>CM040106.1:0-10000000 GCA_022496805.1 Pohlia nutans | reverse complement strand
TCAGTTTTGCTCGATTTCTCTTGTTTGATCTTTTGCACTTCTTTGAGGTCGTAGGGTTAGCATTTCATTTTTTTTTCCACTAGCAATGAGGCCTCGAAGCTATGTACAGAGTGTTATTCTGTACCATTTGCAGAACAGGGATGGAGATTACATTCCTACGAAGGTAGAGGTCAATTCATGGGTGGGTTTGGAACCAGAGAAGAAAGGGGGTCATGCTCGTGAAGCGAAGAAACATGGCAACTATTTGGCTAGGGTTTTAAAGTTCAAAGTAGGTCCAGATGGATCAACAATTTCGGCAATTCAAGTCCAACATGCATACAGCCGTCAGCAACTGAAGCTCAATCCCAGAGATGTTCCAGCAGACGGAGCTTGCAATTGTAAGTAATCTTATCAACTTTTTCATTACAATTGAATTATTAGTACACACCTTAGATTTGAAGAATCAACAAAGAATAAATTGTTTTATTAAACTCTTAATTATTCACTCCTAATAGCTATTAAAAGGTGTGAAAGATCTTGGTGATTTATCATTATTAGGTATGTAAGAGCTTGGTGGTCTTCAAAAGTTTTCAAAAGTTTTTTAGCATTAAGCAAGGAGCTAAAAACTTTTGAAGACTACCAAGCTCTTACACAGATAGATAGACACACCAACCCTATTGCAAGGCCGGCGTGAATAAAGTGTCCGTTCGTAATGTCAATGCCTCGATGCCCACCGGACAAAGGGACATTGGAACTCTTACACGCCTAATAATGATAAATCACCAAGATCTTTCACACCTTTTAATAGCTATTTGGAGTGAATAAATAAGAGTTTAATAAAACAATTTATTCTTTGTTGATTCTTCAAATCTAAGGTGACTTTACTGATAATTCCATTTTACATTTAGGTTTTATGAAATTTCTTATCTCTTTCTAGCACTTTATTAAATTTGGAATTGATTGTCATGAATTGCAGACTTATATCCATCAAAATATGACGACTGGGTTGCACCTACTAGTGTTGTACGAGTCATTTGTGTCTACCATGCTGAAATTGGAGAGGCAAGTAAGGGTTCTCGCAGTCATAGACAGCTCATGGAAGAGTCTGTGTACTTTTACAATTCGTGGTACCATCCAAATACTACTGGAGGATTCGGTCGTTTAGAAGCAATTCCTTTGCCTTCATTTGATGATCCGGCCTGGTCATTACCTGACATGGCAACAACAGAAGCTTTTAGAGCGAAAATGAGAGAGGATTTTCTTTCTGCAATGAAACCGAGTACTGGAAGCCGAGTAACACACCTCAGTTGGTTTATGCCAATCAATGTCATGGTTGATTTGTTCGCTATTTCAACAAACATTCATAAAACTCGGACCCTGTTTGTTTTTAAAGATAATTCGGAGGAAGTCTTTGACTCACTTATGGACAAAGGGTGGAATGAAAGGATATATTTAGGGGCTGATGAGATCAAGTGTTGCGTAGACTTAGCCTCAGTAATCTTCAAGTACCATGTAGGACGTAGCACATTATACTCAAACTATCAGTACAATAGGTTCCGATTGAAAGCTGGTGGTATGTGGCAACCAATGGATCAAACAGGGCCTATTCATATTGTCAAAGTTCTTTGCCAAATGGATGAGTGGCAACAAGAACTTGAGGTTGGGCACAATTGGACATTAACTTCCTTGCGGTCAGAAGTTGAAATGGCATTAGGAGCAAGTGCCCCCTCTGAATTCACGTTCTACATTGTTCATGAAGATCAGCAGTCTACAAAGGTAATTTCAAAAGCCATTTATTATTTATTTAAATTTTATTATATTTGAAGCCTATCTGAGTGTAATTTTGAAATACTGCAGGTGAATCGCAGGCATGAGAGGAATAGGATTGCGGGAGATGTCTTACCTCCACGGATGTTGAAGATAATTCCTGATGAGTAGTATTACTGGACTTCTTCAGCAGCAAGTGATGTACTTGAATCTTTTGGTTGATTAGTTGAACGAGGGACCCATTTAGATCCAACTCTATCACAATTTTGGCGCCACAACTGACTGTGTAAATTTGCACTTGAATTAATTGACGCTTCTCTTCTCTTCTGTATGCGTGCCTCGACAGTGAGCCCTTCCTCTGACTGCTCCCAAAGACTTGCAGAAGTTTTATTTTCTTTCTCTCTGAAACGGTGTTGAATCAGACGATACCAATGTTGGTATGTCTGTTCTAAAGGACTCAACTTTGTTCGACCTCCCCCGTGTTGTGTATGAGCTTGATATGCTGCTTTAGCAGCGTAATGACTGTATTCCATTCCTTGATTAGACCATACAGATAGGCTTCCATATTCGAGCACGAACCACGGTGCATGCCTCACGATTATATGCTGCCAAAATTAATCACATCCATGTTAGAGTGAGCTTTGATACAAAGATGCTGTGTGCATCCATTAACATGTCAAAACTACCCAATGGGTAGCAGATGCCATGAACAAGCTTACAAGTCGTTCATCCCCAGCAGCAGATAAAGCAGGCACCAAGTTGTCAATGGACAGGCAGTTGATTCTGGAGACTTCACAAGCTGCTCTGAGTATGTCGAATAGCAAGGCATCGAATTCTTATCGAATACCGCCATACAGAGTTGAATCAAACGATTGAAGAGGTTCCACGTTCATCTCCCCATAAGATGATTCTGCTTCCAGCAATTATTATCTCTGATAATAAGTCCCCAGAGTCAACCGCCTGTCCACTGACAACCTGCTTTATCTGCTGCAGGGGATGAACGACCTGTAAGCTTGTTTATGGCATCTACTACTTATTGGGTAGTTTTGACCTGTTAATGGATGCACACAACATCTTTGATTCATGGTGCATGCCACACGATTATATGCACCCAAAATTAGCCACATCCATGTTAGAATGAGCTTTGATACATGGATCAGACATAAAAAAAAGTGTTACAACAACCTCAAACATGTAAGTTATAGTCTATTACTCCCTCCATCCCAAAGTTATTGTTCAACTTGTTTGCTTCGTATTTCTTTGAGCCAATTTCATTGATCGTATTAGAGTTATCCGTAAAGTCACCTTGGATTTGAACAATCAACAATTTTTTTTTGCTTTATTATACTCTTATTTGTTCACTCTAAATAGTTAGAAGGTGTGGAAGATCTTGGTGGTTTATCATTATTAAGTGTGTAAGAGCTTGGTGGTCTTCAAAAGTTTTTAGCTCCTTGCTTGGTGCTAAAAAACTTTTGAAAACTTTTGAAGACCACCAAGCTCTTACACACCTAATAATGATAAACCACCAAGATCTTTCACACCTTTTAATAGCTATTTGGAGTGAATAAATAAGAGTTTAATAAAACAATTTATTCTTTGTCGATTCATCAAATCTAAGGTGTGTACGGATAACTCAATTGTAAGAAACATGATTAAAAAAGGTTTCAAATTATGTCACTAGAATGATTGAAGAACATTGCATGTGTTCATTGCAACCTAAATAAAATTAGCCACAAGGAAGCATTTTTTGACCTACTTCAAAAAGCACTTTCAAACATGACTTTCAAACATGACAATAACTTTGGGACGGAGGGAGTAACTCACAATATAATGCGTGACATGTGTCTCGCCATAAGCAGCAATGTAATCGTGTCCCCATTTTGAAACAAGATATTGAAATTCATTTATCTCATTCTGTTTTAGTGTTAGTCCCGAGAAGTAAGGTCGAAGATTGTCCAATCCTTGCCAAACTGCAAGCTTTGCTCTTCTAGCCTCTCCGCCATCAATGAAGTTTCTTTCAGCTGTTATGACATCTGTGAACAACTTCTCTGATCCAGAAGGCAAAGTCGACTTCTTAAATAGCTTTTCGGCATGAACTCCGTTGAACGATGGCTTACTGGGAACACTATTCTTCTTTCCTGATAGTTTATCATCTTTGAAAATTACCACATTTCCGCCATGTGCACCTGTAGAGGATATAACTCTTTGCATATCTTCAATTGCCTCCTCTTGCAATTTCTTATCTCTTATTGTCCAGATGAACTGAAAATGCAAATGGACAATCTTCTCAACAATACGGTTAAAAGCATGTAACGTGCAAATGTGCACCCTTGCAAGGGGAATAGGCAAGATTGGTTTCCACCGAGCCAAAGCTGCACCTCCACTGATAGGCTTTGATTGCACATTAGATGAAAACAGGCCACCTTCCCAAGTGCTTCCTCCTCGTTTGCCGAATGCAGCTCGAGCCTGTTCGGCTGTTCCGATGATGGTCTTCTGAGCTGCTTGGGAACAATAGATGCAACGGTGTTTGGCACAAGCTCCGTGGCCTAAACCATACATACATTTCACTGTCTTCATATCGGCTGATAGATGCCATTCCACTTTGAATTCACCCACCCCAGAGACTACCAAAAGTTGTCCAGCCTCTTGTGCTTTGATCAAAGATGGAATTCTGGTCTGGTTGAACACCCAAGATAGGATCTCATGCGACTCTTTCTCTACTTGGAAGCAACCGATTGGCCAGATCTCACGTTCACTTTGAACTGCAATATACTTTGGATCTTTTTTGTCTATTTGTCGATCCAAAGCACGGTTCATTATAGTCATGCTGATTCTCTCAAACTTTTGTCCATGTATAATTTCAGCCTCGTCTAGCTTTATCACAAATATGAGTGGTTTTTCACCGAGCTCTGCATGAATAAAAGAATAATACATTTATCAGCTACTTTAAAATGAATCCAATAGAGTATCAATGATTGCACACAAGAGTAGTATAAATGAACACACCTTCTGGGGTGAAATTGTACAATGCAACCATTGTTCTCTGCACCATCTCGACGTCTACAAAGAATGAATTCTTTGTGGTCAACTCCACTCGTACAGTCTCCTTCTTCTTTGACTTCGTGCTCGGTTGGATTTCTAAAATGTTGCTGATTGAATAGTAATCTCCTACAAAATCCCGGAGCTTAGCATTCATTTCTCGACGAAGTAATGAGACATGCCAAGGCCGCGGCAAGCAGCCAACCCGTAATCCAGATCCAACAGCTTTGATACCGTTCTTAAATTTTCTGTAAATCTTTGAATAACCAATGTCGGTCATTCCACTAGAATCCTTTATCTCGCAAATTTCAGCTGCTCCAATCTGAGAACCGATCTTCTCCAAACACTCGTTCGCAATCTTAGTGGTGACCGACTGCATGCATGGACTTTCTAACATGGTGCTGACTTCTTTCTTTGAAAGGATTGTAGCAAGTACCTTCCCTGATTGTATTTGAATCTCTTCTGATCCACACAACCTTTGCTTCGATCCAGTTTGTGCGTTACGTTTTTGAATACGCTGCATAGTTGCTCCAGCAATAATCGATCTCGCCAACCGCCTCTGGTTTTTTGCATGACCTCCAGATTGAGACAACTCATGCAAATCTTTACGAGCTCTGCATTTTTGCACTTGACCCAATCGTTTTGACTCAAGTTGTTTGCATTTCTTTTCTAGGATTGAGATACTTCTCAACGCTTCTTGTAATGCTACACTCATCTTCTGTACCTCAAGCATGTGAGATTGTTCTAGCTCGTTTATTTTCTCATTTCTTTCTCTCCGAATTGCCTCTATTTCTGATTCAAGTTCTGATTCTGATTTCATACTTTCCTCAAGATCTGTGCTTAGCGATGCAACTAATGTGGTTGCACTTCTCTCAAGATTGACATATTCATTTCGCATTTGCTCAATTTCGTTATGAAGGTAGGAACAGTCAACAATTCGGCTCTGCTCAAAATTGGTCTTCTGTTGCATCAATTCTAATTGTAATGTCTGCAGTTCCCGGGCTTGCTTGTCTATACGATCTTTCAAAATCTCACAGTCTGATTGCATTTTGAATCGCTCAATGACGAGTTCTCTCTCCGATTCAGAATTGTTCAAGCTTTGGGTATAACCAAGCAAACCTCTCTGACCATCACCTACAAACTCTAGGAGACTTTTCACATCATTAAACCTTGGTCGTTTCCCTGTTGATGGATCCAAAGGGTAAATTGAAGAATCCAACCATAAATCAAGGTTAGAATCACCTCGTTTCCGTTTCTCAGCAAAAGCTGATCTCGGCGTCTGTTCATGAATTAATCGTCCTCTCACTATTAAAGACTGGTACTTTGGGTTCAAGGACACCTGAACTTTGAAAGGACGATCAGAATCTATTTTCTCCATTGAGAAACTTAGTAAAAAATATTATAAAAATAAGCTAAAAAAAATGCATCGGAAGCAAGCCAAAAAAAAATCGAAAAATCGTCCATAATGGCAGACAGTGTTGGACAGTCAAAAAGGAAAAAACCGTGGGCAGTGTCAGACAGGCAATCAGGCGCCAAAGATGGGAGACAAAGATGACAAAGGCGGGAAAGCAACAGTGAATAGGCGGGAATAAGCGCCAGCAAGGCTTGCCATCAAGGACAAGAAGAGCGCGCGAACAGTTAAGAATGAGATTTTCAAACCGCTTTGCCCGCTTCCCGGCTTGAGCAGGGATAGGGGAATAATGATCGCGAGGACTACTTTTCAAATATTGTACAACCATATTTAATTAATTCTAACAGCCTTTTATGGACCTGACTTTTTTTGTAATGTAAGAGAGTATTTCAAAGAAGAAATCAAGTATCTGGGAAAATGTGTCGTGCCAATGAGGTTGGCTCTATTGCTTTTATACTACAGTACAACCAGATCTGACAGTTAGGTCAGATCGGTAAAAAAGTGTTTCGTAGATCTATTTACTGGGGTAACTTGGAAAATTACACGAGTAAAACTCAGACCGGTAAATCTCGAAGCCCTTGATGACGCGATTTGAAAATTTGACATTTCGGATATACGGGATATGGTTGAAGTATATTGTTCTAATTTCAATGATGTTTGTCCATTTGTACAGTACCCTTTAGAACGGTTCAGCTGGCATTTGACTTGTAAGAAGCTGTTTTGAAAGTTACCCGTTTTTTATATATATCCTTCGATACTACCCTTTCAAAATAGTAGTACCACGCAACTTCAACGAGCACACAGAATTTTGGGGAATTTGGTACGTCGACCAGTATTGCACAAAATAGGTCCACAAACGTCACATATTGTAAATAATTTCCTTTTCAAAAATAAAACCCTCTATTTGTTATAAATTACCCAATCGGTAACTTTAAGCTTTTTACATTATTATTGATATTTGATCTATAGATTTTAACTACTGCAATAATTTGGGCAGTCCAATCAAAAAGGATGATGCCAGCAAACTCAATTAAACAAGAACACCTCAAACCTACTCCACGTTTGCTATTCCAATCGCGTCATCAAGGGCTTCGAGATTTGCAGAGTTCTCTGCATTGTCACCATCTCCTTCGGCCTCCTCGAGGTGTGCCTCACTGTCCGGGTCACCTCCATCTCCGCGGGTGCCCTCCACCTTCTGCAGTGCAACTTCTTGTGTTTCTCGTACAGTGTCGCTCTCGTCCTTCACGGTCTCCTTTGCGGCTGCTGGCATCAAAGTTGCGAGAGTCACCAACCCGCGTCCGACTGGAAGCTTTGACGTCCCCCCGGGGCCTTCGATGCGGTTCTTCTTCATTGTCCAACCTTCATCCTCGGAAGGCAGAAGGATTACCTCAGCGGGCCTCTTGCTGCCACTAGAAGTTCGGTGGAGACGTAGTGAAACCCGCTCGGGGGACTTAAGAATCTCTTGAAGGAGGTGCAGTTCCGCCTAAGCCGTTTCATTGAGTGGAAATCCCCACTGTCCAAGCCACCCTCTGATCACAACATGCTCGCATCGTCTACACTTCCCGTCAAGCGAGAAAACAAGTTGAAACATGCAATGTGGGTGTGCTAAGCAACCGCACGTTAAGGGTACACAAGCTGTGTCAGCAAAGTATCGGTCGTAACAGGGGCATGGGTCCGAAACTTAGATGGGCAGGGCTCGGAACTTTGTGGGCAAGCGTGACAACACATTCTTTGGTTGTATGAAAGTTCTTGCCAGCTCGAGGGACAAGATCTCTTCACGGAGAAGTCCTACCTCATCTTTGCACTTCTCTATGTCTTTCTCCACATCCCTCATTGAAGCCTCCTTTGTGTCAATGCGCTCTAGGCAATCTTGGGCAGCTTTGCTTGCAAGGGACAGTTGATCACCACCAAGACGGACCAAGTCTGCAAAGTGCCTCTTCTCTGCATCGTTGCCAGCAACCCCCGCTTTCTTGCTGGCAGCACGGTGGGCAACAACGTCGTCATGACACTTGTTTTTTTCATCCTCCTTCTCCGCTAAAAAGGCACGCTAGTTTTGCAAATTGCCCTCAATGCGTTCTTGTTTAGCCTCCATCTTCTCGAGTTCCAATTCAACTTCAACATTCTTCTTCCTCGCTTGCTCTAATTTTTCCTTGGGATCCGAAGTGACACCGCCCTCTTGTCTGCTGCAATCAGCCAAAGACGTAAGCCTACTGCCATCGGGAGGAGACCTGGCATATCTCGCGTCCTCGCTGACCATACGGATCTTCGGGGTTCTCCCTAGACAAAATTTTCCTAAACCATACCCCTCATCAATGCCCTCTTTGCTAGTGCTGCCGGTAACATTGACAGTGTTGTCAACTAGAGCGCCCAATTGCGGTGTGGAGTCTGTGATCGCACTAGCTGGCTTGTCCTCAATGTGCTCCGTAAGGATCACAATGATGGCCTCAATCTGCTCCCTCAAAGGTGGGGGTGAAAATTTTAGGGGATTCCGTGAAGCCTGCTTTTCACGCGCCTTCTGCAGCGACTCCGCTTTCTGGGCCCAGTTCACCTCTTTGCCCCACTCAAAGCTCAAATAACATGCACAAAGAAATGATGTACCAAATGTTCCATTGTCTGGATCACCTCGATACACCTTGTTGTGCATCCGTGTGTAAGCCTCTATGACTTGTTCGTCACTGCAATCCGAAATGTAATGCCGCCCAGATGCTCACTCTGGCCACCGCTCCAAAAACTTGTTCTTATGTAAGACCTTGTCATTGCTGAGCTAGGCAAATGTGGTTCCCTCAATGCATAGGCCGAGGGTCCAGACCCTCGGCCTATGTATGGAGGGAACAAAAGGAAGTAAAGCCCTTCACCCTAAACATCACTTCCTCACGTATGCATGGTGGCTCTCGTCATGAACCCTCTATACACAATCATTTGAAGGTTGGTTGCAACGTAATATTGGCTACGTGTCATTATCAATGTTGAGGGTTCATGGATTTGCAAATTAAGGTGCATATTTGTTGGGGATTCTTGGATTTGCAAATCAAGGTGAATATTTGATGGGGTGCACAACAACATGTCATAAATTGAAATTGGGGGTATTAGGGTGACTCGTCAACATGATTAGTAAATTTTTTTGTGGCATCCCACATCATGGTCTACGATTTTTTGATTGGACTGTCCAAATTATTGCAGTAGTTAAAATCGATAGATCAAATATCAATAATAATGTAAAAAACTTAAAGTTACCGGTTGGGTAATTTATAACAAATAGAGTGTTTTATTTTAGGAAAGGGAATTATTTACAATATGTGACGTTTGTGGACCTATTTTGTGCAATACTGGTCGACGCACCAAATTCCCCGAAATTCTGTGTGCTCGTTGAATTGCGTACTACTATTGTTTTGAAAGGGTAGTATTGAAAAATATATCAAAAACGGGTAACTTTCAAAACAGCTTCTTACAAATCAAATGCTAGCTTTATTGTTCTATAGGGTACTGTACAAATGGACAAGCATCGGTAAAATAAGAACAATATACAAGTCAAATGCCAGCTGTACCGTTCTATAGGATTTGCATTTTCGACTAGGATTTGCATTTTGGACTAGGTTTTGCATTTTTGACTAGGATTTGCATTTTTGACTAGGATTTTCATTTTTGTCCAGATTTGCATCTGAGAACAAGAAGTTTGCTGGCATCATCATTTTTGAGGAGGGATTTGCATTTTTGCCCAGATTTGCATCTGAGAACAAGAAGTTTGCTGGCATCATCATTTTTGATGAAGGATATGCATTTTTGACTAGGATTTTCATTTTTGACTAGGATTTGCATTTTTGACTAGGTTTTGCATTTATGACTAGGATTTGCATCTGAGTCCAAAACGTTTGCTGGCATCATCATTTTTGACTAGGATTTGCACTTAATCCATGGATTTGCATTTTTGACGAGATTTTGCATTTTTGACTAGGATTTGCATCTAAGAACAAGATACATACAAGAAGAACATTTAATCCGTGTATGGTAGATAATTTTTGGTGCTTGTAAAAATTCACAAGTGGATTGGTTTAGGAAGCTGTCCCGGTCAAAGTGTATGGACCAAATGGTCAATGTGGGGAACCCTAAACCTGAATGACTTATATCGTAGGTGGACTTGTGAAGACCCTATTAGAATTACCCCAAAAAAAAAACCTCTCAACCTACACTTCTACAATCTTGATGGTTTTGGGAATCGCAACCTCAGCAGCAAGTAGATGTCTCTCATGGCGTTTGTTGATCTGCATCAAAACATTAAACTTCGTACGTTAGTTTTGTTTGCTTCCAACAAGTAGCAAAAGATTGGGTCCCAAAATCCAAGAGAATGGTGCGACCAACAGGTACCTTTTTTTCGCGATTACCCGTTGCCTCCAGCACAACCATGTTGTACTCTTTCGGAACATCATCTCTGAGCGTCATTGCAATTTTGTGGCGTAAGTGGGATACTGGCCATGCCTTGCCGATTTGAAATGTTGGCATTGGGCTTCCTCTGAATAGACAACACACTTCCACCATCTCCACGTCCGGTAGGTGGTCAATCACATCCCACCTGTTGTTGGCAGCACCCTTGAACCTTGTATACTGGAACCAGGTGTACAGTGTCTTTGTATCCACATGATAGCCGAAGACAATGCTGGACCTATTCACAACACACTTGATAACATCCTGGCCAATGTGAAACTGTTCGCTCCACCCCGGATTCATCAAACTGCTTAGGAGAGCCTCGGATAGAGTGTGGAGAATGAAGAGCGTAGGCGTCCGTCGAATGTTGTCACATGCTACAGCAAACAAATCAACCATAACATGGATAGGCATAAACCATTGCTGGTGGGCGAAACTACTACCAGTTGACGCTTTCATCGCATTTGCAAAATCTGCGGTAAGCCTGGTCCTAAAGGCCTCGAATGTGTGCATGTCTAGCAAAGGCCATTCGACATCGTTGAAACCAGGGAGCAAGAGGGCTTCTACCTTCCCATACAACGTAGGACCCACTGGAAGGAAATACACACCCTTGAGGAAGAATGTACCTGTGTCCAACAAGTCCACGTGACTTTGACCATTCCAGGTTGCCTTCCCAATCTCTGCATGGAGCACAAGAATGGGACCAATTATAGATGCGGGGTGCACCCAATCCTCAGAATGCGATGCGTACAGGTAGTTTGCCATGCATGGCCCATTTGCTGTCAACGCTGGATCCAAACGTAGATGGCGAGGCTGGTACGCATGTCGCACAAGCACTTTATCCAGGTTGATTTCTTCACGCACACCGGGTGTCCACAAGAAATCTATGATCTGCGCTTTGAAGGTGCCTCGAAAATTATCTCCACCATGCCGCCTTGCCTCTCTACCCCAAGGCCCTTCTGATGTTGGTTGCATGCAACATAACCTATGAATCACGGTCCAACCTCATTGGTATCCAGTTGCCCTCAACGTCTTGATTGTTATGCAGCATAACGATCTGCACTTGGGAATTTGGCCGTCTAGCCATGCCAATGCAATGACAGAATATTAGAAGACACCCTAAAACTACAAGTTCTGCCTTTGATGGCAGCAGGCGCCAGGTAATGTGATGTCAACACATCCAAGAGAACTACAGGAGTACAAGTTATGCTGTCGATGGCAGCAAAAGCCAGAGTATGTAACGAAAGTTTTTATATTGGATAAAACCGCATACGAACAGGTTGACCCTTTGAAGGCAGCAAACTCCAAATTATGTTATGGCAGAATATTGGAAAAAACCAGAAAACTACAAGTTCTGCAGCCCGCTGGCAACGAACGGCAGATTATGTTGCCAGCGATCGAAGAACGCCACATTTCCATCCTAAATCCTGGTACGTACCAAATTCATGCAAATTCGCTGCCCAAACCCCACCCTAACTCCCAATCACATGGGCACCTCGCAGCTCTGACTAATTGAAGCAACCCAAACCAATGCTTCCATAAATTGACCCTAAACGCCAACGCCATCGGCATCGCCCACGCTGACGCCATTGCCATCGCCCACGCCAACGCCATCGGCATTGTCCACGCCAACGCCATCCCCATCGCCCGCGCCACTACCATCGTCCTACAAACCAACACTCCGAGCACCACAAACCATTCCAATGTAGCGGCTGGTCGAGGTAACCGTTGGCAGCATGTTGCCCTCTCCACAATTCCGTTTCAACACTAACATTTTCGGAAAAGGTAGGTGGCCTGACTCATGGCACTTTTCGGAAATTGAACCCTGAAGGCCTATTGACAACACTTGACCGGCTCGGGATTTGTACGCTGCAGCGACGCTTCGTGACAGCCCCGACAGTGTTTCCCTGCCCAAACACACGCGCTTGTTCCCAACGATTGGTTCGACCCTTTGGAACCCGCAGCGCTGGCACCACGGTGGCACCATTGGTTCCCTCATCAAAAGTGCACGGGCACCCCCAAAGTTTGCTCCCACGTGACAGTCCCCAAGGCCCGTTTGCGACCACAGTTTTCTCCTAATGTTTGTAGTACTTTTGTTGCAAAAATTAATGTTGTAACTTTGTCTTTAGTGCAAGTGTTTAAGTAACCCTATAAAAAAGGTTTTCCACAAGGTTGTAACTCAATAACATGCTTCTATCATCCTAAAATACTTTAGTGTCAAATGAAAAATTACTTTGTCTAGGCCAATGGAACCATCTACAAGGCACAATAGTTGCACAATGGTAGTGTTTTTTTATACAAGGGATACTTGGTGATAGAAAGACCATATTAGCCATATCTGCTAAAATTTGGAAGTCAAATGAGCATCCCCTTTTCCAAAGGAAAGGAGACCAAATATCATCGTTTTGATTAATTCTCTAATTTAGAAAGCTCAACGTATGTCTACTGCAGAATGACTAATAGTTGAATCTCCAAAATGTTGTGTTTTTCTTTTGACCATAGGAGAAAAAAAAAAAGTACTTGTAATAGCGTAAGTACTTTGTCAATGTTATCCCTCCTTTCATCTTCAAACTGAATGCAATTTGATCTGCATATACATGGATTTTTTTTGAAATAAGATCTTAGAATCATAGATCCAAAGTTTCCTGAAATTTTGATGAACGACTGCGGTTAACCCATCTAAAGTACTTCTAGTACTGAAAAAGTAAATGTACACACACAATACACTTGATCTTTGCTGAAATTGTACCTAGTGTAATGTACTTCCACCCGTCAAAGTTTGAATCTTTTTAAATATCTAAAATATATGACAAATGAAGATTAAGGTAGTTTTCATTTGAATCTAAAATATGATTTTATTTTCTAAATGTTCATATTTTAAATTTTATAATGTATTTAAAACCTATTACAACATCCTTATCCATTTCAAGATTTTTAATAGAATCAATTCTAAAAATTTTAATTGAGAATTGATCAATGCAATGTTAGTATGTATTTGTCTATATATATATATATATGGTTGCTCATACATATCAAATACTACTGTGATTATTGTCATGATTGGGAATCACATAAATAGTATCAAGCTTTACTCAAATATCAATACACTAATTTCAATATATACATCTCAAATTCACATTATTGTTAAAATTCTCAAGTATTCTCAATTATTGTCACTCACAACATCCAATTCTCTATTTTTTTCATTTGACCAACTATGATTATTCCGAGACCTAATTATGAAAAATTAAAAATTATGTAAAAAAAAAAGTGGAAGAAATGTCGATTTCTGTCTTTGTTGAAACATGTTGTGTTTTCTAATAAAATGCGTATATTTTAAATTGTTCATAACAAAATTTAGAATTTCATTTATTTTTATAAATGCAAAGATCTTTTAAGAAAATACTTTGTGAATGGTGTGAAAAACACAAATTTTGCATTCATTCAATCGTGATCTTTTCATTTTTTTGCTTACATTTTGTGACAATCCATCATGTATTGTCACACAATAATATAATTACTCTAAGTGTTTATGTAAAACCAAATCCAAACATATATTTATATATATATATATAATGAAATCAATACATATGATAAAATGTCTAAGCAAGACATCAGAAGTGCAAGTACTTGCACTAAGCTATACTCTACATAAGAATACTTGGAAGTCTCTAAAATCCCCTCTGATGACTGTATTACTTCGTCTTGAACCTCATCACTAGCTACATGCTGCTCCTTCAATCTAGCACAAATATCTGAAGGAATGTCAGGATCAGCATACTCTAACGCTTGTGCCACCATAGCATCAGCTATGGAAGAAAGCACGTGTACAGGCAATGCTGTCTCCATGATAGACGCAACTTGTTCAAACGTATATTTCTCAGCAACTCCAAGACGCCTGTATTTAACCCTATCATGGTTATAGTAGGAGCCGTCCGCGCCAAGCGTTATATTACAATTGGCTAGGGTCCACCCAAACAGAAGCAAAGTGGAAGCAGTATCTAGTGCTACTCTGGGTGTTGGAAACACGTCCAAACTACTTGATAGTGATGAATCTGGTACTAAAAGTGCTTTTGAAAGATGGTCAGGGGATGCAGATATATTTGTTGATCATATGAATGTGACCTCGCCGCTTCGGCTAGTCGCAAGAATGTCAGTAACTTCTTCAGCGCTAATATACAAATCCGCCATCTTGATATCCTCTCTCTCGTAGGCCGTCCACTTAACATTCCTAAACTCCGGCGCCTTTCTTTGTGTCTGTTAAGCTCTACTGATGCCATGGCCCTCAGAATAGAACACGGTACATAAAGAACGATCTACCCCACCTAAAATAAGTGAATCCTATGCTGCACCTGCCTCCTGCCTTGAATTCAATTGTGTGATTCTCACGTCATGTCTCACATTCTGAACTGTTTCATCGTGGATCCTCTCCCTCTCTGGAGTGTTCATAGAGCCTAACAACACCTCTGCATATCGTAGAGTACATCAGGAATTATGGACCACACTGATTTTACACGATTTCAGTGCGTTTATCGTTAAATACTGATTCCGCACGTCATACGTGAATTAAGAAGTGTCGTTACGTGAGGAAGTGATATGCATTACTAAGATGTCGATGCAGTGTCTTTTCAATGATTATGAAAAAAATGTTGTTTTCGCACGAAAGTCGTGCTTGACGGAAGCCGTGTGTTAATCATGCATCTATATTACATGGCTAATAAGACACGGATAATATGGAATTGCCTTTAATGCAAATTTTGTATCGTGTACGTATCATATCAACGCCTTTTATCATATCCGTGCGATTTCAGCATCTACTATAATGCAAATTATTTTTGTACGACATCCGTGTACTTATAGTACAAGTTTTTAGTTTGACAATGAGTGATTTATATTTCTCAATGCCACTTGCATTCAAGGGTGTGTTTTCGCACTACAATAGCATATGATAACTCTCGACAAAAAAAGTTTATAATGTTCTAAAACTATTGATTTATTGATGAAATATAATAAATAGAGAAAATGCCAAAAATGTTTTAGTGTTTTCTTTTGGAATGTTTTGGAATATTATATATTCTATTGGAATATTCCAATAATATTCTTTTAATTATCCTTACGGTCTAATTTCCCAAAAAAAATTTAAATCTTCATTTATAAAATTTAGAAGCAAACAAGGGTTTCGTTAAAAGTGCATATTGAAATGTGCACTATTTTTTGGGATTATTTTTGAATATTTTAATCACAAATTTTGATATGTATAAGCAATAATATTGTACTTTGGCAAGAGTCTTTTCAGATATTATTGATTGAAAATAAATCCAAAGCAAGCTATGTTTTGTGCATGTATCAGTATTCACGAAAGAGTACGTGTGTGGAGCGTTATTTTCTTCTTTGATCTAAACCCCTCATTTTACATTACCGACTCGCCATCGTTTCTTTCTTTCTCTGCGCAGGCTCTACGACTCAGCAGATGTACTTGCGCGGCAACACAGTAAGATCTCGCTTCCGTTGCTTTCGTACTGTTACAATTGTACGCGTTGGAATAAGTTGTGCGAAAGTAGAGATTCGATTGCATGCAGAAGTTATTTTCACATTCAATGGTAGAATCTTCAGTTGGTCTCGATCAAAAAACCATAATACTAAAGGACCATAATATGAGATGCTCTGCATTGAGGTTATGTAACTTAATACTTCATAGTTGGTTGTTTCTGTATTCGAAAGATTGTGTTTTGACCGATGAGTTCGGTTTCTGCAGATGGGCGCTATGACTAAAAGGACTCCATCGACCGAGGACAATACGGAGGCAAGCTCAGAATCCTTGGGCGCTGTGGATGTGAATGACTATGGATGCACTCCCGCAAGTCACAACTGTAGTAAGTATCCGTGCAAGCAGTGATGGAAATGCCGGTCAATCACTCCATTTCCAGCAATGAAAATGGAGGTTTCGTTTGGATTTACAACCTCTGCTTGCCTCGTGATAGCAAGAAAAGAATTCGGTGCACATCAATTGCCATTGATTACTTAGTTAGAGCAGGTCGTGATAAAAGTGTAGACAATGATGAATTTGAGTGTCAAGGCAGTGATGGAATCATGAATGTATGGCTTCCTGCTGTGAGAGCGGACAATTAAGTGAACTTGGTCTTGGAGTGTCAATTGCCTTTATTAGGGGAATGGCTTGATATGGGTAAATCATATGTGACTTATGTGATTCATTTTGTGTGCTAAACTCAATGACATCAAGAACAAAAATTAAACACAAAGGGACGAGGCATGTGCCTCACCTTCATAAAATTATGAGAGCATAAATATAAGGGCATAAACTAAATGACATAGAAAAATCAAACACAAAGGGGTGAGGCATGTGCCTCACCCTCACAGAAAGATGAGAGCATAACCTCAAGGACATCAAAAGAAAATTAAACATAAAGGGTGAGGCAAGTGCCTCACCCTCAGAAAAATATGTGAACCTAAACTCAATGACATCAAAAACAAAAATAAAAAACAAGGGGGTGAGGCATGTGCCTCACCCTCAGAAAATAATAAGGGCATAAATTAAATGACACAAAAACAAAATCAAACACAAAGGGTGAGGCATGTGCCTCACCGTCATAAAAATATGAGAGCATAAACTCAATGACATGAAGAACAAAAATCAAACACAAAGGGGTGAGGCATGTGCCTTTCTATCACAAAAATCTGAGAGCATAAACTCCATAACATCAAAAACAACAATCAAACACAAGAGGGTGAGGCATGTAACTGATATTTAACTAATTATGGACTATCGTGCAGTCCAGAATTAAGTAGGCTTGCAGTTGATAAACCGGAAATGGTGAATCCAGGCAAAAATAACCCTAAAAATGAGAACATATAATGTACATTCAATACACCATTCACAATAGACCATTCAGAATATGAAGATAAACATATAGGCAATAGAAAATTGGATTCCAATATAATATGAAATTACAAGCAAATTGACGACTTAATTTGCCAAAAGTAACTGAATGACTAAATGGCTGAAACAAATGGCCAAGCTAACTGCTCACACAAAAGCTAACTCAAAAGAGGAATGTCAGCCTGCAGCCGACAACAATTCACGGTGGATGAAATAAAATAGTGAGATCACTATCGACGGCCATATCTAATAGCATGAGCAATGACGTAATGAATTTGTCCTGGACGAGGTGAACACCTAATGTATTCACTGACTCACTCAAACATATGCATTGGATATATAAATGGCAGTAGATCGGTAGCAGCATTAGATATAACGCCAAACCTGCATGATGATCCCTGAAATGGCAATGGAATGTAGCAAGCTGAATCAGGGACTCTCCGAAGAGATACAAGGTTCACATCAACAAGGAGGACCTGGTTGGGCATGCAAAGAGCCCTCGAAAGACGCTTGGAATATAGAACCCGGAGGACCTTATAACACCATGGATAATATTCTCTGTACTAACAATACTCTCTACCAAAAATAAATGAAATCTTGCTAATAACATCCTCGGCGAGTAGAAATTTCAATAAGGGAATCAAGTCCCGATATTGCATTCTGGACCACAGCCCCACATGGAATCTTTCAAACAGCATACCGAAATTTTTTTGAAGACCAAGACGCTTGACAACATTCCCATGAGCATTCCATCTGTCAGGCTGAACTTTCGGATTGATGTAGCAAAGCAATCCAGCGACACAGATGACAACACATTTCTTCGTTGGATGAGGTTGAGCGATATCAGCATCCGTGTACAAGTCTCCCTGAACATAGAAACAGAATATATGAAACATGGAAAGATAAAACAATATCGGCTGGCAGCCGATACGACTAGAATAGAGTTGCAAGTAGACAACATGCAGCCAGATAATACATGAAAGGATAATGCACTCTGCTACCAAGATGAAGATGGGAATAGAGCAAAACATGGAACTGAGACATGGGAGGAAGATATAGGGTTGAATTAAAATGTGAAATAGTCATTCCACGTAAAGTGAAAGTACAAAAATATAGAAAATGAGTTCTCAAAATTGTACAGTTAAGTTCGATAAGTATAAGCACTACTCTATGAAGTATAGACAAGCATACGCCTAGCCTATCAAATATATACATATATATGAACTCTACAACGTGTCAAAATATCCTAAGCAGCGTATCGGCCGGCAGCCGACATGCAGATGGACATCCACATTGAGGTTGCCGGGTGCCTTGACTAGAAAATCTCCATCGCTCAAAAACTGGATGGAGTGTAAAAAAACTCTGGACCGGAGGCTTGACTTGAAAAATCTCCATGAATAAAAAAACAGGATGGAGGATGCATACTCAATCATAGAGAAGAATAAGGGACAAGCTCCTTGTACACTTTGTGCATTGGGTGATGGGGAAGCAGGCGAAGCTTCCCGATTTTGCGATTGGCTGCGCAAAACTCGGGAATCGTCATTCCAGACAGGGACAACCTCCAAAAGAAGGGCTGAAGAGTGCTAGTTAAAAATGGTTCTTCACCAGCCTTCGTCTATGAACGCATTGTACACCTAGGAGGGTGAACGGCGTTGTATGGATTGTTGAGAACATTCTTGTATAGGGTATCATCCACAAGAAGGGTGTTGGATTCATTGGCACCAAGGGTTTGCAGCTTGAGACTCTGCTTAAGCAGCACGGAGAGTGGCTTCAGCAAAAATGGCCTCTGGGGATATTTAGGATACCTACAGTGGCGACCAGAAGTCTTCGCACAGTGGCCCATCACTTCAACAGGTGTTGACTGTAGCTTAGTAAGTGGGTTTACAGGAGATTTTTTGGGTTAGCATTAATTGATACACCACATGGCACCTAATTAACATTGACTCCCCAAAACTTTGCCACTTGTAGAAATTATTCATGCAAAAATCGTGAAGGGGTGTGTACAACTTAATATGCACATCAGTTGTACACACCACTATCTTCTCATTAAAATTGCACTTGTGAGGCTTTTTGTTTTGGATTTTTTTTGTATGATTTGGAGAGGCCTTTGGTGATTCACTATGGCTCCTAGAAGGTCTGAGAATCAACGTAGGGCAGTTCTTGAGATGTATGAGCGAGGCAACTCATATGGCCAGATTTCTGCAGTTTTGGGCATTCCTCGAAGCACTTCTTCTGACATAGTGCAAAGGTTCTGTGAGAGAGAGAGTCTAACAGATAAAACTTCACCTGGTAGACCTAGAATTCTAGATGAACGCGGTGACCGTGGCATTGTGAGGAGATTAAATGATCCAAATACTAGCACAACGGCAGCTATAGGAAAAGTGTTACGATCTGAGGGCTTCCAATTGAGTGATAATACGGTGAAAAGGAGTCTTCGGAGGCAAGGGTTGAGAGCATGCGTGAAGACCAAGAAGCCACTTTTGACAAAGAAACATCGAGCACGTCGTTTGCAGTGGGCAAAGAAGTGCAAGCATGCAGATTGGGAGTTTTGGGCTCATGTCATTTTTTCTGATGAGTCTAAATTCAATCTTTTTGGCTCAGATGGACGTCAGTATTGTTGGAGAAAGAGTGGAGATCGTCTTTTAGATCAGCATGTGCAATCTACAGTCAAACATGGAAGAGGAAACATAATGGTTTGGGGTTGTATGACTGGGGAAGGAGTTGGCAAGCTTCACCTGATTGAAGGGAAGATGGATAAATATGTATATCGCAACATTTTAGAGACGGAACTTATGGGTACTATACAGATGCAAGGTTTAGAAGAGGATGAGGTTATTTTCCAGCATGATAATGACCCAAAGCATACTGCACATTATGTTGTAGAGTGGTTGCGTGCTCAAAAATTTGAGCTTATTGGACACCCTCCACAATCACCTGATCTCAATCCAATAGAACATCTTTGGAATGAAGTAGATCGTCGTCTGAGAAGGTCTAAAAGGAAACCAACTAGTAAAAGTGACTTATGGGAGAAGATCCAAGAAATTTGGTACGGTATAGAGCCTGATGTTGTTAGGAAGTTAATACGCTCTATGCCTCAAAGAGCTCTTGATGTCTACCATGCAAGAGGTGGCCACACACGGTGGTAGTGTTTGTGAGTGCTTATGAGTTGAATCATTGAGTTATAAAGGTGTTTAGTAATTTTTAGTCTTATTTTCTATAGTTGATATGCAATAAAAATCAATTTGACCATAAAGAATTGTACAGGCTTGTTACACATTTGAATTATTGTGTGTTTTTCTAATTCATATTTTCATTGAAAACTTTGTGTTTTATGCCTGTTGCAACTATACGTGCTTGTGATTGTGTTCTTGTTATTTTATGAGAGTTCATGTAGATTTGGCAAGTATTTAAAAAAAAAAACTCCTCTTGTACAACTATTTGTGGTTGCCACTGTATATTTACTCTCCCTACAACAACTCTGGCCGAATGTTTGACAATCTTCTGGAAGGCGAGGGATGTGCTCATGAATAAATTTCATCCTAGGAAGGAGGTTATCCTCTTGCACGCACGACCAGAAGAGAATCACAAATTGAACATCAATACAAAAATTCAACAACTCCATCAAACCCGGCCTAGCTCATTCCTCTCTCTTCTTCATTCGATGTATAGGCCCCGCTACAATTTTGGAGGGTTTATAATGAATCAGCGTCCCGTTAACGTCGAAAAAAATAAAGTATTTGAGGGGGACTACTTCAGGAGCACGAGCGTTTGCAGGCGCCATGGCGGTGCTGCCTTCATCATCGTCCTCAGCCTCGGAAGCATTGCTACTGGCGCAAGAATCATCACCGTAGTCCACCTGCTCCTCTGAAGGAGACATAAGACTTCATGAGTGGGGAAAAAACATATATGTAATAGAGCCCAAAGTATCATGATAATATTTATGTATCGGCTGGCAGCCGACATAAGTATCTCTGTCGGCTAACGGCAGATACAATCTATGTAAAAGCCAGACCAAAGAGCACAATGGTCCTCGACACCCCAACCAAGAGGATAGGATGAACTAGGCTAAGATTGCTACACCATCAACGCAAAAATAAATGAAATCTAAGGAATTATAAGCGAGTGACTAAGTGGAGGTCGTCTAAGACAAACCTCCAGTTAGAGCAGGTTGTTTAGGTGAGCCGGATGCCTCAGGAGTCGGAGATAGCTGCTCGTTCGGCATATCCATGTCTGCTGCATTTGGTGGGAAGTCAGCATCCTCACCCTCCATTGCAGTCTTCATTCCTTCGAGGTGGCTTCCCCTTTACCGTGTCCCTGTTCACTGACCATCCTCCCCCCCAAGCGAGGAAGATCGAGCCCTCTTCTTCTTTTTCAAAGGAGGCTCACTATCCTGAATCTCGAGCTCGTTGTCGGTGAGATGTATGTCTCTGCTCGGTGTTTTAGGGACGCCACTCGACTGTGCCTGCCCAAAAGAGTCCTCCTCATGAAGTTTCATAACATTGACGTCTGGCTGTTGGCCGCCGGCCGACATCGAGCCAGAAGATCTATCGACCGGAGCAGCAACTAGGGGAGCACGGAAGCCGAGGATTGGCGCAATAGGTCACGGGGTAAACACAAGACAAGGAACGAGGTTCAAGTTTATTTCCTCCACCCTGCTCTTGGCCAGCGCCACATCAGTGTCGCTCTGCACAAACTCTAGAACGGGACGACCGGCCCGCTGCATAAGCAAACATCAACATTAGAAAAGTGTCGGCCGGCAGCCGATACGAGACGGACAAGCAGATGAATCAAAACATAATGCAAGAGTAGACTAGGAATATATAGCGTACCAAAGCAATTTTAGAGTCGTTGCCTCCGCCCTAGATGTTTACAAGAGTGAACAACTTTGTAGACAGGGAGGGCTTCAGAAGGTCCGCCAGGAGCTTGTGGTTGACACCACATACGCCGCCGTTCTAGTCGATCGAGCCCTCCGGGGTTATGAAGTTCCAGGGGACATGCTGCACATCCGTATTCCCAATGAAAAGCATGGGTTGTGGAACTGCAGAAGGCTTCTCCGCTTCCCTGTCCTCATCCACGATGAAATATCCCCACTGTCATCGCCCTCTTCCACATGCTCAGCAGCCCATGCAATCCAATTGACGTCGTTCTTGCTCACAAGGAGTGGGTCCCCTGAAGTCGAATGGGCAAAGAGCATGATCGTTTTGGGTTTGCCTACAACAGGTATAGGGGTATCTACATTTGAAAGCAAGGCGTTACAGACGTCGTTTATGCTTTCCGCATGCTTGCAATCATACACAGCAATCTCATCCGCCCGCCTCTGGCCTTCGACAGGCGTCTTCGTGAATTTTTGCACCGCATCGTAGAAACAGGTTGGAGCCAACCCACCAGGAGATTTATTCGTCGATGGATTCGTAGGATTCCCCCGACCAGCTAGCCATTTATCTCCCTCCGTGTACTTCTGCAACCCTACTCTGATGATGCGCACAATCATTGCAGAGAACCCCTCTTTAGCCTTAAGCTGATTCCACTCCTTGTTGGGGTATGGAACCCAATCAGCATCCTTACAAGGCACGGAGTAATTCTTGAACTTGCTCATGAGCTCGTTGATGATGAGTCGGTCGAGCTTCTTTTCCTTGCACCATTCCAGCAGTGTCACCTTTTGCTTAGTCTTCACATTATGCTTGATGCAGACTTTATTTGCCATAATCTCCTTTGCAAGCTCCTCAAGATCGCAGTCCCAGTGACCAAGTGTTGAAACGAGATCTCTCATCGTGATGTGGCTCCTTGGCAGCCGTGGAATCACGCCAGGCTCGCTACTGTCCTCTCCAATCAATGTCCCGGCCTTCCACGCCTCGAACACCTCTATCCAGGCTTGCCATGCCGCGTCACTGCAAAAGACCAGTGGAAGCTTACTGGAGACCTTCTCTTCCACAAAATGTGCGGTCACTGCTTGCTTGGCTGCTTGAAAGAAAAAAATGACAACATAGTTAGCACACTTCACATCTGAAGGGGCGAACCAATATCGGCCGCCAGTCGACACCCAAAGCACCATCTCTGATGAGCATGTATCGGCTGGCAGCCGACATGTATGAAACAAGATAAATGAAGTCCACAAGGTCAGGGGATGTCCTTACCAAAAATTCAGCTGAGGACTTCCCATTCCCTTTGTATGGCTCGGGATGCCCGGCTCGGATCCATGCTGCACGGCCCAGCTCAGCGGACGAGCGGAAGGTCTCATTTGCCACTCTTTCCGCAATATTGAGGTCGAGAGCGCTGGAGATGCGGATGAGCTCCTTTGTATCGCAACTGTACACTGGAATGACTTCGAACTCCAGTAGGTCCTTCCGAACCTCTGATCCGATGGGGAGCTCTTGGGCAAGCTTGTGGCAAGCCGTGACGGTGTGTTGCCCCCTTATTATGTGCCAATGGACATCAGGCAAATTCCACCAATTAACCTGAACATTGTCAACTATCACCTTGGTTCCTCCAGCCGGCATATTTTCCATAACAATATCAATGCCGTTTTCGGTTGTTGTGAGCCTCTTCTTCAAGGGAACAGCATGAATCTCCGGCTTCTTCCTGATGGATCCATATCCCTTGTATATTTGCTTGACCTGATAACAATGGCAGGCATAGTTAGATTCATACCACTTGCAAGTGCTTGCAAACATGTTGGCTGGCAACCGATACCAGGAGATGGCCAAACTAGCATAAAAATAATGAATGGAGCACTAACCTGCGACAGGCGCTCCTTTGCAATCCCACGGTACTTGAGTGTGTCAGGAGCGATGTGCAGCCTGTCAGAAGGGATGACACGAGGAAGGCGATGCTTCTTGTAAGGAAACAAACGAGACAACCTAGCATCGAGTGCCTTGTAGATGGCCTCCACTTCCTCGTCCTTGGTCTTTGTGGACAACTTGTTGGCCGAACCAATGCTTTGTCTAAGGTGAGGAGAGGGGTCTTACTCTTCGGCTTCGCTTTACTCTTGCGCTTCTTGCTACTCCCTTCACCTTTCGCAGGGACAGCCTCTGAAGCTGATGATGGATCGGGTGCAGCTGCAGCAGCAGTAGCGCTCTTCTTCTCTGAGGCTTTCATCTTAATCCTCCTGGCAGGAATTTCCGGACCCTTCCCTTCGTTCAACGCAGCCTTGATTTTCAGGTTCTCAGCCATACGATTCTCGTTGAGCTCCTCCCAGCAAGTGAGGAAGTCCTCGAGGCTTGCTGGGGTATTCTCGTCGCCAGAAAACGTCATGCCCCTCGACTTGGCTTCTTCCCCGCACACAGCCTCTGTGCATTTACTCCACGGAAGCGATACTGCGACGTAGTCCTCCTGACCATCGAGGTTATTGATTGCCATCAGGCAAATCATAACGTCCACATAGCTGCCTTTGCCATGAATCGCTATGACTGAGCCATGTCCCAGAATCATGCAGCCTTTAACTTTGCTCGAGCAGGCAATCTCAACTCTCTTGCCTTCCTCAGGAAGCCAGCAGAGGCCCCACTCTTGGACAACTTTGTTCCCCCACCATACACCTTGAGGCTTGATGTCCCCAGCGCAAACCGGTGTGCTTGCAAGCGGGTCACCAAGTAGTGTGTGCAGCACAGGAGGTTTTCTGCAATCAAAAGCACAGTTTTAATCTATATCGGTTGTCGGCCGATACATTCGAGGCAACTTTATCGGCTCCTAGCCGATAAAAGACACACATCGACATGCAATGTGACATTCAGATTACATTATCATTATTTAGTTACGACTGCCCCTCCAGTTCTAAATATCTCATTGGCCGGACCAGTGAGTGTATATCGGCTCCCAGCCGATAACTAATCAACCGCATGCACTTTCAAGGACATGGCAGTAGCAGAATATCGGTTGGCAGTCGACATACATAAAATTTATCGGCTGCCAGCCGATACAATAATGCTCAATGCGACAGCAAAAATTAAGATCTTACCTCAGAGTGGATGAGCTGGACGACATCTTGTATCGGCTGGTCACAACTTGCGTGTCGGCTGATCACTACTCGAAGTGCAAGCTGCGCGTGTTCTTGTCGGCTGCTGTCCGATAGCTGTCGGCTACACAGTCAAAAGCGTCAGCTGCACAGTCAAAAGCGTCAGCTGCACAGACAAAGGTGTCGGCTGCCGTCCGATACCTGTCGGCGGATGAGTAGCGCGGTGAAGGAGAGCAGGAAGAGCAGAGAGGGGAGAGCCAAGAAAAAAAAACAAGAATGAAAGAAAGTGAGGGAGGGTGAGAGAGTAACCCCCCGTGCCTCTCTCCCGCCACTCGAGTGATTTTGCAATCACTTCAAACAGCCGCCAAAATGTCGCACGTCACACTCAATTGCATTTCAAGAAGATGCATGCAATTCAAAATTTTCTTGAAGTGGCGCCAAATTGGTATGGAGAAGCTCTTGTCTCCCTCATTCACTCTTGCAATCTTGTTTTGGGCTTCAGTAGTGTGGGTAGGAGGCTCCATTTTTGCTCAGATTTCTTTGTGTTCCGTGCTTGATTTGCTGAGGTTGATGCTGTAGCTCTGCATTTTCTTGCTCTGCGCTTGAACTAATCGCAACATCTCAATAATTTGTAGGTTTCTTCATTGTGGTTTTGAATCTCAATAATTTGAAGGTTTTGAATTCCAAGTTTTGATTTGTCAAATTCATCTTTCAACTTAACAAATTTCTACTTATTTGGTTTTTCTTGGACTCGAGAAGTAGAATTTTATCAAGTCCAGTTTCTCTTTAGTTTTCTACTCTTATACCAAAAAATGATTTTTTTGTTTTAATTTTTTTGAACATAAAACACTTATCTGAAAATTTACCTCACATGGTACATTTATAGGTAACTTCTCTTGAATTGCGTTTTAGAGTCCCAAAAGAACCAATGATTCATAGTTTTTTAATCACCATTTTACACAATCATATGCAAAAGATCATAATATGAATGGGATCAAATTATATATTACAGGACTACTAAAGAATATTCCCTAGGTTGAATAAGTATAAAAATAAATATGAACAAAAAAGTCTAAACATAAAACCTACTCAAAATTACTAAAATAAAACGGGGCCACC
The DNA here is from genome assembly GCA_022496805.1 of Pohlia nutans. NCBI lineage: Eukaryota > Viridiplantae > Streptophyta > Bryopsida > Bryales > Mniaceae > Pohlia > Pohlia nutans. The sequence goes on along the minus strand of CM040106.1, from coordinate 9,973,420 downwards.
TACTGTCTTTATGGTGCTTTACGGGTTCACTCAATTGCAAATATATATAGACTACAAACTATTTCATGTTAGTTGGGACACAATATAAAGCAATCCGCTGCTATTATTCTTCACACCTAGATTTGACTGTCACACCTCCTACCAAAGCTCCAAACCCATGCCAGCCCAGAAGGGGACAAGTTTTGACACAACACCATTCACCACAACAATACCTCAAAGGATATGTTAGAAGAAGCGTAAAAACATTTGTCAGATGCTACTCTGTTTGGTTAATGGTAATGTCTGTCAAACCTTGATTTGAACTGCTTAGGATTTTCACACGTTAAACCCTAAAATATCAATTACAAACATTAAAAGAAACTTAGTTGTACATGGCATCCACTGTCTTTTGCACATGATCTAGGTATTTTACATTCTCTTTACAAGTTTGGTATATACCTACATTTTCTTAAAGTACTTCACCCCTACATTTGTACAGCGTTCATTCTGTTACAGAGGAATATGTAAATTCTAGGTCCATAGTAAAACATATTATTTACAGCCTTAGATTTATTTAAAAACTAATGTCATTACCTATCTTGAGGGCTGATCTCTGGACAGAAGTGCAGATTTAATTGTCTACAAAGGTATTGCAAGGTTCACTGCGACGGTATGCATGCTTCATATAATTAACCTTTAAACGTACCAGTCCTTTCCGGAAAAGTCAAACTACTGAATTATACAAATTTAAGCCTTGAAGAATAATCAAAGTATATTTTTTAATATTTTCATGCATGAAATTAAGTGTTTCCTATTAGTCCTGAAATTTTCTGATTTTTTTTATTTAACATGATTTTTTTAGAATTTTTTTAGTCAAATACTTCACAAATTCATTTTAATTACAAAAAGACTTCAAAAAATTGATTAATTTTTGGATGAGATGCATATTACAATAGAGAATCACATGATGTCATTTATATGTTTTTCATAAAATAATTATAGTTAAATTTTGAAATTAGAAAAGTAAACATCCCATGTACTGTAATTCAGAGCTTGAGCTGCAAAGCTTGCAAAAGAAATAATTTACTCAATACATGAAATTTCTAAGATTTCAAAAGTAGCATGCAAACCTGACTTGATAAACTTCATTTTTTCTAATGAGTGTATTAGCAAAAGAAATCATCTTCAAAATCAAAAATAGGTTTGACCAACAAACATCCAATAACTGGATGCGCGGACGTTTAGGGGTTAATTTACATGTTGGATATTGCTTGGCCTACACTATGCACAATTATCCTCTTTTACACTCCGTTGACTATGGCCTTGGCATCAATTGCTTGCCGTTCACAGTTATGTCAAATTCATGTCTCCCTCTGACCACAACCTAACATGTACATTGTTGGAATCTATCAATTTTTGTGCATTCTAACAGAAGCACATAAAGGTTCCTCATATGATTTGCATTACTTTTGATACAAAAATGACACATAATACCCTCCCTAACTGTGTAGCTGCTTCTGTTACTATTAGTATTCAAAGTGCACAGCATAGTCTTTTATTACATCCGTCAATTGTGTTATTACTAATGCCCCACGGACCATCAATTCTGTCCAATACACTCCCAATTTAACGTTCATGAGGACATAGACTACATTTATTTTAACATGCCATGCCAATGTTCGTCAAACACTATAATTGCTAATTGATATATCAACAAAAAGACGTTACAGTCAGGAGCATGTACCTTCCAATACGGAAGTTCAATGAGAATGCTGCGGCGTTTCACTCCATGCCTCTTCACTAGATCACGAGCCGAATTCTCTACTCCCCCAGCTTCAAGAAACTTTGTTCTTTATATACCCCATTGTAGAATTTCATTTCCCGTTGGTCTTTCTGGAGCACCGTCCCACTTTTGATAATTATTGAATGCATCTTTTGCTCTGCGGAACGTGTGATCGGGAACTAGGTATCTTCGACTCCCTAAGAATATCATTTTGCTCAAAAGTCGGGCATGTTCTGCACATGTTTCAGGACCATATAACGGACATCCCTTGTATCCATGGACTTGTTGTCATGATAGAAGTCCATAGGCTAGAAAATCATTAACCGTCCAAATCAACATGGCTCTAAGGGTAAACCGTCTATTTCCCTTGGGCATTGCCATATTAATAGCAGGGATACCATCCCATAGCTTCAAAAAATCACGAACTATAGGACCTAAAAATACATCTATGTTCTCGGCGGTAGGAGATTTAGGCCCAAGAATAAGCAACGCTAGTGAAATGAAGAATTTCTTTGTTAGTAGCCACGGAGGAAGATTGTAAATGCTTATCAACAACACCCAAGTTGAGTGTTTGATTGCATTGTTCTTGTATGGAATAATGCCATCTCCGACTAGTCCTAGCCGAAGATTTGTTGGAACCCTAGCAAAATCTGGTTCGTTTTCGTCAATACTTTTCCACTGCTCGCTATCAGCAACTGACCTCATGAGCTGCCTTTAAGATTTATGGGACTGGTACCATGTCATGTGCTTTGCAACTTCTGGACATTTAAACATGCGCTGCAGATGTTTAATTACATCAAAATATCTGGCTACCCGTTGTGGAACTTTGTTGGACCCTGGGATGTATCGTACCTGCTGGCATACCGGACATTGTTCAAGGTCTTCATTCACCCCTTGGTACAATATATGGCCGTCTGGGCAACATTGCACCTGCTCGTGTTTCAATTCCAACTTCATTAGCAAGGATTTAATCTCATATGAAGTTCTTGGGAATTTGTTAGATGTTGGTAATAGGTCCCCAGCTATCCACGTGAGCAAGGCATCGAGAAATTTATGTGGGACCGAGTATAGCGTGCACAATGAGAACAATACAATTGCGCATTGTAAACGAATATGAGTACTTCCCTTGTACACTGATTCGGTGGATTCGCGAATCATGTGCTGCAGATTGGCCTCATCAAATTGCCCTTCGAACTCACCACCGGCATCAGCCATATCAGCATCTTGACCTCCATCCATGTTGTTGCTGTGAATGTCATCGATTCTCCCAAAAGCATCTCTGGCCATGTTTTCCACGTCCACAACAGTCCTTCTCGGCCACGTCATCCCTTCTTCTCCATCATGACGCCTTTGTCGTCGGTAATGCTCTCTTTGTCTAACTTGGCCCAATGCTGGTCCGCATACATTTTGTCCGTCCACCGTTTGTGAATAACAAGTACATAGCAATATTTAATACAAAATGCCAACTTCAAGGATACGACAGAAACATCCAAAGCCGGAAATGGCATAAATTATCTTCGTCTTATATGGAATTTAACACCCCAAATAAGAGTTGAACTTAAAACCCCAAAAACAATGGTACCTGCTGAACAAGTGTTTTCCTAAAGTTGGATGTGTACGACCTTCTAAAGACATTATTCTTCTACTGCTAACACTGTGTTTCTACAAGTGGTTCCAAAAATATTCATCTTCCATTGAATTGGCATACCATTACAAGGTATATGAGGTAAGGATCACGACCGAAGGCACTGTGGTGCCTAGCCACGGTCTCAACTTTTTTAATGCGAGCTCCCTTGCATCTGTTCCATGCACAAGGGTATTCTGATAAGCCCAGTTTTGTGCAATGGAGCGTTCTATGTGGTACGCCGTGCACAATGTGCGAGGCATATTGTCCCCCTTGATGTGGCTTGGGCTGTATATGAAACAAAACGCACCCTTCAGTTCACAGGATTTCCAGATTTGGTATGCTTTGTCTTGCAGAAATACGTTCAGCAATTGTGTAACATGAATTGTGGCGTTCTCTGACAGTGCAGAATACCCTGACGTTTTCATACAGCAAGAGTAAAAATGATATGCACTTGTGCCCTATGAATTCTCAATGTATGAGAACCTCGCTGTAGATTATCAATTTAAATTGTTCAAAAAATTACACAACTGTGAATTAACCAGAAATTTTCTAACATATCATCTTATATTCTGTTTTGTTATTCGAATTTTTGTGTTACACTGCTATTGTGGAAATAGTGACAGCACTTGAATTTGCGGTAGTGAGGTGAGCAAACTAATTATGAAATCCCGTTCTCCTACACATAAAATAAAAAAACCAATACAAGCACATTCTTTTCATATTCCACTGCAGTCCATGCCCATACATAACTTCTAATATAATAGAATTTTGTATCCTTCGTATCACAGTAGCAACCTAGGAGCAGTACATGCATTTGTCCAATGTTTGAAGCAACTAGGGTGTCCAAAGATATGACAAACTTCTATACAGTTTCTGTATACGGCCCACTGATAAGACTACATTGATTGTGAAATGTAGCATCTGTTATTTGACATTGATTAACATAATACGTTGCCCACAACTGCAAAGTGAACAGTCGTAGGAGTCTTATTGAAACATAAAATTAATAAAATAGTTAATTTGAAACAATTTTTTGCAGATTTGATGAAACGTACTTAGAATTTGAAACGTACTTAGAAGTCATACTTTTTGCACGGAAATTGCTGAACATCGTCGATCAGAAGTTCTCTTCAGAATTATATGCATTAACATAATTGCAGCTTCGATAATGCTAGATAGCACTCCTTTATTTAAGCAAGAGTCACCTACAAGTCATACAATATGGTAACTTAGTAGTTTTTCGACACAAAATGCAGTGATTGTATGATGCAATTGCAGGAAATTGAGAATACTGTAATATCAGTTCATTCATCCCACAGGGGGCAACTGACTGTCGTAGAAATGGATCCTGTATTCATTTCAAGGTAACAAAAGATGAGGATCTATCAAAAACTGAGAAGTACACTATCTCCACACTTCTAGTCTCAATAATCCAGTACGCTGAGACAAAGCTCTTGCAAATCTTGTGTCTTCTTCAGTATAACATCTGAGTGCCGCAGTAGATGACAAAAATTTTGTCTGACCACTCGCCTTCTAAATTTCTTCTAATCGGGCAAACAAGGCACCTGTTTACTTCTAATTATGTTTGTGGTCGTCTTGTTTGCGGAGTCCAACTCTACTTGGTATGTGAACTTGATACAGTTCTCTCTTCGCAGTAAAGACCTGTTGTCCATAGACATGGTGAGGCGCTCTTCGGATGTTTGCGCGGTGTCCATGTCATGTTTGCTATACTGGCAGGGATTGTACAACATGTTAGCTTCCCGGAAGCATTTCTTCATTCCGTTGTGTATTTTATAATTCCAATCTCAATATCCATGTTCACATACAGACATAGCAGTTTTTGAATGGGAACTTACAAAACTATCTTTATATGGCTGATACAGTACTTGCACCAAATTTCTCACAAGGCAACCAGAATGTCCTCCTCTGCATTCAAGGAGTCCACTATAAAATTTTCCCATGAACGTGTCCCAGTAATAGAATACAATAGTCCAAAACTGAGCGGATTAATTATATTAGGAATCATAATTGCGGAAGAATTGTAATTTACATACATTGAATTAATCACGCCCTACAGTCCAATGTCCAGGAATCAGTGAAATTAGCTGGTCCTTCGCGTGAATTCGAATTACATAAACACTTGTGACATCTACAACTAGGTCAAACACTACTCCTTATAGTGGTTTGTAAGTGTATGAGAATGAAATTGTTCATTGTGAAATGAATGAATCTACATGGGCAGGTGTGTTTCTAAAATTTTAGTTTAGTATGTTCCACAAAAATGACTAAAAATGATAGAGCCTGGTTCATGGGTAAAGCTGCAAAGCACAGACATATGTTATGGGAGACAAAGTAACCTAGAACCTTATACTCTAGAGTTAAGAATAAAGCCTACAATAGCAAAAAAAGTTCATTTTATAAGCTAATTTAGTGAATTGTACTAACTACAAGCAATACATTCTATAGTATAGGATTTGGTTTATTCGTTATATTTAGCAGTCATCTACCTTCCTTGAAGCTTCTCTAACTATTAATTTAACTCATACAGATATGATCACCAGTTCAAAGTTAAAGAACTGTGGTTGTGAGCGTTTTAATTAACGAACATTAGAGAAGATGTCAATCGTGCATTGTCTTGCACAGCGTGTAAAATTAAACATTTACAATCGTCTATAATGACCCTCCAGATTTACTATGATTTTCCTTTCCTTATGAATAGACTTTTGCAAATGGCCAATGCATCACATCAGATAATCAAATCTAATGCCACTCATTGTAAGGGAAGTTGTAATGACTAGACCGCTAGCATTACCTTCTAACAACCATTTTATGACTCAAAATCAGTAGTGAGTGATTTCACTAAAACATACACATCATAAGCAAAGCGCATACTTGCGGCCCCTGTTCCCACAACAGTTTTTTTCTTCTTCAGGATAGAGACAACAATTACAAATATGCACAGAAGGAGGGATAATCAGCAGTACCCGTAGAAGAGCGTTGCTTACAGTGGATACGCATAATTTGTTGACGCATCAATCGCAGCGGGTTTGGTTCATAGAAAGTGAGACTTTTAGTAGCGCCCCTATCGCAAAGTAGCAAAGCCTGGATCACATAGTACTTCAAACGTCCACGTTACTAACTACGCAGGAGCTCTCTTCCTTCCAAGCGTCGTATAAGCCAGTTCCCAACGAGTATGAGGTTGTGCGTCTCAGGAGTATTGCAGAAAACCACGCTTGCATACAGAGGGAGCTCAACCAGAAAGACTCCGTGTGAGTATCTTTACCTTCTCATCCACGTTGTAGGTCCCCTACTTCTGGACAAGCCGTCGAATTAAATTGTGTGGGACCGGCGCGCACAGGTAACAAATCCGATCAATTACAAGCGGTGAAAGTCTGGTCATGCCGAAATCGCATGCGAGAATGCAGCTCCTTTTTGTGTGCGACTTCCAATGTTGTATCACTGCAGGTTAATTACAGAATGTTAGAAAGTGCACAGCAGTGGAGCACTCGTCGTTGGTAGGGCATTTGGGGCATTCAATTTTTGAAGTCCTAATCTTCGTCTACCACATTCGTAGGAGATTACCTTGGCTACGTACTATATTGGGTGAACTACATGTCAAAAATGCATCGGGCTGTGTGCTACTTTCCTACTGATGCGCTCTCTTTGACGCTGTAGCATTCTAAATCAGGGTCCGTGTGGCTCAAACAGTCCATTAATTAATGCAGAGTGTAATTACCCTCGTCTACTGTGCCTTATAGAAAACCTAACGATTACCAGTGGATGAAAGTCGTTGGAGTGGCATGCACCGGAAATAGGCCCTTCTAGAAAACTGCGCCCTCCCACCTATTGTGTTCTCTAGAAGCTCGCAATTCCAGTTACCCGTTGCATGTCTAGGTTGGCTTGTGAGTTCAGTGAGCAATTGTGCCGCGCATGCATTTCAGAACTGTGTTTCTTCTAACTAGGTGTACAATTGGAGTTGTAGATATGAACAACTTAACAGAAAAGCATTGCTAGACGCCGATCTATATGCCAGAACAGGTAGAGTGCGGACTCCCTCACCCAAGCCTGTGAGTGACGACGACTTAGAGATTATTGAGATTGACAGTGAGTCTGGTGGGTGCGTTCCAAAACCACGCCAAAGCAGGAGCGCGGGCATTTGTCGCTGTAAAGAAGCTACTGACGGTTCTGCTGAGGCTCAGCTGGAAGTAAAGAAGATAGATTTGAAGTGGGAGGCGCATTGGGTTCTTTGTGTTGGTGAAGACGCGGAGGACGAGCAACGGAGTTTGGGAGGTCCGGTCGATACAGATACAACAGCATCGCCTACTGAAGACAGTGAGCACGATACATACTCCAATTTTTTGCCGAGCGACGCGGAGCTTGTTTCAGAGGGTACCTGTACCACTTTTGAATCAGAAGATGTGAGCGTTGACGGGACTGGAAACTCGCAGGAGGAGGCAACAGACGACAGTGACGGCGTCCCGGATCAGGTAAAAATCGCAGTTCATTTTTGAGTTATTTTAAAAAAAAAGGCTTTGTCCCAGTGTTAAACCGCTGATGCAAGGAATATTTCAGTAAGCAAGTGTTGTCCTACTTTAGCACTAGATTGACTTTGTTCTCTAGAACCGGAATTACTCGTGGTCGTAGTAGTACTCAGGTTTGAATAGTGGTTGGGGAGTCTGTAATATGGAAATGAACATTTATGGCACAAGCATACTTTCTATATGATAAACATAGCGTAACAATGAATAGTAGACGTCCTATTTTGGTTAGAACGTAATCCAACATCGATTTTTTGTTGGGAACCGTGGCGTTGTAATTATATTTGTACCTGTCATGTCTGTAAATAGGTTCTGCCCTTGATAGTATGACTTGTACAAAAAGTGAGGAGTGGAATTGGAAATGCCTACTTTTGTACTCTGTGAAGTGTAGCACTGACATAATTACCACACTCAGAATCGCACTTTTCCTTACAATGAGTTTTAAACTTCTCTTAGCCTCATGTACCTATAGTAAACCCCAACTCCAAAACCTCGTAAGAATCATCAAGTTTCTACTGTCCTAAACCTCTGCATTGCTATAATAGAATATGATTGTTTAATTTTTATAGTTAGGTATGATGTTATTGCCGATTAGTCGTGGAACACTGTTGTTATAGCGCTGCTGTAGTTCCTACAGTTGGTGTTGATTATGTAATCGAAAATTACAAAGCAATGTAATTTAGGGGTACTAATGTCTCTTTTGTGTATTGGGAGAGAAATATAAAGTACCTCCTTAGGTACATGGGCACTTTCTCTAGTCTTGTGATGATTGCATAACATTCGTACAGCGGGAAGTCATGTTGGACATCCGGAAAATATGAAAGGCTCATTTAGGATGCATGCAGATGTATGACGTTGTGCAATATGATTAGATATAAATTTTCTATTCCAATGGTGTTCCATTTAATTGTCATGAACTATAGTAGCTGTTGCATCACACATCCATTTCTACTGTTACGCTGAGTAGTTAACGTCAAAAAGGATATTGTATGCACGGACTGTTTACATTGCAATAGAATGGCTAGTAATAACGGCGCCGTGGTTGAATACTGAAATGAACCTTTTATCCTGGGTTTATTCAGGTCAAGGTATCTACCATAATGAAATCCCTGAATGAGAAAGACTTTCCAGAGCCGTGGTTCAATAAGAAATCCAAGGCTGTCACGACACCGAAACAAACAAGGGAAGTGTCCAAATTAATGGCAGAGAAGGACCTCGGGGACAAAGAAATTGTGGGGGAGCCAAGTACGAAGGCCAGAAGACGGAAGAAGGGAAAAAGAAAAGGAAATCAATGCGTATTGGAACCGCGGATGTGGTTTTGGGCCAATCAAAGAATCCAGTGGCTGACCTTGAAGAACTTTGCCGGAAAAGAATTGAAGATGCAGTTGCATGTGGGCAAGTTCTGAAAACAGTACATCACCCGGCTACGCGTCAGTCGTGCCCAACGATGTCTGCACGTGAGTCCTCTGAAGAGAATATACAGAAAGAGTTGGAGCGAGCAGATGCTGAAATGGATTCACACTCTCCCTCCCTAGTCCAAGGCGTTGCCCTTTCAGCAGGTACAAATACTCGACTGTTTTCCTTAACATCCTGTTGTAAACCTCATAAGATAGAGAGGAGATGTAAACTCCGAGAAGTCTATATGTTCAATACATATGTTTACCGAAAAAAACCAGTAGGCATAAGCAAACGATTTGTGGATACATTGATGTTGTCAATGGGATCATTCTAAGCTTTCTTCAATGAAAATCTCATGCCGTGTCCTCAATGTGTATTTACGTACTTACATTCTACTACATTCCGTTGGATCTAGAAATGACAAACTCATGAGTCATACCGCTTTTCACTATTACAGATGAGAACATCCCTACAGAAGGACAAGAGTGTCGGAAAAAAAAACCAATGACGCCACAAAGTCGCATTCTTCTATGCGAGATGGACAACAGTCATGGCAGGTCGAAGCAACACCGGCAATTCAATCTCCAGTCCGTATGCACGGAAATTCGAAGAGGAAGGCTGTTGACAAACCAACTGCGGAAGCCGTAACACTCGAACTATTTCATACAGAAGACTTTGAGACTGAGCCTAGACGTTCCTCATGGAGTCCTTCCCCAGCTGAGCACAAGGACAAGGTGAAATTTACTTCACATTTTTTTTGTGCACATTTATTCTAACCTGCTTTGTTGTTTTAGAATATTATTCCTTTATATAATAAGGTTAGATCATAAACGTTAGAATGTTCGTTTTGAACAGAATGGTTTGAAAAGGGTGTGGGGAGAGTGGATCTACTAGTAAGAATATAAATGCAAAGCACCTGACAGTGCAACATGCATTAGAGTAATATAATGGAACTTAGAAGATTTAAGTAATTCTGAACCAAAATTTTTATCTGATACTTGTCTTATAGAAAGCAAAGGGAAAAGAGAAAGAATTGGAAGGATCCCCATCCTATGGACGAAGATCACATGTACGTCAGAAAATGGACTCCAGTTGTAGAAGTCCAACTCAGTACCACTCCAAGAGTACTCGATATATTACATCTACGAGCCCTCGACGCAGTCGATCGTGGAGCCCGTCATATTGGAGAGAAGGTAAAGACGATCATTAGGGTCGCCATTCAACGGCAGGGTACAAACGGCATCTCTCACCAGAGCATCCCGATCGTGGGTAAGCACAATTACTGTAAACCCAAAAGTAATTTCTTAAATGGCGTGCTGAAGTTTGATGATATGAAATATTACTGTGCAATATCACCGTGGACTAACTGGGTTGTATGGCGGGTATTCCGGACCAGATAGAGGAGGGTATAGGAGGGTGTCCTCGAGGGACAGACGACATTGGCGGGGTCACAGTGTGTCTCCCTCAAACATCGAATCCTCATATTCAGGAGGTAGGCATGAAGATCACCGACGAAGACGACACAGGAGTAGTCACAGGTGGAGGCCAAGATCTTCACCATCGCGGTCACCGAAGCGTGGATATCGAAGACACTACGATGAGGGTCGAAGAGTTCGAACTGCTGGAGCTACAGTGAAGTTGGAGCATGTTCCAGCGGCATCACCCGCCGATGAGAGGCGCCAACGTTGTTATAGACAATGCTACAAGAAAAAACGGTTCTGTTTCAACAGGTATCCAATAGAATTCTGTTAATCTTAGTTGTTGGTTAGGAACTCTTGATTCAGAATAATTTGAACACAATTCTCTTGATTTTTTGATAGGTCTTACAACATTGAATGTAGTAAAGATTGACGGTGAAATTTTTTTTCCCTCTGGATTTTACATTTATTTATAGTTAAATTTAGGGATATTTTTGGGTCACGAATTATGGTCGTTTTCCTCTAGCGTGTTCGTCATGCTTATTTCGTGCTCCTGATTCCTGTCACACACACTTCCTTGATCCACACACACACATCGGAGCACAGCACACAAGCCCCCGTTTCATGCAAATCTCTTGTTTTCCGTCCGTACCAAAACCTGCGGAGCTAAGCTTTCTTTGTGAAGAATAGAACAATTCAGGGAAGCCTTGACCGTCACAAAACAGCCAGCCTCCATAAGATGCCAATCCTCTCTTCGATGCCCGCCTGTGAAATTCTAGGAAAGGTGTCTAACAGAAGGGAAGGAACGAATAAACACGAAGATGCGCTCGCAAACATACTCACACCAAGGTGATCACGAGATCCGGGACACCCAACACGAGTTAAGAAAACAACCAAAAAACCTAAGAGAACCGCGCAACCGATTCCAAACCAGGTTTGTTGTAGAAGTTGCCAACCCCAGGGCGTCGAAAAACTGTGGATTTATGGCAAGAAGGGGAAGACATGGTCAGAACCCTAACAGCAGCACATTCCTGAACACCTAACGAAGGGACGAAAACCGTGCAGGGACAGGGACGACGAAGGAAGATCTCAGGCAGAGACGGAAACGCGAGCAGTGGGGGCCAAAGCGAGAGACGCCAGACACGAGGAGAAACAACAATCAGTGGGGATCCAGAAAGAGAGGAAAGGAGTAAAGCAAGAGGATCCAGGCAAACGAACCTGCGGAAGGCGGCAGCAGGAGCAGGGAAGGGAAGAGGAGAAACGAGGGAGAGATCAGGGCCCGTGAGTAGCGACAGCAGCAATGAAAGAAAGCGAGCAAGGAAGGGGGCTTTGGCCTTTCGAACTTGTGAGTGGTGAGCTCCAACCTCGTCGTCGCACGCTCACACTGTGCACCGTGCATAGCAAGTGATTCCAACACACACACACAGACACAAAGACCGACACTAACCCTTGAATGCCGAAGAGACCAAACAATGGCTTATGAATGAACTTGACTATTCAATTCCAATGCCTGCGTGGATGATTTCCATCCAATTCTTTATGTGAAGGGTTTTTGCTTGATGATGCCACCTCTTCAATTTAAATTCAAATCATTCAAGCTATATTTAGATTTAACATGGGGTCCCAACTACAAAAAGAGTCGTAAAAACGGTTCACCGTGTAGTGTATTTTTGAATTTTTTGAATTGTTCTACTTAAACTGAATTTAGGCCATGAAAATGAGTTCCATTTCATTTGAGCTTAACTCACAAAATGAAGCTTGCCAAATCTAGTTTCAACTCCACTTTGAATTTTTGAAAAGAATTGAAAATTGAGTGTTTTACAAGTTTGGTAGGTATCACCAAGGTATAACAAAATTTCTAAATTTAGATACATGGATGACTTTCATCAACTAAACTTTTCTTCATTGTAATTTACAAGTTAGGTAAAAAATTCGGAATTTTCTAGTACATTTTGTAATTGATATAGATTTTCTTTTTAATCACTTCATTAAACCATAGTAATTTCAAATTTTCACCAAAATTTATAAAAAATTCATGATTTGTAGTATACATGTGACTTCTTCTACTAAAAATATAAATTTGAATCGTGGTATTATTTTGAGTAGAAAAATTGAGTGTGACGGATAAAACATGATTCCATAGTCCTAGGCCCAACCTTAAGGGGCTAACGCGCTTTCAACTCTATGTAGACTTTTCAAGATCAAAATTATTAAGAATAAAATTATCAACTACAAAACAATGAAATTCCAAAATACTGTGTACGTACATTTTCACCTTACACCATTATCAACTCTGCAGAAATCAACAAAAAAATGTTAACTCTGTTGGTTTGGTACGCAAAATGGAAGCCTTTCAACTTCATTTTTCCAAATCTGTTCAAACCAACACAAAACAGTTGGTTGTCTGTTGATTCGGGCTGCGTTTTCCTGTAGTGCAAGATGCTCGCAAAGGACATGCATCTTCACGAGAAAAAGACGGTAAGAAACCGTTCTACATCATAGTTGACAGGGAAGGAATTCCATATGGTTCGGGAAAACCTGCGTGGATGCAAGAAATAAATAAACTCGCCATTGACCTGGATCCTTCATGCACACATATAAGGAAACAAACGTATGAGGATGTGACGGTATTCAAAGAACGGTTAAGCCAGAGCTTTGAATATTCTGGTCAACTGAATGAAGAACATTTGAGGACTTTGATGGAGAGGGCTGTAACCAGCAAACGTCGCCAACTCATGGCGCTAATTAAAGAGGGTGGTGCTCAGCCGAACCACATAGATTCAGAAGTGTGGGAGTGTTTGCTGAAGTTGAAAGCGAGCAAGCAGTGGGAGGAGAAATCATTGCAAGGGAAGAAAGCAAATTCTAGCAGGAAGACAATTAATAGAACGGGAAATAGAGGAGTGAATGGAGTGAGTGAGATTTTGAGGGAGACACTAGAGAGGTCACCTGACCCTGACAAAGTATATGCCGAAGCGCACCGCAATAAAGGGTCCAAGCCAAGAAAAGTAAAGAAGGAGAAACCGCAACCAATCTCGGATGAAAGCGTAGGAGATGAATCATTGGAGGAGGATGATCGGGAGAAATCGGTGGAGAATTCATCTGAGCAACGAGACAGCGACGATGGAGTTGTGCGACTATCACATTCGAGAAGTGCCCCTGAGGTAGTAAATTTCCATGGCTGTTTGATTACGTCTCTAAAATTCCGCGTTACGCACGTTGTATACTGGATAGTGTATTGAAGTATGTTTTTAAGTGATTGAAGTAGAATGAGTGTGATGTAATGTGTGAGATTCACAATCATTGGTAGTCTAGAAATTGGGATTCAGAGAACAATTCTGAAGTGGAAGTGTATCACAGTGGTGTTTGAGCAATTCGGTGTGTGCATGAATTGTGTGTGCGATGACACGTTTAGTTACATAAACAAGGAAGTGATGCCGCAGTTGAAGACACTAGATGCACACACAGGTGTCTCATGATTATGTACGTCAAAGTAGAAATCTGAAAATAACAGCGTGTGGAAGATGGAAATTTACTGACAGATGTTGGATATGTGAGATGGTGGTGTTGTATAGAACTTGGATTTAAACTTGATATACAGTCAAACTGAAGAAGGAACTGCGTGTTTTCTGTCATGTATCGTAATTGACACAGGATCCGGGGAGATCGTCACGTTCCTCTAGGAAGGAGAAGGAGTGTGCTACAGCAAGAGACGGACAGACAAATGTGAGAGCGGCTAATCCTGTGTCAAATAGCACAGCCGAGGACGAGAAAATCAAAAAACTACAGGCATAATTGGAGTTACTGATGAAAGAACGTGGTATTCGGTTGTCTTCTCATAGGGTTCTGCGGTCACAGTCACCCGTGTCCAAGAAAAAACAGAGTCACAGCGGCCACAAGGTATGAAATGTACAATTGCAACTGCAGAATAAAAAAGGTGAAATGAAATCTGCAAGGACGCTGACATGCAGTCTATGCAAAAAGTGTGATGATAGGAAGCAATAGGGGCGGTAACCAGGAAGTATTGATTTTCCGTGATTGCAGGTTGGAACGCGCGGGGGTGAGTCTCAAATGACAGATTGACAGGGACCGGCAACTGGCAACTGTGGAAATGTTAACAAACAGAGTTTCATAGGCAGGGTCTGAACATGTGGAATGTTTGAGGTGGATTAGTTTTCTAAAAGATGTGACGTAGTTACGATACCTATGCAAAGTGTCCGTGAACATCATGGTATACCGCAAGTAGTAATAGCCGTAATAGTGAAATGATAAAACCGTTTTGGACTGTTACAGTTTTTTGACTGTTAGTGCACTTGCACTAGTAATACGTATAGAACTAATTTTGGAATATGTATACATATGTGACGGAAATAGTTATAAAGTATTGGAACTCTCTAATAGACAGTATGTAAACAATGACAATGGGTCATACCAGACGAAATTATGGTTGGGATTGGTGGTGTTTTATATACATTAAATATATATGTAAATGTATAGAAGATTGTATGAAAGGAAGACATGGCGAATGTTTTGTATGACAAGTAACTACTAGATTTGATTTGACACATGTCTTTGGCAATGCTTTATTTCCGTAATGACTAAGTCCGGATGGAGTGCTTTAATAGTAGTACACAACGGCAGGATATGCTGGCGGGTTTACTCACCAGTTACTCTACTTTGGGATGCTAAGCATGGCTAATATACATTAATTTGTAATGCACAGAATACGCAAATATTGTGGTCAGAATGTGCTTGTCATGTAGGTGCTCATGAAAGACATATTTGCAACGGAGCTCAATTTTGAAAACACCATGACGATGTAGGGCCAGTACAGCCACAGGTTGCATGATTGTCTCTATCATTTTACTGAACCATAATTGTATCACTATTTCTATGTAGTAAGTAATAGAGGAAAACATACATACGTGAATGAATTTATGAAATGTGCATGTAGTCTGGAATTTTGAAGTGACGCTCGCAAAGATTTAAATAGATTTTGTATATGTTTTAAATTCACGTGATATAGACAAAGTATTGTGTGAATTGAAGAAGGTGAACAGAATCTGAACATGGATGTTGTCCCTGCAGGTTCAATAGAGGATGTGGGGGTCAGCAGCATGGTATGGAATAGAAGTGACAATTTTCTCTGAAGGTACGTACAGTCCACTGCATTTTCCTACATATAGATGTCATTCAACAATTCGTAAGCCATTGTTGTTTAACAGCACTAAAATGGAAATAACGTGTAGTGCGCTGATACAATTCTGTACTGTGCTATTATACACCTTAGTTGTATATGGTTAAGAAAACGATTATAATGTGATTATGTAAGACTAAAATGCTGGATTGTAGCGAGAGCAATAAACAAGTAAAATTGCAGATGACTTCATGAGAGATAAAATGAGAGTAGACCTAACATATTTGCCTTTACGAAATGGGACCAAGATTGACAGAGCCCATGCCATTTACAGTACATCATTCTTTTATTGTAGAGTACCAGTGGACTAGTAAGAGAGGAAAGAGTGTTATATACTGGAAATGATAGTCCATTCTGAGTATAGAAAGGAACATGCACAGTGGTTGTAAAGTAACAGACTGTGTGATCCCATCCATCGAAAAATAATTTATGGTGACAATATGTATAGGAGGATTTCAAATGGAACAGTTAACAACGAGACCAGTGCCAGGGTAACAACAAAATACTTTATTAATTATTGGAATGTATCGGTTGTATACAAGGAAACATAGATAATTAAATGACAGTACTGTGCAACCCAATTATATCATGGATACAGACAATTAAAATATCTTGCCAGACATGTTTAGGGTGTGTGATTTATATGTGGCGGTGGGTGGTAATATAGGCAATTCAGTCATGCAAGCATAAAAGTAAAGAAGGCAGAGTTGCTTTTTGCAAAAAGTGATATGATTGGTTTTTGTTGAACCCCAGTATGAGAGGTATTTATGGACACTGAACTTAGTGGGATTGGAATATAGTTATTTAACTAGTATTGACCACGGGAATTTTAGTACGCTACAGGAGTAACAACGCTGTTGCAATGCTTTGATGTGATGGATAGAGGTTTTCTAAAGTGATGGATGTGCAAGGCTTTTAAAAGATAGTGACGTTCATTAATATAAACAAGGTGTGTTGAGATATTGGAAGTTATTTAGTTGTTAGAAGCAGTAGATTTTTTGGCAAAAAATGTCCTATTGATGTGACATCATGAAACTCCGTCACGTACAAAGGACAAATTCATATTCCCCTCGGGATAAAAACAACATGTAATTTTTTAAAAATCACCATACTACAAACACACTGTTACAGACGCAGTTTTTGACCATTAGACGGTACACAATGAACTAAGAGTACAAATCCTACCTTGTTGTGCCACAGTGATACATATCGACATATCTTTATTGTGAGTAGATTTATTTGTAACATTACGTTACATTCATCTGACGATGTGCAATAATGTATTTGCCATAGGCAGTGGAGTGCGCAAGTAGAAGTGATGGAACAGGTGAAGGAGCAAGATAATTTCTACTGACAGCAGGTAAGGGGGAGAATAGCAATTTTTACTGTACTTCGTGTAATTCATACAATATGAGCAGAATAAACCGTGTAGAAACGCAATGTTTGCAATGAGAAATATTGAGGACGCAAAGTTTATTCAATTTTTGATATGTATATCAAAGGAGATTCATTAATTCAGATTAAATGGATGTGATGGGTGAATGTGCAGAGAAAGGGCAAGGTTGAAAGTGCAACAACACCATGCGCTTGTGATTATGGATGGCACTCTTTGTACAGAGTAAGAATTATAATTGGGCTCATACATTTGAACATGGCAAACATGTATAGAAGTGATCCGAATTTTCATGATTTGAAACTATTATCTTCCAAAATGAAGCATGCAGAGTAGTAAGTACTAAGTCGAAACCGTTTTATAATGATTGCAGAGAATAACACTGGAATTTGTCTCAAGAATTGAAGTTGGCAGAGGTAGAGAATGGGGAACCCTTACAAGGTGCAGTTCTTGACACAGAACCCATTTGAAAACTACTTCAAGTAACAGTCTGATATTGTACCAGTAGAAGCAAAAGAATGATTTTGAAACACAAATATATTAAAATGGATATGTTGTAGGGATAGTCCTTCGTAGGCCAGAATCCATTTCAAGAATCACAATGATCTAACCCCTAACCATATTTCTTATGCGTCAATCTACCCATGCAGGTACACATGAGGGTCGAAATCCAGCGCAGGAAATGAATTGCAACAACCCTATATACGTGATGTAGTAGCAGAATTAATTCGAGATCCAACCAGGCAGCGATGACGGAACAAAAGCGGCAGACATCATAGTCAGTAATTACAAGATTAATCACTAATTACAGGTTGTAGAAATATGGAGACGTATAGAATGCGCAACAAATTTCTCTATGGCTATTTGTAGTTAAGTTCTGGCCATAGATACATGTAGTGATGCACTGGATATAATCCGTGATTAAACGCTGTAGATGGCGCATATGAAGCCGGGACAATGTCTACTTTTGACATCGTAGAAAAATCCCTCATCCATTGGATAGTTGTTTTGTAGGCAGTGTACAAAGAGTAGTAACATTTATGTAAATAAAACAAAATTACCATGCAGAAAGGCAATTTTATATATGACCAATCACATCGTGACACCTCAAATGTGATTGAGAAATCACCTGCGGTTAGCAAATACCCAAAGTACAGCAAATTACAAATTCAAGAGCTACGTGTCCTCCAAAGACGCCTTGCCGAAAATCATGCAACAAAATACTATGAGGTAAACTAGTAATTTCCCCCAAGGTAAAATTTCAGTAAATCCAGAAAAGCACTAAAATCACGGCAGTAAAAGACATAGGAAATTGTGTGAAATACATGTTTTGAAATTACTTACAAAAATCACCGAAGAGAAAACTCATAGCCATGTCAACACTGCCAACTCATATGTTTAGCTCTACAGTATTGTCTTAGTTGGCGTGCCACGAGGGACGGAGAAGGCGGTCCAAA
Organism: Pohlia nutans; assembly: GCA_022496805.1. NCBI lineage: Eukaryota > Viridiplantae > Streptophyta > Bryopsida > Bryales > Mniaceae > Pohlia > Pohlia nutans. Next base: position 9,954,633 of record CM040106.1, on the reverse strand, counting down.
TAACCTACTCAACAGATTGACAACAACAGATTTTTGTTGAACGGTGACCCCCTCAACGCGACCGATTCAACAAAGGCGGTCAATAGTTTTTTGTTGAAAAACAATTGAGGAGGTCACAGATTCTCTAGTAGTGCTTGAGCACCTTTGCACTTAATAACCTCGCAAAACTCCTGACCAAAGATATGAAGCGGTGGCTCTAATCTATGGAATATGTAGTCACAAATCAATCTAGTCGTGGCACTGGTGATTGAGCTCCATACGGAGATGGAAGCAATTTCTGCTAACTCTTGGAGAAATGACAGACAATGTGGCCGAACGTAGACAGTCTTAGGACCAACCACCGCAGGTAGCACGGTAAACTAAGGCTGCGATACATCGTTGTAGAGCTGGCTCTTCGGAAGGTGTCTTCTTTCCTTACAGACAGAGGATCCCATTTAAGTCCAGGATGATATTGAGCTGCCTGCCAATGACCCTGGACATAAACGGAAGACCTACAGGCTCCACAGCTTCCCTTACTGGACTGTGAGGATTTATACTACCCTGTTCAGAAGGGGACAGACAAATGTGCAAGCTGTTATTGGGCTGCTCTGTCACATTTACGAGACCAAGGCAACTAAACCGATTCAGCAAAGGACTTCCAAAACACTTGAAAAAATTCAATAAACTCAAACGACTTACAGGAATGGGGGAAGTGCTTATTGGTGAAGACCAATGCTCTTGAATGACAGTAGTCGGACGAGGTATATGGACCTCAAGAAGGACAGCATATGTGATATCAGTGTCGCAACCAACTTTACCGGCATCGGGTAAGGTCCCCTTAGAAACGTCAGGATTAGAGGACCTCGAAAGTCTATGGATAGTTTCTACTGCAATGTTCAGTTGTGGTTATTGGGCACCAGTCGATACACGATCACGACGACGACTAGACGCAGGAGCCGGAGTCAGAGCAGCAGACGGATGATCGTTGTGCACATATGGAACATTGTATGTGCCTACGCGTTTTGCAAGTGCAAAGAGATTGTTTGGTAAGAAGGAAACCATGTATTAATTACAGTCTCCTTAGTAGAGATTTAGGAATACAAAATGTCCGAAGCCAATGTCACAGGTGTTTTCTACAAAAAAAAACTCTACTCTATATCACAAAAAAGGAAGTTTAACTCGGATCGAGTTAAAGGAAAACTAAAAATGTTCATTGAGGTGAACTTGCTAGCGATCTAGTGACAAGGTTTCAGCGCGTGTCCAGGTCTACATTGTCCTTGGGCTGGTCGACGTCCATGGTCACTGGCGGACCCGGAAGGCAACAAACAAACTGTAGTTTCTTTGTCTACGGATGTAGCTCTGCGGTCCGTGAGCAGCAGCGGCCCAACGTTGATCTGCAATGGATCAATCATTTGCAATGGCTTAGGGATTGTTGCTGTCACCAACACATCCTTGACCATGAGAGGAATTCTCTGTACAAGGAATGCGTATCGCGAATTGGCCTCCAGCTTAATCCGCTTCACTTCTTCTCTGTTTTCTCTCTCGCGCTCCCTGGCTTCTAGCTCCCGCGCTCTTGCGTCATGCTCGCGCTGCCAAGCCTCACGATCACGAGCCTCCCGCCTCTCCTCCCAACTTTCCAAATTTGCACTCATGGTTGTCACCAACTTCACCAATGCAAGTTTTGGATCGTCCAGGTCTGTTATTTTTCTTTTCCCACGAACCCTGTGAGAAGAGTTCGGGGTCTCCATGTCGGGCGTAGAAGTATCAAACGATCCACAAAGATCACTATCCGCAGGTTGGCCACTCGAGGCAATTGCTGCACGGGGGGCTATGGGATTTTGTGATAATGGCACATCTGTTGTATCGTCTTCATCCTCATCATCATCTGAATCAATCTTAATGGCTTTGCCTCTGTTGGTTCTTTGGGACTGCAGATAACTAGTGTCCCACCGAGGCCTCTTCGCCCTCTTCTTATTCTTATAGATCCACAGCCACACTTGGGGATCGGTGAGATGTGGGTCTGTTTTGTTGCTCAACACAAATAGGAATTTGCAGAAGTATGGAGTCTCTTTTGACGAAGATCATGCGTCCAGCGCCCCTGGAATGACCCTGAAGTCCATAACTGCCAGCTTTAGCTTATCGGCAGTATCGTCAGCCTAGACATTGTCACTCCAATGAGAAAGTTTGTCATTCTTTGAGTCATATGGTCTGTAGCTGGCGTGTCCCGTTGGAATAGTAAACCTGCCCTTGTTGTTGACAAAAACCCTGAAGAACTCATCCGCATAGGGAGACAGTGTAGCAATACTCTTGTTCTTGTTACACTGCAGCTTGGTAGTAGTGAAGTACTCCTCTTCAGGACCAATGCAGCGTTAGTGATATGATACTGCGACTTGAATGCCTTCCAATTCTCCTTCTTGAAATCCCCACTGGAGCTGTAAAGCTCCAGAATGGGCATGCTCAAATGAATCTGCCTCCTTACAATTTTTTTTCTCTTGCAACGCTCTAACCAATCCTTGGCGCTGTAACAGTTGTTCAAGACTCTCGTTGGCTTCTTCATCGTCACTTTCGGATACTCCTCCCCTCTCTTTGGATCGGGCTTTGTTGAGGATGTGCTCTACAAGCCTCTTTAATTGGGCCTCAAAGAGGTTTCCCAGCCATTTGAAAAACTCTCGGCTGATGACACCATCCTTGTCTAGTGTCCAGTTCTTCAAGTCCTTGAATTTCATCAAGCTTTCCGGGTCAATGAGCTCGCCCTGAGATCGACATGAAATGACCTCGTTCCATAGGTCATAAACATCATCGGATGCGGTGATGATCTTAATTTCATTATGGATATTAAGATCTTGCTCCTTGATCTTTTTCCCACTCAATGCTTTCTGAGCCTTCTTGGCAGCAATTATACTGAAACGGAGTTTCACAGCGTCATAAAACTCCTGCAAGGTACAAGGCGCAAACGTAAATGATTTGCAAAAGAAATCAGCTGGACTCAATTGAGCTATAGCTTCAAGCGCACTTAGTAATTGAGATTAGTCTACTCATTGCGTATCAGCTCATATTGACCTCAAACAAATATTTACCTTATACTTGATAAAATTCTCTATGTCCTTCTTGCTCTTTTTTGCCACCTGACTCCTTGCCAATTCAGTTGCCTCTTTGGAAGGTGTCGGACTGCCAAGCTTCTTCCATACAGCTCTCGCTCCTATGATGTTCATTGCCCACGTTGGTTTGAAGTGTTGGAAGTGGTTAACGCGGTTATAGAATGCCGAGATTTTGTGTATGAGTTAATGGCCTATGCTCCACACAATGAAGCAGTCCCATTTTGCATATTTCTTCTTTGTTTTCTCCAAAATGTCCATGCCTCTCATTACTTTGGAAGCCCCCACGCTGTGCTGACCGGTGATCATGTGAAAGTGGAGATGACTGATCTCCTCCCAGGTTATTGGCTTCTCCTTAAGCCCAATCGGCATTGCACACAGCGTCAGCTTCTTATGCTGGTCTGGCATCTCAAGAAGGTAATGTAGTACATGCTTTAGCAATCTGTCGTCAAGGCTTCGGATATTGAGGTTGGCAGGTGGAGTCTCCAATTGATCGATGGAGATTTCGGAAGATTTGTCGATTCCAAAAATGTAGGAATCTGTGCACTCTGCCCAGTACTTCTCGTACACTTGCAGAGATTCCTTGCAGTTGGCCTTGGATGTGTTGAGATCCCTTGGAATTTCCGTGAGAGCTGACCCCATATTTGAATCAGCTGGCGAGTCCTCGTCAGTTGCTGCGTCTGCTAACATTTGTCGCGTCTTCACGCCAGATAGATGGCTGATGGACGCTGGGCCTCTCTTCGTGGTTGAGGCAATTGCCTTTCTCTTTGCAGTGCCACTCCTTCCAGCCTCTGGTGTTTGGATGAGCTTGGATCCACTGTTAAGCCCTTGGCTACTATACTCCCTATTCAAATGTAGTGGCAACATATTGCTTGTTGTCGCCTCAAGTTTGGTGCGCATGACCTCGAATGCAGTTATCTGACTCCTGAGTCGGCTCGCGAGAGTACGAGCAAGCAACGGCGCATTAGTCGTTCTCCAACGGCCTCTCTCTATGTGCGTCTCCATTTCCCTGAGCAACTCTGTGTATTTCGTGTTCTCTAAGCTACTTAAGTGCATAGATATTGAGAATATGGTTTTGAGTGGCTCAACCATGTACAAGAAGCGGTATGGTTTAGTCTGGTCTGGATCATGTGTGACACTTGTCAGAAAAATGAATCCATTTTCCCCTTCGCTGATGCCCACGACCTCCTCATATAGCGACACTAGAAGGCTTGTTGGCGAGTTCTTCCATTTTGTCAGGAAGCCCAATTAATTTGTTGTTGAGATGAGGAAAATGCTCCAAAACTCCACCTGATGAGGCTCGTCGTATAACCAGTAATCTCTGAATGTCATCTCGTCTCCGAAATCTTCTTTCTTGTCCGCATGAACTTCGTATTTTTTGAATGTCGCTGAGAGCTTTGCAATCATTTCTTCCATTCTAGAATTCAGAGAATGTGTGAGTTGGTATTCAAGTTGATACGATCTGAATTTTTTCAAGCTAATAAAGAGCCTACATGTGAGACTATCTCATGTCACTGTTACTAGCAGTGAACACACATTCAGTTGTTTGCAAATTCAAGCTAAACTTATTAGGATACGCCGTGATTGTTACTCATCTGAATATTAAGTGAATGGACAAGGGTCATGACGGATTAAGATCGACTCGATCTGAATAGAATTCAGATTACACTACAGTCTCGGTTATATGATTGATTGGATTCATTTCTATTATTTCATATTTTTTCTTGTATTGATTCTATGTCATATGAATGCTTATGTTCGGTAACCAACTCGAATCGAGTTGAATTTCATGCATTTTCTTGGAAATAAATCTAGTGATTCAAGAGATGTTCAAATAATTGAATTCATATATTCTTTATATTATTTGTTAAGCTTTCAGCTCGCGTCGAGCTAAAAGTTCTAATATAATTTCTCCTCAATTAAATTCTATTATCAGAGAATTGTAGTACTAATTTTGAATTCAAGTCGAATCGACTTGAATGAAGTGATAATCGAGTTGAATGTCATGCAAATTCTCAGAATTAGTGAATTCTTATTTCCTTTATATTATTTGCTAAGCTTTCAGCTCGTGTCGAGCTGAAATGTTATAAAATAATAGCTGCCTGTGCCTATTCTATCATCATAGAATGGAAGGACATGTTATAAAATTCAAGTCGAATCGAATTGAATTGAAGTGATAATCAAGTTGGATTTTATACATGTTCTCGGAAACAAATATTGTGATTCAAGAGTGGTTCAAATAATTGAAATCTTAATTACTTTATATTATTTGTTATGCTTTCAGCTCGAGTCAAGCTGAAATGTTTTAGAGTAATGTCTACTCGTTGAAATTCTATCATCATAGAATTGAAGGACAGGTTGTAGGATTTAAGTCAATTCGACTTGAATAGAAGTGGTAATCTTTACATATTGTGATTTCAGTCAGTTTGATTGTAGAATTTTAGCTCGATTCGAGCTAAATGATAACATTTTAATACAACTTGTGTGGTTAATATTGGTATTTTGGAGAGGTTTTGCTTATTGGAGCTAGGTCTCCTTAGATTTTAAGGAGATTCAGCTCAAATCGAGTTGAATATTGGCCTATATATTTAGTTCAAAACTAGCTGATCGTTACATTGCAAATTGTTCTCTTGTTATTGAGTTAGCTTGGGTCACTCATTTAGCTTGAATCGGCCTAGTTTTCTGTTGTGAGGTGCAATTAACAGGTACGGTTCGAGGTGAATTGACATAGAGGTGAACTAAATTTGACCTGATTCATCGATTTATGGCACATTTCACCCTAACATTGTTGTGGCATTGTCGTTGCTTTCAATTTCAAAGCAAATTCACGCGCTGAAGTTTGTCAACTATGTATCCATATACTACACAGATCACACAACTTGCATTCTGGAAGAAAATGGACAAGGCAGCACTTGTCATGCTACAATAGTTGATTGGAAACCTACATTTCTCACACTAGAGCATAACAATTCAATTCTTAATGCGGGTTTTACTTGATATACCCCTATGCTGCTGGCCTCTTCTCCACAGTCGTTCTCTGCTTCTCTGCTTGGTTACCTTCCTCCTTGCCAGAAGAGATTTCAATCTCTACCTGAAAGAAGGCAAACAAAAAGGACCAGATATCAGTACCAAATGCTTTAACCAATGCAAATCAAAACAACCATGTCTTTATTTTCCAAAGCCAAAGAAAGCTAGCAACCAAAAAACCCTACTGTAAGCATCACCAAAAACAACCAAAAACCAAAAAATCAAAAACAACCATACAAGAATCACTAGAGAGGAAGGCCAGAGATCACCTGATAACATTTTTCTGCAAGGTTCAGTCTATTTTGAAAAATTTGGAGGTTTGATAACAATGCACTATTTGAAATCAAAATGGAGAAAACAACGGAGATGTTGTTAACTGATTTTTTGCTTCAAGCTGGCCCCAGCCCCCAATCGCTGCTTGTGTACACTGCTGCTTGACTCCAATGCTGCTTGCCAGCAATCGTAATTGTGTAACAGTAATTCAAATCTCCAAATCCAATCATCAATGCCTCCAGTACTGCTTCCTCTCCAATATAACAAGACCCTGGATGTCTACTGTAGCCGAAACTTGAACAAACCCTTAACCCTAAACGAACCCGAAACTCTAAACAAACGCTCCTACGGAGACTGGAGAGAACAAACCGTGCTGCTACAAAGAACAAACCTTAGTGGCAACAATCAAAACCTTAGCCCAGAGCCCACAAAACCCTAGCTAACACTGAACATGGAAACGTACTTCATGAAACAAGGAACAACTTCTACATAGTCGAACCCTAAGCTCACAGACAATAGCTAAAACAAAAGTAGGTAAATTTTGAAGTCTAGACATGTACTCATGTAGGGTACAGTACCAGACTTTGATCAATGCAAGTGCTTTTACTTGATACACCCTATAACAATTCAGACGTATATACTTGACTAGCGAAGTCTGCCATTCACTTTTGGTACATATGAAAAGAATGCAAGATACCAATCATATATGAAAACGTATAGCATACACTATAACATTGCTGAACTTTAGGCAATGACAATGAAGATATGAGCAAATAGGGAACTCACCAATATCAGGGAGTTTTCCCTTCGCAATTGTGGTTCTCTCGGAGATAACCTGTTGCCGCTGCACCTCACAGTCCAGTTCCTCTGCCTTCTCCCCAGGGGCAGCATGGGGCTTACCAAATCCAAAACTTTTGTACCAATTAGGGTGTACTATGGAGTTAGAGAATCTCCACCCCTATTCCAAATGGAGGGCCGTGATTGCTTGTGGCGGGCCCGGGCGTTTTTAGGTGCCCCGCCGCGACTCGGAGGAGCGGCCTGGACGTCGCGGCCTCGCCAAATTTCGGACTTGTCTCGCCATCCTCCAGAGTGCGTCGATAGCTTCTGGAGCCCAAAGGTCGGCGATTGTGACAAAGATTGTGCGCTATTTTGGTGTTGTGGATTAGAGGAAGCTATTTTGGTACTTCGAGTTCACGTCAATCTGCAAGCGGTACTCGCCGCCCACTTTGACGCTGGTGAACTTGGCATAGCAGTGCCGGTTTTCCACTTTTAGATCATGACTTGAAGACCGCCTGCTCGCCGCGAGACTCGCCGTCCCGTCTCCATTTAGCCCTGCTGCACTGGAGATTCCCTCGACTGCAGCGCTGGACTTCCTGATTGCGTGGCCGGAAGGTTCGACTACGTGCCCCGGTGAGGGACGTTTATTTTTCCGTGATACTGTTCATGTTTGGGGGCCGTGATTGCTCCAATCCCGAGCCAAAAATTTGGAGTAGGGGTGGAGATGCTCTTACAGTTTTTTCTTTACATTTCCAAGCTGTTCTAAACCATGTAATTGCACACCATAGATGGTACAAGTGTCTACAGCTACAAACGAGGATGTCACTGAATGGGAAGGGAAGGTCACACACAACACAATTTGTGACCTTAATGAAACCATGATCTTTCAGACCAGATGAAATTGGAGATGTGATAGGGTGAAGGTGAAGAGCTAGTCCAGACTGACCCCTCTTCAAAGAAAGCAATTAGGGGGTTAGAGAAGCAAACTGACAGTCCAAAAACTCTGTCCTCTTCACCAGACTCTCATGCCTGTTCACCTTCAGAAGCTGTTCGGCTGAAATTCTCTCAAATTCAGCTTGGGACATCTTACACGTAAAGATATAAAACTCCAATCTCATCTCCATTTTTAACTTCTCGGCTCTATCGGATTCTGCATTCAGGTGGGAACGGCATTCTTTACAAGTTGCCTCCATGGAATCCAACGCCATTCGCATGCTGACTACCCTGGAATTTATGGCCTCCTCTTCCTTCAGAGCTTCTTCAACATCCTTCTTGATGCATTGGAGCTCCAACCCGATGACAACCAGCAACTCGGAGATCTCGGTTTTCTTCTGGCTGATGAAGCCATTAGTTTCCCCAACCCTACTTTCCACTTTCACAGCTGGACTGTCAAGAACCTCGTTCTTCACGACAGGGAGCCCTTGCAGCAGATCGTCCAGGCCCTCCTCGACAGCCACCTCCTCGAACGTTCTATCAATGAGGGTTGCCTTAGCTTCCAATGCATTGGTCATTTTCTTCTTCCATGCGCTGCGCTGGTTGTTGTTAGATTGAGAAGCAAATGCAGCCCAACTAACATCTAGTTTCTTGACAACATCAGCCACTATCCCAATGGCAAAGTCTTTGCCAATCAGTTTGTTTTTGGGACCATAGGAATGCTGATAAACAATAGAGTAATTTCTGTTAATAGCACTCTTCACCTCTACATCCTTGCAATCCCCAAAAAAAAACCCACTCTTACCTCTCTAGGGTCCAAACACTGCTACAAGGTCACTCTGGAGTATTTCCTTGCAATCTTTGCCTCTGTGAGGGTTAATACCTTTAGCTGACAAGTCGAATTTGTCACAGAAATCCTCCAAGGTGTATGGCGGAGGGGGCCTACCTTTTCTCAAAACCGCAATCCTGTCTTCTACCTCTTTTAAGGCTAAACTAGAATCGGGCTCATCATCACTGTCCACAGCTTCTGTCTTCATAGAACGTTTGCCCATTGGGAAGACCCTAAACAACGCTGGAATGTGTCCCTAAACCCTACAGCAGATGCAAGAATTTGAAATGAAAATCACAACCACCTAAATACAAACTCTGAAGCAAAGACACCAATCACAAACTCTTAAGCAAACATACATGCACCAGTCACAAACTCTTAAGCAAACATACATGCACCAGTCACAAACTATGAAGCAAACACACACCTGACTTGGCGTAGGAGACACGGCTTGTGAGCTTGGAGACAGCGTATGGAGAGATCGCCTTCGGAACAGCAACTTCAGGACACAGCCTCGGGACACTGCTTCGGAGACAACGGCAATGAGAAGGCACTAAGTTGAGCAGCTCCGTGGCGAGACCTTCAACATCGCACAACTCCAACACCAAACCAAAACCTCCACACCCTGCATACAATTGAACCCAGAAGCTCTGATATATTGAGGCACCCTAATGAAAACCCTAAAACCGCAAAACAGAACCGCGCCTAAACCAAAGTGCACCTAACTAAACCCTATACGCAAAACACAAAACAACTTTGCAGACCTCCGGGACACAACTTTGCAAAACACACACACACACTCAGAAGCAAACTCAGAAGCAAACACACACACACCTGACAAGGCTTTGAGACATAGCTTGAGAGCTGGAGACGCTTTGAGATCTTGGAGATAGCAGCTTAGTGACACTTTGGGAGCTTAGAGAAAGCACCTGCGAGAAGGCAGTGAGCTCAGCAGCTCCGTGGCAAGACCTTCTTCAACATCGCACACCTCCGACACCTCCGCACACATCTGCACCCTGCACCCAATGCAAACCCTGAACCTCTTAAAACCCTAAACCACCCTAACGAAAGCACTAAAACACAAAACACACCCTAAACCGCACCTTCACCCAAATGCAACTTCGCAAAACTTCGCAAACTTTGCACTCCTTCGAGACGGCTTGAGACCCCGCACACTTCGGTTTGAGCATTCAGCAGCTAAGCGTCAAGAGAGAGACCTCCGCAGAATTCAGGAGCTCGGATGCTCAAGCTTCGGGGAACAAGGTACGAAAGAAACACCCCCACACACTTCGGGAGCTCAGGTGCGGCATGGACTCAGCAACAAGCGCGCGAGAAAGCCGTTGGCGCTCAGCAGCTAAAGACACGCGCGCGAGAAAGCCGAGGCAAAATTCAAACCCTAGCCGCTGAGCTCTTCCCCCCGACCTATTCCCACCATCCACCAGCCACGTGTCAGGCCCTGACACGTCCCTAAACCTTGAAATTCACATACTTTGCTTTAAGTATATACTCACTATACTTGCCCATATTGTACCCGGTTTAGTGTACATTCACCCTGTTCTACAGTGAACTTCTGATAAACTTGACCCAAGTGATCTAGAAAACATACATCAGCCTCCAATTGTAAGTTCTTTACTGCACTGTCCAACGGGTTGATAAGTTTTTTGCCATTATGAATAAAATCTTGGTCATGCAAGCCACTTACTTTGTTCTCCCCTAACCACTCAGCCGTTAGGCCCCAACCCTCCCACGGAATTGCAAACCTCGTTCCTACCTTGTTGGAGTAGTCTTGCAACATCAGTTGCTGTCTCCTAGAATCACCGTCAGATGCATGTCCAACGATGGGTCCACCTGTAGTAGCACAACACTCTTCCCACAATCTATCAATACAATCCCATTGTCTCCTAACCCAACCCGAGTCAAAGCAATTACAAGTACACAATACAACTAGGACAAGTCTAGGCAACAACGTGACCCTTGTTTGGCCCACAAAATCCTACCAACCTATCCGTCTTGGCTTCCCATGCAATTCGCGTCTTTACCTTCGTTTCATCTTCAGCCAAAATCACTGGAACAAGTCCAGTGATTCCGTGCGCCTCTTTTGCCTCTCTGTAAATATTAGCAATAGAAGCAATAATTGCAGAATGTTCCCCTGCAATGAAGTGAACTCCCTTCTTATTCTCAAGTTTAATACTAGAATACAAGGGACCCGCAAAATTAATTGCAAAAAGGTCACACATACGTCTCCCACCATAGATCTTCATTGTTTGTGCGAAAGACTTGGAATTTTGTGAAAATCTGTGATCCTGCCTCACCCAATTTAAGTTTGTCGCAATGTCTCTAAGGAAGTCCCACAACGCTGGTTTTCCACCAAAGGCATTGGTTTTGTGGGCAACCAAGATATTGTTACAGAACGAAAGTACATCTCTCCGATTAAAATTTTCTACAGCACTAAGTTTCAAGCCACGTTGAGACATTTTCAGCTGAGCAACCTTAGACTTCATCTGCCAATGCAACGCCCTTTCCTCACTGAAGCGCCTAGCTGATAGCCGACTATGTCCCCCTAACTCTTGTGGAGACAAATAATCTACTCGACAGCCCAATCTAGTATCCCGCGATCCTCGTTTCACCAGTGCCTGCCCTTCTCTAAGAACTCTCAATCTGAAATCAGTTTCATTTACAATACTTGAACAATACGAGCATGTGAAATCACAAAAAGGCTCACCAGTAGTCGATAGCCAGTTGCACAAAACATATCTAAAACATCCATTGACATTGAAATCCACATTACCGTAGCTAAATTGGCATGAAGTTGTTGGTTCAGCCGTCCAACAAGATCCTGGCTTAGGATCCTCCAATATACTGTCGACTTTATAGCCTTTACCCCCATATTGAGTTGTTTTCTTCCAATACCCCCAACAAAGCAAAGACAAAATAGAATCAGACTTACCTGTTTGATCATTGTTTATTGATCCCAATGACTGCGAACTTGGCGTCCTGAACTAGCCATGGAGGTCGGGTTGGTTGCCAATATTCGCCCTAGATCTTGATGAGGGTCTCCCTCTCTTGCCACTTTGAGTAGCCGAAAGGGATGATGTGTTAGAAGCACTACATTTAGCCTCTAAATATTTGGTGTGAGTGAACCCATGTAGGTGATTTTCCAAATTCACCCTTAGGTTTTTTTTGGGAGGGCAGAGTAGTAATAACTCCCCATCAATCTTACACCGCACCTTGTACCAAAATGATTTCAGTTCAGTTACCCCAACATCCCCAACCACTACAAATGGCGGATCCACCTCAGAAACTTCATCATTGACAGCCTTTAGAATGCTGAGGCTCTCCTCAACCAATCTCTTGTGATCTGCAGCGGTGTAAATGACAAGTTTTCCCTTCTTCCCGTCCTTCAGATGATCATTGTATTGAACTTTCTTCCTCAAACACCACTGTTTAATGTGCAAGGTAGAGTGAAGGTGAGATTTCTTGAAGTTTGCAAACAATTTTGCAACAACTAATTTGGAATGATCTCCTGTCGCCCCACCAAACTCCTTATTGCATTCTCCACAGTGAATTTTCACAACCCCAACACCGTTGAGATCGTATGTCTTCAAGTTCCACTCGTGATCGGCAAAGTCCATGTTTGCCAGTTCCTTTCTCAGCTTCAACACTGCCCCATTATACTTTTGCATGACTTCATCGGATAAGGTAATTTGGTACTTCAACCACATCTTCTAGTTCCACAGCAGTGGCGTTTTCAAGCATTGGTTCAGCCTCGCACCTGAAATCCTCATTCCAATCTGAGGTTTCTTTAAATCGCTGGAGTTCTACGTCATTGCTGGCATTCTTGATTATCACGTCAAGCTGCCGTCGCTTGACTGCGCCACCAGTATTGTCGTCCTCCCATGGAATCACGTACACGCGTTCAGTAACTGGGTTCATAACCTCAAATTCTTGCCGAATTCGACACTGGTCGTCTATATCCCAGAACTCAAATGCCCAGTCTAAACATCCTAAAGTCTTGAGCCTTCGCCGCAGATCGTGGTATGTATCTGTTGTCTGACAGACAAAAGGACTAACCAGTTTTGGCCATGAGTTCTCATTAGCCAAAGAATAAAACTTCACCTTATAATTTGAACCCATCCCTAAATCCTAAAACAATACGAAACGTAACACAAACAAATGTAAACAAAGAACCTAACATCTGCAAGGTGACCTGCACCTCCTGCACATCTAACGACTGCACCGTCAACCTGAATCAATGAAACGCAGACGACGACGACCGCCAAGGACAAGAAAGCACCCTAAACCTTAACAACTTCAGCGACCACCAAACACAAAGACTATACCTCTAACTAAAGCCGCTCAATGTAACCCAAACCCCAACAACCCAGAAAACGCAAATGAAAGTACAGCACAACAAAGCCCACTACAGGAAAAAAACGCATCTAGCCGTTGTGTGCAAAAAAAGAAAAAAAGAAAAACCCTAATCCAGTAAATCGAAACGCAGCAGCCAGAGCGACCACCCTAAACGTTCTACGACCTTGCTCGAGTTAGAAGCGGTAGACCTAAACCGTTGAACCCAGAGACCATAGAAGCGCTGCACCAGCAAAACAAAGCCGGCTACAGGAGATGTTGCGCGCAAAAACAATCGCAACACTAAATCCTGAAACTCAACTGGAGCACCGTAAAGCACCGTAAAGCACCGTAAGCACCGTAAGCCTCGTAAGCACCGTAAACACCGTAAGCACCGAAAGCACCCTAAACCTTGACCAGCCACAATGCTCCAAGGTGAACTCAACAAAACACAGCCATGGAGGAAAACACCAAGCACAGCCACCAAGCAGCCAGCCGAACTGAGAAAAACACAGCGAAGGTCGAAAAAACATGAAACCCTAATCCCAGGCTCCCAAAAACAAAGAGACGAGCTCCCTTACCCTAAGCCGTCGATCACGGTACAGATCTACAGCCCGTGATTAGCCACCTAATCCTTACTGGTCACATTCGATGTGGCGGGTGATGTTAATCTTCAAAAAAGTGATATTACAGGCCACTGTCCAATCATGCTGACGTGGTAGGGTATTAACACCCAAAGCCCAAAATTTAGCAAATTTTTTATTTAAAAAGGGGGGTATATTATGAATACCTTAACCCAAATATGACCCTATAATGAACACACTATGTTACTTATAATCCCCCACAACACATTCTATGCCCTCTATAGTATAAGTAAAAATTTCTAATTTTTAGTCTGAAGGAATTTAAGGCACCCTATATTTGTTCTCACCTATATGTCTACTTCGTACGCCCAGTGAATCCCCCGGGGTCACCCCACTGTACAATCAAACTTCGAAAAATATCTATAGATTAGTTTTTAATTATTTTATAAGCATTCTCATTTAAATTTTTTAATAAATTCTAATTTTTAAATTTAGAGTCCCAAAGTATAATATGATTGGTTTAATTTGGACCCTTAAATGTAAACTCCGAAAAAGGAAAAGAAACAAAGTAAAGATATTTATTACTTTTCCAAAATAGCAACTTTTATAACATTAAGACCATGTTGAAGTGATTCACTTTGAAAAAATTTCATTTGTAAAGTTTAACTTGGATTGACTTAATTCAAATTGAATGCAAAATAAGACATAATGAAGTACGTAATTTTTTTTTGGGGTGCATACAAAGGTGTCTTAGAAGCCTAGCGGTTCATGACGTGTGGTCCTTTCTAGGACTAGTCACGTGCACGCTTTGGTTGTTATAGAGTAAACTTATTATGAATATCCAAGAGGATAAAATCTACCCCTATTCTATGGAGGTATTGGCGCATCTAAATAGGAGGCCTTTCATTCAAGAGCGGACTATTTGTTTTTTAAAAATCAAATAAAATAATTATTATTTTTATTACTAAATTTTTAATTTCTTGCTATTTTTTTTGAAAAAAAAATATAAAGGGCTGACAATTGCAAACACCGCAATTTCAAAAAACAATTTACCTAAAATATAATGTAAGGGGCCTGAAAAGGATTGTTTAGAAAATGCGGCCTTTAATGGGTAAATATGGTTTTAAATAAGTAATGTGCAGTCGAAGATACACACTTGCACACTTTCCTAAGTGTCCCACAATAGTGCTTTGAGCTAGAAAAGAAACCCTGAATTTTTGTCTATAACTTGTTCCATAAAGTAGACGGGGACCGTTTCAAATTCAGCGAACTAGTTGCTGCCGAAATTTTCCCGTCGAAATCTCTATTAGTATTGTCCTTGTTCCGGACATTTCCTTTCTTCGTTTTCATTGCAACTTTGATTGAGCGCTTGCTTCGTGCCGTCCTTGTTTCTGAAGCATCCGTCTCTTATGATTCATCGCATTTTCTCCTTCTAGTTCATAGATTTATGCGCGGTCGTGCGGTTGTCATTGAAGGTGTTGTTTTGCATAGTACAAAGGCGAGCTCGGCGTTGGATTTGCTGGTCCTGACGAGGCGTATTCTGAGACGTGGTTAGTCGAACAGTGGTATGAATTCTAGAACATAATTTCAACCATTCCACTATAATTCGGCGTGTATGTATTACAGTTCTCGTTCTTGTGTATGAATCTCAGTTTGCTTAACAGAATGCTCGCTGTGGCGTTCATGTCGTTTTTAAGGATTTTGATAGAATATTTTACAGCTAAGATCTACTGACAGACACCACACCAATGTTACCGATGAGTGTTTCCGATTTACCCGCCGGGTTTTCTGGGACAAATAAGTCGGATCGAGCTAAAAGTTTTTTGTAGTCATCATACCGTTCATGCACTGTCCATCAGTTCTGTTACCAATCTCACACTCGCGCCAATTCAAATCGATTTGACCTGATTCATCTGAGTGTACCCTAGATATTTTTTGGTCTGATCAGCTCGATTCGACCTGATTCATCTGAGTGTACCTTGGATATTTCTTGGTCTGATCAACTCGATTCGACCTCATTCATCTCACTGAACCTGATATTATCCCTAATCAAATCAACTCGATTCGAACTATTTATGCTGAGTCTACCAAATATAGAAAGAGGGATAGTTTAACTCGATTCGACTTGAATTATTAGAGCTTACCTACTTCTCCTTTGGCAACAGTAACTGGATTCGACCTAATCTGAATTCATTTACCGACAGCGGAAATTATATAGTTTCAAATCGACTCGACCTGATTCAGCAAATTCCTCAAACCTTATATTATCCATAGTAGATACAACTCGAATCGACCTGATAATTGTTAGTGTACGTGTCGTAGCACGTGGTACCAGATACTCCCCTAGAGCGCACTTTTTCGTATTCAGAACGCTCGTAAAGGTGATTTCCAGGTTATCGTTCCGCGGAGACTCTGTGAAGTGGGAAGTTTCCGGAAACTGACTCGGATTGGTGACTCCTCTCTTCCGGTCACCAATTAACTCCCTCTATCCGTACTAAAACCGGGTCTTCCCTGCGGACTGACCCGGTTATAGCTAGATCCGGTTTCTGTCTGGGTTGGAAGTTTAGCCAACCCTACTCTACCCGGTCTATCCTAACCACTTAACCCGGTTTTCTTCAACCTCTATTTTTCCTTAGAGGGTTCTCCATTTGCATTTTTAAGGATGCTGGATTTAAAGTCACACCCTCCCCTACTAATTTCTGTGACAGGGGAATCACCACTTCCCGGTTATCCAAACTTAACTCCCTAATTCGGGTACTCTCTGTATTGCTCTTCAACTATAGATTTATCCCAAACCCATAGCCGGTCACACAAGCGCAACCCGGTTTCCCGCAGCTGTTCCTTCTGCTCCAACATGAGGAAGGCCGCCTCGCTCACCTGTTCTTGGCTCCTGTGGAGCCTCTTCTGGAGTTTCCGGATCAACCCCGGGTACTCCAACACATCATCACTCCGGAGGAGGTTTCCCACCTCCCTCACTGCAGCGAACAAAGAAGTGTACCTTTCATCCACCAAGTCCAGGGCTACCCGAGTCGTCAGGAGAATGTCCTGTACTGCGTGTGGAACCTCCTCCTGCGCTTCTCCGGATGGTCCTGCTTCCCGGGCTGGCTCCTCTCTTGCGGCTGGTCCCTACTCCCGGCCTCCCTCGTCCCCGGACTCCTCCTCGTCGTCCTCTCCATCGTCTTCCTCCCTGGGACGAGCTCTCCGGTTATTCAACGGAGTGGTCTTCTTCCGGCCCTGACCCTTCTTCTTCTGAGGCTTGATCTCCCGGATGTCCGGATCCTCCTCTCCGTCGGGCCCGAGGATTAGCTTCCTCTTCCGCTCCGGCTTCTCTTGGGGACGCACTCGGGAAGGACCTCCCTCATCCGGTTAAGACCCTAGTGCCGGATCATGCATCTTCTTCCTCCTCAGCTCCGGATGCGGTGATTCCTCTCCCGATTGGTCTTCTTCCAGGTCCTCCCTCCATTTTGTCCTCAACTCCTGTCGAGGTCCTGCCCCACCCAGTCGTCCTTTCTGCGGGTCCCCTCTTATTTCTTGCTGCTCCTCCCGTTGCGGCCTGACACCACCCGGTTGGTCTCCCTCCGGGCGGTCCTCCTTCTTCTTCTTCTCCTTCTCCGAAATGGCATTGACGCCACCCGGTCGGTTACGCACCGGATCTTCCCTCTCCTTCCGGCGTTCCTCCCGGACGCTTCCCCTGTCCGGTTGAGGCGTCTTCGGCAACTCCCTTCTCTCTGGTTGGGCCATTTCCCTCTCCTTTGGTTGCGGCGCAGGCCCTGGCCGGTTCCCCGCTTCTCCTCCTGGATGTGCTGCCTTCCGCTTGGCTGGACTCTTCTCCCCCGGAATAGGAGGAATCTCCAACCTCTTTTTCTCCTGTTTCGTAATGCATCCGTTCTTCTCGTACAGGTGATAGAGGAAAGGACCAAGCGCACAACCCTTCTTGCCCTCGAGATTCTTTGCCATCCGCTGGGTATTTCGGTGCACCAAGTATCCCCAGTTGATCTGCTTCCGGCCATGCAGCGCGGATAGAATGCCCCTGGCCAGTGTGACCGTGAGGGTGGTGGGCTTCTCCGGGTTGAGAATGGGCACCACGTACTCGAGGAGACGCTGCTCCCAGGGATTCAGGCAATCTGCCACCTTGAATCCGTCGTGATCCGAGAGGAAAGTGAAGCGCTCTTTCACCCAATCCGTGTCTCCCTTGTTGCCCGGTTCCAAGTCCTCATTTGTCTCCGGGAAGCCGTATGTGGAACGCCAATGCACCCGGGTCCAAATCCCTTACTTCGCCCGGATGCTCGACCGGAAGGCAAGCACCATAGCTACGCCCTCAATTTCTGCCAACATCTTGGTGTCCTGCACATCCCACACCTTGCCGAAGAGCCCTATGCACCCAATGGTTGTGAGATCCGTGAGCAGATCCCCGAAGTCTCCCGAGTGCAGCGGAATTTCCGGAATCACCCTCTTCTCCGGGATTTTGGTCCCTACCTCCCTGCGCGCCATAGCTGCTACCTCTGGATGCACTTCTCTCTTCCTCCGTGAGTGGCGTGTCTCCCTCTCCGGGTGCTCTCTCTCTCTCTCCCGTACATTACTCGTTTCTCTCTCCGGACGCGCTCTCTCTCTCTTCCGTGATGTGCGCCTGACTTCTTGGAGTCCTCGCGTCTCACTCCCCGGGTGCGCACTCACTCTCTTCCGTAAACTCCGCCTAATTTCCTGGTGCTCACCCTCCGGGTGCTCGCCCTTCTCCAACTCCAACCGCACACTGTTTCTCTCCCCGGGCACTCAATTTCCCACACTCCCGGGCGCTCAATCTCCTCAAATGCAAGGCACTCACTGCTCTCTCCCTCCGGACGCGCAATGGAAACCCTACCACTATCCAAAAACACAAAAGAAGGTGCGCGAGGAGGGCTGGAGGAACCGGGGCGAAATGAATAGTGAGCCGCCCAATTTAAGGCGGCACAATTTAAATCCCGGATCGTGGCCGGGTCTGTCAGGGGCCCGTTCCCCGATGTCCGGTTTCCCATCCGATTTCCTGCCCGGTCCGCCGCCATTTCTAGTTCCGTAGCGCACACTTATGCGCGCATGAAAGCACCACTCTCTCCAAATTAATAAAAAGGCCATTATGGACGCTATTTTTGCTATTTATAGCGGTTGGGGCTACCCCTTACTGCACTTAAAACCCTAACTGCCCGTTTTCGAATAAAACGAGGTCCGACAGTACGCTATATAGAACTTCGGTTCGAACAACTTGATTCGTCCTGACTTATAAGAGTTCACGTATCATCACTCTGGCAGCAATATCTTGATTTGAGCTGAAATGAACGATTATACCAACGACGCTGATAGTCGAGAATCAACTCGACTCGACCTGATTGTTCAGGTCATACCTAGTATTCTTACTCGATATATCACCTCAAATCAAGCTGATTCATCACAGCTTCCAAACACTGTTACATAGTTCATTAGCACGAGTCGACCTGATTTTTATTAAATTCGTGTCCTGCCAATCATTCATGTCAGATGTTCAGTTTCTAAATCAGAGTAATTGTCTATACGTCAACTCGACTCGACTTGAATATACCAGTACTAACGTAATTCATTGAAGTTGGATCGTGTTGGTTCTGTAGTGTAATAGCATTATTGACTCCAGTTGCAATATTCAACTCGACCCGAGTTGAGCCTTACAAGAAATGGACTTCATTTATATGTCGTTCTCTCGCATTTTAAGCTGGTTGATTTATTACGATAGATACATGACGAAGAGTGTCGTCAGCTCGAATCGAGCTGATCTTAGTGTAAAATTAATTTTGTTTGAGTACAAAAGATGTACATCTATTTTGCTTTGTAATCTCTATACTCAAAATCAGCTCGATTCGAGTTTAATCTACTATTACAGTTTTACTTAGGGGTTGTTCTTTCTCAAAGCTGCGATTATGCATGACTTAATCAAAGCTGAGATTTGAGAAGCGAATTCATTTGTAAGGTTTTGGCATAATTCAAGTTGAAACGATGTGAATCATATATTTACAATCTTTATTATTTCGTTGTGTTGCAATCTGTTCCATGGATACCAATAATGTTCCACTAGTTCCGGATTACTTCTCTTCCGAGGAAGACCTTGAGGATCAACCACAGGAGTCGGTGGATATCCCCAACTACGAAGGAATCTCTCGAAGGCTTTGATCACTAAGCTGGTCACGTTATACAGTGACGGGGGGCTGCCAGTTGCGGAGGGCATCTGTCACAATGTTAGCTCCGACCTTGTCCTCGGTTGTAATGGGCCACCGGGAGACACCCACGTTGCAGTACAAATTTCAAAGAGTCTCTCCACTGCTAATGTGCCTGATGAATGGAGATACTCCGTCCGTGCTTGGGCTATTGAGCACGTCTACTTGAATGGTGCAAGCCTTCGTGATCACGACCTTCGTTACAGTTACAACTGTTGTGTAGTCAGCCTTTCTCAGCCTACATCTTCTCGAAGTACTTGATATATAAGTACCGTGAAGAACTCGCCCCCTGAGACGTGTATTAAAGCTCTGAGTCTGTTGATTCAGGAATCCATCAATTCTATTTCCAGCAAAGTATGTTGATCTAAAAACTGCATTCATCCATTCCCTCGGGAGAAGATTTGTGCCTTCCAAGAGCGTATGTATCGTGATACTTCTTTTCAATTCAGATTTCACATGAAGCTGGGTGTACATAGGCAGATTCATCGTGATGCTCAAGGTAGGAGGGTTGCCACCGTCGAGGGTATTCACGTCTCCATGCATGCATAGAGGCACATTGCAGGAGTTTCAAAAGCAACTTTTCACCGTTTCCAAGGATTTGCCGCTCAAGGTCTTCAAGCCCAATCCCTTGAGAACACTAGCTTGGAAAAACCTAGAAAGCATACCTCTTAGGCCACTGCCACTTTGAAGTGCATCCTTGAGAACTCTGCAGATCATATGCCGAACTCGCACGCTCCTATCCCGAGAGAAGGTTGGGTCGATGATTCTCCCGGCTACATCCAAAATGGAAGAATGCCATCCTAGAGATAAACGCAGCAAATGTAGCATTTGGTTTGAAGAAGGTGTCTACTTCTAGTTTGAGCAACATTCGGAGGTTAAGCTTCCCTCAGTACGATGCAAAGAAGTCAGGGGACAATTTCACGCGGTGCTCCAAGTGTGATAGATTGCACTCTCTGAGGCGTGGTGCAATACTTGGGTCGCAGCAAGATTTACTGTGGGCAAAGAAGTTGGAGGTGCATATGTCAACAGCCCAAGCGCATAGAGAGCTATATTACACAAACAGGTATAGGTCTAGTTCTTTCCCGCAAAAATGCTTGACGATCATGCATGACAAAATGGATCATGCGAAAACCGCTTCTCCAGTCTTCTTCCACAAGAGTAAGGAGCTTGATGGTTTGGTTAAGTTACCAGTATCTGTCACGGTCATGATCGCCCATGGTCATGGGGTCGTGCCGTATGCGCATTACGGTCTAGATACCTTCTCCCATGACTCAAACTATATAGTGGGGTCATTCCCTACGCTCTTGCGCGATCTAGAGTTACCTCCCAAATTCTCGTCTAGAGAATTGTCTGTGGGGTCAAAATTAGCTCCTCTCCTGGAGCTCATTGATGGTTACGCCCGGAGAGCAATGCTGCTAACCGAGTTACTGAAAAAGGCGGAGGAATTCCTGTTGACGGCTGAGAGACAAGCTGCGTTTGAGGACTTGAAGAAACAATTGGTGTGTGCACCCATTCTGTCTCCTCCGGTTTGGACAAAGGAGTTAGAGAAGAGTGAGCGCCAGAAACTTAGGCGGAGTTCACGGAAGGGATAGAGTGCGCACCCGGAGAGTGAGTCGCGAGAGCTCCAAAAAGCTATGCGCAAATTACGGAAGAGTAAGAGCGCGCACACGGAGAGAGAGACGCGCAATTTACAGAGTAGGAGAGAGGTGCGTCCGGAGGCAGTGGCTATGGCGCGCAGGCAAGAGAGAGCGTTAGGGTTCAAAATAACGGAGAAGAGGGTGATTCCGGCTATTCCAGAGCACCGGGGCGACTTCGAGAATTTGGTCACGGATCTAACGACCATAGGATGCGAGGGGCTTCTTTGCCGGGTGTGAGATTTGCGGGACGCGAAGATGTTGGGGGAGATTTTGGGCAGAGCCATAGAGCCAGCCTTCCGTCGAGTTTCATCCGGGCCAAGTACATGCATTGCACCCGGGAGCACTGGCACTTCATGTATGGCTTCCCGGAAACCAACAACGATCTCGAACCGGGCCACAAAGGAGATTCGGAGTGGGTGCAGAAACGCTTCACCTTCCTCTTGATCCGCGACGGGTTCAAGGTGGAGGATTGCAAGACTCCCCAAGAGCAGCAACTTCTCCAATTTGTGGTGCCAATCCTTAGCCCCGAGAAGCCCACCACCATCATGATCACGTTGGCGAAGGGCATCTTCTCCGCGCTGTATCACAAGAAGAAGATCAACTGGGGCTCCGTGGTGCACCAAAATGCCAACTGGGCGGCATCCAATCTTGGAGGTAAGAAGGGTTGTCTTCATTCTCCTTTCCTTTATCATCTGTACGCCAAGCACGGATGCAAATCGGAACAGCAGAAGGCAAGGCTGATGATCCCACCAATTCTGAGAAAGAGGAGTGCGGCGAAGAGGAAGGCAGCACGTCCAGAGGGGGAAGAGAACCGGGCAAGGCGTGTACAGGAGCAGGAGGAGGATGCAAGAGGCGATGGCGACCAGAGCGAGTCTGAGGAGAGGGAATAGGCCCGCCCGGCGGAAAGGGAGAGATTGAGGGCGTTCAAACCGGACAGAGGAAGCTGACCGGAGGAACGCCGGAAGGAAAAGGAGGATCCGGCACGGGAGCAACCAGGTGACACCAGAGCCATGCCTTAGGGGAGGAGGAAGAAGAAGGAGGACCACCCGGAAGAAGGACAACCAGGTGGTGCCAGGCTGCAACGGGAAGAACGCCAGAAGAAAAGGGATGACCCGGAGGAAGGCCAACCAGGTGGCGCGAGGCCTCGACAGGAAGAGAGGCAGAAACGGAGAGAAGACCCGGAGGGAGACCAACCAGGTGAGGAAGGGTCGCAACCGGAGGTGAGGAAGAAGAAGAAGGAAGATTTGGCAGAGGGCCCAAAACCGGATGAGGGAGGCTCCACCCAAGTGCACACCCAAGAGCAGCAGGGGCCGAAGAGGAAGATGATCATTCGGAGTGATGGGGAGGAGGACTGGAAGATTCAGGAGGTTACTCCGCTCCAAATGAAGAGCCAGAGCCAGAAGAAGACAACTCCGGTGAACAGCCGAGGAGCTCGTCCCACGGACGAATCCGGTCCGAGCAGCCGCAAGGAGGACGTAAAGGATAAGGAAAAGTGGAAGGAGAAGCCGGAACTGGAAGAGGAAGACGAAGAGGAGGATTCTGAGGAGGACTCTGATAAGGATGAATCCGAGGACGAGGAAGACCGGGAGCCGGAGCCAGCCACGGGAGCGGAACCAGCCCGGGGAGCTGGACCACCCGGGGAGGTACAGGAGGAGATCCCGATCCTCACAGCAGCGGATATCCTAGTCTTACCAGCCCGGGTGGCCCTGGACGTGGTGGAGGAAAGGTATACTCCCCTATTCACTACAATGAGGGAATCGGGAAACATCCTCAGGAGCAAGGACGTACTGGAGTACCCGGAGCTGGTCAAGAAGCTCCGGAAGGAGGTCAACCGGACCTAGAAGCAGGCGAACCAGGCAACCCTGCTCAGGTTGGAGCAGAAGGATAAGCTGTGCAAGAAGAGGGCGTACATCCAAAAGATGGAGCAACATATCTAGGAGCAGGAGCAGCTCATCCAATGGGTGGAGACCGACCGGACCTGCATCACGAAGGTCGTCTGGTTATTCCAACCGGAGGGGGACATACAGACCAAGGCTCAGCTGTACAATGCGAAGATCACCCAACCGGGGATAGAATGGGCAGCACGGCTGAAGAACATTGTGAGGGAGTACGTTGCCAAGGTGGAGGAGACATATGTGGAGTTCCGGGCACCGGCAGAGCATGTGATATCGGAGAGCCCATCCGTCCCTGAACCGGAAGTGGTGGAGACCGACAACCGGGGTGAGAGAGTACTTGTGTCTGGAGATGAGATGCAGGGGACTTTCCGATTGTCTGAAGATGGACCTCAGGCGGGGGATTTGGACAGGCTGCTGAGGACCGGGAGTTTGACACAGGAGCAGACTTCCCGGCCTGTGGAAGAAGTGGAGCCGGTTCAGGTGGTCAATCGGTTCAAGTGGAGCCGGTTCGGCTAATTTCCTGAACTCTGGAAGGGGACATGGTGAAGATGGGTGCCCAACTGGGTGGAGAAGAACGACCAGAGGGTGGGCCAAGGGGTAACCCGGACGGTCGATCGGACGGTGCGCAAAGGGGCGAACCGGACGTGGAGCAGTAGGAGGGATACGGTGTGCATGGGAGCAAACCGGCCATTCCAAGACAGGTGGAGAACGCGGGAAACCCAAACCGGCAGCAAGTGGAAGAAAGAAGAGCTGTAGAATCGCTGCCCGAGAACTCCGTGGGTGAGCTGGATCCGGGATTAGTAGATCCGGCCGCGTAGGGTAGGCTTTTTGAGTAGGTAGATTAGAATAATTTTTGTGAATAGACTTTTTAGGACTTAAATGTTAATGGCAGTTTAGGATAGGAACTAAACCGTGTAAAGAGCTCTCCGGATTTCCGGATCTCGGGATTATAGGATCTGAGGATTTCCCGGATCCGGACGTTTGGGGTTGCTTCTTATCAAGGAATGTTCTTCATTCCTTGGGTCTTTTTGTATACCAGTGTTCCTTGTAAATGAGTATAGGCGCATGTTACTTTTTCACAAAGTTGTGTGTATGTGTGTGTGCGCTTGTGTTGTTGCTTGAAACAGTGGTCCAATTAGTCCCTTGGTAACCGGATGGGCTAACCGGGTTCTGATGTAGATTCAGTTAAGAGACCGGGTGAAGATTTGATGGAGTAAGGGTCGTTTGAATGTGGGGTTTTCCGCACCCGGTTGCAGGGGATAATCTGGGTTAGTGGCTGAGTGAACAGGAGGGGGTACTCCGGTTTTCTCAGAACTCCAGGACGGGTAGTTTGGTAGAGGTGCCAGCATCCGGGTATATCGTGTAATTAAAGGGTACAGAGAAGCCAGAGTAAAACGGGTCGTTAGGAATCCAATCGCTTCTGGGCACCCCGGATACTGTCCATTCCGGTTAACAAGTCATTGTAGTATTTTGGGGAGAAGGGGGAAACCGGGTTGCGCTTGTGTGACCGGTTGTGGGTTTGGGATAAATCTATAGTTGAAGAGCAATACGAAAAGTACCCGGATCGAGGAGTTGAGTTAGGATTACCGGGAGGTAGTGAATTTCCCATCACTGAAATCAGTAGGGAAGGGTGTGTCTTTAAATCCAGCACCATTAAATGCAAATGGAGAACCCTCTGAGGAAAAACAAAGGTTAAGTCAAACCGGGTTAAGTGGTTAGGATAGACTGGGTAGAGTAGGGTTGGATAAACCTCCAACCCGGACAAAATCCGGATCTAGCCATAGCAGGATCAGTCAGTAGGGAAAGATCCGGTTGAGTACGGGAAGAGGAAGTTAATTAGTGATAGGAAGAGAGGAATCACCAAACCGGACGAGTCTTCGGAAACCTCCCACTTCACAATGTCTCCGCGGAACGATAACCCGGAAATCACCTCTACGAGCATTCTTAATACAAAAAAGTGTGCTCTAGGGGAGTATCCGGTATCACGTGCAATGACTTGGGGAACCGGTACCCGTCACGCACCGTGCAATGAGGGGTGTCGAGTACATTGTGAAGGGTTTGTCGAGATTTATTAACTACTGGGAGACAATGTCCGCTGAAGACAAAACTGGAGAGTACAAAAGACGTTACGAGCATTTGGATTTCTACGAGCGTGCTGTGAAGGCAGCATTAGAGGAGCCTATTGAACCGTCATTTGCACTCAAAGACGGGTTTTGGCCATCCACTTGCGTTGCTGCAAGGGTCGAGGATCAATTTGCCGAAGATGGTGGGCTTCGTGAGGAGTATGCGAAGGATGATGCCTTTGTTGGTGAGTTACGCGATCGTCCATTGCAATCTTTCCGAGTTGGCCGTGATCTATTTGAGGGCTACTTTGTTGCTATACGGCCTGCGAATGGTGATACAAGACTAGTATGGATTGCAAGAGCTTTGCCCGATCCAAACACAAACCCAAATCAGCCGAATCGTGTGTTCATTCAGTACTTTCGGCCCACATCCAGAGATCATAATGTTCAAGAGAGCTACGTTGGAAGGGATTCCTCTAGAGGATTGCGTTGGAAGGTTGATGAAACTCAACTTCCGGTATGGAAGCAAACAAATTCTCTGATGACAGCTTGGAAGTCGAGAATCAAAAAGGACACAACAGATTGTTTGTTGAAGATCCCTTTGCCTCAAATCGAAGTCATTAACGACAGTCTAGCTACATATTCCGCTGTTTGACGATCTTTCCTCTAGTGAAGACATGTTTGAGTATCTCTACATCTATATAATGATGTATATGTCTTCCTTGCTCGCGTAGATATTCATTTGGCCCAATTGCCAAGGAGTCTTATGTATCTACTTAGAGAGTAGACGTACTAGTTTTGAGTGTTGTGGAATTCATTATTATAGATATAACGTGTATTAGTTTGATTTTATTTGTTTAGTCTAAGTTTACTTATTCCATTGTATTTAGTTTGTTTTAGAGACGCTGGTGTATTGTGCGTATCACATTAATAAATTCATTATTTCACTTTACTTCTACTTGAGTTTTTTGTGACTTGTTTTACTGACTTATTTGTCGTGTTCAAAGTTTGATTTCATAATTCTTTAATACTTTTAAATTATTAAAAAAATTGGTAGTGGTTAGGACCACTATTTATTGTTTTTTTGTTAGCGCATCAAGCACTTGTCACAGTTTAGGGTACGAGGCTGGTTGGTTGTTACAACTTTCCTGCCTGCCAAAGCTCACTTAGCAGCACCAAGTCATGTATATTTCACAGCCGCTCAAACAAATTCAACGAGAATTGAACCCGGACCACCTATATGAGATAAACACCCTTCACAACCAACCACTCACCTCATGACTTGGTGTCCAATACTCTAATAATTTAGATCTTACACACGAAATTTACAAACATCAGACAAAAGTACGCTCGATCAGATTGTCCTGTTCTATATAAAACTCTCAATTTAATGGAAACTTCCACTTTCATTTACTAATTATATGAACAATCAACTTCCATACAACCGCTTCAAAATGAATAATACTATTTTGAGAGGTTCCCATTCTCTCAATTTATTGAAAACTGTGTCATGGGCCGCAAAGTCAATGGACTGATCAACTCTTTGTCCTTCTCCCTCATCCGTCGGTACATCTTCGACACCCTCGTTGCACACAACAAACAGTGGTTCGTCTTCGGGTTTGGCACTGCACACATGTACTTCACTTTGACATTGAACATCACCTTTGCTCCCCACAGATAACCTGCCCAAAGCTCATCTTCCAAAATAAATCCTAACCTCCTCTTCCGCATACTCCTCCCATTCCTCCCTCAAGAATCTTCTCCTTTGATGAAGGATCATCAATGTCATCTCCTTCGCCCTCTACATCTGCTTGCACTGGTGGAGTTGCAGCATGTGGCCCTCGCTGTAGCCTTCTTCTTTTTCCCTGCGGCGCTGATAGTCGCGGAATAGGATAAGGTTTCGGAACCAGATCCTCTAAGGATCCTCCCTGTGTAAACGTCCTCTACTCTGCTCCTCCACTGGCACCAAACTATCGATCACTGATGCCGCAAACACCCGATACAAAGGATCGGCGGCCTCTGGTTCATGTGGTGGCTCATGTGCTTCCGCTTCAACGGGTGCACACTCCCTTAATTCGTTACATACTTGATGCTCCAAAAACCGTCGCATCGCACGAAGGATGTCCTTACGGCCTAACAACACGCACTTTGAAACCGAAGCTATTCGTAGAGTCTTCAAGTGCTTAGGCAAGTCCTCCATTCTCTCTCTAACGCTCGCATTATCTTCATTGGAGGGATGCGACCTATCAAGCCTAAAGGAATAGGTGCTGTGATCAACTTCTTCTGCAACCTATACTTTGTCGGCATCGGCTCATCACCCTCCACATGCATGAAGAAAAAAACCATTTGGTGAGTATGTAATAGACTGAAGCACTCGGAGAGTTCACTACAATAATATTAGAAAACAACGTGCGGGAAAATATAGAGTAATTTATATTCACAAAAGGAAAAGCTTAGAATTTCCTTAGAAATAATATAGATGAGTATGTATGATAAAATGTGTATTATAAATAATATAGGCTTGATATAAACAACACATATTTTTTAAATATTTGTAAAACTATACCATAGGAGTTACGGATCCTAGGTGTTTTTAAAAGCTAGGAATTGTTTTGCTAAATGAACATGACATCTTTCATTTGCTATGAGCGGTTTTGCTAGTATTTTTAAGTGCTAAAAAGAATTTCTCAAGATAAATTAGAGGAGTTTTGGTTGGTCTTGTGTTTGTCTGTTCAAACAGGATGTTGTAGTATTAACTCTATACCCTTCTACATTATTGCATGGACCCTCTTTTTCCTTGCTTTGTTTTTTGTGTGTTTTTGTTTTTTGTTTTTGTTATACTTGATACCGTTGTGTTCAATTGTGCATGTAAGTAAAATTAGGAACATGGGCTGATTTTGTTGTTTGAAAATGATGATGAACACTCTTAATGTAAGACCTTGCTGTGATTTGGATTTTGGTGACTTAGTGCTTTGAATGCTCTTGAGCCCTTTAAAGCAAAATCAAATAATTATAATGAACATACCTAGCTTTAAATTAGAGCTTCATAAAATTTAAAAGTAATTATAGGGTCATTTAAAAAACAAAAAATTAGAAAATTCTATAATAATACGGTACAAAAAATTAAGAATAGATAAATAAATACCCCTTGAATAAATACCTTTGTCACGCACATGTACACATATATGCATGTCTAATCAACTCCCCGAGCTGAAGTACTACGACCACTCTTCCAAGAGTTGACACGTGTCTGCTTTGTAAGACAAAAAACTCGCTAATCCATAGATTAGACTTCAATGCAATTTTTTCCTTTAATCCACCAACTATGCTCTTTAAACTAAATTCGCACCTTGGGCGCCATTCGGATGCCCTCAACACCCTGCACATATACATTAAACACACATAAATAAACATTTGCAATACACAAGATTTCTTGAGCAAGCATAACAAACCAAAAAAAATCAAAGTCACTACACTCCACAAACTACTTTGATAACCATCTCTTGTGCCTTACATACCTCAGTTCCAAGCCTAACTAAAAAAAAGGCCCAAAACTAAGCCCCAATAAGAAGCCCCAAACATACAAGGGGCCTAAGTTCTAAACCTATGGCGATGACCTGTGAAACCACTGTGCCCTATGGGGCGTAAGAATATAATTCAACGCTTGATTAGACCCCATTTGAATGCCCAAAACATACTCTTGGGCCAAATGGGACCCACGGCAATGACCCATGGAACCATTGTGCCCTATAGGACTTAAGAAAATAA
Source organism: Pohlia nutans (assembly GCA_022496805.1). NCBI lineage: Eukaryota > Viridiplantae > Streptophyta > Bryopsida > Bryales > Mniaceae > Pohlia > Pohlia nutans. The sequence continues at coordinate 9,925,211 of CM040106.1, read as the reverse complement.
TTCAGCCCTTGCTTAAGCTCTATCAGAAAGCCTCAAACATACTAGGGACCCAAATGGGGCCTACGGTGATGACTGGTAGAACTATCCTCCCCTATGAAGACTAAGAAAAAAAATTAGCCCTTCATTAGGCCCGATTTGAATGCCCAAAACATACTAGGGGCCTAAATGGGGCCTACGGTGATGACTCTCCGATATTAAAAGTTTTAAATGCAAGATTTAATTTTACATGTATAAAATTACTTACCCAAAAATTTGGAAACACTGCTTGTATACAACGGAAATGCGCACGGGTCTTATGACCTCCAAATCACGATACACTAATTTATAAAGGCACAAGTAGAATTTGTGAGAATTTTAGTGCCAAAAAGAAGAGTAAATTCGATAAATGCACTGAAATCATTTCGTATTTAAGGCCAAAGGAGCTGTCATTATCTCATACGGGCCACAACATTTTATAAGGTACAAGAATTTTGGCCAAAAAATATGATTTTGTAGAGGAGAGAGAGCATCCCCCAAGATGAATGAGAGAAGAGGCCCGGGTAGGGCACTCATACATGTATTTAATAACCCATCTGCGAAACTAATATTTAACTAATATTTAACCAATATTTAACTAATATGGAAACTAATATTTAACTAATTATGGACAAATTCATAGTCCATAAATAAGTCGGCTGTCAGCCGAAAAATGCCAAATATGCAAAGGTTGCAAAAATCGGACCAGGAATATAGAAATTGGTTGAATTTTTTGATTTTTTTTTATTTGAATATTAAAATCAGTGAACAAATACAAGTTGCTCAAATAGAGCGGAAGAGAGTCGGCCCGCAGCCGATAATCATCCTAATATAAAGAATAGGAAGGTTCTCTACCATGAAGAATCCCGTACTTCAAGGCATGTGCAACTTTGTAGTGTATATGTCCAGGTCTATGAGAATGCTTCATATAATCACTCACAGACTCGAACTTATGTAAGGGATAAACAAAGGGAATAATATCTGTTGCAACATTAGGAATAGTCCTGCTTGATGCAGTGAAGTCTCCCTGAAATGGCCAAGGCATGTAGCACGTAGAATCAGGAGTCCTACGTAGAGAGAGAGGGCTAACATCAACGAGGAAGATTTGGTCAGGCTTGCATACATCCCTCGAATGGCGCTTATAATAAAGAGTGTTGAAAACCTTGTAACACCAGAGATAATTCTCACGACGTTCACAATATTCTCTACCAAAAACAAAGGATAGCCTATCTACAATGCCCTCCGGGAGGATAAAACTTAGCAAGAGCTTCAAGTCTCGCATTGGCATCTTAGACCACAGGCCAAGATGGAATCACTCCAACAACATTGCAAACAACTTCCTAACACCTGGCCTCTTGACAACATTCCGATGACCATTCCAACAATCCGGCATAACATTAGGATTGATGAAGCAAAACAATTCCAAAACACAAAGAACAATACACTTCTTGATGGTATGAGGCTTAGCAAAATTAGAGTCCATGTAGCAATCTCCCTGAACAAACAACAGACGAATATCTCATAAATATGGTGGTTAGATAAAGAGCAAAAGCGGACAACAGTGACAGAGAAGGCAAGTTGCGGAACATATCGGCCAGCAGCCGACAACATAATGGAAGCTAGAATATAGAGAACATGTCGGCTGATAGCTGCAACAGTATGAACATGAGAAATCCAGTTGAACGGCACAGATTGAGAGAGTGAGAAAGATAAAAAAAGACAAAGAATGATGTGAAAATGGGCTGAAACGCTCATAATATTGAACAAAAGAAGAACCATCGAAATGATAATTCAAACAGTCATTCTACTACAAAAATGATACAGTATTAACAAAAAAAAGGTCCTTAAAATGTACAGTTACTAGATAAGGACGTCTCCAAAACTACACTGTCCGCTACAGAGTTTCCAGCTACAGAAATAGATCCTCAACATTTACAATTACTCGGCATTAAGTAGGTCCTCAAAAGTGGAGTCTCTAACAAAATTTACACCTATGCTAAAGATATATAACCTAGGTGTCTAGAAATACAAGAAAGAAGTCTATTGGCTACCAGCCGACAAGTAGAGCCTCATCAACTTCGAGGCTGCTAGGTGCCAAAACTTGAAAATCTCCAACGCTAAAAAAAATGGCTGGAGATTATTCAATCTATTTGACTAGCTCCGTCAGCTGTTCGAACCACGGATCAACTGGAAAGATGCAGCTTTGCCTATAAGTTTGGTTGGCTTCAAAGAACTCTGGAACAGATTGTCCAGAGCACCAAAGCTTATACAAAAGGGGTTGCAAAATATTCATCAAGAAAGGTTTCGGACCCTTCTTCAACTACGAGTACATCGTGTAGGTAGGTGGGTGAAAAGCATTACAAGGATTGTTCAGGACGTTCTTGTATGGGGAGTCATCAATGAGGAGGGTGTTCGCCATAGTGGCTCAATGCGCCACCAACTCAGGACTGCGTTCAAACATGTGCTCTAATGACTTCAAAAAATATGGCTTCTAGGCAGAATCCTTGTCACTGTAAGCACTCTCTCATCACATACTTTGCCCAAACTGCAAGCAGTCCACTGAAAGGCAAGAGACTTTACCCCGGATAAAATCGATCCGAGGAGCAAGAATGTGCTCCATGACACAAGACCAGAAACAAATTTCCATCCCACTGTCCACAACCCAACCCAAGAATGCCTCTAGACCCGGTCTAGCCCTGATCTCACCCTTCTTCATTTCCTTGTTGCTACTTTATATTTTAGGGGGAATGAAGTGAATGAGTATCCCATTGACGTCGAACAAAATAAAATATTTTAAAGGAGCTACCTGCATACCGTCGGACACAACCGGCAATAACGTTGCGGTAAGAGCAATATCACACTCAGTTGCATTATCGTCCTCTCCAGAGTCTGCGGACCGTTGGGAAGACCCATCGTCGTGGTTCGGTCACTGGTACTCACAAAAATCTGCAAGAAGATGAAGCATTCATACGATGAGCGACAAGATATTAGAGAAGCACTCTACACTCGATAGAAAATGAATGAGTCAGGATAAAACTGAACAGCAGACGATGATAATATGCATGGGTTGGCAGTCGACATTGCAAGCTTGTCGGGTGGCAGCTGATACAAAGCCAAGTAAAGGTAGTGAGCAAAATGCTCAAAATCTTGGAGACACTAGATTCAAGGAAATCCTGATAATTTGTATCGGCTGGCAGTTGATACAAAGAAAAATAAATCTAGTGAGCATAGTGCTCAAAATTTTCAGGCTGTAGACACTAAGGAATCCTGCCAATATAAGCGCGGAAGGTTCTAAATAAGGACTAAGACAATGTGAATCTACAATGCTAGTGCAAAATCTTGGGCACTCTATATACAATAGCCTAAGACACTACTCCGTTGTCTGGGACAAACCTCCAGTTGACCGTGATCGCTTTGGCGAAGTCTGAATCGAGTGCGACAGTGATAGAGGCTCGTTCGGCTTGTCTAGATCTGCCGCGTTGTTAGGGAAGTCCGTCTCCGCAATCTCTTTTGCAGGTGCAACCGCTTCCTGGATGCAGCCTTCTGAGAATCGGAGGGCAATCGAGTCAACCTTCCCCACCCCCCCCCCGCCCCCGGTAAAGGAGCCGAGGATGTCGGCCGGCGGCTAATATGAGGATAACAAGATTGCGGCGAGGACTTCCTACCTTCCCCCGCTCGATTATCACCAACATTGGCGCTTTGCGATCCAGACACGATATCCGCCAAAAGCTTTGTGATAACCCCGGACGCCGGAGGATCACGCAAATTCACATGCATTGAGGCACCTCCAAAAATGTGGAGATCCTCGAGGCGCTCTAATCCATGCTGTCCCTGCAATGCAGAACCCGACACCGACATGGAAGAAGAGTCCTTCGTAGACTGCGAGATATTGATATTATGCCCATGCTTAAAGGGAAAGCCCGACGTATCCATCGCCGGCGGAGATGCTGGAGGGTCCCATTATCGGTCGGCAGCCAATACCGGCTGGGAAGATACGGTGGTAGCGCAGGCGTGAGAATGAGGGGAGTTTAATCCAGCTCATTTGCGTCTCCCTGAGCCACATTGAGTGCACCGTGCCGGCCAGCAGCCGATACAGGTGGTCCAGCAGCTTCAACTAGAGGAATCTCCAGAATTGCGGGATCAGAAACCGTTGACCCAACATTTTCCAGCACATGTGGTGTAACCGCCTTGTATCCTAACTGTCGATTGATCTTGATGGTCTTGGCGGTGCCGTTGCCCATAATTTGCATCTCGTTGTTGCCCCAGTCGTGTATGACTTTGGCGTGTCGAAGCCAGGGTCGTCTGAATAACAACCGGTAGTCTGACTTGAGTGTCGAGCAGTCGATTACTATAAGAGTGACTATGTAGGGGATGCCATGAATATGAATTTTGACATCTCTTATCAATCCTTTGGGCCGTGCTATGGTGCCCTTGGCCATCTTGAGGTTGAATGGTACGGGCGAGGGTTTGGACAGTCCTAGGCATCGGCGTTCGTCTTCGGTGATCACATTGACGCCGGATCCGCCATCGATCAGAACGTCGTCTACCATGTTTTTGCCGACTGAGACCGTGATTACCGGCATGTGCTTGTCGATGACTGCTGCAGTGGCGATCGTCACCTCCTCTGTAGTCGAGTAGGGTGACTCTGGAGTTGACCCTGGGTATGGATGAGTCAGTCGATCCCGAACAAGTGTGTTGAGGGTCGGTGATAACTGTAGTAAGTCGCGGATGGACACCTGCAATTTGCAGTCTTGTAGTTGATCGAGGATCTGCTGTTGAACGTTGCCAAATGCGATGGTGCCCTGGTCAACTGAGGCCAAAGTCGGTTGGGCTGGGTCGTTCGAGGGGTGATTGTTTGTTGTGGTAATGCATCGGCGTCCCAGTCGAGTGAGGGCGAGTCCTCGGTCGACTTTGAGTCTTTAGTGGAAGTAGTTTTTCCAACTCGGCTTGGAGTTGATGAACTTCCTGCATCATTTGATCACGTAGTATTTCCTGGGTAGTCCAGTCGGTTGTCTCCGTGGTCTCGTCAGGAGTCGATTGCTCGGGGGTTAAAGGCTTCTGGTAATCGCTGCGACCGTCAGGACACCTACTGTAGTGTTCGGTAGTTCTTCAATGACTACTGACGACATGTTGGGCTTGTTCTTGATCTGCTGATTAAGGAATTTGACGACCTTCCCATCCTTCAGCATGGGACACATGTGTGTCGGGTGGTCCAAGGTCTTGCAAAGAAAACAAGCAAATATCCGTCGTGGTGTGCCATCCCAGGGCAGTTGATCCCTTGATTCGGATGTAGTCGACACTGGTGTGGATGCTGCTACCGGGACTATCGCATTAGCCGCTGCACGCCTTTTTCCAATCTCGCTCTCTAGGTTGAGCCAGCAAGCGCGTTTGAGATGGCTTGGCTTTTTGCATCAGTTGCAAAATGCTCGTTTGGTAGTCTCGGCTCGCTCGGTGGTAGACGCCGAGTCGGGTTCCTAGGGTAGTCCGCTTTCTGCTAGCTTGGCCGATTTCTTGGCCTGGGCTAGTGTCGATCTGGGTAGTCCGACTGTGGCTACCTGCAGATACCTCAGCAAACCAGCGCGGAAATTGCTTAGTAGGAAATTATCAGCCACAAGGACTTCAAATTGGCTGGCAAGTTTCATCATCCGCTCGTAGTAATCGTCAACCGACTCTTTGGCATCCTGTTTCATACTGCAGAAACGTAGGTAAGCCTGGTCGTCATTGTCGATATCCTGGTAGCGGTGTTTGAAGGCATCGAGAATGCCATATAAGTCTTGGTGTCGGTAGGACGTTTGTAGAGTCGAGAACCAATTATAGTTGGCCGCATTGACTTGCAAATTTCCAAATAACGCTATAGTAATAGCCGCGTCAGTTTCACCATTCAAAGTAAGGGCATTGAGAAATCGATGGACATGAGTAATGGCACACTTACCTTCCTTGTAGGTGGGCATAGCTACCGGTTTCTGAGCAGTTGTTCGAGTCGGTAGTGTTGCTATTGGGTAGGAAGGCTGCTGCTGAATATGGGCTGCAGGTACCGAATAGTCCATCGACTGAGGGTTGTATAGTGCACACTGTCCTAGAAGGTGACCATAGGAACCACAAGATGCACACATGGGTATGGTGGGTTGGTACTGGTTGACAGTTGGTAGGACCGATGGCTGGGGAGCTATCAGTCGACTGTAAGGGTTTTGTAGTAGAGGCCTGGTATAGGCCTGTGAAAACGATGGTTGGTTGATGGGCTGAATCATAGGAATGCCTATTGCGGGCTGGTTTTGGTAACTAGGTGGTAGGCTAGTCCGTGAGGTCGACACTCTAGGAGTGGTGGTTTGAGCTACCCTCGACTGATCTAGGTGTAGAATATTTGGCTCATGAGTATGAGTGCGAATATTCGGCTTATGAATATGAGTGCGAATATTCGGAAGACTGGGTCGAGTAACAACTTGGTCGACTCGATGGTTAGATTGATAGATCTGTCTGATTCTATCGACTAGGTCAGCCTCGAAGTTGTCTGGACCAGTCGGATACTGGTTGTCGGTTCTAGGTGTCCTTGGTCGACTATTCATTTGACCAGGAGAACTGGGTTCCTGGTGAAATGTAGTCGACTGGTCCGGTCGACCTGGTTGAGATTCCGAGTGTAGTTGCTCAGATGTCGGGTTCTGGATGGATAAGAGACCATTCAGTTCGGAGTCTAATTTGTCCCTACTACGACGTAGTTGATCTATCTCTAACTGTCGTTGATGCGAAATGATGGGAGAGTCGGTAGTGTACCTTAGTAGTCGTTGATACGCACTGGAAGCTCGTTTCGGTAAGTCGAGTGGGTCGTCTAGGACCCTTCGTGGAGAAGACGGGTTGGACATCGTCTGGAACGCCACAGTTGGGCGGGTAAATTGATGAGCCGTGGTATACATGGTCGGTAGTATAGCCACGGGTCGGGTCGAGAGAGTTGGAATGCCTCGTCCCATTGGTACACAAGTTTCGTGAAAAATGGTACCTTCCGGGGTTTTTATCATTCCTTGTGTGAACTCCATGTAGTGTTGTAATTAAGGGTCAGTAGAGGTCGATGCTGCGACTTGCCGCCGGATATCGTATGTCGGTCAGGGGTCCATTCCCGTGGTAGTATCGTGTACTATTGTCGGTGGGATGGTCTTCGACTGCAAGTTTCGCCACTCTCTGTGAAAACGGCGGTTAGAGAGCTGGTCGGCAGTTACCTCTAGTGGTAAGGGAGAACCGGTAGCTCGTGTACGCGGTCGTTCCATACTGGTGACGCGGCAGTTATCCGATCTAGATTTGGATCTGGATCTGAGATTTAGATCTAGATCAGCTGGGTAGGTCGGGCTTTGAGATCTGTTTGGCTAGTCTTTTGTGCTGGCCTAGTCATTTGATATTCGGCACCGTAACTCTTGTTCACAAACTGTTCTTACACATTCTGGGTCAGTTGCATTATCGACTGTTGACTACCCTGGCGGACTGTCACACACAATGATCTCCGAGGTTCTTTACGGCTACTCGGGCTTTGGATTTTTCTCAAGACTATGATGTTCGTGTAGGAAGCAGATGGCTGTTGTTTCCCAGGGACGTATAGCGCCTAGCGATAGTCGACAGGATCGACTACTGACTAGCCCAACAGAAAGACTGGTTTCTGAGCTGAACTTTTAATGGTTGCCAAATGTTAAGGAGGTTTTCTAGGAACGGACCTTAAACGAATGAGACTGCTCCTCACAAGACTACTCTACTCTAGACTAGTCAATAGAGATTGAGAGGAGTAGTAAGAGAATTCTAACAAAGGAGAAGGTACAGTCGACTAGGAAAAAACACCAGTATGCTAGTAAGTCGGCTCCTGCATACCCACAGAATACTCCAACTAACCAAGATGCAAACACAAAGAGCAATACAAGAGCAGGAAATGATACTACTACAGCAGTAGTCTAACATACTAGTGCACACACGAAGGTTTATAACAAGAATGAAGTAAGACTGAGGCTACCAGTAAAGAAGATATACAAAATGTATAGCAACACCTCTCTCAAAGAGAGGGAAAGTACATATAGGAGACTGCTCTGACAGTGTGTCAGACTGGTCGACCGGAATAGTCGGGTCGACCAGTCTGTACCAGCCTGTACTACCGGGTATTGCCTGCCGGGTCTATTTCTGCCGGGTATAGACTAGCCTACTCTTAACCTAAGGGAATATCCAACAAATATTCGGTTAACATATTCAAACACTGACCATGTTAGAAATATTAAAAAAGCCCTCTGACACCAAATATTGACAACGCCCTCCGCGATACAACTGTTAACTCTACAGAAAACCAAATTGCATGACTTACTGTCATAGTGCCTTGGAATGTCTTCAAACGCCTCAAAGAATAATTGTTCTAAGAAAATGAGAGGTTGTTGCCGCTCAATTGATTCCTTTGTACCAAACTCAGCCACCAGGAAACTCATTGCGTGATGCCTAAACCAATGCACACTAAACAGCAAGAAAGAAACCCCTAGTGACCCTAGACAAACTGGAAGTCCCATTTTGTGCAGTCACAGGTGCTAGTCAACAACATATACCACTTCTAAATAGAGAAAATGATCATCAATGCAATTTTGACGCACACTACACAGCAAACCCTTGTTCTTTTTTAACTCTGAACCTTTCTCCGCAAATGCGCCACAATTGCACGGCCTCCTGTCGCAATATGAGAACCCAAATTGGCCCCTAATCCACACACAAAACAAAAACTTTAAGAAATCACACAAAAAAACGCTCAAAAAGCTTGAGGAACACCAAAACTTGTGTATCTAAACAAAGACTGGTAGGAGAGAGAAGGACGCCAGGAAGATGGAAGAAATGAAACCCTAAACGGCTACTAGGCGAGGACTGCGCGGGGAGGGTTTGGGCGGGATGAGTTCAAATTTACGGGAACATAGGTGGCAGCACCTGATTAGAGAAGTGTTGGCGGGAATAGCAGGTGGCAGCACCTGATAAGAGGAGTGTTGTGGCGGGAAATTGCAAAGTAATAAAAGCGGGTAAATTATGTTACTACATACACGAGTTACCCAAAATAAAAAAAACAAATTTGTATATGTAATATTTTGATATAATTTTATCAAATTACTCGCTACTTAACACTCTATATTCTAATTTGGATAATCTATAGCATCCATCTATTATACTGAAAATGTGTTTTAGTTCAATTTAAAAATTACATATCTCTTTAACCATATAAACACATGATGTGAGATAGCTCATTTTAAATTAATAAATTAAAATAAAATCATTATCGTGAATGGGTGAAATCAGTATGACAAAATCATTCATTGCACTTCTTACGTCTAAAATGGAAGAAAATCCTAAATTTCATATTGGAGGCCACTAATGCTCATATATCTAGTGTAACCACCTGCATTAGGAGGGTATTTGAATGAAGAGTATCATGTATTTGAATTATTTCTACTACATTCCATAACATTAAATGTATATTTCAATCAAATTCTTAATTTTTTTCTTTACTTGAATTTAAAGCATTGCATGTTATATAGAAAAATGTATAAAAAGGTGGAAATTCTCCTTAGTCCTACGAACAAAAATAACCCTATAGAACCTTAAAGGATTTTATCTTTGCTCATATAAGATCTTGTACGGTTTAAGAACATAATTGCATATCCTAAAGTACATAATATTCTCCCAAGTGAACGAAGATTAACTCCTAAACGTCCCAACATCCTAAAACTGGATCAAGAACAGATTTGGAGCGATGTAACTTTCTCATACAACCTTGGATGATTCTCATCCAAGTCACCTTTCAAAGCCTATTAAATTGTCTAGCAATTACAATAAATCTTTTGTGATGGGGAGTAAGGGAGTTGTTGATAATATTGGAGACGCCTCCAACTACAAGTATGTCAAAATTGTTGTATAGATTTTATACTTGCAATGATCTTCTCATATACACCTTGCGTACATTTGACCCATGCTAATATCTACTTTTAAGGCTAGAATATACTTCTGTCAAAAGGGCTAATACGTTTAGGAATTCAAAAAAGATATGTATATAAATACATGTAATAAACAATGTAATAAATTCTCCTAGATAAGAATGAAAAGGAATAGTTGCATAATTTCATATACTAGACATATAATATTCTCTCAAAATAGAACGATATCAACAATTACATGATATTATATACTAAAAAAAGGATTATCCAACCATATAAAAATAGAAGTTGGTAAGCACATGATTGCATGTACTAAAAATCTAATCATCCAACTACATATAACATAAGATTTTCCCAATCAGCATAAGAGATGTAGAATTTATAAAGTTACGCGTTCTTATGAACGAAATATTTAACCAAAGAAGAATAGAAACGACTTATTGCATAATTGCATATATTGAAAAAAGAAATATTATACCATCTAAAAATCAATATATTTCATTATTCAATTATAATAACTAATCCACTTATTTTAGAACCCAATTTTAAAATTAGATAATAGTATTTCAACAATGATAGATCATAAATGAATTTATTGAAGTTATTCTTCGAATTAATTTATTCTCAAAGCACGTACATCATTATTGTCATTCTTTATTCATACCTCGATTATTTCAGGGTAAACACAATTTACTAGTAGAATTAATATATTTGTTCTAAATTTATACTTATAGTTTATATGTTCTATAGAGTGAGGAATAAATTGATAGGGACAATGTCTATATGTTCTTGAATTTCATATTAGAAGTTTATCTTTTATAATTTTAAAAAATCATTTTTAACAAGCTTCATGCCTCCCAAATAGAATTGCACTTCAGTTGAAGCCTAAACCTTTTAAAATTTAACACTAGATTTACCCAATCAAACCTCATCAATTCTTCACGCTTTAAAATATAATATAATTTATGATATTTTCCATTTTTTAATCATATTTATGTAAATGAAAATCGAAGTTATAAGATTTATGAAATCTCTTTTCTTGGAAATTAAGCACATACTATTTTAAACAATTTGGTACCGATGACAATTTGCTCGCCTTGATAGACCCATTACCTCTTCAACTGCATGCAAGGTTTCTGTGCACTGCAGGATCCAAAACTCCGGCCCATCTCCTCCTTCGTCTGCAAGAACAGCAAAGTGATCTCTTACTTCTAATGATGCAGCACGAGCTTCACTAGCAGTCATGCGGGGGTGAACTCGTTGTTCCTCAATCTCGCGGCCACCTTTTTGTCGTCGAGATTCTGTTGTTGCTTCGCATGGCTCCAGCCTTATCATCACAAAGGAAGGTACATACGCTGCATTGTCGCACGATCCATCTCCACCATCCATACAAAACTTGCAAAAGCAGGACGAATCCCGCACTTGTAGAGAAGTTCCTTCGAGGTTCACACTACGAACTTCATGGAACAATCTTGTCACATCTACTGTTTAGGCATTGAAAGAAGGCATGAGATTGACCTCATCTTCCTTTCCATCATAGAAATAGCGGTGCACTGATCTTCGTGCTCTGTTGTAACTAGCGTATTCTCTGGTCATCTGAGTGCGCAAAAAGTTAACCACAAAGGCACTATGCAGTCTCAATCCCAAAGGCTTCACTTGTTCAGCTCGTAATGCTTGTTTCACATGCGCACCGGCTCCATCCCACCGTCCTTTACCATGGCCTGTACTAAACCAATTCCATTGCATTCTGCACCCTAAAGGCAAAACATTTGTGCGAGTCAAAGAAGGGTACCTCGCTACAAAGTGCAAATTTTTAGCACATTTGAATTGGGCCGCACATCCATCGGAGAAAACAATATGCTCCACTAGAACGTGATAGCCTTGCTGAACTAGAAAGTCCTTGTGCAATGAGAAACTATACTGGACAAAGTGGTTGTCATGAGACTTATCATCGCTAATATAAAAGTGGTACTCGGTCAGCAACATCGTCTCTGGATCTACCCCGTCCCACTCAGGGTGAATTTGAAAAGTTATGTGCACAAGTATTGTAACCTGAAAACTAAACCAATGTTGTGACTGCACTACATTTTTCCATTTGAAGGAGTAATTTTCCGCAAAATCAATGACAGAGACTATTGCATCTGGTGACAAGTTCTCCATGCAGGTCTTGAATTGCTGGTCCTGCCACTTCGCTTCAAAATTGTGCGTCAAAAATCCTTCCAGACGTCTTAAAATCAGTAACCAGGTCCGCTCGTGGGGTCATTTTATGATCGAGACGTAGAGCATGCCGGTCACCACCATCGTCCCGTCTTCCCACAAACACCATTTCAAATCTTTGCCAGGACACAAGTGCATCAGAGGACTCAGAGAGTTCTTGAGGACAAAGCTTTAGTGTTGAAACGCCGCAGTTTGCACAGAAAACCTCAAATGCAGCCAAGCTTGTCGTATTCCTCATCATCTGATTTTGGTCAAAGCACGGTGTGCAGAGAGCAGTCACGCCAAGAAAAGTTGAATGCGTTGCCATACAGAGCAAACCACCTGGTACGGGCCGACACACCTGGCATTCACACTCACAGTTTTTGTGCACAGTGCCGCGTCGCATAGAGTTCAAACCCTCCTTCAATTCCATCATTTACACGTGGGCACGGCAACAGCAACTGTTGAATTCCTTCATTCTTCACACGAACCAAGGTTTAAGTGCCTCAAAAGAATGAACTCCTATCTCCATAGTAGAGTGCTCGCTTTTGAATCTAGTGTACAGAGAGAGCTGAAAAGTGAAAAGAAGAAATCGTTAATCTTTTAATAAAGGAAAAAATTGACTTTGAAAAGGAAAAAAAGAAACCATGGAATGAATCCTAGTTCCAGTTACTGGCAAAGGAACTTGTGACTAATTTCTGTAACTAGCAAAGGAACTCGTACTAAAGAGATTCATATCCCTAAAAACGTATGAACAGACTACATGTGCCAGTACCAACTTCTTGAAATATGAATTTATACTAATGTACAAGGAACTTCAATTAAAATGACAACTATGAAAATTGTACATATTTACAAATGTGAACCTAAACCAAGGCTTATAAAAACAATAAACAGAGTCAATAACAAAAGCATCTCTCAAGTTAGTTAAATCAAACATTATTTTGGTTCTAATTTCCCATTCATCTGCAGCTCTACTACTAGCTCGATCGATGTTCACTGAAGTTCCTGTAGTGCCTACGGCACCATTCACAGTGTTCAGCATAAATTCTCTCTTCTACTCTCGATACTTTCTAGCCCTCTCTGCTGCGTTGGCCCTACGCTCCTGTAGTAAATTCTGCTCAACTAACCGTAATCTAGTCCCCTGGCCAGCTCTTCGAGCATCTTTACAGGGTGTCATTACTATGACTACCATATAAACAAAACAAAAAAACAAATAATCTAAAACAATGTAACGAAATTATCACCAAATTTGAAGTTTAGGCCTCACTGATAAGCAAACTAGTACAGGTTTAAATGGGGGCGCTCACAACACCGTAAGCCTGCATGGTAAAGTTGCAGAGGCAAAAGTCAGTCAACAAGATATGACCACTATATTGTTACAATTTAGAACTAAAATGCAAAAAAAAATTAAAAAAAGCTCCCAATGACGTCTGACTTACACTTTGAGCTTTGGTTAAGGAGCATTCTACCACAAAGATCTGTGAACAAAACACCCCTCTTGCTTGACGTTGTTGTGACGTGCTAACGTCTTGGCCCTTTCCCTTGCCAATTTGATTTCGGGGGTTTCAGACACGTGGGTACAAGTTGAAGCTGTAGGAACGAACTTGGACATCGGGGTTTGAGGTTTAGAAGATGGAATTGAAAATATTGTGTAGCTCAACTCTTGCAAGACGCTTTCAAAAAGGACAAAGACACTCCTCGAGTAGAAATCACTTTCGGAAACTACAGGTGAAACACTAATCTCTTGAAAATAATCAGTTATAAGAGACTGATGAAATGGACAATAGCTTTTGGGTTCTACAAGAGGCACGTGGAGAGAGTTGAAATAATCGGTTATGCGAGATTGTAAACCTTTGCGCTCTGATGTACAACCCGCGTCCATAGCCACGCACCTGCACAAAACCCTAAGCGCAAAAAGAAATTGACGATCATTCTGTAGCCAAAGCGAGCGCAAAGTATTTTGATAGACAATGGAGCATTGAAAGAGTCGAAATCTGAGCATTGAAAGAGACGAAATTTGAGCCATGCAGGATATTCTAATCGAAGGGCTACATTTCTTCCACGCACCTAATTTGACAGGAAAGGAATGCAACGGACTCCCTAAACTCATGGATTCCGACTTCCTTGCAAGACACTTTGAAGGGAAAATTCTAGCTGTAAAAGGGACGTTGCGACATTCTCTCTTCAGAAACCGTTAGAACCACTTTCTGGCTATTATCCATAACAAACGAATCTCGAAATGTTTCCATTTTGCTTTTCCTGCTATCTAGCGCCCCGGAAACCCCACGGTCCTGAAACTTGGAAAAATCATTTCAATTACTGTCGTCAGTGAATAATGCATTTGACACATACCATGTGTACTCATCGATGCAATTTGATTGAATTGTCCACTCGAAAAAAATGAATTTTCTAACCCTAACCCTTTCCTTGAAATGGTGCATAACACTGTGACTTTCCTTGAATCAGAATTTTAGGTGTCCTTTTCTTTATCAATTTTTAAAGCTTGCTAGATAGCTTCAAGTTAGCATGCCTAAGTTAGTTTTACTAGAGCTATCCTAAACTCTAATAGTGAAAGAATCTATCAGGAACTAAGTCCTATGGAAATTTAAATTGTTGTCGTGCTGAAAAAACATTTGCGTGATGTTCCTAGTTGTCCACCCAAGGATTCTTCCCCCCTGAAGTGAAGGTAATGAAATTGAAGAGGCCTTAAAGGTTATGTAACTTCACATAACGATCTTTGAGGTCGTAATGGAACATTCATTGGAAGACCATTCAAAGATGTGATTATGTAGATTACATTGTAGAAAATCTAACTTTAGAAATGAAATAGCTCGTGGCTTGTAGGCTCGCGGGCTTGCTTATATACTCTATAAATGTTAAGAATCTACAAGAAGAACTTATAGTCATGAATACCATTTTTCCTACACCAACTCCGACCTAAAATTGTCATTGAAATAGTAATATAATAATAGTAACTAGAGCTTTGCTATTCTTCGCACCACCAGTGACTAAGTCAAAGGTCATGAAATTGAATAAGATGTGAAAAACTAGGTTACTTCACACAATAAGGCAATATTCATTAAAATGACACAATGTGCACTCTCATTTAAATTATGTCCCCAAGTCTGGAATATATCAAGCGTTCATTATATTGAGACAATTCGTTAAATTGAGACTTTACTACATTGGATCACTCATATTCATCTATTAAATCAAGAGTAGTCATTTCATGTTGTTGAAGTCCAAACATCTAAGTTGCATTTCTTTGCTCGAAATTGGGAGGGTTAACCCGACGATTAAGACTACACGACCATCTTCAGTGTGTATGTACGAAGCATAGCTAAACCAATTATAATATTCTTGTCCCAACCAACAATGACTTAAGCAAATGGAATGACACCTTCCATTGAGGTTCTAAATGAAATTAAGCTATAAATGAAAAAATGGTCCTACCATTCATATAAAAGTGTAAAAGCATTACCGATATAAAAAATTCAAAATCCATAGTGCATAGGAACCTCGGTAAATTTCAATAAATGTAACAGATTGTTCTACAATAGGGACATTGCCATTGTATTATTAGATATCGCTTTACATCTAGATCCATACACTACATGAAACACTACAAATCCCTACTACACATGCGCTTAGATACAAACCATTCACGAGGCGAGGATGCCTCACTGACAAAATCTGAAATATAGGATTCTATAGATGATTTGGTGATCTCGATTTGTGTTTGAGGAATTTTAATTCTTGGATTAGAAGTCTCTTTTCTGGTAAGCAGCTTCCACGCTGTCATGATACAATCTATATGGAACCAATTTGGTTGGAAACACCTATCCTCGCTCAAAAAAATCCCTTCTTTTGTATTCCAACCGCAATACATGTCCATATCAATCTGTGGCCGTGAAATATGTGTCCGATATTGCATCTGAATTAAATTAACATGTCCAAGATCTGGACTGGGATTCCTCAAGGCCTTAGCCAGCTAAAATGGTCGGCATCAGTAGGGCACACCGCAAGGAGATAGCCAGCGTACACATCACGACCAACAAAAGGGCTAGGCGATCAGGCCTACAACCAACAAAGAAAGCATCCTCGGCAAACTCCCCACGGATTATCCCATCGTCGAGAAATTGGTCCTCTATTTCAATGGCAAATCTTGAAGATGGCCAAAATTCATTTTGCAAAGTTTCTGGCGCCGGAAGTGGCGTGGTTGAAGCAGATCTCACCGCATACCAATAGTATTTGAGGGGCTCATTCATCCTCTTGAATTCTCCAGACAAATCTTCATTAGCCATAGTGCTCCATAGAGAAATGGATCCATCCAAGCCTTTGCATATCTCATCAAAACATCGCATCTGCTGGGCGGCCAGTAAGCGTGGCTCTCCACTCGGCACCATTGGCTGTCTATCTAAAGTCTCTTCCCACAAGAAAATTTCCCCACCTTCCTTTGGCAACCGGTCGCTGTCTGTACAAAGAATTTTGTATTGCATTAAAGGCCACTTGTTGGAATCTTTATAGAACCTAAATTGTTGGGCATTGATATGACCTTGCAGAGCCTCATTACCCGTGTGCAAGTACCCTTCAACAAAACCTTTGAAGTTTGGGACTTCCTCAATAAGGTGCAAAATAACGGGTTGGGATTCAGCATCTATGAAAGACTTCATGAGCTTGCATCAAGAATTTCGGACCCCACTGATTTTGAACAATTTCAGTGCGTTTATTGTTAAACAGTGATTCCGCACATCATACAAAAATTTAAAAGTGATGTTCCGATACGGAAGTGACATGCATTACTAGGATGTCGATGCAGTGTCATTACAATGATTATGGAAAAAGTGTTGTTTTCGGACAAAAGTCGTGTTTGACAGAATCCGTGCGTTAATCATATATCTCCATTACATAGCTAATAAGACATATCGATACCTTTTATTATATCTGTGCGATTTCAGCATCTATCATAATACAATTTATTTTCATTTGACATCCGTGTAGTTATAGTACAAGTTTTTAATTTGAGATTGAGCGACTTATATTTCTCCACGTCACTCGCGTTCAGGGATGTGTTTTTGCACTATAGTAACATGTCATACTTCTCCACAAAAAATCTTTATAGTGAACATTCTAAGACTATTAAAATATTGATGAAATATAATAGATAGAGAAAATACCAAAAATATTATAACATTCTTTTTTGGAATTTATTAGGAATCTTTTAGAATCATTTGGAATATTCCAATAATCTTCTTTAAATTATCCTTACGGTTTAATTTCCCAAAATATTTTTAGATCTTTATTTATAAAATTTAAAAGCAATACACAATGAAATTTCGATAAAATTACATTTTATACTTTTGAAATTCAATTTTTTTATTATTAGTTATCATTGTATTTTATTTTTTTTGAAGCAAATGGTGCATTTATTCCATAGCAAAAGAAACAAAACAAACGACACCGCAGCACAAGCAAACAGACACAAGGCCTATCATTGTACTTTTCATCATAGGAGCAAAAAAAAAATTGTACAGATCAGGACAACATTACTTTTTCAAAATAGAAAAATTTGTCACACGAGACAATGTAGAGGTGTTGTTTTTTGGAAGTTTCCCTAGGCATAGATAATATGGATTGGCACGATTCAAACTGGGTTTGAAAGTATACTTGATTTCCTACTAGAAAAGAATTATTATTCAATTTAATTTTTAGTTTGTTAGTCTCGGGCAGCTCATAAATGGGAGCATTGACCAAAACATGATCTCTCGAAGCATTGAGAGTTAAATTCGGTTTTAAATCACACTTTCTTTGAACTCAATTTGAACAACTTTTCAAAAAATAAAATTGCAAGAACTTTAAATTTCTTGCTACAACATTCAAACCATTGAATTTTTTTTCTAGGTATAGAAAAAAGCTTGTATGATGGAGTGAAAATAAATTGGGAATAGACAGGATTTTTTAAATTGCTAAAAACATTAAAATTTACTAAAAATACAAACAATTCACAACCTTTAAGATTTTGGCAAAACAAATAAATAAATAAAAAATTGGAATTTTTTTCTAGATACAGAAAATTTCTTGCACGATACATTGCAAACAAAAATTGGAATTTTTTTTTACATCGCAAAAAAGCATCCAAAGTCTGCTTTAAAAAAAAATAGCTCAAAGCCACCACGATTTTGGCAAAAAATTACTAAATTTAAAATATTTTGAAAAAAATCCTAGATATAGAAAAAGTCGTGCATAATCTAGTGCAAAAACAAATTTTGGAAAAAAAGTTTTTTTCACATTGCTAAAAACATTTAAAGTCCGTTGAAAAAAACACAGCTCACAGCTATGATCTGCCATCACGATTTTGGCCAAAAAAAAATTAAAAAAACCCAAAATATTCTGAAAACATTTCTACATATAGAAAATTGCCTGCGTGTTGTATTGCAAAAAAAGATTTTGAAAGAACAATTATGTTTACATGGTAAAAAATTGCCAATTGTTTCAATCCTTTATAATTATCAAAAAAGTTCAGTTGCTTGCATCAAGACTTTAAGGTGATTTGGTAGTTTAGAGCATGGTTTGTACTTAGAAGGTCTCAAGTTCAAATCATGCTTACGGCAGTTTAGCTTCGAGCCCCACCGTGGGTTCAGGATGCTGGAGTAGTTGGCCTGGGCAGCTCGAAATAGTGTTCGGGTGGAGAAAAAAAAGTTAATAAAATTATTTTGACCAAATTTAGATATAAAAAGAAAAAAGACTCTAGATACAAAAAAGATGATGTCCCACAAAAAACACATTGAATCAGTGTGGGTTTAAAGACGATTGAGACACGACATTTGACAACTATAAAGAGTGAAGAATTCATACGTTTTCAATAGATGTATCAGTCGTGTTGAATTAGTACTATATCCGCTTGTACGAGCATAATATCATATCAGTGCAGTTGTAATGAATAATGCAATGATGCGGAATTAGTGCAAAAAATGCACGAACCCATAAAATATCGAAAATCGCACTGAAATCATGCAAGATCAGTGGGGTCCAAAATTCTTGATGTGGGAATCATATCACAGAGGAAGCGCGATATCATGTAAGATCATGTATCACACAATAAACGCGCTATACTATGAATTAATCTTGCCCACCGAGTAGTGATGAAATAATTGAACATCCAATTAAACACATACATTGGACCAAATGTTAGCGGGATCTACACAATGGTTAGAAGATTTTTGCCTACGATCTTTGAATCAGCGCGAACGTAGGAACTTCTACAAAATGTGGTCGAATATGATAGGCCAGGGTCCACTTGTCAGGACAACCGATTCCATCCACAATCTTCTGCAAGTAATTATCACACGGTCAATTTGCAAACTGGGATCTAATGTGGTATGCTATAGGTGTCATTGAAGTGTGAAATATTATCTTGATGTCCAGGTTAATGTTGTCGGATCTGAATAACGGAAGCAATTCCTAAACTTGAATACAAATATAACAAAACAATGATGTGATAGCACGGGTCCGTACACAAGTATTCAAATGTCCGAGTGCTGAAATACCCTTTGAAGTATCTTCGAGTTGAGGATAAGTGTGCCACAGATTTGCTGGGCTTTCTTTCAGCACAGGGTACATCGAGGGGTACATGTACAAAGCGCTCAAAACCAGAAGATCTTCCTCTCTTCTCTAATGCCTTGGTATCGTCGACTCGAAGATAAGTGGATGCAAAGCGACGGATGTGTTGATACACAACAACATCGAGAAAGATAAGCAAGCCTAGATCAAGCACAAATCATGACTATTGGTGTTACTATATATATTTCAATCATCTGTATTGGTCGAGTAATTTTATTTTGTACGGATATCTTGGACCCAAAGATAAATCAGCTACTATGTGTTTCAAAGTGATCATTATCCTTGACACAAGGATCTGGGTTTAGCATACTCATGATTACGTGCCTGATGTGATCCAAGTGGTGGTTTAGGGTCTTAGAGGACAAGATATATCCACCGAGTAGATCCTCGACTCCAGGATAAGTAGTCTTGGAATGCGTCATCTTTTGTCTATTGTCCGCCAATGTACGCTATATTTGAACACGCGTTGGTGTGGTCAACACTTTATCATCGAATCGAGGACAACAAGATACGTATAAGTCATGTGATATCAAGAACCGCTCTATTTATCCTCAAGTCGAAGATAAGTAGTCTCGACACTTCAACGTTTTTGGTACATCTCTTCACTTCAATGGCCTACTTCATTATCTTTTGTATTTGTCAATATACATATCTTCGACTTGAAGATAACTATATCCGCGTATATCAATCAATATGAGTAACCCGAGAGACTTATCCTCGAGTTGAAGATAAATGCTCTAGTAACTTTTTGTATATCAGAACCTATTTACAAGTCGATGGTATATTAGATCACTTTCAAGGTATATTCACAACTTATCTTCGAGCCGAAGATAATTATATCTGTATGAATCATACCATAGATTTTGTAGTACTTATCTTCGACTCAAAGACAAAGGATACTGGGACTTAAGTGTCATGTTGTGTCAACCATTGTATTCTATATATAGACACGCTCATCAAATATCAACATTTTATCTCCGACTCAAAGATAATCCTTTCTACATAACTCAGAGGGTATCGAGGGACGACTGTACTTATCTTCGGGTTGAGTATAACACAACTAACACACTGTTGACGAAGGGGGAAATGAACAGTTCAATTCCGTAAAATCAAGAGCTACAAAAATAGTACACATGCGCCTCAATACAATGAA
This sequence comes from Pohlia nutans, assembly GCA_022496805.1. Lineage (NCBI taxonomy): Eukaryota > Viridiplantae > Streptophyta > Bryopsida > Bryales > Mniaceae > Pohlia > Pohlia nutans. The sequence goes on along the minus strand of CM040106.1, from coordinate 9,904,298 downwards.
TTACAATGCATTCCAATTTGCATAGCAAACGCAAGCTTGGATTATAAGCAATGGCGGACACAATTAAAGAGGACACATAAACGCAATCGCTGCAATTTGCATGCCTACAAAGCACCTACATACCCATTGTGACTGACGGCCAGATGCATAGTCCAATGTCGACTGCTTGAGGCCAAATCTAATATTGCATCGCACGAGCACGTTGTACCCTAAACTAATCAATCACTAAATGCAGCACAACGACATAGAACTTTGAAATTGAACGCAATGCAAGAAAAATCGCAAACAAAAACCTGTCGAATCCTACAACCTATCAAAAAACCACACTGGCTAAATGCAGCGCAAACCACGCATCATAAATTCTTACAATTTGCAACGCTGCAGCCACACAATAGAAACACCACACTTCTACTCTAAACAAGAAACAGATAGAGAGGGAAGTCTGCAAGCACAAGAGACAAGAATGAAAGTGGAGGACGACGCGAAATGAAAGAGAGGCTCAACGCGCGCGAGAAAGAGAAGGAAGAGAACACGCCTAAAAATTTTGGGCCTCCTCAATGCCATTCTAAAATGGCATCCTAGTCAACGGTTTTCCCTCAATGGATTTTGGAAAATTAATGCAAAACAGTCCGCTACTTTGCAAATGGCAGATTACTATATAAAAAACATTTTTACATGCTACTGACCAATGTAGTGGGGCCACCAAACTAGCTAACAAAATACTTACACTACTTCCAAACTTCACAATTCTAAAACTTTGGTGCCTCAAAATTCACAGTACTGCTATAAACAAAGCCAAATTCCTGCATGTGCAAACCAAAAACCCACCGCTGCAATCTTCGAACCCGCCGCCAAATTTTTTTTCTTGGAGATGCTACCTAAGTGAAAACGAAAAAAGGTTGTTGCTCCCCACGAATGCGGTATCTGAATCTCCAACTTCCTCCTTCTGCGCTGTGGAATTGGGAGATGTATCCGATGATATATCAATCACTTACTTCCTCTCGCTATGATTCAATTTTGTGAAAGAACAAACGCAAAAATCAAGTTGCACACACCTCCAATCCTTTTATATCACCGCCACGTCGCATAGTAAATTTGTGGATGGACGCTTTTCAATTTCTACCACTTCAACATATAAAGCGCGAGAAGTCGCCTCCAATCGTAGCATCTCTTGGTGACAGTGGTAGTTATACAAATCATCTAACAATTGCTTGCAAACATGGATGAGGAGGAAGAGTTTATGCATCTGAATTGTAAACAAACCACAAGTTCCTAGCCAATGAGCCCAAGCACATAGGATTTGCAGTGAAAGAAAGAACTCCATAGGTTGGGTGTCTAGAATCCATGTTGAAGGCTTTGCACAAATTTCAAAAATATGGAGGAGGAAGGTTATGAACAAGAGAAACAAGGAGGAGGTGAATGAAGAAGGAGAAAAAGCTCAGACATCCAAATATTAAAATGTTCGAAGAGGAGAGTACTTGAAATGAATTGCACTCTCATGTAAGCCGCCATTCACACAAAGTACCTAGAACAAGGGTTTCGTTAAAAGTGCCTATTGAAATGTGCACTATTTTTTTTAAATTTTTTTTTTGAATATTTTAATCACAAATTTTTGTATGTGTAAGAAATAATATTGTACTTTGGCTAGAGTCTTTTCAGATATATTTTGATAAATCTTAAAGAGTGAGGCACATGCCACATCCCTTATAACAATATTTTGCCTATCTTAAGGGGTGAGGCACATGCCACACCCCTCATGATGATATTTTTGTTACTAGGATAATTATAAAATGATCATATTTTCAATGAAATTTATAAATTTCCAAAAAAAAAATCATGTGCACTTTTACATATTGAATTGCACTTTTAACAAAACCCTTGTTCTAGAGTACTCTAGAGAGCACTTGGTACTCTAGGCCATGTACCTTGCCCTCTCAATTGCATGCATTTACATTAATGGATATTTATTGTCCTTGATTCTATTCAATTAAAAATCTAATCTTGGATTTTGGAATGACGATGATTCACATATATCCATATATTTGTATGTAAGTAGGTATTCAAAAGTATCAAATTTGTAAATGAATGAAAAAATGCATGATAATGTATATATTTTTTATGGACGTACGTAGATAGATTACATAGTGTGATTTTTAAATCAAATTTATGCAAATAAATTCCTAAAATTCATCATATACAATTATATATGTATAATATCTTACTAATAAACTTCTATAATTCACATAAAATACAAAATTAATTATTTATCTTTGATTTTGGTAAGATTGGCTAAAAGCACAAGGTTAATAAAATTCTTAAATACCCATTGGAACGTGTTTCATTTAAACTAGTAAGTCTATACTATTTTTACATAGTGCCGTTTGAATTGACATTTAGACAAATTGTAAACTCTAAATCTTCGCAACTTCTATCCAAGTGATGAACATTTTTACTTTTGAGTGATAAAAATTTAATTTTACATAAAATATTGTATAATGTACTTCTTGTGAATATTCAAGAAAATTCTTTTAAAGTTAATTTCTAAGAAATCTAAATGGTTTTAATGCTATTCAGCCGTGTAGATGAAATATAGAGATTATACATAACAACTTTCACATTTTACAAACTTCAAAAAATTCATATAAAACACATGCTATAACACATTAAGTTAGTAGCAAAAACCCTGAGGAATTATAGGGATAAGCATCTATTCTTAATATGAGTATTCACTAAAACTCAATCTAAAACTCGGGGAGGTCACTCTTTGTATCTTTTGAGTATCACGTGTGAAGAAAGGGTATTTAAAAGCACCCTAAAATTTAAAAATAATTCTTACCATAATTAGGTATATTCTCATATTTATTCTCGTAATCAATTTTGAACATCCTATATTATTGTAAATCATTTATAAAATTTACTTTCAAAGATTTATTTGGACCCTATCTTTGTTCGCACGTTGTTACATAATATTTGGAAGTAACCTCCCCGAGATCTAAAAATTATATATGTAACAAAAAATTACTTAAGCAAGTCACTTATCACAAATATTGCGTACACATGAGCAAAGACAGGGTATTTAACCCCTAAACAACGTTGCATCTAGAAATTAGACGACTATTTGATTCATACGTTCTTTATGTTCTCATCAATGTCTCCATTAAAGTCTTCTAGATTTTTGGACATACTTTCTTCACATCGTTTTTACTTTCTATCAAATAGTTTGATTTAGTCATATTTAAGTACATACTTTTCCAAAATTCCAAATGTAAAAGTAAGTCAAGTCTTTGAGCAAGCCAAAACAACATTGACTTTAGTTCAATAGTGGCGTTGAAAAAAAGAGGTCATAGAGTTGAGAAACAGGAAAAATTCACAGAATCACCATGTTTAAGAGTATCTCATTCCAATTCATTCCAACAATATTTACTCGAAAACGAATACAATATTGTTTGTAATCAAATTTAGAAGCAATTCATACTTTGAACTTTCAAACTTTCTTATATTTGAAATATCAAGAATTTTCGCAATTTTTGAGACAAATTGCTAGTTATTAAATGAGAAAAACATAGAAATAGAAACGAACAAAAACAATGCTCAAATAGTGATTCTATAAGGAAATTCTAAAAGATACTGTTAATACCCATTTATAAAATAATATCACTTTAGAGATGAAACGGTTTATTTTTGAATCAAAGATAAAAACAAGACTGCGAAAAGTCTCGGTAGAACAAATATGGCCAAAAACGTAATAATTTTATAATGGTAATAGAGTTACTCAATCGAACCGTATGAATGGGGTCTACTATTCAGAATCTAGAAATTTCATATGTATATCAATTCCAAAATATTATTCTATTTAATAATTGGAATTTTTTACTATTTATAGGGTGATTAAGTATATTCCACCTATATCCTAGGAATATATCTAGAATTCTAAGAAATTAGTTTAAAAAAACTGTACATTACTTATATCGATTTATAGTTACTTTGTAGGTCTAATGTATAAAAGACATCCTACATTTTTTTGATCAACATAGTGAACTATCATCTTGATAGTTAATTTCCTAGAAAAAGTCAAAATTTAAATTGCTTTAATATAAAATTTGAAATTTGAAAGAAAAAGATGTTAATATTCAGGAGCTAAATGTTCATTTGAATGTTCAAGGGTTAATTGATAAGGATTCAATAAACTGTAATCGTCGTCTTGATTTTAATTTGTACAAATAAGTAAGACACGTAAATGTTTATATTTTAAGTAATTTCCCATAATGTAACATAATATATAAATACTACTACATGATGATGTAATTCAATAGTACTATTCTAGGTACTTAATTGTAATAAATCATGTACTTTCATCAATCTTTCATTTGATAAGAGTACATGACGTACTTAATGGACACTTGATGCATATCTAATGATACAACTTGATGCACTTATAGGACATCAATGCATACTTAATGGCTCGGGGGGTGCACTATACTAAACATGTACGAGTATACGTGAGTGCAGAGAAGGGGTGTTAATTTGAACACTGCCGTATTACGTATACATACAATAAACACATTTCGAACTGAAAATATACACCTATACTTACACTAAACATATATTTAAAACGGAATACATTTTTATACAAAGGTGTTTAGACATATAACCTCTCGTATACAAGGGGGTTTTCAGAAGAGGTCATGAACGCATGTGATTCTCAAACATAATGTAGAGTGCACCCCCCCCCCCCCAAGCTTAATGGTACTACATAGATTACTTAGTGGAATTCAATGCAAAATGAATGTACTAGTATTACTCAACATTTTAGAGGAAATCAATATACATGCAATAGTAGTACTTAATTGATATAAAGAAAAATCTAAGTATACTTGCTAGTACTAGTGCATGTACATTGATTACAAGAAATGCACATATAGAAATTACTACTATATTTCAACTATATTAATCAACCATATCTGGAATTTTGACATCATGTATACCAAATTTTAAAGTACATGACTTATCCAAGAGTAGTAATCCCTTGAAGATAATGTGATATAGACTCAAGGAAATCATTATAGTGAAAAAAACATGAAAATCACTTACCCCGTAAACGCTAGAACGTCCAAAAACTGAATGACTATGAGATTCAAACCCTTCTCACCTTGTCATTATTGCTTGAATGAAAATCATCAATTTTTTTGGCAGTTCATCGCCAAGTAGTTGTCCTCTATAATGCTTGGATTTGGTCATACTTCATTATTTGTTTTGCTAAATAACAAATGTAGAAGTATGTGAAGTTGTACACCAAGCCAAAATTGATGTGATTGTGGTTCAAAAGTGGCGTTGCAAAAATGAGGTCATTGTTTTCAGATCCACAACAATTTCAAAGAATCACCAAGTATAAGACTATGTAATTTCAAATTCATTTCAACAAATTTTTCTCACCAATTTTTTTTTTATACTTTTTTTCATTTTAGAATATATATGAAAAAATGACACATAGAAAAACAACACATTTCCTACTACTCTACTAGTGTCATAAACTTTGATTCTCATCTCTTAGAAGTGACATTGTGGCATACTGAAGTTCAAGAAAACAACATTCTAAACGATTATGAGGTTCTGAGAAGACATTCGTCACAGCATGTCAATATAAGGCTCTGTCAGTATTCAAGCCACCCTAACCTTTAGTTCACTGACCATCAAATCCATCCCTTATTATTCACTATTCTCACAACTTCTTTCCCTACTTTCACGTTCTTTGTTTTTGTGCCCTTGCTCTCAAGACAACAACTTGTTGCATTGGAGGGTACTATGTTTGCACGCTCTTCCCTCCATTACGCATCATTGATGAAGCGTGCCTCAACTTCATAATAAGTGAAAAAAATAATAATAATAATAAATTAAAATCATACAACAATTTAGGTTTCTTTTATACACTATCCATAATTTGTAACCATCTTGTACCCGACTGTACATTAAAAGTTTTCAAAGTACTTAAAAATCCTCGTTTAGTGTATTTAAAAGTATTTACCAATAAATATTCTCCAAGTCTTCCATTTGTATTTTCAGATTTTGAAATTAGATATGATTGGTTAAGATTACACATTACTTCTAGAATTGATAAATGGATAATTATCAAAAAATAAAACATCATTCCTTTTCCAATATAGAAAGTAGTATGACACTAGGACTTTATCAGATATGTCTATTTGGGAATTTCCATAGTTATCTTCTATTTTTTGCAAATAAAATGCATCAAACAAGAGTAGCATATGATTCATTCTCAATTCAATCGAAATCTGGACAAAACAGAAGAACTCAAGATAATGTAACTTTTTGACCATCTTTGAAAACCATCGTTTTTAACAGATTCAAACCCTTCTCATATTTTCCTCAATGCTTGGATGAAGGTCATCAAAAAAATTGGACATAATTCACCAAGCTATTAATATCCTATTTAATGTTTGGATTGAGCCATACATTAGTACATGTTTTTCTAGAAATACAAATATAGAAGTCTGTCAAGTTCTAAACCAAGCCGAAATTGAATTGACTGAGGTTCAAAAGTGGCATTGCAAAAAAGAGGTCATAGATTTAACCCATCAGTACCCTGCTGACCACATTATTGTGGAACTTCAAATTTGAAATTCAAATTTTACCATATACTTTATACACCTTCCAGAAAAAAAAATTCAATATGGAATTGTACAACTATCAAAATACTTATCAACAAAACGCGAAAATACTGCAAATACTTGAAAATTTAGTAAATACTTACAAATGCAACATATCTATGTGTTATGCAATATTTCTTGTGTTTGGAACTTTGTTAATTTTTATTTTTTTTTAAAATTGTGTTCTCTTCTTCATCTTCCATTTGTGTGTGTAATCCCATCTTGACTAATGTACCGACTACTGTCAATTTTCAACGTATACAGTTTTAGCGCAACCGTATTTGGATAAGTCACTTTCACTTAAAATTCACAATAATTATGTGTGATTCTATTCTTGATATGAAAGATTGCAGCAGAGAAGTGTAGACATAGGGCAAAGCTGAACTTCTTTTTTTTCATTTTTGAAAATTTAACCCAAATCTTATTTAACTTTGAAGGCACACACCCTCCAAAATCTCATTATCAAGCGTGCATTATACATGTCATATACATACTATAATCTTCCAATCCCACCATTGGATAATTCACAAATTTTTATAAACTATGCGCTCGCCAGTTGAAAATAGAATTGTACGGAAACTTTTTAATTTAACCTATTTTATATTCGGTAGTCTTGTCTTCGACTAGGAGCCGAGCTTCGGAGCTTGCTTCGGAGCCAAGCCTAGGAGCCGCGCTTCGGAGCCGAGCCAATTACCCAAGCTGAGCCTCCAGGTTCAGCCTAGGTTCGGGAGGTCGTCTCCCTTCCCAGGCACCTGCATGCAAAGCTCCGCAATTTTAGGGTTTCACTATTTGTTGCAGCTGCTCTCACCTTCCACCGTCGCAACTTCACGCTACCCAGTCGCGTGCTCACCTTCCCCATTGCGTGCTCACCTTCCGCATCGCGTGCTCCCTCGACTCCTCTTCTGTAAATTTTGAACTCTTATTGTGTATGCCTCGACTCTTCTTGCATTTCTCCATTGACTCCTTTTGTGTATGCAATAGCAGAGCGGTTTAGGACGAATTGGTGGTACAGTGCCTAGAGAATGCAGTAGAAGCTCTCTTGCATTTGGTCAAACGTTTTGGAGGTGTGCGCTTCAAGGTGAAGCGCCTACTTCTTCCATGAGGTATTCTTAACCTCCTTGATGTGGTTGCTTCTTCTCATTGGTTGTTTTGCTTGTCTACTTGCTTGTTGTTTGCTTGTTTAGGGTTTAGGGTCCTTATTTTTGGATCCAGGGTTGGTCTGCTTACTTGCTTGCTAGGTTTGTTACAGCTGCTTGCTTGCTTGTTTGCTAGTTTCCTTGTTTCCCAGTCTGCTTGCTTGTTTAGAATTTAAGAGATCTCGCAAGTTTGAAGTAAATTTTTCTTTGAAATTTTGGCAATAACGCAAGGCTTTCTTCCTTAATTTGAGATATAATAAAGTTGGATGATTTAGCAAAGAACGAGGGTTTTTCCAAGTGGAAGAGGGAATTGCACATAGTGGAAGGAGCTTGAATTTGAAAGACGAGCAGCCACATTTTTGGAGGTACCCATTACACCTTAAAATGTTTGATTTTTTGTAAAAGTTGCGGTTTGTCCTACGTTCTAGGCCCTAATCCATTTTGTGAGACCAATTTTGGATGAAAGATTCAGGATTTAGATTTGTTCAATTTTTTTCTCAAATCCATTTAGCTTTGTTCAATTTTGTTCTCAACTCAGTTCAGCTATGCTTACAAGTGGGTTCAGCTATATTCTCTATTGCCGTCTTATGTAATTGGGTTTAAATTTTTCAATTTCAACACGAGTTCTAAGACTGAGGCTTTGTTTTATTGGGCAGTTTTATTTCTCTGTAACTACGGTTTGCTGTAGTTTTGAATTTCATGTCTTTGCATTCTTGTTATTGCACTTATATCCTTGCGTCAATGCTAAAATTATAAATGTTAAGTGTTGAGTGTATAGAACCACTGCCATTTCAAAGATAATTATCTTTGAAATCATCGCAACTACCTTCACGTCAAAGATAATTATCTTCGACTCGAGGATAATTATACCGACTTGAGGATAATTATCTTTGACTCGAGGATAATCATCCTCGGCTCAAGGATAATTATTTGCGGCTCGAAGATAATTATCTTCGGCTTGAAGATAAAAACCTGGAAATTCAAGAAAATTACCTTCGACTTAAAGACAATTATCTTCGAGCTGAAGATACCAATTGTCAATTAAAAACCTATCGCAATAATGCGAGAAAATATACCTTCAAATTAATAACATCTATCCCCGCCCCAAAGATAATTATACCGTAGCAAATAACAAGAAGCTCAAAAAAGCCTATTCTATTGCAAGAATATCTTCGAGTCAAAGATATATCTAGATAAAATCGACAGAACACCAACCCAATAAGCATCATTACCTTTGAGTTAAAGATAGTCCCAGGCACTTTCCACTAAAAATCAGCATTCTCACTAAAAATGTACCAAAATCATCGACTTAAAGACAACTACAACATATAGTTATCTTCGAGTCGAGGATAATTGCTAGCAACTATAAGCCAATACAAGTAGGACAAGACATTTCAACAATGAATATACTTGAAAAAGTGGAAGAAACCAGCGAATTTATCCTTGACTCGAAGATAATTATAGGTAATGAAACATTTGGAAGTAACATAAAGATCCCAATACTATCCTAGACTCGAGGATCTTTAAAATATATCCTTGACTCGAAGATGTATATCATCAACTGAAGGAAAAAAAATCCTTGAGTCAGAATATAAATCAAGAGCTCTTGATAGTTCTATCAGAGGCCGAGAAGATTATCCTCGACCCGAAGATAATGTTAACCAAGCCAACGACAAAAACAAAGAACCGAAATACAATATCGTAAACTCTAGCAAGAATATTTTGGACTCGAAGATATAATACACATATCCCAATAGGACTAACGTATGTGAAAGACCTAAGATATCTTCGGGTCGAAGATCCTTGAGTATTGAATCGTCTCTAACAAAACCGCATTCCTGATGTCATGTGCAAGACTATTAAAATGGCTTAGTCGGACGACTATGACTACTCCTCTACATTGCCATACATGAAGCCCTTCCAAAATCCATTCGAGTTGACTCCATTCATCCCACTCCACAAAGAATCATTCTACGGATCGCTGTGGAAGTTCAAAGACTGCGTGGAGGCTTGGTCATTCGGGGTCAGTCAGTTCTAGGATTATGTATATCGCAAGCATCGTGAAAAAACAAGTCCTACCCTCATCGTTTGGAACAACAATGAAAAGGTCACAATTGTCTAGCAGCACTACAAGGATTACCTTGTCATAGCACTCTGGCAGTCGACGATAGGGGCCGTCAGAAATCACACACCATTTCCTCGTCATCAAAGTGCACGACTAGAGACCACAATTTGACATGGACGTACTCATGAATTCACTACAAGACTTCTCCACGCCGGAGCTGAAAAGATGCGATTTAGAAATACTTCCCATGGCAGAACTTAACAGTTGATATCCTATATCGCAAGCTCTTACACATCTCAATGGCTCTAAATAGACACGCACTGCATAATTGCAAACCGCCCTCCACAGCAAACCAAAGCAGGCGTCCCTGCAACCCAGATGCATACGACGGTACCCGATCCCAGTCAGGAACACCCCGAGGAGACAATAGGGGCAGTGCCGGAAAGAGAGCCCATTCAAACACCCAAGTGTCAACACTTAGAACCGCAGCAGTAGGTGAAATAAGCAAGAGGAGGAGAGTATCAACGATTGCCGCAGTACATCAACCACTGGTAGCTCAGGATCAGCATTGACGACGGTGGAGGGGAGACCTAACCCTTTACTACTCCCCGTACCAGACTACCTGAAGTTTTTGGAACAAAGAAAAGAGTTCTGGGAGAAACACAAAGTCTGCTACATTTTTTATGAAAATAAGCATTTGGTTTCCATCGACCGATGCTATCCAGCCAAAGACAAGTACGTCATCAGGTAGTGTCGCCGCGTAGCGGAGTCGCTCTACCGCGGAGTGTATTGTCTGTAAGGTCTCAACCGCGGAAGAAGTGGTTGAATCTCGTTTTTGACTTCCATTAAAGAAAAATGAACCCTCACATGGGCCTTCCAAACTCTCCCTATGGGACCCCTTGATTGCATTTTAATTGTACTTTTGTAGGCTTGTAGCAACTATTCTCCTATTTACGCCCACCTTGTGATGTTTAGGGTGACAGAGAGGATTGAATGTGATTGGAGCACGTAGTGCATGTACTGAAGCTAGCTAGGGGTTGAAGTAAAGATGGAGTCCTTTCTGGATATTTAACCCTGAGATTCTATCTTTTCTATTCAAGCACTAAAGTGACATGTCTGGGTACCGTAATTGAAAACAGATTGAGGTAAAGTTGTAGCACATTAAAAACTTGATATAGGAGACTTGTTTACACCACAATTTCAATAAAAAAATTATTTCAACATGATAGTGGGTTGTATGTCTGGTTAGGGTTGTATACAATAGTGTCAGACACATATTGCAAAAAAAACAATCATTCTTCCCACATTTGATCAAGGAATAAAAAAAATGGATTACAATGCTCCACTTTGTACTTGTTTCTAGTACTAGTAGAGTAAAAAATTCAATTAAGAGTGTTGAGCCTTGCATGTAGCACATGTACCTTTCACCCAAGATATAAACATGTTTTTGTCAGAGAAGAGGTCCTTGTCCTACCCCATCTAGTCCCAAAGAAATAGGTGCCAGTGTCAAAGTTTGGAGGCCCATTTGAGGGTTCATTTTTTCACTAATGAATAGCAATTTTTGTCAATGCATCTATAGGTCCTAGCTCCCAAAGAATGTGCTGGTCAACCATGTTGGCTCGCACGTCTTCTCGTTGTCAAATCTCGAAGCCTCCTTCCACAAGAACAACACCTTTCTCATAGACGATTTCCTCGAGAATAGTGTGCATAAAAAGGCTGCCAATGCCATTTTCTTCGAATCCTGGTCTCATTCCAAAATTGCGGACGACGTCCTCATAGGGGCCCTCACTCCGTAGCTTCGCTAGCTGCACTACTCTTGTGCTATGGACCAAGTGCGTCCGTACGTCGAGAACCATCAAATCGGGCGTGGTCCGCTACTTCCGTCCAATCCTCTCTATTCCATATTGTTCTTGTGCTCGCTAAATCCTCAACCACCCACGACGTTCTTTACAATTTTTCAGGGGTTTGTTAGTTTAGGGCCCCCTTCGTTTGGAGGAGCGACGTTGTCCGGGTCGTCAAACTGTAATTACATCTTATATGATTAATTTTGTACTCCAATTTTGTATAAATAAAATGTGTATATCGAAATTTTGTAAATGCTCCGTGTGTTCTTGGGAGCTATGCATGTGTGTTGTCTTTTTTTGTGCTTCTCTCCTTGTTTTCGATCCCGGTCTGGATCCTTGCATCTCGGATGGTGTGTGGGGCCACTCGCCGTTGTATCGAGTGCTTTCCATGCCTTATTTGTGATCTTGTTTGGTCCTCAGGTTGGCGGTTTCTCAGAGTACTCTCTCCCCCTCGAGCAGCGCTTGACAAGGAGTATGTTGTGGAGATCGGACGCCTCGTTCCCCGAAGAGTCGGAGTCTGCTAGAGGTAGTTGCGGCCCCTCCAGGTATTCAAGGCCCCTCGTCCTCTACATCTGCCGCCATTGACTTTTCTAAGGAGAGTGTAGATGATGGCGTCATCGATAGCCCTTCCAGTCGAGGCCCTGTCAGGACCTGCGTCTGCTCTCCTTTGCCGCTAAAGCGCTCAACGCTGGTCCAATGTCACTCTCATTCGCGAACTCCGCGTATCGAGTCCACCCCGCACAGAAATTTGTACGGAGTTAGTGGCGATGGCGTTGTGAAACCTTGCCTCAAGGACGACGGTCCTTTGCTGGTGCATCCTCCTGCACTTAGGGATGCGCGTCCAGCCCCTTCGGCCGGACGTCGCAAACGCCCGGCCCCTTTGCGTGCCTCGAAACCAGCTCAATTTCCTCGGACCAAAGATAATTTTCTTAGCCCGGCTCCACTTCGGAGGGGTGGATCTTCTGGCTCTGCCGGTTGTTCCCCGATCGTCCGATCGTGGTAGATGATTGTCGGCCGGCAGACTCACGATCCCACACGGGCGTCGCGTATCCAAACCTACGCTACGCAAACCGAGTAAAGGCTCCTTGGCCTACCAAATCACTGTCAAACTCCGAGATTCCCCCGCGCCTGTTCAGGCACTTGTCTGATGAAAACTTGGCTCTCTACATGGAAACGCCTGGTGCGATGCCTACCCGAAGTGGATCCCCAATGCCTTTTCGACGCGACAATATCCTTCGAGGCCTGGCTAAGGTAAAAGCGTTGGAGGCTGCGAAGATTCGTCATAGTACAGGCAACAATGGCTAGCCAAGTGGGTTATGTGTTCTCCGTAGTGGTAGTACGTCGCTTATTGTTGTGTTACTATAAATATATTAGCATTCTTCAAAAAACCCTATAAACATTTCATAACCTTATAGCGTACGGTTGTTCTTGTGTTCTAACCTATGTTGTTCTTGAACACCTATATTGTTGAGGGAATATTCAAATATCTCATGTCTATAACTGTATCATGATCTACTACTAGTCAAATTTGTATACTCTAGCACACGTTATCTTCTATATTTGTATACACGAGCACGGTCTTTGTAAATTTCCACGCTTCCATATATGAATAATATGTGCGGACTTCCCGTTTCCACAAATCGAATTGCATCATTTCATTCTTATTATATTTCTCTTCAAATGTACTTGGTTGTTTGCCATTCGCAACATCTATGTTTTTATGAGTTCTTGTATTTGGAGTTCTACTTCTCTTTCCTATCCTTGGGGAGGTCAATCCATTGTCAAGTTGAAAACCACGTGCGACGGAAAAAAATCTACATTTTCTAAGTTACATCACCAAAAAGGGTCAAAATTTTATCAAATTTTTTTCATGAGTAGATATGCATGGTATCTATTACATAGTAGAAACTGATAACCAAATTTGATGATCTTTTTTTCTAAAAAACATACCGTTTCTAACTAGAATGACGCAGAATTGACCTAAAACAATTACTAGAAAAAATGAAGATGACTAAAAATTTCAAAAAAATATACAAAAGATATTATCTATGGTTATGTATATAGAGAAAAAATTCATAATTTAAAAAAATATTTATGGCATATAATATAGGGGTAGCAAACTTTCGTCACACATGGTTTTCACCTTGACAATGGAGTGACCTCCCCGGGTTCCTATCCACAACTATGTTTGATGTGGTTTGATGTATGGAGATCTCAAAATATGCAATTTGTCTCAATTTAATGAGGATAAATTTTATTTGTTTATCTTTGATTGTGGTAAGTTGAAAGGAACTCCAACTTCAACTTCTTTTATTTCAACAGTCAATTTTATTCTATTCAACGTTTATTTATCATTGGCTTCAACAACTATCTCCAACTTCTTTTATTTCAACAGTCAATTTTATTCTATTCAACGTTTATTTATCTTTGGCTTCAACAACTATCTCTCTGAAACAAAGCCCACAATAGAGGGATGGGAGTCTCAAAATGACCATTTTGTATCATTTTAATGAATATTGCCTTCAATAGTCAATCATGGAAAGACCATCCAAGGTTGTGAAAGAGTAGGTTACATCATAGAAAATCCTATCCTATCAAATGCCGGCCCACAGGCTCACTTACATTCCTACAACTCTTAAAAAGTCACAAGGGGACTCTATAGTTGTCAATCGTTAATACCATTTTTTCTATACCATCTCGGCCAAGTATGATAATAATAATGACTAGGTCTTTGAAAAGACGTGAAAAGCTAGTTACTTCATATAATAGTAGGACGGAATGTAACAATCATGGGAAGACTGAGGTTGTGAAAGCCTAGGTTACATCGCAGAAACATTACATCATAAAAAAAAATCCTATCCTAAAACTGTCAATTGATAGCTCACTCCTTGTCAACTCACTTACATAAATTGTAAGCGTTGGAAATCCACAAGTGGAACCTATAGTCATCAATACTATTTTTTCTAAACTAGCTCGACCTAAGGTCTTCATTGGAATATTGGTGATAGGAATCATAGATTGAACCGTATAGATAGAATCTAAAATTCATAAATGTACAATTTTTCTTGATAGTTCAAGTTCAAAATGTCCCTGTTAAATGCATTTTATAATGTATCTTTGCAATTATCCAAATTTTGAGAGAGATGTAGGCATTTAGAGGTTAACATCTATCAATAGTGAATTTTTAAGAGGAGAGAACATATTTTCTTATGTTGTTAAACATTGAGCACATAAATTTTGCATGTGTATGCTTTCATAGAGCATCAAAAAGATAAAAATTAGGGCGTTAGAACAGTTAAAGAGGAAACATTCAACCCTGGCAAATTTTAGAATATAAAGCTTTGTTCTTTGAAATCCTCTCAAGATATACTACATGATGAAGTTTTTTTTTATTTATTTGGAAAAATCTTCATTTGGCTCTTGCTTTTGCCTTTGAATACAACAAAACTTAAGGTCTTATGAATGACTTTTGAAATCAATTCAGAAAACCTTTGTACAAATAATCTTTGAAACTACTTTTAAAATAATATTTGAAATATTATATTAACTTTTCTATCGTACAAAAATATCATAATAAATATATTTAAGGTTGCATTAGAAACTTAATTTATTTTGTTATTCATTCGTTGAGAATTCTTTTTTTTTCAATCTTATTAGTGATATTTCTTACAAGGAAGTTCAATACACTATATTAAATTATCACATAGTACACGAAAATTGATAACATTTTCAACTTTTAAAATTCATTTTCCAAAAAGACAACACCAATATTTTTTTTGGTTTTCTAATTTTACAAGAGGCCAAGGCGTGAACCTAACTATGTTGTCTCATTTTTTGGTCTCATATGATTCCCATGCGAATGCCAAAGGAATTTTGATATTTATTCCATGTAACACATGTATCTCCAAACCTATATAATGTGGATAAAATAAACCACTCCAATTATAACCTTTAAATCATTTGTGAAAGTTAAGTCCAATGTCCTCAATTCCTTCAAAAAAATTCAAATGCAATTAACCCTTCAACCCTTTAGTGCCCAGAGTCGTTCTGGAGAAACCAGAGTTTTCTGGTGGTTTTTTATTTAAAACTCTCTATATTCAAACTGTGAAAACTATTTATAGTATTTAACCATATAAATGTAAGCGTAGCTTAATCAAACAAGTGCTAGTTAAACCTTGGT
Organism: Pohlia nutans; assembly: GCA_022496805.1. NCBI lineage: Eukaryota > Viridiplantae > Streptophyta > Bryopsida > Bryales > Mniaceae > Pohlia > Pohlia nutans. The sequence goes on along the minus strand of CM040106.1, from coordinate 9,888,408 downwards.
AAGATCCGACCGTTGGATTGGAAGATTATAGTATGTCTTTGAACCGTATAATGCACACTCAAAAATGAGATTTTGGAGGATGTGCGACTTCAAAGTTAAATAGAATTTGGGGTAAATTTTCAAAAATAAAAGTGAAGAGGTTCAACAATGACCTATGTCAACACCTCTCCATTGCAATCTTTGATGTCAAGAACTCACTCACACATAATTATTGTGAATTTTACAAGTGATAGTGACTTATCCATGTACGGTTTAGGACAAAAATTATACGTTAAAATATGAAAGGAGTTTGTACATTGATCAAGATCGGAGTAGATACACTAATGGAACATGAACAAGAGAACACAATCCAAAAAAAATTCAAGATAACAAACTTCCAAACAAAAGAAATATTGCATAGTACATATGCGGTATTTGTAAGTATTTACTGTATTTTCAAGTATTTGCAGTATTTTCATGTTTTGTTCATAGGTATTTTGATAGTTGCACAGCTCCAAATTGAAAAAAATAAATCTCAAAAGATGACATTAAGAATTGTGCAACTCTGAACCTCATAGTATTAAACGTGAATCTTTATGGATTTTCCGGAATTCCCTTTTCCGATGACCGAGTGACCACATTATGGTCTCCTGGGCACCAAAGGGTTAAGGTCCCAATTCAAGAATGTTTTCAAAGATACGTTATAAAATGGTTAATGAAAAACGAGAATGGAGTTGATGTACAAAGCAAAGTTGTAAATGTCAATGTGAAGATAACATCTTGTACGGTTTGATTCATCATATTTATTATTAATATTTTTTAATTAATTTTGCAAGGTTTTCTCTTGAAATTCAATTGAAAATCCAAAATCAACTCAAAAAAATCAAAAAATATTGTAATGAAATTGGAATAACATGCACTACGAGATGGTATGGTTTCCATTATTTGATTCTACATATTATGGAAAATCATGTTTAAGGTCTCACTTTTTGAACTAAGATTGAAACTCAACATACACCACTTTTGTAATTTTTAAAAAATTCACATTATCTTATTGTGAAGATACATACCATACAAATGGTGGTCAACTAGCACAAGAATTAAAAAAAAGTTGAATGGATAAAAAGGGAAGGGTGGTGATGGGACGCGTCGGAAATATGGACGCTCGCGCATCAAAGGGTTAAAATCTACCATTCTTGCATTTTGTTTTGTTCTATTTGTGTGTTCCAATATGAAAGTGTTTTATGAGTATTGATTTAATTTTTGAAACAAATAAATGTTTTTAATCCATCGCACAAAAAAATATATTACAAACATCTTAGTGCAAATAAATAGGGCATGCACCCCTTCATATTCATGGTTCCTATCAAGCAAGTAAGCATTAGCCATCACAAAGTGTAACCACCATAATCAAACCACCGTCCTCTTCCGTGCAAACAAGCAGTCCTATTAAGAGCCCGCGTCTTGCTATATCGCCTGGGTAGTGTAAGGTTATTTGAGATCATTTTTTCTTACTTTTTAAACTTTTTAACAAGTGCATATTAAATAATGTGAATCAAACGTATAGAAAATATTGATGTGGCAAGGGCTTGAAAAGACATGCACTTGAATCTTTATTGAGTTATGTCCAAAATGGCTATAAAAAATGAGTGACTGTGAAACTCTGAAATCCAATTGTTTACAAACAACAAACACTTTCCACATTAATTACATCTTTATATTAGAGCGTACATGTTTACAAAGAGTTAAACAGACAAGCACTTGGATGGTAAATGTGTATGGATAATAAAGTGTACCTTATGGAATCCAGTTTAGAACTGCAAGAAATAGACTCTATACGCAAGAATAATTGCATAGAATATTCTGTGGAAGCAAATTTCAACATCTCAAAAGCATGCGTGACGTTTAGGAATTGAGTAACTTCTCCCGCAGTACCCATGTGCTAGAACCTTAATCCTATCCTACATCTCTTGCATTTTTCAGTATGCCAAGCTCACCTTAGTAGCGATGCATGTACAAAAAAAGATTCCAGCAAAGAGCCCAGGGGTCAGCAATGACCTATGTAATCATTCATGTAAATCCAGAGGAATGATAACGAACGTCTCTACATGCAATTGGCACTTCTATTCTAATGAACTGTGAAATAACTAACAAAATCAACAGATGACCCAAAGTATTTGTTAAGAACATCAGGTACAGTTACCATGTCCACCCAATACTAGGAATAGCACCTACATCTTCCTTTTAAGTGAGTGTACCTGTATCCATCATATAATCGAATCTAAAAGGGAATGCTCAGTCATCGTACTCCCATTTAATACTTCAACAGCAGCTCCTGTCAAACACAGAAAAAACAGAACTTCGAGAAGCTCTTTCTCAGTCATAGGTTTGCTCAAAATCCATTTGACCGCATCAGTCAGCCTTCTTGGTGCTCCTGAAGGTTTCTCTCAAAGCAGCGAACTTCTTAAAACATTGGGCTTTGTTCTTTCCAGGAACAGCAGTGGAAATTCTGTCCCACCTATTGGTAGTGTCCTTCGGAAAAGCCTTGATGGCCTTAACCAATGCCACTTCCTGAACTTCAGACCATCCTTCGCCTTCCATAACACCACCATTCGTAACTGCTCCATTACTCTGAAGGAGCTTCTGAGAATCCTCCCTAGATTCCATTCCATTCTGAACCTTCTTAGAATTCACGGGCTCAGCTGCAGCCCATGTGTGTTTCGAATTAACTTCCTGGTCTTTTCCACCGCCTACAGTGCCGTTACCAACCACAATCGAACAAGCTGTCTCCACCCTTTGAGCATCACCATCTAAATCCTCCCTTGTTGAAAGAGGCGAGTCTATCACAGTATTACCTACCTTCCTCTTCTGCAAAAATGAATCAAAAGATTTCGAAGAATCGGGCTTCTGTAGAAGCACGGTCTTAACACCTTTTAGAATTTCTTCCACAGTTCGATTTGTTCCTATATAGCTGGAGACTACTTCCCAACGATGAGAGGTTCCCTTAGGATACTTCGCCACCGCTTTCCTCAACAGATCCACCTCCTGCTTCGACCAAGGCCTTTCTTTCTTTTCAACGACAGGGGTAGGTTTTTTGCCCTTCTCTGCTACTCCTTCAGAGATCCTCTTGCTGACAGACTGTTTTCCCACCTCTGACTTTGTTGAAATGATGTCAGAGTTGGAAAGGGATGCACTGGAATTTACACGGCTTGGAGTCGAAGAAGCAGCTGAATCGGAAGAAGTAATAACCTCATCTCCATTAATGACCTTCTTCAAATACTCAGCTTGGTCATCAACCTCAGTGATCCCCTCCAACTTCTCACACAAGCCTCGCAAAAGAGCTATCTCTAACGAAGAGCAGAAGTTCTCCACATCATCGTCAAAAACCCCGCTGTCGTCCTTAGCGACCACACCAGCTGCCACTCCTCGTAGCCTTGCCTTCTCCTTTCTCAACAGCTTCTTCTCTCTTTCCTTCTGTTTTTTCTGAGCCAATGCCTCCTCGGCAGCTCTCTTATCTTCTACCTCCTTCCGTAACCTCTCTTCCTCCAAGGCTCGTGCAGCTTCCTCTTCCTTGTCCTTCCTTGCCTGAACCTTGGCCTGTTTCTTCCGCAACTTCCCAGCTTTTTCCTCCTCCTTCCTGCGTGCAATACGCGGGTCTTTCTTGTAAGCATTCTCAGTCATCAACCTTATGCGGGCATTCTCCTCTTTTTTGGCCTTCTCTCGCAGCTTTGCATTCTGCCTCTCCATCCACCGCTTGTGCTCGCGACTTTCAGCTTGTTCAAGATCGAAATCATCAGCATGAGGAAATTCTCTCCAACTCTTGAAGCTCCACCAAAAATCATAGAAATCGTCGACAGAGGCAATATCGGTGGCATTGTCACCAAGTGAGGGAACTGGCTGAATAGTCGACCAGCGACCATTTCGAGCAAAAACGGGTCCAAATATCTTGTAAAAATCCCCAGGAGCACAATCACTGGGAATCTCATCGTCGAATTCATCAATGGAGTCATAACCTCGCCGCTTAACAGGATCTGTGAGCACTTCATATGCTAACTGTATTGCTTTGAAGTGCCGGTCGATCCCCTCTTTCCTAATCTCCTTCTTCTCCTCTGTCTCCTCTGTAAGAAGGAGAGAAGCCTGTTTATCAGGATGATGTTTTAGGGCAGCCTCTCTGTAGCTCTTCCTAATCTGATCCTCAGTAGCCAGGAACCTAAGATGGCTAAGACCTAACAGGGCATAATGATCCTGAGTCTCTGGTCCATCTCCTAGCTTCTTTTTCCCCTTAAATTGATAGGATTCTACAGAGGGAGACTCTGCGCCCCTATCCTTCTTCTCAGGGACTACTTCATCAATGTCCTCTGTCTCTTTGTCGACACCTACAGCACGCTTGGCCGCCTCATGGAAGCATATGCCTGCAGGTTCCTGACCAAGGCGAGGGTAGCATTGATTATTTGAAGCAACATACTGAGGCAGCTTCTCTGGAATATCAGCTGCAAAATAAGTGATATACGGCCGGTCCTGTGCACCCGGCATCTTAACTGAATGTACCTTTTTTTCTGAAAATATGCTCAAGCTTGATTGTGTAACCAGCCTCTAACTAAAGAGATTAAAACTTAGTGTATCTGCGGCACATCCAAGGAAAAATCACCACAATGTTGTTAGAAGATGTGAAAGTAAAACATATTTCATCAACTCCAAGACAAAACTTACATGCAGAAGTTACTTGATGGGCAGCAAAAATCCCCAAATATAGACATACCCCAGCATCTAGCCTACATAAAGAAAAAAGACACCAGACATTGTCGTGAAACAACATACATGCCAACCCTGAAACAGAGCATCATAGCCAATGTGCTACCTAGTAAGATTCCATATATCTTTACAAGAAAAGACAATAGTTTAGCCGATGAACCCTTACAGTACCTTGAGCACACTTTTCTCCATGAACGGACGACGGTGTCGCCGCTACGAGGGTTGCGTGCCAGAGATGAACCAGAGGCTAGATTGAGTAAAAGGCCAATCTACACAAATCGGTCCCCCTGACAACTTCATTCGCAAAGAGTAGAAATAATATTAGAGTGCAATCTGTGCTCAATAACCAAGCATAAAACAACAAATTAACGAGTCAATAAATTCGTCGTGAATGTTTTATCTACAATTAACACCGGCTAGAATGTTTCATCAAATTAGTAGATGTACCGAAGTTTCCAGACCCAAGATATGACTAAAAATATATTAATGCGTTTTTGCGAAACACAATCTGCACGCATATTCAAGGATATGGCTATACAAAGAGCCACGGCATACGTGAGGGTACAGGCGATACAAGTGACTTCATAATCAAAACGCTCTCGGAAAAAATGACGGGAAAGATCATCAAACTGTCAAAATACTTCCAGACACAGTACATTCTTTGAATGTATTTGAAAATTTGCCTGCAAATCATCACAACCCCAGACTGAAAATGAATTCAGGTTAACAGTTCTTCGGAAAAGGTTTAACGAGCATCTCATACTGCATAAAACTCCAAAACTCAAAACCCCAGCGCTACTGAGGATCAGAAAGACACGTGCAACCTTCAAGTCACAGCCGCATATATCATCGTCCTGTTAGGAACTTTAGCCACACTCACAGTCTGCTCATGACTGCAGAATTTTTTTAATTTTTGAAATTCCCCAGTAACCAAAACTGACATCCAGTGACAATCCCCGCTAACACACTTCGATACTACTCTCGACGGCAACACAGACAAGAAGACCGCCGCTTCAACAAGATCACACGCCGTTAAACACCAAAAACCCTAACAAACTTAGCAACACCGAAGGGTTACAAGCAACCCTACAATAACTTACTTAAACAAAGAAACTCGTCCTAAACCCCCACAATCAAAAGAACTCAACCATCACTACGTACAGAGTAAGGAAACCCTTACCACGTCCAACGCGAGCAACGAAAAACGCTAACACCTCAGAAAAAATTACACCACGTATCCGCGAACCTACCTACGCAATACCACAAACCTCAGGAATGCCGTTTGCACGTTCACTACCTCAAACCTTCAAATCAATCCCTACATCGCACCGGCAGTCTGAAGCCGCGACGGCCACCCAAAACCTCAGAAGCCCTAATCGAAAACCTGGCTTGGGAGACGACTTCCACCACAACCTCAAAAGACTCCAGTTGTGCAAACCTTTATACCTTTAACTGAAACCTCATCCGTCGGTCAATATCCCTAAAAATTGGTCCAGGAGTTGCGGCCCGCTGGAGGAAAGAGGTCGCGATGCGGCTGAAGAGGGAGCGATAGCTCGTGTGTTAGACTACGGAGATGGGGAACGGCATGTTAGCAGAGACTGCACTTGGTTTAACAGACTCCATAAACCCTTAATACTTTATGCCCATGACTCTTTGACAGACTCCATAAACCCTTCATACTTTATGCCCATGTATACCACACCTTTCTATTTGGTAAATTCAAGCGTACAACAATAGATTCTCGGTGCCAAAAGTCATAAAAAATTATCATTCTTTTTAAATGTCACTTTTTATTTTATTTATTTTTAGAATTTTTAATTTGTACATAAAAATGGGTTGTAGGTGCGATCGGCTCACAACAAGGCTCAATATTTTAATTTTTAATATTTTAATTTTTTTAATGATTGTATACAACAATAGATTCTTGGTGCTAAGGGCTCATTAAATTATTTTTCAAATTTTCAAGAGTAGATGGTTTTCCTAGTGCACTATGTCCATTTGAACTTATTTTGTTGTCCTTCCCTTCATAAAATCCGTGGAAATTTGGTTAGATTAGAATGCATTGGATTTACACTTATTCTTTTTCGACGTCATTTGTGTATTTATTTAGATGTTACCTTCATTGTCACTTGCAACTTGAGGAAGGAACTAAAAAGGTAGTTCTTAAGGATTAAAGCAGTAAAGTAATTAGAACTTGTAGTAGGGATATAAAATAAGAAGGGTATACAATAAGTTAATTGGAATAGAGTCGCTAGTTTGTAGCTCTCTAGCTAGTTAGGTAATGTTAGTGGAAAACAATCAGTTAATCGATACAATTATGATTAGTTTATTAACACTACTAGAAAATACTACAACCAAATCAATAGGAAATTTTTGTTCATTTTAGTTGATTTGGTCGCGTTGACTTAGTCATGAATCGACAAGGTTTTGTTGATCCAATAGCTCCAAAATACTCAAATTTATCAAAACATTTTCCTAGATGCTCGAATAAATTTTCCAGCTCTCCAGAACCACAAGCCTATTGTTGACGCCCACAGCGGAGTGCTGCAAGGCCCGCTGCTTAATACCACCCACATTTGAATCAAAAACCTCGTGCATATGAACTACAAGCTATACCACTAGTGAATTTTTTTGTACAAGGGTTCTACTTATTGTTAAGTCTTATCAACGTCGATGTCTTATTGTAGGACGTTTATAGGATTACAGTGAACTTTGGCAAGCTGTTTCTTTCACTAAAAGTGTTTGTTTTCAATAAAAATTGTTAGAGAAGTTGTGTCTTGAAGTCCAATTTTTGCGGCAAAAAATAGTATGAAATTAAAATTGTTATGAATTCTCTAACAAGCATTTTAGGAGAAGGATGATCAACTAAAGATCACTTTTTCTTTGTAAGTTTTTATTTTTTACAACATTTTTGCTACTTTTTGACTTTTCATGAATGAATTTTTTTTCAATTTAACTTTACTTGATATGGTAAAAATTTAACATCAATTCAAAATGTTACAAAAGATTTGGCAAGCATTTTAGCAAATAGAGGTTTGATTGTGAACAATTCTTCTTAAGTAAAATAGAGTTATCCTTAAAGTCACCTTGTGTTTGAACAAGATATTGTGAATTTTGCATTAATGTACTCTTATTTGTTCACCCCAAATAGTTAAAAGGTAGGGAAGAGCTTAGTGGTCTTTCATTATTAGTTGTGTGAAAGCTTAGTTATTAGGTGTGTGAGAGCTTGGTGGTCTTCAAACTCATAGAAAACTAATTTAGCCGTCTTTCTTAATGGCTAAACTAGTTTCCTTTGAGTTTATAGACCACCAAGCTCTTACACACCTAAAAATGATAGACCACCAAGCTTTTCCATACTATTTGACTATTTGGGGTGAACAAGTAAGAGTACATTAAAGCAAAATTCACGGCATCTTCTTCGAACACAAGGTGACTTTAAGGATAACTCTAATTTAGGAAAGTTTTGCATTTCAAAGTCATTTTTTACACATCATGTTTGTGTGTCAAAAATGTTTCACACCAATATGTTTTAAATATGATTCTAAATAGCTTTCTAGTTGAAATATATTTGATTAAGCAATAGATTTAGTAATAGCATTTCAACTTCAATGTGTTAACAACCAAAAGCAACAATATTGAAATGTTATTTACAAATTTATCATTTTAGATTAAAAATAGCCATGGTCCTTTAGGAGTTAATCCCTAAATTTCCTTTGCTACATTTTACCAAATACAGTATGAAACTACTATTTCTAATGCATAGACCAAAAATCAAGGAAAAAAAGAAGTCTTTTTTATTTTTATAAATTCAAGCGTACAATCTTGTTGCTAAGTTTTTAAAGGAAATCTTCTAAAAATTTAGTATGAGAAACATAATTAATTGCAAGATCATGATGGTCAAACTTCTAAAGCTAGTTTTTCAGCTTTTCTAGAGCTATATATTTATCAATTTTAAATATTTAGAAAATATGCATTTGTGTATTATATGAAGAAATTAGTTGAGAGTTAAATAAAAGAAGTTCAAAGAAAAACCTTTTGATAAATACTTCAAAGAAATATTCACCTCCGAAAAGAAATATGAAATAATCAAAGAGAGGTTTCTAAAATGGAAGTAGAACTAAATGGGGTAGTGTATAGACATGGGATTGAATGAAGTTAATCCCAATGACCATAGGATTGGTGTGGCAAGCAATTAAAAACTGTGGCAATTTTATTTTTTAGAAAGTTGCTTATATTGAGTTTAAAGTAACCTTGGTTTTGAACTCAATTTAAAAAGATCAATTTACTACAAATACAAATATAAACATTATGCTCTAATTTAGTTAAATATTGAGTTCATTATTTAAAATATTGATATATGAATATGATACGTATTTTGATGCCTACACGGACCTTTAGATTTTGAAAGTGCCACAAAATGCTCAATATTTTGAAGTATTCAATGGTTTATTTTTTACGAGACCAAACATCTAGTGGAGTCTTGCCTTTCACAGCTGATGCAGATGCTCAATTAACCACATATACTGCCGTACTGATCGCCGCGGCCCAAAAAACATTAGAAAGCTGTGCATGTTAAAGCATACACAATACACTTTTGACAAATGTGTAGTTCTTGCGTTCTGCAACTCTAGTATGCAGCATGGAGGTGTTGCAGCACGCAGCGCTACGTCTAGCATTCTACGACGTGGAGCGTATCTCGGGTAGATTGTCAGCTCGAAGGAAGCATATGTATGTGCTACGCGAGTTTGACAGCAACATGGAGGTGTTCAGCAGATCGTGGAAGCTGGAGAGTCCTGTCCTTGCACGTTTCTACACCAGCCCGCTCCACGAGCTCACCACCAAAGACCTTCATCAACTTTGTGGTGTAATCTGTGCAGGTTGGCAGGAGGAGGTGCTGGTAGAACAAGGTGATGGAAAGGCAAAAACGGCTGGTGTGTGGGTGACACCAACGGCACGTACCAAAGGTTATACTCTGAAACCTAACAATTCATTGGGTTTTGTGCAAATTCTTGAACATATGATGACTATCCCTTATGCAAATTCTATTACATACTAATGCGTGTCTTACATGATGGTCTGCAGGATTGTGAAGACCGTAGATTTTGTGAGCGTGAAGACCACATAGTTAGCATCAGAATAGCATAGTCTTGTAGTTTTTGTAGTTTAGTTTGGTACAATTTCAGGGTTTCATTTTTTGCAGGTACACTAAACCGTAGTTTTGCATGTGTGCACCTAAACCCTTAAACACTAAAACGCCCATCCTTAAACCTTAAACCCTAAACATCTGTAATTTTGTAAATGCTTCTATTGTGTTTATGAACACATTTAGGAGGTGGTTTTGCACTTATGCGTTGTTTTTGTATAAACACTCAGCTTATGAATGTTCAGAGTGTAGCCTGTTTAATACGCACTCCTTTGCCATATACCAGTTTTTTGTGCACCCTAAACCTTGTATGCGTATGTCTGAATTTTCCATGATGTATTTAAAATGAACATAGCCTTCATATAATTACTGGAAAAAATATTGTATAATGAAAGGTAGGGTATATGAAATTAAGACAATTTAGAAATTTAGATAAACATAGGGCTGCATTAATGAACTTTTTTTACATACATAGCCCCCATGTAAAGAGGGCTTGATCGCACGTGATCCTCAAAATCACCCTTAAGTGCTCCCCTCAGGGTATGCGTAAAGAATCCATGCGGGAGCTCTTTGATGCAAATGTTGAACATCATGTTTTCTCAAATCTTACCAGCGATACAGAGATGGAGACACCACTAGTAGAACCACTGGCCAAGAAGCAAAAGGTGGAGGAAACATCAACTAGTACTCCGATTACCATAGATGAGTGAGTAGCTCCATGTTTTGTAAGCTTGGTAAAAACTATATGGATCTCATGGGGTCTGGATCTCTAATTTTGAAATATGCCAGGGACTGTATGGCAAAACACTCTATTTTAAATAATGAGTGAGTAGCTCCATCTTTTGTAGGCTTGGTAAAAACTTTATGGATATCATGGGGTCTAGATCTCCAATTTTGAAATATGCCAGGGAATGTATGGCAAAACACTCTACTTTAAATAAATTTTGGTTGTATTTCTAAACTCGACCTTCGTAAAATCTATTTGAAGGATTAATATAAATTGGGGCCACAGTTGATATTGCCCAAGGTCATATGGTCCACATTAAAGCTGGACCATACACTTCATCGGTGAGACATTTTACATTTTATTCCACTGAATAGGATAGGCTACATGTGTTCAAATAGATCATAACATTCTATTCCACTTTCTACGGTAGACTACACTGTGTTCAAATTGGCTGCATCCAACTCAAGTAGGAGGCACTGAAAGGTTTGTGTGGGAAGCCTAATGGAACTGAAACCTCATAGGCCTCAAACACTTAAATTAATCCTTCCACACTATGCAATGACTATCACCTTGTGGTTACTTCAACCATACCATTGTCCGTGCATTCCACAAAGTTTATATATTATCACGTCTTGACCCACAAGGTGTGTGTTATTTATTTTATTCTATCTCTTCGTGTTGTGGATCATAGTATCTAATATTATTGTATAGGGAAGGTGGATCACAGTATCTAATATTATTGCATTGGAAAATTGAGAGGCACGTCAATGTCACATCCGTGTAAGTACAAGAATTCCACTATGGAGAATGATTCGAAGTAGTTGAATTTCTAGTGGAGGAGTACAATCCGAGTATGTCCCTCTTTCTTCTTTTAATTGTTGTGCACCCATCCCTCTGGATATTTCTACTTTTGTGAAGTCAAAATTTGACCTTTGACCCCTATTGCATCGTGGATTGTTCATGGAGCGAGACATGGAAGTTGTGGGTGAACATATAGTGGTTGGCAATGTAGGAGATGTAGGAGATGTTAGGACGTTAATGGCAATTCAGGATCAACTTGTTGCCAATTTTCCTTGGAAGAAGCACACCGTTGTTCACATTCCTCAAGTAGGAGATACTCTGATTACAATTGATGCTTCATATTTTGCAGAAACAAGTTTGAGGGACATGTCTATATCTTCACATGTGTTGGTGGCGACAAAGAGAGCTTCATGGATATTACACGTCTTTGAATTTGGTGTCGTATTAACGGGAGGGTAGTAGCTACCACCAGGCCGGCGACAGTGATGCAGATGCATTCTCACCTTCAAGCTGAATACTAATGGAGTGTGGAGCGCCGATGAGTTAACTCCAAAGCTGATAACCGTAAACGCCACGGAGGGTGGTTAGGGTTGTGTTGGACACTCTACACCGTCTTCAGAAAATATTTTTGTTGTGATGAATCCTAACAATTTTTCTTTGGCGCCTCCAGAACTCCAAGCTAAGTCGTAGAGCCCTAAGTTTAACGAATTCCTCATTCCAAACTCGTTGGTTCTGGGTATCAACGATCGCTATAACAACAATCATGATCACATGCGGTGCCTAACAATTTGGACTAGAAGAGTTACAGCCCCGGCTTGGATTCGTCTTGGTAAGTCCCACATATTCGTCAACCGAGATGTCTCCAACAATGATTGCATCGAATCGGCTCCTCCGAGTCCTTTGCTAGTTATTTGTCAAGTTTCCTACAAGGCTGGACCAGTGTCTCCACTGCAATGCCAAGTGCCTCCACCGAGATTGTCTAGCTATCATAGGCGTGCTTCGCCTCCAAATGCTACTCCAACTCCAATGCTCAAAAGATCCCGCTTTTTGGAATTTGAGACGGTGTTTGTGCCTTTAGAGGGTTGTAGAACCTCCGACGACAAGTAATCCGGCTCCTGGGGGTTCGGGCATGTCGTCCAATTTGGCAGTTGGTTGCAAATGATTTCCCTGCAATAGACTGATCTACTGATGTCTAGTCCCTAGAGATTCCAGAAAGTGCTTGACAACAAATTGGATACCTCAATGCAAATTGCAGCATCTTGGTGGCAAGTAACTCAACACTATTGATCACTTTATAATTAGGATTGTCCCTTTTTGTGACTCTTGGGGCATTCTTTCAGTTCTTATCAGTCTTGTTTAAAAGTTCATTCAAACCTTGTTGGAGTTATATTTTCTTGTTGGAGTAGTGTGGTAGGAGTCTTAGAGGCTCCATGTGCTACTATTTCAAATGTGAATTTTGAAGCGGAAATAAAATAAATAGAAAATTCTCATATTCGTGTATACATGGTCGTCTAGTAGAAAACCCAAAACTTTCAATACCTTATCAATGGAATCAATTTTACTGATCTCCAATCTCTCCCCTATCACATTCGTAAAAAGCCGTGACCTTTTGCTGCACCCATCTATGAACTTCACGATACTAACTAAATCTGGTGCTTGATCTATGAAAGAGCTGTGAAAAAACAAATCTGCCTCACACTCGTTGCATGCAATGTTGGTAACAAGGCGTACATTAGGCCTATGTTGTATCCAATTGCATTATGGCATGGAATGCTGAATTCAACTCAATCTTTCTATGGAAAACCTTCAAATGGTCCCATCTCTCTTGGACCATCCACTGAACAGCTTGACATTCTACAATCTTCCTAGGTGGAGGCTTTCAAGTAACAGTAAAAAATTCTTCCAACATGGTTCTAATAGAATACAAACATAATTGCTTCATGTGTGCAACCACTTTGGGTTTGGACCATCCACATAATGGGTGCAACGTTTCACTTTTTATTCCACTTTCTATGGTAGACTACATGTGTTCAACTCAGGTAGGAGGCACTGAAATGTCCATGTAGGCACTTTAATGGTGGTCAAAACTCATGGCCGTCAAACACTTATATTAATCCCCTTCCACACTAATGAATGTTAATGACCTTGTGGTTACTTCAACCATGTCACTTTATGTGCATTCCGCTCAGCCATATATTAACTCGTCTTGAACCACAAGATGTGTTTTATTTATTTTATTCAATATTTTATTTTTTCCTGGATGAAATTTCTCGTCAAATTTGGATGAAATTAATCACATTATTTTGGAATATAATTTTGGAATATAATTATTAGTTTGGCCGTTCAAAAATAACGTGGGCCACACTATATGATCATTTTTCGTGTAACAACCTGGTGCTTGATCTATGGAAGAACCAAGGAGGAACAAATTTGTGCCATTCTTCCCACTCCAACGTTGATGATAACATTATGCATTTGAAGTACCCAATCTTGTTATGGCATGGAACGCAATTCAATTCAATCTTTCTGTGGAAATCCGGCTTTGGCCCAATCCCCCTTGGACCATCCACTGGACAACTTGAGAATCCATATGCTTCCTAGAAGAAGGCTTTCAAGTAAGAGTCAAATGTCCCTTCAAACATGGTGTACATTTCAAATAAGATTGAAGTTGATATTGCCCCATGTGATCGTTTCACATTGGGCCTGGAATATCCACTGAAATGGGTGACGTTTCACATTTTATTCCACTTTCTATGGTAGACCACATGTGTTCAGATAGGAGGCACTGAAAGGTTCGTGTGGGAAGCCTAATGGTACTAAAACCTCATGGCCTTCAAACACCTATATGTCCTTCCACTTTAATCAATGACAATGACCTTGTGATTACTTCAACAATGTTACTCTCTGGACATCAGTCTACAATTTACATAAAGTAGCTCTTTTCAGCCAGAAAATGTGTTTTATATATTCTATTATGTCTCTTATTCAGTTTCCTTGTCATTTTGTTTCATACGCTTCTCCATTTATTTTTGTTTTGGTTTAAGTGGAAAGAATCTGGACCAATATTTTCCCTGGAACATTGGTAAAAAGCCCTAAGCATTTGTTGCATCCATCCATGAACTTCACGATGCTAACTAAATCTGGTGCTTGATCTATGAAAGAGCCATGAAAAAAAAAATCTGCCTCACACTCGTTGCATGCAATGTTGGTAACAATGCATACATTAGGCCCATGTTGTATCCAATTGCATTATGGCATGGAATGCTGAATTCAACTCAATCTTTCTATGGAAAACCTTCAAATGGTCCCATCCCTCTTGGACCATCCACTGAACAACTTGACATTCTACAATCTTCCTGAGTGGAGGCTTTCAAGTAAAAGTAAAAAATTCTTCCAACATGGTTCTAATAGAATACCAACAGAATTGCCTCATGTGCTCTTTTACTTTGAGGCTGGAGTGCTAGACTATGCAACAATGCCTTATGTGGCCTTCTAAATTTTATTAAATTTTAGTGTTTTTTTTTTTATCTTGATGGTAAATGGCCTTGAAACAAGATAAATCCCAATCATGATGTTAGTGACTGTAGTTGTAGGCAAATTCAACTGGAACGAATCAAGGCTCCAAAAGAAACCAATCAATGTCATCAACGCTCATGGAGATCTAGTTTTCTAGGAACAAATTGGATGGCAACCAGTGAATTCTGGCATTGTTGTGTACTTTGGAGCCGATGATTCAGCATGGTAGACTGAGATGCTTGTATGCCTGTCCAAATGTCACATCATACAAGAGTACCAAGTACCACAAAGAGTCCATTGTAAACCCTTTAACTAGTCTTCCCTCCAAAACTTCAGTCCATGGAATGATGGTGGTATCTACTATCAATTCAAATCTGACGTACTATAGGCTAGTTTCATCGAATAGCTGTTCGCGCCAACTTGTGGGCGCCAACCTTGCCCCTGCTTCCCTCACTTCTAACCATTCTCTCATTTTCTTCTTGTGAGTGTGATCTTACGAGTTTTTGTGTCTAGCGACCAATAGGAAAGGTGGATTCCTCAACAAAGCCGCTAAGAGCCATGTTTTGCTTGATGGAGGCAACTTGTCTAGTTGTTCCTCTGATGTTGCTTCATCGTATCCCATTATAGTAGAACTTGAAAGTGTAGAACCTTCCACACCAAGGAAAATGAGGTCCGAGAAATTCCATGAATCTTGCTCAAAGAACTTTTGGGAAGACTTTCAATCTGTTCATCACAACCCTACTGCTAGAGACATCTCGATCACGCTTGATGCTAACAATTTTGCAGAGTTGAGTCTTTGAGACGAGTCAGTAGTTCCACGCCAACTATTTTCATCAAAGAGAGGTGCATGGCTCATTGTTGTTGTTGATGTAAAAATAGTGTTAACGTGTGGGCAGCTGTTGCCACTGGGTTGGCAAGATCGATGCAAATGTTTAATGACATTCAAACTGAGTGCCACTGGATTTTGGAGTGCAGACGAACACCCTAAACCTCTGTTTTTTTTTATTCCTCAGGAGGGTGGATTGGGTTGTAGTGGAATCTTGGAACCCTCTTCTCAAAATATTTTTGTGATAATGAACACTAACAATTATCCTCCGATCCTACCAATCCTTCAAGCTGAGTGGTGGACGCCACGGTTTGACACCTTGTCTACTTCGAACGCATGGGTGTTGGGTGTTATTGACTGCAGGTATAGCATTGGTCTTCAAATGCGGAGCATAACAACTTGGACTAAAGGAACGGATTCAGCATGGATTCGTAGAGGTGAATGTCACAAGTCATTCATTCTTGAAGCGCCGGACACCGATCGCATCGAGTTGGGTCCACATGTACTTGCTGAAGTGGTTGTGGCTCCGCCTCCATCACCGGTTAGACCCAGCTCGGTCTGAATGTCTCTAACGCCGACTCAAACATTTGGAACTATATGCAACACTCGCACACACATGATGGTTGTGCCATCTGAACCGGTAGAAGCTCCAACTTCAGACAAGGGGCCCTCATTGGTTTCCAACTCCAAATCGGCCTTTACAAGTGAATAGTTTACTACTACACTGTGGAATGTCCTATTAGTGTGTGGGTAGCTAATTAATTGGAGTGTCCAATATTATATCGTTACTATAGCTAACTAGATACAACACTACCTATACCTTAGAATGAACAAGAGCGGATTTAGATGGTTGCTCCAGATATATTTTGTAAGCTTGGTAAAAACTTTATAGGTCTCATGGGGCCTAGAGCTCCTGTTCCGAAATATGCCATTCACTATTCAATTTTGAGATATGCCTTTCACTATTCCATTATGAAATATGCCATTCACTGCCTAGTCCAAAATTTGATTTCAGAGTAAGTTCTTCATGCATTGAAACAAGCAGCTAGTCGCAAAGTCTCTGTTTTGGTATTAACCCCTTCTTTCCATTGCACACTTGTGTTTTTACTCTCCAGCTAGCTAACTCTTGAAAACAAAGTGTTTTCGTAGTCTCTTCCCTTGTGAGGCAAAGACAATAAAGAGTTGGACCCGGGATTGTAAACTGTCAAACCAGAATTTTTGGAGATTAGAAAAATTGTATCCATTGAATAAGTATTAGCCAATTTTAGGTCCTCCACTAGAGGACTATACGTGCCTCATTTACATTTACACATTTTGTACAAAAAACTCTATGTCAAATCCATTGGAGTCAAAGTCTAAACATTTGAGCCATAACTTGTACTCAAGCGTCTTCATCTCTTTCCAAACGCTGCATCTCCATCCAAACGCTCCCTACACAAACACGTGTAGCACTCCATCTTTGGTGGTCCAATGCGGCGTTTGAATTATTGGAGGCAACACGTCTTCTCTCAATAGTGCTAGATTCATCTACAGGTTCACGAACGACATTGTCGGCTTCTTGCTCCATTCATACTTTTGTTGCATACTGATGTTGTATGTTCCTGTACCAATGCTCGTATCGTTGCAGAATGCAACTTTTTCTAGCTCGGCCACCTCCATACTAAGTATGCCGTTGGTTGGCTGCCTTTGCTGCATAAAGGCTCTTCTCCATGCCTTGGCAACTCCACACTGACAAACTACCGTATGTTTCAACAAAGTATGGAGCATGTTTCACAATGTTATGCTACAATCACCCAATCTACAAGTCATCTCGATCAACTAACCTTTCACAAATTTAGGCCTTTCACAAAAAGGAGAAACATCACTTTCATATGGCGTTTCCTAATTATAAGCTATTGAGATATGTTAAATTGAATGAAACAACTAACCATGTAATGAGTTACATGTTCCTCTCCATAGGCTTTGATGCATAACTTCCTCCATGCCTCCACCTTTTCCTTGAAAGTACTCCTCTCCTCTAAAGTTAAAGTGAGACCCGAGAGGTAAGGTTGGATCTTCTCAAAAGCTCGCCACATTTTTAGCTTGGTTATCCTGGAGCCTCCACCATTCAAGCAATTGTACTATGATTGGCAGATATCCATCCATACTTTATCTTTGCCAGACCATGTGCTTGCTTGGAGTAACCTGGATGCAACAACTCCATTGAAAGACGGCTTTTTAGGAATGCTATTGCTCTTTCCAGAGCGTTGACGATCTTGTGTAATCTGCACATTCCCACCGTGAGCACCAACAACTGACAAAGACTTCTCCACTTGTTGGATAGCAATGGTTTTTTGCTTCTCATTGTGCATGTTCTACACAAACATGAAATGATGGTGTACCATCTTCTCACACATGCAAACTTGTGCATGGAGTGTACATATGTTCACCCTTGGGAGTGGAATTGGCAGTATAGGCTTCCACCGCAAGTGGTCTGTCATATCTACTGGCTTTGCTGACACGCTTGCCGCAAACAAACCACCTTCCCATGTATGTTTCACTCTTGCTCTACTCGCTTGGACAACACTCTGGTTTGTTCCATGTTGTGGCTTTGTTCTCTGTTGCATGCACTAGATGCAAGAGTTTGGGGCGTTGGCTCCATGCTCCAACCCATACATGCAATTTATGGTCTTCATGTCTGCACTAAGGTGCCACTCCACTTGGAATTCCCCTACTCCATCCACTGTCAACACTTGGACATCTTCTTGAGCTTAAATCAAGCTGGGAAAGTCAGTCGTGTCAAATACCCATTTCAGGACATGATATGACTCCTTTTATACTTGAAAACATCCAACAGGGCAAATCTCCTGTTTTGATTGGACAAAAAAAAACTTGGAACTATCTCTCTGAATTTCTGGATCCAATGCCCTGTTCATGAGAGTGAGGCTAACTCACTCAAACTTCTTTCCATTCATAATTTCCGCTTCATCCAATTTCAATATAAACATAAGGAATTTACCACATAGCTCTTGAACAAGCAACAGGTGACACAATATGAGATATAGATGCTATGGTGGGTAATGATTCCAAAGGTCAACATCAAAGTGTACCATCAACGGATCAAGCAAATTGCAAATTGGAATCATATACATACCTTCTTCCGTGATGCCATAGAACAAAACCATGCTCCTCTGGACGGCCTTGAGCTCAACAAAGAGTGAATTTTTTTCATCCAATTTCACCTCTTTGACCACAACGACTTTGTCACTGGTCCTTGTTGGAGGCGGTGGAGTGAATCTGCCTTCAATGTGCTTATATTCTCCGATGAATTGTGGAAGGTTAGCATAGAGCTCCCTCCGCAATAGAGCCACCTATATATTTAAGCAAAAGGTCACTACCTCAATTAATTTGCTAAAAGACGTCAATCTAAATCTATCTCCAGGTCAACATAATGACAAAGTTTCATGTGACCTTTGGTACTTTAAGGGGTTTTGGCATCAGATCAATTGTCACGGCGGATCCACCAATTTCACCCGCCCTTCAATGGTCTTGAATATCAAGCCATATGCCTCCTGTGGAACACCAGCCATATCACACGCTGCCAATATAGAGTCTGCTCCAACCTCAGCTCCAATTTCTTTTTAAGACACTGTTTGCAATGTTGGTGCCAACAGAACGCATCCTTGGTTCATCAACCAAAGCCATAGCTTCTCGCCTTGATAGAATCCTCGCAAGTGCAACAACAATTTTCCTCTAGGTGGAGTCATTTCCCCACAATCTCTTCTTCCCTCTAGTAGCCTTGTTAAATTTTTGAGTGAAATCAACAGCTTGTGGTTGTAGGATTGATCTTAGTTGCTTTCTTCTCCTCTTGGCTTGCCCCCCATCGTGAGTTAATTCATCCAAACCCCTCAAACGACGACTACAAAGTCGCAAGCCAAGTGGACCCTCCTTCAGTGCAGACAATTTAGATTCCGCATTCACAATTTTTTTTTACATTGAGCTAGTTCCACCTCTAATTCGTTCACTGTGACTCCACCTGAAGATTCCATTAGTATTCTCACAAGTTCCTCTAAATTGTCATTACGGTTCACCAATCCAATGACTTTGTCTCTCAAGTCCCCACACTGCCTTTCTAGATCCCTACATTCCTCAATAATTATCGCGTGCTCTAGACTTTTTGCATGGATTGTTTCTACAGCTACGTAGTGTTCATCAATTAAGCTTTGACGTTCTAAACATTGTGCATGAATTGTTTCTAGTGCTAAACGAAGTTGACCCTTAAACTCCTGTAATTCTGCATAGAGCACTGAGTCTGAGTTACGTAAAGGATCGATTTGGATCTCGGAATCCCGAATTGTTTCCTCCAATGCCATATTCACCCTCTCTAGACTACTACCCAAATTGGCAAGCCTCTTGGAATATCCCAACAACCCTTCTTCTGCTAGGTAGATAAATTCAAGACATTGTTTGATTGTTCTAAACATTGGCGGGACTCCTATACTAGGATCCGGAGGGTAAATTTCTCCATCTACCCACAAATCAATATTGGTGGTACCTCGAGATCTATAGGCAAGGAAATCATGTCTTGGGACTTGCTCATGCACAAGACGGCCCCTCTTTATCAATAGAGCAAATCGTGGAACAAGAAACACATTCGGAGTGTATAGTCTGCAATCTCCACTCTATTCGTGATATTATTTAGAGCCATTGTGAATCGATGTAATCAGCATACTACTCTCACATACAAACCGTGATGAAATAAAAAAACGTCTCCTTCAGTTTCCAGTACAAGAAGTTGTTGCCAGTGGAGCTTCCAACTTCATGTTGGCAATTCCAATCTAAATTTCCGCGCCATGTTGCCACTTAGTCTATTGCCACCTCGCTAATTTTCCCGCCTAAAAATCCTAGGTTTGTTCCTCCACTGAGTGAGTGTCCTTGCTAGGCTTTGCACACAACATTGTTTGAGGTTGACTCTAATCCATCATGGAGACGCTAGAAGTGCCCGTTTGACATCTGTACAGTTTCATTCTATAAATTTGGTCGCAGAGCATCCTTGTCTTTGTTTGATTAGTATTACTATAGAAAATTAAAAGAGACGCTCCAGGAGCATCCTTGTGTGACTTTCATTACAATAA
The DNA here is from genome assembly GCA_022496805.1 of Pohlia nutans. Classification (NCBI taxonomy): domain Eukaryota; kingdom Viridiplantae; phylum Streptophyta; class Bryopsida; order Bryales; family Mniaceae; genus Pohlia; species Pohlia nutans. The sequence continues at coordinate 9,867,550 of CM040106.1, read as the reverse complement.
ATAGGTAGATTAATTGTCATCCTAGAAACGGTCCTACAACATGTTCCCTTGATAGCAATCAAACATTAAAAAACTTCAAGGCGCATAACCGCTTAACAAGAACTTCACACCAGACAGCTGCAGCACTAAACTTCATACGATTGAACCCTCCATATTACACTGGCAAAAGACTTTGTAGTGCTTGCAAATCTATTGGAAGAAGCACAGAGTTAGAGAGGTTTGACCTTCAGGTTAGAGTTGAAAGTACGGACAAGACTCGCTGCAAATAGAAGTTTTTCCTACCGTTCCAGTCCATCTTTCATCACCCAGTTCAGGGTAGCAGCTGTTGGAAGCCTACATTTCGCCTCTACACCAACGGTCCATAGCATAGCCTATAAATGATGTCCAAAAACTCACCGTGAAAAAGGCATTGATGTCCAAGGCTCGTCTGCATGCACGAGAATCAATTCTTGAACCCTAATCAATCAAGAATGTGTTTCACTAACTCTTAAGGTTGAATTAAGCTTTACAAAAATAGGGTCCCATTACATTGATCTTGGATTTTATTAAAAATACACCACAAGTTTGCTAAATTTGGCCCCATCTAATTCACACTATGATTAAGAAAATTGGTCGTGTATAATCATCCATCTAGATCATAAACTTACATAAAAGCACATTCAAACTCTGAAAACACGTTGCCCTAGATTGGTGAACCTAGACAATCTTGAGTAAGTTTCTATGGTTAGAAAAGGAAGAGGAGAAGAAAACTTGGGGTTGGGGTCGGAGTCAGCATTTATTTGGATGGCATTGATTTTGATGTGTTATTTAGCAAAGGAGACAAAAATAAAAAATAACATCAAAACTCAAACTCCAAAGTATTCTACTGAAAAACGTGAAATACCAAGCGTCTTTGTTTCTCTGACTGTAACATAATACTCTTGTAATATTCCTTTTAAAGATATTACTCGACTATAGAGAACTCGGTCGATGAAAATTGACCATGTGACGATTTTTTTCACCTAATTTACAAGCACTGTAATTTTCCAAACAAAACCCTATCCTGATTCATGACCTCCTTTTTTCTCCAATTAAGGAAAATTCCTTGTCATAAAGGAGTAATTTGGAGGCGAATTCGAGTCTTCACACGCAACCCTAATTACTTCCCGCTACAAGTTTTAACCTAAAATAGAACACCGATCACATTTCACTGGCAGAAGACTTCAAAAGTATTGTATCAAGTAAAATCATTGTCTTGTCTTGAATTTTTGAATTATACATAAAAGGGATTAAATGGATAACAAAAATTATTGAATTCAAACTACACGTACCATCAAAACGCAAAACACATATGATCCAACTTCATGACTAGTCCTTAATCGTCTCTCTACGAAAACTAATTGCCACTCAAAAAAAACTAAACTTAACTCCTAAGAGTTTCTAGCTTTTTTGAGCTTAAAATCATCATCGCTTTTGATATGTTATAGCTCTACATGTAAATGAGGCAAAGAAATCTCAACCATACAATCTTGTAACATACATGTTGCAGATCATGTGGATCAATGTTGAAGTCATTTGGCCATATAGATTGCAAGATCATAGTGTTTTAGTGCTAAAATTTTCCTAGCAACACAGTCAGAGGTGAAATTCGTTCTCAAAATTACTCAAATGAAAAAACTGTCAACTTTAAAGTAATTCAAAATCATCATATAAACACATTGGTACCGAAAAAGCCTCATGAAAAAATATAATGCGTCCTATAATGGCCTTGCAATGTCAAAACGCAGCCCGAAAAGTGACCCATTTGACCCAAAAAGCAAAAAGTGTTCAAACTATACCCGTGCACTAAAATGACTTCCAAACATTCACAACAACATGGATTGACCTGAATTTTTTTCCATGATAACTAGACTTCAAGGGGAATTCAACCCAATTGTTTTTATAGAAAACGGACTTGGGATGAAGGAGACACAAGCCCCTGAAGTTGCTGCCATCAAAATTCACAGAAATTGTCCAAAAAAAAGATACCTACTTTCAAATGATCACCAAAAATTCAATTCAACTTGGAGTTATATGAAATTTTTACCACACATTCCATACATTATGCACGGAGGTTTCTCAAAATTTCAGCAAAATTGGACACGTTTTGCAAAAGTTACAGCTCTTTAAAGTTGACTGTCCCTCAAAAACGTCCAAAATATGGACACCAGGATGCTTAGGGGTTAAGAATTCAATTTTTTCTAAATAAAAGCCAGAAAACGACATCATCACACTTGCTTTCTCAAGCACTAGTTAATCACTCTATGTCTTTTTGAAAGAAACTAATACCTCATTTTCATCTGGAAATTTCTCACTCCCCATGAACAACATATGCTCTGCAAATATAATGTTAACATTTGGTCGTATGCATACAAATCGGAGATAGATCACCACTTTACAATATAGACAACCTATTCATTTGCAAATCTCCAACGCAAGTACCAACCACGAAAATCTGTCAATTAGTGAAAGTCCTACAGTAACCAAGAGACCCATCGTGGGTCCTATACTTAGCAATTTTGAGTAGGTCAAATTGGGACTTTCTTTTGTTCAATTTTGTTAATTATCTGATCAACACATGCAATTTTCTTTACTAATACTGGTGATATATAATTTGGTCCCATCTGAATTATGTTTTTCACAACATGGTCAGTGAAACAAACCTTGGTCCTTTTGGAGACGTGTATGTATAGACTATGACTATGATGAAAGGAAGAACGCTTCCTCAAATTAAGACGCTATAAACATATCATGGCCACTAAGAAGATACTCACCAAGAAAATGAGCCATGCCTTGTGCATCAGCAAGGTCTAAAAAGCTTCCGACACTACACACATGGCTGCCGCGGCCTGCAGGCAAAACGGCAAAACCAATAAATTCGTGTGAAAAGAACAAACATCACCCCACAACACCGAAGTCTGTTGCGATTCTCAAAACAAGATGTGAATTCTATACACTGATGCAGCTCGAAACCCTAAAGCGCCATTTCCCTATTTCAGCGAGATGAAGTGGACAAAGACCTTTGTGAAGTCACAACCATAGGCGGTTAAAATGCCATTGATCCTTCTCATACAATCTTCCCCAGCTCCAATTTGACCATTTTTGGACAGTCTTCAACGAATTTTGGCTTTCTAGATTTGCCACAACAAGAAGATTGCAACAGAAGGCACATGAGTTGATGATCAAGGACAAAGAGGGAGGAGAGACTACAAATAGTTATGATCCAAGGCAAGCCGACAACAACGACACGGACCCTGACGCCGACGCTGACGGTTTCCGGTGAAAACTTTCTCAGTGAAACTCCCTTCGACCAAACAAAACCCTAAAAAAACAAGATGACAACCAGTGTTTTTCCATAGATTTATCTCTATTTCCAAAACTTGTAATGTGATGGGTATTAACTTACCCCCTTCTCTCCAGAGATACATCTGCTTTTGAAAAAATGCAACGTGATGGGTATTGTCTCCCATTTCTCCAAAGATATATCTCCGGTTTGAAAAAACCCAATCTGGTAGGTGTTACATTTAATCCCTAAGAGTTCGAGGGGTATTGGACAAAACATAGATGTGTTATAATGTGTGTTTTTCATATGTTTGATAAAATTTGGTTCAATAGACAAAATGTAGGGCATCATCTCTACAAATTATTTATATCGTCAAATTTCCAAAAATAATTTTAAATCTTTTTTTAATGAACTTGAAAGCATTAACTTTTGAAAATTTGTATAAATTATAATTTTCACTTTCAGAGTTTAAAATTTAACGTAATTGGTTAAATCTGGTTTATCTATTATAAACTTTAAAATAGGAACAGAAATGATGGAGGGAACACCATAACTTTCCTCAAATTATATCATTAAGACATGATTCACTTTGAAAAATTATCCCTAATGAAATTTAATTTGGATTGACATAATTCAAAATGCATTGGAAAGTATACTTGATGTAGTATTTATTTTTATTTTATTTTATTTTTCATTATTATTACTATTTTTGTTTTGCGCAAGTTGTTAGATTTGGGCAAACAACCAAAAACTGGTTGTTTGAGCGTTCAGGGGTTCCAAACCCCCATTTCATTTTAACAAATAAGAAGTTATGAGCAAAATTCTCCCCGGAAAAAAATAAGCATGTAGAGCTTAGTATGTCCTTGTAATCTCTCAAGGACAGAAGCTAAGCCCAAATTGGACTTCATGTTTTTTATAGTTGTTTTGAATAAGTCCTATATGGACTTCTTTTTGTTCAAATTTATTTGCCTTATGATCAACACATGCAATGTTCTTCACTAATTTTGGTGATATAAAATCTGGTCCTATCTTAAGTATATTTTTTACAATATGATCAATTTAATAAGCGATTTTAAAAACATAAATCCTTGACCCTTAATGGTTAAAGGTTAAGAAGTCAACTCCTCAAAAGATAGACGACGTTGTATAATTTGACTTAGCAATGAAGGTACATGATCTAACTTAGTGTCTTGATCACATTTAGAAATCTTTGGAGCCCACATTTATCAAAAACCAAGGCCAACACTCCTTATCCGAGCAGTATTAAATTCATTGTTGAACGATTAATGTTAAGACACTCTTTTATCATAAATAGACAAAGTAATTATGTTTCCATGTTTAAAAATTTCCATTTCTGTTTTGGTGTTGTATTACATCATAATATTTTACAAGTTTTGTGAAACAAAAAGTGAAAAAGTCAGCTACGCATTTTCTTTGCAATATTATTCTTAAATTTTGTGTATTTTATATATAATTCCGTTGATAGATTTTGATTTTTTTGAAATTGATACTTGCACTATAATTATATTGTAGATGATGGTTGTATTTAAATTTCATTTTTATTTTATTTTCTAATTTTTACCATACAACAATAACCTACTCATGATAATGTTTTTCAAATTCAATTGGCAAGGGTGATAGGAATTTCAAATTCACCACGTAGATGGTTATTAGAGTTCTAAACATCCTTTTATAGTGTATGAAAACACAAAATGAATTTTTTTACAGTTGTTGTTTGTCACTTCATTTCGAGGGGCGTATCATGAAGGTAGAAGGAGTTCAATAACAACAATCCTTAGAATGAAGATTTAGAGCTTGCGTCTGGGAAGGGGGAAGTAGTATTTGTGTTGGCTCATCATACAACAAAAATCAACATATCTTTTAAGTGCTAGTATATAAAAAGGCTAGCTTTTATGTACATGCTAGATTCTATATAAATGTTTGATTCTATATATGTTCAAAAATAAGAAGAATAACTTTTTTTGCTATCAAAAGTAATGGCTCTTGGGAAAAATATTGTAATAGTTTTAGCAAAATTTGTGTATATGCTCACACTCTCATGGATTAAAAGTACTAGTCGTTGTTTTACAAGTAAATATACAAACTAAGTGCCATGGATTCTTTTTATAAAATGTAGTGCCCATTGGTAGATGCAAATGTTTAAGATTTATACATGAAAAACATACAAATTTTGGTCGAAACAAATCTTGGATGTAATTTACATATGGTATGTAAGACAATTTTAGAAGCATTCACACCATGCGATGTATGTAAATGTTGCAAACATACATCTTACACACGCTTTTGATGTCAACTTTAAAAAGTTCAAAAACATAATTCTTTGATAATTCCTTTGTATATCATTCGCTTATGTTGCTCTTGTATACGAAACATGTTGAGTCAGCAGGTACTGCAATCGTACAAAATGAGTACAAGAAACCATACATAGAACATACACCAACACTTTGAAAAACAAAACATATCAAAAACATTGGAAAAACATGATTTGCCAAGTTTGTGATGAGGGAACCTTGTCCGATTCATTAGGAAGTAAACATTAGTGCCAAACTGATGTTTACAGCAAGTTTGGCATACTGCTGTCTACTCGGGTCTCTTGCATCGAGTCTCGCTCTTGATCCAGGACTCTTTAAGTTAGTACCAGTATCCATCGTTTTGCTTGGGGTGAATTGACTCTTTGTTCACGCCGGTTTCCTTTTTTTCTTTATCCATCGTTTACCCTTGGTTGCTGCACTTCCACGTAGAAGTTTTTCATGTGCACGTATATATTTCCTTCAAGCGTGCGGATTCTCACAGGGAACCTTGTCCGATTCATTAGGAAGTAAACATTAGTGCCAAATTGTTGTTTACAGCAAGTTTGGCATACTGCTGTCTACTCGGGTCTCTTGCATCGAGTCTTGCTCCTGATCCAGGACTCTTTAAGTTAGTACCGGTATCCATCGTTTTGCTTGGGGTGAATTGACTCTTTGTTCACGCCGGTTTCCTTTCTTTCTTTATCCATCGTTTACCCTTGGTTGCTGCACTTCCACGTAGAAGTTTTTTCATGTGCACGTATATTTTTCAAGTGTGCGGATTCTCACAGGGAACCTTGTCCAATTCACTAGGAAGTAAACATTACTGCCAAACTGCTGTCTACTCGGGTCTCTTGCATCGAGTCTCGCTCTTTTAGTATATCCATGACTCTTTAAGTTAGTACCGGTATTTACGTAGTATTGGCGCTGTACTTTGAGAAATGAGATCGTTATGTTTGGTCTTACATGACAAAATGAGGAGGCAAACAAAATGACACTTTGGAGGATTGGAAGAAGCTTTTGTAGGAGTGGAAGAAGCTTTTGTAGGAGGCAAAGCGAATGTGCGTTGCATAAGGCGCGGTGAAAAATTGAAGACTTGTTGTCTGTTCTTGCTCAAGGTGAGTTATCTTTTGTCACTATTTGAATCACATTGTGTGGTGTCATTGCTCCCGGCACGAGTAAGCCATGTGTTTCGCCATTTGTTTGTTACTGTAATTGAGCCCTTGCATATCATATGAAGGCTCAGTGTCATGTAACATTGAACAGTTTCTTTAGAGTTTTGTAATTATCAGCGCAAGTAAGCCTTTCGTGTTATTTAGCAATCGTGATCAACTTCTGAAGCAGGTTGCATGCTGACGAGTAAATGACTGACCACATTGTGAGTGTTTAGTGACGATTACAAATGGGAGAAACAGTGAAGAAGGTTTGTGTACCGTGTGTGTAGAAGGTTTGTTTCGTATTCCTCATCTTCCCCTTCCCATGAATGCAGACACAAGTACAGGACTTGATTCTAAGTTGAGGAGTTCTGCAACTAAGTATTGTTGCCTGTTGTCCATATTACCGGTAAGTGTTTGGAAAAAGAAAACGTTTCACAGTGTGCATTCATTCTGCCTGGAGCCAGCTATTATTCTGCCCAAGAATAATAGGTGGCTTCGAAATTCGTTAAGGTCTACAACAGTTCTTGGATTCAATATTTGTTTCATGTCTCTCCGAAAATAAAGAGGTTGGAGTCGTCTAGAATGAGTTGACATTCGCATTTATTTTTCTTTCTCGTGAGATTGCTGAGGAAAGCTTTTTTATTGATCCCATCATGAAGGGCAACCCGAAGGAGAGCTTTAGGAGAATCTTCTTAAGTAAACACGTTAGTTTCTATAACAGCCTAGCAAAAAATGATTCACAGTGATTAGTATGTACGTAATGATTTTTAGGCGCCTTCAGAGAGTGTACGCTCATCTATATATCCAGTGGTAACATTTCTTATTTGTGCATTGGTTCAGTTCCATCTTTTCCAAGGACTCTGCTTCGGACAAGGGAAAAGTTGGTCCAACTCAAAGTCGAGGTAATGTTCTATCCATTTCTAAAACCACTTGACGCTTGAAGTTGCGAAATGGATAAAGTGTTGATAGTTGTATATAAGCAACGTGAATTATTGACCACACTCATTGCAATGTTACGTTCAAAGCCAAAGCCGTCACAGTATTCATGTTTGCATAGCGCACCTGTTGATGGTAAATACGAACGTGTTTTCATTTTAGGTTTGATCTCTATGAGGTCAATTAAATTTGACAATGTGTTTAGACCATCCAGATGAGTACAAGTGGAAATCCGAATTTGAGCGTGTGACTGTGTGCTCGACAATCCGCCAAGTTGTTTTATTATTCTCACTTGATTTTTTTTTATTTGTGTTGACTTTTGTTTCTGTCGGGCTTCGCTGTCTTAGTATAACTATTCTGCGTGGTGAATGACAATTACGTCTGATCATTACAATTCGTGACCTTGAATTACCTTGAATTACGCAACATTCACTAGGTGTTGTCTAACCTTGAATTACTACAATTTGTGACCTTGAATTGGTATAGCTGAATGTTGAGTTCATTATCTCATGTTGTTTGATATAGCAATATCAACTTGATACTAGATAAGTTTTGTGTAGAAGGCAATCGCTTTGACTTTAAGGGGTGGCACCATCAGGGCATCAGTTTAAATTTAAAGTCAAACTTGTTTATTATGAGAGCTAATCGTATCCCTGGTCACTAAACGGTTGCTTGGCAGGTTAGTTTCAGTGGAACCATGACATGCGCAAGGAACAGTTCACAACTTTGTTACACAAATGCATTCAAAAGGCTTGCAGGCCGAAATAGAAGGGTAGTTCTAAGCCAGAATGTTAGGAGGTTGAGCCAGTCTTCAAATGGAGGTTGTGATGAAATCAATGTCCATGGCAACCAACCAGATACAATATTGGAAACTCCTCCGGACAGGCAAGCATAAAATGAATGGCTTTCTATTTCTATTAGGAGCTACTCTTTCATTTACACATTCCTCTTGAATCTTAAGTTACCTTGTTCTTTGTGCACATAATTTTAAGCACTATAATCAACAACCATGACTGGTGATTTATCAAATTTAGTTAGAGTCTCTACCCAAGCTCAATGTCAATCATTGCACAAATAAAAATATTCTTACATAATCTCAACCTTTGGCTACACATATGTTCTAATCAATGTTTTGATCATAACATTGGTACTTTCAGGCTATATTTGAGTAGTTTGCAAGGAGAACAAGCTTTGGCTGGCAATAGAGGTCATCCTGGTCCAAGTACAAGAAGGGTGAATCATCCTGGACATAGGTATCACTTGTATATATTATATTAGTTTAAGATGGTTGATTTGATGTTAATTTCACATGATTTCAATACAAAGTAGTTGTTTCTAATTTGTTGTAATGGCAACCATAATTGTTGTAGTCTGGGAGCAGAAGAGCATGTTGCTGGTGGTGGATGCCGAGATCAAATGATGAGAGATGCAGAAGCAAGGCGAAACCCTCTTTCTGAACACAGGTTTGATATATGAAACTCATATTAATTCAATGCCCAGTGTTGCATCTTGGTATATAACTCATGTATATGTTTAATGTGGTTTACAAGACATTGATTTACATTTGTCTGTATCAGCCATGATATACCGGTATTGGAAGACCATTTAGAGGGAAGACAAGATGGAGTTGCAGGCCATGTGGCTGGAAGACAGAATGGAGTTGAAGCTTCCGGTGATCACATTACATTGGAGAGAAGTGCATTACAATGGCTTAGAGATGATCCGTGGAGGAAAAAAGCCAGAGAACTCACAAAAGAGAACCTTGTTCTTGTAGAATCCCTGAAAAAGTTCCAAGAGACTACCGCTTCAAAACTGAAATGTTGCCAATTGAAGCATGTAAAGGTATGTCAATATATTTTAAATTAAAAATATGGCCATTTCTTTGTTAATGAATGTTTTTTTTTTGGGTATTACAACTGAGAATAACTTTTTATCTTTTGCAGAAAGTTATGACCGATGTTGCAACAAAGATTCTTCTTGGAAATTTTGTCTTTTCAACTATGTATCCAACAGGGGACACTTTGGTTGAATGCATCTTGGCTACCTTTAACATACCCCCTGATGACCACACTATACGTGAAAAGTTTCTGAAAGAATGGGGACCTCTTGGAGATGAAGAATCCAGCTTACATTCGTTTGCCACACGCAACATTCGTGAGAGAAGAGGTTCTATAACAAGAGATTTGAGAAATGAGTTGTATAAGGTTCTTGGGGTGACAAAACCAGAAGTAGATGCTACACCTCAAGATTTGCAAACATATGCAACACAGTTACGAACACTGTGTGAAGGTATGTAGATTTGTTAATTTAGTTCATATGAATTTCCATGCATAACGTTGAAGTACTTAAATGTAGATGAGTATTAATAAAAACTTTTATTAAATCACTTATGACATGTACTAAATTGTGTGTATAGGAGATCTTTGGAGGTTTGGAAGTGACTCAAATGGAGTATCAGATCCTTATGGATCATGGGTTTTTTATGGTGCAATTGCTAAGGTTGTACTGGGTAGGAGGTATGATCGAAAGGGCACTGTTTGTGTGACTTTGGAGCAATGTGGTTTCTTTTACCACGTGGTGAGTCAAATTATTCTTAACCTGGCATCCTCTAAATTTTTAATATTAAATGATGTAATTACCTCCTATTAATATAGATTAGCTCTAATTCTTATTGCAGATGAATTTGGCCATGCATGGAAAAAATTTGACAGAAGGCCATGCATCCATGCACATCCGTGCTATGAAGTGTGCTGAAGATGAGATCAAGAAAAATCTCTTGCGGATGTCGCGGGTTATCATAGTTGAAGCTAACGCTGATCGATGAAAACAGGCTATTTGCAGGAGATTGTAATAGAAATTCAAGTGTTTGTGCCATTGATTTGATAGAACTTACATGCTAGTGTGTACAATTTGAAATTTTGTATGTAGTGTACAATGCAGATGATTGAACACAACCTTTAATCAAACATTTGTTGTGTTTTGTTGAAATTGCAAATTGCAGAAAATACTTTGTGTTTGTATGAAGAGTTACATTGTTTGCATCTTCATTTGGCTGAAGCTCTTAGTTTGTAGGTCATTGTTTCAGTTTATAATTAGTTACTCCTATTTACTCCATGAACTACTTCAAAATAACTACCTGGAAGGTCAAGGGACGTGCCATTTGTAAGATGACAATCCTGCATTTGATAATGTAATCAAGATCACTTCAATTTAATATCAACATAGGAACCGTGATTCAAAAATGCAAAGTTGTTTTTATATTATTGCAATGTAAAACGTAACAGTGATGTTTCAATATGAAAATGACATCAAAAATCATCATGCTTACAATATTGTGTTTACTTTGTGACAATGAAGGTTGTTTAGGCATTGTGAATGCATTGTTTCACAAAGCTTTGTTTCTCCATTGTTTCTACATTGGTACATTTTCTATTGTCTCCATATTGTTGACTTGATGTTATTATATTGTTCCCCGAAATAAATGGAACAATATTGTTTTGACAAAAAAATCTCAATGAAACAAGCATTTGCCGTCTTGAGATGACCATGAGTTCTTAAGGATTTAGGGGTTAAAAGGGTTGGGCATAATGCTCTCTGAGCGCGAAAATTCATCGACTGGCAGTTTGTCAAGCTTTGATAGCATCAATCGCATAAACTCGGGGAACTCCATCTGTAACGCACAAACAAGAAATCTTCCTCGTTGCATTACATTACATGGAGTCAAAAGCTCAATTGTGAAATCCAAAGTTTAATACAAGCTAGCTAAAGTAGTGAAACTAACAGTCCGCTTATTGGCGTTGATTTCACGAATTGCATGAAGTTTAAAGGAGCTACTCTGTCGATCCCTCATAAATCTACTTTGGAAACTTTTGTGACCACTAGTTAAATCTAATGCTCTTTCCTGCATAACCTTAGCTGGTCATGATCAAAGAACTCTAATCTTTGGCAGTCTTAGGGTACGGAGCCACTGCAGTATATAACAAATAAGAAGAGCACTCAAATGGCCTCTTGCAACCAAAAAGGCTATGGAGAGCTTCAAAACCTCCTTGTTTTGCTATATTATGCGTGGTGTGTTACTCATTGACGCCCTTTTTGTTTTGAGGTTTCCTCTAGCGTTTCAATCTGATAAAAAAGATGACAATTAGAATCATCTTCTTTACCGAAAAAAAAAATCCTCTATTCATATTATTCACAATGATATATTATGAAGATTCTTACATAACGCAAATTCGAATATTCTCGAGAGTATGAGGGGAAAATTTGTCTCAATGTGGTCTTTTTGGTTGGAATTTGACACCAGCTTCATTAGGCATCACAAAACCAAGATCACTCTCAGCAATCTAGGGTTGAGATAGACTTAATTTACATATTGATGTTGTGCAATGCGTTCAGAATTTTCATAGTCTTTTCCACAGCATTGAGCACAAGACAATCTAGAACCCCATGCTCAAAGTACTAAACCTCTTTTTCCGACTTCTCCGGCTTGATGAAGTCTCTCAATGCCAAGCACCGGTGGTTAGCATCGTAAACAAATATCATCTTGTTTGAGAGTTTGATTAGGTCGAGATCGGTCCGCAACAAGTGATCAAACTTCTTATCCTCTTCTCCTCACAAGAGCTTCTTCATGTTAGGGATAACGACAAGGTCTTCACCTTTGTTGTTTGAGGGAACGATGAACAAAGCAGCGGATCTAGTACGGTATCCGTATGTGAATGCATGCTTGAGCTTGTTGATGTTTGTTTGGAGAGCGGGCTACACTTCCATTATACAGCTCTAGAAGGCAAAGGAGAATCTTCATGGTCGCCTTCTCCAAGGGTTTCTTACGCGCTTATCTTGGTAACAATAGCGTAAAAGTCCTTAAACGACTCACGGATCATGTGTGGCATCTGGTCCACCATTGGTACGCGCTCTACCTCTCTACCTGTTATCTCGCTGTATTTTTGTCCAGATCACTATCACTGCTACTTGCCGCAAATTCCTCCTTGAAGGCTTTGGCGCTCTCTCTAATTCGTCGCTCGGGGGGTGCACTCTATATTATGTTTGAGAATCACGTGTGTTCATGACCCCTTTTAAAACCCCCCTATATACAAGAGGTTGTATGTCTAAAATACCTTTGTATACAGATGTATTCCGTTTTAAATATATGTTTAGTGTAAGTATACGTGAATAGTTTTAGCTCTAAATGTGTTTATTGTATGTATACGTAATATGGTAGTGTTCAAATTCATACACCTTCTGTGCACTCATGTATACTCGTACATGTTTAGTACACTGCACCCCCCAAGACTCGTGGACGCATTCCTCTTTAAACGCTTGCAAGACCTCTGCGTACTCCTTGGCACTATCCATGGTGCTTTGTCTTTTGTCAACGTCTTCAACCTTCTGATCGGCCACTATTTCCTCAAATACAATCTCGATATATTTTCCGCCAATGCTTCAATACGGTCTTGTTCAGTTGAAGTGGATTGATTCAATTCAGTATCATGCAGACCATAAACCGCGTTCACTAACATGAGCAGCAACATTTACAGCCAACCTAATCCAAGCTCTACTTAGACCACGTATTGATAGCAAACTGTGAGCAACCTACAACCTTCCAATCCTAAGCTATGAACCCATCCTACAATTTAGAATAGGCCGCTGCACATGAGCATTCACCGCTTCCTGCAGCCGCGACACCGATATTTGAGGAACGTGGGGGAACAATGTCTTTGTTGGTGTGAGTGCAGCGTACAACTGCCCTCCTAGTACGTCCAAACCCTGGCAACGGCGTTGGTCAGCCAACCAGGTAAAACTATTCCTTGTTTTCAATTGTCAAAACACAAAACTCATGTTTATTTAACAGAACATTCTCTTACAAAACACCATCTCCCCAACTCACAACTCATCGCCTTCTCTCGACTTACATGTTTTTTTTCTCAAACCCTCTTTGAACCTAGTTATGGTACACACAGGTTACCTAGCAAGCCTCATGGATGAGTCCAAAAATGATGAGTACGATTTTGATAAGGAAGAAGACTTTGAAGAGGAGACCCAACCTACCTTAAGCGTATAAGCTCTATTGCAAGCTTTTGCAAGAACTTGAGTGAGGGAGAAACAAGGGGCGATGCAACATGCAGAAGAACAAAGTGAGGAGGCACAAGAAAGAAGACAACAACTACAAAGAGGTCGGCAACAAGTCCATGCAACAAGGCAAAAAGTACTCCAAGTACCTCAAGAACCCGTAAATACTTCCCAAACTCCAGTACTTTGTAGTAGAGATGATCGCAAATGGAGAAAAGAGGCAACAAAAAAGCTTATTGAGATTGTGAGAGAAAATTATCGTGGACTCCGGTTATACTTCATTTTGCCCAAAACGTTTGGGAAGGATTTCGTGAGAAAATTGTTTTGTTTTGTCCAAATGAGTCATTTCAAGAGCCTAAGCATGCTAAAGATAAATGGGAAAAGTTGTTGAAAAATTATTATGAAGACAAGAAAAATTTCAATGTCTCCAGTAACAACGGGGGATCAAAGTGGACATGGTATAATGTTATGGACACCATGTTGAGTGAGACATCGAAAGCAAAAATGGAGTGCCAGGGGCCGTTGATCACGGAGCCCCCGTAATTGATACGGTGGATGCTCCGGTTGATTTAGAAGATGAAGCTATGCTGGCCGCGCATACAGAGATAGAGCGAATTTTTCAAGCATCAAATCTATATGGAGTTCGTGGACGCGTAAATATAAAGTGTCAGAGGACGAAAAATCATGATATTAAATCGTGATATTAGTTCTGCGTTGGATCGTTTTACAGAGTCCTCTGCACGTATTGAACAGATTAAGATGGAAACAACGGCACAACTCTATGGAGACAACAAAAAGATGGAGTTCGAAATGTTGAAGGCGACACAAGCGTCACAAAAGCGTATTGCGGCATTGTTTGCCGATGTCATTTGTAGTCATAGGCATGGACCATCATTTTAAATGATATTTTGTATTCAAATATTTGCAATAAATATATTCTTATTCAAAACATTGATTTTGTTTTCTACTAAAATATATGTAAACAAAATCTTGCAATTCTTTAACCCCTAACTTGTTAACCGTATATTCGTTGGATATTCCTTTCAGCTAAGTGTAGGCTAGTCTATAACCGGTAGGTATAGTGTCGTAGCACGTGATACCAGATATTCCCTTAGAACACACTTTTTCGTATTAAGAGCGCTTGTAAAGGTGATTTTTGGGTTATCGTTCCGCGGAGACTCTATGAAGTGAGAGGCTACCATAGTTTAGTCCGGGATAGTGGTTTTTCCCCTGATACCACCAACTAACTTCCTCTTTTCATACTAAACCGGATCTTCTTACTACTACTGACTGATCCGGTCGCGGCTAGATCCGGTTCCTTTCCGGATTGGAAGTTTATCCAATCCACTCTCCCCGGTCTACCCTAACAACTTAGCCCGGTTTATTTAGCCTTTGTTTTCCCTCAGAGGGTTCTCCATTTGCATTTAGTGGTGCTGGATTAAAAGACACAACCCTCCCTACTGATTTAAGTAATGGAAACTTCACTTCCTCCCGGTTCCACTTACTCAACTCTCCAATCCGGGTGCTTTCCATACTGCACTTCAACTGCAAGTTTCTCCCAAACCCACAGCCGGTCACACAAGGGCAACCCGGTTTCCCCCTTTTCCCAAAATACAACAACAACTTGCTAACCGGGATGGACACTGTCGGGGTGTCCGGGATCAATTGAGTTTCTAGCGTTCTATTCTACTCTAGCAATTCCGTATTTCCCTATCGCACGGGTTATCCAGATGTTGGCACTTCTACCGGACTACCCGTCCAGGAGTTCTGTGCAGACCGGAGTACCCCCTCCCATCCGCTCAGCCACTAAGCCGGATTATCCCCTGCAACCGGATATAGAAATCATTCCTTCAAACACCCACTAAACCGCCCACAATTTGTATACCAGACTCTAAACCGAGTATATCCAAGAACCCATTTAGTCCTCCCGGTCACCAAGGGACTTATTGAACCACTGTATCCATCACCAAACAACCACGTATACAAACACACGAACATACACACAGTTTTCGGAGAATGCGTCTACAGTTGTTTACTTACAAGAAAACAATGATACAAAAAGACCCAAGGAATGAAGAACATTCCTTGATAAGTAGCAAGCCCTGAGCACCCGGATCCAGAAAACCCGCGGATCCTACAAAACCAGGATCCGGAAAACAAGGGAGCTCACCCAACTGGTTCAACTCTTATCCTAAAACGGACTTTAAGCGTTCAAATCCTAAAAGCCTATGCACAAAAAAGTTTTAGTCTGCCTAATCAAAAAGCTAGCCTACCTAACCGAGTCCGATTACCCGGACTCCAGATTCCTACTCTTCTGACGCTTCCGAGCCACCATCCCCTGCAGTGCGCGTTGAAGGAGCTGAGTAGAAGTCACCGGAATCCTCCTGGGCCCTCTTACTCCGGGTCTCCCGAGTCCGGTCTCCTTCCTCTTTGTCTTCTTCTTCCTCCAGCGCCGGCTCCCGGTTTATCCGGAAATCCTCCACTACCGGTTTGCCTCCTTGCGCACCGCATTCGCCCTCCTGCTTGCCGTGCTCGCCTTCCCACTTGCCATGTTTGCCTTCCTGCTTGCCATCCGGTGCGCTTCGTTGCGCACCATCCGGTTGAGCTTCCGGGTTACCGTCCAGTCCACCCTTAGTTCGTGCCTCCTCACCCGGTTGGGTGCCACTCTCTGCTACCTCCTCATGATTGACCAGTCCGGCCAAGCTTGCGTCCCGCTAGTCGCCCGCTAGAACCGGATCCAAATTCCTTGTCGGTCTTGACGACTGTTCCGGAGTAGAAGCCCCGGCTCCCATCATCTAGTCTATATCTCCAGTCCGGGGAGCATCTTGGGAGAAGTGAAAATGAGCCAGCATCTCGCTACTGGCTAAAGGAGCTCTCCCTTCCTTCCGGCTGGCTTCCCCACTTTCCGGTCGGCGTCCGAGTGGACACCTCGCAAACACCGCGGCTATCAGTTTCCAGAAATTGTTCAAGGTCTTCTCCACCTTGGCCGCATACTCCTTCACGACCTCCTTAGCCCGCGTTGCCTCATCCATACCCGGTTCCGCCACCTTCTCGTCCCATAATCGGGCCTTGGTCTGGACCTCCCCATCCAGTTGGAACAACTTCTCCAACGCCTTGAGGGTCGTCCGGTCTTGCTGCTCCAAAGCCCGAATTGTCTCCTTCTAGCGCTATCTCATGCTTCTGGTCCAGCGCCAAAATGGCCAGTTTGTTGGTCTCCATCCAGCTTTTGTCCAGCTCCTTCCGATTTGAACCTACCTCCTTCTTCAATTTTCGGATCAGATCGGAATACTCGCCCACCGCTGAGCTCCTGAGGGCACTCCTGACCCCCCTCATCGCCACACATAGTGGACGATACTTCCTTTCTACTGCCTCAATAGCCTCCCGGATCGGTTGAAGGAAAGCCCCTTCCAGTTCCGTGAGGACCGATACCTCTTCCACCCCCACCCGGATTGGCTCCTCCGCTCGGTTCTCTAGTAGAAAATTCTGTGTCCAGATCAACAAGAAAACGTTGGTCCTGTCTGTTGTTTAGGTCGCGTTGACTTGGACACTATGTAACACAGTTCTGTTGATTTTTTCTGTTGATTTGGGCACCCAAAAAAAAAGGGGAAAAAAAAGAAAAAAGAAAAAACATATTTTTTGCTGCCCGGAATTTTCGGGTTAGAATATGTTTTTTGGGGTGTCCAAATTTTTAGGGCAGCCCAATTTCATCAACTCGGTCGACAATCACGTTTGAACTCGTGACCTTACATTTAGCACTCAGCACTCTAACCAACCCACCATACTTAGAATTTGATGAACATAGAGTAATTTTTTTCTTACATATACACTTACAATTCGATGTTTTGGAATTTCTTGAATTTGCAGCTTTTCTTGGTTCAAAGATTTCTAAACAAAGTTATTTTACTATGACAAAATGGCCTATAAAGTTTGCGGTTTTAAAAAAAAAAAATTGTGAATGATTAAGTTAACCCTTAAATGACAGAGGGGGTAAAAGAAAAACCTAGATGTGTTATAGGATGTTACTTATGCAACTTCGATGAAGTTTGGTTCAAAAAAGAAAATGAGAAGCATGATGTTTAGTAATTATTTGTATGCTCAAACTTCTATAAAGAGTTTTAAATACTCATTTAATGAATTAAGATGCTTTTGCCATTTGAAATTCACCAAAATTACTAATTCTACATTTAGAGTATGAAATTTGGAATGATTGGTTAAAACTAAACATTCTATTCTAAAATTTTAAAAGAAAATTCTTCAAAGGAGAGAACATGATTAGTTTCCCAAAGTAGTAAGTTTTATAACACTAAGACAATATTGAGGTCTATATTGTTGAAAAATTCTTTACTAAACCTCAATATTGCAAATGAAATGTATCAAACAACACTAGAACATGATCTCTCCTCCCAATTTCGATAAGATATTAAAACTTGAAAATGTCATTTCCTAATTATGGCTATTTGGGGTGCGACTAGAAATTGGTCGACTGGTCACTTAGGGGTTAATGAGTTCAATTGATTGAATGTTTCAAAAAAATGGATTACTGTGTAGAAACAAAAAGAAGGTTCCAAGTTTCCAGCACAAAGATTCAGAGAAGAAAGAAAAAAAATGGTTCACAAATGACTAATTGTTGTCCCATTCAAGTGGGTTTATTTGTTTGAACGTCCGTGTGATTGATTCTGATGGAGCTGAAAGTCAGTCAGCAGCCAAAGTGTGTCAAAATTCACCCTCAACAACTTTAATTTAGGGAATATCAGCCTACTTGTCTCTTCTTATTGTTTGTCAGAAATGATGAAAGTCTGCAAAATTGCAGTTATATAATCCAATTACATAAAACACTCATTCTAGTACTAAATGATTACAAAACAAACTCAGTGAATTTTAAGTTATCTATGTGAAAAGAGAATGACTTTGGTATTTTGTCATATGCTAGACTTCAAATTTTGAAATGGCAAGCACTTACACTAGTAGAAAAGGTGGCGCCCCTGGGACATGCCCAGGCAAAATCACTGTGCATGCGTGGAATTGAGCATTGCTTAGGTGGGCATCTTCTTCGGCAATGCCACCTTTTCTACTAGTGTTCGAGCATGCCCAACAACATGGGAATGCAGCAACCCATTGTTAGGATATTGAACGTTTGACGTAAATATGATCTCAATAGTTATGTACCTTACCCTAAAAAAATAAAAACTTGGAGAATGTCGGTTTCCGCAAATGGATAGTCACTGTTGGTTGGGCTGCAATCAAAAAATGGTTGATCAGTCATTTAATTTAGGGGTTAAAAAAATTTAGAGTACATAGAATTTCAACCATGGTGTTTAAATTTTGCCCAAATAAGGGTGCTTTAAACGTTTTAAGTGTTTTGAAAGTCATAATTGTGTGCTTTGATGCCTTTCAACCTTGAGGATTATGTTCACAATCTTGTTAAGAGTTTGTTTAGAAGAATTTAAAACCAATTGGATCTATTTGTCATAAGTGCAAGAAATTGTTCAAAAGTAAAAAAATCACCTTTTAAAAAATCGAGTTCATAAATTGCAAAAGATTCAATAGATTCTATAATATTCCAATAGATTCTATAATATTTTTATATATTCTAGAATATTCCCAAAATATTCCAAAAATGTTCCAAAAAATATTTTATATTCACTAAATTTTTTTTGATTTTGTCATTGTACTATCCAAATCAACAAAAAGTAGGCAGCAAACTGTTGATTTGGTCATTGTACTATTCAAATCAACAAAAAGTAGGCAGCAAACTGTTGATTTGGTCATTGTACTATTCAAATCAACAAAAAGTAGGCAGCAAATTGTTGATTTTTACAAAAAATTAAAAAATCAGTGAAATCAGTCTTTGCAGTGCCCCAAACAACACAGATCTGTTGATTTTTTGTTGATTTGGTCATGATTTTCTAGTAGTGTCTTCTTCTGCCCAGTTCGGCTCCTTTGTCCGGGCTGGCTTCCTTGTCCGGACCGCCTCCTCGCTCTCTGGTTCGTCCTCCTCCGATCTCGCCTTCCTCTTCCCGGGCGCCTTCACCTTGATGTTCTTCGTGCGACGGCTGGTTCTTGGATTCGGATCGTCCCGAGAGCCCCTACCGTTTACCGGAGTTGTCTTCATCCGGGACTTCAGCTTCTACCGGGAAGGGATGAGGACCTAAATTTCGTCGTCGTCCTCTCTCTCACTCCGGACAATATTCTTCCTCTTCTTCTTGTGCTGTCCCAGGTGCAGGCGCGGGGTGGGGTCCTCTCATCCGGTTCTTCTCGATCCTGACCCTCCCGTTCCCCTCGCTCTGCGCTCGGGTTACCTCCTTCCTCTTCCGGTTGGGACACCTCCTGCCCTTCCGGTGCGCTCCGGTCGCCCCGCTTGGCCGCATTGTCTCCCTCGTCCCTGCTCGCATCCTCGTCCGGATTCCCCTTTTCTTCCGGATGGTCCGTTCGCTTGCTGGCTGGGTTTCGGTCTACCTGCGTCGGGCGCTTCTCCAACCTCACCCTCTCCCTATCCATGACACATTTATAATGAGAGTATAGGTGATAGAGAAAGGGGGTGAGAGGACAACCTTTAGCCTCTCCAATTTTGAGCGCCTCCTTCTTCGCCGTCTCATGGGCGATCATCCCCCACACGACCTTCTTCCCGTGCAACAAAGCCGCGTAGATGCATTTCGCCAGCTTGATGACGATTGTGGTGGGCCTATCCAGGTTAAAAATGGGCACCAAAAAGTGCAGCAACCGCTTCTCCCGGCCTATCCGGCAATCCTCCACCTGGAATCCGTCCTTCTCCAAGAGGCTGGTGAACCGGTCCTTCACCCAATCCGCATCCCCTTGCCCTTTCTTGTCATAGCCCCAATGGTTGTCCGAGAATTGGTAAGTGGTGCGCTAGTGGTCTACAGTCTAGCCATCCAGCTTCCCTAGGACCTCGCTCTTCCGGAACTCCTCATTCGCGTTACCCCTGACTAGCTCCTCCAAGACTTTGATATCCTGGATATCCCACGGCATGTACAGCAGCTCCTTGCATCCTACGACAGCGAGATCCTCGCGCAGCTGCTCCAAATGTCTCGGGTCCACCGGACACACCTTCTTTTGCGGGATTTTGATCCCGAACGTCCACTCGCCCTTCTTTTGGCATCTCTACTGACTCCGAGCACTCTGCTCTACCAACGAGCGTGCTCCGCCTAAGCCTCCGGCTATCACGCTCTCCCTTTCCCGGTCGCGCACTCTCTACACTAACGTAATCCGGAAAGACAAAAACTTGACGTCTGGGAGGGCTGGACAAGTTGTGTTGAAATGAACAGTGGGTCGCTCAATTTAAGGCGGCCCATTTTAAGGCTTTAATCGCGGCCGGGTCCTCCCGAGACCCGTCCATTTCTACCCGGTTGTCAATCCGGTCACTAACCCTACCAGAAACCCACTGCCAATCCTGGCCCCAATAAACGCTCTCGGGCACATGCGAGCGCCACTTCTGACAAATAAATAGATGGGCCATTATGGCCACTACTTCTCCTATTTATGGCGGCTGCGGCTACTCCTAGCTGCCCTGAAAACCTTAACTGCCCACTTTTGAGAAAAACGAGGTTCGATACATAGACCTGGTAGGCGATACCCGGTAGGACAGGCGGGTATAGAATGGTCGACCCGACTGACCTGTTCGACCAAGTCTGACACTATTGTCAGACCAGCCACCTATATGTACTTTCCCTCTCTTCGAGAGAGGTGTTGCTATTCATTTTGGTACATCTTCCTTACCGGCAGCCACAGTGGTATTCTCCTTGTTTCAATCTTTGTATGTGTTCTAGTTATGCTAGTATGCTACTAGACTGGAGTATTGTTTTCTGTTCTTGTATTGATTATTGTATTTGAATCCTAGCTAGTTGCAATAGCATGTTGGTTTGCAGAGTCAACTTGCAATATACTAGTACTACTTCTAGTTGACAGTGTATTCTTTTTCATCTAAAACTTCTCGTACTACTCCTCTCAATCTCTACTTACTAGCCTAAAGTCGAGTGCTATTGCGAGAAGTAGTTTCATCACATTATAAGGTCGGTTCCTAGAAAAACCACCTTCACATAACCATTCAAAATGCCCTGCGGGACTATCATAGGTCATTTTTAGTAAAATGTTCACTTTCATCTAGTTCCTAATTTTCTTAAATGGTCCCAACTAAAAAATCCGTAACCTATCTAAAAACTTTGTAGCCATACATCATATTACAAAAGAGCTCTAAATTTTAAGTTTGAAAATTTATATAGAAATATTGGTAATAGCTATTGCAAATCTAACCGTATGGATAGAATCTAAAATTTATAATGTACAACTTTTATTCATTCATCAAGTTGAAAATATCCCTCTTAGTTGCATTTTATAGTGCATCTTTGAAAAATTGTCAAATATGAAAAGGGTGAGAACGTTTAGGGGTTAAGGGTTACCCCTCAAGAATTGTCGGTTGTTCTTGTTTTTTAGCATTACTTTCTCCTCTTTCTATTCATTTTATTGAGTAATTTCATTTTGCTTTTAGCAACTACTACCATTTGAAAACTTGAATTTTTTTAAAGAATTTGATGATCAATTCTCGGGGGGTGCACTGTACATTATGTTTGAGAATCACGTGCGTTCATGACCCCTCCTAAAAACCCCCTTATACGAGAGGCTATATGTCTAAAATACCTTTGTATACAGATGTATTCCGTTTTAAATATATGTTTAGTGTAAATATACGTGAATATTTTTAGTTCTAAATGTGTTTATTGTATGTATACGTAATACGGTAGTGTTCAAATTAATACCCCTTCTGTGCACTCACGTATACTCGTACATGTTTAGTACAGTGCACCCCCCGAGGATCAATTTAACAATCTTTCCTATGTCTCCAAATACAATCAAAAAAGGTCATAGAAGAAGGTCATTTCAAACACTATAAGCGTGCTATCTGTACAATCAAATTCTATGAGAATTTGACCACGGTGTCTTTCGGTAGTGTACAACAAGATCCTAAACTTAGAATGCAAAAAAGAAATATTTCTAATTGTTCATTTTAAGCCTTATCCAAAATGCCCTTTCTCCTCCCAAAAAACCTCTTTTTAAAAACCTCATAACTTCCATATACGCACTCAAAATCCAAAAAACAATTGGATCCCCATTTTTGTAACAACATACCAATATCACGTAATGTTTTTCTAAAGAATAGGATACACATTGACATCGTGCAAACCTACCCGAACATTGAAATGTCCTAGTTAAGCCACTTAGTAATTTATGGATTCACCTATAAGGGCAAAGTTCCAATTGGGGTACCCTTCTTTTTACATGACAAGTAGGTGAATTTTTCTTCTGAATTTCCAAATTTTATTGAATTTGTCCATTTCAATTGACTAAAATTATTATTTTTTAAATTAAAAAATTATCTACACTTCGATGACATTAAACACTTCAATTCAGGTTCAATTTTTTAATTGAACACATTAATTTTCATATTTTTATGCTTGTTGGAAAATGTCTCCTAAAATGAGCATTTGCATGCATTGTAGTATTATATATAGATATATTTTACTCCTCAAAATAATCAATTCAAGTAACACATATCTAAATGTACTTTGAATTTGAAATTGGTACCAAAATGACATCATTTGATATTATAAATAATATTTTTGAATGTTTATTGGTAGTTAAGACAAACATGGATCTTTAAACATAAAATCTCTTTTAAAATCTTTAAAACTCTTCAATTCTGACATAAATTTTTTTCTTAAGTACTTCATATGTATAGGAAATCAAAACCACATTTGGTTGATTCATTTGCTATTTTATTTATTAAAAAAAACACAATAAAAGTTGCTATAGGGGCTCATTTAAGAGTTAAGATGGTCTATTGGAGTATCCCAAGTGGAACAATGCTTATAATGATGGAGAAATTAATTGTCATCGCTAAAAGAAAATTTCCATGGGGTGACTTTAGTTACAAGGAACCCATATATACAAATGAAATTTCAAAAAATAACATTTATTTTCAGTTATCAAAAATCAATTAATTTCTTTTCTATGCTTCTAGGATGAAAAATACCACTTCAACCAATGAATTCATACCACTGTTTTCCTCCCAAAGTTTTCAACATCTTACTTCAAAAAAAATCAAATGTGTTCTCCAAAAAATCAATTCATCCACTTAATCAACCTAAATATCTTCAAAAGTCACTACACTTATAGTATTACATTTCAACCCATTACAAAAAATTCATTTACAAATTACAAATATTTATTTGTAATTGAATTACAAGAGTTTTGCACTATAAAATTCATAATTTATAATAAAATAATGGTGATTCCGCAATCATAAATCTAATTGTATGAACAAAATCTAAAATTTATAATGTTCAACTTTTTTATACATTCAAAATATTCCCTCGTAATTCCATTTCATAATGCATCTTTGCAAGTCTTCAAAACCTACAGAGAGTTCTAGGCATATAGGAGTTACTGGGATTTTATACTTTTAAATACAATGGGTTGTTCATAGTTTAAAGCAACTCTAATGTGTAAAAATTCAATAAAAGATGAGGACTAAGAGTAACGGGTGCATTTGGTTCATATTCAAGCCACTACTTTTGAAATTTCTAGATTGAACACGAATTTCTAATTTGTATATGTTTCTTGGTTTTTTTACCAACACATGGAATGTACTGTTTTTGCCTTTCATTCTTAATCCTTAACCATACCAGGGTGTTCTTGGAATTGAAAAATTGAGATGAAGCATCAAAAACTACTATTTAAAAGAATATTTTGGAATTGATATATAAATGAAATTTCTAGATTTTAAATTTTAAATTCCATCCGTACTGTTAATTTCACTAATACTATCACCAATATTTAATTATACATTTTGTTGGAATGAATTTAAAATGAGATACTCTTAAATGTGATGATTTTTTGAAATTTTTGTGTTTCTTAAATCTATGACCTCATTTTTGCAAGGCCACTTTTGAACTACAATCGATGCAATTTTGGCTTGGTCAACAACTTTACATACTTCTACATTTGTAATTTTAGAAAAATATGTAAGCAAATATGACTAAATTCAACCGTGAGATAGGACAAAAAAATAAATTGATCATAATGTGAAATATATTTTGAGACCCACAAAGGGGAGGGGGTATTTAACCCTTTAACGTCCCAGTTCATCACTATTTTCAAAGATTCGTCATAAAATGTTTGATGAAAACCGAAAATGGACTTAATTTTCAAAGTAAAGTTGTAAATGTCAATGTGAAGATCACATTTGTACGGTTGGATTTATCATATATTTCTTTAATATTTTTTTATTGATTTTGCAAGGTTTTGTCTTGAAAATCAATTAAAAATCACGAAACAACGGAATTTGAAAAAAAAATTGTGATGAAATTGGAATAACATGCACTACGAGATGGTATGGTTTCTATTATTTGATTCTACTTATTTTGAAAAATCATCTTTAAGGTGTCACTTTTTGAACTTAGAATGAAACTTGACATAAACCACTTGTGTTGTTTTTCCAAAAATCATAATAACCTATTTTGAAAATCAAAACCGTACAAAGGATAGTCAACTTGCACAAGAATCATGAGAAATTTTGGTGGATGAAAACTGTCCAATTTGGATTGAATTCGAACAGTCAAAATCCGTTCAGTGTCCAATATTTGGACGCAGGCGCCTGAAAGGATTAATATTCATTTGATAATTACCGTACGTGGAAGGCATGGTTGGCAGAAATTAATTCCTCAAAAAATGCCCAAAAAATAAATAAATTTATTAAGTATTTTGTCAAAATCAACAAAAAACACTCAACAAAAATCGTAGACAAAAAATAAAATAAAACGTTTAGCCAGTGAATTTTTTTAATGCTAGTTATTAATGGTTGATTTCTTAATAATTACTTTTGAAAGTGCCGACTTCCACTATTTCAACTTAAATATTAATTAATCGACATAAAAGTGCTGACCCTGCCTTCCACGTACGGTATTTGAAAACTCTAAATTAAATATAGGGCCCGATTTATCCCAAAACAACTTCACCTCTCTCAAGATTTGGAGAATTTCAAAGATTTCTTATAAAATATTACTAAGAAGGATATGTTGAACTTGTTATATGAATAAAAGTTTTATTCTTCAAATTTTTGATTTTGTCCATATAGTTAAATCTATGATTGTTGTCATCAATATTTTGTATAAAATTTGAAACTTACAATTGAAAATTCTTTTGTAATTTTATTAGAAATAAGATCTATGATATTTGTTGTAATGGACTGAAATGTAATATTGAAAATTTTAAATTTTTCTAGAGATTTCTTAGATTGCTTAATAACATAAGGTGTTTTTTCCAAGAAAACTATTGATTCGTTTTGAACTAAGATCTTAGAAATATTTTAGAAAAATAGTGGTATGAAATGAAGCATAACATTTTCAAAATTCATCCCTTTCTAATAAGATCACACATACATGAAGTTATTTTTCTATAGAAATTTATATGTTTTTTTACTTGCAAAACTTGCATGATGCATAAGAAAACGGAATTCGATTTTGTACATAATTCAATAAACAGCTAGTTAAGGGTTAATAAATGCCATAATCATATGTATTGCAAATAAAGAATATCATAGTTTCATATTATGACTGAATAATTTATGCATATATAAAATAAACATTCAGAACTACATAATAAAATTCATATATCTAGATTTTTGTCTAACCACAAAAAAAAATTCTTGTCGCATATGTTCTCCAGCAATTTTTGCTGCATATCTATAATCTGGCAATCTTTGTACTTCTCATTGCAAACCTGCTAAAAGATCTTGTCACACTCTAACATTTGCTGGTCGTGGAAGCCTTTCGCCGTGTAGATCACAGAAATTATGTAGCACACAACAAGCTATCGTAATGGTGACACATTATTTACATCGGAAGCAAAACATTTTAAAATCCTCCATCTATTTTTTAATGCTACAAAGGCGTTTTCTATAATAACCCTACCACTATTAATTGCAGAATCAAATCTAACTTTGTCACAAAACTCCAAATTCTTTCCAGGTTTAAAATTCTTCAATAAATATGGACGGTTTGGATAAGCAAAATCTCCTATAAAAAATGGTTGTATTTGAATTCCGCGAACGATAATCAAAGGATTTTGTAACTGAATTATTTGTTGATGTTAAACTTGATAAAGGCTAGACCACCTAAATTGTCTAGCATCATATACGCCACTTAGGTGTCCTACACAAACATTCCAAAAAAGTGTATCAGTATCACAAATTGCTTGGAGCATAATGCTATGAAATTTTTTCCGGTTGAAAAAATCTGTAAACATAGGCGTGATTTGGACATCCGGGTGTTTTGACAATGAAATGTGGGTTTCGTCAATCATTCCACAAATATTTGGTACTCCAGTAATATATTTAATTTTTTTTATAATGTCTTGCAATCTATCGCCGGTAGGTGTATGGATGAAATAGGTAACAATCCGTCGCAACTACTTAATACTCGGCAAATTATCGTGATATACTTTTGAGTTGTTGAGGCATCACATCCATAAAGATTATCCATTTTTCCACATGACATACCATGTGCTAATCGATATATAACTGTTTTCACTTATTTCCATACTGATAAAAGTGGTCGACTAGTGACAACATATGGTACTATATGTGCTAAAAATAGTGTCAAATCCAAAACTAGGTACTCAAACGTCATAAATGTCATTCTAAACGCCTTTTACTACTCTTTGTCCAACATGTTTGGAATGATATGCCATACGTCATCTTGTACAACATCATGGTATACATATTATCGAGGTTGAAGTTGCCACAAACGTCCTGGAAATCTCCTCATCCACGTCGAAACAACCATCATTGGTAAAGAACGGGCTCCTGCAGACAACTCTAGAAGGTCTATAGGTGGTGAAGAACGTCTCATACGAGGTGAAAATGCTAAAGAAATCAAAGAATGTGCAAAAAAAAGAAGGAATTCATCGGGATCCATATCGACAAAAAAATTAAGATGATTAGAGCTTTAAAAGTGTTGGGATAGATAAGCAGAACATCAAAAATGGGCTGAAGTGAATGGAAAGAGAAGCACAAGGGTTGGATTATTGTGTTATTTCAAATAACTTGTTCAGCATAATTGATGGTGTGAACAAGATTGAATGATAATAACTTCGATAACACACTTAAGTTCAAGACACTAGGGGCTGATGTACTCCAAAAAAAATAACCCGTAATTGGTTTAGATGATATGAAATGGACGTTTAGATCAAGTTGATATCTCATTTTACTTGGAAGATTCAAGCTAAACATTGAATAACCGATCCTTCCTTGTAAGATTTTCCCCATGGTATAGAAATCCCTCTCTAGCAAGTCTTCAAAAAGCATTGGATTGGTAAAGAAATCATCCATTACGTATGTATCAAACATGCCCTCCCAACTTATTGTGAACCTTGTGACTACAACAACGCCACTACTGCAAGCATGAATGGGAAGTCCTCTGAAGTCCATTACCTCCATTTGTCCAATAATGTCAAATTTTTGGCTGGTCTCTCAAACATGTATGCGCAAATACCAATAATTTGTCGGAATTTGAGTCTGCTTATGTTCTACAGCTTCCCTGTACCTCCCTTTGGCTGTTATGTTTTGGAATTTATCCAATTCGCGTAAGCGTTGGATTCTCGAACTAACTTTTGTTGCACCTTTCCATTCCACACTTTGAGAAAATATTCCAAAGGAGTTTGAACTTTGTCCCCATGTCTTCCATAGACCTTGCCTTCAGACCATAGAACTCATTCTGAGAAAAGAGTTAGTCTTAGAATGCCAATTGCATTTGGCATATCTAGATTCAAATTGATGCTCCTCTTCCATTCTAGAACCCATGGGGTATTTTTCTAATTGCCTAAGTAAAGCCATCAGAGTCCTATGAGTATTGGTCCGAGCCACTTGTTGAGTACCCAGGTGGAATGCCATTGGTACCACATTCCCTTTGTGGACGCCCCTAGTTTTGGATGATCAGCTGATAGAAGACGTCCACGTTGCTTGCTAGGACAAGCCATGGTACTTGGTTCCGTCGCCTCAAAATTCCTAGCAGCATTGACGTCGGCAGGACGTTGTACCTTTTGAAGCTGCCTGGATATACAAAGCTTTGTAGGCGTCCTAATGTGTAAATGACACCCCTGTTACACGCACAAGTATCTTCACATGTCCACGCTAGGGATTCAGTGTTGCGTCCTTAACATTGCACTTCATGATTGATGTGAAATAATCGTTTAAGCACATTTTTGGTGTGAACCAAATAGCATGCACATGTTCACAAAGAGAATGCAACAATGTCCCATGTACATAGGGTAGGACAATCGCCTTTTTTTCCAAGGTGAATGATCCCCTTGATGGGACAGTGGTGTGTCCCAAAGTAGAAGAGAAGCATCCATGGGACAATGTTGTCCCTCCTTCAGACATTGCTCTCTTTTTTTTGAAACAATGCTGTCCCTTCTTGGGACAATGTTGTCCCTCGTGAATTCCCTTGGCTTTGTGAAATTAATGAAACGTATCAAATTGTGATTATTTTCAACTCACTTTTTATGGCCAAGGGGCCACATCATGCGCGCGGATTGAATATTGTAGAAGGACATGAAGTCAACGCACAACATGTAGAGGGCAAGGGCATGAACTTCAAAGGCCGGGCTGTCAAATTTAAAACGGGGCTACCAAATGAAAATTAAATTTCTCAATCCCCTCCCTCCCCTTGGACGTTAATGTTAATATAAGAGGAAAAAAAGTGCCCCCTATTTTGAACATGTAGGGGTCCACGTTAACCCCTATACGTTCCATCGTTTCAAATTTGTTTCAATGACAAACAAATTTGAAGCCTTTTAACTTTCTCATACCACCTTACATGTCATTTCTTACATATCATTTCTTACAAGTGCATTGTATATGAGCAAGCCAGGAACTCCACAAGTCTTTTACAAGTGCAGGTCCAAGAATTCATAACTAAGTACGTGTTGGGAATCAAACTAATTTAGGCATCTCTTTTCAAGGATTTTTGGGGTTGATTGTGTTGCTAGATTTTTTTGCAGCGAGAGTTTGCATTGAAAATCTTGCCCTAGGGGTCTGCGTTGTCGCTGCCGCCATCAGCGACCTTGCGCTTCTCCGCCACGAGAGGCGTTCTGTACTTATCAAGAAGTTAGACACGATCATAATGGCCATGTTTGACTCGACGGACTCGATATACATGCCGTGAATGTTTGTAAGCCATCTTTGTCTGTTTCATCATTAAATCCTTGGAAAACTAGGGTTATCAGTGACAAAGAAGGGTTATCGGTGCATTTCTATATATTGTTGGAATGGTTTGTGGTCGTTCATAATGGATGTGTCTGCATTTCAAAGCATTTTTTTTTACTAACTTTCATGTTTGTTAAGAAAATGTGTCTTTTTTTAAGATTTTGCAAACTGAGGCTTGTAGATATGAAGAGAAATGGTTAGCAAGGTGAACAAGGTGTGAAGTGGGATGACAAAAAATCAACCTAAAAGGCCATATTTGTTATATTGAGACTTTTTGCAGTCTCATTTTTATCTTCGACTCAAAGACAAACCGTTTTATCTCTTTACTAGTATTTTTTTTATAAATAGGTAACAACATCAACTTTTAGAATTTCATTATAGAATCACTATTGGAGCATTATTTTTTTGGGTTTCAATTTCTAGTTTTAAAATAAAGTTTTGAATAACTAGCACTCTTGTTTCAAAATCTGCGAAAAGTCTCAATATAACGAATATGGCCTTCTAACGTCTGCAATATTGTCGTTGAAACAAAACCTTAAGAGCCTTTTCATTTATTCATTTGAAGAGTCTTTCTCATGTTTTAAAACGTTTGAGGTGACTATAGTTTGAATTATCTACTAATTTTTATCTAAAAGAATTTCTAAGCAATCGTTAGAATCGATGACAGCAGAGCGGCTGTTCATTCTATGCAGAGTTCCTCAAAGGATTATTTCTACTCAAAGAAGTAACATTTTCACTTGATTGTTGGAGGTTTCTGTAGATTCACTATGTAGTAGACGTCTTGCTCAGCAAATTCATGTTGTATACACTTGATTCATCTTTCCTACACAGTTGGCTCATCTTTCTTGTGCAGTTGGTTTTCTCCTCTGTGTAATGGTGCATCAGTGGACTCTTTCAAACTTCAGATGATGGTTCCTGCCCGCTTTGGTCATAGCTAAATCAATGTTTTTTTGCTAATTCAATGTTTTTAATTTTATGTGCAAGGGCAAAAGAAGAAGCTCCGGAATTTTGCACTTAACATTTGAGAAAAATTGCAATGAGGTGTAGTATGATTGTAGTTTACAATAATTGTAGTTTACAATAATTGTAGTTTAGAGCCATTTAGTTGTATTTTAGTATAATTGTAGTTTAGTTTCACTACTTTCAATTGTAGTTTAGAATAATTATAGTTTAGTGTCACTACTTTTAGTTGCATTTGGTGCTTGAAAAAAAATGTAAAAGAAAAAATAAAAATAAAAATATTATTTTTTACTTA
Source organism: Pohlia nutans (assembly GCA_022496805.1). NCBI lineage: Eukaryota > Viridiplantae > Streptophyta > Bryopsida > Bryales > Mniaceae > Pohlia > Pohlia nutans. The sequence continues at coordinate 9,836,253 of CM040106.1, read as the reverse complement.
TGTATTATCACCAATATATCTGCAAAAAACAGCACCGCTGAGCCGCCACTTGCTTGCTCAAGGAGTCCCGATATTTTCACGGGGGAAGCGGAAACCAATTTACCAACCCGGTTAATAGTGAAAAGTTAACGCATTCACCACGGTTGGTACAAAATTTTAACTAAGTTGGCAAATAAGATTTTACAGGGGTTACAAGTGTAAACTTATTACCGGTGTTACGGTATTACTATCAATAATCCCGTTGTGGTTTTTTAATCAAAGTTCCCATTGTGTTCAATGGGACATGTTTCAAATGTCCCGGTCTTTCACAAGTCCCATCTATGTGTATTTCTCCAAGAGTATAATCAAACCTTGTACGTTGTGTGATTGTAGTTTTAAAGCTAAGCCACCTCCCTGTGTTGATGGCATGGCTGGGTCTACATGAATATATGTCTCCAAGATATAACACGTCACAAACATTGAAGGAAGAAGACCACGTCAGATGCACCCTTGTATGGTGACTATCACATAATACAATAGGTACATCTCGTGTTTATGAGGCGACACAAACTATTAAAATCAGATATACTTCTAGTAGAGGACTACTTACACATCATTGCATGCACAGTAAACATGATATTCAATAAAATGAGAGAATTCCAGAATAATGAGAGTTCAAAAAGTGTAAAATCAACCCAAATTGAACCACTAACCATTCCAAATATAGGTTGAAACAATAGAAGATGGACATAGTGAAGATCAAATAGAGTGCATTTAATAGAAGTGGGCAATAAAAGATTACAGAAGTGACATCTATTTATAGTAAGTATAAAACGAATATACATTTTTTGGGTGTTTGTATTGCGGGACGGTAATCCAATTTTGATAATGTCTCATAATGCTAGGAAAAAGAATGAGCAAAGCGTAAAATCCTATACAAAAACATGAGCTCCACGTATTTTTATAAGTCTCTGTAGTAATCACAACTAGAATGCCTAGCGGTTTCTAGGGTTGCGATCGACTCTTCAGTTTAGCTTCGGCCTTCAACTGAAGTTCAGCTACTGCCTTCAACATCACATGACCACGACTATCAAAGGGATATATTGACAATCGCCGTTGCGTAATCTCTCGCCTTTGTTGCGCTAACATTACTTCCTCCCTCTCATCTCAAACCGGAGCGGATCTCCGTCTGAATTTGTCATGCGACTGAGTCTTTTGAAGACCCGCATTCACTGAAGGGAGATGAGTACGCAAGGGCGCATGAGGAGGCACATCAACACGGGCTTGGGTTAGACGAGGCGGGTCTGATGACATCATCGCAGGGATCTTTCGGATAGCATTTAAGGTAGCAGAGGACTTGCATGGTTTGGGCATGTCGGAACCCTGCAAGTACAAGGGAATCTATATCAAGTAAATCACAAGGCAAGACCGTCTAAGTGAAATAATGGTGCGGGGAAAGAAAGTATTCGTACCTCAAGAGAATAAATTGGGTGTGCGGCGGCTTCATAAAGCTTTCTCTGAGGCACCCTATTAGACGGAGAACGCGTGCGACGAGAAGTAGAGGGTTCTCGTGACCGCAAAAGTAAAGGTGAGTACTTGGGCACAGGACAGGTACCATCGTTAGGGGGGCTGTCCACTACACCATGTTGAATTGGCTTGGTGGAAAAGTCCATGGTTGACTGGGCCGTAGCTACCACGCAGAAGAAGTTTCCTCTATTGAGTATAGCATCCTGGCCGTAGTCCATGATAGAATCGGTGGACACTGTGCATTGGAGGCCAGCACCGTGGGATGGATCGGTAGCAGCATACCTTGCCTGAAGAGAATTAGCAATGAGGTCAAATCCGAGCAGCGCATTGCAACGAAACAAAATATTCCAAGCAGTAGAAAAAAGAGGAGAAAAATGATGCTAACTGTATAAGGGTGCAACGAAGACATAACACATTTAAGGGGTAGCATTCAAGCGTTCATAAAATTCATCTACAAAGTACTCAAGCAAAAATGTTGTGAACACAAAGGTATATTACAATTACAAGGAATTATACAGATCAGTCAAGGCGACCAAAGATCGAACCGAGTAGTCTAAAACGGCTACATCACTAAGAGAAGGGCGTCCAACTATAGTACTGTACAATGAACTAGGAACTAGGCAGTCTACGGGATGCGCGTACAGCCTCCATGAGGAGGTTGTACAGCCGAGGGTCGGGCTTATCGCAGAGCATACGCCGCCCAATATTAGTGTCCCTACGGAAAGATAACAACCCTGGGCTAGGACTGCGATGTAGACGCCGAAACCATGGAAGGAGAACATCAGAGAGAAAATGATCGCAAGCACCGGCCCCGACATAGGACCAAGAGTCGGGGAGGACTACATTCTGGGGCTCATTCAAAATGTGCTTATTGGGGCTGTCGTCCAGTACAATGGTGTTTGCAGACATGAATCTGCCACCACGGCCTGTGAACAGCTTGGCGAGATTCTTAAGGAACAAGTCCTTATCAGTGCCAGACACTTTGAGGGTGGACACCCTGCCGCGCCTATCTCTACACTTGAGGGTTTCGCACGAGTCCTGGCCAAGTACAAGGGAAGGGAGCTAGATGTTGCGGAACAAATACTGTACTACTAAGTCAGTGGTAGACTTCTTCATCGACCTCCAGACGATAACGTCTGCGATCATAGTCAGCTCCCGGAGGAACGAGTAGCAGAGTGGACGCACGTATACTGCTTTGGGCCCCACTACAACCGGGAGAACGGCTGAGTGCGGCGCCGAGTAGTCGTTAAAAGGCGTAGGCATAGTCTGGGATTTCAAATCCTCACAGACGTAGAGGATTCCATTCAGGTCCAGGACGACATTGAGCCATTTTTTGGGCGGCCTAAGCTGCGGCGACCGAATGACCGCCTCCGAAGAACCTCCACAAGAAAGAGGAGGACCGGATCCCTGGCAACAACGGACAGACAAATGTGCAGCCAGTTACGATCGTGAACTGACACATTTCCGACGACATTGTAATGAAAACGGTAAACGATCGAGGCGAGCGCGAAGACCAAAAAAAAAAAACAAACAAATGATCACTATAAAACGTATGGAACGCATCTGAAGGCCAGAGGTCTGGATTGACTTTGCACTGACCACAGGCGCGACTGCGGAAGGTCCAGCGCCCTCGACTTTAAGAGGAGGGGAGGTCAAAGTACGTGTATCCTCACCCAATTGCGCATCTCCTGCAGTCTACGCGCATACAAAATTGTTTGAGAGGATGGAGGGTCGACACGAGAAGAAGGGACTCCGGGCGAGGCGAGACTGGGCTCCAAGGACTGACTGTCCCGAGTACATTGTGGGGGTGAATGAAGAACATGAGGCAATTGAGCATGAGGCATAGTGTGGGTACGGATGGAGCCTGCGATGACAATAGATGAACATAAATTCCGAGTGAGGAGTATGTAAATTAAAATAAGGTCCAAAAATTTAAAGTACAAAAAAATGTCGATGGGAAAATGTCCTAAATTGTCTTCTCAACCAGCAGTTGAAGATCCTAAGTATTACAGTCGTCTATACAAGAAACCTACTGAAAACTATGATACAAATCAACTCGAGTCGAGCTAAAACTATACAAATGACATCGAGTGATTATTGGGAACCACCTGCTACAGCGTCAGTGTCGGGCGAGACGGCAGTGTCCGTATTTGCACTAGCTCCGCTGAATCCCAGACTGTCGTCACCAGTAGCGCTTGATGACACTTGTCGGGGAGCCGGCAAAAAGGACGGAGCAGACGCAGGAGCAGGAGGAGGCGGAGGCGGCGCAGCGACAGGCGGGGACGGCGGAGGAGGCGCAGCAAGAGGCGAGGATGGCGGGGGAGGCGGAGGAGGCGCAGCGACAGGCGAGTACGACGGTGGAGGCGGAGGAGGCGCAGCGACAGACGAGGGCTCTGATGGAGCAGAGTCGTCGCTGGATATTGACCTCGGCGATTGATTAGTCAGCAGCAGAGGTGGAGAAGGCAACGGCGGCGGGTTCATTACGGCGACAGTTTGAGGCGGCAAAAGGTTCTGCATCAACGCGTGCAATGTCTGCTGAAAATTATTTTGCTGTTGCTGCAAACCCATGACGTACTTTTGGAACTCGACCTGGTTTTTACTTGTTTCCGCCGTCTGAGTAGCTAGAATTTCAACCGTGGCAACCAATGTCTTCAAAATTTTGTTTGAAGAGTCACGTTTCTTCCTCTTCGACTTCGGCTCGGAGGAAGGAGTTCCACACCGATGGCCAGAGGACGTGGATGAATCTGGCGCATCCGATTTCCCGGGGGTCTCCAGAGGAGGAGCATGATCTTCCTCGTCCTCGTCGTCATCAGAGGAGGAGGAGGAGGATTCATCGTCATCCTCATCTTTGGACTTCCTCTTCGATGAGGAGGGCCCTACTCGTGCAGCAGGGGTACTCTGATTTCCTGCAACCTTCACAACATATCCGTCTTCGAGGAAGTCCACCTTGTCCAGCTCCAAGGCGTCGTGTGCGATTAGAGTCCACCATTCTGTACTCGAATTGGGCCCGACAGCATAGCTGTTCACGCAACACATCTGCACAAATAACACGGCAGTCATGAACTGAGTTAGAGGTCGATGAAATGGAGGAGCAAGAAAGACTTAGATTGACTCGACCTAAACATTGACGGAGAGGCAGGTTTAAACTATGACGGAGAGACAGGCAACCATAGAGGATGTAGTTTCAGGTCGAAACGAGCTGAAGAGAGGGGAAATTGTGAAGGTTAGGTCGACTCGAGCTAACACTACAGGGGTTTAGGTCGACTCGAGCTAACACTACAGAGGTTTAGGTCGACGCGACCTGTATGTACACAGGATTAGGTCGACTCGAGCTAACACTAGAGAGGATTAGGTCAACCCGAACTGAACCTACAGAGAAGGACTGCTGATAGTAGGTTTAGGTCGACCCGAGCTAACACTACAGATGTTTAGGTCGACCCAAGCTGAAGATCGAGTCTTGCACTACGTACCAAAGCAGTACAAGTGATCTTGGATCCCGCAAAGACGGAGAAGATATTTGACCCCGCTATTGTGAACGCCTTCATGAGCGACAAGTAGAACTCCATTCTGAGTTCCCCCCTGAACAGGCCATACTGCAGCTCATCGTACGCCCGAGGCTTCGTATATACCGTGGTATCTAGCGCCTTGAATTCGTCGGGGATCCGCACCATCGGTACCTCGGGGTTTTGCAAGAAGAGGAGCTCCACTTTTGCTCGCGCCTTCTTAGAATTTGCCGGCAAGTCGTACAGACGCTCGTTCTTAGCCGGAAGGTAGGAGGCATAATTTTTCTTGTATTTGTGGAGGACATTGTTGCCCTCCGCAAAATGAACAGCCTGGTGCATCTCCTCTATGTCGGCGCAGATAAAGAGCCACGCAGGTACTTGATCAAAGTCCGATTCACCTCTCCTTTTCAAAGAGGTCATGAACTCGTAAAAGTACGGCATCCCTGTACTAAACTTCTCTTTCTGCTCCACCCCGGGGAGGTTCCTGAAGTCGATGATCCCCAATCTCAAGAATTTAACCAAGTCGACTGTCCAGACGCCGTCCGCCCACTCGGAGTGGATGTTTTCCTTCGGGTCGTATTACCGGTACTGAGCCTTACCAAAAGGTTTGACGAATTCTTTTCGTTTTTCCAGGAAGACTTTGAAGAATTCGTGAGCGTGAGGTGAGATGTCCGCGGTCTTCTTATTTTTGCTCCTCACCTGCTTGGCCTCTTTGAAGTATTGCTCTCCCGGCCGCTCTAGGAGGACATTCATGGTCACCCTCGTGACGTTGTAGTCCTTCTTGAACTGCCTCCACTTCTTGGGCACTAATTCCCCCGCCGGATTGAAGAGCCCGAGAGAACGATCGATGTTGTGCAATTCCCTATTGACAAGGTGCTTCCGCTTCCTCCTCTCCACCCATTCCTTGGTAGAATAGCACCGGTCTAGAACCGAGGATATGGCCTTAATCGTGACTTTTGGGTAGTCCTTGGTCCACTTGGGGTTCTCGCGATGAAGGATATGCTTTGCCAATTTTGCGAGGTCGTCGAAGGTTAAATTTCCCAGCCACTTGAAGAACTCGCGCGTAAGATTCCTACTCTCGGGATTCCAGTTAGACTTATCCTTGAACTTCCCATCACTATCCGGGTCTTAAAGCTCGCCGGCACCTGCGCTTGAGATCACTCCGCTCCAAAGATCAAATACGTCGTCCGACGCAGTGATCAGTTTCAGCTCATTGTGGAAGTCGAGCAACGCTTCGGCATTACTTTTCTTTGCGTCTCTCTGCGCCTGCGCCACGTCGAGCATCGAGAACCCCCCCCTTATAGCAGCTTGAAACTCCTGCAGGGGGTACGCACCGTTAGCTATTATACAGTCATTTAGGTCGACCTGATCTAACCAAACAAATGTTCGTTGAGCGCATGGGTTGCAAGTGAGTAGGCGATACAGGGCACAGAACGAGCGTATTAGGTCGAGTTGACCTAACTCGAAGTCGTCTCGGATCTACTCTATGGGGATGGACTACGAAGCGTATTAGGTCGACTCGATCTGAACATTACCTTGAATTTTTTTTTATTATTCGTGGACTCCTTCATCCTGGAGGCTTGATAAGCCGTTCCCACTTGCAATGCTTCTTTTGGGTTCTTAGGGCGCTCGAGATTTATCCATACTTGCCGCGCTCCCAATATGTTTGTCGCCCACAATGGCTTGATGGGGCCGAAGTGGTTGACGCAGTTGTAGTAGGCGGAAATTTGACGAAGTTTTTCATCATTCGTCGTCCACACGACAAAGTAGTTCCATGATGCGAAGTCTTTGTGGTCTTTCTCGTCAATCCCTTCTTCGCCCATCATGTAACTAGCTTTGACGCTGTGCTGCCCATTAATCAGCCCGAACTTTCCATCTTTGATAGCGTCCCACCTAGTCGGTTTAGTGGCCTGGTCGACAGGCATTAAGCACAGAGTCTGCTTTGTGCTCCTATCTGGCATGCTCAGAAGGAAGGTCATGATCTTTCTCGCATGAGCCGGCTTGTAACTCTTGATGTTCATGTGCGGAGGCGCATCGATTGGTTGTTCGATGGGGATTGATTTTTTATCCTCGACCTCGAACAGGAACGCGTCAGTGCAAGACGACCAGAACGTCCTGTACGCTTCCGCCGAGCGCGCGCAGTCGGGTTTGTTGTTGCCCACCAAGGGTTCCGATAACTCCGTCACAGCAGACGCCAAGCTATCCTCGTTGACAGCCTCAGGCGCCGTCTTCTCTGCAGGTTGCCTCCTCTTTGAGGAAGAGGCGAGATGGCTTTGGCGTAGTGCTCCAGAAGGTGTTAGAGGCGTGCTCGGCTTGCGTTTGCCTCGGCTCTGTTGGGGTCTTGCAATTGGCGAGTATGTGCCCATGGATCCCACACTCCCTCCCTGGCTCCGGTTATCAAGGGACGCGCTTACAGGTGCCATCAATTTTTGATGCATGTCCACCTTCGTTTTCAAGACGTCGAAGTTCTGGATCAGCTTGGGAATTTTTAAGCAGAGTTGTGCCCCACGCAGCGGCTGACCGTTGCTACTCTGGAAGTATTTATTGTCATATTGGTCCTCCAGCTCCTTAATGCACCCACTGAACTCGGTCATTTCAAGAGAGTGTAGTAGGGGGGTGATGTTGAATGGGATCACAGCCGAGTCGAAGGTGAGCGTGAAGTTGTACTGCTGCTTCTTATCCCATTCCGTTCTCGTTGTGACGCAATGAAACATAATCTTGGATCCTTCAGCCGCGCTGATGTCTTTGATCTTCTCGTAGTATGAAAGAGGCATGTAGGCCGACGCATTCTTGGCCTTCGTTGTCAAGCAAATGTCTCGTGTATTTCCTATCATATTTAGGCTCCAGAACTCTTGCAAGTCCTGCTCTTTCATGACCCAGAACTCCCCAAAGTTTGCCAGGTCGTCGCCCGCCTGGTCATCATCCGCGTGTGGGTGATGAGTTGCCCTCTCGTAGTAGAGCTCGAGGTTTGGCCTGGCATGTTCCCTTGGTGTCTTCCTCTCTGTTGCCATTCTGTTCTCAGGGCGGCAGACAAAGATTTAGGTCGGTACGAGCTAAAACGTGCGACACAGATATCAAATACCAATTTTATAATGCATGATCACCTGTGGCTAGAAACTTGGACGTCTATTTCGATCAGTCGCACATCAGAATTTAGCTCGGGACGAGCTGAAGTTTAGACCGGCTTGAATGTTACAAGGTTGTAGTACGCTTCATATGTATCATATGATACAGTTCTTTAACTAGGACTCTTTAGGTCGATCCGACCTAAATATAAATTACAGTCAAGGACTTTGGTGATTTAGGAGTTACGGATATATTCTGAGGTGCCTATGATATAGGTTGAATGGGATTCTGTGGAATTCTGTGCTCTTTGTCCTGGCTTGGATGCCATTTGGGGCCATTTAGGTCGACTCGACGTGAATCTGTTTTTTGTTGATTACTACTATTAAGAGAATATATGATATGGTAATTTAGGTCGAGTCAACGTGAATGGACTGATGTTGTTGGGGTAACTTAGGTCGTTTCTAAGTGAATCAACACATGGAGCATTATTTATTTTCTAGACATTCATCAACCATGTACTGTAATGGCGGATTTAGGTCGATTTGACCTGTTCCGCTGGATGGGTAGAGTGCTTCTACCTGATGTTGTCTTCTACGTTTACATTGTATTCATTATAAAATATGGTAGATTAGGTCGTGTCGACCTAACTGGATTGCAATTAAGGTCGTGTCGACCTGAATCATACGCATTTAAGGTCTTTCCTTATTGCATCCTAGGGTGAATTAGGTCAATTCGACCTGAATTTCATTTTGCTTCATCCTCATGTTCTAAACTATGAATCCTGTAATTCGTCAACTATGATCTATTTTCTCGGATTTAGGTTGATTCGACCTAATCTTCTGGTTCGGGAGAGTTCTTCTACCGTATGTTTTTCGGTAGTTTTGAGGTGTGTTAATTATATGACATGGTATTTTAGGTGGGGTTGAGCTGAATGGACTGCAATTTAGGTCGATTTGAGCTGATATGTGGCATGTATTGGTGAAGTTTAGATCGGGTCGATCTAAATTGGAATTTCTCGCTCGAGTTTCTCTGTCCATTTACATTGGGTCGAGCTAAACTGGGATCGACCTAACCTGACATCGACCTGAACTGCTGTCTGTCGCATGAAGGTAAATTAAAAACCATTGTGCTCAAACACAACTAAAATAACAAACCTAAAACCACGGTCTATCACATGCATGTACACAATGGACTCAGCGCACATAAGAATAAATATGAAAGAATAAAGAAACAACACAGAGAAGAATGAAATAGTGAATGGAGAACTGACCTAATCACCTGGAAGATGAATTTGTGAGTCTACAAACAATTGCTCCTGTGTCAAATTCAACAATCTGAAAATACCAACATTTCCCTCATTAGTGAACTGAAAGATCGAGCATTCTGAATCAAATAAGAGCAACCATAGAATCAAGTAAGAGCTCTCAATCTGTCATTCCTTACTATGTCTGGACCTGATAGTAGAATTGAAGGCGATTCAAGAAAAAAAACCATGGACCAAAAATCCATGTACCACTACCCACAGAATCAAGAAAGAGCTTTCAATTTGTCAATCCACGATAACAGATTTCTGTAAACAAAAATCACGAATTGAAGCTAAGCAGACTCATCTCTCGTTCGTTAATGGTAGCACAGAACACTCCAAAAACATCAATGGCCATGCACCAACTAAAAACGGCCATAAACCACCACCCATAATTTGTTCACAGAATTAACCTGACCACTCACTCCAGCAAGAACACCTGAATTCGCACGATTCCACTTGCAAAAGGTGGAACTCTTTCTACATCATTGACAATGCCTTCCAAAAATTCGTTGTTCAATTCCTCCATGCCCATATGTTTTGATGAACACGACACGTTTCTTAATTGATTCTGGTGAAATAATTCGAAAGCATCCTAGTTGTTGATAGTCATCTCATGCACTGGCTAAAATGCAAACTAATGACGAAACACCTAAACCGTAAACCCAATACCAAATAGAATTGAACGGAAGCAATTCAGAGAAGGTAAATCCGAGCCAGATATTCAACCTTCATGTTTTTAAACCCTTTAAAGAACACACAAGAGCAAAGACAGAGCATTTTGTACAAAAATTTGAAACATGGGATTTGAGGGTTACCTGAAATGCTGCCGTTCCAGCTTCTTATTTGCGCTCATTCTAGCTTCAGGAGTATGCTTTAGTCTCCACCTGTTTTCTCCATCCTCAGTCTTCAGCTTCAATCTCCAAGCGCAAGCTTCAGCTACAATCTCCAGTTTCTAAACCCTAAGCAAGAAAGAGCAGGCTCTCTACACCCTACCCAAAAGAGCAGATGCTCTAAACCCTAAGCAACAACTGAGTGACGAGAGTGACAACAATTGCTTAGAAAGGAGCACAGCACAGCACAGCACCAGTAACAGAGGGAGGAGACACAAACACAAACACAACGAGTGAACACAAACACAAACACAAACACAATTAGAGCGAGAAGAAAACAAAGCTCGTAAGGATAACACAAGCACAGCGAGCGACGAGAGAGGGGCGGAGGAAACACAAGGACCGACGGAAACACAAGCGGGAGAAAAAAAAATGCGACCCTAACCCTAGCTGCGGGAGAGACGACCCGGCGGGCAGCGAGCAACGGGCAACTGGCAACGGACAGCGGGCAGCGGACAGCGAGCAGCAGACAGCGAGCAACGGACAGCGGGCAGCGGGTTGCGCATCCCGAGCAGCGGGGAGCGGGGAATAAAAGGGACGTGTTGAAATACGTATATGTATACATTTGTACATGTCTATATACATATTTATTTATATATATATACGTATATGTGCATATATATGTATACGCATGTAGTTTAAGAGAATGGTCCTAAAAATAAGGTTCGCCTCTAAAAAACTAAATTTCTCTATTTTCATTTTTTAGCAAAAAATCAGTAAAAATGACCTTAAATAGTTTAGAAATAACAAAATATTTCAAAAACTAATTTATTCTATTTTCGTTTTTTTGTCTTCAGAACTTTCTAATTTTTACGTTTTTTATTTTTAGAATTATTTTAGAACGCACCTGCTATGGTACTACGGTAGCTCATTAAAATCATGTGGACCTGCATTTTAACTTCACTTTTTATCTTAAACCTATAGGAAGTATAGAATCATGTCAAATACAATGGAATATTGTTGTGTAAGACTGGTTGGAACGGGCTTGTGGACCTTTAAGGGTTAAATTTGGTCTCTTACATGAGCTCTAACTCAAGAATGTCATACACATGCAAGTGTCATTTTCGTTCGTGTAATAGCACATCCTACATTCCGGGCAACGAGGACTACGTGCAGCAAAATCTTATAGACCGTATATGTATATATATATATGTGTGTGTGTGTGTGTGGGTGTGTGAGTGTGTGTATATATATACAAAAATATATAACAGGTATATATATTTGTACATTATTGTGTTGTTCAAATAATTTCAGTGAAATACTTATTCTAATATCTACATTATTTCCTGAATGTCCTAGCGTCCTGAAACTGAATCACGAACAGATTCCAAACTCTTAAACTTCCTCATACAACCTCGGATGATATTTATGCAAGTCACCTTAGAAAGCCTATTAAAGTCTGTACCAATTGTAGACAAAAATTTAAAATAAAATGTTTAGCAGCCGGATAATAATTATTGATATCTATTAATACCCGATTTCTAAAATACTTACTTTTGAAAGTGTTGACCCTGCCTCCCACGTACTATATATATAGGAATATATATATATATAACATGTATGTGTACGTATATATATACGTATATTAGTACATGTATATTAGTACGTATATTTTTGGGACCCTACCTTCAGTTGGATGATCTTTATGCAAGTCACTTTAGAAAGCCTACTAAATTCTCTACCAATCACAATAATTCTTTGATATCTGATAGGAAGCTGTTGATAATATTAGGGAGGCCTCCAACTACAAATATGTCTATTGTGATTTGTTGGGTACATTGTATGCTAACAATGGTCTTCTCATATTAATTATACCCTTCATGTACATCTTCGCCATGCTAATATCTACTTCCGAGGCTAGAATCAACTTTTGTTCAAAGGGTTTGTACGTGTACAGGGATTATAAAGGTCTTAGGGTGTAAATTTTGTAACCTACTAAAGTATTCTTAAGTTTAATTTTCATCCATCCACAATTCTCTATGGTATTGTTATATTGAGTTTTTAGAATAGAAGGTATATTTTGGACCAATCGTGACTTCAATCTTAATTTCAAATTCTGTAGCTCCTAAATGCCCTTACCTATATTCGGTTTGGGCAGTTCTCTAAAGAGGTATTATAAAATGCAACATGAATATTCGGAATTTGAATGATGTATAAATAAAATTTATACATTTTGAATTCTAGATTCTATTAATATGATTAGGTCTATTATTGCTATTACTAATATTTTCTATAAAATTTGAGACACTCATATATTAATAAAGAATTATTCTGTAATTCAATTACGAATAAGATATATTAATTGATAACATGTGGATGAAATCAGTTATGATGGGTTATAATGTTAGTAGTATTGTAGGTGTTGTGATTTTTGAACAAAAATTAGATGCTTGATTTTATGAGGTTATTCTTTCATTAAAGAACAAATTTAAAGTAAAATCTTCAGAAGTTTGGGTGAAACATTGGAACAGAAACAGAGGAAAAATATTTCTACAAGTTATTTATAGCATGAATGTATTTAAATGAAAGTATTTCGAATCCTATAGCAGTTGAATGAATCATGTATTAAATGTAGAACCATGATGATCGATTTCATTGACACATGCTTTAAAATATTACCTTAAACATTTTATAATATAATTGTCGATCATTTCACCCTAAACCTTCAATTTTGACCTTTGCGATTCTAATATTAATAATGTCTTAATTTTCACGGAATTTCTACTTCTTATTAATATGCATTCGATTATTTTCAAGGTTATAGCGAGGACAATAAATTGTAGTATGAAAATAAGGAACGGAAAATCAAGTTGTAAGTATTATTTTTAAATAAAAGAATTGCATTAAACGTAGAAGGCATGAAAAAAAAATTTATGATGCATTAAAATCTCTAAAACTAAAACATAGCGCTAGCTGTAGTTTTACAATTACAATTACATATTAAAATACGAAGCGCTATGGCACTTTGAAGGGGAAAAACAAAAATCTAACAAGATGCAAATACTTAGTTTCTAATATTAATAGGTAAATTTCATGACAATATTAATATGCGTTTGATTATTTTAAATGTTATAACGAGAGGTTGAATTTTGAGGTGCAAGAAACTACACAGAGGACTTCTCCGTCTTGTGAAGAGACAGCAATTTCTTTATTGTGCAGCGTGACTTAGAATCCACACATTCAAGCAGTTCTGAACAGAGTCAGAGTTTTCTTTGAAGGGATAGCCTGATTTTTCTTGATTATCTTGATTTACAGTTTTGTTACCAATGGCAACAACCATGACAACATCCGAGGGAAAAACAACGTGAGAAGAAAGCTTTGCTGATCAACCGTGAAAAAAGCTCTGGGAGAACAAATCGATGTATGTAATTTATAATGTTTAAAAAAATTTAAGTACAATGTTTGCTGTATTTTATTGCATTCAATGAATTGAAACGTTTTAGATAAAACAATCAATTGTATGAAAAGATGCAATGGACAAGTTCTAAATATTTTAAATACATTAAATCATGCAAGAAAACAATGAAGTCATCACACACAATGGATGTAATTAAATCGCTTTAAGTTGTGAATTACATTATTTTGTCATTATTTAACGTCACTCACTAGAATATTAGAATGCGCCCTGACCTGTAAGTGGAGTACATTTTGACTTATTATTAATATAAGTTATATGCTTACTACTATAGTGAAAAATACATAGATACACTCGGGGAAGTTACTTAGTTAGTGTTAATGTTGGATACATTTGACCGTAAAAAGGTTATTTAATAGGGGGCTATGAAACAATTGGAATATGCTACTATCTGTATTATGTTTAGGGTATATTCTACGTATAATCCACATAAATTCCAAAAATATTCCTAAATTGGTTTTATAACACCCTATATTACTTTTACAAATTTATTACTTTTAAAAACTAAAACGTCAACATAAGTGAACTTGGGACATAGTAGTTAGGGCGGTTGATGACTTGGAGGGCCATTTTCACACTTGGACGTCACATTTGTAAAAAAAAGAAGTGTCCAATATGTAAAATATTTGCCAATACTGCATCATTAACACTATAAAATAATTACGGAAAATGTTTAAATATATTTTAAATGGAATCTTTTCAAAATAATTGAAATATTTTCTGCATATTTTATATTATTTTGGAATATTTGGAATATTCCAAATATATATTTGAATTCTTTAAAACATTTTTGCAATGTAAAAATTATTAACGATCACAAACACCAGCTCAACGAGTCACCAACAAGTCACTTCACCCAAACATAAATCTTTGAGAATCAATCATTGTTGTTGTATTTAGTTTTAAAACACCATTTTTTGTGGGCACCTAGATAGAGTACATCTTTGTATGCTCCTAAACTTTCAAACGCTAATCAAGGTTTTTAAATTTATGAGAAAGTTTGCAATGAATGATCTATAGGTTTTATTCAAAATTTTCAGAAATCAACTTATGATCAAACCTTATAATCATGTAATATATACGATAGATTGTTTTGAAAATTAATATACAGTCTCATGACTAAGTCCTTTTTGAACTTCAATGGTGAAGTTTTCTACATGAATACCAATCAAGAGATAAAATTGCCTTTCTAAAAACATCACGAGAAAGTGATAAAATTTTAGGAATGAACATAGTCCTCTAAGGGTTAAATACCCTAAAACTGTACATGAAATTTACAAGAAGTTCCCTCCCCGAGGTGGTTATTTTATTGTCAACTACGTTTGTACTTTCGACAAAACCAACAAAGTGTAGTTTGAATAATATTATTATTATGATCTACAATTTAATATAGAGCAATGTCTCACTATAGATTTTTTTATTTTTTTATTTTTTTAAAAGAATTTTCCGTTTCCAATGTTCTTGTTACATAGGGATGGAATCTATATTTGAATGAAGTATTCAAGTATTGTATAAAAATCTATTATTGTCGTGTATATTTTCAGTAAGCTTTGTTCCTCCACAGTTGTAAAGTCCACCGAACTTTGTGGACGATGCGATTTTTTAGTGGATGAGAAACGACGGTTCAAATTCTCCCTTCTTCTTCCCGCCACATCGTTCCCGCCTTATTGTCTATAAATCTTGAAGTGCGACTGAAATATTCCTTTTCTCCTTTCATTGCGTGCTCATGCTCCTCCGTTGGCGCACTCCACGACACCGGTTCTTGTACTCTCGCATGGTTGAAGGGAGGATTTTCTTTTGCTTAGGCTTTGAGGAGACTTTGTGTAGTTGTGGGCTGAGGCTGTAGAATCGTGTCAAGAGGCGCTGTGTCCGCGACATATTCCGGTAAGGGATCACTACGTACTCAGAACTTCAAGTTCTAGGGTTAGCGCGCACGATTTAGATAGGGTTCATTTTTCAGTTGCATCTCATACTGTTATGTTATTGTAATGATTCGGACGGTGCCTTCTTTCTCACAATTGTATCTGGAGTAGCTTTCATTTGTAACCCACAGTGCAGTTGTTGTTGCTTCGATTCGAAATGCAGAATGTACATGCCGTTGCTTCCTGATATTGTCGCCGTAAATTTCGGGACATATTAGATCGACTCGACCTGAATATCTTGCCTCGTACGGGAGGAAGAGTCATCCTCCAATTTAGGTCGAGTCGACCTAATTGGTACCAACGTTACCTACATTAAGCCTTGTACTGGAGCAATATTCATCTTCATGTTTAGGTCGAGTCGACCTAATTGGCACCAACGTTACCTACATTAAGCCTTGTATTGGAGCAATATTCATCTTCTTGTTTAGGTCGACTCGACCTGATTTGCACCAACGTTACCTGCAACTAGCCCTCTACTGGAGCGAGAGAGATCCTCCAGTTTAGGTCGACTCGACCTAATTTGCACCTCCATTACGATATTGTAGCCTAGTACTGGAGCGAGATTTATCGTTGGGTTTAGATCGACTCGACCTCAATCAATCGAGTATTCCAGACTTGATCACCTGGATTCTTCTGGTGTATTCAGCTCGGGTCGAGCTGAACTCCGTAGATGGCACAGAATGTGATAATCCAATTTCAGATTGAACCGATCTAAAGTATATCGAGCCCTTCCTTTCTGTAAACATTCTATGTTGTATTCCGTGCCATCTGTTCTCCTCCATTTTGCTCGAGGCGACCTAAATCGAGAGGACACTTAAATTTCATATGAGCGATACCCTTCCATATGGATCTGCTGTATCCGCATTTGAGGTCGACTCGACCTAAACTACCCCTGATAGTTATCTTCTGTTCAAAACCCAGATGCGAGTCATATCTCTCACCCCTATATTTCAACTCAGCCCGTGTCGACCTCAACTGAGGTACCCTTCCTCGTACGTTCATCAAGTAACCGGATGGAGGAGGAAAACCTTCACATCAAGTTAGCTCGATCCGACCTAAATTGAGATGATAATCGAATCTATGTCTCTACAACTTTGGATCGATACAATTTAGGTCTGGCAGACCTAAATTGAGACATAGTCAAGACAGATTAGGTCGAGTCGACCTAAACGAAATCTGAAGATTGACCATAGCCTTACGCTCGGGACTCTAAGAGTATCCACCCTTTTACTTTCGAATCCCTCCTGTTTCGTATGTACATCTTCCGAATCCCTCTTGTGATTTAGCTTGCGTTGAGCTAATCAAGCATATGGGGAGCCATCTCCAATGTTCTATACTCTAACTTGAGGGCTTGCTATCTTTCAGGTATGTTCAGGTCCTCTACTGGTGCCATCGATCCTGCTTGCATGTCCATTGCTGGAATTGACTCCTCGGACGACGAAGCTGAGGCCCAACACACAATCGACGTCGAGGTTCCGGATTGTGAAGGCATTCCGCGACGTCAGTGGAATACTCAGTGTGTATCTATGTTCAATGACGACAACTTGCATGTTGGGGACGAAACTTATCATAGTGTGAGCTCAGACCTTGTCCTCGGTGCAAACGGACCACTTGATGACACTCACGTTGCTGTTCACATAGTCCGGAGTCACTCTGAGGTAGACATCCCTCGCGAGTGGAGGTACTTGTTGCGGGCTTGGCCGATTCGGCTTGTCCATATCAATGGAGCTAGCCTCCATGATCATGAAATTCGCGACAACTACAACCGTCACCAAGCTAGTCTCAGGGAGCCCTCTTCCGCTAGGTCATCAAGATATACCAGTACAGTGAGGAATCCGCCCCGGGAGACTTCCATCAAATCGCAGCAACTCCTCACTCAAGACTCTATCAACTCCGTCTCTAGCAAAGTTTGTTGCAGCAAGAATTGCGTTCAACCCTTTCCGCGGGATAAGATTCGTGCCTTCCACAAACGTATGTATCAGGGCACCTCATTCCAGTTCAGATTCCACATGAAGATAGACATCCACAGGCAGATTCACCGTGATTCTCAAAACCGGAGGGTTGTGACTATCGAAGGTATTGATGTTTGCGTGCGAGCATGGATCCATATTGCAGGTGTCCCCAAAGCAACATTCTACCGTTACCAAGCATACGCGGTGTAGGGACGGCAAGCGCATCCTCATGGAAATTTGGGAATCCAGAAGCCCTGTAATCACATCGTTCAAGCCACCGTGACGCTGCGATGTATTTTAGAGAAATCCGCGGACCACATGCCCCACCGTACGAGGACGCTCAAATCCGGGGAGAAGGTTGTTTCCATGATTCTGCCGGAAATCTTTTAGTGGAAATACACCATTCCTGAACTGAACAGGGTAAATGCAGCGTTTGGGTTGAAAGATGTCTCGCCTTCAAACTTGAGCAAGATTAGGACATCCACCTTCAGTGAGTTCGACGCAAAGAAACCAGGTGACAATTTTTCTCGGTGCGCAACATGCGACAAATATCATTCTCTTAGGAGGGGATCAATAGCTGGATCCCAGCAAGCATTGCTCTGGGCTAAGAGATTAGACAAGCATCTGGCTCTTGCACGTGCGCACCGAGAGTTCTATTACGCCAACCGCACCCGATCTTTCAACTTCCTCACGAGTGTCTCACGATCAGGCATGACAAGATGGACCACGCAAAAACGGCGTCTCCGGTTTTCTCGCACAAGAGCAAAGAGATTGATGGCCTTGTGAAGTTGCCCGTTTCTGTTACTGGTATGCTTGCACATGGCCACGGCGATGTGCGCTATGCTCATTACGGCCTAGATCTATTCTCGCACGATTCCAATTACACTATCGGCTCAATGGCCACGTTGTTGCGGGATCTAGAGTTGCCTCCTAAGTTTGCATCTGGGGAATTGTTTGTGGGATCAAGGTCATCTCCTTTGTTTGATGCTATGCTTAAGGGGGCAGAGACTTGTGAACCATCGTTGCGTCCTACCGCTAGAACCTCTCCTCTAGCGACTCTTTTGCTGCCCGTTCTCCATGTGCAAATGAACAATGCTACCGGGGACAACAAGAATAGATATGTTTTTTGTTTTTGGTCTCTTCTCATTGAAAAAAATATATTTCGTGAAGTATATGTTAATTTTATGCTGGAGGGTCACACCCACGATGACATCGATGCGTTGTTTGGAAGGTGGAGCATGTTGTTGCGGAAGGAAAACTTTCCTACGATTCCTTTGCTCATGAAGTCCTTCATGGACGTGGAATCTATCCCCACTATCCCACACCTTGTCAAAGAAGTGCCCAATTTCAAAGGATTCATCGAAGGCAGTATTCTGGAGGGAGATGAAGCACTCGTAGGGCACACCAAGGCACAACAGTTTAAGTTCTACCTTGACTCTACTGGTTGTCCGGTGATGAAGTACAAGATTTTCTGCACGGACGTAGACTGGTTGCCCAAAGAAGGTGGAGGGATCAAATTGTGGAAGGAGGATACCGAAGGTAGGAGTTTGTGGCCCCACGGAGTGCCAATTCCTGTTGAGCAGCGTCCGATGAGGAACGTGGAAGTCATCTCGAAAGGTATATCTGGATTTATCAAATACTGGGAGAATTTGTGCAATGAGGACCTCACCGGGGAATTTAGAAGACGCTATAAGCACTTGATTCATTATTGGCGGGCTGTGAAAGTAGCGCTTCAAGAGCCTCCGCAACCGTCCAATGTTTTGAAAGACGGTTTCTAGCCCACATCTCGGGTTGAAGCGATTGTGGAGGATCAATACGCAGAAGATGGTGACATTCGGGAAGAGTTTGCAGAGGACGACATTTATGTTGGGCAGATGCGGGGTCGTCCATTGCCATCATTCAGGGTGGGTCGAGACCTTTATGAAGGCTACTTCGTTGCAATCCGACCAGCAGATGGTGGCACTCGGCCAGTTTGGATTGCGAGGGTGTTGTCTGATCCTAACTGTAACCCAGAAAGTCCAAATTGTGTCCTCATTCAGTACTTTCGTCCAACATCAAGGGATCAAAATGTCCAGGACTACTACACTGGATGGGAGACCTCGAGAGGTTTGCGTTGGAAGGTTGATGATACCGAACCTCCACTTTGGGAAGAAACAAATGCTTTGATGACAGCATGGAAGTCTAGAATCAAACGAGGTACTGTCGAGTGCATGATCAAAATTCCATCAGCTCAGATCGAAGTCATTAACCAAAGTTTGGCTTTGTATAATTCTACTTAAGCCGCTGTTGATTGGAGGCAATGGAGAGTATGGCTTGCTTGCTAGCTCTATGTGATAGTGTGTATTTGACTATTATTGTGATACTTTGCGCTTTGATGTAAGCGATATAGAGTCTATACTATGACTAGTTCATTAGACGTTCTAGATTTCTTTTGACTTATTTCTCATTTTATATTTGCGTGTATCACTTTGAAGTTGAAGATTTCCATTTCAAATACTAAGTGTTTTGATTTTGAAAAAAAATACGGATTGCAAGTGCAATATTTATATTTTAATAATATATTTACTATTACATTGTACGTTTACTTCTTTGTATATTTGATCCGTTTTCCTTTAAAGATTAACTGTATGTGTTTGATTTCAAAAACAAGTATATATAAAAGGTTTAGTGGTTAAGACCACTGTTTTTTTGTTAGCGCGTTAAGCACTTGTCACAGTTTAGGGTACGGGGCTGGTTGGTTGTTACAAATTTCCTGCCTGCCGAGGCTCACTTAGCAGCACCAAGTCATGCATATTTCATATCCGCTCAAACGAATTCAACAGGAATCGAACCCGGACCACCTATATGAGATAAACACCCATTCACAACCAACCATTGAGCTCATGACTTGGTGTCCAGGAGATGAGAAACCACTCCCTTATACATAAGCATTGTTTTTATTTAAAATGGTACTATATTAGTTTTGAATCGACCGTTCTTTTCATGACTCTCATTTTAATGGAAACTCCTCCTTTCAACTAGGACCAATCATTCTTTCGGTAACTCTCGTTTTAATGGAAATTCCAACTTCTATAGGATATATGTACTAACTATCCACCTAAATTGACAATCCATTTAGATTCAATCGTCCCCCTTGAAAATGAGAGATATGATTTTGAGAGGTCCCTATTCTCATTTTAATGAATATTGTGTTAGTACCAGCATTTTCTATAGAGTAAGGGAATGAATCTCTTAGGGTATGGCTATAAGAAAACAAATTTTTGATGGCAGCACCGATGACATACAAACGGAGTTTCCTTTATATTCACTACGCTACCTCAAGGCCACTCCAAAGACCACCCCAATTCCCCCGCCAATTCCACCACAACGCCACTCCAAAACTACTCCAAGGCCACCCCAAACACACACAAACATAAAACCAAGCACAAAAAAAAAAATCAAAAATCAAACACAAACACAAATTAAAAATAAAAAACTATACATAGATTGTTGGAGATAATATCAGCTGAGGATCTTCGCATCTTAGACCCAAGTACTTACTGTTAGCCCTAGTTAATATTGTACCAGACTAGGTTAATTAGAAGTAGTTGATCCACTTAGTGTAGTTAACTCACCACTGGCAACTGTACAGTGCCTTATTAAAGAGACCTGTAGTGGGGCACTCACCCAAATTTGTATAAGAAGTCCATAGGCCTGACTTCTTTTCCATTTGTTATTAGGCCATCTAATCGTAACCCGATTCTCTACATAGATGACCATGCAGAGGCTGCGTTGTGTGGTGGACTTCAGGAATGCTTCTTATGGTAATAGAGTTAACCGAAAAGAAGGCTATAGAACCTCCCTTTTCAACCTCCTTCTAACCCCTCTTTTCAGCTATAGTTGGGTTGAATAGTGTCGTGTCATAACTTGTCCCCTTGTGGGCCTTGGGCTTGGAGCTTTGGTAGGAGGTGTGGGAGTCATTACGAGGTGTGGGGAATAATGACAGTGGCTTGCTTTAGATTGTCTCCCAACTCATCATGAACTAGTTTTTGGTCTATTTATATTTCCATATGAGTTCAAGAGGAGTTCAAGAGGAGTTTGCTAAAACTTTCCTCTTTGAGCTGACTTTTTGGTTAACTCTAATGTCTGTTGTAAGAGTCGCCTTTTTAGCTCGAGATTGCGTAGGTCTCTTTGCGGGTTCTGGTAGGTCCTCTGATACACGGAGAAAGGTTACCGATATACAATGAAGTGTAATTTGCGCAAGCCAACAAAACATGAAAAAAATCAAAATCGTACCTAGTTGGAGGAGGGCAGTCAATGAGATCGTTTTAGTTCTAGGAGATGAAGGAACTGCATCTGGCGCGCTTGCACATACCGGAACCGGACAATCACGTCTTGCGGAGGAAGCTACTTGTATCAGAGCGAAAAAGATTTCATGTATGGAGGAAACGAAGTTTGCAACATTACAGGGCATGAACAAAAATTAAATAAAACCCTTGCTCGTTGATTGCTTGTTTCTTAAGTACACTCTCAACAGCATCAAGAAGCAAGGCTAACATGGACATCCACTTCATTGGGGATCTCAAAGTGCTGAGGATTGGATGATATTCCACATACATGATTGACTCCAACGTGAGTGGTAAGCTTACAATTTATGCACGTTTGAAGGGTTAAATCGGGCTTTCGGGACCTTTTTTGCCCTTTCCTTTCTCTCTGGCCTCCAACAAAGTTCCGGCTGGCGTGTCAGATGCAGCAGATATGCCTCCAAACCGTGTTGCAAGCGGGTTGTACTGCCACTCCGACTCGCGTTCTATGTGGTCGCACATCGTCCCCATATTGGCTAAAATTATTGTCGTGTCACAATTATTGGTACTGTCGATAGGATCAGGAAGAGGTAAAACTGCCTTCGGAGTTGAATTCCTCTTCACATACTTCCAAGTAGGATGTCCAGTGCGCTTGCTAATTCGTACCTGGAATTCCACACTATGGTCTTCCAGTGTTGTTTCAATCTTAGCCTGCATGAACTATGATGTGCTATGCCAGGCCGGATTGGCGAGTGTCACTACGCTAGCACATGTTGATGAAGGCATCCGTGAAGTCATGCCGGTTATGGTGCAGTTTGCATTTTCTCCTTCGTATGAGGATGTCACATGTGGTCCTCCTGTGGATGTTGTTGTATAAAATGCATGTCTTGCAATGTCATCACCTCCCCTTGAAGAAATTGGACGTACTTTTGCGATGGAACAACAAGGTGGTCTTCGGCTGCACTAGTGATTCAGAGATCCAAGATCTAATTCTATGGGTGGAACCTAAAATTCATAATATACAACTTTTATTCATAAATCAAGTTCAAAATATCCCTCTTAGTTGAATTTTATAATGTATCTTTGCAAAACTGCCGAAGGGTGAGAACGTTTAGGGGTTAAGTTTGCCACTTCAGCTACCGTTGTTATTTTGTATGAGTCAGATTCCCACATTCAATGTACTGAAACTCCCCACTTGAGTTGAAAATTTAAAAAAAAAAACTCTGAAATTTTGACCTCGCCATGGTCTGAGTCACTCACCACTTACGCACATGATAAAGGTTACTGTAGCCTCAAAGGAGGGCTAAAATAAATAAAAATCGCCTAGAAGGCTTCTGGCAGATGTTGTGGGGTGCATGTCACTCACCCTTTGCCATTTCCTAAAATTTTCACTGATCCTTTCTGTAAGTCTCGTTTGTCACCTACAGTAATATGGTTACACTAACCACTCTGCAGTCAAGGACACAATTCAATACAGAAATGCAATGCAAGAGTGGAAGCTGATAGTTGGTGGTGTATGCTTCTCGCCTTCATTATCTTTGAACATGACTTAACCCTGTAGTGTGTATAAGACCAATCTTTGGTAACTGTTTTCTTGGTACAGCTTCAAATCTGTTGCGAATGGGACTTGATTGTCTGAAGAACAGAAGAGGGGGTATGCGATGTGCATCTTATGCAAAAAGAATTTTTTGGTTTGGAGTTGTAAAGTAATTAGAATACCTATGTACAAAACAACATAATACTGCAAATATCTCAAAATACAGTGAATACTTACAAATACAATAGATGTATTATGTGGTATTTCTTGTATTTGTAAGTTTTTTATCTTGTTTTTTTTTGGGATTGTGTTCTCTTTTTAATTGTTCCATTATTGTATGTATTCCAATTTGTATGTATTTTGTATGTATACCTCATGTGTGGACTTTGAAATTCTGTAAAAAATTGAGTACTCATCAAAAGGTGGTATGGAAAATTGTTTCGAGAAGGTATTGGAGCTGCGAGTCACGTCAAGGTTTTATAAAAATAAAATACAAAAACAATTAAATTCTTGGATTGAAATTCAAAAAAGAGAGGTTTGAGTACACACTCAATGATAGTGCAAGTATGACTCCGAATAGGAGACATAATTTTGCAAATGAACAGTTAGATCTACATGAGCTTTTAATAGAATGTATGAATTTGAAGTAGTTACACTCAATTTAGGACGGTTGAATTCTTTTTTACGCAATTTGTTTGTGCAAAATACCACCCATCCAAAAGCACTTGCTAAAAATGGGTTTCATAGAAAACTAACCTGGGCAAATAAATAGAAACTCTAGACCTCTTTCATAGTCAACATGTATAAAGTGTATGTTCATAATGACAATGACCTAGTGCCCACTGCACAAAGGGCCATTGGTGCAAAACTACTCTCCCTAATCTGGGCACTAAAGGGTTAACCCTTTAGAGCCCAGCTGACCACATTATGGTCACTGCAATGTCCGAAATGCAAATAGCAGAGAATCCGTGAAGAATTGGAACTTCAATTTTGAAGTTTAGATTTTGCCATATACATTACACACTTTCTAGAATAATTTTTTTTCAATTTGGAATTGTACAACTATCAAAATACCTATCAACAAAAGGAGGAAATACTGCAAATACTTGAAAATACAGTAAATACTTACAAATACAACACATATATTATGCAATATTTCTTGTGTTTGGAAGTTTGTTAACTTGTTTTATTTTTTTGGATTGTGTTCTTTTCTTCATCTTCCATTAGTGTGTGTAATCCGATCTTGACTAATGTACCCACTCTTGTCAATTTTCAATGTATAAAATTTTGTCCTAAACCGTATATGGATGTCACTTTCTCTTATGAAATTCACAATAATTATGTGTCTATTCTTGATATGAAAGATTGCAACGGAGAGGTGTCGACATAGGGCATAGCTAACTTCTTTAATTTCATTATTGAAAATTTAACCCAAATTCTATTCAAATTTGAAGTCACACACCCCCCAAAATCTCAATTTTGAGTTCAAAATCTCAATTCAAATACTAACTATAATATTCTAATCCCACCATTGGATGATTCTCAAATTTTAATAAAATGTGTGGTCTCCAATTGAGAACAGAATTGTACGGCTACTTTCTAACTTAATCCATTCTATTTCTAGTAGTCTCAATGACAGTGGAAAAATTCACTGAAATCCAGTGCTCCTAGCTACAGTACCCTGGGCACTGAAGGGTTAACATCATTCAGCCTTCCAATCTACTCAAATTTCAGGAGCTTTGATGAGAACCGAGTCACAAGATGGTGATTATTGCAAATCATGGATTTCAGACAATCTTGGAATGCACAGGACTAGAATGAGAAGTTGTATGTTGATAATGAGATCAGATATTCCTGTGTTGAGACTTTAAATTGCCATAAAAAGTGAGGCTGAAACTAATAGTCTCAAAGCTAGAGCTGCATTCTTGCGAGGCCAGACAGGAAAGATTAAACAAGCCATATGAGAAATCCTCTTGTTTAAATTGCGTGCCTAACATGTCAGGCCTATCCTGAATATCGCAAAATGATATTGAGGGTAGTTAATCTCGAGTCTATGGTAGAATGTTACAAGATCATATGGCAGTGCCATTCTGGGACACCAATTGAGGCCGCGCCACTTCAAGCTCTGCCAAAACCTGCTCTTCTGGTCTGTAAATGAAATCGATCATTCTCCAAATCTGAAACATTAAGAAACATGTTTAATAAATCAATGAACTCCATATTACCGTTAGTCTCCAAAGCTGTCCTAAGTGCTTTCCAGGAAGTACTAGTTTTTCTGACCACCCCTTTATAGCAATTTTCCCGTAGTCATATTATGTAGGGCCGTGCAAACAGGGGTCTTATGCAAAGAACCTGCAAAGTACCCCCACCCCCGGGGGTGTTGGCATCTTCTGACACACTGGCAATTGTCCATGGATCACACAAATCCCAATGAAAATCCACCACTTTGTCCCTGTTCAGTACAGGTCCAAATCCATAATCAAAATCAATAGGATGTGGGAAAATTTGGGAGCTACCGTATTTGACACAGAACAGCAGAAAACGCAATGCTGAACAAGTATCTCTATCTTGAAAGTCCATCTACTCCCTGGACCTTGGTCGGAAAACGAGAGGTCATGATTGTATAGCATCTCATGAAGGATAGATTCAGAATCATACTCAAGGACAGCAAAGGAAAGCAAATAAGTCCTTCCATTGTTTCTCAAATTATTTCACAAGTGACAACTTCTTTGGTAAGAATACCTGTGCCCCGTGTGTTGGAAAAATAGGCCTCGAGGTACATTTACGGGTTGCTTCAGTTTGCTGGTATCCAATGCCCTACCAACCTGTTGACAACCAAAATGTCTTATTTCTAATTTTAGTGATTAGGACTTAAAATATTCTTGTTACGAACCAGCAGAAGTTCCGAGTATATCCAAGAAACCATCAAACAGCTTCAAAAGTAAGATATTGAGGAATGTGTACCTTTTCAAAATCCCACACATTAAGCAAGCCGTCCTCAGCGCAGCTCCCAAACACAGAAGCTCTAGCGGGGCACCACTGTAAAGCAACAACCAGCAAGCACGTTTGATACTATAGTTCAGTTTGAGCAGCATTTATAACACAGAAAAGGTCGTGGAGTCATCTGTACCAGAAGTTGATTGTGAAACTCAAGAAAACGCTTTAAGCGTACCTGGACACAAAGCACAGCAGCAGAGTGCCCTTCAAACTGCTCAACAGGGAGAGCGCGTCCACTCCCTGATATCTTCCGGTGATCAAACAACCTCACAGAATAATCTGCTGACCTGAACTACCACCAGAAACTCAATAGGAGGGGCTCCAGTGATCTTAATCGCATATACTTTACCATTCTCGTCATCCATTACAACTAGAAAACGTCTGTTCAACTCGTCATACCAATTAGAAGAAATAGCACCTGGCCTAATTCATATTCTGACAATTATTGGCTTAATCAAATTCTATTAGTGTGAAAGTGATTAACAAAAAGTTTTTTCGAAACGCACAGTACTTAAATTCCTGTGAGTACATTACAGTATGATCAAGATCTAGAAAGAAATACCCAGTTAAAAGGAGGTTCTCGTTGTGAGCATTCCAATCGACACAGTGAAGATCTGCATCATGGGCCTTCTCAACCTGGTCTCAGTACATCCAAAAGCACGGGAATTATGATTGAGAAATAAGGAGATTAACTGGTGAGTAATACTGCAGGAAGAGGAAATGAACTTATCAATATGAATTGAGAACAACAATTACCTAGCGTAACACCAAAAGTATGACCTAAGTCGGGAAAGATTGTCGACTACATGCAGAGGAAACTGTCACCAAGCATCAAAAAATTCTGAATCATACATGGCAGTAACAAGTAGGAATTCATCGATTATAGCAGTGGATTTAGTAAGGAACTTTGTAACCTTGGATATTGGTTCGTATCCAGTACGGGCATCCCACAAGAGAAGGAATGAATCATCACCTACACTGCAAAACTCATTCGTGCTGCTCTCGATGCCGACATCAAACCGATACTATGTCAGTACACTAATTTAGATCAAAGATATCAGAATGTAAAAGACAAAAAGAAATTGGAAATACAGTTACTCATAATATACAAAAAGGGTGTTATTGGGATAAGAAGATGGTGATATTACAAAGAATACTGACTGCAAGACATATAGAACATCATTAACTTGAGCACTTAGGGTTAAAATCTCATTCTTACCTTGAAGGACGAAATTGGACATCCTCCACAGTATTAAAATGTCCCTTAAAGATTCCTCTGGGATACAAATCAGTGGTAGTGGCAGCACCCCCTGCAGTTCCAGATAGTTTGGACCCTCCCCCAGTTGGTGTCCCTGATCTAGGAGTCTGCTCTTGTAAACTGGTAATATGGTCTTCTATGCTCCATAGTATAACACACTGGTCCCTGCCTGCACTCAGGCATTCATATCAGGTTAACTAGTATATTCACGATGGATTAAACAAATAGAAGTAATCGTTTACTGTCACAGTATCCTTGCTACTTCTGCCCCCCTACGATTATGGATTACACACGAACAGGATGATTTTCAAATGAATAATCGAAGTCCGTTCAGGAATAGAGGAGCGCAAATTCCATCGTCTTGAAGATGAGACCAATAGAATGCCCTACCTCCTGATATCACATAAGGAGCAATCCGGCCTAAGTTCAACGCAAATTCGGCATTGTCGGAGTGTCCTTTCAGAACCTGACAATAGAAACCATATCAAAGTGATAGAGGAGTTGATGAAAGAGAAGCATTGTAAGTAATTTGGATAAATCAATTTCAATCGCGGCTTCCAACAGATCTGATATGCTTAACTATTTCTCCAATCTACTCTTCAGATGCAACCAATATCTGCAACTCAAGAGAGGGTGAGAGGTGTCGACGAACCAGATCAGGTTTTGATTCAGACGCTCCTGATGTCGTGGCTCGGTTTGGCTGGGTTTTGGTATTCCATATGAGAACCTGCTCAGACAAAAATTTAATTAGAGCAGTTTCTACAAGAAACTATTTGAACAAATGAGCAAAACGTGTGAAACTATTCCTAGTTTGTGGATGCTATCAAATCGAAATATTCAAAAATAGCGGGTAAATGAACCTCAGGACTATCAGTATGCGTTGCAAGAATACTGCTGTTCTGAGGAAGCTCTCGGATTCTGTTGACCTTCAACAGTAAAATAATCAAAATGTTAAGAGTAAAGATTAAGTTTGTAAGAGCAGCATAGACACCAAACTGTTCACATACATAACGATTTAACCATATTGCAAGACAACCAAAAATCACAAAGGCTCAACAAAGCTCAAAACAAATCATGCAAAAACCCAACTCTAGAAACATACAGAGTAGGTCCAATCCTCACCTCACCAGGATGTATAATAGTTTTGAGCTTCTTCAGGTAAGGTGATTTCCCACCATCTTTGAACTTCTTCACACAAAGCAATGTATTAAAAAAATTCGGAATAGACATAGTCTTTGTACTAAACCAGAGCAGTTATTACAATATCAACAATGAAAAATATTTAAAACAAGAAACACAAATTTTAGATTTCGATCAACTAGTATTTGAAGTTAAGGTGGTGATAAGAGTCAAGGAAGCTAGATCGGGTAGGATTACGTGACAAACAAGGTAGAAAAATGCCTGCGATATGTGTTCTGCTGCAGCAGTTCGTGGCTTTATAATATCACATTGGGCGACTACGATAGTATTTGGGCATTCCCCATCTGTCTGAAAGCATCCAGGACATAATATGAACAATCAATCAACAAACTTAATTAGTGCAAATCAAAATGATAGCTTAATGTAATGTACCGAAAAAATTTGGAACTGACAAAGTAAATCAATGAAAATCATGCTCAAAGTAAAACTAAGGTACAAGAGGAATCATTGAAGAAGAGTGAAAATAAACCCTTTCAGAATAGAATAGAAGTTGGCGATTCTTGGAAGTTCCTACTTCTATCTGCGGCCCCCACCTGCAGTTGATTCCATGCAAGGCGTTTAGATACTCGTGGCAAGGCAGCCAAAGCCCCCGGACGAGTGCACAAGCTCAATCTGCTAGCTGAGAACGACAACATCGAAAATTCCGGCAAAAATAAAAAATTGAAAGAATCGAACGATCATGATCCCTCAGATGTGGCATTAGGACTTCATGATGCCCCAAAGTGGTGGCACATACATAAATTCCATACATTTAGATATGCTCATACTCAACGTTTTCATATATTTAATGATTTTGCAATAATATCCTTTATTCAGGCTTCAGATACTTGTCCAGTCTGAGGTTATTTCACCTCCCGACTTGCTTCTTTGCTCTGCATCCTCGGATGATTTTTGACAAGAAATCGAATCACATCATGTCCCTGTATTAAACTATCCAGGACCCAACAGGTTTCCGTCGAGGCCATACTTACCCAGTGGCCGGTAACACAAAACATCGATTGAAATGTTGTTCGCAATCAAATAAAGAAATGAATAAGCCTCCGAGACAGGAGCAAATACCGGCAAGAGAGGGAGGGCCACATGAGGTGATGATTAGTCAGCCAGTCATACAAAGCTGGCAGCAGCGACTTCCACTGTGCATACCGATCCTCCGGCATCTTCTTCATCGCATATAATGGGCTGCACCAGAAAAGAGGACTTCCCATCACTGGATTGCAAACATCTATGGTGACTGCTGTACCAAAATCAGATAGAATTCAATTATTCCTACAAAAATTGAGTTATTCTCTGTAGCACTCGAGCAATCCTTTCCGTTTCCTCGGTCCTCAAGCTGACGCTTTACCTTCGTTACAAACTACCGGAGCAACGCCCAAAAGAATGTCACAGGCTAGAAATATACCTTGAATTTTAGCTAGGTCTAGGTTACAATTCCTATGAAATGACGCAATGAGAGAGAAGTTCAACCTCGATTGGCACAATGCGGCTAAGGATCTGGTCTATAATAAGCATCGCCAACTGTTCGTCAATGGGCGATGGCCCTACTTAGTAAACTAGTGAACCCCGCACGTCGACCATCAGGGAGCTTTTCCATTAATACATAAATTCTTTGGATTAAAACATAAAGTATCTTATACTTACGAATGTTCCAAATTGAGTTGAGCTCGTGTAGGTTACATTAGAGTTATCCGTAAACTAAAGGGTTGAGTGGGCCTTAGTTTGACTAAAATTTGGAGAAATGAAAACTATTGAGAGAAGTTTTAGAAAAACAAAAGAATGGGTGAGTGGGACAGTTTACACATACATAGCAAGAATCTATTGTCAGAAAAGGGGTTAGCAATGACCTTCTTTATGTGTGAAGGTGAATAATAGAAATTTGAGTGAGAAGTTTTTTAGCACCAATTTCAAAGTTTGCATCCACAGTTTTTTTTTTTAATGCCCGACACATGTTCTTTTTTGAAGATTAATGTCACTATTCACTCAAACAATGGTTCACTCACCCACTTTTGAGGGACTAAACGGATAACTCTATTGTAGAGCGTGTTTGTGTTGGTGCATGCATGCATCCATAGATTTATTAGTGCTCCACTTCACTCTGTACCACTAGTGACGAAGTGAAAGGCCATAAAATTGAATAAGATGTGAAAAGTGAGGTTACTTCACGTAACGGTCTTTGACGGGGGAATGGAATAAACATGGGAAGATCATTTAAGGATGTGAAAAGTTAGGTTAAGGTAGAATGTCCTAAAACCAGCACCTCCCCCAATTATGAGATGTAGACCTTTCTTAAGGCTTCACAGTTGAAACTCAAAACTATCAATTTCACTATTCAAGTGAACCAATGGCATGCCAAGCATTGCAAAGAAATAGTTGTTTGTTTTGGGTATCATTATGAGTGAAAATTAGTACCACATAGTGTGGACATGGAGAAACTTAGAGGTCTGATTTTGATCACAAAGTTCTTTTCTCTTCAAAAATTTGTAACAATTTGAACATTAGGAATTAAATTGAAAAAATTTGTGTATTTTGTGATAAATCTTCTTCCAAATGATCAAGAAATATTTCTCATAAATGACCTTGTTAAATTGAGGCGATATTATTTAAATTGGTGGTTTTAGGACATCCTACCTTACATCATAGAAAGGTTAAATAGAAATAATAACCATTATCTAGATCATATAAATATATAATTTTTTGGTTGGAAAAAGATTTTGCGTATTTTAATACCGTTTTTTCCTGTAAAACTTGAAGGATTTCATTGTCAGATTTTTGCCTAAACTAGGAGCTAGATTGGAAATAAGACTGTGAATCCTCCTGTAAATAAGCCCTAAAAACAACTTGCGGCTTGTCCATTAGCAGGCTCACTTACAAATCCTACAAAAGTTGAAAAGCCACAAATGAAACCTCTAGTTGTCTATACCATTTTTCTAAAACAACTCCAATCTATAGTCATCATTGGAATTTTTGATAATTTCGTCAAAGGGAGTATATCGGAGACGGTTTTTAACTATGAAAAATTCAAAGCCAAACCATTGACATCAGCTTTGTTGTTGTCGGCTTGGCTCCTTGGTCCACCTTCTTTTGCAGACATACAATAGTTCAACGAATTGTGATCGATCAATGGGTAGAAATGGAGTTGTTTATTAATTGTTGGTGGTGTAGGCAATTGAGCAAGGTAAATGAATTTGTTTGCGTGTTGATGCAGTCTTTTTTTGAATTGATTCTAAACTCATTGGGAAGTTAGTAGCAAAAGTGGCGATACATCTGTACTTGGATGCATTGTTTGAGAAGAACTAACAGTTAGTTACCAGTGAGTCAGTTGATTTTTTGAAATAACTAGTTAAATCTTAATAATAGATGCAAAAAAACTGGACTAAATGACTAAAAATTAGTTATGTTTAGTATTTGAGAAAGAAATGTACGGGATATATTTTTGATAAATTAATTAGTTTGGTAAAATAAAGGAATTTGAGTGGTTGGCTCAAAAGTATCCCGAACACTATTTGGATGGATGTAAACTAATTTGCAATAAATCCATAAACGTTAATCAGTGATTGTTTTTTCGAGGATTTTTTCAATGCAAGTTCATATGTTCATCTATCCATTGCCACTTCGAAACGTGTAGATTCCATTTGTCTTCTTACGAAACTCTCATTGTAAAAAGGCTTTTTTTAGTAACTAGTGCTTGAAATTCAAAATTCTAATTTTGGATGCAAAAAATTATGTTCAGTGCGCTTTGTGATCATAAATTAGGGTTTTGATCGTTGGGCACAGAGCTTGATTTTTCATTGGCTTGCTTGATTTTGTGCATGCGAGGACATGAATGACATCAAATTTGCGCAACTTCCGATAAATTGAGCGAGCATTTTGAACATTAGCTAGGAGAATATCAATGATCTTCGATAGTACAAACCATGGCATTTTGCCACCATTGAAATTTTGCAAAATAACACCAAACTCATATGTTGGCGCTATGTAGCACCGACGTTGGTGGCAAAAATATATTCTCACTTCCATTAATGTTTTTATGTGAAATTTATTTGGATTTGATTGCTTTAACAATGCAATATTTATCATTTATGTAGTGTTGAATTTTAAAGGCAATTGAAGTAAATGATCAATTTAAGTTTTTAATTTTTTAATTTTTCACGTCTAATTTGTACTCCAAATTTTTGTATTTTAATAACTTGTCTATGTTGAAAAAATTAACTTTCATGTGATGATATGATGTATTGAGGAATACATTATTCAAGTATGAATTAGACTTGTGTTGAGGATATGTTTCATATATTTATGAAATATTTTTTATATACAACAACATACAAAACACATGATTCAATAAAATATCATAATTTTTATTCACGTCATCTTTCAATTAGTTTTAAAATATCACGTAACTGAAGAAATAAATGAATTATGTCCTACGTGAATTTTGATGAACATCCTCCAATTATTAAAGTACAAGCTCGGGGGGTGCAGTCTACATTATGTTTGAGAATCACGTGCGTTCATGACCCCTTCTAAAAACCCCCTATATACGAGAGGCTATATGTCTAAAATACCTTTGTATACAGATTTGTTTCGTTTTAAAAATATGTTTAGTGTAAGTATACGTGAATATTTTCAGTTCTAAATGTGTTTATTGTATGTATACGTAATACGGTACTGTTTAAATTAATACCCCTTTTGTGCACTCACGTATACTCGTACATATTTAGTACAGTGCACCCCCCGAGAGTACAAGAGCTCCTCATTGAATGCTTTACAACATCTATGCATGAAAAGGAACGCTAATAAATGTTTTATGTTGCAAAAATTCTAAACATCTAAAAATTACTGTATGTTTTCCAATTCTGCTGACATTTCAAAATGAATAGAGCAAAAATATGGTAGATGTTTTGCCAAGTTTTTCATTGAAGTGAATTTCTCATTACAATGTCTACGCATGAAGAAAAAAAATGCTCAAAAATGTTGTGTAGCAAAAGTTATGACCATTTGGAAATTAGTGTATGTTTTTTTAACTTGGCTGTCACTTCAAAATGCATAGAAAAAAAATGGTAAATTTTTGCCAATTTTTTAACTAGAATAGATTCCTCGTTACAACAACTACTCTTGAAAAAAATAATGCTCAAAAAATTTTTTTATTGCAAAAGTCATGAATATTTGAAAATTCACAAATCAATGTAAAGTTCTGATTTTCTAAAGTAATTGTATATTTGTGAATTCCCAAGTTTATTGGACATGAGTGGGGAGTTGGGAAAGTGGTGCTAGTCTATATGCCCAAACCCAAGAGGTTTTGGGTTCAAGTCCTTTGGATCATATGTGATGACGTGGAGGAGCATTGTGGGAGTTGACTTGGAGTTGATAAAGTAAGGTCAAAGGTGAAATGGGTTCTAGGTAAGTAAAGGGCTACGGGCAGCGTGAATTTTTTTGGACAATATGAATTTTTATTTTTGAGCATGACAAAAAAATTTCCACAGCATTCAAACTTTACGACCGTTTGAAATTTCACATTTTGCAAATTGAAGAGGATTACATGACTTGCAATATCAACATAATGAAGTAAATAATTTCTTTGTTTTACAACAGAGTGTTCAAAAGCACGAATAAATTACAATTTTGAAGTTGATGCCTCATTAAAAATGCACCAATCTTTAAATGCAGAACTTGATGGCAGAATACTATGTTTTGTACTAGTGCTTTGAAGGTCTTGCAATTCATGCCCTTAATTGGTGTTTATAGGTTTTATTAGTCGGTTTTGAATTGTTGGGTGCTTGGAGCACGGTAGAGCTAATTCTTAGACATCCGTTTATTATTGAGGCCCAACTATGGTAGTACTTGTCGTCTTGAAGTTAATGAATTCCTAGAATTGGCTATTTCTTAACTAGTACAAGGATTTGATTACAACCTTGTGAGTGATTGTCCATATGTTAAGCTGTGCAAAGCGTTTGATGACAAGATTACAAAGAAGAAGAAAAGGTCTTCTAGGAGAATTGGAGCAAGTTCGCAACTAAACTTGAGGGAAAAAAGTAATTTTGATCGGATGTGATTAAACTTGATCCAAACATCCATCAATCTTAGACCCCTTGCTCTAGTCATCTATTTGTGAGATAATGAGTTTAGTTGACACAACTAACTTGTAGTATTGAACAAGAACCTTAAAATCATATATTGCAATTCACGCACATCTTTGTCGATGCACACATATTGAAGAGGTTCAATTCACTTCTAGAAAATCCAATTTCTCTGTTGTTTTGGTCACATTGATCCAGTTCACTTTTCTGTTGATTTGGTCATGTTTTTGTGCAAATCAATAAATTGTTATTTAAATCAATAAGCAAGTGAACTGGATCAATGCAATAAAAAAAACAAAAAGATTGGATTTTCTAGTAGTGATGTTAAGCAATAGACTTATGCGTAAATTGTTTTTGCTTATCATGACTAGAGATTGCATACCCGGGGAAATCACTCGAGGAAAATTAGAAAACTATGAGAGATAAAGAACAGGGTGCATTTTATTCATGATGAATAAAAATTATAATTTTTTTGGATCTACTATAGCCTCAAAGAAATGGAGATGAGATAATTATATAATTTAGGTTGCCATTTAATGGTCCAAATTGTTTTTATGTATATGTAAAATACCCTAGTAACAAGGGGGTTTAAAATCTTTTTTATTAGGATGAGTGTAGTCATTGGACAAATAAGTATTTGGATGAAAAATAGTCATTTCCATTCATTAGTTGTGGATGGAAGTACTTGATAATTTTTTTGAAGAGTACTTTCAATCATTACCTGGGTGTGACTGTAACTTGAATTGAGTGTTCTCAACTTACCGCTATGGTTTTTTTAGTTTTCAAACCCTATCGCTATGCTGCTCAGATTTTTCTAAGTTTTATGAGCTTGACTCTATAAATATAAAGTATATAGAGTGAAATATAAACAATATAGGGTGGATTTTATTCAACTATGAAATTTATAATTATGCATAGGGTACCTAAAAATGTATGAAAGTAGAATTATTAATAAATATTGGGTCTGCTAAAAACCTTGACGTGAGGTAAACAACCCCCCATTAAATACCACATTATTGCACGTGTATGCAAAAAATAAGGCTACGTTACTTCTCAAATAAAATTCCTATTATATAAATTTGTGTTTTTATTACCAACACATGCAATGTTATTCATTGATTTGAGTGATATAAAATATGATACCAAATGAATTATATTTTTCACCGTGTGATTAATTAGCAGCATGAAAAAAAAATGAATACATATTGCACAAGTTAGCCATGAGAGAAGTTTATCAACATCTAACTCATTTTAGAGATGTTTCATCACACTAAAGTACGTACTTTCTTAGGAATACAAATCTTTGGTTTTTTAAATGGTTTGTTTCTGATAACCATAATCGTGACTCTCAAGCTCTAAGAACTAGGACATGTACACATATGAAATTCCAGACGGGATCTAGATCTTACTATTTTAATAATGTATTATTTTGTCATAAATTCTGTTACATTGTAGTTTCATGTGTACTAAATGATTTTCCTTCAAACAGTTAGAGGTTGTTATTTCTAGTTGCATCCATAAACTTTGATTTGAGTTTTAAATCACTATTGTGTACTATAGACTTCTAAGTGATTTTTTTTATTTTTATGAGACAATCTATTATTTTTGCTACTTTTTATACCTTGAGCAATCCAGGCTCTTTGGATGCTCTTTTCATATCAAGATATATATAGGCAATATAAGGGTACTAAACATATGCTACCTAGATGCTACTTAGGCAATGTTTAGGTGATACCTAGGTTTGAAGAGGCTATACATCTTGTCTCCACATACAAAATCTAACTATCTTTCCTTTTTTTCCCTTTCCAAAATCCTTTGTATTAAGAGCCAATCGAAATTTAATGCATCAATTTGGAAAAATTTAGCAAAAAGTCATTGCGTAAACTGATCTTTTTTATAGCAAATGTAGTTGTTTTAAGATTCTTATAGAAACCTCCAGGATAGTGTGGGAATTGACATTGAGTTGTTGTGATTGTTGGTCATGTGGTAGTGGATCGACTACTAGAATGAGAAAGAGATGGTTGTCTCTTTAGTTCCTACATTGACTTGTGGACATAAGGTCTCATGTTACTTATTTAGGAGGCACTTTTTTTAAGAATCTGAATGTTGAAACACCATATGAAGATCTAACTAAACCTTGCTTTGCGGAAAATAAGTTACTTTGGTTTAATTCTCTTCTTTGTATTATGTGAAAGACAGTTTGAAAGCAAATTGCAGGCGACAATAGAAAATGAATCAAACTCTCTACAATAGTTGGGAGTGCACTAGATCCAGTTATTTTTCTTTTTCTTTTTTCCGAATCCTTCTTAGTTTTAACATCCAAAAATGAGATATAGTGTGAGCCATTTCTACAAAAAATGACCAAATTTAGAGAAGTCCAATTTAAACTATGAGCATCAATCCAAATCTAGTTAGTACCTTTTGGTGCAGATTGTCTTATTTATAATGTCATAAAACATTAGAAAGTTGACAAGTAGAAGAAAAAACTTAAATTCTAGGAGCAACTTGCTCTCTAGAGAATTCATATTGAACATAAACTAGGAGTGAACATTACTATATTTGTGTAAAAAAATGTAATGTGGATTTTTATCTCAACTACTAATCTATATAGTTTTGTTTATTGCATACAACATCCTCTGTTGTTGGTACTACGTTATGCCTTTGTAAGGGTACAAATGTCAAATTGTTTGAAACCTAACCTTGCCTATTTCAAGATCTTGATAAAAAATGCTATAGAAATTTTGACTTAAAATCTTGGATAATTTAACACTTACAAGTGAAATTTACCTTAGGACTATTAACATTAATGGTAGTTCCCCTTCTTTAAAAGGAGGTTGGTAGTTGACTACCGAGTTTTAGGAATAGGGATATCAAATGAAGTAAGGAAAAAAAGACTATGAAGGTCCACTTGGTAAAGATTCTACATCTGCCAACTTCTACTCATTAGCTAAACTAAGTTCTAATGTAGATGTTTTATAGATCAATGAAACAAAAACCAAGGAGATAGCTCTATGGAGGAGTGAAGACAAAAAGTAAGATGAGTTTTTGCAAATCACATGTAAGGAAGATAATCACAATGAAACTTCAATTGGGAAAAATACTACAGTACATTGCCAAGATATTTGGCTCTATTACATTTATATATGTACAACCCAATCTAACTAGTAATTGTTAGATTGGTAAAAAGGTCGTTCTAGATCTACTTTTTGAGGTAATTTGGAAAATTACCAAGTAAGAAATTATACATATCAGTAGTTCTACCGGAACTTACTATATTACCATAGACATTAGACGGAAACCCAAACGACAATGAGTCAAGTGACGAGGGGCAAGATGAGGGGCAAGGTGATGATGAGTCTAATAAAGACTTTCAACGCAAGGCACCTCGACGTAGGAGGGCAAAGGCACCCTCTATTTCAACTCTTCAAAGAAGGAAGCATCTTGAGGAGTTGAGGGAGATGTTAGCTCTTTCTCTTGAGTAGAACAATGTTTTAATTTGATAGCGTTGATAGAGAAAGACAAAGAGGTCATCACGCCGACTAACTGTGCCAAGGTGGCATACATGAAGAACATTTCTAAGCTGCGTGTTTGGAACACCAAGGACCGGTGGAACATTGAAGCCTTCATCATGGACTACAAGACGTACTTTGATGCCTCGAGGTACTTGGAGGATGACGAGTGGGTTCAAAGTTTGGGCTCCTTTCTTAAAAAGGGGGTTGTTGCAACCTTCTTTGCTTAGAGGATAAACCAACCCGGTGTAGTCTTGTGGAAAGATTTCAAGGATTGGGCTATGGAAACGTCAGAGAAGCCACATCAACACCTACTAGATGTGTCTTCATCGAGAGCATTGAAATGGAAGCCAGATAAAAGCCTTGCAAGGTATGGTGAAGAGTACGAGGCATAGTACCTTCAATATAAATGCGAGGTGGATCACTAGTAAGGGATGTTGGGCTCCTTTCTTACGAGCCTTGATGAGACCATCCGGTTGAAGGTATAGGAGCGTGAGAAACTCCCTAAAACAACGATGGAGCTCTTAGACATTGTCATCCGGTTGGGGATGCGAGGGACTTGGGCATGCAAGACAATCACGGGGTAACAAGACGTTAAGAGTGGCGTTTGCAAGCAATTTGGATGGCCCTCACAAAGGTAAGTTCTATAAAAGGAAGTTTGAAGCAAAGGAGAACCAAGAGGGTGCGGTAGGCAAGCCCTTCTCCAAAATGAAGGCCTGACAGGTGGATCTTAAGGCGGCAAAAGAAAAAGGGACTTGTTTCAAATGTGGAGGAGCGGGTTACTTTGCTAATGATTGCGAGGTGAATGGCAAGAGTAATAAGATGCTGGAATTCAACACTCTTGAAGATAAACCAATCTCAAGTGAATCCTTAGAACTCAGTGTTGAGGATGAGATTGGAGAGAGTAATCTATCTTTCAATAGAGGTAGTAGGATGTCGAACCTCGTTTTATTCAAAAACGGGCAATTAGGGTTTGTAGGGCAGTAAGGGGTAGCCCCAGCCGCCATAAATGGGAGAAGTAGCGTTCATTATGGCCTTTTTATTTATTTGGAGAGAGTAGTGCTCTCGTGCGTGCTTAAGTGTTTGCTACGGAACTTGGAATGGCGGCGGACCGGATGGAAACCGGATGGAAAACCGGATGTCGGGGGACGGGCCCCTGCCGGACCCGGCCACGATCCGGGATTTGAATTAAGCCGCCTTAAATTGGGCGGCTCACTATTCATTTCTCCGCGGTTCCTCCAGTCCTCCGCGCGCACCTGCTTTTGCATTTCCGGAGAGTGTTAGGGTTTCCATTGCGCGTCCGGAGGGAGAAAGCAGTGAGCGACTGACATTTGGGGATTTTGAGCGCCCGGGAGTTAAGGAAACTGAGCGCCCGGGGAGAGAAAGTAGTGCAAGGTTGGAGTTGGAGAAGGGCAAGCACCCGGACCATGAGCGCCGGAATTTCAGGCGGAGTTTGCGGAAGGGAGTGAGTGCGCACCCGGGAAGAAAGGCGCGAGGGCTCCAGGAGGTCAGGTGCATATCACAGAAGCAGAAGGGAAAGCGTCCGGAGAGAGAAGCGCGTGCTTTGCGGGAGAGAGAGAGGGCGCACCCAGAGAGGAGGACGCGCCATTCACGGAGGAGTGGAGAAGCGCACCTGGAGGCATCAGCTATGGTGCGCAGGAAGACCGGATCCAAAATCCCGGAGAAGAGGATCGTTCCAGACATCCCGCAGCACTTAGAAGACTTTGATGAGCTGCTCAAGGACCTCGAGAAGAAGGGGTGTTTGGGGTTGTTTGGGAAAGTGTGGGATGTGCAGGACGTCCAAATGTTGGAAGAAATTGAGGGCGGGGCTATGGATCCTGCCTTCCGGGCGACCATCCGGGCGAAGTACGGGAATTGGACCTGGGAGCTGTGGCGGGCCGTGTACGACTTCCCGGACACGAACGAGGACCTGGAATCGGGCAGCAAGGGCGACATGGATTGGGTGAAGGCGCGCTTCATCTATCTCTTGGGCCACGACGGGTTCAAGGTGGCGGATTGCAAGGATCCCCGGGAGCAACGGCTGCTCCAGTACGTGTTGGTAATCCTCAACCCGGAGAAGCCCACCACCCTCACGGTTACATTGGCCAGGGGCATCTTCTCCGCATGCCTCCGGAAGAAGAAGATCAACTGGGCGAACTTGGAGCACCGGAACACCTAGAAGTGGGCCCGGAACCTCGGCAACAAGAAGGGATGTCTGCTGGCCCCGTTTCTCTACCACCTGGACGAGAAGGAAGGGTGCATCACGGAGGAAGAGAAGAAGAGGTTGGAAATTCCTCCCATTCCGGGAATGAGGAGCCCAGCTAAGAAGAAGACAACACTTCCGGGAGGAGGAGCGGGGCCCAGTCGGCCCTGATCCTCGCTGCGACCGGAAGAAAGGAGGATGGCTCCACTGGCACCTCAACCGGACAGGAGCAACGGTTACTCAACCGGATGGGGGAGGTTCTTCCCAAATGCGGCCTCAGGTGGAGCCGGTGGTGGAGTCCGGACCAGCGGAGGAGACGGGCCATCGTCAAGTGCATCCCCAGGAGCAGCCGGAAGCAGGTTCCGGACCGATAGAGGAAGATCCTGCCACGGTGGGTCCACAGGAAGAGCCGGTAGAGGAGAACAGACCGGAGGAAGGAGGTTCGTCCCAGGTACGACCCCAGGGTCACCCGGACCGGAAGAAGAAGCTGGTCCTCACGCCCGAGGAGGATGAGGATCCGAGCGTTCAGGAGACCACCCTTCGGAAGAAGAAGGGTCAGGCCCAGAGGAAGACGACTCCCTTGAACAACAGGAAGAAGCGTTCCAGTGCGGCAGGAGAAAGAGGGGACGACTGGGAGGAGTCCGGAGACGAGGATGACCGGGAGCACGGACTGGCCGAGAGGGAGGAACCAGTTCGGGCAGTAGGACCATCCGGAGGTGCACATGAGGAAGAGGAGGGCCCGCTCGTGGTGGGGAACATCCTCATGACAACCCGGGTCGCCCTGGACCTGGTCATACTGGGACAACAGGAGGAGCTGCACCGGAATGCAAACTACATTGAGAAGATGGAGGTTCATGTTAGTACGAATGAGCAGCACATCCGGGGGCAAGAGGAGACCATCCGGTGCTTGGGGGAGACAAGCCGGTAGTGCATCTCGAAGATGGTAGAGTTGTTTCAACCGGGAGGTGAGGTGCAAATGAAGGCCCGGTTGTACGACCAGTAGGTAGGCCAGCCGGGATTGGAGGGAGCAGCCCGGATGAAGAATGTGGTCTGAGAATACTCGGACAAGGTGGAGGCCTTCTTGGTGGAGTTCCGGTCGTTGGCGGAGTTTATGTCGAGGGAGAGTAGAAGCGCATATTCCTTTCACAAACTTTGTGTGTGTGTGTGTGTGTGCATATGTGTGTGTGTGCATATGTGTGTTTGCTTGTGTTATTGCTCGGAACAGTGACGCAACTAGTCCGTTGGTAACTGGATGGATTAGCCGGGCTCGGGCGTAGAGTCAGTTAAGAGACCGGGTAGAAGATTTGGAAGAGTTAGGATCGTTTGAATGTGGGGTTTTCTGTGTCCGGTTGCAGGAGATAACCCAGGTTAGTAGCTGAGTGAGCAGGAGGGGGTACTCCGGTTCTCTCAGTACTCCTGGACGGGTAGTTTGGTAGAGGTGCCAGCATTCAAGTAGATCTTGCAATTGTTGAGTTCGGGGAAGCTAGAGTAAAATGGGTCGTGAGGAATTCAATCTCTTCCGGACACCCCGGATACTGTCCATTCCGGTTAGCAAGTCGTTGTAGTATTTTGGAGAGAAGGGGCAAACCGGGTTGTGCTTGTGTGACCGGCTGTGGGTTTGGGAAAAGTCCATAGTTGAAGAGCAATCCGGGGAGTACCCGGACTAGGGAGTTGAGTTTGGAGAACCAGGCAGTGGTAAATCCCCTGTCACGGAAATCAGTAGGGGAGGGTGTGACTTTAAATCCAGCATCCTTAAGAATGCAAATGGAGAACCCTTTGAGGGAAAACAGAGGTTAACGGGAAACCGAATTTAGTAGTTGGGTTAGACCGGGTGGAGTAGGGTTGGTTAAGTTTCCAACCCGGACAGAAACCGGATCTAGCCATAGCCGGATCAGTCAGTAGGGAAGATCCGGTTTTAGTACGGAAAAAGGGAGTTAATTGGTGACCGGAAGAGAGCAGTCACCAATCCGGGTCAGTTTCCGGAAACTTCCCACTTCACAAAGTCTCTACGGAACGATAACTTGGAAATCACCTTTACGAGCATTCTTAATACGAATCAGTGCGCTCTAAGGGAGTATCCGGTACCATGTGCTACGACATAGGATACTGAAGAGCATCAATTTGAAAATGATTTTGAGAGAGGGTGACTTTGATGCAACTCTCTCTACAATCACCCCTAGTAAGAAGGAAGGAGTCTATTTTTGGCCTAAGGTAGCAGGTTCCTATGTTGCTACGTTGATTGATACAAGGGCCACAAACTCCTTGATGACTCCGAAATGTGTGAAGAATTTAAGGCTACCGATGGAGCAAACCGTGCAACCTATCAAGGTTAATTTTGCACAATGGTTGGTTCAAGCAATAGAGGTGGCTAAGGATGTCAAGATTCATGTTGATGGGAGCAAGTTTCAAGAAGACTTCACACTGTGTGAAATCGGTGAGGCGATGCCATGTTAGGAAATACATTCCTACATTTCTATGGAATAGAAATTAGAAAAAGGTTTAAACTACATGTGATTGTGGTAGATGACAAGGGCAAACCCAACCAATTGCAATAAACTAGGATGCTAGGCCTTAGAGGATTAGGAATTAACATAGTTTGAATCGAGGAGCTTTTTGAGGAACAATTTGTATTATTTTTACGGAGAGATGACTCAAATATGAATACAATTGTGGAAACTTCACCTTCAATTGCATCTCATCTTTGTGCCAAATGTTTACACGACTTTAGTGATGTTCTGACTAATGAGTTGCTATTGGAGTTGCCTCCCAAGAAGGAAGAGGTAGAATTGATACAAAGGGCAGAGCCTCAGAATAAGGCTCCGTATTGATTAAACCAGATGGAACTCAAAGTGCTAAAAGACAAGTGGATGCACTATGTTGAAGAATAGGTTGTTCGTAGTTCTAAGAGCAATTAGAGTATGTTAGTGTAAGCTATTTGGATTGGTCCTTAGTGCCTTAGTGTATGAGGACAGGGTTGGTCCTATTGAATATCCCATATCGATTGTAGCACTAAGTGCCTTGGGCTGAATATATAAGCAAGGGGTTGGAATGAGACACCATCTCATTCCAAGCACGGTTTGCTGTACAGTGGGGTCCAAGGTAGAATGGCGTTTTTGGTTTCGCAGTGGAAAACAATTCAAGTCTGCCTACTTTGAAAGCCTCCCGAGAGCTCAAAAAATGGTATTTTACCACGAAACTCTTACCAAAGACTTATCTTTAAGTTAATTATATGTATTCCAAATTTCAACGCCAAAGGATTCAACAAAAAAAATTATTCAAAATCTACCAACATTGGTAACTGTAGAAATTGTTTCACTGCTGCCAACTTTGACAGCCTCCCAAAGATTGAATTTCTTCTTTTTTGCCATCAAATTCTTATTAAAAAAACCTCTTTATGTTAATGACATATGATCTAAATTTCAAGGCCAAAAGATTAATACAAAAAAGGATATTAACAATCTACCAACATGTGTAGTTGTGGTAAACAATGGGGGAAACTACACACATTGGTAGATTGTAAATATTTTTCTTTTTATAGATTTTTTGACCTTGAAATTTGGCATGAATTTTTTTATCATAAAGAGCATTTTGTGCCAAATTTTTTCTGGTAAAGACAATTCCTCAACCGTTGGGAGGGTGTCAAAGTTGGTAGCAAAGTTTCCCCCATTGTTTCCTACAACTACACATGTTGGTAGATTGTTAATATCTTTTTATTTATTTATCTTTTGGCCTTGAAATTTTTATCATATGTTATTAACATAAAGAGGTTTTTGTTCCAAGAATTTCATGATAAAAAAAATAAAATTCAATCTTTGGGAGGCGACAGCAGTGAAACAATGTGTACAACTACAAATGTTGGTAGATTTTGAATAATTTTTTTTGTTGAATCTTTTGGCCTTGAAATTTATCATATGTATAATTATCTTATAGATAAGTCTTTGGTAAAAACTTCGTGGTAAAATACCATTTTTTGAGCTCTTGAGAGGCTTTTAAAGTTGGCAGTACTGAACTTTTCTCACTGCGAAACCAGAAACACCATTCTACCTAGGACCCCACTGTACACTCGTGTAAGCATTCTTTGTGATGTATTCTCTCTCTACCTCTTTTGAATCTCAAGAGGTTATGGGCCCACTGATGCGAGTGCTTTAGTAGAGTTTGAGTACATTTGAAGTCTTGGGGAGGTCAAAGGGCTCATTCGACGGCTTTGACAGCTGAAGTTGTCTAGTTTCAAGGTGTTTGGAGCTTTGGAGGTGCTCAAAGGTCATTTGAAGCTCTTGTGCTTAGATTTGAAGTGTTTTGGAGGTCTAGAAGCTTTGTCGCGTTTCAAGGTGCTTAGAACTTTGGAG
Source organism: Pohlia nutans (assembly GCA_022496805.1). Lineage (NCBI taxonomy): Eukaryota > Viridiplantae > Streptophyta > Bryopsida > Bryales > Mniaceae > Pohlia > Pohlia nutans. The sequence goes on along the minus strand of CM040106.1, from coordinate 9,791,289 downwards.
GTGCTCAAAGGTCATTTGAAGCCCTTGTGCTTAGATTTGAAGTGTTTTGGAAGTCTAGAAGCTTAGTTGTGGTGTTTGAGGGCTAATCTAGTACATTAGATGCACAAGTGCACATTTGAGAGCCAAGAAGGCTGATTTGTGTAGCTAGAGGTGCAACCACACTTTGTGTGTGTAGAAAGGTGCTAGATCTACCATTTGGAGGCGCATGAGCTTAGGATCATCTAATTTGAGTGTATTGAAGGTGAAAGAAGCTTAGTTGTGGTATTGGAGGGTTGATCTAGTTCATTTGATGCACAAGTGCACATTAGAGAGCCAATTGGGCTGATTTGTGTATTTAGTGGTGCAACCACACTTGTGCGTGTAGAGAGGTTCTAGATCTAGCATTTAGAGACACACAAGCTTAGTTGTGATCTGATTTGAGTGGGAGCAAGTAGATCTTGCTTGTTTGAGTGTAGAAGGGGCTGATTGTGCATTGTTGTGTGCACAAGTGTGTCTGCACACTCCTAGGGGCTGCTTTGGGTGTTTGGTAGCTTGATTTGCACACTTGGTGTTGAAAGGACAGCGTTTGTGCTTTGCTATGGCTTCATTTGAGGGTGAAAGTGTTAGGGTGCTTGAGAAGTTTGATGGCACCAACTTCAACCTTTGGAACTTCAAGATGAACTTGGCTCTATCTTCCATGGATCTTTGTGAGATCGTTGAAAGCACGGAGGAGACTCCACCACCTGATGCAAGTGACAAGGACAAGAAGGACTACCAAAGGAGGGTAAGGAAGGCCATGTCCATGAATGGGCTCAACTTGGTGGATGCACAACTTGCCCATATCAAGAGTTGTAGGGGTCTAGCGGAAGCATGGAGGGTGCTTTGCAACATTCATGAGACAAGAAGCTTGTCCAACATACTCTTCTTGAGGCGCAAGTTCTTTACAAGCAAGATGGAAGAAGGGGCTGACTTGTTGGAACACATCAACAACATCAAGACATTTGCAGGTCAACTAGCTCGCTTGGAAGTGCCCATGAGGGACAATCATATTGTCATGACTTTACTTGATAGTTTGCCACCTTCATTTGAGCACTTGATTATCGCTTTAGAGACCTTGAAGTTTGTTGACCATACAATGGAGTTTGTGACGGGGAGGTTGATGCACAAAGTGTCCAAGAGGAAGGAGAAGGGAGATCAAAGTGGTGAGGCAGCGTTGGTGGCGGCTCAAAACAGAGGGAGGATGCCAAGGGTGTGTTACAAATGTGGCAAACCGGGCCACATTGCAAGGTATTGCGTCAAGAACAACAAGAAGGAGAAGGAGAGTGCCAATGTTGCAAGCAACAACAAAAACAAAGAGTATGCGTTTGTATGCGCCCATGTTGCAAGCAAGGAGGACATTGACGAGGAGCGTGCTTTTGCAAGCAATGATGGAGATGACAACATCATGGCAAAGTGGATCATGGATTCGAGAGCCACCAAGCACATGACACTCCATAGGGCAGCGTTCCAAACACATGAGGTAATATCACCATCACGCAATGAGCACTTGAAAGATGATAGCATTGTGCATGCGGTTGGCATTGGTACCATTGTTGAGGAGGTTGTAGTGATGGGGATGAAGCACAAGATCAACATGAAGGAGGTGCTTCACATTCCCAAATTCAAGAGGAACTTGATTTTGGTAGTCAACCTTGCACTCAGTGGTTTGAACGTGGAGTTTCATAATGATGCATGCATTGTGAAGGCTGCCAATAGAAAGGTGGTTGCTAGATTGCCAAAATAAGGGAGCTTGTATAAAATGCCCTTCTCCATGCATGATTTGGAAAATGTGGCACAACAAACGGCACAATCAGCACCTTTGGAGCTATAGCATTGCCGCCTTGGCCACTTGAATGTGAAGAGTGTCAAGGCTCTTCAAAGCATGGTGAATGGTATGCAAATCAAGGATGGTGCATCTATTTCAACGGTGTGTGAGGGGTGCATTGAAGGCAAGCTCTCTAGAACCCCATTTCCAAGTGAGGGAGGTCAGCGTGCAAGCAAGCCCTTGGAGCTTGTGCATTCAGATGTTTGTGGTCCATTTAAGACCATTTCCATGGGTGGTTGCTTGTACTTTGTGACTCTCATTGATGATTTCTCTAGAAAGGTGTGGGTGTATGTGTTGAAGTCCAAGGGAGAGGTGTTTGCCAAGTTTGTGGAGTTCAAGGCACTTGTGGAGACACAATTGGAGCACAAGATCAAGGTGTTTCGATCGGACAATGGAGGGGAGTTCACTTCCAAGGTCTTTGAGCGCTTCTTTGAGTTGCATGGCATTGATGATCTTGCACAATTTGATTATCTTGGCTAGTGATGATTCGGTGTTGGGGTGGTTGAAGTCCAAGCTTGAGAAGGAGTTTGAGATGAGTGATCTTGGGCCATTGGAGTTTTGCCTTGGTGTTGCATTTGAGAGGAATTGCAGCGCACGCACCATCACCATGAGCCAAGGCAAATACATTGAGGAGGTGCTGAAGCGGTTCAACATGGAGGAGTGCAAACCCATTGGCACTCCTCTTGATGTGAAGAGGTCATTGTTGAAGCTTTCAGATGAGGAGTTCAAGGAGGTTGAAGAGGAGATGAACACTACTAGAAAACTATGACCGTTTCAACAGATTTTTAGCAGATTTCTGTTGTGGCGGGTTCCGGCGGTCACCACCTGGCTTCTTCTATATTTTTCTGTAAACTAGTGAACAGAATCTAAGCAATTTCTGTTGATTTTGTCGCCCTTCTTTAGAGCTACCTCTGTTTTTGGAGTTGGTAAAGGATACTGATGACATGGCAATGGAAAGGTGTGACAGCTCTACATGGTCATTTTTAGACATTGTACTTAATGAAATCACCGGATACTTATTTATTTTAGTGGGTTCCTTCATGAAAACTTACCCTACTTTCCATTGAGTTACTGTACCCTTTACCTTCACTTCTGCTTTACATTTCGTAAACCATCGTTGTCATTTTTATTTTCTCAAGTAAAATGTGCACGTCACGACCAATAATTACTTTTTAATGGTTTAGGTTTTTCACTGCTTATGCGTTTTTTTTCGTCCCTCATTTGCCTTTCATGGCTCAGATATAACTTTTTTACCCTGTTCCTATATTATTGAAAATTTACATCTGTCTTTACACTTTCAAGTAATTTATTCTTCTGTAATTACATCCCAGTAAATGAGGGTACAATAAAAATCTGGTTTCATTAATGAAATCTTCAACTTGTGAAAACAAGTACTTTACGATCTTGAAGATAGTCTCTTTAGCCCACTTTTAGAAACTAAGTTTCTCAGACAAGACATTGTAATTACAATTACATTGTTCCATTTCCAAAGGGCCACGTACCATTCCCTGGGACATTTATGATATGACCAGAATCACCTATATTTGGGTTATAACTGTCATATGCGTAGTTATAACGTATTGACACGTATTCCCAAAGTGTGCTTCTCATTCTCTTATGACTGAAGTGTGTCCGTCATTCTTGATTTCAAACATACTCTGCTTCTACATACGAAACATACAGAGCACTTCAAATTTCGTGCATATTCTTGTCACTCATTTCCGGTACTACATCCCATAATGCTTAGGGATTCATTAAAAAGCGTCCCTGTTTCATTCTTCGCATATCATGCATGTCATATGGTTCCCCCAGTATATATCGAACCAATCACTGACCATGCCTCCCATGTCCACATGCCAATAAATGGAAAACCATAATTCCACAACAACTGGTATATATTGTTTAGGGTTTAGGGTCTACTGTATATGCGGATACATACAGGAAGGTACGCTGTTTGATCTTATAAAAGTTTTGGTATATAGTCACTTGTCATAGGCATCCAAGATGCGCAACATATGCTTATACACTCTGAATGTACACTCTCGTAATTTTGTCGTTCAATGTTCTAAAAATCTAAGTACATTACCTCAAAGACAAAATGATGTCATATGACAGCTACCACATACACAAACCATTCAATGTGACATTGTTCAATTTGTCCATGACCTGCCTATGTGTCTAGTACTACATATTCTATTGAATGCAATATTAACAGACTAGTCACTACATAGTTCCACATCTTCATTTTCAATCTCCCTCTTCTGAGGACTCACCAACGTCTCGGTCAAATACTGGGGCCTGTTTTTCTAGTGCCTCATTCAGAATCTCATTGAGTTGAATGTTCCTACCTGTTGGAAGGGGATCAGGGTTTGTCTCCGGGATTGATTCTGGTACTTGTAGCCCTGCAAAATCATAATCGGACCCCATGGAAAACATGGGGATTTCATTGGGATCCTCCATTTTGCTGTCAATTCTTCGTCCTCGGAACCTCCATTCGCAATACTACCTTCCATCATGGCTTGTCCTCTTCATCTGAAAAGAAAAATTGATCACAATGAACTGGAAATGAAAAAGATTTGTAGCCAAATGGTACCATGCTGTTAAAATTAGCTAGAGTGAAACCCCATTCATCTTCTCTCACGCACTCCTACCCCTGTAATTAGCCTTCACCTAGTTGCAAACCAAAAGAACCGTGCAATGACGTCCATAATTTAACTCCACAATTTCCAAAATTTGGCCAATGTACTCCAAGTTTGCATCAACTAAATTCTCATCACGTCTCCCTGATCGACATGGCATGTGGAAAAATGCAACAACTCCTGAGTCACAGGTTTTAGTGATGCTATCCTCCGCACTCTTTACTCGAAAGTGGTACCCGTAAGCGTACATGCTTTTAAATCTCTAGGCCTGGAATGATGGTGGTCTCGAGGTATTTTCAACTTCATCCGGAATTGCAATTCCCTGCTTTTTTTTTCCTTCAATGTCCATGCGAAGCCATTGTGGAAACGTTGGCATCTCCGCCAATTCCGCTGGATATAGAGCTCTTCTCCTCCCATTCCGCTAAGGATATCGGCTTCAAAATTCAGCCCAAGCTTGGTTCTTCTGTACCCTTAAACTTTCGTACCTCCTTTAGTACACCACATAGGCTCAGACTGCAACCCTCTCATAAATTATTTTTAGCACATTATAAAAAAAAAATTCTCCATATGAACAACGTTTGGATAAATCAGAGTTAATAGTTCCATAGACATTGCTTCACAATCTCATCATGTATGCCTTCTAGCACATAGTTTTAGAGTCAGGTACAACAGCTTACAAATTTTTCAATCACTTTTCTCTTGAAAGTTCAACAATCTTCCGAAACCTATAGCATGCTTAAAAAATGAACCGATTTTGAAAACACAAATTGCATTGGAATTGCAATGAAGCGTGCTTCAACTTCAAGATAAGTGAATAAAGAATAATTTAAAATGACACAATTGTTTAGATTTCTTTTATACAGTATCTATCATTTCATAATGAACCTTTCGCAGATAGTCAAAGATTTTTTGCATTTAAGCATTGAATATGTAATAAATCATACACGACGTTCAAGCTGTGTGGATTCAAGTATGTCTAAAGCAATTGTGAAGGTTCATTTCTAAAATGTATCATTAAACTAAAGTTGTAGTTTTCACAAACGGTTGAGCACTAAATGGTAGATAATATATAGAAAATATCAGATTTTTTGTATGATTTTTGAATACATATCTGTATTTGTATTGATGATAAAGTAGAGTTACTGTGATTCCAATGCAATTTAAACATTGATACTCCGTTCATTCTTAAGCATACACGGGCCTTCCAAAGTTCCAACAAATCCCAACTGGATCCAAAAATTCTTAACTATCTTCTACCCCACTGTACATACCATTATTGAAGTCACCATAATTTGTGAGAACAGTCCACAAACTTCAGACTTTGTACTTCCGGTACATATTATACATATAGTTGTCAATGTTTTAAGTTACCCGTGACGTCCAAAATTTGGTTTCCACAGTATAATAAATTCAAACAATCAAAACAAGCAATGTCGGGAATAGTACTACTCTCCAAGAATAGCAGATTTTGTGACACCACGACAATGTTCAGGGTACCTAAACCCGTACACGTCCAAATGTCACTGATATTAGATCTTAAACAAATTCTTAGCCTTCCACCTTTGTCAATCAATTTTTGACGACTTTCATCCAAGTCACCTTCTAAAATTATAGTAAATTCTCTACCAATTACAACAGTTCTCTTGTGATTAGGAGTTTTGATAATATTAGATTGGCCACAAACTGCAAATATTACAATTTCGTTATGAGAATTCATGCTTGCAATGGTCCTCTCCTGTACCCCTCATGTACATCTGAGCCATTCTCATATCTATTTTTTAGGCTAGCAACTACAATACTTGTATTCAAAGGATCGGTACGTTTAGGGGTTAAATTTGTACAATTCTTCTACCTGGAGTGTACTTAGAATTGACATAAGTCAATTTCAATTAGAAATTACACTTCTTGAAATGATATAAACACAAGTTTTATTTTAAAACACAGAGTTTGCTCTTTAGAATTAAAGGTTTAGAATGGGCATTGACTATAAACTACTCCTCTGCAGGGTTTATGGTTAAATATAGCATGCCTAATATAGCATTCTAGCACTTAAACAGAGTCTCCTATATCCATCAGGGCATGTCCAACCCCTACCTTCCTTACATTGTTCATTTTTATAAACTGGATGACTCACACCTAATAGAGGATGTCACTGACAGGAGGACATTCTTTCAATCACTATACAAGCATGACAGAGTAATGTTTACTGGCAATAGGGTTTGATGTGGGCTGAGTTGTCCAAGACAAAAGTGCATCGCACTCCTTAGCTCTTTTGACAAATTTTTTGGCTTTCCCTTCCCCTCCAATATCTCGTCAACTATTGCTGGTTCTTCCTTGTCGTCCCAAACTCTTCGCGTCATGACATTGTACTCTGACATATACTTAGTAATAAACCCCAACGCTTGCTCGACTTGGTAACCCTGAGCAATGCTACCTTCCGATTTTGCAAGGTTTCTAACGAAGCCTTTCACAGTTTTAAAATATCTCTCGTATGGATACATCCATCGGGTATGGACATGTCTGCACAAAAAAAGCTCCTGCATTAGATGATATGGCAAATGTGACATTATGTCAATGAAAGAAGGAGGCATCTCCTTTTCAAGCATGCACATGGTTTCGGCACAATCCGTGAGCATTTGATCTTTCTCTGCCCCATTCATTGTCTTTGCGCAGAGCTTCCTCAAAACCCGGCTCAAACGAATGACTGTCCCTGCAAGAGCCTTGTTAGAGACAATGGCAAAATCTGTTGCATTAAGATGTGGTAGTCATGTGATTTTAGACCACTAAGTTTCCCTTTGCTAATTTTTGTGTGTAGCGCTGCAACATAATTGGTTGGAGTCCTTAAATTCTTCAACATTCGCAGCACCTTTGCCCGATTTGTTGCTAACAAAACATATGATGCATCAGGCATGTAAAAACAATATCGGTTTGGGCCTGTCGCTTGTAAATGGTCTGATTCCACGGGCTTGCATGTTTGCTCTTACGGATAGGTTGTCCTTCTCTCCAAATGCCGTTCGTAGTATGTTCTCGGAGATGTTCTTTTCGCAATGCATCACGTCTAGGACATGACGCACTATTAAGTCCTGTACAATTCAAATTTTCGATCAATGATTCTCGAAAACAAAATAAACCCACTTTCGTCTACCTTGACCCAGTCTCATTCAAGATATAAGGTAGAGGCTCCAAAACCAACAGGGTTATAATTCCAATAGAATCTAGATATTGTACCAAGAAATTCCAACCACCCCCGAGCTCACAGTTTACACAGTTCATTAGAACAAATAACTTTGTTTGGGCCATTAATTCCTTACGCTTGATATGTTGAAGAATTCCTTACATGTAGATCAACTCAATTAAGCCTTTACTATGTTCTGTTCTTCATGATAGTGCATTTTTGTTGGTCATAGTTAAGTTTGATTGTGCACGTGAAGTTTAACCCTTTTACGCATATTCCTTTTTATAACAGTCAAACCTATATACATTTTAGTTTTTAATATTAGTTAAAATATACATGTTAATACTCATCATACATTAAATTGTATGTATCCTATTAGGCCTAAAATATTCTGAGTTAAATTTTACAAAATGAACTATTCACAAATTAAAAGGGCAAATAAATTAAGAAAATCATATTAAGTACAAAAATTCTTAATTGTTTCGTTAAATTTTGAAACATGTGGGAATGACGATTAAGGATCGCATAATATTTTTTTGTAAAATTTTTTAGTCCACAGTTTTGAATTACAAAGGCAAACATCCGATTTAGTGCAATTTAGACCTTCAGCTACATAGCATGCAAGAGAAATAAAACATTCAATACTTGAAATTTGTGAAATCCTAACAGTGAAGTGCAAGCTAGACTCGATTGACTACAATTTTTCAAATGAAAGCAATAGCAAAAAGCATTAACTTTGAGGCCAATATTGGCTTTGACCAACAACCATCAACTATTTGGATGCGTGGTCCTTAAAAGGTTAAACATGTGCTTTCAATGCACACATGTGTGTACACTAGTTTCAACCTCTTTTCTAGTATCTTATAATTTCCAAATATACAACATTATAATTCTGTTAGGACTTTTGTGTGAGGTCTTAATTCCAGTGCACAAGATGTTCACCTCTTGAATTAGTAAACATGATTTACACATGCATGCACAAAATTATACATGTGATTCTACATTGCCATTTGATACATGTTCTAAAATGTGGATTTCGATTTTATGTATTTTTTAATTAATTACTATAACACTCAGTTAATAACCCAAATAATTTATAAATACTTCAGTGCTTTTTTCGAAGGCTATACATTTCAAAATCACTAGGACATTTCATATCCTATACGTCCAAATGATTATACCAGGCTACCCTAAGAAAAAACAAGTGATGCCTTGTAAATAACGATGCAGTTCTACTGATCTTCAATGGAATAGAATCTGTAGGGTTCACTACATTGCTATACAGGCTTATGGGTTGGGCAAACATGGACATTTCCTCGCATACACTTCATACCATGATACTTTATTCCATTGCATTTTTTGTAGACAAGTCATCAAAATTCTTCGCTTTCCAATTCTGTTACAATTATGTCACTTCATGACTATGTAGTACTAACATGTAGATATTTCTCGTCACTACTTTCTGTCTTCCTTAACAAAAGCACCACTAGGTTCCATTCGTGAAAAACTTTATTTTATACATGAATCAAAACACATATCTTTCGTAACGATGTACTTCATGTTGCTACTATTCAATTCTTTTTGGACGACATTGGTTTATACTATATGTGACATTGTTTTTACTCATTCCATAGAGGCTAACATATCTGGATAGTGCATTCGAGTTCAACATCACTTCTCCCATCCACAGTAGGTACCTTTACATGAATCTCAACCAAAATGAATAACAACTATGACTCCTCATAGTGTAAAATACATAATGAATTAGAGTAGAGACAATACCTTCCAATAGGGAAGGTTGAATAAAACACTTCGTCGTTTCACGCCGTGTAGTTTCACAGGATCCGCACTAGAATTTTCCACTCCACCAACTTCAAGAAAGTCGGTTCGTGTTGTACCCCACTGTAGAACTTCATCCCCTGTGGGTCTCTCTGGAGCAATGTGCCACTCTTGATGATTATCAAATGCAGCTTTGGCTCTACGGAACCTCTGATCGGCAGCTAGGTATCTTTGAGCCCCTAAAAATATCATTTTGTTTAGGAGTTGAGCATGCTCTGCACATGTTTCAGGACCACAAAGCGGACAACCCTTGTATCTATGGACTTGCTGTCCTGATAGAAGTCTATAGACTGGAAAGTCATTCATTGTCCATATTAACATGGCTTGAAGAGTAAATCGTTTGTATCCTTCTGGCATAGACATATTAATAGCTGGAACACCTTCCCATAATTACAAAAAATCACAAACTATGGGAGCTAGATACACATCTATGTTCTCCGCTGTAGGAGATTTAGGCCCAAGAATAAGTAACTCTAGGGAGATAAAAAAAATTTGGTAAGCAGCCAAGGCGGGAGATTGTATATTGTTATCAACATCACCCAAGTTGAGTGTTTGATTGCATTATTCTTGTACGGAATAATGCCATCACAAACAAGCCCAAGACAAAGATTTGTTAAAACCTATGCAAATTGTGGCTCGTTTTCATCTATACTCTTCCATTGCTCGCTTTTGGCAGCTGACTTCATTATCTGCCCTTGCGATTTGTGAGTATGGTACCTTGTCATATGTTTAGCCACTTCTGGACATTTAAACATTCGTTGTAGATGTCTAAATATATCAAAGTATCGAGCTACACGCTGAGGCACTCAGTTGGACCCCGGTATGTATCATAATTGCTGGTATGTTGGACATTCTTCCAGGTCTGCATTGACGCCTTGGTACAGCACATGGCCGTCTGGGCAAGAATGGACCTGCTCATATTTCAATCCTAACTTCATCAGCAGGGATTTAACCCGAGATTTAACCTCATATGAAGTTCTAGGGAATTTGTTAGATGTTGGTAACAAGTCCCCAACTATCTATGTGAGGAGGGCGTTCAAAAATGTGTGTGGCACCGAGTATAGCGTGCAAATTGAAAACTATACAATTGCACACTGCAAACAATTTTGAGTGCTTCCCTCGTATACTGATTCGGTTGATTCACTCATCATGTGCTCTAAATTGGCCTCATCAAATTGTCCTTCGTAATCAACACTGCCCGCATCCATAGCAGCTTCGTCACCTCGTCAGCTTCGTCACCTCCATTCATGTTGTTGCTGTAAATGTCATCTATATGAGCAAACGCATCCCTTGCCATGTTTTCCAAGTCCACCGTTGTCCTCTGCGGCCAAGTGAATCCTCCCTCTCCATCACGACACCTTCTTTGTCGGTATTGCTCTCCCTCTCTACCTCGCGCTCTAGCTGGTCTACGGACATTTTGTCCATCCACCGTCTGTAAAACAAAAATATAAAGCATATTGATTTCACAAATAAATCTTTTTGGATGCTACAAATGATGAAATTCAAAATAAGTACGATTTATTAACATCATAAACACATAGATGATAAGGTATGTGTGCAAATTTTTTAATACCAGATGAACATGTCATTAAATAAGAAATGGAACCGCAACATAGGTATAGTCATACTAACTCCACTGCTCTAACACTGGGGTTTGTGAGTCGTATGAAACATTTTCAGTCCTAAGTATGTTTACTCACCATTACAGGGTATAGTAGGTAGGGATCACGACTGTATGCATTGTGGTGCCTTGCCACAGTCTCGACTTTTTTAATTCGAGCTCCCCTGTATCGGTTGCATCCACATGGGTATTCTGCTAAGCCCAAGCGTTGAGCTATTGAGCGCTCAATGTGGTACGCTGCGCATAGTCTTCGACGCATTGTGCACAATTTCTCCAAGCACTAGATACCTAAGAGAATTCACAACCCTTTCAATCCAAAAAAAAACAGTGTTCCTAAATTAGATAAGAGGTACGTGTTATATGTAAAAGCCCAGACGATTTGTGTCAATGGAACATTGACTACTACTTGGCTCCACCAACTCTGCTTCTTTGCGAATGTACATCCATGCTACTAATATGAACCATTAAAATCAGATATAAGACATATACCACACTCTAAATCAGGCATATCTTACTGGGTTCAGGACAAGACATAAAAAACGTTTAGCATCCATATAAGTGGAATCACCTGAAGTCCAATACCAGCCTATGGTCATTGTGTTGTACGTCATACCAGACAAAACTGACTTAGGAAATTACACAAAAATGGTCTATAAAACACACTTACACTATGAATCATATTTAGACAATACGTATAATACCATTGTACTAGTAGAACTCATTAGTTTAGAGTCTAATTTTTACTATGATAATTTTTTATTCCTGCCGCATATAAGCATTGTTCAAAGACATAATGCATAAAACCACTCTCCATTCTGCGCATTGAACATATCACTGATGCATTAAAAATAAAGGTCTATGGCAAACAAAAGACACATAGTCGGCAGCGATCCACCAACAGGTGGCATATTCTCTGTGAACTAACTACAGTTGCCTAAGCTCTCTAAAACTATATGCATGTGTACTGTTGGAGTGTGCACTATCACGTTCCACAAAGCTATCTTCCTCATGTTCAATACTATCACTATCATCGTCCGAGTAATTTGTAGTACTGGTTTCAAGATTTGCCAATGCTACTTGAGAGTTTCTCTTCTCACGGTTGTCACAGAAGCAGAATTTTGGAGGGAAGATGGGTACAGATTTTGACTTGTATCCACATGCCAAACGTTTTTTTCTAATTTTGCCGTCTAAAGACAACCCATGTCGAGGTAGAGGAAGCCTACAGTTGTAGTTAGGCTTTTGAACCCAATTGTGTACAATACATTTGATACATTTGCAGTCCTTACAAACGTGGTCATGATTTCCAAACATGTACAATCGGGTGATGAATGGGCATGATGTGAACCTATACAAGCAATATAGGAGCTCGGAAGTACTATTGGAATCTGCTGTCATTTTGAAGTCTGCTGAAATATTGGCAGGAAAGAGTCGAACTTGAACCTGTCAATTGCGGAGACTATGAAGTGGAGGACGATTTCGTCGTGGAAAGATAAGTGCTTACAGATATGACCTCCACCATGCACGTTTTTTTGGAGATTTATTTGGATGATCATAGGAATGCATCGTCAATATTTAGAACCTCCATAACGTTGAATCCCAAAAAAAACTTATTCTAAACATTATAGCAAGCAATGAATGTGAAGCCTGGCAGTTGAAAAAACCTCAACGCATAGTTGCAGTTTCATTGAAAAAAGATAGGTGTCAATGCTAATGCGACAGTAATGTGTAATGTGATCAACCCATCCAACTATATTAACTTGTACATCACATTAGACAAACCTGACTTAGGAAATTACACGAAACATGTCTGTATATCACGCATACAATCTCAAACATGTTGAGCGAATTTGTATAAGACAATTGCAATAGTAGAACGCACTAATTCAGGGTCTACCGTTTGTTCTAAATATACAAAACCCCCTGTGGTTTCTTTGCCTATTTATAAATTTGGACTTAACTATACCTTGCCTAAATTTCTGTGAAACAAACGATTTAAGTTCAAAATTATATATATCCACAACACACTCATGGCATATCCCATGAACATAAAAAATAAAAATATTTACACTGTATTTGAGTTACTATATGACAAACATAACCCAAATAACTTATAGCCCAAAGAGCTTACCACAAAAATCATCTAGCCTCATTCATCAGCCTGCACCTCCAACAGAATTATATCAGTACATAGTCGGTACATGCATACCGATAGGCTAGAATTGGGGACCGAGCATAGGAAGTTATGATGATGAATATTTAGAGATGTAGTCACACACAAAGTTTTCCAATTACACGATCACGGTAAACCTTCTTCATTAGAATATCACTCCAATTACGTAAGAATATGAGACGAAGCTGGTGGATTTCATTGTCACATGTAAAGTAATTGCTGTAGTCTTCAAATTGAGGCACGTGGACTTTTTGATAAGGAATTGCATATTCAATCCATAATTACATAGAATGTTCACCATTCAAAAAAACTACATAGATTTCTCTCCAATGCTAACACCGCATTCTTCCATAAGGACGCCAAAGTGTTCTTGCAACTCCCTCGCTTTCTCAAGTATACTGTGCGACTGCAATAGTAGTTCGCACATTTTTTGTCTAAGTAAACATCTTCTAATTTTGTTACGACTTCGCATTCTGAGCCTTGGTTCACCCGCACTTCTGTCTATTGTGATGATATTTTGAGACTCAATAGCGACATGATATGTTCCATTGCGCAGAGTAGCACTACGCTGTACTGATTCACAGATGACGTGTTTATCAACGCAGTTAAGTGACATGTGGAGGCCCCCCCTTGATTTGCGCACGGATTCCATGTACTTTGTGCTCTTCAGTTATACTGTCATAGAGTGTGCAACATGTATTCAAAGTCAGCATGATAGAATCACCTTTCTAAGTTTCCCTTTTGCCAAAACCACAAGCTTTTCTACTTTCATGTTCACATACGCACATCACATTTTCAAATTGAGGATTCACAAGGTTATGGGCTGTATCGTTGATGCCGTACAAGCAACATAACTTGAGGCATCGTGTACTATCTTCACCTGTCTTCACCGATCATAGTCAACAGAGACAATTTCGTTGGAATCCGCTGTTCCTGATATTCCATACACTCAATTCAGATGATGTGGTACTCGCGGAGGTGTAAGCAACGTAAAAGGTTAATAAGCTACTCAGAACTGACCACGTCTGTAGGAATATGCTAATAGAAGACCACAATTCGTCCTCTGCAATGCAGGTGTATCACTTGCATGAAATCAAATCTGTGACAGCCATGCAATGTTATAGTTTCCTGTCTACACATTGAACGGCTATAAACAACATAGTTTATTGGATTTGATCAGTGGTGTTCAATGAAGGTCCACTTAAATTGTTCACTCTTACGAGCAAAACAATTTCAGGGTTTAACATACATGAAACAGACATAAGCATGGAACCCCATTTGCTGAAAACTAGAGATGAGTTATGCAAAAGGAGCATTGAAGACTACTTGGTTTCACACACACTGCTTTGTAGTTTGGAATTTAGTAGTATACAATGTTTTCTCATGCAAGTCATAGAGAATGGGGTCTGAGTCATACATATCGTATGAACCCACTCTAGTGAGTGTACATGATGTAACTTTAGCAATAGAACTGAGCACCTAAGTGTCAAGCAATTAGAATTAAAAATTATATATTTTATCCTTTCTATTTAACTCTATAAATTATGGAGTATTTCTTAACTCAGTTATTTCAATCATTAGGAGAAATATGGGGTTCCAAAGGGGCCCTGTAAGACAACCCATGTTAGGTGAACCGGCTGCCTAAACACCTATCTCCATAGAAACCCATTGGTGGAGGTCGGTGCTCATAGCCAGTGTCGGAAGCCGCAGTTCTGGCAGTGTTACTAGTGCAGGCAGCGTCGGCAATGCTGGTAGTATTGTCAGTGCTGGCAGTGTCGATTGGCTCGACCCACAAAAGTGCAGTGCTAGCACCACGGTGGCACCATTGGTGCTAGCGTGTAAAGCGCACGGTTTTGCCTCAAATTTTCAGCACGTGCCGAAGGCAAAGGCCCCTTTGCTACCCCAGATTTCTCCTAATGGTCAGATTTGTATAAATACTAAACGACTGAAGCATTGGTTAAAAAGTAGTCTTTAGCGTATTTAGAGAGTGATGTTGTAGAGGCTCACCCGGGATTAGAATTGCTGGCCGCATCAAAGTCGCTCCCTATGTTTGCAAGAACGAAAATTTTCAGTAAGCCGCGGAGTTGCACGTAGCAAAGCCCTCGACACAACTCACACGCACCGTCGCCTCAAAGTGAGCAGCAAAGCCTCCCACAGAGAAACTGGCAGCATGCCAATACCGAACAACTACGAAGTGGTTTGGCTCAGAACTATTGCAGAGAACCACAAGCGCATTCACAGGGAGCTGAACCACGAAGATTCAGTGTAAGCACGCGTAACCATGTCAAAGTTGATGTTGGATGACTACATGTGGACAAGAGTAGCAGTTTTTGAGGGAACTTTTCTCCCACGGAATTAAGACGCTGTTGTTGAAGCGGCGAAAGGTTGGTCATGCCAATTTTGCATGTGCCTGTTCTGCAGAATTTGTCGAGCCCCCCTCCAATGCTCATACCCTCAACTGTAATTATGGCTTGTTTGTTTCTGTGAAGCATGGTTGAAATCGCTAGAATTAGAGCACGTGTTGTCTTTAGCATAAAAGGATCTACTAACCCTCACGCAGATGAATTGGGTTTACCTCTGTGTACTTTCTAAACGTAGACCGTGGCCATATCTTGTTTACATCGAGAACTGGGCTAATTTGCTATGAATCCGCTAACTATTATGCACCGTAGATGCAAATTAGGCCGCTTGTGCGTGATGGAGTGACTTTCCAACGAAAAGGGAATTTCCCTTGACTACTGTGCCTCCTAGAAGACCTAACATGTACAGTTGGATGAATGTTGTTGGTGTATGACAGCCTTGTTTACGGTCATTCTAGAAGCTCGTTTACTTTCTTTTGTGAGTCCCGGGCAATTTGCTAAGTCTCCGCATGCTGTAGTTCTGGCCACTCCGTGTTTCTAGTTTGTGCGCTGTTTGTGAAAAAAATTGCGTGTTGTGTCTAAACAACTGAAGGACTGCACATGAAGGTACAAAGCCCTCAACAAAAAGGCATTGTTGGACGCCAACTTGTATGCCCAAACTAGACAAGTTAGGACTCCGTCTCCAGTTTCTTTGAGCGACGACGACTTGCAGATTCTAGTGCGCTTTCTTTGAGCGACGACGACTTGCGACTCCGGTAGTGGTAGGTCTAAGCGACGTAAGAGCGGAGACCTCAGCATTTGTTAGTGTGACGCTTGAAAGGGGGTTTCAAGTGTTGAAGTGCCCGTAGAAAAGCCTGAGGAATCGCAGCGGGAGCCACATTTGGTGGTCTGTGAAGGGGAAGATGCGGAAGATGAAAAGCGCAATGCAAAAGTTTTAGTGAAAACGGAGCCGTTGTCGTCGTCGAGTGGAGATTCTATTTACGAACAGACTCTGAGTTTGTACCAACTGACGCGGAGGTTGAATTGGAGGAGACCTGTGTATCGGCTTCGACAGAGGATGTGAGCGCAGAGGGCATACAAACATTGGAGGAGGAGGTATCGTAGGACTCTGAAGAACTTTCCCTTCCGGTACATGTTCATCACCTTTGATAAGCAAGTAGGGGGTTTGCCACAGGTGATTGTTGGTTGTTTTTGTATTGATCCAAGTAATGGATTTGCTGTATTAGAGTATATGAGAGTACTGTGCATTTATTAATTTCTGCATCCTAGAGGTCGTAGTGAACTAGGATGCGCTTACAGTTGTGGTAGACATGAATAACCCCGAGGCCTAGTGCTTTTCGTGAACCCTGCATTCTAGTGAAGAGGACTTTAAACTAATCATCATTGTGGTCCAGTTTATACTGTGGAAGTTAGATTGCATAATCAACTAACCATGTGTAGACTAATTACTGTCATAGGGATTGCAGTGTCGAAGTCTCTTGAAAATCGTAAAGAATGTTGTGTATTTCACTGAACTCTGAATATTGTATATCTCACTGAACTCTTAATATTGTATTACAGTGTCTTATTAATAGTAACTGTGTTGTGGTCATAGTATCCTCCATGGGAAATTTGGCTCTCTAATGTTTTCATTGAACAGTGGTATTCATAGGGTTCCAACACTGTCTACTTCAATAACTTGTGCTGTCAGTTTATAAGTAATTATAAGCATTTTACAACAATGCGTCTGCTGTGTCCCAGTAGAATGTGTCTATGCATGCTTCAATAGAGAGTCTTTGGTGAAGCTGTTGCCACAGAGAGAAGTTGAAAGAAATAGAGAGACAAAGATGTTAATCAAAATTGCAAAAGGGCAATAACTGTAGACTACAAAAGTATACGAAGGGAAAAAAATGCATCAATATTATGCAAAAACGGATGGATGGCTCCCTAGTTCACTAAACGTGGTCCTGATATGTTTGGCAGCTTAGAAAAACCAACATGGTGAAACCTTTGATTGAGAAGGACCTGCCTAAATCACGGTTCGGGAAGAAAGGGAAGGCAACTCTTGGACCTAAACAAACGAGGGTTGCGTCCAAAAAATTGGCAGAAGAGCAGAATGAGGAGGATGATGTAGTGGAGGAGCCCCGTACTAGAAGAACGGGACGTGACAAGGCTAAGTCAAAGGAACCCGCCCTGCAAAGGGGAATAAAAAGTAAAATCACTTCGCATAGGAACCGCACACGTGGTGTTAGGCCTCACCAAAAGTCTAGTGCTAGATTCGGAAGAAGTGAGGCGGAAGAGATTAGAAGATGCCTTGGCTTGTGGGCGAGTAGTGACAACAATTACGAAGCCTACAAAGCGCCAAACGTGTCCAACAATTACTATACACGATACATCTGGAGAATTACCGGTAGAAGAATCGGCAAAAGGAGATGCTGAAAAAGATTACTACTCTCTCTTCCCCGTCCAACCGATTCCTTTGTTGCCTAGTACAAAAACACACAATTATCTATCCACAGTATTTACACATATGGTATTGTATATAAGTATAGAAAATCAGGAACATAATGCACGAACTACAGAACGATGCCCGGTGGGTGCACTGTACTGAACACGTACGAGTATACGTGAGTGCACAGGAGGGGTATTAATTTGAACATTGCCGTATGACGTATACATATGGTATACATATTATAGTTTGTGATTACGTACATATATGGAGGGCACTACAAGGATATATAACATCTGTATTTGTATGGTAGTGGTACTAGACTTTACAGTATATGTTTATTGACATTAGATGAAACTAGGTGGATGTACAGTTTCCTCATTACCTTATTGTGTAGGTGGGATACTATGTACACTTACGAGGGTATCAAAGACCTAGGTAACAAAAACCGGGTATCATACCCAAGGATTGAAGGGGTAGTAGTATTAGGATTTCAAACGGCTCAATAGGTTAGTATTGTCCTCGTTCATCTTCCTCTTCTTCTCTTTGCTCGTCTTGTCTTCCTCTTCTTCTCTTTGCCGGCGGTCGCTGTGTCGCTTGAGCGCCTGTGAGTGGCCTCGTGAGCTGTGAGCGGCAAGAGAGTTTGGGTGGTTTAGGATTGGCGACACAAGCTTTTACTGGAAGCGGCTCATCACCTCGGGAACTACGCTGCTGTTGCTGCTGCATGGCTCTTCTTCGCAATCGATTCCAACCTGATCGGAACAATATTGGTTTTCTCCGGTATTACCTAGGGGGCTTTCGTCACTCTGTTCTTTGCTGTAGAAGTGTTGGTTTTCAATTGAGGTTAATGGTTGCAAGCTCTGACATTGTGTTTTTTTTGCAGGTGTGAGTCAAAAACGAAGGGCCTAAAGACTATTAGCGGACTTTGCAAGTAAGTAGCTCGTTCTGGATCTGCCTCTTTCCTTGCTTCAAGCTCCCCTTTCAATTATGCTATGTTAGCAAGTCGTGGATCTTATTAATTGTTTAATTCAGCAACCAGGTTCAGTCAGAGGTTAGGTGGGGTTGTTGGTCAACTGCTGCAACTTTCAATGCAATGATGGAGTCAATTTTGTGAGTTACGTTGGGGCGCTGCAATTGCGACCAACTTGTTACATTTTGCTCATTCCAGTGTGCATTGAAGCAGTTGCGAGATTGAAGCTCAATTCTCAAACTTCACTTGCTCTCCAAGTTGTGAGAACGATCGATCGAGATGGTCTCTCATTGCAGATATAGTGATTGGAACATGCAGAACTCGATCAGCAGGAGCTAGTGGCATTCAATCTCCAATTTCGAGATTAATGTCTATTTGTATTCTTCAGGGACTTGGGAATGGATCACTGAAACCAACACCAACAAGATCAAAGTGTTTCGTGTGCTATTTGTTTATTGTTGATTCCCACTGGATTGACATTCGACCGACCTCATCTTGTAACTTGTGTCTGGTTGTGCATTTATAATTAACTCTCGGCTTGTGTTTGGTTAAAGAGACTGAATGTGTTTGTTTGTTCATATCTAATCTGTGAATGTAGCGAGTGCATTTATATTTGTACCGAAGGCTGACAATGTGCAGAAGCATCTGTTTTAGGGTTTGCAGGAGCTGGATTCTGAAGTGATCTGACTTCAACTTCGGGCTGCATCAAGATTTGGAGACCAAACTTGCTTCTGCACAATCAGAGCTCTATCTTGCATAAGCAGTCAACTCTAAATGAAGTTGGGGCAAACACTGTCAGAGCCCTATCTTGCATAGAACTTACATGTTGGGGTCTTGAAGTATTCTTTTGAGGTAAGAATGTGCACTAAAACTTTCTATCCTTGCTTTGTTTTGTAAACTCAAGTCTGCATTCCTTCATCCTCAAGTAGTATACTAGTATGCATATTTCAAGTAAGTCCCTCTTTTCAGTGTTTGTTTCTGTGGGACTATCAAAAGTGCAGGGCTTTGGTGACCAAAATTTGGAGTGAATGCAAACTGATTTGCAAGTGCAACTAAGCTGATGTTAACTAATATCCTGCATTCTGATGGTGAACGATTCAAGAGAGATTGAATGGAACATCAGCAGCGACATAAGCTTTGACTAGAAGCTGCTTATTGCTAAGAAGCGGCTCGTCGCCAAGGTAAGGTCATTTGGACCCTTAAACGTCCACTGCTTATTTTCTGTAGTATAGGAAAATTGGACCTCCTGCTGAAAATCATTTGTTTGTGTGAAAATGGCCCCGTTTTGACAAAATCGACACTGTTGATCTTGTAGTATAGAACAAGAGCTTTAAAATGATGTATTGCAATCAGAAAACCGAGGCTAAATGAGAAAATGCCACAATTGCAAAGTTCAGTGATGCAAATGGCCATATTGGGTGTTTTATACGCTTAGGGGTTAAGTTGGTGTACATTCTCAAAATGAGATCAATGTGTACTAGAATTTTGGAGCATGTTTGCAGTGGTGGCAATGTGCAAGTTGGTTACCGATTTGGAAGTCATGATTGGGAATGGAATTTGTGTTTATTTTTTTCTTTTCTTTTCTTGAATGTTTTGTACGGTGCAACATATGAGGTTTTGGATTGTCCCTACAGTGCACCCATGATTCTGGATTGCAGAATTAGATGCTTATGAGTTACATCTAGGGGATGAAAAAAATTTCAACGACTTTGTTGATGAAAGCTAGGATATTGCATTATACATATTGTAGAGGTTGATTATTGTTCAAAAGTATATTTGTATACTTATGTTAATGACTATATATGAATGGATTTTTTTTGGTGTATACATATTGTCTCTTGTATTTTAATTATTAAAATTGTATGTGTATTACCTAATTTTACAGAAAAAAAACTTGTATATAGGGGGTTTTTAGAGTATGTTGTGATCGCACGTGATTCTAGGTTTTAATACAAGGTGCACCCCCCGAGGAACGATGATGACCTCATGCACAGTCTTCCTTGTAAACATCGATGTACAATGCAGTGATTGTGTGATGGAATGTGAAAGGCAATGTTATTGATGTTTGATGACTTCAGTTATTGCAGATAACAACATCCTTGCTGAAAAAGAGGAGGGTGAGGGAAGAGGAACTTCCAACGCCAGAAAGACGGCTCCAGTCACACAACCGGGACTAGAACAAAGGATGGTGGAAAGAACACCAGCAATGGAGTCCCCAGTCAATGTGCCTGGAAGATTGAAGAGGAACAGGCCCGAGAAATATGTTGCAAAAGCTACCAGTGTGGAACACTGTGATCCAGAGAACAATCCATTTAAGCACAGTCACTTAATGGGGAGTCCTTTTGCAATTGATCACAAGGGTAAGGTAAGTATTTTGCTAGTCTTGGGTGCACACAAATTTAAACAATTTTTATTTCTCTAATTTTATCAAGTCTTTGTGATTCTTTTCCCATTGTATAATGCAATGACTTTTTCATCAAACATCATTTGCTATCAGGAAAGAATAAATGACTTGGTACTTGTACTAAAACATATGCATGTAAGTAGCACTGTACCATGAGTTATGAGGTATAGTAGTACAAAATTGGTGAATATGAGAATGTATTATAATTTTGCATTAAAGAGGGCAAGGGGAAAAGAGAGAGACGAGGATGATTCTCCGACGTATGGAAGAACATCGCATCACCGTCACAGATGTGAAAGCAGTTGTAGAAGTCCTCCACATCATTACGGAAGTAGCAGTTGCTACTACAGACAGAGGAGCCCACGACGTAGTAGGTCCAGGAGCCCGGACTACGAAAGAGACGACAAGGACAAAGAATGGGGACGGCATGCCAAAGAAGGCTACAGACAGGATATGTCGTCGGATTGTGGTGAGTGTAGTAAGCCCACAAGTCTTATTCTTACACAAGTAACTGTCCACATACATATATGAGGAGTTCCGTTTCAATAGCTATCCTTTACACAATATTGTTCACTTTAAGTGATTTCTGTGCTTGGTTATTTACTACAGGTGGTAGAGAGTATAGACGGGTTTCTTCCAAGGACAACCGGCATAGGAAGAAACACAACATATCGCCATCAAATAGTGAATCCTCTTATGGCAGAGGCACATATGGTGAACACAGGCAACGACGCCATAGATGTAGCCACAAACGGAGCCCCAAATCCTCTTATTCAAGATCACGCAAGTCTAGATATAGTGAAGGCCATGGGGATGACAAAACAAATCGGGTTGAAGTACCTGTTGTGAAACTCGAGCATGGTGCACCTCCATCACCAGCTTTTGAAAAGAGACGTCGTCGGTACAAACAAGCTGCTCGCAAAGCAGATGCTTCTAAACAAGCGAAGGATGAGAAGAAGCCATTCTATATCACCCAGGACAGAGGGAATACCCTATGGCTCGAGAAAACCAACATGGATAGTGGAAATAAACAAGCTCGCAATCGGCCTCGATCCCTCGTGCACCAATGTCAAGAAACAGACGTACAAAGACGTTAGTATTTTCAAACCACGATTGAACCAGAGTTTTGATTATCCGAGAGACTTGAATGAAGACCATTTGAGAAGTTTAATAGTAAGGCTGTAACCAGGAGAAGGACCGATCTCATTAAACATATTCAAAAAGGAGGAAGCCAGCCAAACCAAATTGACTGTGAAGTATGGAAAAGACTGCAAAAGTCGACATCAAAGAAGCAGTGGGAGGAGAAATTACAACAAGGACGGTATGCGATGCTTGTAGAAAAACGATAAATAGAATTGGGAAAAGAAGGGTGAATGGAGTGCAGGAGAATTTGAGGGAACTGTTGGGGAGGTCACTGTCCCAAACGACCCAAACGACGTGTACGCTGAAGTGCACTGGCACAAAGGGCCTGATGCGGTGAAGGCTAAGAAGGAGACAAAGAATCCGCAATGGGAGGAAGTAACAAGAGAGGAGTCGACAGAGGATGGTGGGCGGGACCAATCAGGGCAGAATTCTTCAAAGCTACAATTCAGCGATGATGTAGTTGAACGCGCATCGCAGATTTTGAGTGCCCTCAGGTAGGATTGATGGAAGTTCACTTGTGCTAGGGATGTAGTGTTTGTCTAGTCATGAATGTTAGAGTGAGCATTGATGACTACAGTGTCTACTGGGGCGATAGAATCAAAACTGCCTAGTTGTCAAATTATTTTATGGTTAAAAACATTATACGATACAGTATCAGTGTCGAGATGCTAATGCATTGTATGATGCAAACACAAAAATTTGTGCTTGTCTGGTCTAAACGTATGGGTTAGGACAATGTATTGTTTGGTTGTCTCATGCGTGTAAACAAGACAATATTGCATTAAAATATTTTTACATATCATAACGAAGTCAATGTCGCTATATGTCCGTCATGTATGCAACATTGACTAGGTTACGGGAAGGTCCTCACGTTCAACAAAGAAGGATAAGGACAATCGTCCAGACGGAAAAGGAAACATCAACGTAAATTCTGCCGTTCAAGGAACAAAGAGTAATTCCAAGGACATACATAGCAAAGTTACATGAAAAATTAAAGGAGCTGAAGGGATCGCATGGGGTGGGACCTTCTTTCCACCAAATTATGCTGAAGGACACCCCCCGGTCTAAAAGGAATAACACTCCAATTGCGGAAAAGGTAAGCAAAACATTTTCTATACCCTTGCGCAAAGGAGACAACAATGACTGTAGTATGGGTGTAATACATTGCTTGCAAAATGTACAATACTGCAAAGTCAGAGATGAAAGGAACCGTAAAGGATATGGAATGTTATTGCAGTGTGGAACGCGTGGGTGTCGGGACGAATCATAGACGGAGTATGTATAGGAGTGACATGCGATAGCAACTAATGTGAAGATGGACGACAAAGGATGGAGAGAGAAGGAAGCCTCCACTCCCGGATCTAAATGCTGATCCATTGGTCCTGATCACGGACAACATCTCCAAGGCTAGGCCGGACTTACGAATGAAATGGGTTGATTCAATCATGCGTGGCTATAAGGCACCTTTTACTGTTAAATCTCCTACATCACTTGCCGGATGTCACAAAAACTTGTGTCATCATTGAAGGCATAATAATAAGAGCAGGTTGGTTGTACATGGTGATCTAAAAATAGGTGATAACATCCCCTTTACATTGGTCATTCAAACCCCATGGAAAAGAGAGATGATGCTGAAGTATGGTCATGGAAGAGGGATTTTCATGGATGCAACGTTTGGTAAAAAGAAAAGTAGGTAGGTGTTCTACCAAGTTTAATGTTATGTCATGTTCAGTGTTACGAGTCTGCAGTGCAAATCACCCGTATTGTTTATGATTCAAACATGAATGTGAATGGTGTGCCTAATGTGCAGTTTCCATTACACACAGTTATGGTGTTTGATGAATATCACAACGGTATCCCTGTAGCTTTCATTATCACGAGAAAAACAAGACAAATTGATTTAGTGCCATTGCTAAAGGCACTGAACTCCACAATGACGTCCGAGCAACCTGAGTAGTGTCTAAATGCGTTCATTGTCGATTGTGCACCGGGGGAAATAAACAACATTACGTACAGTTCATCTAACCACAGATGTCTGATCATTGCATGCACTTTTTTATTTTGATTACATAACACTGTTTAGAGTCATTGGATTTGAACACTTGTCAATATACTCTTCGTGATTATAGCTTACACTAACATTTGTCATGCACAGTGAAGTGCGGCCGGAAACAATGTTATTCTTGTGCTTGTGGCACGTACAACAAGTCCTGCAGAAGCAAGCTTGTGTCGAGATACGCGATCAAAACATACGAGGTGAAATTTTCAGAGCGTTCGGGTACTTATGTACGACAGATCATGACCTTTGGGAGACAGAGAAGTTCCATTGGCCATCCAAAAGTTGAACAATTTGGAGACCAAGTTCCCTATGTACCCCTGCTTTTGATGGTCTATGCGCACCCAATAGTTGAATAAATTACACATATAGGTGGTTTGTTATCGCAACTTGTGTTATGCTGGGCAGGACACTAACGCAGCCATTAAAAATGATCACTGTAATCTGCAATCCGTTTTGAAATCTAAAGTTAACGTACTTGGTTAGTTGGGCGTTAAATGGATTGGTGTTTCAATAGCCTGAGTACTATTTTGAGGCATTACTGGTTTAGACATTTCTGGAAGATGGATGGCTTCACTCAAGTCATTGTTGTGGCTGCAATTACAAAGGCTAGGATTATACTCGACACTAATGTTATCCTATATGGGTACTATAGAGGGTGAATCTTGGTTATTTCAACAAAGGCACGACACATTGTGTATACAGTGAATAATGCCACTACTAAAATAATGTCTTGCAATTGCGTGCACGCTCATCACGACAATATATGCAAGCACCAGGTTAAGGTATGGCAGATGTTGTGCCATGAGCTTGCAGAGGGTGTAATTGCAAGGTATTGTGGTCGCAAATTAGTAAATGTGAATGGTGGGCTCTAAGAAATGTTGAATCCTATTCAGTGTTATGTCTTAGCAAACGGTCTTGTCCAATCTCAACACACTGTAGTCACGAGTGCAGTTCCTTCGCAACATGTCAAGCAGTTTCCACCACGGAGAACCTTCTAGACACACTCCAAAACCAAGCGGTGGTGCTAATTGAACAAGTCTGAAGCGAAGAGGTGCTAATGAATCACCTTTATATGGACTTCAATAGGATCTTTGGTCAGGATCAAGAATCTAAAGCTAGACATACAAAAGGGGAACATCGAGACATCATATGGGAAATAGTCTTGTTCGCAGAAAAGATTTCTTTGAGCAAGGTCATTATTGCTACTTGTTATGCGTCGTATGCAAGGTGTCTTCCATAGTCAATCAAACCAAAGTTGTCATAGTGCTAGGGAATTCTTAAAAAGCACAAGAGATAATGCAAGACTTAGGGAGCTAGCCTCCTATTCAAATGTGGGCGAATGTGCTTGACTTCATTCGCAATATGTTGAATTGGGAGTTTAGTGTTATCTCTGATAAGAGATTTAACCCAATGTTTCAATAATATGACGCTCCAAGTTTGAAGTATCAACAACTAGTTGTGCATTACAAATTTAGGCTATTTCAAAAGATTTGATTATTTTTTTATTGAGTGTAGTTATAAATTTTGCTCGCCATACAATTAATTGAATCAAAAAGTTAATTACTCCATAACACTAGGAACATCACTCTCTACCAAAACTTGATACATTTGTTCATTCTAGTTACGACAAACTATTTGAGAAGGCTAGGCTCTATTGTTGTCTACTTTCCTAAGCTATGCACTATTGTTCTCAATTAGCCTATCACGTGGTAGTAGTATCAATGTCACAAGTTTATGCATTGCATACTTGAGGCAAGGATGCCGTCTTGTGAACAGCCCCCGTTGGATCCTCCACGACAAGCTTTGGCCAAACCAATCTTTGCACGACATGATTCTCTAGTCCAAATAAGGAGAAAGATTGAATGATAGGTTCCACAAAAGGTACTACATTCAAATCATTGGCCCCGAGAGTCTTTCTACCCTGAGCATAAAAATGGATATGCACTTGTATAGAACACTTTGTTGCCATTGCATTTGTGCTTGGTAGATCCAAGCGCAGTAGATCCCAACATTTCTAGTGACTCCACGGCTTTTTACAAAGGAGCTTGTAACAAACACCATTGGCACGAAGTTGAAAAAGAGCTATGAGAATACAATCGATGGAAGAAGTTGCACCTTGACTAGCGACATTGAACTTAAAGTGATGTGATGTGGTCAAGTCTTTTGAGAGAAGCTTTGTCCTAATGGTGGTTATTCTAAGTGATGCCAGATTTAGGTTCAAACTACAGCGCTTCTCGCATCTTAACCCCTAAAGGACCGGAGTGTTTTTCCTCCAAAAACACTCCAATGCTGCCATTTTCACTCCCCCATGCAAAAAATCCAAAAGAATGTTATTTTTTACCTTCTAACCGTAAGATCTTGTCCTAAACTACTTGAAAAACATACACAACAAATTTCGTTGATTTTGACCGCACGGATTGCAAGATAATTGCATTTGATGGAAAAAAACACCCCAAAAAAACACATGCCCGAAAATTTCAGATGCGTTTGACCATGGCTACATCAAAAAAACCTCACTACCGAAACCTGTCGCACTTCACTTTCACATTCTATATGATGTTACTTAGTTGTGTACCAATTTTCGTTGCGTTTGGAGATGTTTAGGATGTTGAAGAACACCTTGCACTTGTTAGGGGTTTAAAACTTCAAAAAAGATTATATGTTTTTGGAATTGCAATATTTTTTACTTTCTGTATTTAAAATACGAATCCGAGCAGTGAAACACAAGTACATTCCACCCTCTATAGAATGGCGAAAAAAAATTTGAAAAAAAAATAAATCTCCAAGTTTTAGAAGACATGTAGCACATTTTTTAAGAATTTTGGGGGTTAGGGGGGAAATAAAGGGTGGAGGAAGGGAATTGAAGTGCCAACCCATTCCAATGTTCATGACCCCACTAACTCTCAAAGTGTACTGCCACGTGGCAGTACCTCATTGGACGATTTTTATTTTTTATTTTTTATTTTGTTTAATGATTTTAATTTTCAAAATTTTGAATAATATTATTTAATTATAAAAATTGAACTTTTAGTTTAAAATATTATTTTTTTAATTTAAAATAATAATTTTCGATTTAAAATAATAAATTTCAGATTAAAATAATAATTTTTATTTATAAAAATTATTTAAAAATTTAAAAATATTTTTTTAATATTTTTTTTTAATGAGTTTCGAAAATGGGGTGGTCTTCTGCCCACCACAGTTCACCCCATTTTCCACATGCTGCCCATCTTGTTGCCCCCCACTAAAATTCAACTATTTCTCTACTGCCCCGTTGCCCTTTCTCCCGAAAAAAACATATTTCCCCTCATAACTTTCACATACAGTGTCAGAATTCAAAAAAAAAAGAATCCCCATTTTCGTGGCACATTGGGGAATCTACTATTAAATTTCCTTCAAAATTCGATTAAAAATGTGTTCACCGGAACCTACCCGATTCTCTAAATGTCCTAGTTAGGACACTCGGTCCTTTAGGGGTTAATAGTGCATAACACTATGAAAGACCAATATCGGAGGATTTCCTTTATGGAACACTAGATTTATATATTATCTTTTGGGCTGTAAAAGAGTAATTTAAATCTTAAAAAGTACTATCTATATAATTAAAATTACAAATTCTTTGGTGATTGACTGCATTTAAGGTCTCAATTCACAATGAATCACATGTGCTCTTTGAATGTTGAACTTACAAAATTAAGCAAGCACAAATAATCCAAAAATCACTACACTTAGAGTATCACATTTCAACCAATCACAAAAACTTTCATTCATAGATTGAATGTCAAGATCTTATTTGTAATTGAATTACATATGTTTTTTTTTAATATTTTTTAACTTCAATTTAGTACAATTTTTTTGGTGAACGCAATCATAGAATGATCTAACTTTACGGTTAGAATTGAAATTCATCGAGAAATTCATTCATGTCTAAAACAACTATAGTATTTGAGTGATAGACATCGCTATATAGATGGCTCTAAATGCATTAGTGTTTTTTTACAGCGTCAAATAGAAATTGGATTGAGCATAATCATGGTTTCATAGAAAAGAGAAATGAAAATGACATAGGCACTTAAGGCAAAAATGTTATAAATTAAAAGTTAAAAATCGAAAGTTAAAAATCAAATTAATTTAAAATTTAATTTACATCTTAAAAATTAAAAATTAAAAATTAAAAATTAAAGGCCTCCAAAAATTAAAATTTTAAAATTTTAAAAATTAAACTATTAAAAATTAAAACATTAGAAACAAAAAATTTAAACGAAGATTCAAAAAATTAAAAATTAAAGAAATAAATTTAAATTTAATTTAAACATTAAAAACTAAAAATTAAAAAATTAAAAGATCAAAAGAAAAAAGAAAAAAATATATAATTTCTGCATCAGTCACAGCCACCGAGCTTTCACCTTTGTGACAAGTTAGAGCAAGGTCTTTCGCTCTATGACGAATCTAAAAGATCTTGCAGATGGGATTCACCCTCACCTCTTTTAGTGTTGATTTTACTTTCAAACGTTGTACTCGAGTACAGAAAGAGAGCGATCAAATGATTACATCTCATAACTGCTCTTTTAAAACCAAGCTACAAGAATCACAAAATCGATAGCACTCGCACATCTGAGAAGAATCACCAAATGCACCATGAAATGTTTTCACCGCATGTTCGACGAACTCCATGGCAATCTCATTCTGAGTCGACGGACTCCATGGCAATCTCAATACCTCCCGCGCCTCTGTGATTTTGGAATTTGCAGCGGGTTGACCGGACGAAGAAAAACAACAGGAATTGAGGAATCCAAGTTAGAGAAATGGTTGTAGATGGAGGGCTTGCGCTAACTCAAATAGTGCGGCAATGGAAAAAGAAAAACTACAATGCAAAAAAATTGGACACAAAGTAACGGGTGAGGCCTCTTTTCGGGAAAAAATAAATGTATCTCTTGCGTAGGCAAGGGCGGTTCCAGAGTGGCCATGGCGCGATCAACATGAAGAGACACTGAGACAAGAGAAAAACAGAGAGCTTTCGGGGGCTCGGTGGCAACAATGCCAGTTGATGACAATCTGTAATTGTTCTAGAATGATCAAGAATTGAGGTTGAAGAATGAGGGAGAGGCGAAGGTAGAAGAGTGTGGGGGGAGCAATGAGGAAGAATTGGGAACGAGGGAGCAAGCGAGAGCAGGAGTTGAGGAAGCTCATGAGCAAGTGATAAGGTCCAGGGAAGACAAGGCGGGGCAGACGAGTAAGCAAAGCAACTTCACATTCGGGTACAATGTACGGGGAGGTATAGGGAAATTTCAGTATCTATCCTAGCTCTTTTGAAATCTTTGGTTAGGGGCCATCGTTGGTCTGTTATGTCCTAAGTTCTTCATTTTGGACCGGTCAATGTCCTAAGAATTTTTTCCTTGATCGGTTGTGTGTCCTAGAATTTTCAAAAGCATTCGGTCAATATACTACATTGTAAAATTTTCTTCGGTTGATAAACAAAAATTCAACAAAAATTTACCATTCTAAATAACGCCAAATGAAAATTACCATTCATAACATCACCTTAAATTACCATAGCAACACCTTAAAACACTAAAAGAGCACTTTAAAACATCAACACAACACCTTGAAATACCAAAATAGCACCTTGAAACACCAACATAGCACCTTGAAACTCCAAAACGACACCTCAATACACCAAAACAACATTTTAAAACACCAAAATAGCACCTTCAAATATCAAATTTACACCCCGAAAAAACCAATACAAGGCAACTAACAATCTAATGAACAAGAAGATGATATCCTGAAGAGGAGTTGAACCTAACAAAGTCCTATACCAGCTTAGGACTAAGAATCCCCAACCCTTCCAAGACCCCATGCCATAAAGTCTTGAAAGGGTTCTATCTAAACCCATCCCACATACAATGAAGTTAACAAAACACATCAATAGTTGGGAATTTCTTCATGGTCTGCATACAAATCATTAGTAATGGCATGGTCAATCAAATACTTTTCAGGGTCAGAATACAACTACCTGAACTTGGTGGTGTTTTTTTAAAGTCCAATAGCATCTAGAAGAAGTGAATGACAACCTTCTTGAGGTCTGCTAAAGCAATACGCATAACGCTTTCCAAATGTTGTGTCTTCAATCTATCTCTAAATTTTGATTTAATAAAAATTTGTATAGAAAACGCTCTTTCACAAGAAGCTGTACTAACACATTGCACACTTGCAATTTCAGCTAAGATCAAAAGATTAGAATACTTTACTTGAAGTGAAGAATTCCAAAAATCATACTCTATAAATCTTTAAAATTCTTTTGCAATTAATCAATTGTAGCTTGAATTTTAAATGAAAAGAATTCATGTTTTACTGCATCGGGGTTAATGAGGGGGCTGAGTTTCTTACCATTCAGCTCTTGTTCCTTACCATAGTATGAACATAAAACCTCTAAATCTGCAACATCCCAACCCCACAGGTTTTGATGGCATGTTACAAGGATTGAGGACTTTGAAGGCATTCATGTTTCCATTGTCTTCAAATCTACTTTCTAAAGCATCAATCACAACTTGAGCATATGCTTTTTGAAAATCTAAAATCTTCTCAAGATCACGACCAATTCTATCACGAACCGTTTCAAGACCATGATACCAATTACCTCTAATCTGAGATGAAAGGCGTTTTAAATAACCCCCTTCAGGCCCAAAATCAGGAATCACGTAATATCCAAAATCCTTATTAAAAGTACAAACATTCAAATCAGACCTTCCTTCTATAAACAACATCCTAATTTTTGTAATTTCAGCCCTAACAATTGATCCAATACTACTTACGTCAACAAACTTATATTGAAACACACTTGAATGCAAAGAAAGCATGTGTATAATGTCAGCCAAAAAGTATAAAGAATACATCGTTTTAAATGACCTTAACTTTTCATACAAAGAAGGAGCACCTTTGTCATCTTTTTTATGTGGCACATCACGAAAATATGTTATAACATTCTCTAAACTATGAGACAAATGAAAGAAGTCACAGCTTGCCACCTAGATAGCCACCTTATTTTGTGGTATCTTTTCAATGACTTTTGAGCATCCGGGAGCAGGCTTTGAAATGCTTGTAAATCAACTCGTTGGTAACATGATTTTTTAAAATAAAAGGCAACTTTGTTTAACACTTTATCAACATCAAATGAAATTACTTTACAAGAATCATATTTAATAGCCTCTAAAGTTGCTAAATTGGTTGTATGTGCCACACAATGAACTGAAGTTAAAATAGGGTTGAGTTTTTTTAACTTAGTAGAAACTCCATTTTTTTACCAACCATAGTTAGTGCTCTATCAAACCCAAACCCAATGAATTTATTAAAGTCTAGTCCAAAATCTTTTACTAAATAATCTGTGAGCCTTTCATATATTACTGCAGCATCCTTATGTCCATCAACAATGAAAAGAAGGCCTAAAAACATTGAAACTGGTAACCCCTCTTCAAAAAAAGAAGCAAACACTACCAGATGACTAGTTACTGCAATATCAGTAGATTCATCTATCACTATTCCAAAAAATCTTGCATTTTTGACTCTATCAAGTACTTTTGTTTTTATGACTTTAGAAATACCAAAAATCATATCAGCACATGCCTTTTCATCATGGTAAAGCTTCTCAATAGTGCAAACCTTTACTCCAACAAATAATTTATATAAAGGAGAAATTTTATTAAATGGAACAGTGTTTTCACCAATGTAATAGGCAATTTTGAAAAGATTCAACACTACTTCATCACAAGTCCTATTGGCTTGGGCAATTGCCTTAACCATGACTTTCTGTCCAGATGGCATTGCCCATACAAAACTCTTGAGCTCATAAGACCCGCTATGTTCTTTGAAAGCAAAAACTTTAATATTTATAGACCCTGTCTTTGCAAAAACAGACCTACTTCCTTTCTCTCTATAAACTTTACAAAAACCTCTACCCATTGTTGCATTAAATTCCAACCAATCATAATCTAAGTACCATCAATCTTTCCATTCCCTCTTAGCAGCCTCAATGGCAATTTCAGATGTTTTGGTATTATAGGATGAGGTTAAGGGCAAGACTTCCCTTTCGTCATCAGGTATTCTAGCTTTAAAAAACATATTACTAAGAATTTTTTGTCTTTTAGCAACCAATGGGAAAACGAGAGCTAAAACAGGGAGTGTAAACCAAAATGAACCAAAACCAAAAATACAAGTGGCCATTGCAACCATGATAATGGACCAAACCAAACAATGCAAGAGGAAAAGGCAAGAAAAATAGGAAATCAATCAATGAAACAGAAAGATCAAAACAAAACAAGAAAGAAAAAAATAGGGTTAGAAATTATAGCGGCAAGTGCAACATCTAGAACAAGCTCCTTCTTAGTTGCATCCAACCTACAAATATATACGATATACACCGCAAGAGCAATGCCAAATACAAGCAAGTGTCGTGAACAGAGATTAAGAGAGAGAGTGAACATAGATTGAGAGCAAGAGTGAACCGGTGAAGCGGTGAAGTGAGAGAGCAACAGGCGGCTAGGGCAAGTGATTCCAAGAATGACGATGAGCTCGTTGGGATCACAGAGCCGTTGGAGGACCATTCAGTTGAGAACCATCTTTCTGAAAACCACCTAGTTGATAACCGTCCCTTTTGAAAACCACCCAGTTGATAACCGACTTTACCCTCGAGACGTCTTCTAAAATCCGCTTGTACACTCTAAGTTTAAGAGGCCAATTTTTGCCTAGGTTTCAATTTGACGAGAGAAATTTTTGGCTTAACATTTCACATCGAGTTGCTTTCTTTCATTTTTATTTTGTTTTTAGTTGTACTGCCAACTCATGCAAAATTTAATCAGCAAATTCAAATTTCAACCGGAAAATCTGTAACTAGCTGCCGGTTCTCTCCATTCATTGTTCGGGTTCCTTACGAGCTACACTTGACTTGAATATTTACAGCTATCATGTGTGCGGAAAGTGACTCAGCCAGTCAGCTTTTTACTCTCTCATTAGTGTGCATTCATTAGACTATAATCATCCACCATGTTTACCATTGTTTTTACTATTAATTACACCACTACTGATACAGAATACCAAGTCCTACATTTGTTCACCTCTCCATCACTTCATTCTTACAATGAGAGAAATCATCTTTATAGAAAATAACCAACTAACTATTTAGCATTTATAAACAAGGTTTTTAGGTCCTTTTTCCTACTAAGACAGTCTGAGGCAAAATTTCCTTAGTGCAAACCGGATTATTTTATTACAACCGATAATTGACTGATTATGGACTATTGTATAGTCTAGAATTAAGTCCGCTTGCAGCTGATAAACCAGAAATAGTGAAACCATTCAAAATAGACTTTACAAAATAAGAACATATAATGCACTTTCAATACAACATACACAATAGACCATTCACAATATGAAAAAAAATATTTGTGCAACTGAAATTGGATTCCAATATAATATCAAAGTACAAGCAAATTGACAAATCAAATTGCTATGAGTAATTGCATGACTAAATGGCTGAAACTAACGGCTAAGCTAAGTGCTCACATAATTTGCATAACCTAACCCAGAAGAAGAATGTCAGCCGGAAGCCGACAACAACCCGTAGTGGACAAAACAAAATAGAGAGATTTCTATAGATGGTCAAATCTAATAGCACAAGCAACCTCGTAATGAATTTGGCCAGGACGAGGTGAACATCTATGTGAGTCAAAGATTTGATCTTTGAGTCACAACGAGTTCATTCTTGGAGACGGTACATATGCACATTTGTTTTGCAAGAATTTTGAGTCCTTTCAAACAATAACTCTATGATATTATTTCTCCTAGCCTTCCAAGCAATAGATACCTTTAGTTTTTTTGATTATTCTATTTTTTTTCCACATAATAAAAAATATATACCTCTTAATGTTTCCAAAAAATCAAAATACGATGAAATTGAATTTACTATGCAAAAGTTATGAATAAACAAAGTTTTGGATGATTTTTAAGTTCAATTCATCATTCTTAATTTTATCCCTAGATTCTAATATGCAAATTTTTGCTATATAAATTAATCTAGAAAACAAGCTTCACCACGCTCTTTTACTTTTCATGCGAATTACAAAGATTTGGATGTACGGTTAAAAAATTAAGAGCGGATGAACTTACGATAGCGGCGGATGAAACTACGGCGGATGAAACTGTGGCGGATGAACATACGGTGGATGATACTACCTAGTAATTGTAAAAAATTAATTTACCCAATTTACCTAATCTACCTAATTTATTTCTACCCTTTAAAAGACTAATGAATCAAAAATTTAAACCTTCTAATTTTAAATCATGCAATTTTGACATTTTGCAAAGTAATTGCAAAAGATATATTTTACCTTTTACTTTTACCCTAATTTAACAATATCCATTTTGGCTTTAATCAAAAATATTTAATGGATTTTAAATTAAATTTAATGCATTCTCGTCATTTCGCAAGATTGATGCAAAAAATATTTAATTTACTTTTTACTTTTACCTCTAAAAATTAATTTTACCCTAATTTGATAATATCCATTTTGTCTTAAATAAAAAAGATCTAATGGATCTAACTAAATTTGATGTGTTCTCGCCATTTTGCAAAGTGAATGGAAAAAAAATCTAGATACTAATTTTTGTCAATTTGAATGTTAACAGTTAATTGACTTTTCACCTCTGCTTTTCAAAAGATCCCTTCTTATCTTTCTTTTTTCTTACGTTTGCTAAGATCTAATGTATTTACTGTGGAAAAAATCCTATTTGATTCTTTTTTTTTCGTTGTTCCTTTATTTCAATGGAAAAGGATGAAATCCAAAAAAAAACTCGAATTTACTACTGGACCTCCTAGTAACTTTCTTAATACAGCTCGGATCGGCAAACGGATCTTGCCAATTGCTTCAGAAGGCCAAAAGTAGCGCAGAGGATCCTATTTTGCTAAAAATAACATATCTTGTCAAATTCTCCTTGTTTTGACTTTTCGCTGCTAGCAAAATTTACCATTGGTTGGTAAATGTAAAATTTGTTGACTTTTGACTTTACCATTGGTGCTCGATGGTCTCTCTATGTAGGAAACGAATATTGTAAATCTCTGATTGGCCTCCCGGATTGTCTTGTGCGGTATTGTGAAAAATTCTTCACTCTTTTGCAAAGTCTACGATAAGCTGGTCTTTTAAAAGGAAATAACTTCCTAATGCAAATAATTGTCAAAAGAATTTGCCGCATTCAAGGTACTTTGAGGTTCTCGTTTAGATTTCTTGGTCATTTTAGCATTATTTATTTAATATCTAGGAATTTTTTAATCCATTTTACTGCAACCAATGCTCGCGTTTACTGCTCTAATTTCCCTCGCTACTTCTATAGAATTTTTGAGATTCTCCTACAAATTCAAGGTATTTTTGGTGAATTTTTGAAATTTACAAAAATTATAATTCCTCGTTTATTTAAACACTGTTATAATTACCGTTTGTTTAATTCCTAATTTTACTAGTTATTTTTCGTTAATTGAATGTATCAATTATTTTTTACAAGTTATGCTTCTTAATTATTTTTACCTTTTATTTTTATCCGTCATTTTAACTTTTTACCATTATTTAGGCTAAAAGGTTGTACTAACAACATTCCAACTGTAATTATCCTATAAAGACATCTAGTTTCCTAAATAGGTAAAATTCTATTATTGGATTTACTAGTTTTATTTCTAAATAAGTTACTAATTTGGAATGAACAGAGAAAAAGTCTTTAGAAACTAATAAATAGTAAAAAAAGATTATGTTTAAAATACTTACTACTGATTTGGCCTCTCAGAAACTAATGTATTCATTGACTGACATATATATGTAATGGATATGTAAATGGTAGAAGATTGGTAGAAACATTAGTAATAACGCCGGACTTGTATGATGAGCTCGAATCCCATGAAATGGCAATGGAATGTAGCAAGCTAAATCACGGGCTTTTCGTAGAGCTACAGGATTCACATCAACAAGGAGGACCTGGTCGGGTTTGCAAACATCCCTAGAACGACGCTTAGAATATAGAGTCTGGGGGACCTTATAACAGTATGGATGATTTTCATTGCCCTCACAATTCAATATCCACAAGATCGGTTTGTTCACGGTGCAACCGAGCAGCAACTGCGATTTTCTGCTAACCATGCATAGACAATTGCAACATAATTAGTACCATCCATTTGATCCGTGTCTTTGGAAACTTTCAAAAAACAACTAAGAACTAAAATAGTTCTCAGTTTAGGGTTAGCTTTATCCTTTTTACTTTTGCTTTTTCTACCTTTCGTGCCAAGATTGTCACGGCTTTAGGTAGGGACCTACGTTTATACCCTATTTCCAAAACCATAAGAAGGCACCACCGGTAGTCAGCATTGCCAAGATGGACATCTAGACCCTATAAATTGCCCTCATCTCCTTGCTTGAACCATCCCATCTTAGCTATCTTGCTATCATGTATGCTCAGGTCTGGAGTGTGCAATTATCAAGGTTGTTTCTGGTATTGTGATGAGACTCTTCTCCTTATTGATATATGAAGAGCCTTAATTAAATTTAAGAGAGCTTTAGTCAAGTCATGGTGCGAATGATGAGAATCTTATGGAAAATATTACCATTTTGACAGTACCATGTACGCCTTATAACAGGGCATCATGAGCAAGACACCACCAAGGGCAGGACAGCCATCACGAGCAAGACACCAGCAAGGGCACGACGGCCATCACGAGAAAAACAGTCACTAAGGGCACGACGAAGGACACAAACAAGACAGTCATGGAGGGCACGAGCGGCCATGACGAGCACAACGGCTACCAAGGCCACAACGGCATCACAATACCACCGCAAAGCATCACGAGCACGGCGTCTACCAAGGACAGGACGGCCAACACGAGCAAGACAATCACCTATCGCAAGACGGCCAACACGTGCAATACACTACCAAGGGCATGACAAGGCATCACGAGCAAGACAGCCGATCTCCAAAATCACCACGACGCCCATTACGAGTAGTCACCAACGGCAAGTAGTCACCAAGGGCACGAACGGCCATTACGAGCACGGAGGCTACCAAGGCCACAACGGCATCACGACACCACGACACTCACCAGGGACACGACGAGGAGCACGAGAAAGACAATCACCCATGGCACGACGGCCATCACGAGCAAGACAGTCATCCATGGCATGACGGCCATTACGAGCAAGACGGTCACCAAAGAACACAAGATCAAGACGTACACTATGGTGGCTACAACGACAAGGATGACCACAGTATTCATGGATCATGGATGAGGTGGTGAAAAATTATGAACAATTTTGCTTACCAGGCACCATTTAGGTACCATTTATGCATTGCGCATGTGGTGTTGAAGAGGTAATGATGAAAACCATTCACAATGCACATAAGGTGGTGAAGATGTAGTGATTAATTTTAGATGGAACTTGCATATGCACCATGGCATGGTCCGGGTGGTGTTTGCACAATATCCTAGAGAATTAATCATTATTCATTAACTACCTCATCTACTACTACAAATGATTTTAATCTTTACCTTTCACCACTTCATGTACAACCAAGTCCATTTATTTTATTTTATTTATTTTTCACAAAACTAACAATTGCTAAAATTTATTTATTTATTTGTAATCTTTTGAATGATATGCTAAATTAAGAAAAAAAAATCTTTTCTATTTTTATTAATTTTAATTTCTTTTTACTTCTTTATTTATGTATTTCTTTTCCGTATTTTTTTAATGAGTTTTTGATTTTGATTTTTACAAATTAAAAATTATTAGGTTTCAAGTTATTTATTTTTACAATATTTTGATTGTAAAAATTTCTAGATAAATTTAGGGCTCCCTTTCCCAATTGTAGGGTTCTAAATGGACAAAAAGAATCCTTTCTATGTAACAATGATGGTCAATAGCTTGAAATCAATCATTACCTTTTCACCACCTCATTTACTACCGTACCTTCCAAGCAGCTTCGTCATGTTTTCGACAAACATCTAATATTTTTCAAAAATCCATGTTTGTTTGTCATTTTTATAGATTTGTTGAATTCTATTTTAAAAAAACCATGATATTGTATTTTCGTATTCATCCACATTAGGGGAAATCTGGGTTCCAAAGGGGCCTTTTGTTATGGCGCTTGCTGAAAATTTGAGTGAAAACCGTGTGCATTGCACGTTAGCACCAATGATGCCACCGTGATGCCAGTAGTGCAGTTCCGTGGGTCGAGCCAATCCACTCTACCAGCACTACCAACACTGCCAACACTACAGCTTCCGACACTGTCTGTGGGCAGCGGCCTTCACCAATGGGTTTACAAGGAGAGGGGTGTTTGGGCAGCCGGTTCACCTAACACGGGCTGTCTTACAGGGACCCTTTGGGACCCCATATTTCTCCTAATACATGGGCCTTGCAAATTAGTACCACTACATGGATCACTTCTCTTGCTAAATCTAATTGATTGAGTGTTGTAAAGTCTTGTGTTTTATACAAAATGCAGTGCCAACAATGAATGTGGGATATGTAGAACTCTCACTTCTTTTTCTCTCTTAATCATTGGTTAAAGTGCTTCACAAAAATGAGAATAACTTAAGCAAAAATACTTCAAATCACAAAATTCTTTTTGAAAATGAAAGGTCACTTGAAAATGCAACTATAAATAATTTAACAATTTTAGAAATAAGATAGTCCATAATGCACAATTGAGCCTCAAAAGTATGATCACAGCACCTATTCTTCTCATTCAATTCATGCAATATCTTCACAGCCCTAGTAGATTTTGTTCATATATCACGCATAAAAAGTTCAAATCACAAAACTTTTTTTGAAGGTGATATACAACTTATCCTTTTAACTTTTTTTAGTTGAAAACATTTCAAAGTAAGATCATTTGGTATGCTCGATTGTGCATCAAAAACTATTGAAAATATGGTGTGGTGAGAAGTCACATGAACTTGCAAGTTCTTATCCTATATCATTTGAGAGCGACTTGGAATGAACTTGATTACAAGGTGAGTTCTTTCTTCCCAACAATTCACACTTTCCTCTTTAAATAATACTATGATATGTGAAAATGGTAATATTTCAACATTTTGACTATTTCAAAAGACAGTTAATATGAAATTTGGCAAAATCTACTCATAATTTCCAAAAGAATTTGTCTTTGCTTTTCTAAATTCTTTAAAGACGACGCTACTTGGAAAGTACGGTATTGTATTTGTATTATTATTGTTTATCACTTAAACCCCATAGCCGGAGAAGGGAGCTCTAGATTTATTTTAAAATTTTAAAATATAAAAAATATCAACACCAAATTAAAAAATTAAAAAAGATACTCAATTTTCTTTACGAATAAGTAAATAAAACTTAATGAATTGTCATTTTTAATAAAAAAATAACACATGAAAAATTCTAAATAAAACTTTCTATTTGTCAAATTTAAAAATTTTAATGATTTTTCATAACCTAAACTACCATCCAAAATAATATTTTACACATAAAAATGTGAAATAAAAAAGTGAAAGTAGTTAGTGTATATGTATATATACATATATGCATAACCTTTTATAACTGTTTGAATCGACATATATGTTGAAAATGAGGTGAAAAAGTAATCCTTGAAACAATTTTATCATGGTCAAAAGGTGATGAATAAGTATGATTGTTTATAGATGGAACTGGCTGGGCCATATATGACCGTAAAACCTTGTGGACGGAAAGGGACATCTAGATTTATCTAGAGATATTTGCAATAAAAAAAATTTACAAGAACGTAAATACAAAATTGCTAATTGTCAATTTGCAAAATAAAAATAAAAATAAAAATATTAAAACTAAAATTAAAAAAATGTGGTGAAAACAAAAATATCAAAAAAAATAAATTAAATAAATACATAAATAAATACATAAATATATATGTATATATATATATATTCCAAGAAAAAATTCAAATATATAAAATAAATGCTCTAATTGTCAATATTTGAATATGAAAATGAAAAAACATATAAAATTTTAAAACCTAAATTATCATCGAAAACAACAATTCACACTACATAACTTAAAGTGCAAAAATTTACATATAAAGGAAACTTGTAAATTTAAAAACATAGTAGAAAAGCAATGGGAATACTAAAACAAAACATTGTTGTGTTTAGTATTCTTTTTCCCTAAAATTTTTTAAACAAAAAAAATGCCAAAAATTATTAATCTGGAAAAATGAAATTAAAAAGGATTCATCCAATCTAGAATATCACAAAACAATAATTGACTAATTAATCAAACTTGTTAAGAATGTGAAATATAAATAAATAAATGAAATTTGAAATTTGAAATTTGAAAATATTAAACTAGGGCTACGCGATGCTGCGCACAACCGTTGACGAAAATCATAAACCCATCTTCACCTTGAGGCTCTTCCACGCTTCTTTCTGAAAATGGATCCTAGTTTGCAATGAGACTTGAATGATGGGAAGTTGATCGGAGTAGAGCTCTGCCCTAAACCCTAGCTTGGAGTTTTGAGTTGGGACACGGCTATAGATGCGTCATAGCTCATTGATTTGTTTGTAAGAGCTACCACAATTGCATCAAACATGTGAATACGACCAGTAAAGAAGTGGAAGAGATTTGCAAGCTTACCAGTACCCTGGCAGATGGAAAAAAAAAACCCTAAAAAAAACCAAGGAGAGGACGACGCCGACATCCAGCCCAACACCTACCCCGACGCCAATATTCAAATAGTGAGCACAAGATAAAAGAGATAAACAGCTACCCAAACAACCAATAAATGAATCTTAGGATACACAACTTGAGTGAATTTCAAAGCGCAGATTCTTGACCTTAGGATGTCAATACACAACAAAGAAAGCCTTCGAGCATTTGCAATCTTATAAAGTGAAAAGAAAATGACTATTTCGTATAATAGACAAATAAGATGCCACAATTAGTTTCCCCCTAACTAATTCAACAATATCCATCATATCTTTTTCTTCTTTTTAAAAAGCTGGTAGAAATTTCACAACACTTAAGCCCTAAAACATGCAAATCCAAATCCACACCGAAATGGAGTTCCTTTAACCAACGGATGGAAATACACTCCAGTTTTAAATACTCTACAATAACCTTCCGCATTGCAGCACATCGAACCAAAAATCATGCTTAGGAGAGCATTTTTTGAAAACAGAAGATAGAAATCTAAAATTCACTACAATGCTGCTCAGAAAATAAACATGAAAAGATCCACATGTGACCCACTCAAAAATCATGAAGCCCGATTTCGTCCTTTCGTATTAATCAGTCCGGAATATATCGACACATAGACACACATGTAAAAAATCTCGCTTCAAGGTACCCTCATCAACTTTGCTCACATTGTGAAGTACACATTTTTTGGCTAAATTGTCCCCATTCTGGTAGAAATTAGAATAACATGGTTTTGGTATCCAACTACTGAATCCACAAGCATTTCTTAGAGCATCAAATCAAGGAATTTCCAGAGGCAATTTTGCATGCACCTACATCGTCTCCGTCTCTTTCCTCACTCAAGTTCGTTGTCGACACATTCTGATGGCTGCTAGAAGCCAGAATACATTGCATTGTGATGAAAAGGTCCTCAGAGAGGCGCCATGCCAGAAGCTCTTTGGTGGTTGAAACCTTTGGTGCCCTTCACGATGCCATAACGCAACTGCGGTCTCTTGCATGGGAACAAAACATTTATTTGAAACATTTGCCACAGTAAACGCTACCATCTTTGTGTAGTTTCTTCACTCTTCACTTCCGAATCCCTTAAACCAGAACGTCAATTGACAAAACAACGATTTGAGAAAAAATAATCTTGCTCACGG
Source organism: Pohlia nutans (assembly GCA_022496805.1). Taxonomy (NCBI): domain Eukaryota; kingdom Viridiplantae; phylum Streptophyta; class Bryopsida; order Bryales; family Mniaceae; genus Pohlia; species Pohlia nutans. Next base: position 9,748,760 of record CM040106.1, on the reverse strand, counting down.
TAGTCACACGTGACATATTGCACCCTGGCCTCCTGGACATTATAACATTGTTACCAATGCACCCTAAACCCTAAAAAACGCTGGTAATCCACGGATCAAAACAACGTTGATAATCTAACCCTAATCCCTATCAACGTTGATGCCGTTGTATTCGATCGTATGCACGACGGTTGCCAGGCGCCCTTCAAACTTCTCCCCTTTCCAAGGCTCTTACACCACAGTAAAGACATCGGCTTGCTAAGCTGTGAGAGCCAGTGTCTTGCCGACAACGACGACGCCGACGCTGACGCCTACGCCTACTCATTTCCTTTGTAATTTTTTTGGGTAAAAACCCACTCCGAATACCTTGTCGATGGAATCAAAAACTAGGGCTACGCGATGCTCAGCACAACCATCAACAAAAAATACTTGTTAACCTCTCAATGTTCTGGCGTTCAAAAACTGGATCACCAACTGCTTCAAAGCTTTGTAACTTTCTCATACAATCTTGGATGACTTTCATCCGAATTACCTTTGTAAGACTATTAAATCCTCTACACAAGATTTTTGCTTTTGTTTTGGTATTGTTCAAAGGCCTCTATAGAAAACCAACTGCATTAGTAGCGTGGATACAAAAACACACCCTTAATGCCATCAGGGTTTTCATCCGCCGATTTTCTCTTATTATTTTTCTGGGTAAAAACCCTCTCCAAGTACTCTTGTCGACGGAATATCTCTTGCTTGATCTCTTGCGCTATCACCTTGCCATTGATTATATGGGCTACAAGATGTGTCACAATCACTACATAGAGAACAATAAAAAAAGGAAGGTTTAATGTTGCATAGCATTCCATTATGCGTATCACTCTAATTTAGGGTTGAGCATAATGAAGTCATCTTTGGAAAGCCTTTTGGTGTATACTTATAAGCTATGCAATGTATGTGAGTGTTGCTTACATAGTCTTATCATTAACTCGCATTTATTGGAAATGAGATACACACACAAACACTCACCTTCAAGTCTCCGCATCACTCTTAAATAGGGTTGAGCATACTAAATTCATCTAGGAAAGCCTTAAATTGGTTTATTTATTTATTTATGCTTGCAAAACCCTCAGAAAACAAGAGAGACAGTATGCATTGACCTTCTTTCTACATGATGGTTTTCAGTGGTAGCAAATCCTTGCAGCTCTTCTGCTTGTCTATCGTGTTCCATCCTAGAACCGACGATGTCTTTACTATCTTCTGAAGCTCATTATGAACAAAGAGAAGAATAAGAAGAAGCGCAAAACTCCATGAGTAGGGTATATTGAAGGTGATAGAGGAATGCACAAAGCACATACACAAACACAAGGATTGCGTAGAAAGAGATGATCTTTACTCAAGAGCTTCCCTCTTTAAGAGGTGTACGCTAGGAGGTGTGCATGACAACCCATATAGAATAACTCACCACTAGAGGCCTCTAAGATCAACCCGTGCCTTGACCCCTCTTCTACACATCATTATTTCCACCCAAACCCCTTTGGCTTCTAGCAACACTAACCTACATCTTCTACTTTAACACTCCCACTTTGCGTAGAGCCAAAGCCTTGAAGTCCATATGCTATTACTAATCTTTTGTGTCGATCTCGTCCAAGACCCTTTGTCAACACATCCGTCATCATGTGCTCCGTTGGACAATACTATTATCGTATAACTCCCATCTCCAACTTCTCTTGATTGAAGTGGTATTGCACATCAATGTGCTTTGTGCGTGAATGATGTGTCGGGTTCTTTGCAAGTGAAATGCTCCCTTGGTTGTCACACATGATCGTTGTAGCCACCCCTTGTGCACAACCCACATTCGCCATTAGTTGTCTCAACCAAATGGCCTCCTTCGTGGCGTGACTTGTCGCCATGTACTACGCCTCTACGGTGGACGTGGCTGTGGTTTGTTGCCACTTGCTATTCCAAAATACAATGCGCGATCCAACCTTGAACATGTAGCCCGTGGTAGGTTTTTGATCGTCGATGTCTCTTGCGTAGTCCGCATCGCAATAACCGCTCAATACAATGTCAAAGCCACCGAGACATAGCTTCACATCAATCGTCTTCTTCAAGTAGCGCATGATCCTCTTCACCACCATCCAATGCTTTGAGCCCAATCTTGCTGTGTGCTGACTCACCACGCTTATTGGATATGCAAGGTCCGGCCGTGTTGCAATCATCCCATACATCAACGACCCCACCGTTTGCTTGTATGGCACCTCCGACATCGATTGAGCCTTCGCCGCATACTCCTCCTTGGTGAGCTTCATGAGCTTGGAATTGACATCCAATGGTGTTGCAGTGGGCTTGCAATCATCCATTCCAGACCGCTTGAGCACATCCAATACGTATTTGCCTTCGCTCATCGTGATAGTGCGCATTGCCCAATCCCTCACAAACTCAACTCCAAGACAAAAATGCAACTTTCCAAGGTCACTCATCTTATACTCCTTCTGAAGCATCGCCTTGAGCGCCCCCATTGAACTCATGAGGCTCACAAAAATAATCAAGTCATCGACATATGTGAGTACAATCACAAAATGTTGACCCTCTTGCATAAAATACAAACTATGATCCGCAATGCTTCTTCTCAACCGGCAGTGCATAAGAAATGTGTCAATCTTTTGATACCATGCCCTCAAAGATTGCTTCAACCCATACAATGACTTTTTGAGTTTGCAAACATAGTTGTCTTTACCTTCTTGCACAAATCCCTTGTGTTGCACCATGTAGATGTCCTCCTCCAAATCACCGTTCAAGAACGCCGTCTTCACATCCATTTGATGGATTTCCAAATCCATGGCCGCCCCAATCGCAAGAATGCATCGAATAATCGTGAATTTGGCCACGTGAGCAAATGTCTTATGAAAATCCACGCCATAAACTTGTACAAACCCTTTTGCCACAGGCCTTGCCTTGTAGCGCACCACATCACCGGAAGAATCTCTCTTTGCACGAAACACCCACTTGCAACCAATGGGGTTGCGACCCTCGGGAATGGGAGTCAATTCCCACATACCAATAGCAATCAATGACTCATACTCCTCTTGCATGGCATGCTCACACTTGACCGCATCTTCACCTTGCAATGTTTCACGAATAGTCAATGGTCCATCCAATAACGCCACATCTGCATGCATGTCATCACTTGGAAGGAAAATGTGATTCTTTCACCACTCTCCGGGCGGCTTGCGCACTCTTTTGGGATATCGCCGAATGTTTGAATTAGTGTTCTCCACTTACATCTTCTTTGCGTCGTTCTTGATGCTCGAACTTGATGAAACCTCCAACTCGCTAACCTTCTCACCTCCATCTTCATCGCCAACATCAACGATAGGTGATTTTGAGGATGTGTTCACAATGACGTCTCCACATCTCCTACTTGGACCATCCTCCAAATGAGGCTCCACCGTAGATTCCTCACAAGACGTGACATTGCAAGATCAAATGATCTTCTTTTTGTCCACCGACATCAATCTATACGCCTTGGTACCTTCACAATATCCAAGAAACACACATTTTTTGGCCTTTGCATCAAGTTTGGTCCTACGAGCATCCGGTACCTTTGCATATGCAATACATCCAAAAATGCGCATGTGTGAAACTCCAGGTTGCCTCTCCGTCTATGCTTGCTCGGGTGTCAAGTTTGCAACCGCATTTATAGGGCACCGATTGCGAGTGTACACGGCATTCACCAGTGCTTCTGCCCTAAGTTCCAACTTCAAGTTTTGAGCATGCAACATGCTTCTTGCCATCTCTACAATGGTTTGATTTCTTTGCTCCGCAGTTCCATTCTGTTGAGGGATATACGGGCCCAATATTTGGCGCGCAATGCCTTATTTTTTCAAAAAAATCATCAAACTTGTTGGACATGAATTTGCCACCGTTGTCGGATCAAAATACCTTGATCTTCTTCTCGGATTGCTTCTCCACCAATGCTTTGAACTCCTGGAACTTGTCAAAGCACTCACTCTTAGCCTTGATTGGGTAGAGCCAAATCTTCCTTGAAAAGTCGTCAATCAAGTTCACAAAGTACTTGCATCCCTCATCAACGTTGTCTTCATCAAACCACACAGATTTGAATGAATGATTTCCAAAGGCTCGTTTTCACGAGTTGCCGCTTCACCTGCAAACAGCAATCGTTGTTGCTTGCCCTTGATGCAACCCTCACATGTGAATGAAGAAGGATCCACATGCGATTCAAGTAGGTCCATGCCACTTACTATGCCACGAAGAGTTTTCACACTCTTAATGTTCAAATGGCCGAGTCGACGATGCCACAACTCCAACTTGTCGTCCTTTGCGCTTGATTGCGCCAACGCCGCAGATTCACTGGTATGCACCTTCAAAAACCTAATGTGGTACAAATCGTCGATTTCTTCAATGATGGCTACTTCTCTCAATTCGGTGACAACACAAAGGTCCCCGTATCACTAAACTCTACACGCAAGCTTTTTTGCAACCAAATGCCTTACCAATAAAAAGTTGGCTTTTAATTTGGGAACGTGGAGGATATCTTTGATAGTAATTGTCTTCATACGGCCTCCCATCTCGGTATCCACTACAATTTGGCCTATGCCCACAGCCTCAGGCACCGTATCATCATCCAAAATCACTTTCTATAGCAAAATGAGATGACACAAATGAAAACAATTTTTTTGGGAGCCATGTGACATGTGGCACCCAAATCCACAATCCAATCGCTCACACTACCATTGCACAATACGTGACTTGCCATGTTTGCGTATTCGTCAACATCATCACTCATGCTTACGTCATAAGAGGCATACCTTGTGGTGAAAACATACTCATCATCATTGTCACGTGTCTTTGTGTTGTTGCCACTCTCACCCTTATCATTGTTCCTATGCTTGAAAAAAATCCTTGCGATGTGACCCTTCTTGCCGCAATAAAGCACACCTTGTCACTAGAGCTCCCACCGCCTCCATTCTTGGATTGCTTGGTCATAAGAGCCGCACTATCTCCACAAGACTCATTATCCTTTCGCCGCAAGAGCTGGTGCAACAACCGCGACGTCACATAGTCCAATGTGAGTTAGGAAATAGGCCTCAACTCTATAGCCACGATGAGATACTCGTACGAAGGGGGTAGACTTTCCAAGAGCGTCATCATGATGTCCCCATCCGAGATGGTCACGTCCGCATTGTTGAGTTGATCAGCAAGTGCCTTGATCTTGTTGATGTGAGCCAACATGTCGTCTTCTTCCTCCATCTTGATGGTGAAGAACTTGCGCCTCAAAAACAAAATGTTGACCAAACTCTTGGCTTCGTGAATGTTGCAAAGCTTGGTCCATACTTCTGCGGGTGTCTTATAAGAACAAATGTGCAGGAGTTGCGAATCCGAGAGATTGAGAGTTAAAATTGCAAATCCCTTCTTCTCCCCCCGCATGTATGCTTGCATAGCGCAAGGGTCCAAATTAGAATGAGGGGGCTCCTCTCTACCATCTACAATCTCCTACAAGTCCTTCTCGGCCATCACCATCTCCATTTGGAACTTCCATAAGTGGAAATTCACCCGATCAAACTTGTCTACCACTTTGGGACCCTCACCCTTATAGGATGCTATGATGTACGTCTTTGCACACAATTCAACCCTCAAACTTAAAAAGGACACTTGTTTTTATGATTTTTGATAGAATGTAGCACCTTTGTGCTTCCAATGCCTCTACAACAACCTAAACCTCAAGTCACCACCTATGTGCTCCACACACACCTTCCAACACTCAAGTGCAAAGGTTCATCACTCAAATTTCCAAGATGTTCACCAAAACACCTCAAATAACTCAATGGAGCTCTCCACTATTCCAATTGACTCAAAACAACACCTTAGTGTTCCCAATCACTCAATGCACATAATCAACACCTTTATGTCCCTCAATAGCACTAAATCAATGCTTATAGACTCACACAAGCCCCTGAAAACCCAAATTGCATTGAAATAGCCCAAAACCACACCTTTGTGCTCCCAAGTGCATTAAACGAGTCCACATGAAATTTTGAGCACTCCAAGGGCACAGAACACATGCAACACCTCTATCTAAGTGTCCAATCACTAAAATCAGATTGTAGACCCTTCCCTTAGAGCCTCAACACCTCACAAATCACTTGCAAAATCACAAGTGCACCAACTTAAACAAAACAATGTTCCACTTACAATAGGGGTTTGGAATCAAGAAAGTAGAGCACCAAAGGAAGAGATTGACCAAGAAGAGTGCTTCAATGTGCAACTTCAGCCCGTGCGCACCTCCAATAGACAAGACTCCTTCAAAAAGCTCAAAAATGCTCCCAAAAGCTCCAAATCGGCCCCTTCCGTTACAACCTCCAACAAAACATCTCAATGAAGTCCAACACTCATCCAACACACATAAGTGGGTCCATAACCTATTGAAGGTAATAGAGGAATGCACAAGGCACATACACAAACACAAAGAATGCGTAGAAAGAGTTGATCTTTATCGAAGAGCTTCCCTTCTTAACCCTTTAGTGCCCAGCTGACCACATTATGGTCACTGCAACGTCCGAAATGCAAATAGCAGAGAATTCGTGAAGAATTGGAACTTCAGTTTTGAAGTTCAGATTATCCCACATAAATTATACATCTTCCAGGGAAATAAATTTTCAATTTGGAATTGTACAACTATCAAAATACCTATCAAGAACACGCGAAAATACTGCAAATACTTGAAAATACAGTAAATACTTACAAATACAACACATGTATTATGCAATATTTCTTGTGTTTGGAAGTTTCATATCTTGTTTTGTTTTTTTTGTATTGTGTTCTCTTCTTCATCTTCCATTAGTATGTGTACTCCGATCGTGACTAATGTACCCACTCTTGTCAATTTTGAACGTATAAAATTTTGCCTAAACCATACATGGATAAGTCACTTTCACTTATAAAATTCACAACAATTATGTGTGAGTTTATTCTTGATATAAAAGATTGCAACAGAGAGGTGTTGACATAGGGCATAGCTGAACTTCTTTACTTTCATTTTTGAAAATTTAATCCAAATTCTATTTAACTTTGAAGTCACACACGCCCTAAAATCTCATCTTTGAGCGTGCATTATACAGTTCAAATACATACTATAATGTTCCAATCCCACCATTGGATGATTCTCAAATTTTAATAAAATGTGTGCTCTCTAGTTGAGAATAGAATTGCATGGCTAATTTCTAATTTAATCCATTCTATTTTTGGTAATCTCAATCACGGTGGAAAAAGTCACTGAAATCCAGACCTCCCAGCTACAGTAACTTGGGCACTAAAGGGTTAAGAGCTGTACACTAGGAGGTGTGCATGACAACCCATATAGGATAACTCACCACTAGAGGCCTCTAAGATCAACCCATGCCTTGATCCCTCTTCCACGCATCATTATTTCCACTCAAACCCCTTTGGCTTCTAGCAACACTACCCTACATCTTCTGCTTCAACATGGTAGCCAATTCTAATTCCTTGCGAATCTCCCCGGGAATAGAAATCAAATGGGCGATGTTAGCCAACAATCTAAAGAAAAATTTAAGTGCCTAAATATAGAACAATTAGTTCATTAGGTATGACAATGCCACCAAAACAATCCGAATATAAATAATGAATGCTCACATATGCTGCAAGGAAGGAACTCAAGTCGCTTACTGAACACATATCTCTGTAATCAGCTAGCATGCGTGATATCTGAACTTAATCTATGTGATTATCAGAGCACAATATTAAGGCTGCTACTTCGTACCGCCTCAGAAACAAGAACCGCAAATGTGAGATATTCCCAAATGCATACAATACGCCAAGCGATTGATTTCTTCTTCAAAGAGCTTCTTTAACTTGCATAACTCGATTAATGATATCGTACTTTTCAATGCATAACAACAATGACGACGACAACAACTAACCCTCATGAAACATACACAGATACAAAAACACAAAATGTAAAAAGCCCTGCTGCAATCCCTACTCCCGACCTCACAAACACACACACAAATTCCTAACCCTAAATTTTTCGTTCTAGTGTCTCCTCATCGTCAAGACGACTGCGTACGGACGTCTCATTCCTCGCCATCATCCGACAACCGTAAGAAAAAGAAACAGAAATAAACTCTTCTCCATAAAATTCAATTTGGAGTGAAACCTAGAGAGGCAAATTCTACATACCTGACCTAGCATATTACAACAACAGAATCCCTCCTCAATAAAACCACTGCAACGTCGACAACTCCACAAACACAAATTCATAACCCTATATTCAGTAATGGGAAATTGGTACACTTGCTTCGAGTCCAAATTCGTGGTCTTCACGGGCGTGTATTCAAATTCATGCGTCACTGAAGCTGCATCTTTTTCAAAAAAATCATGCGTCACTGAAGTCGCGTCATCTTCAATTCCCAGTCGATAGTCCGGCAACTCTAGTGTGGAAAATTCACCCTCCTTCTCATTGTCATTCACTACCGACCTTGAACAGAACAAACCAAGTTGCTAGCCAAGCTGACGACGACGACGATGCCCACGCCCACGCATATTGATTCCCTTTGTAATTTTCTTAAGTAAAAACCCTCTCCGAGTATTTTGTCAACAGAATTAAAAATGTGGTGAAAGGTAATGATTAAAACCATTCATAGTGGCGAAGAGGTAATAATTAATTATATAAGGAACTCGAACTTATGTAACGACACTAGAACCCTGTGGCCGGGAAATCGAGTTCTAGATTTAATTAGACATATATATAGATTTCTACTCATATAAAATTAAAGCTAAAGTAAAATTAAAAATTTCCATTTGTAATTCTAAAAATAATCCAATTGTCAAATTGTAAAACTAAATGAAAATATAAAGATAGAAATAGTTTGTACAATCTAAAATGTAAAAAACAAAGTTTACAAGTAAATAAACAAAACTTATAAATTATCACATTACTGATTTTTTATTTTTTTTGTAATCTAAAATACCATAAAAGATTAATTTACAAACGAATAAAGCATGTAAAGTAAATTAAAAAAAATAAAGCTTGTAAAGCATTTAAAGTAAATAAACAAATAAAGCTTATCGATTTTTTGATTTGTAAATACTAAAGTAAAAACTTGGTATGTAATCTAAAATACCACAATAAATTAATTTACAAATAATTGAAAATCATAAAGCATTTAAAGTAAAATAAAAAAGTAAATAAAAGTTGTGAAAATAAAAATAAAATGTATAATCTATAAAAGATTACAATTAAATTGCAATGGTTGCACCAAAGTATGCAACTCCTATATCATATGCAAGGGGCATCGGCATTAAAACGGCTTACATGTTGGTATTTGTAAAAATTATATCAAATTATATAAAAACAAAAGGACTTAAAAAATTGGTGAAGACGGAATCATATTAAAAGAGATGTAGAAAATGTTTAGGCTGCATATTTATTATAAAAAAACTCCACATTGTATGTAAAGAATTATTTGAGACACTTATGCAAAATCATTGAAAAACTATATCAGAAGTTGCCTTTGATTAAATTCAAAATTTATTTGCAGTGATTTATATATAATAGAACAATCTTGAATTTTTATTAAAAAGCCCAAAAAATTGGGTAGCTTAGTCTAAGCTACATGTATTAAACAAACTCATATAATTAGGTTTTTGGATGCTATCATTGTCTTTAAAGAATATTTGGTTCTTTAATATTTCTTGTAAGGAGGGCTCCAAGTTTTTTTATACTAAAACTAATTATATCAGTTGAAATTGAATTGAAATGCAATATAAATGATTATAATAAGGGCTAAATAATACGAGAGTTGCGTACCTAGGAGCATGCATAGGATGGTAGGTTTGTCGGCAGGACAATTTTATTTCATCACCATGACTAATTCTATTTTCTTGTCTCGATGACTATTCCATGCTATCTCCACAACCATTGTAGATTGCAGTCGTCATTGTTGCGATCGTCTCCCAATGTAGCTTCTTCGTGCATTAGTTTGTTTTGGCAGAGCTTCTCTTGCTCCGAGTGTTGGCTTCGTCGCCCTTCCATCGCTAAAGATCACTTTCATGTAGAAATGTAACATCTTCACCTCATATTGATACGCATTTGGCATTCGAGGGCTCCATTCTTTTGCTATCTCTAGGTGGCCCTTATATAATGGGGGTTTAAAAGTATGTCAATAGAGGTGATGATAATGCACTTGAATTTTTTGTATCCAAGGAACAAAGTAGAAACGAATTTGAAGTTAAAACTTGGCAGGAAAGTGATTTCTTACCAAATTGATCAATAGAGATAATATGAAAAATTCTATAGGAATCCAAGACATTTTTTCCAAGGTAAAAAGTGGATAATTTGGCTTCATTTTTTTACCCTATTTAGCACTACGACCAAAAGTGCAAATTGGAAGTTTGAAGGAAAATTTTGATTCCTTTTCTGGAACTTTTACAGGGAGTAAACATAATTACAGGAATAAACCTCAGGCTTTTGACAAAGGTGGAGACAAAAAAAATTGCCCCAAGGTAAAAAACCCTTATATTTACCCCCACCCAAGTTTGGCCTGGAGTCAAATTGTGAGGGTTCCTTGTATTACAAATAATTGTTTATTTTGTCATAGGGGCACGGTATGCTTGGAACCACTATATACTCCATCTCAAGGAAAGATTCTCATTTTAACATGGTTGCAATTCTCATATACGAGATGGCGCTTATGTGCCGACACTGGAGACGACTCTACAAAGAACATTTTGTGCGTTGCCGATATTATGCATTAGGTTTACATTTCTTGTAGACAACTTCTGTCTGATTGAAGTAGAGGTTTCATATAGGAAAGATAATATTCATGTACCTGCTCGGGGAGGTCACTATCAAAATTTTATTAAACCACATGAAAAAAAATATTGGGTACATATAATTCATTGGAGCAAAAATTTATACAAATTTTAGAAATACCATAGCCTGAATGAAATGGCCTCTACGGTATTATGTTTAAAGTAGGGTAGGTGAAAAGCATAGTTAGTATTCTATTTTTATTAATAAAGTATCCCAAATATTTAAAGGAACGAAGAATTTATGTGAGTTTTAATGAAAATCCTTGGATTGAATGAGAATTGCCTCAACTTGATTAAAAATCGTTGAAGTTAGCTAATGGTTAGGAATGAACCACAAATGAAGGTTGAATTATTTGGTTTAATGGAAAAGTCTCCTCATGATGAATTTTAGCATTAGGTGACCAATGAGATTCACGAGGCAAGGGTGGGGTGGTAGTACCGCATGCTTCCTCTCACAACATGCATTTCTCACTTAAACCTACTTTCAAACATTTTAGGCACTAAGCACAATCGTTATTCTTTGAAAGTTACATTCATGTATTGTTGTCGTTTTGTTATGTCCAATTAAGTTCAATTTTTTGCTGAGATTTCAAGATTTTGATAAATGGTCCAATTTATAAATAAAATAGGGTCTATAATATAACTTAATAGTGGAAATTATATTTACCTGTATGGTCTTGAAAAATACCTCAAAGTACCATTTTATCTACTAATAGGGTGCAAATTATTTAAAACAATTTAGATAAATAGCCCACTTATAATTGACCCCCGACCGCACGTGGTTCACAAAAGTATGTAGTATGTAACCTCCTCGTGTGTACCTGTTTATGTTTAGAATATTTTATTTTGACAAGGAAATTTTCGTTTTGAGTTTTAGGTGCGCGATCTTACGATTCCATTATACAGCATGAATGACAAACATTGGAGTTCCTTGGTGAGTCAAAGACTTTCTCTCTATGTCTCTGGTTGACATTGTGATATATTGTTGATGTGTAGTATTTTGGTTGTGTCTCATATTGAACTCCCGCACCAATGAATTAGCGAGTCAGATTGATGCCCAATTTATTTCATCGTGTTAACTTTGCAGACAATCATGCAAATTATGGAGCTAGCAAAGTAGCATGGTTCCCACTCTTGAGTCAATTGCATTATGTAGGTGAGATTTTAAGCATGTATTTGTGTAATATTACATGTGTCCCGATACTACGTGTGTCCCGAGTTGAAGGTATTTCCGTTTGAATGGAAGTTTTGTTGGTGATTTTTGGTGCTTCTTCTTCATTCAAATTTGATGTAGGTTGTGTGGCCAATTAGAAGCAGCAAATAATGATGATGTTTATAAGGTTCTTGTCATTTTTCCACGGTTACAACATTTGACAATCGCATGCCATCACCTACAGTTTACAGAGAACCCTATATTCATTGAGTTCGGACTATTTTGTACACTTGGGACAAAAATGGTAGAACTGAATTGGAAATTTTGAGTATTATGGGCCACATATAGTCGTTCACAAGAGATTTTTTTTTTTTTTTTTTTCACATGAGATCTACATCAACTAATCTTGGTGGTCAAGAATTGGTGGACAACAATGCAGAGATTCATGAAGTTTCTTTTCTCAATCGTACCTTGAATGTTCTTTAACACATTGTTAGGTTCTATTGGCTGGGGGTAACGAACTTGAGATGTGATATAAACGACGAGTACAAGAGGCACGGACAAGATTGATTGTTGCAATAATATACTATCCTCTGTTTCGTTAGGTTGCTACCTTGTCATGTGAGTTTTCTCTGCAGGGTGTCAGAATGGCATTGTAAATTTGGGGTTACAAAAACATTTTCTTAATGCCACTATCTTGGACTCAAATCACCAAGGTTGAATCTATAGCAAGCTAGCAATCAATCACTACATCCCACTTTGAATATAAATTTGAATAACTTGTAAAATTTAGGTTGTGTTTAGAGAGGTCGATTCATTGGTGATATAGGTGAAGATGTCTTCACATTTTTTTGATACCTAGAGGTAAAAGAGGTTTGGTTGAATGCTATAATGTTTGATTTCATGATAAAATATTTTGTATAGGATACAGTTATAGTTAAGATCGATAATTGGCATTTCTAGGTACCCTTGAGAAAAATGTGTATGCTGTTCTAAAGCACTAAATTGGGTTTCAAATGAGCTATTGAAGCAGGAAAACAAAAATCAAATGTTTGGCATTCGACCATTCATGGCAAAGGTTGTTTGTTCAAGCCCAAGATGGTAGTTTGTGTTTTTGGAACTTCAATAATAGTGAGATCTCAAAAAGCGCTTGGCTGATGACAAGTAAGTGCAATTTTTTTCATTTCTTGTAAACTATCAAATTGTGCAATTTATTGACTTTTCTAAATAGACTATCATATTTTTGAGATCCCATTTTAATTGGTGTACTTTCTTGATGAATTCTTCATCACAAATGACAATATTTGAATAACACAAAACTTCAAACTGGATACTTGTCCAGAGTGATTGCATTCACTTTTTTTAATCAAATGTTTTTGGTGCATTTGGCATTGGCTTTGCCCTAGCTGTAGAGCCGCGGTCCTACTACGAGACAATACTATTAATACCTCTTATATCTTCGTGAACTCCTACTTGAGTTTTGGGATTGCTATTGCAAGTGGTTGAAAATATTGATCCGTTGATGCAAATCATTTCTGACATACATCCACTTAGTTGTAGATTCTATTGTCATTGTTGGTTTATAGTACTTCCAGTATATATATGTCCCAATACTAAAATTCCGCAAATATTGCCATTACATCTTTAAATATGATGCATTGCGTGTACACAACGCACGTATTCCGGTAAAATGATAAGGATGCCATTCTTATTGTTTTAGGTGTCTATATTCAGCATTTTGAATGAGCATATTATTGTATGTTATTATCATTGCTCCTTTCAAATGTTCAAATGCTGAATTTGCAAACATTGTTTTGAGAACACTGTGGTTGTGACCTATTATCTATCTTTGTTTAAATACATATGATCCATTGTCGTGGCAAGGACCATCGGAGAGTACATGACATTTGGTGAGACGTTCCACACTCAATCTCTTTCTAGTTTGGTCTATATCACCTTGCACGTCATGAAAAACAATACCACTGCAACTAATGTAGCAGACAATTATATGAATTTGACGTTCCAACTCTTAATGTTTGTCTTTTAAGGTATGACTGTATATTATCGATTACACAATGAGTACGTCTATTTCACATTGCTTGTACTTTGAGAGAATTGTCTGTAGTATGAGGTGTTTGACAGGGAGCCACATGAGGTTTTCTAGAACGTCAATAGTGTTCTCTGCAACTTGACCTCTGTATCTTTCATGTAATCATGGACTTTTTTGCACTACTTCATCGTGCAAGATATAATGCTAGATCTTCATTTCTCAGTGAACTTTCATTATTTTATTAGGTGCTGTAGTTTCTTCCAAAATACAAGGTTACATGTTTTCATCATAGTACACCGGTTTGACATTATTAACTTCAGCACATGATGTCCTCTTCCATAAACACAGATCGTGAGCGTCTATGTGGTCAACGTAGACAGATTGAAGTTTTACAGTTCTTGTTAAACATGTGAAACTACTTGTGGACTTTGCTCACCTAGCAGTCAAACAACTGCATACAAGACTTCTTTCATATATGTTCAATCCAAAAAGGTCTGTTTAGGGCGTCCTTCATACATCCGTGCAAACCTCATGGTGCCTAATACAATGACTTCATCCTACCATATGTGAACACGGTAGAAACACACGTCACATACTCGATTGGTTGTTTGGTGTTCAGGAATTCGGTACAAAATGACGTTGCAAATATCACTATAATTATTTCCTATGAATGTATGCATTAAGGAATTGTCTTCCACATTCTATAACCATGATTTGTAATACAACTATTTCCTTATCACTTCCTTCGTACATTATATTCCATAGTTGCAAAAGAATACCCAGTATGCATCATTTTTCCAATCCTTGTTCAATGATCCTACCGGGAGTGACCTCCTAAATTTTCATTTCAATTGGTATTTTCTACATATCCTACATGTTATTCATGTTCATGCTGAGAATAAAAAGAAACAGCTTCATTTTCGATTTGAATGAACATAATTACGCTTATTCTTTTCGCTTATTCTATATAATCTCATAGGTAATATTTTGCTCGGTGTATAGTGCGTCGCTCTTTGGTATACATGTACATAGTGGTCGGGCGTGCAAGTATGTGAGCCTGGGAGCGTATACCTGCGAGCCTCTGAGCTTAACAACCCACAACTTTTTTCAGTCTTCTTTCAGTTTTAGATAGACCTATGATTGTGGGCTTTGGGATTTAGGCATTATATGCTAATCGATTAGGGGGAAATAAAAGAGAAATGAAAGCAGTGCAAACAAATAGTATGTCAAGATGATTAGTTAATGCCTTATTCGTTAAATTGAAACAAAATGCTCATTTTAAGACTTTAAAAAACGGATACAAAGTTCAAGTGAATTAATAGCTCTTGAACTCAATGATATTTAGAGCTCAGACATCGAACACCAATCAAAAGTTGTGTACAAGTTGCCCCAATGGACTTCAAATATGCCACTACAGTAGCATGGGTGCAAACGAGGTAAAACGAGCCACTAAAGACGTCATCAGTGCTTAGAAAAATGTTTGTGGAAGAATCGTCTTGCCTTAAAAGTCGAGAAGAAGTGAAATAGCTCTACTCTAACGTTCTAGTACTATTTGTATAACATATAATGGACACTATTGGGTATTTCAAGAAATTTCTATGTTTGTTTAGCACTAAAATAAACATGTCATCAGTGCTTTATGTCCTTAATAAGCACCTACATGGATGAAATATGTAGATGAGTTCTTCATTATGTATCACAAAGATACAATTTTTTGTGACCCTTCTAGGAAGGAATGGAGTTAGCGTTGTGGATGAGAGGTTTTGTTGAATGGATGTGTGGCGATGCTCATCCACTGTCAATGGCACTTATACATTTCTCAGCCTTGATCAAATTTCAAGAGGTTTATTTGCCGCTAGGGTTTGGAGCGCAATGTTTTGCATCTACCACAACCTGTTCGGGAACCATATCTTGTTGTCTTGCTGCTAGGATTTGCAGCGCAACGTTTTTTGCGCAAGCGCCTATTTGAGAACCCTGTCTTGTTGTCTTGCTGCTCGAGATCTTGCAGCGGTTTTAGTTTTGCAGCAATTTTAGGGTGTTTGGAAACCTTGTCCTGTTGTCTTGCCGCTAGCACATGCAGCGCAGAGTTTAGGGTTGCAGGGTTTCGCAGAGCAAAGTATGTGCATCTCAAGCGCCAGAAGGGTTCTTGTATTGCCGCTAGGGTTTAGGGTGCCAGAAGGGTTCTTGCCTTGCCGATAGGGTTTAGGGGGCGGAGTTTTGCAGCGCAAGGTTTTGCAGAAGCAAGCGTCAACAAGGTTTAGAGTTGTTACCCACTAAGGTTTGCACTGCAATGTTTTGCATCTCAAGCGCCAGAAAGGTTGTCTTGTTGTATTTCTCCTAGGGTTAGGGTGCAGGGTTTTGCAGCTCGCTTTAGAATGGAGTGTCGGGTTTCGCAATGCAAGGGTTTGTAAGGGTATTTGGTTCTTAATCGTTTAGGGTTTTATTGGGAGAGATTAGGTGGGAGATGGCGTCATCATTGGAGTAGCAAGGCGGATCTAACTGCACAACCTTGTATGCACAAAAGAGAAGACGAGACAACTGTGAGAATCAACAGCGATGTAGGGCTTGCAGGGAGAGTGTTGTCACAATTTCAGCTATTTCAGATGTTGAAGTGCTACAACAAGTTCAAATAGCACTGTTGAGAACAAGGTCTTTGTAGGACAGGCAAATCCAGAGAATCAATGCAGATATAGCTAGAGATCTTGGGTTGTACGCATTGTCTAAATTGCAAGGCCATAGTCGTGATGTTCATCATCTGTGTATTCAAAAATTTCTAGGGCAACCTTTGCTCTGAAGCATCGTGCCCCCTTTTCTTAGAGATCCCGCAGCTGCTAGGATTGCTACCAAAGTTGTGGCTGGTATTAAGGATTGTGTCACAAGTTATCTCAAAGGTCCCTGTAAGGCGAAAGTGGTCATGGCTAAAGACATAATCTGCACGTTTGCAGCAGGTTCATCTGTTGGCACTGGCAAGATGATCCAGACTGTTTTAGAACTGGATAGACGAAACATAAAGAAGGGAATTGAGAGGAGGTTACAACTAGATACTCAAAATCACGCTTTTTGGTTGTATCCAAGTACATCTAGGAGAGCAGATGCAATGATGAAGGCTGAGGAAGAACTCGTGCGACAGTAGTGGACCAACGAAACCTTTATCTCCCCTAACATGAAAGATCAGGTACGAAAGCACATACGAGTCAATCAGTACGAGGAGCATCAAGTGCAATACCTGCAGGTCGGTCAAGTAATTTTGAATTAGGTGAACAATTCATTTTCAAAATTTTTGAGCCATTTCTTCACTTGCTGTGATGAATCAATCATTTGTAATCTATGTTTGGGATTGCTCAGACTTTGGTAATCTCATGTGAATCACTGAATTACACTTGTCCTCGTTGTTTAGGCTTTGCAAGCTTTTTAGTACTTATATCAAAGCAATGTTAGAATTATCTAAGTAGTCTAAAATTTGTAGTGCTTCACTTTGAACAGACTGAGGACTGTAGTGGTGAAGTTGTAATTAAAGCAAAGCAAGCTCTGTAGTAATCAAGTCTAAGTAGAATAAGCTTTGTAGTGCTTATGGTTAATCACAATAAGCTTTGTGGGGCTTAAGTCTAAGTAGAATAAGCATTGTAGTACTTATGGTTAAGCACACTAAGCTTTGTAGTAATTATTTCTAAGTAGAATAAGCTTTGTAGTGCTTATGGTTAAGCACACTAAGCTTTGTAGTACTACAATCAGACACGAAAAAGCTTTGTAGTACTTATGGTTAAGCACACTAAGCCCTGTAGTGATTATGTCTAAGTAGAATAAACTTTGTAGTACTTGTGATTTAGCACACTAAGCTCTGTAGTACTTATTTCTTAGTATAATAAGCTTTGTAGTACTAATGTCTAAACACACTAAGTTTTAGGGTACTTGTTGTTAAGCACACTTAGCTCTGTAGTACTTAGGTGTGCTTATAATAAGCTCTGTATTAATTATGTCTAGTAGAATAAGCTCTTGTGGTGCTCGAGGTATTTATGAAGTCCTTGTTAAGCTCTATTCAATTCTTGCAATGGTTATGTTGTCCTTGTATATGCACTTGTAGTGGTTATGACGTCCTTGTACATGCTTACAGTGATTAAGACGCACTTTCTGTGCTTTCAGAATTTGAGAAGTCCTTTGTGTACGATTGGTTTAGGGTTTAGGGTCCTTTGTGTACTAAGTGATTTAAGGATTCATTGGCCTTTTCTGTAGCTAGAGTTCTACTCTGCATTTAAAGATAAGTACCCTGACACGAAGTGCAAGCTCACAACGTTTCAATTACTAAAACCCTGGTGGGTAAGGCGGCTAAAATACTGGAACACTTGTTGTTGCAAGTATTATCGAGAATTGGGCTTGATGCTTGCTAGTTTTAATGATATGCGATGCGAGCTTCATGGGGTAGATTGTTTTTAAGGGTGTGCCTTAGTATGTTGCACTGGTCTTGGACAATCAACGTGTAATGGAACCTCAAACGTCTATGGTAGAATGACCCAATTGTGAAGCTGTGTCCTTTGTGATAAAGAAGAATTAGCATGCTGGCATCGGCGAGAGTGATTGCTTGGTGATTGTAGCCACTGTGGTGTGGAGACACTCAAAATATGCCCCGTTGAGGCCAACTCTGATAGAGTGATAAAGTGGAGGAGCATTGGCCAGGAAGTTGTGGGCTACACAAAAGAAGGGAAGGAGAAAAAGGCCGCATGTGTTGAGTACCACAAAACCCAACCTCATGCTTTGATAGATTATTTGAAGTCTCGTTTGAAAACTTTTATTGTTCATAACTATTTTGCCACTTGGCAGGAGGCTCAGTTTCAGGATTTGATGGGTGGAATTCGTAAAGATACAGTTATTTCTTGCATTGATTTTAGTGAAAATTACACCATGATGGTTCAAAACAAAATTCTAAGTATGCATTTTAGGGAGACACAAGTCACCATTTTAGTCCATATTACGGTCAGATTAAATCTACTATGGACTTGTGATAATGATAAACGTTTGATCATTAGAGAAGTTCACTACTATGTGTCTGATGAACCCAATCATAGTACGTTGTTGGTCGAACATGCTTTCATGTTGAATTGGGAATATTTGAAATCTAAAGGAGTCTCACCGTCTAACCATGTGGTCTGGAGTGATGGGTGCTCTGGCCAGTTCAAGTCAACTCGAGCATGGTACTTCATTTCAAGGTACCCAAATTTGACTTCTTCTCCTGAATTCATGGATGGTTGCCAAATGTTGTGGAACTATTTTGCGATAGGTCATGGAAAATGAGAGGTTGATGGGGCTGGAGCTCTATTCAAGCATGAGCTCCGCAAAGAGCAAAAAAAGCCTAATGGCGAGAAACTTCAATGTGCAGCCGAAGTGGTTAACTATCTGCGTAACGAAGCTAACAAGGTTTATGCAGAAAACGCAGGTTCTCGTAGGCATATTAACAAACATTTTTGGTTAGTGAATCGTGGTGATGTTGATCGTAAAGAGTTGTATGAGTGTCAGACTATCAATGGAATTCGCGGCATGCATCATGTTAGATTTGTCTCACACCGTGACCCCACGTTGATCTAATTTTGTCGGCTGAGTTGTTTTTGTGTGTCTTGCGTGGAAATTGACCGAGATTCGGATTGTAGTAATTGTGATCAAGTGCCTAGTTGGACATTGCAAAGATTGAAACCAAAGTTGGCCAGTCATGTGAGGGCCATATACGATTGTAATGAAGAGATCTTGTTGGGTGAATACGTAGTCGATGCGATAAGGTTGGTGACAATGTGGTAGTCAGGGCTAATCCCAGTTCGGATGAGTCATTTTAGCTAATGCCAATAGACAAAGGGGTCCATGCTGTAGAGGCTGCATTCACCGATGATACCAGTCAAAAATACCTCCTTGGGGAGATGGTCATTAGAGGATATTGGTATGAACAATCACGCCCAGGAAGTCAAACTTATCATTTGAGAGATGATATACCGGTTGCTTGGGTGTATTCACATCTTCTTCTAACAGGGAAGTTTTCTATGCCTTCCATTCTCCATAGTGTGAAGGGAAGCTTTCTTGCGTATGAGCTGCAAACTGACGTGTTGGATATCATTTTGGATGCAGAATAGTCTGCTTGCTTGTTTCAGTAACTACGGACTACGTAGCAGCCTAAGTGTTCATCGAGCACAGTGTTGACTCTTCGGAGTTGGCACTTTTTTTGTGTTCAGCCTTGAGCTGGACCCTCCACTGTAACTTCAAACTCGACACGTTGAATATAGTTATTGTTCTCAATGGTATTTGGCAATTTTTTGGGTCTAGCCTCAAGCTGGACCCTCCAATGTAACCTCAAATTGGACTATAGTGTTAAAAAACTGCCAACATTCTAGAACTAAACTACAGAGTGTTCAAAAACTGCCAAAGACTTCAAAGCAAAGTATATAGTGCTCAAAAACTGCCAATGTCTTCATAGTCCTCTACATAGTGTGCAAAAATGGCCAAGGCTATCATAGCAAAGTACATAGTGTTCAAAACTTCCAAGGCATTTATAGTACTATACGTAGTCTTCAAAAATGGCCAAGGCCTTTATAGTCCTCTAATTAGTGTTCAAAAACGGCCAAGGCCTTCTTAGTCCTGTACTTAGTGTTCAAAAAACTTTACAAGGCCAATAAAGCCCAATACTTAGTGTTCAAAAAACTTTACAAGGCTTTCAGAGTCCTCTACTTAGTGTTTAAAAAACATTACAAGGCTTTCAGAGTCCTCTGCTTAGTGTTCAAAAAACATTACAAGGCCTTTATAGTCCTCTAATCAGTGTTCAAAAACTTTACAAGGCCTTCATAGTCCTCTACATATTAGTATTCTAAAATTGTCAACATTCTACAACTAAAACTGCAAAGTATACCCAAAAATTTATAGAGTGCTCAAAAAGGCCATGTACATGGCATCCACAGGAACCCTCAAGCAATTCACAGTGTTTTTTGAGAATTGTTCAAAATTGCTAAACATTGCTCAAAATTGCTCAAACGAGCCATTTGCAATATAGCCATCTACAAACTCACCTAAACAGTACAGAAACACAGAAGCATTCTACAAATCCAAGTCTGGCAAAAATTTTGAAGCAAATTAGACCCAACGGCCACCTTCCAAATCTCCCCTAAACCGTGCTTCTGCAAAAAAAAATATACACCCACATTGTTGTAAGCAAGACAAAAACAAAGCCCTAAATTGGGATTCCAAAGCAAGTCAAAACAGAGCCCTAAAATGGCATTGAATAACAACCATTGTTGCAAAATTGAGTGACAACCTAAACACAAAGAATTTTTAAGACCCAGCCACCAGGTACTACAGCAAAACGAGGAGCTCGACGACTACACCAAAATGAGACAGGGCGCAATGGAGGCACAACAAGGATAACAAGATTGCCTAAACAAAGGAAGTAAAAACACCTAAGACACAATAAACAAAGAACACTCACCGATTTTCTAAGAACTTGTGCTCCCAATTGATGAATCGCCGTACAGCAAAGAATCCGAGCTTCCATCCGGCGTTGTGGACCACGTCCCATCTTCGTGCAGGGCAGCGTACTCCTCCTTGATCAGCCTTAAAAATTCGTCCTTCAATACAGCTTCATAGTCTCCATTGCGACCTTCACTTGCAGAACGCTGGGTTTGCGAATCACTAGAATCCAACATGTCCGCCTTGCCTGCTCCACCGTGCGCACAGAACCACAATGTCAAACACCTGCAAAGAGTGAAGGAGATGACACTAGGAGCAAGCCTGTCATGGGTAGCGCTACTGAAAAGAAACTGAACGGAGTCAAATGTGACGCCTTAGAATTGCGCGACCTCTGCCATTTCTCGCTCGCACGATGGATTCCACCAAAACGCTCTATTTGCGCAGAGGAGAGTTTGCAGCGCCGTGTGGGGGGGAAGCGCCCGGTTCAAACCAGCGCGCAAAGAGTACACAAAGGAGAGCCACCATGCCAAAGCACCCTTGTTGCGAGGGCGGGCACGAATTTCATTGCCAAAGAATGAAGTCTCACGAGAATTCATTTTGCAGCGAATGACAATGGTGGATGAGAACTGGCAAACCAAAATTAGCAACATTTCCTTAAATAGTTCACACTCTGAGTGCCTCTAAACCCAAATCTTCACATTCACACGTTACAAGGAATGATGAACATTCAATCATTAGATTTACAAACATTCATCCAAGTCCACTAGAAGTGAAAGTTCAGCTAATTTAGCACTGAGTGGAAATAAGAAATAGATAAGTTTATTTACATACGTAAATTCAAGAACACCCCCTCAAACAAAAAAGTATACAAAAAACGATTGATTCTATACTTACCAAATCTCAAAATCACACCCTTGAATTAAAAAAAAAAAAAAAAAACCAATGATTCTATATTCATGAAACATCAGGAGACATCGTGAAATACAAGACATCATGAAATAAGCCGGCATGAAATATGACATCATGAAATAAGCCGCCCTTGTGATTTAGCAAACAAGATTCTATATGAATTAGCAAATCATGAATCCAACATGTCTAGTCATTAGATTTTCAAATCCGGTAGAAATGAGTGTTCACCTTCATTACCTAAAACTAATAATCTAGAAGTTGCCTTTGTATATAAATTCCAATATATTATTCTAAATACAAGTTTGTGATCGTTTTTCTCAAATTGTGAATTCTAAGGACACGTTGCTATGTTCAGGCATTGAAGATTGAGTGAATGAATAGCATGAACAAAAATCTGGCCCCATCCATGCAAGGCCAAATGTGTGGATCTAAAATCCTTCAATTAGTACAAATACACCTTCAAATACTGCAAGTGCGTGAATGGAGTGTCCAAATACATTTATACATATCAAGGACGGTCGTCTATTTTAACAAACTTTCATCCATTTTTGAATGATTTCCATCCACAGAACCCATGTATTGTATGCTTTCATCGATTTCTTGTAGCCATATACTTTCACCCATTTACTGTAGCCATATACCCTGAACCCATATATTGTATACTTGCTATATGCACAAGCTATAGTTGAGTTTCAAATTTTATTTCCAATTCAAGGCTTCACGAATCTTGTGTGATTAAGATGTTCATAATATTCCATTATTGCAAGGTGTTTGACGACCTTCAAATGGAGTTGAAGATCCATATAGTACATAAACAATAGCTTGTCACACATTATTTACAAATTGTAACATGTTGCCACGTAGAAAATGCTAAGCATGTTCACTAACTTAGAACATATAAAAGCTACCCTCAATTCAAACATATCTACATTACCATCAATTTCCTTTAGGTTTTGCCCGGGCTCTAGTGTTTGGTGTTGGCATAAGCACACTCTTCTTGTCTTTGACCGCGTTTTCTTGGCTTTCCTTGGTCTGCTCTTTCTTGGTACCTCCTTCATCTGTCTCTGATGTGGCAACCAAACCTTCAATTTCTAAGCCTAATGTGCTTGATAGCAATGGACGTTTGCAGCATTGTGACTCATTCAGTACTCCATGCCATTTTTTTGGCTGGCTTGGTACATCCTCCATGGCAACTTCCAAGGGCTCATTGTTATCAAGACTAGGATGTTGGTTAGAAGAAATGGAGCCCTTCTCCGGAGCATCGACCTATTGCACAGATGTAGATACCCTCGTGGCAACTAGTGGCCTTGGAATTGGTGCCCTTGCAATACCCGTCTTTGTGGTATTCGTTCCAACTCCCTTTGTCGTCACCATCAAAAGACCTTGACCTTCACTCCCGTTCCTAACTACAACATCGCATATTGTGGCACTAGACCCTAAATGTGAAGGTTGATTCAAGCCTCCTGTTGAACCTGTAAAAAATGAGCAATGCTCACAGCCCCAAACCACTTGTAAGCAGAACCTCATTCTAAATCCTAAACACAAGTACAACAAGAAAAACTAAACCCAACACTCTAAGGAAAAAACCCTACATCACAACCAAATCCTAAACCCATTAACCATACTATAAGTAGAAAATCTAGTACTGTAACCATCAAACCACTTGTATGCTTCAATGTAGCAGCAGTCTAAGCACAAATCCAGTACTCTAACCATCAAACCACTAGTATCCCTCAATGAAACAACACTCTAAGCAGAAAATCCAGTACTGTAACCATCAAACGACTTGTAAGCTTTAATGTAGCAGTAGTCTAAGCACAAAACCAGTGCTCTAACCATCAAACCACTTGTTTGCCTCAAAGTAGCAGCACTCTAAGCATAAACTCTAAACCCTAAACCATCTAACCACTTCTAAGCTTCAATGTAGTAGCACTGTAAGCACAAACTCTACACCCTTACCATCAAACCACTTATATGCCTCAATGAAGCAGCACTCTAAGCAGAAATCCAGTACCCTAAACCATCTAACCACTTGTAAGCTTCAATGTAGCAGCACTGTAAGCACAAATCTGAAAATCTCTAACCATCAAACCACCCTAAGCTTCAATGTAGTTGCACTCTAAGCACAAAATCAGTACTCTAACCATTAAACCATTTGTAAGCTTCAATCAAGTAACACTCAAAGGAGAATACCCAGTACTCTAACCACGGTGCCACTTTTATTAGCAAATGTAGCAGCACTTTAAGTAGAATACCCAATTCTCTAACCATCACACCACTCGTAAACACAAATATAGTAGGAGTCTAAAGAAGCTACTTGTACTCTAACCATCAAACCACTAATAAGTACAACTGTAGCAACACTCTAAGGACAATACCTGTACTCAAAACCATCAAAGCACTGGTAAGCACAGTCGTAGTAGCACTCTAACAACAATACCAGTACTCAAAACCTTCAAACCACTGTTCAAAATAATTGTAACATCACTCTTAGGAGTAATCCCAGATGAAACACAATTGTACTCAACACTGTAAAGGAAAAACCAAGATGAAACACAACCGTATGCAGCACTCTAAGAAAAATCCACTGAAATGTGGTGATCAAATACTTACTGCTCGGTGCTTGTTATTTGTGCTCTTGAATCAAAGCTTGTAGCAAATCTTCACGTTGACATTTCAAACCGAGCTTCTCTGATTCTACCTTTAGTTCCTTGTCCAAGGCACTAAACCCCCACAAAGTCCACTATTGTGGATGAAACAACGTATCACAAGCATTGCACTTGTTTGAGTATCTTGCAAGCTCCGCAATGCAAAATGGGTGAAACATGTGCATACAAGAGGCCACCACTACGTCCATACAAGAATACCTTCTACTTCAAAATGCACATGCAAAGACATCAATCTGCAATGGAAGATCAAGTGAACTAGGAGAACTAGGGTAAAGAACAGGTTTTGGCTACAAGGACACCCTCCACCCTTCTTCATTTCTTGAAGTTGGAACTGAACAGCTTCCTTCAATCTCTCAACATCTTCTAGCTCTTCCTTATCACTAGCTCTTATCACTTGCACGTTGGATTTCGTCTCCTACACAGTTATCTTTGTATCTTGAAAGATGTTCTCTCCTTGAATTGCCCTCTTTCTCTTATCCTCAAGCATGATTTGTAAAATTGAAATATTTCGCTCTAGCAATTCCTGCTCGCCTTTGAGCTGGCACAATGAAGCTCTCAATGTAGTCAAGATCTCATTTTCTTCTGCTGGTTGCTTAAGCAGTGTCTCCAACAAAGAAGCAACCTATGAGCACCATAGATAATCAAACCCCGCAAACACCGATCTATGAGCACCATAGGAAATCCTAAACCTTCAAACACCAACATGTGAGCACCATACCCTAAACCTTTAAACACCGAACTTTTACAGTACGAAAACAAAAAAAATAAACTTAAACACTAAACAACAGCAGCAAACCTAACACCCTAAACCTTGCTCACCTTTGTTACTAAGGCTGCACATTTATCAACAACAATCTTCAGATCTTGTTGAAGCAAAATTGTGCTCTCATCAGCCTCTTTGGTTATGGCCTTACGGTCCTCCATGTTGAACCGTAAGCCAATAAGCTGCTCCGAGATCTGCTTGTGACGCGACAAGTAGCTCCCAATCTTTTTGTTTTTTGAAGAACATAATTCAGACTCATATGCCAAAACCTCCTCGACCCTAGTGAGCTCAACGAGGGACCAATAGTAGAATTTTTTTTGTCCGGATCAACAAGAAAGCGTTGGTCCTAGCTGTTGTTTTGGACGCGTTGACCTGGACACAATGTAACACAGTTTTGTTGATTTTTTCTGTTGATTTGAGCACAAGAAAAAAAAATTTAAATTATTAAAAAAAAAAAAAAAAACTTTTTTTTTACTGCCTGGAATTTTCGGGCAACAAAATTTTTTTTGGGCTGTCCGGATTTTTAGGGCAGCCCAATTTCATCAGCTCCGTTGACAATCGGGTTTGAACTCGTGACCTTACATTTAACACTCAACACTCTAACCAACGCACCATAATTAGAACTTGATGAACATAGAGTAATTTTTTTCTTACATAAACACTTACAATTTGATGTTTAGGAATTCAACAGACTTTGGCGGCCATTTCGACATAGTAAATTAACATTTTTCAAAAACCTTAGGACTAAGAAAAGTTGCGAAATCAAGTTAACCCCTAAAGGACCACAAGGCCACCACGTGGATTCTGGAACTAGAAAGTGAAGAATTTCGAGTTGTTGGAGTGTGGACTGTAAAGTGAGCAACAAAGAGACCCTAGTTCTTTTTAAGAGCTGAATCCGTGAGTACTTCTCGATCGAAATTTCATGAAGTGTGCAATTTTTGGTGATTTCTTTGAGCTGCAAGGAAGTTTTTTGGGCGTCACTTGAGACCCTCATATCTTTCTCCTCACACGTCCAAATTGGTTAAAATATTTTGCACATGTTCAAAATGATGATCATTACGCATGGTAGAAATTTTTTGGGTTCTTGGAGCACTTTTGATCAATCCGATTTCAGCATGTGTACAAAATACCCTGAACAAGTTCCGTCAATCTTCTCAACGGTGGCATTTTCTCAAAAATTGTGCGATTTTGTTGATCCTTTTTTCATACGAAAGCTATGTAAGTCATCTTTGATTTCAACGGTGCCGATTGTCAAAATTAACCCGCATCAATGAGGAATTGAGCCTGTTATAAGAGCTAGTCAAGAAAACAAGAGCTAAGCTAAAAACCCCCCTGGTCCTTTAGGGGTTAAATTTCATCTCCAAAAATTTGTTTGTGATTTGAAGCCTCCAGTCTAAAGTTATAGACAAAAATCAGAGACGGTGTTTGAAAATATCAAATAATGAAAATATTCCTTACTACCCCACTCTGAATTATGTCTACAAATTTTGAATGGAGGCTCAAAATCACAAACAAATTTTTGGAGATGAAACTTAACTTGATTTCGCAACTTTTCTTGATTCAAAGATTTTTGAAAAAAGTTTTTTTACTATGACAAAATGGCCTATAAAGTTTGCGTTTAAAAAAAAAAAATTGTGAATGATTAAGTTAACCCTTAAATGACATAGGGGGTAAGGGAAAAACCTAGATGTGTTATAGGATGTTACTTATGCAGCTTTGATTAAGTTTGGTTCTAAAAAGAAAATGAGAAGCATGATGTTTAGTAATTATCTGTATGGTCAAACTTCCAAAAAGAGTTTAAATACTCATTTAATGAGTTTAGATGCTTTTGCCATTTGAAATTCACCAAAATTACTAATTCTACATTTAGAGTATGAAATTTGGTATGATTGGTTAAAACTAAACATTCTATTCTAAAAATTTAAAAGCAAAATCTTCAAAGTAGACAACATCATTAGTTTCCCAAAGTAGTAAGTTTTATAACACTAAGACAATATTGAGGTCTGTGTCGTTGAAAAATTCCTTACTAAACCTCGATATTGCAAATGAAATGTATCAAACAACACTAGAACATGATCTCTCCTCCCAATTTCGATAAGATATTAAAACTTGAAAATGTCAATACCTAATTATGGCTATTTGGGGTGCAACTAGAAAATGATCGATTGGTCACTTAGGGGTTAATGAGTTCAATCGATTGAATGTTTCAAAAAAATGGATTACTGTGTAGAAACAAAAAGAAGATTCCAAGTTTCCAGCACAAAGATTGAGAGAAGAAAGAAAAAAAAAGGTTCACAGATGACTAATTGTTGTCCCATTCAAGTAGGTTGTTTGTTTGAACGTCCGTGTGATTGATTCTGATGGAGCTGAAAGTTAGTCAGCAGCGAAAGTGTGTCAAAATTCACCCTCAACAGCTTCAATTTAGGGAATATCAACCTACTTGTCTCTTCTTATTGTTTGTCAGAGATGATGAAAGCCTGGGGAGGTCACTGTCAGAATTTTATTAAACCACGTGAAAAAAAATATAGGGTACATTTAATTTATTAGAGCAAAAATTTATACAAATTTTAGAAATACCATAGCCTGAATGAAATGGCCTATATGGTATTATATTTAAAGTAGGGTAGTTGAAAAACATAGGTAGTATTCTCTTTTTATTAATAAAGTAGGGTCTCAATTATTTAGAGGAACGAAGAATTTATGTGAGTTCTAATGAAAATCCTTGGATTGAATGAGAATTGCCTCAATTGAGTAAAAATCGGCAAAGTTAGCCAATGGTTAGGAATGAACTACAAACGAAGGTTGAATTACTTGGCTTCATGGGAAAGTCTCGTCATGATGAATTTTAGCATTAGGTGACCAACGAGATTCACGAAGCTAGGATGGGGTGGTAGTGCCGCATGCTTCCTCTCACAACATGCATTTCTCACTTAAACATACCTTCGGACATTTTAAGCACTAAGCATAGTCATTATTCTTTGAAAGTTATATTCATGTATTGTTGTCGGTTTTTTATATCCGATTAAGTTCAATTTATGCTGAAATTCTAATTTTTTTAAAAATGTCTTGTTTATAAATAAAATAGGGCCTATAAAATGACTTAATGGTGGAAATTATATTTACCTATAGGGTCTTGAAAAATACCTCACAACACCGTTTTATCTACTAATAGGGTGCAAATTATTGAAGAAATTTAGATAAATAGCCCACCTATAATTGACCCCCGACCGCACGTGGTTTACAAAAGTATGTAGTATGTAACCTCCCCGTAGATGAAAGACTGCAAAATTGCAGTTATATAATCCAATTACATAAAACACTCATTCTAGTACTAAATGATTACAAAACAAACTCAGTGAATTTTAAGTTATCTATGTGAAAAGAGAATGACTTTGGTATCTTGTCATATGCTAGATTTCAAATTTTGAAATGGCAAGCAGTTACACTAGTAGAAAAGGTCGCACCCCTCGGACATGCCCAGGCAAAATCACTGTGCATGCGTGGAATTGAGCATTGCTTACGTGGGCATCTTTCCCTGCAATGCCACCTTTTCTACTAGTGTTAGAGCATGCCCAACAACATAGGAATGCAGCAACCCATTGTCAGGATATTGAAAGTTTGAGGTAAATATGATCCCAATAGTTATGTATCATACCCTAAGAAAATAAAAACTTGGAAAATGTCAGTTTCTGCCCATGAATAGTCACTATTGGTTGGACTGCAATCAGAAAATGGTTGATTAGTCATTCAATTTAGGGGTTAATTTAGGGGTTACATAGAATTTCAACCATGGTGCTTAAATTTTGCCCAAATAAGGGTGTTTTAAATGTTTTAAGTGTTTTGAAAGTCATGATTGTGTGCTTTGATGCCTTTCAACCTTGGAGATTATGTTCACAATCTTATTAAGAGTTTGTATAAAAGAATTTAAAACCAATTAGATCTATTTGTCATAAATGCCAGAAATTGTTCAAAAGTAAAAATAATCGAGTTCATAAATTGCAAAAGATTCAAAAGATTCAATAATATTCCAATAGATTCTATAATATTTCAATAGATTTTAGAATATTCCAAAAAGATTCCAAAATACATTTCAAAAAAGATTTTACATTCACTGAAATTTTGTTGATTTTGTCATTGTGCTATCCAATTCAGCAAAAAGTAGCAACAAATTGATGATTTGGTTGTTGTACTATTCAAATCAACAAAAAGTAGGCAGGAAATTGTTGATTTTTACAAAAAGTTTAAAAATCAGTGAAATCAGTCATTGTAGTGCCCCAAACAACGCAGATCTGTTGATTTTTTGTTGATTTGGTCATGATTTTCTAGTAATGGACAAAAGGTGTGGACATTTCACAGATTCATTGACCAACAAGCGGGCGCTAAAACTTCCCGATCCAATTTTACAACATTTAGTAGCAAAAGAGGAGTAGGGGCACGTGTTGTTGACACAGAATTGCTCCGCAGCTTATTAAGCCTCTGTTCATTACTTTGCCACAATAAGGCAGCTGTACTAGCAGCGGCAACACACCAGTTCACTGGAAACTTCTTCTTCTCCGCTATGAACCCTTTTACCATTCCATTGTTTGTGACATCAGACTTGCCGTAGATCCTGTTGTACAACGCAATAAGCTCCTCTTTCGTCTCCGAGGTGAGATTGGAATTCGTGGTTTTGAATTTGAGGTCCTTTTCGAACATCTTCTCTATGTCTAAGGCAAAGAAGTGTTCAGATGTAAGATCTAGTTTGGGATTTAAGCCTAAACTTGCTAAATCTCTCTCCTCCCTAAAAAACTCCACCGTCTGTTTGCCGTAAGCTTCCACCAATGCGGCTAACTTCCTAGGGCTAAGAGGCGCCGCAGTAGTCCTCTCCCTGCTACCCTCAACCTTCACCCTCAACCCTTTGGTCTTCATTGTGCTACCACCCTAAACTCTGGAGCGACGTCAAAAACAGAAAGAGGGAGTTCTAAGCAATCAGGCCCTTGTCGTTGTAATCCCTTGAAAGCAAAACTCTAAACCCTCCCAAATGTCCAATGCGCAAAGAAAAACAAAACTAGATCACGATACTGCAAGAGGACAGGAAGTCCAAAGAATGGGATAGAAACGAACATTTGTGAGAACCCATTGAACTGAACGCTGCGTCCAAGAAACAAGGCGGCGATTCAAACATCCAGCCCCTCCACAGCAAGGACGACGTCGAAGCACTTGATAAGTGTGTGCCTCTCGCTCGTTTTATCTTGTTTGTACCCTATCCATACATGAGAAGATGTGAGAAAATTATTCGCACAGAAGACTTGAAGTACAAAAGTACTCAGTTCTAAGAAAAGGGAGTCATTATGAAGAGAATAAGTTCATTTCATAGTGTTTTTGAATACAAATATACTTTGGAAGAATCCACTGTAATGAATGAAATATGAAGATAAATGAAATTATGGAATCTAGATTGCGTCCACTTCAACATGAAGCTATGAGATCTTAAAAGAATATTTGTATGACTATTTACAATAACTATTTAATAGTAAAGAACACCCTTAAACAAAAGACTTCAAAAAAATGGTTTGCTTTGTAATGATAGCGAAATCACTACTTATTCAATTCTGTGCAAATGACTCTAGTCGCTTCTTGTGCTTTAAGCTTGGCCAGTCCTTTCAAGATATCTTCACGTTGAGAATGATAGTGGGGCCCACTTCTCCCCATCCACACATCAAACACGCTTAGGCTCTAAGCTCTACTAACTTCTTGTTTTGACCTTCGAGTGGTTTTCGGGGCCTCAAAGGCTAAAAGCGACCTAGACCTCCAAAGAGACGGCCATCACATTGACGCATTGTGTATACGGAAGAAGAGTTGCAGTTGATTTAGGCAGTAGAGAACAAAGAGGTTCTATGAAGATACGTTGCCTAAGAAGACTTTCGATGGATAGAGATCACCTAGCTCCTGCAGATTGTGAGAAACGAGGTTGCTCATCCTTGGGTGGAAGCACAGTAACATCAGTAGTCGACCTTGGCAACAAAATCTTTGTATCATCCACCAAGGTTGCCGTCGATTGAATCCACCGATGATAACAATAGAAAGCGCAGACGGAGTCAAAACAACATCCTTGAGCCGAGGATGACTGAGTGCCTCATCCAAAGGTAGGTTTAGTTTGCGATTCGTTGTCGCGTCCGTGTGCGGTTTAAGCGAGAAGCAATTCCCTCCACTTGACAATGCTCATCTCAACGGAGATGGAGAGGAGGCAGAGGTACTAACAGGTCTGCGACTTATGTACACTGCGCCGTTTTCAACAACTCCTTTAGAATAGTCTATAGTCGAGGATGCACTGTCTACATCAGACCG
This sequence comes from Pohlia nutans, assembly GCA_022496805.1. Lineage (NCBI taxonomy): Eukaryota > Viridiplantae > Streptophyta > Bryopsida > Bryales > Mniaceae > Pohlia > Pohlia nutans. The sequence continues at coordinate 9,716,637 of CM040106.1, read as the reverse complement.
CATCAGGTATAGTCTTGAATACGTATGGAGCTGTGTCTCAACTCCGCGTCTCTTCCCCTTGGACTCGGATCCTGAGAGGAGACTCTTTATCAGCATTCGCGGATTCCGTGGTTCATCATTGCAAACGCATCCTTCCTGCAGTATGTAGATACTGTACAAGCCCATGTTGCCTACCGTTGAACAAAAACAAAACAAACTTCAATTGATAATGAATAGGCACATCTGGATAGCAAATGGAATGCAAGTATTGAGAATTAAGTGTAAACGCGACTCCACATGTATTCATTACAAATGAATATAGCATATACAATAGGAAAGTACAAAACGTAATTGCCATTGGAAAGCCGATGTCTGCAGGTTCTACTTCCTAACGCGTCCTCGCTCTATGACTATGCCTATTCCATGTAGTCTATATCGAGATCCCATGATCTAGGAGGACTCTCTCATCATGTCAATGATTCTGTCCATATTGTAGTCACCGGCATGCAATAGATCTAGGCCAATTCGATTGTCCTCAATGTATCTCTGCAGCTGATCCAGTTGACAGTTTTATTCTAGACGGCGGAGCTATGGTAAAAATTCCCTCATGAGGACGTTGTCTCCTTGTTCATGGGTACTCCAAGTGCGGATAAATATGGAAGATGTTCTAAGGCGGAGAGTCGTCAATGAGAAGAGTTTTATCAAAAGAAAAAGACGTGCCCCTGCTAGGCTTTGTGAACAAGGTCTTAGAAAGGACTTTCATACACAACAATCGCATACCGAGATGAAAGAACTTCCCCGGAGAGAGCTCTATCTTTGTGCACTAATCCCAACTAAAGATATCTTACAATCCCCTAAAACCCATAAATAGGTGTCTAGCAATAGATTTTGCGGTACTCTTCAACATAGAGGTCCACGCTAAGACGCTGTCCGCGATTGAAGAAACCTATTGGAGAAATTCATCGAGATTTTTTTGAGCGAGTACTGCCTTGGGACCAATAATTGTGGCAGAGAACATTGTCTTCCAGACTGCACGGTCTGAATTTATCTGCGTACGACTTCAATGCAGTATGACACAGTATGCCAATCAAGTCACAGACAATGTTCACCCACTTCCTCCGGGGAAGAGGTAGTACGGGAGACATAGTCCTTGGCACAATTTCTCTCCCACCCTCGCATTTTGCCTGATCAAAACATCACAACAAAGAGATGGAGTTACCTGTTTAAATGCAAAATGGGAGAGCCAGAGAGTGGATAGGACCATTCAGCTGCCCTAATCGACTGCGGTCTTCCATTAGAGAATGCTTTTATTGGTAGTGAACGGTGCACGCAAATATTGTTTGGAATACTGTCTTGGTGAAATCACGTGTTGTGTCATAGGGTCCAAGCGTAGACATGTACTTACGCGAAACAACGTCCTTGACAAATTGCATGGACCTCACCTAGTCAGAGATAATGGAATTCAAAGAGGCTTGATTTTGTTTGATGGCTAAACCGCCATGTTGCCTCGCCGTTTCTTTACAACGTCCAAGATTTTTGAGCCGGTGGTCTAGAATTATCCTCAACCGACTCACGTTGATAAAGTCCCCTTTGTTTGGGGTGGAAAGACTGTTTGACAGAATCTTAAAGCTCCTAGTGAGGCCCATTGCAACCAATGGGAGAGCCCATAAAACGTCAAGGCTATAATGCTAGCGGTGAAGATCATTACATATATCTTGGACCTGGTGTCATCATCACAATGCAGTCTGGATTTGATCCTGACCAGAAGTTGTACAACGTCATAGTGTCCAACTTTCCATTGTGCATTTGCCCGCAGTTTGTTAGCATAAAGGGTTTGAGCATAGGCAAGCATGGTGCTTATATCAACTACAAGCACATCTATTACATCGTCCAATTCTTTTGCAAACTAGACTTTGAGAACGACAAGTTCATGCATGCTCCTACCTTTAGCTTTGACAAAGAAAAGTAAATCCTTAAAATTGCTGAAATTATTAGAACAGAAATCTAAAAGTGTAAATTTGAACTAGGATTATTAGTTCACTATGTTGAAACATGGCAATCCTAGAATCTGGGCATTGTACAATTTTCTCATGAATGTTACATTGGATCCTATAAAACTCGATAAATGACTTTAGAAAAATAGAATTAAATTTGGAACCTTTGCAAAAAAATTCAGTCCGGTACTCCAGTTACATTCATAATTGTATAAAAAGTTGATCAAGTTCGTTAAGTGTGGAGAGGGGTCTCAAGGCCGAGACGCCATTGATCACTTTGTGGTTTGAGCAAACAAATGAGGTTTAGTACAATCCTATAAGCAAGGAAGCAATTGGAATCAAATTCTTGTGCACGAGATTTTGCGTGTGATATAGGAAATACACTTGTAAAAATTGATAAGTTATAACTAACATTTAACTAATTATGGACAAATACATAGTCCAGAAATAAGTCAGCTCACAGCCAATAAAACAAATCACACTATCAATCTTATGCATTCATAGACAAAAAAGACGCATACTGAACTTAAAATTAGCATCCCAATGCATTAAAAATAAGGCCAATACAAAATAGAATTCCAAAGTTGATCTACAACTACGGACATATAAATTACATCTACATCTACATTAATTTTACAACTACAACTACATTTATAGCTACAGATAGCATGTCGGCCAAAAGCCGATACCTTTTTTAAGAAGTAGTCACTAGAAAATTTCATCCCAATCACACCTACTATATTTGATGGACTGTGCTACTTAATAACATAACCGGCCAAGTCTCTTAGCTATATATTTCAATATGTCTTATGTTTCATAACCGCAAAGGTTATGTGTCAATATGTGTATCAAGGGTTATGTGTTTCCAGGTGATGTGTTTCAAGGGTTATGTGTTCTAGGTTGATGTTTTACATGGCATGTAATTCCTCAAATCCCTTTTGTGAATCTAGGATAAATTGTGTCCGCGGGCAGCTGACACATAAGCCTTGCGGTTATTAGCCAATACAATATTTAATTGAGCCCAACCACAATGCTAAGTTCTTGCAATGATAGAATGCTTTAATTTGTAACAACTGGGCCAAATCAAGTTATGTAACTACTATAAAATTGAAATACATGTTTTCCAAAATCTATAAGTTCACACTAAATCTTGTTCGTACAAGGAAAACCTCTAGTCTATCAAAGTCATTATGGAGTGTCTAGCTAAGAATAAATGGGAGAAAGAAGTTTATTTGGTGAGTCGAGCTTTGCCACGTTGTTGTAGAATGCACCTTCTCCATTGTCCTCGTTCAAAGCATGTTTTCCACAAGCAACTTTAGCATTTCAACAGCCACACCCCAAGCACAAATCGAGGTTGCATGATACTCTACATGATCCCCTTTGCTTTGAATACAACAAATCTACGTCCGACCAAAGTGGTGTTGGTTCTATCAGCTGCCAATCGATAGGGTTCACTTCTCTCATCTGCCTTTTACCGTAGCTAAATGCCTTCTTTGCTTCCCTGTTCCACACCTCCCTAGTTGTTGCGACTTCGGATCCCAACACGTTTCAACAACTCATGTTACAACCTCCTTCATTGGCGATGCTCAAAGATTCACTAGCATAGAATTAGAAGTAACCACCTTTAAGGCTTCAATTCCATCAAGGTCTCCAATTTCACAAAGAGGTGGAGAACCTACATGGCCTCTGGTTTTACTTTAGGGTAGAAAATCAGCCAGGGCAGCAATATCATCCAAGGAAGAAGAGCAGTGAAGAAAACGTTGAAGACAATGTTGAGGAGAAGGTTGGGAAGAAGGTAGTGGACTACGTTGGCAAGAAGGTAGTGGAAAAGGTTGACAAGAAAGGTGAGGAAAAAGGAGACAAGAAAGTTGTTTATACACCATATCTGCAGAACCTACCTACCAAAAAATGGATTGATCAAAATTGGTGTTCAAACTTAACGTAGGCCGGAAGCTTGAGCCTATTTGTAAAGGCACAAACTCCTCTTGCTGGCTATTTTGATAAAGAATTATAAAACAAGTAATAAACCATTGCAAGCGTGATATACTTTGGAAGCGTCTTTTTGAGACTTTCCCAACAGTATATTACACAACCTATAATTCTCAAAATTGCAGTTGCAAAACAAAATTGAATTGGTAGCTAGTAAACAATAAGCCAATAAACAATTACAAGTCATATAATGTACCATTGGAAGCGTCTTTTTAAGACCTTTCCTATGGTATATTAGTATATTACACAACATATAATTATCAAAATTGCAGTTGCAAAACGAAAATGAATTGGCAACTAGAAAAATGTATCGGTTGGAAGTCGATAGAAAATTACAAGTCTTGTAATATACCATTGGAAGCGTCTTTTCAAGACCTTTCCAACGTTATATTACACTACCTATAATTCTCAAAATTGCAATTGCAAAACAAAAATGAATTGGTAGTTAAAAAAAATGTATCACCTGGCAGCAGATAGACAATTACAAGTTATGTAATATACCAATGAAAGCATCTTTTCAAGACTTTTCCAACGGTCTATTACACGCCCTATAATTCTCAAAAATAAATAAATAAATTCAAGACTAGTTTTGTGACTGTAGTTCAGGCTGGTCAGTATTGGCTGCCAGCCAATACAATAGTTACTTAAATATTAGTTTCAACTCATAGATTGATAAGTTTAAAAAAAAATTCCACTAAGGTTCAAAATCATGATTCAAATCAATACAAACGTCTTTCAAAACCACACAATTTTGTCTCATAAACTCTATACATGGGTCCCAAAACCCTAAACTCTGTTTTGTAACTAAATAATAAGGACATTTTATCGGCTGGCACCTGATACACTTTCCTTTGTGTCGGTTTGCAAATACAAACACGATATGTCGGCTTGCAGACGATACGTATATCCCTTTTGTGTCGGTTGGCATATACAAACATAATATGTCGGCTGGCAGCCGATACAATGCAAAGTCCAAGACATATCTTACCTCTGGGGCAGTTGTGGATGTCATCTCTAAAACTATCGGCTGCTCAACACTTTGTATCGGCTGATCTGAATTTGTTGTTAGCTACTAAGACGCTATGTATCGGCTGCTCAACACTTTGTATCGGCTGGTCTAAATTTGTTGTTGGCTAAGGGATACTATGTGTCGGCTGGTCTCAATCTGTTGTCGGCTGCTCTACAATTTCAATCGACTATTCTTTGCAACATGTTGACTAATCAACTAAAACAAATTCAAGAACTTAAGAGGGTGGAACTGTGGAAGAAACCTGCTGACAGCCAATAGTGGAAGAGAGAGAGGATAACATTGCAAAGAAGAGGGAGAGTGTTGAAAGAGTGAGTAGAGAAATGAGAGAGGAGAAAAATGAGCCCACCCAACCCAAACCTCCAGCCATCATGAGTGATGGAAGGTTTGGAGGTTGAAGTGATGATGGAAGATGTACCTCCCATCCGTCACATCATTTGCCGCCAAGTTCAAAACTCTCATCTATCCCGGTTGTTCCATCCGCCCATCGCCATCGTTCTTCATTCATCTTCTACCGCTGGCGCCACTCCTACATAATTTTGCATTCATCCACAAGAATTCCATCCATGCAAAAATGCATACATCATACGTAGCTTTCTTAATCACATTCCAAGAAGTCTCAACCGATTCTCGATTCAAAAATTTGGCGCCAAAAAACTTTGCTCTAATGCGAGTTTGAAATGTTCTTGAAATGGGCGCCAATTTGGAATCCGTTTACTCATTTTGTTTTGCTTACCTTTTCCATTTCTTCTCTCAATTATGGGACGTGCTTGTGTCAAATTTAGGTTGTGAGCATGTGCACAAGTGTGTTTAGTGTGAGATTGAGGATTGTGTATTCGTGTGAGTATAAAAATTGTATGTATGTGTAACTATGAGGATTTTTGTGCATGTTTAAGGACTATTAGTTGATAGGGTAAGGACTATTTTTGTAATGGTGCTAGTGCAAGGTTGTCACAGTTGATTCTCAGGGTTGTAATGGCAGGTATTGTAAACGTTTCAATTTATTTTCTTAGAGTTTTAGTCTCAACAATAAAGCTTCCTGATTGTTCAAAATAATTTCTATTCAAAATGCCTATTTCAATACTTTTCAACTACTTTTTAAGTTTAAACTACTTTTTTTAGTCTAGTTGCTCTAAAGTCTTCCTGGAGAACATCTTTAAATTGATTTCATCTTCTATTTCTTAGTTATTATTAGTACCATATTCTATATTATTTGCCAGCCGATATGTAATTCTTCATCAAGCGATACCTATTTTTGTATTCGCCACCGACAAATACTTATTCTTGTTTCGGCTAGCCGATACATGTTTTTGCTACTAATTTTTATTTTTATTTTTCCAATTGCAATTCTGAGGATTGCAAGATGTGTAATGTAACGTTGAAAAGGTCTTGAAAAGACACTTTCAATAGTATATTACACAACTTGCAATTGTCTATCGGCTACCAGCCGATTCATTCTTTTGCTGCCAATTTTTTTTGTTTAGCAACTTGCAATTTTGAGAATTATAGGTTGTGCAATATATTGTTGGAAAGGTCTTGAAAAGACACTTCTAATAATATATTATATAACTTGTAATTTTCTATCGGGTGCGAGCCGATACGTTCCAATTCATTTAGCAATTTTGAGAATCATATGTTGTGTAATATTCCGTTGGAAAGGTCTTGAAGAGATGCTTCCAATGGTATGTTACAAGACTTGTAATTGTCTATTGGCTGCCAACCGATACATTTTCCTAGTTGCAAATCATATCCGTAAAGTCACCTCATCAGAAACTTGAAAAGGTACGCTTTTACAATGTTCTTCGTATGTTGTTGAGATGAACAGGGGTGATTACGTTCAAGGTATGATAACATCACGTTTATCAAAAGAAATAAATACACATGTTTTTGATACCATAATTTCAAATTGAACACAACATGTTTGTTTTATAAAAAGCGCTCATGCAATTGTTGTGTGTTTTTTATATCCATTTCGTACTCGTATTGTATATGTGGAACATAACAATTATCCTATGTTTGCAGCACGTTCTATATGTATTGAGCAAATCATTTACAAAGAAATGGTTTTGATATTGCATTCTTAATTGCATTAAAAAAATCATAAATCCAATTTCAAAATAAGCATCTTATATGATATTTGGTTTCAGATCAAACATAAAATTTACTACAGGGTATTCTTCCACACAACCACTCTGAACAAATTAGCCCAAAGGAGCTGACTGCAATCAATTAATATCAAATACTAATCCTAGAATGCACAGTTGTTACACAAATGAGAAGTTTAAAAAAAAATGCTATAACTCTCTAATCTTAGAAGGCCTCCAACATCAAACCTTCTCTGCTAGCAATATCTGTAATAACATTTTATGCTGCAATAGATTTGTGTTCAAATTCTAAAGCTTGTACCAAGTCCTCTGCTTACTTGCTTAGCTCTGAACCTCCTATAATTCCCGGTTCTAAAAAGAATAGTAGATCCAAGCCTTGTAATTCCAAGATGTCATGATCATGATCTTCAATTAGTAGAGAGGCCTGGTTATCAAATTTCATGTTTCTTTGTAGCACAATTGATCCACTCCCCATGATATTCATCAGCAGTGAGCAGTGCAAAGATGGCAGCTGGTACTACTGTTAACATGGATGTAAAATGTATAGTGGCTAGTACCACTCCCAACGACAAGTTATGCATTCAAACTTCAATTGATATTGCACGTCCTTGGAACTTCTCAAATCATGTTCTCTCGGCGGCTAAATACCTGCAAAACTATACACAATATTCGTGAGAACGGTTCTTTTGGCAAACTTGTAAAGCAACATGACAAAGCTTAGTTACCTTCTAGAATGTAACTCCTTTTCTTTCACTTCATCTTGTAAGTTGACATGACTCACTTAGAACTTGAATAGCACAACAATATAAAGGTTACTAATACTAAAACCAAAGAAAGAATTCCGCTGACTATCCAAGGCAAAACGTCAAATGTAACTTAGCTAAGACCTACAAACCAAAAAAGGAGAGAAAAGCCGCAAACATTGGACCACTTCCTACACCAGTGCTCGTCTAGATGGTAACAAATATATTCAATGTTTGGTACAACAGACATAGAATCTATGAACTTACCAAAAAACCACAAGGTGGACAACAAACCAAATTTATTTCCAAGTTGAAAAGCTCCATATTTTGAATGAAAAATAAATAAAAATAATCATATATATATATAAATGTATGTGTAGGGCAAAAAAACATAAATCAACATTGGCCATATATATACTAATTTCAAATGAAATTTCAAACTCATCATAGTAAACGCTTTAAATCACTCTTTCTTGTGTGAGCCTATTTGATGGAATCAATACTTTTAGCTTGGTGTTGATCCTTAGTTTTTGCACTTCACTTGTAAATCATTAATCTATTTTGTGCAGTAATAGAGCAGTTTGAGTATGAGTTTGTGTTGAGAACTATGACGACATAAGTAACATAAATAATCTACATCAATCCTAAAGGTTCTTTCACCAATAACTCCAATATCAAAGTGTCCAAAACATTCTAAAGGTAAATTATTTTATATTAAGCAGGCCTCATCAATGAAAAAACCAAAAATACATATATAAGTTGCTTACCACTTGCATCCCTACTAGTCGTAGGATAGTGGAGTATTCTTAAAATTTAAGTGGCGTTTAAACAAGATACCATGTGTTTTGATTTAATGTATTCTTATTTGTTCACTGTAAATAGTTATGAAATTTGAAAGGGTTTGGTAGTTTGCCAAAGAGTTTGGTAGTCTGTCACTATTAGGTGTGTAAGAGCTTAGTGGTCTTCATACTCATTCACAACTAGTGTAGCCCTCTTTTTTGACGGCTAAACTAATTGTGCATGAGTTTGAAGACTACCAAACTCTTACACACCTAATAATGAGAGGCCACTAAGATCTTCTATATCTTTAAACTATTTAGAGTGAACAAGTAAGAGTATATTAAAGCAAAACACATGGTATCTTGTTCAAACGCCACTTGCCTTTTAGGATAACTCTAGTTGCTTGAAATATTGCGTTGAATTAACAATTGAAATGGAGGGAACTAAAGACGATCCATAATTATCTTCCTATTGACCATGAATCACTTTGTCTTAGAGACTTCAAAGAACAAGAGTGAACACATGTGTAAGGTGGAACAAGAGCATCCTATATTGATCACATTCTCTTTGAACCATTCTATCATTTTCCTTAAAGACTACCATAATACCAAACGATAAGGTGCTTTTTGTATATGGATTTTCCCATATGTAGCTAGTGCTTGTGTTGGATTAAAACAAAGCTCTAGTATTCTCTAATCCGTGGATCTTAACCTTGAAGGACCAAGGATTCAAAGTTTTAAAATGATAAATTCGATTGATCATATTGTGAAGAATATAATTCAAATAGAATTGGATTTTATATCACTGGAATCGGTGAACATTGTATGTGTTGATCAAAGATAACAACTTGAAATGTGGAACTTGGTCCCCTAAAGTCCCTAAATACTTGTCTTTTAGTGAAATACTTCACCCATTGAACTTGGATCTAAAGCTCTTAAAACCAAGATACAAAAAAATCAACACAAAGAGAATTCTAAGTGCTCACCTTGTAAGAGCAGCATCACTCACATTTTCACAATCAAAGGCATTTGGAAGAATCACGAATCATTTTGCAGCTCAAAAGAGGAAAAAGGATGTCTTCAGAAAAACTCATAAAAAGATGTCCTCCTTCGTGACCTCGCTGCTAAGCCAGGCTTGTGCAAGGGCGGGGTGCTCAAATTCCAAAGGCGCAAGTGCAAGCTCCTTGTTGAGAGCTGGCTGTCGTTTTGTCTCCGTTGCGGCTTTCTCTGCCACCGCAAGCGACTCTGCGATCGACAGGAGACCCGAGTTAGGGGAGTCAAACCCCAACTTTCACTGCATCAACTGAGTGACAACCGATCATCACACAAAAACCACGCTCAATTAATGAGCAGTCTCAATATGGAAACACCAATGAAACACAAAACCCTAAAAGAACTAGGCCGAAGACGACCACCACCACACGACAGAGAAAAAACAGAGATACAACTACAACTTTGTAAATTGCACGTGATAGGTATTGCCCAGTCCGCACCACCGCTACAACTACAATTGTGAGAAATGGTTCGTGATAGGTATTGCCCAACCTGCACCACCGCTTCACAGAGATACAATTACAATTTCAAAAAATGGTTTGTGACAGGTATTGCATTTTTAACCCTTTAACATTTCAATTCAAAGTTGCTCTCAAAGAAGCATTAGAAAATGTTTAATGAAAATCAAAAATAGCGTTTATGTACAAAGACAACTTGTAAATGTCAATGTGAAGATCACATTACTGCATTTGGATTATTATAATTTCTATTAATATTTTCTAAATAATTTTTGAAAGTTTCATCTTAAAATTCAATTGAAATCTTCAAGATGACACAATTTGTTTTGTTTTTAAATTGTAATGAAATTGGAATAACATGCACTACAAGATGGTATGGTTTCCATTATTTGATTCTGCTTGTTTTGGAAAGTAATATTTAAGGTCTCACTTTTTGAACTAAACATGAAATTTGACATAAACTAATTGTTTTATTTTTCTAAAAATCATGATAAACAGTTTTGAAGATCCAAATCATACAAAGAATAATCAACTTGCATAATAACCAAAAGAAACTTGGGCAATTGAAAACTTTGTTCAATTCAAACTATTGTCATCTGTTCGTCGTTCAATATATGGATGCAAGCGTGTCAAAGGGTGAAAATCCCATTTTATTTTGGCATTTAAAAAATCTCAATTCGTTTAAAAAAGAAGAAGTTATGAGCAAGATTCTCTTAAAAAAAATTAAGTAAACTCGTAATGTGGTCCTTAATATGTTCTATAATCTTTAAAGGACTAAGAAGCCCAAATTGGCCCTCTAATGTTTTTATAGCATTTTTGAATAGGTCGTATGTGCACTTCCTTATATTCAAATTTATCTATTTTTAAATAAACACATGCGATGTTCATCATTGATTCCAACAATATAAAATCTAGTTCTACTTGAATTATGTTTTTCAAATTCTTGAATTTTTGAAACTTTCACTGTTGTCATAAGAATTTTTGAAACTAAATTAAAGAACAAATCATAATAATTAGATAAATACACCAAATGATCTCAATTCTTGGTTGGGCATTTTGGACATATATTGAATTTTTAGTATTTGAAATTTTAAAAATTAAAAAGTAGATAATATAGAAAATCAGACTTAATAAGTTTTATGTTTGTAGTTGGGCTTGAAGAAAAAAAATCTCAATTTCCAAGGTTAAAATTGAGCTTGACTAGCCAACATCTACTAAGCATTGTTGAACAATTAATTTTAAGATACTTGGTGGTTTTGAACTTGATACTTGCTCTGTAGTTTTATTGTGAACGATGGTTGTATTTATATTCCATTATTAATGTTTTTTCAAATTTCAACCATATGACATCAACCTACTTATTAATTTTTTTTCAAATTTACTTGACCGAGGTGATAGGAATTTCAAGCGTAGCACACAGTTAGATTCTAGAGTTATGGACATTATTTTTAGTTGTCACCTTACTTAGAGGGCATATTATAAAGTTAGAGGTTGAACAGTGATAGTCTTTGTTATAATGATTAAGAACTTCTCTACGAGGAGAAGGAAGTAAGTAGTGTTCACGAGGCACCGCTTGCAGTGGCCCAACACACTAGGAAAATCAATTTTTTTGTGCTAGTGCATTAGAAGGCTAGATTCTAAGTACATGTTGGATTCTATGTATGTTCAAAAATCAAAAAAATAACTTTGTTATGGTCTCGAAAGTAATGCCTATTGGAATTAGATTGCAAGATTTTTGGCAGTTGTGTAGTTGCTTGCATTCTCATGGATTAGAAGTACTACTGTAATTTTTGTTTTATTAGTAAATATACAAAGTACCATTTTTTTACAAATTTAGTGCCTATTGGTAAATGCAAATGTTCAGAAATCATACATGAAAAAACATACGAATTTTGGTCGGAACAAATTTCGGATATAATTACCATATGGTATGTAATGCAATTATAGAAGTATTGCAACTATGTGATGTATGTAAACGTTGCAAACATACTTCTTACACACGCTTTTGATGTCAACCTTCTAAAGTCCAAAAACATAATTCTTTGATAATTCCTTTGTATGACATTCGCTTATCTTTCGCTTGTATACAAAATATGTTGAGTCAGTAGGTATTGCAATCGTACGAAATGCGTACAAAAAAACATACGTAGAACATACACCAACAGTTTGAAAAACAAAACATATCAAAAACATTGGAAAAACATGACTTGCCAAGTTTGTGATGCTTGGATTTGAAGAATCAACAAAGAATATTGTTTTATTAAACTCTTATTTATTCTCTCCAAATAGCTAAAAGGTGTGAAAGATCTTGGTAGTCTATCATTAGGTGTGTAAAAGGTGTGTAAGGAGTTTGAAAACTTTCGAAGACCACCAAGCTCTTATACACCTAATAATGATAAACCACCAAGATCTTCCACACTTTCTAACTATTTGAAGTGAAGAAATAAGAGTATAATAAAAAAAACTCACAGTATCTTCTTCAAAATTTGATGGACTTTACGAATAACTCTAACGCATACAGGATTTCATTGAAACATTAGAGTTAACGAAGAACAGTGTCTCAAAATGGAAACTCATTTGATACTCATCTTCGGCTCGTTCTTAGTTGAAAAAGATAGGAAAATTAGTATATGGTGAGTTGGAGAATAATTTAAATCAAGACCCTGCGCCACCACGGGGTGTAAAACTCGTGTTAGAGGAGAGTTTCCACCTGCTCCTCCAAGTCAAAAGCCCCGACCATGGGGACTATTCATGAATAATGGTTGTTATAATATTTTATTAAGGAGAGGAAACTCCTCTTCAACTCCTCTTTTGTTTTGGTTAATTCAATTGTGAGACATTAGAGCTATCCTAAAAGAGAAGTTGTGTTTGAACAAGATACCATGTGTTTTGCTTTAACATACTCTTATTTTTTTACTCTAATAATTATAAAGCATGGAAGAGCTTAGTGGTCTCTCATTATTAGGTATGTAAGAGCTTGATGGATTTCAAACTTATGCACAACTAGTTTAGCTATCTTTTTGGACGGCTAAACTAGTTGTGCATGAGTTTGAAGACCACCAAGCTCTTACACATTTAATAATGAGAGGTCACTAAACTCTTCTACATTTTATAACTATTTAGAGTGAAATAATAAGAGTATGTTAAAGCAAAACACATGGTATCTTGTTCAAACACAACTTCTCTTTTAGGATAACTCTATTGAATTACAATGCTCGGGTGGGTCACTCTTCATATATTTTGGGTACCACGTGGGGCGAGGGGGTGTTTTTTGGGGGGCTATTTACCTGTTAGCTGAAATTAAAAGGACCCCTATGATTACTTAATGGGAAAAAATGGCCTATATTATGGACTCTATCATTTTTTATAAAACGGTGACCAATGCAGTTTTTTATATGCTATCTTCCTTGTAAAGGCTTAAATGTAATCTAAAAGTAACATGACTCTAAATTCAGATGGACAAAACTGAGCTTTCATCCACTTCTAGACCTACTTTTCGTCCACCGCACAGCTGACCGCCCTTTCCTACTAACTGTGCTTCATCTATTTCCCCCCCAAAACAGACTGTACTCAATTTAATACCTTGAATACCATTTGCAATTCCCTAAATTACATGTACTAAAATCATAATAGACCAGAATTGTGGTGTACCTAAATTATTTATAATGGCCTGTACTCTTTCATTGCATTCTATCTTATTTGTAATTTTTTTATAAATTCTTATAAATTTTACCTATGATGAATAAAACCCATTCTATTTTCCGCCGCACGTTGTTTGTAAAATGCAGCAAGTGACCCACCCGAGTTACAATGTTACATGACAATTCTATCATTTTAACTGTACAGTCGGGTACAACATGCTTACAAATTTTTCAATCACTTTTCAATTGAAAGTTCAACAATTTTTAGGAAGCTCTAGCTTGTTCAAAAATGAACCGATTTTGAAACCACAAATTGCATTGGAATTGCAATAAAGTGTGCTTCAACTTCATAATAAGTGAAAAAAGAATAATTCAAAATTATACAAAAATTGAGATATCTTTTATACACTATCTATCATTTCATAGTGAACCTTTGGAAGATAATAAAAAAATTCTTGCATTTAAGTACAAAATGAGAAAGAAATCATACAAGTAGTTCAAGTGGTGTGGAATCAAGTATTTCTGAAGCAATTGTGAAGGTTTATTTCTAATATGTACCATTAAATACAAGTTGTAATTATCACAAATAGTGGCATCAGTGAATGGTAGATAGCATATAGAAAACATCAAAAAATTTGTGTGATTTTCAATTACATATGTGTATTTGTATTGATGATAAAACAAACTTTTTCTTGTGATTCTAATGCAATTTGAAATTTGATATCCTGTTCATTTTTTAGCATACACAAACCTTCCAAAATTCCCACAAATCTCAACTGGATTCAAAAATTTGTAACTATCTTGTACCCGACTGTAAACCGCCAACAGGGGTGAAAATAGCAGAAACATGCTTCTGCCGAGATTAAAAACACATCAATGAGCTACTTGTACATAAGAAGTAGAAATCACCCTAGTACAACTGGAAGTCACAGGTAGAAAGACCATTCCCCCCTCGACGGTAATGTAGGAGGACAAAACTTATTTTCTATATTGTAGATGTTGGGGCTCACCTTAACCCCTAAATGACGAAGAGACCATTTTGTGGTTTGTGCCCAATTTCGAAAGTCTGCCCATGGACAGGGGTGTAAAAAAATTTCTTTCTCGTTTTATTTTCCAATTGTCAATCGTGTTGTGCTTCTTTTGTACTTATGAAGTATTCCATATGTGTACTGCAATTCTTTGTGCAATTTTTCTACGAGAACCCATCTCTACAATGCTGGGCGTATTGATTACTTCGGCCATTGATGGGACGACATTTGTTTTTTTTGGGTGATGCCCACAAATGAGGGCAGAAGTGAGGCTTAGTTGGGGCTGCAGAGGAAAAGTGGTAGAGACTAACAACCCTTGCTGCAAAGCAGCATTTGTTTCCACAACCAATGAAATGAACAGTAAAGCATTCAATGTAAGTGCATCCCGCCATAAACAACTTCCTTCCTGGAACTTCAACTGCCTAAATTAGGTACTTGCAGTTACAAGAACTACTCATAGCCTTCTGCTGAAGACCTTCCCTCCTGCTCATTGCGTTCAGCCAAGACCTTCCCTCCAATAAAGCACTCTAAGGCCAAGCGATGTTTTCCACATTAAAAATATACCTAAAAAGTTATGGAAATATAAGGCTCCACTAATACTTGACGGCAGTTGAAATTAGGAGCATTGGACTTCGTGAAGCCATATGCACGATGGAAAGTCATTACCCTTTCAAGCTTGCTGCAAAAGCATACAACCCTTATGGTGCTTCCCATTTTTCTGATCCGTCCAACGCAGCCAAAACTAGTCACGATCTCCAGTACAATTATGACGAGACTCTTCAGCCTACCAGCTGTCACAACGCATTCGTAACAAACAACTTGGAAATGTCATTCTCTGGCGAATGAACAAAATATCATGAAAATTGGCATGCACGCTCTATTTCAAGGATGCCTATCACAATGACCTATAAAGAGCCACTGTTGTCCACATGCACAACACATTACTACTTCACCTCTCACTCAGTAGCCATGGACTCATCTTCAGCATCCTTATTACCTCCTCCTCCCCTCCATCTCCATCGTTCAGCTGCGGTTATAGCATCGTGGGCTTCATTAGAGCAAGGAGCATCCAAATATCAGATAGACAAAATTCTTGCATGTCTCAATGTTGACTACCTAGCTGCACAACCTTCCCTTCCAAAGTCTGTAACACTACCAAGGCACCCAAAGAATAGAAACTGGAGGTCATTGTTTTATAGAAACTCCAGCCACATACTAGGTTGGAAGTACCTACAAAGAGAGGAGGGTAGCGATTTTGGCTTCTCAAACATCATCTACAAGGAGATTAGAGAGTGTGTGTGGCCCGATGAAGACGTAGATGCCGCCGTGAAACATTTTGAATCAGAAGCGCCATATGGAAGTAATGGAGGTACAATCCTCACGAAAGAGGATGGAGAAGGTAGCAACAGTCATCATCAAGCAACCTTCGTAGCTGGCCCTGCCCCTGCATGTATGTTTCTTTCCTTTCAATCATGTTTAATTTCTGTAAAAAAAATGTGGATATTGAAAAGATACAAAATAAAATAAATAAAAGCAAGATAATAGAGTTATCCGTAAAGTCACCTTCCATTTGAAGAACCTTCAATGAATTTTGTTTTATTTTACTCTTATTTGTTCACTCCAAATAGTTAAAAGGTGTGGGAGATCTTGGTGGTTTATCATTATTAGATGAGTAAGAGATGTGTAAGAGCTTGGTGGTCTTTAAAAGTATTTTAGCACCAAGAAAGGAGCTAAAAACGTTTTGAAGACCACTAAGCTCTTACACACCTCTTCCACACCTAATAATGATAGACTACCAAAATCTTCCATATCTTTTATTCATTTAGAATGAACAAATAAGAGTATGATAAAGAAAAATTCATAGTATCTTCTTCCAACTTTGATGAAATTTACGGATAACTCTAATGGTCATGTTAGAACTCATACCGTTTTTGATTGGGCAGGTCCCATAGAGCCTACCGATGCTCTTAAATGCCAGGCCTACGGTTGCAGCAGTGGAAAAGGGAGGTGCCGTGAGAACAAGTATCACAAGGGCCGCCCTTAGAAGCAACAACGGACAGAATCCCCAGGGCAAGCAGTTAGGTGCAACTCTGCCACCACAAACACAACTGCCACCTTGCAGCACTCACGCGCATTGTCCGCCGCTACAAACCCAGCTGCAAACAACAACATTGACCCTGATAATCCTACATTTGTATTGGTACCGTAGGAGGAGGATAACAACAATGAAGCCTTTTTAGATGAGAAATGAACACAGCATTCGACTTCCCGATCCTAGTAAGAATCTCGAATGCATACTTGGAGAAAAATAAATCAAGAACTAGATGAGAGGGGAGAACCGGCACTTTTTTTCTAGGAGTTGCTACGTATTCCTACATAGATATAGAGACAAAATGAAATTTATTATGTCTGTTTATATAATAAAAGTGTCATTACAATCGACGCAACACGAGTGCAAAAAAATTTGAGGGTTGAAAGGGCGGAAGGGGGAGCACATACCTTATCATCTGATGAAGAAGACCTTGTTTGTGCGCGAACTTCCTCATGCGACTCTAGCAGTGATAGCAGCGGCCTAGGCCAAAAGGTGAGGGATTCCCCCAAAAACATTGTAGTTTGAAGGGAAGGAAGAAGGATAATGGGGGAAAAAAAGTAAGGGTTTCACGGGTGAGTCTAAGGAGGATGATATTAGGGAAATTTTTGGGGAGCGTACGTGGTCAAAAAAATTCTATAATTTTCACCCTTCTCCTAAGCCATTTACGGGTCCACCTCCGGGTCTGAAACAAGCATGGGAGAAGGTTCAAACCATGTTGCAACTCTTTCATACATTTTGGTCCCGAGAGACTCTTCGTCGCATATGTGATGAGACTAACCGTTATGCAACTGAGGTTTTGATGGTTCCAAAGGATGGTGAACTATATAATGACATGGATGAAAAGACCTATACAAGAGGCGGCTCCAATTGGTATCCTATAGATATGAAGGAGTTGAAAGCTTTCTTGGCGGCATCAATGTATATGGGTTTGAAGAAGCTTTCTAATGTCCGATTTTATTGGCAAAGGTCGGAGCCGTTCTTGTATTGCCCTGTCATATCTCAATTGTTTTCCCGGGACCGTTTCTATGCATTATTAAAATGCCTCCATCTTACTAACCCGATGGACATTTGTGAAGATCGATCTTCACCGGATTATGACAAGATGAACAAAGTTAGGTAGTTGATGACAAATTTTCGAAGTAAATGCATGGAACAATGGAATGTGGGCAAGGGGATTACCATCGATGAGATGATGGTAAGGTATAAGGGGTCCTATTGCCCTGCTAGGTAGAACATGCACAAAAAACCTCAGAAATGGGGTTTGAAAATCTGGTGTTTGGTTGATTCCGTTACACATTTTGTGTCCAACTTTGACATTTATTGCGGGGCAAATTTGGAGACTATAGATATTGTGAAGTCCAAGAAAGGTGAAGCAAAGCAAGGGCAAAGAGTAGTGGAAAAATTAGTATGCGGTCTTCAAAATCGGGGCCATGTTGTCGTAATGGATAATTTCTTCTCTAGCATCAAATTGTTCCGCGATTTGGAGCGTAAAGGAATATATGCCATTGGTACTATTCGGTCAAACCGCATTGGTTTGCCTTCTTTTATGAAGAACTCTAAATTGTTCAAGAAAAGCAACGAAGGTACATTCGAGTGGAGCATGCACAAAGACCGGAAGATTTGCTTGGTGATGTGGAAGGACAAGAAACCGGTGTTTATGATATCCACACATGCACTACCGGTGGTATTTCCTAGCGAGGTGGTTGAAGTGCCTAGAAGAGTGGGGCCGGTGAAGAAATGATAGACTTCTCCCGTCCACAAAGAATACACCACTTACATGAGAGGAGTGGATGTAGCTGATCAATTAAGAGGTAATTACACATCTCAAGTCCATTCTCACAAGTGGTGGCATAGGTTGTTTTGTTTCCTACTTGACACAACCATCGTGAATATGTGGATAATTCACAAAACTGTTTTGAAAATTAAAAATCGTAGTAAAGATTGATTAACTCATTTCCAATTTATCATGTCTCTATGCAAAGTTTTGACTATAAATTGGGCTGGTCAAAAACTTTGTGTCTCTCTTCTACTAGATGACGTTCCTAAAATACATTGCCCTTCTAAGAGTCATTTACGCCGCCTTTGTGTTTTGTGTAAGAAGAGAACAAATTGTCTATGTGCTATGTGTGATTGTCAATGGATGTGTTTTACACGAGGGTGTTATAGAAAACTTCACCATCCTAGGGGCACTTTCTAAGGAGCGTATAGAGTAGTTTCGTAATATGGTTTAGCTACGTCTATAGTATTTATCATTGCCCTTTCTTCCGGGAAGTCATTATACCTTTGTATACCCTATTTCTTATATACATCGTAAATATTTTAGAACAATTATGCAGCCCCCTTAATTTTTTTTATTTTTTTTCATGTGTTAAGTGGTCTCCATATCAATAAGTGTGCAACAATTCTTTGTTTTGTACTTCTACATTTAATTTCCTTTCTTTTTATATTGAATTATGATTTCTAATCCCTATATTCCCTTTTTCAACCTTATATAAATTACATGTTTATTTTATATGACATTACGAACGGACACTTTATTCACGCCGGCCTCAATAGAGGACCCGAGTTTCTATCTATCTATCTATCTATCTATCTATTTATCTATAAGGCCATATTCGTCAAGTTAAGACTTTTTGCAGTCTGATTTTTATCTTCAACTCAAAGATAAACCGTTTCATCTCTTATTTTTCTATAAATATTTATCAACACAACTTTAAATTTTCATTCTAGAATCACTATTTGAGCATTAATTTTTTTGGTTTCAATTATTATATCTAAAATGAATTTTTGTATAACTAGCATTTTGTCTCAAAATCTGTGAAAAGTTGCAATATAACATATTCCATGCTTATTCTTTGCCCGGTGGGCATTGGCTCATTGTCAAGACGAACATACACTTTATTAACGTCGGCCTCGAAAGAGGACCGGAGTTTCTATCTATCTATCTATGTTTATTCTTACATACATTTTTTTTCCAAACGTTTATTACTTAGTTTTTAAATTTTGGGATTTTTTCGCGGACCCATTGCAAGCCTACATGAGAGTGTTAATGCATTGGAGCTGAATTGTCAAACCCCAACCCCGACTGTCCAGCCAACGACAAGGAGAAGGCCGTTGGGTTCTGGTTTGATGAGGTGGCACAACCCAGCCGGAATTAGCACAAGTGACAAAGCAGAAGTGACAAAGGCATCCTAGTCAAAGATGTGAATTTAGATGACAAAATATCACTCATTGTTGACCTCAGGGCACTCCAATAAATGGAACATGGTTTTATTCCACAACATCACAGAAGAAGATATGTTTATGATTTCACATTTGGAATTTGTTCGATTTGTTGCAGGTACACTTCGGTAAAAATTTGGAACCAACACCCACCATCGCATCCATGTCTCAAATTGTGTTACTTGTTGCTTGCTCCAGAGCTATACATGTGGTAAATTACCCCTTATTTTTGTATTGAAGTAGGATGCAGCAAAGTCATATTTAGAGATTTTTTGTATCTATAAAAGCAACCAAAACCACACTAAGCTACGGCGATCAATCAGAGGCCTCGTCAAGGTTGTTGATATTTCCAAGTCACCTGCATCCCAGTTCTACTACAATAGAGTTTAGAAGTACACCAGACGCTATCAAAAGCATCTAAAAATTTGCTAGTTCTACCAATCGGGATCTCATGTAATATAAGTGTTTGAGGCCCAAGAGGTTTTAGTACCATTAGGCTTCCCACACAAACCTTTCAATGCCTCCTACTTGAGTTGGATGCAGCCAATTTGAACACACAGTGTAGTCACTTACCGTAGAAAGTGGAATACAATGTGAAATGTCACACCCATTAAGTGGATGTTCCAGCCCCAATATGGACCATATGATATGGGGCAATATCAACTCCAATCCTGTTGGATTTGTATTGGAGCCACAATTGAAGGGGCATTTGACTATTATTTGAAAGCCTGCACTTGGGAGGATTGTGGAATATAAAGTTGTTCAGTGGATGGTCCAAGGAGGATGGGGCCAAAGCTGGGTTTCCACAGAAGGATTGAATTGAATTACGTTGCCTGCCATAACGAAAGTGGATCCAACACATGCCTAATGTTATGCCTAACATTGGAGTAAGAAGAATAGCCCAAATTTGTTCCTTCATGGTTCTTCCATACATCAAGCACCCGGGGTTGTTACACTAAACTAACAATACACTGTGGCTCACGTTACTTTAGAACGGCCGAACTAATAATTACTTTTTCGGACTAATGTGGTTAATTTTATCCAAATTTGACAAGAAATTTCATCCACGGCACGAAGAGATAGAATAAAATAAATAAAACGCACCTAGTGGCTCAAGACGAGTTAATATATAAACTTTGTTGCATTCATAATTTGTGGCATGGTTGAGGTAACCAATCGGTATCTCATGTAATATAAGTGTTTGAGGCCCAAGAGGTTTCAATACCATTAGGCTTCCCACACGATCCTTTCAATGCCTCCTACTTGAGTTGGATGCAGCCAGTTTGAACACACAGTGTAGTCACCTACCGTAGAAAGTGGAATACAATGTGAAATGTCACACCCATTAAGTGGATGGTCCAGCCCCAATGTGGACCATATGACATGGGGCAATATCAACTCCAATCCTGTTGGATTTGTATTCGAGCCACAATTGAAGGGGCATTTGAAAGCCTGCACTTGGAAGGATTGTGGAATAAAAAGTTGTTCAGTGGATGGTCCAAGGTGGATGGGGCCTAAGCAGTTCTACTAAAAGAGTAAATGAGTAGCCAAAGTTGCACTCTAGCTCTACTCTGAGTGTTTTAGTATAGGTACTAGCGCACTTAGTTCCAAGGTCTTCTTCACCCGGCGTCTGAATGTCACACCATCCCACTCTACTCAGTACAAGGAGCCCATTAGAAACTGTCATAGTAGCCGTTCAATGCCAAATCCCTTATCAACTCCAATGTTGAAGGTTACTGACCTGAAGTCGAGAGCGCCTAAGCCTTTCTTGGCATGCTCTCTCCTTTGTGTCTAGTAGTGCCTCTCTTTGATTCTGGCTTTTGCGTTAGCTTTATCGTGGTTATTGTGATTTGTCTTTTCTAATTGTAAGCTCAATATGAATAGGAGATCCATGCTCAAACCATCGAGATGCAGATTGTCAGTCATGCATAGAGGCAATAAGCTGAGAGGTCCTTGCAATTAATGTTGATTATTCAAATGATTTGGTCCAAAACGTGAGTTTGGATAATGATAATAGGGCTAGTGGCTCCATTCAAGAAGAGATGAAGAAGGGTGATTGGTCTGAACCTATTAACTTGAGCGAATCCCAACCGATTTAGGTAGTGGAATCGTAGAAGCAGCTCCATTTCTTGGGGGCTCCATCTCTGCTATATATAATGCCGAGTTTTTTTCAAAACAAGTGGGGCTATACAACTCTGGAGTATTGGTGGATGATGTGACGCCAACGGATTGTCCTGACAAATTATGGGCATTGACATGGCCTCTTTACGAAGATGGCCAGCCAGTTAGAATTAAAATTTCTGGGTGCAAGAGCCGTGCTTTCCAAAGAGACTTCTTAAAATTATTTAAGAAGGTCTATGGTAAGAGACCGGACTATGGATTTTTCCCCAAGAAATTGTGAGCACTGCCACATTGCACCTTATCATGAAGAATCTCGTGAACTTCGCCGAGTGTGCCACCAAACTCACTAACGATCACATTTGTAAGGCAAAGGAGAATCCGTGGAAGTTGACTCCTCCAAATCTTTGAGAGCAGATTGAAGCTATGGTGCGGGTTGTAGCATCTCCCACCATGGAGCCTCCGCTACTACAATAGCGAATCGTGCAATAGCCTAGAACAGCAGCAAGGCATCTGGCTCGGAGTACTTTGATGCGCGAAGCTCCTCCAATTGCCTTGGCTATAAAGCGAATCTTCAAAGGTGAACCCAACGATCCATGTTCACCTCTGGAAGAATGTGAGACTAACATTAATTTCCTAGAAGCAGCAGTGGAGGACCTCCAGAAGCAAGAACGACGTTGTGAAAAACAGTTGGAGGCAGCAAACACTACTAGAGAGTGCGTAAAAACCAAGACAAAACCAACACATCTGTTGGAACCAACAAAGAATGGGTTTAACGTAGCAAACATTTAGTCATCTGCACAAAACCAACAAGTTTTCTCTTGGAACCAACAAGTTCCTGTTGATTTTCCTCTTGGAACCAACAAGTTCCTGTTGATTTTCCGGAATCAACTGTTCCTAACCCGCACAGAACCAACATAATTTCTGTTGATTTTGTGCGGGTTAGGAACCCCATATCTCTAGTAGTGAAAAGGTGAAGTTACTAGTGCTGAAGAGATTGAATCACAATTAGAAAATGAGCTTACGGAATATCGCGGAGCGTCCAAGACTTGTGCATCCCGCAATTACTGTTGCAGGTCTAAATGTTGCCAATGCAGAAGCTTCTGTTATCTCTTTGGAGCGATTGAAATCAAAAGTAGAGAGCCAGCTCACCGCCCACCACCAAATCCATGCACAATCATGTGCAGAGAGGGAGAGACTTTTGTTTCAATCTCTGAAAGTGGTACCCACTAATAGCTTTCATGTCTATCCCGCTGAGGAGTCAGTGCCTCTATTAAACATACAAAGTAGAACATTTTGTGTTGTGTGTCTTAGGGCATTCATTGGAAGGTGTGCTGTTATATCTTCGTGTGGATGTTTGTTGCACCCGTGTTGTATGTGAAAAATTGATTGGCCATCCCAAGAAGATTGTCTCTCGGGTATGCCTAGGTTGTGGGAAGGGGGCCCATGGAGCATGGAATGCGCAATAGGGTTTGGTGCTTGATAGTCCTGTGGAGCTTGCAGAACTGAATTCTATGATTTCAACTGATGCACCAAACTGGAACCCCCAGAAAGGCCCATTCTTCTGGGATTGTAGTGCACACGCTCCCAAAACCTCAATAGGCATGCAAGTAAGTAGTGTTTCACACATGAGCCGATTGAAGGTGATTAACCCACGTGACATTGAACCATTGGCAGAGAAGTCCTCCTTGCCCAATTCTTCTAGAGATATGGTTGAGGGTAAAAAACCAAGGGTACAATTTGACGGTATACATGTAGTTGCAGAAAAAAATGTGCCAAATTTGGTATTACTCTATGCTGTTGTAGTGGCCTCCACTATAGGATCAATTAGTGCGACTACAAGCAATCAAACTAAGGTGCCCAACACTTCACCAATCGTAGTGCAAGAGCCTATAGAAAATAGTCCGAGTGATCATGACAATTCGGGGATTGCAATACGGAAGAAGGAAGACCAACTAGAGACATTGGAGACTGAGTCTCATGGAGCAACGGAGCTCAGCAACAAAACCAGAGATGAACATGCAAAATTGGTGTATGAGTGCATTCAGATCTTGGATAAAAACATGGAAGCTCCATCAAAGTAGGTTAGGATCATCCATTTTCCTTACAATAGTATGGTTTACATTACTAGCCTTAGTATGCATGTCTGAACTGTAATTTCTTTACTATTAATGCATAACTAGCACGGAATGATCTATGGAATATCTGTGAACGAACAAATCTGCGCCATTCTCTCCAATGCAACGCCGGTAATAACATTAGGCATTTGTTGTATCCGATTGTGCTATGGCATGGAATTCAACTCTTGAATGGAATTCTTGAATGGAATGCCTTTGACCCAATTCCAATCACAATGCTAGTCATTCCACAATCCTCTTAGGACGAGGCTTTCAAGCAAGCCAAACGCCTTTTCAACATGGTTCTAATAGAATACTAACATAACTGCCTCCTGTGTCCTTCCACATTAGGGCTGGACTATCCACTTAATGTGTGACATTTCACATTTTATTCCACTTTCTATGGCATTGCCACGTATTTAAATTCGTTGTATCCAACTGTAGGAGGCACCGAAAGGGTTGTGTGGGAAGCCTAATGGTACAAGCTAAAACCTCATTGCCACCCAACAATTATATGTCCTTCCACTTTAATCAATTTCGATGACATTGTGGTTACTTCAACAATGTTGCTTTTTGTGCATTCTACAATCTATATATTAATTCATCTTGAGCTACAAGATGTGTTTTATTTATTTAATTCCATTTCTTAACTTTTTCTTGTCATTTTATTTGGTACGCTTATCCATTTCTTTTTGTTTCAGCTAAAGTGGAAAGAGTGCAAAGTACCGATCTCTCACTAATAGGAACAATGGTCAAAAGCTTTGAGCATTTGTTGCATCCGTCCATGAACTTCACAATTCTTATTTATATTTCGACACAACGGAGGAAACTCATCAACAGAGGATGTGGCGCCATTGACTTTAAGTCAGTGACCTTAAAAATTGGAGTTGATACGGAATTTGGGAGGGAACAGCTAGTATGATGGTTTCTAATTGGCTCTTTGTATTTAGTACAGTTGGATGGTGTGACATTCAGCCGCCTGGTGAGGAAGACTTTTGAACTGAATAGGCTAGTACCAGTACCAATATACTCTAGGTTGAGCTAGTATGTGGCAACCCTTTGGCCCAATCCCTCCTGGACCATCCACTAACTACTTGACATTCCACCATCCTCCTACAACAAGGCTTTCATATATCACATATGTCTCATGTTAAGTCATTGGTTACTTGTGCTAGAGGTGTGTGGTAAACCACATACATTTGTATTGAAGTTGTCCGCAACAGAAATGATGAATGGAATGAAGTTTGAGCGACACCGAGTGAGTTAGATAGATCTCAACCACTGTTTGGATTTGTCAACGAGTATTTGGAGCTCTCAGGCACTATTGGAGCTCTCTGCAACTATTGTAGTCATAGTTGTGAAATTGGATGGCAAAATATCACTCTTTGTTGTCTTTGAGGCCGTCCAGAGGAGCGCGCATGGTTGGATTCTCTATAGCATCACAGAAAAAGGTATGTTTATGATCTCAATTCTGGCATTTTCTTGATTTGTTGCTAGTACACTATGATCTAGACCTTTGGATGTAGGATGTTCCATAGCATCAATGTCAAACCCTTTTGTGTTATTGGTTGTTTGTTCCACAACTATGTGATAATGAAAGGCTTATGATTGTATTGAAGTTGGATGCAGTGGGAACTATGAATGGAAAGAAGTTTGAGCAAGTTTAAGTGAAGTTTGAGCGAGTTCGGACGAGTTCTAGTCTTTCAACCACTGTTTGGAGTTGTCAGCCATTATTGGAGTCTCTCAACCACTATTCTGGTCTCTCCATTGTTTTGGTTGCTCAGCCATAGTTTTGTTTGTTGAATTGCTTCTTGCACTTTTAGATTGGTGCGTTGCCTTCAAATTTGTTAGGGAAACGAGATTAGTGGAAATGGCACGTCGCTCGAGTGATAAGATTGCTTCGGTTTTTGTCCATAATGATAAGGACACTTCTGGGAAATAGATTCCCATGAAGTTAGAAGTAGGGTCATGGGTGACTCTCCAACCTGAATGAACTAGAGTGTGGAGTAGAGATGCTCAAAGGCATGGTGGTGACACATTTGGTGGAGCATACTAGGGGCAAATACTAAAGTTTTGCTTCACAATGACATATGCAAGTGACTTTTCAAGGGCACCAAAGATGGAGCTAGAGGCAGTTAAGGTTCGTCATGTATACATGCGCCGGCAATTGGAATTGGAGCCAACGGAGCACTTGAGGGAGCTACGACATTGCAACTATCTGTATCCTTCTTACTTTGACAACTGGGTGCGTACAGAGTCGATTCTCAGTGTCATTTATATGCTCTATGTTGAGATTGGAGGAGCTATTCGGAATGGAAGATCTTACCGTAGTATATTGGAAAATGGCACCTTCTTCCTTCGAGCTGTATATGTCCCACCAGCCCTGCCGGACTTGTATGGAACTCTGGAGCCTCTACCACTGCCAGATTTGGATGATCCAAGGTGGCTCCTTCCAGCAATGCACACCAGCGAGGCATATCGCAGGAAATTGGATTGTGATTTTCGCCAAGTTATGAATGCATCCACTAGAAGCAAGTTCAGACGCATTCAGTGATTCCTCCCTAGTCATGTGTTTGCTGACATTTTTGCTATTGCATCCTGATATGTGCGCAAAACACCTACGCTTTACATTATTAATCAACCGTGTGTGAAACTCCTAAGTAGTTTGATGGATCCAAAGTGGAATGTTAAGATTCAAATTGGTGAAGACATTTTGAAATGCCTCGTATCAACTCCTTCTATATGTTTCAGGTATTTATGGCATCAAGCTACAGTATATGCAAAATTCAAAAGTTCCAAGTTCGTGACAGTTTTGGCACACCGGGTAGGATCATGGAAAATCTAATTTTATGGAGCATCCATGTGTAGGTATCACCTTGGAAGGAAAACTCTATACACGAATTTCCAATATTTCAGAGAGCGTATGATTCCAAGAACCAGTACATGGGAGCTGATTGACCAAGTGGAGGTAGTAGAGACTATGACGTTGCACTGTGTGTTTCGAGGCAAGGAGCTTCCAATTTTTGAAGTTGGGAAGACATGGCCTATATCCCACATGAGGCAGGATTGCGCATTATTCTTGGAGATGATGCCCTACTAGAGTTTAGTTTCAAGGTGATAGAAGAAGGTACCGAAAACCGCAAGGTCAATGTAAGGAATGAGGGCAAAGTTCTTGCATAGGAAGTGTTGCTTCCAAGGCGTCTGCTAGTAGTGGAGCATGCATGAGATATTGAGAACTTTCGGTGAGTAACTCAGAGCTTTCAATTAGGCTTGGAGACAATACTTTAGTCACTCTTGGATGAAGTGGATATCCAAATTTTGATCCTCATCCAAACTGCCCTCAATTTGACATTTTATGAACGTGACCACTCACCACTCCACTTTAATCAATGTCAATGACATTGAGGAATACCAAGAATGTCTCTTTCTGTGCATTCCACTATTTGTATATTACCTCTTCTGCAGCCACCAGATGTGTTTGCTTTATTTTATTCCATCTTTTTTTTTTCCTAATCATTTTAGCTTCGCATGCTTATCCATTTCGGCTTTGCACGCTTGTTTTTGCTTAAATGGAACTAAACCGTACCATTTTCTAACTCTCTTTCCTGGAGCATTGATAAAGGGATGGGCGCACAACAACTTAATACAACAATGTCACTTTCTGTGGATTCAACAATTCATATATTAACTCTTTTTGAGCTACCACATAAACCATCTAGATTTTTTTATTGTATCTTTTTTTTATTTGTTTGTCATTTTATCTCGTATGGTCATACATTTATTATTCGTTTTGGCTTAAGTTGGAATGAATCCGTACTAAACACTCTCTATAACATTGAAAACATCCACTTGTAATATGCTATAAAATACATTTGCGGAACAAGGCAAGGCAATGTGGAAAATCCAACAAGGTCCAAACTTGTCTGTTACCTGTAATTATTAGCCCCTCATTAATGAGGGGATTGTACTCCAGGTACACCGTTGCCTTACGGGAGCCGCCACAACTCACCGGGCTGCCATCATTCACGGCATGGGAGGGGCATAATTACAGTTTGATTAGACATCTTGATCTCCAAGGGGGGTTGATGGGTTTAGAAATTCATGATGACCAATTACTGTATATGATTTGACATGTTGATCCAAGGGGGGTTGATGCGGAAACCAAATTCATCATGAAAGGTGATTCAATTCAGATTAGTGTCGGTGGTAGCTAGTAATTAGTCCTCCTAACCCACTCATTGCAAGGTGCATGAGTGAGTACATAAATTCAAGTGAAATTGTTTTCCTCACTCCATCTAAGCATTGTAATTGGAGTCAGTAGGTTTAGAGTTGGAGCATCCAAGACGTGAGTTGTGAGAGTTGGCACAAGCTGTGTTCCCTAAAGCCGGAGGAACTCTGGTGTGCAGAACTCTGGTGCACAGAACTTTGGTGCGTCCATTCTCTCTATAGTGGAAATTTTGGTTGTCCCTTTGTTGTGATTGAATTGCATTTATTTGAACCTGTGATGAAATTTCTATCTTTTGGCACCCCTACCCATTGACTGATCGTTCTACATTCTAACTGTTTGTTGAGGGTTTAGTGAATTGAGGTTAGCTTGTGACGGGTTTCAAGAGTCTTTGTGTAAACTAGGTGCACGCGATGGAAAAGGAGAAGTCTAATGTGGCGAAAGGCAAAAGTTGAAAGTCAAAGCCGGAAGCCGAGCGGAGCAAACAGAAGAGCCCAACGGGAAAGGAGCTCTCGGAGGGCAAAGCAAAGAGCCCTAAGGCCAGCAAAAAAAAGAAGAGGATGGCGAGAAAAGAGAAGCGAGAGGGCACGGAGCCGAAGCGAGTGGGCACGGAGCCGAAACGAGAGGGCACGGAGAAGAACTTTAGTTATAAGAAACAAACGGAGGATAGAATGGCAAAGACTGCCTCAAGGTCTAGCATGGAGAAGAGCAAATCACCGTCGATGGTGAAGGACAAGGTGGAGCCGGAAATGGCCGGCAAAGGTAAGCTGGCTCCAACCAAGCAATCAGACTCCACAAGAAAATCCCCTAGAAAAAAGGGTTTGGCGGTGGATGATGTTGGTACCAAACAAGATAAGCGTACCAAGGAGATGGAGACACCACGAATTATCTCCTTAAGCGAATCTGAAGAGGAATCTGACCCAACCAAATATGAAGATGAGGATACCGCAGCCTCCACTCACTCCAAATACACGGATTCTGATGAAGTGGAGGAACTTGTGGATGACATTGACGAAGAGGAGGGCGCGGATGAAGAGGACGGCGAGGATGAAGAGGAGGGCGAGAGCGAAGAGGAAGGTGAGGGTGAAGACAAAAGTTTGGATGGAGATGGCGAAGATGGTTATGAAGCATCGATTTGTAGCACCGGCCTGGAGTTGGAGGGAGGCAACAACATACCGAGTGAACTCATCACTCTTCTGAAGAAAAATGTACCATTGGTGTTTGCCTTCCGTGAAGGGGGCGCGATGTACGACGCCGAATGGTTTTTTTCCATTGTAGGGTTGAAGATCGATGGTCCAAACCCGAATTCAATCCAGCTCAAGGATTACAACTCTACGATCTAGAACAAGTACTGGAATAAGAAAGAGGGAAGAAGAAAGACCCTCAGCCTCAAAAATATTGGCCGCGTTCAGGTAAGCACATGCAAAGACCTTGCATTCAAGGCGGACATCATAGAGCTCTACAGGTCTTGTTATGAAGGAGTCTCGGATAACGGGTACATTGGCAAAAAGTTCTGCATGGCAGCTACTATGTACCTTCGTGGAGATCGAAATGTTAAATTCAATTGGGCTGGCTTTGGGGCCAAGATCACAGCTCACCGCATCAAAAAATGTAAGTGCCCCTACCCAACTCTAGACCGCTGGATCTATTATCTTGAAGAATTTATTGCTTGGATTATCCAAATTGGATTGTAGTGGATTGTTTGGAGCAAACAGTTCTATGAAGAGGCTAATTTTGTTTTTTTGTTTTAACTCTTAGGTGAGAAGAATCCCCAAAAGCTAACCCCTTTAAGAATCAAGCCGCAGATTGTGACCATTGTGAAGCCGATAGCGAGGTACTTCAACAATAAATCCAACCAAACGGCATACTCCCCAGTGTTGGCTGTGAAGGTGGTTCCAATGTCGGTTGTCAAGGTGGTTGAAGACCCTGTTGACGTCCAATAGGCATTTGTGAAGGTCTGCAAAAGTAAACTTGAACAGATCCAAGCGGCATCGAACAAAGCAAAGGCAGAATGGCTAAAGGAAATGGTAGTGGACGAGGATTTGGAACGGAGGGCAATAGAGACTGTAGGCCGATGACGCTCTTGTGCAATGAAAGACGACGATGCGGGAGAGGCCAGAGAAACCAAAGAATATCAGCAAATTAAAGCCGCATTGGAGGAGGCGAACACACTCACACTTCAGGCAAAGGCAAGGATGCAAGAGGCATCTAAACTCCACACGCAGTTGGAGGGTGAGATGCAATAGGCTTCCAAGGAGGTAGAGGAATTGCAGTCTGCAACTCAAGGTAAGCGATAAGGTCAACTTAAGTTTACGTGCGATCAAATGAAAGGGTATTATAATTGCTTCGGTCCTAAAATTTAGAAAGGGGTTCAAAGTAAATTAGAGTCACCATAATGGAGCATTTGAATTTTATAAATAATGAAGGGTGGGTGGAAATACTAAAATTTAGCTAATTTTTATTCTACAATAGGGTTCCCATAATGCAAAAGTAGGTGTTTTTGTTTTTTAGGACTAAAATAGACTGGATCCAATGCTTCATGAACCAATGACATACACGATGAATACTGGTAGATAAAAACCACAGCATGGAAGTCTGATTGGATGGTGGATAAAAAACACAAGGCGGGGAACCGAGAACTGAACATCAGTCATTTGACGCAGAATTGGATGACAGTTTGGTGATTTTTGGCTGTTGGCTTGCTTCCTTTCCAAGCAATGTTTGTTGTTTTCCGTTGAGGGTTCGTGCTTGCGCACTCAGGGTTTGCAGCTTTTTGTTGAGGGTTCCTGTTTGCTCAGGGTTTGTGGCACAGACACATCGTGCTTGCTCAGGGTTTGATGCATTAGTTTAGGATCGCGTTTTTCGCACGAGCACTGGCATAGGGTCGTGGAAGAAGACTTCGTGAGTTTAGTGTCCCGTGTAGAGATACGTGGCGATGATGTCCCGGGTGTTGTAGTCCTGATGTTATTATCTGAGAAGAGCTTAGAGCTTGGGGTTTAGGGTGCCAGGGTTTCGTGTATTACCATGCGGATTTGCATTTTTAGGGTATTAGGATTGTTTATGAATTCATGTAGGAATTAGTTCGGGTTTGCTGCAGTTGGGGGTGTCTGTTTTGTGTAGGCGGAGCTTAGTTTAGGGTTCAATGCATGGCTAAATGCAATAGGGTGTTAGGTAGAACTTGTTTTTAATCTGCTTGTGGTTTTAGGGGCAATATGAAGGCGGTTTTCACCAGGGTTTGCTATTCAGCAGTGTTATCCACTATTCCTGAGACGCATTGTAGCTTCACAGTTGGATATACTTTTATTTTTGCAGGATCAGGAATCAAGGTGTTTATGCAGGTTCTGCGGGTTTTGCAAAAACTTGTTGATGGTTTAGAGTTTATGTCATAATTCTGAATATTTGAGGTTTCCCGTAGAGTCTAGGATGTTTGTTCTACATTTAGGGGCGGAGATCGCTGTAGGGTTTGCTCATGGTTGGCTGTACATTGTTTAGTGTTACGGTTTTTGCAAGATTGTTTGTCTTTGGTGTGTAAGGTGCTAGTATGGCAATGTCCTTTGATAGGATCACGTTGTGGATGTTGGAGGCGGAGGGTGCAGATCCAGAGTACTTCGGAAAAGTTGACATTCGAGGCGCCTCGACGCTGGGGGCTTTACGCGTTACATTGGAGAGCAATGACATATTAGAGTGGCCTTTTGAATTCTGGAATATGGAAGACAAGCGCCGTGTGAGGAAGAAGTTGGAGTGCCTGAATGCGTTCTCTACAGAAGTATACGTGATTCGGGTCCAGGAATCAGAAACTAAATCCGACAAACGAATGAGGCTTGGGGATGGATCGTTTACTATTACTACCATGGAGATCACCCATGTTTTGCAGAACATGTGCGAAGTTGGAGAAGAACCTGCGGATCCAGCGCTCCTGATTGCCGGATCATCTAGAGTGAGCGGAAGTGCACATGTAGAGGAAGTGGTTGAGCAGGTTGAGACTCCTCTCAAATCAACACTCTTACCTATGGACATAATGGATCGGTATTTAGAGAGGGCAAAGAAGTTACGGGCAGAGTTAGAGAAGGTAGCCATGTCCGATCACAAGTGGTGGTTGAAGTCATTTGACATGAATGGCAACAAGGTTGTAAAGTTGTGGTGCGGCAAGTGCAAAAAAGATTGCGGGGGTGGCAGCAAAGACCACACGAAAGCTCACATTGATAACTTGTTCAACAATTTCAGATGGTCACACATTATGAGTACAGCCCATGTCAGGAATTTTGTGCTGCCAAAAATGTTAACTTTGATGACCACCCGCAATCTGAGGCAAAAAATGGAAGAGCATTGACCCTAACTCCGGAAGATCATAAACGCTTGATTGCTGAAGGGGTTGAGATTTTAGAAGGAGTAAACAACACTCTTCCCGATGGACAGAAGAAATTTACAGTGTTGGGGAATTTAACAGCTGAAGATACGAGGTGTTACTGGTTTAAGGTGAAGTGCCAATATTGTAGGGATATGATGGTCCTTTGCCCACCAAAGAAGACACTTGAGGTCAATCTCAAAAATCATCTTGCTGGTCCAAAACACAAAAAGGCAGTTGAGGATGCCGAGCAATTGTTGAGGGAGCCAGCAAGAACAGGTCGACCAAGGCGCCCGACTAGATCAAGCACAACAAGCTCACACTCCAATCAAGTTGACCTGCACAGATGGTTTAGGGCGGCTTCATTAAACAGCGTGGAAGGTACAAATACTGTAGTTGATAGGAATTGTCTTATGAAAGTAATGTGTTATGGTTATCGTGGTCCAACAGTTGAATATGGAGGTAATTCGTATGATGTGAATGCTTTATTGAATGACCCCCACTCTGGAGTTGAGTGGTACCCTGAACCACATCTAGTTGCCGCCATAGAAACTAGCAATGAAGTCGTACATGTGAGTGGTGCATTCCGCCATAGAAAGTGTAACCGATTGTCAGTGTCACTAGAACCTTTCCCAAATCTGACTTGCCCCATGTGTGCCTAGATCCCACGTCAAACTGATTTCAGAATGAGAATCAGAAGAGAGGACCAGGCATTGGTAAAGAGGGGCCACAAAACCACTACACGAGGGATACGGTTAGGGCATTTGTCTGTGTATGAAGTGTCCAAACATACGAGAGAGCTGTTTAGAAAATATTGTTTAGAAAAGCTTCACTATTGGCATGCTAGAACAAGGATTGTTTAATTAAAAGCCAAAAGACCAACCTTGCGTGAGAGTGCCATTAATGCCTCATCAGATAATAATCATATGAAATTTTGTAACAATATTATTAGTGCCCATAGGATAGGGGCCTGTGGAGGGAAACCTGGATTGTGGGATTTCATGAAGGACGTGGCACAGAATTTGAATAGAAAGGATCGTTGGCATCGCTTTAGTGAGAACACAGAATGTTTCTCACAGGCGATGAGGATCTATAGAGGCCGACGTCTACATGATTTGTTTGCCCTCAATTTTGCTGGACCTAGTTATGACACTATTCGAAGGGAGTATAGAAAAGGAGTACAGTTCATATCAGGCAAACATGCTGAGATCTTTCAGTCCATTGCTAGCATCTACATTGATGCTAAAGCTGCGCATGGTATTAGTAGCCCCATCCTAGTCTTACTTGCTAAAGATGAAACTAAGATGAGG
Source organism: Pohlia nutans (assembly GCA_022496805.1). Taxonomy (NCBI): domain Eukaryota; kingdom Viridiplantae; phylum Streptophyta; class Bryopsida; order Bryales; family Mniaceae; genus Pohlia; species Pohlia nutans. Next base: position 9,682,412 of record CM040106.1, on the reverse strand, counting down.
GGCCGAGTGTCTTGGGAGGCCAGGTGGGATACTATGGTGGGATTCTGTGGCCCAAAAAGGGATCACACTTGTATACCTCATTATAAGCCTAGTGTCGGAGTTGGTGAGGTAGGTTATAATAATATGGTAGAGTCGTTTAGGGATAACAAGGTTGGGGGTTTTGCAAGAGTAATTGTTGTGAAACCCATGCATGCTAAACTCCCTCGATTAGTTTTAGTTGCTTCTTGCACTTGCGGTTGTTTTGATTCAACTTGGGTTAGACAACAATGGGATAGAATTGATGAGTTGTTGAAAACACATTGTTATGCTGTTGTGGGTCCTATTATAGGACATGCTAGTGATGGGGACTCTCGAAGAAGGCAGTTAATGCTTCAAGATTATAGAGGTATTGGGGTGTCAAGGTTAAGTGTGGATTGGGAGGGTTGGGTCTTTTCTTCTGATATGAATGTAGATGGAGAAGAAATCGGCTTGCATGATCAGGACTATATACACAATGGTAAGAAATTGTTGAATCCCATTGATAGCAATGTCCGTACTTTGAGATTGGGGGGTGATATGGTCCTTCACCAGCAGATTTGTCAAGTGTTCAACCGCTTCACAGTGGATGAACATGGGTTACTTCAAGAAGATTATGATAGGAAGGACCGACAGAATTGGGCTAGTGCAGAGAGATTATGTTCACAGAAAGTTCGCGACTGCTTAAGGGCCCTTCGTGTGTCTACAAATTTACACTGTGAGCGCACTCTTGGAACTGAGATTTACCTAAAGATATGCGTTGACTACATCGATATCTTTCTGTTTCCACGTCACGATCTTCGCGCCCGGATTGTAAAGGCTGCTAAGGTCTCCTTTTGTTCCGAATTTGGAAATTATGGATGTAGCACAGTAATCATGGGGTACTGGGGAATATTGAACCTATAGATCCAAAAATTCACTTCGTTAGTCAACAATGTTTTCTGGATATTCAGTTGTCTTGTCATTTCATTGTGCTTCTCATTTGCCATTTTCGAGACAAGTATCCTCACTTGAGTGTGCCATTTCACTTAACTGGCAGTGACTCATGCGAGATTTTTTTTCAAAAGTAGGGGGCATGGTAGGCATGGAGAGGGCGTATGATTTTCATGAATTGGTGAGTTGCGCAAACACTATTAACCACTTGTCGCAGATTGAGTACGGAGGCAACGGAATTAAATTTGCGAGGGCACACAACAAGATGAACAACATTTGGGCAAAGTTGTACAAGCTACAGGATGATGAGAGTGAGCCAGATCTTGGAAACTACAGTGCTGTGTCAACTAATGAATACGTTGTTCAAGCCTTAAAAGAGGGTCTGAAAGATGCGCAAAGGATGATCAACAGTTTGAACATGGCCCCAAATCCACAAGCAACTGCCAAGCAAAAGACTTGGTTTGAAAAACCTTGGATAGTGGAGCGTGCGGACAAACAGTCCTTTGCTTGGGCGGCATCTTCCAAACTTGTACGTGGCAAAGATGGCAACATAGAGGTGTTACGAGAAGACATACGGGAAAATGAGGATGAGCTGCAAAGACGAGAAGAACTCTATGATGATGCTACTCCTATGACGGAGCATGTGGAGGAGGAGCTAATCGATGACGGAGTTCCAGCAATTGCAAGTGTGGAGAGTGAAACACGTGATCTCATTTCTGAGATGTTAAGCCATCACAAGGACCATGTTCAAGCGATACCAGTTCCAGCAAAAGTGGAAGCATTTGTGGAGTTTAATGGAAACAAAATTTTTAAGTCGACATTGGTCGGGCAACTCAATGGTAACCCGTTTTTATCAAAAGACAGGTTGACCCGTATTAAAAATTCGTTGTACTTTAACAACAGTGATGTCTATCTTAGTGCTACTCAATGCACCAATACATGTTTTGTCGAGATAGGATCTGACGTGGGCGTGTATTTTGTACAACGCACTACAATCACAAGACCGTCGATCGTGACTGCAGCCAAAAAAAGGGGCAGTTCTCGAGCAGGGAAGTCCGGAAGGACTGCTCCAACAATGCAAGGGGTGGACGAGGGTACATGGCGGGTTGGACGTATACAGAAGATGCGAAGGCGTGCTGGTGGCACCTCGTGGGGATCGTTGAAGCAACCTGTGGATCTTGCAAACCGTGAGGTATGTACAGGGAAGAAGGCTAATCCCGTACGTAATATTGAAGTAATTTTGCATTATTACACCCGAGCACCTAGTCAGTATAAATTCAAGTATAACCTAACTGACTCTAAATGGATTAGCCTTGAGTCAGTAATCACTAATGTAACTCTTACTTATAATTCTGAGAGTCAAGTTTATAGCCTAGACAGGGGTGATGCTGAACATTTGAATGATTATGTGTCCAACAACAGGGCAGAGTAGTGAGGTTTAGGGTTTAGTTTTGCTTAAAACTATATCTCTAGGGTTTAGTGTTTAGGTTTTAGGATTCAAGTCTAGTGTATAATGCGGGTTTAGTGTACAGGTTTGGTTAATAGGTTTGGTATTAGGGTTTGCTGTACACAAGGTTTACTGTATAGGGTTTAGTGTTTAGGGTTTAGGGATAATTATTTCTGTAAATGATGTAGTTAGAATTGATTGGTTAGTGAATTAGGATTCACTAATTATGGTTGTGTAGGTTGTTAATCATTAAAGGGTACTAGTGATCATGTTTAATAGGGGTTAGTTTCCTTTAATGTCTAATCTAGATATGCAGAATCAGGTGATGTGAAGTGCAGGGGTAGAAACCCCATCACCAAGATGGCACACTTTAGCTTCAGTTGAGTGGGCCTATCATGATCGGGTGATCATTCCCCATCATGCCCTAATCCCATTGATCCAGCATCTTCATGATTCAAAATCACGGGCCATCCTAAACCCGCAATTCCTCAAGTATAAAAGGAGGCCCATTTTTTTGCCTCCTACAATGTTCCTTTCATTCTCAGGTGCTCGATGCTGCAGATTTTTGATCTCAAGTGCTGCTCTCATCTTCTTTCTTGTCTTTTGTCTTCTACTTCTCTGCATTTACGCTCATAACTCAGCTGCGCATCCTTGCTTGTTGTATTCTGTAGAGACCCACATTCTAGGTGCGCGATTAAGTTAACCGTAAACCCTAAACTCCTGTTTTTGTTTTGCGCCATGCCCTATCACTTGCTGGTGTGTTGCGCCATGTCCTCTCACTTGCTGGTGTGTTGCGCCATGTCGTCTTTAGTTTTGCGTCTGATTTGCGCCCTGTCCTTTTCCAAAACTGTTGTTTTGCGCCATACCCTCTGACTTTGAGGGTTTCACAGGGATTTCTTTGTCTATTTTAGCAAGGTCGTGCTCATGCAAGTGAGAATTTGTCTTGGTGTTCAATTCCTACACCCTGAACCCTGTCTACGGTGTTTCACATTGTCAGGGTTTGTTGTGATAATGTGTAGGGATCAATTACTTGGATTTAATGTCAAGGATAGTTAGTCTAGGATGTTTTTGCTTGTTGGGTTCACTGGTTTGGGGTTTAGGATTTCAGGGTACTAGACATGGAGAAGACAACAGCAGATGTAGAGTGGATCCTAAACATGGATGCCCTCCTCTGCCATGTCCTCGATGTTTGTAGCGTGCCTGGTTCACCGTGGGAGGCATATGAGCGTCAACACGTGGATTGGGCCGCTATGCTGCAGCTGTTGCCAAGTTTTGCAGGTGTCCCCACGAATACCCGACGTGAGTTTGCATTTACGCAGAGTGTAGGGCGCACGTGCTAAACTGACGTTGAATGCCACGTTCTTGGCAAAAAACTATTTTTTTTTTTTGGGAAACAACAATACATTTTATACCTTTTGAGAAAACAAAACATCACAGAAGACCAAGGTCTAAGACCCCGGCGAGAGAGCATTTATTCTAAATTATATTTTTCCAATTTCACTTCACTGATAATAATCTCCTACAGTTCACCAAGAAACAAACACCAACCAAGAGCTAAAAGAACAACCCCAATGCGGGCCGTTTGAGAGACCAAGTGAGCTGAGTCGCCACCTTCGTGGCGAAGAAATTCGTTTGGAGCCAAGTCTAGTCAAACTTGTTTCTAAACTTTAAAGCCTTCGTAGGATAGTGCTCACAAAGCTGTTGCATTTTATACCAAGCAATCCCCACGTGATCAGTGAAAGCATCCCAAAGAATCACTTCCACTTTCTAAGGGGTCCAACAATCGTTGCCAAAACACTGAGCATTCCTATTAAGTCAACTCATCCAAATGACTAAGCCTCAAAAGGACCACATGGTTGTGCCCTTCTTCAACAAGAGCAAGAGTTTAGAACCTAACACGCATTGTTGAGCGCCAACCACCTCCCATTTTCTTGAGGCAAGTCTAAGGCCATGTACAGCACCGTCAAGGAAAAATCCCATGCATGTTTGGTCTTTGCGCAGTGATGGAAACATTTTAAAATAGGTCTTGCAGGGTAGTTCTCACAAATAGTGGAAATCCCCGGGAATACCTGGGCACGCCAACAATTAACTACAACATCACAGTTATAAATGAACCAAATGAACGCGGCTTCTTTGTGAGGCCGGTTAGGATGCTACACTCTGCTCCATCGTGACTTGTAGTTTTCACAGAGAATGCCATGCCACTTTGCGAGGATTGATTGCGAGAGTTGCGTCCGCTTGTTGATGAAATTCCGTCCCTTCTTGACAGTGTATGAGTGAATGGCGCTAGCGTCACCAAAGGAAAATCTGCTGCTCGAGATTAAAGTGTACTTCCACTAGTACAGACCAAGGATTCTAGAAGCGGTTGCCTCTGATGCTTGGGGGTGGAGTCCTTGGGAGCAAGGGCCACCAAGAAAAGGAGACTTCATGGACCAATCACGATGTCTCCAAAGTACGCACGGGGAGTGGTACCTTCTTGGGAGCCCGGTTTTTATTCCAATTGAAAAGTTTTTATCCTTGTACGCTGTGGTGGCACCAAGGTGTTTATCCTGAGGTGTCTCATTTATCCAATTCCTGTTCGTTGTGGTCCACCCAATAGTCCAATGATGTTGTTACTATTGTTTCTGGTTTCCAAAGGTTTTTTGTATTTTGGACTCTCGCCAACTACATCCACTTCTTCTTGTTCATGTCACCTCCCTTCACTGTAGCAGTAAGTGTACAACAGTTCTATTCCATCATATCTCACTTACGCTCACTGAAGATTGAGGACCCACAACTTTGTTGTTGTTTTTAAACATTGAACTGATTTTTGAAACACTTTACTTGTTATGTACAATTAAGTTCTAACAACCCTCATTCTGATATGAAAAACCCAATCTGTAACATCATCTTACAAGGATGACATTCATCTCAAATATTGTAGACACTTAGACAATAGCAATGAAAGAAAAAAACCCCAATGAGACAGGAAGGGAAACTTGTACCAATTGAGTTCCTGGAGTCCAAAATAAAACTACGACTGCTTTGACAAGCATTTGCTTCAAGTCCGTATACTCTACCAAAACATGTGAATGGAACTTCTACCTATACAATGCATTGTACCAGATGCTTTAAGGTTAGCTGCATTTGACCATTGCATTGTTGCTCTTCCTCCATCTACTTCTTCTGTTCGTAGCATTACACTATCCTCCCCGAATGACACAATGTTCTAATCCGAGCTTCGTTCGTCTTCGATGTCTTTGTCATTGCCAAATGCACCTACAGTACCTCTGTCCGGGGATCCAAATATGTTGGAATGCATTCCCGTCTAATTTGGTAGTGACCACCAATTCTGCTGCAAGGTGCTTCCAAACCCGGTGCTCGGTTTCAAGCCCAATTGAATTTGTCAGCGCTCTAACTTCGTTAGCCTTGTAAGATCCCGTAGAGGTTTATTTACCTTCTCTAGGGTTAGGCGCTTGCTAAATACGTGGGCGCTCCTTTCTGGCTTGTACATTGCTCCATCCTGAATGTCTCTAGAGTTCATGCATTCGTCCTCAGCGACATCTTCATTCTCTTCTCCGTCATCGTCAGCCTCGTCGTTTCCTTCATCGCTGTCGTCATCTGTGCCTTGGTCATTTGGATGACTTCCCCTATCGCTGGATGAGTCTTCTTGTTCGTCATCATTATTGCCTCCTCCACCGTTTCCACTGAACCACGCATTTCTGTTGGCTCCATCCACCACCTGGTCCTGCTCTTTGTTCTCTACTCGAATCAATGCACCTAAGAGCAAAAAAAAAATTGCACTAGATTCGAGGGGGGGGGGAGGGGGGGCTTGGTTCTTACAACATGCTACGTAACTTCTGTAATTGAAAAACACTTCGTCATAGTGAACCCACTTGCTATGAAACCAAAGAACTGCTTAATAACTACACATCTGTTGTCATGAGATATACAATACACTTCTTAAGATCACTGCATAATACGGAAAATACATTTCAAATAAAATAAATGTACATCGTCAAGCGTGTATTTTTAACCTGCACATATTGCATCGCGAGGTGGCAATCCAGAAAGAAAGAACGGGAATTTTTCAATTTGTATACGTCTTGTGCATGTGGATTGTTGGCGTGGAACCGGATGGCACAATACGGTTGAGCAGCATCGTTTCCCGCACAAGCACCGTTGTAAGGAGTATTAGCAGAGTCCTCCTTCTCTCGTTCGGTAGAGTTTGTTTTTGTCACACTATATTGCTCCTCTAACACCAGACAGTGACAACCACATTTCAAATTGTTTACAAACACTATCTTGAAGAAATTTGTTTAAAAAAAAAGGGCTTTCATACGTTTGAACATACTACAAAATAATTGTAATGGATGCCTAAAACATCAAAAGAAGATAGTATCGTATGACGTTCACGAAGAGAACACAATTGCTGAGTACATTCAAAACTCTTGTACATGCCAAAATTGTCTTTGAAGGTACGAGAACAGTTCAACGTTACGTGCTTCTAAAGTTCTTCCAAAGCGAAGATAACAACGACGAGCTGGATTTCTACGTTGAGGTGCACCACTGTTGCGCTCACAAGCTCTCTTTGCAGGCAACACTACACACTGCTTCTCTGCTTCTTCACCAAAACTTGCAGCGGCCACTCGAGCTTGATTGACAACGACCACTAGTACTTCAGCCGCTGCAACCGACACTGCAGTGTTCCCTCGTTTCTCTCGGCTAGGGTGCCCTCTTGCTTTGGAACGGCCCGACTGTAAGCAATCATGCTCCTTATTCGCAATACGCGCTACTCTTTCTTTGAGCTCCTCGAACGGACCGTCATGGTTTTTTGCTCGCCAACAAGCAAACGTCGTCGAGTCCACAGTGTCTTCCCCACACTTCTCCTTGGCAACCCATCCTAGCGCAAAGTACACTAGAATGCTGAAGCCTAGAGGTCTTTGGTGCACTTGCTCGTACCTTCGCTTCAATGCGTCCTCATTGTTGTACGCTGCAATAAGTTTGTATCCGTTTTTGCCCTTCCTATCACCCCAACGAGCAACGCACTCTGCCTTGCACGCGACCGACTTGGGCAGTTCCCTAGGACTTGGCAGGTAACCTTGTTGAAGCATTGTGCCCTTCATACGAAACTATAGAAAAAACTGTCACATGCAAACATCCATAACGTCAATGTTCCCATGCAGACTTCACCTTATTGAACTCTAAATTATACAAGAAATCCACTAGAGAAATTGTTCCTACTACTAACAACAAGTTTCTTAAAGCAGCCAAAAAAAAAGAAAAAACGCATAAGCCTTGGCCACTATGCACTATCAATGTACTATACGGCAGAGCGTACCACATCTAGTACAAATGTAAAAATCTTTCACCATTGGCGTTCCACTAGAAAAACTCACAATCCCCAAAAATAAATTCTAGTGGCATTTTAGAGACTATAACAACCACCGACTACCGTACTAATACTGTGTGTCATTGGATTTATTATAAAAGTTTCACTTTGCAATCCTTTCTTATGTTTGCACTTCTTTGCAGTCCGAGCTCATTCTACAGCTTATTTACTCCTTGATCACACAAACTTTTGTGACATAATGAAACCATAGCTGAGATTTTTGTTTCACCAAGACACCACAGACAATCTCATGCGAGAAAATTGCATTACATGCAAGTATACTAGGATTTCTAAATCCGATTGCTCACAACGCAATCCTCAACACTTTCTATATTAACGCAAAACTGTTGCACAACCCTACAAAGTAGCGCATGTACATAAGCTCTACACGATTGCCTCAGCAGTCTCGGATTACTCGTCAAAACATGTAACGACAAGAAGCACTACGTTGCTGTTGCACTTCACTGTTCTTGCACACGCAAACAACAATTGAAAACCTGGAATGTTGATATTGGCGCTCTTATACTATCACAGACAAGCACCTGTACGCCACAAAACTCAATCACTGCAATCACATGATAATGGCAATCTACATTAAGAAACCACAACATATGCTATGAGCACTTTGATCAGTTGCCAGGTCAAAATGACATGTAGCCTGCCGATAAGTGAGTGTTATATACTCCAAGCAATGGATTCCTTCTACTTAGGCAAACATGTGGCAATTTACCAAGCTCAAAGTGGTAAAAACAAAGTAATTGGGCAAAAACAGGTATGTACTTGAAAATTACAGCATACACAAGGGGTTGAAATGAACAATAAAAAAATACTAAACCACACACAAACACCTCACTAATCTCCCTAGGTACCACGTGTCGTAAGTGAGTTCAAAATAATGAATAAAATCTCTATATAGGGTTTTGAGTCTTAAGTATAATAATTGCAACACCTAGAAATAGACCCAAAAATAGTGGGAAGTGCTCAAATTTACCCTAGTTTCTTTTAAGTGTCTTGGCACTCAAGAAATGAGGTTAATTTGGACAATTAGTGCACTTGAGTACCCCAAATCAACTCTAATCCTAAAATTTCAGCACAAAATCATGACTCAGAAATGAACCCAAAAAGTGTGAGAAGTGCTCCAATTTACCCCAATTTCCCCTAAGTACCTTGGCACTTAAGAAATGGGGTTAAATTGAACAATTGATGCACTCAAGCACCCCAAACCCACACAAACCCTAAAATTACAGCACACTTGTAGAGACACAAGGGCATCAAGATTGCATAATTGAACATATCATTGAGCCGTAAACTCTACAAAAACATTTTTTGCAATTTAAGCAAAATAATCAAAAACTAATTTGGATGTTTTAGGAAAACTGGGCAGCGCTTCCGCGTCGTGCCCAAAACCCTAATTTTACTCCTAATTTACTCAAAAGTACACAATTCACTGGCGAAAATTGGGCAGAGCTTCCACGCTATACCCCTCACCAAATCAATTACACCCCAACACACCAATGCAACCACAAAGTACAAAAACATCAATATTTGGAAACAATTGAACAAAGTTCATAAAATGCACACCAATATTATCTAGGCAACTAAAATCCCCAACCTCAATAATAGGACTGTCTCTATGCCCCTAAAGATTATCAAGTCTAAATGATTGAACAAGAACTTAAAAATTTGAATTGAAAAGAGAGGGCAAGTCTCCCTCCATAACGTCATCTATCCCTCCGTTATATCACCAAGAGGAACAGGTCGCTTCTGGCCATTGTCATCTTCAAATTGCCGCTTCAGTCGCCTTCGGACCTCGTGATCAGCTCTCCTCTATGGAATACTATTTGGCCGCGGACAACCACAGAGGTTAGGGTCATTGCGAATGGCGCTACTGCCGATGGCATCTGCCACGTCAGCATCGTCTAGGTTGTTGACAACGAAAACACTCGCGGGGTTGACGACAACACCTGTGGCACCGACGTCAACCGGCTTCAGTACCAGGGTGTCATCTATCCTGGAAGCCTGCGACTCGTGTATCGTTGCCATTGTCTAGGCCTGTGAAGCTATGGCAGTCCCTTCCCCAATTTTTTGGACGTCGGCCCAGACAATCCCTCTCCTTGGGCAATTTAAGGGTAGCGATTGGAAACTAGAAAATGGAATAGCAAGTGTTTAGTAACCTATCAGATGTGTTCAAAATGACAATCTATAACAAAACAAATGCCTTACTTCGTGTCAACAAATGCTTCAAGCATTCCCATACTCTGTGTGGCATGAGGCATATGCAAGCTTCGTCGGACTCGTAAGCCAGTATATTACCATGCTACGGAAGCACGTAGACGCCTCTGGGAGTCAATTTTCTCCCACTCCGAGTTTAGGGTCACTGTGATATGCTCAAATGAAAAGTACTTCGAATCCGTTATAAATTGTTCAACTTGTACGTGGCTGGCTGGCTCATGCTTCTCACTACTTGCCGAAAATGCTCTTCCAGGACTACTGGCAAAGACCCCACGTGGCATGAACTCAGGAAATCCTCTGCGTCCATGCTGGTCTCAACATCAAAAACTGGAGCAATCACTTCTGGTGTCAGTGTAACCAAAGTCGACGTAATTGCTTGAGCGGCGGACTTTGGTGTACACCGCAATGTAGCGCAAGATGTCATTGCGTACTTGAAGCCCGCATGCATATATTCGCCAGTAAGACGAGGACCCTTGAAGATGACCTCTACGATCTGCTGCCGCAAGATCTCCCTCGCTTGAATACAAAAGGCCCCGTCAATGCCGGACTCAGGAGCGTCTACAACGAGTTTTGACACTGCGCAAAATATGTCAGCATAGTCGCAGTCACCTAGGATTGCTGACTTTGCCGCGGCCTGCTCTTTAATGGTTTTGGCACGTATAAGTGAGTTCAACACCGAGAACAGATGGGGCTTGACAGCCTGGTAGTCACCTTTATATTTATCTATGGAGGCCGCGCTTTCCTCATCCGAGCGCCAGCCGCATGCAAGGGCAATAGTCGACTGCGTCATCGGGCGATCCACTTGCTGCCCGTACATGGCCAAGAGAAAGCATAATAGCTCGAATAATTCGAGGTTGTTAGTACGGAGCTTGTTCAGCTGCGGCTTGCAGAGCGTCTTCACAAACCGCGTATGTCCTTCATCGGCAATTTCAAAAATTGAACCATACACCTGTGAGCAACGAAACCATAAGGGGTCAACGGCAGTTTAAGGGCAGCGCATTCAACGAAATCACCTTACAACTACAATGGAATCTACAAGGGAAGAATAAGGAACACAAAATTTGACCCATGACCCTGAACTCATTGACGTCACATCAACATGTAAGGCGACTAGTGTGTACCCCAGAGTCGTTCCAGAACTGTGTCCAGCATTGTCCAAGAAAACGACGTGTTGGTCCACCGGAGTCCTGTGTGTCCAACCCAGCAAACAAGCTATCACCTACATCGAATGCATAAGTGATTTTCATAGGTGGGAATGGTGTCTTCGATGTTCTCGAATGCTGTAACATGGACCGAAGCTCCTGAAGCTCTGTCCCGGGCTTCACCTGGTAAGACATGCACACATGTCCAATTGTACATTCACAAAGGAATTTTTCACAATTTCATTATTTCTTACAATTACAATTACACAAAAGGGTCACTCCAATTATCTTCATTACAATTAATGCATTCACAAATACTTGCTGCAAATCACGTACCCGAATTCGCTCTGGATTGAATCGTGATAGTGTACTTTGGTAGTCAGCAATAAAGCGCCTCCGGAAATTGCAAACCTAGTATGCTCTCCACACTTCGTCCTCGCGCCAGTAACTCCTCACTGATGCTGCCTCCCACATTCTGTTTACAACACGTGCATCCTCAGTGCGCTAGTCGGCGAGGCGGAGAAGCATTCCTTTTATACAATCAAATGAAAACGTCTCCTCCAAGGGTGTACCAGCGAGCCCCTTGTGGATTTCAGCTGCAGATGATTGTTCTGACTCTGTCACCAGCGCATCTCCAATCATATCCCATTTTTCCCAATCAGGCTGAGCCTGTTCCAGAAAGAACAATTCTACTTGTGACAAAGTCCACATTTCCATGTCCGGGTGTAGCATAACCGTGGTCAAGTCGTCATTCACCACTCTCTGAGGCAACCCCCTTCGTTGTTACCTCCTCCTAAAGAGTGTGTCCCAAGCCAAGGCATCGTCATTGCCTACGATGGTCACCCTTACCGATCTCAACATTTCCCAGAACCGAGTCGCACAGTTCTTACCCGCATGTCTTTGTGCCTCTTGTAGCAGCTTGCTTTCATCCAAGCCACTTACATCTCCAGTACTGCGCAGTGTGTTATGTGCAAGACTAACCCGCATCCATTCCTCATCCAGGCGTATCATCTCACGCTCTTCCTTTGAGCGGATGCGTGAGTGGAAGCGGTTGTCTAGTACATCCTCAAATTCATCGTCGCTGCACTCAACGACAACAGGGGGCGATTGGGCTCGGGCACCCCCAGTAACTCTGGAGGTACTTCAACGAAAAGTTGCTCGCCGCTCAATCGCTGCACGTACGCGCCAAATTGGAAGTTCAGTCTCGAAGTCGTCATCGTCGCTGTCTATAGCATGCGATGGGGATTGGAAAGGACCACGTGAGCCATCGCCTACTCCACCTCCTTGGATGCCAATAGACACCGCTTAGGCAAGTCGGGCAGGCTGCAGTTGGCAAAGGTTGTTGTCATCGTTACCATCTACACGGCCTCTGGAGAGACCGGGTGGGATGCGTGAATCAACTTTACCGCAAATGGTGGGCCACGATTCTAGTTGGACACGCTGCCTGCCACCCCTCTCTGTGCTAGTTAGCAGTGTAGGGCGCATGGGCGATCAATGTCCTGGAAACTCGGACACCGGCGTCTGCCTGGAGTGCTGCTCTTGGGAGCCTGATACTAGAATGTTGTTGAATAGCTGCCTTGTTGAGGTTGCTTGAGATTCCACAAAATCGTCATTACATTCTGCAGCACCTACTGGACATAGTGGAAGAGCGATCGTCAGATGGTCATTAGCTTGCTCGGTGTACATGGCCACCTCTGCGGGAGTGAGCATGCGGAGTGGGTCAGCAATGTATACTGCAGGGCAGTAGTATGCACTACATTTTGGAACCGCCTTCCACAATGACCTTCGCGGCAGTATAAAGGGTTTGCCCATGTTAGCAACACCTTTTCCTTTGGCTTGCGTGCACATCCAAACAGAATTGTAACACAAGGTTAAAATTGTAACTCCAGTGGTATTCTTAATTAGATCTAGAATTGTTTTAACGTCTTTGTAGTCTTGAGGTTAGCTTATATATTGAAGAGAGCAAATTATGTTCTAACTTTTGCGGAGAAAGTGCTGTACTTCAACCAAGTCATTTTTGTAGTGAGAGTAAATAGCTACCTTTGTTCATGCTAAAGACGTAGATCTTCATTGGGATTTTGTACTTGTAGATCCTGGGTCAAATCTTAAAGATTCTTGCACAGTTGATTATTTCTAACCAAGTCTTTTTTGAGCTACAATTACAATGTAATTTATAATGTTTACAGTTTATCTAAATTTGATAAATGGATTCCACGACTCAGGGCATTACCGCATGCAGAGCCCTTTGTGTGAAAAATTGTTTCACGGTGGCCTCCTTTGCCGTGTCTCTGCTGCGGAGGTCTATGGATGCTTTTACGACACTATAGCAGAGGCAGGCATGCAACACTATCCTAATTATTCCACACGGGAGGAATAATCCATAATTTTTCTTCTTTTTCTTCTTTTCATAGGCATAGACCTAAGATTGATCCTTGAAATGAATGCAAACTCTTCATTTGAGTGCAGATTTTAGGTGCACTAGCACTCAAAAGTCGTATTATTTATGTGAATAAAATCCAAATTTGTAACCGTGAAATTCGTTGTACTGGACGTACTGAACAAGGTGAATATTTTGACTCAAAACTAATTGTGGCTTAAGGTAACTATATCTATAAGCAACCATTTCCTTAACCCCTAAATGCTCAGGGCATTCACAAAATGTCAAACAACACTTTCATAAGGAGTTTTCTCATCAATAACATTTGATATATTTTTTGAAATATTTTTAATAGACATAAACAGATGTTTCCTATTGACCCTCAATTTTTCAATTTTTCTTAATGTGTTGTAAATTTCATATGATTTTTAATTTGGAGTTAAAAATTCTAAATCTTTGACAGGGAGACAGGTTTCTAGTTTGGACTATATTGAGAGACGTGAAGGCAATCAAAGCATTACACGATGCAGAAACTTGGACAATGGTATTACAAATAGCAGAAACGCGTAGATGCAGTAACACTAACGCATGAATCCAAAACTTCTATTATCATCAGGGTTCATGAAACAGCAACCACGCACATCATCCGGGTTCATGTAACAACAATGAAGTTGAGGGTGTGGTTTTAGACAAAATTTAGGTGACATTACCCATTCCTTTTTACGGTATAAAGTGTAGAAGAATCCTCCTACTGTGCTTAGTGACGGGTTCCCATACAACAATGCGGCCTCCTCTGCCACCAGATGCTGTGCAGTCCCCTCTGAAAACGGGGTTATATTGTAGTGATCTCCCCATGGTAGTGAAGGGTTGATCTTCAACGTTATATTGGCAGCGCGGACACTTTTCACGCCAACTATTTCGCCATCATCTCCAGGACTTTCATAGCGAGCAAGCTCATTTGGGATATTGAAGGACTTTTTGTGGTATCTAGAGGTGTTGGACGATGCTGACAGCATTAGTTGCAACCTCTGGCGACATGCAGCAGCTCCACCCCAGCGAACGCTGCGAGAGAGTACAGCATTTGAAGCGACCAATGTTGACAACGGGGTCCCCGGTGTCCCTGGAGTGCCTGGCGCCTCAAATGTCCATGCTTGGGCCTTTTGATGATCTACCATTGCAGACGCCGCTACTCAAAAATCAATACACGCAGTCCTTAACACGCGGAGCACCTTGTCACTGGAAGTCAAAGAATTTAACTAATACACCAAGCGATACGTAATAAGTGATCTTAGAGCAACTGCCTGTTCTTAATACATACCTGAGGGATGGGCTACAAGTACTTTGACTAGTAAGGACGTCCTCCCAATTTCATTACAAAAAGGAGGTGAGCAAGGAATCAACCAGTCGACATCAAACTGCGGCTCCACTCTGTTTATTTAACAGATCAACGTGAACTCTACTGTACACTAAATAGGTAGATTAATGTTAGATAATTATAAGATATGAAAATATTATAGATTTTTACTCTCCACAAAAAAAAATATCAAAGACGTTGATTCCAATACTATTGAAAGATCCCCATCATGACCAATGTAGAGGGTAAAACAATTGGTCAACAGTAAAAACTTACAACATGTTTATGTAAATTAGTGTATCTAACACTAATCTACCTATTAAGTGTAGTTAGTACATTGCGTGTACGTAAAAGTTGGAACCAAAATGAGTCAAAAGGGTACATGACTCTAATGAGTGAATGCAATTCCAATTTCCCATTTTTATTTTCCATTTTTTGAAGGAAATGTAGGGAGGCTTAGTTTTGTAAATCATATATTCATTACAAATAACACTCTTGAAAGGTATATGTATTCTACTGTCATTTATGCATCTTTTCCCCACTGTAAATGTATTCTAGCACACTAAAATATGTATTATTTGGATACTATATGAATAAGTTATGGAAGACAAGAGCACACTAAAACATGTATTGACAGATTGTACTTTCAACTTCATCATAAATTTCATTTAAAACCTAAGTGTTTACAAAATCAAAAGAAGTAACATTTATGGTATTCATGAGTGGAATGATTTATACCTACTATCCTTTAAGCTTTTTTTTGTGTTTAACTATAAAGTGGGCAAGCCTTTCAAGTGTGATTCTACTATAGAAAAGAATATATTTACAATTATGCCCTTTGAAAACAATAAATCATGAACCATATTCTAATTTATGACCTCTGAAGGAAATTTCTACAATTATGGTATTGGGTAATTGTATAATTCCTATTTTTTTAAAATGAAATTAATATGTCTTGAAATTCTTCCAAGTGACTTTTCAAAGAAAGTACTCAATAATTTTAGCAACTTGCAAATTAACAAATGGGAGTCCTTGCCATAATTTTTGGACGTAATTTTGGATAGTAAATTGTTTTCAAGAATTACTAGGAGACTAAGGTAGTTGTTTTATAGTCATGAATGCATTTCCAACAAACCTCAAAGCATTCAGAGTTCAAGCGCAAAAGTTAAGGCCAAAGAGCAAACGAGCATGCATAGGGTTTTACGAAATAGGGCAAGTGTCTTCTACAAGCACCCATAGCTATTAGTGGATTAAGAAGCAACATGCGTGGAGTTGTTATAATGGTGATATTTCACACACCATTTTAATGCAATACCAACAATAAATATGTGATCATAGGGTTTTACATTTGCTCATTATTTGCCTAGCACAATAATATTGAAATCAGTCCTAGTTCTTGCATTTCCACTCCCCTTGCAAGAGCCTTTTTTGGAGACATTCTTTTCGTAGTTTCATTTTTCACCATAAAGGGACTTGCACTAAACTCAAGATCATTTGGACACTTGGGGTCCTCAAGTATATAAAACTTGAGGCCCCAGTTGAGACACTTTGGGCCCCAGTTGAGATACTTCGGGCTCCAATTGAGACGCTTGGGGCACCATATAGTAATAGACAATTTACTAAAACTCTATTTTTCTCTATTTCAAAAACATCTAATAGTTAATAGCACTTAGTATTTGAATTGGAGATGTTGGTAATTCATAAATAGTCTAGAAATTCAATATGGAACTATAAAATTTCTTTTGAAACAGAATTCGTACTTTTAAAGTAAAAGTTCAAAAAACAAAAGTAAAAATTTGTAAAGTTAAAGTTAAATTAAAAGTGTTATTATTTAAGGACTAATATAAGTAACTAATAAGACCACTTATTATTTGGAAAACATATAATTCAACATCATCAAATTTCATCATGACATCATACACTCATGATTGACATCATACACTCATGTTACACAAAAGTCAAAACTAGACACCGTTTTAGTAGGCCGTTGGGTTTAATAACTTATATGTAATAAATGCATCTTCATTGAATATTTTCCCCGAAAACTGGCTCCCTGGGATGGTTGTACATTATCTCTGCATCTACATGCACGGAAGATGCCAGCCAGGATCACATGATGTCACTGAACGCCGACAGACTCACAGTCTGAATCTTCTCCTGAGCAGTGATCTTTGAGCCATTTTATGACATTTAGAACATTATGCGACCTCCCACATAAATGGTATCTACTATTGCTACCCGGTGCATACAATATTTATAATACCTCTATAATATACGGCAATACCCTTGATATATTAAGGTGATACCATGATGATATCCGTGGACATCACCTCATGAAGTTGCTACATATTTATATCACGATGAGCATTCTCGCTATATTTCAATTTTTTTTCATTTTCTTTCTTTGTAAGTTTAGCAGCCCCATTTTTTTCTGGGTAGAAATCCAGCTAATTTTAGCCAATTTTGAGATCACTGCTCTTGAGTGTACTAAAACACTATAATTGGATCTATGGCTAAGGGACATATTTATGGTACGGTCTACTAACTCCTCTTGGTGAACTAACTATGTTTTGGTGCACGATTGTACACTTTAAACTATTTGTTTTAAAAATAACTTTCAAATGAGTTTGAAAATTTTACAGCAATGATTCAATGAAAAGTGAGTAAACCAACTTCTAACTTTATGGACATATGATCCAAAAGTAAAAATTTAGAATGTTCAAACAATTTTATGTTGAAGATTTTCAGCATCAAAATTCCCATTTTAATAAAAAATTTACCAATTTATGATCAAACTTTGAATGTAAATATAGCTCATGTTTGATTCTACCGCTGCAGAGTCTTCCCTATTCTCACGACTTCCAAAGCAAAGACTGATAAGACTTCTAAGGACAACAATTTCTGGATTCTCCAAAAAAAGGGACCCAAAGAAGAATCCTCCAACTCCGCAGCAGTCTTCAAACAGATCCGAGTCTTAAAAGACAAGCATGACTGGGACCACTACACTACCAGAGCTCACATCACGAATGAGGCAGCAATGACTCTTTGTTGGTTGATAGTTAATACTAATAACAAAATCAAGCCCCTGAAACACTGGAACCACGCAGTGTGGCTTTTTCAATAGGTCACCTCGAACCCTGATACTGCACACTGTGTCCTATTGGCGTTTATCCCAATAGTTCCGAGGAATGTCCCCTTGACGAAACCAGATGGTTTCACGTGGGTTAAGCTTGAAGAACAATTCACCTCAGTATTGACAGTTACTCCAGAACTAGGGCGCATCCAGCAGATGGCCCACATCACAGAAACGACCCTGAGACAGATTGTGGGTGATTCAATCTTCTCTAAGGAGTCCTCTCCTCCTCCACCTCCCCATAAGAGGACAAAGGCCCACGGCCAGTTCCAGATGGAGGAGGCCTCGAAGTCAAGCTCATAACGTTACAAAGCCTTACGCACGCATCCCAGAACATACGAAGTCTAGGACAGAGGATCTATGGGGTGCAAAAAAGAAAGGAATTCAAAACTTTCTTAGCGAAGACAATTCCGCAACGGACGGTTGTTCTAATACTGGAACACCATTTCAGCTTGGAGGATTGTATGAAAAATACACATCATCTTGATTTTAGAGGGGGTACCTCACTCTGGAATAATGCACTTTACTCTGCGGA
The DNA here is from genome assembly GCA_022496805.1 of Pohlia nutans. NCBI lineage: Eukaryota > Viridiplantae > Streptophyta > Bryopsida > Bryales > Mniaceae > Pohlia > Pohlia nutans. The sequence continues at coordinate 9,663,873 of CM040106.1, read as the reverse complement.
GGGTGCACGTTTTAAAGCCGGAACAGGGATAATTCTGGGAAGACAAATCGTTCCTTTGGTAGTTGATTCCGGAGTTATTATTGAAGGCAGGGTGCAATACGTTACATTAGAATCTAATCGTCTCAGAATCGGCATCCTTGATGTCTACGCACATAACCATACGGGAGCGAGGGCGCAGCTTTGGACTAAGTTGAGACACTACAACTTTCCAGAAGCTAACTGGATAATCGCAGGAGACTTCAATATAAAGGAGAACGAAGAGGATAGGAGCGTAGACTACTTAGATAATGCTATGGGGCGAAGGGAGCAATCTGCCTGGAACGCATTCGCTCTATCGTTGGGAGTCAGCAATACGTACTATCTGGATGATTTTAGAAAGGTGGGAAACAAGAGACACACTTGGGCCAAACAACATCCCACACAGAAATGGTCTCGTTTAGATCCTTTCTATGTGAACTCAACTCTACAAGAGTTTGGAGACAGGTTGGGAATCTGGCCACATATGCCTCACCTATCAGATCACGCAGCGGTTTTTTTGCAAGTCAATTTTGGCCAGGTGCGTCCGCCCCTAGGCCCGGCTCACTTCAATATCAAGCTGCTCAAGAAGGAGGACACCAAGGTAGCTCTACTGCAGGCTTGGGAAGGTGCTACACAGATGCACTCAGATAACTCCAAGGGAGAATAGACGGTCTAAGCTTTACAAGCTCTGATGCAAGAGAATGTGAAAATCTCGAGGGCTGAGAAAAAGGCGGGCAGGGAGGTCTATAAGGCCCACTTCCAAGAGGTTAAAGAGGGAGAAGCGTGCTTAGCTTGTGACTGGAACGATTTGGAGGCTTGGGAACGTCTTAATCTAGCACAGCACGATCTCGAGGAAGTACGTATGGATAGATTAGAGAGGCAGAAGAATAAGGCAGGCGCCACTTGGGCTTGGTGGGGAGAAAAATGTTTGAAAGAATTTTTCCAGTGCCACAAAATTCTTCGACCCAAAACAGCGATCAGAGAACTACAGGATGGAGGACGGCTTCTGAAGACACAAGAAGAAATCTCTACGCAAGTTTTCCAGTACTACAAGGACCTCTATCGCTTCAACCCATTGACGGAGATAAATGCCTGGGACAGGGAGATCTGCATCAGAAATATCCCTAGATCAGTCACTTAGTCACAAAACGAAGAGCTTCTATAGCCTTTCACACAGATGGAATTTGAGGAAGCTTTGAAGCAGTTGCCAACAGAGTAGGTGGCAGGGGTCAATGGAGTCCCCACAAAGGCTTTTAAAGCTCTGTGGCCAGAAATAAGGACGTTAGTTCAGCAGCAACTCGAAGAGGCCTTGCAGAAGAGGCAACTCCACCCTCACCTTAACGAAGGACTCCAATCCTTAATCCCCAAGAGAGGTACCAAAACGTCTCTAGCGAACTACAGGCGAATTTCAGTTTTTCCTAGCATGTACAAGCTACTGGCCAAAGTATTAGCAAACAGGATGCAAGGAAACTTGCCGCTCTGGATAAAAGCTTCCCAGACAGGCTTTGTCAAAGACCGCTATATACTTGACAATGTGTTTTTGGCTTATGAAGCCATGGAGTGGGCAAAAGAGTCGCACCAAGATTTAGTCATTCTAATGGTCGACTTTCAAAAGGCTTATGATCGTATCAACTGGACTTTTTTCAAGTCTGCAATGAAGTAGATGAGTTTCAATGAAGAGTGGATCGCCCGGACTGCTGTCTTCTACGAGGGGGCTAAGACATCGGTTTTGGTAAACGGTCACCAAACTGAGGACTTCGAGATAGAACGTGGAGTAAGGCAGGGATGCCCCATGGCTCCCTACCTTTACCTATTCGTTCAAGATGCATTGTGTTACATGCTCTGTGACCCACTTTTTGGAATAGAGCGCCTCACTCTTCCCGACTAATCTATTCTGAGGGAGTCTTTTTTTGCAGACAACTCTACGATTTTCTTAAAGGGCACAAAAGAGAATCTGGAAAGAACTCTTAAGGTCCTCGACTTCTTTTGTGCAGGCAGCGGAGCTAAGATGAATATACACAAAAGTGTAGCCATCTGGTGTTCGTCGAGCCCTAGGGACTGGTCCTTTGGAGAGAATAGAGGCCTTAAATGGCTTCAAGAAGGGGCCACTACAATAAACCTTGGCTTCCTGATAGGGTTCAATATGACGCAGCAAGAGAAAAATGCCAAGGTCTTACAACAGAGTAGGGGGAAACTAGCAATTTGGAACAACAAGAAGCTATCTATGGTAGCCAGAATTCTAGTTTCTAATCAAGTCATTTTGGCCTCAGTCTGGTACATTGCGAGTGGAGCAGACTTATCGAGGAGTATTCCACACAAGGCCCGAGCAATAGTGAGGAATTTTTTATGGGGAGGTGATGCAGGGAAGAGCTCTAGAGCGAGGGTTCGTTGGGATTCAGCAATCTTACCGACAGTTAATGGAAAGATCAAGATATTCGATCCATATGCACAAGCATCTGCCCTCCTAGCAAAAATGATAACTAGGGGATTAGCCCCAGGCCCGAAGTCCTGGAAGGTTTTGGTACGCCACAGAGTCAGACAGCTACAGTACAAGTTTCAGGGCGATTGGCAACCAGACTCGGAATGGCTCTTTTCGGCCACCAATATCAGTAATCAGGGGAGCCCACTCTGTAAAGGGATTTGGTCTGCCTGGACGGAAGTTTGACTAGGCATTAGAAAGGTTGTCCCTATGGTACTAGAGGAGAGACATAGACAGCCCCTTTTTCTCAATACTTTCCTTGTAAACTCCGATTTCACAAGGTGGAGAGACGAAGGAGAAAAGAAAGCAGGAATTTTTCGCCATTGGGTCCAAATGAGGTAAAACGAGCCAAATGTACACACTTAGGGAGTCCTTAACGGAGTCCTTAATGGCATACTCTATCCAAAATGTTGGATAATTCATCCAAAATAGTCATTAATTCATTCAAAATAGTCCTTAATCAAAGACTATTAAGAACTGATGACAGAGGCATAATTGTCCTTTTGATACTTATGATATTCACAAAATCTTTTAGATTTTTGAAATATGATACATCTAGAAGTATAGAGCATTGGACTATAATCCTTTTTAGTAATTTATATATTTTGATCAATTGTTTTGACAAAGATTCTTTAAAAAAAGCACTGATGAACTCTTTAAACACCGTATTAGCAATTTATGCACTTGAGCAAGTGCATTGTTGGATTTAATTGGTTGGAGGCAAAACTGGCCATTGTAGAATATTTAACCCCCCAAAAATTTTGAGGTTCTCAATTGCATGGACTTTCATGTACATAATTCATTTGATAATACAGACACACATAAGTTACAAAAACTTAACCCCTAAACATCCTCACCTCTGTCCAATTTGGGCAGTTTTGCAAAGAAGCATTATAAAATGCAACTAACATGAATATTTAAAATTTGATGTATGAATAAAAGTTATACATCTTGAATTTTAGATCCAATCTATACGGTTAGATCTCTGATTGCTATCACTAATACTTTTCTATAAATTTTGAAACATAAAATAAAAAATTATTCTGTAATTCGATTACAAATAAGATATTTACAATATGGGGATGAAATTTGTTGTGATGGCTTATAATGTAGTACTCTAGGTGTAGTGATTTTTGGAGATTTTTCGGAGGTTTAATTTTATGAGTTTTTTTCTTCAAAAACACTTTTAGACTAAAATCTTCAAAATTTTGGGTGAAACACTGCAACACAAAATGAGGCATACATTTTTCAAAAACTGTTTGCTTTTCGATCGGATCACACAAACATGAAACTAACTTCCCATAAAAAATTCAGTAAAAAAATCACACTACAAAAAGTGCATGACGGATGAGAAACTACGGATGAAATCTGTACATCATGCAAAATATGCATGGTTGGGCAATTGGGGGTTAATCATGAAGCAACAAATAATACGTGTAGTATCGTGATATTACAATTCGGAAAATCACCAATACAAAACATTATATTACACCCTTGTACATAAATTTGAAAGTCATGAAAATACCATATATATAAAAGATATATATTTGGTCCTACGTAGTCTAATTTTGAGTAGTCTGAGGAGTTTCTAGAATCACAGTGGAGGATTGAATCCCAACCTCCTGTCCTTCTTCATTCTCCAATTGATGTTGCTCAAGTTGTGTCCGAGTTTTTGAAGGGGTTCCAAGATCACTATGCTCTAATGCACTTGTAACTATGGCATCCGTCATTTGTGAAGGATCGCCTTCAAAAACGGAGTTGATCTCTTCATACTTGTAGTGTCCCATCTCTCCAATCCGATGGTATCTCACACCATCAGTATCATAGAACACTCCATCTTCTCCTTCAATCATATTGCGTTCTTGCAGGGCCCATCCAAATGATAACGATGGAGTGTCCTTCTCCACTGCTACTTCTGGTGTATGTAGCAATTCTGAGGCCAATGCAGTTGTTTGCGACGCACTTGTTACACGTTTGGTACACGGTTCTTCCAACATTTGCTCTGTTGCTTCTCCTTCATCATTAACCGGTTGAGCCTCGCTGGTGTTTGGTGAAATGTCATTTGCTTCTTTGGGTTGCTCCATTGTATCTTCAATGTTCTTTTCTCCCACTCCTCCCACAAGTGCCTCTACGTCTAGTGCAGGATCCATATTGTTTTGTTGCACTTCAGAAGGACCTTCTTCTCCTGTTTGATAAAAGTTGGTACGTTGTTTGTCAACAGTATTATATGAAGCAGATGACTCATGTTCCTCTGATGAGTCTTCTCGCAAGTCCCTGTTTGTGCCATATATTACATCCTCTGAATCTTCCTCTGAGTTTTGTCTTTTTCCATGTTCACCTCGTTCCATTGTATCTTCAGAATGCAAATCTTCTCCTGCTGACCCGATAGTATCAACATCGTCATCGTTTCCATCTGAGCCATCTTTGTCGGAGGATTCATCAGCGCTGGAGTGTACTACTTGTGTTGTAGACCGTCTCCTTCCTACCATCGGAACAACATATTCTGGACCAACATCTTCTAAACCAACATCTTCTTCATCTGGATCAATGTCTGAATTTGGATTGACATCTTCTTGAACTACACCTTCAGAAACCACTGTTGTTGTTGTTGTTGTTGTTGTCATTTGCATTTGATTGCCAAACATAGTCTGCAATGTACTATGCAAGAACCGTGTCCGCGTGGAAGAACCGTCAAGGACAATAACTTGACTACCCACAAATCCATTATGTACTATGTCTGCAATGGATGTCGTGATGCCTACTGCAACAAGTCCCCACTTCTCTGGCAAATACGCAAGGACCAATCGATGCAACTCCGTAGGACTTCTCTCTAACCGGTCCTCCGCTCGGGGCATTCTACCGTCTGTCCACTTATCTTCAAAAACCACAGGTAGTTTGTTCATACCTCGACGTACATTTTGTGATACTCGCGATTCATGTGGGTGATGCATTATGATAGCCACATCTCCCAGGACTTGCACACCACGTTCTACTTGTCCACCGTGTTTGAGGTCGTGCACGTAGGTCGGCACTGTTTGCGGTTGGAACATCCACACGCCTCGTAGCCAAGTGCATTCAGGAGACATTGCAATTAAATCTCTCATTCCCTGCTCAAAATATGTTCCCGCAGGAAGCAAGAACACTGCATTCCAACGTGTAATATTAATCATCCACCTTTGCAATTGTCGTATTACTGTTTTATATTCCTCTTCACTCCAAACTGCTTCATCACTCGCTATGGCGTTTCGTCTGCAATCAAATATCCACAAACAAGGCTCTCCTAATTCTACGCATTCCTTTTCAAAGAACCCCCCTCTGCATCGAATTGGAATTCGATTTGCATCGTCCCCCCCTGTCGTACAAGGAATGGTGACTTGCCAATCCCATCGTAGTTGTGCAGTGTGAGCAACATCACGGCGATATCCTTCGTACCCTCGTCCTCCTGCTACAATGTCAACATAGTGTTGCCTTATAAATGGAGGTATAAGAACCTCTAACTTTTGTAACCCCGAGAGAGACCTCACACTCGGAGTAGCCCATGCCTTCTTCATGGACTTGTCAATAGCTTCCCCTAACACTTGAAATTGTCGTGCCCCTTCTCTGCCAAATCTTTCCACATCTATGGTAAAGAACTCTGACAAAGAACCGGGAGGCTCTTTCTGAGACTGCACCATCAGCCAACGGATCGCATTCCGTACTGCTTCTCGTCGTTGAATTCGATCTACTACCCAAGCTAGAGTACGCTTTGGTGGAGTTGTGCTTGTAGCACTATTGAAATAATACTTTTGAGACTGTCGTCTACCGTCCACAATGGGTTTAGCTGCCAACTCTTGAGCTAACCGAAAGTACTGTTGTTTTGGTACTCTTGATAGTGGTCTCAGCCATAGACGCTCCATTCTCCTACGATCCACTCGTACATCTACATTGGGATCTAAAGAGTGTTTTTTTGCGTACTCTTTCCATTTCTTTTCATCATCTTCGCTATACCAAAGTATGCCTTCTTCATGGTCCTTGCATACCTGCAATGTTGCAGCATACCGATCCTCATTTTCTTGCCATACGTGTCGCGTATATTCTAACATTCGCTTTGCTAAACTTCCAAGTGTTGTTGATTTTCCACTCAAAGGCACCGTCCAATGAAGTGCACTTGCTGCCATTGTGATTGCTTTTACCCTATTTACATCATCTGTCCGTATATCTGCATTTGGTTTTCCACATGCATTCCATATAGCCCGCAATTTCACTAGATCTTCGTACATTGTTGTATAGAATTTTCGTTCAAATTCTTTTGCATTGATTCGCACTGATGCTTCAATGTAAAATCTCGGATTGTCAAACACCATAAAGCGAGCCTTTCTGGTAGCATATTTTGTGTCGAATTCGTTGTCCGACATTAAACCCATAGCATGCTCTAGTTGCGCTTGTTTACATGCTGCTACGATATGTTGCCCATCAATTGGTTCCCATATAACTCTGTTTTCCAACCACGAAATTCTATTCATGTTCATCATCCCTAGATCACTTGTCTGCTGTTGCTCCCACACTGCATCAAATACATTCGTTGCATTCTGTGTTGCAAATGGAATCTCTTTTTTATGCATTTCCCCGTTTGAGTCAATTACTTCGACCAAGTATGCAATGGGTCGTAGTGTCAAATGTGAAATAAGAGCTTCGTCCTTCCCTCTGATTCGTTGGTACATTTCCCTCACTCGTTTCTCTGTCAAACAACGATGGTTAGTCTCTACATTCTCCACATTTCGAATGTGATCAATTGGAACATGGAAAATAGCTTCCATCCACCATAAATACCCAGCGCGGATATTGTCATCGGATGGAAAAGTCACCATTGGACCTTTTGAAACTTTGGGGCGTTGAACTTGGGGACAACCTTCATCATTTGACGGTTCGTCTATATCTTCTCTTTCATCATAATTGATACCTTGCTCCAATTCATCGTCGTTTATGCGTGCACGTCTAGCACTCGGAGTGCGTACACCTCTAGTACGAGTGCGTACACCTCTAGCACGAGTGCGTACACCTCTAGCACGAGTGCGTAGACCTTCATCTCGCATGTTTGCCCTAGTAAAAGGAGCCACTGGTGTGCGTCCTTGAAGTTCATTCCTCTGAATTGTAGATGGTGCAACATGAACATTAGATGTCAAATCCTCTGATACATACATATGTTGAGTGGATCCTATTATTGCCTCCGATTGTTGTCGAGTGTGCATTGCCATACTTCTTAGGACTTCACTGGTAGATGTAGCAATGTTCTGTTCTTCAGCTATAAAGATGTTTGATCCATGTAATTGACCTTCATCTCCTCCAACATTGACAGCTGCATGATGCTCAGAAGTGCCAGCTTGTGGTATCCCATCAGTCCTTGGTCTAACTCTTCGCGGTGCTGAACTGGAAGGAGAGTTAGTATCTTCTGTCTCCACCCTTTCTGGTGATCGAATTCTTCTATTTCGTTCCGCAACACGTACCCAATTGATATTAACTGCCCTAGCAAATACCCCATACACAGGATCAGTTTCCTCCGGTGCACAAGGGGTAGCTGGTAGAGTGCCTCTCCTAGGTTGAGCATTACGTAAATTGTCATATGCAGTGTGTTCCATAAACTGCCGTCGAGCTCGTAATACATCTTGAGGTGTAAGGTTCAAAAACTTCTTCACAGCTTCTTCCCGTACTGACTTCAACTCAATTGGCATCGATGTCCATAGTTCTTTAAGCGGTCGCAAAACCCTCAATGGCGGGTCTACATCAAAACAAACTTGGGGTATAGGTGCCATCAATAATTTCCTTTGCACTCTGTATTTTACCAAATCGCTATCCGGTGACGGCACAGAGAACAACACATACTCATTGGTTGCAGGGCTGATGTTTAGGATATGCCCAAACTTCTTTGCCAACGCACACCAATGTCTCCCTTCGATTACTGCATGCTCCGTGATCCATAGCATTGGTTGTTCCGACTCTTCTGCTGAAATCCACCATCCGTGCTTCACCCATTCATTATGAGTTTTTGGAGCCATTTCTGAACATGAAGAACAATTAAACATGTATCATTACTTCCCCCTATATACATGGATATAGTGTGACTCCATTTTTGCAGTTTATCTACTATATGTTAAATTACAAATGCTGAACAAAAATTGCTAATTAAATAACTTAAAATTTCAAATTCTTATATATTTTTGATATACATATAGGTATATACTTTTATTTTTCTTCCGATATAGAAGTGTACACTATATAAAAAATTGTAGTTAATAAATAGTGTAGTACATAAAGAATATTCTAGATAATCACGAGATTTAGAAGTGTTTGACTACTTATTATTTCAACAATAATCACAATGAGAACAAAGTGAGCTCTAAAATACAGAATTAACATCCAATACAAACTTCAAAGCTCCCCTACTTTCATAAAACAAGACCAAAATATACACAAAGTTCTCTACACAAAGATTTCTTCTAGATCTCTCTCAATTACAATTACCACTTTAAATAAATTTCTATGCTACTTAACACTTAAAATAGACACATTCAACATTTTGAAATTCATATATGGCAAAATGCTCAATAGTTAATGAATATCAAAACCATAAAGTAGAATATGAAGTTCATATATTTTTCTTTTTAAGTTTTTTTTCTATAGCACATTCAAATTAGTTATAAATTATATGGACTTTTGTGAAAGGAAAAACACATGAAAAATTTATGTATCTTAACTACCAAGATACTACACAAAGGAATAGAAAAATAATATGGAAACAAATAGGTCTCTAGTTCCATGTTAGCTATCTCTATGTCACATAGGATTCTGTATGACAGAAGTATGACATTTAAAGTGTCACAAATAAGTACTACTAATTACAAATAACTCACTTTCTACTACTAGGCATCTCAGACATTCTTGTGATTTGACAATTATACAAACTATAGTGTATTTTTGGTCTACTTAGCAATAAATATAAATATTTATTGTTGAAGAATAATTACAAAAAATGAAACATGATTAAACAATAATGAAATTATAAAAAGGAAGCACTATTAAACAATAATGATAAATAATTATAAAAAAGGGAGCATCATTAAAGAATAAAACATTTCACCTAGTTCGATCATAGTGGGCTCGTTATACTCTTAGAGGTTAGCATCGAAGGAGTTGTACTACTCTTCAATCCATGGAAAAGTAGCAAAAATGCTAAACAATCTCTTGAAAATAAACTCATTGGTTGCATGTTATGCATAAATCCCAAGTCCTCGTCTAAAAATACTTGTTGTTACTAAGCGTATCGAAATTTTACAATAGATTTTCAAATCTACCAAGTTTAACCCCTAAATTTTTGAGCGACCATATTCTAGTCGATCCACTTTTTGGGCAGCCTCCAAGGACCTCATATTTTTAAAATTTTCAATGAAAATTTCAGAGTAGCTTCCAAAAACTACACTCTACATATCGCACTTCGTTTCATGTCATTCCGATAAGTATTGCAAAAGTTATAAGCATTTGAAGTTTTTGAAGCGAGATCGGGCAGCAAGAATTTTTATATTTTTTACTCTTTTTCAAAATTTCTTTTTTGATTCATGATTGGTTGATCTTTATCTACAAATGAAGCTTTAAATCTACCCATTTTGAGCAGTGGGATAAAAGTTATGAGGAGATCTGTTTTTTGGGCAGTTTGGACAAAAACACTTTGAAGCTCATTTCCAAACTCAATTTTCAATATTTTTTAATGAAATAAAATGCACTAGGTGAAGATTTCCAAGTACAACATTATCACCGTTAAGATTGACATTTTACAATTCCATGTCAAACTTATTAATGATTTTCTTTTTCCTTTCACTTTGTACCCACTTCTAGTAATTGTTTTATGAAAAAAATAATATGGGCTTTTTTCTTACAAGATTTTATATTTGAAGACTTAACTCAATTGTTAACATGGCCTTGCCATTCAATGAATTTCTAACCCATTCAAAAAAAAGATATTAATTTCTAAAGTTCAAATTTGTCACCGGATTGAACCCCAATAAATCTTCTTTTCCAACTTTGATCTTTATAATCTAAGAATCTAATGGTCATTTTGCTCTCAAATTTTGTGCTCACATGAAAATTCAAGTTGTGTATTAGATCTTACGGTTAAATGATGAAAAAAGTAAAAAACATATGATTTCTTCTGCAACTTCCAAATGCTGCATTTTTCATGGTTTTTTGTGAGAATACGGTCCTGGTCCTTTAGGGGTTAAGCCCTAAACATCACAGGGTCAAATTTTGAATGACTAACAGATTCAAACTCACTCTACATTCTCATCAATGCGTGGATGAAAGTCATCCACTTTTTTAGAGATACTTCAACAATTTCTTGTCCTATCTATTCGTTGAATTTATTGATACATGAATACATTTAAATTTAAATTTCAAATGTAAAAGTCGGTCAAGTTGTTGACCATGCCAAGATTTCATTGACTTTATTTCAAAAGTGGCCTTGCAAAAATGAGGTCATAGATATAAAGAACACAAAAATTCAAAGAGTCACCGTGTTTAAGAGTATCTCATTTCAATTTCATTCCAACAAATTTTACTCAAAAATAATTAAAATTTTGTTCGTAATCAAATGTAGAAAAAATATTTAATTTTAACATTCAATTTTGTAAACTACATATTGGTGATAGTATTGGTGCATTGAACCGTACAAAGATTCTAAGAATCAAGATCTGGAACTTTCATTTGTATATCAAGTCCACAATATTCTTCTAAATATTTATTTATAATGATATTTATGAAATTGTCAATTACAGGGACACCCTAGTACATTTAGGGTTTATTGAAGTTACTCATAACTAAACCCTAACATTGACGATCCTATAAGACAACCCTCTCCAATGTTGCATAATATCCAAAGAATGTTGGTGTGTCTTCATAATTCCGGCATCAATAACGCAATAACACAAACCAGAAACACACATGCATCGTTCCACACGCAAATTCTTCAACAAAACCTACATACCAAAACAACCCAACTATCTCTTGACAAAAAATAATCACTAGTTCATACGCTTTCAGCATTTCAACAATATTGCAGTAAGTCATGGGTGTAGATATTGTGTATCAGAATGAACCTGTGTATGAAAATGAATCTCAAGAAGAAAGAACTAGTGTTGAATTATAGAGGCTCCAGGGCCCATAAAAAACACATGTTGATATGCGGAGGTTGTAAGACCCATGAAATGATATATATTGGGATTCAAATAAGCTCCATGACACATGAAATAATATTCGCTTTGATAATGAGCCAAGCTCCAGGATCCACGAAATAACCAAATACCTAGTCATTTTGTTCACAATAAAACAATGTTAGAGAGCAACTACTTTACGTATTAAGAAACATATAAAGTAGAAGTACCCATAGCTAATCTATAGATTTCTTAGAAGCTACTTTCATGGATCCAAAATCCAACACAATTTAAAAAAAAATACAACACACCGTTACCCAAAAACCAACACATTTTGTAGCAATAAATAGTCACCATCATAGCATTCAAGAGCCTCTATAAGTGCTACCTTCCGACAACAGAATGATGTGGAATATCTCACATCACATCAATAGCTATGAGGTCTGATGGCATTAACCAAGATCAACCTACCATGGTGAATAGTACTCTATGATTTCAAAAAATATATATATTTTAAATTTTAATTATTATATGTGTTCATCATTTCTTGTATTTTTTTATTATTATTTAGAGAGTTTTAAAACTTTTTTCATTGTTTAAAAAAATATAATTCCATACTGATATTTAATTATTTTCGAGACTGAGCTGGCAGGATAAGTTTCGCCCTCATCGAATCACCCCTCCGGAGCTCCGTGGGGTTGCAGAATTTGATAAAACATGTACTATTACTACCACCGAAATTTAGCGGACGAATCTAACAATGATAAATCTTCCAAATCCTCGGTATTACACTTATAACTCTTTTATATCACCCATGACTCAAGTTGAGATTTGAACGATCCAGTCTCATGCCAAGACCTGGCACCTTGTTGTTGATTTTCAAGTAGATTGCCTCGTCAGGCTGCACACGAATCACCAACTCATTGGTTGCTTAGTCGAGATCGGTTCGTGTAGCTCATTTAAGATACTGGTCGAGATCGGTTCCTGTAGCTCATTGAAGATACTGGTCGAGATCGGTTCCTTTCAGTTAAGTTGCTTCGTCGAGATCGGTTCCTTTCAATTAAGTTGCTTGGTCGAGATCCGTTCCTTTCAGATAAGTTACTGTAGCTCATTGAAGATGACCCCGACTTGGGTAGAATGTAGTATTAGGAACCTCCCGTGTAATATCTTCTGTATAATGTACTTAAAAGCAACTGCCAAAAGGCTTGACATCGCCCCCCCCCCCCCCCCCCAAAAAAAAATAAAAAATGGCAGTCTGAGGAGCGACTATGCTGCACACGGGTGCCTTGCCTTTGTTTTCAGATTTGGAAAAGTGTACCAGTGTCCCCTCTGTGACTGGGAGAGATGAGCTTCCATCAGCATGATAGATCAAGTCACTGAACGAACGCACAACAAAAGTATGATACCATAGTCTGAAACTCTCTGATTGCAAGGTGTACAAGAGGAGCGGGACTGTATGCACTAGCTTGAGCCCACTTGCTGAACGGCTGAAGTCAGAGCCTAATCCCCACAAATCTGTCAACAAAGGCAAGGCGTGACTCGAAAGAATCTGACTGATTCTAGAGTAGTAAGTTCTATACTTTCTTTCCTATGTCCTTGCAAATGGGTGTACTGCACTAGTATACAGTATTTCTGCAAGTAACTTCAGAACCTGGTCGCAGGATGTGAGCGAGCGAGCGCAAGGAACGGCGCTCTGTGAGCTTTGTATGGAACGCCAGGTCCGTGAGTGAAAGGAACGTCAGGTCCATGACTGAAAGGAATGCCAGGTCCGTGAGGAACGAGCAACGGCTTTGAGACTGAGAATTCAAGAGTATGTGTTGAAAGTGGAAAATGGAGGTGAATTATGCGTACTTGGTGGAACTCTAGAAGCAGGTCGTTAGCAGTCAGATAGCGCTCCACCGACAATGCCGCCATGCAACCTGATCCTACCACTGTAACAGCTTGCCTCCACTCGTAATCCTGAGTGGGCACAATCAACGAACCCGCCCGTCCTTCCATGTTCAGAAGTTGACCGTATACAAATGCTACCAAATAATAACGTCAAGTTAATTTATTTGCTTTTTCGTCCCTCAAACACTGCCACAGTCCAATCTTGAGGCAAACAGCGCAAAAAGCAAGCAACATGAGCCTGGGAGAAGAAAATTTAGTGGCCTTCTACCAAAAGCAGGCGACGATGGTGTAAGTTGCATAATAGTTACCTGAAGATCTCCGGCAGCATAACCGCCTTCAACGGTGGTGTTGGTCGTGCCAGGCTCCACAACCACACAAGAAGCTGGGAGCGGAAGCTGGCGGAAGCTGGGAGTGGAAGCTGAAGCGGTTGGGTGTGTCAACTACCGGACATAATCAGGGAGATACTAGTGGCGATGGAGTGCCACCCACATTGACCCAATTCTCCGCGAGTACCGCATTCCTCAATAGATCTTCTAACACTAGAAACGCCGCAATCAAGTTACTGATTTGCAGTGTTGACTGATCAGCTGCGAGACTGGATTCTTCTTCACTGGATTGACTAGATTGATGAGGTACTAGACGATTGGAAAAGCAAAAAAGATATCGATAGAGCGAAGCGGAATGGGATAAGAGAGTGGGACTGGTTTCAACCTCAACACTTTTGATTCGTATTGTGAGTCACTTCAGAAATTCAGGAGTCACAGGCGACACAACAAAAACATAATAGTGGTCCTTTAGTGAGTCAAAAGCGACAACTGCAGAGTCAAAAGCGTCAGGTTTGCTACCAGTTTTCAACAAGAAACAACTCTAAAGAAGAAGAAACAATGACTTTGGATAAAGGTGGCCGACTGTCAAGGCAGTCATCCCTCCGGAGCTCCGTGGGGTCTTCCAGATGACGTTTTCCAAACTTGTTGAGTTAAGGTATGTTCCCACCTGGCCTTAGCTAATTTCAAGTTTTAAAATTTAAGACTTCCAGGTTACACGGAAAGGTGCAGATTACTACGGGAGGACTTTTATTCTGTTGCTTCGGTGGATAAGCATTTTTTCTTAGTTATATGTCGTTCACACTTGATGTCAAAATTATAGGTTGACCTTCTTCGCTTCAACTTCAGTTTCTGTCCGTACGCAGCTTCAATTTCTCTATGCAGTACGAAGCTTCAACTTTCTGTACGCAAGTGCGAAGCTTATTGTAGTACGAAGTTGAAGCTTATTACTTTCTGTACACAAGTGCATTTGAGTTAAAAAAAATTCTTAGTTACATGTCATTCACTTAGTTACACTTGAAGTTGAAGCTTCTTACTTTCTGTACGCAAGTGCATTTCAGTTAAAATTGTGAGACCTGGTGACCAAAAATCCAACAGTCTAAAAGCAAAACTTCCAAGCATCACAAAATTGAAGCTTCCAGACTGCTTGGGATTCAATGTAACTCTTAATTTGGAAGTGGTGGAGGTTGCAATGAGATTTGATGAAGTTCCATAGTGGAATTCACGCAATTTGATGAAGCCATTTGGGGTTGCGAGTGGATTCAAATGAATTGAGGATTCCGAACAGTCAGTGAGCTTTCAATGCGTGGTATTAGGTAATACAACACGAATCGTTGCATTACAAAACACCGCTCTTACGTTTGGGAAATCTTTCATTTCTAGAAGATTGAAGGTCACGTAAAACCTGCCGATACTTTTGCAAACGTTGGGCCATCTTTTCGCAAACAACGGTCTTAACAAGGATGCCACATCTGCATCCACGTAGGTTCGGTGATTAGTAAGGACCGTTGGTGGGAACACCTGCAAAAATAATGGTGTTAATATTCTCAAGGAGCGCTGGCCTAAGGCCAGATGGGAACAGGCCTTTATTATCACATTGTAAGTTTCATATACTTTAACCCTAAAGTGTCCACACTATAAGTACCCAACAAACTTCATCAATTCCTAACATTTTAAAATATGATATTTTTTATTAATTTTTTCATATCAGTTATTGGTAAACCAATTTACCCAAATTTTTTCATAATTATTTAAATAATAATGAATTTTATAAGATTTTTCAAAGTTTTTTTGTTGTAAAATTTATAGTAATTTCAAAAATAATTAAATAGTATGAACTTTGTATTGTAGTGAAATAAAAATTTAAGTGAAAATTTTAGTGATGAACAACAAGGTGTAGGTGGGATGTTTTTTGAGCTTATATAAAAGAAAATTGATAGAAAAACAATTTCTTCAGTGTATGTAGGAATTGTAGGAATTTGAGCTGTAAAAAATGCAATTTTAACAACTTTGAAGAATGGTAAATTGGTCTAAAAAACAAAAGATAGTCCCCACACTTTTTTCTTGGGATTCTTTTCATTTGAAATTAGGAACTACGTCAAAATCAGTGTTTGAAATTAGTAACAACAAATTCAACCACTGGATACAACCGACAACGTAACCCTTAAAGGACAAGAAGATTTTTTAATTTTTAAACAGTATGTTTACAACTTTCATTTCGTGCTTTGTTTTTATAAACTTCTTTTTGTGCATTATAGTGTACTCCAAAATAAATCCCAATATATAATTTATTACTGTGATTGATGAATTTAGAAATTTTTGTCATTGCTCCAAAGTAAGTCATCAAAAAGTGTTGTTGAGAGTATTTCGGTTTTTCTAGAATTTAGATGACGGATAAACCTAAGATTAGAAATTTAAAAGATCAAAAAAAATAAAAAAAATTTGATACATTATGGAAAAAAAATATTATTGAACAAAACCTCATAGAATCATGCATGTTATAAGTTTACTTTAATTCCAGATATGTAAATTTTTTGACTTATACATCTCACTTAATATTGATTGTTTTAGTAATAAATACCTACAATAGATGGTTTGAGAAATTTAGGAGGAGGATGAATTTTTACTTTTTGCTAAAAACACTATCATAGAGATCAAAAAACAATTTTTAGACCCTATGTGGCCCTCTCAAGGCCACATGGTCCCTTACGGGTTAATGAAGTATATCCAGTAAATGTTGCGTAGTAAAGAGGTTGATGTGAAGGGAGATTTGTAAGAACAAAAAGTACCACGAATCTAAGAGGAGTTGGTTTGAAATTTAGGTATTAAGGTTTGTAGAGGCCATGAGAGAGCTTTTAGATTAATAATATTATATTTTGAGCATTGAAAAGTATATTGATAATATTATGTTTTGAGCATTGAAAATTAATAATATTATATATCGGTTGTTCTACAATTTTTCTACTATGTAGGTCTAATTCAATACAATAGGCCTTTGCCCATCCTTACTTCTTTGTAGTAGGCCTTTGCCCATCCCTACGGCAGCCCTTTGTCCCCTACAACACCAACATTTTTTTAATTCTATGACCGACTCATGAAGTTTACTTTCTAAAGCAATTTGAATTATGTCAATTCAAGGGAGACTCTAATCAAGAAAAAATTTCAAAGCTAGTGAATTACCTCAACATTGTCTTACTGTTATAAAATTTGGTATTTTGAGAAAGTAATGATGTGACCTCCATCATTTCTTTTGTTTTTTTTTGAAGTTCACAAAAGATAAACCAATATTAACTAATCATGCTAAGTTTTACTAATCATAAAATTATTCAAAGGTTAACGCCTAATTGCCCAAGTGCCCAACCATGCATATTTTGCATGATGTACGGATTTGAAGTCTGTTTTCTCATCCATCATGTACTTTTTGCAGTGTGGATTTATTATTGAAACTTTTATGGGAAGATAGCTCCGTGCATGTGTGATCCGATTAGAAAGGGGTGATTTGTGAAATTCTTATGCCTCATTTCATGTTGTAGTAGTCCACCCAAAATCTCAAAGATTTTAGTCTGAAAGTGCTCTTGAAAAAGTTAAGTACTAAAAATAAGCAACCAAAAAATCTTCAAAAATCACTACACTTAGAGTATTACATTTCAACCCATCACAACAAATTTCATTATTATATTGACAGTATGTTATTGGTAATCAAATTACAAAAGAGTGTTAAATTTTAAGTTTGAAATTTAATACACAAATATTGTTGATAGCAATCGCAAATCTAACCGTATGTATAGAATCTAAAATGCATAGTGTACAACTGTTATTCATTCATCAACTTAAAAATATCCCTCTTAGTTGCATTTTATTATGCAGGTTTGAAAAATTGCCAAATCTAATAAAGATGAGAACTTTTAGGACGTAATGCTCTTAAATTCTTAAAATAATATGTAATATTTTCTTGGAAGTCTAACCGTATGAATAATTTAAATAGATTATGCCCTACATTGTGTATATTGAACCAAACGTAATCAAACATCTGGAAGACACATATTATAACACATTTATGTTTTGTCCAGTAACCTCGGGCTTGTAGGGGTTAAAGTACTTGTATAATTATTTCTCTAACATGTAATAGTTTTTACTATTCATAGAAATAATATTCGTAGTACTATTTAAAATGGAAATGTAATTAAGATATGTAGGATTCAGTTTACTAGATCAATAGTTTATGCAAAGTCTTCCAAATTTGTATGGAAAAAAATTAATCGTCTGCAAATTAAATTATTTTCAAGTCCATTACATTAATCATGTAAATTTATGGGATAGACATGAGTTTATGTTTATTGTGGTTCTGAAATTGTTTTCAGATGCTATAAATCGTGAATTGTTCTAAAAACCCTAATTGTCATTACTTTGTCATATTTATGGTGTAATTAATGAGATTCTAGGCAATGTAGTTCTTGAACATATGAGATTCTTTGCACAAACGTCATATAATTTTTTTATCTTGATAGAATATGATTTAAAATATTTATTGTTTACTTAACATAGGACACACTACACTAGAATCTACTTTAAAAAAGATGCAATAATAGTAGTCCTTGCTATACATGCTCTTCAAGCATGGATAAACTCTTTATTTTCAACGGTTTTTGAACTAGAGCTGTAATTTAGGGTACAAGTATTTTCTCTTTTGCATCCCAAAATGTGTTATATAATATCCAGGTTTTAGATAGAACTTTGCAAACAGTAATGAAATATGAAAGTTGTTTTTGTGGAGGAATAGTTGCATGATATGTCTGTATCATTGGTGGCATGAACTATACATACATTATAAGTTTGTTAATGTTGTGACAGCAGAGGTGGTAAATTTCAAAATAAAGCAATTAGTTCTTGCAAAAGTGTCACATGTCATGTTTTAATTGGCATAGTGTGACATGGACCTTGCTATACCTGACATGGAAATTAAATTTTGACAACATGTTGTCTGAATCAAACCCTTGCAAAGTGAAGCCCTTTATTTGGTTGCAGTGGAGAACATGAAGTAGGAGTTTCGAAATGATAGTTCAATCTTTGGCATCTTAGTCGTATCGGTAAGTCTTGAAAACATTTTGAGCCATCTCAGTGAGACTAGTGTACAGTACAATAGATTATTTTATGTGAATACAAAGAGAATGTGTGAATTTGTTTACATAATCATTAACGCCTAAATAACCAAGTGTTCTCACTAGGATATTTAAAAACATAGCAAGTTCTCACAATGTCAATTTTGATTTTACTATTATTGAGATTTTTAGTGAACGTGAGGAATTTCAAGAGTGTTGTCATAATATAATTTTTTTCCCACTGGATATTGGTAAACAAAGTGAAGTTGTCCAAAGACTTTCTTTCGTGAGGCCAAGTAGTTTAAACAACATTAGAGAAAAAATGAACCTCCAAGAGGGTCCTTTGAGTTTGACAAGCGTGGGTCTTAGTGGCCTATTAAAGGACAAAAACTCTTACTTAAATTAGTTACCATTTGATGTGAATTTCCAATGGTAGGTTTAGTTGCGGAGACGGTTAATTTCCATTTTCTTTGTGTATTTAAAAAAATATATATTGTTAGGAAACTAGTGTACACATACAGTGAATGGAACGTCTTCTGAGGACTAAAAGAATACATAACATCAAAGACACTAACTTCTATCTCCAATGGAAACGATTTGACTACTCTCTGTCATGATTATCTGTCCTCCTAAGAGTGGGTGGGTATAGGGTTTTACTTCATCTTCTAATTAGATACTACATGTAAATCTAATCTCGGATCCCTCTGGAAACTTTATGGAAGGGCCCTCTCGAGGGTCCATTATTTCTTTAACTAATGCTAAACTACTCCAAAAGGTATAAAATTTGACACAGAAGCAAATGACATGATGTTATTCAGGATGGTAACAAAAATTGAAGATGAAAAAATAAAAATTAAATTAAAGAGAAAAAATCTCCGGAGCTCAAAAATTTCATTGCCAGAGGAGTCACAAAATTCTAGTGCGGTTGGGTAGGGTGGAGAAACTTAACTTCATTAAGAGATATAAATTGGAGAATTTGCAGTTTTTTGTAATTTTCTTTTTCCTACTTTGAACATAGAAAATAATATTTGTCTTTGCCCTTTGGATTGAGATATTCCCAAAAAACCAAGCTCCCAATACAATTAAATGTGTTTGTCAATGGTTTGAACCTCCGTCATTTACAATATTGTTTTGAATATGTTATATCATTCTCCTACTTATCAACTTTGGAATACAATTAACTAACATTTTTTAAATTGTGAAAGTGAAGAGCAAAAAATTTATGCAATGAAACATTTTCAAAATAGGAAGAAAATTAGCAATTGAGAATTGTTGGCGGGTTTTAAATTTCTTTTATTTTCATGCAAATGTATATATCTTCTAATCTATATAGTCAAGTATTGTGAACTTTTGTGTGCACAATCCTGTAGTTTTAAAAGTTCAAATTCAATGGTTGCATTTTGAAAAAAAGGTTTTTTTGAAATTGTGCCCTAGAGCTTAGAAATGGCAACATTGTAGTGTTTTCGAGCGAAACAATTATGGTCCTTTAGGGGTTAAATTCCAACATGCATGAGCACTGTACTATGTGTCAAGAGACCAATAAGAATATATCATTGTGAAGAAGAAGATAACATAACATGTGCAAACACTTAATTTGGATTTGATGAATTCATTATATTCAACATTATTGAAAGGATTTTCAATGTAAAAACTTCATCAGTTAACCCCTACCTACCGGAATGTCTATGTTTTGGGCAATGAACATACTCGTGAACATATTTCATCTGTAATTTCTCATTGATTTCGTCATCCACGGTTTGCAGTGTAGAATTTTTATTGTAGATTATATGGGAAGATAGTTTCATGCATATGTAATTTGATTAGAAAGGGGATGATTTGTGAAATTTTTATGCCTCACTTCATGTTGTAGTGATTCATCCAAGGTTTTGAAGATTTCAGTGTAAAACTAGTTTAAAAAAAGTCAAATCATAAAATTAAGCAACCAAAAATTTCCAAATATCACCATACTTAGAGTATTACATTTCATCCAATCACAAAGGGTTTCATCCGTAGATTGTCAATATCTTATTTGTAATTGAATTACAAAATAATTTTGAATTTCAAGTTTCAAATTTTATACAAAATTATGAATAACAACAATCATAGATCTAACCTTATGGATAGAAGCTAAAATCTATAACATACAACTTCTATTCATGTATGAAGTTAAAGATATCCCTATAGGTTGTGTTTTATAACGAATTTGTGCAAAACTGCCGAATTTGGAAAGGGTTCTCAGCATTAGGGGGTACGGTGTTTGTAAATACATTATCATATTTCATTTAAAATAATTATACATAGTGAGAAGCTTTTTGAACCGATAGAATGACTTTTAAATAATTGTGACAGGGAAATAATGTTATTTTTGAAAATAAAAAATTTGAGTTGTTTGGAACACTTTGTAATTGATATGCATTATTAAGAAGAAGTGCATGAATCCAAGTAGACAGGCATTGTATTTTTTTCACTACTACCACAGAAAATGAAATTCTTCAATGTATATATTTGAAGAATTTAATAAAATAGTTGTGAACATGAGGTCATGGTACATAGGATTTGTCCATGTTAATAGTAATGTTTAGACATGTCTTATGAGTTGGTACACTGAAATCATAATATACCGTGGGTACATTCATCTATTGTAACAAATTTTCATCCAATTTGGATGAATTTCATTACAATATTTTTGAAAAATAATTATTGGTACAACCTATTGTAAATATGGTGGGCTAGCATATATATTGATTTTAGTGTAGTTATAGTAATTTTTCTAATACATTCTTCTGCATGTGCAGGTGGGAAGGAATTTCATTCTCAAAAATGAGGGAAGCAATGAACAATGGAGCATTTGGAAGTCCCGTGGTGAACGCAAATGTCGCCAACAATGCAACTCCGTCACTGACTGTAGGACAAAGAATTTACCGAGCTTGTACTGCTAGACTATTTGACGATGCAAATACATCGGTACATCCAAGAGCAAAAACACCACAGACGGGCACAGTGGAACTTTTAGGGATTGGAGGAAACATCGTTGGAAAAGGGGTGATAGATGAGAATATCAAATGCGGAATGGAACTTCATGCCATGAAATTATGTCCTTCTGAGGTTGCTGTTAAGGTTGTACATGTTTTTGATGGTACAACGTGGACGGGGGAGCTCGTTGGAGAACAATTACAACAATGTCTTGGACTTGTCATACGATGGGAAAGAGCACACATCCGAGCCGCAGAGCCGGTCATCGCGACTTCTGTGGAATCTAGAGAAGGTCAAATTTTTTCCTTCCAAACTGTAGTAGCACCTCAATACGAATTCCATGAAGAAAACATATCATTGAATCCATCAGATGATTCTCCAAACACTCCCTTGCAGTCTAGTTCACAAGACGGCGTATCCCCTGCAACGCAAGAATCGCAGTGTAGCCTAGACAACATGACATGTATAGAGGGGTTGCCAGTTGAAAGAGCAAGAAGAAAGTATTCTATGCAGAATTGAAGGAGGCACGAGCAACCCCTTCGAGATAGGAGGGAGGCACGAAGTCAGAAGGTGACTTTGAATAGCGTTGCAGCAGCGAAGGGAAAAGGTGGTTGCAAGAAGAATTGTTTGAAGGAAGTTTGTGAGAAATATATTCTTGATCAGCGCTACATGGCATGGGGTCAAAAATTCAATGAACGGGCAACATGGATGTTGCAAATGTTGAACGCATTTTACTCTCGTACACAGGGAGTTAGGAAGGACAAGTACAACACAAAATTGGATGGAGTCGCCGTGTGCAACGCGTGCTATGCAACCGCATTAGGATACTCTCAAAGGCGTTTCAAACAATTGAAAATGTCTCATCAAGTGTATGGAAAAGTTGCAGCTGTGCACGGGAACACATGCAAACTAAGAGAGCGTGCACAGATGTCGGCAGCACGTGAAAGCTTTCAGGAGTTCGTGAAAGAGGTAGGCTGCACGCAACCAAATTGACAGATACGGAAGAAGAGTGATAACGTTGTTGTGCCATTGGTGTTACTCCCTATGAATACGACAAAGTTGGATGTTTTCCACTACGTGAACGAGGAAGTAAAGAAGATGGTGGATGGGAATCCGATATCGCTCTCGTCATTTTATAGGATGTGGCGGACTGAATATCCTAATGTACAAATCCCGCCGTTCTCTAGGTTTGCCAAATGCTACCACTATTGGGAGTATAAGTGCGGAATGGAGGCAACCACCAATGCAGCTGCGAAAGTAGAGATAAAGAAGTTGTACATGGTGCACATTCGTCGTCAAATGGAAGAGAGACGAGACTATTGGACGTTCAAGAGGTCAGCGATCATAACCCCAGACGTATACATGTCTATCATTGTAGACGGTATGGACCAAAACACTACTATGGTTCCTAAAATGAGGCAAACAGTGAAGAACATAGAGTCACGGTTTGTGAAAACTCATTTGTGCGGAGTGCTTGTCCACGGGATTGGATTGTATGCGGATGTGTGGATAGACGCACACCACAAACACGACAGCAACCAAGTAGTCACTACGGTCATGCACGTCATCAACGATGTGAAGCGCAGAAAGGGTAGAGTACCTCCTACTTTGTGAATTCAAGCGGATAACTGCACGCGAGAGAACAAGAATGTGTACATGTTTGCCCTTTGTGCTTCTCTAGTTGGGTTAGGAATCTTTCAAGAAGTACAGTTGTGCTTTTTGATAGAGGGTCACACACACGAAGACATCGATCAGCGTTTCAGCATAATATCAAATACACTGAAGAGAACCGACATTGACTCGTTGCAAGAGCTGCTACAACTGGTGGAGAAAGGAACGTCATATACGGAGGCGTTCGTGAGTGCACGACATCTGGAAAATGTTTGGGATTGGAAGTCATTCATTACTCCTCATCTCCAAACGGGCGGCGATACATTGACGGGCATCACATTCCCACACCACATGAGGTTCTATATGGAGAACGGCATGCCTCGAGTACAACACAAACACTTCAGTGGAGACGCTTGGGGTCTGGTCGATGGGCACATGTGTTTACGTTCGTTGCCGAGTACTTCGCAGACGCCTGAATTAGCAGAAGTATTCGCAGCAGATGACAGGGAGTTGAGGGCATTGCAGGAGTTTATTGCGTATAAGGAGAGGTGTGTAAGTAGATTACAGTATGTAGAAAAGAACCTGCGAGCCATCGATGACGCAAAGTGGCTGATGCAGTATCTTATAGAATTTCCCACAAAAGATAGAAGGGAAGAGAGATCCATACCGTTCTGGCCAAGCGAAGGAAGAGAGAGCGTAATTGAAAACGGACAGCCGGAGGAACTGCTTCAGAGCGGATAGAATTTGAATGCGATAATTAGATCAACAGATTTAATTTTATCAACAATGCCTGATCCGGAAGGCCGAGGTTACTTTGGTCCTCGCAGAGGGCGGCCATCAACGGTGTCTGTTAGAAGAACGCCACACCAGAACCGAGATGTTGGAATAGGCCAAACATCAACAAGGATGCACACTTCTGGAACGGAGGATCCTTTTCCACCATTTGATCCAACTAGTGACATCAAAGTGGGACAATTTGTGGCGCTGACCGTAGAACACAGTGAGGTACAAGCTCGAGTACCATTCTACGTGGGCAAGGTACTAGAGTTTGGACAACGCTCGCGGGCCTTGAAGATGAAGGTTTTGTGGTATTGGCCCATCATGCAGGTAGGAATGCAAAGGCTACAGGGTTCAAACAGAGAGCGATATGCAAACTGCATAGAAGCAACTTGGGAGCCGTCTGGTGAAAGACATGGTTGGGTTGATAAAGAAGCAGCTATATTTGCATGGGATGATGTTCCAATAAGAACAAGGACTACATCTGAATCAAGCTATAATATTCCGATCCATGGCGTCATGACGGAAACAAGGATCCGCATTCCAATTCATGCTAAACCTCATATGATAGAGTATATAGCGCTACAGCTGGAGGAAATGGACAACATACGCTTGCAGAATGACATAGATTCTTATTAATTGACAAGATTATTTTCTATACAATACTATTCAGTGGAACATAGTATCAAAGTTTTATCTTAGACAAAAGATAATAGAGTATACAATATAGCTTAGACTATGTGAATGCCTTCAGAATGACATGATGATAGTGTAGACAATGCGATGACATTTGTAATCTAAATTGTTACTCTAAAATAACAATTTGCATGGTTAGTATGTGAGCTATGCGGCATTCAATGTGCATGCAACAATATTTGTAATCCTAGAGTCTTTTGCTCTATTCAAAAACTTTATATTTATTAGTGCTACATATTCTATACAATCAAGTATTGTGTACTTAGAAATTTACTCCCCCATAAATTGCAATGTTGAACTACATTGTCAAAACAGAAGACAAGTGCACTTTTATTTTTGCAAGTGCATGAATTGCTAATACAGTGTTATTAGTGGATCGTTTTACCTCGTTTGGACCCTGTTGGACAACCAAAGGCCTCACGAAGCTCTCTCATCTTTGGGATAGAGAGCATTCGATTTGGCGCAGTCACAACGAAATTCGCCAGGTTACTGCATCACCTAATACGACAATTATTTGTAGAGACATCTTCTCTTCTGTTCCATGGAGCATGACGACAGATGAATTACCAGAAGAGGGGGAATGGTATACACTTGATGATCCGGAGAGAAATTTTCCAGAGGAGTTTTATCTCATCAAGCAGGTGACAGACATAGAGAGATTAGCAGTTTATGTGTACAGGAGACATGAAGGCACGGTGAGACTACAAAACCTATCCAGGACTCGCCTGGTCCTTCTACCGACCTGGAACTTGACAAGAGCGCACACTGCTCTCAAATCAGCAGCAGGGGTTTTTAGCGAGTTTAATTCTAGTGAAGTGCCTGACGAGGGTTTTACGGTGTTTACGATGCAAAATGGCAGAATTAGGGACCTCGAGTTTGATCCCAAGGAATGGCCTTGGACCAAAATCGGCCATCTAAAACCTGCAGGTTTCTATTCGTACACTACTCGGAGGGGATACAAAATCATTAGCTCTATTCAAGGGAAAATTCCACCCTTCACCACAGAGATGACTAACAAGGGTTACACTTGAGCCTTGTGTAAGTCATTCTATGGAGACTTGTGGCACTTTTGGATCCCTAGGAAGATATCTACAATGATTTGGCTCATATGCCAAAGAGGTCTTCCTTTGGCAGAATGGAGAGCCACAAAAGGGATGGGTCACTCAGGCATGTGCAATCTATACACACAGAATGTCCTCGAGTCACCAGAACACACCTTTTTCACATGTTCCTCGGTCGCAGGGATTTGGGACAAGGTCAGGAAAATCCAAACGCAGGCGGGACTTCCAGAAAGGCTGGTTGGATGGTGGGAGACCCTTACACGTATTTTTGATCCTCCAGGACATCCAGGACAATCGAAAATATTAGCCCCTCAGGATCCCGATGATTTCCAGGACGGATTGCACCCACCTAAGGTCATTGACAAAACCCCATGGGAGGTGTTACGAATGAGTCTAATTTGGATCCTCTGGTGCCAAAAAGTAGACTTCGACCTAAGGGGGAGAGAGTTCCATATAGGAATGGCTCTTTTCCGAGCTTGGCAATCAATTGTACAAGCGGGGATGGGAGCTTGGCTAGAGCTCACCAAATACAACACAGAATACAAGTCGGAGCGCCAACTTCAGAAGGAGGCCAATTTCATCAGGGTTTGGAGTTTCGGACAGATATTTTTGCAACACTCAATAGAGTGCAATGGCAATTAGTGCCACATAGGGAGTTTTTGCATAGGGACCTCGCAGATAGATATAGGAGTTTCAGATCGGGACTTACCCAGCCTTCGGTCCCCTCTACATCTATCGATCCCTCCCAGTCGGCAGATATATTCCTTCCGCCTCTTCTCAATTTTCAATGGCGCCCCAGCCAGATCCCACATAGGAATTAGGCACTCAGCAGCAAGGTCCACAGGTTCTCCCCATGGTGGAACCTCTCTTGGAGAACCCCTCTCTCTCTCTACGCAGACTAAATTCGCCAGGTAGGGTAGAAATGGCAGAATTGGAGGAACAGGCAATCCAAGATATCATCCAGCTGATTATGGACAATGTAGAAGGAGAAGTCGACTTGGAATTACAAGGAAACTTGGAAATATCTTCAGCGGAGTTTAATTCAAAGGTGGAGAGCTTACCTGATGACCTCCAGACGGCGGATCAGGCACAGCCTATACACTCTAGTTCTCCTTCCCCCATCAGGGAGGTTAGTCCTCATAGGTTCCACCCATTAGAGCCAGATTAGGCCTAGGAATTTTAGTTTGTTTAGTCTTAGCTCTTGCTTGGACTCTGGGCCTTGCCCCTTTCGCCCTTGTGGCACAGCCTTGTTTTGTAGTCTTAGCTTGGCTTGTTTCTTTTCCCCTCTTAGTCCTAGTGACTTTGTCCACTTTAACCTTCTTGACACTTCTGTGTCTCGGCCGTGAGGGCCTTTTTGCTTCGCTTGCGAGGCTTTGTATGGTTTCCTCTTTTAAACCCCGGATTTCGGGTTTTCAGCTCATGTTTGATTCTATATTGAAAATCAAAAATTAATTCAACCTGCAAAAATTCATTTTCAAGTACATTAAAAATTATCCATCAAAAGAGTTCTAAAAACTAGAGAAACCTTTCAATCCCCCCCCCCCCCCCCCACAAAATAACACATTTTAAAGTTTGAAACTTTCATCAATTTTTTAAAAATTGAAAGAATTGGAAGATAGTTTTCTTCACATATTTGAGCACTAAGAAATTCATAGCTCAATAGTCTATCTACAACCCTTAGTCTGTTCTCCTACTCTTTTAGAGCTTAAGTGCATATTATGTAGTGTGAGAATACATTAGTTCACCCTTTATTTCATCCTCATTAAAATATACTGTCGTATTTTTTAAATTTTATCAATACAAAATTTTCTCAAGGGGGTATGGTTCATCCTTCCACTGTGGACTTTACAAAAATATTTTTTTCTCTCTAAAATGAAGTTTTACAAATTCTCAAAAACCTCCAAAGAATGTACAAGGACAAAAAATTTAGTAAACCGTACCATACAAACGCCATATGGAACCCTAATGTAACTAATAATCAAATATAAGACATCACAAGCATACCTCTCGTGAGAGTAGTTTGGTACAATTTAGTTTTCATTTGACAAC
This sequence comes from Pohlia nutans, assembly GCA_022496805.1. Classification (NCBI taxonomy): domain Eukaryota; kingdom Viridiplantae; phylum Streptophyta; class Bryopsida; order Bryales; family Mniaceae; genus Pohlia; species Pohlia nutans. The sequence goes on along the minus strand of CM040106.1, from coordinate 9,635,721 downwards.
ATTCACCAATAAATGGTCCGTGTAGTGTACTATAGTTAGTAAATAAAGTACCTCTTCATTCATAAATATTTTCTTGTTAAAATTGCTTTTCTTCTTCGAAACAACATTCGTAATATTTTTACACATTTTCAACAATATGTGGCATTTTAACAATTGCAAAAAATAAAATAATCAATCACTCTATGATAGAACAAAGTGTTTGTACAGAGTTTCTTTTGCTTAGCTCTTTGATTGAGCTCTTGTCTTAATTTTCCAAATTTTATTAAAATAACTTAGTTCTATAGCAATTAGATGCACATATTTTTTATTTTAAGGTTTTGTCTCTAATTCCATAACATTATTTAGGTGTGTAGAAGATGTGCTCTCTTTGTAGTCATGCACTAGTACAAAACCTAGTAACTTCGTATTTTTTGGGATGATTTTTTCAACACCTAGATATAATTAATATAATTGAAAGGGATTTAACAAAGGGCAAATGTACAATACAATCCACCAACTCATGAACAAATATTATGCTAAGATTCTGTGCTTACAACCTCAGTGCATTTTGTGCACATTGTGCATTTTATTAACCCTTAAACGTCCCACGGGCACCGTAGACAAGGGCCGTAGACATCGGATACGGTCCTGTGGCGAATTTTTCAGCAACAATCCAGCCAATTATTTTCGAATCGAGCCGCGCCGATTGATGACAGAGTTCAGAAGGAGCTCGAGAAAATTTTGGCGCCTTCATCGCATAAGTGCGGTAGCAATAGATTGCAATTCACCACCAGGGATGCTGCATGTCCAACGGAGTAGCCATTTGAATTATTTATTGTAAAATCAGTGCAACATCAAACTGTAATCGGGTCGATGCATCGATTCCATTGCTGTCGACAGTTGCAAGAAAAATTTGTGTGCAAAGTTTGAACATTCACATAGTCGAAGTTGAAGAAACGTAAGCTGCTGCAGGGTCACCCAGCGTATTGGTGGGCGATGCAAACGTACGTTGCATGACAAGGCAATGCAGCAGCGGACGTGTCGCTATATTCGCCGATGCTCGCCATGTGGTGCACCCTCCAACGGCTGCAAGATGGCGGGATTGCCAACGCTACCCGGAATCTCTGCTGAGTCATCGAGCACACCTGCTGACGGTGGACCGAAACCTCGTCGGTCCCGCCAGTACCCTCACTACAAACCTCATGCACCTGATGATATTACGAAGACAATGCCCCCCTACCGAGCTAATTATATATTTCCTTCATGAGTCTTACAATGTAACGTCGACATTGTGCGATCACTGTCGTCAAGCAGTATTGGATGTTGCTTTTGTGGTGGATGCTTCATTAGAGTGAGAACAAAGAACTACTGAGACTGGCTCCATACTGGAGAACTACCTAGACTGGTCCTTCAAAGCTGCACTGCTCTGGTGTTTCTGGCTTTCGCGAGAAACTCCACCAAAGCGAATGTTTTGGAGATCGGCTCATGTTTGTATTCCTGCCCAGGTGCGTCCTCTGCCTTTCTCAGAAGATAGCTTGAAAGCTAGCACACGATGTATCACGATTGAGCGCCGACATTCAAGAGGTCGAGAGACGGCGTCTTGTATTACAGAAGAAGGTCCCTAATAAAATTGTAAGTATTTACTTGTATTTATATACAACTAAAAAAGTAAAAGTGATTATGTTGTCATGGAGTAAAAGTTATTTTATTTTATTTTTATTTTAAAAGTAAAATCTAATATTTATTTTAGAACTTCTAAAAAATAATGTTTATTACCATCCCTAATAAAATTGTAAGTTCTTACTTGGGATACTTGTGCATCCCAAGTACTTACTTGGGATACTTGGGCATCCCAAGTAAATACTTGGGCATCCCAAGTACTTACTTGGGATACTTGGGCCACCTAGGTATTTTGAACCAGATGGGCACGATGCAATAACAAAATAACAAAACTCTAATATTGCACAAGATTGTCAATGCCATATTCTACTTCACAAGAAAATGCATACAAACCTGACACCTACATTTGTCTGATACATACAATCAGTTTTACAATCAGACCTAAAGCAATTGATTTACAATTGTTTGAATCAAATGTGTCCATGCACAAAGTTTTTACATACTGCAACCTCAGAAGTCCACAATTCCGCTCTAATCTCAGAAGTCCAGAAAGCACGCTCTAACCGAAAAAGTAAAAAAAAACAAAAACGGCTTCGGTTGAGTGGTATACTCCACCGGCTGCAATCTAATCTAGTCCATAGGAATACCGTGGTCAGCTTGTAGATCTGCCACGAACTGCCGCTGAAGCACATGGAACCTGCAAGTGCTGAAGTACATGAAACCTGCATCTGCCGGCAAGCACATAGAACCTGCAACTCCTGCAAGTGATTGAACGGTATACTCCACCCCTAGGCTCTGCAAAAATTAACCTGGTAGCCGGGCTAGGTGTGAACTCGAATATAGCAAGTCCCATCACACATGAACGTACCATTGCATCCATCACAGAATCGGCGTGTCCTAACAAAGCACACAATACAGTTCCGAGGAAGGGTAGGGTGGCCTTGAATGCGGTGAAACCCGGGTGGAGCTAGTTGGCGGTGCGGCCCTCTCACGATGCCTGGAGTCATGTGAGCACGGACAAGACTCATGCCCAGTGTATAGTGCTAAAGGAGGCCTGAAGTTGTCGGCAAGCCTACCCGCTGTACGTCTTCCCGATACAGCACATTTGCATTCTGCAACGACGAGTCCAGAACAAACAATAGCAGCCGATGCCACCACTTATGACTCTGCAATTGAACAGAATACTCTACTCGCTGCTGATCCACGACGTCTACGCCGCGCATATTCTGTTGGTATTCCAGCAAGACTAGGGAGGTGGGAAAGTCCACCCGCTCCCCGAAGTTCCCGCGAACCCATCTGGAAGCCACCGCGTCAGTGTCTACAGGGTTGGTAGCTGTGGAGAGGAGCCACACGGGCTTGGAGTCCACCCAACAAACTGCATAGATTTGACGCGAGCGATGCATCCGGACCATCACGGTGCCCCGTGGAGGAAGCTCAGACTTCTTTGATAAGCCAGCCAGCAATGAAGGGAACCCACGTGAACCTTTCTTTGTTGTACCAGTCATAAAGAAGCCTTCCTGCAGGAGCTTCATACAGAGCCGGACGCCGGTGAAAAAGTTGTCCGTAACGATTACGTGACCACGATTCTCAAGGCCATGCAAAACCGCCTCTTCACTGACAAGACCACCCTCCTTGTGGGATGCATTGCCACCGCCAAGGTAGACGATCACATTTGAGACATACCTGCAAAATTCAGTCAATCTGAAGCAATTACAATCAAGGCTAGTGATGGGGTATCAAAACACATGATGGAAGGCAAAAAAAGAGCTTTCAGATTGAAGAGCTTCATGTACAGAATTGCATATTTGAAAGGGTGAGAACTGAGAACTACCGAGACTGGCTCGCTGCCAAGGCCCACAGCTTCAAGCCAAATTTCACAGGCTTGCTCTTCATATATTGCCGAAAGCTACAATACCGGCCCTTATACGGCACCATCACCTCATCAACGGTGCAAGTTCTTTCAGCATTATAGAGGCTCTGGGAAATTCAGGAGAATTCTTCTACGAGCCAGCGCACTTTTCCTAGCTTGTCGTAGGCAGGATCTCTTGTGTCATTCATCAAAACTTTATTGTCTATTAAATGAATGCACCGTACAATGGCTTCGAAACGTTGTTGGGTCATCGCGCTGCTAATAACTGGACATGCATAAAATTGTCGCATGTCCCAGTACAAACGTTTGTGTGGCAGCGGCTTCAAGCCTATTAATATTAGAACTCCAAACCAGCACAATAGCTCATGCTCGGTGATATCCACCCAATTATACCGCCCATTTATGAGGTGCGGCTCCCCGTGGCATGCCTGAGCTGCGTATCTGCATGGATAGGGGTTGACAGAGAGAGTCAGCAAACCAACGCAAATTAAAGACGATATTCACAGACAAAAAAATCAACGAGTTCACTTTGTTGCAGCAAATTCATTAGGATCAACAAGTAGACTAACCTGTTCGTTTTGTCCACAATACGCCGTAGCACATGACGAGGCCAATATCGCCTAAAGTACTCAATAGGCTCGTCCGGTATCGCTTTCAATGCACCGGTTGGCCCGGGATTTGGTCCCATTAACGTCTCTCGGTCCCCAATGAGCGTTTGATTTGACTCTTGCCACTGGACATTCCGATACTTCCAGGCAAAGTCCCAGCCGCTAGTATCCTCAGCTGCATCATAAATTCCCAGTTCCCGTAGAGGCCTCTCTTGGAAAGAAGTAGGTGAACGAAACAAAGAGGTACCTGACGTTGTATATTCACCGTCAAAATCCTCGAATGAACGCTCCCAGTCAAGGTCGCCGTCATCGTCCAGATCCACCATCAGGGATGCTGCTTCTGGAAGTTGCGGATCCGAGCTCGTACGTGCCTCCACTCCCGCAGTAGAGCATGACCCACCTTCACCAAAATCCAGAACTCGTTGAGTCGCAACAAGGTCCTCGTTCTCTAGATCAGCAACAGTATCACACACGCACAATTTGCAAATGCCAATGCTACCTCCAAAATCCACCGTATACATTGGCGCTCCATGCACCTCATGATAGTATTGATGCAGCACACCTCCTCTGAAGTGGCTTAAATTGCCCCACAACGATGAGTCAAACCCAAGCACCGATAATGCAACCCGCACATGTTGGATGCCCAAAAATGCCCTATGATCAACGCGTACATTGGAGTTGCAAACAAAAGCACACCCGGGCTTGCTCTTAAAGCCAGTAAGAGCATCGTTGAGGGCGTCTGCGCAAAGAGGCTTCAACGCAATTGGTCGAATTTCATCAGGAATCTGAGACATATCAACCCTATAAGACAACAATGACAACGAGTTGTTAACCGAATATTCGTTGGATATTCCCTTAGGCTAAGAGTAGGCTAGTCTATACCCGATAGGAATAGACCCAACAGGCGATACCCGGTAGTACAGGCTGGTACAGACTGGTCAACCGGACTTTTCCGGTCGACCAGTCTGACACACAGTCAGACCAGTCTCCTATATGTACCTTCACTCTCTTTGAGAGAGTTGTTGCTATATATTTTGTACATCTTCTTACTAGCAACCCAAGTTGTACTTAATTCTTGTCTTAAACCTTCTTGTGCGTACTAGTATGTTAGGTTAGTGCTGTAGCAGCATCATTTCCTGCTCTTGTATCGCTCTTTGTGATTGCATCTTTGTTAGTTGCAGTAGTCTGTAGATATGCAAGAACCGACTTACTAGCATACTGGTGCTTTTTCCTAGTCGATAGTACAATCTCCTTCCTTAGAATCCTCTTACTACTCCTCTCAATCTCTAGCAACTAGTCTAGAGTAGAATAGTCTTGTGCGGAGTAGCCTCATTCGTTTAAGGTCGGTTCCTAGAAAACCCCCTTACATTACAAGGAATCAGTGTCCGAATTGACAAAAATATGTCCGAATCAACTCGTTTTATGACAGATTTCTGTCACTTTGGACACATTTCTATCAATTCGGACAGTTTTTGTCAATTAGTATGTGTCAATTCAAACACTGTTTTCTTGTAGTGTTAACACGAGTCAAACAACGCACCTACATTAAACCAATCAAGGGATCGTTCACGGGTCCTCCCACAATTGGATTGTGGGGAGACCACATCAAAGTGGGATTGTAGAGAGACTTCCATTTTTGGTTTTGGGGAACGCCTTGCTTTGGACTGTAGAGAGATCTCCCCAGGCGTGGACTGTAGGAAGACCTCCCAAGGGTGAAATGGTAGGATGACCTCATGCTTAAGTTGTAGAAAGACCTTCCCAGGATGGGATAGTGGATACTTCACCGTGCATGGGTTATGGGGAGACCTCTCTAAGGTGAAATGGTAAGGAGACCTCCTTATGCTTAAGTTGTACAGAGACCTCCCAATGGATGGATGGTAAGGAGACTTCTCCGTGCTTGGGTTATGAAGAGACCTCCCAAGGATGAAGTGGTCGGGAAACCTCCCACTGCTTGGTTTGTAGAGTGACCTCCCCTTGCTTCGGTTGTGAGGAGACCTCCACATAGTCGAATGGTAAGGAGACCTCCCCATGCTCTGGTTGTGGGGATACGTCCCTAGAAGGGGATGGTAGAGAGACTTCTGCTATGGGGTTCTCGGGAGACCTCCCCACGCACGCTGCTTGGGAGAGCTCTCCACGCACGTTGCTTGGGAGAGCTTTCCACACACGCTGCAGTGGAGATCTCTCCACGCACGCTGCTGGGAAGAGCTTCCCACGTACGATGCTCGAGAGAGCTCCCCACGTACGCTGTTCGAGAGAACTCCCCATGCACGTTTCTCGGGAGAGCTCCCCACGCTCGCATCTTGAGAGAGATCCCAACGCATGCTTCTGAGAAGAGCTCCTCACGCACGCTTATGGGGAGGTCTCCCCACGCGCGCCTAGTGAGAGCTCCGCACTCACACGCCTGGTGAGAGCTCCCCACGCACGCTGCTAGGGAGAGCTCTCCACTCACACTGCTCGAGAGATCTTCCCACGCACGCACATAGGAAGAGCTCCCCACACTCGCGCTTGGAGAGAGATCCTTACTCATGCTTCTGGGGAGAGGTCCCCACGCACACTGCTAGAGAGGTCTCCCCACGCGCCTCTAGAGAGAATTCTCCACGCACACGCTTGGTGAAAGCTCCCTAAGCACGCTGCTGGGGAGAGCTCTCCACTCACGCTGCTTGGGAGATCTCCCCACGCGCGCGCCTAGGGAGAGCTCTCCATGCTCGCGCCTAGAGAGAGAGCTCCCCACACGCGCGGCTGGGGAAAGCTCTCCACGCTCTCCGCTAGGGAGAGCTCTCCACAGACGCTGCTCGGGAGATCTCCCCATGCGCGCGCCTAGAGAGAGCTCCCCACGCACGCTGCTGGAGAGGTCTCCCCACGCGCCCCTAGACAGAGCTCTCTACGTACACGCCTAGGGAGAGCTCGCCATGAACGCTGCTCGAGGGATCTCCCCACGCGCGCGCCTAGGAAGAACTCTCCATGCTCGCGCCTAGAGAGAGTGCTTCCCACACGGGCGGCTAGAGAGAGCTCCCCACGCACTCCGCTAGGGAGAGCTCTCCACGGACGCTGCTTGGGAGATCTCCCCACGCGCGCACCTAGAGAGAGCTCCCCACGAACGCTGCTCGGGAGATCTCCCCACACGCGCGCCAAGGGAGAGCTCTCCATGCTCGCGCCTAGAGAGAGAGCTCTCCACACGCGCGGCTGGAGAGAGCTCCCCACGCACTCCGCTAGGCAAAGTTCTCCACGGACGCTGTTTGGGAGATCTCCCTGGCGTGCGCCCAGAGAGAGCTCCCCAAGCTCGCGCCTGGAGAGAGCTCCCCACGCACGCTACTGGGGAGAGCTCCCCACGGACGCTGCTCGGGAGATCTTCCCACGCGCACGCCTAGGGAGAGCTCTCCACGCTCGCGCTTGGAGAGAGCTCCCCATGCACGTAACAAGTATCTAGAGAGACCTCCCTAACAAGCAGCTTGAGAGAGCTCCCAAGGGAAGCTACTGAAAAGATCTCAAGAGCCGGTGGGCTGGAGAGGCCTCTCTTCAAAACATATGGGGAGGTCCAAGGCGAGCTCCTCAGAGACAATATAAAATAGATAAAACGCACAACCGCGTAGAGTTTAGGAGCTTACCCCATAGGCGTGGAAGAAGATATTTGCGTCGAGGACGACGAGACCGGAATTGGGCAGCGCTTTGTGACAACAGGAAAAGCGAGTGAGGACAAATGAGGTCTGGGAACGACCGTCTGATCCAACGACTGTCGTAGGGATATTATATTTCTTTCCAAATATCAGGACGCGTGGCGCCATCTACGCCGTCCATATGTGCAATCCAACGGCTGCGCAAGCCCACCAATGGGAAGCCACGATGGGAAACTATGAGTTTGAAACCCTACAATAAATCCCCATTTCAATGCCACCAACCATTTTGAGAGCCCGCTCATTTGATCCAAGCCTTGAATCCCGTGTACTTTCAGTATTAAATGCTCTTGTGTCGACCTGGCGCATGTACCGCTTGACACGTGTACTTTCTGATGTCATCCGCGTATGTGGCAGGTGGGTTTCTTGGCACCTACTGCTATGTTCATTTATATTTTGTCCTTGATTTTAATTTTAATTATTGTAGGGTTCTATTTATATCATTTATTGTGTACGGAAATATTGTTTTGCCGACGACATTCATTCCCTTCTGACACGTGGAAGGGAGATCTGCTTATCGGATTTGTCTTATCCATTGGAAAGCCTTCCTACATGCGAGCCTTCGGATGCCAGTGGAGAGGTCTCCCCACCAGACGGGGCTCGTAGGTAGGTCTCCCCCAGATAGGCCGGGACAAGCGCGGACCCGCCATGGCCGGCGGCCATCATGGTGCTTGGAGTGCTCTTAAAGCTCGGATTGGGCAGCCAACTCCACCTCGTCCTCCATGGGGAGCGTTAGTTGATGGGGAGGTCTCCCCACTCGGTTGGCTGGGATGACTGCTTTGCCTTCATGGTCGCCTCCGTCACGCTTCACGGAGGGCCGCCCGGAGTACCAGGTGGGCAGCCAATCCCTCCTCGCCCTCCATGGAGAGCGCTAAATGATGGCAAGGTCTCCTCACCCAAATGGCTAGGACGACCGCTTCGCCTCCATGGTCGCCCTCATCATGCTTGACAAAGGCCTCCCGGGGTGCCAGGTGTGCAGCTAAACCCACCTCGCCCTCCGTGTGGAGCGCTAAATGATGGAGAGGTCTCCCCACCCGGATGGCCGGGACGACCGCTTCGCCTCGATAGTCGCCCCCGTCACGCTTCACAGAGGCTTCCCGGGGTGCCAAGTGGGCAGCTAACCCCACCTTGCACTCTGTGTAGGGCGCTAATTGATGGGGACGTCTCCCCATCTGAATGCCAGGGACGACCGCTTCGCGTCCATGGTCGCCCCCGTCACGCTTTACGGAGGCCTCCCGGAGTGCCAGGTGGACAGTTAACTCCACCTCGCCCTCCATGTGGAGCGCTAAATGATGGGAAGGTCTCCCCACCCGGATAGCCAGGACGACCGCTTCGCCTCTATGGTTGCCCCCAAAACGCTTGACGGAGGCCTCCCGGAGTGCCATGTGGGCAGCTAACCTCCACCTCGCCCACCATAGGGAGCGCTAAATGATGGGGAGGTCTCCCCACCCCGATGGCCGGGACGACCGCTTCGCCTCCATGGTCGCCCTCGTCACGCTTCACGGAGGCGTCCTGGAGTGCTGGGTGAGCGGCCAACCCCACCTCGCCCTCCATGGGGAGCGCTAAATGATGGGGGGGTCTCCCCACCGGGTTGGCCGGTACGACCGCTTAGCTTCTATGGTCGCATCCGTCACACGCAAGGGAGGCCTCTCGGAGTGCCAAGTAGGCAGCCATTTCCAGTCTACCCTCCGTGAAGAGCATTTTGGATCCGTTATCGTTGGAGAGAAATTATCCTTGCAAGAGTCTGTGAGGTTAAGGTAGAGTGAATCCTCCTGGCATTGCTACGATAGCTGGACAGTTGTTTCTGGCGGGCACTCTCTATCTCCCACTCGCCGTGTCTTTGGCTAGATGACTAAAGGGATTAACTGTCATCCCGAGCCTGCGGGACTGATCGTGCGACATGGCGCTAATGGAAGTCACGGCGTGTTTGCATTTGGTAGAAGAGATGGCGAACTGGCAAGTGCACAAAGACGTCCTCCTACTGATGGATGGGCGAGTCGCTGCATCCAAGATTGTGGTGTCTAGTCCTTTCCGATATGTTGGTGACGACGGCCTTAAATCCGAGATGTTTCTCGTTAGAGTCTCCACCATTGAGGCCGACTTTGAAAATACAATATTGGCAGGGTTCAATGCCCGGAGGCTTGCCGACTGTATCGGCAAGCAAGTCCCTTGGCCGGATGTGGATATTGTACGTGCGTCAGCTAGCGCTGCAGAATCCGGCGCAACCTCCAACAATTTCTCGCGATGCTTGAATGCTATCATTGCCGTTGACGCGACGGATGACACCGACTACCTCACTAGAAAATGACAATGGCGGGGATAGTGTCAATGATTGTGAATATGAGGACAATGGGAGGCCTCCCTATCCTCCGACAATGAGGATGAATCAATGATGGACGACGGCCTTCAACGCTTCCTACCTCAAATTCTATGGCGGGGAAAAAAGTGTGCTCGAAGGTGAGGGTGGAGCCGTAGTAGCCGTAGGCATAATTCAAGCAAGCATGCCCGAAGAGATATTTTTGGACGCTCTTTTGGGGCACGATGAGGTTGGAGTGTCAGACTGTCCGGAGGGGATGTTGCTACAGAAGTCAGTATGGAAGAATATTGCATGTAGAGCTACTGCCAAATATTTCTGTGGTCCAAGACCGTTCAAGTCCGTTCACATATTTGGATGAAGTAATTCGACGAGCGCCGTGAGTTTGGAGTTGAGCTATTTGGCGAGTTCCGGGTCGTCGATGGGGTTGCGTCCGGAGTATTAACAATAGAAGGGGTGGACGTGTGCGAGACTGCTTGCAGGAAAATACTTGGCATAGGACGCTCGAACTTCTACGATTACAAGCAGAGACATTGACGTAGAATTCGTTCGGACCGTCACAGCAACACTGGGCAACTTAAGCGTCGACCGACGACCGTGCAGGCAAAGGGGATAGTACTCTCGATCGTCAATGACACCCGCGATGTCATGCCAGCGACCAGGATGAAGGGAATCCACGACGGGCAACAGGACGTCCAGAAGTACCTCCCAGTAGCCTTCATTTGGGAGGTCGTCCGCTAAAAGGCACTACAAGAAAAAATGGTTCGGTTCCAACAGAGTTTCAACAGAATTCTGTTAATGCTACCTGTTGGTTAGGAACTCTTGATTCGGAATGTTTTTAACACAAATATCTTGATTGTGGACATGTCTTTCAGTACTTGGAGTAGTAAAAATTGACAATGTAATTTATTTTTTTACCGCAGTTTTTTTACTTTTTCTTTGGTATGAAGTTATTTTTACTTTTACTTGCGTAATTATGTGTAGTTTTTAGTAATTGTTCATATGCCGAATAATTGTTTGCCACTTGTACTGAGGCTACTGGTAAAAAGGGGCGGTTGTAGGGTCCACTCCGACCTGTTTCGACGTGCGGTTCTAGTGATTTCTGCATCTATTATTAAACTCTTATTATGTATTGGAGTTAACCGAGGGGTTATGAATTTGAGGATTAACCAAAGCATTTAATCTTGAAAAAAATAAGCCCAAAATTGCCACGTGTCAATTTTTCATATACACACAATTGAAAACCCTAAACTCTAATACTCAGAAACCATGAGCTAAAAACACTGGCTTCTTCATTGTATTCCAGAGCTACAGAGCCACCGTTTGAACCAGACAAACACTCCATTTGTAATAAAACAATAGCTTTCACTGTGAGCCTGGTGGCCCCTAAATACAAGTGAAGATTCCTCTGGAATCTGGTATACAAACCACACCGATGTCACTAACAAGAGATAAAATATTCCAAAGACCAAATTTCCAATTATGTGGTACTTCTTGTAGTCCTTAGCAAAACCCTGATACTTGAGAATTTGTAGAACTCGTGCTCACCACCAGAAACAACTCAATGTTCTAATCCACAGTAATATGCTAAAGAAAGAGTTCATAGAAAGAGCCTCGAATTGTACCTTCCAGAGTCTAAAATTGCGATCTCGCCCTGCAGAGAGAATGCGCTCCTGGCAAAGACAATAAATTGCAATAATATCACTTTGGTGTCCATGAAGAGTGTCGATGTACGAATGATCCTCCGCACTCCATAACTTGATAGTGTGATCTGCAGAATATGACATAAGCTCCTCTGCTAAAGGCTAAGCCCGTAACAGCACCTTTGTGTCCCAACGAACCCTAACCTGTGCAGTAATCAGGCGGTTTTGAGTTGAATAATCTCGAAACCCTAAAACCTGTCAGAGCTTCTCTAAGCCTCGACTTCACCGAATAGAAGATGTTTTGCCACCACGCCTTCTTTGGCCACCGGGAATGAAACATTGGCAGCCTTCACCAAAGTCGCAATCTTCTTGGCCTGTCATGCCATGGGCAACTTGGAAGCAGAAAGCCTAAAAACTACAAAGCCTCCACATCTCGAATCTCGACGCTTGTGGCGATGAGCTTGAAATGTAGCGGCGTTTAGGGTTTCGTTACTCATAAACAGGAACTCCAATTAGGGCTTCGCAGAACTCCGATGGACTCAGATGAACACGATGGTTTTTGCTCCCTTCACACGTGGATCCCCTCCATATTCTCCCCATCACACGTGGACCCTCCTCCAAATTCTCCCCCATCACACGTGGACCCCTTCCAAACTTTGCACTCCGTGTCGTCCGCCACATATTCCGGGACAGCGCTGAAAAAAGATTTTGGGGTCATAGTAAGGGCTTCTGAATGCACTAAATGTGGTGGTTTTATTTTTATTATTCAAATCCTTTGCAGAGAAAGGGGAAAAATTTAATGACAACAGGGCTAATTTAACCCCTAAATGACAGAGGGGGTAAGGGCAAAACCTAAATGTGTTATAAAATGTTGCTTCTACAACTTCAATGAAATTTGGCCCAAAAGAGAAAATGAGAAGCACACTGTTTAGTAATTATCTATACAGTCAAACTTTCAAAAAATGTTTTAGATACTCATTAAACAAATTTAGAAGCATTTTTTGTTGAATATTCACCAAAATTACAAATTTTATTTTTAGAATTTGAAATTTGGTATGATTGGTTGAAACTAGACATTCTATTCTAAAGTCCAAAAAAGAAAAAATTTAGAAAGAGGGAACATCATTACTTTCCCGAAATAGTAAGTTTTGTAACACTAGGACAATGTTGAGGTGTTTGTTTTTGAAAGTTTCTCCTTGATGGAGTTTAATTTGGATTGACATGGTTCAAATTGGGTTGGAAAGTAGACTTGATTTCCTATTTGAAAATATTTTCTACTTTTAAAAAAAGTTTTTTTTCATCTCGGACAGCCTGTAAAGAAAGGGCAGCGACCATAAAATGGTCATTCGGTCACTTAGGGGTTAATATAAGACACACTTGCATATATTCTCTCACCTGCAAACGCATGGATAACAAGTGCCAAATATGGAAAGTAAATACTACTCTGGATATTTACAGCTTCAAAAACTAATACATACAGTCAATCTTGAAAAAAGTATGATTGTACATTCTAACCATCCACCATCATCTTCTTCTACTGAAATCAACTTGAAATCAACAGATAAATGTTCACTCTGTTGATTTCAATAGCACAATGGATCTTTTTCGCCGTTGTTTTTCCAAATCTGTTGAAATTAACATAAAATAGTTGATGGTATGTTGATTTGGACTGCGATTTCTTGTAGTGAGGTGAACAATGTAAGGTCACACTCCTCGCTCTTCTGCTTTTAATACTCCATGCCGTATGTAAATTGACTTCAAATTGCCCTATTGTTCCAAGATGTCATCATTGGTGGGGATGCCTCCCCACTGTTGGGATACTCTACTACTAACGAGGAGGTCCCTGCGCCGTGGGAGTATGCTTGACGGGGATAGCAAGCGTCTCTTGACGCCCGTTCATAGGGAGCGCTCCTTAGCAACGTGCGTGGGGAGCTCTCCCCACTAGCATGCGTCTAGGGAGGACTCCCCACTGGGAGTATCCTGAATGTGAACAATGGACAGCGTGTGTGGAGGATTCTCTGGAGTCCGAGGATGTCACCGTAACGGGTCTTATTTTGGCAAGTGAACATTGCAGTTGGGAATTTTGTCCCCATCAAGCCCAGCGACACCGCAATCTATCTATCCATTGTAGATGGACAGGATGCTTGCACCGGCCGTGCGCGACGCCTGGTCCACATACCATGGAAAGTGCCAGATTTGATATTGGAGGCCTGCCAGAGGAAGCCGGGAGATAACAGACCAGGAGAGATATAGAGGTTGTTGGGATGTGAAATGGAAGCGCGATGGCAGCGATGATGCCGTGCAATGGATGAACTACACTTCCATCCTCAATGGAAGCTCGCCGAAAGTTAACTTCACCGAGACCTCGCTACGCAAGATTCTAAGGTTGGATGCGGACAACGCCAAGGCCGTTTTGGCCGACTCGCACGCCGCGGGTGACGTGCGTCATATAGGGTAGGTCGCCGAGAAAGTCATGGAATTCTGAGTAGTGTGGGGACACCGGTGGAAGCGTGTCCTCATATAATCGATTCAAATCGAAATAAAATTTCCCTTCTCTAAATGGTGTGCATGTAATGCCACGTGCATATGTTTAGGCTTTGCAGTGCCTAATAGTACAAGATGACGTATGGCTCTAGAGAGGGCTCCCCATCACAGATTCACAGCCCAGGACTGCACACAGGGAACCCTGAAAATTGCATCGTTGGGGAGGCCTCCCTGTCACTTGGCAGACGACAGTGAGAATGAATGCATATCGCGATGAGGAAGCACCACTATTCTAGAGTACCACCATGGAGAGAACCCCTTGGCGCAGAAAATCAGAGTGTTAATACCTCCATATTGGAACACTCCTCCCCACAAATGGTGATCTCTCCATGAAATCTCCCCATGGCAATTCTGGATTCTCAGTACAAAAATTGTGCATAAATCCAAAATTAACGAAATGTGTGTTTAGTGAAAACCGTACCATCTTGTGGTGCATGTTATTCCAATTCAATTACAATATTTTTAGTATTTTTAATGTTAATTTTGGATGTTTTTTTTAATTTCAAGAGACAATCTTTTAACATTAATTTAAAAACAAATTAATAATGAATATGATGACGTTCATCACTGTACAGATGTTCTCTTCACACCTATTTTTTTTTCTTTGCTTTGTACATCAACTCCATTTTATAATTTTATCAAACTTTTTGTAACGAATTTTTGACAACAGTGTTACATCAAGACCTTAAGTCGTTAATTTACATATTATGGATAATTGAAAAAACTTACACTGTACTAGAAATTGTATTCATCCTCTTTTGATGACTCTCTCTTCCATGTCCAATCCTTGGGCATTGCGTCTTCCTCTTTGCTCTATGATGTGAGGCAATCGAATGTTTCTTCCTGTGGATAGAGGGTCAGGATGTGTCTCTGGAATTTCTGCTGGTGCCCGAAGACCCTCAAAATAAATATCTCGTCCCATGGCAAACAGTTGTGCCTCCTCTGCTTCCTCCATTTCACTATCAATTCTACGGCCCCACACTTCTGTCCTCAACACTACTCTCCACCCGGGTTCATCTTCGTGGTCTGGGAAGAATACTTGATCACAGTGAATTGGAAAAGCAAATGATTCATACCCATACGGTACCAATGCATTGAAATCAACCGTAGTGATCCCCCATTCGTCTTTCTTCACTGTAGCGTTCCTCCCTCTATAGTTGGCCTTCACCTAGTCACACACTAGCACCACAATGCAATGTTGTCCGTAGTTTAATTCCACGATCTCCAAGATTTGGCCTATGTACTCAAAGTTGGCCTCAACAGGGTTTGAATCACGCCTCCCCGCACGACACGGTCTACGGAATATTCCAGCAACTCCAGAGTCACAAGTATTTTTCACACTTTCCTCAGTACTTTTGACTCAAAAGTGGTATCCGTAAGAATACATGCTCCTAAATCTTTGTGCTTGTAGAGAGTGTGGTTTGGAGGATCTTTGACATCATCAAGTACTACCATACCGTTCTCTATTGCGTGTTGAATATCGGCTTCAAGCCACTGCGCAAAGGGCTCGATCTCTTCCAACCCTGGCGGATATGGTGCCATGGTCTTCCGTTTTTCCGTGGGTGCCTCCTACGGAACTCAAACCGTGCATCTCTTCTTTGTTCCCAAATCCCTTGATACCTCCCGCATCATGATCAAAACCAATCTCCATAAAATTGTACGTAATTACTACAATCTTTGCTAAAATTCATGTACTCATTCAATGCAAATTGACACAATGCATGTTAGAAATACCACTGCTTGAAAAATTTCTTTGTTACAACAGTTTCGATGTTTAGTATTTACAGTCTCGATTTTCTTCATCATTTACATTTTTCTCCAGAGGAATTTATCATTCACGGTCATTTCTATCTTGGTTAAGGGGTTAAACACTCTTCATCACCACGTTTTAGGGTTTAGGAGTAGTTCAATAATTGTGATTTTTACAGTAAGTCGTTAATTTGACATCGACGTCTAGTACACTATGAACATAGTATACTTGCACGCTTAACCCTTACAGTATTTATGGAATTGTAGATACGTTGTTCTATAATTATTATTCTCTATCAGTAGCCAGTTCAATATTGAGATCCCAATCACTTCTAAGACCATGAACACAGGACTTTAAACTTCACTTTTGATATGACACTCATAGTAGCTGAGAAGCAGTCCATATTGTATGAAGTAGGGCCGTATAATACTGTTGGTTTAGGCACTCTCGACCTTCCTGGGTTAACGATCTCACAACCAAATCCTGTTGTACGGTTGTTGTTCAATACCAATCTTCCTTGTACAGATGGCTATGTTCCTTATTGTTTTTAAATCCAAAAATAAACTTTTAATCACTCCAGTTCTCTGCCCCTTTTTGGATCTAATGGCCTTCAAGTAAATAATTTTTAATTTTTATTCAAGCTCTGTTGCTTATTCTGTAGTTTACAAAGGCAATCCCTGGTTATCTTTGCATACTTCAGCTGTGGAATTAAAAAAAAAAAACCAAATATTTACCATGTCATTCACCATTGGCATTCGCATAGGTTTCAGACTCTCATTCTTTCTGATTTTCTGTAATCTATATGATAATCTACTACACTAAATAGGTACATTAGTGTTACATGAATATAAGATTTGAAATCATTATAGATTTTTTCTCCCCACAAAAATAATTACCAAAGACATTGATTCTTATACTATTGAAAAATCCCCATCTTCACCAATATAGAGGATGAAAAACTTGGTCAACAGTGAAAACTCACAACACGTTTATGTAAATTAGTGTATCTAACAGTGATCTACCAATTTAGTGTAGTATTTCTCGTACATATTTGAAATAAAATTACTTCTCTCAGAGAATTATTAACATTTCACGATTAAGAGGAAACATACAATCGTTGGCACGAAAAATATCCACATAAATATTTACACTAATATGTATATGTAAACATTATTTTATTTTTTAGTTTCAAACATCTACGGTGGACTGGGGATTTCAATGGTCAAAACTTCAAATATTTAGTTACCCCATCGTCATTCACCCACAATTGCATTCTGTTATCCTCCATTTTCCTCAAACCTCACATCATTGTGTATTATAAGCATTTCACATTCCATATCAACATGCTTACTTTGTCTGTTATTGTTGTATTTCAGCCCGTGATCGGACGGGCTCTTTTCAAATCAAGTATATGCTGATCCCCAAACTATATTCACCATGCTCAAATGTACACAATGTTTACATGCGATAGCCATTGCATGCACCAAAATTTCTCAACCAATTTATATTACTAGTTCTTCCAGCCGTACGCTACGTAACCTATACTGTTTCATGACATAATACTACCACATTTCATTACCTCATAAACACCTAAAAGCACGAGGTTGTCCTCAAAATTCACATTTTTAGAAAAACCATTATGAACTAATATTTACAATAATATTCATGAATTTATATACAAAAGAAAGTTGTAGGTTTTGAATTTAAAATTCCATCCGCATGGTTTGATTGAATAATACCATCTCCTGTATCCAATTAAAAAAATTTGAAAGGCAAACTAGCATACTCCTTCAGAATTCCAATACAAACTAGATTTCTATATTTCCGGAGTAAAATTTGTTTGGAATTCTTTGAAATGAGATACACTTAAATATGGATTTCCTTTGACATTGTTGTCTTCCTTAAATTTATGACCTCAATTTCCACGCCACCACTTTCAATTACATTCAAGGTAATTTTGTCTGGGTCAACCACTTGACGTCCTCCTACGTTTGTAATTTTAGAGCGCTATGTACTCGAGTATTACTACATCCAGCCATTACATAGGACAACAACTTGGTGAAGAATCTCCCAAAAATTTGTACAAGTTTCATTGAAGCATTGATGAGAACGTCAGAAGGCTTTGACTTTTCCTTATCCAGCTTCCTGACAATTGGATGTTCAGTGGTTTACTCTCTTTTCACAGATTTGACATTTGTTACAGTTATTGTAGCTTTTTCACGAAATTGCAATGGCTCACAGTCAGTTTGTGATCTGCATCTCGAATGCAGGAACGTTCTTTATTTACACTTGTTCCGACCACGTCCACTCCTTGAACACCTTCCTTTGTAAGTACTTCTGTTGTGCTACTCCCCCCCCCCCACAAAAAATAATAGCCTATTTCGGAGAAAATTATTATAGCCCTCTCGCCTATCACCTTCAATATTGATTACCTCATACTGGCATCGGTTAATCCTTATACAACAATGCAAATCTCATGGGCTTTGTTATAATTTAGGGTTCACGGTTCATATCTTCTACTCCAGGTCACTAAATTGGGTTTTTAAAATGCTAATTTGAGCACCTTCAACAGATCTATACTTCGTCAGAATATAGTCAAAATAAATTCCACAAATAAAGGCATGATTAAAATGGAATTTAAAAGATATTTTGGTTCAGGGTACTAGGAAAGCATTGTCATTTAAGAGTTCATTATATACACTCATCCAGTTTAATTTCCCTCTTCCAATCTAGCATTCACACTATAATTTTGGGAATGGTATTATAAACTAATACATTTACAACTACTTTGCTACAATCACCCATCGTACTTTATTCAATTCATAACATGATCAATAAATTAAAATAATTTCAATACATAATAGAAGGTCCGGAATAACTTACTCACGATATGGTTCTATGTGCGAGACATTGTCCAAAACGAAATCGTGCATCGCATTCCTCAACCTCTCCGACAATAACTTGGCTTTTCCCTTCCCCTCCAAGATCTCATCCACCATGGTTGGCTCCTCCTTGTCGTCCCACACTCTCCTTGAAGTAATGTTGTACTTTGAGATATACTATGTTACGAATCCCAGAGCTTCTTCAACCTGGTATCCCTGTGCAATGCTACCTTCGGGTTTTGCTAAGTTACGCACATACCCCTTTAAAGTTTTAAAATAACGTTCATAGGGGTACATCCAATGTGTATGCACCGGCCCACACTGAAACAACTGCTCTACCAAATGACTTGGTAGATGCGACATAATGTCATAAAAAGCTGGGAGAAACTCTTTCTCTAACATGCGCATGGTCTCAGCTGCATCTGCTAGTAATTGTTCCTTCTCCTCAGCGTTAATAGTTTTGGCACACAACTTTCTGAACACCCTACTTAGGCGTATTATTGCCCCAGCTAGATACTTGTTGGACACTTTACAAAAACACAATGGTAATATTTGCTGCATCAGGACATGGAAATCATGTGATTTAAGACCACTTAATTTCCCTTGGCTTATTTTATTGTGCAAAGCAGACACATAGTTTCTTGGTGTTCTCAGCAACTTTAGCACCCGCAATACCTTTGCCCGGTCCTCTGCTAAAAGCACATACGATGCGTCCCGCATGTAGTACCTATCCTCATTTGGTCCTAACGGTTGCAGATGGAGTTGCAATCTAATACCTCAGGCTTGCAAATCTGCCCTAACAGCTGGTGAATCTTTTTCTCCGAAAGTAGTCTTCAGTATATTCTCTGCAATGTTCTTCTTGCAGTGCATGACATCAAGAACGTGGCGTACAGGCAGATCCTTTTAACAAAAGCACATGATAGTATTAGTGAAGTGCAGATTCCACATAAAACCTGCTATGAGGACTTATCAATTCTCTACAAAGTATGTTGCTACATACATTCCTCGCCCGTAAATCTGGGATATCCTTGCTCTCGAAGTCCTGAAACATACTGGTTCCTTTCTCTTCCCGTTCATGAAAACTACATAAATGTTGTCTTTGTGCATTCAACATTGCATTATATAGCAAAAACCTCAACGAATATTCTTAGTTCACTCAATGGCTAAGAAGCTGTACCCTTCTACATATTTCCAAAACTACAGTATTACTATATGCACATAATATGCATGTAGTGAAACAAGGATACTATATACATGACTTCAAGGCTATCTGTGCAATCAACAGCTGATATGACATCAATGCCTGTGCCAGGCCACATTGTCACCTTGCACAAATATGTTGCTCTTGGTTCTTTTGCAACTTCACTATCCATTGTACGGATTGGACAAGTATAATGGGATCTTATGATTTAGGGAAAAGATAAACAAATGGTGTATGTCTAGTTCAATTTTTAGTTCAAAAATTGGAAACTAAAACATAATTTTCAAAATAATTAGAATCAAATAATGGAACCATACCATCGCATAGAGAATGTTATTCCATTTTCATTACAATAGTTAACTTTATATCCATGTTAATGCGGGAGATTTTAAACGAATTTCCATATACAACCTTCAAAAAATTATTACCAGTACGGAATAAAATAAAAGAACAATCCAACTGTACCAATGTGATCTTCATAACATGGACTACCTCTCTTTGTACATGGACTCAATATTCGGTATTCATCAAACTTTCTATAACTTTTTCTTAAAAACAGTAACGACTCTATTTGAAGGTTAATAAACCAATACCACATAGTCAATACAAGTCCCATACAATACAAGTCCCATACACTCACTGTACGCATGCAGGGCTCACGTAACTACTAGTGACTCATATTACATCTTCAGGTCATTCAGAGTTTTTAATATTTTACCTTCATTCCTGTAGTGTGAAACCAATGAACCCCTACATGTTCTCACCCTTTTCCAGCTGAGGAAAATTTGAAAATATGCATTATAAAATGCAACCAAGAGGGATATTTTGAACTGGATGAACAACATTACACTTTAGGGGTTTTGAACTCTAGATTCCATCCGTATGCTTTAATTTGCGGTTTCTATCACCAGTTCTAGTGTATTAAATTTCCAACTTCAAATTTAACACTCTATTGTAAATTTATTACTAATTGGATATTCACCATGTACGTTTGAAATTTGGTGTGATGGATATAACTGTAATATTCTAATTCTAGTGATTTTCGGTGATTCCATGTTTGTTGAATTTTAGTTTAGGAATTTTTAATTATAAACATTGTTTTACTATAACTTCAAAATTTAGGGTATAGCAATACAACATGATATGAAGCATATAGGTTTCACTCATCATCCCCTTCCTAGTCAGTTCACTCATACCCGGCCATAACTTCCCATAACTGTTTCAAATGAAAATTCCATAGTGGAAAAAGGTCATGACATGGGAGAACGCCCTTTAAATCCACACATCATGCAGAAAATGTACGGGTGTGCGGTCAGGGGTTATTGACCTTGAATCCCATTAGTTTGTTAACGTTAGACATATACAATTAAAACCATCAGAATTAATTTATTTGGCATTACTTTCAATTGGCACAATGATGTGTATTCAATCCAGTAAACACTTCACTTTTTGGTTATTCGGAATTTTAAAATATGATTAAAAATATTTCTATTGCCACCACCGTAGCTGAAAGTCTATAATACACACAATAAAAAGTTTACCTTCCTTCTTTATAATTAAAAACTCTACATCTGTACAAAAATATGTACTCTGACTCTCCATTGTCATATGAACATGGACTACAAATATTTACATTTTTACAAAATGATTCTCTGTAATGGATATGAATTTCACGAAGTGACCTTCATTTTATAACACAATGCATTCTTTATAAATAGAGCTAGAACGTATAATACAATATCAAGCCTGAAAAAAGTTAAGCACTGTAAGTCCACAAATCATACAAGCCCAACTGGCTTCTTTTGGACACTTCAAAGTACATACCTGTGAATCAATGGCTGACACTCTGTAATTTTCCTACATGTGATTACTTTCTCACCTGGGTCATTGGATTTTTGTACTGCGTTTGAGTCTCATGATTATGGCACCAAAAGAATCCGGACTCGACACATACACCTCATTATATAAAAATCTCAAGCCATATTTTACTCCTCATATTAATATATTCTGTGCAAATCAAGGGATTGTTAACACAGATTAGACTTTTACCCCAATGCCTAATCACTTGGATGTACATAGTTTAGAGTAGCCCTTTCTACCATGTTCCATGTATGGCAAACGTCAACATAAATCACGCCTTTTTCTTTTAGAAAAGATATTGAGGATCTATGTTGTTGAGGGTTTAGGACTCATTTCTGTTATACCGGTAGTTTGGTTTCAATGTTAATTGTGACTTTAAAGATAAGAATTACTAACCTTCCAATATGGGAGATCGAAGAACACACTCTTGCGCTTTACTCCATGGAACTTGACAGGGTCATTGTTTGGGTTCTCCACGCCGCCGTCCATGAGAAACTGTGATCTTTTAGTCCCCTAGCGTAGAACTTCTTCTCCAGTCGGTGTCTTTGGCGCTAATCGCCATTCCTGGTGATTGTTAAAAGCTGCCCGGGCCCGTCTAAAATGATGATCTCCGTCCAAATACCTTCTACCACCCAAGTATATCATCTTATTCAAAAGCAACGCGTGCTCTGCGCACGTCTGTGGCCCACATAGCGGACAACCTTTGTAACCACTAACTTGTTGTCCTGATAGCAGTCCGTAGGCTGGAAAGTCATTTACAGTCCAAATCAGCATTCCTCTACGAGTAAACGCCCTATCACCCTCTAGTTTAGACATGTTCACCGCTGGTATACTTGTCCATAATTTCAACAAATCACGAACTAAAGGCTGCATGAAAATATCGATATTCTCAGCCGTTAGTGATTTTGGGCCAGGTATTAACACAGCAAGTGATATAAAAAACTTCTTGGTCAATAACCAAGGAGGAAGATTGTAAATTATTATCAGGAATACCCATATGGAGTACTTTATGGCGTTATTTTTGAATGGAATAATCCCGTCTCCCACTAGACCTAGTCAGAGGTTTGTCAATACACTAGCAAAGTCGGGATACAACTGATCTATAGTCTTCCACTGCGGACTATCAGATATAGACCTCATTGTTTGACCCCGTGATCTATGGGAATTGTGCCAGGTCATGTGCTTTGCGATCTCAGGGCATTTAAACATTCTTAATAAATGCTTAATAACGTCAAAATAACGTACTACTTTTTTAGGGACCTTATTAGACCCTTGAATATAACGAGGTTCATTGCACTGGGGGCATTCTTCTAGGATCTCATTATTCCCTTCGTAAAGTACATGGCCATCTGGGCAGCAGTGAATTTGTCTACACTTGAGGCCCAGCTTCATCAACATGGTTTTTACCTGGTAAGTTGTCCGTGGAAAAAAATTTGATGTCGGTAGAAGATTCCCCGCTATCCACGGGAGAAGTGATCCAAAAACGTATTCGGCACGGAGTATAGACTGCACAAAGAAAAAAGTACAATGCAGCACTGAAGGCGGTTCTGAGTGCTACCCTCGAACACATGTTCTGTGGACTCCCGCACTAGATCCTCAAGATTCTCCTCGATCCACTGTTCGTCCGCCTTGAGAACAGTACCGTCCTCATCTTTTTGCTCCCCATTCTGAACTGCAGCATTGTGTATTTCATTAATTTGTGTAAAAGCATCCCGAGCCAGATTCTCGATGTCCACGACGGTTGGTTCCGGCCATGTGAAACCCTCAGCACCGTTGTCACGCCCTTGTTCGCGGTATGGTTCCGCATGTCGTTCATCTGGATCTGCCGGACCCCTCACATTTTGGCCATCCACCGTTTATATGCAACCAATACAGTTCTTTCATCATTTTCGCGGCTGTCATTTCAGCATACTACTAGACCAATGACTCACATGGTTTTATATAAATTCAACTCTGTTATAGGAGAGTGAAATGGTATTAATTTTATTTTTAGTATTTTTGATTACAAAGACAATTTTGGACAACTATACTGAACCGAAAGGACCAATGGTTCAAAGTTTTTTAATGACAAATTAGACTAACCCCTAAAAGTAGTAATGGTTCATGGTTTTTTAATGACAAATTCAACTACCCCCTTAGCGTATTCACGTGGGTCCACTTTGGGTAGTTCTGCAAAGGGGCATTAGGAAAAATATGCAACTGACATAAATATTGGGATCTCGGGGAGTTCATTAGACATGTATATAGTGCGTGACAAAGGTATTTATTCAAGGGATATTTAATTATCCATTCTTAATTCTTTGTACCGTATTATTATATAATTTGCTAATTTCTTGTTTTTTAAATGACCCTATAATTACTTTTAAATTTTATGAAGCTCTCATTTAAAGCTAGGTATGTTCATTATAATTATTTGATTTTGCTCTAAAGGGTTCACAAGCATTCAAAGTACTAAGTCATTTCATTTTTTCAACTCAATCGACGTAGTTTTTCATCCAAAATCTTCAAGCCTCTAAATAGAGAGGACACCCTATTTAAAAAAAAACCAAGCATCCTTAGTTCCTACGGTATATTTTTACAAATATTTAAAAAATATGCGTTATTTATATAAATCATATATTATTTATAATACACATTTTATCATACATACTCATCTATATTACTTCTAAGAAAATTCTAAGTTTTTCCTTTTGTGAATATAAATTACCCTATATTTTCCCGCACGTTGTTTTCTAACATTATCGCGGTGAACTCCCCGAGATTGGGATCTGGATGTATAAATAGAAGTTATACATTTTGGAATTTGAAATCTAAATTTGCGGTGACATTTGTGATTGCTATGAATAATATTTTCCAATATTTTTTGAAACATAAAATAGAGTTCTTTTGTAATTCTAGTAAGATTTTTTTTTTTAAACTGTGGGGATGAATTTTTTTGTGATGGCATATAACGTAGTACTGTAGTTGTACTGACTTTATGGAGTTCTTTATGGATGCTTCATTTTAGGACTTTATTTCTTAAAAAAAAATTTAAACTTCTATCTTCCTATATTTGGGTGAAACACTGTAACAGAGAATGAGACATAATTTTAACATCAACTGTTTACTATTCAATCATATCACACAAAACATGATGCTAACTTTTCCTACACAATTTCTACATCATGCAACATATGCATTGTTGGGCTGTCAGTGGTTAATTAGTGTGAAAAAATTGGTTCAAGTGGGACAAAACATGATTAAACTAGAATTAGCATATAATTGTATATGTTACGGAAGAACAAAAACATTAAAATAAACATATATAAGTTCACATAGGACCTCTCAACACTGATTTACAAACACGACAATCAGTTAGGAACGAGGCTATTTCCAACACATCGTCTAATACACAAATGATAATAATACACAAATGATAATAATACACAAATGATAATAAAACACAAACTTTGAACTGCTATACAGAAATTCGATTGACAAATAATATGGAATTTGTAGATTACCATGACTGCGTAAAGCAAGTAAGGATCCCGGCCATGTCTGATGTGATGCCTTGCCACAGTCTCTACTTTTCAAATAGAAGCGCCCCTACATCGATCACATGCACATGGATACTCGGGTAATCCCAACCTGTTCGCTATGGAGCGCTCGATGTGATATGCTGAACATAATCTTCGCCACATTCTACACAATTCTCTTGAAAGAAAATTCAAAACTTCTTTGTTGGTTGAACATAATAAGACATTGTACAACACTAGCATGCACATATTGGTAGTGAAATAAGCACATTACATGGTGCATCTATATTCATTGATTTTCTGCCGTATTGTATTTTTGAATCTATCATTTTTGATATCGATAGTAGTATAATGTTTACTTAATGGTTATTTGAATGAGCAACTAATTACATAATCTCAAATACGTTGGCAGTTTGGAACTTTTCATTTTAAACATGTACTTCAAATCTGTGAACTTCCAAATTCTAAAGTGTATAGTTTGGAAATAGTACCTGCAAAACGGGAATTGGGACTTCCAACCTCCCTTACTTTTCTACACAGGTGGCCAAGTAATCTGTCATGAACCAGTTGGACAATGACGAACAAAATAACACGGAATAATTCCATGTACATATAATTATAGCAACTCTGAATGTATAGTTTAATTTGGAAGCACGCACCTCAACCGCCGTCAGTGTACACAGCGATGGAAACTAATTAATTTTATGGATTTTTTTGTACACCAAGTATTTGATTTTTAAACTCACCTTGGTTTAATGATATGTTTATTGGATATGTCGAGCACACCCCGTTCCCTGAATCACATTCAGTCGGGGTCACTAATAGAAGTGCATGTTAAACATAAACCAGAGAGGTGTCACAATTGAACACAGAAATTTGTGAAGCCTGGAATACAAGAAGTGGCTATTATAGTGTCCACGATGAGAAACATATCATTTAAACCCCTAAACATATCATTAACTATGATAAATTATTACCACGCCGCATATAAGCAATGAAGGAAAAAAAAAGACAACACCACATTCCAGTCATAGAATTAGAGAAGTAACTCATACATTAACAGAAAAGGTGTGTTGAAAAAAACATACACAAAGTCAATATTAAACCACCGACATGGGAAACATTCATTGTCAAATGTATATCTGCGCTAAAGTTTTCTAAATTGTTGTACTTCACTATCATAGGACTTTGGACTATCACGTTCAATAAAAGCTGTCCTCTCCATCTACAGAACTATCACTACCCTCGTCCGAGTAATCTCTAGTACGTTTACTGAGCTCTAACAATGATACCTGAGCATTTCTCTTCTCGAGATTCTCACAGAAGCAGAATTCAGGAGGAAAGATGGATGGTGAATTTGGCTCATGGCCAAATGTCAGCCATTTTTTCCTAATTCTGGCGTCCAACGACAACCCATGTTGGGGTGGCGAAAGCATGCACCTGCAGTTTGGCGTTCGAACCCAACGAAGTACTACACATCTTATACATTTGCAGTCCTCACAGACGTGCCCATGATTTCCGTGAATGTACAGTCGGGTGATGAATAGGCATGATGTGAATCTAGATTCTGCAAACATTCTAGGCTCTACTGATAAATTGGCAGGAGGGGGTCGAGATTGAACCTGTCACTCACAGGAACTCTGTAGTCTAGTTAGATTTTGTGGTGTGAAGGCAATTTTGTCGTTTTGAGCGCTCAGCTTGCAATGTATCTTGGAGAATTATCTGCATGATCATAGGAAGGAGTGTTCATATTCGTATAACTTCTATGGATAACAATAACAGATTGTAGAACGAGGCCGTCGACCTCTATGCTAATGCGAAAACAAAGGTCAAAGTGTTACACCAACTCTGGAATATGAAAACAACAATTTGGAACACCTGAAGCAATTCCCGGAATTTGAACCAAATTTTCTTGAGGTAAAACATTGTAGTTTAGGAATGCCAAATGTTAGGTTTGTATTACCCTAAAACCAGAGACTTCAGAACTTTCATAAATATGTCTATTTTTTCCACTAAATTGAAATACATTCTGAAGTAGATAAATGACCACATTTCAGTTCATAACAAAGCTTAAGTTTAATAGAGAAGAAATCCATTGTGAAGAAAATAAGGCTCTGTTACCAGGCAGAAGTTTGGCAGTCATGTAAAATGAGGTTATTAGGAAACAGTCTAAATGCAAGTGTATTAATAAGCAACAAGATATTCGTTGCATAATGACTAGAGGTAAAGTAATCAGAGGCTCGGAAATTTACCTTGGCCTTGAGGACTATCACGAATTGTTGGTGTTGGGCACAACTATCCGTTGGGCTTTCGTCGGATACAACTTTTATGGGCACATGCTCAGTATCATGCTCTCTACATTTTGCAACACAAATATATCATTCATGACATTACATCATACTCTGTAACACCATGCTTATGAGCTATTAATATGAGGATTGCGTCTTAAGAGAATTACAATTGGATCTATTTCTGAAACTTCATCACTACAAAATCCCAATATCTAGCTAACTAGTATGCTCATCTATAGCAAAATTGAATAAAATTAGTCACCATGACTTGAGTGCAATAGGACACATGAAATTGGTATGGGACACATTTAGTAATGGAATTCGCAATGAAGATGAAATATGTCCAAGTTTCTGACATCAGTTTCACATTAATAAATTTGAACCATACAGATAACACTCTATGATTCTACCTAGGGTCGGCAGGGTGGTCATCACAAACTTCTTCTAACAGGAGTCAGGACTGCTCTTGTAGTTTTAACGCCTTTTGTACTATTACATCTGACTGTAGAAGCATTTCTATAAGGAATTTCCTAGTTGCCACCTTCTTACTATGAGATTTTATGACCCCACCATGCGCTTCCCGTATTCAATTCTTAGACAATCTTGTATGCATATTGTGGAGGAACTCCAAGTCATTTTTGCCTATGGAAATGCCACCACAATTCTCATTTGACATTTCATTAACAGGCTCTACATTCACAGTCTGCACACAATTGCTACCTCCGTAAACAGAGTCACACTTGAGCTCCATGTTCTCTCGGTTTTCTGGCGTCCGCAGGTGTTGTCACAGAAATGTAGATCACTTGTCTGCATATACATGTTCATTCCAGTGTATGGAAAACATTATCATGAATACTTAGAAATTGCATTACAACCATAGAGGATAGTACAACCATTTCATCCGTGTCTTAAACATTCAAAATAACTGCACAAAAATTGCACTGATATGAGGGTCTTCTACCTATCACAAAATTTGAAACATTAGGATAGGAAAATGTAAATATCTGTAAACCAATCGAAGAACATAGCCTTGTAGTTATCCATGACCAAATTTGAAAGAAAATCATGTCTAATATTGGTTGAATATGGGGCTTATCACTAAGCAAATGGGCACACACAACAATGTTACAGTTGACTGATTTCGCTCTCTGCAATACTCACAGTACAACTTGCCGTCTTGCGTAGCACATGCACTGAAGGGCGAGATTAGGTCCACCTACTCCTTGAGATTTTGTGCATGACAACATTGTATTCCGTTAACATTCACCTTTTTTTTCCATGCAAATTATGCTCTTTTCATAAACAAAATACAAATACAACTGTCACTGCATTCTAAAAGTCTATAATTTTTCAATATCATAAGAAACTTACATCTCAAAGCATACTCGCGTAAGTTCTCTAAAATTCTAAGTCGATTACATCAATCTACAACAACTTTTTAGTTTATAATTTAGTGACCTTTACATATTTGGGCAAAGAACCTCATTTCGTAAATAGCTTGAACTATTACCTCTGCAAATAGTCACACCGTGGTTTAGGCGTCTTTTAAACTACTGAGATAAAAAATTTTAAACAAATATCTCTGTGCAACTTGGATTTCATGTTTGAAATCAAATTTATCCGACTTTCTTTTTTGATGGAACACAGAGCACTCTTTCAAGACTAAAACAAAGGGGTGAACATCGTTTAATACACAGTTTCCACCTTCAGTACTGGATGCAAGGAAGTGATTACTGTTAGAACAGGGCCACATATCTCCTTCACTGTATACATGCATGATACAAAACAGGGTGTGGAACAACATTTGACAAAAGAAGAAGAAATCTTTTTTTTTTGGATGCTTACACTGATAAAGGTTTTGCTTCAGATCGTGTTAATATATGGTTTACAAAAAAAAATCTGGAGGCACTGGGAAACATAAGAAGAATACAAAACAGTTTTGTATATTTTTAAGCCCCTACCGAGCAGGGATGGTCTACAAAGATGGGAGCTATGAATTCGTTTGTTCTAAACTTATTTTAAAAGAAAAATGAATGCCACTTCGACTAGACATCAGACCTTACGTTCTCTCAAGCACAAATGACGATAACTAAGTGTTCATTGTTTGGATATGTGAATTGATCTAATGAATCAAACACACTCCATGCCACCAAACGAAATAAAGGAGACAAAACATTTTGCCTACCCTAATTTGATGGACTGCTATTAAGCAAAGGCACTTCAGTTTTGTAAACACCAACTTACCTGAACGCAGCAGTGTTGCACAGCCTCCTTCAAAACTAAAATCTATGTCTCTCGTCGTTCGTAGTAGTGGTGAAGGCAGCGTACAAATTTTGTTGTAGGTGTAGTTCTTTCTATGCTTTCACCAGTACCAGGCAAATGAACCTTCTTGCCTCAGTGTTTCACATCTTTGTTTTGCAACATCTCAAATAGATGATAGTAATTTGCAGTACTCTTGAATAGAGCGGTGAAGTTAGGCAATAGCAACGTCCACCAGCTGTCACAGATACCAGGCAACCATCGCTGTAGCGAGGTAGAAGACGATAGTTTCGGGAGAGGAGCTAGAATCATTTGGCAAGCAAGAGAAGTGAAGGACGCTGGGATGCCAATACCAAATGAGTATGAGGTGTTGCGCCTAAAGATAATTCTAAGTAACCAGAAACTACTACAAGAGAAGCTGAACCACAAAAATTTGGTGTAAGTTTACCTTCCTTGTCCTGTGAAACAAAAAATCGTGGCCATGGCATCGTGTGATGCAACCAGTGGAGCGACTTGACGACTGGTAGCTAGTTCGTGAGTATGCAGTGAACCTGCGATTATACAGTGTTGCTTGTAGCCTCCTTGATCAACGCGGGCGCACCAAAATTTAATGCCAACTATTGTCACGCCAGAATTAGCGTCACCTCATAAAGCGCGGCGACAATGTTGTGGTCCCTGTCCCACATCTTTCGGTGATCTGAGTCAACAACGTAGCGGCTCACAAACAAATCGGACCTTGGTGCAAGTATACAACGTTGATGTGGAATGTCCGAGGATACGTGCCTTGGCCAACCCTAGAAATAGAACTTGGATGAAAAAGGTTAGCACAGTGAAGTTGTCGTCCAGGTACGTTTTTCTGTTCTGACTAAGCACCAGTACAGAACTTCGTGCTTTTTTCACCTGTGTCGCTGTGTTTGCCATTGCAAGCGGCAAGTGGTATAGTAAGTTCAAGAGGGTGGCCCTGTTGCATGCTCTGTGATTATTAACTATTATTTTTGTCGTCTTCATCTACAAGTTTTGTGGTGTAGTGAAATCGCACATTATTAGTTCAACGAATATTTCTTTGGCAGTGTTCATTTTCGGAAAGGGTATGTTGCAAACAAATGTCAGCGGTGTTTTCGTTCCAGCACTCCAGTCATTTGCAGTGATGTAACAATGGGAGTGGTCTGTGGACTCAATATACGATTTTTTCATTTCATGCAGTAATTTATATTTCTGGCCATGGTACAATTGAGCAATCGGTAATATACATGCTTATGCAATGAGAGTACAGTGGAGTTACAGTCAGAAGCTAAAGGTGCGCCTTGCAACATCCATTCTCATTGAGGTGCACTGCTGTTTTAACAATTTTTTGGCAAGTTTCGTACAAACTAATACTTGGGAGTGCTATTGATATGTATGGGAGTAGGTGTCGATATACATATATATTTAAATCGTTTTTCGTATTTGTATACAGATGTAAAACACAGTTTTTTGTCGTTCGTATCCCTTTCAATATCCAGATTCAAGTTCAGAAAGTTTATCCTTTATCGCTTGGGTGCTGTAGCTGGGTTCAATTGTTTTACTTCAATACACCGTTGGTTATTTTAGAGTGCTGGTAAATTTAGAGCAATAGTAATTGTGATTATCTCACACACAACTTGTGTACACTGCATTGGTCTCCTACGGTGTGTGAATCACACGCACTGTTGTCTGCATGTCCAATATCTTCTTCGAATTGCAAAAGTAATGGCATGGTAATAATATTTTTTTTTAATGTACGTGCCTTCTCTTCTTTATATGCAGGTATGACCAAATCAACGAAAGAGCCCTCCGTGATGCTGAATTGTATGACAAGACCGGGAGAGTGAAGAGCACAACACCAGTTCCATTAACCGAGTCTGAGGAGGAATTTGCGGCCAATCTAGAAGGAGAAGTTCTCGGTACCGAGCACAATAGTGAGGATGACGTCTCCAGTGTGCGTGGTATATCCTGTGTTGACGAGGAAGCAGTAGATGCACCGCCTACACCCGACACATAGTTGTCTGACGACCACGTTTCAGAGACAACTGCTGAGGGAGACCCAGATTCAGACTTCCAACCCAGTGACTTAGGGAGCGATACGACTAGCAGCAGCGAAACAACGTCTTCAGAGGATGATACAACGTCTTCAAAGGAGGAAACATCGTCAGAAGAGGGCGCAACAATGTCAGAAGAGGGTGAGACGACGTCTTCAGAGGGGGAGACAACATCTTCAAGGGGGGGAACATCGTCAGAAAAGGGCAAAACAACGTCTTCAGAAGACCAAACAATGTCTTCGGAGGAGGACAGAAGAAGCGAAGAAAACTCTTACGCAGCATGCGAATGTGCCGATGACCCTCCATCTAGCGTGCCCACATCGATGGGCATTACCACTCGCAGCGCTACTTCAAAACCGCACGCGAAACGCACCCTTGACGCAACACAGGTTAGTCATTTGTTCTCCATTTTTTTTTGCTTGACATCGTTTCAATTTGAGACACAGTTCCGAGCATATACGAATTGCAATTGTTAATTCAACCTTGCAGTTAGTATACAAAACGAGCTCTTGCAATTTATCTATCAGTGTCTTACCACTGTTAATGGTGTCACTTTCAGGGGGAGACATCTCAAGCAGAGGAGAGGTCAGTCCGCCGAACTAGAAGCCAGATATCAAATACCGAAGTAAGTACCCTCTTCCACTTGTCATTCCATTAGTTATGCTTAGTGGTGTCTGTTGGTTGTGAAATACATGCCTTTAGTAGAATACTGTAGTAACGTATAGTTGGCCCAAAATAAATGGCCAGGTAAGTGTTCTCGGTTAAGCATGTATCGAAGAACCTTATGAAAATGTTTACGAGACGCAACAAAAATTAAGAATTCAGTCTTGACTTGTCTGTGAGTAAAAAAAACAGAATACTTCTCAGTACACTAGAAGCAAAAACACTATGAGGTGCATTCATTAGCCGCAGGTAATACATCAGCATGACGACTTTTCCAATACTGAAATTTCTGCTGTAATTGTGTTGAGAAACTATAAAGGAATTTTTGCCTTGTGAAAAATACTTGTATACATGCATAGAGAAATTTAAGAACATTTAAAGTCATCTATTATTTGACTATAGACGATGAGCCAGCCAGCAAGGCATTCATTATTGACTAGGTGCAGTTCTATTCTTTTTGGTGCTAGGGTGCCAAAGCAGAAATGGTGAGAACTCTACAGGAGGAGGATGGACCCGAGCCCTGGTTGAATAATAAAAATAGCCCAAACCCAACAAGAAGGGAAACAAGAACATCTGCAAAGGCAAGTGCTGGCAACGACAAAAGCACATCAAAAGCCTCAGACGTGCCTAGTGGAAGTAGACTAAAATGTAGGTTAGGTAAAGCAAAAGTGGTGGAGACTGCAAAGGGCACGAAAAAGACGAAGGTGATGCCTGCATTAACTGTAGCTGTAATCCTTGGACGAGCACCGAACCCATCCGGAGTATAGAAGAACAACGTCGGAAATTAGAGGAGGACGCAAGAGCATGCGGAATGATTGCTAGGAAGGTACCAAATCCAGCAAGGCGCAAAGCATGCCCAATGACAACGTTAGAATCACCAAGTGCGGATGAAAATGACGACATGTACACAGCGATGGATTGTGACATGCCAGTCACCTCTCCCAACACTTCACCACTTAAAGCTTCAAGAGGTATCGCAAATCTACCCTTTCTCTGCCTATGAAGATTCATAAGATGGTACTTTACACTTTAGAGCTCTGAGGCGTAAGTGACATTTTTCACATGTTCAAGCAACTATGAAACATTGGGTCCATATGACCTCATCATTTCCAGACCCACAGTTAGTGATATCGGACTTTGATTGAGTCATAGCATTATTTTGTAAGCAATGTAGGTGGGAGGTTTTTTGGGTTGAGGATGGAAATGCCATTATTTGCAGGAGTGAGTCATTAGTCTAGCTTTTGACACGATTACAAGAGCAGAGTGCCAGTTGAATTCACCTTGAATACTACTTGTGAGGCTATGACAGTGGCCAAACATTAATTTAAGCTTGACACAATGGCAGAGGTCATATTGCTATTACTTACTCACATGGGCCTTCAGAGCTGGTGAAGAATGTTATGATTGAGTGCCCTATCTTAGAGCATTTCCTACGTACGCATGAAATTGAATTTGAGAAATGCATACTTTAGGTATAACCCGATATACTAACAAGTTTTGAATTCAGAACAAATTCACAGAACATGATATGATCAATGATTGTAATGTACAGTACGCACATGTATAACGCATCAACTTTGAACAAGCAAAAGTGCAACTAAGATATATACGATAAGACATGAACCATGACGCAGTAGGAGGAACATGATCTTTATGTGATATTCGAGGTAATTGGGAACTAGAGGATATAATTGCCAATGAGTATGAATATATAAAATACTGTTCAAAAATACTCATAAGCCGACTGTTTTGTCGCGGCTGAAGGTGTTGTACAAGCTGGTAACACACAGAAGTGTAATATATTACAGCCTCGGGGAGATTACACGAGATTACAGCAATAAGGGTGAATTGAAGACAAATACCGTAGTGACAATAACAGTGTTTGTGCTAATTCTCAGATAACATCAACGAAGGAGTTAAAGATGCACTAATGACAAGCAGAGTGGCAACCACAGTGAGCAACGTCCATCATCTCGGTAGTGAACCCATACATCGTGGCGATGAAGATGTTGCGAAAACACCAATCCGTACGCAGGAAATATCTCGTGTCAACATGGTGGAAATCGCTGTGCAGACTGAGATAGATTCCGAACCCTCATGGCATTTGAATGGACAACGAGAGCGGTCGAGGTATGCATGGAGTCCTTTGCCAAGAAAGCAGTATTACCGCAGTGTAAGCTGTCAGACTTTCAATTCATTGACATGTTTATGTTCAGAGCCTTTATCATAAATATAGAGCACGGTATGGACGTATTTTACAACGGACAATGTGTTTCCCAGTACTGAGTCATTGTGAATTGGATGCAGCATTCGGGAAGAAGGGGAATCGATAAGAGTAATTCCCCCATAGAAGGACAAAGATGGAATCGGGAAAGATATCATGATTCTGTTTCAAACAGCCCGCGCGGTCAAAGGTATGAAGAGGATAGAGAATACGAACTCTGGAGCCCCCAGCAAGGTCGATCACGGAGTCCTGCATATCGCACTGAAAGAAGAACGCAAACGGAGTCTGGAACTTATACTTATGACCACAACAGGATGGATGGCGGTACGTACGCTTTTCTTTTCACCAACACTAATGTGGTTCTTCAAAAGAACTAGAAGAAGTTTTCATAAAATTGTACGGTTAAAGGAACAAGTAGTACTATAGAATTCAGGAACTAAAATATATGCGGTATATTGCTACAAGTATAATCAATATGTTGTATGTGTATAAGGAATATAAAAGGCCAAAGTAATTAATTCCATTGTTCAATATAATAGGGTAAAGAATAAAAGAATACAGCCATTGGGAAATCAAATCTTATGCCTCGTTTTCGAACTTTGTTTTACCTATGTTATATTATTACAATGCAAATAAGTAGAGGTAATAACTGAAAAAAATAATAATTTTGTGTCTAAAAGTATCGACGTCTTACAAGGTCTGGGCAGTTTACACGGAGGTATTCGCAGTATGAAATGCATCGGAGACGGATTTCACCATCCGACGACAACCCCCAACAGTACCATAAATTGTCTCCGGAACGCACGCCAAGGAGGCACAGGCAAACCCCGACGTTGTCCAAGTCGTTGACGCCCCCCACATCTAGGCCGCGCAATTCACACACAACTGCATTGTCGGATCAGGGAGGAAAATCAAAGGCGAATTTGGTAAAAGATCTCCTTCCAAAAACAGCTATGGATAGAAGGACGAGATGAGGAAAGCAAGCTGCCCGCGAAGACGAGATGTCCCAAAGAGAACTTGGTGGTATGAAACCATTTTACCTAACCTTGGATGCAAAGGGCAAACCTTATGGCATTGGGAGACCAGCATGGGTATCGGAGGTTGGAAAGTTGGCAGCGGGGT
This sequence comes from Pohlia nutans, assembly GCA_022496805.1. NCBI lineage: Eukaryota > Viridiplantae > Streptophyta > Bryopsida > Bryales > Mniaceae > Pohlia > Pohlia nutans. The sequence goes on along the minus strand of CM040106.1, from coordinate 9,599,645 downwards.
TGGATATGTCTTGCACTCACATCTCGCGGTAGACCTATGAAGCTGTTACAACCTTGAAATCCAGATTAAATGAGAGATTTGAGTTTTCTGGAAATTTGAACGAAGATCACCTAAAATTCGTAATGGGCAAAGCAGTTACCAGAAAGCGTAGAGAATATTTGGCCATAATAAAAAAGGGAGGTCCCCAACCACTCCACATTGATCATGAAGTCTGGCAGCGTCTCTTGAAGTTGGCCGATAGTAAACAGCAAGAGGAAAAATCCAAGCAAGGAAGGTACGCCAATTCATGCAGGAAAACGTTGGGAAGAACTGGAGCTTGAGGGGTGAACGGCGTAATCGAAAGGCTACGGGAGAAGTTTAATAGATCTCCTGATCCCGAGGAAATTGATTTTGAAATGAACCGTGACAAGGGATTCGGAGGCAAAAAAAATAAAAATTGATGTTAAACTAGAGAAGGAGTCCCTCGACGTGTCATCCGGTGAAGTCTATAGTGGCTCACCTACGGGGAGTCCTAGATCAGGAGACAGTAAGAGCAATGGCGGTCATGTCAGGGCACAAGAGCATCGGCGAAGTGAAGATGAAAAGGTAAGTGTTTAAAACGTATTTGTGTGGGAAGTTAACACTTTACTACAAACTCAAGTATTTTATGTGTAGATAAATTAGTTACAATTAATCTCATTGAGCTGAGTTAGAAAAATATGGATATTAAAGGCAGTGTGTGAATTGGTACGTAGGATTTCAGAGCTGTACAGTTTTGGAAGTGTTGCGTACACCATACGTTGTTGAACCAATAAACATGGATTACCGTAGAACATATGATGAGTGCATATTCGGATTTTAAAAGGTTAATTGATATTGTACATGTGATGAAGGAGGAATGTGAGGACTCCGATGAGGTAAATGAAGAGGAGAGGAATATGGCAAGTGGGCCAGGAGCTTCGAGCAGACGACAGTATAGCAGCCGCCACAGCAAACCTGAATCAAAGGAAGAACACATTAAGCGGCTCCAGGAGGAAATTGATCGACTGACAGCCGACAGTGGGAGCAGCTCAAAGTATTAAAGACAAAAGCATCATCAAAATTGTAGGAAATCTCTTTCAGCACATGTAAAGTGATATTCCATTTCATATGTGTTTTAATGCGATGTTACTGTAGTTAAACAATGTAGACTGAATAGTATACAAAGCAGAAAGCGTATAAAAGATACTAAGCACAAGGATTGCATGCAGAGGAGGGAATGTAGTAATCCTCTTAATGGGTGGGATGATTAAAGTGCATCGTAATAAGTGTGGATAGTGTTTGTCTACCAGGAGATATCGAAGTAACTGTGCGTAAGAGGAAACAACACTGTGACAAGAGCCAGTGGAGTCGAGCAGCCATATACATCGACATATTTTACAGTATGGAACAAAAGCAGAAGAAGTGTAAATCCGGGTTTAAGGGCTGCTCACAGAAACGGATGGAGCCGTTAGAAGTTGTTGGGAATGACTATGTGGAATTGACATGTAATGTAGTAAATGGTACCGGATGTAGTGTTCGTTATAGTTTTATGTTGCTTTGAACTGAATGTGTGGTGGTGTGTAATAGTGAACATGTTGATTTTGTAACTTCCGGCACATACTGTATGAGAGTGATCTGTGGTTAGTAGGTGTAGGATTGACGAAGTACAATACTTTAGGATCAGGTGGAAGTGTGTACGTGAAGTTTTAAACCGGTATTTTTTTTATATGTGAAGCATTAACTAATGAAACTTTTTGTATTAATATAAAATCAAAATGTCTGTACATTCAGTAGTGTAAATAAACATGATACTGAATTAACTATGTTCAGGACGGAGTAACATGTGGATGAGGGAATTGATGACATGATGGTGCATGTTATTCCAGAAGGAGTGGTGAACCATAGTATGAATACTATAAAGATGCAAAGAAAGCTTGAAGGTTGTCTTTATTTTTTGTTTAAAGAAAGAAGATAGATGTTACTGTAGTAAATATAATCTGCATGATACTACGGATCCAGTGTGAGAGAGATGTGTAACAGATATGAAGTTTGGAATAGTTTTAATTTCCTTCTTCCAAAATTCTTTGTTAGCCAGAGTTTGACAGTACTAGCGTAAGAATTCTTGGAAGAAAAGTCACAGAAACTGAATTTACAGGTGTGCGTAAGTAGATGGAGTGCAAGAGAATGCAAGTAAGTCATCTCTACTGATGAAGTACATTGTTGGTAGCGAACATTACAGTTGTTTTAACTAGATACCGTACTAAAACAGGGGAAATAGTTTAAAGGAAATTCTGATAGGATGAAAGTATGAATGGCGTAATCATTCAATTGGGTGCAGTTTAATGAGGAAGTCCATAATTTCGCAAAGAATGCCTAGTTCTGCATAGTAAAGTATTATGCAGTGATTTTTGATGAAGGAGATGTTGCAATATGGTTACTATATGTGAACGTTAATGTACAATTTTATAACCTGATTGATTTATTGGTGCTCCTTGACCCTATGATTTTTAGTGATCCTGTCATTATTTAATGCTGTTTTCTATCACTTGTACTAAGATGTTGCCTACATTTGTGCCGTAGGCGTCTTATATGATATCCTATACAATGCTAAATCAACATCATAGGTGCAATCTATTTTTAATGTTAATCTAAACTATTGTGATGTCAACATAGATCCTGCATGAGACGATTTTGTGGCTCGTGCTCCAGTATTTTCTGCTCAGGCTCCAGTACGTACACCAATATCGAGGATTGTCTGAACGCATCAGCGATGCAGATATTTTATGTTTCATTAGTATGTCAGGAAAAGCCTAAGGAGGTCCAGTTAGACCGTTTGAACAGATGAGCGTTAGAGGGAAGGTGAGATATTTTATGGTGAGAGGGATCACTCATAGCCAGGGTATGAGTGAACGTTAGATGTAGTGCAAATTATATTTGCATATGGTATTTAATATCTGAGTCTCTTGTGAGAACAGGCAGTGGAGCAGATTGGCGGTGTTGATGCAGTCGTCAAAGATCCAGAGTGAGTGTACTTCATTTTTCTGATGTTTTTTATACATGATGACATATATCATGTGATGTTCGTGTACGGATCATGAGCATCGGTTGTATAACTAATCTAGAGTTTCACTATCAGCAGTAATGTAGAAAGAGTGAAGATTGTGGCTGGTAATGTGTTCTGATCTGCTGTCGTAGTGAACAGTGTGCTTATGTCTTTCATATGTTTTCGACAGCTGTAAGTTTGAATTTCCAACCCCTAAAAAAAACCAAGTGCACTCATTATTAATTTAAGATGGGCTTCATAACTATGTGGTAATATGAAGCTCAGATATTGCCCATTAGATGTAACCTTAGTAGATGATTGTCATACTTCTAAAATTTGGTTATTTATTTAGTAGAAATTGTGGCTTGGTGTACTAAAGGGTTTTTTATGGTTCAATTTTTGCAGTGAAGCATGTTTTAGATATCTCTATGCTTCTACCATGTGTAGAAATTTATATTGTGGGCTACATTCTGACAAGGCAAGACCAAGTTGGATCTCCCAAAACGAAGTAGTGCAACGAGGAAGGAACCGGACTCAAAAATTGTGAAAATGTAACTGAGTTGTTTTGTTACCGATTGGATCCATAGTATGCCCACCAACAAATCTAAATTGTGTGCTGCTGATTAATTGTAAGTGTTGTCGTTCTTTGGGGTAATTTGCGATTGTGTATTTCTGTTCAATAACCTACCGTAAACAATCTGTACATTGTAAATTCCACGATGAAATCCTTGATGTTTGGAACGAGGAGTATGCTTGTTTTGCCTGCAACTGTTTGGTTCATGAGTTGTAGTGCTTCTTGTTTATGCGATTTTTTCAAGGTCAGTTAGGAACGAGGGATTTGAATCTACCTCTAGACTAAGCGCAGTAGTAATTGCGAGTTCACTGGGTCCGGAAGGGATATACCAATTTCTATTCTGCGAGAGACTATCGTGTAGAAAAAAGGACAAGCACAGTAGAGGATTGCCAATGTTGGTTCCAAATGTGTTCAAAACTACAAATGTATATAACGCTACGAAATGACCGTTTCCTAAGTAGCGTGGTGGTATTAGCAGGTGAATGTAATTGTATTAAAAAATGCGCAAATTGTTCGAAGAAAACCGGCGAAATTGTGCAGTAACCTTGAAGATCAGAAGACAGATGTTCATTTTAATATTCTCATTTCGTAGATATACGTCAGCGCAAAAAAAAAACGAAGAGACGAAGAGACGAAAAATGACAGATTCGTGTAAAGCATATACTTATTGTGTAGTAAATATGTTGGGTGTAGAATATTTTATTGACACATTACCTATACTTTCGAACAGTTAGTGAATACAAAATTGCGCTCTAACAGGACTGGGTAGTGTAAATCAGGGGTAAAGTGCAAGATATTATTGCACAATGAATATAGCACAGATGAGGATGTTATGCTCCTGACAATGTACAGAGAAGATTGATATTCAAAACAAGAAATGTACAATACAGTACATATGGGCGGTGATTCAATATTTCATAGAAGGAATGGTAAATTACAAAAGTGAAAAAGAGATCCGATGGTGCAGTGATTGTAAATCCTACATTTGCGAAGAAACTACCAGTCTAATTTTAGATGTGGTCGAAGTTACAAAAATGGCAAAGAAACTACCTGTCTAATTTTAGATTTGTATAAAATTACACAAAAAACTTGTAGTTACGCACAATAACTACAACTACAGACAAACGGAAAGAAAACGACAAAATTCGTCCACATCAGAAAAATACGACAGAAATAGAAGTTTAAAATCCTTTTCAAGCAACGCCACTGTGTAGTACACATCAGCACTCCTTGCTGAGGTGGCAAGCTTCTAGTCACGACCCAAAATCGCCCGCAGTATGTCCAAATCAACAGAATTGGAACAACGATCTCCTGTTACATCGTGTCCAAGACAACGCATCCAAAACAACACGGAGGATCAACGCTTCCCTGTTAAATTTCTATTGATTATGACACAATTTTTCTACTAGTGATTTGTGGATGTTGTAAGGCTTGTTGCTATGTGCCTTCTTGCACTATTACATACTGCGTCAACTACTGTTATGCAGACATAAGCAGCACGGACGTGTTGTGTGTGATATCCCACACAACGTCGACAAACACCAGAGACGTCCGCTTGGGCATCTGTTATGACATGTGGCGGATCTAAATAGAACACATTGTTTTGAACTAACAAGGATTTATTATATTTTGGAATTTACAATCACGTCACTTGATAGCTACTTTTGTATGCCTTGCTATTGTAATTTCGTGGTATGTATATATATGACTTTGGCAGTATTGATTGATTGGGCTACGTTGTGCTCGCAGATTTGGAGATGAAGGAGAAGGGCGCTAGTAGGCTTATAGACAAAATGTGGTTTCAAAAAATTGTCACAAAGACCCTAATAAATGTTTGCATGACAGCGGAGGCGATCAAGAAGAAATGAATCAACGTGCATGTCAACGCAATTTGGTGAGTGATCATACATAAAACATGAATTGAATGTTCAGATGTCCTAGGTCCGGTCCACTTCAAGTAACCTCAGTAGGCATGTGGCAAGTTCAAGTAAAACGCCATGGCAATGACATACACGTCTGGGCAGACATCATGGGAAACAACGATTCATTTGAATTAACATCTCCAATGTTGTAGGAAATGTCCAAAAGATGCCACAGATGTCTGCTCTAGATCTGCAGTGACAGTAGATATGCCGCTGTTCATGGAGTTTGACGTACAAAAGAAACAAACGTGAGCACTTTCTTCTGCAAATTAAGGACCAAGGTTTTGCAACTACAACAATTACTTGGGGTACAAAATCATATATTTCGGGTATTACAATGTATTGAATTGTATATTTTGGATGTTGTGCATGTGCAGACTAGGGGGATGTACGGTGATACTTGAGATCAAGGTCCGCATGTGCACGAATCGCAAGTGAAAGGCATTGCAACAATGGCACTGCATATGTCCATGACGATGTCTCGCAGTGGGGGGCACACACTGGAGAGAGGAGCTTGTCAAGGAATGGTAATCTCAAGCAACAAGTTTATATTGTAGGTTGTAATTTGTGGATGTGCGACATACGCACGTGCTTTTGCCATATACGTACATGTACGTTTTGTGCACATTCACCACGATGTTTTGCTCACAAATAATGGAGTTGTTAACTGAATATTCTTTGGATATTCTCTTAGGCTAAGTGTAGGCTAGTCTATACGGGATAGGTATAGACCCGGTACGCGATACCCGGTAGGACATGCTGGTATAGATAGGTCGACCTGACCGATCAGGTGGACCAGGTCTGACAGTACTGTTAGACCAGTCACTGATATGTACTCCCCTTCTCTTTGAGAGGGGTGTTGCTATTCATTTTGAACATCTTCCTTACCGGCAACCACAGTTGTATTCTCTTTTGTCTCAATCTTCTTGTGAGTTTTGATTATGCTTGTATGTTTGTCCAGACTAGAGTGATATTTTTGTTCTTGCATTGATACTGGTATAGAATCCATGCTAGTTACAATAGCTTGTTGGTTTGCAGAGTCAATTCGCAGCAGACTAGTCTTCTCCCTCATCGACTCTAGACTCTCCGTCATCTTTTCCATCTTTCTACTGACTACTCTCAATCTCTACTGCTAGACTAAGTTAAGTGTTATTCAGAGAAGCTTTTCTAAAACATTGTAAGATCGGTTCCTAGAAAAACCACCTTAACACAAGCAGACCGTGACCGCTACATCTACAAATCATGCCGAACTACTCTCTTTCCACAAGGCCTCCCGTGAAGCCATTTGGCTACGCACTATGCAACAGGCCATCTTTCAAATGAGCGGCCTTCTATCAATGAACAAATCCATGACTATATTTGAAGACAATGCGACCTGCATCAAGCAAGTTTCCTCCAGATTCATCAAAGCCGACCGTGTCAAACAATCGGGGGGTTTACTTCCAAAAAATTACAAATGGCGTGCAAAAAAATATAGGGTCCAAATAAATCTTGGAGGGTAATTTTTATAAATGAATTACATTAATATAGGATGCTAAAAATTGATTACAAGAATAATTATGAGAATATTCTTTAAATATTACTAATTATAGTAAGAATTACTTTTATTTTTAGGAAATACCCTTTTTCACACATGATACGCAAAATATACTAAGAGCCACCTCCCCGAGGTCAAACACATCAGTCTTCACCTCTTCAGATATACTCAAGACCTCATATAGACCAAGCAGATCAAGGTCAAGAAGATTGCATTAGCAAACAAAATTGCCGACGTCCCCATCAAGGCACTACCAGCCTCTAAGCATCGCAAGCTCATCACTGCGGCTGATATGAGGACTCTCACTGAACTAGAGTGAATTAGATGGTGAATGATGACTTTACTCTTTTTCCTTCATAGCATCCTGAAGTGTTTTTAACGAGGAAGATTATCGTTTGAGAAGGAATGTTAAGACATGATGAATGTCATCTGTTCAGTCTCCATCCACAGCTTAGTTAGCATACCTACCTGACTGATCCTTAATAACTAATTAAGACAAAGTAGGCAGATAGCGATAAGATAGATGGATGGTAAACCTAATCATACTCTAAACCTTAACCCGAGTTTACAAGTTGTCTTTATCCCTATATAATCTTAATGGAATGGAGCTTCGCCTCATCCTTTGATGCTCATACTTTGTGTTAATGCTCGTTATACTTTGTATTTATGCTTGTCTCTTTAAGAGTTTGGTTTGTCAATCCCATGCCCTCTGGACTTGAACGGCCTTAGGGCGGACTTCCATGTGGGTTTCGGTTGGGTGGAAGGCACTAGAAGACAAGAATTGAGGTCTCAAGAACCACCCATGCTCCACCCATTTCGGTACAAATGAATTATATACTCTTGAATCCTCCTGTTTCCACCCATTTCGGTGGAGCTTCCTCCTTTTGAGGACCGGCCACCCACTGCCCCACACATGGAAGGAGGCCCTTAGTGTGAAGTGGCCCCCACACATGGAAGGAGGCCCTTAGAGTGAAGTGGCCCTTAATAATGGATCCCTCCAGCTCCCCAATGAAAACGGGCTCTCGGTAATAGACTCCACCAGCTCCCCAATGGAAACAGGCTCTTAGTGATCTCCAGCAGCTTATCACCTCTGCGGTTTCATCGAATAGACTCTCACCACGAATCCACTTTTCTGATTTTACGGAAGGGAGGGCGCTGGTGATCCAATGGACGTGACACACGAGGTGGCTAGGATGTAGAATGCCTGGACATGATGGGTTATACAGCCCAGGAAGTGTAAAAAGCGAATGATGAGGACTCCAATTTCCTACGTGTGTCCACCAGCGCCGCTGGCAGTGCTGGGATGTAGGCGAGGTAGGAGCGCATAGCCGGGAATAGGAGATTTTTTCAAAAGGTGATTTATTACCAACGCCATGGAGGTCTGTAGAGTGTGTGATTTGCATTGCGAGCTTTACAGGAGACTCCTGAGGTGCTGTGAAGTGAATGTCTTGTTTGAGGCTTGAGTGGCGACCTCAAGACCTCAGCTTGCAGTGGTTTGTAGTGTGAATTTGATTGAGTGTCATTGAGTGACAGCTGGAACGTTTGTGAGGCGAAGATTGTAGATGGAAGGGTTTCAACTTGCTATAAAAGAATGGTATGGAAAGGGAATTTTAATTGTTTGATGCTGTACAGCTGAATCTGGCAGCCCTATCGCTTCCTGGAATTCCTTTCGGTTTCCTTGGTCTAAACCAGCGCATAGAAGAAGCACAATGCCTGGGATCATTAGAGTTTCAGGTCTGTGAACAACTGCCGCGTCCTTATTACACTGTTCATCTCTTCATTTCCAATTTGCACGTAATTGCAATCTCCTGCTTTCAAAGGAGCCTCTGAACTACCTGTTGATTGATTTTCTTAAGGATATGCTGATGCAGTGGAATTTGACATGATAGACCTAACATGTTTGGGTACTGCCGTACTCCTGCTTATATCTAATTCAGTTAGTTTTTTCAACCGGCAGTCCTGGAGGCTGTAGATCTTCCCGAAGTATTTACAGGTGTGAGAAATGATTTCTTCTATCAATTCCTGAAGTGGCTCTTGAAAGATATTCCTACGTTTCTTTGCTTTCTTCTATTGTCTCTCCTGATTCTCCGTAGTTAACGAGTGCTATGTTTTTTCCTGTTTTGGTAGATGGAAAGTTAGGGAAAGACGTAACGGCTAAAGGTACTTTTTCCAATTCACCAGCAGTATTCAACCTAATTACATACTCTGTTGCTTGTTCTAATTACATGGGTTCTGGACTTGTGCTGCTTGTTTTGCTTCATATCATGTTTGCTAACCCCCAAATGCCTCTGTTTGAATGTGTGATGTTGCAGTGACATTGGGGCCGAGGTTGTTCAAGACTCGGCCTGTAGTCCCGGAATGGGGAAGAATTGAATCATGGAATTCTGATTTTTCCTTGTAAGAGTTGTTTTCTGTTTCATTTCTCGATCTTTCTGTGACATTGGGATTAGGTTTGTATTGAAATTGAAGCACATCTTTACTGAGTAGCGGAGTTGAGGTTTACAAGGTGATGTATGTGAGTGCGCGCAGCAATGCATACTTCTTATGTAATAACGAGGACGAAAAACCCTGTTTTGGACAGCCCGGTGATGAATTTACGAGACAAGTTGGTGATTTCCATCTGCGACAGTGAGGACCACTCTGTGACTCAAACTGGTAGGGCTTCGGTGTATCTTCGTTGTTCTATCCATGACTCACAATATTGTCAATGTGATTTGGAGGTTGCTTGGAGGGCAGGGTGTTTCTCATCTGTCTGACAACTGATATTACGTGTGGGTCACTTGCAGCTATTGAAATACCATCGATCATCCAGAAAGGTTGTCGAGATGAATTTGTATCGCTCAATCAAGGCGGACGAATTCATCTGAAGATGAGATTCATTCTTGCTGGCGAAGAGCGGAAGAAAATCGAAGTCATGGTAAGCATGATATGTTTTGAACCGTTGGTAATAGGATTGCATAGTGTTGTTCTGAATTTTCGGAACAGAAAATTAACTTTGTTACTTTTTACTCATAGAGAGTAGCTGCTTTGAAGAGGCGGGAAGAAGCTGAGCGACATAAAAAAACCGTCGTTTTCCAAACTATACAGGACGCACCTGAGATAGAGCCGAAGGAGTTCCCTGTCTCAGGATTGGGCATTGCGGAGGTTGATCTTCCGGCCACCTTTAGCCTTATGGAATCGAAAGAACATCCGAATGTGCCTTCAAGTTTTGACTCATATCCTAAACTTCCGGCTGCTAAGCCAGAATCTGAACAAGCATCTATGCCGGTATCTAAACTGGCTCCCAAACTCATGTTTAACTATGCCAAAGCCATTGGTTTGCAATCTGGTTCGAAAGCCACAGAAAAGTGTTCTAACCTCGTTCTTCCCGACATTTCAAGCATTGGTGATGTGAATTCTGGGGTAGGCACAGTAAACAAGGGTGTAAAGGATACAGGGGAGGTTGATTCTTCTGGTAGCAGAGGTATAGCTTCATCATTAGTGAAAAATTTAGTAGATAATGTATCCCAATCAATGCTAATACCTCCTGGGAGGTCAGATAACTTAATAAACAACGGTGACATGTGTCCTGAGGTAAAAACTGGAAGGAAACGTGCTGAGGAAGCTGGGTACGGTTTATCTGGAAGCGTTAATATAGATACCGCGTTACTTTTACCTACTAGGTCCGATGGGGCTGCATCATTTGCGGATATACCAACAAATACACCCCTGACACAGCATTTGATGAACGTAGACAAGGCTGACAATGGTGACAGAAAATCTGAAAGGCAGCCAGTTAGCAAGAGTGCAGGGAATGCAAGAGAGGTTGGCTCATCTGGAAGTTCTAATCTAGATCCCTCGGTAGCGGATGCTTCACCTGGTATCCGATATGAAGCAGCATCAATGGTCAACAGTGCCTTCAAGACAACTCTGCAAGTGTCAGGAATCTCGTCTTCAGGAATTATCAGTTTGAGAATGGTGAAAGCACGGTTGAAGGGTAGTTTTTCCAGGGTAATTTCAACGCGAAGCTCTCGTCGTACAGCAAGCAATAGTGTGGTTGCGCGCACTCAACCACTTGTGCCACGGGATTGGTTGCAGGATTGTGCTCGAAAGGCCATTACTAACGTCAAGGGGTGTTTTGGAGCTATGGCTTAGAGGATTCATTACCTCCTAAAGCACAATTTCCTTCGTTGATATGATTGTTTTTGAAACTGCGGGGAATTTACATTACGGCTCCTGCTGGATGCGTCTCAGTGCGAACGCAAGGTTACAATGAATCTAGAGAGGTCCAATATGACAAGTAAGTCATCATATATCCTTCATAACCTGGATTTCCGTCTGATTTCTATCTGAGAGTTATTACCAACTGTTTTGTCAAATTTTGGTTGTGTTTTGGAATGTCTGCACTTCGGATGACCACTTTTGATGCATGTGCTGATCTCAGTTTCGCCTCTCAAGCATCACGTTTTTCCTTTGTGATATGTAACCTACGTGGAGAACATCTTCTTGTGAGGATAATTTATGTGCTCTGTTAATGTGCATCCACAGCGATAATTCTTGGAGACGTAGGTTTCATTGAACAGTATAACACGTACGAAGGTCAGGCAGCAAGCTCTACATCAGGAATGCCGGCAAGAGCCACATCAAGAGAACTACCGTGAGTGAGCAACATCATCGACTGGTTTTAGCCGCAAGCAGTCTTCACAATTCCAAGGAAGAAGTCCCAAAATTGCGTATCAATCGTTGTGTCACTGATCTGCGAAGACCACTGATCTCCGGTTAATGGGTACTAAAACATTTGTAAGTGTTCACCTAGTCACATTGCGACTTCCTGCGGTTGCACAGGAGTGCAAAATTGTAAGGCCCTGAACTGGAATTGTGCAACTTAGAATCTGCAAATTTTTTACAATATGAATTCTTTTGCATTGTCTGATGGTAGATGATTGAGTGCATTCTACGTGCGGAACTCACTGACGCAAGGAACTGGTTCAATTTAGAAGTGAGATTAGAGCTGGTATTATACCTCAACCAGCCAGGCTAGGAGAGGATCTGCGTCTGATATCTCATGCTGTAATGTAATCGACATTAATCTGGCCATCAATGTGGCCGATGACCTAACCTCCATTAGGGGTTGCCAGTGTGCAATCTTGTGAGAGGAGATGGCCAGAGCGAGAGGTTGATACCTGTTTCTTTTAGCTCCATCAGTTTGATGATTTTCCACGCACAAATAAATGGGCTTCAACAGAGCTGCGAGATCTTGTGCGTATCCATGAACCGTTGCTTCCTCCTTAGCACTATAGTAGATGAGTACCAGCGAAGATAATTTATGATATGCCGATCTTCTGAAGGAGGGTATGCTGCATGTGTACTTACTATTGCGTTCTGTCAGAATATACTTTAACCCCTAAAGGACCGGAGTGTTTTTCCTCCAAAAGCACTCCAATACTGCCATTTTCTCTCCCCCATGCAAAAAATCCAAAAAAATGTTATTTTTTACCTTCTAACCGTTAGATCTTGTCTTGAACTATTTGAAAAACATACACAACAAATTTCATTGATTTTGACCACACGGATTGCTCAATAATTGCGTTTGATGGAAAAAAACACCCCCAAAAAACACATGCCCGGAAATTTCAGATGCGTTTGACCATGGCTACATCAAAAAATCCTCACTACCGAAACCTGTTGCACTTCACTTTCACATTCTATAAGATGCTACTTAGTTGTGTACCAATTTTTGTTGCATTTGGAGATGTTTAGGATGTTGAAGAACACCTTGCACCTGTTGGGGGTTTAAAAGTTCAGAAAAGACTACATGTTTTTGGAACTTCAATATTTCGACTTTCTTTATACAAATCCGAGCAATGAAACACAAGTACATTCCACCCTCTATAGAATGGCGAAAAAAATTTGAAAAATAAATAAATTTTGAAGTTTTAGAAGACATGTAGCACGTTTTTTAAGAATTTTGGGGGTTAGGGGGGAAATAAAGGGTGGAGGAAGGGAATTGAAGTGCCAACCCATTCCAATGTTCATGACCCCACTAATTCTCAAGCTGTACTGCCACGTGGCAGTCCCTCATTGGATGCTTTTAATTTTTTAATTTTAATTTTTTTAAATGATTTAAGTTTTCAAAAATTTAAATGATATATCATAATTACACAATTGAACTTTTAGTTTTAAATATTATTATTTAATTTAAAATAATAAATTTTAGTTTAAAATAATATTTTTTTATTTATAAAAAAATTATTTTGAAATTTTAAAAATAATGTTTTTAAATTTTTTGAATGAGTTTGGAAAATGGGGTGGTCTTTTCCCCCCTATATGCTCCCCCATTTTCCACACACCGCTCATCTTGTTGCCCCCCCCCCTAAAATTCAACTATTTCTCTACTGCCCCGCTGCCTTTTCTCCCGAAAAAAACACATTTCCCCTCATAACTTTCACATCCGGTGTCGGAATTCAAAAAAAAAAGAACCTCCATTTTCGTGGCATATTGAGAAATTTACTATTAAATTTCCTTCAAAGTTTGATTAAAAACGTGTTCACCGGAACCTACCTGATTCTCTAAACGTCCTAGTTAGGACACTTGGTCCTTTCGGGGTTAACCACTTCGAACCCCAAAAGTGCGAAACCTGATTTTCAGCTTGTACTTTCATATTTTTGTGAAAGCAGTGTGCATTGAAAATATGCTGTAGTACTATGCAAGTTACACTACTATTTTACAAGATGTGCATATTTGGATTACGACTTTTCAGCGTGAACAGAAAAACAAATTAAAGACTTTGACAAGTTTTTGATGAAATTTTGAAATTGATTCTATAATAATAAAAAACTCCCCGCATGACTGCGAGGGTGCCAGACGGGTTTGGGAGCCGCTTGCTTCGTAGCAGGGCTGGACAGTTTGCATCGGGGCCGGACGTGGTTAGGGCAAATTGAAACCCCGACTCTACATTACCTCGACTTTTATGCAAGAGTACAAAAACTGCCTCCTATTTTGTGCATGTAGGGTCCACCTTGAAAAATAACCCCATTTTCCAAGGGTTTAAAATTCTCAAGGGGTCCTCCTAAACTAATTTGGAGTCATATGCTACAATTTTGCAAAACAAACTGCCCAAATAAGATCGTAGGATGTGGAAAAATGAAAATTTTAGAAAATGGGACCCATGAGTGAATAGTGTTTAAATTTACATTTGGGTGAAGGCATTGTAATTTTGACCAAATAGGTCCGCCATTATACTTAAATCCGAATGTTTTGGTCAAAGGCTATTAAAAAAATACACATTTTTTATTTTTTTTTTTGGTTCTTGGATGGCACCCTCTATTGTTGCTATATATACTTAAATCCAAAGTTTCAAAAGAAAATCTACTATAGAATTTACTAAAAGTAGTGCTTGAAAAAATTGTATAAAAGAGGTTTTAAACGTAAATTTCACGACCTGAAGTATTTCAACTTAATTTTTATATAAAAACATATTTGAAGTTTGTAATGATGTTAGGGGTAGACAAAAAAAAAATTGAATAAAAATGATTTAATGCTCTTGTATTCTATTGTTTTCAAACTTATGTGATTGTAGATGGCCTTCTCTTTAAAAAAAATCAAGTTGTATAAACATATATAAATTTATTAAAGATTTATTTTTTCAATATTTTTTGTTTGAATTTTTAGAACAACATATCTACTACATTCTTGTAAAATAATTTAAATTTAGTATGCATTTTTTAATCTTGTATTATTGAATCTTCATGATGTAATTCAATGGTGCAGTTTACCATGCTTTCTCCCGTCTAGGGGGATTTAGAAACAAGAAAATTGAAATGATATTTTGAGTGGTTTGGTTATAGTTGGTGTCTTACCCACTGGCCGCACATGCGGATGAAGATCAAATTCATCTCTAACTAGGTTGCTTTACAATAACCAGAATCTTCGATCTTCTCGACTATATTAGAGTTAACCAAAAAGTCAGCTTTAAAGAGGATAATTTTAAGTGTTTTCACCAGTGGAAAACCCGGTTGAAACATGTTGAAACAACATTCTGTCCAAAATGTTGTTTAAACCGTTAGCTTTGGCACGCACGTGCTAGTATGTGAGCCTGAGAGTGTGAGCCTGCGAGCCTAAGAGCCCACAGTTTTTTTCAATCTTTTTAGGTGGACCTATACACGCGCCCTATACTTCTATTAGTATAGTAGATTGAATCGGTAATTTGAAACCCACTACACTAAATAGTATATTTAGTGTGAGGTGATGAATAATGTGCTTACCCCTACTACTTGTGTAACACTAATTGTCAATTTGTGGATAATTAGTGTTGGCGGCTCATGCGTCGCCACCTTTCGTCACAGGTGCCATTTGCTCTTGAATCCGAGCTGCCTTTCGTCCTAGCCGCTTCTAGCCACTTTGTACAGAATGCTCATCTGCATTTGCTTTGCCCGTCGCCAATTCGCTACCGTGAGCTGCTGCTTCGCCGCCGTGAGCTGCTACTTTGCCACTATCGCCCATTCATCGCCGTGTTCAGGTGCCGCCTTTGCCATCGCCGCCTTGCTGATATCGCCTTCTTCTTGCTGGTATAGCCTTCTTCTTGCCTTCGTGGTATCGCCTTCTTGTTGGGATCCTGTTGGTGTCTAGTTGGTTGCTTCCTGGGCTCTTATTGTTAGAAGGCGCTTGTTGGGATCTCATTGTTGCTCGCTTCGGTTCCTGGATTTTTTGCGGGGGGGGGGGGGATATACCACGCCTAGCCGCACCCTATCACCAACAGGTATGGGACATATAGCGGCGCCGGTGAATGGATAAGTTCCGTCCGTCATCCAAAACTCTAGTAGGCCGAGTGGATGTTATATCAGTTTTCCGTCATACTAAAAAAATTCATCCTCGTTGTTGTAGATGGATCCCCGAGACCGTTCTTCTTGACCCCTGCAGCAAGTGTCTACTCTGACAACTTGCCGAACCATCATCACTTGGATGGTACAAGACGAATCACTCTTGGGATTTCCAGGCATGTACATGCGCACTGTTGCAGCATTTCCAGATCATTTTCGAGCGACGCGCCATGCAAACCTTGTACGTGTTGGCCGTTGGTGGAATATGCGAGTTCATTTTTGTCCAGAAGGAGAGGCACCCGTTGACGAATTACATTATGCCTGCACGAGAAGTCGTCTCGGCACACGAAAATTACTGCGATCAAAGGCAGTTTCTAGACGTGGCCCCAAACGGTCCGCATGGGTAGAATGGGTTTACCCTCAACTTCTTGTTGCATTTGAAAATTATCAAAAGGCTGGTGTCAAATTTTCCGCAAGATTATTGATTGAGTTAGCCAAAACAATTTTGTTTGATCCTACCTCACCCTATACTATCCACTCTAGAGACCCAAAAGACAATATACTTCTCTGTAAAAAATTAACCCCTAGTTGGGCGCAGCAATTCATGCATACTTATAATTTAGTCCTACTTACCCAACGTGGTCGATTAATTTGTAGTCCGGAAAAAGAACTTCAGATTGAGAGACAAACAACACACCATTTGGGTGTGTTGCATAGAGGATTTCGAGATGAACTTTTTGACGAGAATTTGATGGAAAATGTTGACGAAACTCATTTTGTGGTTAATATGGACAATGGCCGAACCCTGGGATTCAGAGGAGATACGACAGTCAAATATGCTGAAGTGGTTTCTGGGGGAAACTCCATGACCATGGTCGTTCGTATTTCAGGAGGGCGGCGATCTATGATCAAAACACCCATGCTCATATTTACAAATCCAGGAGGTAATTACCCCATTCGCGGTCTCGAAGACAATGTCTCAGGTGTTTGCTACAGGATAAGTCCGAAAGGCTGGATGGACCAATCCCTCTTTCCTGCATTTTTTGCCGACCCTAGGTCCTTTCAGCCTGATATACATGAACGAGAGAAATTGATCTGGGTTGACAATTGTAGCGGCCACAACATGACTCCGACATTGACAGCTGTTTTGACAGCTAAACGAGCAGTTCTGAAGTACCTTCCGCCTTGTTCTACCCATCTCTGTCAACCAGCAGACACCTTCATTATTTCAAAAATCAAGGATGCTTGGACTAAACGATGGGAGGCGAAAAAAACCGAGCTTATTGCTACAAATGCTTGGCAGAATCAAGCTCGGGCTGATGGTCAGTGGTCCGGTAAGCTTACAAATCCCGGTAAGCATTTTTTTTTACAATTGGCAGCAGATAGCGTGGAAGATGTTAACAGGGAGCTTGATTCCGACAATATGTCGTATGCAAGAAAGGCCATGATTCGTTCAGGAATGTCACTTGAAGTTGATGGAACTTGGAATGTAAACCAATTATTTCCACATCTTCAATTTCTTGTAGCAAAGCATGAACCGTATTTTCAAGGGCACATTGTAGCAATTTGATTTTCAATGGCAGATTGCAACAATCTCATTTTGTTATTCAAAGTTCACTTTGTTATAAATTTGATTTTTTTTCCTCATTCTTTATGTCTCATTATCTTTCATTTGCATTTGCATTTTCATTATCTTTCAATTGCATTTGCTCCATTTTGTTATTCTTTCCTCCAAAAAATTTTGCTCCATTTTGAAATAAGTTTCTTGTTCCTTGCTTTACTTTCTATGATTTCAGTTATCATCCAATTTGATTCATTCCATATCTAAAATTTCAGTTTTTCCATCTAAACTTTCATCTCAAGTTTCATTCCTTACTCACGCTAAATATCCATATCTCAAAAGATCGCAATGTCAAAATGTTACTATTCTTCATAAATAGTGTGAGAATTCACATTTAGTGTTCTTACAAAAGTAGGTTTTTTGATATTTAGAGTGACGTTCGCAATTACAGTGCCTCACACTAAATATACTATTTAGTGTAGTACTTGTTCATTTACGTGTTTCGGTTGTATTGTCATCTTCGTTCGCATCCATTTCACCGTTCACTAAATTTCCCTCATTTAGTGCACGTCGGCATATTAGATTTCAATTCAATTGCATGCTTACAATATACAACAAAATTTAAACGACAACAGAAATTGACTTTGTCTTGATTTTCTTACTCACTTTTTTGTCATATCAAAGAAGCAACATATATTGTTGGTAATCGTGTTCTCTTACTGTTGTATTAGTATTATTATGTTTATCTATTATATATGTTTGCTACGCACATATTAGCCTTTATGAGTTTAGTTCCTCTTTTAGAAAAGAAATTTAAAAAAAATTACAATTTCAGTACATTACAAGATGTATTTGGCTATGGCAGATTAGTTTGACTAATTTTGTCTACAGTTTGGTCATACGCATTCACAGTACAGCCTCTACACTTTGATGTTCATTTGTGAAACCTCTCATGCATTCAATTGAAAATAGGATGGTCATTACAAGCGCCTACCCCAACTTTCCTAGTTGTTTTTTTAAATTTCTTTTTGATAAAACTAACGGAAATTCCATGTCATGTTCATTAACATTTCTCTATTTTCAAAATGCAGTGTACACTTACTGAAAATTTCACTACACCTCTAATTCTGCTGTAGTACTCCTACAAACAGCAGTCACAAATCTCCATCTCTATAAACACTATACAGACTTTTGCTAGACGTGGGGAACTCATTCTTATGAAAAAATAATTTGCACACATACTCATGGACTCCAAAGAAAGAAAGAAATTCCCTCATTGTATGTACCTCTGAGTTTATATCCGTAGAAGAGTTACAGTCTTTGTTGGTGCTGTCGTCTGGTTCCCAATCCTCTTCTTCGTTGGTGGTGTCTGCTGTGTAGTTGTTGTCGTCTTCCTCTTCAGCGGACTCTTCCGAATTGAAATAGTTAGTCCTCTAAAGCCTCCTCGTCGGTGCTTCCGGACCCCGCGCTGTTGCTTCCCTCCAAACGGCTGATCTTGTATTCTTCGCCGCTGCTTGCTGTTGTACCATTCAAAGCATAACTTGTTGTCTCCAACGTCCCCTCCTCAGTGCGGCCGCTTTCACTTGTCCACTTTGAACAGTGCGATGGAGTCTTTATCTCTCCAGTACTAAGCGCAGTTTTTGCCTCCAACAATGCCCTCGCGTTCTGTGTTGTATATCTGCAAAGAAACCATGGAGTTTAGATCTACGAAAGTAGTATGAAAATTAAAGTATACGGGGGTCAGCTTCTCTTCATGTGCGCAGTTGCAAAATACAGATACCAAGCAGTACTACCGAACTATTCTGCAAAAAGATGCAAATGTTGTAACTGGCTTACCAAGTGGACCATACCCTTGCATCAGAAACTATGACAACCTAAACCACAAGGAATTGACACAAGACATGCAAAATGACCGTAGAAAATGACTAGCGCAGTGAGTGGAGGCAAGAGACTTGCAAGTTTGTGCCTCCACACTGCATGGCGACTTTTCATCCACTGAACCCTAATGAGATAAGAAATAGAAACTTTGTTCTCCTCTCTCCCCGTTCCTATATCCCCGGTGGTCTTGAATGCGAGACCCCTGCGAGGCACTGTTCATGCCCCCCCTTTTCTGAAATTTCCATTTTGGGCATCGAGACCCCTTTTTTGGCCTACGGCCCCAAATTACCCTAGGGCCACCTATTTGGGAATAAAAAACCATTGGAGGAGGGGGTTGTTTTTTAAGGTGGGCCCTGACAAGGACAAAAATAGGGGCACTTTTGTCCCCATTCATTCAAGACCACCGGGGATTTAGTGACTTCGCTCCTCTCTCACCGATCAACCTTGTTCTTAGCTATCTATTCCTGCTTTCTAGTGTTCTTCACGTTGATGTGCCCTGCAAGTTTCTCGCAAGCTCACGCACGGAACTTACTTGTGCTACGCGGGCGGAAGGTGTTCGCGGCGGCATCGACAGTAGTTGTCAAGTAACTGAACTAGTAATTTTTTATGTGTGTTGCACTAAGAGAAGTAACGCTAAATTCTCGCGCTGCACTCACGATGACTACCTCATCGCACAACACGTACAGCAAAGATACCAATTTAATCGCAGAGGTAACGGACTCATAACCAGTCTTCTACGCCTGTTTGTTGTCGCAACAACTCATCATTCTTCACAATTGTCACTTATCGTTTCAACTCATACTCTGGAACCTTCATGCTCCTATTCTTCTTTCTCTCCCAGGTTATGCGATTCACTGTTGTAGTCTCCCTTCCGCGCGTAACTCACGTTCTAACTCGACAAACTGGAGTGCAGATTGTCCTACATAAGGACGCAGTAATTTCTCTAACGAGAGCTCAACAAAAGAAAGTTAGTGAATGAGGTGAGCACTCGTTCTTGAAACCCTTTGTAAGCGCGGTAATAACCGCCTACACCCTGCTGCGTTCATAGGTCTTCATAATTGCCGTTGGTTGTCGCTATAAATGAGTACATTATGGCAAACCCAACCCGTCCCGTTATGGACTCAATCTGCTGTGAGCTATTCCAGCAGACAACACTTGCACTATCGGTAATTGTCTACAAGTGATTAGAGTTCTTCAATTAGAAGTGTATTTATGTAACGCAGGCAGATAGTGGCATTGAACAATCAGTGGAGCTTAGATGGATTATGGCTAACCATGCACAAATTATTTTGAAATTTGCATCCACACATTTCCAGAAAAACACTGACCGAACATGTTCCATGTGAAACTTTAATTGGACCCCCGTAAGTGCTCTCAATTTACAAACGATCTATGATTCTTATTCTTACATGGGCAGTCCCACTCCGTATCTACCATTTCTACTTACTTCATTACCTCAATGATGATGGTGCCATTCACAGAGCCTAGTCTAACTCTTATAATAGCAGGTTCAGCAAAATGTCAAGAAAAAATTGAGCTACTGCCTCTGGGGGTGCACTGTACTAAACATGTACGAGTATACGTGAGTGCAGAGAAGGGGTATTAATTTGAACATTGCCGTATTACGTATACATACAATAAACACGTTTAGGACTGAAAATATTCACGTATACTTACACTTAACATATATTTAAAATGGAATACATCTGTATACAAAGGTATTTAGACATATAACCTCTTGTACAGTGGGGTCCAAGGTAGAATGGCGTTTTTGGTTTCGCAGTGAAAAAAAATTCAAGTCTGCCCACTTTGAAAGCCTCCCGACAGCTCAAAAATTGGTATTTTACCACGAAAGTTATACCAAAGACTTGTCTTTGAGTTAATTATATGTATGCCAATTTCAAGATCAAAAGATTCACCGAAAAAAAGTTATTCAAAATCTACCAACATTGGTAGTTGTGGAAATTTTTTCACTGCTGCCAACTTTGACAGCCTCCCAAAGATTGATTTTTTTTTTTTTGTCATAAAATTCTAGGAAAAAAAACCTCTTTATGTTAATGACATATGATAAAAATTTCAAGGCCAAAAGATTAATAAAAAAAACGATATTAACAATCTACCAACATGTGTAGTTGTGGGAAACAATGGGGGAAACTACACACATTGGTAGATTGTAAATTTTTCTCTTTGTATAGAATTTTTGACCTTGAAATTTGGCATGAATGTTTTTGTCATAAAGAGCATGTTGTACCAAAAATTTCATGGTAAATAGACAATTTCTCAACCGTAGGGAGGGTGTCAAAGTTGGTAGCAAAGTTTACCTCATTGTTTCCCACAACTACACATGTTGGTAGATTGTCAATATAATTTTTTGTATTAATCTTTTGGCCTTGAAATTTATATTACATGTTACTAACATAAAGAAGTTATTTTTCCAAGAATTTCATGGCAAAAAAAATTTAATTCAATCTTTGGGAGGTTGTCAAAGTTGGCAGCAGTGAATAACTACCAATGTTGGTAGATTTTGAATAACGTTTTTTTGGTGGATCTTTTGGCCTTGAAATTTGGCATGCATATAATTAACTTAAAGACAAGTCTTTGGTAAAACTTTCGTGGTAAAATACCAATTTTTGAGCTCTCGGGAGGCTTTCAAAGTAGGCAGTACTGAAAATTTTCTCACTGCGAAACCAAAAACGCCATTCTACCTTGGACCCCACTGTACACAAGGGGGTTTTTAGAAGGGATTACCAACGCACGTGATTCTCAAATATAATGTAGAGTGCACCCCTTGAGGCTACTGCAAGTTTTGCTACAAAAATGATATCTTTTATGTAAGTAGTGTATTCCCACCTTGTGAGAATATATTCTGTATGCCACATGTCTCTACTTTACCATTTGTAACTCATGATCTATAGGTAATGTTCAGGGTAGTCCACCTTCACTGGTCATGGGGGTGATGATTTCTAAATATGGTAATTGCAAACAGTGTACAAAACTCCAGTTATATCAAGGTAAGATTGCTATACACTTAGGCTTCATTCCAATTTTTTTGATGAAATGTCATTGCAAATCTTCTACTTTGGATGTTTTTAAAATTACAGCACACTTTGTGCATTAGATATAAGAGTGATTGCAAGTTACGGTTTACCAAGTGGGGAGTGCAGATTGTGCAGTTAAAGGCCGTGCAACTCATGCACTACCGTTGTAATGTACACCTCTTAGCTTTCAATTAGATAAAAAATTTCACCATCTCAAATAGGGTTTATACTAATACTTTCACTTTAGCAATTGTTAAGTTAATTTCAAGACTTTGGGCTTTACTCAACCACCTTTTGGTTTTTTACTCAATAGGGGTAATTAGAGCTTTTTTTACATAACATCCTTAGCTAGGTTTTATGAAAAATGCATTTCATATCCCACCTTTGAAATTGAACCATTATTTAATTTCCAAGAAAAAAATCCAAAAAAAGGTTTTAACTGCAAGAAAATCTTTAAAATTAAAAACATCACAAAAAAATTAATTAAAAAATAAGTAAGCGTAATACCGAAAATAATAAAATATGGTAGCTTTGTACACACTTGTGGTATGTTGCTATAAATTTTTTGAAGTTTAAATTTGACCCCCTTCTAGCATTTCCCATAAAATAGGTGCACTTTTGACAAGCGACACGCTACCAAATTCAAGTAGAAATGATTAATTTGGGTAGAAAGATTGAAATTTTGCAAAATTTATTGTGGTGGACATCTTAAATTTGGAATTCTACAAACAATGCAATTTGTTTCATCACAAAATTCCATCCCAATATTTATTGTTGATTTTCCAAAGATTGGGAAAATGCACCAATTCGTAGACCGTGACAAAAAGCTTGGGTGACCGTAGAAGCTTCATCTACAAAGATATTGTTTTGGATGAGTAAGTTGAACTCAAACATAAAACAACTCTTAATATCATAGTTTACTAGCAAGTTCGGCAACATGCTGCCTAATATTTAATTAAAGTTCGAAAAGTAAGTTCGGAACCTAAAAATAGTATATTCATATTTTCGGCAATTTTCTCTTTTAATTTTTAATAATTTGGCTTAAATCCTTTTTTAAATTTCTATTTATGTTTTTATCATGTACAACTCTCTTGCATTGGATGACAAGTAAGATGTGAGTGGGGAGGTGAGAATGCTCTATGCTTTATGCAAGTGGAGTGGAGTTGTGTTCAACAATACATATGGGATATGTAAACTTTGAGGTGAAGCACCTAGTTAGTCTTCATTTTTTATAACACGCATAACTTTTTCATAGAGTCTTCAAATGACATAAAATTTGTTGGAGGTGAAAGATTACTTGATTTCTAAGCTTTTCCTAGACCAACAAAATTCCAAAAAAGTTGATCTTCTATGCACAAATGAGCTCCAAAACACTGTTATGAATGCATTTTAATTTTTTGATCTTTACACGGCTGCAATGTTTTGTCCATATCTTTTGCATAAAGACTTATTTTGACACAAAACTTGTTGGAGGTGGAAAAAGGATTGACTTCTCAACTTTTTTTAGTTGAACAAAATTCTATAAAACTTCATCTTCTATGCTCAATTGGACTCCAAAAATCTGTGTACAACACATTTGAAAAGCCTCACCTAGAGTCTTGCTACTTCTTAACCCATATTCTTTGTGCACTAATGTAAGTGAGCTTGATTACAAAAGGAGCACCTTCTCTCCTCTGAAATTCACACATGCTCTCATTGTAAATAAAATTCTAGTGAGAAGTAAAAATTTCTTACTTTTCGGCAATTTTGAAAAATAATTAATATTATATTCGGCGAAACATGCCAATAATATTCCAAAATTTTAGACATCTATTTTTAGAATTATTTTGTGCCGAACCTGCTATTAGACTACTGAATCATGGATTCACTACTTATTGCGATGTAAGTGAAATACATTGTACGGTTTAGAACTGTTTTTTTTTTCATTTTATCATGAAAGCTGGTTTTTCAAGTTTTAGTGGATTCCAACCTCATGTAAAGCAAGCCTCAGTATGACGTGGTTGGATTGGAAATGATCAACACATGTTGGATTGTCCGGTGAAATTTCAATTTGGAAATTAACTACTACTAAACCAAGGATTCATAGTTTTAAAATGACAAATTATTCGAATTTATCATATTGTGAGAATTATAATTCACTTGGAACTAATTTGTTTATCACTAGAACTAGTGGAGGTCATTGGTGTTAAAAAAAGGAATAAGTTCTGAACAAGGAAAGTTCAAATAGGACGTACTCAAAACTGTTAAGAAAAGCCCAATTAGGGCTTCTTCATCCTTTAAGGGTTAATGGATTCTCTTATTTTTTAAGTAAATAAGATCTTTCCACAGCCTTTTGCAATTAAGGTGATAACAAATGTAGCCAAGGATATCAGATTCATGTGAGATTCAAAGCAGGATAAAAGGCCGTTGCTATTGTTTCAAATCTTTCTTTGATGAGGAAAAGTGAAGGCTGGTTTTGTAATTTGTTTTTAACTCATCTTATGAAAGTGTGGTCAGTTTGTCCTGGTGGTCATGACTTGTAATCCCTTGTGCCACAAACCATTAACTGATTATAGCTCAGTCATATTTCCACCTCAACCATTTCATAATGATCCACTTGGCCCCTAGCTTGGAACACGTACTAGAATACATCATGCTCGTATTTGTAAATCATGCAACAGGTTCATAATCACTTCTCAATCAAAAATTAAACGGGCTTTCATTTTTACAAATATTTGGTTCCATTACAGTAAGTACCCCCCCATTCCCAATGGCTTTTATTGTTTTTACTATTGTGAAAAAGAAAATAAATACATAGAAATGAAAATTGGATTTATCCCTGGGTTTTCACTCCGTTTTTAAGGGGACTCTAATACACTAAAATATAAGTTATTAGGATTCCGTAAGAATATGTTATGAATTATTAAAGTACCTAGTAAAACTTGATATGTTTGTTTTGTTAATGTTTTGTGCCGTTTTTGTTGTAGGACAGAATTTTTTTTTCTCTTCAGAACTCACAATACTGTCTTTACAAGGAAAATGCGTTTTTTTCCTATCTGTGTTGTTGATTATGAAGGCCGTATGTGGTTATGACGTTTCGTTTTTGAAGGTGGAATGTAATTTTCATTTTCATTTGTGTTGTATGGTGTAGATTTTCTAACATGTAAAGTATATGGCGAACAATTTGTACTATCAAATTGGCAATGGCCTCTAACAATTTTCTAAAATAACAGCGACACGTTCAGCCGCATAAGAGATTCATGCTTAGTATGATAGTAAGTGATGTATTTGTAGTCCATCATGAAGTTCCCTAAAAAAGGAAGTATTACAGACATGAAATTCCCTGAAGTCTATTATGAATACCTATTGTAACGATATACTCTGACCTTCTGTCTCACTAACATGAAGTGAATTGTTTTTCTGTGGTAGGAGCACACTTCTCGTGATGCAGGTGATGGGAAGGAGGACTTCTGTACTTGCACAGCAAAGCCAGGTTATATGCCCCGACTGGTAAAGGTTTCTAAGTACATTGATTACTGCAGTTATGTCTGACTGTAGATTGTGAGTAGTGTCATGTTATAAGCCCCGTCAATAGTTATAATGTTTTAATTTTATATACTTTTGAACCACTATGTTGTTTATTGTCTATATGCATGTTGCACGTATGGTTAGAGCATTTGCACCGCACTCCCTCCAAACAACCCCTTGATCTGGATAATGGAGGGGTTGTTGGAGGGATTTATGGAGGGGAGGGGTTGGATGGGAGTTGAGTGCCCCACCCCAAAAACTCTAATTTGGAGTTTAGTGCACACTTTCCAAGTTTGAGTCACTAGCTACACATTCCAAGACAATAATTGAAATTCCAAGACACTAATTCCAAGACACTAATTCCAAGAAACTAATTCCGGGGCTCCCTTTTGTTGAATTCTTCCTGAAAGGGCTTCTTCCTCCTCCAATATAAACCGAGCACCTTCTCTACATATTAACACCTTCTCAAGCGATTTCATTTGTCTTTCCAGCATTGCTATCTCTTCTCTGTGTTGCCATCTCCTCTTAGTGTTGTCATCTCCTCTAGTGTTGCCATTTCTTCTTAGCGTTGCCTTCTGTTCTCATAATTGTCTTCACGTCTCATAGTTTTCTTTTTATTGTTGCATTTTCTACAAGTTAGAAACAACCGTATGTAAAAATTGGAGAGAGTGGTTTTTACAATTTTTTCAGTTAAATCAGATATGGTAAAAATATGGTAAAAATCTTAGGACCACGGGACGAAAGGATGTATTTTTCGCAAATTAGTTAAGATTAATTAGACTTGTTCAAATGGGAGGTGTGTGCAGATGCATGATAAAAAAACATAGGGGGGTGGTTTTAAGGTTCATAATATGTAATAAGGACCCTACAAATTTTTTGGAACCATCAAATTAATTATAGGAAAATTGGAGCTATTTTCCCCGAATAACTTTCAAGTGGCTGAAGTGACCAGAACTTTGAATAATAGAGGAAAAATAAAAAAGAGGGAAGAAAAAATAATTTTAAATCTTGGACTAGTTATTTAGTACCTTATGAAAATGATGGAAGTATAAAAAAAATCATAGGAGTAAGGCGTCTATATGTCATGTTTTATGTGGACCCTCCAGAAATTTGAATAAGAGGGGGAATGAGAAAGTAATAGAGAGAAGGTGGATTTGACATTTTTTTTAGCTAATTATGATCCTATGAAAAAACCATAAGAAAAAGGGATTTATGCTTAAAAATTAACTGAAGGATATCATAATCCGACAGAATTTGAAGTAGAGGGCGAGTGCAAATGTATGGGCAAAAACTCGGGCAAAAAGGGAAAGAGACTAGTATTTACAATTTTCTAGGTAATTCATATCATACAAAGAATATGGTAAAAATATTAGGACCACGGGAGGAAGGGAAGTATTTTTCGCGAATTACCTGACATTAATTAGACTTGTTCAAATAGGGTGTGTGTGCAGATCTATGAGAAGAAAAGGGAGAAAGGTGGGATTTTCATTTGGATAAGGTAATGAGGACCCTGTAAAAATGATGGAACTATCAAAAATATTTTATGAAAATCGGAGCTATCTTTCCCGAATTACTTTAGAGTTGCTAAAGTGACCGGAATTTTGAATAATAGAGGAAAAATAAAAAATAGGGGAGGAAAAATAATTTTAAATCTTGGACTAACTAATTAGTACCTTATAAAAATGATGGAAGCATAAAAAGAATTGTAGGAATAACGGATCTAAAGGGTAGATTCTACTTGCAAGTATTTTGAACTATCAAAATTTTGAAAAATAGTAGAAAAATAGATAAATTAGAGGAGGAGGTGATTTCAACACTTGGAGTATCTAATAAGGACCCTATAAAAATGATGGAATCATAAAAAAAATCATAGGAATAAGGCATCTATATGTCATGTTTTATGTGGATCCTCCAGAAATTTGAATAATAAGGGGATAATGAATAAAAGGGGGGAGGAGGTGATTTTAACACTTTTATTAACCAATGAGGACCCTATGAATCTGATGGAAGTGTCTTAAACATCATAGGAGAATGAGAACTGTGTGCTTGAGCATACTCGGGAATATTTGAACCCGACAGGATTTGAAGTAGGGGGGTGAATGCAAATATATGAGCAAAAAGGGAGTGAAAGGGGTGTTGATAATTTTCCTAGGTGATTCATACCCTATAAAAAAATGGTAAAAATCTTAGGACCATGGGAGGAACGGAAGTATTTTTCGCAAATTACCGGAGATTAATTAGACTTGTTCAAATAGGGTGTGCGTGCAGAAGTATGGGGTCAAAGAGGGAGGAAGGTGGATTTTGTACTTGTACTAGCTAATAAGGACTCTATAAAAATTATGGAATCAACAAAACCATTTTAGGAAAATCGGAACTATTTTTTCCGAATTACTTTAGCTTACCTCTACTCAGCAGAATTTTGAATAATTGGTGGAAAATAGGAAGAAGGGGAGGAAATTAATTTTAAATCTTGGATTAGCAAATTATGACCCTATAAATATGATGGTGATATTAATTTTTTTTTGGGAAAGGCGCATCTATATGCATTGATTTCCTTGCTGATGTTTTAACACATCAGAACTTTGAATAATAGGGGGAAAATGAATAAAAGGTTGGGAAAAATCTAATAATAACCCTATAAAAATGATGGAATTATAAAAAAAACATAGGAATAAGGAATCTATATGTCAAGTTTCATGTGGGCCCCTTAGAAATTTGAATAAGGGGGCGAATACGATAATGATGGGGGGAAGGCGGTTTTAATGTGTATACTAGCTAATTAGGACGATATGAATGTGATGGAAGTGGTAAAAATACCATAAGACAAATGAAACTATGCGTAAACAAATTTGGGAAGATTCAATAACCCAGCAGAATTTGAAGTATGGAGCTCGGGGGGTGCACTCTACATTATGTTTGAGAATCACGTGCGTTCATGACCCCTTCTAAAAACCCCATGTATACGAGAGGCTATATGTCTAAAATACCTTTGTATATAGATGTATTCCGTTTTAAATATATGTTTAGTGAAAGTATACATGAATATTTTCAATTCTAAATGTGTTTATTGTATGTATATGTAATACGGTAGTGTTCAAATTAATACCCCTTCTGTGCACTCACGTATACTCGTACATGTTTGGTATAGTGCACCCGCCGAGGTATGGAGTAGGAATAACTCCAGTTTTTTTTAGATTTTACTTTTCTTTATCTTAAGATAATTTTAAATTTGAGTCGTTTTTTATTTTTATAAACTTTCACTTTTTTATTTTTAAAAACTTTCACTTTTTTTTTATCGCTTGAGTATAGTATATAAAGACATCTGACTTGTTGAATTTTTATCATCAAAATATATTTTTTATATTCATATTTGGGATTTCAACTTTCATTTTTGGATCTTCAACTTTCAGTTTTGGATCTTCAATTATCATTTTTGGATCTTTGATTTTCATTTTTGGATTTTAAAAAATCATCAGTAGATTTTGGTCTATGTACCAAATGTCTATGTATGATATTTGACTTTCCATTTATGATTTTCAATCTTCCATTTAAACATTTGAATGTTCCATTTATGATTTTTGATCTTCCATTTATGATTTTAAATCTCCCATCTATGATTTTCAAAAATTGAAGGCTTTTAGAGCAATTAGAAATATTGATATGGAATTTTGTAACTTTTATAAGATATTAAAAATTACAAATTCCTATTTCTACTCTCTAGAAATAGCATTCGTTCAAGTCAAATCCTGCCTCTTCTCTCTCCTGGCGGTCCACAATTGGTTCTTCCCTTCTCTCTTCTTCTACCACCTCTCCTCTCGGCTCTTCTGTGACTTTTCTCTCTATCAGGGGCGGCCTAGTCATATGAATGGCCGCCTTTGGCTTAGGTTTAATAGCCATTCTCTCTTTGATTTTTGCAAGCTCCTCTTGTCTTCTCAACTTCATCTACTCCCGCGCCTCCTCGGTCTGTATCAACTTGTCCGACATAGTCATCACCTCCATAGCATATTGATCTCCTAATATTTGAGCTTTCTTCCTTGTTGCATCGACCATCTCTGAAGTAGCTGCAGCAGAAGCCTTCATTGCCTCTTCTCAGACCTTTGAAAAGATTAAAGCCGCCTTGGCCTTCTTAACACCCTTCGGACGTTTCAAGAACAACCCCTCCCCTGCTGCTTGTGTCTCCAAGTTATCATCTGTAGCAACCTCAACTTCAACTTCAGGTGAAGAAGCATTTCTCTTACCATTGGCTACTAGTGTAGATGTTGCTCCTGGTGCTCCTCTTGCAACTCCCGCGCCCTTCTTTGTTTCTCTTCGAATGTCCATCCAGCGAGGAACCTGTTTCAAAATGTGCCAACAATGAACAAAAAGAAATTGGGGTTTTTTGGGAGTTCTCTGCCGGCACAACTCATGAGCTTTGTTGAAAACATCTTGCTCATTTGAACCTTGCACATTCTCATAGCATCCTCAGAATTTTGCTACATCAGTTCTTATTGTTCCTCATCTAGACTCTAAACCCCTTGAAGTCCTACTTTGACACTCTCTCGGCTTCCTCTGATTGTAATCACCTTGCACCCTCATCCAGAAAGCATCATTTTTTTGTCCGTTGTTGACAACAAGATCTTGATTGATTGATAAGAATGATCTACAAACTTGCTCATCTTCCCTCACCGTAAAATTTTTGCCCTTGCCGAAACTCTGACTACCCTGACTACTAACAACTTCTGACCCAAAAGGAGACCCGAAAGCCATAATTAACTAAAAAGATCGTATTTTGGAGGGGAGGGAGATGGGCCGCGAGGTCCCTCAACTATCCAGGGAAGATGGCTGTCCAGGAGCGGGGAGCCCGGAATATATGCGTTGGCGGGGTGTTTTTTTGGGCAGGTGGGGTAGTTCAACGCCAACCACCCCTCCTAAATGGGGTTGGCAGGGCAAAATTAGCTTGTGGTGCAGATGGTCTTAGAGCTTGAAACAGACTGCCACCGTAAAAAAATATGTTCTTTCTGGCATGTCTTTAGTGCTGACATCTAAATTTCTTCTCTACAGTGTATAGTGATATTCAGAAGTAAGAGTCCATGCTGGCGCTAGCTACTCACCGGCAATTTCTGGTAAATGACGGATTTGTGATTTGCGTACATCAATACGATATAGTATCAAATTCTTGTACCAATTCTCACAATGGAGTTATTGATGTATACAATTGATACTTCAGCTGCCTACCGTTTGCTTATATGTCATTGGTTCAAGACCGTCTTCTTTAGTACCTTGGTGATCCTGTAAAATCATGAGTTTACATTGTTTATGTTGATTTGATGAAATAGGGATTTTGGCCGGTATCAAATTGGACTCGAGATCATGCTCGTGCAACCACGGACTCGAGATCTAGTCCAACTAATCCCAAGGACACTACGCCCGAGGACGATGTTGACCCTTTTCCATATTGTAGTCCGGCAAAGGGGAGACCAAGGTTGACATTCAATCCATACCGGGACGTGTTGCTTGGAGACTTTGTTCTTTGTCGACCAAGCGATGACCATTACTTTCCTGTTTGGCATGGACGGGTGCTAGAGTGTGTCGACCTTACCCCAGGCCCCAGCTACGGTAACTATAAGGTAGAATGGTGGACTCCTTTGAGATCAAAGAAGGAGGGGAAGTCGGTTGTCGCTAGGGAGTGTTGGACACGCCGTTGGCAGAAAGAGCAATGTCTCCCTCAAGTTGTGAACGCTAGCATTGTCTTGTTCTCACATAGAATGCCCTCGCATGCCAAGAAAGGACCACCTGCTACCCATATAATTCCAGAGGCGTCTGTATCAACTGCATTGGAAAATCTTCAGGCCGCTAGTGCTTTGATGGAACATGACATTGAAGATGAAGCGGACGACTAAGCGCCGCCTATCGGCCGGCAACCGATACGCTTGTAACATTTCGACCTGACGGAGATTGCTGCCATGCTGTGCTCGCCTATC
Organism: Pohlia nutans; assembly: GCA_022496805.1. Taxonomy (NCBI): domain Eukaryota; kingdom Viridiplantae; phylum Streptophyta; class Bryopsida; order Bryales; family Mniaceae; genus Pohlia; species Pohlia nutans. The sequence goes on along the minus strand of CM040106.1, from coordinate 9,567,827 downwards.
GGCCGGTAGCCGATACGTTTGTACTGGTGCCGCCTATCGGCCAGCAGTCGATACGCTTATAACCCTAAACCCGACGGGGATTGCAGCCATGGCGTGCTCGCCTATCGGCCGACAGCCAATACGCTTGTAACATATCGATCCGACGAGGCATGCAGCCACGGTGTACTCGCCCTTGGTAGAGTGGACTCTTCAACAGATCTATGTGGTGGACTATCTATCGGCTGCCGGCCGATACCCCTCTTAGCTATGTACGGCATTGCCTTGGAGTACATTTTTTCCTGTATCATTTTCTGTGGCCAAATCGGCTGGAGATTTGTACAGGACAAGGTTTACTTTGGCTAGAGACAATGCAGAAAGAGCCTTATCCTTTTCATGTTGTTCTTGTTATTATTGTTATGCTCCCTCACAAGGTGCCTTTGCATGCAAAGAAGGGGCCTCCAGCTACTCTCGTTATTGTCGTTGCCTCCGTCGCAGCTCCTCTGGCTAACTTGGAGACTGCATGCGTCGTAATGGATTGAGACGATGACGATGATGCACAAATACCAACTACCAAGTGTCGGCCGCCGGCCAATACCTTTTGCCTCATTCTGTTCTTTGGCGTCCTACTGCCCCTTTCAACCTCAATATGGTAACCTACCTCTGTTGGCCAATTGCCTTGCTACTCACTGAGGTTTTACTAATCTGCAATTCAAAGGAATGTGTTGATTTTTGTATTGTATGAATGTTGTCTTCCATTATCTCTGTCGTTGACTCATCATCAAAGCTATTTGGATTATTTGTTGATTAATTGTAATAGAAGTTATTTAAACAATCACAAGAAGTGCATTATTCGATCATTTTAATCATCTAATGTCCTTCATATTTTATATATTATGTATACAATTGTATTCGAAGAACTTTGGGATTTAATAGGTCATTCCAAAATGTATAATTGTATTTGAAATTGAATAAAATAGTGGCCCATTATTGTCTACTAATACTAACCTTGTCTATTAGCCAGTCTTACCAAAATCAAAGATAGATTATTTCTTTTTTTATTTACTCTCAATTATGGAAGTGTAGTACTGAGATTTCATATGTATGATTGTCTATGATGAATTTTAGGAATTAGATCTGGAATTGAATACAATCAGGGACAATTATTAGCCGTCTCAGTGAATGCATGCAATTGAGAGGGCTACGTACATAGCCTACTGTAGGGTAATCTACGTACTTTGTGTAGAATGGCGACTCATATGAGAGTGCAATTCATTTGAAGTGTGAGCTCCCCTCTTCCAATATTTTTATATCTAGATGTGTGAGCTTCTTCTCTTTCACCATTCACTGCATTCCCTTCCTCAGTCACCTCCCTTGCTTCTCTTGTTCATCATCTGGCGTCCTCCATATCTTTGCATCATCTGCGTAGCCATCTCCATGGACTCTAGACTCCCTAGGCAAGCAGAGCCAACTCTCCCTCCTCATCCAGGGACTCTGGGTGCATTGACTGGATCCTGTGGTTTGTCTACAATTCTGATGCAGTTGAACGTCTTCCTCCTCATCCATTGTTGCAAGGGCTTGTTAGTGGCGATGACTGGCATTGGAACTACAACTATATTCTAGAGATGGCATGTTCATATAGGCACCACCTCGAACATATTTCGTTTGGCGAATGATTTTGAAATTTTAGCGGCTGGCTTTCGGTAAGGGCAGACAAAAATTTCGCCCTCCTCATAGCAGTATTTCGAGTGTTTTGGCACCAAGGTTTTAGAATTTTCATGTTATGAAGTAGTGTATGTATTTTGTTGACCATCTTGGTGTCCTTTGCTCACTCGTCAGGAGCATGTACATTTGTTATATGAATATTTTGTAATACTACCGATGTCGGCTGTCAGCCAATACCTCTAACCTACTGGTTATGTTTTGGCCTTCTGCTTTGCCTTTAGTTCTCATCTGTGTATCACTATATCGGCTGCCGACCGATACCTCTTTCACAGTCTTTCAATTTGGTCGTTGCTGATCATGTTGTCCATCATATTTGAATTGGGCTGTGCTGCTTCTAGAGTTCTACAGTCATCAATTCATTCTTTGAGGAATTTCTTTTTCCATATGAATTTCAATCGTATGATTGGTGTGGCCTCTGTTTGCATTCATGTATTCCTTGAATTGGATTTTATTGGAGTGATCTCTTTCCCATTGTTTACTGTTTTAGGGTCTAGGGGTTTAGGGTTTAGGGTTTAGGGTATAGGTTAATTTAGTAATAATTGTGTCGTAGGCCGGCCGACTCTTTTCTTTGAGTTGTTTGCTTTAGTTTTCTCTACATTAATTGTTTTAATGGGCTTGGTTTCTATGGAAAATGTGTTGGCGGGCCACCGATACGATTCGGTGAATGTGTTCATAATTTCTTCATATTCAAGTGTTTTCCAATTTTTGCTTCCTCATTTTGGGCTTTATCTACAATTTTGGGACATATTTCACCGTCATAAATTGTATGAATTTGCCCATAATTAGCACAATTGTCCATAATTAGTTAAATATAAATTGTACGTGGAAGGCAGGGTCAGTAAAAAATATTTCCCCAAATTAATATTGAAAAAAAAAATATATATATTAATTATTTTGTCAAAATCATCAAAAAAAAAATTCAACAAAAAGCCGAAAAAAATAAAAATAAAAACACAACACTCAACAAACATCGTAAACAAAAAATAAATTAAAACGGTTAGCCACTGGAAAAATTTTAATGTTAGCTATAAATAGCCATTGTTTTAGTAATTACTTTTGAAAGTGCATGCCGACCTCCACTGTTTGAACTTCTATTAATTATTCGACATGAAAGTGCCGACCGTGCCCTCTATGTACGGTAAGTAAAATTAAATAATAGAAACCATACCATCTTGTAGTGTATGTTATTCCAATTCTATTAAAATATTTGTTTGATTTTTTTGTGTCGATTTTGGATTTTGAATTGAATTTCAAGAGAAAACTTGCAAAGTTAACTAAAAAATATTAATAATAAAGATGTTGAACCCAATTGTACAAATGTTACCTTCACATTGACATTTTCAGCTTTGCTTTGTACATCAACTCTATTTTTATTAATCATCAAACATTTTATAACGAATCTTTGAAAACAATTTTGAATTGGAACGTTAAAGGATTAATTGACTGTTTAGTAGCAAGATGCCAAACATGCTAGTAAACTACGGTATTCTTTTTTCACCCATAAATAAAAATTTCTTTGAAAATAAAAATTCCCAAAAAATTTTAATATATATATTTTCTGAAACATTTATTGTGTACCGTGCCCTCTACCTAAGTAATTGCAATCAGATGAAAAATAAAAGCTTCATCCACCTTCATCTTCAGCTCCGTCTTCATTTACCTTCATCTTCAGCTCTGAATTCATCCACCTTGACCTTCAGCTCTGTCTTCATCCACCTTGACCTTCAGCTCTGTCTTCATCCACCTTCACCTTCAGCTCCATCCTCATCCACCTTCACCTTCAACTCTGTATACGCAAATGAAACTAGGGTTTAGCTATTGCAGAGGCGCTTGTTGTCGTTGACGGTAGTGGATCTTCTCTCAATTGTCGCAGTAAGCCAAGTTTTTACAAGTGGAAGCTCTTTATGGCGAGTTTTCTCTTCCTTTCTATGTTGTTTTGAGTGTTTTCAGAGAAGTGAGAATTTGTTTTATTTTTGTTTACGCAGGTTTGTAGATTGACTATGGGCATTTTATTCTTTATTTATCAATCGTCTAGAGCATCCAATGTGGTGGCGAAAATAGGTCTCTGAAAAGAGAAAGTTGATGAAGACGACGTGGAGCAAACGGCGGAGTTCAAGAACATAACCAAGGAAGTGGAAGAATTAGGGTTACGAAAAGATAGAACTGTTGCAACTCTAATCTTAGGTTTTAGATGCTTTGGGATTAAGACTGTGATAGCTAGTCTGTTTGCTACTGCCTTCATTGTTGCTCTTTCAAAGTCTTACGGTATGAATTTGAGTTTTCCTACATTTTGAATTGGGAGGCTATCGATATTGGTTTTCTTTTATATGGAATACTATGCTGTTTTACCGGTAATTTTATGAATTTTTTCAGGGCACCAGGAACCTCAACATTGGAGTAGATGGATTGCAAGAAGTTGGAGACTGCAAAACTGGTAGCTCTTGGTTCGAAGTGTGAGTGAATTCTTGATCTCTTTTGATAGAGCCTCCTTGAATTTATTTCTTGCTTTCTTGTGGTATTTTGACCCTAAAAAAGTCATTCAACATGCCTCTCGAATTTGAGGATATAAGATTAACCTCTAAAGGACCAAGAAGCCCAAATCGAGCCTCATATTTTTTTGAGCAGTTTTGAGTACGTTCTATTTGGACTTTCTTTTGTTCAAACTGATTTGTTGGTTGACCAGCACATGCAATGTTCTCCAATGATTGTGCTGATATAAAATTTGCACCCATCTGAACTATATTTTTCACAATATGATCAATTGAATTTGTCATTTTAAAACGATGAATCCTTGGTCCTTTACAGTTAAGTCCTTGCAAGAGAAACCCTCAATTCAGTCAAGCGGTTGTTTATCTCTATAGCCACGTAAATGACCTTCATTTGGTACCACTTTTGAGGAGACGAATAAGATCATGCATGTGGTGTTCTTACTTCCTACATTTTGAGTTCTTCAGAATGTGATAGTCTCAAGAACATGAGGTTTTTTAGAGAATGTAGAGAATTGGATACATCAGTCAGTTGCAACAGATATAAGTCCAGGCCATTGTGTAGAATATGCGACCTAATATCTAATTATTACCTTTAACTGTATACCGATATAGTTCCAGGTTTTACGGATTCAGAAGAAAATTGGCTTCTAAAACGGAAGTGTTTCTTGTGTTGCAGATTCCAACTTATGGCATCTTTGAAAATATCAATTCGTTAAGCCAGCTAGCTGCCATGCCATTGTAGACTAAAGAGAGGCCTTTGCGTGTTGTCACGGGCTACACATATGTAAAGCTACTTCCCTATACATACACATATATGTGTCTTTCACTGTGTGCAATTTCATGTCTGCTGGAACACATGCTTTCCAAACGAGGGTACTTATACGATGAATCCCGTTGGAACGCAGTTAGGTAGGAAATTCTTGGAAAATAATGGGTTGAAGCATTTCCAGCTGTCAACTGCTGATGGTTCTTTGGAGGCTGCACCAACTGTGAGTAATTACGCCAGCCTTCCGTTTCTTTCCACTACTAGAAAATTTAACTATTATGTTAATTTGGTCGTGTTGATCAGTTACACTTTTCTGTTACTTTGGTTGAGTTTTTGTTCAAATCAAAAGATTGCTATCAGAATCAACAAAAAAGTGTCCCTGATCAACGCGACCAAATCAACAAAATAGTTGGATTTTCTAGTAGTAGTTTTGCAACGATTTAGGGTTTAATTAGGGTATCTTTCTTTGAGAATGAGTGCCTTTTGAAATATGCAGTGTCTGATGGATGGAATCTGCACAGATGGAGACTACTGATGCCATATTGGATTTGGTGAGCAGTGGAACCACTTTACGTGAGAACAATCTGAAGGAGATTTATGGTAGAGTTGTTCTCAGCAGTCAGGTAGCCAACAAAATGTTCCTATAGAAAGAAGAAGTCATACCTTACAATTTTTGAACAATAGAAACATGTTTCAAAAGTTCCTATACGACTTTCGGATTTGAGCTTGGCTGAACGTGTGAAAGAGGAATGCCATGGTTTAGACATCACTTACTATTGATGAGGTGTTGGGTTTTTTTTTGGAAGGGTGTGTTCATAGCAAATAAGAAAGCGTTGCTGGAACGCAAGGAGGTGCTGGATGTCGCTCATGAGATGTTGGAGCGATTTGAAGCTCATCTTACTGCTCTTGGTCAATTTACAGTACGGAATTGACACTCCACCCCTCTCCGCCTTTTGAAAACCGAAATCTTGAACGAGCAAGTAGAAATTGAACACACAGGCTCAAAAGTTCCTAATTTACGGTGTCATGCTGCATTTTTAACGTCTTTATTCATAACAGAGACTAGTCATAAATTTGTCGATTGTGTATTATAGGGTCCTGTCATAAACTATTAAATGTATATAATATGGACTTGTCATAAGATGACTTAGTGTAGCAGGGACTAGTCATAAAATTTCAAATGTCACAGGGAAGTGTTATAAATCAATGGGATGTGTATTATAGGGACTAGTCATAAAATGTTGAATGTATATAATATGGAGTAATCATAAAATGACGAATGTAACTGGGACTAGTCATAAATTGTGAAATATATGTAACAGTAGAGTTATAATGGACTTCTTGTATGCGTTGTGTAACAATTAATTGTCGAGGGGGTGCATACAAGTTTTTGACAAAGTAATGTGTCAAACACAACTTTTTCAACTAGATGACAAAGAGAACCATGAAGAGCCTACAAGAAAGAAGAAAGTGAAAGGCGGCAGGAAGTGAGGGTACTATGGAAGCACTCTAAGCAGCCTCAATCGTATGAAGTAAGATTCTCATAATTAGATAGTCTATATATTGATGAGGAATACAAGCCCAAAATGCGTGATAGTAAATCTGTCTAAGACTGATTCATTTGGCTTTGTTTTGAGATATTTACTATTAAATATAAGTGTACTCATTTACATTTCGCTAAACTCACTTCTATGTCTCTAACGATTTCCTCCTTTGTATCTGCAAAGTGAGCTTTGTACATCATTGCGTAATCCTAGATTTTAGTTTGTTATCTTAGCTGTTGCACCATGTGATGCATGACTACAATACATTGATATTGCTTGGACTGACTTCCAAAACGTTATTGCTGACGGTAATGCGAATCTAACACAACGTAATCACAAACATCTCACACAAATCCTAGTAACGTGACACTCAGTCACCCACTACATCATTCTACGAAGTCATACGACTAGATACATATCAACAACAATGTGACTACTGCGAGTCATGTAGTGTTCTGACTTCATCCGATATTGTAACTCGAACCAATCATCTACCTTTCGCACTCAGACTGAAATATGATTGGAGGTTTGAAAGACATGACTAGAAGCAGTCACAGCATCGGCCAAAATACAACTCGACATAGTCATATTCCACATAAGCCAAAAACATCACTACTAGTCACATTCCACATGAGTGACATTATGAGCCAAAAGATGACTCCACAAAGTCACATTCCACGTCAGCCGAAAATATGACTAACAATCACATTCCACGTGGAGGTGCCACGTTAGCAAAAATATCACTCCACAGAGTCATATTCCACGTTAGCATAAAATATGACTCCAGAGAGTCACATGCCACGTTGAATGCGACGTCAGCAGAAAATATGACTCCACAAAGTCACGTGCCACGTTGGATGCTACGTCAGCAAAAAAATATAAGTCTATAGAGTCACATGCCATGTCGGATTTTGGCCTCGGCTGCCCGGGTAGACCACGAAAAGTCAAGGACAAGGGAGCCGATCAAGTTGGCGGTTGGAGATGTTGATGTCGCACGTACATGGAGCCCAAGTATACGTGGAGCCCATCGTGGTGGCTGTGAGCTATTTTTTTTTAAGCAGACTTTGGATGCTTTTTTGCAATGTAAAACAAAATTCCAATTCTTTTTTGCAGTAGATTATGCAAGCATTTTTTTGTATCCAGAAAAAATATCAATTTTTTTTTAATTTTTTTTTTGTTTTCCCAAAACCTTAAAGGCTCTAAGCTGTTTTTTATTTTCAAAAGATTTTAGATGATTTTAGCATTGTAAAAAAATCTTTTTATTCCAAATTTGTTTTGCACTCCACTATACAAGCTTTTTTCTATACCCAGAAAAAAAATTCAATGGTTTAAATGTTGTGGCAAGCAATTGAGAGCTTATGCAATTTGATTTTTGAAAAGTTGCTCAAATTGAGTTCAAAGAAAGTCTGTTTTTAAACTTAATTTAACTCGCAATGCTTTGAGAGATCATGTTTTGATCAATGCCCCCTTTTATGAGCTGCCCAAGACTAAAAAACTTAAAACTAAATTAAACTATAATTTTTTTCTAACAAGAAATCATGTATGCTTTCAAACCCAATTTGAATCGTGCGAATCCAAATTAAACTTTGCTTAGAGGAAACTTTCAGAAAAATAACCCCTCTACCTTGTCTTGTGTTACAAATTTTTCTATTTTTAAAAAGCAATGTTGTCCTTTTCTGTAAAATTTTTTTTTGCTCCTATGATGAAAAGTACAATGATAACCAATAATACCAAATTTGAATTCTAAAAATACAAAATGTTATTTCTTTGAAATTTTAATGTGTATTGCTTCTTAATTCTATAAATGTAGATCTAAAAATGTTTTGGGAAATTAAACCGTAAGTATAATTTAAAGAAGTTTCTTGGAATATTCAAAAATAATCCAAAATAATATAAAATATTTTGAAAAATTCCAAAAGATTCCAAAAGATTCCAAAAAGAATATTAAAATATTGTACACCGATGTTGTACGAAAATAATTTGCATTATGATAGATGATAAAATCACATGATTATAATAAAAGGCGTTGATCTGATACGTATATGATACTAGATCCGCATTCAAAGCAATCGGATATTATCCGTGTCTTATGAGCCATGTAATGTAGATACATGATTAACGCAAGAATTCCGTCAAGCACGAGTTTCGTGCGGAAACAACACTTTTTTGATAACCATTGAAATGACACTACATCGACATCTTAGTAATGCATGTCACTTCCGTACCATAACAACAGTTCTAAATGCACGTATGACGTGTGGAATCCGTGTTTAACGATAAACGCACTGAAATTCTGCAGAATCAGTAGGGCCCAAAATTCCTGATGCTATTATGTCGTAGAGTTTTATTTGAAATAATTATTTTATTTTCAAAGGAACTTGAGTCCATAACCTCTATAGTTAACGACTGGGACAGAGTTAGGGAAGCGGTGGCGGGCCCCACCGTGGGTTCGGGCAATTTGTGTGTAGTTGAAGTGGGTAGAGAGGAAAATAATTATTCTATATTACTTTATTTTATTTTATTTTATATTTTTTTATAATATTATTTTGATCAAATTTAGATGGAGACAGAAAAAAAAAATCTAGATATGGAAAAGATGATGTCGCACGAAAAACGCACTAAATCAATGTAGTTTTAAAGACCATTAAAACACGACATTTGACAACAGTACAGAGTGAAGAATTCACACGTTTTCAATAGATGTATCAATTGTGTTGAATTAGTACTATATTCGTTTGTACGAACGTGATGTCATATCAGTGTAGTTGCGATGAATGACACAACGATGCGGAATCAATGCGAAAACTGTACGAACCCTTGAAATATCCGAAATCGCACTGAAATCGTGCAAAATCAGTGGGGTCCGAAATTCCTGATGAGGGTAAACTCTAATATTGATTACAATTTAAAATAGAGATAACTTATTAGAATAGTTTCCTCTCAAAAAATTCAATGACCACACACTTATATATGCTAATATAGACTTTTGAGTCCTCAAAACTCTGAACTATTTTTGGTGTAACTTTTGACCCCCTAGTTTTTATTTTTTCATGAGACAACCTTCACTACATTTTTTTAAGAAGTCCTTACACGGGATTTTCTAGATTTTAATTTCGATTTTCTGCCCGTTTGCAAAATTGTGAGCATTGTCACGTTAAGCATTGTCACGTCTTTAGGGCTACCGCCATCAGTGTTTGTGATCATCATGCATCTACCAATACACTTGATTGAGGAGCTATTCATATGCGGTCCAGTCCATACGCGTTGGATGTACCTATTTGAGAGGTATATGAAGGGCTTGAAAGGTTTCGTGAAAAACAAAGCTAAACCAGAAGGGAGTATGGCAAATGGATATTTGAGGGAAGAGTTAATTGGCTTTCTCAATGAATATCTCTCAAAGTATACTCCGACAACAAAGCGTGCATTGGATGACAAGGAGGAACCTCCCATGTATTACGAGATTTTGGAAGGATCAAAAAGGGACCAAATAATGACACCAATTTTTTTGAAGTTGGTGCATGGATTTGTGTTAGACAACACAGAACACATGGATCCGTGTAGAAGGTACAATTTCACTCTCTCCAATGGACGAAATATTGTTTTTAACAATAAAAAGGTTTTAGTTCCAAGAATTTCATGGCAAAAAAAAAATACAATCTTTGAGAGGCTGTCAAAGTTGGCAGCAGTGAAACAATTTCCAAAGCTACTAATGTTGGTAGATTTTGTATAACTTTTTTTTGGTGAATCTTTTGGCCTTGAAATTTGTCACACATATGATCAATTTAAAGATTATTCTCTGGTTAAAATTTCGTGGTAAAAAACTAATGTTTGAGCTCTTGGGAGGCTTTCAAAGTTGGCAGTACTGAAATTTGTTTCACTGCGAATTCGAAAATGACATTTTGATTAGTACCCCACTGTACATTTTGGCGAGGAAGTGCATGATCTTATTCAAATTGTTCAATATAATTCATACAGTTTGGATTACCAGAAGCTACAAGGGCAAAGAGTATTATGGCCATAGAGAGGACCAAATGTTTACTGAAGGTACCATGCCGTATATTTTTGGATGTAGTGGAATACTAGGGACAACAATATAAGAGACTAATCATACAAGGATTTCGTGTCATCATTATTGCTGTACAAGAGATATAAGGAGACTGTAACAGAACAAGAGCATCAAAGAGAACAGTAGCGTCAAGGACAGCGGCGAGGCGGAAGAAGGACTTAGTTTGTGTTCCCCACAGAGCTCAGGCCACTACCAATGTTTGCAAACTGGGTCCAAGAAGAGGTAAGACGTGAGCAACAAACTGGTGTTGTTGTGAATCCAAGGGTAGTTGGCACGGCAAGAAGTCCATTGCATATAGCTGCAGCATATGAATCAATGTATGCTTTTGGGAATCATTATAAGCTCAAAGAGACTCCTTAAAACATGCGATAGTGGAGTTGCAGCTACAATTAGACAAGTATGTAAGAATAGTATTCGTGATAGTAACCTTGTTAATGCAGATGTGGAATATGTAGGACACATTGAGGAAATTTTAGATTTTAACTACAGACTTCATTGTTTAGTAGTGTTAGTCGGTGATTTTGTGGAGGCAAATTGCATAGGTGAACATGCAACAATAGAGAAAGATAAATGGGGCTTCACATTAGCAAACTACAAAAAAAGATACGGTAGGGTTTGTAGAGATAGTTTTGCATTTCCAAGGCACTGTGAACAAGTGTTTATTCCAACGCTAGAGAGTGTCCAGGTTTGGAGAGTGGTGTTGAAGAAAGAGGTTAGAGGAAAACGTGTATTACCGAACAACGACAGCGATGAGGAGTCATAATTGTTCCAGATAAGCCGAGATGAGGACTTCGAAGGCATACGGCTTGATGAGGAGGTTGGGGAGCAAGAACTTGCTCTAGCCGCAACATGAGAGGATGTGTTACTACAACTGATCATAAGAGAATATAGAGGAAGACGAGGAGGACGCGGGGCTCGTGGTACTAACCAAGTAGGCACAAGGGGCAGGCGTGGCGTGCAAAGCGGGCGTGGCGGTCCTCAAAGAAGTGAAGTAGAAGAGGTAGAAGAGAGTTCAACCAGTGAAAAGGATGATGAAGCAGAAGAACATTGGTACACATGAAATTTTTACGATGCGGGGCGAGATCATAGAGGAAGAAGATCAGAAAACGAACTTGTTGGGAGCAGAAGAGTGCGGCAGAGACATGAAGTTCAGGAAAACATCGACAAGAACGCAGGTACCAGCTCGGAAGAAGAATGCAGTTACGATGAAAACTCGTCCTCTGAATCTTCATCCACAAATTCAAAGCACACTGAAGATGAGCAGGTCAGTTGTTCATTTTACATGTTTATGATTCATATTACTAAGTCACTCAGATTTTTGTTATTATTGTGTAAATGTCGTTGTCATTGAAGTGATAACGTATTGGAAGTAGACTGAGGGAAAGAAACTTTTTTGTCTTAAATATGTTTGAGAGGAAATTTACAATGACCAGAAAAGTAACACTATGTGTCCAAACTGTAGGGGTGTTTAAAGCATTCCTATAAAAGTTGAATTAACTGTGTCATAACATGGGTAGTATTTTGCATAAGGCATATATAATGTGGAAGAATATGCAGACATAGACGTTGGCAAACACAAGAAGGGGAGCACCGTTGAGGCTACCTGAACTTAACAAGCGGGAATACAACACTATATTGAGATGAAATTTGCAAAGTCATATGTAGCAATTCAATTGTAGAGGTAGTGTTTTCCATTAAATTGTAAGGAATAACTAAGTTGCACTAATAGAAAACTGTTGTGTTGATGAAGGATGCAAACTGAGTAGTGGAAGGTTAAGCATCGTCAATGCCATTTGAAGCTATGGGAATGAATAATGCCATATGTTGCCATCCACAAACATGTACTAGGAATGGATAGATATTGTGGGAAGAATATTGGTCCAATGGGGAGGCAAATTACCGGTAACCCTTTCCTTTCCTGTTCCGTTATAAAGTTTTGAGGTTAAGTTTGATAGTGCTCTGTTCAGGGCCATTTTCTGGCTAAACCTCGTGTTTTTTATTCTACCATTTTTGCAACATTCATTAGAAAAAGAAGTGGTAATATGAATACTACAACATGAAGTGGGTAGTAAATGCTTAGAAGCCACAAATATAATCTGTGTAATATATCCTACAGAGCATATTGGAGATTTTTCAATGTCAAGCTGCAGCTGCAGCCCCACTTTTGTGTCTACAAATGATATTTTTTACAGTTCTATGTAATTGATTTCTGTAATATGCGTGCACATGTTACCGTACTTGAATATCTCTAAAAGTGGTGATGCTAGATATTTCAAACTACAACAAGAACAGACTCCATATCAATGGGCACATAACGCTGACCATGCTAACAAAAACGTACGGCCTAGACGTCATTCAGAGGCACATGTGCAATGCAACAACGACACCCGCTCAGAGGAAGAAGGGAGTTTGTCTGAGAATTCGTCTTCTAAAAAGTGTCCTAGTTCTTCAGAGAGCAAAAAATATGGAGAGGTGAATTTTTTCTGAAGTTACCGGTGCACACTCGTGAATTGTTGAAATTTTGCTGTGTGAATGTCAGAATTAGTTTTCTGCTAAGCAATTCCAGTTAAAGTGTATAAAATGTCAAGGCAATCATTAAATTTTCGTAGTCAATTTTGTGATGCAGTGTATGCTCGAGAATGTATTTTGATTACTATGTATCCAAAATGTTGAGGGGTTACAGATTCAAGTGGATTGCAATAGTGACATGTCCTGGGAAAAATTTGTTAAAACTGTAAGTAATGAGGAAGACTATGCAAATTACATGGGAGGCTTCAATCATATGGAAGTGGGTGTCATGAAGGTTAACAGTGAACTAACATTAACTCACATAAACCTGAATATGGAAGTAGCAAGGTTGTAAGCTGTAAATGAATTTATGATGTATTTTTTTCTTTCATTCCAAAAGATATCATGAATGGGCAGTGAAAAAACCAATATATGTCCATGAAAGACAAAACTTGAATGATACAATGTTATGCAGGAACAATGAATGCAATAGGGGAGTAGAGATTCACGTACTCTGCATTCCCTAGAAACAAGGGTTACAAGATGACAATACGCAAAACGCACCTTTTTTCCATAGTTCCGTGACACTTATAAACAAACAACTGTACTGTGCTCCGTTAATCCCTTCTGATTACTTCTACAAATGTGATTTGACTGAACATGAGTTTATTGTTTTGATTGAACTTGTGTTTATTGTTTTGACATCAACTCAACCTTCTGGAGGAGCGGGCGTCGCAGACTCAGTGGTACAAATTGAAGTGGGTGGTACATGGTCATTGCCGTCTTCTTCTTAGAAGACAATATACTTATAAACTTGTCACGAGACAGTTGGAGTTCTAACTCAATCTGTACATATAATCATTTTTGTGATTTTGTGTAATATTTATTTGTTAATTTTTATGTGCATATTATTTGTGTTTCATGCTTTCTACAAGTGGTGCGCTGTGTCAATGTGAAGTTCATTATGAATGGAGTCCTTGTTCATGGAAAATTTATGCAAGAAATAGATGAGTGTAATTCATACTAGTGTGGTTGTATGCGTAATATAAATGAAGGCAAGTCACAACAACATTGATAAACCACACTATTCGCAAAATAACATTAGAAAGTATATAGAGCCAGAGGTAAAAAACTAGGTTCCTAAACCACTATGAACATTTGTATGAGTGACAACTAGTACTGACACATGTTATCTTCTTCTTCGATATGCTAAGTGTGGAAGAATATAGTGACAGATCAGAAAAGCAGTTCCACGTTTGCAACACACCCCGGACAGTAAAAAAATACTCCTGAAATCCTGCGAACTTTGCGCGTCCAGGCTGGAAAGTGAATAAGAAGTTGACAAAAAATTGACAAAAAATCAAAATTAACCGATGTGATTGGACTCTACATGGCAAATGTTCCATTTGTCATCTTGGACATTTCTATGTTAACTTTTTGTCATCTGGATACCCATTTCCTTGTAGTGATTATTTTAAAAAATAAAATAAATTATTTTTGTTTTTATAACACTGAACAATTTATTCTAAGGCAAATGATTACATAAAAAATCACAACTTCAGGACCTTTTCGATGGGATAAACTTTATTTTCAATGAATGACATTTCATTTGTTTTAAAATAAAATAAAATTATTAGGCAAATTTGTGTTAAGTCTGCCCAGGACTACGATACACAGTAAAAAACTCTCGACAATCAACTCTCTATTCCAGTGTATAGGGTTTTGATTATCCAAACCCTAAATCCAGAGTACCCAAAACCGTCTACATCCAACGGCCTCTAGCTACCCAATCGAGTCCATCGACAGCGCACAACCCATCACCTAGTCCTCGTGAGCAGGTAGCCAACAAAGACTTTGGCACTCCATTTCCTTCGTTCTTTTTGCTCACTTCCTCTGCGTCCCGCATCCTTCTGCGCATCCCCACACCGGCGTAGTCCCGCTTCTCAACATGGTGCATCCCAAACATTGCATTCCCTCTCCTACACCTCTTTTTTATAAAAGAAAAACGCTACAGTTTTAACTCAGAAATAACTTCGCGTCGGTTTAGGTTTTTGATTCTCGTAGGTCATTGGTTTGGAGGATTTTTTCGTGTTATTTTTTGGTGTTGGATTTCGTGCAGACCACCAAGAGGCGCAGTGGAGGTTGCAACACCAATATTGGGTTTAGTATTTTGCAGCTATAGGGTTCCCGTGCCCTGCATTGCAAAACCCCTCCAACCATTTTCTATTAGCCATTAACCCCGCCTTCGATAATCGAGAATTTGACACTTGTCTCATCAAGGTACAACTTCTAGATTCATTCATGATAAAAATAATAAATAGAAGCCATATATGGGCATGCCTACGTTTTCTCTTCAATTCACCTAGAAGTGCACATTTATTTGTACTATTTGCAACTCTCTGCAATAAAAAATTACATAACCAATTGTACTATAGTAATTGTTACTTGGAAACTTAACTAGTTGTTTCATTCAAGTCGTTGGTATGTTCAGGACATGGAAAGAAGAGGGGCCTTAGAGAATCCTTCAATGGTGGAGACTGTGAAGATCCTAGTGGATGCGTAAGCGTGTTCAGATGCTGTGTATAATGCTACCGTGAAGATCTAGAACTAGTTGAAGAATGTAATTACCATTCACACCTTATTACTTATTAAGAGTGTTAAGGGACCAGTTTTAAAGGATCATTAATGTAATTATGGAGTTTAATACGGTCATTTTAAAAAAAGCCAATAACGTTGCATGTGAAAATGAAATTAGAGAAGTATAAGAGATAGGAAAGTGATCTAGAATTTCTCACGCTTATAGAAGTTAGATTCAGACAATCTAGAATTTCCACCTAAGATTTTGAGATGGCCGTGGCCATGTAAACCCCATTTGGTGCTCCAAGTGCGGACGTTGCGTCCCCAAGGTAATTCGACTTTTTCCTTTTGCGTTTAAATTTTCATAATTGATAAGTGAGATTCTGGCATCAAGAGCTTTGCTTACTATAGAGATGTAGGACATAAACTTATTTTTGCATGAAAACTAGAGCTGTTGATTACTTTTTAGTCTTGAAAGCTGGCTCCTACACAAGTGTCTATGCTCTTGTAATTGCTTTGTCAATGCTGTTTAAATTCTCATGTAAATGTGCACTCTTGTGTTTTTTAACACTGCAAATGTCGCATGAATGCAAGCTTATTTGATGGTGCAGGAACCATGAGGGACACGGTCATGGCTTGCACCAGCGGAGGATTGTTAGTACTTGCCGATGTCAGCATTGAAAGGGCGTCGTCGCCGTAGTTCCCGAGTAAGTTTAGTTGCGGGAGGTTTTTCACGGGGCAGAAATCCGTGGTAAAATGGCCCAACACGATCCTTCCCCTTTACAATTCCATGCTTGAAGCTCCGGTCGATTGTGCCCGCATGCTCGCAGTCGCAGGTGCGTTTACCTTGATTTCTTCATCTATTAATGTTCTTTTTGTGGCATGATCGATGACAGCTGAATTCCGTGCACTTTCAGTTGCTGCACAGTTTGCTTTTTGAGTGCGGAATAACTTACAGGCTGACGATCCAGGGAAGATCCATCAATAATAAATTAGATCAAACCCTCATACGCATAAATGTAGTTTTCCATTTCGCCATCGCAGCGCCGGGTTTGTTGTTGTCTCTGTCGGTAGTAGCTTAATCTCTGGTGGTACATGTGCACTTTGGTCCCTTTGCGGCCGTAAGTCTATGATGATTAGCAACATTCGGTTCTGTAGCCTGCAATTATCAACATTATGTGTCATTATCCCTCACATTGCTACAATTGGCTGAGTTCACGTGGTATCATCCTAGCAAGAACGGGGCGGTAGCAAATACAGCCGGAATGGTTTGTTAACTAAGGCTTTTGAATTTGGTGGGCCTATGCTCTTTTTTTGACCGGTACGTCCTCAATTCTCACTGCATTGATGAGGGTCTGTCAGGGTCGAATTTTCTATTTTTTCTGGAAGTCTAGGGTCGGGGATTATTGATTCGATCTTTTAGCTCCCATGTGCCGATTTGTTTCAGAAACACATTCTTTTATGATGATTTGATTGTATTTGCGTTGCGATTTTGCTAAACCGCATTCTGATTAAATACCTGCTAGTTATAGGCAACTCTGTAACCCTGTGCAAAACCCTTGTAGTATTTGGGCCAAGTTCGCATCTGCACTTTGCTCAGCGACGCCATAGTGATTTCAAGCTTACCTTGGGACATGACTCTCTTTGCTGGTATGACCATAAGTACTTCTTTTGTGGCTTAAAAATTGGTAGTTGGACACTTTTTTATCTTTTGAATTCTACTCTAGTAGTGCCTTGTCGCCTGCCTACAACAGTTTACAGGCCTCAAAGGAAATACACAAAATTGAACTTGAGATGTCGAAACCTGACCTCGCGTCATCACAATTGATTGCTTTGCTGCCATGCATACATGTGTCAATTCCGGTCAATGTATTCATTGAAACAACAATATCTACATCTTGAAACCTTACGTCTGCATGGTGAAAGCTCGGAAGCTCATGTGCTCATGTGAGGGATGAGAGGGTTACTGAAACACTGATGAATCCAATTGTGGTTATGCTTCAAATTTGGGCCCATATTTTGTCTTTGAGAAAGAACCAAGTTGTTGCTCCGACGGGTTGGTTAAAATAAGGATTTCGTTAAAAGTGCCTACTGAATTGTGCACTATTTTTTGGGATTATTTTTGAATATTTATATCACAAATTTTGGTACGTATAAGCAATAATATTGTACTTTGGCTAGAGTCTTTTCAGATATATATTTTCATAAATCTTAAGGGGTGAGGCACTTGCCACATCCCTTAGAACAATATTTTGCCTACTTAGTTTAAATCTTAAGGGGTGAGGCACATGCCACACCCCTCATGATGATATTTTTCTTGCTAGGATAATTATAAAATGATCATATTTTCAATGAAATTTATAAATTTTCCAAAAAATTGTTCATAAGCACTTTTACATATTGAATTGCACTTTCAACGAAACCCTTGTTTAAAGCAAATGCCACATTCATGGTCACACAATATCCACTATATATGTCGGTATGATAGTCCTAGATCCGAACCGAAATTACTGAAATGTGCAAGAGAAGTCAATCAAGGTGGTCAATCTTTGTTGAGTGTGATGGAACTTCAAAGGTGGAACTTCATATGGAACTTTAGATGGAACTTTAGATGAAGTGTAGAATTGTAGTGTCAAAATGCACATATATTAAATAGAGGAGGATGAATTCCAATAGTGTGGAAATTCTGGAGTGTACCTAGATTGAACATTTGGAAGTCAACGTAATATATGTTGAATTTGAACATGTTGAAACCTTCTTAAAATCTATTGTTTTGTGATATTTTGGAATCTTCATTTTTATGGGATTTTGGAACATTTGAACGTAATTTTTTTTTAAATTGCAAGTGTTCAAAAAACATTTTTATTATGTTAAAACATGTGTTGAAACAACATCTACATGTTGTTTGGGATGTTGTTTCAACTAGGCTTCTCCACTAGTGTTTGTTTTATTGTTATTTTTTTTTTAACAAAATTAAAATTTATAATGTATTTTTGAACCTTGCATTGTTAGAGGTGGTAGAATCTTTTGTGCATGTGAATTTTTGGAGGGAAATAAAAAGAAAAAAAGAAACGGCTTTGTTGGCCACTACTGGCTAGCACTACAACATTGCGGCACTATTCAAGGAACATCCTCAGCTCCCCTACCTCAACTCCTATTCATTTTGATAACTTTGATTGCTTGCCAATGTTTCCACAATCTCCTAAATAAGGCGCAAATTTGAAATCTAGATCGCTTTTTTAGTAGCTTTCTAATGCACCAATCTTCCTTGGGTAGGGCGCTTATACATGTATTTAATAACCCATCTGCAACGGAAGGGTATTTATTATGGGGCTATTTATCTAATAATTTGGAATTTATTTACACCCTATTTGTACAGATAAATCTAATTTTTCCATTTTAGATGACCCTATTTGTATTTATAAAGTCGTAAGTGAACTAGTTTCTAGTACCCTATGTTCTTTATAATTTTTATGTTTGACCTCATGAACGAGGAAAGATAGGACTCTTGAATGTTTGTGATGAAAATCCAATAAACCATGTCTAGATTGAAGACATCTTGAAACAATGTACCAAAACATAAAAATTTGAAGCATTATTAAGACCTCCTATTGTTCCAAAAAATACATCAAACAATGTTCAAATCAAACAAACTTGAAGCAAGCAAATGAAAATGAATAGTTTTTCATCCATTGACCACCATAAAATGCATTATACACCTCTACCTCAATATTTTTTTTTCTACCTACTATTCCCAACCCTATTTTAGATCAAAATAATTTGATAAATTGATGCATTATATGGTACCCTTATTTTTATATACACACAAGTTTCTAATTGAAAAGGCCCTTCATGTATCAAAGAATTGTATAAATTTTCTCACAAATGAATAAAAAATACCCTACATTCTTTTCCACATGGTTTAATAAATTTTTGCGAGTGCCCTACTCTGGCAATCTTCGCGTGATTTTGTTGAGAAAACCCACCTTTTTCTTCATTATTCTCTCATAAATAAGCCCATGGGGCTTACTTGATACTTAAGAGTTAAGAAAGTCCTTGATTCTTGCAGCAAGATGTGTGAATGACCCCCAAGGTTTGGTAGAGTGCCACCTCGTCACGCTCGTGACGTGGAATTCAAATTCTAAAACAATAAAATTGATGACATAGGATTCTGAACCTCCTTTTGTGATGCATTCCTTGCACGCACCACTGTGCTGATGACTCCATTCTCTTTGGAGTAGCTGCCTCTGCTTCTGTTGTTGCCCCGAGTCTCTGGTCTTGAAGCAATGTAAACCGGTGTGAGGGAATCAATCAAAATCCACTGTCATTCAATCAAGCTCCTATTAAGTGGCTTGTGGCTCTAAGTCTTTCTGGAACAAGTCTCTCAGTCAGTCAGCTGGGAGCACCGTGACTAGCACATGTACGTACTAACTGCATTACAGTGATCGACCCACCGTGAGCAGCCCAACGTCAACCTAGGTGCTTGATATTTGATTGCTACACTAACTAAGCAACAGACAGACACAACTTCATTCCTCACTCGATCCTATTCCACAGTAGCTCTTGTACCACTCTTTCCACTTCTTCAATACATACGCGTTGAGTAATTATAACCGAGTACGTACAAAACTCTCGCCACACTTATAGACGACCCTCACAATTTGACTCCGGGGCCAAATTTGGGTGGAGGGTGGGGGTGTAAAAATGAAGGATTTATATCCCGAGGCAGTTTTTTGGCCCCTACAATAGTGCAAGACATGTAGTTCAAATAACATGCAAGACAATAGTTCCAATAACATGTTCAAACAACATTTGGACAAAAATGTTGTTTCAACATCCCAGTGTTGAAACAACAGTGTTCCAGAAAATGTTGTTTCCACCAACTTGTGGAAACTCATGAGGAACACGAGAACATTGGCAGATTAGAATGGAGAAAAGTCCTTCAAAATCCTAGGACTACGCTCACCATTGATTAGGATCGAACAGCTGAGGATCGTTTTAGGGTTTGGCGTTGGCTAAGCTAAAGCTGACACAGGAGTTCAAATTTGCACTCTTTCCCAACTTAGCCGAACAGCCATAGCTTCTTCTGCTCTCTTCTCTAGCTTAGCCGAACAGCCACAACTTCTTCTGCTTTCTTCTCCAACTTAGCCGAATAGCCACAGCTTCTTTCCCGCAAGCTCGCTTGTAGAACCCATCGGTATTGTCATTGTCCTCCCAACACTGGATATACCCCGCAAGTTTATACAACCATTGAAGAGAATAGTTTCAGAATTGACTTGTGCACATCGTAGGAGTTGATGGAGTCAAATGCGATTAGTAGATCTCGCCCTTGTTGCCCGGGAAAATACTATGTTCGGTCCATTTGTGACAGTTGAAGCGGTGAGAATCGATTTTCAGGTGATGCATTGACATCGATTTTCAGGTTTCATCTTCTGCTTTGTGTATTCGGGGCGTGCAGGACAAGAATTAGTATTAGGGTTCTCGCTACAGCCAGAGCATCAATATCACTAGGAATTGATGCACATTGCTTCATGTGCGTGTATGATTCAAATTGTTTGTGAATTTGCCGCATTTTCTACCTGGCGCGAAGAATTCTTGGCATGGTTGTGAATGTCTTACGATTGGAATTACTCGGTACTATTATGAAACTAGGAGACTCCTCAAGCGTCATAGCATTTAGTAGCCTATAGCAATTTAAAAACTACTTGTGGTTTTTAATAGAGTATCTGTGTTTTCAGGCATTTTGATTGCGTGAGTTTTTAGAATGTAAGCTTCTCATTTTCTTAAAGTTTTTTTTACTAATACAATGGTTTTTTTTCCCAAAGTTGTAGTGATCCCAAGTCAGTTTTGCGTAGAAACAGTGATGCACTCATTAAGGTTTTTGTTGATGTATTATGTTCATCGACCTTCTTATGCCCTCCTTTTTTTTCGGACGTTTTAAGTTTGGACCTATTTTCAACACTGGAGTCTGGTGGAAAGCAATGAAAGAATGAACATTATTATATTTTGTGCTCTTGTTAATTATGCCGGTCTTTCATCCTTTGCGACTAGGGTATCAAACTAAAGCCGGTGGCCGTAACAAGAAGACTAAACGTGTAGCCCCCAAGATCAGGAATGTTTACCTCAGGCAGTCAAGCTTATTATGAAGTAACATCTCTAAGCTCTTGTTTTTTTGCATATTTTCCTCATCATTTCTCTCCATGCGTGCATATTTTATTCATGTGAAGAATATATTCTTCTTAAGAATGTTCTGTCCTGCTTAAGTCTTTTTTCTTGTTTGATTGTAGTAGTGAGAATGTTGTTTTTAGGGTTTGAAGACAAGTTCAATTTCCACGGGATATAAATATACAATTCCTGTGAATCTTCCAATATAGGATTTCTCTGTCGTCCTAGAATTTAGGGTTTGATTATCCAATCTTGGTTGTGTGTGACTTGGAATTGGTTGTCTTTGGACATTGCGGGATGAATTAGACCTTTTTCGGGTTTGAGTGTATCATATAATTGAGAGTCTTGCAAATTGTGATTGTCTTGAAGTATTGTAGGTGGAAGGAAGGACTGGCCAAAAACAATTTGTGGCCGTGCATGACACCGTCTAACAGCTTGCTCTGCGGCCTTACTTTCTACCAAAGAATGTAAAGTTCTTCTAAACCTTGACTTTCCGAGAGAAGGCAAATTGAATCCACCTGTTTTGAATTTTAGAGAGTTTGTTGCCTTTCACTTCCACAAACTCCGTTCCTCTAGAGTCGATAGCTTTCATTGTAGATTGGACTTTGCTTTCAAATCTGATTTTAATCTACTTTATCCAATTTGAAACAAGAATTGCTTTATTGAGGGAAATTAGATTTAAAGCCTATTGATCGGTGTTTGGTCATTATTGTTTGGTCATCAATGTTTGGTCATAAGGCTTGGAGAGTATCTATGTACAATGCAACTATGTGTGGAAAAAGAAGGTTTTTGATGTGTAAGCTCATTTAAAAAGAATCACCGTGAAGATGACAGCTCAATGCATTGCTATTAAGTGAACTATATAAGTGATATTGGAAGGAATATAGGACATTCTTAGATTTTGCATCCAAGAACCTTGTTTGTTTTATTTTTCTAGTGGAATAGTTGTTTGGTATTACCTATTGATTGTGAAAATCTGCTTTTGTACATATATGTTTACAATGGTGGATGATCATATGTTGTGTCTGTCGCGCAGATTTTTGTAGGTGTTTCTACAGCGAGGGTGAGAGATACAATTTGAAGGACACAACAATTTGCACCTACCATCTATATTCATCAATAAGATTGATGCAATTGGTGCTAAGTGTAGTAGGTATCATTTTGACAAGGTGAGTTGTTATTGTAGAAATTTTCATGCTATAAAGAGTAATTAGTAGATTGCTCAAGACAAGTGCAAGTGATTTTTGATAAATAATATAGTATTTAACAATTTCATGTGTTTACAATGTTTTCTTAACAAATGACACTGGTTAGGTAGATTTATTGAGAGTTTTCCCTCTTTTCACTTTGTGTGATTTCATGTGTAAATGTGTTGAGTTTTAGATTATAGTGTGAAAATAAATGTACAATTGCAGTGTGTTGCTTGAAATGAATATAATTTGGACATGATTAAGTCCACATTATGAAACATTATGAAATCTACTCGTTAATTAGAAAATGTACTCAATTCGAGAATTATGAAAGCCAGACACCATCTTTTTAATTTGAACATTTTGATATCATTTTTGAATCTACGTTTCTGTAACATTGTGAAATCATCAATTTCTTACTGAATTTGGGACATTTAAGAAACGTTGATTCAATTAGCACGTTCAATCAACATCACTCATAATGTTGTTTCATCCCACGTTGAATCAACGTTTTCAAAGATATTTCCACAGAGGTTCAAACATGTTTTTAACATCCTAAACAACATTAGGATGTTGTTTCAACCTTCCTTGGAGGGTACTTGAAACAACATCTTAATGTTGATTAGGATGTTGTTTCTACAAGGATCTTGTAGTAGTAACACATCCTTCAAAAGCACCATAGTTGAACTGGGTAAAGCATGTTTTACCTTAGTAAAGGTTCCAGAATGGAAGTCAAAGTTTGACTCTTAATTCCTTATTTTCACTTTTAGACACAATACTAAATGGGGTAAAAAATAAGTCCAAATTATCCACTTTTTACCTCAACAAAAATGTTTGGACCCCTCTGAGCATTGCTTATAATTCTGCTGAAGTTAATTGACCCAAGCGGAAGAGCAATTGGTGCATTTAAACATATACAAGAATAAAAGCAAATTTTGAAAGCACATTGGAAGTGGGAGATGGGACAAAGCAGATGAGAAATTTGAAAGCCATATACAAGGCGGCAATAAGTTACATTATTGACAAGAATGCGGGACTGCTAGTACATGAGTGTAAGAGGGGGAGCAGAAGAGCAGGAGAGCCTGAGAGCCTAGGATTTTCTGAATTTTTTTTTTTCATTTAAAAAAAATAAAAAATACCTATGACCGTGGGACTCAGATGTGGGATTTAGAGAGTTTAGGGATGAAGATTTAGGGATTTAGGGTGGTTGCAAGCCACAGTCACCCAATCAAGCTCCCTTTGTCATCTCCACGTCATCAAAGCTACGCTCAGCAAATGCCCTAGCGAGTGGCTCTAAATACATGGGGAGCTCAAACAATTTTGGTGGACTTGGAAAGAAACCGCAGGAAGCAATGAAAGGCATGTGTCGAGGAGGGCTTGTTCCAATCAAAAGTCTATAAAACACTCGAAATACATTAGTACTTTGAGCCGCATGTCATTGTTATCATCATAAAACTAGCAAACTTCAATGCAAACAAACTTACTTATCTTTCGCGTCTTCTTTTGAGCTGCGTTGGTACAAGCTCTATGGTGTCCGGAACTTGACAGCGCTTTGATGCATAAGGCAGTGGTGTAGAAGATGTAGCCTTTGCACGCAAAAGAAGAGCAATGATTGCATCATAGATAGCTTTGTCCTCCTCCAAAATCACAATGTGGCAGTTGACATTCTTGCAAGCATGAATTGAAGCGCTTGAAACATATATAGAGAGTTTATAAGAACAATGTTTATGCATTAAAGAAAAGACGTCAACAAAATAAAATGAATTCAATCCGAACGAATGGAATACAAGTTACCGGTCATAGCGTTGTAGTCAAAAACGATGTCTCTTTGATTACAGTATGCCTTGATGAGAACTTGCCAAAAGTCTTTGCTCTTTTTGTGCGGTCCACGATAGGGCCTGCTTCGGTTCATTTCCAGGTCGGATTTGGTGGTGTAGTTTTGCAGCCACTCGTCTGATCCAATGTCCACTCTGACCTCGTTCATAGATGAAACTAGATTGAAATTGAAGCTAAATCTCTCCTTCTTTACCAGAAGGTAGGCTCCGAAACTTTGCGTCTGAAACATCACAAGACAAAACCAAAATCACATATCATAGAGTGAACAATATGAAATCGACATATAAAGAAATGAGAGAGTTTGATATAAAGGCAAATGAATAACAAAGCGTCAATGGCTCATTACCCGGATAACACAAATGCAAACGATTCATGCACAGTCAGTTTCTCCGTTCCACAAATCCGTTAGTCTCTTGGTTACAGTGGATGACAACCATGCCTCCACTGTCCTGATGGTAGTTATCTATGAGCTCAAAAATGGCTGCAATATTCGCTGGTAGAAACCTATTCCAATGTGGGACCTCGTTAAAATGGTCAAATACAATTGAGACGCGCGGATCCTCTTGGTAGTCCACCAACATGAGGTCAACAGTGCCCTTTGCATTGTGGCGACCATTGAACATGCAATCCCAATCTCCACAATGTTGTATCACATGTTTAGATAAAAAAACTAATTGCGTTAGAGGACTCGGGGTTGTATTTTTCGAGCATTTTAGATTGGATGTGGCAAGAAAGCAATGTTGAATGTCGGGCAACACTTTATCGAGGAATGTGAAAAAATCACGGAAGACAAGAAGTGTTGGTTTATCCTTCGGCAAGAGCAATTTAAAGGACAAATTGAAGAAGAATTCGTCGTTTACTAAGTTAGCGTTATCAACAACCTTAACAATGACGGAACCTTGCGTTAGTCGCTCTTGTGTGAACGGAATGAGAGTAGATTCCTATTTCGTGTCCACTTTTTTTGACGAATGGTTGCTTTGAGCTTCGTCAACCACTGTAGAATCGTTTGTGTTACCAACCTTATCCGCTTTGACCCTCTTCACCTTGCCTTTCTTAGCCCTTAATAGTTTTCTTAGCCCTTAATAGTTCCCTTCGCCTTTCGAGCTTCCTCTTTAACAAGCTCCATTTTGAAGAGGGATTTTAAGTTCTCCTTCTTCTTGACATCTAGGGCATATATCTCCACGATAGCGTTTGCTCTTGTAGTCTTGTCAATGGATCCGTTGTTGCTATCAAAGAGGATAATGTCTTTTGCATTCTCCGCTAAGTCATAAAGTGCCTACTCATCGTTTGGTACAAGTTTTAGACTACACATGAAGTACGAGCCATTGCTACAAAGATGAGGTGAGGTCCAAATCTTCATCCGATGGAAGCTGAACATAGAAGTTGGGCTAAACAAATCACTCCACAAGTGCAAGAAAGGGGGTAACTCATCCTAGCTAATAGCCATCTTTAGAACCAGCTCCAACATAAAGTACGAGCTCCAATTTGATCCTCAATTGGTACAATTTGGAGCTGCTCAATTTTCATCACGGCGTTGAGTTTGTTCATGGCACAAAGTTGATTCATTGATACATTTGTTGTGTCCATTTTGTTGGCGTCGCTATTGTCATTGTCTAGCTCTCCAAGGGCAGGCTGAGCCTCTTCATCATGTGATCTAGCATCCACGTTAGCACTAGCTGTATTCTCAAACATTGTGAACATGAAGTAGATCAAGAAAGTAGATATAAATAAGTTTGCCCAAGACAAATGTCTCAGCATACATATCTAGGTCAAACGTCTACAGACTTGCCGTCCTTGTGATAATGACCACTGGTCTAATCCACGGAACTTACGAACGGCCACATCCAATAGAAAAATTGATGAAGATTCAAACACTAACTCATCAGTCTCTGCATATAGGGGAGGTAATCTAGGCAAGGTCACGACTGGAAACGCAAGGAAAAACCGAAGAGGAGCAAAAAGAAACTAAGGAGGGGAAGTAGAAACATACTTAGGCGGGGAAGTGGAAACAAACCCAAAAAGGGACTTGGGAACAAACTGTCGAGGGGAACTGGGGATATACTTGGGAAGAGTGGTGGTAACAAATTTTGGGGGGGAGGTGGGAATGAATCCTAAAGGGAACGTGGGAACTGACACTGGAAGAGAAGCGGAAACAAACACTGAAGGAGAAGGGAGAACAAACGCAGGAGATGAAGAGGAAAAAAATACAGAAAGGGAGGTGGGGTCACTAGCAGAGCTATAAACATCTACACTATCAACCTCCTCTTACTCATTCCTGGAGGTATAGAAAAGATGACCATCACTATTCAATTTAATGAGATTGATAATCTCAAACAACATTGCTACATTGTTTGCAATAGCAACCTAAAACATAGATCCAAGACCATATAGTAAATACAAAATAATGACATAAAACAGCAATACAAATGACATTACGATTCCTCCTATATGATCAAACCTAATCAAACATTTAGAAATATTGATTGTGGTTATCAAAATAAATGCAAAGAGTGATAAAATATATTCTTATGATAAACGCTAACAAAGGACCAATCTAATTTATAGACGATTATTCTCAGACATTTAAAAAAAAACAAGTTTAAGAAGCTACGCCAAGTTTTGGAGTGGCACCACTTTGCACCGCGAGGGTGCTCTGTTACAAAACTGCCTCGCGCCACGCTGCAGCAAAAGAGCACGCCACCCTTGGAGTGGCGCAGTCATAAGTCCTTTTTTAA
Source organism: Pohlia nutans (assembly GCA_022496805.1). Lineage (NCBI taxonomy): Eukaryota > Viridiplantae > Streptophyta > Bryopsida > Bryales > Mniaceae > Pohlia > Pohlia nutans. Next base: position 9,540,250 of record CM040106.1, on the reverse strand, counting down.
AAACAAACATTGCGCGTAGCCAATAAAAATTACTCAATTGTACACGCCATGGCGTGGCGCGAAGCCATGCATTGGCGCGTGGCTACGCCACCCTCCGGGAGAGGAGGGAGGGAGAGGAGGGAGGGAGAGGAGGGAGGGAGGGGGACGACTTCAGCAACGCCCCCCTCGAGTGGCGTGGGCACTCATATTTTCTTTAAAAAATGCGACATCTCGCGCGATTGCGTGGTGTGTGGCCGCGCCACCTTCAAAAGGGGCGTTGCTAACAATGCCCCCTTTTGGCTGGCGTGGCAATTTGCTTTTTCATTAAAAACAAAGCAACTTCTCGCACCATAGCGTTGCGCCTTGCTACACTTTGGCGCGCGGCCACGCCATTTTGTGATGAGCGTCGCTGGCAACGTCCTTTCTAGGGTGGCGCGGCTACTTCTTTTTTTATTAAAAAAAAACAACTTCATGCGCCATAGCATCGCACAAGTGTACGGCATGGCGTGTGGCTGCACCAACCCTAGCGGGCAGGGGCGTCACTAACGACGCTCCCCCTTGCGGTGGCGCGGCCATTTGCTTGTTTTTAAGAAACAAATGTATTCGCGTGCCACCCTCGAGGGGCGTTGTTGGCAACACCCCCCAGGCATCAATCGGCCACTCGTTCTTTTTTTAGAACAAGTAATTTATTGCACCACCCCAAGAGGGAGGGGGCGTCGCTGGCATCGCCCCCTCTTGGTTTCCTTTTTTAGAAATTTGACATATGTCATACTATGACGTATGGCCACGCCACCCCAGGGAGGAGGGGGGGTGGGGCGTCGGTGGCAACGTCTTCCTCGAGGTCGTGCAGCTACACATTTCTTTAAATAAAAAGCGACTTCATGCGCTATGGCATAGTATGAAGCCACGCCATGGCGCGTAGTTGCGCCACTCCCGAGTCTAGCATCTCGGGTGATGCCTCGCCAAGGCGTGGCGCAACCACTTATTTTTATGTTTATTTTTAAAAAGCAACTTTTAGAACCATAGCGTCACATTTAGCCGCACCACCTTTTGGAGGGAGGCGTTGCTGCGATGCCCCCCTCTCCAAGGGGTGTGTGGGTAACTAGATTTTTTTCTCACTGAACGCCTGGCAGGAATGCCTTTTCCATTTGCAGACATTATAATAGTCAGTTTGGAGCGTGTAATGTACCGTTGGAAAGGTTTGGAGAGCGCCTTTCCAATAGTTTACTATGCTTTCTAGAATAAGCGTCGCAAGCGATGCCCCCCTAAAGAATTTTTGGATGACTTGTTTTTTCCAATGAGTGGCTTGCAGGATTGTGTTTGGTATTCAAGAAGTCAATTTTGTGTAGTTTGATATGTGTAATATTGTTTAGAGAAGTTGTTGAAATTGCCTTTCAAACGGATAATTATACTTTATATGGTGAGAGATGGTGTTGATTCTCTCCATCTGAGGGGTCTTTGGATGCCTAGTTTGTTTCCTATCCTCGGTTTGCTGAATTGTTGTAGTAATTTGCAAACTCAATATTATGTTGTTAGGGGCGTGTAATATACCGTCAAAAAGGTATTGGAAACATCTTTCTAAAGGTATATTGAGCATCTAAAGTTGTATTTTACAACAGCTTTTGTTGAGTAGCGCAAGACAAACTGTACTTGTTCAAAATGATTGTCATTGGTTTGGATTGTGGCGTTGAGCTCGTTTGGCAATTGCATCCTAGAGGCAGTTTACAAAACTGCTTTGTTATGTTCAAACAAATGAAGAGTGTAAAGCTTTGGGCAACCTTATCCTGTCACATGTACGATTCCACATATTACAAAATCACAACAATTATTGTATGTAATATGCAATTGGAAAGTACAGATGGTCAAATGATTTTTTGGCAGTGTCTCAATAAGGTGATGACTTGAAATAGTGTTGTCCACCCTAATTTCAGAGGCTTTATGTGCAACAATGCACAAACAAATTTTTATGGATTATGCATTGTTTATGGATCTGAAGATCCATTTGTGGTAACGGTTGACCAATAGAGGACTTGTTTGTTTCATTGATCTACTAGCATGTACAAGCTTACAGAGAATCACATTACAAAAAGCTTCTGCAACCAACACATCAAGTTCTTGAGGTAGTACAAAGATGCTTAATTATTAATGGCAAAATAGCAACTTCTAGTAGTAATGCCAATCTAGGTATTTTACTATTTGGTAATTTTTAAAGTTACCTCAAAAAGTAGAGCAGGGAAGACTATTTTACGAATCCAACAATTACCAGTCCGATCGAGTTGTACATGTATAAAAGCAATTGAGCCAAATCTCTTGGCAAGCAGTATTTTTTCACCGATTGAAGTGTCATTGTGATTATTTTTCCTAAGTGTGATTTGCAAGGTCCTTCTTTTGATTCTAATGCATTGTGTATACTACTACTCTCTCCTCAAGAGAACTATCTCCTCATGTTTTGTTTTTTTTATCTTTTCTATAGGATTTCAGTCAGATCCTAAATCATCTACCGAAGAGAGTTCAGTAATTATATATCTTCAACCAAGTAGAAGTATATAGTCTCTGTTTTCTTTCTTCCTTATGTGATTTCCTTTTTTAGATCTCGATAGTCAACTACTGATCTCATGTAGAAAAACATGAACTTTTGTAAATCTAATGAGGAAGTGGATCTCATGTATGAAGAGCTTTGAGCGTGGTGGTATTCCTTTAGAACAGCAACTAAAGATGCAATTAAAGAACTAAGAGATTTATTGGCCTTTTGAAAATTCAGCTACCAATAGTAGGAAGATTTCATGGATACAACGTGTCCCTTTTTTTCTGTTAAACTACTATAGTTTACTAGCAAATTAAGCAAAAAATAATTCTAAAAGTAGATGCTGAAATTTTCGGGAAATCATTGACATCTTTTGCCAAACATAATATAAATTATAATTCAAAATTGCCTAAAACTAAAGAATTGTTACTCTCTACTAGATGTTTACTTAATTTCGAGACATTTGTGAATTTCAATGGAGAGAAGGTACTGCTCTTGTAATCAAGTACATTTACATTAGTCCTCAAAGTGTATCGGTAAAGAAGTAGCTAGACTCTAGGTGAAGCTTTTGAAAAGTGTCCACAGATTTTTGGAGTCCAATTGATCACAAAAGATGAAGTTTTATAGAATTGAGTCTAACTAACAAAACTTGAGAAATCAAGTCTTCTTCTACTTCCAACAAGTTTTGTGTCAAAATAAGTCTTTATGCAAGGTAGACATTAATTGTATGTGGGCAATTCAATTCTCATATGATTGCAAGGTGGACATACATTACGCAGAGACAATTCATTGTGAGTGGATTCATCTCTAGTTACAAGTGTGGATTCATCTCTAGTTGCAAGTATGGATTCTCTTCTAGGTTTAAGTGTAGATTGATCTCAAGCTGTGAATGTGAGTTCCTATATTTTTGTCAACTTAGATTCTAATATGCAAGTGTTGTAATGTCCAATGTTTTCATTCTATACTCATTTATGGGTCAGTGAATTTTGTAACAAGCTTTTAAGACTGCAACCATGAAGACTCATCAGCTGAGCATTGAAGAGAAGGCGACTAAATGGGCATGCACAAAACAAGAATGAGAGTGATGCACATTGCAGAGGTATTGATTATGCCACCTATGACATTTGAAAGCAATGTGCATTGATGTAAACTTTGTAGATCAATAGTGTCACCGAAGCCTACAAGGAGACCACCCAAGTACACAACGCGAGAAAAAAAACAACTAGGACACTTTATGGCAGAAAATTATCTCTTCATGCTTTCAAGACTTGTAGAAATATTAGAGTTATCTTTAAAGTCACCTTGTGTTTGAATAAGATATTGTGAATTTTGCTTTAATATACTCTTATTTGTTCACTTCAAATAGTTAAAAGGTAATGAAGAGCTTAGTGGTCTCTCATTATTAGGTGTATAAGAGCTTGGTGGTCTTCAAACTCATGGAAAATTAATTTAGCCGTCTTTCTTGACGGCTAAACTAGTTTCCCTTGAGTTTAGAAACCACCAAGCTCTTACACACCTAATAATGAGAGCCCACCATGCTCTTCCATACCCTTTAACTATTTGGAGTGAACAAATAAGAGTATATTAAAGCAAAATTCACGGCATCTAATTCAAACACAAGGTGACTTTAAGGATGATTCTATTGACTCCAAAAGTTTCTCAGAGCACATAAAAGACAACAATTAGAAGTCTCGATTTCTGGAACCGGATTGCAATGAAGAAGTCGCATCTTAAGGACAAACACAAGGCAAAGAGGGTACAATTTGCTTGACATCATCAGCACTAGACTATTGCAAATTGGCCCAGAGTACGATTTTGCAACTTCATTATAAAAAATCTTCATTTTCTGAAACCAAACCTCATTATCTACTTAACCCTTTAACTTCCCAATCCATTATGGCTTGATGAAAATGGACGGAATCGCAGAATTCGAGATAGAGCAAATCACTCGAATTGATTTCAAGTTTGCAAATTGTAATCGTAATATCTATTAATTTTTGTCTGAGAATATGGATTCGTGTCTTGCAAAGGCGGATCAAACTCCCGGATGCTTCGAGCTGTGCGGGTGATGAAGAGAATCTAAGGATGAATAACGTCGCGCAGTCTGTCTCCACTGTAGTCCAGCGCTCCCAGTAATTTCTACAGTCGGTGATAAATCAAGATTTCACAATTCAAGTTCGATTCCAAGTTTTGAGTGTAGTAGATGCAATTCTTTGAGGTAAGTCAAATCCACTGAATGGAAATCAATCTTGCAATGAGTGATACGTAATTGCAGCGGTCTGAATGCGAAAATCCTGAAATTTCTGATGACGGTCTCTAAAGCACAAGACGGGCACAACATTGGCATCAAAGACTTTCGATATTATACTATGACAGGAATAAAGGGATTCATTTCATGGCGGACCACAAATCATGTACAAGTGGCATTGTGATTGTCTACATTTTCAATATTCCTCTGCATAGTACGCGCAAATTGAAGAAGCTGTAAAGGCAAAAACTCGCCTTTTTGGGCATTTTGAACAGCACTTGCGCAGTTGATGCCTACATAACGTTTCCATTGTACAACTTCAATTAATGTTGCCCTAAAGCACATATATAATATACTCCTCAACCGTTCAGCTTCCATGGAAGTTGACACAACCTAGACGATGCATCTACTCTTCATCTACCTACCGATAGAAAACATGCACACATATACAACTATACTGACTATGAATCTTCAAAAGATCCACAACATGTATACCTACGTAATTACTAAGTCGTACGCAATATACTGTGCAAATCAAAGTAGCGCACACTCCCAACTCCATCTCTTACTACTTTCCTCAGTTCTGCTCCAAGTCGGCAGTTGTTACGTCTAAGCCTGCAGTCCTGTGACCTTGACCCATAGCTCCGAGTAGCCCATGTGCTGTAGCACTCACTATCTATGGAAAGTGACAGTCCCTTTGATGGCCCTCAGAACTGATAAAATTGCACTGCTCTCTGCATATCTTGTCCCCTCAAACTACAATGCGTACTCCATAGTTCAGACGTTGTCAACCATTGCAGCTTTAAAGTGCTAGAAGCCGCAGTGACTGACCTCGCTTGCACCACGCATTGTCTACAATGTCTTCCATCACTCACTGTGGCACGTGCCTTGCGCACCAAAGTATCTCTGAATAGCAGTACACTATATAGTATACATGGACCGCATCACAAATAACGGACTTCAAACACACATCGAAATAGAACGTGATGTGCTGGAATACGTTGTCCACCCGGCAGTCCATACAATAGCAGAAGACCTACCCGAGGTAAACATATCTGCATTACTTTTGACAATTCCTTTCTTCTACGGGGACAAAACTAGAATTCTCCCTGTCCGAGGATTTGCTCCACAGACACGACATTTACGCCTGTTCCTCGTCAACGTCAATCCATGCACAACTGGGATTGAAAGTTGCCACTATGAAATGCAACCCCGTCGAGACTACCAATCCGCACACGACAGTTCCACAAGCTTCAATTGAAAACTCAAATGAGTCTTCGATCGTTGCCAAAGCATTGTAGCCATGGATTTGTAAATCACATACAAATTTTTTCCTGCCGCCTCCACCAAAAAATAATACAGGTGATGCCACCATTTCCGTGATCGTACCTGACAATTGTAGACCCGCGCATTTGGTCCACTACGTCGACTCCACGCATCCATTTGGAGTATGCCTTGTGCGTGGACGACGTATCAAAACTCTTATGAATCCCCGCGACGCACTTCATTACTGTACATTGCACGCCAGGAAGTGGCACCGGCCTATTGTAAGATGACAGCAACATGACCGGTCTTTTGTCCACCCACGTGACCATGGATAACTTGCCGCTCTTGTGTATTCACCACGGTAAAGTTCCTTGAGGATGTTTGGAAAATACTTTAGTGTTTGTTATGCTTTTTGCTAGCCCGATGCGATTAGCCCGAACAGTGCCATACGCATAAGTGCCTTTCACCACCAAATCCACATACAGCTTTGGCGAGGTGAAAAAGTTGTCAGTAAACACAATGTGATGCAATGCATTCAATCCCTCCATGAGCTTGTTTACTACAGCATAGCCGGTCTTCACTTCACCTCGTCCAACAGTACGGAGTAATTCTGTCAATGCCGCTCTAGTATACACGTCAAATGTGTACACATACTTTGACACCGCACCCGCTAAGCAGGACACCTTCACTCTCCAGTTTGTTGGCTTGCTAGGAAGATATTGACGAATTGGACAAAAGTGTCCTTTATACCGTACCATGAGTTTGTCCACAGTAACTTGTTGATGTAAATTCCATTCTCGTTTGAAAGAATCGCGTAGATCATCTAAGAGCCACTAAATCTTCCAAAGTTTGTCGCCCGTTCTTTCCCTTGTCATAATAGTATCATCGACCACATGCAGACATCGTGAAATATCTTCAAAGCAACGTCGGGTCATAATACTTGCGGTGAATGCACAATACAAAGACGGCACTTCCTTCAACCAGTAGCATCGCCAATTTGGCTCTCGCTTAATACCCATCAACAAACTCAAACCCAAAAAGGCTTTCAATTCATCCCTTTCGAGAGGCCACCAGCGCGGTCCCGCCATAGGGTAGTTTTTTCCACTGACTGGCTCGCTAGCATACCGATTAGACATATCTTATCCAATGTGTGATGTGACCAGAATCTCCGAAATATAGCTTCGTAGTTCTTTGAGACACGTAAGAATTCCACAGTCGGTCCCGGTAGTGCTCCTCAAAATACGATGTCGTCATGACTACACATTGTTGTCTCAAACGTCCACGTTTCTTCGGAATAAAGATCCGCAAAGGATGGTGGTCGTACTTGTGCAACACCACATTTCCATTTTTCCTTCAGAACTTCCCATCCAAATCAATTTTTTCATGTCCTCCTATCCAGTTTCACATACTCACTAGACATATGTTTACTATTACAAGCCATTGAGAAAGTTATAACCAGTGCCATTACTCAGCATTGGACTTGCGACATTTGCCACATTTCATTTCTACCTTATTATGTATATGGCAGCCATGGAATACGAAAGCCTTCCGGTTGTCCAGCGTTCTTGTTTTAGACTTTGAATGTCAGTAGACAATGACAGTGACATATATGAAATCCATAAACAAAAGAATTACAGAATGACATAAAGAAAAGCATGCACAGATGTTTCTTACTGGAAATTGAGTACACAAAAGCTGCACATGGTTTCCTCTAATATTTATATAAAATATGAATAATAGTAACTGTATCATCCGTTCTCAGCAGTATTGTTCTAAGAAAACGTTGCCAATATGAATGTTATTATCACGGTCCATATCTTGGACGAAAACTTCTCCAAAATTTGCACTTCACGTATAATTTATGAACCTTGTATTCTACACTATGTGACTTCCGCAATAACTGTATAGTATACTATGTCACCGGCCTCTTTTCACTATGTGCCCTGCTGGATTTGTATTTGTGCTGCATCCGTAATTCATTGTGATTTATGTATGACAGTAAAAAATTTACTAATTTACAAATGCTTAAATATTTCACTTGAGAATACTATACAATTTATTTTCTTATCACAGCACTTGACAAAGATAATTTTGAAATGAAAATGTAAAAGGACAACGAAACAAAATCAAACAAAAGATGACAGTTCCTAAAAATGCAGATCTTACCTTGGAGCGACAAACCTTGCCGGGCTGTAAGCTGGTCTCGGCAGGTTGTCGTTGACGTGGCCGCATCTGTGGACGAGCTCGGCGCTTCAGCAGAGAAGCTAGGTGCAGAACAAGCTGTGCTCCGAGGTCATCGGATTGGGCCAGTGCGCTGGGGCCCATGGCCGGCGGTACTATAGTTGCATCCTCTGCATGAAGAGCATCGGACGGCCCTCCACAGAATACAACTCTTGGAAATGCATGCATGCCCGGAAATGGATATTCTTTACTGTCAGTGTGAAGGGCCGAAAAAGGAAAGTAATTGTGCGGACCTGGCATTGCGTCGTCGTGGGCAAGCTGGAGGTTGGCAGGAATTGGGGGTCTATTGCATTTGGAGGTCGAGGGCGGACCCGAAGTAATCGGCATAGCAGCTGTCGCTTCACCTTCATCGGCATGCACATGGGGACGACGTTGCGAAATAGAACGTACATTGCTGCAGTCGATGTTGGTGGTGCGCAGATCTTGTGGGCGGTGCGGACTCGATCACGGCAGCCTGGTAACTCAGAATTATAGGCAATGACGCAACTGTACTTGGCGCTTAACTTGATATTCCGTGATTACTGAGTGCCTCATTTTTTCCGCCTCCAGACTCGGGGGATTTACTTAGTGCTGATTTCTACAAGTAGCTGCAAACACGGGGTATTTTATGGAGGTGTATTATCTTCCCTCCATAAAATTTTACGCACCCTTATATTACATAATTCCTAATGTATGGACAATTTATGAAGCCCTCGTTTTTATTGTAATTTTTTTTGGGATGAATAGATTACATGCTAGGTTAATTTGAATTATTAGAATTAGACAATTTTTGTTCAAGGTTTAAGGGTTCTTTGATCAATCAGCAAATGCTACCAGAAACCAAGAATGGCAGTATACACAAAGAAATGAGATGCAGCTTTAGGTACGAATCAAAAAATATGGCCATCAGCGAAACTGAAGGAACTTATCCAACATCATACAACAAACACAAAAACGGTATAGTGTTTTGCTTACATGTGCTGACAAACACAATTAAAAACACAATGTCCACAATGCCTTTATAGTGTCAAAGTTTAGAGTCGAAGTTTAGTGACTAGTACTACACTAAATCCTATATTGACATGCACTATTGCCGGTCTGCCGCTACCCACACAAAACTGAAACTTCAACGCAGAAAAAAGAGGTAGAAGAAGAAGTCTCAAGTGGTCTCCACCGTTACTGATTTCTTGGGATGCGCAGTGCTTCAAAGTGCTCTCTCTAAGGCAGTTTGGATAGCTACGAGATCTTCAATCTCCAAGTGCGCTAGCTACAGCGGGTGCAATGCTATGGATGCAAATGCCAGATAGTTGCGAGTGTAGCGCTCCCGGACGTACGCCACACGGTCGATCCACTGAGGGTCCTTCTCCTGCTGATCCTCCCAAAATGCAAGACGAAGGGCATGAAACTGCGGACACCCCTCGAAGTACACTCGGTACTCCTTGCAGACCAGCGCACATCCCTACATGTGAGCAAGGTTAGTCCAATATAGCACTTCGTGGTAGCCAACATCCCAAACTGAGTCCACATACAAACGCTCAAAGAAGGAAGAAAAGAGCGCGTCGATCGTGATTGTGTGCATGGCGGCCATTGCATTGCAATAAATAGAGATTTAGAGATTCAAAAGAGGACTGCAGCAATAGACAGAGATTCAGAAGAGGACTGCAGCAGGTTTAGACAAGAAGGAGAGGACCTGTCCCAACAAGGACTACAGCCGGCACTTAGACTAATCACAGAGTGTGGGAGCACTTAGACTAATCACAGAATGAGGTAGGTGAACAAAGGAGCAGATAAACAAAGAAAGAGAAACACAATGACCAAAGAAGTTCCAACATTGGGATTTTGTGGGCGGCTCACCTGATTTCTGTAGGCGGCTCACTTGATTATCATAATTTACTTAGCACTTGATCAGATCCAATTAGTATCATTCAAGTGGTGTAGAGTACCCATCTTAGATTTAAAATCAATTAGAAGCATGAAAACGGATCTGACAGAATGTCGTGGAGCACGCCACACAAACTACAATCATAACCGCCTAGGCAATCTATGGTTTAGGCTGAAATAGCTACTGCCGTCCTGTAGAGACAAAATTGTCTAACACCTGCCCATCTCCGTCCGCAAGGCAATACAGATTCTGTCTACTATTGAAGGTAAGAGCAACACTAGAGATGATGCAGTCAACGTCAATCCATCGGGTGTCGGTGACATTATATTTGAACTTATTACGCTGTGGTCCCTTTGAAAACCAATTGAACATAACTTGAACCGTTAGAGAGCCACTTACCTTCTTACTTGTACTGGTGGATCTGTTTAGCAAATCAATCAGGTTCCGTGAAGGGCCCCATTTAGTACCGTAGGACCTCCTAATTTTTTGAACCCGACCAATCCACTAAGAACCAAAGTCTGTAGCGGCTGATACTACCACAGGTTGTCCCTTCCTCTGCATTGTTTGCCTGCTGCATTTCTGAGCAGCCCGGCATGTAGAGGGTGTAGCAGTCGTCTCATCCTGGTCAAAATATACACCACAGTCTGTCTCCAACCCAACAAGGCAAGTGCTACTGGAACAAGAAGCAGATAAATAGTCTTCGGCATTATTGAAATAAACGGAGTTTGTGATTCGCATTAGCCGATCTTTTGATAGAAAGGGATTACCATTTAATTCAGATACTATTGTTGATTTATATAGCAACTTACCGGAATACTCGACCACTGGCGAGATGCGTAGCGTGCCTTCATTAGCCTCCGGGTCTGCATTTGGGAGTCCCTCACTCGTACTCAGAATGTCTCGAATTGCATGCCTGCACTCGTCTTCGGCAAGTTCAAGCGGATCCAGGCCGTCGTTGATGACTGCAGCCTCCTGCTAAGCAAATTTGCATTCCTCTTCCGCATCCTCCACGTCAGGTGCCTCGGCAGCAAGAGACTTCCGCATGACCTCGCCATCCCCATCTTCTCCTGGCATGGGTCGAGAAGGCGGAGTGTAGCTCCAATGTTTAGCGTCGGCGGCCTCCAGCGCCCATGGTTCAAGAAACCATTTTTTGTCCCGACCAACAGTTGAAGGCGCCATGTTGAGGCCTCAAAGCATACCTTGCGCGATTTTGAAACCCTCTCGCAGAGAATTGACGATTGCGGCATCGGATTTAAGCCCGCTGTAATCGCCAAGATTGGCCGCACTTTCATCTTGTCCCAGCGGGTGAAGCTTTGCCCAAATATTAGTCTGCTTGTTGTGGGCCCTATAAAACTGAAGACCATTCTTGCCGTACTCAATTGCAGCTAGGTGCTTCACTGTGTTCGCACATCCTATAAGTTTTTGAAAGTCTTACGATCTCTCCATTCTCTACATACTGCCGACCTTGCTGAAGAAAATCTCATTGGAGTCCGACCCGGTTAGATGCAAAGGGATAGGTAAGTCGTTCTGAAAGCCCCGGAAATATATAATTAGGAGGACCACAAAGTGGCATGAGATCTGTATGTCTATATAGCAGTGGTTACTCACGAAACACTCCTGCACAGAAAGGGTTTTAGTATTACCGCCAACACTGTGATTGCCAATTTTGAACCACAGTTTCCACAGTCGGAAAAAAAACGAGACTTTAGCTGCCAGCACGACTCTATCTCGCACCGTTAAGGATACTGACAAAAAAATATCTATGTAATCAGATACTATCTGCACGTACATTTGGGTCCCTAGAGTCCTCTCTTGATGTGCGTCTCGTTCAACTTGCAGCCTCCTCATGCTCTTCCTTACCTTAAACGGGCAAAGTCGTTGTGCACTTGCCCAGTTCTACCGGTCAGTTCTTTGGACGTCCTCTTGTCGCAAACCATGATCATCATAAGAAAACTTATTGTACACTTGACCAATGTGTTCCAGCAAACACACATCAGCCCCCAATTGAAGACACTTGACTGCGCTATCTAGGAGATTTATTAACTTCTTCCCGTTATGCACATAATCTTGATCAAGCAACCCTACAACTCGACCTGAATCTAAAACTGACCCAGACAAATATTCCACCCCGTCCACGGTATACTGTTCCTGACCACATTTTTGTTTGTGAAATCCTGGACCATTAGCTGCCGCCGTCGGGAATCTCGATCTGAAGCGTGTCCAATTATGGGACCAACAACCTCTTCACAGTGTTCCTGCCACAATGCATCAATGATCGTCCACTGCTCCCGAACCCAACCAGAATTAAAATAATTACAGGTGACATTGACTACGAGCACAAGCCGTGGCAACCTATCATGCAGAGGATTAACCATTATAACTCTAGAAAAGCTCCCGATCCGGTTAGTCCTAAATGCCTCAACAATGTTGCTGTAGCCCGTCTCTCTAGAGCCAACAACAGGCCGGAAGTGTGAATCACACTGATGGTTATCCTTGCTTCCACAAAAACCAACAAGGACATCTGAACGTGACTCCCAAGAAATCCTACTCTTGACCTTAGTCTCGTCTTCAGCCAAAATATCCGGTACTCGACCGATTATTCCATGGGCAGCCTTTGATTCCCGGTAGATCCCTGCAACACATCTGAAAATCACAGCATGTTCCCTGCGACAAACTGCACTCCATTCTTATTCTATCTTTTAATACTAGAATACGAAGGTCTCGCAAAATTCAAAGCAAACAAGTCACACATGCGCCTTCCACCATAGATCTTCATAGCCTGGGAGAATGACTTGGTATTCCTAGAATACCTAAATCCTTCTTTCGAACAGTTCAGATTTGTGGCGACATCCCTGATTGTTACAGAATGCTAAGACATCTTTTCTATTGAAACTCTCTACAACACTCAATTTCAAACCCTTTGTCGCCAATTTCAGCTGCGCTACCTTAGCCTTCATTAGCCAATGAAAAGTCTTCTCGTTACTATACTTCTTGGCGAGGACTCTACTACAACCTGCCAATTCTCTAATGGACAAATAGTCAACCCTACGTCCACGACAAAAATCTCGAAACCCTCTTTTAACAGTAGCATGATTCTCTCGCAAAACCCTAAGTCGAAACTCGTTCTCCCTAGGGATTTCACTGCATTCAAAGCAGGTGAAATCTACAAACCATTGTCCTGTCATACTCAGACGTTTGCACCTAACGTGACAGAAACACCCATCCACTGTATTGAAAATTCCCCGATACCTAAACTCGGCTGAGGTTGCAGGCTTTGAGACCCACAACCTCCCCGGCTTTGGGTCATGCAACAACCCAAGTATCTCACACTCTATACCCCCGTAAGTAACAGAATGACTCTTTAAACCCCAACATAGTAAACTAAGAGGAAAAAATAACTCACCAGATTCAGAGGAGGCTGAAATCCCTCAAGAACATCTGTCGGAGGTCTTAAACTAGCTGTGAAGATCCTGCTGGTTTCCAATGATGGTGCGTGTTGAAGATGACGGCCTACCTTTGCAACCACTGTAAATGGCATTTGAGGATGTCGTCTCGCCTGGAGCAGATTCTTCCAAGGCCTTGTTGTGCTCCAAACCGTGGACAAGACTCTTTAGGTTGGCCTTTAGATTCTTCCTTGCAGGGCACAGCTGAAATATCTCTCCATCCACCTTGCATCTCACTTTGTACCAAAACGACTTCAACTGAGTAGCCTTTTCATCGCCTAGCACGACAAACGGGCCCTGCCCTGAATCCACAGAATTGTTTACCTCTTCCAAGATCGCGAGACCTTCTTCAACCAACCGCTTATGGTCAGCTGCTGTGAGGATGATTGCTTTTCCCTTTGGCGCATGAGACTGCGGATGATTTGAATACTCGACGCCCTTCCTCCGACACCAAGACCGTATGTGCAACGAGGACTGAGGGTGGGACTTCTTGAAATTTGCAAACAAATTATGAATGGTTGGTTTTGAATGATCACCAGTGGTCCCTCCAAAGTCTTTCCCGCATTCCCCGCAGTGCAACTTCACCACTCCAACCCTCATTTCGGTCATACAATTTCAAATGCCACAAATGATCGTCAAAATCCACCAGCGCTAGTTCTTTTTGTAATTTCAGTACTTGGGCTTGGTACTTCTCTATCATCTCATCGAAAACCAGGGTACACAACAAATTACTCTTCGAGTAGGGTTCACAGCCTTCAAGCACTGCTGCACACGGGGTCGCAAGAGTTGGAGGTGAAGGCTCAGCAAGGATGTCGGATTCACTTGGGAAATCGGCCTCTTCTGCGGGGGAGCTGAACTCCAACTCTAAATTGCCATCGTCATCCCCTCGAAGTCGAGCATCGACTCGCCTCCGCTTAGCCGGACTTTCATCTCCAACCTCGCAAGCTAGAATCACATAGACACGGTCTCCTACGAGATTCATCTCCTCGGATGTCCGCTTAATCTTGCATTTCTCCTCAACGTCCCAGAACTCAAATAGCCACTCCACGCAACCCGCAGACTTGAGCTTGGCTCTCAAATCCCTACAGGAGTCATCCTCACGGAAAATTAGAGGATTGATCAGTACAAGGTTTCAAGCTTCATCCACCAAACTATACAATATCACCTTGCATGAAGACATATTTTGTAGGACATGCGAGAAAGTCTAACCCCAGGACACCCTCAACCCCGAAAACCTAACCTCAACACACCTTCAACATGAAAGAAAACCTAACCTCTCAACATACAAGAAACCCTAACCCCCTCAACCCCCAGTAGACGCGCTTACAACTCCTAACCCCAGCTAACAAAATCTCGCCGTGAAAACCTAACTGCCGGAAAACAATCTCCGAAAGACCCACTTCGAAAAATCCCAGCAGCACAGAATCCCCCTAATCCCGTAGACACACTTCTCCGTAACCCTAGCAGTACAAAATTCAGACAACACGTTCAAAACTTGGGGGATGATCAGCGCGTTCGATGTGGACGCTCCAAAACCGCAACAGGGAAACAAAAATGAGCTTGAAACCCTAAACCGCATGACGAAGCAGCACCGCATCACGGAGCAGCAGCGCATCACGGAGTTGCGCGCATGACGAAGGAGAACACGCACACATCTGTAATACTGCCCATGTGGCCACAGAAGACGCCAATGAACCCAAAATTCTAATGCGAGCAGGGGCGCCCGACACCGTTGATCACAAAGACCACTCCATTGAACGGTTATTCAGAAAACTCTAATCCCTCACGCGCAGATCGGGCATTCCATAGCGAATCTCCACTGTAGATCAGTTTTGAAGCCCATCCAACGGTATACAAAAATTGGCCACACTAATTAATATATGGCATACTACATTAATTAAAAAAAAAGCCTAATACCAACTCTAAACATGCATCTTATATTAATTATAATTTCTATTTACTATTTCTTCAAACCCTATAATAAAACAAATATTTTTATAATTTTTTAGGCATATGTTATTAAATATACCATATATTTGTTCTCTCTCACTTTCTAACTCTTCCACTTAGTGAATCCCCCAAGCCTCCAGATGTGGGGAAGTGGTGGACTCCAAGCACATTACTTGCACAATCGCCTTCTATCTCTATCAAGTACTCTATTACTTCATCTGCCGCAGCTCCACTCAGTTCGTATAAAGATTCAAGTCCTTCACCAGTACTCTCGTTCGCGTCGTCAAGTGCGTCAACGTCTTCGTCGCATGGAAACGTGATGTTTAAAGAAGAAATCACTTCTAGGACTCCAAATGGGACGTTGCGGATTTCACCATCCTCACACTACACTACGTACAGAATCTCGCGAGAACCGGACGGCTGATACGAGTGCACTGTTTCTCTTCTCATGAACTCTTGCACGCGGGGGTCTTGTTTAGTGTAGCGTAGAATAGCAGCGTTTGGCATTCGAAGTGGGACCGGCCATGTTATGGCTCTTGGCAGTGTCACCAAGTCTTGCGCCAGAGCTGCAATGTCGGATTCAAAGAGCTCCTGGTGTTGTTGTGACTGTTGTCTACGGCGGGGGAGTGGACCTGCAGAGCTTACAGCATGCACAACAGCATCACTATTGATCAAGAAATCGGGACCCGGGCTCCGTGGAGAAGGACGTTCTGAACTTCTGCTTCGTGGAGATCTTTACCTGCAGCTAATGGTTTCTACTTTACTTTGTGGCCACTGCGGCGGGTGCTTGAGCTCCGTGCGTCCCTGCACTCGAAGTTGCGTTTCCAACTGCGCGTCTGCAGTGGGGAGTGGATCCGGAAGATCTTGTATTCATTTGTCGAGTCGGTGGTCTCCTCTGCTGACAACGAGGACAGTTGTTGCCGTCTCCTGCCATCACAGTCAACAAGAGTGAGTACTTCTTGGACGACGGCGTTTACTTCTACACTGAATCCACGCGGGTCTCTTCATAGACAATGTTCTTGCCAACCGAGTATACGCTTAGTGTGATGGTAGAAGAGATACCGGAGACCAGGTGTGTTGGATCTATGTATCCCTGGTTTCACTCTACTCTGCAGTAAATAAGTTGGATTTAATACTTTGAGATTTTTAGTGACTTGCAATGTTGATGCTCCCTAGAACTGCCTAGCCCACTGCACAATTACTGACTCTGCACGCTCTCCAACTGCAGGACTGCTGCTAAGATCAGTGGCGGCCATGCTCACTTAGTAGAGAGCACGAAGCAGGAAACGTATTTATTTGTGTAGTGAATGCCTGACTTTCTAGCCGGGCATGCGTTTATGTCATGAGAAATTTTTTCCTTATAAATGCAGCAAAAATTACATGACATTGCACTTGGAATCATGCAAGGGAGCCTTGGTTGCTTCAATTCACGTGTTTTGTAAGGAGTGGGCAGATTTGATCTAGAGAAGTATCTAGATCTTGTCAAAATAGACACATCTCCATTACAAGTAGTAGAGGAAGTGCAATTGGTGTAATCAGGTGGTCGAGGCTGTTGATTGCGTTCATAGTGTACAATAAAGCCTTCGTTCATTTGAACTTGACAGAATAAATCTCAACCTGTTATGGCATGCCATGTGGATGTACTTGCATTATGTTATGAATTTTATATTATTTTCTTGTAGACGCTGCTAACGTGAGGCAAAGCCCACTTGCGTGTAATTTTATGAACTATTGCTTGTGGGCAGCTTTAGTAACCGCCATTTCAGACATGCCCAACCCGTGATCGAAACGCAATGAAATAAATGCTTGCTCTACCCAGACGACACCGGGCATCACAGAAAATTTCTCTCCAAATTGACATGAATCACTTCACCATCCATTTACTAATTATTATGAAGCTATACACAATAATAAACAACATCAATACACTAAGAACCCGTAGTAGTGACTGCCAAAATTTTGACGAACAAAAATCATCTATAGTTTGTGAGATATAGCAATCTGAAATCATTCATCGTCCACATACCGGACGGAGCGGGTTAAAGGGTCAACTCTTTAACATCCCGATTCAACACTATTTTCAAAGAAGCGTTATGAAATGCCGTTTAATGTTAACCAAAAATGGGACTCATGGTCGAAGCAAAGTTGTAAGTGTCAATGTGAAGATCACATCTATATGGTTGGATTTATTCTATTTTCATTCAATATTTTAAAATTAAATTTGCAAGGTTTTATCTTAAAATTCAATTAAAAATCCCAAATTAGCACAATTTTTTTTTAATACGGTAATGAAATTGGAATAACACGCACTACAAGATGGTATGGTTTCCTTTATTTGATTCTACTAATTGATATTTAACTAATTATAGACTATCGTGTAGTCCAGAATAAAATCGGCTTGCAGCTGATAAACTCGAAATTGTGAATCCAGGCAAAACATACCCTAAAAATGAGAACATATAATGCACATTCAATACACCATTCACAATAGACCATTCAGAATATGAAGATAAACATTTGTGCAATAGAAAATTGGATTCCAATATAATATGAAATTACAAGCAAATTGACAATTCAATTTGCCAAAAGTAACTGAATGACTAAATGGCTGAAACTAATGGCCACGCTAACTGCTCACAGAATGTTGCAAAAGCTAACTCAAAAGAAGAACATCAGCCGGCAGCCGACAGCAATTCACAGTGGATGAAACAAAATTGTGAGATCACTATCGAAGGCTATATCTAATAGCATGAGCAACCTCGTAATGAAGTTGGCCAGGACGAGGTGAACACCAAATGTATTCACTGACTGACTCAAACATATGCATTGGATATATAAATGGTAGTAGATCGGTAGCAGCATTAGTTATAACGCCAGACCTGCATGATGAGCTCAAGTCCATCTGAAATGCCAATGGAATATAGCAAGCTGAATCAGGGACTTTCCGAAGAGATACAGGGTTCACATCAACAAGGAGGAACTGGTCAAGCTTGCAAACAGCCCGAGAACGACGTTTAGAATATAGAATCTGGAGGACCTTATAACACCATGGATAATATTCTCTGTGCTTACAATACTCTCTACCAAAAATAAATGAAATCTTGCTAATAACATCCCCGGGGAGTAGGAAATTCAATAAGGGAATCAAGTCCCGATATTGCATTCTGGACCACAGCTCCACATGGAATCTTTCAAACAACATACCAAACAACTTCTTAAGACCAAGACGCATGACAACGTTCCGATGAGCTTTCCATCTGTCAGGCTGAACATTTGGATTGATGTAGCAAAGCAATCCAGTGACACAAAGGACAACACATTTCTTCGTTGGATGAGGTTGAGCGATATCAACATCCATATACAAGTCTCTCTGAACATAGAAACAGAATATATGAAACATGGAAAGATAAAAAATTATCGGCTGGCAGCCGATTGGACTAGAATAGAGTTGGAAGCACACAACATGCACCCAGATAATACAAGAAAAGATAATGAACTCTGCTATCAAGACGAAGATGGGAATAGAGCAAAACATGCAACTCAGACATGGGAGGAAGATATAGGGTTGAAATAAAATGTGAAATAGTCATTCCACGTAAAGTGATATTACAAAAATATCAAAAATGAGTTTTCAAAATTGTACAGTTAAGTTCGATAAGTATAAGCACCTTTACTACGAAGTATAGACAAATATACGCCTAGCCTATCAAATATATACATATATATGAACTCTACAAGGTGTCAAAATATCCTATGCAGCGTATCGGCCGGCAGCCGACATGCAGATGGACATCCACATCGAGGTTGCCGGGTGCCTTGACTTGAAAATCTCCATCGCTCAAAAACTGGATGGAGTGTAAAAAAACTCTGGACCGGAGGCTTGACTTGAAAAATCTCCATGAAAAAAAAAACAGGACGGAGGATGCATACTCAATCATAGAGTAGCATAGGGAACAAGCTCCTTGTACACTTTGTGCATTGGGTGATGGGGAAGCAGGCAACGCTTCCCAATTTTGTAATGGGCTTCACAAAACGCGGGAACTGTCATCCCAGACTGGTGCAACTTCCAAAAGAAGGGCTGAAGAGTCTTAGTCAAAAATGGCTCTTTACCAGGCTTCAGATTCGTCTCCGAACGCATTGTACACCTAGAAGGGTGAACGGCGTTGTACAGATTGTTAAGAACATTCTTGTACGGGGTGTCTTCCACAAGATGGGTGTTGGATTCATTGGCACCAAGGGTTTGCAACTTGAGGCTCCGCTTAAGCAGCACGGACAGTGGCTTCGGCAAAAATGGCCTCTGGGGATATTAAGGATACCTATAATTACTCTCCCTACAACAACTATGCCCAAATGTCAGACAATCTTCAAGAAGGCGGGGGACGTGCTCATGAATAAATTTCATCCTAGGAAGGAGGTTGTCCTCTTGCACGCACGACCAGAAGAGAATTACAAATTGAGCATCTATACAAAAATTCAGCAACTGCATCAGACCCGGCCTAGCTCATTCTTCACTCTTCTTCATTCGATGTTTATGCCCGGCTACAATCCTTGAGGGTTTATAATGAATCAGCGTCCCGTTGACGTCGAAAACAACAAAGTATTTGAGAAGGGCTACCTCAAGAGCACGAGTGATTGCAGGCTACATGGCCGTGCTGCCATCATCATCGTCCGAAGCCTCGAAAGCATTGCTACCGGCGCCAGAACCATCACCGCCATCACTGCTCTCGTAGTCCACCTGCTCCTCTAAAGAACAGTCTACCGGTAGTGTAAACATAATAAACATAAGACTTCATGGGTGGGGAAAAAACATATATGTAAAAGAGCCAAAATTTTCATGATAATAATACGAAATCAGGGAGTGGAAAATGGTCAATAATGTATCGGTTGGCAGCCGACATAAGTATCTCTGTTGGCTGACGGCCGATACAATCTATGTAGAAACCAGACCAAAGAGCACAATGTCCTCGACACCCCACCCAAGAGGATAGGATGAACTAAGCTAAAAATGCTACACCATCAACCCAAAAATAAATGAAATCTAAGGAAATATAAGCAAGTGACTAAGTGAAGGTCGTCTAAAACAAACCTCTAGATAGAGCAGGTAAAGTAGGAGAGCCGGATGCCTCCGCAGTTGGAGATAGCTGCTCATTCAGCTTATCCAAGTCTACTGCATTCGGTGGAAAGTCAACATCCACACCCTCCATCGCTATCTCCATTTCCTTTGACGTGGCTTCCCCTTTACCCCGCCGCTGCGAAGGAGGAGGAAGTTTAATCAACAATGTAGCGGAGACGTGTGTCTCTAACGAAGGAGTTGGCCCTCCACGAGAGACCTTAGCAGATGCCGCCAGTCCTATGGGTTGGTAGTCGACACTCACCGAGCCCTCAGTAAAATGGAGAGTCTTCTTGAGCGCCCCACTCCCCTGCTGTCGAATCTTTTCAAAGGGTGGAGTGGCTTGAAGATTCACCTACATTGACTGACCATCATCCCCCACATGCGGGGGAGATGGAGCCCTCATCTTCATTTTCAAAAGGAGGCTCATTATCCTGAAACTCCATCTCGTCGTCGGTGATTATTATGTTTTTGCCCGGTGTTGAAGGGAGGCGAGTCGACTATGCCTGCTCGGGAGAGTCCTCCCCATGAAGCTCCGTGACATTGACCTCCGGCTGTCGGCCGCCGGCCGACAATAGGCCTGAAGATGGATCAACCGAAGCAGCAACTAGAGGAGCACGGAAGCCGAGGATTGGCGCAATGGGTCGCGGGGTAAATGCAGGACATGAAACGAGGTTCAAGTTCGTTCCCTCCACCCTGTTTTTGAACAACGCCACATCCGTGTCGTTCCGCACAAACTCCAGAACAAGACGACCGGTCCGCTCCATAAGCAAACAACAACATTAGGAAAGTGTAAGCCGGCAGGAGATACGAGACGGAAAAGCAGATATATCAAAACATAAAGCAAGAGTAGAGTACGAGTAATAGCGTACCAAAGCAATTTCAGTGACGTTGCCTCCGCCCCAGATGTTCACAAGAGTGGACGTCTTTGCAAAGAGGGAGGGCTTCAAATGCTGCTCCAAGAGTGTGAGGTTCACTCCACATAAGCCGCCGTTCCAGTCGATCGAGCCTTCTACGGTTATAAAGCTCCAGTCCGGGGGTTTTGGGCTGCCCGTTAATTTTTTAAACCCACTAAAAAGGTCTTTCTACAGATCAGGCGTTGGATAGGAGAGCGACAGTGTTACTTAGGCCTCTGCGTCTAGGTCTGACTTTTTGAACCTCCCATAGACAGAAAGAAGGTAGTGAGCGTTGTGCACTGCCCAGGAGCTATCTTTCAAGTGCGACATAGCGGTTACAACATGCTGCACATTCGTATTCCGAATGAAAAGCGTGGGTTATAGAATTGCATGGGTCTTCTTTGTTTCCTCCTCGTCATCCAGGATGAAATTCTCCCCACCATCATCGCCCTCTTCCACATGCTCAGCAACTCGTGCGATCCAAGTGACGTCTGTCCTGCTCACAGGGAGTGGGTCACCT
Source organism: Pohlia nutans (assembly GCA_022496805.1). Lineage (NCBI taxonomy): Eukaryota > Viridiplantae > Streptophyta > Bryopsida > Bryales > Mniaceae > Pohlia > Pohlia nutans. The sequence continues at coordinate 9,518,212 of CM040106.1, read as the reverse complement.
GAAGTCGAACACGCAAAGAGCACAAACGTCTTGGGTTTGCCTACAATAGATACAGGGGTATCTCCATTTGAAAGCAATGCGTTACAGCCGTCGTTAATGCTTTCCGCAAAGATGCAGTCATGCACAACAATCTCATCCGCCCGCCTCTCGCCTTCGACTGGCGTCTTTGTGTATTTCTCCAGCGCGTTGTAGAAACAGGATGGAGCCAACCCACCAGGAGATTTATTTGTCGATGGATTCATAGGAATCCCCCGACCAACTAGCCATTTTTCTCCCTCATTGTACTTCTTCATCTCAGTCCAGATGTTGCGCACAATCATGGAGGATAATTTCTCCTTAGCCTTAAGCTGATTCCACACCTTGTTGGGGTAGGGAACCCAATCAGCATCCTTGCAAAGCATGGAGTATCCCTTGAACTTGCTCATGAGCTCGTTGACAATGAGTCGGTCGAGCTTCTTGTCTTTGCACCATTCCGGCAGCGTCACACTTTGCCGAGTCTCTGCATTATGCTTGATGCAGACACGTTTTGTCGTAGTTTCCTTTGTAAGCTCCTCGAGATCAGAGTCCCAGACACCAAGTGTTGGAACGAGATCTATCTTTGTGATGTGGAGCCTTGGCAGCCGTGGAATCATGCCAGGCTCACTACCGTCCTCTCCAATCAATTCCCCGGCCTCTCACGCCTTGAACACCTCCAACTAGGCCTGCCATGTCGTGTCGCTGCAGAAGACCAGTGGAAGCTTACTGGAGACCTTCACTTTCACATAGTGTGCAAGCACTGCTTGTTTGGCTGCCTGAAAGAAGAAATGACAACATTGTTAGCACACTACACATCTGAAGGGGTGAATCAATATTGGCCGCTAGCCGATACCTGAGGCACCATCTTCGATGAGCATGTATCGGCTCGCAGCTGACATGTATGAAACAAGATAAATGAAGCACACAAGGGCTGGGGATGTCCTTACCGTAAATTCAGTTGAGGACTTTCCATTCCTTTTGTGTGGCTCGGGACGCCCGGCTCGGATCCATGCTGCACGGCTCAGCTCAACACTCGAGCGAAAAGCCTCCTTTGCGACTCGCTCCGCAATATTGAGGTTGAGAGCGTTGGAGACGCGGATGAGCTCTTTGAAATCATGACTGTACACTGAAATGACTTCGAACTCCAGCAGATCCTTCCGAGCCTCTGATCCAATGGGGAGCTCTTGGGTAAGCTCGCGGCAAGCTGTGACGGTGTGTTGCCCCCCTATAATGTACCTATGGACTTCCACCAATCAACTTCAACACCGCCAACCATCACCTTGGATCCTTTAGCCGACATCTTGTCCATAACAATATCAATTCCGTTCTCCATTTTGGGCCTTATTTTTAAGGGAATTGCATGGATCTCCGGGTTCTTCCTGATGCATCCATATCCCTTGTACATTTGCTTGACCTGATAACAATGGCAGGCATAGTTAGATTCATACCACCTACAAGTGCTTGCAAACATGTTGGCTGGCAGCCGATACCAGGAAATGGCCAAACTAGCATACGAAGAATGAGTAGAACACTAACCTGCGACAAGCGCTCTTTTGCAGTCCTACGGTACTTCAGCGTGTCGGGAGCAATGTGCAGCCTGTCAGAAGGGATGACACCAGGAAGGCCATGCTTCCTGTAAGAAAACAAATGGGACAGCCCAGCATCGAGTGTCTTGTAGATGGCCTCCATCTCGTCGTCCTTGGTCTATGTGCACAACTTGTTAGCCCATGCCAATGCGTCTTCCAAGGAGAGGAGGAGCGGTTTACTCTTCGGTTTTGCTTTACTCTTGCGCTTCTTGCTACTTCCTTTGCATGTCGCAAGAACTGCCTCAGGAGCTCATGAAGGTGCGGGTGCAGCTGCAACAGCAGTAGCGCTCTTCTTCTTTGAGGCTTTCAACTTAATCCTCCCGGCAAGAATCTCCGGACCCTTCCCTTTGTTCAACGCAGCCTTGATTTCACGTTCTCAGCCATACAATTTTGGTTGAGCTCCTCCGAGGAGTTTAGGAAGTCCTCGAGGTTTGCTAGGAATTTCCGTCTCCAGAAAACATCATGCCCCTCGACTTTGCTTCATCCCCGCAAACAGCCTCTATGTATTTACTACACGGAAGCGATATTGCGACGTAGTCCTCTTAACCATCGGGGTTATTGATTGGCATCAGGCAAATCATAACGTCCACATAGTTGCCTTCGCCAGTAATCGCCATGACTGAGCCATGTCTCGGAATCATGCAGCCTTTCACTTTGGTGGAGCAGGCAATCTCAACTCGCTTGTCTGGTTCAGCACATCAGCAACCGGATTCCCCCACCATACAGCTCGAGGCTTGATGTCCCCGACGCAAACCGGTGTGCTTGCAAGCAGGTCACCAAGCAGTCTGTGCAGCACATGAGGTTTTCTGCAATCAAAAGCACGGTATTAATCTATGTCGTCTGTCGGCCAATACATTTGAAGCAACCTTATCGACTGCCAGCCGATAAGAGACAAACATCGACATGCATTGCGACATTCAGATTTCATTAACATTATTTAGTTACTACTGCCCGTCCAGTTCTAAATATCTCTACAGCCAGACCAGTGAGTGTGTATCGGCTGCCAGCTGATAACAATTCAATCGCATGCACTTTCAAGGACATGGTAGTAGCATAATATCGGCTGGCAGCCGACATACATCACATTTATCGGCTACCAACCGATACAACAATGCTCATTGCGACAATAGAAATTAAGATCTTACCTGCGAGAAGATGCGCTGGACGACATCTTGTATTGGCTGGTCACAACTTGCAGTAGAAGCTACGCGCGTTCTTGTCGGTTGGCGTCTGATAGCAGTCGGCTGCACATTCAAAAGTATAGGCTGTACAAACAAAGGTGTCGGCTGTTATCCGATAGTTGTCGGCTGCACAATCACAAGTATGGGCTGCACATGAAGCGCTATCGGATGATGAGGAGCGCGGTGAAAGAGAGACAGAGAGCAGGGAGAGAAGGGAGAGCAGGGAGTGCAATTGCAAAAAAATTATTGGCTAGCAGCAGCGAGGAAGAGAGGCAGAGCAGGGAGAGCAAAGAGAGGAGAGAGCCAAGAAAAAAAGACACAAGAATGAGGGAAAGTGAGGGAGGGTGAGAGAGTAACCCCCCTGCCTCTCTCCCGCCACTCCAATGATTTTGCAATCACTTCAAACAGCCGCCAAAACGTCACATGTCACATCCACCCATCTATCCATTCTTGGCCTACCCTACGACTAGCTAGTCTACTTCATCCATCCTCAACAATTCCATCCACCCAAGAATGCACGTACATTGTCGTGATGGAAATGCTTCCATCGTGTACATATATGCTCTAAGCTTTGTATTTTCAATGAATGGAGTAGCGGAATGAAAATAGTACATATAATTTGTCTTTCGTTTTAATTAAATCATCAAGGGATTAGGTGGTTTGAAAGGTGTGAATAGGAAAGGGGGAATAAGTACCTTCTTTGAAACTTCAAAGGGGAGCATGGGCATATGTGCCCCACCGCCACCTTTGATTGGATGAGATTTAGTGAGGTCTTGGGGTTTTGAAGTTTGTCGGGAGTTTTTTTTGTGTGTGAAAATAGAGAGAGCTTTGAAACAGAATTTCGACTTGATGTAGCTCATTGAGCAAGACTTTGTTTAAATTGAAACTTTGAGAGATTGTTCCTTGTGATGAGACCTTTCCGAATTGATCTTATAAGTTGAATTTAGAGTTGTATTGCAAAAGTTGTGAAGGTTGGAAGTTTGTGGAAACCCTTGGCCGTCCATTGAGAGAGCAGAGGTTTTGACGAGCTACAACTTTTGTTGTATCTATCAAATTGCTTTGACATTTTGAGAGTGTATGTATCATTGTAATAGCTTTTCAAAACGTTATTATTTTTATGATTTGGAGTTCCGAGGAGGAAGTTATGAAGGTGTGAAGGCTTGGAGGTTGACTGCCTTTGGAAAGAAGCAAGTTAAGACTTCGAGGACCATAACTTTTGGTCATCGTCGTAATTTCTTTTGAAATTTACAGGATTGACAGCTTATGAGATTAGCTCTTCAGATTGCTATCATTCTATATATTTAGAGTTTTATTGAAGGAGTTGTTGTGTGTTGAAGTTGAGAGGTCGATTCTCTATATAAACAAAGAGACCGAAACTTTGATTAGCCATAACTTATGGACAGAGTTTAGGGTTTTTTCAAAATTTATACATATTGTAGTAGTTTGTATTGTCTTTCCAAAATGCTATTGCACTTGTACGTAAGTGCTTTAGATCAAAAGTTATGAAGATATAAAGAGGTGGAGGTTGGTTGTCAAAGAAAAATTAAAGCTTCCACTTTGCTCTCTTATAACTTTTGGACAGTAACTTAGATTCAAGTGAATTTTAGAAGAGTTTTAGTTTGTTGTTTTAGCTTTCCGAAAAGCTATTACACTTAGCTTTTGGAGACTCGAGCCATCTATAGCATCAATTTGAAGGTTGCAGTCACAATAGAAAATTGCCTTGAGGGTTTCTTTGTGTTTTTGAATACTTTGAGACTTGAAAGCAAGAAGATTTGAATACTTCAAGACAAGAAGACGTGAAGATTTGTGTGTTGTGGCTTGTGGCTCGTTGTCTTTTACTGTTGTTCCCAGCTGGTTTTTGAGGCTAGTTGTTTTTAATTTTGTTTTGTAAAATTTGTTGCGGCGAAGTAGGATTGATCACCCACACGGTCGTATTTATGTTGTTCCCACCGGTGAGGCATGTTTGCTGGTCACCGTGGGTTTGAGATTTAGGAGCCATCTTTCGGACGGTTTCAGCTCGTGGTCTGGCCGTCCCGTTTTACCCGTCCGAGGCCCGTGGTTTCTTATTACCCCACCCTTACCCTTAAACCTGTTAGAGCCATTGCAGGATAGGCTACTGAGAAGAGATTTGAAGATTTGAAGAGTACAAGAATTCAAGACACAACCAATCTCCCAAGCAATCTGATCATCGTGTGGCAGCCAGATTCCCCGTGAATTCTCAGAGTGCGCTCCTCTCTACCCGACAACGTCACACTCAATTGCATTTCAAGAAGTTGCATGCAATTCAAAATTTTCTTGAAGTGGCGCCAACTTCGTATAGGAAAGCTCTTCTCTCCCTCATTCACTCTTGCAATCTTGTTTTGGGCTTCAGTACTGTGGGCATGAGGCTTCATTTTTGCTCAGATTTCTTTGTGTTCCGTGCTTGATTTGCTTAGGTTGATGCTGTAGCTCTGCATTTTTTTTCTCTGTGCTTGAATTGATCCTACCATCTCAATTAAATTGTAGGTTTTTTCATTCTAGTTTACCTCCAAAGCACTCTCCTAATTGCTGAACCCAATCTGGATTTGGTCTCGCAATTATTAGGTCATTGCTCTATTCAGTATTGGAGGAGGGCCAGTACCCCGATTACCAGCAGCCGATACGCTGATATAGGACAGCCGATGCCTCAAGCAGATTTCAAATCAATTCTACTCCTAGCATACGCCAAGCCAGAGCAGTTTTTGGGTCCCTATTCAGTATCTTCACTATCATATCATCTCAATTATCGACTGCCAGGCAATACTCTGCGTGGATTTCTGAACTTGTACTCACTCCTCTGTTGGCTGCTAGCCGATACACTAGGAGGCGTCTGACTCATCTATCGCTCAAACACACGGTCTCCCCTATCGGCTGCCAGCCGATACAATTAGAACCGCTTGAATCATCTTGCGTGCAATCACACGTCCTCCAGTGTCAGCTGCCAGCGGATTCACTTGGTAGACTATAAATTTCTATTCTTACTGTCTGACACTCTCCTCTGTCGGCTGCCAGCCGATAGCAGTATGAAGAGGTCATTTGCACCGGCGATGGACTCAGAGCCTATTGCTTCATTTTTAAAGAATGGTGGCTCCAGTCGATGGTAGATGGAAAAAGGAGTTGTCGTTGCACTCGCTCATGCCGGCCTATACTATACCGGACGTGATGTTATAAATCGGGTAGTCTCTCGAGATCCGATACTTTTGAGTGTACGTGTGTTGGATGTATCGGACTCTATTGAGATGATCCTCCCGTTTCTAGTTGAAGACATCAAATACCTAAGTCAAAGTGTAGGAGAGATTCGTAAGACCCTTTGCGGAGGACATTGACGCAGTTTGCACTCCTATCGACTGGCAGCCGATACATCTGATGGCAGAGGAGAAACCCATTGACCAAATTCTGATGCTCTAAGTGAACATGGCGGTCACACTTCTTCATGGTGATGGAGCGAACCTCCGATGTGCTGGAGTCGGTGTGATCGTTGAGTGCTCACCCAAAGGGAGTTAAGAGGGCTTCCTAGTCCCGCACAGTTTCTTTGTCGTAGTGAGGTTGATCACTGTCCACCGTAACTTTTGTGAGCTCATAGCTTACTGCAACGACAATTCTCAAACTGTTTTTGGAGAATGCATTGGTTACTACGTCTTGTGGAGTGGATACAAGTTCAGGCATGCAGACCTTGCGGACCCTTCCGCTCCGGTGCGTTGTGGTGTCGGTTGTCAGCCGATACATCCGTGTTCGAAGGAGGTCGACCAGGATTCTGGCCATGTTGTACGCACGAATGATTCCCCTCCTAGAGAAGGCTGTGGCAGCTCTAGAAATGCTCATGCAGGCGAGCGTCACCTTGATTGTGGGCGTGGTTTGTCCTCGATATCCGCTACGGAGTTGCAACGGCCCAACCTAGAGAATGGCCATGACCTTGATGATGTCAGTGATGATCATGACCTGCCTCCTGAGATTGGGAATAGCTCTAGTTTCGAATATGACAGTGGAGGCAGTGACATTGCAGGAGGACAAATTGTCGCGAGTGCAGCTAGCGATAGTGCCGCTGTTGGTCGTGTTGTCGAGCTGCGATACCCCAATTGCCACCTCTGGAGGCATAAATACTTTGAGCTCTTCAACGAGGATCAAACAGTGTTTGGCCGAGCAATGATTCAAGTCTGCCTTCCTAAAGAGGCGTGCGATGAGAACATTCTAGGCGATACCAACGTAGGTGTTATGTTCGTGTCCGAGCACGAGTCCCTCCAGATGACGACGATGCGCTGGCCATTGAGCCATACTAGATTAGAAGGTGGGCGACTACTATTCGAGATCGTCACGCTCTGCTCCAATGCTGCTAATATGGTGGAATCTGAGGATGGAGGATTCCAAGGAATTCCCAAGAATCCTTACCGCTCAGTGTGTCGCAAGCTTTTGCCCAAAGATCTCACTTCCATATCCAAACTGAAGCATAAGACATTGAAAGTGGAGGTTCAGATGGTCAGCTCACAAGGTTGCTGTAGGAATAGGTGATGTCAGCCGTTTCTTTGGGAGGAGACCAGGAATCTCCGCCGAAAGTTCTATGCCTCCTCATTTGAGGAAATGAGGGAGACTGCTTACGCTGTTCAGTGTCAGCTTCATGCAAGTCGAATGAGGGGAAGGAGGTTTATCACTCTTGCCAATGTTGATGTCCGTGAGAAAAGATGGTATGTCATTCACAGAGTCTTAAAATCCGCATACCACGTGTACAAGAATGCTGCGGTGGGCGGATGTGTTAGCAGGTCTCACGGTAACTCTAGAGTTGTTCAACCTCGTCCCCACACAATTCAAGCCCAGGAAGCCTTAAAAAAATCATTAATGAGAACTTTGACAAGATGTTGAATGAGTTCAAACTCGTCGCCAACAAACAAGTGGATAATTTGAAGGTTGTGCCGTCCGCCATGAATTGGAATCATATACGAGAGCAGGTTAACTTTATGAGTACATCGATTGCTTTACCCTGTTGCACTCAATTGTACTTGTCTGCCAGTGGTGTTGTATCGGTTGGCAGCCGATACGGTCCAACTCATTTTCCCTGAATAAATACTGTCAACTCCTCGTGGCCTTCTGGTCGTCGTACCACTCTGTATCGGCTGCCGGCCGATACATATTCTACCATCACAAACTAACTCGTCCATTGTGGTCGCGTTCCAGGCAGTGATTTGTTTTTTATTTTAAGCCAAACGCTTATATGGCTACTTCATTGAGATTTCAATGTTTGATCTGGCTACTTAAATTATTATTTTTTGTCTCAATGGGGCTGCTATGCCAAAGGTCATGTATCCTTTATCCATTTTGGCCATATTTTATTATTATTTGAATGAATCTGGCGATGCCAAAGGTCACATACCCTTTATGTAGAGACCACGTGGCACACAAACCTTGGACGCCATTTGCCTTCTGGCCATTTTTGGTTGAAAAGGCAATGAAATTCTTAAAAGGCCAATTGCCAAAAAAATTATTTGTAGCAATCTAGCGATTAATCGCCAGAAAAAAAAAACACTGGTTCCCAGTGAATGAAAAGTGCAAATGTAGGCCTGTCTTGCAATCCACCATCAGTCAGCTTTGAAAGAATCACTTCAAAAATGTCGGACTCAAAGCTGTTGGGAGCAACTTCACAAAGTGCACCGCGTGTGACTTTCTCGTTGAATGCATTTCCAAATACCCGACAGGATGTGATGAGTGGCAGTCCTTGGTAGATGATAGAGAGTGTCATTTGAATTAACAAAGAGCCTGTCGAAATATATACGCTGGTTGGAGTGCTCTATCTGTGCAAAATCCGTCTGAGTTTCTTCGTATTATTCATAACAAGATGGATACAACCGAGACGGCTATTCCTAGAATGCAACGTATCACCAAGGCCACTGCAGGCCTCGGCCAGATTCCCATCTCTTGCACTGGCATGTTGATGCATAGCCATGGTGACGGTGCGTATGCAAATCATTCGACAGGACTCTGGCCGTGCGACTCCAACTTCACTACTTCCTCTCTGTGTCAAGTATTGCGAGCTTTGGAGCGACCACCTGTCTCAGAGTCCCGTGAGTTTCTCCTACTCCCCCAAGTCTACGAACTTCTGCATGTCCCTGAATTTCTTTTTTTGGATGTTTGAGGTCAGCGTTTGAGCATATATCGGCTACCGGCCGATACGCTTCCAACTTTCTTCCACTCACTCGTTCACTTTGGTCTCATTCCAGGTGAACTGTTTCCTACTCCTCCTCAGAATAGTTTCTTCCAGACTCTCCTACACGGAAAGTCAAGGTATTCGTCGTCCATTCCTCCTGCTTCGGGTCATCCCACGCCACCACCATGCCCTGGACGCCCAGCGGTACCACTACCCAGGAAGCTATTTCTGCAACTTGACAATTCGGCGAAAGATAACAAAAATCATTTTCTGATGGCCTTCCGGTCATTGTTAATTCAAGGAAGTGACCGTCGGATTCTTGATTGTGGGTCATACTTATGAGGATATTGACGCGCGCTTCAGCTATCTCTCCAAGCTTATTAAGAGGAAGAATACATACATCCTTAGAGATCTCATGAAGGCTTTCATGGACTCCCAGAAGACGGTGGCCTTCATTCCAAAATTTGTTCAAGAAGTTGTTGAATTCAAGTCGTACGTGAAGGACTTCCACCATGATAGTATTAATAAGATTGTCAGACTCGGCGATAAGCACCTCTTCAAGTTCTACGTTGAAGAGGACGGAGATGATCGTGGCTGGCCTCTCATGCGATATAAAACGCGAGCGACTGATTAATCGTGGCTTCTTCTCGAGCATGCGGTCAAAATGTGGACCGCCGACGACCAAGGAAGACCTCGACTGCCATCTGGTGACCCTGCTTCTGTTCCCTTTAAGCCATTATGGGGAGATGTCGAGGTCAATTCTAGGAAGTGGAATATTGAGAAGGAGCAAGCGAGGGCCACAGAATGCATAGAGAAGCAAAGCTACATAAAGAATGGCATTGCAAAATATGTTGAGTTCTAGAAGACTGGGATGGCACGCAACATGAGATATTCTGAGGAGATGGCTAGATGCGTAGCATATTGGGAGCGAATCCATGCTAAAATCAACAAATCCTTGCCAGTGACTCCTTCTACTCTTGTCAAAGGATTTTGGCCAATTTCAGACTAGGTGCGTGATCATCCTTGCACCAACATAGAATCCGTCTCTACACTAAACAATCCAGAGGACGTTACCCCCGAGGATGATGTTGACACATTCCTATACAGTGGTCCTGCAAAGGACTGACCGAGATTGACCTTCAATCCCTTCTGCGACATGCTATTAGCGGACTTTGTGCTCTGTCGCCCTAGCGACAATCATTACCTACCTGTGTGGCTTGGCCGAGTGCTTGAGCGTGTTGACCTGAACCCAGACCAAGCTACGGTAACTTCAAGGTAGAATGGTGGATACCTATGAAAGCCAAGAAGGAAAGAAATTTAGTCGTTGCTAAGGAATGCTGGACACGCCGTTGGCTGAAGGAGCCTTGTCTTCCTCAAGTTGTTCACGTTAGTATTGTCATGTTCTCTCACACGATGCCTTCGCATGCAAAGAAGGAGCCTCTAACTACTTACCTTATCCTTGAAGCCTCTGTCGCAGCTGCTCTAGCTAACTTGGAGGCTGTTGGCGTTATAATGGGTCGAGACGTTGACGATGACGCAGAGGATTAGATTACCAGGTGTCGGCCGCCGGCCGATACCTCTTGCCTCACGCCATATGTCTTCCTCAAGTAGTTCACGTAAGTATTGGTATTTCCTCTCACAAGATGCCTTTGCATGCAAATCCAGTTACTCCCGTTATCCTTGACGCATCTGTCGCAACTACTGTGGCTATCATGGAGTTTGGTGGCGTCGTATTGGATGAAGACGTTGACGATAGTACAGAGGAGTAAGCTGCCATGTGTCGGCCACCGGCCGATACCTCTTGCCTCATATCGTAGCTGGTTTTATGTCATCCCACTGCTCCTAGCATCTTCATAATGGTAACCTACCTCTGTCCGCAGATTGCCTTGCTACTAACGTAAAAAAATTTAATCTGCATTTCATATGAAATGTTTGATGTTTGTAATATGTGAATGTTGTCAAGTATAATCTCTGGTTGGAATTTACAAATGCATTTTGATTATTTGTAAATGAATTCTGAGAGAAATGTTTTGAATATTCACATGAAGTACATCATAATATACAATTATATTTTGTGTTGAACTAAGTTTTTATCACTTATAAGTGAGAAGTTCTACAGTTGGATAGAGAATGCGGTTATATTGGGTTTACAATTTTTCCAAATCTCAATTCATACGAAGCTACATAAGAATTATGGAAGTTTGTTAATGAGATATTATACATATGGTTGTATGTGATGAATTTGAGGATTTGATAAGTCATTCCAAAATCCAAAATTTGATTTGTAATTGAACACAATCAACGACGATGAATACCCATCAATATTAGCCTTGTGTTTTTAGCCAATCTTACCAAAATCAAAGATGAATTATTTCTTTTTTTATTTTATGTAATATATGGAAGTCTAGTAGTGAGATTTGATATATATTATTTGTCTATGATGACTTTTAGAGTTTAGATTTGGAATTGAATACAGTCAGGGACAATGAATACCCATCATAGTGAATGCATTCAATTGAGAGGGCAAGGTACATAGCGCTCTTGGCTACTCTACGTACTTTGTGTAGAATGGCGGCTGACATAAGAGTGCAATATATTTCCCGCAGCCTCCTCATCCAACATTTCCATATTTGGATTTGTGAGCTTCTTCTTTTTCACCAATTACTGCTTTCCCTCTCTCATTCACCTCCCTTGTTTTTCTTGATCATCACGTGGCCTTCTCCATATCTGTGAATCTTCTGCAAAGCCTTTTCCACGGACTCTAGACTCCTTGCCCAAGCAGAGCTACCTCTCCCTCCTCATCCAGGGACTCTGGGCGCATTGCCTGGATACCTGTGGTTTGTCTACAATTATGATGCTTGTGTCTACAGAACTCTTCCTCCTCATCCACTCTTGCAAGGGCTTGTTAGTGGCAAGTACTGGCATTGGAACTACTACTATACTCTAGAGATGGCACGTCTGGAGGCTCATTCAAGCATTGCGTGGGATGTTGTGGCAAACCTTGTGAATCGTCCATCCACACATATACTTCGCGACATGGCGGTGATATACTAGGATTGCGGGTGCGTGCTCCTTAATTTTTACGATAGTTCTTTCACTGCATCGACTAAAAGCGCAAGCAACGAAGTCATTGAGATATCATTGGATACATCTCTCTACGTCACGGCGCAGAACGATGTGGTTGAAGTTTCGGATACCGCATCGGTGGGGAGCAACTGCCAATCCTAGTTTTCACATTGGCAGCACCTCCCGGAAATTTCGTTTGGCGGCGGGTTTTGAGAAAGTAGCGGCGGGACATTGGTTAGCACATGTTTTAGTTTTGCCCTGTTCATAGCGGTATTGCGAATTTTGAGGCACCAAGGTTTTAGAATTGTGAAGTTATGAAGTAGTGTATGTGTTTGATTGGCCAACTTGATGGCATTAGCTCACTGGTCAGGAGCATGTAGAAATGTTTAATACTACCGATGTCGGCTGCCAACCGATACCCCTAGCCTGCAGGTTATATATCGGCGTCTAGTTGGATGTTGAATCCAACTGTGTATCGGCTGCCGACCGATACCTTTTTGACAGTCTTTCAATTTGGTCTTAGGAGACTATCTTGTATGTCTTATTCGAATTGAGCTGTGTTGCTCATGGACTTGTACAGACATCAATTCAATATGCGAGAGAATTTCATTTTCCATATGAGCTTTAATTGTATGATTGGTATATATGGCATGTGTTTGCACTCATCTGTTCCCTGAATTGGATTTTCTTGGGGTGATCTCTGCCAGATGTTTAGGGTTTAGTATTTAGGGTTTAGGGTATAGGTTAGTTTAGAAATAATAGTGTTGTAGGCCCACCGACACTTTTCTTTGACTTGTTGGCTTTAGTTTTCACTACATTAATTTTTTTAATAGGCTTCAGTTGGTTTCTGTGGAGAGTGTGTTGGCGGGCCACTGATACTATTCTATGAAAATGTTCATAATTTGTTTAAATTTCTTCGTATTCAACTTTTTCCAATTTTTGCTACCTCATTTTGGACATTATCTACAAATTTTGGAAATATTTCACCGTAATAAATTGTATGAATTTGTCCATAATTAGCACCATAGTCCATAATTAGTTAAATATCAGTTTACTTATTTTGGAAAATTATATTTAAGGTCTCACTTTTTGAATTAGGACTGAAATTTGACATAAATCAATTTTGTTGCTTTTCTCAAAATCATTATAACCTATTTTGAAGATCCAAACCGTACAAAGGATAGTCAACTTGCTCAAGAACCGAGAAAAAAAATTGTAGATGAAAATTGTCCAATTTGGATGACAATCTAGCATGACAATCTAGCAGTTTCAATCTGTGCGTATTCCACATAGTCGACGCTGGTGCGTTAAAAGGTTGAGGCACTTCACAATTTCGAATTTTGATCATTTTAATGCCTCCTATTGGATTTCAAAATTCTAGAAAAACCCTGTTCCTGCACATGTCAACTCCAAAAAACCCTGGTCCTTCAAATTCTACATATCTTCATTAATTGCTCCAGCGCGTTAACCTTGTTGTCAACGTTAACCTTGTTGTCAACGTTAACCTTGTTGTCAAACTACAAGACTCCAAAATAGGGCATGGATATAACAAAAACATAGTTTTGACCAGTGATGAACAGACATTGATCATTTGTTTTTAGGATAGGGGTTGTCACACATCCTATCCATTCTCAACCTTCTGAGATGTGTGACAACCCCTAATATATTCAAGTGTTAAATATGAGCTCTAACCCTTATCCGACCCTAACCACAGGTATCTCAAATTCTGCAGTCAAGGATCCTTTGACAATGCCCACGGATCACTGGTTACAACAATCTTGTCAAAGCAAATCACCTCACATAATGTAAAAGTACTGATACTGTAAGTAGAGTATACCACAAGCTTGTATGCCAAGATATTCTATGTACATAATGTGTCGTCTCCCTCCTCGACAACAACCTAACTTGAAATAGGAAAATAACAACCTAACAAGACGTTCCTATAACACTAAAAAAACTTTGAAAATGCCAACCAACTTAGATCTCTAAAACACTGTTAAGCTGAACAGTGTAAGACAGACGCCTGAAATTACGTAAAGGGAACTCCACTTGCATTGTCAGGCCGCAACTGCCAACTTGTTCTCCATTTCGTTCGGACCGACCCACTGAAACAGAAGCGAAGGCTTTTGAATCTAATGACTCTACACAGCCACATCCCCAACTGAACTTCTCCAATGGCGAGTGAATTACTTCCACCCTCATGCCTGGGTGCCTGCCACCAATAGTGGGCGTTACACTAAGTTCTAGAGTTGGCTGAACTAGGACACCAAGGGCCTCCCATGCCAATGGCTGTACCATCTCAAATGAAGCTGCTCTTTCAGGTAGTAGTACCACTGGAGTGAATCGTGTCCCCCATTTGCTCTTGTAGGAATAACTAATCTTGGTATCTCCGGGAAACCGACCTTGCACCTGTAGAAGCCCACCTATTGCTGTGGTAAAAGCGCTCCCGGCTAGGCCATCCCCAGCCACATAGGTCATCTGACCATTTGGAAACTGCAGATCTAAAAAGGAGCAGGAAATAGGGTTGAGAGAGAGCATAGCCATGGCTAACCATCGCTGATGCTTTGACCACACTGCTGGACAAAGAGAGTGTAGCCCCTCTTTTCGATCAAAGCCATACCACAAGCAATGTCGTTTGGATAGGTGGATAGGTAATAAAAGAGTCGAGGCTCGGACGAATAGAATTGGTCCTAATTGCAAAAGAAAAAGCGGTGTAGATGTTCCACCCTGTGTAGCTTCCACCCGCCACAGATCACCACGGGCAATAACAGAAGTTTCAATGTCTTGAGTACGGCTTGAGAAGGCTGTGCTCACAAACGCACTGCTACGACTGCTGGTAGGACCTGCATTCTGAGCAAGTTTCGATATTGCTTCCTTGTCAGCAACATCTTCCATGTCCTGATCTTTCTGAAATGCCAACGAATCATCATAATGACTGCCGCCTTCTCTCCTGCAAATAGATCTTGCGCTAAAACCTTTCTCAGTCCGTGAGCGAACATCCAAATGCTTGCCCTCAGAAAACGCATGTGTAGAACCAGTATGTAAATTTAAAGAGGACATCAATGAAGACGCCTCAAAGGGATGCAATGAAGATTCATCAACCTTCTCAGTAGGACCAGGAAATCGTTGCATTAAACTTCCCGCCAGATCAGACAAATAGGCTCCTATGATTGCTCCAGCTTGTCCAACATGAGTGCTCACATCTTGACCCAAATGTTGCATTGCTAACGATTCGGGGAACCCAGTGCCGATGTTCAATGAATGTGCAAGTTTCATATCTGAACCAAATCCAGAGCCTGCCAGGTGTGTGAGATTGTCGATTGAAGAGGACCATGGCCATTGACTTGGCAAAGACGAAAGCTGTATCTGAGGGGAGGGTACAGGAATCAAGAAAGACAAATCGGATGGAAAAGGGAGTGTAGGAAGAGGGGGAATATGCTGAGGTATATGATTTTGAAGGATGCCTCCCAGGCCTTGAGCAGTTGCTGTAAGACATTCCAAAACACCTTGTCCTTGCCTCTTCACACCATCCAATGCTCCAAGGTAATGCCGCTCCAACTCCATTATTGCTGCTGTCACAACCCCAAGCTCTTGCACCTCAATCTAGCACCGCTAAACACGTTTTCCATATCACTTGTCAGTGCAATCCCTTCCACTATCTAGCCGTTGAAGCTCCCTATATCTACACTCCCTTTCCCATCTGATTCTTTAAGCCGTTGAAGCATTTTTAAAACCGCATAATCTGCATAATAGTTTCATAAACAGGAATTTCACCCGGCTGGAGCTAGACATTGCGGCCTTCTAGTTCCTCTTCCAAAAATTCCATAAACCCTACTTAGACCTGCAGTGTCGGCATCACACCGACCCATCTCAGCGCCACTGAGAAAGTCGAAATTCCTCTTGGATGTGTAATGAGTTCACTGTTGTGGACAGACAATTTATTTCCTGCACAAAAATTAACACTCCATTAAGACTAAGACATGAAGTCAATTTTAACGAACATAAACAAGACCGTATATGCACTTCCTCTTTTAAGTAACCAAGCTCGAACAATTCGTGAAGATATAAGCAAATACGTACATATAATTTTATGCAAGAAAAATGTAGAATAAATATGGTGCTACCATGCATGAACCCTATTCGTCTCAAGACTGCGCTACTTCACCGAAGATGATACGGCAGAAAGGCCCGCTAGAAAGCACAAATGAAGAAGTCGAGAGGCGTACATTAAAAACCGTTTCAAAACATAATTTATTGGATCACCTAACTGAATACTTTCCTGCAACATACCCCATGGCCTACTTTCTCCATACAGACAGCATTAGAGGACCAAAGTGACATTCTGTACCAATACCATATAATCGTACGAACAGATACTGACTAATCAATAACCGCTTTCATGCACACGTCCTACCATCTATTTCCAACCTCATAGAAAACAGAGGGGAAAACGAGTCTGCTAGTATCTTCAACAAACAGTTAAATTCTATGCCTCGTGGGATTACATAAATTTGAAGCACCTCCTACTCGGAACTCTTCTACTAAGAGCTCCTCTAACCACTACGTACTACATGTATCTCGTGTAACAAACGTGAGTGATGTAAAACTCGTAAAATTTAAGCAGAAGTGGTGCCGAATTCAGAATCATTTGGCTCTTCAAGACAACCTAACAGCAGTTCAACGATAATTCAGTGTAAAGATAATAGAACGATATATCGTCTAGTGTGCGACGACAGAAAGATCACCAACAAGGATTGTTATGCAAAAATGACCTTCAAGAACTCCCAAGCAAGTGCCCTTGTCAATTAATCAAGCAATTCATACTGCAAGATTCAGAATGAGCATGCCACTTTAGAATGATACTACACCCTAGCAAAACCCTGTATGACTATCATCCACTTTTCAACCTTCTCGACCTCTTCGTAATATCAATATGCAATCACACGCCCTACACAGATCTTCCTTCCAAGACGAGACCATGGCTCTCACATTAAAAAGTAATAGAAAATACTTCACAAAACCAATCGAAACATCTCCTCCCATCTGTTCCCTAAAACAGTTCATAGGCTAATCCTACCAACGACACATCTAAATCAGACACCCGGGAATCGGATTTTTTAACCAACAAACCTGAGATGAAAGACTTCCATCAAAATCCAAATGGTCTATTCACAGGCGCCTCTGCTAGCTCCAACAATCCCACGCCAAAACCATCACAGCAAACATCAAGAGGATTGAACAGCCCACTACTATCTTACAAGAGCGACTGACATGAAGGGGAGATATTTTTCGAGGGAAACCCTAGCCACAGGTATGTTCGCACCTAGCCTTTGGCCGCGGTTTTAGAGCCGGTTTAGAGCCTGTTTGCATTGGCTCGTACAACCAAGCTGGAAGCCGTGGCAAACTGGGAGGCACACGGCTCGTACATGATCGTCAGTAGCAAATGTTTGTCTAAATCCTAAGTGACCGATTGACCATTTTCTAATTGCAGTCCAAATAGCAGTGACTGCTCATGTTCAAGTCAGGAAATGACAATTATTGAATATTGTTTTTCTGTCGAAATTGGGGGTAAAGATCATGTTTCAGTGTTATTTGATGCATTTCATTTGCAATATTGAGCATTTCTCTAGTGTTATAAAACTTTCCGTTTCGAAAAAGAAATGATGTTCTCTCATTTGAAATTTCTGCTTTTTAGAAATTTGAAATAAAATGATTAGATTTAACCAATCACACCAAACTTCAAATTCTAAACATAAAAATTGTAATTTTGGTGAATATTAAATGGTAAATGCTTTTAAATTCATTGATTGGGTGTCTAAAACATTTCTTGAAAGTTTGACGGTACAAATAATTACTATACATCATTCTTTTCATTTTCTCTTTTAAACCAAACTTCATCAAAGTTGCAGAAGTCACATTTTATAGGTTTTGTCCATACACCTCTATCATTTAGGGGCTAAAAATAGCTCTATATCAGGCTAAAGAGTGGAAAAGGGGTTCCTTGTCTGCTATGGCTACAAGCAGCTTGTTTGTACAAGCCTATGGAAACAAGCTCTTTGTGGTAAATTTCATGAACTTTCAGTGTGTGCAATTACACCATAGTGTCTTAACAATTACCAAATCTACATATCGTCTTGCATGGCACATGGATAACACCGATTGTAGGAAAACGTTGCTAGAGCATCAAGAAATTAGGACCCCATGGATTTTAATCGATTTCCGTGCGACATCCGATATTTCATGGGTCCGTATATTTTTCGCACGCCTATACAAATTTTTCACTAATTTTGCACTTTGTTAGATTACAAAAAAGTAAATATAGAAGTCATGCGGATTCAGTGTAGAATTAGCGCGAAATCCATGCAAAATCAGTGCAACAAATGTACAAATCCATAAAATATCGGATGTTGCACAGAAATCATTAAAAATCAATGAGGTCCTAAATTCCTGATGAGGGCCTCAGAATACTATGGGATCTGTGACAGCTTTTAGGTCGTGGAAGCTGTAAAAAAAATTTGCCGAGTTTGTTGGCACTCCCAATTCCCACCCTACAATGGCATGGCCCGATGAATTATCCCATAGATAATCAGTTTGTTTGAGACATTGTAATTTGCATTGAAACGGCGCCTGAGAACACCAGTATCTAGCGCAAAAATATGTCTGGACATATAGAGATCCAGAAGACAATGGGCGCAGTAGTGGCACAACAAATGCATGACATAGTTGAAGCTAGCCGAGAGCTAGAGTGTTCCAAGAGTGAAGGCTAACTCAAATTCTTCATCGAGCAAATAGCCTAGTACTCAATAGAGAAAGATCGACAAATGTATGAGAATGCGGCCATTGCCACTAACAATGTTTGTCTTGCAATTCTTAAGCAACGTGAAATGGTGAGCTACCGTGCAACTCTTTCAAATGTATAAAGCTAAGGTTTGTGCATGACCAGCGGCCAAGCTTCCCTAACTATGCTACAAGCAGCACCAAGAGACTACAACTTTCCATCAAGCAACTTTGACGGTACTAGACCGTCGGCCCATGCAAGTGCTACTCCACTGATACCTTGTTCTATTATTCCCCCGACCCAATCAAACGATGCAACTACAATGCCGTCCACCGGTACTTCTATTGTTGCCCCCTCTATACCATCACATGTGTTGTCAACCTAAAGTACTCTACCACATGACTACATGTTCTTCAAAGGCCTCCGTTCCACACCAAATTAGTTCGTCCTACATGTAGAGGAGTGAGCGTGGCATGTGTTTCATTGTGTACTTAAAGTTCATAGAATATAAGAGAAGATCATTGAAAGAAAAAAGAACATTTAAAAAATTCTTACATTCAAACTTCTTGCACCGGTTTCACTATAAATTCCTTTTTGGAAAATGTAGCACTTATGTCCCATGTTTGAAGAATTTGAGACCTTGTGTTATTAATAGTTTCAAATTTGCACTTATGTTGTGAACCTTGTATTAGATTGCTTTGAATTCCACATAAAGAAGAAGTTAAAACAAATAACACTATAACTTGAAATCATTTTCAATTTTGAAGGATTGCATTGGTTTCACATGAATATTACATTCAAACGTCTTGCATTAAGTTGTCCATTTATATTTTAATTCCAAACTTAATGCATCGGTTTTTCAGTTATAATTCTTGCATTCACAATTTGACATGCATTATTGCGGCTGTTTTTAATTGAAATGTGTTACATTCAAACGTATATTAATCTATATTTTAATTTCTTTGCATTGGATTTAGTTTCTAACATCCTAAATTGAAATTTGGGCATCTGTTTAACACTCACGCTTCTTGCATTAGGTTCTTCAAGCGCATGAATTGAAAATTTCATTTTTTACTTTACTTTGCACAAAAAATGAAAACCTTGGAAGAAATTTAACATTTCTACCTTTGCATTGAATAATTTAGACCTTAAATATAGTATTGTAGACCTAGTTTTAAAATTTCAAACTTTAGACCAAAATTGCAGACCTTCCACTATGATTTTAGAGCTTGGATTAAACTTTCGGAATCTCAGAAAAAAATTCAGACCTTGCATTCCCTATATACATGTCTACATTGCATTAACCAAATAAGTTATACCTTCTCAAACTATGCCGTGAATCCTTTAGGCCTTAAATTGAATATCTTAGATTTTATTTTAATGCTTACATTTTAATTTTAAGACCTTGCATTGTAAACCTTCATACTAATCCAACAACCATACTTGATGTCAAAAGAATTGGTAAGTGTTGGTCAAGTAGTACATACTTCTTTAACTATCGTTGATTATGTTGTTGCATAGTAAAAAACATGCCCAGCTAGTTTTGTTTGTCGCTCTCAAAAGTTGTTGCTTCATTGATTACTTCCCCTCCATCTGGCCTACTTGAAGTGTCATCTACCACTTCTCCATCCAACCCTTTGGTGCACAAAATCAAGAAAAGTTGCTAAACTTCTTCATGCAATTGATCAAGGAGAACATTGTGCAAAATTGCACATTTTTGCCCATGACATCGGGCAAAAATGTCACATGCAAATGTGATTTGCAAGCAACTCCTTGAATTTTTACTTAAGAATGTTGAAGGCGTTCTCTACAACGGAATGCCTCTTTTGCAGCTTCTAGTTGATCCCCTAAATTAAAATTTATAGTTACTTAAGCATGGAATAAGACATAACTTCTTTCTACTTCAAAATATAAACCGGAGTCCAAAATTTGTAAAAAAACTTAGCATTTGACATATGTATATATATATATATGTATATATATATATATATGTATATATATATATATATATGTATATATAATGTATGATCTCCTAGACCATGTGCTGGCCGGCCACGTTCTTGGTATAGCCGAAAATTTCTTGACAAGGAGGGGTGCACAAAGTTTGTTTCATCGTGTTTGAACCTACAATGTGAAAATTATGGATTTTTTACTGAATATTGTCATTATTAATTGAATTATATTATGAAAAATGGAATACAAGAGGTTTTGGTTTCATTTTTAGCATTGTTGAAAAGCTCATCACAAGTAGCGGTGCACCAAAGTTGATTCGTTGCTTTTGGACCTACAATATGGAAGTTATAGTTCTTAATTGTATTATGTCACCAAAAAATGAATCAAGTTATTGATAAATTATTTCAAAAGTAAAAGAAAAAGAAAAAACATGAGGGAACACAGGAACGCATGGGAACTCAAAGAACAAGGGGGAACTTGGGTCATGTGGAACACGGGGATTATCTGGGCCAATGGCACAATGCCACTCTAGTACTAGTCATGGTGAAGAGTTCGATCCAAATTCCATGTCTCTCGAATCACAAGTCCTAAATTGATGATGATTGACTGCAATGAGGTGGAGTGCACTTTGTATATTTTTCCTATTAATAATGTTTGGCAATTGCAATTAAGTGTTACCCACGGTTGCGATTTTTTACCCGCAACTTCCTTCCTTCATCCATTTTTGCCCTACTCTCCAATGATCGCCCTACTCTCTAGTGGTCCACGTAATGTAAGAAGCAGCAGTTGCCTCACACATATACGCCCAATTTGCACACTCACTCCTATTTACATTTGCCATGTCACCAATGCATGAATTAATTCATGTGTCCCTCGCCGTAGTCGCCACTTCTTGGCCTTGCTCACTATCTAGGATTATGTAAAAAAAACTACTACTTGCTTGCACATACATTAGGAACGTGGACTATTTGCATCAAGAATTTTGAATCCCACGGATTTTTAACAATTATAGTGTGTTTATCATTAAACATTGATTCCGCACGTCATATGTGGATTTAGAAGTGTCATTATCATATGCAAGTGCCATGCAATACTAAGGGGAAGTCACTGTCAAGAATTTAAATAACTATGAGAGAGCAAATATAGGGTGTCTTTTATTCATTTGAGATAAAAATTAAAAATTTACAAAATTAATATAGAGTGTTTAAAACCAATTTGAGAATATTTAAAGAATATTTTTAGAATACATGTGAAATATACCCTATATATTATATAAATAATGAAAGATGCCAATTATTTCAAAGCCCCCCAGTAAACACCCTTTGTACGCTCATATGTACCCAAAATTTACACTAAGTGACTTCCCCAAGTGACTTCCCCGGGGTTTTTACAATGATTATGAAAAAAGTGTTGTTTTTGCACGAAAGTTGTGCTTGACGGAATCCGTGCGTTAATCGTGTATATACATTACATAGGTGATTAGACACAAATAACATGCGATTGCCTTTAATGTGGATCTAGTATTGTATATGTATCATATCAACGCCTTTTATTATATTCGTGCAATTTTAACATCAATCAATAATGCAAATTTTTGCCGTACAATATCCGTGTAGTGATTGTACTACATCCTTGTGGATTCATATGAAATCCATTGCCATTCAGTGGCATCAATCAAAACAAAATTAGCTAAGAATTATTTCAAGTTTTTAAATTGAAAATGAGTGACTTATATTTCTCTATGTCACTCGCGTTCAAGGGTGTTTTTGCACTATAGTAGCATGTTGTACTTTTTGACGAAAAAAGATTGTAATGTTCTAATACTATTGTTTTATTGATGAAATATTATAAATAATACCAAAAGTATTTTAATATTTTATTTTGGAATCTTTTGGAATCTTTTGGAATATTTTAAAAATAATTTATATTATTTTGGAATAGTTTAGTATATTTTTAGAATCTACTTAAAAATATCCCTATGCTCTAGTTTTCCAAAATATTTTTAGATCTTCATTTATAGAATTTAGAAGAAATTAATATTAAAAATTCAATGAAATTATATTATGTATTCTTAGAATTCAAAATTTGGTATTATTGGTTATGATTGTACTTTTCATCACAAGAGCAAGAAAAAAAGATGTACAAAAAAAACAACATTACTTTTCCAAAATAGTAAAATTTGTAACATGAGACAATGTAGAGGTGTTGTTTTTTTGAAAGTTCCCCTAGGTGGAGTTTAACTTGTATTGGCATGATTCAAATTGGGTTCAAAAGCATACTTGATTTCCTATTAGAAAATAACTATAATTCAATTAAACTTTTTAAACTTTTTTTTCTTGCGCAGCTCATGAAAGGGGGCATCGACCAAAATATGATCTCTCAAAGCATTACAAGTTAAATTGAGTTTAAAACCAAACTTTCTTTGAGCTCAATTCAAACAACTTTTCAAAAAATAAATTACAAGAGCTTTTTATTGCTTGCTAAAACATATAAACCATTGAATTGTTTTTCATTCAATCCCAAAGTTATGCACGTTACAATTTAGTTTTTACTTTCATTCTATATACCTCTCTTTCATTACTTCATTTCAAGGTGAATATCCAAGGTTTTACTTTCTTTTATTTTCTTATTAGACCTACAACTCATTTCTCTAACATACAATCAAAATATTTCAATTGAAACAAAAAGGCATGTATCTTGAAATGTCATAAAGAGGTAAAGAAGTTGCAAAGAATTCTCACGTTCTCAATAAATCTATCAATTGTGTTGAATCAACATTATATCTGCTTGTACAAGCATAATGTTACTGTAAATTAGGAGTTAGTGGTAGGTCTACCGGTCTCAGTTTTTACCCCGGTAATTTTCCAAATTACCCCAGCATGTAGATCTAGGAAACATTTTTTTACCGATCTGACCTAATTGTCAGATCTGGTTGTACTGTGGTATAAAAGCAATAGAGCCAACCTCATTGGCACGCCACATTTTCCCAAATAACTGATTTCTTGTTTGAAGTATTCTCTATTGATTTCATGCTTACCGAGTAGCTTCTGTTTGTACTTGTATACTTTGATCAATTTGTCTTCCCTCGGTTTGTGATAACCGACCTAGTTTTGAGTGTTCTGTATCGCATTCCATTTCACTCCTTTCCCTCGGTAGCTACCAACCCCTCCGGCACTGATTACCGAGTAGGTCCTTACCAGGAGGAGCTACCATTTGGCGACCATCTAGTGTTCGAATTCTAGAAATCGTTTGCTAAAAAACACGGAGTTACAGATCCCGATACTCTATGATTGCTTAGTATCTATGTGACACCGCGCCTTTTTACACCATCCGTCTTACCGAGCTCATTCGTTGTTATCATAGTCCGGTTGTCTACATTCCGATACACCAGACTTTCCCATGGCGCGACGCCATACTAGATCTGCAGGACCACTGCCCGAGTTCGACCTCGAGGCTCTCACGATTTCCAACGCTCGTATTTACCGCAGTGTACAAGATTTGCTACCGTCCCCGATGATCCGAGCTCCCTCAACAGCCACTCATCCGACACGACGGCCTCAACCCTTACTCACGCCGGACGAATTACCGACCCCGCGAGAACTTCAAACCGCACGACATCCACACTCCTCTACCTGGCAGCGGCCATCTTTCGACTCGGTACTCCTCAACCCAGTAGCTACCTGGGAAGACTTACACGTCACAGACAATGAACGCGAACGGTTTCGTACTCAGGCATTTCTTCAGTCCTCGGCCATTCAAGACCGAGTTCAACAACTTCCACACGAAGATGCAACGGATCAAGAACTCCTGGCTGCCCTAGAACCAACACCTCAACAAGACCTCGATTTAGCTACGTCTCGGTTACAACTTCCACGTTTACGTTTACGCCAATTTCAACAAGATCAAGGACATGCGCCATCAATGCACCGCACAGTTCGACCACAATCGATTCCAGGACATCAATATCCGGTGCAACAACAATTTTTTGGATTTCATCCTCCACATCACTACCACTAGGTTCGTCCCAAACCCCTTATTTGGTTTTTCACATTCTGTGGCCAGACCGACCACCCTTCCATTTCTTGTCCATACAACTATCTCCAACCTCGCCGCATTGTGGCTCCCGGAGTACCTACCCCAACCTACCGACCTGCCAACGATCCAAGCGTTCCGATTCCACTCGCTGGTCGACGTCCTACCTCGACAGCCCGAAAAGCAGTATCGTATCCCGAATACAAAACCAATAAGTGCCCCAAACACATTGCCGTAAATTTGAATATGCTATTAGATTAAATGGCGAAACACAAACCATGGTCCAACTGGAATTATTTGGTTATTATCTCACAGAGAAAGAGTCGAATTGGTTTGCATATCATAGACGGACACATCCTACTAATACATTGCAGGAGGTATTTACTGCGTTCAAAAGGCGCTATCGAACCATCAAAACGGACGACCAAACGTACATCCAATTTCGAACAATCAATCAACAACCAAATGAATCTGCCGATGACTACGCCAAACGTCTCCAGCAACTAGCGGAAAATCTACCAGTGCCCCCGGATGATATGTTCATGTTGAGCAATTTCCGCGCTGGCTTATTGGAATATTTGCAGGTAGCCACGGTAGGACTTCAACGACATACGTTTTCGGAAGCAGTGGACTCGGCACGCACCGCAGAGGAAGGCTTACCCAAATCTCGGCAACCGACTCTTCCCTCGACTTGTACCGAAGACAACCCTCGACGTAACCTCAAGTGTACCAGCTACGATCGTATGGGCCATGAATGGAGAACGTGTTACCGCAACTCGGCAAGTGACTACGGGAAGAAAACCGATACGACTTCCGTCCATCAGATTCAAACTCAGCCAGCACCAACTCCGGTAAGTACCAAAAACCGCCGTAATTCTCGTGCTGCAGCCCCGGTACAACGGTACCCATGCAATGTATGTGGTTCACTCGAACACTTGGGACATCGTTGTCCACTTCTATTGGATGAGGATGTTAAAAAAGCTATGCAAAACAAACTACTCGCAAACTCGGTAAGCAAAACAAACATTACCGATGTTCATACGGTCAATGTTTCTCACGTCGGCCCTCGCACCCGGAGTCAGACACAGCGTTCGGACCCGGTAGTATCAGACAATCTTGTACCAACTACCGAAGCACCTTGCAGCACTGAGGCGTTCGATTGGCAAGCAGAAGAGCAGCTGCGCGAAGACATAATAAAGACGGTCCGTGAACTACAAGACCTCTCGCCATTGGAGCCACCATCACCTTGCGTCATTCGGACCGCTCTTGATAGCACCATGAACATCTGCGACTCTATTCTTCAACAAATCGAATCACAAACAATCCAGGTTAGTCTCAAAAACCTTATGGCTATTGCACCTAGCATCACCAAACATATCCACCGCCGTCTAGTTCAGATAACCCCATCCTCCGTCCCGGTTACCGAGCCACCCATAGTGGCAGTCCATTCGGTAGTAGCGATCGACCGCCACATGCCGATTATCTCATTCAAAATTGAAGATCACCAATTACATGACGTTCTGTTGGATGGAGGATGGGGAGTAAATGTCATCACCGAAACCGAGCGACTCAGACTTGGACTACCAATTCCAACCCCAACACCTTTTAAATTAAGGATGGCGGACAGCTCCCTCGTCCAACCACTTGGCTTGCTCAGGCACATCAAGATTCTCATTCTTGGTATTCCCTATTTCATTATTCTCATCGTCATTTCTTGTAAGGATGTCAATTCGGCATATACGCTATTGCTCCGTAGACCATGGCTCAAGGACGCTAGAGTAGTTCACGATTGGGCTAACGACGACATACAGATCATGGGCAATGGTACTATCCGAACAATACGGATTAACCGGGAATTAGGCTTTGAAGCCACGACTCCCGATGCTCTCGTCTGCTACAATTACGTGGAAGGCTTTACCAATGAAGAAGAAATCATCCTACTCGAGGCAAAGGAGTTCCTTCTCTCCATTGTAACATTGGCAATTGACGACCTGTGCCAGGTAAGCACTAACAAGCTCACTTTACCAGCCATAACCCATACGGAAGGCAGCATGCCAGTAGATGAAATACCGATTTGGGAAAAGGTAAAAAAAATCTTGGTAGCAAAATGGTCGCAGACAGAGGAAGAGCGACTACGAGACCTCAACCTCGGAACCGATACCGACCCCAACATTATTCATATCGGTACTTCCGTCCCGGACTCCCTCCTACCAGAGGCCAAAGATTTATTCCGCACTTTCAAAGACGTTTTTGCATGGTCATACCATGATCTACGTGGCATCCCGGAACACATAGCTCAACATAAGAGCGAACTCGACACTAGAACCCCCCCCCATTCATCAAGTACGCTACCGAATAAATCCTAATTATGCGACAGCGGTAAAAACCGATCTTGACAAACTTTTGCAGGTAGGATTTATTGAACTTGTGGACCATGCTACCTGGTTATCACCAATCGTTGTGGTACCAAAGAAGAACGGCAAACTTCAAATTTGCATTGATTCCAGGCGTCTCAACAAGGCAACCAAGAAGGATCCATACCCACTATTGTTTTCCTACAAAGTCCTTGACTCGGTAGCAGGCAACGAGATGTACTCATTCCTCGACGGCTTCTCCGGATATCACCAGATCAAGATTGCACCTAAAGACCGCCACAAGACGGCGTTCATTACCGACTGGGGAGCCTTTGTCTGGGTAGTCATGCCGTTCGGTTTGAAGAACGCTCCGCCAACGTACCAGCCAGCAGTCAACCCAGCTTTCAAGGAATATCTCGGTGATTTCATGAAGCTCTTCCTCGACGACTTTAGCGTGTATCGTACTACCGAGTCACACCTCGACAAACTCCAAAAGTGTTTCACTAAATGTCGTGAGTTCGGTACAAGTCTCAATCCCGAGAAATGTTGTTTTTTTGTTCGCTTTGGTGTGATTCTTGAGTATGTCGTCTCCGCAGAGGGCAAATTCCCCGATCCGAAGAAAATCGAGGCTCTTGTCACAATGCCTCGCCCTCGTAACATCAAGGACATCCAGGTTTTCAATGGCCTAGCCCAATTCAACAGATGTTTCTTCCGCGATTACGCCCAAATTATGGCACCAATCACTTTGCTTACTAGAAAAGACGAACCATTTACTTGGACTACCGAATGTAACCAAGCATTTACCGAGATAAAAAAGCGTTATGTCAACGCTTGTATCCTTATCGCAGTCCAATTGGAAGCTGGAATTTCACATTCATACGGATGCCTCAGATACTGCAGTAGGAGCTATGCTAGCGTAGAACCCTACCGGAAAAATTGACCAGCCCATTGTGTACGCATCTACTAGTGAGCCGCGCAGAGAAGAATTATACGACTACCGAGCGCGAAGCTTTAGCCATGGTTTACGCCATCAACAAATTTTGACACTACCTCCTCAGTAACCGGTTCGTGTTTTACGTCGACCACATGGCATTGATCTATTTGGTATACAAAACTCAAGTTTCAGGTCGTCTTGCTCGATGGTTACTCTTGTTTCTGGAATTTGACTTCACAGTTGTTTACAAACCGGGCAAGACACACGGTATTGCCGCCGCACTTTCTCGGAACACGGTAGCCGAACCAGCCACCGGTATTATCGATACCATGTCCGACGCCCAGCTATTCAGCATACAACCGGAGTGGCTCACGACAGTCCACGACTACCTCAAAACCGGCACCTTCCCGGCTGACTGGAGTACCGAGCGCAAGAAAAGGTTAGCCTACTGAGCCCTCCCATTCCAGTTAGTCGATGGCACCTTGTATCGGCAAAGCAAAAATATCTCAATACAGAAGGTCATCACCGGCGAACAGACTACATTGATTATCCGGGAGCTTCACTACGGTGACTCGGGAGGACATTTTTCTACCGAGATTACCACTCGGAAAATCCTCGACGCCGGTTACTGGTGGCCATCCCTGCATAAAGACGTTTTTGAATACTGTCGGAGTTTTGACGAATGTCAATGCGTCGGAGGACTCAAGAAGGCCGTGACCGATAAATTACTTACCACCCTACTGACGGAACCTTTTATGAAATGGGGACTGGATTTACTAGGCCCCTTCAAACGCACAATCGGAGGCAAACGATACATCTTGGTGGCCACGGACTACGCCACCAAATGGGTCTAAGCGGTTGCACTCCGCGACAACACCGCCGAGGACACGGCCAGATTCCTGTATGACAACATCCTCACCCGTTTTGGCTGCCCACTTCATTTCGTCAGCGACCAAGGCGTACATTCCAACAACAAGGTCATTTAGGCCCTTATGGAGCACTTCCTACTGCGCCACACTACATCCACCACATACTACCCTCAAGGAAATGGTCAAGGCGAGTCTACTGACAAAGTGATTGTCCAACTCCTTCAGAAATTGGTCAATCACAACCAAACGGACTGATACCGACAGTTACCTACAGTTTTATTTGCCTACCGCACTGCTTTCAAGATTGGTATCGGTCATACAACATTTCAACTTCCGTATGGCATTATCTCCTTAATGCCTACCAAATACTTGATACCGACAAAGACCACCCCTAGCGACCATTTGCCTAGTCGGGTTCTTGCAGCACGCACGGCCAATCTGGAGCGCTTGGACGAATCTCGATATTGAGCTCTCGAGACTCAAGGGATATTGCAATGGAACCGCGCTCAATGGCCAACACCACGGGGCCAACACATCAGTTCCGACAAGGCAATCCGGTACTCTGGTACCCCAAAGGTACTAACATCCACCCCGGTAATCTCAAAAATAAATGGTTTAGGCCTTACCGAGTTCACTACCCGCTACCTATCAATACGGTATTACTTGTCGCTGTTGACAAATTCGTTCCGGATCCGTTTATAGTCAACATCAACAAGCTTAAATCGTACCGATACCTCAATGACGACCAGCTACTCCAAGCCACCCGAACTGCCCCAGAAAAAAGTGCCATTCTTCACCAACCAGACAATCAAGACGCAACCAACGAAGAGGCAGAGGATGATGAAGACGTTACCAAGACTCCTATCTACACAAAATGCATCACCGTGGAAATTTTTTCTCAGTTAACTCGGGATTTCGAGTCGCACCGTGGTACCTAAACAAAGATTTTTTTGACTGGACCTTCCGCACCAACTCAGCCACAGACATCGGCAACCAACCCAACCACACTATCACAATCGCCTCCATCGCTGCTGCTCGGACATACCGAACCGACTACCTCGGTATCCCCAAAGCAAAAACCGGACCGAAGTCCAGGTTTGGCAGTCCCCAACCCTAACGTGCCACCATTCTCCCAACCAAGTTCGCACCCACCCACTCCCTCTCTCTTCACTTCACCGCCGTCTTCATTCATTTCCTTGTCCTCCTCTCCTTCTATTTATCCCCTTCTCACCATGTCGTCTTCCGCCGCCACGGTTCTTTCTCCGTAGCGAAAGGTCGTATGCGAGCAGTGAGCGGAGAGCAGAATTTAAAGAGCAGACTTTAAAGATTTTTGCAATCATTTTTAGGTTAAGGGTTCCTATAACCGTGGTTTTTTTCATTTTTTAATTAACATATTTTGGGAGATTTGGCTTGTATAACCATGGAATTTGGGAGAATTTAGCAGTGAGATATGGAATTTGGGACATTCATCCACAGTCCTCATATGACATTCATCCACATTCATCCATATATGGGACATTCATCCATGGTTTTTCATCCACATTCATCCATAAGTGGTACATTCATCCACGCATCACTCATGCACACTTGACACTCCATATAGCAGACTCGCACCACACCCTGCTTCGCGTTACTCACACCACGCGTTACTCTATTAATACGAGCACCATGACGTCATGAACACATGCACTCACCACAACATAACTTCCATACGCATGACCCCCATACACATGACTCCCACTCATGCATGACCCTCAAACCTATAACTCGCACATGTGACTCGCAACCTGTGGTCTCGCACTGTGTGACACGCACTTGGCCAAACAAACAGCAAGACCATCCAAGGCTTTAAGCACAACGTGACTTGCACTACTGGCAGCACAACTTGAATCCGCTACTAACACCATTGCCCCTATGCATTTCTCGCAACACACCTGACAAGCATGACTCCACCAAGACCAGCACTTGGCCAACATGAGCACATGGCATGACCAAAGGAACACCAAGACCACCCTACACTCGTACCACAACCTGACTCGCGTCACTTGTAACACAGCTTGGCTTGAGTTACTCACAGCACAACCTAACTTTGTTACTCACACCACGCGTTGAACGCGTTACTCACACCCACAGCTGATTCCGTTACTCCCACCATACAGCCCAACTCGTGATACTCACACACCACAGCCTAATCTTGTTACTCACACCCACAACGTGATTGAGGAGCATGATCTAATACGTAGAACACCTAGACCAGCGTGAATGAGGTGCATGATCACCAAATACTCCAAGTCCAGCGTGAATTAGGAGAACAGTATGACTCCACCAAGACCAACACTTGGCCAACATGAACACATGGCATGACCAAAGGAACACTAAGACCACCCTAGAACAGTAGACCAGCGTGAATGAGGTGCATAATGACCAAGTATTCCAAGTCCAGCGTGAATGAGGAGAACAAGCATGACTCCACCAAGACCAGCACTTGGCCAACAAAAGACATGGCATGACCAAAGGAACAACAAGACCACCGTACACTCGTACCACAACCTATCCAGCGTGAGTGAGGAGCCATAACCAAAGGAACACCAAGTCCAGCGTGAGTGAGGAGCCATGACCAAAGGAACACCAAGTCCAGCGTGAGTGAGGAGCCATGACCAAAAGAACACCAAGTCCAGCGTGAGTGAGGAGCTATGACCAAAGGAACACCAAATCCAGCGTGAGTGAGGAGCCATGACCAAAAGAACACCAAGTCCAGCGTGAGTGAGGAGCCATGACCAAATGAACACCAAGTCCAGCGTGAGTGAGGAGCCATGACCAAAGGAACACCAAGTCCACCGTGAGTGAGGAACCATGACCAAAGGAACACCAAGTCCAGCGTGAGTGAGGAGCCATGACCAAAGGAACACCAAGTCCACCGTGAGTGAGGAGCATGATCACCAAGAACACCAAGACAGCGTGAGCGAGGAGCATGATCACGAAGAGCATGAAGACAGCGTAAATAAGACTCATGATCACCAAGAACACCAAGTCCAACGTGAGAGAGGAGCATGATCACCAAGAACACCAAGACAGCGTGAGCGAAGAGCATGATCACCGAGAACACCAAGACAGCGTGAGTGAGGAGCATGATCACCACGAGCCTGACTCTCGAGCATGATCACCACAACATAACTCCCGAGCATGAGGCCCACGAGCCTGACTCCTAAACCCACATCACAGCCGATGAACCAAGCAGAATGGATTATCGTGAGCACTGCCTTTAATCAAACGACCAGATCAGGGTTCGGACCCGACCACCACCTGACTCCGTTACTTGCACCACATGTGACTCGCGATACTCGCACTAAACCTGCCTCGCGCTACTCGCACCACAGCTGACTCGTGTTCCTCGCACCACATCTGACTCACGTTACTCGCACCACAGCTGACTCGTGTTCCTCGCACCACATCTGACTCACGTTACTCGCACCACAACTGACTCGCATAGGTCACACCATGGCATTACTCACGCAACTCAAACTACAGCCTGACTCTGTGACTCCAACCATTCCACACGATAATACTAACACCATATTCTAACTCGAACATGACAACCAACACCTTTACAATATTAAAACCAATGCCACACATACTAGATATATATATTAGTTGCAAGGAAATACAATATTGATGAAGGCTACTCACTATGTTGAAATTGTGATAAAGTTAGATCAAAATCAACCTCAGCATCAACATCCAAATACATTAAGACACGAGAATCATACTTCGGGGGGGGGGAGGTTCTAACATAGGACGTGGACATACTTCCAATTCTTGCATCTGTGCAATGTCTTCAGCATATGAAGGCAGTCTCCAACTCTTAGCCGAACTTGCAAAGAGCCTGCCATTGAAAACATCATGAATGTTTAGACACAAAAGATGTAATAATGATCAAAATACAACAAAAATTAAATATAAATAGCAGCGGTAAGCGACACTTACTTATTGAAGGTCCTCTACACGACGACGCTTCACTGCAGCAGCCTTCTTTGGCTTCTTTGCAGATAATAGAGGAGCAGGAGGAATTGGTGGAGCCTGGGTTAGAGATATCATGGGCTTAAGAAGAGCCTCAAATAGTTTCTTGTCACCCTCCATGCCCAAAACGTGTCTATCGGTTCTCTTGCAAGCAATGATAGAATTCCCTATATAATACCACCACATCAACCACAACATAAGTACATATTAAAAACATGAAAAACAAAAGAGAATAATGAGAATTTGCTAGAAAAGAAATGAATAATGGTTCATACCAGTGCCAGCTGCAACGTCGATTACAACGTCTCTAATAGTGGTCAACGCCAACACGAGACAAGCATAAAAATACTCATCCTTCTCCCTTGGGCCTTGCCATCACTACTAGAGAAATGGGGTTCCGGTGTAAGAGAAAACCAACAGAAATTCTGTTGGTTTCGTGTGCGGGTTAGGAACAGTTGATTGCGGATTACAATGGAGAGAATATCAACACAAATCTGTTGATTCATTTCGTGGGAAGAAATCAAATTGATTCAAAATAACAAAGTAAATTTAATTTAATAAATTGTGTGCTGCCCAAAATATATATGCTCTGCCCCAAAATTTTAAAAGCGCTGTCCAGGAAGCCCTGTCTGCTGCATATTCCTATTGGGCCATTCAATTCCCAATCTCGATAGGACTCCCGAAGTGCCTCCCTATGGTATCAAACCCGCGACCTCATGCCTTCTAACACCAGCCTCCCACCAACGCACCATGGGCGAGGCTTCATGCTAAACCTTGAATATTGTCACCTATTAGTCTTGATTCCGTCACAGGAAAAAAAAACAGTGAACTTTGGCGGCTTATTTCTCCTTCATCTGGTGTCCGTTTTCAATACAAATTGTTGGAAAAGTTGCGTCTTGAAGTCTAGTTTCTGTGGTAAAATTTTCAGTCAAATCCAAGATGTTATGAATTTCTGAGAAGCATTTTACTAGAAGGAGGTTCGGCCAAAGATCACTTTTCTTGTATAAGTTTTTTACTATTTTGCAAAAATGTTCAACTTTTTGATATTTCATGTATGAAACGATTTTTGAGTTGGATTCCAATTTAATCTTTAAATGCCCACAACCCTCTTCATATTTCAAGAATTGTAAAGATGCATTATAAAATGAAACTAAGAGGGATATTTTGAACTTGATGTGTGAATAAAAGTTGTACATTATGAATTTTAAATTCTATCCATTTAGTTAAATCTATCATTGCAATCACCAATATTTTGTATAAAATTTGAAAAGTAAGATTCAAAATTCTTTTATAGTTTGATTACAAATAAGATATTGACAAGTTGTGAAAGAAATTGGTTGAGATGAGTTGAAATGTAAAACTCTAAGTGTAGTGATTTTGGAGATCTTTTTTGTTACTTAATTTACTATTTTCCTTTTATAAGAGCACTTTTGAACTATTTTGAACTAACATCTTAGAACTTTTTTGATGAATTATTGCAACATGAAACGAGACATAAAAATTATAACTTTTGTGAATATTCAACGATTAGTGCTTTTAAGTTCATGAAGTAATCATCTAATTTTTTTTTGAAAGTTTGACAGTGCCGATCATACATTACTAAACATCATGCTTTCTAATTTTTCCTTTGCACAAAAATTCATCACAGTTGCATAAAAATTCATCAAAGTTGCACAAAACTTCATCAAGTAACAGTTTATAACGCATGTAAGTTTTGTCTAGCTTTTATCCCCTTGAGTATTTAGAAGTTAATACTCTTAGGATTTCATCCTAATATTTTTTATTCTAGAATATTTGAAAATAAGTATTATAATATTTTTTGTTTATGTTCTTAACATATATATTACTACTATATTATGTTCGAATTTTAGGGTGTTTTTGACATTCATAATATTTTAGCATCTATTTAAAAAGTAATTTGATATAAGGGGCTTCATGATTCTATAAAACAATGTCAAAGCTTGTGATATGAGATTTTTCAAATTCAAATAATAGAATTTGGATCCAAATGTGGAATGTCATTGATTTGTTACGATTACACATTGTAATATCATCAATTTGGTAACGCCTTAATTGATATGTTTCATTGAAGATATGGTAATAGGAATTTTTTTTCTTTAGCTCCTATTATTCAAACGTATCATATATAAAAAGATTCCAAAAGATACCAAAAATATTATAGAAAGATTCCAAGCTTGCCTAAAATTCAAAAGATTCCATGAATATTCTCAAACTGGCATAAATATTTTGAAAAGTTGGCCAAAGATTCCAAAGATTTTAAAAAGATTCTATTTTAAATATATTTTAATATTTTCCATAATTATTAATAGTATTAATGACGCAATAATGACAAATGTGTTACATACTTTGTACTTTTCATTTTGCGCAAAAAGGACAACTCTACTACGAGAAACACTATGTGCACGAACTAACAGAATTTAGTGAAAAAACACACTTACTATGCACAAACCAACAAAAATCTGTGAAAAAGGCACTTACATTGCACGAACTAACATAAATGTGTTGGTTTTCAAGAAAACTTGTTGGTTCCAAGAGAAACCTTGTTGGTTCCGTGCAGTGAATTCGGCTTTGCTACGTTAAACCCATTCTCTGTTGGTTCCAACAGATGTGTGTTGGTTTTGTCTTGGTTTTTACGCACTCTCTAGTAGTGCATGGACGAGCACCGTCCATGAGAGGGTTGGTGCAGTGGTTGATCAACGTGTCGTTCAGCCCGACGTTCAAACCGTGGGAAACCAACTCTGGCACATCACGAATCTGAAATGCTGAACTCCATGTGAGAGAGTCCTCGTCTCGAGAAACGCGCTTGAGCAGAAGAATATTAAACTTGTTCGTTGTAGTGTTGGGAACCCTTGCCGAACTCATGGGCAAGTAGTTCACGCCCATGCACTCTTTGCAAATTGCAAATCCTAAAGCGTTAAAAAACGTCTCTATGTCATCAAGGACCTCGCCATAGTCAAATGGATAAAAGAGCAGTAGTGCTCCATTATCATCATGAATTTCATCTGCAAAGTCGAACAATTCATGCAAATAGTTCTCAGGCCTCAAATTCCAAGTAGGCACCAGAGATGATGGCACTGAGATGTTTGGCACCGGTAGACCATCTGGAAGATCCGCAATCACCAAGTCGGCATGTCCACGCACAGATGGCAACCCACGGAAGCTACGAGAACGAGAAGGAGAGCATGACAGAGAAAACTTTTGAACCTCACGAAGATGTTGCTACTGCTGGAGAATGGAGGCGTTGATGACCGTGGCTTGCAAAATAAACTCACTCGGTGCAGGCTCTGATAAGGTAGGGGGACTCGGTTGCTGCACCCGGCTTTAAGAGAGTGGAAGGGAGTTGGCATCCGTCATCACCGTGTCTCCTCCAGTAGTAGTGGATGAAGCCTTACCCTTAGAAGTGGCCTTCTTCGATGCAACCTCCGTCACACAGCTGCCGGCCTTCGTTGCCACCTTCTTCTTTGATGTAGCCTTCTCCTTTGCTGGCGCCTTCTTCTTTGACTTTGGTGCATCTTCAGTTGCAGTCTCATCGACATTCCCCTCCTCATCTTCATCCTCATCAGACAGCTCAACATCAGGACTCCAAGACTTCTTGAGGTCAGCCTCCGAGTCAGGTACAAAACTCGAGGGGCACTCTATGTACCAGCAGCACTCCAAGAGGTGATCCTTGCTGAAGTTCCTCTTCTGCGTCTTTGTGAAGATGTATGTTGGTGAGGAAGAATCGCACCACCCTTGAACACAAGGTGGTAACTTTGAAATCCCCCCAACTTTGAGGAGCACTTGCTTCATGTACCTACACCATGAACACCAAGAGCACCACGACCAGCATGAGCAATAAGATGAACACCAAGCGTACCAAGATCACCAAGACTAGCAAGAGCAAGCCCTTGACGACATGAACAGCAAGAGCACCACTACTAGCACCCTAAACAATACCAGCCTCACGAGCGTCATCACCACATGCATCTTGACGAGCATGATCACCGTGACCAACATCACGCGTCGGGAACACGAACACCAGGACCACGAGATGAACATGAAGACAATCATCTCAAGCATTGACACAACGACCACCAGCACGAGCACGCTTCTCACATTAAAAACGCACGCACCCTTGATTCTAGCCCAAGACCAGCATAAACAAGAAGAGCACATAGACCAGCGTAAATAAGGTGCATGATCATCAAGTAATCCAAGTCCGGCGTGAATGAGGAGCATGATCACCAAGAACACCAAGACATCGTGAATGAGGATCACGATCACCAAGTACACCAAGAACAGCTTGAACAGTAAGATTACCATCACGAGCTTGATCACCACGACCAACATCACGAACGTGGTCAAATGCAATCAATTTTGCACCACAACGTGACTCGCGATGCTCACAATACTCCCCCAACCCGATACCAAAGCCCTAAACAACAAGGCATTGTGAGTGAGGAGTATGATCACCAAGAACACGAGTACCAAATTGAACACCAAGAACAACATCACGAGCTTGATCACCCCAAACACCATGACGAGCATGGTCACTAGGACCAGCCTCATGTGTAACTAGGACCAACCTCCTTACGAGCAACATGAACCCTAAACCAACATCACGAGCACAAATTACACGATCAAGATGCACCCAACCTAGAATTAGTCGGGGTCGACCCCTGAATCACACCACCTTCTGACTTGGCTATTCACACCATTGGGTCGCACTTTGTTACTCACACCACTGGACTCGCGATCACCAAGAGGATCACAATAACCAAGAACACCAAGAACAGCTTGAACACTAAGCTAGCATTACAAGCTTCATCACCACGACCAACATCACAAACATGGTCGAATGCAATCAATTTTGCACCATAGCGTGACGAGCGATGCTCACAATATTCCCCTAACCCGATACCAGAGCACGCGAAACTCCCAACAACGCCTGACTTGGTTACTCACACCACACGAGTGACTTTGTTGCTCACAACACAGGACTCGCGTTACTTGCACTCAAGCCCTAAACACCAAGACAACGTGAGTGAGGATCACCAAGATCACCAAGACCAGATTGATAACCAAGACCGGCATCACGAGCTTGACTCCCCCGAGCACCACGACGACCATGGTCAGCAGGACCACCCTCATGCGTCTCGAACACGAACACTGGCATCACAAGACAGTTGCCTGTATACCAGCATCACGAAATGAACACCAGGACCTTCATCACGAGCACGCATTACACGTTCAAATTGCAGCCAAACCAGCATTGGTCGGGGCCGACCCCTGAATCTAGCCCAAGTCCAGCATTGAAACATAGAACACTAAGAACACATGTAAGATGCACCCAAACCAACATGACTGACAAGCATGATTACCAAGCACACCAGAACTAGCATGAACACCAAGAGCACCATTAAGACATGTACACCAAGACCAGTATGTACACAAACTCCCACCATTACAAGCTTGATCACCACAAGCACCATGGTGACGTGATCACCTTGATCAGCATCACTCGTCACGAACACCGAGACACAAAAGGGCTGAGTTCTTTATCGCATAAAGAGCACCAAAGCAAGCATAATCACCAAGACCAGCATCATGGAAGCATCATGGATGAGTCAACACTTGCATTACTCACTTGCTCGCATAACACAAAATTATGAGGGTGGATTACTAACCTCAGACAGAGCCGCTTCACAACGAACTCGCCGTCCTTAACTTTCTCAAACTTCAAGGATTTATAATACGCATCAGGACCTCCGAAGTGGGTGTTATATGCCTTGTCCCAAAGGCAAATCCGCGAGTTTGCCAGGTAGTCTTCAAAACTATCAACTACCTTGGAAGCATCAACACCACCAGCTAAAGCTAGGTAAGCACCAAGCTCTTTATTAGCAGTCTCTTCAATTCCTGCCCAAAACGATGCACGGTCCAACCACTTCTTTAAAGTGTCCTCACCGGCAAGAGACTTTGGAAACCTCAAATCCGATCGAACAAATGATGGACTATTCTACCATTTGAGCCACCGGATCTTATACTTTGGCTCCACGGCTGCTGTTGCCACCAATTGCAATTTTTCCAAACTCATCTCTACCTGTGCAACAACATGT
This sequence comes from Pohlia nutans, assembly GCA_022496805.1. Classification (NCBI taxonomy): domain Eukaryota; kingdom Viridiplantae; phylum Streptophyta; class Bryopsida; order Bryales; family Mniaceae; genus Pohlia; species Pohlia nutans. The sequence goes on along the minus strand of CM040106.1, from coordinate 9,479,160 downwards.
GCACTATAGTGCTCAACAATCTGCATGTCCATAGAGAAAAAAACTCATTAGTCTCCACAATTCTTTTACCACACATGACTCCAAAGCACCAACTGACTCCACAACCCACGCACCACAACATGACTTCCACACTCAACCACCCAAGCATCACTCAAAGCACACAGCCTGGCTCACGTCTCTTGGACCACGCAGACTGGCTCACGTCTCTTGGACCACGCAGACTGGCTCACGTTACTTGCCCTCGCGCCCCACAGCCTGATTCGCCACAGAGCCTGACTTGCATTATTCACATTATGGGATGCGCTCACCACACCCTACTAGTCGGGTTTATCACACCACGCATTACTCTCGCCATACAGCCAGACACACAACCTGATCCGAGTGTCTTGTTCAAGCTTCGGACTCGACCATTCATTCCAGGCCCAAAACTCGCTTGCTTGCCATCCATTCTAACATGCTCATGAGAGCAACAGTCGGACCCGACCATTCATTCTACGTTGCCTTTGCCTCTGTGGCATACACTCAAGTACTCGCGTTACTTACACCGTGCGATACCCGTTAATTGCACCACGCATTACTCGTTACCACTCGTTACTCGTTACTCATGTTTCTTGGACCACGCATCTTGACTCACGTTACTCGCCCTCGCGCCCAACAGCCTGATTCGCTTCACAGCTGGACTTGCATTATTCACATTATAGGATGCGCATTGCACACACCCTACTAATCGGGTTTAGAGTTCCACGCATTAGTCTCACCATACAGCCAGACTAACTACCTGACCCGAGTGTCATGTTCAAGCTTCGGACCCGACCATTCATTCTAGGCCCAAAACCCGCTTGCTTGCCATCCATTCTGTCATGCACACGAGAGCAACAGTCGGACCCGACCATTCATTCTACGTTGCCCTTGCCTCTGTGGCACACACCCAACTACTCGCGTTACTCACACCACATGCTACTGTATACTGTAAACTACACGGCCTGGCACACAACCTGACATCCACTCAATGCCGTACAGCCGCACAGTTGCCACTCAAATCCACAGCATGTCATCCTTACTCGACCCCAGTCGGATCCGACCATACATTCTAAAATGCCGCACCCACTATGGCACACACACTCGCATTACTGCTTATTGAATTCTTACACTTATTACTTGATTCACGAGCATTTAGGCGTCGAATCCGACCACTCAAAAATCTCCCACCCACACCTTGAGAAACCGTTTCTAAACCCACAATAGTATGTAGCAAAAAACTATCAATTGGACCCAACCAATCAGTTTTGAAGCACCTCATGTTATTGTATCTCACTCCTCCCATACTTTAGCATCATTTCGAGTCATGGGTCGGACCCGACCACTCAAATATCACCCACCCACACCTTGAGAAACCATCCCTTAACCCACAATAGTATGCAGCAAAAAACTATCAGTCGGATCCAACCAATCAATTTTGATGCACCTCATGTTAGTGTATCTCACTCCTCCCATTCTTTATCATCGATTCTACTCATGAGTCGGACCTGACTATTCAAATGTGTACCACCCGCACCTTGAGAAACCGGTAGGCACCCACGACACTTTGCTGCAATAAACTATCAGTCGGACCCGAGCACTCATTATTCGCTTTGCATTACTGGCATTACTCACAAACTCGTGGCTCCTAAACTGTGCCATTCAATGCATCTGACCCGACACGACTCCAGGAGCTTAACCCTGTGACTCGCACCACCGTCTCTAAACCCACTCTGACTTTCGAAGCTTCGAACCCGACCCTTGTTTAATTGCTTCAGCCTGTGACTCGCACCACTTGCTGGAACCCACGCTCGCGCGCCTCACACGCTCACATGCCCACAAGACAAGTCTGGCTAGACACCCACGCTTAGCCAATACCACGAGTCCCACTATGTGTCCCACTCAAGTAATTCGCATGACTCCCAAAATCACGTAGAACTCTAGTACCAAGGTCTTAGGAGAAATCAGACCCGTCCACGAAATTAAGCTCTTGAGTACCAAGGAGAGATCAACCTTCACGCACACGAGAGCAAGATTCATATCCATCATCACACCACAACAAGCTTCAAAAGCTTAACACAGATCAAGCATCGGACCCGAACCCTTATTCATTACCATCCCAAGCACGGTGTAGCACTCTATCCTCAGTTATTTAAACCATACACGTCAACTTAATAATTACAAACGAGTTACCACATTGACCTGCTCCAGGAAACCAACTCCAAGGGATGGATTTGCAACTGCTTGCTCTTTGACAAAATTAGTGAAGAGCTCCTCTTTCTTTTTAGAGATGGCTTTGTCAACATATTCTTGGAGACCAACGTCGCTTTGACTGCTGACATCCACTTCCTCCCAATACATCTGCCCAGCCTCGTTAGCAACCTAGACAATCTCATCCCGTAGAATCATGCCAATAGTAAAAAATAGAGCCTTGCATTTAATACATTAAGCTAGAAATAGAGAAATGATGAAGGTGTTGACGAATATGACTTACGCTGAAGATGAAGTTGATCATCAAGTCCTTTGTAAGTGGGTACCATGTCTTTATTGATTTTGTTTGGAATGACTTGAATTACTCTGCACTAAGCATGGGCTTGAAGTACTCTAGATCATATGATCCATACTTTTGAATTCGGTGAAGAATGTGTACCAAACTAGTCTTCACGAGAGCGTTGGTCACAACCCAGATTGGCATGCATCACTCACACCATAGCCGAACCACGAGCAGTACTCGAGAATCAACAGCAACACAATTATGAGCAACGCAATTAAATCATATCTGACTGCTTGGGCCCCTAGAGCTTGTTGGGGATCTCACACGTACTGGCAGCACCTGGGCAACTGAATCCTGAAACATGGATCACACCACACCTGACTAGGCATACACTCACCACGCCATGACTCGCATGGTTCACACGAACACTATCTCGCGATACTCATACCACGCCAGGACTTGCGTTGTTCACACCATCACTAGCTCGCGTTAGTCACAACACAGCTGCACTCGCATTAGTCACAGCAGACAAATCACATTTCTCACACCACGCGTGGGACCAACAAGCTATCTGACCGGTCGGTTCCGACCCTGATCCTAGCCCAAGTTACGTTCGCTACTTGCCTACTCTAAGTACACCCTTCAGACTTTATTTGCAAGGACTAATTATACTTGACACACAATTGATTCAATGGGAACTGTGCTCAAAAGTTTAAATGCATAACAGACAACTAGGGATGATGTGGATGGATGGAGAGCTCACTCGTACTGGCAGCACCTGGGCCACTGAAACCTCGGCCACTAATGTCTATATCAAATACATCAGTCAGAGGTGGAAAGATGCAGTTGGTCAAATGTGATGAAGAGCATTTAATGTATACTTCAGCGCATTCAATGAGCACACAAGGATTCCAATGACAAAGATTGCACCTGAATGGACAATCGTGCGAGTGAGAAACGAGTGCAAGTGTGAACCTGACACTCATCAGTTGAAGAATCCAGCAGCTGGAAAACACATAAGCGCGTGAGAGATCAGAACACATGAGGAAACCACGAGTCAAGCATCATCAAGCAAGAACACACGAGCTCAGAACACACGAGCAAGATTGCACCTGGTCGGCCTCGATCGCTGTGAAGGAATGCCATGAGCTCCGCGATGGAGGCAGAAACGATTGCAAACAAGTGCGGATTGAGAATAAGTCAAGAGGTGGCAGCCTTGGCCATTAGGGTTCAGGGCCGCCACCAAAGTTTTGAGACGCTGTCCGTTGCCTACGACAGCTGCCCCCTTGCCCTATGCCCGCAGGTGCTGCCTCATCCCAAAACCGCTGCTCGTGACCACTGCCCCTAAACCCTTTGCTAGCCCCATTGCCCAAACATCTATCCTTTGCCCAAAAAATGCCCCTTAAAAATGCAAGTAGATGTCTTGGTATCCTTGTAGAAAAAAATGTTTGATAGAAGTGATACGGTGGCGAAAGAGTGTACCTAATTGTCGTGAGGAACACGAAAGTCCACCGATAGGTGCACTTTTTTCTCACAATTTGAATGGGATGGTCGACTGTCTTCTTGCTCTACTAAAGGGCAAAGCAAGGTCTCCACTGGAAGTTTGGCAAACTTGGCTGTTAGGGTCTTGATCGTGCCTCTCAAGTTAGCATAACGTCTATTCCTACTCTCTGCATTTCTCATCCTAGAATGCCTGAGCTCCTTTGCACTGGAGAAAAGCAGCTTCCCCCTTTTCTTTGTCTTGGCAATAGAAGGTGTCGCACCTTCACATGGTGAGATGTCGTGCATCTGAAATGCAACCTCTTTCACTAGCTACCACTTGCACTCACATTTTGAGAATTCTGATTTCCTTCCATCTTCCTATGCATCATTGTCCCAATCCTCCAACGGTTGCAGAACTTGGCGCCATTTAATTATTGAGCTCTAATATAGGAATATTGTTAATCTTGTCTTTCACATTTTGGCTCAGATCTATCTACTTTAGCCATGCCAGTTCAACACTGATAGTTGCCCTGTAATTTTACGGCTGGTCCAATAATTCTAGAATGCCGCCAAATCCCCGTTGACCATGCTTCTATTCATCATAACATGGGACTCCAATAAAAGGATCCCATAACCCATTGTCTCCTCAGTACTATCAAATTACTATCTGCCTCATCTAGTTGCACGTAGTCTACTCTCATCATGCCTCTATCCACCCTACTTGATTCGCCAGATATGGTCGTGCTCCGAGCTCATGGCGTGGGTCTCCCACTCACATTTCTTGTAGACTGGGAACGATATGCTTTAGTGTCGTATCTGCGTTTGAGTCTTCGGTTTAATTTCCAGGAAGACAGTATTAGTGTTGAGGAAGAGATATTCGATGACCTAACGTTGGAGCTGAGCCACACAGTTGGTCAGTTATCAATTTCTGACGAGAGCAATTGTAGAAATTGGAGGCTCGCCCCAGGACGGTATAGAGTCTATGGATTGACGGATTCTAAAATGGCTACATCTACAGAAATACTAACCCTCGCCGTTCCTCAACTTGCACCGTTCAGAACCCCTTTCCTTCTAATGTAACGGTCAAGGTCGAGCCTGGGTTAGAGAATCCTCATCTTGATAATATTCAACTTGAGACGGGAACTATTAATCCCATCATTACCCTCTCATCAGATGAAGAGAGTAGTCCTCCAAAAACCACTCGTTCTGTCCCTGCATTGTCTGACCCTCTCGTACAGTCGAAGTCCCCTGCAGTAGAGTTTCCAAGTTCTTCTTCTTCCCCACCGCCGGGTTCTAATGAGTGTGATTGTGTCGTAACATGTCTGAAGAAACTTGCCTTTATGCCAGGGAAGAAGAATGCACTGAAGAAGATCGATTATAGCTCCATTAGACATGAGAGAGTCACGTACTTGCCCTCGACGTTCAACGGTGACGTCATGTTTGAGTTGCCTCCTGCTGAAGCGTCCGCCTCTCGTTCGCCGGCAAAGGCTATGCAAGGAATGGATAAGCGCTACGATGGCCATGTATGGACCAAGACCATCACATCTAACATTACTAATACCATGGGTCTCTCTTTTCGATTCTCCTGCTGTGTAGGGCATCTGCGATGTGAGAATAAAGAGTGCGACTACCTTAGACGTGAACATCGCATCTATAAAGTGAACGAGACTGAGTTTGATGCATGCACACTGCAAGCGTTTGCTGTGGGCCAGGGTCCTCCTAGAGGCTCGACCGTGGTGTGCAAGGTGTGTAAGGAACCGCCCTCCTGTCTTGCCACTTGTGGAGCAAAGATCTACTATGTGTCCGGCCAGCGTAACAAAACTCATGTTTGCATCCACCTTGGATCTCACGAGCATCCTGTTAAGGTTGGTGACTATAGGGACACTAAAGTCGAAATCAACAGTCTAATTGGAGATCATGTTGAGAAGACTCCGCAAGCGACAAAGAGTGCAGTGGTATTAGAGGCAAACAAGACTCTCATCGGAGGCTACTTGTTGAGGTCCGAGGATGATCCGCCCAAGACGTTGAGCTTTGAGGAACTAGTTCTGGTGCAGGATCGATCTAAAGACATGGCTTCACCAAATATTCGAAATAAAGTTGTCACCTTCAGTTACTTGAGGAGGTACGGTGTCATGGACAGCATCACTAGGTTGCGAGGCCTTAGCAACTGGGCTTTTGTTCAAATGAACATGTTCCCTTGACAAGGTTCTGAGCTAGACAAGGTGTACGTCTTCAAGATGTCTAAAGTGGGTGCCGGCAGTGGGGTGGACCTAGTGAAGCGGATGCAACCCAATGGTGATCTTGAGAACGCCTAGTTCATATTCGATCATGTAAAACGAGTCAAGCAATGGACAATGATGGCTTGCCATGTCTATGACTCCACTTACTGCCGTGTCATGACTATTGCTTGCTGCGACATGCAGTCGGAGGACATTGATGCCCAAATGGTCTTCTGGAAGAATCTCAACGCCGTGATGAAGCGACACGGTGTTGACATGCCTAACTTCAAAGGCTTCATGGCAGACAGTGCCCAGGCCAACTGGAACGTTGTCCGGGTTGTCTATGGGTCCAACAACAAGGAGGAACGTATGGACGACCGTGAGACGACTTGTCAATTACACTGCACCCAGTCCATGGTGAAGCATACTGAGAAATACATCGCTGAAGATCTGTGGGACCAACACAAGTAGATGTGTCACCAAAACAGGAAGGCTCAAACAATGGCCAAGGCTGAGAGATTGTATCAAGGACTTAAATCATGGAGGGTATCCGCCGGGGCTGTGACCGAGTCAGCCTTGAGCAAACTTGAGCTGTGGCTGTCATTTTGGCACTTCCGTTATCACCAATGGGGAGGATTTATGGTCGGGGTGAGTACACACGTCTTTTTTTGCATGCTCCATGCCCTTACAGTCTACTCATGAGTTGGACCCGACCACCAATTTTGTCTAACTTCTCTTCACATGACTTCTTCAGCTCCATGCCCTTAGAGTCTACTCATGAGTCGGACCCGACCACCAATTTTGGCTAACTTCTATTCACATGACTTCTTCAGATGTTCTCAGAGGACGAACTCGCGGAGATGCCATCGTGCAATCTTGCAGAGTCTGTCCATAACAAGTGGCTTCAAGAGTCCGGCAACAACGGTGGTGATCTCTATGTTGCTACAGTGGATGACTACATCCGGGCTTTTCTGCAAGTCGTCAATTACTACGAGTATTTGAAGGGCGATGTAGGGAGAATTGGACCAAGCAAACAAGAGCTCAAGCTTCGCAGGGCTGAGCGTAGGGCTCAAAAGACAGGTGACCCCCGCGCCTACGTACACCGGTCATTGGCACAACACTAGGAAGAACTTACAAGTGTCGGAGGAGTTCTACTTCTGATTGGATGATATTGAGAGGTGTGTCAAAGGTTCAAGGCAGAAGTGGGTAGTTCCGTACTCTAGGCAGCAAGAGAGGCCCAGCATCCCTGATGTCTGGCCAGTGAAGTTTGGAACAAATCTCAAGCAAAGTAAGATCCTTGCCCTCGAAGCTGCTGGGTTCCAACTACCATAGATAGCCCTTGTCTCTCCAAGAAGGTTGTTTTCCACAGAGAAGCCTCCCGCAAATGTGGACACTGTGCCCGTACCTGCAAACGCGGGTAGGTATGCTGGAAAAAGAGAAGGGAAGATTGTCAAGCGAATTACTGGCCGCCCAAATCTGCAGCAGAGGCTGGCTTTGGGCTCTTCTGAGTCCCTCAAAGCTCGACTCCATTTTGTGACAATGATTCCTCACCCAGGCTATGGCTGCATCATCGCTTTAGACTCGGGAACGCCACCAGATGTGAAGCAGTATCAGATCACAATTAGCTCCCTATCAGGCTGCAGCTGCCCTGCATTCAAGAAGACAATGACAAAGTTCCGTGGGAATCGCCAATTCTCATATTGCAAGCATGTGTACTTCATCTTCTTGAAGGTCTGCCATCTCGAAACCTGGGTTGACATGATCATCCACACGCCAACGTTCAACTTCTACGAAGTCAAACTGGTCTCTGAAAGTGGGATCTTAACCCACCATTTCGCTGAAAAGTAGGAGTCACTATAGAAGTATCCCATAGTGAATTCAATGGAGTCCAAAGACCTACCATTTATGTTCCAAGCTTATCTGACGATTTCAGCAATATAAAGTTTCTTCTATCTATTATTATATCAAAATTCTTTGTCACATGTTAAAGTTTTGTATTTACTACATCAACTTCCAAACAAGTGTATGTGTTCACTCACAGCTTTGAGGACACCCTGAACCGAAAATTGATGGAATATGCAATAAACCCTGAAATAAAAAAATCATGCGGTTGAAAGAAAAGTGTAAATCAAATGCCATTTTACCACGTTTCAGCCCACGGTCATAGGTCAATATTATTTTCTAAAAGTATACAAATATTCGAATATTCTATTAATGAAAGAATATTAAATGGAATATTCGAATATTCTAGAAAATTCTTCTACAATTAGTAAAAAATTATTTTTATAAATTATGTTCCCAAATTTGTTCTCTTGGCTCGCTTTCTTTCTGCTCTCTGCTCTCCGCTCCCCGCTCATCGCTCACATAGTAGACATGTCCCTTTCTCCCTCTCGGTTAGCTCTCCGTCCCGCCCTCCATCTCCGTCTCCCTCTCTTCTTCCGTGGCTGGTAGCTACCGTTCACCGCCACCGACACATTCCACCGAGGCAAATAGCGCGGATTAGAATTCTTCCACCTTCTTGCTTGGTAGCCGCTCTTTCTTCTACCTTCCGAGAGAGAACGCGAAGAACTCTCCGTGTGCGTTTTTGCACGATGACAGGTCAGAATAAAACATCAGTAGACAGTTGCCGTACAAACACTTCCCGCGGCAACCCGGTAACCGAAGAATGAAAGGACATCACGTGCCATCAGTCAAATACATGCTTGCCTGGAAAGAATTCGCCGCCGGAAGTCCAACCGAACGCGAGTGGCTTCACCGAGTCGGCCTCGAGGGTTTCGTCAACCTACCGTGGGGCCAAGAAATCCGCAAAGACGTGGTGGAGAAATTCTTCAACACCGCGCACAGCATACCGCAGCAGTCGATCATCGGGGAAGCGCTCGGTAGGAACTACATCATCACCTCGGCAGACATCACCGCCATCCTCCAATTACCGACCGGCACGACTACCGAGGTCAACCCGAACCTGGATCCGGCCAAGTTCGAATACTGGAGTGTCGGCCCCGGATCACATCGACTCACTCACCGAGAAGGCACCGATGGGTATAGTGTTTCGCAAGGGCTGGTAGGGTTGCCACCTCGGACGTATGGCATACTGCAAGGGATCTACTTCAAGAGGAAGCAGACCTATACGTCCAAGCAGTGCCTCCACGAGATACTCACGATGGACGACCTCTCACTTACCGTTACTGCCACTTGAAACTGGGCCACCTTCATGCTCGGTCACCTTTAGAAGGAACTCGCCACCATCAAGGGAGGCACATCTCCACTGTGCTTCTCGGCCAACATCTGGGACACGCTTCTCCGAGGAAAAGAAGCAGCCGCCACCACAACCATACCAGCAAGCACCGGTACCCGTACCGGACACAACTCCACCTTCCCCGGTACCACACCCGGGACGCGCGCATCGGTACGAACCAGGCAAGCGGCGGGTATCACTGCCCCTCTTACATTTCCCCAACCTAGGGATCTCGTCTCGACTCCGCAGCCGACACCCACCGGCCCCCAATACATCCAAACGCTAGGCCCGCCCAGAGATAGCCAACGCCCTACAAGAATTCAGTAGGAATCCTCGACCCCAAACCGAGCATGGCGGCGGTTCCTCCTCTACGCAGAGATCATCTCAGCGCACTCCGTTTCCACTAGTTCCGTGACCGAATTGCACATCCTCGGACACCCTGGAGATCACTGGCAAAAATCACCCCGGATCAGCACCACCGTTACAAACACAACCACTGTTCGCGCCACTCTAGACTCCGGGTATACTCACTACCGAAGTCACTCGTACTACCGGTGTCCAAGTATCTGCGGAGATGGCACCCCCACTGACCTCAGTTACCCCACCAACTAAACGCGCCGACCCTCTGGATACTTTTCTTCACGGACCTTGGAATCTAGTACAGACTGTATGTTTCCTCTGCCAAACGGCAAGGAACCTGTCTTAGGTACTCACCGAGGTCGAGACGCAAGTTCGACAACTCACCATCTCCGACCGAGTGGCACATCAGCGCCAACTTGAGAGCGCCCAAACTCAGATTACCGAGTTGGAGGGCCAACTCGACACCTCCCGAGCCGAAGCACGCCAGCATACTACCGATCTTGCATGGATTCGGCAGGACCGTGAACGTTCCCGCCTTGAAGTCGACACCCTTACCAAGAAACTTCAAGCCCAGGACATCCTCTTGAGCGCCGTCACCACGGAACGGGAGGAGCTCAAAACCGAGAAGGGCAAGAATAAGATCACCATCGACTCCCTTCGGCAAAATGAGTCGGCCCACATTGCAACACCGTCTACCGAGATGGAGAGCCTGGCTGCCAACTATGCAATGCTGCACGGCTAGGAACAGAACGAAGCCACGGCACTCGACAACACCTACCGGATGCTCAACCAGTACGGACGAGCATATTCGGATTTCACTCCTCAACCCGCATCCTTGGACTCTACCGACACCAACATTTTGCAACCCCCGGCCACGACGGACCACGGCCCCATCCAAGCTCCTCCATTACTTATCGAGGGCTTTGATTCCTCCTTTCTGGAGCACTCATTTGATGGCCGTGAACTGCTCAGCCCTACGCAATTTACGCAAGGTACTGCCATCACCTTTGATACCGGGACACCCAGCGGACCTCGGCAAAACACGCACAATACCGAGGAGCCTACCGGATCTGGTGACGATCCGCTAATATTTCACCACACCATCGGTAAGCAACCCGGTCCCACGGAATAGAAATCCCTCCGGTCTTATTTTTTGTTTTAAACAAGTTCCAGGTGTGAATTTGGTTTAGAGGAGGGATAGTGTTAACCGTAAATTAGGAGTTACCGGTAGGTCTACTGGTCTCAGTTTTTACCCCGGTAATTTTCCAAATTACCCCACCATGTAGATCTAGGAAACACATTTTTACCGATCTGACCTAACTGTTAGATCTGGTTGTACTGTTGTATAAAAGCAATAGAGCCAACCTCATTGGCACGCCACATTTTCCCAGATAACTGATTTCTTGTTTGACGTATTCTCTATTGATTTCATGCTTACCAAGTAGCTTCTGTTTGTACTTGTATGCTCTGATCAATTTGTCTTCCCTCGGTTTGTGATAACCGACCTAGTTTTGAGTGTTCTGTCGCGCATTCCATTACAATCCTTTCCCTCGGTAGCTACCAACACCTCCGGTACTGATTACCGAGTAGGTCCTTACCAGGAGGAGCTACTACATAATGTCATATTGGTGCAGTTGTAATGAATGACGCAAGGATGCTGAATCAGTGCGAAAAATGTACGCTTCCATGAAATATCCAAAATCGCACTAAAATCGTTCAAAATTAGTGGAGTCCAAAATTCCAGATGCGGTGTACATAAAGAGTGCGTGGTGGAATGCATATCGGAGTGCATGGATGAATTTCTAACTAGTGGAATTTCTAACAAGCGTGGTTTTAGAGCACAGGTTTTCGGAGTGCGCATCTCAGACTTGGATCTTTGGAAGTGAATACCAGCCATCATTGAAGAAGCTTAAATGTCATACTGCCTAGATTTTTGGAGCCTATTGTTGGTTTAGGTGGATCCTTGCATTTTACCTAGCGGCCATCTGATGCCGAGGAGGTAAATAGTGAGCTGTAATTCCAATTTTTTTGACTCGCACGATTCCTGCTGGGCATAGAAATAGCCCTGATCTACATCGTCAAAGCCAAAATCAGTGGTACTCTAGATACGACTTTTCTGGATCAGGACTATGACATCCCTTCCCATATTTGGACGCTATACTCTCTCTACTTGTACTTTCTACAGATTCAATCCGTATACATACCATCCACGTATGCCACATCTTAAATCTTCATTAAGTCAGATCCGGTTTAAAGTCGTGCAAGAACAAGGTCTACTAATATTATCCTATATGATTTGTAGCGCTCATAATCAGAGTTCCAAATACATAGCACCAAAGTTTTGTTGGGAAGAGCACATCTTTCTTGACCTTATAGCCTACATCAACTAAAGTCCTTTTGATGCAAAAAGTATCTCTGTGATATTAAAATTCATTTAGGAGTTTTGTATAAATTCTAGTTAGAAGCTTCGTCCTCACGAATATCTTCAGCTTAAGAAAGTGTTATGCTATGTCTAAAATGCCACATGTACAACCAGCGTTTTGCCAAATCTTGAATGCCAACTGTCAATTCCATGTTATTTTTGATAAATAATCTTGCATACAAATTATCAAATTCTAAATTAAGATTATACCACATTTCAAATCTCGAATTTGAAATTTATGAGTGTTATGCAATGTTGAATACTCTGTCAAGCTTTTCCAGATCTAACACCAATGTTATGGAATGTTCTAGAGAAATGTATTCCATTGGACAAATATCCCATATAGTTTGTAGCCCTTAAACTCAGAGTGCAAAGTATATAGACCCGAGGCTTTGTTAGAAGGAGCACACCTTTTTTAGCCTCATAGTTCAAATCAAGTGTGTGCTATGTAGACTTCGTCATACAAGATGCATACTTGGCGTGGTAGAAGGATTTCCGGGGTTTTCTATTAACTCTAAATGAAAACTCTATCCCCGGAAACAACTTCAGGGGATTAGTGATACGATGGGTCTAAAATGTCAGATTTGATTACAATGCTGTGCCTGATAAAATTTGCAAGATCAGAAATGGCAGATCTCGATTCAGTGTTAAACGTGAACCACAATTCTTATTTTGTGACCTTTAAGCTAAGATCGAGTATGCCACGCCTAAGAAGGGAAGTTTAGGTGTTAAGTGGAAAGGAAAACTAAAGTAACTCCAAAATGAAGACTGCTTGAACAAATTAAGCAACGGATAGTGTTATGCCATACCTAAGATACTAGATCTAACATCCATGCAATGCCAAATTTGGAATTCCATATATAAATTGCTAGATTTTGTATCAATGTTTTGCCAGATCTACGATGCCAGATTTAGAGTTAATGTTATTACAAATTTGAGATCTAGATCTTGAATGGAAGATCCAGAATAAATATAACTCTGGATCTAAATATCTAATTAGATCTAGATTGGAAAAGTTGAAATCAACATTATCTTGGATCCTTAGTTCTCAGAAGGCAAAATTCATTAAAATGACACAATGTGCAGTCTCATTTTCATTATGACCCTAAGTCTGGAAGATAATAAGCGTTCATTAAATTGAGACTTAACTACGTTGAATTACTCATATACATCTATTAAATTAATAGTAGTCATATTATATCGTTGAAGTCCAGACATCTATGTTGCATTTCTTTGCTCAATATTGGGAGTGTTGACCCAACAATTAAGACTACACAACCATCTTCAGTGCTGGTAAGAAGCATAACTAAGGAAATTATAATATTCTAGTTCCAGCCAACAATGACTTAATCAAATGGGTTGACACTTTTCATTGAGGTTCTAATTCAAGTGAGCTATCAATGATAAATATGGTCCTACCATTCATACATGCAATGTAATAGCACAACGAATATACAAAATTCAAAATCCATAGTGCATAGGCACCTCGGTAAATTTCAATAAATGTAATACAATGTTCTAAAATTTAATGAGCTTGCCATTGTAGTATTACATAACAGTCTACATCTAGATCCACTCACTACGTGAATCACTACAAATCCCTCCTACACATACGCCTAGATACAACTCATTCACAAGGCCGGGATGCCTCACTCACGGAATCAGATACATAGGAGTCTATAGATGCTTTGATAATGTTGATTTGTGTTTGAGGGATTTTAATCCTTCGATTGGAAGTCTCTTTTCTTGTACACGACTTCCACGAGGTCATGATACAATCTGTATAGGACCAATTTGGTTGGAAACACCTATCCTCCCGCCAATAATTCCCCTCTTTTGTATCCCAACCGCAGTATGTGTCCATATCAATGTGTTGCCGTGAAGCAGGTGTTCAATACTGCATCTGAATTAAATTCACATGTCCACAATCTAGACAGGGATTCGTCAAGGCCTGAGCCAGTCAAAATGGTCGGTGGTCGTCAATAGCTAGGCGCACTGCAAGGAAATAGCCAGCGTACATATCACGACCAACGCGGAATGAACGGGTTAGGCGGTCACGCTTACGACGAACAAACGGGGCATCCTCGGCAAACTCTTCATGAATTGTCCTATCGTCTAGAAATTGGTCCTCCATTTCAGGTGCAAATCTCGAAGATGGCCAAAATCCATTTTGCAAAATCTCCCGCGCCGGAACTGGCATTGTTAGAGCAAATTTCACTCCACGCCAGTAGTATTTGAGGGGTTCATTCATCCTCCTCAATTCTCCAGAAAAATCTTCGTTAGCTGTAGAGCGATGAATCCATCGAGGCCTTTGCAAATCTCATCAAGGCATCGCATTTGATTATGGGCCAGTGGGAGAGGCTCTCCACTCGGCACCATAGGCCGTCCATCTACGGTCTCCTCCGACAAGCAAATTCCCCCACCCTCCTTTGGCAACCAGTCGCTATCTGTACAAAGAATTTTTGTAGTGTATTAAAGGCCACCCGTTGGAATCTTTATAGAACTTGAACTGCGGGGCATTGGTATGACCTTGCATAGCGGCATTACTCGTGCAAAAGTACCCTTCAACGAACCCATTGAAGTTTGGGACGTCCTCGATAAAGTGCAGAATAACGGGCTGAGATTCAGCATCCATGAAGGACTTCATGAACTTGGGAATCGCGGGGTAGTCATTTTCCCTCAATCTACGGCTCCATCGACCAAAGAAGGCATTCATGAGTGTGCCCCACGATGAAAAATTTATAAATATCTCGTGGAAGACGCCTTTGTGTACAAGGAGGGAGCAAAATGCAAAGACCCATCGATTCTTGTAGTCTCTACATGCGTTATCAAGCTGAAGAGTTAAAGTCAGAGGAAGTGGTTCCGAGATAACCGGTTCGCGTGGAGGAGGTGGGAGGGATTCCAAGCAAATCTCTGAACCTTGCAATATGGCCTTGGACAGATCAAAAGACCTACTCCTAGTGAACAACTCCCGCGTTGAATACTTTGGCGAATTCTTGAGATCCCATAGTATTTGAGCAATTGAATCCACGGTATGATTTGAATCACTCGGATAAATATCTAGGCCATAATGTGCATATCTAATGTCTCCATGGCCATGCACAATCACTCCAGTGACCGCAACTGGCAACTTCATGAAGGAATCAACTACTTTGCTTTTGTGAGAATAATGCGGCGAGGCCGTCTTTGAGTGTTCCATTTTGTCATGGATTACGGTAAGCATTTTGTCTGGGTATTTCTTAGACTGATCCCTATTACCATAATACAGCTCTCTATGAGCCCTTTGTTCATTTATGTGCGCTTTGAGCTTCGTAGTCTATATAAGGGACGAACGAGATCCGGGCGTGCAAGCGAAACGGAGCTGTTTAATCCTATTGCAAGTCCCTTATTGAAAAAAACTATCGTCACGAGCCTTTCGTGCGAAATCAGGAAAATACTGACTCCAAATTCTACTCAGTCCGCTTGATGACACATTTGGCTAATTAAAGCGCGCGTTGGCCTCGTTGATCAAAGGCAATGTGTCGTTCCACTGAAAAGACGACGACAAACAGATGGATACAACTTTCTCACCTGACGATAGTATCTTGGACTTGTGAGGCATCTGATCTGCGGTATTCTTGAGCAGGGTTTGGAGAGTGGCAGTGGCTTGCAATGTTTGCAAGCGGGGCTTTTTCGTCCCAAGGTTACCATGTGGCTCTGAGCGCACACCAGATATTTCTCAACCCTTGTACCGATGGAATGTAGCTCTCGACACCGCATGGATGAGACACCATGCTGTAGGATAAACCTCAATTCTTTCCAAGGTAATCATCTCTTTTCCGCTTGCATCTCGGTGAATTTGACGGTGCACTTCAAGCAAGGGATGCTTTCGGAAGTATATGTTACTCATTACGTATAATTGAGTGCGAAGCGCTTGGATCTTTGCCCACGGAAACGGTTGTACGCAGTTTAGAGGACAACAGACATTGCTCGACACAACATTAATCGACTGGGTAGAAAGTAACAACTCTTTATTTGGAGGGGCACGGGGCTCTCTTCTCTCGCGTGCAATCTTGTAAGGCCTAACCCTTTTCAAACACGCCTCATGGAGGCATTCAACTTTGCATGGTATATGGCAGCACTATATGAAACGCGTGTTTTTGGTCATTTCTTCGGAAGACATGGAGACATCCCTGTCATGTCTCCGATTCGTATGGATGCCTAGGACAACAGAGGGCTGTCTCTACGTTGTTGAAGATAATTTTTGGATTAGATGGTTCAGCAAGTTGCGTGTTTCGGAAAAAACACGTAGATGTCTACGTGCATCTGCGCGTTTCAGAAGACATGACAAGAGACATCCGGAAAGACACAATGTTGCCACGCTGGCACGGGATTCCGGTTTCACCAAGGGTATGTGTTTGAAATTTACTGGAATGCAAGGTGAAATGCTACCCAATGTAAAAAATTCAGCATAATGGGCAGCGGTTTGCTAGAGCGGAAAAAAAAACCGGTTCACACTATCAAATTCTATTTCCTTTTTGTCCAATATACTTTTATTTAAAATCACCACATAATTTGGAATATTGATTTTATATTCGATATCCTGTACTCGCAATATTTTTGATTCGTCCATTCTTTAATATAATGGTAAATTAAAGTATTATAATAATATAATAATATCATAAGAATATAATAATATTAAATAATAAATTTTTAATAAAAATTATATTATATAATACAAATTATATATAAAAACTGATTTTTAATATTAAAATATGAAAAATATTATAATAAAATATTAAAAATCCACGTCAGGCAATAATAGACTTTTATAATATAGGAGGATTTCTCAACATTTATGGTGGAAAATACACGTGGATATATTTTGGAATTTCCAAATTTACAGAACTGAACCTTCATGGCACGAAAAATCCACGTTGGACGAGCTGCCACGTCATACTCTGTTTAGGCCATTGTCCGCAAGACATCTGATTGACGATGACTTTGATGACATCGGGATGTTTTTGTGGACATCCATTGGGATGTTCGCAACGACGACCTCCAAGCACAACGATGTCTACGGTGGTGAACTGCAATGTCCCATGGTATATCCTCATTATCATTTATTGTGCAATTGTGAATGCTCACATAGCCAACGTCCTGGAAGACATCGCAGAAGTACGTAAGTCACGGTCGGAGACGTCTCATACACCGTCCAATTAAACATCTACACGTCTCCTGAAACATTGTAGCCTCGACGCCCTACAAAACATGCGAGATACTTCTGAGCACGTCGTAGCGGATGTCTACATAAACATCTAGTGAGACATAGTTGGAGACCTAAGATACAACGTCCTCCCACGGATGTTTCAGTTCACGTACACTATGTCTGCGCTGACATCCAAGATGTGTGAGGAGTCGCCCATGATGTCGCGCTCCGAACGTTAGCTGAGACATCCCGGGGACCTCCACATGCTGTTCATGACATGTCCGCGAAGACATGCGTGACAGACAGGCCGGCGTCTCCATCATTGTCTTCTACGATGTCCAAGGGGATGTCCTATCAGACAACGCCGCATACATCCGAAATGCATTAAGGCGTCTTGGCACAGACGTCCACCGTGACATGGTATAGGACGTCTAAAGACGTCGGATATGACATGGCAACGTCCCAGAAGTCACAAAATCGGCCATTCTGGAGAACGTCCACCGAAGCATTCGGAATTGTCTTCCGCAACATAGCAATATGGCGCGGTGTAAGACGTTCGGGATGCTTTTGCAGACGTCAATACGGGTGTCTCTCTAAAAAACACTGAAGACATGGGGCGCGACATCAGATACATGGGATTGCACGGAATGTCTCACTCGATGTGCGCGGTGTCTCCGCAGTCATCTGTGATGTCGCGCTCCGAAAGTGGGCTGGTACATCGCGGCGGACATTCGCACGTTTTTCGTTATGTGTCTGCGATGACATCGATAACAGACGCGCCCGTGTCTTCATCATTGTCTTCTACGATGTCCATGGGGATGTCCCATTAGACATGGCCGAGTACATCCGTCACGCAGTAGAACGTCTTGGTAGAGACGTCCACTATGACACGGTCCAGGACGTCTATAGACGTGAAGGATGACATGGCAACGTCCTAGAAGTCACAAAATCGGACATTCTGGAGAACGTCCACCAAAACATTCGGAATCGTCTTCCGCAACATAGTAATATGGCGTGGTCTAAGACGTCCGGGATGCTTCTACAGACGTCTTGATGGGTGTCTTTCCAAACCCCCGTGAAGACATCGGGCGCGACATCATAGACCTGATATTGCACGAAACGTCTCATTCGATATGCGCGGTGTCTCCGCGGTCATTTGTGATGTTGCGCTCCGAAAGTGGGCTGGAACATCTTGGCAGACATTGGCACGTTGTTCGTGAGTTGTCGGCGATGACATCCCTAACAGACGGGCCCGCCTCTCCATCATTGTCTTCTAGGATGTCCATGGGGATGTCCCATCAGACATGGCCGAGTACATCCATCACGCAGTAGAACGTCTTGGCAGAGACGTCCACTGTGACACGGTCCAGAACATCTACAGACGTAAAGGATGACATGGCACCGTCACCAAAGTCACAAAACCGGACATTGTGGACAACGTCCACCAAAAACTTTGAGATGTCTTCCGGAGCATAGCAGTATGGCGTGCTCTAAGACGTTCGGGATGCTTCTACAGACGTCGTGACGTGTGTCTTTTTAAACACCCGTGAAGACATCGGGCGCGACATCAGAGACCTAGGATTGCACAAAATGTCTCACTCGATGTGCGCGGTGTCTCCGCGGTCATTAGTGATGTTGCACTCCAAACGTGGGCTGGAACATCCCGACGGACATTTGCACGTTGTTCGTGATGTGTCCACGATGACATCCCTAATAGACGGGCCCACGACTTCATCATTGTCTTCTAGGATGTCCACGATGATGTGTAATTAGACATGGCCGCATACATCCGTGATGCTGTAGGGTGTCTTGGCAGAGACGTCCACTGCGAGTCTGCGACACGGTCCAGGACATCCATAGACGTTTGGGATGACATGACACCAAGACAGCAGTCACAACACCGGACATTTGTGACAACGTCAATCCAAACAGTTGGATGTCTTTCGGAACAGAGCAATATGGCGTGGTCTAAGACGTACGGGATGCTTCTATAGACGTCAAGACGGGTGTCTCTCTAAACACCCGTGAAGACATCGGGCGGGACATCATAGACCTGGTATTGCACGAAACGTCTCACTCAATGTGTGTGGTCATCTCTGATGTCGCGCTCCAAACGTGAGCTGGAACATCCTGGCGGACATTTGCACGTTGTTCGTGAGGTGTCGGCGATGACATCCGTAACAGACGGGCCCGCCTCTCTATCATTGTCTTCTACGATGTCCATGGAGATGACCCATCAGACATGGCCGCATACATTTGTCATGCAGTAGGGCGTCTTGGCAGAAATGTCCACTGTGACACTATTTAGGACGTCTATAGTCGTCAAGGATGACATGGAACCGTCATAGGAGACAAAAATCTGGACATTCTGGACAACGTCCACTAGAACATTTGGCTGTCTTCCGGAACATAGCAATATGGCGCATTCTAAGACGTCAGGGATGCTTCTACAGACGTCAAGACGGGTGTCTCTCTAAACACCCGTCAAGACATTGGACGCGACATGAGAGACCTGGGATTGAACGAATGTCTCAATCGATGTGCGCGGTGTCTCCACGGTCATCTCTTATGTCGTGCTCCGAGCGTGGGGTGGAACATCCCGGCGGACATTGGCACGTTGTTCGTGAGTTATTAGCGGTGACATCCGCAACAGAGGGGCCCGCCTCTCCATCATTGTCTTCATATATGTCCACTAGGATGTCCCACCAAACATTGCCGCATACATCCGTCATGCAATAGGGCGTCTTGGCAGAGACGTCCACTGTGACACGGATGAGGTCGTCCATTGACGTCGGAGAGGACGTACCACCATCACAACAGTCACATCACCGGGCATTGTGGACAACGTCGACCAGGACTGTTGGATGTCTGCCCGAACGTAGCAATATGGCGTGGCCTAAGACGTCCGCGATGCTTCTACAGACGTCAAGACATCTGTCTCTTTAAACATCCGTGAAGACATCGGGCGCGACATCAGAGACCTGAGAATGCACGAATGTCTCACTCGCTATAAGGCCAAAACACTGCGTGGATTGATCTTTATCAAACCCCAACATCGCCTGCATTATCAACACCCCACCAATTGGTTAGTCAGTTTCAAGTGCTACATTGGCTCCAGTGCACCTCTTGGACCTAAACCTGAAAATTCAAAGTTCGACGTTAATAGTATCCTCCATTTCTTATATTTAACACCTACTACTAATAATAAAGGACCAAAATCACTAACTTGCTTTGAATCGGTTAAAAAAATACAAAATGGAGCTCAAAGATTTGAATAGCCAAAACACTCAGTAATATCGGTACTCTTTCAAAAATATAAAAGTACCATGTGTAAATAAGCTTCTGCTTGTTTCTAAATAATCATCACAAAATATAAGTATGTTGTTCACAATACATAAAACATTCTGCTACATGCATTTTACGATCAATTTATTTCAGAGAAAGAATTAATGAAGGAGATGAAAGGAAGTGCTTGCGTTTAATGAATGAGGTTTTGCTTGCGTCTCTGCCGTCTTGCTATAGTTTCGTGAGCACATCCAGTTGGTCCTCGGCCCTATCTCGCGAAGATACTGCCACATGTGCCTGATGCGTCGAAATGTTGTGCATGATGTTTGCGAGACGTGATCAGAGACGTCTCCGTGTCTTTTTTCTCCATTGTCTTTATGAAGCTTGGATGCTGTAGGCTGTATGGTGCTGCTGTAGGATGTATGGTGATCATGCAATGTTGGCAATGTGTAGAAGGTTGCACCATGAAGACATTTTGCACAAATGTAGCGGCTCCAAATTTTATTTTATTTTTTCATAATGGCTGTGTGGTGTTTGTGTGATGTTCATAGAAAAAGAACTTGGAGGTGTTCCTCTCCTGGAGTGGCCGACGCGTGAGGATGCCAAAGGGGAAGGGGACTTGGGCCCTAAGTCCTAAGAGCGGGAACCTGAAGAAGCGACTGCGGTCGCCACTATTGCGGAGGCAAACTGACAACACTTACAGAGAGGAAGCAGCTCCGGACATGGTTACGTCTAATAAAACATATTTCTCTTTTTGTGGTTGTCCATATCTATGTGTCTGTGGACGAAGTGGTTGAGCGCCAGACCAAGCAGAAGCAAGACGGTTGCGTGGGCCCCAGTGCAAGCGCGAAAGGCAAGGGCAAAGCGGCCATGCAAGACCTGGAGACGAAGCAAGATTTCAGGTGAGACTGTCATCCACAATGGCCGTAGCATACATGCTGTTTGAACAATGTTATGAACGCTTTTTATGTGCCACTGCTTCTCCTACAATAGGGTTTAGGACATGGTTGCGTATAGCTAGACGTGGTTGCGTCATTCCAGACATGGTTACGTCTAATAAAACATGGTTACATCTGCACAAACGTAGAGATGTCTACAAGTATGTGGCAATTATACGGGGATGGCCGGTCCCTATACCCGCTGACGGCCGAGACCTATGACCGTGGACCGGCGGGACCTATAGCCGCGCGCAGGTTTTAATGCACGTAGTGAGCTAGGGTTTTTCAAAACGAAGCCTTCTTTTGCGATATCCCCGAGGTATAATTGCGTGCGCTTCAGCGTTTTGGGAGACATTGTTGTGTTTCAGCTTTGCCGATTGTTGTGTGAGCTTAGCCGCCTGCTGTTGCATGTGGACGTCTATTCGGCGGTGATCGGCGTGGCTTAAGACGCCGTTGCTACAGAGCTGCTCAGCATCTTCTATAGCACCTTGTTCAAATTCGTCGGTGCATCGGTGTTCTCTGATGTCGTTTGAAGCTCTTGCCGTGGGGACGTGAGGACAAACTGAAGGTTTCGTTGCGTACGCTGCTGGAGCGCACTTGTCCTTCCAGTCGATACTACACTTGAAGGTTTCAGGGTTTGCTTGCTCACAACTTTCTCTTTAAATTTTAGCCGTGTGTGCGTGCCTGCGTGCCTGCCATGCGTGCTTGTATGCGTGCCACGCGTGCCTGTCTGTATGTATCCTCCGACAAATGTTCTCCAAGATGTGAGCAGAGACGTCATTAGAGACGTCATCAGAGACGTCTCCACGTCTTCTGCCTAGACGACCTCCTGTATGTTGCTTCAAGGTTGATTAGTTGTCATGTGGCCGATGGGAGGTTGCGTCTTTGCTGTCGTGTTCTGGTTTTGTGAACACCATGCTCTGGTTTTGTGCACCTCTCGCTCTGGTTTTGTGAGCACCAAGGAACCACTGTGATGCTCTTTAATTTTTGGGAAACATGTCTCAAAAGACATGGTTACGTCTTCAAAGACATGGTTACGTCTCCGACGCCGGCAGTACATGTTATCCAAGACGTCATCCGAGACGTCATCCGAGACGTCTTTACGTCTTCTGCCCACACGTCCTCCTGTGTGCTGCTTCAAGGTTTTACAGTTCTCATGAGGCCGATGGGAGGTTGCGTCTCTGTTGTCGTGCTAATGAATGTGGGGTGTTCGTATGATGCTCATAGAAAAAGAACGTGGAGCTGTTCCTGGAGTGGCCAGACCGACGTGTGAGGATGCCGAAGGGGAAGGTGACCTACGCCCTCAGTCCTAAGAGCGGAAACCTGAAGAAGCAGCCGCGGTTGCCACAATCGCGGAGGCGAAGTGACAACACTTACAGAGAGGAAGCAGCGCTGAACGAAGTGGTTGAGCGCCAGACCAAGCAGAAGCAAGACGGTTGCGTGGGCACGAGTGCAAGCGCGAAAGGCAAAGGCAAAGCGGCTATGCGAGACCTGCAGATGCCGCAAGACTTCAGGTGAGGCTGTCATCCACAATGGCCGTGGCACACATGCAGGTTGAACGATGTTATGAACGATTTTGCGTTACTTTGCTTGTCCGTGATTCACGAGGATGCATAACACTGTTCCCTATATTTATTCTTCCCGTATGAAGCTATTTTTAAAGTATTATTTATTTCTTGGATTCATGTAATTGTGTATCTAATATGTATGAGTATAATTTAGTGTCTGTAGTAATAGGATTAACAAGTTTATGTACTGAGAAAACGAAGCAAGACAGAAATGCTGATTGTTTATAATGGTTTGCATGTATGTAATAAATTTGTGGATGGAACTAAATTGGCCAAGGAACCACTGTGATGCTATTTCTAATGCACGAACCATGTCTCACAAGACATGGTTACGTCTCAGCAGACGGCCGTGCCATACATGTTAAAGTATGTGATATTAACATGGAATTAGGCAAGGTTTTTTGTTGTACAGCGCAGGGTACAACACTCACTCTGAGCAGGAGGACGACGATGAAGAGGGCAAAGAGGACGAATAGGACGACGATGAGGAGTCGGAAGAGGAGGAGACACCGCCTCCTTCTCAGCGGCGGCGCGGCAATGTGCAGTAGGAATGGGAGAAGAAGCGGATGCATGTGGACGAAAGAGGAACTCCGTGCGGGGCATTGGTGGAGCCGTTTGAGACTGAGTTGCAGCGCCTCTCGAAGGACTTGGATCCTCGTTACAATTGGCAAGAACAGCAGCCAGCACCGTGCAAAAAATTCATGCAGCCCTTGTGGTCAGGTACAACCATCTTATTTGTCTTTGAAACTACGAAGCCTTACTACAGAATGCAAACATTGGATCTGTATACGCAGTTTCTGCTCTTACCTATCACAGAGGGGATGTACTGATTTTACATTGCACACAAAGGAAGAGATGTGCAGATATCCTCTTGGACGGATGTCCATGGAGACGTGTAAAGATGTCTGCAAGGATGTCCATGGAGACGTGTAAGGATGTCTGCAAGGATGTCCATGGATACGTGTAAGGAGACGTGTAAGGATGTCCATGGAGACATGTAAAGATGTCTTCTGAGACGTCTACGTATGTGCATGGAAAAAAGCCAAATGTGAGAAGGAGACGTATTAAATTAAAAAGCTCAAATCTATGAATTGCCACTGCTGAATTGTCTGACTAGTTCGTGTTGTCGACGTGAATGTCACTTATGTCTGTTGAATGAATGTTGTTGTTTGTATGTATTTTTGCCCAGTGAATGACTATGGTGCTACTTTTCTGCTCATGGATTTCGCAGTATGGGAGGTTAGGGGCGATCACGGCCGTAAGACAATACGAGAAGGATGGATTACCCAACGCGTGAACAAGGCGCTCACGAACAGATGGTTCAAGCTCAACCGCATGATCGACCAGAAACAGAAGAAGCCACCCAAAATCACCGACAAGCAGTGGAACTATCTTGTGACGAAGAGGGCGACTGAGGCATGAAAACATAAATCAGTGCGGATGCGGAAAGTATCCAAGGGCAGGGGCACACAGTCAACACAGATGGCCGCACTTCGAGAGGGTGCGATAGTGAAACTGGTGACTCACAGCTTCTGCAATGTAGGATGGTCACTGGAGCTTGCTGTTTGGATGTTTGGGGAATGTATACAACTGTTTTGTAGAAGTTCATGTCAGTCACAGTGCCTCTAGGGACATCCATATGTTTGCAATGGCGTCTTCAGCAGAGTAGGTGACGTCAGTCAATGTCTTAGAGAACGTGAGGATGTTTCAGAAGACGAATTCATGCCTTAGGAGATGCCTTAGGAGATGTCTTAGGAGATGTCTTAGGAGACGTAGGTACATGTCTTAGGAGATGTTCAGTGCGACATCTTTTGCAAACTCTACGTGGAAAACCGCTGTTCTTTCTGATAGTGGCTGCAGGGACAAAGCGAAGACTTTCAAGAGGCCGCGGTTGGTAGTTCTAACATATAGCAGATCTGCCTTAGCCACTTCATTCACTATGTGCTGACTCGTGTACCCCCTGCTGTGTCGATATGGTTTATTGGTTGGATTGTGGCAGACTCTCGAGAAAGGTCGAGCACCAGGGGAGTCCGAGATCAACGACGAGATCGAGGAACGGTATGATCGGCTGAACGGGGCGGATAAGTCCGGATCAGAAGCGGACTAAAAGGAGGACGATATCGACACTAGGATGGAGGACCTCAAGGCGCGGCTGGAGGCGAAGCTAACGTCATCGAACAATGCGCTCAAGTCGCAGATTGAGGGCATGTTCAAGGAGCTCATGTCCAGGAAGGCGTCGTGCACAGACTCCACTGTCCCCCAAACAAAGCATCCGGCGGCCCCAGCTACCCCGGTGTCGTTGCAGGTCACTCCAACGCCGACGGCCATCATTGAGGCGCGTAGGGCACCCTAACGGAACCACGGTGCATCGGGCGTGACACAGACGTCATGGCCCAGGGATGATGAGGTCGATGTTGCGGCGGAGGTTGGGGTAGGGCAGTCGATGGAGCAGGCCAAAGGAGGGGGCACGGTGGAGGGAGAGGCAGCTGTCACCGCACCCGTCGCGGAGCCGGTTGACCAAGATGATCCATATGCAATGGACCAGACAAAGCCGTCCGCATTCCAGACACAACCTGCGGTCCAGATCGAGCAGGTAGCGAGCTGAGCGTAGATATGCTAGAGCAGTGAGGCGTAACCACGTTTGTGACCACGTCTGTGAATATGACTTAGGAAGCGCACGGACGTCTGCAGAGACATCCCCGCGCCACGTGAGACATTGCACAGACATGTTTTGGAACACTGTGATGTTTCTTAAGGAACTCTCTCTAGGCAATTCGGCATGGTTTTTCTTGAATGCGATGTATGTTTTCCTCTACATACGTCATGAATGTGAAGTGTATGGAACTGAAGTTGTACTGTGCGTGAATGAAAGGTTGGGTGCTGATAAGTACGGGAGGTACACTAAATGTCTGGACATGGGTGGAGAGGGGAGGTGAGCACACTTTGCTGTGCATAGCATACATGGTTGTCTACAATGAATGCGTGCATTACAACTAGTACCGCTGAATTGTAAGTGCAAGAGGTTGTCGACACACCCGGGGGTTCCGCAGCTAGTGTCAGGCGCAGTACTAAGCCCGACAGCATGACAAAGGCACCTGCAAAGACTCCGAAGCCTACACAATTGTCTAAACCTGGGAGTCGCGACACAACGAGGCCGACCGGGGCATCCAAAACAACCAAGCCAGATTCCACAAAGCAAGCGGGCCTGTCGAAACCGGGGAGTGCGAATGAGAAGGTTGGGAAATAATGATCCACTGTCATGTTTGGACGTGCATGTACGCTTCACGTGAATGTCTGAACTTCAGTATTTTGCGTTCAATACGGCAAATTATGCAATGTCTAAGTGGTTTTTCAATTGTCATTCATAGTCCCATCAGACATTGCATAGAAAGAGTCCATGACATGATGTCATTGCACAAGTGCAGGGTGGCACATCAACAAGAGCGGAGGCGGCCAAGATGAAATGAACATGCACCACGAATCAGACGCAGGTGAGCCACAGCAATCCGGAATGAACGTAACGGTACAACATGGACGATGGGCACGACGTCTTCGCAGACGTCTGTTCAGACGCTGTCGCGACTCCAGCAGCGTAGCCGCTTGTTTCATAGAACATCCCAGGAGATGTCTTAACCTGTGATGTAGCTTGAAGTATTTGCTGGGAGACGTATAGGACGTTGTTTATCGTATTGGATGAGGGTCCAGCGGTCAGGCACATGTACAACGTTCCATGCATATATAGAACGTCCCAAGTATGAGGAATTCCGTTGTTTATGGCCATTGTCGTGGGCCTTGCTTAACCGCAATTGTTGTTGGCATATGTTCATGTGCAGTCTCAGACAAGCGCCGATGAGAGTACTGATAATTTTGGGAGCACCGAAAGCAACCAATGACATTGGAGCGTGTGCAGCTACTAGATGCATAGTAGAGCGACGTGTGGTGGACGGGCCCGTAGATGTGGACTCTGCGCCATGTGCAGTTGAAACGTTTTATGCATATGCAATGCGAGTACGTGTTTGTGACTCGCAGGCATCACTCCCATGGTACAGTGCAACTGCTCTGCAATGTGATGTATGGATGCTCACCGAGAGTAGTGCATGTTACGGGAGATGTATTGTTGTGCATGTTGTTCATGACGTGGGGATGTTGGGGTGGTCGCAAAGGATGTCTCGGTGCATGCTCGACTGGTGACGTGAATATGCGACGTGCGACGTCTACATATAGCGGCAGTTGTCTTTCACAAAACGCGGTAAAGGACGTCAGCATGTTTTATGGGTCGACTATGTGATGATGATTATGTCTTGTATAAGATGTTTGTGAGTGACGTCAAATGTTTTAGGGAACGCCTATGTGATGACGATGATGTCTTCCGTGACACGTGTTACGAGATCTAGGGATGTTAGGTGGGACGACTCTCTTATCAGGATGATGTCTTCCACAAACAATATTCGTGACGCAGTGCAAGTTCCTAAAGCCGTCCCCGAGAACATAGGCACGATTGCAAAATGACGTGACCATGCCTCGTGAGACGTCCACGTTTAGCGCGGCTGTATCTGACAACACATGGTACAGGACGTGAGGATGTTTTCTGGGTCGACTGAAGGATGTCTAAGCTCGTATCTTTTGTAACATGTTCATAAATGACGCGAAATATTATAGACCACGTCTTTGCAATGAAGATGATGTCTTCCGTGACACGTGTTACGAGACTTGGAGATGTTAGGGGGGACGAATCTCTAATCATGATGATCTCTTCCACAAACAATATTTGTGACGCAGTGCATGTTCTGTAAGCCGTCTTCGACAACATAGGCATGATTGCCAAATGACGTGACCATACTTCGTGAGACGTCTACGTTTAGCGCGGCTGTATCTCACAACACATGGTACAGGACGTCAGGATGTTTTCTCGGTCGATTCAAAGATGTCTATGCTCCTGTCTTGTATAACATGTTCATAAATGACGCAACATATTATAGACCAGGTCTTTGCGATCACGATGATGACTTCCGTGACACGTATAAGATGAAATCGGGATGTTCTCTGGGACGACTCTCTTATCAGGATGATGTCTTCCAAAAACATCCATGTCACCGCATTGGATGTTATGTAAGACGTTGTGGAGAACATTAGCACGATTGCATAGTGACGTCTCGTAGGACCTCTTCCACGAGAAGCTTAAAAAATTGCCACGTCTTGAATAACAAGGCGCACGTCATCGTGAACGTCCTCAAAGACAGAACGTGAGCAACGCCACGTCCGAAGAGATGTCTCGGAAAAGACGCTAAGACATTCATATACACATGAGCCAGGACATCCGCAATGCCCACGCGTAGGGCACTCAAACGTGCACACGGACATGGACATGCCAAGTTCTTTATTGGGATGTCCGCATAAACCATTTCTACCACACAGTACATGTCGTCGCAGAGCTCTCGCAGGACACGTCCGCGTCTATGCGCGAATGTCTCTTGAAACACAGTGATATCCCGGGAGACGTCCACGGAAACATGCGGCGAAAATGAAAGAAACCTAGGCATCTGCTGACGTGGCATGCCACGTCAGAATTTCCCGGGTGGCACGTCCGAATTTCCCGGGTCCACGTTGGATTTTCCCGCCGCCACGTCGGAATGTGGCGGGACCACGTTTTCTTCCACGTCACCCACGGGGAGGATGAATTCCATCCCGATGTGGCAGTGCCCGTCCTTTTGCCGCTGATGTGGCGTTGACGTGGCTCCGACGTGTCACACCTTTCAGCCTCCGAAATTCGATAGACATCCACAGATGTCTATGCATTGTTGAAGACATGACAGGATGTTATTGATATCTTCTATGCTAAACCACATGGTACACCATGTCTACTCGTTTTTTTTAAGACATGACCAAAAACACGGGTTTCTTATAGTGCAGTTTGCTCGTGATCGTACAAGCTGGCTCTATTCAGAAAGACTCTAGAGATATGCCAAGATTGCATGGACCACATCCATATAGACGGAACCTCCTCCTCAACGAGCGATTCTGCAATGTGAATCGCAACGCATTCATCGCTGAGAGGATAACCGTCTGTGTCAATCACGAGCGTCGGGTCAACGCTATGGCAGATACCCTTTGCAACATCGATCCCATCGGCCTTGATGATCGTAACGCACTTTGTGTTCCATGATGAACTTAGGACACCATCACATGGTGCCACTCCCGGCGGCAGGGATGGCACCTTCTCTCAAACTCTGGATGAGGATGCGTCTCCATTCTGACACTAGACAGATCATGTATCAGACAATAAGCGGTATGGTAAGGGTGTGAATGAAGTGCAAACTATTATCCTCGGGCCGAGGATAATGTTGATGGATCTGAATGACGGAAGAAATCCCTATAAATGGATAGGTCTAATACAGAATGGTAATGTGTCAATGCGGGTCAGAACACAAGCGTTCTCATGTCCGCGTGGTGTAACACCCTTTAAAGTATCCTGGAGTCGAGAATAATTGTGCGACATACTCGACCAGATTTCATTCCGCCCAAGGTCCGTGCATAGACTACTCAAAACCGGAAGGTCTTCTTCTCGTCTGTAAAATAAATTAGCATCTATGTGTGTCAAAGTGATCATTATCCTCGACACGTGGATATGGGTTTAGTATACTAATGATACCGTGCCTGATGTGTCCGAACTATTGGTTTAAAGTTAAGGAGGACAGGATGTCCCCATCGACTTATCCTTGACTCGAGGATAAGTAGTCTTGTGTCCCCACCAAGTTTATCCTCGACTCGAGGATAAGTCCTCCTAGAATGCTTCAAGTCTTGTCTAATGTTAGATTTTGGATGCGTTACATGATCAGACATTGGTGTTGTGAACTTGTTATCTTTGATTCAAAGATAACAAGTTGTGAATAAGTCATGTAATGTCTCGAACCCCTCTATTTATCCTCGAGTTGAAGATAAGTGGTCCGGACAAATCGACGTTATTGGGTACTACTTTTCACTTTGGTGGCCTATTTTATTACCTTCTGTTTATGTCAATATGTCTATCTTCGACTCAAAGATAACTGTATCCACATACAGTATCTCACTTCCTATGAGTAATCCAAGTGACTTATTCTCAACTCAAGGATAAACAAGTAAGTCCCATTTGTTATATTAGAACCTTTGTAGAAGTCACTAGTAAATTAGATCATTCCCAAGGTATATTCAGAACTTATGTTCGACCCAAAGATATTTATAATTGTATGAATTATGTCGTATATTCCGTAATATTTATCTTCGACTCGAAGATGAAGGGTCCTGAAGTGTTACGCTCTGTCAACCACGGTATTCCTTAATAAAGGATTTCTTATGGAATATCTACATTTTATCTCCGACTCAAAGATAATCCTTTTTGCATCACTCAATCGGTACGATGACTTATCCTCAATTCGAGGATAACACAACCAACACCCTTATGACAATGGTCAATATGAATAGTTCAATTCCATAAAATTACGAGTTGCAAATTGAATATGCAATCACTTCAATGCATTGAATCACAATGCATTCTAGATTGGATGGGCAATGCAATCTTGGGTTTTAAAAGCAAAGAACTCATGAAATCAATGGAAAAGAAAGCAATCGCTGAAATTTGCACCCTAACAATTTGCACGCCAGCACCTAAACTAATCAAGGTTTGAATGCAAAAATCCACGGACCTAGAGAATAAACCACTGAACTCTACTACTTAATCAACCGATGAACTATAGAATTGAACACAATGCTAGAAAATCCAAAAACAAGAACCTGTCGCACCCTAAACCACTTTAAAATCTACTGCAAAATAATAAGGCGCAAAACGGCATCTGCACTTACAGATTGCAGCGCTCCAGCCACGCAATAGAGCTCACCACACTTCTACCCTAGACAAGCAACAACAAGGCGGAGAATCTGCAAGCACGAGAGACTAGAACGGCCGTAGTCGACAATGCAAAATGAGAGACAGTTGGAGAGCGCGCGGGAAAGAGAAGCAAGAACAAGCGCCCAAAGTTTCTGCCCTCTTGAATGCCTTTCTAAAACATCCTAGTCTACAGTCAGCCTTCAACAACTTTCCGCACATTAATACCAACTACTCCACCACTATGCAACTAATAGGTTACTATATATTAAAAAAATTACATGCTACTAACCACTGTGGTCAAACAACCAAGCTGGCCAACAGAATATTTATAGTCAATACTTCTGAACTTCAGAAGTCTGAAACTTTGGTCCCTAAAAATTCACAATGTCACTAGATTAAACGCAAAATTACTGCCTATGCAAACCAAATATTAAACCACTGCAATATCAAGACCCGCCGCCACTAAGGATTTTCAAGAGGTGCTGCATAAAACTAAAATTGGCAATTGCTCCCCACGTATGTGGCATCCGATTTTCCAACTTCCGCCGTGACATATACTAGAGATGTGTCGGGTGATATATAAATCATTTGCTTCCTTTCACTATCATTCGATTATGTGAAAGAACAATCACAAAATTCAAGTTCCACACACCCGCAATCCTTTCTTATCACCACCAGGCCGCGAAGTAAATCTGTGGAAGGACGATTCATAATTCCTGCCACTTCAACATATGAAACGCCAGAATTAGCCTCCAACCATGCCATCTCTTCGCCACAGTGGTAATTCCAAAAGAAGTCATTTGCGCCACTAACAATTGTTTGCAACAACGGATGAGGAGGAAGATTTCTCTTCCATCCACATGCATCCAAATTGTAAACAAACCACAAGTACCTGGTCAATGAGTCCAAACACGTAGGACAAGGAGGGAGAGAAAGAACTCTATGGGTTCGGTGCCTAGAACCCATGGTAAAAGCTTTGCAAAAACTTCAAAGTTATAGAGGAGAATGTTATGAAGAAGGAAAAACAAGGTAGAGATGAATGAGGAAGGGAAAGGAGTGAATGAGGAAGAAAAAGAAGCTTACACATTCAAATATTGAAATGTGGAAGAAGAAGAGTACTTGAAATAAATTTCCCTCTTATGTGAGCAGCCATTCATTCAAAGTACCTAGAATACCCTTGAGTGCACTTGGTTCTCTAGGCCATGTACCTTGCCCTCTCACTTGAATGCATTTACATTGATGGGTTTTATTTCTCCATGATTCTATTCAATTCCAAATCTAATCTTGGATTTTGGAATAACTATGATACACACACATCCGTATATTTGTATGGAAATAGGTACCCGTAGCCTCTACCAGATTTCAGTTTTGTAGAAACGAAATAATTATTATTTCTCACAGATAGATTTCATCACGATACTTTTAGAGTTTATTGTTTTTCGATTTTTATAATTGAAAATTTTAAGAATTTCATCATTTATTTAAGCTTCATGTTTCTTGATCATGAATTGTGTTATATTTTGGAAATTTACCACTTTGTTATTGTGATTTTGGAAATACTGAGAACGTATAATTATTCAAATTTTCATTTCTTGTCACATATAATTTTGCAAGATTTTGGTTTATATCGTTTGAAAATTTAAAGATTTTAGTTTTTGAAAATAATTAATTATTTACTAACGAAATCTGGTAGAGGCTACGGTATACAAAAGTATTAAATTTCTAAATCAATGAAAAAAAGCATGATAAAGTATATCTTTC
The DNA here is from genome assembly GCA_022496805.1 of Pohlia nutans. Classification (NCBI taxonomy): domain Eukaryota; kingdom Viridiplantae; phylum Streptophyta; class Bryopsida; order Bryales; family Mniaceae; genus Pohlia; species Pohlia nutans. The sequence goes on along the minus strand of CM040106.1, from coordinate 9,446,329 downwards.
TCATGAACGTACGTACATAGATTACATATAAATATGATTTTTAAATCAAATCTATGAAAATAAATTCCTAACATTCATCATATACGATAAAATATATAGTATGTCATTAATAATCTTCCATAATTTGTATAAAATACAAAATTAATTACTTATGTTCGATTTTGGTAAGACTGGCCATAAGCACAAGGTTAATAAGATGCTAAATTACCTAGTACAAAGTGTTTCATTTAGCCCCTAACCGCCTATCCATGCATATTTTGCATGATGAACGGATTTGAACTCCGATTTTTCATCCATCATGCACTTCTTGCAATGTGAAATTTTTATTGACAGTTATATGGGAAGTTAGATTCCTGCATGTGTGATCCGATTAGAAACGGGATGACTTCTGAAATTTGAATGCCTCATTTCACGTTGTAGTGTTCCACCCCACATTTCAAAGATTTTAGTCCAAAAGTGCTCTTAAAAAAGTCAACTACCAAAAATAAGCTACGAAAAAAAACGCCAAACATTACTACGCTTAGAGTATTACATTTGAACCCATCCCAACCCCGAAAATTTGTTATTAGATTGTCAATATTTTATTCGTACTAATCATAATTGTTACAAAATATTGTTACATTTTAAGTTAGAAATTTAATACACAAATATTGGTGATAGCCATCGCAAAATCTAATTGCATGGATAGAATCTATAATTGATAATGTACAACTTTTATTCATTCATCACATTGAAAATATCCCTCTTAGTTGCGTTTTGTAATGTATCTTTTTAAAACTGCCAAATTTGAAAAGGATGAGAACATTTAGGGGTTAAACTATTATTTATGTCTATACTAATCGTACATAGTGTCGTTTAAATTGACATGAAGACAAACTGTAAACCCTACATCTTTGCAACTTCTATCCAAGTGATGAACATTTTTTGGTTTTTAGTGATAACAATTTAATTCAACATACTATTATACGAGTCGAACATAGTTTGAATGGCATGTGACATGTGATAGCATGGTGATGTACGTTGCAATGTGTTCTCAGCTGCTACAATCATATATTAACCCAAAATATAGCTAGTTCACAGACAAGATTCACAGACAAAAACAATGCTTCCTGTACACTTCTCTTGTGATTTTTTCCATCTTAGAATTTGTAAGACAACAACTTCAAATTGAATAAATCATTTTCATCAAGCAATTTGGGATAGATTTTTTTCTCAAAAACATCACCTATAATTTAACTCTAGGAAAAGTAAAAATACCACTACACAAACATCATAATATTGAGAATTTTTGCAATCTATAAGACAAAATGTTAGTTATTAAATAAATATGGCCAAAAACGTAATAATTTCATAATGGTCATAGGATAACTTATTGGAACCTATGCTGATAGGGTCTCCCGTTCGGAATCTAGAAATTTCATCTATATAAAAATTTCAGAATATTATTGTATATAATAGTTGGAATAAATTACTATTTAGAGGGTGATTAAGGTATATTACTCTTATATCCTAGGAATATATCTAGAATTCCAAGAAATTTGTTTTAAAAAACTGTACATAACTTATATCAATTTACAGTTACTTTGTAGGTCTAATGTATAAAAGACACCCTACATGTTTTTGATGAACATAGTGAACTATTATGTTGGTAATTAATTTCCTAGAAGAAATCAAAATTTAAATTGCTTTAATATAAAAATATAAATTTGAACGACAAATATGTTAATTGCTCCTTCTGCGAAATGTGCATTTGAATATTCAAGGGTTTGTTCATTAATTAACTTAGGATTCAATAAATTGTCATCGTTGTCTTCAATTTAATTTGTACAAATATGTAAGACATCTAAATGTTTATATTCTAAGAAATTTCCCATAATGCAACATAATATATAAATAGCACTACATGATGGTGAAATTCAAAAGTACTATCCTAGGTACTTAATTACCCTAAATCATGTCCTTTCTTCAATCTTTCATATGATAAGAGTACAGTCATGACGTACTTAATAAATACTTCATGCATATGTGATGATAGAACTTGATGTACTTATAGGAGGAGGATGCATCATCAATGCTTGGATGAAAATCATTAATGCTTCGATGAAGATCATCAATGCTTGGAAGAAAATCATCTAATTTTTTGGCGGTTTGTCACCAAGTTGTTGTCCTCTCTAATGATCCTATTTAGTCATACTTCATTATTTGTTTTGCTAAAACTAAAAATGTAGAAGTATGCAATCGAAGAACGAAAGGCAGACTACGTGCAGTCACAAATCAGGAATGAAGAAGCGGTCTAGCGTCTACGGTAGTCTCAAAGTGCTTGGCTGATCAAGTTAAGGGAGAAGAACAAAATAAAGGAATAATTTCATCGCTTGCATATGTATATCAGGTTTTTGGAATAATCAGAAAGAACCTTGTAACATAATATTGGTTAAAATGAGAGAATTCTAGAATAATGAGAGTTCAAAAAGTCTAAACTCAACCCAAATCGAACCACTAACCATTCCAAATGTAGGTTGAAACAATAGAAGATGTACACACAGAAGATCAAATGGAATACATTTAATAGAAATGGGCAATAAATGATTACAGAGGTGACATCTATTTATAGTAAGTATAAAACGAATATACATTTTTTGGGTGTTTGTATTGCGGGACAATAATCGAATTTTGATAATGTCTCATAATGCTAGGAAAAAGAATGAGCGAAGCGTAAAATCCTATATAAAATCATGAGCTCTACGTATTTTTATAAGTTTGTATAGTAATTGCAAATGGAATGCATAGCGGTTTTTAGGGTTGCGATTGACTCTTCAGTCTAGCTTCGGCCTTCAACTGAAATTCAGCTACTGCCTTCAACATCTCAGGACCGCGACTATGGAAGGTATACATCGAAAATCGTCGTTGTGCAATCTCTCGCCTTTGTTGCGCCAACATCCGTTCCTCCTACGCATCTTGAACCGGAGCAGATCTCCTTCTGAATCCGTCGTGTGACTGAGTCTTTCGAAGACCCGCATTCACTGAAGGAAGACGAGTACGAGAGGGCGCACGAGGAGGCACATCAACACGGACTTGGGTTAGAGTAGGCGGGTCTGATGACAGCATCGCACGGGTCTTTTGGACAGCATTTAAAGTAGCAGAGGACTTGCATGGTCTGGGCATGTCGGAACCCTGCAAGTACAAGGGAATCTATATCAAGTAAATTGCAAGGCAAGACCGTCTAAGAGAAATAATGGTGCGGGAAAAGAAAGTATTCGTACCTATAGAGAATTAATTGGGTCTGCGGCGTCTTCATAAAGTTTTCTCTGAGGCACCCTATCAGACGGAGAACGCGAGCGACAAGAAGTAGAGGGTTCTCGTGACTGCAAAGAAGAAGGTGAGGACTTGGGCACAGGACGAGTACCACCGTTACGGAGGCTATCCACTACACCATGTTGAATTGGCTGGGTGGATAAGTCTGTCGTTGACAGGGCCATAGCTGCCGAACACAAGAAGTTTCCTCTACTGAATATAGCATACTGCCCGTAGTCCATGATAGAATCGGTTGACGCTGTGCATTGGAGGGCAGTGCCAAGGATTGGATCCGCAGTGGCATACTTGCCTGAAGAGAATTAGCAATGAGGTCAAATCCCAGCAGCGCATTGCAATGATACAAAATATTCTAAGCACTAGAAAGGAGCAAAAAAATGATGCTAATTGAATAAGGAAGCGATGAAGACATAACACATCAAAGGGATAGCATTCAAGCGTTCATAAAATTAATCTCACGAAGTACTCAATCGAAAATTTTGTAAAGAAAAAGGTATATTACAATTACAAGGAATTATATAGATCAATCAAGGCGACCAAAGATCGAACCGAGTAGTCTAAAATGGCTACATCACTAAAAGAAGAGCGTCCAGCTATACGACTATACAATGAACTAGGACCTAGGCAAACTACGGGATGCGCGTACAGCCTGTATAAGGGCGTTGTACTCTCTACGCTCGGGCTCGTCGCTGAGCATACGCCGCCCAATATTATCGTTCCTGCGGAAAGATAACAACCCTGGGCCAAGATTGTGATGTAGACGCCGAAACCATGGAAGGAGAACATCATAGAGAAAATTATCACGCGCACCGGCCCTGACGTAGGACCAAGAGTCGGGGAGAATTACATTCTGGGGCTCATTCAAAATGTGCTTACTAGGGCTGTCGTCCACTACAATGGTGTTTACAGACGTGAATCTGCCACCATAGCCTGTAAACAACTTGGCCAGATTCTTAAGGAACAAGTCCTTATCTGTGCCAAGCACTTTGAATGAAGACAGCGTGCCGTGCCTATCTCTACACTTGAGGGTTTCACACGAGTCTTGGCCAAGTACAAGGGAAGGGAGCTGGATGCCGCATCACAAATACTGTACTACCAATTCAGTGGTAGACTTCATCATTGAGCTCCACACGGTAACATCCGCGATCATGGTCAGCTCCCGGAGGAATGAGTAGCAGAGTGGGCCCACGTATACTGCTTCGAGCCCCACTACAGCTGGGAGAACGGCTGAGTGCGGCGCTAAGTATTCATTAAAAAGCATACTCCTAGACTGGGATTTCCAATCCTCACAGACGCAGAGGATTCTATTCAGCTCCAGGACGACATTGAGCCATCTTTTGGGCGGCCTAAGCTGTGGCGACCGAATGATCGCCTGTGAAGAACCTCAAAGCCAAAGAGGAGGACCAGATCCCTACAGACAACGGACAGACAAATGTGCATCCAGTTACGATCCTGAACTGACTCATTTCGGACAACATCAGAATGAAAACGGTGAACGATCAAGGCGAGCGCGAAGACAAAAAAACCAAAAAAAACAAACGATCACTAAGAAACTAATGGAACGCACCTGAAGGCCGGAGGACTCGATTGACTTTGCACTGACCACATGTGTGGCTGCAGAAGGTGTAGCGCCGGCGACGTTAAAAGAAGGGGAGGCCGATGTACTTGTACGCTCATCCGATTGCGCATTCTCGTTAAGTCTACGCGCTGACACAAGTGTATGAGAGGACAAAGGGTCTGCATGACAAGGACGGACCTCGGGCAAGGGCGGACTAGGCTCCAAGGACGAACTGCCCGCAATGGTGTGTGGGTTGGAATGAACAGCAGAAGGCAATTGAGCATGAGGCACACTGTAGGCACGGATGGAGCCTGTGATGACAATAGATGAACAAAAATTCCAAGTGAGGAGTATGTAAATTAAAATATGGTCCAAAAATTTGAAGTACAAAAAAGGTTCATAGGAAAATGTCCTAAGTGGTCTTCTTAACCAGGAGTTGAGCTTTCAAAGTATTACAGCCGTCTATACAAAAAACCTACAAAAAAAACCTATGATACAAATCAACTCGAGTCAAGCTAAAACTATACAAATGACATTGAGTGATTATTGGGAACCACTTGCTGCAACGTCAGTGTCGGGCGAGACGGCAGTATCCGCATTTGCACTGCCAGCAGCTCCGCTGAATCCCAGACTGTCGTCAAGGCTGTATGGATCGGCGGCATCACCAGTAGCGCTCGATGACACTTTCCAGGGAGCCGGCGAAGTGGACGGAGCAGACGCAGGAACAGCTGGAAGCGGAGGAGGCGCACCGACAAGCGAAGCGCAGGAGGAGCCGGAGGAGGCGCAACAATAGCGGAGGGCGTAGGTGGAGCAGATTCTCCCCTGGTGGTTGAACCCGATGATTGATTACCAAGCAGCAGAGGTTGAGGAGGCAAGAGCGGTGGGTTCAATACGGTGATAGGAGGCGGCATAAGGCTCTTTATCAACGCCTGCAATGTCTGTTGCATGGCACTTTGCTGCTGACGCTGCTGTTCCATAATGAAATTCTGGAAATTGAGCTGGTTTTTTTTTGTTTCCGCCGTCTGCACACCTAGAATTTCAACCGTCCTGGTCAACGTCTTTAGGATTTTGTTTGAAGACTCACGCTTTTTCCTCTTCAACTTTGGCCCAGAGGATAGAGTTCCAAACTAATGGCCAGAGGTCGTAGATAAACCTGGCGCATCCAATCTCTGGGGGTCTCCAGTGGAGGAGCATGATCATCCTCGTCGTCCTCCGTGGCATCGGAGGAGGAGTCCTCATTGTCGTCCTCATCCGTCTATGTTGGAGGGGCATTATCCCACCGATCACGGGACTTCCTCTTCGATGAGGAGGGCCCAGATCGCGCAGCAGGGGTACTCTGATTCCTCCCAACCTGCACAGGGTATCCGTCCTCGAGGAAATTTGCTTTGTCGAGGTCCAAGGCGTCGTTCGCGATTAAAGTCCAGTAACCTGTAAGCAGATTGGACCTGAGAGCATAGCCATTCACGCAACACATCCGCACAAATTACATGACAATCATTAACTGAGTCAGAGGTCGATAAAATTGAGGAGCAAGAAAGATTTAGATCGACATGACCTAAACTTTGATGGAGATGTAGGTTTAAACTATGACGGAGAGACAGGCAATTATAGAGGAGATAGTTTCACGTCGAACCGAGCTAAAGAGAGAGGGAACTGTGAAGGTTAGGTTTACTCGAGCTAAAGAGAGGGGGTACTATGAAGGTTAGGCCAAACCAAGCTACAGGACTTGCACACTGAACGTTTAGTTCGACTCGACCAGAAATTATGTGCGGATTTGGATCGACGCTTCCTACCAGAGACGGATTGCCGATAGGAGGTTTAGGTCGACCCGAGCTAAAATATTACAACGCTAACACTACACAAGTTTAGGTCAACCCGAGTTGAAGAGCAAGTCTTGGACTACGTACCAAAGCAGCACAAGTGATCTTGGATCTCGCGTAGAGGGAGAAGATATTCGTCCCCGCCATCGTGAACAACCTCATAAGCCACAAGTAGAACTCCATTATGAGTTCCCCCTTGTACAGGCGGTACTGCAGCTCATCGTACGCCCGAGGCTTCGTATAAACCGTCGTGTTTGGTGCAAAGAAGTCGTTGGGGATCTACACCATTGGTATATCGAGCCTTTGCAAGAAGACGAGGTGAACTTTTGCTCGCGCCTTCTTACAATTTTTCGGAAAGTCGTACAGACACTCGTTCTTCGCCGGATGGTAGTCGCCATACTCTATCTTGTATCTATGGAGGAGGTCGTCGTTCTCCGTGAAATGAACAGCCTTGTTCTGCTGTGTTATATCGGCGCAGATAAAGAACCACGCAGGTAATTCATCGAACTCCGGTTCACGTCTCCTTTTCAGAGACGACATGAACTCGTAAAATTACGGCATCACCGTACTCGACTTCTCTATGTTCTCCACCTCGGGGAGGTACCTGAAGTCGATGACCCCAATCTCAAGTACGTAGCAATGTCGGCTGTCCAGGCGCCCTCGGGCCACTTAGCGTGCTCGTTGTGCTGTGACTCGTATGGCCGGTAGTGAGCGTCTCCGACAGGTTTGACGAATTCTTTTTGTTTGTCAAGGAAGACTTTAAAGAATTCGTACGCGTGAGGTGAGATGTCCGCGGTCTTCTTATTTCTGCTCCTAACCTGTTTAGCCTCTCTGAAGTATTGTTATCTCGGCCGCTCGAGGAGGACATTCATGGTTGTCCTCATGACGTTGTACTCCTCCTTGAACTGCCTCCACTTCTTGGGCACTAGTTCCCCCGCCGAGTTGAAGAGTCCAAGATCACGATTGATGTTGTGCAATTCCTTCTTCAAAAGGTGCTTCGGCTTCCTCTTCTCTACCCATTCCTTAGTTAAATAGCACCTGTCTTCAACCGAGAATATGGCCTTAATCGTGACCTCTGAATAGCCCTTGTTCCACTTGGGATTCTCGTGGTAAAGGATATGTTTGGCCAATTTGGCGTGGTCCTTGAAGATTAAATTTTCCAACCACTTGAAGAACTTGCGCATGAGATTCCCACTCTCGGGATTCCAGTTGGGCTTGTCCTTGAACTGCCTTTCACTATCAGGGTCATAAAGCTTGCCGGCACCTACGTTTCAGATCACTTCGCTCCATAGATCAAACACATCGTCCGGCGTAGTGATCAATTTGAGTTCATTGTGGATGTCGAGCAATTCCGACCCATTACTTTTTTTGGCGTCCTTCTGGACCTACGTCACGTCGAGCATCGCGAACCGCAGTTTCATAGCAGCTTAAAACTCCTGCACGGGTACATACATTGTTAGCTATTATACAGTCATTAAGGTCGACTCGATCTAAACGAACAGATGTTGTAGAGCGCATGGATTGCAAATCAATAAGCAAGGCAAGGCACATTACGAGCATCTTAGGTCGACTCGACCTAACTTGAGGTCGTCTTGGATCTATTCTATGGAGACGGATTACAAAGTGGAATACTTATAATACAGGCATAGCAGCAAGCAAATTAGGTCGACTCGATCTGAATATTACGTGGAATTTGGCTTTATTATTTGCGGCCTCCCTCGTCCTAGACGTATGATGTACCGTTCCCACCTGCAGTGTTTTTTTCGGGTTCTTAGGGCGCCCGAGATTTATTCATACTTGCCGCGCTCCCAATATGTTTGTCGCCCACGACGGCTTGATGGCGCCGAAGTGGTTGACGCGGTTGTAGTATGCGGATATTTGACGAAGTTTTTCATTATTCTTCGTCCAAACGACAAAGCAGTTCCATTGCGCAAACTCTTTGATGTATTCCGGGGCCATCCCTTCGCTGCACATCATGTAACTTGCTTTGATGCTATGCTGCCCATTGATCAGCCAGAACTTTCAATCTTAGATGGAGTCCCAGCTAGTCAGCCGCTCGTCCAGATCGCAAAGCATCGCACACAAAGACTACTTGGTGCTCCTATCGCGCATGCTGATAAGGAAGCCCATGATCTTCCTCGCATGACCCGGCTCGTAAGTCTTGATGTTCATGTGCGGAGGCACATCGACTAGTTGTTCGATGGGGATCGATTTTTTGTCCTCGATGTCAAACAGGAACGCGTCAATGCACGATGACCAGAACGTCCTGTACGCTTCTGTCCAGCGTGAGAACTCTGGTTTCCTGTTGCCCACCATAAGCTCTGGCAAATCGGTCAAAGCGGACGCCAAGCTATCCTCGTTGATAGCTTGAGGTGCCGTCTTCTCTGCAGGTTGTCTCCTCTTCAAGGAGGAGCCGAGATGGCTTTGGCGTGGTGCTGTCGAAGGTGTCAGAGGCGTGTTCGGCTTGCGTTTGCCTCGGCTCTGTTGGGATCTTGGCGAGTTTGTGCCCATAGATCCCGCACTCGCTCCCTGGCTCCGATTATCGAAGCACACACTCACAAGTGTCATCGTTTTTTTCTGCATGTCCAGCTTCGTTTTCAAGACGTCAAAGTTCAGGATCAGCTTTCGGATCTTCGAGCAGAGCTTTGCCCCGCACAATGGTAAACCGTTGGTACCCTCGAAGAATTTATTGTCAAATTGATCCTCCAACTCCTTAATGCACTCACTGAACTCGGTCGTTTGCAGGGAGTCTAGTAGGGGGCTGATGTTGAATGGAATCACAGCCGAGTCGAAGGTCAGCGTGAAGTTGTATTGCTGCTTTTTATCCCGTTTCGTTCTCGTCTGACGCTGTGCAACAAAATCATGGATCCATCAACCGCGTTGATGTCCTTCACCTTCTCGTGGAATGAAAGTGGCAGGTAGGCATCTGCATTCTTGTTCTTTGTTGTCAAGCAGCAGTCATGTGTATTTCCTATCATTTCCAGACTCCAGAACTCTACCAATTCTTGGTCTTGCATGTCCCAGACTTAAGAACTCTACTAATTCTTGGTCTCGCATGTCCCAGACTTTGGAACTCTACCACTTCTTGGTCTCGTATCCCACCTGGTCATCATCCGCGTGTGGCTGATGAGCTTCTTTTTTGTAGTTGAGCTTGAGGCTTGGCACTTGCTCTTCCTTTGGTGTCTTCCTCTCTGTTGCCATTCTGTTCATAGCGCCGACAGACAAAGATTTAGGTCGTTACGAGCTAAAATTCGTGACACAAACATCAGCATGCCTCTACAAAGAAGAGTAATTTTCTTCATGGATGATCATCAGTGGCAAACAAGTAGGACGTATATTTTGATCAAGCCCACATCATAATTTAGCTTGGATTGAGCTAAAGTTTAGACGGGCTTCGATTCTTGAAGGTTGTAGTATGCTTAATATGTATCATACCTACAGTTGTTAATGTAGTACTCTTTAGGACGACCCGACCTAAAGAGCAATTATAGTCAAGGACTTTGGGTATTTAGGAATTACGGATATATTATGTGGTGCCTATGAGTCTAGGTTCAATGAGATTCTGTGGGATGCAATCGAATCGACCTAATCAATTATAATTGGAGCTTCGTCCTAGCTACCATTGATTCTATTAGTGTTCGATGCAGACCATTTAGGGCAATTGAGGTCGACTCCACCTGAATGTTCACATCTTATGTGTTTTTTCTTGCTTACTGATAACAATTTTGCGTACTTTAGGTCGGACAGAGCTGAATTCTATGGAAGTTGGATCAATTTTTATTGCCGTTTAGGGCAATTTAGGTCGAATCAATCTGAATTTACACAATCTTTGTTATTATTTTTGTAGTTTTATGTGTATTGATTATAAGATATGGTAATTTAGGTCGGGTCGACTTGAATGGACTGCAATATTACTGCAGTTGGGGTAACTTAGGTCGTTTCTATCTGAATTGAGCTGAATATTAATGGAGTAATTGAATAGTTCAAGATCATTATTGTAATCTTGTTGTACTACTTACAGACAGAGCATGTTTTTAGGATTTAGGATTCAATTTATGATTCATTGTATGCCATTTAGGGCAATTTAGGTCGACTCGATCTGAATGTGCGTAGATTAAGTGCAATGTCAAGCTTATTGATAGCAATATCAAGTAATTTAGGTCGAGCTGAGCTGAAATTACACAGTCATAGTGTTTATTTTTCGTGCTTATTGATTGAAATTTTGGTTAATTTAGGTCGAACAGAGCTATTTGTTACGCATTTGAGGTCAATTTTTATCCATTTTTGGGTTATTCAGGTCGGCTCGAGCTGAAATTGTACCATGTGCATTTCAATTGGGTAGTCTTTATATCTTACTGGTCATAAACCAATATTTTCTGTGCAATTTTAGGTCGATGCGAGCTATACTGGTGGAACGTGAGAGTGTGCGAGTTTAGGTCCAGTCGACCTAAACACGCAAAACTAGTGGAACTAGATATTTTGAAATGTTTTTTTCGATTTCTATTGTTTGTAATATAGTATAGTTTAGGTCGATTTGAGCTGAATCGACTGCATACTAGCTATACTATAGCTTAGCTATAGCAAAAATAGGTGTTATGGGAGTATTTAGATTGATTCAACCTAAAATCGTTGAAGGGCCTATTGTCACTTTAGATCGAGTCGACCTAAAGTGACGGCTGTCACTAGAATTGTAGGCCATTTACATCGGCTCGAGCAGAACTGACATCGAGCTAAAATGACATCGACCTAAAGTACCGTCTGTCACATGTTGATAAACAAAAAACCATATTGCTCAAACAAAGCGAAAATAACAAACCTAAAACTACCATCTATCACAAGCATGTACATAATGCACTCAGCGCAAAGAAGAATGAAAATGAAAGAAGGAAATAGCGCACAAAAAAATGAAACAGTGAGTAGAGAACTAACCTTATCTCGTAGAGTATGATTATGAAAGTTACAAAAAACTGCTTCGATGGCCGAATTGAACAATCTGAAAATTGCAACCTTTCCTTCATTAGTGAAATGAATTTAACTACCACACAACTCGCTGTAGCAACTAGAAACGGCCATGCATCAAAAATCATGCACCATAAATCTATGCACCACTACCCATAGAATAAAAAAAAGAGCTGTCAATCTGTCAATCTACAATATTGAATTTCTGAAACCAAAATCATAGATTCAAAGGAAGTAGACTGGTCTCTTGTTTGTTAAGAAAATCAAGCAAAAACATCATTGCAGCAACTTGAACCACCGCCCAAAACATAAGCTCCATGAACATGAAAAAACAACTCTAAAATTGTACACCATTACTATGTGTAGACCTTAAAACTAAATTTAAGAAATTAAAATTCTCAATCTCTGAATGTACGCTAATAGATTAATAAATAAAAATCCCCAATTGATCATAAGCAGACTGATCACTCCAAAAACTTGTTCACGGAATTAGCCAAACAAATCACTCCAGTAACTGCATCAAATTGCAGCTAGTTTACAAACCTTGCAATTTAGTGTAAGAATGCAAACCCTAGCTATCACGTACTAAATTATTCAACATCAGTACAAATGCTAAATAATTGAATTATACAATCTGATCTCCTTTTCGTTTTAGAAAAATTGTGCCAATTGAATTTCAAAAATTGAATCAATTTCAATCGTACCCAATTGAATCAATTTCTATTAAATGGGCATTTTTCACAGAAGCTTAAATTTTTCAAGGAAGTGTAAAGGATTTGTTTGCTTGTATTTAAACTAGACTCCTTAAATACAACCCCTCACCTCAATCTCAAATGAGAGCTCTCCAGGACTACAAGCTACAGGTTCTATAGTATAGAAAAAATTAATTTCTATCAATTGTTAGGCTACCCTAACAATTTCCTCACAGACATGTCAAACCTAATAACGTTGTAGACCCTTCAGATTTATTGGAAAGAAGACGACGCCATATCTATGCTTTGAGAACTGCAACCACGAAACCTCCACAAATAAATGACAGAAGTTTAGGGTTTAGGGTAGAATTACCTGATTCCTTCAGGAAGCAGACGACTACCACTGAAGCCCTCCACCACTTGCAGCAAATCTAATGCGCCCTCCACCGTCACAAAATAGGCCCCGACTTCCAATCCACAAATTATAAAGGAGCGTTGCTCAATAACGCAAACTCTTAAGCACTGGCGTGAAGAAATACATTGATTCTAAACCCTAAACACGAGAAATGCGAAACACGAACAAAACACAAAACACGAGAAACGCGAAACACAAGAAACACGGCTAAGAACAACACAGACACCAACAACAAAACAAATGACGGCGACAAGCGACAAGAAACGAGGGCGACGAGAAGAGGAACAAGCAGGCAACGAGAGACGTAAGGTAAACACAGCGACAACAATGGCAATGCGTTCAAACCCTAGCCTATGAGAGAGACAAAGCACGGGCATAGGGTTTCTCAAGGGCACGGGCACATGCACCAAAACGAGTATAGGTACGAGCACAAGCATTATACGGGCACTTGTACATATACGGGCAAGGCTATAAGATTACATCGTACAAGATACAATGTACAAGGTACATGGTACACATTTACATCGTGCACGCGCATGGTACATGGTACAATGTACCAGGTACATGGTATATAGTATAGGTTATATGGTATAAGTTACATGGTACATGGTACATCGTACAAGGTACATGGTATATACTATAGGTTGCATGGTAGAAGTTACGTAGTACAAGGTATAAATTTTTTGATATAAACGAAAAATGGAGTTCATGTAAAAAAAAAAGTTGCAAATGTCAATGTAAAGATCACCTTTGTACAAACGGATTTATCATACATGTCTTTCACATTTCTTAGTGAATGTAGGATTAATTTATCAAGAACTTCAAACCCTAGTCGCGGGAGAGACGACCCACACCGGGCAGGGCTACGTGTATATATATACATGTATATATATGTGTATATATATAAACATAACATATAAAATATATACTGTACGTGCAAGGCAGGGTTGGCAGAAAATAATACCTGAAAAAAAATGCCAAAAAATTTTAAAACATTATGAAGTATTTTGTCAATATCATAAAAAATGAAGTCAACAAAAAGTCGTCAATAAAAAACACTATAATCTGGATGAGCACATAACAATCAGCAAAAAAGGTAGAGAAAGAATTAAAATTATAAAACGTTTACTAGCGGGCGGTAAATAATTATTGATATCTATCAATAGCCGATTTCATAATACGTACTATTGAAAGTGCCGACGTCCATTGTTTTAACTTTTATTAATTATTTGACATGAAAGAGCGTACCCTGACTTCCGCGTACTATATATAAATGAATATAAATATATATATACCCACCTATCTTTCTATATATATGTATATAGGTATATATACATAAATATATATATATATACATATATACATACATATATATACAACGTGTTTCTATATTTGTACATTCTCATGTTGTTCACATAATTCTGGTTAAATACTTATTATAATGTCTACAATATTTATTGGATCTTGAACAAATTCCTAGCGTTCAGAAACTGGATCTTGAACAAATTCCTAGCCTTATAACTGTCTCATATAGCCTGAGATTGTCTTTTTTCAAGTCACCTTAGAAAGCTTATTAAATTCTCAACCAATCACAATAAATCTTTGACTTGTGATGGGAAGTTGCTGATAATATTGGAAAGGCCTTCGACTACAAATATGTCTAATTTGTTGGGTAGATTTTATGCTTACATATAAATCTTCGCCATGCTAATATCTAATTCTGAGGCAAGAATCAACTTATGTTCAAAGGGTTCGTACGTTTAGAAGTTATAAAGACCTATCTTACACCATAAATTTTGTAACCTACTGAAATATTCTTTATTTTTCATCCATCCACAATTTTCCGTGTTGATCTATTGAGTTTTTAGAACAAAAGGTTTATTTTGGACCAATCGTAACTTCAATCTTAATTCCAAATTTTGTAGCCCCTAAATGCCCTCACCTATGTCCAGTTTGGTTAGTTATCTAAAGATGTATTATAAAATGCAACTATCATGAATATTTGGAACTTGATATATGGATAAAAGTTATACATTTTGAATTTTAGATTCTATTCATATGATTAAATCTGAGATTGCTATTACTAATAATTTTTCTATAAAATTTGAAACATATAATGAAAAACTATTTTGTAATTCAATCACAAATAAGATATTGATAACATGTGGATGAAATATGTTGTGATGGATTATAATGTAGTACTATAGGTGTTGTGATTTTTGAAGATTTTATAGATGCTTGATTTTATGATGGTATTCCTTCAAGAACAATTTTACTATAAAAATTTCAGAATTTTGGGTGAAACATTGGAAGTCAAAAATAATGAGGCATAATATTTCCACAAATTGTTTCCTTTTTGATCGGTTTAGGGTCACATGAAGCTAACCTCGCATAAAAATATCACTAAAAATTTCACACTACAATAAGATTACATGAAAATAATTGGCTTCGTATTTTAAATTCGAATTTCAAAATAATGTAGAAAGTATAAGCGGATGAAGTTTAAGATTTCTGGTAATTAATCCATCCGTAACATACACGTATTTCATCATTAATTTTGAAAGAGTGTCATATATAATTGGAAAGGTATTTAGAGGGTCTATAGCGTGAATGTATTTAAGACAGTATTTCGAATCCTATAGTAGTTGAATCAATGTGTTATTAAATGTAGGATAATGATAATTTCATTGACACAATCATTTGATGCTTTAAAATATTACCTTTAGTTAAGCGTTTTATAATATGACTGTGGATCATTTAGATAACCTTTAATTTAGACCTTTGTGATTCTAATAATAATGTCTTAATTTTCACAAAATTTCTAGATTATTTAGGTGATATAGAGCTGTAATTATTATTCAAAAGTCATGAAATATTAAATATTTACATTCACTTTAGTCATGCTTTTAACGATTTTGGTTTGATAAAGTGGACTGCATGGAGATGAAATTAAAATGATTTTGTATTTCATATTTGGACGTGAATCGTAGAAGTTATGAGCGGATGAAGTTTAATATAATTATCTGATAATTCATCCAAATAATCATCGATTAGAGTTTAGAGTACAGTAATTTAATGCTTTCAGCGTATTAAAATTCATTTACAACTTGTGCATCTCTTGTTATCATGCTTTTGGATCATAATCTCTTGACATTTAAGATTGAAGCCCAACAAAGTACAGCAATTTGCGATTTTGCATATTATTTACGCGTTAAAAATACTCTAATAGAACACTTGCGTGACTTCAATGTAATAATCATGCATTTGACAAATTAAATATGTTTAAAACTTGTTGGTTAATTATGATCATGCATTTGGAAGCTACTTATATGACATTTATGACTTAGAGTCCCTAAGTAAATTTCTGCTATCACTGTATAATATTAATTTTCATTAATTTTCACTTAAAAAATTCGCATTGTCTAGAATAAAACTACAAATAATTATGGCAATAATTAGAATTTGGAAAATTATGGGTTGATATGGGTACCACTTTGAACCGTGAGTCGCGCAATGTGTGACTTATGTCTAAGTCATTCTAATAATTATGTGTGCTAAACATCTTGACTGTCGTTGATACCAAATGTATATTTGCAGGCATGGTGTCTATAACGCCCATAGTTTAAATAAAATTTCAAGATTTTTCAACTATGTAAATCTATTCCTTATGTTCTCATTATTTGTTAATTCACTTATTTCACGCCAAATATAATTATATTGCACTAGCTACACGGTCATGTTAATATATAATTAAATGTGAATTATTTGCAATTATTCTCTAGAATGCTCGTATGTATTTAAATTTTTCATATATCTATTTAATATATTTCATTATTTTGTAATTATTGTGATTAATTATCGTTTTAAACTCAATAACGCAATGAAGTAACACATTAAATTTAATTTTAACGGAAATACCTCAAACTGTACTGTTAATTGCTTCTATATATTTAAAACACTCCTCATTATGTACGACATTCAAGTAGATAACATTTGTCATTAACTCACTGACTATAATGATAGAATGCGTCCTGACTTGTAAGTGGATTATATTTTGGCATACTATTTTGCAAGTTTAATACTACAGTCAGTGAAAGATACATAGATACACTCGGGGAAGTCATTTAGTATAAATTATGAGTACATATGATTGTACAAAGGGTATTTAATAGGGGGCTTTAGGAAACAATTGGAATATGCTACTATCTGTAGTATGTTTAGGGTATATTCTACGTATATTCCACAAAAATTCCAAAAATATTCCTAAATTGGTTTTATCACACCCTATATTACTTTTACAAATTTATATTTTTTATCTAAAATGAATATATTGTTCAGTAATTCAAATCCTTCACTACGCTAGAGTTTAATTGATGGTAGTGCAATACTGAACTTGCAAAAATGAGGTCATAGATTTTAGAAACACGACAATCGGTAGAAGTCACCATGTTTTTGAAATATCTACTTTACAATTATTCTTAAGAAGTCCTCCTCAACAAATATATAAATTTTGTAATGATCAAATGTAGACTGAATTTTTTATTTTAACTTTCAAAATTATAATTATACATCGGTGATAGAATCTGTAAATCCTACCGTACGGATGGAATCTAGAAGTCAAATTGGTGAACTTCTATTTGTATAAAAAATCAAAATTATTCTTAGTTATAAATAGTAGTTTCTGATGATGTTTACCGATATGTTTAGTGGTTACCACGGGGGAGTGAATGTCGAGAATTTTGATAACTATATGAAAACAAATATTGGGTGTCCTTTTTTCATTTAGATAAAAATAATAATTTATAGAAGTAATATAGGGTGTTTTAAAACTATTTAGAGAATATTCTTAGAATATTCTTAGAATATACCATATCTAAACTATAAATATTAGAATATGTAAAATTACTTCATAGCCCTCGATTAAATACCCTAAAACCGCTCATGGAATTTACAAGAAGTTACCTCCCTGAGGTGGTTATTTTATTGTCAATTACGTTTGTACTTTCTACAAATCCAACAAAGTGCAGTTTGAGTGATATTATTATTATGATCTACAATTTAATATAGAGCAATGTCTCACTGTAGATTTTTCCGTTTCCAATTTTCGTGTTACGTATGGATGGAATCTATATTTGAATGAAGTATTCAAATACTGTATAGAAATCTATTATTGTCGCGTATATTTCAAGTAAGCTTTTGTCCTTCACAGTTGTAAAGTCCACCAAACTTCATGGACTATATGATTTTTAAGTGGATGAGAAATGACGGTTCAAAATTCTCCCTTGCTCTTCCTGCCACATCGTTCCCACCTTATTGTCTATAAATCTTGAAAGGCGACTGAAATATTTCTTTTCTCGATTCTTTGCGTGCTCATGCTCCTCCGTTCGCGTACTCTACCATTCCGGTTCTTGTACTCTCGAATAGTCGAAAGGAGGATTTTCTTTTGCTCAGACTTTGAGGACAGTGCGTGCAGTTGCGGGCTGAGGCTGTTGAATCGTACCAAGAGGCGCTGTGATCGCGACATTTTTCAGTAAGAGATCACTTCCTATCCACAACTTCAAGTTCTAGGGTTAGCGCGCACTATTTAGATAGGTCACATTTTAAGTTTCATCTCATACTGTGATGTTATTGTAAGCATTCGGACGGCGCCCTCTTTCCCACAATTGTATTTGGCGTAGCTTTCATTTGTAATCCACAGTGCAGTTGATGTTGCTTCAATTCGGAATATAGAATGTACATGCCATTGCTTTTCAATATTGTCATCGTAATTTACGGGACATATTAGCTCAACTCGACCTAAATATGTTCCCAGTTCCTCAAGAATGGACCATCTTGCCTTTGTATAATTAGCTCGACTCGACCTAATGTGCACCAATGTTATCTACACGTACTCTTTTACTAGAGTAAGATTCATCCTCTAGTTTAGGTCGACTCGACCCAATTTGCACCAACATAACCTACATTTAGCCTTGTACTGGAGCGAGACTCATATTCTAGTTTAAGTCGACTCGACCTAATTTGCACCAACGTTACCTGTATTTCGCCTTGTACTAGAGCAAGATTCACCTTCCAGTTTAGGTCGACTCGACCTAATTTGCACCAATGTTACCTACATTTATCATTTTACTGGAGCGAGATTCATATTCCTGTTTAGTTCAACTTGACCTAATCTGCACGAGCAAAACCTACATTTATCCTTGAACTGCAGCGGGATTCATCTTCCAGATTAGGTCGACTCGACCTAAATTGTATGAGTACTCAAAATTCGATCACCTGGCTTTCTGTGGTTTGTTCAGTTCGACCCAACCTGAACTGAGTGGACATGTAATGTGATAATCCAAATTCAGGTCAAACTGACTTAAAGTATATAGAGCCCTTCATTTTTGTAAACATTCTATATTGTATTCCGTGCCATTTGTGCTCCTCAATTTAGCTTGTGGCGACCTTAATCGAGAGAACACTTAGATCTCATACGCGCCAATCCCGTCGGTATGGGTCTACTATATTGACATTTGAGGTCGACTCAACCTAAACTACCCTCGCAAGTGATCTTCTGTTAAGAACCTAGCAGTGAGACATATCTTTCACTCCAATATTTCAACTTAGCTCGTGTCGACCTCAACTGGGGACCCTTCCTTGTACTTACATGAAGTAATCGGATGGTGGAGGAAATTCTTTAGGTCAAGTAAGCTCGAACCGACCTAAATTGAGATGATGATCAAATCTATGTCTCGACAGTTGTGGATCGATAAAATTTAGGTCGGGCAAACCTAGACTGAGACATAGTCAAGACAAATTAGGTCGAGTCAACCTAAAAAAAATCTGAAGATTGACCATACCCTTACGCTCGGGCCTCCAAGAGTAGCGACCCTATCTCTTTTGAATCCCTCTAGTTCCGTATGTACATATTCGAGATCCCTCTTGTCATTCAGCTCGCCTCGAGCTAATCAAGCATATGGAAGCCATCTCCAATGTATTATATTCTAACTTCAGGGCATGCAATCGTTCAGGTATCTTTAGTTCCTCTACTAATGCCATGGACCCTGCTCGCATGACGATTGCTGGAATCGACTCCTCCGACAATGAAGCTAAACCCCAACACACACTAGACGTCGAGGTTCTGGATCGTGAAGGCATTCCGCGATGTCAGTGGAATACTCAGTGTGTAGCTTTGTTCAATGACGACGGCTTGCATGTTGGAGACAAAACTTGTCATAGCCTGAGCTCTGACCTTGTCTTCAGTGCGAACGGACCACTTGGACACACTCACGTTGCTGTTCACATAGTCTGTAGTCATTCAGGAGTAGACATCCTCCGCAAAGGGAGGTACTCATTGCGGGCTTGGCTAATTTGGCTTGTTTATGTCAATGCAGCTAGCTTCCATGGATCATGAAATTTGCGACAATTACAACCTTCGCCAAACAAGTCTCACGCAGCCCTCTTCCACTAGGTCGTGAAGATATACCGATACAGTGAGGAATTCACCCCGCAAGACTTCCGTCAAATCGCAGCAACTCCTCACTCAAGACTCTATCAACTCCATCTCTAGCAAAGTTTGTTGCAGCAAGAATTGCGTTCAACCATTTCCGAGGGATAAGATTCGTGCCCTCTGCGAACGTATGTATTAGGGAACCTCTTTCCAGTTCAGATTCCACATGAAGATGGACATCCACAGACATCGATGCGTTGTTTCGAAGGTGGAGCATGTTGTTGCAGAAGGAAAAATTTCCTACGATTCCTTTGCTCATGAAGTCCTTCATGGACGTAGAATCTATCCCCACTATCCCACACCTTGTCGAAGAAGTGCCCGATTTCAAGGGATTCATCGAAGGCAGTATTATGGCGGGAGATGAAGCACTTGTAGGACACACCAAGGCACAACAGCTTAAGTTCTACCTTGACTCTACAGGTTGTCCGGTGTTGAAGTACAAGATTTTTTGCACGGACATAGACTGGTTGCCCAAAGAAGGTGGAGGGATCAAATTGTGGAAGGAGGATTCGAAAGGTAGGAGTTTGCGGCCATGTGGAGTGCTAATTCCTATTGCGCAGCGTCCAATGAGGAACGTGGAAGACAACTCGAAAGGTATATCTAGATTTATCAAATACTGGGAGAATTTGTGCAATGAGGACCTCACCGGGGAATTCACAAGACGCTATGAGCACTTGATTCATTATTGGCATGCTGTGAAGGTAGCGCTTCAAGAGCATCCGCAACCGTCCAATGTTTTGAAAGACGACTTCTGGCTCACATCTCGGGTTGAAGCGATAGTGGAGGATCAATACGGAGAGGATGGTGACATTTGGGAAGAGTTTGCAGAGGATGACGTTTACGTTGGGCAGATGCGGGAGAGTCCATGGCCATCATTCAAGGTGGGTCGAGACCTTTACAAAGGCTACTTCGTTGCAATTCAACCAGCAGATGGTGACACTGGACCAGTCTAGAAAGCGAGGACGTCGTCTGATCCTAACTGTAACCCAGAAAGACCAAATTGTGTCCTCATTCACTACTTTCGTCCAACATCAAGGGATCAAAATGTCCAGGACTACTACACTGGATGGGACACCACGAGAGGTTTGCGTTGGAAGGTTGATGAAACGGAACCTCCACTTTCGGAAGATACAAATGCTTTGATGACAACATGGAAGTCGAGGATTAAACGAGGTACTGTTGAGTGCATGATCAAAATTCCATCAGCTCAGATCGAAGTCATTATCCAAAGTTTGGCTTTGTATAATTCTACTAAAACCGCTGTTGATTGGAGGCGATGGAGAATATGGATTTTTTGCTAGCTCTATGTGATAGTTTGTATTTGACTATTATTGTGATACTTTGCGCTTTGATGTAAGCGATATAGAGTCTATACTATGACTAGTTCATTAGACGTTGTAGATTTCTTTTGATCTATTTCTCATTTTGTATTTGCGTGTTTTACTATGAAGTTTAAGATTTCCATTTCAAAGACTAAGAGTTTTGATTTTGGAAACAAATGCGGGTTGCAAATGCAATATTTATACCTTATGAATATATTTTCTATTACATTGTACGTTTACTTTGTGTATTCGATCCGTTTTCCTTTTAAGATTAACTCCATGTATTTGATTTTAAAAACGGATACATTTAAAAAGTTTAGTGGTTAAGACCACTGTTTTTTTGTTAGCGCGTTAAGCACTTGTCACAGTTTAGGATACGAGACTGGTTGGTTGTTACAAATTTCCTGCTTGCCGAGGCTCACTGAGCAGCACCAAGTCATGCATATCTCATATCCGCTCAAACGAATTCAACGGGAATCGAACTCGGACCACCTATATGAGATAAACATCCATTCCCAACCAACCATTGAGCTCATGACTTGGTGTCCACGAGATGAAAAACCAGTCCCTTATACATCAGCATTATTTTTATTTGAAATGGTACTATATTAGTTTGGAAACGACCGTTCTTTTCATGACTCTCATTTTAATGGAAACTCCTCCTTCCAACTGTGAGTGATCATTCTTTCCATAACTCTCGTTTTAATGGAAATTCCAACTTCCATATGATATATGTACTAACTATCCACCTAAATTGACAACCCATTTAGATTCAATCCTTCCCCTTGAAGATGAGAGATATGATTTTGAGAGGTTCATATTCTCTCATTTTAATGAATATTATGTTTTGTATACTTGAATGAGATACCATTTGAGATACTGTACTTATTCCTTAATACTCAAATGGATTATTATTTTTAGAATATTATTGTTTAGGGTCAAAAAGTTTAGAGTTTTATTTTTAAAGTCAAAGTTTATAGAGTTCTTTTTTAAATTCAAAAAGTTTTAGAATTATGCTTTAGTCCAAAAGTTTTCTTCAACTCAATTTTTGAGAGTTATCTTTCAGCTCAATCGATTTTAGAGTAATATTTTAGCTGTAAAAGTTTTAGAGTTATTCTTCAACTTAAAAATTTTAAAGTTGTTTTTTAGTTCAAAACTTTTAGACTTTTTTGTCAAAAAGAATAAAAGTTATTCTTTTAACTCATATAAATGCTTATAGCTTTTAAACATAACTTATATGTATTATAAGATGTAGAGTTTTAACTTCAAAAAACAACTTTAACGCCCAACCGTACTAGGGTGTCCATGGAATTGACAGTTTGAGAAAAATCATCCTAAAGGACTATTTAGAAGATTATTTGGGAATTGATATACAAATGAAAGTTCTAGATTTTGAATTTTAGATTCTATCCATACGGTTTGATTCACTAATACTATCATCAATATTTAATAATAAAATGTAAAAGTTAAAATTAAAATTTTCTTCTAAATTTGATTTCAAACAAAATTTTAATGTTTCATGAGTAAAAATTGTTAAAATGAACTTGAAATGAGATACTCTTAAACGTGGTCATTCTTTTTCATTTTTGGGTTTTTTCAATCCATTACGTCATTTTTACATTCAAGGTCACTTTTAAACTACTATCAATGCAATTTTGGCTTGGTTATTGACTTCACCTACTTTTTCATTTGTAAATTAAAAAAAAATATTAAATCATGTATGACTAAATCCAATCATTAGATAAGAAAACTACCCAGTGAAGAATCTCCAAAAATTTGGATGACTTTCATCTAAGCATTGATGCGAACGTGAGAACGGTTTGGATCTGTTAATAGTTTAATCTGTTGACGTTTAGGAGTTAACATATTTTGCCCTAGGGGATGCTCTATATGTTATATTCGTGAATTGCTAGATCACATGCATTCAAAGGGTAATTTAGGGGGTATGAAGCCAGATGCCATTATTCTATGATATAAAATAATAACTATGGTATATTCTATGAGTATTCTTTAAAATTATTTTTAAGCATCCTATGTTATTTATAATATCACTCAACCATTCAAGTCACTCACTTGCTTCACTTGGCTTATTTAAATCCTAGCACTAACTTAGCTCACTCACTCACTCACTTTGTTTCTATCAATTTTTTTTGTTTTCTTTTAATATTATATTTATTACACACTCTGAATTAGTACACAAATTTTGGCATCAATATACATAGTATATACATTAGGCATATTGAAATTTTATGAGAAATAAATACACATATAGGCATTTATGAATGTTAAAAACACGTACTTCTAAGATAAGGGATAGAGATAGATATGTAGAAACTCCGGCCTCTATTAAGGCCAACGTGAATAATGTGTCTATTTTTATTTTTTTAAAAGAAAAAGAGAGCCACAATGAATTACCGAAGACCAATCGCTAGCGGAAAAATTTGAATACAAGATCTTCTACCTCTACCCAAGCACAAAACCCCCACACCACATAGAAACGTTCATACAAGTGAATGAATCTTTTTGATAATTATAAACTGTAATCATTGACTAGTTTTTTGCTATATAAATTTAATACTTTTTTCCAAAAAAATTTGCAAAAGATCATGCAGGCACTTTTTTGTATTTAGAAGTTTGACATAATCGCATTTGGAGGCCCCTCTAGAATTATCAACAGCTCTCCATCACAAGAAATTTATTGCAATTAGTACAAAAATTAATAAACTTACAAAAGTAACTTGCATGAAAGTGATGCGAGGTTGTATAAGAAAGTTGCAAGGCTTTGAATCTGTTCGTCATCTTGTTTTGGGATGCTGGGACATTTAGGGGTTGAAAATGATACCCTAAACCTTTAGAGGCTTGGCATTACGGGTTGAAATTGATAGAATTATCTTCATTAGTATTGATGAACCCTTTGACGCGCCTTCGTCCATATTCTAGACGCTGTATGAACTCTGACGCGTCAGTTCACCACATACAGTGATATTTTGGATCCATCCAAAATTCTCTTGATTCTCGTGCTAGTTGAGTACCATTTGTACGGTAGGGATCTTCAAAATAAGATAATGTGAATTTTTCAAAAATTACAAAAGTGGTTCGTCGAGTGGTTTCTGAGAAGTTTCAATCTTAGTTTAGAAAGTGAGACCTTACACATGATTTTCCATTAGAATTATAGTCAAATAATGGAGAACTTACCATCTTGTAGTGCGTGTTATTCCAATTTCATTACAATACTTTTCAATTTTTGTTTATTTATTTGGGATTTTTAATTAAATTTCAATCAAAAATTCTGCAAAATTTATTGAAAATTATTGATAATAATTTTGATGAATCCAACTGTACAGATGTAATCTTCAAGTTGACATTTACAACTTTGCTTTTTACATCAACTCCATTTTCGTTTTTCATGAACCATTTTAGAACAAATCTTTGAAAATAGTGTTCAAACAAGACGTTACAGGGTTAAACACAAAAAGAAAAGAAAAGAAAAATTCAAATTTATAGTACATATCTAATTTCAACTTTCAAATTATATAATAAAGTATTCTTGATAGTATTGTTGTATTATATAATAAAGTATTCTTGATAGCATTTGGAAGCCCCCCAAAATTATCAATGGCTCTCCATCGGAAGAAATTTATTGCAATTACTACAGAATTTAATAGACTTACAAAAGTGACTTGCATGAAAGTGATGCGAGGTTGTATGAAAAAGTTCGAAGGCTTTGAATCTGTTATTCATCTAGTTTTAGGATGCTAGGACATTTATGGGTTGAAAATGATAGAATTACATTTAGGGGTATGAAATTGATAGAATTACCTTCATTAGTATTGATGAACCCTTTGACGCGCCAGTGTCCATATTCTAGACGCTATATGAATTCTAACGCGTCCGTTCACCACATACGGTGATATTTTTCATCCATCCAGAATTCCCTTGATTCCTATGCTAGTTAAGTACCATTTGTACGGTATGGATCTTCAAAATAAGATAATGTGAATTTCTGAAAAATTACAAAACTGGTCTTTCGAGTGGTTTCTGTCAAGTTTCAACCTTAGTTCAGAAAGTGAGACTTTACACATGATTTTCCATTATAAGTATAGTCTAATCATGGAGACCATACCATTTTGTAGTGCGTGTTATTCCAATTTCATTACAATATTTTTCAATTTTTGTTTGTTTATTGGGGATGTTTCATTAAACTTCAAGCAAAACCCTTGCAAAATTAATTGAAAAATATTTATAATAAGTTCGATGAATCCAACTGTATATATGTTGTCTTCATGTTGACATTTACAACTTTGCTTTATATACCATCTCTTTATTAGTTTTTCATCAACCATTTAAGATTTTTTTTTTGAAAGTAGTGTTCAATCGGAACGTTAAAGGGTCAAACACAAAAAAAAAAGGAATAAAAAAAAAAGGAAAAAAAAAAAAGGAAAAAAAAAAAAAAAAAATTGGAAAAAGGCGGGCAGTCGCTGCCTACGCTTACCTGCCGGTTCACTTCTAACCCCCTCCCTGATGGAGCTAGGGTTTGGAGTTCGCCTTCCCCATTTGTTGTGCATGCATTTTGAGCTCCTCCTCGGCATTTTTTGTGTTTCCTCCGTCGTCGTCATCGTGTGTTTCCTCCTCCGTGTGTATCCTCTGTGTATCCTCCGTGTTTAGGGTATCAGCTCCGTCGCTTCTCTCCCATCCCGTCGCTCAACCTCTTTCTTGTGTGATTCTTAAGTGATTGTTGTGCGAGATTCTGTGACACTTCGCCTTCTGTGTTTAGGGTTAATTGTGGGGGATGTTTATCCTTCGCATTCTGTGCTCAAGAGTTTGCAGCAGCATCAGTGTTGTGTTGTTCTTGGATTTGGTGAGGTTGGCTATTTGGGCAGTGTGGGAAGGACCTTGCCTGCAGTGGTAGTTCTTTAGATGCCTACTGGGAGGTGGACGTGCAGGTTGCAGAGCTTTAGGAATCAGGTAATTCTAAACCCACAAACCTCTGTTATTTCTTAGAATGTCGTTTTAGACAGGGTATAGGGTTTATGTTATCTCAAGCTTTAGGGTCTAGGGTTGACACGGTTTAGGGTTTAGGTTAAACCCAATATGGAGGTGCATAGTTGTTCTTAGTTGCTCGTGTGATTTGTCTAGTTAATTCTGGTGACAAACAAGACCTCAACGTGCTTAATGGCCATGGCGTGAATCTGAATTTTATGTCTAAAATTCAGAAGGATCAAGATTGACATTTTGAGAGCTCATTGTGGGTTCCATGGGAAGTGGTGCATGGCAGTTCGGAGTTTAGGCTCGAATCCCAAGACGTACCTTGGTTTCCAAGGATATTGTATACCCTTGGGTGACTTTAGTATACGGTCATGGGTTGTCCTGGCGTACTTGGAGGCCATGGAGGTCAAACAGGGTGATTGATTGGTAATATGTTCTTGAGGTAGTCTATTTGCTAACTACGTGCACTAGGCTTTGTAAGAGCCCAGTCCATAGATGTCTTTGGTGACCTGGAACAGCTAGCATTTTGAAGACAGAAAGGCAAGTCCTAAGTAAGTTAACTCTACGCATGGTGAAAGCAAGGACTTCCTGGTACAAAGAGTATTTTGAAGAGAAAGACAAATCCTAAGCAAGTTTACTAATATGCATGAAGAGACGAAGGAAGGCCTGGTATCCCCGTTTCCCAAAATAGGTTAGTACAGGGAAATACACAAGCAAAGTAAACAGAGAAAGGACACTTTAGATCTTAAGGAAACATATGTTTATTCCTAAGGATGTAATAGTAGAATCATATAGTAGATAGAATACGTCCGATGTGTCTGTTAAATAGGGGAGTTGAACCCATGTATTACATAAAGACACAACTATGGAGTCCGTGTTAAACATGGAAGTGTACAAGGAGCGACGTGCTGGTGTAAGACCTGAGCATATAGCAAAAACACTCCAAGTCTCCAAAACCAAGAAGTGAAGTCTTTCCTGTATTACTATTACTCTTATACTAAGATGGATCCACTAACTTAGCTAATCAATCCCAGTCCCACCGCCTTCCTATCCCTTGTTGTCCGTGGCGACCGCGTGTCTTGGTCTGGTTACAATCACCACTTTGAGCTCCCTTCTCCTTCCTCTTCGACACTTCATGTATCAACCTTTCCGTCACAAACTCCATTGTATGGTCAACAAACTTCAAGGTCTCTAAAGTGGTAATCAAGTGCTCAAATGAACGTGGCAAACTATTAAGCAAAGTCATGACAATATCATCATCCCTCATGGGCACTTCCAGGCAAGGTAGTTGATCGGCAAGCGCTTTGATGTTGTTGATGTGTTCCAACAAGTCATCCCCTTCTACCATCTTGCCTGTAAAGGACTTGCACCTCAAGAGGAGTATATTGGACAAGCTTCTTGTCTCATGAATGTTGCAAAGCACCTTCCATGCTTCCGCTAGACTTCTACAATTCTTGATGTGGGCAAGTTGTGCATCCACCGAGTTGAGCCCAATCATGGACATTGCCTTTTTCACCCTCTTTTGGTAATCCTTCTTGTTCTTGTTCATTTGCATCAAATGGAGGAGCGTCCTCCATCCCTCTAACAATCTTCCAAAGATCCATGGAAGATAGAGCCAATTCATCTTGAAGTTCCAACGGTTGAAGTTGGTGCCATCAAACTTCTAAGCACCCTAACACTCTCACCCTCAAATGAAGCCATGGAAAAGCACAAACGCTGCCCTTTCAACACCAAGTGTGCAAATCAAGCTACCAAACACCCAAAGCAGTGCCTAGGAGTGTGCAAACTTACTTGCACACAACAATGCACAATCAGCCCTTTCTACAGTCAAACAAGCAAGATTCACTTGCTCCCACTCAAATCAGATCACAACTAAGCTTGTGTGTCTCTAAATGCTAGATCTAAAACCTTTCTACACGCACAAAGTGTGGTTGCACCACTAAATACACAAATCAGCCCAATTGGCTCTCAAATGTGCACTTGTGCATCAAATGAACTAGATCAGCCCTCCAATACCACAACTAAACTTCTTTCACCTTCAATACACTTAAAGCAGATGATCGTAAGCTCATGCGCCTCCAAATGGTAGATCTAGCACCTTCCTACACACACAAAGTGTGGTTGCATCTCTAGCTATACAAATCGGCCCTCTAAGCTCTCAAATGTGCACTTGTGCATCTTATATACTAGATCAGCCCTCAAACACCATATGTGCTACCTACGATCACAACAAGTCTTTCTAAGCTCACAATCACCTCCCCAACAAGTTTAAAGAGCCCTTAATCCAAATCAGCACCTACAACATGTGAAGAGGACACAGAACACCACAATCCACTCTTACAAATGCTTAAAGTGTCCAAAGGTCCTCTTCCCTCCTTTGATGTGCATGAAATGCCTCCAAATACTCCTAAACTCCTCTAAATGGCTCCAAATTGATTCAAACACCTCCAAAGGACCCTTGAGCACCTCCAAAGCTCCAAGCACCTTGAAACTAGACATCTGCAGCGCTAAAAGCATTCGAATGAGCCCATTGACTTCCCCAAGCCTTGAAATGTATTTAAACTCTACTAAAGCACTTGCATGAGTGGGCCCATAACCTATTGAGCAAACCTCTTGAAGTCAAAGAGGTAGAGAGAGAATACAACACAAAGAATGCTTATACAAGTGTAGAGCAAATCGTGCTTGGAATGCGATGTCTTTACTCATGGGCTGCCCCGCACAAGTAGTGAACACATGAGGTGCCCTTTGGCAACCCATAAGGGTTAACTACGAGCAACTTATTCTTCAACACGTCCCTCAAATCCAAGTTGTCTACATTTGTGTAGAGAAGCCCTCACTGCCGTATTTAGATATTGATCCGCACGTCTTGATTAGTGACAATATCACCAAGGCTAAGCGTGACTCCCGTAAGAAATGCGGTGATCAAACGTAGTTGTAAGGCGTTTTTTACCATTAAATCTTTGTGTCACTTGCTTGATGTCACAAAAAGGTGTGCCATTCACCAAAAGGGATAAAATTGAGAGCGGATTGGTTGCGCACGGTGCTTTAAAGATTGGAGATCAGTAGAAGATACCTGTGTTTTTGGTGATGTTGGCAAAAAACATTTATGTTTTTTAAAATGTTGTTTGTTTAGGCGGTTTTCTAGGAACAGACCTTAAGCTAATGAGACTACTTCTCGAAATAACACTCGACTTTAGACTAGCAAGTGGAGATTGAGAGGAGTAGTAAGAGAGTTTTCAATGAAGAAGAACGCCCTGTCGACTAGAAGTAACACAAGTATACTTGCAAGTCGACTTCTGCATAACTCACAGACTACTGCAACTAACCAAGATTCAAACACAATAAGCAATGCATGAGCATGAAATAATGTTGAAGTAGTAGATAAAGGATAGTGTTGCTAGATGCTGAAGGGGTTTGGGTGGGAATAATTGATATGTACGAGAGGGGTTGCGGCATGGGCTTACCTTTGAGGCTTGTAGTGTTGAGTTATCCCATATGGGTTGCCAAAGGGCACCTCAACTGTACACTACTTAAGCGGGGGAGCCCTTGAGTAAAGACATCTCTTTCTACGCATTCCTTGTGTTTGTGATGTGCTTTGTGCATTCCTCTATCACCTTTAATAGGTTATGGGCCAACTCATGTGTGTTGCGTGAGTGTTGGATTGCATTGAAGCGTTTCATAAGAGGTCGTTGCAAGAGGGACTAGAGCCTAATTTGGAGCTTTTGGGAATAGTTTTGAGTTTTTTGGAGGAGTCTTGTCTCTTGGAGTTGGTGGTGCGCGGGGGCTGAAGTTGCATATTGGAGCACTTGTCTTCGTCAACCTCTTCTTTTGGCGCTCTACTTTCTTGATTCCAAACCCTTTTTGTAAGTGGAACATTGTTTTGTTCAAGCTTGTGTACTTGTGATATTGCAAGTGATTTGTGAGGTGTTGAGGCTCTTAGGGAAGAGTCTACGATCTGTGAGGTGTTGAGGCTCTAAGGGAAGAATCTACAATCTGTGAGGTGTTGAGGCTCTAAGGGAAGAGTCTACGATTTGTGAGGTTTTGAGGGTATGAGGGAAGAGTCTACAATTTGTGAGGTGTTGAGGTTCTAAGGGAAGAGTCTACGATCTGTGAGGTGTTGAGGCTCTAAGGGAAGAGTCTACCAGCTGTGAGGTGTTGAGGCTCTAAGGGAAGAGTCTACGATCTGTGAGGTGTTGAGGCTCTAAGCAAAGAATCTACGATTTGTGAGGTGTTGAGGCTCTAAAGGAAGAGTCTACGATTTGTGAGGTGTTGAGGCTCTGAGGGAAGAGTCTACGATCTGTGAGGTGTTGAGGCTCTTAGGGAAGAGTCTACGATCTGTGAGGTGTTGAGGCTCTAAGGGAAGAATCTACGATATGTGAGGTGTTGAGGCTCTAAGGGAAGAGTCTACCATCTGCTTTGAGTGCTTGGGCACTTCGAAAGAGTTGTTGCATTTGTTTCATGCCCTCGGGGAGCTCAAAAGTTTCATGTGGAGTTTTTTAATGCACTTGGGAGCACAAAGGTGCGGTTTTGAGCAATTTCAATGCATTTCGGGTTTTACGGGGCTTGTTTGAGTCTATGCATGAGCATTGATTTAGTGCTATTGAGGGACACAAAGGTGTTGATTACGTGCATTGAGTGATTGGGAACACTAAGGTGTTGTTTTGATTTAATCAGAGTAGTGAAGAGCTACATTGAGTGATTTGAAGTGTTTTGGTGAACATCTTTGCACTTTGAGATAGGACCCTTCGCATTTGAATGTTGGAAGGTGTGTGTGGAGCACAAAGGTGCTATATGAGGTTGACGGTTGTCAGAGAGGCATTGGAAGTACAAAACGCTGATTTGATGATTTGAATTTAAGGGTTGTCAAAAAAGCATTGGAAGTACAAAGGTGCTCATTTGAGGTTAAGGATTGTCGAAGAGGCATGGGAACACAAAGGTGCTACATTCCATTAAAAATCATAAAAAGAAGTGTCTATTTTGAGGGTTAATTTGAGTGGAGAGACGTACATCATGGCATCTTATGAGGGTGAGGGTCCCAAGGTGGTGGACAAGTTTGATGGGGTGAATTTCCACCTGTGGAAGTTCAAATTGGAGATGGTGATGGCCGAGAAGGACTTGTGGGAGATTGTTGATGGTAGTGAGAAACCCCCTTACTCTACTTCGGACCCTCGCGTCATGCAAGCATACATGAGGAGGGAGAAGAAGGCATTTGCCATTTAGGCCATCAATCTCTCGGATTCGCAACTTGCGCACATTTGTTCGTGTAAGACATCCGCGAAAGCATGGGCCAAGCTTTGCAACATTCGCGAAGCAAAGAATTTGGCCAACATTTTGTTTTTAAGGCGCAAGTTCTTCACCATCAAGATGGAAGAAGAAGACGACATGTTGGCCGCATATCAACAAGGTCAAAGCACTTGTGGATCAACTCAATGGTGCGGACGTGACCATCTCGGATGGGGACATCACGATGACGCTCTTGGGAAGTCTACCACCTTCGTACGAGTATCTCATTGTGGCTATGGAGTCAAGGCCTATTTTCGAACTCACATTGGACTATATGACATCACGGTTGTTGCACGAGCTCTTGAGGCGAAATGAGAATGAGTCTTGTGGAGATAGTACGGCTCTTATGGCAAAGCAATCCACGAACGGAAGTAGTGGGAGCTCTAGCGACAAGGTGTGTTTTTATTGCGGCAAGAAGGGTCACATTGCAAGGTATTGTTTCAAGCATAGGAACGATGAAGAAGGTGAGAATGCCAACAACACAAAGACAATGACAATGATGATGAGTATGTTTTCACCACAAGCTATGTCTCTTGTGACGTAAGCATGAGTGATGATGATTACAAATACGCAAACATGGCAAGTCACGTATCATGCAACGGTAGTGTGAACTATTGGATTGTGGATTCGGGTGCCTCGAGCCACATGTAACCCGAAAGGAGTTGTTTTCATTCCTATCATCTTATTTCGCCAAAGAGAGTGATTTTGGGAGATGATACGGTGCTTGAGGCCGTGGGCAAAGGCCAAATTGTAGTGGAAACTGAGATGAAGGACTGTGTAAAGATGATCACTATCAAGGATGTCCTTTACGTTCCAAAACTAAACGCCAACCTTTTATCGATAAGACGTTTGGTCGCAAAACACTTGCATGTTCAGTTTAGTGACAGGGGCAGCTTTGTATTGTCACCGAGTCAAGACGAGGTGGCCAATATTCAAGAAATCGAAGGTTTGTACCACGTCAAGTTTCGAAAGTGCATTTGAGTGAATCGGTGGCGTTGGCGCTTAAAGACAACAAGTTGGAGTTGTGGCATCGTCAATCCGGCCATTTGCACATCAAGAGTGTAAAAACTCTTTGTAGCATGTTTGAAGAGTTCCTATAGTTGGTGGAGAAGCAATCTGAAAAGAAGATCACTGGATCGCGCAATGTCACGTTTTGTGAGGAGTCAACGGTTGGGCCGCATTTGGAGTGTGGTCCAAGTGGGAGATGTGGAGACATCATTGTGGAGACATCTTCCAAATCTCCTATCTTTAATGTTGAAGATGAAGGCGAGAAGGATGGCGAGTTAAGGGCTCCATCAAGTTCGAGCTTCCGATATGGCAGAGAAGAGGTGCAAGTGGAGCACGCTCTTTCAAATAATCGGCAATATCCCGAACAAACATGCAAGCTGCCAAGAGAGTGGTGGAAGAATCACATCTTCCCTCGAAATGATGACGAGCATGCATATGTAGCGTTATCAGATGGAACATCAACCATTCGTGAAGCAATGCAAGGTGAAGATGCGGTCGAGTGGGAGCAAGCCATGCAAGAGGAGTATGAGGAGTATGAGGAGTATGAGTCATTGATTACCAATGGCACATGGGAATTGCCTTCCGGTAGCAATTCAATTGGTTGCAAGTGGGTGTTTCGTGCAAAGAGAGATGTTTGCGGTGACGTCGTGTGCTACAAAGTAAGGAATGTGGCAAAGCTCATTTTTCATGAGACATTTGCTCATGTGGCGAAGTTTCTAACCATTCAATACGTTTTTGCAATTGGGGCGGCCATGAATTTGGAAATTCATCAAATGAATGTGTTACTAAAGGAACCTACACGACTACGACACGAAAGGGTAGTAATAGCATATGTACTTAAACGCTTTGGCTCTATGCAAAGTGGGAGTGTTGAAGTAGTAGATAAAGGGTAGTGTTGTTAGAAGCCAAAGGGGTTTGGGTGGGAATAATTGATGTGTGGGAGAGCGGTGGCGGCATGGGCTTACCTTTGAGGCTTGTAGTGTTGAGTTATCCCATATGGGTTGCCAAAGGGCACCTCAACTGTACACTACTTAAGCGGGGGAGCCTTTGAGTAAAGACATCTCTTTCTACGCATTCCTTGTGTTTGTGGATGTGCTTTGTGCATTGCTCTATCACCTTTAACAAATAACACTCTTGCCACAGTAGTCTAGCATACTAGAACACATACGAAAGTTTAAAGCAAGAAAGAAGTACAACTAAGGCTGCCAGTAAAGGAGATGTACAAATGTATAGCAACACCTCTTCCAAAGAAAGAGAAAGTACATATAAGAGTCTTGTCAAAGAGCAGTGTGAGACCTAGTCGACAAGGTCAGTCGGGTCGATCAGCCTATACCAGCCTGTATTACTCGGTATCGCCTACCGGGTCTATACCTCCCAGTTATAGACTAGCCTATACTAAGCCAAAGGAAATATCCAACAAATATTCGGTTAACATTGCCGTCCCTATGAGCTAAGTACACTCGTGTGGACTTTAGTCTACCCTGGTAGGCGATTAGGGAAATTGGTCACGAGGAGTGAGAAAATTACTTGCTCTTAAGACATCTGCAAGTTGTCAAACCGTACTATTGTTGACTCGTCAGCAATTGATGTCGTTGGCGTCCGGGGTCATGATGGGGGAGGTGATTCCTAAAAGCATCCCTGGAAAATTAAAGCCAAGGGACTGCTGTGGTAAAGAGAATGTGGTGGGTGAGTCGACTCGAGTGTCAACTGTTGTTTGTGAACTTGCTGTCGTCGTCTGGTCGGGTGCTGGGAGCTGCTCGCCCTGCTGCAGTTGTGGTGGAGGCTGTTGCTCGTCTTTGGTGGATAGCTGCTGCAGTGCTGGTGGTTGTTGCTGCTCCTCGTCTTGTAGGTTGTCCGGTGGTGCCTGCTGTTCCTCCTGTTGCTGGTCTCTGTCCTCGTCTTTGTTGGTCGACTCGCCGTCCTTTGCGTCTTTGTCTTCGCTCAGCTTCACATCGGTAGTCACTACCTCGTCGTTGTCAGTTGACTAGTTCTTTAGGTCATGGATAACGTTGAGGCTCGTGTTTGTGGTGAGTCCAGTGTTGGTTGATTGACCACTAGTGACGTTGGGGGTTGGGGCGGTGGTGATACGGGCGGTGGCTGGAAACATTCTCGATATGGCGCCGAGTTGTAGGCAACTTTGAGGTTGAGTGGCTTGAAGTCGGTCAATGATGGTGGAGGTGTATTGGGAAGGGGCGGCTCCACTTGTGGTCGACACTCGCGGCGGTGGAGTCGACTGAGTATCGCTGTCGGATGTAGTCGGGTGGGCCCTCGGAGGTATAATGGCGCTCAAGGGGGCGAGTCCACCACGCATGGCTAGCGGTGCTGTCTGATTTTGGTCCGGCTTGCGTTGTAGGCATCAGCTCTCGCCGAGTCGAGGTCGGTCGACTCTGGGGTGGGAGGGTGTCGACCACGGGTGCTGTTGTGTCTGGGATGACTTGCTGTCTTGGGAGCTGGGCAGTCGATGTTTCGCCCTGGTCGACCTGTTCGAGAGGCGTGATGGAGGTCTTCGATGCTCGGTCGGCTTCGAGTCCGCTATAGGCGAGAATGTAGTTTGGTCCACGGGAGTTGTTTTTCGAGTTCTTCGACTGACGACGTCGGTCGTTTGTGCTCTGCTGGATGAACGTATGGTGTGCATACTTCTATTCAGTGCTAGGAAAATGAGAGTCAAGGACTTAGTCCTGTACCTGGGCCGAAAGAAAAATCGTAGTCTTCTAGGTCTGCATCGTCTTGATGTCGATGGCGATTGAGTTGAACATCCATGTCGTCCAGTCCCATTGCATATCCCGGTTGATAAGGGACTCGACTGTGCAAAGGACATCAAGCATTTCATTGCTAACGTAGGTCTTCTTGCGTTTGAACCCGAGGCCCTAAATGAACGTCGTCAGTCGCTTGTGGTGTTCGGGTTTGGAGTGGCACATGCTGAAACCTTCGGCAGTCTTGTCGGCGGCGAAATACTCACTACTATAGACGGGTACTTTTATGACTGGGAGAATATGACTGGGCGTGATAGGCGACTGCCGGCTGTCACATTCTGCGAGGGCATTATTGTCGGTGGCGGCCAAATTAGACAATGTGACTAGCAGTCATATTTTGCAGTCATATTTGCCACGGGTACTGTATAAAGTGGGTGGGAGGGTCGTATAACTTCGTAGGGAACGAGTGGAAACGAGTGGAAACGTTCCTGGGGAACGCTCAATCATATTTGGACGTCACTTTTTTCTCGGGAAACTTAGTAGTGTGAGCTCAGAGCGGAGAGCAGAGAGCGGAGAGCAGAGAGCGGAGAGCAGAGTTTGGAGAGTACAGATTTTCATTTTTTTAAATCATTTTTAGTAGGAAAAATGCCTATGACCGTGGACATTGGGTTATTTTTAGTTAATTTTTAAAGAAAAGGACCCCAAATCCGTGGAAATGGGTAGAATTCTCGAAATCCTAGTTCAAAACAAATTAATGGATTTTGAGTGATTTTCTACGGCATTACTTACAAAAATCAATAGATTTTTGTTTTTGTATGGTTTACATCCAAATTAGGGCTGACGTCATCATTAAAAATCATGAAAAGTGCGAATAAAATAAGGACTCTTGTGAACACCGATGTAAGTAAATCAACACAAAAAACTTCATATAAAATCCAAATCAAACCAAAACATAAGCAGCTCAAGTCTCCACAATGAAGAGGCCTAATCAAGGGCTAGGACTCCTGTCAACATCACTATCCTCGCCTTGTTTAGCCTCTATATCCATAAATCGGTATACCCCCCTATCAAACTTCTGCATGCGACGAGAGGGTGTGAACTTGCAACCGCTTGCTGATGGGCAACCTCAGCAGCATATGATGGCAATTTGTCCTTGGAGGGCTTCCAAAGAAGCTCGGACGGAGAACACGAATCGGGCTCGGCTGTGGAACTCTGGAAACAAGAATATAAGAGGATACATAAGCATTAGTAAAGAAAGAGAAGAAAAGAAGATGAACAATGGTGTGCCAAGTGAAGAAACCAACTTACTTACAGTTCCTCTGGCGTCGTATGAGCTTCTGGGCAAGCTCCTCACAATCACAATCTTCGAGGTGAAAAGTAGGCTTTGGTAAAGGCACGGGATCCCGTATGGGGCAAAGGATGGTCTCAAAGATCTCCGTGTCCGCCTTCAACGCCACAATGTGGCGTTCACCTTCACAACACGCACTAATGGAAGCACCTAGAAGAAACAAAATGAATGAGCAAAACAAAACCACAAGAACTGCAAGAAATAAAGAACAAAGACAATTATGCAAGGGAGGTAATGGAGAAACCTATAGCTGCATGCCAATCCAAGACAATGTTGTGCCTTTGGGTGAGAGTGTGGATGATGATGCTCAAAAATTCCTTGTGCTTCTCCCGAGCCCCTCTCCATGTCACAGTGCCATCCTTGCGGAGTTGGGTATCCTCATCTGTGAAGTTGTGAAGAAGGGAATCTTTTTCAAGTGAGAAGCCCAACTTTGAAAACTCCGTGGCCTCATACACGGTGAGAGAGGCGCCAAGGGGCACAATCACCTTGATAATAAAGCGCTTAGTCTGCACAAAAAAAACCACATACTTAGTGACAAAGAGAGGAGATTGAAACTTGAAGAGAAATTGGGTGAGAAGAGAAAAAACTTACAAACATATTTGGATCTTCAGCAGAGGTAAGGTGAAGGTCATTTACACCCCACCAATCCCTTGCCACACTCCATTTAGCCTCCTTGCACCAACTCCAAAGTTCTTTGTGCACCTTGGGATCATCGCCGTTTATGATCACAAGAATACCATTGTCATGGAGATGATCTTCAGCAAATGTGAAGAGATCATCCATGTAGAACTCACCACGGCGGTTCCACACAGGGATATCGGAGGTGGAGCTAGAAATAGCGGGCACAAGGAGGTTCTCTGGAACATTTGCAAGGATGAGGTCGATGCCAGAGTAGGACTTGGGCTTCCTTGTGTTGGAGCGAGAGCGGCCGCCTCCAACCTGGAAAGAAAAAAAATAATTGTCAAACAAGGAAGAGGAATGCTTGTAGAAAACAAATTGGAACAATACAAAAGGAGATAACTCTTACCTTGACAAGGAACTCTTCAATTCGGGAGAAGGCTTCCTGGGGGGTCTTGGTCTTATTGAAATGCTCCATGAGGTCCCCCATGTAAACATTCTCAATGAGAGTGTACGTCGAAGTACCCTCTGAGGAAGTAACACTCGTAGCCGCAGCAAGAGCCTTTCTCTTGCGAGTGAAGGCGGGGGCAGTGGCTGCGCTATGAGAAGGTGCAGGGAGAATAGAGGGACTACCAACAACGGTGGGAGTAGGGGCAGCCGATGCCTGTACTGCAGCCTTTGTAGCAGAACGGGTAGTGATAGTACCTTGCGAAGCAGGAGTAGCTAAAGCAGTATGGAAAGTCTCGTCTTTCTTGCCCTTCTTGCCCTTGGGTTGCTTCGCAGCCTTGGCTACCTTGGAGCCTTTGGACTTCTCCTTGTCCGACTCTTCTTGCATTGAGGGCAGATACACGACCATCTGTGAAGGAGCCTCCGCATTCAACGATGCATACAAAGGCTCCTCGGAGGTATGAATGTAGCCATTTGAGCAGTCTAAGTACCATCTGCCATGCTGATGTGGGAATAAGGCCAAACCTCATGGTCCTCGATGTACATAAAGTCAGAGGAAGTGTCATTGACCCACTGCTCCACATAGACCGGCAGAAATGATGCAGAGAGAGCTTTTTTGGGAAGAAGCTCATGATAGATGTACGTAGAAAAAAAATACAAGATTGAGAAAAACTCAAGAGAAGAATAGGTGAAAAATGAAAGAGAAGAAGTGGGAACGGAGCTCTATGCCCGCCGCTAGATACCCTCCCTGTCCCAATAAACTCGCCCCTAGATACCCTACTGGTCCCCAACAAACCCGCCCTTGTCTCTATACCCGCCACCCAAAACCGAGCACCGATAAGTCTAACCCCTACATGTACCTACGTTTTGAACATAAGTAGATTCTAGTGTCAAAAGTAGATATTAGCATGCTTAGATGTACATGAGGTGTACATGAGCATATAACCTACCCAACAAAACTGACATAAATGTAGTTGAAGGCCTCTTCAATATAACATCGAGGTCCCCATCACAAAAGATTTATCGTTATTAGTGGAGAATTTAACCCCTAAATGACAGAGGGGGTAAGGGCAAAATACAACTACATAAATGTGTTATTAACAAATAATTCTTCAACTTTGATGAAGTTTGGTCCAAAAGAGAAAATGAGGAGCTTGATGTGTAGTAATTATCCCTACGGTCAAATTTCAAAAAATAGCTTTTTATCTTCTCATAATGAATTTAGAAGCATTTAACTTCAAATATTTATCAGAATTTTTTACGCTCGAGTAATATTTTACAAATTTTAAAAGTTGCAAGACTACCTACACAAGTCATTGGAATCCCCTTCATCCTTAATCTGCATATTATAGTTGCTCAGTGAATTTTTCAAATTTTAAAGTAGAAAATATAATTTTGGGGCATTTTTCTCATATAGTTTATTGTTAAATTGATCATTCATAATTATTAAAATAAAAATGAAATTTATGCGATTTTAAGGCTTTTTAAACATAGACAAATTTTTTAAGGTTTGATAAAACTAGACATTCTATTCTAAAATTTAAAAAGGAGAACATCATTATTTTCCCCAAATAGTACGTTTTCTAACACTAGACAATGTCGAATTTGAAAATTTCTCTCGAGTGGAGTTTAACTGGGATTGACATGCTTCAAATTGGATTGGAAAGTAGACTTGATTCCATATTGGAACCTATTTTTAAATTTCTATAAAAATGTTTTCTCTATTTCGGGCAACTTGTAAAAAAAGGGCAAAGACCATAAAATAGTTGATCCGTCACTTAGGGGTTAATAGGCTTTACAAGGCAACTGCAATGAAAATCATCATAGGTTGTATGAGAAAGTTAGAAGGCTTCAAATATGTTCATGATCCAGTTTCTAAACGCAAAAAAGTGTATAGGTCATTACAAAAAGAATTGAAAATGGTAAACGAGAGTAAGACAAAACATGAAAGAATGTAAAACTAGAATTAGTTAAAAATATGAAAGGAGGGAAATGGTGAAGGAATGAGAGGACTAAAATGATCAAGGAATGAATGAAACTCCATGGTGCTTAATCCTATGGATTCCGTGGGATTGGCCACCATAGAGTTTGGTCTTGAGAAACTCTCCATAAAGGCTAATCCCACGGATCTGTGGGATTGGTCAGCATGGAGTTTCTCTCTACACAAAACTCCATGGTAGCTAATCCCATGGATTCCGAGAGATTGGCCACCATAAAGTTTGGTCTTGAGAAACTCTCCATAAAGGCTAATCCCACGGGTCCGTAGGATTAGACACCATAGAGTTTTGTGTTGCAAAAATATCTATAGTGGCTAACCCCACGGATCCGTGGGGTTAGGCACCATGAAAGTTTGAGTTGAAGAGAACACCGTGGTGGCTAACCCCATGGATCCGTGAGGTTGGCCACCGTAGAGTTCGGAGTAGAAGAAAACTCCATGGTGGATAATATCACGGATCGATGGAGTTGGACACTGTGGGGTTCTCTGTAGAAAATAAAGACTATGGTGTATAATTCCATGGATTCGTGGGGTTGGCTACCATGGAGTTTTGTGTTGCGACAAGATCCATAGTCGCTCCATACATGGATTTTAACAAGGTTAATCCAAATGGTGTTAGACTTACAATTTCCACAATTTCTTCTGTTCGGTTTGGTGTCTCCATTTCCTGGCGCTCAATCGTTGCTACAAAATTCTCCGAGGCCTTGCTTGCGTCTTCCACTTTGACTCTTGAATCAAGATGCAGCGATCGAATCTTACGCCTCCCTTTGTCTATGACGCCATGTTTATGACGCCACCTATCAGCGCGTCATCACGATTGCCTGCTGTGACTTCCAGTCGGAGGATAAAGATGCCCAAGTGCACTTTGGGTACAACATCAACCACGTCATGGCCCAACACGGAATCCCAAAGCCGAATTTTAAAGGATTCATGGCCGATAGTGCGTAGGCCAACGGGAACGCCGTGCGTATTGTGTACGGGTCCGGGGATCCCATGATTATAATGGAGGGCCGCGAGAGGACGTGCTTCTTCCATTGGAAGCAATCATTGGAGAAGCACACCAAACAATATATCAAGCACAATTTGCAGGAACAACACAATCATCTCTACCTCCAATATCGCAACGCCTCGTCAATACTAGAGACAGAGACGATATTGTGCCATCAAAGCTTGGTGGAGCACATCAAATTGTACCTCCGACGATGGATTGCGACATCTTGATCTCTGGCTTGCATTTTGGCATTTCCGATATCTTCAGTGGGGTGGCTTCATCGAACTGGTTAGTCTTCTGCTTCCCTGGTCTTGTAAGTTCTTCACTTCTTTGACATATTCAGATTTTCACACTCCTCTATTTTCTTATAATAGGAGGATCGCATGTCGGAGTCGGACTTTGCTCGAATGCCCTCGTGCAATCTTGCCAAGCCCGTCCACAACAAGTGGCTTCAAGCGTCAGGCAACAAGGGCGGTGATTTGTATGTTGCCACTGTGGATGACTACATCCGAGTATTCTTGCAAGTGGTGGCCTACTATCAATTCCTCAAGGGGGGCAATGGTGGCAAAGGTCCTAGCAAGGAGGAACTAAAACATCGTAGCGCCCAACCACGTGCCGAGTGCACCCGTGATCCTACTGTGCCGCAGAAGGTCTTGTTGGACATGCCCGGAGGCGAGGAATTTTGCACTTGCAATCCACACCTCGAGGGCGCCGAGGTATTTGGATCATAGAAGCGTAGGCCCGATACTCCTATTAGTGCAAATGATGAGACACACCGCCCTGACACCATCAACTTCTCTCACCCCCGTCACGGTAAGAGACTCGATCACTAGTTCTAATCCCGTAATTCTACCTACAATTGTCAAAGAGTCTTTCCCAGACGTGCAAGAAGTTCAAGCGCCTCCATCGTCCGGGCTCGATTTTCGCCAAGTCACCGCTGTTCAAGAGACCAAGGTTGACGAGTTGTTTTGGCATATAGCCCGTCTCCCTTACAATTCCGGCAAGTCTTGTTGGGCCATGCATGCGGGTACTAGGAAGAAATGCATGGCAAAGCTTGTCACCAACAATCGGAGTGTCCCTTGCCCGGCATACTCTGGATTCTGGGATTTTAACATGATGCAAAAACGAAAACCTATGAAGTTATTTTTCTGTCCAGACGACATCAAGCGTTGTGTGAAGGGATTCCGTCAAAAGTGGGTTGTTCCATTTTCAGACACCCAAGGCAAGCCCCCAATTCGTCCCGTGTGGCCTGTCATGCTTGGTACTAAACTCACTCGCTCGGAGATCATGGCCCTTGAGAATGCAGGATTCCAACTTCCCCCTAAGGAGCGCGTCACTCCCACTCGACTCTTTAACAACTCTGCTCACCCACTCGACTAGTCAAGAGTTTGAATTCCCGACAACCCTGACTACATTCCTCCCACAAAGAAATCCAAGGCTACTCGACGCTCTCGCACTGGACCCTCAACAAAACACAAGCAGAATGTTGGATCTGCTCGAGCCATGCATGGAACCGTTTTGCAGTTGACCATGATCCCCCACCCAAGATTTGGTTGTGTTATCTTGTTGCAGTCCAAACCTCCTCCTACAGATGCGATTTACCAAGTGACGGTGAGCTCTCATCCAGAGTGTACTTGCGCGGCCTTCAAAGATATGATTATCAAGTTTGGGAGCAAGCGCAATTCCTACCTAAATTGTAAGCACTTCTACTACACATTTGTTAAAGTATCTAACTTAGATCCTGAAGTTAACTTGTTCATACACGCCCCAACCTTTAGTTTCAACGAGGTCAAGCTCATCCTTGAAGGTGGCCTTTTGACACATTCTACCACCTAGACTTGTTCTCGGCTTAGTAATACTTTGTCCCTAATGGACGTAGTTGTTTGTTGACCACGTGTGTACTTGCTCTATTACTCATGAAAATACAAATATGTACTTCTACACTCCACAAATAATACACACCATATTCAATGATCTTTATTTTTGTCCAATCATTGCAGTACAATAATTCCTGCATGTCTCTCACACTGTTCAACTCTAGACTTCCCGCTTTTTAACTACGCCTCCGACGTCCCCAACTCCTTGAAGCACTTGCTGCATGTTCCCCGTTTGATTTAGGCGTGCTTACTAGATTGGGCGGAAGTAAATCTACATAGCTAATGGTTCGGTCCTTAATCCGTTCTCCCAATGGCAAGGGATGTGGTGATAACCCTCGCATGCTCTCACAGAATGACAATGGCTGTGAAGAATCCACTGCCTCCGTGACCACTTCTTGCTTGTCAACCGTGTTGTCCTCATCCTCCACCTCTTCTCTTTCCTCCACTGCATCTACTTCTCTTTCCACCACATCTTCCTTCTTCAATTTGTCTGCAAATCGTTGCCGCTCGTCTTGCTCTACCCTCCACTTCCAAGCTTGCATGGACAGTGAGAAGGGTGTCATCACGTATCCTTGACAATATCGTTCTGCAACACTTTTCTCATTCCTCTCACATTCCGGCAATGGATTAAATGGAATATGGGGATCTTTTAAACTTACACTCTCCCCATCCCATCCTAGGCAGTCAAACATGTATCTCTCATCTCCCATTGCAGACTACTCATCTACATTCTTGTTGTGTTTGAGTGTAAGGACGTCCTTATATATTGAGTCGTGACAACTTTGTCTACCACAATGAATTATTGCTACAGTCCAAGTTGTAGGAATCAAATCAACAAGTAGCTAGAACAAAGACAAAATTGATGAGATAAAAATGCCACAACTACGTGCTTCGTCTCTTGTACCTTGTCCTTTTATTCACTTAGTCTTCAATAGCATCAATCTTGTTCACTCATTGAAACCTTTCTTGACTTCTTCATTTGCTTTAATTTTATACTTAACCTTTATTTCTCAATTATCTATTTATGTGTCTATTTACCCTAAATTATCTATTTATGTATGCTAATTACAAAATTTCGTGTGAATATGTGTATATATATACATATGTCCACCGAGTAGAATGTTCACAACTCTATGTGATTGAACAAGGACTCGGTCAATTCTGCTCTGAGTCGCAATAGTCTAAATCATCTACCGGTGTGTCGTCTTGTCCGAGGCGTTCTAATGCTTTAGCCACCACCTCCAGGGCTACTTCCATTGCATCGCTCAAAACAGGTGTTTGAGGTATGAGATCCGAATCCAGGCCTGTGGCTTCAAGTCCGGGAAAATCACTTGCTCTCCCCAATGATATGCACCGTACTTCATCCGTGAGCTAGTGGATCGAGAATGTCCAAACTCTTCATCGTTTTGAGTGCAACACAACCTTTCATCCACGCTTGGCCACATCCGGTGCAAATAAGACCTGTTCAATGTGGAGCAAGAAGGCAAATGACTGTGCAGAGTATGGGATCAACTTCTGGAAGTTTACGGTAGAGAAACCGTAATCATCGCGCTTCTTGGTGGTGCCATCTCCTCTCATGTTTGCAACCACCCAATTGCAATAGAGGACTACCACCTCATACTTTCCATAGTCCACTGAAAGGATTTCCTCCGCTCACTCCACGTACTACAACTCCGCAGCCCAAAGGTTTGTATCCTTGGTACCCGCGCGACAAAGTTGTCAAACAGTTAGGGCTACCCCCGAGTCCGCGGTTGTCAATTGGGTCTCTGCACTCCGATTACGGAGGTGGTTCCTATATGCATACATGGATCGATACAACTTGGCTACGTCCGATGGAGGTGACATCAAGGCCCTCACGTCTTGGGGGACCTCCTCGTCTCTATCTTCTATAGCTCGTATCACAGCCTTTGGAAACCATACGTGGAATTCTTCGTCGCACATCTCCGAAGGGTACACTACCCTAGCCTTACGCTTCTTGTGCCTATACTTGTGACGTTCCGCTTCTCGAC
The DNA here is from genome assembly GCA_022496805.1 of Pohlia nutans. Lineage (NCBI taxonomy): Eukaryota > Viridiplantae > Streptophyta > Bryopsida > Bryales > Mniaceae > Pohlia > Pohlia nutans. Next base: position 9,401,509 of record CM040106.1, on the reverse strand, counting down.
GTGCCATGTCATCCTCGTGTCTCCTGTAAGCAAAAGAGTTCAATACGGTCACTTTCATCTTCACATAATATTCGGGGTTTAGAACGTAGTATCACTAGTAGAAAACATGGTCGAAAAGTACCATAGTCATTTTCCTATTGTTGTACTTTTGACCACCTTTTTTCGCAATTCTTTTTTTCCTCAACTTTGAGTGACAGTTGAACTTTCCGTTGATTGTCAACAGGAAATTTTTTTTGCTTGTGCATCTTCGTTCAATTGTTATCATTCTTTCCATGCATCCAAGTTGCTTTGGTTGCGAATGACACAATAACACTGGTAATGCAGAGTGCGCAAACGCGCATAACTGTCGGTTTAGGTGTACGCATCAGAATATTGTATTTTTAAATGCGTGTCGACAATTGAGTTGTGCAAGCTCTGTTTAGGAAAATTGCATTCCAATTGTCATTCAATTCAAGGTGTGGTGCATGCTGTATGCATGTATTGTGTTTAGGTTGCATGTTCGGGATCTGAGTGTATGGTAGTGCAGCCACAACCGGAATGAGTGCTGGTTAGCCAAATACCATTGTTCAGTTCATATGGTCGAATGATTGTGCTTCAGTTCAGAGATGGATGCGGCAAAACTTGATTTACTATTCCGATGTTTGTCAGTATTACAAATTCTATTGACGGTTCTTACGTACAGTTTTAGAGTGCTTTTGGGATATGTGCATCTTTGTAATTGCATGTGAACCATTGCTTCTTGTATGTTATTCCACTGGTGACCAGTTGCATTCACAGTGGCTCACTGCCTGGCTACCGCTAATTCACAGCAATTTCGAGGTATGTCATTGAAACACCTGAGGCTTACATTATATTGTTGTCCGTGTTGGATAATCCAACCGTATATATTCACGCGGTTTTATATCTCAGGTGGTGCCAAGTAAAAGTCAAAATTTGCGGGGACATACTAAATGATCGGTGCAATGAAACTTAATTGGAGTGTAACCTAGACGGCTGGGTATCACATGCAATTATCTTCACATGGTGGACTAAGCTAGCGTTGTTGTTCAATAAACTGGAATATACAATCCAATCCTTCCATCCCAGAACTGCACCATGCCGTGTGGAACTGGCCCGCTTCATCTTCCAAGCTTTGGGTGCCAGATGCAACACGGCTTGTCTGTAAAACATTCGGTCGTCAATGGTTACTTGAGTGTCACTCAAATTTGTTCAATCTGTTGCGTTCATGCCCAAGCGGAGACATCAATTGTCATTGCAAACGGATCCAATTTTGAATTTTATAAGTAGCATATGCTACTGCGACATTTTGAGTACATACCCCTAGTTTGTTATTGCACTGTAATTTGAGTTAGAGATATATACTCGTGATTACATGGCCCATTGCACAATTCGAATCCCACGTGCAACACTCCCTAGTCTCTCGATTGACACCCACATTCTGAATCCAGCTGCATCCTTGGTCTTTGATGTTTCCGAATCTACAGCGTGCACAAAGATGGTCTGTGTACAACTGTAGTTCCAAGCCGTGCTGCCACATGCGCTAGTACATCTGATGACTGCCATTCTGGTCTCAAGCCTTACAGTGTGAGTTCATGTGTGCAAGTTGCCACCTGAATAGATAAATGGGAAGTAAATATTGCCGGCGGTTTAGGGGTCTTCCAATTCCTGCGACAACGATACGCAAATTTTTTGTTGCCGAATAGATTGGTTATGAAAATGCGGCACTTCCACGCCCCTAGCTCTAGAACATACAACGAGCAGCAGATAGCAAAAGCTCCACTATAGAGCAATTCACAATTTGTAGCAGGTTACATGGTTTTAGGGTTGTTTGGATTTGCATACACCCAATAGTACTCAGACTTGCACAACCGTGACAGTGATATGCATGGGGATTCAACCTGATGAACCCATTGGAGATTGATGGACAATTGGACATGCCTCCAATTCGAGTGAGTGATAAGAGTTCATTGGTTTGTGAGCAAACCCTTATTGACTGGTTTAGAAAGTTGAATCCTGACCAAGAGACTAACTCGATCCATCACTGCGGGGGCATTGGTTTTTTTTCCCAGAACGTACACTGCGTCAGTATTCAGCATGGGAAAAAAATTTGAGCTGAAGGTATAAGCTGAAGGTTTAGGACTGTTGCGTTTCTTATTCATTCATGACAACCGCATTCTTGTCAATATCAAACATTGAACAATGACTCCCTGGAGGACTGTGCCGACAACCGCATGGCCAAAATCGGCAGAATTGGCTCAAGCACTCATCGATCAGTTCACACCCCAACAGCGCCGGTTTACTATTTGGAAGCATACCGTGCATTTATAACTTAACTTTACAGCGACGGTGCATTTGGGATATATATAAGCCAGTCTACAATCATGGTACAAGGTTCAAAATATTAGTCCTCTTGTACGGTATTTGAAGCACAACCTCACAGATGAAAACTCGTCACTGCAGAGCTTCATCCTTCGTTCCTCCAAAAATAGTGAATAACACTCCTGCCGGCTCGGATTTGATGGAATCGATAACACAACAAATTGGCGCAATCTAACCGCCCACGTGAGCTACGACACCCTGATATCCAAGTCGCTGCTGAAATGCTTGTCTTGAAAGCTCCGGTCCTGCACTACTTTGTCCAAGCTTACTTGGGACGTTCCAGAGCCAGCACTGGCCATGTCCATGGCGATTTGGTTGTGATGGACGGGAGAACTGTGCCCATGCCTCCAGCAATACGTGGTACCCAAACATGCCACGTGCTAGCTGATTCTGGTTTGGGGTTCCTTCGTGCACAACTGCTGGCAAAGTGCGAACCCCACCCATATCCAATTCAATTTGAGCGCCACTAATTAGGGGTCTAGGATGGGTTCCAACACGCTACGGTCATGATATTACAACATTTTGTTCGTTTCATTAATAGGTTAACAAGTCCAAATTCCAGTGAAATAAATCGCAGTCCGCTACTAAATCTCTTTGTCATATTAGAGTTATTCTCACGTATTGGTGGTCAATAATAAGGGAGATGAGTTGCACAAGCATCTGCGTGGACAAATGGGTATGCATAAAGTCACGAGAGGGTCCGTACCAGCTCTTGCAGAAATGATCCTCTCGGTGTTGTTTTTTCACCCCAACTTCTTGCCATTTCCCCTCGTTGCTTGCGGGTTTTTTATGGGCGGTAAGGTCGGGTGTCCTTTTGCACGGTTTAGTGAATCACTCCTTGTAGAGACTGATTTTGGTACCCTTTTACTGGACCCCATGTCCGGGGGATTGGATGTTGCTCTTCCACACAGAGATGAGGTAAAATTGCCCATCATGCGAGTGATTTCCTCCATGCGGGGAATTTGAATGAAGTAAGAGACTCCCCACAGGATTGAGCAGTTCGGAAGACCTTCCACTTAGTCCAAACAGCTGATGTCCTTCGGAAACCTCACATCCTTCTTGAACATGACTGGTGTGTCTTTGTAGAATACTCTTATTACAATGATCAATTGTTGCCCCTTTTTGCACAATCTGTTCTCATCATTTTGACACCGTGACTTATGGTTTACTCCTGCATATGCTTCCGCTACAACTTTCCCTTCGTAATTGGGGTGAAGAATCCATATTTTCATCCGTGGTCTTATCGGATTCTACACAAGGTCACATCAGTGAAATCAGAAAACGCATAACAGAGATAGGCATCCTTACAATTTGTATCGCCGCTATGAGTGGGTCTCTTTGTTTTCGTCGATGTCTTTGTCCATTCCATTACTCCTTATCACTTATGATGAAGTCAATCACTAGTTTAAGTGCCTCAGTCTTAAATTTGGCATCGCATTCCAACATTACAGGGTCCTATGTTTACACCATGGTCCTGGAAAATTGGATCCATGCTCAGTTTAACAGTGATTAGTAAGGAGAGTACTCACAGAGTTCATAGGTCGCGGGCCAAGTTCGAGCTGCGTTATGACAGCTGCGTCAATGAGTGGTGTTCTCCGCCTCTTCATGGATACACTTCCGCCGTTCCTTGATCCTCTTTGATTTTTTGACGCAGAGCCACATGCTTCGCTCATTAGCTTCCGTTTTACAGGAACCTTCGGTAACAGTGGCAACTCCTCTTTGTCGCTCCCACCGCCGTGGCTTCCAAAATCTTCTTCATCTGGCCCATCGCATTCTTCCCAGGAGCTATCCTCTGATTGCTTTGTGCTTCCCAAAATCCCAGGTTTTTCCACCTTCTGTTCGACTGGTGAGTTTGGGGTGCCGATTCCTAGTACGTCCTCTTCGTACAGATCTCTAGGGTTCTCTGGCCACCTCAACTTCTGTAATGCTTCCACAGCAGTCGTGTGGTCCACCCCGATGCTTGTCTTCTCCTCATTATCCGTATAGTCCGGGGGATGGAGGCTCTTAGGATTCCACGACTCGCGTTGAAACAGTTCAGCTCTAGCCCTAGGCCTAGCTCCAGAATTTGCTGGTCTCGACTTGACTGTACTCGCCTGGCTCATTATTTCCTTTCTATGCTTCCGAGTTCGCGGTTGGGAGTCCTCAGAAGAATGATCGGACGATAATACTTGAACGGGCACAGGGATGCCCTTCACTGATACCTTGTTTCTGCCACCAACATGCCCCTGAAAAAATCGTGATGGGAAATCGTACGATGCAGTGTACCTATTTCATCGGCAACTAAACAAGCGTGTATTAGAATTTTAGAATTTTAGTGTAACACACTCTTTGTTCAAGACATTTTACAACAACGTTGTTCATATGTTGACAGGATGTTTTCCGTCAAATGCTGATCATAATGGCCGGGATGTCTACAATTGGTAAGGAAACCACGTGTGGCGGCATCACCTTCACGTGTCAGATATGTGACAGCGCCCAAAGGCACAGAGAGGAGCCAAGAACACATGATGAAAATTCAATCCATACCGCTTTGTTTTTTGTGGATATTGCATGCAATGGCAACTCACAGCCGTCGTGTAAGTCTGTATTATACAGATCACTATAATGATTTGGGCATTGATGAATATTTTATCTCACGTGTTCAAATTGCACTGCCTTCTACAACGACCTTGCTATTGATTAGCTACTGATGCAAGATGTATGGAACTGATTTCAAGTAAACATGACTGTGATTTCACCACAATACGCAACCTTACTATAGAAGGCACTGATTATAAAGCTTGGTTTCTGGCAACGGCATTACAGGGGTTTAATTGTGATTCAAGCCTGCGGCACTGTGAGTGCAGCAAGATAAGATACAGCTGCGCATGCGATATCGAGTTTGCATAATTTTTAGCTAAAATTGAACATCACATTTGTATTCTACCTCACAAATAATTAGTTACTCTTCATCGGTTTAAAGGTTTAATTTCATCCAACCACCTCATATTACGCTTCACAATCCACATAGAGGCTCGACATTACAAATTGACCGAACACAAGAGGGTTTTTTTATGGGCGGAGTTGCATCCACCTTTGTGATGGTCTCTTCCATGGGGTGTTTGCAGGGTCCCTTGTAGTCGTGTGGTTCACGTCATCCCACGCACTCTTGCCTTTCAAATCGTTTAGACCTGCACCATATTGTGACCACATGCGTTATTTTTTGCGAATTATGTACAAGCTTTTGGTGCCTTAATCCTGCAGTTTCTGTAAGTTGAGCTAGACAACTACTGCGTACATTTTTAAAAATTCACATTGAATGTTATGCTTGGGTTGATTATAAGCATCACTTTGTGGGCAATAAGGGACTTGAAAAATATACTGTTGCTCACTATTACAATGTCAATCATAAATTGAATGACTTCACTGAGGGTGTGACCAATCTTCAAACGAGAATACGGCCATACATTCACCTCCATTTGATGTTCTCATTGAACGAGCATCCAAACCTTGTCGTCTCTGTCCACTTTGCAATGATCCTTCTGCTTCTGTGCAAAATGTAGACTGGACGGCCCTAGGTTTCTTCAATCCCTGCAAGATATTGTTTGGGGTGCGGCTAATTGGTCTTCGCGCCGTAGCTGCTGTGAGTCCCACATTCACTTCGCCGAGCTCATGATTTTCGTCAGTTACCTTGGTCGCTATAGAGTCGCACTTAGAGGACAGATTGGAAACAAATTTGTCCACCATGGCGTGAAGCTTGTTACTGATGTCGTTCATGGGTAGCCGCTTCAAAGATCCCTCTCTGTCATTTTCCATTAGAGTTGTGAATTCTTTGGTGTCGAGCGGGTCGTCTTCTGGTTCGGACTCAAAGATTTTGGCCTGTAGAGAGCAAATAGAGGGCCGTTTCCATCACGTACAGATGGAAAATCTATACGGGACGTATCTTTATTGACTCTCATGTGAACATGTAAACACGCATTTGTGGCTTTGAAATTCACAAGTACCAAAGAACCACAATTACCATGTTTGTTACGCCACGGACTTGGAGCGATGGTTTGAGGAATTTTCAGCCTACAAATACAGCATCGACACATTCCGACATTAATCAATCACATAAGCAGAACAGTTCGTACATGGTTTGTCCTTGTGTTCGCCGGTGCGAGCGACTGATCCTCTACTCTGCTTTCATGCGTTCTGTCCCTGCGATTTAGTGCGGCAGTTCCACTTGTCGATCCACTTGCTAGCATCTGCTACGTACAGTCACACATGCAGTACCACAATGTTCAAGCCTTAGTGTAGCACCGTACGTCACGGTGTTGGACAACCACACTGAAATTCTTAACTTAAACTTGCTTGCATTGATACTAAGACATTATTGTCAGATGTTATTCAAGCGAGTACAAAGTTCTAGCATATTCAGCAAATGTTTTGCTCAATTTGTTTATCGACAAACTTGTTGCAGCTTACGTTTGGACCCTGCTACCTTTCTCAAAGACAATTTATTTTCCCAATGATCGAAGCATTTTTTGCCCAAACAATATTTGAAAGAGCTCATGGTTTATACCTAGGTGATACAATGTGCTTGTGTAATGGACCATGCAAAACTTTTCGATCAGGAAAGTGTGCCTCACAAAAGTTATCTTAATTCACATCTGTTTTATGTTCGCATTCCATGATGCGAGCATTCAAAACTTACTACTTTGGGGTATTTCATCGAATGGACATACCGTAGCTCCTTGTCTTGCCAAAGAATTTTGCTTGTTCCTTTCGCTCTCCTTGCTCCCCTCCCTTGAGTTCCAATACTCTACCAATTCCAGCCACGCCGCCAGTGCACAATCGTCAGGCTTATTCTAATCCCCATATCATGACCAGTGCTTACGATACAATGCACCATTTCTCTTGTACAGACGTTGTAGGAAGCCCTCTATCATGCCTTCTCGGAGAGGCTTCTCTATAACAAATTGCCTTCTAACCTCTACCAGAATCTCGTGCATCGTTGAAGGATATTTGAAATGTATGAAAGCATTAGGAACGATTGCAAGGGCGGCCAATTTAACAGCGTTTAGGAACTGTGATTTGAATTTCTCAATTTCACCACTGTCGTTTTGTTCAAGATGAACTTGCGGTACTCTACCTTCCGCAATGGCACTCTTGACTTCTTTTAAATAGGAACGTTCTTCTTTAACTTTCTTTGTGACATGTCAAAAGGAGGTGACTTACTAGAGTTGTCACTTTGTAAGATGGTGCTGCTGTGAAATTGGCCGCCCGGTCCTCGATCTGCCTCCTCGTTAGGGAACGTAGCCTCCACACGTCCTTGTTGCGAGCTCATGTTCTGCATTCTGTGATATTCTGTGTGATTGGGATCTGGCCCCCCAAAACAGAATCCCGTTGGAGGTAAGGGGTATAGCAAATGGCTCCGAAAGTTGGGAGTTGATGTGCTAGATGTGCCAATGCATGGATTGTACATGCTTGGGTTGCGAGGACCGGCACTGCCAAAGGCCTCTGTGGAATTTTGCCAATCACCCCCCATAGATGGTTGACTGTAGCTCGGCCCGAATGGCATTCCGACCATCTGCACACGTTAGTTTTCATCAAATTAGTTTTCATCGCATAAAATTCAGCCTAATTCAGCCTTTTTTAACCCCAAACTGCCATTGAGGACAGAAAGCGTCCTCTGGCTTTTGCACATGCGAATACAATATGGTTTAGCATTCAAATGGTGAAACTGGAAATCAAACATTTGGTTACAATGAAATGTGATTTTCATTGATAGGTGGCACATTATCGTCCAAATAAATCTCTTTCATTTATGTTGTTTTGAATTCCGAGAGTATCTCAAACTACTAGCGAGATTGTTGATGTCACCATTGAACCCTAATATGTTCAGTGGAATTTCGACGCTACACAACAAACAATCGGTACGGTGATATAATCTGATTTCTGTTTAGCACATCATATTACATGTGCTAAATATATTGCACCAATCCGATTTCTAGGAATTGCATTCTATATCCAAGTAAGTGTCTCCTCCCAGAAACAGCCACATATCACCCAAAAAGGAGACCTACTGTCGGAGTTCCCTGTATAGCATATTATTCGTGATTTTCGGTGGTTTTCACTTCAAGGTGACTCCTTATGTTCCAGACTTTGTTTTATTGGTTTTCACCCAAATTTGAACTCTTTGCACACAATCTCAGAAGTCTATTTCTATCCTTCCAGTCCTTGAATGTACATTTATTTTCACATTACTTACAACACTTGCTTTGTACAAAGTGAAAAATGTGAAAACATCAAAATTAATTGTTGGGATTTTGCAGACGGACACTTTTACAAGCTGGCTTCAACATTATACGGTTGGATCTTGTTTTTTGTTCTCAGATAAGACAAAACCGACATGGATATATTGAGGGTGCCATGGGAAAAAAATTGGACGGATATATCCTGTCACTTTGGGGTTAAGCATGAGGGCTGAGAAAGGTACCTGTGTTAGCTCAAACCTGGGCTAGTGCCGGCGATCAAGCTCACGTCTGAAGCCTTGTGCGGGGTCCTCCACGAACTACGTGCTTCTCACTATGCCCACGTCGGCCATGTTCGATGCATCATACAGGGTATCCATGACAAAGCTTCTTTGCATTAGGTTGACAACGTGATTTAGGGTCTGAGCTACGAACTTGGAACTAAAAAACCAGAAGAACTCTCAAGTGCTGCACGAGGTTGAAGGCACCAAAGACACAACAAGCACTAGCTAGATGCTCCGAGTACTGTAGAATTACGTAAACAACCTAGTTACTTTACAATACAGCATACAATGTTGTACAACATCTGACTATTCTTGCGACTTGCATTCACAATAGCTTTGACCTATCTAAAAAGAGGCTCATCGATGCATGCTTGGATCAATAACAAGGCCGGATCAATCGTGTCGTTCGTGGGTCCATCGGCTGCCTTAATGGCGCAAGTGGGCGGCGCTTCTGTAACACCACAAATGTCCAATGCGACTGGCATGTTCAGATTCATGTGTATCCGAACAGTACAGCTAAATATATTGCAAGCACTATCGATGCTAGAGCTGCATTGTCAGATCCATAAAAACGCCGACCCCTCGTTCAGAATGTGTGGACTAAATCCCTGTTCAGTCCACGGGCGTTGTCCATCGGAACTACTACTCGACTGTGCAAGGTGGTATTCACAGTGTACCTTCTATCTACGACAACTACCGGCACTGTATTGCTAGTTACAGCGATGCAGTGTGTGTGTTTTTCTTTTTTCTTTTTTCTTTCTTTGCACAGAAATAAAGGGGTATTTTTCCATTGACATTTAGTCTAGTACAAATACAACTAGGACCCAGCCAGGAACGGCCAGGCCTAAGGAAAGGGAGAGAGCAGATGAACAGAGAGGGGAAAAATGATTGAAACGAAAGGATCAAAAATTGACAAATGACAATGCGGAGACATTTACCTCCAGTATGTTTCAGGGGACACGCGTGTCGTTTGCAGACGGCAGCGGCGGAGAAAAGCGGGTGTAACTGACATAGAGGTGACACAGTTCTTTGCTATTCTGGGTTTTTACTTTGCTTGTGCACAAACATGCAGAAGTAACTGTAAAAAAATTCAATTTGTGCAAAGAGTTACACGTTTTCGCTAGGGCATACCTCATTTAATTTGTTGTTCATTTGCCGAATTTTCTTCAACCGCACTAACTCGTGGGGATTCTCCTTTGCCGTCTTGCTGAAGCGGAAACAACCCATAACTACTGTGGCAACAATCCCACGTTATCGTAGCTCACGCATCCATGAATCAATCGAATGCTACCTCTGCAAAGTTAAAACAAAAATTTAAATCAAGGGAAGATATCTCGTGGTACTTAAGCAACGAAAACAACGGAATTACCGCTCCAGGCAACTAACTTGTACAAAGTGAGTTAGTAACCATCACCACTCACTCACGCTTGAATTCCTTCGTTGTGTTGCAATCGAATAAAAAACAAAAAAATTGAGTACCGATAGTGGCTTTCGACAGTGGTGCACGGAAGGGGGTGAGGAGTCCTCGGATCGAGGACCAACCCACACGTCAGTGCTCCGATCCTCTTACCAAAGCAAAGAACTTGAGGTCCGGGTCTTGTGCCAAGACTTGAAATTCTTACCTTCCATGGGTATTGGACGCGTGACGATGGCATTTCTGACAGCATCACTCATTTCTGTGGATGGATTTACTCAAAGGATGAAGAAACATGTGTTCATAGGTTTCTTAGTACACCGATTATTGACATTAGTGTGAATTTTAGAGGAATGAATTGGAATTAATAGGAATAATTTAGCAATGGAAGTGCTAAGAATGAATCAAATATATTGCAAATATTTTAAAAAGATGTATACTGAAATAATATAATGTCGATAGAATAATTATTAATATGTATACATCTTACAGAAATATATTGCTGATACATTGATAGGGAACACAAACATTTTCTCATTAGTAGCGATCTCTATAGCAATGTATAAATTTCTCACGGGAAAGAAGAAAAAGAAAATGACTTGCAAATAAATACAAATTATATATAGCTGAATCCACAAAGTAGTAATACTAGAAATGTATCTATTTTAATAAACATGAACTTGAAATAATAACAGTCATGTAAAATTTGTAAATGAAAATAAAGTAGTCGATTAAAAACTAAAATTACATGTGATTTTTTTTTGAACAACCAAAATTACATTAAAGCCAATCAAAACACTGAAAATTTAACAAAATAAAAATAATAATAAAAATACAATGGTCAATTAAAGAGTACACCAAAAATATAATAGTCAATTGAAATCTAAAATTAAAAAACGAATGTTTTTAGAACAACCAAAATTAAACAATGGTCATAATGAAACTAAGAATATAAATAAACATAACTAAATAACTAAAAGTAAATAAAAACATAGACTTGGTCAATTAAAAACTATAATTGATGTAATTGTTTCTAGAGCAACCAAAATTAAATAAAAGTCAAACACATTAACTAAATTGCCCAAACATTAACTAAACATGAGATATAAAAAAATTACAACGTAAGCACAATCCAGAAAGAGGTACTAATGAAAATGTACTTGTTTTATTTAATCTAACAATAAAATAGTAAAAGTCATATACGAATTGAATATTAAATTAAAAACATAGGTTCAGTATAAGTATTTTTAGAACAAATTAAATGTTAAAAATATAGAATCAAGTAACTAAAAAGTAAAAGAATGTAAACAACTCGTCAACGGATAGCTTTATATAATTCATTCATTCATGCGTCTTTGAATATAGCTATATATTTACTTTCTGAGAGCCTCTGATAAAGTTTTATAATTAAGCAATCTACGTAGTAAGAAAAAATGCATCCGATCACACACATATGTTGTCCTTGTAACAAAAATTTCAATTCAGAAGAGCAATGGAGAGCACACGAGAGCGGTAGAAAACACAAACTCCATTGTAGTGATAAAGATAACCATAGTGACAAAAATACCATTGATGAAGGAATACAAAAGTTACGAGCTCTAGGGATATCTATTCCTAAGGTCATTAGCAAAGTAATAAGATGTCAAAAATTACACAATCAGGGTCGTAAACTTGATACATCCAACATGACTGAATTGTTAGAGTCGTGCGTTCTCATGGAAGGAGAAAAAATATTAGGCATATACGTCAATAGTTTTTTTCCAAATAAGACGTGTCAAAAGTTGTACGATCTTCTAGATTTCATATACGAGCATGGAGGTTTTGTTGAACAAAGACAACGAAAAATTTGTGGAGACATGGTCATGGTTGGGTGGAGACTTGACACGTTTATAGACAAGCCTGCTGTGTAAGTACGTTTCACCCTAATTACATTATAATCTACTTATTATAGTGAGGAAAAGAACTCGTCTTATGTTTAATAAAAATTTAGTATATTAGTATTGCTAGTTGCATTTGATTATTGCTGTCATTATCTTATTTATTTATTTCATAACAATGTTTATAGGTATGCCCAATCAGTGAGAAAAAAACAACGATATAAAATCAAGTGACGAAAAAATACACAAGCTTGGAGAAATGTTTACTGCTGAAGTTTTCAAATTCTTACAACCGGCGTTTCTGTCTTGGATAGACTCTCTAGAAAAGTTGTATCCTACAACGATTCCAAGAAAAATGGAAGACTTGCAGATACCCCGTTTTCCCATTTGAGTATCACAAAATATTATTAAATGCAACCGCACACAGATAGAGATGACAACAATATGGGATTTATTATGTGGTTTACTAAAGGTAATTTTTTAATCTCGTGTTTCAGTATTTTAAAATTTCAATAATGAAATCAATTTTATAAGTTTTACAAAAAAATAAAAATACATAACTTCATTATTTATAAACATAGTTTAGGGCAAATGTAATTCTGATTATACTTTTTTTATTATGATCAGAACAATACTTTACTAATATTTGATCCATTATTTCTAATACAGTTTTGTAGAAAATCTATATGGAATACCCAAAAAAGGTAGAGAGTTTTGTCTTCAAGACTACGGCTATTACATCAAACCTAAAGCAGGATCCGTTATATTATTAGATTCAAAAAACGTTAGCCATGGAACCGACGCAAATAGTGGATTTTTCCAAATGGGAACTGCTCTTCTTACAAAAAAATCTACCTTAGATTCTTTTGAAAGGGTTACACAAAAAATAGACGAGATCACGAGAGTCAAAGACAAAAAAGACAAACGTCTTTATGATGAAATTTTGGAAGGTTTGGAAATGAAGAAAAAATTAAGAAGTAGTTTCAGTTTTTAATACGACATAGTTGCAGGTCCTCACTGTCAACGCTATTTTGAGCCCCTGATGATTGTAACCCTCGTAGTTTTAACTAATGTTTGGGTTCCCTGCTGTGGTGGCATGTATTTATTCTTACTTGCAATTGATTCTTCAAGCCGCTCTCAGTGGGGTAGATTGTATTCTGGTTTTTTCTCGCAATATAGGATAATCCTTTGTTTGTGCCAAAATTCAATTGATTCTTCAAACTGTGCTAGAAAAAAAAAGGTATTTCTGTACTTTTATTTACTTCAGTACATACCGCTGTTCACGTGAAAATCTGATCCCTGTCACGAGTTTTTTTTTTTTTTTTTTTTTTTTTTACACATATAAGGGAGAGCCCTTTATTGCAAAAAAGGAAAGAGGACACAAATACAAGGACCGACCCCGCGAGAACCGGCGAGGGAACAGTCGCATGTGTCGTCCCCCCCACATTGTACTACCCACGGAATCTACTGTGTCATTCCTGCACAAACTTGAAGCATACTGGCATGGTTTACCCAATAACATATTTACAAGCGAACCCTCGTATTTATATACAAAATTATCTATATATAGTTGCTTCCACGTTACATTTCTCCACTCCACCACCAATCACATTGTGCAATTTGATTGGCCTAATCAGCTGGACCATCTCCCACACATCCCCGTGGCATTTATATACACGGCCTGAAATCGATTTTTTTAAGTTCTACCGTCGGGCCCACAAGTGACCAGACCCATCTGCATTCAACAAATTACGTGACGAAAACTTGTCAGATTAGAAGTTCGGATTAAGCATCATGAACACCAAAATCCACAACAACTTGCACTAAAGGGCTCCCTTGATTTGTGTAGAACAAAATCAATAGTAATACCAACTAAATAAATATTAAAAAGAACATCCATGACAAATGTACCTTACTGCACGTTGAGAACATGTTATACTAGATAACAAAATTGAGATTACTCACCACATGCATTGGTTGTTCACTCTTCTGCAGGAGCGACTCCTGGATAATCGGATGTTGATACAGTTCCGCTTCCAAGTCCATGCCGCTCCAGTCCCAACAGTGAAAGGATTTCCTCGATGTCCATATTCTCAAGCACAGTGGAAGGCACAAGTTTAATATCTTTGTCCTTCATGTCATCCCGGGGCGTGTGGAACATCGGTTTGTCATTTGCACAGGTGAAAAAGTTTAGACGCAAACAACCATTTGGGCACCAACTACTGACCCCATTGCCCAGAAGCCTGTTGTGCGTGTTTGGCCAAAAACGATACTCCACTTCCTCGTATAGAATATCGGTAACTTCTTGGATCTTCACTAGTTCTGTGTGACACTTCTGGCTCCACTCAAATCCCTCTGGCCCCAGTATGATTTTCTTCAATGCCTTGTGGGGTGGCAGCATTCGACACCTGTATGATTGAGTGTTGTATACAATTGCCAAATACCCCATCAGTTCGGACAGAGTTATCGAGTGCGTCTTTCGAGAGGTGGTGGCCACAGACTTGGCATTAAATTGGCCATGACCAGTACCCTTTCCTTTGGAATTCATGGCACTGCGCTAAGATAATCCATTTTCCCACGGGGTCATTAACGACTGAAGAAAACTTAGAATTTGAGGTACAGGTTTCCACACTCTTTAAACCCTACCTGAAATGGTCCTGCCAGATCTCCTTGCGTCATGCATGCAGATTAGCTTGTGTATCAAAATCACTCTAAGCAACTGTATAGGGTTCAAACCCCTAAGTAACATTGCATACAAAACCAATTTTATACACTGGAAGGCGCATGAGGACAAGGGACAGGGCAACGGGACTGCAATAAAACAAAAATACTTGGAGTGTACTTGATTTGCCCAAAGAGTAACCCGTTGGTAATCTGCGTTGAGAACAAAGGCCTTCCTGGAAACTTTTGCCTAGATACAGTATCCTCGACACGTCGTGGCTGCAGAATCAGCTAACCGAGTACGTGAGGGACAAAACTGATCATTTGCTCCGCGCCGCCCCACCTAGTGCTGACTTTACGGTCTCTAGGAATTGTGATTCACAGCGACGCTAGTAACCCACGATACAAAAAAGCAGTATCGTAATCCGTGGTATGCGCAATCTTAGGGGTTGTCACGGTGGTGTGGCGAGAGTTGGAACTGTGAATGCAATGGCGTCGCTTATGCCATATAAGGGTCCACAGTCCGTTGCCCTAAATTTTGCAGCATCGGTCCTACCTCCGTTAGTAAGCGTATACTATGCGCCTGTACCCGTTGACAAGGGTATCACCAACCCTCCTATGTCCGTGTGAAATCCGTGGAAAAGCGCAGCCTGTGGTTCTATCTCCGATGGCAAGCATGTAGTGTGGGACTATGTCCGTGGGCTTGCATAGATTCTAAATGTACCATGTGCGCAGGCAAACAACCACCGAGTAGCTCTCCTTATTGACATTACATTTATCATTCAAAATGTTCAACATCTAACAACTTTACCAACTCTGAGTCGTATATCCCTACCTTCTGGTCAGTTTTG
Organism: Pohlia nutans; assembly: GCA_022496805.1. Lineage (NCBI taxonomy): Eukaryota > Viridiplantae > Streptophyta > Bryopsida > Bryales > Mniaceae > Pohlia > Pohlia nutans. The sequence continues at coordinate 9,385,828 of CM040106.1, read as the reverse complement.
ACATAAATTAATTTGTTTTGTCAGAGGAGTGCCACATGTCATCTTGTGAACATTGGTTTATGGTGACATGGACCTCTCAAAATTCTAGTGAGGAAATTAGATTTAGACACAATACTGTCCTAATCTGAACCTCACATACGGTACATTAGAAAGGAGGTGTACATCTATTTTTGGAACTTCACTACTCTCTATGTTTGTTGTAAACTTTTAATGAAGTTCTTTGAATTTTTGACATGTTCTCATACTTGTTATACAAACTATGCGCGGTCACACTTCATACTTTCATATGTATACCTAGTTTAACACTATAAGTTCTTCTAAGCATTATTTGAATGGGTAAGGTGACACTAGTGTTGCACTCTGCTCACAATCCCCATTGGACTCAATGGATCGTTTATCAATAAATTGTTGTTTACAGATCCTAAATATGACCTTGTTGTTGGTATAGCCCAGTATTGCATACATCTATTGTTTTTTTTCGATTAATACGTAATTCGGGAGCGGTTACGTTTGAAATATGTCAATAATTGTATGCATGCCGGTAATTGTGCTTAAAATTATTTCCATGTCCTATTCACGGTAGTCTTCATGAATGCTATTTCCTTGATGAGATGTTGTTCTTTGGTAAAAATTCCATCCATTGATGTCTATCTTCCAGGCCATTAACTTCCCTTTCTTCGTTGGAACTTAGTGTGCTCCAAACTAGCATCATGGATGGAATAGTGCTATCGTAACAAATTATCAAGATTCCATGTTAGTATCAATAATATTGTCACAATATTGAGTCCATCTGTGAAGAATTTTTAATTGATGCGAAGTATAGAATAGTGAACATGTTGAACGGTCCCTATATTCTGACACCAAATTTGTCGTAGCTCAATGTATAAGACTCTACATGCGGCAGTGTTGTAGATATTCTAAGCATCTATGATCCGAGCCTAAAATCTTTACTGCACAGCAATAGCGATAGGAGTTTTTTATTTTGGGTTCAATTAATTTGAATGATTCTGTGCATCATAAACTTTACACTTTGTACAGAAAATTTCAATCATCCAAATAGTGCATTGTGCAGCTGTAAGCCTAGCTCTAATATATAAATTGTAGAGATTGGCCTATTTAATACCCGCATCTTTTATGTTCTTCATGAATAAGATATAACAATAGTTCGTTTTACACCCTATGTTCTGTAAAAAAATGGCCAATGCAGTCTTTTGCTCCCAATTGGAAAAATATAATCTAATGTTGTCAAACCAACTAAAACCGCATGTTTGACAACTTTTGAATATTTTAAATTCTGTAAATTTCAACTCCTCTGTTTTTTTGTGTCGATTGATCTAAAATGGCGTGGCACAAACATGCCAAGACTCAAAAGGTTATTTTCCAAGAATTAAGAAAATAGTGAAGAAATTGAAAGGCTATGTGTATCGTAGAGCACCCCATAGAGCACCAAGCCAAGTATTTGACATGGCTAACTTTGAAATTTAGTTTCTTTAAAATCACTATTGAGTTTGTATTAAAATTTCCAAAGTTATGTGTTATTGGTTGCATACTACGACTTTTGCAAATTCACTTTTGCACTTTGCCCATTTTTGCTCATGGTATGGTTGTTTGAATGTGAGGGTTTCAAATCAAAATCGGTTTTAGTTGTCAGTGTTCAGGGTTTAGGGTGTTGGTGTTTCTTGACCGATATTATGTACAATCATCATCCAAAACTCATACTATATTAAGCATTTTTGAAATGATTGTGACTTTTAGAAAATAAATATATTAGGATTCGACTTTTCATCTTATTCTTCCCTTCTTTTAATTACACTCGCATATTTTATTTTTGTTTTTTTCATTCTAGCAAAACCAAAATATATCGGCTTCACACTAAATAATCTGTGCAAAAGTGGATGAAGTATAACCTTTATCTGAAATGGGGAGAATGAGAGAGGGTTGACCATTTCCTGTGGCGTGGACAGTGAAGAGATACCAAACGTCTTACTGTGAATCGTATTAACCCCTAAACGTTCTCACCCTTTTTAGATTTGGTTGTTTTTCAAAGATGCATTATAAAATGCAACGAAGACAGATATTTTCAACTTCATGATTCAATAAAAGTTGTACATTATGCATTTTAGAATCTATCCATACGGTAAAATCTGTGATTGCTATCTCCAATATTTGTGTATAAACTTTTTAACTTAAAATTAAGAGCTCTTTTGTAAAATGATTACGAATAAGGTGTTGACAGTCTAATAATGGGACTTGTTGGGATGGGTTGAAATGTAATACTCTTAGTGTAGTGATTTTTGGAGATTTTGTGGTTGCTTATCTTTAGTATTTGACATTTTCAAGAGCACCTTTAGACTAAAATCTTCTAAATTTGGGGTGGAACACTACAACATAAAATGAGGCATAAAAATTTCACGAATCATCCCCTTTCTAATTAATTGGATCACACATGCACGAAGCTAACTTCCCATAAAAGTTTCAGGAAACATTTCACACTGCAAAAAGTGCATGATGGATGAGAGATTGGAGTTCAAATCCGTACATCATGCAAAATATGCATGGTTCGGCGGTTAGGAGTTAATTCATGTGTGTGGCCGGGATACTGAATGTCTTACTGTGTAATATATTAATCTTTGTATGTGTCAAGTTGCAATTCGTACTTGTGTATAAAACTGTTGTTTTTGCGGTTGGAGTTCCAATTTATACATTTGTTACCCTACCTCATTTACCAAGGGTGGTGGGTAATATTGAGTGGGGATAAAACGTCAATGTGATACTCAGCCTGATGTATGATGTATGATGTAATATGAGGTTGCGGTTGTAATTGGATAACTAGTACTGGTGGTAATTTCCAACGGCCTTAACTCTCCATACTACTTACTAGGTAGACTTTGCATAACAAGGTATGAAATGAAAATTACAGACTGTAATTTCCAACGGCCTTAATTCTTCATACTACTTACTACGTAGACTTTGTAGAACAAGGAAATAAACATTGCAAAATAGACTCTCACCCAATATCAATACCCTATATGCTACAACTGCCAATGGAAGGATCTCCTGGAAAAGAGCTGACAGGATAGTATGGCACCATAGAGTTAAGGGCGTCTGGCCGCATAGAGTCAGAAAATTGCCATAGTGAATCAGAAACGTCTTGCCCCAGGGAGTCAGATTCAATGGGTCCCAGTTGAGCATGGACATGCTCAATAATCCGGTAAAACTCGGATTCTGCATAAAATAGACCTTCAAAATCTTGTCTCGACAGTACACATTCTCCAAGTTGGGTATAGTCATGCTCAATAATCCGCAAATACTCGGATTCCGCATAAGATGGACCTTCAAATCTGCATCCATTACTGCAAACTCTGGCTCATGGGATGGTTCCAGCTAGAGTGGTGCTTCCTTGGGCACACACATAGAAAAGTTGAAGCGCCTGCAACCGCTGGGGCACCTACTAATTGAGTCCCTGCCTAAAGAGCTCTTGATGCACGATGTTCAAAAAAGGAACTCCACTCGCTGATATGGGATGCTGGATGCACGTTCCAACTTTTTCAACTCTTTCTCACAATTCCTTGTCCACTGAAATCCCTCTGGCCCAGCGAGTATGTGTTTCAACGCAGGGTGGGGGGGATCTTATGATCTTTGTAGGCATCCGTATCGTATTCAAAAGAAAGGTACCCCATAAGAGCTGCCAAAGTTGTGGGATGAGATTGCTGAGAGCATTCCGGGGGGTCTAGGTTGCTGCCAGAGGGAACATTTTTTCCTTTCCGGTCCATGCCCTGAATTTCCAAAAAATGCAGTTTGTAAGTTTTCTAAAATCAAATGAATGCCAATTTCATACCATATGTCACCCAGAATAGACTCCAACAATCCTAAGTGGCCTAGACCTTAAACCTTGGGCCATTGACCATGGAAATATCCCAATTTCCATTCAACTATGAACTCAATTTTTTCATTCAATTTAAGTAGTAATTCCTCATTTCATTTTTCGGATATAAAATCACATGTTCTGATTATGTCACAAAAATTACAAACACTGAAGGTGAAAGTTCAGAATTATTGTGCCTTATTTAAGGAATAGTGAAGAAAATCCATATTAAATACAAGTTGTGTGTAGAAATTCTGAAATTTTTGCGAGAGGTGCACATCATAGTGCCAAAACCTGCGGTACAGATGAAATTTCAATGTGAAGCTAACTATAGAATTTTGGTTGTAGGTCCATGTTTCAAATTGCAATGAGTTATTCAATTTGAGGTACTTTTCAAAATTTAGAAATGGAATGGAAACCAGAATTGATGAAGTACCAGAAAGCTCTTCACCAGAATTGCTCAGAAGTTGAGATCAAAAAGCGCGCGTCTGATTCTCATCCTCCGACACTGTAGGTGATCGGCTCCGGGCTGCAAGGGGAATGTTAGTGCGCCAGACGGCCAAAGCGCGTGTTTATGAGGAAAAATGAAATGATATTAACTAAGACCCGTGCATTATAGTAGCAATTGCTGAGAGGGCGTCATGTGAACACTAACCATTGTAGTCGATATTGTGGAGTTCTCTATAATTATCTTGGTCCTTCTGTACTCCGTCTTCTGCAATTAATCTTGGTCAGACACTGTTAGTAAAAGTGGCTAGTTGAAACAGGGTGTTCCATGGTTTATTGTTTATTGTTTTTTTTTTCACACATTGCATTTCAATTGCATTGATAAGAGGGACAAACAGAGCAACCAAGCTTTAGCTGCAGCCTAGCATTTCCTTTATTGGCTAAATATTTCCAAATTCTGACGTAAAAGGCACGAGGGTTCATTCTCACTGAAGGAAATAAAGATGGAATACTTTGTCTAGGTGGCCAGTGTTCTCTTGTCGTTGAGAACCGTGTAGCATAAAAAATCCATTAGGAGGCAATCTTTTGTCCATCTTTCCTCCCGAAGGAAACATGCTTCTTTAAGTGGTTTATCAAAAATAGCCACCTTAATGAACTACCATCCAAAATCATCACCAATACTTTCATAGCTAGCTATTCTTAAAAAAGACACTGGTGCACCCTAAGGAGAGCTATTGTTTATTTTCCCTAGGCACCTGGGATCTGGGATCATTTTTGTGATCTATGGCAGAGAATCAGCGTTTCATTTGTTTATCCAGGGAAAAGAAAAGGTCTCTCACAGGAGCCTGCCACAGGAGCCTTCCACAGGAGCCTTCCACAGGAGCCTCCCTCAAGAGCCTACGATTCAATCCCAATTGAAAATAAAAAAAGAAGATGGAATAACAGTGCTACCAAGTACCAATTGCTAGTTCAGCAAACCCAATTCTCTGACAAGCACTAAATATCTGAGGAAACACAAAATTAGAAAACTCCAAATTGTGGTAACATACAACTTGCAACGTTGTCTAAGAGCAGCTCCACCGCAGGCCCTCCCAGGGCCCTTGCACTCCATAAGTAAATGAAAAGTGCTCAGGGTCCTTTGAAAAGTGCTCAGGTCCTTCCAAAAATGCTCAGGGCTCTGGATCCTAGCGTGTCAAGAAATGGCCCTCCAAATCACTATTCAGTTGACTAAATCACAAATTAGTTGACTAAATCTTCACATTCTACTTGTGATTGGTCCATTGAATATTTAATGTGCAGTTTTGATGTGTGAGGGCCCTCCTAGGGTGGGGGAGTGTGAGTGCAAGGGCCCTCCAAATGTGAATGAATAATTTGAGCGAGTCATCTCTGGCGTGTAGGAGTGGGGATGCTCTAAACACCAACGTGTCTGCCTCGTTACCGATTAATTTAAGGAAAAGTATGGGGAAGATATAGTGTGGAAACTGTTGCCATGCTCAATCCTGGAATAATCTACAAGTAAACTCCACGTCACTATAGAACTTTCAAACTGAAGCTCTCTCCTTTATCAAGATTTATGGGTAAAGGGCTGACAAAGGATATGTTGGAGAATTTCAATGTCAAAATTGGAATCCAAATGGCCCTCCAAATGGCCCTCAAAAGAATCCAGACTAGCGGTGCAAAAGACTAATGGACATGTGGGAGGAATTTCTCTACTAGACATCCATCGCCCTACACGACACTTCAAACTCAGCTTTGTTTTTGAGCTAACTTACGTGATTATTCTAGGTTCTGGTTCTTTCTAAAGTTGTTCTGTGGGACCTGGGTCATATGGCTTTCTAACTGTTGTGCGAACCCTGCCCAATAATGAAATAAAAAATGTAAACCCAATTTACTGGCATAACATCCATGTATCTTAGGTGCAGGGTTGCACGCACCACGAAGTTCCAACCACTGTGCAAGTAACTGATGGAGCAGTAGAAAGCGGCTCACCAGAATCCACAGTGAGAACGAGAGCAACCCGTGCGCGCTTGACTCTGATTCTCCAACACGTACTGCAGGTGATCGGCTCCGGGCTGCGGGGGGTGGTCAGTGCGCCAGACGGCCAGAGTTTATGGAGCTGCACTCACAATGGTCGCTCAAATTACTGGTATATAAGTTATCCGCAATGAAAGTCCATAGCAGTGAGAAGGGGAGAGCTCAGAGGAGGAGGAGACAATGAGCAGGCCAGGAGCAGCAAGAAAAACAATACGCACAAGAGGATTTCCTCGCGGGAGAGTGATTTCAAACATGTTAATGAATGTGGTGCAAAACTGCACATCACTGCCGCCTTGAGAGGTCCCATCACACTAGTAACCCGTGTTGTCATGAGTGGTTCAAAATTGGTAATTTTCTTGTTTAGTAATTAAATGTTTAGTTATTAGTTAATATGTCTACCTCATTCAGTAAACAAATGGGATATTGAGTGGATGAAATTAACTAATATTCAATGTTGGTCAATTGGTTAAGGACTAGCTACTTTAATTACGTATTTTAGAATTAAATTCAGACTATTAATTTTCGCGTAGCAAACATGACCAGAGAAATGTGTTTTGGCCCCTAAACGTACCAAGGTGTCCTTATAATTGCCAATTTGAGAAAAATCATCGTCAACTGCTATTTAGAACAATATGTTAGGATTGATGTATAACTGAAATATCTAGATGTTGAATTTTAGATTTCATTTATATGGTTTGATTAACTGCTACTATCACCGATATTTATTTATAAAATTTGAAAGTCGAATTTGGAAATTCCTTCTGAATTTGATTATGGACAAAACTGTAATAATGTTTCAATTTGTAAAAATTTGGATTGGATTTGAAGTAAGATACTCGTGGACGTGGTCATACTTTGAAATTTTCTTGTATTTTAAATCTATGACCTCATTTTTCGAGGCCACTTTTAGGCTACATTCAATGCAACTACGGCTCGGTCAACGACTTCATGTACGTCTACGTTTGCAATTTTAGATATATACATGTGATAAAGTATGACTAGAACCAACCGTTGGATGGTAGAACAACTTGATGAAGAATCTCCCTAGAATTGGATGACTTTCTTCCAAGCATTAATAAGAACGTGAGTCGGGTATGAGTCGAATATAACGGAAAATAGGTTTGAAATATGATTCAGCAACTATAACCATCCAATCAACTCTGCCTATCCGAGGATCGTAGGTCCGCCGCCACGGTCACACGGGCTTCATCATGGGGGACCGAGTTACATGAGGGCTGACTGAACTTACTGACGGGCCGCGCTTCGAGGTGATAGGCTTGTGCTGAATTTTATGTGCGGGCGCGACCGGCAGAAATCCATTTGTCATATAAGAGTTAACCCCTTAACCCCTAACTGCCCAACCATGCATATTTTGCTTGATGTACAGATTTCATCCGTAGTTTCTCCTCCGTCATGCATTTTACTTGGTGTGGAATTTTTACTGGATTTTTTATAGGAAGTTAGCTTCATGTATGTGTGATCCGATCGAAAAGGAAACGGTTTCTGAAAAATTTATGCCTCATTTTGACTTGCAGTGTTTCATCCAAAATTTTGAAGATTTTGGTCTAAAAGTGTTCTTGAAAAAATAAAATCATAAAATCAAGCATCCAAAAAATCTCCAAAAATTACTACACCTAGAGTACTACATTATAAGCCACCACAACAACTTTCATCCCCATACTGTCCATATCTTATTCGTAATCAAATTACAAAATAATTTTTTATTTTATGTTTCAAAATTTATATAAAAATATTATTGATAGCAATTAGAGATCTAACCGTATAGATTGAATCTAAATTTCAAAATGTATAACTTTTATTCATACATAAAGTTTCAAATATTCATGTTAGTTGCATTTTATAATGCATCTTTGCAAAACTGCCCAAATTGGACATAGGTGAGGACGTTTAGGGGTGAACCAAATTCATAAAATTATATTAGATGTAATGATGTCGTATCTAGATGTCAATATAGCTACTAAACCTAGAAAATTTATACATGTTTTAATAAATGATCACATGTTTGTACTTCCAATTGCATGGATAGGTTGTTAGAATAAATAGTTGATTTTATAATTACATATACTCAATGATGTACGGTCATGAATTTGATTTCCCAAAAATATACGTAGATGTAACTTGATACTTCGTGTACTAGGACGTACTCTCGAGTGCACATCACGTGGAATCAGTAGATTTTTGGGAAATCAAATTCAATCTGGACAAATTGAGTGTTCACCATGACAAGCAATTGAAGGTTTGTCGATGAATATCTTGTTGCAAATCATCAATTATTGTTGGTAAATGCGTAATTGAATATTGAACAATATTAATAAATAGAAACCAATCATACTATCCAACTCTAGATACATCAAGTACAGTTCTATCATTTACCAACAAAGTATTATGCATAACTAAATTTTCTATGCGTCAGCAAATACTGTATTCAATGTATACTAAAGTCACGGGTAATTCCTTTATTAAATGGATCTCCTATACAGTGGTCAGCAGAAGTGTTCGGACAGGACGCTTCCACTTCCAATATGAGCTAGTTTTCCTACATAACTCACATTCAAGTTGTAAAAATTTAAACATACAATCACATCGTTACAACAAACATGTAACATAACATTCATAATCAAAAATGTCAATCAAGAAATCAATAAAAAATAAAACACATGATGTGGGTGTCCAATTCTTTATGCAAAAAGTGAAGTGGTTATCTATTTACATGGGAAACAAAGCCATGAGCTACAAAATCAAGCTAAAAACTTGAATGTAGAATCATGATGACTATCTAAAAACTTGAATGTACAATCATAATGACTACCATCGTGTATAGCCACCTTTTGCTTGATAAACATCTGCAGCTCTCTCAGGCATAGACATGATCAATTTCCTCACGGTATCAATCTCAATGCTATACCAAATTTCTTGCAATTTCTCCCTCAAATCCTTCTTGTTAGTGGGTTTCTTCTCCGACATTCTCATACGACGATCTACTTCATTCCAAAGGTGTTCTATAGGATTCAAGTCAGGAGATTGAGCCGGATGCCAAATTAGTTGAAACTCCTGTGCTAACAACCAATCTGTAACATACTTAGAAGTATGTTTGGGATCGTTTTCGTGCTGAAAAATAACATTCTCCTCTCCTAAATCATGCATGTGTATAGTACTCATGAGCTCCATCTCCAAAATTTCCCAATACACAAACTTATCCATGTTTCCTTTTATAAGACAAAGGTTGCCAACTCCCTCCCAAGTCATACATCCCCAAACCATAATGTTTCCACCCCCAAATTTGATAGTAGGTTGCACATGCTGATCTAAAAGATGCTCTCCTCTCTTCCTCCAACAATACTGCCTCCCATTTGAGCCAAACAAATTGAATTTTGACTCATCTGAAAAAATCACATAACTCCAATCCATCCAACTTGCATGCCTACACTTTTTTGCCCATGCATATCGACGTGCTTTGTGCTTTTTTGACAAGAATGGCTTCATAGTTTTCACTCGTGCTCTCAATCCCTGCCTCCGAAGACATCTTCTAATTGTATCATCACTCAAATCCAATCCTTGAGATCGCATTTCTCTACCCACTGCTGCAGCTGTACCATTAGATGGTGCATTCAACAACCTTACAACCTCACAATCACCACGTTCATCAAGAATTCGAGGTCTCCCTTGTGAAGGAGCATCTCTCAAATAACCTCTCATTGTAAACCTCCGCAAAATAGCATCGCAAGTGCTTCGAGAGATGCTTAAAACCGCTGAAATTTCAGAGTACGAATTCCCTCTCTCATGCATCTGAAGAACTAACTCACGTTCAACAAGAGACCTTCTAGGAGCCATAGCTAATCAAGAGCAATCTTACTCAATCACAATGAATCATGAAATGCAAGAGGTCTCCATAATTACATGTTCATTCTCAAGATTTTTTAGATGCACAACTTGTGTGCATAATGAATTGGACACCCATGATTGACACATCATGAACTGCTGCCCTTGCAAGTGGCTCAATGTCAATGATGGTACTCTTCCTAGTTTACAAATGGCTCTTTAGTTATAATTAGCTGAAAAAATCAGCACCTACCTACCAAACTTGACAAGTGTTACTACTAAACTGAGATTGTCATTACTGTCCAAACACTTTTGCTAACCACTGTATATGAAGAAAACTAATTTTTTTTGGTGGGGCAATCAACGGATACACTCAGTTGATGACAGTTTCTATTTATGAAAAAGCGTGAATTGTGGTGTACTACTTTTATATTTTCTTATGAGATGTCTGTATAGTTCAATTGACTGCTACTATCACCAATATTCGAAAGTAAAATTGATACTTGTGGATATTGAAAATGAGATACTTTTAAACATAGTGATACTTCGAAAATGTTGTATTTTTTCCTTTCCATAACCTCTTCATTTGCAAGACCACTTTTGGACTAGAGTGAATGCATCGGTGAATGCCATACTGGCTTTACCAACGACTTGACATACTTCTACATTTGTGATTTCAGAAAAACACGTGCTCAGTTGTGACTAAAACCAACCAATAGCTATGACGATAACTTGGTGAAACATCTTGAAACACTTTTGATGACTTAAAAATTTGATAAATCCAGCCACATGTACGTGATTTTTCCATTGACAATAACCGGTTCAATTTGACCAATTTCTAACAACCTATTCATGCAGTTGGTAGTACAAACATGTGCTCGAGGAGATCACTTTAAAAAAATTATGAAGCCATGTGAGAGAGAATGTAGGGTAATTTTAATTCATTGGAGCAAAAAGTTATACACATCTAAGAAATACCATAGCCTAGATGAAATGGCCCATATAGTAATATATCTAAATTAGGGTAGGTTAAAGGAGGAGGTAGTGGTGAAGACCACTGTTTATATTAAACACTTAGCACAGTGTCAGCACTTGTCTCAGGTAGGTGGGCAGCAGCTGGTTGGTTGGTACAACTTTCCTGCCTGTGATAAATTCACTAGCAGCACCAAGTCATGTATATCACAGTAATGCCCAAACGGACCCAATGGGAGTCAAACCCGGACCGTATAATTGCGAGACAAACGCCCTTCTCCAACCAACCTAGGGACAATGACTTGGCGACCACCAACCAAGCAAACCTCAATCTCTCCATGTATCCGGCTGAATTTTTTCAATTTTTAATGTAAAAAATAGTAATAAATTTTCCAAGTTTGTCTATTGAAATTCCATTCACAGTCGCTCACGCGTGGGGATAATAAATAAAATGTGGGATAACGTGCACGACGTGAGGCTCGAGTTTCCATTATTGGATTCTGGAAAGATATTAGGAAATCATATGTCCAGTCTACCTTTTTAAACTGCAAATGAAACTTTGCACATACAAATCGATTTTATTTCTCTAAACACCATAATCAATCATCCAAAGCGATGAAAGGATAGTATACTAGCTCAACGAGTAGAGATGTTGCTGGATGAAAAGAGATCCAATGTGGATGAAATTCAAACAGTACAAATTTGTGATTTGTCCAAATATCGGATGCTGGCATTTTAACTCCTAAACGTACAAACCATGTGTTCCGACGTAGATTGTAGCTTCAAAAGTACGTAGTAGCATGGTTCAAATGTACATGAGGTGTACATGAGAAGACCATCAAAAGCATAATCTTTGTACCCAAAAAATTGGACATGCTTGTACTTGGAGGCCTTTCCAAGATTATCAACAACTCCCTATCTCAATAAATTTATCGTAATTGGTAGAGGACATAATTACGCTGGATGCGTAGGTGAATTAGATGAAAATCACCCAAGGTTGTATAAAAATGTTAGAAGGCTTCAAATCTGTCCGTGATCTATATTTTTAGACGCGCGGATGTTTAGGGGTCAAATGGCCAAAGGGCCCCCAACACATTAAAAAATGAAATTATCTGAATGATAGAAATACTTGTATGATAAGAAGGTTGTAAAATAGCGAAAGTGGAGAGTGGAATGAACAACATATCATTCAGTAGCCTTTGTGAGTATTGCCTCCATCCAACAGAATGGTGTGGAATATCCCACATCATTTCATCCCCCCAATGAAATGATGTGGGGTATTCCACATCAAATGAGTAGCTATGGGGGCATGTGGCAATAAGCAAGAGCAAACAACCATGGTGCACAGTAGTAGAAAGCACTTTCAATCACAATTCAACATTGTTTTTTCGGACCGGGGGGGTTGGTTTGTATTTGTATCTCTTCTCTTGTGCAATAAAGGGTTCCCTTTATTTGTGTCAAAATAAAATGAAATAAAATAAAAATAAAATATAAAGGTGGATGAAACCAAAAGGGAGTCTCTTTGAAGGCTACTAAATGTTATGAACAATACACTAGTCTAACAAAAGAATTTATATCTATGTAACGCTGCATTATTGCATGCTCCATGTACACGTGCTGTACAATATGCCTCTGATAATTTAGACTTCTATTGTCATTTGATGACACATGCAAATACAGAATGAATCATATGTGGATTGATCTTGTGGATAGAAGTTAGTCCTCACTCTCATATAGTAAGCGTCTTGATGTGGAGAAATATTGTGAGAAGTGACTAATACTATAGTTGGTTTGTACAGTGGGCTCATATTGAGCCATTCAAGCTGTACTACATACACGTTGTTACATGTTGGAATCAAGTTGAACTTCAATTTGGACGATCTGAAGCTGATTTGTTCATGGATTCCACCTCTCTCTAAGAAGTGCCGTGTAGCATGACTTAGGCTTGCAATGAAGTATGTGACCCTAAACTTTACCCATACACGTGCCAAGGTGTTCATGGGATTGACAAATTGTGATATATCAACATCAAGCCCTACTTAGAATAATATTTAGTAACCAATCTACACATGAAAGTTCTAGATCTTAAGGGGTTCTAAAACAAAGTGAACCGTATCGTAATACCAATAGTTGCTTGAAAGTTATTCAAAACTGCAAAAATTTCGTATACATATTTTTTTTCGAGTAGTTTTAATTTTTAATTCTTCTTAGTATTGTATTTACTAGTCGCTCACTCATGTCATATTCACACTGCAAGAGGAGTTACATTAGCAGGCATAGTTACATTACATTTCCGTAGGTTACTGCATTTCCCTAGGTCCCCGTAATTGCATTACAATTCCCTAGGTACATGGCCAAGGATTGCAGGGAGAGCTCCAAATTCAACCACCACCCACCAAACTCACCACACATGGATCTGCATTCAGTGATAGACATTGAAATTGAGGTTAGAATCATCTAATAACCTAGTAGGGCAGTTTATACATAACGAAAAGTGCAGTGACTCATCGATTGTAGGTCCTACTTGCTGCAACTTCCAAGAGAAGATTCTCCGGATAAATGGATGGCGGATGTGTATAGCTCGGTAGATATGGAATTCATGTCTCCCAGTCCAGCCATTTCAATATCATACCTCCAGAAACACTCAGATGTCGTGACGGATGGGTCTTTTTTTTCTACATGTAATTGCTTGGGCGCTGCTTTCTTGGTCGTACATGTACAAAGATTGAAGCGCATACAACCTTTGGGGCATTTAGTAATTGCATCTTTGCCCAAAAATCGCTTCATATTTGATGCTTGAAAAAATAACCCCACGTCTGCAAATCAAATGCCAGAGGCACGTTCCAACTCCCCCAATTCCTTTTGACATTCAAGTGTCTATATGAATCCCTCTTGTCCACCAAGTAGACCTTTCATTGCCTCGTGGTCTTGAAGGCGATGGTCTTGGTAAACATCTGTATCATACACAAATGAAAGATATCCCATGAGAGCACCCTGGGTCGTTGGATGAGATTTTATTGTAGATTTTTAGAGGGGCGGTTTTGCCGCTATAGGCAACACGTTTTCCTTTCGAGGCCATGCCCTGAACCACATGGGAAAAAATAGCATTGTTTTTAGTCCAATGCTGAAATTCCATATACCTACGACAAAGAGAAATGTAAATTAGCGGATGTTCGTTGGCAAAGCGGATTTGAGTACTACAGTACAAGTGGGGTTAAATTTCTAATAACCCTGGATGCATTGCTCTTCCACCATAAATATATACATAGAAAGTCCATAAATACATACTTACATACAATCTTATTTACTTGATTAACCGTCACTGAATAGGTCCCTGTTGTCCGGCCCCCACCCTGAAACACGGCATAAGTACATGTTGTGTAAACATTGAAAAAGGAAAAAAACGAATGTTTGATTTGTTGCTTGTCAGCGAGGGACAGAAGTGGCCTAGACAGAAGACATGGTAACAATTCTCACGTCATTGCAACTGAGTAAAACACTTCTGCCACGTCTTTGTAAGTAAGTAAAAAATGAGTGTAAATTAGCTGCGGCCCTCTCCAAGCCCCATATGGCTGGGGGATCCTTGCTCTCTGTCATCCACCAAGTAACTTAATATTCCTTTCATTGTTGTGAACAAACTAATAGTTGGAAAATAAATGTAAAAATGAATCTGCAACAAGATGTTTGTTTCTTTTCAAAACAAGCCTAAACATTTCTAATTCCCTGCAACCTATATCATGTAAGGCTTTATTCGTTAAAATGAGACAAAATGCTCATTTTGAGACTTTCAAAAACCGAAACAAAATTCTAGTGACGAAATAGTTGTTGAACCCCACGATATGTTGAGCTCGTACATTGAACACCGATCGACAATTGTGTAGAATTTGATGCAATGGACGTCAAACATCGCACTCCAGTAGCATCCATACATAACATGATGTGAAAAAGTGAATCGTAAACAACACTAGAATTACAAGAATACTTGGTCAAAAGAGAGGAAGTCTTTTATTTAACAGTGTGTTTGAATACTATATATCGTGGTAGAATCCTCCGCAGTGAATTTAATATGGAAGTAAAACAAATAGTGGAATTTAGGCTGCATTCTCTTCCACAAGAAGCAGTGAGATCCAAAGGAATATATGTACGACTATGTACGATATCTATTTATAATTAACTCATCTTTATGCTAAAAACATCACGAACATGATTTAGATTGCAAGGCTAGCGTCGACACTACTTGTCGGATTTCGCAGAAACGGCTTTCGCAGCTTCTCCGCTTTAAGCTTGACCAGTCCTCTGAAGATATCCTCGCGTCGATTAACGTAGTTGGATTTAGGGCTAGCGGCCCAGGCATCGAATACGCTTAGGCTCTGAGCTACGGTGGCTTTTCGTTTTGACCTTCGAGTGGTTTCCAGGGCCTGAGACGCGGAATGCGATCTAGACCCTCGAAGGGGCGGCTTTGTCATCGTCGTAGCGAAGTTCTTTCTCTGTGGAAGTGGGGTCGCAGTGGATTTGGGCAGTAGAGAACGAGAGGGCTCGATGGGGATACGTTGCTTTCCGAGACCTTCTGCGGAAGGGGCTCGCCTGGCTCTCGCAGATTGTGTGGGACAAGGATGTCCATCTCTCAGCAGAAGTACCGTATTGCTAGAAGTGGCCTTTGACCTCAGGGTCCTCGTTCGATTCTCCGAGGCCACTGTGGCCTTCAATCCATTAATGACAACAACAGGAACAACACATGGAGTCAGAATCGCGTCCTCGAGGCGAGGGTGCGTGGGTGCGTCGTCGAAGGGGAGGATCAGTTTTGCAATTCGTCGGGGAGTGTGTCCGCCGCGTAGGCGAGAAGCAATCCCCTCGACTCGGCGTTGCCCGCTTCAACGGAGCCGGGGATTTGGCTGGAGTTCTGACGGGTCCGTGATCTGGGGTGCTGTTTACCACGCCCGCCTCAACGTCACTCTTGGAGTAGTCTATGGCCGCGGACGTAGCGGTTTGGGCAGACCGCAACAAGTAAGGTCTTGAATACGGAGTTGTGTCGCAACTCCCTGCCTTCGGACTCGGATCCGGAGAGGAAACTCCTGGTAAGCCGATTGCGCGGTCCAACAACGCGATTGCATCCTTTCTGCAGTACGAAGATATACCACAAGCCCACGTTACCGGACAAAGATCAAGAGCAAAACAACTCGGAATGGAGAAGAGGGAACACGCATAGACCGTCGACGGTATAACAAAAAAACATGCAAAATTGAGTGAAAACGAAGTGACACATGTAAATTAATATATACAAATGAACATAGCATACGCAATCAATAGGAATTAGTACAGTCAATGGAACGATATTATCGTCAATGAAAACCCGATGTCCGGAGGGTCTACTCTATAACGCGTCCTTCGTGTGTGACTACGCCTATGCTACTTGGAAGCCTGTATCGGGACCCCATGTTCTTGGAGGACTCTCTCATGCCGTCAATGATGTCCATCACACCCCAGTCACGAGCGCGCATTGGCCCTAAACCGATTCTATTCTCCTCCACATATCTGCGCATTTGACCCGGCTCGCAGTTCGAGTCAAGTCAGCACAGCCACGGCAGCAGTTCCCCCATGAGGACGTTGTCTTGCTGTACGTGGTGATTCCAAGTGCGGAGGAATATGGCGTTCCCATTCTCATTGCAAATGCCCTAGGCCAGAGAGTCGTCAATGAGGAGAGTGTTGTCCGGCGTAAAGGACGTGTGGACGCTAATGTTGGTAAACAAGTGCTCGGAGAGGACTTTCATACACAGCATCTCTCTCATGCCGATTGTAAAGAACTTCCCCGGCGAGAGCTCTATCTTGGAACACTGATCCTGACTCAATATATCGTACGAATCCCTACAACCCCTACAGCCCCGCGATGGGTTCCGCGTTTCGCTCGAACATAGAGGTCCAAACTAACACCTTGTCCGCGAGGGAGGAAACATGGCGGAGGAATTCACTCAAGTTCTGCCTAGCGAAGACCGCCTTGGGACCGATGATGGTGGGATTTCTGTGGCTGAGAACATTGTCCTGCAGTCCGTAAGGTCTAAATTTATCTCCGTACGACTTCTGTGTCGTATGATAGAGAGTGCCATTCAAGTCGAAGACAATGTTCAGCCACTTCCTACGCGGCGGGGGTAGAAAGGGAGGCACGGTCCTCGGCACGATCTCTCTGAAACCCTCGCATTCTACCTGATCAAAACATCACAACAAAGAGATGTAGTTACCTGTTTAAGCGTAGAAATGGGAGAGCCAGAGACTGGGTAGGAGCAATCTGATGTCCTAAGCAACTGCGGTCTCCCATTGGAGACTGCTTCCATTGGTAGCGGACGGTGCACGCAAATATTGTTTGGTAGCTGAGCAACAGGCACATTTAGAGGCAAAGACAATTAGACATGTGCTCAAATATTTATAAATTCCGCATTCTTTATTTACAAAGTCAATATATTACATCCGTATAATTAATATAAGTCTGTAGTCGACTCAAAACTACTTCGAACACTATGATATACTAGAGTACAACGATGGCTGCCACAGACGGGATCGCCGTCAGCGCCACGTATTCAAGGACCGGTGATGACATCATGTCAAGAATGATGAATACAAATAAGAAAAAATTACTAGAAGATTTATTCTAGCCGTTTCCACCCCGACACAATCATGAATGACTCCAAGCAACTTGGAATCAATCAAAATCATAAGGGTCAGAGGGCTATACCTGATCCGGTCCAGATGGATCCTACGATGGCAAGTCTGAAGCAGGCGGAGGTTCAGTGTCGTTGTCGTCGGCGCAGTCTTTGTCTCCCACCTCATAGTCTACCAAATCCAAGTCCATGCGCGACGGCGACTGCAACTCCGACGGGTCTTCACGAGAGGTTGAGCACACCAACGCCTCAGGAGCCTCGACTTCAGTCGCTGACTATTCGATCTCCATGGCAGTATCGTCGACTCGACAATCTAGCTCTGGGGGTGATCCCTCCCCTGTTGATTGGGAAACCCAGACTTCGAAGGCAAACCCCTTGGTCGAAGGAATCCTAACGACCTGAGACGGAGGACTGGACGGAACCCGATCCAGAGGGGCTAAGGAGACTGAAACGTCCGTATCGTTGAGTCGATGATTAGGAGTCTCTATCGGCTTATGCTCAACAACCGGAGCAACGGGAAAACTAGCGGACGGCAGAGGAGGTGAACTGTCGGCGACACCGGGCATTGCATGAACTGTATCGTCGGGTCGAAAATCGGGGGTCTCCTCCAACTGATGTTCCCCGACCCGAGGAACGGGAGCGCTAGTAGAGGGCAGAGGAGGTTGGGGATGGCGATTGGGGGCGACGCAATAGCTACCGACATCAATTCTTGCGGGACATTCAAATGTTTGACTAAGAATTGCAGCTGCCTCTCTAGCTTGTTCAACTGCTGGGTTGACGCGGCTGCACGTTCATTAGCAGCAGCAGCATTAGCAGCAGCAATGGCTTCTTTTGACTCCCTTAGTTGCCTCTCCATTTCCTCCTTCTACTTATGCCTCGCCTCCCTTCTTGCCAGCAATTCCATGTGGATAGTGAACCAGTCTTTGTCCACCTTGACCCTCCCCCAAGTGTTCTTGTCAATGACGACTTTCTTGTCTTGGTCAGGCTCCTTGTCGTCGTCATCGCTCTTGTGGCGATGATCATTTTTGTCATCACTATCCAAGATGATGACGTCCTCCGTATTGGGAGGACAATCCTTAACCGTCTTCATTATTTCCACAACGTCGTCGTCGTTAGCCGGCGGTTTCTCTTGCACCGCCTTCTCCACAGCCTGCTCCATGCCCTCGTCCGTGGCCTGCAGGTCGCCTGCCGCTGGATTCGTTGTCTCTTTCGCCTGCTGTTCTACATGTTGGAGAAGGGCCTCATTGACAGCCTGCTCCACGTAAAGCTCCACAACTTGCTGGAGGTCCTGATCGAGCTCACCATCCCATGGAGAATCACGGGAAGGCTGTAGCTGCAGATTCTCCATGTCATGCTTTTCCGAAGGCTGAGCTGTCTCGACAACTTGATTCTCCCACTCAGAGTCCGTCTCAACATTCTCATCATGATCTTGAGCTGGCTCTTCACGCCGAGCCTCGCCAAGATGCTCCTCCGTCTGCAAGTCCATTTCGTTTTCGTCATCCTCCATCACCTGCTCAGGGCTGGCTTTGACACGATCTCGGTTGAGCCACAAATGAATCTGGAATGTGTTCGTCCCGAATTGGTCGATTCCCTCAACGCTTGGATCAGTGGACACATGCGCACCCACAGATTTTGTCTACCAAACAACAGTGGGAGCAGGGTCTGCTGGAGACACTAATGTCATCGGTGGGGACGGAGGAGAGTTGGAGTGAACGATCACGGGGCTGTGAGAGGCTAGAATCTTGTATCCGAGGGCATACGCAGAAGTTGAGAACATGAAATCGTTCGGATCCAACCTGCTTGCAAGTCTGGCGATTTTCGTGTGCCTTCACGTGTGCCCGATCCACGAAGCCGTAGTAATATGCTCCGAACATCTACACAGAAAACATTATGAGTTAGTTTTCAGCAAAATCAGTCATTCTACAACAACCGATCGACTATTATCGTCGACTCAAGGATAAGGCTGAGTATTAGGTCCACATTGATAACTACAACATTCGTCTAAACTTAATTACTGTAATGCGTGATGAAATTTTCTACTACAGCTGGAAACCATAATCGTCAACCCGACGATAAGAAATGGGGTATACCTTCGATGCCAAAATGAACTTCGTCCCTGCATAAATCCCCAGAACGTTCTCCTTTGGAACTGCCGACGCGTGCAAGACCTGGAAGTAGAACTCCATGCGGAGTTCAGTAGTGTCAACTCTCCATTTTGCCTCCGTGTTCTTCAAGGCATCCTTGTAATATTCACAGAGAATTGGAGTAGTGTATTTCTTCTTCACTAACTTCCGGGCAGCCTTGGCGAATTCGTTGTCTTTTTGAAAAGAAATAGAAGTATGACGTCTGGGGCAATATTTGTGGTGGTCACGTTGTTGAGCATCTCTCCTCTGCTCGAAACGTACGTTGAAACCTATGCCTCATATTCATCGAGCTCGTCCGCTGCAAAGGTCGATGCAGCTTTGAAGTCTTCTTTCCCGGACAGGATAATCATCCAAATGTTTGACTCACTTAGGTCGAGCTCAAGGTGATCGGCGAGGAATTCCAGGAAGGGATCGATTGCGCCTCTTTTTTCGATCGGCTTGGACCTCGGAATCGCGCGGGCATCGAGCATCGCCAGATTCACTGGACGAGAAGTGTAGGAGTAACTGGAGCTGGTGACCAGAGCTTTGATACTCATATCAACTCCTCTGATTTGGACTCCTCCAGCAAGATCCGGAAGACGGTACTTCAATGTCATGAACCTTGTACATGTGGAGCACCTTCGGGAACGCCGCCGTATAGTCCTGCGGACGTTTATGCCATCCTTTGTTGCGGAGCTGCTTCACGAAGTAATCCTTCTTCGGATGCGAGAGCAGGATATCCAACGTTGCAGACGTCCACACGTGCCTCTTCTTCCACGGCCTCCACTGCTCTGGATTGACGTCACTGCCATTGTCGAGGAATTTAAGGGTTGGCTTCATGGACATAATATCCTGCAGCACAATTTTCTTACGCTTTCTGCGCTCAGTCCAATCCGCAACTGACATGTTGTCGGCCACGAGAATCTTTGTCTTCGGGACTGAGACTTTCGGATATGGCGCACGCCGCCCTGGAGTATCTTCAGGAGATGCTGGGCCACCACTCTAAAATCCTTATTAGAGAACCACCCAAATGATTTGAAGAACTGTTTCTTCAGAGAGCAAGATTTCCGCTTCCATTTCATTCCATCCTTTCTATGCATGTAGGGCTCTAAGGTTACCGGATCTATCAAGTCCCCGTTGGCATGCATAAGGAATTTATGCCAATGCTCGCACACATGGTCCGGAAGGGTGATTATTTGGATTTCATTTTTCAGGACCGACACGCCCTTCACGGTTCCTCCGTCCTTATCCGGAATTATACTCTGAAATCTCTGTACTACAGCATCTGTAAAGGCTTGCACAATAGAAACATCGAATATTAGAATTCAACGGTTATATTAGGAGTTGTCGCGATGTATCGTCGACCGACGATAATGAGAAGGAACAAGAGGATACCTTATAGCGGATCGTGTGGAGGTGGGCATTATTCTTTCTGGTCGTCGCTTCGTCCTTATCGCTTGATGGACGCTTGTATGTGGTCCAGATGTTTCTGCAGCTTATCATCTGGTTACCCCACGTTGGCTGGGCATGGTCCAGATGGTTGGTGCAGTTGTAGTACTTTGAGATATTCCTCAGTTGACCGGCATCGCGGCTGTACACAATGTACGCCCCCCACGTGCGAAGTTCATCTCGACGTGTCGCACCGCATCCTCCCTTTTGTAGCTCCTTGGATGCGTAAATGCTATGCTGCTCGTTGATGATCATGAAATTTCCATCCATGATCTCTTCCCAAGTCTCAGGCCGCTTTTTGAGCAGTTTATTATTGCCGTCAACAAGCGTTAAGCAGACGTTCTGTCTCTGCTTCACGTCGATCATCAGAACGAGCTGCTTCTTCACGTCATTGAGAATATCCCTCTACAGAGTTCAAATGACGTACTCGTCCTTTGCCAGAATGCACTGGTCGATGTGGACCGTTTTCACTGCCATGTCATGCAGAAATAGCTCTTCATGCTCTATCCAGAACGCCTTCTGTAATTGTGCAATCATCTCAAACTCAAGAATCTTCTCTAGTGTGTCTGAATCGGTTGAGACTGTAGTCAGTGCCAAACCAGAACTTCCACCAGCCGCTGCAGCTCTAAACGCACTTGTCAGGCTTTGCTTTCGCTTTCGGGTGGATCCTTCAGCCTCTGTATCGGTGGCGTCTCTATTCCTGCTCGACGTTCTTGGCTGACTTGGCTTGGAATTTCTGCCTCCCGGTCCTCCTACGGTGATCTTTCTCTCAGCTCGCAGAGTTGAGGTATTTCTCTGGGATCGATTTGCGCCTCTCCCAAGAGTGGGTCTCCGCTCTACGTGCTCCATCGCGTACTGATCAAGTGTCTGATAGATTTGCATGAGTCGATCGGGGTTAGACTTTGCCGTTCCATTCACCAATGGAACGTAGCCAAGTTTAGCAAAGTCTTCGTTCAGACTATCCATATCAGATCCCTCAACGAATGCCATGAGGTTGTCGAGATCGAACTTTGCGTGGCTCTTGTTAACATCGATCACGATTGAGTGACAGTGGTCCAAGACCATCCCGTCGTCATCGACAGCGCGCAGCACGATGACGACGTAGTCATCCCGTTGACTCTCTATGATGGAGACTTTCTCGTGCAAATTTCATTGGAGGTAGTGCGTCTTTCCTTCAGCTCTGTAGCGGAGGAACACGTAATTCTTGAATTAGTTCACACCAAAACTCCAGGTGTGGATGTGCTCTTTAAACTCCCAGAGTTTCCCGTAGTTTTATTGCATTTCGGGGATGAAGGGCTCATCCGTCACGAGATACACGAACGGTTGAAGGTGAGGTGCGGTGGCGGAGTAATCGTAAGTGTCTTCCTCTGCCATTCTGTACAATCTATGGCACGTGACAAGATGAAGTGTTAGCGGATTGTAGTACATTAGTAATGTTCTCTTGTGTTAACTGATAATTATTTTCTTAATTATCGTCGACTTGACAATAGCACTAGCTGTTACTCGAATTATTGTGGATATAGATGAGATCACATACTTATCGTCGTCTTGATGATACGATCCACCAAGAATTACTTAAGCCGCTAATGGATGTTTGAACTCGCGACATGTCATAAACCTCATTGTCTTAACTCTAGTGTTACCTTTTGTTGATTTAGGGTGGATATAGATGTGATCTCATAATTATCGTCGTCTCGATGATACGAGACATCAAAAATTATGTAAGCCAGTAATGGATGTTTGAACTCATGGAATGTTATAAACCGCATATACTCAATTGTACTATTACCCTTTGTTGATTGTGGTTGATTTTATCTATGGATATACAAATATGATTGTTTATCGTCGATTTGATGATATCAGTGGCCGTGTACTCTTCATAGATGATTATTTGTTGCGCACCAGACGTTATTGTCGACCCGACAATAGCAGCTGTTGTTTTACGGTTATAGCCTCATCACATGACAATTTATAAAAGGGCATACATTAAATTACATTTTTACCCTTTGTTCATTGGTTTTATGTATATTATTTTATGTTGCATTGAGCGTCTTTATTGAGTACCCTTTGCCAGAATTGTGCACCTGTAATCGTCGACCCGACGATAAAGAGTGTTTCTTGATCAGGGACAGGGTATCGTCGACCCGACGATTCAGTAATTCTAGCGCCGTTCTTTTTGTGGGTGTATGCTATAGGACTCGATTGCATAAAAACATCTCGACAATATGTGTTTTTTCTTCGCTTTTATTTAATCTAGTATCAAAGTATTCGGATTGTTTATGGTTTTATTGGTGGGACTTTGATATGGCACATTATAGGGGGTATCATCGACACGACGATAAGGGGCAGTTTACATGTATGTTAATTGATTTTTCATTACTGTGTGATTAGTTACGTGAATTAATCTGTAAGTTTTGTCGACTTGTTGATATCTATTGATATTTTGCTTTTAGTTTGGTGTATCGTCGGGTCGACAATAAAGAATAGTGCATTGGTGGGATCATCGATCCGACGATAAAGGTCTCGTTACAGCTAAGTTAAGAGATTTTTCAGTACTATGTGGGTTGTGAAGTGACTTAAATATGCAATTTCTACTTTATGTATCGTCGAGTCGACAATACAAGCACTTGGAATGTACAAAACCCTAATTCCTAAACCATAAAGTGTGAAATTGTTACCTTGTATTTGAAGCTGGGCTTGGTGTACTTGCTCTTCAAGATTAGAAATACAGGAATTGAGTCCAATACACAGCTGCCATGGGTAGAATGCACGGTTAGAGCTTACCCAGAAAGACAAGGAACTAAATTCACAAGCATGTGCGTCACAAACAAGGAATTATACCACAAACTCGTCCTTGAAGTTTGAATACAAGACCCATAAGAAGCAAAAACCCTGGAAATAATCAAACTGCAGGATTATCGTAAAACATGCTGAAAACTAGCTGAAAACTAGCTGAAGACTAGCTAAGCAACGTAAAACATGCAGAATCCAATTACAAGGGTATTTAAGCTGCATTTCTAAACCCTAAAACGAGGCTTTAGTTTGGTACTTTAACAAAGAATTCTTTTGAATAGACAAAACCCTAGAAAACCAAACAAAACCCTTGCAAGACTTCTACATCCAAAAAAACATGGACATTTCAATGACCCAATCTACATTCTAGCTTGTTTGTTCAACCGATTGTATCCACAGAACGAGAGGTGGGAACTGGAAAACAATATGGCTTTATTTGACTGTAATACTTGCAGTACAGCCAAAAACAAAGAAATCTTCAACCCAGAAAAAACCCTAACGAACAATAATCACAAGAACAAGCAAACAATGCTAAGAAGCAGAATTTTGAGGGTTCAACTTTCCTGGCTTGAACGAGAGGCACTCCACCTTGAAGTTCCTCAACCTCAGCTCCACCTCAAATTATACAAAATCTTGCCTTGAATTACATCAAAGATACCTTCCTCTACAAATGGCAGGTGAAGAAGTGGAGGAGGAAAACTACTGGAGCAAATGCTGGAGTAAGAAATGGAGCAAGTGCTCGAGCAACTAGTGGAACAAACATACTAGCAGATTGAGAGTACAGTGAGCACGCAACAAGTGCAAATTGGGCTAAAGCAACAAGAACAAGCTTCAAAACACAACAGCGCGACTTGAAAACACAAGAACGGAGCAGCAAGTACCCCCGCACGTGAACTTCTGCAAGTAAACTAAAACCCTGGAAATGTGAGGGCATGAGGAGGGAGACGACCCCCCAAACCTCTGCCAAACCTGGGGGCTCGGCTCGGGTAATTGGCTCGGCCCCAAAGCTTGGCCCCGAAGCTCGGCTCCTAGGCTCGGCTCCGAAGCAGGCCACGGAAGCTCGGCTCTCAGGCTTGGGTGGGCCGAGCCTAAATATATATTTTTTCTCGTAAACGTACCGATCTTTTGAACACAAGTAGATGCTAGCCTCAAAAATACATATTAACATGACTAAAAATATGAGATGCCCATAAGGTGTACATGAGAGGACCATTGCAGGGCTGAAATCGAGTATCCAAAAGATTTGGCACACTTGCATTGGAAGGCCTTTGCAATATTATCAACATTTCCTCATGATTAAAGATTTACTCTAATTAGTAGAAGATTTAATAGGCTTACAAAGGTGACTTGGATGATACTGATTTTAAATTGTACGGGACAATTCAGGGCTTGAAATCTGTTCATGATCTTGTTTTTAGATGCTGGGATGTTTAGGAGTTAACCCCTAACTGCCCAACCATGCATGTTTTGCATGATGTAAAAGTTTCATCCGCAATTTCTCATTCGTCATGCCCTTTTTGTAGTGTGATTTTTTTATTGATTTTTTTATGGGAAGCTAGCTTCATGTATGTGTGATCCGATTGTAAAGGAAACAATTCTTGAAAAATTTATGCCTCTTTTCGTGTAGTAGTGTTTCACCCAAAATTCTAAAGATTTTAGTATAAAAGTGTTTTTGAAAACTAAACTCATAAAATCAAGCATCCAAAAAGTCTCCAAAAATCACTACACCTAGAGTACTACATTATAAGCCACCACAACAAATTTCATTGCCATATTGTCAATATCTTATCCGTAATCGAATTACAAAATAATTTTTTTATTTTATGTTTCAAAATTTATAGAAAAATATTAGTGATAGCAATCAGAGATCTAACCATATAGATTGAATCTAAATTTTGAAATGTATAACTTTTATTCATTCATCAAGTTTCAAATATTCCATCAGGAATTTCGGACCCCACTGATTCTGCACTGATTCAGTGCGATTTCCGATATTTCAAGGGTTCGTACGATTTTCGCACTGATTCCGCATCGTTGCGTCATTCATCGCAACTACACTGATATGACACGATGTTCGTACAAGCGGATATAGTACTGATTCGACACGATTGATACATCCATTGAAAACGTATGAATTCAGCACTCTTTATAGTCGTCAAATGTCGTGTTTTAATCGTCTTTGAAACTACACTGATTCAGTGCGTTTTTCGTGCGACATCATCTTTTCCATATCTAGATTTTAGTTTCTTTCTATATCTAAATTTGATCAAAACAATATTATTAAAAAATATAAAATAAAATATAATATTAAAAAATATAAAATAATTATTTTCCTCGCTACCCACTTCAACTACACGGAAATTGCCCGCACATGCGGTGGGGCCCACCATAGCTTCCCAAGCTCTATCGCCAACGGTGGGATTTGAACTCTCAACCTCCCGGTTGCTACTCAAGTCCCAAACCACCAAACCACCTCAAACTCTTCATGCATACCATGGAACTCTTTTGGTAATTATCAAACTTTTTTTTTCAGCGGACTTTGAATGTTTTTAACTATGTGAAAAAAACTTTTTCTCCAAATTTTCTTTTTGCACTAGATTATGCAGGACTTTTTCTATATCTAGGATTTTTTTCATAATATTCTGAATTTTTAAAATTTTTGCCAAAATCGTGATGGCAGATCATGGCTGTGAGCTGTTTTTTTTTTTCAGCGGACTTTGAATGTTTTTAACTATGTGAAAAAAACTTTTTTTCCACTTTTTTTTTTGCACTAGATTATGCAGGACGTTTTTTATATCGAGGATTTTTTTCATAATATTTTGAATTTATTTATTTTTTGCCAAAATCGTGGTGATTGTGAGCAATTTTTTTTTGCTCCTATGATGAAAAGTACAATGAAAACCAATAATACCAAATTTGAATTCTGAAAATATAAAATGTTATTTCTTTGAAATTTTAATGTGTATTGCTTCTAAACTCTATAAATGTAGATCTAAAAATGTTTTGGGAAATTAAACCGAAAGTATAATTTAAAGAATATTCTTGGAATATTCCAAAATATTCCAAAATAATATAAAATATTTTGAAAGATTCCCTAAGATTCCCTAAGATTCCCAAAAATATATTAAAATATTGTACACGGATGTCGTACGAAAATAATTTGCATTATAATAGATACTGAAATCGCACGAATATAATAAATGGCATTAATATGATACGTATACGATACTGAATTCGCATTAACTAAAACCGTACGTTATCCGTGTCTTATCAGCCGTGTGATGTAAATACACGATTAACGCACAGATTCCGTCAAGCACGACTTTTGTGCGGAAACAACACTTTTCTGATAATCATTGAAAAGACACTGCATCGACACTCTAATAATGCATGTCACTTCCGTACCGTAACGACACTTCTAAATGCACGTATAACGTGCGGAATCAGTGTTTAACGATAAACGCACTGAATCAGTGCAGAATCAGTGGGGTCGGAAATTCCTGATGTCATGATAGTTGCATTTTATTATGCATCTTTGCAAAACTGCCCAAATTGGACAAAGGTGAGGACATTTAGGGGTTAACAAAATACAAAATATGTGAATGGCAAGCTCATTCCTAAACGTTTCACAGCATTACGAAAATTAAAGATTCTTAAAAAATCATCCTAAAGTACTTATAGAAGAATATTTTGGACTTGATATACCAAATCGCAGCTTAAAGTATCTAAAACCTGAAACTAGTTTTCCCATTTCGGCTCTCCGCTCGGCTTATCAGCAAGGTAACTGATTCTATGAAAATAATATTATATCATAGAAAATTTAAATATATATTTGCATGACTAAATTTAAATAGATATTAAAGTAGATGCTAAATTCAAAGAGATACTAAATTTAAATATCTATTAAAATAGATACTAAATTGTAGTATCTATCAAAATAGATTCTTAATTTAAATATATATTAAAATAGATATTAAAATAGATACTAAATATAAATATCTATTAGTTTAGATACTAAATTCAAATATCTATTAAAATAGATATTAAAATAGATACTAAACTTAAATAGATATAAAAATAGATACTAAAGTTAAGTATCTATTAAAATAGATTCTAATGATTAATCTATTTTAATCTATTTTAATCTATTTTAATCCGTTCATGATCCAATTGCTGAACGCTGGGATGTTCACGGGTTAACAAAACACAAAATATATGTATGTGAAGTACACTCCTAAACGTTCCCGGGTGTTACGAAAATTAACGATTCTTAAAAAATCAGTGTAAAATTATCATTTGATGAAAAAATCTAAAAAAAAAAAAAAAAACTTTCTTCATTCTTTTGCCGTTTTGATAGTTTGTTCATTCTTCTTATTATAATTCTTATATTTTATTAATGGTTTTTTTATTTTTTCATTTTGAAAATTACTTCGGCCTTTTTCTATCAGTTGACAAAAGCCCCTACTCTTAAATAACATTTCGAATTCAAAATTTGCAATGACAAAGAGGACCCATTTATCACCTTGAGTTCCAAAAGCGAATGGAAAGTCGCAAAATCTCTCCAACCACTATCGAATCAAACTACTACTGATCATGAGGATAATTAATGTGTACTCACCTTCACTCTCCATATCAATAATTTGCATCGAAGTATACCTCGTTCTATAACCTCATGAACTATCGATGGTAACTAGTACCTACTCCGTGCAAAGTCTTGCAACTAAGAGATGAGTCTATATTTGTGATATAAACACAAAGTTTGTTAATTTGAGAAATTTTATTTTGCGGGACTTAATATTCATTGTATAACAAGTACGTGTATATTGAAACTTAAGCATATACATTAAAAAAGACATAGATAACATAAAGGACAGTCCAATGGAATATTATGTTTGTGATGTAAAAAATTTTACGTTGCTAAAATATAATATCAGACAATAACATTTAGTGTTTGATGTTAATAACATTAATGACGTTACTAAGTAACATTAATGACATTAGTAATAATAGAGTGTGAGATTAGTGACATTAGTGTCAATATTAACAGTACTGGAACAATAAAAAAATAAAAGTCAGAAACAAATCAATCATTTCAATATGTTAAATTGATGAAAATATAGAATTTATGTAGAAGTATGTATGATTTGTAACGTGTAAAAAAATTAGAGTACAATTCTTGCAAGTACTTTATTCGTTCGATTTATTAAAAAGTTTTAGCGAGGGCAATTTTGTCAAGTTTACACACTGTTAGAATCCATACATGCAAGAATAAAATTCAAATGTATATATGCTGAAATTTGTGACATTAATATGACATCTATGCTGACATTTATAATGACATTAATATAAAACTCTAGGTATAATAGCTCTTCAGTATCAGTGGTACATCATGCCAGGACATCTTAATTTCTAGTGAGCTCCATCTCATCTTCTCTTGTGTGTCTTTCACTAGAGTCTTTTTGTCAATGCGGGAGAAGAGTGAGTGAGTTGCATGGAATGGAAAAAACTCAATCTAGTTAAGAGCATTTGTGCTTATGATGAACATTCGACAGCACCGTCAACTCGGCGACATCTAGCATATCAATTTTATCACAACTCCTCTTCTAGCTGATCACCAAGTAAAAAAAACTCAAGCATTCATTCATGCATATATCTAATCATATATACTTATCCTCAAACTCTAATTCATCTACAAACTATCTCTAAAGCTACTACGATGAACTGCTAAAAGATCAATTGTCCTACATCATCCTCGAGTCGCAGATTCAAGTATAGTAGACAACACCAACCTGCAAATGAGGAAAAAATAGAGCTTATACTTTTTGAAACATGTAACCAAAAAGCTTAAATTTATCAGACCAAACTTCATTTGCTAAGCGTGTAGACGTGAATGAATGCAAAATGAGCTACTTAAGAGCTATCGACTATTCATGGAAATTTTAATTATGATAACGTTTCATAGAAGTTGTAAATAATGTCAAAATTTAAATAATGTAAATAATGTCTAAATTTACCATATTTAGTTTTTTTGAGATCGATTGTTAAAGGAAGTGATTAAAATTGCTACATCTATGATTGAAATTTTTTCTCCCCCAATGGTGTTCTCTTGAAGCATAATATGCTAAAAGTATTTGAATCTCCTATTACTCACAATTATTAAAGTAGTCGAAGAATCTAATTCATCACTCCCGTCTTTGGATCATCATAATCCACAATTTGCAATGAATACATTCTAAAATGACACGGTACTAGCTTTTAAACAAATGCATCTTGAAACAAAAGCTCGATTGAGTCACATGTGAAATGTCAAAGGCTCCACTCTGAAGAACTGCTTAATTAAGGATTCAATTCAAATTATTTAAATTAAATGTATGAACGTATGCAATACCAATATGGAGGGGTGAAAAATTTGTACTCTTTGGCAATCTTTGCTGCTTTAGGCTCCTTCGCCTTTATCATTTCAATGTTGATTTTGGCTTTATATCGTATTATTAAACTGGCTTGTCAATCCTTTTGCAACTAATAATTAGTTTTTTGTATCGACCAGTGACTTTCATAACAACTTTTGCGTGTCAGCGACTTTAATACCCTAAACATGCATTTCACTTCTTACTTGATGTAACTATTTTAAATACGAGAAATGTTTGGGAACATTAATGTTAAGCCAAGGTTTTTATGAATTATAAATAATGTCTACAACAACAAAATGAATTGTTTATATGTTCTACTCACTTCAAAAATGAACGTGAAGACTTTAAAAGAGACGAGCTTGATGTTTATAACAGTTCTAAGGAATTCTCCTTAAATTAAAGCATATGCAATTATTACAATATGCTTTAAATTAAAGCATATTGCAATTATTAATACTTAACGTTAACAATGTTAATTATAGCATTATTTAAATGAAAACGAACTAATATTCTCATAATTAAGTACTATTTAAACAATAAAAAAAATGTCTAACTATACAGCGAGACATTGCATTTCACATTAAACAATAGGAGTTGACGATGTTACTCTTATAAATTGATGTTGATTTGATTTAGTATTCTTGACGTGTAAATAACATTCAAATGAAATGTAATTACTGCAATTATTAATGCCGTAATGTCATTAGTGATTTACTAATCAACTAAAATGTTTCTATTTTAATTATAAGTGGGTAAAATATATAATATACTATAGTTAATAGAATATATGTAATAGAAAAAACTTTAAATCAATTAAATATGGTTACTATTTAAATCAATTACATAGAATTACTATTAAATATAGTTTAGGGAAACTAAATATAGTTTTATGAACCTCAAATCTTGAATAATTTTAAACTTATATTTCATTGCAATATTTTTTACGTTATGTACGTCTCATTTAAAGTTTTCGCTTTTAATATACAACTATATGTTATACAATTAATATTTATGGTAGGCTAGGGCAAAATTAAAACAACGCCTCTTATCGTTACTTAACAACTACGTTAATGAAATCCTTATCGGTGGGCTGCAAGTACTCTCACCATGGTTATGAAGATATGCAGAAGCCAAGCGACGTAGAGAAGCATCAAGGGTATTTTTATTACAACCCCTTTCGCTGTTTACTATGAGATAAGATTACGAGGCCACCATCTCTTTAACTAACATTTGACAGACTGAGGTTCATGAGAAAAAAACTAAACACGTGCATAGACACGCTGCAACAACTCCTCTGGCGGATCACTCTATACTGCGGGGTTCATCAATGCTGCGTGATGTGCACATTCATGTCCACAGTGAGCTACTCGTTTCCTACATCCGGTGAGTCTTTGTTGGACGACGCAAGAGATTCCAAAGAATTTGACATGGAGAATTCTCGGCCCATTTCTTTTCCCGCCCAATCTTTGCTGAAGGATGTGCTTGGTCTCGACGTCGACATTCTCCTCTTCGTGCACATCCGCGCTGCTAGTTTCTTCTTGTCACTCTACTACTCGTCGCAGACCCGCACGGTGTACGCTTTTTTTGTTTTCCGCCAAGGTTTGATCCTACTTCTACACATGACTGGTTTCTTCGCAACGAGCGGCTGAATTCATCGATATTCCTAGTAAGATTTGGAATCCTTCGAGTACTCCTCTCTGTAGCTACTAGCGTCCTTCTTGCAGTTATCACATTCGAATCATTTGACGTTCAAGATTGCAGATACAACTCACCGAGCTATCGGAGTCAATTGTTGTTCTACTCAATCACAATATCTCTCCGATTTGCAATATTTATGCCGCAAATGCCAGAACATATTATGATATTCTATATATCATGAGTGTTATCATCGGGCGATGATAACGCAACGGTCAAATTGAATATGAAGATTTACTAAAGGTTGTCGTCAGTTAGATGATCTCGCATAGGCCACAATGTAAAAACGTATTTGCTCGAGGCTATCGTCGACCCGAAGATAAAGGGGTGGCTATCGTTGACTCGACGATGATGGGGAGGCTATAAACGACCCAGTCATAACTGAAATTTGACCGTGGCGATGACAGAAATGGGATGTCTTTGGTCGACCCGACAATAAAGGGGTGGATATCGTTGACCTGACGATCACTGATAGCTGACTGTGGCGATGGCTATCGTCGACCCGACGATAATAGGGTGGCTATCGTCAACCTGACGATAATGGGGTGGATATTGTCCACCTGACGATAACTGGGAGCACGTGGCGATGACAAATCCTTCAAATATAGTCGAATGGACGATAATAATGAGCTAAATTTCCTGTTGCTTGTGACCTGGGAGTTATCGTCGACCCCACGATAACATATTAGAGAATATTCATATTAACTAGGAAGGTCAATGTTATTGTCGGTCCAACGATAACCTAGATTTTGTATTTAATTAATAGATGTGCAACATGTTATCGTCGGGTCAACGATAACTGTGCTTGTAAGCATGATAAAACTCGATTCTAAGTTATCGTCGACTCCTTGATAACTTGATCATTATCATAAACTTGTCTTCTACCTCATAGTTATTGTCGGGTCGACGATAACTGTGCTTGTAATCATGGTAGCAAAAAGTTCATTGTTATCCTCAACCCCACGATAACGTGTTCAATATCATAAAACTGTCCTCGGCTTTTGAGTTATCGTTGGGTCGACGATTACTATGCATATAATCATGATTGCAAAACATTCAAAGTTATCCTCGACCCCACGATAACTTCTTCAGTATCATAAAATTGTCGAGTGTCTCTATGTTATTGTTGACTCGACGATAACTGCATGGAATCAATGGAATTGATGGTTTACACGTACAGACTTATCATCGGATCGACGAAAAACTTGTGCATGTCATCTGTCTTACAATAAACTCAAATCATAATTGACCAGACGATAACTTGTAGCGCATCGTGAAATACTCGACAGCCTGAGAGATATTGTCTTGTTGACGATTACTATTGGCGCATAAGAGATTGTTTGGATCTCACGTACTTATCGTTGGGTCGACGATACCCTTCGATTTTGTGGGTGGCCTACCCATGATCATGTTTTAATTTTGTCGTGATCATATCTAAAAGCGAGACTTGTCTATATCTTATCCATTATAAAGGTATCCAGTATCGTCGACGCGATGATAGTTGTTTGTGTGTGTTCAGTGATATGGCAATCACGTCGTGTGGATTTTGAAGGTATACGTATTAGCTAGAGTCTCAAACTATTGTTCTTCGAACACATGTACTGACTGAGGTTGTCTTTCTTGCAGAATGGATGCACATGAACCTGTAGAATTTGCTAAGCATGTGCCTGAATTACCTCCTAACGTCGCTGTTTGCGACGTGATTCCTAGCTCAAAATGGTATTTTTAAAGCAGTCACTCTACGCAACAATGACGGTTTGGACGTCGCCAAAGCATTGTGCCAGAACATATATTGATCCTACTGTCGTGCTTGACAACGACGACAAGCCTCTTGGCGATGATCGAGTTGTCGTCCAAATTGCGGAGTCATTATGCGAGGATGAAGTTCCGTCCAAATGGATGTGGTCCATTCTCTCCTAGGACATAAGACAAGTCTTTCTAGATGGCGTTAGTCTCTATGACCATAACCAAACGCATAGGTATAGGGTGGCCATGAAAGCTCTTGATCGTAGAGGTCGCAAAGGTGTACGTTCCTATGAAACCTTCCGTGGAAGAGAAGAGACTCACGCCCCTTCCAAGAAAGAGGCTCTCCTTGCTCTTGAAACAATCACTGCAGTCTCCACTCACACATGTTGTGAGAGGAATACTTGCAGCCCTTTGCGCGCGGGCAGATTCAAGTCATTCGCACTCAACTACACGTGAAGGATGGAGTATATGCTCAGAAGATGTGTCTTCTTGAGGTGCATAGGCAGATCCACAAAGATGTCGCTGGCAAAGAGTGGATAACCTTGAAAGATAGGGAAGTTTGTCCCACGGCCTGGTGGACCATTCACGGGATATCAAAAGCTACCTTCTATAGGTACAGAGATATGGCCAAATGCGGGAAACAAGTTGAGGTACATGGGAATGTGGGGTTGAAAAAGCCGCGGCTACATACAATCCAAGCTACTGCCACACTTCGATCGCTAATAGTTTCTGATGCTGACAAAATGCCTCACAAATCCAAAACGCTCCCATCATGCGAGAAGGTCCCGGCAATGGTTTTTTCGTTGGAGTGACCAGTTGAAACACATCAATGAGGTGTATGCTGCATTCGATTTGCAGCCAATTTCTTCAAGTGGCTTGAGCAACATTGGGCGTGTTTCTTTTTCAGAATACACTCCAAAGGCTCGTGGAGATAGTTTCTCTCGATGTGGTTTGTGTGATAAATACAAGAAGTTGCAGAGCGCGTGCATTCCGCTATCATATGCACAAGAGAAGTGGAACCTGGCATTAGATAACCACCTTAGAGCCCAAAGGGCACATAGGGAACTTTACTATTTCAATTGTATGCTTTCCGAAAATGAGCCTCATAGGATGCTAACCATCATCCATGATAAAATGGATTACTCCAAGACTACGTCCCCACACTTTTTGCACAACACCAAAGCTACAGACTCTTTCGTGAGGATGCCCGTTGCAGTTACAGGAATGATTGCTCACGGGCATGGAGATGTTCGATATGCGCACTATGGCCTTGACATCTTCCCAACAAATTCCAACCATACCATTGGATCAATTGCAAAACTTTTGCGTGATCTTGAAGAAGTACCAAAGAATTCCTCTTGTAGTTGTTTTCGGAGGAGGATACACAATCTGTATTAACCAAGGCGGTTCTACAGGGATTGGAATCTTGCTTGGACTCTCTTCTTCCCCTACCAGAGGTATTGGTCCCACCTCAATCTTTGCCCCCAGTACTGGTCTTGGAGCTGGATAATGCTTCAGGGGACAATAAGAATAGATGGGTCTTTGCCTTTTGTTCACTCCTCATATAGAAAGGCATTTTCCGCGAAGTGTACATCAACTTTCTCATAGTTGGACACACCCACGAAGACATTGATGCCATGTTCGGCCGATGGAGTGAGAGGTTGAAGACTAATAACTATCCGACAGTTCCAAGACTCATGAAATCCTTCATGGAGTGTGAAGCACACCCTGTGATTCCACATTTTATTGACGAGGTTCCTGATTTCAAGCGTTTTGTTGATGGTTATTTAGGCTCAGGCGGCGACTTCTTATTGGGTCATTCTAAGTCCCAGCAATTCAAGTTCTATATGGATTCTAGTGGATGGCCTTTGATGGAGTACAAGAATTTGTGTACGGACAAGATCTCGTTGCCAGAGCATGGCGACGGAATTTGCTTGTGTTCTGAAACTGAGGACGGGCGTCCAAGAGTTCCCAGCGGTGATTCCCTTCCTCTAGTTCCCCTAAAGATGCGTTCACTTGATGAGATTAAGAGAGGTTTGAACGGTTTTATTTCACACTGGAACGGAATGGCGGAGGATAATCTCTCAGGAGAATTCAGACGGAAGAATGATCCTTTAAAAGAATATTGGAAAGGAGTTAGAACTGCTCTCGATGTTGCACTGGAGCCACGTGAAGGATTACTACAAGGATTTTGGCCGGCTTCAAGGATCATTCATGACGAGTCTGATCGGATGCGTAGGGATGGCACACTGCAAGAAGAAGATGCAGAGGATGCACCATTTGTTGGACGTAAACGTGATCGTCCAGGCGCTTCATTCCGTGTCAATCGCGATACGTTTGCAAGTTATTTTGTTGCAGTCCGTCCTGCTGAGGGTGACGCAAGGCCATTTTGGCTTGCTAGAGCAATAACAAACCCAAGTCCGGATTCGGGTCATTTGCATATGATCCAAATTCAATATTGGACGCCTGTTTCAAAGCGACACATCAAGATGGAAACATATGATGGATGGGACACAAAAAAAGGCAATGTGTGGCGCGAAGATCGAGCCCTAAACCCAACGTGGTCTAACACGGACTGTATCATGACGGCTTGGAAGCCACGAATACGAGAAGGAACTTTAGATCCGAGGGTGGCAATTCCAAAGCTACAGATTGACATCATCAAGGCATCAATGGAAGCTTTTACGGTTGACTCCGGGGATGACGCATCTATAGCGGAGGAATGAGTAATTCATAGGTATAGAAATTGTCTTCGTTGTAGGGTGTAGCCAAGACTTCAGAGATGGATGAATAGTTTTCAGATGGATGAATAGTTGATACGTTTGTAAGTTGTCTAATTTGTACGGTGTGGCGATGAATGCACTTTGCATTTACTTATTTTCAGATGTTTAGATATATATACTTTATCAATTTTATAAAAATAGTTTGGAAATGTATTGATTGTTGATTACTATTAATAGCATACTTGATTGTGTTCATTATTATTTTTCAACATACTTCATTTTGAATTGAATTTTTGTTTAAGATGTTCCGTTTATTGTCGTGCGCCACTCTCAGTTTTCATAATTGTTGGATTTGTTGACATTGGCATTACTATGGTCTATATAGATTTCGAATGAGATGGAATATTTCAAAGGTTCATTGTTGTGGCATCCTACTCCATGAATCTAAAAATAGTAATTTCAAATGTGTTTTGGCATTTCAAAGTCTCAATTTATTGAAATGTCTCAATTTAATGAACACTTCTTCTGATCTAAATATAGAAGGGATTAAAATGAGACTACAACTTGTCTCGTTTTAACGAATAAGGCCTTATGTGCACATGTGTTTGGATTCATCGTTAGTTACAATGAATTCTAAGACAAAAACCTAACACAAGCGTACATCTGCAATTTACAGATTGCAAATAAGGCAAGTGAATGATGGCATTAATGATAAATCCACCTTGTTTCTTACATAAGAAAATAAAATCTATCACTTGCACTCTATAGTCACTAAAGAAATAATGAAGTGATATTAACTAAGACCCATTCAGTATAGTAGCAATTGCTGACAAAGCGTCGTGTGAACACTAACCATTGTAGTTGATATTGTGGAGTTCTCTATAATTATCTTGGTCCTTCTGTACTCCGCCTTCTGCAATTAATCTTGGTCAAACACTCTTAGTAAAAGTGGCTAGTTGAAATAGGGTGTTCTATGGTGTATTGGTGTATTGGTTTTTTTTTTTTTTTTTTTTTTCTTTTCACACACATTGCATTTCAATTGCATTGATAAGAGGGATAAACGGAGCAGCCAAGCTTTAGCTGCAGCCTAGCATTTCCTTTATTGGCTAAATATTTCCAAATTTTGATGTAAAAAGCAGAAGGGTTCATTCTCACTGAAAGAAATAAAGATAGAATACTTTGTTTATGTGGCTAGTGCTCACTTGTAGTTGAGAACCGTGTAGCCTAAAAAATTCATTAGGAGGCAGGGTGGTTGCAAGCTACGGTCACCCAAGCTTTTTGTCGCGGTCGTGCACCTGCAAATCTTAAAAAATCAATTAAGACAAACATAACAATGATTTTGAAAATCCCAAAAAATTTCTACCTTCCAAAAACATCTTAGAATTTTAGAAAATTAAAATTTCTTAAAAACAATTGTTACATTTGTCTTAATTGATTTTTAAAGATTTGCAGGTGCACGACCGCGACAAAAATCTTGGGTGACCGTACCTTGCAACCACCCGGCAATATTTTGTCCATCTTTCTTCTCGAAGGAAACATGCTTCTTTAAGTGGTTATTCAATGAACTACCATTGAATCTACCTTAATGAACTACCTTAATGAACTACCTTAATGAACTACCATCCAAAATCATCGCCAATACTTTCATTTGTTTATCTAGGAAAAAAAAAGGTCTCCCAGAGGAGCCTGCCACAGGAGCCTCCCATAGGAGCCTCCCACAAGAGCCTGGGATTCAATTCCAATTGAAAATAAAAAAAGAAGATGGAATAACAGTGCTACCAAATGCTAGTTTAACAAACCCAATTCTGTGACTAGCATTGATTATCTAAGGAAACATAAAATTAGAAAACTCCAAATCGTGGTAACATGCAACTTGCAATGCTGTCTAAACACCAACGTGTCTGCCTCGATACCGATTATTTTAAGGAAAAGTATGAGGAAGATATAGCGTGGAAACTATTGCTATGTTCAATCCTGGAATAATCTATAGGTAAACTCCATGTCACTATGGAACTGGCAAACTGAAGCTCTCCCCTTTATCAAGATTTATGGGTAAAGGGCTGACAAAGGATATGTTGGAGAATTTCAATGTCAAAATTCTTTGAGGAATCTAGACTGGCGGTACAAAAGACTAACTGACATGAGAGAGGAATTTTTTCTACTAGACACCTATCGCCCTACATGGTACTTCAAACTCTGCTTTGTTTCCGAGCTACGTGATTATTCTAGGTTCTGGTTCTTTCTAAAGTTGTTCTGTGGGACCTAGGTCATATGACTTCCTAACTGATGTGCGAACCCCGTCCAGTAATGAAATAAGAAATGTAAACCTAATTAATTGGCACAACATTCAAATAACTTAGGTGCAGGGTTGCGCGCACCACGAAGGTCAAACCACCATGCAAGTAATTGATGGAGCAGCAGAAAGCTCCTCACCAAAATCCGCACTGAAACCGAGAGCAAACCATGCGCGCCTGACTCCAATTCTCTGCCACGTACTATAGGTGATCGGCTCCGAGCTGCGGGGGGTGGTCAGTGCGCCAGACGGCCAGAGTTTATGGAGCTGCACTTTCAAACGTACTATAAGTTAGACTGCTATATAAGTTATCCGCAGTGAAAGTTCATAGCAGTGAAAAGGGGAGGCGCACAAGAGGGTGCACCTGCGCAATAGACAAAATGAGCTTAACTTGGAATGAGAGGCACAAACAAAAATGAAAAAGACTTACTACTGTGTGTTGTTCAGGTATGTGGGGCTAGTGTGAACATCAATTCTCAAGCCGACAATTCAAATCCAATCACTATCTTTTTATTGGAGTACACATATTGGAGAGTAATTATAGTCTACCTAGAGTAGTAATTATGAGACATGAATAGTGGAAGATACAAGTAAAATCAATCATTAGCGGTAAGTTATTACAACAAGTGCTAACAATCAAGTTTTTAAAATTTAGTAAAAGCAAGCGCGAACGTTTAACTCTTTAATCTCCCATTTTGGTGAAATATTAGTGTTAGACACACTAATTTATATAAACACGTAGTAAGTTTTTACTGTTGCCCAATTTTTTAACCCTCTATATTGATCAAGATGGGGATCTTCCAATAGTATTGGAATCCAAATGTCTTTGGTAAATTTTTTTTGTCGAGAAAAAAAAATGTTTAATATTTTCTAATCTTATAATTGTCTAACACTAATCTACCTACTCAATGTAGCGTAATTTAGACCTTGACTTATATAACTTGCAATAGCAATAAGATATTCAATACTTGAAATTTACGAGCTCCAAAGTGCAAAGTCATAACTGGACTCAATACACTTCATTTTTTCAATTGAAAGCAATGGCAAACAAATCCAACTTCAAGGTCAAAATTGGCCTTGACAGCAAACATCCAATGTTTGGATGCGCGGTCCTTAGAGGGTTAAACTCCACCGAAGAGAATTTCTCATATTGATTCAACTTAACATTGTGTTAATATTAAACTTTCGCTATGTGGGCTTTGAAGAAAGACTGAAAGACGTCACCTTGGTTCCCTACATCATTTCTTTGGCTTTTTTGGAGTTTAGAATACATAATTAGATTCTAATTAAATCTGCTAAATTTTGAACTTGAAAAGCAATATATTACATGTATGGCAATTCTCAAATGTTAATACTTTCAAAATCAATAAACATACATCCACTGTTAGTTTTGGAAGCCCAAGTATCGGGATAGTGTGTTGAAATAATGTCGTTTATATTGTCTATTGAACAAACAAGTTGCATTAAACATATGGAACGCAAATATTATAACACACCCAGGTTTCGTCATATCCCTCTAAGTATACATTGTATACAATATTCCTTTGCATCTACAAAATGCGTGAGAATAAAACATATATATTTCAAAATTCACTAATTGTACTGGATGTAGTATTTCATATTATAGTTAAATTGGCTGCCATCAAGGGATATTGGTTGTTATTCGTTTCTATATCCAATTCCAATGGGAGATTATTTGCATAT
Source organism: Pohlia nutans (assembly GCA_022496805.1). Classification (NCBI taxonomy): domain Eukaryota; kingdom Viridiplantae; phylum Streptophyta; class Bryopsida; order Bryales; family Mniaceae; genus Pohlia; species Pohlia nutans. Next base: position 9,345,084 of record CM040106.1, on the reverse strand, counting down.
TCACATTTTTACCCCCTAAATGATGGACAAGGACACAACACAAATGTGTTATAAAAAATATACTTCTTCAACTTTGATGAAGTTTGGTCCAAAAGAGAAAATGAAGAGCTTGATGTATAATGATTATCCATACAATCGGCTTTCTAAAAATAGATTTTTATCTTCTTATAAAGCATTTATAAGCATTTTGGGTCGAATATTTATAAAAATTATAAATATTTATTTTTAGAATTTGAAAATTTTGGTGATTCTTTAAAACTAGACATTCTATGCTGAAATTTTAAAAAGCAGATTTTTCAAAGGAGAAAAAATCATTACTTGGTCCAAATACCATTTGTTTACCCGTGATACTCAAAAGATACAAAGAGCGACCTCCTCGACCGTATTCACAATAGGTTTTGATGAGGAGTGTAGAAATTCGAAATATATAATTCACACTTGTCAATTTTATACAAGATTCCAAAGTGAAAAGTAACACGTGACCCAAATCATACCTCGAGGTTTCCCCATGTTCACACCATGTGGTACTAACTTTCACTCACAATGATACCCAAAATCACCAACTATTTCTTTGCAATGCTTGGTGAACCCTTTATGATTTGAATAGTGAAATTGTCTCCATGCAATTGATTATTTCAATTTGTGCCCAAAGAAAAAAGAAAAGAAAAAAAAGAGATAGAGAGGTAAATTGGTGGTTTTGAATCTCAATTGTAGTGGCCCCAAGATAATTCTACATGTCTTGACATGATGGAGGTGGTGGTTCTAGGACATCCTACCTTATATGTTGGTGCAACGTCCCTCTTTCGCGGGTGGGGGTGTGGTTTTATTTAATATACAATTCATAGCAGGGTTCCATGGCAACAACAACAAAGTACACATTGAACCGACTACATGGACCTGAGATGGAGGCATCTAAAACCGACCAGGTACCCAGAACCCTAAACCCTACATTCTAGCCTAATTTCTAGATTTTGAAAGGGAAGGTGTGTCTTTATTGTACACTAGAGCATAATTATGATCGGTTTTACGTAAACCTACAACTACCACTTCGAAATTTTGCACTTATCTAAATAATTATCAAAAAAATTAAATTAGAAATGAAAACTTTTTAATTTTCTTATAATAATTGCTAAACAAGGAGAATACTCAAAATATCGATTCATCTACTCCAAATACAGTGCATGCCTCAACTTCTAAATGTCCACGCATCCAGTTGTTGGATGTTTGTTGGTCAAACCCAATTTTGATCTCGAAGATGATTTCTTTTGCTAATACACTCAACAAAGAAAATGAAGTTTATCAAGTTTGGTTTGCACTCCTTTTTTCAAATCTTAAAAATTTCATGTATTGAGTAAATTATTTCTTTTGCAAGCTTTAAAAATCAAGCTCTGAATTACACTACATGGGATGTTTGCTTCTTGAATTTCGAAATATAACTAATTTATTGGTATGGAAAACATATCAACGATATCATGCGATTCTCCATTGTGATTTGCATGTCATCCAAAAATTAATCAAATTCTTGATGTCCATTTTGTAATTAAAATGAAATTGTGAAGTACTTGTAGTTTATCAATTTTGTAAAAAAGTCACGTTCAATCAAAAGTATCTGAAAATATCGAGACTTATTGGAAACACTTCAGTTAACCCTTTCAAGCGCTTTAGTTTAAATATTGGACGACAAACAAATTTGAGTTGTTTGATTCTCATCCGAATTGGATAGTTTTCATTCACAAAAATTTCTCTTAGTTCTTGTGCAAGTTTACTATCTGTTATACGGTTTGGATTCTTAAAATAGCTTATTATGATTTTGGGAAAAATCACACAAGTGGTTTATGTCAAGTTTCATTCTTAGTTCAAAAAGTGAGACCTAAAACATGATTTTCCAAAATAAGTAGAATCAAATAATGGAAATCATATCATCTCTTAGAGCATGATATTCCAATTTCATTACAATTTTTTATATTTTTTTGTGTCAACATGGGATTTTTGATCGAATTTCAAGAGAAAACTTCGCAAAAATAATTTAAAATAATTTAAAACAAATATGATAAATCCAACTGTACATATGTCATTTTCACATTGACATTTACAACTTTGCTTTGTACTGTACATCAACTCCAATTTTGGTATTCATCAAACATTTTATAACGTTTCTTTGAAAACAATGTTGATTTAGGACGTTAAAAGGTTAATTTCATGCATGAAAATATTACAAAATATACCTTGATTATTCTCTAAGGCTTAATTTTGTATAATTATGTAATTTGACTATTCCCATAAAGGATTGGTACGTCTAAGGGTTAATTCATCGGATTTGGATGCCTCGACCTTACCCTTACTGATTGATACTCCTGGAAGGTGCTACGGTGGCTCCCAGATCAACTATTACAATATAAGGAATGGATAGATATTACTGTGTATCCCAGATCAACTATATATTGCAATATAAGGAATGGATGGACATTACTGTATATCCCAAATCAACTATTGCAATACAAGGAATAACTGGACATTACTGTATTCCGTATAAAGTATTGCTTGTGCATAGAAAACACTGCAATCCAGAGGGGAGCTAACGATGTAGTGGAAAAATTACAGAAGGAACAGTAGAATGCGCACTTGTTGACTCCTGCCAGTGGATAGCATAACTACCTAGCCTGTTTACAGTGCACATAAGGCAGCAAAGTTGTCCTATCTCATTGTCTGTGCATAGATGAAAAAATAAGAGGACGGGACTATACAACTCCTCACAAACATATCCAAGCTTTAAGGCATCTCATGAACGTTCTACTTCCCCAAACTCCCGACAAATTCATCTTCGGAATTTTCTACTGGCGACAAGTATAGCCCTGCAGGCACGAATGCATCTGATCCTACTTCCGCAAGGCCATCTCCAATCACTCACAGATACTCCGATACTCCAACTGATGGCGGTGCAGAATCATCTTTCAAGAGGTCAAAGAGTAAAGGCGCCGACTGCGGTTTCTCCTTTGCACATTTGCAGAAGCTGATGCTCATACAACCATTCGCGCACATAGTAATTTCCCCGGTCGCAAAAACCTTACTGTTGGATGACAATCGATAGAATGAGTTTACTTGGTCGTATGCGAAGCCCGATGCTTGCTGAAGCTGCACCAGTTCTTTCGTACAGATCCAGGTCCATGAAAATCCTTCCTTTCCCAGTACAAGTGATTTTAGTGCATCATGGGAGGGAAGGAGACGATCCTTGTGTGCGTCGGTGTTGTAGAAAAATGCAACATATCCTGTGATATCATCCAAAGTGGTTGGGTGCCTCGATAGACGCGATAAATTCTTCAAACGTCTCCCGTTCTTGCCGTGAGAATTGTCAGATCTTTTGTTGGATTCCATCACGCTGCACCAAAACAACCACCACTAGAGTGAGTAGATAAATTGTGAGTTTGACAGCATTTATGATATAGCAAGATGGCCTTGTGGGAGTGTAAACATGAAAGCAAGATGGCCTTGTGGGAGTGTAAACATGAAAGCAAGATGGCCTTGTGGGAGTGTAAACATGATCTCATGAAAACAGAACTTGGGAGTGTAACTCCCATCAGAGAAACTTGTTCCATTTCATTAGAACGTCTAGATTAGTAATTTCTTACGTTCACTCAATATTCTAGTCATGCATATTATCAATGAGCTTTGGCACGTAGAGTATAATTCTGCAACTTCACTAGCTTGGTGTGCTGCAGTCACTGGACCAACAGATCTCTAACAGCCCTGTCTAATATCACATCGATACTGGCAACTTTAATAAGACTGTGGTGGTAAGAGAACATTCCCAGATCATTCCCGTGAATGTTCATTTGCCATGAAGCTACGTACCCTTGCTGAGCACTCACCATCCCCACTATTATGCAACTTGAAGTGAAACTGAATCTAAATCAGTGACACCCTTGAAGCTGGACCCATCTCCTTTTTCATCGGATCACACAGGACTACAAACAAGTTTTCTACATTCTGTGACAAGCACAATCCCAACGGACTATGCACGCTTGATGTACTTCGTAGTACTGTTTTATTCAGCGCATGTTTGTGACACTGGCCCAAATATAGTGTTTGTACGTTGTTTTGCCGATGTTCAGATGGGCCTAGGATAAATCATTGGTACTAGTTATACTGTCAAAGTCCAGGACCTCTAGTCAATCCAACTTAAATTCTGATCCCAGTTACAAGGCACCCCTAAATTCTATCCCAGCCATCCGGGTACATCATCGACCTTGGCAACAGTATATACGGCAACGTACATTGCTAACAAATAATTTTCCCATAATAACTTAGAGCGCGTACTCTCCTAAACCGCTTGATAAGCTTAAAGATCAGTTCAGGACAACTTCAGGCATAAACCAAGCGTGAAGCGGGTATATACAAAGTATAGAATACTGTAATTATTGTGAACAAGGCAACAATATGGAACGGAAAAATAATAGTTACCTCGGAGATTCGCTGCAGGAGGAGATTCCGGTGCTGCAAGGCACAATTCAACGGATCGGAGGAGAAGTAGCAGAAGCACGAACTACAATTCAATGGCAGACATGCACATTTACTGCGCTATTGAATGCGCCTCCAATCCCGGGCCAGCAACCGAGACACCTCGAACGATCTCAAATGAAATTTCCTCCCTCCACGCACACAGAACTTTGAGCACCACAATACGCAATGAGAAATGCAAAGAAGGAAATGCCAGATAATGGTAAGCTCATGTATGCAATGGGTACCTTTATGCTGAAAGGGAATTGACCGCTGGAATGATCATGGAGGCACTTAGTGCCCAGAGCACTCCCTTAAACGTGTCAGTTCCCTAGATTGGGAAAATCAAATGTAATAGATCAAGTTACATGCTATATCCTTTAAGGTCACTTGTACGAAGTAAATAGCAAGTTAAAATTAAAACTGTTAGTAACTAACACTTTAACGTACCAGTCCTTTCTGGAAAGAGTCAAACTACAAAAATAAGAGGAATTAAGCCTTGAAGAATAATCAAAGTGTATTTTGTAATATTTTCATGCATGAAATTAAGTGTTTCCGATAAGTCCTGAAATTTTCAGACTTTTTGGATTTAACACGACTTTTTTACAAATTTTTAAGTCAAATACTTCACAAATACGTTTTAATTGCAAAAAATCACACGCATCAAATCACACGCATCAAATCACATGCATCAAATCACAATGGAGGAACACATGATATCATTGGTATGTTTTCCATATAACAAAAAATTAGTTAGATTTAGAAATTCGAAAAGTAAACACCCCATGTAGTGTAATTCAGAGCTTGCGTTGAAAAGCTTGCAAAAGAAAATGAATGATACATACGGTAGCACTTGAAGGCAAATATGGGTCACTAGACTTAACTCCTAAACACACCAAATCTTTGATAATTTGGAACGCTAGCCTGAAAAGAAGATATTAGCATGGCTCAAGTGTACAAAATGTGTACGTGATAGAACCGGCAAATGTTATATTAACCCCTAAACGTCCTCACCTATGTCCTGTTTAGGTAAGAATAAGCTAAGAGTTTACAACCCGTTAGTTATGGAGCACACTATATTTCTTCTATAAATGTGTTTTTCTATCTCAAATGAATAAATGACACCCTATACTTGTTTTCCTATAGTTATCTAAATTCTTGACAATGACTTCTCCGGGTAAAGAACAGAAGAGGAGTTAGTGAGTTAGTGAGTCAGTGATTTAGTGAGTTAGTCAAATACTAAGGCAGAGACTACGCGAATAGCTGCTTGTTTTTATGTACTTTTATTTTTACGTGCTTTTATTTTTATGTGCTTTTATGTTTACGTACTTTTATTTTCATGTGCTTTTATTTTTACATACTTTTTCTTTTATACACTTTTGTAATTTATGCATTTGATTATTTCCTTATTTTTCAAAATAAGTATAGTTCACTCCGTATATACTTCTATTTTTACGTATCTTAGATTCAATGTAATTTTATTACTATATGTTATTATTTTTATATTTTTTTATATTTATATGTTTTTATTTTAATAGTAACTAAAATAAACACATTTTTATTTTTAGTACTTTGTGAGTTTAGCTATATTAAAACCAACATGCTTACAATGAACTTATATGTTTTGTATTTATTTTGCAAGTCATTTTATTTTCTATCCATTTCTATTAAGGTTGTCATATATTGATTACATGTGTATGCTTTGTTTTTTTCTATCAATTTGCATGTAATATATTTCTGCAAGATGTGTATATATTAATAATTATTCTATAGATATTATATTATCTTAATACACATCTTGTTATAATATTTACAAATTTGTGATTGATGTATAAAAAACTTAGTAAATATGTTTCAGTATTATGATTGACTTTTTAGTTATATAGAAATTCAAGAAATAAATGATAGATTTATATTCTTTTGTGTCGCTCAATGGCCACCATGAATGCACATGGTTCACCATCTTTCTTGACTATTTTTGTTTCCCAAAATTAATAGTTGATTCACAGCACCTTCCGGTGTATAAATTTGGGGGCTCCTTGTGATTAACTGACCCTATTTTCCTAAAATTGTTATTGTTAATCCCAGTACACCCTACTACATGTAGGGGTTCATGATTGACCTTTCTATAATTCACAGGTGGGACTCCATCCATCCACTTGGACAGAACATACCCAAGGATTCAGAAGACACATGAGCTATGGCTTATGTTTACGAAGCATCTATCATGCACAGTATGCACAGTATAAGCATATTGTGATCCAGACAAGGTTGACAGTTCTTTCTGACTGACAAGGTTGACTTTCCGCATTGAGATTCGTGCGATGGTGATGTCCTAAATTGTTACGACCCTGTAGCAAAATTAAGGCAGCCGCAGCCACTCCCACGATGGAATCGACGATCGCAACCTTCTAGTTTGTTTCGGTGTTCCTGGTAGTCATCTGTTGGTCGTTGAATAGAAGTGCCTGTGAGCGATGTAATGGAGTGCGTGTTGAGGAACCCCAAGACTTGGATATGGAACTAGGGTTTCTTGCAGAAGGTGAAGCGATTTTTGTAGACTGCAGCCTGCGCACGTTTGAGAACAACTCGTTGACGTCGTGCCCGTCGGTTCCTCAGAACACTACATACTCGGAGAATTTCACGCCCCCATCACACCTATCGATTAATTTTGGTGGCGACACTAATGAGACTCCATATTTCGCGCCGCCATCATATATGTCCGTTAGTTCCAAGAGCGTCGCTAAAGAGTTGGAAAATGCAAAGCCGACATCACATATGTCCGTTAGTTCCGGGAGCGACACTAAAGACTTGGATTCTGCAAAGCCGCCATCACACATATCCATTAGTTCCGGGAGTGACACTAAAGACTTGGAAAATCTAAAGCCGCCATCACACATATCCATTAGTTCCGGGAGTGACACTAAAGACTTGGAAAATCTAAAGCCGCCATCAGAGTTGTCCATTAGTTCCGGGAGCGAAACTGTAGACTTGGATAATTCTCCTCCGCCATCTGATCCGCCCATTAGTTCCGGGAGCGAAACTGTAGACTTAGATAATTCTCCTTCGCCATCAGATTTGTCCATTAGTTCCGGGAGCAAAACTGTAGACTTGGACAATTCAACGCCGGCGTCACGTCTGTCCATTAGGTACAGGAGCGACACTCAAGAGGAGAGATACAGAAGCAATCCCTGGACCCAAACTGAGTCCATCTGCGACAATGAGTTTGGCGGTGTCGATGAGGACTTGATCATGCAATATGAACATTATGCCGAGAACACATGTCTGTTTTTAGACTATGAACGTGCAGAGAGCGAGTACACAGGGAAACTGGAAATTTCTCACGCTGAGAACTTGAGATTGTACCAACAAGCACAGGAAGTTTTGGAGTTGTTAGCCCCCGGGGCTAAACTGGCGGGGGGCTAATCTTTGGGACTTTAGCCCCGGCTAAACCTGCCCTTCCTTCTAGCTCGCGAAAGATTAGCCCCGGTAATGGGATCATTTTGGGGGGCTGAAGTCCAAAGTAGAAAAAAATCTCAGATTTTTTGCCGCGTGTGTAAAGGGGGGCTAATCAGGGGGCTAACGCACACTGTGTTAGCCCCGGCTATTGTCTTGGAAACTTCTTGTAAAGGACTTGTCACCAGAGTCAGCATTGATATTGCGGGGGCTGATGACGTGCATGCCAACAACTTGTACGCGCTGTCAATCTTCTACAACAGAGAGTACCCATTCGACAGGTACGAGGAGGAATTTGAAGAGTGGTTGTACAAGAAGTCATTGGAAGCAATGTTACTAGCTGAGTTTGGCATCTGACTTGTATATTCGTCGCGGGTGAGGTACTTATTTTATACCCGCATCTTTTTTGCAGTTGTAATTTCAAAAACTGTGCAATTCCCTGCTTGAAGTAGTAGAAGTTAGACAAAAAACTGTAGGGTGGTGATACTCAGCCAAATGCCGTATTTTTAGGACGGCAATATCTGACTTCTCATTTTATAGACCTACTACTATCACATATTGAAGGCTTCAATAGAAGTGCCAAAATACTGAAACACTGCCTTTTTTTCAAATCTGGGACTGCATTCAGAGAATTTACCGAACGAGGATAGCGAGATTCAAGGGAGGTAACTTGGAGATTGAAGAGCGAGGACCTGTACGAGGAAGTTGCCTATGCATGTAAAATAGTTCAAGTGCAAGCCCGGACAACTAGCTCTTGAGTGGGTTTTGCAGCAAGGCGACGGTGTTGTACCCATCCCAGGTTCGTTCTCAATTCTGTAAAGGCGTGGATATTGGTGTCTGCCCTTTAGGGTTCAGTGGAATTATACAAAATCTCTAGAGGATTGTTAGCGAATGGAAACTGTCAACTATATGTGTCAACAAGTTGTAGCAGGGACAGATAGTTAAAGAGATGGAATAATTATACACCAAATGGCAAAACAAAAATGGAACCATCAATGTAGTGTAGACCGTAGATTCAGCTCAGATGCTCGATAGTGTTGTGATTTGCATACTTCTCATTGTTGCGAGCTTTTAAAAAATGGGCTGCAAAATTAGACTTGCCGTTGTCTTTTATCATGTGCTGAGTCTTAGCAAGTGCTTATTAATCTACAAACTAGCTGGGGTTCTTTACGAGAGTTCTGATATGTGATATCTTTTTTTTTGGCAGGTATATTCAAGACAACTATTCTAAGATTCAGAATGTGGAAAAAGAGCTCTTTTCATTAGCCTTGGAAGTAAAGCTCAGAGCTGGACTTAAGAAAGCATGCACTTATTCTGACTTTTATTTAACTTTTCAAGTTGGTGAACTTAGCAAATTTGTGAGCACTCTTTGCATTTTTTGTGAAAGTGACCAAATGCTCTCTTTTGATTCAGAGAGTGACTTTTTCTTATTGTTCTCTATGAATTTGTGCATATTGTATTGTTGGAGCATCTTCGGAAATTAATTGAAGCCTCAACCGAGAAGATCAAAGCTGCAAGAGTGAAGGAAGAGCAGGCTAGGAAGGTAATTTTTTTTCACATTGCATGGCCTGGATGTTGATCAATACATTGCACAATTATAAATCCTTTGCTCTTAGTACAATCAAGCGTGTTTTATTCTTCACCTACTGAGTGTTAATGCTTTTGTTGCAGGTAAGGGAAGCTACTATGAAGGCAGTGGAAGCAGAAGAGTTGAATAAGCAGAGGCTTTGTGAAGATCTCAAGTCTCCGATATGACGACTTTCCCCCTGCAAGTTTTGGACACATGAAGCTTGGTGATGTTATGTACAATTGATGAACTTAGTACTGTAGCAGTTATTAATGTCTCAGAGGACTGCGTTTCAATGGTTTTAAACTTACCAATTTGATTAATCGTATTTTGAAAATTATTTTTCAAATTATATCAAATTTTATATCACCAGAATCAGTGAAGAACATTGCATGTGTTGGTCAAAGAATAAGTGAAATATGAAAAAAGGAGCGGTCTCATATGATCCTCTTAAAAGGGCTAAAAAAATCATGGAGACCAATTGGTCCGTGTTCGTGGAACTGTATAAGAGAGCGGGAACACAGTCATAGCGTTTCCAGCAGCGGTTTTTAGCTAAATAACAGCGGATTCCCCAAAAGTTATCGGAGTGTGAGTTTTGACCGTTGAAATCACTGATGCCCTAGTATATCTGAGCCCTAAATTAGTGTGTACCTTTGTTAACAGGGTGTACCAACATGGAAGGTGAGGGTGACTGTAACGAGCGACTGCCCTTGACTCATCCTGAGCGCATTAAGGCAAGGGACTTGAAGTTGCATCAAAGAGATGAACAACGTGCAAATAGGAACGAATTGACCCGATACAGGTGCCCGTGCAACCTTTGTGGTGACCAGAGGCGGTCCTACAAAAGGGCCATCGTTGCATGACACCTAAGGCATCGGGGCACGCATGGTGCCTTGAGAGGGTGGACACAGGTAATGAATATCCCCCTAACTAACTTGGAATGGCAGCAACTTGTTTATACTTGCCAGTTCGAAGTGTCTAGTAAGTAATGATGTGGTCCTTTGTCAAGGCTGATAGTTGTTTTTCCATGACTCAGGGTGATGACCGCAACTCATCGGACGAGGAGTGGGAAGAGCATATCGGGAGACACGCAAGGGCATTTCTAGGCCTCGACGAGGGGGTAGGAATTGGAGTCATGGTAAGTAACGCACTTGCTCGGGCGGACGACGTTCACGTGCGTGCGTTTGAAGCCGCTCAAGCCTCCAGCAACGTAGCCGAAGTGTCAACAGCAGACCCTCTACACTCTGGCAGTCAATCACAGCAGGAGGTAAATAGCCTTACAGAAAGTTTTTCTTTTTTTCTTTTCTTTTTGCCACAAAATTGAAAGAATCAATTGCAGAGAGGATAAAATACAGAGCCACCACAGTCAGTCAGTCAAGGGGCAAGAGAAAATGAAGCCTAATTGAAACTGTTGGTGTTGTGCTCCACACGTGAGCTGAAAATGCAATTTTCACTGCCCTTTGAAGGGCTGAAAATTCCTGTAATGGGGGAGTGTCGGACATGTGCAGGGTAAGGGAGAAGACATTGGGCCTGCTCAATTAGACATGGATGTAGATCCGAGTTCGTCCTTGGGCCAGCCCACGAATTCCACTGATCCGCGGGACCTTGGCAGTGACGAGGACTTCTTCGACGTATAGGAGAACGGGGAGCCAGATGATAATTCCAGTGACTCCTCTAGTAATGAACAATGGAACTCTTCAGACGACGAATCCGACGATGATGAAGATCTGGAGGGGTTGTTAGGACTCATCCCAAACGATCGCATGAGGGTAAATCCAGAATTTGACATTGCTGCGACGCTGCCTCTATACGAGGGTAGTTCGTTGTCAATGTTATGTGCTACTCTACTTATTATAAACTGCTGCAAGACACACGGCGTGTCCATCACGTTTGTGAACGAATTACTCATGCTTCTAAGCATGAGTATATTGCCTACCGGGAATTGTTTGCCGCAAACAGAGTACAAGGCGTTGAAGATTTTAAGACGGCTTGGGTTAGCTTATAACATAACACACGCTTGTCCTAATGGCTGTTGTCTCTTCAAGGGCAAATTGGAGGAAGAAGAGAGATGCCCAGTTTGTGATCGTGACAGGTACCAACAATGCGGTAGATCAAGAGTATGGGCATTGATATTAAGACATTTCCCACTTGTACAGCGGCTCCTGAGAATGTTCAGTTCGAAGAAATTGTCAAAGCTAAACGTTTGGCACTATTATCATAGGAGCCAAGATGGGAAAATGAGGCACACGGCAGATTCTCCACAGTGGCGATTTGTGGACACCGAACTGGAACCAGAGGCCGGGAACAAAATTTTTGGTCTAGATCCGTGTGACATACACTTGGGCCTTGCTTTGGGTGGCATGAATCCACGGTCTGAGAAACATAGCACTCAGAGCTTGACTCCCATGATGCTTTTCAACTACAACCTACCTCCATGGCTGGTGACGAAAAAGTACTTTGTGATGCTATCTCTCCTCATCCCTACTAAATTCAATTTCAATGGGTCTAATTTTGACGTGTTTATTAAGCCGCTGGTGGACGAGTTACAGCAACTATGGAGTCGTGGAGGAGTTATCACCCAGGATGCAAGTTCTCTCCTGGGAATGCAGCAATTCAAATTGAGGGCACTCTTGATGTGGACACTGCACGATTTTCCGGCATATGGGCTTATTTTGGGACTCACAACAAAGGGATTCAAGGCTTGTCCCGTATGTGGGCCACACACAGTATTACGGCGGTCAAATGTACTCCGGAAGAACGTGTATTGTCCTTGCCACAGAAGATATCTTCATGAAGAATACTATTTTCGTGCAGCAGATGCAGCATTTGATAATGAGTCTGAGTACAAGACCGAGGAAGAGCCACTAAGTGGAAATCACACAATTTGGCGTGACAGCAAATCAGAGGCATACATCGACGCTGGTGGAATGGAGAAAGATGAGGAATTCCCGGCAAAAGAGCACGGCGTGAAGCGGGTGTCGGCATTGTATCACGTACCGTACTGGCGGGTGAGTGCACAAGAGCCTTATGTCTACCCTGGTTGTGCTTAGAGTTATATGAAAAACTTTGCATTGTAGCTTGATTATATGTACTTACCTTGCATATTAAAGAGTAGGGCCTTTTGTAGCCTCGATATTGTTTGAGCTATTGTCACTTTTGCAAAAAATTCCGATCCGGCATCTGCTAGACGTAATGCACATTGAGCAGAACATCTATGAGAGTCTCCTGTAGTTATTGTTTGGAACCAAAGACACAATAGCATCACGTTGAGAAATGGAGGAGGAGGGAATCCGCGAACATCTATGGGTTCGACGGGGGCCACTAGAAGGTGGAAATGACTTCAAGCCCCCAGCACCATATGTGCTTACTAAGGAAGAACAAAAGATTTTTTTGGACCAACTGGATGATATATCTGTGCCGACAGGGTATTGCGGGCCAATGAAGAAACATATCATCAAGAACAGGATCGGGAACATGAAGTGTCATGACTTCCACATATTCTTCCCGTGTGCTTGAGACACCTCATGTACCCGGGACCCCGCCATGCCATAATTAGATTGGTGCGGCTATTCACTATGATGTGCAAGAAGGTAATAAACCCGGCGGAGTTAGAGCGACTCCAAGAGTACGCAGCGGAAACCATGTGATTGATGGAAATATGGTTCCCACCTTCGTTCTTTGACGTAATGGTTAATTTACCAATCCATCTCGTGAGGCAGATAAAGTTGTGTGGTCCAATTGCTAACGCGTGGTGCTATCCCGTAGAGCGACATTTAAATGTTTTCAAAAAGTACATCCGGAACAGGGCTCATCCAGAAGGTGCCATCGCAAATGCGTATATGTATGATGAAGCATTTGGGTTTCTGCACAGAGTATTTGAAGTTGTATCCGCACACGCGACGAAGAATTTGGGATGACGATGAGGAGCCAGGAGACTGTGGTGAATTGTTGGAGGGAAAAGCCCAATACCGTGAGCTAACAGGAGAGGAACAACGAGAAATACATTCCTGGATTATAAGGAATTCAGCCGCAACTAGTGAGCCATGGAGGTGGGTTCATTCTTCGAAAAACGCACCACCTAAGTTGTCATCAGTGCTTTTTCAGTGCTTTCTACAAGGCATTTTCAATGTGAAGTTTAATTTAAATTGTAATTAGAGAGGAAGGTGATATGTCAACGTTTCCAATATGTATATAAAACACATAGTACAAGATCTAAGCAATATTGTAAACAAAAAAGCTATCAAAATCACTAAAATATCTATGTTATCAGTGGTTTTAATGAGTCACCAAGGACTTTTCTAAATGATAAATAACACTTTTTTGGTATAAATTTTGGAATAATTGAATGAGAATGATGATCATGTGAATGAAAATTGATAAAATACACTACAAAATCGTTCTTTGAATGAAAATAATGACTTTCTTGTCTTTAGCTACCCTCCAAAGGACTCTCCAAAGCACTATCCAAAGCAACCAAAAGCAAGTGGGTTCATTACAAAAAGTTTCAGTCTTTCAAAGGGCCGTGAGTTTTGAACCCCTGTACAAAAAAAAATATGATTTTTGTTTTTGAAGTGCTATAATGACGTGACCTTGTTGTTCGGCCACATCAAATTGTTCACTGTTGCTTCCTAGAACTAGCCACCCACTTTCTATGGCCTGCCTGTTAGGCAGCATAAAGAGCCACCCGCATTCCATGGCTTGCCTGCTAGGCAACATAAAGAGAAAGGCAATCAAGAGCCGAGTAGTTGTTAAATTCTTTTTAAAATTAAATTTTTTTTTAAATTTTTTTTTTTTGTTTGCTGAAAATGCAGTTTTCACGGCCCTCTGAAGGGCTGAAATTTACTGTAATGTGGTACTTTTTTTGGAGAATGGACCCACGTCAACTGCATAGTCTGGAGTTATGAGGAAACTGTCCATTGTCAATCTGATGCAATTTCTATTACGTGTTCTCAAAGTTGAGTCCAACTAAACGCACCATGGATTTATCAATATGTTGTAGGGAGTACCAGGCCATTGCCGTACGATTGCAGACAGAACGAGAAGCTTTCAGGAGGGATGCCGCAGCAAGAGGGCTCCCTCAACTACAGCAATATCAATACCCAGAGGAACTGTTGCACGACCTACCGGATATTTTGGAGTGGCTGCCATTGTAAACAACAGAATTGGTCAATAATCAGGGAGCAACAAACGTGGACATCGAACTGCTTTGGCTCTCAACTCTCCCCTCAAGAGAAACTGAGACTTTCTAGCTGATGTGGGCGTATGGCAACGATTACAGTGTCGAAGACGAGGGAGATGAGCCCGGGTTCGTCACAAAAGACTACGGCATTGCCAGCATATTTGGAGCGGAGGAAAGGCGGAGTGCAGGGGTGAGTATGGTGGGAGTATTGTAGTGTGGTACTCGGCTCGGAGGAGAGTCGTATTTCAAGGTTTTTGGATTCGCAACGATCCTGGGCCACGATCTTCAACAAAGATAGACGAGTATGGGTTCACAGTGGTTCGATTCAGTGATCGTATTCCAAGGGGGAGGGAGCCCTACGCACTACCTACTACTGTCTAATAAGTACGCCTCGCACTGAACTCGTGTTGTCTTGTCAGTCCATTGTTGATGCAAAATTAGGGTTTTAAAACTACTTAGAGGATCTCCTCCCCTACTCCAAATCAAAGGCCGTGACTGCTTGTAGCGGGCCCGGGCGGTTTTCTGTGCTTCACTGCGACTTGGACGAGCACCCTAGATGTCGCGGCCTCACTGAATTTCTTTGTTGTCTCACCATTCTCCAGAGTCTGTGGAGAGTTTGCGCGAGCCCAAAGTGCGGGAATTGTGACAAAGATTTAGCGCCAATTTGGTTTCGTGGATTAGATTCTTGTGTTTTTAGCGATGGCAGGGCGTGGGCGTGGTTCGGCGGTGCGGGGACGTGGGCGCGCTCAATCCGTCGGTGCTGCAGCATCAAGTTCAGGAGCCGGCCGCGTCTTGTTCGATGCGAATGCAGGTGGCGGGGTCGCAAATGCAGATCACGCAAATGCAAATCACGGCGATCAGGGCCACGACGATGTATTCGAGCCAGGCTGGTGCGGAGGCGGCCGACGCTGCGATTGTTGGCCAGCGACAGGGTTGCAGGGCCCGCCCGCTTGCCGCGACTGTCGCTTCCGCGGGTCAATTTAGCCCTGGTCTTAGCGTCAGCAATGAAAACGGAGGGCAGATTTCCCTCGCTGCGCGCGCTGGCAGGTGGTCGGAACTCTCAATTGCGTGACTCGGTTGGGGACCCTTTCAATTGCGAGCCACTGTTCATGTTTGGGGCCTCTAGATCCCAAATCGCGAGCCTGAAATTTGGAGTAGGGGTGGAGATGCTTTTAGGCAATGTGAAATCCGATGCATGCAAGGCAAGAGGGAAGCCAAACCCGTACTTTACACTGAAACAACGGCGTGTAGAGAGAGTCTGTTTCGGATTTAACACTTAAAATAGAAATAGAGGATGTGGGTAAACATTGGGCGTGGACAACATATACCATGAAGTGGAGCCAAATTGCGTGAAGTAATTCCCGGAAATGTTGTTTTGTGTTCGTGCTAGGTATTCTTTATACCCGATTGGCTGCATCCTAGGTAGAGTGTGGTACTGCAAAAAGAGCCGCGATCAAGGAGAGTATTGGACAACAATGATAAGCAGATGCTGGAAATATCGGGGGATTTGGATGGACTGCAGCTCCCGTTGGACATGAATGTAGCCCAATTTTGGCCTAATCTAAGGAATGCAGGGGAGGCAGTCCCAGCAGCGGAGATTCACCGCATGAATGCGTTGGTCAGGGGCAAGAGGCCTCGGGAAGAACAAGGTGGAAGAAACCGGGGACGAAGGAGAAGGGGAAGAGGTAGGAGGCAGCACCCCAGGCGAAATGAGGATTGAGGACCGACAATACTTCTGAGACTCTACACTACACCCGTGAGTGGCGCTGAAATGCTTGTCTAGCAATAATCAAATATATTCTCCAAACACCAAATTGCGCGCTTATAAGAGTGTCGTCTTTCTATGTAGAGTAGGAATTTTGAACCCCTTGCTGCAACTTGTATGTGTGTACAAAAATGATTGTAGATTGACACGGTGGGCACTCTCGATTTTGTAGCGATGAACAAGAGCGTCAGAATGATGTAAGCAAGGGCAATCCAGAAACTGTGGCAATATTTTCTATACCACTGTTGCACAGTTTTGTGATGCCGATGGCCAAATCGGGCGGTTTAGAGGCTTACATCTTTGTGAATATGCTACTTTACCTAGGTTCTCGCTGAATGTCCTTGATGTACCTCCACGCTCGATGTTTGATCTTATTTAGTCTGATTGAACCACCTTGGAGGCTACGAGAAGCACTTCCGTGATATCCAAGTGCAGCATTGATCAGATGGTCCCGGTTACGAAGTTTGGAGTTGTATTGGATCATTTAATTGTTTTCCCAAAATGAATATGGTGGCATTCACTAAATCGGTGATTAAACCATGCTTGCGCTGACCTCCTGAAAGCCAAGTTGTAGACGGTCAAAACCATGACAATGGATTCTTTGCCCAGCGCAATCGTACTCCAGTTCAAGGTTGCCACTCAGTGCCATTACGGATGTAAGATTTCTCCTAATTAGCGCATCCACCTTAATGGTTGAGATCAACGTTATGTGATTTAGAAGTGATTGTTTCAGTCTATATATGGTATTGCCCAATTGATGGGAATGAAGGAGCAATACAAAGGGAAGCTATTTGCAACTGCACGGTACGTTCTTTGTGCTCATATCAATAATAGGGTAACTGTTGATTATATTGTTGGCCCTATCCTCGATTGCGCTAGAACACACATCTCTGAATATTGTTACAAAGTATCAAAGTTCTTATAGGGTTAGCGATTAAATTCTCATATTGTGATAGTGTCACATTCACTAGGCTCTACATAACCTTCTGCTTGTCAGGAACATTTAAGGATGTGATCACAGGGACACATTTAGTATGGAGCTGGGTTCCTGAGGTTTTTTCCTTTTTATTGTACATAGCATTTGGAGTGGGAAATCTTTGTAAGAAAGTGCATTTAGTTCAGTGATGTGAGAGGCCCTACTTGCGAGTATGGGCCGGGATCAGACTCTATTTGCTGTTGTTTTTCAATGGTTGTGATGGACAGGAGGTGGTGCAAAAACGCATGAGCCAGATGGAATTATACATTCAATTCCATGGACTTTGCAGAGTTGGCAAAGATCACCTCTGCAGATACTAATCAGTCCTATACAACATGCGTGGACACCTCTCAACCAATTCAATATCCAAATGACGCTTCTCACAGGCACTCTTTGCAATCACTATTCCAGAAGTAGAAGCTGCTTCTCATAAGTGAAATCTTCGTTGTTCAATGACTTAATCTAAGAGAGCCTTGTATGAGTGATTCCATTTCCTTATTAGTCATGCAGACTTAGTGGCCTAGGGGAGCGGTGCAATTGCCACGCGGGAGAACCCCAGGTGTTCTTCTTGAACCAAAGATTAGGAGGGTTTAACATGAAAAATACAATCAATTATATTGTAGTAAATATAATTCAGAGCATACCGTGCAACAATAGTATACCAGAATCAGCGAAGAACACTACATGTGTTGGCCAAAATACAGGGAAATGTAAACAAAAAGAAGTCCACATAGGACCGACCGAACTTGCCAAAAACTAACATGAGGTCCTTCTTGGTCCGTTAGGGGATAACGACCCATTCAAGGTATAGGGGAATATGGAGTCATTTTGTTTTTTGGTTGAGAACATTACCTTGTAGCATTCCATTTTAAATGGAAAAAACTCTGATTGCCCCTTTTTGTTTTTTAGGGTGACCGTGCATTTGCTGCAGGTCCCAATGCTCATGTTTGCCTGCAACAAAGAAATGGGAGCGCAACTACTCCAATGCCTTCTATACCAATCCCCTCTAGATGCGGATTCCGAGCATTGCAGGTGAGATCCTTTTGGGCATCTATAAAAAACAGATAAAACCCTAAATCTGTGGAGGATTTTTGGTTCGAAAATGAAAATTTCACACTGTGTAAAACATACTCGGGAGAAGATCAAATATCCTATCACCGGAATCGGGGAAGATTTCCTCCATGCGCTGGTAAAAACACACATAAGATTGTATAAAAGGAAATCAATATGGGACGTACTCTAAACTACTACTCTAAACTACTACTACGTCCCAAATTTATTGTCATACAAATTTGTTTGATACTTCTTTGAGCCAATTTCATTGATCATATTGTAAGAAACATGATTAAAAAAGGTTCCAAATTATGTCACTAGACTGATCGAAGAACATTGCATGTCTTCATTGCAACCTAAATAAAATTAGCCACAAGGAAGTATTTTTTTGACCTACTTAAAAAAGCACTTTCAAATCATGACTTTCAAACATGACAATAATTTTGGGACGGAGGCAGTATAAAATATATGCTTCCAAGTTTGGGATTCTTGGTCCAACTGTGATAGTGCCATGAGATTGCTGATGATTCAAACCACTTGCACCTTGGGATTGAAGCTCGGCATTTGCATGTTGCAGGTCACTCCGAACTACATGCAAATCATTTGGTTTCAAATGATTGATGCAAGGATGACCTAGAAGCCCAGAAGAAGCAACCCGTGGGTTGCTTGCATGATTTTAAATGGACGAACAGGAGCAGCGCGTGGGCTGATGGCAGCTTTGAACAGGCGGACTATCTCTTGTTCAGATAGCCTTGGTTTCCGTATAACAAATAGAAGTGAGTTACATCTGACATGTTCAGATGGTACACGGTACTTTACTTATGACTAGTATCGCGCTCAATAATGGTGTAGCTACAACAAAGTTTGCGCTGAAAGTAGCAAGTAAACATGGCAAAGAGTGACTATAGCTACTAATCAAGTGCTGGTCCTTGCCATTTCCCTTTAGCATATAGGACCTGTGCATAGCAACTATTGCTACCGTACATGCATCTTTGTTTACCTCCAAACGCCCTGTACACATTGTACTGCAATTGGTAAGGAGAATGATTGCACCTAAGATCCTGCAATGTCCTAGTCGCAACACGTTGGAATTGTCAATTTATAGCTCTTGTACTGTAAACCCTGAAAACCGCATAGCTCTCATGGAATTTGAACGACGCTAGTGCTTTGAGGAACCCGAATATGGGTGACAGTTGGACTGGATTGTCGCCCGAATTCAGGCGACAATCCAATTTGACTATCGTTGGAATTTGGCCGACAGTCGAATCGGATTGTCACGCTAATTCGAGTGTCACTCAAACTTGAGCGTCACTCAAATTTGACTGACACTCAAATTCGCGTGACACTCGACTTTGAGCGACAATCCAATTCCTGTGTCACCCAAATTTGGGAGACAATCCGATTCAACTGACACCCGGATTCGATTGTCACCCGTATTTGTGTTTTAGTCGCAAATTCGGGCGACAATCCGATTTGACTGTCACCCGAATTTGAGCGACAATCCGATTTGACTGTCACCCGAATTTGAGCGACAATCCAATTCAATTGACGCTCGAGTTTGAGTGTAACTCAAATTTGAGCGATACTCAAATTTGGGTGACAATCCCATTCGACTGTCGGCCAAATTCGGCGACAGTCGAATTGTATTGTCGCCCAAATTTGGGTGACACACGAATTGCGATTGACGCTCAAATTTGACTGTGTGTGAAATTCAAGCGTCGCTCAAATTCGGGTAACAGTCGAATAGGATTGTCACCCGAATTCGGATGACCCTCGAATTCGGGTGACAGTCAAAATTGGGCGACACTCATATTTTCTTGTCACTCCAATGTGATAGTCACTCCAATCCGAGTGGCACCCAAATTTGGGTTGTGTGATAGTCAAATTTGAGTGACTTTCGAATTTCACCAGCGCGCTTGAGTGACATTCAAATTCGACTGTCACCCGATTCTCGTGACGCGTTTTTTTAGATGACATTTGAATTTGAGCGACACTCCAATTTGCGGTTCACTTAAAATGGAGTGCTACTCAATAGCTTTGCAGCGGTGTTGCACACGCCTTGAAATTCCTAAAATTGCAGTCGCAATTCCACAAACACGGTCTACAGTTTCGATGCGGCAGCAGATTTTGTTTGAGGAATTGCGACTATGATTTTAGGAAATTCAAGGCGTTTGACATACCGTTGGAAAGGTCGTCTCAATACCTTTCCAACGGTATGTCACACTCCTTGAAATTCCTAAAATAGCAGTCGCAATTCCACAAACAAAATCTGCAATTACGACACGGTAGTAGATTTTGTTTGTGGAATTGCGACTGGGATTTTAGGAATTTCAAGGCGTGTGACATACCGTTGGAAAGGTATTCAAAAGACCTTTCCTACTGTATGTAACACGGCTTGAAATTCCTGAAATCCCAGTCGCAATTGAAAAACAAACTCTGCAGTCGAGACACGACAGCAGATCAGGTCGCGAGCTGAAAAGGACAGCAGCCGCTTGTCGCTGCGGCTTTGTTTTACAATCATGGCACACCCTAAACTCACACATCAGTTTAGAGCTACGCTATTGGAAAATCGAGCGACTGTCGTTTTAAATCGGGTGCCAACAGGGAAAAAACGAATCGCAAAAAAAGGTGGTCAAAAGTACTGCAATAGGAAAACGACTACTGTACTTTTCGACCATGTTTTCTACTAGTGTATATAGCCCAAATTGGCTGCTCGTAGCAACCACTGCATCACTGGGTGCAGATCTAGTGGTCTCACTGGAGGCAATCACTAACATCTCTAGAGGCAGTCACTGATATCACGAGCGGCTGTTGCAAAAGACATTGTCTCCAGTCACGGATATTATTGCCATCACTGATGGTAGTCACACTGTGTACAATCACATTCATATTCAATGTCAGCTAAAAACATGTGATGTGAACTCTCCTCCTCCAATCTTCTAATGGTGCCGCGTTGGTGACCACGAACTCGTGAATCCATCCTCGGAGATTTGGTGACAGATAGCGAGGACGCTTGTTGCCTTCGAGGATCTCGTTGTACATTATTGGGTCTTTTTTATCGTCCCACACCCTCCGAGTAGTAGTCGTATACTTTTGCATAATTCTAGGTGCAGAACCTCAATGCCTCAACTATAGCATAGTGTTCGGCCATGCTACCTTCTGGTTTGGCTCGATTTCGAACGTAGCCTTTGAGTGTCTTCAGATACCTCTCAATAGGGTACATCCATCGTGTATGATCAGGTCCACAGATTTCCACTTCCTCCACGAGGTGCAACACCAAGTGGCTCATATTGTCAAAGAATGACGGTGGGAACTCCTTCTCCAACACGCATAATGCAATGAACGCTTTGCTCCTCATATCTTCTATAGCATTGGAGTCGATGGACTTCGCACATTTCCTCTGGGAATACTCGGCTCAACATTATGATTGGTGTCTGAACGTCCTTTGCCAATGTAGTGCGCACACACAGCGGCAGCATCTGATGAAAGAGGACATGGTAGTCATGTGATTTAAGGCCTTTGATTTGCCCATCCGTGTTCACTCGATTCTTCAGCTGCCCGACGTACTTAGACGGGGTTTGCAAGGAACGCAATTGGTCCACAAAGACCTGACGCTATTCTTTTGTAAAAACGTATGATGACCTAGGTAACATGACAGTGCCATGTTTTTTTCTGCATACGAGCCATAGATGTTTCCATATACTCGCTTCTTTCATATTGAGATGAACTCCAAGTGTGTCCTTCTCTCCGAATATGGTCTTCATAATATTTTCAGCAATGTTTTTTTCACAGTGCATGACATCAACGTGTGTCGGATGGGAAGATCCTGTACAATTACTCCACAGAGTCACATATTACATTCCATGCAATGCATCATTGCACTGTGCAGTCACATTCCGCATCTCATCACAACACTGAGTCCTAAACTGGGTTCCAAAATTCAGAGTTGCACTGTGCATAGTCATATTCCATGGCACATCATTGCATTCAATCAATTTGGATTTAGTGGACATCCTTACATAACAACATCGCTGCCTACAATCATGTCAATGTACAAGACTGCGCTAGATACACTTACTTTCCAATAGGGAAGGTCAAAAAGACAAGTCCTCCTCTTCTCCCCGTGTTTGTGTACCGAGTCCGGCGTTTGTCATCCTTCGTTCGCGTGCATCGTGCTTGTCCACTCTTGTCGAGCAATCGCAAACGCCAAGTGCTCTCGACCGCTCATCCTTTGCAGTGGAGGTCTCATGTCAGGTTGGCCATCAAAATTTGCCTTTTGTTGCCTCTATTGGTGCGCCATCGGCAATTGCCGTCTATGCCCAAGGTATACATTCTTCGTCAATGCTTTCGAGCGCTAAGTAACTACGTTGGGGTCACACACGGGACACGCCTTGTATCCATTCGTGACTTGGACAGAAATCAATCCGTATGCCGGAAAATCGTTCATTGTCCACAATAGCATACCTTGGAGCTTGAATGTTTTGTCGCCGGAGTGTCATCGCGACCCATTCACGCAGTCGGTCCCTTCCTGTAGCTCTTGTGGCTCCTCCAATAACGGTGCGAGGTAAACATCCACATTCTTGTCCGTCACACTTTCTTTTCTGGGTATCAATAGAATAAGCATCAAAAAGAAGTTTTTGGTCACAAGCCACAAGGAAGATTGTAGTTCAGCATCACCACGGGCCACGTGGAGTGGCTAAGGCTTTGGTTCTAGAATGGATTCATACCATCTAGTGCCAAGCCTAGCCTACTGTTACGTCCTTCTTTCGCAAACTCCGGCCATCTACTATTCACGTGCTTCCATGCCTTTGAGTCAACCACGGATCTCATCACCTTGTCCTTGATTTTTCCGTCCACGTGCCACTTCATGAGCTTCACTCGCCATGTGCAACTGTACATTCTTTGCAAACGAGGGATCAACAAAAATGTCGCAAAACTTTGACCAATACCGTTTTGGAGTTGTCTACTTACCGGGATTTGTGGCATATTGGGCACTCCGTCGCGTCCTCCAATTCTTTCCGAAATAAACAACACCCATCTCTACACGCATGTATAGTGTTGTAGGACAACCCCAATTTCATCAACAAACTCTTTGCTTTGTGGAAGGTTTTCGGAAGTGTGTTGCCCTTGGGCAATATTACTCATGCAATAACTTCAACAACTCGTCCACAAATTTGTTGGATACGCCAAAAGTGGTGCAACAATTAAGTACCATGAGGATGGAGGTAAGACGGTTGGAGGAGCTCCTTGCATAAAGCGGAGTGTTTGCTTCGCGTAAAAGGGCATCCAAGACTATGCCACTAGGGTCCTTGATGTTCATCGTTGACCCGCTTCACTCCATAGGGTCGTTATTGTCCTCCATTCTGTTTTTTCTACCTTTGTCGTGACTTGGTGGGAAGCCATCGTTCCAGACTGGGGCCATTTCATTGAACTCAACATCAACTCCGTCATGCATAGTAGGGTTGGTATCGCTCCGCCCTAAGTTCACGTTTTCATACTTGTTGAAGCACTCTGCCACCATGCGTAAAACATCCACTTCCCGGGCTTCTTTGCCGTCAATGCTAGGACTCGACAGGGGCTGACTACCTTGCCCACTGCTTGGTGCATTAGGGGTCAAGATTAAGGGACTGTACTCGTCTTGCAATTCCAAGGACAACACATTGGATGTCACATTGCAAAGTGTGATGATAAACTACATCATGCATTTCCTATTTCAGAGCGCTCATTGTTATTGCATCCACCTGCGCCAGGGGGTGTGTCCATGTTGTTTTAGTCTCATCCACGCATTGAGGGTCTCATATTAGACATGTTACGCAACATATGACTGGTTGGCATTACGATTTCATTTGGGATTGTGCCTTGCTCTAGATTTTGTATTCTGCCGAGGTGTACTGTGCTCCTACAAAAGGAAGCAGTTCCTCACCCTCTTTGGCGGGTTGCATTGCAAAGAGATCCCAACCAATGAAGCGATATTTAGACACTTTCACTTGCCAGTCTCTTTTCCAAAATACGAATGAAGTTAGCTTTGGTATGGGCCCGTCGCACCATTTTCCATCATACACGTCTGACCGCCACTTCTGCAATCGAGAAATTTGCATGGATGTCACTGTCGGTCTGGCGCTCTCGGAGGATTGTGTTTGGCTTAGAAACTTGGTCAGCAATGTCAAACATGCGGCTCTTACTATCGGTCTCCAGCGGGCCTACATAATTCATTAACACATAATTTTTTAAACCAAATCACTGTACGTAGAACCACGTCGCTTTGCTTAGTGAACAATGTGAACGTGGTTGAAATCAGTTACTAAAATTGAAGCTGTGAAAACTGGGTCCCTTCTTCTAGTGCGAAGATGCTTCCGAATCGTGGCTCGATCGAAGACTTTCCCCCCTACACATTCCAGGCATCGGCACAGGTACTTTGTTAATCGCATGGAGTTTCCTAGGATCTCTTCCTCTTGCCATAATTGGAGATGCTTCAAGCGCTCCTGCTCCCCTTCATCCATCCTATGGAAAGAACTCGAGCACACATGTAGGGTGACATAGTGCTTTGAGGCATATACAATATTGTACTGATACACACTGCAGGAGGGTGCTATCAATAATCTTAGGCATACCTTGAAGCTTAGGAAAAATACAGTAGGGAGTCATTCAAGACTACAGAGTAATGTGCATGGCTACAGGGCGTCATGACAATGACTCTAGAGGGTTATATAACTCCTAAGTGTCACATAAATCACTCCACTTAGTCATTTTAGGAAATTTTTCGTTTGCTTTATTCCTTGTTTCATATAAGAATTGATTGAATAATATTGGTGATGGATTAGAAAAAGTTGATTGTGCAAATATGATGAAGAATTAAAAGGAATATTGCAAATCTGAAATATTGCAGATACGGGATGAAATAATGGGTCTTCAAGTATTTGATATGTAACCAACTATGTTTTTGAACATATCATCACAGACATAAAATTAATCATACAATTTTCAAACGCATGTACAGAAAACAGTACAAGTTCATAGGTTCCCCACACACATGAAGACACAGATTTCGGAAAGAGTATGAATATTTTCAATACTTCACAGAAGTGTTGTACATTACACATTAATTGATGTTAAGAACCTCGCTGTGATCCTAGAGTTGGGATCCATGGGTGTCATCCAACAAATCCCCTAAGAGCACTCGAGACTGCTCTCTCAGCTGTAATGCCTTCTGTAGTATGACATCTAATTCAAGGAGCATATCCATAAGTATCTTTATGCTTCGTACATTTTTCCTCTTTTTTATTCTCTCAACAACGTCCGCATCTTCTTTATGCTTTTTAACAAGACGGGACCCTTGACATATGAGGCAATCACATTTATTTTTTCCCTTGGAAATGCCATCAAATTGCTCACTCTGTATATCTACCAAAGGCTCTTCATTCATACTATCCCTATGATTGCTACCTTTGGAATTACTGTCCCGCATGTTGGCCATGTTGATATGGATCGCGCAATGTTGTGTGAGCCTGCTTGCGCACTTCAGATGAAGTTTGCGGTGTTTAGATCACACTAGTATCTGCAACAATGATTTACAATGGGAATTAAATTTTGCACTATACATCAAATTGGGCCTCCCCTTTTTTTTAAACAGTTTTGAGTAGGGCTTATGTGAACTTTTCCTTGTTCAATTTTTTTGACCAACACGTGCAATGTTATTCACTAATTCTGGTGGTATAAAACTTGGTCTCATTCTATTAATATATTTCACAATATGATTGATTGAATTGGCCATTTAAAAACCATGAATCATTGGTCGTTTAGGGGTTAACTCTTGCCTCTGATATTCTGCTGGCTAGGATTATTGCACAATCATAACGCGCTTGATGGAAAACTTGAATTTTCTATAGATAAGGTCTTTCATAGGTCTTTCTTGGGGTGGTTTTTAGCTTGTGCATAAGTGGATGGTGCGACACATATATTTTCCTTCTATACTAGCCGATTTACCAAAGGTATTTATTCTACCTGATTTTGCTCATTTAGTCCAGAAATATTAAACACTCTAAATGCACTATATTATTTCCATATTTCATGCCCTTGTATTTGAGGTCTTTTCATCTGCTTTGCTCACTATTTAGCTTTTGGGGTTTGAGGTACCTACAGGTAGTGGCAATGCTACTGGTGTTTGTGATTTCTGCTTTGTTTTACGAGGTACATTCCTATGTGAGTCAATTAATCTTTCATAGTGCTTCTTAGATCATCCAGCACGTTGGAATGGTTAATTCAAATGTGCTGGTTCATCAACTTTGTTTTGTTACATTTTTCTTCTTCAAGTAGGTGGAGGCAATTATAATACCCTATTACTGGTGCACTCTTCTTTACTCAGATAATGACCAATTAATACCAATTTTGTGCACACTATTTGGGTGTCAAGGTCCATAACTTTCAAGAGAGAGATATACAAGACTACAGAGTCATATAGATGACTATAGGGCGTTATCTATATGACTGGAGAGTGTTGTATAACTCTCGGGTGTCACATACATCACTCCGCTAAGTCGTCTGTGTGACTAAGGGCTTGGTCAACAGAGATACACGTGGCACCAGTTAACCAAGCTACCATTTCAAGCAACACCCAAGCAATACTTGAGCTTCCGACATTTCTCGCAATTCTCATGCAGCTTGAATGATGGCGCGTTCACCTCTAGCATACGAGCGGTTGAGGAGCAGGACGATTGTAGAGAAATCAACAGTTTTGGCAAGTTTGGGGTTGCCGTTGCTTACAAAACAAACCTTCAAACAGCCAAAAGACAAAAGATGAGTGCTTACCTGATTAAAGTGCAGTGTCTAGTTCATAGGTCTTTGAAATTGTCTCCGCCCGCGCCCAATTCTTCAAGTAAAAACGCAGCTCTAGAAGTTGCAGGGTTTGCGCATACACTCCAGTCCGCTAGGGTTTACGCATACACTCGCGCCCGCGCCCAATTCTTCAAGTACACCTGCGACTTGCTAGAAGTTGCTTCACTAATTGCATACACTCCAGCCCGCTAGGGTTTGCGATAAGAGGATCTCGCCGCTAGGGTTTGTGCATACACGCCAGTCCGCTAGTTGTTTGCGTCGGCGATCCAGTCCCTACTAGGGTTTGCGCATACATTCAATTTGAGATTACTCTGCCACCGGATGCTGGTAATCCGCTTCCGCTTGCTGGTACTCCGCTTCCGCTTCTTGGTACTCCGCTGTCAGTTGTGTAACCCAGCTACAAAAATCTAGAAATTCAGTGCGATACTAGTGTCGCAAGGCAGCAAAAAGGAGTTTAAGGTGGTGCAAGCCCCATATGAGCAGGTAAGCCGCTTTGCTTTAAGAAAAAACAAGTGAGGAACGGCCAGAACGACTTGAGCAGTGGAGGAAGCCTTGAGCTTGAAACCCTAACAGAGGTTGGGCCTGTGCTAGAGGCAATGACGCTTTGCAGTCATGTTGGCAGGGTTTTGGGGCTCCCGTGAGTGATGTTGCACAGCCGCAAAGACTTCCTTGAGTGATGCAGTGATTCCCACTGAGTCCATTGGGGTCTCTCGCTGCAGACATCGTGACTCCTTGGTGTCACATCTCGCTGCCATTGTGACCCTGAGTAGTCGTATATTTTTGTGGATATGGATAATTTTGTTTGTAAAGTGATAAGAGATGTTGCTAATATGCCGGATGAAAAGCAAATTGAAGTGTTCCACGCAATTGCGTGTTCCCCGGCAATTACGATTCTGGTGTTGGAAATGACTTCCATTGAGATTGCGGATGTTGTTGATAGCAGTCGGACCGTGCCGTTGCAAGAGCCTTGCACTGCCAAGCCAACGCACACGCGACAAACGCAGAGGAGGCTCCAAACCGACTCCAAGGATGACGACGAGGAAGACGGTGAGGACGAACGCGTGGAGGAACTGTTGAAAACAAATCGAAGAAAGGCAAGAATTTCATCTCCAATTTGAAACCGCAGTTTTTACGTAGTTTTGTGCTGCATGGAAGTATTTCTTGTCTGCCTTGGACCAAGCTATTTTCCATGCGCCTGTAACAGTTATGTTTGGAATCTCTATAGAGTTTTGAAGTTTGCCATCTCTTTTAGACGTTCGCTAAGTTAATAAAAAGTTTGAGGCGTAATTCTTGTGTGAAAAATGAAATGGTTAAGAGATGATCTGTTTTAATGTTTTTTTGCAAATTCGTGAAATAGTCTTTAGTAAAAGCAGGTCTAGCTGAGGATTGGAACTAGCATATAATATAGATGACTGATGCGAGGTCAAGTACCCGTCGTGTTTAAAAGTCGGGGTTATTGGAGACAGATTTGGCTTTGCACTATCACGAAGTCGGTCAGATTTTCCACTCATCCTATTGAGCAGCTCAATAGGGTCTTGGGGTGAGACTCATGCAGTGAGGAGTTGGCCTGCTGCTCTCCCTCCTTCGCCTCACCCTCTTTTGGTTCTGCATTGCAATCAATGTCAGCTAAAAAAACAAGTCCTAGGCTGTTGTTTTTTAGGAGCTTTGGGTTCAAAACAATTTCTCTGCGCTTATTACATTAGACATGATGAACTCATGAATAGATTACCCCTGTAGAGGAATGAGGAGCAAAATTTTATGTTAAAGACACCAATTACACAACCTTCCATAGTTGATTTCTTTTTATGCACTCACACTAAAAGTAATTAGTACTTTGAATATTAAAAAGTGAAACCAACTGGAAACAATATAGTCCTCTCATCTCCGTCAATGTACACGTCTATCAATTTTGAAGGGAAAAATGATCCTGTTTCCTTGTAACGGACAGTAACAACACTTAATCATGAACTCTGATCTTCGCAAAGAAGGGAATTACATTGGTTATAGATACTTAATGACCTAACTCTAGTGTTTTTTAATGTCACTTAAGCATATTTCCTCTTACTCTACACAAATCTTTGAACAAAACTGATATCAAGAAATGAAAAGAAGAATTTTCTACGTTTGAATTGATCGGTTGTGAGTCTATTGTTTTTGAGCAAAAACCATGATATTCGCAGTAGAGTAGTGAGAGATTGCAAGAGCTCAATATCGTAATTCTTCTCAAGAGTTGATACAAGTAAGAAGTAGCTGAACGGGGTGTAATAAAGTGTCCATACTGTCTTTGCGGAAATATGACTGCTCTGAGCCATTTTTTCGTAAGCACACCTGCCTACGTCTTGAATATGACTGTCTATAGTCATATTTCTGAAACATGACTGCAATAATCTTAAATATGACTGCCCGCAGTCATCGTGAAGTATGTACAATTCTGCACAACCAGGTTCTAGATTTCAGTTACCCAATACATAATTTCCCCGGCTTCACTTTCATAGTAGCCATTTCACCAAATCCCAAGCTGCAGTCATGAATACTTTCTTTTGCTTGACAACAAATTTGTCTCTTTTAGGGGGAGCGTGATTCTTCTGATAAGCCTAGGTTGTGGGCGGGGGACCACTCTCGAAAGAAGAGCAAAATGTCTTCATCGAGGTGGGGCGGGGGAGGGCAACAATGAAGGGCTCGAGGAGGAGCTTGTGGAGGTGTCACCGAGCTTGCAAGAAACCCAGATTGAGTACGAGGAGGAGGAGGCATCGAAAGATGAGTACAGTGACAAGGAAGTAGAGGACAGATTGGTCGAGGGGAACACGAGGTTGATGAACGAGATCGAATTGAAGGAACTCAAAGTTCTAAGGCGGATGGCGGTACAGATTCTCGTGGCCTGCGCGAGGAATTGCGGAACGTCGGTGCTTCCCAGCGCCGACAATCCAAGTTGAAAGGTTTGAGGCGGCAAGTCAGGAGAAGCGACAAAATTGACACTCGATTGTGGGTTGAAGTGGACAATGGAGGACCACCGACGGGGGCACACATGCCGGATTGGCTCACCAAGTTACGGGGCTATTCCCATGACTTGGACAGGAGCATCAACGACTTCAAGCAGCATCCTCGAGCGCTCTTGTGAGCAATCAAGGACAAGATGGCGGCGCAATACGATTACCGGGGGGGACTATGCAACGTTTCTGAGGACGTATTCTTATCAATTCTTTCCGGAGGACCATGCGGACAAGAAGGGCTAACATAAACAAAATACTTGATAGGGGCTGTCGTAGCACGTGATACCGGATATTCCCCTAGAACACACTTTTTTGTATTAAAAATGCTCGTAGAGGTGGTTTCCGGGTTATCGTTCCGCAGAGACTCTGTGAAGTGGGATGCTTCCACAGATTAGTCTAGGTTGGTGGTTTCTCCCCTAATACCACGGGCTAATTTCTTCTTTCCGTACTAAACCGGAACTTCTTACTACTGACTGATTTGGTCGCGGCTAGATCCGGTTCTTTTCCGGATTGGAAGTCTATCCAATCCCCTCTCCTCGGTCTATTCTAACAACTTAGCCCGGTTTGTTTATCCTCTATTTTCCCTCAGAGGGTTCTCCATTTGCATTCAGTGGTGCTGGATTAAAAGACACACCCCTCCCTAGTGATTGCAGTGATGGGATCTTCACTACCTTCCGGTTCTACTTATTCAACTCCCCAATCCAGGTGCTTTCCGTACTGCACTTTAACTGCAAGTATCTCCCAAACCCACAGCCGGTCACACAAGCGCAATCCGGTTTCCCCCTTCTCCCAAAATACCACAACGACTTGCTAACCGGGATGAACACTGTCCGGGGTATCTGGGATCTACTGAGTTCCTAGCGCTCTGTTCTACTCCAGCAAGTTCGTATTTCCCTATTGCACTGATTACCTAGATGCTGGCACCTCTACCGGACTACCCGTCCAAGAGTTCTGTACAGACCAGACTACACCCTCCTATCCACTTAGCCACTAACCCGGATTATCCCCTACAACCGAATATAGAAATCACTCCTTCAAACACACACTAAACCACCCACAATTTGTATCCCGGGCTCTAAACCAAATCTATTCGAGAACCCGGTTAGTCCTCCCGGTCATCAAGGGACTTATTGAACCACTGTATCCATTACCAAACAACCACGCACACAAACACAAGAACACCTACACGCACGGTTTCCGGAGAATGTGTCTACAGTTGTGTACTTACAAGAAACAGTGATACAAAAAAAACCCAAGGAATGGAGAAAATTCCTTGATAAGTAGCGAGCCCCGCGTGCCCGGATCCGAAAAACCCGCAAATTTTACAAAATCGGGATCCGGGAAACAAGCACTAGTAGAAAACATGGTCGAAAAGTACCGTAGTCGTATTCCTATTGCAGTACTTTTGACCACCTTTTTGCGCAATTCGATTACTCCCTATTGGCACCCGATTTTGAGTGACAGTTGCTTGATTTTCCTATTACGTTGCTCTAAACTAATGTGTGAGTTGAGGGTGTGCCATGCTTGTAAAACAAAACCGCAACGACAATCGGCTGCGGTTCTTTTCAGCTCGCGACCTGATTTGCTGTCGCATCTCAACTGCAAATTTTGTTTGTAGAATTGCGAGTGCAATTTCAAGAATTTCAAGGCGTGTGACATACCGTTGGAAACGTCTTTTCAAGACCTTTCGAACGGTATGTCACACGCACTGAAATAATGAACATTGCAGTCGCAATTCTACAAACAAAATCAGCAGTTGCGTCTCGACTGCAGATTCTCTTTGTAGAATTTCTACTGCAATTTCAGAAGTTTCAAAGCGTGTGACATACCGTTGGAAAGGTCTTTTCAAGACCTTTCCAACGGTATGTCACACGTCTCAAAATTCCTAAAATTGATGTCGCAATTCAAAAACAAAATCTGCAGTTGAGAGGCAACTGTATATTTTGTTTGTGGAATTGCGACTGCAATCTTTGGAATTTTGAGAAGTGTGACATACCGTTGGAAAGCGATGGAGTAGCACTCCATTTTGCGTGAACCGTGAATTTGGGTATCACTCAAATTGGAGTTTCGCTCAAATTCGAGTGTCACCTAAAAGAACGCGTCACGAGAATCGGCTTGCAGTCGAATTTTGAATGTCAGCCAAGCGCGCTGGTGAAATTCGAAAGTCACTCAAATTTGACTATCACACAACCCAAATTTGGGTGCCGCTCGGATAGGAGTGACAATCACATTTTTGTGACAATCAAATATGAGTGTCGCTCGATTTGATTGTCACCCGAATTCGAGGGTCACCCGAATTCGGGTGACAATCCGATTCGAGTGTCACCCAAATTAGAGCGACGCTCGAATTTCAGTCGCAATCAAATTTGAGCGTCAATCGCAATTCGTGTGTCACCCAAATTCGGGCGACAATCCAATTCGACTGTCGTCCGAATTTGGCCGACAGTCGAATGGGATTGTCACCCGAATTTGAGTGTCGCTCAAATTTGAGTTACACTCAAATTCGAGCGTCAGTTGAATTGGATTGTCGCCCGAGTTCAGATGATAGTCGAATCGGATTGTCCCCCAAATTTGCGACTAAAACACAAATACGGGTGACAATCGAATCCGGGTGTCAGTTGAATCGGATTGTCGCCCGAATTTGGGTGACACACAAATTAGATTGTCGCTCAAAGTCGAGCGTAACCCAAATTTGAGTGACACTCGAATTTGAGCGTCACTCGAATTTGAGTGACGCTCGAATTTGAGTGACACTTGAATTCGGGTGGCAATCTAATTCGACTGTCGGCCAAATTCGAATTTGAGTATCACTACAATTCAAGGGACATTTGAACTCGACTGTCATTTAAATTCGACTGACAGTCAATTTCTATTGACACTCATTTTCCACTATTATGAGGTTTACATTCAAGCATAGGATACGTGTGATATACATTGAAGATGCCAACATGTTACAATTGAGGTACTCAATCAACTTTCCAAAAAATCATACTTCTTAGCAATACAATGGATACAAGATGTTTGTGGTCCAGCATCATTACACTCTAGCGACACTTGCTGTGCTTAAGTCCAACACTTACATGTCATGACCAAATCTAGCACTTGCTTATAAGGTGGTTTCATTCTTTGCCATGTCCACCTACTACTTCAACCACAAACTTTGTTGTGCGTACAACATTCTTGAATGCCTAGTACAATGTACGTAATCACACTACCTACCGTGGATGAAAATGATATAGATGGAACTCACTTCTATTTGTTCTACATATGAATTTGATCAAAAGGAAGTCCACGTGATACATATTCAAAACTGCCAACAATCCACATGAGGCTCAGATTCGGCTTCTAGGTCCTTTCTGGATTAATCAAAAACCACCTGAAATGCCATTATTTTTTCTAATGTAAGTCGTCAACTAAAAACCTTTTGGGTTGCTCCTCATGCATGCTTTTGTCCTTTAAAGGTTAAAAATATTAATTAAAAATACTATGTTTCATGGATTTACTACAAGACTTGAACATTTATAAGTACTATAAATATTCAAGAGCTTTTTATTAATTTATTATAAAAATTATTAATAAAATAAATGAATAAGTAATAATACAATTATATGTTTATATATATATTCATTTTAATTGAAAGAACATTGTTAATCAAATAACTGTCCCTCAACACAAACAATTAATGATATGAAATGATGAAATTACCATACCCAGACATTAGGGTCGGAATGTCTTGTTCAATAAATTTTTTTGAAATGATGTGAATATTCTAAAGTAATGTGGATATTCTCTTCGATCGTCTTTGATTGTCCATTAGTATTTATCATGGTGAAAAAGAGAATTTTTTTTATTCTCTTTGATTGTCCTTGTGATTTAAATCTTTAAGAAATTTAATAACTAAAGAAGGTTGTCCTCTATTTTATATGGCTTAAGAGAATCCAATGACTTTTGAACCTCACATTTGATATTTTGCAGTGAGTCATAGAATGAGATACAAACAACTATACATAATAATAACCGTAAAATTTTAATTATACACACTAATTTAATAATAGTAAAATTTTAGTACAAAACTCCATCTTGGATTTGTCACATCAAAATCATATGCATATGGAATGAATGCATAACACCATTGAAATGGATTAAAAATACAAAAAACTACTATGACAAATTGATAAGACTCAATGGCAAATAGATATTTGCTCCAACCAAAATGAACTTAGAACCAATGTGAATTTAAACAAAATATATGAAAAAAGTTTGACATTCTAAAAGCCAATTGTTAAGAATAGTAAGGAGAACTTCTTACTAAGTTTTTAAACCTAGTAGTCCGTGCCCATCAAAAACTAATGTTCAAGAATAAATAATAAAACAATGTCATTACTCTTACGAGTAGTGTATTTCTTTAAGTTTTTAAATCTAGTAGTATGTGCCTATCAAAAACTCATGTTCAAGAATAAATAATAAAACAATGGCATTACGGCTTACAAGTACTGTATTTCCTCCTAATGTCCTATCACAAAAATGTGAAAAAGTTGTTTGACATGTAATTGAAAAAGCTTTAATCTATATAAAAAGATTCTCAACAACTTATAGACTATGGCTAACCGTCTACCATTACCACAAAAGAAAATCTGACATCATCCCACCGCCCAACGGACAATATGCCAACAACAACTCAATTTTTTGTAACTATGACTTTGCAACCATGTTTACAATATGACGCAATTACAGCGAGATTAACACCGGTGAATCAAAGAATCTCGGAAGTAGCGAGACCAAAACGAAGCTCTATGGCAACGGAGTCAAGCTGCAAAGGTGTCCACGGACGCACTGTTCAATGTTCAAATCGTTTCACATTGAACAGATTGACAACATTTGACAACATTTGAGAACATGTGTAAACATTTAATGTTGTCAAATCAATCAAATGCATTTGTCAACATTTGACAACATTTGACAACATTTTGGTGTTAGGTAAAATTAATTATGATATGTTCAAATTATTTTCACCTAATAGTAAAATTTTAAGATGACTAGAATGTTGCACACTCTATTTATTTTTGGCATTTAGGCAAGTAGGGGTTAACTTGATTTTAAATTAAAATAAATTTAGTCAATTTTAGTGTATAACTTTAATGGTTTTTTAATCTAACATTACATCAACTCTAATGATATGATGTTACATCAATGTGTACACATTATAGCATATGCACCCTTGAGGTGATATGGAGGCCTCTCACACATCAATGTGTACACATTATATATTCAATGGACCAATCACAAGTAGAATGTGGGGATTTAGTCAACTAATTAGTGATTTAGTCAACTAAATAGTGATTTGAAGGGCTATTTCTTGACACGCTAGGATATAGAGTCAAGAGCCATTTTGGAAGGACCATGGGCACTTTTCATTTACTTCTGGAGTTGGGAGGGCCCTGGGAGGGCTACGGTGGAGCTACTCTGACTCTAGATCCTAGCGTGCCAAGAAATGGCCCTTCAAAACACTATTCAGTGAACAATTAACAATTAACAATTTGTGAACAGTGTCTACTTATCCTTTTATCGTTCTTGAAGCCTCAATTAAGTTATGAGATACTGTTCTCTTGTTGGAGAGAGTTCCCATTGAGTGGATGATAAACATCCACAAAATTGGAGTAGGGTTTCAGTCAAAGTCATTGCGATTCCATGGATGACGCAGCTCGAGCCTTCCGTCCAGGTTTAGAATAGGTTGTGTTTGTTAGAGAAACCAAGTCTCGCCAGGCCCTGAGAAATCCAATCCTTGCATTGGCTTCCCATTCGATTCGGCTCTGATACCGTGAGATATGTTATGAAAAATGCAATCCGTGTTTCCTTCAGAACGAAAAAGTTGCTGAGGTTCAAGAAGTTTGTCAGCGAACCTTGACATTGTGTTGATCACAATTGCACACGGCTTAGTTTGCTTGCGTTTTATCTCTCCCTCCGCCATCGCCAAACTTCTAACCTCAAACGCACACACTGATCACCTACTGCGTCGGAAAGGAAAATATGAACGTTGGACAAGCTTATTTGGACATCTATGAGTTTCCAACTTCTACTTTTCGTGGTTTTTGGGGCCCTGTGATTGATCTGTTTTTCTACTACTTGTTTCTGACCTGGTGCTGCTTCTACACAGTTGCTAATATACGGCATGACGAGGTTTGTAAGATCAACCCAATTTAATATGGACTTTTCAATGTCAGTAGCTCTAATATTTAGTCTTTTCAACGGAGGCAAACAAGGAAACGCAGGAGTAATTCCAAAAACGTTGTGAAAATTTCTAAATCTCAGTTTTGATAAAGTAGGGCGATATGATTGATCACAGTAATATAAGTAATCATTTCTTATACTTAGTGAATTACAATTGTACATGAAAATGTTTACAGGTGAAACTGCCTTCGGTTGCTCGATTGTTACGCAATCAGGCAATGACTTCAAAACCTTCAGGGACTAAACGGAAACTCCATTTCCCCAAATTTGGTACAGGTGCTAAGAAAGCCAAACAAGATCTAGCTGTCATCAAATTTGAGCCAATGATTCTCTCTTTTCATCAGATAGTATACGAGGTATTGATGTTTCTCGAAATCTCTCATTTTCAATGCAGATGTTTCTCTTAGATTTGTGTGGCATCTATTTATCATCACTTGATCTAGGAAGACCTGAAAATGTAGGATTTTTTTTTTTTTTTTTTTTTTCCTAAAACAGATTTTTATTTGTCTCGGTGTTTTAGGTAAAAATTCCAGGTATTTGTTCTCGTTACGGACAGCTTCTACGTTTTTGGTGATCTTTTTGCTTGCAAATTTGCTTTCCGTAGAGCTGTGATGAGGGTGGAAAAAACAAAAAAGCAGAAGCTCGTCAGGGTTGTGCAGGCAAAGCGAATGACATCTTCTACTTGCGCTCCCGAAATCCAAGTATTTTGCGGTTTGTAAAAATTATTCCCAAGCTTCTGAGACGCTTAAGTAACTTAGTTCAATCCGTTTTGAGTGATGGTTGAGTACGCTCAAAAGCCTTAACGAATCCCTATGTTTTGTGTAAGTCAGCCATTTTTAAAAGAAAATTGAAATTATTTTGTTGTAGAGAAGTTGATTGGCTTGTAACTTACCATGAGCTTCAACTGGCCCTTTAGCTTGAATAGGGCACTTGGGAGCAAGGCACTTAGGTGCAGGACACTTGGGTGCAGGGCATTTGGGTATTACAGCTCGGTTTGTCTCACTCGACTGTTCCGCGCTGGAATCCGTCGAGGAAACAACCCAAGCTCAAAAACATATCCATGCGCGTTTTTCATTTGTCGACTTTTTGTCATCCGTTATCATCGTCTGCCTTCGTCTTCTGCTTCGTTCTGTGCAAAAGAAGCTTTGTTTGACTATGGCGAGCATCAAAGTGTGGGTGTCCTAAAACAAGTCCTTGTCATGCTCTTTGGCTTTTGGGTGTGTGAACAGGGCAGTAGGGTGGTGGCACGTTACGTAGAGGAGATCATGTCTGCAACGGAAAGAACATGACAAGGACTTGTACTGCAGTTAAGAGAGAGAACTGATACCCTACGTTAGATTAAGTGTTCGATCACTCCACGATCATGATGGATGCTTCAAGCCTGGGCCAAAACACAAGAGAAGCTTATCAGTGTTAAAGAATTTCATGGAATTTGCAAAAGTGCCGTGCGTGTTGTACATGCATTGTTCTAAATTCAACGCCCCGATTGACTAGCAAAAGGAGTCCGTCAGGGCAGCAGCTCCTCTGACGCTGAAAGCACAAAAAGAATAAAGCTTCTAAAGCCATTGCTCGACGTTTACATTTGTTGAAGGAATCCAAGAGATTTTGTGCTCACCATGGAGGAAACTCACTCAGACTACTAGCCAGAGCTTGAATTGTGTGCGGAATGGTTTCTGTGACGATGGAAACCTAGTTTGTGGTTGAAGAGGTGTGAAGAATATTGATAGTGGCTTGTTTTAGATTGTCTCCCAACTCATCATGAACTAGTTTTCGGTCTATTTATATTTCAATATGAGTTCAAGAGGAGTTTGTTGAGACTTTCCTCTTTGAACTGACTTTTCGGTTAACTCTAATTTCATAGATCATTGTAGTAATGACTTTCACTAAAAATGATATTGACCGGTACGTGCAGGTGTTGCAAAATGCACTGAAGTACCAACGAGAAGGGTGGCAACCGATTAGAAAGGGGATGATTTGCGAATTTTTTATGCCTTATTTCATGTTGTAGTGATTCACCCAAAATTTTGAAGATTTTAGTGTTAAAGTGCTCTAAAAAAATTCAATCCATGATTTTAAGCGACTAAAAAAATTTACAAAAAATCACTACACTTAGAGTATTACATTTCAACCAATCACAAAAATTCATTTGTAGATTGTCAATATCTGATTTGTAATTAATTTACAAAATAATTTTTCATTTCATGTTTCAAATTTTATACAAAATTATTAGTAATAGCAATTATAGATCTAACCGAATAGATTGAATCTAAAATTCATAACGTACACTTTTTATTCATATATCAAGTTCAAAATATCCTTCTAGGTTGCATCTTATAATGCATCAGGCTTTGCAAAACACGCGAATTCATAGATTTAGGGATTAATTAGTACTTTGTGGAGCTCTTTTTGTCGTACAACCTAGCCTTGGTCTGGATCTCCCCATCCGGTTGGAACAACCAGGCTAATAGCTTGAGGCTAGTCCGGTCTTGCTACTCCAGGGCTCGGATTGCCTTCCTCTGCCAGTCGGATTCCATCCTCTGGTCCAGCATGAGCATGTCCGCCTTGGCGGTCTCCTTGCGAGTCTGGTCCACCTCTCTTCTGAATTTCCGGACCATCTCCGGATACTCGTCCACCTTCTTGCTCTTGAGGGTGCTCACGACTCCCCTCATCGCCACGTATAGGGGGTGGTACTTCTGCTCTACCATCTCCATGGCCGCCCGGATTGGTAGGAGAAGAGCATTTTCTGGCTCCGCGAAGGCCGATACGTTCGCCCCTACCTCCGGGACGGGCTCCTCCTCCCGAAATTCCTCCTCCCGGACTTCCTCCTCTCTGGCTTCGTCTTCTTTCTCGTCCGATTTCGACTTCCTCCGCCGCTTTGTTTTTGTCTTTACGTTCTTCCATGGGCTGCTTGGCCCAGCTTTCTAGGTATCCCGGAAATATCGGCCATTCACAAGGGTCGTCTTCACCCGGTTCTTTGTCTTCTTCCGGAGTGGAGTGAAGACCTCAATGTCGTCGTCGTCTCCCTCCTCCTCGCTCCGGATGACCTTCTTCCTCTTCTTGTGTTGTCCCCAAGTACGCACTCAAAGTGGACCTCTCTCATCCGGTTCACCCCTTTCCGGTTCCTCCCGGTCCTCTCGGTGCTCCTCCGGTTGAGCCCTTCTTTTGTCATCCGGCAGAGACGCTTCCTGCTGGCCTGGTTTGCCCCAGTCGTCCTGCCCGTCCGCGCCCCCATGCGCGCCCTCGTCCGGGTTGTCCGCTCTCTTCCCGGCTGGATTCCAGTTTGCCTGCGCCAAGCGCTTCTCCAATCTCACCTTTTCCGTATCCGTGAGGCACCCGTGGTGAGAATACAAGTGATAAGAGAAAGGGAGTTAAAGGGCACCCTTTTGCATCTCCAATGTTGACCGCCTCCCGCGTTGCCAACTCGTGCACGATGATTCCCCACCCGACCTTCTTTCCGTGCAGCAGTGCCGAGTAGATGCACTTCGCCAGCTTAATCATGATCGTTGTGGGCTTATCCGAGCTGAAGATGGGCACTACGGACTGGAAAAGCCGCTTCTTCCGGTCAAATCCACAATCCTCCACCCGGAATTCGTCTTTATCCGAAAGACAGGTGAACCGGTCCTTCACCCAGTCCGAATCCCCTCGCCCTTTCTTTTCAAAACCCAAAGGATTGCTCGAAAACTCGTAGGTGTTGCGCAATGCGCCTCGGTCCAATTTTGGTGCTTCCCCCGGATGTCGCTCTCCAAGAAAGCCTCCTTCATTGGTCTTCCCACTAATTCCTCCAACATTCCGGTATCCTGAATGTCCCAAGGCCGGTAGAGCAGCTCCTGGCATCCAATGGTGGTGAGGTCCTCGCGTAGCTCTTCCAAATGGCGCGCGTCCTTAGGGATAACCGGGCAGACTTCCTTCTCCGAGATTTTGAACAACGCAGGCCCTGCCATCTACCTCGGCATGTTTACTAGCTATGGGCGCACTATCCTATCAACTTGCTTACTCCGCCAAAGTCTTCGGTGGCCCCACTCTTTCCACTCCGGTCGCGCACTCTCTACACTATCGCTATACAGAAATACAAAAGTTTGGTGGCGAGGAGGTCTAGGAGAGCTGTGTTGGAATGAACAGTGGGTCGCCCAATTTAAGGCGGCCCATTTCAAGGTCCGTATCGCCGCCGGGGTTGCCAAAGACCCGTCCATTTCGGCCCCGTTGCCAATCCGGTTGCTAACCCTACCTGGATCCCGCTGCCAATCCGGACCCACAGTAAACCCTCTAGGACGCGCGCGCGAGCGCTACTCAATCAAAATAAATAAATGAGCCATAATGGCCACTACCTCTCCTATTTATGGCAGCTGAGGCTACTTCTAGCTGCCCTTAAAACCCTAATTGCCCGATTTTGAAAAACCGAGGTTGGACAGGGCCGACCCTCTTTCGGGTACGTAAAGAAAGAGCATGTGCAGAACTTCAAGAAACTGATAGCCAGGGAGGACATGAAGGCGGAGGCTGAACGGATGAAGAATGTGCATTGCATTGTGCTGAACATTTTGCACTCCAATCAATCGACGGGAGAAGTGCGATCCCGCCTGGTGAGTGACCCTAAATCTGCGCTGTGATCTAAATTGTGATGACAACATGCCTATCTCACATAGATCATTGCAGGCAATGACATTTTGAGGTAGAGTGACTGCAAGCAATGATATTTTCCTGGTAAGTGACTGCCCAGTGTTGTATTCTGCAGTGTCTTCTGTTGAGAACATGATTGTACAGCATCATGTTTGAAACCTGCTCTCAAGGCAATCACGTGAGTACACACAGGTGTATTGTGGTCTCTTGTTGCGAATACAATCCGCCCTTACGCAACTCTGCAATATTCCATGGCTGTATCTCGTTGACGGTTGGACAGATGCTTCTCTCACAGGCTGTAAGGTTAGACCGCCCGTCAACGCAGTTGGAAATTGAAACGATGCTTGCGACATTGAGGAAATCAGGCCGACCTCAAACGTCCTCTTCAAGGGGGGTCCAACAAATGAACGAGGCCTCGCACCCTCGGTGGCTGCCGTAGACGCACGCATAGACGATCTCGCAGGCGAGGTGGATGACATGAAGAATAATCTCAGGGTTCTGCTCTAAGAGGTCCGGACACTAAAACCGCCCTTCACACCACACGAATCGTCGGAAGTGGGGAACACGATGTTGGAGGAGTCCCACCTGCCAGCACTGGCTCCACCGGCAAGAGCGCCGGCAGTCGTGGACCCAGTGTGAAGAAAGGAGGTCCACGTGACAAACCAAGAGGTAACACATGCATATCACACAGAGTAGTCATAAATGAGCCATCGCAGGTCACAGAGAATAGTCATAAATGCGCCATTTCTGCAGAGCTCGCAATCCAGCATTGGATATAGAGAGCAGGGCTATATAACTTGTCAAATTTTTCTTTTGAGACACTTATTTTAAGGTAATGTCTAGTAATGTGAATGAAATTCGAGCTCCTTTATGAAAAGAATAACAGAAATCCCATGGATTGCCATGTTATTTCTAGCATGTGTAGAAGAGCATTGGCTCAATGGAATGAAGAAATAGCCCAATCTTGCAATTAAACCGTTAGCCTGAAATAAGAATTGGAATGAAAAGAAAGGAAATGTGTTTATTCATGACTAATTGACTCCTAATTTCCCTTTAACGTATGGCAACAGGGGACCACAAACTTGGTGAAGCCCGGTGGCTCCGGGAAAGTTCTCTACCGGATCCCGCCGCAGTGGTCGCGATTGAAGTGGTCAAGCATTCCGGTGAGAGTACCCCACCGGACCCCTCTTTGGCTGCCATCGCAGCCCAAGCGCCGGCGAAGAAGGAGAAACAAGCGCCGAAGAAGAGGAAGGGCGAGGCCGAGAAGCTATTGGAGGATCAGTTGGGTCGCAGCAAGTGCCGCCCGACCGCGGAAGATAAGGTGACCTTGCATTCCCCCTAAATGTGTACAAGACCGATCTGTGTAAACCGCAAAGTAATGCTCAAAGCAGGCAATGTTGCTGAGGTCACTGGATGTTTTAGTGATCAGTAATGTACCCATATTGTCACTCAAGGTTTTCGGTAGTGTACTTAGTGATTAGTACTGTGTTTGCAGTGAATGTCACAAGGATCAGTAAGGACAAGGTGTTATGTCACAAGGATCAGTAAGGACAAGGTGTTATGTCACAAGGATCAGTAAGGACAAGGTGTTATGTCACAAGGTTCAGTAATTTATCTCGATAAGGACACAGGGACAAGTCGTAATGCATTTTAATATAATAGGGTGTAGTCATAAATGCGTTGCATTAGTATTACAGGGTCCTGCTGTGATTTAATGTGGTCTGTGCAAAATAGTTGTGTAACCCAAGGTAATCGAGGTGGTGCACATAGGTTGACGAAGACACTGAGGAGGAGCCAGCAGCAAAGAGGAAGCGCCTGGCACACAAAGCAAGTCCACCTGCGAAAAAGAAGAAGGTGAGGGACAGGGCTAAATTTCCAGCGGTAATGGTGTCAGATTCTTTGAAGAAAAAGGTAATTGTTTTGAATGTTGTGGGACTATTGTGCAACATTAGACTTATCCATGATAGAAATCAATTGGGGTCCCTCTAACATAGTCCTCGTTGATCATGACCACAAAGTAAAAATCAAGAAAAGGGCCAATTGTAGCCCTTTCTTGACAATGTTAGGTAAGCACTTCAATGTAGGGATATGGTCCCCATAGAGAGTACTTTAGTAGAGGTAATAGCCAAGTTTTTGGCGGTAGGGATACCTTCGTTAAAGTGGAGCTTTGTGGGGGAAAGAAACGTCAGGTACCAAAAGAAACCTCAACGATCTCTTTAGCGTAATCCCCGTGTCTATGGCTCCTAAGGCTTGATGCCTTCAATTCGATTGCGACGCAACGGCAACGGCTGAACCCCCCCTTGAATGTCATCACTTGTCTACGATGGGACCCGCTAGAGCCTAACAACGATTATCTCACCCGACTAATAGAGCCATTTCAAGCATTATCGCGGAATTCATCTGACATCGAGTACTCCACTCAATATTTGGTCAAAGAGATCAAAGCAGCTGTGACACCACAGAACCGGTAGGTCCATGGCCGGTTCATGGAGGGCAGAAGTACAAGCTCTCTCGAAACCTTCTTCTCTTTCCTCCATTATGTAAGTAATTCCTTTTTCTTGTATTTTTTTGTAGTTTTGTTAGGTATCCCTAACATGAAGGACGTTTGAAATGCGGCCGCAGGAACTTGAAACGATGCAGCCGGTGGTGGAAGCCGAACCCGCAGCTTTGGCCCCCCAATTGAAGGGGGAAAGCTCG
Source organism: Pohlia nutans (assembly GCA_022496805.1). NCBI lineage: Eukaryota > Viridiplantae > Streptophyta > Bryopsida > Bryales > Mniaceae > Pohlia > Pohlia nutans. The sequence continues at coordinate 9,301,236 of CM040106.1, read as the reverse complement.
TGTGCGAGCAGAGAGCGGAGAGCTGAGAGCAAAAAGCCGAGAGCGGAGAGCAGAGAATTCACATTTACCTAGTAAATTTTGAACAACTTTTAACCTATATTAGGAAAAAATTGGTAAAACATGAGTCTATATTTAGGTTTATATCCCACCTAAAAATATTTTTTTACCACATGGTAACTTTCCTATAATAGTAACTTTTCTATTTTTAGGGTATTAGTAAACATTTACCGCGGTAAAAAATTTCTTAGAGTTAATGCTGCCTAGTCCCGGGAATTCACATCGGATTAATCTAGCCCTTAGGCAGTCCCGGGACCAACCACTGGGACAGCCCTTCGGCAGTCTCGGGCAGTCCAGGGCAGGGTTGTTTGGACGATGGGACGCGGACATCCGCTGGATGTAGACGTTCCCGTCCTATCGTCCGGTGATTTTGAAAAATACACAGCTGACGCGGGTTTTACCATAGCGGACGGGGGTTTTACGTGGAGGGCGGTCGAGGGTTTAGAACGACAGATGGCGCGATCGATCGACTCGACAGGTCGGACGGCAGTTTAGGGTAGATCGGACGGCGGATAGGTCGGACGCCCATGTCCGACGACGAGGTCGACCCACCCCGTCGCAATGTTTATGCGGAAGGCGGACGCTTGTTTAGGGTGTATGACAAAATCTACGAGATCTTTAGTCCCATATTCGTACAACACTGATTATAATTCACTAAAATCTACGAATTTGGTGTCTCCATCTACGGGTCGGACGAAATCTACGAATTTCGTGTCTCCATCTACGGGTCCGACGAGCGATTGGGTGCTCGATCGGACAGGCGAGCGGCTGCCCGATCGAACGATTGAGAATGTGCCCAATCGGACGGACTAGCGGGATTGGAATGGCGGGCAGCAAGATCGGACAAGCGATTGGGTGCCTGATCAGACGGGCGAGCGGCTGCCAGATCGGACGATTGAATACGTGCCTGATCGGACGGTGCAGTGGACGTCCGATCACTGTTTTCAACATGATTTGAAGATATTTTGAATATTTACAAATTTTATTATGTAAGCAAGGGAAAAATTCAAAATAAATATATTTTTGTCAAATTTAATATCAAAACTTATATTTAAGGTAGATAAAAGTTATATTTACGAGTAAAAAACTGAAAGTGAAGAAATTAAAAGAGACCTATGATACGAGCATCTTTAGAAATCCCTTTGTATTTTGGACACTCAACATTCAAATTTCTCGACGGTGGAAAATCTTCAAATGAGGTCTATTCTTCAATCCCAACGGTCAATACAAATCCACCGATTGCGAATCCTAGTCAAAAACCATACAGTTAGCAAAATTCCAATAACACATGGAAGAATTTTTTTCCAAAATATTAAAGAAAATCGAGGGTGTTTCTAAATTCTAATAACGTTAGGTACCCATGTGTGCAAAAAAATTCCAAATTGGAGTCCCGGGACTGATGGCTGCAAAACCCACTAATATCAATGAACAAAGAGATAGCAAATTCCCAAATACAATAAAACTCATGGAATTATTTTTTCCGTAAATGTCAAAAAGGAAAATATTTTACTGATAGTCGGACAAAAGTCGAGGTGTTCTATACATAAGCACACAACAATAGCCATAGAACAATTCAATACTGTTACTACTACTCTAAACCAAAAAGAACTATATCACTATGTTTTGCCTAATACACATTTCTAAAATGCTCGTACGGTACTGGCCACTTTTACGTAAGCCTAATACGTGTCACTATATGAGTTAAACCACCAACATTTTCTCAATTCGGGCTGCACAATTGATTCAAATAGCTCTCAAACACGTCTGCCAAATCCTGTTGTCTATATAATGCTGAAGTTTCTCCAGGCGTCTGCAACTTCCAGTAATCCTCTGACATGTTGCCCTTGTTGATGCGCAATGCAAGTTTTGCAACTCTATATGCCTCAGTTGTCTTTGTCACTAGTGGGCGTATATCCACATCTGCATCTGGCTTACGTACATAAGCAAACGTAGGATCCACCCACCACTGTTCTGCAAGATCCTTCTGCTTTTCCTTTGTACTGTTGAACCCACATATTAAGTTCATTGGCTCCGTCGAAAAGGATAACATGCCCTAGTCACATACCCTCGGGGAGAGCACTCCCTTGTATATTTTGCATACACGTGCGATAATGACCTATTTATTTGGGGGGTTATTTATCTTGCAAAAAATATTATAAGGTGATGGTATTTTACATGTAAACATGTTTCACTTTTTAAAAATCCCCTATTTACATGTACATTTTTTACAAAATTTATCTACAATGAATATATTGGACCCTATTTTTTATCGCACGTTGTTTCTAAAATTTTCGCCAATGAACCCCCCGAGCACATACCCCGATGTATACACGCGTCTCGTCCGCAGAGAAATGAAAAAGGATATTATCGGGAGATAAATCATTGTGCAAGTTGTTGGTCATGTGTACCTCCTGCATGATGATCACCAATGCCCACGCCAACTCCGTTCTTTTTTTACGGAACCGCCTCAGATAACTTGCTTTGATCACATCGTTCGCTGACATAGTTGTATGCAACGTACGCGCATAGATATCATCTTCGTACGTGCTGTCTAAATTCAACATCCGTCGCAATGTCCCACCATTCCACCAATATGCATAACCCTCATATCTCGAAGGATGAATAGCCACATACCGTATAACACCTGGATGGTCAATTCGAATGGCCATCGTTTCATTTTGGTGTTCCAATTTCGCAAGATCCGGTCTTGTCTTCCACTGTTTAGAAAGTTTCGCCGCAAACTCCCAATGAGGTTCAAACCCTGGGGCTCCTTCAATTCAAACCCTCTTGACCGTAGCATATGCACCCTTGAGTGATGTGTGCTCCACTTCAATGACATTGGCCGTAGTAGGCAATGCGTGGACCAACTTATTCTTCAATAACTCCTTGGATCCACCGGCAACGTGTCTCCACCAACCGATATTGGCTCTGCGCTGGCGTCCAAGGCTCCATGGTTTCATCAACTTCACAAAGCTGTATGCTTTCTTCATCACTTCCTCAATATACGTATTGTCCTGAAGCAGTCCGTGGTCCTTCCCATACATGGTTAATACTCCCTCGATATTCCACAAACAATCATTCACCCTCCACTCCAACCACTTTGTGAATTCACGCTTGTCCGTCTCCCGGTACCAAAGTCCATCCCGAAGAGCTTGCAACATATCCCTCGCCATGTCTTCTTGAAATTTTTCCACACTCTGCTCTTTGTACCGAACATATTTACTATCCAACGCCATAAGCGTGTTGCTTCGGTAAAAATCCACCGTGAATTGCTGGAGAAACTTCTTACACGCTTCCGACGGCATGTGAGGGCTATCTTCAAGAGAAACCTATTCCGTTGTCTTACCTATCTTCTGTTTTTCTCCCTTCAACATGGTGACAGAGCTCGGAATTGTAAAAAAAAATGGCAAAATATACCCCCCTTGCAACGCTGACTTCTTCCTCCCCGAGTGAAGAGCCAGAGGATGGGATAATCCTGCCAACAGCAACCCCTAACTACTCTCACAATAATAAGTAGGGAGGAAAAAGTGAGCCGTCTGCTCTAGTCGGACGGCTTTATAGGCAGACGTGCTGTCCAATTAGGTCGGACACCTGATCGGACGGCCGGCGGCGGCCGCCACCCAATTAGACGGCATCGGACCTTCGTCGTCCGATCGAGCGGCTGTCGGCGATCGGACGGGTCGCGCAGTCCGCCCTGTATCGAACGGTGGGGTGCGGACCTCCAGATCCGACGGCAGATCGGAGGCGCAATCAAACGGCTGACGGGATCCAGATCGGACGGCTCCACGGACTGCAGATCGGACGGCCCGCAGATCTGATGGTTGACTGGACCTGACACAAAATAACCAAATTCTCTTTGTTTGAGAAAATTCTATCAAATATCCAATGCGCATGATCATCAAATCACGCGGTCTTGTTGGTTAACTCCTAAACGTCCTCACCTATGTCCAGTTTACACAGTTTTGCAAAGATGCATTATAAAATACAACTAACACGAATGTTTGGAACTTGATATATGAATAAAAGTTATACATTTTTGTTTTTAAATTCTATCTATACAGTTAGATCTATGATTTCTATCAATAATCTTTTTCTATAAAATTTGAAACATAAAATAAAACATTATTTTGTAATTCAATTACGAATAAGATATTGACAATATGTGGATGAACTTTTTTGTGATGGGTTATAATGTAGTACTTTAGGTGTAGTGATTTTTGGAGATTTTTTGGATGCTATATTAGTTTTTTTTTTCAATAACACTTTTGGACCAAAATCTTCAAGATTTTGGGTGAAACACTGCAATACAAAATGAGGCATAATTTTTTCAAACATTATATATTTTTCGATCGAATCACAGATACATGAAGCTAACTTCCCATAAAATATTCAATAAAAAAATCACACCACAAAAAGTGCATGACGGATGAGAAAATACGGATATAATCTGTACATCATGCAAAATATGCATGATTGGGCAATTAGGGGTTAATTATGACTATATATCAGGACTTTGAGACCAAAGTTCGAGATTAGTCGAGCACGTGTGATCACTGATGTGATATACACGGCCTGTTCCGCCACTGAGTGATCATAGGCACTAAATATTTAACAACCATCCCCTTGTTTTGAATGATCTGCGCCCTGCAATAACTCAAGATAATATTGAAAAATCCATCTCGCAAACTGTAAACCTCATTAAGTACCTAATCAAGCGTTATTTCCATTGGTCATTGATTAAGTTCGTGTCTCATTAAAAGATATATCAATTTCGTTGATGTTCTCTCCGTTCTTTTATCGGACCTTCTATACATGGTTGACAACAAAATGAGTTCACTTTACCCTTAATGCAATATGGAACTAAACTCATTTTGTTTTCAAGCGGGTATGTAAGGTCTACTATAAAAGTCAAGGCGATACCAAGACAATTTATAAATCTTTTTGTAAGTCATGAACTCGATCTCTTATTAATGGAAATAACGGTGGGTTATTTACTCATGACCAGTTTACTCTTCGCGATTAGATTATATATTTATATATATAAATATTTATGCTAATAATGTTCACACAATGAGCCATACATGCTAGAGCATTAGCGCTAGCAGCCTACAATACATCCACAGTTTGTAGCATCCAAAAAAAATTCAAACTAAGGACATGTCTTGGTCTATATAAAGCAAAATTGAAGACATTGGATTCTACGGTTTAGGCTAGGTTTCAACTTCCACTTGAGCATGGACAGTCCTGTTAAATCCGCCTAATATCGCCGATGTCCCCGAAATGTCCCACGATCCGCGTCCCACTGTTGCTCAAAAAAACGTTGCTCTATCAGCCGCCTTTCATTCTCTTCTTCTTTGCTCCATCTTATCGCTTCTTGAAGATCTCTTTCGTACTCATCATCTCGATCGTACTAACTTGATGGCCCAGCAGCATATCCGTCAGGGGCGCCGTCTGCAGCACTATACATATCCCTACCAAAACTCACGGGTGCACTGCTTGCTGAGCTTTCGCCGGGGCCATAATAAATAGGAGTATGGCTTTGAAACCATGGATGTCCAAAATTGTTGTGGGTCCTCTCCGGAGAATATGCTCGTGGGGTACTGTATCTGTCCAGATATGGAACCCGTTCATCATTGTGTACAGCGTATGCATTATCATCGTAGCCATGGCTAGCTCCCCTTTGATATCCCCTGGCTACTAGATGTGAAGTTCCATGATGATTTTCATAGTCATGCTGAGGAGGAGTTCCGAATGTCACAATACAGTTCTTAACGTCGCGTTGCCGATATGTATTCCGTGGACGTACTTCCCATTGCGAGGTGTCATCATCAGGTACAACAACGTTTGTCGCATTCGCTGTACGATTAGACCATTGCAGCATACAATCACTCGGTCCAGTCCAGTTGGTGGGAATAAAGTTTTGTGAACGATTCAAACGTTCAACGTTTTTCCGATGCACCGTACTCCAATCCACATCCTTGTGCAATACAATCTCAACCCAAACCATTGCCATTGTGGAATATTTCATGATGGTTGGTTTGAGTTAGACAACCCAACGAAATCGTGCACCTCCCAGTATCGTTGTCGGAAATGATTGCTTTGGCACGTCGCGATTGGGCCTTCCCAACGAGGGCCAGACACTACCATTTGACATCGTGGCCAAATCTTGGCTAAATGCGTCATCTTCACGTAATCTTTGCATATTTTACAACTTCACATTTTTGCCGGCTTGGTGTCCCATCCCGGCTCCGCAACACAATTGGGGTCAACGACTTGATCCCAGTTTATAACTTGAGGAGTCCCTTGTAAAGATCTCCTACTACTGCTGCTTCGCTGGAACATCGTGGGAAGTCAAAGCAACGCTAAGAAACCGCGTGGAAGGTAGAAGCGCAACGTGCTGCAAACGTCCTGGAATGAAGTCGAAGGTGCGTACAGCGTGACGCACTGACTCAAAACACACGTGACAGAGTCGATGCAGGTGCTGTCCGAACATCACCATGCCCACCGCCTCTCAGAGCGGACAAAGAAAGCCATCCGCCATTTATACAGTTGGCCTAGAGCAGACAAAGCGTACAGCGGATGCCAGCCCGATCCGCCGGCCCGGATCGGACCGTACCAGATCCATCGGACGGCGTAGTTGCAGACATTCTCATCCAACAGCCGCTTTCCGCGCGTACGTTTTGACCCTCCAATCGCACGGGCAGGGGCGCACGATCGCGTGACCTGATCGGACTACCCGCGCCGGGCCCCATATCGGACGGACCACGCCGGCCCGACGGATTGATCGGACAAACAAGCGCGCTCGCACGAGGCCAATCCATCGAACGACAGATCGGACGGCCAATCCATCGGACGCGTCATCGGACGGTAGAGAGGATGCACGATCGAAAGGCAGTGCAGACGGCACAGTCAGACAGGCCGCCCCCGGACGGCGTGGGCCAGCAGCCCATTGGGTATGATCAAGTAGTCAAAACATGGTAACAAAATCATACAACCCTGTATCAAGTAACAAAACATGGTAAAAAAATTGCACTCAAAATTGACAATGGTTCTTTTTGCCACAATTTTGTGCATGCGTGTGTAGTGGATTATTAGCCTCTTTTGCAATTTTTAACCACAATTTTTAGAATTTTGGGGCGAGTAAGATACTATTGAAAAAGTATTGAAAATAAATTTCCAATGGTATATTACGCGCCCCAAAGTTTCAAAAAATATAGTTGGAAATTGCAAATAACAGTGATTGCGCGCATTGCAAGCCTCCACAAATACGTGGCAAAAAGAACCACAATCAATTTTGAGTGCAATTTTTTTACCATGTTTTGTTATAGTGTTTCACAACAAGCTCATCCTACTTCTGCAGTTGTCACGTGCTCGTCGTGGTGATGTTGTGTGAATAATTATCTTAATGGTGCTTGTATTTGGGCTTTGGGTTTTGGAGCTTAGAGTGCTAGACTTGGCCCTTGGCCGTGGTTGAATTGTAGCCGTGGTATGCGACATGGTGATCGTGTTTGTGGTCTTGCCAAATCTAGGGTTGGATAACCTATTACCACCACCTCCCCCATTTATGACATTTACAACTTTCTTGGAGCCACCACAATTGAGAATCAAAACCACCAATTTCACTATTCAAGTAGACTAATGGCATGCCAAAAATTGCAAAGAAATAGATGATGGTTTTAGGTTAGGTCATGAGCGGATCTAGGAACAACAAAGTGTGAACTTAGGAAATTAGTATGTGATGTGTGGGTTAAAGGTTACTTTCCACTTTGGAATTTGTATAAAATTGACAAATGCAAATTAGATGTTGCAAATTTTCGCACTCCTTATCAAAACCTATTTTGAATGCGCTTGTATTTTTTGTCAGAATTTAGCACTGCCAAAAATAGGCCAGATTGCTTAAGTTGGTGGTAATAGGTTATCCAACGTTAGACTTGGATTTCTAGTCCCAGGAAAAGCTGGTGTAAATTTCTTTCTATCAATCTACTAGGCCATAGATGAGCAACGACACCAAGAGCTTATTAAAACCACATCCAAGAGATCAAATTGTTATTATGAACTCTTAGTGGTAGGATACTTGTAACAACAAGCACACCCTAATCGCGTTGTCATCTCATGCTCCTCGTGGTTTAGTTGTGTGGATAATTATCTTGATGATGCTTGTGCTGACCATTTTGGAATGCTGGTATGAGCCCTTGGCTGTGGTGTGCGTCGTTGCAAATAGTATGCACCGTTCCAAATGGTGTGCGTCGTGGTGTTTGTGCAAGTGATCTTGCAAATTCAGGATTTGGATGTCTAGTCCTAGTGGGGGCAGGTGAATTTGTTTTTCATCAAATCAATACTAGGTTATAGTCTCATGGATAAGCCCTCAGTATTGAGAGGCCATTGGAGCCTCGTTCCGATTGATCAAATTTTTTGTATGAACTCTTGGTAGAGGGGTACTCATCACGACAAGATAATCCTACTTGCATTGCCGTCAACTCGTCAAGTGCTCATCTGAATGATGTTGTATGCATAATTATCTTGATGATGCTCGTTTTGGGGCTTGAAGTTTTGGGGCTTGGTTTGTTGGTTTATGCCATTGGCCGTGGTGGTATTGTGGCAGTGGTGCATGTCATGGTGATCGTGTTGATTGTTTTGGAAATTATACTTTTGAATTTTTAGTCATAGTAATGGTGATGAGTGCATAATTATTTTGTTGATGCTTGTCTTAGGGCATGTGGTGATGGTTTGGCTATGGTGGTGACTTAGATGGGATGTGTGATGATGTGATCGTGTTGGTAGTCTTTTAAAACCTCAACTTTGATTTTTAGTCCCAGTAGGAGTTTGTATGAGTTTGCTTTGAATCAAACCAATAGGCCAAGGATGAGCACATAGTGCCAAGAGTTCATTTGAGCCCCATCTACTTCATCAAATGTTATTGAAGAACTTTAGGTTGTGGAGTACTTGTCATGTTGAGCTCACCCTACTTGCGCTGTCGTCACGTGCTCTTTGTGATGATGTTGTATGCAAGATTATCTCGTAGATGCTCGTCGTTGGGCTTGGGGTGTTGGTCTGGGTCCTAGGATGTGGTGGTGATGTGGTTCGGGTGCACGTTGTGATGATCGTGTTTGTGTTGCTGTTCATTCGAGACTTGGGTCTTTAGACCCAGTGGCGCCTCATGTCAATTGTTTTTTGATCAAATTCGTAGACCATAGATCAGCCCTCGGTATTGAGAGCTTATTGAAGCCCCATTCACTTGATCAAATTTCTTCAATAAACTTTGATGGACCCACTCTACTAGCATTGTCGTCACGTGCTCCTTGCAGGCATGATGTGTGCAAAATTTTCTTGTTGATGCTCATAATGGTACTTGGGGTATTGGTGTTCATCCTAGGCTGTGGTGGTGAAGTGGCCTGAGTGCGCATCGTGGTGAAATTGTTTACAGTTGTACAAATTCAAAATCACGGACTTATTCAATAGGTTGGGGTGGAAGAGGGGCTTATTAATAAGAACGACTTAACCCCTAACTGCCCAACCATGCATATTTTGCATGATGTACAGATTTTATCCGTAATTTCTCATTCGTCATGCATTTTTTGTGGTGTGATTTTTTTACTGAATTTTTAATGGGAAGTTAGCTTCATGTATGTGTGATTCGATCGAAAAGAAAATAATTTCTGAAAAAATTAAGCCTCATTTTGTGTTGCATTGTTCCACCAAAAATCTTGAAGATTTTAGTCTAAAATTGTTCTTGAAAAAAAAAACTATTAAAATCAAGCATCCAAAAAATCTCCAAAAAATCACTACACCTAAAGTACTATATTATAACCCATCACAAGAAATTTCATCCACATGTTGTCAATATCTTATTCGTAATTGAATTACAAAATAATTTTTTATTTTATGTTTCAAAATTTATAGAAAAAGATTAGTGATAGCAATCATAGATCTAACCATATAGATAGAATCTAAAATTAAAAATGTATAACTTTTATTCATATACCAAGTTCTAAATATTCATATTAATTGCATTTTATAATGCGTCTTTGTAAAATTGCCTAAACTGGACATAGGTGAGGACATTTAGGGGTTAATCCTCGGGGAGTTCACTACAATAATATTAGAAATCAACGCGCGGGAAAATATAGGGTCGTTTATATTCACAAAAGAAAAAACTTAGAGTTTCTTTAAAAGTAATATAGATGAGCATGTATGATAAAATGTGTATTATAAATAATATAGGCTTGATATAAATAACCCATATTTTTTAAATATTTGTAAAAATATACGGTAGGAGTTAAGGATCTTAGGTGTTTTTAAAAGCTAGGAATTGTTTTGCAAGATGAACATGACATCTTTCATTTGCGATGAACGATTTTGCTAGTGTTTTTAAGTGCTAAAAAAAATATCTCAAAATAAATTAGAGGAGTTTTGGTTGGTCTTGTGTCTGTCTACTTCAAACAGGATATGGAGTAGTATTAACTCTATACCCTTCTACATTATTGCATGGACCCTCTTTTTGCTTGCTCTGTTTTTGGTGTGTTTTTTGTTTTTGTTTTTTGACACTTAGTACCATTGTGTTTAATTGTGCGTGTAACTTGATTGAGGAACATAGGTTGATTTTGTTGTTTGAAACTCTTTATGAACACTCTTAATGTAAAATCTTGTTGTGCCTTGGATTTTGGTGACTTAGTACTTTAAATGCTCATGAACCCTTTAGAGCAAAATCAAATAATTATAATGAACATACCTAGCTTTAAATTAGAGCTTCATAAAATTTTAAAGTAATTATAGGGTCATTTAAAAAACAAGAAATTAGCAAATTATATAATGATACGATACAAAAAAATTAAGAATGGCTAATTAAATACCCCCTAAATAAATACCTTTGTCACGCACGTGTATATATGTATATATGTCTAGTGAACTCTCCGAGGGTTAATCAAAAATAAATAAAATTCTTCATGTACAAAAAAGCATGCATGATCTACAACAAAAAATCAAGGCTTTGATCAAGAGGTTGGGATGAAAGTGAGTTCTCAGGCCCTGATACCACATCTACGGCGTAATACCTTGATTTAGAGACCACCTAAATTGCTCGTTTAAAAATTGAAACAACTAAAAAAACTTAAAAAATTCACATCTTGATGATAGACAACTTTATCAAAGGGGGAACCATGAATGCACCTTCGGGGCCGAGACCCCATATAAGCCCTGCCTTTCTTGATCTGGATTCTAGGAATTACCCAAATTGATAGTTTAGAAATAAAATTTAAAAAAATTGAAAAAAATTCTACATGTAAAAATTACTCTCTATGATACAATGTCAAAAAAATTGAATTTTCTTTTCACATGCATTGTTAAAAATATTCAAAGTTTGCAGTGAAAAAATTGCCAACTAACAATCATCATGGTTTTATCAAAAAACTAAAAATCTAAATGTATAAAAAATAATGCATAATTTAAAATAAAAGACCAAGACCTTGATCAAGAGGTTGGGGTGAAAGTAGGGTCTCAGGTAAGAGACCACAATTACGGCGTGACACTTTGATTTAGTGATCATCTAATTGCTCATTTATAAATTTTTAAAAATTGAAAAAAAAAAAACGTTTTGCACATTGTGATGATAGGTAATTTCATCAAGGGAGGTCACCATGGATGCATCCTCAAGGCCGAGACCCCATATGAGCCCTACCTTTCTTGATCTGGATTCCAGAGATCACCGAAATTGATTGATAAAATAAAATAATTTTCAAATTTTTTGAATTTTTTCTACATGTACAAAATAATCTCCATGTTGCAATGCAAAAAAGAAATTTGAATTTTTTTTTCACATCGCTAAAAATATCCAAAGTCTGCAGTGAAAAAAACTGCCAACTAACAACTATCACGATTTTGTCAAAAAATTAAAATTCTAAATGTATAAAATGGAAAGTATGATTTAAAATAAAAGACCAAGACCTTGATCAAGAGGTTGGGGTGAAAGTAGGGTCTCGGGTCCGATACCACAACTACGGCGTGATACTCTGATCTAGTTATCATCTAATTGCTCATTTATAAATTTTAAAAAATCGAAAAAAAAATTTTGCACATCGTGATGATAGGCAAATTGATCAAGGGGAGTCACCATAGATGGACCTTTGGGTCCAAGACCACAACTACAGCGTGACACCTTGATCTAATAATCATCTAATTATTTGTTTGTAAATTTTTAAAAATTGAAAAAAAAACATTTTGCACATCATGATGATAGGCAACTTGATCAAAGGGGGTGCAACTTGGATGCACCCTTGGGGCAGAGACCCCATGTGAGCCCACCTCCTTTGATCTATTCAAACTATACCCATGTCTTAGGCCCCTAGATTAATAAACCATTTGTGCTCAGGTGTCGTGTTGATCGTGGCCGTAGTCTTGTCATGATCGTTGCCGTGGTCTCGTAGTGGCCGTGTTAGTGGTATTGTGTTGATCATGCTAGTAGTCTCGTGTTGACCATGCTAGTGGTCTCGTGATCAAGCCTTATTACCTTGGGATAGCCCTCGGGGCCGACAACCAAATCTTAGGCCACTATATTGATCAACAACTTCAAGGTCGCGTGATGGCCAATGCTCTTGAGAGCCGGTGCTTGCGAGGGCTGGTGGTTGTGCTCGTGGTCTCGTCATGGACATGCGATTGGTCAAGAGATCAAGTACCAGCACCTTTGTAGGGCTCTCAGGGCCGACATCCAACTCTCAAGACACTAATCTGATCAAGTTTTTTGAATGTGCCGGTCTGGTCATGGCCGTTCTTGTGATTCCATACTCGTGGTCTCTTTAGGGCCGTGTTTGTGGTCTTGTATTGACCGTTTTAGTGGTTTTGTGATCAAGCCTTATAACCGAGGAAAGGCCCTCAAGGCCGACACCCAAGTTCAAGGTCAAAGGTTTGATCAAAAAAGTTCGTGCACAGCTCGTGGTCTTGTTATTGATGGCCGTCTTCTCTCGTCTCGTGATCTAGCCGTACTCGTGATGCCGTGTTGGCCGTGTTCGTGGTGTTGTGTTGGTCGTGGTCATAATCTTGTCATAGCTGTGCTCATGGTCTCGTGGTGGCCGTGTTCGTGGTTTTGTGACGAGAATTCTTTTTATCTCGTGATCAATCTTTATTCCCCTGGGATAGCCCTCGGGGTGGACACCCAAATCTAAAGTCATAGATTTGATCAACTATTTTGTGCTCTGGTGATGGTCTCGTTATCTTGGTGGCCATGCTCGTGGTGTCGTGACGGCGGTGCCCTTGGTATCCTCATGAACGTGCTCGTGATGTCGTATTGGCCATAGCCGTGGTCTAGTGATGGCTGTATTTGTGGTCTCGAGTTGACCATGCATATGTTTCGTGATGGCCGTGCTCGTGGTCTCGTGATCAAGCCCTAGTACCTTGGAATAGCTCTCGGGGCCAACACTCAACTGTTAGGGCACTCCATTGATCAACTAGCTTGTATTCTTGTAATGGCTTGTACTTGTGGTCTCGTTCTTGTGATGGCCTGGCTTGTGACGGTGGCATTGCCGGACTCATGATGGCCGAGCTTGTGATCTCGTGTTGCCTGTGATTTTGGTGTCGACATACTCTGGCTTGTGGTCTTTTGTTGACCATGCGCGTGGTCTTGTGCTCAAGCCCCAACACTTTGGAATTGATCTCGGGGCCGACCCCAAACTCTTGGTCCACTTGAACGATCATCAAGTTCAAAGTTTCCTGATCGCCCATGCTCGTTGGCTGGTACTCGTGAGTGCCTGTGTTTGTCGACTTGTAACGGCAGTGCCCGTGGTCTCATGATAGCCGAGCTCATGGCCTCGTGATGGCCGTGCTCATGGTGTCGCGTTGGCTTTGTTCTCCGACTCGTGTTAACCGTAATCGTGTGTCGTGATGGGCGTGCTAGGGTGTTGTGATAGCAGTGCTCGTGGTATTGTGATTAAGCCCCAGTACTTTGGGATTGCTCTCGGGGCTGATAGCATACTCTTAGGCCACAAGATTGTTCAATAAGTTCAAAGTCTAGTGACGGCAGTGCTAGAGGACTTGTGATGGCGGAGCTCGTGGTGTCGTGTTGTTCGTGTATGTGGTCTCGTGCTTACTGTGCTCCTGGGCTCCTCTTAGCTGTGCTTGAGGCCGCTTGATAGCCGTGCTCGTGGTCTCGTAATGGTCTCACAAAGCAAAGTAAATGATTCATGAATTACATACCCCAGCCCACCAGCATGCCTTGATAAGGAAAGTGCCCAATTTTTCTTTGCTCATAGGTTTGGGAGGGAATCGAGAAGATGAACAAACCGTTACACCGTACTTGCGGATGGAATCTTTTGTTTTAGCGTTCACCTCAACCTCTATTTGTGTCTGTCTAGCCTTCAATAGAGAGGTTGCATGGCATAGTATGAAGGAGGTTTGTACGTCAACTTCATTGCTACAGTTTGTTTAACAGCGTTGATAAAAGACGGATGTCTCACCACGGTGAAAGGGATGTTGACTTGATAGAACGCCGTTGACCAAATTCTATCCAATGTCAACTTTGCCGATGACTGTAGCCCCTCTTGCACTGATAATTGACGGAGACCCCTTCCCGCAGAACTAGCTCGACTTTGTGCACTCGGAAGAAAAATTCTACCATGGGTAGAATTTTGCAACAAAATCAATAGAAGGTTCTCATTCGCTACTTCAGTACCCTCTGCCGAACAATGATCAATCTCAGAGGGTAATAGTTCTCCAATTCAACGCTCCTCATTACCAACATTATCAATGATCTCGAGAGGTTCGGGAAGCACTCCTCCACACGAAGCAAAGAGTGCCTTGATATTTGGTGGAACTTTGGAGCATGCTCCAACATCCGCAGAGTTTTGTCCGTCTCTATATCCCAAATGAAAAAACATCCTTTCAATTCCGTATTGCATCTACTTCTGGCAATACACGCATTCAACTCTCCTAGTCTTTATACCCGGACGCACACCTAAATCCGTGAACCACTTATCCCATTCCTCTGTATGCCTCGGCATCGCTGAAGTGAATCACCTAAACCTCCAACGTAAATTAGGCCCAACTCAATCAACGGATCTCATGCAATAGTTCAAGCAGAACTATAGTCTCAAGACAACACTATGATGAGTTGGTCAATGAATGGTGCAAAATTGCTGACATTTATACATTTGACACGAATGGGTTAGAGAGAGGACAGTCCCGGCCTGGCAGACGGGTAAAGGTAGACGGGGCAGTCAGGGCAGTCGGGGTAGTCGGTAAAGGCCGTCGGAGGATTGGGGCTAAAAAGCTAATATATATACATTGCAACAGAGTTTTGTTTTCATTTTTGCAATAAGGAGTCATACAGAGTTGGGGGAAGAGGTGCAAGAGGGAAAGTTCCTATCCCAGTAAGGAACGTGATGAATGTCGAGTCTAAGGTTTCATATTAGAAACCATGGCAGCCATTTGTTAAACTACAACATGGGAGGTTTGGACCCAAGCCACACCAATTCAAACTAGTTCCTTTCTCAATGAAGGCGTACGGTGAAAATTTCACCAGCAGTAGTACTTACAAGTCATTGCTGAAACAACCTGTTTCGAAGAGGACAACATTACCACCCAAGGAAAAGCCCTTGAAATTTCAAGTGAACTTGAAATGCAATTGTAGTTCAGAGGTGTCATGCATTCATGAGTTTGAAGAATGCAAGAACCCTCAAGAAGGAACATGACATTGAATACGTATAGAAGGGAGGGGAATTTTGGGCGGGAATGGGCAGTCGGGTGGGAGCAGATGGGGATGGGAGTCAGGATAGAGCAGTCAAGGTGGGGCAGGGACAGTCGAATCAGGGCACTCGGTGAGGGCAGGCGGGGAGGGGGCAGTCGACGAGGGCAGATGGGAAGGAGGCAGTTGGAGAGGGCAGACGGGCAGTGGGCAGTTGGGTGGGGATGATCGGTAAAACCATCTGAGTTTACTAAAGGACTGTAACTCTCGGGGGGTGTAGTGATATGTTGGAGTAGCAATATACGTGCAAACAAATGATAGGGTATTTTAAAAACATGGGAAAAAAAAATTATAAATGGACTTAGAGGTAATATAGAGTATCAAAAATGGCACTGGACATCTCTAAAGTACTATAGGGTATGGAATAATAGGTAATTTGGAATTATAAGTAATGCAAGCCCCTTTTCTATGAACCCAAAGTAGAAAATTACATAATGATAGCATGTGGAAAAAAACCAAAAAAAAAGTAATACCCCCCTATAAAATAGTCGTTCGCACCTATATCCTTAACTTTTTAACACACTAATCCTTTGGGCTGTAACTTCATCAGAAGTCCACATCATCAAGTAGTCCACGTCAGATACTGATGTGTCGACATGCAAGGTAAAAGTCAAAAAAAATTACCCAGTAAAAAATCGGGCCGACATGATCCCGACACGTTCCGGCATAATGCTGGCATGACATCATGCCGGCATGACATGACATTGTGCCGGGATTTCTGTCCAACAAGACACGATAAACAACCCTGACGAAAAGGCTTTGAATTTTCGAGGGAAGATTCAAAGCGACTTCTATAGAGGAATGAACTAGCCAGAAAATCAAAGTATCACATCGAAGAAAGTTAGTGTAACTAGCAACAATAGTAGTGGCCCACTCTTTGACATACTCAAGGACTAACATGGTAGCGATGGTAAGCATGTGAGCCAAATTTGAGTAGACAGTCTGGAAAGCATTAGTTAACCAACGATATTTCTTTTTGTGTTGTTTATATGTAGCCATGAGATAGGGTAGGGATTTAAACGACACTTGTAATTCAGGCAAGATTGAAGTGATAGCCGAAGCAGTCTCTTCCATGACTTGTGAATTTAAAAGCCAAATATTATTTCTTTGCAAGGTGAGAAGTCAGGGCTATTTAGACGCAAGAGGGCAAGGTGTCGGATATGCTTGATAAAAATGAAGCATGCATTATTCAACGCCTTATCTAAGCCTGCACAATATAAGTGGTTTATGAGAAAATTGATCTCATTACGCACTGCATCTAATTCGAGCAAATCTCGGCCAAAAAATCTGAAGCCTGATTTATTCTGCTTCAAAGCTACTTTAAGCAAATTTAGGCATTTTTCCAAAAACCAGGCTTCAGCATCCTCAATTGGAAAGCCTACTTGCCTTTACCCCAGAATAGCTACAAATTGCGAGAACGCATCATAGGCCACAGCAAGACTTATCGAGATGTTTGTAGGTTTGAGCGGAATGTGATTCAAACCCATCTTTAATGCTTTTCGAAGGTCAAGATGTTGGATGATGGATAAATCCATGGTATGAACATGGAGCTCGTCAGATCTATACACCGCTGACCCCGCCTCTGTATCAGGGTCCAGAAACTGATTAAATCTCCTAATTCGCTTGCAGTGACAGGGTTGGTGAATGTCACGCAGATTAGAAAGTGAAAATTGCTTAAAAACCAAAGAGGGTTTGTACACGCTTGAGGCTAGATTATCCAAGTATTTCCAAGCAAACATGACGTTTTGGTAATCAGGAATAAGGTGCAAAAAACCAAAAAGTTTAGCATTTCTTCAAAAATGAGCCTGAAGTGAAGCCACTCCAGTGCTCTACATGCATAGGTAAATATGATAAAACCAGAGGTCTTCTTTTTGCCCTCTTTCTGCAGCATGCTACGTCCTAACTGATCTTTTGTCAAAAATCGGGTGACATCTGAAAAAACAAGAAAAAATCAGTGACATCTACAAGCCTATTCGTTGCCGAAACTAAGGATGCGAGGGCGGATTGGAGAGACCGCACCAATATCAATGGCATCATGATCAGTGATAGAAACATGGGATCGTGCACTTGGCACAGTTGGAGGAGTGATATAACGAGGCTCCTGCCCGGTGCTAGTCTAGCCGAATGGCCCACAGACTTTCTGCCCCGGGGCGAGAACTTTTGGTGGAGTGTGTAACAGCGAAGGAGCAGCCGGCTGCTGTGGAATAGGACGTGCTGAATTCCAGCGTTGGTGCCTACCCCGCCACAACCTCCCCGGTTACACCCCATCTGGTTCATCCAGCCGCCAGCACCTCGTTTGTATCCACCGGAACTGGACCCTTTCGGCAGTGCAGGTGGGGCAATCTCATGAGATTCCACATTCAGGTTGATTTTGGCACGTTTCGAGGGAGGAGCGTGAGTGGGACGTCGAGGATTGGCCACCGAAAAACTTAGTGGTTTGAAGATCCTCTCCACCTTCCGGAAACCCGCCATATCTGGGTAGTTGGAGAATAATCTGACCTTGGGATCTGGGGCCAAAGCCAAAACGCCCTCCATCATCCAGTTACGTGTATGCATAAAGCATAACTAGGCTCGAGCTCCCATTTTGCATGCTTTATACATCCAGGTTAGAAAGGCAATAAATTTGCCAAACAAGGAGGGGAAACGATCATAGAGGAAGAATTTCTCCAAATTGTTCACCATGTACCAAATGGCTTGATCCCACCATATCACAGAACCATGACAAATAACCACAACATCTGCGTTACAAGTGCACCGCATGTACGGGTGGTGTACATTCCACATCTTATGCACATGAGTATGCTTGCGGTCATTGGCCGTGGGAATTTTGAACTTAACGTGCAACTTAACATCAAGCACAGCACACTTGGAGTGATCAAACAGATAAAGTGGGATAGCTTGATCTACAAAAATAGCACATTTGAAAGCTTGGTTTTCGTTCCTGGCAGGCCTTGACCTCCGAAGGTGTCATGGCACACCAAATTCGCCATACGGCCGGAGGAATCGGCACCGGCAGGTTGATGTTATTGACAGTCCAATATTTGTGGCCCCGGAGTGAAAGCTGGTCCTCAACCGCGCTTAGCGGGATGGCAGGGACATTCAAGTTCGTCCCTGCATTGACTAAAACTGCCCGGGCACGATTAGTCTGCGACGTGGTGATTGAATCACGCAAGTTCTCAGCTGCGCATTTTTCCATGTCATTGATCGCTAGCCGAGCCAAAAGAGGGTGATCAGATGCGTCATCGTCCAATTCTGCTTGTCCTCTGGCGGTGTTGTTTGCCTCACGGATAACACCTTCAATGATGAGGCACTGCTTTTGAGCCCTCTCGAAGTCCTCGCTATCGGTCCTCACAAAGTTCAGGAGCTTCTTGCTAAGCTCTTTCAGTCTCCCGAGGGCCAAGTCCCGATCTGAGGCCACTTCGAAAACACAAGTCCATTGTGCTAAGTCAACGACAGTTAAGAGCATTAGCAACTCACCGTCGATAGATTGCTTACAAATCAATCTGTCGTGGTTTTGAATGTAGGTGTGGATCTCTCGGATCTGGATGGCCGAAAGGGTAGCCTGGACCGCAGGAATGGACGGTGGGAGCGGACTGTCGTAACCCATCTTGATCATATCAAGGTGCCAGGTCATAATAGACTTCTGGGTCTAAATCATCCAACACAAGGCGCACAAAATTAGGAATAATACAGAAAAGTAAAAAACAAAGACAAAACACTAATATGTAAGTAGCTCGCCACTACTTAATGAGTGAATGTAAAAAAAGCGCTTTTCCGGAACATCTCCTTACATAGCATATTAGTTCAATGTCTTTATATAAACAAAGTTGTATTAGGCTGGCACGGAATAGAACAAGTATAGTGCAGTTCAATGCATAGAGCTTCCAAAGCAAAAATGCAGCATTACTAGGTTTTTTAAGACAAAAGAATCAAGAAAGCTCAATATGAGCATTACAAGGTATGAGATACACAATTTCAACAAGCAATTGAGCAACTAGGTGCTAAAAATAGCAGACAGAAGCTTTGCATGAAAAGCACACTGTGACTGTAGATTCCTAAAAACACACAAGGACAAAACCATCCTTCCTCAAGTCTTGCGCAATTTGTTGTAGAATCAAAAAGAAGGAACAAGAGGAAACTACCCTCACTGTATCCATACGATCCAACGCCACAAACGGGGATTAGAATGCGCATACGAGGTGTCTTCAGGAAGCTTCAACGTGTTATTGCAGTCACAAATCCATGAACCAAAATCAACATACAACAAAGCAAGACAAACACAAATCATCACCCCAACACCAATTCTCATGAACCTGGCTAGATAACCGCGAGCCCTCCATGTTGGAGAACAATGCGAGCTTGTCCAAGCAACTTTCGGAATCCTTGTAGCTGGCGGTACTGTGACTCCGGCCTCCTCCACACTCATCGCCAAACGCCAAAACGTGTGAGCACAAGAGCTAACACCGCAAGCAAGATCGACCCTAAATCGTGGGAGCCATGGAGCGGTTGAGCAACGAAAACAGTGAGGAATGCAGTCAAGGCGAGGGCTGTAAAAAGCATGCTGCCCCATTCAAGCTTGTCTTGAAGGCACCAACCCCGAGGCGGCCATTCAATAAGCATAGGTAAGAGTTAAAAACCCCATTAATCAAGTTGGAGTAAATTAATACCTGAGTAGGGAGGGAGCGGTGGGATTTTAAAGCAAATTTACCCATGCTTTTCACTGTAGAAAAACAAGAGGTGCTTATGAAGATAGGAGTTTTACTAATGCAAATGAAATTGGAGCTCTCCACCCAACCGTAGAGGTATGATCAAGATATGATCAAGAGCCTCACCCCCGAGCTCTTATACAATGGTCTAAGTGACTTAGACCATTCACACCAAGTGTGAACACACGTAGTCAATTACCTACAAGACTACGGCTATTACCGCCATAACGGCTATGACGATTATGACGGCTACTACGGCAACTACGGCTACGCCGCCTACAAGTTGTTAACTAACAACTTTGTCAAAGTACATAACTAACACATGTTCTAATAGGAATTATAAACACGGTAAATGTACTTCTAACACTCCCACTTAATGACATATTAGATACTAGTTCAATTTAATGATCCCCATCATTTCCTTGAACCGACTATGTTTCTCATGTGTAAGTCCTTTGGTCAAAACATCTGCAACCATATCCTGAGTCCCACAAAAACTAAGTCAATCTTACCCTCTTCAATCTTCTCACGAACAAAATGATGATGAATTTCAACATGTTTCGTTCGAGCGTGGAATGTAGGATTCTTTGAAAGAGAGATGCAACTTTGATTGTCGCTGTAAATGGTCATTGGAACATCTTGCAGAAATCCAGTGTCTCTGAAAAATCGTTGAAGCCAAATTGCCTCTTTAGCAGCATGTGTAGCTGCCATGTATTCGGCTTCGGTGGTTGATAAAGCAATTGTTGGTTGCTTCTTGCTGTTCCAACTGATAGCACCACCGTACAATAAGAATGTGTATCCGATAGTAGATTTGCGAGTGTCAATGTCTCCCGCATAGTCCGCATCACAATATCCAACCACTTGTGAAATTGGACTCCCACCGTAGCTAAGTCCATGATCCATCGTACCCTTGAGGTAGCGAAAGATCCGTTTGACTGCAGTCCAAAGCAATGGTCCCGGATTCGTCATGTATTGACTAACCACATCCACTGCATATACAATATCAGCTCGAGTGCCAATCATTGCATAAACCAAACTACCCACCGCACTCTGATAAGGAATACTCGCCATTGAGTTTATATCCTCACTGGTTAGTGGAGCCATGTCCTTTGACAATTTACTGTTGGCGTCTAAAGGAGTGGCTAAAGATTTGTAGTCTTCCATACCGTATCGCTTCAGGATGGATTGAATGTACTTCGTCTGACTGATGTGAATCATGCGATGTGTCCGATCCCGAGTGATCTGCAAGCCCAAAATGTAGAAGATCTCTCCAAGATCCTTCATGTCAAACACTTTGGAAAGATCAACTTTGGTTTTCAAAAGAAAACTCAAGTCATTACAAACCATGATCAAATCATCGACATATAGTGCAATGATAAGATAAAGTGTTGCATTCCTCAACATATAAATGTTAGGATCTGCATGACTCTTCTTCAAACCAATCAATTCAAAGTATTGGTCAATTTTCTTGTACCAAGCCCTTGGTGATTGCTTGAGTCCATAGATGGTTTTAGAAAGTTTACATACCATGTCTTCTTTGCCTTTGGATGCAAAACCTTTTGGCTGATCCATGTAAATTTCATCTTCAAGATCTCCATTTAGAAACGCCGTCTTGACATCCATTTGGTGAATTCGGCATCGTCTATAGCAGCAAGTGCTAAAAGAGTGTGAATTGAAGTCATCTTTGCAACTGGAGCAAAGGTCTTGGTATAGTCTATACCTTCTTTTTGGAGGTATCCCAACGCTACGAGTCTCGCCTTGTAGCGCTCCACCGATCCATCCGCGTTGTACTTGATCTTGTAAATCCATTTGCAACCAATAGATTTGCGATCCTTTGGTAATGGCACAAGCTCCCAAGTCTTGTTGTCGATGAGACTTTGAAATTCTAATTCCATTGCCTCCTTCCATTTCGATGAATCATCCCTTCCCATAGCTTCAGATATGGTTAATGGCTCATCAATGCTTGTATGAAAAGCATGAGCCATACATACTGAATCTATGACTGTCGTGATAGGAATTGAAGCACTTGAAGCTGACTCCGCTTGTGCACGCGCAATCTCTCGGGTTCGTGAACGAGTAATTCTAGGGGAAGGTGGAGTAGGAGAGATGGACTCTAACTTTTGAGTTTGTGAAACTTTACGTGCCTCCGAACGAATTTGTTTGACAGAAAGTGGACGTTGACCAGTTGAACTAACTAAATTTCCCACTTTTTCCTCACCTTCATTCTCCGATTCGGATGAAGAGTCCTCTGATTCAACAAAATTTTCAACTTTGATGATACGTTCTAGAGGTTCATTATTAACCTCAACTATCCCTTCCTTTTCCTTAGTTTCTCTCACCTCTACAAACTTGACATCCCGACTTTTGACAATTGTCTTCTTCTCAGGATTAAAAAGTCTGTAGCATTTGGATCCCTCATAATATTCCAAGAAAATACATTTAACACTCTTCAAGTCCAGTTTGGTACGTTTCTCATCTCAAACGTGAGCATATGCTTCACATCCAAAGACTCGAAAGTGTTCAACGGTTGGTTTCTTACCAGACCAAGCTTCTTGTGGAGTCTTGCCTTTCACAGCTGATGTAGGTACTCGATTAAGCACATATACTGCCGTATTGATCGCCTCAGCCCAAAATACATTAGAAAGCCCTGCATGTTGAAGCATACACCGTGCACTTTCAACAAGTGTCCGGTTCTTGCGTTCTACAACTCCATTCTGCTGCGGAGTGTAGGGCGTGCTAAACTGACGTTGAATGCCATGTTCTCGGCAAAAATCATTGAAAGCCTTTGATGTATAGTCACCCCCGTTGTCAGACCGAAGTGTTTGGATTTGACACCCCGTCTTGTTCTCCACAAATGCCTTGAATTCCTTGAATTTCTCAAGGACTTGCGACTTTTGTGTTAGAAACTACACAAAGGTTTTTCTGGTGAAATCATCAATGAAAAGGACAAAATACTTAGCTCCTCCATGCGTCGGTGTTTTCATTGGTCCATTGACATCGCTATGTACCAATTCGAGGATGTGCGTAGCCCTCGTACTGCCATCTTTAGGAAATTTGTCTCGATGTTGTTTGCCATAAACACACCCTTCACAAAATTCAAGTTTTGAATTTTTACCCATGTCAAAATCACGCACAAGGTTGTCTTCTTTGAGTTTCTTCAAGTTGGTGATGCACAAGTGTCCATATCGTTGATGCCAAAGGTCGACCTTCCCTAAGCCACGCTTTGCCAACGATAAATGTGCCTCCGATGATTTCTGCACCGATCCTTGTAACAAGTACAAAGTTCCCGAACGAACTGCAGAGAATGAAATGTCGTCCTTCGTGAACGTGAAGATATCTGCTACATCATCAAATGTGATGCGGTATCTTTGATCCCTCAATTTTCTCAAAGAAATAAGGTTTCTACGTAAACCTTCAACATGTAGGATGTCTTGTACATCCATACAATCACCATGTAGAAATTGAAAGGGGATCAAACCTTTCCCTTTGATAACCAAGTCTCTATCATCTCCTAAAGTGACAGTCCGACTTAGTGATAGGTTTTCGTACTTAGAAAACCATACTCTACATCCGGTCATGTGCTGAGAAGCACCCGAGTCAAGGTACCACATGTCACTTGACACTGACGCAGATAAAGCAGCTACAAAAGCCGTGTCATCTTCTTCGGTTTTAACAGTATTAGCTTGGTTCTTTTGAAATCTTTTCTTCAGTTTTTCAGACTTAAAGTCTCTCTCTTTGGTCCGACACTCCTTTTTGTAATGTCCTTTGTTACCACAATACCTACACTTGGCATTCTTTTTGTGATCACGAGAGGATTTACTATCACCATGGCTATGGTTGTACGACTTATCTTTTTTCGTCACCATGAGTGCCGCCTCCGAGGATGAACCGCTCCTTTGATGTCGCGATTCTTCTTGTTGTAACTGTGCAGTTACCATCTCCATTGTCAAAGCACTGGGCTCCTTTGTCCCGAGTGTCACCACCAGTGTCTGGTATGATTCCGGAAGACTCCCCAACAATGTCATAATCATCCAAAGGTCCAAAACCTTCTCCCCGATTGATGCAAGTTGCTCGGCAAGTTCCCGAACTTTGTTGATGTGGGCCGCGATGCTATCTCCTTCGCTCATCTTAATGGTGAAAAACTGTTGCAAAAGAAATAAAAGACTAGCCGCATTTTTGTGCTCACACAGTCTCTAAAGACTCCCAAGCCTCAGCAGAGCTTTCGGCTTTGCTAACATTAAGAAGTTGTGAATCCTTCATGTGTAAGCAAATACATGACAATGTCCTCTCATCTAGATCCTCCCATTTCTCGACATCTTCTGGAGTCACTCCAGGTCCAAAAGGTTTTTGCACTCTTCCGGAAACAATTTTCCAGAGGCCCTTGTCTATAAGGATGAACTTAATTTTAAGTTTCCAAATGTGCCAATTTTCTCCGTCAAACTTCTCTATCATGCGGTACTCGGTAGCCATTTTTCAATGAAGGTACCAAAAATAGAAAAAATTATGGAAGAAAATAACAAAGGGATAGAAATGAAGTCTAGGTAAAACAAACTCCAAACTATGGGAAACTTTGGATATTTATAGGAATTCTAAAATATTTCCAAAATACCAAAAACATTGGGTGCGTGTAGGATTGTGCCATCGGCGCTCTCAAAAAATTTCAACTTCAAACTTTCAATTTTCTAGAAGTTACAGCAATCTGAATCAAGGCATGTCCAATAGAATTGAAAAAACTCACGCCTTTCTTGATTTCTTCACTCCCTGGAGTTGCTGGAGTTGCTGGAGTTGAAAACTGCCGCGTTCCCGTAGTATCGTGTTCCCGATACGCGTTCCCGAGAGGGCTGCCCGAATGCAGCTACTGCTGCCCGACTGCAACTGCTGCGCCACTGCAACTGGTCTATGCAGCTGCAAATGACTGCTCTTCTTGCTACTGCCACTATAAAAAATCGCACATTGATTCTCCAAGAGCTACCGAGGATTCTATATTTTGGATTTAAGTTCTCACAAGTAAAGTCACACAAAATAACTCCCTTGAGTTGATCGATTGATCAAGTCCTCCAAAACAACCTCACAAGAAATCTACTCAACCCGCGAAGGGCTAACATGAGCACCAAGCTTTGATACCATGTAGAAAAACAAAAGGTGCTTATGAAGATAGGAGTTTTACTAATGCAAATGAAATTGGAGCTCTCCACCCAACCGTAGAGGTATGATCAAGATATGATCAAGAGCCTCACCCCCGAGCTCTTATACAATGGTCTAAGTGACTTAGACCATTCACACCAAGTGTGAACACACGTAGTCAATTACCTACAAGACTACGGCTATTACCGCCATAACGGCTATTACCGCCAAAATGGCTATGACGATTATGACGGCTACTACGGCAACTACGGCTACGCCGCCTACAAGTTGTTAACTAACAACTTTGTCAAAGTACATAACTAACACATGTTCTAATAGGAATTATAAACACGGTAAATGTACTTCTAACATTCACTAACTGGGTAGAAAGCACAACAAATTAGGTAAATTAGTGACATGGTTGGAAGAAGGCCAAGCAACGCTGGTCCATTCACTTGATACCCATATGGCGCTAAATTGAAGCAAGTTATAGCAAGTACTATTTTAGTAAAAAGCACTACGTCGTGGTAATATTACTAGATAAATAGCAGTGCAAGGCCAAAAATAAATAAATAGATAAAAAATATAAAATAATTAATTAATTAAAAAAAAATCCACTGCTGCACATCATCCCCTTCCATATTATTGTTAAATCTATATTTTGCTACACAACATGCAGTGTCATAAATCAAAGCAACATAGAGAGTAGAATACCAGATAAATACGCACGTCTTTTAATAAATGTATATTGTGTTAAAGCAGAGCATGAGTTGGAAAAACAAGAACAAATTTATGACTGAGCAGGGTCCATTCTCCAAAATACCTACCACCTAAGTTGTCTTTCAGTGATTTTTTCAAGGCATTTTCAATGTGATGTTTAATTTAAATTGTAATTAGAGAGGAAAGTGATATGTGAATGTTTCCAACATGTATATAAAATACATAGTACAAGATGAAAGCAATATTGTAAACAATTAACTATCAAAAGCACTAGAATAGCTCTGTCAGCAGTGGTTTTAATGATTTACCAAGAACTTTTCTAAATGATAAATAACACTTTTTTGGTATAAATTTTGGGATAATTGAATGAGAATGATGATCATGTGAATGAAAATTGAAAAATACACTACAAAATAGTTCTTTGAATGAAAATCATGACTTTCTTGTCTCTAACTACTGTCCAAAGGACTCTCCAAAGCAACCAAAAGCAGGTTTGGTACGTGTTTTGGAGAATGAACCCAGCATGCTTAACATAATTTGACAAATAGGATTTCATCCTCTTGGCTAAAATTGTTAAAATAAAACAAAATAAAAACATAATTTGACAAAACAGTTATTGAATTGTGAATTCGAACATGGCAATGACAATAAAACCCATCAGACCATCACCTGCAGCAGCAACAAATGTTAAGAATTTGGAAGGTTTGCCGTTTGTCTTGAATGTTCTGTCTCAGTAGGTTAATATTCAGAAAGTCAAGGGAATCTGGTTGAATAAAAAATAAAGCAACCAGGTTCATTTGATACCTGAGAACTTGCTTCTTTATGCACTAATATAGATATTAAAATTTAAGAGAAGTGATCCACTTACATTACTTTGGATTTCTTCCAGTGGCATGCATGGCCACAGTGCAGGAAAGAGTAAGGTGTGCTACATACACTGGGAAACTTCTCTTTACAAGTGACCACAAAGGTGTCCTGTATGTATGGAATGTTTGTGTGCGTTCCTTAACACATCAAGAATAAAGTTTAAGATTGAAAGTATTCATGGTGTATGCATAATTTTAAGATAAACTCAGAAATAAAAATCATGAAATAAAATTAGACTTCTGGTTGTAGGCTGCAACAAATGTAAAATTTCATGATGGTATTGGGGTTCCCATTAATGTGCTTGAAGGAGCAAATGAAGGACAGGATGTCTGGTTGGGGTTCTCAAATGGAGATATTGCAATAATGGGTATTCAGAAGAAAAGTGTTGGGACACGTTGGAAAGCTCACCCTGGAGGGGTATCGTGTATTGTTGCAATGACCAATTCTGTGTGGTCTGGTGATTTCTATGTACTATCCTCTTGCTCTCCTCAAAATATGCAAGTTACAATGTAGCCATACCCAAAACTGACACCTTACCTAGATTTATTATCATGTCTCACATTAATATATTTAAAAGTTCTTAATACATGACTATGGTGTATAATATTGGTTTAAAAAAGGATGTTAACTTTAGATATATCTACCTTAGTGGTTTGTCCTTGTGTTGTTAATAAAATCTCACTCAATTTGTAAATTCAGTGAAGTAGAAAGAGAACCAAGAAATGTAAATAAATAAAACTACTTTAATAGTTAGTATTGTTTGGTAAGGAGCAGGTGGTGTTGATTTCCAAATCAGAAAGTGGGGATTATTAGGAGAGGTTTTAATGGCCTACAGTCATCACCATACATCCATCAGGTGGCTTTGCATGGTTCGCAAAGAATTACACGATACAGAAATGCAAATGTGGAGCAGTTCCAACGAATCCGAACTTGCTAGATGTTCAATTCTTGACGACAAATCACACCATGACATTCTTGGTGATGTTAAGAAAGGTGCAGGTAGGTTACAATCATAAAATTTTAAAATTAAGCAACCTTGCAACTTTTGGCCATGAACAATATTTTTTTATCAAATAATTTCATCAAATAATTTCATCAAATAATTTCATCAAATAATTTCATCAATAAAAGAATCATTTCATCAATGAAAGAATTATCTGAAAAAATATGTATGAAATATTTTGCACTAAAGGTTTTTCTATTGTTGAGCAAAAAAAAATTCATTTTTAGTTAACAACTTGAATTTAGATTTTAATCAATAATTAAGGTGTATGAATAAAATGTCTCAAAAATCCAAGTATCTTGGTCCATAAAATAGGTTCATATACCACAAGAAATATTTCAATTAAACTTCAAAAATAAAGTTTGTCCTCCACAAATGTTATGTTTTGAATTTCTTATTTGATTCTTCCACAAATAAAAAATATATGAAATTAATATGAAATGTTTGGTTTTTTTAATTTTAAATTCATTATATTGTTTTCAAAACCTCATAATATTTACATATTTTCTATTTTTGTACGTGGTATATAGGTATGGTATTCATTCTATTATATATATATATATATATATATATATATATATATATGAAAATTATTTATTCATTTTATATTTTTTAATCTGTTTACTTATTTGTTATTTTTTTTTAGTACACAAAAAAAACATTTGTAAATATAAACATGAATTTAAAAAAACAGTCAAAATTCTATTACACTTAGTGATATCCAATTTATATTTATATTCATTTAAAATTCTATAAACACTTCAAAACTAATAAAAATTTTACTAAGGCATTTACATTGCTATAAATTACATAATCTGAACATTATACAATATATGTATCTTATACAATATAAATTTTCTTTCTAGTATTATACAATATTATCTATACTTACAATCTGCTGCAGGTCATACACTTGCAATTTTAGTTCTATGTCATGTTGGAAAAAGTACAATTTGGAGTGGTAGTGAAGACAACTTGATTAAAGTATGGAGTATACTTGATGTGTCATTAAAACACACTTTGCAAGGACATAAGGGACCAGTATGTAGCATGGTTGAAATGGGCATACATGTCTGGAGTGGATCTGTGGATGCAACAATATTAGTATGGGATGCTGTCACTTATTCACTTCTTTTTTCTTTAGGTGATCAAGGAGGGTATGACATCATTTATATAAAATAATGATATTTTCAATGATACCTTAAAGATTTTTAATTTTGTTTATTATTATTTGTAAAAAGAATTTGTTTAGTGATTGTGATGAACTAAAATCAGGTACGTGAAGACTATGATAAAAGCAGATTGGCAACTATGGACATTTTCTTCTGGAAAAAATATAAAAGTATGGGCTGCAGCTAGTTTATGGGATAATTTCAAAATGGAGTTGGAAGAACTTAAAGAGAAAATGCAAAAAAATTTGAAAGAAAAAAGAATTTCCGACAATTCCAACACAAAATATAAGGTCATGAACAAATTATAGGAAGAAAAGAATTCATGAACAAATTTGTGTAAGTATGTATAGATGTTCAATATGATCATTAATGAATTTTTTGAGTGATTGGAATATTCATGAAAAAATTTCATGTTTTTAAATGTATATAAAAAATTGTAACTTGTAGAAACTAACATGCGTGCATAAAACAAAAAATTAATTATATATATATATATATATATATTAATAATGATAATAATAATAGATGTATGTAGACATCAATATCAAGTGCATATTAGAAATGATAACATAAACTTATATAATATAATCAAGGCAATAAGGTAATAATCAAGGTTATAATTGTGATTAATCCAATTTAGCATTTTTTTTAATTTTTTCGTTTTTCCTAGTAGTAATATAACTAGAACGGTTTGTGCTTTTAGTGTAGTGAATCAACTTTATAGTTTCAAGAAAATAATTCTTGATTATTACTTTATAATGTAAAAACTACATGTTGTGTGAGTATACTCACTGTGCAATCACAAATATAATAATTTTAGTGGAAAATGGTGTTAGAAAATATATTTTTTATTATTTTTTAAATGAAATAAAAATCTAAAAATTGAG
Organism: Pohlia nutans; assembly: GCA_022496805.1. Lineage (NCBI taxonomy): Eukaryota > Viridiplantae > Streptophyta > Bryopsida > Bryales > Mniaceae > Pohlia > Pohlia nutans. Next base: position 9,270,973 of record CM040106.1, on the reverse strand, counting down.
TCTCATTGATTCCTAAAGTTTTCAAAAACATTTTTTTGGTTTCAAGACATTCAATCAACTATTGTAATTTGGATGATTTTAAAGTGAAATTTATCATTTTAATGTGCAATTTTCTTAGGTATATAAAATTCTTAAATTTTTTTTATATTACTTAGGCCATCTTTACATTACAGGCGAGAAGCCGTGGACAAAACCTCACAAGGGCCATGGCTCATCCTTGAGAGGCCATCCTTTGAAATTTGTCAAAAAATAAAAAATGATTGGTTGTAAGAATTTTGGCCAAACGGCCTCCAGATTTTGCGTTAGACCCACCTCTTGAGGTGAGCTTGATGCAAAATCCGGAGACCTTGAAAAATGTCCACTTTTCTTGCCACGAAGGACAAAAATGTTATTCATGTCATTTTCTCCTCCTTCTGTCCCTTGGACTAAAACATTTTGGGTGTAAAGTGACATTCTTTGGTCTTCTTGGTTTTTAAGCCTCCCATTGGCTGAAATTTCTCTCTTCACGGCTTCTCGCCTCTAGTGTAAAGAGGCCCTTACTCGTAATTTATGTACAACATACATAAAGGTGTCATGTGGCACTAGTTTTTAGAAAGAGCAAAGTAAAGACTTTCTTTTTGTATGTATACCCTTTATTTTCCTCTCATCATTTATCAATACACTACCATTTTCTGCAATTCATTTTTTGGATTGAAGAAAAGCTTTATTTTTAATTTTGATGAGGAATTTAATTCTATAGAATATTTTAATGTTTAATATATGTCCTGGTAATATATGGTGTATCATTCCTTCACAACACAGGGCAAAGTTTTTTAGTTTTGGTGCACTAGTTTTTAATCCAATCATGTACATCAAACCAAAAGTTGCAAATTAAATTCAATGTTTAATTTTCATTGAATCTTGAAGTAGAGAGAAATCCACTAGCACAGGAAGGAAAATAATTATTTAAATAAAGAATTTTAATTTTAATATTTTTGCAGTATATCAAATATTGTAAAGAATTTGAGTTTGAATTCTTTTGGTATGTTTTGCACGGAAGTAAAATCTTAAAATTGGAATTTTTACTATCAATATTTACTTTTGCCTAGACTATCAATTCAATTCATTTTAAAAAAAAATTATTATTATTATTTTTTAATTTCTTTTTAATTTCTTTTTAATTTCTTTAGTTTCTTTTTGCTCAAAATGCAAAGGAACTTTACGGGTTAAATATTTCATCATTGTGTAATACATAAATGAATGAAAATATGGTACAGAGGATTAGTCTTTGTAAAGAAAAAAATCCATCAATTTTATTAACATATATAATTAACCCTTTAAGGTCCCAATTCAACACTGTTTTCAAAGATTCATTATAAAATAGTTGATGAAAAACACAAATGGAGTTGATGTACAAAGCAAAGTTGTAAATGTCAATGTGAAGATAACATCTGTACGGTTCAATTCATTGTATTTATTAATAATTAATTTTAATTAATTTTGCAAGGTTTTCTCTTGAAATTCAATTAAAAATCCAAAATCAACAAAAAAAAATCAAAAAATATTGTAATGAAATTGGAACAACATGCACTACAAGATGGTATGGGTTCCATTATTTGATTCTACATATTATGGAAAATCATGTTCAAGGTCTCACTTTTTGAACTAAGATTGAAACTCGACATAAACCACTTTTGTAATTTTTGAAACTTCACATTATCTTATTTTGAGGATCCATACCATACAAATGGTAGTCAACTAGCACGAGAATTAAGAAATTTATGGATGGATGAAAAATATCACCGTATGTGGTGAAAGGACAGGTCGCAGATCATCCATTGTCCAGGATCTGGACGCCAGCGCGTCTAAGGGTTAATCATACTTGAAAAAGTTTGAGAATAGGCATATTGATGCAAATTAAACCCTTTGTTACAGGAAGATGCTGAAGTAAGAGAGAAAAGATTACAAGAAACAACTGATAGCCTAAGGATACAACATGAAATAAAGCTTTTAAGAAAAGAAAAAGAAATTGAAATATTTAATGAAGATCATTCGAAAAAAATTAAGAAAATTGAATATACCCAAAAAAAATTAGAAGAAGAGCACATGCAATTAATGAAAGAAAAAAAAAGCCTTCAAGAAACCTTTGAAAGTCTTAAAAATGCAACAAAGTTGCAGGAAGAATCAAATAAAGATGATTACCAAAAAAAGGTAGTAAAATTTTGTAAAAATATTTAATTGAAACTAATATCATTTTTCATCATTCTCAATTAACAGTTTTATATCTTAATGAATAATTAATCGGAATCGATAGACTTATTCTGATAATCAGTATTAGAAAGTACAAAACATTCAATTTTTTTACACTTTCATCTTTTAAGCTTCAAACTAAAAACTTCAATACTCAAAAATGTAAGATTATTTGAAGCTTAAATGTAAAGATGGTTTATACAATACTTTAAAGAATGAAAGACTTGTTGAGAAAACTTGTTAATTCAACTATTGCATCAATTCTATAGCTCAATGACAACTTAATCCCTTAAGGACCAAGTAGCCCAAATTAGGCCTCATATGTTTTTTAATTACTTTTGGGTAGGTTTTATAGTGACATTTTCTACTTTAAATTTGATTTTTTTTCAACCAACACATGCATTGTTCTTCACTAATTCTAATGATATAAAATTCAATATCATCTGGATTGTATTTTTCATAATATGATCAATTGAATTTATCATTTTGAAACCATCAATCCATGGTCTTTCAAGGGTTGAAAAGAGAGGTTTTTTTAATTAAATGATGGACTTTTGGTTAACAACAATTTCTGTTTTACACATCAGGAGCAATTAGAGCCTTTTCTTACATACTCTCCATAGCTAAGTTTTATGAAAAATTTATTTCATATCCCACTTTTGAAAATGAACCATTATTTCACTTCCAATAAAAAAATCCCAATTTTTTATTACCTGCACGGAAATTTTGAAAAACAAAAACATTATGAAAAAATCAAAAAAAAAAAAAAGTGTAATACCCAAAATTTAAAAATATGGTAGTTATGTACGCACTTGTGGTATGTTGCTAAAATTTTATGAAGTTCAAATTCAACTCCCTTCTAATACTTCTAATATTTTAAGTGCACTTTTGACAAACAACCCCCTCCCATTTCCAAGCACAAATGAACAATTTGGATAGAAAGATTGATGGTAAACATCTTAACATTGGAATTTTAGAATTAATGCAATATGTTTTGACACAAAATCTCAGGGAGTGCACTATTCAGTAAAGCCAAGATTCACATGTGTGCATTCTCTTTATTAAAACACCCCTATATACATTTTTTTTGGCTAAAATCAAGCAATATATGTACAAATCTCACAGCCTCAAAATACATTTCCTTATGTAAATAGGGGATAAAAATGAGGAATTCAAATCCAAACCCCATGTATATCTACTTTTTGCTCGATTGAAACATGTGTCCCATACAAGCATTTTGTATTTGCTTGTTCTAAATAATACCCTTTTTATGCATGCAAATGTATAATTACAGTACTTGAAGAGTGCACTTCCTGGGAACAAAATTCCATTGTGATATTTTTTTAGTGATTTTTCAAAGATTGTAAAAGTGCAACAATTAGTAGCATGTGATAAAAAAACGTAATATACCATAGCATGCAATCACCTGATGCAAGAACATGATGATTTACATCGTTCACAATGGACATTGATTAAAGTTAGGACAAATTTATGATTATAAAAATGAGGCTTCAAGGTTCATAGTAATAAGTAAAAAGTGTGTTGCAACCAAATTTCCTATTTGTTGTGATCGTTCTTATTGTGAAGGAATTGTAACGACAGTAATTTGCAATTATTAAAGTAAATTGACAAACAAGCGTGTGAATCAATAAATTTTGTGAGCAGGATGATATTATTTTTGACCTTCAAAATGCAATAAAAGAAGCACAAAAGCAATTACAGAACACACAAAAATCACAAAAGTCAATCCAAATAAGCCTTGAAAGTACTATAAAAGCAATGAAGAGTGAAATTTTTCAATTGAAAGAATTTATAGACAAACAAAAGAAAGAAATTGCTCATCTATCTGCAAATATGAATAAATTGATTAAACTTAAAGATGAACTACAAGAAACATTAGTGTCTACCAAAGAAGTATCAAAAAGCGAAGGTGTATTGATGAAACAACAAATGGTGACACATGCAACTGAATTAGCAATTTTAAAACACCTGTTGCAAAAAGATATTGAAGATGCAATAAATTCAAATGACGCTGAGACTTCAAAATTGAAAACAGATGTAGTTAATCAAAGAAAATTATTAGTTAAGAATTTGGACAGTGAAGACCTTATTAATCAAGAACTGATTCAATTGATAGAACAAATAAATAGAGAAAGAGCAACTGCTAGAAGTGATGTTGAGAAAGCCGCACACAGAGTAGAGTACCAGACATCAAAGTTTCTCATACAATTGAATAAAGTACGAGTGATTACTGAAGAGCATTTCAAAATGCGAAGATGAACCAAATAATTAACTTCATATTTTAAAGAAAAACTAGACATTATTTATGTGTATGAATATTTTGCACTAATACGATTGATTCAAATTAAAAAATAACGATGTAAATGAGACTCTAATTGTATTTGTGCATAAAATATTGAATCGTCAAATTGGATAAAAATTCCATGAATGGTACAATACACACAGGATGAAATACACAATTCAAATGAAGTTCAAATAATAAAAGAGAATTATTTTGAGAAAATTATAAAAGAGAATGATGAAATTCAGAAATCACACGAAGTAAATGAAATTTTACAGAAAAAGAATATAGACATACATGGTACAATTTTCAACTCAACTTTTGCATGTGATAAATAATCAAGAATTTTTGATAATTTTATTGAAATAAATAATTAGAATTACATTAAAAATATTAATAAAAAAATTATAATGGAAATCATAAAAATCTCTAAAACATTTATTTTTAAGTTTTGTGAGCTAATAAAATTTAGTATAAAGATGAATTGTAAATCAAATTTATTTGAATGTGGTATTTTTATTTCAATCAATCTATATTTTATTGAAAATAATTTTTTATATATTTTATTTATTCACCTCGAGACAGGTTACAAGTAAAATACAATAATAGGCATTTTGTCATAGTGTAAACATATAGAGTTAAATTTCTGAAAGTTTGGAAAAATTAAACACTATTAAATATATAATTATCTGCAGCTATGATTTTCTTATAATAAGTATCAAAATTATATAAGATTTATACATATTGGATATTTGAAAATATATAATAGAATGTATCTTATTAAATATTTGAAGTCAAATTTTAAATAAATAAAAATGATTCTTAAATACAGTTTTTAAAACCCTAACTACCTAGACGTGTTTTTTTTTTTTAACAATGTATTGTACATGTTTCATCAAAGTTTTCTCATCCGTTGTGCACTTTTTGTAGTATGGATTTTTTGATACAAATTTTATAGGAAGTTAGCTTCATGCATGCATGATCCGATTAGAAAAGGGGTGATTTGTGAAAATTTTATGCATCATTTCATGCTACAGTGATTCACCATAAGTTTGTAAAATCTTAGTTCAAAAATGTTCAAAAGTACTCTTGAAGAAGTCAACTCATTGAATTAAGCAACCAAAAAATCTCCAAAAATCATTACACTTAGAGTATTACATTTCAATCCATCATAACAAATTTCATTTACAAATTTTCAATATCTTGTTCAAGATCAAATTACAAAATAATTTTGAATTTTAAGTTTCAAAATTTATACAAAAATATTTGTGATAGCAATCATAGATTTCACCACATGGATTGAATCCAAAATTCACAATGTACAACTTTTATTCATACATCAAGTTCAAAATTTCCCACTTGATTGCATTTTATGATGTATCTTTGCAAAATTGCCCAATTTGGAGAGGGCAGTGGGCATTTGGGGGTTAAATGAATAATTCTTTCTTTATCAAATTAATTAGTAATTTTTTAGTGTATAATTATACCTTAAGAGACATCTTAAAATTGTCATTATCTATTATTGATTATCAATCTATACATTGAAGAAGGTTGTTTGTTTGTTTATTAGTTTTGTTTTGTTCTATTTGCTTTGTTTTCTATGTAACGTTGAGATCTCTCCAACTGAGTGCGCGTCGGTTGCGTTCTTGGTATTGTCACAAAGCTCTCAACGAGAAGGGATGCATCAAAGTCTTTTTTTTGCTTTTGAACGTAAGATGTGAGAGCTATGGATTATGGAGATATTTTTGTCATCATAAACTGAATTAAATTATGAAAAACAAGATTACAAAATGAAATATTGGAATTCTTGATGTTATTCTTGGCATCTTCAGAACGCTATCAAAAACTAGGGGTGCCCCAAGTTGTTTCGTAACTTTTAAACCTACAATGTGAAAGTTATGGATTTTTAATCAAATTTAGTCACCATAAATTGAATTGAGATATGGATAAATTATTCTAAGAATAAAATAAAAGAAAAAAATATGGCTAAATCACGGGGACCATTGGGCCAATGGCACAAGGCCCTTTAGTATACATTGACCCCTAAATGATAAAGGGGGTAAGGGAAAAACCTAAATGTGTTATAAAATGTTAATTTTGCAACTTTGATGAAGTTTGGTTCAAAAAAGAAAATGAGAAGCATGATTTTTAATAATTACTTGAACAGCCAAAATTCCAAAAATATTTTTAGATACTCATTTAATGAATTTAGAAGCATTTACCATTTAAAATTCACCAAAATCACAAATTCTATTTTTAGAATTTGAAATTTGGTATGGTTGGTTAAAAAAAGGTCACATCAATGGTTTCTTAAAACAATAAGTTTTAAAACACTAGGACAATATTGAGATAGTTTTTTTTTAAATCTCCTTTGTGACCCTCAATATTGCACATGAAATGTATCAAACAACACTAGAACATGATCTCTACCCCGATTTAGACAAAAAAAATCAAACTTGAAAATTGTCCTTTTTTGACCATGGACAATCATTGATATTTGGACTAGGATTAGAAAATTGATCAATCACTTAGGGGTTAAAGAAGGTAGTTTATTAGTTAGTTTGTTTTGTTTGTTATATTCTCAAGAGTCTAGGGACTTCACGTTGTGTGTGTTTGTATATGTACATAAAAGTGAAAGTAAAAAGAAATAGAAACAAGCGGCTAGTCGCGTAGTCTCTGCCTTAAAAACAAATGTTTTTATTGTCCGACTATGTAACTTGTAGGAATAGGTTAAAACGTTCAGGGGAAAATTGAGAAGGCGAAAGTAAAACATTGTGGTAAAAATCGTTAAAAGGTAAAAAGTAAATGTAAAAACAAGAAGTAAAAAAGATATTGTGGTGATTTCTGACAGTTTGACTCAGAGTGTCACTGTTCACTAACTCACTAACTCCTCACTAACTCCTCACTGTTCACTAACTCCTGAAAACGCAGCGTTTTTGTGGTCTCTTCCCTGTAGGGGCAGAGACAATAAACGTATAAACAAAACAGTTGCGGCCTTGGCACTGTTTGTCTTATCCATCCGAGAGAGGTTCTGTACTAGAAGCTCTTGAACATTGTTCATATAAATAAAACAGCTGCCACCTTGATGTTGACAGTCTCACCGATCTGAGAGAGGTTTGGCATAGAAGCTCCAGAGCATTGTTCTCAATGAGCGTAACCACCAAAAACTAAGGCCAGTTCATCGCTCTTGCCAATCACACTTCATCCGTTAGATCAGTAAGCACCGTGACCACTTACATCACAATATCCGTATTGTACCTGGAGCTTGTCCGTCTTGATTCAGTACCCTTAATTTGTACCACACATTAATGACAGTGTTTTAACGACACATTCCTTTTTGATGCCCATGGCGGGTTTTGACCCTCCATAAACAGCTGTTTGACGAACTTTATGCGTGCCTCCAGATTGTCATGCAGCTTGCTTTCAAATTCAAGAACAAGTTTCTTCAAAGGATGCTTGCCATTCTCTAGTGGATTGCATTTCTTTATTTTATTTTCCAATCATGTTTCAAACTATCAATGCACATTTTATTAGTTTATACCAGTCATATAATCACAGGTTTGTTCTCAGAGTGGATTTTAGTTTTCTTTGGTTTTTTCCCCTTGGAGATAACTTCAATATGTGGCATTGCAAGGCTATGGTGTTTATATACAAAAACAATGTAAGATTAAGAAATTTAGAGAATCTTGCCACTATTCATTGAAACAATAGAGGTCACCAAAAAGTCAGCTCAAAGAGGAAAGGTTTATGGTTGGTTGCCCTAAAACCACCAACTTAAGCAATCTGGCCTATTTTTGGCAGTGCTAAATTCGAAAAAAAATAATGACCGCATTCAAAATAGGTTTTGATGAGGATTGCAAAAATTTGCAACATCTACTTCGCATTTGTCGATTTTATACAAAATTCCAAAGTGGAAAGTAACCTATGACCCATACATCACATACCAATTTCCTAAGTTCACACTTTGTTGTTCCTAATTCCACTCATGAGCTAACCCAAAACCACCAACTATTTCTTCGCAATGCTTGGCATGCCATTGGTCTACTTGAATAGTGAAATGGTGGTTTTGAGTCTCAACTGTGGTGGCTCCAAGAAAATTCTATATGTCATAATTGGGGTAAGTGGTAGTTTTAGGACATCCTACCTTAGCAAATTTGTGTTGAGTTCCTCTTGAACTCATATTGAAATATAAATAGACCAAAAACTAGTCTATGATGAGTTGGGAGACAATCTAAAGCAAGCCATTGTCATTATTCTCCACACCTCGCAATGACTCCCACACCTTCCACCAAAGTTCCAAGCCCATAGCCCACAAGGGGACAATCTATGACACAACACTATTCAACCTAAGTATAGCTCAAGAAAGAGGTTATACAGTGACTCACAAAAGTTGTGGGCCGCCCTAAAAATTGCTCTCATAAATTGAGAAATTAAAATTATGAAGTGGAATTTGGACATGTTGTAGTACATAAGGGAATCTACGTTCATGTGAAATTTCACTTAAAATAGACTATTTTTAGACCCATTATTATTTGAATGAAATTTCTATGGAAAAAAAAACTTTTTGTGAAAAGTCAAAATGTCTCATTTCTTTTTATAGGAAGAATGTACATCTTGACTTGAGTCACATGTTAAAGTTTCATGAATTTTGGAGTTTTTATTCATTGAGATCTTATTGATTGAAAAATGACCCCAAAATTTTGAAATTTTTATTTTTCACTCCATAAATTGCAAAAAAATAAAATAAAAATACACATAGTTATTTGATGTGATTGTGCATTATGTTTTAATTTTGAAATGGATTTTTTAATTATTTTTCCTAAAAAATTTAGAGGTTTTTTGTTTTTATTTTTCCCTCAGCATTATTCACAAAAGTGCAAGTGAGCTTGCAACTGAAAATTGACAATTGCGTTGCGAGCTTCTCAAATCACATATCAGCAGTAAAGAGCTCTATGTTAATTGTGCTTCTTGGTGCATAATTAGTCACTTTTTTGTTGCTCTTTAGTACTATTTGTGAAATTTCATACACAAATGAGTAGGCTTGAGATTTTGCACACCGTAGCTTGCTCTACCTACTATACAATAAGGAAGATAGATTATTTGTTTGTTTATTTGCTTTTTTTGTATGTAACATGTTTGGAAGATATTTGTCACATTTAATTGAATTAAGCTGTGAAATGGAAGATGGGAGCTTTTGATGTCTTTTTTGGCATTTTTACAAAGGTCTTAACGAGTAGGGATGCATCAAAGTTATTTTATTACTTTTAGATCTAAAGTGTGAAAGTTGTGGATTTTTAATCATCATAAATTGAATTATTTTTAATAGAAATTTTTAAAAAAAAACATGCCTAAATCACAAGGAATACTAGGCTAATGGTTTAAAAAGGCAATTTGTTTGTTTGTTAGCCAATTAGTTTATTCATTAAGTTTTTTTTTTGTATGTTACGTTGAAAACTCCTAGACCGCGTGCCAGACAGATGTGTTCTTTGTATGGCCAAAAAGCTCTCAACGAAGAAGAGTGCACCAAAGTTGACTTGTGGCTTTTGGTCGTATAGGGTGAAAGTTATGGAGTTCAAATTATCATTTTTCACCATAAATTGAATTAAAAATAATCAAAAAATACTTAAAAATATTCTAAAATAAATAGTAAAAGCATCGCTAAATTATGGGGAACATGAGGCCAACGACATAGGGGTACACTAGGAGTATTAGGACCTAGACATCTTCCAAATGTCCTTATTTATATTTATTTATTTACTATTTATTAATACTTTATTGTATTCTTAGCTTACCTTTTAAATACTTAGTAAGCCCAGAGTCCCGGGGAAGTCAGTGTTAAGAATTCATATGAATAAAAGACACCCTATATTTGATGTCAACAGTTTGTGATATGCCTCCTCCTAAAATTTCTTACATTATTTAAAGGAAAATCTTAATTTTGACCTTTCTACTTATTCATGTGTTTATATACATTAGAAGAGTGTGTTTCTTTGGTTGGTGAGATCATCAAGACAGTTTTACGTGGAATCCATTTTCACCTTTAGTTTTTTACTATGATACAAAAAACATTCTACTTCTATGGTAATAGTTATATAATATATAAAAATAAAACACCAAGACGATTACTCCTAGAATTCAAGTTTGTTGTCTCTGCCCCATCAAGAAACGCTTCGTTTTTCAGGAGTTACTAGGAATTACATGCCTGGACAACAAAAAAAAGCTGTAAAGTAAATTTGGGGTAAATACTGAGGTAGAGACTCCGCGATTAGCCGCATGTTTTTGATCTTTTATTTCTATATATAAGAAAAAATTCTTAGAAAGTCTACTTAGAATTGGAGATAGCTTTAAAGTCTAATTTTTTCTAATTTTCTAATTTTATTTTTATACTAAAAGCTCTCAACAAACACATGCTCAAACATTTGATGTAGTTGAGGTCTTTTAGTTAATAATTTTACTTTCAATGATTTATATTCTTAGAAACTCTATATAGAATGGGAAACAAATTTAAAGCCAATGTTGTTCTAAATTTTTAATTTTATTCAATAGTTGACAAGACTGAGGTTTTTGGAAAATCTACGTAGATTTGGAGATAACTTTAATAAGGAGGTTTTCTAATATTTGAAGTTTTTTGTAAACATGGGGTCTCATACGTGTGACGAGAGGTTTTTAGTATATATATATAAACTTTTAATAAAATATATGCACTTTGAACGGACTCAACTCAATTTTAAATATAAATAAATACAACGTCTTTAGATGTAAAACTTCAAACATCTATACATTTATGCAAATGCAGGTGTTTGGCATGTGGGTCCCACATATAATAAGTAAGATAATAATTATTTTTAGTAAATTCTTTATTAGACCACATTTTTTACTCTTCACAAAAATTTTATTTGATTATGTTTATTTTTTCATTCTTGTATGTAAAATACAATTATATATAATATCATTGAAAATTATTCATCTTAGAATATAAAATATGTAACATAAAATGAGTGTTTTTTTCTTACTGTTTTTACCTATTTTTATTGCATGCATGGTACAATCACATAATTTAGTTAATTGAAAAATGAGAGGGAGTAGTTTTACACCAATGGTTCTTTGTCTGGTGGGCACTGATTTATTGTTAAAATGTAAACACTTTATTCACATTGGCATCGGGAGTTTCTATTTATTTAACTTAATTGAAAAAAGTTAAATTATTGGCTTCATTTTGGTATTCACTACAATCTTAAAATAAGTTTTTGCAAAAGGCTATAAAGAACGTGGTGAAAAGTTGTGTTTGTGAGTGTCTATTTGTAACATCATTATTTTTTTAATTATTTATTTGACTTTAAATTTATTTAAAATATAATCTTGAAAGGGTGCAACCATTGACTTAAAACCTTTTGTGAGTGTTTTGAAGTTAAAGTTTCCTTCAAATTTTTAGAATTTTGTTTTATTATTCCTATGTTGATTGTCACTTATACATATTGTAGTTCAATTATTGAAAATTGGAGAAAGCATAATCTTGAATTTGTTAGAAATATTGAACCTTTTTTAATAAATTTTCATTTATTATTCACATGTGTTTGCTTTAAATTTAAAATATTATTTCAAATAAATCTATCAATCCTTTAATTATAAAATTTCATTGATTGTTGTGATACTTTAAAAAAATGAGTCAACAAATATTTAATCATTTGGATTGTATGTAAAGAAGATATTTTTATCCAAGATCATGAAGCCTATGTAAATAGATTTTTTTATTTTTTGAGACATTCATTTTCAAAAATCATAGAATAAGTGTAAACCTCTGCACTAACAATATTTGGCAAAGTCATCAAAAGAATTTGATTGTAACCAGTACAACTTAATATGTGTTTTTTACGATTAGTCATGTAAACTTTGCTGCACTTCTTAATTTTGGGATATAGGTTTGCAAAGAGCTTTAGCAGATACCAATGATCAGTTACAAATAACATTCAAAGAAGCAGCTCAGATCGCAGAGGAAAATAACAGACATTTAACACAGATTGGCGATTTAGAGGAGGCTTTGGAATCAACAAATAGGGCTTTGGTAGCCACGAATGCTGCGTGCCAAGAGGCAGATGATCGTTCCAAACAGGTCGCTGATCTGTCGCAACAAATTTTAGATGAAAAAGAGGCAACTAAGAATCAGACTGGACAGCTAGCACTACAGGTAGTGGAAATCAGAAGTCAGGCTTTTGTTGCAAGTAAGCTTGCAGAGGAACTTGCGCAGAAATTGAACTACGTCAAATGTCGATTAGAGGATGCGATTAATCAAGCGAAAGCCACAAATTACTTCGCAGACGGCATAGCAGTAGATTTGTCAAAGCATTTGGAAAATAAATTAGATCAGGATGCGGGATTCTTCAGGCAGTTGGAAGAGGCAAGAAATGAAGCCAAAGTAGCTTCAGATTTAGCTGCAGAGGTCGAGGCAGTAAAGAAAGATTTAAAAGGTGCAAGGAACAGTGCGGATGATCTAAGCTGGCAATTGAAGGATGCTCAAACCCAAGCAGAACTTGCTGCAAGATTGGTGAATGGTGTGAAAGCGGAATTTACAAACTTTCTGGAAGATGTAAAACAATTATGTAACACTAAAGAGCAGAGTGAATCTGCTGGTGCACTTGGAGAGCGTATCGAAAAGGCATTATCCAAGCAATTAGAGGATGCTAAAAGAGAGACTGACAATGCAACCAGTGAAATCCGAGGAATCAAAATACAGGCGGGAATACAGGTTGAAGCCGCCAATAGATTAGTTGAAAGCGCAGGACAAGCTTTGGCTAGATATATAGGAGAGGCCAAAAGGCAAGTTGAGGCTGCTAGTTCCCGTGCACATAATGTAGCAGCTGATGCGAGAGAAATTATTGCAGGTGATCAAGTCATGAATCTCCGTCAACCAGTTTGCTGATAATTGTTCCATGTTGACATATTCAACCTTTGATCGAGCATTCAACCTCTTAGTGCACTGCATACATTGTATGATCGTCAGGTTTAAGAGGACATATCGAAGGTTTGGAATTCTCCCTTTCTAAAATGAGTCAAGGAGAAGATGCTGAAAATCTTGTCGCAGAGAGAGACGAGCTCTTACAGAAGCTGGCAGAGAATGCTGAAAAAGCTGCTTCAGATGCTGATATTGTGGCTCAGCTTAGGGACTCGCTTGCTAAGGTTAAGTTCTTAACATCTCATTTATTCCAACATTACAACTTGGGATCTACCCACATCCACATCTGATTTCCACTGATTTCCACACATTGATTTCCACACATCTGCAGTTTCTGTACATTCTTCTGTATACTTCACAAATATAATAGCATGAACAAAATGGAAATAAAACAAGACTAAAATAATTAAAGAAATAAAAAAACACTTTTGATGAACTGTAAAATTTGCAGATTTTGAATGGTTTTATGCTTAAATTTTGGAGGCCCAAAAAATTAAATTTCAAATATAGATGACTCAATGTATAATATTTTGAAATCTTTGATAAAAAAATTTATTTCATGTTAACTTTGTTGATGTTTGAATTTTAATACTTCTTAAATATGAGAAAACATTAAACATAGTCTAAGTGTTTAATGTTTACTAAACTATAAGGTATAATTCTTTATGATGTAAAATTGTTGTGCGTTTTTTTATTTTATTTTAAATGTAAGACAAAATTTTGGTTTGAAAAATTTTAACTTTGTAAAAGATTAGACTAATAGCAAACACATCAAAAAAAATGATTTACTTTAAAACGTTTGCATTGATTAAAGCTTTTAGTTTTTTTATTGTTTGAAGACATTTTTTTGCTATGATGTGATCGTCAACATTACGCTTTCAAAAATTTAACAAAAATAATTAACTATGTTAATAATTAAATATTAATTGACCTTTTTAGTGTAAGTGTAAGAAAATATTTATTAAAAATTACCTTTATACCTTCTTTGAGTAATATCTTCTATTGCATAACACAAAAGGAGTACAATGTTTCATATGATTAGTAGAATGATGGACCTAAAGTCTTCAAACTTGTTGGTTTCATACAAGATAATTGACTTTCAAGTTATATGTAGATTTAACCTTCATTAGAAAAGAATAAGTAAATGTTGCACTAATTACACATGACACAACATTGAAATTTTCTAAAATAACGTCACTCTTAATTTTCTACGATTCATGAAAGGCCTCATTACATTGAAGGCCTCACTCCAGATATCAATTTAAGCTAGAATACTTGTTGGAAGTATATCAAGTTATGAGAGATTTAGAGTGGTGGAATGTCAAGAATCTGGAATTTGTGTACATGTAAGGAGTAATGTTATAAAATGATGTCAAATACCCTATGTCACACGTGTAACATATATGTGCAATCGTATAATCTGAGCATCTCGATGGCGACCTTCAGGTGGCAGCTGAGAAACAACTCCTGGAGAATGAGCTGAACATTGCACAAGACGCATATAACATCAGGTACACTGCAGGCAAAGCCCCCTCAAAACGTTACTCTGCCGCCGTTTTGCACCAAATTAATCCTCTCGAGGACGTAAGTACCATTGGCACTGTTGATGCTGCACATGCGCGGTCGAACGTAGCAGGATCTAGACGAAACTCTGCAGTCACAGGAGGTGCTTCCACAAGAACATCTATATCTGGACTTCCGAGAAAGACATCTTCAGCTGTAGCCTCTAGAAAAAACTCCGCATCTGGGACGTCAACTGCGTTAGATTTCTCGGGAGCGATACTTGATGGAGGTTTGCCCAAATCTTTGACAGGAGCTGCATCTGTAGTGGGAAAATTAAGAAGGGCCTCGTCAGTTGGTGCTGATGCCCAGCGACCTTCTTTTTTTTCACACAATACTGCAGGTGATCTCATCCAAAGGGCATCCACACTGGCAGAAAACAATGCAGAAGTTCTTGCTCAGAGGGCATTGATCCTTGCGGAAAACAATGCCGATGTTTTGGCTGAAAGGGCTTCGATGCTTGCAGAAAATAATGCAGCTGTTCTTGCGCAAAGAGCTTCCATGCTTGCAGAAAGCACCGCAGAAGCTCTGGTGGACACTGCTTCTGTGCTTGCAGAAAATACAACAGATGTCCTTGCTCAAAGGGCTTCTGTTCTTGCAGACGCTGCAGACACCATTCCACAAAGAGCATCTATGATAGCTCAAAACGCTGTTGAAGCTCTCCCTCCAAGGCCTTCTTTGCTTGCACAAAGAATCTCCATGAAGAGAGTTAGTGGGACTCAGCCCGAAGATGCGACGGACGTCCCTCGTGTCTCAATGAGACGTCTTTCTGGGGCTGGTGCTTCCAGACGAAGTTCCACTGCCCTGCCTTCGAAAAGACCTTCCACAGCAGCATTTCCCTTTTTTATGCACGACTCCGAGGATCCTGGTAGAAGATCTTTGGTTGTTAGACCGTCAATAGCTTTGGCCGGACCTTCAAGGAGGAACTATTCTAAATTGACTGGGAATAGAATAGGTAGTGGGATTCTGCCCGATCAACTTCAAGAGAAACTAGAAACTCTAGAAAATGAGATAATGGAAGCAAAGAGGAACTCATTTCTTGGAGGATCATTTAACGAAAGTGTAGGAGCAGAGGAGTTTACTGAGTATGATCAGCCTGATATATATTCTGAGTCTCTGCCTCCTAGAAGAGCTTCTACAGCAATGCCTGAATGCGGCAGAAGATATTCATCGATCCCACCAGGCATTGCAGCAGAGGTTGGAGGTGGTTCCAGGAGCTCCACACGAAGTGGTAGTTCCCGGGGAAGCAGGTCAGGTGTGGCTGATTATCTTTTTTCAATCATTACCTCGTCATTCCCCCGTTATCCTAGGTCAGGTGTGGCTGAGTATCATTTCTCAATCATTTCCTCCGTCATTCCCCTAGTTATCCTAGATGTAGTCAAGCTGCCAAGAAATGAAACTTTGGCAACCTATTGGTTATATCTTTGACCGTAGGTTTACCTAATACCTTTCGATTAGATCCATTCTATGATATTTCCTTGAAGTTGAGAATATGACATTTCATGCTAGAGTGGCTAGATCGCAAGTGCAATGCAAATATATTAGAGAAGATTTAACTTACAGGCTTTGAGGTTCTCAAGTGGCAAAAAATTACAATCGGACAATGCCTACTGCGAGTGAGGCCAACCCTCACAGGCTCTGCCCCCGACTCTGCAAGCTCAGGGTGCGAGAACACATGGGGCACGGGACTCTATTTAACATACAGGTGCCTCATTGAGAATGTAACAGGGGAAGATCCTTTTGACGGGGTCTGGTTTTTCATCTACAGTAACGACATTAGGAACTATAGATTGAGATTATTCTGAGGTACAGACCATGTGGGGAGGGAGGGGGGGCTTTGCAGGTTGGTCGAAGAAGCAGCAAACATGGAGAGAATAGCAAATTTGAAGGCACGAGTGAGTATGCTTGAATGCGAGAGAGAAAGGGAGAGAGTTTCTGCCCTCGAGGCTTCAAAAGCTTACGACAAGAGCGACGAGATGATGCGAAGGATTCAGCAGCTAGAACTAGCATTACAACAAGCTCACGAAGATTACAAGATCCTTAGCAACGGTGTGGTTATCTACTCTACTAATGTTTGATGACTTGACCTACATAACGGCAATCAAGTAGGCCTTGTCCGTACCCTTTACAAATTAACACTTTGTGGGTCGTGCAAACAAAATAACCTTTTGTTACCCTTGAAGTAAGGATCTTTGAATCTGAAAGCCATTGTCTACTCAGCATCTGACAGATCTTCCGATATTGAAAATAGAGACGAAGCAGTTGCACTGTAGAAAGACCAATACAGATCGAGGAGACCGAGAGGATCGCTACACTGACAAGGACAGGGACAACAGAAAGAAATCTCCTCAGGATCTCCTTCGAGACTTAGAATGTGAAATTGACAAGAAACGAAGCGACTTGGAGCTCGCTGAATTTAGTATGCAGGTCAAACATGACTCAGTACTGTGTCAAACATTCCAGTACCACATACCGGTGGGAATATTCATATCAGTAATGCTGTTCGTTATCTTTCTGTCTTTTCGTGCTTGGACGAGTGCTGTTTTCAATGAATTTAAATAGGACATTTTGATTAGATTCATTTCTCAACTCTTCTTAAACAATACTTCTTCCACAAAGTGGAAATTGTCAAGTGGGGGCAGCAAATAGATTTCATCTTATTTTTTTCCCTTCTATTGTTGACATTTACAGACGTTGTCATGTTGTGAATTTATGTGATTTAGAACAAGCAGCTAATTGCGTAGTCTCTGCCTTAGTATTTACCCTAGATTTATTTTTACATCTTGTTTGTACTGTTTAGCCATATAACTCCTTGAAACGAAGCGATTCCATAGTCTCTCCCCTCATGGGGCAGAGACAATAAAATAAACTAGGTGCGACTTTTAAAACATTTAATTTGTATTAATTATGTGGTGGATTACAAGAATTAGGAATAAAAGTAGACAACTTCAGTTTTTCAATAAAAATTAGAGTTAATTGAAAAGAGTGTCTCAAAGTTTAAAAAAACCTTAAACTTGCCTAAAATATGTTATGAGTTTAAAGAGACTGAAAAACTAGTCTATGGTGAGTTAAAAAAGTAATTTAAAGTAAGGGCATGGGGCGTGGAACTCGTGACCTCTTTAATGTCAAAGGAGAGTTACCACAAGTTCCACCAAACCAAGAGACCCGACTATAGGGACTATCCATGAACAATAAATGTCAGAAATTATAACTATAGGAAGAGGACTTCACTTGAATTCTGCTCATGGAGCAATTCTGCTCGTAGAGCAATTCTGCTCATGGAGCAATTCTGCTCGTAGAGCAATTCTGCTCATGGAGCAATTCTGCTCGTAGAGCAATTCTGCTCATGGAGCAATTCTGCTCATCAAGCAATTCTGCTCATGGAGCAATTCTGCTCATCAAGCAATTCTGCTCATAGAGCAACTCTATTTTTCTACCTGATTATTAGATAAAATTTTAAAGTATCATATCATAAAAATAAAAATAAATTAAACTTTGAAGTAACAAAGTAAATTTTTTTATTATTATGAAACTTTCTGTTGTTTGAATTCTAAAGAACCAAGAGGTCTAAATCAGACTTTATGTGTTTTTGAGTGGCTCTCATTTGAGTTTTGTAATTAAGCAATTTTGAACAAGTTCCATCAAATTGAGAATTTCCTTTAGTTGTTTGAAATGGAGAGGCTTCATTATCTAGGTGTTTAGGTATTTGATATGATTAGTTCAAATTTAATTTAAACTCATTAAATAATAAAATCAAGATGAAAAATTGGCACCCATTTTATACCATATGTATATAAGGCAATCTCATGATCATGAATGATTCATATACTAGTAGAAATGAGGTTCAGTGAAATTGATCCCTTTTGACTTAATTGTCCCACAAGGGATAGGAATTGAGTCATAAAGGACCATTTAAGTTACATCGACGTTTTAAAATGACAAAATTCCTACTAGTATTATATATCCAATGACTTATGTCTTTAGTTTTAAGGTTTAAAACTTATAATTTGCCATTTTCACAATTAAAAACAAATCATTTATGTATATACTTTTTCATTTCAAGTTTTAATTTTGAACATTAAAGAAGTCATAAGCTAGTTCATAAATAATTATTTCACATCATTATATTTATTAAAAACCTAATTGTAAAAAGGATTGGAAGTTGACAGATGTTTATTGTTCTAGCAGAAAGTTGTAGAAAAGTATGGAAGATGCATTAAAGGACTTCCGATAAAATCAATACCTTCTTGTATTGTTGATAGCTCAACCATTGGATTGCCAAACGTATGTGGCGATGTTATTCCTTCACTGGAAATTACACACTTAAAAGTAGGACATTTAACAGGATCACCTTCTGAGGTATGCTAAGTTTCTAATGTTCTTCTCTGTAGGTAAATTCTATAATAGTCTATTATTAAAATATGCCAATAATGATCAATTGATGCTATTACTAGCCAAGACATAAAACCACCATACTTATCTTAGATCAATGCTTGATTCTCCAAGATGGTTACCTTCACTACATCAGGACCAATGGGGCTTCAATTAGTTCGTATTGTGGAGCAAGTAGAAAAAAATTTACCACATATTATTATGCGGGAAGTTGGCAAGATCGTAAGATTTTTTTGCAATTCCCATTTTCATCTATAATCATGTATTACAGTTTTCACAGTACTCCACAATGTAGGTGAAACTAAAAACCATTAAACTAAAATAAAAAATAAAATAAAATAAATTTAAAAATAAAAATTCATTGGTATTGATATCAATATTTGTATAAGAATCTTTATTTATCTTGAAATTTAAACCGTATAAAGCTTTCATACTTTTGTTTGTGTCTTTTCACTAATGCAAAAAAATTAAAAAAATTAAAAATCATTTTATTTTTTCTTCTCCACTAAATTATGATACTATGATATATTTCCTTTTTGATTATTTTTTGTTCCAAATTAGATAATACTATTTTTAAATGTTTGAAGTGTACAAACCGCTTAGTATTGAAAAATGAGCTTTGCTTTGTTAAAAGCCTTTCAAGACCCACTCTGAGATAGTGTTTTTATTTTTATTTATTTTTGAATTTGGTGAAATAATAGAAGATATTAAGCAATTTGCAAATGGCACTATGATGAAACTTTCAAGTCCAAATTTTTCTCCTCAATTTGTTTTTATTCACCAAAAAATATACATACATATCTATATATATATATATATATATATATATATATATATATACACATATACATATACATATATATATATATATATAAATATATATATTGTAATACATCTCGAGAGAATTTCAAAGAATTTAAGTTTATATTCTAACTCCAAGCGGTTTCTGTTGAATGAGCAATGTACCGTTTGGATGATCAAAAAGCGATTGAAAGCCTCTTATCTTTTGTTTCTTTCAATTTTAAAAAATGTTCATTTGGTGTGAAATTCTATGTATGAGAAACACATTGGATACAAAAACTTTCTATAATTACATGCATGAAGTAGACTCTTAATAATTTACTCCAATCAAAAATGCCAAGTGTCATGAGACTGAGAGAGTATCTTAATAATTCATTTCTGATGTACTCCAATTTTTTGTAGTTTATTATATATTGAAACATTGTGATGAATTTCATAGATCAAACTTGTACAAGAAATATATTATTCATTGTAATCCATATGTTTCCTCATTCTATAATTGGTTCATTACTTCATACAAATTAAGGAAAAAATTATAATGGCTGGAAATCATACAATTATGCATTTTGTCAATAGTTAATCTCCTTTCTCATGCTGCAGGCAACAACCAATATTTCCAAAAAAGATTCTTCAAAATGTTTATCTTCTGGAAATGATGGGTCTAAACGTTGTCTTCTATCATCTTCTCAAAAATATTAGTTAATATTCTATATTACTACCAATTGTTAATATGATAAAAGCAATTCATATATTATAGTTTGTTCAAAAATTACATATGTTGTAAAAGTTACATCTAAAGACTTTATATTTAGTAACTATTCAAAGTTTGTTCTTTTATATGTCACAATTTTAATTATTAATAATATATTGATATCTATATTGAGATATTTAAGAATAAAATTAACATTTCAACCCAATCAACCTTCCTATATCTATAAATTAAGATAGATTTTTTTTTATTTTTTTTATTTTTTACAAGAACTTACTTAGTGCTTTTTAAAACACATAATTTAATCCGAAAAATCATAAAAATCCATTATTAAGAAATCAATAAACATTTCAGTAAATTTTGTAATTTTTGAAATATAAAATAAAAATGACATATAGAAATATGCATTTTAAAACCATTGGTTTATTAGCCAATTAACCATTTATACCAACTAAGTCAAGATCCTGAAGGCTCTGATTTAGTGTTGTATTAAATCTTTGAATGTGTTTAAAAATCTCATAGTTTTTGCCAATTATTACATATTTATCTTAAAATAATTATTGTTATGTATAATAAATTTTTGAAAGCTAATTTCTTGTAAAGTGGAATATTTAGGTTTAAGAAATTAAAAAAATCAAAACTCATAGATGTAATCTAGAACTTTAAAACTACAAATTTGTTTGCATGTCAACATCAACATGCTCAATTTAACAAAAAAGTTATAGCACAATTAAGAAAATTGAAAAATGAATGTCCATAAAAAAAATCCTAAAATTTCACCTACACTTTTACTCAATAGTTTGAATAAAAAGAAATTTTTAAACAATCAATTGAAAGTGAAACTTAAGTAAAATCTTTAAACAATGATCTTTTTTTGATAATGATTTATAATTACAAAAAAAATAAGTTTTTTGAGGGTGAAATACAAAAAAATGATGTACACTAAATAGTGTTATTAGGTAGTCCCTCACTAATTTCTCAACATTTGACATTATATAAATTATATCTATTGTTCTTGTATTGGAATGTACTACATTTGAATTACATATTGTTGTAATTAGGGCTCACAAACCTCCATGTATACAAACGGAAATATCTGTTGAGTTTGAATCGATGTCTTCTGTAGTAACTTTCTTGGGGTAAGGCAACCTAAATTTTTAGGCAATCTAATTGGACTATTTGGTGTAATTTTCGGCCTAGATTAAACCTATGTGGTTGAATTCAGAATTTTCATTGTGAACTTAGATATGATCTCAATTTACATGCAAGTAACATCTAACATTTCATTATTTTGACATGAATTAAAATATTCATTGAGCTCAAATTACAATTACTTCTCTTCATTCTTCATCTTTAAATTTGGTAAAATATCATATTATTGTAATTTATTCAGAAATTAGTATTATTTTCTTTACAGATTGGACTTTCAAAAAATATATACTTCACCAATAAATTGGAAAAAAACATCATGCATAAAAAAACCTTCATTTTAATAAAAATATCAAGTTTGACTTATAAAAAACCTAAAATAAGCATGGCAGTGGTAATTTAATTTAAAGGCTATAATCAAAAGGTGATTTGTGTTGAGAAAAATTAAACTATTTCTTGAAAGAATATAGAACTTTTTTTTTTGTCTCACCTGCATTTAAATTTTTTTTCAAGTAGACTAAGTTTTTTTAACACTTTAAGGTCCCGATTCAACATTGTTTTCAAAGATTTGTTATAAAATGTTTGATGAAAAATAAAAATGGAGTTGATGTACAAAGAAAATTTGTAAATGTCAATCTCAAGGTAACATCTGTACGGTTGGATTCATCATATTTATTATTAATATTTTTTAAATTAATTTTGCAAGGTTTTTTCTTGAAATTCAATTTAATATCCAAAATCAACACAAAACAATAAAAAAAAATATTGTAATAAAATTGTAATATCATGCACTACAAGATGGTATGGTTTCCATTATTTGATTCTGCTTATTATGGAAAATCATGTTTAAAATCCCACTTTTTGCACTAATAATGAAACTTGACATAAACCACTTTTGTAATTTTTCAAGAATTCACATTATTTTATTTTGAAGATCCATACCATACAAGTGGTAGTCAATTAGCATAAGAATGAAGAGAATTTTGGATGGATGGAAAAACATCGCCGTGTGTGGTGAAAGGATGCATCAAAAATCATAATACATATTTTCAAATATGTATTATTGGCGTGTCAAAGGGTTAATTACATATTTTGAAATATGTTGATTTTTACTATAAATATTCTAACAATTCTATTTTTTCACAAAATCAATTAATTTTTTTACTCACAAAAATATTAAATACAAAAAACTATTTCACATATTTTTTGACTATGTGGCCATAGAGCTGGTCTTTTGAGCGTTATGAGTGTAGAAAATGGGTTATATAAGTATGTCACATTGTATGTCATATTTGATTTGAGTATTCATTAGTTATTTAATTTTATGTATTTGATTTATAAATTATTTGTTTTTAATTTTTTAATTTTTTTGAAGTAGTTATAGCTCAGAAAGTTGAATTGCATTTGGATCATTCACTTTTAATTTGAACTAAACATTTATTTTAGAAAATGATACGTGAAATTAAATTAATATAAAAAAACCCAATAAAACACCTCAAAATATAATAAAAATTTACCACCATTTTATTTTTTGGTATCATATTTAATTTTTATTATAATTTATAATTTATTAATTTTGAGTATGATTAAATCAATCCAAGGTTCTTCCACCTAATTGATGCATAAAGAATAATTTAAAAACTTAGTTTTTAAAATATTTTTATGATTTATATTTTTCTTGTTGATACTTTTGATATAGTAAAAACTATTTGAATTATTTTGAGACTTTTCTTTGAATATATCATACGTGATTTAACAATCTTGTTTGAATTGCAATTAATAATTTTTTTTCATGATATTAGATTTTTACTTGTTAATTTGTATTTTAAAGATGAAAGTAGCAGTGAAAAACATTTTGAAGTGCTTAGATACTTTTTAAGTCAAGTCAAATTTTCCTTGAAATAAATTTTCTTTGAATTTGTAAATTTCGCAATTGCTACATGCCACTTTATTTTTGGTAAATAAAACCTTCAAAATGGAATAGAAACTCGTTTTAATACAATGTTACTTATAGTACAAATGAACAAATTAGACCCAACCCAACAAAGTTATATCAAGTTTAATTTGAACTATGATTCCTCATTTAAAGCATCAAGTTTAAATAGAAATTTGATTGCAATTATATTTGGTTAATTTATTGTAAAACATTTTTTATATTTAGATGATGATATTTAAATACACTACTATTTTTACTTGAAATAATATGATTCCAAATTAATGTAAAATACACTATATATTGATTAATTGCTTCTAGAATATTTTAATAACTAACCCCTCCTTACTACTATAATACTTGACCATCTTGATTTTCTTTTTATTTAGTGCCAAATTAGATGAAATAAATCTTCAATTTCTTATAAAACACTTAGAATTAAAAAATAAACCTTGGCTATTTAAAATCTTCACAAGATGTACTGTGAAGACAATACAAGACGGACAAGGTTGAAAGATAACTTAATGAAATTTCATTTGGAAAAAAACTCCACACAAAGAACCAAAAGAGGTCTCTTCAATTAAAGTAAATTTTTTTCTTGATAACTTGATCCTTATCAATTCAATAAAATATCAAAGTTAAAGATTTTTTGCAATCACTTATAAATAGTTCAAGCAAATGATTTTATATGCTTTTATTTTGATGTATTTGTAATTGATGATTTTCAGTAAAAATCCAATACTTTGATGGTTATTTAAAAAAATTACTATTCAAAGCATTATACATCGAATATTTAGGTTCCAAAAACCACATTTTTTTAAATCCAATTTCATTGTTTTTGGAAGAGTACTTTAAGATATAAAAAGTAATATACTCCCTTTGGTCTATTATGTTTGACAACTTTGGATTGGAAATAAGTTTGTATTTTTTGAAGTGTTTTTTTCTCTACTCAAAATGGAGAAAAAATAGAATGTTTATTTGTTCAATTTGGTGAAAGAATGTACAAGATATTAAATAGTTAAACCCCATTCAAGTTTTAATCATGTGATACTTTAACCTCCCAACAATGATGTGTTTGACAATCCATTTGGAGGGTGCAATTTTTATTGAACCTTGGAATCACGTGCGTTCATGAACCCCCTTCAAAACACCCCTTGTATAATTAGAATATTCTTATATTTGTTCATGTATAGATGTATAATGTAAATAAAAAACCCCATTTTCAACCCTAAATATGCTTCTTGTATGCATACAAAGTAGTAGTGTTCAAATTAATATCCTTTTTGTGCACCTACATGATTCCTTACATTGTATTATATGATATCCTAGCATTGCCTATACATAAAAGAGTGCACCTCCATGACAATTCAACTTACTTGGTATGGGTGATTGCAAGCTACGGTCTACCAAGTGGGGAGTGCAGCTTGTACAGCTAAGAGCCGTGCAACTCATGCACTAGCGTTGTAATGTGCACCTCTCAATTTTCAATTAGATCAAATATTTCACCATCTCAAAAACGGTTTATGCTAATACTTTCACATTAGCAATTGTTAAGTTAATTTCAAGACTTTGGGCTTCACTCAACAAGCTTTTTTTTGTTTTTTACCAAGCAGGGGTAATTAGAGCCTTTTATACATAAAATCCTTAGCTAGGTTTTATGAAAAATGCATTTCATATCCCACCTCTGAAATTGAACCATTATTTCATTTCCAAAAAAATAAAATCCAGAAAAAGAGTTTTAACTGCATGAAAATCTTAAAAAACAAAAACTTCACAAAACAATTAACTAAAAAATAAGTAAGCATAATACCAAAATAAAATAAAATGCGGTAGCTTTGTACACACTTGTGGTAAATTGCTATAAATTTTTGAAGTTCAAATTTGACCCCCTTCTAGCATTTCCTATAAAATAGGTGCACTTTTGACAAACGACACGCTACCAAATCCAAGTAGAAATGCTTCATTTGAATAGAAAGATTGAAATTTTGCAAACTTTATTGTGGTAGACATCTTAACTTTGGAATTCTAAAAACAATGCAATTTGTTTCGTTACAAAATTCCATCCCAATATTTATTGATGATTTTCCAAAGATTGGGAAAGTGCACCAATTTGTAGATTGCGACAAAAAGCTTGGGTGACCGTAGCTTGCAACCACTAGTATATCTTCTTTAACCTCTAAATGTTCTCACCCTTTTTAGTTTTGGCAGTTTCAAAGATGCATTATAAAATGCAACTAAGAAGGATATTTTCAAATTGATGAATGAATAAAATTTTGTACATTATGCATTTTAGATTCTATTCATACGGTTAGATTTGCGATTGCTATCACCAATATTTGTGTATTCAATTTCAAACTTAAAATTTAACACTCTTTTGTAATATGATTACGAATAAGATATTGACAATCTAATAAAAAAAATTTGGTATGGGTTGAAATGTAATATTCTAAATGTAGTGATTTTTGGAGATTTTTTGGTTGCTTAATTTCAGTAGTTGAATTTTTCAAGAGCACTTTAGACTAAAATCTTTGCAATTTTGGATGGAACACTACAACATGAAATGAAGCATAAAAATTTCACAAATCATCCCCTTTCTAATCGGATCACACATGCACGGAGCTAACTTCCCATAAAAGTTTCCATAAAAAATCCACATAGCAAAAAGTGCATGATAGATGAGAAAATGGACTTTTTTTTTTGGTAAAAACAAGTTTTTCTGGACAGGTTATTCTTGATGAGAGTAGTTGTAAAAGATCAAATTTCTTCTACCTTTTTATTTTAACTTTTCAAAGATACCAAAAAATTTTCCTATGGGTTTTGTGACCCATAATGGTTGAATAAAGAAGATTGAATTAAAATTCAAGATGTACCTATTTTTGTGACTTTGTGTGTGTTTCACATTTCATGCTTTTCACAACTCAATCTTCCTCTTTGGATCACAAACCCAATGGGAAATCCTATAGTACCGTAGAAAATTGAATTGTATTTTGTATTTTCAAGGTTGTTATTTGTTTAATGATATAAATTTCATTATTTTTTCTATGAAACTTTGAAAGATGGATGAAATCATTATCAATTTCCAATTTTCAAATCTTTTATTTTGTAATTCCAATTCGGAGGGTGCACTCTACATTATGTTATAATCACGTGTATTCATGACCTTTTGTTAAAACCCCATATATACGAGGGGTTATATGTCTAAAAACCTTTGCATACAAATCCATTTTGTCCTAAATATATGTTTGATGTAGATATACATCAACGTTTTCAGCTCTAAATATGTTTATTGTATGTATATGTCATACAAAAATGTTTAATTTAATACCCCTTCTGTGCGCTCATGTATATTTTTACATGTTTAGTACAATGCACCCCAAGGAATTCCAATGTCTAATTTGATTTAAAATTTGAGTTCAGAAAGTTCCAATTAGTGTAGTATGATAGAATTATTTCATTGAATTATCAAACACATTCATTGCAAGGAACTCAACCTCTAAAGGACCGGAAGGGGGGGGGGGGGGGGGGAAGGGGAATTTGAGCTTAGCTCTTGTAACAAGCTCAATTCCTAACACAGGTGTGGGGTGATTTTGACAATTAGCACCAATGAAATCAAAAAAAGAGTTACATAGCTTTTGTATGAAAATAGGATCAATGAAATTGTACAATTTTTGAGAAATGCCACCATTGAGAAGGTTAATGGAACTCGTTTGAGGTATTTTGTACATATGCTAAAATTGGATTGTTCAAAAGTGCTCCACAAATTCTGAAATTTTTACCATGCATAGAGATCATCATGATCTTTATATTCAAAAAGCTTTTTGAAATTTGGAGGTATGAGAAGGAAAATATGAAGGTGCGAGGTGATGCTCAAATAGCCTCTCTGCAAATCAAAAAAATCATCAAAAATCATGAATCTCCAATCACGAGTACCCACAGATTTAGCTCTCAAAAAGAGCTAGGGCTCTTTGTTGCTCACCCTACAATTCATAGCCCAAAAACTCAAATTTCTTCACTTTGTAATTCTAGAAGCATCCTAGGGGCCTTATGGTCCTTTAGGGGTAAAAAAAACACACACAAGATGAAATGAAAATGAGACTTAAAAGATATGAGGATCAAAGATGTTTCACTATTCTACCCTTGTGAGGAGAGATTTAAATTGTCGATATCTTACACTTCTTTTAATCAAATCAATCAAAAAAATATTCTGTCATGTGGTACATTTTGAGAAAATTTCATAAAACCAAAGTTTGTCCTCTCAATTCATATAGTTAGTGCACTATGAACATATAATGATTATTAGATCATCTAATTTGAAAGGGAAAAAACCCAAAGTGGTTTAGATATTACAGGATAGAGGGAGTGCATTTAAAAAAATAATGCAAGTATTCCATTTACTCTTCAAATTACTATGTTCTTATTATATTTACATCCTCTTAATATATTTCTTTGTCTATGTAAAAGCTTTCTAAAAACTTTTATCTTTATTTTAAGAATATATGCCCTAGATAGCATTTGTTTTTTAAGAACATTTTATAATATCAATATTTCTAAAAGGTGATTTTGATTTCAAATGACTTGCATATTGAAATGACAAACTTCACTTGTCCATTCAAATTTCTTTAATCTTTCACTTGAGGTACCAACTTGTTTACTATATGCAGTTTGAGTGTGTGACAAATGTCTTACAATTAACGATAATGTGATAAGTGTGCAGGAACGTCATTTTACAGAAGATTATAACAAAGATTAATGATAATCATGTGGCAAGTGTGCAAGATATTCTAAAAGAGGTTTGAGTGTATTTCTGTGCAGGCACAGTGTTGCATGGATGACAAGACGAGGATATGCCCTCGTCCATCAATTGGAAAAGAAGTAAAATGTTACAGTGAACCTACGATTGTCTACCAATCTTCGCCAAGGCCATGCACACACGATAAAGAAGTTCAGACAGAGTCTTCATTGATCAGATTCAAAGACAAGGAACGCTATTTATCTGGACATGGGCCGTATCGCGTTGATCGCATCAAAGGGTACTAGGTATTCTTACGCACAATCCTCTTCAAGGAACAATCTGCATCTTGAGAATTTAAGGAAATATACTTGCAAGTTGTCTATGATGCTTGCCACTAGAGGAAAGTTTCAGGCTTCTTGCTAGGTTTGTACTAGAAATTGAGTAGGGAAATTGAATCGAACTACAATAAGGCTCAGTCAAAAGTTGAATCTTACTCCAGAAAGGCTCAGTCAAAAGCACAGGGATTCGTTTGATGTTCTGACTAGGGACTCCTCCATTGCCGGGAGTGTTTAGGCCTACCAGCGAAGTATTTCTTGGAGTTACTGACCTGCTGACATGGCCTCGCTTTGTCGTGACCAGCCAGTTGTCATCCATAGTGTCAACGAAACTTACCATTCACGTTGGAGCACAGCACCGCCGTTTTGTTTTTTTCAGACATCGCAGTGAACTCTCATCGTGACCGACGGGATACAAATTCTCTTGCCATTAGAATGGCCAACTTACAACGCCGAGAATCACTATGTGCCATGGTGACGATGCAGGCAAAAACAGCCGATAATGGCACAAAAGCTTCAAGTCTTCCCAGTACGCAGCTCGCTCATGTCACAAGAGCCAAAAACGGCACAATTAGACAAATTCGCCAACCAACCAGAGCTGATATCTAGCACCTCTAACCTCTAGCAATATTTTCCTCACCACAAAAAAATCACTGTCACCACTTCATACCTGTCATGCACGCGCGGCACGGCCCTTTGATAAAACCACATCACGATAAGAATGTTGCAGTACGTGTCCGTTGCTTTAGCTTCACATTGCAGACGCAAAATCTGTAAGGAGCTTTACAGACCCTCGACTCTATCTTGCAACATCCATTACAAACGATCGGCATTACCTTCACCTTGCAGAGAAGGGATCATTCTCCACATGAACGAATGTGTCTAGATCAAATGAGCCGCAACGAGCAAAAGGCCAACGCCCGATACTAGAAGGCGATAAGGAACAGACTGGGGCCCTTCTTCTACCCGAGGTGGGCCACTCCAGGTAAGCTAACGGCGACTGAGGTCTCCCATTGGCTAAGAGAGCATTGCCAGTCAAGCTCGGTTAGAAATCCTACTTAGGGTCCCTGCCCAGTGGTGATTTTTCACAAGGTCCCTAACATGTCCAGGGACATGTTCAGAAAAAAAAACATTTCCAGTGGACGGGTTCTAAAAAAATGAACCGGCTTTTGGACGGGTTTAATTCACTTCGGACGGGTTCTAAAAATATATATTTTTAATGTAAAATTACCCAAAAAAAAAAATGGTGCAAATATCAATTACATTATGTCATATATGACATGTGAATGTAAGCATAATGGAGTCAAACCACTAATACCTAATCAAAATACCAATCTTCAAGAGCTTGATTCACCTGCACACAATGATTCATCAACTACAATATTTAGAACCTTTGTAACACAATGTCAAAGATTATAATTGAAGGTACACTTAAAAATTGAATAATTAATATTTTTTATAAGCATGTTCAAAATTTTATTATAAAAAAAAGAACTTACCCTTCAAACAAGTGGATGAATTCTCCTTTCCTTCATGTTTCTCCAAACAAGCATCACTGCATTCCAATTGATGTTTTCAACTGGAATATTTGCACATGAAATGCGCATCAAAGCATATAAAGTCTCCAACTTCAAGCTAGTGCGTAGATGACTTTTGATGAGGTTTTGTTTAGAAAAACCCCTATCACATATTGCAGTGCTCACAGGAATGACCATAATGACCATAATGTCCTTTTTTCTAAACATTACGGGACGGGTATTTTCAATTTGCAACCGGTTTTGGGACGGGTATTTTCAATTTGCAACCGGTTTTGGGACGGGTTGTTTTTTTTTCAACCTTTCCATGGACGGGTTGATTTTAAAATCACCGATTTTGGGACGGGTTGCAATTTTTTTTGCCTTTCAATTCAAGGTTTTTGGACGTGGACGGGCTAGAACTTTGTGAAAAATCAGCCCTGTCCCTGCCCACCCTCGCCTGTAAGGGCGGGACGAAAATGGACCTGCGCCTCCCTGCCCGAGGCTTACCCTGCCCACGTCGATTCCCGATTCCCGACCGCGCCTGTCCTGATTCCCGACCTGCGCTTGCCGTGCGAGCCCTTCCGAGCCCGATCCTTGCCGCCTGCGCTCCCATGCGCCCGATGGTGTTCCCTGCGCTCCCTTTGATCCCGACGGCATTCCCTGGCCCCCGCTCGTGCTCCGCTCCCCACAGCCCGTGTCCCGCCCGTTCCCGAACGAGCGCCCGCTCCCCACAGCTCCATACCCGGCAGCAGAAAACCGTGAGCTCGAAACCCATGTGATGTACTCTGTTCCAGCAAATCCCATTCCGTGCGGCCACTCAAAACTAGGAGCAAAGTTTATTTTCAGGCCTCTCTTATCCCATGTGCCCCCCTCTCCAAGCATACTTGTTTCCACATGCCCTCCTTGATATTTCCCTTGCTTCCACTTCCACTTCTTGTCATTGTTTCACACCCCTTTTCAAGCGAGCCACCAAAGTCTACCCCGTCACAAGGTACGTACAATGTATTGTAATAAGTTTGTAGGTGACTTTTTTGATGAAAAATAGGTAGTGTTTTACACATTAGTATAAAGAGTGTAGTGTTAAGATATATTATTATTATATCTTTGTTATTATGGATATTATTGTTCTTGATTGCAAATTGTTCTATAAACTTAGGGCAATATAATAGTATTCGTTCTTGATTGCAAATTGTTCTATAAACTTATGATTATATATTGTAATAAGTTTAGATACAACATTGCTACAAATAATATTAGGTTCTATAAATTTAGGGTTTTACAATTTAGGGTTTTACAAATTTAGGGTTTACTTATTTAACCCTTAAACAACAATTCCTTTCATGATACCACATCCAAAATCTCTTTTAAATTCCCATTTTAAGCATGATTTTGTGTTTAATTTACTTTAGCTCCATTCTAAAGAAGTATAGATCTCTATAAGGTGTTCGGTTTGGAATTTAAAAAATTCCATTTGGTGCAATGGTGTAGAAGTTATGAGCAAGATTCTCCCAAACTAAAACCAAGCCCGTGGGGCTGGCATTGTCGTTTAAGGATTAATTGCACACATTGTTCTAAAATGTGAGTGTGTATGTGCACATGGAGGTTGTATTTATAGAGCTTTTGTGAAGTTTTGACGTCAAAGATGGAGGATGATGGAGACCACATGGAGGATGACAATTTTTACCTTTCCGATTTTGAGGACCACATAAATGAGTTGGTAGAGGAGGAGGAATTTCTTCAAGGTGTATATGAAAATGTTGAAAGATCAACATTCCAAGAAACTTACTTCTTATCATCAAATGGGAAGTCGGATATGGATAAGGAGGAAGAAGTTGAGGAGATTTGGAGCCTTGGGAGGACTTATCAGTGGATGGTGTTGAGGTTATCAACATTGGAACTCCAACACCTCATGAGTTCTCTTCATCATCCTTTGAGGACATTCCCATTGAAACGTTTCTAAAGTATGTATATTTCACCCTCCAATCCATTACACTTATGATTGATTGCATAGGGGGGGGGGGGATATTTTCCTTCATTTCACCAAATTTATAAAACAAAACCTCTTTTTTGTCCCCTTTCAAACCTTCATGAGCGTTCTACAATTAAGAACATGGAAACCCATACAATTGAAAGGTGGAAGAAACTTCAAGGGAAATTAAAAGTTCTAGAAGTTTGTGGTGTCTTTGCATTGTCTCCTTTGAAAGATACAAAAGATAGATAAATCCCACCAATCGAGTATTGGCGTTCAATTGTGCACAATGGACATGTTCATGAAAATGGAAAACATTTGTCAATCGGTTTGACAACAAATGCCATTTGTACTCAATGGAGTACGGATATCAATGTGAGAGGTATCAGTTCTTCATTCATACAAGATTGTTTCAATTCTTGTGAAGTGTGTCACGAAATTCATGATGAAGTATTAACGGTTCCATTAAAGGACCTAAGTGCAACCCTTGATGCACTTTACACTAAACACATTGTGCTAAGAAGGCGTTATAAATGCCGTGTCTAGAAAACGAAAATGGTGATTTATTATCGTTGTCACCGGAGTGAAAACAAAAAACGTCCTCATAGAAAAAAGAGTGATGTGAAACCTATAGATCAAAAAGACTCTAAAAGAGATAAGACTTCTAGATTATGTGATTGTGAGTTCCAAATAAAAGTAGTGGAACCAAAGATCCGGGAACATGCCATTATATATATTCATGGCAAACATAGTGGTCACAATTCGGGATCCGATGCAGATCTATTTTTTTACTCGTGCACCCTTATGTGATTGTGTGGGTCATGGAAAATCTCAAATACATGCATTCGCCACGAATCGTAGAAGCGGCATCGGAGAGGGCACAAAACATGTTTAGAGAAAGAGTGACGGAGGTAGAACGTGCTACATATAGGTTCTTCATCATAAAAAAAGAAGTGCAAACTCTTGCATATTCCTTGAGAATAAACGGTATGTTATTTCCTGCTTTGACTCCATTTTCTTTCTTGTGATTATAGTTGATGTTGCTTTTGATTTCATAAATATATAAGGTTTTGATCTTCTAATTTGCATATGATTTTTATTTTTATGCATGTAGATGCACTTCGTAAGGACGATTGGGATGCGGCCAATATCGAGATCACTAGACTCCAAGCCTTAGGAAATTTTTTATACTACTAACCATTTGCTCCTATGGACGAGGACCCACGAAAGAGACTATTTGTGGTTGTTATTCAAGATGAGTTCATGAAGAACTCGGCTCAAAGGTTTTCCGGTAACAATTTTTGGGCCTTGGACTCCACTTTCTCCACTAATCAATTTGAATTGCCGCTTTATGCGGCAATTGTGTCAAATCAAGATGAAATAGGAATTCCGATTTTTTATATGTTTTGTAGCAATGTTCCTAAAGAAGGGCATGAGGGTATTGCTGTAGAAATAACTTGAACTCATGTGTTTGAGTCGTTGGGGAAAATTAGACCTCCCGCCATTGTTATCGATAAACACAAGACATCATTGAATGCAATTCAAAAAGTTGTAAAGAATAATGTCCATTGTTGGACTCATGAGGGGGGTACAATGATTCAAACCGATGGAAGGGTGTTTTTGTGTCACTTCCATGTTATGAAAGCATGGAGTGAAAATTTACTCACCCGGATCCTAAATGAGGACAAAGATCGTGTATGGAGAGCCTTACACGTTTTGATGCTTTGTCCTAGTGAGACTCACTTTGATGAGAACTTAAGACGATTTTGTGTTGAATTTCAACACATTCCAACATTTGCTACATTAATTTCGGATGGGCCGCAATTAATGTGCCTTGAAGAAGATTGTGGCCTCGATTTGGGAGGCTTTTTTGATATGGTGACATGGAGAGAACGAACCATGTGAAACGACACTGGGAATTAATAAAGTATACTCTCCTACGAGGAAAGGTCAACCAGTCTGTTAGAGACCTAATTGTAGTAATTATCGGAAGTGCCAAAGATGACACCCATTTGGGTCAACCCACATTGTTGAGTCAATTCAAAATGACTTAACGAATAAGTAAGTTTCTTAATCTCTTTTGTTTTTGCATAATTCATTTTTTTGTTTTAGGGTTTTCATAATTTACACATGTGTGTCGTATGTGATATTAATTTGAATCTTATTTGTTTAACGTGTAGGTGATTTGGAGCGATTCATAAGAAGGGGAAATGATAAAGCTCATCAACGTCGATTAAAAGGAGGAGAGAGGATTTTCAAAGCTTATCAATCTTCTCCAATGGATGTTTTGGAGGTGGTTGATAAGGAGCACCTTCAATTCCATATCAAAAGTAAGACAAACCCTACCCTTTGATACAATGTGTCTTTAAAAACACACTATTGTAATTGCCCGGACATAGTCTCTACGTGCAAGCATATATTTGGGTGCAATCTATAGTCAAAGATTTTTTGAGGAGCCTAAAAACGATGAATTTGTGGAAGAAATGATGCATATTGAATGTAACATGGAAAACATAAATGTTATGAGTCCACCTCAAGTGGATGAATCAATAGAAGAGGCTACTTCAAATGATGTCATGCGGGAGAAGGTGCTCTATTCATTGAGTGAGCTCAATTCACTATGTAGAGCTTCTCTAGATGTTGATAATGAAGAGGAGATGAAATGGAAATTGCAAGCTCTTCAAGCTTGTATTGCCACATGTTTGAAGCCTTCAAATTTTGAAAGGCCTACAACAATTGATCTCCCCCTCCGAGGTTCTATTTCTTCCATACAAGAGAATGTGAAGCGGACCAGGATGGGGCATGGAAAGAAACGAGTTATTTCCGAAGTTGGTGAAGGAAGTGTTCCACGGCCCACTTTGAAACGGCCCCCTCATACGCTTGTATCACACTCCAAGCAAAAAAGGGCTATTTTTCGTAAATTGCCTAAAGTCACTTGTGATATATGTGTGCCACAAAGACATTGGTAGAAGGAGGAGCAAACTCTATTCATTGCAAAAATTGTGACCATCAAATGTTTGTGGAATAAAGTTTGAGTTTTGGGTTTTGCATTGACTATCTTATTACTTTGTATTCATCTATCTTGATTTTATATGCATGAATAGTGGTTATGGGTTCGTTGTTGTTGTTGGTTTAAGCATCTTTAGTGTGTGCAATACAAATCTTCTTTAGACAGAAAGAGGTGTACCTATATGACGTGAATGGGATGCGTCATACTTCAACTTTGAAAATTTATAACTAATTAATTCTTCATCCAAAAGTTATGTTTCAACTTGTGTTGTAATCTATTTCTATTTGAAATAAGTGTGGTTATGGATTCGTTGTTGTTGGTGTAAGCATCTTTAGTGCGTGCAATACAAAATCTTCTTCAGACAGAAAGAGGTGTAACTATATGACGTGAATAGAATGCGTCATACTTCAACTTTGAAAACTTATAACTAATTAATTCTTCATCGAGAAGTTATGTTTCAACTTGTGTTGGAATCTATTTCTACTTGCCTACCTCTAAGATATAATAATACTAAATAATATCAATTCCTCATATCTGTATTTCTTATTGGGAGGGAGAGGGGAGGTGACCCTCTTATGCTTGGAATTGCTCATACAAGAAGGAGGCCCGATTTTGCTCGCAGTTTTTGCTCCCATTTTTGGGAGTCCCGCATGCTTGAATAGAGTACATCACCATCGTCTCGATGGGCGGTTTTCTGCTGCCGGGTATGGGGCTGCGGGGAACGGGGGAACGCAGGCGCACGGGCAGGGGACGAGCGGGGGGAACGCAGGAGCTCGAACGGGCACGAGCGGGGGGAACGCAGGAGAACCGCTCGGAAACGTAGGCGCTCGAGAACGCAGGCGCAGGGCGCGATCGGGACGGGATCGCCTCATCGGGAAGCAGGCAGCGAACGCCGAGGTCGACAGCCGGCACGAGGGCGGGCAGGGCAAGGGGCGGGCAGCCTTAGGGGAGAGAGGCGTAAGTTCCAAATCGTCCCGCCCTTAGAGGCGAGGCCTGCCCACCAGCGTTGCTAAGCGATGGTAGACATAGTGGAAACGATGATAAAGAACCCGGCCTTCACACCCGAATCGGTGATAAGTACCAAACGAAGCCCGAACCTACGTGGCAAGGTTTGGCAGTTGTCAAAAGACCTATCGTAGTCACTTATCATGCAGTTATCATGCAATAGTTCGTATCACTTCAACTTATCGTGGAATTTTTGAGATCTACGAAATGTTAAGTTTTCTGAGACATGTCTGCGATGGTTGCCACATCACCGTGACCCCGCGCTTTTGCAATCTTCCTCGCAGTCTACACTCTATTTTGTACACTTGCAATCTTTCATCGCTCTCAGTTCGTCTTCACTCGCTCCTTGCTTTTTTAGCTTACAGTCAAAATTGCGTTCTCGCTTCATTGCTTCTTTGCTTCACACGGTATGTTATTTGTCGCAATTCTTGCATTCTTTTCTTTTGGTTCTTGCATTTTTTTTCCGGCTCTCGCATTCTTCTCTTTCAGCTCTCGCATTCTCTTGCATCATTCTAGCTCACATTCACTTTCTTTCTTGCAACATTCACTCTCGCATTCTCTTGCATCGCTCTCGCTCACATTCACTTTCTTGCTTGCAACATTCACTCTCGCTCACATTCCTTCTTGCACCTATTCGTTTTCATGTTTTCTCTGTAAAATTCGGTTGTGGGTTTCCTTGCATTTAGTGGAATGGAAGCTGCAGCGGCATCAAGCGCTATGGGAGACTCCCAAGAATCTGATCAGAGCACAGAAAGTGAGTTCTGCTAATCTTTTTGCGTCCATTCTCTTAAAAAAAATTAGTACAAGAAACAAAGATGTGCTGCATCACATAAGGATTAAGAATTCATTGAAATTAACTTGTACATTAGAGTCAAGAACTCATTGAAATTAACTTGTACATTAGAGTCAAGAACTCATTAAGGATTAAGAACTCTTCATGAAAAGTCAATTTGCAAGAAATCAGTAAGGATTAAAAACTCATTGAAATTAACTTGTACATTAGAGTCAAGAACTCATTAAGGATTAAGAACTCATCATGAAAATTCAATTGCAAGAATCAATTTGCAAAAAATCAGTAATGATTAAGAGCTCATCATGAAAATTCAATTGTAAGAATCAATTTGCAAAAAATCAGTAATGATTAAGAACTCATTGAAATTAACTTGTACATGTAATTTCAATTTTCTAGATGCTTCAGGCTTCTCGAATGACACCCCAAACGTTCATCAGCGCCTCACTTCATTTGTATCATCAAGGAAACAAAAGACAACTGCGTCAAGACCAATGGTGAGAAAGGAAGGTGTGAGAAAGGAACGACAACCCAATTGGACGCAGATTGAAATATCAGCCTTGATTCAAGCAAAGAAAGAGAAGTTTTTTCACAACCTAGACAACGTTCATGACCCAAATCTTATGCGCAGAGATGCAACACAGTGGAGTAAGATCTCAGCAAAGGTCATGGAGATCTGCAGTGAACATGCAGAATGTGAGCGCCACAAACGTTCTTGCAAAGAGAAATGGGACACCCTACTCGTGGATTACAAAAAGATTTTTGATCATCACAAAGGTACTGGAACTAGTTCATATTGGGATATGACTATACCTGAACGTGTGTCACTTCATCTACCTCAAAATTTCCTGCGTGACAACTATGACAATATCGATGATTGGTTTCACATCAAACCAATCATGAACCCTCCACATTCACGAGATCTGAGCCAACCTGGGGATGTAGTGTATAATCGAGCTGCAATTGTAGGTAAACGTTGCCTTCAAGACATGCAGCATATTAATATTCCAGATTCTGGAAGTAGCGACATGGAAGTTCTAGCATCTACTAGCATCCGACATGGTCAAGAATCCACACCTGTGGGACTCGGTGGAGTGGGCGTTTCTGTGGTGCAGAATTCTCCAGATTGTCGTGTAGCAGTGACTCTTAATTCTCTAGTTTCCTTAACTCATGGTCAACGTGCGTCTACACCCTCTCATGATCACACAGTACTCTCTCCTGATCACTTGATTGCCTCTCATGGTCGACGTGCGCCTACACCCTCTCCTGATCATCCGGCACCTGCAGACAACCCCTTGGACCTTGTAAAACTCTCATCCTCCGAAGCTACATTCGTGGACCTTACTAAAAAGTTTGGGAACATAGGTCAGCGCCGAAAATCAATTTCCGGTCACAAGCAAATTGCAGAGGCTACGCAAAACACTGGTGAAAATTTGGTGAAAACAATGGAAAAATTGAATGAATAGGATAGGAAGCTATAATGGGACATCTTTCGAGAGCAACTAAAGTACAACAAACAACGAGACATGATTGCTCAAGAAAACGCACGTTTGACACATTTCAATCAAGGATCCCTTGTTCAAGCAATCACTGGACTTACACAAGTTCTTAGCGATGGTCTGAACCGACCTCCACTTTATCCATCTCGTTTCAACACTACTCCTCACCCTGTGGTGTATGAAGATGAACTTGTTCACCCCCTCTACTATTCTGCTACTACACATGCGTATGGAGTTGACGGTTTTGCTACTACGGGTAATCACAAAGCTCTTCTGCTACAGAAAATCACCAGGCTAGTGTTGGTATAGGAAATTACGAAGCTTGTGCTGCCACTGGAAGTCACCAAACTGGTGTTCCTATGGAAAATCACCAAGCTGGTGTTGCTACAAGAATTCAAGGGACTCCTACAGCATTCAACGCTTATGGAGCAGGTACTTCTGGATGAACTTAAGATTCTTGCCCTTGGAGATTTTTGAGGTGAAGATGTTTTGTAGTAGACTTGTGGTGCTTTGATGATCTGTAGGATATCAAACATGTACAATGGATTTTAAGATGGAACGTGGGTGATAGAAATGGGTTACAGATTTGAGTTATCCGAAAAGTCACCTTGAGTTTGATGAATCTACAAAGAATTTTCCTTTATTATACTTTTATTTGTTCACTCTAAATAGTGAAAAGGTGTAAAAGATTTTAGTGGTTTATCATTATTAAGTGTGTAAGAGGCGTGTAAGAGCTTGGTGGTCTTCAAAAAGTTTTCAAAAGTTTTTTAGCATCAAGAAAGGAGCTAAAAAACTTTTGAAAACTTTTGAAGACGACCAAGCTCTTACACACCTCTTATACACCTAATAATGATAGATCACCATGATCTTCCACACCTTTTAACTATTTGGAGTGAAGAAATAAGAGTATAATAAAGAAAAACTCATGGTAATTTCTTCAAAATTTGATGGACTTTAAGGATAACTCCATTACGTAGAATAAAATTGCAAGGAAAAAAAGTTGTAGAAAATTGGTAGGCAGTAT
The DNA here is from genome assembly GCA_022496805.1 of Pohlia nutans. NCBI lineage: Eukaryota > Viridiplantae > Streptophyta > Bryopsida > Bryales > Mniaceae > Pohlia > Pohlia nutans. The sequence continues at coordinate 9,231,067 of CM040106.1, read as the reverse complement.
ACTTACTTGAGAAATCAAAGTAAATTGCGTTGTCTACCAAGATACTGTCCCAGTGCTTCTCGCATATGTGTTGCTTGTAGAAGTTATTGGATTTTTTCTTCCTGTGTTTGTGCGAGATCCTCCTGATCAACTGCAGCATCGTCATTTGCCAAGCCTTCTACCTGCAAGAGCTCCATAAGTCTTTCTACCTCATGAGGGTGTTGCCCCAGAAGGATGTTGTGCAAATAACAACGTGCCATTACAACATCTGGCAAGAATGTAACATGAAGTTCAGATTTCCTCATCAGCTCACGGAATGTTTGTTTCAAAACCCCAAATGTATGTTCCACTACACTCCTTCCACGCTTGTGCTTGCGGTTGTAGAGTTGCTCTAGAATAGTTAATCTACCCTCTCGATGAGGAGTCATGATGTATTGTAGCAAAGGATACCTTTTATCTCCAAGGAGATAAGGTGGAAACCCCTCATCCGAAATTGGAAGACCTTCGATCAGATTGCCGTTTCCGGCTCTTCTATTATACAAACCAGACCTTCTAAGCACCCTCACGTCATTCAAGCTTCCAGGCAATCCTACAAAAACATCAAGGAATTGTTTTCTCTTGTTCACAACTGCTTGACAAACAATACTATATCCATTAGTTTTGAAGTAGTAAAAGTCCTCTGCAAAGTGGGCTTGTTTTGCAATGCTAAAATGCGTCCCGTCAATGGCTCCAATCACTCCCGGTAAGTCACAGTATTGCTTAAACTCTAACATGTTTATGAACGCCTGCTCACGATCTGGCCACTGAATCTTATTTTTGAAAACCACGTTGATTGCATTAACAACTTCTCGCAACACCATTGAAACTGTAGACTCACCAATCGCAAAAAACTCCAAAACCACTAGAAATGACGCACCCTGTACAAGCTTGTAGATTGCTGCTGCTGTCCGAACCCTAACAGGAATGGCTTTCCGGAATTTTGTATCCTGCTACTGAATATATGGTTCTAAAATACCTGCTAATCGGAACAGGGAATCTTTTGTTATTCTAAAATTCGAAATCCACCTCAAGTCATCGTACTCGGTGCATAGAAAGATAGAGAACCAGGCCGTTGACCTTGGCTTAACCCAAAATCCCAATTCCTCATCCAATAGTGTGTCTGCATTGCTCATGCGAAAGTCGTGGAGAATAGAGGACACAATACAATCCATCTTCTGGACTGTATTGTGAACTCGATGGAAAGGTGAAATCTCCATCGGATCTTCTCCTCTCTCTTGCTCTGGCGATTCCATGGTAAAGAGAATGTTTTGCAGCAGCAGAATCAATGCTGTCAAGAAGCCCACAACCTCCTCCGGTTCCGTGAGCATTGTGAAAATTCATGTTGAGATCAAAGTTTGTGACTGTTGCAACTCCCACGCCAAATAGTAACAAAGCAATTGAAAACTGGATCCATTACAACAGTCAAATTCTCAGTTTAATTTCATGGTCAGAGCGATTGTGTTTCTGAAGGTCCGCCTTGGGAAAATTCGAAATTCATTTTATTCTTGTTTGCTCATATTCGATCATGTTGATATAGATGGAAACCTCAATGACTCACTTTGTCACAAAGCACTTTTGTATGTCCTTTCATGACAGTATGACACATACAAGAAGTGATGAACACAAGCACACAAACGGTTTACCCAAAAGTTGCTTTGCATTCACATTTTGATCACAACATTGATCACATACACCCTTTCACTGTAACACAATCTTCTGTATTACTGAGATTGATAAAACAGCTAAACATAACTTTTTTTACTTCTATAGTTGAATCTTGAAATGGAAGTTTTAATGAAGCAGTGAAGCGTACCTGATTATTAAGCTATGGAGATTGCCCGCCTAGCCCGTCTGCTTTCACGTCGATGCAACACTAGTTACAACACTAGTTACACTACGGCCGCATAATTCACATAAACAGCGAGGGCGAGAAGCCACATCTAGTGCAAGTGCGGCCTCGAATTCGCCTTCAAGTGCAATGGGTTCTCTTTAGAACAGAATACAATACAGGTTTGCAAGCTTCAATTTGTCAATTTGAAGCCACCACGGCAAATCAAAGGTTCAGACATACCGTTGGTGAGCAACGACACTAAAATTGAAAAGACACCAAAATTGAAAAGAAATCATGTTTTGAGTTCAGATTGGCAATTTGAATTTCGCCATTGAAATTGGCGCTCAATTTGAAACGTGCCGCCCGAAATCAAAGAGCGCGAGAAGAGTTTTGAAATCAGTTTATGCACGCAAGAGAAGTCAGAGCAATAGTTAACACCGATTCTTTGATGTGAATGCAATTTGATTCTCGGTGGTGATACAGAATGTGGCTTGATAAATTTGGCCATGGTGCAAAGAGAGCGTTTGCTAACTACAGGATAGCAAACCGTCACGAAGGACCTTGAAATAACTAGTTCCGGAATGCTAAATGTGAACATGATAGAGTTTTTTGAAACCCCCGACGGTAGACTTTATCATTCCCGTGATAAGTTGCTTTGGTGGGCAGGGACCCTTACAGTAAAAAATAGATTGGATTCCTACTGAATCTTCAACAGTTTCTTGTATTGTTGCAGCGCAATGAGATGTGAATATCATACTTTAGATTGTCAGTCATAAAAATGGAAAATTTCACGAATTTGGCACATTTCTGGAACTTCATACTAGTCGTGGCTTTTAAAGCTGTGAACTTGATATTGCACAAGTGCACAAGTTTGGTCCTTTGAAACAAGCTATTTAAAAAAAAACACATGACTAGTAAGATAAATTACTATCGATAGATTTCTATAGATGTTGTTCCACGATCTCCAAGTTCAGTACACCCAAAGCAGACGTAGTGCAGACTCTCTACAGATAGATAGATAGATAGATATAAACTCCGTACCTATAAAAAGGCCGGCGTGATTAGAGTGTCTGTTCGTAATGAAAATGGCCAGTTGCCTTCCAGGTCAAGAGGCCATTGGTACAATACTACTCTCCTTTTTCAAGGATAGAGACTATAGTAACCAGTAGTAAGGTATCTTCCTGAAGATGTATTTGTTAGTGTTGGATAGATTGGTATAAGGGGAGTCAGGGTAGTTATGTTATCGTCAAGTTGTGAATGCAATGGTTTGTTGGATAGGCGTGTGTACAACATCTAGTTGGTCCGGGTTTGAAACCTGGTGGACCTAGTGTAGCAGTGATATGTTGTACTCATGACTTGGCACTGCTAGTGTGATGTGCTAGGCAGGAAATAAGGATATTACCAACCGACCGACCCGTCCCTACTAAATTGAGACAACTGCTTAGGTGTGCTAACAACAGTGGTTTGACCACTACCTCCCACTTCTTGTTTTATTGATGTTAATCAGGTGATGGGATGTGATGATTATTTTCAATTTTTCTTTTGTGTAATACTATGGATGCTGCGTGTTGTATGGCAATGTTGTTTATTTTGGTGAGAGTGGTTTTTATGGAAGATTCAGGGATTTTTGGTTTGTTTTCAAGAGTTTTAATGGAGGGGATGTGCGTTGTTCCTCTAGCGCCAACTGTAATGACGATGAGGGGATCAACTTTCCAGCCGAGGTTGGATATTTTGGTAATTAGTGGTTGGTATTTTTTGGTTTTGTTGTCTATGGCTTCATGAGAAAATCTGTCATTGCAAAAAGTGAATTCTATGAATTGGATAGTGAGGCTGTTGTCTAGTTGGTGTGGGGGAGTACCTTGGTATGGGAGGCCTTCAATGCAGAGTAGGTCTAGTCTGAGTCGAGCATTACAGTGGCATCTTTGTGTATCACAAGTGCAAGGAAGTAGCCACGGAGGAACTGCATTTTCTTGAGGGTTATTTTGGAAAATTCTGACGTTCATGAGAATGTAACATCGGGTTTTTGGGAGGATATAATGAGTTGTCGTAGTTTGTATACGGCTTTGTTTTGTCTTTTGATGCGGAGAGCATGGTGATGATGCTGTTTACATTTGAAGAGGATGTGTAGCCAAGTATGTGCATCTGTAGAGTTGCAAATAGAGCATGTTCTTGAGGGGAACCTTAGAATGCCGAAGAATAATTGTTTTCGAGCATTACCCATATATCGACCGATGCAGAGTTTGAGTAAGCTGATTTTTGGGAAGTCCGCGAGATTAGGGTTGGACCAGTATGTATTGGAGAGAGTACTATCTATGTCAGGATGGAAAACCCATTTCCTAATTTTTGGGAAACGTTGGGCCAAAATGTCTAGGTTTTTTGTACAGTCATATTTTTTGAGGTACTCTTCTAAGCAGATTACTGGACCTTTGTCCAGTCGATGTGCTCGACCTGGCCATTCATCTTTTTGGTAATAGTAAGGGGTGTTGTGTGCAAATTCATATGGTTTAGATGCAAATTTGTAAAGTTTGTGGGTTACGGCTTGTGCTAGTTTGTCGGCTTGTTCGTTGCCTAGTATGCTAGAGTGGGCTTTGACTTTATGGATGGTGGTGGGCTGTGTTCGTGTTTGTAGCATAGTTATTATTGATTCTAGTATGGTTTTGTCCACGTGGTTTCTGTGAAGGGTAGGGTGGTGGAGTTGTGTGCAGATGACGTAAATACAGTTGAGGCAATCTGTGAATTTGTGGGCTGGTTCGTTACGGTATTTAGTGGTGATAATTCGTAGGGTTTTGTGGATAGCCATTAATTCTGCTCTAAATATGGTTTGTAAACCAAATAGTCTTTTTGATATTTGTGAGTCTTCCTTGGCGGGGTTATAGATGCCATATCTTGCTTTTTCTCTAATCCAATATCCATCTTCATGTAGTTTAGGAGGTATGAAGGAGCCGTCAGTGAAGTAACTTTGTTGGGGGGGAGGAGAATCTTAGTGGTGTGTTTGCTTCGTATTGTGGGAGGGGGAGGTTGTTTTATGTGTTTATAGTGAGAGCGGGTGGGTATTTGAGCTTATTCCAGGAAGTACTCCTATTAACTAGAGTGCGGATGGGAGTGGGGGGGATATTTTGGACATGGTATTGGGTGGTTTGTAATAGATCAACGATATTTTTAAACGTGGTTATTTGGGTTGGTGTTGTGATGGGGTTGTTTTGGTGGTGGATACAAAGAATATGTAATGTTAGTGGTTCTGTTCTTGGTTTGTTGAGTTTGGGAGGGATTGTTCGTTCAAAGTATGTTATATATGGTGTCTGCGGCAAAGTGGGCAAGGACATGAGTGTCCGGCAAAGGTCCTTTATATAGGGTGGAATTTTGGTACCACTGGACATTCGATATAGATAAGAGAGTGATAGTGTTTGGATCATTCTGGGCTGCTAAACGGGCCCAATGTATTGTTTGTAGGGCCATGTTTGCATTATGTGGGTGGGCATAACCAATGCCTTGCCATTTATATTGGAAGGCTGTGGCTAAGGATCCAAATATTTTGTCTTGGAGGAATGGGTAATAGAATTTTGTAGTTTAGTGGAGCGTGTAATTTTCAAGGTGTCAATAAGGTAGTCGAAGATGGTAGGGGGTATAGTCTGTTGTGAAGCTTTGAGGGGATCTTTTTTTGGAAGTTTGTATTTATATCTTTAGTAGAGCCAGATTATCTCTGTTTCGAATGGTTGTGGTGGTGAGACTAGCTATGTGTGTGGTGTTGATTTTGGTAATATTGTTTCCAGAGCCATTCAAGTCTAGTTTTTGGAATAGTTATGAGATGGGTTCTTGTGTTGTCGTATAGATGGCATTGGTTGTTGATAGTTTGGATAGTGTGCTGATTTGTTGCGATGTCTTTTTCGGGATTGCATTCTTTGATGGAGATTTCTGTTAAGGGGATTATTGTGGGTGGGGGGATGAATCTGGTGTCTTTTGTTTGGATGGTGGAGAAGTGTGAGTTTATGATGTGTTTGTATTGTAGGTGTTGATGTCTCGTGTATAAATCTTTAAGAAGAGTGATGTTTTGTTCAATGACTATTGGTTTGTTAAATGGGAAAAGATCGTACAGGGTTAACCATTTATGGTAGATTTGTGTAGGCAAAATTGACCATTGACATAGATATGATGTGTAGGATTTTAGGATTTTATATATGTCTGTTGTTTTATTTGTTTTGTATGCAAGGATGGTGCTTATGGGGAATTTGAGGAGGTGATTTTTTATATGTGAGGGTGGAGGTGGGTGTATTGGTGGAGGAGGTGGGTGGAAGGGTGTAGGGAGGTGTGGGATATGTGGGATGAGATCTTGATTGTTTGATATATATCCTGCTTTGAGTGTTTGGGGTGGGGGATGAAGTTGACAGTGCTGCTGGCAGTTGGGATTGCAGTTTTGATAACAGAATAGTTTCTCTGCTATGAGGAGGGCAGATTTTTAAATTTTTGTGGGAGTTTTGTAATAAATTTTAAATTCTAGTGGTGACATTAATGTTGTTCTGTTGGGGAGTGTAATGTGTTTTATTTTATGTATATTGTGAAGGAGAAGTTTATGTATGAGTTTGAAGGATGTCTTAGGGTGTAGGTGTGGTAAAATAGTTGAGGTTTGTTTCATCCATTTGGTTTCAAGTTCTGTGGTGTGTAGTTGGAAGTGGTCATTGATGCTTTTAAGATATACACCTCTTGCTTTTTTAAGAAGAAAGAGTCTTTTAATGGTGGGGGATCGTATGCAGTCTTGGTGTTTAATGCGGGGAGTTCTTCTGCTCCACGATATTTTGCTAGAATGTGATGAGAAAGTCCCTTATATATATGCCCAAGTTTGCATGGGTCGTTAAGTGCATTTATTAATTGTTCTCTTATGCAGCGGAAGTAAACGTTTTTAGTGAGAAGGCTTCTAAGCCAAATAAGTCGTGTGGGAGTTGTGTGATAACGTTTGCTGTGCATTTGGGTAAGCCGCATATTGTTTTTTTGGATGCCAATAATTTTCTTGTCTAATTTTTTGATCGTGGAAAGTGAGTATGGAACGACATAAAAGTTATATGCTATTCCTGCACAAATGACTGTGTCTACAATATTGATTTTTTGTTGTATTGCGGCTGGGCATGATGTGAGTTGTTTACATTGGTTTATGATTTTTGAAGTAGTTATGTGGGTTTGAAGTTTCCATTTGAGGGAGGAGACTAGTTGTATGCCAAGGTTGGGGTATGGTTCATTTTGATGTAGTACTGGGATTGGTTGGTTTTTGTAGTGAATGTTCAGGTTTTGTACGGTGGTTTTGAATTTTTTTGGGTTGCTTCTGGATTCGTTGGAGCTACCAGTTACTGCACATTTTGGTACTCTAAGTTCCATGCCTGCCCAGGTGCAGAATTTTTCAATTTTATGGAGTTGTAGTTGGAGTGATTGGGGGTTGTTGGTAATGGCGGCTAGATCATCTGCATATGCTGCTGAGTTAATCCTTAACTTCCTGGGCGACCCAAAATGGATCGCGCTATTTTTAGAACTGAAAATATCTTGAGGAAGGAGTGCCCGAATGATTCAAAATTTGGGCCAATTTTGTTTAGAAACGAGTTAGCTATCCAATGGTGTAGTCTGATTTGGAGAAATGCACATTGTCAATTTTAAAAAATTTCACAAGTGCTACGTGGTCACAAAACAGAGGAAGAAAAGTCAACAAAAGAGAGTGACGAGCGAATGACGAGCTGCCACGTATTCCAGTTGGGCAGGGCGGCTTGTGGGTGGGTGTAGCTATTAAAATGCAAATTTTGCACTTGGATTTCACCTTTTTCCAATATTCTTTTTCCTACTATATGTGTTCTTTTGTGTACTTTCAACCTACCGTGTCTGATTTTGCAATGGAAGGTCAAATTTGTAGGAAGTTGTAAGATTTCTCTCAAAGTCACAAGTGAACTAGTAAAAAGTGTCAAGGCCTCTTTTTCACTCATTTTTTATCCTAAAAATATAAAACTTGTTGCCATGCGTAGGGAACTTGATTATCTTAAGAATGACAAGAAGGCACCAACTTTCTAAAATAGTATGTGCCCAAGAGAGTCAGTCAAAGCTCAATTTCAACAGTGAGAAAACAATGAATTTCTTGGAGCACCCTTCACTTTTGTGTCCCATCCAAACAACCTATAACTTGGATTGACACCAAACTTTGTAAAGATGAAGGTGACTTGCATATCTACAAGATCTTACGGTTGATTTTGTAAAAAAGTGAGCTACATAAGTCTGAGCAACATGTATCTCTAACTGAAAAAATCAGGGTCCAAAACGCGCTCAAAATGGTTCAGGAAGTTAAGGGTTAATAGTTATCTTGGATGTGCCAAATGAGTAGCCATGGTATCCTTGTTGTAACCAGCGGAGAAGTGGTTCTGGGAATATGAGGAAGAGATATGGGCTAAGTGTGTCACCTTGGATGGTACCTCTTTGTATTAGTATGGGTTTTGTATGTCCAAAGTGTGTGCCAGTAAATATGGTATTTGATTGTGAGTATATATTGCCTACAAGAGTAACGGCATCTTCTAGATATCCAAGATCTTTCATAATAGCTAATAGGCGGGCGTGATCAAGGGATCCAAAGGCATTTTTAAAGTCGATATAGAGCAGGTATATGTCTTGGTTTGTGAAGCAGGCATCTTCGAGGGCACCTATGAGTAATTGTAATTGTTTAGATGTGATGCGCTCTGTGCGGAACCCTTCTTGTATGTCATGCAGGATTTGGTTGTTTTCTCCGTAAGTGGTTAGTATTATTGTTAATGTGCTAGTAAAGAGTTTGTAGATGGTGTTGGCAAGAGCAATAGGTCTATGGTTGGGGAGGAGTGAGGGGTCGTCTTTTTTATATAGGAGTATGGTGAGGCTAGTTTTCCAAGAAGCAAGTATTTGTTTTTGTTTGTAGCAATGAGTAAACAATAGGAACAATAAGGTGTGGAAAATTTCAGGCATGTTTTTGAGGATTGTGTTGGGGATTTTATCTGGGCCGGGGGTTTTGTTGTTAGCTAGGTGTTTTAACCAGGATTCGTATGTGGCTTTGTCAAAACATGTGTGTAGTGGGATTTCTAGGTTGCCTCTCTTATCTAAGGTGAGTCCTTCAAGGTCATGCCAAGGATATTGTCTTACCCCGCATGTGTAGAGAGGGGGGTGGTCTGGTTGATAGTAGCATGTGGAGACTGTGGGTCGCTTACTACTTGATTGTTGAATATGTATATTGTTGGCTATGTCTTTTGGAGTGGTGAGAATATTGTTGTAACGGTCTTTAAGAGGGGAGTGTCTGTAGGTACAATCTAAAGGGGGAGTGTCTGTAGGTTTAAAGAATTTTTTGTTAATTATTTTAGAGCTTTTCTCGTAGAAATAGTGGTATTTTTATATTGTTTTTTTGACGCATGTTTTAATATATTTGGTGGTTATTTTGCGAGCTTGGAGTTTTTCATTTTTGCAAGATGGGCTAGGGATTGTTTCCATTCCAAGATATCTTGTTCTTGGGTGGGTAGTGGGGGGATGATTATATTGTCGTGGGTTCATAGTGATGTAATTATGGGTTGTGTGCGCCAATTTGAGTTGTTTTGGATAGTGTAGATTGCTTTACGGACACTACTAGAGAAATGGGGTTTCTAACCCGTACAAAATCAACAGAAATTCTGTTGGTTCTGTGCGGGTTAGGAACAGTTGATTCCGGATCACAATGAACAAAAAATGCAGTTTGATTTTTGGTAGTAGCACATAACATAACATATAGTTATTATGTAATCAAAGCCACTATATTGAAATGGCCATGCACGCTAAACAACAAGAAAACTTGTTGGTTCCAAGAGAAAACTTGTTGGTTTTGTGCTGCTTCATTTGGTTTTTCTACGTTAAACCCATTCTCTGTTGGTTCCAACAGATGTGTCTTGGTTTTGTCTTGGTTTTTACGCACTCTCTAGTAGTGGGAGTAAGTGGTATGTAGAGATGTGTTTTTTCCAAGATTTTTGTAGTTTTCTTGGTAGAAAACCTCCTTGTTGTTTAATACGATGTGAGAGTATTGGAATTGGCGGTGCAGTGCAGGTTTCTTGAAGCTTTTCAGAGATGTTGTGAATAAGTTGATTGAGGGCTTGGCATGATTCTAGCCATTGAGTTTGAGTGAGTTAGTTGTTCATGACTGTAGATGTGAGAGCGTTAATTTGAAGCGCATTTTCTTCGAAAAATTCAGTTTTGAATTTTTCGAGGTTATCTTGTGGTATGGGATTAAGGATTCGTGGTGGTGGAGTTTTTGGCTGAAGGGTGGTGCGTGCGAGAAGTGTGTTTGGAGGGAAATGTAGTGTGACTAATGAGTGATCAGAATTTAGGTTGTGATTGTAGTTAGTTGTAGATTTGTATGATGGGTTGTTATGGGTTTGAATATAGTATCCGTCAATTAAACTAGTTTGTGTATTGTTTTGGCCTCCTTGGCGTGTGAATGTACTGTTTGTGGAGATGTAGGTGAGTTGTAGTAAACCTGTAAATGTGCGCCATTCGAGATCTGGTTTAGTGGGGGTTGTAATTGAGATGCATCTTGGTGACCTATTAAAGCTATATCACGATTAAAATTGCCACATAGTATATATATGTGGTTAGGGTGTGCTGTGATTTGTGAAGAGAAAACTGTGACCGGAACAACAGAAATTCAACAGATTTATGTTGTCTGAAGCAGTTGCGGTCACCACTTGGCCTCTTCCACTGATTCATGTTATATGGTGAACTTTTTGTTCATAATTTCTGTTGACTTCGTTACTTGTGTCTTGTGCTAGCTAAGGTCACCAGAGTTAGTAACAATGCTTGATGACATGGCAACGGATATTTTTACATGGGCTACTTAAGAGCCTATATAGATTCCTATTCTTGATTTCACAGTTGTCACGGAATATCCGGGATTTTTTTTTTATTGGAAACCCTGGTTTGCCTTTTTAAATTAATCTGCAAATACCTCAATTACTTTGTAATTCAGACTGTAGCCGATGTCAATTCCACTGAGTTACTTCCGGTGTTATGTATAAGTTACCAGAAGTAACTTCTTTTCACTTTTCTGCCATTTTTTTTTACTTGCTCGCCTCAAGTGGCAGCCTTGTTAAGTAGCCAGTTAGACGGAATCTCACTACCTTGGACCCCTGTCATCATCTTCATCACCTCCCTCACTTTACCCTTCCCTTCCATCCTTTTCGTGCTGGCCTGCTTGTCTAGACTCCTCACCTCGCTTCCTCGAGCTAACTTAGCGCAGCTCATCTCAGCACGGTGGGATCCTAGACTCTCCCTGTTTCTGCACAAGCTTATGTTTTGGGTTGTTTTCAGGCCTGTCGTTTTGTAATGGCCATGCTTTAGTGCTGGCGAGCCGGTTTCTGACACTGCCGGCTAACCCTGACGGTATATATGGTCAGTGGTTGCGGTGTTGGTGTCTTTATGGATCTCTAACTTCAGTGTCGATGCTTTTTAGGAACTGGCAAGCTTTGTGAGTAAGCTCGGTTTTTGAACCACGTGCACACGGATGTGTGTCTGTGTGACTGAATCTAGCTTTTCTGAAACAGCCACTAGATTGTTAGTTTTGTTGGTGTTATGGTATATGAAGCTTTTCATGTATGATTTAAGTGAAGTCGAACGTCTTTTTGTCAAATACCGCTGAGAAAGTTCTTAAACATGATGCGTTTTATGTATTGAGATTTTTTTTTTGCTCTTGTAACAGGAGGAGATTGAAGCAAGTTGGGATTTTGTCTGGATCTGGGATACGTTGCTATTCGTACTAGCAACAACTATGTCTCGCTATGCAAGTGATTTTTAGACTGTGTTTTGCGAGTGGAAGTTAGTTTTGTTGTGGGTACGTTGTGTGGCTGTTGAGGGAAGACGTGCAATGATTTTTGATCTCTTGAATGATTTCAGAGAGTGGGTGAATGAATGGCCATTGAATGCTTACAGGTGTGTTGGATGGTGCGACATGGAGTTTCTTGAATGTGTCAATATACCAAAATTACCGTGCAGCAATGAAAATTTATATACGACGAACTGCATCATGACACATCAGCAATGAATGCCAAATTATATATCTGCAGTAGGAAACTACCCCCCTATCCAACCAATTACGAATGTGGAGCTATCCGTCATCCAAAAAGGCCATGCCGAAATTCGTGCTAAAAGCAATATAATGTAAATTAGTAATATCCCCAATGTGAAATTGAAGCTCTGTAAAACCTGGAAACAGTAAAACCCCAGCGGTAAAAGACTTCAAAAATTGTGTGAAGTATCGTCGTGAAAGTAATTACAGAAATCACTCTAGAGGAAATTTAGTGTTATTGCAGCCGCTGCCAACTCAGATGTTGCGCACTACTGTAATGTCTGAGTGGGCACGCCACAGAAGATTAGGAAGCCCACAAAAGTGACCGCTTCAACAGAATTATCGCGACTGATCTCTGTTGTCCGATGTCCCCCTCAACGCGACCGATTCAACAGATGCACTCAACGCTTTTCTGTTGAAAATTTGTTGAAGCGGTCACAGTTTCTCTAGTAGTGGATGTGTTGAATATCTTCTATGTGGGAGGCCATATATAAGCGTAAGATTAGGCAGGGTTGAAGGGGTTGGTTGCTTATTTTTATAATTTGTAAATAGGGTGATATAGAAGAGGGAGTGGGTATTTTAGAAATGTTACCTGGATAGGTATAGTTGTGGTGAATTAACATAAGAAGACCTCCCCTAGCGTGTGAGTATGGTATTCTTTGTTGTATGCATCTTGTTAAGGCGTGTGTGTTATTGAATATTAGTTTATATTGGGGAAATAGATTTTGTATATATTTGGTGGATTTGGATGCGGTAAGTTTTGTTTCTTGTATGGTGATAATAGCAGGTGGATTGGGTGTATAAAAAATTAGTTGGTGAATGGTTGGTAAGGCAGTGTTGGGTTATGCAGCATTCCAAGTGGTGAAGTATGTGTGGAGTTGGGTAGTTGGAGTTATTGGTGTATGTCATGGTGGGGGGTTGGGGAATGAAGGAGGGTGATGATATTCGGGGAGGGGAGTTGTGTTTTTTAAAGCCTCGTCTAGTAGTGTTTCGGGTAGGTATGGGAATTGTTGGAGTAGAGTTTGAAGGTTTGGAGGAGGGTTATTATTGTAAATAAAGGAGTAAAGTTGTACATGGATGGTGTTGAGTATATGAATGAGGTGCTGGTGGGTATTTATGAATTGAGTGTATGGATGAGGGATGTTAATATGGTGATCTAGTGAGTTTTGTAATAGAGTTATGTTTTCAAGGAGTATGGTTGTCTAATCTTGGTCAGGTATTTGTATTAAGAGGTGGTCACATGTACTTAATTGGGGGCTAATAGTTGTAATTAAGGCAAATAGTAGCCGGGGTGGTGAATGATGTAGGTTTTGGTATACAAATTTAGAAAGGTGAGGATAGTCGGTTTTTGCTTCTTCGTTTTTTATGTGGGTGGTGTGTAGGCTGGGGGCAAATTGTTTTGCTAAGTGTTGGTATTCTGGTTGTAATTTGTTCCGGGGATAAAGTGTATTTTGTATCTGGCTTTATCAGAAGATAAGTGTGTTTTGAACATACACTACTAGAAACTGTGACCGATTCAACAGAGTTTCAGCAGATTTCTGTTGTGGTGGGTACCGGCGGTCACTACTTGGCTCCTTCCACACTTTTTTGTGAACTAGTGAACAAAACCTGCGTCATTTTTGTTGACCATGGCGCCCTTCTTTAGAGCTACCTTTGTTCTTGGACTTCGTAAAGGATAATGCTGACATGGCATTGGAAAGGTGTGAGAGCTCTTCACGGTCATTTTTAGGCATTGTAGTTAATGAAATCACTAGATACTTATTCATTTTAGTGCAGTCCTTTATGAAACCTTACCCTACTTTCTATTGAGTTACTATCGACTTTACCTTCACTTATTCTTTACACTTCGTAAACCCCCCTTGTCATTTTTTATTTCTGGAGTAAAATGTGCCGGTCACTGCCGGTAATTTCTTTTTCACAGTTTGGGGTTTTCACTTCTCCTGCGTTTTACCACGTCTCACATTTGCCTTTAACAAGTCAAATAATACTCTTTCCAGGTATTACTGAATAATTGGGTTTGCAGGTCATACTGAATAATTGTGTTTTTTAACCAAACGATGTGAAATTATTTAAGATTTCATGGATAGTCGTTTGCGTTTCCAAAGTTCTCCGAGTTCCCCAAATTCTCCAAGTTTATCGTCCAGCTTCTTCTTCGCGAGTCTGTCTGTTGCCAGCGCCACGCTTCCTCTTCTGTTGCATACATTTTATCCAACTCTAAGTTATCCATAGCCATCGAATCCCCTAGACCCTTCTCCTTCTTCCTCTACTTCTTCTTCGTGTCTCGCATGGTCGTTGGCACTTTTTGGTGCGGTGGCCGCAGCAGCAGTTACTGTTAGTGTGGAGATCAACCCCGAAAATTGTTGAACCAGGGCTCATTTGGAGTTCATCAATCTCCAAGGCCATGGCATCCACCTTAGTCCGCCCTTGCTGCACGCCCACCGCCGCCGCGCATGCGCAACCTCTGCCTCGCTCGTCTGCCCCTGCTCCACCCCCGCCGCCGCTGCGTCTGCGCAACTTCTGCCTTGCTCGTCCAATTCTAGTGCCATATGTTGGAGCGATCGCGTTGTTGCTGCTGCGCCCTTGTTGCAGAAAGGGAATTCCGTTCTTATGGTTTCGCATAGAGTCAAAAGCACAGGTCATGGCAGTGAGGCAAAGGCTATGGCTGCAACCGTGAAGTGGGGGGAAAACATGTATGACATCTTCCAGACTTGGCTTGTCTTCTTTTTGTGCTTCGCAATCTATCGTTGTGTGCTACATTGTAGTGAACAATAGATTTTTATATCGAAATTCTTTTCTCATGTAAATAGTGAAAACTACATCACTCAAGATGTAAAATGAGCCATTTGGGGGTTGATGGGAAGTAGATGACTTAAGTTTTAACATGGACATATTAGTAAGTGAACTGAACAATGTGAACGGAATTTGAAGATGAATGTTCAAACTGCAAGTGCAAGAACGGATGTGGAGTTTTGAAGCATAGTGTGGAACATGTAGTGAAGTACTAGCCATAGACCCTAAACCTTGTAGATGGCTTAGATCAAGCTAGGACAATGTCTATTCTTGACGTTATAGAAAATTCCCTCATCCATTGGATTGTAGGTTCGTAGACGGTGTACATAGAGTAAGAACAGGTATGTCAATAAACCAAAATTACCATGCACAAAGGCAATTTTATATACGACCAATCACATCGTAACACCTCAAATCTGAATGCCAAATTACCTACGGTAGGCAACTACCCCACGTACAACCAATTACAAATCAGGAGCTAGGTGTCATCCAGAGACACTTTGCCAAAATTCATGCAGATAAGGTAAATTAGAAATTTCCCACGGTCAAAATCAGTAAACCCAGAAAAACAGTAAAACCGCAGCAGTAAAAGACGTAGGAAATTGTGTGAAATACGGACCTGAAAGTAATTACAGAAATCACCCAAGAGAAAAGTCATGGAAGACGCTGCCAACTCAGATGTTTAGCCCTACAATAATGTCTGAGTTGGCGTGCCACGTAGGATGAGGAAGCCGCCACAAATGACCGATTCAACAGAATCACAGCAACAAATTTTTGTTGTCCGATGACCCCCTCAACGCGACCGATTCAACAGGTGTGCTCAACAGTTTTCTGTTGTGAAATTGTTGAAGCGGTCACAGTTTCTCTAGTAGTGTATCCTTTGTCCTTTGTGGCGGCCGTGTGTCTTGGTCCGGTAACAAGATATTTCCAAAGAAAACCTGAACATGGCGCTGAGTTAGTGACTTACATCTAGAACATCTGATTTGTCCTGCGCTACCATATAAACTTCAGTGTCAGGCTCTCCAGCTGGAAGATTGGGATCAGCCCAAACGATTCTTGCACACTTCATTGCCCGTGCCATAATTGTAAATGAGCACAATATCTGGTACGCTAGCTTCACGTGCATAATTCGGTCATGTGATTAGTAAAAAAATATGATCACGGGACATTTAGCGCGACTCGAGCTAAAAAGACAAACTTAAGACAAACACCACGGTCCAAGGCATAGAGGAGTATCATACTCAAAACTATGGATCATCTGTTTATGATGCTACAACTGTTTATGATGCTACAACTATGGATCATCTGGCACGGAGCGAATGCGAGTGAGTGCAGTTTCTATAATCTAGTGTCGATAATTTCAGGTGAGTGCTTCTCCCAAACTCTTTGTCAACTAGTTTATATTATTAATAATGCTAGCTGCGCGAGTATTTAGCTAGAGTCAAACTAAATCAAACTTGTACAGCCAGACGTAATTAAATGTAGTTCCAATCGAGCTAAATGTTGTTAAATTGCTTCTCTTGTAGGAAATTCCTTTCAAATTTGTCCAAGATCGTGGGTCAAATCTTTGTGAGGACTTCACTTTTAGATTGGAAGGAGATTTCGCAAATGTTTGGCCAATTCGATTGACAATTTCCAAGTTTTTAAACATTTGAAACGATACCGAGTGTTTGCCTATGGTGAAGGTGGATTTAAAGCTTTCGTACTAGAGAACAACATCTGAGTGGGCGATCACTTGTTCTTTTCTTTGAGGGCATCTTCAAAGTTCCACGTGTGTATTTTGAAAAACCCGAATATCCTGCAAAGCCCAATATGCAAATCGTGCGGATTTCCACCCTATAACCCTTGATCTGTGGTCATTGTTGTTCAACTGCGCCCCCTTCACCCGGACACGCCAACCGAGATGATACATTGAACTTGGTAAAGCCAACTATGACTTTGTTTTTATGAATTATGAAACTTTTAGTCAAACATTTGTAAACATCGTCTCAAAAGGAAAGAATATATTTATATTTCCTAAACTTTGAGATTTTTTCTTGATTTAATATTATTATTATTATATTTTGGTCTTAATTCATAGTGTTCACAATTTGGTCACCAACGTATGCGCAAAGGATCCGTGGAAAATTTTGGGATTTGAATAGCCGTATGATTCATAGAGACGAGGTCTACCTTCTTGGCCCAAAGAACATGGCCCTGATGGCGGTTAAAGTGGAGCGTACGGCACACATATTAGAAGACTCCACTAATCTCAACGTTACAACGCACTTGGCATTAGGGTGGGAAGCCTTCTTTGTCACCAATCAGTTGTTTGTCGGAGACATCCTCGAGTTTACTTTAATCAACCCGATTCTGTTAAGGATAGATGTCTTAGACCGCAACTAAATAGTTTATTTTGAACCACGGAGTTTTTTGGCAATCCTTTCTAGCAGGACAAGAGATTTTTGAAACAAACATTTCTCTTTACTATAGTTGATTGTGACCGACACATTTTGCAAATCAGACAATGGGTTGAACTTGCAGTACTCCTCTAATACTTCTTATTACAAGACTGTTTTCACTCTATGTAATATATATCGCTTTTATTCTAATGCGCCACATTGTCTCTTTTTCCTACTATGATTGTCAAGTATTCATCTAGTACATTTGCTGAGCATTCCCTTAAACCATATAAGATAGAGGGACCCTAATCGGATCAAATTTAAGTTGAAAAAGTTCCCCATGGAGTGTTAAAAAGAGTTTCTCTAGGAGAATGTGCAAACTTTGTTGGAGAGCATTACTGATGGAATCAAAATTTTCCAATTTTTTCTTTATGTAGTTATGAATTTCGGAAGGTGATGTCATAGGTGTTTCTTAAACCGATCAAGCTGTGGTGTACATTTGAGAGTGGGCTTCAAGGCTACAATCTTCTTTCTGAGAAGATTGGCCTAGTGCACGGTTTCTGGTCCTGCCTGGATTATGAGCCCTCTACTTTATAATATGAAAAATGTGATTCACATATATGAGATTCATTTTAATAACGTATTATTATGCATAAAAAGTTGATTAAGTGCTTCGTGTTGCTATGATCTCCTTAAATTGTTTAGGGCCATATTAGTCCGGAACAATTTTTTAATAGTCATATAGACTGCAATGATATTCTAAATAATCACAAATGTTCCAAAAATATACAAATCGCCTCAAACTACCATACATATAGAGTATTTCAATTTTATCCTGGACAAAATATATCATTTAAATTGAAATTCTAAGTAATTTATTCTTTGAGCTATTAATATAAACAAATTGTAAGTCCTACAGTTGAGGGATTACAATTATTAAAATTACTTTTCAACCTTAAATGTCCACAAGGGAATAACACGGTTAAATGCTATTCATTTTTCATATTTAATACAATGTATATTATAATTCTCAAACCAATCATCTCTTCTACCTTTTTCACATTGACAGCTGTTGTTGCATAGTTTCAATCATTATTTTGATTATGAAATGAAAGAATTATAAGATTTTCATGAGCTTTCAATATGTGACACTCATAGTTATTACAAACGTAATTAAATTTAATACAAGATGATGATAATATTTTGAAAAATATACTTCAATCTTCTAATAAACCACAAAGCGAAGATGAATAGCTAGAATGATAAATTAATGCCAACAAAAATGTACATGAGAAGCGCTCACTGTCTTTGTCTGTTGGTTTAAGATTCCATTTCAAGGCATTTTACGTAGAATCTACATGAAAGTCAACAAATCGCACAAAACGACTTACAAGTATAGGCTACACAAAATTCGAAATAAGAAACGCCAACCGGTAATGGAAAATTATTAAGTCGATACCACAAGAAACAACAATTTCATGAAGACGTTAAATAACTATGAGAGAACAAATATAGGGAAGGTTTTATAGATATGAGATAGAAACAATAAATGTATAGAAGTAATATAGGGCGTTATAAAACCAATTTGGAAATAATTTAGGAATGTTTCTAGAATATATATGGAATATATCCTAAATATACTATGAATAGTATAATATTCAAATAATTATTTCATTGCCTCCTATAAATACCCTTTGTACTCTCATAACCATATAATTATCTAAAATTTACACGAATTGACTTCCCCAAGGTTAAGAGCTTTACTCCCCCTTCAAGTCTTATATCACTACTTTGTGTTAACTATAATATTATTAGTATTATCCATTATACTTATTATATTAGAAATTCATAGCATATATATTTAGAACTTCTATATCATGTTCCAAACTTTGAATACTAATTAATGATCATTTTAAAAGTTATTCTATACCATATGTTGTTAGTCCAAAGGGGGAGGGAGTACGCACTCTACATTGTGTTTGAAAAACATGTGCGTTCAAACCTGCTTCTAAAAACTCCCTCGTATATAAGAGGCTATAGGTTTATAATACATTTGTACACCTATATATACCGTTTTAAATAATAATATATTTAATGTAAGTAAATGTGAATATTTTCAGTTCCAAATGTATTTATTATATGTATACGTAATACGATAGTGTTTAGATTAATACCCGGCCCTTTTATGTATTCAAGTATACTCATACATGTTTAGTATAGTGCTCCACTGAGGTTGTTAGTTTATATAATAATCTAAATTCATACTAATTATTATTAGTTGTACTAGTTATATTAGTAAAGTACTGGTTTTATGGATTATATAAATAACTTATTAATATATTATTATACAACCTCATGACCCAATAATGTATGACACAATAAGTTATGAAAAGTAATTTTCTAGTAGTTACTGGCATTTTCCTGCAACTATGTTTTTTGACTAGGATTTGTAAGTGGAAGAAATGAATCCACAAGTCTTGCGATTCCATGTTCAAATCTCTTTGCAGAGTTCAGTGCCTAGCATCATAAGGAATAATTTTCCATAAGTTTTTAGCATTTTTGTGTGCTCCTTTTCCAAAAGATATTGGCATTTACTATAGTTACGGTTTACAATTATTTGAAGGCTACAAAAAATTCGAACTTGGACAACGACATGCAAAGTATTCGTTTTGACTTGTCACATTATGTACCAAAACGTCAACGTAGGGATCATCCCATTACAACTTTGAACCCTAAACTATTTAATGTTAAATGTAGTACTTGTTACTATGAAACTATAGAATAACCAAGGGGTCCTCTAGGGCCGCACACGCCATGTCGATCGTATGTTCTAAAATATCTCAATTATATTGTGCGTATTGTTCGAAATCGTAGTATTATATGAAAATAATTTATGTATGTTTCTAGATGTACACAGAAGTTAATCAAACTTTTATTTTTTAAATTAGTAATTGGCTATTCGACATTATCTTCAAAATTAATTAATTAATTAAAAGAATATATGTATCTGTTTATATATATATATATATATATATATATATATATATATATATATATATATATATATATATATATATATATATATATATATATATATATATATATGTGTGTGATAGGCTTTTACGTGGATGGTTACATACGATCGTCTTTTAATAAATATTAAATCTATTTCAATGTACTGTAAACTGTAAATCCTAGAACCTAGACCTTGAATCCTAAACCCTAAACAAAACTCTAGGAAGACATATATAATAAATATGTTTGATAAATGTTGGGGAACTTCATATATTCTTTAGTTTTTGTATTCCTTTTTATACAAGAACAAACAAATGACCTCTTGGTTGAGTTAACTTGTATATTTTCCAATATAAAGTAAAACTCTAGATGTAAGCTTATATGTCATAGTATCATAAAGTAATGCAAGGGAGCCCTTTTGAATATTGGATCAAAAGATGATCTTCATCAAGATCCATTTTTCTTAATAAGAATGGCTCTTTGAATTCCTTGAATTTTAGAACCATCGTGTCATTGCCACGTAAGTGTAGTTACTAATTCTCACTTTATTATGGTCCCATTGCTAAAAGTAGGTGGCTCCCTTTGCTTTATTAACCCCTAAAGGACCAATCAACCATATTATGCTTGATTTTTGGTCAAAGGCCCCAAAAATCAACTGTCTTAGCTTTATTGTAGTTGGTGTTTTCATTAGATGTTTAAGCTAAGTTATGATACATTTTTTGACCGTTGGGATTGGAGAATAAACTTCATTTGAAGCTTTTCCACCGTTGAGAACTTTGAATTTTGAGTGTCCAAAACACAAAGGGCTTTCTAAAGATACTTCAATCATAAGTCTCTTTTAATTTCTTCACCTTCAATTTTTTACTCCATGTAAATATAACTTTTATCTACCTTAAATATAATTTTTGATATTAAATTTGACAAAAACATATTTATTTTGAATTTTTACCTTGTTTACATCATAAAATTTGTAAATATTCAAAATATCTTCCAATTATGTTGAAAATCTTGTCATACCTTCATAATGTCGATGATTATCTATGAAAAATTATAAACCATTCAATGTGATATTTAACGTATGCAAATTATAGTGCTTTGACTTTTACAAAAGAGGTGAGGTCCTTTAGGGGTTAAACTATGCTACCGTAGTTTATTAGCAGGTTCGACAACTTAGTTGCTAGTTTAATTGCTTAATATTTAATTAAAGTTCAAAAAGTAGGTTTGGAATCTAAAAATAGTATACTGATATTTTCGGCAATTTTCTATTTTAATTTTTAAAAATTTGGCTTAAATCCTTTTTTAATTTTCTATTTAAGTTTTTATCATGTACAACTCTCTTACATTGGATGACAAGTAGGATGTGAGTGAAGAGTGGAGAATGCTCCGTGCTTTATTCAAGTGGAGTGGAGTTGTATTCAACAATGCATATGGGATATGTAAACTTTGAGGTGAAGCACCTAGTTAGTCTTCATTTTTATAACACGGATAACATTTGCATGGAGTCTTCAAATGACATAAAAATTGTTGGAGGTGAAAGATTATTTGATTTCTAAACTTTTCTTAGAACAACAAAATTCCAAAAAAGTTGATCTTCTATCCACAAATGAGATCCGAAAAAATGTTGTGAACGCATTTTAATTTTTTGACCTTTACAAGGCTGCAATGCTTTGTCCGTATCTTTTGCATGAAGACTTATTTTGACAAAAAACTTGTTGGAGGTGGGAGAAGAATTGATTTTGCAACTTTTGAAAATGGGAAAAAAAAATTCTACAAAACTTCATCTTCTATGCTCAATTGGACTCCAAAAATTTGTGTACAACACATTTGAAAAGCCTCACCTAGAGTCTTGCTACTTCTTAACCCATATTCTTTATGGACTAATGTAAGTGAGTTTGATTAAAAACGGAGCACCTTCTCTCCTCTAAACTTCACACATGCTTTCACTGTAAGTAAAATTCCAATGAGAAATAAATATTTCTTACTTTTCGGCAATTTTGAAAAATAGTTCATATTATATTCGGCAAAAAATGCCAATAATATTCCAATATTTTAGGCATCTATTTTTAGAATTATTTTGTGCTGAACCTGCTATTAAGCTACGGTAACAGTCATATGTTAACTTAGTTCATATGTATAGTTAGTAAGTCATATCTAAAATTAGTGAGCATGGTGTCTTTTAGTGCTTGTTCCACCCACTCACTTTTTGTGGATTGGAAATTGAAAGTAAGATACTTATGATAATTAACTTGTAAAGTGGTTATACAAGCATAAACTTCTTTGTGAAGTAGACAAGACTAATGATTTGTTACAAAAATCAAATCAGATTGAATTACCCATAGGTTTATTTTCTGGTTTGATTCCATCATGTGCTAGTTAGTGGTAACCACTAACCACTTGGGGCCGGTACACATGTGACTTTCTTAGGCCTTTCTTGCTCAGTGCTCACGGGTACTCAGGCGGAGAACCAGTTGTCAGGGCCAAGATCTCGTTGTTCAAAGAGCTTCAATGGCTGTCAACTTATAAGGCTAGACTGCAGCTCTTGGTTCGTTCACTTTGTTGTCAAGGCCATGAGCAATGTTCATTGTCAGGGCCAAAAGCAGTGTTTGTTGTCAGGGCCAGGAGTAGTGTTCGTTGTCAGGGCCAAGAGCACTTTGCTCGAGCCAAGAGCTTCAATGACTGTTAAGTTATAAGGCTAGACTTTTAAGTTACAAGCTTTCATGCTATACCTGAGATACCGGATTAAGAGCTTGCCTCATCAAGAGTTGGTCTGATTAGAAGCGTGGGGTTAGTCTCAAAGCACATCTACGTAGTGTGGAGTGCGGTCTATTTCTACAGCACCATGGCTACTAATACATCATCAAGCTAACAGGTTTTATTGAAATACTTTTGTTATACGTGATAACAAGCGGATAATACAATTGAGCTTTTAATTGCATGGTGTTAATTTTTTCTTTGTGAACGCGATAACAAGCGGATGTGATTTGAAAACACCTTGTCTACAAATTAACTATTTACTGTGGTTTTGGGTTTTTTCATGGGGACATGTGAAGATCACACCCTCTCAAAAGATTTCAACCCAGCTCTGTGTAGACGTTGTCACAAATACAACAACACTTTAGAGTGTTGACAAGACTTTATTGCCCAGTCTAAAGTTAAAACTTATTTGCTTTGTGTTGTTATTCTCAAATCAACAAGAGATCTTGTTTTCTTTGTACATGGATTACTAAGCTCATGAAATTCTTTGCTTCATGTCTTAATTCTTGTGAAAAGCCCAAATCCATGACATTTTCTCTATATTTGTAAAGTAGTGAATTCACTAAACTTTTGAGTACAAGTGTTGTAACTATCACTGGAAGTTAAAGCATTTACAGTTGATAATTTAATCTAAATCAATGACATGACTTGATTGGACTTTCAAGTTTCAACATGATGTTTTGTTAAAATTTGGAACTTTTCTTATACATGTCTTCACAAGCACTTGTAAAAATGGATTGATTTTATTGGATTGGTAAAGAAAGTGCCCTATACAAGGATATCCCTCCCACCCACCCGTGGCTCCCTAAAACCCTAGACCCTAAAACCTTGGACCCTAAACATTAAGCTCACTCAATTAACGGATCTTCTTTCACTGCGGGCACCTTCTCTCATATGTTGGTGTCAGGAACACCTTTTCCCGCAAATATATCTTTTTTTGCGCCATTTTTTGTTGCTCCTTCTGATTGCTCCCTCACTATTTTGGCGCCTTTTTTTCCAATCGCTTCGGCCTTACTCAGTGTCACCTGTCTACTCACCTCCCTCCTTTGTCCTTTACCTCCGGCCTCCGTCCTTCACTTCCGGCCTCGCTTAGTCTGACCAGGTGCCTTCACCTCCAGCCTCTGTCATTCACCTCTGGCCTCCGTCATTAACCTCCGGCCTCACTGAGTGTCACCTAGTGCCTTCACCTCCGGCCTCACTCAGTGTCACCTAATGCCTTCACCTCCGGCCTCTGTCATTCACCTCTGGCCTCCGTCATTAACCTCCGGCCTCACTGAGTGTCACCTAGTGCCTTCACCTCCGGCCTCACTCAGTGTCACCTAATGCCTTCATCTCCGGCCTCTGCCCTTCACCTTCGGCGTCAATCACTGTTACTTGGTGCCTTCAACTCTGCCCTCTGTCCTTCACTTGTGCCTTTACCCTAACACGCAATCGACTGTTCTCCTTGTGGTAATTCTACTGTTACTGTGATTTTGCTGTTATCAAATTTTGATTAGATTAGACGAACTTTGTTGGTCCATTGATTCCGCTGCTCTCAGCACTCCACGAGATCAACTCCAGTCAATGCTGGCGTAGGAGCTCGCGTTGTCGCTGTTGTTGCTGCCCTCGATGTTGTTGTCGGCTTTGGTCTATTCGTTGCATTTGTCAAGCTTGACGTGATGGTTGGCGTTCATTGATGGTGAGATCTGGACTCCTACATTTCATAGATTGATTTCCTTCAAATGCAATTGTAAAACGGTTGATGCGTTCGTTGGGTGGTCGTGTGTTGTTGAGTGGTCGTTTGTGGCGTTTGTTGAGCTGTAGCACCAAGAGTAACAAACGGTATATTGGACTAGGTTCGCACAAAAATCGAGGCAACAGCTAGATATTATCTATACATGATACCCGAGGAGCCAGTCAGGACTTCACCGTGCACTGTACAAAATTCAGGCCAACCCTAATACCGGAGAGATGTTTGTTTAGCTCAAGTCAAGCTAATCCGTAGATGTCAAAGCTCGGCTATTTGTTTGCTATTGTAGTAAGCTTGTATTTCACTAGTTTGACCAACTTCCGACCTACAGCGGTTAAATAATATCTTTATTGTGATCACTCTATTTAGCTCAAGTTGAGCTAAATGGTAATCCAACTACGAATTTCATCAAAACATAAATTGTAAAACTACCTACTAATCTACGTACAAATTTAATATCATGATGTGGTGACTCTGGATACTCCACAGCCCGCAATGAGGCAATAATTTTTTCTAGACAACAGGACTTGACCGATTAGCTCGATTTGAGCTAATTTGCACTATATGGCTAATAGCGTTTCATTATCCATGATCCATGAATTTTGTCAATTGATTTCAAACAAAAAAGTTTGGAGTTGTTGCCTTCAGTCTATTGTTTAGCTTGATTTGAGCTAAAGTGACATCATAAATTCTCTGCAAGTTAGGCCCATGTACCAATAATTGTAAATCACATGTCTTCACACTCCTAGAATGAACTGAGAGGTAATCTCGACTCATTCTAGAATATACTTTGAATATGTTACATCATATACAATATTGTATTGTCAATGTAACTCCTTTTAGCTCGAGTCGAGCTAATTTACGTTCAATATGTACATTGGTAATTTATAATTATAGAGCGGAGCACTCGTATTGCAAGTAGTGATTTTATTAATATAGATGATAACTGAAGTCCTAGATCTTCTTTTTTGATAAGAGATTTCTCATTTTTTTTATCTTTGCCTTATAGATCAATGTTCTTCCCGGTCAACGTCTTGAGAACATTCCCTTATGGAGTCGAGTGCATCTGATGGCGAATTGGATTTTCCGAGTGTTTCATCTGAAGTATTGCATATGTGCAACTCTTTTATTAGATAGTTGTTATGTAATAATTCATACTTCATTTGCCTAAGTCACTCAGACATCATAGTGTTCAGTCTGATAGGAATTAGATGTCCCCCTTGAGCTAGTTCTGCCTGACGAGTGAGAGGATTGCCCCGGAATTCCGAGGAACATGTGAATTACCGAATTTGTAACACTTCTCAACGATGGAGGGCACATTGTAGCAGAAGGTAATTGTTAGAGCGTGAACTCCGAGTTTGTACTTGAAAATGACGAGCCATTAGGTGAAGACCAAGTAGCCGTACGTGCAGATCGTGAAGTGTTTGAATCTGAACTTCATACCCGCGGATGCCATATGAAAAACTAGGATATCGCAACTAAGCCATGCTATAGTATATGTGACGGATGGTCACTACTTGATCATTCACGTCGAAATCAATACAATGCTGCCGTTTATGCCTGCGATCATCCCAAGAAGAAGGAGGTTCGGCCATATTAATCGAGACATAGCAATGCTCCCGTTAAGAAGAATAAGAAAGAAGAGGAGCTGCTGACGTTGGAGTCTGTCAACTTGGTTGCAAGTAAGATATGCTGCAGGAAAAGTTTTTGTCAGCCTTTCCGTCGGGATAAAACAATTGCTCTTCGAAAGCAAATGTACGAGTCCTCTGATTTTAAATTCAAGGCTCACTTTAAGATGGATGGCCACCATCGATTTCACGAGTCAGCCGACGGAAAGATGATGGTGACCACTGAAGGCATCGATGTTTGGGCGCATGCTTGGCAAATTATAACTGGAGCCCCTTTTGTGACCTTCTCCAGGAAAAAGGCTGAAGCTGCAGCCGGGCTGCATGCTCAACATCATTGCAATGTCGGTCAAAAGAACCCCCGTCTGCATGTAAAGCAAGCTGCTGCCACTCTGAAGACATTGATACACAATGCTGCTGATCATATGCCTCACACAGCAAAGATGCTTACATCTGGTGGGAAGGTGGTGTCGCGAACTTTGCCGTCATCTTTGAAATGGAAGGATGCAATTCCTGAGATTAATGGCATCAATGAGAGTTTGGGCTTGAAATGCATGGCACAGAGCACCTTTAGCAAGATTAGGAAGGCAAAATTTTCGGAGTACTCAAAGAAGGCACCTGGTGACAATTTGGCTCGTTGCTCCACATGTGATAGGAATGAGTCAATGATCAAGTCAATGGTGCCGGGATCATATGAAGAGAATATGTGAATTAAGAAGCTAAAACCTCATCTAGATCAAAAGCAGGCTCATCGTGAGTATTACTACACAAATCGTTCCATGTCAATCCAGAGATCGAGGGATGTTCTTTGCATAATTCACGACAAGATGGACCATGCCAAGACTGCGTGCCCTATGTTTTTGCATAAAAAAAAGCAAATGATGCATTGATGAAACTTCCAATTGCTGTCACGAGCATGATTGTGCACGGGCATATCAATGTTTGGTATGCTTACTACGGGCTCGATATTTATCCAAGTGATTGCAATCACACGGTTGGTTCAATATTGAAGCTTCTTCAAGACCTTGAAGGCGTTCCCATATTGTCTTCAAAATCACTATTCGTTGGTTCGGGGTCCCACCCTCTATTTGAAGCGGTGCTATTTGGACAAGAAGGCTGTATTAACTCTCTTCTTCCAGAAGGTGAAATTCCAGAGATGGCGGAGCCTTCAACTCCTATCTTGCATGTGCAACTTGACATCGCGGCTTTTGACAACAAAAACCGGTTCATGTTTTGTTTTTGGTCTCTTCTAGTGCATAGTTGTGTGTTTTGTGAGATATATGTCAATTTCTTATTGGTGGGACATACGCATGAATATATTGACGCTCTTTTGGACTTTGGAGCATGATTTTGAAAGAAAAAGACTTTCTCACGATTCCATTGCTGATGAAGTCATTCATGGACGCAGAGTCACTGCCAGCCAATTCCCATTTGGTAGAGATAATTCCAGACTTCAAGGGTTACATCAAAGATTTCATTGCCTCAAGAAAGGAAATTCTTGTTGGTCATTCAGAAAGTCAGCAGTTTGAGTTCTACAACCACGATAATGGATGGCCCATGATGCAGTATAAGATGTTATGCACAAAGAGTAAGTGGCTTCCCTCTACCAATGGAGGTATTAAATTGTGGAAGCAAGATGCAAATGTTGGAAAGCCGTTGTTGCCTAGGGGTGAGATGAAACCTTTGGCTCCAATTCCTATGAAGAACCGCGATGATATTTTAAAAGGTATTGGAGGTTTTATTAAGATGTGGGAGACTTCATTTCCTGAAGACATATCTGGAGAGTACCAACGGCGGCATGATGTTGTTATACGCTATTAGCGAGCGGTGAAGCTTGCTGTGGTGGAGCCAATGGAAGTGTCTTCATCATTGAAGAACGGGTGTTGGCCTTTAACTCGAGTACATGTGACACAAGAATTCCTGAATACAAGGGAATTACGAGAGGAATTTGCGCGAGATCCGCATTTTATTGGTCGCTTGTGTGATAGACCAAGGGAGTCGTTCCGTGTTGGTGGGGATGTTTTTGTTGGATATTTTTTAGCCGTACGTCCTGCAGATGGAGATGCTCAACCTTTTTGTATTGCCAGGGCTTTGACCAATTTTGATGTTGATCACAACAATCCAGGGTGTATTCAAATCCAAAATTTTAAGCCTACAAACAAGAACAATGTCGTACAAGAAACCTATGTCGGTTGGGATACAAAGAACACTTTCAAATGGAAACTTGATGATAGCCACATCCCGGAATGGCTTCATGGTGGTACTATTTTCTCGTCATGGAAATCAAGTGCAAAACTTGGCTCTCGCCGTCCGGTTATCTCAATAACAAATCGGCAGATCGTCATCATCAAAGAGAGTATTGAGCGATTTAATAGGGAAGAGGAGTAGTACGACGGTTACTAGTATATATTACCTGGTTTTGCAATTTAGCTCTTGTCAAGCTAAATGAGCAAATCGATTTTAATCTTTGAAATAGATTTACACCCTTTTTTACCGATGAAATCCTCTTAGAATTGCATGTAGAAGCCCTCTTTTCCAATCATTAGGAGCTGTTGGTTTCAGCAATTACTTCGAAAGCTGTGCTCTAAAAACCCTAACTATTGGGATAATTGGTTTCTCTGGAGTTATGATTGACTCCCATTTTAATCCACTTCCTTGTTTAATTGAGCTGTTAGTGCAAACTTCGTTTTGTGAAAGTGTTCTTATGATTGCAAATACATTTTTGATATGCACTTTAGTTCTCGAAAACTAGTTTTTTTGTTAACTTTGGATGTTGGAATTAAGGTCAATGGATTTTTTGATAATTTAAATATCTCCATTACAACAAAATATGTGTTTAGTCTATTGTGGTTTAGAAGTACGACATTAGAGTTATTTGTAAAGGGAACTGGTCTTTTGCCCTCCTTTTTCCATGGAGAAGGAAATCTAACCTGCATTTGAGTGTAGCCGCAAAGTAATCCTGTGAAATAAACTCAGGATTTGAGTATTTTATGGAGGTGTCAGTTGCCACAAATGGCACAAATCTCCCAAAAAAAACAAGATCGGTGTTGGTTGTCATCTCACTCTAGCACAAGTCCCTACCATCCTAAAATTCTGCATTGGTTTGCGGGTCAAAATTTATTCTGTGGAAAATCGAAATATAGAATGGTGAGCTGTAGGCATCCACCTTGCAACCACGAGGTCCATGCATGACCTCGCCCCTACCTCAAAATTCTCCCTCCCTCACCCCTTCCTGGGAATTCTCCCTTCCCTGTCCCTTCCTCAAAATTCCCCCCGACTTCGTCAGCCCCTCATCCATCATCTCGGTTTTTGGAATACCCTTATGCATAATTTCAGGAGCCCTTTCAATGCTGAATGGAGATGTCCATCAATCTGGTTGTGCACACTGAATTAGTGTTCAATACTACACTTGTTTTACATATCCCCCACTGCATTGTTGTTCATTTCACCTTGCTCGGGTCAGTCCTCTTGTTAACCCTTTAGTGCCCAGGAGACCATAATGTGGTCACTCGGTCATCGGAAAAGGGAATTCCGAAAAATCCGTAAAGATTCAAGTTTAATACTCTGAGGTTCAAAGTTGCACAATTCTTAATGTCATCTTCTGAGAAAAAATATTTCAATTTGGAGCTGTGCAACTATCAAAATACCTATGAACAAAACATGAAAATATTGCAAATATTTGAAAATACAGTAAATACTTTCGAATACGGCATATGTACTATGTGGTATTTCTTCTGTTTGGAAGTTTGTTATTTTGAATTTTTTTTTGGATTGTGTTCTCTTGTTCATGTTCCATTAGTGTATCTACTCTGATCTTGATCAATGTACGAACTCCTTTCATATTTTAACGTATAATTTTTGTCCTAAACCGTACATGGATAAGTCACTATCACTTGTAAAATTCACAATAATTATGTGTGAGTCAGTTCTTGACATGAAAGATTGCAATGGAGAGGTGTTGACATAGGTCATTGCTGAACCTCTTCACTTTTATTTTTGAAAATTTACCCCAAATTCTATTTAACTTTGAAGTCGCACATCCTCCAAAATCTCATTTTTGAGTGTGCATTATACGGTTCAAAGACATACTATAATCTTCCAATCCAACGGTCGGATCTTACTAAGGTTTAACTGACACTTGTTTGATTAAGCTACGCTTACATTTATACGATTAAATACTATAAATATTTTCTACAGTTTGAATAAAGGGAGTTTTAAATAAAAAACCACCAGAAAACTCTGGTTTCTCCAGAACGACCCTGGGCACTAAAGGGTTAATCACCACTCGGAGGTCCCAATATTATCATTGAACATCAATCAGTAAACCTTAAGAAAAATCAAAGTTAAAATGATAAAAATAATAATCAAGTTTTAATAAATTATAATGCTTACCATTAAATTGAAATATATACAATGCATAGAAAATTGTTATAGAAAGTTAAATTTTAATCTATTTAAAGCCTATTGAAGATCCATTTAATTTTTTAAAGAAATTTTATTTGATTTAGAAATTCAATTTAAAACAAGTTTTTCATGTTAACCACTAAACGTCAGAGCGTCCAGAGAGTGGACAACTAACAGATTCAAACCCTTCTCACGTTCTCATCAATACTTGGATAAAGTCATCCAATTTTTTAGCATGTTCTTCACCAAGTTGTTGTCCTATCTAACGGTTGGATTTAGTCATACTCGATTACATATTTTTCTAAAATTACAAATGTAGAAGTATGTCAAGCCATTTGTCAAGCCAAAATTGCATTGAATGTAGTTCAAAAATGGCCTTGCAAAAATGAGGTCATAGATTTAAAAAACGAAAAAAATTCAAAGAATCACCACATTTAAGAGTATCTCATTTCAAATTCATTCCAACAAATTTTACTCAAAAATATTAAAATTTTGTTTGTAATTGAATTTAGAAGGAATTTCAAATTCAAACTTTCTCAAGTTTTATAATTAAATAAAAAGTCTTAGTATTAGTGAATCGAACCGTACAGATTGAATCTAAAATTCAAAATCTAGAACTTTCATTTGTATATCAATTCCAAAATATTCTTCTAAATAGGAGTTTATGATGCTTTTTCTCATATTGTCAATTCTAGGGACACCCTGGTACATTTAGGGATTAAATACAAAGTTCTTTATTGTTATTTTCTTTTTAAATTCAAGATCACTGTAATTGTTTTATCTTATAAACAACTACTACGGCCATGTGATGTTGACCCAATGCTCCCCGTGATTAAGCCATGCTTTTGCTTTTTATTTTATTTTATTTTTAGATTCATTTATCTATAATTTATTTTAATTGATGTTGAGGAAATTTGATTAAGTCTAAAAATTATGATATGATTTTGGTGCACCCCTACTCATTGGGGTGGTTTCTAACGATGCCAATAATGATATCAAAAAACTCAAATTTCATTTTTCATAATTTAATATATTTTATGATGTTAGAAATCACTAAAATAAATTTCATAATTCTCACATTCTACCTCTAAAAGTTGTGCTCAACTTTGGTGCACCTCCCCTCGTTGAGAGCTTTCTGACGAAACCAAAAACGTGACTAGCAGATACACAGTTGAAAAGATTTCAATACTCAATTTTATTTTTTTCTCTTTCTTCTCCCCCTTTCCTCTTTTTCTCGGCCTTACGGAGTACCCTCTTGCTTGGAACAATACTAAATTGTGGGGTACCACTCTTGGCTCGACTTGGCCCCTTGGAAAGTGGCCGTTGGGCTAAGACCGGGCAGTTCTAATGTAGGACCAAACGTAGGTCAATGTCCACTGGGACCAAGCGGGGAGGCCTTTGGCTAAGGACAAGCATGGCCTAGACAAAGAACCGGGGCACCTCTCGCGTCCTCCTTCTCAGTATGGATATCCTTCTTAGGCAGGCCCTCCCTTTCCTAGCAAGGTTCTCCCCTTTCCTAGCATGGCCCCCCCCTCTCCTAGACAGACCCTCCCTTCTATCCTTTTTCAACCACCCCTTGAGCCTTCTCACCCACCATACCAACCAAACAAGTAATTTTCCATGTTTAAAATTGATTTTTTTTTTAAATTATATTTTTCATCTTTAATTGATGATTTCATTATTCATACTATCACTGAGGTAGACCTCAAGCCTACTTCAACAAGTTTTTTTTTTTTTTTTTTTTTTTCCTATTGAATTTAGATCAATGTAAAAACAAAAACATGTTGAGGTAGAATTGAGGTAGACCTCAAGCCAACCTCAAGACGTTCCTATTTTTGTATATTGATTTTAAAACAATCTTAAAAGGTCACATATGATTATAAATCTATTTTTATTTGTAGTAAATAACCTCATTAGAAATTGATTAGATTTTTGGAGTGTAGTATAATTTGTAGTAGGTTACTTGATGCCATTAGAACCATATATGTTTGAATAGTCATAAGACCCTTAAAAAATGAAGTCAAAACTATATTATATTTTCAGTCTATTATAATATTATAATTTATTATTAACTATATTCATTTTTCATATTCGAAAAAATAAAATACAATAGCAAGTTCATGATCAAATGTATATCATTTTTGACAATTTGAATTTACATCAACAACATACAATGATACAAAAGACATATGTTTGCAAGACAATTGAAAGTCTTCTTAAAGAGTTTAATATAAAGAATCATTTTTGAAAATAGTAAAATTGATGGAAATTCTAAAATTTTGTCCAAAATTGTGCAAAACTATTTTTCTTATTTTTTAGCATTGATAAATTGAATGTAAAGTTTAGGTTTATCTAATTATTATTATGTTGCTTACACTTTGATATAAAATATACAAATATCATATTTAGATTTAGATATTCAAAATTTATATTTAGAGTTGGATTTAAATTTAGATGTTCAAAAAACGACTAGCAGGGTCAAAATCTTCACTTGTAGTCCAAATCTCCAATTGTAGTAAGATCTCTTTATGTGGTCAAATTTTCATAAGAGGTCAAATCGTATGTATGAACAATACTTTTTGTAGTCAAATCTTTGTAAGTGGTCAATTGATGACTTGACCACTTCACATCATTGGATTCATAACTTTCTTTAACTTTTGTGCCGCCCTTAAGATGCCATGAAAAATTGAGCACCTTTGACTCCTCGTACCGTGGTCATTATTTATTGTATAGGAACACGTTTAGCCTTTCTAGATAGGTCTTCTAAAGGGCTATAAGATGAACTCGTCACTTGCCCAAATCAAATAGGAATTGAGGGAGTTAGAGGTGCTAGAGTGGTGGAGTGTAGTCTGATTTGTAAACGGGGGGCTGTACCTTTGACTGGCCATAGCTAAGGCACTTTAGCTCGGATTGGAGCGTGTGTAGGCATTTTGGAGAGCTCTCTTTGAAGGCTATACAATTAATACCAAGAAGAGGGAAATTGAACTATATTTGAGAAATCTAGAAGCATTGATATTATTGGATTTCTAAGAGTTTGTACTTAAAATTGTGTATAATTATAAATGTAGTTCATTTTTGCTCTAGAAACTCTAGATAAAGCAATATGACGGATAGTGGTTTATCTGATAGTGATTTCTACGGCTCCGATAGTAGCGATGAGGATTTGGGCGACTTTGAAGTTGAACTCAGAGCGATTCTTCAAAGCATGGTGGCTGCAACAAATGCGTATCATCTTTTCAATGCAAACGAGTGGGACGATAATGGTCAACAATCTGTGAATCCGTTGAGGGGCGTTCGAGATATGCTCGGATGGCTTAAAGAAACACCGTGTATGTTCAAGACTCTAACCAACTTTACGTTGGTAGAATTTGAAGAGTTATGCACGTTGGTGTGTCCAACCATTGCTGGGAACGCAAAATCAACTGGTACTCCTCAACGTTTGCAAGGTCGTCCTCCAAAGCTTAGCCCAGAACAAAGGCTATTAAATTTCATCTGGTTTATGAAGTGCGATTCAGTTACCTCCTACGACTCATTTCATTGGAACTGGTCAGCTAGTTCAGTCTGTGATGATGCAGTGTTTATTGCTTCGTGTGTTGCGGATACAATAGGAGATGAAATTCAATGGCCAAATGCTAGGAAGAGACAAGAATTGGGGAGAAGGTTGCCTCAGTTCCAGGGTTGCATTGGATACATTGATGGTACACTTGTGCAGATTCGTCGGCCATGGCAAGATGAAAATCATGGAAAATGGTTCAATGGACGCAAAAAGATGTATTGCATGAATAATACAGTGATTTTGGATCACGATGGACTTTTTATTCATGTTGATACGGGATTTCCTGGTTCGTATCATGACGTCAATGTTTTACGACAATCAAGGGTCTACAATGAATGGCAGAGACATTTTACATTCCAAGACAATTACCAAGAGTATTTGTTAGGCGACCCAGGCTACACGGGTGAAGAAATGTTCATTATGAGACGACTCAGCGACCGCGAGATACCGGAAAATACAAATCATGGTTTAGTAAATGAATTCAACAAGATGCATGCAGGGTATCGAGTGCGTGTTGAATGGGGCATCGGTGGACTAAAACAAAAATGGCGCCGTCTTATGAAACGCAATGATTCAACTCGGATCAAGTATGATAATTTTTTCATAGCTGCGTGCGTGATGACGAATTTCATCCATCGAAGACGAATGGATTGGTCTGAGGAAGTGATTGGAGAACAACAAGATGATGTAGACGACCATGGATGGGACGGAGATTACTAGGACCATGGTTCATATTTATCAATGGACTTATTATATTTTTTAGTTTCATAATAGATATGCAACACGTAATTTTCATTTTTTCAAGCCTTTTGTTTATATTTGATATAGATTGACGTGTTATTTTATAAATTTTAGTTCTCATTAACCCTTAAGTTCCTGAGGGTTTTTTGCTACAAACTAAATGTGTTATAATATGTGTTATTTATGAATTTTTTGAAGTTTGTAAAATATGAAAGTTGTGATGTGTAATCTCTAAATTTCATCTATATGGTTGAATATTATCAAAACTATTTAGATTTTTTATAAATAAAATTTAGAAGAATTTTTTTGAATATTCATAAAAAATACATTATTCAATATTTTATGTTGAATTAAATTATTATTACTTAAAAGTAAAAATGTTCATCACATGGATAGCAGTTGCCAAGATTTAGAGTTTATAATTTGTCTACATGTCAATTTAAACGACACTCCAGAAAAATAGTATAGAATTAATAGTTTAAATGAAACAAATGTCCAAAATGTAGCATTTGGAAGTTGCAGAAGAAATCATATGTTTTTTAGTTTTTTCATCATTTAATCATAAGATCTAATACCCAACTGGAATTTTCATGTGAGCACAAAATTTGAGAGCAAACTGACTATTAGATTCTTAGATTGTAAGGATCAAAGTTGCAAAACAAGATTTTTTGGGGTTCAATCCGGTGACAAATTTGAACTTTAGAAATTAATATCTTTTTTTTTGAATGGGTTAGAAATTCATTGAATGGCAAGGCCATGTTAACAATTGAGTTAAGTCTTCAAATATAAAATCTTGTAAGAAAAAAACTCATATTAATTTTTTCATAAAACAATTACTAGAAGTGGGTACAAAGTGAAAGGAAAAAGAAAATCATTAAAAAGTTTGACATGGAATTGTAAAATGTCAATCTTAACAGTGAGAATGATGTATTTGGAAATCTTCACCTAGTGCCTTTTATTTCATTAAAAAATATTGAAAATTGAGTTCAGAAATGAGCTTCAAAGTTTTTTTGGTCCAAACTGCCCAAAAAACAAATCTCCTCATAACTTTTATCTCATTTCTCAAAATGGGTAGATTTAAAAGCTTCATTTGTAGATAAAGATCAACCAACCGTGAATTTATAAGAAATTTTGAAAAAGAGTAAAAAATAAAAAAATCCTTGATGCCCAATCTTGCTTCAAAAACTTCAAATGCTTATAACTTTTGCAATACTTATTGGAATGACATGAAACAAAGTGCGACATGTAGAGTGTAGTTTTTGGGAAGCTACACTGAAATTTTCATTGAAAATTTTAAAAGTATGAGGTCCCTGGAGGCTGCCCCAAAAAGTGGAACAACCAGAATATAGTCGTGATTAATTTTAGGGGTTAAGCATCTTATTAACCTTGTGCTTTTAGCCAATCATACCAAAATTCATTGAGCGGGGTCCAATTATTTGTGGTTATGTCATATACATGATAAAATAAAGCTAATAAAACATGTTGCACGTGTTTTGGAATGATTGTGTGAGTTTTATGGAGTCTTAGTACTTTTTGCCTAATGTGACTAATACCCTTGTAGGGTATTAGTCACATTACTCACAACACACAAATCTTCCATAACTCTCACATGGAGAAGCCTAATTTTCTAAAATTTTCTACACGTCTTCTACACTATACCAGCCACATTTATGTTAATTTGTGCGGCTACGAGACTCTCTCATAAAGAAATACCTCAAGCCTTTATCAACATTATACATTTTTATTCTTTTATTTTTTTCATGTGAACTTAGATCAATATAGAAAACAAAATAGTGCTTGAGGTAGATGTCAAGTTTACTTCAAGAAGCTTTCATTTTTCCATTTAATGAAATGTAAATGAAAAGCCTTTAGTTTTTGTCATGTTTTTTGCCCTTGTTATAAATTATAGTCCTTATAAGAATGGTGCTTTCATTTAAATGTATGTAATAGATATATGTGGCATTATTTACATATACATAGTAAATACAATGACATATAAAAAGTCACAATCTAAAAAGAGTATAAATACCGAGTAACATATAAATATTTTATTTAAATTTAAAGAGTAGTACATCAATATTTGGTATTTAAAATTTCATCCATCTCTCTTTTGAATTCTTGAGGAGAATAAAATCCTTCATCTCTAAGACGGAACAATTCATTCATCCGCATGGACCTATCCTTGGATCCAAACATTTTTGCTCTTTTCCTTTCGGATTCCATTTTGAGTTGTATGAGTCCATCTCTATTTTCCTCCCCTTGTGCAAAGGTATTAGCCAAAGATGAAATCCCCTTTGATGTTTCTGCTAAAATCTCACTTTTACTTTTTGGTCTTTTTTTTTCTCCATCTCCCACTGTCCGCATGCTTGCACTGATTCCCTTGACAGTGGAAGTGTCACTTGACATGTTTAGGCTCACTTGATCCACTATGTCTTGGCGCCTCTTGAGTGTACACCTTTTTGCATGGGAGTCGGTACCTTTGATTTGGTCTAAAAAGTCTTTTGACTGGAGGGTTGCCTTCTCAGAATTTGTTTCATTACTAGTACCCGTTTTCAATTCCTTTAAGGTATCTCTCAATTTCTCTTTGAGAGACTCTGGTTGAAATGTGGAGTTTGGAAACTCCTTTTGATAATCAATATAAACATCCTTCCAAACCTTGTTTGGAATGATTTGAGTGCAATTCGATTTTTTGTTTGAATACTCATTAAAATGCTTGTGGTAACTTGAAACCAAAAAGCTTAAATGAAAACTGTCAATCAAATAACTTCTACAGCGTGGATTTTTATTCTTCTTTGCCATTGCTGCCTCAGTATGTTGGACTTGTGAGGGTTGCAAGGGCTCTGAATCCATCCCGGTGAGGGCTGAGATGGCCCATGTGAGGGCTGAGATAGCCCCTGTGAGGGCTGAGATGAATTGTACTGCCCTTGAGAGGGCTGGAATGGGCTGAACTGCCCCTGGGTGTTCTGTGAGACTTCACACCGCCTTTTAGAGACACTTTTATTAGTTTGGGTTTCAATCATCCACATATCATCATCTTCTTCTTCTATTCTAACCAAGGCAGGGTCAAAGAGATATCCCTGCAAATACAAAGTACAGTTTTTTCCACTTAAGAAATGTAGATAAAACAATTTTCTTAACCCTTAAAGATGCGATGGTCATAGTAGATACATTGGCGTATATTTGACATTTGTTGTAAATAGAACGTTGCAAATTGAGACCCCAATAGCTCGTTAAAATCATGTAAGGTGTGCCCTTACATGCACAAAATAGGGGGCAGTTATTGTCCTCTTGCATTAACATCGAGTGGTGGATTTAGAGTGGGGGGAGCTTCTATCTATCTGTCTGCAATACTCTCTTCAACCCATTTCCAACACACAGACTCCGACACAAAACATGCACAAGATCACAGAGGCTCTCATTTAATTACTGCTAATCACTCCATAGTGCTAATCATCAGGACAGCACCTTGATGAACCCGTGATTAAATTACTACAGAAACATTGGAAGCCCCTAGCTGCATTTAGAAAATCCTAATAGAGCAAGCGGCAGGCCCAATGCGGAAATTCAAATTTTAAAAAAGAAAAATTTCACATGTGATACCCACTCTCGGATCTGAACAATACTAACAGCGTATTCAAATCATTGCAGCCTCAAAAAATTCTGAAACCCTAAACGCCGTAATAAACACATTCTGTGACTATTTCCAAACGACAGTGCCGTGACCATGAAGACCAACGTTGCACCTCATCTCAAAATTTTACACTGAAGAATATTTGTAATAACTCAATAGATTCAATCATCCATTCGACAATCCATTCAGCTCAAAATTTTGATAACGAGTTATAATTTAGAGAAGGTGATTATTCCAGCCGACTGAAATCAACAATTGCCACAAAACTCTGATATCTTCAACATTAGCTACAACACGATATAAACGATGGTGTACCGAAGCCAAATTAAAACAATTCCCTAATTGATGCATCCAGAAGTTCAAGAATCACTCACTGGACTCATACATCCAATATTTGCAAAAACCCTAAAATATTTGTAAGAATGTTTGCATATTCGTAAAAACCCTAAAGAAGAAATGTGTGATTTACCATGTCCATGATGGCTGATCTGCTCTGGCCCTCCCCTGCTCACCCCTCCCCTGATCTGGCCCTCTGAAAAGAGCCGGCCTTCTTGTGCTTGGCCTCGACGTCCTTCTCGGCCTGTTCGGCGCACCTCTGATGCACCTCCAACGCACCTCTGACGCACCTCCGACGCACCTCCGACGCACCTCTGACGCACCTCCGACGCCTCCGACGCACCTCCGACACACCTCCGACGCACCTCCGAAGCGGTAATCCCCCCTTCCAGAACAAATTGGTCCTCCGCTTCCCCCCTCCGAAGCACTAATCTCCCCTTCAAACCTCCCAAGAATATGATCCAAACCCTCCCATGCCTTGATGTAAGTTATGAGAGCTTACGCACTCTGAAGCGGTCACTTTGCTTACTGCCGCTACCTCCCTCGTTTAGATCTGCGATCTAACTTCGAGATCACATCTCTCCCACAACCAACGACCCTGACACCACCACACACGAGGAACTTGTGACTTGTCTTGGCGCACAGTAAAAGCCAGGACAAAACTGGTGTTTTGGAGTTCTTGACGGCTGAATCCGGTCTATCCTGTATTCTATTTTAGGTCTACAGTGAAACCCTGCCAGTGGCATCGGCGACCTTGGGATTTTCAATTTACAGGTTACAAACCCAAGGTTTGGGCTACTTTGCGGATAACTCTATTGTGTAGAATTGAGACGAAGAAGATCCGGTGGCTCGCGACCGAACACAGGGCAAGGACACGATCTGTGAAGTACGGAAGACTAGGCAACAACAGCGTTGCTTTCCGACACTTACGAAGAGTCTCAGGAGCAAGGGCGCTGTAGGTTGCTGAAGGAGGAGGAGAACACGGAGGCGATGGCTAACGCAGAAAGGAGGTACATGGGAGCCGAGCAACGATGACGAGTTTGGGGGTGCAGGCAATTCGAGTGATTGGCGAAGGACGACGCCACCAGCAGATTTCGGTAGGGCGCAGCTGGCTGCGTCAGAGGAGCAACAAGGACATTGAGAGGACAGAGATCACGAAGAACGTGAATACTGCGAGTCAGCACAACAAATTTGGCATCAACACAACGACGGCAATGAAACCAGAGGACCGGGGCGAGCTGCAACAGCGGCGAATTGAGGAGCTGAAGAGAGCAACCTAAAATTACGACACCAACGAACGGCGCTTTTTGAGTGGTATGAGAACGACGGAGCAGGGGCGGCGTGAAGACACGATGAAGGTCATCAAGATCTTTAAGGATCTAGGTAGCCGGGGGGAGCTCAAGGCACGACGAGAACACGAACCAAAATTCGCAAAGATACCACAGCAATAACGGCGACAAAATTCACTGCGCCGGTAACAAGCAACAGTCAATCACTATCCCCTGTCCTTCACAGTATGACGTTGCAGAGGGGCCAAGGTGATATTACGTAGGGAGACCTCCCTCCTCCCTTTTGATCTAATTTGTTAAGCTCTTGTCAATCATTTAGACTTAATAATCATTAGGAGGATAGAAAAAACCCTATTATTGAAGTTGGTGATTGTAATTGCCACAATTCTTGTTGTATGATTATTTTCATGATTTTCTTTCAATTATTATCCATTGTGATGTTTTGTACTTGCAATTGGTTGTTTTGTTATTGTATTGTGGCGTGTAAATTGATTCGGTGAGGGTTATAGTGCAGAAGCGTTGCCCAATTTTCACCGGGCCAATTGGGTGATATTTTGTGTCATTAAGGGTTAAAAAATAGGGATATTAGGCACGACGCGGAAGCGCTGCCCAATTTTTTCCAAAAACCCTTTATTAGTTTGTGATTGTATTGTTTAAATCGCAAAACGTATTTTTGTAGAGTTTAGAGCTCAAAGTGATGCCTAATTGTGCAATCTTAATGCCCTTGAGATTCTTTACAATTGTGCTGTAATTTTAGGATTAGTGTGAGTTTAGGGTACTTAGGTGCATAATTTGCCCAATTTAACCCCATGTTTGGTGTACCAAGATAATTAAGGGAATTGGAGCACCTTACACCACTTTTAGGTCATTTTTAGATAATGTGTATGTGCGGTAATTTTTAGATTTAAGGGCAAAACCCTAATTAGAGATTTTTTATCACTAAATAAAACCCAATTATCGCACGTGGTGTCAAGGGGCATAAGTGAAGGGGATAGAGGTGGTTTAGTGTTCGTTGATTGCCTATTTCATTCTATTGTGTGTGCTGTAATTTTTAAGCACTCATTCTTTGGCCAATTTTCATCGTTTTTTTACCAGTTGAGCTTAGTAATTCCCCACATGTTAGCCAGATAAAAAGGAGTCCATTGCTTGGAATATTTATCACACTCATCCTCGGCCGGCTTTATGACATTTTGACCGGGCAACCGGTCAAACTGCTCATACTCACATACTAGCACCCCCGGTTTTACAAGTGTTATAAGTGTAACAGGTGGGTGTTTGGCTTTGTAGTGAATTGTGAGTTTAAATTGTGTTATTTTATACCCCGTTTTTGGCCCCAACTTGTGCTGTAATTTTTGTGCACAAGTCCAAAAACCCTAATCAAGAGGGTTTATTCACCGAATTTACTCAATTTAATAGTACTTGATAACTAGGATGATTGGTGGATGCTTATGAGTCTAATTTATTGTTTATTTTTGCTTCATTTGAGCATTTGGATTGTTTTGTAATTTTTGTGCACTAGTCCAAAAACCCTAATTGGAAGGGTTTATTCACATATTTTGCCCAATTTAATGGCACCTAGTGCCTAAAGTAATTGGTGAATGCTTGTGAGTGTGCTTAGTGTTAGTTATTGCCTCATTTGAGGATGTGGAGTATGCAATAATTTTCTCCACATTTGTGCCTATTTCTTCCACTATATCCATACTTAGTTCTAGGGCGTCCGTTACTTGGAGTAAAAATACCCACCCCTTGGTTGGCTATATGACACATTGACCTGGCAACCGGTCAAAGTGTTCATAACCATATAATTGCTATGTTTAAAGCATCAGTGATTATCATGCTTCACTAGAAGTAAATATTATCTCTCTCACAACCTGCTTATCATAAGTGTTGATTTCCTACCTTAAAGGCCTTAGAATTATCCTACAGTGTCTCTTGCTCCCTACTATCTTTGAAGTCGAAAGTGCATATTCCACAAAGGCCTCTCTAAGTATCCCTATACTTCAACGTCTAACTAACCGGGCGAGTTTTGTATTCCATATCATCTAAGCTTGTTCCAAGGTGCAAACAAATGAATGGCAACATTGACTAACTTCGATGCCATAGCAGTATTAGTTGTCTCCGCTCATTAATTCTGGTTATAGCAAGGAATTCCTCATAATCTTCCCTATTAAACTCTAATTATCTCTTTTTTTTGGTCTGGTTTAACTGACCTATTGTTATAAATGACTTCCATGAACAAACCCAGCTAATAAAACTCCATGCTGGGAAAAGTTCAATAATAGATGAAAAAATTGTGTTAGAAAATTTATTTCATTCAAACCTCCAAATGCTATAAAATATTGATGAGTATTTTGTTTTTCCTTTGATTCAAATGTCCCAGTGTATGTGAACTCATAAAAGATAAAGACGTACAATACTATATACAAGACGTTCAAAAAGTATTACAATACTATAATACTATATATAGTTGTATACATTATGTCCTGAACGTTGAAATAATATCATATCTTTTGATATCCCATTGCTTTGTGAACCTTATCCTAGATATTTGGATCATCATTGTCTTCAGCATCTGCATCATCATCATCATCGTTATGACGCCCACGGATTAGGGCGGGATTAGACACCAACTTTGGGTTCTTGATAAACTGCTATGGCATAGGCTTCATAGGAATTTCTGTGAGCCTCCTAATCAAGTAGAACCCGAAACCTGATGGGAGCGAGGACCAATCTACGTCTACGCTTAACACATTTTCCGCGAGTTTCATCGCAACTATCGCCAACAAAAATCGCATGAATCATACCATCAAAAATCACCCTTAGCACGCACAACATCTTCCATTTTATTAGGATATTGCTTACTTGAATCCACTTTCCCTACGCGCTCGTACAATTCCACTCGTGCCGCTCTTTTGGCCAAAAAACACGGTTTGTCTGTACTCCCTCACGTAACAAGTGGCTACCAAAGAACTCCATGGGGATGATTGCGATTTCCATCCGGGTTCTGCAAGAACGCTATGATTGTTGTATATTTCCCATTCTAGCTTTTGTAGTTAACCTTTGGGTTTTGTCTTCTTTGATTTTTGGAAGTCGCTGCTTTTACCCACACCAGGTAATTTGTATCTAGCCCGACCTTGACTAGATCTTTCTGCCACCTTCAGTATTCATTGCAATATAGAGTCTTGTCACCAGTCAATTGATTCCTTAGGCGGCTAGATTGATATAATTCTAAGATCCTACATTTTCAAAAAGTGCAATTAATATGGAAAAGAGTACAAATGCACTTCAAATTACTACTTGATCCAGAGTTCAATTCAAGATTTAAACATAAGTAATATTATATAATACTTGAAATTTCCACTCTATAATGGAATTTTCACTCTAAAAATCACATTTTTAAGTCCAAGCACTTGACAAGGGTTGCTATACAACACTTTAAACAATGTGCTCTAGGGATAAAAAAAAATGTAATAAATGATATGGTTTGACCTCATTACATATCAGGTAATTGTCCTTTCTTTCGATTGCCTTGACACCGACTGCTTTAATCTGAACCGACTGCCTCGATCTAACGGCATGTATGTATCAACTGCCCTCGACTACCTCGCGTGACAATTCCACCCAATAGCTCCATCTCTTTGCCCCACCCAACTGGACTTCTATGCATAGCACTTGAGAATCTTTTAAACACAATACGCTAGTATTCTCAAATGATTATCCTCTCCACATTAATGATAGCAATCAAAGATTAACCCAGAGCAGTTCAAGTGGCAAAAGAATAATTTTTCCAACTCTGTATCTACAACATTTATAAATTCAATGGGACGCCATAAGCCACGCCAAAGAATAAAGGAGAAAGAACACGAAGCTTAAAGGTCTTATTGACATCAACCTTTTTGCTTTCAGTTTTGAGTCTCCAGGCACGTCAGTCCAGCAGTTCTTGCAGCTCTCAAATTTACAATTTTCTTCTCCTTCGTTCATGGTTTAGTGTTCACTAAGTTATTCCGTTTAGGGTTGCTATCAAGAAGCGATAGCAGACCACTCCATTGTAGTGTTGTTAGCGTTTTTAGTTTTGTTCGTGACCTTCCATATATAGTCATATACGTTGCCGTGCACTACCCAGTGTTCCATTCAACATTGCAGGGGGACATTCAATGCGCCGTATACTCCCCATTGTTGCTCCGATGGAATGGAGGCAATGGTTCCCTTGTTGCATGTGGTGGGTAGAGCCTTGCTAGTACATCCATCACGATGTTATAAAGGGCTACGTGTAGCATACTTCTCCACAAATGTTGAATCTGAGGGAATGGCAAACTTATAACATGAAATTTTTAGCGTTCAAGGCTTTGGTTGATTCATTGACACCTTTTTTACGTCCTATTGCTGTTACTTTTGTTAGACCCCCGGTTTCGGTGAGAAAACAAGTAATGTTTGTATTGTATCAATTAGCTCATGGTGTAAGTTGTGCTAGGACGCACAATTTGTATGGATGTGGAGAGTTCACTATTCACAAATATACTGTAATTGTGTGTCGTGCTTTAGGGTCTGGTGAGGATGTTTATTTTTTCGGTTCATCCACACACCCTCTCGCGATAGGCTTCAAGGCATTATAGAAAAATAGACATCACATGGCTACCAAACATAGCTGGTGCAATAGATGGCACCCACATTCCTTTGAACTTCAGACCCACTGAACGATACAATCCTATGCCCCAAGATTTTTACAATAGAAAGC
Source organism: Pohlia nutans (assembly GCA_022496805.1). Lineage (NCBI taxonomy): Eukaryota > Viridiplantae > Streptophyta > Bryopsida > Bryales > Mniaceae > Pohlia > Pohlia nutans. The sequence continues at coordinate 9,186,163 of CM040106.1, read as the reverse complement.
ATTTTCATAGCATTTGTGTTGCAAGTGGTTTGCGATATAGATAAAATGTTTTGAAACATATCTACAGGGCAACCCGGAGGTGTCTATGATGCACGGAAATTTGCGGTGTCCTTCCTATTTACGCAGCCGAGTAGAAGACAAATTTTAACAAAGTCAATCATTTGTCTAAGTGGAATGGAGATTAGACCGTATTTGCTGGGAGACACAACTTATCCTGGCAGACTATACATGCTGAAGAATGTCAAACCTGGAGATCCAGTAATGGTAGATAAAATTAGATATGGCTAAGTTGACGTTTATGTTTTTTATAATCATTCATACTTATTTTAGAGTATAATCATCATTAACTTTGACTCTATACATTATGTGGATTCCACAGGAGTCATTAGATGATTGAAAAGGGATGGAATGACGCTTTGTGCTTGAGTGCTTCGGTGAGGAGTGATGCGGCAGCCACAGGCGGTGCGGTAGATCATTGATCGTGATTGCTGGGGTTCCTTATTAGTTGCGCTAGCTGTGGTTTTGCTAGTGGACTAGTTCGAGTTCACGGGAAAGCTGCGCTTGGGATTTACATGTATTTGTAGATCTGGAACGGCTGCTTTCACTGCAAGAAACTTGCGATATATAGAGCTGTTATCTTGTAGAACACACGAACGCCTCTAAGATCTAAGCATGCAAGGAGAGGAATAGTGTAGCCTCTTCAAGATAGCAACGAGATCTGCCAGACCAAAGCGAGCGAGGCAGGGGAAGAAGTGTTGGAGCAGTGATATAGATTGGAGTCTGAACCATTCCTGCAATCCCACCGAGATCCGCCTCTAGCTTTTGGTAATGGTATTTGCGTAGATTGCCGCATGTTGACTCGTTGATTTGTTGACAACGTTGATTAATGATCCGCTGTAGTTTGAGATCTGTGATGAAACCACGCGGCGTCACCGAGGTCTGCGTTTGCGATCTCACCGATTGGAAGTGGCTTGCGTTTGTGATCTCGCTTCACCGTGATCCGCATTCGCAAGCTTGTTTGAAGATTGTTGGGTCGCCGTGTTGATCCACCGAGTGGCTGCTGTAGCCAACTGACCACAGCTGATTTGCCGTTCACGACTGGCTGCAGATCTGCTATCGTCGATCCTCTCGTTGCGACTGTGCAAGCGACTTACTGTGACTTTAGTTGTTACAATACTGCCGTGTGTGGTTGCAGGACCACCGGTGGCCAGATCCAACATCTACGGAAGAAGGAGCCAGCCCAGATCGGCATACCATAAGCAGAGCCAACTCAAGTTGTACTTTGACCTAGGCAACTCACAGCAGTTGACTCTCACCCGCATTACGCTGCCGGCACATGCACCCCAATCCACCTCCATTAACGTTCGCATGTACAAGAAGCACACCCACAAAGTTATCTACGCTACCTCTCCAATAGCGATAGAAGTTAAGAATTGTGAACCACGTTGCCTTGCCATAAGCTCCACCATCGCCCCAGACACACCAGGATCACCTTAGCTCATCCAGGTACGTTCCCTTACCACCATTTAAATTGTCTTCATAATTTTGTTCCTTATAACCAAATCCATAATTTTAATTCACAAAACATCAAAATGCTGCTTCAATTGTTTTATCACACCTGGATGAACATTGCAACCAGGAAGGCCCTATCAGGAAAACTCAGAACAGTTAAAACACCTTATAACTCTCAAAGATCTCATAAGCTCCATAATTTTTTCTACTATGCATTCTCTAACTCCAACTCTTGGCCCATTATTAAGCCTCTTATGATAACTATAACAACCATAGTAATTTGTGGTGCTTTAATCTTTTAAATATAATATCCTATCCTTAACTATGCAAAACCTTCATTGCTTCCGTTTGACTATTTATCACTTTTATAACATCTATAGTCAAACAACTAAGAGCCCTAATCTCCTTTACAAAGCCGAAATGCAAGCGCAAAAAGGAGGAGGAGATGAAGGCATTATCCCAAAACCCATCAAATCAATTGGAATCATAGTGTTCACCAGACGGCAAGCAGGGGCAAAGTGGTATACGACTCCATCATGGGAAGCCCCACTGACACCAACATGGAGGAGGCAGAAGTCACGATGGAAGTACAAGCCAACCAAACCAAGAAGACAGAAGAAAAAGGTGGAGGCAGCTCAAGCAAAAGAAAGAGGAGCTCCGAGTTTCAAACCGGATTGAAGGATATACTGCGAGATTTTTGGCTAGGGATCGTGGCTATGGAGAAACTCACTATTGAGGAAGGAGAAAACGCCAAAGATTGTAGACCATCTATGAAGAAACAAGACCTTATTGATATGGGCATATCGGAGGAGGAAGCAGAGGAGATGAGTCAACTTCGCAAGATTGCATTTCACATGTGAAGCAACTACTCTATCCACTAGAGAGGCCGAATGACAAAGAATTAACTTAGTAGTGTGAGCGCAGAGCGGAGAATAGAGAGCGGAGAGCGCAGATTTTTATTTTTAAAAATCGTTTTTAGTAGGAAAAATGCCTATGACTGTGGACATTGGGTTATTTTTAGTTATCTTTTATGAAAAGGACCCCAAATCCGTGGAAATGGGTAGAATTCTCGAAATCCTAGTTCAAAACAAATTAATGGATTTTCAATGATTTTCTACGGCATTATTTACAAAAATCAAAACATTTTTGTTTTTGTATAGTTTACATCTAAATTAGGGCTGACGTCATCATTAAAAACCATAGAAACTGAGAATAGAATAAGGACTCCTGTGAACACCAATGTAAATAAATCAACACAAAAAACTTCATATAAATTCCAAATCAAACCAAAACATAAAGAGCTCAAGTCTCCACAATGAAGAGGCCTAATCAAGGGCTAGGACTCCTGTCAACATCACTATCCTTGACTTGTTTAGCCTCTATATCCATAAATCGATATACCCCCCTATCAAATTTCTCGATGCAACGAGAGGGTGGTGAAGCAGCAACCGCTTGCTAATGGGCAACCTCAGCAGCATACGATGGCAATTCAAATTTCCTTCGAGGGCTTCCAAAGAAGCTCGGACGGAGAACACGGATCGGGCTTGCCTGTGGAACTCTACAAACAAGAATAGAAGAGGATTCATAACCATTAGTAAAGAAAGAGAAGAGAAGAAGATGAACAATGGTGTGCCAAATGAACACATCAACTTACTTACAGTGCCTCTGGCATAGTACAAGCTTCTGGAGAAGCTCCTGAGAATCAGAGTCCTCGAGGTCAACAATAGGCTGTGGTGGAGGCACGGGATACCGCATGGAGCAAAGGATGGCCTCAAAGATCTCCTTGCCCGCCTCCAACGCCACAATGTGGCGCTCACCTTCACGGCACGCACTAATGGAAGCACCTAGAAGAAACAAAATGAATGAGCCGAACAAAACCACATGAAATGCAAGAAATGAAGAACAAAGACAATTATGCAAGGGAGGTAATGGAGAAACCTCTGGTTGCGTGCCAATCCAAGACAATGTCGTGCCTTTAGCTGAGACTGTGCATGGTGATGCTCAAAAATTCCTTGTGCTTCTTCTAAGCCCCTCTCCATGCCACTGTGCCATCCTTGAAGAGTTCGGTATCCTCATCTGTGAAGTTGTGAAGAAGGGAATCCTTCTTACCTGAGAAGCCCAACTTTGAAAACTCCGTGGCCTCATACATGGTGAGAGAGGCGCCAAGGGGCAGAAGCACCTTGATTAAAAAACGCTTAATCTACACACAAAAATTCACATGCTTAGTGACAAAGAGAGGAGATTGAAACTTGAAGAGAAATAGGGTGAGAAGAGAAAAAACTTACAAACATATTTGGATCTTGAGCGGGGGTAAGGTGAAGGTCATTGACACCCCACTAATTCCTTGCCACACTCCATTTAGCCCCTATGCACGAATTGCGAAGCTCCTTGTGCACTTTGGGGTCATCGCCATGTATCATCACAAAGACACTGTTGTCGTGAAGATGATCTTCAGCAAATGTGAAGACACTATAAGAAACCCGTGTTTTTTGTGATGTTTTGAAAAACTGCGACGTGTTTTTTTTCCTGTCTTCATGTTAGCCGCTGATGTCTCGCCGAACGTAAGGATGTCTACGTGTTAATTTGCTACAGTGGCGATTATGGTCTGTCGAAACACGCGTGTGAACCTCAAAACGCGAAGATGTTGGCAGAAACGTGCCAGTTTCCTAGGACGTCACGCAAGACATCCTAGGAGACGCTGACTTGCCACGTTGGTAAGGCAATCCCCTTTCACCGAAGGTAAGTTTGGGAAAGTTACTGGTGTGCGAGGTAGAATGCAGACCGGCTGTAAAAAAAACAGCATAATGGGCAGCGGTTTGCAAGAGCAAGAGAAAAACTGCAACCTTGAATTAAATACTCTTTAATTTTTTCCCATTATAATTTCATTTTATAATACCACTACATTTAGAATATTCATTTTATATTCATTATCTTGCAATCTCAGAATTTGTCATTCATCAATTTCGTATAATAGTATTAAATAATAATATTTTAATAATAAAAAATAATTTTATATTATTAAAATATATTAAATTATGTATTAAATTCATTTATGTATTAAAATGTTAATATTAAAATAATATTAAGAATTTGTTGTTAACAAAAATAGGCTTTTATAAAATACTGTGATTTTTTAAAATTTATGGTACCACATACACGTGGACATATTATTCATTTTAGAATTTACAGCTCTTCATCTACATGGCAAGCAAAATTCCATGTTGGACGAACTCACACGTTATACTATTGACAACGACGACAGTGACGTCCACATGTTTATACTATTGACGATGACGACAGTAACGTCTCATAGAATGCATCAGTATATTTGAGGCTGAGACGATTTTTATGCTTCTACAGAGCTCACAGAGAGTGTCTCTCTAAACATCCGTGAGAATGCATCGGAGACGAGTTAAGAGACATGGGGATGCACGAATGTCTTAAGAGAACTATGTACGCGTTCTCTCAGCTAGAGGTCATTCGTGATGGCGCGCTCCGTACGTATGCTGGGACATCCCGGCGTACATCCGCGTGTTGTTAGTGACATGAGGACGACGATATCCGCGATAGACGGGTCGACGTCTCCATAGGAACGTTTGCGCGGGATGTGTGCAGTGATGTCCCAGCTTACATCGCCGCTGACATCCGGCATGCACTTTTGCGTGTCTACTGAGACGTCCGTTGCAACACGACAGAGGACATAGCCAACATCCATAATGACATGGCACAACACATCTATCACAATCGGAGACATCAGACAGATCATCCACCGGAAAGCTCGGTCGTCTCACTTAACATAGGTGGATGTATTTACCTGAAACGCCCAAGATGCTTCTGTAGACATCATGTACGGTGACTCTCCGGACATCTGTGAGGATATTGAACGCCAGAGGCGAAACCATGTCTAAGCACGCATGTCTAAGATGACGTACAAGATGTCCAAGATGTCATCCGTGACAGCGTCCTGTAAACGCCTTGTCGGACATTCCGTCGGGCATGAGCCTGTTTTTTATGACGTGTTAGCGATGACGTCCGCCACGACGGGACCTGCGTCTCCATCATTGTGTGCACGGATGTCCATACGGATGTCTCATCAAACATTGCCGCATACATCCGCCATGTATCAGGGCGTCTTCGGAGAGACGCCCACTATGACACTTTAGAGGACGTCATTCACGTTCGCGATGACATTCCTAAACCACATAAGTCACACTACAGGACATCCCCAACAACAACCCTCGTGATTGCTAAACGTATCCCTGAACATAGATCTACGTCTCCAACTTAAATGTCCGGGATGTTGTTGCAGACATCAAAGAGGGTGTCTCTGTAGACATCTGTATGACATCATGCGCGACGTAAGAGAGAACGTCCGAGCACGACTGTTTTAGTTGATGTTCGCGATGTCTCAGAGGTCATCCGTGAGGCGCGCTCCGAACGTGTTGTGTGACATCATTATGTTCATGCCCATGTTGCAGAAGACGTCTCAGTAGTGACAACCGCAACAACCGTCAAGAGGTGACAACCGCAACAAGCTGACACTGATGTGTATAAGAGGACGATGTGTCTCAATGGAAGAAAAGAGTGGAGAAGAAAGCGCCTTTATAGGCTCAAGCCACGTATCACACGAATCATGTAAATCCATTTTTCTTAAATATTTAGCCCAAAAAATTATAGTTTCAAAATGAAAAATTCGATTGATCATGTTCTGAGAATTGTGATTCAGATGGTGTACAAAATTTGCATTTTGTACATAATCTGTACAGACATCCTCTAGCGATGTTACCTAGTCTAAGTAGAAGTTGCCAACAATGTGGAGGGAATATCTTAGAAAGCAGCTGTCAACGAAGTATTGCCGCCGTATAACCTTTACATTAACCTTGCACTATAAGAAACCATCGTTTTTGGTGATGTCTTCAGTCATGTCGACGTGTTTTTTGATGTCTTGGTGCGAGCCATTGATGTCTCGCATGTTGTAGGTGATGCGTCAGCAATGATGTCCGCAACAAGCGGACACCAATGAGGGCCTTGGTAATAATGGGCAAATGCCACTTCTCCTCCACTCTTTGCTTCCAACGACACACATCGTCCTCTCATACATTTGTTTCGCAAGACGTTGCGGAGCCTTCTTCATTTGATCATCCCAACCCACTCTGGGATCAAGGTCCTTCGCATACGGACTAGATGTCCGACCTTTTCCACGACCTTCGCCATTTTGCCATACGGATATCCAAAGTCGTCAACAGTGATGGGTAGCCGGAAGCCGCCCTTGCTTCACATACTTTGTCGGAGTTACTTCCCAATTATGGATTAAGGTTTAGGGCAACAACCTAATCGTCGTATCTGCAGCCTAAAACATGTCAGCGATGACATCCGCAACGAGGGAAACCACGTCTCAAACATGGTTTTCAAGGATGTTGGCATACTGGTCCCAGCTTGCATCGCCGTAGACAACCGCCATGCAGCGGTGCGACTATGCCGAGACGTCCATTGCGACACTAAAGAGCAGGGTTGTTTGGACGTTGGGACACAGATCAACGTCCGATGAATTTGAAAAATTGGCTATTTTTACCCACCGGACCGTTTTTTTACCACATCGGAGAACGGTCGGCAGTTTAGAATGGCGGACGACACAATCAGAGAGGCAGACGGCGCAAATCCGAAGGACGGAGAGGTCGAACGCCCATGTCCGACGGACACGTCGACCGCCCCCGTCGCAAGGGTTATTCGGATGGTGGACTCATTTTCTTCACGTAAGACACATCTACAAAATTTGGAGTCCCATCCTCGTGCTGGTCTGATTTAAATGGACTCAAATCAACGAAATCTACGAATTTGATGGCTCAATCTATGGGTCAGACGGGCAATTGGGTGCTTGATCGGACGGGCGAGCGGCTCCCCGATCGGACAACTGAGAATGTGCTCGATCGGACGGTGCAGTGGACGTCCGATTACATTTTTAGACTCTATCCATACGGTTACATCCATGATTGCTATTCCCAATAAATTTGGATAATATCTGAAACGGGAAATTCAAAATTAATTTGTAATTCAATCACGAGTAAGATATTGGCAATCTACGGATGGAATTCTTTGTGATTGGTTGAGATTTAATAGTGTAAGTGTAGTGATTTTTGGAGTTTTTGGGTTCCTTAAAATTATGAGTCTACTTATTTTAGAGAGCTTTTACACTAAAATCTTAAATTTTTTGGGTGAATCACTACAACATGAAATGGGGCATAAAAAATTCACAAATCATCCCTTTGTATTCGGATCACATACATGCGAAGCTAACTTCCCATCGAATTTACAATAAAAAATCCACACTACAAAAGTGCATGACGGACGAGAAATTTGGGATGAACTCTGTATATCGTCCAAAAGATGAACGCTTGGGCAGTTAGGGGTTTAGGTGCCAATTCAACATTGTTTTCAAAGATTCGTTTACAAATGGGTGCTGAAGAACATGAATGGAGTTGATGTACAAAGCAATGTTGTAAACGAGAGTGTGAATGTAACACTTGTACGGTTGGATTCATTAGTCCACAGTGTCATATGTTTAATACAAACTGTCAACACAAATCCATAGATTGCAAATCATAGTCAAAAACCATAGAGTTAGCAAAATCCCAATAACACATGGAAGAACTATTTTCCAAAATATTAAAGAAAATTGAGGGTGTTTCTAAATTCTAATAACGTTAGGTACCTATGTGTGCAAAAAATTTCCAAAATGGAGTCCTAGGACTCATGGCTGCAAAATCCACTAATATCAATGAACATAGAGATAGCAAAATCCCAAAAACAATAAAACATATGGAATTATTTTTTCATAAATATCAAAAAACAAAATATTTTATTGATAGTCAACAGAAGTCCAGGTGTTCTATACATAAGCACACAAAAATAGCCATAGATCAATTCAATATTGTTACTACTATTCTAAACCAAAAAGAAGTATATCACTATGTTTCGCTTAATACACATTTCTAAAATGCTCATACAGTACTCGCCACTTGTATGTGCTTCTAAAACGTGTTACTATATGAGTTAAACCTCCAGCATTTTCTCGATCATGGCTGCACAATCGATTCAAATCGCTCTCGAACACATCTGCCAAATCTTGTTGTCTAAATAATGTTGAAGTTTCTCCAAGCGTCTGCAACTTCCAGTAATCCTCCGACATGTTGCCCTTGTTGATGCGCATAGCAATTTTTGCAACTCCATATGCTTCAGTTGTCTTCGTCACTGGTGGGTGTATCTCCACATCCCCATCTGGCTTACGTTCATAAGCAATCGTAGGATCCACCCACCACCGGTTTGCAAGATCCTTCTGCATTTCCTTTCCACTGTTGAACCTACATAGTGACTTCATTGGCTCCGTCGAAAAGGATAACATGCCCCAGTCACATACCCCAATGCATACACGCGTCTCGTCTGCAGAGAAAATGAAAAAGGATATTATCGGGAGATAAATCATTGTGCAGGTTGTTGGTCATGTGTACCTCCTACATGATGATGACAAATGCCCACGCCTACTCCGTTCTGTTTTTACGGAACCGCCACATATAACTTTCTTTGATCACATCATTTGCTGACATAGGTGTATGCAACGTACGCGCATAGATATCGTCTCCGTACGTGTTATCTAAATTCAACATCTGTCGCAATGTCCCACCATTCCACCAATATGCCTAACCCTCATATTTCAAAGCATGAATAGCCACGTATCGTATAACACCTGGATGTTCAATTCGAATGGCCATTGTTTCATTATGGTGTTCCAATTTCGAAAGATCCGGTCGACTAGTCCTCGCCTGTTTTGAAAGCTTTGCAGCAATCTTCCAATGAGCTTCAAACCCTGGAGCTCGTTCAATTCGAACCCTCTTGATGGTAGCATATGCACCTTTGAGTGATTTGATCTCTACTTCAATGACCTTGGCTGTAACAAGCAATGCGTGAACCAACTTATGCTTTATTAACTACTCGGATCCACTGGTATCGTCTCTTCACTAACCGATTGTCTGTCTGCGCTGGCGTCCATTGCTCCATGGTTTCATCAACCCTTCAAAGTCGTCTCCTTTCTTCATCACTTCCTCAATATACGTATTGTCCTGAAGCAATCCGAGGTCCTTCCCATACTTGCTTAATGTTCCCTGGATATTCCACAAACAATCATTCAACCTCCACTCCAACCACTTTGTAAAGTCACGCTTTTCCATCGTCCCGTACCAAATTCCATCCCGAAGAGCCTGCAACATATCCCTCGCCATGTCTTCTTTAAATTTATCCACGCTATGCTCTTTGTACCAAACAAATTTACTCTCCAACGCCATAAGCGTGTTGCTTCGGTAAAAATCCACCACAAACTTCAGGAAGAACTTCTTACACGCTTCCGACTGCATGTCAGGGTCATCTTCAAGAGATTAATGTTCCCCCTTATCTGTCTTTTGTTTCTTTCCCTTCGGCATAGTGTCGGAGCTTTGGAATTGTAAAAAAAATTGGCAAAAGGTACCCCCCGGGCAACACTGACTTCTTCCTCCCCGACTGAGGAGCCAGAAGATGGGATAACCCTGCCAACACCAACTCCTTACTACTCTCACAATAATGTGAGTAGGGAGAAAAAAGTGAGACGTCCGAACTGGTCGGACGGCTTTATAGGCGGACGTGCTGTCTGATTAGGTCGGACACCAGATCAGACAGCCCGCGCAGTCCGCCGCCCGATCCGATGGCATCGGAACTTCGTCGTCCGATCGACCGGCTACCGGCAATTGGACGGGTCGCGGTGTCCGCCCCTGTATCGGACGGTGGGGTGCGAACGTCCTAATCCAACGACAGAATGGAGGCACCATTGCACAACTGACAGGATCCAGATCGGATGGCTCCACAGACCGCAGATCGGACGACCCGCAGATCAGACGGCTGACCAGACCCGACACAAAAGAACCAAATCCTCTTTGTTTTAGAATACTATCAAATATCCAATGCGCATGATCATCAAATCATGTGGTCTTGTTGGTTAATTAAGACTATATGTCAGGACTTTGAGACGAAGGTTCGATACTAGTCAAGCTCGTGTGATCAGTAATGAGATATACACGGCCAAGTCCGCCAGTGAGTGATCATAGGCAGGAAATATTTAACAACGAACCCCTTGTCTCCGGCAAAGTGCCATGAAATTGTAGGGTTTACAAAAAGGGTGGAATTTATAAATTATATGGCCGTCTTTTTCTAGCTAAAGTGGGCCTACTTATTTATAAGCTTGGTTTTTTTTATACACAAGTATGAAAGGTTTGGAAATATGCTCTCACTCTTATGAGTTACAAAAAGATTGACTTCCGTCAATTTCTATTGTTTTTTTCCAAGAATCACATCTTGTTTTGAAAAATCCGCGCCGTGCAATAACTCAAGCTAATATTGAAAAATTTGTCTCGCAAATTGTAAACCTCATTGAGTACCTAACCAAGCGTTATATCCATTGATCATTGATGAAGTTCATGTCTCATTAAAAGATATATCCATTTCATTGATGTTCTTTCTGTTCTTTTATCGGACGTTCTATACATGGTTGACAACAAAATGAGTTTACTTTACTCTTGATGCAATTAGGAAGGTCTGAGCTGATCCTATAACTTCGTTGTGCATAGCACAAAGGCCTTTCCAAGAAGGAATCCCACCGCATTCTCATTTCCTCCCCTTCCATAACTACCTTGTACAATGAAAATGTCCATCACAAATAGGGTTATTTCTGAAAAAAATTCTTGCTTCGCTATAGTAAGAAGTTCAATTAGACAATCGAACTACCAAAAGAGCACTTTCTTCAAACCCTCTTCATTTTAGTTCCACATTACATACTCCCCACTTGAATCATGTGGCTTCCCATACATACCTTTGGCCTAACACTTTCTTCAAACCTTCTTCATTATCAAACAACCTCACGAGCTTCTGTGCTCCAAGTGTCGTTCGGCAATACCAGTTCTCACAAAAACACAATCGTGAAGGTCGGAACGCACACCATTGAAGTGCATACTCACGTAGCTTGAGATCCACTTTTCGTACCCTAAACTTTTATCCCGATTGAAACGCTAGAGAGGGTATTGCCCATTTTCCCCGTGCTTTGTCAACGCATGATTTGCTTTTTTGCCCTTGAAAAGGGCTGTACTTGCTAGAACCATAGCCGTGTAGGGTGCGCTTGGAGATTGTTATGTTGTATAGACCCTAAACCCTAAATCCTAAACACTTGTCTTACCCATACACATCTTGTGCATGCCAAATCGTATGGTTTGGGCTTTGTCTCAAGAACGATGCAACTGAAGGATCAAAATTTATTTGTGGAGAAACCCTCATGGGGAATAAAACTCCACTAAATTAATACAAGTCAAGCCACCCATAAGCATCATAAACACACGTAGTTTGCAAAGAGGTAAGCTAGTCTCTCACACACTCACCCTCGAAAGGCCCAACTAGAAAAAGATGAGCAATCTAGGGTTTCTAAAGCTTTTGTACCATGAGGCGTCAAGATGAGGTGACAAAGCATGCGGTTTGACTACATAGGGCAGTGCTCTCTATATTGTTTCAAGTTTTCAATGGAGCACTAACACTAGTAGGGTTTAGGGTGGCACGGGACTCGGTGTCTAAAGTCAGATTAGGGTGTACTAGTGTGGTCCTATCATGGCGCATGAGAGAGGACTAAGCACCACTAAGACTTGGATGAAGTCTAGAAGGAAGGTATTCAAGTGCCAATCTTGCGGCATGGCACTTGGAGTTTGGTTGTCACCTCATGTTGACGCCTCCTGGTACAAAAGCATTAGAAACCCTAGAATGCTCATCTTTTTCTAGTTGAACCTTCGGAGGGTGAGTGTGTGAGAGACTAGCTTACCTCTTTGCAAACTTCGTGTGTTTATCATGCTTATGAGTGACTTAACTTGAATGCTCATCTTTTTCTAGAAAAAGCAAAGCATGCGTTGACAAAGTAGGGGGCAAATGGGCAATACCCTCTCTAGTGTTTCAATCGGAACTAAAGTTTAGGGTAGGCAAGCTGGATCTCAAGTTACGAGAGTATGCACTTCAAAGGCGTTCGTTCCGATCTTCACGATCGTCTTTTTCGAAGCTCTCGTGTTGCCGAACTGCACTTTCCGCACAGAAGCTCATGAGGTTGTTTGATGATGAAGACGGTTTAAAGAAAGTGCTCGGCCAAAAGTAAATACAGGAAGCCACTTAATTCAAGTGGATAGTGTATAGCAAGGACCTAACATAAAGAGGGGTTCAATAAAGTGCACTTTTGGTGGTTCGTTCGCCGCCATGAACTTCTTAGGATAGTGAGACAAGATGTTTTTCATAAATAACTTTATTCGTGAAGGAGGTTTTCGTTGCACAAGGTAATTATAAAAGGAGTAGGAAATGGGAATATGATGGGAGTCCTTCTTGGAAAGTCAACTGTGTTGTGCACAACCAAATTCTAAGATAAGCTTCTAGCCCCTCCATTGCATGTGAACTAAACTCATTTTTGTTTTCAACCGGGTATGTAAGGTCTACTATAAAAGTCAAGGGAACACCAAGACAATTTATAAATCTTTTTGTAAGTCATGAACTCGAACTCTTATTAATGGAAATAAGGGTGGGTTATGTACTCATTGTACTTTACTCTTCATGAATAGATTATATATGTATATATATAAATGGGTGGTAGCATACTACACTGGCTACACTTTGGGCACATTTGTGAAGTACTTTCGGTGTACGGTTTAGTGTGTGTGTACTTGCTATACTTCGGGCGGATGATCGTAGCCGTTCATTCACCATCGTCCGATCCGCCAATAGGGGTTCTTGCCACCGGCTATCATACGTACCCAGATCGGGCTCTAGCCACAGCTGCTAGTCGTCATCGTCTCGCTCGTTGCAGGATGTCGTGTGTGTGGCGTTTAGGGTTCGCTATTGTGTCTGCGCCGTTGGCCAGTGTGTTACCCTACGTCGTGGTCGTTTGATGTGTCTGTGGTGTTCGTTTGATGTGTGTCTGTGGTATTTGTTTGTTCGTTCTTAGGCTCATCTTTTCGCCGTTGTAGGGTTGTGGTATAGAGGGCTTTGTTAAGGCAGCTTAGGGTTAAGCTCCACTCGAACTTTTGTGTGTACGTTCGTCCCTCAAGGTCCGTCAAGGGTAGCGAGTGTACCATCGTCCCTCAAGGTCCCCCTGTTCCTCGCCGCGCTGGGTATGTACACTAGTCTTGAATCAGGCTTTGTTAGGGGGGTTAAATTTAGGGTTTAGATCTACTTTGAGGGTTAGGTTTGAGCGGCTGGAGTTGCAAATCAAGGCTGCAGGGTCTTTGAACGCAGCGTGCAATGTCGAGGAGGAGCAAGTCCGGAGGGATTGACGGAATGCGACCAGGTGTTAGAGATGGGAAGAGTAGATCCGGAAGTTTAGGAGGTTCTGGGGTGGGAGCGAAGGATGGCAAGACCAAGTCGGGGGGGATCGAGGTCGTGGGGGGAGTCGTTAAGGAGGAGGAGCGTTTCTTGGAGGTTGAAGAATTGGAGGAGCTGATTTCAACCCTGAAGTCCCCTCCGGATTTGTTAACTTGGGAGGACTTCCAGGACAAGTACAATCTGGAGTGTGGCCCAAACTCCATTAACCCGCATAGATTCAGGAAGGACAAGGAGATCTCGGACAAGACTATGCTTGAGTTGGAGTTGAGGCCGGAGGGAGCAAAGGGCCGATTAGGGTATTCTTGGACAGATTGTAAAGTACGGGAGATTGTCAACCGTATTAAGTTCTTGCACCCCCATAGTTTACCTGCATGGCACAGATGAAATACCCCGCACTGTGACTAAGCAATTTGCCGCGGGAGTTGCATTGGAGTACCAAAAGAACCTGGTCAATTGGGCGTTGTACGGTCAAGAGACCAATAACAGCAAGCGAAGGAAATCCGAGCAAGATTTTGGGAAGCTCCAGTATGCCATTAACACAAACGCAAAGGTCACGAGGAGATCCTGGAGAAGTCTGAAGGTTGATGCTGCTGTTAAGATGGAGCCCTTCGTTGGTGGGGAGACTGCGACACCTATAATGGTAAGGGTTTCTTAACTAAAAAATTCTTCTTTGATATGTTTAATGATTTTAATGGTGTTTAGGGTTCTTTGTATTCAAATACTATGTATGAAGTTATTTGTTTTGGGTTTACGGTTTGGTGTTTAGAGGGATCAGTATGCTAGGGGTGTAAAAGGCGACATTGGGTTATAGGTTTACGGTGAGGAGTTATTGTGTTTAGGGTGTTTGAGGGTTTAGAGGGTATAGAGATGGACTGAAGATTTCATGTTAATGCTTTTGATTCTTTTTAATTCAAACTTTGTTCTTGGGCGCAGAGGAGGCCTGTCTCTCCTCCGAGCAACATGCCAGCGAATTGGAAGATGCCTCCTCGAGGAAAGACACAAGGTGCTACTCCTTCGGTGAAGGTGGAAGACAATGGGATAGCCTCCATGTCGAGATTGGAGTACTTCCAAACCATGCACACAATTTTGCTGATGGAGATGGAGGGGCTGAAGTTGTATGAGCAGTTGGCGGTGAGGGCAAAGGACTCTGCTCCACAAAACATGCGACTTGCTCTTTTGATGGTGGAGTCATACGTAGCCAACTTGGCTTCTCACCAAGTTGTTGAGGGCAAGCGGCAATTCTTGGCTGAGCTATTGGAGGATCAAAAGCAAGCCGTTGCTCAGAAGGAGGCAGATGCGCAAGAAAAGGATTTAGGGACAGCAGAGTGTCGGAGGCTAGTAGAACAAAAGGCGCGGATGTGTGAGGAAGTCAAGGCCGAATGTAATCGCATTAGATACGGCAACCATTCCGGCAGTCTCAATCCGGTCCCACTTGTGTACCCTGAGAGCGCATTCGGCGAAGACGACTCCCTTGAGCGGAGGTTCTTGAAAATCACCAAGTGTGCCCTTTGTAGTTTCAGATTTCCAAAGAGCGACATTGTTATTGCGAGTTGCAAGCATATGTACCACCCATTCTATGCAAAGGTGACTTATGAAAGCAAATATAAGTGCACTGCAGCGAATTGTAGGGACAAGTTGGTTGATCCAGATTGGCATCGTAGTTTTGGATGAGGAGGTCCGGGGAGTGTAGTTGCTGAGGACGTAGCTGATCTTATGACGCAGTGCGACGAAGAGGTTGCACGGCTACTATGTGAACGTGCAGAGCGAGCCCGTCTATGATGTCCGACTACAGGTAAGTTCTTGGCGTGCAATTCATTTTGTGTTATATGTATGTTAATTAGTTAAACTTTCAAAGGGGCTGCGGGTTAAGGTACCAGTTCAGCTTATTGTACTTCTGTTCTTATATAAATTTGAGCAGTACTATGTGATTAGTACTTAATACTTGTCCCGGTGTTTCTGCTCCAATAGGGAGTTACTAATCTATAGTACTTGTCTTGCAAAGGCACAAGGAAAAATACATTCCCCCGCACTGTTTGTACCTTTAGTAATTCGAGTTGTAGTCTGCTACTTTATGTATGTCATTTGATTTCATTTTTCGAATATATGTGGAAGCACTAGATACATGTCAGTTCTCTTCCACTGTAGATGATGTACATTGCGTACTTACCTTAGAATTTGCAGTACCTACGATATAGTAGTCTTCCAACATGTTATAAGGTGAGTGATCCACCGTACGTGCTTGTTGTAGTTCTAGTGAAAGCAATAGTCATTTTGCTACTAAAAGTACATTGTTAGTATGACATGTACATTGCAACAGGGCTTACGGTCCACTCCCCTAAACCCTAAACCCTAGATTAATACTATTAGTACTTCTAGGGTAGCTTTAGGTACTTCACTTACTTATTGTACTTTTGAACAACTTGTTAATTCCCATTATGTGTTGTAATGATAGACTCGTCCTTAAAGCCGATGTCCTCCCTTTCGCATGGGTTTGCTAGTTTGGGGGAGCAAAGTCAGGCTGTTTGCTCAACAAGGTTAGGAGACTCCGCTGCAGCTGACACGCACACGAGCAGCCTAATGCAAATCTAGGGTGGTGATGACGGTAAGCGGGATGGGAGCCGACTGCCTAAGGTGCACCCTACACACACAAAGTCGGGCACGTCGCAGGGAAGATCTGGGGGACATAAGCAAGTTGAAGTCGATCATCTCCCTCGAGAGAAAGTATACGAATGCCTTGAGAAGGTGTCACGTGGTAAGGCAGCCGTGAAAGAGCCCGAGTTACTTTCGGACTCTGACGATGAAGATTTGGAAAGTGAAGATAATATATTCTACATCAATGGTTGCGTGACAAATATTGTTCTAGAATATATATAATGCGAGAATGATGATTTTATTTTACAACATTCTCTGTGTCTTTGAGTGTAGTTGAATTCACACGGTGAGAAGTGGATTATTGCAGGCAAACTTCCTCAATTGAAATCTAGTTCCAGGACTACAGTCACCGGAGACGGCAGTGACTCTGAATCCTCTGAGGGGAACAGTGGGCCGCGTCGCAGCTCCGAAGTGCAAGACGGAGAAGGATTACAGAGTGACATGGAGATGGATAGCGACAAAGACGTACAAAAAGAAGGAGAAAGCATACCTGCTGTTGTAATGGACGAAGCAGTGGACGTCACGTTTGAGGAGGCTAATTTTTCAGAATTCGTTGCCCGCTTGGATGTTGAATCTGACGCGATAGACGCGGTGCTGGCTTCTGTCTTGGAGTTGGAGGTGACGCCAGTCAAAAAAGCAGGAGAAGATGGGGAGGCGAATGGAAGTGGAAGGCAAGGTTCTATGATAACGGATGAGAAGAGGTTGGACATATCAGAGGAGGAACAAGAAAGTCCGGAAGATGAGAGAAGTTTGGGAATATGGGGCAAACGGTGGACCTCCTCAGTGCAGGACATGGTGGGTGCAAAGGGTACCATCAACTCGGACAAGACATTCAAAGTGCAAGAGGTGGACGTTTCTCAACAGATGGACGACATGGAAGTTAGCCGTGGGGGTGCAGCGGTAGAAGGGTATGTGGAAGTGAAGTGCACAATGGGTGATGAGGGGGTTGGGGCCGTGGAAGTTAGCGGTGGGGGGGCTAGAGGTAGAAGGGGTTTTGGAAGTGAAGAGCACCGAGGAAGATCAGGTGGTCGGGGCTGTGGGCGAATTGGTCCAGTCCAATACTAAGGACAAAACTGCGAAAGGCATGAAGAAGAGCAGCCAAGGAAGGAATTTGAGGAAGGACAGCGACGGGCAAAGGAAGAGTGAGAGATTGGGTTGTACGGAGCTAGAGCCAGCTTGGGGGACCCGGGCCTCTAAAAAATCTATTGAGGTTGGGGATGACGCCCGGGTAGTCGAAGGCGAAGATGAGGAGTCGACACCCCAACAAAAGTCCCAAAGCAAGAATCTCAAGAAGGAAGACGTACCATTGGATAAGCAAGGGCAAAAGACAAAGACCAAGAGGAAGACAAAGGACATTACTAGTTCGCGCAGTTGCCCTGATGTTGCGAGTCCCGGAGGCAGTCCGAGTGGGAAGAAGCTAAAGCCACTGAAGTTTGTTTTAGAAGCCTCTAACTGATGAATGCAGTAGGATTGTATAGTCAGCATTGGAGTGGGTGACCAATAAACTTGTACCCTGTTTTGTACCGTAGAATGTAAGTACTATGAGAGGTGTTTGACTTTGTGCCGATAATTATTGTCTAAAATACACCTCTTGTATGTGAACTGTCACGCAATCAAACTTCGTGATGAGCAAAAAAATCGCCTTTGCAATTCCTGATTTCTCTTCATTTGGCAACAGGATGTGATTTTGATTGTTGACCAGTCACATGGCTTGGAGCGGCATCCCGTGCCTGTGGTTGTCCCTGCTGGATGCCCCATGTCCCCTCCTCGTTTTTTCTACACAAAAAAAGCATGGTACTAGATGAAGAACCTAGTGCCACTGAACTATGGACAACTGTGGACAAAGCTTTTAGGGCTAAATTTGGTTGCACGTGCAGTGGCCCGGACTGTCTCACGTCCAGAGGTTCAGCTTGCATGTGTGCCCTACAATCAGGGGCTTTGCCTACACTAAAGGAGACCTCCTGCAGGCTGACGTGATTACAAAGTTGGACCGAGAGCTCCCTTTAGAATTCTGTGAAGAGGGCTCCGGTTGTTATTGTTCAAATCTCCAAAGTGAGGGAAATACTAAGTGTCTAGGCCATCGTCCAAGGATTTTCATCACCGAATGCAATTCGAAGTGTGCTTGCTATTCTACTTGCGGAAACCGCATGATACAGCACGGCATGATGGTAAAGGTCCAGGTAAGATTTTGCATTTACTTGAACAAGCTAACCCTGGTTTCTAATTCAGTAACTTATAACGGGCAGTTGTGGTTTCTAATTCCAGTTACTTATAACGCGCAATTGATCAACGTGGCAGATTTTCAAAACGCCTACCCGAGGGTGGGGTGTCCGAGCAGTGGAGCGCATCGAAGCAGGTAAATTTCTTTTTGAGCTCGCTGGGGAGATTGTGACCAATGGAGAACTTATCAAGCAAAACCATCTCGTGCATAAGCTGCTGGGATTTCGTCAAACCTACACCCTTCAACTCCATGCAAGTTGGCGGGTTGAAGTAATGGCCACAGACAACCACTCCCTATGTATTGATGCCACCCACTACGGAAATGTTGCAAGGTTTTTGAACCACAGGCAAGGACTTAACGCCAAACGTGGTGGATATTTATTTCTTTACATTCAGTGGCACTTGAAAATCACTCCACATTTTATCTCCCAATACTAACTTCCGGTTTTGCAGGTGTGAAGGAGCAAACGTTGTTGACATGCGTACTCGAGTAGATTCGAAAGAGGATCGAATCTACGACGTCGCCTTCTTTGCAAATCGTGACATCCATCCGGGAGAAGAACTAACGTGGATAACGATGCCTGCACTCAAAATTAGTTCCCCTGCACTGTTTCGTTTTTTTCCAAGACTCTTGCATTTTTTAGTTCTTGTTTTTTTTCTACTGCCAGAGAATTGTACTACAGTAAAGAACCCATGCTGTATTTTGCAGGACTACGGCAAGGATTTCCAGTCAGACAACCAGGACATACCCACCTTTAATTGCATGTGCGGGAGCCAAAACTGCCAAGACAAGCCTACAAGTCTTCAAAAACAAAAGAGCTCGAAGTTGCTACGGAAGCAAAAAGTGCTGAGACAAGCCCATAGGTCTTAAGAAAAAAAAGAGCAGGAGAACAACCGGAAAGTCGAAGTCGAAGTCAAAGCCGAAGCTCGAAGTCGCTATGAAGCTCCAAGTCTTTACATAAACAGCTCAGTTCACAATCCTCCCGCCGTAGTGGTAAGTAAACTTACTTGCAGAATACTGAACACCGTATTTAACTTTTAAAAACTATGCAAAAGGGAAAATAATAGTAATTTATAAACTTTTCCCACGGCACTATATTGTCATTCTACTCTTTACATCCTATCACCTCTTTCTATTGCACAACATCAGGGTTTGGCAGCGCGGTCGTAGGCAGTGCGTTGCTAGGAAATGGAAGCGCTCTAATTTAACTCTGCAAAGAAGTGAAATCTTGAAACTTGAGAGGAAGAGGCCAGCGTATATCCTCAAAACTTGAAAGCAAATTCTCAAAACAAGAAACAAAGCAAACTCTAGAAACTTGAAAGCAAGAGGCAAAGGTATAGAAGAATGAGAGTAGACAGAGAGGACACCCTGGGGTCTTAAAGAGCACGTGCCTGAACAAGAAAGAAGAACCAGAGGCCAACGGGGCAATAATTAGCTTGGGGTATCACTTTTTGGACACACTAATTAGGTTATTTTTGTTTAAAACCTCCAAAGTTTGCCTAATTTGTTCATTTTGATCAAGTAAAAAGACCCTAAAATGAAAAAAATAAAATCCTGCACCTCAATGGAATCAGAATGTATATGTTCAAAGAGTTTCTATTAAAAAAATTATTTATTTTGGATCCATTCATAGATGTGTAAAAAAATGCCGAATTTTGGAATTTGCAAGCTGCATGTGCACAATTCATTAATTTTTTTAATGATAAAATAAATTATTTTGTACTCTACACAATTAGATGTAGGTCATATTCAAAAATAATATTAAATTTTTTTTTTTTGATATTCCATTTGCTTGATTTCAGGAATTCTAGGTGAGTGGGATATAACTTACTTTTTCAACTAAAAACTCAAATAAAATTACTTAAAAATCTTTGATTGTAATCAAAAAAAATTCCTTGATACGTTATAAGTGTAGAAAACTAAAATCACATTTAATGAAGTCTTACTTTATTAAAATTAAAAAATATGTTTGTTTGACACACCAGTGCAATTGTTCCGAAGACAGTTTTTTTGGGTACCCCAACCATACCATCACCCAACGTATATCTTGGAAGGTCGTCCCTAGCAGTCGAATGGCCTTTGAGTTCGCTTCCTCACCCCAGACCTTATGTTTTCAATGGACTCATATACGTTGGAATTTACATCGCCCCCTATTCCGTCCCTCTCGTACATGGTATCAGTGGAGCAGAACACTCCACGTACTCATAGTCTCTCTTGCTCATGCTTATCCCGCCAAACCCAGCCACTGTGTCAGACCAGCAGAACATTCCACCTAATCCAGTCCTTCCCGCTCGTGCTTCTCCCGCCAAACGAAGTCGTTGCTTTGCATTGTATGGCAGTGATCTCAGAACCACTTTATGACATTCTGCACAGGATGCTACCTCCCACATAAATTGTAGATACTTTTGCTACCTTGTGAATGTACTACTCACAATACCTCCATGATATCCTGCAATACACTTGATATACTAAGGTGATACTATGATGATATCCGCGGATATCACCTTATGAAGTTGCTACATATTTATAACATGATAAGCATTATGAAGTTGCTACATATTTATAACATGATACTCGTTATATTTTTTAAAAAAAATTCTTTTGTTTTCTTTATATGTTTAGTAGCTCACTTTTTTTGGTAGAAATCCAACTAATTTAAGCCAGTTTTGAGATCATTGGTGTATGGTGTTAGGAACACTCTATCCCCTATGCGATCCCGTTTGAATTGTTTGGCGCCAAGTCTAAATCCCTTGAAGCCGCTAATTCTGCGCCACTGGCTGGTATATACAGTTTTTTAAGTGCAAATGGATGTTGCTTTAGAACCAAGTCCCTATACATTCCTTTTATGTTATACATTCCTATAATTTTTTTAATTTTTTTAAAACGAATGAAACAAGATTTCATTGCAAAGGGATCCAAGAGAACAACAAACACCCGGCCACAATTGGCATAGGTGAAGGCCAACAACAAAAAGACCGCCCCGGGAAGGCTGGCCAGCACCGCAGCTTCGCCACTGGCCGGCGCAACAGAACAACCCAGGACAAACACCCACCTCCAACCGAGACCACTAAGGACCTACCAGCCACCCGCACAATTATACATTCATTTTAATTTGAATTCCAATGAACTATCCTCCTAATGTATTTCATGTATTTTATATTAAATCCTTTCATCCTTTGCGTACATAATTGTCTTTTATTTTTCTTTAGAGACGCCAATTTCTCTCTAGAGACACCAAATTGCACAAGGTAAAGATGATAACTTAGAAAAAAAACAAAAACGTTCCCATATTGTTGTGTACTAGGCCACCAGAAGAATCGTGGTTATGTTGTTTATAATTGTGGTTTCTTTATCCTCATGTCAAAATTGTATTTAATTATGATCGTTATAGGGTAATTTGATTATAGCTTAAGTGTCTTCATCTTGTTTTATATATGGTTTTTTTTAATTCCAAATGAAAAGCGCAATTTTCCACATGTGTTTCCTAATTCATTCTAGATTTTAATGTGTTTAACCTTTTCTATTTTTTTTATCCTCTATGCCAAGCATTAACCCTTTAACGTCCCAGTTCAACCTCGAGGGGTTTACTTCCAAAAAATTACAAATGGCGTGCAAAAAAGTACAGGGTCCAAATAAATCTTGGAAGATAATTTTTATGAATGAATTACATTAATATAGGATGCTTAAAATTGATGACAAGAATAATTATGAAAATATTCTTGAGATAGTACTTCTTACAGTAAAAATTACTTTTATTTTTAAGGGTACTTTTAAACACCCTATTTTCAAAGATGATACGCAAAATATACTAAAAGTCGCCTCCCCGAGAGTTCAACACTGTTTTTGATTATTTGTTATAAAATGTTTGACGAAAACCAAAAATGGAGTTGATGAACATAGACAAGTTGTAAATGTCAATGTGAAGATCACATCTGTATGGTTGCATTTATCATATATTTCTGTGACAGTATTTTTTATTCGATTTTGCAAGGTTTTCTCTTGAAAATCAATTAAAAATCATTAATTAACGGAATTTTAGAAAAAAATATTGTGATGAAATTGGATAACATGCACTACGAGATGGTATAGTTTCTATTATTTGATTCTACTTATTTTGAAAAATCATCTTTAAGGTCTAACTTTTTGAACTAAGAATGAAACTTGACATAAACCACTTGTGTTGTTATTTCAAATCCTATAAATTGCATAGACATTGTTGATTATTTCATTTGGCAAATTATTAGATTGACACATTTGTACACATTTGCTCAAAAAAAATTATCTATATTTAGCACATGAACTAAAGAGAAACACTTAACCCCTAAGTAGTAAAAACACTTGACAAGTAGTAAAAATATGAAAGTGAAGAAAATAAAAGAGACCTATGATTGGAGCATCTTTAGAAAGCCTTTTGTATTTTGGACACTCAAATTGCAAATTTCTCAACAGTGGAAAAACTTCAAATGAAGTCTATTATCCAATCCCAACGGTCAAAAGATGTATCATAACTTAACTTAAACATCTAATGAAAACACCAAATACAATAAAGTTTAAACATTTTAGTTTTTGAACGTTGGACCAAAAATCAAGCATAATATGGTTGATTGGGCACTTAGGGGTTAACTAATCAACATATCTATATTTACATTATTAACATTTAGAAGGTGATATAAATGGCTAGAATGAAATGTTCTGTGACAAAAAGAAAAAACCAATGAAATACTATGAAATACTTTCCTTCTTTCATATGTACATTTATTTTTCTTTCCTTCCCTTCATATCAATTATTTCCTTCCCTCCCTTCATATTTATCTCCCCTTCCTCATCTTTCTCTTCTTCCCCCTCCTCCTTCTTCCCTTCTTCTACTTTTTTCCTTCCTTCATATATATTTAGGGTTTAGGGTTTTTCTTTCACTCCGTTCATTTTTATATTTTTGAGGGTTGATATATCATTAAGAGACGCAATTCCTCGTGATAATTAATGTATATATCATCAAAATATATTTAAAAATAGAACATTAAGTAAAGGTGTGCCTAATGTGCTTAACACCTAACTGCCTAACCATTCATATTTTGCATGATAAACGGAGTTGAACACCAATTCCTCATCCATAATTCACTTTTTGCTGACTTGTGGATTTTTTACTAAAACGTTTGTGGATTTGTGATATTTTATTCCACAAATTATGTTATAGTGTTCCATTCATAATATCGAAGATTTTAGTATCAAACTGATCTTGAAAAAGTGAACTACTAAAATTAAGCAACTGAAAAATCTCTAAAAATTACTACACTTAGCGCATTACATTTCAACCCATCACAAAAATTTCATAATTATCGTGTTAATATATTATTCGTAATCATATTACAAAAGACCTCTGAATTTTAAGTTTGAAAATTTATAAGCAAATATTGATGATAGCAATTGCAAATCTAACCGTATAGACAAAATCTAAAATTCGTAATGTACAACCTTTATTCATTCTAAAAGTTGAAAATATCCCTCTTAGTTGCATTTTATAATGCATCTTTGAAAAATTGCCAAATATGAAAAGGGTGATAATGTATCCCGGTTAATGCCTATATTGGGCATTACGCAAATTAAGGATACTTTTACTTAATGTGCTTATTGTGTACACCTAACGTCGAGGCACCTAAAACCGACCAAGTACCAAAAATCAACCACCCTACATTCATGCCTAATTTCTAGATTTTCAAAGGGAATATGTACCTCACTTGTACACTAGAGCATGTGATTGGTTGTAGGTAAACCTATGACTTTCACTTTGAAAAGTTGTACTTATTCAAATAATTATAAACATATATATATATATATATATGTAAACTTCTTAATTTCTTATTGTTAAAGGAGGAACATACCAAAAATATCGATTCATCTATCCAATGTATAGTGAATGTCTTGACTGATCGGTTTTAGGTGCCTCGACACTGCATTTACATTGCTGGCGGATTTTTGCCTAAATTGTACCTCACATTTGATGTGGCTACTTGTACACTAGAGAAAATGAACACAAAGGTAGATGACATCGCGAAAAGCTTCTAAAAAAAATACCACAATCGCCAGGATTGGGATGAAAGTGTCATATAATAGATAAATTTATTGATGAACATATTAATTTGGATGATTCTATCCATGTTTTCCTTACCTCGCTACATTCCAAGGTGTATGTCAGTCTAGCAGCTGAAAAGAAACAAAATAAACGTTGCCTCGATTTTAGTGACCCTCGCTCCTGCCCTGCGACATAGTGACCGTAGATGTGGATTTGAGAACAACTGCATAGACATTACTATTACTGTCCCAAGACGTGCATCGACAAGGAATCAACTTAATGCCTCGTTTATAATTAGGACAAAGAGGATTCCAGCGTAGGAACGCCTAAGGCCCTAAGTGACTTATATGGATTTGACTTTTGCCATATTATCTCAATGGGACGTTACGTTGGTTTTTTGGCGCCAGAGTTTCGATTGTCCATGATGGATTCACTTTGCTACAGTTGGTCGATTCTGTCTTCAAGTGCATTGACAAACTTGTGAATATGTAAGCTTTCCATGAACGCCTCTGGTTGAAATGTGTAGTATGTATTGGGCCCAGGTGTTGATGGTTTGGACTGTGGTTCAACTGAGGTCGTCAACTTTGTTGTTGAACTATCATTCCAATTAGGTTACCGTCGAATACAGAGTGTATTATTTTGGACTACAGAGGTGGAGAGCAACATGTTTCATGACTTGTTTTTACTTTACGATTCTGCATTGGTGTAGAATTTTTTTATTTCATGTATAGGTGGGAGTGGACAACAAATTATTGAGAGGGAATTCTTTAAGTGCTCTGAAATACTTGACATTCATAATCTCATTGGTGTGAGTAACTTTGACACTCTCAACTGTCGAAGGACGAAAAGGTAAAACGGTCTGCAGGTAATTCCAGGAACCAAAAAGTATTCAATTACATGAGGCGTGGACACCAAAACCATTATGTCCTGATAGATCAAAATTCAAGTTGATAAGTGGTTTTGAAATGACCAGGTAATTATTCATCATTCTATTCATCATCGTCGTTTTCCCACAACTGTGCTAGAGACTGCCTCACGACTTCCACAACTTCTGAGGGGATCTTGTACAGGATCCCCACCTTTCAAGCGATATTGAACCAATTTCATTCGGAATTTGCATGCTAGGACTAGGTGGGAGGCAACATGAGCTACCATGGACTTGTCAAGATAAGTGTAAGTGAATTCCCCCTCCCTGACTTTTTGTAGTAAGTACCTTCGATGACGTAGTCCCCGGCTTCGAATTCTACACCCCAGGGACACATAAGAGGAGCCTGTTGTTGATACTTTCGACGTTGGCACTGCAAGACATAAAACTCAACGCCTTCTTCATTTGGTTGCTCAGCTGGGGCCACGAAGTTTTTACCAACATCAACAACGTCATCTAGTCTTTCTCCTTGCTGAACCTGGACCACAATTTGTAGACGAATTTTAGGAAAGAATTCAGCAAAAGTGTAGCAAAGTCCTTAATGTTTTCGAATTCACACACTAGCAAGTCTGATTTTTTACAAAGCAAGGTATTAAATTAAGGCTGAACTTGCTCCACAGGGTCGTCGTCAATGGTGTCCACCTCGTCTGATGAGGCCTTAGGCTGAAGTTTCACTGCACGCCACCGAGTAACGTGGGCCTGCTGCTCACAATTCTCCCAATCCTTCTCTATGCACGAAACACTAAACATGAGAGAGGTCTAACCAATAAGCATGTCTTATTTGTGACAGAATTCCCCATAATAGAATGAAGTGATCTCGAGACGGAGATGGTGTGGCACGCCATTGATGACTCGCTACTAATCTCGTTCTCACCCACGTGCCAAAAGGTACGGTGAATGTCTCTACTACTTGTCCCAGCATATGAAGAAGGCGCTTGAGTGGAGAAGCCTTCTTGCAAAAACTCAACACATTGAACTGCGTTCTGCAACTGCCTCTCTGGGTTCCGAATTTGTTCCATACGTAACGCACGCTTCACAACAACCCCCGCGCCATCCCATTCTCTTGCATTAGAACCCAAAAATAGGTTTTGAAACCGCATTGTAGAACATTGCACATCATCCCTATACTATAACGGTACAACATACATGAAGTACAAAAGTACAGAAATACTTGAGTACTTAAAATACAAAGAGTACCTTTTCCATGTCTAGTTGCAAAGTAATTCCAGGTCATGGAGTAGCCACCAGTAAGACTCGGGTACCTAGCAACAAAATACATAGTTGTTGCACCTTGAAATTGACCTGCACATCCATCGCTGAATACCCAGTGCTGTACGGGTCTTTCTCCGTTAGCAGTCAACCACCTCCAACGTAGAAGGTGACAATGTTGAGCAAACAAACTGTCATGTTTTTTATCATCTGAGATGTAGTAATGTGTGTGTTTTAAGGTGACTAATTCACCATCTACATCACGTACCCTCTGCAGAGTGATGTGCACAAGCAAAGACACATACGATGACACATAGTACATGGACTGCACCTCATTCTAAATTTGAAATTCGTAATTCTCTGCAAAATCAATGTGAGATACAAGAACCTCTTCAGGCAAACCAAACATCATCTCCTTGCATTGATTGTCTTGCCAGTTGGCAATTAAATTGTGTTTGATGAATGTAGCAACCTTGGGTTTCAAGTAACTAATGAACTGCAGAGGACTTGTCTCCTGATACACCTCCTGTAAACGCTTCTTCGGCTTCCCTGTCTCTTGGTCGGTCCCAATTGTGACGTAGGAGAATTGTTTCCACCTAAGCTTTGGCTACTCCTCCGAAGACAACTCTTGAGGACAAAGACAAAGAGTATCCACACCACAATCTTTACACGCACCCATTAAACAGCTCAGCTTGTGCCATTCAGCAAATTCGAGCTTTGGGCAAAGACATGCAGTCCACAATTGAGTGATCTGTTTATAGACTTTGTGATGAGCATCACAACCTACACCTTCACTCGATGCACCATCAGTCAATGCACCCTCCATAGATGTAGAGCAAACATCACATTCACAACAGCAACCCCGTTGTGCAAGCAAGCCCCTCTTTTCCTCCCGTAGAGTGTTCAGTCCTACCCTCATGAGGTCCATTTCTACGTGATAGATACAACAACACACATTACGGTCCCTCAGAGGTTTCACATACCAGGGCTTCAGGCTCTCGAACCTTTGCTGCCTGATTTTCACTCTGGGTGTGCCTCTTTGAACTGCAAATAGAATGTCGTCTGGAACACCTAGCGAAGGACAAGTACTATTAGTACTACAAATGTGAACATTGTGACACTTTGAGTACTTAACAGAATGGAAGTACTACTTCAAAGTACCGACAGTAACTAAGCCAAAGCACTGCATAATACATCAATGTAATTAGGAAGATCCTACAAGTACACTTCATCAATAAGTACTAAGTGGAAGTACATGGCTTACGACAAAAAGTACTTTCTGGCAACAATACTAGGGGACGGAGTACAAGCGGTATGGCCAGAAGTACATGTGAATTGTAACTATGAATACAAGGAATACATTGTACGTAAATCCGTCCTATGATAAGTATATTACCTAAGAGTCAGAGAGTAGATCTAGTACACTTGCTACTACGGGTACGAGAGTTGTTTCGATCAAGAGACATATGTACTGAACTTTGAAATCAAGAGTAGTATAGGGGGGCAATCGAAGAAATCGTTAGTAAATCCTTAGTAGTAGTAGAGATACTAAAGAAGTCACTAATACAACGTAGATGAAAAGGATTGTACACTAATCTTGATGCATACAAGAAGTACAACAAAGGTAGAGTGCAATATACTTAAGTCATACTTGCGTGACTGTCAACTAGTGCTTTGGATGTGTCTCTCCTCCTTTCTTCACACCAGCACCTTTGTTGACAACGTCCTTTCTATTTGGACTAACTCTGGTTCGAGTGTGCCACCAAGCCTGGACTATTGCTACTGTGTATTTTGACGATCCATCTGTTCTCTTTTGCCTATGCAGGGGTGCCTCCCTCCTCGTATTGTTCTCTCCTTTCCAAGGCGGCTTGAATGTTTTCCGGCTTTGTTTCTAACACATGTGCAAGCGCCCTAACACCACCTACAGTGCCACTCACTGCAGCATCCAACAGTGCACCCTTTCTAGACAACATATTGTTTGAGAAAGGTATAGACAAAGATTGTAACTCAGCTCTAAAACTTTCAATCAAACAATGAATAATTTTTGCCTCTATATGGCGAGGATAATAATAAGGCAGAAGTGGCAAAACTTGACTATGCCGGAGGACCTTCTCGAGCACTGTCCGTCGACAATCTAAACTCTGAAGGAAGTTCAGCTCCTCAGATATGCTTTGCACAATCTTTTGCGCAACCCTGGAGGCATCCCGAGCTGAAATGGCGGCTATTTCATCAACCGCTGACTCCTTCGTCAATATCCCCCCTCCTTCTAGAAGTTGTGAAGATTTCTCGTGATGGCATTGCTGGTACAACCGATTGCGCTCCGCCTTCTCTAAACGTGCAGCCTCTGCAGATTCCACATTTGCCGCCCTCTCCAAAGGACCAGCGTGTTGTGTCTTCGACCTCTGCGACCGGGATTTGCCGCCCATCCTACACGTGATAAGACCCACGAATCCAATAAGGATTTTCCACGCGGTTAGAGAAGAACGAGACCAAACCGGAAGAATGGTGTCCGCAAAGAGCCTTGTCTTGAATCTACGTACAACAACAGTGGTGAACATATAAAACAGGTTGCCTTCAAAAAACCAAAACTTGAAAACAGAACAAATATGAGAATGGGGAATTAAGAAATCTGACCAAACTTGGAACAACTCACCAAGTTCGCAAAAGAAGGTATCGGAGATAGGATTGTAAATTCTTCACAATTGTAAACATTTTTAGATCTTCATTTATAGAGTTTAGAAGCAATACACATTAAAATTTCAAAGAAATAACATTTTATATTTTTAGAATTCAAATTTGGAATTATTGGTTATCATTGTACTTTTCATCATAGGAGCAAAAACAAATAGCTCACAACCACCACGATGTTGGCAAAAAATAAATAAATTCAAAATATTATGAAAAAAATCCTAGATATAGAAAACGTCCTGCATAATCTAGTGCAAGAAAAATTTGGAAAAAAAGTTTTTTTTCACATAGTTAAAAACATTCAAAGTCCGCTGAAAAAAAAAGTTTGATAATTACCAAAAGAGTTCTATTCTATGCATGAAGAGTTTGAGGTGGTTTGGTGGTTTAGGAACTTGATTAGTAACCGGGAGGTTGAGAGTTCGAATCCCACCGTTGGCGATAGAGCTTGGGAAGCTATGGTGGGCCCCACCGCATGTGCGGGCAATTTCTTTGTAGTTGAAGTCGGTAGCGAGGAAAGTAATCATTTTATACTTTTTAATATTTTATTTTATTTTATATTTTTTAATAATACTATTTTGATCAAATTTAGATATAAAAAGAAAAGAAAATCTAGATATGGAAAAGATGATGTCGCACGAAAAACGCACTGATTCAGTGTAGTTTTAAAGACGATTAAAACACGACATTTGACGACTATAAAGAGTGCTGAATTCATACGTTTTCAATGGATGTATCAATCGTATCGAATCAGTACTATATCTGCTTGTACGAACATCGTGTCATATCAGTGTAGTTGCGATGAATGACGCAACGATGCGGAATCAGTGCGAAAATAGTACGAACCCTTGAAATATCGGAAATCGCACTGAATCAGTGCAGAATCAGTGGGGTCCGAAATTCCTGATGGACATCGGTGTAGAAAACCTTTGCAGAGCTGCGCCGTAGTTTACACTACTTGCAACACTGAGAAGGGAGCTGGACCGACGTTTCCAACCCTTGCATGGCACAGGCGCAAGCAAGACAAGCCACTAATCAATGAACAGAGGCATGCAAAAGCTCTACAATTCTAGAAAAGTACTACATACACAACCCCATACCCATTTTTTTTGTGATATTAGCATATCAACAAAAATGCATAGCCCTATTCCAATCAAGATTCATGATTAGAAACGTGTAAACATGTTTTTTTCTTAACTAAACAAAGTACTTTTTGGAGAGTACTTCCTGAAAAGTACTTTTCTGACATACTTTTTGCATAGGCATAGTGTGCCACCACCCAAATATATAAGTTAATAATGTTCACACAATGAGCCTTACATGCTTTATAAGCCTAGAGCATTAGCGCTAGTGTAACTGGACCAAGACACACGGCCGCCATGGAGGACAAGGAGATAGGCCATCAGGAATTTCGGACCCCACTGATTCTGCACTGATTCAGTGCGATTTCCGATATTTCAAGGGTTCGTACGATTTTCACACTGATTCCGCATCGTTGCGTCATTCATTGCAACTACACTGATATGACACGATGTTCGTACAAGCAGATATAGTACTGATTCGACACGATTGATACATCCATTGAAAATGTATGAATTCAGCACTCTTTATAGTCGTCAAATGTCGTGTTTTAATCGTCTTTAAAACTACACTGAATCAGTGCGTTTTTCGTGCGACATCATCTTTTCCATATCTAGATTTTCTTTTCTTTTTATATCTAAATTTGATCAAAATAGTATTATTAAAAAATATAAAATAAAATAAAATATTAAAAAGTATAAAATGATTACTTTCCTCGCTACCAACTTCAACTACAAAGAAATTGCCCGCACATGCGGTGGGGCCCACCATAGCTTCCCAAGCTCTATCGCCAACGGTGGGATTTGAACTCTCAACCTCCCGGTTGCCAAGCAAGTTCCAAACCACCAAACCACCTCAAACTCTTCATGCATAGAATAGAACTCTTTTGGTAATTATCGAACTTTATTTTTCAACGGACTTTGAATGTTTTTAACTATGTGAAAAAAAAAAATTTCCAAATTTTTTTTTTGCACTAGATTATGCAAGACGTTTTCTATATCTAGGATTTTTTTCATAATTTTTTGAATTTTTAAATTTTTTGCCAAAATCGTGATGGCAGATCATGGCTGTGAGCTGTTTTTTTTTTTTTCAGCGGACTTTGAATGTTTTTAACTATGTGAAAAAAACTTTTTTTCCAAATATTTTTTGCACTAGATTATGCAGGACGTTTTCTATATCTAGGATTTTTTTCATAATTTTTTGAATTTATTTATTTTTTGCCAAAATCGTGGTGGTTGTGAGCTATTTTTTTTTGCTCCTATGATGAAAAGTACAATGATAACCAATAATACCAAATTTGAATTCTAAAAATATAAAATGTTATTTCTTTGAAATTTTAATGTGTATTGCTTCTAAACTCTATAAATGTAGATCTAAAAATGTTTTGGGAAATTAAACCGGAAGTATAATTTAAAGAAGATTCTTGGAATATTCCAAAATATTCCAAAACAATATAAAATATTATGAAAGATTCCAAAAGATTCCAAAAGATTTCCAAAAAATATATTAAAATATTGTACACGGATGTCGTACGAAAATAATTTGCATTATAATAGATACTGAAATCGCACGAATATAATAAATGGCATTAATATGATACGTATACCATACTGAATTCGCATTAACTAAAACCGCACGTTATCCGTGTCTTATCAGCCATGTGATGTAAATACACGATTAATGCACGGATTCCGTCAAGGACGACTTTCGTGTGGAAACAACACTTTTTTGATAATCATTGAAAAGACACTGCATCGACACTCTAGTAATGCATGTCACTTCCGTACCGTAACGACACTTCTAAATGCACGTATGACGTGCGGAATCAGTGTTTAACGATAAACGCACTGAATCAGTGCAGAATCAGTGGGGTCGGAAATTCCTGATGAGGAGGACGGTGGAACTGGTAGTGATTAGCTTCCATAATAGACCCAAGCTTAAGTATAAGAGTATTTGTACAATAGGGATGAAACACTTCTTGGTTATTGGAACTTATGAATATTTTGTTATGCTCGGGTTTTACACCAGGAGGTCACTCTTTGTATACTCCTTGTTAAACATGGACTCCATGGTTGTGCCTTTATTTAATGCATGGGTTCAAATCCTTTGTTTAACATAGTTCTTCGGACTTAGCCTCTTTACTATACAATTCTACTATTACGTCCTTTGATTAAACGCTTGTTCTTTCAATCTCTGTCTCTACTGTTCTATCTCAATTATTGATCCTTCTCTGCTGCTATCTAACTTGGAAGACTTGGATACCATGTCTTCTATCTTTCTAGCTGACTCTAATGTAGGTACTTAGGACAAGTATTGCTGCTCTCTACTTAGTCCTTGTACCAAGCTGTCCTTGCTCTGATATCCGTCTCCATGCGCACAAGTCAAAATCACGTAACCTCTGTCTTCCTATCTTCAAAACACTCACTATTCAATGGCGCCAAGAACATCTAGGAACTGACTCTACTCGAGCCAGTACTCACACTTAATCAACTAACTACCTCAGTAATAGTATACTCTTCTCGGACCTTGTCTAACTTCCAAGGAGTCTAAGTATGCCAAGGTAGTTCAAGACCGTATGTTAAAGTGACCCAGCGTATATGTATATACATAAATATATATTACCTTGGGGAACCAAGGCACGCCTTGAAACTAGAGTACTTACCTCTCCAAGACTACTCACTGACTAGGCTTAACTTGATCATATAACCCCTAACTCACCCCCTGTCTTCCCTGATTAGGCAGCTTTGCTAGCCTGTTTCTAGTCTCGGTCGTCTCCATATAGTTACCGAGACTAAGAGCGAGCAGCCTACTATATATCCAAAGTTTGTAGCATCCAAAAAAAATTCAAACTAAGGACATGTCTTGATCTATACAAAGAAAAATTGAAGACATTGGATTCTACGGTCTAGGCTAGGTTTCAACTTCCACTGGAGCATAGACACTCTTGTTAAAGCCGCCTAACATCGCCAATGTCCCCGAAATGTCCCACGTTCCACGTCCCATTGTTGCCCAAAAAAACATTGCTCTATCAGCCGCCTTTCATTCTCTTCCTCTTGGCTCCCTCTTCTGGCTTCTTGAAGATCTTTTTCGTACTCATCATCTCGATCGTACTAACTCGATGGCCTAGCAGAAAATCCGTTAGGGGGGCCGTCTGCAACACTATATATATCCCTACCAAAACTCATGGGTGCACTGCTTGCTCAGCTTTCGCCGGGGCTAGAATATATAGGAGTATAGCTTTGAAACCCATGATGTCCAAAATCGTTGTGGGTCCTTTTGGGAGAATATGCTCGTGGGGTAGTGTATCTGTCCGGATACAGAACCCGTTCATCATTGTTTACAACGTATGAATTATCATCGTAGCCATGGCTAGCTCCCCTTTGTTCACCCCTGCCTACTGGATTTGAAGTTCCATGGTAATTTTCATAGCCATGCTGAGGAGGAGTTCCGAACGTCACGGGATAGTTCTCAACGTTGCGTTGCCGATATGTATTGCGTGCACGTACTTCCCATTGCGAGGTGTTGTCATCATATACAACAACGTTTGTCGCATTCGCTCGACGATTAGACCATTGCGGCACACAATCACTCGGTCCAACCCAGTTGGTAGGAATAAAGTTTTGTGAACGTTTCAAACGTTTAGCATAATTCCCGGACACCGTAATCCAATCCACATCCTTGTGCAATACAATCTTAGCCCAAACCATTGACATTAGGCCATATTTCATGATGGTTGGTTTTGAGTTAGGCAACCCAATGAAATCGTGCACCTCCCAATAACGTTCTCGGAAATGATTGCTGTGGCACGTCGCAATTGGGCCAGATACTACCATTTGAGATCGTGGCCAAATCTTGGCTAAATGCATCATCTTCACGTATTGCTTGCATATTTTACAACTCCCACGTTCTTTCCGGCTCGGTGTCCCATCCCGGCTCCATAATACAATTGGGGTCAACGACTTGATCCTTGTGTATATCTTGAGAAGTCCCTTGTGAAGATCTCCTATTGCTGCTGCTTCGGCGAAACATCGTGGGAAGTCAAAACAACGCTAGGAAACCGCATGCAAGGTAGAAGCGCAACGTGCTGCAAACGTCCCAGAATGAAGTCAAACATGCGTACAGCGTGACGCAGAGACTCAATAAAAACGTGACAGAGTCGGTGCAGGTGCTGTCGGAACATCACTATGCCCACCGCCTCTCTGAGCGGACGAAGAAAGTCGTCCACCATTTATACCGTCCGCCTAGGACGGACAAAGCCTACAGTGGACGCCAGCCTGATCCAACGGCCCAAATCGGACCGTACCAGTTCCATCGGATGGCGTGGGTGCGGACGTTCTCATTCGACGGCCAATGTCCACCCGTACATTTTGACCCTCCAATCGGACGAGCCGGGGGCGCACGATCACACGACCTGATCGGACGGCCCGCCCCGGGTCCCCATATTGAACGAACCACACCGGCCCGACGAATTGATCGGACTAACATGCGCGCTCGGACGAGACCCTGACATCAAATAGCAAATCGGATGCGTCATCGGACGGTAGAGCGGACGTAGTATCGGACGGTAGTGCGGATGGGCCGCCCGTGGACGGCGTGGGCCAGCAGCCCATGAGAATTGTCCAAAGTATTGTGTTTTTGTGTTCAATTGCTCTCCTTTGTTCCTCTTCGAGTCCAAGTCCTTGGGTCAACACCCACTTCAAGAATCCTCACGTACTTCGAGGACTATTATGAGTACGGTCAAAGAATGTTCCAACATTTTTTGTGCCCCGCATTGATTTCTTGTAGTGCATTACTACTAGGAGAACGGCTCGTCCTACGTTTTTCATGATGTCTCTTACCTCTCCATTGTTAGCTAAATCTGCCCCACTCCCCCAACCTCGCCCTTCTACCTTTCTTCCTTTGTTCATTCTCCCTCCCACTTTTGGCCAAATCCATGAATTGACTTGGAATTACTTACCAATTGAATACATAAGTGAAATAATCAAATATAAAGGCAAAATAATCAAGCAAGGGGTTCCATTTTGAATTCCATAAGAGTTAGCAATTTTTTATGCATACGTTAATTTGAACCTAATAGAGTAGCTTCAATCAATGGAATCACAATCATAATTTAAGAAGGAAAGACCACTTCAATTTTCAAAAACAAATTATCACAAAATACATGTTACAATTTATATTTTATAAACCTAGTTAGAGGGGAAAACTTGAAATTAAATTGAAATTGAACCTATTGTATGCATGTTCATATGAATAGTAGATATGAAAATAGATTAAAGTTGAACATATTGAATGCACATGTATGTACGTATATATTTACATACATATAAATAAATGTATGTATATGCGTATGTGCATGCATGTATGTGTATATATAAATATATACATATATAAATGGTCGACATATATATATATATATATTTTATATACACACACACATACATACCTCCATATATTCACATACACATACTTGTACAAATATATATATATATATATATATATATATATATATATATATATATGTATGTATATATGCACATGTATTTGTATATATACATAAATTTATATGTCCAGAACATAAATATATTGTGTACACATGTACGAATGTATGAATAATGTTCTTTGGACAATATAGCCCGCAATATAGTCTGATTATTGTTATTAGCAAAATTGAAATAGTTTCAAAAAAGGAACAATCTTGGTGGAATATTATTGTTTATTGTGTAAAAGCTTGGTGGTTTATATTTTGGGACTTTTAACAATAAAGAATGCTAAATTGTATCAATTTACAAGTATACAATGTCACTTGGAAATAATAAAAATATTTAGAACATATAACCACTAAGGGGTTTGAATTATTGTCAACTGAAGAAAATAGTAGAAAAACACTTGTATGAGATAAGGATAGTAATTCACCTATTATTTTATTAGATCTCAATTTTCAATCATGCATGTTATATTGTTGAGTGGCAACATTTGTAAAGATCACTTCACTTAGTCACTATCAATATATGATTTCAACCACTTACAATGAATTCCATCCGTAGGCATGGTGTGATAATTTTTTTTCTAATTGAATTTTGAATTGTTTTTGAATTCCAGGTCATTCTATATTTATACAACTTAATTGGTATTTGCAAACGTTGATCTTCAAGTATCGATAGAATCTAAAATTCATATCGCTAAACCTTTATTGCTATACAAAATTAAACATATGTTTAACTTACATTGCAATTTAAATGAATAATTAGAAAACTGCCGAATTTAGCGAGGACTATAGTCATTTACAAATTACATATGTAATGCAAATGTGAATTTCAATGATGGTTCAATAAATCAAACTTTGAAACGTTTTACCAATTCGGCAATTTCATTATATGTTTCAGTAGTCTTCTCGGGGTAAGATACAATTGAGTTGTGAACCCCTAAGTGCCCAATCAACCAACGTCCTAAAAATCAAGTGTTTTAGCTTTATTGTAGTTGGTGTTTTTGTTAGATGTTTAAGTTAAGTTATGATACATCTTTTGACCATTGGGATTGGAAAGTAGAATTCATTTGAAGTTTTTCCACGGTTGAGAAATTTGAAATTTCCATGTCCAAATTACAGAGGGCTTTCCAAAAATGCTTCAATCATAGGTCTCTTTTATTTTTATCACATTCATATTTAAACTACTTGTAAATGAAACTTTTATCTACCTTAAATAAAAAATTTGATATTAAATTTGACAAAATTATATTTATTTTGAAATTTTATCTTGTTTACATAATAAAATTTGTAAATATTCAAAATATCTTCCAATCATGTTGACATTTTTGTCATACCTTCATATTGCTGATGACTATCAATGAAAAATTACAAATCATCCAATGTGATATTTCAAGTATACAAATTGTAGTGATTTGACTTTTTCAGAATAGGTGAGGACATGTAGGGGTTAATGCTTCAGTTTTCATTTAATAGTTTTGACCGAACACATGGATTTCACCATACCAACCATTATTTTTGGTATAGGGTGCCTTGCTTGTATTTAATTTTAGAAAAAAAACCTAAACTGTTATGTAACTAAGGCACGTGAAATCATTGAATACAAAATCATATTATATATCAATACATTATATAAGATGTAGTAGTTTATAATATATAAAGGGTAAGTAAAGAATGTAAGATGGAATAAGAAAAAATTTGAATCGTGGTTGTTTTTTAAGTAATATAGATCATCACCTAGGAATTAGCGTTTAGGACATAGGGTTTAGGGTTTAGGATACATAACAATATGTGTTTGAGATTTTCTGGGATGTACTTTAGGATACATTTTTACTCTTTAACGTCCGAAAAGTGAAGTGAAAACTACAGTCCATAAACAACGTTTTTTGAATTGAAAGCAATAGCAAAAAAGTGCATCTTGAAGGTCAAAATTGGTTTCGGCCAATAGGTTGCGTTGTCCTCAAAGGGTTAATAGGATTCTTTGGCTCACTTAATTACAATCATTGGATTCCTCATGGCATTTATTCCGTTTTGGGAAGTTGTTGAGTTGGACAACTTCATGGGATCTGACTGTGGGCGGTCTGATCGAACAAATTGGACAGCTGTATCGGAAGGCGGATGGCAGGATCGGACACCGTCCAACGGACGGTATTTTAGGGTCCTGCTCCGGACTGCGAGTAGCGGACGGCGAGGTGCGGACGGCAGATCGGGGTGTCGCATCAAACAACCACATTGAAAAAAAACTTTGCTTGGAGCACGAGTCCTTCCTTCATTAGCTCCTCTGACTAGCTACTTTGACTAGGTAAACCTCTAAATGCCTACACTGCTGTCCCATTTTCTTTTCAAAATTATAACACAAAAAACAATAAATTGCATTTATGAGAGCCCTCAAATTAAAAATATGTAATGCAAATTCTCTACTATTATGAGTTTTGCAAATAGTATAAAGAGAGAAGTGAAAGAAAACCGTGTGTGAAAATTTTATTCTACATTGAAGTCAACAATAATGGAAATGTGGATAGAGTTATATATATTGATATAGTAGCCAAATGGCTAAAAAGCAGTCATACGATATCAATATTCATCAAACGAGTACGTATACGTTGACTATCATGAGTAATTCTACCGCCTGCTTCAACCTCTAAATCTATCGCAAGCTTCTTTTCAACCTGGTCTTGAGATGGTTCCCAATTGTCATCCAAGTCGGCCTTTCGTTTCCCCTTGTGAGAACGATCCATATCCACCTCTTTTGCCTTAAAATCCTCCATGTACTTCTCCACACGACCGACAACAAGAGTTACAATTTACTCAGTTTTTCCAAATGTCGTTGATCAGTTCGGTGACATCATATGACGCCGCCAAGTTTCGATGACGTCATTGATCCTCCTATCAAATGCACGTGCAACATCCGCATAGGTATTCTCCTCATCAATGAACATGTCCTCGGTCGTTGTGGCACGAAGCCTAGCCACCTCCTCCAACTTTGAAAGGACAAGAGCTTTGCCAATCAATGTACAGTCATACGTTGCGTGTTCTTCTGCTAAGACGGGACCGGAAGCCTCGTACCATGTGTTATCATCTCTCTTTTTTACTTCATTCTTTGGAAATCAAAAGAGCCTTTTGTGATGTATGCTCCAATGTCCCCCAAAGTTGCGGCAAAACACCTCCTGATCCGCCTCGTTCTCAATTGCACGTGCTCGCACTTCGATTTCGTAATCTTGGGTCATCCAGAAAAGTTCGTCAACCTCCATACAAAGTTCTTCCTCAGACCCTGCTACTTGCATATGGTACAAGTCGTGGCAGTCGAAGTAAACATCCCATACCAATGGTTGACCATGGTTTTTGTAATTTAGAAACTTCTTTGGTAGTTGGTCCAGAAGAAGGTTCCACTGGTTGTATTCATGACCAGATGGCATAAAGGCGTGAAGGCCCATCATTTCGTAGAATCTAACATGTATAGGAGAATTGCACAGCGGACAATAAGAGCGTCGTAAGGAATGTTCCGCAATGCACTTAATATGAAAGGTATGCTAACATTGTCCCAGTTGGATTGCTCCTTCTGGACCAAACCCATATTGACACAAGCAACATGTCTCTTTCAGAAAGTCGGGAGCTGGATTACATGTATGAACCACCGTCTTCTCCTTTTCCAACAAATGCAAGGAAAACACGTTATATGGCATCCACCCTTCTTCAATCGCTGAAGCCCAGTCCATGTTGCCTACTTCCAAAGAACCACAAATCCCATGTGCCTGTGTCATCATCAAGTCAACATCACCCCACGTGGTAAACGTAGTCATTGTACGCGCTCCAGGCAGCGCGACTTGTCGATCAAATAATTTTGCACCCTCCTCAACATTCCTAGCATACAAGAGAGATTCCCACTTTTTTTCTCCTCGTACTGGAACATCAAACACAACTCATGCGCAACCAATTCATCCACATCCTTTAATTGGTGGACATAACTCAACTAAGGCAGGCTTTGCTCACGACGTGGTATGTTTATCTTCATGTCACAGGTACTTTTCTAGTATAGTAATTCATTCTTTGCTATATCCCTGTCAATCTCTGCTTGAATCAGTTGTTGTTTCAACGTCCCGATCTCAGGGTTACTAGCTTCACTCGCTTCGGTTAGTGGCCTTCTCCAAGGTTTTTTCTCCATCCTATCTTGTTCCACAAATACCTCCGCTACACGTGGACGCTTTACTAAATACAAAGGATCCAGTTGATCATGGAGGTCACCGTTGGAAGTTTGGGCATCCAAAGGAAGGGGCAACTGGTCCGATGGAGGTCCAGTATCTTCAACCACTGTTTCGTCTGAAGTTTGGGCATCCAAAGGAAGGGGCAACTGGTCCAATGGAGCGAGAGTATCTTCAACCACTGTTTTGTCCAAAGTATGGGCATCAAATAGAAGAGACAATTGGTTCGATGGAGCAAGACTTTCTTCAAGTACTGCTCCGTCAAAAAACTTGCGCATCCAATAGAAGAGACAATTGGTCGGATGGGGCAAGCGTTTCTTCAAGTACTGCTTCGTCCGAAGTGTTGGCATTCAATGGAATAGAGAGCTGCTCCGATGGGATGAGTGATTCTTCAACTAATGCTTCATTCTTTGTAGTTTCTTCTTGCAGCTTGTCTAACTCTTGTAACAACTAAAATCGAGTGAACTGGAGATGCATGGTCTTGAAATGGTTATGTATAGCGCTTGATTGCAGTTGCTTTAGGGTTTCCATCGCCAACCGCTCAAATTCCTTTGCACATTCCGTTGTTTCTTCTAGTTTCTTGGTGAGCTCATCAACACACTTCGCCTTTTGGATGACTGGCCCCCAACGGACCAATTTTTTCTCAATTGATTGGAGATGTTGTGCAAGCTGTGGTGCCAACGTATGAAGGAAAGAAGCTACGTCCATGGCTTTTACCAAGTTCACGTACACGTTCTTTGAAAGAAGTTTCAACGAACCTAGATTACTTGCCAAGTCTGGGAACTCGTCGGACAGTTCCCACTGCTCTTCTTCTGCAATTTCGCTCGCCTTTGGAATCAAAGGGGAAACAAAAGTTGCCTGAATTCGCATCAATGGGTTTTGCGGCAACAGTTCCTCGCTCTCTTTACACGGAATCGATCGAGACGGGGAAGTTGCAGTATCGTCGACTTTGTCTTCTTCCCATTCAATTTTGACTTTGATTTCCTCCCGTTCAGCATTGACTTCGGTTTCCACCCTTGCATCCTAATTGTCCAAAGCGACCATAGGCAGTATCGGTAATTTGGCAGTCTTTGGTTTGATTTTAACTCAATCTAAGCTGCTCGCAGTCGACGTGCCCGGTTTCTTTAAAGAGACCAACATCTCTTTTGTGCTTGTAGATGATGGATCATTTAAATCAGGAATATCTTGCTACCCGTCTGCCAACTCAATTGGAGTCTTCTGAATTGCAGGGTATGTACTCCAATCCACCTTGCGCTCCAACCTTAGTTCCGCATAGACCATTGCCAGTAAGTTGTAGTTGAATGTTCCTTTTGACTTCAAACGAGCCCCAAACAGTGCCCTCCATACCTCTTCCGCTCGGTGAAGGAAATGATCATCATTGCACAGCCATGGTTTGGCAATAAAGGACTTTAACATCATTGGTATATGATCCCTCGGCCACAGTTTACCAATGTGGTACAGTTTGATATATTGTCAGGCTGTCGTGGCAGACCATTATTCTTCATTAACTTGTTCTCATCCTGGTTCGGCTAGAACATTTGGGTCGTCCAATGTGTCGTAATTAGGCGTATGAGGGGCCCCCTTAGGCTTGTTCCTCCTAGGTCTAGCATGAGCATTCGGAGATTGGGGCTGGTCAGGAACCTGACCCTCATGTTGGTCATCGGCCATTGCTTTGCAATGTGTGAATGAACGATGTGCAAATACCGTGACAAAATCCCACAACAAGGTGAATCAACCGTGTACCTTAAACTGTGACCAAATCCCACATGAATGTGAATGAACCGTATGTGTAAAAAAACCGCGAAAATGTGAATGAATCGTCCGTGTGAACATACGGCAAAGATGTGAATCAAGTGTGAAAGATGCTTATTGTGACCAACCGGTGATTGGTCACAATAAGCATATGACCTCTCAGGCCCGTAGTAAATAAGGCTAGGAAGTCTACAAAGGGAATTACCAGCTACCTGATTTAGGAGTAAGAAGTGAGAGCAAATGGAGACAGATGTACCTTCTATACTGCCGTCCACCTCCCTACCGCCCGAACCAGCTCGTCCGCCCATCCGATCCGGGTTGGCCGTCCGATCTGTCGTCCGAACCGTGTTGACGGTCCAATCATCGTTGTCCGATGGGGCGTCGATGGCCGTCCAGCCGATCCTAAACCCAAAACCCTAAAGCGTCTGCTCCACGGGTACATCCAATGCATCCTGTGCGCTTTTGCCGTCCGATGTAGGTTTTGCAACCGAGTCCGCCCGATGGACCCCGTCCGATCTCGACCGTCCGTTCCAGTGCGTCCGGTCAAGCCTGTCCAATGCCCCCCGCCCGATCCGGACCGTCCCCTCCAGTGCGTCCAATCTAGCCCAATGCTATCGGACGGCATATCGGACGGCACAGCGGACGGCCGAACGGACCGGTGCTCTCCGCTTGTGAGGGGGCAGGGTTGTTCAACAGCTAGTTCAACGGCTAGTTTGCCGGATGGTAGTATAAATCATGAAGGTTTTCTTTTGGTGAGTTCATTCAAACTCACCAATTGTCAAAGGCTATGGGCAACATTTGGTATCTCTTGCTTGACCATTACCGAGTTTGAATGCGCGGTTGTCATATTCTTTTTGGAATTTGATAACTATTGTATTTGACATACATGATACATTTTTTCGTCACACGATTTCGAGGTATTGCACGCCGTCACTTGAAA
Organism: Pohlia nutans; assembly: GCA_022496805.1. Classification (NCBI taxonomy): domain Eukaryota; kingdom Viridiplantae; phylum Streptophyta; class Bryopsida; order Bryales; family Mniaceae; genus Pohlia; species Pohlia nutans. The sequence continues at coordinate 9,143,019 of CM040106.1, read as the reverse complement.
CTATTGGGTAGTGAAGCCTAAATTTTCTTTTGAATCTTTCAAGATGCTAAACGATTGGGAAGAGTGGTATCTGGATATAGCCCCCCTAAAAGTGAAGTCCTTATTATGTGCATCACTTTTTGCAAAGAAGGCGGCGAGGATGTTGAGTCACCTTGGATACCGGAATGCATCAGACAACCGTGACACTGGCGTAGGTATATGCAAGAGACTTACACCGAAGATTAAAGGGCTCTATCTTAATTGCAAAGGAGATCCTCTAAAGCGTCCAAATCCGGATCAATCCGATGAATGTCGCACTCCGAGAGCGGGAAATATGGACATCATGGAGCTTTGCACACCGCAGTCAATGGATCGAGAGTCACGCGATGGACCACAAGAGATTCCAAATTAGAGGTCAAGTTCTAATACATGTAAAACTACCGTGAGCAGACCACCATCCACGAAACGTGACAGTGCAGCTGGCAGGGCCAGCTGTCCATTGCGACAAGCAGGAATACCAGAGGGTTTTCCGGAAGAGAAACGAAGAGAGTTAGACAAGATATGGGCAAAGGTTCTTTTACAAGGCGAATATCCCTTTTTTCGATAGCACGAAATTCAACTTTCAAAGAGGCCATACGGAGGACTTCTCATTTTCGGGGACCACACACACCATCCTCTTACAATGACTTACGGAAGAAACGCTTGGTGCAAGCCTAGAATGAATTAGAGGCGGTCTAGGAAGGTAAAATGGCAAATAGCGTTCGCAAGTTTGGAGCCACGTTGACATTAGATGGATGGAGCTCGTGCACAAACCAACCGTTATTCAATGCAATGATAGTGTCTGCGGTAGGAGAACATTTTCTTGGATCGGTAGACACTTTGAGACATTCGAAGGCAACAGCGTACCAAGCGTCAATCATAGAAAAGGTCATTGAAGACGTTGGATCGCAGAATGTGGTGCAAATTGCAACAAACAAAGCTAACAATCGTAAAAATCAGGAGGTGGTTTCAACGTTGATGTATGCATTGCGGGATTTTGACAGTGGGAAACCTGGTATGGGAAAACTTCGACACATCTTTTGCAATGTGGAAAAACACATTGAAAGGGTGAAAGATGAGTTCTTTACATTTGACGGTGAAGAAAGCATTGATGTGGAGAAGCACTTCCGCGACCGATGGGCATTGGTCAGAACAGATTTACACGATGTGGGTGCACTTTTGAATCCGTATTTGCTACACGATAAGGAACTGGCAGACGACTTAGATGCCATTACAGCATGCAAGCGTGTGCTTGGGAAATTATGTTCTCCAGAAACATATCCGGATGTGGTGCTAGAGTTTTTGGCATTTTGTCACAAGGAACCGCCCTTCCACAATATGTTGGATCCTAAACAACAGAAGTGTTCGCCTCATGCATGGTGGGATTTTGAAGGGACATGCGGAAAGCTCATTGCACCAATAGCACGGAGAGTCCTAGCCCAAACCGTGTCATCGTCATCATGCGAACGCAATTGGAGTACTTATTCTTTCGTGCACAACAAGTCTCGGAATTGCCTCCAACAAAAGAGGGCTAAAGATTTAGTGTACGTGTACACAAATTCAAAGCTCCTCCCAAAGGCAAAGAGAAAGGATGAGAAGAAGTGGTACAAAAAAAATGTATCATGAGAGGATTCGGATTCCGCTTCAGAGGAATCAGATGGAGATGATGGAGGCGATTGGATGGTAAATCATGCATCTGACGACGATCGCTAGGCTGATGTGCCTGGAGACGATTGGGGTGACCAACTCTCTCCACAAAGGCTTGAATCCTCTCCACTAAGTCCTGGTTGATCAAGCCACGATGTATACAAGTTTGTTGAGGATGGAGAAGAGGGCAGTCACGTGCAAGCATCAAATGCCGACGATACTGGTGTGAATGTCACAAAAGAGAACAATTCAATTTCGGAGTTGGGTGAAGAAGAGGGGGACAAACGTGGTGAAGATGGTGGTACGAGGATTGACACCGTGCATGAGGGTGTTTTGAAGGACCCCAAAGATTCTGAGGTTGGAGCTTTCTCCTTGGGCGAAAGGCCACAGTGGTGAACAATGGTCATTCCAAATGGAAAGGCATAGACAAACAATTTGGTACAATTAGTATGAGTCCGTTGAAGTTTGTAGAGAGAGATTCTCCTCGTCTTGAAGACCAAATGCAAAGGACCACCCTTGCATCTAGAGCCTTATTTGATAATTTAAAAACACCAACACCCAGAGCTCCACTTACATCTTCAACGGGATTGGTATCCCTTTCCAAAGCAGTGCATATACGTATGAGAGAATTGGATGTAGATTCAGAAAGCGACGGAAATTTGCCTTTATCAGTGGCTATAATAAAAAAGCCTTCAGGTGTGCCCCAAAGGCACAATCAATGCCCAATGGAGAAGAGAACGGTGAAGGAGACACTTGTGAAACCGAAACATCTAGCATCAAGTGGAGAGAAATTTGGCCCAACAGCAAACGGCAACGCTAAACGAAATAGGCTCATGCAACCATTTGGTGCTTCTCCGCCAAAGCTTGGACAACGAGTTAAAACCCCCTTTGACGCAAGTGGATCCACGCGGAAAATGAAGAGTATCCGACCAGCATATAAGGAGAGAAAGAGAAACAAGTATTACTTTAAGAGTGATAACGAGTCATGTGATCCTGAGGACAGTAGCAGAGCACAGGTGAAAGGAGATTCTTATTACAAAGAAGATTGGAAACTCAATAGCATTTCTGTATTTTCTTTGAGTATTGTTTATTAGATATTGTAGTATTTAGTAATTGTAGTTGTTTGGACAGGAGATGGATTTTATAAGTATATATTTATGTAGAGATATATATAAAGCACATGAATAGATGGCAACATTATACTGGCATTTCCTTTTATGAATGTTTGTTTACTTGCAAAATATAATATATACAACTGTTTTTATGTTTTATGTTATTGGAACGAGTAGGGCTTTATCTCGTTAAACAATGTCGCTATATTTTTAATACAAAGAGGGCTCCAGTGACTCAGTGAGATTTTAATTTGTATTTTCCACCATTACAATCACCCTAAAACGGCCCGAATTGTTCAGGGTTTAGTGCTTCAGAACCCCTAAACCGGCATGGCCGTCCTTTAGTTGTCCGCATGCCATCTGCTGCCCGGTCGGTCATAAGGTCGTCCGCCAGGCCCTCCGCTCAGCTGTCCGCAGGGTAAAAAAGGCAATGGATAAAATAAATCACAATTTACCTAGCAGACGCAACGTCCAGACGTCCGGACGTGAAATCGGACGCGATTTGGTCCAACTTAGACGTCCAAAATGACAACCCTGCGGGAAACGAGATTTGGTCCAAAGACGGTGTCTACAATGACAGGGCCGTGTTTATACGTTTGAATTGAATTTTTCAGCCATAACATCCACCGTAACGATTTGATGTCTCACTCAACATAGTTGGATGTCTTCATCTGAAACGTTCGAGACTCGTCTGCAGAAGTCAAAAACAGTGTCTCTCCAGACATCCATAAAGACATCCGACTTGACATAGGACACATTGTGCGTGGAGGGATGTAATTGTTGACGTACGAGATGTCTTAAAGTTCATCCGTGACGGCTGAAAGAACATCCTATGAGACATAGGATGGTCCATAGGACACAACGGACAAGCACGTCTGTCTTAGTCGATGTACGCAATGTCTCAGCGGTCATAACACAGACGTTCACGGATGACTCAGACGATGTACGCAATGTTTTCTAAGACGTCCTTGGCGACATGGTTTAGGACATACATGACGTCAGGGATGACCTATCACGAGCACATACGTCACACTTGGAGATGTTGCAAAGAACGTCCAAAAGAATGCGAATACGTCTTTCAGAACACAAGTCCATTAGAAAGATGTCTATATCAGGATGTACGGTGTTGTCCATGTGGTTGAAGATTGCCACGCTAAATCCGTACTTGTCACATTCAATATTAGCGACTGGCACATTACTTGAGGATTTAACCTATGAAAATGAGAAACACCGTTGTGCATGGTATGGTTCATCATATTGGGCGAATTTAGAATTGTGAAGTATCATGCCTTTTGGTGCACATTTGCGCACATTTTGCATTTTATTGAAAGAAATAACTTTTAATCCCCTTTAAAAAAATATTTAGAAATATTACAATGACAAATGAAGTGTACTCACTTTTAAATTTATGTATTTATCAATGATAGTATTAAAACTGAGTTTGTCTAAATGATTTAATTTGGAAGATTTTGAGTATAAAAAGTCCCGTTCTACTACCACTTTGAACAATATAGTTAAACTTTGAATGTAAATATAGTTCATTTATGGTTCTATATTTGAGAATTTGAAAATACTCCAACTAGAAATTTTCTGTTATGAAGGAATTCAAAAAACAAAATCCATCAAAAAATGATTTTAAAAATAGTCAGAGAACTATGTTCAGCTACACATATTTTAAAATTAGAATTTCGATTATTTGGAAAAACTTGGAAAAATGTGGAACATATTTCTCTTCACATATTTGTAAATTGGAAAAATTTATAGCTAAAAATTCCATCCACAACCTTCTTTTCTCTTTCATAATTTGCATGTGGACTTTTGCACTGCAACAAGGCACTAATGTTTTACATAAACAACAATTTGGACTGCATGTTTGTTGTTTTGACCTCTTTTTTGGCATTGGTATAAGACATCACTTAGTTGTAGTAGTTCAATTTTCTTTTAACTTTTACCATCAATTTCTATTTATGAAGTTCTAAAAGATTAAAAAGAGGAGCAAAGTTTTGCATTTTGACAAACAAGTTGATGAACCATACCATGCAAACACCCGTACTCATCATTGAACTTTCATCATGTTCATTACAATGTTTTTAAGAAAAAAAAAAACTTAGGTACTTTCAAAAACTTCATATTTGTTGATATACTTAAAAGCATTTAGACGCAAGTGTAAGACATTTTATTTGTCTAAAAACAAAATTGTGCTTGTATCAGATTTTATTTGATTAGAAACTTGTAAAAATTTCTTTAACAAATTTGTAGACAAGTAAAACAATTTTAGAAAAGCAATACGTTTTACTATACAAAGTCTTTAAGTTTATCTGAGTGCAATATGAATTCAAAAATTACAGTCACTAGCCAACATTAGAATGTTTGGAAGGACATCAATGATGACAACCACTTGTCCATGAAGATGTGTGAGATGACGTCTATGAAGACGTTTAAGATGACGTTGATGATGTCTCTGCAAACATCGACTGGGATGATTTTCATCGAGTTCACTCGATGAATAGAGGCGGCTAGAGTTAGCTGCCGCAGCCATACTTAGATCATGAGACCTTTAAGAAGAACAAGAGGCTGCACAAAGCTCATTTTTGCCTTCATTTTTCCAATAAGTTAGAGTTTAGAGTGTAGAGGTTTTCAAAAGTGGTCCCATCTATTTTTAGAGTGATTGTTTCCCTTTTTCTCTCTAAGTGGACACAAGTGAGGATGCTACGTGGCTTTGGAAGCGTGGCGGCGAGGTCAAGGACGGAAGGGGGGGCAATTTGATGAAGAAACTGCTGTTAGTGGATTTCAAAGGCATCTTGTATAACACTATGAAGAAGGTGTTGTTGTGGAAGAAACCCAAAAACTTGTAGTATCAGATATGTTGTGGAAGAAACTCTAAAACTTCTAGTATTTGATTTGTTGTGGTAGAAACCCTAAAACCTACAGTATTTGATTTGTTGTGGAAGAAACTCTAAAACTTCTAGTGTTTGATTTGTTGTGGAAGAAACCCTAAAACTTGTAGTACTTGATTTGTTGTGGAAGAAACCCTAAAATTTGTAGTATTTGATTTGTTGGGGAAGAAACTCTAATACTTCTATATATTAGATTTGTTGTGGAAAAAACCCTAAAACTTGCAGTACTTGATTTGTTGTGGAAGAAACCCTGAAACTTGTAGTATCCTAATGACTTAGGTATCATAGTATATGCAGCGCTAAAGACTTGAATCCCTGACACAACTGGGAAGGGCGGTCGCGACTTGCAAATTAGCGGTTTTTCAAACGGGTGTATGCAGGTATGGCCTTCATATTCGTAGCATGCACTATATATTTACATCATAGATGTCACTAGCGATGTCATTAGCAATGTTACCAAACATGTCATCGGACATGGCACCAAAGATATCATCAGAGATGTCACCAAAGATGTCACCACAGATGTTTGGGTTGGATGACTGCGCCTGAGCTCCTAATTCTACAGCGGGAAACTTAGTAGTGTGAGCGTAGAGCGGAGAGCAGAGAGCGGAGAGCAGAGTTTGGAGAGCGCAGATTTTCATTTTTTTAAATCATTTTTAGTAGGAAAAATGCCTATGACCGTGGACATTGGGTTATTTTTAGGGTTATTTTTAAAGGAAAGGACCCCAAATCCGTGGAAATGGGTAGAATTTTCAAAATCCTAGTTCAAAACAAATTAATGGATTTTCAATGATTTTCCACGGTATTACTTACAAAAATCAATAGATTTTTTTTTGTATGGTTTACATCCAAATTAGGGCTGACGTCATCATTAAAAATCATGAAAAGTGCGAATAAAATAAGGACTCTTGTGAACACCGATGTAAATAAATTAACACAAAAAACTTCATATAAAATCCAAATCAATCCAAAACATAAGGAGCTCAAGTCTCCACAATGAAGAGGCCTAATCAAGGGCTAGGACTCCTGTCAACATCACTATCCTCGCCTTGTTTAGCCTCTATATCCATAAATCGGTATACCCCCTGTTAGTCTGGGTAATTGTATAGAGATGACTAAGACCAGTCTTAGGTCAGCAGGGCTGCCTAATCAAGGAAGACAAGGGGAAAAGGCAGAAGTTAAGAAGTCATGTTGAGTTAGTTAGTGATTAGTTTAAGATGTGTGTGCCCCAACTTCCAAGACGTACCTAGGTTCCCCAAGAGAGTATACAATAATGTATACAACTTATACGCTGGATTTTCGTTGGTATACAGTCTTGGACTTCCTTGGCGTACTTGGACTCCTTGCGAGTTAGACAAAGTCAGAGAAAGTCGTGTGATACCTGAGATAGTCTGTGAGTAACTAAACTCAGTAAGGCTCAGTTCCTAGACGTCCTTGGAGTCCTTGGATAACGAGTATTTTGAAGACAGAAAGACAGAGTATAAGTGAGGTTATGCCTGAAGACGGAGCTCAGAGCAACGACAACTTGGTACGAGGAATAGTCAGAGTATAGCTGGTCTATCTAAGTACTTGTGTTAGTGTTAGTTAATCAGGGAAGAACATGTTTTCCCAGCCTCCCAAGTTAGATAGCATTGAGGTGACAATGAGTAGTGAAGACAGAACCATAGAGACAGAGAATGTAAGAGCGTATGTTTATTCCAAGGATGTAATAACACACGTATACAGTATAAAGACTAAGTCCACAGAACTATGTTAAACAGAGGAATTGAACCCATGTATTACATAAACTTTCAACCATGGAATCCAGGTTTAACATGGAATAAGCAAGGAATGACTTCTTGGTACATCAAAATCAGAGCATAACTAAATGCTCATAAGTCTCAAAAACCAAGAGTGTCTCGTCACTATCGTACACAACTTTTATACTTAAACCTGGTCCGTAATCTAAGGCAAACACTGCCAGTTCCACCGTCTTCTATCTCCTTGTCCTTCGTGGCGGCCGTGTGTCTTGGTCCGGTAACACCCTCCTATCAAACTTCTGCATGCGACGAGAGGGTGGTGAAGCTGCAACCGCTTGCTGATGGGCAACCTCAGCAGCATACGATGGCAATTCGAATTCCCTTGGAAGGCTTCTAAAGAAGCTCGGACGGAGAACACGGATCGGGCTCGCCTGTGGAACTCTGGAAACAAGAATATAAGAGGATACATAAGCATTAGTAAAGAAAGAGAAGAAGATGAACAATGGTGTGCCAAGTGAAAAAACCGACTTACTTACAGTTCTTCTGGCGTCGTACGAGCTTCTAAACAGGATCCTCAGAATGAGAGTCTTCGAGGTGAACAGTAGGCTTTGGTAAAGGCATGGGATCCCGCATGGGGCGAAGGATGACCTCAAAGATTTTCGTGTCCGCCTCCAACGCCACAATGTGGCGCTCACCTTCACAACACGCACTAATGGAAGCACCTAGAAGAAACAAAATGAATGAGCGAAACAAAACCACTAGAACTGCAAGAAATGAAGAACAAAGACAATTATGCAAGGGAGGTAATGGAGAAACCTGTGGCTGCGTGCCAATCCAAGACAATGTCGTGCCTTTGGGTGAGAGTGTGGATGATGATGCTCAAAAATTCCTTGTGCTTCTCCCGAGCCCCTCTCCATGTCACAGTGCCATCCTTGAAGAGTTGGGTGTCCTCATCTGTGAAGTTGTGAAGAAGGGAATCCTTCTCAAGTGAGAAGCCTAACTTTGAAAACTCCGTGGCCTCATACACGGTGAGAGAGGCGCCAAGGGGCACAAGCACCTTGATAAAAAAGCGCTTAGTCTGCACAAAAAAAACCACATACTTACTGACAAAGGGAGGAGATTGAAACTTGAAGAGAAATTGGGTGAGAAGAGAAAAAACTTACAAACATATTTGGATCTTGAGCGGAGCTAAAGTGAAGGTCATTTACACCCCACCAATCCCTTGCCACACTCCATTTAGCCTCTTTGCACCAACTGCGAAGTTTTTTGTGCACCTTGGGATCATCGCCATATATGATCACAAGAATACCATTGTCATAGAGATGATCTTCAGCAAATGTGAAGAGATCATCCATGTAGAACTCACCACGGCGGTTCCACACAGGGATATCGGAGGTGGAGCTAGAAATAGCGGGCATATGGAGGTTCTCTGGAACATCTGCAAGGATGAGGTCGATGCCAGAGTGGGACTTGGGCTTCCTTGTGTTGGAGCGAGAGCGGCCGCCTCCAACCTGGAAAGAAAAATAATAATTATCAAACAAGGAAGAGGAACGCTCGTAGAAAACAAATTGGAACAATGCAAAAGGAGATAACTCTTATCTTGACAAGGAACTCTTCAATTCAGAGGAAGGCTTCGTGGGGGGTCTTGGTCTTATTGAAATGCTCCATGAGGTCCCCATGTAAACATTCTCAATCAGAGTGTACGTCGAAGTACCCTCTGCGAAAGTAACACTCGTAGCCGCAGCAAGAGCCTTTCTCTTGCGAGTAAAGGCGGGGGCAGTGGCTGCGCTATGAGAAGGTGCAGGGAGAACTGAGGGACTACCAACAACGGTGGGGGTAGGGGCAGCCGATGCTAGTACTGCAGCCTTTGTAGCAGAACGGGTAGTGATAGTACCTTGCGAAGCCATGATTCAAATTGGATTGGAAAGTAGACTTGATTACCTATTTGAAAACATTTTTTAATTTCTATAAAAATGTTTTCTCTATTTCGGGCAGCTTGTAAAAAAAGGGCAGAGACCATAAAATAGTTGATCCATCACTTCACGGTTAATAGGCTTTACAAGGCGACTTGGATGAAAATCATCATAAGTTGTATGAGAAAGTTAGAAGGCCTCAAATATGTCCATGATCCAGTTTCTAAACGCAAAAACGTGTAATGGTCATTAAAAAAAGAATTAAAAATGGTAAACAAGAGTAAGACAAAACATGAAAGAATGTAAAACTAGAAATAGTTAAAAATATGAAAGTAGGGAAATGGTGAAGGAATGAAAGAACTAAAATAATCAAGGAATGAATAAAACTACATGGTCGCTAATCCCATGGATTCCGTGGGATTGGCCACCATAGAGTTTGGTCTTGAGAAACTCTCTATAATGGCTAATCCCACGGATCCGTGGGATAGGCCAGCACTGAGTTCCTCTCTACACAAAACTCCATGGTGGCTAATCCCATGGACTCCGTGGAATTCCCCACCATAGAGTTTGGTCTTGAGAAACTATCTATAATGGCTACTCCCACGGATCCCTGGGATTAGCCAGCATGGACTTTCTCTCTACACTAAACTCCATGATAGCTAATCCCAGGGATTCCGTGGGATTGGTCTCCATGGACTTTCTCTCTACACTAAACTCCATGGTAGCTAATCCCAGGGATTCCGTGCGATTGGCCACCATGGACTTTCTCTCCACACAAAATTCCATGGTAGCTAATCCCAGGGATTCCGTGGGATTGGCCACCATGGACTTTCTCTCTACACTAAACTCCATGGTAGCTAATCCCAGGGATTCCGTGGGATTGGCCACCATGGACTTTCTCTCTACACTAAACTCCATGGTAGCTAATCCCGTGGATTCCGTGGGATTGGCCACCATGGACTTTCTCTCTACACTAAACTCCATGGTAGCTAATCCCAGGGATTCCGTGCGATTGGCCACCATGGACTTTCTCTCTACACTAAACTCCATGGTAGCTAATCCCGTGGATTCCGTGGGATTGGCCACCATGGACTTTCTCTCTACACTAAACTCCATGGTAGCTAATCCCGTGGATTCCGTGGGATTGGCCACCATGGACTTTCTCTCTACACTAAACTCCATGGTAGCTAATCCCGTGGATTCCGTGGGATTGGCCACCATGGACTTTCTCTCTACACTAAACTCCATGGTAGCTAATCCCAGGGATTCCGTGGGATTGGCCACCATGGATTTTCTCTCTACACTAAACTCCATGGTAGCTAATCCCAGGGATTCCGTGGGATTGGCCACCATGGACTTTCTCTCTACACAAAACTCCATGGTAGCTAATCCCGTGGATTCCGTGGGATTGGCCACCATGGACTTTCTCTCTACACTAAACTCCATGGTAGCTAATCCCGTGGATTCCGTGGGATTGGCCACCATGGACTTTCTCTCTACACTAAACTCCATGGTAGCTAATCCCGTGGATTCCGTGGGATTGGCCACCATGGACTTTCTCTCTACACTAAACTCCATGGTAGCTAATCCCAGGGATTCCGTGGGATTGGCCACCATGGACTTTCTCTCTACACAAAACTCCATGGTAGCTAATCCCGTGGATTCCGTGGGATTGGCCATCATGGACTTTCTCTCTACAGAAAACTCCATGGTAGCTAATCTGATGGAATCCGTGGGATTGGCCTGCATGGAGTTTTGTGTTGAAAAGAAATCTATAGTGGCTAACCCCACGGATCCGTGGAGTTAGCCCGCATGAGATTTTGAGTTGAAGGGAACACCTTGGTGGTTAATCCCTTGGATCCGGGGGGATCGCCAGCGTGGAGTTTGCTGTAGAGGTAGACTCCATAGTGGCTAAATCCACGGATCGATGGAGTTGGCCAGTGTGGAATTCTCTGTAGAAAAAAAGTCTATGGTGTATAATTCTAGGTATTCGTGGGGTTGGCCACGATGGAGTTTTGTGTTGCGACAAGATGCATGGTCGCTCCATACATGGGTTTTAACAATGTTAATCCAAATGGTGTTAGACTTACAATTTCCACAATTTCTTGTGTTCGGTTCGGTGTCTCCATTTCCTGGCGCTCAATCGTTGTTGCAGAACTCTCCGACGCCTTGTTTGCGTCTTCCACTACGACTATTGAATCAAGATGCTGCGATCGAACCTTACGCCTCCCTCTCCAACTTCCTCTCTCTTCCTCGTCTTCACTCTCGCTCAAATTTGCTGGAGTCCCTTGTCCCTCAATGCTCGGCGCTCCTTCGTGAGCTTCTTATTCTTCTGCTTTGAGTTCGTGAAGTTTGTTTTCTCTCGCTTCTTCCTTTTTTTCACTGGTTCAGTCTTCTTTGCGACGACAGTCTTCTTAGACAGCTCTTTATTCTTCGCTGGTTTAGTCACACTTACTATCTCCTTCCTCCCTGGTTCAGTTGCACTCACTGTCCTCTTCCTTGTTTCCTTCATGTGTGCTTCTCAATGCCTCTCTTTAGACCTAATTTCTGCAGTCTAACACCACAACTCCCTCCACACTCTAGTAGACTGTCGTCTCTTAACTTGCCAAGTCCATAAGACTCGTGTCTTAGGGTTTCACCTTCTAACTACCCAATGCGAAAGTGCGCAAGCGAACTACCCATGGCCAATAGTGCGCAAGCCAACTGGAACGCCGTGCGTATCGTCTACGGGTCCGGGGACCCGAAGATTATAATGGAGGGCCGCAAGAGGACGTGCTTCTTCCATTGGAAGCTATCATTGGAGAAGCACACCAAACAATATATCAAGCACGATTTGCAGGAACAACACAAGCATCTCTGCCTCCAGTATCGCAACGCCTCGTCAATGCTAGAAGTAGAGACACGATATTGTGCCATCAAAGCTTGGTGGAGCTCATCAAATTGTACCTCCGACGATGGATTGCTACATCTTGATCTCTGGCTTGCGTTTTGGCATTTCCGATATCTTCAGTGGGGTGGCTTCATGGAACTGGTTAGTCTTTTGCTTCCCTAGTCTTGTAAGTTCTTCACTTCTTTGATATATTCAGATTTTCACACTTCTCTATTTTCTTTGAACAAGAGGATCGCATGTCGGAGTCGGACTTTGCTCAAATGCCCTCGTGCAATCTTGCCGAGTCCGTCCACAACAAGTAGCTTCAAGCGTCAGGCAACTTGGGTGGCGATTTGTATGTTTCCACCGTGGATGACTACATCCGAGCATTCTTGCAAGTGGTGGCCTACTATCAATTCCTCAAGGGGGGCAATGGTGGCGACGGTTCTAGCAAGGAGGAACTGAAACCTGTAGCGCCCAACGACGTGCCGAGAGCACCAGTGATCCTACTGTGCTGCAGAAGGTCTTCTTGGACATGCCCGGAGGCGAGGAATTCTCCACTCGCAATCCACACCTCGAGGGCGCCGAGGTATTTGGATCGCAGAAGCGTAGGCCCGATACTCCCATTGGTCCAGATGATGAGACACACCACCCCGACACCATCAACGTTTCTCGCACCCGTCCCGGTAAGAGACTCACTAGATCTAATCCCGTAATTCTACCTACAATTGTCGAAGAGTCTTTCCCAAACGTGCAAGAAGTTCAAGCGCCTCCACTGTCCGGGCTCGATTTCCGCTGAGTCACCACTGTTCAAGAGACCAAGGTTGACGAGTTGCTTTGGCATATAGCCCGTCTCCCTTACAATTCCGGCAAGTCTTGTTGGGCCATGCATGCGGGTACTAGGAAGAAATGCACGGCAAAGCTCGTCACCAACAATCGGAGTGTCCCTTGCCCGGCATACTTTGGAGTCTGGGATTTTTACACAATGCAAAATCGAAAACCTATGAAGTTCTTTTTTTGTCCAGACGACATCGAGCGTTGTGTGAAGGGATTCCGTCGCAAGTGGGTTGTTCTATTTTCAGACACCCAAGGTAAGCCCCCAATTCCTCCCGTGTGGCCTGTTATGGTTGGTACTAGACTCACTCACCCGGAGATCATGGCCCTTGAGAATGCAGGATTCCAACTTCCTTCTAAGGAGCGCGTCACTCTCACTCGACTATTCAACAACTCTGCTCACCCACTCGACTTGTCAAGAGTTTGAATTCCCGACAACCCTGACTACATTCCTCCCACGAGGAAATCCAAGGCTACTCGACGCTCTGGCACTGGACCCTCGATAAAACACAAGCAGAATGTTGGATCTGCTCGCGCCATGCACGGAACCGTTTTGAAGTTGACCATGATCCCCCACCCAGGATTCGGTTGTGTTATCCTGTTGAAGTCCAAACCTCCTCCTACAGATGCCATTTACCAAGTGACGGTGAACTCTCACCCAGAGTGTACTTGCGCGGCCTTCAAAGATACAATTATCAAGTTCGGGAGCAGGCGCAATTCCTATCTGAATTGTAAGCATTTGTACTACATATTTGTTAAGGTTTCTAACTTAGATCCTGAAGTTAACTTGTTCATACAAGCCCAAGCCTTTAGTTTCAACAAGGTCAAGTTCATCCTTGAAGGTGGCCTTTTGACACATTCTACCACCTAGACTTGTTCCCGGCTTAGGAATACTTTGTCCCTAATGGACGTAGTTGTTTGTTGACCACGTGTGTACTTGCTCTATCACTCATAAAAATACAAATATGTACTTCTACACTCTACAAATAATACAAACCATATTCAATGATCAATCTTTATTCTTGTCCAATCATTGCAGTACAATAATTCTTGCATGTCTCTCACACCGTCCAACTCTAGACTTCCCGCTTTTTAACTACGCCTCCGACGTCCCCAGCTCCTTGAAGCACTTGCTGCATGTTCCCCGTTTGATTTAGGCGTGCTTACTAGATTGGGCCGAAGTAAATCTACATAGCTAATGGTTCGGTCCTTCATCCGTTCTCCCAATGGCAAGGGATGTGGTGATAATCCTCGCATGCTCTCACAGAATGACAATGGCTTTGAAGAATCCACTGCCTCCGTGACCTCTTCTTGCTTGTCAACCGTGTTGTCCTCATCCTCCACCTCTTCTCTTTCCTCCACTGCGTCTACTTCTCTTGCCACCACATCTTCCTTCCTCAATTTGTCCGCAGATCGTTGCCGCTCGTCTTGCTCCACCCTCCACTTCCAAGCTTGCGTGGATTGTGAGAAGAGTGTCATCACATATTCAGGACAATATCGTTCTGCAGCACTTTTCTCATTCCTCTCACATTCCAGCAATGGATTAAATGGAATATGGGGATCTTCTAAACTTACTATCTCCTCATCCCATCCTAGGCCGTCAAACATGTATCTCTCATCTCCCATCGCAGACTACTTGTCTACATTCTTGTTGTGTTTGAGTGTAAGGACGTCCTTATATATTGAGTCGTGACAACTTTGTCTACCACAATGAATTATTGCTACAGTCCAAGTTGTAGGAATCAAATCAACAAGTAGCTAGAACAAAGACAAAATTGATGAGATAAGAATGCCTAAACTACGTGCTTTGTCTCTTGTGCCTTGTCCTTTTATTCACTTAGTCTTCAATAGCATCAATCTTGTTCACTCATTGAAACCTTTCTTGACTTCTTCATTTGCTTTGATTTTATACTTAGCCTTTATTTCTCAATTATCTATTTATGTGTCTATTTTAAGTAATTAAATTCAATCAAAAGTGTACCAAAAAAAAAGTGGTTGTTTTTTGTGGACCTCATTTCCACGGTAATGGGTCAAAAAAATATACTATTATTAACATGAATCTCGAATATTCTTTCGAATATTCGAATCTTTCAAAAAATTAGCTTAAAATTACTAAAAATATTTCTATTTTTAATTGCTGCCCGCTCTACGCTCTCCAAATTTGCGCTCTCTGCTCTCCGCTCTCCGCTCTGCGCTCACATAGAAGTGTCGTCCATTCTACAGCCCTATGTTCTATATGCAATGGTGATGAAGAATGTGATTGGGATAGCAAGCCATTGCAAGCATTTGTGGATGTTGTGGAGCTTGTTGCTATGTGCCTTCTTGCACCTTTACATACTGCGCAAATTACTGTTATGCAGACATTAGCCACAGTAGCGTGTTGTGCGTGACGTCCCACATAGCGTCGACGAACACCAGAGATGTCCACTCGGATATCCGTTATGACATGTGGCAGATTTAAATACAACACAATGTTTTGAACTGACGAGGAATTATCATATTTTGGAATTGGACATTACGTCACCTGATAGCTGATTTTGTATGCTTTGCTACTGTAATGTCTTGGTATATATATATATATATATATATATATATATATATATATATGACTTTAGCAGTATTGATTAAATGGGATACATTGTGCTCGCAGATTTGGAGATGAAGGAGGGGGCTTAGAAGAGGGCGATGTTGCTATAGGGTTAACACCTGTACCGGTGTATGCTGTCATGGTCCGTGTAATGATTATGAAGTGTAATACTTTGAATTTCTAAATTGCATGTATGTCATATTGTATGATATATGCCATATTATATCATATATGTGGGGCAACAATAAATTCTACAGTATACATTGACATTGTATAGATAGAGTCCTTAACCATGCTATCATTTCACAAGTGCAGGTAGGCACCTCAACAAGAGCGGAGGCCGCCAAGAAGAAATGACGATAGGGGCGTGCAAGGATTTGGGTGAGTGAGTGCACCTGCAACCTTCGTAACCCTAAACATGTTGCTGATCTTGTGCAGGAGGGATTAATGGTGGCGTACGTCACTGAAGTCTTGGAAGACGTCTTCGAAGGCGTCCGTTTAATCACGTAGACATCTCTTGAAGCGTCGAGGACGTTTGTTAGAACATCTCTAGATACTTGCTGCCACCTGACGTAGCTTGTATAATACAGTGTCAAGCTCCCATGTTGATTGTTATAGATTCAGAGTAGGGTTACGCTAAGATGAACGGGTGGACCAAAATCGATGGCGAATACATCTTCATACTCAAAAAATAATGCAATTGTATTTGGACATGGGGATGTTTTATGGAAGCACTGTGTGATGACAATGATGTGAATGTAAGATGTAGTACATGACGTGCGGGCGTTTTTTCGGACGACTGGGTGATCATGATGATGTCTCTTATAATAATTGTGGAGTGACAAGGGGATGTTTTCAGGGACGTCTGTGTGATGAAGCTCATGTCCTTGTAAGATTTGTTACATAAAGTGGGGATGTATTTTCGGACGTCTGGGTGATTATGATGACATCATTCATAATGCTTGATACGTGACATGTGGATGTTTATTGGGATGACTACGTGTCGAGGTTTATGCCTAAGTTCTGACATATACAAGACGTGGGGATGTTCTCTTGGACGTCTGTGCCGCCTTGATGATGTTTTTCATAATACGTATCACTTGACTTGCGGATGTTTTGTGGGACGACTACGTCTCATCGCTGATATCTCTGTAGCACGTTGTACGTGACGCGGAGATGTTTGATGAGACAACTTCAGAAGACATGCCGATGTCTCGTTAAACATTCAGAATTTCTCAGTGGATGTTATTCACGACGTCTACGTAGAAACGTCCGCGCGGCGACTTTCGTCATCAGATACAACGCACTGATGTTTCTTATAGCGTGGTCACATCCTTGGAAACACTGTCAATTACACAATGTAAGCAAGTCCATGTCTGAGGAGATGTGACATCAGACGCGCTGACATCCCTGGAGACATATAGAATGACACCCCCACTCCCCACGTGCAAGGGACGAAGACGTACTTTAGGACATGCCTACGTCAACTGTAACGTCGTGCGCCACATGGCGATGTCCAACAATACGAAGATGAAGTCACAGTACGCAACGACCCGTGACATCGGGGCGTTCATCTGACGATCAGCGCGGGATGCCTCGCAAAACACCGTTGTGTCTTCAGGGACATCCTAGCAAACGTGACTGTAGAATGAATACCATCCAGACCTCTGCTGACGTGGCACGCCACGTGAGGATTTCCCAGGTCCACGTCGGATTTTCCCGAGACCACATCAGATTTTCCCGCCTCCACGTCAGCAATTGGCGGGCCCGCATCCATTTCCACGTCACAAGACGTCCGGATGAATTTCATCCGCATGTGGCACAGCCCGAAATTGTGCCGTCGATGTGGCGTCGATGTGGCACTGACGTGGCACCATTTTCTGCCGCTCGAAATCACCAAAAACCTTCCGATGTTCACGCATTCTCCGGGATGTCACCGGATGTTTTTGCCTGTTACACGCGTTATTGTAAACGGGGATGTCTTTGTGTCGCATGTGACATCACTTCTAACATCCTATAAAGCGCGGGTTTCTTATAGTGAGAGATCATCTATATAGAACTCACCACGGCAGTTCCACAAGAAAATATTAGAGGGGGAGCTAGAGATGGCTGGCACTGGGAGGTTCTCTAGAACATCTGCAAGGATGAGGTCAATACCAGAGTGGGATTTGGGCTTCCTTGTGTTGGAGTGAAAGCGGCCGCCTCCAACCTAGAAAACAAAAAAGAATTGTCAAACAAGGAAGAGGAATGCTTGTAGGAAAAAAAAATTGGAACAATGTGAAAAGAGAAAACTCTTACCTTAACAAGGACCTCTTTAATCCGGAGGAAGGCCTCGTGGTGGGTCTTGGTCTTGTTGAAATGCTCTATGAGGTCCCCCATGTACACATTCTCAATGAGAGTATACGTGGAGGTAGCCTCCGAGGAAGTGGCACTTGTAGCCGCAGCATGAGCCTGTCTCTTGCGAGTGAAGGCGGGGGCAGTGGATGCGCTATAAGAAGGTGCGGGAACAACTCTAATAAGAAGAATTGAAGGGCTACCAACAATGATAGGGGCGGTAGAAGCCTTCACAGCAGCCTTCGTAGCAGAACGGGTAGAGACGGTGGTTTGAGAAGTAGGAGTACTTGAAGGAGTATCAACAGTCTTGCCCTTCTTGCTCTTGGGCTCTTTCTTGCCTTTAGACTCCTTTTTGCCCTTGGTAGCCATGGAAGTCTCCTTCTTTGTCTCCTCTTGCACTGAGGGTTCGAACACAGGAATCTGCAAAGGAGCCTCAGTATTCAAAGTGGCATGCAAAACCTTCTCTGAGAGAGGAATGTAGCCCTTAAAGGGATCCAAATTCCATCTTGCCTGCTTGAGGTGGGTAACAGGCCGCACCTCATGGTCCCCAGTATAAAAGTAGTCCGACATGGAGTCATCCACTCACTCATTGATATACATTGGACGAATGAAAGCAGAAAGACCTTCTTTGGGAAGAAGCTCGTGAAAGATGTACGTGGAAAAAAAATTGAGGAATGAGAAACTTTCATGACATAAAAGAAAATGCAATCAAAGCATAGAATGTTACGAGCTTACCTATAGAGCACACGATGTATGATATTTGGTCCATCCACAAAAGCAAGGAGATTTTGGCCCTTCAAAGATCTGTGAGCAGCCTTGTCCTCAAAGTAACAGAAGAAGGCATGGTCCCAGAGGATAATGCGCCATCATCCACGTATGCGTCAAGTCGAAGCACACCTCCGTGTGCATTCCAATGGATAGGACGCTCGAGAGTGACTTCCAAAGACTAGAATTCTTTCTCAACGTTGTTCTCCAACTACAAAAATGAATAAGGAATTAGCAAACCAAAGGGGACAATGAACACAATCATAGAAAAATGACTAGAATACTTACTTGAGCCCAAAAGGAGGCTTTGTGGAGCTATTCGTTCAAAGTCTTCTCCTTCAAAGATAGAGAAGGCAGTTTGTTCCCTTCTCTCACCATCAAGGTGGAATTCCACCACTGAAGCCACTTTGTCTTAAACCAAGGTTCAACATGAGCATTTGCCACCTTGGCAAGCTTTTCAATGAACATATCGAGGACCGTGTTGCTGGAATAGTGTTTGTTAATCTATAAGAATAAAAAAGAATGTTCGAAACATTATTGAGAAAAGAAGTTACAATTGAAAAGAATAAAACAAGTGAGGCTAGGAAGTGGAGTACCTCATCAAAGAAGGCTTCACCATTCTTGGGATTTGCAACTGCAATGTACTTCTCAAAACTCTTGGACCTGTAAGACCTCCTAGCCTTCTCCTCTGCAAATGACATAGCTTTGAAAACACCAATTGCAGTCCTCTCATGTGGAGGTGTCTTGTCCTTGTAAGCTTGTGCTGCAGAGTCCGAAGCTTGAGAGATTTCTCGCTGCAAAAATCCACATGTTAGAGAGTAAAGAAAAATAGAAAGAAAAGAAATAAAGATCAATGGAATAGGCAAATACGTTATAAAGGAAGGACACAAAGACATCGATTGTCAATAGATACTAAGTGAAGCTTTTCTTCTTGGAGTTAACCCAAGCAACATACTCCTCAGGTTTAATGAGGTCTTTAAACTCTTCCAACTCCATCGCACCAAAATACCGCACGCGGTGCACTTTTGAGGGAACGTTGGCTTTGACATGATCATTCTCTGTCAACCTACAAGTGCACCAAGAGAAGTTAAAACTTGACCTGAGGGAAAACAAAGAAAGTTATAGAGAATTGAAATAGAGAAGTTGACTTACCAATTGATTTCGTTCATGGCATTCATCAATACGCCACTTTGTTTCCTTGAATCCAACACAATACAAGCAAGGGAAATGTGCCATGACTCCTCATTAGCATGGAAACAGTTGACTTAGTGCCACCACGCCGTCAATCTATGATTTTCCTCCCATACAAAAAACATCTTGCCTACAAAGTGAGCAAGATCCGGGTCAGCCGCCATGCGCTCATCAAATGCCTCACTAGCCCGCTTCCACAACGGGCTCCACGTTGAGGAAATGTCCTTAATCACCTCGAGATCTTCATCCTTGTTGTAGTGGAGGACAACATAAAGAACTCGATCCCCGTCTCGATACCCAGTGACAAACTCGTTCTCGAGTTGCTGGACATCTGCCATATTAATAGGTCGTACTAACAGGAGAGCTTGCAAACGGCAAAGAGGAATACCTAGGCGAGACTTCTCCACTGGCCGAATCTGAAGGCGGTTGATAACAGCATTAGGTCTTGTTTTTGCTTGATACGGATGGAGACCTTACTCTCATCCGGGCTGGCAGACTCCGCAGGCTCCTCGATAAGTGAAACTCGAGTAGAAATCTACAAACATGGAATTTAGTAGAAAACAAACAATGAGTATTCAAGCAAATGATTTATAAACCATATGGTTGAAATACAAGTGCATAAATGCACGTGGATACTAGCATTCAGATGGATCAAGGTAAACAAAGGAGAGGAGACCGTCTAGGCGTCACCCTCGACTGGGCACAAGCAAGTTCTTGTGCCTCACGAACACGTTGGTTATGCCAAGTGGCATAACGCCTTCTTGCCTCACAAACCGCGTACTTTGCCACATCAAGAGGCATCCTATCCGTAACGGGATCTAAAATTGCACACGTACAATATCCAGATACATAAGTGTCCAAGTCTACTACCTCTTAGACCTCGGACTCCTCTTCAACCGCAGGAGCAAACTCCTGTACATCTTCATCTTCTTCCACAATGTCCTCGTCTGCCTCATCGTCCTCCTCCTCATTCTCCTGAACCTCAACTTCATCCTCCAAAAGAGCATTGATTTTGCAAAGATCAACCTCCTCCGATTGTAACTGGGCCACGGTCTCTCTAAATAATTTGAAAATCCAAAGAATTAAATTAATACATTTTGAAAGGCACAAAACTAAAAGGAAAACATATAAAACCTGACATTCAACCTAATCTTAAAAGTGCATTCAAACCATCATCAAATACTAAAAAGCATTTGAAATTCAAAGTAACAATTCTATCAACAAAACGACAAAGGCAAGGCAAAAATTTGAAAGTGAAAGCATCAAAAACCCAAAAAAACTGGAAGTGCTTAACTCCACGGATTCGCGAGGTTGGCCTTTATGCCCCAGAAGGCTAGAAACGAGGTACCAGAGCAAAGATTTAGACAATGAAAAACATAAACAATATTATGAAACACTTTTGAATACTCAAAGTCCTCAACATAGATGTGTATTCGGATTAATTTGGGATTGTATTTTTCCAATAACCAATTAAAGTTTTCCAAAATGAAAGAGGCTTCTGATATCGTACTTTGCAATGAAACATTCATTGAACCACCCATCAATATCATATGACATTGTATTGACTTTTCATGCATCAAATTATACGTGACTGTGAATAGACAAACTGAATAGCTTCAAGTTCTTATTGATACTCTAACATTATTATGAATAGTTAGACAACTAAACTTATTCTTCTTATTGATATTATGCTATGTGTACTTCTTTGATAAAGTTGATCAGTCCACAATGTGCTCACTAAAACCTTTCAAGGACTAGAATACAATTGCTCCACTAACACTATGTAACCAATCAGGCTACTATTTAATCAATAGAACAATTGCTTACAACCTTAATAAAATAGTGAACCATGTCTATATTCACTTTATATTTCCCAAAATCTCAATTATACTAATATATGAACAAACCGCCATTAGTGAAAAGTAGCAGTTAAGACATGATGATTTACAAATTTTCGTGTTCACGTTCTTTACCCCCGTCGTAATGGAGTCTAATCGTCAATTCGAATGTAATGATCTTTGAGTTTGCAAATTATGTGAGCCTAGGTACAATCTTGGATTCCGAAATTTCAGTGTTCCTGGATCAATTAAGCGCCTGAGCACAAAAGAATAATTGTTGGTATGTACATCTCATATCCAATGTGGTGGAAAATCGCAGGAAGCCAAAATGTGCTCAATATTACAACATGCTCCGATGGTTTTGATTTTCGTTTTCCAACTGATTTTATTCATCAGTGTTTACGAAATCCTACGCGGTTGACGAACTCCATAACATTCAGACATTTAGTAGCCTTCAAAGAGACTGCCTTTTGGTCTCATCCACCTTTACAAAAGAGAGTGATCAGTGATTTCTAATTGAATGAGCTATCATCTACGACTGAGCCTCACATTAGTTAAAATGGCTCCCACCTGATATTTTAGATCTAGTTTTCGGAACTCACAGTCAGGGGCCAGAAGCTTTACAAACAATGTAATTACGAGTGGGCATTGAAGGCCCGAGGCTAACCTCACAGATCCGTGGGGTTTGGTGCCGGTTCCTTGTCCTTTTTTTCTCTCGAGTCTTTCCAAACGATTCAAACAATACAAGCAAACAGATGCTTACCAAAATGCCTGTGTCTTCAATTCGACCTGATGCCGCCTCGGTCTCCATCTCTACTTGCCTACGGGAATCACCGCTCTGCTAGAATCAAAACCCTAATCGTGAGTGAGTTCAATGAATGGTTCTAGGTGAGGCTACCCTTTATTGAGGGAGCAACTGATCCATTTCGTTAGCTACGATATTGACCACAAAGTGTAAATACACTAGTGGATTTAGTAAATACACTAGTGTTCTCTATACTTTGGATAGGACTTTAGAACGGATGAAAGGCGGGTTCTCTACACTACTCCTGGCCCAGTGGTGTTTGTATCAAAAAAAGATGAGCCATTAGTGATATGAGATGTTATAGCTGTGATGGTCGTTTTGCAGGAGAGCTTGTCGCCTAAGGATACGTGGAAATGGCGGGACTGAGGCCGGTCATGCTCTCACGCTGCACAATGTGCTCGCCTATTTGAAAAAGCAAGATTCTGA
Source organism: Pohlia nutans (assembly GCA_022496805.1). Classification (NCBI taxonomy): domain Eukaryota; kingdom Viridiplantae; phylum Streptophyta; class Bryopsida; order Bryales; family Mniaceae; genus Pohlia; species Pohlia nutans. The sequence goes on along the minus strand of CM040106.1, from coordinate 9,120,044 downwards.
CAACGAGGTCCAAGATCTCCAAAATCACTTCTGTGCAAAGTATGACCATTTCAATGTATATGAAGCTCGACTAGAACAAGAGTTCAAGGTTCGGCTTATCATCTCCAGTATGTAAAACGCATTTATTATCTAGAAATACAGCTTCTAGCATTCAATTCTTCTATGATTCAAAACTATAGCAATTGGTTTTTGAAATTAAATACTTGATTACACGGTCTCCTGCCTCCTCAATTTCATCTATTGATCCGTCTCATTGTGTACTTTGGTTTCTGCTAATGTGGTTGTGGCTATTCATACTTTGATGGGTGCAGTTTGGTTGCTTGCGGAGGCTTATTCTGAGCAGCAAGCTTACACAAGGTTCACTATAAGATTTTCTGCTTTGAGTGTAATAGGAAATTTTATAACTAATTATTCCTTTTGTGGGAGTTTAAAGAAACAATACTAGAGGCGACTATGTACAAAAAAAATGAAAGGAATTCCTTTCAATTCTAGCCGTGTTTGTATCCCAACATCCGTAGATATGAAGAAGACTCCAATGATGCTGGCAGATTGGTTAATACTAATTAGACTCAGAAGCTTTACAAACGATAATTACAATTGGGCTTGAAGGCTTGAAGGCAACGCTACGGATCCGTAGGGTTGGCATTGAAGGCCCGAAGCTAATCCCACGGAATCGTGGGGTTGGCCTTGGTGCCGGTTCCTTGTACTTTTCTTCTCCCAAGTCTTTTTAAACGATTCAAATAATACAAGCAAACGAATGCTTACCAAAATTCCTGTGTCTTCAATTCGACATGACGCTGCCTCGGTCTCCATCTCCACTTGCCTACAGGAATCACCGCTCTGCTAGATACAAAACCCTACTCGTGAGAGCGAAACAAAGCATCTCTGAAAACACTTAGAGTCCTAATTGTGAGGGGTACCCATCTCGTCCCGATTGCCACCCGATACCTGCCACCTCCCGATACCTGCCCCCGATACCTGCCCCTGATACCTGCCCCCAAAACTTGCCCTCGTTTAACCCCTAAACGTACCAAGGTGTCCCTCGAATTGACAATTTGAGGAAAAATATTATAAACTACGATTTAGAAGAATATTTTGGAATTGATATACAAATGAAAGTTTTAAATCTCGAATTTTAGATTCCATCCGTATTGTTTGATTCACTAATACAAATAACAATATTTAATTATAAAATTTTAAAGTTAAAATAAAAAATTCCTTCTAAATTCGATTACAAACTAAATTTCAATATTTTTTAAGTAAATTTTGTTGGATTAAGTTTGAAATGAGATACTCTTAAATGTGGTGATACTTTGAAATTTTTGTGATTTTTAAATTTATGACCTCATTTTTCACAATTCCATTTGAATTAGAGTCAATGCAATTTTGGCTTGGTCAATGACTTGACACACTTCTACATTTGTAATTTTAGAAAAATATCTACTCAAGTATGACTAAACCCAGCCATTAGATAGGACAACAACTTGGTGAAGAATCTCCAAAATATTGGTTGAGTGTCATCCAAGCATTGAAGAAAACTTGAGAAGGCTTTGAATTCATTCGTGATCCTATTTCTAGACTCTAGGACATTTAGGGGTTAAACGTACCAAACCATTGAACACAAGTAGATTCTAGCTTCAAAAGTCGATATTAGCATGGCTTAGCTTAGATGTACATGAGGTGTACATGAAAAGACAATTGCAAGCATATAATCTACCCAACAAATTAGACATACTTGTAGTTGAAGGCCTCTTCAACATTATCCCATCACAAGAGATTTATCATAATTGGTAAAGAACTTAATAGGCTATCAAAGGCAACTTGGATGCAAATCGTCCTAGCTTGTACGACAAAGTTACAAGGCTTTGAATCTGTTCATGATCCACTTTATAGACGCTGGAACGTTTAGGGGTTAATAAAAAGGGATATTGAAAATGGTATACCTTTTTATTTCTTTTTTTTCAAATAGGTGACAACATCAAGTGCATTGTTTTCAAATTGTCCTTTGGCATCAAGTGCTTATATGGTGAAGGAATTTACATATGTGAAGGTAAATTAAATCCAACTAGTATTAAAGAGAGTGCAACTATATATCGTAGCTCTAGTTTAGTCAAAAATAGGGCTGGCTTTGACATTAAATGATGAAAAATGGTGCAAAAATGTGAGATTTGATGAAAAATGATGTAAAATTGAACAAATGAACAGGACAAGTGAGATTTCTGTTGCAAAAAACTCCATAGTGGCTAATCCCACGGATCCGTGGAGTTGGCCACCATGGAGTTTTGTATTGAGAAAAACTCTATAGCAGCTAATTCCACGGATCCGTGGGGTAAGCCTCCATGAAATTTTGAGTTGAGGAAAACACTATGGTGGCTGACCCCACGGATCCGTGGAGTTGGCCACCATAGAGTTTTGTGTTGACCTAAACTCTATAGTGGCTAACCCCATGGATCTATGGGGTTAGCTTCCATGAAATTTTAAGCTGAAGAAAACACCATGGTGGCTAACCCCACGAATCCGTGGGGTTGGCCACTATAGAGTTTTGTGTTGAAAAAAAATTCTATAGTAGCTAACCCCACGGATCCGTGGGGTTAGCCTCCATGAAATTTTGAGTTGAAGAAAACACCATAGTAGCTAACTCCATAGATCCGTAGGGTTAGCCACCGTGGAGTTCTCTGTAGAAAAAAACTCCATAGTGGCTAATTCCACGGATCGATGGAGTTGGCCACCGTGGAGTTCTCTGTAGAAAAAAAAGTCCATGGTGTATAACTCCACGGATCCGTGGAGTTGGCACCGTGGAGTTGGCACTATGGAGTTTTGTGTTGTGACAAGATCCATGGTGGCTCCAATCGTTAGGGTTTTAACAAGGTGAATCCAAATGGAATTAGACTTACAATGTCCACAATTTCTTCTGTTCGGTTTGGTGTCTCCATTTCGTCACGCTCAATTGTTGCTGCGAAAGTCTCCGGTGCCTTGTTTGCGTCCTCCACTTTGACCATTGAATCAAGATGCAGCAATCGCATCTTACACCTCCCTCTCCAACTTCCTCCCTCTTCCTTGTCTCCACTCTCGCTCAAATCTGCTGGAGTCCCTCCTCCCTCCATGCTTGGCGCCCCCTTCGTGAGCTTCTTCTTATTCTTCTGCTTTGAGTTGGTGAAGTTGTTCTCCCTTGCTTCCTCCTTTTCTTCACTGGTTCACTCTCCTTTCCGACAGTCTTCTTTGACGGCTCCTTCTTCTTCGCCGGTTTAGTCACACTTACTTCCTTCCTCGCCGGTTCAGTCGCACTCACTGTCCTCTCCCTTGTTTCCCTCATGTGTGCTTCTCAATGCCTCTCTTTACACCTAATTTCTACACTCTAACACCACAACTCCCTCCCCACTCAAGTAGACGATCGTCTTTGAACTTGCCATGTCCATAAGACTCGTGTCTTAGGGTTTCACCTTCTAACTACCCAATGCAAAAGTATCTACCGTCACATATGTACACATTAGTTGCTATTAAAGGCTCTGTCATGCGCTTGTCTATTACCAGCTAATTATTATGCTATTTAGTGTTATTCTATTCGTCTTCCTCTGACAATTACGGCTCCTTGCAAAAGATCATGCCAGTTGCAATTCAAAATTGTCACAACTTCAAAATTCTTCTTATTCTATTTTGCTAAAGAGACATTTATTCCGTTGCGCTTAATAGCCACCAATTGAATCACCACTAGAATTTTGTAATGTTTAAATTCCACGCAAACTCACATCACTACCTCTCTTTGCCTAGTTGCACTTGTTTTGTCCCTTGCTTGCGTTGGTTCCTTCTCTTCTGCAATGGCTTCATCTTGCACAGTTCCACAAATCTCTGAGTTGGCTGAGCTTCGTGCCCAAAGCCTTGGAGTTCCAATTCTGTTCCCAATAGGTCGTGCTGGCTTTGCATCTGTCTTTGCCATTCAATTTAGCATCAGATTTGGATTGCAGGAGAGTACGATTTTTGTTGAGCGTGAGATTATCAATCCCGCTACATCTTTGCTTTTAATGACCTTGCAAGAAATTTCGAGTGTTGTTGATGGATCAACTGTGTGGGAGCTAGGAGCTGGCAAGTACCAAGTGTATGGACTCTCCGATTCTCAATTGGGAGTGTCCACGGAGATCTTTACTCCTCTCTAGTCGTCCACTTGTACGTTGAACACCCCTTTAATGGTGAGCGTGAAGACTGAGCTTGGTTTGCTGCCTATCATTGATCTCTTGGATTCCTCCGATGACTATACAATGCCTCTTCCTACACCTGCAGTTAATCCCTCCCCATCCTCTCAGACCCCCTCATTTTTTACTCCTTCTCGTCCGATCCCTTCTAATCTTCATGTCCCAACATCATCTAAACTTTCGTCTTCTATTGTTCAGTCACTACATGCGCTAGATTCTATGCCGGGTAGTAAAAGCATCCTTAAAAGTTAGATTTTGATAAGATAAAAATAGAAGAGGTCAATTACCTTCCCCTCGTTTTGACAGTACCTGTATCTTTGTACTCCCCCCAGTCAAAGCTTCTTCTTCTCATTCGAAATCGAAATCCATGGAAGGCATGGACAAGCGCTACGATAGACATGTGTGCAACGACGCTAGTTTGTGAGCGATGAGCAGTGAGCGGTGAGCAGTGAGGTACATAATTTAGAGCGGTGAAGTCTGGTTTGAATTTGTCAAATATACTAAATTTAGAAAATATTAGAATACTAGGCTATTTTTAGGGATTTTAGGGACCGATTACCACGGAATATTTATTTCCTATGACCGCGGAATGGGGCGTAGAGAAGTGAAAAACATTGCCAGAACGGTCTCGTATTAACCTTTGAACGATTTTGGGCTGTGTATATACGACAGTCAAAGTAGTGTATACGGTGGGCCCCTAAAAAATTGCAGAAAATCGAAACAAACATCGGCAAATCGAACCGTGTTGATGGTAACAAGAGAACGTTTGAGGTGCGGTGAAATTTTTTGAGCATCAACTACAATAAGATGAAGCTGCAATTTAGAGTAGCAGATTGATGTTCATTAGTCACAAACTACATGAACTGATTTGACATCAGGAAAAAATCGCTGTTTGAGATACGCTCAATTGGAATGGTGAATCAGTAGCAAATAGGAGGTTGCACTTCTATATATTTTGGGGGTTCAGTAATTGCAAAAACGATTTATGAAACTGCAATCAAATGGCGCGTAAGAGTGGTTGATGGGATCGCCCGGAGTACCGAAGGGTTCTGGAACAATATACGCCACGATGGCAGCGTGAAAGACTTGAGCTGCGGTACAACAGTTGCGATGATGTCCCTCGTGGCGTAGCGGACGGTGGTGAGATGGCGCGACTTCCAGCTGCTTCAACTTTCATTGCTTGTAGGCCTTTCATGGCAGTTGGCTTCGCGCCAAAACGCTACTCTAAGCCTCCACAATGCCGTAATATAGAAGATATGGGAACTGGCCAGTGTATAGCATCTCATACTCACAATTTCATAACAACAGTCAAAACAAACCAACACCCAAAAAGAATTTGTAACTTCACGAAGTCACTGGAGAAACAAAGCACAAAATGGGCCTCAGTCATGAGTTCTCTAACCGCCGTCCTGAACTAGGAAATGCAAACAAATTAGGAAAATATCCCTAGATGTTGGGATCGCTCTTTAGAGTGAACTAGTGAAAAGCTATGACTACAATCTACTGAGCACACTCCTTTACACTCTAGCACTTGGTCATGAATTCCACGTTGTCCTCGTCAAATAATAGCTACATCACTCAAACTTCTCCACAAACTCATCCAACCACGCCAAGAATGCCACCATCTATCCACCAAACTCACCTTCTAATCCGCTTTTTAAGATCACACCTGCAATTTCAGCGACGATTAGCAACAACAGGAATCCTAAATGAAGGCTGTGAATGTAAACAAATGAAGCAAGCTCCATCGCATACAAAAATTCCCCCACATCCGCCGCGGAAGCGCCGAGTCCGTGCACCACACATGATGCAATAGGTACGGTCATGTGGATGGCCTTCCACGCGATGAAGGTATTGATTCAGTCAGCAATTCTACTGCCTTCTAGAAGTTCTCCACAACCAGAGGGTAGGGAACAGGAAAATTATGCTGCTTGGCACCGAGCAGCTCGATTGAGTAGGTTTAGGTGTTGCTAAACTGTCCTGTACAGCCTCGTCTCAAGATTAGTAACTGTCTACTTAGCAGTACGTTTGAGGACAAAAAGAACGTTGATATACATGTTTTGAGAGACGTTTGTATCAACACGGGTGAAGTTTACAAAAAAATAAAAAAAATATCCGGTAACTCATACTGAACAATTAACCTAGCCTGAACCTTCCAAGTTGATAGACGTTAGAATATACTAGAAAATGAAACTCCACAGGTTAAAAAGAATGCTTACTTGCAGGGCTTGGTCATCTTGACTCTCTAAAGTAGCAATAAGGTTCTGATAGCTGTCTTGTTCATAACTGATAACATGTTAGAAATTATTGCATCACTTGCAGAGGACACTCTCCACCGTTATGAGGTTTGGTATTGAAAAGAAAATGGGATGTTCTCTGACTTCAAATTAAGTTACAAATTTCTTAACCCACCTAGAGTTCAAGCTCATTGTACAAACGCTTGACCTCAGCGACACAGGATAGGTCTGCCTTTCCGTAATTATCCTGGAACACAAAACTCATAACCATACCTGATCAGACACAACTCGCACAAAAGTCCAATGATAGCTCAAGTACGAAGTGACTACGGAAAAGCCAAGAAAACACTAATCTTAAGTTCTATTTATAGAGAACTATTATATGTATCTCTCCTACCCCATTTTCTGCATCACAATGATGTCTTACTGAACTCATCCTAGGGACCAGCATAGAATACTTTATGAAAACAAACCGACCTTCAATGTGTGTTTCTTAGATTCATTGGCACGTTTCAAGGCTTGAACTATCATCCAGGTAGGATGCTATAAGAGGGAGTATAAGAGTGGATTGTGGCCAACTTAGTCTAGAAAATGCTCTGAAATGATTCTGCTTCTGCTATGTCAGTTTACATGAAGTACAGTGACTTGAAAACTCTTAAAGGGTTTAGATGAATATATGATTCCAGATTCGTGTAAGGTTTCTCCAGCTGCTCCGTAATGAGCAGCTCAATTTCTAGTGGCACGTTACTCTCAACTAGTAGAGCAAGTGATTGCTAAATGACACTCCTGATGCAGCTCGTTGCCGAGAAGCACGATTAGGGGTAGCATGAACCTCTCAAATTCTTGGGTCACAGATAAGCATAAGACGTGCAAGGGAGATTGCAGCTGTCGCTCGTTACCGAGCAGCTCGCCTGGATGAAGAATCTATTAGCCGAAGACAGTTAACATGGAGCCCAGAGTCTCGTGCTGCAGCTCGGTACCGAGCAACTCAATTAGGAGTTGCACATAGATCTTGCCTGAGTGTGAATTAATTACTCAAAGACACTTATGATGCTGCTCGGTACCAAGCAGCTCAATGACGCCTGACATCAGAGGATATTTGAGCTCTAAACAGGGCCTTTAAGAAGCTTGTGTGGGGCACCTTGGTTTTTATTTAAATTAGTACTTCAAAGGTGAAGGACAAGAGCATTTCCCCTATTTGTGCCCATGTACTTTGTGGTGTGGTACTATGATTCAAAGCATGGTGAAGGGAGTTGATAGGTGAGTCATTCTTTAGCGGTAGCACTCATTGTCCTCTAGTCTAATCTTTCATACAAGATAGAGACGGATCCATTGGTACTCACTTAGGATAAGCCTACATCAATAAAATGGAGTTCTTTGTCAATCCTTAAGGGCCCTTTTTAGAGCTCAAATATCCTCTAATGCATGTATCTCTCGCCTGGGTGTGAAATTATTAGCCGAAGATACTTTTGATGCTGCTTGGTATCGAGAAGCATGATTTTGGGTGACATTTAGCTATAGCCTAGGTCTGAAATATTTAGCTTTAGACAGTTTTGATGCTGTTCGATACCGAGCAGCTCAATCTAGCACAATTTGTTAGATTTGTGAAAGATTTTGATCTCTTGCATGGATCAGCTCGTTACTTGTAGCTCTCGTTACCAGCAACTCTCGTTACCATCTCGTTACCTGCAACTCATTACCAAGTAGTCTACCTGCAGCTCGTTACCTACGAGTGGGAGTCCCATGCAGTGTTTTGCTAAGTCGTGAGAGTCTGGCATAACGACACTCGGTAGAGCTGCGTTACGAGTCCCACGCCAGTGTTGGAAATTTTTCTCTATAAGTGTGGAGATTGTGGCATGATGAGACCCGCGAGTACGAGTGTGTGCGTGACAGTGCGTGACAAGTACGAGTGGTGCGTGACGGTGCGTGACGAGTACGAGTGGTGCGTGACGGTGCGTGACAAGTACGAGTGGTGCGTGTGGTGCGTGACGAGTGGTGCGTAATGTGGGGTGCATGTGGTACGTGATGTGCATGGTGAGCCAACTTGTGAGGGAGCCAGCTCGTTACCAGTACCTCTCGTTACCATTACACTAAATCCTCAGTCATAGGACCCACTTTCCTTACTAAACCCATTCAAAAATCCTGAAATTTTACTGCTCACCGCTCACCGCTCACTACCGAACACGACCAAGTGCCAGTTGTTGATTCCACTTTGCAGGATGGTAGCTCTTCCTTTGGTTCGGCCAGTCCTTCAATCCGATATACGGCAACTAGAACAAGACTTTTGGTCAGGTTATCGAGGAGGAGACCGTTTTTTCTACGTCTCGACAACCAATGATCAGGGAACTTCTATGGATGTAACAGATGAAGTTACGACAACATGGAATGAGCATTGGAAACAGAGGAATTCCGAGTTTGAGGAGTTTTTTAAAGGGGACCCAGATCTCACATTTCTGGCCAACAAAATGTTTTTTGTTTGGGATGATTTTTTGTCCGGCTAATGGCATGGTATCCGTGCATTGCGTCGAACCACCCATTGGAGCTTACGTGGCATTATGCGGTTGAAACAAGACTCTTGCTTACACTTGGCCACACAGGCCAGCTCATTGATGCCATGAATGACATCAATAGGTAATTATTTTGACCATGTACACCTTCTTTTATTTGGATATATATTGCTTGTGATGAGTATCTTCTTACCATTTCCAAAATGTATCTTTGTAGGTCGACCGAACATTTGCACGTGAAAACCAATATGATTCACATGTTGCACAGAATAAACAGTTTTGGAAACTAAAGATGTTGAAGACGATGCCGTTGTTGAGGTTCTTGGTCCCACCTCTGCAGAAAAGAAACGAGATAAGGATAAAGCATCCAAGTCCCCAGCTAGTGCCCGTACTTCGAAGAGGACTAAGGCAAAAACTTTGGATGCAAAATCGACGCAGTTGAAGCAGACTCAGCAAAGGCGGCCACCTCAGGAGATTCTGAAACCGGACCGATCTCATGGCCAACCCTCCGTCACATCCGTAACCTTTGTCCATCTCAGCTCTAAGCTCAGAGCTCGCTTCGAGTCAGTACGCACGGAATCTTGCCAAAAGTGATGATTCTTAACAAATCGCTTATTGCTCTTGGGGAGCAGAAATTGAAGGAGGGCACAGCTCCAGCTGCTTGGATTGATATACTAAACTTTGCTAAAACAGTGCGTATACATCTCTATATTATTTTATCATCAATCCGCATTATAGATTACCCATCTAAATCCTTCATCTAGTTGTGATTTCATAAATGTCTTCCACGCAATTGATGTTGTGTGTTGAACTTTAAAGGTCGAGAAGATTAAGCATCAAAAGCTTGGGGGAAGTGTTGATTCAAAACAAGGCGGACGTGGATGACTTTGTTGAGACGCTATTTGCATACTCGGTCCAGCACCTATCTGACAAGGTGCAATTCTTCTTTTCCTTCCAGAAAGTCCCTCCATCAGAAAGGATGTTCTAGGGAGGGCTCAAGAGTACAGGTACATGCAATACAAGGACTAGTGGGGCATAAACGAGCTTCGACTTTCCTCGTGTAGAGACCCGCAGTGCATGATACATTATCCTACTGCCTTGTTGATTCTACTTTGCGTATTCATTGCCATATTCACTTATCATTGAATTCTCCCTACTTTTGCAATTTCGCAGATTTTGGATTCTATTGTTTTTCAAGCACAAACTGAAGGACACCCCCATTCACTTTGGTTTCAAGCTCTGCATCATTCTTAAGGTTCGTAACGCTGGTATTGACCTGGAGGAAAATAACCTCTTGCACAATTTTACGACAGCAAAAATGCAGCTCATGAATGGCCAGATTCTATGGAGAGGGGCACGAGAGAAAGATCCTCGGTTCTTGCAAATTCTTGTGGAGGCAGCCATAGATCCTGGAGACGTGGTCCTCGGTTACAACACCTCCACTGGTAAATATTACTACATTGTTTTTGTTGCGCCTCTACGAATGCGCGATTGCATCACATTACTAATTTGTTTAAATCCTTGCAGGAACATCCGTTCATGCATGTCGGTCTACTAGGCGACACCTCATAGCATTAGAGTCGGATTCTGAAATTTTTAGAGGAGTTCAGGAGCCTCTCTAGGACCCCCATCCTACGCCAAGAGCTAGTCCCAGAAAGCGGCAACCTGATGCATTGTAGGCGGCAAAGAATAAGCATTAGCAATTATGATGCCTAAATAGGGAGAATGAAGCAAATCAGCCTGATGCCTTTGCTTATATAATCAGCCTGATGCCTTTATCTGATTTGCTTCATAATTGACAAAGGCATCAGGCTTATATATATTTTGAAGCATATATTGTAAGAAGAATATCAAGCAGTTCAATGCCCCATGAATGATGATCATGTCGAATAACCCATGTCAAAAGCAAGATTACCTAAAAATAATCTCGCTACTATGCACCTCTAAAAACCGATAACCCAATCGATAGTCATTAATCTCTCAATCACAGCAAGCCATTACATGACACAAGACTCCACAACATTCCATGCGTAATGAGGTTCAGTGCAAAATGTTTGTGAATCGGGTTCAAGTGTAAATAGGATCTGTTCGTTCTATATTTCCCAATAACTCCCAAATGCTTAATCTACATTGTTTCTTAGTTCCAAAACCATTACCTCCAAGGGACAGAGCCAACAAAAACAAACCCCAATCTACCTGCCTTAATACCTTAGACTAGTCTTTATTTGTGATGGAGGACAGATCAAATCCTAGAGGAAATAAAATTGCACCCACTCACTCACTCCAGGCATGTCCCAATTCACAGAGAATAATACTCATGGAGCAACAAAACTGACACAATGGTGGGTTCCACAAATCAGCTGCAGATAACTAGTCTTGGGGTTATTTTTGTAAACTACTTTCAATTTATTGTCGGCGTACAGATTCCACGAATTCTTTGAAAAATTGTAAGGCACATAATGGCCAATGCATGAGGAAAAAAAGATGAAGTCTGCACATCCAAATGCACATCCCCTAAACCCCGAGACCCTAATCCCGCGACTACACGCGGAAATAGGGTACCCTAACCTCACGGAAGTAGATCCAGTACCTGAAAAAAAACCACAAAATACCTTAAAATCATACTAGATCCTCGGTCATAGGACCCACTTTCCATACTAAATCCATTCAAGAATCCTCAAATTTTACTGCTCATTGCTCACGCTCACCGCTCACTACTCACCACTCACAGCTCAGAGCTCACAGAATATTACTCCTGACATGAGTGGACCAAGACTCAGACCACAAACATCAAATATGACTTTCGTCTTGCGTTGTGCTCTTCCCTTTGCGTCGGTCACTTCCAATGCAAAAATTTGAAGTGCAACTACCTTCAACGTGTACATCATACCTCTGCTGTGAACGACATGGAATTCAATGGCTTCAATAAAGACCCCTTCACAATTGAAGATCCCCCACCCCCTACTTCTACCCTTGTGTGCAAGATTTGTAAGGCGCCTCCAACTTGCCTTGCACTTTGTGATGCGAAGATTTTCTATGTCCTCAGCAAAGACTCCTCCCAATGTGCGTGCATTCATATCGATGTCCATAGGCATCTCGTCAAAGTTGGCGACTGTAGAAATAGTCGCAAACAAATTAACGCGTTGATTGAGGAGCACGTCGAAAGAACCCCTCAAGCCACACACAACAAGATCGTTCTCGAGGCAAGCAAGGATCGTCTAGGTGAGTTCCTTCCAAGCGATGATACTCAAACGTATCGTCTTCTATCGTTGGAAGAACTCAAACCCGTCTTCGACAGCTGTAAAGAATTGAACTCACCAAACCTTCGTAACAAGGTTAATTCATTCAAGTACTTGCGGAGATTTGGAGTCATGGATGGCATCGCCTGGCTAAGAGGTGTTAGTAGTTGGGCTTACATTCAAAAAAACCAATTCCCCCGCCATGGTGATGACACGGACAAGGTCTTTGTCTTCAAGATGTCAGAAGTTGGCCCGGGGAGTGGTGTCGACTTGGTTTGTCGTATGCAACCCGGCGGTGATCTCGAGGCTGCATGGATCATGTCCGACCATGTCAAGCGAGTCACAGAATGGACCACCATGGCCGCCCATGTCTATGACGCCACCTATCAGCGCGTCATGAAAATTGCCTGCTGTGACTTTTAGTCGGAGGAAAAAGATGCCCAACTGCTCTTTTGGCTCAACCTCAACCACGTCATCGCCCAACACAGAATCCTAAAGCCAAATTTAAAAGGATTCATGGCCGATAGTGTGCAGGCCAACTGGAACGCCGTGCGTATCGTCTATGGGTCCGAAAATCTCCTGATTATAATGGAGGGCAGCGAGAGGACGTGCTTCTTCCATTCGAAGCAATCATTGGAGAAGCACACCAAACAATATATCAAGCACGATTTGCAAGAACAACACAAGCATCTCTACCTCTAGTATTGCAACGCCTCTAGAGGCAGAGACACAATATTGTGCCATCAAAGCTTGGTGGAGCTCATCAAATTATACCTCCGACGATGGATTGCGACATCTTGATCATCTTGATCTTGATCCGAGTCCGTCCACAACAAGTGGCTTCGAGTGTCAGGCAATAAGGGCGGCGATTTGTATGTTGCCATCGTGGATGACTACATCCAAGCATTCTTACAAGTGGTGGCCTACTATCAATTCCTCAAGGTGGGAATTGGTAGCGACGGTCCTAGCATGGAGATATTGAAACTTCGTAGCGCCTAACCAAGTGCCGAGCGCACCGGTGATCCTACTGTGCAACAGAAGGTCTTGTTGGACATGCCCAAAGGCGAGGAATTTTGCACTTGCAATTCACACCTCAAGGGCGCCGTGGGATTTGGATCGCTCAAGCGTAGGCCCGATACCCCTATTGGTGCAGATGATCAGACACACCGCCCAGATACCATCAACTTCTCTCGCCCCCGTCTCAATAAGAGACTCACTAGATCTAATCCCGTAATTCTACCTACAATTGTCGAAGAGTCTTCTCCTGACGAGCAAGAAGTTCAAGCGCCTCCACCGTCCGGGCTCAATATCCGTCAAATCACCGCTGTTCAAGAGAACAAGGTTGACGAGTCGCTTTGGCATATAGCCCGTGTCCCTTACAATTCCGTCAAGTCTTGTTGGGCCATGCGTGCGAGTACTAAGAAGAAATGCACGGCAAAGCTCGTCACCAACAATCGGAGTATTGCTTGCCTGGCATACTCTGGAGTCTGGGATTTTTACACAATGCAAAAACAAAAACCTATGAGGTTCTTTTTTTGTCCAGACAACATCGAGCGTTGTGCGAAGGGATTCTGTTGCAAGTGGGTCGTTCCATTCAAGACACCCAAGTCAAGCCCCCAATTCCTCCCGTATGGCCTGTCATGCTTGGTACTAAACTCACTCGCTCGGAGATCATGGCCCTCGAGAATGCAAGATTCAAACTCCCCCCTAAGGAGCACGTCACTTCCACTCAACTCTTCAAAAACTCTGCTCACCCACTCGACTTGTCAAGAGTTCGAATTCCCGACAACTTTGATTACATTCCTTCCACGAGGAAATCCATGGCTACTCGTCGCTCTGGCACTGGACCCTCGACAAAACACAAGCAGAATGCTGGATCTGCTGGAGCCATGCACGGAACCGTTTTGAAGTTGACCATGATCCCCCACCCAGGATTCGGTTGTGTTATCCTTTTGCAGTCCAAACCTCCTCCTACGGATGCCATTTACCAAGTGACGGTGAGCTCTCACCCAGAGTGTACTTGCGCGGCCTTCAAAGACAGGATTATCAAGTTCGGGAGCAGGCGCAATTCCTATCTGAATTGTATGCACTTGTACTACATATTTGTCAAGGTTTCTAACTTAGATCTTGAAGTTTACATGTTCATACACGCCCCAACCTTTAGTTTCAACGAGGTCAAGCTCATCCTTGAAGGTGGCCTTTTGACACATTCTACCACCTAGACTTGTTCCCGGTTTAGGAATATTTTGTCCCTAATGGACGTGGTTGTTTGTTGACCACGTGTGTACTTGCTCTATTATTCACAAAAATACAAATATGTACTTCTACACTCTACGAAAAACCCTAAACCCTAAACCCTAATCCCGCACAATCTGTTAGTTTAAGTTAGAAAATGCTGATTTTAGGGTACCCATCATAAATTTATTTTTAGAAGACTATTTTAGAGTTGGTATACAAATAAAGTTCTAGATATCGCGTTATAGATTAAATTTGTATTAATTGATTCACCAATACTATCACGAATGTTGTATTATATAATTTTAAAGTTAAAATAAGATATACATTATAAATTTGAGTACAAATAAATTTATAATATCTTTATAATATCTTTTTAGTGAAAAATTTGTTGCAATGAACTAATAAATATAACCTAAACATGGTGACTTTATTGAACTGGGTGTCCTTTGTTCTCGGAACCCTAAACTAACTAGATAATAGACTAGAAATTTGACCCTAACTAGAAAATTCACGAGTTTTAGAATATCATTATAAAATACTTTATAGAAGATTTTCTTGGAATTGGTACATCGATGGAAGTTCCAAATAATTTCTTTGATTTGAATAATTTATTTAATTTCAATAATTATCAAATTGAAATATTCTAATGAGCACAAACTTTGTTCAAAAAAATATGTTTTACATTGTGCTTATCTTGTGTTGATAAACTCTTGAACTCATATTGGAAACAGAGTATACGGAAAGTTAACTACAGTCATTTTACCTCAGGGAGTGCACTTAAAGTTAGGATTAGGAAAACACGAGAGTGCGTTTTAATAGCATACTTCCTACAATACTTGGCCTTAAAATAGTTTTTAAATTACAAATTTTTAGGTGCTGAATCATTACATATCTATCTATCATTTGGTATAAATTTCAGACCCAAAAGTTTTTTAAATCTTATAAAAAAAATGATAGAAGTTTACACTAAAATGTGTTGTTTTTCGCTTCAAAAATCAATGTAAAAATATTTGCAAGTGATTATTTTTTGAAATCTATACAACAAGAACTTTAGATTGTGTTCAACAACTTCATATTTTTTTTTACAATTTTCAGATGATTTTTTAGTACATACATAGGGGGGTCAAAAGTACACACTCATGTGATTCCTAGTGCTAACAATAAGTGCACTTCCCAAGCATTTTACTTGATTAGGGTTTTAGAATATAATGTCAAGGTTTTAGTTAAACAAGGTTAAGTTTAATTTCATGATCTTTGATGTCCACAAAATCAAATTAATATTTAGTGCTAGTTGTATTTTAATAAACTGAACTAAATATGGGATTAAGTGCTTTAGGAGGTTAAAGTTAAAAAAACCCAAATTCTATAAGTTGTAAATAATTTCAAAATGTTAAATCATGCGAATATCAAATTTTTGCAACAATATGTATAATTTCTAATGTCAACAAGAAATAATGTGTAATTCTTCCAATAATTTTAAATGTTCAATTAATTAAAGAGACAATAGCGAGGGCTATTAAATACATGAAGACAACTATAGTTAGAATTCTTACAAAATCTGAATAATTTCAACATTTAACATTTATGAGAATTATAAAATTAGGGCTAAGATTGTAAGCTTTATGAAAACATTAGATGTATGGAACGAGACAATAGGGAAGTTGAAAATATTTTGAGTAGTTACATTAAATTCATGAGAACAGTAAAATTTTAAATTTAGCTTATTTGCAGTAATTTTAAATCCAAGTAATTTGAACTTTAAGAAAAACGCTTTAAAACCTTAAAAATAAGTTAGTACTCCCTCTGTCCCAAAGATATAGTCCAATTCACGATTTTTTTGCGTCCCATTTATATCGTCAAGTTGTTGATCTAAAACTCAATCCAAGCATTATTTAGAAGATCCAACCCTAGGATCTTGAAGTTATCTTAACGTTTAAGTAACTTGCCAAATTTGAACCGTTGCTTCTTCTTCATTTGTGAGATCATAATAGTCAAAGTTGGCTAAATTTTATTCCTGCGGAAACCAAAGAACTATTTTCGGTTTTTGAGGATCTTTTGGGGTTAAGTGTAAATGCTACCATTGGGTATGGGCTTTTGTTATTTTGTGATTGGAGTGGGGACGCGGGCCAAGCATCGCGGTTGTGGTCGCGATGACCGTGGCGACATTTCTGACGACCACTGGTGCCTTGGCAAATTGCGTGCAATAACGGTGGTGGTTTTGGCACCAAAACTAAGATTTGTAGAGGGTGACAAAGTTCAAACTTTTCAAAAGTAGAAGAGGCTTCAATGATTTGCATACTCGTACCACAAAATTATGCAAAAAAAATATTTTGAGCTTAATCTTGTTGTTTGAAGACAAGTTGGACAATATCTTTGGGACGGAGGGAGTATGATTTAGGGATACCTACCAACAATTTAGGTGGGAACACACGCTGTAGCAAGTCCTTTGGCAAACCACTCTATATTGCGGGGTTCATCATCGTTGCATGATATGCACATTCATGTGCTACAGTAAGGTACTGCCGCAATCCATATGCCTTCTGAAGGAGGCTCACTGTTGACTTTGGACATTCCCTATCGTCCATAGTATCCTTCAATGCAGCAACCTGGACAATCTCTAGAGTAATCATTACATCATCAAATTCTTTCTCCAAACAATGCTCTGACTCTACATCTATTTAATTTTTGCTCAACTTGTGTCTTTAAAGGGAGGAGTAGTTAGCAAAAACTAGAATTGAAGAAAAGGCGTGAACAATTCTGATACACGATGCATTGAGCTATACGAAGAATCAGAAAACATCAATTCATCACATTCAAGCAACACGAATATGAGAGTATTGTATCAAAATATTTGCAATAAAAGAGAACATGAACGTATCATTGCCCAATAGCAAATAAAAATATAGTCCGAAACTCTCTGCAACCTTCAATTAAAATATTGACGGCAACGACGTCATGTACCTTCGAAAAGCGACGCCGACGTCATCTATGAAAGTCTTCAATTAAACGGAAGTCTACAAAACAATAGATTGTACACATGCTTCTGTTGGTTTTCCATTAATTGATCTCAAAATGATTGAGTGAGTATCATTTTGTTTGTAAGCCTTCTGATTGACCCTAAACACTGCACACACACAACGAGCTTGAGTGTTTAGGAAAGAAAGGGTAATTGCTAATATCGATTGCTAATTCTAGTGATAAAAATTGTTACAGGTGTAATTTAATTTTTTTCTCCCACAATTTTGTTCTCTTAAAGCATAATATGCTAAAAGTATTTGAAACTTCTATTACTCATAATTATTAAAGTAGTCGAGGAATCCAATTCAAATTCTTTGGATTAAGTGTATGAATGTATGCAATACCAATATGGAGGGGTGGAAAACTTGTACTCTCGTGCAGTCTCTGCTGCTTTATGCTCCTTTGCCTCTAAGATTTCAATGTTGACTGTGGCTCTACATCGTATTTTTAAAGCAGCTTGTCACTCCCATTGCAGCAAATTATCAGTTTCTTGTACCGACCAATCACTTTGATAAAAATCTTTGCTTGACTTTAATATCCTAAACATGCATTTCACTTCTTACAGGATGTAAGTATTTTAAATAAGTGAAATGTTGGGGAACATTAAAGTCACCCAAAGATTTTTATGAATTATGCATAATGTCTACAACAACAATATAATTGTTGTTGTGTTCAAACTACTCCAAAAATGAATGTGAAGACTTTAAGAGAGACGAACGTGCTGTTTGTAACAGTTCTAAGTAATTCTCTATAAATTAAAGCATATGCAATTATTACAAGCGTCACTTTAATTCAATCATTAACGTTAACGACGTTAATAGCATTAATTAAATGAAAACAAACTAATAATATATTGTCATAATTATGTATTATTTAAATGTTCAAAAGCATATCTAATTATACTGTGAGGCAATGCATTTGACATTAAACAATAGGGGTTAACGACGTTACTACATTATTTTGGTATTTCCTTTTCTGAACGTTATTGTCGTTGATCAATAGGTTGCAAACTAAAATGAAGACAATGAATGATTCATCTTCTGTGGCCATGCAAGCAAAGCACACAAAGCCTTAATTAGAAGTGTTCATCGTGAAGAAATTCCACCGCACGTATCCGGTGCCAATTTGCGTTGCATGCCAGGTATTCTATCTCAAACCATACAACCTGACCTTGAAGCTCCTGAAGTAGCAAGACCCAGAAATAATT
Organism: Pohlia nutans; assembly: GCA_022496805.1. Lineage (NCBI taxonomy): Eukaryota > Viridiplantae > Streptophyta > Bryopsida > Bryales > Mniaceae > Pohlia > Pohlia nutans. Next base: position 9,101,411 of record CM040106.1, on the reverse strand, counting down.
ACAGACTTTTTAGAGAAGTTGATGTATCATTGAGAATACTTGATATTACTATTGAGTTTGCTATTTGGCTCCAAAACTGTAGCGCATATCTAGTAAATTCAATGGTGTATGGGAAAGATACAACTTCTGAAAGGAGTTCATGATCAAGATTGTGATTCAATGATAACTTAAACTGCCACTCAATTTTGTGAAGAAGGAACAGTCACATTACAAAGAAGAAAGATATTTATATTAGCAATTGTATGGTTTTAGTAGATGAACATGGAAATGGGTAAAAGTTTTAAGCTTCATTACAAAAACACGCAAAGAATATGACTTGTGCTCTTATACATTGAGGTTGATTTAATTTAGTATTCTTGATGTAAATAACATTCAAATGAAATGTAATTACTAGAAGTATTAATGATGTTAATGTCATTAGTGATGGAACAGCCAACAAAAATGTAATTTTTTAAATTATAAGTGGATAAAATATATAGTATGCTATAGTTAATAGAATATAAGTAATATAGAAAAGTTTAAATCAATAATTAAATATAGTTACTACTGTCATAAATGTCACTTATGTCACTAATGTTAGTAATGATTGTCATTTATGATACTGATGTCACTAATGTCATTAACATCAAATAATGTATGTCATTATTGTCATGTTTTATGAACGTCAAATTTTGAACAATATTAAACTAATATTTCATTACAATATCCTTTATGTTATCTATGTCTCATTTAATGTTTTTGCTTTCAATATACAACTATATGTTATACAATTAATATTTATGGCAGGCTAGGGCTAAATTAAAGCACCGCCACTTATCGTTAATTATCAACTACCTTTATGGAATCCTTCTCGGTGGGCTGCAAGTATGCTCGTCATGGTTATGAAGAGATGCAGAGGCCGAGCGACGTAGAGAAGCATGAAGGGTATTGTGATTATAAGCCCTCTTGCTGTCTAGTACCAGAATGCGATTACGAGGCCACTATAAAACCTTCCTCTGACATTTGACAGAGGTCCATGAGATAAAAACAATGGAACATAATTTTTTTTTAGTCTGGAGTGACTTTCAAAATGAGAACCTCAAATCGTTTTCTGATAGTGAAGGCTCATGAAATCTATCTTGTCCATTGCGAGGTTCATGAAAGCATCACCATAAACCAAGAACAAAAAGCTCTTCATCAATTGCTCCAGTTAATCATATACTATTTCATTTGTACTTTCCTTAAGATATGTGTCTTGAAATGCAAGAGTCTCACAAATCTCTTATATTAATTCTCCAGTTAATAAAATTGAAACGCCAGGTAATTGCTCCACATTGAGAACCAGAGGACAAGTTTAAATTAAGTATCCAACTGTAAATAGCGTGTACGTAGGGACAGTTGTTCATTTCAATACTTGCACACTCACAGCATATAAGCAAGGACATTTTGACCTTAACCCTTTAATGACTGACGTGCTACTATTGTCAGGTATGTGAATCATATTGATCTCAACCACAATTATTAGCATGCATCTGTAACACGCCTTCATCGCGCCTCTTTGTTTTTCAATGTTGGCTTAGTTTTTGCAACCAATTCTAATAAACCGGCTTGTCACTCCCGTCTTCTGAAATATAAACTCGGGTCTTTTGAAGGGACCGACGTGATTAAAAGGTCTCGTTCGTAATGACAATGGCCACATTCCCTCTATGTCATGAGGCCATTGGAAATTACGTATATTGAAGAGGTTATCCGCCTCACACAGGGTCCCTATCGTCTTGTCAAAACCTACTAACAACATAACGTCCAATTCTTGTCGCTATCAAAATCTGATGGATTGCCAGGCATTTTATTTTTTTTAAATAATTGTAAGTGATATTATTTTAAAAAATAATTCAAATATATTTTCCAAAATAATTTGAATTCTGTCAATCATTAAGAGCTTAGTTAAACCCGGGAGAATTTTTCATCATAAACTAATTCAACATTTTCTTACAGTTACAAAATTTGATATTATTTTCGACAAACTACTGATCAACCTTCCAATATTTAATTTGCCTTCTTGAGGTTTACAGTAGACAAAACAAATGTAACCAATCATGTTAAAGCCTAATCTCTAAAAGTAAAAATTAGAATTTATACAAATTTTCAAAGGTTAATTCTTATAATCTCTTTAAGAAACTATCTAAAGTTACAGTTAGAAGTTTCACTGTACCAAAAATATGTAGAGTTGTGCACTACATTTTGTTTATTGAACCAAACTTCATTTGACATATGAAAGACTCATATTATAACATAGTAACCTATGATTCATCCAATTCCCTTTGGGCTTTTAAGGGTAAAAATTTCAAAAAAACTAAAGTCAAGAGGTTCATCAATTGCCTATGTGAACATTTGTTTTTCAAATATGTCGATATAATGTATGTATGCTATATATTAGATAGTGATTTATAAATAAATCTCAAGAGGGTGATTGCAAGCTACGGTCTACCAAGTGGAGAGTGCAGCTTGTGCAGCTAAAGGCCGTGCAGCTCGTGCACTAGCGTAGTAATGCGCACTTCTCAACTTTCAATTAGATCAAAAAATTCACCATCCCAAATCGGTTTTATGCTAATACTTTCACTTTAGCAATTGTTAAGTTAATTTCAAGACTTCAAGCATTACTCAATAGCCTTTTTTGTTTTTTACCGAGTAGGGGTAATTAGAGCCTTTTTTACATAACATCCTTAGCTAGGTTTGATGAAAAATTCATTTCATACCCCACCTCTGAAATTGAACCATTATTTCGTTTCCAAAAAGAAAATTCAGAAAAAAGTTTTAATTGCACGAAAATCTTAAAAAATAAAAACATCACAAAACAATTAATTAAAAAATAAGTAAGCATCATACCAAAAAAAAAAATACGGTAGCTTTGTACACACTCGTGGTATATTGCTATAAATTTTTGAAGTTCAAATTTGACCCCCTTCTAGCATTTCCCATAAAATAGGTGCACTTTTGACAAGCGACACGCTACCAAATCTAAGTAGAAATGCTTAATTTGGAAAGAAAGATTGAAATTTTTCAAACTTTATTGTGGTAGACATCTTAACTTTAGAATTCTAGAAACAATGCAATTTTTTTCGTCACAAAATTCCATTCCAATATTAATTGATGATTTTCCAAAGATTGGGTAAGTGCACCAATTTGTAGACTGCGACAAAAAGTTTGGGTGATCGTAGCTTGCAACCACCCAAGCATGGAAGCATTTTAAATATCACTACCGAGATAATGTATCATTTTAATACATATATTCGAAGTATATCATATAATATACGTTTATATTCAATCAGAAATCCTAAACCCTAAACCCTAAACTCAAGACTCTGAACTCTAAAATCCAATAATGGACTCCTGAAAAATCTCCAATTATTTTTGTCCGTTTTCACTTTGCTATTCTGACTCCTAAAACCTAACTTCAAGCCCTCCGCCCTAGACTCTAACAAATGGACGCCGAGGTGGACAACCAAATCATAAAATCAAGGCTTTTAATAGTAAAGATAATAAACGGAATTCCATGCAGAAATCACCCACAAGCGTAATTCCCGTGACGAAAAACTTAAAATAATTCCGTTGTCGAATTTAACTGTAACCGGACGAGATCTTTTCAATCTGCTTTATCACATCCACATCATTCAATGAAGAATCTATGAAAAAGACACATAGAAATCGGCACTCCAGCGCTGGCAAGGAATGTGAGCATTCAATGTTCATAGGCGCCAAAGATTCCAAAGAATTTGAAATGGAGAATTCCCGCCCTATTTCTTCTGCCGCCCAATCTTTGCTGAAGGATGTGCTTGGTCTCACTGCATCTCGACGTCGACATTCTCCTCTTCATGCACAGCCGCGCTACTAGTTCCTTCTTGTCTCTCTATTGCTCGTCGCAGACTCGCACGGTGTTACCTTTCTTTGTTTTCGCCAAGGTTTTTGGTCCTGCACCTACACAGCACTGGTTTCTTCGCAAGGAGCGGCTAAATTCATCGATATTCCTAGTAAGATTTGGAATCTTCGAATAAAACTCTATGTAGTTGCTAGTGCCGTTCTTGCAGTCATCGCATTCAAATCATTTGATGTTTGAGATTGCAGATACAACTCTGCAAGTCATCGCAGTCGATTGTTGTTCTACTCAGTCAGAGATTCTGCTTGCGAACAAAGAATTAGTCAACTCTCTGATGTCCAATATTCATGCTGGAAATGGCGGAACATATTCTACATATTATGAGTGATATTGTCGGGTCGACGATAACGCCACGGTCAAAGTAAATATGAGGATTTACTGAAGGTTGTCATCAGGCCGATGATCTCGCAAAGGTCACAGAGTATAAAATTATTTGCTCAAGGTTATCGTTAGGTCGACGATAACGCGGAGGTCACAGTGAATATGATGATTTGCTCTAGAATATCGTCGGGTCGACGATAACGGGCAAGTCACAGTGAATATGATGATTCGTTCTAAGATATCGTCGGGTTGACGATAACAAACATGTCACAGTGGATATGAAGATTTGCTCTAGGATATTGTCAGGTCGACTATAATTGAGAGCTGACCGTGGCAATGACAACAGCTTAAAAATATCATCGGGTTGTCGATAACAATGAGTTAATCTTCCTGTTGACTGTGACACGGGATTTATCGTCGACTCCTCAATAAAATTGAGAGAATACTCATATTAGATAGGAAGATCAATGTTATCGTGAAGTCAAAAATAACTTAGATTTTGTACTCAATTTGTAGATGTGCGACATGTTATCGTTGGGTCGACGATAACTGTGATTGAAAAATTCAATGTTATTGTCAACCCCACGATAACATCAAAAAAAAATTGTCTACTGCGTCAAAGTTATTGTCGAGTTGACGATAACTACATACGATCAATGGAATTGATGGTATACACATACACACTTATCGTCAGGTCGACGATAACCTTGTGCATGTCATCTGACTTACAATAAATTCAAAGTTATAATAGACCCCACGATAACTTGTAGCGCATCATGAAATATACAACGGCCTGAGAGATATCGCCTAGTCGACGATAACTATCGGCGCACAAAAGAATTTATGGATCACACATAGTTATCATTGGGTCGACGATACCCTTCGATGTTGTGGGTGGCTTACTTTTGATCATGTTTTAATTATTTGGTGATATTTGAAAGCAAGACTAGTCAATCGTGTATCCATTATAGAGTTATCATGTATCGTCGACTTGATGATAGTTGTCTAATTGCCTTTTGTGATATGGCAATCACGTTGTCTGGAATTTGAAGATATATGTATCACTTAAATTCCCGCACTATTGATATTCGAACACTTGTACTGATTGGAGTCGTCTTTCATGCAGAATGGATGCACATGAATGTGCAAAATGTGCTAAGCTTGTACCTATATTACCTCCTCACGTCGTTGTTTGCGACAGGATTCCTCGCTTAAAATGGTATTTTAAAGCAGTCACTCTCAGCAGCTTGACGAGCGCTGCCTCACGGAGTTTGTGCATTTGCGCTGCTTATACTAGGATACCTAAGTCAATAGGATACTACAAGTTTTAGAGTTTCTTCCACAACAAATCAAATACTACAAGCTTTAGGGTTTCTTCCACAACAACACCTTCTTCAAAGTGTCATACAAGATGCCTTTGAAATCCACTAACACCAGTTTCTTCATCAAATTTCCCCCCCCCCCTCCATCCTTGACCTTGCCGCCACGCTTCCAAAGCCGCGTAGCATCCTCACTTGTGTCTGCTTAGAGAGAAAAAGAGAAACCTTTTAGTTTTGCGCACCCATCTCTCAAACAGTGCATGTTCCATAGCTCTCTCTGCAACTACTATTCTCTTACTATAGTTTACAATCACTCTAAAAATAGATGGAAACACTTTTGAAAACCTCTACACTCTAAACTCTAACTTCTTGGAAAAATGAAGGCAAAAATGAGCTTTGTCTAGCCTTTAATTCCTCTTAAATGTCTGATGACCTAACTATGGTTGCGGCAACTAACCCTAGCCGCCTTTGTTCACGGGCGTGCTAGCATGTGAGCCTGGGAGCGTGAGCCTGAGAGCCTGTGAGCTTTAGAGCCCACAAAAATTTTCAGTTTTTTTTCAGTTTTTTTTCAGTGCTTTTGAGGTGGACCTATGACCGTGGGCTTTGGGATTTAGGCATCATTTGCTATTAGTTTAGGGGACAACATGAAAGAAATGAGAGTAGCGTAATGAAATTGTATGTGAAGATGAGTAGTTCGGTAAAATTATTAAATGTGCGAGGTTTAATGATAGTGAAAATGAATGTAACAATGTAATGTCGAGTCAAGAGTATTATAAAGCACTGCAATGTGTTAGAATTATGCAAAATGTAAGACTTTCAATTGAATTGGTGTATGGGAATTTAGGCTTTAGGATTCAAATTTGAAAACCAAGACGTAAGTAGTTTTAAGATATGTTTCCCATTTTCAAATGTGGTATCAAGAAATACAATGTATAAGAAATTATGAAAAACACTTAGAATTGAATTAGCGTGATTGAATAAAATTGAAACCATTTAAATTTGAAGATAGACAACGATTGCAAGGAAAGAGGTAGTGGCCCTTTTAGTCTCACTACAATCCAATCAAATACATATGTGTCAAGTAACACATAATAGTCACAATACTCAAGAGTTTAGCGCTATGGCGAAGCCTCAAATGAAATCGTGGGACTAGATGATGTGGACATAGATTCTTCTATGTCACTACAATCACTCACGGATGCCTCACCATCAGACTCAACTGCCTCCTAATCTATAAACTCTAAAACACGAGTAGAAACAAACACCGGGCAAGTACGACAATCAAAAATACACTGCTCTGCAAATTGTCTAGCAATTCCTTCTACATAAGACAGCAGTGTGAATGGTTTAGGGGGACTAGGAAAGAACTCGAGATTAGAGCAGAAAGGTTGGTGAACTCGAGCACTTAGTCCACCGCATCTGAAAGCAAGAAAAACCACACTATTAGAAATACTGAAACATAAACCACGAGCAAAGAACTCCAATAAGTAATGCAAAAAAAAAAACATAAACATAATTATTTACAGAATCAAGATTTCTTGGCAATCGGTTCCACTACAATGTCTTCATCGTCCATATCATCCAAGTCAATGACGACCCTGGGCTGGCAAGGCCAACGCGTTACCGGGGTTGAATAACAGGTGCAATGACTGCCTCAAATATAACCTTGTCCTCTTCTAGCACCGAGATGTAGCGGTTCACATTGCGACTAGCATGGATAGAGGCGCCTGCAACATCAATCACGTAATGAGAGAAAATAGACAAATGTAAACAAAGTACTATGACAAATAATGAAACATTTCAATTAAAACGAGATTGAATACTAATTAGTTGCGGTAGTACAGTCCAACACCGCGTTGCTTGGAAAAAAACATGCCTCAATCAACATCTGCATAAACAATGGCGATTTCTCTCGAGGTCCTCGCCATGGCATCTCTTTGTTCATCAACTGGTTATCTTTAGCCATGTAGTTCTGGAGGATGTCATCACATGCAACATCTACTCCATAACAAAGAAGAGCAGGGACCGACTGGATTGCAAACAAGGATGGTGACCAATTACCAACTGTCCTCACCGCCAAACATATGCCAAAGCGATTGGTCTGTAAAAAACATACAATTACATTAGTTTGAAAAATGTATACAAGCAACCTCATGGAAGATTAATGTGGACATTAGCATTTCAAACATGACTCACTGTCAAAAGCAGATTGCTAGGTGATGTCAAGTGAAGACGGTTCATTCTCCACCAGTCCTTCTTCACCTCAAACCCGTAGCTCTTGCAATATCCAAGGATCTTCGATTTTGTAGTAGGTCGGAAAGGGTAGATGATTATAAAGGCACCATCATCGTGAAGGTACTGATTTGCAAAATCAGATATCTATTGCAACCATTCACGAGGCTCACGGTTCCACTGAAGAACGGATGAAGAGGGAATAGATATGTTTGGGACTGAAAAACCCTCTGGTATATCCGCCATTATACAGTCCACACAAGATCTTGGATTAAAATCTCCTTTGAAACTACGAGAGTTGTCATTTTTGTGCGACTATTACCGGACCAAGACACGGCCGCCACGGAGGACAAGGAAATAGAAGACGGTGGAACTGGCAGTGTTTTGCTTAGATTACGGACCAGGCTTAACTATAAGAGTTGTGTACGATAGTGACGAGACACTCTTGGTTTTTGAGACTTATGAGCATTTAGTTATGCTCTGGTTTTGTTGTACTAGGACGTCATTCCTTGCTTATTCCATGTTAAACCTGGATTCCATGGTTGTATGTTTATGTAATACATGGGTTCTATTCCTCTGTTTAACATAGTTCTGTGGACTTAGTCTCTATACTGTATACGTGCGTTATTACATCCTTGGAATAAACATAAGTTCTTGCATTCTCTGTCTCTACTGTTCTGTCTTCACTGCTAATTTCACCTTCCTGATGTCTAACTTGGAAGGCTGGGACAACATGTGCTTTCCTGCTTGACTAACTCTAATACAAATGCTTAGGTTGAATAGCTATACTTTCTAGCTACTCCTCGCACCAAGCTGTCCTTGCTCTGGGCTCCATCTTCAAGCGTATTCTCACTTATACTCTGTCTTTCTGTCTTCAAAACACTCATTAATCCAAGGACACCAAGGACGTCTAGGAACTGACCCTTACTTAGTTTAGTTACTCCCAGTCTACCTCATCTATCACACAGCTTTCTCTGACTTTGTCTAACTCGCAAGGAGTCCAAGTATGCCAAGGAAGTCGAAGACCGTATACAACCGGAGATCCAACGTATAAGTGGTATACATTATTGTATACCCTTCTAGGGAACCAAGGTATACCATAGAACTTGGGGCACGTACTTCTTAAACTAATCACTGACTAACTCAACTTGACTCCTTAACTTGTGCCCTCTTTCCCTTGTCTTCCTTGATTAGGCAGCCTTGCTGGCCTAAGTCTGGTCTCAGTCATCTCCATACAATTACCCCGACTAACAGCTACAATACAAACAAATCAAATCATGAATGTTGGTCCAAAAAAGTAGATGATTAATTGCATTGATTCATTTGATATATACATGAAAACATCTTAAATCAGAATTGAACAAATGAAATAAAAAGACACTCACTTTCTTTAAAAATGGTTCCAAGTCCTCATACACTTGAGGCAATGGACTAGTACCACCACCAAGAATCTGTCCCAAAGAGGTGGTGACAATGAACTTGTCAACGGTGTAGTCCTTGGCTCCTCTAAGATCAACTGCAATTGGGCCTTGAAAGAGGAGTTTGTATTGAGAATTGCGCTCCATACCTTTGCCAGGAGCGGACTGCAACTGCGAACCAGCATCCACTGTAGAAGAGGCAGCCACTGCATTGTTTGTGTTCTTCGCAAGTTCAATTGTTTTCTTCTTCCCCTTCCCCTTCTCTGCTGTCTTATCAATCCTTTCCTTCTCTCTTAAGGCGGGCTTTTTCAGCAGGATCCTTCACCTTCTGCGCCTTTCTTTGATCAAATTCCTCCCGTTCCTTCAGAGCTTTCTCTCTGGCTGCGGCATCCTTCACCTTCTGCGCCTTTCTTTGATCAGACTCCTCCCGTTCCTTCAGAGCTTTCTCTCTAGCTGCGGCATCCTCCACGTCTCCAAGCTCCACAATGTCTTCAGCTGCAATAACAACAGCCTCTCAATTCCGCTTGAGCTCCATCTCTTGAATTGGCGTGAACAATGTGCTGCAATCAAGATATCAAGCATTGGAGTTCAAGTGTTTTGTTGTCCATGTGCGAAGTTGAGAGGGCGATAACATACAAGAATCTAATGATCGATCCAATCAATTGTTGAGGAAGACATGGAGATCTTCTTTGGCAATTGCCTTTTGGGAAGCAGCTCATACCTGAATTATCTACACAATTGCAATGTTAGTTTAATATACAATTGCAAAGCACATAGAACAAATTATAATTGAATTGATAAACTTGGTTCTATATCACAAAGATATATACAATTTACATGTGGATTCACTTGATATCTTACTTATTCTAAACTTACATTCAATTCACAACACGAGTCCATTTGACAATCTTGAAATAAACTATTGGTTCACTTTATAAACTTTGAGTCTACTGGCTAACATATATTCAATTGGGAATTCAAATTTAAATTCATTGTACAACATCAATGGAATGCATAGGAGTTCAATTGATAACTTAGATTCATGGCTTAGAAATATAATGAGTTTGAAAACGGAACTAAATATAACACGCTTTACTGCAAGGTCTGACCCCTTGAATGTTGAAAAATGATTCATGAATTACATATCCAAGTCCACCAGCATGCCTTGATAAGGAAAGTGCCCAATTTTTCTGAGCTCATAGGTTAGGGAGGGAATCAAGAAGCTTTGCAGGTTGCAATGAAAGAGTTAAAGAATTTGATCCATTTGACGTTGTGAACAGAAGCTACATTTGATGTAGCAATAAGTTGAAGTTTCTCCTAAGTTAATTCGGGTGTGGAATTTGATGTCCAATGGCTCTCAATCTGCAACAACAAGATGATATCAATTAGCATCTATGTGAAAGAAATGAGATGTACTCATACCTCCTTGATAAAATCATCTCCAATTACAGGTTTTGCAATGGCAGCCAATTTGCCTAACTTCACGCTCATCTTGGCCGTCTTCGCTTTGATCCCGGCACACATAGCCGCATCAATACTCCCAGCAGAAATATCCTCAAGATGGGTTTGCTCACGATGCAATAGAGCAGCAACAACGATCTCGGCTAACCATGCATGGACAATTGCAACATAATTAGTACCATTCATTTGCTCTGTGTCTATGGAAACATTCATGCAAATGAAGCCACGAGCACATCAGTAAGTGCATCACGAGCACAACAATAAGTTCATTACGAGACCATGAGCATGACCATCACGAGACTACGAGCACGGCCATCAAGCGGCCTCAGGTACAGCTAAGAGGAGCCCATGAGCACAATAAGCATGAGACCACATACCACTAGTACAAAACATAGTGTTTTGCCACCAAGTTTTGCACCAATAAATTGGTGCATTTTAAATGATGCACCAAATTTTGAATTGTAATTCATTGGTGCTTTTGAACACTCTGTCGTAAAACAGAGAAATAATCCACTTCATTACGTTGATATTGCAAATCATGTAATCCACTTCAATTTACAAATTCTCAAATATCAATTTTTTGTGAAATTTGCCTGCTGTGAAATTTGAATGCTGTGAAATTTGAATGTTGTGAAAAAAATGTGCGCTGCCCGGAAAATTTGGCTGCTGGGAAAATTCTGGCTGCCCGAAGCTACCATTACACCTTTGACCGAGCCCTAGTCAACGCCAAGTCCACTCCTCGTCATCACAGTCAACTCCGAGTCAACTCCGAGTCAACTCCACGTCATCACATGTCGCCATGAGATTTGAACTCAAGACCTCATGGTTATGGGCGGAGAGACTATCACCATTTTCCCAACCTACTTCTCATGTACAAAGTGCTTGAAAAATTGAGAATATACAATTATCAAAAAAATTCAGCAATTTACATTGTTTGGTTAAAGTTTCAAATGGTCATAACTTTTGCAATACAAAACATTTTTAAACGTTTTTTTTTTCCATGGGTAGGTGCTGTAATGAGGAAACTACTCCAACATAAAAATTTGGCAAAACATTTAAGAGATTTTCTGTATTCAATTTAAAGTGACAGCAAAAGTTAGCAACAAATGTAGTAATGTTTAAACTTTTATAACTTTTGCAATACAAGACATTTTTTATTGTTTTTTTTTTCATGGGTAGGTATTGTAATGAGGAATCTACTCCAATAAAAAAAGTTGGAAAAAAATTTAAGAGATTTTCTGTATTCAATTTAAAGTAACAGCAGAGTTAAAAAAAATCTAGTAATTTTAAACCTTCATAACTTTTGCAATACAAAGCATTTTTGAACATTTTTTTTCATGTGTAGATGTTGTAAAGTGTTTGATGAGGAGCTCTTGTATTTTAATAATAAGAGGATGTTTTCTTGAAATTCACGTAGAACATAATTCACGTATTTCTCAAATTCACGTAGAACATAATTTGCATATTTCTCAAATTTTCTTAGGCCATAATTCATGAATTTCTTTAAATTTACGTAGGACATAATTCATCTGTATCTTGTGTTATGTGATATTTGCCACTAACTGAAAGATGACGTGAATATAAATTATCATACTTTGTTGAATCTTTATTATGTATGTTCTTGTAAATAAGAATGATGTGATAAAAATATGCAACATATTCTAAACATAAATTTAATACATACATGAATAACGTAGTCTCGAATACATGATAAAAGTTTATTATAACAACAATGACGAATTATTAAATTATGAAAAATCGAAGTACTAATAAGACGTGAAAAATAAAATAAAAATGAATTGGTTATGTGCTTCAATTGGCTTTAAAATTCAACAATATACAAATAGTAAACATCGAATTGTTAAAACCATCAAATCCATGTAAATTTCACATACAAACATGAATGGAGGTGAGAATGTATTTTTGTCACCAACATTGGTGCTACAAAGCACCAACATATGAGTTTGGTGTTTTTTGCAAAATTTGATTGATGGCAAAATGCCATGGTTTGTACTAGTGTACACGGACAACACGACACCATGGCTTCGCCAAGACGAGTCTACAAGCACTGCCGTCACGAGACTTTGAACCTATTGAACAATTCAGTGGCCTAGGAGTTTGCTCTCGGCCGTGAGAGTGATAGTAAGGTACTGGGCTTTAATCACGATACCACGAGCACTGCTATCACGACACCCTAGCATGGCCATCACGACACACGATCATGGTTAACACGAGTCGGAGAACAAAGCCAACGCGACACCATGAGTACGGCCATCACGAGGCCATGAGCTCGGCTATCACGAGACCATGGGCATTGCCGATACGAGTCAACGAGCACAGGCCCTCACGAGTACCAGCCAACGAGTACAAGCAATCATGGGACTTTGAACTTGATGATCGTTCAAGTGGATCAAGAGTTTGGGTCAGTCCCGAGAGCAATTCCAAGGTGTTGGGGCTTGAGCACGAGACCACGAGCATAGTCAACAGAAGACTACAAGCCAGAGTTTGTTAACACCAAAATATCAGTTAACACGAGATCACAAGCTAGGCCATCATGAGTCCGGCAATGCGTTCGTCATAAGCCACACTATCACAAGAACGAGACCATGAGCACAAACCATTACAAGAACACAAGCTAGTTAATCAATGGAGTGCCCTAAGAGTTGAGTGTTGGGACCTAAGACCACAAATACGGCCATCACTAGACCACGGCCACGGCCAACACTACACCATGATCTCAGCCAACACGACTTCACAAGCACGTTTATGAGGATACCAGTGGCACTGCCGTCAGTACATCACGAGCACGGCCATTAACATAACAAGACCACGAATTGAACCCATCACTAGAGTACAAAATAGTTGATCAAATTTGTGACTTTAAATATGCATGTCGGCCCCAAGGGCCATCCCAAGGGAAAAAGGCTTGATCACAAGACTAACGGCACTGCCATCACGAAACCAGAGAAGACGACCATCAATAACAAGACCACAAACTAGGCACAAACTTTTTTGATCAAACCTTTGAGCTTGAACTTGGGTGTCGGCCTCGACAGCCTTCCCTCGGTCATAAGGCTTAATCACAAAACCACTAAAACGGTCAACACAAGACCACAAACACGGCCCTTAAGAGACCACGAGCATAGAATCACAAGAATGGCCATGACTAGACCGACACATTCAGAAAACTTGATCAGATTGGTGGCTTGAGAGTTGGATGTCGGCCCTGAGAGCCCTCCAAAAGCTGGTACTTGATCTCTTGACCAACTAGATGTCCATGACGAGACCATGAGCACAACCACCAGCCCTTGCGAGCACCGTCTCTCAAGAGCAGTGGCCATCACGCGACCTTGAAGTTGTTGATCAATATAGTGGCCTAAGATTTGGTTGTCGGCCCCGAGGGCTATCCCAAGGTAATAAGGCTTGATCACGAGACCACTAGCATGGTCAACACGAGACCACTAACACTGCCACTACGAGACCACGGCAACGGTCATCACAAGACTACGGCCACGACTAACTCAACACCTGAGTACAAATGGTTGATCAATCCAGTGGCCTAAGACATGGGAATAGTTCGAATAGATCAAAGGAGGTGGGCTCACATGGGGTCTCGGCCCCGAGGGTGCCTCCACGTTGCACCTCCTTTTGATCAAGTAGCCTATTATCACGATGTGCAAAACGTTTTTTTTTTCAATTTTTAAAAATTTATAAATGAACAATTAGGTGATCATTAGATCAAGGTGTCACGCCGTAGTTCTGGTCTCGGACCCGAGACCCTACTTTCATCCCAACCTCTTGATTCAAGGTCTTGGTCTTTTATTTTAAATCAGACATTCTTTTTAATACATCTAGAATTTTATTTTTTTGACGTAATAAATTGTGATACTTGTAAGTTGGCAGTTTTTTTCATTGCAAACTTTGGATATCTTTAGCGATGTGAAAAACTATTTTTTTTCAATTTTTTTTTTGAATTATAACATGGAGAGTATTTTTCAATAAATTTGGAAATTATTTTATTCTAACAATCAATTTGGGTGATATCTAGAATCTAGATGAGGAAAGGTAGGGCTCGTATGAGGTCTCGGCCCCGAGGCTGTATCCATGGTGACCCCCTTTGATCAAGTTGCCTATCATCACAATGTACAAAACATTTTTTTTCAATTTAAAAAAAATTATCTTCAGATCAAGGTGTCACGCCGTAGTTGTGGTCTCGGACCCGAGTCCCTACTTTCATCCCGACCTCTTGATCAAGGTCTTGGTCTTTTATTTTAAATCAGACATTCTTTTTTTATATATCTAGAATTTTAATTTTTTGACGAAATTGTGATAGTTTTTAGTTGGTAGTTTCTTTCACTGCAGACTTTGGATATTTTTAGCGATGTGAAAAACGTTTTTATTTCAAATTTTCTTTTTTCATTGTAATATGGAGAGTATTTTGTACATGTAGATAAAATTTCAAAAAAATTGGAAATTATTTTATTTTAACAATTAATTTGGGTGATCTCTAGAATCTTGATCGAGAAAGGTAGGGCTCATATGAGGTCTCGGCCCCGAGGGGGTATCCATGGTGACCCCCCTTGATCAAGTTGCCTATCATCACGATGTGAAATTTTTTTTTTTTCAATTATTAAAAATTTATAAACGAGCGATTAAATGATCACTAGATCAAGGAGTTGCGCCGTAATTGTGGTCTCTGACGCGAGGCCCTACTTTCACCCCAACCTCTTAATCAAGGTCTTGGTCTTTTATTTTAAATCATGCATTATTTTTTATAGATCTAGAATTTTAGTTTCTTGACAAAACCGTGTTGGTTTTTAGTTGGCAGTTTTTTCACTGCAAACTTTGGATATTTTTAAGGATACATGTGAAAAAAAAATTCAATTTTGTTTTGACAGTGTATTATAGAGAGTAATTTTTGTATGTAGAAACTTTTTCAATTTTTTTTTATTTAACTATCAATTTGGGTGATTCCTAGGATCCAGATCA
This sequence comes from Pohlia nutans, assembly GCA_022496805.1. NCBI lineage: Eukaryota > Viridiplantae > Streptophyta > Bryopsida > Bryales > Mniaceae > Pohlia > Pohlia nutans. Next base: position 9,085,758 of record CM040106.1, on the reverse strand, counting down.
AGAAAGGCGACGCTTATATGGGGTCTCGGCCCCGAAGATGCATTCATGGTTCCCCCTTTGATAAAGTTGCCAATCATCAAGATGTGAATTTTTTTTATTTTTTTTAATGGTTTCAATTTTTAAACGAGCAATTTAGGTGGTCCCTAAATTAAGGTGTTACGCCGTAGATGTGGTATCAGGGCCTGAAAACTCACTTTCATCCCAACCTCTTGATCAAAGTCTTGATTTTTTGTTGTAGATCATGCATGCTTTTTTGTACATGAAGAATTTTATTTATTTTTGATTAAGTCGTTCTTATTAATAAGCCCCTCTTCTACCCCAACCTATTGATTAAGTCCGTGATTTTGAATTTGTACAACTGTAAACAATTTCACCACGACGCGCACTCGGGCCACTTCACCACCACAGCCTAGGATCAACACCAATACCCCAAGTACCATTATGAGCATCAACAAAACAATTTTGCACACATCATGCCCGCAAGGAGCACGTGACGATAATGCTAGTAGAATGGGTCTATCATGACGAGTATCCCACGACCCAAAGTTTGTTGAAGAAATTTGATCAAGTGAATGGGGCTTCAATAAGCTCTCAATACCGAGGGTTGATCCATGGTCTACGAGTTTGATCAAAAAACAATTGACATAAGGCCCCACTGGGTCTAAAGACCCAAGTCTCGAATGAACAACAACACAAACATGATCATCACAACGTGCACCCGAACCACATCACCACCACATCCTAGGACCCAAACCAACACCCCAAGCCCAACGAAACACAATCACCATGACATGCACCACTACCACAATACCACCACGGCCAATGGCATAAACCAGCAAATCAAGCCCCAAAACTTCAAGCCCCAAAACGAGCATCATCAAGATAATTATGCATACAACATCATCCAGATGAGCACTTGACGAGGTGACGGCAATGCAAGTAGGATTATCTTGTCGTGACGAGTACCCCTCTACCAAGAGTTCATACAAAAGATTTGATCAATCGGAATGAGGCTCCAATGGGCTCTCAATACTGAGGGCTTATCCATGAGACCATGACCTAGTACTGATTTGATGAAAAACAAATTCACCTGCCCCCACTAGGACTAGACATCCAAATCCTGAATTTGCAAGATCACTTGCACAAAGACCACAACACACACCATTTGGAACGACGCATACCATTTGCAACGATGCACGCCACGCCCAACGGCTCATACCAGCATTCCAAAACAAGCACAAGGATCATCCAGATAATTATCTATACAACTAAACCACGAGGAGCACAAGATGACAACGCGATTAGGGTGTGCTTGTTGTTACAAGTATCCTACCACTAAGAGTTCATAATAACAATTTGATCTACTGGATGTGGTTTTAATAAGCTTTTGGTGCCGTTGCTCATCTAGGGTCTAGTAGATTGATAGAATAAAATTACACTAGCTTTCAGTGGGACTAGAAATCAAAGTCTAGATTTGGCAAGACCACAAACACAATCAGCATGTCGTACACCACGGCTACAACACAACCACGGCGAAGGGCCAAGTCTAGCACCCAAGCCCCAAAACCCAAAGCCCAAACACAATTGCAAGCACCATTAAGATAATTATTCACACAACATCGCGACGACGAGCACGTGACAACTGCAAGAGTAGGATGAGCTTGTTGTGAAAACACTATAACAAAAAATGGTACAAAAATTTCACTCAAAATTGATTGTGGTTCTTTTTGCAACGTATTTGTGGAGGCCCACAATGCGCGCAATCACTGTTTTTTGCAATTTCCAACTATATTTTTTGAAACTTTGGGGTGTATAATATACCATTGGAAATTTATTTTCAATAGTTTTTCAATGTTATGTTGCTCGCCCCAAAATTCTAAAAATTGTGGTTAGAAATTGCAAAAGAAGCTAACAACCCACTGCACACGCATGCACAAAAACATGGCAAAAAGAACCATTGTCAATTTTGAGTGCAATGTTTTTACCATGTTTTGTTATAGTGCAAGTACTCCTCTATTCACAAATCATACATTGAGTATGATCAAGTAGAATGGGGCTCCAATGGGCTTTCTGTACAAAGGGCATATCCACAGTTTGATATTGGTTTGATAAAAAGAAACATTCACCAAACCCAACTAGAACTAGAAATCCAAATCCAACATCTTCAAAGTCACGATTACAATAACCACATTGCACACCACGGCCACAATACAACCTTGGTCACGACACAACCACGGCCAAGGGCCAAGACCAGCACCCCAAGCTCCAAAACCTAAGCCCCAACACGAGCATGAGAGCATCATCAAAATAATTATGCACACAACATCACCATGACGAGCACGCGACGACAGCGCGTGGAGATTGAGCTCATTGTGATGAGTTACTCTCCATCTAAAGGTCGTACATTAAATTTGATCAAGTGGAATATATAAAGTTCTAGTTGGCTCTCGGTACCGAGGACTTATCCATCGCTTAGTATTGGTTTGATGAAAAGAAAAATTCACTAGCCTACACTAGGACTTGAAATCCAAATCCAAAATCTGCAAAACAACTGATACAAACACCACGATCACACCACTAGCATAAGACCACCACTCCTAAGGGCAAAGAGTAGCATTCCAAAAGCAGCACGAGCCCATCAAGATAATTGTGAAATCAAGATCACCATTACGAACACGTGACGATAGTTTAGTCATTAACAACAAAAACTTGAATATCACGACGAGTTTGTTGGGGCAATGCAATAAGCTCGAGAATTTCAAACAACATTGCGATGAGCACAATCAGCACAAACATCTTCAGAACATTGATCAAGCTTCAAGATGGACACAAAATTCTAGAGGCATCTGTATATCTTTGCTTGCTATATTCAAAACCGGGGCGCGCCCTTACTTGCAATTCCATCAACATTTGCAATTTGAGACACACACCTTGTCCGGGTCATTGCAATTAGCCATGGTGCAAACTCAACTTGTTGATCTCTCTTTAGCTCACTCCTTTCAGTTCTATAGGGTTGACATTCACCACGCGCCGCGAGTCAAATCATGCATCACCACAATTTCTAGTAGCAACTCCAAGATTCACAAGCTTACATCAATTAGGGAGGCTAGATCACCTGCAGCCGCTCGCCAAATAAGAGAACATATGAACAATATGGCCAAACATATATGCAAATACTAGTTCCTTGGTTGAGTGTGGCCGCATCAAAAAGCCTGCTAGTCCTAACTTGATACCATCTTGGCCATCGAATCAATCGTATGGTGCTTTGATGCTTCTGGAGACCACTCTAAACCAAAGGTTTGTTAAGCCCATTGTACAATTGCATTAAAAGAAAAAATAATAAAAGTAACCACAACTAAATGCCTGAATTCAGTTGCGGTTCATTTAACTTCATTCCATTGCAGTCCCTAAACGACCGCAACAACTATATTTTGCAATTTTGCGGCCTCAATTTTTGGAAAGGAATTTGAAAGTGTAATATATCATTGGAATTTTTCAAATTCCTTTTCAAATATTAAGGCTACAAAATTGCAAACAACAGTCGCTGCAGTCGTTTAGGGATCGCAACGAAATGTAGTCAAACCAACCGTAGCTGAATTCAGCACAGATCATATTTTTCCAAGTTTTCTTATAGTGTCGAGCTGACATAGGATGTCGGCATAATCCTAGAAACCAGCTCAACTCCACTTATCCAACACACGTAATCTCAATCCATGCAGAGGCTTGATCAAATATGTATTATGGCATAAGATATATGACCATATATACGTTTTTCAATATCTAGTTACCTTCATAATTGTATATAAAGTTGATCAACTTGGTTGGGTGTGGAGAGGTGTATGGAGGCCAAGAGCCCATTGGTAGCACTTAGATTTGATTAAAAAAAAGAAGTTCATTAGGATCTTTCAAGCAGCCAAGGAATTGGATTCGGGGGGTGCACTCTACATTATGTTTGAGAATCACGTGCGTTCATGACCCCTTCTAAAAACCCCTGTATACAAAAGGTTATATGTCTAAATACCTTTGTATACAAAAATATTCTGTTTTGAATATATGTTTAATGTAAGTATACGTGAATATTTTGAGTTCTAAATTTGTCTATTGTATATATACGTAATACGGCAGTGTTCAAATTCATACCCCTTTTGTGCACTCACATATACTCGTACATGTTTAGTACAGTGCACCCGCCGAGGAATTGGAACAAAATTCCTGTTTACAAGATTTTGCGTGTCTTCACGGAAATACACTTGTAAAAAATGAAATAAATTCTTAAATAATTCTAAACCACGGTTATAGGTCCCACAGCCGTAGGGCAATTTTTACTATAAATAGTAATTTGTCTAAATTTGTCAAGTTCTAGGCTCTAGGCGCATAAAGTTGTTTCTCACGGCTCTTAGGCTCACAAAGTTCCTACTCACAGCTTATAGGCTCGCCATTCTAGGCTCACATGCTAGCGTCGTTGCCTTTGTTCATCCAGTGAATTCGATAAAAGTCATCCCAGTAGATGTTTGCAGGGACATCATGGACATCATCTGTGACATCTTCCTGGACGTCATCTATGACATCTTCATGGACTTCATCTGAGACAACTTCATGGAAAACTGGATGTCATCATTGATGTCCTTCCAAACATTCCAATGTTGGCTATTGACTGTACTTTTTGATATCATATTGCACGTAGATAAACTTAAAGAATGCATATTACTGAGACGTTTTGTTTTTCTAAAAATGTTTTACTTGTAAGGCCTTATTCGTTAAAATGAGACAAGTTGTAGTCTCATTTTAATCCCTTCTATATTTAGATCAGAAGAAGTGTTCATTAAATTGAGACATTTCAATAAATTGAGACTTTTAAATGCCAAAATACATTTGAAATTACTACTTTGCAACTTTAGATCATAAAATGGGTTCATTAAATTGAGACATTTCAGTAAATTGAGACTTTTAAATGCCAAAACACATTTGAAATTACTTTTTTTAGATTCATGGAGTAGGATGCCACAACAATGAACCTTTGAAATATTCCATCTCATTTGAAATCTACATAGACCATAGTAATGCCAATGTCAACAAATCCAACAATTATGAAAAGTGAGAGTGGCACACGACAATAAACGGAACATCTTAAACAAAAATTCAATTCAAAATGAAGTATGTTGAAAAATAATAATGAAAACAATCAAGTATGCATTAATAGTAATCAACAATCAATACATTGCCAAACTATTTTAATAAAATTGATAAAGTATATATATCTAAACATCTGAAAATAAGTAAATGCAAAGTGCATTCATCGCCACACCGTACAAATAAGACAACTTACATACGTATCAACTATTCATCCATCTAAAAACTATTCATCCATCTCAGAAGTCTTGGCCACATTCTACAACGAAGACAATTTCTATACCTATGAATTACTCATTCCTCCGCTATAGATGCGTCATCCCCGGAGTCAACCATAAAAGCTTCCACTGATGCCTTGATGATGTCAATTTGTGGCTTTGGAATTGCCACCCTCGGATCAGAAGTTCCTACTTGCATTCGTGGCTTCCAAGCAGTCATGATACAGTCCGTGCTGGACCACATTGGGTTTAGGGCTCGATCTTCGCGCCACACATTGCCTTTTTTTGTGTCCCATCCATCATATGCTTCCATATTGATGTGTCGCTCTGAAGCAGGTGTCCAATATTGAATTTGGATCATATGCAAATGACCCGGATCCGAACTTGGGTTTGTTATTGCTCTAGCAAGCCAAAATGGCCTTGCGTCACCGTCAGCAGGACGGATTGCAACAAAATAACTTGCAAACGTATTGCGATTGACACGGAATGAAGCGCGTGGACGATCACATTTACGTCCAACAAATGGTGCATCCTCTACATCTTCTTCTTGCAGTGTGCCATCCCTCCGCATCCGATCAAACTCGTCATGAATAATCCTTGAAGCCGGCCAAAATCCTTGTAGTAATCCTTCACGTGGCTCCAGTGCAACATCCAGAGCAGTTCTAACTCCTTTCCAATATTCTTTTAAAGGATCATTCTTCCGTCTGAATTCTCCTGAGAGATCATCCTCCGCCATTCCGTTCCAGTGTGCAATAAAACCGTTCAAACCTCTCTTAATCTCATCAAGTGAACGCATCTTTTGGGGAACTAGAGGAAGGGGATTACCGCTGGGAACTCTTGGACGCTCGTCTTCAGTTTCAGACCACAAGCGAATCCCGTTGCTATGCTCTGGCAACCAGATCTTGTCCGTACACAAATTCTTGTACTCCATCAAAGGCCATCCACTAGAATCCATATAGAACTTGAATTGCTGGGACTTAGAATGACCCGATAAGAAGCCGCCGCCTGAGCCTAAATAACCATCAAGAAAACGCTTGAAATCAGGAACCTCCTCAATAAAATGTGGAATCGCAGGGTGTGCTTCACACTCCAATGAAGGATTTCATGAGTCTTGGAACTATCGGATAGTTATTGGTCTTCAACCTCTCACTCCATCGGCCGAACATGGCATCAATGTCTTCGTGCATGTGTCCAACTATGAGGAAGTTGATGTACACTTCGCGGAAAATGCCTTTGTATATGAGGAGTGAACAAAAGGCAAAGACCCATCTATTCTTATTGTCTCCTGAAGCATTATCCAGCTGCAAGACCAGTATTGGGGGCAAAGATTGAGGTGGGACCAATACCTTTGGTAGGGGAAGAAGAGAGTCCAAGCAAGATTCCGATCCCTGTAGAACCGCCTTGGTTAATACAGATTGCGTATCCTCCTCCGAGAACAGCTTACGACAGGAATTCCTTGGTGGTTCTTCTAGATCACGCAAATTTTTTGCAATTGACCCAATGGTATGGTTGGAATTTGTTGGGAAGATGTTAAGACCATAGTGCGCATATGGAACATCTCCATGCCCGTAAGCAATCATTCCTGTAACTGCAACGAACATCCTCATGAAAGAGTGTGTAGCTTTGGTCTTGTGAAAAAAGTGTGGAGACGCGGTCTTGGAGTGATCCATTTTATCATGGATGATGGTTAGCATTCTATGAGGCTCATTTTCGGAAAGCGTACAATTGAAATAGTAAAGTTCCCTATGTGCCCTTTGGGCTCTAAGGTGGTTATCTAATGCCAGGTTCTACTTCTCTTGTACATATGATAGCGGAGTGCACGCGCTTCACAACTGCTTGTATTTATCACACAAACCACATCGAGAGAAACTATCTCTACGAGCCTTTGGAGCGTATTCAAGAAAAGAAGCACGCCGAATGTTGCTCAAGCCACTTGAAGAAATTGGCTGCAAATCGAATGCAACATTTGCCTCATTGATGTGTTTCAACTGGACACTCCAACGAAAAGCAGACGGAAAAACCATTGCCGAGACCTTCTCGCATGATGGGAGCGTTCTGGATTTGTGAGGCATTTTGTCTGCATCAGAAACTATTAGCGTTCGAAGTATGGCTGTAGCTTGGATTGTATGTAACCGTGGCTTTTTCAACCCCACATTCCCATGCACCTCAGCTTGTTTTCCGCATTTGGCCATATCTCTGTACCTATAGAAGGTAGCTTTTGATATCTCGTGAATGGTCCATCTGGCGTCGGGACAAACTTCCCTACCTTTCATGGTTATCCACTCCTTGCCAGCGACATCTTTGTGGATCTGCCTATGCACCTTAAGAAGACACTTCTTCCGAGCATATAGTCCATCGTTCACGTGTAGTTGGGTGCGAATGATTCGAATCTGCCCGCGCGGAAAGCGTTGCAAGCAATTTCTCTCGCAACATGTGTGAGTGGGGACTGCAGTGATTGCTTCAGGAGCAAGGAGAGCCTCTTTCTTCGAAGGGGCATCAGTCTCCAATCTTCCACGGAAGGTTTCATAGGAACGTACGCCTTTGCGACCTCTACGATTAAGAGCTTTCATGGCCACCCTATACCTATGCGTCTGGTCATGGTCATAGAGACCAATGCCATCTAGAAAGACTTGTCTTATGTCCCAGCAGAGAATGGACTAAATCCATCCAGACAAAACTTTATCCTCGCATAATGACTCTGCAATTTGGACAGCAACTCGATCATCGCCAAGAGGCTTGTCGTTGTTGTCAAGCACGATAGCAGGATCAATATTCTGGCACAATGCTTTGGCGACGTCCAAACCGTCATTGTTGCGTAGATTGACTGCTTTAAAATACCATTTTGAGCGAGGAATCCCGTCGCAAACAACGACGTCATGAGGTAATTCAGGCACATGCTTAGCAAATTCTGCAGGTTCATGTGCATCCATTCTGCAAGAAAGACAACCTCAGTCAGTACATGTGTTCGAAGAACAATATTTTGGGACTCTAGCTAATACGTATATCTTCAAAATCCACACAACGTGATTGTCATATCACTGAACACACTCAAGCAACTATCATCGCGTCGTCGATACTGAATAAGTCTATAATGGATAAGATATAGGCAAGTCTCGCTTTTGTGATTACCACAAAATTAAAACATGACCATGGATAGGCCACCCACAACATCAGAGGGTATCGTCGACCCGACGATAAGTACGTGAGATCCAAACAGTCTTCTATGCGCCAATAGTTCTCGTCAATAAGAGAATATCTTTCAGGTTGTCGAGTATTTCACGATGCGCTAGAAGTTATCGTCGGGTCAATTATGATTTTGAGTTTATCGTAAGACAGATGACATGCACAAGTTTTTCATCGACCCGACGATAAGTCTGTACGTGTATACCATCAATTCCATTGATTGCGTGCAGTTATCATCGACTCCACAATAACTTAGAGGTGATCGACAATTTTATGATACTGACGAAGTTATCCTGGGGTCGAGGATAACTTTGAATGTTTTGCAATCATGATTACATGCACAGCTATCGTCGACCTAACGATAACTCAAAAGCAGAGGACAATTTTATGATATTGAACACGTTATCGTGGGGTCGAGGAATACTATGAACTTTTTGCTACCATGATTACAAGCACAGTTATCGTCGACCCGACGATAACTGTGAGGTAGAAGATAAGTTTATGATAATGATCAAGTTATTAAGGGGTTGACGATAACTTAGAATCATATTTTATCATGCTTACAAGCACAGTTATCGTTGACCCGACGATAACATGTTGCACATCTATTAATTAAGTACAAAATCTAGGTTAATGTTGGACCGACGACAACATTGACCTTCCTATTTAATATGAGAATTCTCTAATATGTTATTGTGAGGTCGACGATAACTCCCTAGTCACAGTCAACAGGAAATTTAGCTCATTGTTATCGTCAAGTCGATGATATTTGAAGGATTCGTCATCGCCACGTGCTCCCAGTTATCGTCAGGTCGACGATAGCCACCCTATTATCATCAAGTCGACGATAGCCATCGTCACGGTCAGCTATCGGTAATCGGCGGGTCAACGGTATCCACCCCTTTATCAACGGGTGGGCGATAGCCATCCCATTTTCGACATCGCCCCGGTCAGATTTCAGTAATGATTGGGTCGTTTATAGCCTCCCCATCATCGTCGGGTCGACGATAGCCACCCCTTTATCGTCGGATCGACGATAGCCTTGAGCAAAGACGTTTTCACATTGTGGCCTATGCGAGATCTATTGAAGGTTAGATTAGAATGCCAAAGCCTCACACAAACACTTGGAATGCATAGGAAAGAGATGATCTTTACTCATGGGCTGCCCCTCTTAAGTAGCACACCCAAGGGAGTCCCCTTGGCAAACCATATGGGACATCAGCCCATACTCCACTCTTAGTACACTAGGATCAGCCCATATGACTTGGGAGACCCAATTCTCATTACTTCTAACTAGTACCACTTCTCTAGTTGCAAGTCTAGCTCATTCGCATCATCTACTCTAGCTAATGCGCATGGCTATGAGCAACTTCAGCCCACGCAATCATCCTACTTCAACACTCCCACTTTGCGAATAGCCAAAGCCTTCGAGCCCAAATGCCACCACTAGTCTTTGATGTCGATCTCTCGCAAGAGCCTTTGTCAGCACGTCCGCCACCATGTGCTCCGTTGGACAATACTTCAACTCTATCACCTTCATCTCTAACTTCTCTCGAATGAAGTGATATTGCACATCAATGTGCTTTGTACGTGAGTGATGCGTTGGATTCTTCGCCAATGACATACTCCCTTGGTTGTCACACATGATTGTTGTAGCCTCCTCTTGAGTGCATCTCACATCCGCCATTAGTTGCCTCAACCAAATGGCCTCCTTCGTACCGTGGCTCGTCGCCATGTACTCCGCCTCAACCGTTGACGTGGCCGTGGTTTGTTGGCGCTTGCTATTCCATGAAACGGCCCCCGATCCAACTTTGAACATGTACCCCGTGGTGGATCTACGATCATTGGTATCACCCGCATAATCCGCATCACAATACCCACTCAACACAATGTTGTCACCTCCAAGACACAACCTCACATCACTTGTGCCTTTCAAGTACCGCATGATCCTCTTGACCGCAACCCAATGACTTGAACCCGGTCTTGCCATGTGTTGACTCACAACGCTGATTGGATACGCAAGGTCCGGCCTTGTTGCAATCATAGCATACATCAATGACCCTACAGCTTGCTTGTATGGCACATCCACCATAGATTGAGCCTCTAATGCATACTCCTCATCCGTGAGTTTCACGAGTTTGGAATTCACATCCAATGGAGTGCCAACCGGTTTGCAATCCTCCATGCCAAAGCGTTTGAGAACATCCATAACATACTTGCTTTGATTCATTGTTATGGTGCGTGTTGCTCTATCTCGCACAAACTCAACTCCTAAACAAAAGTGCAACTCACCGAGATCACTCATCTCGTACTCGTTCTCAAGCATTGCCTTCAATGCCTTCAAAGAGCTCATACAACTTGCAAGGATGATCAAATCATCCACATATATGATCACGATGACCACATGTTGCCCCTTTTGCATGAAATACAAGCTGTGATCAGCGATGCTCCTTGTGAACCCGATATGAACAAGAAACGTGTCAATCTTTTGATACCATGCGCGTGGAGATTGCTTCAACCCATACAATGACTTGTTCAACTTGCAAACAAGGTTCTCATTACCTCGTTGCACAAATCCTTCGGGTTGCACCATGTAGATGTCCTCGTCCAACTCGCCGTTCAAGAACGCCGTCTTCACATCCATTTGATGCATTTCCAAATCCATGGCAGCCCCGATGGCCAAAATGCATCGAATAGTGGTGAATTTCGCCACCGGTGCAAAGGTCTCATGAAAATCAACACCTTCGATTTGTGAAAAGCCCTTTGCCACCAATCTTGCCTTATAACGAACCACATCACCCGTTGCATCTCTTTTTGCACGAAATACCCACTTACAACCGATAGCGTTGCGATTCTTGGGGAGGGGAGTCAATTCCCAAGTGCCATTGTCCATCAACGATTTGTACTCCTCTTGCATGGCTTGCTCCCACTTGTTTGCATCATCACAACTCAACGCTTCACGAATCGTCAATGGAGCATCTAAAAGTGCAACGTTTGCATGCTCCTCCTCACCTTGAGGGAGAATATGATTCTTCCACCACTCGCCAAGTGGTCTACGATTTCTCTCTGGATAACGACGATCGCTCGAGGATGCATTGTCTTCAACCGCCGTTGCTTGTGCCTTTTTCTCGCCATTCTTCGTCTTCAAAGGTCGCTCCTCAATATGTTCCTCATCACCACCATCTTCGTCATCTTCGTCTTCATCAACAATATCAATAACGGGAGATTTGGAAGATTGGTCCACAATCGCTGGTTTATCGCCACTTCTCCCACTTGGACCATCGTCCAAATTGTCTTCAACCTTGGAATTCTCGCAAAATGTCACATCACGAGCTCGAATGATCTTCTTGGTCTCGAGCGACATGAGCCTGTACGCCTTGGTACCTTCACAATATCCAAGAAACACACATTTTGTTGCCTTGGCCTCAAGTTTGGTTCTTTGAGAATCGGGTACCTTTGCAAATGCGATGCATCCAAATGTGCGCATGTGCTCCACGCGGGGTGGCCTCCCACTCCACGCTTGCTCTGGTGTCATGTTTTGAACCGCACTCGTCGGGCATCGGTTGCGTGTGTACACCGCAGTCACCACCGCTTCCGCCCGAAGGTCCAAACCCAAATTTTGTGCATGCAACATACTCCTTGCCATTTCCACAATTGTTCGATTTGCACGCTCTGCAACTCCGTTTTGTTGTGGTGTATATGGCGTTGTGGTTTGTCTAGCAATGCCTTCTTTCTTCAATAACTCTCCAAATTGGTTGGACAAGAACTCGCCGCCATTATCCGATCGAAACACCTTGATCTTGTGCTCGGATTGCTTCTCAACCAACGCCTTGAACTCTTTGAACTTCTCAAAACACTCGCTCTTTGCTTTGATCGGATACAACCATATCTTCCTCCAAAAATCATCAATGAACGTCACAAAATACTTGCAACCCCCCATAGACGTGGTCTTCATTGGACCACACACGTCGGAATGCACAATCTCAAGAACCTTGGTTGCACGAGTTGCCCCATCAACTGGAAACGGTGAGCGTTGTTGCTTGCCTTCAATACAACCCTCACATGTGAATGAACTAGGTGCGATGTGTGATTGTGCAAGATCCATGCCACTTACCATTCCACGCAGTGCTTTCACACTCTTGACATTGAAATGCCCGAGACGACGATGCCACAACGCCAACTTGTCTTCGTTTGAACTCGATTGCACCAACGTTGCCGATTCCGCCGCGTGCATCTTGGAAAACTTGATTTGGTACAAGCCGTTGACTTCGTGTATAATGGCCACCTCCTCACGACTTGGAGACAACACAAAACACCCTTGGTCGCTAAATTCCACTCGCAAATGCTTCATCACCAAATGTCGCACCGATAAAAGATTTGCCTTCAACTTGGGAACGTGGAGGACATCATGGATGGTAATTGTCTTCACACGACCCTTCACCTCGGTGTCTACGACGATGGATCCTTTACCCACGGCTTGAAGAACCGTATCATCACCCAAAATGACATTCTTTGGAGATATGACGTGATATGATTGGAAACAAGTCCTAATGGGCGCCATGTGACTCGAGGCTCCCGAATCAACAATCCAATCGATCACACTACCATTGCATGACACGTCACTTGCCATCATTGCATACTCGTCCCCGTCATCACTACAAGAAGAGACGCTAGTCATAAATGCGTACTCATCACCTGCATCGTTGACCTTTGTATTGTTGGCACTTTCCTCTCTCTTGCGTTTGTAGCAAAATTTTGCCAAGTGGCCCTTCTTACCGCAATAGTAGCATACCTTGTCTGTAGAGCTCCCACTGGCACCGCTCTTGGATTGCTTCGCCATAAGCGCCGCGCTATCACCACGAGTCTCGTTCTCTTTGCGCCGCGAGAGTTCATGCAACAACCGTGATGTCACATAATCAAGAGTGAGCTCGCTAATGGGCCTACTCTCCATAGCAACGATAAGATACTCGTACGACGGGGGCAAACTCTCCAGGAGCGTCATAACGATATCACCGTCGGTAATGTTGACGTCTGCGCCGTTGAGCTGATCCGCAAGAGCCTTGACTTTGTTGATGTGCGCCAACATGTCGTCGTTTTCTTCCATCTTGATGGTGAAAAACTTGCGCCTCAAAAACAAGATATTGACCAAGCTCTTTGCCTCATGAATATTGCAAAGCTTGGCCCATGCCTCGGCGGGAGTCTTGCACGACCGAATATGAGAAAGCTGGGAATCAGAAAGATTAAGAGCCAAAATCGCAAAGGCCTTTTTCTCTCGCCGAGTGTACGCAGTTCGTACCCTAGCCTCGGCGTCGGACGAAGGCGGTTCCTCACTACCCTCAACTATCTCCCACAATTCTTTTTCGGCCATGACCATTTCCATCTTGAATTTCCACAAGTGGAAGTTGACGCCATCGAACTTGTCTACAACCTTAGCACCTTCACCCTCAAATGTAGCCATATCCTTGATTGAAGGACGTACGCTCACAAAATTCAGCCCCTAGAAAGCTAAGAAAAATTGTTTTTATGATTTTTGACAATTTTGTGATTTGTGAAGCAAATTGCACACGTATGTGCTTCTAATGCCTCCAAACTAATTCCAAACACTAAATCAGCACCTTTGTGCTACACATCAACCTCACAACACTCAATCGTGATGGTTCTTAGTGAATTTGCACAAGATCATACCACAACACCCTAACTAGGAGAATTGCGCACTCGTTGGCTCAAATCCACTCAAATCAGCACCCTTGTGCTTCACAACACGTAATGCACCCTATGGACACCCTTGTGCCTTCCAAGGACTCTAAATCAATGCAAATTCAGCCCCTTCAAGTCCTAATTGCATTGAAATTCATCAAATCAGCCCCGTTGTGCATTCACTAACCCAAACTCTAATTTTGAGCACTCCAAGGGCATAACTCACATTCCAAACCCTTGTGCAAGAATTGCAATACCAAAATCAGATTGTAGACTCACCCCAAGAGCCTCAAAGCATAAAAGTGCCTTGCAACAACACAAGTGCACAAATTGAGCACAAATTGAGCCAATAAGCTCCAATAAGCTCCAATAAGCTCCAATCACCTCCAATATACTCCAACAAGCACCAATAAGCTCCAAAGCTCCAATTCAGCCCCTGTAGACGTGTATAAACTCCAAAGGTGCTCCAAAGTGCTCCAAAAGCTCCAAATCAACAAATGATAGCTCCAAAGTGCGAATTCAGCCCTCCAACACGTAGATCAAAGGTAGGAAGATTGTAATACCTCCCAATGTCGAAATCAGCCCACCAAAGCTCGAATTCAGCCCTCCAAAGTTCCAAATCAGCGCTCCAATACTCCAAAATCAGCGCTCCAACGCACGACCTCCACACAATGAGCAATCTAATCTTTGACTCACGCAAAACACATGAGTGGGCCCATAACCTATTGAAGGTTAGATTAGAATGCCAAAGCCTCACACAAACACTTGGAATGCATAGGAAAGAGATGATCTTTACTCATGGGCTGCCCCTCTTAAGTAGCACACCCAAGGGAGTCCCCTTGGCAAACCATATGGGACATCAGCCCATACTCCACTCTTAGTACACTAGGATCAGCCCATATGACTTGGGAGACCCAATTCTCATTACTTCTAACTAGTACCACTTCTCTAGTTGCAAGTCTAGCTCATTCGCATCATCTACTCTAGCTAATGCGCATGGCTATGAGCAACTTCAGCCCACGTAATCATCCTACTTCAACAAGATCATCTAAGTGACGGCAACCTTCAGTAAATCTTCATATTCAATTTGACCGTTGCGTTATCGTCGACCCGACGATAACACTCATAATATATAGAATATCATAATATGTTCTGGCATTTGCAGCATAAATATCGCAAATTGGAGAGATATTGTGACTGATTAGAATAGCAATTGACTCCGATAGCTCGATGAGTTGTATCTGCAATCTTGAACGTCAAATGATTCAAATGTAATAACTGCAAGAAGCGCGCTAGTAGCTACAGAGAGGAGTACTCGAAGGAATCCAAATCTTACTAGGAATATCGATGAATTCAGCCGCTCGTTGCGAAGAAACCAGTGATGTGTAGAAGTAGGACCAAACCCTGGCGGAAAACAAAACAAGCGTACATCGTGCGGGTCTGCGACGAGTAGTAGAGTGACAAGAAGAAACTGGCATCGCGGATGTGCACGAAGAGGAGAATGTTGACGTCGAGACTAAGCACATTCTTCAGCAAAGATTGGGCGGGAAAAGAAATAGGGAGGGAATTCTCCATTTCAAATTCTTTGGAATCTTTGGCATGTATGAACATTGAATGCTGACATTCCCTGCCAGCGCTGGACTGCTGATTTCTATGTGTTTTTTTGACAGATTCTTCATCAAAAGATTCGGGTGTAATAAAGCAGACCGAAAAGGTCTCGTCCGGATATAGTTAAATTCGACAACGGTGTTATTGTCAGCTTTTCGTCACGGGAATTATGCTTGTGGTTGATTTCTGCATGAGATTCCATATATTATCTTCACTATTAAAAACCTTAATTTCACAAATTCGTTGTCCTTCTCGGCGTCCATTCGTTAGAGTTAGGGCGGAGGGCATGAAGTTAGGTTTTAGGGGTCAAAATAGGCTTTAGGATGAAAACGGACATTAGTATTTTGGAGATATGTTGGAGTCAATTTTTGGATTTTAGAGTTTAGATTTTTGACTTTAGGGTTTAGGGATTCTGATTGAACATATACATATATTATATTATATAACTCGAATATATGTATTAAAGTGATATATTATCTTGGTATACTACATAGGTAAAATAGTGCTAGATATACTAATTTACATAAACATGTTGTAAGTCTTTACTATTGACCAATTTTTTTACCCTTTATATTGGTGAATATGACGACTCCAGATGCACAATTTCATATGTCAAATGAAGTTTGGTTCAATAAACAAAATGTAGTGCACAACTTCACATATTTTTGGTACATTGAAACTTTTAAATGTAACTTTAAACAATCTCTTAAAGTGTTTATTAGATTTAACCTTTGAAAATTTGTATAAATTATAATTTTCACTTTTAGTAATTATGATTAGTATTTAGTATGATTTAAATTTTTACTATCGTTGGTTACATTTGTTTTATCCACTGTAAACCTAAAGAAGGCAAATTGAATATTGAAAGGTTGATTAATAGTTTCTCGAATTGAAAATAATTTCAAATTCACTTAACTCTAAGACAATGTTAAATTAGTTTTACCTTGGGACAATCTCCCGAGTTTAGCTGAACCCTTTATCATTGACAGGATTGGAAGTGGTTTGAAAAATATATTTGATTTAATATTTTAAAATAATATCACTTACACTTATTTAAAAAAAATATCTAGACAATCTATTAGATTTTGATAGCTACAGTAACTGAGCGTGATGAGGTTTGTAGGTTTTGACAAGACGATAGGGACCCTGTGTGAGGCGGATAACCTTCTAAACAAACAAAATTTTCAATGGCTTCATGACTTAGAGGGAATTTGCCCATTTTCATTACAAACATGTTTAATCATGTCGACTCCTCCACAAGACCCAAGATTATATGTTACAAGACCTGAGTGTATAACTCACACTGTGGCATATAAATAATCATAATTATAAGTGTTAAAAAATATTAATTATGGAGTTTTGCTAATTGTAAAAGACAATGTTACTACATAAAGCATCACTATAATTTCTAATTACATCACAGGTATTAAGTAATTCATGTACAAGGCTTTGATTGTCACTTCATGTCAACATCAGGCTCGTAGTTTTCATTGTCTCTCTATTTAGTTTGGTTCATAATTTTCACAAAGTCTGGTGGCCCTGCTCTCATCTTCAGTCCAAGTTGCTGCAATGAAGGAATTTATGCCGGATATTAAACTATCAAAGTCAAAAGTGACTCTTTTCAGGAGGCATGTGCATTGCGGGTCGCTCTTGAGGGTCTCATTGTAGGGATGGAGGATGTTGAACCTCGAGCCCTACATCTAAAATTCTTGGATCAAAAAGCTCTTGCGTCGTTCAACAAAGACTCGCCGGATATAGGAAACGAGTAGCTCATTGTGGACATAAATATGCACATCACGCAACATTGATGAACCCCACAATATAGAGTGATCCGCCAGAAGAGTTGTTGCAGCGTGTCTTTGCACGTGTTTAGTTTTTTTCTCATAGACCTCAATCTGTCAAATGTCAGTTAAAGAGATGGTGGCCTCGTAATCTTATCTAATAGTGAATAGCGAGAGGGGTTGTAATCAAAATACCTTTCATGCTTTTCTACGTCGCTTGGCTTTTGCATATCTTCATAACCATAGTGAGCGTACTTGCAGCCAATCGATAAGGATTTCATTAACGTAGTTGTTAAGTAACGATAAGAGGCACTATTTTAATTTTTTCCTAGCCTGCCATAAATATTAATTGTATAACATATAGTTGTATATTGAAAGCGAAAACTTTAAATGAGACGTACATATCGTAAAAAATATTGCAATGAAATATAAGTTTAAAATTACTCAAGATTTGAGGTTCATAAAAGTATATTTAATTTCCCTAAACTATATTTAATAGTAATTCTATATAATTGATTTAAATAGTAACTACATTTAATTAATTTAAACTTTTCTCTATTACAGATATTCTATTAACTATAGAATATTATATATTTTACCCACTAATAATTAAAACAGCAACATATTAGTTGATTAGTAAATCACTAATGACATTACAGCATTAATAATTGCAGTAATTACATTTCATTTGAATGTTATTTACACGTCAAGAATACTAAATCAAATCAACATCAATTTATAAGAATAACGTCGTCAACTCCTATTGTTTAATGTGAAATGCAATGCCTCTTTGTATAGTTAGACATTTTTTTGATTGTTTAAATAGTACTTAATTATGAGAATATTAGTTCGTTTTCATTTAAATAATGCCATAATTAACATTGTTAACGTTAACTATTAAATTAAAGTGGCGCTTGTAATAATTGCATATGCTTTAATTTAAGGAGAATTACTTAGAACTGTTATAAACATCAAGCTCGTCTCTTTTAAAGTCTTCACGTTCATTTTTGAAGTGAGCAGAACATATAAGCAATTCATTTTGTTGTTGTAGATATTATTTATAATTCATAAAAACCTTGGCTTAACATTAATGTTCCCAAACATTTCTCGTATTTAAAATAGTTACATCAAGTAAGAAGTGAAATGCATGTTTAGGATATTAAAGTCGATGACACGCAAAAGTTGTTATGAAAGTCACTGGTCGATACAAAAAACTAATTATTAGTTGCAAAAGGACTGACAAGCTGGTTTAACAATACGATGTAAAGCCAAAATCAACATTGAGATGATAGAGGCGAAGGAGCCTAAAGCAGCAGAGACTGCCAAAGAGTACAAGTTTTTCACCCCTCCATATTGGTATTGCATACGTTCATACATTTAATTCGAATAATTTGAATTGAATCCTTAATTAAGCAGTTCTTCAGAGTGGAGCTTTTGACATCTCATATGTGACTCAATCGAGCTTTTGTTTCAAGATGCATTTGTTCAAAAGTTAGTGCCGTGTCATTTTATAATGTATTCATTGCAAATTGTGGATTATGTTGATCCAAAGACGGGAGTGACGAATTAGATTCTTTGACTACTTTAATAATTGTGAGTAAGAGGAGATTCAAATACTTTTAGCATATTATGCTTCAAGAGAACACCATTGAGGGAGAAAAGAATTTCAATCATAGATGTAGCAATTTTAATCACTTCCTTTAGCAATCGATCTCAAAAATACTAAATATAGTAAATCACAACTAAAATACGGTAAACACTGTACTTTAAGATTCGTAACAATTATAAATCATACAAAGCGTATTATATGTTGAAATTTTTCATGAATATTAAATTTTGACTTTATTTAGAACTTCTATGAAACGTTATCATAGTTAAAATTTCCATGAATGATCGGTAGCTCTTACGTAGCTCATCTTGCATTCACTCACGTCTACACGCTTAGCAAATGAAGTTTGGTCTTTTAAATTTAAGCTTTTTGGTTATATATTTTTTTACTTGGTGATCAGCTAGAAGAGTATTGATGGAATTGATATGCTAGATGTCGCAGAGTTGACAGTGCTGTCGAATGTTCATCATAAGCACAAATGCTCTCAACTAGATTGAGTTTTTGCCATTCCATGCAACTAACTCACTCTTCTCCCGCATCAACAAAAAGACTCTAGTGAAAGACACACAAGAGAAGATGAGATGTAGCTCACTAGAAATTAAGATGTCCTGGCATGATGTACCACTAATACTGAAGAGCTATTATACCTAGAGTTTTATATTAATGTCATTATAAATGTCAGCATAGATGTCATATCGAGTGTCATATTAATGTCACAGATTTCAGCATATATACATTTGAATTTTATTCTTGCATGTATGGATTCTAACAGTGAGTAAACTTGACAAAATTGCCCTCGCTAAAACTTTTTAATAAATCGAACGAATAAAGTACTTGCAAGAATTGTACTCTAATTTTTTTACACGTTACAAATCATACATACTTTTGCATAAATTCTATATTTTCATCAGTTTAACATATTGAAATGATTGATTTGTTTCTGACTTTTATTTTTTTATTGTTTCAGTACTGTTAATATTGACACTAGTGACACTAATTTCACACTCTATTATTACTAATGTCATTAATGTTACTTAGTAACGTCATTAATGTTATTAACATCAAACACTAAATGTTATTGTCTGATATCATATTTTAGTTACGTAAAATTTATTACATCACAAACATAATATTCCATTGGATTGTCCTTTATGTTATCTATGTCTTTTTTAATGTATATGCTTAAGTTTCAATATACATGTACTTGTTATACAATGAATATTAAGTCCCGCAAAATAAAATTTCTCAGATTAACAAACTTCGTGTTTATATCACAAATATAGATTCATCTCTTAGTTGCAAGACTTTGCACGGAGTAGGTACCTGTTACAATCGATAGTTCATGAGGATATAGAACGAAGTATACTTCAATGCAAATTATTGATATGGAGAGTGAAAGTGAGTACACATTAATTATCCTCATGATCAGTAGTAGTTTGATTCGATAGTGGTTGGAGAGATTTTGCGACTTTCCATTCACTTTTGGAATTCAAGGTGATAAGTGGGTCCTCTTTACCATTGCAAATTTTGAATTCGAAATGTTATTTAAGAGTAGGGGCTTTTGTCAACTGATAGAAAAAGGCCGAAGTAATTTTCGAAATGAAAAAAAAAAAAAAAAAACCATTAATAAAATATAAGAATTATAATAAGAAGAAATAACAAACTATCAAAACAACAAAAGAATGAAGAAAGTTTTTTTTTTTTTTTTAGATGTTTTCATAAAATGTTAATTTTACGATGATTTTTTTAGAATTGTTAATTTTTGTAACACCCGGGAACGTTTAGGAGTGTACTTCACATACATATATTTTGTGTTTTGTTAACCCGTGAACATCCCAGCGTTCAGCAATTGGATCATGAACGGATTTTAAGCCATGTAACTTTTTGTACAATCTACGATGACTTTCATCTAGGTCACCTTTGCAAGCCTATCAAATTCTCTACTTACTAGGGTGAATGTTTTGTCATGAGGAAATGGTAGTAATATTGGAGAGGCTTTCAATTGCAAGTGTGCTAATTTTGTTGGGTAGATTTCATTCCTTTTGTACAGTAGATATCTATTATAATGTAGTCTCTATTTTAATATCTATTTTAATAGATATTTAAATTTAGAATCTATTTTAATAGATACTACAATTTAGTATCTATTTTAATAGATAATTAAATTTAGTATCTATTTTAATATCTATTTTAATAGATAATTAAATTTAGTATCTATTTTAATATCTATTTTAATATCTATTTTAATATCTATTTTAATATCTATTTTAATATCTATTTTAATAGATATTTAAATTTAGTCATGCAAATATATATTTAAATTTTCTATGATATAATATTATTTTCATAGGATCAGTTACCTTGCTGATAAGCCGAGCGAAGAGCCGAAATGGGAAAACTAGTTTCAGGTTTTAGATACTTTAAGCTGCGATTTGGAATATCAAGTCCAAAATATTCTTCTACAAGTACTTTAGGATGATTTTTTAAGAATCGTTAATTTTCGTAACGTTGAGAAACGTTTAGGAATGAGCTTGACATTCACATATTTTGTATTTTGTTAACCCCTAAATGTCCTCACCTTTGTCCAATTTGGGCAGTTTTGCAAAGATGCATAATAAAATGCAACTAACATGAATATTTGAAACTTGATGCATGAATAAAAGTTATACATTTCAAAATTTAGATTCACACTATACGGTTAGATCTCTGATTGCTATCACTAATATTTTTCTATAAATTTTGAAACATAAAATAAAAAAATTATTTTGTAATTCGATCACGGATAAGATATTGACAATATGGCGATGAAATTTGTTGTGGTGGCTTATAATGTATTACTTTAGGTGTAGTGATTTTTGGAGATTTTTTGGATGCTTGATTTTATGAGTTTATTTTTTCAAAAACACTTTTATACTAAAATCTTTAGAATTTTGGGTGAAACATTGCTACACAAAAAGAGGCATAATTTTTTCAAGAATTGTTTCCTTTACAATAGGATCACACATACATGAAGCTAGCTTCCCATAAAAAAATAAAAAAATAAATCACTCTACAAAAAGTGCATGACGAATGAGAAATTGTGGATGAAACTTTTACATCATGCAAAACATGCATGGTTGGGCAGTTAAGGGTTAACTCCTAAACATCCTAGCGTCTAAAAACAAAATCATGAACAAATTTCAAGCCCTGAAATTGTCCCGTACAATCTAAAATCAGTATCATCCAAGTCACCTTTGCAAGCCTATTAAATCTTCTACTAATTAGAGTAAATCTTAAGTCATGAGGAAATGTTGATAATATTGCAAAGGCCTTCCAATGCAAGTGTGCCAAATCTTTTGGATACTCGATTTTAGCCCTGCAATGGTCCTCTCATGTACACCTCATGGGCATCTCATATTCTTAGTCATGTTAATATGTATTTTTGACGCTAGCATCTACTTGTGTTCAAAAGATCGGTATGTTTACGAGAAAAAATATAAATTTAGGCTCGGCCCACCCAAACATGAGAGCCGAGCTTCAGTGGCCTGCTTCGGAGCCGAGCTTAGGAGCTGAGCTTTGGGGCCAAGCTTTGAGGGCGAGCCGATTACCGGAGCTGAGCCCGCAGGTTCGGCATAGGTTTGGGGGGTCGTCTCCGTCCTCATGCCCCTCGCATTTCGAGGGTTTCAGTTTACTTCGCGGGGTACTTGCTGCTCTGTTCTTGTGTTTTCAAGTCGCCCTGTTGTGTTTTGACACTTGTTCTTGTTGCTTTAGCCCAATTTGCACTTGTTGCGTGCTCACTGTACTCTCAAATTGCTAGTATGTTTGTTCCAGTAGTTGCTCCAGCACTTGCTCCATTTCTTACTCCAGCATTTGCTCCAGTAATTGTCCTCCTCCACTTCTTCACCTGCCATTTGTAGAGTTAGGTATCTTTGATGTAATTCAGGGCAAGATTTTGTATAATTCGAGGTGGAGCTGAGGTTGAGGAACTTCAAGGTGGAGCGCCTCTCGTTCAAGCCAGGTAAGTTGAACCCTTGAAATTCTGCTTCTTAGCATTGTTTGCTTGTTCTTGTGATCATTGTTCGTTAGGATTTTTTCTCGGTTGAAGATTTCTTTGTTTTTGGCAGTACTGCAAGTATTACAATCAAATAAAGCCATATTGATTTTGTTACAGGACCAAGACACACGGCCGCCACGGAGGACAAGGAAATAGAAGACGGTGGAACTGGAAGTGTTTGGCTTAGATTACGGACCAGGCTTAAGTATAAGTGTAGTGTACGATAGTGACGAGACACTCTTGGTTTTTGAGACTTAGGAGCATTTAGTTATGCTTTGGTTTTGTTGTACCAGGAAGTCATTCCTTGCTTATTCCATGTTAAACCTGGATTCCATGGTTGTATGTGTATGTAATAGATGGGTTCAATTCCTCTGTTTAACATAGCTCTGCGGACTTAGTCTCTATACTGTATAAGTGTGTTATTACATCCTTGGAATTAACATACGCTCTTACATTCTCTGTCTCTACTGTTCTGCCTTCATTACTCATTGTCTCCCCAATGCTATCTAACTTGGGAGGCTAGGAAACCTTGTTCTTTCCTGCTTAACTAACACTAACACAAGTACTTAGATAGAATGGCTATACTCTAACTATTGCTTGTACCAAGCTGTCCTTTCGCTGAGCTCCGTCTTCAGGCGTAACCTCACTTATACTCTGTCTTTTCGTCTTCAAAACACTCGTTATCCAAGGACACTAAGGACGTCTAGGTACTGACCCTTACTTAGTTAAGTACTCACAGACTATCTCCTTTATTCCACAACCTTCTCTGACTCGCAAAGAGTCCAAGTACGCCAAGGAAGTCCAAAACCGTATACCAACGGAGATCCAGCGTATAAGTTTGTATACACCATTGCATACTCTCTTGGAGAACCAAGGTACATCTTGGAAATTGGAGTACATACCTTTGAAACTAATCATTGACTACCTTCACTAGACCTCTTACTTTCTGCTTTTTCCCCTTGTCTTCCTTGATTAGGCAGCCCTGCTGGCCTAAGACTGGTCTCAGTCATCTCCATACAATTACCCAGACTAACATTTTGGCGACCATGCTGGGGATGGAATATTCAGACATTCTAAAACTACCAAGACAACTATACCTGCCATGATTTCACCATGCCTCCGCGGAAGGCTGCAATGGAAAGAAACAATGAAGCAGAGGAAACTATACAACAAGATGACCCTGATCCTACCAAGGAATTATTACAATTCCTAAAGGACCAAATGACAGACTTGGCTGCCAAGAATGATGCCACAAATGCAAAACTGGAGATGTTAAGCATGCAATACCAAGCTCTCTATGGCACCACCACAAACGAGGCTGTCCATGCGACGCCACAAGCTTTGGAAGTACCCATAGAACCTCTTAGGTCTACCATGCTACCCCAAGAAAATTGCACCGCTGCCACATCACAGAGCAGTGGTAACATGGATAGATCTACCAAGTTTCCCAAGATCCCTTAGCCAGTGTTTGACGAATCTGGCAACCCGGACTGGCACATACGACGATTCAAAGTAATTGCGCGTACCAATGGCATCCTTATTTCCTCAGATTTACAGAACATCTTTGGGACTACACTCCAAGGAAACCATATCAATTAGTACATAGATTTCGAAACAGAACATCCGTATGCTAGTTGGGAAGATATAGAGTGAAGCTTCCTCCACAAATTCCGTAAAGTCAAGACTAGTTCTGAGATACTACGAGTGTTAGGCAGTTACCGAGGATAGAAACGAACATGTGGACAAATTCTACGATTGATTCAAGCAATTAGCTGATAAACTAAGTCAACGTCCAGAAGAGGATTACGTGTGTGAGTGGTTCAAAAAGGGATTACTACCATGGATACAACAAGGGATTGTCATTAGGGGTGTAAAGACTCTGCATGACATACTCACCACTGCCAATGACATCAGCAGAGAGTTAGGAGCGTTGAGAAAAACCCAAGCCCCCCTGTTGCCCTTGCCCACCATACCCGCTCATGCCAGACCAGCACCAGTGCTCTGTGCAACGTGTGGAAAGGCCCATAATGGGCACTGTTGGTTTGCAACCAGCAATCCTGGCCCTAAAGACAACCAGCAACCAAGAAACACCACGGCAGCCATGTACGCCTAGGAAATTAACGTTGATGCTTTCCAGCCAGGGAGAAATGATGCCTGCTGGGAGTGCGGATCCTTACATCACAGGAGGAGTCAGTGCCCAATATTGAGGCAGCGATGGGCACAGACGCACACATCCACGGAACCTAGCCGCCCTATACCACCACCCATGGACAACCATAAAATCCCCAGCACCCAATAGAAGGGGTGGAGTAACACTTACTAAAGTCTATAGAACTGAGACAAATGTCTCCACCATTAGCACCGCCATGGTAACCACACGGTCCAAGTTTACCCCGGTAGAGCACGTGGTAGAACATCGGAAGCCTTATCCAACAAGTCATTGAGAAAGTCTCCACAAAATAAGAACAGACTTACAAAAGGGACTGGAAATCTCACCGGTGGATCCAGGGATACAACATATACTGGACGAGACTAACGTCACTATAACGCTATCCAAGCTGTTGAAATTAACTCCTGAATTGCAGCAATACTTGCAACGGGCCACCATGACTGACACTACGTCAGATCCTGCAGTCATTGAAGTCAATGCCACCACGCTAGACCCTAATGCCGCGGTGATCCATTTGCAACTAGGAAAACACCCGGGGAGGTCACTCCATTGTCAAGTTGAAAACTACGTGCGACGAAAAAAAATCTACATTTTCTAAGTTGCATCACCAAAAAGGGTCAAACTTTTATCAAATTTTTTTCATGAGTAGATATACATGGTATCTAATACATAGTAGAAACTGGTAACCAAATTTGATGATCTTTTTTTTCTAGAAAACATACCATTTCTAACTAGAATGACGCAGAATTGAACTAAAAAAATTACTAGAAAAAATGAAGATGACTAAAAATTTCAAAAAAATATACAAAAGATATTAGCAATGGTTATGTATATAGAGAAAAAAAATCATAATTTAAAAAAATATCTATGGCATATAATATAGGGGTAGCAAACTTTCGTCGCACATGGTTTTCAACTTGACAATGGAGTGACCTCCCCGGGGGAAAACATGAAGTAACCAATGTATTGGTAGATGGCGGTTTGGGTGTCGACGTGATGAGCAATCATTTACGGAAGCACTTGGGACTGCCCCCTCCAAAAACTGCCAAGTTTATATTCCGGATGGCTAATGACGATCTAGTGACTCCTTTAGGAATACTTGCCACTGTAGCCATTACCACCCACGGAGTGTCCACGCCGGTCACTTTTGTTATCATTGATATGCCTGAAAGTAGTAATTTCCCAGTAATACTTGAACTGTTAGGGCTCGAAACCTGTAGACACTCACCTTTATGCATCAACTCATCTTGATAGGGAACATATTATATTCATGTAGTTCAATTAACAAGATGGCAAGTGAGAGGAGGCGTCTCCTCTCACTTGCCTTAAAGGATCATAATATTAACCGTTCCAATTACCTACGTAGTTGTATACGTATTTGGTAGTCCAGAGGAGTAGGCATGTAGCCTACTCGTAACATTATCCCCCCTATTAGGTATGGTATCTTGAGGTCTTCTCTTTGAAGAAGGTGGCCCTACAGCTGTTGGGTGTTTTCGATGGAAATCTCGAACAGCGTCTGTTGCATTCTGCAAGTTTTCTACCGGTTCCCAAGAATTGTCTTCTGGTCCATAACCCTCCCTAGAAATAAGATACTAGAGCTTCTTTCGGTGACCAAAAAACCGGGAGTCTAGGACGGCATGGACCTCCCATTGAACATCCCCATCAGGGGTCACAATCGGAGGAGGCCGTTGTACACGTCGGCCTTCAATTGTATCTTCCTTGTATCTGTGCAATAGAGAGATATGGAAGACATTATGGATTCTAAGGGTCCGTGGAAGCTTCAGCTTGTATACCACCTCGAAAAGTCTTGCAATGATAGGGAAGGGCCCTAGAAACTTGGATGCAAGCTTCTTTGAGTGAGCGGTGGTCGAGATATTCTCCCGCCGCAGGAATACCTTATCTCCCACGTCAAAGTTTGGTTGGAGGAGCACGCCTTCGTTGTATTACCGTTGGGCTCTCAGACCTGCAAGGTCAATCAT
Source organism: Pohlia nutans (assembly GCA_022496805.1). Lineage (NCBI taxonomy): Eukaryota > Viridiplantae > Streptophyta > Bryopsida > Bryales > Mniaceae > Pohlia > Pohlia nutans. The sequence goes on along the minus strand of CM040106.1, from coordinate 9,058,350 downwards.
AGTCTTTACCATCGCATGCACCTCTTGAAGGTGTTTTATCCTCTCTTCCGCCACCGGAACAGTAGATGATGTTGGGATCGCAAATGACAAGGCCGGGTGGTAGCCATACGTTGCTTAAAATGGGGAGTAGCCAGTTGTTGAGTGGATAGAGTTATTATATGCGAACTCCGCCAAAGGTAATAATTCCGCCCAGTCATCCTGACGTTGCGTAGTAAACATACGCAAGTACTGCTCCAAAATTTGGTTCACCCTCTCCGTTTGCCCGTTGGATTGAGGGTGGAAAGCCGTGGTCGTAGAAGGGGTAATACATAAAAGTTGGCATAACCGACGCATAAAATTTGAAGTAAAAACGGCACCTCGGTCGGAAACAATGTCTTGAGGGGTGCCATGGTGCTTCCATATATGGTTCAAATACAAATTGGCTGTACCGGTAGCTCTTATAGTTTCTGTTGTTGGAATAAAGTGAGCCAACTTAGTGTTTTTGTCAACTGCAACCAAAATGGAATCATGGCCATTGCTTCGAAGAAGTTTAACTATGAAATCCACCGTCACCTTCTTCCAAGGTGCCTTCGCTGCAGGAATTGGTTGTAAGAGGCCATACCTTGCATGATGAGTGGGCTTAGAGGGCTGGCATCCATCGAGGTGTCGCATCCATCGACATATCGGTGAACGTAGCGACACAAAGTTGGCCAGTAAAAATCCCTGCCCACCAACTCAAGAGTCTTAGCACGTCCTTGATGGCCTGCGGCTGGGGCATCATGGCGAGAACGTAGGATTTGGTAGCGGAGTTCTTTATGATCTGGGACCACAACCGCCCCTTCAAAATACAAGAGCCCGTCCCGCCAAGTGTAAGACTCAAATCCGCATCGGGTGTCAGCAGAGGCTAGCTCCGGGTTGCTTCCAAAAAATGCCAATATTGGCTTGAGCTTGGGATCTTCTCCAAGAAATGTCTGAATTGTGGCTAAAATTTGATCGTCTGACCAAATCGGAGAACCTCCTTCTAAGGCTGCCAGACGGAGTAAAGGTCGGGGCTCCTTGTCCGATCCCTTGGCAACGTCCACTCTGCGCGAGAGCACATCCGCTCGTCCATTCAACGAGCGTGGGCGGTGGGTATTAGTGAAGTCAAAGGCCGAGAGCATCTCGGACCAACGGGCTTGTCTCCTATTGAGTTCTTTAGTAGTCAGAAATTGTTTGAGATTTTTATGATCTAAGATAACACGAACCTGATGGGGGGATCCCTCCAAGTAAACGCGCTAGTCCTGAAACGCCAAGACAATAGCTAAAAGTTCTTTGTCGTAAATATCATAGTTCTTTTCGGCCGGAGTCATTTTTGAGCTCCGGTACGCACACGGATGGAGGTGTCCGTCATCGCCCCTTTGTGAAAGAATTCCACCGGTTGCTGTATCAGATGCATCCGTCTCAACCACAAATGTTTATTGAAAATTAGGGTGGATGAGTACCGGTGCTTGATGAAAACGAGACCGAAGATTTTTGAAAGAAGCATCGAACGGCATTACTAAATACTCAAAAAGTCCATACCGGGTTTTAAAAGCTGTCTTATATTCATGCCCCGGGGCCATACGGATTCGATGATAAGCTTGGCGAACGTCGAGCTTAGAGAATATTTTGGCGCTAATCAACCGGTCGGTGAGTTCTGGAATTAACGGAAGTGGGTAGCGGTTGCGTACTGTGACGTTGTTTAGATTTCGATAATCCACACAAAACCGTATAGTACCGTCTTTTTTCTTGGCAGAAACAATAGGTGTTGAAACGGGGGACTTTGAATGGCGAATCCATCCCTTGCCAAGGTTTTCTTCAAGGTATTGCCGAAGCTTTTCCAACTCTACTAGGGACATGGGCCGCAACCCCGTATTGCGGGGTTTTTGCCCTTCTTTAAAGTCTATCCTCATGTCGGCCGGCCCATGTTTTGGAAGCTCATTGGAAGCCTCCTCACTAAATGGCTCAGCCAAATCCTTGTACTCCTCCGGAATAGGTGCCGGACTTGAGGAGTTGACCTCAAAAATTTCTAAGGAGTAAATAGCCGATTCATTCTGTAATTGGTGCAAAGCCACCGAACTACACCAAGGAGAAGCAGGCTGTTGTTTGTCATGCATTGGTCCACCCAATAGAAGTGGCCGATCCAAACATGTGTTTTGGCAATAAGGGGAATTAAAAAGTACCTGGCGCTCAGACCACCGAATAGTAGGGTCGTGACGCACGAGCCAAGGAATGCCCAAGATGCAGTCATAACGACCGGTATTCGTGAGGTCGGCCAGTAACACTTCTTGATGATTTCCCACCGCTAAGGTCACAGTCGCTTCGTGCGTAATAAGTCCCGTGTTTATGATCCGGCCATCAATGACCCGCACTGCACGGGGTTGGCTTTTAATACTCATAGTAGCGCCGCAGCGCTTAACAAAATTGGGGTGCATGAATACCCCCGTAGCACCGGAATCCACGAGAGCTACGGCCGATACAGAATTGATATACACATTCATAGTCAAACGTCGTCTAGTATCAATCGTTGTGTGAACATATAAAGCTAGAATATAGTTTTCTTTATTATTAGAAGATTGAATACAATTGTCAGAGTTTGGGTAGATAAAAGGCATTGTAGCTACCTGACGAGCGCCCGGGTACTGCCCCTTTGTGTTCAGTCCCGGGCCCCACCTTTTTCCAAGTCTCTGGTGTCGTTCCCCTCTTCCCCAGTAGCAGCCAGTGTGAGTGGCTTGGAGGGATTGGTAGGGCATCGTGAACGGATGTGGCCCATCTTTCCGCACCCCCAACACCTCCCTTGACGTTGATATTCGAGCCTCTCAGTTGCCGTTTTAGCCATGGCTATGGACGGAGAGTACGTTGCATCCAATTCCACGAGAGTGGGACCGGTCGATGTTGGTGGAGAACGGAGACGAGATGCATAATCTCGCGGAGCCAAAGAAGCTCCCATTGGGCGTCGATGTTGGCGCCGTGTCCATAGACGGTCATCAATTCTCATCGCCATCGCCATCCACTCTTGAAGAGTGCGAGGTTGTGTCTCGGCCGTTGCTATGCAATCAAGGAGGTCGTCCTTTAAGCCAACCCGAAATCGATCTATCAAACTTTGCTCGCACCAGTTTACTTGGGCTGCATGCTCATTAAATGTTGAAATATATGTTGCAACTGCGCCGGTTTGTCGAATATTTGTCAAGCGGTCTGCTGCATTGCCACGCCGATCCACTTCTCCATATACACCTAAAAGTGCCTCCCGAAACGCGTCGTAATCTTGCAATAGCGGATGAGGCTGCCCTTCGTCCAAGGCTTTAAGGATGGGCATTGCCCAATTTTGGGCCGCCCCTGTTAAATAAGAAAGAGCATAAGCAAGCTTGTCCTCACCAGTCGTGTAAGAAAGGTTACCTCGGAACACTAGGCGCAGTTGAGCAAACCACTTATACACCTCGCCGCCCTTCTTTCCGGCGAACTTTTCTGGTTTGGCCACTTTCGACTCCTTGTAACGCTCCTCACCTTGGTATGTGTTGGGCCTAGGCGCCATAGAGTCATCGCCTTGTGGCGGGGCAGAGCGAGGAGGAGGTACTGAAGCTTGTTCAGACATTTGTTGCACCATATGAGGTAGTGCCGCTTGAAACACATTTTGAATACGTTGTTCAATAAACATGGCCCAGTCCATCCCCTTTGGCACCATCCCCTTTGGCACCTTCCATGTTGAGCCTGCCTTGCTCTATATGCTCTATTTCCTTAAGCTAAATAACATATTAAGTAATAATACTTTAATACTACATACCGATTTTTTTTCCTTCTTAATGAGAAATAACCAATATCCGGCATCTTAATGATGAATACACTTGGACTGAAGCTCCGTGAAGGCATCATCGGCTTGAGATGTCCAGACGAAGTTCTGACCTTTTTTTGTGAACGCTATAAGTGGCAATGCAACTTGTGAATAGTCGGGAATAAACCGTCGATAAAGATTGGCAAAGCCGATGAAAACTTGAACTTCTTTCACTGATGTTGGTGTCGGCCATTCCTGGATTGTCTTAACTTTATCACGACCCATTTGATGCTCTGCCTCTCCCTATCTTGCTCATTATCTTGCTCACGGATCTTGTAAAAGTTGACTTGACATGTGATTCTCCATAACCATCAAGACTCATTTGTTACTCAAATACGGCTAATAGCCTTGTAAATAACATATTTGATTGCGACTTTTATTCATTTCCGGTGGCCACTATGCTTGACATGGTCCAATGATAACCATAAAACCGGCCATTAATTCTCACGATATGGTCACATTGCAATCAAATGAGTATGCAAAAACTTCAAGCATAAATTTAGGGCTTGCTTTTCATTTCATTCAGCGAGTGCAATTCTTCCTGTATGCATCACTCATTCTATAACACAATCATGTAAAAGTTAGCATCGAATCAATTGCATTCCAATTGTGGCAATTCCGGTGGCAGAGCTTTTTTTTTACAGATTGTAGAGAGGCACCGGATACTTGAAAGCTATTGACATCATGCACCTCCCTTCGTACCCATTCGCTTCGAAAGCATGCACCAAAATCATTTCGACATCCATTCATTTCCCATTTACCGATTTCCTTTTGCACACAAGACGGAAGAGTGTAAACAATCAGCACTTGCCATAATGTTAGGGCTCGAAACCTGTAAACACTCACCTTTATGCATCAACTCATCTTGATAGGGAACATATTATATTCATGTAGTTCAATTAACAAGATGGCAAGTGAGAGGAGGCGTCTCCTCTCATTTGCCTTAAAGGATAATAATATTAACCGTTCCAACTACCTACGTAGTTGTATACGTATTTGGTAGTCCAGACGAGTAGGCATGTAGCCTACTCGTAACATGGACGACCATGGCTCCGAGACATGAACGCTATCCATGACTGGTCACGCAACCAGATTTGGATACACCGCCAAGGAAAAACCGTGGTTATCCGAGTTGATGGATGCATCACGCGTGTGAAAGCCAATCAAATTTGTCACTCGGCAGGGACCAATTGTGTAAATGGTCTTTCCCAAGAACAAGAAGCTCAGGTTTTCCATCCCAACCCAAAACTCCTACCGTTAGCAGAAATTCATCTGGCCAGTTTGGTCATTGATCCCGAGAAGGTGGACCTTCCGCCACGATTTCCCAAGGAAGTCCGCAAATCAGTTACTGTCAAGACCACTCCAGCATCACTTGATCTTCAGAAAGAAGTAGTGAATGGATGGACCCATGGCGCCAAGGATAGAGTGGAATTGGTAAATCTTGGGACGACAGAAGAGGCCAAGTACATCAAGATTAACGCAGACGCTCTCAATCCGATTAAACAAGCTGCTATAGCCTTGTTCCATGAATACCACGACATCTTCGCATGGAGTCACGAGGACCTCAAAGGTATACCACGGACCTTGGCTGAGCATACCATTGACTTGATACCAAATGCTACCCCGGTGCAACAAAGGTGCTACCGCATGAATCCAAACTATGCGATGAGAGTCAAGGCAGAATTGGACAATTTGTTGCAGGCCAAATTCATATCACCTGTGGACTCGACTCCTTGGTTGTCCGCAATGGCGATCATTCCCAAAAAGAATGGAGCACTACGTATTTGAGTAGATTTTTGCAAACTAAACGCGGCTACCAAGAAAGATCACTATCCATTACCGTACATGGAAGAGATCATAGGTGAAGTCGCCGGTCACAAAATGTATTCATTCCTAGACTGTTTCTCTGGATACTACCAAATAGCCATGGCAGAACAAGACAAAAACAAAACAGCTTTTTCAACAGAGTGGGGACCATACCAGTTTGAGAGAATGCCTTTTGGAGCCAAGAACGCACCTATGACATTCCAAAGAGTGATGGAGTTGACTTTCCGACCATATTTAAAACAGTTCTTCCGAATTTATTTGGACGACAGGACTGTGTATGGACGGATGAAGGATCACGTGACTCACCTGAGACAAATATTCTATGCTTGCCGAGCCAACGGGGTTAGCCTCAATGCAGATAAATGCATGTTTATCTGCTTTGCAAGGGTTATCCTTGGGTACATAGTTTGCAAATATGGCAAACTACCCGACCCAGCAAAAATCAAGGATATCTTGGACATCACGCCTCCAAAGGACCAGAAGGGAGTTCAACGCCTCCTTGGTTTATCCCAGTTCAACAGGATCTACATTGAGAAACTGGCGCACATTACTGCGTCCATCACCGCGTTGAACCATGCCAATTACACGTACTTCCAAGACTGGACGCCCGTAGCCCAAGACGCCTTGGACAAAATCAAGGTGGCATACTCCAATGCACCCATACTTATTGCCCCGGACTGGTCTAAGCCATTCCATGTACACACGGATGCCTCCAACATTGCCGTGGGAGTCATGTTAGCCCAGAATGTTAATGGCAAACATGATCAACCTGTGGCATACGCAAGTCGCCTCTTGAATCAGGCAAAGCGAAACTATTCAACGCCAGAAAGAGAAGCACTCGCCACGATTTACGCTGTTAAAGAATTCGGCCATTATCTTTTAGGGAATAAGTTTCGTTCTATGGTGGATCATCATAGTCTTTCATATTTAGTGAATCAGCCATTAGTCATGGAAAGAGTAGCTAGATGGATTATGATTCTTTTAGAATACGACTTTGAGGTAGTTTACATCCCAGGTAAGACAATTATCGAGTCAACAAACAAGACAATTATCAACATGCTTAGTCATCCACCCCAACCAAGCCGACTGGGACGACTCTCTCCCAGCCGCCCTATGGGCATACCGTGTTGCTACCAAGACGGCCACGCAACTCAGCCCATTCGAGATGGTTTATGGAACCCAACCCCTATTACCCACGGAATAAATTGTTCCTACGTTCCAATCCATGCAACCAAGAGATTATACGCCACACAGGGTGTTAGCAGCGCGCATCCAAGATATCCATCACCTAGAAGAAGTCCGAGCATTAGCTATGAAGAATATTACGGACAAACAAAAAATCAATGCCAAATACTTCCAAGCCTCCCAGCCAATGCGGACATTCCAAAAAGGCGACCAAGTTCTTAGGTGTCCAAAAAATCCAAAAATCAAGAGAACCAAGTTTGAATCTATCTGGTATGGGCCATATTGAGTTCAATTAGTTCTACCAAACAACACGGTGCTCTTGGTAAACAATGAAAACTATGACAAACAGGCGACGAGTGTCAACTCAGGGAAGCTCAAACTTTACGACGCTGCATCTCCAGATGTATCTCCTACCATGAGTTTAGGACAACTATATGAAACCTTGGCAGCCGAGGCAAAAATTACAGCGCAACAGGAAGTCTCCAAGGACTCCAAGGATACAATGGATAGGCAAAGAAACTCCAAGGACCTCAAGGATACAATGGACAGCCAGGAGACCATGGGGACAGCCCTTCATCAAGTCCACGTAAGCCACCTCCAAGTAGTCCTAGACTACGTAGACCAAGTGTACAAGCCTAATCAACAGGGAGGTCATGGAAATCATTAGACAATTAACAACAACAAATTGAACTTCCAAGTAATCCTAAGCAAGCCAAGCTACATCCATGGATATCATGGACATCAGGAACATCAGGGACATCAAGGACATGAGGTAGTCAACATCATTGATCTAATCAACCTCCAAGCAGCCCTTGATTACTTCCAACCCAGTATGTGCCATGGACACCATGAATGCCATGATAATTGGGCACTCAACTTCCATGATCAACCCCGCGTCAATAGGACAGCGCCGCCACATTCCACGCTAGGCTTTCACAAGCCTATGTTAGCCGCCAAAACCATCCCGTGGCCCTCATGTCATCCCACGCCACCACCACAACTTCAAATTCAAGACTTATATTCACAGATCCCTTCCATCGCAACCACTTGTGTATTCTGCTATTTCGCTCCCTTGTCTCTCTCTCTCCAGTTCATTCCAAGTTTCCAAGCCCTCTTCTAGGCCTCCTCCTTCTCAATTGTCTTCGCTTCTCTTTTGCTACACCTCGCATTTCTCTTTCCAGTATCGTCGGAAATCCTAGACGCCATGGATGCCGCTAATGAGCGCAAGGCAATCTTCATTTTGTGCATAGTGCCGGAATGGAAGCGCAAGGCTGATGGCGCCTGGCTGGTCCGTACCAACCTCATAAGATATTGGACGCAGTTGACGGGGACCATGGACGTCGCACGCTGCGAGGCATTCTTGAAATCCATGGCAAAGCGCGATGAAGATGAGCAAAATCCCTTGGGCGTTGTGGATGGCGTGTTGGTGCAATACTCCCAGCGATACCTCGCAAATTTCTTCGGCTGGGATGGCACGGGAGTCACAGAGTGGAGTGCGGGGTGCGCCACCCCCAAGCCGAATGTCGAGGAGGCAGCCAAGGATCTCTTGCCAAAGGCCAACGGCAGGTATGACGTATACGCGCTAGGAAAAGTCATGACTGAACCTTGGTTTGATAGGATGCGTGGTACTCTCAGTCAGATTTTCTTTCTGAATGACTGTGGTAGTATATGGCCGAAGTACCTTCCTATTTTATGGGTGGCCGGTCAAAGAGAGAAGATCAACTGGGGTGTTCTTCTAGATGATAATTTCCGTCTCCAGCTGCGTGGACACCGTAGACGGCATGATTACCAGAGCCCCAACGGGCCATTCCTTACGCAGTACATTGCCCAAATCCTTAAGTTCCACAAGGAACACAATCGGCCACCACGTATGGGCACATTCTTGGATGTCCAGAGGGAGTAGGCACAAGCAGCAGCACCCGCACCCGCACCACGAGACCCCGCTGTCCCAGGACCAAGCAAGAGGCCGCGCGACAATGCCATGCATTCGGGGGGGGGGGGGGGGGAAACCAGCCAAGCCTGGGGACCTCATGCCACGCAATTTCGCGAACAAACCACGGTGATGGTCACGTGTGTGGAGCAAATGCTGGGACTTGTGCATTTGACCGAGCAGGACAGCACGATGTTCAGGACGCAGCAATAGGAGATGGAAGAACGTACCAAGCGCAAGGCAGCCCAGGCAGTCCAAACCGCTCAAGCACGCGCCAAAAAAGCAATGGACGATGCGTGTGATGACTTCCACCACCAATTGAACGAGGCCAGTCGGACCATCGCCAATTTCAGAAACCAAGTCATAAACTTAGAGTTGGAGCTGTCCAAGGCGCAGGAGCAAGTGGATGCGGTAGCCAAGGAGAAGACCTTGGCGATAGAGAGAGCTCAAAGCCTGGAGCAGCAAAATGGTGAAGTCCTGGCGAGGTGTTGAACCCTAAATGAGGTGCGAGCACAAGGCACCGGCACTTAATCCACGGCCTCCAGCAATGCCGAGGAGTTTGCTCACCTGCAACAGCTGCGAGTAGAAGTTGAGAACGCCAGGCAGACTTGGAAAACCAACAAGGTAAATTGGGCCAAACATGCTGCTCCAGTCATGGCCACTAATGCATACAGAATTCTTTGGGCAAATCCGCCACAAACAGCGGATTCGCCCCTAGAATTCCTAGAGACATGCGTGGATGATGCACTCGTGGATCTGGATTTGGAGCAATCCGAGCCGAACTAAGATGGAATGGAGATGGACCTCATGACATGGATGCCATGTCCATGGCCGCAATTAGCCAGGATCACAACACACCTCCCTGTGATCCACCACAAGCAAATCCCCGAGCCCAAGCAATCCAAGATGAGGTAAGTCCTCTTACCTTACTCCCTGTTTTTCACGAGCAGGGTGATTTGGCGGAGCAAATGCACATCTTTGATGCACCTACAAATGTAGACGAGACGCCACACCCGTCGCCACGCCTGCCGGTAGCTGTCCCAGCTTCGCCAGGTCCCGCTGCACCGACAATCCAAGATGCCCCAAGTCAGCCTTCTTCCTCGGTACCTGCCAAACCTAAATCTTTCAAGGAACACAAACTTGCATTGAAAAAACTTGAGGATAAACATGGCATGGAGGCCGAGGTAAAAGTCCCACCAATAAAACCATAAACAATCCAAATATTTTGATACTAGATTAAATAAAAGCAAAGAAAAAACACATATTGTCAAGATGTTTTTATGCAATTGAGTCCTATAGCATACACCCAAAAAACGAACGGCGCGAGATTTTCTGAATCGTCGGGTCGAGGATACCCTGTCCCTGATCAAAAAACACTCTTTATCGTCGGGTCGACGATAACAGGTGCATAATTTTGGCAAAGAATACTCAATAAAGACGCTCTATGCAACATAAAATAATATACATAAAAACCAATGAACAAAGGGTAAAAATGTAATTTAATGTATGACCTTTTATAAAATGTCATTTGATGAGGCTATAACGGAAAACAACAGCTGCCATTGTTTGGTTGACGATAACGTCTGGTGCGCAACAAATAATCATCCATAAAGAGTACACGGCCACTGATATCGTCGAGTCGACGATTAACAATCATATTTGTATATCCATAGATAAAATCAACCACAATCAACAAAGGGTAATAGTACAGTTGAGTATATGCGATTTATAACATTCCATGAGTTCAAACATCCATTACCGGCTTACATAATTCTTGATCTCTTGTATCATCGAGACGACGATAAGTATGAGATCACATGTATATCCACCCTAAATCAACAAAAGGTAATACTAGAGTTAAAACAATGAGGTTTATGACATGTCGCGAGTTCAAACATCCATTAGCAGCTTAAGTAATTCTTGGTGGGTCGTATTATCGAGACACCGATAGATATGTGATCTCATTTGTATCCACAATAATTTGAGCAACAGCTAGTGCTATCGTCGAGTTGACGATAACTAAGAAAATAATTGTCTGTTAATACAAAAGAACATTACTAATGTACTACAATCCGCTAACACTTCATCTTGTCACGTGCCATAGATTGTACAGAATGGCAGAGGAAGACACTTACAATTACACCGCCATTGCACCTCACCTTCAACCGTTCGTGTATCCCGTCACGGATGAGTCCTTCATCCCGGGAAACTCTGGGAGTTTAAAGAACACATCCACACCTGGAGTTTTGGTGTGAACTAATTCAAGAATTACGTGTTCCTCCGCTACGGAGCTGAAGGAAAGACGCACTACCCCCAGTGGAATTTACACGAGAAAGTCTCCATCTTTGAGAGTCAACGAGATGACTACGTCGTCATTGTGCTGCGCGCTGTCGATGACAACGGGATGGTTTTGGACCATTGTCACTCAATTGTGATTGATGTTAACAAGAACCACGCAAAGTTCGATCTCGACAACCTCATGGCATTCCTTGAGGGATCTGATATGGATAGTCTGAACAAAGACTTTGCTAAACTTGGCAACGTTCCACGGAATGGAACCGCAAAGTCTAACCCTGATCTAACGAAGTCTAAATGCGAATCTATCAGACACTTGATCACTACGCGATGGAGCACGTAGAGCGGAGACCCACTCTCAGGAGAGGCGCAAATCGATCCCAGAGAAATACCTCAACTCCGCGAGTTGAGAGAAAGAATACCGTAGGAGGACTGGGAGGCAGAAAGGTCAAGCCAAGTCAGCCAAGAACGTCGAGCAAGAAAAGAAACGCCACCGATACAGAGGCTGAAGGATCCACCCAAAAGCAAAAGCGAAGCCTGACAAGTGCGTTTCGAGCTGCAGCAGTTGGTGGAAGTTTTGGTTCTGCACTGACTACAGTCTCAACCGATTCAGACACACTAGAGAAGATTCCAGAGTCTGAGAAGATTGCATAGATACAGAAGGCGTTCTGGACAGAGCATGAAGAGCTATTTCTGCATGACATGGCAGTGAAAACGGTCCACATCGATAAGTGCATTCTGGCGAAGGACGAGTACGTCATTCGAACTTTGCAGAGGGATATTCTTAATGACGTGAAGAAGCAGCTTGTTCTGATGATCGACGTGAAGCAGAGACAGAACGTCTGCTTAACGCCCATTGACGGCAATAATAAACTGCTCGAAAAGCGGCCCGAGACCTGGGAAGAGATCATGGATGGAAATTTCATGATCATCAACGTGCAGTATAGCATTTACGCATCCAAGGAGCTACAAAAGGGAGGATGCGGTGCGACACGTCAAGATGAACTTCGCACGTGGGGGGCGTACATTGTGTACAGCCGCGATGCCGGTCAACTAAGGAATATCTCGAAGTACTACAACTGCACCAACCATCTGGACCATGCCCAGCCGACGTGGGGTAACCAGATGATAAGCTGCAGAAACATCGAGACCACATACAAGCGTCCAACAAGCGATAAGGACGAAGCGACGACCAAAAAGAATAACGCCCACCTCCACACGATCCGCTACAAGGTATTCTCTTGTTCCCTCTCATTATTGTTGGGTCGACGATACATCGCGACAGCTCCTAATATAACCGTTGAATTGTAATATTCGATGTGTCTATTGTGCAGGCCTTTACAGATGCTGTGGTACAGAGATTTCAGAGTATAAATCCGGATAAGGACGGAGCAACCGTGAAGGGTGTGTCGGACGTGAAAAATGAGATCCAAATAATCACCCTTCCGGACCATTTGTGGGCGCAATCGCATAAATTTCTGGGCGCATTCGCATTCGCATCATGCATGTCAACGAGGGCTTGATAGATCCAGTAACCTTAGAGCCATACAGGGATGGAAACAAATGTAAAGCCGAGATCTTGCTCTCTGAAGAAGCAGTTCTTCAAATCATTTGGGTGGTTCTCTGATAAGGATTTCGGAGTGGTGGCCTAGCATCTCCTAGGAGATACTCTAGGGCGGCGTGCGCCATATCCGAAAGTCTCAGTCCCGAAGACAAAGATTCTCGTGGCCTACAACATGTGAGCCGCGGATTGGGCCGAGCACCGAAAGCGCAAGAAAATTGTGCTGCAGGATATTATGTCCATAAAGCCAACCTTGAAATTCCTCGACAATGGCGGCGACGTCAATCTAGAGAAGTAGAGGCCGTGGAAGATGACGCACCTGTGGACGTCTGCAACATGGGATTTCCTGCTCTTGCATCCGAATAAGGATTACTTCGTGAAGTGGTTCCGCAACGAAGGATGGCATAAGCGTCCGCAAGACTATACGGCAGCGTTCTCGGAGGTGCTCCACATGTATAGGAGGTTCATGACATTGAAGTGCCGTCTTCCGGATCGAGCTAGAGGAGTCCAAATCAGAGGAGTTGACATGAGTGACACAGCTCTGGTCACCAGCTCCAGTTACTCCTACACTTCTCGTCCAGTGAATCTGACGGTGCTCGATGCCCGCGTGATTCCTGGGTCCAAGCCGACTGGAAAAATAGGCGCAATCAATCCCTTCCTGGAATTCTTTGCCGATCACTTTGAGCCCGACGTATCTGAGCAAAACATTTGGCTGATTATCCTGTTCGGGAAAGAAGACTTCAAAGCTGCATCAACCTTTGCAGCGGACGAGCTCAATGAATATGAGGCACAGGTTTCCACGTACGTTCCGAGTAGAGGAGAGATGCTCAACAATGTGACCAGCAGAAATATTGCCCCAGACGTCATACTTCTTTTTCTTTTCAATAAAGACAACGAAGTCGCCAAGGCTGCCCGGAAGTTAGTGACGAAGACATACACTATCCCAATTCTCTGTGAATATAACAAGGATGCTTCGAAGAACACAGAGGCAAAATGGAGAGTTGACACTACTAAACTCCGCATGGAGTTCTACTTCCAGCTCTTGCACGCGTGCGCAGTTCCAAAAGAGAACGTTTTGGGGATTTATGCGGGGGCAAAGTTTATGTTGGCATCGAAGGTATACCCCATTTCTTATCGTCGGGTCGACAATTATGGTTTCCAGCTGTAGTAGAAAAGTTCATCACGCATTACAGTAATTAAGTGTAAACGAATGTTGTAGTTTTCAATGTGGACCTAATACTCATCCTCATCCTCGGGTCGACGATAATAGTCAATTAGTTGTTGTAGAATGACTGATTTCGCTAAAAACTAACTCATAATGATTTCTGAGTAGATGTTAGGAGCATATTACTACGGCTTCGTGGATCGGGCACACGTGAAGGCAGACACGAAAATCGCCAAACTTGCAAGCAGGTTGGATCGGAACGATTTCATGTTCTCGAATTCTCCGTATGCCCTCAAGTACAAGATTCCAGCCTCTCGCAACCCCGTGATCGTTCACTCCGACTCTCCTCTGTCTCTAGCGACGACATAGTGTCTTCAGCACACCCTGCTCCCGCTGTTGTCTGGCAGACAGAATCCGTGGGTGCGCATGTGTCCACTGATCCAAGCGTTGAGGGAATCGACCAATTCAAGACGAACACATTCCAGATTCGTCTGTGGCTCAACCAAGATCGTGTCGAAGCCAGCACTGAGCAGGTGGTGGAGGTTGACGAGAACGAAATGGACTTGCAGACAGAGGAGCATGCTGGCGAGGCTCGGCGTGAGGAGCCAGCTCAAGATCATGATGAAGATGTTGAGACGGACTGTGAGTGGGATAATCGAGCTGTCAAAACAACTCAGCCTTCAGACGAGCATGACACGGAGAATCCAGAGCTACAGCCTTCCCGTGATTCTCCAGGGGATGATGAGCTCGACAGGACCTCCAGCAAGTTCTGGAGCTTTACGTGGAGCAGGCTGTCGATGAGGCCCTTCTCTAACTTGTACAACAACAGGCGGAGGAGACGGCGACCTGTAGGCCAGGGACGAGGGCGTGGAGTAGGCTGTGAAGAAGGCGGTGCAAGAGAAACCGCCGGCTGACGACGACGACGACGATGTGGAAATAACAAAGACGGTTAAGGATCGTCCTCCCAATCCGGAGGACGTCATCATCTTAGATAGTGATGAAAAAAATAATCATTGCCGCGAGAGCGATGACGAAGACAAGGAGCCTGACCAGGACAAGAAAGTCGTTATTGATCTGAAAAAAGAGTGGTTCACTATCCACATGGAATTGCAGGCAAAAAGGGAGGCGAGGCAAAAGCAGAAGGAGGAAATGGAGAGGCAACTAAGGGAGTCAAAAGAAGCCGTTGCTGCTGCTAATGCTGCTACTTCTGCTCAGCGTGCAGCCGCGTCAACCCAGCAGATGAGCAAGCTAGAGAGGCAGCTGCAATTCCTAGTCAAACATTTGAATGTCCCGCTGGAATTGATTCCGGTAGCTACTGCGTCGCCCCCAATCGCCACACCCCAACCTCCTCTGCCCTCCACTAACGCTCTCGTTCCTGCGGTCGGGGAACATTAGTCGGAGGAGACCCCCGATTGTCGATCTGGCGATACGATTCATGCAATGCCCGGTGTCGCCAACCCTTCACCTCCTCTGCCATCCGCTAGCGCTCCCGTTGCTCCAGTTGTTGAGTATGAGCAAGTGGAGACTCCTGATCGTCGACTCGACGATACGGACGTTTCCGTCTCCTTGGCCCCTCTGGATCGGGTTCTGTCCACTCCTCCGTCTCAAGTCGTTACGATTCCTTCCCCCGAGGGGTCGGCCTTCGAAGTCCGGGTTCCCCAATCAACGGAGAAGGGATCACCCCAGAGTAAGATCGTCGAGTCAACGATACTGCCATGGAGGTCGAACAGCCGGCGACTGAGGTCGAGGCTCCTGAGGCGTTGGTGTGCTCAACTTCTTGTAAGGACCCGTCGGAATTGCAGTCGCCGTCCCGCATGGACTTGGATTTGGTAGACTACGAGGTGGGAGACAAAGACCGCGCCCACGACAACGACACTGAACCTCCGCCCGCTTCAGACGTGCCATTGCACGATCCATTCGGACCAGATCAGGTACAGCCCTCTGACTCTTATGATTTTGATTGATTCCAAGTTGCTTGGAGTCATTCCTGATTGTGTCAGGGTGGGAACGGCTAGAATAAATCTTCTAGTAATCGTTTCTCATCTGTATTCATCGTTCTTGACAGGATGTCATCACCGGTCCTTGAATACTTGGCGCTAACGGCGATCCCGTCTGTGGCTGCCATCGTTGTACTCTAGTGTAACATAGTGTTCAGAGTAGTTTTGAGTCCACTACAGACTTATATTAATTATACGGATTTAATATTTTGACTTTGTAAATAAAGAGTGCGGAAGTTATAAATATTTGAGCACCTGTCTAATTGTCTTTGCCTCTCAATGTGCCTGTTGCTCAGCTCCCAAACAATATTTTCGTGCACCGTCCGCTACCAATGGAAGCAGTCTCCAATCGGAGACCGCAGTTGCTTATGACATCAGATTGCTCCTACCCTGTCTCTGGCTCTCCCATTTCAACGCTTAAACAGGTAACTCCATCTCTTTGTTGTGATGTTTTGATCAGGTAGAATGCGAGGGTGGCAGAGACATCGTGCCGAGGACCGTGCCTCCAGTTGTACCCCCGCCGCATAGGAAGTGGCTGAACATTGTCTTCGACTTGAATGGCATTCTCTGTCATACGGCACAGAAGTCGTACGGAGATAAATTTAGACCTTACGGACTACAGGACAATGTTCTCAGCCACAGAAGTCCCACCATCATCGGTCCCAAGGCGGTCTTCGCTAGGCAAAACTTAGGTAAATTCCTCCGCGAGGTTTCCTCCCTCGCGGACAGGGTGTTGGTTTGGACCTCCATGTTCAAGCAAAACGTGGAACCCATCGCGGGGCACCTCTTTAGGGGTTGTAGGGATTCGTACGATATATTGAGTCAAGATCAGTGTTCCAAGATAGAGCTCTCGCCGGGGAACTTCTTTACAATCGGCATGAGAGAGATGCTGTGTATGAAAGTCCTCTCCGAGCACTTGTTTACTAACATTAGCGGCGACACGTCCTTTACCCCGGACAATACTCTTCTCATTGACGACTCTCCGGCCAAGGGCATCTGCAATGAGAATGGGATCGCCATATTCCTCCGCACTTGGAATCACCACGAACGGCAGGACAATGTCCTCATGGGGGAACTGCTGCCGTGGCTGCGCTGATTTGACTCGAACTGCAAGCCGGGTCAAATGGGCAGATACGTGGAGGAGAATAGAATCTATGCGCGCCGGTGACTGGGGTGTGAAGGACATCATTGACGACATGAGAGAGTCCTCCAAGAACATGGGGTCCCGATACGAGCTTCCTGGGATAGGCGTAGTCATAGAGGGAGGACGCGTTATAGAGTAGACCCTCCGGACATCGGGTTTTTTTTTACGATAATATCGTTCCATTGACTGTACTAATTCCTATTTATTGCGTATGCTATGTTCATTTGTAAATATTATTTAACATGTATCACCGCGTTTTCACTCAATTTTGCGTGACTTTTTGTTATACCGTCGACGGTCTATGCGTGTTCCCCCTTCTCCATTCCGGGCTGTTTTGCTCTTGATCTTCGTCCAATAATGTGGGCTTGTGGTATATCTTCGTACTGCAGAAAGGATGCAATCGCGTTGTTGGACAGCGGAATCGGTTTATCAGGAGTTTCCTCTCCGGATCCGAGTCCGAAGGGGGGAGTTGCGACACAACTCCGTATTCAAGACCTTACTTGTTGCAGTCTGCCCAAACCCCTACGCCCGCGGCGATAGACTACTCCAAGACTGACGTTGAGGCGGGCGTGGTGAACAGCGCCCCAGATCACAAACCCGTCAGGACTCCGGCCTAATCCCCGTCTCTGTTGAAGCGGGCAACGCCGAGTCAAGGGGATTGCTTCTTGCCTGAGCGGCGGACGGACTCCCCGACGAATCGCAAACTGATCCTCCATTTCGACGACGCGCCCGCGCACCCTCGCCTCGAGGACGCGATTCCGACTCCGTCCGCGGTTCCTGTTGTTGTCACCGATGGATTGAAGGCGACAGTGGCCTTTCTAGTGCTGTTTACGATTCATTTTTTCACATCATGCTATGTATGGATGCTACAAGAGTGCCATGTTTGACGTCTATTATATCAAATTCTACACAATTTTTGATCGGTGTTCAATGTACGAGCTCAACATATCGTGGGGTTCAACAACTATTTCGTCACTAGAATTTTGTTTTGGTTTTTGAAAGTCTCAAAATGAGCATTTTGTCTCATTTTAACGAATAAGGCCTTTTGTCTAGAATTTTTATTAAATGAAATTTTTACAAATTTCTAATCAAATAAAATCTGATACAAACACAATTTTATTTTTAGACATAAAAAACATCTTTTACTTGCGTCTAAATGCTTTTAAGTATATCAACAAATATGAAGTTTTTGAAAGTACCTAAGTTTTTTTTTTTCTTAAAAACATTGTAATGAACATGAAGGAAGTTCAATGATGAGTACGGGTGTTTGCATGGTATGGTTCATCAACTTGTTGTCAAAATGCAAAACTTTGCTCCTCTTTTTAATCTTTTAGAACTTCATAAATAGAAATTGATGGTAAAAGTTAAAAGAAAATTGAACTACTACAACTAAGTGATTTTTTATACCAATGCCAAAAAAAGAGGTCAAAAACAACAAACATGTAGTCCAAATTGTTGTTTATTTGTTGTAAAACCTTAGTGCCTTGTTGCAGTGCAAAAGTCCACATGCAAATTATGAAAGAGAAAAGAAGGTTGTGGATGGAATTTTCAGCTATAAATTTTTCAATTTACAAATATGTGAAGAGAAATATGTTCCACATTTTTCCAAGTTTTTCCAAATAATCGAAATTCTAATTTTAAAATATGTGTAGCTGAACATAGTTCTCTGACTATTTTTAAAATCATTTTTTGATGTTTTTTGAATTCCTTCATAACAGAAAATTTCTAGTTGGAGTATTTTCAAATTCTCAAATATAGAACCATAAATGAACTATATTTACATTCAAAGTTTAACTATATTGTTCAAAGTGGTAGTAGAACGGGACTCAAAATCTTCCAAATTAAATCATTTAGACAAACTCAGTTTTAATTCTATCGTTGATAAATACATAAATTTAAAAGTGAGTACACTTCATTTGTCATTGTAATATTTCTAAATATTTTTTAAAGGGGATTAAAAGTTATTTCTTTCAATAAAATGCAAAATGTGCGCAAATGTGCACCAAAAGGCATGATACTTCACAATTCTAAATTCGCTCAATATGATGAACCATACCATGCACGATGGTGTTGCTCATTTTCATGGGTTATATCCTTGATCAAGTAATGTGCGAGTCGCCAACATTGATTGTGACAAGTACGGATTCAGCTTGGCAAACTTCAACGACATGGACAATACAATGCATCTTGATATAGACATTTTTCTAATAATGCACTTGTGTTCTGAAAGACGTATTCGCATTCTTTTGGACGTTCTTTGCGTGACGTATCTCCAAGTGTGACGTATGTGCTCGTGATAGGTCATCCTGGACGTCATGTATGTCCTAAACCATGTCGCGAAGGACGTCTCAGAAAACATCGCGTACATCATCTGAGACATCCGTGAACGTCTATGTTGAGACCTCTTAGACATTGCGTACATTGACTAAGACAGATGTGTTTGTCTGTTGTGTCTTATAGAGCGTCCTATGTCTTTCAAGATGTTCTTTTAGCCCTCACAAATGACCTTTCAGACATCTAGTGCGTCAACAATTACATCCCTGCTCGCACGATGTCTCCTATGTTGAGTCGGATGTCTTTATGGATGTCCGAAGAGACACTTCTACTAACTTCTGCACACACGTCTCGAACGTTTCAGATGGAGACATCCAGCTATGTTAAGTGAGACGTTGGACCATTACGGTGGATGTTGTGGCTAATGTCTTCAATTCAAACGTATGAACATGGCCCTGTAATTGTGAACGGCGTCTATGTCCTCTTCCGTGTCGCAATGGACTTCTTGGCAAACACGCACTGCTGCATGGCGGTTGTCTACGGCAATGCAAGCTGGGACCAGCATACCAACACCCTTGAAAACAATGTTTGAGACGCAGTCTCCCTCGTTGCGGATGTCATCGCTGACATGTCATAGGCTGCAGGTACGACAATTAGGCCGTTGCCCTAAACCTAAATCCAGAATTGGGAAGTAACTCCAACAAAGTATGTGAAGCAAGGGCGGCTTCCGGCTACCCATCACTGTTGACGACTCTGGATATCCGTATGGCAAAATGGCGAAGGTCGTGGAAAAGGTGGGACATCTAGTCCATATGCAAAGGACCTTGATCCCAGAGTGGGTTGGGATGATCAAATGAAGAAGGCTCCCCAACGTCTTGTGAAGAAAATGTATGAGAGGATGATGTGTCTCGTTGGAAACAAAGAGTGGAGGAGAAGTGGCATTTGCCCATTATTACCAAGGCCCTCATCAGTGTCCGCTTGTTGCGGATGTCATCGCTGACGCGTCACCTACAACATGCGCATGACCAGCAGGATGTCACAGCACACGTCCGGAGCGCGCGTCACGGATGACCTCTGAGACATCGCGTACATCGACTAAGACAGTCGTGCTCGGACGTTGTTTCTAAAGTTGCGCCTGCATCACAAACTTGGCAAGTCATGTTTTTCCAATGTTTTTGATATGTTTTGTTTATCAAAGTGTTTGTATATGTTCTACGTATGTTTTTTTTTTCGCATTTCGTACGATTGCGATACCTGCTGACTCAACATGTTTTGTATACAAGTGCAATATAAGTGAATGACATACAAAGGAATTATCAAAGGATTATGTTTTTGAACTTTTGAAGGTTGACATCAAAAGCGTGTGTAAGATGTATATTTGCAATGTTTACATACATCGCATAGTGTCAGTGCTTCTAAAATTGTGTTATATACCATATGTAAATCACATCCAAGATTTGTTCCACCTTAAATTGATATGTTTTTGATGTATGTTTGTTAAACACTTGCATCTACTAATGAGCACTAAATTTTGTAAAAAATTTTGCACTTTGTATATTTACTAGTACAACAACTAAGTAGTACTTCTAATCGATGAAAATGTGAGTACCTTCATTGTTGAGTCAAATTATACAACGTCGTACATCTATTGAGGAGTTGACTTAACCTTTAACCCTGAAAGGACCGATGATTCAAAGTTTTAAAATGGATTGTTAAATTGATCATATTGTAAAAAGTATAATTAACATGGGACCAATTTTGTATCACCAGAATCAATGAAGAACATTGCAAGTGTTAATCACAAAACAAATAAATTGGAATAAAAGGATGTCCACATAGGACTTACTCAAAACAACTAAAAAAACCATTAGGCCTAATTCAGGCTAAGCCATTGTTCTTTAGGGGTTAACTTTTTAATGTTCCATAGGGATAGTATATACTTTGTCGTATAATTGAGATTTTCTATCAACAAGAAACTCTGAATTGGGATCTTAACCCCTGAGTGCCCTCACCTATGTCCAATCTGGGCAGTTTTGCAAAGATGTATTATAAATTGCAAGTAACATGAATATTTGGAACTTGATGTATGAATGAAAGTTATACGTTTGATATTTTGGATTCTATCCATATGGTTAGATCTATGATTGCTATCACTGATATTTTTCTATAAATCTTGAAACATAAAATAAAAAATTATTTTGTAATTCGATTACGAATAAGATATTGATAATATGTGGATGAAATCTGTTGTGATGGATTATACTGTAGTACTCTAGGTGTTGTGATTTTTGGAGATTTTTTAGATGCTTAATTTTATGAGTTTATTTTTTCAAGAACAATTTCACACTAAAACCTTCAAATTTTTGGGTGAAACACTGCAACACATATTTTTTTCACAAATTGTTTCCTTTTTTATTAGATCACACATACATGAAGCTAACTTCCCAAAAAAAATTAGTAAAAGACCACATTATAAAAAGTGCATGACGGAAGAGAAATTACACATGAAATCTGCACATCAAGCAAAATATGCATAGTTGGGCAATTAGGGGTTAATAGCTCACTAGAACCGCATTGTTCTAAATTTCAACTTCTCTTTTAAACCCAAACCCGTTAATGGTGTCGATCCATTCCAAATACAACCAAAATATACCGTATTCTACTAGCCGCTACGACATGTTCAAACGTTTAGGGGTTAAAGGACATACTAAGCTCCACAAGCTTATTTTTTTAGAAGAGTCTTGCTCATAACTTCTTATTTGTTAAATAGAATGGGGGTTTGACCCTTAAGTGCTCAGATGATCATTTTTGGTCACTACCCAATTCTAATGGCTTCCATGGAACCAAAATAATAAAATAAAAAATACTACATCAAGTCTACTTTCCAATGGAATTTGGATGATGTCAATCTGAATCAAACTCCACTTGGGATAATTTTTCAAAGTGGACCACCTCAACATTGTTCTAGTGTTTTAAAAATGTTATTTGGAAAAAGTAATGATGTTCCCTCCATTGTTTCCTTTTCTTTTTTGAAGTTTATAATAAATAAACCAACTTCAACCATTCATGCTGAATTTAAACTTTAAAAGTGAAGATTATAATTTATACAAATTTTCAAAGGTTAATGCTTTCAAATTCATTGTAAATTATTTTTGGAAGTTTGACTGTATGAGATGATGCCCTTCATTTTGTCTATTGTACCAAACTTCATCGAACATATAGAAGGCATACATTATAACACATCTATGATTTGTTCAATATCCGTTGGCTTTTAGGGATTAAATGCAACACCCATCACGTCAATTTTTTTCAAACCGGAGATATATCTTTGGAGAAACGGGGGCAATTATACCTATGACGTTGCATTTTCAAATTGGAGATGAAAAACAGGGTGCAATACCCATCACGTTGCATTTGGTTCAAAAGAAGATGTATCTCTGGAGAAAGGGGGGTAATCAATACCCATCACCTTGCAATTTTTTTAAAAGGAGATAAATCTCTGGAGAAACGGTAGAAGTCGGTCTAGGTTTTTAGGGTTTTTTTGTCTTCCGCTCTTTCCTATCCTGTAGAGCTGGGATAAAATCGACGCAATTGCAAAACAACTTCAGCTACATGAGGAGTGACCATGGGAGATTGAAGATTGTTCACAACGTCTATTGTTGTGGTGTTTGAAAGTCTGTTCATGAAAATATCAGGTGAGCAAATCAGAAGTGTAACTTGTACTTGTGATGCATTTGGTTTAACCCCTGAGGGCTGGCTGATTCTTGCCCTTTGGATGCAGAATTAGAAACCGTGATAACCAATATTTGATACATAATTGTCATGACCCTCCAGCAAAACGGATCTTGCAGCAGTTTTGGCAGTGTTACTCAGCTTCTGATTTGCATCTTCTTTGGTGTTGTCGAAGTTCATTCGCCGAGGCCCCTAAGAGTAGTGTAGATCCCAGCTACCAGTTTTGACATCTTTTAAATTATCGAGAACCACAGAAGGTACTTTGCCCCTACTACTTAGAATCAGCAACACTTAGATCCCTCCGCTCAGTAGCAAAAGATATACCCAATGGTCTAGTGTTATCCTCCGAACTTATTCTTTGACAAGTGAGTGTCAGAGAAGGCACTTACTTCACGGTGTAGTATTTAAATTTTTGTTGTGGTTGTTATGCTCGTTATACAATTGTTGACCTTCCGTTCTCTCGGCAATGTAAACTGTATTTTTGTATCAAGAAAAATTGAGGGGTCCAAAGGTTTCTCTTGAGACCAATTAGGGTTTTTTGACATGCTGTGCATTAAGCGTTCAATTCGGATGTGATTTTTTTTCTCTTTCCAATTATTCCGTATCCTAATTTCGAAAGACTCTTGTCGACACTCGTTACACAGAGTCCTTTTTGAAAAATCAGTATGGTGAATTACAAAATTGATGATATTATGTTTAGGGTTTGGTGGATCAAAGTGTTGGAGAAAAAGTAATGAATATGGAGTCTGCTACGGAGATGTTGTATGGATTAATTCACGTTTGTTACATTTTAACGAGCAAAAGGATGACGGCAATGGTGCGTGAGCTGGCTTTGTGTGGTATTGTGTGTTGAGGCACCACGGGACTTGGCTTGGTGGTTAAACTCATGGCCCCCAATGAGGAGGTTCTGGGTTCTAATCCCCATGCCGGCGTGGTGCTCACCACCATAGTCCACCCAAATATGGTGGGGGGTCCTTGGACCTTGTTGTATGGGTACCTCAAAGCTCTTTGGGGGAATACCATGTCCGATATTTTCAAAGCACTAGTGGCTAACTAGCTAGTAGCATAGTGTATCACTATAGTGTCCATCCACGAAAGGGGGGAGTAGTATTGTCCCAGTTTCCCCTTGTCTGGTGGCCATCGAGTCATTGGCATTACGAACGAACACTTCATTCATGTCGGCCCCTTGCTAAAAAGGGACCGAAGTTTCTATCTATCTATTTATCTATTGTGTGTTGTTGGAGTGAACTCTTTTAGTATAAGAGTTAACCGAAAAGAAGGCCATGGAACCTCCCTTTTCAACCTCCTTTTAACCTCTCTTTTCAGCTATAATTGGGTTGAATAGTGTTGTGTCATAACTTGTTCCCTTGTAGGCCATGGGCTTGGAGTTTTGGTAGGAGGTGTGGGAGTCATTACAAGGTGTGGAGAATAATGGCAGTGACTTGCTTTAGATTCTCTCCGAACTCATCTTGAACTAGTTTTTGGTCTATCTATATTTCTATATGAATTCAAGAGGAGTTTGCTAAAACTTTCGTCTTTGAGCTGACTTATTGGTTAACTCTATTATGTTGGTTGTATTGTCTGGCTTATTTGTATGGCTTATTTTTTGTGATTGTGTAGTACTGGGTAGCTTGGAAAATGTAAAAATGTAGAATTTGGTCGATGTCCTCGTCTGTACTGCTCTGGACAACCATGCTTGTCAATGGGTCAATTAGATTTACCCCAGAAAAGCACTGTGAAGATGCACTGTCCGAAGTGCAAAGATATGTATTACCCTTCATCGAAATATCATGGCAAAATTCTTTGCAATTGAGATGCGTTTGATGTCATTCTTGTACATTTGAAGATGGGCAACGTGATGATCTCATCCACTTAGGTTCAGTCTTATATGAGAACTTGAAGTTTTGTTTTAGAGTAGGTTATGGGTAGGGCAGCTTAAAGTTTTTACTGTTTGTGGTTGTTGTGCGACCTGGTATGTGTACAATCATATTGCTTGTTGTTCGTGGATTTGATGTGGTGGCTACTATAACGTTAAGTACAGACATTGATGGTGTTTATTTTGGCACCACTTTTCCTCACCTTTTATTGATGACATATATGTACATCAAGCCTTCGAAACCTAGCTAGAGCTACACTCCAAGAATATTTGGTTTCACGGGTCAGAGAATTGAGTGGTGATTGGGAGTAAGGAGGCAACGACTTTCAAGAGGAGCATCAACACTAATGTTGTGAACGATGATTCTTTTGATATACGTGTCAAGGAGGTGGATCATTCTTCTGTGGCTTACTTTGACAACAAATGCAATCGTCAATATTCCGTGTTTCATTACTTTCCAATCTCCTCTACTCTTTGTTTCTTAAATCACATCCCTGATTTTGTAATAACTGGTGATGATTCAGAGGCGTGATTGTTGGACCTTTCACAAGTGCTTATTGAAAAAGAGAGTGCAATCATTGATGTAAGCAAACAAATTGATTCTCCACTAACCATTTTTTTGTGCAAAGTCGATGACTTTATAACTAACGTGTATTATAAACCAACAATACTTCCAACAAGTGTTCAATGAAAGCTTTTAATTCTATACTAGCTCTTGTTTATGGGTCATCCACTACAGTGACTTGAATTTGAAATCACTATGTTTCTATGCCGTTCGCTAAGTGCTTCAAGTCCAATGTTCTAGAACCGTGGAATTGGAACATATGTTTGTTTCTGGTTTAAGTGTATGGCTTGGCTATACGTTATGTGATCCTTTATCCTATCTGGTTCAATTATTCTTTGACTTTTCGTCATAGGTTTCATTCAAACTGGTTGACTCACACAGTGCAAAAAAATCATAGTATGGTTTCGATTTCTTTTCTGCACTTATAGGAAGCCGAGAATATCACTGAAATTCTGGTTGGTGTGAACAAGCTTTTCGCAACTGGGTCACTGTTTTTTTTTTCCTAAGTTTGTTCTTTCATGTTCATGCAGCATTGAAATCCCACGACCATGTCTGACATCAAATTGAGGTTAGTTTAACTCTAAAAGGATATAGCTTTAGTGATTTCTACACTGAAAGTCTCTTTAAAACTCCACTCCAAGCAAGAACCTCTATTTAATTTACTTTGGTTATATTTTGAAGAAGCATAGAAGCCCTAAATATGTTCATTTTGGCATTAAAATCCTCCATTTGGTTCAATGATCTAGCAATTATTAGCAAGATTCTCTAAAAGAAAAACTAAACTCGTGGGGCTTAGTATGTCCTTTTAGGGCTAACTACAAATATTTTTAATGGTCTGATTTAATAGTTGCGTGTCTTAAAGGGCTTTGGTAAAGCACATCCTAATTCAAGTTATATTGTGCTTTAGATAGTGAGGTTTGATGGAGTTTATTTGTACTGTATTTGCCTTGAGGACGATCGTTGTAGATGTAGCAAGAGGGTACTCCTTGTCATTTTGTTTCAAATTGGAAGAACTTGAATGCATTGTTGTATAAAAAATCTGTGGTAGACAATGCATAATCATTTACACGATGGACATGAAGGCTGCTTTAGGGGGTGACGACATGACTACCGAGGATTGTTCACAACGTCTCTCGTTGTGGGTGTTTTGAAGCTTGTTTGTGAGGCTAGAATTGAATTCAATTAAGAAGTTCAAGAGTGCAACTTACCCTCTGAATTTATTCATTCTTTGACGAGTGAGTGTTGGAGTAGGCATTTCACTATGCAATATTTGAATTGTAGCTGTGGTTGTTATGCTTGTCACAAGTCTTGACCTTCCGCTCGATTTTTTTGTATCAAAAACGTAGGGTGATCCAAAAGATTGCTCTTGCAGCCAATTGCTTTGTAACACGCTATACATCGAGCGTTTATTGATTTCTAATTTGTGTGTATTTGTTCTCTCTGGTCAATTTATTTCAAACCCTAATTTTGAAGAATTCTTGTGTTTCAATTTTATAAAAGTGATTCATTTAGTTTGAACAGATTGTAATTTGGCCATACCATGTATATTTGCCCTAGGAACCTTAGTCAACAATTCTACAGTTTTTTTGGACAATGTGAGATAAATCACTA
This sequence comes from Pohlia nutans, assembly GCA_022496805.1. Lineage (NCBI taxonomy): Eukaryota > Viridiplantae > Streptophyta > Bryopsida > Bryales > Mniaceae > Pohlia > Pohlia nutans. The sequence goes on along the minus strand of CM040106.1, from coordinate 9,031,362 downwards.
GGGGTTTCAAGCATCTATTGCTAAACAACATTTTTTTTTTTATCTATGATTTTATTTCTCTAACGTATAGTTCTTCGGGTTATGGAATCTGATGTGAGAAACGTGACCTAGTTTTTGTACACTACTACAATATGACATAAAGTACGATGCAATTTAGCTTGCATGATTTTGGAACTAAATTGTTGGAAAAATTAAAATGAAAAAGAAGTATTTTGACTTTTTGATTGGATTAATATTTGCATGAACTAGGATAAAGGTAGCCCAACTAGCATAGCTGAGAGTTTTGTTTGCAATCTAGATTGAACTGATGATTTTTTATTGCTCAAAAGCAATTAGAGTTTCAAATTTTTGTATGCATGAAATGTGGGATTCTAGAAAGGTTTGTTGCAATTATAGCATTGGAACAACTGCGAGAAGGGATAATATGTTTATATGTACGCATGTTAGTTTGTTCAATACTTTATGCACCTCGAAGATGTGCATTCTATTGCTGACATGGTGGATCAACATTTAACTACTGTTTTTTGCGAACCAAGCTAAAAGTTTATGTCATTTTGTTATGTATGCGTTGGTGTTTAGAATCTTTCTTTATAAGAGATTGTTTCCTATACATCTTTATATTTATACCAATTTCCATTGTTGATGATTCTGTATGTTTTTGAACAGGATTTAGGAAACCTATAGCTCATGTGGCATGTGCAATAGTAAAAGAGGCGGTCAAGGAGGAGAGCATTTGCTGAGGGATTTAAGAACATTGATACGGTATCAAAGAAATTCAGCGCTTGGTTGAAGATGATTTGCGTTTCAATTTTAATATCACATATGTAGTCATTGTTATTGTAGATTTTGCTAGCAAAGAAGGTTTGATGTTTGAGGACTCTTTAGTTGTGTTGAGATTAGAGAGTTATAGTATTTTTTTTAAATTGTTTGAAATCTTTGTGTAAACAATATGCATCTTTGAATTTCTATTTGGGATCAATTAATTGCAATCAATGTATTTAATTCATTTTTCTATTCAAAGTATTTCTGGATGAGAATACACTAAATTTCAAGCTTGATCTAAAATATATTATTGTAATAAATGCATATTTTGAAATTGTATTTATGAACCTACATTTTTTTCACCTAAAAATGCAATACAAAAAACATTTCTCTGTAAATGATTTGCTCAATACATGTACAACCTGTTGCAAACATATGACAATCGGGTGGTTGCAAGCTACGGTCACCCAAACTTTTTGTCGCGGTCTACAAATTGGTACACTTATCCAATCTTTGGAAAATCATCAATAAATATTGGAATGGAATTTTGTGACAGAACAAATTGCATTGTTTCTAGAATTCTAAAGTTAAGATGTCTACTACAATAAAGTTTGCAAAATTTCAATCTTTCTATCCAAATTAAGCATTTCTACTTGAATTTGGTAGCGTGTCGCTTGTCAAAAGTGCACCTATTTTATGGGAAATGCTAGAAGGGGGTCAATTTTGAACTTCAAAAATTTATAGAAACATACCACAAGTGTGTACAAAGCTACCATATTTTATTATTTTTGGTATTACGCTTACTTATTTTTGAATTAATTGTTTTGTGATGTTTTTGTTTTTTAAGATTTTCGTGCAGTTAAAACTTTTTTTTGGATTTTTTTTTTTTGGAAATGAAATAATGGTTCAATTTCAGAGGTGGAATATGAAATGCATTTTTCATAAAACCTAGCTAAGGATGTTATGTAAAAAAGGCTCTAATTACCCCTGCTTGGTAAAAAACAGAAAAGGCTATTGAGTAATGCCCAAAGTCTTGAAATTAACTTAACAATTTGCTGAAGTGAAAGTATTAGCATAAACCCTATTTGGGATGGTGAATTTTTTGATCTAATTGAAAGTTGAGAGGTGCGCATTACTACGCTAGTGCACGAGCTACACGGCCTTTAGCTGCACAAGCTGCACTCCCCACTTGGTAGACTATAGCTTGCAATCACCCAATCGTCATGTTTTACATATACAATACAAGCACAAAATGGATATCAAAAACACACAACAATTGCATGAGCGCTTTTTATAAAACAAACATCTTGTATTCAATTTGAAATAATCGTATCAAAAACATGTGTATTTATTCCTTTTGGTAAACATGATGTTATCATACGTTTGACGTAATCACCCCTGTTCATCTCAACAACATACAAAGAGCATTGCAAAAACGTGCCTTCTCAAGATTGTGATGTGATGTCATCACGGATGTCTACAGAGACACCCTCTGTGATGTCTGTAAAAGCATCCCGGGCGTCTAAGCTGGAGACATAGAGCTCTGTTTAGGGAGACATTCAGACGTTCCGAGGGGCGTTTTCTGAGACGTCCTACAGTGTGACATATGTGCTTGTGTAGTGTCATCTTGGACGTCAACGACATCTTCTACCGTGTCACCTTGGACGTCTCTTTCAAGACGCCCTGATACATGGCGGATGTATGCGGCGATGTTAGATGAGACATCTGTATGGACATCCTTGCAAACAATGTTGGAGACGCTGGCCTTACCGTTGCGAATGTCATCGCTAACACGTCATCAACAACATGCGCATGTCTGGCGGTATGTGACAACACATGTTTGGAGTGTGCCGTTACGGATGACCTCTCGGACATCATGTACGTCATCTGAGACATCCGTGCTTGAAAATTGTTTCGTATGTCGCGTTGGATGATTTAAACAGATGTCCAGAGAGACACTGTATGTGACGTCTGCAAAAGCATCTTGGACGTTTTAGATGGAGATGTCCAGCTATGTTCAGTGAGACGTCCGACCGTTCCAGTGGTTGTTCTATCCGATGTCTCTAATTGTGACGAATGTGCGTGTGCCCTATCATTATGGACGTCGGCTATGTCCTCTGCCGTGTTGGAATGGACGTCTCAGCAAACACGCACACGTGCATGGCGGATGTCTACGGCGATGTAAGCTAGGACATCCCTGCAGACATCCATGCAAACATTTTTGGAGACACGAGCCCGTCTGTTGCGGATATCATCGCTGATACGTCACCAACAACATGCGGATGTCTGTTGGGATGTCCCAGCACACGTTTGGAGCGCGCCATCATGGATGACCTCTGAAACATCGTGTACATCAAGTGAGACATTCGTGCATCCCTATGTCACTTATGTCGCATACGATGTCTTCACGGATGTTTAGAAGGCACCCTCTGTGACCTCTGTAAAAGCATCTCGAATGTCTCAGCCGGAGACATAGTGCTCTATTTTGGGAGACATCCGACTGTTCCGGTGGATGTTGTCTACAATGTCCTGTTTTGTAAAGTATGTGATCGTGCTTTATCATCACCGACGTCAGGGGCATCCTCTACCGTGTCACGGTGGACGTCTCTGCCAAGACGCCCTGCTGCATCACGAATGTATGCGGCGATGTTTGATGGGACATCCTTGTAGACATCCATGAAAATAATGTTGGAGACGCGGGCCCAATCGTTGCGGATGTCATCGCTGACACGTCACCAACAACATGCAAATGTCCGCCGGGATGTCCTAGCACACATTGACACGTTCGGAGCACGCCATCACGGATGACCTTTGAGACACCGCGCACATCGAGTGAGATATGAGTGCATATGGACGTTCTCTCTTATGTCGCTTCGGATGTCGTGAAGCATGTCGTATGATGAAACGAGCCAGCCAATTTGACGTCCTTCTGGCTGATAATTTCCTACTAAGCAATTTCCAAGCTGGTTTGTTGAAGTATTTGCAAGTAGCCATATTCGGACTACCCAGATCGACACTCGCTCATGCCAAGAAGTCGGCCAAGCTAGCAAAAAGCGGACTACCCAAGGATCCCGACTTGACCCCTGCTACCGACCGAGTTGAGAAAACCAAGCGAGTGGTTTGCACTCGATGCAAGAAGACAGGCCATCTCAAATGAGATTGCTGGCTCAAACTCCGAGAGCAAGATTGGCAAATGGCGTGCAACAGCGAACTCGATAGTCTTGGTAGAGGCAGCCACGTTAGTATCGACTTCATCCGAATCTAGGAGTCGATCGTCTAGGGATGGAACACCACGTCACATATTCCCATGTTTTCTCAGCAAATCCCTGGACCACCCGACACACATGTGTCTCATGCCCAAGGATCTTAAGGTGGTCAAATTCCTTAGTCAACACACAAAGGAGAGCAAGCCCAACACATCTTTGGTCATAATCCAGGAACTGCCAAATACTACAGTAGGCATTCTGGTTGTCGCGGCAATTACCAGAAGCCAGTCTATCCTTGAGCCGTCCACTCCTGATGAAACCACGGAGACGACCGACAAAACCATCTAGGAACTGCTACGTGATCAAATGATGCAGGAAGTTTGTCAACTCCAAGTCGAGTTGGAAAACAAGACTTCCACTAAAGACTCAAAGTCAACTGTGGATTCAATCTCACCTGACTGGGACGCAGATGCATTACCGCAGCAACCGATCACCGCTCGACACGACCTAGCCCAACCAACCTTGGCCTCGCTCGAGCAGGACAACATCGTATTTGATAGCGTCCATCATCAGATCCTCGACCAACTGTAGGATTGCTAATTGCAGGTGTCCATCCGAGACTTACTACAGTTATCACCGACCCTCAACACTCTTGTTTAGGACTGACTAACTCACCCCGGTCCATTGTTGACCCAGAGGTCACTATCTTTAACTACTGAAGACATGACGATAGCTGCTGCGGCAGTTATCGACAAACACATGCCGGTAATCCCAGTCTCAATTGGCAAGAACATTGTGGACGATGTCCCGATCGATAGAGGATCTGGAGTAAACATGATCACCGAAGACGAATGCCGCTGATTAGGAATTTCTAAGCCCTCTCTTGTGCTGTTGAACCTCAAGATGGCCAACGGCACCATAGCACGGCCCTAAGGTTTGATACGGGATGTCAAAATCCATATTCATGGCATCCCCTACATAGTCACTCTCATAGTCATTGACTGCTAGATAGTCAAGTCGGACTACCGGATGCTACTCGGTCGACCATGGCTCTGACACTCCAAAGTCATACATGACTACGGCAACAATGAGGTACAGATTATGGGTAACGGCACCGTCAAGATTGTCAAAATAAATCGACAGCTAGGGAACGAGGGAGAGACACCACATGCTCTCACGTGTTACAACTTCGTAGAAGGCATCACCGATGAAGAGGAGGAAATCTTGATGGCCTCAAAACCCCACCCCTCACACATTGGGCACCATCGACTGGAATTTCCTACCTACCGAGTCGACATCCACCCAGACTAGCCGACTGCTGTGGCTACTACGACACAGCAACAGGGAATTCAGCATACGCCAAGAACAGTGTTGGCAGATGAGACACCAATCCAGAACAAGCTAAGATTCATGGACATCGCCCAATGGAATCACAATGATGAGGATCGACTCATCCTTGTCAATGTCGGTACTCCTACCGACCTCAAGATATTGAAGCTGAACGCCAATCTGAGCCCTAGTCTCAGAGCCAGCGCGGAGTCTCTCTTCAAGGAGTTCATCGATATATTCGCTTTCTCCTACAACAATTTGCGAGGCATACTGGAGCACATAGCGACTCATCGGATCGAGCTTGACTCAACCATTTCCTCCAACCACCAAGCATGATACTGCATGAACCCTAACTATGCGCAAGCCATAAAGGACGACTTAGAACGACTACTGACGGTAGGGTTCATAGAGCCAATCCATTAGGCTACATGGCTATTGCCAATAGTTGTGTTTCCAAAAAACAATGGGAAACTCCGCATTTGTGTTGACTTCTGTCGACTCAACGCTGCAACCAAGAAGGATCCGTACCCCCTGCCGTTTTCGGACGAGGTACTCGATGCAATCATAGGCTATGAAGGCTACTCCTTCATTGACTGTTTTTCAGGCTACTACCAGGAGCTTGTCCACCCGGACGATCGATCTAAAAAAACTCTCATTACCGAATGGGGCGCATACGTATGGGCCGTTATGCTGTCCGGATTGAAGAATGCCCTGCCTACCTACCAGCGCATTGTCAACCAAATCTTCAAAAACTACCTTGGCGACTTCATGAAGTTGTTCCTAGACGATTTCAGCGTCTACAGTGACATCAACTCCCACCTACCGATACTCCAACTAGTCTTCGAATGTTGTCGACGGTATGAAGTAAGCTTTAATCCAAAAAAATGTATATTCTAAGTTCCTTCTGGTGTGATTCAAAGCTACATAATTGGTCGGGAAGGCAAGTAACTGGATCCGAAGAAGATCCAGGCCCTATTTGACATGCCAACCCCGAAGGACGTCAAGGCCATTGAGACATTCAACGGACTGGCCCAGTTCAACCGATGCTTCATCAAAAACTATGCAACCATTATAGAGCTCATCACCAAGCTGACCAGGAAAGGCAAACCGTTTGAGTGGCCACCAGTTTGTGAGGCAGCGTATCAGACTATCAAGGATCAATACCAGACTGCACAGATTCAGGTTGGAGTCAACTGGTCCCTGGACTTCCACATCCACAGAGACACATCCGACATAGCAATCGGGGCTATGGTGGGGCAGAACCCAACCGGCAACATCGACCAGCCGATAGCCTATGCTTCCCGTCTAGTCAACAAAGCGGAGAACGAAGCCCTCACAATGATTTATGCCATCAATAAATTTTGACATTATCTTCTTGGTAACAAATTCATATGGTACGTCGTCCACTTATTATTATAGTACCTGATCAACAAACCACAGGTTTCAGGTCGACTAGCACATTGGCTACTACTATTATTTGAATTTGACTTTACAGTGGTTTATAAACAAGGTAAAACGCATGGGGTAGCCAGCGCATTATCACAAATTGAGGGTGTGGAGCCAACCATAGGCATACCCGATTAGACAGTCGACGCCCACCTGTTCACTATCGAGCCCGGCTGGCTACACTTGATAGTCGACTACCTGACTATTGGGATCTATCCAGCCAACATGACTAAAGACGCTCGAAACCGACTAGCTCATAAGGCCATTCCATACCAAGTGCTCAACGGCCATCGTTACCGACTCGGCAAGGACCATCGACTCTAACAAGTCCTAGCCGGCGGCTAGACTATCACAATCCTCCAAGAACTGCACAAAGGCAATGCTGGAGGTCATTTTTCTCACAACATCTCCCTGAGAAAAATACTCGACGTTGGTTACCGGTGGCCAACTCTGTACCGAGACAGTGATTAGTACTCCCAGTCGTGCCATGAGTGCCAGTTTATAGGAGGCCTACCCAAGACAGTCTCTTCCAAGCTCGTCACTTAATTGCCAGCTGAACCCTTCATGAAATGAGGACTCGACTTCATCGGCTCAATTAAAAAGACTAGACATACAACCTGTCGATACATTTTCGTGGCTTCCGACTACGCCACCAAATGGGCCAAGGCTAGAGCACTTCAAAGCAACACTGCCAAGGAAACAGCCCAGTTTCTATGCGAGGCCATCTTCACAAGATTTGGATGCCCACTCCACCTACTCAGCGACCAAGGTGGCCACTTCATCAATAGCACGATCCACACCCTCATGAGCACTTCTTACTTCAAGATACAACCTCCACGACCTACTATCCGCAAGGCCACAACCAGGCAGAGTTGACCAACAAGATCATAGTCCGGATGCTGCAAGAACTAGTCAACGTGAATCGGACTGACTGGGACCTACAGCTACATAGAATATTCTCTACGTACCAGACGGCAAGGTAGTCACTTGTCACACCTCATTCCAATTAGTGTATAGTTTGACACCATTGATGCCTACCGAGTACATCATCCCGACCCAGCGGTTGAAAAGGACTACTGACTTCACTCCCAAGCGAGTACTAGCAGCCTACGTATCGGACCTGGAGAAATTAGACGAGATCCGTCTAGAAGCTGCTACCTAGCATGGTCAGAAGCAGTGGAACCGAGCACAGTGGACCCACACTCAGGGCCAGTCCAATCACTTCAACGTAGGCGACTACGTTTTGTGGCACCCGAAAGGTACAAATGTCCATGCCGGTAAACTCCGTAGCAAATGGTTCGGCCCGTATCGCGTACGCTAAACCCTACCCAACAACATCGTCCTGCTAGTCAGCCTTCAGCAGTTTGACCTCAACCCGGTAGTTGTCAATGTCAACAAACTAAATTCCTACTAAGTCCTAGACAATAACTCCTCCAAGGATTTGTCTAGCCCACCCACCAATGAATCAGACATCCAGCCGATGATAGTACAGAATGAAGATGAGCCCAACCGACACAAGCCGACTCCTCTAGCCGTAGCCACAGTTGGTTGACTCGACTAGTTGTATCAACTGGTCAACCTGACTGGTCAAACCCTATAACCGACGCCATATTTATGGGCGCCGCTTTCAACTGTCCAATCAATTTTAAATTCTAGGCCAATAGGGCAAGTATTTAGCACCATGGCCGAGCTCCATCTCTCCCCTCTTGCATCTCCACCCTATTTCTTTCTTTTGGCTACAAACAACCGCCACGCCACCGTTGCCATTGCCCTTTGCATTCTTAGAGAGCGCTTTAGAGAGCCGCAAGTAGAGGATCAGCGTAGAATAGTGAATAGAAGTTGTAGCCCGACTCTACAAGCGAAAGACGAGGGTAGGAACGCTAGCAAACAACCGCGCACGTCACCACCGCCATAGCCCCTACCGACAGCGTGCGAGGAGAGTTTGAGGAGAGCGCCGCCGTTTCCTTGTCATTTTGTGTGGAGATTGTTACTGTGCAAAGAGATGGCTCGAAGGAAGTTGACCAAACGTCGTGAGCGTTGTCCCTAGTTGGCACCCCCGCCTTATGCGCAGATCCCGATTCCGTAAACGCTAGCCGTTCAGTCGATGCAACCGGTGCAGAATTGGCGAGATTACGCGACAAAAGATTACCCTGACGAGGCGCAATTCATCAAATTGATCGGCGTGGAGGAGTTTGTAGTGCTCCACTGGGACAACCTCAAACGGGCACCACGCATGGAGCTGATCAAGGAGATCGTCAACGCCACTGTCATCAACCCTATAACCGACAAGATCGAGGCCCGAGTGTGGAACCTGCTGGTCACCATCGACCCGACTATACTCAACCGAATGTTGAAGCTCTTGTTTGCCATCACAATGGAACCACTCGCGGATGACAAGTACCCACTGCATTGACTGGAGGAGTATACAGCCTCCGGGGAAACTGCCAAAGGCTACAACATCTGCGATTGCAAACCGCAACATCAACCATGGCAAACGGCATTCATTCAAGGCCTCATGTCCAAACGCAAGATGACCTACATCATCACCAAAAGCTTTGACGTCATGTGCACTGTTGAGACCCTAATTGACCGGGGGATGCACTGGAACTGGGCGCAATGGATGTTCAACTCCATCTCCATTGACATCAAGACATTGCAGACGAAGGTGACCACTATTTTTCCTTCAGCCAAGGTACTCAACTTACTCCTCGACTCTTATTTTCCTAGCACTAAACCAAAGTACAAGCACGTCTCGATCGCTCAGCAGAACACAGACAATTGTTGTCGCTTGTCAGAGAATTCTGAAAACAACTCCTGCGGCCCCGACTACATACTCAAATAGGGCAGACTTGGAGTCGACCGAGGATCGAAGGCCCCAATCACGCCTACTCGACATGTCAACCATGGAGAAACCTTGATTGCCCAGCCCATGGGACAATCGAGCACCTCCGTCAAGTCCACGGCACCACCAATTGCTGTTGCCGACTCTTCCCTACCCTTGACTCAACAGACCTCATCTCGACGGGAGACACGCTCAGCATGCAAGTGTGATCAAAATCCGACACCACCAATGCCCCGCACGTGTGGCCGCCTTGTTTCACTCAGGAACTTGCAGTTACGTCACAACGGGTCAACCCCATCGATCGACCTGACTGCTTCCAACAATGACGCCGGGTCGACCCCATCGAGAGCATCAACTCGTACTAGAGTCCCCCTTCCGGACATGCCTCCACAACCATTGGACGCATTCGAGGCAGTCAACTTAGAAGCAGCCTATGACCTGACGTTGTTCTTAGAATTTTTTGAGCCACCGCTCGTATCACCCCAGCACCGACTCCCGACTTCACCAGTGGTTAACCAACTACCCTCCGACTCACCACAAACATGAGCACAGACCTTGTCCAGGTCTTGGCGCCAGCAGATGACAGACTTACAAACGACATTCACCCGACTTGAAGACAACAATACCAAAGTTGAGAATCTTTTATTAGATACTATCTAAAATAATGCAGCCCTCCAAACCGAGCTTGACCACGCTTGATTGGAGCGCAATCAATTTTCCAGCGACAGTACTGTTTTCCGACTGCAGATCGACATCCTCAATGGCACCATCGAGGGCAACAATACTAAGGTAATGTTCAAACATGTGCGCCACACAAGACAACATCAATAAAGAGAAGGGCCAGATTAAACACACTATAGCCAAGCTGGCGGTCGACCTCAAAGCCAGCCGCCAGTAGACAGAGGCTTAGCACAGTGAGGTTGTAGTCACCCGCATAGAATCAACTTCATTTTCTCTTCTTACCCATCCATGCGTCTGTGTATATCTCTATCCGACCCCATCTTTGAATGCCTGCTGGACATAGAGCCGCGATCATAGATCTAGAGACCCATCTGTGGTGATGGTTGACTGGCAGAGGACTTGGTTATTTCATTGGTTGAATAGCATGCACAAACATATGAAAAGCTCAATGCAGAGAGCTTTCAAAATCAGTACATCAAGTTGTGCAAGCAATACAAGGATACTAAATCTATGGTAGGAATAGATTCAATGTATGAAGAGCTTTGAGCGTGGTGGTATTCCTCAGGAACAACAACTAAAGATACAATCAGGGAACTAGAGGACTGGTTGGCCTTTTGGCACTTCCTCTACCGCTGGTGGAAATGTTTCATTAAAATGGTCAGTCGTTTCTATACTTTAAAACTCTCTTTGTGTGGTTGTGCATACTACGACCATTTGATAAGCATGTGAGTTAGACATGTTATTGTGACATGTTCATTTCATTGACTACATGCCACAACAGGTCACGATTGAGGAGGTACTCAAGGCGCGGCCGCAAAGGCAACACAAGTAGTGGAGGGGATCTTCAAGGACAAAAAGGGTTACACGTCTGAGGCTCCGGGAGCTGTTGTGAACCAGCGAGCTGGCTTAAGACTAGCATGAAGTCTAGGGAGGACGGCACAACCACAACAAATCATGAGAATCCGACAAAGTAACGCGACGGAAGAGACCACCATCCAGATTCCTAACGACACGTGCATCATAGACGCCGCCGAAGAAGCTAGCATCGAGTTGCTATACTTGTGCCACACGAGGACCTGCTCCAGTTGCTCTTAAAAGGTCATGTCCGGTTCATCGACAACTCGAATCATAGCTACTTAGACGAGGTGTAACTTACAACGACGGGGTTTTGGCCAGTGCAAGAGTACGTTCACAACGTTGAGCACGCAATGTATGGGGATTGCGGCAGAGGCGCGGTAGCATGCAACGACGAGCTTGATCTTGGAATTTTGCCGATAGCAACTGGAAGTGAATCCCCACATGCAAGTAGAGTTGAGCCCATTTTTGGGTCCCATTGTATAGTGGGGTACCAATCAAAATGTCGTTTTCGAATTCGCAGTGAGAAAAATTTCAGTTTTGCCAACTTTGAAATCCTCCTGAGAGCTCAAATATTGGTCTTTTACCACGAATGTTTTACCAAAGAATCATCTTTAAGTTAATTATACGTATACCAAATTTCAAGACCAAAAGATTCACCGAAAAAAAGTTATTCAAAATCTACCAACATTGGTAGCTGTGGAAAGTTTTTCACGGCTTCCAACTTTCACAACCTACCAAAGATTGAATTTTAATTTTTTTTCCATGAGATTCTTGGAAAAAATCCTCTTTATATTAATAACACATGATAAAAATTTCAAGGCCAGAAGATTAATGAAAAAAAAGATATTAACAATCTACCAACATGTGCAATTGTGGGAAACAATGGGGGAAACCATTTCATTGCTACCAACTTTGACTACTATGTAGGTAGATTTTGAATAACTTTTTTTTGGTGAATCTTTTGGCATTGAAATGTAACATATGTATAATTGACTTAAAGATAATTCTTTGGTAAGAATTTCATGGTATAATACCAATTTTTGAGCTCGCGGGAAGCTTTCAAAGTTGGCAGTACTCAAAGTTGGTAGCAATGAAATGGTTTCCCCCATTGTTTCCCACAACTACACATGTTGGTAGATTGTTCATATCTTTTTTTGAATTGATATTTTGGTTTTGAAATTTTCATCATATGTTATTAACATATAGACAATTTTTGTTCCAAGAATTTCATGGTAGAAAAAATAAAATTCAATCTTTGGTAGGCTGTCAAAGTTGACAGCAGTGAAAAACTTTCCACAGCTACCAATGTTGGTAGATTTTGAATAACTTTTTTCCGGTGAATCTTTTGGCGTTGAAATTTGGCATATCTATAACTAACTTAAAGATAATTCTTTAATAAAACGTTCGTAGTAAAACACCAATATTTGAGCTCTTGAGAGGCTTTCAAAGTTGGCAAAACTGAAAGTTTTCTCACTGCGAATTCGAAAACGACATTTTGTTTGGTACCCCACTGTACACTGTAATTGTTAGACTTTTGTGATTTTGGGCACTTGAAGGTACGATTGGTTTAATATAAGCCCATGTTTTTGTACTTAGTACTCATGAGCATTTGGTAAAGAATTGATGCACTTGTGGCAATTTTTGAGGTCTAATTTTAGTGAGATTTTGTGCTGCCATTTTCGGTGAGGGTGTAAATTCACTTCACCCACTTAATTTTCTCATCAATTTAAGCCCATTCTTGAGTATTTAGTACTCATGGGCAATTGGTAAAGAATTGAGGCAATTATAGCAATTTATAGGCCGAGTTTTAGTGGGGTTTTGTGTTGCCATTTTGGGTGTGGGTGCAAATTCACCTCATTCACTAAATTTTCTCATTAATACAACCCCATTTTTTAGTACTTTAGTACCTATAAGAATTTGATGTGCAATTGAGACACTTGTGGCATTAGTTAGGTCAACTCTTACTTAGGTTTTGTGCGGCCATTTCACATAGAGGTACATTTTTTCTTTAATTGACCATCCCTACCACCAAAATTAACCCATTTTTGAGCACTTGGTACTCATGGGAAAATTGGTGTGAATTGGGATCATTGTGTTGACTTGTTGGGCATTTTACTTGTGTATTTTGTGCTGTGATTACGGTTTAAAGGTGCGTTTTTATCCAATGAACTCTATTTGTGCTTTCTAGGCTCTAACTAAGTAGTACTATGATTCTATGAAGGTTTTAGTATTATTTTATGTTGTATGATCCTTTTAGGACTTCAACTTGACATTCTTTAATGTGCTGGAATTTTCTTGCACATACCCATTTTGCCCATTCATTTATTATTTTTTCATGATGATGTTTAATTGATTCACCTCATTCATTCCTAGTTAGAAAGCGTTCATTGTTTCAAGTCCATTCACTTCACCTCTTCGCTGGCAATATGATACGTTGAACGGGTACCTAATCAAAGTACTCACAATGCCTAGTGGTCATCGTTAGAGGAGGCAAAGCAACTGCAGCTCCTACCCACAGAGGCGTCAAACAAAAGTGAAGAGCAAAGGAAATTGAAACAAGAAGATTTTTGGTTCTGTTTAAATCAAATTGCTAAATGTGCAATGAGTCTTAAACATGGTTTTGTTTTAATACGTCTGGAGAGCCCAGATGTATAGCTAGTCGTGACCGAGACCAACTTACCTCTCCTATCACAAGATCTTGGAGCTCCAAATGGCCGGTTTCCACCTTCAATCTACAATTTTGCTGTTGCCACGACGCCTCTTCGCATTTTCCAAGGTTTTTGAGCTTGTGTTGTGGATTCACCCGCTTTCACTCCATTTTGATTCAGTCTCCACCATCCAGTGCGGCAAGAACATGCGCCGCAATACCAAAGCTTCCACAAAAACTCACCGAAACGAATGGGAGAGTGCTCGAAACATGAAGGCATCTATTATACGACTGAACCTCCTTCCATATCCAGGACTGGGAGCGATTGTTGTCCTGCAGTCAAGCTTAATTTGAACGTATACAACATCACTCTTTGAAATTTTTGGGCTTGTACGTGCCCACACTATAACAAAATGACTTCTTCTGCAATTGAAACAAGTGGCATGTACGTCAACTGCAAGCACCTTTACTATGTCTTTCACTAAACTACAAAGTAGACACTTTCATCGATGTCCCTACTCCAAGCATAAATGAAGTCCACTAAATTGTGATAGCTACAAGGATAATAAAGATGCATTAGTTTTATGTGCAATCTTTTGTTACGAGTAGCAGCACGATGATTACAGATTGGTGAATGAATTAGAGTTGGTGTTTAGTGGAGGAGACTAGAAGTAGAATTTTAGCTTACTATTATGAATTGCTACAACACTAGCACTTCTAGTTGGTTGAAGCACTTGCTCGCTAAGTTTGACTACTATGTCAATGTATTTAAAAAAATCCAAAAAATATAATCCTACGTATTGGTCCAATTATCTCCCTTTCTTCTTTCTGTTCCAAATATTTTACAAATTGACTACAAACATTATACACCCTAAACTGCAAACCCACACTTTTAAGCCCAACAATCATAGGTCCTAAAATTACCATAAGTAGTAATAAATATAGTAATAGAAACATTTTCTAAAAATAGAGCCCATTTTTGAATTTAGTAGGACTTTAACCTGTAGGCAATCCAAATCTTCACTCTGCACTTTCGAGCTCTTCATTTTAGACTCGCATGATAACATCGTTGTATATGTATATGCTTTTGTTAATCCTTTGAGAATGTGTATGTCGTGCATTCTTTTTTGGTTTGGTTGCATATTTGATGATGGTTTATGAATGATACTCAATCTCTTGTGTATAGCAATTTTTATTCACACAACACTTATATGACAGTCCCTTTGTAGACTTCTTGTAACATTTATTTGGTTCACTTACTTGGTTCCATTTGTGTAATGTGGTGTCTGTTATTTGCACTATGACGTCCAATATGTGGTAGTTGCACTTTGATAAATGTAAATATTCAATGGATTGTGGGATGTCTATTAGGTCCAAACTCATTGGACAGTTAGAGTGGTTTTGTGGTTTGTACATGTCTTTGTGGTGCCAATTTGTGATGGTGAAGTGGACAGCGTTGCCTAATAAGCTACTTTGTTTTTTTATGATGCAGTAGCCATAGTTTTACCATTAACCCCTCAAAGACCAAGCGTTCATATTTGGGACGATGTACAGTACAGAAACAATCATAGTTTTTTTCAATCTGTCGTGCATTTTTTGCAGTGTGGATTTTTATCATATATTTTATAGAAAGTTAACTTCATACATGTGTGATTCGATTATAAAGAGGATGATTTATGGAATTTTCATGCCTCATTTCATGTTGTTGCGGTTCATTCAAAAATTGAAGATTTTAGTGTAAAGGTGCTCTTGAAAAAGTCAACTCATAAAATTAGCAACCAACAAATCTCCAAAAATCATTACACTTAGAGTATTATATTTCAACCAAATACAACAAGTATCATTCACAGATTGTAAATATTTTATTCGTAATCCAATTATAAAAGAATCTTGAATTTTAAGTTTCAAATTTTATACATAAATATTGGTGATCGGAATTATAAATCTAATTGTATGGATAGAATTCAAAATTTAAAATTTACAACTTTTATTCATACATCAAATTCAAAATATCCTTCTTGGTTGCATTTTATAATACATTTTTAAGATTATCCAAATCTGGATACGTTGAGGACTTTTAGGGGTTAATTATTGTAATACGTTCGGCAATGGAGTGCTTAATATAAATTGGTAACTGGACTTCCGTTGTGAAAATGAAGTATTTTTTTATTTTTGCAGGTGAGCATACACATGTGAGGTGCCTCTCTGGATTGAGGTTGACTGACGAGGTGAATGGTGCATGCGCACAAGGGACTTCGTTTACTTAACCGCTAAAGGACCAAGGATTCATGGTTTTAAAATGATAAATTTAAATGATCATATTGTGAAATATATAATTCGGCTTGGACCAAATTTTATATCTCCGGAATTAGTGAAAAACATTTCATGTTTTGGTCAAAAAACAAACAAGTTTGATCAAAATGAAGTCTACATAAAACCTAATAAAAACTGCTAAAAAGACATGAAGCCCCTGGAGGCCTTATGGTCCTTTAGGGGTTAACTTACTGGGGATGTGGCTTCGAACCTCCACAAAAGTTTAAGCACATTTCGGCATTAGCTGACAATTTTTTTCCTGAAAACTCGGTGGCTTCATTTTCATATTAATTTTTTCGCCGAAGCTGAAGAGGTACTACGGAATGTCACATGTAGCTAAATCACGAAGAGTGCTCTGGTGCAATGGTCCGAACCATGCAACAAATTGTGGCCGCATTTTACTTGAATTTAGATTTATTGCTAGCTATTGAGCACATTGATCTTGGAAAGTGTCGCCAAGACATTTTATGCAGGAATCTGCCGCTTATGCGATAGAAAAATTAATCACAGAGCAAATTTGGTGACATCGTGAAACGCGAAAAAGAAGGACAGATAGTACTAGACTGGGGGACTCAGGGCCACTTCACACTATGGCCGTCCAAGTCGAGAGGCCGTGGGATTGAGAGTCCAAAGAAATCTACTGAAAGTAGGCATAAAATATAGTTTTCATTTTTTATGAAAAAAAATCGACGGTCTCTCGACCATAGTTATGGGTCTTGCAAAATGTAGGACCCAAACTTCCTCTCGAGAGGCCGTCACCTTGGTCAAAAAGTATTGCCATGTAAGCATTTTGAAGGTCCACGGCCTTTGGACTTTGACCTCTAGTGTGAAGGGTCAAGAGGCCGAAACCATGGTCTCTTGCAATTTGATTGGTGGAAACCGACGGCCTCTCGACCTGGCTATAGTGTGAAGCGGCCCTCGCGGCCCTCAGTTCCGGGAGCGTTGAAAAATACCAACCCCCCGTTCCCGCGCTCTTCCCTGCCCTCTCCCCCGACCGCATTCGATTCCTCGCTACTGGTCTAACTTATTTGCGCCATCTGGTCTCCACCACCCTGCCGACCAATGCGTTGCTTTCTCGACAGCACCTACAACTTGAAGATGGCGGATAGCTCTCTCGTCAAACCCGTGCCGATCGATGCGTCGCTTTCTCACCTTCCAAAAGGTCCCAATTTCTTCCCATTTTATGTGCAATGTTCACCTGTTGTTACGTTCTCTCGCTGTTTTTTTGATGATGGACGCGTCTTTCCTTGCGGGCGCGGGGCCACTGTTTGGTAGTTTCTTAAACAATGCATTACAGATGAGAGCTTGGGAAGTTTTAGGTATTTCTCCCTCACCATCTTTAGTGATCGATTTTGGTATATGATGGAAGGGGTACTTGGATTTCAAGTGCTTCTTTCTCTTTTATTCCCTTTTTAAATTTTAGATTTAAATCTTGGGTTTGTTCTCCTTGCATGGTATGGGAGGCGAGAGCGATTTGATCTCGTCATTTGGAAACAATATGAAGAAGTATAGGTTTCTGAGATATTTCCATAATATTTAGCAGACAGTTTGTACACTCGTGCGATGATGGAAGAAGAGGTGACTGGAGTGGATTCATCTTTAGTTTTCTAGGTTAGAATTGGTGGATTGGCCGCTGCTTCCATTAAGGGCTGACAATCGGGAAGGATTCTCTCGGATATCGGAGCTGTTACAGACTTTTCAGGATCATGCATTAGTCAGGTCCAGTGGGTAGGGGTGTTCAGAAAATGCACGTGCGGAAAACTCGACTTCTTTCAGTTTACCAGGTTCAGGGCTGATGATCACTGCTACTAGCACAGCGGAACTTCTCACGAAAACAGGAGGCTTGTCAACATCTTTTAGTATCATGGTCGTGAATGGCGAATTGAGTAAACTTTACATATGTTCAGCGATCTTTGTTACGTGCAGTCTGCACATCTGCACCACAGTAGCAGGCCATCAAGTTCGTGTCCAGCACTTCTGGAGGAGGTTACGGTCAAACCTCTTTTGATGGTACTCTGTGTGGATAGATCGAGGCGCAGCTACACTGTATCTTGGCCACTTAAGACCATGGTATGTGTGGAGAATTTTCTTTCTTTCTCTCCCTGATACGTGATTTTTGGTAATTGAACAAAAATGTTGAAGGTCCTGAAGACTTCCAGTCTGCATAATCTCTGGATATTGACGCATTTCCGGAAACTGTGATGCAGTGGTCTAAACCAACGTCAGAGCTTCCAGTAAATTGGGCGATGTTGGCTTCTGAACATTGTGACAACTGAAATCGTCGTGGGCTCGTAATTTGCAGTGCACCGAATATGAGATTTCTTCGCAGGACGAAGTATTTGGAAGTCACCTTCCTTTACCGTGATTCCCATCTTATTGTGCTGTTCTGTGTAATACTCTTTAGGTTTTCAGTTGTTGAATCGCCATGAATTGTCTGTACTTTGTCTAGGTTTCATACCTTGAGTCAGAGCTTATGTTGCTTGGACCAGTGACATTAAGCCTGGAGTTTAAGTTTTTTTCATCCTTCCGCATCGATATTTTTCTACGCAAGTGAAGAGATGTTGAAAACTAACCGGTCAAGTCACCTGGTGCCGCTGATTACTAGGCTCCAAACATGGGGGTACGATATCGATGCAGTGAAACCTGTGGCCAAAGTAGTTGACAAATTGGATTCAGCAACTCTGTCGCTCATAGAAAGATTGGTGCACGACCTCACGCAGTTGAACGAATGCTCACACGACCTAAGGAATCAAGTCAACACGCTCACAGGTGACTTGGACCATGAGAAGCAGTTACTAGATCACCTGCGGGCCGAAAATCAACGTCTTCTCAGTGAAAACTCCGAGCTTCGCGTCCAAGTGCGTAAGATACTCCGCCCTTGCTCTCGCTCTACATGCACACGATGTTCCACATATGCTTGGAGCTTCTCTGCTGTCTTCGTCTGTTTTGAGCCCTGGGTTTTGCTAAGTCTACCACAAATCGGACAATCATGTTAACATTACAGAGAACCTTTGGATTTCTTAGATGTAGATGACCAGGATAAAATTGATTTTAGTCCTAAAATACTGCGCAGATCTTTAGATACCGCTGTGAATCATTTCAGACAGTGTCATCCATATGTATGTTTTATTTAAAGTTGTTCAAACTGGATCTTGAGAACTTTTCTTACTTTACTACACTTGTAATGTATACAATATGCTAGGTGGAAAAGAGGGTTACTCAAGGAGGTAGTGCAGATGGTCAGACGCCTCCTTCTGCGATCTTTGGAGAGGAACAGGTCCAACAATGGAGGGCACAGAGCATGCACCAGCTTCAAGAGCTAGAGATTATGAACCAAGCTCTACGATCAACTCTCAATTTACAAACACCTGCTAGTCCAACTGGTGTGTCCTGAAACTTTTCTACATAGATAGGATGCATCTGACAAATGTCACTTCTTTTTGGATGAAGACAAGGGTGTACAACTTTCCTTACTGATGATCGCATTTGTAATCAATGTTGCAGTGGATCAGCAGATTGCAGGACAGATGACTATATCCAAGCCGCTTGGTATAATCCTCCTACTTCTGAAACAAATCTCGTCACTGACCTAACGGTTGTTTGGCTCGGAATAGTCCTGAGTCAATACGGGACTTCCATGTGTCCCGAGGTGGTCAATTGTCTTGTTCTTGCCAAATTACTACGGGATGGTTGGCAATTTACAATAACTCATCATGCAATATATCCATATTTTGATGGCAAGTCAACGACTTTTGACAATGGGACACATTGAAAGTCTCGCTGTGAGTACCTTGGACTTGGTCTTTGATGATCTCTGAAATTATATATTCCGACTTAAATCTTCAATTGTAATTATCCAGCTTCGCAAATTCGTATGTATCATAGTCGCGACTTAGTACTGAAAACTGGGTATATAGAATGAATGAGGTCGAAATTTACATCGTGTTCAATTTAAGGTCAATCTATGCGCATCAAATATTCCATCATAAGTTCTCATACTTCTTGAAATCTGTAGAAGTAAATTAACCTAGTGGGATTTTGATGTAAATCACTGAGGTTCTTCGTAACTAGGAAGTCATATCTCTACAGCTAAACAACAGAAAACGTGTTTTGACTCGAATTACTCGCAAATTGTTTCTTGAAGAACCACGAACGGAGCCTGCCTCTCCTCCTGCTCCTAAGACTTCTGTTGGACACCTAAAGAAGCTGGAGCTAATACGGTAGAAATCCTGATATCATTTTAACTACGTTTCTACTTTTAAGCATTTTCATGAAGATAAGGTGAAGCAGTCAAGGTTACTACAGCTGTCTCTCACACTGCAACAACATATGATCTACTGAGCGCTTATTTTGCATATACGATGGTATACGGACGCAGAAGAGATAACTTGTCTATCAACATTTTTCTCTGACAGAGTGGCAGAGACCCGTTGTAAGAAGATGGAGGAGGAGTTACTGAGACTGAAAGAAGGACATGCAACTCTTCTGGAACAGCTCGCTTCTACTCAGGTGTAGTTTCTGGGCAATCTGTTAATGTATTATGTTCTTTGATGTGGGAAGAGACTTTTCTTTTTTCCAAGTCGTCCTCGTACATTGCTGAATATCAAGCATACACTTATACACACTTATACCCCGTTTGGCTTTGTGAATGGAGTTTTTACCGAACTTTCACAAACTGTACCGTTTTCATCACGTGTCTTTGGTTCTACTGAAATTCTTTAGTTCAAGTATCTGTAGTCAAGTCCGCTTTTCTGGAATTGATTCTGTGAAAGTTTCAAGTTGTTTCAAATCTACTTTTAAGTTGTTTTTAAGCAATATCATGGCTGCCTCTATACTACTGCTTTGATTTTATGTTCAAAATATGTACATCTGATTGTTATCTTATGCCATTGAAAGTTCCTAGCTACCTAACAGTTCTTTCAATGCGTGTTTGCAGCTCCAAATCTCCTCAAAAGACAGAGAGATTCAAGAGCTACAAGTTGCAAACCGAAAATCTCAATCTAATGGTGAGATTTTGGAACAAAAACATGGATAATTGACCTATGGAATGATTTATATTTACACATAGAATTTGTTCGTCCGATGATTTTAGTTACTGTTGTTAATCTACCTCACTGTTATCAAAGTCGCTGTGTGATGTGCACAGAGCTGATGTTCGTTGGTAAGGGGATTTCCTTTTTGAGGTCTGATCTTGAAAGCATTGCGTCAGAGCTTCTGTCATTACAACAGGTGATGGTCTTGCATTACAATTTCCCTGGGTCGATTTTCTCAATAATTGTCAAAAATAGAAGGCATATTATTCTCATTGTTTTGGCAGACAGCAGTCTTTAATAGGAGTTCGTATGCCTAGCGTGGTCAATTGTATATTCCATTACAGCCGTACGTGATTTACTTAAAGTGATATCATTGTTGCTGGACTTTTCACGGGAAACCTGCTGATAATACTACAACATGTGATTGCCATAGATATACGAGAAAGAGAAAGAAGTTTATAGTCTACCATTCTCCAAATCAGCGTTGGACTTGCCCAACAAGTATGTTCCATCATGCGCTACCACTTTTTCCTCTCCAATCTAGATACCGTTTAGGCCAATCCTGCAGATATGTTCCCGGAGTTTTATTTCATGGAGCTTTCTGCGTACTTATTGCTCTGATTTAGTGCGTCAACTTCATATTTTAATAATACACTGTC
Organism: Pohlia nutans; assembly: GCA_022496805.1. NCBI lineage: Eukaryota > Viridiplantae > Streptophyta > Bryopsida > Bryales > Mniaceae > Pohlia > Pohlia nutans. Next base: position 9,009,586 of record CM040106.1, on the reverse strand, counting down.
GCAAGCTCTTAATTCCATGATAGAAAACACATACATCACCTGTAGCCTGAGTGAATCAAAGACCTCGGAGCTTACTGGTGTTCTGTATGTGAAAATGTGTTTCTCTTAGTAAGAATCTGTTGACTGTCAGGCCAATTGAAATCATAAGCAGGCATCAGATAGACTATGTTTTGCGGGAGCCTGATATGGAGCAGAAAGTAACCAGCATCAAAAGCTTTATTTGTAATCTAGACCAGAAAGAGGTATGGTCACAATCACACGTAACCCAATTTCATGCAGTATGCAACCACGAAATAATGCCAAAGAGCCTTTTAAGGATGCCCATTCAAGTCTAATTTGCAGGAAGAACTAGTCAAAGAGATCAATGGCCTTGATTCACAGCTGGAACTTGTGGATTCTGAAAGAACGCAACTACGAAAGATTTTGGATGACGTACGCAAGGTAGAGTTTACGTTTTCTATATGAGAAAGTTCCTTGGGCTCTAGGAAATTGATATGGTGCATGCATTTTAGAGAACTTCATTTCTGTTAACCATTCAATTGCTGGCTTTTCCAATCCATGTATCAATATATTTTCCTGACTAGTCAGGTGAATATTTGTTCAGGACCTTCCAGCTGGCATCATGGCTCTGGCTGCTGTGCCTGATGAGATGAGAAGCAAGCAATTGGAACGCCCCAGTTCTCTAGTTTGTCTTCTGATCTCAACTTTTGTCAAGTAGATATTGTCCACTAATCAATCACTAGTACTGGTTTACGATTTCTCTCTTCTTAAAAATTAAAGCTCGAATCTTGTTTGTAAGTCTCCTTTAAAAGATTCACACTCTTTTGACCACAAACCTATTTTTTCTACTAATTTCTATGGATGAAGTTGTTCTCAAATCCCATTCATTCGCCATTTCAGCTGCTGTGAGATTGTAGACTCAGTGCACTTTGAGGTTGACTGTACGGTTTGAATAGCTCGTGACGTTTCTCCTTCGTTCTCAGGTGATGCTATTCGGAATACAATGTGTAAAAGAAATTTGAGACTAATCTTACATCATGTGCAACAGGAAAAGGACAAGAAGAATGCAGCATATCAACAAAGATTTACAAAGGTATCACAGGATATTAGAATAGCACTTCGGTAGTGGTTGGTTGGTCGAATGTCGTTACAGTCGACAGGTGTTGTTTGAGCTTTCTTGATGATTCTACATCCTAAGATCTATATCGAGGTAGTAAAAGTCTGCCGATGGAATTTCTGATTCTTTCCATGTTGGCACCCGATCCATGTTCTTCTCTGCAGAGTGAAACTACGTAGAATCCCACTTCAATAACGTTCATGACAATGTAACCGACTATGTTAAATCTGTAAATCGCATTGAACGACTGTTTTAAGGTCCTCTTGTCACGTCTGAAATTCACTTTTGACCTTTTGCAGATGATGTTCACCATCAAAGGGATAGAATCTATGCAGCGGAGTTTGAGAAAGGTGCGCTCTGCTCCTGACAAGTTTTTGAACCGAAGTTACTCCATTGATATGCCAAATCCTTCCATGAAGTGGAGTGCTATAATAAATTCTCTTGACAAGTGCTGGATGGGTTGTTGTATGGTCTAGTGATGAAGTTGAATTTCTATTTCTTACTTGCAGGTTGAGAATTTGAAGGCTAAGTTGGATGACCTCCAGAGTACTATGGCCAAGCAGGAAACAACTATAGGAGTACTCAGAGCGGAACTCGATAAAAAACACGAGCAACTTGGATTTATCACTGATGAGAAGGTGACAAATAACACTTTTCTCCGACAAATTTTTGTGATTTTTCGTACCTAATGTACGTTTAGAATGCAAATAGAAGAACACATGGAGTTGTGGGCAATAGGTAAAGAAGAAACTGCCGTACTTGGAAATTTCATGCCTTCTTTTAACATGTCATTTGTACTCATCGAATATGCAGTTGGCGGGAGAAGAAGCACTAGCAGCAACTCAATTAGAATGCAATCACCTAGCCACTTTAATTCGAGTAAGATCTTTCTTGTTCAGGCTGTAGAATTTTTTCTTGGTCCCACGCTGTTAACGAATATGAATCATTTATCGAACACCATGAAATGTATCTTGGGAATTGCAGGAAATTGATGGAAGCATGGCTCAACTGACCTCTGCTCTCGCTGCTCGAACCATGGAACGGGATCGGGTATACTTCCAAGTTCACCCTCTGCAGAATGCCTTAAAATAAGATTTTATTAAAATTTCTAGTTTACTTAACTGAATTGTTGTTAGTTTCTTCCCAGCTCAGAGAATTGTCTCCCAAATTATATTCAGGATCCTCATTCTTTCCTAAATTTTGGGGCGGGCATTTCTTGAACTCGTTTTCTCATACTCCCTCCGTTTTATAATAATAGTCCACTTTTTTGGCATTTCTTTTTTCCTACTTTTTGTCCTTTGGTTTACACTTCAAACGTGAGCACTATCCACTTCAAACGGGGCGGACAATGATAGTGACACAAAAACTACATACTACTATTAAAGATAGCCCGTTTTTTGAGTATTGTGATGACTTTTTTTGACAAAAGAAACGTCAATTTGAAACATGCCAAAAAAGTGGACTCATATTTTGAAACGGAGGGAGTATAGCATTAGCAAGGGTCATTCTGTTTTTAATAGAGTCAACTGAGCCACTCACTGCTTTATCTGTTTTTGATCTCTGCATTGACAGCTTCACTTACTTTGGTATCTGCATTTTTAATTAGCACGTGTTGATTTGTTATCCCAGACATTGCAGGAGACAGACGCCCGCATAACAGCTGAGCAAGAACTTCTCAATAAATGCAACTCATTGGTGTATTTTCCGAACACATTTAGAACTTTCTGTCCAATTCCATATTTAAAACCTTCTGCTCCCTTGTTCTTAAAGTAGAGACATGCGTTGTGGACATCTTTTTGTGCCATAAACCTTCAACATGGATGAATTCTCTTTGCAGGCGAGAATTGGAGGAGCTTGGGGGCAAATACTTACGGCTTCAAGCAGATCATTCAGGGTGCAGTCGAAGTCGTGAAGAAAGCTCTTTAGAGTTTGCCGACACTAATTCACAATTACAGTTGTGCATGTATTAAGTTATCTCAAACTCAACAAATACAAGTACCCAACAGTTCTAATGATCTCATTGGCTAGAAATATGACTACTTTTGACATTGAAATTGCTTGAATTTTTATAAATTTCGATCTACCAGGGTTCAAATTTTGGAGATCGAGGTCTTTTGCGAAACCGTGGAGCTCGTTTGCTTGCATCGTCTCACAGAATGTTCTTGTTTTGCAGGCGACGGTTGGAAACTGCTGAGAAGGACGTAGAGCAGTTAAAGACTCTTATAACTCAGCTAGACTGTACTAGAGAAGAATTGGTACATTTCGTTGCGATCTTTGTTTTATTGGCATGCAGTGTAACCACCATGACCGGGTGTTGTCTAGTGAGATCCTCTTGTCATTTTTTCTGAGTCAGGTATTTTGCTCCTCCCCTTAAAGGCTCCTCTACAGAAGCAACAACTTCCGTTCTTTTCTTTCCTAAGAGTACTTCCGATTCAGTGGAAGAATATTTGTGAAACTTTTACTGAACTCCGACCCTTGGTCATTTCTTATGATCCCTTGTGTGATGTAGGTTGGTAAGCTGAAAAGCACCTTAGCGGATCAGCAAACGGCTGAGAAACGTGTTGCAGCAATGGAAATAGAAATCCGTAGGATTTCACAGGAATGCGGAGAGAGGACCGGGGAGGTTAACCACCTCTGTGGGTTGCTAGATGCTTCAGGGAAGGAGCGTGACCTCCTGCAAATGGAGGTAACTGACAACCCCGTGTATGCTGATGCCTTCGACGTTTATGTAGTGGATATATGTTCTCATTATTCCCGTAGTTCTATGTTTTATTTTTGTTCTGGTTTTGCAACTGTACAAAATGTCACATCGATGAGGTTACATCTGAGGATACAGATCATTATGCAAGAGAAATTCCCAGTTACACCAGTCTGACATAATGCGTAAGATTGTGTCCACTCTATAAGTAAAGTATGACAAAGAAGCGATGTTTCATTTGACGTATGTAACTTATCAATAAAATCTTGCTGTGTTGAGAAGGTAACCGCGCAAGGGGAGAGAATTGTACAAACGAACGACCAAAATTCGCAACTCCAGTGTGAATTACACTTTATGAAGCGTAACCTGCTAGCGGCTGCTCATAAGCTTCAATCGGGGCAGATTCTGATGCAACAGGCAGATTCAGAGGTGCCCAACCTGTGGCATCATCATAAATGAGGAATCTAAAGCTGTGTGCTCAATGCGTTTACAGCATTAAAGTTTCAAAGGATCTATTACAACGAATTTGCTTCATTAACATCCTTTTAGTGCAAAGTTTTTTTATATTTTAATAAAATGTTGATGATTATGTCAGCGAATGAAGTGGAACAGCACTAAACAATGGCTCATAGTTTGCCTGTGTTAGTTTCCGATTTCGAACTCTTCAGGCGTCTCAATTATTTTTAGTTTTCTAGTCACCACTTCTTTACATTAAAAATGTCTTATACAGATTGTATCCCTGAAATCTCAACTCTCAATAGAGGAAGACGCTAGAAAAAATCTTGACGAACGACTAGGCGCTAAGGTACGTGAGGCTCTCTTTACAAATTTAACTGTCTTCTTTTCAAATTGAAGGGTGTCGAAGAGATGATTTGAAATCATGTTAAGATCTTGCAGAGGGACTTTAGATACCTGCTATTGCATCTAACCAGCTTGGCAAATTGTCTCTGCTGTAGATTGAGGAATTGTAAAACCTTTTTATCCAGGCCACCCCTCACATCGATATTGGACGAGAGATTCCACTTCATTGTGAATTTATAGCATGTTCTAGTACGACAGTCAATATTACCAGACTTACCGGTATCATGAATATAAATTGTCCTTTTTATCGGTGCTGATGAAACGTCCACTGAATTTATCAGTCATCTCGTATTTGTGGTTGGCAGACATCAGAGCTTAATGGGGTTGAAGACCTTCTTCTTGCAGCCAATTCCGATGTCCAAGTATACTACTGTGCCAACTCATCCTGAAAGTGCTCGTTTTTCCGTCTCCTTTGTTCTAATCTTCTGAAATTGCGGACTGTATTTCTGATTACAGGTAATACCAATATTTTGGATGTTTGTACAGATGCTCAAAACAGAGATGCTGCAGGTTGTAGCGGAGCGTGAGAATGTCGTCAACGAGTTGCGTAGCTTGAATTCTAAGCTACAGTGTTGTGAACAGGTTTGGGAGTAGTCAAGTGATTCAAAGTCGGTCCTTGATTCTAGAGTTATTCTTTAGGGTTCAGAATCTGACTGCAAAATTGATGTCTTATCCGGTGTTCTTACTATCTATGCTATTGATGGTAATGAGCTGACGTTCTTGATTGAAAATCCTCTAGTGTAACATGAATACTATCAATTTCTCGCTGTCCTTTCTCGCAGATACCCTAATTGTGATTGAATTTATAGGAAATTCCTCAATTGCGAACCATCTTTTCCTCCCTAGATGTCTCAGTGAATACAGTTCTTCAAGCAGTTCGATTCCCATGTAAATTGCGTGCTGTTATGTTTGCATTGATATTTTTTGACGCTTAACAGAAATGCGGCTATCCGCAGATGCTGCTCGTTAAGGTGAAAGAAGAAGAGGAAATCATGAAGGTGTATAGGGATCTTTCTGAGGAAAATCAAGAACTGAGAGTTCAGATTGTGGATTGTGACAATCAGTTGCAAAGCCAGCGGTACCAGGTTCAGAGCTTGGAAGAGGCTTTTCAAAGATCGCAATCTCAAGTGAAGACATTAGATGAAGAAAATCAACGATTGCATTCTGACTTGAAGGTAATCGAGTTGAGCGACATTTAATATTTGACATATCATGATCAAAGTAGTGACTGGTCGCTTCCTATTGATAGCGTCCTTGCTCTTCGAAGTGGGGAGACAGAAGAATTTTGAACACCTGGTTTTTTTCTGTTTTTTTATGGGCTATATTTTGTGTCTGCACTAAAAGAATTTCCTTGCGGTTGTATCTTTTTTTCAGCGCTGTAATGGTTGGTGTGCAGGTAATTGAAAGACAAGGAGATTTGATGTCCCGATCTCTTGCTCAGCAATCTTGTCTTCTGAACGATTATCAGAATGAAAAGTCCGCATTAATGGGGCAACTCAATGCAGTGAAAGAGGTTTGTACCTCTTCTTTTTCAACGCTTGGTTTGGACTTTCATCCGTCTTCCTTTATGCTCTTATGTCAATTATCATATTCTTCACTAGCATTCATACATTAGTCCTTGATAGTTCTCTTCCTCCAGTTTGACTTTTAACATGTGTCACTCAGAAAACCTTGTGTCTATACCATGACGTGTATCATACAGGCTACTGTCGATCTGGAAGGTAGGAGTTTAGCTGCTCAAAGAGATCTAGCTGCTTTGGAGACAAAGCAGCAATACTTCAACAGCATCCTCGCGGAAAGTCAAAAGGTGTTTATGACCATATCTCTGACTAGTAATGAGAAGGCGAAGTAGTCTATTTTAGTTTCATTAGTCTACTACGTATAGATAGCATGTTAAGCTGTTCCAAGTATGCTACGAAGTGATTGAATTTTTCCGTCATGTTGTTCTCCTGATCTTGATTTGTGGTCTCGTCCCTAATCTTTCAAAATGGTCATGGCCTGGTAATTGTGTTCAATTGATGAGCTCCTACTCAATGCAGGAGAGGGAAGCTATTACATCAAGATATCGGCAGGAGCATGAAAGAGTGCAGGAATTAGAGCGATTACTTGCCTGCGTGCGAGCCCAAGAACACCACCTAGAGTTGGAGAGCAAGGTAACTTAATCTTGATGGTTTCTGATTGTTGATTCTTTTGCCACTTTCAGCTGGTTTCTTTATTTCTTCTCTAAAATTATCAAACTCTGAATACTTGGAAGGTTAAACTCATCAGCAAGCTGTTCTAATCATTTGCAATCCGTGCAGGAATCTGGAACGAAGATGGCAATGATGCGTGATCATCTTATTTCTCTGGAGGAGCAGGTTAGAGCAAGCTCTTAAAACAATGTGCAAGTTCCAGGAGTATCGCAGAATAGTTTTGGTGCTTATTTGATTATATCGATAACGCAAGTCTCATCAGCAATGAATGCTGATAACGATCAAACTTCAGAACCGTTCACCACAAATTATGCTTTCGTCAGGTGCAAACCTTGCAGATTTCAAGGGATGCGCAAAATCAAGAGATTATGCGGCTTCAGGCCTGTTTGAGTGCCAAGGTATCAAAGCCATTCTTTTAAGCACAAGAGTTTATCAATTCCAGCTCTAAATCTACGCCTGTAAATTTAATATATTGCTTCTGTTGATGGCTCGATGGTGGGATTGACCGCAGGAGACAGATGAAAGATTACTAGGTCGACCAGTTGCTTCTTCTCCATCCTTCTCAAATCATTCTATGGACATGCAGCTTAACCACAATGCTGCCGATGCTGCTGGTTCAAAGGTAAAGTGTATTTAATACTCTAGTGGCTGACCAAAAATACGTACCAGAGTTTATGAGTAGGTTCCAGATCCTGTATGTCTTGAATTTGTGAGAAACTGAGCCTAAAGAGAAGTGTGCAGAAGCGATGTCATCCGTAGAAGCAAGAGAGTACTATGGTAAAGTGCAGTTAATACTGTAGTGGCTGACCAGAAATACGTACGCCATACTGAGTTCAATTGCAATCTCCTGAGAAAACAACGCATTCAAATCAACTTCAAATTGATTATCTAACACCACACATGCTCAAATTGAACTTGCTGAGTCCTCAACCTGCTCACTCACAGTATGTTGGTACACTCTAGTGCCAGCCCTAATCCTGTTCAGGGACTAACACTGGAGCTCCGGCTTTACCTTATAGCGTCTATATTGATTTTCATCTGCCTTAAAAGGATCTGGTATTGTGTTCATGTAGGCAAAGATTCGAGATCTGGAAACGAGGAACTTCTCACTTACTGGAGACCTTTCGAAGACAGTAAACCTCTACAAGGAATGCTTTTCCCAGCTGCAGAAGACAGAAACGCAGTAAGTCGTCTTGCTTTAACTTCATTTGTTACACGACTCTTTTTGTGCAGTAGGGTCCAGGAAAGATTAGTGTTTTGGAGTTCACTACTACAGCAACGCATTCGCCTCATAATTTTAATGAAGACTAAAACTATAGAAAATCAATTATATTAAGTCTAGTTTTAGCTTTCGTTTTCAAATCTAGAAATATTGAGCATTTAATTGCATTTGTAATCTAAGTTGTTCTAGGTCCAAATTGCGATAATGGCTTAAATCTTGTACTGAAAAATCAAACTGATTTTTTTTTATAATTGATGGGTAATTTTTAATGTCTTTGAGCCTAAAAAATGTTATAACTTTTTGGGCTTGAGATTTATGAGGTGGATTGTCTTGGTGTATTTGAAATGCACTATATGGTTCCTTCTTGTAACTATTATCTTTCATCAAAAAACTTGGATTATTTGGAAGCTTTTCGGTAATACATATATGAACTTTTACATATTACAATCTCAAATTGGTAAATTGTCATTATTTTTATTTTCCTTTGTTTCCATGCTACCATTCTTGTTACAAATTTAGTTCATGAAAATACGATGTATGTGCAAAACTTGGTGATCGATGAACCGTTTTTGTGAGAATGAGAACTGTAAAAGAAGCGTGACCTTCAAAATTACTTATCCGTTTTTGGACCCCACTTTACTAGTTCGGAAACCAGGCTACTAGGCTAAACTAGCCTTCAAAGAATGTTGCAAGTCTTTCAAGTAAAATTTTGCCATTTTAACCGCAGAAACATGGAGGTGAGGAAGGAGTATGAGCATGCGATTTCGCTTCTATCCAAGGTACCTTCATAGCAAGGAGGAAATGACCTGCTGTTAAGTGACTTAAGTAATAGTATCTGTCCTCGTTTCTTAACCCTTAAAGAACATGGCTTTCATGATTCCCACACCTAAAATCCCTTTTAAATTTCATTTTAAGCGTGATTCTCTTTGTAATTTACTTTGGATCTATTCTAAAGAAGTATAGATGCCTCAAATATGTTCGTTTTGGCATTTATAAAACCCCATGTGGTTCAACGGAGTAGAAGTTATGAGCAAGATTCTCCTAAATAAAGAAAGCCCGTGGGGTTTAGTATGTCCTTTATGGCTTAAATAACTTCTGAGATAAGTCATTGAGACTTTGCCCGGGAGAGAAGGCCATCTCCCAAAATTCATTTCTTTGGTTTTTTTGTGTGCGACCTTCCCTTTACGACCTTTTGTGATGAAGGCGGCTACATGTGTTCGAGTTGGCTTTTTTTCTTGTAACTGCCTTAATCAATTAGTTCCTTGTGTAATTTTACTTGAAGAAGTAGGTGGTCTACATACAATAGCTGGCATAATTTTATCTTTCATTTGTCTCTGTATTGACTGGTGTGGCAAGTTTCAGCTTCTCTTTTTACCGTTTTAGGATAAGTATTTGATATTTTCCATTCATTTCGACTTGCCCAGGTTGATGAAGACAGAACACAGCTGGAGCGAAAGTGTCTAGAGTTGGTTGCTTTGGCAGATCGCACACATCAACAGAAGTCAAGCACACCCATGCACAGAGACTCTAACCAAGTCGAAGCGTCTAGGGACATTGACACTTTGCAGGTAACTTCGAATCACCACAGTCAATCTTCAGTAATATAAGATATTGCCTGGTGTAATTCAGAATGCTACCTTTAGAAACAATGTATGCCCCTAATTCATAGCCGTGTGCTTTTTGAATTTCCTCGACATTTGATAAGACACCGAACATGTTGTCATTGAAAATGCTGGCACCATGTTAATTAGCTAGTGAAGTTCCTAATTCCATTTTGACAACTGCTGATTGTAACTAACAGCATCTACTGTATGCATTGCAAGGATTAAGAGATCTCCGAACCAGTGATATACAAGATAACAAGTTGCAGACGAGTTTATGAGTAGGTCCCAGATCTGTGAGAAACTGAGCTTAAAGAGAAGTATGCAGAAGCGATGTCATCCCCATTAAGAGTACTATGACACCAGCTTTTAAGTGAATTCTGTCTTAGTTGGCAGTCTGAAATGCGATCAGTGTATGTTGCCCACCCTAAAATGGATGCACCACTGTGCAGAGAATATAGAGGAGGTCAGGATCATTATCATTGTACTTGCTGATTGCTGATTCAAATACCCTTAAAGTGAGGAGAGCTCTTGCTCAGCTGCAAGCATTTAATATGCATCCGTCCTGTTTTCCGGACCTCCCATGGTTATTAGTCATTCATGCTGTGCTTGAATGCGATGAATCAACTTTGGAAAATCTCCATGGAAGAAAGTCTTCTGTACGGTACTGTACAGTCGGGTACAAGATGATTACAAATTTTGTATCCAGTTTAGATTTGTGGGAACTTTGGAAGGCACATGTATGCTCAAAAATGAACGGAATTTCAAACTGTAATTTGCATTGGAATCACACTAAAGTCTACTTTATCATCATTACAACTACACATGAACTTGAAAATCGTACAAAAAATATGATGTTTTCTATATACTATCTACCATTTAGTGTTGCCACCATTTGTGAAAATTACAAATCGTATTTAATGATACATATTAAAAATGAACCTTCACAATTTCTTTGGAGATACTTGATTACACACCACTTCAACTACTTGTATGATTTCTTATTTGTTCTTTATCTTAATGCAAAAAATCTTGGTGAAGCTTATATCTTATGTTGCCATGCTATAAGGAGCCTATTTGTGGCCGCTGCTATTCCTGCATTTGCTCGCGTCAGGGTCAGTTGGCGGCGGTTTTTTCGACCCCGCAATGACTCACGCGAACCCTATGCCCGGCTGAAAACTGTCCGGGCATCGGTAGTGTTATAGCGTACAAGTCAACAGTTAGATCCGTTTTTTTCCGGATTCGTTGGGATCGGTTCCAATGTACACGTACGCCCTCCGCCCGCCACTGTCTACGAATACGCGTGCATACGTGCCACGTCCGCCACGTCAGCTTCCGTCAGTGTTATGAGAACAGTGAATTCAGGGCTCCAATGCCCTTAGTCCTATAAGGTTTGCGTCCACTGTCCGTCCTCTTGAGACTATAAAGGGGCGAGCGTTCGGTAGGAAGAGCACACATTGTCCAGTTACTTGGCCCGGATCAAGTGTGCAGCTACGTGACAATTCATTCCAAGTGCGCTCAACCCGGGTTTTATTGAAAGATTCATCCAATTCCTACGTCTTCCAGCTCGGGCCAGCTCTGGTCCCAACGACACGACAAATCTAAAATGCCAACCAGCAGATCAGTGCCATTTCCTCGAACCCTGAAACGCTTGACGTAAATCGTCAGACACCGCTACTCGCTTTTCCGCCATGCTCCAAGACCACACCACACAGCAGTGTTATGCACGGACCCAGATCTAGTACCAGTCTTATAGAAGGCCCCACTTGGATTTTTCCCAGCACATATATTCCATATGGTTTGTCTAGCTCACACTTGTAGTTCTGAGAATAAAGGAGCGAGGGTCCAGTGGGAAGAGCATACCTTTCCCGGCCTCCTGGCGCGCATCAAGTGTGGCCATTTATTCCAGGTGCGCTTCTTCGTCTGCATGCTGGGATTTCATCTAAACCTACGTCCTGCAGCTCTGGGCAGATCGGGACCCAACGAGACGACAAATTTAAAATGCCAACCAGCAATTCACTCTCATTCCTTCGAATCCTAAAACCTGAGAGTCCCAGACGTAAATCTGTGAACCGTCGAGACGGTTCATTTTAGCGGTAAAGCTTTACTGCTATAGTTTTTATTTATTTTGTATTTTGTAGTTGTCTAAACACAGCATTTTAGCTGATTAGACAATATCCCGCTTTGTGTGCATATAGGTTTGGTTTTGATTGCTCTATTTTATGATGCCTTTTAGGTAATTTTGATTGTTTATTTAATTCTAACTATTTGATTGTCGGATTATGGGCGTTTGAACCGTTTGCCCTATTATTTTACTCTTGTTTTGATCTATCATTGTGGCCTATTAATCTAGTACCTTTTTTAGTGTAGTTTAAATATTAGTCCATTCTATCAGTTTAATTTATTCTTTTCATTTGGTTCATTTTTTTAGTCTATTATTTCCTTATCATATTAGCCTATGGTTTGGTTTATTAATTAGTTCATTATTTTAGTTGATTAGTTTCGTGTATTATTTGGATCTATTGGGTAAATTAGGTTAATATGTCTCTAGTAGAGTAGTGGGAAAAATTCAAACTCCCAGTTTCCTATCAGCAAAGTAGGAGTTTTGGAAAAGATAAGATGGAGATTAGTCAAGTGAATGAATTTTGCTTGGATGAAGGTGGTTTTGACAGATGTAGTTTTTGGAGTGAGATTTTGAATCCCACCTATGAGCCAGTTAGTTTGTGCGCCGTTGCTAGTGAATTAGGAGAGAAGGAGACTAGATCTGAGAGTTTTGTGAGAGGTTGCCTTGTGGGCACGGGATTAATGGCTAAACGAATAGACACTTTATTCACGCCGGATCAATAACCCTGGACCGGAGTTCCTATCTATCTATCTATTGTGAGAAGCTTTTTAGTCTTGTTGTTAGGGTAGTGTTGAAACCAAGGTCATGACATTGAGATTGGAGAAACAGGCATTTTTTAGAGTTAGTTGAATGTAGGAATTTGGTGGTTTGGATGTGAACTCGTGAGGGCAAGGAAGTGCAGCGCGTTGTAGCTGAGACGTTGTGGCAGACAAGCGAGACAGAACCGGGGCAAGCGCGTAGCATGAGGATTTCCGCAGGCAACTAGGCATAAAAATTGTGAATTGAAACAGGGCGAGATTATCTGCAAGGTCACCAATTCACAGCAGCTCTGTAGTGTGAAGGTCCGGTAGTCGAAGTGCGGAGGCAGAGGATCACCCTACCTTGACACGGTGATATTACGGAAGACAATGATATTACGGAGGGAGAGCCGTCCTCCTCTTTTCAATCCAAATTTCAAAAGCTTTTGTCAATCCATTTAGACTTGATAGTTATTAGAAGGATATTGAAAAACATTATTGTTAAGATTGGTGATTGTAATTGCCAAGATTTGTGGTGTATGAATTGTTTATGATTTCTTTCATTTGTTGTGAATTTTTTAGGTTTTATATTTGGTTGTGATATTGTTGTGTGTCTGGGGTGTAAATTGGTCCGATGAAGGTTATAGCGCAGAAGCGCTGTCCGATTTTCACCGGGCCAATTAGTTGTTTGTGTGTAAACTAGGACCAAAAATTAGGGTTATTGAGCACGACGCGGAAGCGTTGCCCAATTTTTTCCCAACAAACCCTAATTAGCTAATTTAGTTTGGGATTGTGTTGGTCAAGATGCAAGGGTGTTTTGTAAGGTTAAGGTGTTTTTTTGTAAGGTTTAGGGATCAAACAAACTCCCAATCATGGGAGTTTGATGTCCTTGTGATCGTATGTAGTTGTGTTGTAATTTTTAGGCCTAAATCTCTAATCTGAACCCATTTAAGGGCACTAAGTGCCTAGGGCAATTAGTGAGGGCTAGGGGTTGTTTAGGTGTTTGTTGATTTCCATTTGCAATCCCTTGGGTGTGCTATAATTTTTATACACACACCCGTTTTGGTCAATTTGTTTCGTTTTTTACCATTTGAGCTTAGAAATTTCCCATATAATTCATAGGTAAAAAAAGGAGTCCATTGCTTGGAATGGTTGTCACACCCACCCTTCGGCTGGCATTATGACATTTTGACCGGGCAACCGGTCAAAGAGCTCATAAAATTGTTAGACCCGAAATCTGTTTTCCGCCACAACCTAAAACCACACTTCACACCAGTGTTATGCACTACCCTGATCTAAAATCAGTATTAAGGAAGGCCCGATTTTCTTCCCCCTGGACATGTATCCCGTATGGTTTGTCCCGCCTACAGTCGTAGTCAAGAGTATAAAGGGGCCAGGGTCCACTGGGTAGAGCATACCTTTTCCAGCCTCATGGCCCGGATCATGTGTAGCCCTCTATGTTAGGCCGCATCTAGACCCTACGACGCGACAAATCTCAAATGCCAAACAACAATATAGTGTCGTTTCTTCGAACCCAAAACTCGAGACGTTCCTTGTCAGACCCGCAATCTGCTTTCAAAATTGCATCCTACGTGTCATATCTCAATACAGTGATATGGATTGTCCCAAATCTAATATTGGTGTTATGGATTGACCGACTGTTTTTTCCCGTAGACGTATGGTCCATATGGTTTGTCATGTTTACACTTGTATTTATGGGAGTGTAAAGCACATATGGTCCGATCAAGTGTGGCCCTCCATCTCAGGTGTCAATGTTATTTCTCCCAAGCTAGTGTTATGTCCGCTCTACGATGCCACATCTGGAACCAATGTTGCGTCGCAAGAAGACTGTAACAATCATACACGTAAATCGACAACTCAAAAATCAACTGTGCGCCATGAGGCAAGATTCCAAAGCGGTGTTATGCAATGGCCAAATTCGGTTAACCATATCAAGTCTGGAATTCGTGTTATGCCCTGCTCAAAACATAAGGAATACAATATGAGGAAAAAACAAATAGAATGGCTATTACAGTTGAATTTTTAGCATGATGCAATGATTGTAATCATTGAGAAGATTATCGAAGAACACTTACTTATATTTGTAGGTCTCCGCAAAATTCTAGGTTAATCACTTCTAAAGCTCATCTTTACGGTTTCATTGAATCTTAATTATTTCAGGACTAAAGATGTGTATATGCCTTTGTTCGTGGGAGAAGTATTGATGTTTCATGTGTGCTATATGAGTACTGTGTTCCATAAAAATTCCTTACTTTTTAAGATTGCAATCTTATTGAAAAGACGGGTAAGAGTATATGATTGCGGTGGAGGAGTACGTCCAAAAGCTACATACAAAGCTAGAATTATTTTTATCTTCAGATGGTCGAAACGACATGGGAAAGGGATTAGTGATATTAATGACATTGAAAGATAATTTCTTTTTTCCTATAGCGGCGTGGGTTCATTATTATTTCCTTATTCTAGAGTACCAACTGTATGTTTAGGAATGTATATATTACTAACATTTCTTTCACTCATTACATCTAAAGGTGTTCAAAAAGTTATTCCTATTCAAATGACTACCATAGTGGCCAAACAACCTCAGTTTTTAGTAAAATTGGAAAAATAGGTTTCCAAAGATTTGTGTATCTTCTTTTAAGAATTAATTTGATGGTTTCGCGACACCTACTCTCCAGATATGAACACATAATACATTAGGACATTCTAAAGAATGATGGAATAATATGCAAAGGGCATTCAATGCAAATTTTAGAGGACTTTACTCAAATAACATCTCTTCTAATAATGAATGCATATCTGAGCTGTCACAATCTCATCTTATACCAATTCAATCATGCAAAAATGTCTCATTCTACATTCCACTTCCAACTCCATCGGGTTGGATCAACGTATACAAGAGGAAATAATTCAGTTAGTTATTGATTAGTAATGGCATACCTAATACGATTCTGAATTAATACGGGTATTGTCTAAGGGTTCCTTTCGAGGTAATTCTGTAGATGTTTGTCCAATCCCACGCACTTGTACAAGACTTGCACAAGACTTGCACAAGATTCAAACAATACCTGCACAAGACTCAAACAAGACCTGCACATTTAGGGAAGACATACTCTTCTTTAGCCCGAATTCTTGAACAGATATCATTTTGAGTCAATAGGGTCTCTACCATAGTCAAAGCTGTCCATAGCACTTCAACTTTATGAGGGCCAAGACCTGCAAAAAATTCAAGGGTCTCAAACAACCATCCATGCTTCGCTGCAAATTTGATATCAATATCAACTTGGAAATTCTCTTACACTGAATGATCCGTCATTCTTACTCAATAAACACTATGATGGGGACATTGATCTAGCCAAATTTAGGAGCAGGGCTCATAACCAAGAGGAGGATCATACTCTACAGTCTTTGTACAACAAATCGAGTCAAATCAATGCAACCAGTGAACCTTCCCACGCTACACATTGTATTGCATTTTCTCGTGTCCCAATCTTTTGTGTCATATATGTACTTCAATCTGCATTCAACGTTACGGACTAAACACAACAGGACCTAAAGGTAGCAAAATCACGATGTGCTTTTCAAGACATACTCCAAAAAAAAACCACAAGCATGACTCTATGGAAAGGGTTGACAGATCATTCGCTCTAAAAAATATGACTTCTTTCACTACAGGCTAGAGGAGCATCTACCTTCACAAGGTAGATGCTCCTCTAGGCATACATATACCAAGGCATTGGCATAGGTCCTAGATACACATTGAGACATATTACTTGGTTTACTACTGTGATCATGACGCGCCTTAAACCGTCGTACAATTCATTGCTATTGAGAAAACTCTGTAGCGGATGAAGCTTTATCGAATGTATTTCCTTTCTTGTGCCAAACAATGATGCTACCATTGCCATTTCTCGAAATGAGAATTGAAACGCATCTTTTTGGCATCAAGGCTGAATTTGTTGATGCCATGCACTTCTCGGCATGCCGGCGATCACGAGGATACATCCACAACCTTCATATAGAAGGAAGAATGAAACTCATCAAAGATCCTCCAATGATCAATATGGTTCATAAAATTTTCCAGTCTCAAAGAATGATTGAGCACTGTTCCCACGTTGGAAATTGTTCCAGTGTTTCAGAACAACAGATTAGGGAAGAGCATTGTTTCTTTGGTCGGGCATATTGAACTCATTGGCTTTTGATTTAGTTGTGTAACTTGTTTCTAAGTATCATTAGTTGATGAGTAGTACTAATGTTTTCCTGCGAGACTTCGAATTGCTATTCTGGACTCAGTTATAATTGTGACCGTAATTCACGTGCACTTTTGATGATATTCACCAATTTAGCTGCGAAACAATTGAACCACAAATTTCGTGGCTATAGAGGAAATCAAACATGTCATGTCAACCGGGCTACAATTCAGTGTGGTGACGCGGAAATTTTAATCCAATGGCCACCAATTTTTTTTCTTCCAATGTTGTATCTATTGTAGAAGTTTTATTTTGAACACTCCTTTCAATCTCTCTGTCTACTAATAAGAACATGTGGTACATGACATGAGAAGTCTTGACCAAGCTTGTAGAAAAATACCGAGGATTTGATTTCATTGTCGGTGGAAGCCCATGCAACAACCACACGGGAAACAATCGTCACACGCACATAGGACTTATGGTGAGCATTTTACCATGTTTTTTGAGTTCTCCCATTTTGTTGCCGTTGTTCCAGAGCTGATGATTAAGTTGCCCGAGTATTGCCGGTGACAAGACAACCAGATGGGTTGGTTTAGGGTAACTGAACAAATGTAAAGGTTTGCTATCATTAGCAATGACAATCTACAACATTTCTTAGATTGAATTTAAATTTTCTTCAACATTAACAAGATCTTCATCGTATATGATCACTGCTTTGTGTACTTTTTTGGTGTATGATAGCTTGTGGGCATGGTTGGTGGGGCTGTGTGATTTAATTGTTCAACTTTTTGTATGAACTTCTGTTTCTCTAACTCCATTTCATCCAACAACGCAATGGCAATAGGTGTTTGTTAATCGAATCCTTATCCCAAAAGTTTTCAATCGCTAGATTGTACATTTGTTGAATTTCTAGGGTATCTTAATCGTATGCATGATTTAATTAATCGTGCATGACTTCCTAGAGACCAAAACATGAAGTGGCAGCATTGCAGTACAAAAAAACAACAACGATTTGGAACATGGCACTTCATCTAAACGCCAACAAACGATGGAATCAAAGGTCAATCAATTAATTGCCAATTCCATCAATGCGTGGCCTTTTAGCTTATTATACTTACTATTTGCAATATATACTAAGTGTAAGCTACATGGATTACCACGATTTAGCTGGACTTTACGCAATTAAAATCGGGCCTAATAATGTATGCATATATGAGTTGTCACGCCTACCCTCACCGCACTTGTAGCAATTCTGGTCTCCCCGGGCGCCACTGGCACCTCCCTGCTATTTCCAGCACAAAATTGTATAATTGATAAAACAACAATGATAATTGAAGGTTTATTAGAATTTTACGACATTAGAGACATTCTCAATCTACCAAGGAGCCCTATTTCAATTCATGCTATTTGCAAGACAAAAAAAATGCTATTTTCATGGAAAGTAATCGTCTATGTAGTCAATTCCCAACCGCCATTCCTATGCCCATAAAACCCCCTCCTTTTGCTTTTGCACATCGTCAGCAACCAGCAGTACCTTGTTGTTGCATCCAAACTTCTTCTTTATCTGATGCTTGCGAAGGGACTTTTGCGCCGTGTACTTTGTTTGTATTTGCTCATATGCATCATCTGTGGTATAGGTTTTAGAATTTAGTGCTTTAGTGGGAGCAAGTTGTTTAGGAGGGGCTTTTGCGGACGCTTTGCTGTGAAATAGGAGGACAAATTTGTTGAGAAGTAATGTTGCTAGTGAGATCGTCACCACCAATCATCCAAGTTTGTTGGTCTGTCTGTCTGTTCGTGGGGTTCTTGCGACAACTCAACATTTGTAGGCTAGTCCATACCCTCTCCGGCAGAATACCCTCTCCGGCTTCCAACCTTTGGCCACTTTATAATGTCAAAGACATCACCTAGATGTATTGGCCGTTTATGACTCTAAAAAATATGAGGCTCAAAATTCATGAAACTATTGGAAAACCGAATGTGGTTACGACAGATGAATTCATAGTTTCATTAACTAGCTATTTATATCGTAGGTCAATAGTCATTTGTGACACTATGTAGAATAAGACAGCTCAAGCCACCACTCTGTGACTTACTCGCAGCATTACATGTATAAATTTTTCGTGAAGAGATCATAGAAATCGGGCCTTTCTTGAAAAAATATGCAAATTGTCACCTAAATTGCATCTTCAGTAGAAACATTATGAAACTTGGGATGGACAATTGGCGTGGTTCGAAAGCCTTCTTCTCGATGTCATCTTTTTTTGGGAGATTTTTCCTCTTCATTAAGAATGTTCAATGTCTTTTTTTTTTTTTTTCCCCCTATAAACACACAATCTGATGTTCATGCACTTTTCTTACTGTTTCTTGGATAATTTGACGGGAGCTTTAGGGTTTAGGGATTTATAAGTTATAGGAGCTTTGGGAATATACCCCTCAAGTTATCCCACATGTTGTGAACTTGTGTAGAAACATATCTACATCTTTAAAAAACTAACGCCAAGTTTTGGACACAACTTCAATCCACTAATGTCAACCAAACGTCCAATTCAATACTGCTTTAGAATATGTGCTATTCAAATTTTTGATGAAACCCTATAATTGAGTAGACGTACAAAGATAATTTGTAAATGTCAACGTGAAGGTCACATTTGTATGTTAGAATGTTTTATATTTTATCTAACATTTTGATATTTTTGTTTTTCTTGGTTTCATCTTAAGATTCAAGAAAACACCCAATATCATGTCAGAAACATAACACTCCTTTTCCCGAGCCAGTGGTATGTCAGCTCTACGTTGCTACTTCTGGAACCAACGCTGCGTCACAGCGAGATTCTAAACGTAAATCGTCAACTCTGATGTCAGCTCTGCGCACAAACTAGATTCCAAAGCCGTGTTATGCACTGTGCCAAATTCAAATTTGGTGTTATGTACTGCCCCAAACATTAATCTTGTTCACATATATGCCATAGAAAATATGTATGAGGCACAATACAAAATGAAAGACTTAAACAAGGAGCGTCCCATGCAAATGATCGCTAGAGTTCAGACATGTTGGAGTAGGATTTAGTAAGTAGTAGGAGCTTGAGCGCAATATTTCAATAAACTGACGCTTTGACTTTGAAGGTGTAGGAATACAATTGTGCTTTACAAGTTCTGGGACCTTCCAATATACCCGGTTATTTAAAAACAATTGTGGTTACAATTCAAATCTCTATACGCTTACATAAATTCAATAGTCTATAACTGCATAATACTAAAACCAACACTGTCTACCGGATCTAGATAAATTCGTCCGGAGAAGTTAGTCGAGCCAATCGGCAAGCCAAAGCTCTATTGATGCTCATCTGTGAAGAGCAGTTCAACACTAGCCTATGGCGTGGTAGTCATGTCCATGTTTTGCACACAACGTGCAAAGGTGCCATTTGGTGAACAACTCCTTTGGCTCCCCCTATGACAAGCTTTGGCCAAACCAAACGCAGAACCACATCCTTCTCCAGTCCAGATATAAGGAAAAATTGATTGCAAGGTTCCACCAAAGGTCTAGTCTGCTTAGCATCGGCATCCAGGGCGAACTTCACTTGTATAGTACACTTCGTCGCCATGCCGTTTCCGCCTGGTAGATCAAAACTAGGTAGACCCTAGTTCCTCCAAGAACTCCAAGGTTCCTCGCATGGCAGCCTGTAACGGACACCACTGGAACATAGGTGAGGAAGAGCAATAAGAATGCATTGAATGGAAAAGGATCGGCCTTGACTAGCAATACCAAACTTAAAGCGATTCTTTGTGGTGGAGTCTTTTGTGACACGCTTTGTTATAGCAGTCATCTACAGTGATGCCATGTATACTCCCAAATATAGCGCCTCTTCATAACACTATACAATACTTTAATATCAATTGATGATATTAAACACAGTTTACACATTAACAGAACCACAACATTTTTTTATAAATAGAGTTGTGTACCACGTATATCCTTTAGGTGTACAAGAGGTTTGATGGCCAGTATAGAACCCCGTGGTCCACGTCCATAACATTGTGATCTGTCGGAAATCTACACTGTTGGAACACTATCTACACTGTTGGAAGTTTGTATTGTTGCAAATGCCTACAAAGGAGAAGGGATCAAAAGTTGTTCTAACAATCTTCTCACTATAACCGTGACACAGTATAGAATGAGCTTTGGTACCACGAAAAAGTCTTCTATTTGATTTCTTACATCCCAGGTCCTTCTTGCAGCACACAGTAATACTGTGCTGAGATGCTGCCACTCCGGACAACAAGATTGCTACTCTCTAGTTTTGGGACTACCTATATATATAGGTAAAAAAGTATTCTCTACGCGTACTTTGTCATGCATTACTCACTTAAGTGAGGATCTCCATAACCTTGACCCCTAACGTAGCAGGGCTTGTATGTAGAATCCATCGTGTTGTAGATTCAATCACAGCATTAGCAAACTCTGAGTACGACATGTCTACCTAAGTTGTTAGCCACGTCGCTTCAATTTTGTCCCATCATAAGCATAAAAAAATAGTCCGAGACGATTCCCATTATCATATCACCCATCATTACAGAGAATACAATACTATACACACTTCAAGCCATAGCAGCAATGCCCCCAAGCCTACTGACCTAAACACCTAAATCAGCCACATTCTCCAAGGATGGGCAGTGGCCATCCTCCCTCACCGGGATTCGAGGCTATACTCACCGCGCCCAAACAATCAAGTCCCTTAATGTAATGTGTAGACCTCAATGCAATGTTTCCAAACAGATTATCTTTCTCGCTGCGTGACACGTTTTCCACTTCTATCTAAGCAATCTAACTGTAGCTAATGTCTACACCAAGTTCTTCATCAGTGTACGTGTCAGCACAGATGTGTACTGAGTTCAATACCTGCGATGGAGTAATCAGTTAGGAGGCATTCTGGATCCCAATATCATGTACGGAACTTTATCTTTCTAGTGGCAGGATTATCCCATCCAAGTATTTTGTCGGCTATAAATGGACACAAGCTGAACCTTTGATCTCTTCTACGGCAGACCGAGTATTGTGTTCCTCCATTTGTACAACAATCGCCTTATCTTGACGTTTAGGTGCCATCTCAGGGTTGCACTTTGTTATGTCATCATCTTTATTGTAGTACCATTCAATCCGCTCTATCCACGCAGCATCCCAGTAGCGATGACCCCTCCACCAAGCTGCATCTTATCAACCACCACATTGTAAAACTGCCGGTTCCTCTATGAAGCTCTTCACGGACATTCCATGCATCCGTGCTCCATTCCTGAGCCACTTCATCACAGATCCATCCGATGTCAATGTTCTCTTTGATGCGTAGGGCACGACTCCACAATTTATTTTGATCGCCCCATGCATCGTGTGACTTAGAGCACCAAATCTGGACAAATCAGTGCTCATCCTCGACAACGACGTCTTGGAGGGCACGAATCTGCACTGTCTTTACACAATCGAGCACGGCTTGCACACTTGCACCCTGAGTTGACTAGACTTGTTCATCAACGCTCACGCTGTACAGTCCATTTGCAATAGCGTTGCTGATCCCACGCACGTCTGCAAAAAGATAGTCACCGCAAGAAACCTAGGCTGACACTACGCGTTGAAATGTGATCGAATCCGCACAACACTCAGGAAAGGTATCTTCTTTCAATCTCCACTGTGGATACGATTAGAGCAGGAACCTCCCGAAAAAGTGGTAGAAGAGCATCTAGAAAACGTACTCTAGGATGTTTGGCTTCAGACGCTGGACTCTGTCGTCGATAATAATCTTCCTCATTTCTCTGGCTTCGTCCTCTGAGAAGATGGTGGGGATGTCAGTGAAAATGCTATACAATCCAGGAAAGAAAGAACATGATAACCAATCCACTATATCGTTGAAAGCATATCAAAACTATGAAAGTATCACTTACAATATTAAACATTGTAAACCTGAAATGATTTTGTCACTAAAAGGATATTGTTTGCAAGAATAGCAATTGTAAACACTTGAACTGGACTTATCATCGTGCCTCCAGGGTTGTGGTGGCAATTTTTCACGAATTATAGGCTGATTCTTTAGAACCCACCAAGTAGGGCACCAATCCCACCAAGTAGGCCTCAATCCTCTCTACTGCAATCTTTGCCCATGCATCCTGCCTTTTCTGCAACACGTCTAGGCGGGCCTTATTGCGCTTGTCTTCAAGAGCCTTGAAGGCTTGCTCTCATTCTTGGTACTTTTTGCAGTAGTCAATGTAAAGGCCAGTATCTTGCACAGAACATGATAATGGAGTATTTGAGCTATTAGAGATAAGTGCCTCAATCATCAAGTTGATCGCTTT
This sequence comes from Pohlia nutans, assembly GCA_022496805.1. NCBI lineage: Eukaryota > Viridiplantae > Streptophyta > Bryopsida > Bryales > Mniaceae > Pohlia > Pohlia nutans. The sequence continues at coordinate 8,986,486 of CM040106.1, read as the reverse complement.
GGAGACACGGGCTTTAACATCATGAGTCAGGTTCGGATTATGCTGCAGCACATGGCTATATTCAGTTTTTGTTTTAGACACTAAGAGAACAAGAGACAAAGTCGACTACATCAGTCCAACCTAGTGTTATGAAATGTATGGGACGTGTTACGTAGGTCATACTCGTGCCTTGCGGCGGTACCACCACAATGACACATCGTTCATCTTGTTCCCCAAGTCGTTTAGGGTTTAGGGAAAAAGGTGTACATATCTGAGTTGATCTTTGCCTTCTTTGCCTTCTTGAGCTGTCCTAGTTTATGACTAGAGCCTTTTCCAGCAAAGTGTGCTTTTCTTTGCAGAGAACTTCCATCGAAACGTTCGCACATGGCTTCCCTTTGTTGACAAATTGTTATTTTGCATGTGGATTACCTACAGGCGTTTTCTTCATACCCTGTGGCCGGTCATCCTCGATCTGGAAACGTACCGTCTCCTAGAGAGCCGACTTCGCCAGTTGCTCATTGCGGCCAACAGTCTCTTTCATCTTATTTTCCGGAAATGACACCTTGCTGGGTCGTTTGCCCTTATGTAGCTCATCTACCTCACTGATGTTGGCGCCACTAACATTGACAAACTTCCAAATTGGATCCTGGTTTGACCTTTCATCCTAGTCTGGCATAGTGTTATGAGTGTTATGACTATTACTGAGTATCAGAAGTATATCATTTCTTTACGCTGCATACCTAAACACCCTACATTGATTAGGTCTATCACCCTAGCAAGGCACGAGAACACGTGAAACGTACTTGGAATGCAATCTCGGTGTTACAGGTGTTTTCGCTGTCATTGCTATAGGCGTCCGCATTAGTACTCTTGGAACGAGTACCCCGGGCTGTAGATGCTGCTTTTCCGACTTTGTTAGTCGGCTTTCTTTCAATCGCCACATGCATGAATTGCACAGCTTTTCCCTTCCTAAACATTTCCCCAGTTTTTCCTTGTCAGCTTTCCATGTCCTTATATGGACATATTGTTTTTCCTTCCAAAATAGGGCACCCTTTCTTGAATCGGTGGTGGTTTAATTTCGATTTGTTGGAAAAGTCATCTTTACCGCACATCATGCACTTCCAAAATTTTCTTGTCTTTCTGTCCTTTTTGGATGTCTTAGACTTCCCTCTAGTTTCTTTTGAGAGGAACTCTGTCAAGAGCCAATCAATCAGATCCTACGACTCATAGTCGACAAAAAAATACTCATTGTAGATCCGAATCCTTCAAGTCAAATCTCCTTTAACCTTGTACTGGGTACTATTCATACTATCCTTCGCCCTTGATGAAGTACCAAGAACCGCAGGCTAGATAGAATTGGCACCAGGGACCGTCATAGATGCACCTGCCCTTTTCCCTGTAGTAGGCTCTGGTTTCACACGTCGGACTGGTTAATTTTAGGCCATTGTCTTTTCCTTGCTGCCCTTGGACCGGCTGGCCTCCACATGGCTGAAGGACCTCGCTTTAGCCAACAACAATATCTGCTCGGCACCTCTAGTTGTGACACCCTGCAAGTATATCGCAACCAATGTTATCTTAACACCAGTTGGTTTAGACTACCCTTTAACTAGAAAAACGTCTAGAATAGCTAGACTGCTAGGATAAGGCTTGGAACCCTAAGAGCATCTCAACGATGCTAGACTGCTAGGATAAGGCTGAGGGTTTCAAATAAAACGTCTAGAATAGCTAGACTGCTAGGATAAGGCTTGGAACCCTAAGAGCATCTCAACGATGCTAGACTGCTAGGATAAGGCTTGGAACCCTAAGAGCATCTCAACGATGCTAGACTGCTAGGATAAGGCTTGGAACCCTAAGAGCATCTCAACGATGCTAGACTGCTAGGATAAGGCTTGGAACCCTAAGAGCATCTCAACGATGCTAGACTGCTAGGATAAGGCTGAGGGTTTCAAATAAAACGTCTAGAATAGCTAGACTGTTAGGATAAGGCTTGGAACCCTAAGAGCATCTCAACGATGCTAGACTGCTAGAATAAGGCTGAGGGTTTCAAATAAAACATCTAGAATAGCTAGACTGCTAGGATAAGGCTTGGAACCCTAAGAGCATCTCAACGATGCACAAATGGTGCGATGAAAAGTGATGATCACCTGAAGAAGATGAAAAAGCGTTCCTCTTAAGCGCTCATCTTAACGCATTCAAGGTATACAAATGCAACTTGTCTTCTTGAACAATTATTTGTAATATCTGTTTAGGCTCCAAACAAAACTCATAAATACATTGTCAATAGTACTCCCAGTTTCCATAGACTTTCAAATACTCATGTCAATGGTGGCATAAATTTTGTTGCCAATATGTCTAAAACATGAGTGGTTATCACCAATGTGCTATAATTTAATATAACCCTGTTACTTGCCTAAAGTACATTCCGGTCTCTATACAACATTTGTATTACACACAATTTACATAAGCTTGCCCACTATGGACCTGAATTCCACACGAAAGGAGAATGACATAATCGATGCACATTCAAACAAAAACACCTGCACCACATTGACCACCCAGATCATACAACCTACTCCTCACCATTGGACTCACGCTCCTCAGACCTAGATGCATTCGAGTCAGAGCGAGCAGATGAGGATCCCTCACACTCCGTATATTCCTCCTCCAATTAACCAGAACTGCTTGTGCAAGAGATACTATCCTCGTCATCTGATACTCTATGCTTCTTAGACTTTGCCTTCACTGCTGCTGGCTTCCTGCGAGTCACCGAGCTAGGAGTAGGTGGCCCATCGTTGGCCGTGCCAGATGCATTGGGATCAAGCCCTGCCACTCTTGCATTCTCCCGCTCTTCCAATTTGTCAAACCCATGCCTTTTCTCGTACTCTACATCCGACTCGGTAGGCACCATGTTGTAGACAGCCATCTACACAACATCCACTTGAAAAAATCTGGTTAGTATTCATGATAGCCAAAAAAATGAAGCCCTTCCGTGAACGTACATTTTGATGGTGATTGAAAAGCTACATTTTGAAACCACAAAAGACATTTGTAAGGACTCCAAATGCAGGGAGAGCAACTCAGCCAGCAGAAATTGTGATCACTGGCAATTCAACTACGATTTCTGTACTCACAAGCACAAATGGGAGCAAAAAAAATTCTATAATAATTTTTCACGAGTCCTACAAGACACGCATTAGCATAAGACCCTCTCTACTCAACCTACACTTTACCTATAGACACGAGCTACACTAACATGATGAATAAAATCACCGGAATTAACTTCAGATTACTACTACAAGCTCGAGAAAAAGAAAGTGGCCCACGGCTGCACCTACATAGTTTGTATATAAACAAACAAGGCCAAAGAAAACAATTGGATTAAAATCTAATTGTCACTAGAAATTAGTCAGAATATTGTAAACAAACCATGGCTGAACGATAAGTTTTTGTAACGAAACAAGGAATACTGAAGCAAACTAGAGAAATATTCATGGACAGTAATATTTTTGGGGCATGTTTACCATGAGTCCCGGGACAAGCATCAATGACCGTACGTCTTCTCTATACTAACATGCAATAATGACACAATGATTAGTGCTAGTTTAAAGCCATAAATCAGTAATTCTACGGCTGAACCTACATTCAGAGTAGAAACAAGCAGTACTAAAACAATAAAATTAATGAACAAAAATTGACACAGTACTAAACGTGTTTCTAAAACAATTTTCTCTAGCCCCTTAACCTGGTTTCAATATAGAAACGACCATGTGAGACAATTAAGATTACCATACAAGCTACGTGACCTCTTTGTAGTACTACAATTTGATGACAAATACCATTGAAACCCATGGCTGAACCTACACTGTAAAGTTAGTGTTAGTCTTAGAAATTAGTAAGTTAGTAATTGCTAAGACTAACTTACTCAGACCCAGATACAAAGTTAGTATTAGTAATTACCAGCACATAGTTAATGTTAGTCTCAACTTGATTTCCAGAGTAGATACAATAGAGGGAATTAAAAACCTAAAAGTTTATACACACTCATTAGTACTATAACATATCCTCAATCACAGCCTATCCATTGATTAACCTAATATTGTAACTATAGACTAAATCACAAATAAACTTGTTACATAAAATGCACAAAATTGAGTAAATGATGAGACACTCACAAATCTGTCGCTGAGGCCCTTGAGACCAGTTGGGCCACATTTGTAGGAGTATCCCACTTCTTTGAAAATGGTTTTAGATTTCCATGGGCCAGGGTAGACCTTCCTCAGCCTCATAGTGAACCGTGCCTTTAGCTTCGGGCACTGGCGGTTCTCGTTAACGTGCCATGGAAACTCCTTTTTGGCTTGGTCAAAAGCATACTGCTTCATGTCGTCCGCAAAGTGTCCGGTGGGTGCCGCAAGTGTGTTCACTTCATAATGGGGGATTTCTCTAGCCGTGCCCCACGTGGTGACTGAGTCCGTAGAATTCTTAGAGTATTCAGAAACATTGTGGGGAGATTTTGCTTTTGAAGAACCACCGCTGGATTGGGCAAGCATATTCTTGGTTTTCTTGTGCTTCCGGCGCCTCTTGGCCAGGACATCGGCCACGGTACGGCTTGGAGGGATGGGAGGCCGTGACGGGCCTGCCCTAAGTGGGTCCACAGCTTGGTGCTCTGTCACCTCTGGATTTGCACCCACTGAGTTTGTGACTGAGTCCACTGTGGGGACATTAGGCTGACAGTCCAGCAAGGCCTTCCCTTTAGATGTAGAGGGATGATCCCTGTGAGAGTGCTTTTTCTTCTTCTTCTCCTTGGGCTTTTTGGTCTTGTCACGGACGGCCTTCTTCTTGTGCTTGCCTGCAGCTTTATTGTGAGCAACGTCGATTACGAGTGACCTTGGAGAAAGGGGGATCTGCTCGTTGTTGCCCCCCCCCTCCACCCCTGCAAGTCCGGGAATTCTCAGGGTGGTTGGCTCAAACCGCATGCTGGCCTATCATTTAGGACTGCTGGTGCTGGGTCCTTCGCTACAGGGATAGAATTCGGTCTATGCAACTAATTCCCTCAATTTCCTTACTACCAACCACTGGTACCACCCTCTCTTCCATCTTTTTTTTTTCAAACTTTGGTGCTTTGTTCTGAAGTTCCTCCCTCTCGCGAGCCTCTCTACGCAATGTAAAGTTTATAATCCTTTCAACCCCTTTGTCGTGGCCCGCTTGGTTTTCACATCTATCACGCTCCATTGGTTTTTTATTGGCTTCCAAATTCTTTGGTGGTTTGCTACAGATTATCTCTAAATCTCCAACACTCTTAGTGTTGGCAGAGTGGTGTGAGTCTACTGCCACATGGCTTTGGTATGGCACCGGGGGTGAGGAAATGGACAAACAAGCCTTGGGGTGCGATGAGAAAAACTTTTGTTCTGGCATGAAAGACAAAAGGTACTACAATGATGTGGTAGGCTGTGGGGGCGTGGGAGACGACAAATTGGCATCTACATTTGGACTTGCTATATGCGTGGGATTCTGTTGTGTAGGGGAGACTGGAGAACATTAAATGTTCTCAGGGTTGGGAGTGTTGTCAAGCACATGATTGGTTTGTGACTCATTCACACATGTTTCAGGCAAGACTACACATGGAGCGCTAGCAAGTGGCTAAGGCATCACGATAGAAGGAGAGACAAGAGGGATCAAGCATCGAGGAGGTAAAGGACTCCTAATCGAGGTTCCAATTACAACTCTAGAATTGCTCTCTGAGTTTAGAGCTCTACCTCTCACAAATAGAGACTCATGCAACCCTGTGACAGTGGGAGATAGGTAGAAATTTATGTTTACACTTTGTCATCTGGTGCTTTGGCTTGGGCGGAATTTGACGTGTGCACCCGTTTAGGCTTCACGTGGAGATCTGTAGCTGACTCAACCACCTTGCGCAACCCTTTCTCTAGCCCTGATAGCGCCATCTGTGCACACACCCACGGCCCGCATGCTGCGCAATTAGAGCCGCACATTGCAAAAACTTTAGCGTTCATGGGTAGTGTCATTCGTAGTCTATACATTGCAAAATTATACACGATGGCGCGACAAAAATAGAGACATCAACGGTTATAGGTGTAATGCTCTAAACGTTCTGGCTCTCGAGTACTGATCTGCGGTGGAGAACAGAAGTCTCTTATCTCCAGCGCGTTCTTCACATGAGGGAGGCAATGCGCGAAATACTACAACAAGAGGAGGGATAGCAATGCGCAAAAAAAAAACCACACGATGAAGGAGAGCAATGCGCAAATAACTACAACACGAGCACGGAGAGCCACGCGATGAAGATAATCGCAGTGGGAACCAGAGGCGCTACAGAACATTGACGCTAGCTTCTGATTTCTACAACTACGGCGCAATCTTGAGAACTACGGAGGCTCTGGAAAACGCGAAGATGGCGCAGCACAAGCAGATCAAGGGAGACATTGAGCACAACCATGAGCTCGCGGAAAAAAAAGGGAGGAGAGAATGAACAGTGGCTGGGCTTTGTGAGCACAAGCTGACTTGCGCATGGTCTATGCTGACTAGGCAGTCGGGTGTGTGAGGTGGCAGCCCTTTCTCCAGATGTGGCAGGGTTAATAACCTTGAGTTGGCGAAGGTACGTGCTGTAGAGGGCCCTTTATGCTGAGGTGGCATAGGTAAATGGGCATAGTTGGCCAATGACGTATGGTGTGGAGGGGTCTTTCGATTAGGTGGCAGAGTTTAATGAAATAACATTATTACCACAAGTTGAGCACACTCTTAATGACCCAGCAATTAATGTGTGGCCAACAATGGGTCCAGTCTATCATTGGTCAATCACTAGGTACTCATGAAACAAATCTCACATAAATTGACTTGTATACCCAAACGTGGAGAATTATAATGAATGTACAAAATAAAATCTGATTTGCTAATGTACTAATGTCATTGCCATACCATATGATCAATGATTAACTTAGTACTGTACATTGTAGGTCATGTTTGGACACTTTCCGGCATACTAATACATTGAATTGAATATTTTAGGATAAGGGCTTCAAATTCACTTTGGCAACATGCCTTGGCGGAAAAAAAAAGTTGTTGATTTTGCACCCGTAGACCTTGTACACCAAGTGGCGGTAGACCCCTTTCCACAAGTTCGTGTACGGAGAAATAGGTGTAGAAATGAAGGGGGAGGGAACGACGGACAATTGGGCAAGGCAATTGAACTAGATTATCACAATATATGCCCTTGCCGCTCATGTGAAAAATTGCCAAGACCCACAGTTAGGCTCATGTCCGTGATTGAAAGACACTTGATGACATGGCCAATCGCATCGAAATACGAGGTAAACTACGCTATAATTTTTTTCCGTTTCCGAAGTCTTTTTTACTTCACAACATGACTTCATATCCTATGTCCCTAATAAGAGGAAACTTATTGATTTGTTATATGTTTGTAGTGAAATTTTACCTAATAAACATTTCAACATATAGATAAATGTGTAATTTGACCATAGATTCTAACAGGGAGATGTACTGTTGGAAATGCCTAAAAAGGAACGGTTATATTTTCTAATAGAATGGATGGGGAGCTTTAGTGTTCAAAATGTCTAGAGTGGATTGGTGAAACTCACAAATAGAATGAATGGGGACGATTACTGTTAAATTTGTCTAAAGTGGAATGGGTAAAAATGAAATTACGTTAGATTGGGCCGTTTAGTGTTAGAAAAGCTAAGGTGCAATGGATTAACATCATAAATTTAGATTCAAGGTATGAAAGTGTGGTGTCAATTTAATAACCATTATGGCGTTAAATGTCAAATCAATAGCAATGGGTTGTATAAATCATCAATAATTTTTCATTTATATGGGAAAATATTTAATTGATTTGATTGCAGTTGTCATATCCATTGAATGGTAGGTGCGAGTGTAAATCTTGTCATATCCTTATTCATATGTCATCTAATAACATGTAATAACCAAAATTTGGGTTTGATTTACTTTTAAATTACACACCCACATTAAGAAAATTTCATTTGAAATTTTTACATATTTTTTCTTTAGTTAGAACTGTGCACTCTTTTGTATTAACCATTCATCACATCAAAGATGACTAATGCATCATTACATTGGGCTGGTCTTTCCTAGTATAGTTAGTCTTACTGTGCATACTTTGGGAACTCGACAAAAAGTTCACTTTTTGCTATGGAAAATATAGTGAGTGTCCTGTTGATGGGGCCCATGAAGGATTAGGTACTAATATAATAAAAAATACATGCTCATGCTTTCTATAAAGCAGGTTTAGGTGAGCTTGGAGAAGTGGGCGGACTGCTAGGGTTAACCGAGGCTACACAATCAAATCCCACAATTGATGACGTGGCAACCGTAAATGCATTAGAAGGGTTGGTTGAAGGTGAACATCCAAACATAGTAATGGCTGGTTTTATTATCGATCACCTTGGCATTGCACCAAGACCACTGACCTATGAAGCAGCAGCAAAGGAGAGTGAGGGGATAACCAATTTGGAAAGAGGCCGCAACCCCGGGTACACAACTCCAATATTATATGGCCTTGATTATAATCACTTATAATGAAGTTTAGTCCAATCTCAAGTGATATAAGGTTGTTTTAACATGGGAAACTCTTGTAGCCCTTCTAACAAGGAATTCAAAAATGTAATTATCTATGGAAAATGAATACTCCTTGATTGCCTTGAAGCATATAATAGCATTAAAAGCCTAATTATATGAGTTTTTTTAATACATATAGCATAGGCCAAACCACCCAACTTTTTGGGCTTTTTAATAAAAATTTAATATTTTTTTATTACAAATAAAACACTGCCAATGACTTTTAATTTATATTGGAGGCAACTTCTCGTGTGGATCTTTAAAAATTCTGCATAGGAAATTTATTGGTCTAATTTTTGGAATAGAAGCTCGCTAGTTGTGTTAGGATATAGTTGAGGTAGGGTTTTTTTTATGACCATATATTTCATGCGGTACTTTGGATCTTGCTAGGGTATAGGGTTGTTAGTCGAAAAAGCTCGGTGGACAAACCACCCAAGGAAACGTATAATGGGGGTTCTTTAGGTTGAGGAAGGTCAGATAGTCTATTGTAACGTAATTAAGGTCACTTATGAGGTAGTTTTCTATTGTAGTTAGATTATTACAAGGGATATGGATGAATTAACCCATTGGATATGAGGATTAAGGTATATTCTTTAGCCTATCTCTAATTCCTGTCCATGACTTGTGGATGCAACAATACAATTATGCAGTCCCTGTCTTATCCTAGTGTGTTGGCTTATAAACAAAAGCAGCTTTTAGCCTAAAGGGATTACAAAACATATAGCTCAAGGCACGAAAGTAACAATTTCCTGTTGCATTTGCTCAAGGCATAACCTCACAAAGTTTTGCTTGTAGCATCACTCATTCATCGCTCAAGTGCCCAAGTATTGCTTATAACATTCTTTGTACTGATTTGCTCAAGGCTTAACAACACCAGGTTACTGGTTTCAATACTCTTAATCACCTACACATAAAGCTTTTAGCATACACAAAATACTCATTTTCTTTAAGCCTGACGAGTTCGTTCTTCGAAGATACAACAGCACAACTAATTGTTCAGAGCATTAACAGACCACATTTAGCTTTAAGCTGCTTCCATACCACAAATTATGCCAATTAATTTCTTCTCTCTCAACTGCTGCAACCTTGGAGTTTAGGAAATTACTACAATTTCTATTACATACACTCATCCATTCACATTAATAAGTTGCTAAAGTGTATACCCTGATTATACTAAACAGTTGCTTTAAGCAGTTACAATCACTGAGTTAATTGCTTCAGAGCCTTAATCACTTTCTTTCACAAGATCAGCATGTTGGACACATACACACAAATTCCAATGACTTAAACAAATGCTTTAAGCATACATCCATTCATAAACACTGCTTTAGAACCACTACACTTCTCTTAAGCAATTAAATACTGGATAGCTTTAAGCACATGCAATCACTAACTGTTGCTTTAAGCAGACTCCAATTACTATCAAACACACATGCACAGATTGCTTTAAGCACTTATGTAAATGACAGGATAGCTTTAAGCTTTGACCGACTAAACAACTCCTTTCACAGGAAATATCACCACTTGTCCAATCACTGGGACTTAAACATACGAACTATATAGAAATAATTGCTTCAAGCCTCTTATACAGAATGATAGTCTTTGCACAGAACTTAACAAAGAAAATTCACACACAACAATTGGAGCTAGATTTTACATCTGCTACTGCTCCAAGCTCAAAAACAACGAGATAGAAGAAGAAAAACATACTTCCTTTAATACTAAACTACAAGCTCAAAACAACTTCCACAATCGGTCTAACCATCCTAACTTCCTAACCGTTTAAAACTACTTTTAACATCAAAAACTCAAAGAAGTTCACACTAACTCTAAAACTAAAAGTATTGAAAACCCTATTTACACAAAAAATGAAAACCCAAGTATCCTACTAACTTTCTACGTTCACAAGGGTCAGCTACAATGGGATCCCGGGTATACCAAGTGTATCATAGGAGTATTTTGAGAGTATCATGGGGGTATCCCAAGGGTATCATGGAGATAAGGATGTCTACACATTAGCTGTAAAGGATTGTGATGCCTCAGACAAACACGTGGTATGCGAGATGAAGCGTAGAGGCTCATGTAGTGGGGGAAAATATAAGGAAAAAGAATGTGCTATGTTACATGTAATTGCTTCAACTCCTTCCAAAAGAGAAAGAATCCCAAAGGGCCCTTTAGTATTTGTGAATACTATACCAACATCTACTTCTAACACCGCTCTTAGATGCTCTACAAGGTTTAAAAAATAGGTGTTTCAATTCTTTATATATGTTGTGGAATTTATTTTTCATTTTTTTAATCGATACGCAACCCAATTTTTTTACATCCTATTTTATTTAATTTGGTCTTCACCCAACTTTTTGGCCCTTTTATTTTTTTATAATTTGATATAATTTTTACAAAAGCCGTCCTCTAAGCCGTTTTAATGCCGATGCCTCTTGCATATAATATGGGAGTTGCGTACCCGGGGCCGCAACTCCCATATTCAATGGAGCATCTACAAATCGATTAGCATTCATCATGATATTCCTAAAAATTCAAGCCAAACATCCAGGTATGACCAATGTTAGTTTGGATGATGTATTACAAGCTATCAATGACCATGTGATCAACAAGAACCTCGATTCCAAAATACCACGAACAAGGGCGGAAGCGAGGCGTGTGGCGTCAGAAATTGGGCTGGATTACAAAACAATTGACGCATGTCCATGCGATTACTTTCTGTATTATGGCCAAATGACTCGACCTTGACGGCTTGCCCCAAATGTGCTAGATCACGGTACAAAGATGGACTTGTAAGCAAGAAAGTACTAAGGAAGGTAAGTTCAGAACTTCACAAAGGATAAATATTTGGTTTTATAGGCTTTGACTACTTCCTACTGGATTATGATATTTTTGGATTAGGGTAATTGTAAATACATTTTATTCACTCAAATTTGCTCTATAGGTTGATAACTGTTTTCCAAGTTCTTCACAATTCTGATCACACTTGTACTTGCAGTATTTTGGGAGTTTTACATGAATGTTACTTTTTCTCTGACTTGTGTGAAAACAGAGGATGCACTACTTTCCAGTGACGCCAATAATTCAATCAATTTATCGTAGCCCATCTCTTGTGCGATTGATGACGCAACACTATGACCATGCCAGTAAGGATGGTGTAATGAGAATACCAGCCGATAGCAAAGCATGGAAGCATGTGATAGACAAATATCCACAAAAGTTAGGGAATAGGTTGGGGAATATTTTTCTAGGATTTGCAACAATGGCACTAGCCATTCCACATGGCCCATCAAGTTGGTGAATCTTAACATTCCACTATGGCTGGGATTTAAGGCAACCCACATATTTTTGACTACCACCATACCAGGTATTAAATTACATATCCTCTCTTGGAGGTGGAGGGGGGGTTTCCATGCAGATGTCTTAGGTGTCAGTCATAATTACTTGGAATTGGGAGTGAGGACAGTATTGTCATAGAATTGAACTCAAGTGACATTTACAGTTAATCTACTGACTGGGCAGAATCTCTAATTGAGGCAAGTGCTTTGTTTCCATTAAAGGGAAGAAAAAGGTGAAGGACTTCAATGTGTATTTACGGCCACTCATTGATGAAATGAAAAATCTATAGGAGCATGGCGCACATGTGACTGATATGTCTATTGCCAATGAGGCAGAGCGTTCATATGTAGCATGTGCAGTGTTGATGTGGACCATGAACGATTATCCTGGTTACAGAATTGCATCATCCCTGCAAACGCAAGGCTATTATGCATGCCCCCCTTGCGCGCTAGTAGAAATCTTGTCTTATGTGACAAGTCTTTAATGACTCAATGTCGGGAATGACAAGTCCATATTGACACAAAGTCCCACTTGCGCAACGGAAAAAAATAGTAGAGAGGACATTATTGGTGGAGGAAAGCGGCATGAGGGGTGTTCTATTTTTTTTGAGCTCGAGTACTGGGCGGTAAGATATTAGGGGGGAAGGGGAAATTTGAATTCATTATGCTTTTGGGTGATTGCAAGCTACGGTCTACCAAGTGGGGAGTGCAGCTTGTGCAGCTAAAGGCCGTGCAGCTCGTGCACTAGCGTAGTAATGCGCACCTCTCAACTTTCAATTAGATCAAAAATTTCACCATCCCAAATAGGGTTTATGCTTATACTTTTACTTTAGCAATTGTTAAGTTAATTTCAAGACTTTGGACATTACTCAATAGCCTTTTCTGTTTTTTACCGAGCAGGGGTAATTAAAGCCTTTTTTACACAACATCCATCGCTAGGTTTTATAAAAAATGCATTTCATATCCCACCTCTGAAATTGAACCATTATTTCATTTCCAAAAAAGAAAAAAAGAAAAAAAAAATTAACTGCACGAAAATCTTAAAAAACAAAAACATCACAAAAAAATCAATTAAAAAATAAGTAAGGATAACACCAAAAAACAAAATATGGTAGTTTTGTACACACTTGTTGTATGTTGCTATAAATTTTTGAAGTTCAAAATTGACCCCCTTCTAGCATTTCTTATAAAATAGGTGCACTTTTGACAAGCGACACGCTACCAAATCTAAGTAGAAATGCTTAATTTGGATAGAAAGATTGAAATTTTGCAAACTTTATTGTGGTAGACATCTTAACTTTAGAATTCTAGAAACAATGCAATTTGTTTCGTCACAAAATTCCATTCCAATATTTATTGATGATTTTCCAAAGATTGGGTAAGTGCACCAATTTGTAGACTGCGACAAAAAGTTTGGGTGACCGTAGCTTGCAACCACCCTTTTGAGTATTGAATATTCATTTAAAAAAATTCTACGAACATACCGTAGTACCATAGCAGGTTCGCCATAAGTTAATTCTAAAAATAAGAAACTTATTAATTAGAAAAATTTGAAGACAGGAAACCAAAAATTGATTAAAGTAGATGTTGGAATTTTTTTATTCTAAGCTATTTAAGGTCAAGTTTACTGATTCTTTTGCTAAAAAACAAAAATTGAGAAATTGAGTATTAGAGAGTCAAACCTTATTTTTCCAGAATAAATATATGATCGTTCGCCAGATGGCAAACTTGATATGGTGTTACGGTATACCATATGACTGCCTAGGTTGCTAGTAATTCTGGGTTTTGAATGCTGGAGCTCAAGTAAGTTATTGGGCAAACAGAAAGTAGGAATGGATGAAAAAAGGTAACTGCGTTTTGTATGCAATCAATGAATTTTTTAAATATCTATATTCTTCCTAAATTTATCATGTGAGTGCACGGGGTGGCCTGTGATTAGGAATTTTGATTGGAACATCTGTGTTTGAAATTTTATCAGGCCTTCAGTTTTAAATTAATCCCTAAACGTACCAGGATGTCTCTGGAATTGACAATTTTAGAAAAAACACTATAAACCATTTAAAAAAATATTCTAGAATTGATAAAAAAAATGAAAGTTCTAGATTTTGAATTTTAGATTCCATCCGTACGGTTTCATTCACTAATACAATGACCGATAATTTAATTATATAATTTGATAGTTAAAATTAAAAATTCCTTCTAAATTTTTTTACAAACTAAATTTCAAATTTTTTTGAGTAAAATCTATTGGAATGAGTTTGAAATAAGATACTCTTAAATGTGGTGATACTTTGATATTTTTGTGTTTCATAAATTTATTTCTACGTGAATAACTAATTTAATTTTATACCTTGTAGCTGTGCGCAAGAGCACCTCATACCTCAGGAGAAATATCTGGAATGAAGACGCAAGATTACCACAATCTGTTGCACTATTTATTGCCTATAGCAATTAGAGGTTTTTTGACAGAAGGGATTAGTGAAATTATTTATCGACTTGGGGCATTTTTTCGGTGGTTGAGTTCTAAAGAGATAGTGAAGGCAACAGTACCAAGCATGGTGGATGAAGCGGCACAGCTAGTATATTTGATGGAACAACATTTACCACCTAGTTTTTGACATCCAACCACATCTAATCGTGCATCTTCCTGGGGAGGTTGAATTAGCGGGTTCCATTCATTATCGGTGGATGTACTATTTAGAGCGGTACGGGAAAGTCATGAAGGGTTGGGTGACACAAATGGCACATCCAGAGGGATCCATGGCTGAAGGATATGTCCTTTCTGAAGGAATGCACTACCTCACGAAGTTCACCACCCGATTATCTCCACAGTCATTACAACTATGGCGTGTAGGTGATGATCCAAAACTTACAGGGTCGGTATTGCCTAAAGCCCATAAAGTACAAAGGCTAGATCGAGACCCTGTTGGTCGAGTATTCTACATCAAGTCCATAGTTTTGTTCTTATAAATGACCGTGCAATGGCCCACTAGAGAGCTACATACGATGGCCAAGAAACGGAGAATCTTCTGGAATTCAAAGAGTGGGTGTTGGCTCAAATACTAGCACTGATAGGCATGGGAATTAATATACCTAACCGCAAATATCATCTAGCACTAGGCCCTCATCAGAAGGTCCGTTCTTTCACCCATATGTGGGTGGAGGGTAAATATTTCCACATGCACACAAGCGAAACAATGAACAACACGACACAAGATTGTGGTATGTTTCTTCGCCTTGTTACTGCCTTTGTTTCTGAATTTTTTTAATATTCCGTATGTAGTAAGCACATGGTTAAAGTAGTCAAATCTGGAGGCCCCACACACATTCCATTTTTTTTTTTAGAGAGACTCGGTAGATGCACATTTCTTAAGTTTATTTTAGCCTTGCCTAATTTGCTGAGGCCTGGCACTACTAGAGAAATTGTGACCTCTTCAACAGTTTCACAACAGAAAACTGTAGAGCACACCTGTTGAATCGGTCGCGTTGAGGGGGTCATCGGACAACAGAAATTTGTTGCTGTCATTCTGTTGAATCGGTCATTTGTGGCGGCTTCCTCATCCTCCGTGGCACGCCAACTCAGACATTATTGTAGGGCTAAACATCTGAGTTGGCAGCGTCTTCCATGACTTTTCTCTTGGGTGATTTCTGTAATTACTTTCAGGTCCATATTTCACACAATTTCCTACGTCTTTTACTGCTGCGGTTTTACTGTTTTTCTGGGTTTACTGAAATTTGACCGTGGGAAAATTTCTAATTTACCTTATCTGCATGAATTTTGGCAAGGTGTCTCTGGATGACACCTAGCTCCTGATTTGTAATTCATTGTACGTGGGGTAGTTGCCTACCGTAGGTAATTTGGCATTCAAATTTGAGGTGTCACGATGTAATTGGTCGTATATAAAATTGCCTTTGTGCATGGTAATTTTGGTTTATTGACATACCTATTCTTACTCTATGTACACCTTCTACGAACCTACAATCCAATGGATGAGGGAATTTTCTATAACGTCAAGAATACATTGTCCTGGCTTCATCTGAGCCATCTACAAGGTTTAGAGTCTATGGCTAGTACTTCACTACATGTTCCACACTATGCTTTAGAACTCCACATCCGTTCTCGCACCTGCAGTTTGAACATCCATCTTCAGATTCCGTTCACATTCTTTAGTTCACTTACTAATATGTCCATGTTAAAACATAAGTCATCTGCTTCCCATCAACCCCCAAATGGCTCATTTTACATCTTGAGTGATGTAGTTTTCACTATTTACATGATACCTGAGTACTGTGATGATTACTAACACGGTACAAAACTGTAAAAACACAACACTCCTACCATAATCAACATCTTGTTGTTAGTTTTTGCAAAGAATATCTTAAATGATAAATAAATACAAGCTCGTTGGAAAACCATTTGGCTTCTCGCTCCTCTAACTATTTGCATGCATTCAGGCTACAGATACTGCACAAGAGTGCACAGAGGGAGATCGAGGATGACATCCTTACCTGGAAGACAAAAAACGGCTCCATGCAGTTCTTTTTCATCAATTTCTGAAAATTTGGCTGTGGAAACTCAAACCTAAACATGCACACAGACGATGCTAAGTTAAATAGACGAGCCTACTCAATCACAATCTTATATACTTCAGCCAAATGAAATTCGTATTCAACAACCCCTCACAGATGGAACATAAAAGAGGTGTATTTTAGGACAAGTATATTCAAGATCTTAATGAGAAAAGAATTTCGATGTAAAAACCTATTGTATACTGCAATGTAGCACACACCGACAAATTGTAAAGCACAAAAAGAAGACAAGCCAAGTCTAGAAGATGACGTACATGTTTTTCCCCCACTTCTTGGTTGCAGCCATAGCCTTTGCCTCACTGCCATGACCTGTGCTTTTGACCCTGTGCGAAACCCTAAGAACGGAATTCACATTCTGCAACAAGGGCGCACCAGCAGCAACGCAACCGCTCCGGCATATGGCACTAGCATTGGACGGGCGAGGTAGAAGTTGCGCAGACGCGGTGGCGGCGGGGGTGCAGCAGGGGCAGACGAGCGAGGCAGAGGTTGCGTAGACGCGGCGGCGGTGGGCGTGCAGCAGGGGCGGACTAAAGTGGATTCCATGGCCATGGAGATTGATGAACTCCAAATGAGCCCTGGTTCAACAGTTTTCGGGGTTGATCTCCACACTAATAGTAATTGCTGCTGCGGCCACCGCACCAAAAAGTGCCAACGACCATGCGAGAGACGAAGAAGAAGTAGAGGAAGAAGGAGAAGGGTCTGGGGGATTCGATGGCTATGGATAACTTAGAGTTGGATAAAATGTATGCAACAGAGGAGGAAGCGTGGCGCATGCAAGAGACAGACCCTCAAAGAAGAAGTTGGACGATGAACTTGGAGAACATGGGAAACATGTTCTTGGAGAATTCGGAGAACTCGGAGAACTTTGGAAACGCAAATGACTATCCATGAAATCTTAAATAATTTCACATCGTTTGGTTAAAAAACACAATTATTCAGTATGACCTGCAAACCTAATTATTCAGTAATACCTGGAAAGAGTATTATTTGACCTATTAAAGGCAAATGTGAGACGTGGTAAAACGCAGGAGAAGTGAAAACCCCAAACCGTGAAAAAGAAATTACCGGCATTGACCGGCACATTTTACTCTAGAAATAAAAAATGACAAGGGGGGTTTACGAAGTGTAAAGAATAAGTGAAGGTAAAGTTGACAGTAACTCAATAGAAAGTAGGGTAAGGTTTCATAAAGGACTGCAATAAAATGAATAAGTATCCGGTGATTTCATTAACTACAATGCCTAAAAATGACCGTGAAGAGCTCTCACACCTTTCCAATGCCATGTCAGCATTATCCTTTACGAAGTCCAAGAACAAAGGTAGCTCTAAAGAAGGGCGCCATGGTCAACAGAAATGACGCAAGTTCTGTTCACTAGTTCACAAAAAAGTGTAAAAGGAGCCAAGTGGTGACCGCCGGTACCTGCCACAACAGAAATCTGCTGAAAATCTGTTGAATCGGTCACAGTTTTCTAGTAGTGTGGATTGGGAGATTAAGAGGCTACAGCAGTGTAGTAAGACAAGTAGGCCCGATGTGGATGGACCTGATATAATCCAGCCCAATCTCACTCATGCTGATTATGTGATGTAACATAGTTAGAGTAGATTATGTGTTGGATTACATCTTCTATCCAAAGTTTTGATATGACTCTACCCGTGGCCACCTTATAATGTCAAAGACATCACCTAGATGTATTGGCCGTTTATGACTCTCAAAATTATTTCAATATACCCCTCAAGTTTTACGGTGATATGTTGTGAAATCGTGTAGAAATATATCTACATCTTTAAAAATCTAACGTCAAGTTTTGGACACAACTTCGACCCACTAATGTCGACCAAAGGTCCAATTCTATATTGTCAAACTGAGTATGTGCTATTACAAGTTAGATGATCGAAACCCTCTAAATGAGTAGACATAAAACGGTAACTTGTAAATGTCAACCGGAAGATCACCTTTGTATATTTGATTGTATCACATTCTATCTAACATTTTGGTATTTTATTTTTAGGTTTGATCTTAAGATTCAAGAAAATACCTGATATCATGTGACAAACACCCAACTTCCTTTTCCCAATCCGGTGGTGCGTCAACTCTACCATGCTACTTCTGGAACCAACGCTACGTCACAGTCAAAGAGACTCTAAACGTTAATCGTCAACTCTAATCGTATACCGTCAGCTGTGCGCACGGACTACATTCCAAAGCCGTGTTATCCGCTGTGCCAAATCCAAATTTGGCATTATGTAATGCCCGAAACATTTTTCTCAACTGCATACATGCCATATAAAATATAAATGAGGCACAATACAAAATGAAAGACTTCAACAATGAGAGTCCCATACAAATTATCGCTGAAATACGTACATGTTGGAGTAGAATTAAGTAAGTTTATGGTCTTGTGTACAATGTTTCAATAAACGGACGTTCGAGGGATGATGGTTTAGGAATACAGTTGCGCTTTACAAATTCTGGGACCTCCCAATATGCTTGGTTATTTAAAAACGGCAAATGATTACAATGCAAATCTCTATGCTCTTACATAAATTCAATACTCTATAATTGCATAACACTGGAATCACTACTGTCTACCGGACGTGGACTAATTCGTCCGGACAAGTTACTCGAGCTAACGAAAAAGCCAAAGCTCTCTTGACGCTCATCTATGTAAGCTAGTTCAAGAGCAGCCTATGGCGTGGTAGTTATGTAAATATCCCATGTCCATGCTATGCACACTACGTGCAAAGGTGCCATTTGGGGAACAACTCCTCCAGCTCCCCTAAGACGAGCTTTGGCCAAACCAAGCTGTGAACCACATCCTTCTCCAGTCCAGATACAAGGAAGGATTGAATGCAAGGTGCCACGAAAAGTCCACTTTGCTTGGTGTCAGTATCCGGGGCGAACTTCTCTTGTACAGTACACTTCATCTCCATGGCGTTTCTGCTCGGTAGATCAGAATGTGGTAGATCCCAGTTCCTCCAAGAGCTCCAAGGTTCCTCGCACGGCAGCTTGTAACGGACACCATTGGAACGAAGGTGAGGAAGAGCCATAACAATGCATCGAATGGAAATTGAACCGCCTTGACTAGCAACACCAAACTTAAAGTGTTTCTATGAGGTGGAGTCTTCTATGACACGCTTCGCTTTAGCTATTGCCTGCAGCAATGCCATGTATACTCTCAAACTGCAGCGCCTCTTCAGAACACTAAACGGCACCATGATATCAATAAAATATTTTAAACACAGTTTACAGTGTAATGGGACCACAACATGGATTTATTAATAGAGTCGTGTACCATGCATGTCCTTTTGGTGTACGAGAGGTTTAATGGGCAGTGTAGAATCCTATGGTCTACGTCCATAACACTGTGATCTGTCAGAAATCTACACTACTGGAATACAATTTACGCTCTAGGATGTTTGTACTCTTGCAACTGCCGACAAGGGGGTGGGGTGGGGGGATCAAAAGATGTTCTAACAATCTTCTCAGCATAACAACAACACAACATGGAATGAGCTTCAATGCTGCGTCAAAGTCTTCTGTTTGATTTTTTACATCCTAGGTCCTTCCTGCAGCACACAGTAATGCTACGCTGAGATGCTGCCAAACTGGACGCAACAAGATTGCGACTCTCTAGTTTTTGTTACCCGAGTAGTTGGCCACGTGGCCTCAATGCTCTTGCGGTTTAAGGATAAGCAAATAGTCCGAGACGATACCCATTATCATATCACCGGTTATTACATTGAAAATTTTATTGTACACACGTCAAGCCACAGCAGCAATGTCCCTAAGCCTACTGACCCAAACACCTCGGTCATCCACATTCTCCAGGGATGGGCAGTGGTCATTATCCCTCATCGGAAATCGAAGCTATACTTACCGCGCCCAAACAATCAACTCCCTTAATGTAATGAGTAGACCTTGATGCAATGTTTCCAGACAGGTTATCTTTCTCGATGCCTGACACGTTTCCACTTCTATTTTAGCGATCTGACTGTAGCTAATGTCTGCGCATAGTTCTTCATCAGTGTATGTGTCAGCATAGATGTGTACTGAGTTCAATACCTACGATGGAGTAATCAGTTCGGCAGCACTCTGGATCTCATTATCATGAATGGAAATCTCTCCTTCTATTCGCGAGATGATTCCATCCACTTTCTTCATGGGCTGTAAAGGAACTGAGGCTGAACCTTTGATCTCTTCTGCGGCATTCCCAGTGTTATGTTCCTTCACGGGTACAACAGTCGCCTTGTCTTGACGTTTAGGTGCCATTTCAGTGCTGCACTCTGTTATGTCATCGCCTGGTTTCGGTGCCATTCAATCCGCCCTACCCGCGTAGCATCTCGGTAGCGGTGGCGCCTCCACGAAGCTGCATCTTCATCAACCACCACATTGTGAAACTGCCGGATTCCTCTATGAAGCTCTTCGCGGACATTCCATACATCAGTGCTCCATTCCTAAACTACTTCATCACAGATCCATCCAATGTCAATGTTCTCTCTGATGCGCAGGGCAGGACTCCAAGATTTGCTTTGATCGCCCGATGCTTTGTGTGACTTAGTGCACCAAATCTGGACAAATCAGTGCTCATCCTCGACAACGATGTCTCGGAGGGCACGAATCTGCACCGTCTTTACCCAATCGAGCACGGCTTGCACACTTGCACCATGAGTTGACCAAACCTGTTCATCAAGGCTAACGCTGTACAGTCCATTTGCAACAGTGTTGCTGATCCCACGCACGTCTGCAAAAAGATAGTCACTGCAAGAAACCTAGGCTGACACTACGCGTTGAAATGTGATCGAATCTGCACAACACTCGGAAAAGTATCTTCTTTCAATCCCCATTGCTGACAGGTTATGAGCCGGAACCTCCCAAAAAATTGGTAGAATAGCATCCGGAAAACGTACACCAGGATGTCTGCCGTTGGACTCTGTTGTCAATTATAACCTTCGTCACTTCTCTGGCTTCGTGCTCTGAGAAGGTGGTGGGGATGTTAGTGAGGATGCTATGATGTGCAGGAGATAAAGGACATCATAACCAATCCACTATATTGTTGGAAGTGTAACAGTTGATAGCATATCATTACTTATGAAAGTATATCACTTACAATATTGAAAATCATAAAACAGATATGATTTTGGCACTAAGAGAATATTGTTTGCCAGAAGAGCAATTGCAATCGCTTGCACTGGGCTTACCATCGTGCCCCCAGGGTTGTGGTGGCAATTTTTCGAGGATTACAGGCTGACTCCTGAGAACCCACCAAATAGGGCACCAACCCCACTGTATGGCGTTAGTCCTCAATGCTGCAATCTTTGCCCATGCCACCTGGCTTTTCTGCAACACGTCTAGGCGAGGCTTATTGCGCTTGTCTTCAAGAGCCTTGCATGCTTGCTCCCATTCTTGGTGCTTTTTGCAGTAGTCAATGTAGCGGCCACTATCATGGACAGAACGTGACAATGGAGTATTCGAGCTATTAGATATGAGTGCCTCATGTCGTAGCACGTGATACCGGATACTCCCCTAGAGCGCACTTTTTCGTATTAAGAATGCTCGTAGAGGTGATTTCCGAGTTATCATTCCGCGGAGACTTTGTGAAGTAGGAGGTTTCCGGAGATTGGTCCGGGCTAATGATTTCTCTCTTTTTCTCACCAACTAACTTCCTCTTCCCGTACTAAACCGGATCTTCTTCAACTGACTGATCCGGTTATTGCTAGATCCGGTTTCTGTCCAGATAGGAGGTTTATCCAACCCTACTCTGCCCGGTCTATCCTAACGACTTAACCCGGTTTGTTTTAGCCTCTGTTTTCCCTTTGAGGGTTCTCCATTTGCATTTAGTGGTGCTGGATTTAAAGACACACCCTTCCCTACCTTGGTCTGCTGCGTGAACCGGCTCGACTTCCTCCACAGGCCGGGAAGTCTGTTCCAGGGTAGAGCTTCCTGCTCCTAGCAACCGGTCTAAATCTCCCGCCTAAGGTGCATCCACTGACAACCGAAAGGTCTCCTGCAACTCGCTCCCGGACAGAGGGACTCTTCCTCCCCGGTAACTGGTTTCCCCCACGTCCAGTTTGGGTACGGGTGGGCACCTTGAAATTACCTCTACTGCCAGTGCCCAGAATCCCACCAATGCCTCCTCCACTTGGGCAGCGTACTCTTTCACGATGTTTTTCACCTGTGCTGCCCCTTCCATCCTCGGGTGGGTGATCTTCTCATCGTAGAGCCTGGCCTTGGTCTGTACCTCCCTATCCGGTTGGAACAACCGGACTACCTTCTTGAGACAGGTCCGGTCGTGCTGCTACATCTTTTAGATGTGCTTCTTCTTCCGGTCCTGCTCGTTCTTCTGCTCCAGCATGAGCACGGTCGCCTTGGCCGACTCCTTGCGAGTCCGGTCCACCTCCTTCCGGAACTTCTTGACCATCTCCGGGTACTCCTCTACATCATTGCTTCTGAGGACGTTCCCCAGTCCCCTCATTACGGTGTACAGGGGAGTATACCTTTCCTCCACCACTTCCAGGGCTACTCGGATTGGTAAGAGCATAATATACGCTGCTGACGAGGATTGATGTCTCCTCCTGTGCCTCCCCGGTTGGTCCTGCTTCCTGGGCTGGTCCTGCTTCCCGGGCTTGTTCCGGTCCCTGGGCTGGCACTTCGTCCCGGTCTTCCTCTTCCTCGGATTAATCCTCCTCAGACTCCTCCTCTTGTTCTTCCTCTTTCGGTTCCAGCTTCTTCTTCCGCTTCGCCTTTTCCTTTACATTCTTCCTGCGGCTGCTCGAACCGGCTTTGTCAGTGGGACGGACTCCTTGGGTGTTCACTGGAGTCGTCTTCTTCCTGTTCTCGGTCTTCTTCCGGGGCGGAGTAACCTTCTGGATTTCCAAATCGTCCCCTTCCCCGTCACTCCGGATGACCCGCTTCCTCTTTTGCTGGTGCTGTCCCCGGGTGCGCGCTCGGAAGGGGCCACCCCATCCGGTTGCGTACCTCCTGCCTGATCCTCTCTCTTCTTCTGCCTCTCCTCTCGCTACGGCCTTGCACCACCCGGTTGGCCTCCTTCTTGGTATTCTCTCCTCTTCCGACGTTCCTCAGGCTGGGCCCCGGCGCCACCCGGCTGCTCTCGTACCGGGTCCTCCCTTCTCTTCCGGCGTTCCTCTGCTTGAATTCCTCTGGCCGGTTGGGACGCCTCCGGTCTCTGTGCTTCGCTCCGGTCGCCTTGCGCGCCCTCTTCTTCTTCCTTGTCTTCTTCTTCTTCTTCATGCACATGCCTTGCCCGATTTCGCTCCCCTCCCGGACGCGCCGCCTTTTTCTTGGCCGGGCTCCTATCTACCGGAACCGGTTGCGTCTCTAGCCTCGCCTTCTCCTTATCCGTGAGGCATCCGTGCTTAGCATACAAGTGATAAAGGAAAGGAGCAATGGGGCAACGCTTTGTACCTCCAATTTTTGACGCCTCTCGGTTGACATTCCACTGCACCACGAAGTCCCAATTGATCTTCTTCTTGTAGTATAGTACGGAATAGATGCCCTTCGTCAATGTGATTGTGATGGTGGTGGGCTTGTCCGGGCTGAAAATTGGCACCAAAAACTGAAGAAGCCGCTGCTCCCGGGGAGTCTTGCAATCCTCCACCTTGAACCCGTCCTTGTCCGAGATGTGGAAGAAGCGCTCCTTCACCCAACTCGAGTCTCCCTTTCGGGCCAATTTGAGATTGTTCGGGCTATCCGGGAAGCCGTACGTCATGCGCCACTGTTCCCGGGTCCAGTGCTTGTACTTCGCCCGGATGAAGCTTGTCCGAAAGGCTGGCTCCATGTCTCCGCCCATCAACTCCCCCAACATCCGAGCATCCTGCAAGTCCCACACCTGGTAAAGGAGCTCCCCACACCCTATGGTCGTGAGATCGGCGCGCAGCTCGTCAAAGTTGCCCGGGTGTTGCGGAACGACTAGAACCACCTTCTTCTCTACGATTTTAAACCCTACGGAATTATCCCCTTTCCTCGGCATCTCTACAGTCTCCGGGCGCACTTCTCTTCTACTCCACAAACTGCGCCAAAATTTCTGGCGCTCTCGCTTCTCTAACTCCGGTCGCGCACTATCAACCCTAATGCTATCTGGAATTACAAAACTCTGTTGACGAGGAGGACTGGAAACACTGGGAGAAAATCAACAGTGAGTCGCCCAGTTTAGGGCGGCCCATTTTAAGGTCCAGATTGTGGCCGGGTCCGTCAGAAACTTGTCCCCCTCTATCTGGTCGCCCATCCGGTTTCCTACCGGATTTCTATCGGGGTCCGCCGCTATTCCGGTTCCGCAGTAATCACTCAAGCTCGCGCGAGAGCACCACTCTCTCCAAATAAATATAAAGCCCATCATGGCCGCTACTTCTTCTATTTACGGCGGCGGGGGCTACCCCTTACTGCCCTAAAAACCCTAACTGCCCGCTTTTGAAGAAAACGAGATTCGACATTACCCCATTTTCAAATGTGAGCGTCCCCGCAAACATTTATCCTATTAAACTTACCCCGGGGAGGAACCTCCTCCTGAAGTTTCGCCCCCTGGTCCGGAGTCCATGTCAGATTCGAGATCCACGTCGGATCCGGATTCCGGATGGTACCTTTTTACTTGGGAGCCATTTACCCGGGTATCCATCCATTTTCCCTCTAAATCCTCTAGCTGGAGTGATCCGTTAGGGAAAATCTCAGTGACTTTGTAGGGACCTAACCAACGAGTATGCAACACCTCATTCATCTCATTGATCGCATTAGAGACACGGGCTGTAACATCCTCAGTCACCTTCGTGTCATGCTGCAGCTGATGGCCACGCTCAATTTTCTATTATACATCCAAAGAGATCGATAAAAAAGGACGGGTACACCAGTCCAACCTATTGTTATGAAATGTATAGGTAGTGTTACGTAGGTCATACTAGTGCTTTGCCACGGTACCACCACAACGTCACAACCTTCATCTTGTTCTCATACTGATTAGTCTTCTGAAAATCGTTCCATCTCCGCTGAAACTCCTTCCCTCCATGTTCCAGAATAGCCCATGGTAAAAAACCTGTCTTCATGTCGAGTAGTTGGAAAAGGTTTGTTGATTGGAATTCCTGTGGTGTAGTAGGAGGCTGGAGATTTACGTACACGTCATTGGCTTCAAGCCTAGCCTTCCTTTTGTGTCCAACCTTTTCCTTCTGTAGTCTGGATAGTCGGCCGACTGCAGTGCCTTCCACGCCTGAATGGCACCGGATTGGGGATATAAGCCCCTCCCCTGTGATCCACATAAGATGTATGTCCTTTTGTTCTGTAGAATCCTCTTTAGTTAGCACAGCCTTACCCTTCACTCCTGTCTCATTGCCTTCACCGGCCGCTACCCCTGCCACTGACATACACGCTCATCATAATACTCGCGGTTTAAGATGGAGCCATTTCAATGTGCAGCGCCGTTGATGATAAATGAATCCAAAACAATTGAGAGAGAAAAGGGCGTACATACCGCGTATGCGAGATGGCCTCATGTGGCCACGGTATACATGCAATTGTAAGAAAAAAGGGTATACATACCCGAGTTGGTCTTTGCCTTCTTAGACTGCGGTTTAGCCCACGATATTTGAAACTGAGGGTTTGCTTCCATGTTCGAGGCAATCGTCCTGTCCTTCCTCTTCACTCCCGCACTGATGGTAGGATCGAGGGTGTTGGCATAAGCTGCCTTCTTAGGATTCCCGGATTGTAGTCGACTTCTTAGCCTACTGTTCTCCAAGCGGTCCTGGTTTATGACTGCATCCTTTTCCAGCAGTGTGTGCTTTCCTTTGCGGGGCACTTCCATCAAAACGTTCCCAGATGGCTTCCCTTCGTTGGCAAATGGGTTTTTCGCATGTGGATTGCCGATGGGCGTTTTCTTCATACCCCGTGGCCGGTCTTCCTAGACCGCGAAATGTACCCTTTGCTCGAGAGCCGACTTCGCCGGTTCCTTCTCTCGGCCAACAGTCTCTACCATCTTGTGTTCCTAAATGACACCTTGCTGGTTTGTTTGCCCTTCTGAGACTCACCTACTTTGCTAATATTGGCGCAAGTAATTCTGGCAGACTTCCACACGGGATCGTGGCTCGACCTTTCATCCTGCACATTGTTATAAGTGTCATGACTATTGCAGAGTATCGAAAGTATGTTACACCCGAAGGCAAGCTGCACACCTGAGCACCCTAAATCGATTAATTCTATCACCTTTGCAAGGCAGGAGAACACGTGCGACGTACTTGGAATTCATTGTCGGTGCTACAGGCATCTTCGTTGCCATTGCTACATGCGTCCGCCTCAGTACTCTTGGAACGAGTACTCTAGGCCGTACATGCTACTTTCCCCACTTTGTCTGTCGGCTTTCTTTCAATCGCCACACGCGTGAATTGCACAACATTCCCCTTCCCATACATTTTTCCGGTTTTCCCTTGTCCGCTTTCTATGTCCGGATATGGATAGGATATTTTTCCTCCCAAGGCACGGCACCCCTTTACGAATCGGCGGTGTTGTACTGGCCATTTGTTGCAAAAGTCATCTTTACGGCACATCACGCATCTCCATAATTTTCTCGTTTTCCCGTCCTTTCCAGGCATTTTACATTTCCCTCTAGTGCTATGCAAAAGGAACTCTACCAAAAGCCGATCAATATGATCTTGCGACTCATAGTGGACAAAGTAATACTCGTTGTAGATCCAAATCTTTCAAGTCACACGCCGGTTAATTTCATACTTGGTAGTATTTGTGCCATCCTTCGCCCTCGATGAAGTACCGAGATCCGCAGGTTGGATAGTATTGGCACCACGGACCGTCATAGATGGGCCTGCCCTTTTCTCTATAGCACGCTCTGGTTGCTCACGCCAGCCTAGGTGGTTGGACGCCATTGTCACACCCTTGGGACCCTTGGATTGGCTGGCATCCAAATGGCTAAAGGACCTAGCTTTAGCCAGTTGACAACAATATTAGCTTGGCACCTTTAAGTGGTAACATCCTGCAAGTCTATCGCAACTAGTGTTATGTTTACACCGGTTGGTTTAGACTACCTTTTCACTACCAACCTTTGTCCACATTTTGAAGTCTATCAAATTTGTACACCACTGCATCTAATGGACCCCGAAACAGATCAATGACATTTTTTATCAGATCCCATATGGTTTGTCATGACAACAAAAGTCTTACAGGTCACAGTTTCCCAGACTTCTCTAAAGCACCAATTTGCAACCATACAGAAAATGAATCTAATTACATTATACACGACTGTTTGCCCCCCCCTACAAATGGATGACATTTGATTCACAGCGCACAACAGTATCTATATTGTTACAATAACTAAAAGAATTCATACTTTTACGGTGGATCTGATATCTTCGTTAGGCTAACTTCGTCTCCTCAACCCTAAACCCTTCACAACTTCGCTCGATCACTTGGTTGGGTTTATACGGAGGCTCATAAGGCAACAATATTCAATGTAGATGGAAAGCGGACGTAACTCGATCAGAACACAAATGTCCTTAAGGCAAACTTGTAGAGTTCTTAGCAGTTCCCAGGATTAGCAACAACTACATTAGTGCATAACAATGATATTGAATATCGTACCGCAGTACCCTTCACCCTGCTGCTAACCACGTTTTACTTATAAAAGTCAAGGTCCACATGTCGATTGTACGTGGACACACACTGCTGAGACAAATTGAAATAGAATTGTTTCAAAGCCTAAACGTAAACCTAAATCCTAAAACCTAAAATCTAAACCCTAGTCCTAGATATTTCAAAGACACAAACAAATAAGAATTCTTATCATCATTTTGCTATCTACAACCGGTTCCCTATTCCTGTTAGACGGAGAGAATGATATTAAATTGAGGGTTCCAATTAAGACGTCTACAATAGCTAGACTGCTCGTACGAAGGCCAGGAACCCTAAGAGCATCTCAACGACGTGCAAACGGTGCGATGAAAAGTGAAAATCGCCTAAAGAGAATCGAAAAGCTGGCACCACGTTGCAATGTGTATCTCATAACAAAAACTGCCACCAATCCTGTGAATCGCTCCAAAACTTCAGATGGAGATCTCGGCTTGGAGTAGAATTTGAAGGCTTGATTCACCGGCTGATCAAGTTGCCGGTGTGGTCGCGTCCCCGCGGCTCAGCATTCATAAGACGCCAAACATTTACAAGCACGAATAACGACAACACAATTAGAGCGTTACTTAGTCCCGAGTTCCCGTAAAATCCGCCTTCCTCTCCAATGCAGCACCAACGACTACGAGAATCACCTACTCTGGGCCACACCAGCGCTCGATCATATCGCAATTTAGGGTTTAGGCATAACACTGGATGCAAAAGAACCTGCAAATGGAAGGAAATCCAATACCCTACCCTATCCAATTCATCAGGAATCAATGCTATGCAAGATCCATATTTCAAAGGTTCCACTTTACCCGGATCTACATGACCTTCCACAACCCTGCCGTAGTGAGTGCTATGTTGGGCATCGTCTCTTTCTCAACTTCTACGTTGGATGGGTTTAAGGAAAGGTGAAATCAGTCATGCAAAATGGCCGCATTAGGGGAGAGTTCCAGATTTGTAGCTTCTAGAGCTGATATTCACCCAAAGCATGAGAACCTTCACAGTTTAGGGTTTCAAGCTCCGGATCAATCTTCCTTCCAACAAGCTCTTGCGGCCATCGAGAGGAGCGTTCAATACCCCGCTCTTGGACCTTGAAGGGCTGGAGATGTTGAGTGGAGGATGCTGGAGCGTACGCAGCGTGGAACGCACGGAAAAACGCCCGTTGTTCATCAGTGTTAGGTGAACTCTGATCATGTCAACGATTTTGTCGCGGGCATGGAGGGTGCTAAAGGACAGATCTTCTGCAAGGAAGGATCTTGTGATTAAGAAGCACGTGTTCAAGGTTGCTTCAAGAGTGCAAGCCACGGCCGGACTACTTTTAAGGAGGTAAGAACATCCACCATTACCCTTTGAAACTCTTGCGCGGAATTCCTCTTTGAAGCTCTTGCGCGGAATTCCTCTTTGAAGCCCTTGTGCGGACTGTCTTTGAAACTCCACACATGTTTTGTAGGTTCAATTGTCAATATCGACCTCTAGACCATAGCGGAAGTGTGAAGGACATCACCGAAGACAAGGTTCCAAAGACTAGAAAGAAACGTCCCACAGTCAAAAACATAATGGCAGGTGAATATACGGCGCCTCCGAAACCGCCTAAGAAGCCCCGCGCTCAAAAGGTGAAGCTGGCATTGATGATGACAAGCACCCATATCACTGGCCCGGACCGTAAACCGCGGGCACCATGCAAAGTAGCTGTTGTAGCGAGTACTTCCTCCTTCTTTGCTTGATGTGAATGAGCCACCGGAATCTACGGCGCCTCTAAACCGCCGAGAAAGCCCCGTGCTCGGAAGGTTTCGCAATCTCCGGCGCCTCCAAAACCGCCGAGAAAGCCTCGTGCTCGGAAGGTTTCGCAACCTCCGGCGGCTGCTTGCTGCCATAACACTGGCTCGACCAACAACGGCGGTCAATGTCCTGACATGGGAGGGACCTGTTCTTGTGTCCAGTCAAAGAGAGCGGGGCGTAAACCCCGGGCATCACGCAAGGTACCCGCGGTTGCAAGTACTTCTCCTTCTTTGCTTGAATTGAATGAGCCACCAGAATCTGTAGCGCCTCCAAAACCGCCGGGGAAGCCCCGTTCTCGTAAGGTGTCGCAACCTCGGGCGGCTGCTTGATGCCATAACACTTGCTAGACCGACAATGGCGGTCAAAGTACTGACGTGGGAGGGACATGTGCTTGCGTCTAGACAACGAGAGCAGGGCGTAAACTGCAGGCACCACGCTGCGCACCTGCTGTTGCGAGTGAACCTCCTTCCTTACTTGATCTAAATGAGGTACCAGTTGGTATAGAGGTTGACCCGCCTTAACATAACACTGACCTTGACAGGGATATCACTGCTGCCATGTCTAGGCTGACGACATCCAGTAGCCAAAAACCTGAGCTTCCTGATCTGAATCTGGAGCCACCAATGGAGATACTGCCAAGAAGCCGAAGGCCAAGCGCGATTTACGAAAGAAGTGGGGCGAGTTGATTAAACGAGGATGTAAGGCTTCTTTCACGGTTAAATCCTTATATCACTTGCCTCAAACTGCCAAAATCTGCATAATTTACCCAAGGCATACCAATGACAGGGGCTAGTCATGCAAAGTGATTTGAAGATTGGAGATAGGAGTGCCCTTCAAGCGCACTTGTCTCCAAAAATGATTGAGAAGGTGCAAGGTTGGATTTGAGAGTGATACAGTGTTGCGCAGATCATGGACAAGCACTTGAAGAACATACAAGACCGCTTCCAGAAGGATTCATTCGACGTTGACCGGGACGTTTTCCTTGAAGAACAAGACGTTTACAATCTCGCAAATGGTGTTTATGGCAAAACATGGAGATTGCACAAACATGATGCAATTAGCGTTCGAATATAGGTTCAGCGGAATCCTTACAAGTGGTTTTACTACAAGGAGACAACGACAGAAGAGGTGCGAGGGGCATTCACTAGTACAAAACATAGTGTTTTGCCACCAAGTTTTGCACCAATAAATTGGTGCATTTTAAATGACGCACCAACTTTTGAATTGTAATTCATTAGTGCTTTTGAACACTCTGTTGTAAAACAGGAAAATAATCCACATCATTACGTTGATATTGCAAATCACGTAATTTACAAATCTACAAATTTAATCACGTAATCCTCTTCAATTTACAAATTCAGAAATATCAATTTTTTGTGAAATATGAATGTTGTGAAATTTGAATGTTGTGAAATTTGAATGTTGTGAAAAAAATGTGCGCTGCTCGAAAAAAATCTGGCAGCCCAAAGCTACCATTACACCTTTGATCTTGCCCTAGTCAACACCAATTCCACTCCTCGTCATCACAGTCAACCTCGAGTCAACTCCACGTCATCACATGTCGCCATGAGATTTGAACTCAAGACCTCATGGTTATAGGTGGAGAGACTATCACCACTTTCCCAACCCACTTCTCATGTACAAAACGCTTGAAAAATCGATAATATACAATTATCAAAAACAAGCAGCAATTTACATTGTTTGGTAAAATTTTCAAACAGTCATAACTTTTGCAATACAATACATTTTTGAACGGTTTTTTTCTTCTTAGGTAGGTGTTGTAATCCGGGCTCTACTCCAATAAAAAAAATTGACAAAGCATTTAAAAAAATTTCTCTATTCAATTTAAAGTGACAGCAAAGTTAGAAAAACATGTAGTAATTTTAAACCTTTAAAACTTTTGCAATACAAAGCATTTTTGAACATTTTTTTTCACGTGTACGTGTTGTAAAGTGTTTGATGAGGAGCTCTTGTAATAATAAGAGGATGTTTTCTTGAAATTCATGTAGAACATAATTCACGTATTTCTCAAATTCACGTAGAACATAATTTGCGTATTTCTCAAATTTACTTAAGCCATAATTCATGAATTTCTTGAAATTTACGTAGGACATAATTCATCTATATCTTGTGTTATGTGATATTTGTCACTAACTAAAGGATGACGTGAATATAAATTATCATACTTTGTTGAATTTTTATTTTGTATGCTCTTCAAATTAGAATGTTGTGATAAAAATATCCAACATATCCTAAACATAAATTTGATACATACATGAATAACGTAGTCTTGAATACATGATAAAAGTTTATTATTTCAACAATGACGAATTATTAAATTATGAAAAATCGGAGTACTAATAAGACGTGAAAAATAAAATAAAAATGAATTGGTTATGTGCTTCAATTGGCTTTAAAATCCAACAATATACGAATAATAGACATCGAATTGTTAAAACTATCAAATCCATGTAAATTTCACATACAAACATGAATGGAGGTGAGAATGTATTTTTGTCATCAACATTGGTGCTACATAGTACCAACATATGAGTTTGGTGTTTTTTGCAAAATTTGATTGGTGGCAAAATGCCATGGTTTGTACTAGTGATTAATGGGCTGTAACATGTCATTCACGTCGGACATTCAAACATCGTGGCTGGAGTACGGTCACGCAGGAGGGATCTCCATGGATGCCACGAACTCTGAAAAGGTACAGTTATAATTTTTGTGTGTGTTATGCACATTTCAGTGTCATAGTTTTTTGCACTGTCAATGTTATGTTATTCATCACAGATCTTCTGACACTATCCCTTGTGTGGTGTCCTTTGAGCTCAGTTCCTTTTGTACACCGTAATGGTGTTCGATGAATACCACAACGGTGTTCCGGTGGCATTCATTATTACGAGCAAGTTTGCGCAAGCAGACGTAGTGCCATGACATCTGACGAGGCAGATTGGTGTCCAAGTGCTTTCATCGTGGACTGCGCACCTGGAGAGATAAACAGTCATGCGTACGTGTTCTGAACTTGATGTCTTGGATCATCACTCTAATGGTCTCACATTTATTTAATAGATCATTACGCTTGCTGCCATAACACTAATTTGGATGTTGGCGTTCGTCGTAAGTTAACACAACTACTGTTGTTCCGAGGGAAGTGTGGCCAAGTACAATGATTTTTTTGTGTTTGTGGCACGTGCGAAGAGCCTTACTGAAGCGAACATGCATAAAGAATCCAGATCACGACAAGCGGGTTGATGTTCTACGGGAGCTGGGGAAAATTATGTACGACAGAATGGGCCCTATTGGGGATGCAGCAGTGCTATGGGCAACCGAGAAGTTAGCTCAGTTGGAGGGAAAGTTCCCTTTGTACCCGGATTTTTGGGAATACATGCACAGCCAATGGTTGAACAAGGTGCACATGTGGGTTGTTGGATTTCGTGATCTACCTTATGCAGGGCAGGACACTAACTCTGCAATCAAGAGGTACCATGGCTATCTGAAGTTGGTTTTGAAAGCGGAACGGTGTCGCATAGCCGGGCGACGGGTGGATTGGTGCATCCGCAAGCTGATGGCAGTGTTACGGCATTACTAGTATCAGCATTTCCGGAAGATGTGTGGATTCATCGACAACAGCAAGATGCAAGCGGTTGTTGTTGGTTTGATTATCAAGGAAAGGACCATACCCGACAATGATGTGAGTCTTCCAGAGTATGACGGAGGGCCAGCGCGGGTTGTGTCTTTGGAATCTAGACAACTCCTCTACACGGTGTATAATCCCACTACGGACCTCGCTTCTTGCACGTGCGTTCATGCTCAACGAGGCAATATATGCAAGCATCATGTGAAGGTCCTACATATGTTGCGTCATGATCTTGCTGAAGGGACTATTGCAAGGTATTGTGGTCGCACACTAGGAAATCTCAACGGTGGCGTTCACGAAATGCTGAATCCAGCTCAGTGTTATGTATCAACGGAGGTGAACACTGAACCTGGCCAGAACTGTACTGCAGCCAGCACCGCTGCTCTTCAGGAAGTCATGAGTGTCAAACCTCGAGGAAACCTCCTCGACACACTCCGCAACCAGGCCATCGCCCTAATCAAACAGGTTGAAAGACAAGACTTGTTGATGGATCACCTTCACGCCGACTTCAATAGTGTTCTTGGCAGAATCAAGAGTCTGCAGTCCGACATACAGAAGGAAAAAATTGACGCATCTGCCTCCGCTCCCATCCTCATCAAAGTAAATGACGACTAGGGTGATAGTTTTGATCGCAAAAAGGATTTTCTCGAGCGAGGTTACCTGTAATCAAGACTGTCCGTAATGACCATTCAACAAATTTGTGCTCAGATGTGACATGTATTCTTGCCTCGGGACTGTACATGTAGAATGATTCAGTCTTTAATATGGGTTGTGCTATGAACCCATATGTATCTTGACATCCTGAATGTATTAAACATTGCCTCGTTGAACATCGCCTCGTTGGGCATTCAATTGGAAAGCTTGCAACAATAGATATCATCAAGACTAAGCTCCGCCTCATTCAAATTGTCACCGATCATCCCTGGAATAAAACCTGCATTGCATTATCTCGCATTTTTTTCAGGACATCGGTACAGGAATTTGCCACAACCGATTCAGTGGTTTAATCTCTTTGTTAGCAAAATCTGTGCGTTCAATTATTACGTGGTAAATATATCACGATGCGGTGATGTCCAATGGCAAGCTTGGATTTCAATCTGAATCTGAGTCTCAAAATAGCATAACACTGAAATAAGGACAGTCTTTTTGAGATCCCGGGCTCGATTGTGGCCATCCGGTTGCCCGATGACGGCGATGGATCTGAGTTTGGATACTCCCAGGTAAGAACATCCACCTCTATATGGAAGAATGCTCACATTGTTGGTCGCATCAAAACACAACGCAGAAACACTTCTTAGATACAACTCCTCGTATCCCTCCACCATAACCGCTAGCACTCCAATCCTGCTTCTCCTCGTTAACATCCGTGTTTAAAACATCCTCCACTGCCATCTGGCCCTGCGCTACGCTATGTCTCTCATGACTCAGTTTGCACAGCTCTTCCATAATTTCTTCCTCTAACTCCACGACAAATGTAGAACCCATGATGGAGGAGAAGTCTACCCTGAACCAATCCGGAGTTCTATTGGTACATATAGTTCACAGCAAAACCGATTAGGTTTGTGCGCACAGCATTCACCCGTGCTCAAAATAGCTGTAGCCGTGTGCATAACACTATGGTAACATAAGATTTTAATGCATAGGTCCATGGAAGTTTCCAATCACTGCTGAAAAGCTACCATCTAGTATGGGAAACCACTGCCGGTTGTGTACAGAATGCTATGGAAACCAAATAGATGTTCTTCTTCTTAGCTACAAAAACTCCAACAATTCATGGTGCTCAAAAATCATAACGTTCACGCTCCCAATAGTTTGTGGTCATTAATGTTCTCGACTCATGGGACTATACTACACCTGATTTCAAAGAATCAATCTAAGCATAGATAGTCTAATTGTGCGCTATCATGTCATAACACCAGTATCGAACCTTGTAGAGTATCTAACCACGATCGAACCACGATCTGGGGTGGTACTAGCCTAAGCCCACAAAAGGCAGCACATTAGAAGCTGCTCTTACAAACTCGAAGCACTACAGCTCACAACCAGCATGAATATACATGAAACATTATTCTCTTAAAACACTGCAGTTGCCAAACATTACAATAGCCAATAACAGAAGTTGCCACCAATTCAAAACACAAATTAGATTACATCGCATAACAAAGCAATACAGCAGGTGCACTATGCCACGAACTTCCGCACTGACGGAGTATTCACTTAAGTTTAAAGTTGACTACCTTGACGTTTCTACGTGGCCTCGAGTTTGTTCCCCCGACCGCAGGCGTCCTTTCAGTCTGTCTTCTTATTTTTGTCAGCGCCTCTTCTACAGGTCTCTTGATTCTAGCCTCTAGTTTAAGCACAGGTATAAAATCCCCGTGAACATCTTGCACCTCGACTTCGTCCTCTGAGTGATCAAGTGGACGCAACAACATTCTCCGAGGAGACCTGTATGTCTTGTTATCTCCAGCGGACAGCAGCTCTGAAGCAAATGCTTGCATTGCGTCAGCAACAAGGTCGTGATTATTATATGGTTCGAGTAGCTTTGCCAAAAATCTCCGGAGATCCTCGGTACTTCGGGATCTGTGTAGTCGTTATACGTGCGAGTTTGTTCCCGCTGTTTATTACACATGTCAATTTTTTAATACACCATTCATATGTAATGCATCATTTATCTATTTCTGGAATGACCCTACTACAGAATTCACAAACTCCAGAAATCAGCGAAAATTTCTAACGGAGGATATAGAAGGATTTTGGCCAACGGAGGATCCTCCGATAGAAATCACCATACTTTCTGCCTATGGAGGATCCTCCGATGTGCTCCATTTTGTTCCACATACAGTGTTCAACACATACAATGCTCTTTGCACAGTAAGTAAACTTTGTCAATTGTCCCCAAAAACAAGTACCTCTTTACTTAGCGACTTCCAACATAGTAGAAAAATAGTAAGGACTTCTCATATGCGCAAAGTTGAATACTGAGGACCTAAGATTGTGTCAAGAGATCCCCCGATGACAAATGAAGTGCTAAGTGCTCGTAGGCCTCTATTTGCACATAATTATCATGCTAAATCCACTACTTCACTAGACTTCTAAATAGACAAGTGACTTCCTAAGTAGTAAGTATATTATTTGACAGGGGATCCTCCGATGAAGTATGAAGACTAGTTCATCACTAAGTATATTCACTAAGGAGTTCACATATACTAACTAACTAAAGGTCTGGACCTAACATATTGATATCGGAGGATCCTCCGATGACACATGAACTGGTAATTGCTCTAAGGCCTCCTTCTGCACAGATCATGCTAGATCCACTATTTCACAAGACTTCTAAACATTAACGCCATAGTCAGAAGTCTGACAGAGGATCCTCCGATAGAATATGACGTGCTTGCTCCTCATTACAAACCATTCATTGAAGAAACATAGAACAGCTCTTGGGGAGGTTCAAGATTAAGGATCCTGCTTGTTGGCTTCAACAAGATTGGCTAAAGCTGCAGTTCTATCTGCCTTTGGAATTTTGCAAGTTGCAGGACTCTTCAATTTCGACCACGATGCAAACAATACACTGCTATAACGCTCCCAACGTGGAGCACTTTGTTTTGGGACCCACGTCGCAGACCAGTAATCCTTATACTTTGCAGTAGGGGTTCGCGCACAGTTCATCGATTCCCAAAATTTGGATCCGCAACATCTCTGCGCACAGCAGTCAGTGCCCTCCCTAACTTGACAGGGTATACGTCTGGGTCAGAAGGCCTGAGAAGGACCCAAGATCCCTCTTTAACATCTCTCCATGGATTAAATGCATGCTTGGGCCTTTCATTGTATGGTCCACAATATGGTTCAAGGCCCTCGTCTTCAGGAGTGGCGTCACCTTCTGTACTTACGAGTTGAAGGACTGGGACATTGCCTAAGTTGTGGGTAGGCCAGAAGCCTTCCATTAACCTGGACGGCGTAGTGGGCAATGGCTTGTCAAGTTCTCCAAGCAGGACTTTCCAATAATCCACATACGGACCGAACTGCTTCGCAAATCCCTCGCACTTGGTCATTCCGTGCTCCCAAAATTCAATATACTTTTGTAGGCCAGTTTTGATGAATGACAGTTTCTCGAGCGCTTTCTTCACCTTCTCTTGAGCCTTGTCTTGATTACCAA
This sequence comes from Pohlia nutans, assembly GCA_022496805.1. NCBI lineage: Eukaryota > Viridiplantae > Streptophyta > Bryopsida > Bryales > Mniaceae > Pohlia > Pohlia nutans. The sequence goes on along the minus strand of CM040106.1, from coordinate 8,948,773 downwards.
CGGGCAAAGCAACCTCATCACCCCATACGCGGTTGAACGGAACAGGACGAGGATCACCTGTCGGAAGAAGAGGGCGTCCATTTCCATCTTCTTTCCAGAGGCGCAGGGGAGGTTTGTTACGAGGGCACCAATGATCATCAGTTGCGGAGTCTTTGTACTTTATCACTAGCCATCCGTCTGGATCAACGTAGAATTTAAAGAGGTGCATCTCCCCAAGGCCTATCAGTCGTGTTGCACCGTCACACAAATACCTAGAAATATAGGATTTAAAATCAGCCACCTCTTGTATAAACTCCGGCATAAACCTCATCTCCTGCGATTCCATGAAGGATTTCATCAAATCTGCTAACACAAATGTGTTCTTACTCTTCAAAGATTTCAAGAGATGACTGAAGTACGCATCAATATCCTCGTGCGTGTGTCCAACCAACAAGAATCCAACTTGAATCTCTTTGAACACTTCACGATGTGTAAGCAAGGAGAGGAATGCCATCAAAAATTGGTTCTTCCTATCCTTTGCTGAGTTGTCTAGCTGCAAGAACAAATTCGTGGGCAATGGAATTGGAGCTATCGGACGATCCTCCAATACAGGGGGCAAAATGTCCATGCATCTCGATTTCCCTCGAAGCATTGCCTCAAAAAGTGAATTTGCCGGAGGGTAGGGGAAAAGACCCCTGTTCTCTCTAATAGGTTGTCCCTCCAACCTTCGCAGGATTCTTGCGATGGATGATATCGTGTAATTCGAATCTGCTGGTCAACAGTCCGTCGAGTAGTGCGCATAGGCTCCATCACCATGACCGTGTGTGCCCATACCGGTGACGTTGATTGGAAGTTGTCCAAGAGACGCGGTATACTTCGTGGTCACACGCATTCGAGGAATGGCAGTCTTAGAAGTGTCCATCTTATCGTGAATGATATAAAGAATCTCTGCCTTGTTACGTTTTGACTCTTCTCTCCAAGGATGATAGATTCGACGACACGAACTCTGGTGGCTTAAATGAGCTGCCCTCTGCTTCACAAATCCCACGTACTCGGCACTAACTTTGACGGATTTGCCGATGAATTGTTGAAGCTGGTCGCAAACTGTGCACTTTGCAAACGAACTCCCAACTGGTTTGATGGCTACGTTGTTAAACAATTCCTTCTTAATCCTACTGACCCCCGATTGGGATACCGCCGGCAAACCATAGCTTCGATTCGTCTGCACACATCACCATCAAAAATAAATATCGTTATGAAATATATCAAAGGATCTCCCGTTGGGATTCAAGTCCAAAGTAATAACAAAGGTTGAAACAAATTTTTACATTGCACTGTATCCTTACCTCTGTGGCCTTGGCTTGAATTCGTTTCCAGTTGTGGCCAGCCGAAAGGAATTTCAAGGTATCCATTCTTCCGGGGACCGTGCCCCGCATTTGGTGAGGCATGAGATCAACATTCTCCTTCACAATAGCAGCAATTGTCCCCATGGCTTGAACTGTGCCTAGGCGAGGACGTTTGATCCCTCTGTTTCCATGTGTTAATGATTGCACTCCCTCCTTGAACAGGCTCAGGTTCGAAAAGAATGTTGAGGACGGGATACCATGAATCGTATACCACGCAACACTGCGAACCTCGGTACCAACGAGCGTCACATACTTCCTCTTTCCGCCAATGAGATCTAAAGAGTGAAGTTGTCCCCCTACGCTTATCCCATACTCTCGGCGTTCATCAAATGATTTGAGGTAGAATTTCTTCCTCAAAGCCAAGGTGTCCTCTGGCTTGAAGTGACGGCAACAATAAAGCTCACAACACTTGATTAATGTCACTGCGTGAATGGTTGTATCAGTGGTCTTCAGTGCATACTTTGATAATTTCTGCTCCACCATTAGCTTCCTATGGATGAACCTATACAGAGCCTTCTTTCTCCCACCAAGGTGTGCATCTGGGTCGCATTCATCAGGGATCATGGAGAGGTACTCAATTGTTCCGCTGAGTGAGCGCCCGTTCGGAAATCGACATTCTAGTGTGGATCACCGCTGGTGGGTCATTAAGTCATGTGCGTCTCCTTCAAAGATATCAAGGACAGTCACGCCCACATATCCTTCTCCAAGAAGGCCGTCCTTAAATGGTTCGTCCGAAGAAGCACAATTGATCCTACCAATTGCTAACACGGCGCCATCAGCGCTGCAGCGCTCAATGGCCATCCCAATCCACTCCTCCACAGGGATGTAGGGTGCTCCGTTGTTTGCAGCATCAGTAGTCTCGTCATTGGCATCAGGCATCGGATGCTCCCCTATTGGATCCGCGACATCTTCAACAGGCCAGAGTGGTGGTCCTATAAACAACATCTCCCAAAACTGTAAATCCTGTCTGGGATGGAATAACCGGTAGAGTCAATGTCGACAGTTTGATGTCTGTAGGCCTCACTAGAATTAGCGAAGTCATGATGCGCGCAATATCCACTCCAAGCTAGTGTCCCACTGGAGAGGATTCAATAATGATCCCCTTTCCAACGATTCCAAATCCAAGGCGATATAGGGACACAGTTGCACCGGCTTCAAAGGGGATGCGATGCTCACAAGATCCATGCCTAGTGTCCAAGGGTGTTGTTCTGTGGTTCCACCCTAATGCGGAGTCCATCTGGAAGTAATCCATGTCCGAATAACTGCCCACAGAAAACAAGTAAGACATCCAACTGAGAACAGCTCAATTACAGGACACTTGTTCTATCGGAGGATCCTCCGATAGAGTCCACCATCAATGCAGGGCAATAGCTCCACCAGGGGATCCTCCGATGGACGACGCATCCACTTCAAGTCACTAACACCATCCGAGTATCCTCCGGTACAACGCGCTTGATTTTAGTGCACTACTATCAAAGGATCCTCCGATAGAAGGCCCTGCAGTGCAAGACACGAGCTGTATCGAGGGATCCTCTGATAGAGCGCAACTTAGTTGCAACGCAATACTTCTATCGGAGGATCCCCCGATAGAGCACGCCTAAATTGCAATGCACTAGTTCTATCGGAGGATCCTCCGATAGAACGCCCTGCAATGCACTACACGAGCTCTATCGGAGGATCCTCCGATAGAGCACGCCTAAATTGCAATGCACTAATTCTATCGGAGGATCCTCCGATAGAAGGCCCTCCAACGCACGACACGCGCTCTATCGAAGGATCTTCCGATAGAGCGCGACTTAATTGCAAAGCAGTACTTCTATCGGAGGATCCTCCGATAGAGCACGCCTCAATTGCAATGCACTAGCTCTATCGGAGGATCCTCCGATAGAAGGCCCTGCAATGCACGACACGAGCTCTATCGGAGGATCCTTCGATAGAGAGTGACTTAATTGCAACGCAGTACTTCTATCGGTGGATCCTCCGATAGAGCACGCCTAAATTGCGATGCACTAGTTCTATCGGAGGATCCATTGATAGAACGCCCTCCAATGCACGACTCGAGCTCTATTGGACAATCCTCCGATAGAGGTTCCTCCAATACTAGACACTTGCCCTATCGGAGGATCCTCCGATAGATGGCACTCACGCTAATTCTTTAGTACAAATAATAAGCCGTAATAAACTTTAATTACGTGTAATTAATAATATCCACCTATAATTAATTTCAAGTACTCGTAATTAACCTTAATTACGTGTATTTAATTAATAATATCCACCTGTATTTAATTTCAAATACTCGTAATAAACTTTAATTACGTGTAATTAATAATATCCAGCTATAATTAACTTTAATTACTCGTAATTAACTTTAATGCCTTGTAATTACCTCTGATTAATACCAAATGAATTTATCCTAAATAATTCTAATCAATATTACTCTGATATAAATAATTGTAACTAACTCTAATACATTGTGATTTACCCCAATTCACTCTAATTCACTGTGATTTACTCCAATTCACTCTAATTCACTGTGATTTATTCCAATTCACATACTAACAACATACTAACTCTAATTCACTGCGATTTACTCCAATTCACTGTAAACCACAGACTGTAATTAATTGAACGAAAGGGAACTTAACACCGTGTAAGGACAGAATACTTACAAGAAATTGATGTCCTCCAAGTGCTCTCCTCTAGACAGTGCTCCCCTCTAATGCTCCAAGAATCGTTCGTCCCCTCCAAAAACCACAGATTGAAATGAAAGAGAAAAGGATTACAAAAGGGAGGATGGAGCATAATGAGGAGGAGGAGGGGCGAAATTTTTGAATGGAGGAGGGAGCCGATTGGGAGGGAAAATCAAGGCCGGGATCCAAGAATGGGAGGGACGGGATCAAAAAGGACGTAATCAAAATAAGCCTAGGTATCTAAGTACATGGAGTGAAGAGGGTTTTATTGTAACTTAGTGGTGGTAGGACGGTAGTACAACGAGTGGGGAGTACTGAGTGGCACTTCAAGATTTAAGTACCATGATAGCGTGAGAACAACTTGAGGATTGAAGTACCATAGAGTTTGGAGAGAGTATCCAAGGATAAAATAGAATCTCTAGGGTTTGAAGAGAGTATCTAGGGTTAGAAGAGAATCTGTAGGGTTTGGAGGGAATATCCATAGTACTAAGAGAATCTTAGGGTTAAGAGGGAATATTATGCTACATTTGATCAAATGAATGTTGGACTCGAAGTAGTCCACAAATAACATATCGAGCGCTCCCCCCATAGCTTTGTGAACAAAATAAAAACCCAATTGGACATGTTAATCGGGGGATTTCCCAATACCAAAAATATACTCAAATCCTCCAACTAAGGTTTAGGATTTCGGTATATATGTATACCATTAGTAGCACTTATTAATTGTCTTCTAAAAGTTTATATATATATATATATATATATATTATTATTAATAGTTTACTAGAAGTTAACATATAATTATAGACCGTCAAAAACAACTCTCGTATTTAATTGTATTAAACCCTAAAGGTCCTCACCTCTTTTGTAAAAGTCAAAGCACTATAGTTTGCATACTTTAAATTTGACATTGTATGATTTATAATTTTTCATAGATAGTCATCAACATTATGAAGGTATGACAAAATTTTCAACATGATTGGAAAATAGTTTGAATATTTACAAATTTTATCATGAAAATAAGGTAAAAATTCAAAATAAATATATTTCAAAATTATATTCAATGTAAATAAAAGTAATATTTACAAGGAGTAAAAAATTGAAAGTGAAAAAATTAAAAGAGACCTATGATTGGATCATTTTTAGAAAGCCCTTTGTATTTTGAACACTCAAAATTCAAATTTCTCAACGGTAAAAAAAATTCAAATGAAGTCTATTCTCCAATCCCAATGGTCAAAAGATGTAGATTAACTTAACTTAAACATCTAATGAAACACCAACTACAATAAAACTAAAAACATGTGATTTTTGGGGCGTTTGACCAAAAATCAAGTATAATATGGTTGATTGGGCACTTAGGGGTTAAACTATACAACTATAAATTCACTATACGATTATTATATATATAGTTCAAATTAATGTGTCCACTGTGTGCTTGGATATAACTGCGTAAAAACTTTATAATAGAAGAACTTTTTATGTATAAACAGTTATAATTATAATATTATTTTAGTAGTTTATATACCTATAATTAGTTCACAGAGTGTACTCATTTGTGAATTATTTTATAATAGATAGTGCTAAAACATATATATCAGACAGTTAAAACACATAGTCAGTGTTGTATAGATTTATATTATATATATTTATGTTTATATTTTTATATTGAAAGTTTATATGTTCAAATACGAATGAACTTATAATATTTCATAATGATATAATCAAATCAGTAAACTATTTATATGAAATTTTACTTATATATATTTTAGGACTTACTAACTATTCATAATTCTTAATATATAGTGTTTGAATAATGATTCTAATATTTAATAGTATCAAACTATATATAAAGTCAAGGTTAATCTCGAGAAATATATAATTATAGAATCATTCATAATTATATAATTGTATAATAAAATTGCTATATAGTAATATAATATATATTTACTATATATTTTCCATATACTTAGTTACCTGTGTAATATATATTGATTATATAGTAACTAATTGAATTTATGTGCAGTAAACTAAATAAAAATATATATAATCATGTTTAGATGGATTCTAGCACCTAAGTATAAAATTAATTATAGTACTATATTAATTAATTAATATACTAAAACTAATGTATTTATTTACCTATATACACTAAAATATAGATCGTTCATATTTATACATGATTGTTTCATATGTATTAACCGTGTATATTAACTTCATTTCATATACCGTAGTACCATAGCAGGTTCGTCCTAAAATAATTCTAAAAATAAAAAACGTAAAAATTAGAAAATTCTAAAGACAGAAAAACGAAAATAGAATAAATTAGTTTTTGCAATATTTTGTTATTTCTAAGCTATTTAACCCCTAAACAACCATCCCCTTCTCAATGTAGCCAAACTTCGATCTGTAACTCAATTTCTCGTTTTGAATTTGACAAAAATATTTTTTTAATATTTTTCATAGATGAATCTATATGTTTACTATACATCCTGAATTTTTCATAATTTTCTCTTTGAAATTGAATTTATTATGATTTTCTTAAGCTTTATGTCTTCAAAAAATCATATTAATTACAATAAGTATCCAAAATTTATGAATTTTTTATTTTGGGTGTAAATCACAATTAAAAACACTTTGGTGTATTTAAAATGTACATAAAGTTTTTAATTTGAAAAATTCGATAGGAAAACTATGTTGAAGAACAAATTGGCTCTTGACCCATTGAATTGGTAATTGCTATAAAAGATTCAATAATTGGAATTTTGATGAATCGTAAAGTGGAATAAAAACTAGACTTGATTACCTTCACTTTGTTAGTTCAACTCGAATAAAAAAAAGATTTTTTTCAAAGTAAAAACTAAGTTTGACCAAAGAAGGGACACAATATGTCCTCTCTGTCCTTTAGGGGTTAAGGTCAATTTTACTGATTTTTTGGTAAAAAAACAAAAATTGAAAAATTCAGTTTTTGAGAAGCGAACCTTATTTTTTCAAAAAAAATAAATATTCGTTTGCCAGGTGGCGAACCTGCTATGGTGTTACGGTATAGATCATATGTATTAACTGTATATATTACTTATATATATGCAATATAGTTAATATGATTGTATAATTATACAATTGTGAATTAATAATAGTTCATATACAAATACATATATTATATATAAATTCTATATATTATTGGTACAAAATATATTTCAAATTAACTTGTTAAATGTATATAATTATTAATTGTATAACATATATGATTGCATATTAACTGTACAAAAATGTATTCCATAATTATATAAATGTATATGTATATATTTATATACGAGATTGCATAGTAAACTTAAGTTCTTTTATCTATTAATAGTTCTTATATATAAATAATTATAATAAACTATAAATTTATAATTAGTTGGAGTTCCTATGTGCCTATATCTGTTATTATTTATATATATATTATACTTCAACAATTTATATATATATATTAGCCAATTTGTTCTTCAACATAGTTTTCCTATCGAATTTTTCAAATTAAAAACTTTATGTACATTTTAAATACACCAAAGTGTTTTTAATTGTGATTTACACCCAAAATAAAAAATTCATAAATTTTGGATACTTATTGTAATTAATATGATTTTTTGAAGACATAAAGCTTAAGAAAATCATAATAAATTCAATTTCAAAGAGAAAATTATGAAAAATTCAGGATGTATAGTAAACATATAGATTCATCTATGAAAAATATTAAAAAAATATTTTTGTCAAATTCAAAACGAGAAATTGAGTTACAGATCGAAGTTTGGCTACATTGAGAAGGGGATGGTTGTTTAGGGGTTAAATAGCTTAGAAATAACAAAATATTGCAAAAACTAATTTATTCTATTTTCGTTTTTCTGTCTTTAGAATTTTCTAATTTTTACGTTTTTTATTTTTAGAATTATTTTAGGACGAACCTGCTATGGTACTACGGTATATGAAATGAAGTTAATATACACGGTTAATACATATGAAACAATCATGTATAAATATGAACGATCTATATTTTAGTGTATATAGGTAAATAAATACATTAGTTTTAGTATATTAATTAATTAATATAGTACTATAATTAATTCCTATGTTCATATAAAATTAATTACATCAAAAAAGTGTATATATGTATACATTTATATGTATATATTTGTATCTGTACGTTTTAGCACGTATTAACCCCTAAACGTCCCATATTAGGGATAGTATATACATTGTCGTAAAATCGGGATTTGCTATCAACGAGAAACTGTAAATTGGAATCTCAATAGCTCACTAGAATCGTAGTGATTTAAATTTCAACTTATGATTTAAACTGAAACCCATAAAGGTTAGTGTGGATTCAAAATACAACGTATCCTATTGGTTGCAAAGACACGTTTAGACGTTTAGGGGCTAACTACTATTAGTTTATATATATAATGACTAATGATTATACATAGATATACATAATTATATATACCTATATAATTATTCAATAAATATATACATACATACATATTAAATGAATAAATATTAAATATATACATATATATATACCTATAATTAATTGTATGTATATTATATATAATATTTATATGCCTATACATACAATAAATATATAAGGTTATACAAGTATAATATATATATAAATAATAACAGATATAGCCTAATAATTATACATAATTGTATAATATAACCTAATTGTATACATATATATATGCATATACATATACATACATACATATATATAACATAATTGTATAATAGTTATATATATATATATATGCATACACAACTGATTGTATAATAGTTGTATATATATATATATATCAAATACATGTCATATATATGTGATATATACATAGTGATATCAAATTATATATGTAATAAAATATATGATTGTATATCATATAATTATATGTAATATATATACATATACATCTATATATATACATGTATATATAATTATCTTACTATTAATATATATACAACTATTACACAATTAGGTTATATATATGTACATACATATAAACATGTATATGTCTGTATGTATGTATATGTATATGCATATATATATATATACAATTAGATTATATTATACAATTATATATATTAGGGTATATTTATTATTATGTATATATATTCTTGTATAACCTTATATATTTATTGTATGTATAGGTATATAAAAATTATATATAATATACATACAATTAATTATAGGTATATATATGTTACATATGTATATATAATTATGGGTATACATATACATACAATTATATATACATATATTATGAATATATATATGTATATATATATATATATACTAGCAAATGGAATGTTGCAATGCAACACAAAACTAAATAAACATAATAAGAAACATGGACTCCAGTGCAAAGAATATTGATCGAAAAAAATTGAAAATTTTGAGTATAGATTAACCCCTAAAGGCCCAAGCAAGCCAAAACGGCTTGATTTTCAGTGTATTTTGAGAACCTTGTGTCTTTAGGGGTTAGAGTAGTTTACAAAACAGGCAAATGAATGAAAATGGATGAAAATGATACATACTGAGATGTTGAATGTTAATCAATGGATGAAAGACTTGGAGGAAAACGTGACAGATTTCGTGACAGGGGTCGTAACACTGTGTATTTAATATAATACTAGATATACAACTATATATACGTATATATAGTTGTATATCGGGATAGACAAATATATAGTTACCTATATATACAGTTATATACATATGTATTATACATAATTATATGTACAATTGTATATATCTCTTATATTAAATGCAAAGTGTCACGACCCATATGTCACGAAACTCGTCACGTTTTCATCCAAGTCTTCCATCCATCCCTTATCATCCAATATCTCATCTATTTTTACCCTATTTTATATCATTTCATCCATTTTTATCCATTTTCCTGTTTTGTAAGACTATTTTCATCTATACTGAATTTTTTTCAATTTCTTTCGATCAATCTTTGCAATGGAGTCTATGTTTCTTGATCATGTTTATTTAGTTTAATTTACGTTGCATTTCAACACAAGATTTTCTAGTACAAATATATATTATACAATTGTAATTTATCCAGATAATTATATACTATAATTGCATTGTATAACCTAATATGTTTATTATTTATAATAAATAATAATACAACCTAATTGTATTGTATATATAATTATGTATAACAATTTTTTTTTTAAATTATACATATATATATTTATATATATTTGTTACAATATGTATATATATATATATATATATATAATTATATAGATATACGTATGTATATGTATATATATGTAGTAAATTTGTATATATGTTAAAAATAGTATATATATATATATTAAACCACGTATATATGCGTACACGTATATTGACTAACTGGATTTAGTCCCAAGGAAGTCACGGTCAAAAATTTAATTGACTATGAGAGAACAAATATAGGTTGTCTTTTATTCACATTCGAGATAAAAATTATAAATTTATAGGAGCAATTTACGGTCATGTTTTAAACCCAATTGAAGAATATTATAAGAATGTTCCTAGAATATATCCCAAGTACACTGTAATATAGTAGAATATTCCATTTATTTCATAGGGAGTAGACCTACACCAATGGGTCTTTGTCCGGTGGGCAGTGTTCCATGGGTGGGTCATACATACACTTTATTCACAGCCAGTCTCAAAAGAGTACCGGAGTTTCTATCTATATGCAAGACAAATGTGAGAAACTATCCTAAGAACGGTTACAAGTAGTACTGCAGAGCGACCCTTCCGCACTTGTTGGGATTGCACCTCACTTCTACTAAGAGCATCTCCACTAGCACTCTGGATCGCACTCTGAAGGTCATCCAAAAAGTCAAACCTCATCATGTAGTTCTCCCACCAACATCACTGAATTAGACTCTTGAGAATAGTAAGTGATCCACTCACAAGTCACCACGCATGGATTGTGCAATTATGATCTGCAATTAAGAAGAGATACACTAGCAAGAATGATCTTGAGGGCCCTAGTTTTTAGTGGATTATGCAATGTCACGGGCCAAAAAAGTTGTTCACAGACCCAATCTCAACCATTTTTCCATAGCCAGAGCCATATCTAGAGTGCTAGTGGAGATGCTCTAAGTGCACGAAGAGCAAGTTTAGCTTCATGGATGACGAAGTGGGTACTAGGAATGTGATTTTCAGAAAGGTGTTCCTAACCCTCCACAATATTAGAAATCTCAAGTTGTGGAATGTTGACGATATTGCAAATTAATGATAAAAAAGCAAACTACTTGTAGTCCAAAAGTACACTAATGGCCGACTTCCATGTGGGGTGGGTGATCGGGCCGTAGAAGAGGGGAGCTCCACCGAATCGGTGAAAATCAGTGAAACTTAGGAGTATAATTTTTACTTCCACCGAAATGGGTGGAGTATCGGTGATTGTTGAAACCTCGTTTCTTGTCTTCTACTGCCTTCCACCGGACCGATCGTCACATAGAAGCTCGCCCTAAGGCTGTAACTTTAGCATCTCAGCATATTGATGATGAAAAGTAATCAAACGTCCATCTGCTCTGTTACAGTGGTTTAACCCTTAACCGCCGTAAGCATCCATTTTTTTGGACAATGTACAGATTTTCCCATCCATCATGCACTTTTTGTATTGTGAATTTTTTACTATAGATTTTATAAGAAGTTAACTTCATGCAGGTGAGAACTGATTAGATAGGGAATGATTTGTAAAGTTTTTATGTCTCATTTCATGTTGCCATGATTCACCAAAAATTTCAAAGTATTCAAAAGTGCTCTAGAAAAAGTCAACTCATAAAATTAAGCAACTAAAAAATCTCCAAAAATCACTACACTTAGGGTCGCTTCACACTATGGCCGTCCAAGTCGAGAGGCCCTGAGATTGAGAGTCCAAACTTTGTTGAGAGTCTAAAGAAATCTACTGAAAATAGGCATAAAATATAGTTTTCATTTTTTATGAAAAGAAATCGACGGCCTCTCGACCATGGTGACGGGTCTTGCAAAATGTAGGATCCAAACTTCCTCTTGAGAGGCCGTCACCTTGGTCAAAAAGTGTTGTCATGTAAGCATCCTGAAGGTCCACGGCCTTTGGACTTTGGCCTCTAGTGTGAAGGGTCGAGAGGCCGAAACCATGGTTTTTTGCAATTTGATTGGTGGAAACCGACGGCCTCTCGACCTTTGGCCATAGTGTGAAGCGGCCTTTAGAGTATTACATTTGAACCCATTACAACAAATTTCATTCATAGATTGTCAATATCTTATTTGTAATTGAATTACAAAAGAATTTTGAATTTTAATTTGCAAATTTTATATGAAAATATTGGTGATTGCAATCAAAGATTTAACCATATGGACAGAACCTAAAATTCATAATGTACAACTTTTATTCATCCATCAAGTTCAAAACTTCTCTCTTAATTGCATTTTATAATGCATTTTTGCAAAAGTGTCCAATTTAGAAAGGGTTGTAAGAAATTCAGGGGTTAACTATTTGGAGTGAACAAATAAGAGTGGCATTGTGTCGTTGGTCCAAATATTTCTTGTGCTTGCCGTGTTCTTGTGTATTTCTGTGTACTTTTGCTTTTTGCTTTATCTATATTTTAATTCAATTTATGGTGATGAAATTCAATTGAAAATGCATAACTTTCACATTGTAGGTCCAAAAGCTACAAAACAACTTTAGTGCACCCGTACTTGTCAAGAGCTTTCTGACAATGCCAATGATGTCTTCAAAAACCAACATATTCTATTTTCATAATTTAGTTCAATTTATTGTGATGAAATTTCATTAAAAATCCATAACTTTTACACCACAGGTCTTGATTCTTTTAAAGTAATCCTAAAAAGAATTGAAAAAGCAAAGTTCAAAGTTAAAAATAACCCTATCATTATGAACGAAAACATAAATAAAGTGTTATTTTAATATTTTTATACTTTCTTTGCAAAGTACGAACATAAATTTTAGTCTGTACGATTTTAAGTCTTGATTTTGGTTTTAAGTTTTAGATTCAAACAAAGATAGTTATTAGATTGTGTATCCGTGTATGTAGGATTTAACTGTGTACAAATTGATCTAAATATCTAAGGAATGCAAAATTTGGTAAACTTCCAAATCATGAGCTTTGCATTGCATGACAATCAAACAATTTGACAACTACAAGATTATTTGCCTTTGGTAACACGATTATACATTTTGTATAGAGATTAACTAGATAGGCTCAAAAGAGCGACTACTGGACCAATTGACCCAAACATAAAAACAAGATAAAGAAAGAATATATGTATTATAAAGTATTATCTTGGCATTTGATTAGGTGATGGAGAGTATAATGCATTTGACAATTTGACCAAACTTGACTCATTGACCCGACTATTTGACCTCCCGATAGAATATTAGGCAGGACCGGGACTTCATTGTATCACTGTATTATTAATGAAGTGCCACCAAATTGACTACTCTAGGCGTAAGAATGTTATTTTATTCTTTAAAATTGAAAATTCTATTTTGATAGTAACTTTAGTCACAACACAATAGACTGATTAATCTTTCCTTGAAAAAGAACCCCTATACTTAATTGTTCTTGTGTTTTGAAAATCATAAAACTAGGCTAACATGTCCAAATGCAACGAAACAAACTCCATGCACCTCTTCTTGTCGGGAGCTTTCCAAAGGTACCAAGAACACATGGTTGGGGAGATCTCAACGTAACAAACAAAACTAAACAAGATACAAAACAAGATGTATAGATTCTTCAAACTCAAGATGATTTTCCAAATAACTCTAATGTGGGTGTAACTTCTCAAACGGACCCAATAGGAATTGAATCCGTACCAGATAATTGTGATACAACGTTCTTAAAACCAACCAAGCACAGAACACACAACTTGGTGCTCCAACAACCATATATTCAACCATTTATTCAACCAACAGATGATGGTTACTTTTAATCGTTACTTGGTTACTAAAGTATTTAGCGCAGCTCCACCGCAGCCTTTCCACTGCCCCTTGCTCTTCACAAGTAAATGAAAAGTGCCAAAGGCCCTTCCAAAATGGCTCTTGACTCTGAATCCTAGCGTGTTAAGAAATGACCCTTCAAATCACTATTTAATTGACTAAATCCCCACATTTTACTTGTGATTGGTCCATTGACTATTTAATGTGTACTTTTGATGTATGAGGGGCCTCCAAGGGTGGGGGAGTGTAAGTGCAAAGGCTCTTCAAATGTAAATGAATAATTTGAATGAATCATCTCTAGCGTGTGGCAGTGGGGATGCTCTTATCCTCGACAGGGGAGTAGTTTTGTCATAATGGCCCTTTGTCCTATGGACACTGAGTCATTTACATTACGAACAGACACTTTATTCAAAGCATCCCCACTCCTACACGCCAGAGATGACTCGCTCAAATTATTCATTACCATTTGGAGGGCCCTTGCACTCACACTCGCCCACCTTTGGAGGGCCCTCACACATCAAAAGAGCACATTAAATATTCAATGGACGAATCACAAGTAGAATGTGGGGATTTAGTCAACTAATTGGTGATTTAGTCAGTAAATAGTGATTTGGAGGGCCATTTCTTGACACTCTAGGAGGGAGGGCCCTGAGCCATTTTGGGAGGGCCCTGAGCACTTTTCATTTAAATTTCCGCGAGGGGTGTGCATCATTCCATAAGCTATAGCTAGCTTTTCACTGTGAGCACAAAGAGCAAGTTCTTTGTCCTCCTCATCAATATTGCGCAAGACAAGCCGAGTATTAGGAACGTAACCTTCAGCCTTCAACCTTTTGGTCAAGTTCTCCAGCACAACATAGATCTGCTTTGCTTTTGGGTGAGAGTTGTCTCCTACAACAAAGCGATGATTGAATCTTGTCATCACCCTAAAACCGCTAATCCGTGGCTCCTTGCGAATACCTCTTTCCTGCATCATACACCGTATTGACGACACCTGATCCCACTAGCCAGCAGCAACATAGATGTTGGAGAGGAGCATGTATAGAGCAGCACCCTACAGGTAGAAGGAACAGGAATGCAGTGCATTTGGTGTAATTGGGCACACCTCCAATACAAAGGGGTACACCGGTGTAACTTTTCCTTTGAGAATGCACGTAGCATTTGCAATACGCGTGCGATGCTGGTGTTTTTTGGACCTATCTTGACTGATTGTTTGCGCTGATTCCGAAAATGTAATCGCCATTTTGTAATTCCTCACCAATCGTTTTCTACAGCCCATTATCTGTCGTTGTTTTGCACTCTGATGCCAACTTTGGTGACCCATATCTTGTGCAATTCTTGGCGGATCGGGGAATTTCTTGAGCCTATCTTGGATCATTTTTTGCGGTGAATCCGAAAACGTATTGTGCATTGTCAAATCCTCGCCAATCTATGGGTAGCCATCGTAAGTGCACAATGAGTGTTTAAAATAGAACTAAATTAATTAGATTATCACCTGTTAAAAAATCTAAGGTTCTCTTTAGAAGATCTCAAGACACGTTCATCAAACTATCATAGTACGTAATTATATGAACAACTTTGCCGCTGTTGAAATACTTTGATCTTAACCAATGACAATTTATTTCAAATTAATAGTAATTTTGGTGAATTTCCAATCCCAATATATGTATATATATATATATATTTTTTTTTTTTTATTATTTTTTTATTATTTTATTTTTATTTTTATTTTGCTTTGGTGAATGTAGTTGGACTTGAGCAATCGCTGGCAAAGAAAAGTGTTAGTTTTGACACTTTGTTTTGCATAAATTTTTTACACCCTAAACCCTAAACATTGCTTTTGACACTCTATTCAACGTTGTTTTTGACACTTTTTGTCTTTGCCCCACCAGAGGAGAGTCCACGAGAACGTTTCGTTCTCAAGGATTTACATGGTTGAACAATATAACCAAGCCGTGAAGGTAAATTTGAGGTAGATACCAAAGCAGAGGCTACGCAACTAACCACTTGTTCAACGTTGTTTTTGACATTTTTAGAGTCGAAAAGGGTGTAAAAACAACATCATTTTTGGGAGTGAATATGCTTGCACTGGTTTGAATCTAGGGAGGCTTGGTCTTATTGTACCTGCTTTTCTGTGTGTATTTTTGGCTTTAGCAAGATGTTTGTATTGGGTTCCTTGCTCTTTGCAAAGGTGATAATATTTCATTACACGAAATCCAAACTTTTTGGAATGTTGAGTTGTTCTTCCACAAACCCTTGACAACTTCACGATTTCTCAAAACTTATGCAATGTTCAATTGGCCTGAGGAAGTATTCAAACTTGATATCTGCAGTGCGTTTACAAAAAAAGCGTCAAAGATTTTGTGTGCAGAAGAAAAGAGGATTGTGGTTGCTTCACACTATGGCTGAAGGTTGAGAGGCTGTTGATTTCCACCAATGAGGTTGCAAGAAACCTAGAACTCGGCTTCTTGACCCTTCACACTACAGGCCAAAGTCCAAAGGCCATTGTCCTCCACCATGCTTGCATCGCATCACTTTTTGACCAGGGCGGTGGACTCTCGAATGAAGTTTGGATTAGAACGTGAACCCTAAACTATAGTCCAGAGGCTGTGGATTATTTTTCATTAAAAAATATAAAACTATATTTTATTGCCTATTTTCAACCCATTTCTTTGAACTCTTCACAAAGTTCAGCCACTCAATTCCGCGGCCTCTTGACGTAAACGACCACAGTATGAAGCGACCTTTAACTCCTAAGCATCTTTTGAGATCTTTGTGTGTATACTTTGATAATATAATGCACCCTTCATCACGGTCGTTAAAAAATAACTATAAAAAGAGAAGTATGGATTAAATTCAAAAGAAGAATTTTTTTCCATAATTTTTTATAATAGAAACAAAAAACAAAAAATCAAAAATAAAACCTTGGTCAAAAGATAATTTTATAGAATATCCGCAATATCTAGGCAAAGAAAAAAATCAAATCCGACATCACCTCACAACCGGGTACGGTAGTCTATCTTTGATACTAAAAAATGATGCATTCAAATACTTGATATATTCAAGTACAAGAGTGTGTGCATTTGTGTTGGTTTACCCTAAACACAACGAAGATCACATGCATACAACATTATTTTGTAAAAAACACATGGACATAGTGGAACTTTAGTGGTTAAATTTGTTCCTCCTTGAATTTGGCATAAGTGTGTACGTGCATGTATATGGTTGTTGATTCATGTCTACAAACATGTTAAAAGGTTCAAGATTCACCATTGATAGAGCAACATCGATACTTCTCATCCAAAAGAATATTATTTTAGGAAGATGATTTGTCAAATGTTACTAGAATCATTTTTTAATTATATATTATATATATGTGTTTTATATTATATTTTTTCTTGGTAAGGATGATTTTTAAACATTTTGGCAAAAACAGCTTCTTATAAATCCTTTGTTTATCTCTCGTTGAATGGCAACTTCTGGCAATTATGCAGTTTCGAAGTGGCGTAAACAAAGAGGAGGTTACTAAACAAATAACGAGTTCTTTAAATGTGTTTTTCCAAATCCAAGAGCTGATTTCAAAATGTAGTTTTATTCATTATCTTCACTTTAAACCGATTGAAGAACGCACAAACTCTTTGCCCAAAAATAATTTTTCTATTTTGTTATGGGATTTTCTGCCCTATGCTTTACATTTCAAACCCGAGCCATGTTCACTTCCAACGGGGCAAATCATTTTGCAATCCACAAGATTTTTTATGATTGGGTTCTCAGGCAATTAAGGGATCACACCCTCCTTAATGTGTGGGACTTTACTATAGATTTTTATAAAGAGTCTATAAATCATCAGGGCTCTGGACCATTGTTTTAAGAAAATGCGAAAAGTGGTAGGGAGCATAAACTCAAGAAACTATTATTGGGGGGAAGAAACCGACTCAACTTTAGTTTAGCATAACCCTAAAAGTCCGAGGAGTATTGGACAGAACATAAATGTGTTATAACATGTGCTTTTTACGTGTTTGATGGAGTTTGGTTCAAAACACAAAACGTAGGGCATCGTCTCCACAAACTGTCAATGTGGTCAAACTCCCAAAAACAAGTTGGACATATTTTTGATGAATTTATAAGCATTTGTTTTTGGAAAATTGTATAAATTTCAATTTTCACTTTTAGAGTTTAAAATTTGGGATGATTAGTTAAAATTGGTTTATCCATGGTAAACTTCAACAGACGTTTATTGCAAATTAAATCATCTTGACAAACAAGTGCATATGTAGTCGACAAGGTTTAAATTTTTTTTGGAAGAAAACAAGAATGTGTAGGCTGGTAAACAGTAGCATGGCCCATATGCCTGATGGTTTGTTTCTATTTTTGGAAAATGCCTGATGATACCCATATGCATTATTAATGGTAATTACCACAAAAATGACATGTGGAAAATTGAGAAAAATAACATGACCTACATTCCTGATTGGTTTTTATTTATTTCTAAACTTATTGGAAGAAGAACAAAGAACAAAGAACAACTTGCATGGAAGAATAAGGAACAACGAGAAGAGCTCCCAAGGCTGAAAGATCGGCTTGACATTTTATCGACGCGTATTTTTTGTTACAAAATAATTTGGAATTTTAAGTTTTAAATTCCATATGACTTACAATATTGTCATGGTATTTTTTTGTTATGCAATTGTCCCGATATCGTCACAATGTTGTTTTATTATACGGTTGTCATCATCTCGTCACAATGTTTTGATTACATGTGTATTTTTCCTTTACGATCGTCAGAGCATCTTTACTTGTATTAGTTGTAATTGTCATGGCATTTTAGTAATTGAACATGCTGAAAATACTGATTTTCAATATAAACCTTGTGCAAGAACTTGTGACTTGATGTGAAATCCACGACTGGAATGAATCTAAATTTTGTTCGAGTATGTTGTTTGTTTGTTGAAATTATTGTAACTATTTGAACATTATGTGTACACGTGGCGAACCCTTGAACGTTCTCAGCCTTTTTCAGTTTTTAATACTCTCGGTGTATTGATTCTTGGAGATTTTTTGGTTGCTTCATCTCAATAGTTGACTTTTTCAAGAACACTTTTCGACTGAAATCTTTGCAATTTTGGGTGGAACGCTACAGCATGAAGTGAGGCTTAAAAATTGCACACATCATCCCCTCTCTAATCGGATCACACATGCATGGAGCTAACCCTAAACAAAAGCTTCGATAAAGAATGCACGTTGCAAAAAGTGCATGATGGATGAGAAAACGGACTTCAAATCCGTTCATCATGCAAAATACGCATGGTTGGGTGGTCAGGGGTTTACCTTGTATGATTACGTCATGATATCTAAACTTCAAAAATTGCACAAATGTACATATTCCAACCTCAACGCGAGTCTAGTGAAATACGTGATTTGATCGTGTACACATTATAACAAATATTTTTATACTGTGTGTGAAAGGCCTTTTTAATTTCAACTTTCAAGATAAAGGGTAGAAATTTGAAGAGCACTTCCCGAAAAAAGTGGAGTAGTCTTTCGAATATATGTACTATTTGCAACATCGGTATTCAGCATCTTGAAAGGCTTCCACAAGCAAAAAAATAAAATAAAATGCAAGGTGGAATATTTTGCATGTTGTGAGAGCTTGATACTAAGCGAACAAAGAACCTGCACTGAATAGGATTCTTAAAGGGACTTGTTCAAATTTCTCAACATTTTGCACTGTGTAAATGTTCACCATTACTATACAAAGATACGATAATTTATATATATTTATGACACAAATGGTCAGACAATCAAAAAAAATATTTTATTTCTGTCAAACGGTCCTTTTTTTTTTAATTGCATGGTCATTTTTACGAGATGAGACCCTTTAATTTTTGGTACCCCTCAAACCCTTGTTTTGTGTGGGTATACCACGTTTAGCTTCGCACTTATCAATAGCACCTAGATTCCTAGCTCAATTGTTATTTTTTTCTATAAACATTATAAAACCCTAAAAAAACACTACAATCGTTCATGTAACCCTTAAACGTTCCGGCGTTCTGAAATTGAATCACGTACAAATTCAAAGCCCTACAACTTTCTCATACAACTTCAGATGGCTTTCAACCTGGGCCAAGTTACCTTTGTAGGCCATTTAAATTCCCTACCTAATTACTAAAAATCTCTAGTGATGGGGAGTTGTTGATAATACTGGAGAGGCGTTCACTTGCAAGTACGTCAAGCTTGTTGGGAAGATTCATGCTTGCAATGGTCCTCTCATGTACATTTAGGACATGCTGGTATTCTTTTTGAGGCTTTAGGGTTTAGGCAAACCATATCACGTTAGCTGCAGAGGGTTTTGCTGTGAGCCATTTTTACCGTGGTCAATTGGATGTGGTTCTACGCACCAAAATTTCTTGCCTTCCTTGATGGGGTTGGGTTTGTATTTTATTTTCACCACGGCTGGAATGTGACCGTGCACCATAAAACCCAAAATGTCAATGGGATCAACCCAAGAATACCCCTCGAACCCTACACCCTAAAACCCTAAACACCCTGAGCCCACGGCTGGAATGTGACCGTGCATCTTAAAACCCAAAAGGTCAACGGGATCAATCCTCAAATACCCCCTGAACCCTACACCCTAAACCCTACACCCTGAGCTCTGATCCCTAGAAAGCAGCTCGAGAGTGTCGATGTCGTGCTTGAATGTATATTCTAGGGTGTTGATATTGTGTTTATTGTTTGTGATGCACTTCACATTTAACATTGTCACCTTATGCAATCTCAATCAATCAAGTCAAATTTCACTCACAGAAAAAAAAAAAAAAACGACTGCATTTACAACAATTTATGACGTAATTAAATATACAACATCGGTGACGATTTTTTATATTTAAATTGGGTGAATGTGTAGGATAGATGAAAATTTTGAACCTCTTACAAGGTGAGTGTGAACAAGGTGTTTGTTTGTTTTGACAATGAGTTGGTGTCCACATGATAGAGATCCATGCTGCAAAACTCCCCTAAACCCTTTCGAGAATTGACACTTGAAAGTGTAAAAGTGTAAGAGTGTCTGTTCTTGAAAAGACTATGAACGCTTATATCTCGTCACGCAAAGTTGATGGTCCAATAACTCGATGAAATTGCAACATAGAAAATGGTGGCATTTACTTCAATTTGGTAAAACAAATATTTCAAACTTTTGATTGAAGTTGAAAAATGAATTGCACTACCATGTTCAACGGCATGAAATTAATTTACGGTGAAGGTTATAGTATCTAGTTGGAATCAAATGGTGTTTTGAATTTATCGACATTTCATACAATATAAACATGTACCATCTATGTAGAAAATCACAATAACTTTTTCATTTTTCATTTCTTTAGGGCGAAAATAATCAATAATTTTTTGTAAATTTTTTTTTGGCGATAAGTTTACCATGACACAGTCTTTGCAGGGTACATCCCTCTAATTTTTCAAACCCTTTAATACCCCTATTTCGTATACCTATTTAATGTAGATACCGTCAATACCGGCCCATCAACTATATACGACCTGCCAAATTCTAAATATCTACGACCGACACCTGCCCGTCAGCTATGTCGATACCCGCCGGTCAGCTATGTCAATACCTGCCCGTTGGCTATGTCAATACCCGCCCGTTGGCTATGTCAATACCCGCCCGTCAGCAGCTATGTCAATACCCGCCCGTTGGCTATGTCAATACCCGCCCGTCAGCAGCTATGTCCATACGCGCCCGTCCGCTATGCCCATACTCACCCGTCGGCTATGTCGATACCCGCCCGTCACATGCACCAATATCCGGTATTACATTGATACCCTCGGCCTGCTGTGGTCTTCGTCCTTTGCATGTTGTCGTTCGCGGTGTTTTTTGGGGTTTGCTTCGTCTTCCTCGTCGCCATCTTTCTGCGTGCTGAGCTTCTTCGCCGGAACCCTCGATGTCGATTGCTCTTCTCGTAATCCAGTATCCTTTTATTTGATTTCCCCGGACATGTTAGGTTTTTGCCTGTCATGTCCGAATGGGGCAGCGAGCTCGGCAGCGGAGGCGCTGCCTCGGCGCAGAACGGGGCCGTTTATCGACGAGAGCGGCTTCGATGCCTGGAGTTGGAGACCGTCGACCTTGCCAAGGATCCTTGTTTTATGCGAAACCATCTCGGAAGGTATGCTTCCTTCTCTTTTTCCAGTCCAAAAGCTCGCTTCTGAAGGACGGTTAGTCCAGCGCAACTGATAAATTAGGGTTCGGGTTTTTGGTCGGTGTCTCGAACCTTGGGTGTTCTTCTGTTTATTCGGAACATGCTCGGGCGTGGATTGTTGGTGGAGTGTATTTTGATTAGGGTTTGGGGTTTTCTGCATGAAACAGAATTTTCTTTCGGAAGTTAATCCCGTAAAGATGACTTTTAAGCCACAGTGAGCAACTTCTGGAGGCTGAATTTGGTGTTACAGATCGGTCATTTTGAACATTGTACTGTCAAACCTTCGGACAGCAGGTCTGGTTAGGTTGTAAAACCCTGAAGGACCTAAACTTCCAAAATGGACTTTTTACAGCACTTTTGAGTCAGTCGCATGGGGATTTTGGTTTTGTTCTTGTTCTGTTACCGACGCATGCAGCGTTCTTTGCTGATTCTGGCGATCCACAATTTGGCCTCGTGTGATTTACATTTTTCGCAATATGATCGATTAAAACTGGTCATCTTAAAACCATAGTTTCTTGGTTCTTTAGGGGTTATGTTTGTGGCAATCCACATAGCATTTCATTTGTACGATTGAAACCACAATCGTAATGCCTGCGTGCGTGAACCTTCTGAATGTGAGGTTTAGGTTTTCATTGAATGAGGATCTGCGTATCGGAGATTGTTGTAGCTGAAAATTAACTAATTTCTAACAATACTCTAAAATTCAGAACCCAAATGATGTCTTAAAGATAGTTTGTGTTCTCCAAAAAGGGTTTGTCAACTAGGATTATCTGGTTATCTCGGTTGTCCCATCACCAAATCTCTAACGGGCATCTATTTAGTCTTAACCCGGTTATCATTATCTACATCTGTGCGTACCGTGTTTGATGAAAAAGAATCAAAGATATTTGTTGTTTTCAAGCGTTACTGTAGCTGCAAAACATGGATTTGAGAAATTGTTCTCCGTGCTAATGTGGATCTGGGGCGCAGGCTGTCTTAGAGAAGAGAGGTGTGAGTCCTGCAGAGGTGGGCGACATTGTGATTGGTGGTGTTCTCGCTCCCGGTGCGCAGCGTGCAAATGAGTGCCGCATGGCTGCATTTTTTTGCTGGATTTCCAGATGAGCTGCTCACTCCAGTTTCGTATGAGGTAGAGCTTGAGTTCGGTCTTCACCGGATTACTTGTCTGAGTGATTCTCAGCATCTTATTCTGTAGCTTTTTACATCGGAATTAATCTGTCTGAAATATCTTGTACGATTTAGCTTCTGATATGTTCTGTTCCGTGGTGTTAACAGAGACTGTTCCGGTTAGAACTGTGAATAGGCAATGCTCATCTGGACTGCAAGCCGTCGCGGATGTAGTGGCAGCTATCAAAGCAGGTTTCTATGACATTGGTAAGTTGTGCACTACTGGTTGTTTTTGGGTTTACTGTTTGCAGGCAGCAATATCTTTCTTGCACGGATGGTGCTTTTCCAAGGAGTTGCTCTGTACATTCTGTTGGCTTTCTTTCTTTAAATTGTGAATTCATCGGATTGGCAGGTATCGGAGGTGGATTAGAGTCACGTCTGTCAATCCCATGGCTTGGGAAGGCTCCGTCAATCCAAGGGTATTGTTTCTAACTACTTGAGAATCTTTTCTGTAAGGTGACATGTTTCTCGAAACGGCGGGGGGATTGTTTTTTATTCGTCTGTGTTTTTTTTCTAGACCCTAAACCTATTCTATGTTGATTTCCTTGTGTTATTAATTCATGTCTGTGTGGACTCTTTTAAACTTTTTTTAGACCCTATCGGTCATCTTTTGTTAATTTGATTGTACTACAGAGTTTCATGTTTTCGCTTTGTGTGTTTTGTTGTGTTTAGGTGGAAGCTGATCAAAGAGCCCAAGATTGCCTACTCCCCATGGGTATCACTTCAGAGAATGTAGCAGAGTGCTACGGAGTGGGTCGCAAACAACAGGATGATGCAGCAGTATGTCACTCTCATTCTTGCATGTTGGCACTAGTAGTCACTTTTCAAACGGTGAATCTCTGAATTTCCACCGCTGGAGCTGGAGTTGATGTGTATAAATATTTTGTTTGGCAGATTAAATCGCACCAGAAGGCAGCAGCTGCTAGAGCCTCTCGCCGATTCAAAGATGAGATTATTCCTGTGCACACCAAGGTATTTTGTGACTTTTGATTCCGTAGCTACACATGTTTGGTCGTAATGAAAAATGGTGCACTTGGACGGTTTTATGTAATCCACCTTTCCATCTGTAACGCTCTAGTTACATGTTGGACGATCATTGCGGTTCCAACTTTCGTAGCCAAATTTTTGTAGATCAAAAATCATTGCGTTGATTAAGTTACAGAGCGGTGGTTGCATTGAGGTGGAATTTTTTTTCCTTCAGGGACTCATCATCTAGCTATAATACGTTCAGGTTTTTGAGGTTTCACTTTTTCCGTTCCAATTTTTTCTTGGCCGTGAGTGGTAGTAGAAGAAGTATCATTACACAATCGCCTTCTAAATCTCTGCTTTGCTTTACTTTTCCGAAATTTTGAAAGACAAGCGCTGTTTCTTCGCCATCAAAACAAAACGGAAACGTATATCGAGGTAATGAGAGACGAGGCTTTCTGCAATGAAAAATGCATTGATCATTTTTGCTTGAGTGGTCTTTAGGGCAACGTACCTCCGAGCTAAACCTTAAGGTTTTCTTGTGTTTTCGGTGTCAATTGCGATGATCGTGGGATTGTTGTTCCGATCGGCAATGTTTTTTTCAGCATTGTCGGTTCCAGTAACCAATTGATTAGTTACATTGGAATAGAATTGAAGCCTTATAGGTTCTTGCTACAGCTGCGACAACGTCAGTGTACAATTGTGTGGAGTCTTTCTACATGTGAGGTCGTAACGGTAGCGGTAACCTTTTATCGTAAGCTTGAGCATTACCGTTAGCAGGCCTTGCGGTTTGATAGCATTGCTTTCATATTGTATGCCAAGGATAGAAAGCAATTGATAGAAGTACGTACAGTGCACAAACCCCTCTCACGTGGTTTTTATACCCTACGGGTTTTAGAGAGTGTTGATAGCATCGCTTTCATGTTTTATTAGAAGGATAGAAAAAAATGAATAAAAGCCTTAATAGAATAGTCGCCGAGTAGTTAATATCATTTAAGGTGTGCAAACCCTGTATTGATGCAGGTACGAGTGTTGGAGTTTGTGGATCACTGATCAGGACGTGAACTTTTTTAGGGTGCGTTATTATTATTAATAATATTGTCATTGCTTCTGATCAGCGATCTCAAAACTGGCTAAAATTAGTTGGATTTCTACCAAAAAATGGGGCTGCTAAACATACAAAGAAAGAAAATGAATTTTTTTTTGAAATGTAGCGAGAATGCTCATCATGTTATAAATATGTAGCAACTTCATGAGGTGATATCCGCAAATATCATCATGGTATCACCTTAATACATCAAGGGTATTGCCGGATATTATAGAGGTATCGTGAGTAGTACATTCACAAGGTAGCAAAATTATCTACCATTTATGTGGGAAGTAGCACCCTGTGCTAAATGTCATAAAGTGGTTCTGAGATCACTGCTTCTGATTATAACGACAGCCAATTTGTATTTGATTAATCTACCACATTTCTAGGTGTTTGTGTGTTGCTCTCAACCAATATTTCTAGTTGTTTGTTGTTCTCATTTGTGTGTGTTATTCTTATCTGCAGACAACTGTTTGCAGTCGGAACCAGATCAGGAGCCAGCGTTTCTTCGGTCAGCTTTAGTAGATAAGGTATGCGTCCTGAACAAGGGGTTGCACCATCTCCCATGGCTCTTTGGCCGCATCTATTTCCTAAAGTAAGCACATGGTTAGTTGCTTTTGGATGTTGTGTGTTTGATGGAATTGTAATTCTAAATCCCACTCTTTTCCGGATCACTAAAACAACTGTGAAAAATAAGAGTGTTGATTATGTAATCCTCTGCCTTACTGACCTTACTCAAATGGTCAGATACTGACCTACATCAGGCTTGTGGTCTTCAATTTTGCGGGTCTGACCATCCTGACCGGTCAGTTCTGCTAATAGAGACCGACTCTATTTGTGCAACCTAATATCTGACAATCCTAGTAATTACACTACCTGAATCTGCCTTATTTTCAACAAACATTTATGCTTCTTGTGATAGGCTTGCTGATGAAAGTCGTTTGGTAAAACAGGCATCGTCTGCTGATACTAAAAACAAAGGCTTCATGTACATGGAAACTCGCGAAGGGAATAGCACTCAAAATTATCATGCATCTCTATCTGAAATGATTGATATGGGTGCACGACCAGATTCTGAGTCTGAATCTGGACCACTTCCTGAATCTAGACTTCAAAGTAATGCACAGAGGCCTAAACTAGCATACAATCCACTCGCTGTAGAACAAGTACGACAAAGGCATCTCTTTGATAGCCCAAAGCCTTGGTTGCCTCTGGCATCTGAACTTGATTTCCAGCAAATCTCACATTATGGGAACCGACCAAGGTCTCAAGACAAAAAATTCATAGCTCCTTTATCATCACCTCCAGTGTCTGAGCACCTGAAGATGAATAATTTCAGTGGTATCGCGCCTGTTCAATTATCAGCAGCACCGGCAAGTCAGCTCCCTTTACAGTATCAGGTTAGTTCAAAGCTCCCTATTCTGTACTGACTTCGACTTCAATGACATCAAGCGATTAATAGTTTTTAATGACTTTTGGGTGGTGAGCTCAGCTTTACATGTTCACAAATTCAGATGATGCTTTAATCTTTTACAACCTCAAAGATAACCTATTTTAGGTCGTAGTGCTGGTGAAAGTTATTGGAAATGCAATGGTCATTAGTGGCTCTACACATTTCACTTGTGGAATATTGAGGAACTACAAATATAATTCTCGATCTGAAGTGAAGTTTGGTTTATTTAGATTTTTTCCTTACATCTAGGTTCTTTGGATTGCTTCATCATTCTTGGATGGAAATTCATTAACTTTGACATGGAGCTCCTGGTATTATGTACAGTAACAATGAAACATGTGATATATGTTTTCTTTACGTGTCCACCGGCTTGGCTTGGTCAGTCCCAATCTTATCTTTATGTTCTCACATCAACTAAATTAATAACGCTGTTACAATGGTCCTGTCAGCGATTGACGCAGTACTCAGGTCGTTGATATTGGTGGTTTTCTGTTTTTGTGTCGAGTATCTAAATATCCGTTCTCTCGTGTGAGCAGATGGATCATGCACTTCCTGACTCTCTCAAAAGTGACTTAGG
This sequence comes from Pohlia nutans, assembly GCA_022496805.1. NCBI lineage: Eukaryota > Viridiplantae > Streptophyta > Bryopsida > Bryales > Mniaceae > Pohlia > Pohlia nutans. Next base: position 8,921,264 of record CM040106.1, on the reverse strand, counting down.
TCTCTCTAAGACAGGCACTGCGCAGAGCACTTCAGCTTGAAATGAGGAACCACACTTCCTGCATTTACCCACTGTTCCAGAAATAGTTCCAGGAGCTGTGAACCTTGACCAAACGAATTTATGCTGCTACTGCTTCACAAGAAGGGCTGACCATCTAATTATTGATTGCCGTGAGTTCTTAAGCTCACCTATTCAAGTAGTTGATTTCTGCGCGTACTTGTTTGCTGATTTGCAGAATTTTGCTGTCATCGTTTTCCTCATGCAATATGTGTTGAAGGTTTCCCCACGAAAAAGTGTTGCATTAAAACACCCTGAAAACTAGGGCAGTCATGTTCAGACGGAGGGAGTAGTTGATGACACGTTTTTGTTTTGCGGTTGGATATTACAATGTTTGAAATAGTGCCGTCTTTTGTTTCTTTTCTGAGCAGGACTAGAGTTGTTAAATATGTTGCCTAACATGTTGCCATTTTTTTTGCTTTGCAGAAGTATGTCAAGCGTTGAAATGAAAGCGGAGCGTCGTGAGATAATTGAAGCTAATGAGCGCCGACTCTTGAGGATCTTCTGTTTGACTAGGAGATCGAGTGGTCCAGCTTCATGGAACTGAAGCTTTTCGTCCATCTAGCGCAAGCAGGGCGTGATGGCCCAGGTATTTCTCAACTTTTTTTTGAGCGATGGTCTGCACTTAGGGGTTTAGGGTTTAGGAAGAACCTCTTGTATACAGGGGGGTTTTAGAAGGGGTCATGAACGCATGTGATTCTCAAACAGAATATAGAGTTCACCCCCCGAGGCTTAGATCAGTATAATTTTTTCTAGGGGAAATGTTTCTTAATAGAGATGAACAACGTGTAGATTGCATGCTTGTTCACCTTACATAAACTGAAATTTGATAGAAAAACGGTTCGTGTTGTGCATGTTGGAATACAAGGGTTTGGAGCTTCGAACTGCAGTGAAACACGCAATTCTAACAATATATAAGATTGAATGGGAAATTGAACTAGAAAGTAGAACGTAGCCCCTATACATTCTTGTTTGGGATCATTTTACGGGGTTTACAGGATATCTCTGGCTAAAAGCACACGCATGATGAATTGGTTTTAAATCTGTCTCTTTTCAATTGGTTTACGTTTCAAATTGATTTATGAATTTTTTTGCGGCCACATTTCCGACAATTCACTTCGGGGTTTGGGTTTTAGATGATTATCGGAATCAGCTGATCGGTGGTGGAAGGGATTGCACATTCATTGTCTGGTCATTGGATGGACATGTGATTTTCTTCTTGTTTTTGACCGTGATTTTCATCCTGTTTTTGACATGAGATGAGTGTTGACTTGGATTGCCCTAAGTAACCCTAAATAAATTCAGGTACTATACTTCAACCAATTATAACGATGAGAATAACTAATTCAATCACAACATGAAGTCTTGCAGTGATAAGGAGGGAAAACATTTAGAATTTTACAGTGGATTTTGGTCGTCTACATTTGATTATGTTTATGCACATCATATCTGTTATTCATGTCTCATTAGAAATGTGAATCTTTGTGTTTCTCATTTTGGTGGTTGTTCTCCCGTGTGCAGAGTCCAAGTTGATCATCCGTATGCCTTACAAGGTATGCCTCTGTTCACATTGTCAGTCCTTGTTGATGCTTGCTTAACATATTGTGGTGGTCTGGGTCTAATGTGGACTTTTACAACTTGTTTCAATTCCACTAAGTCCCTCACCTTTGTTTTGATAATTGTGATATTTGCATCCTTTTGCTGGTTTTTGATGATTATCAGGGAGAATGTTTTCATTTCACAGTTCCATGTGTGCATGCATAGATGTGTTAGATCTGTTTGGTTTTAAGGGACCTTACCCTGTGCCAATCACCTAGACAAAGTTGCATTGCCATTCTGAACATCCTCATTGCTTTTGCCATTTACAGCTATAGCCATTCAATCAGTCACTGAAAGCCCAAAAAATCCTAACCCATGTTCATGAATCTGATGCAGAGAGCTTTGAGTTGTTGGATTTCTGTACCACCTTCTGTTTGGCGTAGGATATTGGGTCTTCAAACATTTTTAGGGTTTAGGGTGCAGGATTTGGCAACCGTGGACTCAATGCTTTTGAATAGACTGCCAGTTTGGGAAGACAAAGGATTCCCTTTTGTGAGATGAAAATGATGGGCTTTCAAATGCACAACAAGTGCGTAATAGTTTTTGGTTTTTTATTTGTCTTGTGAGTTGGTCTAAACACTGAACCATATGCCTTAAACCCTGGGGTCTCAACCCCTGGGCCTTAAACTCTGCTGTCTAAACCCTCGGGTCTAAACCCTTAACCCTGGGGTTTAAACCCCAAACCCTGGGTCTAAACCCTAGGGTTTCATCTCTACACCACACAACTTAGAATTTTGAAAAACGCTTGGGGTTTTTGGAATTCTGATTCTAACGGTATACTTGGATCCCCAAAACACCTAACCAGCTGAAATACCTAAAACCCCTAGGAAAGCCTTGTAACCCTAAAGCCTAAACCTTAAACCCTAACGAATTGTTTTTTACTTCGACATCACAAGGCTCAAAAATGGGAGGAGGATACCTTCCAAAACCGAAACCTCTAAAAATTGAAAAACAATGGCTAACCCTAACCCATTAATAGAATCCTTATAACTTCCAAACCCTAAACGTTTTGGAAGAACTAATTACACTTCCAAAAATAGGGTGTAGATATCTTCAAAATGTTCAAATTTCAAAAAACCAAAAAACTTAACACCTTTGACCGATACCTTTGACGAAAGTCAAACTACTCATATCTCTCAAATGGAGATAGTGTTTAGGTGGATTTTTTCTCCATTGCATTCACAACCCTTTAAAATGGCGGGGGGGGGGGGGGGGGCATATAACCCCAAAACTACCAAATTCCAAAAATAGAAGATACTATGCTAATATTAAAGGTTACCATGAAAACGATGAGAGCTCATAAACCGTGCATCTAATTGAAAATCTAACCATACTATTAGAATCACGATGTCCCGAAGTATGGGGGTAGGTGAGTTCAAAATTCCAAAACACCTCTCCAATTAAAAAGTCAACCCAACTTAGCAAAAGTCAAAGTTGCCATATCTCCCAAACGGTGACAGTGTTTAGGTGGTTTTTTGCACCATTGGAACGGAAACCTTGAAAATAAGTATGCCAAATATTTGAGGTCACCTTTGTAACCTTAAACCCTAAAACCCTAAACCCTAAACTCTAAACCCAGAGACACATTGGTATATTTAGGGGTTAATCTCTTTCAACCACTATTAATGTTAGTAGGGGAATCAATACTTTTTTTTCATTTCTAAATCAATCACTTTGCTAAATTGGCATTCATAATTGATAACGAAACTGCTACAACTAATGGTTCTGATTATTGGATTGGAAACTCTTTACAATTTCATGTTGTAGTAATCCACCAAGAAATTCTAAAATCTTAATTAAAAAATGCCCTTGATAAAATAAACTTAGAATATCGAACAACTGAAACATTCATTCACATATTTTCAATATCCAATTTGTAATCAAATCACTAAAAACGAACTGCAATTTTATATTTTGAAATTACACAAAAATGTCGGTGATAGCAATCATAGATCTAAAATAGCCTATTTATACAAACATAATTAAGAACAAAAGTTTAACACATATTTAGCAAATTATCAATACAACTATGTAGACACAATAAAATGGTAGCAAGAATCATCTTTATATAAGTATTTATTATATATAAGTGTAAATTCTACCAACACTAGGTGGCAAATGCAAATCCTCTACAAAACCATAATTATGCTATTACATTTTAAAATATTTCCAAGTCTTTGAAAAACAACTCAATATCTTGGTCGGCCTTATATCCATCGTTATCCATATTCTCCTTTTCATGCACTTTCAATTGCACTTCTAAATTTCAAAATCCGAGTTAATATGCAAAAGTTACAAATGTTTAATGTTTTACATTGGGGACCACTGCGTGCTAGCTGCTCAATGGTCCTCAATGCACAAACTTTAAACATATGTAACTTTTGCATATCAACTTGGATTTAGGACTTTGATAGTGCGTTGGAAAGCCCGTGAAAAGGAGATTATGGCACAAATCAACACAAATTTGACTTATGATGATAAAATTTTCACATTGACTGTTATCCTAATTTCTTCTTCAATTTCTCAAAGGCATGAGGCCTTCCAATTCCATCTTTTTCTAAACAAAGCATTGAATAGAGTAAACCTACAAATCAAAGTTTTACTACTAATGTACCCTAAAATCTTAAAACGGAACTTACGGTTAGTTAATTACTAAGCCAATTGTGAAATCAAAAAAGTTGAAAGCTAATTCAATTTAAAAATTATTTTATTGTATGTTATATTTTGTGGTGATACTTTAGGTTTTTTTTCTTATGATAGTTGTATAGTACTTTTGCTAAAAATCTATTGAATTTTTATTTAAAACTATGAATCCTCACTCCTTTGAGTGTTAGGGGCTGCATGTTTTTTAACAATGTTTTAAACTGATTCAGTGATATTAATTTTGGTGCCATTTCGAATTATGCTTTTTCACAATATGATCAATTGAATTTGTCATTTTAAAACCATGAATCCTTGGTTCTTTAATGCTTAAAATGAAAAAAAATACCCAAGATTCAATAAATATAAACTAAAGAAAGCAGAACAAAATTAAATCGAAACAATACCAAAAGTCTAAATGAATAAGTACCAATCACAAATCCTCCAAAAACACACCTTTGTAAATATATTTCAATCATTTGTTTGAATACAAATAAATTCCATATCTGTCACCATAACAAAGGCCTCGAATACAGATATAATGTGCCAATACTCTATCACCACAAAATCTGTTGTCATAATAAACTCCATCGCTACAAAATTTGTCGTTATAATAAGCTCCAAAGTGTGCATTTAGAAAAATACCTCAACTTTGGAATGGGCTTTTATGTATTGGAGAGTGTATAAGTGGCGTCATAAGTATGGGCATAAGCAATTTTCAAGTAAGGTGTGTGGGCTATAAATCGATGTCGACCATAATCATTCTCCTATAATAAATTACTTCATGAAAGACAATCCTGCATGCCAAAAACCAACAATCACCAAAATAGTTTAGTTATTTTCAACTTTGAATGACTACCTAGACTCACTTCATTTGTAGGAACCTTGTGTATTCTAAAGTTTTTAGTGATCTTTCAAGACAAATTCTCTATCGATTTCAGCCCGAGTCTATTGCCACAAATAGGCAACTTAGACCTTGAACTTTGAAAATTCATAACTCATTCAATATAGATCCAAAAATCATGATTCAACTTGGAGTAGATTTAGAATCAGTTTACTAATTCATTCAAACTCCCACATTGCTCTTCATATTACTATAAATAGTCACAATGCTTAAAATGTTGGCTTGTAGCTCACTGATTTTAGATGTTGCAATTTCAAGTTTTAGCAGTCGCATACTGGAGATTGACGTCCTCATCCTCAACTGGTGCAAGATTAAAGATCAGGACCAAAGCCATACTCCAACACAATTGATTTATCAATAGAATGCGTCTTCACAAGCTAGTACAGATCACTTATTTCCCAAGATGTCCCTGAAATTTAGGCAATTGTCGCAAATCCCATACTATCCAAAATTTGTCAAACCTGCAAATTCATCAATATTTGAGTTAACCAAAAACAAGAGTGGAGTTGGAGAGGACATAGTACTTCATGAGTAGTTGAATGAATAGGTGGAGGCTCAGAGTGGTGAGGAGAGGGTATGAAGTAAGGTTGTTTTTTTCTGGTACTTGGAGCCAAACTCCAATGTTGTGGGGGAGTCACAGTGGTATAGATAAGATAAGCAAAGCTTAGCTCTTGTTTTCTTGACTAGTTCTTGTAACGAGCTCAATCTCTCATTGGTGTGGGGTAATTTTGACGATCGGCACCGTTGAAACTAAAGAAGACTTACGTAGCTTTTTTATGAAAAAAAGATCAACAAAATCGCACATTTTTTGAAAAAATGCCACCGTTGAGAAGATTGAGGTTACTTGTTTGGGGTATTTTGTATACATGCTAAAATCGGATTGTTCAAAAGTGCTCCAAAAATTCTGAATTTTTTACTGTGAGTAGAAATCATCATTTTAAACATGTGAAAAGAATGTCAAGTAATTTGGAGTGGTGAGGAGGAAGATGCGAGGTTCTGAAGTGACGCCTAGATACCCACCGTGCAACTCACAAGAAATCACCAAAAATCACTCACTTAACGAATTTGCGATCGAGAAGTACCTACAGATTTGGCTCTCAAAAGGAGCCAAGGTCTCTTTGTTGCTCATCCTACAATTCAAAGCCTAAGAACCCGAATTTCTTCACTTTCTAGTTCAAAAAAGCCCCGTGGGGGCCTTACGGTCCTTTAGGGGTTAACCATTCGACGTCTTATACCTTTGTGGAACAGTCAAACTACACTTCTATACGCAGTTCAACTTTCAAGATTTGGGTTAAAATAATTTTTTTGAATACTTTTCTTGCATGAAATTATATGTTTCCTGTTAGTCCTAAAGTTTTCCAATTTTCTTGATACAAAATGAACTTTTTACACATTTTTAGGTCAAACGCTTCAAAAAATTCATATCAATTACAAAAACTTCATCTTCAATGTCGAAATTGGCTAAACCCTAAACAGACATCCACTCTTTCGATGCGCGGTTCTGAAAGCGTTAACCCTTGAGGGAACTATACCTTGAAGTGTTCACCCTAAACTGAGCCTATTTACACACATGAAACAGAAAATATATTTTTAGTGGGTCTTATTAGCAAGTTCAACAGGATTCATACCACCTTAGCATGCATTATTTGCACACCATGTGAATAAGTTTTGAATTTCCAAAATGCTAATTGTAGGTTGATCTTGAAGTGACCCTAGACTCTGATGTTCAGGTTGTGCACATTCTCATCAACAGTAGGGTGTCAGTACCTACTTATTATGAAAGATTGAGCTATGGACACTTTCAGCAAATGGTTGCTTTTTAGATGTAATTACCTTAAGTGTCCACGATGCATTTACCCGGTCAAACCTCATCAATTTCTCACAATTTTATGTACGTACATACATATATACGCATATATATATATGTATATATAGTATTTACATCGATTTTTTTCGTAATTATGTGATTAAAAATGAAATTCTTTAAGTTCTTCAGTGCTATTCTCTTATAATAGTCATAGTAATTACAAGGATGCCTGAAACAGTATGAAATTTCTAAGAAGAATTTTAAATGATTGTGATGAATAACAAGGCGTAGGTGGTATGCCTCTAGAGCTTGCATAAAAAGAAATTCAATGTAATTACTTTTTTCTACTGCATGTTGGAATTTTAGGTGCCGTGCTCTAAAGTGCTGTAAAAAACGCAACGATAACAATCCTGAAGAATGATAAATTGGTGTAGGAAGTAGAAGATAGCCCCAATGCTTTCTTACTTGGGATTGTTTTCATTCGGGATTAGGAGTTGAGTGAAAATCAGCGTTTGCCTAATTTGAACCGATCAACCATAACCTCGAGGGGCTCCTTGCACACTTAGGGGTTGTGTAGACAAATTAATTTTACCTTAAATAAATATAAAAATAATTCTATAGTTTACCAATTCATTCACAGGGAGATGAATTCAAGTTTTCAATTGAATCTGCTCAATTGGATTTGAAAGTTACATATAAAATCCCATTCTAAACCAATAGATAAAGGTATTGAAACATCTTATCATATTCTTTTGGTGGTTGTCTTTAAGCTTTTTTCTCCTTAATTTCTTTCTCCAATTGTTTGATGCTCTGGCTTCCTTTTCCAATTGACTCTAAGTCTTCCTATTTCCTTTAAGTCTTTGGTGCATCATCTTCTCAATTGGAATTTAAGTTGATAGTTATAAATTCCCAATTGCTCTCAAACCTCCCATCAGCATATCTTCCCGATTGATTCTCTTACCAACTATAACTCAACAGGGATATATCTTTCCAATTGTTATTACATTTACTCAATCTTAAAAAATATTCCTTCTCAACTGCTGTCTTCCAACATTCTCCTTTTATATTTACCCGATTGGCTGATCATTCACTCACATCACATTCTCTCCAATTGCTCTCTTCAATTAACACTCCCAGCTAATTCCATTAACCAATTATCTCATACACAGCTTGAATTTACTCAATTGATATTTTCCACACACGTTATTAACACTTGTCTCTAGATAACAAAGTTCCAATTGTTACTATTCAATCTCTCACCATTCAACACAGATTCTCACTCTATTGCAAGTTTTCTTCCCAATCGTACACACACAATTAATTTTTATTTTCAAACTTTAACACTCCACTGGTTTCACAATTCACTCAATTAATTCACAACTGTTCAGTTGATTCACATTCAATCACTGTATCTCCTTTACTTTTGCACGTTGTTCAACTACCAATTAGATTATACATTCTCCAATTGATTTATAATTAATCTCAACTTTTATCTTATCTCTTCTCCAATTCAGTTCAATTATTTTTATATTTTTAGGAATGAAATTCCAATTTTTAATCCGCCTCTTTCTGGATTACAATCACTCTCAATTTCCAATTTCAAGAACATTCAGTTACACATCAATTTTCAACACGAGTTCCTCAATCAATCACAAGTTTCTAATTTCCATTCAATGAATACTTTCACAGTTGCAAATAACACACAATCGATACAATTACACACTTCCAAAACTATTTTCCTATTACACAAAACATTCAAATACACAATTATTTTACTTCCTCAAGCGGAAAGAGCTTCCTCCTCAACTTGCAAGGAAAAGACTGAGAACACCAATCGGCATTCTTCCACTAAATACCCATCGGCCACACAACTACCTAACTACCCTGAACCTATTGGAATCCAGATTGTGAAAACTATTGGTGATATTACCTATTTACACTACACATTCAGAAACCAATTGATAAAATCTTCGTTTTACACTACAAACTACCCAATCGGCTAAATGCAAAAATTATAATGAGTCCACAGGTTGCCCCGTTGAGTGTGCAAGGAGCCCCGTGGGGCCGAGTTTGGTCGTTTTTTCGATTGAACGTCAATTTTCACCCACTCCCTAATTTCAAATGAAAACGACCTCAATCAAGAAAGTGTAGGGGCTATCTTCTACTTTCTAGTCCAACTTGTCATTCTCCAAAATGGTTAAAATTGCGCTTTTTACAGCACTTTGAAGCTCGAAATTCCAAAATTCCAACGTGCATTGCAGAAAACAATTTCTTCCAAATTTTTTTTATGCGAGCTCGGAAGCATGCCACCCACGCCTTGTTGTTCATCACTATTTTGTACATCTATCCTGAATGTTTAATTCCGTTTTAAGCATTCTTGTAATTACTCTGATTTTACGAGAAAGAAATATTTTTATAAATTATGTTTTTGTTTAAATAGCTCGGAAAAAATCAAGATAACCTGGTTGAACATAACCCTTATTTGAGAAAAATGCTAGGAGATGTACTATATCTTAAAATGTGAGGAATTGGTGAAGTTTGACCGGGTGATTGTAGTGTGTGCACTTGAGGGTTAAACTTTGAACGTCGGGTCCATGACCATGGAATGAAGTTGTACTTGTCGTGCTTGATTTTCCTCTATAAAGAAGGTGGAACTTTGAAATTATAATTTTAGTAGATGAAGCTGAGGGCCTTCTACACACTATGTTTTTTTCACAGGTTTTGGTGAAAACTTGAAATCACTACAACTTTTTGAAGTTATTGTGAAGAAAGTTCATATCACTTATAAGACACCCTCAAAAATCTCAATTCTTGTACCAAAAGTGTAGATTACTATGAAGCAAAGACCTGTAAATGAAAATCATCCTTGTATTTAAATTTTGAAAAAATCGTTACGCCGTGGTAGTAGCAACTGAACTTGTGACTCCAATATATAGCTCAGTTTTAAAAGTTTTTCGAAAATTCAGAGTGGAGTAGAAACTAGAATTGGTGAGTTCCATTTTGTTTACCAGCTCAAATGCAATAGAACTCGTTTTCATGGTCTCCATTCATTTTAAGTGAAAAAAAAAACAAAAAAAACCAGAGTATCCCAAATGCAGTACATGATCCAATTGCACTACTCTTCTTGTAGTTAAGACCCCATATGAACTCCAGAAATAGCTTACCCTAAACCTTAATTCAGTTCGGAGAGGTTGTATGACTTAAACAGAGAGCCTTCGCAAAAACGATTGGATGAAAAATCCCTCGTATGCATTGCGATACTTCGGTTCATTCGAGATAAGTTACATCCATCTACCAATATCTAGCTGTGACAACGTTTAAGGGTGAAGTTCTTTGTGGATCACATCGGCCTTTCCCTCATATGGCGTTGTGCATGGCCGGCCTTATAATATTGGAAAAATCGAAAAAAACTATGATCACCCAAACCTCCTAAACCTGAACCCTAAAATTAAGGTCTTTGACGAAATCCCTTATTCCCCAAATATTGGATGCTATTCCTTGACACAATGTAGCATGATTAAAAGATGAGCGGTGCATAGGTTGGAGAACTATACGAGTTCGTAGGTATATGCCATCTATTTAATAAAACCGCCCTTGTACGCTAGGGATCTACATTTGTATCCTAGAATGTACATCGTTCGTACACGAAGGTGGAATTGAGAGTTGGGTGGTAATGGGTATGTCATATATCTTCTTGTTCGTGAAACATGGAGCTGTTGGAATTGCGATTTCAAAAAACTGTGAGTGAAAAATCACCCTCGAATAGGACCATTTGCCAAAAATATGTACAACTGGTTTTTGAATCGTCATTGGCTTTTTTTAATAAGGTTGCCTCGTTTCGTATGGATACATTGAATTTAAATACCTTTGTTCTGGATGCATAGTAAAAACTTAAAAGTGAATCATTCCTTGTTGGGATTGAGTAATTGTGTAAATTCGCCAAAAATGTTAAAATAATAATAATGTGAAATAACCGAATGGACCTAATGAAACAGTCTAGTGGGTAACTTCTACTATCATACCAAGTTGATCCTCACAGTCGGAAAGGTACGTTTACTCATGGAAAAGAATATAAAAGTCAAAAAGTTAACATTTTAAACTCACCTTGATCTTGAAAAGTCTAAGCCAAGGATATTGAACAAAACAGACATGTGTTTTAATATGTGGCTTTAACATGTTTGATGGGGTTTGGTTCAATAGACAGAATGTATGGCACCATCTCTACAAATTACCCTAAACCCTACACTTTTATAAATGACACTAAATCCTTTTTTTTAATGAAATTAAGAAAATCAAGCTTTGGAAGTATGTATGGATTACAATTTCATTTTTAGAGCCTAACATGTGGCATAGTTAGTTAAAACTGGTTTATCTATCGTAAACTTCAAAAAAAAAGAAAAGGGAAAAGAACTGATGGAGGGAACATCGTAACTTTCTCCAAATAGAGATTATTATAACACTAAGAAAATGTTGAGGTGATCCATTTTAAAAATTTATTCTCGTTGGAGTGTAGCGCCTAAATGTCTCCAAACTGAGAAGTTTTGCAAAGATTCATCCTAAAATGCAACCATGAGGGATGTTTTGAACTTGATGTAGGAATAAAAGTTTTACATTATGAAGTTTAGATTTTATCCGCACGGTTCGATGTATGATTCCTGTCACCAACATTTTTCTATAAAATTTGAAAACTCATGATTCGAAATTTGGAATTCTGGTGAAATTTGATTACGCATGAGACATTGACGATTTGTGGATGAAATTTATTCTGATTGGTATGGATGTAGTACCCTAAGTACAGTGATTTTTGGAGATTTGTTGGTGGCTAAGTTTTATGAGTTGACTTTTTCAAGTGAACTTTTGACTCATTTTGAACTGAGATCCTAGAAATTTAGGTGAATCACTGCAATATGGTATGAGGGATGAAAATTTCAAAAATAATCCCCTTTCTGATTGGTTCACACATGCGTAAAGCTAATTTCCCATCAAAATGTATAGTAAAAACTCCGCATTACAGAAAGTACAGGATGGATGGAAAAACGAGGATGAAATCTATACATCATCCAAAATTTGAATGCTTTGGCAATTGAGGGTTAACTTGGATTGACATAATTCGATTTGCGGTGGAATGTAGGCTTGATGTAGTTCTTTCTTAATCTTTTTCCTCTTTTTTTTTTTTTTCCAAGAACTTGTTTCTTTTGTTCCGAGCAACCCGTTATAAAGCGGGCATCGACCAAAAACAGGTTGCTTTTAGAACTAAAAAGTGAGGAAATTCGAGTTTTTGGACTTTGAGTTGTAGGATGAGTAGCAAAGAGACGCTAGCTCTTCTTGGGAGTTGAATCCATGCGTACCTCGTGATGAAAGATTCATGAAGTGTGCGATTTTTGCTGATTATTTTGAGTTACAAGGAGGCTACCTAGGCGTCGCTTGAGACCTTCGTATCTTCCTCCTCACACCTCCATATTAGGCAAATGTTTTTTGCGCTTGTTCGGAATAATGATCTCTAAACACGGTAAAAACTCCAAAAATTTTGGTACGCTTTTGGACGATCCAATTTCAGTATACGTACAAGATACCCCCAAAACGAGTTCCATCAATCTTCTCGATGGTGGAACCCTAATCAAAAATTGTGCGATACCCTAAATCCTTTTTTCGAATGAAAGCTAATCAAGTATTCTTTAATTTTGATGGTATTGATTGTCGGGATTACACCCACACCAATGAGGAATCGAGCTTGTTACGAGAGTTAGTGAAGAAAACAAGAGCTAAGTTCAACACCCCGGTCCTTTAGGAGTTAAGTGTTCCCACTCGAAAAGGGAAAATCTTCTCATTGATTCAACTTGGCACATCGCGTCGCAAGTGAGGTAATTTCAAACTTTATGAAACAGATGTTTATTTTATAAGATTATGATCTATGAAATATTTGCAAATTGAAATAGGAATATGAGGGTGGCTAGTCCACAAATGACATAGGGAGTAAGGGCAAAACCTAGATGTCTTATAAAATGTTACGCTTGCAACTTTGATGAAGTTTGATCCCAACGAGAAACTGAGAAGCATGATGTTCAATAATCATTTCTATGGTCAGAATTTCAAAAAGTTGTTTTGGGTACTCATTTACAGAATCCAAAAGCATCTACCATCTAATATTCGCTAGAAATTCCAAATTCTATTTCTAAAATTTGGGATTTTGTATGATTGGTTAAAACTAAACACACTGTTTTGAAAAGTCCAAAAGCAATTATTCAAATGAGAGAACGTCATTAATTTCTCCAAACAGTAAATTTTATAATACTAGGACAATGTTGAGGTCTTTATCTTTGAAAAATTCTCCTTGGTGGAGTTTAACTCCGATTGTCATTATTCATGTTGGATTGGAAAGTAGATCCTAGACCCTATTTGAAAATATGTGATTCTTGATATTATTTTACATCATCATGGCCCCCTTTCAAAACAAAAAGGGCAGCGACCATAACATCGTCGTTCCGTCACTTGGGGATTTGATTTTGAGGGGAGAATGGAATCATTTAAACCCTTGCTTATTCTTTGAAAATGATGCTACATTCCGCCTTTGAACGAACAACCTCTCAACCTTGGAGAAAACATTATCCTCATGTGAATGGGTTATATTTTGAACTCATCTTCACGGCATGGAGTTAAAATTTATACTCAACCACTGAATCACCTTTGGTGTGAATGTATAGGAAGGCTAATTCTGGAGTCAAACATCAACATTTTTTTCCCAATTTTTTTTTCCTTTCCAAAACACATTATTTGATTATGGAAAAAAAGCACAGAAGGTGCATATGTATGATTTGCTACTGAATGATGCAGCTAAGTTATACTGCACTTATATCACAAGCAGTCTGGTTCAGTCGGTCAGTCATCATATCCTACCATTGAATTACTCTTTTTCAAACATCCAAGTTACTCCACAACTGTGCTCTTTACCCCTACACAATCTTCAGTGTTAGATATCTGAGCCTTTTGTCAAATCTTGCCTGTACTGTGTGCTTGGAACTTGACTTATGATTTATGCCCTCTTCTCTTTCTTTCCTTTTTCTCTTCTTCTAGATAAAATGAACAGATTTATTTCTTTTTTTACACATTTAATGGTGATTTTATTCCCATAGGAAAAAAAAAACCTCTTAATAAATGTCCCAAGGGGTTTTGGATGGGGAATGCTAGTGTGTGAGCCTGAGAGCGGGAGCCCAAGAGCCCGAGAGCCTGAGAGCCTACGTTTTTGCTGCGTTTTTTCAGGGTTTTTTTAAACAATTACCTATGACCGTGGGATAGAGATTGTGAGTTTAGAGAGTATTTGGTTTTAGAATTCAGGAATTTTTTCATCTAAATGTGGGTTCCATCCCAAAAAAACTTGGAAGGTTTAGGGTTTATAGAGAAATCGATATTGGATTGTGGGAAAACAAAAGTATGCATAAAAATTCTCAAAGGCAATAGAGAATGCAAGAGACAAAGATGTGAAGAATCAATCAATAAAAATATATAAGTGTAGTGGCCCTTTTAGTCTCACTACCATTCATATAAACAACTGTAATACATAAGGTAGGCTCCTTCCTCACCAAAAGGTAGGCTCCTTCCTCACCAAAATGTAGGCTCCAAATCTCTGCGTTTGAAACATCACGAGAAAATCAGTACCAGAAACAAATGTATTCAATTATATTTATTAATGTGAATCTAAAGACTTTGATGAAGAGCCAAGGCAAACGTACCGTCAACTGCTGATTGGCCTGATAACAGAGATGTAAACGATTCATGCAGACCCAGCTTTTCCGCTGCACGAATCCATAGCTCTCTGCATATCCGAGAATGGTCGACTTCGCTTCCACGTCGTAAGGGTGGATGACGACCACGGCTCCATCGTTCTGAATGGGATTATCAACGAAGTCGAAAACCGCATCAAAATTGGGTTTAGAGAATTTATTCAAGAGGGGCACCTCAATGGGAGGGTCAGATACAGTGGGGACGCGCATATCCTCTTGGTAGTCGACCAACATGAGGTCAATAGAGCCCTTGGCATTGCAATGACCATTTATCATGCGATCTCGATCTCCTCGATGCTGCAGCAGACATATAACAAAATAGTGAAATGCATTAGAGAACGATTACAAGTGATGTGAATGTGAAGAATTTAGAAATGGGTCATAACTACAGTCTGTGAGAGGATTAGTAATACCTTCTCAAGGAATGACATGATTTCCTGCATTGCAGGAAGTGCGGGTTTACCCTCTGGTAAGAGTGCTCCAAGCGAGAAGTTCATGAAGAGCTCATCATTTTGCAAATCAGCGTCATCCGTAGCCGCCACGGGGGCTGGACCTTGAGTCAAGCGCTCTTGCGTGAAGGAAATCAGAGGAGACCCTCGCTTAATGCCCACCTCCCTAGCACGTTTGCTATGGGCCTCATCCACCACCGCAGAGTCGTATGTGTTGACCACAACATCTACCTTCACTTTCTTTGCCTTACTTTTCTCGGCCTTCATTTGATTCTTCTTGGCCTCCTTTGCCTTCCGTGCCTCCTCCTTTGCCTTCTCCTTCTGGCAAAGTGCCTTGAAGTTCTCTATCTTCTTCATGTCCTGGGCATGGATCTTAGCTATGGCTTTAGCTCTCGTAGCGTCGTCCATGGATTGGTCGTGTTCTTCAACGAGGACGACATCCTTGGCATTCTCTACTGTGGTGAAGAGAGTTTGCTCAGCATCTAGTATGTGTCTAGGACCACACTCGAGGTACCAGCCAACGCCGCGAAGATGAGCAGACGTCCACGTCTTCATCTGATAGGAATTGAACATGCAATTAGGGCTGAACAAATCACTCCATGTGTATAGGAATGGGGGCAGATCTTTGCTGATAGCCTTCTTTGGAATCAACTCCAACATGAAGTACCTGCGCAAAATCAACAATACCAGAACATCAAACTCCACAATCGATCGATTGGAAATAATTGTAAAGATAGAGAATTTGTGAATTTAGAATACGAACTGATAGATGATCCGATGGACTAAGAGAGATGCATCAGCGTGTTTTGCGAAGATGTCTTTCTTTTTAAAGCCGGATCGTTTGAACAAGTCCGTGAAGCCCAGATCCCAAAGCTTCATCCTCCACTTCTTGAGATAAATGTCGATGGAATCCGCAAGGGAATAGTCGATGACAAAACTATCTTTCTCTGCGATGGACTTGAAAGTCTCAATGGAGGCATCCATATACTGCAACAATTCAATTCAAAGATTAGTAGGGAAAACATGCCAAATGAAAACTATCAAGATGAATGGAAAACAATAGACGGTACACATTAACTCACCCCCGCATACCAAACCGCTTTATCAAGCCATAGACTTAGAACTTCTTTGCTTGTCTTCGAGGGGAATTTTTGTGCAGCCTCAGTTTGAGGAGAACTGTTCCACCAAACCACCCACGTAATCTTCCATTCCGGGCTCGCCTTAGATGTCGTGATGAGTTGTAGTTTGTCTAGTTGCATCTTTGGCTTGAGTGAGTTGCGGGCATAGTATTTCTTAACCTTCACAACACAAACAAATCAGAATTGAACCTTGTTCACTGAGCTTGTCATTTAGAGAGGTTAAGGGTGCATACTTCTTACAATATCCGATCACCGTAGATCGGATTCACAACGGAAGTCATCTTCCGCAGTTTTGCCTTCAACGACGTAGTCATTTCCCTCATACCCTTCAAGAAAGCCGCCTTTATGTCCTCACAGTACTTCTTCACTTCTTCATCCCCGGCTAGGGTTATATCATGCTGTAAACAAAAGCATGAGAAAAAATAAGATATTGTACATGTATGAAAAAGTAGTAACAACACTGCAAGAGTAGAAAAGACTTACACGAAATATAAGTGTGGTAAACACGTCCGGAGGTAGACTGAACCACGATTGCTGAACATAGGTTTTAACATGTTCGAAGTCCGAGGGACTGATTATACCCTTCATTTGCTCGACTGGCATCAACCCGAACTTGCGAACTTGGTGCAAATCATGAACCAAGTTTGTCTTCACGTGCAAATTTTTTGTAGATCTGCAAGGACAAAATTCATCAAATGAATCAATGAAAATATAAGTAAAGTATCTAAACAACACCATGTTAATTAGGTTTCAGCAGAACTTACTTGTTAATATCGTACATAGCCTGCATGACAGCGCCAATACAACTATTGATATCAAGGACAATAGAATCAACGGAATAATGCCACTTCGAGTCTCCAGAGTGATCACGGGAGATCACATTGGACCAAGCTTGCAATCGATGGTTTCCATCGCACACAAAGAATTTGACGTTCCTCAAATGGTCCAGCGACGGTTTGCTGAGCAGGAACTCTTCGAATTGCAAATCCGCAACTTGCCAATGCACACTCCAGGATTGACGATCAACATCGGAGACATTGTGAACATTACCTTGCTCGTTAGTTGTGGAAACGTAGAACACTACGGCTCCCTCTCGATATCCGTGAACAAAGTCGGCTTCGAGCATCGTAAGATCACACAACAAAGTTGGGCGAACGATTGGAATTGTCACGATTCGACATAGGAGTAGACATTCGAGAGTCCTGAATTGGTGTTATTCGGAGCTGCTCAATCGTCGCAACGGAGTTTAGCTTGTTCAAGGCTCGAAGTTGATCGGTAGAAAGATCTGCCGCATCCAACTTTTCGGAGTCGCTACTCTCCTCATCAGTGTCACCAAGAGCAGGCTAAGAATCAACAGGGTCTGAATGTATAGCAACATTGAGAGCGGGCGGATTCTGAAACAACACGGTAAAATCCAAATTCAAGAGAAATATCAAATTATGAATTGTCAGAGGCAGAAATGGAACGATACACAGCTAAGCCAATCGCCTGCAAACTCTCCTCTCTCGAGACATTGAATGTCTTCCCACCCCACGAAATTCTGCGATGCTGACACCTAAAAGAGGAATTGGTGAAGTCGAAGTTGGTGACGTATGAAGAAATTGAAGAGGACGAGAAAGTAATTCAAGAGGTGAAGTACACACAAATCCGTGAGGATAAGTAACAAAAGTCTCTGGAGGGGAAGTAGGTAAAAATCCTAGGGGAGAAACTGGAGCAGACACCGGGGGGGAAGTAGGCTCATACTCTCTACAAGTAGGTGAACACGGTGGACTGCAACTAGGACTAAACTCGTCACGGTACACAATAGGAAACAGTACACTAATGGGTAGACTAGGAGTAGGAGACATTAAACGGTTAGGATCTGCACTAGTAGCCTCCTCAAACTCATGGGGACAAGTACAGAACAAATTAATGTCACTGTCAACGTCACTTAAATTTATGATCTCGTTCAGGAAAGTTGCATTGTCCGCAACGGCAACCTAGGACAAGAAAAAGGAACTAATGAGAATAATGGAAAGACAAGAATCAAATGACGTTACAAAAGTAATCAAATTTCTATGAACTAAAAATATACTTGAGGAAGAGGTCGCTGATCTGGAGCATTGTCCTCGGAATCCGCCATGTCTTGAGTATGCGAACATGTTTGAGTGACTTGAACGTCAATGGAAATCTGTACGGAGACACTTCATGAATATGCAAAAAAACGAAAGTCTGTGAATTTAACAGATTTTAGCAGCTAATCTTTAAGGAATGTTGCGTCCTATGTATATTTTAATTTCTAAATTCCCACTTTCGTTAAAAAAATTGGAAGAATACGTACCCCCGTTTTTGGCCCTCCACGTTGAGCATTGCGTGGAGATGGAGGTCGTCTTTCTCCTACAATGCACGGTACTGGAAGTCCCCCGCTTGAAGCCATCTTGCACTGCGCTAGTCTTTCTTTACCCTGCACATCAAGCATTTTACCATGAATCACGATGTCAAAACGTTACTATTCTTCTTAAATAGTGTGAGAATAGTGTGAGATTTCTTCTTAAATAGTGTGACAATGACTACTCAAGGCAAACTTCGATGCTTTCAGTTTCTCATTAATACTACAGTAGTCTAAAATGGTTAGGAGCTGAAGTTATCAACAAAACCAAGCACATGAGAATGAGCCTTCAGCATTGTTCTGACGCTGCTTATCGACATGAATCTAAGGTACAAACATGAAATACAATGTAATTGAGATTTGAAGCTAAAACCCTGATTGATAGTGCGAAGCTAAAACCCTGATCGGAATTGCTACACTCCTTAACTGCATTCCTACGTTCCTTGTTGCATCAATTCAAACCAGTACACGAAACCAGTACACAATCGATTCAATTACTACACAAAACCATTACACGAAACATCTAGTTTTCAACAATACAAGCCTACTCTTGTTTCCCTACACACGAATTATCCTCCTGCCTCCCCCCATTCACATACAGTGATAAGCAAATATTTTGTTCACCGACAGCAGAAGGTGCCGATTAGAGAAGGATCCAAGGAGGAAAGCCACTCACCAGCACAAACTTCTCTGGTGCGTGATGATATATATAGACGCAGAGTAGATATGTCCAGAACAATTTCCTGTATTAAACACAATCCAGAATCAGTTGGATCTCAGCAGTTCATTCCTTACTCATTAAAATTCTTTCACAGCGCAAAGAAGATCAAATAAAAGACCCTCTACTAAGAAATCCATCACACGCCATTCGATTGCATGCAGAGCTACATTCCTGCTGATCCTCACACTCACCGTTCCACATCATGGTTTGAAAAAAAATCTCAACTTATATAATGTACCATCCGGAACCGCAAGTACTTCTGCAATGTAATCAAATTCCATGAAGTTTCCCCCGCTCTTGGACAAGTGACTGCAACCCCAGCAAAAAGGCACCAACGTTTGCACCCCTGGCAAATCACATTCTCTACTCTGGCGACAAACCCTAAGTACCAGTACACAAAACCAGTACAAAACCAGTACAAAACCCTGATCGAAATTGCTGCGAAGCTAAAACCCTGATCGGAATTGCTGCGATTGGATGCACTCACTTTGCATGTTCCTACACTCCTTAACTGCATTCCTACGTTCCTTGCTGCATCGATTCAAACCAGTACACGATCAATTCAATTAGTACACGAAACCATTATACGAAACCAGTACACAAAACTAGTATACAATCACCAAACCAGTACAAGATCGAATCAAACCATTACGGTGCATCACCAGTACGCAAAGGATCGACACAGAACCGATCAAAGAATGTGAGGACTGCTGTAAAAGCTTTTAAACGAAGAGCTTCCAACGCAGAGAAATCCAGTGAGATCAGGAGCTTACAAACGCAGAGAATGGGTGGACTGAAATGAGAGTTTGCCTCTTTGGCAATTTTTCCAGTGGCTCGGACTCTCCATTAACCACATGCAGCCAATGAAAAGCAAAGGCTAGAAATCGGCCCTATCGAATAGGAAGCGCAGAGAATTCAGGATAAGCAACAGAGAGAATTCAAGATTAAGGTGCTGCAGCCTTCACATAAGCATGCTCCTTGTTTCAATGAAAAAACATACCAGTCTTAGAAGCGTGCCGTTTTCATTTTCACTCTGACTTCTAACTTCTAGGTAGTATTCAGACTTTAAAGCTCAACTCTCACCCTGCTTTGTCACCAAGTATGCGTGCGTGTCCATGAATGCATTGCTCTCAATCTTGTACTAAAGATTGAGGCTTAACCCTTAAAGGACCAAGAATTCATGGATTTAAAAAGAAACATTCAATCACTCATATTATAAAAAATATAATTCAGATGGGACCAATTTCATATCACCGGAATCAGTGAAGAACATTGCATGTGTTGATAAAAACAAAAACAAAATTGAAAAGAAAATACTCCACATAAGACCTTTTTAAAAATGCCCAAAAAAAAGAAAGCTCAATTTGGGCTTCTTCGTCCTTTAGGGGTTAAGCATCTTGGAGAAGCATATTATTCTTCTCCACATCTTGAGGAAATTAGGAAGTAGGGGTGTCAAAGTGCGAGTATTTGTTCAAGCCTGCAGATAAGCAACGGTGTGCGGCATTACGCCACGCGCTCGCGTCACGCCACGGCTCATGGCGTGTCATGGAGCAAAAATAAATACACATATTTACCTCCCCTAGGGGGGCGTCGGTGCCGACACCCCCCTAGAGGGGGGATAAATATGTGGTACTTTTTTCTCCTCACGCGTAGCCAAAACGCGCATGAGCAGTAAACTTTTGGCAAAATATTCATCCGTATTGGGCTTGTAATATACCATTGGAAAGGTCTTGAAAGCCTCTTTCTAATGGTTCAATTTACCCCCCCCTTGGGGGGGGATATTGATCACGTTTTTTTGACGCGTGAGCCGAAAAAAATGTGATCAATTTACCCCCTCCAAGGGGGGACGTCAGCACCGACGCCCTCCTAGGGGGGTAAATTGATCCATTGAATACAAGCCTTCAAGACCTTTCCAACGGTATATTACACGCCCAAAACGGATAAATATAGAGTCTGTTAGCACAAAAACAGCCTTGCAAGCTGCTGAGTGTGAAAAACAACATAAAACCTTATAGAATTTTGGCGCACATTTACCCCCCCTCAAGGGGGCGTCGGTGACCCTACATGTGACTCTAAATTTTGCTGTTCATGCTAATTTTTGCTACGCATGAGCAGCAAAAAATATGATCAATTTACCCCCCCCCCCCCCGACGGGGGCGTTCGCACCGACGCCCCCTAGAGGGGGAGGTAAATTGATCTCGTTCTTTGCTGCTCACGCGCAACCAACGTTAGCTTCTGCAGTAAAAATTACAGTAATAAGGTATTTTAGTGGGTTTAGAACGCCTTGGCTTAGGACTTCCTCGACGTTCAAGCGGAGACTGCGACTAGTGCAAGTAGTTTAACTAATTAGATTTCTACTGAAGAGCTGTAGTCCTTTAGCATTCAGCTTTGTGCTCAAACTAGGGTGCATTTAGATAGGATTAGCATAGAAATCAATAATGGTTGAGTTACTTACTTGATTTCCACTGTAAGGGCTGCTCTTTGGAGTTTGAAATGAAGCGTCTTCTTCTTGGTCCGTTTGTCCAAAAGAGTTGGGTTCACTGAGACTTGCCAATTCCACAGCGTCGTCGGCTTCAAATATTAAACTCTTTGTACAAGTATGACCCACTTCTGCTACTCTTGACTTTAACTTCGATTGCCTCATACGACTAGCCTTGATATCTTTTCGTGTGGAGTATAACACCTTGGATTTCTTCCTTTTCTTCTTCTGATCTTTCAAACATTGTGTCGTTTCTGGATAGTCCTCTCCTTGCATCTGCAGTGTCTTGAAACAAAACCATCAATTAATTTACAAGTGGAGGTCGTCTCAATAGCATCATCTATACGCCAAGAACGTCAAATATTTTGAATAATATAGACTCTATTGCTTCTATGTACTGGAGGGGCTAAGTAATGGGAGACATGGATGGAAATAGAGCAAATGCAATCATGAACTGATCCTGGTCCTATTATCTTTTTATCACCAACGTCAACTATCATCAATCATAGAAATCAAGATTCGACCATTACGATCTGTAGATGTGTTGCTTTCTATTTGCTTAAATATCGTCCAACTCCATTCTGCTAATAGCCCACGTTCACAGCGTTTGTCTCCATGTCTACATAACTCACCAACGATGTGCTCAAGAACTCTCTTCTGAGGTAGTACGCATATCGCAGTTATGAAATGAAATACTTTGACCAAGACGTCGTCTTATGTAGGTAAGTTAACATGGTAGATGAAAGCTCCTTGATGTTCATCCATTTTCTAACCAATGTGTTTTGTCACCTACAGCGACACAACCTACTAACACGTTGTAACTACAGGCGGCGGGCTCCACAACTCCAACTTGCATCAGCCACCGAATCAGTGTAATAATAGCTGGCAAGATTTGGTAGTGCATGCTGGAATGTACGCTGTATTTAGTATTATAAATAGCACACCGCCGTTTTTTCCATTGAAGGTGTAGAAAAAGCTCCTGACACAATTGAATTTAGCTAACCAATCGGCTTTACAGATCTACCCAACTTCAACATTCCTAATTTGAGTCTAAGATCTAAATAGTTTTAGGAAGCGCGCTGCAAGTTGGCCTTTTGCTCAATATTGACCTATCTATCATAATATTCAGCTTATTAATGACTTCTGATGTCCTCTGGCAACGCCGTCTTTGAACCTTACTATAAATTCTGCCATCCGCAGCTATCAGCCCTCAAAATCTGCTATTACAATTTATTTTGATTCCAGTGGTTTCTATCAATTACGCTGAAAAAGTTACAAAGTTTTCTACCTGCCCATACCATGCCGTACAAAAATAATTATTCGGCGGCCTCCTTAGTTCTTTAGATCCAAATCAACTCCCAACCCTAATCGTTCATCCTTGCCAACGACCGTTGTGTTTATGGCTGCTTTTGATAATCACTACATTTATACGGCTACCTACCGTTCTCTATCCATCTTGTTCTCTTCGATTAGCAATCAACCTTTCTTATACAACATGGCCTCAATTCACTTTGAAGGTGACGAAGTCCCGTTAGTTGTTCCTGTGGGAGAGGAAGGTTTTGTGAGGGTCCCCGCTAGTCTTTTGCTTTTACGTTTTGGGATAGCCGAATCTTCCAGCATGTTGACAGAAGAAGTCTTAGAAAATTATGGGATCGTCAAAGAGGCTATCATGCAGGCTAGATGTGAAGATCGTGATGGATTCTATTGGCTTCTCTACCTTGGTCAGTACAAGGCGTATGGTTTGACCCCTTCGCAGTTAGCGGCTTCTACAGAGATTTTGGTTAACCACTCTAATTCCTCTACCGTAGAGGCTCCGATTCACGCCACCCAGTGTTCTCAAACCCCCCAGTCCACTCGTTCAGCAGATGTGATCATCCTCAATCTTTGCCAGGTTAAACAGGAGAACCTTTCTCCGATCATAGAACTTTCTTGTGAGTCGGAAGGTGACACGCCTGCTAAGTGTATATCTACTGAGAGAACGTCTATGTTTACATGTCCTCGTCCTCCTCGGTCAGAGTCTTGCACACCAGTCAACAGTCCGTCGTCCTCGTCGTTGTCTCGACCTCCTCTGTATCGTTCCTCTATAGAATCTCCTAGTATCGTACAATGTCTCAAAAAATTATCTAGTGTTACTAGATGTTGGAACAAACTTGCCCAAATTGATATTGATGCCATCGAATATGATAAGGTGCAATACTTGCCTACATCGTTTGATGGGGATGTAATGTTTGAACTACCACCGAGTCGTGGGAGTGTGCATTCCTCGAGTGCCAAAAGCATGGAAAGAATGGACAGACGATTTGATGGTCACGCTTGGACGCGCACCCTCACCTCTAACATCCACAACAATCTAGGATTGAAGTTCAGAAGGTCAGCATGTCTGGGTCACGTCACTTGTGAAAATGTAGATTGTGATTACCTCAAACGCACTTCTAAGAAGAACGAGATGGAGTGGACAGGCACCAGTCTCAATCCATTCTATGTAGGATTTGGCCCTCAGCCAGAGTCCTTTTTGGTTTGCAAAGTCTGCAAACCATTTCCAACTTATCAGGCAGTTTGTTCAGTGCAAATTTATTATGTCCTTAGCGTGGGAGATAGGTCAAGGGCATGCATTCATCTAGAACATCATCCCCACCCTGTTGCTTCCGGGCAATGCCAAGAATCTATAGAGACCATCGTGGGCCTGATTGCAACAGAAGTGGAGAAAACACCAACGGCAAAGATCTCCGCAATTGCATTGGCAGCTAGCAAAGAGTTCATGGACACCTTTTTAGTCTACACCGGGCCCGGCCCAAAAGAAATGTTGCGCGGCCCTGAATTAGACGAAGTGACGGACAAGTTTCGCATGCTAAGTTCCCCTAACGTTCGGAATATCATCGCATCATTCCGTGCAGGCGCGAAAGGAAAAGGGGAAATTGACCGGATTCTAGAGTTGAAAAGGGTTGCAAAAATGGAGTACATCCACGACAGCATCTTCCCAGGGCAAGGTCAAGACAAAGTGTACCTGTTCAAGATGCTTGTGGATGGTCCTGGAAGTAGAGTTGACCTCGTCCGCCGAATGCAACCCGGTGGCGACCTCCAAAATTGCTTTGTGATGTTTGACCATGTGAAGCGGGTCAAACCTTGGACAACCCTAGCCTGTCACGTATACGATTCCGCGTACTGCAAAGTCATGACGATTGCGGTATGTGACATGCAGTCCGAAGGTACGGAAGGTCAAGTTATTTTTTGGAACTGCCTGAACAAGGTCATGGAAAGAAATGGTGTGCCTCACCCGAATTTCAAGGGCTTTATGAGTGACAGTGCACAAGCTAACTTCAACGCAGTTCGCATTGTTTATGGATCTGGAGACCTGTCCATGGTGATGGTCGATCGAGAAAGGACTTGTTTGTTTCATTGGTCATCAAGCATGCACAAGCATACTGAGAAGCTCATAGCAAAATCCTTTCGGAACCAACACATCAGGCTTTGCAAGTAGTACAAGGATGCTAAATCTATGGCTCATGCTGATCTGATGTATCAGGAGCTCCGAGCATGGTGGTATTGCTCTGGAGCACCAACTGAAGATGCAATCAGAGAACTAGAAGACTGGTTGGCATTTTGGCACTTCCGCTACCGCCAGTGGGGAGGTTTCATGGAAACGGTGATCCCTTCTACTCTCATAAACTAGCTTGACATTCATGCGCACGTGTGGACTGCCTAACAAATGCGAGATTTAGACACGTATTTCTGATATGAGGCATTTCAACTCACTAATTCCCTTTTTTGTGTTCAGAATCTTACTCCGAAAGAATTGGCTGATATCCCAACTTGCAACCTTGCGGAGACGGTTCACAACAAATGGTTGCAGGCTTCGGGCAATCGCGGATCGGACCTCTTTGTTGCAACCACCGATGACTGGGCGCGGGCCTTCCTGCAAATGACCAACTACCAATCCTACTTGTGTGGCGGGGCGACGGGAACTGGCCCCTCTAAGCAAGACTTGAAACTAAAAAGAGCCTTGCAATCACAAAACAGCAAAAAGATTCAGATGCTCTTGCTGAAATGCCGGGGGGTCAAAATTTCTGCAACCGAGTACCGCATTTGGAGGGCAAGGAGGTTTTTGGATCGACCAAATGGAAGCTGGACATGCTAATAGGTTTTGAAGGTGACTCCCATCGTCCAGACAAGGTCAACTTCTCGCACCCACGTGTCCAGACAAGGTCCGCTGCTGCTCGATTATCTGCTGATGAAACTCGGACTCCAGAAGCTATTGTGCCCTTCACTTCAAGCGTGTTGGAAACAGACTGCGACGTGACCAAATGGCACATCGCGCGGATTAACTACAAATCCAAGAAACGATGCCATGCTGTACAAGCAGTTAATAATTCTAAGTGCCAAATGCTCATTGTCAGGGGAGATAAAGCAATTGCCGCTCCTACTTACAAAGGCGTCAAACAGAAGTACAGGGCTGAGGGGACTGATAATGAAGATTTTTGGTTCTGTCCACACCAAATTGCGAGGTGCGTAATGGGTCCTAAACGTGGACACGTTTTGACTCGTCCGGAGATCCCTGAATTTCGGCCAGTCCTCGCTGGGATCGACCTCTCTCGACACGAGATCTTGGAGCTACAAGAGGCCGGCTTCTGCCTGCAATCTTCAACTCCGCTCTCGCCTCGTCGTCTCTTTGAAGGGTCGAAGGTGTTTGAAGCGGTATTGTGGACTCATCCTAAACCACGCCATTTGGATCGAGTCCCCACGATACGAAGCGGCCAAAACATGCGCCGCAACAACAAAGCTCCCATAGAAGCTCACCGAAACCTGTGGGAGAGTGCTCGCAACGTGCAGGCAACTATTGTCCAGGTTAACCTCCTTCCATATCCGGGACTAGGTGCGATCGTTGCCTTGCAATCTGGAGTCGAACCTACTGCAAACATATACAACATCACTCTTTGCAATTTTCCAGCATGTACGTGCCCGCACTATAACATCATGACTTCTTCCGCGATTGGAAGGCGTGGAACGTACGTCAACTACAAGCACCTTTACTATATCTTTCGCTTCCTTTGCAAGCTGGACTACAAAGTGGACACTTTCATCCATGCCCCTACTCTAAGCATGAACGAAGTCCAGCAGGTTCTCGTAGCTGCAGAGATCATTAAGTTGCCATAGTTTTATTTTCAACGTTTTGTCGCGGGCTGCATCCTAAACCACTAAATGGAGAATGATTCACATTTGGTGTGCTAATAATAAAATTAAACTTTCTAAAAATAGTGTATGTTTTAAAATTTAGGAGCACTCTAGGCTCTAGGCTCTCCAAATCCCTGCTCTCCGCTCTCGGGCTCTCCATTCTAGGCTCGCACGCTAGCGTCGTTGGTTTTGGATAAAACTCAGATGAACTGTGAGTTTTCCTACACTAGTAGAAAAAGTGGCACTGCTGAGGGAGATGCCCAGGCAAGTGGTGTCTCTCGAACCGCATGCATTGTGATTTTTCTTGGGCATCTCTTTGGGGAGCATCACCTTTTTCCACTAGTGCAAGGGAACCAACAGAGAACCAACAGAACCTTTTACAAAAGCAATCCGTTTATTAGCTATGTAGCCTATCCAATAGCCTATCCAATCCAGTTTATTACCTATGTAGCTTTATCCTAAATCCAGTTTATTACCTTTGTAGCCAAATTTGGAGAGGGCTTTAATCATTTCGGGATGAATGTTCAGACCTACCGCTGATTTTAGAGATGTGTTATGAAATGTTTGATGAAGCACGAAAATGGAGTTTATATACAAAAAGATGCTGTGAATCTCGATGTGTAGATCACGTATGGATGGTTAGAGTTATTATATTTCTTTAGCAATATTTTTAAATTAGCTTTGCAAGGTCTTCTTTTTCAAACTCGTTTGAAAATCCCATATTAACAATTTTTGACTAGAGAAATTTATAGCCACTTTGGAATGATGTGTAGCGTGAGATGGTATGATTTTCATTATTTGATTCTACTTATTTTGAAGAATAATTGTTAACCTCTGAATTTTGGATCGAGGTTCGCCACCCAAAATTGCCTCCTTTTGGACATTTTTGTTGATGCTCATTGAATGCTTTGCAAAACCTTTTCTTTAACATTTCGACCGTAGGATCTCAAACTCTTGGGCCTTATCAACCAACCCTTTAATTCTCAAAGCATTCTGACCACGAGGATGCCTATATAATAGCAAATTAAGTTGAGGTTTTGAGATTTCACGTCCTCGAGAATCTAAGCAACCTTGCTTTGAAACCATGCACTTTGGTTACCGAATTGGTGATATAAAAGATTTTTCGATGTATCTCAGCAAGTCTACTTTTATGCGTTATGCTTGTTTTCCATTCGGGATGGTACTCGATTGCTACTATAAAACCAAAAGGTAAATGGGATCAACCCTTGCTATGCCGCGATTGTGGTTTTTGGTGAACCCTAAGACAGTACGGGCTCCGGGTCCTACTGGACCCTCGCCCTCGGTCAAACTCTTCTCGCTCCGCTCGATAGGTTTGACGTGCCTCGCGTTGCGCGGATGGTTGCATAGACGGGTTACAAACACCTCCGGTGGTTGGCTCAACCCTGGACATCCAGAACCCTTCAACCGTGAATCCATGATATTATCATGACTAGAGTGATTCTTGCGATTTGGAAGACCACGCGATCCCTTGAATGTCCCGGGGTGCCCTTGATATTAGTAGTTTGAGAGAAATCATTATAGAGTGCTATTTCAAGAGAATATTTTAGAATTGTCGTTGGAATGAAAGTTGTGGATTTTGAGTTTTATGTTCCATCCGACGGGCCCTTTTCATCGGCGAACGAGAGGCCCCCTTCGACGCAGTTGCCTGGAATTGTAGCTCATGTCCTTCTTCGGTGGGTTGCTTAGGAACTTTCATTTGGTCAATTTTGTTTACCTTTCCCTTAACCCTTTAACCGTCCCATACCTTTGTAGAAAAAGTTTAGGTTACACTTTAATGCGCAGTTCAACTTCCAAGATTTGTTTATATATATAATATCTTTTCATGCATGGAATTGTGTGTTTCCTATTGGTCCTACAAGTTCCTGGTTTTCTTGATACAACATGAACTTTTACAAAATTTTAGGCCCAATGCTTCAAGAAATTTATATTAATTCCAAAAAATCTTCAAAAAATATATAATTTCTGGAACATGTGGGAATGACAGTGGAGAATCACATGATATATTTTTTTGTGGAACTTTTTAATTTAAGATTTGAAATCCAAAAGGTGAACATCCTATGCAATTTAATTCAGACCTTGAGCTACATAGCTTGCAACTTAGATATACACACACACATATATATATATATATAATTTTATTTTTGAGAAACAAAAATTGAAGTGAAAACTAGACTCGATAAGCTTCATTTTCTCAATTGAAAACACTAGAAGAAACTTCATTTTCAAGGTCAAAATTTGCTTGGGCCTACAAACATCCACTATTTGGATGCATGGTCCTTGAATGGTCAAAGGGCTTGATGTTTTTGGTGGTACAAAGTTTGGCCCGATGTCAATGACTTTCTCACCGTATGGTCAGGCGTTTTGGTTGTGGGGATTGTGAAATTTTGACCCTTTGGGTTCTAAAATTACGGGACACTCGTTGTAGAGTGCCCACCAATAAGTTTACGTTCATTCAGTTTTTCAAAGAATTGAATCAAATAATTAAATTTATAAAAAATATTTATATTTATATTTATATTTATTGAACCATCTGAAGTGTAAGAATTTACTTCTTTGGACAATTTTTGGATCAAATATTAAAAAAATACAAAATTTATATTCAAATTGAACATTTCTGAACTGAAAACTTCAAACATTGAAATTTTAGTAAATATGACCCCAAAACTCATGATTTGTTTTCCACATGATTCTACAAAGGATTTGCATTCTTTCCATTGAAAGTTTTATAAACCATGAGTAACAAAATTTGTATTCATAATTGTTTGAATTAACCCCTAAATTTTTGAGCGACTATATTCTGATCGTTCCACTTTTTGGGCAGCCTCCAGGGACCTCATATATTTTTAAAAATTTCAGTGTAGCTTTCAAAAACTACACTCTACATGTCGCACTTCGTTTCATGTCATTCCGATAAGTATTGCAAAAGTTATAAGCATTTGAAGTTTTTGAAGCGAGATCGGGCAGCAAGATTTTTTATATTTTACTCTTTTTCAAAATTTCTTTCTTGAATCATGATTGGTTGATCTTTATCTACAAATGAAGCTTTAAATCTACCCATTTTGAGCAATGGGATAAAAGTTATGAGGAGATCTGTTTTTTGGGCAGTTTGGACAAAAGAAAACTTTGAAGCTCATTTCTAAACTCAATTTTCAATATTTTTTAATGAAATAAAAGGCACTGGGTGAAGATTTCCAAGTACAACATTCTCACCATTAAGCTTGACATTTTACAATTCCATGTCAAACTTATTAATGATTTTCTTTTTCCTTTCACTTTGTACCCACTTCTTGTAATTGTTTATGAAAAAATAAATATGAGCTTTTTTCTTACAAGATTTTATATTTGAAGACTTAACTCAATTGTCGACATGGCCTTGCCATTCAATGAATTTCTAACCCATTCAAAAAAAAGATTTTAATTTCTAAAGTTCAAATTTGTCACCGGATTGAACCCCAAAAAATCTTCTTTTGCAACTTTGATCCTTATAATCTAAGAATCTAATGGTCATTTTGCTCTCAAATTTTGTGCTCACGTGAAAATTCAAGTCAGGTATTAGATCTTACGGTTAAATGATGAAAACAATAAAAAACATATGATTTCTTCTGCAACTTCCAAATGCTGCATTTTTCATGGTTTTTTGTGAGAATACGGTCCTGGTCCTTTAGGGGTTAAGGGAAAAAAATGAAGGTTTGAATTTCAAATAAAAATACATTTTAGAATTATTTATCTTTTATAATCAAAACTCAATTGTATGTGTGGTTCATCTTGTGCACTACAACTTGTCCAAATTAGGCTCAAAGCTTATAATTTTTGTAAATTTTATCGGCAATTCTGTGAAAAGTTGAATGAACGTAAACTTCTTTGTGGGCACTGTACACCACGTTGGCCTCTTCTCCTTCGTGCCTCGTATTTGTGATTCTGTACAGTACCCACAAACAAGTTTACGTTCATTCAATTTTTCAAAGAATTGCCGATAAAATTTACAAACATTATAAGCTTTGAGCCTAATTTGGACAAGTTGTAGTGCACAAGATGAACCACAAATACAATTGAGTTTTGATAACAAAAGATATTTTAAAAATCTATTTTTGTTTGAAATTCAAGCCTTCATTTTTTTCCCTTAATTCAAACAACCATGAATACAAATTTTGTTACTTATGGTTTATAAAACTTTCAATGGAAAGAATGCAAGTCCTTTGTAAAATCATGCGGAAAAAAATCATGAGTTTTGGGGTCATATTTACTAAAATTTCAATGTTTGAAGTTTTCAGTTCAGAAATGTTCAATTTGAATATAAATTTTGTATTTTTTTAATATTTGATCCAAAATTTGTCGAAAGAAGTAAATTTTCACACTTCAAATGGTTTAATATATTTTAATATTAATATTGATATTTTTATTAAATTTAATTATTTGATTCAATTCTTTGAAAAACTAAATGAACGTAAACTTATTGGTGGGTACTGTATTGTTTTTGGTCGAGAAATTGAGTGTGGCATGGGCACGGCCTTTCTAACTTGAAGGTTGACGTGGGGCCATTTCCCAGGAGTTTCAAAAGAAAGGGCGGCAGAGGCTCCCGCTCGTTCTCCCATACCTGGACTGCCCGTTTATTGGTGGCCGTTGAGTGGCAGGCAGGTACGTCAGCACTGTCTGCTTTGACATGGCTGCTGGCAGGGTTGCATTGCTCCTTGCCGGAAGCAGAGAAGGGTTTAGGGTTTTGCTACGCCGGATGCTCGCGTTCGGGTGCTCTCATCGGGAACAAATCCTGGCGTGCATCGAGTGACTGAATTGGGAATTTTTTTTCGTGCAGGTGCTCGCCGAACTGAATAGGTTGTTGGACCGGCTTGTAGGCGATGTCGCGATGCCTACTTACCCGGGAGAAAATGGATTTCTCGATCGCGTTGTTGCTCCACTTCATGGCATCCTGAAAGCGGTGGGATTCTGTATTCTCGCTTTTGAGAATTTCTTCGTGGTTGTTTTACATGCTGTCTGGTTCTGTTGGTTTTGTGACTGCAGAAGTTTGAGCAGTAATTGTGTTGGATTTTCAGGAGTTGGATTCTAATCAGGCGGACAGCACCTCACTTGTCCTGGCGAGATTACGATGATCTTAACGAGTACCTTTGGTTTGTTCGTGATCGGGTTGTTGCAGTCATCTAAACCCTAAACTGCTTTTTACCACTTTGTTATCCTTGTGCTTGCTGATCGTGAGGACCACAGTTTGAGCTTTTATTTCTGTGCATTGCTAGTTGCCAATTTCTTCTCTGTGCTGGCTGTTGCATTTCTCATTAGTCGTGTTGACTCGTTGGTGTCTTGGTATATTTGATGATACCCTTGCCCTTGATCTGGACAATATTTCTTTCAAACATTGGTCATTTGTTGTGTCATCTCTACTGGCCACTGACCGTGTTTTTTTCTTTTTTCGGTTTGCTGATTGAAAGAGAGCCGCTGATGATGTTGGAAGGCGAGTGGTTTAGGGAATGTCCTCTCGGGATGTAAGTG
Source organism: Pohlia nutans (assembly GCA_022496805.1). Taxonomy (NCBI): domain Eukaryota; kingdom Viridiplantae; phylum Streptophyta; class Bryopsida; order Bryales; family Mniaceae; genus Pohlia; species Pohlia nutans. The sequence continues at coordinate 8,888,634 of CM040106.1, read as the reverse complement.
ATTTCCCCTTGATTCTGTCTGGTGTGGGCTCCGGTATTTTGTATGATGAAGAGTTGTGAACCAATCGTCTTCTACTGACGTATGCGGACCTCATTTCTCGATGACCACCTTCGTACGCTCCATTGCACGACAAGTAACTCGCTTGCCTTGTTTGGATCCCAGATTGCATAGAATTAGGGTTTAGGGAGATTTCAGGGAGGGCTTTCTCGTGACCATGATTCGTGCTCCACGTTGTGAAGAGTTATGAATCTGGGTTTGTCAGAGTATGAATCTCGTTCTTGCAAACTTGGGGGTGAAATAAGATCGGGGGTGTCTGCGATGATTTGATTGCGGATAGGGGTCGAGATGAGACTTGGGTGGAAGAATCGCTGGACGATGGGAAGTTGGAGTCTGGGTGATTTGAAGCTTGCGGAGTAACCTGCCGAGTACGGCACGTGCTGGTGTTGGTGGTTTTGGCAGTTGGGTGTGGACACGATGGATTTGTTGGAGTGCGAAGAGATTGTTGTCCGTGTCCGGGACGGTGGGTTTCTCAATCATTGCCTCTTTTTGGCTTGAAGTTTTTTCGTTGTGTGATTTTCAGGTCTTAACCCGTGAACGAAAAAGGAGCCTGAATTGGGCCTCCTTTTTAATATCAGTCCTCTGTAGACTGCCTTATTCAAATTAATTTGTCTTTTGATCAGCACGTGCACTGTTCTTCGCTGATTCCGGTGATATGAAATCGAGTTCTATCTGAATTATGATTGTCCCAATACGATCGATTGAATTTTTCATTTGAAAACTATGGATTCTTGGTCCTTTGAGGGTTAACGTAGCAATTCTAGGCTGTGAATTATTGCAACTGCTTATTACTGAATGTTACGAGCCTTTCCAGAATGTGAGAATGGAAACCTGCGTTGTGGTCGCATTCGGCAAGCCATCTCATGGAACGCTGACATTACATTTGTACGTGGCGAATTGTGGGCCAGCTGTGGGAATATCCTGGAGTGCTATTAAGAAGGCATTTGAAACATTTGGCCCTGTTGTGAATTTCCGAGAAGCTGGTATAAGCGGATCACGGCTGTATGTTTCCTAAGACGGTGTTGACAATGCGGTGGCTGCCCGTGGTGCGTGCAATTCGAAGCCATGTGATGCTCTCGAATGTCGACTGATGGTGATCCAACATGTTGTGCCTCGAACTCGACCCTCCGTAAGTTCTCTACTTCACTGTAGGTTAGGTTTGGGGTTTACGGTGATCTCAGAGGGAGAGTTTTTTCGAAACCATTCACAAGCGGCGAATATTTAGTGGCTATGTTGTTTGCCAACTTGGTATTTGAATTATGTTGAATTATGTTGCTATAAGAAAAATTGAATAAAAAAGTAGAGTATGTCGCCGTCGTCTTCCCTTATCGTTGGTATGTATACGGTAGCCAAGAACTGTTTACAAAGCTATGCAATGGGGCTCCCTTGAAAAAATGAAAAAAAAAATCACTGTTCATAAGACATGTGACGGGCCTTTGGTGAGAACGGAAAGGCTTATTGGGATGATGGTTCCTATTCTAGGTAGGCGAACAGTTTGCGGTTTCCATATCCAGTGCGGATGTGGGTATACCAGGACTGATGTTATACACCGACTTCCTCGGTCCTTCGGAAGAGCAGGTCAGTACAGCCTACTCTCCATATTTTAATTTGACGATATTGTTGTTTCAAGCAATACGCTTGCGACAACTCATGATTGGGTTGCCTCCGTCATTCTCGAAGTGAAGAAAAGAGAGTAGAAGGCCAAATCTACACAAGAAAGAGGTAGCTCAAGGACCCCATACAAAAACTCATACCCATAGTGTTGCACGCTCCTTTTTCGCAAGGATTGGCCACGGCCTCTCATCCAGCTCACGCAAGAGCTCATCCTACAGCTGGCTATGATAATGCATGGGTGAGTTTTGATCATTTTGTATGAATTCTGAGTCCACTCTATTATTGTCGTGCAATCGCCCTAGGTTGTTCTGGCTCTCTTACATTTGTATGCGTGACTTTGCAGACTAGGAACGTGGACTTGACTCAGAAACTTGGAAGGCCACCTTCAGTTTTGGAGCCGGTTCTCAACAAGATTTCTTTGGTTCCTGTGATTGCAAGTGTTGAAGGGCCGACACTCCCTTTCGATCAACTTGCTGTGAGTATGCTTGATGGACATGTTCTATACACGTTTTGAGTTCGTTCCTGTACCCTGAACCTATGAACTTGTTGTTTAGTGAATTACCTGACCCTAAATCCTAAACTCACATGAAATGTCTTTATTGTGGGATTGATATTTGCAGGTAAATGAGTGTCCAAGGGGCGTTGGACTCTCACCTCACATTGATACGCATTCAACATTAGAGGGCTTTATTCTTTCGCTATCACTAGGTGGCCCTTATATGGCCAAGAAAGTCGATGACAAACGTGCTTTGGTGTACAATCGTTATTATCATTCTTTTGTAGAAGGAGAACCGGACAGGTATGTTTTTGTTCCTTCCCTTGAACGACCTGTTCAGTTTTGTTGTGGTGCACGTGCTTCCGTCTGCTTTGAAAGGGTTATCCTGAGCGCCGAGTTTTGTGGATAACCCCTGAAGGACCAAGGATTCATGGTCTTAAACTGACAAATTCATTTGCTAATCTTGTGAAAAATATAGTTTCAATGAGACCAATATCATGGGAATCAATGAAGAACGTTGCATGTGTTGGTCAAACAAGGACTGTATTTGATCAAAAGGAAACTGCTGAAAAGAACATGAGGCTCTATTTGGGCTTCTTGGTCCTTCAAGGGATAATGGTTGTGATGTGTTTGTTCGATGTCGTTACAGCTCTGTAATGTCGTTTTGTGGTCGTCTTCATTTGCCTATTGATCGACCTTTTTCTACATGGTGGCAGGTTGGCATCGAAAGTACAGGGCGCAAGACTTGTCGACCACTTCTATGATGAGTCCAAATCGTGTATAATTTTAGAGAAGCCGTGATGCTGTCAAGCCCGAGTTTGGAACACATCCAATTCGGTGACGCAAGTCTCTACCTTGATATGCTCCAAGTCATGTGATCTGTGAGTGGCTCAATTCACATGTTATCCTGTCTAATTTATTTCATATTGGTACATGGATGTGGCATGGGTGCAAAATTGTCCTGCAAATCATACGTTCCTGTGAAAATGACTTGGTGTGACTCGGTTTGACTCAACCCAAAACCGAATGACAACCTTTTTGTGTCTATATTGACTACAGCAATATAGCCTAGTATGCTGACTCCTACTTGTGACCAGTCTGGGTCTGAATCTGAGAGGGATGGACGAGCTGAACCAGTGCTCTCGTTTTTCCTTTGATCTTCCTACACTTGTGATGAGTGTTGCTAGGCCAGTTTTGATTCCATTATCACACCCTATAAATTGGTTGTCTCCTAGGTAACCCGTAAGCATTTTTGTAATGTAAGGGAATTTGGATTCCCTGCTGCAAATCCTCTGTTTCTGTGAAAATGACTTCAGGTTGACATAATTCGCACTGCTGAACTAGAGCTTTAGTCCAGAACTAGAGCTTTGAAATTGCGTATTACATTTGTAAAAGTGAGAGAATGACTTCGATGCAAAGTTCGGTGATGCAGATGGCCGAACTGGGCGTTTTAGGAGCTTTAGGTTAATGCCGTTGCTTGTAGTCTTGGTCTGGTGGGATTTTTCGAATTTTTGTTGATAATATCAGCCCGATTGCTGAATACAATTTGGTCTCGACGGTTGACGTGATTTCTGTCATCACGTGGTTGCGGTTGTATGAGGTTTTGAGCGCGTGCCGGCCTATGGTCTGTTTTGTTTCTTTCGTATCTGTTTGGCTCCTATAATTGTTGACATCCTTATCGCCAAATTTTCCGTCAATGCAACATGTGTTTATATGTTTCTAACTGAAATCCGTGTGTCATGTGCAGCATTTCGTTCCTCTGTGATGTCAACTGAGACAAGGTTTTTAACGGACGCTTTGCTTGGCACGGTGGTGAGTGTTGAGGCCTTCGTTGTTGAGGTGCGTGTCCCTGATCCCCTAACCCTGAACCATCTACATCATGTTAGAAAATTGTACCCCTGCTGCAGCCATGCACTGTGTTTTCTGTGGCTTCAGAAAATTGTACCCCTGCTCCAACCCTAAACCGTTCGTGTGAAATTGGCTTTTTTCATTGACACGTTCACGTAGTATGGAATAGCAGCTAGGAATTGATGAATTGCAACCCTAAAACACAGGCAAAATGATAAACCGCCGCTCTTGCAAATTTCGGTGATGCTGATGGAACACTTATTTCGTTATAATGGGAATATATAGGGAATTTGGTAATTTTTTAGGCCCCCACTTAGAAGCCATATAACGAGATTTATTATCAAAAAAACAGATTATTATCAAAATGGAAGAATATTCTCAAAACTAGAAGAGAAAATGACCAATTGAACAATGACCAAGCCAAGGTGTGTGATCCTCAAAGAGAGAATTTTATTGATATATAAGTCCAAAAACAAAGTAGTGGTGTAAATGTAGACCTCAAGGGCATCAGCCTAGTACTATCTACAACGCACTACGGGGACGAGAGTGGAATTCCCACCATGATCCTTGTGGGTGGATAGGACTTCCTCACTACAACAGTATTTAGAAGATCTAACCTCAACCCCCTCCAGAAATGCATCATATCTATACCGCTTCACAGCACACCGCCGAAGACTCTGCTTCACATCTGATCATCCAGAAGTTTGTGCCATACAGTTGTAACGGACCGATCAGCTTTGAGATTTGTGAGTGCACCACCAATTGGTGGTGGACATGATTTTGTCCCCGGCAAATGCTGAATCAAAGGTCTGTCCACCACACCATCCTCGTCATCTTCCATGTCCTTGGTGTAATCGACAGCCGACGCGTCGTCCGGAGCATGGTAGATCAAAATGCCCTGCCTCTTCTCTGAGAAAGTCCTCGAGTCCCCACTTGTGAAGGAGGGATTGGACATCGAAGAGGGACCAAGTTGAGGATTGGCATCCCAAGCAGATAGGGAGCGGAACGAAGCTAACGTCCAGAAGAAGCAACTTGAATGATATAGACACCATATCCACACATTGTGTCCATGATGGAGAAATGGAAGTTATGCCCTATAAAGGCACACAAGGGCAAATTCATCAAACATTCCAGAGACTGTCTTCATATTCAAGAATGATAGGATTTAGGGACTCATCAATATTAAACAGTTGGAAAAATTTCAAAAAGTACCAAAAATTAAAGTAATTACAGCAATTTTTTTTTGTTGATGAGATCCTGATTCCAGGAATAAGGAAGATGACGGCTCTAGTATTTATAGAAGTCTGAGTTCTTAGACAGGTCATTCTGCGAGGGTCAACGGCAACGCATTGTGTCATGGAACTTCTTGGGACCATTCAAATGCACGGCCATAATCAACTCGCTTAACATCTTGCATAAGTACGTATCCTTCGGATGTGATCCTCCGAATGAATCCAGGGATCAGGAAAAATAGTGTTATGAGTAAGAACCACTAAGCAACTCTTAGGTTTGCTGTTGACAATGAGCAAGTTATAGTCATTGAAATTGGCATCCTTCCTAGGGTACAGACAGCACCGCGGGTATTTCAGGAGGATGGGATCTTTTGTGCCGGGGTGCATTGCTTTCTTGTAATCCTTCAAGAGCACAAAATCGCACTGGTTGGAAGCCAAGACGACTTGAGGGGTGTTCTTGGATTTAGAAAACAAGGAGCATAGACGGGATACAACCTTCCGATCTGCTGTATTCCAAACTTGGATGTGAGCGAAAAGCGATAAAAAACGCAGGATCACGCTAAGCCCAGGACGACAGTAGACGGCTGTGCCAGCAACTAACGTTGGGACTGTGGAGGAAATAACGGGAGGGAATTTGGAATCCAGAAAACGAAGGATCAGGCGCCTCAGACATTGGGACAGTCTGACACAGGACCCCGTTCAACTCCAACACCACATTCAACCACTTGGGCCTGGATCGCATTAGACTGGGCGAAATACGCGTTATAGGATCAGGCGAAATACGCGTTAGAGGTTGTCTGGATTGTCTTGCCTGTAGCGAGAGAACAAGTGACAATAGCAAATGGTATTAACCCCTAAACGTCCTCACCTATGTTCAGTTTAGGCAGTTTTGCAAAGATGCATTATAAAATGCAATTAATATGAATATTTAGAACTTGATGTATGAATAAAAGTTATACATTTTAAATTTTAGATTCTATCTATACAGTTAGATCTATGACTACTATCACTAATCTTTTTTTATAAATTTTGAAACATAAAATAAAAAATTACTTTGTAATTCAATTACGAATAAGATATTGACAATATGTGGATGAAGTTTGTTGTGATGGGTTATAATGTAGTACTTTAGGTGTAGTGATTTTTGGAGATTTTTTGGATGCTTGATTTTAATAGTTTTTTTTTTTCATGAACACTTTTAGACCAAAATCTTCAAGATTTTCGGTGAAACACTACAACACAAAATGAGGCATAATTTTTTCAAAAATTATTTCCTTTTCGATCGGATCACACATACATGAAGTTAACTTCCTATAAAAAATTCAGTAAAAAAATCACACCACAAAAAGTGCATGACAGATGAGAAAATACGGATGAAATCTGTACATCAGGCCAAAAACGCCTGCTTGGGCAGTTAGGGGTTAAAACAAGGGAGTGTTACTTTGCAAAATGTTGAAGCATGCAATTGACTTCCAGCAGTGATTGAGAAGGACTGAACCGCGACACCCCATCGCAACACGAGGTGGTCGACGGGGGATTTCGAAGCAACCGGACGGAATATGGTTTTCAAAGGGGTGGCCTAATTGAAAACGAGCGAGTTTAGGGCCCAGTGATGAGAACGACGTGGACGCACGCGACACGAAAAGTGTTTAAGACAAAAGGTCTCCATTTATTGAATAATGTGTCTCTAAGTACAAACTACAAAATGAGCCACAACATCCAAAAAGGGAGACAACTCCACGACCTACTCGCCTCCACCTCTGCCGGACTCCTGAAAAACAAGGAGCGCCGACATTAAGAAAATTACACGGGAAAAAAAAGAAGGAAACCGGAATAGCAAAGCAACTGTCGTCACCAGCCATCAGCGCGAAGTGAAATATGTAGAGAACAAAGGAGCTAACCTCAAAGTTTGTCGGTGCAGTCTGAAAAGTCCGCGATGACTGCTGCGGGGTGGAGTGGTCGACCGGGAGTGGGGGCGTCACATGCTCGTGAACTTCATCTCGCAAGGTCAGTCCATTCGAAGTAGAATGCTCGTCACGCGGAAGAGGTGTGGGCGCATTTGTGACTGGTGGGACATCGATGGGGCATCCATCAGGTGGAATGAAGAAAGCAGGAGTTGTGGCCACGACATCATCTGTCGTTGTCCCACAGATGCTCAGGATAGGCTGATCAGGGTTATATGAGGCAATTGGGAGAGGCAATGGCACACCTGATTGTATAAAATTGCCAATGCGGAAAATCATTGATTCGATATTTCCAATCTTCTCCCGATTTTCAGACTGACTGCTAATTACCATTGTCTCCAATCTATCAGCTCGTGCATTCTGAGCAGCAATATCAGCGAGCCTTTGTCTCTCGCGCGTTGCGTCTTGCTTCGCCCTCTCCATCCGCTCAATTTCGAGCTCATTCTTCCTGTTGAATGCTTTGATGGCCCCCTTCTCTTCATTCTCTTTTAGCTTCTGCACCTGCTTCTCTTCCTTGCTGAGACGAGCGGAGACGCACTCAACCTTCACTCTGAGTTGTGATGGCTCACCGACCTTGTTAGGTTGGGTAATTGTATGGAGATGACTGAGACCAGTCTAAGGCCAACAGAGCTGCCTAATCAAGGAAGACAAGGGGGTAAGGCAGAGGGTACGAGATCAAGTTGAGTTTAGTTAGGGAGTAGTCTGAGATGTAAGTACTCCAAATCCAAGACGTACCTTGGTTCCCCAGGGAGGTGTAAAATGGTGTATACACACTTATACGCTGGGTCCCCGTTGATATACGGTCTTGAACGACCTTGCCGTACTTGGACTCCTTGGAAGTTAGACAAAGTCAGAGAAGGTCGTGCTATTACTTGGATAGTCAGTGAGTACTTAAACTAAGTAAAGGTCAGTTCCTAGACATCTTTGGTAGCCTTGGATAATGAGTGTTTTGAAGACAAAAAGACAGAGGGTAAGTGAGTTTAACTATTGCGCATGGAGACGGAGCTTAGAGCAAGGGCAGCTTAGTACGAGGAGTAGTTAACAAGTAGAACTATTCTTCCTAAGCATTTGTATTAGAATTAGCCAGGCGGGGAAAGACAGGTTGTCCCAGCTTTCCAAGTTAGACAACAGCAGAGTAAAATCAGTAGTGGAGACAAAACAGTAGAGGCAAAGAATGCAAGAACTTGTGTTTATTTCAAAGATGTAATAGTATACTTGTACAGTACAGAGACTAAGTCCACAAAACTATGTTAAACAAAGGAATTGAACCCATATATTACATAAAAGCACAACCATGGAATCCAGGTTTAACATGGAGTAAGCAACGAATGACTTCCTGGTACACAAAACCAGAGCATAGCAAAATACTCATAAGTCTCAAAAACCAAGAAGTGTCTTGTCCCTATATTTATATTTAAGCCTGGTCTGCTATCTAAGCTAAACACTGCCAGTTCCTATCTGCTTGTCCTCCGTGGCGGCCGTGTGTCTTGGTCCGGTAACATTTTGCCCTCCTTTGCAGAGTGCAATCTGTCCTCGAATTGCCATTAGTGGCGCGATCAGCGGGCAGCAGGTCGGCGGTCGGGGCGAGTCTCCTCGCGTGGTACCTGTGCGTGGCGTCTTGGAGGTGCTTGGTCATTGTAGTGAGCGGCTACGGCTGCAGCAATACCTCGGTGCATTAGGTCATGCTTAGTTTTAGAGGTACTGGCATGCTGATACACATCAAACACAGTCTTGCCCAATTACTTATTGCAAGCAGGGCATTTGACATTGTCTGCCTCAGGGTTAGTGTAATAGGCAGCAAAGTCTCGGTAGGAGGCAAAATATTTTTTGACCTCCCTAATTGCTAACCCATACTCCTCGTCTCCATCACTATCATCACTAACCTTGGCCTCCATGTCAAGTTCATCTTCAAATTTTTTCAATGCAAGTTTGTGTTCCTAGAAAGATTTAGGTTTGACAGATACCGAGGAAGAAGGCTGACTTGGCGCATTTTGGATTGTCAGTGCAGCGGGACTTGGCAAAGCTGGGACAGTTGTTGGCAGGCGTGGCGACGGGTGTGGCGTCTTGTCCACGTCTGTCGGCGCGTCTGGGATGTGGACTCGCTCCGCCAAATGGCCCTGCTCGTGGAAGACATGGAGTAAGGTAAGAGGAATTACCTCGTCTTAGATTGCTTGGGCTGGGGGATTTGCTTGTGACGGATCACTGGGAGGCGTGTTGTAATCCTGGCCAACTGCGGCCATGGACATGGCGTCTATGTCCATGAAGTCCATTTCCATGCCATCCCAGTTGGGCTCGGATTGCTCCAAATCCAGATCCACAAGTGCATCATCCACGCATGTCTCCAAGAATTCAAGGGACGGAACTGCTGTTTGTGGCGGATTCGCCGAAAGAATTCTGTATGCATTGGTGGCCATGACTCGAGCAGCGTGTTGGGCCCAATTTACCTTGTTGGTCTCCTAATTTTGCCTGGCGTTCTCGACTTCTACTCGCAGCTGTTGCAGGCGAGCAAACTCCTCGGTATCCCTGGGCGCCGTGGATTGAGCGCTAGTGCCTTGTGCCAGCGCTGCATTTAGGGTTCTGCACCTCGCCAGGACTTCAGCATTCTACTGCTTCAATCGTTGAGCTCTCTCTATCGCCAAGGTCTTCTCCTTGGCTTTCGCATCCACCTGCTTCTGCGCCATGGACAACTCCAACTCCAAGTTCGTGACTTGGTTTCTGAAGTTGGCTATGGTTTGACTGGCCTCGCTCAATTGGTGGTGGAATTCCTCACGTGCGTCGTCCACCGCTTTTTTGGCGCATGCTTGGGCGGCTTGGACTGCGCGTGCTTGGACGGCTTGCGCTTGGTACGTTCTTTTATCTCCTGTTGCTGCGTCCTGAGCGTCGTGCAATCCTGCTCGGTCAAATGCACAAATTGGAGCATTTGCTCCACACACGCGACCATCGCCGTGGTCTGTTCACGGAATTGAGTGGCATGAGGTCCCCAGCCTTGGCTGGTTTCCCAGCCCCGAATGCATAGCATTGTCGTGCGGCCTGTTGCTTGGTCCTGGGACGGCGGGGTCTCGTGGTGGTGGTGGTGCTGCTGCAGTTGCCGCGGCTGCTGCGTTTGCCAGCTCCCTCTGGACATCCAAGAATGTGCCCATACGTGGTGGCTGGTTGTGTTCCTTGTGGAACGCAAGGAATTGGGCAATGTACTGCGTAAGAAATGGCCCGATGGGGCTCTGGTAATCCTGCCTTCTACGGTGTCCACGCTGCTGGAGGCGGAAATTATCATCTAGGAGAACACCCTAGTTGAATTTCTCCCCTTGATCGGCCAGCAATAAGACACGGAGGTGCCTCGGCTGAATACTACCACAGTAATTCAGGAAAAATATTTGGCTGAGAGTACCACGCATCCTAGCAAACCATGGTTCATTCATTACTGCCTCCACAGTATAGACGTCATACCTGCGGTTCGACTTTGGCTGGAGGTCATTGGCCGCTTCCTCGACATTCGGCGCACCCAGCATTCCACTCCCTGACTCCTGTGCCACGTCAACCGCATCCAATATCAGATTAGATTGGTGCGGGTCAGCCAGGCGCCATCAGGTTTGCGCTTCCATTCTTGCACCATGCCCGGAATGAAGATTGCCTTGCGCTCATTAGTGGCATCCATGGCGTCTAGGATTTCCGAGGATACTGGACAGAGAAATGCGAGGTGTAGTAAAAGAGAAGCAAAGACAACTAAGAAGGAGGACGCCTGGAAGAGGGCTTGGAAACTTGGAATGAAATGGAAGGAGAGACACAGGGGAGCAAAATAGCAAAATGCGCAAGTGGCTGAGATGGGAGGGAGCTGTGAATATAAGTCCTGAATTTGAAGTTGTGGTGGTGGCGTGGGATGCCATGAGGGCTAGGGGATGGTTTTGGCGGCTGACATAGGCTTTTAAAAGCCTAGCGTGGAATGTGGCGGCGCTGTCCTATTGATGCAGGGTTGATCATGGAAGTTGAGTGCGCAATTATCATGGCATTCATGGTGTCCATGGCACACACTAGGGTGTATGTAATCAAGGGCTGCTTGGAGGCTGATTAGATCAATGATGTTGATTGCCTGATGTCCCTGATGTCCCTAATGTCCCTGATGTTCCTGATGTCCATGGTATCCATGTATGTGGCATGGCTCACTTAGGATTACTTGGAAGTTCAAATTATTGTTGTTAATTGTCCAATGATTTCCATGACTTCCCTGTCGATTAGGCTCGTACACTTGGTTTGGGTGGTCTAGGACTACTTGGAGGTGGCTTACGTGGACATGAGGAAGGGCTGTTCCCATGGCCTCCTAGTTGTCCATGGTGTCCTCGGGGTCCTTGGAGTTTCCTTGACTATCCATTGTATCCTTGGAGTCCTTGGAGTCTGCCTGTTGCGCTGTAATTTTTGCCTCGGCTGCCAAGGTTTCATGCAATTGTCCTAAACTCATGGTAGGAGAAACATCCGGGGATGCAGCGTGGTAATGTTTGAGCTTCCCTGAGTTGACAATTGTCGCCTGTTTGTCATAGTTGTCATTGTTTACTAAGAGCACAATGTTGTTTGGTAGAACCAATTGAACTCAATATGGCCCATGCCAGATAGATTCAAACTTGGTTCTCTTGATTTTTGGATCTTTTGGTAACCAGAGAACTTGGTCGCCTTTTTGGAATGTCCGCTTCGGCTGGGAGGTTTGGAAGTATTTGGTACTAAGTTTCTGTTTGGCCGTAATATTCTTCATAGCTAATGCGCGGACTTCTTATAGATGATGGATATTTTGGATGCGGGCTGCTTATACCCTGTGTGGCGTGTAATCTCTTGGTTGCATGGATTGGAACGTAGGAACAATGTATTCCATGGGTAACAGGAATTGGGTTCCATAAACCATCTCAAATGGGCTGAGTTGTATGGCCGTCTTGGTAGCAATACGGTATGCCCATAGAGCGGCTGGGAGACAGCTTGGTTGGCACGGATGAATCGCCTAATCATGTTGATCAGTGTCTTGTTTGTTGACTTCGCTTGGCCGTTTCCTTGTGGATAATATACTGTACTAGTTCTATGCTTGATGATGTGCTTTTCCATGAGATCCTCAATCACTGAGTTAACGAAGTGAGTACCTTGATCCGAGATGATCTCCAACGGACACCCAAAGCGTGTGATGATGTTGTCGTATATGAACGTCGCCGTGACTACCGCGGTGTTGTTGCGGAGCGGTTTGGCTTCCACCTACTTGGTAGTATAGTCCGTGGCGACCAAGATGTATTTATAACCTTGGCGAGTTGCAGGTCGTATGGGACCCACAAAATCTAGTCCCCAATGTTGAAACGGTCCTAACGGTAGCGTTGACTTCAGGGGAACCCTGTCTTGGTACTGAAAATTCGTGGTAGATACTTGGCAGGCATAGCAATTTTTGGTATAGGCATAGACATCTTTGTGGAGTGTAGGCCACGAGTACTTCGCGGATAAAATCTTTTTTATCGTGGTGTCAGGGCCTTGGTGCCCTCCTGCTGGGCCGTCATGGAGGTGAGTTATGATCCCACGTTGTTCTTTGGTAGGCACACATAATCGGGTTTCTTGGTCAGGACCTCGGCGGTAAAGTTGTCCCTGGATGACAGTGTATGGCAAGGTGGTGCGTACCAAGCTAATTTTTCTGGTACCAGTGAGGTCAGCATGCATGTCACCTTTTGTTAAGTACTGGATGATATCCGTCATCCAATCCTTGACTCCTTCAACATCCATGGTGGCAGCTTGGATGTCATGATTCCTATTAGGATGGTCGTAACTAGTCCGATAGCACTGCTGGCATTCCTGGACATCCATGGCGGCAGCTTGGATGTATAGCTCATTGAATGAGTTGTCTATTCCTTCCTCGGTGGTATTGGTGTCCCTGGACAAGTAATCAGCGACTATGTGCTGCTTACCTGGGATGTATACTACCTCAAAGTCGTATTCCAAAAGAATCATAATCCATCTAGCTACTCTTCCCGTGACTAACGGCTGATGCACTAAGTATGAAAGAATATGATGGTCAACCATGAAACGAAACTTATTCCCCAAAAGATAATGGTGGAATTTTTTAACAGCGTAAATCATGGCCAAGGCTTCCGTTTCTGTCGTGGAGTAGTTTTGCTCTGCTTGGTTTAAGCGAAGACTTGCGTATGCCACGGGTTGGTCATGTTTGCCATTGACATTCTGGGCTAACATGACTCCCACGGCAATATTGGAGGCATCCGTGTGTACATGGAATGGCTTGGACCAATCCAAGGCAATAAGTATGGGTGCATTGGAGTATGCTACCTTGAGTTTGTCCAAGGTGTCTTGGGCCGCGGGCGTCCAGTCTTGGGAGTAAGTGTACTTGGCATGGTTCAACGCTGTGATGGGCGCGGTGATGTGTGCCAGTTTCTCAATGTAAATCCTATTGAACTGGGATAAACAAAGGAGGCGTTGTTCTCCCTTCTGGTCCTTTGGAGGCGTGATGTCCAAGATATCCTTGATTTTTGCTGGGTCGGGTAGTTTGCTGTATTTGCAAACTATATATCCAACGATGACCTTTGCAAAGAAGAGAAACATGCATTTATCGGCATTGAGGCTAACACTGTTGACTTGGCAGGCATGGAATATTTGTCTCAGGTGAGTTACGTGATCCTTCATCCGCCCATACACAGTTTCGTCGTCCAAATAAATTCGGAAAAAGTACATCAAGTATGGTCGAAAAATCAACTCCATCACTCTTTGGAATGTCATGGGTACGTTCTTGGCTCCAAATGGCATTCTCTCAAATTGGTACGGTCCCCACTCTGTTGAAAAAGCTCTTTTGTTTTTGTCTTGTTCTGCCATGGCTACTTGGTAGTATCCAGAGAAACAGTCTAGGAATGAATACATCTCAAGGCCGGCGACTTCATCTATGATTTCTTCCATGTATGGTAATGGATAGTGATCTTTCTTGGTAGCCGCATTTAGCTTGCGAAAATCAACGCAAATACGCAGTGCTCCATTCTTTTTGGGAATGATCACCATCGCGGACAACCAGGGAGCCGAGTCCACCGGGGATATGAATTTGGCCTACAACAGTTTGTCTAATTTTTCCTTGACTCTCATCGCATAATTTGGATTCATTTTATAGCTCCTTTGTTGCACCGGTGTAGCATTTGGTACCAAGTCAATGGTATGCTCAGCCAAGGTCCGTGGTATACCTTTGAGGTCCTTGTGACTCCACGCAAAGATGTCGTGGTATTCATGGAACAAGGCTATAGCAGCTTGTTTAATGGGATTGGGAGCGTCCGCGTTAATCTTGATGTACTCACTACTAGAGAAACTGTGACTGCAGTAACAGAATTGCAATAGAAAACAGTTGAGGACGTCTGTGGCTTTGGACGCGTTGACGGGGTCATTGTGCAACAGGAATGTGTTGAGAGAAATCTGTTGAAGCGGTCATTTCTGCTGTCTTTTCTATCCTACGTGGCATGCCAACTCGAACAGTGATTGGATTCGAAGAAATCCAATTGGCATTGTATGCCACGTCATTTTATTTTGTAAACTGATACTCATGCCCAATGAATTTACATCTTGTTACTTTCCTCCATTCTTACCGCGGTGGTTTACCGCAACAGTAACAAAAGTTACAGTTTTGGATAATTTTGTAAGTTCTAAAATTAACAGAGCCTACTTTTGCATTTATGTCGTCGTATAGTAAAGCGGAAGTGGCAACGTTTTTGATTGGATGAAATTTTTAACTGTACTGGTGCTACAGCCGGCTTTTTTGCTCACAATGCTTGCATGTAAGGCTCTGATTGGTCTGCAAAAACCTATCTTTTTTTTACACGTTCAATGTATTGAAATAAAGAAAATTAAATAACAATATGTAGTCCGTCTACGAGATTTGAATCCAGCGGCTGTGAGGACTCTGTTCAACGCCAATCACACCTACTCTGGCTGCTTCATCATAGCCATTTTATGGGACTCTAAATCTACGACCTCCAGTTCAGTCTTCTGCACACGGTTACATATTGTGCCTACCTTTCAATCTTGCAATTTTACATTATCTATACTTACACTAGCATCTACATCAAGTGACATTCACTTTTCTATGCTAGGTCATTCACAGACTGCACAATCTGCACAAACAGAAGCGAATCAAGTTAATTGTCAGGCATACTTCCTTTCGGAAAAGGTGAGCAAACAATACCAAGTCACCATTCCCCCTCATTCTTATATAAGAATCCCAACAAAGAAAAGGATCCCAACAAAGAATCCCAACAAAGAAAAGGTATATGCAAGTAATCAAAGCCACATTGAAACCACTCTGAGAAAAGTCGCATCAAAGAGTAGAAACTTGCCTGATCGATCTCCATCTCTCGTTCAACTGACAAAGCTTCATATTGTCTTAGTTGAGCAAGGTGTTGATTTGTGAAGCTCTGCAAAGACTAACATTTCGGTTACTTTCAAAACCTCATAGAATCAGTACTGCTGTGTTGATCCAAACTTCAAAGTAAGACTATTCTAAGTACTTAATGGTCCATTTCTGTATGCTATAGAATTAGATCATTGTATACGCATGAGTGTTCATTGGTAGCAACCTGAGAGAAATCATCTTCACTTGCTCTTGGCTGCTTTCTCAACCCAATTCCATCATCCCTAGCTTGTCCCTGATTGAACAATAATAAAAAAGGGTCATTTTCAAGCACAACCAATCAGGTCCAGCCGTGCTCTAAATGTTAGAACAGAATACTGCATAGAAGGAGCCATAAATACATGCTGCGAGTGTCTGGACAACCTTGAACCCTAAACACGAAACAGACACCACAGATTACCCCTCCTATCTATTATACAATAGAGCTCGACTGCAACAATTGTCAATTAAGGTTGATTTTTTTCCTCGACACCAAAGAAACAGATTCAAACTCAGACAAATTGAGCTTCATCTTTTTCACCACCTTCTTACCCTAAATTTAAAAAGAAAACAAAACAAGAGCCTTGCTAATATTGCACAGCTTTCCAAAGCGTCCATCCCTTACCTTGCCAGATACACATGAGAAATAGCAGGGCACCAAACATGCGAACCATGTAGTTAGGGTTTCAACTTCCCGAGAAATAACAACCCGAGTTCGCTATGGCCGCATCTCCCTTCTGTGTGGATAGGAACAAAAACGGCGTGATTCAGAGTATGTGCAAAATAAAACCAAGTACGAATCCGAAATCACTCAAATCTCCAACTTTAGAGCTCAATGGCACACAATTGGAGAGTCGACCTCAAAAATGGCCACAGAAATCATATCTCAAACCTGCGGTGAGAGAACTACTACATCACCGTCGCCTTGGTCATTGCCGTGTTCTCGTTGTGTTTTGATCGCCTGTATCGCTCACAGCCCCTCAATTCGCCGCTGTTGTAGGTCTTGTACAGGCTAGTGTTGGTGATCCTCTCCTTCGTTGGAGCCCTCAAATCCGCTACAGCCAAAAAGTTCGCCCTGGCTACTCCTGTCGTTCCAGTCGATCCCCGTGTTGCTCCTGTCCTCTGCACTACTAGAAAATCATGACCAAATCAACAAAAAATCAACAGATTTGTGTTGTTTTAGGCATTGCAATGACCAAATCAACAAATTCTTAAACTTTTTGTAAAAACCAACAATGTGCTGCCTACTTTTTGTTGATTTGGGTAGTACAAGGACCAAATCAACAGTTTGTTGCCTACTTTTTGTTGATTTGGATAGTACAATGGCCAAATCAACAAAAATTTAGTGAATGTAAAATCTTTTTTGGAATTTTTTTAGAATATTTTGAGAATGTTTTGGAATCTATCTAAATAATATAGAATCTATTGGAATATTATTGAATCTTTTGAATCTTTTGCAATTTATGAACTCGATTTTTTAAAAGGTGATTTTTTGTACTTTTAAACAATTTCTGGCATCTATCAGAAATAGATCCAATTGGTTTTAAATTATTTTAATCAAATTCTTAATAAGATTGTGAACATAATCCTCAAGGTTGAAAGGCGTCAAAGCATACAATCATGACTTTCAAAACACTTAAAACATTTAAACCCCTTTATTTGGGCAAAATTAAAAACACTATGGTTGAAATTCTATGTACTCTGAATTTTTTGTAACCCCTAAATTAAATGACTGAGCAACCATTTTCTGATCGCAGCCCAACCAACAGTGACTATCCATGGGCAGAAACTGACATTTTCCAAGTTTTTTTTTTTAGGGTATGATACATAACTATTGGGATCATATGTACCTCAAACTTTCAATATCCTAACAATGGGTTGTTGCATTCCCATGTTGTTGGGCATGCTCGAACACTAGTAGAAAAGGTGGCATTGCTGAGGGACATGCCCACGTAAGCAATGCTCAATTCCACGCATGCATAGTGATTTTGCCTGGGCATGTCCTAGGGGCGCCACCTTTTCTACTAGTGTAAGTGCTTGCCATTTCAAAATTTGAAGTCTAGCATATGACAGGATACCAAAGTCATTCTCTTTTCACATAGATAACTTAAAATTCACTGAGTTTGTTTTGTAATCATTTAGTACTAGAATGAGTGTTTTATGTAATTGGCTTATATAACTGCAATTTTGCAAACTTTCATCATCTCTGACAAACAATAAGAAGAGACAAGTAGGCTGATATTCTCTAAATTAAAGCTGTTGAGGGTGACTTTTGACATACTTTGGCTGCTAACTCACTTTCAGCTCCATCAGAAACAATCACACGGACGTCCAAACAAATAAATCCACTTGAATGGAACGACAATTAGTCATCTGTGAACCTTTTTTTTTCTTTCTTCTCTGAATCTCTGTGCTAGAAGCTTGGAACCTTCTTTTTGTTTCTACACAGTAATCCATTTTTTTGAAACATTCAATCAATTGAACTCATTAACGCCTAAGTGACTAATCGACCATTTTCTAATCGCACCCCAATTAGCCATAATTAGGAAATGACATCTTCAAGTTTTAATATCTTGTCAAAATTAGGGGGAGAGATAATGTTCTAGTGTTGTTTGATACATTTCATTTGCAATATCGAGGTTTAGTAAGGAATTTTTCAACGACACAGACCTCAATATTGTCTTAGAGTTATAAAACTTACTACTTCGGGAGACTAATGATGTTCTCTCTTTTGAAGATTTTGCTTTTAAATTTTTAGAATAGAATGTTTAGTTTTAACCAATCATACCAAATTTCATACTCTAAATGTAGAATTAGTAATTTTGGTGAATTTCAAATGGCAAAAGCATCAAAAATTCATTAAATTAGTATTTAAAACTCTTTTTGGAAGTTTGACCATACAGATAATTACTAAACATCATGCTTCCTCGGGTGGGTCACTTACTGCATTTTACAAACAACGTGCGGCAGAAAATAGCATGGGTTTTATTCATCATAGGTAAAATTTATAAGAGTTTATAAAAAAATTACAAATAAGATAGAATGCAATGAAAGAGTACATGCCATTATAAATAATTTAGGTACACCACAATTCTAGTCCATTATGATTTTAGTACATGTAATTTAGGGAATTGCAAATGGGATCCAAGGTATTAAACTAAGCACAGTCTGTTTTGGAGGGGAAACAGCTGGAGCACAGTTGGTAGGAAAGGGCGGTCAGCTACGCGGTGGACGAAAAGTAGGTCTAGAAGTGGATGAAAGCTCAGTTTTGTCCACCTAAATTTAAAGTCATGTTACTTTTAGATTATATTTAAGCCTTCACAAGGAAGATAGCTTATAAAAAATTGCATTGGTCACCATTTTATAAAAAATGATAGAGTCCATAATATAGGCCATTTTTTCCCATTAAGTAATCATAGGGGTCCTTTTAATTTCAGCTTGGAGGTAAATAGCCCCCCAAAAAACACCCCCTCGCCGCACGTGGTACCCAAAATATATGAAGAGTGACCCACCCGAGCATGCTTCTCATTTTCTTTTTTGAACCAAACTTAATCAAAGTTGCATAAGTAACATCCTATAACACATCTAGGTTTTTCTCTTACCCCCTCTGTCATTTAAGGGTTAACTTAATCATTTTTAATTTTTTAAAAAAAAAAACACAAACTTTAAAGGCCATTTTGTCATAGTAAAACAACTTTTTTCAAAAATCTTTGAACCAAAAAAAGTTGCGAAATCAAGTTAAGTTTCATCTCCAAAAATCCGTTTGTGATTTTGAAACTCCATTCACAAGTTATACACAAAATTCAGAGTGGGGTAGCAAGGAATATTTTTATTGATATTTTCAAACACCCTCTCTGATTTTTGTCTATAACTTTTGACTGGAGGCTTCAAATCACAAACGGATTTTTGGAGATGAAACTTAACTTAATTTCCCAACTTTCCTTTGTCCAAAGGTTTTTGAAAAAGTTAATTTACTATGTCAAAATAGCCGCCAAAGTCTGCTGAATTCTAAAACATCGAATTGTAAGTGTTTATGTAAGAAAAATATTATGGTATAGTCATCAAAATGTAAGTAAGGTGGGTTGGTTAGAGTTGTAAGAGTTAAACGCAAGGTCACGGGTTCAAACCGGATTGCTGACGAAGTTGGAGATACTGGTCTGTCCTAAAAATCCGAGCAGTCTAAAAAACATTTTCTTTCCCGAAAATTCCGGGACACAAAAATAAGTTTTTTATAATTTCTTTTAATTTTTTAATTTTTTATTAATTTTTTTTTAAAAATTTAAATTTTTTTTAAATTTTTTGTTGTGACCAAATCAACAGAAAAAATCAACAAAACTGTGTTACATTGTGTCCAAGTCAACGCGTCCAAAATAACAGCCCGGACCAACGCTCTCTTGTTGATTCGGACACAGAATTTTCTACTAGTGTCGTCGTGTCTTCCTTCCTGCTGGATTCGCCGCTCTTGTTGGATTCACACACCTCCTCCGTCGATGCTGCCGGTTGTCGTATCCTCCTCCGTGAATCTTGCCTTCGTCACCAGGTCCCCTTTGTCATTTTGGTTGAATCCCCCAATTTGCCTCGTGATCTCCGTGTCTTGCTTGCAGGTCCGCGCTTTGGAGCCTTGTTGCTCGCACCGTTGCCTTGTTGCCTGCCGGAGCAAATTCGCCCCAGCCAGCAGTCACTGTCACCCTTGTAATGCCCAAATTCCGAGCTTTCCTATCCTTCACACACAACAATCACGCATACCACGCCTTTGGCTCAATGAACAAACCCTAAGCCTCGCACTTCCTAGTGCACCACAGATTCTGAAGGAAACAAGGAAATAAAGGAAATCAACCTGTGTAAATTCTCGTCAATTCTCTGGCGTCATGGCTCTTAAAGAGATAACAATATTGAATGAAAGATTAGTATTTTTGAAGATACAATATTATCTCCTTGCGATTCAATCAAAAAAAAATTCGGCAAATGAAACCCTAGTAGGGAAGCTCGAGCCCGACGCGAAGAGACGGTGTGAACAATTTGCGGTCGTGAACACGGCGTGAAGAAACGGCGTCCAAAAAACCCTAGCGGAGCTCGGAGGGATGCCCGCCTTTTGCGACTAAGTAATTTTCGGAAGTGAATTTACAATCAGTAGAAGGCAAGTAAGTAAATGCATACAGTTGAAGTGAGTGAACAAAAGAGTTAGCTAGGTGGGATTAAATATAATTTACACCCATACAACGAGGTAATGTGAAGATTAAGTCACTAATTTGAAAGTTTGGACTGTAATAGTAGAAATAATTCAAATCCCACGGTAAATGGAAATCACGTCATTGTAATTCCAGAAAACTACTACAAACAGTTCAGAAGTTTCCTTTGCCAAGTCAACACACTATATTAGTAACTTTAGGACTTTCCGGAGGTGTGTCTAAACCAATAGAAAATTTGTTGCTTCTACTCACAAGTCAACAGAAATCTGTGGAACAAGCCAAATCATGACCGATAGTGCATAGACCTACAAAAATCTGTTGAATTTCTGTTGTTTTGGTCGCAGTTTTCTAGTAGTGACTTGGGATCGTCTGTCGTCCCAAGATTCACCAATTCCACTCTATCCTTGGCGCCATGGGTCCACCCATTCACTACTTCTTTCTGAAGAGCAAGAGATGCTGGAGTGGTGTTGACAATAACCGATTCGCGGACTTCCTTGGAAAATCGTGGCGGAAGGTCCACCTTCTCGGAATCAGTGACCAAACTAGCTAGATGAATTTTCGCTAACGGTATGAGTTCTGGGTTGGCATGGAAAACCAAAGCTTCTTGTTCTTGGGAAAGGCCTTTTATCCAATTGGTCCTTGCCGAGTGACGAATTTGATTGGCTTTCGCACGCGTGATGCATTCATCAACTGGGATAACCTTGGCGGTGTATTCAAATCTTGTTACGTGACCAGTCATGTATAGCATTCATGTCTCGGAGCCATGGTTGTCCAAGTATTACGGGGAAATTGCTACTGTCAAGCATATCAATGATAACAAAAGTGGCCGGCGTGGACACTCCACGGGTGGTATTGGCTACCGTGGCAAGTATTCCCAAAGGAGTCACTGGGTCGTCATTAGCCATCCGGAGTATAAACTTGGCAGTTTTTGGAGGGAGTAGTCCCAAGTGTTTTCGTAAATGATTTCTCATCATGTTGACACCCGAACTGCCATCCACCAATACATTGGTTAGCTCATGTTTTCCTAGTTGCAAATGTATCACCGCGGCATCAAGGTCTAGCGTGGTGGCATTGACTTCAATGACTGCAGGGTCTGACGTAGTGTCAGTCATGGTGGCCCGTTGCAGATATTGTTGCAATTCAGGACTTAATTTCAACAGCTTGGATAGCGTTATAGTGACGTTTGTCTCGTCCAGTATCTGTTGTATTCCTGGGTCCACCGTGGAGATTTCCAGTCCCTTTAGTAAGTCTATTCTTATATTGTGGAGTCTCTTCCAATGATTTGTTGGAAAAGGCTTCCGATGTTCTACCACGTGTTCTACCGGGGTGGACTTGGACCGTGTGGTTACCGCGGCAGTGCTAATGGTAGAGACATTCGTCTCAGTGCCATGGACTTCAGTGAGTGTTACTCCACCCCTTCTGTTGGGTGCTGGGATTTTTTGGTTGTCCATGGAAGTCGGTGGAGGTCGGCTGGGATCCGTAGGTGGATTTGTCTGTGCCCATCGTTGCCTCAGTATTGGCTACTTACTCCTCTTGTGATGTAAAGATCCGCATTTCCAGCAGGCATCATTTCTCCCTGGTTGGAAAACATCAACATTAATTTCCTCAGCGTACATGGCATCAGTGGTGGTTCTTGGTCGCCGGTTGTCTTTAGGGCGAGGATTGCTAGTTGCAAACTAACAGCGCCCATTATGGGCCTTTCCACACGTTGCACAGAGCACTGGTGCTGGTCTGGCATCAGCGCGTATGGTGGGCAAGGGCAACAGGGGGGCCTGGGTTTTGCTCAATGCGCCTAACTCTCTGCTGATGTCATTGGCCGCGATAAGTATGTCATGTAAGGTTTTCACATCCCTAATGACAATCCCCTGTTGTATCCATGGTAGTAATCTCTTTTTGAACCACTCACACAAGCAATCCTCCTCTAGACGCTAACTTAGTTTATCAGCTAATTGCTTGAATGTATCATAGAATTTGTCCACGGGTTCGTTCCTATCTTGAGTAATACTACCTAACGCTCGTAGTATCTCAGAATTAGTCTTTAGTTTACAACATTTATGGAAGAAGCTCCGCTCCATATCTTCCCAACTGGCATGCGGATGTTCTGTTTCGAAATCTATGTACCAATTGATATGGTTGCCTTGGAGGGTAGTTCCAAAGATGTTTTGTAGATCCGAGGAAATAAAGATGCCATTGGTACGCGCGATTACTTTGAATCGTCATATGTGCCAGTCAGGGTCACCAGATTTGTCAAACACCGGGTAAGGTATTTTGGGATACTTGGTGGATCTATCCATATCGCCCCTGCTCTGTGATGTAGCAGCGGTGCGATTTTCTTGGGGTAGCGTGGTAGACCTAAGAGGCTCCATGGGTACTTCCGAGGCTTGTGGCGTCGCATGGACATCCTCGTTTGTGGTGGTGCCATGGAGAGCTTGGTATTGCATGCTTAACATCTTCGGTTTTGCATTAAGGCAATATTCATTAAAATGACACAATGTGCAGTCTCATTTTAATTATGATCCCAAGTTTGGAAGATAATAAGCGGTCATTATATTGAGACAACTCATTAAATTGAGACTTAACTACGTTGGATCACTCATATTCATCTATTAAATTAAGAGTAGTCATATTTAATAGTTGAAGTCCAAAAATCTGTGTTGCATTTCTTTGCTCAATATTGGGAATGTTGACGCAACAATAAAGACTACACAACCATTCTCAAATTGGTACGAGGCATAACTAGGGCAATTATAATATTCTTGTCTCAGCCAACAATGATTTAATCAAATGGAATCACACTTATAATTGAGGATCTATTTTAAGTGAGATATCAATGACAAATATGGTCCTCCCATCCATACATGTAATGTGAAAGCAGTACCAAAATACAAAATTCAAAATGCATAGTGCATAGGCACCTCGAAAAATTTCAATAAATGTAATACAATGTTCTACAATAATGACATCGCCATTGTAGTATTGCATACCGGTCTACATTTAGATCCACACAATACGAATCACTACAAATCTCTCCTACACATACGCCTATATACAAATCATCCTCGAGGCGGGGATGCCTCACTGACGGAATCTCATACATACGAGTCAATAGATGCTTTGATGATGTTGATTTGTGTCTCAGGGATTTTAATCCTTGGATCGGAAGTCTCTTTTCTTGTACGCGGCTTCCACGCTGTCATGATACAATCTGTATGGGACCAATTTGGTTGGAAATACCTATCCTCCCGCCAAGAATTCCCCTCATTTGTATCCCAACCATCATATGTGTCCATATCGACGTGTTGCAGTGAAGCAGGTGTCCAATACTGCATTTGAATTAAATTCACATGTCCAGGATCAGGACTAGGATTTGTCAAGGCTTTAGCCAGCCAAAATGGTCGGAGGTCGTCATGTGCAGGGCGCACCGTGACGAAATAGCCAGCGTACACATCACGACCAACGCGAAATGAAGGGGCTAATCGGTCACGCCTACGGCCAACAAAGGGAGCATCCTCGGCAAACTCCTTACGGATTGTCCCGTCGTCCAAAAATTGGTCATCCATTTCAGGTGCGAACCTCAAAGATGGCCAAAATCCATTTTGCAAAATCTCCCGCGCCGGAACTAGCGTGGTTAGTTCAGATTTCACCCCCTGCCAATAGTATTTGAGGGGCTCATTCATCCTCCTGAATTCTCCCGACAAATCCTCATTAGCCATAGTGCACCATAGAGCGAAGAATCCATCGAGGCCTTTGCAAATCTCATCAAGGCATCGCATCTGATTCGGGGCCAATGGGCGAGGCTCTCCACTGGGCACCATTGGCCGTGCATCTGCAGTCTCCTTCTGCAATCAAATTCCCCCACCCTCCTTTGGCAACCAATCGCTGTCTGTACAAAGAATTTTCTACTACATTAAAGGCCACCCGTTGGAATCTTTGTAGAACTTGAACTGTTGAGCATTGTTATGACCTTGCAAAGCGTCATTACCCGTGCACAAGTACCCTTCAACGAACCCTTTGAAGTTTGGGACTTCCTCGATAAGGTGCGGAATGACGAGCTAAGATTCAACATCCATGAAGGACTTCATGAGCTTGGGAATCGTGGGGTAGTCATTTTCCCGCATTCTACGGCTCCATCGACCGAAGAGGGCATCGATGTCATCATGAGTGTGCCCCACGATGAGAAAATTGATGAATATCTTGCGGAAGACACCTTTGTGTACAAGGAGGGAGCAAAATGCAAAGACCCATCGATTCTTGTTGTCCCCACACGCGTTGTCAAGCTAAAGAGTTCAAGTTGGAGGGAGTGGTTCGACGATGACCGGCTCCCTTGGAGGAGGTGGAAGGGATTCCAAGAAAATCTCCGAATCTAGCAACAAGGCCTCGGAGAGATCAAAAGACCTACTCCCAGTGAACAACTCCCGGGTTGAATACTTCGACGGCTTCTCTAGATCCCGTAGTAATTGAGCAATAATTGAACCCACGGTATGATTCGAATCACTCGGATAAATGTCTAGGCCATAATGTGTATATCCAATGTCTCTGTGGCCATGCGCAATCATTCCAGTCACCGTGACCGGCAACTTCATGAAGGAATCAACTGCCTTGCTCTTGTGAGAATAATGGGGCGAGGCCGTCTTTGAGTGGTCCATTTTGTCATAGATGATGGTAAGTATTTTGTTCGGGAATTTCGTAGACTGATCCCTATTACCATACTACAGCTCTCTGTGAGCCCTTTGTTTATTTATGTGTGATTTGAGTTTCGTAGTCTATAGAAGGGACGCACGAGACCCTGACGTGCAAGAGGAACGGAGCTGTTTAATCCTATCACAAGTCCCACATCGAGAAAAATTGTCCCTACGAGCCTTTGGTGCGAATTCAGGAAAAGACTCGCTACGAATTCTACTCAGTCCGCTCGATGACACATTCGGCAAATCAAAGTGCGCGTTGACCTCATTGATCAAAGGCAATGTCTTGTTCCACCAAAAGGAGGACGGCAAACACACGGACACGACTTTCTCACGAGACGGAAGTGTCTTGGACTTGTGAGGCATCTGATCTGCGGAGTTCTCAAGCAAGGTTCGGAGAGTGGCAGTGGTTTGCAATGTTTGCAAGCGGGGCTTCTTTGTTCCAAGGTTACCATGCGGCTCCGGGCGCACACCAGATTTTGCTCGACCCTTGTAACGATGGTATGTAGCTCTCGACACCAAATGAATGAGACACCATGCTGTAGGGCACACTTCAATTCCCTCCAAGGTAATCATCTCTTTACCGTTCGTATCTCGGTGAATTTGACAATGCACTTCCAGCAACAGATGCTTTCGGAAGTATACGTTACGAGTTATGTATAATTGGGTGCAAAGGGCTTGGATCTTTGCCCGCGGAAACGGCTATACGCACTTTAAAGGACAACAGACATTGCTCGACACAACGTTAATCGACTGGGCAAAAAGTAAGAAGTCCTTCTTGGGAGGGGTAGCCTTATATATGGCTGTTTGTTTGTGGTCGTACAAGCTCGTTCCATTGAGGAAGACCCTGGAGATATGCCAAGATCGCATAGACCACATCCATACGGACAGAACCTCCTCCTTAACGAGTGATTCTGCAATGTGAATTGCTACGCGCTCATCGCCGAGAGGCAAACCGTCTGTGTCAATCACGAGCTTCGGATCAACACTATGGCAGATACCCTTTGCAACATCGATCCCATCCGCGTTGGTGATCGTAACGCCCTTCGTGGTCGATGATGAACGTGGAACACCCTCACATGGCGCCACTCCTGGCGGCAGGATTGGCACCCTTATCTCGAACTGTGGATGCGCAAGCGTCTCCATTTTGTCACAAGACACATCATGTATCAGACAGTGATCTGCATGGTAATGGTGTGAATGTTATGCAAACTATTATCCTCGGGCCGAGGATAATGCTATTGGATGTAATGCTTCCGGGCTCGGATGTCCGCATATTATAACACCGTCTATAGTATCCTCAAGTCGGAAATAACTGCGCGACAAACTCAACCAGATTTCATTCAGTCCAGAGCCCGTGCATAGACTGCCCAAAAGCAAAGGTGTACTTCTTGTCTATAAGAAGAGTCAGCATCTACGTGTTTCAAAGTGATCCATATCCTCGACACGAGGATATGGTTATAGGATACTAATGATAACGTGTACGTTATGTCTGGACTTCTAGTTTACAGTTCGGGAGGCCAAAATATCCCCATCAGCTTTATTCTTGACTCAAGGATAACTAGCCCTATGCCCCAACGAGTTTATCCTCAACTCGAGGATAACTAGTCCTTGAATGCTTCAGGTATTGTCCAATGCGGAGCATCGGACGAGTGAAACGATCAGACATTGAAGATACGAGTATGTTATCCTCGACTCGAGGTTAACTGGATATGTATGTGTCATGTCCTATGGCGAAACCCTCTAATTATCCTCGACTCAAAGATAAGTGGTCCGGTCACATCAACGTTACTGGATAGTACTCTTTACCTTGGTGCGTATTGTATTACCTACAGTTTATGTCAATATGCCTATCTTCGACTTGAGGATAAATGTATCCGCATATCACAGTTCTCTTGAGTATCCTAAGTGACCTATCTTTGAGTCGAGGATAAGTGGTTCAGTTCTATTCTTTCAATCAGAACTTTTGTAGAAGACACTAGTATATGAGATCATTCTAATTATATATTGAGAACTTATCTTTGACTCGAGGATAACCGTATATCTAATAGTTCTATCGTATATTCTGTTGTACTTATCTTCGACTCGAGGATAATTATATCTCTGTAAATTCTATCGTATAATCTATTGTACTTATCTTCGACACGAGGATAATTATATCTCTATAAATTCTATCGTATATTCTGTTGTACTTATCTTCAACTCGAGGATAATTATATCTCTATAAATCCTATCGTATATTATATTGTACTTATCTTCGACATGAGGATAATTACATCTCTATTAATCCTGTCGTATATTTTGTTGTACTTATCTTCGACTCGAGGATAATGGGTTCTGTGACTAAAGTGTCACGCTCTAATATCCATGGTATTCTTAAGTATATGTTATGTCATGGAATATATACACTTTATCTTCGACTCGAAGATAAACCATTCTGCAACAGTATAAAGGTGCCCAATAACGACTCAACTTATCCTCGAGTCGACGATAACAGAACCAACCAAGCTTTGAAACGATGGAACACATGAACAGTTCAATTCCATTAAATTCCGAGTTGCAAATTGAATATGCATTTACTTCAATGCATTGGATCACAGTGCAATCCAATTTTCATAGCCAACGCAAGCTTGGGATATAAGCAATGGCATGCACAATTCAAAAGAACGCATAAACTCAATGAATAAGAAAACAATCGCTGCAATGTGCACTCCCCTAGTTTGCACCCCAACACCTGAACTAATCAATCACTGAATGCAGAAAACCACTGAACTACAGATTCAACCTCTAAATTGAACTGCTAAATCAACCACACAACCATTGAACTATACACTTGAACGTAATCCTAAACAATCCATAAGCAAGATCCTGTCGCACCCTACACCCTCTTCAAAACACACAGCAAAATAATACGGCGGATAATGACATCAAAACTTACATTTGGACCACTTCAGCCACGCGATAGCGCACACAACAGTTCTACAATACACAAGCGACAAGAAGAGGGAGAGTCCGCAAGCAAGAGAGACAAGAGCGGCGAGTGGGCGGAGGAGACTACAAAATGAGAGACGCAATACAAAATGAGAATGCGCGGGAGAGAGGAAAATGAGGAAGCGCCCAAAGTTTCCGCCGTCTTGGATGCCTTTCCAAAACAGCATCCTAGTCTACAGTGAAATCGCAACGGCTTTCCGCACATAAATGCAAAGCACTCCGCCACTATGCAAATCGCAGGTTACTATATTTAAAAAACGATTAAAAGCCACTGACATTCACTGTGGTCAGAGGAGCAAGCTGGTTTACAGTCATCAATTATGAACTTCCTGAATTCTAAAAATTTGGTCCCTTCAAATTCACAATGCCGCTATGTAAAACAAACTATTACTGCCTCTGCAAAGCAAAATCAAAACCGCTTCAAACTCAAAATCCGCCTCCAAAAACAAGTAACCGAGCGGTGTTGCAAAAGTCAAAACTAAAATTGGCGATTGCTCCCCACCGATGCCGCATCCGATTCTCCACCTTCCGCCGTGACATATAAAGATGTGTCTGATGATATCTCAATCACTTGTTTGGTCCCACCACCATTTGAATTTGTAGGAGGACAATCACAAAAGTCAAATTGCACGCACCCGCAATCCTTTCTTATCACCGCTACTCCACGAAGTAAATCTGTGGAAAGACGGTTCACAATTCTTGCCACTTCAACATATGAAACGCCAAAAAAAGCTTCCAACCGTGCCATCTCTTCGCCACAGTGGTAGTTCCAAACAAAATCATCTGCGCCACTAACAATCCCTCGCAACAATGGATGAGGAGGAAGATTTCTCTTCCATCGACATGCATCGGAATTGTAAACAAACCACAAAAATCCAGTCAATTCCCATGAATAAGGACGAGAAGGGAGAGAAAGAACTCCATGGATTGGGTGCCTAGAACCCATGGTCAAGAGAGAAAAACAAGGAGGAGATGAATGAGGAAGGGGAAGGAGTGAATGAGGAATGAGAAAAAGCTCACACATTCAAATATTGAAATGTGGAAGAAGGAGAGTACTTGAAATGAATTTCACTTTCATGTGAGCCGCCATTCAACATACATACAATACCCTTGAGAGCAGTTGGTACTCTAGTGCATGTACCTTGCACTCTTACTTAAATGCATTTACATTGATGGGTATTATTTCTCCATCATTCTATTCAATTCCAAATCTAATTTTGGATTTTGGAATGAAGATGATACACACACATCCATATAGTTGTACAAAAATAGGTATACAGAAGTATTACATTTATAAATCAATGAAAAAACGCATGAGAAAGTATTTTTTTCTCATTCACTTACGTAGATACATTATATTATAGTATGATTTTTAAATCAAATCTATACTACTAAATTCATAACATTCATCATATACAACAAAATATATAGTGCGTCACTAATACTCATATATAATTTGTATAAAAATAGAAACTTATTTATTTACGTTTGATTTTCGTAAATTTGGTCATAAGCACATGGTTAACAAAATACTAAATTACCTAGTTCAATGGGTTGCATTCAACCCCTAACCGCCCAACCATGCATTTTTTGCATGATGAACGAATTTGAACTCCAATTTCTCATCTATCATGCATTTCTTGCAGTGTGAAATTTTTATTTCAAACTTATCTGGGAAGTTGGATTATGCATGTGTGGTCCTATTAGAAACGGGATGACTTGTGAAAGTTGAATGCCTCATTTCACGTTGTAGTGCTCCACTACTCATTTTGAAGATTTTATTCCAAAAGTGCTCTTGAAAACGTGAACTACCTAAAATATGCTACGTAAAAAACGCCAAACATTACTACACTTAGACTATTACATTTGAACCCATCCGAACCCCGAAAATTCATTACTAGATTGTCAATATTTTATTCGTACTAATTGTAATTGTTACAAACGATCGTTACATTTTAAGTTCGTAATATAATACACAAATATTGGTGATAGCCATTGCCAAAGTAATTGTATGGATAGAATCCATAATTCATTATGTAAAACTTTTATTCATTCAATAAATTGTCATCGTTGTCTTCAATTTAATTTGTACAAATAAGTAAGACACCTAAATGTTTATATTCTAAGAAATTTCCCATAATCGGTGTTAATTTATAAATAGCACTACATAATGGTGAAATTCATAAGTACTATCCTAGGTACTTAATTACCCTAAATCATATCCTTACTTCAATCTTTCATATGATAATTCATTATTCATATGATAAGAGTATAGTCATGACGTACTTAAGTAATACTTCATGCATATGCTATGATTGAACTCCATGTACTTGTAGGAGGGGGATGCATCATCAATGAAAATCATTAATGCTTGGATGAAAATCATTAATGCTTCGATGAAAATCATCAAATGAATGTTTGGAGGAGAATTATCTAATATTTTGGCGGATTGTCACTACGTTGTTGTCCTCTCTAAATAATGATCCTATTTAACTATACTTCATTATGTGTTTTGCTATCAAAAAATTGTGTAGAAGTATGCGATCAAAGAACGAAAAGCACACCGCGCGCAGTCACAAATCAGGACTGAATAAGATGTCCAACGTCTAGGGTAGTCTCAAAGTGCTTGGCTGATCAAGTTAAGGGAGAAGAACAAAATAAAAGAATAATTTCATCGCTTGCATATGTATATCACGTTTCTAGAATAATCAGGAAGAACCTTGTGTACCTGAATGAGATACCATTTGAGATTTTGTACTTATTCTATAATACTCAAATGAATTTTTTTAATGAATATTTTTGGTTACGGTCAAAAAGATATAGAATTATTGTCTTACTCAAAAAATTCACAGTATTGATTTTTCTAAGAGTTATATTTCAGCTGAATTGATTTTAGAGTAATATTTAAGCTATAAATGGGAAGTTGTTCTTCACCCAATAAATTTTAGACTTATTTTGTAATTCAACACTTTTATAGTTTTTTGTCAACGAGACGAAAAGTTTTTGTTCTTTAACCCATATAAATGCCTATAGTAAACCCTTCTAAACAAGGCTTGTATGTATTAATAGATGATTCTAGAATTTTAACTTCGAAAAGCAACTTTAACGCCTAAGGGTACTAGGGTGTCCATGGAATTGACGGTGTGAGAAAAATGATCCTAAATGACTATTTAGAAGATTATTTTGGAATTGATATACAAATGAAAGTTCTAGATTTTGAATCTTAAATTCCAATCCATCCATAGGGTTTGATTCACTAATATTATCACCAATATTCAATAATAAATTCTAAAAGTTAAAATTTGTTTAGCGAACGTGATAACGATTTGAATTTGTTAATCGTTTAAAGTGTTGACGTTTAGGAGTTAACATATTGTGCCTTAGGGGATGCACTATAATTATGTTATATTCGTGGTTTGTTGCATCACATGCATTCAAAGGGTAATTTAGGAGGTATGAAGCCAAATGCGATTATTCTGTGATATAAAAGAATACCCATAGTATATTCCATGAGTATTATTTGAAATTATTTTGAACCCCTAACCCTAAAACCATGCATATTTTGCATGGTGTACAGATTTCATCCGAAGTTTCACATCCATCATGCACTTTTAGTAGTGTGATTTTTTTACTGAATTTTTAAATGGGAAGTTTACTTCATGTATGCGTGCTCCGATCAAAAAGGAAATAGTTTTTGAAAAAATTATGCCTGATTTTGTGTTGAAGTGTTTCACCCAAAATTTGGAAGGTTTTGGTCTGAAAGTGTTATTGAAAAATAAAACTCTTAAAATGAAGCATCCAAAATGTCTCAAAAAATCAATACACCTAGAGTACTACATTATAACCCATCACAACAAATTTCATCCAGATACTGTCATTCAATATCTTATTCGTAATTGTATTCAATTTTATTTTTTATTTTTTTTATGTTCCAAAGTGTTTTAGAAAAATACGGGTAATAGCAATTATAGGTCTTACTGTATAAATAGACTCTAAAATTCAAATTTTATAACTTTTATGCTTCTTTGCAAACCTCCCTTAATTGAACATAAGTGAGGACGTTTGGGGTTAAGCATCCTATGTTATTAATAATATCACTTGACCATTCCACTCAGACACCCACTTGCTTCACTTAATATTATAGTTATTACACACTCTAAATTGGTACATAAATTTAACTTGAATTATTAAATCATAAAATAGTTAAAATAAGAATTGGTAATTTAATGATTAAATTAGTATCCTAGTGGATTGTTGCAAAAATTAACCATTATGTCATGGTTATGTGTACAAATGGGTATTAATTAAGTCATCAATATACATAGTATATACATTAGGCATACTAAAATTATATACATTTAGGCATTTAGGAATGTTGGAAAACCGTACTTCTTAGATAAGGGTTAGAGATACATATATAGAATCTCCGGCCTCTTTTCGGGGCAACGTGAATAAATTGTCTATTTGTAATGTCAATCTACTAGTGTCCACCGGACAAACGGTACTACAAAATACTTTGATCATATCAACAGGAAAATGTTGAAAGATCGTGGCACGCACTTTTTCTGTATTTTATTAGAAGTTTGACGTAATTGCTTTTGGAGGCCCCTCCAAAATTATCAACAGCTCTCCGTCGCAAGAAATTTATTGCAATTACTACAGACTTTAATAGGCTTAGAAAAGTGACTTGGACGATAGTGATGCGAGGTTGTATGAGAAAGTTCGAAGGCTTAGAATCTATAATTCTTCGAGAAAAAAAGTTCGACGTATCGAATAATTCCAAATAGAATTTAAGATTTTATTTTATACTTTGTTTATGATAGATTTCCTTTCATTAGTATTTATGCACCCTTTGACGCACCAGCATCCATAATCTAGACGCTGTATAAATTCAGACGTGTCTCTTCACCCCATACGGTGAATTTTTTCATCCATCCAAAATTCTCTTGATTCTCGTGCTAGTTGAATACCATACAAATGGTATGGATCTTCAAAATAATATATTTAGAATTTTTGAAAAATTACAACTGTGGTTCCTCGTGTGGTTTTAGTGAAGTTTCAGTTTTAGTTCAGGAAGTGAGACCTTACACATGATTTTCCATTATAATTATAGTCAAACAATAGAGACCATACCATTTTGTAGCGCGTATTATTCCAATTTCATTTCACTATTTTTCAAAATTTGTTTATTTTTTTGGGAATTTTATTTAAATTTCAAGCAAAAACCCTGAAAAAATAATTGAAAAATGTTGAGAATTTTTTTGATGAATCCAACTGTATAGACGTTATTTTTATGTTGACAATTACAACAATGCTTTGTACATCAACTTCATCTTTGTTTTTCATCAACCATTATAAAACAAATCTTTGATAATAGTGTTCAATCGGGACGTTAAAGGGTTAAACAGGAAAAAGAAAACATAAATTCAAATTTAGAGTACATATCAAATTTCAACTATCAAATTATATAATAAAGTATTCTTAATTGTATTGCTCAATCGAATCGTACAGGTGAAATCCACAATGCGTAATTCATGACCTTTTTGCGTATAGTAATTCTATAGTATTATACCCAGGCAACAAGTTTGACGTAATTGCATTTGGAGGCCTCTCCAATATTATCAACAGCTCTCCATCGCAAGAGATTTATTGCAATTGGTACAAAATTTAATAGGCTTACAAAGATGACTTGGATGAATGAGATGTAAGGTTGTCTGAGAAAGTTGCAAGGCTTTGAATATGTTCGTCATCCAGTTTCTAGATGCTGGGACATTTAGGGTATCAAATGATAGAATTTCCTTTTTAGGCTTGGCCTACCTATGCCGGGGAGCCAAGCATCGGTGCCAAGCCTAACACCTCAGCATCGGTGCCCTGCCTAACACGCGAGCTTCGGTGCCGAGCCGAACAAACGAGGCGGTGCCGAGCCTAGTGCCGAAGCCGAGCCTCCCGGTTCGGCCTACGGTTGGGAGGTTGTCTTTCTCGCCAAGTCGCGCGTCCCTTAAGGTTTTGTTTTCGCTCCAGCTCTTCCGTTCCTCCGTTGCTTAGTAGTCGCTGCTCCCCCGTTTTGTAAGCTTCCCAGTCGCTTGCTTACCTTCCGCGTCCCGTTCTCCACTCCTGCCTCTGTAAATTTTGAACTCCTGTATGCATTTCTCTTGATTCACTGGTATTTCTCCAGAGACTCTTCTTGTATATGTGATAGCTCTGCGAGTTTAGTGCAGATTGCGCGACTGGCGTACAGGGCTTGGAGAATGCATTAGACGCTCTCTTGCATTTGTGCAGTTGTTGGGGTTGTGTGTGCTTCCAGCTGGAGTTGCTCCAGCTTTCGTCTGGTAATTCTAACCTCTTTGTTATGCTTGATTTGCTTGATTGATTCCCATTGTTTTATGTTTGCTTGTTTCCTTGCCTGCTTGTTTGTTTCTTTAGGGTTTAGGGTGCTACTGATCAGAGGTGTTAATATTGTTACATTAAGAACAATTAGAATTGTTAGAATTCTGTAAGAATTGTTTCGGGTTCAAGGTGCTTATTTTCAAAATTGCTACAATTGTTACATACTTGCTACAGCTTGTTTGTTTGTATAGTTATAGGATTGCCCGAGAATTGCTAGAACTGCTATTGAAATGGTAGTTCCCTTGCTTGCTGGGCTGCCTGGTTGAAATTCTGGCCATAAGCCAAGCATATTGTTCCTAATTTGTGATAAAATAGGGTTGGCAGATTTAGCATAGCACAAGGGTTTGTCCAAGTGGAGGTGGGGTGCGAACAATTGCATAGGAGGGAGCTAGAATTTGAAGGACAAGCACCCAGGTTTCCAGAGGTACTCCTCATAGTTTAGAATGTTAGATTTTTTGTAAAGGCTACAGATTTCCATATGAAGACAGTGTATAGATCATGAACTGTAGAAATATAATTATCTTCCAAATTAGTGCAAGTGCCCTCAAGTCGAAGATAATTATCTTCGACTCGAGGATGATTACCTTCCACTCGAAGATAATTATCTTTGACTCAAGGATAATGCTATGCCACTCAAGCACATTTATCTTCGACTCGAAGATATATCCTAATACCGCTAGAGTATATGAGAACAGAAACCACAACAAATACCGAGAACAAACTCAGGTTTATCCTCGACTCGAAGATAACAATCAATCCACCCAAACAAGAAATGCTAATTTCAAACGTATGATACTGGCACAAAAAATTATCATCGCGAACCGTACCATTATCCTCGACCCGAAGATAAATATCCGCCGCAAACAATGAGCAAAGCTCAAAACCGTAGTACCAAAAGCTACTACACGCACAAAATATCAGCGTAGATATCCTTGAGTCGAGGATAACTCTCAATAACAGATAACCAAAATCTGTCCTAAATGGAACTTTACTTTAAAAATGTTGAAAACCAGCGAGTTTATCCTCAACTCGAAGATAAAAAAGGGTCCCGAGTAGATGGACGTAATTCACATTGATAATAATTTGCCCTATTAGCGCCTGGCGCAGTCATGTCGAATACCACCTCCAAGTCACAGGAGTAGTAAAATAGTATCCTCGATTCAAGGATACCAGCATCATATCCTCGACTCGAAGATATCAACCATCAACTGCACAGAAGATATCCCACAGTAAACCTGAACGCCTTCGCAATTCTTGACCAGGCCATCATATCCTCGACCCAAAGATAAAGATAACCGAATCCGCAACAATAACAACGATTTCACCTAAATCCAGTGAATACAGACAAGTTTATCCTCGAGTCAAAGATGAAGTCCGCATATCTTACCGTACCTAACGCATCCCAAAGACAAAACCGATCTTCGGGTCAAAGATACTATAGTACTGCACGGTCGCTAATAAACCGTATTCCCAATGTCATGTGCAAGACTATTCCAATGGCTCAAGCGAACACTTATGACTATTCCTCGACAATTCCATACATAGAGCCATTTGAGAATCCATTTGAGTCGGAGCCTTTCATCCCACCGGAGATGGAGTCCACCCACGGATCTTTGTGGAAATTCAAGGACTGCTTGGAAGCTTGGACATTCGGGGTGAGCCAGTTCAAGAAATATGTCTACCTGAAGCACCTTGAGAAAGGAGGACCCGGATTCCTAGTCTGGAACAACATTGAGAAGGTCACAATCCTCGACTCCTACCACAATGATTACCTTGTCATCACCCTCAACGAAATGGATGACAGCGGCAGGAGTAAATCTCACCTCTACTCCCTGGTCATCAAAGTGCACGAGCATAGGCCGAGATTTGACATGGACGACCTCAGCGCTTCCATGAGCCAATCCACGCCAGAATTGAAGCAAGCTTTCGAGAAATTCAGCGACTGGAAAAACATTAAAGCAACAATCGTGTCGTGAAAGCTCAACCAGATCTGGATGGAGCTGGACAAATACGCGGGTAGACAATCAACGAGAACGCCCTCCTCAGCAATCTGGGAAAGGCGACGCCGCGACCCAGACACTCGCGACGAAAACAGATCCCAGTCGGGAACACCACGTGGAGGTAGTCGCGGCAGTGGGGGTAAGAGAGCCCGCTCAAACCCCCGAGTGTCAACAGCTGAAAATGCTCCGGCAGCTGAAGTAAGGATGAAGAGGAGGAATTCAACAAATGCCGCACGACCCTCAATCACTGGTAGCTCGGGTTCCGCATTAACGGAGGTGGACAAAAGACCTACCCAAGCACTAATGCCAACAGAAGAGTACCTGAAGTTTGCGCAACAACGCAAAGAGTTCTGGGAGCAGCACAGAGAGTGCTACATCTTTGACCAGGAGGCAAAATACCCGGTATCCATCGACCAATGCTTTCCAGCATATGAGGAGTACATCATCCGAAAGCTGGAGAAGCATATGCTGGAGACGTGTAAGAATAAGCTCCTTCAACTTGCAGATATCAAATAGCGGCAGGTGGTGTGCCTCACTCCCGTCGACAATGACATGAAGTTGCTGAAGAAACCACCGGCCAAATTGGAGGACATCCAACATGGCAAATTCATGATTATTGACGGCCAGCACAGCATTACAACTTCAAAGGAGCTGCAGCGAGGGCCTTGTGATGACAAGCGGCGTGAAGAGCTCAAAATGTGGGATGCCTACATCGTCTGGACATTGGACCCGCTGAAGCGGCACAACATCTCCAAATTCTATAACACCACCAATCACCTCAAACACGCCCAACCAACATGAAGAAACCAGATCATCATCGGTCGTCTAATCTGGCTACACTTCAAACGGCCAACTATGAATGGGGCAGAGGCACGGGTCCGGGGGAACAAGGCGACTCAAGCACCACATAAGTGGCAGGTATATACTATCACATTGTATGAGTAAATATCCTCGACTCGAGGATACGGCCTCACGCTCTTCGTTGAACAGTTCAAATTCCCAAACATTCATATCATTACCCCCAACGCAGCCTAACTGTATGTAAACTTGTAATGTGCTACTGAGACTAGCCTTTTGCAGTTTATACTGCATCCATTATCCTCGACTCCAGGATAATCACATAAATGCCTGCCTCTAACATCAGATATGATCTTAACTGTTATGCAAACCTTCGTGACTATGATTCTCAGTCGATTTCAGAGTATCAATCCCAACAAAGAAAGAAACAAAGTGAAGGGGATCGCTGATATCAAACATGAGGTCTCCATCATGACGCCCGAAGACGAACACTACGCCATGTGGGAGGAGTTTCTGACCAAGTACACCGACGGGGACATCGTCAATCCGGATACGTCCCTACCTTACAGACAGAACAAGGGCGGAGAGAAAAGGTACGAGTTGAAGCGCGAGTTCTTCAAGCATGTGGGGCACTTCGCAGACGACGTCAAGACTTACATGCAACATCTGCTCGGGAGGACCCCAAATAGAACGCTGCCATACCCCAAAGTCTCCGTTCTGAAATCAAAAAAGCCGATCCTGGACAACTGCTATGCCAGTGAGTGGGTTGAGCGCCGCAAGCGCAAAAAGGTCATTCTGGAGGAGTTGGTGAATGGTGACAATTCCCTCACATTTGTGAAGGACGACGGCAATATCGACAGGCAGAAATGGAGAGACTGGAAGAAGACGTGCTCTTTCTCCTCTGCGACATGGGACTTTCTTCTCGTAACTCCCAGCAAAACTTTCTTCACGATGCGCCGGACAAACGAGGCGGTCAACCAGCGGGCGGACAAGATGGGGGACAAATTCATAGAGTTAAGAGACAAGAAACGCGTACCAAAGCAGACTGGCAAGATTCAACTTTGTGCCCATGACGGACCGTCGATGGCATTCGTCATGAATCCAACGATGTGGGACTACACTCCCAATAACAGGCCTATGAGCTTGGGAATTGCGGATCTCCCGGACGTTCCGAAGCACAAAAAATCCGACAACGCGACCGCTCCAGCTCCAATTATGCCATTCCTCGAGAAGCTCCTACAGCTGAATGACATGTCAATAAAAGAGCCCAAAGTATGGCTCTGGATTACGGCGGACACATGGGATGGGTGTTCATTTCAAGGAGTGAGAGTACAAGCAGTCCGTCTACAAGGCATGCAAAGCTGAGCGGCTCTATGACATACCGATTCCGCAGGCTGCGCTGCCGTCCGTTAATCTCCACTTCTTCTATCGGCGAGATCTGCCGACATTCAATCCTGGGCTCATCAAGCCAGAGTACATTGCAGCAAATATTGACTACTACAATGATCCCCGGAACAACCACGAGTCCAAGTTTTGATCGAACTCAAGCGAGCTGCGGATGGAGTTCTACTTGGATATGATCCAGAACTTTGCATCTCCGGGGGAGAACTTCTTTGGCGTCTACACCGGTGCCAAGTGCATGCTGGCTACAAAGGTAATGCCTCCCACCATTGGTGGATTGTTATCTTCGACTCGAAGATAATTCCAGTCGTTTTAATGCTTGCACTACATGTATGTTGGTCCACATCTGTGCATTTGAAATGCTATTTCCCAAAGATTGCTGTTCTCACTCCTCCTCTATCTTCGAGTCGAGGATAAGTCTCAAAGCTCAACCAGCTATAGAGTGCTCGCTGTACATACAGATCACTAACCACTCACTTGCTGATTCTGCAGATGTATGGCTTCCACTACTACGGGATCGCCAGCAATGTTGGATTACAAAAACTCAAATCCCTGGCGCAGAAGGCCAAGAGCCTGGACATGATGGATTTCCTGTTCGGAACTTCCCCGTACATGGGGAATTACATTAAACGCGTTACAGCGGCAATCCTGCGCTCCAGCGACGAGGAATCATCACCCTCTCCTGCACGGTCGAGGGATCCAGGACCCCAACAGGTAGAGGACTTCAATGTAGAGCTGGGCCATGACGAAGAGGATCGTGACCAGGAGGATCTTGACGGCAACGAGCAAGACGAGGACGTCAATGAGGAGTTCGACCAGTACGGGACTCATCTTTCTGGCGGGCGTAGCGAGGATGAAGATGATGGAGAAGATGATGAAGCCATGTCCAGCGATGGAGCTTCCGACAAGGATGACGATCCCGACTTTACGACGAGGAAGCCGAGAGCAGCTAAGAAACAAACTCCCCGGAGACATGAAGCCGGAGCAAGTCGCTCCGGCCATAGTTCTCCTACCCCGGATCCTCGAGTCTAGGATACTCGCGCCATGGATTCTCATCCTGCTCCCCCTCTTCCTCAGCAATCCGAAGGAGCAGCGGGGCCGAGCTGTTCTAGTCCTCCTCTACCAAGGCGGAATCGGGATAAAGGAAAGGCGATCGCTGACAAATTTGCTACCGCTGCTAATATAGAGTTTAACAACACTGACAAGGATGGGCCAGCACCATCTGCTTCAGTTGCAAGAGATGTCTCAATACCAAGCGCTAACCCTGCACCGTCGTATACCAGTGAGATAGAAACCATTGAAGCGCAAATTGCGAAGCTGAAAGTACTAAAAGCCAACTCGACCTCTATTGATGGCAAAGAAAACGACTGCGTTGCTTATGAACTTTCCTGGTGGGAAGAGAAACTAGAAAGGAAGAACCAGAAGAGGGAGCATGAAGAAGCCTTGATGAGAGAACTTCAAGAGTTGAAGGCGGCTGAGGCAAAGCGTAAATTAGAGTACGATGAGATGCTCGCCAAAGCCAAGAAGGATGTGGTTGCCGAAGCCAAGGAGGAATTTATGGCAGAGCAGAGGGCCAAGTACTTTCAAGACCTTAGGAGCTCCCAAACCGAGGGTTCTTCTACTCCGTCTGCTAGACCCTCGAATTTGGCGATGAGCACCATCCCTACTACTGAGGACTCGGCCCTCCACCTTCCCGCTAACGATGCTCCTCGTGATCCTCGACCCAAGGATATGTCTTGCTCCTTGCCTGCTCCGGCTGCGGTTGCATCTGATGCAGCACGTCCTGTTTCTCCGGATGCCGTTGGTAGCGCTGCCCCTCATGCTCAGCTGAACGATCATCCGCGGGAGATCCTCGTGCCTACCTCCCCGGTACACCACCATCCTCGAGTCGAGGATAATTCTGGACATCCTCGACCCGAGGATACTCCTACGCCTACTCCAAGTCCCAAGGATGCCTCCCTAGCCTCGCCTCCTGAGGCCGAGACTCAATTTGATGTTGTGTACTCGACTCCCCCGCCTGTCGATGCAGAAATCGACGGCTGTCCTCCAGCTGCCTTAGATGAGGAGCTTGTGGACTACAAAGATGGCGCTCCGCTGCTGCAGCCCGAGCCGGCACCGATCGTATCCGCCGTGGAGTTCGTTGAAAGCGACGCACACAATCTCGCAAATCAGGTACACTCCCCTGACCTTTCAAACCCTTATGAATATTTATGAGTCGCCAGGATGCCGCTTGATGGAAGTGTTTTACTACCTGCATCAATCTGTCATCACCCATATGTAGACTCTTATTTCTATTCATTCTGGTTAACAGGAAGGAGTGCCTCGTCTGTGAATGTGTAGCGCTGTCGACCCGCCCCGTTGCAATAGCCTCCTGTAGGATAGTGTAGATTCACGGCTTCCGGATGTAGTTTTGTGATGCGTGCATAGCTGCCCCTTGGGCGACATTTTTCTACCGGATGATTGTATATTATATTAACTATGTAAATTAAATATATGAGGCGCTTATTTTTTGAATATCCTTGCCTAATGTCTTCTCATTTTCCATGTTTTTGTCCAGCCGACATTGCTTAAAAGTGTGCACCGTCCGCTGCCCCTGAAACCATCATATGTGGAGGGTGTCTTGCCCTCACTTAGTGGGATGAAATGCTTTGCCCCACACTCTGGCTCCCCTGTCTTTGCTTCTGCGTTGAATCAGGTAACTCCACTTGTTCTGTGTTTGCCTTGATCAAGTAGAATTGTCGTGTAGCGGAGTTGTCGTGCCGCGGAGTGTATCGTCTATAGGATCCCAACCGCAGAAGAAGTGGTTGAATATCGTTTTCAACTTGAACTGCATTCTCTTCCAGCGCATCGATAGGTCCCAGATCCCCAAATCTGCGCGGGTCAACGATGTCGGAATGCACCTCTTTTCGTCGTCGCATCCCACAGTAGTTGGCCCGAAGGGTGTCTACACTCGTCCCAGTCTGGCGGAGTTCCTGGCCATGGTCGCCGAGATTGCCGATCATGTCTTTGTCTGGAGCTCTATGAGGAGGTCCACCGTTGAGCTCATCGCGGGGCTCCTCTTCTATGGCGCCAAACAGCCCTACGAGATCATGGGGCAGGATTTCTGCACTAAGGTTGAAATCTCAGAGGGGAAGCACCTTAAGGACTTGTCTGGCACCAAGGAGATCTTCTTCAAGGACCTCTCCAAACGGGTGTTCTCCATTTCCAATGGGGATGTTATCGACAAGGACAACACCCTCCTCATAGACGATTCCCCCGAGAAGAGTGTGTGCAATGAGGCCGGAAACACAATTTTCTTAGAATCCTGGTCCCGTTCTAAAACTAGAGACGACTTTCTCATGGGGTCTCTGGCTCCGTGGCTTCGCCAGCTGCACTCCCCCTGTGCTCCGGGCCGGCTGCGTGCGTACGTCGAGGATAATCGGATCGGGCGTGGTCCGCTTGAACCGTCTGATCTTCTCTACGCCCACATCCGTCGTGGGCTCAATCAGTCCTTAGCCTTTTCCGGCGAATTTTACGACTTCCCGGGGATTCGGTAGTTCAAGGTCGCCTTGTTTTGTAGGAGTGACGTTGTTTGGGTCTTCGAACCGTAATTACATTTTGTATGATTAATTTTGTACGCCACTTTGTATAAATAAAATGTGTAAATCGGAATTATGGAAATGCTCATTGTGTTTTCGGGACCTATTGAATGTGTTTGTCTTCTCTCGTGCTTATCTCGATTTGGGACATAGATCCTTCATTCTAGGATGATGTGTTGGGCCACCGGCCGTTGCTTTTCATGCCTTCACCCCCCTCATCATGTTCTTTCCTCAGGTGACCGGTTTCACGGTGTACCGTACCCCCCCTGAGCAGCTCCTCACAAGGAGGCTGCAGTCAGGATCGGACGCATCGTTCCCCGAAGGATTCGAGTCTGCGGGAGGTAGCTACGGCCCTCGAAGTATTCAAGGCCCTACGTCCTCTGCTCGGCCACGGACGCTGCATCTGCTGCAATCGACTACTCTAAGAAGAAGAATGTGGAGGAGGGCGTCATCAACAGCCCTCCCAGTCGAGGCCCCGTCAGAACCCCCGTGAGCTCCCCTTCGCCGTTGAAGCGCTCTTCGCCAATCCGATGTCGCTCTCATTCGCCGACTCCGCGTACCGAGTCCACCCCTCACAGGAAGTTGTACGGAGGCCCTGATCATGGCACTTGGGATCCTCGCCTCGATGACGACAAAGCTCCGCCGGTGCGTCCTCCTGCACCTGGAGCAACTGTAAGCGGGCTGGCCCGCTCGGGCGGGAGTCGCAAGCGTCCGGCCCCTTTGCGTTCCTCGAAACCTGCTCAGTGTCCTCGAATCAAGGATAATTTGGGCCCGGCCCCTTTGCGTTCCTCGAAACGTGCTCAGTGTCCTCGGATCGAGGATAATTTGCGCCTCTTCTGGCTCAGCCGGTCCGGTCCCCGATTGTCCAGTGGTGCGTGATGCTCGTCGGCCCGAGGACTCAAGATCCATGGGTGTCGGCTATCCGAAGCTACGCTCCACAAACCAAGGGAAGGCTCCTCAGCCTACCCGATCACTCGAGGACTACGATTGTCCGCAATTTCATAGATTGTATGCTATCATTCGAGGCCTGGTAGAGGTGAAAGCGTTGGAGGAAGCGTTGGAGGCTAAAAAGAATCGTCGTAGTAGAGGCAAGGATGGCTAGCTTAGGGGGTCATGTGTTCCCTGTAATAGTAGTACGTCACTTACTGTTATGTCACTAACTCTATAAATATTAGCTGTCCCCACAAAACCCTATAAACATTTGATGCCCTGATAGCGTACGGTTGTTCTTGTGTACCACCGTATGGTGTTCTTGAAAACCTATATCGCCAAGGGCATATTCGAATATCTCATGTCTATAACTGTATCATGATCTACTAGTACTAGTCATACTTGTATACTCTAGGACGCATTATCTTCTACATTTGTGTACATGAGCACGGTACTGGAAATTCCCACGCTCCCATACATCAAATAATATGTGCAAACTTCCACGAAGCGGATGGCATCAATGTGCTCTTAATACTTTTCACTTCAAATGTGCTTAATTGAATGGATTGGTGTATAGAAGTCTCAAAATGTGCAATTTGTCTCAAT
Source organism: Pohlia nutans (assembly GCA_022496805.1). Lineage (NCBI taxonomy): Eukaryota > Viridiplantae > Streptophyta > Bryopsida > Bryales > Mniaceae > Pohlia > Pohlia nutans. The sequence continues at coordinate 8,844,475 of CM040106.1, read as the reverse complement.
TTAATGAGCATTAATTTCTTTTGTTTATCTTTGATTGCAATGAGCTCAAAGTAACTACTACTTCTTTTATTTCATAAATCAATCTAATTCGACCTTTCTTTATCTTTGGCTTCAACAACTATCCTTGAAAGCAAGCCCGCTATAGAGGGTTGGGAGTCTCAAAATGACCATTTTGTGTCATTTTAATGAATATTGCCTTGTTTTTTTAACATCCTCATTCAATAGAAGTGGACAACGATGTCCCGAGTGTTCAAGTGAACCACATACATTGCATAAGTACCGTTGTACCGGGGTTACACTAGGAGAATTACGGCGGTTTTTGGTACATACCGGAGTTGGCGCTGGCTGAGTTTGAATTTGGTAAACGGAAGCCGTATCGGTTTTCTTCCCGTGGTCACTTCTCGTAGTCACTTGCCGGGTTGCGGTAAAACGTTCCCCATTCATGGCCTATACGACCGCAGCCGGTACACTTGAAGTTACGTCGGGAATTGTCTCCGGTACTAGTCGAGGGAAGGGTCGGTTGCCGAGATTTGGGTAAGCCATCTTCTGCGGTACGTGGCGAGTCTACTGCTTCGGAAAACGTCTGTCGTTGAAGTCCTACCGTGGCTACCTACAAATATTCCAATAAGCCAGCGCGGAAATTGCTCAACATGAACATATCATCCGGGGGCACTGCTAGATTTTCCGCTAGTTGCTGGAGACGTTCAGCATAGTCATTGACAGATTCCTTTGGTTGTTGATTGATTGTACGAAATTGGATGTACGTTTGGTCGTCCGTTTTGATGGTTTGGTAGCGTCTTTTGAATGCGGTAAATACCTCCTGCAATGTATTAGTAGGATGTATTTGGCTATGATATGCAAACCAATTTGACTCTTTCTCGGTGAGAGAATTACCGAATAATTCCAGTTGGACCATAGTTTCCGTTTCGCCATTTAATCTACTAGTAGATTCAAATTTACGGCAATGTGTTTCAGGGCATTTACTGGTTCTGTATTCGGGATACGGTACCGCTTTTTGAGTGGTTGAGGTAGGACATCGACCAGTGGGTGGATTCGGAACGCCTAGGTCGCCGGCAGGTTGGTAGGTTGAGGTCGGTACTCCGGGAGCCACAATGCGGCGAGGTTGGAGATAGTTGTATGGATAGGAAATGGAAGGGTAGTCGGTATCGCCACAGAGTGTGCAAAACCGAATAGGAGGTCTGGGATGAACCTGGTGGTGGTGATGTGGAGGATGAAATCTAAAAAATTATTGTTGCACCGAGTATTGATGTCCTGGAATCGGTTGTGGGCAAACTGTATGGTGCATTGATGGGGCACGTCCTTGATCTTGTCGAAACTAGCGTAAACGTAAATGTGGAAGTTGTAGCCGAGACGCAGCTAAATCGAGGTCCAGTTGAGGAGTCGGTTCTAGGGCCGCTAGGAGTTCTTGATCCGTTGCATCATCTTGTGGTAGTTGTTGAAGTCGGTCTTGAATGGCCGAGGACTGCAGAAATGCCTGGGCACGAAACTGTTCGCGTTTGTCGTCGGTGAGGTGTAAGTCTTCCCCGGTAGCTGCTGGGTTGAGGAGTACCCTGTCAGAAGACGGCCGCTTCTAGGTAGTCGAGTGTGGATGTCGTGCGGTTTGAAATTCTCGCGGGGTCGGTAATTCGTTCGCCGTGAGTAAGGATTGAGGCCGTCGTGTCGGATGAGGGCTATGGAGGGAGCTCGGAACATCGGTGATGGTAGCAGATCTTGTACGATGCGGTGAATACGAGCGTTGGAAATCATGAGAGCCTCGAGGTCCAACTCGGGCGGTGGTCTTGCAGATCTAGTGTGGCAACGGGCCATGGGAAAGTCTAGTATATCCGAATTTTTGACAACCGGACTATGATAACAACGAATGAGCTCGGTAAGGCGGATAGTGTAAAAAGGCGCGGTGTCAGACAGATACTTAAGTGATCATAGAGTACCGGGATCGGTAACTCCGTTTTTTTTAGCAAACGATTTCTAGAATTCGAACACTAGATGGTCGCCAAATGGTAGCTCCTCCTAGTAAGGACCTACTCGGTAATCAGTACCGGAGGAGTTGGTAGCTACCAAGGGAAAAGAGTTTAACGGAATGTATGACAGAAAACTAAAAACTAGGTCGGTGATCACAAAATCGAGGGAAGACAAACTGATCAGTGCATAAAAGTACAAACAGAAACTACTCGGTAAGCATGAAATCAGAAGATAATATTTCAAACAAGAAATCAGTTATCTGGGAAAATGAGGCGTGCCAATGAGGTTGGCTCTATTTCTTTTATACCACAGTACAACCAAATCTGACAGTTAGGTCAGATCGATAAAAAAGTGTTTCCTAGATCTACCTGCTGGGGTAACTTGGAAAATTACCAGGGTAAAAACGGAGACCGGTAGACCTACCGGTAACTCCTAATTTTCGGTTAATAGGCCTCTCTTGCACTTGAAGTCTGGAAAGTGCAATGGTCGCTTTTTGCAGCTCATCTGTATCTTGCTGATTGGAAGTTGCCCAAGAGACGCGGTATACTTCGTGGTCACTCGCATTCAAGGAATGGCAATCTTAGCAGTGTCCATCTTATTGTGAATGATACAAAGAATCTCTGCCTTGTTACGTTTTGATTCTTCTCTCCAAGAATGATAGATTTGACTGCACGAACTCTGGTAGCTTAAATGAGCTGCCCTCTGCTTCACAAATCCCACGTACTCGGCGCTACCTTTGACGGATTTGCCGATGAATTGTTGAAGCTAGTCGCAAACTGTGCACTTCGCAAACGAACTCCCAACTGGTTTGATGGCTACGTTGTTAAACAATTCCTTTTTAATCCTGCTGACCCCCGATTGGGGTACCGCCGGCAAACCACAACTTAGATTTGTTTGCACGTACACATCACCATCAAAAATAAATATCGTTCTGAAATATATCGAAGGATCCCTTGTTGGGATTCAAGTCCAAAGTAATAACAGAGGTTGAAAAAAAAAATTACACTGCATTGTATCCTTACCTCTGTGGCCTGGCTTGAATTCGTTTCCAGTTGTGCCTTGCCGGAAGGAATTTCTAGGTATCCATTCTTCTGGGGACCGTGCCCCGCATTTGGTGAGGTATGAGATCAGCATTCTCCTTCACAATAGCAGCAATTGTCCCCATGGCTTGAACTATGCCTAAGTGAGGCCGTTTGATCCCTCTGTTTCCATATGTTGATGATTGCACTCCCTCCTTGAACAGGCTCAGGTTCGAAAAGAATGTTGAGGACGGGATACCATGAATCATATACCACGCAACACTGCAAACCTCGGTACCAATGAGCGTCACATACTTCCTCTTTCCGCCAATGAGATCTAAAGAGTGAAGTTGCCCCCCAACACTTATCCCATACTCTGGGCGTTCATCAAATGATTTGAGGTAGAATTTCTTCTTCAAAGCCAAGGTGTCCTCTGGCTTGAAGTGACGGCAACAATAAAGCTCACAACACTTGATTAATGTCACTGCGTGAATGGTTGTATCAGTGGTCTTCAGTGCATACTTTGATAATTTCTGCTCCACCATTAGCTTCCTATGGATGAACCTATACAGAGCCTTCTTTCTCCCACCAAGGTGTGCATCTGGGTCGCATTCATCAGGGATCATGGAGAGGTACTCAATTGTTCCGCTGAGTGAGCGCCCGTTCGGAAATCGACATTCTAGTGTGGACCACCGCTGGTGGGTCATTAAGTCATGTGCGTCTCCTTCAAAGATATCAAGGACAGTCACGCCCACATATCCTTCTCCAAGAAGGCCGTCCTTAAATGGTTCGTCCGGAGAAGCACAATTGATCCTACCAATTGCTAACATAGCGCCATCAGCGCTGCAGCGCTCAATGGCCATCCCAATCCACTCCACTACAGGGATGTAGGCTGCTCCGTTGTTTGCAGCATCAATAGTCTCGTCATTAGCATCAGGCATCGGATGCTCCCCTATTGGATCCGCGACATCTTCGACAGGCCAGAGTAGTGTCCTATAAACATCTCCCAAAACTGTAAATCCTGTCTGGGATGGAATAACCAGTAGAGTCAATGTCGACTGTTTGATGTCTGTAGGCCTCACTAGAATTAGCGAAGTCATGATGCGTGCAATATCCACTCCAAGCCAGTGTCCCACTAGAGAGGATTCAATAATGATTCCCTTTCCAACGACTCCAAATCCACGGAAATGTAGGGACATAGTTGCACCGGCTTCAAAGGGGATGCAATGCTCACAAGAACCATGCTTGGTGTCCGAAGGTGTCGTTCTGTGGTCCCACCCCGATGCGGAGTCCCTCTGGAAGTAATCCATGTCCGAATAACTGCCCACAGAAAACAACAAGTAAGATATCCAACTGAGAACAGCTCAATTACAGGACACTTGTTCTATCGGAGGATCCTCCGATAGAGTCCACCATCAATGCAGGGCAATAGCTCTATCAGGGGATCCTCCGATGGACGACGCATCCAGTTCAAGTCACTAGCACCATCCGAGTATCCTCCGATACAGCTCGCCTGATTTTAGTGCACTACTTCTATTGGAGGATCCTCCGATATAGCACGCCTAAATTGCAATGCACTAATTCTATCGAAGGATCCCCCGATAGAGCGTGACTTAATAGCAACGCAGTACTTCTATCGGAGGATCCTCCGATAGAGCACGCCTAAATTGCAATGCACTATTTCTATCGGAGGATCCTCCGATAGGAAGCCCTGCAATGGACGACACGAGCTCTATCGGAGGATCCTCCGATAGAGAGCGACTTAATTGCAACGCACTACTTCTATCGGAGGATCCTCCGATAGAGCACGTCTAAATTGCAATGCACTAGTTCTATCAGAGGATCCTCCGATAGAACTCCCTGCAATGCACGACACGAGGTCTATTGGAGGATCCTTCGCTAGAGGTTCCTCCAATACTAGACACTTGCGCTATCGGAGGATCCTCCGATAGAAGGCACTCAGGCTAATTCATTAGTACAAATAATAAGCCGTAATAAACTTTAAGTACGTGTAATTAATAATATCCACCTGTAATTAATTTCAAGTAATCGTAATAAACTTTAATTACGTGTAATTATAATATCCAGCTATAATTAATTTCAAATACTCGTAATAAACTTTGATTACGTGTATTTAATAATATCCACCTCTAATTAACTTTAAAATTTTACTCGTAATTAACTCTAATAACTCGTAATTAACTTTAATGGCTTGTCATTACCTCTGATTAACAGCAATGTATCCTAAATAATTCCAAACAACATTACTCTGATATAAATAATTGTAACTAACTCTAATACACTGTGATTTACTCCAATTCGTTCTAATTCACTGTGATTTACTCCAATTCACTCTAATTCACTGTGATTTACTTCAATTCACTCTAATTCACTGTGATTTACTCCAATTCACATACTAACCTCATACTAACTCTAAATCACTGCGATTTACTTCAATTCACTTTAATTCACTGTAAACCACTATAATTAATTGAACGAAAGGGAACTTAACACCATGTAAGGATAAAATACTTACAAGAAATTGTTGTCCTCCAAGTGCTCTCCTCCAGACAGTGCTCCCCTCCAATGCTCCAAGAATCCTTCGTCCCCTCCAAGAACCACAGATTGAAATGAAAGAGAAAAGGATTAGGGAGGATGGAGCATATTGAACATGTGAGGAAGAGGGGGGAAATTTTTTAATGAAGGAGGGAGCCGTTTGGGAGGGAAAATCAAGGCCGGGTTCCAAGAATGGGAGGGACGGGATCAAAAAGGACGTAATCATAATAAGCATAGGTGCCTAAGTACATGGAGTGAAGAGGGTTTTATTGTAACTTAGTGGTGGGAGAACAATACTACACGGAGTGGGGAGTGATGAGGGTTTTATTCTCACTTAGTAGTGGGAGGATAGTAGTACACTAAGTGGGGAGTAGTGAGTGGCACTTCAAGATTGAAGTACCATGATAGCGTGACAACCACTTGAGGATTGAAGCACCATAGGGTTTGGGGAGAGTATCCAAGGATAAAATAGAATCCCTAGGGTTTGAAGAGAATCTATAGGGTTTAGAGGGAATATCCATAGTACTAGGAGATTCTTAGGGTTAGGAGGGAATATTATGCTACATTTAACCAATGTTGGACTCGAAGTAGTCCACAAATAACGTCTCGAGGGCTCCCCCCATAGCTTTGTGAACAAAATAAAAATCCAATTGGACATGTAAATCGGGAGATTTCCCAATACCAAAAATATACTCAAATCCTCCAAGGTTTAGGATTTTGGTATATATATATATAATATTAGTAGCACTTATTAATTGTCTTCTAAAAGTTTATATGTATATATATATATATATACATACATACATACACTATATTATATATAAATTATTAATTGTTTACTAAAAGTTAATATATAATTATGGACCGTCAAAAACGACTCCTGTATTTAATTGTATTAAACTATACAATTATAAATTCACTTTACGATTATTATATATATATAGTTCAAATTGATGTATCCACTGTGTGCTTGGATATAACTGCGTAAAAGCTTTATAATAGAAGAACTTTTTATGTATAAACAGTTATAATTATACTATTATTTTAGTAGTTTATATACCTATAATTAGTTCACAGAGTGTACTCATTTGTGAATTATTTTGTAATAGATAGTGCTAAAACATATATATCAGACAGTTAAAACATATAGTGTTGTATATATATTTGTATTATATATATTTATGTTTATATGTTTATATAGAGAGTTTATATGTTCAAATACGAATGAACTTATAATATTTCATAATGATATAATCAAATCAGTAAACTATTTATATGAAATTTTATTTATATATATTTTAGCACTTACTAACTATTCATAATTCTTATATAGTGTTTGAATAATGATTCTAATATTTAATAGTATCAAACTATATATAAAATCAAGGTTAATCTCAAGAAATATATAATTATAGAATCATTCATAATTATATAATTGTATAATACAATTGCTATATATTAATATAATATATATATTTACTATATATTTTCCATATACTTAGTTACCTGTGTAATATATATTGATTATATAGTAACTAATTGAATTTATGTGCAGTAAACTAAATAAGAATATATATAATCATGTTTAGATGGATTCTAGCACCTAAGTATAAAATTAATTATATTACTATATTAATTAATTAATATACTAAAACTAATAAATTTATTTACCTATATACACTAAACTATAGATCGTTCATATTTATACATGTTTCATATGTATTAAACGTGTGTATTAACTTTATTTCATATATAGATCATATGTATTAACTGTATATATTACTTATATATTATATATAGTTAATATGATTGTATATACAATTGTGAATTAATAATAGTTCATATACAAATACATATATTATATATTAATTCTATATATTATTGGTACAGAATATATTTCAAATTAATATGTTAAATGTATATATTAATTGTATAACATATATGATTGCATATTAACTGTACAAAAATGTATTCCATAACTATATAAATGTATATGTATATATTTATATACGAGATTGCATAGTAAACTTAAGTTCTTTTATCTATTAATAGTTCTTATATATAAATAATTATAATAAACTATAAATTTATAATTAGTTGGAGTTCCTATGTGCATATACTTGTGAACTTATAAAAGTTCATATTAAATTAATTACATCAAAAAAGTGTATATATGTATACATTTATATGTATATATTTGTATCTGTATGTTTTAGCACGTATTAACCCCTAAACGTCCCATATTAGGGATAGTATATACATTGTCATAAAATCGGAATTTGCTATCAACGAGAAACTGTAAATTGGAATCTCAATAGCTCACTAGAACCGTAGCGATTTAAATTTCAGCTTATGATTTAAATTGAAACCTATAAAGGTTAGTGTGGATTCAAAATACAACGTATCCTATTGGTTGCAAAGACACGTTCAGACGTTTAGGAGTTAACTACTATTAGTTTATATATATAATGACTAAAGATTATACATAGATATACATATATATACCTATATATACAATAAATATATACATACATACATAAATGAATAAATATTAAATATATACATATATATACCTATAATTAATTGTGTGTATATTATATATCATTTTTATATACCTATACATACAATAAATATATAAGGTTATACAAGTATATATATACATAATAACAAATATAGCCTAATATACATAATTGTATAATACAACCTAATTGTATACACATATATATATATATGTTTATATGTATGTACATATATATAGCATAATTGTATAATATTTATATATATATATGCATACACAACTGATTGTATAATAGTTGTATATATATATCAAATACATGTCATATACATGTCATATATATATAGTGATATCAAATTATATATGTATATATATGTAAATATATGTATATCATATAATTATATGTAATATATATATATATGTACATATACATCTATATATATACATGTATATATAATTATCTTACTATATATATACAACTATTACACAGTTAGGTTATATATATGTACATACATATAAACATGTATATGTATGTATGTATGTATATATATATGCATATTTATATACTATTAGGGTATATTTATTATTATGTATATATATACTTGTATAACCTTAAATATTTAATGTATGTATAGGTATATAAAAATTATATATAATATACATAATATTAATTATAGGTATATATAATATATATATACTAGCAAATCTCATGTTGCAATGCAACACAAAACTAAATAAACATAATAAGAAACATGGACTCCAGTGCAAAGAATATTGATCGAAAATTTTGTGTATAGATTAAAATAGTTTACAAAACATGCAAATGAATGAAAATGGATGAAAATGATACATACTGAGATGTTGGATGATACCCGATGGATGTAAGACTTGGATGAAAACGTGACAGATTTCGTGACAGGGGTCGTGACACTGTGTATTTAATATAATAGATATACAACTATATATACGTATATATATGTATGTATATCGGGATAGACAAATATATACCTATATATATAGTTATATACATATATATCATACATAATTATATGTACAATTGTATATCTCTTATACTAAATGCAGAGTGTCACGACCCCTATGTCACGAAATCCGTCACGTTTTCATCCAAATCTTCCATCCATCCCTTATCATACAATATCTCATCATATATCATTTCATCCATATTTATCCATTTGCCTGTTTTGTAAGACTATTTTCATCTATATTGAAATTTTTCAATTTCTTTCGATCAATCTTTGCAATCGAGTCCATGTTTCTTAATCATGTTTATTTAGTTTTATGTTGCATTGCAACACAAAATTTGCTAGTACGTATATATATGTATATATACGTATATATTATATATACATATATATACATATATATACAATAATATATGTATATATATATATATATATACACATTTATATTAATTGTATAATATAACCTATATTCAATTGTATAATTGTATATAATTGTATCGTATGAAACATATATATATACACAAATATATATTATACAATTGTAATTTATCCAGATATATACTATAATTGCATTGTATAACCTAATATGTTTATTATTTATAATAATATAACCTAATTGTATTGTATATATAATTATGTATAACAAAATTATTTTAAATTATACATATATATATTTATATATATTTGTTACAATATGTACGTATATATATATATACATATACATAGATATATATATATATATATACGTATGTGTATGTATATGTATATATATGTAGTAAATTTGTATATATATTAAACCACGTATATATACGTACATGTATATTGACTAACTGGATTTAGTCCCAAGGAAGTCACGGTCAAAAATTTAATTTACTATGAGAGAACAAATATAGGGTGTCTTTTATTCACATTCGAGATAAAAATTATAAATTTATAGAAGCAATTTACGGTGTTTTAAACCCAATTGAAGAATATTATAAGAATATTCCTAAAATATACCCCAAGTACACTATAACATAGTAGAATATTCCATTTATTTCATAGCCCTTTATTTAACTCGGGGGGGGTGCACTCTACGTTATGTTTGAGAATCACGTGCGTTCATAACCCCTTCTAAAAACCCCCTTGTATTCGAGAGGTTATATGTCTAAATACATTTGTATACAGATGTATTCTATTTTAAATATATGTTTAGTGTAAGTATACGTGAATATTTGTGTGTTTAGTGTAAGTATACTATAATTATGATGTAAATGTATTGAATGTTTTAATTATATAACTGTACATTGTATAAGTATATGATATAATTATATACGATTTAGTTATACAATTATGTATATGTTATTACCATAATTATGCCGAGGGTATCCGAAATTTTTGTGGCACATTTCATATTGCTATGATTCACACAAAATTTCTAAAGTTGGACGTTCAAAAGTGCTCTTGAAAGTTGAAAAGATCATTCTAATTCATAAGATTTAGCAACAAAACAAATATTTTCCAATAATTCCTACATTTAATTATGGTGTATTTATTTACATTTCGACCCATCACAACACGTATGAATAAATGAATAATTAGTTTATTTGTAATCATATTGTTGTGAAATTTTGAATTTTGAATTTCAAATATTATACTTGGTGATAACAATCAATAATAATAAATATGACCATATGGAAAGAATCTAAAAAACATCATGTGCACATAGTATAATTCATACATCAAGTTCAAAATATCCTGCTGACTGCATTTTGTAATAAAGCTTAGCAGTACTCTAATTTAGGAATTTAGGTGAGGACCTATACTTAGGAGTTAACTATTCATTACCTGAAAGAACTGAATGATACTGTCTAGTAAATTAATCAATAAGGTGAAAAAAGTTATGCATCTCGGTAGTGATTCTTCTACCGTCGGGAAGATCTGAACATGGAGGGGTGTGTGGAGTTTGCGTTGCGTTTGGACCTATGACATCAAAGTGTTGGAATCGAAAGGGATTTTGTTACTGTCTATAAAATTAATTAAATCATGAGCAAAGCATACAAAAAATTTGTTATCGGGATGTACAAATTTAGGGAACAGATTGAGTACAAGACGACACAAAAAAATGGAAACGCGGGTGTGATTTGGAACAATGGCACATGGATACACTACACTAAATAGGTAGATTAGTGTCAGATAATTATAAAATTTGAAAACATTATAGATTTTTACTCTCGAATTTTTTTTTACCAAAGACATTGATTCCAATACTTTTGAAAGATCGGGCCATTTTGACCAATATAGAGGGTAAAAAAATTGGTCAACAGTAAAAACTTACAACATGTTTATGTAGAGTAGTGTATCTAACACTAATCTACCTATTTAGTTTAGTATGAACTAGAAATATTCTAATATATTAGTATGAATATCAATTAGAATAAAAAAATTATTCAAAAATTAGAATTAGTATAGTATTCCAAAGGCAAGGTTCGCAGTTTCGTAATTAACATTATCTACCGGTGGTTTAATAGGGTTTAGGGTTTAGGGTTTTAGGGTTAAGGGTTAAGGCATATATTTTTAAAACTATTAAAGCAGACCCTACCTTGCGGGTCTAGTAAATTACTAAAGTAATAGATGAATATGGATAAATTAGAACATTGAAATTACTAGAAATAGAAATGAAATTGAGGTATATGTGAATTATGATAAATCATAGCAAATCCATGAAATGAGTTTACTAATGACCAACAAAATCTGCAAATCATGCCGAGCGGCCATGCATGGATGGATGTTGAATGCTGAGTACCTACAGGTCATGTCAAATGTCAAGTCCTTGGCGACGCACCCATTCATGATTATACTCCAACCCGTCTCCCTCAACGGGTCGGGTGGCGTCTTTTGATGGGTCCAGTTGGGGGGGGGGGGGGTAGTCGTGAATTTTTTTTTGCGTTGTCTCTCATTCTGCGCGCGCCTTCCGCTTGACTCCCGCTGCTCCTGCATTCCGTCTGCTCTCTCTGATTTTGCACGTAGCAGTTCCGCTCTCTCTGTACATCAACTGCACCTTCTGCTCTCTTCCGTTTGCGCCTTTTGCTCCTAGTTTTTGTGTGCGTGTTTTAAGCGTGCGTGTGTTGCGTTTGCGCCTTCTGCTCTCTTCCGCTGCTTGCCTTTCGCTACTCCCTTCCACTGCTCTCTTCCGCCTTTCGCCGCTCTCTTCCGTTTGCGCCTTAGTTTCTGTGTGTGTTAAGCGTGCGTGTGCTGCGTTTGCGCCATCCTTGGAGTTTGCGCGTTCCCTGTGCGGAAGCTGCTCGGCCGCTGCACGAATTCTTGCACTTCTGAAGCTTTGGTACGTTCTAAAAACCCATAGACTCTTATGCTCGTTACTTGCACAAGTACTATTTGTTTTGTGCGCGTAGTTCTCTTGCTTGCTATTTGTTCGATTGGTAACTAGCTATGGGGGGAGCTGCATGCTAGGAATCTCAATGCGTAGTACTCTCTCATCTTGAACTGTACCTGAATTTTTTAACATGACCTAAATTTCTTACTAGCTTAGTTTGTTATAATCAATCTTGTGTAATGGAGATTCAAGGTTGAGTACTCACTCTCTGCTATTGCGCTCTATCGTTACTAGGGTGTATCTATATTATAAGAACGTTTAGTTTTGCTATAATAAAGGAAATCAATCTTTTGTACTTGACACGTCTTGTTTGTTGGGTTTGTTACAATGTAGGTTAATAAGCATTGCTATGATGCACGCTAGATCTTTATTGTGAATCAGGTTCACTAAATCTTTTGGATCCAATGCTGAATGCAGGTCTTGATCCATACAAGAAATAGAAACGCCTACTGAAGCAGCCTCGGAGGAGACAACGTCGCAACGGCCGGGATAGTGAGTAATCCAATCTCTGGAGACTGAAATTAGCTCTCAGACACTAAACCTAATTAACGCTAATTAAACCTAATCAACACTAATTAGAAGTATGTAGTGAATGCGGTTTAGGATTTAGGGTTTTAGTGAATGCGGTATGAGGTTCAGGGTTTGATAGGGATCTCTCCTATCGAGGAATCCCTCGATAGAGATGTTAGATGTCTGCAGCAAACGCATTTGCTAAGTAGATAGGGCGTGTTCTAACGGGGGATCCCCCGATAGGATGGATTGGCATACCTGCTGGGGTGATTGTTCATATCGGAGGATCTCCCGTTAGACAAGGTAGATGTATTGCGCTTGTCACCTTTAAGTGGTTTTCGCGTCTTCTATCGGGGGATCCTTCGATAGGACCAATTCCTACTATGTGTTGTGGGAATTTTTCTTATCGGGGGATCCCTCGATAGAGATGTTAGATGTCTGCAGCGAACGTGTTTGCTAAGGAGACAGGGCGTGTTCTAACGGGGGATCCCTCGATAGGATGGATTGGCATACGTGCTGGGGGAATTGTTCATATCGGAGGATCTCCCGTTAGACAAGGTAGATGTATTGCGCTTGTCACCTTTAAGTGGGTTTCGCGTCTTCTATCGGGGGATCCTCCGATAGGACCAGTTCCCACTACGTGTTGTAGGGATTTTTCCTATCGGGGGATCCCTCGATAGAGATGTTAGATGTCTGCAGAAAACGCGTTTGCTAAGCAGACATGGCGTGTTCTAACGGGGGATCCCTCGATAGGATGGATTGGCATACGTGCTGGGGGGATTGTTCCTATCGGACGATCCCCCATTAGATAGATCAGAAGTGTATAGCTTGTCTAATTGTTATCCATCAGGGAGCCTGACCTGTTGATCCTCTTGGATGTTCTAGGGAGCCAGCGGTTCAGTGATCGGATCGCCCAATTGGCAAAAGCCCACTGCAATTGGACTGTCTTGTGAGCGCTTGGTGTCCGCGATACATCTGCCCTTTAAGACATCCGCAGAATTTGAAAACAAACCTGTTCCTGAAATTTTTGAATGCGAGGAGGCGTTGAACTGGGGACTTCATTGGGACGAAATGGAAGGCGAGCATCCGGACATCTGCCTTGTTGTTGAATATTTGGACAATGATGCGGTTGTTAGAATGACCCCAAGCAATGGGAACGACGTCCTGGAAATGGAGGTTGTGAATCCGTCACAGGTCCTTCTTTTTGTGAAAGAGAGGCGATGAGGCTCTCACATACGGTCTTCTTATGTCATCAAAGACATTGTCTAGAGGATTGTGCAAGAATGTTGTCGACATTGGGTTCGTGCTTTTGAAGTCGGAGCCTAACGCTACTATTGTGCATAGGCTATGGATGACTCAAAGTAAGCACAGGGCTGGTATTGATGAGCAGCTCGAGGCGCTGGTGCATGTTACTGCTCCAACCCCCTAGACGCCCCCAAAGAAAAGGAAGGCAAGAGCCGTAAAGGGTGCACCATTAGATGTTGTCGAGTCGGGACAAGAGCCTGATAAGAAGAAGAGACGGAAATCTGACTGATCTCTGACATTGGGTGATGTTGTGCACCTTAAATCGACAAATCGAGAATCATGGATGTCGAACCTCGTTTTATTCAAAACGGGTAGTTAGGGTTTTTAGGGCAGTAAGGGGTAACCCCAGCCGCCATAAATAGGAGAAGTAGTGTCCATGATGGCCTTTTTATTAATTTGGAGAGAGAGGTGCTCCCATGCGCGCTTAAGTGTTCGCTACGGAACTGGGAATGACGGCGGACCGGGCATGAAACCGGATGGGAAACCGGACATCGGGGGACGAGCCCCTAACGAACCCGGCCACAATCCGGAATTTGAATTCGGCCGCCTTAAATTGGGCGGCTCGCTTTTCATTCCTCCCCGGTTCCTCCAGCCCTCCTCGCGCACCCTCTTTTGTGTTTCCGGATAGTGTTAGGATTTCCATTGTGCAACCAGAGAGAGAGAGCAGTGAGCGCCCAACATTTGAGGAGATTGAGCGCCCGGGAATTGAGGAAAGTGAGCGCCCGGGGAGAGAAAGCAGTGGGAGATTGGTGTTAGAGAAGGGTGAGCATTCAAAGAGTGAGCGCCAGGAAATTAGGCGGAGTTCACGGAACGGAGGGAGTGTGCACCCGGGGAGTGAAGCGTGGGGACTCTAGGAAGTCACGTGCACATCACGGAAGCAAGAGAGAGTGCGTCCGGAGAGAGAAACGCGTGATTTACGGGAGAAAGATAGAGTGCTTCCGGAGAGAGAGACGCGCCATTCACTGAGAAAGAGAGAAGTGCATCCGGAGGCAGCAGCTATGGCGCGCAGGGAGGTAGGGGCCAAAATCCCGGAGAAGAGGGTGCTTCGACCATTTCGCTGCACTCAGGAGACTTCGGGGATTTGCTCACGGATCTCACAACCATTGGGTGCATAGGGCTCATCGGCAAGGTGTAGGATGTGTAGGACGCCAAGATGTTGGCAGAAATTGAGGGCGGAGCTATGGCACCTGCCTTCCGGTCGAGCATCCGGGCGAAGTACAGGATTTGGACTCGGGAGCATTGGCGCTCCACATACGGCTTCCCGGAGACAAATGAGGACTTGGAACCGGGCAACAAGGGAGACACGGATTGGGTGAAGGAGCGCTTCATCTTCCTCTCGGATCACAACGGGTTCAAGGTGGCGGATTGCCTGAATCTTTGGGAGCAGCGTCTGTTCGAGTACGAGGTGCCCATCCTCAACCCGGAGAAGCCCACCACCCTCACGGTCACACTGGCGAGGGGCATCCTCTCCGCGCTGCACCGTCGGAAGCAGATCAACTGGGGTACTCGGTGCACCGGAATACCCAGCGAATGGCAAAGAATCTCGGGAGCAAGAAGGGTTGTGCGCTTGCTCCTTTGCTCTATCACTTGTACGAGAAGAACGGATGTATCACGGAACATGAGAAGAAGAGGTTGGAGATTCCTCCTATTCTATGGGAGAGGAGTCCAGCCAAGCGAAGGGGGGCACATCCGGAAGGAGAAGCAGGGAACCGGCCAGGGCCTCCGCCCCAACCAGAGGAGAGGGAAATGGCCCAACCGGAGCAAAGGGAGCTGCCAAAGACGCCCCAACCAGGACAAGGGAAGTGTCCGGGAGGAACACCGGAAGGGGAGAGAAGATCCGGTGTGTAATCAACCGGGTGGCGCCAACGTCATTCCGGAGGAGGATAAGAAGAAGAAGGAGGACCCCCCCGGAGGTAGGCCAACCGGGTGGTATCAGGCCGCAATGGGAGGAGCGGCAGGCAAGGAGAGAGGACCGAGAGGAAGGCCGACCGGGTGGGGCAGGACCTCGACAGGAGTTAAGGACAAAACGGAGGGAGGGTCCGGAATAAGACCATTCGGGGGAGGAATCACCTCAGGGGGTGCACTCTACATTGTGTTTCAGAATCACGTGCGTTCATGACCCCTTCTAAAAACCCCCTGTATACGAGAGGCTATATGTCTAAAATACCTTCGTATACAGATGTATTCCATTTTAAATATATGTTAAGTGTAAGTATACGTGAATATTTTCAGTTCTAAATGTGTTTATTGTATGTATACGTGAAACGGTAGTGTTCAAATTAATACCCCTTTTGTGCACTCATGTATACTCGTACATGTTTAGTACAGTGCACCCCCCGAGGGAATCACCACAACCGGAGCTGAGAAGGAAGAAGAAGCATGATCTGGTAGCACGTTCCAAACCGGATGAGGGAGGTCCTTCCCGAGTGCGTCCTCGGAAGCAGCTGGAGCGGAAGAGGAAACTAATCCTCGGGCCCGACGGAGAGGAAGATCCGGACATCCGGGAGATCACGCCTCAGAAGAAGAAGGGTCAGGGCCGGAAGAAGACCGCTCCGTTGAATAACCGGAGAGCTTGTCCCAGGAAGGCAGACGATGGAGAGGACGACTAGGAGGAGTCCGGGGTTGAGGGAGACCGGGAGCAGGGACCAGCCGTGAGAGAGGAGCCAGTCCGGGAAGCAGGACCATCCAGAGAAGCACAGGAGGAGGAGGCTCCACTCGCGGTAGAGGACATTCTCTTGACGACCCGGGTAGCCTGGATTTGGTGAATGAAAGGTACGCTCCCCTATTTGCTATAGTGAGGGAGGTGACAAACCTCCTCCGGAGTTATGACGTGCTGGAGTACCCGGAGCTGATCCGGAAACTCCTGAAGAGGCTCCACAGGAGCCGGGAACAGGTGAGCGAGGCGGCCATCCTCATGCTAGAGCAGAAAGAGCAGCTGCGCAAGAAGACGGAGTACGTCCAGAAGATGGAGGCCCATATCCGGACGCAAGAGCAGCACATCCAGGGGCAGGAGGAGACCATCAGAGGCATGGGGGAGACCGGCCGGTCATGCATCACAAAGGTGGTCCAGTTATTCCAACCAGGAGAGGAGGTGCAGACCAAGGCCCGGTTGTACGACTAGAAGATCACCCAGCCGGGATTGGAAGGGACAGCCTGGGTGAAGAACATCGTCCGGGAGTACTCGGACAAGGTGGAGGAGGCATTGGTGGAGTTCTGGTTGTTGGCGGAGCAAGTGATTGCGGAGGGCCCCTCCTGAACCGGATGTAGTGGAGACCAACAACCGGGGCGAGAGGGTAGGCTCCGGGGATGGGTTGCAGGGAACTTTCCGGTTGTCCACAGAGGCACCTAAGACGGGAGAGTTGGATAGGCTGTTGAGGACCAGGAGTTCCAAGCAGGAGCATACTTCGCCGCCCGTGGTGGAAGTGGAGCCGGTTCATAAGTCAACCCCAAAGGAGCAAGTCTAGCAGACTTTTTAAACCCAGAGGGAGACATGGGGGAGATGGGTGCCCAACCGGGCAGGGAGGAAAGACCAGAGGGTGGGCCAAGAGGTCACCCGGACGGTCAACCGGGCAGTGCGCAAGAGGGCGAGCCAAACGAGGAGCAGCAGACGGAGCATGGAGCGCAAGAGAGCGGACCGGCTGTTCCAGTCGTGCTGGAGAATCTGGAAGATCAGGAGGGGCAGCCAACAGAAGTTGAGCCTCTGCCCAAGACCACCGGGGGTCTGGGATCAGTAATCCGGATTTAGTAGATCTGGCCGCTCAGGGTAGGCTTTTTGAGTAGGTAGATTAGAAGACTTTTTGTGTATAGAATTTTTAGGATGTAAATGTTAGTGGCGGTTTAGGATAGAAACTGAACCGTGGGGAGAGCCTCCCGGATTTCCAGATCCTGGGAATGTAGGATCTGAGGATTTCTCGGATCCGGGCGTTTGGGGTGGCTTCTTATCAAGGAATGTTCTTCATTCCTTGGGTCTTTTTGTGTACCACTATTCCGTGTAAATGAGTAGAGGCGCATATTCTTTTTACAAATGTGTGTGTGTGTGTGCGTGTGTGTGTTTTCTTGTGTTATTTCTCAGAGCAGTGGCCCAATTAGTCCTTTGGTAACCGGATGGATTAATCGGGCTCTGGTGTAGAATCAGTTAAGAGACCGGGTAGAAGATTTGGAGGAGTTAGGATCGTTTGAATGTGGGAATTTTCCACGCCCGGTTGCAGGGGATAATCCGGGTTAGCGGCTGAGTAAGTAGGAGGGGGTACTCCGGTTTTCTCAGAACTCCTGGACGGGTAGTTCGGTAGAGGTGCCAGCATCCGGGTAGATCTTGTAATTACAGGGTACGCGGAAGCCAGAGTAAAACGGGTCGTGCGGAACTCAATCTCTTCCGGACACCCCGGACACTGTCCATTCCGGTTAGCAAGTCGTTGTAGTATTTTGGAAAAAAGGGGGAAAACGGGTTGCGCTTGTGTGACCGGCTGTGGGTTTGGGATAAATCTATAGTTGAAGAGAAATACGGAGAGTATCCGGATTAGGGAGTTGAGTTAGGATAACTAGGAAGTGGTGAATCCCCTGTCACGGAAATCAGTAGGGGAGGGTGTGCCTTTAAATCCTACATCCTTAAAAGTGTACATGGAGAACCCTTTGAGGAAAAACAAAGGTTAAAGAAAACCGGGTTAAGTGGTTAGGATAGACCGTGTAGAGTTGGCTAAATTTCCAACCCGGACAGAAACCGGATCTAGCCATAACCGGGTCAGTCAGCAAGGAAGACCCGGTTTTAGTACAAATAAAGGGAGTTAATTGGTGACCGGAAGAGAGGAGTCACCAATCCGGGTCAGTTTCCGGAAACTTCTGACTTCACAGAGTCTCTGCGGAACGATAACCCGGAAATCACCTTTATGAGCATTCTTAATACGAAAAAGTGCACTCTAGGGGAGTATCCGGTACTACGTGCTACGACAACTGAGCACGGAGAAACAGCTGGCTATCAAAAGGCTGTAAGAGGCAGAGTTCAACCCCGTGTACATTTTTGGTGGAATTCCTTTCCAATCAAATCCCAACTCTGGTAAAGAGATGCTAGTAGACATCGCTAAACTGTACTCGGCACCTCCGAGGAAAATTGTATATAGACCAATCCACGAAAAGAAGGTGGAGGCATTACTAGCACAGAAACGGCTTATGTCGTCATTCCAGATGGTGAGGCAACACCTGTATTTGCTACCATTGAAAGGGAAGCCCATGAACAAGGAGCAGAAGAAAGAGGAGTATCCACCGGCCACCTTTTTTGAGTCGACTCCACTGAGGAAGGAGATCACGGCGTAGACGTGTCTCTACATAATCGGAGGGCAGCACAATGTGGAAGCTCACAGGCGACTCATAGCGGAGGCTTGTTTACCGAAGCTTGATGAGGAAGGAGCTGCCCAATTCAAGTTAACCCTAGTTTGGGCACCGCTGTCGAAGCACGACATCTTGATGCATTTGTCGAGGGTGCTGAATCAGGATATCGCCGAGCACCGCACTGAATCGACATTCCTTGGGCAGCTAGGCACCACCGGTAGAAAATGGAAGGATATAGGCTTGCTACAGCCGGCATTGCACGGGCATAAACATACAAGAGAGTACCTCGTATGATTTGGATCCCGGTTGTCATTGAATAGTTGCAGTCAACAGTTGTAGTAGTCATGTGTGAATACCGGCTGTATCGGAGGATCCTCCGATAGGGAGCGCGTGCTCATTTTTAAAGTTTGTATTCTACAGAACCTTTGAAAGTTGACTAACGAGGATGATACTCTTGCAGAATTTTGTCGATGCGTTGGTGTTGATAATGACCGAGACGAAGTGAAAAAAATAGGCGTGACTGCCGATGCTCCTACGATCCCCTTGCTACACGCAAACGACCAGGCTTATCAAGTATGGGTGCATATTCAGGACGATTGGTTGGAGGGCCATCTTCCGGATTGTTTTGGGAAATATCCTCCGCTTAAGACAAGTATTGGGGAGGGGACGCCGACAGTAGCCTCAGGTGATCATGCCGTTGTAAGTTCATCTAAGAAGGCTGGTCCCCTCATGCAATTGGATTTTCAGCCGCTTTACGGATTGAGGGATTCCAAAATACTTGACCTTGCAGGGAGGGTAAAGTCCAAACATATCTCTTTAAAGTCTTCTAAGGCTAAGAGCCAGATGCCTTCGATGGAGAGCTTAAAGGATGCAGCAGGTCTCGTGAAGGAGATCCAACTAATCAAGAACGAGCTGATGTATTGGAAAGCCGATCATCCTCTCTCAAGCAAGGAGCAATCTTACGTCCCATATACAGATGCTGAATACGACGCTCTTACTCAGACGCTCAATATCACGGAAGCGGACTTTAGTTTATGGCATGGCAGACTCAGTAAAACTAACGCTAGAAAGACCTTTTTTGAAAAGCGTGGATGAAACCTTAACAAGTCCACTAACCCAAAGGATTGTCCGCAAGTGCTACACTCTCTTTGGGATGCCAAAGAAAGTAATACAGCAAATTTGGAGACGAGTCAGAGTAGTGCAGATGCCTTGTCTTAGAACTACTTCCACAAAGTTTTGGGAAGGGGCACAGGAACCATTGGCAACAGCCTCTATGATGTGGACGTAAAAGCATGGAGAGGGCAGGAGCAGAAAGTTGTTCTAGTCTGTCCCTTCGTTGACAGAGAGCGCCAGAGTCCTATCAATGTGGAACCTGCGTATTTCAACATGCTGCTTAGGTCCATGGAAAGCGGAGAGGGCGATTCTTAAATGGCCTATATCCCAGGAATTTTCATCATGGCCGAGCAGGGATTCCTGTTTATCCATGAATACTTGAAATGGCGAGCACAACATACGAAGTTACTTGTGTGGGACGTTGTGTCCGTCATCTACTTGTGTGCAGCCAATGACAAATTATGCGATACTGCTATGCACAAGAAGACGGCACTGTATATAATGTTCTACTTTGGGCAAGAGAGTGATCGGACACAATAGGCAAGATTTAAGCACTACTTCGGTGACGGAGTTCCATTTCCACTGCCGAATGTAATTGACGCCGAGGACTTCCCAGATTCACCCCGTCCGTTCCTTGATCCAAAGAAGGCCGATTTGAACATAGAGGCCATAGCGCTCGCTTTGGGATTTGGCTTCAATGATACAACAGTCCTCGTAAACATCGGTGGAGGTCCCACATTCAGACATCTTGGGTTGGTACGTTTGATTCCCCTCTTATCCGTCCAGTTTTGTTATAGATGAATTCGCTCATTAGATCAGATGGTGCCCATTTGTTTCAATTTAGTTCTTACTCACTATGGAGTCATTGTAATGGGTTGATCCTATCGAAGGATCCTCGGATAGGATGTTGCTATCGGAGGATCCCCCAATAGGATGTCGCCATGCCATGCCTACTTTGATTTTTACTACAACTTTATTTGACTAGTTCACTGCCTGTGACAAACTCGGGGATCCAAAGTGGTGGAGGTGGTGGGATATGAAGGACTAGTTCAATCAGCCAAGAAGACTGTTGAACTCATATGGACTAGCCGAGACATCGATAGTGTTCCTGATGATACGGACGAACCAAGCAGCGATTCGGATGCGGAGGAGGATATAGGAGGGCTGGACGCGATAGCGGGGTCATCCGCTCAAGTTTCAGCAAAGAAGACTTTGTCCTTTGCTGGAGTTAATTACGGTCCCCCTAAACAGCTCAAGAAGCAGAAGGTTATCCCGGCGTCTTCAGCTGAAGAAGAGCTTCAGAACATGCCAGGTTCTTCAATTCAACGTGATGTTGGGGCCGCTGAGAAGCCTTCAACGAACGAGATGCCAGCAGTTGTTCCCCAGATGGATTCTGCTAAGGTGAGCACAAAGAAGAAGTCGACATATGGTCCTTCGTCTGGGCTAGTCCATATGAGTGGAGTGCAGCAGAAAGCAAGAGCAGATCGTACGAGTGTGACGGATTCTGGGACCGGGGCTGACGCACCGCGTGAAAAGAAGAAGAAGTCAAACCTTGGGACTGAGGCTCAAGCTCCTGTGGCTAATCCTGAGACTAACAAGAAGAAGAACTCAAACCCTGGGGCTGAGGCTCAAGCTCCAGAAGCTGAGTCTGAAACTAAGAAGAAGAAGAAGTCAAACCTTGGAATTGAGTCTCAGGCTTCTGAGGCTGGGCCTGAGACTTTGAAGAAGAAGAAGTCAAACCCTGGGACTGAGGCTCAGGCTCCTGTGGCTGAGCCTGTTACTAAGAAGAAGAAGAAGCAGAAACCGACGAGGGATAAGACTCCAGATGAGTTGATTGAAAATCTTGATAGCATCTGCGAAGATGGTTGAGGGTGATGTCAAGGGAGTTGACACAGGAGGAGATCAGCACATCACGGGTGGGAGTGAGGGTGAGGGTGATCGATGATATAGTAAGGAGACATTGTAGCTCACTTGATACAAATCTGCATTCGCTGCGAAGATTGCCAAAATTAATAGGCTGCTAGACGAGGAGCCCCATGTATGTGTAAGCAGTGGTGGACAGGCAGGATGAGCGTAGGCAGGATGGGGGTGTCCAAGAAGGGGGTGTGCAAGATGAGGGTGGGAAACATGAGGGTGGGCAGGATGAGCGTGAGTAGGATGAGGGTGCGCAGGTTGGGGTTGCGCAGGATGAGCGTGAGCAAGATGAGGGTGCGCAGGATGAGGACCTCGAGGCAGACCCAAACGAAGGGCAGGATGAGGGTGGGCATGATGGGGGTGTGCAAGGTGGGGGTGTGCAAGCTGAGGGTGGGCAGGATGAGCTTGAGCAGGTTGAGGGTGCGCAAGATAAGGACCTCGAGGCACACCCAATCGAAGGGCAAACTGAATGTCAGGATCCGATGGGCACAAGACAGGACAAGTAGGGGTCTTCCGGCATTGACGCGCTCAAAAGCTAGGATGTCTTTGGCTTAAGTCTAGTTCAAGATAGCGAGGTTGGGTTGTTGCAAAGCCGAGCGGAGTGTGGTGTGAGCTCTATTAGAGGATCCTCCGATGGTAGCATGGGCACGAAAGAGGACGACGATTACACGGGTCCTGGTCATGATTATGAGGGCATAGTAGGTCATAACTAGCGGTTATCCGATACATTTAGGTGTGACTTGTAAATTGTGGATGGACAAGTCTGTTGTGTGATATTTGTAAGATTCACATGCATGTTTTCCCCATCATGCAGGCGTCCAATACTGATATGTAGGTAGCATGTACAGTAAATGAATCTTTTGAACACTACAGTGTAATGCATGTAAATTAGTTTACTTGTGAACAAGATAAGAGAATTCTAATATTTCATTGTTTTCCCTAAGTAAACGCTTAATATTGCAGTGACCAAAGCATACTCTAGGGTGCAGTTAACGTGTTCTATCGGGGGATCCCCCGATAAGATGCGATGCCTAATGCTTTGGATGATATCTTGAAACCTCTAGTCTGTGGTCCTTTCAGGGGACAGAAGTATCTAACAACCAGTATGTCTCCAAAGATCCATGGTTCCTCCGATCAGTGGTGTATTTCCCGGTGTCGAAGACGAGTAACACCCCATATATAAATCCAAGGTGGACTCATCAATTGACCGATGAATGTTCCTACTCGCAGATGCAGGGATCGGGGTTTATGTAGCTGCAGCCTGAGTATCTGAATGAGGCCTCCGATGATCTTAGGAACGCAGTTGGCATATTAGCCAGAGTAAGGAAGGCGCGCCCATCACTTCTTGACTTCAATTTTGTTGGACCTACTGTAGTCCAAGGTGGTAGAAGTGTGGTGACTTGAGTGTTCCGAACCGAGGGTGGCAACACGGTTATGAAGACTGCGCGATTTATGGCATGTGAAACACCCCAATCACAAGAACCACTAGAGCGCGTCAGTCTCTCTATTAGATATGAGTTTCCTCGTGACAATGTGGAGGAGTGCAACGTAAGCAAGGCGATGACGGCATTGGCAGCTCTTACGCCAGATGTTGTCCCCACTCTACAGGTTCACTTATCGACACAGGCTTCACCAAGTTAAGCCGTGCAAGTCGGTGTCCCAAACTACGGTGAAGACATGGAGGCCATTCTTCAGGATGCGGCTACTGATCTCCATGCATTGAATCCAAAAAAAGGTACTAGTCAATAGTCTTCTAGTGGGTAGTGACTAATGAGCCAATCTCTACCCGAACTGTTGATGTGGTTTGAAGACAACATTGACAGTTCATATGACTGTTTACTTTTAAGAAATTCATCGGACGTAGTCATTCTCTTTCTTTATGACTAACATGGAATGTCTCGTCGTATGTGAGTCCATCTGTTCAATGAATATACGCGAACTGGCCGCATGAGATTGTTCACTCTATCACAATTTGGAGTGCGGCACAAACGAATAAGGTTGATGACATGGTAAAACACCTTATCTCAAATACTAGATTAGAGAGGGGTAAAATTCATATAATGAGTCAAGAAGCCTGTACAGTGTCATTGGCGAAACGTCAGAGCAATCCACATAAGCCATACTTCTTGAAGGATGTTGAGAAGGTCGCAAGGCAAACTAGACTAGAGAGCACGGACTATATCCTACTTATTGATGACAGCCCAGAGAAAAATCTTTTGAATTTTGAATTCCAAGCCATTCACCCTTCCACGTGGTCAGAAGACGTTCAGAACAAGTTCCTTAATATCGTCCTAAAACCTTGGCTGCAAGGCCTCTTCTTGTCTGCCCAGGTTGAGCCAACCTATGTGGAAGCCAACCCCCTGTGCGGCGGTCAGAGTCCCATAGGAAAGGAGAGCCCATTAGCCCAACACATCCTTGGAGGGATAGCATCTTAGGTTAATTTAAATTTTCCTGAACATCACAATAATTGTGCATAGACTTCCTTCCGAGATGCTCTTTCCTAGAAGATTTTACTTTTCATGACACATTTGTTTGTTTATAGCTACCGAATCTATATTTTGTTTGATACGATATAGTTTATTGGTTGCTATCGAATGATCCCCCGTTAAAATTTCACGGAAAGGGGGGGGAACGCACATTACAGACAATGCCCATAGACTTCCTTCCGGGATACTCTCGTCAAGCAGATTTTACTTTTCATGACACATTTGTTTGTTTCTAGCCTTAGAGTTGATGTGTTGTTTGATGTGATATGGGTCATTGGTTCCTATCGGAGGATCCCTCTTTAGAGTCCCATAGGGGAAGACAGCACGTTACTCCCATCACGTCCTCAATTGGATAGCATCTTAGTATGCACATACATTACAGTCACTGCTCATTGTCTTCGTTACGGGTAATTTCTAGTTCACGTCCTCAATGGAGAGGGCAGCTTTGTAATGTTCCTTGGGTAAGCGTATTTAATGTGGATAAGTGTGAGAAGACCTCCGGGAGAAGGAGTATATGGTTTTTGTTGTTGGATGCATCTGGTTAAGGAGTGTGTGTGGTTAAAGATGAGTTTATACTGGGGGAATCGGGTTTGTATATATTTTGTAGATTTATTGGAGGTAAATTTGGTTTCTAGGATGGCTATGATTGCAAGGGGTGCAATGGGGTTGTTAATTAGGGATTGTATGTTTGGTAAAGTAGTATTGAGAGAAGATGCATTCCAGGTAATGATTTGTGTGGCAGGGGCGGAGTGTGATGTAGATTGTAGAGGAGGATGAGAATAGGGGGGAAGAGGGGGGGGCAATTGTATTCAGTAATGGGCTCATGGATTCTGAGAGATTCTTGGAGTAATTGGATTGGTAGAAAGGGGAATTGTGTGGATAATGTTGGCAATGTTGGGGGGGTGTGGTTTGGCGGATGAAGTTATAGAGATCTGTATGGATGGTGGGAGGGGGGTGGATGATATTTTGGTGTGTGTTGGTGAAGTGAGTGAATGGATGTGGAGTGTGGATGTGTCGTTCGGGGGGGTTTGGAAGAGATGCGAGTGTGTCAAGTAATTTGTTTGTCCAACAGGAGTAAAGAGGTTGGGAGATGAGTTGATTGCAAATGATTAGGTCAGGGTGTAAAGTAGTGATGAGAGCAAATATAAATCTAGCGAAATGGTGGTGCTAGTTGTGGTGGATATATAGTGCAAGTTGAGGGTATGATTGGTTAGTATTTTGGTGTTGGGGATGTGTAGATTGGACAAGGGGTGAAAAGGTTGTAGCTAGGTGTTGATACTCAGGTTGGAATTTTATAGTACATGGAAGAAAGTATAATTTAGATCTTTGTTTGTGTTGAGGAGGATATTGAGCGAAGATATTAGGCATAGGCCCTGGGTTAGTTTCAATATCGCCGCACAGAAGGAGAAGTAGATTAAGAGGGATGATTAATTTAGTAATGCTGGATAGTTGTGGATGTCTGTAGGAGAGTTTTTTGTAAATAGCGGATGTTAGAATGACAGTGGAGAATAAATTGGGCATGGGGGGGATAAGGATGGGGAGATCAAAAAAGAGAAAGGAAGAAGGATTGTTTGAGGTGATGTTCCAAAAAATATATGAATAGAAGGAGTGGAATTCCGGATGAGGGTGAATTTGGTGCATATTGTGGACGAGGCCGTTAGGCCGAGTCCAACGAGGGATGTAAAAGAGGGGAATGGAAAGAGTGGAGGAATGGAAGTTGTGGTGTGGTGAAGATGTAATTGTAGATAGGAGAAGATTATCGAGAGGGGAGATAGAGGGGAGTAATTGTATAGGGAGTTTAAGTAGTGAATGGTGGAATTTTTTAAGGAAAAAGGTGGGTGTATATGAGTAAAGAAGTTTTTTGAATAAGGGGAGTGAGACTGTATGGGAGGGGACTAGGGAGGTGGTGACAGAGATGGAGAGGGGGGGGCAGGGGAGCAGGGGAGAGTGTAGGAGGCTGGGTATGGCCCACGCGGGTATTGACGGTTATAGACTGTGAGGGCGGGGATGAGAGTAAGGCGGTTATCAAGACTAAGGGGGGGTATCAACAAGGGGCTTGATGGAGGAAGGATAGCAGTGGGGTATAAAACGTGTTGAGAAATGCAGGGGTCGTTGAGCAAGGGCTCGTGTTGGGCGGGTATCCAGTAGAGGGGTGGTAAGAGTGAGGGGCCGGGTATCATAAGGATTGTAGTTGGATAGGATGCAGAGTGAGAGGGGAGAGAGCCATCGTGCAGAGGTCTGGGTAGTTGGGGCGTTGGTCCTGGAGTGTGGAGGTGGGTTCGCTGGGCGATTGGCAGCTTCGAGCGAGTGCAGCCACGATGCAGGTACGCTCGGGTCGATTTTTGTGTAATCAGGAAGGCAAATTAAGGAGGTGTTGTGTTTAGGGAGAGATGGACTGAAAGAGGTGGGTCTATAGTGTAGGTCAGGAGAGGGAGGAAGGGTGTATGCTGAGAGAGATGAGAGGGAGTTGGGGCAATCGTGGTTAAGATATGTTGCGAGAGTGGGCGGTAAGGGTATGAGAAGTTGGTGGGAACAGTAAGAGAGAATGTCTGAGGTGTTTGGGTTTGGCGATTAGGGTTTAAGAGTGTGCTGAGGGTAGGGGAGGTGAGAAAGGAGAATTTGGGAGTGTTGTAAGGCGATGGTGTTAGAAGGGGATTGAAGCAGTCATAGAAGGGCATGCAGGTAGCAATTTGAAGGTAGAAATTGTGATGGTAGTGGGGAGAGTCATAGAGTCTGTGGATTGAGTGTGTGAAGACAAGACAAGACCGAGGAGAGGGAGAGAGTGTTGTGACACCAAATGGACAATAAAAGTCGTTTTTATTGCACTCAGAAAAACATGGGGGATGTGGGGATAGATAGAAAATAGCAGCAAATTCTATTGCTAATGAAGCGCAAAAGAACAAGTAAAGAAGAACTAGAAGCTTAGGTAAATTCTGCAGCAACCCTTGATGTGTATATGGTCTTCTATTCATGTGGAGGGGTAGAGGGGGGAGGTGGGAGGAGTGACGTTTGAGCTACGGCAGGTCCTCGTTTAAGTGCCGTAAAGATACCTTCCATCTCATCACTATATGCTCGTGAAGCAGAGGTAAGCTGCTGGAGCTGGTGTATAAGATAGTTGTGCTGATGGAGATGCGTCAACTTTAACAGAGGTGTGAGAGTTGATGTTGCTGCCAATAGTGGAGATATGAGTGCGCAGTCTGTCTTCAACTTCCTGGATAGTAGTTTCGAGTTGAGAAAAGGATGGAGAAGAAGAAGTCTCATTCTTGAGTGCACTAATTGCTTCCGCTAAGACTTCCCTTGTAGGGCGCTGGTCTTGAACTCAGGCTGTAGGAATTGGATTGGCTACAACTAGACTTTTATTGTGAGGAGCAAAGTCAATGTGCTTACCGAGGAGAGGGACGCCTTTTCTGTTACACCAATGGGTGTAAACAGTGGAATTGAGACAGCGTATAGTAGCTACGCCGTCGTGTCTTCCTAAGGTAACACCTTCTGCACGGTTATAAGTCACAGATAAAACATTCTTGGGACTCAGCAGTTTGTGCAATGCGGTGGTAATTTGGAGTTGGGAATACTCCACCGGTAGACCTCTAACTAGGATGGACGTGGTGAGGGCTTCAGGGGTGTTGGGGTTGGAAGATCTATCCGGTGGGGTTTGGATAATGAGCATGTGTCCTGCAAAGAGAATGGGTGTGTCTAGAAGGTAGCGTTTGGTATAGTCAGAGGCTACAGTGATCTTATCGGATTCTAATTCTTTAGTGCACTTTGTAACCCCAATGAACTCTAGGTTCGCACCTGCTAGGTATCCATGTCTAGTAAGTTAACCGAGTAGCTGCCTGGATGTGTATTTGGCAAGGATAGGACTTTGTAGTTCTAGTCTACGGTTGTTTGCAGTAGACGGAAAGTCAAAGCCTTTTTCGACCGTACTGATAGTGTAATTGAGGTCTTGAAGCTGAAGGGTAAAAATGCGATCTCCATTAAGGAGTGCAATGCCGTCTGTGCCAGGGTTAAGAAGGTCCACTTTAAGGAAGCCTAACCAGTTTTTAGTTTGTGGGTGGATAAGAGCAGAAATTGGTTCACGGAGCCGGTTAGCCAAAGGAATTCCCATGGATTCAAACCTAGCAAGTGCAGCAGTCTGAACATCTAGTTTTTTCATGCCATTGTAACTGTGATCAAAGCGAATTACAATGGGGTGAGTATGCGAGAGGCCTGTCGATGGGTCAATTACTGTACCATGGGGAATCTGCGTTAAATGGTAAAATTGGCCAAGGATACCGTCAGGTCTAACTGAGGGGAAGAGCTTTTAGGGAACATGAGGGAAGGAGTGGCGACAAGTAAGATACTCATGTACTTCAGACTCAGGCATACCAGACGTAGCTAGACTATTGGCACCGTAAGTTGAAAATTCTGGCAGTCCTCTTTGAATGTTAAGCATTTCGTGGACTGAAAAAGACATCCAAAGATGGTCAACATATTGGGAGAGATTGGCAGGGGTGGTTACCGGGGTCACTGTGGCAGTAGGGATTGGTGCTGGAGTGGGAGTTGGTTCGGACATGGCGGCTCCACCGAGAACGGCAGCTGATGGTGGCGGTATAGGATCTGCAGGTGCTGAGGGGTTACGGCCAAGCTGGGGATTGGCAGGGTCTTGATCAATGGTACCTGAAGAGCGGGCTGACTGCAAGGGAACACTGGAGTTAGAGAGATTGACAGGAGTAAAAGTAGAAGCGTTAGGGATTTGGTAGGAGAAGGAGTTTTGTGAGTGTCGTTCTCCCTGAGAGGCGTCACTGTTGTGGTCGTCTGAGAGGAGACGACGGCGGCGCCGGGAGCGTTGGGAAGTGGTTGGAGGGGTGCTTGGGGGGTTCACTGGAGAAAATTTTAGAAACAACGTGCGATAAAAAATAGGGTTCAATATATTCATTGTAGATAAATTTTGTAAAAAATGTACATGTAAAATAGGGGATTTTAAAAAAGTGAAGCATTCTTACATGTAAAATACCATCACATATAATATTCGTAGGCTTTTTACATGTAAAATACCATCACCTTATAATATCTTTTGCAAGGTAAATAACCCCCCAAATAAATAGGTCATTATCGCAGGTATATGCAAAATATACAAGGGAGTGCCTCCCCCGAGGAGGGGTGGGGGAATTGTCCTGAGCCATCAATTGACAACCATCGGGGTAATCCGTTTGAGCTATAGGGCCATCTTCTGCTGACATCATCTTGTTGTCAAGTAGGAGATCGGTAGGGACAGATCTCTTGGAACTCGCTCTCTTCTTACGGGCACCTTTGGAACTGGGTTCCTGGGCCCGTGGAGGAAGAGAGGTGAGTGAGTCTTGGGAGATGCTGACCCGTCTAATCTGGGACTTGACTCGGGCTATGTGTTGTGGAATAAAGGGGGGTACTATTACACACACAAGGAGGTTAGCTGGGTGAGATAAAGTGAAAAGAATTTGTAAAAGGAAAGAGAGAGAAGTGAGGGGAAATGAGTACCTGGATGTTGGGTGTAAGTGAGGGAATAGTGAATGGGTATTTATACTGTGAAGATGTGGTAAAGGCGGGTGAGGGTAAGAGGAATATAGTAAGAGTGAAAGGGAATTTTGGAAGTGATTGTGGGCGTGGGTAATGCCGTAGATTATGGGAGAGTTGCAGGAGGTAATGTGGTAGGACTGGAAGCATAAATTGGTAGCGGGAGCCACAGCAGTGCAGGGTAAATCCGAGAAGGTGGGGATAAAGGTGCCAGATGTTGTATAATGAGAAATAGTGAGTAGGTAGAGTAGGAATGTTGGCGGTGCAATGGCAGATAATGGGCTATGGTGAGGGGAACGGTGGACCATAGCAGAGAAGGATGGAACGGTGGAAGAGATTTGTAAGGGGTTATGGAGAGTGTGTTCAGTAACGCGGGATTTCTGTGGGTGAGGAGTTACTGGAAGGGGTGGGTGATTTTGCCGAAATGTAAAGGAGGGTAAGATGAGCTGGTTTTGTTGATAGTGAGTGTGGAGGCAGGAGGGATAGGTGTCGAGAGAGTGGGCGAACAAAGTGGCGATGTGAGGGAGGTGTGAGTAGCGGTGGGCGGATGTATGAAAATTTGACAGATATGGATGAAGGGTGGATGAGAGAGGAGAGTGTGCGAGAGAGAGGGGAGAGAGAGGCCGGGAGGGTGTGGGAGAGGGTGAGCCCGTTGGAGGTATGGAGGTTGAAAAAAGTATGTTGGAATTGTGGCAGAGAATTCGTGTAAGATCTGTGTGAGAAAGTGTAAGGTGAATGGAAGTTGTGCAAGATGTAATTGGAAATGCGCATTTTGTGAAAAAATGGCAATGCGGAATGAGGAGTGATATTTTGTAGGTGTGGTGATGGGAGATTCGTGATAAGTTTTTATATAATGAGATCTGAGTGTGAAAATTATGAATTTTGTGCAAAGAAAGTGCATAAGGTGTGAAGTATGGGAGGGTGAGTCTGAGTAAGGGGGAGAAGGTGTGATGAATGCAAAATGCGGGTGTGAGTTGTGGAGTGCGATTTCGCAACGAGGAATACAACATAATGGTGTCGAGGGTGAAACAATATGGGATACTGTCCATGGAGTGGGTGGGAACCAAGGTGGGTGCCTTGAAGTCGTTCGAGCTACACTAACGGAAAGGGACTGGAAAGAAGAAAATAGACTGCTTGGCAAGAAGTGGCTAGGTTCTGGGAAGCTATGGTAAAGAATGGGGGGTGACGAGGTGGTAAGATCTACTTGTGACTTGCTATCGCTATATGTGTATCGATGACTTAAGGAAGCGCGTGTATGATACACAGCAATAGCTGTGTGTATGCCAGAAACGATGGCAGGAGGACTTAAAATGTTTCTAAACATCGGATGAAATGTGGAAGTCTGAACACGGCTTGAGCATGTGGTGTTGTCGACACTATGCTTGCTAGAAAATACTGGTAAGCAAAAGGAGCAGGGTATGCCATAGAAAGGAGCAATCCTGTGGTGAGAAGAAGGCCTAACAACGAGTACCAGGGTGTTGCAGACTCCATTATGCGTGAAAATTCTAAGTACCAGAAGTCATCTAATCATGAATCTCGGAGCTCACAAGCTCCCCTTGTCCACATGCCAAAATCAACCACAACTTCAATTCTGTTCTTCAAATCTAAATCAATGTTCCAATTTTTGGGAGGATTTGAAAAATGGGCAAAGTGAACCCCAATTGTAAATCTAACACCTAAATCTCCAAGAGTCTTTTAAATTTGGATGATACACCAACAAAATTTGTTGAATCAACCACAAATGTAGTGATGTCTCATAAATGGAGAATTCCAAGAACATGCAAAGATAAAATGAATGGCAAACCATGCAACTAATCCCATTGGCAAACCCTCAGCATATTCACATCTCCCAACAACTTTCAGTCTGAAATTTTGCAACGTCGTTACCAATAATCACCGCAAGAGCAAACGCCATCTTTGAAGTGGTCAAAGCAACTGGCATCCCTGGCCACAATCTCATGTCCAGTCACCTTAGAGATGAACTTGGTTGCTGTATGGCAATCTGAACACACCCAAAGATTCTTGTACACACGAATTCGCTTTCCGCGAGGGGTGTACATCATTCCATAAGCTATAGCTAGCTTTTCACTGTGAGCACAAAGAGCAAGTTCTTTGTCCTCCTCATCAATATTGCGCAAAACAAGCCGAGTATCAGGAACGTAACCTTCAACCCTCAACATTTTGGTCAAGTTCTCCAGCACGGCATAGATCTGCTTTGCTTCTGGGTGAGAGCTGTCTCCTACAACAAAGCGATGAATCTTGTCATTAATCTCAATCCAGCTAATCCTTGGCTCCTTGCGAATACCTCTTTCCTGCATCATACACCGTATTGATGACACCTGATCCCACTGGCCAGCGGCAGCAAAGATGTTGGAGAGGAGCACGTATGGAGCGGCAGCCTCCGGTTCCAACTTAACAACCTCTTTAGCAGCAAGTTCGCCCAACTCCACATTACCATGACTTCTACAAGCACCAAGCAAAGCTCCCCAAGTAGCTGCATCTGCTTCAACTGGCATGCTATCGATAAAGAGCTTTGCTTCCTCTAAGTTTCTTGCCCGCCCAAGAAGATCCACCATGCAACCATAATGTACCACAGTAGGTTCCATGCCATAATATTGCATCATAACCCGAAAGAGCCGACGGCCTTCATCAACAAGGCCTGCATGACTACAGGCTGCCAACACTACCACAAATGAGTAATCATTAGGTTCAACACCATCAGCAATCATTCTTCTAAAGACTTCCAGGGCTTCAAGTCCACATCCATAGCCTGCAAGTCCACCAATCATCACGCTCCATGTCACCACATCACGTTCCTCCATTTTGTCAAAGATTCGAAGGGCAGCATCGATGCAGCCACTCTCTGCATAAAGGCTTGCATAAGATCGTCCACGATAGCCTCGTATAAGCAGGTCATGGCGTTACCAAATTGTTGGATCCCCTTGTTATGAACTGTCTCCGCCAAATTGCACGAAGGCATATCGGCAAGCTCATCCAACGTCAAGTCCTGCAAGCAATACAATAGAATATTATGGAACTTTTCGAGCAGATTTGAGGCATAAAATTATGGAAGGTTAAGGGTTATAATTTATTTGAAGATAACAATGAAATAAGATTTGCTCACAAGTTGCATGTTACCACCCAACTGCCGATAATGGAAATGCCAAAACGCCAACCATAGGTTCAAGGAACGCATGCCTTCCTCTGTCGTCGCCTTGCATGACAATTACCAGGCAGGATGACATTGTAATGTGTCTCCGCTTCCTCTTGGGACTTTGCATCTCTATACAGCTTACCAAGTTGCTTGTGTTGGAATTGCAGATCCGGCTTGATGTGTTTCTGTGTTGCTTTATCGAGAGAGGAAGTCCAATGGAAAAGACATGTTCGCTCTCGATTCTCCATAGGTACGCTGGGATCTCCAGAACCATATGTGGTGCAGACTGCATTCCAATTTGCTTGCACATTGTCAGCCATGAAATCCTTGTAATTCACGTCTGGGACGCCATTGTCGTTCATAAGCTTGTTCAAGTTCTTCCAGAATCATTGCTACGCCTCAAAATCCTCAAATTGGAAGTCACAAGTGGCGATAGTCATGACCTTACAATACCTACTGTCGTAGACATGACATACCATGGTGGTACAGTCCTTCACTTGCTTCACGTGGACAAACATGATCCAACAATTTTGCAGGTCCTCACCGAGTTGCGTTCGGGTGACTAGATCAATCCCACTCTCGGGACAATCAATTGACATCTTGAAGACAAAAACCTTACCGTTGGCTTGTCCAAAAATCTATTGTCATGAATGAACTTGAAGCCAGAGTAATCCTTCAGGGCCATTATACTGTCTATTGGACCCCGTCATGGATAAGTTCTAAGTCATTTCTTCTCCCAATATGCATAACTTTAGAGTGAGGGTATACAGGTGGACGACCTTACGATACAGATGGGGACCTAGTGAAATCTCGGGACGGAGTAGACGCAAAAGATCCTTTCGAGTAGAATGGCCTAAAGTGTGATCGAATCAAATCTGAGTGCTCCATATCCGAGAATACGTCGTCGTGGTCGTCCTGGTTGCTCAGCACAACGACCTCATTCTCGCATTGGACGGCTGTGGCCCTGTCTACATTTGGTAGTTTGACTGTGGAGGTTGAAGATACAGGGGTCAAGAGCACAGTGGATGCAGACATCTGGGAATCTTTCAATCCAAATACTCTAAACGTACCAGCAAGAAGACTCTAGAGTGCACCCTCGTCATTTCCAAGTTTCAATTGGAGGATCGTCTCTAGCAACACTCCGCTACTATCAAATACCTCCTCCTCAATGTATATAGTGTCCTTCCGGAAAAGGAACTTCAGACATAGAAGTTGCTCGAGAACAGTGACTCTACCATCGTCACTTAGAGGCATCGTGAAAGGGACGTCCTGGCCAAGAGCACGGAGAGAAGCCATTCTAATTGCTCTATAGAAGAAAGAAGATGTTACATCGTGCATGTGTAATGGGAGGGTGAACAACTATGAGAAACGATTCACATAAGGGGCGTCTAAGGAACGGGATCTATATAGGGCCACCTAGACCACAACATGGAAACATCCGAGTTCGTTACCTATGTCAGCTGTCAGATCGATCACACCGAGTAATAAAACTATGTATAGGTAAGATTCGAGGTACAATTTTTGGAGAGATAGTGGATTCTAGCATCCCCGATTAACTATTTGAGTAATGTCTGGTCTAGAGAGTTATAGCAAGCACTAAAAATATAGAGGGTGGATCCCATGTCAAAAGACAATAACCGATATAATGGTAAATAATCTATTTGACACTGTCGCTAATTATTTTCGAGGGAGCCATTTGCACTTTAGCCGACCAAGAAGCTTTTCAAAGACATCTGAATAATTTAGGTGGTACTGTCAA
This sequence comes from Pohlia nutans, assembly GCA_022496805.1. Taxonomy (NCBI): domain Eukaryota; kingdom Viridiplantae; phylum Streptophyta; class Bryopsida; order Bryales; family Mniaceae; genus Pohlia; species Pohlia nutans. The sequence continues at coordinate 8,808,957 of CM040106.1, read as the reverse complement.
GGACAAAATAAGCGTTCTCTAATTCCAAGTGCCGTTACAGGGGCCTCTATAGAGCATCCTCACCGGGACGCGCCAAAACTAGCCGTGATACGGTTTGGCGGGCCCGGGCTTCGCATGCTCCCTCACCACGGAGCGCTCAACGGCTCGCGCTGCCGCGGCCTCTTGAAATTCCTTTGCTCGCTCGCCAAATTCCAGAGTCTGTTTGGTTTTGAGCGCGCCCGTTTGACGAACAATTGTAAAGCGTATTTTTGGCTATTTTCGTTTGTGGATTAGATTTGGGTGTTTTTGGCGATGACAAGGCGTGGGCGTGGATTGGCGGTGCTATGTGGATAGGGGCGTGGTGGACTCCTCGGCGATGCGGGGCAGGTCGGGAGAGCAATTCGCTCTCTCTTTTCGGCGAAGGAGAGGCCGGAGAATTCACTATCGATGGACGTGCCGTTGGAGATCAACGAAACGGAGGCGGACGGCATTTGGCGTGGGAGGCCGGCGTTGCGCCTCACCAGCAATTCGGTGTTGCAGCGGGGAGGGCGCGGGCGTGGCCGGGCAGCGGCGGTTTTTGCTGCGGCAGGTCGGCATTCCGATTAGGAAGCGCAGGGCGGCCTCGATTCGCAGGAAGGAGCATTCGGCGATTGGGACCGATTGTTCAGACCTCAGATCTCACCACTTAGGTCAGAATTCAAAAGTTCACAAATTTGCTTGTGTTCGTGGGCGTGGTCGTGGCGCATTGCCCTCCTGGTTGATAAAAGGAAAAAAATTTGTTCCAGAAGAAGAGCGTCAATTAACTAGGTGTGTTTTGGCAATTTCTCAAGATCCAATTTGCGAAAATCAACAAAAGGGTAATGCATTTTGGGAAAGAATTTTTGTGCATTATAAGCAATGTAGACCGGGAGGGCATAGGGGCGTTAGATCGTTGGAGTCTAAATGGGGCATGAAAAACACAATGTAGCAAAATTCATCGGTGCCTATAATCAGATGAAGCGCTTAAATAAAAGTGGTACAAAAGAAACAGACATGATTCGAATGACTAAGGATTTATACCGTACTAAAAGCGCGAAGAATACCAATTTTACGTTTGAGCATTGTTGGGAGTTGGTTAAGAATTTCCCCCGGTGGGCAGACGGCGTGACTACCTCGCGGCAAACAATTCCCTTGAGTTCGCAATTTGGTTCGCTAATGGGTACCGAGAAGTCTGTGAGCGCTGTGGAAATTGTAGGTGACACGTCTACAAGCACGCCATTCACATTGAGGCCCGGTGGCACAAAGGCGGGAAAGGAGACATTGCGTGGTGACAAAATCCAAGACAAAGCGGCAATGGTGCAAGCTAAAGCGGCCGAGAAGATGGCGAAAGCGACTCTTTACAAGGCGGCATCACTCGAGTACCACAACAAAGACATGCTCTTTGCCACACTGATGGACCAAGTCACGACACCTGAAGCCCAAGAATATTTAAGCCTATTACGACAAGATGAGTTAGTTAGAATGCGACGACGGAGGGCGGATTCCGCGGCCATGGAGATTCATGAGCAACGTGAGCGAGAGGCCGAGGACACGGCGGAAGCAACACGCAAACGTGAAGCCACGGCGAAGGCGGCACGTGAAGACAAAGAAATATTGAGGTAATTGATGCAACGTAGTATTGCTAGAAGCCAAAGACGTACGGGTGCTAAATAATGGTGTGTGGGAGGAGGGGTTAGGCATGGGCTGATCTCTAGAGTGTCCTTGTGATGAGTTATCCCATATGGTTTGTCCATGGTGACCTCCTAGTGTACACTACTTAAGGTGGAAGGCCTTTGAGTAAAGATCATCTCTTTCTACGCATTCCTTGTGTTTGTGTGTGTGCCTTGTGCAATCTTCTCTACCTTCAATAGGTTATGGGCCCACTCATGTGTGTTTCATGAGTATTAGATTGCATTTGTGCAAGTATTTTGAGGTCGGTGCGCAACGGGCGGTTTTGGAGCATTGTTGGAGGTTTTGGAGCTTGTTGAAGCGTTGGTGTTTCTTGGAGGTGTGCATGGGCTGAAGTTACATGTTGGAGCACTCTCTTTGGTCAATTTCTTCCCTTGATCTCCTTCTTTTCTTTCTTCTATCTCTTCGTTGCGAGTGGAACTTCGTTTGGTTCAATTGTGAGCATTTGAGTAAATGCAAGTGATTTGTGAGGTGTGAAGGCTCTCGTGGAGGGTCTACCATCTGATCCTAGTGATTAGGCACTTGCTTTGAGGTGTTGCATGTGTTTCATGCTCTTGGGGTGCTCAAATTTTCATTTGGAGCTAGTTTGTGCACAAAGGTGCGGTTTTGAGCAATTTCAATGCGATTGGGGTTTTGAGGGACTTGTGTGAGTTCATGTGCATTGAGTGAGTGCTCTTGAAGGACACAAAGGTGTCATTGACGTGCATTGAGTGTTTGGGGACACTAAGGCGTCGTATTGAAGCATTTGGAGTTGTTTTGAGCTCCATTGAGTGATTTGAGGGGTTTTGGTGAGCCTCTTTGCATTTTTGGGTGAGGGTTCTCACATTTGAGTGTTGGGAGGCGTGTGTGGAGCACAAAAGTGCTGATCTAGTGTTTGGGGTTGTTTTAAACCCATTGGGTGCACAAAGGTGCAATATCAAAGCAAAAAAATCACAAAAACAAAGTTGTGTGTTTGAGTTTGAGGTTTCATTTGTGTGGGGAGGCATACGTAAGTGAGGATCATGGCATCTTTTGAGGGTGAGGGTCCCAAGGTCGTGGACAAGTTCGATGGGGTGAATTTCCACTTGTGGAAGTTCAAAATGGAGATGGTGATGGCCGAGAAGGAGTTGTGGGAGATTGTCGAGGGTAGTGAGGAACCTCCTTTCTCTTCTACGGATCCTAGGATCATGCAAGCGTACACGAGGAGGGAGAAGAAGGCATTTGCCATTTTGGCACTCAACCTCGCGGATTCGCAACTTGCGCACATTCGTTCGTGCAAGACACCCGCGGAAGCATGGTCTAAGCTTTGCAACATTCACGAAGCGAAAACATTGGCCAACATTTTGTTTTTGAGGCGCAAGTTCTTCACCATCAAGATGGGCGAAGAAGATGACATGTTGGCGCACATCAACAAGGTCAAAGCTCTCGCGGATCAACTCAACGGTTGCGACGTGTCGGTTACGGATGGTGACATCGTGATGACACTTTTGGAGAGCCTTCCATCATCATACGAGTACCTCATCGTGGCGATGGAGTCAAGACCCATTACGGAGCTCACATTGGACTATGTGACCTCACGGTTGTTGCACGAGCTTTCGCGGCGAAAGGAGAACGAGTCTCGAGAAGATGGAGCGGCACTCGTGGCGAAGCAATCCAAGAATGGAGGCGGTGGGAGCTCAAGCGACAAGGTGTGCTTCTATTGTGGTAAGAAGGGCCACATTGCCAAATTTTGCTTCAAACGCAAGAGGGATGAGAAAGGGGAGAGTGCAAACAACACTAAAACTCGTGACGATGATGAGTACGCATTTACGGCTAGATATGAGGCAAGCATGAGCGATGGCATCGAGGGTGATGCAAGCATGAGTGATGGTATCGAGGGTGATGCAAGCATGAGTGATTGGATTGAGGTTGGTTATGAGTATGCAAACATGGCAAGCAATGTATCGTGCAATGGTAGTACGAGTGATTGGATTGTTGATTCGGGGGCTACAAGCCACATGTCACCACATAAAACTTGTTTTCATTCGTATGCTCTCATTAATCCAAGGAGAGTGATTTTGGGAGATGATACGGTGCTTGAGGCCGTTGGCAAGGGCCAAATTGTTGTAGACACCGAGGTGAGGGGTCGTGTGAAGACAATCACTATCAAAGATATCCTCCACGTTCCCAAACTAACGGCAAATTTACTATCGGTGAGGCAACTAGTGTCAAAGCACTTGAGAGTAGAGTTTAGTGATAAGGGGTGTTATGTGTTGTCACCGAGTCGAGATGAGGTGGCCATCATTGAAGAACACGAGGGCTTGTACCACATCAAGTTCTCCAAGGTGCATTCGAAGGAATCGGCGGCGTTGGCGCATTCAAACTTGAAAGACGACAAGTTGGCGTTGTGGCATCGTCGACTTGGCCATTTGAACATCAAGAGTGTGAAGACACTACGCGGCATGGTAAGCGGTATGGATCTTCATCAATTGAAAGTGGATGCTTCTACATTCACGTGTGAAGGTTGCATTGAAGGCAAGCAACAACGGTTGCCATTTGCGGGTGAAGGGGCGACACGGGCCACAAAAGTTTTGGAGATCGTGCATTCGGATGTGTGTGGCCCCATGAAGACCACATCGATGGGAGGTTGCAAGTACTTTGTGACCTTCATCGATGATTTTTCAAGGAAGATATGGCTCTACCCTATCAAAGCCAAGAGTGAGTGCTTTGAGAAGTTCAAGGAGTTCAAGACATTGGTGGAGAACCAATCCGAGTTGAAGATCAAGGTGTTTCGGTCGGACAATGGCGGCGAGTACATGTCCAAGAAATTTGACGAGCTTTTGAAGAATGAAGGCATCGCACGCCAAACTTCGGCCCCGTACACGCCTCAACAAAATGGAGTTGCGGAGCGCGCAAATCGCACCATTGTAGAGATGGCGAGGAGCATGTTGCACGCTCAAAACTTGAAGTTGGACCTTTGGGCGGAAGCGGTGGTGAATGCGGTATACACACACAATCGGTGTCCAACAAGCGCGGTTGAAGGCATGACGCCGGAGCAAGCGTGGAGTGGGAGGCAACCATGTGTTGCACACATGCGCATCTTCGGATGCATTGCATATGCGAAGGTTCCCGACGAACGGAGGACGAAACTCGAGGCTAAGGCCTTGAAATGTGTGTTTCTTGGGTATTGTGAAGGTACCAAGGCGTATAGACTCATGTCGGTGGACACGAGGAAGATCATTCGGTCACGTGATGTGACATTTTGTGAGGAGTCTACGATGGAGGCTCCTTTGGAGGTTGGTCCAAGTGGGAGTAGTGGAGACGTTTTGGTGGACATACCCTCCAAGTCTCCTAGTGTTGTTGATGTAGGTGATGATGACGGTGATGACGAAGCTGGCGACACGGAGGTTGTTGAAGCGCCATCGAGCTCAAAGGCCAAGAATGGCGCAAAGGGCACGCAAGAGGAGCAAGTTTCTTCAAGCGAGCGGCGGTACCCCGAGAGATCGCGCAAACCACCTGGAGAATGGTGGAAGAACCACATCTTCCCTCAAGTGGAGGACGAGCATGCGAATGTGGCATTATCGGATGGTCCATTGACCATTCGAGAAGCCATGCAAGGTGAGGATGCGGTCAAGTGGGAGCGCGCCATGCAAGAGGAGTACGACTCTCTAATTGCTAACGGTACGTGGCAATTAACTCCCATTCCAAAGGATCGCAACCCCATTGGTTGCAAATGGGTGTTTCGGACAAAGAGGGATGTTTCGGGTATTGTTGTGCGTCACAAGGCAAGATTAGTAGCCAAGGGGTTCGCGCAAGTGCATGGGGTGGACTTTCACGAGACATTTGCTCCCGTGGCCAAGTTCACCACCATTCGATGCATTCTTGCCATTGGAGCGGCCTTGGACTTGGAGATGCATCAAATGGATGTGAAGACCGCATTTTTGAATGGCGATTTGGAGGAGGACATCTACATGGTGCAACCTGAGGGGTTTGTGCAACAAGGTAAAGAGCACCTTGTTTGTAAGTTGCAAAAATCATTGTATAGGTTGAAACAATCTCCAAGAGCGTGGTACCAAAAGATTGACACGTTCTTGCTTGCACACGGGTTTACTAGGAGCATTGCGGATCATAGTCTCTACTTCATGCAAGAGGGGCAACATGTGGTGATTGTGATCATATATGTTGATGATTTGATCATTCTTGCAAGCCTCATGAGTTTAATGAATGCATTAAAAGGCATGCTTGAGAGAGAGTACGAGATGAGTGATCTTGGAGAATTGCACTTTTGTCTTGGTGTTGAGTTTGTGCGTGATAGGGCTACACGCACTATCACCATGAGTCAAGGCAAGTATGTGATGGACGTGCTCAAGAGATTCGGGATGGAGGATTGTAAGCCCGTGGCAACACCATTGGATGCAAACTCCAAGCTCGTCAAGCTTTCGGAGGAGGAGTATGCGATGGAGGCTAAATCGATGGCGGAGGTGCCATACAAGCAAGCGGTGGGGTCGTTGATGTATGCGATGATTGCGACACGGCCCGACCTTGCGTATCCAATTAGCGTGGTGAGTCAACACATGGCAAGACCGGGCTCGATGCATTGGATGACGGTCAAGAGGATCATGCGTTATTTGAGGGGCACAAGCGATGTGAAGTTGTGTCTTGGAGGCAAAGACATTGTGTTGAGCGGCTATTGTGACGCGGACTACGCGGGAGACACGAGCGATCGAAGATCGACAACGGGCTACATGTTCAAGGTCGGATCGGGAGCGGTGTCGTGGAATAGCAAGCGGCAACAAACGACGGCGACATCAACGGTGGAGGCCGAGTACATGGCTACGAGCCATGCCACGAAGGAGGCCATTTGGTTGAGGCAACTAATGGTGGATGTGGGTTGCACACAAGGTGAGGCTACAACGATTATGTGTGACAACCAAGGGTGCATTTCACTTGCAAAGAACCCTACACATCATTCACGCACGAAGCACATTGATGTGCAATACCACTTCATTCGGGAGAAGTTGGAATTGGGAGTTATACATTTGGAGTATTGCCCAACGGAGCACATGGTGGCGGATGTGCTCACAAAGGGTCTTTGTAGAGACCGACACCAACGATTAGTAATAGCATTTGGACTTAGAGGCTTTGGCTCTACGCAAAGTGGGAGTATTGAGGTAATTGATGCAACGTAGTATTGCTAGAAGCCAAAGACGTACGGGTGCTAAATAATGGTGTGTGGGAGGAGGGGTTAGGCATGGGCTGATCTCTAGAGTGTCCTTGTGATGAGTTATCCCATATGGTTTGTCCATGGTGACCTCCTAGTGTACACTACTTAAGGTGGAAGGCCTTTGAGTAAAGATCATCTCTTTCTACGCATTCCTTGTGTTTGTGTGTGTGCCTTGTGCAATCTTCTCTACCTTCAATAAGAAATGCTTTGGCAAATGAGGGAGGCACGATCACAATTTGTGAAGAGCGGTTATGATGAAGAATTTGAGGTGAAAAACAATTGCCAAAGTGAGGAGAATTTTATTCTCCCCTCGGAGAAAGAGGTCGTGCAAGTGGACGATTCCACGAACGATGAAGGTGAAGATTGGGAGGTGAGATTTGAATACAATTGATCTTTTTGCCATTTGTTACATTTGGGAATGTGGCCGCGACAGCCACAGCCATGGCTGCAGTCACAGCCATGACTGCGGCTGCAGTAGCCACTACCGCCACAACCATGGTTGTGGCTGCACCACAACATTTGGACCATCGCATGGCCCATTTTTAAGCCAATTTTTGTCAAATTTTGAAGGCATTGTTGGGCCATTTTTTGGCCGTTTTCTTTGTACCATTTTAATGGGCTAATGTTTGGTGCCATTTGGTACCATCGTTGTGCCAATTATTGGCATCAAATCACGACAATTTTTGTGCCATTTTATGTTGTTTTGTTATTGAAACTTGTGCCTTTTTTATGTATTATGCAGGCAAGATATGTTTCGTTAGAGTGGGATCTTCCAATATGCAAGTTTTAGATAGTCAAATGGATAGTAGTGTGAGTGGCCAATCGAATTCTCAATCTGAGGAAACCAAAGGTCGTAGCGAGCGATGGGAGAACATTGAACATGTTGGACCGGGAATGCTCACCACATAGAATGTCATTAGAGAAAATAATAATTCACAATATGACTTTTGTGGACACGATATGGGTCTTGATTTGAGCCTATATTTGTATAGCCAAAGTCGATTTTATGAATGAGTGTGACTATAGTCAAAATTTTACAAATCATGTCAAATTTTGGCTTTTCATCATACACAAGTGTTCTATGAGATCGCCACAAAGACCAAAGTGGGTGTTAAAATTCTCAATCTCTCTTGTAGTTGTTACTAATTCATCAAACTCTAAACCCCTTTTCATTGGAACATTGCCATCATGCAAATTGCCAATGAAATCATCTAGTTTCTCTACTGCTTCTTTGTCCTCAATTATCATGTTATGGAAAATGCAACAACCAAACATAATATTGGATATGACGTCCATGCTCCACAAGCGGCTTGGATTTCGAATAATGGCAAAACGGGCTTACAAAACCCCGAAACACCTCTCCACATCTTTTCGAACCACCTCTTGCATCTTTGCAAAATAACTTCGCCTCTCATCTTGAGGTTCATGAATGCTCTGCACAAAGCATGACCACTGAGGATAAATTCCATATGTGAGTAGATAATAGCAATTGTACTCACAGCCGTTGACGTGAAAATGCATATCGCAAGCTTTGCCCGTCAACATGTTGTGTATGAGTGGCGATCGATTCAACACGTTTAAGTCATTGTTGGAACCCGGGAGTGTAAAGAATGCATGCCATATGTGTAATCCGCCATTTGCCATCTGCCACGGCCTCCAAAACCATGGACTTCTTTCCATCGCGATCTCCAAAATCTCCTTGCCAAGCCACCGAGCAATTCTTCCACTCATAGTGCATACAATCAAGCGAGGAAAACATCCCTGGAAAGCCACAGTCAGAATTAATGGGCAATTGCTTTCTCTAGGTCGGCACAGGTAAACTGCCTCATGTGATCTCTAAAACAAACCCTCTCTAGGATTGTCAAAAACAAAGACCGTTGCATGCGGTAGCGACGTCAAAAAATTTGTGGTCCATACACTAGCTCGTCTGCAAAATAATGACACATCATGCGAAGGTGCATATCGTGTCTGCGTCTCTCAAGGATTGGCGATTTACCGGGACGTGACCCTCGAACATGGTGCGATATTTCACGTCCAGGCAATCCTAACCCCAAAAACCAATTCACATTGAAATTGTCTTCCTCATCATCCTCCAATAAAAGCGCACACGTGGCAATAAGGCGTTGCCGCCATTGCTCCATACTCCCTAGGACTAAAAGCTAGCTGTACAGGAAACCCTAAACAATGACCATGTATGGGCAAAAAAACGAGCTCCCAGTTTGGGCGAGCTCACAGACGGGGGCGAACTAACAGTTTTTGCCAACACCTGATCAGGCTTTCCGCTCTTGGCATCGGGCACCTCAGCAGGGGACTTACTTTGCAGGCTGTCCAGCAATAAATCCAGCCTTCGGATCCGCTGCCTGCCTGTCGCGGCTAGCCATGGCGCGGATGGGTGAGGCACGCCCTTTTTGGCGATTCCCAACTTCATGAGCGAGCCTTGAATTCTGCCTGTCGCGAGCCACCTTTGGCGCGGACGGGTGAGGATGCTCTTAAATGGGTACATTTACAGATGGAATTAAAGAGGACATTGGAGATGGAACTGAGGTTATTGGAGATTTGACTGAGTTTATTGGAGATATCATTTCCTAATCTCTAGATATCAAATTAGAGAATTTGAAGTCTTCGGAGATTTTGATTAGTGATAATCATACACATGAAGGAGGGAGAGGAGAACTCCTCCTCGGTGCTGGAGACACCTAACACCTGTCGGGTGAAAAAGAGACGTAGGTGTTCCAACTTCTCTAGTTCCAAGGCAAAGAAGGCTGCTTTGAGAAGGAGAAAGGAGAGACACATTTTAGCTTTGGAACATGCGGAGGATGATACGGTTGCAGTACTAGGGTCCATAAGAACTCAGGGGCTAGAAGTAGTGGAGGAATCAAGCGTAGAGGATGAGGAGGTACTGCAATCAGAGTTGGATGCATTAAATGAGACCGAGACATCTAGGGTAAGAGAAGCACTCATTTTTCCTTTGTACAGACAAGTATCATGAGTACCCACTGCCAAGGTATGAGAAATGTTGCTGGTCTAGCATATGTCTTTGGGTTTTGAAGGTGGTGCGAAAGGCGGCGACTGCTTCGATTTTGTTGTGTTTGCCACTATTAGAAGTTATAGATAACGCGTAGAGTCAGGTGATGGAGACCGAGCGAGCGCAGAGTCCCACTACGAGTCTGAGAAAGAGTGGGAGTGGATCAAGTGACACGGTTGGGATAGAAGCTGTAAGCATATACACACCGATTGACCTTGACGTCGATGCTACATTGCAGGAGATAGTTGCTGAGCGGGGAGTGGGGTCTACGGGCGAAGGTTGAGTTGTCCGGACTGAAGAAGAAGTGAACAGTCCGCATATCGCATCTACTTCCGAGTCCACGGTAGTTTCTGAGAAGGTAGAATATTTTGAGAGTGAGACAGGAGAGCGACTAATTGCAAATACGTCACATGAGGTCCTATCGACCGCAAGGAGTGTGCGGATATTGCAGTCGCAAGATTCCAATCAGGTCTGGCTAAACGAAGTTAAGATGAAATTAGGGTTTCGGCGTCGGGTGAAATTAGGTGGAATTAGTGTTTGGTGCCTTATTGTTAATTACTTATGTAACACCTGAATAATTGATGGAGTGTAGGAGAAGGAAGCGATGTCTGAGGAAACTGACACCAGAATGGCAATGGGCGAGGAAGAGGAGCAGCCGGACCCTGGGTTTGCTGTCACTAAAGAGTTGCTGCGGAAGCAGGTTCAGGGGAACACATACGGCATACTTGCAACTTCACAGGAGTCATCCAACCTTGACATTCCAAATGATTCCAATGACTGATGTGTGGTCCCCCTTGCTTGTTGACATTGAGAAACTGAGGTCGGAGTTCACTAGCGGCTACAGAAAGGGGTCTGCTTGTTTCTATGTTGGAATCATGAACAGCAAAATGGAGGAGACAGTGGTATCGGATGCAATTCGTGCAAGCTGGTCCCCGTTTTGGCTTCAGGAGAACGACAAGTTCGAAACTAGGCTCTCCCTTGACCACACTCTTCAAAAGTACAAGAATCACATGTTCTACGTGTGGGACGGGAACCACCGACATAAGCCGTGGTATCCGATCATCAACAACAACCATGCCGATGATCCAACCTTCCACGTTCCGGTGAGGTCCATTGTCTTCAATGTGACGGCCGAAAACAGAATCATGTTGCTGAATGCAATGAACGACTGGAACAAGTAAGATTTCGTACTCCTTACTCTTTTGATTCAATCTGGCGTCCAATATTTTGAGCACTTCAATTGACTAGCCAAATTCAATGACAAGAAGAACGAGGTCGACTACGTGATTACACACATTGTTCACGAACTTAGTCGGGTTCAGCAGTTCGGGCGAATGTCATTTGCAGAGCTTAAAGGCTTGGTTGACGATGATGATCTCAAACAAAGCATGCTTGAGTGGACCCGGGGGAAGAATAAGAAGTGGTATTATCTGATGCAGGACGCCTTGTCCAGCTTCCTAAATGCTGTAAGTCACTCAATGAACTCTGCCATTGTTCTTGGAATGAATGTGGCCAATATACTATACCCGAGAATCTAAAATGTCACTGAAATTCTGGAATAGAGGGAGATTGCTGCAGCGCAGGAGGCCGTGATTCTACGGTATAGAGACAAGCTTGTTATTAGAAAAGGCAAAGACAAGGAAGATAGTTCAGCGGAGTTGGTGAAATTGTCCCATGCGGCTGTAGCAAAAAAGAAGACCTGACTCTCAACTGATTTAAATTGGTTTCTAGCAATTGCTAATCCAGCTAATGGAGATGCGTTCATGCAAGAGGTATGTGTTAATCTTACTAATCCTAAATGAGATTCGTTGTCTGAATGTTCGTCGTAGGATCCGAGTGGTCTCAATCGGAGTTGCAGTCAGAGGCGGAGTCTCGGTGATCGGGACCCACTAGGAATTTTGTGTTCACACTAGGGGTTGATTTAGAACTGGATGATATGGTCTCGGATCCGAGACCAGCTTTGCGAACCGAAATTCAGCAGTTTGATTCTGCGTTGTTGTCGATATCGATCCAGTTCAGTCGGATTCCCAATTGTGAATCTATGTAGTTTGTTTTGGCCTCAGATCCGAGAGCGTTCCGAAATTAGAGAAATTTAAAAGACGAACCAGGATATGGGACACAAACGAATGAACTTGCGATCAAATTGTGAAACTGTGTTCACATTCAGGCGTTGATTCAGAAGTGGATAAGCTAGTCTTGGATCTGAGACCAGCTTTTGGAGCCGAGTTTGAGTATAGGGATTTTGTAGAGATGGTAATATCCAGTATAATTCATTGAATTCCCAATCGACCTCTTAGTCACATTGTCGTGCTCTCGGATTCGAGAGCAGCACTTGATGAATGGGTAATATTTTAGGTTGTGGGACTAAGTTTTAAAAATCCACGCTCACATTAAGTGTCTAGTGAAATGTAGAAAATTGGATCTGAGACCAGCTTTTGGCATAGAGTTTATTCTGATATTTCCAAATACTTGGCTCATCAAATAGCCAGAGTTGCCACCGACGACACTGACTTCCCGGTATGTGAAGGTGCCTTCGGATCCAAAATCGTGAAATGGAGGGGCTGGTTCTCACTGTTGCCGAGTCCTCCCGGATCCGAGAGGACATCAACCGGGCCCTCTTTGATACCCATTTCCGGGGTCAGTGGAGATGGCAACATCCGGGTGTCCAGATCGACGGGCCGGTTCTCGCCGTTGTTAGGTCCTCTCGGATACGAGAGGACATCAACCGGCAACGGTTCATTCCATTTTGAGTCTTCCATTGGTAATGTGGAGATCAGGTTTTTTAAAATAATTGTACTTGTATAAAATTTGTTTGTTCCATTCTGAGATTTGATTCTCTAGATGACGTGCGACACTTTGATATTTATCAAGAGAAGCCTTAGATGACGTTGGAGAAGCTTCAGCTCATCGCAACAGCGAAAGTATGAGGAAAGTATAAGGAGCGGTGGCTATCCTGGTGGAACATGAGCAAAGAGAGTCGATCAGAATACAACTTTCCTGCTTCTCCTTGCTCTGACGTAGTTCTAAGGGTGTGGGTTGACAAGGCGTCATTCTGGGCTGGTGTAAGATTCATCCCCTCTAAGTACCATGTTGTTTTAATACTTGAACTGCATGAGTAATTTTGTAATGCATATCTTGACATGTGAGTCCATGCTCAACTTGACCATGCAGCTTGAGGAGGAGGTCTGCAATTAGTACAAGAGTATTCTCGAGGAAGAGCGGTTTAGATCTGCAACAAACATTGATGTATGGATTGATGGATCTATATATCCTCATCATCCTGGCTCAAAAAAAACGCCCGAGCTTCCGTAGTGTCAGTGACTTGCTAGAATTCATTGGGGAAGGCAAAAAAGGGCTGCTAGGGTATGTTGAGAGTCTGTCTGCATGCAATGAAAGTAACCTAAAATCGAAGAGAAGAATCGTCTGCTTCAGTTTAGTAGAGATGAGTTAATTTCTCGACAGATTGCCGAAGAAAAAAACCAAGAGACTTTAGTATCCACTGAGTTGTTAAAGAGAGAAGTCCAATCTTTGAAAAAAGAATGTCACCACTTGAAGGCTCTATCTGTGGAATGTCTTGACCACATGAACGCCTTTTCGAGTCAAAATGAAGAGAATTGCTTGCAATTAGAAATCCATTATTGGATTGAAATTGAATCGATACGTAAGAGTTACGAGGATAAAATCAATTCTCTAAAATTTGATTTGAAAAGAACAATTGCCACACTCAGGTGAAGAGAGCAACGATTACAAAATTTAACAAAAACACCCTACGGGTACCGTACTACCATCCGCATGAGGAAGTATTTGTCTTGTTTAGCCTCAACCGGAGGTCAGGCAAAGCGTAGGTTGAGATTATTGCGTTCTGTCATTGCTCCCACGACAACAAATCACGTTCAAACCGTGAACCAGGAAACTGGATCAAGGCAACGTTTGCGTGGAGATAAAATGGTACAGACTCAAACTGGCAAAGCCCTTGCCTCTTTGCTCTGAGAGATTGAAGTTACATCGATGTGTGAGTCTTCAAAGTTGAGTGCAGTTGGCATCCGCATGGCTAACTTCTACTTAGAAAAGATAGGAGAAAATGTTGGAGCAAACGAGATATGTGAGACCATGGATCGGAATGGTATTACTCAAGCTGGCTACGGTGCAGTTTACAAATTGTTCAAAGGTGCAACACGAGCTGCAGGACGAGGCCTTCGCGTCGGATGCCTTCCGAACCCTCATCAGATATCTTTTGCCAGATCGATGCTTAACTTGAAATTGAGTGAGTATGTCGGGAAATACTATTCGATTGTAAGCACACTGGAAGTCACACCACCACCGAAATCAAAGTCTAGGGATCCTGTGAAGGTTTCATTGAACGAATTCAATTCAATCTTTGTTGATGTTGAACAAGTGCAACGTACTATGGTGGAATTGTACGAAATAACACCATCAGGTAATCACCAAGCCTCTTTTTGTTAAATGCTTTGAATTTTCTCAATAGGATCCATCGTATGTATTCTCTCAATCAGATGTGTTTGTCTGTTTCATGAACTCTACGTATGCTAGACTAAGTAGTGATTATGCAACTTTGTTGAATGCATGCATGCAGACGTTAATAGTGTCAATTTTACGTTGGTTTAATTTATTGATTTTGCACTGTTTCAGAATTGAATGGGAAGCCTTTAATATTTGTACTCAAGCTCGATGAAGCGGAGATCATATATGGGCAGAAAATGGAAAGAGTATCCATCAAGTTAATGAACCGGGCCCTAGATAGCACCATAGACTTTAACAGTGAGCGATACTTCTCTGTACACTCGAAAAGAGAAATCTGGCCCATTGCATCATTTCAGGTGCCATGAGAGTCATACAAAATTCTCAAGTGGGTTTTTGATCAAACTCATATCCCAAGTTTGATTAAATTACAAGGTGAGGGTCGGTTGCTGAATGTTCCAGGAATTGGTGATTTCTCTATTGAGTGACATCTTGCCGCTAACATGAAAACCATCAAGTGTGTTTACGAATTGAAGCATGGTGCCAATAGCTTACATTTGTGTATCTACTGTTGCCAAGAGCGAGTAAAATCAAGGATTGGCTCAATATTAGATGCTGAAGTTGCAAGCCGTAATAGGTGCAAGCACTCTTGGAATGAAGGTTTGTTCTCAAAAAAAATCTCAACCAAACCTCTAACAGGTGAAGCCACAAAAGAACAATGGAGACCAATCTTTGCAATTCCACTGGATAGAGTGCACATTTGCACTTTGCACGGGCTAAATAGAATCATAGAGAAGATAGTCCATCTCCATTTCATCCATATCTGGACCATACGTGATGACGCACTGAGAAAGTCAGCTATAAGTGAAATGGAAAGAGCAGTCTCGCTAACAGGTGCTCATGGTGGCAACGTGACCATTTTCAAAAATGAAGAACTTTCGGGTAAAAGCAACAACGTACCTAACAAGCCGTCATTCAATGGAGCTCATGCCCTCAAACTTTTCAAATTGAATCCAAACATTCTAGGAAATCCACCTAGAAAACTTTATGTGGACATTGTGAATGCTGAAAAGAACACATTAAACAAGGGTCAAGCCAAAAGAGATCGATTTGAGTTGTGGCATGCGCTTGACGCATTGCGACCTTACTTCACGGGATTGCGGTTGACAAACGACCAATCAGGAGATTTCAAGCACAACGTTGATGCGTTTGGCCAGCTTTACCTAAAGTGCTTTGGTGAGCATCAAGTGACCCACTACATGGTGAGACTGCTTTTAACCATCCTTTATTATATATTGCTAGTTACTGCTTTGCAGACACAAATTTCAACATCCAATGCAGTCAGTCAGTGAAGCTCGTGTGAACTAAATTCCTATAACCTTTCAAGGGTGGAATAACTTATTAACTTGATTAATTATAATAACATAACATTCAGTAGCTTTCAAAGAGACTGCCTTTTAGTTTCATCCACCTTTGTATATAGAGTGAGCAGTGATTTCTAATTGAATGAACGATTGAATCAAATAAACAATGAAAAAATACTATTGAGTTGAGAATGAATCAAATAAACAATGACAAACACTGTTGAATTGTGATTGAATGAGTGCTTTCCAACAAGACCATTCATGTTTCAAAATTCCTCATACTTTAGGAGATATTCGCAGTCAAAGTTTGAAAACTAACTCACTTAGGAACAAGGTATGAAGAGTTGCAGTTCAAAAAAACTTATTTAGGAAGATAGATAGATAGAAACTCAGGTCTCCCGAGGGTGGCCGGCGTGAATAAAGTGTCTGTTCGTTATGCAAATGACTCGATGTCCACCGGACAAAGCGCCATTAAGACAAAACTACTCTCCCCTTTCGAGGATAGACACTAAAGAACTCATTTAGGAACAATCCTAACTCACTTAGGAACAAGGTATAAAGAGTTGGAGATCAAAAAAACTCTTAAAATTAAAATTGGTTTTTTTGGCTCAAAAAACACTTCAAACCCATTAGAGTTATCCTAAAAGAGAAGTTGTGTTTGAACAAGATACCATGTGTTTTCCTTTAATATACTCTTATTTGTTCACTCTAAATAGTTTAAAGATGTAGAAGAGCTTAGTGGCCTCTCGTTATTAGGTGCGTAAGAGCTTGGTGGTCTTCAAACTCATGCACTAGTTTAGCCGTCAAAAAAGACGGCTAAACTTGTTTACCATGAGTTTGAAAACCACCAAGCTCTTACACACCTAATAGTGAAAGACCACCAAGCTCTTTCGAACTTCATAACTATTTAGAGTGAACAAATAAGAGTACATTAAATCAAAACACATGGTATCTTACTCAAACACCACTTATCTTTTAGGATAACTCCATTATGCAACAAGGAAAAAAAAAACTTCTTTTCCAACTTTAAATATTATGATCTCACTAATGGTAAGGAATTTGAATCTAAGATTTAGGGTACATATACATGTACAAGTAAGGTAACAGAGGGCAATTTTGAGGGTTTCTCGCAGTTCTGAGGCCTTACGACATCAGGGGTTAACATGATATAGTGCACATAGCATAGATTCTAAAATTTGTTGGAATTTTTTTAGTAATATCGCATCCTTTTAATGTCATTGCAACATGTCTTCATCCGCCATGCACCATATTTTGTGGAAAAATATGGCTCCCTGGCAGTGTGGAGCTGCCAGGGAATGGAGAATTCCCACCATGCTGCGAAGACTACATACCAACGACACACACAACATTCAAGTGGAAAAAGCAAAAAAAGTCTTCTCATCCAAACATTCCAGCACTGGTATCGAATAATTGCGCATAGATTCCGAATCAAAGAAGCTGCCATTAATAATACTGAATTTGATTCGTTACAAGGAGAAGAGGCAATTGCTGCAAGGCGTGAAGCATCTTTGAATTCTTCAGCTGCCTTACATAGTGCCTTGTGGCATGCCAAGTGCACCCGAGTAGGAAGCAGGTGGGTCCCAAATACAGAGCCAAGTGAAGTTTCTCTGTAATCATGAAAATCATTGTTTTCTATTGTCTTGCTCTAAATTCAAGTTTCTTAGGTGGTAAAACCATAGAAACTGTAAACATCTTCTCTTTTCTAGGATTGACTTTTGTAGCCTGACCATCAGTGATAATATACATCTGGAATTGAGAATCTAGAGCTGGTCCTGTTTGGACTGAAATTTCTTGTCTAACATCATAAAGTGACGAAGATAAGCCAACTTCAACGTCAATTTTGTGATCATCCATTTCACAATGCACAGTGACCATAGTCACTTGCTCGCTTTGGTCAATGGCTTCAAAGACATCATGCGATATCATCTTGCTACGGTTGTACACGAAGTTGGAATATAATGTGGATTTGCCTAAATGGTAACGAGAATTAAGAGAAGGAAGATGTACCTCTGTTCTGATTATATCAGATCCAATTGTAACTTTGTTGTTCCATCCTTGATCCATTAATGAGGAGCATAATTCTTCACTGACATTTTCGAAAACGAACAGTGTGGGCGTCCTGTGCATTTGTTCTTCTGATACCAAAAATAGGTCGATGAAAACACCGATTGGCATGAACCACGATAAGTGTGTCAACTTACTTCCAATGTTTGGTCTCATTGATGTCTGGAAGTCTTGACGTAATTTTGAACGAAAAGCTTCACTAGTTCCCATGTCTGGTAGTGGCCACTCTGTGGAGTCAAACCGTGGTAGAGCAATAGTTACTACCCTCCCATAGCGTCCATCTTGTATATATTTGGCATTGTAAAAGAAGATACTGTCGTCTAACAATTTTGCATGTGTCCTAGTTCCGCGAGAGAGTTCCCCGATCTCTCCATGCATCACGACAATAACTCCAAGAATGCTCCGAGGGTCAATCCAGTCTTCACAATCGGAAGGATACAAGTCTGGACATCCAAACAGTTATAGTATTAGGTTCTTTGATTTTAGAACTCAATAAGATCATTTAAGTTTTGAAGCTTCAGTGGAATTTCATGAGCTTCAACTAGATTTATAGACAATTACAGTATCTTATTTCTTAATAGTCAGTTGGTCCCACATGCAAATGGAAAGTCAAATGGTTCTTAAAGGAGTCAATGATAAAACTATAAGTCATTCCAAAAAACTTGAAGTTGCAATTGGTTAAATTGGAAATGTGACATTTACAGTTACAAGCATTTGGTAGTGTAAGTGGCACTGTTAACATAATATTCATTAAAATGAGAGAATAGGGACCTCTCAAAATAATATCTCTCATTTTCAAAGGGGAGGATTGAATCTAAATGGGTTGTCAATTTAGGTGGATAGTTAGTATATATATCCTATGGAAGTTGGAATTTCCATTAAAACGAGAGTTACCGAAAGAATGATCGGTCCTAGTTGAAAGGAGGAGTTTCCATTAAAATGAGAGTCATGAAAAGAACGGTCGATTTGAAACTAATATAGTACCATTTTAAATAAAAATAATGCTTATGTATAAGGGAGTGGTTTCTCATCTCCTGGACACCAAGTCATGAGCTCAATGGTTGGTTGTGAGTGGGTGTTTATTTTATATAGGTGGTCCGGGTTCGATTCTCGTTGAACTCGTTTGAGCGGATATGAGATATGCATGACTTGGTGCTGCTAAGTGAGCCTCGGCAGGCAGGAAATTTGTAACAACCAACCAGCCCCGTACCCTAAACTGTGACAAGTGCTTAACGCGCTAACAAAACAACAATGGTCTTAACCACTAAACCTTTTATATATACTTGTTTTTAAAATCAAACACATACAGTTAATCTTTTAAGGAAAACGGATCAAATATACAAAGAAGTAAACGTACAATGTAATAGTAAATATATTAATAAAATATAAATATTGCACTTGCAATCCGTGTTTTCTTTCAAATTCAAAACACTTAATCTTTGAAATGGAAATCTTCAACTTCAAAGTGATACACGCAAATATAAAATGAGAAATAAGTCAAAAGAAATCTACAACGTCTAATGAACTAGTTATAGTATAGACTCTAAATCGCTTACATCAAAGCGCAAAGTATCACAATAATAGTCAAATACACACTATCTCATAGAGCTAGCAAGCAAGCCATACTCTCTATCGCTTCCAATCAGCAGCGGCTTAAGTAGAATTATACAAAGCCAAACTTTGGTTAATGACTTCGTTCTGAGCAGTTGGGATTTTGATCATGCACTCAACAGTACCTCGTTTGATCCTCGACTTCCATGCTTTCATCAAAGCATTTGTTTCTTCCCAAAGTGGAGGTTCCGTTTCATCAACCTTCCAACGCAAACCTCTCGTAGGGTCCCATCTAGTGTAGTAGTCCTGGACATTATGATCCCTTGATGTTGGACGAAAGTACTGAATGAGGACACAGTTTGGTCTTTCTGGGTTACAGTTAGGATCAGACAACACCCTCGCAATCCAAACTGGCCGAGTGTCACCATCTGCAGGTCGGATTGCAACGAAGTAGCCTTCGTAAAGGTCTCGACCCACCCTGAATGATGGCAATGGACGACCCCGCATCTACCCAACGTAAATGTCATCCTCTGCAAACTCTTCTCGAATGTCACCATCTTCTATGTATTGATCCTCCACAATCACTTCAACCCGAGATGTGGGCCAAAAGCCGTCTTTCAAACATTGGACGGTTGCGGAGGCTCTTGAAGCCTCGGGGAGGTCACTCCCTTGTATATTTTGTATACACCTGCGATAATGACCTATTTATTTGGGGGGTTATTTTAGCAAAAAAATTTAGGAAAAAATATTATAAGGTGATGGTATTTTACATATAAAAAGCCTGAGAATATTATATGTGATGGTATTTTACATGTAAACATGTTTCATTTTTTAAAAATCCCCTATTTTACATGTACATTTTTTACAAAATTTATCTACAATGAATATATTGGACCCTATTTTTTATCGCACGTTGTTTCTAAAATTTTCGCCCGTGAACCCCCCGAGCTTGAAGCGCTACTTTCACAGCCGGCCAATAATGAATCAAGTGCTCATAGCGTCTTTTGAATTCCCCGGTGAGGTCTTCATTGCACAAATTCTCCCAGTATTTGATAAATCCAGATATACCTTTCGAGATGTCTTCCAAGTTCCTCATCGAACGCTGCTCAACAGGAATTAGCACTCCGCGCGGCCACAAACTCTTACCTTCAGAATCCTCCTTCCACAATTTGATCCCTCCACCTTCTTTGGGCAACCAGTCTATGTCCGTGCAGAAAATCTTGTACTTCATCACCGGACAACTGTAGAGTCAAGGTAGAACTTGAACTGTTGTGCCTTGGTGTGCCCTACGATTGCTTCAACTCCGTGCACAATACTGCCTTCGATGAATCCTTTGAAATCGGGCACTTCTTTGACAAGGTGTGGGATAGTGGGGATAGATTCCACGTCCATGAAGGACTTCATGAGCAAAGGAATCGTAGGAAAATTTTCCTTCCGCAACAACATGCTCCACCTTCCAAACAACGCATCGATGTCGTCGTGGGTGTGACCCACCAGCATAAAATTAACATATACTTCACGAAATATTTTTTTTGCAATGAGAAGAGACCAAAAACAAAAAACATATCTATTCTTGTTGTCCCCGGTAGCATTGTCCATTTGCACATGGAGAACGGCCGGCAGAGGAGTCGCTAGAGGAGAGGTTCCAGCGGTAGGACGCAACGATGGTTCACAAGTCTCTGCCTTTTTAAGCACAGCATCAAACAATGGAGATGACCTTGATCCCACAAACAATTCCCCAGATGCAAACTTAGGAGGCAACTCTAGATCCCGCAACAACGTGGCCATTGAGCCGATAGTGTAATTGGAATCGTGCGAGAATAGATCTAGGCCGTAATGAGCATAGCGCACATCGCCGTGGCCATGTGCAAGCATACCAGTAACGGAAACGGGCAACTTCACAAGGCCATCAATCTCTTTGCTCTTGAGGGAGAAAATCGGAGAAGCCGTTTTCGCGTAGTCCATCTTGTCATGCATGATCGTGAGACACTCGTGGGGGAAGTTGAAAGATCGAGGGCGGTTGGTGTAATAGAACTCTCGGTGCGCACGCGCAAGAGCCAGATGTTTGTCTAATCTCTTAGCCCAGAGCAATGCTCTGGGATCCAGCTATTGATCCCCTCCAAAGAGAATGATATTTGTCGCACGTTGCGCACCGAGCGAAATTGTCACCTGGTTTCTTTGCGTCGAACTCACTGAAGGTGGATGTCCTATTCTTGCTCAAGTTTGAAGGCAAGACATCCTTCAACCCAAACGCTGCATTCACTCTGTTCAGTTCGGGAATGGTGTCTTTCCATTGAAAGGTTGCCGGCAGAATCATGGAAACGACCTTCTCCCCGGATTTGAGCGTCCTCGTACGGTGGGCCATGTGGTCCGCGGATTTCTCTAGAATACATTGCAGCGTCGCGGTGGCTTGAACGGTGTGATTACGAGGCTTCCGAATTCCTGAATTTCCATGAGGATGCACTTGCCGCCCCTGCACCGCGTATGCATGGTAATGGTAGAATGTTGTTTCGGGGACACCTGCAATATGCATCCATGCTCGCACGCAAACATCAATACCGTCAATAGTCACCACCCTCTGGTTTTGAAAATCACGGTGAATCTGCCTGTGGATGTCCATCTTCATGTGGAATCTGAACAGGAAAGAGGTGCCCTTATACATACGTTCGCGGAAGGCACGAATCTTATCCCTCGGAAAGGGTTGAACGCAATTCTTGCTGCAACAAACTTTGCTAGAGACGGAGTTGATAGAGTCTTGAGTGAGGAGTTGCTGCGATTTGATGGAAGTCTCCCGGGGCGGATTCTTCACTGTACTGGTATATCTTGACGACCTAGCGGAAGAGGGTTGCGTGAGACTAGCTTGGCGACGGTTGTAGTTGTCGTGAATTTCATGATCATGGAGGCTAGCTCCATTGATATGGACAAGCCAAATCGGCCAAGCCCGCAACGAGTACCTCCACTCGCTAGGGATGTCTACCTCAGAGTGACTCCAGACTATGTGAACAGCAACGTGAGTGTCTCCAAGTGGTCCGTTCGCACCGAGGACAAGGTCTTAGCTCACACTATGACAAGTTCCGTCTCCCACATGCAAGCTGTCGTCATTGAATAGAGCTACACACTGAGTATTCCACTGACGTCGCAGAATGCCTTCACAATCCGGAACCTCGACGTCGAATGTGTGTTGGGCCTCAGCTTCGTCGTCCGAGGAGTCGATTCCAGCAATCGACATGCGAGCAGGGTCCACGGCACCAGTAGAGGACCTGAAGATACCTGAAAGATAGCAAGCCCTTAAGTTAGAGTATAGAACATTGGAGATGGCTCCCCATATGCTAGATTAGCTCGACGCAAGCTAAATCACAAGAGGGATTCGGAAGATGTACATACGGAACTGGAGGGATTCGAAAGTAAAAGGGTGGATAGTCTTGGAGCCCCAAGCGTAAGGCTATGGTCAATCTTCAGATTTTGTTTAGGTCGACTCAACCTAATCTGTCTTGACCATGTCTCAATGTAGTTCTGCCAGACCTTAATTATATCGATCCAGAGCTGTAGAGACATAGATTTATATCATCTCAACTTAGGTCGGATCGAGCTAACTTGATGTGAAGGTTTTCCTCCTTCATCCGGTTTATTGATGAACGTACAAGGAAGGGTACCTTAGTTGAGGTCGACACGGGCTGAGTTGAAATATAAGGGTGAGAGATATGACTCGCATCTGGGTTTTGAACAGAAGATAACTATCAGGGGTAGTTTAGGTCGAGTCGACCTCAAATGCGGATATAGCAGATCCATACGGAAGGGTATCGCTCATATGAGATTTAAGTGTCCTCTCGATTTAGGTCGCCTCGAGCAAAATGGAGGAGAACAGATGGCACGGAATACAACATAGAATGTTTACAGAAAGGAAGGGCTCGATATACTTTAGATTGGTTCGACCTGAAATTGGATTATCACTTTCTGTGCCATCTACGGAGTTCAGCTCGACTTGACCAGAATACACCACAAGAAGTCAGGTGATCAAGTCTGGAATACTTGATTGATTTAGGTCGAGTCGACCTAAACCCGACGTTAAATCTCGCTCCAGTACCAAACTACAATATTGTAACGGAGGTGCAAATTAGGTCGAGTCGACCTAAATTGGAGGATCTCTCTCGCTCCAATAGAAGGCTATTTGCAGGTAACGTTGGTGCAAATAAGGTCGACTCGACCTAAACTTGAGGATCACTCTCGCTCCAGTACAAGGCTAGATGTGGGTAACGTTGGTGCAAATTAGGTTGAGTCGACCTAAACAGGAAGATGAATATTGCTCCAGTACAAGGCTAAATGTAGGTAACGTTGGTGCCAATTAGGTCGACTCGACCTAAACTGGAGGATGACTCTCCTTCCCGTACGAGGCGAGATATTCAGGTTGAGTCAATCTAATATGTCCCAAAAATTACGGCGACAATATCGAGAAGCAACGGCATGTACATTCTGCATTTCGAATCGAAGCAACAGCAACTGCACTGTGGGTTACAAATGAAAGCTACTTTAGATACAATTGTGGGAAAGAAGGCGCCGTCGGAATCATTACAATAACATAACAGTATGAGATGCAACTGAAAATGAACCCTATCTAAATCGTGCGCGCTAACCCTAGAATTTGAAGTTCTGGATATGTAGTGATCTCTTACCGGAATATGTCGCGGACACAGCGCCTCTTGACACGATTATACAGCCTCAGCCCGCAACTACACAAAGTCTCCTCAAAGCCTAAGCAAAAGAAAATCCTCCCTTCGACCATGCGAGAGTACAAGAACCGGTGTGGTGGAGTGCGAGAACGGAGGAGCATGAGCACGCAATGAAACGAGAAAAGGAATATTTCAGTCGCACTTCAAGATTTATAGACAATAAGGCGGGGACAATGTGGCGGGAAGAGGAAGGGAGAATTTGAACCGTCGTTTCTCATCCACTAAAAAATCGCATTGTCCATGAAGTTCGGTGGACTTTACAACTCTGGAGGAAGAAAGCTTACTGAAAATATACGCGACAATAATAGATTTCTATACAGTACTTGAATACTTCATTCAAATATAGATTCCATTCCTATGTAACAAGAACATTGGAAACGAAAAATTCTTTTCAAATTATTATTATTTTTAAATAAAAGTAAAAAATATAAATAAATAAATAAATAAAAATTAAAAATTCAACAGTGAGACATTGCTCTATATTAAATTGTAGATCATAATAATAATATTATTCAAACTGCACTTTGTTGGTTTTTTCGAAAGTACAAACATAGTTGACCATAAAATAACCACCTCGGGGAGGGAACTTCTTGTAAATTTCATGTACGGTTTTAGGGTATTTAACCCTTAAAGGACCATGTTCATTCCTAAAATTTTATCACTTTCTCGTGATGTTTTTAGAAAGGCAATTTTATCTCTTGATTGGTATTTATGTAGAAAACTTCACCGTTGAAGTTCAAAAAGGACTTAGTCGTGAGACTGTACATTAATTTTCGGAACAATCTATCGTATATATTACATGATTATAAGGTTTGATCATAAGTTGATTTTTGAAAAATTTGAATAAAACCAATAGGTCATTCATTGCAAACTTTCTCATAAATTTAAAAACCATGATTAGCGTTTGAAAGTTTAGGAGCATACAAAGATGTACTCTATCTAGGTGCCCACAAAAAATGGTGTTTTAAAACTAAGTACAACAACAATGATTGATTCTCAAAGATTTATGTTTGGGTGAAGTGACTTGTTGGTGACTCGTTGAGCTGGTGTTTGTGATCATTAATAATTTTTACATTGAAAAAATGTTTTAAAGAATTCAAATATATATTTAGAATATTCCAAAATATTCCAAAATAATATAAAATATTTTGAAAAGATTCCATTTAAAATATATTTCAACATTTCTTGTAATTATTTTATAGTGTTAATGATGCAGTATTGGCAAATATTTTACATATTGGACACTTCTTTTTTTTACAAATGTGACGTCTAAGTGTGAAAACGGCCCTCCAAGTCATCAACCACCCTAATCACTATGTCCCAAGTTCACCTACATTGACATTTTAGTTTTTAAAAGTAATATAGGGTGTTATAAAACCAATTTAGGAATATTTTTGGAATTTATGTGGAATATACGTAGAATATACCCTAAACATAATATAGATAGTAGCATATTCCAATTGTTTCATAGCCCCCTATTAAATAACCTTTTTACGGTCAAATGTATCCAACATTAACACTAACTAAGTTACTTCCCTGAGTGTATCTATGTATTTTTCACTGTAGTAGTAAGCATATAACTTATATTAATAATAAGTAAAAATGTACTCCACTTACAGGTCAGGGCGCATTCTAATATTCTAGTGAGTGACATTAAATAATGACAAAATAATGTAATTGACAACTTAAAGCGATTTAATTACATCCATTGTGTGTGATGTCTTCATTGTTTTCTTGCATGATTTAATGTATTTAAAATATTTAGAACTTGTCCATTGCATCTTTTCATACAATTGATTGTTTTATCTAAAACGTTTCAATTGATTGAATGCAATAAAATACAGCAAACATTGTAATTAAATTTTTTTAAACATTATAATTTACATACATCGATTCGTTCTTCCAGAGCTTTCTTCTCACGCTGTTGATCAGCCAAGCTTTCTTCTCACGCTGTTTTACTCTCAAATGCTGTCATGGTTGCTGCCATTGGTAACGAAACTGTAAATCAAGATAATCAAGAAAAATCAGGCTATCCCTTCAAAGAAAACTCTGACTCTGTTCAGAACTGCTTGAATGTGTGGATTCTAAGTCACGCTGCACGATAAGGAAATTGCTGTCTCTTCACAAGACGCAGAAGTCCTCTATGTAGTTTCTTGCACCTGAAAATTCAACCTCTCGTTATAACATTTAAAATAATCAAACGCATATTAATATTGTCATGAAATTTACCTATTAATATTAAAAAACTAAGTATTTGCAACTTGTGAGATTTTTGTTTTTCCCCTTCAAAGTGTCATAGCGCTTCATATTTTAATATGTAATTGTAATTATAAAACTACAGCTAGCGCTATGTAACCTATGTTTTAGTAATAGAGATTTTTATGCATCATAATTTTTTTTTCATGCCTTCTATGTTTAATGCAATTCTTTTATTTGAAAATAATACTTACAACTTGATTGTCCGTTCCTTATTTTCATACTACAATTTACTGTCCTCGCTATAACCTTGAAAATAATTGAACGCATATTAATAAGATTTTTGCATGCACTGTACTTTATTTTTTTGCAGACGTTGTAAATACTATATACTTTTGCAAAAATTTAATATTGTCATGAATTTTACCTATAGAAAGTATTTGCAACTTGTGGGATACTTTTTCTTTTACCTTGAAAGTGCCAGAGTGCTTCGTATTTTAATATGTAATTGTAATTGTAAAACTACAGCTAGCGCTATGTTTTAGTTTTAGAGATTTTTATGCATCATAATTTTTTTTCCATGACTTCTACGTTTAATGCAATTCTTTTATTTAAAAATAATACTTACAACTTAATTGTCCGTTCCTTATTTTCATACTAGAATTTATTGTCCTCGCTATAACCTTGAAAATAATCGAACGCATATTAATAATAAGTAGAAATTCCGTGAAAATGAAGACATTATTAATATTGAAGGTCTAAATTGAAGGTTTAGGGTAAAATGATCCGGAATCATATTATAAATTAAACGTTTAAGGTAATATTTTAAAGCATGTGACTGTCAATGAATTCATCATGATTCTACATTTAATACATTGATTCAACCACTATAATAGGATTCGAAATACTTTCATTTAAATACATTCATGCTATAGACCCTTTCGATATTAGCTTTCCAAATATATAGGACACTCTTTCAAATGATGAAGTACATGACTGTATGTTACGGATGGATGAATTATCAGACATCTTAAACTTCATGAGCTCATACCTTCTACGATTCATGTTCAAATTTAAAATACCAAGCCGATTATTTTCATCTAATCTTATTGTAGTGTGAATTTTTTATAATTCAGATTTTTATGCGAGATCAAGTCCATGATTATTTGTGTGATTTGATCAAAAAGGAAACAATTTGTGGAAATATTTTTCCTCTGTTTATGTTCCTATGTTTCATCCAAAATTTTGAAGATTTTACTTTAAAATTGTTCTTCAATGAAAGAATAAACTCATAAAATCAAGCTTCTAATTTTTGTTCAAAAATCACAACACGTACATTACTACATTATAATCCATCATAATTGATTTCATTCACATGTTATCAATTATTTCTTATTTATAATTGAATTACAGAATAAATTTTTATTAATATATGAGTGTCTCAAATTTTATAGAAAATATTAGTAATAGCAATAATAGATCTAATCATATTAATAGAATCTAGAATTTAAAATGTATAACTTTTATTTATACATCATTCAAGTTCCAAATATTCATGTTGCGTTTTATAATACATCCTCAGAGAACTGCTTGAACCGAACATAGGTAAGGGCATTTAGGGGCTACAGAATTTGGACTTAAGATTGAAGTCACGATTGGTCCAAAATATACCTTCTATTCTAAAAACTCAATACAATACTATAGAGAATTGTGGATGGATGAAAATTAAAAATACTTTAGTAGTTTACAAAATTTACGATGTAAGACCTTTATTATCCCTTTACACATACCAACCCCTTGAACAGATGTTGATTCTAGCCTCGGAAGTAGATATTAGCATGGCGAAGATGTACATGAAGGGTATATGAGAAGACCATTGTAAGCATACGATGTACCCAACAAATTAGACATATTTGTAGTCGGAGGCCTCTCCAATATTATCAACAGCTTCCTATCACAAAGATTTATTGTGATTGGTAGAGAATTTAATAGGCTTTCTAAAGTGACTTGCGTAAAGATCATCCAACTGAAGGTAGGGTCCCAAAAATATACGTACTAATGTACATGTACTAATATACGTATATATAATATGTGAATATATATATATATATATATATATATATATATATACATACGTACAAATACATGTTATATATATTTTTTTCTATGTATATAGTACGTGGAAGGCAAGGTGAGTACTTTCAAAAGTAAGTATTAAAGAAATCGGGTATTAATAGATATCAATAAATACTATCCAACTGCTAAACATTTTATTTAAAATTTTTATCTACAATTGGTACAGAATTTAATAGGCTTTCTAAGGTGACTAGCATAAAGATCATCCGAGGTTGTATGAGAAAGTTACAGGGTTTGAAATCTGTTCGTGATCCAGTTTCAAGATGCTGGGACGTTCAAGAAATAAATGATGTAGTTATTAGAATAAGTATTTCACTGAAATTATTTGAACAACACAGTAATGTTCAAATTTATATACATACATATATATATATACATATATATATATATATATATATATATATATATATATACATATATATATATATATATATATATATATATATATATACATATATATATATATATATATATATATATATATATATATACATATATATAAGATTTTGCAGCGCGTAGTCCTCGTTGCCCGGAATGTAGGATGTGCTAAACCACGAACTAAAATGACAGTTGCCAGTCTATGACATTCTTGAGTAAGACCTCATGTAATAGACCAAATTTAACCCTCAAATGTCCACAGAGCCCGTTCCAACCAGTCTTACACAACAATATTCCATTGTATTTGACATGATTCTATACCTTCTATGAGTTAGAACTCATGTAATAAATCCAATTTAACCCTTAAAAGTCCATAGAGCCCTTTCCAACCAGTCTTATAAAACAATATTCCATTGTATTTGACATGATTCTATACCTTCTTTAGGTTTAAGATAAAAAGTAAAGTTAAAATGCACATCGACATGATTTTAATGAGCTATTAGAATTCCAATAAAGAACCTTCTTTTTATAACAAATGTCAAATATACGCCAACGAGTCTACTATCGCACGTGGAAGGCAGGGTCCGCAGATATATAATTCTTCAAAAAGATGCCAAGAACATAAATAACTTTATTATATATTTTTTCAAAATCAACAAAAATAAACTCGACCAAAATATGCCGAGCCTCCACTCGCAGAGAACAGGCAGAGAGACGTGAGTCAGTGTGAGATGATGAACATGCATGGACAGTGAGAACTAAAGTAATAACTGATGTGAAAGTTGATGTCCTCTTGGCAAGCCGCCCGCTAAGGTGGAGGCTGTCAGTTTTAGGAATTCAGCCTCCTCTTAGCAATGGTTTTAATGATAAAAAATTGCAGTACATAAAACGTTGGGTTCGATGACCAAGCCCAATTTTTGATTCATTTTGTCACCAAATGCATGATTTTTTACTCAATTTTCCAAAACCAATTTGATGCATATATATATATATATATATATATATATATATATATGTGGATATGTACATATGGACGTCGACATTTTTTGGGGTATTCTACCATATACCTTGTACGATGTAACCGTGTGCACGTGCCCGTGTACCATGTACCCATGCCCATTTACCATGTACCTGTACCCGTGCCCGTGTATCCATGCCGAAAATCTGTACTCGTGCCCGTAACTATATGTACCCGTGCTCGTATATACACCCGCGCCTGTGGCCTGTGTACCTGTGCCCGTGGGAAGGAGACCCTAAACCTTGTTTCGTCTCTCTCATTTCGGCTAGGGTTTGAATGAGTCGCATTGTTGTCGCTGCGTGTGTTTCCTCCCTCCCCGTCGTCGTTGCTGTGTTTACTCCCTCCTCTCGTCGCTCGTTGTGTATGTTCTCCTCGCTTGTTGTGTCTACTCCCTCCTCTCGTCGCTGGTTGTATTTGTTCTCCCTTCTTGCTGCGTTTTCTCTTCGCTCGCGTTTGTTGCTCTTCCTCTGTTAATTTCCTTCTGCAGTTTGTCTCTTCTTTGCGTTTCAAGGTGATTAGGATTTAGAATCAGTGGTTTTTTTTTGCACGCCAGTGCTAATGGGTTTGAGTTCTCCAGCGACACTGCTTTATGTTATGTGGATATGAAGTCGGGGCCGCAATTTTCGTGACGGTGGAGGGCGCATCAGGTTCTGTGGCAGTGGTGGAGAGCTTCAGTGGTAGTTCTTCTCACGCTTACTTGAAGGTGGACGTCTGTGTTTGACAACCTGATTCAGGGATTAGGTAATTCTACACTAAACCCTAAACCTTGTGATTTCCTTGTGGAGGTTTCATGGTTGCTTTCTGTAGAGTCGCTTCAATGCCTTGCTAGGACCTTGTTTGCTAAGATTTGGCTTTGAAACTGGTTGCTTGTTAGGGCCTCAGTTTGGCTTGCCAACTTTTATGGGTTTGCTTGATACATTTTCTGTATTGCTTAATACTATTTGGATAGTGATTCATTTTGCTTGAAAAAGATTTTGGTTTTGCACGAATCAATGGTTTTGGGTTTGCTTGATAATGTTTGATAGGGATTTTGGTCTTGCACGAATGAATGGTTTTGGTTTGGCTTCAGAAGTCCTTGGTAGGGTACATGAAGGCAGTTTGATGGAAAGGTTATTGAATGTTGTGTACAAGTAAAGGTACTGAATGTTGTGTACGTGAAAGGTTCCTTAATGTTGTTCAAATTAGCAGCTTCTTACATTCAGAATTCTCTGGTATTCTATTTAATTTCATAAGGTGATACGCAGCGTGGTCATAATCAATTCTGTTTCATTTTGGTGTATACTTTTCAAAATGTTTCCAAATTGAGAACCAAATGAATTTGTCAAATTCATTCAAAGTGATGGAGTGAGAGCTCTTTCTTGATTTTCTGGGTAGTGGTGCATGATTTTTTTGGTGCATGATTTTTTTGGTGCATGGTTTTTGTCTTGAATCGCCTTCAATGTAGCTTTCATGGCTTGATTTTGAACCTGTTGTTTACTAGGGTTTTGGTTTGCTTCTTAATGCTCGCTCGAATTCAGTGCAATCATAATGCTCGGTCTTTCAGTTCACTAATGAGGGAAATGTTGGTTTTTTAGAGATGGTTCAATTTGGCCACCAGGAGAAATTGTTTGTAGACTCTCAAATTCATATTCCACGAGATTAGGTCAGTTCTTCACTCCCTTATTCAATCTTCTGTGCGCTCTTTCATTCTTCTATGCGCTGAGTTCATTGTGTACATGTCTGTTTGAGCACTCTGATTTTTTGTTAAACATGTGACATGCGGTAGTTTAGGTCGAGGTCAATTTAGGTCGATGTCAGTTTAGCTCGACCAAGACAATGTAGACAGAGAAACTCTTGTGAGAAATCGTACTTTAGATCGACCCAATCTAAACTTCACCGATAAATGCCACAAATCAGCTCGAATCGACCTAAATGCAGTCTATTCAGCTCGACCCAACCTAAATTACCATAAACTATAAGCAATACACATGAATACTAAAAACAAACAATGCTAGAAAGAACACTCCAGTTCTAGCAGTTTAGGTCGATTCGACCTAAAATCGCACATATAGAGAAAGCTGATGAATTATAGGAGGTAATCTCTTCCAGATAAAAATGTACCATGTGTGAAATATAAATAGATTATGTCTGAATTCAAATCGAATCGACCTAAATTTCAGTACATTCAGGTCGACCCGACCTAAAATACCATGTCATATACTCAATACACATAAGAACTAATACAAAATGGTAGAACATGAGGATGAACCAAAAGGAAATTCAGGTCGAATCGATCTAATTCACCCTAGAACGCAATAAGGAAAGACATGCGTACGATTCAGCTCGACACGACCTTAATTGCAATCCAGTTAGGTTGACCTGACCTAATCTACCATATCTTATAGTGAATCCAACGTAAACGTAGAAGACAACATCATGTAGAAGCACTCTCCCCATCCAGCGGAACAGGTCGAATCGACCTAAATCCGCAATTACAGTACATGGTTGATGAATTCTAGAGTAGAAACAGATTCAGGTCGAGTCAACCTAAATGGCCCCAAATGTCCTCCACCCAAGCTAGGACCAAGCTCACAGCATCCCACAGAATCCCATTGAACCTATATTCATGGGACCGTAGAATATATCCGTAACTCCTACATACCCAAAGTCCTTTACTATAATTGATATTCAGGTCGAATCGACCTAAAAAGTCATAGTGATAGAATTGTATGTATGATACATATGAAGCGTACTACACCCGTCAAGAATTCAAGCCGCTCTAAATTATGATGTAGGGCTGATTGAAACAGACGTCCTAGTTTCTAGCCATTGGTGATCATGCATGATAAATTGGTATGTAATGAAGAGGCATGCGGATATCCTGGTGGGCAACAACAAACCCGACTACACGCGCTCGGCGGAAGCGTACAGGACGTTCGGGTCGTCTTGCACTGACGCGTTCCTATTCGAGGTCGAGGATAAAAAATCAATCCCCATCAAACAACTAAACGATGCGCCTCCGCACATGAACATCAAGAGTTACGAGCCGGCTCATGCGAGAAAGATCATGACCTTCCTTCTCAGCATGCCAGATAGGAGCACGAAGCAAACTCTGTGCGGAATGCCTTGCGACCAGGCCAAGCGGCCGACTAGCTAGGACGCCATCAAAGATGGAAAGTTCTGGCTGATCAATGAGCAGCACAGCGTCAAAGCTAGTTACATGATGCACGAAGAAGGGATTGACGAGAAAGACCACAAAGACTTCGCGTCATAGAACTGCTTTGTCGTGTAGACGACGAATAAAATAAAACTTCGTCAAATTTCCACCTACTACAACCGCGTCAACCACTTTGGCGCCATCAAGCCGTCGTGGGCGACAAACATATTGGGAGCGCGGGAAGTATGGATAAATCTCGAGCGCCCTAAGAACCCAAAAGAAGCACTGTAAGTGGGAACGGCCTATCAAGCCTCCAGGACGAAGGAGTCCACGAATAATAAAACAAAATTCAAGGTAATGTTCAGATCAAGTCGACCTAATACGCTTCCTAGTCCATCCCTATAGAGTAGATCCGAGACGACTTCATGTTAGGTCGACTCGACCTAATACGCTTGTTCTGTGCCCTGTATCGCCTACTCACTTGCAATCCATGCGCTCAACAAACATTTGTTTGGTTAGATCGAGTCGACCTAAATGACTGTATAATAGCTAACGCTGTACCTACCTCCTGCAGGAGTTTCAAGCTGCTATGAGGCTGCGGGTCGCAATGCTCGACGTGGCGCAGGCGCAGAACGACGCCAAGAAAAGTAATGCCGAAGCGTTGCTCGACATCCATAATGAGCTGAAACTGATCACTGCGCCGGATGACGTATTTGATCTTTGGAGCAGAGTGATCTCTAGCGCAGGTGCCGTCGAGATTTATGACCTGGATAGTGATGGGAAGTTCAAGGATAAGTCTAACTGGAATCCCGAGAGTGGGAATCTCACGCGAGAGTTCTTCAAGTGGCTGGGAAATTTAACCTATGACGACCTCGCGAAATAGGCAAAGCATATCGTTCATCACGACAACCCCAAGTGGACCAAGGACTACCCGAAAGTCACGATTAAGGCCAAATCCTCGGTTCTAGACAGGTGCTATTCTACCAAGGAATGGGTGGAGAGGAGGAAGCGGAAGCACCTTGTCAAAAGGGAATTGCACAACATCGATCGTACTCTCGGGCTCTTCAATTCGGGCGGGGGAAGTGCCCGAGAAGTGGAGGCAGTTCAAGAAGGACTACAACGTCACGAGGGCGACCATGAATGTCCTCCTTGAGCGGCCGGGAGAGCAATACTTCAAAGAGGCCAAGCAGGTGAGGAGCAAAAATAAGAAGACTGCGGACATCTCACCTCACGCGCACGAATTCTTCAAAGTCTTCCTGGAAAAACGAAAAGAATTCGTCAAACCTTCTGGAGGGGCTCAGTACGGGCCATACGACCCGGAGGATTACATCCACTCCGAGTGGGCGGACGGCGTCTGGACAGTCGACACTGCTCATTTCTTGAGATTGGGGGTCATCGTCTTCAGGAACCTCCCCGGGGTGGAGCACAAAGAGAAGTCCAGTACGGGGATGCCGTACTTTTACGAGTTCATGACCTCTCTAAAAAGGAGAGGTTAATCGGACTTTGATCAAGTACCTGCGTGGCTCTTTATCTGCGCCGACATGGAGGAGGTGCACCAGGCTGTTCATTTTGCGGAGGGCAACGATATCCTCCACAAATATAAGAAAAAGTATGCCTCCTACCTTCCGGCTAAGAACGAGCGTTTGTACAACTTGCCAACAAATTCTAAGAAGGCGCAACCAAAAGTGGAGCTCCTCCTCTTGCAAAACTCCGATTTACCAATGGTACGGATCCTCGACGAATTCAAGGCGCCAGACACTACGGTATACGAAGCCTCGGGCGTATGATGAGCTGCAGTATTGCCTGTGCAGGGGGGAACTCAGAATAGAGTTCTACTTGTCGCTCATGAAGGTGTTCACGATAGCGGGGTCAAATATCTTCTCCGTCTTTGCGGGATCCAAGATCACTTGTGCTGCTTTGGTACGTAGTGCAAGACTCGATCTTCAGCTCGGGTCGACCTAAACCTACTATTGGCAGTCCTTCTCTGTATGTTCAGTTCGGGTCGACCTAATCCTCTGTAGAGTTAGCTCGAGTCGACCTAATCCTGTGTACATTCAGGTCGCGTCGATTTAAACCTCTGTAGTGTTAGCTCGAGTCGACCTAAACCCCTGTAATGTTAGCTCGAGTTGACCTAACCTTCACAGTTTTCCCTCTCTTCAGCTCGTTTCGACCTGAAACTATCTCCTCCATAGTTGCTTGTCTCTCTGTCATAGTTTAAACCTCCCTCTCCGTCAAAGTTTAAACCTGCCTCTCCGTCAAAGTTTAGGTCGAGTCGATCTAAGTCTTTCTTACTCCTCCATTTCCTCGACCTCTAACTAGTTGATGACTGCCGTGTTATTTGTGCAGATGTGTTGCGTGAACAGCTATGCTGTCGGGCCCAATTCGAGTACAGAATGGTGGACTCTAATCGCACACGACGCCCTCGAGCTCGACAAGGCGGACTTCCTCGATGACGGATATGTTGTGAAGGTTGGAGGGAATCAGAGTACCCCTGCTCCCCGAGCAGGGCCCTCCTCATCGAAGAGGAAGTCCAAACATGAGGATGACGATGAATCCTCCTCCTCCTCCTCCTCCGATGACGACGAGGACGAGGAAGATCATGCTCCTCCTCTAGAGACCCCCGAGAAATCGGATGCGCCAGATTCATCCACGTCCTCTGGCCATCGGTGTGGAACTCCATCCTCCGAGTCAAAGTCAAAGAGGAAGAAACGTGACTCTTCATACAAAGTTTTGAAGTCGTTGGTTGCTACGGTTGGAATTCTAGCTACTCAGACAGCGGAAACGAGACAAAACCAGGTCGAGTTCCAAAAGTACGTCATGGGTTTGTAGTAACAACAAAATAATTTTCAGCAGACATTGCAAGCGTTGATGCAGAACCTTCTGCCGCCTCAACCTGTCGCCGTAATGAACCCGCCGCCGTTGCCTTCTCCACCTCTGCTGCTGATTAATCATCCGTCGGGGTCAATATCCAGCGACGACTCTGCTCCACCAAAGCCCTCGTCCGTCGTTGCGCCTCCTCCGCTTTTACCGTCGTACTTGCCTGTCGCTGCGCCTCCTCGGCCTCCTCCGCCGTCCTCACCTGTCGCTGCACCTCCTCCGCTTCCTCCGCCATCCCCGCCTGTCGCTACGCCGCGTCCGTGTCCTCCTGCTCCTGCGTCTGCTCCGTCCACTTTGCCGGCTCCCCGGCAAGTGTCATTGAGCGCTACTGGTGACGACAGTCTGGGATTCAACGGAGCTAGTGCAAATACGGACACTACCGTCTTGCCCGACAGTGACACTGCAGCAGGTGGTTCCCAATAATCACTCGATGTCATTTGTATAGTTTTAGCTCGACTCGAGTTGATTTGTATCACAGTTTTCTGTAGGTTTCTTGTATAGATGGCTGTAATACTTAGGATCTTCATCTGCTGGTTGAGAAGACAATTTAGGACCTTTTCCCATCAACATTTTTTTGTACTTTAAATTTTTGGACCTTATTTTAATTTACATTCTCCTCACTCAGAATTTATCTTCATCTATTGTCATGGCAAGCTCCATCCGTGCCCACACTGTGCCTCATGCTCAATTGCCTCATGCTCTTCATCCACCCCCACAATGTACTCGGGACAGTCAGTCCTTGGAGCCCAGTCTCGCCTCGCCCGGAGTCCCTTCTTCTCGTGTCGACACTCTGTCTTCTCAAACACTTGTGTATGCTCGTAGACTGCAGGGGGATGCGCAATTGGGTGAGGGTACACGTACTTTGACCTCCCGTCCTCTTAACGTCACGAGTGCTGCATCTTCCGCAGTCGCGCCTGTGGTCAGTGCGAAGTCAATCCAGACCTCCGGCCTTCAGGTGCGTTCCATACGTTTCATAGTGATCGTTTGTTTGTTTGTTTTGTTTTTGGTCTTCGCGCTCGCCTCGATCGTTTACAGTTTTCATTACGATGTCGTCCGAAATGTGTCAGTTCAGGATTGTAAGTGGCTGCAAATTTGTCTGTCCGTTGTCGCTAGGGATCCGGTCCTCCTCTTTCTCGTGGAGGTTCTTCGAAGGCGGTCATTTGGTCGCCGCAACTTAGGCCGCCCAAAAAATGGGTCAATGTCGTCCTGGACCTAAATGGAATCCTCTGCGTCTTTGAGGATCTGAAATCCCGGACTACGCCTACGCCTTTTCACGACTACTCGGCGCCGCACTCAGCCGTTCTCTCGGCTGTAGTCAGGCCCAAAGCAGTATACGTGCGACCACTTTGCTACTCGTTCCTTCGGGAGCTGACCATGATCGCAGACGTTACTGTCTGGAGCTTGATGAAGAAGTCTACCACTGACTTGGTAGTATAGTATTTGTTCCGCGGCATCCAACTCCCTTCCCTTGTACTTGGCCAAGACTCGTACGAAACCCTCAAATGTAGGGATAGGAGCGGCAGGGTGTCCACCTTCATAGTGCCTGGCACTGATAAAGACTTGTTCCTTAAGAATCTCGCCAAACTGTTCACAGGCTCTAGAGGCAGATTCACGTCTGCAAACACCATTTTAGTGGACGACAGCCCCAATAAGCACATTTTGAATGAGCCCCAGAATGTAGTCCTCCCCGACTCTTGGTCCTATGTCGCAGCCGGTGCGCGCGATCATTTCTCTCTGATGTTCTCCTTCCATGGTTTCGGTGTCTACATTGCAGTCCTGGCCCTTGGTTATTATCTTTCCGCAGGGACAATAATATTGGGCGGCGTATGCTCTGCAACGAGCCCGACCCTCGGCTGTACAACCTCCTCATGGAGGCTGTACTCGCATCCCGTAGTCTGCCTAGTTCCTAGTTCATTGTACAGTACTATAGCTGGACGCCCTTCTCTTAGTGATGTAGCCGTTTTAGACTACTCAGTTCGATCTTTGGTTGCCTTGAATGATCTGTATAATTCTTTGTAATTGTAATATACCTTTGTGTACACAATTCTTTCGCTTGAGTACTTTGTGAGATGAATTTTATGAACGCTTGAATGCTATCCCTTGAATGTGTTATGTCTTCGTCGCACCCTTATTCAGTTAGCATCATTTTTCTCCTCTTTTTTCTACTACTTGGAATATTTTGTTTCGTTGCAATGCGCTGCTGGGATTTGACCTCATTGCTAATTCTCTTTAGGCAAGGTATGCCCCTGCCAATCTATCCCACGGTGCTGGCCTCCAATGCATAGCGTTTACCGATTCTATCGTGGACTACGGCCAGTATGCTATACTCAGTAGAGGAAACTTCTTATGCTTCGCAGCTACGGCCCAGTCAACGATGGACTTTTCCACCAAGCCAATTCAACATGGTGTAGTGGATAGCCCCCCTAACGGTGGTACCCGTCCTGTGCCCAAGTCCTCACCTTTTCCTTTGCGGTCACGAGAACCCTCTACTTCTCGTCGCTCGCGTTCTCCGTCTGATAGGGTGCCTCAGAGAAAGCTTTATGAAGATGCCACACACCCAATTAATTCTCTTGAGGTACGAATACTTTCTTTCCCCGCACCATTATTTCTCTTAGACGGTCTTCCCTTGCGATTTACTTGATGTAGATTCCCTTGTACTTGTAGGGTTCCGACATGCCCAAACCATGCAAGTCCTCTGCTACTTTAAATGCTGTCCGGAAGATCCCTGCGATGCTGTCATCAAACCCGCCTTGTCTAACCCAAGCCCGTAATGATGTGCCTCCTCATGCGCCCTTGCGTACTCGTCTCCTTTCAGTGAATGCGGGTCTTCAAAAGACTCAGTCGCATGACAAATTCAGACAGAGATCCGCTCCGGTTCGAGATGAGAGGGAGGAACTGATGTTAGCGCAACAAAGGTGAGATCATGATGTGATCATCGTGATCATATATGTGCATGATTTGATTATCCTTGCAAGTTGCATGAGCTCTTTGAAGGCATTGAAGGCAATGCTTGAGAACGAGTACGAGATGAGTGATCTCGGTGAGTTGCACTTTTGTCTAGGAGTTGAGTTTGTGTGAGATAGGGCAACTCGCACCATAACTATAAATAAAAGCAAGTATGTTATGGATGTGCTCAAACGCTTTGGAATAGAGGATTGCAAGCCGGTCGGCACTCCATTGGATGTGAATTCCAAGCTTGTGAAGCTCACCGATGACGAGTATGCATTAGAGGCTCAATCTATGGTGGATGTGCCATACAAGCAAGCTGTAGGGTCATTGATGTATGCTATGATTGCAACAAGGCCGGACCTTGCGTATCCAATCAGCGTTGTGAGTCAACACATAGCAAGACCGGGTTCAAGTCATTGGGTTGCG
The DNA here is from genome assembly GCA_022496805.1 of Pohlia nutans. Taxonomy (NCBI): domain Eukaryota; kingdom Viridiplantae; phylum Streptophyta; class Bryopsida; order Bryales; family Mniaceae; genus Pohlia; species Pohlia nutans. The sequence continues at coordinate 8,769,742 of CM040106.1, read as the reverse complement.
GTCAAGAGGATCATGCGGTACTTGAAAGGCACAAGTGATGTGAAGTTGTGTCTTGGAGGTGACAACATTGAGTTGAGTGGCTATTGTGATGCGGATTATGCGGGTGATACCAATGATCGTAGATCAACCACGGGGTACATATTCAAAGCAGGATCGGAGGCCGTTTCATAGAATAGCAAGCGCCAACAAACCACGGCCACATCAACGGTTGAGACGAAGTACATGGCGACGAGCCACAGTACGAAGGAGGCCATTTGGTTGAGGAAACTAATGGCGGATGTGAGATGCACTCAAGAAGAGGCTATTACAATCATGTGTGACAACCAAGGGAGTATGTCATTGGCGAAGAATCCAACGCATCATTCACGCACAAAGCACATTGATGTGCAATATCGTTTCATTCAAGAGAAGTTGGAGATGAAGGTGATAGAGTTGAAGTATTGTCCAACGGAGCACATGGTGGCGGACGTGCTCAGGAAGGCTCTTGCAAGAGATCAACTAACCATTCCAAATATAACTATGTCGTTGAGTGAATTCAGAAAACGTTCCATTTCGAATTAAGATATAACTATGTCGTTGGGTGAATTCAGAAAACGTTCCATGCACATAAATAAATATATAACTACATCAAGAATTTCAGACCCCACTGATTCTGCACGATTTCAGTGCATTTATCGTTAAACACTGATTTCGCACGTCATACGTGCATTTAGAAGTGTCGTTATCGTACGGAAGTGACATGCATTACTAAGATGTCGATGCAATGTCTTTTCAATGATTATGACAAAAGTGTTGTTTCCGCACGAAAGTCGTGCTTGACGGAATCCGTGCGTTAATCGTGTATCTACATTACATGGCTAATAAGACACGGATAACATGCGGTTTTAGTTCATGCGGATTCAGTATCGTATACGTATCATATTTATGCCATTTACTATATCCGTGCGAATTCAGTATCTATTATAATGCAAATTATTTTCGTACGACATTCGTGTACAATATTTTAATATATATTTTGGAATCTTTTCGAATCTTTTGGAATCTTTCAAAATATTTTATATTATTTTGGAATATGTTGGAATATTCCAAGAATCTTCTTTAAATTATACTTACGGTTTAATTTCCCAAAACATTTTTAGATCTACATTTATAGAGTTTAGAAGCAATACACATTAAAATTTCAAAGAAATAACATTTTATATTTTTAGAATTCAAATTTGGTATTATTGGTTATCATTGTACTTTTCATCATAGGAGCAAAAAAAAAATAGCTCACAACCACCACGATTTTGGCAAAAAATAAAAAAATTCAAAATATTATGAAAAAAATCCTAGATATAGAAAAAGTCCTGCATAATCTAGTGCAAAATTGTTTTTTGGAGAAAAGGGTTTTTTTCACATAGTTAGAAACATTCAAAGTCCGCTGAAAAAAAAAAAACAGCTCACAGCCATGATCTACTATGACGATTTTGGCTAAAAATTCAAAAATTCAAAAAATTATTTAAAAAGTCCTATATATAGAAAAAGTCCTGCATAATCTAGTGCCAAAAAAACATTTGGAAAAAAAGTTTTTTTCACATAGTTAAAAACATTCAAAGTCTGCTGAAAAAAAAAAAACAGCTCACAGCGATGATCTGCCATCACGATTTTTGCAAAAAATTCAAAAATTCAAAAAATTATGAAAAAAATCCTATATGTAGAAAAAGTCCTGCATAATCTAGTGCAAAAAACCTTTTTGGAAAAAAAGTTTTTTTCACATAGTAAAAAACATTCAAAGTCCGCTGAAAAAAAAAAAACAGCTCATAGCCATGATCTGCCATCACAATTTTGGCCAAAAAAAAAAAAACTCAAAATATTCTGAAATTTTTTGTAGATGTAGGAAAAACCTTGCATGTTGTAGTGCAAAAAAAAAATTTGAAAAAAGAATTATATACAAATGGCAAAAAATTGCCAATGGTTTTAATCTTTTATAACTACCAAAAAAGTTCCATTCTATGGATCGAGAGTTTGTGGCGACTTGGTGGTTTGGAGCTTGGTTGAGAGGCTGACCCTCCGGTGCGCTCCGCATTAGGCGGAGCCGCAAGGCGGTCAGATCCGCTTTTTTAAGGAGACAGATTCCGACCTTAGAAAGTCATTGCGATTATTAGCATTCGCCAGTGCAGCATCGTGCATTCTTTGAGGAGCATTTTGCAACTAGTATTGTTTTGATTGAGGCAGTATGGAGCGAGAAAGGGTAGCTGGCCGGGCCAGAGCACAAACCAGCCTAGGTAGAGCTTCTACGAAAGCTTTTGGAGCAAGGCCGACCGAGGCAGATACAACATTGACACCATTGCGACAGGACACGCCGAGTATTCACAAGTACAATACACGCTCGAGCGGGAGAATGTCTGCGACACTAGTACTTGTTGAGGGAGGGACGAAACCGATAGCGAGAATTAAGCGACCTCAACACAATAACGACATCACAGCAATAGGACTCGAAGAGAAGGTCCAGACGAAGGAACTCCACGGAGATGGTACGCTCCACAATTCACGGTCATCAAGCCAGGTAAATTCTGACCAACTTGAGTTTCAACTTTCTTTAGCAGCGAGGCATGCTGGGACAAAAATGCAGGAACCTGAGCTGTCAACTTTCACTCATGACCGCACCAAAGACAAAACTATTCTGGAACAGATTGATAGGGGGCTTGAGTCCGGCCCAAAGAAACCTCAAACCCTTCCTAACAACTTCTACACCTATGACATAGCCGATGAAGATATCTTTGAGGTGTTACGAAACCAAGTCCTAGAGAATAGAGCCACTGGGGAGGCATTTTTAGGCACCCATAAGAACCTGGGCCTCTCCCATACTCTCACAGAAGAGGAGGAAGTGAGAAGATTGGTACAGAGAGTAGCCCCGGAGCTGAATAGATATATGAACAAATACTACGAGCAGAAACTAGAAACACAGACACGAGAACATAAAGACGAAACCACTCCGGACCAGCCCGTGGTCTCTCCAGAACCTATCACTCTCTCACCGATGGGAATCGGCACGTCGACTGAACCAACACCTATTACGAACGACACGCCGGAGGACGACAGGGATATACGGCGCATCCACATCAGCAACGAAGTAATGTCCTCCCTATCGGAAGAGATAGCTAGAGTAAAACTTCACACAGCGTTAGGTCATTACACCGGCAGAAACCCTGGCCCCAGACAACTCCTCACTTGGGCACGATCCTCCTTACACCGCTCCTTCAGGAAAGTCACAACTCGTGCAAATAACTGCTTCGAACTGGAATTCGACGACCCCGTCGGGTGTAGCGAAGCCCTGCAAACAAGATTTTACGAGTTAGATGGACAGGAGCTCACAATCACAGAATGGACGCCCTACTTCGAGCACGAAGGTTTAAACACATCATCACGAGGAATAACGCTTTGGGCACAAGTAGTAGGCCTCCTTCCGATGCTCAGAACGGAGCTATACCTCAAAGGGGTTTTATCTACCTTCACCACAGTCTTATTTGTGGAGAATGTGGACTCATTTTGATCAAAGCTTTCGGGACCCCGGGTTAGAATTCTGACAGACAGTCTAGAAGAACTCCCAAAATCCATCTTACTTCCTAGGATAGATGGTAAGGGTGAGACGAAACACTTAATGGAGTATAGTGGTCTTCCGTCGCAGTGCGGAAGATGCAGATCCTTCGAGCATACGGTAAGCAAATGCCCCATCCCTAGACTACCAATCACGGAACGACAATCCAACGCACGAGACAGGAAGCCTCGGGGACAGAAACAAACCGATGCTTATACTAGAGCAGACCCCAAACCAACGGGAGGAAGAAGTAATGAGACAACAAGACCTCACGGCCCACCCCAAAGACACATACCTGAGCAGAGGTCTGCCTCTCACAAAGCTCCCCAGAAACTGTTGGAAAGGCCTCGAACAGGACCGAAAAGCAGACGAGCCCTAGACTGGCGTCAGGAGTGGCGTCCAAGGCAATCATCGAGCCAGCCCGTGATACCATTTATCACCATGCTCGATTCATCAAGTGACCCTAGCAACAGTTCACAACCTTCGAGGGGTCACTCCGCACTCCAACAACCAGGGCAGCCCAACCGCCCAAAACCTAACCTAATCTGGGTTCCAGTCCAGAACAAGACAACCAAAGCTGCAGCGCCACTGCCTAAAGGGGACCAAGGTTACCGCTCTAATAGAATTCCTCTACCGTTCTGGCACGTCCTTAAGGCCGACGATATCCTAGACCTCACAGAGCAGGTAGCAGAGATCCTACCGCTAATTTATAGGGACCTAGGCGAGAAAGGAATCGAAGTTCTTAGATCCCATAGAAACGATAGAGGCCCTCCTATGACTTCTCTCTTTCTCACCATTAGACCCAATAGAACTATCTGGACCACCACTACCGCTCAGGAACATATGACAAATGAAACTATGTTAGCCCTATGGGACTTTATTTCCCTGAGAGTTACTAAGCAGAATCCTTTAGCTAGGTGGACCGATGCACGGTGGAGATACGACTTCAGAACCATTGAGCAATCATGTCTGTCCATATGGACAGTCTTCTTACACTTCGACGATAGCGTATTCTCCCTCAAAACACCAGAAACCCACAGATGGACCTACCTTCCTCCATCAATTAGCTCCCAGATGGCCTTCAATAATGAAACCCTCTGCAAATGGAACCTTGAGGAGGACGATCTGAAGTTCCTTACGGGCTCAACCGTCCAAACCATACCAGAAGATAACCTTACAGCTTGGCAGCCAGAGAAGAGGGACGTGGACTCAGCAGAGAGGGAGATAGTGGGAGATATTATACGACTATCCCATGAAGAATGACCAGCTGTGTATCGCCTCATACAACATCCAGAGTCTCGGGTGTGGCGCGGCGGGGGCTAGGAAACACCGTGATATTCGGGATTTCTTCATAAATACTAAACCAAGACCGGAAGTTATCCTGCTACAAGAGCACAAGTTCTCTTTAAAAGAATGCCTACAGAAATTCCACTCTATAGACTTTCTTAGAGGACAATCCTACTGGAACGATGCCCAATATGCGGCATCTAAGGACAGTTTTAAAGGTGGCACGGGAATCATACTATCACCTAAAATAGCAACAATGGTGATGGAGCACGGCACAATCATCCCTGGGAGAGCACAATTTGTTACTATTCAGCTAACCAAGGATTTAAAGGTAGGTATCCTAAACGTCTATGCACACAACTTTACAGGATCGAGAGCCCTCCTATGGAATAATCTGCGACATTATCACCTCCCAGAGGCCGAATGGATCATAGGCGGAGATTTCAATATGATAGAACAGATAGAAGATAAGCTTGGCGGTGTGGACACGACCGGGAGAGGAGACTCAGAAATAAGGGCGTGGAACCAATTGATGATTCACTTTCGACTGCAAGACCCTTTTACTTCAGACGAGTTCAGACGTATAGGCCGGAAGCGTTTTTCATGGGACAACCGGAGGCACTCATTAGAGATGATTTGTTCTCGACTAGATAGGTTCTATGTGTCTTCCACCCTGGCAGAGATAGGAGGCTCCACAGGCATATGGAGGGCAATGCCTCATTTGTCAGACCACTCATCGATATTTCTCAAGATTAGACAGACTTCAGTTAGACTAGCCTACACCCCAGCGTTTAATAGACAGCTTTTACAATCGGACGAAGGCAAGCAGCTCCTATTGCAAGCATGGAGAGAGGCCATCGACGCAAACACACACCTGCCCATGAGTGAACGTGTCACTCTAGCCGTAGCCGCAGTTAAGCGGACAAGTGATGCGGAAACGAAGAGAAAGCGAGCAGAATGGACCACCGCGTTCGAAGATGAATTTGCGGAGGTTTATGCGGCAGAACTTGAGCTACAGGATAACTGGCACGATGAATCTATCCGGAAGAAGCTCAATTCAGCCCAAACGGAGCTGCAACAGATTAGACAAGGTAGATTAGCAAGGCAATTCGATAAGCAATCGTCGCAATGGACAAGCATAGGGGACAAATGCAATAAGGAGTTTTTTCTCAAGATGAACGGCCAGCGCAAGCCGGTACTTATCAGAGAATTAAGCGACGAAGGGACGATTCTTTCGCAACAGGAGGATATGAAGAATTTTGCAACGCAATTCTACAGAAAATTATACACGAAGGACCCGGCAGTGGAGGAGAACGCAAAAGCTAGAGGAGATTGTTTTGCTAGCGTCCCTAAATGTGTAACTGAAGCACAAAATGCTAGACTGTTACGACCAATCGGTAGCCTAGAACTCATGACCGCCATCAAGGATCTCCCAACCGGGAAAGCCCCGGGCAAAGACGGCATCCCCACTGAATTCTTTCAGGAGCTTATAGATGATGTCAGTCCTGACCTACTAACATTAGTGAATGAAGTTCAGGAGACCTTCACCCTGGCAGAGTCACTTAATACCAGTAAGATAGTCATGCTCCCCAAACCCGGGGACCTAATTTTCATTACTAACTTTCGACCTATCTCTCTTTTAGGCTCCGTTTACAAGATTATTGCCAAGCTCTTTGCCAATAGGATGATCGAGTTCCTCCCGCTATGGATCAAGCATTCACAAACAGCATTTGTGAAGGGCAGAAGTATTTTTGACAACATTTTGATGGGCTTTGAGTCTATAGACTGGGCGGAGGAAAGCGGACAGGATCTACTGCTAATTTTCTTAGACTTCGAGAAAGCCTATGATAGAGTAAGCTGGACCTTTCTAGAGAGCACCATGGAACACATGGGATTCAATCTTGAGTGGATTAGACGGGTCATGTCACTATATCGGGAGGCTAGTGCAGAGGTTAGCTTCAACAGCAAAATGAGTCCTACATTTCGCCTTGAGAGGTCAGTGAGGCAAGGATGCCCACTGGCTCCTTACCTCTACCTCCTAATAGCTAACGTGTTAGGACATATGCTTGACGATGAGAGGAGAGGGGTAAGAGGCATTAGACTTCCTGACAACACTTTGACCTCTAACATGATGTTCGCAGATGACACGAGTCTTTTGCTTCACTGATCAGAAGCTAATCTTAACATCGCAAAAGGGGTACTAACCAAGTTTTGCGAAGCATCAGGCGCCAAAATCAACTCGGGTAAGACGGTAGGTATTTGGGCTTCTAGAAGGGCTCGGGAATGGGACTGGGCTGCCGACCCAGGGATGAGATGGCTTAGGCCAGCGGAGTGCGCGACCTATTTAGGCTTTCCCATAGGATACAAGATGATGCCGGAGGACAGAAACAACAAAGTATTAGCGATGCTGACGAATCAACTAACGAAATGGATTCCCCGGAACCTCTCTCTTGCAGGTAGAATCCTAGTAGCTAACCAGGTTATTTTAGCAGCTATCTGGTATTTATGCTCTTGTGCGAGTGTTTCTTCCACTACCTTTAAGAGAGCGAGAGCACTAGTTAGGAACTACCTGTGGAGAGCGAAACTAGGCGAAGCTACCAGGGCCAAGATTAGCTGGCACTTAACTATTCAGCCCATCACGGAAGGGGGGGCCAAGGTAATAGACCCAGCCCTCCAAGCTAACGCGTTGTTAACTAAGCTTATAGTCAGAGCTTTGAAACCAGGGTACGCACCTTGGAAGACTTTTGTTAGATATAACTTGCAGCAATCGAAGATGACTCGGGGGAAATGGCTCAGCCACATTCATTGGATGATGTCGGCGCCATGTGCTCCCCTCAAATGCTCACATTTATGGAGAACGATCTTCAAGGCCTGGACAACAACTCGAAACGGCCTGGAACAACAGCAACCAAGCACACACGAGGCAAGATTAAGACAACCCCTCTTCGGCAACAGCCTACTTAAAAGCAACTTCGGGACCCCATTCGGCCTAGAGGCTGCCTCGAACTATCATACCTGGCAAAGAAACAATGTGTGGAGTGTGCAGGACATTTGGAATGAACCTGAACAACAATGGCAGACGACAGAAGACTTAAAGCGGCGCACCAGATCCCGATCTGTACCAGCACAACGAGAAGAAATCCTGGCCAGCATACCATGGACCCTGGGGGGGCAGCACCCGATACCACAGAATGAATGGGTCACATTGGACCTAGACATACCCATTACTAGAGTCTACCTTCTACACAGCCACGATAACGGACGATACCTCGGCCTACCCTTCGACAGACTCGACTCTGAACAACTAATACCGGCAGTAGAATAGATTCAGTTACTCCCCCCTGGAAGACCAGCCTTAGTTAGAGTGATTGAAACTTTAGGCCTAAACGATACTTTCACAGGTTACAATCCGGAGACTTGGCAAGGCGATCCCTTTAAAGTATGGCTTTTTGGCCGTACTATATTGACGGATACGGCCTGGGATCCAGCAGACTTCAGCTGGAGAAAGTATGGTAGCATCAAAGCGTGTGCCTTTTACTTATATTCAACAAAGCTAGGGTATAAGATTCGTCTCACAGGCATGAAAACTAGACTTAACACTCTGAAGCGATTATGGATGTACGGGTTCAAGGCCTCGAAAACAAGACAATTAATGCAAAGAATCTGGCACTCGTGGATTCCCCGCAAAATCGTAGCTATGAATTGGCTAGCTATTGCTGACGGCCTACCAATAGGTGCTTGGAGGAGCAAAGCGAAATGGGAAGGCACTTGCAGACTTTGCCAAGCCACAGACATAGAAACCATAGAGCATGCCCTACATTCGTGTCCAAAAGTGAAGGAAGAATGGCAGCGCTATGGAGCCCTGAGACAAACAGCCAAACTACACGACGATTGCGACAATTGGCGTACTATACTCTTGGGACCCCTACATGCACCAGGAGGCAGCACCATTCAGGACGACATTCCTTGGGACGCTGCAAAGAAGAGCCAGGTGACTAAAAACACCTCCTGGGACATCTTACGGGTTTGTATTCTTTGGAATCTATGGGTCCAAAAATGCGCACAAGAACTCAACAACGAGCCATTTAGCATGGCTAAGGTCCTCTTGTACTCATGGCAAACTACGATACATATTGGGATGGAAACATGGGCTAGTATTTTTAGATGCAAACGAGGCAAACGAAGAATGGAAGCACTTACATCAGCGTTTGGGGTAGTTTGGTATTCCGATGAGACCTTCATACGGAGAGGAGCGAAACCCCAATGGCACTCTATTCCACCGGACTCCTTTCTACCCCAACACCTGGCCTCTGAACTCCCTGTCAACCATCCCAGCATCCCTACAAGGTCAGTTTCTTCAGACAGTGTCTCTTACAATTCTGAAGATGATAGGGACATTGAAACAGCAGTGGATCAATTTATTCAAGGCATCATCGACGACATCGCAACAAGAGAGCTCCAGAACACGGACGAACAAGAGACGGAAGACACTCTCGAGGAGACCCACAGGACAGAAGACAATCCAGAGAAGACCCAGCAAGCGACGGAAGACTCTCCAATGGAAGCACAACAACATACCGAATTCGCAAATCCAGGCTCAAGCAGCCCAACCAGGGCCGACACAGCATTGACAACATTCAACCCTCCATACACATCGAGGTACCCTTACTACTAGGATATTGAACAAGGACTACAACAGGAGATAGAGGACATACTGGCCATCAACGAAGCAGAACGACGTCTACAAGAGGAGGACGACTGGCAGATTCACCTCCAAGCACAAGAAATGGTGAACAGGACGCAACAACTCCCTTACACAGTCTTTGACCTCCCCGGGATTATGCACAGGGCCAGGGCGCAACCCGACTTTCCGAGCCTGGCAGCACTCGAAATCTACGCACAAACAGGACAGCATTTAGACGGAGCGGCATTTCACAACTGGCTGGCTGATGGGAGAAGGCATTTCTATCTCGGCCCCAGACACCCGGAGTACAACGTCCGCATACCATATTTTTAAGACACAAAGGATCACGGATCAGCCCGACACTCATCACAAAAGAGGGCGAGGAGCAGCGCAAACACCAACGCAAAACTTACGAAGCTAAGCGACATCAGCCAAACAGGGAAGGAGCGAGCTTTTACCTCAACAGGACGGCACCAGCCCCTCAAGTTCGCCACAGCGCCTTATGCACTCGATCACACCAACGCCTCGATCGGAGGAAGACGATAGCCAGCGTCGGGAGAGGAGCGACCATCTAGATCGCAAGAACAGCGGAAGAAGAGCAAATTTCGAGAGCACCATTCTTGTCGATCAGCTTCGTAGATGAGGAAGCTTGATACAGCGCCTTCAACCACAGCGCCTCAACCACGAACGGACAGCAAGATCGCAAGAACATCGGAAGAGGTGTCCGGACCAGATCACGAAAACCTTGGAAGCAACACGAGGGTTTGAGAGAGACGGTGTCGGTCGAGTTGATACCCGACTGTTAGGTACCCGGTCTTTGGCCTTACTCAGGTCCCCGGCCTCCATACGCTGCTCATGCTTGTTCTTTTACCTAAGTATACACCGGCGGGTAGATAGGATTGATACCAGGCTACTCTCGAGACCCGGCCCTTGGCCATATCTAGGCCCCTGGCCATCCATGCGGGTATCCGCGTGTGTACCTTTTTACTTTAACCCCGGTGGGGATTTTCTGGTTTGGAGCTTGGTTGACAATTGGGAGGTTGTGAGTTCAAATCCCACCGTCGGCGATAGAGCTTGGGAAGCCATGGTGGGCCCCACCGTGGGTTCGGGCAATTTCCGTGTAGTTAAAGTGGGTAGCGAGGAAAATTATTATTTTATATTATTTTAATATTTTTTAATATTTTTTAAAATATTTTTAAAATATTTATTTAATATTTATTTAATATTTTATTTAATATTTATTTAATATTTTATATAATATTTATTTAATATTTTATTTAATATTTTTTAATAATATTTCTTTGATCAAATTTAGATATAGAAAGAAAATAAAATCTAGATATGGAAAAGATGATGTCGCACGAAAAACGCACTGAATCAGTGTAGTTTTAAAGACGATTAAAACACGACATTTGACGACTATAAAGAGTGTTGAATTCATACGTTTTCAATAGATGTATCAATCGTGTCGAATCAGTACTATATCCGCTTGTACGAACATCGTGTCATATCAGTGTAGTTGCGATGAATGATGCAACGATGCGGAATCAGTGCGAAAACTGTACGAACCCTTGAAATATCGAAAATCGCACTGAAATTGTGCGGAATCACTGGGGTCCGAAATTCCTGATGTATGGTTGTTGATTGGCTTCAATTATTCGGAATAAACAAGTGAATAAGAGATTCTCAATTAGCAGTCTGTCATCCCCAATATATTAGCATATACGGCCTCTTGACCCTTCACACTAGAGGCAAAGTCCAACGGTTGTCGCTCTCCAAAACGCCTACATGACATTATTTTTTGACCAAGGCGACGGCCTCTTGAAAGGACGTTTGGGTTGGATGGGAATCGAAACCCAAACTATGGTCGAGAGGCCGTTGATTTCTTGTCATAAAAAATGAAAACTATATTTTATTGCCTATTTTCAGTAGATTTCTTTGGACTCTCAACTAAGTTTGGACTCTCAATCCCACGGGCTCTTGACTTGGACGGCCATAGTGTGAAATGGCCCTTAGTTGTGAACAGAGTCTTAGCATGAAAGACCGATTCATTTTTTTTAGAACGTGGCAATCTGTTTAGTCCCGCCACATGTACAATACATTTGGAAAACCTGTTATTGAATTTTTTATCGTTTGTGTTGTTAATGAAGAGGCCAAGTCCTCGAAGCATTCATTTATAAGCTCTGAATTGGTGACGGACCCAAAAGTGATAAATGAAAGTAGTACTCTTGTAGTCAATGAGAGAACCAAAAAACTTGGTAGTCTGAAGAATGTTGAGACCAAATGAAATGTATGAGAGTAGGACCGGCAAACCTGTTCTAGTCGTATCAAAATTTGTAGTTTCCTTAGTGGTCCCTCCTCACATCCTCTTTATGAATATCGCTGCTACTGCATGCGATTTCTGGATCCTCACAAACTCAAGAAAAATGCGACCGAGTAAATTTCTTCTCCGGTACTGGGGATGACAGACTGCTATAAGTATCCTCAATTAAAGATAAGAGACTAAGAGACTAACAATATATCCTCAATTGAATAAGAGATTCAATTAGCTTCCTAGTACAGAAGCTTTCTGCATGCATGTATTTGACGGTCCATAATGGATAACAGAAACGAGGGGAAGGGCCGGGTGTCTAGCAATTTACATTCTTCTTTCAAATGCGCACCTCTGAAAAGACAAAGAGTACTACGAAGATAAATATTTTTTTCGTTGTAGCTTCATCGTTTCGGTACGACTTCAAAAGAATTTCAGAGAAAGACATCTTCGAACATTTTTAATTCGATCTTGCGAAACCCTAATTTCAAGAGCCTGGGTTATTGAGAGAGATGCTTTGTGGGTTATAAGAAAGGTACCTTCTCGAAGTCGGCGAGCTCCGAGCGGCGAGTGTCGGTTCTTCGTCCAAGTTATACCCCACTCCGACCCCACGTTTGCCACCCCCTCTCAACCCTAATTGACAGCAGTCGATGATTCTTTGGTCCCGAATCAAACACATTCGTTGACAATGTGCGGCGATCAAACATCGAGGTACTGACTTGCGTCCGCGATGCCACCAACGGAGACGCCGCCCTCGCAGCAACGAGTTCGGATTCCTCGCTTGCCCCCATGTCGCGCTGAAGACGCCAACGAGCTCAAACCCGTCGCCCCGTTCCCCGACGACGCCATCAACAATGAATCCCTCAATCGATCAAAGCTTGCAACAGTGAGTGAAAGAGAGCGACAAAATGATACAAGCATTGAGCCACACAAATTTCAGACTCCAAATCAAGAACTCACTACTCAAAGAAAAATCATTGTTCAGAAAGCGCAAAAATTTCCCGCCATAGAGTATATTTTGCGTGCTATGCCTGCCAGCTACGATTGCGGGCATTCAACGATGATTGGTCAGGACCTGTGTACTTTCTACCGTATGCGATCATCGTCCAGCAAGGCAAATGCACTCGAGTATTTTGGGCAGCATGCAAATACATGATGGGCAGGTGCTAAAACTGGAGGCCTCACATAGACTCGCCTTTGGTTCTAATGAGACCGCGAAGGCCATACTTGACCATGGCCTGGAGACTGTGCTGAAGGGAAGTGGAATCTCCCCATCTGCAAGGAGCAAACCAGGTACAACTCCAGAAATTCCAATGCAATCACTTTTCTTGATTCCACCTCTTGCTCACAGTCAGGAATCGGGAGATGTTGAGTTGATCAACGACAGTGTGGAAAACATCCTAGCCCAATTTGATAGTGTATCCGCTGGATCAGAACCGGTTTCATGGACCAAGATCAAGAATTTCCTTCGCAATCATCATGGAGTTAAGACGCGGAGCTTTAAGGACAACAATGATTCTGTCGCAACTTATGATTTGATTATTGTTGATGTCCCGGAAGGCCTCCCCGTCCCCGGAACGACGTTGTCTAATAGAGAGATTCCTCCGTGGAACCATCTGTCGAAGCAAAGGAATTCGGACGGAGAGGACGAGATTCCATTTGTTCGGGCTGCATTCGATTTCGCCCAGAACTTCATTGATGACAAAGGAGCAGTTCTCATCTTCTATCCTTGCTCAAGGTTTATTAGCAAGGAGATTTAGTCGTGGGCGGATTGGGCGAATTTCGAGGAGAGTACCAAATAGTGGGGCTTGAATGGTCTATCCCTTACAAACCGAGAGTTCCCAAGTCGCTTCCATAAGTGCTTCAACATCAAGTTGTTTAAAAGGAAGGAGAGCATCTCATACGACGTATCGGCGTCTGGCTTCTCCTTCAACGAGAACCCCGCATTACTCGAACAAGGGATTTCATGGGCGTCCGATGGCCATATTTGGAACCCCGTTCTCCAGGAGTCTCTGATTGTAAGGGCTGAAACTGGGATTCCTTGGAGGGGAGCTCGATTGGTAAGCTCTTGCACTTTTACTTCAATACGGCCTTCTTTTTGTTTTTCATCGTTCATTTCTCATTTTGTCTATTTATGAGCGCGTCCGTCAGAGCTTGTCGTAGCATTGGTCGTTATGAGATTGCGTTGGAGGTTGACAAGCCCCTATTTGAGGAGGTTCTAGTGCCACTGATACTCGTCCAGGAAGAAATGCACTCCCCCAATCCTGCTAAGCCAACGCAAGTGAGCAGAAATAAACGCCCCTCTGAACTTGAGGGGCCATCGAAGAAGACCGCAACTAAGCGTCAATGTAAGTAAGTCTTACTGTTTACCATTCCTTGTTGACTATCACATTTAAAAAAAAAATTAATATATGATGATTTCTACTTCTCCAAGTTTAATCATCGTGATTCGTTCGAGCAGATGGGAGCCGTGGGTAGGCCCTCGTGCACTGCAATCATCTTATCATCTCAACATGCTTGAAAGCCCTCCCTTCGATCATTCTCACTTCCTGTCTACGCTGAGCAACATGCGCGTCACTACGAAAGGGCTCCCTCTCCTGGTCCATCAATGGAAATGATTGGTCCGGGACCATCCGTCGAAATGTATTTTGACTTAGCAGCTGCCGTAGGGAGAACAACATTGTCTAGCACTAGTGGGAGCACGGATGCGTCTAGTAGCGATGGGAGTTTAGCCAGTTTTGTTTGATGAATATGGTTGAGTATTTGACATTTCTTTAGTATATTGTTTCACAGGCATATTATGTTTCTATTTGTATTTTTTTTAATGCACATTATCCATGTTTAATTAATGGTTCTATCTTTTATCACATTGCCTCTTGGATTTGTTCTGTTCTATCCGGGAACCTTGTAATATTCATGCCACATATGCAACTCTGTTTTATTATTACCTTTCCTTTAACTTGCGCAGATCTGGTTCTAATTCTTCTATGGACTAATTCATGGGACTATTAGTAGTCCTAAAATTTTATTCATCCCCTTTGTGCCTACTACCTCCTAATTCTAGTTCGGATCCAATTGGAGGGGTTGACCAGGTCTTAAATCGTTTCGGGAAAGATTCCATTCTTTTCCAACCCTTGTCATCATTAATTCATTTTCACCATATAATATGGTGTACCCCTTGCATTCAATTCACTCTCGATTAACAATGTGTGGAACCATTGTTTGTCCATAAACTGCTTAAATGAACGCATTAGCATTTGCCGTCATCTACTAATTTGCTGCTATTAATTCCACACTTAATACATTGATTGGGATTTATTTCTCGCTTGTTACAACTATCTTTATAGTCGCCATAAATCTGTAATCACTATCTCTCTACAAATTCCACCCATTTTGAATTGTTAGTGCGATCTTTCGCAGTTTGCTTCCACTTTGTTATGCCTGTTGTCCGCTTTGTTTTCACTATCTTCAACTTCCATGGCGCCCTTCATTCCTTCTATCGGAGCGTCAACTCTAGAGAGCAAAGAGGTCAATTTCCATCCTAGGAAGAGGTCTTGTTCTCCTGAAGTTGTCCAGGACCCACCTCGTGCTCCCAAAAGGATGTTTGGATTCCCTCAAAATTCTAAAGGGTGAGGCTCTTCCCCGTCCTAACATGGCGATTCCTCCAGTTCAGAGTGTGGATGAGGTTCGAGCAGAGCCGAATCGTGTTCATCCAATAAATGTGGATTGTCTTCCGGTTGAGGTCATCGTCATTTCATCCTCATCGTCCGATGCTTCGGCTCCATGGCCTTTTTCACCACATCATGGTGCAGAGGATTCGGGCGACGAGATCTCTCTCAATTCTTTCGACGAATATGAGGATCAGCGGGTTGAGGATGACAATAGCAATCAGTTCCAACTTCCTTGCACTGGATCTCTGATGTGGATTCCGATATGTACGCCTTGGCATCCCGTGATCTGTAGTGACCTTGACTTCCTATACCGCATGGGCAAAGTTTGTTTTGTCAATTCTTGAGATATGTCAGAGTCCACCTTTAAAGTTCTTGGATTACTTTCTGGTCCTTTTTTGATTTGGTTCTAGAAAACATAAAGCAAATATAGATGGGCTGTAGCATAACGTTGTTGGGGATCTATCTCATTTTTGTACATCCTCATATATATATAAAGTTCTACATTATCTGTATCTCAACGACTCGGCTTAGTCTTCCCTAAACCTTACCATTCTCTGTGCTATTCTTCTGATGCATCGTGTTAAACTGACTACATCAATATAATAACTTTCATCTTCTTCTACCAATTTGTGGTTGTATCACTTGTTGATTACCCTCCGAATATTCTTAAAAGATTCGATGGTCATAGGTCTTCCTCCTCTTTCTGGGAGAAAAACACACTAATTTTAAGATTTTTTCTACATGGCTCACGGCTCACGGCTCTAGGCTCACATGATAGCAACCCCGGGTTTCTGACACCTGAATTGCCTGCATGAGCTCACTATACTCTAAGCTGTACAGGTCCGAGCAAAGCGCAGGACGATCTAAGGGATTACTATGTCGAAATGATGACAAACCTAACTCGGCACTATTCTGTAACTGGCGGAGCCACGGAAGAAAAACATCAAGGAGATAACTTTCCTTGAAACCATCGCCTTGGTAGGACCATGTATCCAAGAGCAGCACATTATCAAAGTTGTTGAGAACATGCTTGTAAGGGCAATCATCAATAATAATGGTGTTCTCTTTCGTCAAGAATCAATCATGCTTTGAAAAGAGGGACTTCTTGAGGGACTTCAAGAAAACCTCCTTCTCCGTGCACTTAACGGTTAGATACTATTGGACATTGTTCACTACAGATGTGACGACTTTCTGACAATGTTGTTACCCAAATATGACCTCAGGAGGTTTGCAACCCTTGAAAAGAAATTTCAATATGTTCGTGGCCGTGCCGAATCTCATCGAGCTCCACATAGAAATGGTTGCAAACATAGAAACGGCTTCCAAAAATATTGCACACCCTGGACGCACATACACTAGCTTTGGCCCAACCTTTGCCGGAACAGTGGGAATTTCTATTATGTGAGCACAGAGCAGTGAGCAGTGAGCAAAGATTGAGAGGAAAATTTTGGGGTTTTGGTTTTTGAAGCACCTCGTATTACCGCGGTTTTAGGGGCTAGTTAATGGATATTTTTGGTAAATATTTAGGGTTTCGGGCCTATAGCCGTGGATTAAGGGTGTCTTTTTAGGGTTGTTTAGGAATTTTGTTAGCTTCAGGACATTAGAAACTTTCAAGGAAAAATTGGAAAAATTGCAAAATTTGGGTTGTAGGGTAAAATAGAACGAGTACAAAATTTAGAACCCTGAATATTAGTATGTTTATACTGGTCCTACAAGTCCTATCCCTAATCCTACGCTCTAGCCACTAGTTGGTGTCGCCATTGTCGTCATTGATGCCGGTGCTACTGGTGCTGCTTCCGCTCTTGGTCGTCGTGGTACCCCTGATAGGTCATCAACGGGCGGCACTGGTGGTACAACAGTAATGTGTCCTGCTGGTGCGCTCAAAAACGGTAGAGTAGCCCCAAGATTAAGTGTGGGATTATACCTAGGAACTGGCCCCCTGATTCAGTGAGGGTCAACTGGACCTCCTCCCTCCGTATCAGACCCGATATATGAAGTAGGGCAAGAAGCCGAGAAAGACACGGCACCTCCCTCCAGAGACTATCGGACGTCTGGTATCTTCTGGTCCTCCTCTCCATGCTCATCATCCCACCAATAGATGAAAGACAGATAGGCTCCAGTAAACCGTATGAGGTACTTGGAGTACCTTGCCTGGTCCTCAGCATGGGCCTGAATCTCATCCTTGACTTGCTTCTTGGAGGTAGTCAGAAGGTGCCTGGTCAGTTCCCAAGATGCCAAAGTAGAACTGGCCTTAGCTAAATCCACACACCGTCGAAGCTGCTACTTCACTAGGGCTATTCTGTCAAAGTACATGAATCTGGCGCTTATCCTGGCCTTTAACTCCAGCCGCCGTGTCCTGACCTCCTCAGCTTGTATCCCCTTCTCAGTCCACTCATATCGTTCTTTCAGGTGTTTGTCTTTGAGTGCTGCCAACTGTTGCTTGGTCTCGGACCAGCCTCCTTCTAGCGTGGCACACTCCTGCTGGCTGTGGTGGAGTTGAGCAGTCAACTTTGTGAGCCTTCTCTCCAAGGCCGAGCTTGGCGCTGATCAACTCCCCATAGCTTGGATTAGATCTGTCCTCCTGCTCTTGTAGCTCCTTCATCCGTTTTATGGCATCAGCCAGTACGACCTGTAACTGATGGACCAACTAATCCAGATTCAAATTGGTTACTCTGCTCTCATCCCTTGGAGCCAGTTGTTCTGGCCCATTTGACTCCCGTGTTGTCTTTACCTCTACCTGATCTGTAGATATCTCCATAGTCGGCTCTTCCAGGGCCTCCTCAACCTGCTCCACCTGCTGCTCCATCGGGCCCTGCTCCTGCCGATTATCCACTGGGATCCGCTTGTGCTGTCGATCCGCCAAGACTGGATTTTCTAAATAGTCGGCACTTCCAAGGCTGAACACTGCTTGATCCTGCGGCTCAATGAGAGGGCAAGATTTTCCGGCCCCCGTTCTTACATGCCTCTGGGTAGGTCGAACCAGACGCTTCACCTTCCCCTTTGGGATTCTTTCTACTCCTGAAGTAAAGGCCTATCTCTCCACCTCCTCTTCCTCTTGGGTATCCGATGAGACCGAGGTATTATCTCTGTACTTAGGGGGATCAGCGCCCTTCCGTAGCCTTTTAACATACCTCCTAGATCTCTACGTGCAATTCGTGATACCTCTTGTCTTTTCTTCTCTGTCCTATTCGGCTAGATTATCTCATTTGAAGATGAAGACTGGAGGTTCATGACAATCACTTTTGACGCAGAACAAGACAGTTTTTCAGTGTCTGTTGCCTAGTCCCCCTCCTACCGGGTCAGGTGAGTGTCATACGCCCCTTGGGAGCCCTCTCCATTGGCTACATCTAGTGGCAGTTCTCATGGAGGGCGTACTGGCATCGTATCTGGCGGTCCCTCTCTGTCATCCGAATCCTCACTTGAACTCTTTAGCTTTGGCTCTGGATAAAAGTACTCCTCTTCATCTGGGAACCAGTTCCTTAACATGGCAATTATTAGCTCTACTCCCTTGATTAACTTGTAGTCGCCGGTATGCACCGGGTAAGCATCCTTTTGAGGCTAGACAGAATAAGAAGTGCCCAGTTGTGATCCCTCTTCTTCTCCGCTTGATACATATTCTCCAGCAACTCAGTGCTTGCGTAGTGGGACTTCTTCTTCACACACATGATCTCTACCAATGTCCTCACTCTATTCTGGTACATTGGCGTGAAGCCCTTGACCCTCGTCCCGTTAGTGTTCTAATCTGCCTTACTCAAGCCATCACGACGATGAGGGTAATCAACACGAGGACATGGAACGGGTGGCCGGTACCGGCCATGGTGCCAAGGGCTTTGGCAAACAGGAGGGCCACGACCATCATGACGACGAGGTTGATCACCACGAGGGCACGGAGAGGGTGGCCGTCATCAGCCATGGTGCCGTGGTGAGGGAGGCCGGTGCATGGAGAGGGTACTTGAGGAGGTCACTCTTTGCATCTTTTGATTATCACTTCCAAACAAAGCGTATCTAAAAGTACCTTAAAAATTAAAAATTATTATTACTATGATTAGTAATATTTAAAGAATATTCTTATTTACAAGTGCCAATATTACCACGACGACGAGGGAGATCATCATGACCAAGGCCAAGAAATTGGTGGTCGGCATCGGCCATGGTGCTAAGGGCAACGATGACGAGGGCCACGACCAAGCCAAGATGAAGGAGATCACCACGAGAATGTGGCTGGTAGCGGCCATGGTGCAAAGGGCAACCCAAACGAGGGCCACGACCATCACGAGTGCCAGTATCTCCACGATGACGATGGAGATCATCACGACCAGGGTCAGGAAATGGGTGGCTGGCACCGGCCATGGTGCTAAGGCCCAGCGCCATGATGAAGGTGACGGCCATAACGCCATCCAGAGTGATCACCACACTAGTGCCACGACGAGGGTCAAGACCATCATGCTATCTAAAGTGAACACCACAGGAGTGCCAGTAACGCCACGGCGACACGGGAGATCATCACGACCATAGCCTGCAAGTGGGTGGCCGGCACCGGCCATGGTGATCAGTGCCCACTGCCACAACAAGGGTGACGGCCATAACGCCATCCAAAGTGATCACCACCCAGCGCCACGACGAGGGTCATGACCGTCACGCCATCCAAAGTAAACACCATAGGAGTGCCAGTAACGCCACAACGACGAGGGGGATCATCACGAACAGGGCAGGGCCCAGGTGGCCGGCACCAGCCAGGGTGCCAAGACCCAGCGCCACGACAAGGGTGATGGCCATCACGCCATCCAGAGTGATCACTACACTAGTGCCACGACAAGGGTTGAGACCATTACGCCATCCAAAGTGAACACCATAGGAGTGCTAGTAATGCCACGACGACAAGGGAAATCATCACGACCAGGGTCTGCAAGTGAGTGGTCAGCACCGGCCATGGTGATCACCATCTGCCGCCACGACGAGGGGGACGGCCATCACGCCATCCAAAGTGGTCACCACACGAGTGCAAGTTACACCACAACGACGAGGAGTATCATCACGATGAGGGCCTGGGCCATCATCACAAGGAAGTAGATGGCCGAGGCACCAAATATTTCAAAATTTCTTGAGCATGAATAAGTGTGCAAGATATTAAGGATTGTGCCTTGTTGATCATTATCTTCTGCTTCCACGTCGTCGTTCACCGCCACTACAGATTCCGCCGCCGCCTTATTCTCCACTTGCTCGCTTTGTACCTCCTCTACTCTTCCCTCCTTGTCTGCCTCAACGTCTTGGACCTCATTGTACAATGAAACCTCCATCTGGGACATTCAAGGCACAGACTAGTGATACCTTAGTACATTCATCTGTACAATCATTAGTCAGGGTTAGTAGCAAGGAATTGCTCTACATAATGCACTTGAAAATGCAATCCAAAACCCTAATTACTTGCTTGAGATTAGAGTCTAGGGAAGACATGACGAGAAGGCAAAGGCAAAGCGACTGCTAGGGACAATGCTGGCGACGGCGAATACAGCAACGGCGACGACGGCTAGGGAAACACAGCAAAGGCGGCGACTACAACAATGATTAGCCACGGCGAAGACGGCCTGGGCAAGTACAGCAAGGAAAATGACGGCTACGGCGAGGACGACCAGGGCCAGGACGGGCAAGGAGGATGCTGGCAGAGGCAATGACTAGAGCGAGAATGACATTGGCGAGGATGACTACGGCGAAGGCGGGCCTTGCGAGATCAATCACGGCAAAGTCGGCCACGGCAATAACAGCAAGGGCGGCGACGACTAGGTGAGGAGGAAAAGGGCAAGGACGGGCAGGACGAAATGACGGCCAGGGCGTGGATAGCCAAGGTTCAGGGTCTGACGGGGCTTCTCAAACACTACTACAAAAGCAAGGACGGTTTTGTAGAGGAGGGCAACAGCAAAGACGATGGCCAGAGCGAGGGCCAGAATTTAGACTAGGGTCAAAACATCAATGATACTTGATGTTGACACCACGATACTGAGGGTAGTAAAATAAGGTTGACATAATTCACCTCGACGTCTTCTCTTCCTCGGAATTGCTTTCTTCACTAATAGATGGTTGATCGCTCTGTTCTAGAGTCCTCTACGTCGGCGTCTCCTCCATTGTCTGTGGAATCAATTCCAATCCTCGCTTAGTGACAACGTTGGTATACTCCAAGACCCTTGCAGTGTCCTCTTGGACACGTTCTTGACTATTTCGACGCCTTGTCCACATTTTGTTTTGCTTCTGTTACTTTGAACTACTGAACCTGAGACAACTCTTACGTCTTCTCTTTGGGCCTCCTCTAGGCATACTGAAGAACTTCCATTGCTCAATGAGTATAACACTTTAGAACTTGTGATGGCAATTACTGACTCCTTATTCTAATAATAACTTTCAATACAATGTAGCCTATCGTCAGCTTGGTGGATGTTCATAAAGTCTGACAATTGGAATTTAAATCTGGAAATGGATCTAATTTTGAGCTTGAGCATCGTCCCTATTTAAAGAGAATTTCATCCTAGATAGCAGAATCTAGTATTATATTGCCATGATTCTCATCGTGCTCAAGCAACTCAAATTCATTTTAGAAATCTGTTAGTGTTTTGACAGCTACTTCTTTTGACGGCTACTCTGACATCGGCTCTTCCAAAACGGCAAATATAGATATCAGTGGTCTTCTCTGAATACAGTTGAAGTCGGCTCTACCTCTCAATTTGTATATAAGCAAATTTTCTCAAGTGCTCGATTTTAATCGATACTGCATAGAAAATTTTGAGTTTGTACTTCTCCGAGAGTAGATTCATGGCATTCATTCGAGTCGAAGGTGCTGGCGTCCCTACTTCCTTCCCAATAGGGGACTATGGAGTTGCAATTGTCACTGCGTTCAGTCTAAGTTTGATGTTTCAGTTTCTCGCAGCACGGATGCACGTAGATGAGGAGGTCTTTGATTTTGATTCAAGGCAGCTTACGCACACTGTTAGACAGCTCTCAACTACTACTGAAGATGAGAAAGTCTAGTTACTTAAACCTGGTAGGTATAGAGCTTACGGTCTCACGGATTGCCTTATGGGCGCATCCACCGAACTCTTGACTCTAAGAAAGTCATCTACTTGCACTAGGCAAACTAGTCTCCCAGCTTGCGTAAAAATTGAGCCCGGTCTAGAGACGAATTATGAACTCAGCGACGATGAAGTCCCAGAGAATGTAGATCACGATCCTATTCTTCCTCCTTCTCAGCCTAATCCTCAATCTTTGGCAGACAGCTGTGCATTCACTAGTAAGCAACCCACCGACCTTTCTCTGCCTGCAAATCATAGTGTCGTGGAGTGCCTAAAATTGCTACTGGCTAGGAAAGGCTCTAGGAATATCTTTAAGAAGGAAAAAACGGCACTAACCTAACACGCAAGGAGATACTTGCCCTAGAGAATGTTGGCTTTTGACTTCCACAGCGGGAGGTTATATCGCCGCAAAGGCTCTTCCAAGACCACCCTCTCCCCGTTGACTTGTCAACATATGCAACTCTTGCATTCCTTGATGAAGTTCCCAAGCGACGGCACAAGTCCGCCGCAACAAGAAGATCCCATCCATCAAGCAAGCCAAAAACTGTGCCAACGCTGCAGCATACAAAGGTCGCATAAAGAAGGTGGACATGGTTCCAGTCCTTGCCTTGGGTTGCATTGTCAAGTTGAATTCGGGCACGCCTTTGACGATTTAGTAGTACCATCTCACAATTTTGCAGTTTCCAGACTGTTCCTGCTCTTCTTTCAAGGAGATGATGACTAAGTCAAAGGGAGGACGCAGTCAATGGGCTCACTGCAAACATCTCTTTTATGTCTTCACGGTCGTGTGTGGGTTTGATGCTCATGTAGATGCCTTCGTACATGCACCCACACTTAGCTTCAACGAAGTGAAGCTAGTGCTTGAGAGTGGATTGTTGACTCATCTAACATCTTAGGGAACTTCAATATTTCTATTTTTATTGTTGACATGTTCACTCTTCAAATCAATGAAAGTGTAGTGAGACTAAAAGGGCCACTACTGCAATTTTCAAAAGCATGTTCTATTCTTTACCCTAAACTCTGCAATTTCATCTATTTTGTACGCTAACCGTAGCTGGTCCATATCAACAATTTGCTTTTCATTGCAATTAATAGTGACGATGTAAAAAATCTATGCCCAAAACGAGTGATTGGTCCAGGTGATCGTGATCCTGGCACTCGTGTTCGCCCTGGCCCTAGTCGTGGTGTTCACCTAACCCCAACACCGAGCCGGTGTCAGCCACCCTGACCCTGGTCGTGGTGTTCTCCTTGGCCCTGACACCTAGCCGGTGCCGGCCACCCTGGCCGTGGTTGTGGTGACCACCTTTGTCGTCGTCTCCTAAACCAGGCCCTTGACGCCGTACTCTAAACCCAGCCCTAATCGCCGTGTCCTAATCTTGGCCCTACTTGCCGTGTATGCCCTGGTCCTGGTCGTCGAGGTCGTCCTAGCCCTAGTCATTGTGTTTGCTCTGGCCCTTGCTCCCAACGGGTGCCGGCCACTCTATCCCTGGCACTTTCGTCCTCCTAGTCCGTGGCCCTCGTCGTCGCGGAATTGAGTCCTATTACCACGGTTTAACTCAACAACAAAGTGTGCCTTTCATGTGCCTTGAACATTTTCCACCGACCCAATTCCACAATTATGAGTACCAAATATTCACGGTCATAGGTGCAAAAATTTACTATAAATAGTCCAAAATTTGTTAAATATAGTATCGTTGACCACGGTTGACCTGAAATTCCTACTCGTAATCTCACATTTCTTCGCTCACTACTCACCGCGCCCCGCTCCCTACACGCATACTATCCTCGTCCCTGGAACAATTCTGGAGTACGGTAGAGTGCACGCATTGAAGTTCTGGCAAGCGGACCTCAAGCAAAATTCTTCACACACGCACTACATACCGTTCAAGTCCAACACAACGTTCAACTAAGGCTTGGAAACTATAGGAGGTGTACGTGGAACATCGCCTAACGCGTGATGTCCGCCCTCTGAAGACAGGACCACCTAGCACCAGGTGGGAAACGAGGGGGTGTTGCATTACTAAACATTAAACAAACGACTAATCCAGTACACCAGATTAAATATAGAAATAATGCACTGCAACGTAGAGCACAAATTATGACAACCGACCACAGAACACAGTGTGTAGGGGATTTCATACCTCTGGACTCTGAACTACTGCCTTGTCGCAACGCCCAACACGAAGCAGTGAAGGACGTTGTAATGATCCTGCCGCAGAACTGAAGGTATCCCCCTCGAGGTTCAAGGCATTTGAGAGTCAACAAAGAGACTGTGCGTTAGGAAGATAAAAAACAGGAGAACATATAACAAAGATTTCAGATGATGGTTACATGTTCAGCTCGACCCGAGCTAATCGTGCATGGCTACACACCGCAAAGATGCTTGACACATACGTTAGGTAGGGAGGTACCAAAACAAACAGAGAGAAGCACATTTAGCTCGAGTGGAGCTGAATGTGCATGACCGTGTACCATAGTTTAAAACAAGTGTACAAAGGGGACATCATAAATTACACGGGAGCAAAATAATCACACACAACAACCAGACTCATCTCAACCGAGGTGAATTTGACAGCACAAAGAGACGAACATAAAGGATACGAACATTTTATACATTGGCCTAAGGTTAGTACAGATAGAGGAAAATTGCCGAAGCATTTATATTCAGAAGAATAAAAATACAAGAGTTGTGGAGAAAAGGAATGTACAGGAGACAGTTTACTTGAGAAAGTGAACCTATCTACTCCACATTATCAGGAATTCTACTTGAGGAGCACTCACAGGTTGCTTCAACGCTTGTAGGCGTCACGACATCAACAGCAACACGCTCCACCTGCATCGCAATTTCCATGATAGGCGCAACAAGCGTAGGACTCTTGGACGAAGCATCATGTCCTAGAGAAGAATGCGGAGTTGGTGGAACTAGAGCCGAGCCAGATGGAGTCAGGTGAGGCGATTCCACCTTCGGAGGAGAGAAGGAGTCATCTGACGCAGCGGTCATAACTGGCAAGTCCGAAATCCTATCTGCAACTAGCGGTGTTGATTTCAGCTCTACATACTTCTGCATTAAAGCTTGGACCATCCTGTTGGACTGATGTTGCATTTCCAATCTCTGTTGTGCAAGGAGAGCACCTTGGGGCTCCTGCTACTATCTTAGCGCCTTCCGATTGGCCAACGCTTGCGCCTCTATCTCCTTCCTCAAACTCTGCACAGTGAGTGTCAACTCACATTGATTCGTGGGCGGGGAAGTCGACTCAGCTAGAGAAGGCATCGGATCTTGAGTTCTGCTGCGTTTAGGAACTGGAGAAGTCATTACCCTCACGTTGTCATCGGACGTGTCATCTCCACCTTCAACTCTTCTTTGAGAACGCGTGTTTGAGGGTCCAACATTGTCCTCTAACCTTGTGTTATGGCGTAGAGCTACGCCTTTTGGATCCTCTCTAAGATGTGCATCATCCTCCGCGCCCAATGTATCTGCTCGAGAAGGAGGATTGGTCGACGCCCCCGTCGTAAGATCTTCCCTCGGAACATCAAAGTCGTCATCTTCCTTGTCATCGCCATCGTTCTCTATGGGATTCTTACCCTTACTCTTTGAAGGCTTGGTAGGAAACCTCTTATTATCTACGGGATACTCATCGAGGACGAAGTCGGCCTTGGAAAGAGACAAGGCCAATAGTGCTTTGTCCTTGTACTCCTCATTCTCAGCTGCCTCGCAGATGGAGTCACACCTCAAAGACTTCATCTGCAAGGCAATATCTCATTGATAAAACAATAGCTTTGACATGATATCATGCGTTTATTCAGCTCGAATCGAGCTGAATATGAAACACATCCAAAGACACATTAAAGGCATGAGACAAACATTATGCAGTTGCACAATCAGCTCAATTAGAGCTGAAAATGCGAAGTTGAATAGGCTAATCAAACTTGAAAGAATTATCGTAGCTCTAACTGTGGAATAAAGAATGAGCTATACGTAGTCCACAATCAGCTCCAGCCGAGCTGATTTTGCAACAATAATAAGAGCAGGGGAGAATGTACTATTGATGCTGTGAGAAACTTCGTGCCGGCAAAGGCAGTGAAGACGAGATCCCCAGGCTTGCAGCACTCCTTCAAGACCTGAAAATAAAATTCCATCGTGAACTCCTTGTACACGCGGTACTTGAACTTGTTGTATTTTCTGACCTTGGTGTTGGCGACATGCAGTGGAGACCTGTACTCCTTTGGAACTGCATACTTCTCTGTTAGCCCGTTCTTGACAAGAATGATGAGTTCCACAGGTTCCTTCAACAACTTATTCGATGCCGGAAGGTCGTCTAACCGCTCGTACTTCCCCAAGATGTACGTGGAATTGAACGTTTTGTACTCCTTTGCGAAAGGAGATCGCTCTATCAATGCACAGACCTGCCTTTCATCTTTCTTGTTCCCGCATATCCATACCCTCACATCCAGGTCATCAAGTATGGAAGGACCATCACTTCTCAAGGAGTCCATAAAATCCTTGAAAAATAGTTTGGCCACGGACGACTTGGCCTTCAGGTCCTGCCCTAGCACAAAACAGAAATTGATCAAACCAAGCCGGGGCTTGTCGGCGATTTGATCCCACGTGTTTTCAGGCCACATCCCCAACGTATCCATAATGATATTGTATTTCTGGACGTACGCCATCACGCCCGGCACCTCAAAGTATTTGCGCTTCTCAAGAAAGCCTTTGAACCACGCTTTTGCAAATGGCAAAAGTTCCTCCAAGGACTTGTTTTTGCTCCGCACCTGTGTTGCCTCAGAGAAGGTCTCCCCTGGTTGGTCGAGGAGCACGCGCATGGTTGCATATGTGACGTAGTAGTCTTGTTTGAAGCGCCTCCAGTTCTCCGGAATAAAATTCTTGGATGCGTCGAAAAACGCTAGAGACGGCTCAGTTTCTGCAAGTTGCGCCGGACGACATTCTTCCTCTTCCAACGCTTGATCCACTCGAGCATTGTGTAGTTACAGTCAAGAACGATGCTTGGCGTCTTGATGACTATTTTGGGGTACTGATACCTTCGGTTGACCCACTATGGTTCAAAATGTGGTTTGACATCTTTATATGATCCGCTTCTGTCAGACCCCCTAGGCACTTGAAGAATTCTTGATTGAGAATATTATCTTTCGTTGGCTACCACTTCTCCTTCTCCATAAACTTCTTCAAGGGATTTTTGTCGACGTCAATCAGACCACCCTAAGCGACAGCTGCCATCACGTCTCTGTTGAAGTAGGATGATTGCGTGGGCTGAAGTTGCTCATAGCCATGCGCATTAGCTAGAGTAGATGATGCGAATGAGCTAGACATGCAACTAGAGAAGTGGTACTAGTTAGAAGTAAAGAGAATTGGGTCTCCCAAGTGATATGGGCTGATCCTAGTGTACTAGGAGTGGAGTATGGGCTGATGTCCCATATGGTTTGCCAAGGGGACTCCCTTGGGTGTGCTACTTAAGAGGGGCAGCCCATGAGTAAAGATCATCTCTTTCCTATGCATTCCAAGTGTTTGTGTGAGGCTTTGGCATTCTAATCTAACCTTCAATAGGTTATGGGCCCACTCATGTGTTTTGCGTGAGTGAAAGATTAGATTGCTCATTGTGTGGAGGTCGTGCGTTGGAGCGCTGATTTTGGAGTATTGGAGCGCTGATTTGGAACTTTGGAGGGCTGAATTCGAGCTTTGGTGGGCTGATTTCGACATTGGGAGGTATTACAATCTTCCTACCTTTGATCTACGTGTTGGAGGGCTGAATTCGCACTTTGGAGCTATCATTTGTTGATTTGGAGCTTTTGGAGCACTTTGGAGCACCTTTGGAGTTTATACACGTCTACAAGGGCTGAATTGGAGCTTTGGAGCTTATTGGTGCTTGTTGGAGTATATTGGAGCTGATTGGAGCTTATTGGAGCTTATTGTAGCTCATTGGAGCTTATTGGCTCAATTTGTGCTCAATTTGTGCACTTGTGTTGTTGCAAGGCACTTTTATGCTTTGAGGCTCTTGGGGTGAGTCTACAATCTGATTTTGGTATTGCAATTCTTGCACAAGGGTTTGGAATGTGAGTTATGCCCTTGGAGTGCTCAAAATTAGAGTTTGGGTTAGTGAATGCACAACGGGGCTGATTTGATGAATTTCAATGCAATTAGGACTTGAAGGGGCTGAATTTGCGTTGATTTAGAGTCCTTGGAAGGCACAAGGGTGTCCATAGGGTGCATTACGTATTGTGAAGCACAAGGGTGCTGATTTGAGTGGATTTGAGCCAACGAGTGCGCAATTCTCCTAGTTAGGGTGTTGTGGTATGATCTTGTGCAAATTCACTAAGAACCATCACGATTGAGTGTTGTGAGGTTGATGTGTAGCACAAAGGTGCTGATTTAGTGTTTGGAATTAGTTTGGAGGCATTAGAAGCACGTACGTGTGCAATTTGCCTCACAAATCACAAAATTGTCAAAAAATCATAAAAACAATTTTTCTTAGCTTTCTAGGGGCTGAATTTTGTGAGCGTACGTCCTTCAATCAAGGATATGGCTACATTTGAGGGTGAAGGTGCTAAGGTTGTAGACAAGTTCGATGGCGTCAACTTCCACTTGTGGAAATTCAAGATGGAAATGGTCATGGCCGAAAAAGAATTGTGGGAGATAGTTGAGGGTAGTGAGGAACCGCCTTCGACCGACGCCGAGGCTAGGGTACGAACTGCGTACACTCGGCGAGAGAAAAAGGCCTTTGCGATTTTGGCTCTTAATCTTTCTGATTCCCAGCTTTCTCATATTCGGTCGTGCAAGACTCCCGCCGAGGCATGGGCCAAGCTTTGCAATATTCATGAGGCAAAGAGCTTGGTCAATATCTTGTTTTTGAGGCGCAAGTTTTTCACCATCAAGATGGAAGAAAACGACGACATGTTGGCGCACATCAACAAAGTCAAGGCTCTTGCGGATCAGCTCAACGGCGCAGACGTCAACATTACGGACGGTGATATCGTTATGACGCTCCTCGAGAGTTTGCCGCCGTCGTACGAGTATCTTATCGTTGCTATGGAGAGTAGGCCCATTAGCGAGCTCACTCTTGATTATGTGACATCACGGTTGTTGCATGAACTCTCGCGGCGCAAAGAGAACGAGACTCGTGGCGATAGCGCGGCGCTTATGGCGAAGCAATCCAAGAGCGGTGCCAGTGGGAGCTCTACAGACAAGGTATGCTACTATTGCGGTAAGAAGGGCCACTTGGCAAAATTTTGCTACAAACGCAAGAGAGAGGAAAGTGCCAACAATACAAAGGTCAACGATGCAGGTGATGAGTACGCATTTATGACCAGCGTCTCTTCTTGTAGTGATGACGGGGACGAGTATGCAATGATGGCAAGTGACGTGTCATGCAATGGTAGTGTGATCGATTGGATTGTTGATTCGGGAGCCTCGAGTCACATGGCGCCCATTAGGACTTGTTTCCAATCATATCACGTCATATCTCCAAAGAATGTCATTTTGGGTGATGATACGGTTCTTCAAGCCGTGGGTAAAGGATCCATCGTCGTAGACACCGAGGTGAAGGGTCGTGTGAAGACAATTACCATCCATGATGTCCTCCACGTTCCCAAGTTGAAGGCAAATCTTTTATCGGTGCGACATTTGGTGATGAAGCATTTGCGAGTGGAATTTAGCGACCAAGGGTGTTTTGTGTTGTCTCCAAGTCGTGAGGAGGTGGCCATTATACACGAAGTCAACGGCTTGTACCAAATCAAGTTTTCCAAGATGCACGCGGCGGAATCCGCAACGTTGGTGCAATCGAGTTCAGACGAAGACAAGTTGGCGTTGTGGCATCGTCGTCTCGGGCATTTGAATGTCAAGAGTGTGAAAGCACTGCGTGGAATGGTAAGTGGCATGGATCTTGCACAATCACACGTCGCACCTAGTTCATTCACATGTGAGGGTTGTATTGAAGGCAAGCAACAACGCTCACCGTTTCCAGTTGATGGGGCAACTCGTGCAACCAAGGTTCTTGAGATTGTGCATTCCGACGTGTGTGGTCCAATGAAGACCACGTCTATGGGGGGTTGCAAGTATTTTGTGACGTTCATTGATGATTTTTCGAGGAAGATATGGCTATATCCGATCAAAGCAAAGAGCGAGTGTTTTGAGAAGTTCAAAGAGTTTAAGGCGTTGGTTGAGAAGCAATCCGAGCACAAGATCAAGGTGTTTCGATCGGATAATGGCGGCGAGTTCATGTCCAACCAATTTGGAGAGTTATTGAAGAAAGAAGGCATTGCTAGACAAACCACAACGCCATATACACCACAACAAAACGGAGTTGCAGAGCGTGCAAATCGAACAATTGTGGAAATGGCAAGGAGTATGTTGCATGCACAAAATTTGGGTTTGGACCTTTGGGCGGAAGCGGTGGTGACTGCGGTGTACACACGCAACCGATGCCCGACGAGTGCGGTTCAAAACATGACACCAGAGCAAGCGTGGAGTGGGAGGCCACCCCGCGTGGAGCACATGCGCACATTTGGATGCATCGCATTTGCAAAGGTACCCGATTCTCAAAGAACCAAACTTGAGGCCAAGGCAACAAAATGTGTGTTTCTTGGATATTGTGAAGGTACCAAGGCGTACAGGCTCATGTCGCTCGAGACCAAGAAGATCATTCGAGCTCGTGATGTGACATTTTGCGAGAATTCCAAGGTTGAAGACAATTTGGACGATGGTCCAAGTGGGAGAAGTGGCGATAAACCGGCCATTGTGGACCAATCTTCCAAATCTCCCGTTATTGATATTGTTGATGAAGACGAAGATGACGAAGATGGTGGTGATGAGGAACATATTGAGGAGCGACCTTTGAAGACGAAGAATGGCGAGAAAAAGGCACAAGCAACGGCGGTTGAAGACAATGCATCCTCGAGCGATCGTCGTTATCCAGAGAGAAATCGTAGACCACTTGGCGAGTGGTGGAAGAATCATATTCTCCCTCAAGGTGAGGAGGAGCATGCAAACGTTGCACTTTTAGATGCTCCATTGACGATTCGTGAAGCGTTGAGTTGTGATGATGCAAACAAGTGGGAGCAAGCCATGCAAGAGGAGTACAAATCGTTGATGGACAATGGCACTTGGGAATTGACTCCCCTCCCCAAGAATCGCAACGCTATCGGTTGTAAGTGGGTATTTCGTGCAAAGAGAGATGCAACGGGTGATGTGGTTCGTTATAAGGCAAGATTGGTGGCAAAGGGCTTTTCACAAATCGAAGGTGTTGATTTTCATGAGACCTTTGCACCGGTGGCGAAATTCACCACTATTCGATGCATTTTGGCCATCGGGGCTGCCATGGATTTGGAAATGCATCAAATGGATGTGAAGACGGCGTTCTTGAACGGCGAGTTGGACGAGGACATCTACATGGTGCAACCCGAAGGATTTGTGCAACGAGGTAATGAGAACCTTGTTTGCAAGTTGAACAAGTCATTGTATGGGTTGAAGCAATCTCCACGCGCATGGTATCAAAAGATTGACACGTTTCTTGTTCAAATCGGGTTCACAAGGAGCATCGCTGATCACAGCTTGTATTTCATGCAAAAGGGGCAACATGTGGTCATCGTGATCATATATGTGGATGATTTGATCATCCTTGCAAGTTGCATGAGCTCTTTGAAGGCATTGAAGGCAATGCTTGAGAACGAGTACGAGATGAGTGATCTGGGTGAGTTGCACTTTTGTTTAGGAGTTGAGTTTGTGCGAGATAGAGCAACACGCACCATAACAATGAATCAAAGCAAGTATGTTATGGATGTTCTCAAACGCTTTGGCATGGAGGATTGCAAACCGGTTGGCACTCCATTGGATGTGAATTCCAAACTCGTGAAACTCACCGATGAGGAGTATGCATTAGAGGCTCAATCTAAGGTGGATGTGCCATACAAGCAAGCTGTAGGGTCATTGATGTATGCTATGATTGCAACAAGGCCGGACCTTGCGTATCCAATCAGCGTTGTGAGTCAACACATGGCAAGACCGGGTTCAAGTCATTGGGTTGCGGTCAAGAGGATCATGCGGTACTTGAAAGGCACAAGTGATGTGAGGTTGTGTCTTGGAGGTGACAACATTGTGTTGAGTGGGTATTGTGATGCGGATTATGCGGGTGATACCAATGATCGTAGATCCACCACGGGGTACATGTTCAAAGTTGGATCGGGGGCCGTTTCATGGAATAGCAAGCGCCAACAAACCACGGCCACGTCAACGGTTGAGGCGGAGTACATGGCGACGAGCCACGGTACGAAGGAGGCCATTTGGTTGAGGCAACTAATGGCGGATGTGAGATGCACTCAAGAGGAGGCTACAACAATCATGTGTGACAACCAAGGGAGTATGTCATTGGCGAAGAATCCAACGCATCACTCACGTACAAAGCACATTGATGTGCAATATCACTTCATTCGAGAGAAGTTAGAGATGAAGGTGATAGAGTTGAAGTATTGTCCAACGGAGCACATGGTGGCGGACGTGCTCACAAAGGCTCTTGCGAGAGATCGACATCAAAGACTAGTGGTGGCATTTGGGCTCCAAGGCTTTGGCTATTCGCAAAGTGGGAGTGTTGAAGTAGGATGATTGCGTGGGCTGAAGTTGCTCATAGCCATGCGCATTAGCTAGAGTAGATGATGCGAATGAGCTAGACATGCAACTAGAGAAGTGGTACTAGTTAGAAGTAAAGAGAATTGGGTCTCCCAAGTGATATGGGCTGATCCTAGTGTACTAGGAGTGGAGTATGGGCTGATGTCCCATATGGTTTGCCAAGGGGACTCCCTTGGGTGTGCTACTTAAGAGGGGCAGCCCATGAGTAAAGATCATCTCTTTCCTATGCATTCCAAGTGTTTGTGTGAGGCTTTGGCATTCTAATCTAACCTTCAATAGTCTCGCCAGAGATTGAAGCTAGAATCGGACGATGTGATTATCTTAATCTCATTCGCAAGGTTGAGCTTAGGTACCCTACTGGAATTTTTTTGCCAAAATTTGGTTCTTCGAGACGTCGATATTCGCAAATTGCCGCTGCATGGCATCGATGAATTCCTGCGATGTAATGGAACCACTACTTAGTGGAGTTCTGAAATCACAAATGTTTTCATCAGTTGCACATTCAGCTCGATTCGGGCTAAGTATGCATAGCATGGAAATCAATTGTCCACACATACAGCTCGAGTGGAGCTGAATGGTAAGGTAGAGTTTGCGACATACCTTATACGCCAAATCATTATTGGTTGGAGCTGCGCGACCCCCCGGAGCATTTTTCTTATTTGGCGGCGTGGAGCGTCCTAGGTTTGTCCTTGTTGACCGTGCCAACAGGATGTTTGTCGACCACGATGGCTTGAACACTGACAAATGGTTCACTCTGTTATAAAATGCGGAGATCTTCCAGAGCGTTTTCATGTGAGTGATCCAGGCAGCAAAGCACTTCCACACCCGGAAGTGTCTCTTTGTGGTCTCCTCAATATCCATGTCATCCACGATTGCTTTTCTGGCTGCCACGGTGTGCTGACCGTTGATGATATGGAACTTCCCCTTCCGAATCTCCTCCCACAAACTTGGCTTCTCATCCACCATCGGCATTACGCACAGTGTCTGCTTGTGCGTCTTATCAGGCATGTTGATAAGGTAATTGAAAAGAGACTGCACTCTTGTTTGCACATACGCTCAGATGGTCCAATCCTCCGGCACTGGGTGAAGCTGTTTGATGTCGAGTTCCTTCTTCATTTCGAGCTTGTACTGGAAACAGTCGAGGCAGTCTGACCAAAGCTTCTCGTAAACCACTGCCGCTTGGAGTAGTCAATCGTCTCGCCAGGACAAAGCTTTTACAGTAGATCAGTGATTGCAAAAGCAAAGCTCGCCTTAGCTTCCGGAGAAGCTTTGCCTTGTTCCTTCACTTGTGATTTCATCGCACCACAAGTTGTTGCTTCGGTCGCTAGAGACCGCCTTGCCCGCTTTGTCGGCGTTGGGTTTTCATCTCGTGATTTACGCGTGGCAGACCAAAGTGCGGCCTTCTTCTGTCCAGTAGTGCCTTGGCTTTGGCTACCGCTCTCTATCCGCGGAGACACTTCAACTGAAGTCATCTTCGCTATGTACTGGGAATTTTGATCGATCTTTATCTCCATTGCATGAAGAATTTCCGTGAGCTTCGACGACAAAGCCTTTGCGCCGAGGGGTCCCCCTGTACTACTTATCTAGTAGTTCTCCTCCTGTTGTTTGAGAATGTTGTCCCTGATGGACTCAAATATAGAGTTTGAAAGGGTGTCTAGTAGGGGTTCTAGGGTGAATATTCACAAGTGGAACCATGGTCACTGAACACCATGATTTACACCCACCACTATGTCGGTTTGCTTGTACCCAGGCGCCTGTAATCAAAATGGCCTGTGTGCAATTGGACATGATACTTGGCTATATCAGGTAATTGGAAAAAAAATTGTGGACTGCAAAGCACACCCATTGGTGACAAACCTGGAGCAGAAAAACATGCATTGTCATTATCTAAGACAAATGAGGACTACACCTTAACCAAGCCCTGGGTGTATGTTTCCGTGTTAAGAGACCATATTTGCACTAGTGATTTGAGTCATGGAGTCGATAATGACTGTATATTCATGAGGACTCTTAGTGGTGGGCATAGTTTTCACCACGAGATACTTCTTGTGGTGGTCAAATGATACGATTTTCTCGTCCAGCGATATGTTTAAGAAAAGTGTAGATGATCTGAATTTGTGAGTTAATGTTAGACCACTAAAGGGGCCAATATGCTCCAACCCACATGCCTGGTGCAATTCTGAATCCGTTATCTCGTAGCACTTCAGAACTTCTTGTTCTTCACCGTCATAGTCTTCGATGATGATTTGGGTTGGCCTGTAGAACTGTTGAAGTATCGTTTCCTCGTTGATCCTGTCAGTTCATGTGGTTCAAAAACGTGGCCAGATTTGACTTACAGAGGAGATTTAATTTTAAGTGAATTATACACGTTCGACATTCATAGGAAGGGACTCATATTTAGCTCGAATCGATCTAAGTATGAAATGTGTTTATGTAGTTCCTGCATTATTGCCACAAGGATTGTGATTTATCGTTTGTCATTCTCGATGAAGGTTGCATATTAAGCTCGAATCGAGCTGAATGTGCATAGTATCTGTCGTTATTGGTAGTATCCCAATGACCATTCGTTCTTACTAGACATAATTCTATGCTATATATGCATATTCATCTCGTGTCAAGCTGAATTTAGAGAGTCAGATATATGGAATGTGCATGCATATTCAGCTCGATTCAACTGCATATTTATATTCGAGCTTAATATGCAGTTCATTGTTTGTCTATATTGAGTTACAAAAGTCGGGCAAAAGATTTAAACTCATATTAAATTTCATATTCAGCTCAAATCGAGCTGAATGTAGAGTGTCGTATTTATTCAGTTAGCACATTCAGCTCAAATCGAGCTGAATGTGCAGTTGGGTGATGTTCTGAGCATACTACTTTGAATGGGAAGGTAGACTAATATCTGTCGTTCGCAGCCTTATTTCATATTCAGCTCGATTCCAACTAAATATACATAGTTCGTGGATCTTAATGTGCACATTTCGTTACATTAAATCAACATATCTAAACAGAGAATGCACAGGTTCTGAGTGCAAAGTAATATTGTAATTCAAGCATACCTTTCCGCCATTTTCACTACAAGGTGATTGCAACTCCTTCGCTTGATACTCTATTCGCAATTGCACGCGAGACAATCAATCCCGGCATTTCAATTACGTATTCAACATCAATAACAATATGCATTCGAGTTTACAAGAATTGCATCTCATAAGGCATTCCAAAATCAGAAAAATTACAGTATCCGAATTGACAAAACATTAATATGGGTTGTCTTTGCATGAATTCGCAGATCATAAGGTTACAGAAATGGTTTAGATGATCTAAATTATGACAATAAATCAGGGAAGCTCTCATGCCCTCCTAGCCTCCGGCAATCAACGACGCTACCGTGCAAGCCTAGAGAGGAGAGCCCAAGTCCGGAGAGCGGTGATTTGGAGAGCCTAGAGGATAGGATCCATATGAATTTTAAAAATGACACTAATTTTAGAAAATAAAACTCTATTTTAAGGATATTTACTAATAATAGTAAATTTTGGTAAATTTTAAGTACTTCAACCGATTTGAAGTAGGGCATCAGCTATTCTAAGTAGGGTTTAGGGTTTTTAGTTCTAGTCTCCCCGTCTAAACATCGACTGGTCCTCATTCTTCATTCCTCGGTCTTCATGATCCCAGCTGCGAGCAGAATATTTTTAACCTCGTCCAAGCTGAGAGTAGGGGCATGGATGTACGTGTCAACTTTATAGTTTAGCTTGCAAAAGAAACGAAAGATATAGTAAAGGTGTTTGCAGTTGACGTACTAGCCACGCCTCCCAACAGCTGTAGAGTTCATGCTGGCGTAATGTGGGCACGTACATGACGGAAAATTGCACAATGTGATATTGTACAAATTATCATTGGGCTCCACCCCGGACTGGAGCACGATGATGGCACCAAACCCGGGATAGGGAAGTAGGTTCACGCGGAGAATATTTTCCTTAACGTTTCGTGCACTCTCCCATTGATTGCGGTGAGCTTCCGTGGGAGCCTTGGTGTTCCGACGTACGTTTTTGCCGTCTCGAGATGATGGGACTCTGTCAGCATGCAATGGCCGTAGGTGAGTCCAGAGCACCGGCTCAAACACTTTCGAGGTCGTAAAGAGGCGTCGAGGCGAAAGGGCTGTAGTGGACTGCATACGAAACCCGGCCTCCTGGAGCTCTAGGATCTCCGAACGCGTGAGGTTTGTACCAAAGAGGACGGGCCAAACGTCTGGGAGTTCCGGGCGTTCTCTGACAAAGAAGCGCTTCGGTCCCATGACACATCGTTCGATTTGGTCAGGACAGAACCAGAAATCAGCCGTCTGAGGTTTAGTCCCTTTGTACTCCGTCCTAGTGCCTCGGTAGGTTGGGGCAGCTGTAGCCTTACCGTCCTTCGCAATCAACATCTTGCACTTGTTGCCATTCCCCGCTTGCACTACGTGACACTGCCTTCTGGACTTGTGTGATATCCTTGCAATGTGCCATTTCGAGGTGTCACAGTCAGTCTCCAACACCCTAGTTGTGAATGGAACCGGAGAAGTAGATCTTGGTGATTGCTCCGAGTTCATTCGAGCAGAGCAGATCGTGTTTGGACACGTGGATTCGAGAAGTTCACCTTGTCAGGGCGACGAGAATCTCCCTCGCAACCCACTGGCATGTCGACTTTCTCTTGGCCGAGCCAAACACCTCTTCCCCTTCCAAGTGTGGAACTCGTGTAGAAACCTTCGCAGCCCCAGGCATGTTGTTAATTGCTTTGGCGATCTTCTTGCCGTCATGGGATGCCATAGCCCTCTTTAGTTTTAGATCGTGCTTGGACGGAACAGTCCCAGACGGACCTCCACATAGAAATGTTTCGTAGTTGGTCATGTGCATGAACGCACACTCCCAATCATCGGTGGTGGCAACAAAGAGGTCTGAGCCTCGCTTCCCGGAGGCTTGCATCCACTTGTTGTGAACAGTCTCTGCAAGGTTGCATGTTGGAATGTCTGCTAGTTCATCTCACGGTAAGATTCTGCAAAAATTGCATCACCCAATTTATCTTATTGCATAAATCAATTTTGGGCCAGAGGGAACAGTAGTTGACCCCGTCAACATACAGGCAATCACGGGGGAAGGGCCATCGACATCGAGGGACTACAACATATTCTAAACATCCACGTGAAGTGAAAGGGTGCTTTTGATGTTTTACCGTTTCCATGAAACCGCCCCATTGACGGTAGCGGAAATGCCAAAACGCCAACCAGTCTTCAAGGTCACGAATCGCATCTTCTGAAGCAGCACCCGAAGAATACCACCACGCTCTCAACTCAAGGTACATCCTATCAGCTTCCTCCATTGTTTGGGCATCTTTGTATTGTTTGCAAAGCCTGATGTGTTGATTTTGGAAGTTCTTGGTGATCAGCTTCTTAGTATGCTTGTGCATACTTGTTGCCCAGTGAAATAGACAAGTTCTTTCACGGTCTACCATAGGCACGGAAGGATTTCCCAAGCCATAGACGATGCAAACTGCATTGAAGTTTGCTTGTGTGTTGTCGCACATGAAACCTTTGAAGTTGTTGTCCATCACTTTGTTCAGGCAACGCCAAAATATCAGCTGACCCTCGGTGCCTTCCGTTTGCATATCGCACACAGCAATTGTCATCACTTTGCAGTAGGTGGAGTCATAAACGTGGCAGGCAATAGTGGTCCACAGATTCACTCTCTCCACGTGATCGAACGTGATGAAACAATTTTGGAGTTCACCTCCCGCTTGCATCCTTCTCACGAGGTCGACGCCACTCCCGGGGCCATGCACGAGCATTTTGAAGAGATATACCTTTTCTTGTCCTTGGCTTGGGAATACACTATCGTGTATGAACTTGATCTTCGCATGCCGCTTCATCTCTAAGATTTGATCAATCTCGCCTTTGCCTTTGCCTTGTGCTCGAAAAGTGGCGATCATGTTCCGAACGTTTGGAGAGCTGAGCATACGGAACTTGTCCATCACCTTCTCCAATTCTTGTCCTCGGAGCATCTCTTTTGGGCCTGGCCCACTGTGGACAAGAAACGTCTCGAGGAACTCCTTGCTAGCTGCAAGAGCGATGGCCGAATTCTCGGTGTCGGGAGTCTTCCCCACCTCCGATGCAATCAAGCCGGTGATGGTCTCCATGGACTCTCTACACGGTCCATTGGCGACGGTATGTCAATGGAAGCCCAAATGGATACATGCACGAGACATGTCGTTCACGTTGAGCACATAATACACCCGCGCCGTGCAGGAGTCACGACAAGATGAAGCTTTCTTGCAGAATTTACATACAATGGAAGACTTCGGAAGAGGGCTTTGACGAATATCGAACAGGAAGTTAGTTGTACCTGTCCACTCTGTCTCATTCTTCTTATACGTTCAAGCAAGATAGTCACAGTCTTCGTTTTCGCAACGCAAGTGTCCAACGCACGCCGACCTCCTAAACTTCAAACTGAAGGGGTTGTGGATGTTGGACGTCGTGGTGCGGCACCATGTGTGGCCATCATAATGCTTGTCCATTTCCTCCGTGCTCCGGGCTCCGGAAGAGTGCACACGCCCAGAAACCGGTGGTAGCTCAAAGACCACATCCCCGTCAAACTGCGCGGGAAGGAACTGCACCTTGTGATATGGGATGCGATCAAAATCTATTTGAGCAAGTTCATTACGAGAGCCAGGAACACTAGATAGCTTCCGCTGACATTGCATAACACTAGGACAATCCTGTGAACTACTAGGATATAGAGGAGGGAGGGAGAATGAGGAGGAAGATGGACTATTAGCGGGGCTGCGGACAGTAGCTTGAGTCGCAACAAAAGGAGCTGGTTCATTCAAGTTTGGAAGTTGCGAGGGTATTGATGGTGTTTCCCCCTCAGATTCACTGGACAACTCAATGATGGGGTCTAGAGTCTCGCGTTTCACATTACGAAGATTGACCATAATATCTGCAACGGAACGAGTTGGATTAGCAAATTGCCTCCTATCATGACGTGCGTGAGGCAACTCTACAGTGGAAGTATGTGAGGCAGGGGCTATAATTTCAGTACATGCAGCCAGTTGCTGCGGGGTAAGACCGTATGCTTTGTACTGACCAAGATGGAGGAGCCAGTAGTAACCCTCGGCCTCTGTACATCTAGACTGTAAAATGCCCTCTTTCACTAGTCCATACTTCTCAAGGACCTCTTCTTCGACCATGATGGAGCTTTCTGCTAGCCCGAACCAAATGTACAGAAGGTTAGAGGTGACTTTGACAAAGCCAGTTTCACCTACTGGTAGAACTAGTGGGACCTGTCACCTCTAACAGAAATACTAGCCATAGAAAATATCGTGGTAGGGAGGTACTAGTTGATCAAGGAAGTGATACAAAGCGGTAAAGAAGACAGTATAAGATGAATTGTGATGCACAATTAATTTGGGTTGAGTATATAACATGGTGTTGTTCCCTGGCAAGTGACTATGTTCAGTGTCATGGAAAAAATTATAAAGTAGCCATTTGAGATAGATCTAAGATTGGAGCCGCCTTGCAACTGACATGAATTTCACTTTAAGCAGACGTCTAATCTGAACAATGTCAGAATGTTATACGGCGCAAATAATTAAAATAGAGTGAGAATGTAGTGAGTCACGTGCATCAGCTCGTAGTTCAAAGTTCATGAGTGGATGTAATGAGAGTGGGATGAATCAAATTCTGAGTTGGCTTGGTCGTACAACACAAAGTAATATAATATTCACGTGAAGAATTTGTCGTTGAGTTTTATTTATACTAAGTAGACACAGTCTTTGTGAAAGTGCTGTTTTTTGTAGGACTAATCTATATGAACTATAGAAGAACCTTCTATAGCGGCCGGTACTATAACAACAATTGAATAAATAATATAACCCCAATCGTGAGCGTCAATTAATTGTATTTTATAAAACATCCTAATAAGTACAAGGATATTTATTCTTTAATCATAAAAATCTAAGTAGCTGCCTTCACTAACGTAGCTCGGAAGTCTTGTTAATCACCAGTCAATTAGATGGGCATTGTGTTTGGAACGAAACCCCAAAACAGAGGCTCGGGTTCATCGTCAAAGAAGTCCTGGACGGCAGTGGCAATCTCCTCCGGCACAATTGAAACACCCTCGATTTCAAGGTTGCAAGGATCGGGGAGTCCCTGCAATTGGCAAACATAATGAGACCACATGAACCTCCATACAGGAGGATGACGAGGGTAGGAGTCCCAAATTCCACACGGGACACGATAGTGACGAAGAACATCTTTGTCTAGCAAGATGATTGCGAGGTCGATGTTGGAGTCCTGACAGTTTGGGAATTTGCCCATCCACAATTCTACGGCACCCTCCAAGCTGTTGATGGGATTTGACATCTGCACCAAACATCCATTTCTTGACACAACGGGATAGCCTTCTTTGTTTGGCATCGTCAATCTCCCAATTGTTTCCAAGTCCAGCACGTCCTCGACGCCGTTAGCCTCCGAAGCATCCATCATCGATGTTGAGATATATTAGGAAGGGATTGAGGATAGGTAATAACACATCTACTGAAGGCAATCTATACAAGTGTAGAAGTTATGATATTGGAATTGGATCGCGCAGCTATACTGACAATGTCTAACACTAACATCTGAGAAGTCTTCGATGCTGCGACTTACTAGGCAAGGACATAGGCTACAAAATATAGTGCACTCAAAGGCGGCGGTGTCAGGATATCGAGATCGTGAAGTTACATTCTATAGCAAGCGCCAGTAATCCATAAAGGCATGAACAACGTGTCTGTGTCAATGATAGTTGACTTAGAGGAGTAGAGTTGTTAGGAACAATGATGATACATTATCGTGCTGAAGTTTTTCAATTGTATTTTTATACTTTTTGAAAATAGATGGAGTGAGAATAGCAAAGTGCATGGCTCTTGCACACATGCGTTTAGGTAGAAGGAAGAAGTAGTTGTGAGATATTTGTGATGGTTTGATAGATTGCAGGGACTAGTCAGTGAACGTAGAGAAAGTTATACTATGTGCAACTAACGACTAGTCAGATGCTGGAAGGAAGTTCTAATTACTCTGAGATATCGAGTGAGCCAAGGAGG
This sequence comes from Pohlia nutans, assembly GCA_022496805.1. Lineage (NCBI taxonomy): Eukaryota > Viridiplantae > Streptophyta > Bryopsida > Bryales > Mniaceae > Pohlia > Pohlia nutans. Next base: position 8,727,416 of record CM040106.1, on the reverse strand, counting down.
AGAAGGAGACAAGGTTTATTATTCTCTAGTAGACGTGAATTGCAGCGTTCAAGGATGCGATCGTCTAAGCATAAATCACGATTGATTGAAGTTGAGAATAGCGTGGGGCTGAGGATTGATTTCGGGGGAGAGGAAGTTACTAAGTAGGCGAGTTTGCAAGACGTGATTGCTGCACAATCCAGTGACCAAGCTACTTGTGAAGGCAACGTCAAATCATACAAGGGCAGCGGTGCGCGATCAATTGTAAGAGTAGAACTATTGTTTTGAGTCTCATATTTTGCACACTACCAATTTGATTTTTCATTTTTAGTCTAAACTATTTGGAACTCTAGACTAATCAATGCATTATTCTAGAGATGGGTTGTGTATTGATTAAAGAGAGTAATGGAGCGGGTATGGGCACAGTGATGAAAGAATGCATGGAAAAACATCTAAATACATGCATGAACATGACTCATTCATGATTTCTGGTTCTTCATTTTGTTGACATTGGTATTTGGGTCAGTATAGTATTTCTGTTGGACAATATTGTATCATATAAAATTAGAATGATTTTTAATTTATTCATTGTGCCACCCTCTGTACGTGATGACGTTGTCATGGGACTCACTGAAGATGTCAACAAGATAAGCGTGAGATCCGACGTGAGAGGGACCCACATCGCGACCTAATCCCTAAACGAGTGAGGGTACCTTGATCGATCTCCTTAGCTCCTCTTTCACTGACTACGCCTTTGCAGAGTCGCTCCGCTGCTCCGAGAGTCCGCCGTTGCTGTGTCGCTCCGCCTCCGCCCCCGCACAGACCCTGTCTTCGTAGTCACAGTTGCTCATTGCAATTCTGTAGCTCGGATCTAGCTCCTCTTAGTCGCCTTGCTGGTTTCCTTGTCACACTGTCCATTGGCGTTGTAGCTCTAGGGTCTAGAGAAAGTTGAAAAGGTGAACAAAACTTGGATTCTGCTGGTGGCCCAGATTTGAGTGGTCAGGGAATGATCTTGGCAGTATGGCTCAAGACACGCTTGCCTATACTATTTTGACGACCATGCGTGCAAAGACTACGGCTCCGTGGCTAAACTGTAGTCTCAGAGATTGCCCAATGGCACTAGCGTTTGCTAGTGATGTTTGCACCATTGTTTGTAGTAGCATTTGCTAATAGTTTATGTTGAGGCTCAGTACCAGTAGCATGTGCTAATTTCTTTAAATATGCAGGTAACCATGGCTAGGGGGAAAGCGAAGACGGGTTTGAAGAACCCTGATCGACCTCCTGACAATGTCGAGACACAGGTGATCATCGATTTTAGATCTCTAGATAGTGATTCAACGCGTGATTTTATTAGCATTCACGAGTTACTGTACAAATTCTCCTAACATAATCTGAGTTCCATTAGGTACCCATTTCAAGCAGCGAAGGACCATCAACAAGAATGCCGCAGCCCGATCCACCTGATCCAGCCCCTCCAGCATAAGTAAGTCAAAATAACCCGATGTGATGTTATCTTCTTTGCGCAAGTGTAAGGAATCTTTGGGGCTCGATCATCGTTTCTCACAGCTGAAAATTTGACTATGTCAAACAATGTGAATGGATTTGTAATCCCTGAAACCTAAACCCCACTATTAATGACCATAGCTTGGAGCATGACGTCCCCGTTTGGAAATCACGACAAGCCTCGTTTTGTACCGTCGGGGCCGACGGCAGTTTACGATGTCCAGGAGTTGGGCACAGAGACGCCTCTTGATTAAACACCTCCTATAGCCCCTTGCTAAATTGAGTGCGAATTCTACATTGTATTGGGTACTTGTGAATTTTGGATGCTCGTGTGATCATGATTTAGATGTGCGATGATGCTTGTGATGTTGTTGGACTAAGTCTCTATAGTCAAAGATGCCAACAGTATGTTGCGTGGCGACAATTGTGACGGCAGTTACGAGCCACGTGACTCGTGACCGACGTGCAAATTCTGGATCAAACGAATTATTGCAAGCATGTCTTAGCTAGTTAGGTAAGTGCCCTCGGGGCCGACGGCAGTGTAGGGTGCATTCAAATTCACGTAGTGGCGCCACTCAAGAGGGGCAGTCAGGTGACAAGTCACGTGACAAGGGCAGCATGGTTAGCTAAATGGGACTCGCGGTCCTCAGCTCTCTTGCTTATGTTGGATCAAAGTATCGTGCTCTTGTAGGTAATCATATGAGCAACGTATGAAGCTCGCGTGGCGATGGCTAAGAGGCCCCAATGAGCCACGTGACTTGTGAATTTTTGAATCATGTTCTCGCAAGCCTGTTGAGTGCCCTCTATGGCGACAGTAGTCAGTGCAGTCCGTAGGTTAGGCTCACGGGCGTTCCCTGTTTAGCTTCTGCAAAATGATGATGCTTGTGTGATCACGATCTCATAAGCGTGATGTCATTCGACCATGTCCACGGAGTCAGAGAAGCGACGGTCGTGATGGCCATTGCGAGCCACGTTACTCGTGAGAGCCCCGTGTATAACTAGTGTTTACACTAGTTTTGGAAAGCCAGATGAGTTTAGGGTCCGACGGCAGTGGTGGGAGTCCAGCGGTTTGCGACTGCTTAAGCAACGTGATGAGCGCCACCACGTAGGGAGCTAGTGGACAATGATCAAACTCCGTGACGAATGAAGTACTAGATTCATAATCTGGCAAACTTGCGAATAGCGGTCGGGGCCGACGGCAGTATAGGGTGCTCACGAGATATCACCTTGGTTCCACTGAATGATGGCCTTTGCTGCAAAATCGTGTGCGTTGTGGCAAGGCTGGGACATCAATGAGCTTTGTCACTTGTGGATTTTCAGTGTCCATAAGTTAGAAATCATGATAATGCAAGCCTCATTGGAACCGTCGAAGCCGATGGCATTGTGGTGGACTCTGGATTTAGAGTCGGTCTCTTCATCTTTCTCGCTGTTGCACGTTGGAATTACAATATTCACTCAAAATGCTTATGAGTCCATTGCTTGGAGTGAGAGGGGACCTAGACATGCGAGCCGAGTGCACTACCTAAGAAATTTTAGAATATCTTTTAGTAAGCCTGATTACTATTGTCGGGGCCGACGCCATGATGGGGAGTCCAGGGTTTGGTTTGAAACGCACGCCTGTAGTATACATCAGTGGTCTCTATTTTGGTCATCACGCCTTCAGGGGATGGCCATAACGAGCCATGACGAGCCAAGGACCCTCACCCCTTATATGATTTGTACAAATCAATATATTTACCTCAAAAGTTGGCGGCAGGGTGGAAAGTTTCTTGAGTTTTTGAAATATGTTTTGTTGACCTTGATGGATGCCGTCAAGGCCGACGGCAGTTTGGGAATGACCACAGTGGCGCAGCGAAACAAGCATGTTGAGTGACGTGTGTGTCCGCTGCTCCAAAAGTCCTAACTTAGTTCAATATCTCGCGTGGGCAGTCACCTAAGTTGAGCGTGCCCAATTGTTGAATGAGTTACTGAACATAGTGTAATGAGCATCATGGGGGCTCTTAGTGCCAACACCAATGTTACGAGTCTGGCAGTTTTCCACGATGACAAGCACCAAAGCTTGACTTGAGTGGCCAAAGTATGCACCCTGGGTTTGTAACTTGTATATGACTAGATTAAAACTGGCCAAGTGACGACCAATACGGCCATATATATTTGTGCACAATGTTGGGCTTACGAGCTACTTCATTGTGGTAGAACTGCGTATCTAGAGGAACCTGAAACACGAATTGGCAAGCTTTAGAAGTGCCCTCGTGGCCGACGGCAGTCCGGAGGTCGCCAGTGGTGAACAGATCTGTGTCACTAGATGACTTTCTAGGGCAAGTAGCACTAACGCGTGCTGATCACGGTGACTAGCATCCAAGCAGGGTCTAGTGTGGAATTCTAAGTTTATTGCTTTTGTGCACTCTGTTACGCATATGGGGCTTTTGTGCACAATGTAAGGGCTTGCTGCATGTGTGCACTTTGGTGCGTTTGAGCAGAGTGTTGAATGAGCCATGTCAAGCGCCGTGACGGCACTGACTGCTAGGTTGTCTTCACTCGGCAGCGTCTACCTCAAGCATTAGTTTTTGTTTTGTGAATATTTGTGTGATTGAAGTTTGCTTGGGTCCAATGCATAGAATAAATAGAATACTCGTGAGAGGATGGCCAAAGATGTCGTGACGAGCAAAGTGACTTGATGGTTTTTAGTTTCTCTCAATTCGTGAAATTTTTTTGCCAAGCGTGACTAGTACCCAGGTTAGTTCCCTCCCTGTTTCGGTGAGCAACAGTGGAGAATCTTGGGATTGCTGTGACGAGCGTGCCGTGGCGTGGCGAGTTCCACAGACTTCTGAGTCCCATGGTCAAGTGATTCCAATGGGATCTTCGGACTTTAATGTGGCCTGGCGAATCACACTGTACCTATACCACCAAGGCATCGATCCACCCCTTCTAGCTCTTGGGTGTCGTTCATCTCGAATAATCTCGATAGCAGTGTGTGTGGAGAGTCCGGCTAAGGTGGTGTCATCTCATGCTTGGTAATGCGTGACAGGCATGGCAATGCGTGACGGGAGTGACGGGCGTGGCAACGCGTGACGAGCGTGGCAATGCGTGACGGACGTCAGTTCACAAAGGAGTCCAATGCTGTTCATTATTTACACTCTGTAGCTTGGCCAAACTCGTTCTCACCAATGCATGTTTGAAAACAGTGGATACAATTTATGTAATTTGTGGAGGTGTCTAGCCTTAAATGATAATTTTTTGGCATTGGCATTGAGGGCTCACGGCGATTCTGTCATTTTGATATTCTGACCAAATAGTTTGTTCTCGTTTTCTTTTCAACAGGTTACTCAGTCGCAGTACAATTCAGACAATGTTGATGAAGAGGTTGACACACCTCAATCAGCTATTGGTGTTGAAAGTGATGAGGATGATGAAGGCACTGCTGACGTCGACGCTATAGATGGATTAAATGAAGATGACATCCGGCGTACCCAGATGATCAATACAGTTGCAGCACTTGCTGCACTTCGCCTACAGCCAGTACATGTCTCTCGACACAACATCCCTCTTTGCAGGCTTGTTGTGATGCCTATGGTAAGGCCCACTCTGCAGAGTGATCTTGTCAAGCTTGAGCAGGAATTCATCCATGGCTATCGTGAAGGTGCCTGTGTTTTTTATGTGTCCCTAACAAACGAGCAAGGTGAAGGAGAGCATGTGTCATCCAAAGACCGCAGTGATTGGGGACCAATTTGGCACTCTGAGAGCAAGAAATTTGATCAGTATCTCGATTCCCAGGATTCATTACGATTTTTGAAAGGTAAATAGTTCTTCATATGCGATGGAAATCACCGTCGTATAGCTTCGATGAACTATATTACTTGACTCTACAATGATGTTCCATCTTGACATTACTCCGTGGACACAATCATCTTGGAGACCAAGGTGGAACTTGGTGTTCTCATGAACGTCATGAATGACATAAACAAGTGAGTTTAAGTTTTTCTCCTTTCCTTCTAATTTCATTGTTTATGACATTTTTATTATGCACTTCTTCTAATCATGAATGATGTGGTTGATGTCGTTTAGGAAAACTGAGTTTTCCTACGTGAAAACAAACCTGGTTCACCAGCTGTATCAGGTCCGAAAATTTGGGACTATGCCGCTGACACATTGCTCAAAGCTATTGACTCCCGAGTAATTGGAAAGATGTCAGAATTCGGTGAAGAGAGGATGGACAAATTTCCATGCAAATGTTTTTACGTCTCTCATGTTCAGGGTAAACATTTTGCTTTCACTCTTCTTTGCCAATTTTCATTCACGTGAATGTGTAGATTTTAGTATTTCAATTTGTACTCTTTATATCCTTCTATTAACTTCGTATCTTTTTCCAGCAAGAGATTGCTGCTGCTGGTGATTTAGCAGTGGTTGTGTATCGTGAGGAGACCAAACCAGAGGATGTTACTCAGGAGGGCATCGCGGCTGCAATGAAGATGGGCATCAAGGACAAGACTTCCAAACTCATTGTGAAGTTAGGGAAGATGACCGCTGTGGCCAATCCAGAACATGGTCCCGAGTTTCTGCGAGAGGTACAAGACAATTGAATACTTTCATTATTCCTTAAAGACTTGTGTTTTTTTTATTTTTACGGTTTGAATTTCACTATGTTTTCAGATTGAAAGGCATTGGAGTATGAATGCCTCTCAATTGGAGCTCACTTTGGACAAGCTCCAGATCATTGCTACAACAACTGGTCCTCCTCACCACAAGCTCCGATGGCTGAGGTGGTGAAACTCCTCTGTGCACACAAGAGCAGCAGTTCGGTTTCCTTTGAGGCCAGTGAACAATGAACGCCTCAATTCATTTATTGTAAGGGCCGCATGGTGGGCAAGGGTGAGTTTTTCTATCAATATTGATTTAGTTTGCTCACATTTATTCTCTACTTTCATACTTTGTAATTCTATTGTTTAAATTTCAAAACTCCTTTTTTTGTAAATTGAAGATTGCGCAGTGGAGTTGTTTGAAACTATTGTCCACAAAGACAACGTTCCTTTGAATATGGATGTCCCAACAGAGCCCAGGACACTTTCCTAATTCATAGAGTCTTGGCGAGTGAAGCTTTGGGACAAGGCATTCCTTAACGTTTTCAAGGGGACAGAAGCCTTCAAGAAATCAGTTGCCTTTAAGGATTTCAAGGGCTCTGATCTCCTAGTCAAACGTGTGGTCTACAGGTATGTTTTCTTTAGTCTAACTTGGTTTTGTTGTACACTTTTCTTTTCTAAAGTTGAACAAGATATTGCATCGAAAGATAATGCTAATTTCTAAGTATTTTATGTCTACAGGTATTTCAAGCATGAGCTACTTGAGAAGGCCATTTCCAAGACTGATCTTCCCGTGTTCCTTGAGAGTTGGATGCATCGATCTTCTGAGTATAGCATGTTTTCTCCGCCACAGTTGAAGACGTGGACAAGCACACATCTCAAGGAGGTTGGGTGGTACTTGGACTGTGTTTTGGGTTATGTACATGCAGAGGAAAAGGATCTCAAATCCTCAGCTGAGACTGCTAATACACCTGCTCTGTTTGCTGGTGAGTTGGACAAGCTTGATGAGGAGGCGCGATTTAAACTCATTGCCAAGGTTGAAGTTGAAGACAAGAAGAAGGCGTTGAAGATTACTCAACATGAAGAGAAGGTGGCTGCCCGGGAGCAAGCCAAGATTGAGAAACAAGTGGAGAAGATTGCCAAGAAGGAAGAGAAAAAGAAGAATCCAAAGGTACAAGAAGTCCCAAAGCCTTCTTCTTCTAGTGTTGTTGATGCAGAATCTCAGCATCAGATCCAGGAGCAGCGGGGTACTAAAAGGGATTCTGGGTATTTGGAGCTATCGCAAGACAAGGCCTTTTGTGGCCAAATTCGTGATGTGGTGGACTTAGAAGAGGACCAGGACATCGATGAGTTGGTACTCAACACCTCACTTGCAGCTGCTCTTCCACAGAATGAACATGACCCTGTTCCAAAGATGTTTGAGGAGATTCAGAGGTTTTTGGATGAGGTATGCTGTTTGACATACTTCTTGGACTCTTTATACTTCAATTTATTTTGTTGAAGCTTGTCTGGCGGGTTTAATTTACTAACATGTGTATGTTTTATTTTTTGTAGCACAAAGTGGACCGCCCACGAGTATTCAAAGGGCAGTCGTGCAAGGATCCGTGTGTAGATTTAATTCTTGTAGACATGCCCGAGAACCTACCCGTTCCCGCCATCTTGGATCCGCTGGGACAGATTCCACCATGGAATGCAGCTGAGGACGATTGGCTGGATCCAATTTTTGATTTTGCAGATAATCACTTGGTTGATAATGGCGCTATCATCATTGTCCATCCATATAGGCAGTCAACCAAGGCTAACATACTTGGTTACGGTAATGCAACGGGTTTAATGTTGTACAAGGATTGGACTTGCATGAATAGGCTCCATTTGGCATCACCAGTCAACTATCTCAAGACGGTAAATGCTCGTGCACTACCTAGTTTTTCAAAATTCATTATTGTTTTGTTATTACTATAAGCTAATTCTTTTAGTTCTATATGAAGCAGACTCAGCGTTTTGGTATTTATCTTTTGGTTCGTGTGTTGCCCAAGGGTACTCCTGCACGGTTTGCATTTCGATCTATTCCAGCGCTTGAGGCTCTTGGATTAGATGTGGATTGTGATGACATGTTACAGAATTTCACCACCAAGAGTTCACAAAAAATGAATGGAATTAAGCCCTGGCCAGGTCCTCGTGAGAAGGATAGTCAATTCATACAGATGTTGATTGAGGCTTCTTCTCGCCCCTGCGATGTTGTCTTCGATTGCACCGCTATGACAGGTTTATATTTCTAACATTCTTTCTCAGTATTACTTGGGTTTTATGTCTTCTATTATTTGTTTTTTCTTTATATTTGTTTGAATTTCTCTTTCACTTACTCGTGCTAGTTGTTATATGTTTTTTTAATCTATGCCTTGTTTTAGGTGCGTCGTTGTTGGTATGCCGCCGCGTGCAACGCCACATTGTGGCACTGGAAGACGACCAAGAGCTATATGATGGACTGCTTTTGTCTATGCGACGTGTCTGCAAACCCGAACCCGCGCCAGTTGTTGCATCATCATCTGCATCAGAGGATCTTGACGCAGTTCCATCAGCGGTCGTTCGAGTGTTGAAGAAATCTCGATTCAGTAAGTAAGTTTGAATTCAAAAATTCTAATTGATACTTTGTTTGATGAAATGTTGATCACATTGTTTTCATGTTCATTTTTGTTTGTGCAGAAAAATGAAGACCACGTATTCTACCGTGCAGAGGCCATTTTTTGCAAGGCCAGAGATTCTTGAGAGTCCACCTAAACCTTTTCAGTTGCCATGCTACATTGAGCCTGTTGCACATGCTCTTGCAAGACATGGTATTAGGGATCACATTCCAAAGCCAAAGGTGTTGAATTCTGACGCACTTGTATACTTTGATGTTGAGGCTGAGGAGTCTGATTGTAATGGCATTAGTTCACCGAGTCGCTCTACATCTAGCTCTTGCTCAGGGTCTACTACTACTGGTAATTCTAGTGATGATTGAGAGCAACTTGATGTTCTCTCCACATATTTGTACTACTTTCTATGTTATATTTGTAGTGAGACTAAAAGGGCCACTACTTTGGATTTTTACATATGTGTTGTACTTCACATTGCTAAACCATTCTATTCTCCTATCTCATTGATTTGTTCACTCCTTTGTTCATGTTGCAATTTTGAATGTTCAATCTCTACCCCCTAAATCCAAAAACCCTCAAATTTTCATTATTAATTTGCATAGTTGTAGTATGTGAATTAAACTGATTTCACATTTAAGCTCTAAACCACTCCAATTAAATGCCATCCGTGCTGTACTTCACTTTGCTAAAATCCTAAACTTTACTATCCAACCTCATTGATTTGTATACTCTCTTGTTCATGTATAATTTTTCAATGTTCGAACGATACACCCTTCATACCTAAACTCTAAATTTTTCATAAACTATTTGCATACATATATGTAAATGGAAAATTTGCAGTTCAATTATACTCCAATTTCAACACATACTAAATCCACGGTTATAGGTCCCGTACAAAAAAAAAAAAAAAATTTGAAAATTTTCTAGGTTCTCAGGCTTTCAGAGGCTCAGGCTCTCCTCTCTAGGCTCACATCCTAGCATTCCCGTCTGGAAATTAAGTACTGCGGGGTGGGAACTTAGACAAGTTGTCGCCCAAATTACTACTTCAAAGCTTGCAAGAATTTCTAAATCGATCTCAGCATTCTGACCCCTCTACACCACATTCACTTTATCTCATACCGACTTCAAGTAATTCACAAAGCGAAGGAGACGTAACTTACCAGATTATTGATACTCTCAAGTCGAGCTAGAAGGCTCAATCTCAGCTCGAATCTTCAACGTCGTTGCCACCAAAATCATGCTTCCAGCTTCTCAAACAAACACCTTCAAAAACTCTGCATTACAGGCTTTTGCATTCGAAGCAACACTCTCAGTGACCCAAAATTGCAAAATCTCCAAAGCAGACAGAAGACTCACGACTTGAGCTTGCAGCACACTACCTCGCAACAAACACACCCACACACGCTGACACTTACACACACTATACTTCAGTGGTCTCACTCACGCCGAACCTCACCGACACTCACGAACGCAGACTCATACTGGCGCACACACACTCTCAGTCACGCACACACAGGGAAATGCTATTATGTGAGCAGTAAGCAGTGAGCGGTGAGCGGTGCGCACAGATATATTTTTTTAAATTCCGCAATTTTTTTATGAAGCACCTCCTATTACCGTGGTTTTAGAGTGTAATAAAAGAAAATTTTAAATTAAACGTTTAATAAAAGGACCTATTGCCGTGCCTTAAAGGACATGTTCCCGCTTAGTAAAAACATTCAAAAGCTTCAAAACAATGAAAACATTCAAAGCATTTGAAATTTTCATCCCATTCAACAAAAATAATTCCCATTCATCCCAAGCTTTCATGATCTCTTCAGTGAGCACAAAGTCCTTCCTTTCCTGCTTAAGGTAATTCACAAAGATAGGAGGGGATCTAGAAATGGCTTTTGCGGAGAATACAACGTGCTTGAAATATTGATATTTTGCGGGGAATACAACGTGCAAAAATTGGACCCATTGATCTTTAACATATGGTTCTTAAAATTGATTCAAAAAATTTGAAATTTTTTCTCTACAAACTCAAACACACTGTTTGGAGGGTAGCTAGCACCGGCTGGGGTGGAAGGGGCCCTTGTCAAATACAAACTAGATACCCTGATCATTAACACACGGTTCTAAAAATTGATTCTGAAAATTTGAAATTCTTTTCTACAAACACAACCACTATGTTTGGAGGGTAGCTGGCACCCGCTAGGGTGGAGGCGGGGCCATGTCAAGCACAAACTAGACACCATGTTCTCTACCACTCGATTCATAAAATTTATTCTAAAATCTTGAAATTTTGTACTACAGACTTAAACACCCTATTTGGATGGTAGCCGGCACCGAATGAGGTGAGCAGGGGTCCTCGTGAAGCACAACGTAGACACCTGATCTTTATCACAAGGTTGTTAAAATTGATCTAAAAAAATAGAAACTATTCTCTTCCAAAAACTGAAAGGTCAGTCACAATCGAATGAGGTCCCAAAGCTACCATGACGGGATTGAGAATTTTCAAGTTTAATGCTGCTAGAGTTTCTTCGCGATGAAGGGACTACGATTTTTAAATCTTGAAGCGTGAAATATACCGTTGGAAAGGTCTTGAGAATACCTTTCCAATGGTATATTATGCGCCCTTGAAATTGTGGAAAAACGACTGCCGGTACCGGCAGTCCGTTTGGAGTCTCGAAGTGGCCATGACAAGATTGAGAATTCTCAAGTTTGATTCTGCTGGAGGTTACATATGTATGTGTATTTATACATTTTAGTTCAATTTATGCTGGCCAAGCTAATTTTAAATAGATTGTCGAAAGGAAGAAGCCAAAATCGTAGTGCCGGTACTGGCAAACGAAAAGCGCGAGTAAAACTTGAACACTTGAGGAAACCAAAATCGCAGTGCCGATACCGGCAGACCAAAAGCGCGAGCAAAACTTGAACACTTGAGGAAACCAAAATCGCAGTGTCGGTACCGGCAGACCTAAAGCGCGAGCAAAACTAGAACACCTAAGGAAACCAAAATCGCAGTGCTGGTACCGGCAGACCTAAAGCGCGAGAAAAACTTGAACACCTAAAGAAACCAAAATCGCAGTGCCGGTACCGGTAGTTCAAAAGCGCGAGCAAAACTTGAACACCGGAGGAAACCCTAAGCGCAGTGCCGGTACCAACAGACTGAAAAGGCGAGCAAAACATGGTCACCACTCAGAACTTGAAACCCTCAGAAGCTCACGAGCTTGACCCATGAGCTCAGAGCCAACACTCAGAACTTGAAACCCCTGAGCTTGAAACCCCAGAAATCTGAATGCCCCAAATACTCAAAACTCTAGCTATTGAGGAAGGTGAAACAAGACCCCAAGGCTTACCTACATCCTCAATGCACTTTGTCTCCATCTAGTCATCTTTGCTCCCCTGACCGATGCTCTCCACCTCCATCTGCTGCTTTGAAGCCATCCCAAACAGTGAACCCTCGACTCCCAAGTCCGCCACTTGCACGACAAGAACAGGTACTTAAAGTGCTCGACAAAAGAGTCTTAAGGATTCTACATAAGACACGGTTCCGCCATAGGAAATTTGCATTGATGCTACATCGCATTGGTGCAACCCTATATTGGAGTCCATACAGTTACTATTGCGTTGTCTTCACTGCTATAGCATTGGGTACACCAAGTTGTCGCAGGCTTCATGTAGAATTAATTCTAATATGTCCACTAAGTTCCTTACTCAAATCTTTGAAAGATTCACAATTGATACTATATGTTAGTACTTACTGTGTTCTCCAAGTTGTAGGATTCCATGTTGTCTTCTTGGCTTTCACCAAGACTTAGCTGTTCCCCTAATCCGTGGCTCTCTGCAATTGAAATCAATACCAAAGTTGTGGGTGAACTTCCTGTTTGCTCATCTCGGCCCACACCCACGGCATCTATTTTTTCCTTTCTCAACATTCTAGTTCTCCTTAGAGTTTTAGAACTACTAAAATATAGTTCCTTTCTCTTCCTTCTCATCCTCCTCTACCTTCTCTCCCTCATCTCCATGCGCTTGCAAGGTCTAATGCTATTCTAATACTCCAGACATAAGCAATATACACTACTCTTAGGTAAACACTTCTATAAGTATATATTACAGAACTTCATTCTAGGCTGTCAATCATCAGCTTGGCGTTATTTGGCTACCATATTCAAAGTTAAAAGTAAAATTCAAAATTGACGCATACTCCAGATATCCTTCTCGCTCAATAATTTAGAACTCAATGATTTGACACTACTAAACAACAGTTGACAAGGTTTGAATTTGCAGCGGCAATTATGGACTCCTAAATCCCATAATGATTTTCCAACTGCAGAGCAAAGCAACTCTATGGAATGGACAAACACTATGACGGGCAGGCTTGGACTCGTATCCACACGTCAAACATTGTGAACAATTTAGGTTTGATCTTCCGTACCTCGTATTACTGTGGTCATCTACAATGTGAGAATGTGGAATGTGATTTTCTAACCTGCGTGCATTGGACGGCCGCTGTTATTGAAATTGAGTGGGATGGAGTCTCCTCTTTCGTTTTTGACGTAGGATATAATCCTCCTAAAGGATCCACTTTGGTTTCCAAATGCTGTAAGGTTCCTCCTTCGTGTCTTGCAACCTGCAATGCCAAAATCTATTATGTTCTAGCTAAAGACAACATGACCAGAGCTTATATTCATTTTGGCAATCACAACCACCCCGTCAAGATCGGTGCTTATCGTGACGATATTGCAAGAGGTGAGGGCTTAGTCGAGGAGCAAGTGCAGCGAACTTCTACTGCAACCAACTCTGCCATTGTTTTGGAGGCTACAAAGGGGATAGTCGGGGACACGCTCGTTGTTGTTGAAGGTGTGCAATCAAAGACACTAGATGTCGGGGACATTAGCTCTTTTCACTCTTCAATAGATGTAAGGAGCTCACTTTGCCTTGTATTCGCAATAAAGTGACCGGCTTCAAATACTTTCGCAGGTTTGGATCTATGGACAGCATTACCAAGCTTCGCGGCTCGAGTAAGTGGTCCTTTGTCCAAGAGAACAAGTTCCCCAATCAAGGATTGGAGTCAGACAAAGTCATTGTGTTCAAAATGTCTGAAGTTGGGCAGGTAGCGGAGTTGACCTCGTCCAGCGCATGCAGCCTAGTGGAGACCTCCAAAACGCATAGCTTATGTTTGACCATGTTAAAAGGGTCAAACAGTGGACCACTATAGGCTGTCACATCTACAACCCCACTCATTGTCATGTCATGACCATCGCACTTTGCAATATGCAGTCTGAGGACGTCGCTGCCTAAATGGTCATCTGGAAGAATCTCAACGCCGTCGTCGGTCGCCACGGAGTTGAGAATCCAAATTTCAAAGGCTTCATGGCCGACAGTGCACAAGCAAACTGGAATGCTATACGCATTGTATATGGAAGTGGAGATGCATCAATTCCGATGCAAAATAAGGAACGAACTTGTTTATTCCATTGGGTGCAGTCCATGGAGAAGCAAACCAAGGCTCACATTTGAGCTGACTTCTAGGACCAACATCGCCTCCTGTGCAAACAATACAAGAACGTTACAACGCAATCGGATTCTGATACCCGGTATCTCGCTATTCAAGCCTGGTGACTGTCATCAGGAGCTACAACTGAAGATGGTTTGCGACGTCTTGACCTCTGGCTTGCCTTCTGGCACTTTCGATACCGCCAGTGAAGAGGTTTCATGCAGCTAGCAAGTGAAGGTGAACATAGTTCCTGACCCGCCCTTAGATGCATTGTCACATTGGATTTCGGCACACATCCGACGATTCAGCAATACCATCTTACAATTCCCAAACTGCTCCTGCCCTTATTTCAAGGAGATGTTGACTAAAGCTAAGGGAGGCCGTATTCAATGGACTTATTGCAAGCATTTGTATTTTATCTTCACCGTCATACACTCATATGTGGATTTGATGCTGAAGTCGATGCCTTCATACATGCACCTACTCTTAGCTTCAATGAATTTAAGCTAGTTCTTGAGAGTGGATTGTTGACTCACCCAACATCTTAGGGTAGTTCACTATTCCTAGTTCCATTGTTCGCAATTGCATACTCTTTAGGTCAATGAAACAGTAGTGTGACTAATAGGGCCACTACTGCAGTTCTTAAACTCGGGTTCTATACTAAACCCTAATCTATGGAATTTGTTCTATTTTTCACCCTAAACCGTAAATGGTCTATATCAACAACCTAGCACTCATTTGACAAAAATCAATGTAGGAAATCTATCTCTTCATGCTTGAATGGTGTATAACAATGGCCAAATAATGATTTCATCTTGTTTGAAATAGTTTCAAGTCTTTGATTCACGGTTATAGGTATATTGAGTTTGCCTTTCATGTGCCTTGAACATTTTCCAATGACCCAATTCCACGGTTATAGGTACAAAATATTCCACGGTTATAGGATAAAAAGTTTACTAAATATATCTGAATATTCGAATACTTACTAATTATAGTACCATTGACCATGGTTGACCTGAAATTTCTGCTCTAAACCCCACATTTCTCCGCTCATTGCTCACCGCTCCCCGCTCCCTGCGCGCATACTATCATCCTCTCGCACACACATAGTCACACACACTCACGCACAAAACACTCACGTACACTAACGCACAACACACACATACAACCCTAATCTCAAGCCTAACACAAAAAATGACAACTACGACGCAAAACCCTCCCTCACACATGCACGCCACGAAAACACACTGACAATACCCTAACCTCCATGAAAACCCTCACGCACTCACATCGACAGCACCTCACAAAAACAAGGAAAGAGAAAGGAAATAAGAACACACTGACAATATCCTAACATCCTGTCTCCAAACCCTCACTCACTCACCTGTACAACACCTCACGAAAATAGGGAAAGAGAAAAAAAATGAGAGGGAACGAGGAAAGAGAAACGACAAACAGCATTGGCCCCAATGTGGTTCACGTGTGGAAGATTTGACTGGATGGCGTTCTTCACAAACCGATATTACTGTCTTAATTATGTGTACATTCTACATAGCTGACATGTACAGTGAGGTAGGAATTGCTTACGAATTCCCACTGCAGGGAATTCTTTTTTAAAACTTTGAACACTCCGTGCGTACTCAAAAATGATACGATTTGGAAACCGCAAAGTGCGTTGGAATCACATTGGCGTGTACTACAATATTATTACAAATTTACACATGTGTTAGTGAAAGTTATACAACAAGTCAAAAACAATATACACATTATCTACCATTTAGTGCTCTCATCGTTTGTTTCAGTTATGGTGTCCATTTTAGCAAGCATATATGAAATGAGCATTGGAGATTGTTCTTGAGATACTTGGACCTATAATTGTAAGATAATTTGTATCATTTCATCTTTTTCCTTCATAATCTTTTTGATTCCATGGGCTTGTCTCCAATCATCATGATATCTACTACGGTGTATTGGATCACCATCCTCCATCAATGTGAATTGAATAGGTCTATCATGCATAAAATAGAAGGCGCTCAATGTAATTTCATAAATAAGTTACACAAAATCAACTATTGATTGTTTAGTTGGAGTAATGATGACAAATGGACTTTTGTTAAAACCCATGAAAGCCCCTATACCATTACAAAATAAAAAAGTACAAATAAGACAAATGGAATGATACAAATTATTTTACAAGTTTAGGCCCAAGTATCTCAAGAACAATTTCAAATGTTCATTTCATATATGTTTGCTAAAATGAACACCATGACTGAAACAAACGGTGAGAGCACTCAATGGTAAATAATGTGTATATTGTTTTTAACTTGTTGTATAACTTTCACTAACACATGTGTAAATTTTTAATAATATTTTGGAATACGCCGATGTGATTCCAACGCACTTTGCGGTTTCCAAATCGGATCATTTTTGAGTACGCATGGAGTGTTCAAAGTTTTCCAAAAAAATTCCCTGCAGTGGGAATTCGTAAGCAATTCCTACCTGACTATACAGCGGTATCAGATAGTTCTAAATTTAGGAATATATACCATTTTAGAATGTACTCTCGGATTTAGTAAAACAAAGTATGCGTGGTAATTAATCCATACTCATTGGTAAACCTGCCCTCTCTTGGTTATTAAGGGTGACATGAGCCACTGTGTTCGGCTAAGGGCATTGGACACACTCTTAAGCCCGATTCTGTGGAGAGTGAAGAGTGTTGTGTAGGCCCTATGGCCTTGGCCTCAATTAAAAGTAAACAAGATTATTTAATTTTATCTACTTCTTTTTTATCATAAAACCTTATATCATTCTTAAATGCATTTCCCTTTACAATTTTACAGTATGACTTAGACCCCTACCTTCTCTATAACCTTCGAATTTAGTTTTGATTTTTTTTTTCATATAAGGTTTGAAAAGATTGAAAAATAATAATTCTTTTCTGCATTCAGAATTCAATGACTTAATTGAGTTGTATCTAAGTGCAATTGGGATTATTATACTATTATCAAACTATAATCTAAATTATAAATATGCAATTGAAGATGACTTTGTATTCTTTGAATAGCATTGAAAATTTCTAATATTGATAAATGATTTTGCATATAGAATAGAAAAAATTAGAAATTTTTACTTTACATATAATTTAAAGGAATCAATTTTGGAGAAATAATTCTAAAGTTCCATTCATATTAATAATACGGAATACTAAATCTTGCCATCGAACTCTAATACATCTGATCTTGGTAACTGGCAATCAAAATCATAGAATGTTACTATACTAAATTTTAAAAGGAAGAAAAAAAATCAATAACACATTGAGATAATTCAAAATAAAACAACTAATTTTTAACTGAATGAAAGTTTAAAGATAAATAATTAAAAATACAACACGCCACCATCTCAATTCATGCTCATCATGCGCTTCATTCTATTTTTGAAATCTAATGTCCTTTATATTTATTGTTGAATTTCTTGTAAAATCACAAAAGATAATTTGTTATAAAATAACAAATGAATTTTTTTATACAATAACAAACTGTTATGAAATAACAAATTGTTATGAAATAACAAAAGAAAATTTGTTATTAAATCAGATTTTCTCACATAATAACAAAAGATAATTTGTTATAAAGCAACTCGGGGAGGTCACTTCCAAATATTACGTAACAACATGTGAACAAAGATAGGGTTCAAATAAATCTTTGAAGATAATTTTTATAAATGATTTACAAGAATAAAATTGAGAATATTTTTGAAATATTACTAATTATATTAAGAATTATTTTTTCATTTTTAGGGTGCTTTTAAATACCCTTTGTACACACGTGATACTCAAAAGATACAAAGAGTGACCTCCCCGAGTAAAGCTACAACCGAAAAATTTGTTATAAAATTTGCTATAAAATATTTATAAAATAACAAAAGAGAAATTGTTATAAATTAACAAAAGATAATGTATGATAGAATACTTCACAAACTTGTCACATTGGTTTTTACAAGTGCGGCGTGAACGATCTTTTTTGTTGACGTTAATATATATATATATATATATATATATATAATACTTCAATCGAATATGTTTAATATATTAGGTAATTGAAGTAGACAATTGTTTTAAAAAGTTTTTATAAATCATATTATGAACCATAGTACTCACATGCTCTTGTTAGTGGCATATACTAAGTTGCTATAGATGTCAATGAAGGATATAAATTTTCTATTCTATGAATGCCTTTTTTGCTATATTGGAAATTTAAAACACTATTTATTACGTAGACCATTTACTATTTGTGACATACAATATTTATAATCTCGTAAATACCATGAATACTAATTTTTATTTGATAAGATCACTATTCTCAAAGTAGTATCTTATGTAGATACTATATATAATGCTTGACCATGTTAAATACTATATATACTAAATTTCTTTAGTACATTGTGAATGCATATTATTTTCTATATACACTATATGTATTGAATTTATTAGTTGTTCTTCTTACTTTTAAAAAAGTACAATGATTTATATTAATATTTTTTATGTACACTATATTTATGTTCTATTTAGTAAATTCACTATTCATTATTTTGAAAATACTATAAATACTATTTAGTAAATCCATACTATCCTACTGATTCAAGAAATACACCATCTACAAAAAAAAATATGACATAATTTTGGTAGAAGGTTTTTAACAATTACATCTACTTCGGGTTCAAATACAATGTCATGAAATCAGATATCATAAACTTACTGTAACCCTCTTTTGCTTGAAGGTTGTTATGGTTTATTACAAAAAAGTTGTCACAGTGCTAAAATTGAACGTACAAGCTAAACGTATCAAGATCTAATTATTGTGAAAATAAGTATATCAATGTTAATATATTGCACATCAAAAAATCCTCTTAAGTTGAATTATTATGAATGAAACTTAACTGTCTTCTATGAAGATATTATATGAAAATAACATGTCTTTTATGTTCAATAATTATCCGTCAAAAAATATTGTTGTATTTTAATTAGTAAGATATAAAATTCAAGACATGAAACAAAATATTATGAAATTGATGTGAATTAAAAGTAATAATTATACATCAAAAATTAAGTTCATTATGTAAAAATAACCATTAATAATATAAAGCTTGAAAATTTATTTTAAGTCCTGTGATTTGGATTACATGAAACTAAAATATAAATAATTGTTTTGATAACTCAATGAAAATCTATAACAAATGAAAATTTCTCCCTAGATCATATGAAACTATTAATGTTAGATTAATTTGATTCGATAGTAATGTCCATGTTATCCATGCTATCCCTGAACACCCTGCCTTTCTAAACCCTAATCCCTAAACCCTAAACTCTAAACGCTATACCCTATACCCTATAGCGTACACTCAAACCTGAATCCTTCATCCCGTAAACCCTTAGGAATAATATCTAGAAAAAAATGCATAAAGTTCGGAACCAAAGATCCTAAACTTTTACGTCAGTAAATATGACCTTCTATTTCACATTGTTTTTAGAACGCTCTAATTTCAGAAAAGGTTTTCTCGCCAAAACTTTTGTGAACCCTCAACGGCATCTCGTTCAACGTCACCAATACACCCCATCGTCTTTACAGAATTCCTTTTTGCACCACACTAGTAGTGGGTGACCTCTGTAGCATTTAGGATATCGAAGTACGTCTTGCCATTGGAGTTACAACTACTATGTTCAAAGTCCGTACTCTGCGCAATGGAGTTCAGCGTTGCTTTAAACCTATCTAGTTGTAGATGACAACCTTGGTGATGCTGCAGTATGTGGTTGCCAGAAGTGGCTGCGCAGGGATTGAAAAGTAGGGTTTTGTAGATCTACTTCATTCACGACGTTTTGATGCACTCGTTTGGTTCATTTGTAAGTCGCCTCTATGTAAACTCCGTCATGAAATACTTTGCAATTTAGTTTAAAGATCTCGTAACGAGGTTATAAGTGTCGTGAAAAAGTCATGGAGAGGACCTAACAATCAGTCACCGTTTGCCGAAATCACCTTCGAAGTTGAAGTCGAGGAGTAGGTGTCCAATTTGTTGGTTTGTATTTTAAGTCTGATCTGTGAATTGTTGCTTTGAATAGGATGTGTAGTTTATGATAGAACGGATGTTTAGTAATCGTCATTGTAAACTCGTCTCTCTAATTGGTATTATGCGTGCTAATTCTTTGCCAAAATTTGCGGCACATTCAGCTCGAGTCGAGTTGAATGTGCTGTACATATCTTGTGCACATTCAGCTCGACTCAAGCTGAATGTGCTTGTAAATGTCTTATGCACATTCAGCTTGAGTCTAGCTTAATATGTTGTACATGTCTTGTGCACATTCATTTCAACTCGAGCTAAATGTGCTGTAAATGTCTTATGCACATTCAGCTCGAATCGAGCTGAATGTGATGTATATGTCTTGTGCACATTCAACTTGAGTCGAGCTGAATGTGGTGTACATGTCTTATTCACATTCAGCTCGACTTGAGTTGAATGTGCAGGGCATGTCTTTTGTACATTTAGGTCAAGTCGAGCTGATTTTGCACTACCTAAAGTATGCACATTCTGCTTGGCTCAAGCTAAATATTCGTAGTGTATGTCGTTCACATTGAAGTGGAGTGGGAGCTGAATATCCATAGTTTGAGTTCTGTACATTAAGTTCGACTCGAGCTGTATATAGATACTATACACCGTCCACATTCAGCTCTACTCGAGCTGTATATGCATTGTACATAGAGTCCCATTCAGCTCAACTCAGGCTGAGTGTCAACATGATGCAGTGTTCACGATCAGCTCGAGTCCAGTTGGACGTGCACCATACATGTGTCTCAAGTTGCACGTCTTCATTCTGTTAGCGCAGCCATTTCTTTCACTTCACTCAAATATTTTCTGTACTGTACTTCGCAGTTAGTATTTACAAGATGGCCATATCATCCAATACAATAGTCTTGGAAGACTTGGATTCTGCCAATGAAGACTTGGATTCTTCCAATGAAGACTCCTTATTGAACGATGTAGTGGATGCAAATTTGACCGAATTCAAAGTTCTTCCCCGACGTTCATGGGTTTGAAAGCTTGTTCAAATTCAAAACAATTCAGATGTCACAATTGCCATAGGGATACTTCGTAATCTCCGCATGTCACATATTCCAGGGATAGATACTCCTTTAGATGATACGCATGTCGCTATCTAGGTATCAAGGACAGTTGTTGAGGATGAAGCACCTGACAAATGGCGCTATTATATCAAACATTGGCCTATTGAACATGTCTTTTATCATGGGGTTAGTCTCTTCCACCACCAGCAGCGAGATACATACAATTCGGTCTTGGTAATGAGAAGTCAACCTCTTGGAGATAGAAATCGCTCCTACGAGAGTTCATCTAGGTCCCCTTCAACCCATGTTGTCACGAGGTCATCTGTCCTCTTATCTGAGCAGTCAATCAACTCTGTAGCTGGAAACTCTTGCTGCTCCAAAAGCTGTGTCCAACACTTCCCTCTACAGAAGATCAAAGTTTTGCGGATGCGGATGTACTTTGGAACATCCGTTCAGTTTAGAAGGCATATGAAGCTAGATGTTCACGGCCAGTTCCATTTGGACATCCACGGTAGGAATGTCAATACCGTTGAGGGCATTGACATATGCCCAACTGCATAGCAGCACATCATCGGCGTCAGCGAAACTTCATTCTATGATTATGCCAAATAGGCTACTGTTGGTGTTGTTGCGCAGCCTCATAGTAACACTAGGAAGAGAAAACCTAGGAATCACACTGTCGCTGCTACTGCGACTCTTCGCGTAATCCTCAATAAGAATGCCGATCATATGCCACATAAGTCTTGCGTCCTTCCCTCAGGTGAAGTTACCATTGCCAAAATTCTTCCTGCAAGTTTCAAGTGGAAAGATCAAATCCCAGCGATCGATGCACATCTCTCCAATTGCGGCCTTGCCCATATTTCTACTTCAGGGCTAAGCAAGATTAGGTGGGCTCACTTCTCAGATTTTAATGCGAAACGTCCTGGGGATAATTTTGCACGTTCTTCGACATGTGATAAGTTCCAATCCCATAGGAGGTTGTAGCAGCCTGGAACAAAAGGTGCGCTTATGTGGCAACGGAAGTTGAATCTTCATCTGGATTTTGCATGGGCTCATTGAGAGTTGTATTATTCGAATCGTTTCCGCTCACAAGAGTTACCGGATGAATGTGTTACAATAATGCACGACAAGATGGACCACTCCAAGACTGCGTCGCTCGTCCTCTCTCACAAAACCAAGCATCTGGATGGTCTAATGAATTTGCCCGTCTCTGTTACTGGAATACTTGCACATGGTCATGGTGACGTTTGTTATGCTCATTATGGCTTAGACATGTACCCCCACGACGTCAACTATACAGTGGACTCCTTTCCTAGGTTGTTGCGGGATTTTGAACAACCTCCAAAGTCATCTTTGCGCCAGTTGTTTCAAGGTTTTGGAAGAAATGCATTGTTTCGGGCGGTTTTGTAAGGTGCATCAGAGACGTGTGTGCCATTCCTCTCCTCCACACCACAGTCCCCTGCACCAGCAAAGCCTCTACCGCCTATATTACATGTGCAGATGGACAATGTTGTGGGTGACAACAAAAACAGATTTTTCTTTTGCTTCTGGTCTCTTCTCGTTGCGAAGGGTATATTTCGAGAGGTATATGTTAAATTCATGTTTGTTGGTCACTCTCACGATGACATTGATGCCTAATTTGGTCGTTGGAGTATCGCTTTAAGGAAGGAGATCGTTCATGGAGAATGAGAATGTTCCAACAATCCTCCACCTGATCGAAGAGGTCCCTGACTTCAAGTCCTTCATTAGTAAAGATATCGTAGATGGAGACGAAGAATTTGCACGGCCATACAAAGGCTCATCAATTCAAATTCTAACGGATGCCCAATGATGAAGTACAAGATTCTTTGTCATCACGACGATTGGCTTCCAAAAGAAGGAGGTGGAATTAAGCTATGGAAGGAGGATTCCAGTGGAAGTTCGTTGCGGCCTCGTGGAGAACCAGCAGTATTGCAACGACATATAATGCGCCATCTTCTAGAAGTGATTAGAGGACTTTTCGGATTTGTTTCCTACTGGGAGCAACAAGCACGGGAAGATCATACTGGTGAATATCGAAGGTGTTACGAGCCTTTGAGTCACTACTGGCGGGCGGTGAGAGATGCACTTAGTGAACCAATGGACTTGCCTACGTCACTAGAAGATGGTTTTTGGCCTACCAGTGGAACAGGTAGGACTATTGAGGACCAATTCACAAACGCGGGGATTGTTTGTGAACGGTATGATGAGGATGAGTTCTTTGTTGGCCAGAGCCGTCACAAGCCACGACCTTCATTCCGGGTGAATCGGGACGTTTACTACACATACTTTGTTGCATTAAGGCCATGCGATGGAGATGAGCGCCCTGTTTGGATTGCACGAGCGCTGTCAGACCCCAATTCGGATCCAGAGAGACCAGAATCTATTAAGATACAGTACTTCCGACCCACCTCGTCGCATGCCAATGTCCGAAGATTCTATATAAGATGGGGCGCCAGTATTGGTTTGCAATGAAAGGTGGATGAGGAGCAACTCCCGTAGTGGGACAGCACTGATTCTCTATTAACTTCGTGAAAGACTAAAAGTCGAAGTGAGTTTCTGATTGTCAAGATACCTCAAGCCCAAGTAGAAATCATCAAGGACAATCTGAATAGGGGTACAGAGCCGTCTTCTCCCGTTTGAGTCTATAGGTTGGAGACATAGATTCTCTACTATGCCAGCAAATGTAGACTTTATAATGAATGTTGGCATGCTTATATCTCGAGTCGAGCTAAATATGTACACCAATTTTGCCAGTACGGTAGTGTATCGCAATGATTTTTAATTCTTCTCTTTGGTATCATGAATGGATTATTGAATATTTACCGATGGCTCAGTTTTACCTCGACTCGAGGTGATAATGCACACCTGATCCAGTCGTTCATTGTTGCATTTTTCCTCTTTGACATTTGACTCCTTTGTACTTTAAAGAGTCACCAACTTGAAACTTCTGGCCAATTCCTTGCTCGACTCTATATATTATGTATGTCAATTTTGTCTACTTCCATTTAAAAATGAAAATATAATTGTCACCTCCTAATTTGGTGGACACTAAAATGGTAGATAATTGATAAATTGCATCGTGCCAATTCTTGAAAAGTATGCATGTTTAGGTCGACTCAAGCTTCAAATGTTATTTTTGTAGGTTCCCATTCTCCCAATTTAATGCATACGGTGTTATGTTGGTCGCTCAATAATAATAATATAAATATACTAGATTTAGCTAACCTAATTCATGGCAGCTTAGATTAAAGTCGAATTAAACTAACTAATAAGCACTAAGTGGAATTATTTAAGGTTTGGTGAGGGTGAATTAAATCAATTCAATTCATCTACGGCATTAATGTTGCCACTTAACTTAATCAATTTCCAAACCCTTAAAGAAGTCATTGAATGGGGCTCAGTGCGCATGTCAATCTTTAATTAAGGGCTGAACTCCATTGTTGGCTAGAACCTTGTGAGTAGTAACTCTCTACTAGGGGGGTTGTATTTTGCTGACATTGGACAAACGTTTCGATGGTCATGCTTGGTGCAGGATCAAGACCTCCAATATTGCCAATGATTTTGGCTTGACATTCTGTTCGTCATGTTGTGCTGGCCATCTTTGCTGCAATAATATGGGTTGTGACTACCTAATCCGCTCGAACCGCCCTAGGGATGTCAATGAGACCGAATGGAAAGGGTGTACTGCGTCTCTCTTCTCTGTTGGAGCAGGCCCTCCATTAGGGACTACTCTTGTTTGTAAGGTTTGTAAGACTCCGCCCTCTTGTCTTCCTAGTTGCTATGCAAAGATGTACTATGTTATTGGCAAAGGTGACATGACTCATGCGTGCATCCACATAGGTCATCACCATCACCCCAATGCCCACGGTGAATGTAGAGAGTCTAAGGTCGAGATCCATGATCTGATTGGTAAAGAGGTCGAGAGGACTCCAACCACCACCAACTCTGCCTTCTCATTGGCTGCAAGCAAAGAGTTTTTGGGGAAATATCTCTTACGCACTGATGATGATCCGAATAAGGTTATGGACATTGAGTCCATGAAGTTTGTCATAGAGACTTACCAACATCTCAGCATTCCGACCATTCGGAATACAGTCACTTCCTTCAAGCGTATCGCACAAGGCCGGATCATTGACAGTATTACCGGACTTAGGGGTCAGAGCAATTGGCCTATGTTCAAGAGAACAAATTCCCAGGTCAAGGGAAGTTGTTGGAAAAAGTCTATGTATTCAAGATGTCTAAGGTGGGCGACGGATCTGGAGTTGACCTTGTTTGAAGGATGCAGAAGGGTGGCGATTTGGAAGATCCTTGGATCATGTTTGACCATGTCAAGCGTGTGAAAGGGTGGACCACTATGGCCTGCTATGTGTATGATTCCGCCTATTGTCGGGTTATGACAATTGTAGTATGTGATATGCAATCTGAAGATGTTGTCGCTCAAAGCATTCTGTGGCATGGGCTCAACAAAGTTATGGAGAGGCACGGCGTGAGAAATGTCAACTTCAAAGGATTCATGGATGACAGTGCACAAGCTAACTGGAATGCAGTGAGGGTAATCTATGGCAACGGTGACCCAATGTCTCGATGGAATGCCGTGAGAAGACTTGTTTCTTGCACTGGATGGTGTCTATGGAACGCCATACCGCCACTCGCATCAAGACTGAGCTCCAACAGCAACACAAGTTGCTCTGCAAGCAATACAAGGACGCCAAGTCCGCTGAACAGTCCGAGTCCCGATATCTCGCAATTAGAGCTTGGTGGCTATCCTTAGGAGCTGCAACAAAGGAAGGGATCAAGGACCTTGATTAGTGGCTTGCATTTTCGCATTTTCGCTACCGCCAATGGGGTGGTTTCATACAACTAGTGAGTTCTTTTAACGATAACTATTTGACGTTAGGATGTCGTCTTCTTTTCTCCATATTTTCTCTTAGCCATATTTTGTAACAGTTTCTATATCACTACGATTCCTTTCTCGGGTTGGACAGGCACTCTCAGTATAAATCATACTCACTCAATTTTTTTTCCTATCTATAGAATTTCACTGAATCTGAATTGGCGGAGATGCAATTATGTAACTTCTCCAAGACGGTCCCCAACAAATGGCTTCAGCAGTCTGGCAACCATGGCTATTATTTATACGTAGCTACCGTAGATGATTTTGTTAAGGCTTTCATGCAATGTACTAAATACTACGCATACTTGAAGGGTGATCGCTTTGGAACCGGCCCAGGGAAAGAAGAACTACGCCTTCAAGCTGCACAACGATCCAGTGACGCCAAAAGAATTGTTGCAGCCCTAGAGCAAATGCCTTGAGAAAATCAGTGGTGCACCCGCAAACCTCAGCTTGATGGAGAGGAAGTCTTTGGCACTGCAAAGCGCAAACTTGATATGCCCCCTGGTCACAACTGTGATTCACACAAGCCTGACAAACTCAACTTCTCTCATCCCTAGGTGAGCACCAGATCCACCAAGGCATGTACTTCTCCCGCCACCCCATCAGCCCAACCCTCAAGCCCCTTACCTGAGGATCTAGCACTTGCCCGGGTCACTCACATAACCAACAGCAGGAGACCAAGTGTGATGCCTGTAAGTAGCACATTTCTAGGCTGCCAAAGACTTCCGCCAAGGCTTTCTTCGCCATGCATGCTCGTACAAAGATCAAATGTAGCCAAAAGATAGTTTGCCATGGAAAGAGTACGTCAACTCCTACATACACTGGCTACATGCGTGACTACAAGAAGAACAAGGAATTTTTGACCCAATTCTTCTTCTACAACGACGACATCAAGAGGTGCGTCAAAGGCAGTAGGCGAAAGTGAGTGCAGCACTACCCAAACGTTCCGAAAGCCTGGCCTGTCGTCACAAGGACAAACCTCACTCGCCAGGAGATTCTTGCCCTCG
This sequence comes from Pohlia nutans, assembly GCA_022496805.1. Taxonomy (NCBI): domain Eukaryota; kingdom Viridiplantae; phylum Streptophyta; class Bryopsida; order Bryales; family Mniaceae; genus Pohlia; species Pohlia nutans. The sequence goes on along the minus strand of CM040106.1, from coordinate 8,700,205 downwards.
AAGAAGCAGGCTTCCAACTGCAACAGTGTCAAGAAGTATTGCCTAGAAGACTCTTCGGGGACTCCTCCAATGTTGCCGCTTCCATATCCGACCTCCCTACGCTGGCTCAAGCCGATCAATATCCCACCCTCAAATTTGGGAAGAAGATCCGCCGCAGCAACAAAAGACCATGTGTCGAGCAACGCAATAAGTGGGAGTCCGCCCTCAACGTCGATGGAGTCTTCACCTCCATTATAATGATTCTCCATCCAAGACTTGGGTGCATTGTCCTCTTCCACTCCCAAAAGAAGGCCAAACTCAAAGAGTACCAGATCACCATCAGCACCTTTCCATCGTGCACATGTCCAGATTTCGTGGAGATGTCTGCAAGAGCAATTGGTAAGCGAGGTACTTGGTTGAATTGTAAGCACTTGTACTTCATCTTTCGAGTGACTTGCAATTTGGATAAAGATGACGACACTTTCATCCATGCCCCTAGCCTTAACTTCAACAAAGTCAAGCACGTCCTTGAGAGCGGCATCATGAAGCACGTGGGACCTTAGCAAGTTAGCATGGATCCCAAGATGCACCGGACTAGAACCTGCTAATTATATACCCTACAGCATATGGTTCTACATACTTATAGTAGACCTCTTCCATTTTTCTTCAGAAGCATGCTGATATTTTAGTCCCATTATTACCTATAGAGTTTGTATTGTCTTTTTTCCAAAAAAACTTTATAAAAATATTAAATATTTTGACCTAGTCTTATTCTTGAATCTTATCGGGTGACCCTATTATATGAGTGTGCAATTATGATTGTCCAGAATCTGTTCTCAACTGTCACATATTTTAGAAAATATTCCAAGATGACATACCTTAATTCTCCAAAATCTCATTTTACTCCTATCAATTCCTCACCCTAAACCCTCGCAAAATTGCTGCGTGACAAGGATTTCCTCATCAAAGTTTCTGAAGATCCCACGGTCATGGGTCACTAAAATGTACTAAAGAAAGTGTCTGACATAATATTTCTAATTTTGGAATCTAAAATTAGAAATATTATTCTTATTATTGGAAAGTGTTGACTTTTTTCTGCTCACCGCTGGCAATATTTATGCTCACCGCTCACCGCTCACGTCCTACTGTTCACATGGTAGCATCGTTGAGGGGAGCTTAGCTAGTTTAGTGTGACACGTGATGCTTATAGGATGGCAGTATATATATAACTCTATGGTAGTCTAAAAATCCTATGTTCTTTCTCAACCTTATCTAATGACATTAAGTCATCCTCCTATGTTCAATATTTTGTTTGACTACCTAAACCTTAACGTATGATTCCATCAATTTTATCAATTAGTCTATCATTTGTCTTTAATAAAACTGACCTCATATTACACCTAATATTCATAGTTGTCCCACAATGATTGTTGGTTTTGTTGTGTACTCTCATTGCCTTTGCTACCACTCTCGGTTAATGAGGATTGTACCAATGATTGTCTAAACCGTTTAGTTAAAAGCATAAGTATTAGTCGTCATCTGTATGTATTAATTTCCTATATGATCTCTTAATTAGGATTTACTTCCTACTAATACGGCCACCATTGTCAACTTATAATTAATTAATTACTACCCCCTCTCTCTACAAATTCCTCCAGCTTGAAACAATAGCACCGTCTTGTGTTGTTTTCTTGCATTCATTTTTTTATACCAATGTCCACAGTCTTCTCACACTCTCCACCTCCTATGGCACCCTTAAGTCTTTCCATGTGGGTGTCATCTCCTAAGAGCGAAGAAGTAAATTCTTGTCCGAGAAAAAGGGCCTGGTATCATGAAGACAACCTGAACCCTCCTCGTGCTCCCGTGAGATTGTTCGGATTCCCTCTTGTAGAGATCAAGGCTCGTCATCTTCCTATAACGAGGACTTTTCTAGCGGGTGGTTGCAAGCTACGGTCACCCAAGCTTTTTGTCGCGGTCATGCACCTGCAAATCTTTAAAAATCAATTAAGACAAATGTAACAAATGCTTGTAAGAAATTTTAATTTTCTAGAATTCTAAGATGTTTTTGGAAGGTAGGAAATTTTTGGGATTTTCAAAATCATTGTTATGTTTGTCTTAATTGATCTTTTAAGATTTTCAGGTGCACGACCGCGACAAAAAGTTTGGATGACCGTAGCTTGCATTCACCCTAGCACAAGGAGTGAAAGAGGTTGTAGCGGAGGTAGATTCCATGGATGGATTGGATCTTTTAACCCGCAATCCAGTGGATGTCATCGTCATGTTGACTTCACCATCTGATGCTTCCGAGCTTAGACTTTGTTTCTAGAAAACGGTGTGGGGGATTTGGTCGACCTGCTTTCTGGAGATTCTTTTGACAAATACAAGGATTAGCAAATTTTTGATGATGATGGTGACCAATGCCCATTGTTCGTGACTAGATGCGACTCGAGCTTTGATGTTGATTCCGATATGTATGCACTGACATTCCGTGATCTGTAGTAACTTCGAGCTTTTCTACCACTTGCGCACACTAAGTTTTGTGTTTTTTTTTTACTTTGTCAGAGTTCACTTTTAACTTCCTCGGATTCAAAGGCCTAGGTCTTCTTTGATTTCTATGTAGATAACTTAGGAATAGTGTTGATGGATTAGCGCGAACCGTTGTTGCTCTTCTATCCCGGTTTTGTACATCCATATATATAAAGTTCAACATTTTCTCCATTTGAACGGCTCACATTCATCTTCTCTAAACCGTGTCATCTTTAGTCCTATTGTCTTCATGCATTGGATTTCTTTTTCAAACTGCATAAGCCTAAGCTGGATCTTCTTTGTTGTACAACAAGCAGTTCCCCCCTACCATATTCCATCAATGAATATTCATAAAAGATTCTACGGTCATAAGGCTCCCGCGTTGTTTAATGAAAATAATAGTCGATTTTTTTAGAAAATTTCTTCACGGCTTACGGCTCACATGATAGCAAATCCAAACAAACTTTTAGACAATTTAGTAACTCCACGTGGATCTTGTCTTATGGAATCTTATGATAGTTACTTGGAAAGTTGTGCTTCCTAGTCAAATTTGCACTAACTTGTAAAGGAGATTTGAGTAATTCTTTATAAAGAAGATTTGATTTGAGAAAAGTTAAAAATTGATTTGGTCAGAGATGGTTTGATTTGAAATAAATTTAGAAACTATATCATAATACATCTTTTGGCTCTCGAGTTCTAAAATTACATGTTGTAAATTTCAGAGACATGTGGTCTCATGCTACAATACATTGTAAATTTTGAATAATAGATCAAACATGGTTTTTATAATATAAAAAAAATTAATTCTCAAATTGAAAATCCATCATTTGTGACAACATTTGACTGCACCCTCCATGAAAACACTCTGCTCTATAGAGTAATGTTGAAAAAATATCATGCCATTTTCATCTTATTTTTGCATTATAATCTATTGTATTGCTCTTCTTAAATACAATTCCAATTTTTTTGAAGTTATTCTCAATTTCCTAGGATTGGAATCTGCTGGAATTTTTTTCGCCTTCTGGCCACATTTGCTACAATTTTATTTAATATATAGCTTAAAGTTTAGAAGTTGCTTTCATCTATAGATAGTTTATTTTTTTTATCCATTTAGAAATTTTATGAGCAATATTTTTTTCTTGAAAAAGATGATAGGAGAATACATTTATTCAAAACACATCTTTTATTTACATTAGAGATGGGCCCGGATTATATTCCTTGGTGCAAATTGGCTTCATTTATTTGAATGAATATTTCTCTTCAGAATTCTTCATAATTTTCCATCACAGTCATTCAAATTCTTTTTCAATAAACAAAAATTCCAAGACGTATTATTCTCACATTCAAAAATACAATTTCTTTTCAAATAGTCATGGATTTTTCTTCAAACTAGATTATGCATTGGCCTACCGCCAACCACAAACCATTGGCTCCAACGAACACCATAAAAATAAGATTGAAGTAAATTATGAAGAAGATTACTGTATTAAAATTTTCAAAACAAAGTTTCATTGTAGCATTTCCTGCTTCCTCTCCTTTTCCACAATCCCTCCCCCTCCTCAGTTTCCTCCCCCTCTTTCTCTCTTTCTTTTTCTTACTTAATTTTCCCCCAAGTATCTCCTCTTAGTCCTCTCAATTTCCTCTCCCTAACAGAATAAATATTTTTAGCATGTCATTATATATCATTTTACAATGCTTATGGTATGAAAATAAAAATATGAATACAAAGAGTAATTTTATTTTATAATTTTATAAAAAAACATTTAAGAAAATTTCTTTGTATGATGCGTGTATATTGTGAAGTGCTTATTATATGAAAATAGGAATACGAAAAGACGTGAATTGTATGCAAAGACGTGGCTATGAAGAATGGATTAAATGTGAGAAACGTTTCAAAGTATAGAACTTTTCAAATGGCTTAAAATGGCTTGGATCGTGAATTTCACTGAAGATGGGTATGTGACAAACAAACAGACGAGATTATTTTCATTAAAAGGATTTGAGAATGCAAGTACTTCTCAAGTAGCTATGAATTTATTGTCAAATTCAAAAATGAAAATTCCTCTTAAATAGCTATGAATGAATTTTTATTCTCAAAAAACTATGGATATGATATATTCTCAATCTCAAAAAAAAACAATTGGTCTAAAATAGAATGGAATACAATTTATTCTCAGGTCCATTTGGCAGACAAAATTCCTGCAAATATATATGGGCTGTGCATGTTACATTGGGTGCTTCAACTTTTTACAATCAACCTATCCAAATGTGGCACCCCAAGTTGGGTCACTTCTTACAAGTCCTGAAAAGGTGAGTACAAAATTGATCAATTTACCACTTCCAATCAACTCAACTAGAAATGGATTGCCATGAAGAACAGACATTGACCGTCCATTGAGATGGTTTGGACAATATCCATTGGCTACAGATGCATTTGGCAATGTGAGCACATGCTCTTGGTATGGTTTCAGATCAAACTTGAAAAAACACTTTACCAAACTTCAAATTGACAATTGTCTACTTGACATTAAAAAGTTGTATTCTGAACCGAGATTGGTGTACAACCTTGCATATAAATATCTATTAATGCAAGAATATTGTTTTCCCCTTCAAGATAAATCAAGCATTTGTGCATGTTACATTGGATGCTTCTACATTGGAAACACTTCGGATCCAAATGTTACTCCAGCCATAGGAAGATTGCTTCATAGTGATTCCAATCACCTTGGCATAAAAATGGTATTAATTATTGTGGCATTGATGGTTGTTTTAGGAAGAAAAACATTTTTCTAAAGGTATGTGCATGGATAATTATTTATTTCACTAATCCTATTTACTTATGAAAGAGGGTGAGTGACCAAAGATTCTTGTATTGAAATATATGCTCCAATGAAGTGGGTGAAATATTATGGCGTTGAAGTGGATGTTCCAATCATAAACACAAATGAAAGGAACGATGAGGTGAGAGCAGTGGTAAGATATTGGTTTAGAAATGGGTTGGGTTTACAAATAGCTCTAATGCCTCCAACATTCTTCCAAAGCCTATAGAAATAAATGATTAAAAACTAGCTTATGGATATTTGAATATAGATAGTCATTTTGAATATGAAGATAATTACAAACCTTTCTAGAAATATTAATACAATAGGCAAAAAAAAGGGATCTTTAAAAGCTAAATATGGAGTGTTACAAGTTGTTGAAATTTCACTTACAAGCATTTCATGAACTGCAAAGTTTTGCAATGCTTGTGTGATTTTAGAGAACCCCTTCTGAAATTGCATTTCTTTGATTCTTAACCCATAAAGGCCCAGGCGCATCTGGAAATATTAATATGTATTATAATATGTGCCTTCTACAACTCCAATGAAGTTTGATTTAAAAATGAAGATGTGCAGCAAGACGATTAGAAATTATTTATATGATTAAAAGTTTTGAAAACATCTTAGATCTTAACCAAATTGATTTAAGTCATTTAATTTTGAAATTTTAGAGTCTACAAGGATTTGCATGGTTTTGTTGGTAACACTCTCCACTGTAATCTTCAAAATCAATCCTATACTAATGTCAAGCTCCCCGCAAAATCTTAGGTAGTCGTTCAATGACCTCTTGTCTTGGCTAAACACCAGAAAACCAACAATTATATTAGTTATGTCTAACTGTTCTAGAGGGAAATTTCTTAGTATAATCAAAGTGGGAATTAGAAGGCCCACTGGGCCCACTAGTTGTAGTGGCGAGGGTAGAAGGCTAGAATCCAGACATAAAATAGAGTTGTTCCAACAAAGAATTTGTGAATCCTCATTATAGTGTCTTGGCCGTCTGTCGTCACATAGTAGAAATTGTATCTTGTTGATCTATTGATGATAATTGCTGTAGGTGCAATTAGTTGATGAAGCTCCGCCAACCAGGTCTCAACTTATAGTTCCTCTTGTTTTCCATCCAAAAGCTTTTCTACTGCAAGGTGGTTGAGCCCCGCCAACTCCAATTACCACGGGTAGTTGGTATTAGCCAACTCCAATTACTAGGGGTGGTTGCCCCACCCGCCTATCAATGGACCTCACAAATGCCTATATCAATGGTCTTGCACCCCTTCAAATGCCACCTTCCTTCGTCTGTGCTTTCTTCCCTCTCCTCCCAAAGAGAATCTTTTTGTTTCATCATAGCTTCCTAGTTAGAAAATGCATTGGAGTGAGAATCTGATCTTTCGGGAATAGGATCTGGTCAAGGTCAGGTTAAGGGAAAAAACTTTATTGTGTGAGATAGGATTCAACTTAGAAGAGTTGATAGATTTAGGGTAGTCAAATTTTTTCATGACTTGCTATTTATAATTTTGATTATAAAATGCAAAGGTTGAATTTAAACCTAAGAGAAAAAAATCAAATCAAGCATTTCAAAAAACCACTAAAACTTTATAGGCCCAAAAATTGTAAATGGAAGATTAAAAATCGTAGACAGAATATTAAAAATCATAGATAGAAGATTAAAAACCATAAATAGAAGATTGGTGGTATTGCCCATAAATCTAAAATGAATGTTAGAAATATAAAAACAAAGATTAAAAATATAAAATACAATAAATGGATAAATAAATAAATATATTTTTTACTATTCATCAACCAACATATATTTGGGTTACGTGATATTATGACTTTATATACTATTAAAATATTAATTATATACAATAAATTTTGAAACTTCGAAAGTCAACAAAACTTATGAATCAATGAGTTTGTTTCCAATCATGGTTTTATTTTTATTTCCAAAGTATATCAATTGAATATTTCCATTCGTATAATACAAATATCTCTAAGTTTAAACACATCTTGTCGTCCAAATTTAAGAAAAACAAAACAGAAGTAGAAAGATAATTTTGAATGACCTTTTTAATAGTGATGGGAAAAATAACTAAATAGGTTAATTTGGAAAAAAATTAACATCTTCATACATATTTTGGTATTAGCTATCTAGAGCAAAAACGAAATTCTCAAAAAAATGAAAATAAAGAGATAAAAATGATGCTTGAAATTAATAAACAATCCCGGTCTTTTAACGAGTTAAGCTCCAAGTATTTTTGCTCCTAGTTCTAGTAATCAAGCTCCAAGAATTTCTCCAAATTAAGTATAAAAAGCTAAGTCAATCATATATAATATACTTTATTTTCAAAATTCGAGTCAAAATTACTTTCTTATGCATTCTTGAAATTCTTTGTAAAAATAAAATGTTTAAGGTGATGATTAATAACCAATTATATGTTAACAATCTTGCTTTGAAAGCATTAGGAAGTTGTGAAATATACATTTTCAAATTTCCTTTCAATTATTCATGGTGTAAAAAGAGGTAAATGCAAAGTAATATGATAGTGAATGCATAACATAGATGGTTTAAAATCATAAAAGTAAAGATGATGTCTTCTAAAAGGGCATGCCAAAGACTTGAGGCAAAGGTTGAGGTTTCTTCACCATTTCATATACATGATATGAAATGCTTGGAATAAACTCAATTGCTTCCAAAGATAAGTGTTCTTGACATCTTCTCAAAAATTGAATTTTTGCATTTCATCTTGGCACAACACATATCTATTTAGGATTTAGGATTCTTCTATATCTGTTTAGGATTTGATGACAAGCATTTTGATGCTACGGTTTAAATAATTAACTCTTCTTGTATATATTCAATTTATGTATAGATAACAATTCTATATTATATCATTATAATGGCATTTTCGAAAGAAAATTTTTCTTTCATTTTTCTTCAAAGAACAATAATGAATTTTCAATGTATAATGAATCAAAAGTCCCAAAACATGAAATGAAACCTACAATATAATTAATTCAAAAGTTTGAATTCAAAATTCTAATTCAGTAGTTTGCCATTGAATCAAAATGTATATCAATGCATTCATCACAAAATCTTTGCATGCATCATTTCTTTGAGATAATCGTTGTTTCTTTTTAATGATTTTTAAATTTTTACCTAATTTCTTTTTTAAATTAAGCAAATTTAAATTTTTCTTGCTATTTTTTTATGATTTTGAAAGCATTATTCTTGAGTATTTAATGATTATATTAACTTATTTCCACAAATTGCTTTTCAAACAAGGATGCAAATCTTTTTCAAATTCCTTAAAGATTGAGATTTTAATGAGTGTTGATGACAACTACCTTGCTAACGTATATATACAGATATATATATTTATATAAATACAATTTTTTTTGACGTAGTATGAAGCATAGGGTTACTATTATGTGAGTTTAGAACGATGAGCCGTGAACTATGAAGAAAAACTTTCAAAATTAGTGTGTTTTTTTCAGAGAACAAAGAGGGAGTCCTATGACTGTGGAATCTTTTAGGAATATTAACAAGGTAATCAACGAAGGGTGGATCTTCAAATTGTTTTACAAAGATGAAAGTTATTACAATGATGAAGTCGGAAGAACTTGATGCATCAAAAGATTAGGACAAAGAATTGCAAGGTTTAGAGAAGATGAATCTAAGTCGTTGAGACGCACATAATTTAGAAGTTTATATATATGAGGATGTACAAAAACAAGATAAAATGGCAACAACCCATGGACGCTATCTTGTGAGCCTTGAGCCATGAGCCGTAAGCCATGAGCACAAATTTTGGCTGACACGGAGGGAAAATGGCGATCTTTTCTTGTTTTTTAAAGAAGTATACTCATTTTATATAAAATGTCTACAAATGGAATAAACTATTAGATATATGTCTAAATATAGACATGACCTATATCCGTGCAAATTACTGATATTTGATAATTTCTCAGCTGACAAGGTTTTAGAATTTAGGGAATTTTTTTATATATGTGATTTAGAAAGATATCTTACTGATAAAATATATTTTAAGAAATATTTATTCAGGGTAAAAGAACGAAGTTAGGGGGATTGGATGATGCCAACTTGGTCTTCTGCAATGTAGTTTAGGGTTAAGAACAATCTTCTGGTACATTTCTGTTCTTGCTCGGGAACTATGATGGTTTTAGGGTGTGTTTTTTTTTTATTGTAGGGTTCCTCAGATCCGAGAGCACGTATTGCGCTCTGATTTTAACCTATGATGATCGATCCAAACAACAATATTTAAGATAATTAACAGAAACTGTTTAAAGTTTGGGTTCAGGGTTTAGGGTATATGATTCATGGTACACAATTCAGGGTATAAGGTTTAGGGTTTAGGATATTATATATTACTCATGTACGTCCGTTAGAAAGCATCCACCATAGACTTTAATGGAAGATTGGAGAAGTCCCGCCATCAGAGATGCGGTGAGTTGTATTTCATTATAGCATAACTAACGAGATGCGTGCAACTTTATTTTGAGCTCTAAAACCAGTGCAATACATTGCAAAATCTTGTGTCATTAATCAATTTAACGGTTTAGAATAGATGATAAAGAATGTGTGACGCTAGATATTTTTCTACGTTTGTGAATTACATTTCAGACAATGTAACCCCTGCTAGAACAAAGATGCGCATGACCTCATTGTAGCTAAAGTTCAGGGCATGAATGAATGGTGCCGTTTGATACTCCAAATTGCATAGGAACCGGAAAATGTAGTACATGTGTTTGCAATTTACCCATTGGTCTTTCTTACCAAGTGACGCAGCACTCATCTTCACAAAATCAGTGCATGAGCACTGTGGAAAAGTATTGATTGTTATATGGTATATATTATCGTTCCCACAGTCGAAAGAAATAACTATACCATAACCGGGGTACGGAATTGCTGTCACATCAGTAACATAACATCCACTCATGAGGTCGACGCTCTCCTACTTGTTGCGGTGCTCAGAAGTTGGCGCATTGTGATTCCGGCGGATGGGCTTTCCGTACAGGATACCAGGGTGGGTATCTGGATTTGGTGGGATGTGGGAATAATTGCTCCTCCAATAGAAGGAACAAACCACAAGTCGGCCAGATGGATGAACAACCTAGTGCCTCCAAGCAATGACCTTTATCATCCTAAGTTCATCCTAAATTCATCCAAAATTCATCCCCATAATCATCCTAAGTTCATCCTAAATTCATCCAAAAATCATTCCCAGAATCATCCTAATTTCATCCTAAATTCATCCAGCATTCATTCATCCAGCTCATCCAAGACTTTATCCAATGATTTACCTCCCCCTCGTTTGACTTACTAATTATCAGGGATGAATTCCAGGTTTTTACTAACAGCTTAAGGTAAATTCATTCAAAAATTCATATCTCGGTTGTTACCCATCCAAATGGAACGTGTGATACACCATTGTTCAAAAATTCAAAACTAAAGATCTACTTATCCAGAAATATCCATGAAGATTTCCACACCAGCTCTTAGGTCCACTATATCGTCTAAAGACACAGGCACCGGGGCCCTTTCAAATTCACGTGCCATGTCCTCAACGTAGACACGAAGACGAAACTCTTTTAGCGGACTTTTGATCATGATCAGATGGTGAGAAAGTTAGCCACTCCCCGTGCCTACCCGCGACTCCCATCTGAACGACAATGAGACGACGTTATATATTTGCAGTTGATGTTCCAAACCAAAGAAATGACAGAATTCAATGGAATGCAGATTGGTAAAAAGTAAGACTTACTTACACTGACGCTTAGTTGCAGTCTTCTTGGAAGGACTGTCCTTATCACTTGGGCGTTTCTTTCTGTTTACAAATGCAATTTTTGCTTGATCATGGGACTGCATCTCCATATTCCCCGATATCAAGGGGACCAAAATTTTGTCAAAGAGAGCCTTATCTACCTCAAGCCCAATGACATGGCGTCCAATGCTCCGACACGTCTTAATAGTAGCCCGTGAAACACACCCGATGTAGTAAGTCCATCGGAGCCAAACATCCTATCAAAAGACATTGCATCCGAATTTAGAAAACACTTACCGGTTGACACAGCTATGTCTATGACAATGTCACCCTCTTCAATGCAGAGGTCAACGAGCGCCTGAAGCATTGTCATATCCTTCTCTCGGGCGCCCCTCCATAGAGTTGTGGTCTGCGCCGTCAGCGTCATAGAGTCTTGAAACACGGGGTTAGAAATGTGGCCATCGCACGCAAGCAAAATTCCCCGTTCCCGTAATGTTGGGTGCTCGTTGAAGAAGAATCTAGATGTTGGTATCCCATCCATCTCATTATCCTTGCGAATGAATAGTTTGAGATTGAAGCATTTGTGTGTACGAGTAGGATAGTCAGGGTTAGTGACAAAAAGACTGTTCAGCCTTTACCACTTGGTGCTCTCCTCAAAATTGGCCCAGTCAGCCCAGGATTCGATCTCATTGCTCACGAATTGCGAGCACGGATAGATAATAATGGCTGCACCACTGTCGTTGACGAAGATTTGTGCAAAGTCAAACGCAGCTCTCACGAACGGGATCTCATCCTCTCCCTCCTCATTCTTTTACTTGGGCAGTCAGTTCCAAGTAGGAATCTCACGAATGTTTGATCCAATGCTAGGGACGGGCAAGCCTTCCGGTACATCAACAATAAGTAAATTGCATGTGGGGTCCTATCCAGAGTTTCCTTTGAAGCTCTTTATTTTGTTTCCTCAGTGCTCACGAAGAAAGTTCTTGATTTTTGTCCAAGACTCTTGTTCTTCCCTAGAGGCAAGATCATCGAACTGGTGGAGGATGTTCTCCACTGCGTCATTGATCAGTTGAATGTCCCCCGACTCCATACCATGCGAGAGAGTGGGGAGCGTAGGCAACGACTGGGTTGGGATGATGGATGCCGTACTAGGTTTGCTGCTCGCAGATAGAGAGACGCCACTACCCTTCAAAACTGTCTCAACTCCATGGTCTAGGATGGCCTTAGCCGTGTCCTTGCGGAACTTCAATTCCGGTTTCTTCTTTCTTTTAATTTGCCTTAGCCTTCAGACCCACCTTCTCCTCTTTATCTTTCTTTTTGGCTTCCTCGCGTATCCTCTGGTCTTCGGCTTTCTTCCTTTGCCCCTCGCTCACTAGAGCCTCACCAACCTCAGATGATACATCTGGAAAATTGACATTGTTGGAATCCTGGGCCTGGGCTTGAACCACGGCATCGCACTGAGCTTTGAGGGCAATCTCGAAGACGGGGGTTGTTCCAGTTGGCGAGATCTCCAAGTACTATGGGCATTGGATCAGGTGGAGCCGGCCAAAGTGATTCCGTTGATAGCGAGTGAAGACACACTCACTTCCAATCGATCCTGCCATTTATTAAAGATCTTTAGGAGGTCCTTCCGCAGGATTGCACCTTTCGGCAACAACTTGCGATAGAAATACCGCATGACAGCCCTCTTCATTGCCATTTGGATGTCGGCCTGTTGATAAACTCTTTTATTTTAGTAAATGCCGCGTTCTCCTTAAACATATCATTGAAAGTTGACTTCCACAATGTCATGCTGTGTGATTCTATCCATGAGCCACTATCTTCGGGGGGTCCACTAAGCCCTCCATGATTATCAAAATCCTCGAGTCCACGATAAGTTTATTGTACTTATCGACAGCCTCCTCCTGGAGCTACAAGAATTATGACGAACGAAGTCAAAAATCGCAGCAATAAAAATAAAACTATATTGTAAATGAAGTCAAGCATTTGGGTGAATTTGAATGTGAATCTCACCCCAGCCCAAAACAAAGCTCTAACAACCAAAACCCGAAGCACAACATCAGAGCACAGCGATGCAATAAAATTATACTCAAGTCCGCTCTCTTTCTTCATGTTCCACCAAAACAACCAACAAACCTTGTATTTTCCGGAAACCTTTGCCGTCGCCACAAGTTGATGCTTCTTTAGGCTCATATCAGGCTTTTCTTAATTCACATCGAAGTGACGGACCATCAAGACAAATAAAATGAATGACTCCATGTCAGACTTCCAAGAACCGAGAGCCTACAATCTACCTCACAAAAATCCTAACTTTGTCCCAAAACTATGAATGGGACTCAAACAATTGCTATCAAAATCAAGCCTCCCAGGGTGCTCTCAGATCCGTGAGCAAACTAGGACTCTACAATCTACCTCTCAAAAATCCTACCTCAGTCCCAAAACTATAATTGGAACTCAAACAATTGCTATCAAAATCTAGCCTTCTAGGATGCTCTCGGATCCGAGAGCACTATAGAACCCTACAATCTACCTAACAAAAATCCTACCTTGGTCCCAAAACTATGAATAGGACTCAAACAATTGCTATCAAAATCCAGCGTTCTAAAGTATTCTCGGAACCGAGAGCACCCCAAGACCCTACAATCTACCTCACAAAAACCCTACCACAGTCCCTAAACTATGAATGGGACTCAAAAAAATGCTATCAAAATAAAGCCTCACAGGGTGCTCTCAGATGCGAGAGCACTAGAGGACCCTACAATCTACGTTACAAAAATCCAACCTCACTTCCAAAACTAAGAATGGGACTCAAACAATTGCTATCAAAATCAAGCGTTCCAGAGTGTTCTCGGATCTTAGAGCACCCCAGGACCCTACAATCAACCTCACAAAATTCCTACCCGAGTCACAAAACTATAATCAGGACTCAAACAATTGTTATCAATATCAAGGCTTCCAGGGTGCTCCGCATTCCCTCGCGCATTCCAGAGCACTCTACGACCCTACAATCTTCCTCACAAAAATCCTACCTCACTCCCAAAACTATGAACGGTACTAAAACAATTGCTATTAAAATCAAGCAATCAAGGGTGCTCTTGGATCCGAGAGCACCCCAAGACCCTACAATCTACGTCACAAAAATCCTACCTCAATCATAAAACTATCAATGGGACTAAAACAATTGCTATCAAAATCCAGCGTTCCACGGTGCTCTTGGATCCGAGTGCACCCCAGAAGCCTACAATCTACCTCACAAAAAACCTACCAAAGTCTCAAAACTATGAATATGGACTAAAACAATTGCTATCAAAATCAAGTGTTCCAAGGTGCTCTCAAATCCGAGAGCACCCCTGGACCCTACAATCTACCTCACAAAAATTGCACCTCAGTTCCAAAACTATGATTGGAATTCAAACAAATGTTATCAAAATCAAGGGTACCAGGGTGCTCTCGGATCCGAGAGCACCGTTGGACCTTACAATCTACCTCACAAAAATCCTACCTAAGTCTCAAAACTATGAATAGGAATCAAACAAATTCTAGTAAAATCAAGCGTGCCTGGGTGCTCTCGGATCCGAGAGCACTCAAGGACCCTTCATTCCACCTCAAAAAAATCCTACTTGAGTCTCAAAATTATGAATGGGACTTAAACAATTGCTTTCAATATCAAGCCTCCTAGGGTGCTCTCGGATCCGAGAGTACTATAGGACCCTACAATCTACCTCACACAAATCCGACCTCAGTTTCAAAACTATGAATGGGACTCAAACAAATGCTATCAAAATCAAGCGTTCGAGGGTGCTCTCGGATCCCAGAGCACCCCAAGATCCTACAATCTACCTCACAAAAATCCTACCTTAGTGCCAAAACTTGGAATGGGACTCAAACATATGCTATCAAAATCAAGCCCTTCAGGGTGCTCTCGGATCCGAGAGCACCCCAGGACCCTACAATCTACCTCACAAAAATCCTACCTTAGTCCCAAAATTATGAATGGGACTCAAACAATTGCTTTCAACATCAAGGGTACCAGGGTGCTCTCGGATCCGAGAGCACCCCAGGACCCTAGAATCTACCTCCCAAAAATCCTACCTCAGTTCAAGACTATGAATGGGACTCAAACAAATGCTATCAAAATTAAGCGTTCCGGGGTGCTTTCGGATATGAGAATACCCTAGGACCCTACAATCTACCTCACAAAAATTTCCTACCTTAGTGACAAAACTATGAAGGTGACTCAAACAATTGCTATCAAAATCGAGCGTTTGTATGTGCTCTCTGGTCGGAGAGCACATCAGGATCTTGTAAGCTACCTCACAAAAATCCTACCTGAGTCCCAAAACTATGAATGGGACTCAAACAATAAGAACACGTACAAGAACACGCACAAGAGCACAAACAAGAACACGAACAAGAAAACAATAAAGAACACAAACAAGAACACGAACAAAAACACGAACAAATACACAAATAAGATCAAGAACAAGATCAGGAACAAGAACACAAACAAGCACCCAAACAAGAACATGAAAAAGAGCACAAACATTGACACAAACAAGAAAACAAAAAAGAATAGGAATAAGAACACGAACAAGAACACAAACAACGACACGGACAAGAACCCGAACAAGAACAAAAACATGAATACGAACAAGAATATGGACAAGAACAAGAACGAGAACTCAAGAACAAGAAGTGCAATACTACACAGGATTGGGTCTCCAGAAAGTATATCGAACTGAATTGATAGATGAAAAAGATACAAGACAAGGCAACACTCAATATTGCTCGTTAACTAGTGTTGACGCGACTGAGGAGTCCCTCATCTCGTTCCCTATGTATACTAGTACTAGAAAACCTGGAGGATGATTCAAGAGAAGCTTCTAGTTACCAAGGAAGCTTCTGATGAGGATTTCTAAAGACTATGAGAGTTCCTACAAAGTATCCCAAATGCGTTGATTATCTTCTTGCCACTATTTACTTTTGAGTTGTTTCTATTTTGCGTTGGAGTGTGTAGTCAGTCATCTAAACTCCAAGGCAATAACGCGGAAGTAGTCGTATCTACATTGAGGCATCCTTTACCACGAAAGTAAGCTATTTGCTTCTAAATTTTGATTACAATGTCGTCTTTATCGTATGAGATTTAGGAAATGTATTACGCTTACATTCTTAGTATTAATGTGAAGGTTCAATTATAAATTCGTCTTTACAATCATATGTATCATTGTACTTGGAACTATGGTCAAAAATACCCAAGAAGTAAGACGTGCATACTGAATGAAAGTTTCTATTCAACTTCAAAGTTGTACACGTCCCTTCAAAGCCCAAGCTAGGGTATCGGAATATAATTCACATTCTACCGTTGAATGGAAGATTATTGTAATTGATTTCTAATATCTACTTTAGTTAGCTAGATAGATGTCTCTTTGTGTCAAGAATAAATTACAAAGACTTTGTTGATAGGAGAAATATTTCTTTTCGAGTCAAAGATGAATTCCGAAGACACCACTTTAGAAGTACACAAAATTCAACAAAGTTTAGATTTATTGAAGGAAACTAAGTGATTACAATCAAGATGTCAATTGAGTTAATTTCAATTTGAGTATGACATCATACACAATAAAAGAAATGCCATTAATCAGCATGAACAAAGATCATGTATATGGCAAAGGTTGTCTAATATCGTCAAACCAAAGATAAATCTTTCAGAACTTTGAAAATGCATTCTGCAAGTAATTTAGAAATATCCTAAGTACTTAAACATAGAGTGTTGTGAACGAGTGGAATACAATGAAATGCAACTCTATAAAAATTTATGAATGCTAAGAGATATATGAATTTAAATAATGCATCCGCAGTGATTTATCTGATAAAGTAATCCACATTATCTTCAATTTGAATATACTAGTTTTATAACTGTTAGCGCTATCAAATTTTGCAATTCATTGCATTGAACCATTCATACTAATATTTGATATGGACTGTGTTTTAAGACTAGAGCTGTATTATGACAATTAACAAGGGTTTCGTTAAAAGTGCCTATTGAAATGTGCTCTATTTTTTGGGATTATTTTTGAATATTTTAATCACAAATTTTGGTATGTATAAGCAATAATATTGTACTTTGGTTAGAGTCTTTTCAAATATATTTTGATAAATCTTAAGGGGTGAAGCACATGCCACACCCCTCATGATGATATTTTTCTTACTAGAATAATTATAAAATGATCATATTTTCAATGAAATTTATAAATTTCCAAAAAATTGGTCATGTGCACTTTTACATATTGAATTGCACTTTTAGCGAAACCCTTGTTAATTCTAGTTTAAATATGAATCTCGCACAACTATGACATTATACACAAGTACACTAAACTCCAATTTGCCAATAACTTATCTTGGTGTCGTGAATATCCTTGTATCTTCACGAATTTGTTTCTCCTAATTATAATATTAACATCATTCTAAAGGCATATTCTACTCTTGATTCACAATGCATTTTACCTACACTATAAGAATCCCGTGTTTTTGGAGATGTTTTGTGAAAACACAGACTTGTTTTTGTGATGTCTTCGTATTAGCCAATGATGTCTCGCTGAACCAAAGGATGTCCACGCGTTTTTTGGGCACAGTTGGGATGAGAGGCTTTGGAAACACGCGTGTTAGCCAAAAAATGCAAAGATGTTGGTAGAAATGTGCCCGTTTTGTAGGACGTCACGCAAGACATCCACAGAGACACAAAATTACTATGTTGACAAGGGATTTCGGTTTGACCGAGGGTAAGTGTCTGAAAGGTACTAGTGTGCGAGGTAGAATGCAGCCCGAATGTAAAAGAAACAACATAATGGGCAATGGTTTGCAAGAGCAAAAGAAAAAAGGGTTCATCCTATTAAATATATATTTTTTTTTTTTCGTTATAATTTTATTTTATAATTCCACAAAATTTGGAATATTCATTTTATAATCATTAACTTGTACTCTCAGTATTTTTCATTTATCTATTTTGTATAATAGTCTTAGATCTTTATATTATAATATTAAAATTATATATTTCATGTATTTTGAATATTTTAATAATATTCTATAATAATATATTATATTATATTAATAAAAATATATTAAATTCATTTATAAATATTAAAATAATGAAATATCATTTTTTAATATTATTGTATTATTAAAAATGTGTTTTTGCCAAAAATAGACTTTTATAATTTAGGGTGATTTTATAAAATTTATGATAGCAAATACACGTGGACATATTAAACATCGAATTAGGAATTTTTTCATTTGGGGGCATGACAATGCACTTGTTACTTGTCGAATAGAGATAGACCGTTTTTGAAGTTGTGAGGGGTATAATTTTGGTACTTGTGGGTTCTAAAATCAAAGATTGACAAGGGTTAAAGTGGGAATTTGGGGGGTTACAACTTACTCTAATCATGCAATAAACTTGGTCACATATGCATTCAATGTTACACTAGTACTTCATTTACTACAAAAGAATGTCTTGAGGGGGAAGTCAAAAATGGATACAAAGTCATCTGTAATTTCTACTAAAACATCAAGTTATTCAAAGCACCCATGCATAATTAACCAAGTAATACACGTTGTGCTATACTTAATGACTAAGATAGAGGGCTCTAAACCCGCCACAGCTCTAAACCCGCCACGGCTTTAAACCCACCACGGCTCTAAACCCGCACTCTACCAAGGACGAACATTTTGAAATTTTGGATGTATCCATGGTGAATAGCACTACTTTATAACTCATGTCATTTCAACTTCAAAAATTCATAACTAATTTTAGGAACATCAAATTTTTTTGATTCAAAGTATGTTGGTCTTTGCTTGGATGTTTCTTCCAGTGAAAAATCATGCTCAATTCTCCCTGTGTCCTGATAATGCCACAAGCCTTAAAGGCGCGGGTTTAGAGCCTCCTACCTTATTGCTGCTAAATTCCATACTCCAACACCTTCCTTACATAGAATGATAAACTTATTATATGTGGCATTGACACAATAGCTCCAAAATTCATGATATACAAATGGCATCTCCTTAGTACTTACAAAAAGAGATCCAAATGTAAACAATCTTTGGGTCCAATTTTTAAAACGTGCTCCACTACATTGCAGTATTATGCTATGTGCATTCTAATGATATATTTATTTCCTTATTGATAAATTAAAATTAAAAGCATAGGATGCCAAAATAAATTAGAGAATGAACAAATGTTTGAAGAAAAGAAAAGAAAAAGTTTAGAAGAAAATAGGAGAGAAAATTAAAAATTGGATTTAGATTAATTATTTGGTAAAACCTGGCATTAGAGAAACATAATATTTCACTTAAAAACATAAAATACCAAGAAAAAAAATAGGAAAAGAAAATGCAAAAACGTATAAAAAAACCACATCCCCCTCTCCCCCTCCCCAAAGAAAAAGAAATAGAGCAAAAAAACACTAGAAAAAACTAAAAACTTTTTCAGAAAACCAAAACAAATGAAATTGAAAAAATAATTGAAAATATAATATAAAAAAGAAATAGAAAAAGAAAAAGTGAAGCGGCCATAGTTCTAGCCGGAAGCTTTAACATTGAGTTTTGATTGTCACTATCTACAGAAGTGAAGTTTCTCCATGCCATTGTCATTTTTGTCTAGTTTGCAGCATTGGGTTGATGAATTTGTATTCCATAGATTCTAGAGGTTTCCTCTTTCACAACAAGTTTGGACCTTGACCACTTCTATCTTTCACCTTTTGCACTTGAGATGGAGCTTAGATCAAGTTGTTGAATTGATTTTGAAAGGCTTAGAAATTACTCTTCCATACATTACATACAACATTTGCTATGCTACATACTTTTATACTTTTGAGTCTTCTATCTACTCCTTTCACAATTATTGACATATAATTCTCTACAATGCTACACTTCCATCATTTTGTCCATTTTTCGAGTTTTTTCCATCACACTTCTTCCGAAATAACGGAATCTTGATTATCACGTTGTGCCAAAATACTATTCACAGCATCTCTTAATGCATAATAATCTTCCACTTTATTGTAGACATGATGAGAAATTCGAGCATAGTAAAGCCATCCAACACAGTGAAGCCATCCACTTGCAACATAGAACATCCTAAGTAGCATAAAGGGGCACCTAAATGCATTAGTGGCACCCAAATTTAATATTGGATTCAACGATTTATAATCAAAAGCGGCTAAATTAAGCAGTTTCGTTATACATGTTTAAGATTGATGTAGATTTTGCATATCGAAAGACAAACATTATATTAGGGTCCCGAGAGGTTTGAAGCACAGGAATTTGATGCTAGACTGAGATTATTTAAAAGTTGCTAAGTTTATGAAATTTGTCTAGATTGTGTGCTTTATAATTTCATCTTGGGTTGTTTTGAATTGTAATGTGATTTAGTTAGTGTAATTGTTTACTTAAAAAAGTTCAAATTTGACTTAGATTTGTTTAATTGACATTGACAGATCATTGTATAACACTTGGAGTTGATGGATTAGAAGATGGTCTTGTAGGTGTGAAGTACCGTCGTTTGGGAAAAGAAGATAATGACACATTTGAGCATGTTGTAGTGGAGCAGTAGCATTCAAGGGAGAACCCTTTGATATAGTAGGATAGTGTACATATTATTTACTTTATAGTGTATGCCTTCATTTTTATATAAAAAGAAGCATTTTGTTTTGATAATCAAAACAATATTGCACGTTATGTTTAATTTTCTTTTAATTCATGGCAAATTTGATATAAATGAATGTGTTTGTGCCAATTAAATTTTGAGAATATATTAAATTTTAGGGGAGCAAAATTTCAAAATAAATGCAAATCTTGCACCGTAGTGGATATCAAGCAATGCCTAGAGAAGTCACTGTCAAGAATTTAGACAACTTTGAGAGAACAAATATAGGATGTCTTGTATTCATTTGAGATAAAAATCATAAATATATAGAAGTAATACAGGGTGTCATAAAACAAATTTGGAAATACCATAAAAATATTTCTAAAATATATACGGAATATATCCTAAATCTACTATAAATAGTAATTCATTGTAGCCCCCCATTAAATACCCTTTGTACGCTCATATGTATCCAAAATTTACACTAAGTGACTTCCCCTAGGGACAATGCACTTGGCTTAGTGCAAAAATTGTTAACTTGGTGTTGCATGGAACTTGTTTTGCTTAATTTTACTTTATTTTTTTTAGAAACTCTAATCTTAATGATTATTGGGCCAATATGACTCTACTTGACATTTTTAAGAAACAAATCACCAAAATTATTATAAGCTACAACTTAGATATATAAAAAAAAAACACCAATTTATATTCTAGATATTAAACAACATATTCCTAAAGTGTAGTATCTAATATAACATGAATGTTCTAAGGTACAATTACCAACATTGAATTGATCAATTAGGTATGTAATTATCTAAATTTCATGATGAAAATATCTTCAAATACTGGTGTTATTCCTTAGATCTTTTCGTTTTAAAATGTAGAGATTATTTTTTAAAGCATCAATCTCTTCATAGGAACGTTCAACTTCAAGTTTATATTCAGCAATTTGAACCTATCCAAAATTATGGAAGCCAAATAAGAATAAAGCCTTACGGTATAATAAGATATTTACAAATAAATTCATTTTAACACTAATTACAAAACATTATTTATTTTAAATTTATTAGAAAAATATCACATTTTATATATATTTATATATAGACATGTATATGTTTACATTGTATCTATATATATTTATACATACATATATATATATATTCTTTTATTTATCTACTTAATTGTACTGTCTCAATTCATTAAGAGTCTAGGAGCTTCGCCTTGTATATATATATATATATATACATGATTGTGAAACTAAAACCTAGGAAAATCTAAAATTTATAATAATACATGTACTAGAAATCCTATCGAAATTAAGTAAATAAACTAGAGTCTTGAAGAACACACATACATGGCTAGAATCTTAATGAATCAAGAACGTTTTCTTTGGCCACAAGGATTTAATGTACATGTATCTATTTGAACATTAGATTTTTTGGTGTATCCAGGTATCCAATGTAATATCATGTTTTCTTTTATTCTTTTACTTTAATACAAAAAAATTATCTATTTCTAAGTAGATGTCTTTTAATACTTATGTGATATGTAAATATAAAATACCAAGACAATTCTACATAGAATTTATGTTTTTCTTTTCGTTTTGATGCTTCTTATTCATGGAAATATTTTTTTTCATATTTGGAGTCTACTTTTTAGGATAGGCTTTTCTAATTTTTGACCTTAAATTTAAACTTAGATTTTATTCTTTGATAGCTTTTATATTTCTAGGAAGAGAATTAAGGGTTGGAAACAACTTTAAAGAGGAGGCTTTACCTCACTTGTGATTTTATATTCAAACTTAGAAACCCAAGCCCTCAAAGTACATAAAATCAAGGATTTGAGATTATTGATGATTTACTTTGATTTACATTTTAGAATACCATATGTACTTAAACAACTTTGTGCTAGTGACCAATACGGGTTCAACTATTTTAAACATAAATTTCAAACAATTATATATAGAAGAAAAAGTCCAAAAGAAGTCGTGCAGTGCTCACTAGTATATATATATATATTAATGTAGGGTGTACTCACAATTAAAAGTCAATAGGATGCCCAAAATTAAGGACTCCTAACAAGTGCTAGTCAAGGAAATCTTCAAATTATGTAGATTTTAGCTCTTATGAGGATCTTAAAAAGAATATGAATGCAATTTAGTGCTTAAGAAGTTCTAAATTTAGCCCTTATTAATAACTAGTTACAAACACTTTTTAGTCCTTAATCCCTAAGTGACTAGACGTCCATTTTTTGGTTATTGATCTTTTTTAACGGCCTGCCCAAGATAAAAAATACATTTCTGTAAAAAATAAATATATCTATAAAGAGGAAATCAATTCTTCTTTCCAACCCAATTTGAATCATGTCAATCCCAGTTAAACTCCACCAATTCATATGTTTCAAAAACAAAGAATGCAATATTGCCCTAGTTTTATATAATTTACTATTTGGGGAAACTCATGATGTTCTTTCATATGAAAAAAATTCTTCTTTTGATTTTTTAATATGATATCTTGTTTTTCTTAACCATACCAAATTTTGATTTTTAAAATAAAATTTGTAAATTTGATGAATATTGAATCGTAAAAGTTTTAACAGATATTCAACAAATTATGGACTATTGTGCTAATTATGGAAAAATTCATACAATTTATGACGGTGAAATATGTCCAAAAATTGTAGATAATGCCCAAAATGAGGTAGCAAAAATTTGAAAACACTTGAATATGAAGAAATTCAAACAAATTATAAACATATTCATAGAATAGTATCGGTGGCCCGCTAGCACATTCTCCACAGAAATCAAGCCCATTAAAACAATTAATGTAGAAAAAACAAAGACAAACAAGTCAAAAAAAAGTATCGGCCGGCCTACAACACAGTTATTACTAAATTAACCTAAATCCTAAATTCTAACTCCTAACCCCTAAACATCTGGCAGAGATCACTCCAAGAAAATCCAATTTAGGAAATAGATGAGTGCAAACACAGGCCATATATATCAATCATACAATTGAAGTTCATATAAATAAGGAAATTCCCTCATATAACGAATTGATGTTTGTACAAGTCTATAAGCAGCACAACTCAATTCGAATATAACATACAAGATAGTCATCTACGACCAAATTTAAAGACTGTTAAACAGGTATCAGCAGGCAGCTAATTCACAGTTGAGATCAGCATCCAGCAGAAAGACAACATACAACCAGCAAGCTAGACGTATCGGCTGGCAGCCGACATCGGTAGTATTACTATTCATGAAACATTTGTACACGCTCTTGACCAGTGAGCTAAGGCCACCAAGCTGGCCAACAAAATACTTACACTACTTCATAACTTTACAATTTTAAAACCTCGGTGCCTGAAAATTCGCAATATTGCTATGAACAAGGAAAAATTCTTGCTTGTGCAAACCAAAAACCCACCACTACTATCTCAAAATCTGCTGCGAAACAAAATTTTCGAGTGGTGTTTCCTAGATGAAAACCAAAATTGGCGGTTCCTCTTTTTGATGGGCATCCAACGTTCCAACCAATTCGTTCTGCGTCGTGGATTTAGGAGATGTATCTAATGATATATCAATCACTTCCTTCCTCTCGCTTTTATTTGATGCTGTGAAAGAACAATCGCAAAAATCAAGTTGCACGCACCCGCAATCCTTTCTTATCACCGCCACGTTGCAAAGTAAATCTTTGGATGGACGATTCACAAGCTCCGTCACTTCATCATATGCAATGCCAAAATGAGCCTCCAACCGTGACATCTCTAGGTGATAATGGTAGTCCCAAAACCAAACATCTGCGCTACTAACAATCGCTTGCAACAATGGATGAGGAGGAGGAGTTTTGTAGAAACATGCATCCGAATTGTAAACAAACCACAAGTACCCGGTCAATGAGCCCAGACACATAGGATGAGGAAGGAGAGGTGGATCTCCATGGGTTGGGCATCTAGAATCCATGGTGAAGGCTTTGCACAAATTTCAAAAATATGGAGGAGGAAGGCTATGAACAAGGATAACAAGGAGGAGATGAATGAGAAAGGGAAAGAAGTGAACGAAGAAGGAAAAGAAGCTCACACATCCAAATATTGAAATGTTGGAAGAAGAGAGTACTTCAGATTAATTGCACTCTTATGTGAGCCGCCATTGATACAAAGTACCTAGAGTACCCTAGAGGGCACTTAGTAATCTAGGCCATGTACCTTGCCCTTTCAATTGCATGCATTTAAAATGATGGGTATTAATTGTCCTTGATTGTATTCAATTTCAAATCTAATTCCTAAAATTCATCATAGACAATTATATATATCAAATCTCACTACTAAACTTCCATAATTCACATAAAATATAAAAAGAAATTATTTATCTTTAATTTTGGTAAGATTCGCTAAATGCAGAAGGTTAACCCCTAAACGTCTGAATGTGCCTTTGTGACCAATAGATTACAATGTATTTTGGTTGTTTTTGGAATGGATCCACACTTTAAATGGGTTTCATTTCAAAAAAGAGTTGGAATGTAGATCGATGCGGTTCTAGTGACTTATTGAGGTCCCAATTCTTGTTGGTAGCAAATCCCAATCATACAACATAATATATACTATTCCCATGGGACGTTTAGGGGTTAATATTGATGGATATTTATTGTCCTTGATTGTATTCAATTCCAAATCTAATTTTGGATTTTGACTTATCAAATCTTAAAATTCATGATATACAAAATTATATATATAATATCTTACTAACAAACTTCCATAATTCACATGATATTCAAAATTAATTATTTCTCTTTGATTTTGGTAGAATAAACTAAAAGCCTAAGGGTAATAAGATAATTAAATACCCATCGGGCGTGAGTGTCATTTAAACTATTAAGTCTAAACTATTCTTACATAGTGTCGTTTGAATTGACATTTTGACAAATTGTAAGCTCTAAATCTTTGCAACTTCTATCCGAGTGTAGAACTTCTCACTTATAAGTGATAACAACTTATTTCAACATAAAATATAATTGTATAATGTACTTCTTGTGAATATTCCAAAAAAATCTTTTAGAATTCATTTATAAATAATCTAAATGGTTTTGATGATATTCAACCATAGAGATCATACATGAAAACATTCACATTTTACAAACATCATAAAATTCATATGAAATGCAGATTAAATTTTTTTAAGTTAGTAGCAAGGTAATCTGCCGACAAAGGTAGGTTACCATTTTGAGGTTGTTGGGAGCAGTGGGACGACATATAACTAGCTTTGGTATAAAGCAAGATGTATTGGCCGGCGGCCAACAGTTGGTTGTTTATTCCTCTAAATCATTGTCAACGTCTCGATCCATTACGGCGCTAGCAATCTCCAAGTTAGTCACAGCAGCTGCTACACAAGCTTCAGGGATGGCATGAGTAGCTAGAGGCCCCTTCTTTCCATGCAAAGGCATCCTGTAAGAGAACATGACGAGACTAACATGAACAACTTGAGGAACACAAGGCTCCTTTTCTCAATGGCGCGTCCAGAATTCCATAGCAACAACTGACTTCCCCTCTTTCTTGGATCTCATAGGTATTTACGATTCTTTCTTGAAATTTTTGTAGCTTGAGCCCGGGATGAGGTCAACACGCTCAAGTACTCAACCAAGCCATACATGTAGGTAATGATAGTGGCTAGGGCGACAGAGCACAAAGTCCCCTAACAACACGTCGCGGAAGGGATTGAAGGTCAACTTTGGTCGATCCTTTGCAGGACCACAATATAGGAATGTGTCAACATCATCCTCGGGGATTACGTCCTCTGGATTGTTTCTAGTAGAGACAGATTCTACATTAGTGCGAGCATGATCACGCGCCCAATCCGGAATTGGCCAAAATCCTTCGACAAGTGTAGAAGAAGTCACCAGCAAGGATTTGTTGATTTCAGCATGGATTCGCTCCTAATACGCTACGCATCCAGCCATCTCCTCAGAATATCTCCTCTTGCGTGCGATACCAGTCTTCCTAAACTCAACATATTTTGAAATGTCATTCTTTATGTAGCATTGCTTCTCCATGCATTCATTGGTCCTCACTTGCTCCTTCTCATGTTTCAACTTCCTAGAATTGATGTGGACATTTTCCCATAATGGCTTAAAGGGAATAGGAGCAGGGTCACTATATGGCAGTCGAGGTCTCCCTTGGCTGTCAGTGGTCCACATTTTGACCGCATGTCCAGGAGGAAGCCACAATGAATCAGTCGTGTTTTATATCGCATGACAGGCCAGCCACAATCATCTCTGTCCTCTTCAACGTAGAACTTGAAGAGGTGCTTGTCGCCAAGTCCAATAATCTTGTTAATACTGTCATAGCGGAAGTCCTTCACGTATGACTTGAAATCAGCAACTTCCTGAACAAATTATGGAATGAAAGCCACCGTCTTCTAGGAGTCTATAAAAGCCTTCATGAAAATTTGCAAGGATGTATATATTCTTCTTTTTAATAAGCTTGGACAGATAGCTGAAGTGCGCGTCAATATCGTCATAAGTATGACCCACAATCAAGAATCTAACGGTTACTTCCTTAAAGATGCGTCAAGCTTTTAACAGTGAGCAGATTGCCATCTCAAATCGATTTCTGTTATCCTTGGCTGAATTGTAAAGTTGCAAGAAGAGCTTCTTAGATAGTGGTACCACTAGGCGTCCAGAGCTTGGTGGTGGCGTGAGATGACCCGAAGCAGTAGGAATGGACGATGAGCACTTTCACATTCCGTGTAGGAGAGCTTGGAAGAAACTATTTTGAGGAAGAGTAGAAAACAGTTCACCTAGAACAAGCCCACAGTGTACAAGTCAGTCAAAGAAAGCCGGAACCGTATCGGCTCGCAGCCAATACATGCACAAAGGATGACCTGAGACATTCGGAGTAGGAAATTCAGGCACATGCAAGAGTTTGAAGACTTGGGGGAGTAGAAAAACTCACGGGATTCAAAAACAAGTGGTCGCTCTAAAGCTCGCAATACGAGACACAGAGAAGAAATAGTGAAGTTGGAGTCGCCCGGCCAGAGTGCTGTTGAATAATGTGCATACGCACCGTCACCATGGCCATTTGTCAACATGCCAGTGCAAGAGATGGGAATCTCGCCGAGTCTTGAAGTGGCCTTGGTGATTCGTTGCATTCTAGGAATAGCCGTCTTCGTTGTATCCATCTGTCGCGAATAATACAGAGAAACTCTGATAGATTCTGCACAAATTGAGAACTCCAACCAGCGTATATATTTCAACAGGCCCTCTGATAATTTAGATGACAATCTCTATCATCCACCAAAGAGAGCCACTCATCACATCCTCTCGAGTATTTGGAAATGCATTCAACGAGAAAGTGACACTCGGTGCATTTGGAGAAGTTGCTCCTAACAGCTTTGACTTCGACATTTTTGAAGTGATTCTTACAGAGCAGACTGATGCTGGATTAAGAGACAGGCGAACGTTTGCACATCTCATTCACCTCGAATGAGACCACAATGGACAAGTTAGTTCATGATGGCAAGAATCGTATCGGCCGGCTGCCAATATAGAGTGGTACGACAACTTGAAGGCGATGAGGAGTTGACTGAATGTATTGAGAGAAAATGACTTTGACCGTATCGGCTGCGAGCCGTTACAATTTCAATAGCAGACAAGTGCAATTGAGAGCAATGGGGTGATGGAGTATATGTACTCATATAGTCAACCCGATCTTGCATGTGGTTCCAATTCATGGCGGACGGTACGACCTTCAAATTATCAACTCATTCATTGGAGACAAGTCTGAACTCATTAGACATCTTGTTGGAGTTCTCATCAATGATGTTCTATGAAGTTGCCTAGGCTTGAATTGTGCCGAGACAAGGTCAAACAACTCCAGACTTACTGTGAGACCCGCTAACACATCCTTCCACCGCAGCAGCCTTGTACACATGGTATGCGGATTTTGAGACTCTATGAATGACATACCATGCGTTCCCATAGACATAAACATTGGCAAGAGTGATCAACCTCCATCCCCTCAACAGACCTGCATGAAGCTGACTCTCAACAGCATTAGTAGTCTCCTTCCTTGCCTAAAATGAGGAGGCATAGAACTATTGGCAGAGATTCCTATTCTCCTCCCAAGGAAACGTGTAACAACATCTATTCCTACTGCATCTTTGTGAGCTAACCTTCATAACTTCTACTTTCGATGTTTTATGCTCTAGTTTGGATATGGGAGTGAGATTTTTGGGCAAGAGTTTGCGACGCACTGAGCGGTAAGGATTCTTGGGAATCCCTTGGAATCCTCAATCCTCAGATTCCTCCATATTAACAGCATTAGAGCAGAGCGTGATGATCTCGGATAGAAGTCGCCCATCTTCTAATCAAGTATTGCTCAATGGCCAGCCTATTGTGGCCATCTGGAGGGACTCGTGCTCGGACATGAAAACAACACCCACGTCGGCATTGCCTAGAATATTCTCATCACAAGCCTCCTTGAGAAGGGAAACTTGAATCATTGCTCGGTCAAACTCTGCGTGATCTTTGTTGAGGAGCTTAGAGTATCTATGCTCCTAGAGATGGCGATCAGAGTAGGGCAGACTGGCATCATGACCAAGAGCGGCACTATCGCTAGCTGCACTCGCGACACTATGTCCTCCTGCAATGTCACTGCCTCCACTGTCATCTCTGTAACTGGAGTGATTCCCGATCTCAGGAGGCAGGTCATAATCATCACAGACATTGTCAAGGTCATGGCCGTTGTCTACGTTGGGTTGTTGCAACTCCTTAGCCGATCGCAAGGACGATTCATGCCCACAATTGAGGTGACGTTCGCTTGCATGAGCATTTCCATAACTCCTAGAGCCTTTGCCGGTAGATGAATCATTCGTGCGTCTATCATTGCCAGCATCCTCGTCGACCTCTTTCAAACTCGATCCTATCAGCAGGCATCCGAAACGACAACGTTTTGGAGTAGAGGGGTCTGCAGGCCTGACCTTGTATCCACTCCAATAGACGTTGTGACCAAGCCAGTCTCTAAAGACATTTTGAGAGTTGTCGTCGCAGTATGCCGTGAGCTCATGGAAGTCACAGTGGACGTTCATCAACCGCACAACGAGAAAGAATTTGTGCCGGGCTTGGAAAGCCGTCCTAACTCCCTTTTGATGAGCACTCCATCACCATGCAGAAGTATGCTCGCCATATTCACGGAGAGCGTCAGAAATTGGTCGATTGGTTTCTCCTTAGCCATCACTTGTATCGGCAGCCGGCCGATTGGAGTGCAAAATGCATCAATGTCCTCCGCAAAGGGTTTGACAAATCTCTCTTCCCATATGATGCTCTTTCCATCACTCTGGCATAGGACTTTCATGTTTTCAACTGGGAATGGAAGGATAATCTTAACAGAGTCCGATACATGAAGCTTACGTTCACTCAAAAGAAGC
The DNA here is from genome assembly GCA_022496805.1 of Pohlia nutans. Lineage (NCBI taxonomy): Eukaryota > Viridiplantae > Streptophyta > Bryopsida > Bryales > Mniaceae > Pohlia > Pohlia nutans. The sequence continues at coordinate 8,670,046 of CM040106.1, read as the reverse complement.
GGATCCCGGGAAACAACTTGATTTACAACAGCACTTCCGGCATAGTATAGGCCGGCATGAGTTAGTGCAACAACAACTCCTTTTGCCAACGTCCATGGACCAGAGCTACCAACTTCCAGAAATGAAGCAATAGGCTTTGAGTCCATCGCAGCTGCAAATGACCTCTTCATATTGGTATAGGTTGGCAGCTGATAGAGGTGAGAGTCAAACGGTGAGAATGTTGATTTATAATCTACCAAGTGTATCGGCTAGCAGCTGATAAGGGAGAAAGTGTGATTGCGGGAAAGATGAATTGGGGTCTTCCTAGTGTATCGGCTGGCAGCCGACTAAGGAGGGAGTTTGATTGTGAATAACCAATTCAAAATTCTACGTAGTGTATCGGCAGGCACCCAATAATTGAGAAGAAATGATAGTGAAGATATTGAATAGGGATCTTAAACTGCTATGGAAAGGAGTACTCCAGGTGTAGAATTGATTGGAATTCCTCTTGAGGTACCGGCCGTGATATATCAGCGTATTGGCTGCTAATATTCGGGATATGGGCTGGCTTCCGATACTGAATAGAGCAATGTCCTAATTCATGCGAGACAGGAATTCAGATTGGCATCAGCGATTAGGAAAATACTTCAAGAGTGAACCAGAATGAAAAAATCAACAAATTAATTGAAATGTCTCAATGACTTCAAGCACAAAATAACATAGAGCACCAACATTAAACGAAGCAAATCCAATACAGAAAGCAAAGAACACCGAGCAAAAAAAGAGCCTCTTGTCCAAGAGTATTGAAGTCCAAAAGAAGATTGCAAGAATGAATGAGGGAAAAAGGAGCTTCCCAAAACCAAGTTGGCGCCACTTCAAGAAAAATTTGAATTGCAAGCAACCTCTTGGGACGCAATTGAGTGAGATGTGCATGCATTCTTGGGTGGATGGAATCTTTGAGAATAGTTGAAATAGACTGCCTAGACGCAAGATAGGGCAAGATTCTATAGGTCGGCAGCCGAGTGGATATTAGATGTCATATTTTGGCGGCTCTTTTAATTGATGGCAAAATCACTCAAGTGGCTGGAGACGGGGAAGGGGGTTGGGGTTACCCTCTCACCCACCCTCTATTTCTGTTAGTTTTAAGTTTGTTTACATTCTCTGCTCTCTCTCCTCTCCCTCACTACTACCAGCCGATTTCACTTGACCCCCCGCTCCTCATCCCTCGATACCCCATCCTTCTGAATATTTGCCCCACCAATACCCCTATTTTAGAACCTGCCGATATTAGAACCACAGCGGCCGATACATGTGTGAGAGCACACTACTAGAAAATCCTAACCAAATCAACAGAAAATCAACAGATCTACAGTGACTCACAAAAGTTGTGGGACGCCCTAAAAATTGCTCTCATAAATTGAGAAATTAAAATTATGAAGTGAAATTTGGACATGTTGTAGTACATAAGAGAATCTACCTTCACGTGAAATTTCACTTAAAATAGACTATTTTTAGATCCATTATTATTTGAATGAAATTTCTATGGAAAAAAAAACTTTTTGTGAAAAGTCAAAATGTCACATTTCTTTTTATATGAAGAATGTACATCTTGACTTGAGTCACATGTTAAAGTTTCATGAATTTTGGAGTTTTGATTCATTGAGATCTTATTGATTGAAAAATGACCCCAAAACTTTGAAATTTTTATTTTTCACTCCATAAATTGGGATCATATTTACCTCAAACTTTCAATATCCTAGGAATGGGTTGCTACATTGCCATGTTGTTGGGCAAGCTCTAACACTAGTAGAAAAGGTGGCACTGGCAAGGGAGATGCCCACGTAAGCAATGCTCAATTCTAGGCATGCATAGTGATTTTTCTTGGGCATGTACTAGGGGTGCCACCTTTGCTACTAGTGTAAGTGCTTGCCATTTCAAAATTTGAAGTCTAGCATATGACAAGATACCAAAGTCATTCTCTTTTCACATAGATAACTCAAAAATATACGAGTTTGTTTTGTAATCATTTAGTACTTGAATGGGTGTTTTATGTAATTGGATTATATAACTGCAATTTTGCAAACTTTCATCATCCTTGACAATCAATAATTAGAGACAAGCAGACTGATATTCTCTAAAATAAAGTTGTTGAGGGTGAATTTTGACACTTTGGCTGCTGACTGACTTTCAGCTCCATTAGAAACAATCACAGGGACGCCCAAACAAATAAACCCACTTGAATGGGACAATAGTCAGTCATCTGTGAAGCTTTTTCTTTTCTTTCTTTTCTGAATCTATGTGCTGGAAACTTGGAATCTTCTTTTTGTTTCTATACGATAATCCGTTTTTTTGAAACATTCAATGAATTGAACTCATTAACTGCTAAGTGACCAATTGACCATTTTCTGGTCGCACCCGAAATAGTAGTGACTGCCCATGATTAGGAAATGACATTTTCAAGTTTTCAATATCTTGTCAAAATTGGGGGGAAAGATCATGTTCAAGTGTTTTTTGATACATTTCATTCACAACATTGAGGTTTAGTAAGGAATTTTCAACAACACAGACCTCAATATTGTCTTAGTGTTATAAAACTTACTACTTCGGGAAACTAACGATGTTCTCTCCTTTGAAAATTTTGCTTTCAAAATTTTAGAATGGAATGTTTAGTTTTCACCAATCATACCAAATTTCATACTGTGAATGTAGAATTAGTAATTTTGGTGAATTTCAAATGGTAAATGCATCTTAATTCATTAAATGAGTATTTAAAACTCTTTTTGAAAGTTTGACCATACAGATAATTACTAAACATTATGCTTCTCATTTTCTCTTTTGAACCAAACTTCATCAAAGTTGCAGAAATGACTTCTTATAACACATCTAGGTTATTCCCTTACCCCCTCTGTCATTTAAGGGTTAGCATAATCATTCGCAATTAAGGGAAAAAACAGCTGCAAACTTTATCGGCCATTTTTTCATAGTAAAATAACTTTTTTCAAAAATCTTTGAATAAAGAAAATTGAGAAATCAAGTTAGGTGTCATCTCCAAAAATCCGTTTGTGATTTTGAGCCTCCATTCAAAAGTTATATACAAAATTCAGAGTGGGGTAGGAAGAAATATTTTGTTTGATATTTTCAAACACCCTCTCTGAATTCTGTTTATAACTATTGACTGGAGGCTTAAAATACAAACGGAGTTTTGGAGATGAAACTTAACTTGATTACCCAACTTTTCTTAGTCCAAAGGTTTTAAAAAAAGTTAATTTCTTGTGTCAAAATGGCCGTCAAAGTATGTTGAGTTCCAAAACATCAAATTGTATGTGTATATTTAAGAAAAAAAATCTCTCTTTATTCATCAAATACAAAGTATGGTGAGTTGGTTAGTTTGTTAAGTCTTAAATGTGAGGTCTTGAGTTCAAATTCAATTATCCACCGTGGTGATAAAGTTGGGCTGCCCTAAAAATCCGTGCAATCAAAAAACATTCTTTTGCTCGAAAAATCTAGGCAGCGAAAAAAAAGATTTTTTTTTTGTGACCAAATCAACAAAAAATATTAGCAAAACTGTGTTGCATCGTGTCCAGGTCAACTCGATTGAAATAACAGCCAAGACCAACGCTTTCTTGTTGATTTTTTGTTGATCCGGACACATAATATCTACTAGTGGCAGTCGACAAGATCGCCCAAAGCAACCACTCCAAGTTTTGATCAGCGGACACGAGAAGTACAACACCCGATACAAGATGTTGTCGTGCCAACCCTCCGGCAGGTAAGATCATTATTTTTGTTGTAGCAATGAGCGTTGTTGTATCGGCTGACAGTCGATTCATGTGATTGATGTCGGCTGCCAGCCGATATTCTGCTACTACCATGTCCGTGAAAATACATGCAGTTGATTGTTTATCGGCTTGCAGCTGACATACTCTCACTAAGCCGGAAGGAAAATCAATTTGATCTGAACGGGTAGTCGTAACCAAATAATGTTTGGATAATCTGAATGTTGAGATGCATGTCGATGTTTGTTTCTTATCGGCTGGCAATCGATAAGATTGCCTCCAATGTATGGGCCTGTAGTCGACAGAGATTAACACTGTGCTTTTGATTGCAAGAAACCAGCTCAGCTGAATAAGCAGCTTGGTGAGCCGATGGCAAACACTGTTGTTTGTTGCGGGGACATTAAGCCTCTTGCTGTATAGATGAGGAATCCGAAAATTCAGGAGTAGGGCCTCTGCTAACGTGCTGATCCAAACAAGCGAGTTGGGATTGCCTGCTCCGTAAAGTTGAAGGGCACGATGATTCCGGGACATGACTCTGTCATGGCAATTACTGGAGATGGCAACTACGCCAACGTCATGATTTTCCTAATGCCAATTGGTAACCCCAAAGGCGAGCCCGACCTCGTCGCAGTAACGCTTCCATTGGAAAAGCTGCACAAAGGCTAAATGCAAGATTGAGGCCATGATGCAAGGCTTGGATTTTGAAGGCGAGAATTCACTAGTGAGCCTGAAGGACTTCTCAAGCAGCTGGGAGGAACTTAACGTGTGGACAAGAATGTCCGAGTCGAGGCTGCAATGAACGATGAATGAAGAGAAGGGTCTAAAGAAGGCCGCGGGAAAGAGAAAGATTAAAGCCTCTAAGAATAGAAAGGAAATTTCTCGTGCACCACCCGCATTTGCATTTGCTGCTGAGGCAATCCGTGTCACAGGCAAAGGAAGTAGCAAGAGGCACAAGACAAAAGAGAAGACTAAAGCGCTGCTCTTCACCTTGGATGAGGCATTGGCGCAGCTCAACAGGCTCTCCACAAAGAAAAAGAACGACGAGGTTGAGGCCATCTACGCGACACTCGATGCTGGGCTCTTCCATCTGTTTCCTTACAAAAAGCATCGTCTTCTTGGTGTCATCTTTTCTGACAAGCTACACATCGCTCCCAATCAGCTGAAGTACCGCAGGATTGCAAAAGAGCCTTTGACACAGGTTGGTGTTCTATTCATTCTACTTATTCTAGTTTGATCTTTTTGTAGTATCGGCTCCCAGCCGATATGTTTGATTTTACTTGCAGGTGGCATGAATCGAACTATGCTTGCCATTGTCATCAGGTTAAGCAAATATACAAGAGATATGGATTGATTAGGAAGAGACTAGAGATCCATGGAATTCCCTTGAAGGAGAAGCCCACGGAGTCGGACAAAGGAATGGATGTTGTTATGGACAGCGTTGTTGAAGTAGGATGATTGCGTGGGCTGAAGTTGCTCATAGCCATGCGCATTAGCTAGAGTAGATGATGCGAATGAGCTAGACTTGCAACTAGAGAAGTGGTACTAGTTAGAAATAATGAGAATTGGGTCTCCCAAGTGATATGGGCTGATCCTAGTGTACTAGGAGTGGAGTATGGGCTGATGTCCCATATGGTTTGCCAAGGGGACTCCCTTGGGTGTGCTACTTAAGAGGGGCAACCCATGAGTAAAGATCATCTCTTTCCTATGCATTCCAAGTGTTTGTGTGAGGATTTGGCATTCTAATCTAACCTTCAATAGGTTATGGGCCCACTCATGTGTTATGCGTGAGTCAAAGATTAGATTGCTCATTGTGTGGAGGTCGTGCGTTGGAGCGCTGATTTTGGAGTATTGGAGCGCTCATTTGGAACTTTGGAGGGCTGAATTCGAGCTTTGGTGGGCTGATTTCGACATTGGGAGGTATTACAATCTTCCTACCTTTGATCTACGTGTTGGAGGGCTGAATTCGCACTTTGGAGCTATCATTTGTTGATTTGGAGCTTTTGGAGCACTTTGGAGCACCTTTGGAGTTTATACACGTCTACAAGGGCTGAATTGGAGCTTCGGAGCTTATTGGTGCTTGTTGGAGTATATTGGAGCTGATTGGAGCTTATTGGAGCTTATTGGAGCTTATTGGCTCAATCTGTGCTCAATTTGTGCACTTGTGTTGTTGCAAGGCACTTTTATGCTTTGAGGCTCTTGGGGTGAGTCTACAATCTGATTTTGGTATTGCAATTCTTGCACAAGGGTTTGGAATGTGAGTTATGCCCTTGGAGTGCTCAAAATTAGAGTTTGGGTTAGTGAATGCACAACGGGGCTGATTTGATGAATTTCAATGCAATTAGGACTTGAAGGGGCTGAATTTGCATTGATTTAGAGTCCTTGGAAGCACAAGGGTGCTGATTTGAGTGGATTTGAGCCAACGAGTGCGCAATTCTCCTAGTTAGGGTGTTGTGGTATGATCTTGTGCAAATTCACTAAGAACCATCACGATTGAGTGTTGTGAGGTTGATGTGTAGCACAAAGGTGCTGATTTAGTGTTTGGAATTAGTTTGGAGGCATTAAAAGCACGTACGTGTTCAATTTGCCTCACAAATCACAAAATTGTCAAAAATCATAAAAACAATTTTTCTTAGCTTTCTAGGGGCTGAATTTTGTGAGCGTACGTCCTTCAATCAAGGATATGGCTACATTTGAGGGTGAAGGTGCTAAGGTTGTAGACAAGTTCGATGGCGTCAACTTCCACTTGTGGAAATTCAAGATGGAAATGGTCATGGCCGAAAAAGAATTGTGGGAGATAGTTGAGGGTAGTGAGGAACCGCCTTCGTCCGACGCCGAGGCTAGGGTACGAACTGCGTACACTCGGCGAGAGAAAAAGGCCTTTGCGATTTTGGCTCTTAATCTTTCTGATTCCCAGCTTTCTCATATTCGGTCGTGCAAGACTCCCGCCGAGGCATGGGCCAAGCTTTGCAATATTCATGAGGCAAAGAGCTTGGTCAATATCTTGTTTTTGAGGCGCAAGTTTTTCACCATCAAGATGGAAGAAAACGACGACATGTTGGCGCACATCAACAAAGTCAAGGCTCTTGCGGATCAGCTCAACGGCGCAGACGTCAACATTACGGACGGTGATATCGTTATGACGCTCCTCGAGAGTTTGCCGCCGTCGTACGAGTATCTTATCGTTGCTATGGAGAGTAGGCCCATTAGCGAGCTCACTCTTGATTATGTGACATCACGGTTGTTGCATGAACTCTCGCGGCGCAAAGAGAACGAGACTCGTGGCGATAGCGCGGCGCTTATGGCGAAGCAATCCAAGAGCGGTGCCAGTGGGAGCTCTACAGACAAGGTATGCTACTATTGCGGTAAGAAGGGCCACTTGGCAAAATTTTGCTACAAACGCAAGAGAGAGGAAAGTGCCAACAATACAAAGGTCAACGATGCAGGTGATGAGTACGCATTTATGACCAGCGTCTCTTCTTGTAGTGATGACGGGGACGAGTATGCAATGATGGCAAGTGACGTGTCATGCAATGGTAGTGTGATCGATTGGATTGTTGATTCGGGAGCCTCGAGTCACATGGCGCCCATTAGGACTTGTTTCCAATCATATCACGTCATATCTCCAAAGAATGTCATTTTGGGTGATGATACGGTTCTTCAAGCCGTGGGTAAAGGATCCATCGTCGTAGACACCGAGGTGAAGGGTCGTGTGAAGACAATTACCATCCATGATGTCCTCCACGTTCCCAAGTTGAAGGCAAATCTTTTATCGGTGCGACATTTGGTGATGAAGCATTTGCGAGTGGAATTTAGCGACCAAGGGTGTTTTGTGTTGTCTCCAAGTCGTGAGGAGGTGGCCATTATACACGAAGTCAACGGCTTGTACCAAATCAAGTTTTCCAAGATGCACGCGGCGGAATCCGCAACGTTGGTGCAATCGAGTTCAGACGAAGACCAGTTGGCGTTGTGGCATCGTCGTCTCGGGCATTTGAATGTCAAGAGTGTGAAAGCACTCCGTGGAATGGTAAGTGGCATGGATCTTGCACAATCACACGTCGCACCTAGTTCATTCACATGTGAGGGTTGTATTGAAGGCAAGCAACAACGCTCACCGTTTCCAGTTGATGGGGCAACTCGTGCAACCAAGGTTCTTGAGATTGTGCATTCCGACGTGTGCGGTCCAATGAAGACCACGTCTATGGGGGGTTGCAAGTATTTTGTGACGTTCATTGATGATTTTTCGAGGAAGATATGGTTGTATCCGATCAAAGCAAAGAGCGAGTGTTTTGAGAAGTTCAAAGAGTTCAAGGCGTTGGTTGAGAAGCAATCCGAGCACAAGATCAAGGTGTTTCGATCGGATAATGGCGGCGAGTTCTTGTCCAACCAATTTGGAGAGTTATTGAAGAAAGAAGGCATTGCTAGACAAACCACAACGCCATATACACCACAACAAAACGGAGTTGCAGAGCGTGCAAATCGAACAATTGTGGAAATGGCAAGGAGTATGTTGCATGCACAAAATTTGGGTTTGGACCTTTGGGCGGAAGCGGTGGTGACTGCGGTGTACACACGCAACCGATGCCCGACGAGTGCGGTTCAAAACATGACACCAGAGCAAGCGTGGAGTGGGAGGCCACCCCGCGTGGAGCACATGCGCACATTTGGATGCATCGCATTTGCAAAGGTACCCGATTCTCAAAGAACCAAACTTGAGGCCAAGGCAACAAAATGTGTGTTTCTTGGATATTGTGAAGGTACCAAGGCGTACAGGCTCATGTCGCTCGAGACCAAGAAGATCATTCGAGCTCGTGATGTGACATTTTGCGAGAATTCCAAGGTTGAAGACAATTTGGACGATGGTCCAAGTGGGAGAAGTGGCGATAAACCGGCCATTGTGGACCAATCTTCCAAATCTCCCGTTATTGATATTGTTGATGAAGACGAAGATGACGAAGATGGAGGTGATGAGGAACATATTGAGGAGCGACCTTTAAAGACGAAGAATGGCGAGAAAAAGGCACAAGCAACGGCGGTTGAAGACAATGCATCCTCGAGCGATCGTCGGTATCCAGAGAGAAATCGTAGACCACTTGGCGAGTGGTGGAAGAATCATATTCTCCCTCAAGGTGAGGAGGAGCATGCAAACGTTGCACTTTTAGATGCTCCATTGACGATTCGTGAAGCGTTGAGTTGTGATGATGCAAACAAGTGGGAGCAAGCCATGCAAGAGGAGTACAAATCGTTGATGGACAATGGCACTTGGGAATTGACTCCCCTCCCCAAGAATCGCAACGCTATCGGTTGTAAGTGGGTATTTCGTGCAAAGAGAGATGCAACGGGTGATGTGGTTCGTTATAAGGCAAGATTGGTGGCAAAGGGCTTTTCACAAATCGAAGGTGTTGATTTTCATGAGACCTTTGCACCGGTGGCGAAATTCACCACTATTCGATGCATTTTGGCCATCGGGGCTGCCATGGATTTGGAAATGCATCAAATGGATGTGAAGACGGCGTTCTTGAACGGCGAGTTGGACGAGGACATCTACATGGTGCAACCCGAAGGATTTGTGCAACGAGGTAATGAGAACCTTGTTTGCAAGTTGAACAAGTCATTGTATGGGTTGAAGCAATCTCCACGCGCATGGTATCAAAAGATTGACACGTTTCTTGTTCATATCGGGTTCACAAGGAGCATCGCTGATCACAGCTTGTATTTCATGCAAAAGGGGCAACATGTGGTCATCGTGATCATATATGTGGATGATTTGATCATCCTTGCAAGTTGTATGAGCTCTTTGAAGGCATTGAAGGCAATGCTTGAGAACGAGTACGAGATGAGTGATCTCGGTGAGTTGCACTTTTGTTTAGGAGTTGAGTTTGTGCGAGATAGAGCAACACGCACCATAACAATGAATCAAAGCAAGTATGTTATGGATGTTCTCAAACGCTTTGGCATGGAGGATTGCAAACCGGTTGGCACTCCGTTGGATGTGAATTCCAAACTCGTGAAACTCACCGATGAGGAGTATGCATTAGAGGCTCAATCTATGGTGGATGTGCCATACAAGCAAGCTGTAGGGTCATTGATGTATGCTATGATTGCAACAAGGCCGGACCTTGCGTATCCAATCAGCGTTGTGAGTCAACACATGGCAAGACCGGGTTCAAGTCATTGGGTTGCGGTCAAGAGGATCATGCGGTACTTGAAAGGCACAAGTGATGTGAGGTTGTGTCTTGGAGGTGACAACATTGTGTTGAGTGGGTATTGTGATGCGGATTATGCGGGTGATACCAATGATCGTAGATCCACCACGGGGTACATGTTCAAAGTTGGATCGGGGGCCGTTTCATGGAATAGCAAGCGCCAACAAACCACGGCCACGTCAACGGTTGAGGCGGAGTACATGGCGACGAGCCACGGTACGAAGGAGGCCATTTGGTTGAGGCAACTAATGGCGGATGTGAGATGCACTCAAGAGGAGGCTACAACAATCATGTGTGACAACCAAGGGAGTATGTCATTGGCGAAGAATCCAACGCATCACTCACGTACAAAGCACATTGATGTGCAATATCACTTCATTCGAGAGAAGTTAGAGATGAAGGTGATAGAGTTGAAGTATTGTCCAACGGAGCACATGGTGGCGGACGTGCTCACAAAGGCTCTTGCGAGAGATCGACATCAAAGACTAGTGGTGGCATTTGGGCTCCAAGGCTTTGGCTATTCGCAAAGTGGGAGTGTTGAAGTAGGATGATTGCGTGGGCTGAAGTTGCTCATAGCCATGCGCATTAGCTAGAGTAGATGATGCGAATGAGCTAGACTTGCAACTAGAGAAGTGGTACTAGTTAGAAATAATGAGAATTGGGTCTCCCAAGTGATATGGGCTGATCCTAGTGTACTAGGAGTGGAGTATGGGCTGATGTCCCATATGGTTTGCCAAGGGGACTCCCTTGGGTGTGCTACTTAAGAGGGGCAACCCATGAGTAAAGATCATCTCTTTCCTATGCATTCCAAGTGTTTGTGTGAGGATTTGGCATTCTAATCTAACCTTCAATAAGCGTGCCTGTTGAAGGTTCCAAGGTGCGGTGGGCGGTAAAGATGCTAAATGGTGGAAGGCGCCTGATGTCCATTGGTACATCATAGGGGGCGAACACACGGTAACAACATACCGCGAGCTAGCCCAAGACTTCCCTAAAGGATCGGAGGCTTAGAATGACCTGCAAGAGTTCAAAGTCATTCTAGTGTTTAGTTGCAATCCAAAAGAGCTCATCCGCGTTTCCAACGCTCTTAACCTCAATATTGCAGAGAGAGTGGCAAACGAGAACTTTCGCTTGTGCCTTAAGTTGGGCCGAGTTGCATAGATTCAAACCGGGCGTCCCAAGCCACACAAAGGGAATGGGAAATCCTCAGCTGGATTCATAGTATAAACATCTCTAGCCCTTGTGTGCTTCTTTAATCTTCTTTCATACATGTTGGCTTCCAGGCGATACATGCTCATCAGAGTCCGTGTCTCGTGTATCGGCTGCCAACCGATACGGATTGGCTGATTGAAATGCCCACTGTGCTAATTATGTGTTCATTCCTTCATTCTAGCAGCAAAACAAGCAGTGCTGGCACACTTTGTGGAAGAGAAGGTCTCCAATAAGCTTCCACTGGTCTATTCGAGCGACCAAAAATCGCAGGTGTGGATGGAGGTGTTGGATGCGTGGGAGGCCAGGGAATTGATTAGAGGGGACGGTACCGAGCTTGGCTTGGTTCAACGGATTCCAAGGATCCTCATCACAAAGACAGATTTCTTTCTAACACTTTGTGTCTTGTGGACCTTGCAAGGGATATTTTAGGTCATCTTGTCTGCATCAAGGCCAATGTGAAGACTCGATAAAGGCTGACGCTGTCGGACTTATGCAGGACAAGAAGCTCAATTGAATCATCATGAACGAGCTCATGAGCAAGTTCAAGAGATACACCGTGCCTTGCAAGGAAGCAAAATGGGCTCTTTACACCAACGAGGCGTGGAACGAGCTTTCCGCTCAGAAGAAATTCTCCCCTGCGATTGTGCGCAACATCTGGGTTGAGATGAAAATGTACACCGATAGAGACAAATGGCTAGCTGGTCGTGCTAATCAAATGAATCCATCGACGTACAAATCTGTTGGTGGGTTGGCTCTAAAGGTTTTCTTCAGAAGGGTTGTCAATGAAATCCTTCTTTGACGCGCTGCAGAAATTCACGACTTTGAAAGTTGAAGGCAAGAGGCTTGCGGACGAGATTGTTGTGTATGACTGCAAGCATGCGGTAAGCGTTGCCGACGTCATAGCCGATTTGCTGTCAAATGTAGATACCCATGTACTTGTTGCAAAAAACCCTAAGACATTTGTGCTCTATGCGTATTGGACTTTAGGTGATCCAGTCCTAGTGAACAAGACCAACGTCTCTCTAATCGCACGGGCTGCAAAGCATGTGGTAGCGGACGATGTTCGTCAGAAGGATTTCATTGACAATAAAGACGAGGAAGCAGAGAAGCCCCCTTAAATTCCACGACCCATGCTTTTCATTGGGAATATGAATTTGCAGGAAAGTCGTAACCGCTGTGTCAAACATAAAGGATATATCCTAGGCAATGCCTACCGTCTACTACACTCCTTCCGTTCGCGCAAGGTTCAAGAAGTCAAACCTAAACGCAGTTCTCCGCGTAACTCTGTCGCTTTCCTATCCAAGGCCTAAACCGCAAGGAAACCTTTTTAGTGGGTTTAAAAAATTTACAAGCATGCAAAAACCCCTGCAATGGAACCACGCCTGCCCCATTAGCGCGGTCGACTGGAACATTGGCTTATGTGGGGTCGACCACATTCTCCTGGAGCAGTTGCTGAAGCCCTCCCTGACTACAAAGAAGTCTACTCTTGTGAACATCTAGGCTGGAGGCAACGTCACCGATATTGCTTTAGTACGCTATATTCTCCTACTCTACTCTTGATTTATGTTTTGATTTACCTGCTTTACCGTCTCATATCGGCTGCCGACTGACACATTCCTCAATTGTTTTTGTTCACCTATGCAGAGGACCGGTCGTCCCGTTTTGGAGTTTGTGCGGAATCACACAAATGTTGCGCTGGCAAAAAAGAGGGTGGAGGGAATGAACTTGAAACTCGTTCCATCTCCTGCATTTACTCCATGACCCGGTGCGCCAATCGTCAACTTATGTCCTCCCTCACGTGTTGCTTTGGTCGGACCATTTCGGTAGCAATGCTTTTGAGGAGTTGGACAATGATGCTGGCAGCACGGACTTGTCGCCTGCCATCCCTCCTGCTGTTGATGTAGCCCTTATCAAATACTTTCTTGTTTTCGACGTAAACATGACGCTAATTCATTATAAACCGGGAAGAATTATACCCGCGGTTCAAGTTCCAATGAAGAAGAATCATGAAAGAGCTAGGGTGGGCTTGTTAGAGTTCTTAAATTTTTAGATGGACGCTGAATTTGAGATTATTTTTCGATTGTACGTGCAAGAGGACCTCGCTCCTAGGATGAAGTTTATTCAAAAGCATGTCCCCCGCCTACCTAAAAATTGTTTGACATTCGGCCAAAATTTGTTTAGGGACAGTATATATAGGGACCGTGCTCGGGGAGGTCACTATTTGTATCTTTTGAGTATCACGTGTGTACAAAGGGTATTTAAAAGCACCCTAAAAATTAAAAATAATTCTTAATATAATGAGTAATATTTCAAAAATATTCTCATTTTTATTCTTCTAATGAATTGCAAGCATCCTATATTAATGTAAATCATTTATAAAAATTATCTTCAAAGATTTATTTGAACCCTATCTTTGTTCGCACGTTGTTACGTAATATTTAGAAGTGACCTCCCCGAAGGACCGTGTGTATCCTATCAGGCCAATTTTGCTGAAACCAGTGTCCCTGTTGCTTAAGCAAAGCACCAGGATGCAAGCCTTTGGTGCCATTATGGAGAACACCCTTCTTGATGTTGACACCCCGTACAAGAATGTTCTCAACAATCCCTACAACGCCTTGCACCCTCCTACGTGTACAATGTATTTGAAGAAGCTGAAGACTGGTGAAAAGCCATTTTTGACTAAGACTCTTCAGCCCTTCTTTTGGAAGTTGCACGACTCTGGGAGCACGATTCTTGCATTTTGTGAAGCCCATCACAAAATCAAGAAGCATCGCATGTTTCCCGATCACCCACAGTACAAAGAGTGCTAGGAGCTTGTTCCCTATGCTACTCTATGATGTAGTATGCATCCTCCATCCACTTTTTTGTTTATGGAGATTTTTCAAGTCAAGCCTCCCGTGCAGAATTTTTTTACACTCGATCCGGTTTTGAGCAATGGCAATTTTCAAGTCAACGCATCTACCTCAATGAGGATGTGAATCTGCATGATGATTGTCAGCCAATACGATGCTTAGCAAATTTTGACACCTTGTAGAATTCATATATATATATTTATATATTTGACAAGCTAGGCGTATATTTTTTTGTAATTCCTAGTTTAGTATTGATATGGTAGCTCCTCCTAGTAAGGACCTACTCCGTAATCAGTACCGGAGGGGTTGGTAGCTACCGTGGGAAAGGAGTCTAACAGAATGTAAGACAGAACATTACAAACTACGTCGGTTATCACAAAACTGAGGAAAGAAAAATTGATCAGAGCATACGAATACAACCAGAAACTACTCGGTAAGCATGAAATCAGAAGAAAATACTTCAAACAAGAAATCAAGTATCTGGGAAAATGTGGCGTGCGAATGAGGTTGGCTCTATTGCTTTTATACCACAGTACAACCAGATCTGACAGTTAGGTCAGATCGGTAAAAAAGTGTTTCCTAGATCTACCTGCTGGGGTAACTTGGAATTACCCTGGTAAAACTCAGACCGGTAGACCTACCGGTCACTCCTAATTTACGGTTAACATGATACTTATCGAACCTAACCGTAAAATTTTGAAAACTCATTTTTGATATTTTTGTATTGGTAGCATTGTTCATTTTCTTTTCTTGTATGTTCTAGCAGCATTTTGTCTGCTTCCAATCCTATTCTGTTGTTATGGGCTGCCAGCCGATATGAGTTTATTTCTATGTTCATGCATTTTGTTTCTATGTTCAGAGAGACTTCTACATAGATGGTGCATTTGCTCAACCTCATCCAATGAAGAAATATGTTGTCATTTGTGTCGCTGGATTGTTTTTGTACATCTATTTGAATTCTCAGCCTGACAAAAAAGGAATGCTCATCGGAACGTTGCCAATTGTCTTGGTCTTAAGAAGTTGTTTGGTATGTTGTTTGAAAGATTCCATGTGGGGATGTGGTCTAGAATGCAATCTCGGGACTTGAATTCCCTTATTGAAGTTCCTACTCCCCGGGGATGTCATTAGCAAGATTTCACGTGTTTTTAAAAGAGAGTATTGTAAGGGCAAAGAATATTATCCATGATGTTATAGGGTCCTCCGGACTCTATATTCTAAGCGTTGTTCCAAGGTTGTTTGCAAGCCCGACCAGGTCCTCCTTATTGATGTGAACCCTGTATCTCTTCAGAAAACCCTTGATTCAGCTTGCTACATTCCATTGCCATTTCAGGGGGACTAAAGCTCATCATGCAGGTCTGACGTTATTATTAATGTTGCTACTGATCTTCTATCTTTTCTATATCCATTGCATATGTTTGTGTCAGTCAATGAATACATTAGGTGTTCACCTCGTCCTGGCCAAATTCATTACGAGGTTGCTAATGCTCTTAGATTTGGCCATCGATAGTAATCTCTCTATTTTGTTTTATCCACTGTGAATTGTAGTCGGCGGCCAGCTAACAATCTTCTTCTCAGTTAGCTTATACAAATTGTGTGAGCAGTTAGCTTGGCCATCAGTGATGCAATTACTCTTAGCAATTTGAATCGTCAATTTGCTTGTCCTCTGATATTATATTGGAATCCAATTTTTTGTTGCACAAACATTAATTTTCATATTGTGAATGGTGCATTGGAAGTGCATTATATGTTCTTATTTTTAGGGTTTGTTTTGAATGGATTCACTATTTCTGGTTTATGAGCTGCAAGTTGATTAAATTATGGACTATACAATAGTTCATAATAAGTTAAATATTAGTTAATTTCCATCACTCTACATATTAACCACTTTCTTACCATTTCTCACAAATTTCTAATTATCAAATCCAATAGTAGCTTACAAACAATATGAAATGCAAAATACAAAATGCTCGACAAAACTAATTTGAGCGTTCTCAATCCAATGACCTTTGACTAAGCACCTTGCATTTTTGTGTGCTATTTTACACGAATATAGCTATACTTTTAATCTACATATAGTAGATATTTAGAAAATGTACCAAATCTTAGTAACTTTCAAAATTTATCTCTTCTTTGCTCACTTCTCCAATAGCTTTGTTGGCTTTTTGGTAGACCGGGAGTAGCTAGGAAAGTAGTACGTGTGGAAACTAGAACATTTGAAGATCAAAGAAAGGAATTTGTGTTGACTAAACCTGATGATATTTAAGCTTGCTACTATCAAGAGAATGACAACAAATTGGAGAATTGCAAAGAAGCAAAACGTACTCAAAAAACTCTAAATGCATATAGGTTTTTCGTTTTCCAATTGGCGCCTTCATCAATGCTTTGAGACCGCACGGCGTTGGCAGCAACTGCAACTAACTCCATGCGGCTCCAAATGTCCCACCAAGTATTTTTCCATAGAAGTTTATAATGGCTATTTCATGCATGGATACCAATTTGAAAGTACTTGTATATAGAAGCAACAAACATCCAAATTTTGACAATTGAATAGCGGGAAACAAAATCCGTTTTGCTCGGGGATTTAATGAGTATACGCTAGAAAATTTTGAATAAAGTAATACTCATGCATTTACTACCAGAAAATCTTTTGACCTTATCAATTTGACAACTTCGATTGCGGCACTTGATTTAGAAGCGATGACATAAAAAATTTCCAACCCAAATTTGATGTTTTGGAACTGTTCATTTTATCAAAATAATTTTATTGTTTTAAGGAAGAAGAGATCTACAATGAAATATAAAAAAATTGATTAGAGTTTTCTAAGGCTTGCATGCACAAAATTTTGCGTTACTTGGATACAAAAATGGTTGCCTAAGCAAAAAAATCAGATGTCCAAGAAAATGAAAATGATTGCCTAAAATTAAACGGCTCGCTAGTCAAATTATTAGGGCTCCCCAAAATTCTAGGCCTTCCTAATCACGGCCTCGAAGTCCACTACTATCTACCCAAGCTTCGTTGCCGAGAGCCAAAATCCAATCTACGACCTCCTAACTCCAAATGAAATAGTAAGCCTCCATACTACTTGGATTTTTTCATACAACTCATAGATGTTTTTATTAATTATAAATAAACACAACCACTGGAGATTGTTTTGCAATAGATCATGCAAGCTTTTTCTAAATCTTTAAAAATTTCAAAAAAATAAAAATTATTTTTTCTGAAAATATCGTTATGGTTGGAAATTTGTTTTTCTCAATTTGGAAATTCTTAGTAATACAAAACAAAATTCCTTTCCAATATTTTCTTAATTTTATGTTAGAAAATGGTTGTTTTCTACTTTTCTGAAAACATTTATGTTTGATTCAATTAAAAAAATAAAATGTGTTGTTTGTGATTTAATGTTTTTGCAATTTTTCCTATTTTTTGACATTTCATCATATATGTTTCAATTAAATTTTTTGATTTTATGCTAGAAGAATGAGTTGTGGGTCTAGTAAATTATAAAATTTAGAAAAATCTTACATATTCACCTTTGTTTGAAGTTTAAAAGAGAAATATATAAAAAGAAAAAACTAAAAGGGAAAGCGCATAAGTTTGGGATTGAATGAAAAAATCAATGGTTAGAATGTTGTAGGAAGCAATTAAAAGCTTGTGCATTTTAATTTTTTGAAAATCCGCTCAAATTGAGTTAAAAGACAGTCAAAATCTAAAATCAACTTAACCCGTAATGCTTTGAGAGACAAATTTTTGATTGATTGTCCTTTTTATGAGTTGCTTGAGATCAAAAAATTAAAAATTGATTACGATAAAATTATTTTTTAATAAAGAATCAAGTATGCTTTGGTATCTAATCTAAATATATATTAAACATCACCCTCATTACCTTGCTCTTCTTAGAAATACTTAGCAACCATCAATTTCATCCCACATCCAAACAAGACCTCTTTTTAGTACGATAGTCATAGAGCAATAATTGCCTCCATTGGCTGTTGCTATCAAGAGCATGCCTATGGGCCCTACAATTGAGTTACATTCATCAAGCCACAAAACATTCATTGCTTACCATTGTTGTCTAACTTATGAAGCATCAAAGCACTAGCTTGTGCGAGAAACAACCAACGTGAGGCGAGGCAATTTTTTATGAAGTGGACTCACCACTATGATCCTCGCAAATCTACCAACTAGAAGGAATCCACAATATTGTTGTATCCCTCTAACCAACCCAAGGCTTGAAAGTAGAAATACACACGTGACCTAATTTATGCCCACAAAAGCTTGTCCATGTATTCCACTTAGACTTCTACTTAGACTTTCACTACATTTCCAATAGCAAATGCAAGCTTGGCCATCTCAGGGGATGTAGGCCACTTGACTTTGAGATTTGTTATCCTTGCTCTAGCTGCGCAATGCTGGAGTTTTTTTGGTCTATATTTCTTTGCTATATCAATGTTGTGACGAGCCGGTGTACCAAAGAATAGGTATCCTATATGCATACCCCCAACATTGGACCTAAACCGCTTTTTAGATCACTTTTCTCCTCTCTAATGAGTCTCCTTTAAAAGTCATCTTGACGAGGGAGATTTTGCACATGGAACATATAAACTTAGAAACGTACCAATAGACGCGGAACCCTATGGCAGCCCCTATGGCAAAAGGTACCTCTCACTATAACTTCAATGTCATCAACAAAGATTGACGCTTTAGCATGTAGTTTTGGATGCCAAATTGCACCTATATGACGATCATCTAGCAAAGGAAGAACATCATACAATGATACGACACATCCATGTACATAACTTTAGACCCCTAAAAACCCCAAGACATTAAAAAGAAATGCATAACAATGTTACATCTCCTTAGCCCTTGTGAGGTGCCTTTTTGAAGAATGTGTGAAGATCCGGTTGATTTGACTACACGCTAACGAAAGATGTTGTCCGCGTCCTTCCTCTTCTACTCAAAGTTGCGCACTTCTCATCCGGTCTTCATTGCTGAACTCCTCTACTACTTGCATGTGCTTTGTGCTAGTCATATGATTCTTCAAAGTTGACTCTAAATTCTTTTTCAATCCATCCCAACAATAAAGATATTTTACCTTCAACCATAAACTCTTGGGCTTTTGTTGCTCCAAATCACCTAGAGTATTGACATGCTTGATGCTCTATTCCAACTCTGCATGCATGGCCTCTTTAATCTCGACCCCCTCCCTCATCTGCTGTCTGTGGTTGCTTAGAGTGAACACAACGGTTTTACCCTTAAGCGTTTTAGACTGAAGTTGGTTCGTGTAGTTCAAGTTATAGTTTTTATTCCAACTCTTTAAATGTTGGGGCTTTGCAGGTGGCTACTTTTGAAATTGGAAAAAATAGTAAAATTGGATTGTAGTCTTAGGCCCTCTTTACACTAGAAGCAAGAAGCCGTTAGGAGAGAAATTTCTGCCAATGAAATGCGTACAAACCGAGAAGACCAAATAATGTCACTTTACACCCGAATTTTTCAGTCCAAGGGACAAAAGGAGGAGAAAATGACATGGATAATCACGAGGAGGTTACATACTACATACTTTTGTAAACCACATGTGATTGGGGGTCAATTATAGGTGGGCTATTTATCTAAATTTCCTAAATAATTTGCACCCTATTAGTAGATAAAATGATACTTTGAGGTATTTTTCAAGACCCTATAGGTAAATATAATTTCCACCATTAAGTTATTTTATAGATCCTATTTAATATATAAACTGGACTCTCGGGTGGGTCACTTACTGCATTTTACAAACAACGTGCGGCAGAAAATAGCATGGGTTTTATTCATCATAGGTAAAATTTATAAGAATTTATAAAAACAATTACAAATAAGATAGAATGCAATGAAAGAGTACATGCCATTATAAATAATTTAGGTACACCACAATTCAAGTCCATTATGATTTTAGTACATGTAATTTAGGAAATTGCGAATGGGTTCCAAGGTATTAAACTAAGTACAGTCTGTTTTGGAGGAGAAACAGCTGGAGCACAGTTGGTAGGAAAGGGCAGTCAGCTACGTGGTGGACGAAAAGTAGGTTTAGAAGTGCATGAAAGCCCAGTTTTGTCCACTTGAATTTTATTGTCATGTTACTTTTAGATTATATTTAAGCCTTTACAAGGAAGATAGCATATAAAAAATTGCATTGGTCACTGTTTTATAAAAAATGATAGAGTCCATAATATAGGCCATTTTTTCACATTAAGTAATCATAGGAGTCTTTTTAATTTCAGCTAGGAGGTAAATAGCCCCCCAAAAAACATCCCCTCGCCGTACGTGGTACCCAAAATATATGAAGAGTGACCCACCCGAGACTGGACTATTTATCAAAATCCTGGAATTTCAGCATAATTTAAACTTAATCGGACATAAAAAACCGAGAACAAGACATGAACATAACTTTCAAAGAATAACTACTGTACTTAGTGCCTAAAATGTCCGAAGGTATTTTTAGATGAGAAATGCATGTTTTGAGAGGAAGCATGCGGCACTACCACCCCACCCTATCCTCGTGAATTTCATTGGTCACCTAATGCTAAAAATTCATCATGACGAGACTTTCCCATGAAGCCAAATAATTCAACCTTCATTTGTATTTCATTCCTAACCATTGGCTAACTTCAACAATTTTTAGTCAATTGAGGCAATTCTCATTCAATCCAAGAATTTTCATTAGAACTCACATAAATTTTTAGTTCCTCTAAATATTTGAGACCCTACTTTATTAATAAAAATAGAATACTATATATGCTTTTCAACTACCCTACTTCAAAAATAATACCATATAGGCCATTTCATTCATGCTATGGTATTTCTAAAATTTGTATAAATTTTTTCTCTAACGAATTAAATGTACCCTATATTTTTTTGCACGTGGTATAATAAAATTTTGACGGTGACCTCCTCGGGTGGATAATACTTTTGTCCTTAGTGGCAGCAAAAAGGCACATTTTTCAGGACCCCCAAAGTTTTTGTTAGGCCCACCCTTAGAGGTGAGTCTGACACAAAATCCGGGAGGCCGTTTGGCCAAAATTCTTACAATCAATCATTTTCATTTTTTTAATAATATTTCAAAACAACCACTTTTACTAATGGCCAATTTTTTGACCCGTTTTCTACCCAATAGCTATTACTATTCATTCAAGATTTTCCTCTTTAAAGGCAGCTCCTTGATCACTCAAAGATATATTTTTCTTCTTCCTCATGTGTGACTAAAAAGTGGTACAGTTTTGCTTGTTTTATGAGGTTTTTCTGCCCAATTTTTTTTGCCCTATCTTTTTTGTCGATTTTTTTTTGCTCAAATTTTGTGCCTAATTTGTTTGCCCAAATTATTTCCCATATTTTATTGTCTAATTTTTTTGCCCAAACCTTTTGTCCAAAGTTTTTGCTCAATTTCTTTTTGCTTTGTGTTAATTGCAATGGAAGGCTACGCTCAAGATGGAGAGTTCTCTCAATCATAAGGACAGGCATGAAGTCAAAATTCGCCATGGATGAGCTATTCATAACCCCAATTTCAGCCCATTTCTACTTAAATACATGTTTCAAATTTTGAACGTCTAGTGCTGGTAGCCCTACATATTTTATGCCTCTTGGAATGCCCCGTTGTAGTGGTTCATATTTGCAACCATCAAGTGGACAAGTGACACCGAGTTCAAATGTAAGGAATTCTTTGATGGTTGTGAAGGAGGACGAGGCAATCTGGGCTGCAGCAAAGGTACTAAATGGAGAGGATATACCTACAGCAAAGAAGAAAGGACAGCCACCAAAAGGAGGAAAAACAAGTGCTTTAGCAAAGAAGAAGAAATCAGAGAAGACAACAAAGAAGGCAGCAAAGGAAGTGGTGAATTTCACTAGTTCAGATTTGGAAGAAGAAGGATCCACTCGGAAGTGGCGAGATTACAAGGTTGAAACCTTGATATTGATTCAGGAAGTGATGGAAGAAGAATTTTCAAGATGTGCCAAAACACAAGATTTGTGTATGTGTGTTTTTTTCCTTTTTTAATTTAGGTGTTATTTCTTACCTTTATGTACACATAATTTTCTTTCACAATGAAGTTGAACATTTTCCAAAAATATTATCGTAACCTTTTTTGCATAACAAATTTTTTTTGGAATTTAAAAAAAAAAAAGAAGAAGAAAAAATCAAATTTCAGATTTGGCCAATTTGGCCTTTTCAAGTTCTTGGCCTAGCCCCCTCTTCACCCATTGGACCTTGTTAAATGGCCGTGGCCATTGGCATTTGAACCATGGACCTCTTCCCAAGGAAGGAAATACCTAGGGTAGTGTGCTACAAACCTTCTCTCCCACCTCATTGTGTCACAATTTGACTTTCTTACCCTTTTACTATGCTATCCTCAATCTTAAGGTCCTTATATGAGACCCTCTCGGTTGTTTTTTTGACATTTTGCGAATCTTTTTAGCATCATATACTTGTATATGAATGCACTAATGCATTCTAATTAAAAATTCATGGATTAATACATAATTGAAATTGTAAGCAAGAATGGTGGCAGCACTTCCAAGCTTTGACCGCTCATGGGAATCATGCAAGAAGAAGTACAAGGTGATTTATGCAGAATACAAGAATGATAAGAGAGCCAATGAGATTTCAGATTCGGACAGGCACCAAGAAT
Source organism: Pohlia nutans (assembly GCA_022496805.1). Taxonomy (NCBI): domain Eukaryota; kingdom Viridiplantae; phylum Streptophyta; class Bryopsida; order Bryales; family Mniaceae; genus Pohlia; species Pohlia nutans. Next base: position 8,647,372 of record CM040106.1, on the reverse strand, counting down.
GCAAATAGTTTGACTAGCTTGATGTTTGGAATTCTACTTGTGCATGTGTAAGAAACCAAATTCCAGCATGTGCCACAGAAAGTGAAGATGAAAACAATTAAAACAAAGCACCATCAAACTTGCAAGACCATGAGGTTACTCCAAAGCAAGAGACGAAAAAGAAGAAATTACAAGACAATTTGGAAGTGCTCTTAGAGAAGGTTGTCTCAAATTCTACTAGCTTTCTCACAACCTTCCAAAACAGCATTGCTTTAATGAATAAAATGGATAGGCATATTGCAACTATTCTAGAAAAACTGTAGCTATTCTTTCATATCTTCATAATCACTACCTGATTCTGAAAATTGAATAGCCGACTCCTTTGACAAGTTGTATTCCCACAAAGTTTTTGCAATGGCTCCATGAGCCACAATAGCTTCTCTCAATAAATCAACATCTTTGTCATCTTGTTGTATAAAAAAAGCTTCCTCTTCAAAATCTACTTCTTTTTGTTCAAAATTTTGAAATGTTCTTCTCATACCAAATTTCAAAATCCGTGATTTACCTTTTCAATAGAAGCTTGTTGTCCTTGTAAGACTTGCCGTCCTTTCACCGTTCCCTCTTTAACTTGTTTATGCAATTCCACTTTGGCTTCTTCAATCCATATTGCATCAAACTTGTCCTTTGTGATGATGCATAAATTATGCGAGACAATACAAGATGGCCAAAGCATGTAGCACGAAGAATCAAGAGTCCTACGTAGAGAGAGAGGGCTAACATCAACGAGGAGGACTAGGTCAGTCTTGCATACATCTACTTACATTCTCTGTCACTGTCGTCCGCTTTTGCTCTTTCTCTAACCACCATATTTATGAATTAATCGTGTGTTTTTTGTTCAGGGAGATTGCCTCATGGACTCTAATTTTGCTCAACCTCATGCCGTCAAGAAGTGTATTGTTCTCTGTGTTTCAGGATTGCTTTGCTACATCAACGAAGAGGACTAGGTCAGGCTTGAGATGATAGAGGTTGGCCAGTGATGAGATACAAGAAACAAACAACTGATTCATCTTGGCTCACGCCAGGACTTGCAGTCAAGACGAGGACTTCCGATTGCCACGATAGACCTTGTTTTCCAATTGGTGATCCACACCCTCTTCCATTTAAACCATTGTGCGGAGTTATGGAGGTTAATCCGAGGAAATTGAAATCCAAGAAGGAGCATGCCCGGGCTAGTGAATGCACAGAGAAGTAGGGTTTTATCAAGAATGGAATCTTTAAGTATATTGAATTTTGGAAAGCCGGTATGGCCCGTAACAGAAGATACTCTGAGGAGATGGACGGATGTAATGCTTACAGGGAGTGAATCTACGCGGAGATCAATTCTCCGTTGCCCACAACGCCTGCAGCACTTGTGGAGGGATTTTGGCCGGTATCTGATTGGACTCGTGATCATGCTCGGATGTATGCAAGCATGACCTAGTCCTCCTCGATTGATGTAGCAAAGCAATCCTGAAACACAGAAAACAATACACTTCTTGACGGCATGAAATTGAGCGAAATTAGAGTCCATGAGGCAATCTCCCTGAACAAAAAACAGATTAAAAACTCATAAATATGGTGGTTAGAGAAAGAAAGGGCATATTCGCTAAATTAGGACTATTCCGGAGACTTGGGAATTTTTTAACCCCTCGTAGTTGCCATATCCAGTACTGTGAATTGTGATAACTTGGAGAATTTTCCACTACGATGTCGCTAACTACAATTGTCTTGGACAATTTGTTTTGTTCTCTCATAGAATGCCCTCGCATGCCAAGAAAGGACCACCTGCTACCCATATAATTCCTGAGGGGTCCGTAGTAGCTCTATTAGCGAATCTTCAGGCCGCTGGTATTGTAATGGAACAGGATATTGAAGATGATGCGGACGACTAGGTGCCGCCTATCAGCCGGCAGCCGATATGCTAGTACTCGATGTATCCCTATTCATACTGTTTGACCACCTATCAGCTGCCGACCGACACGGAACTCAGGTGAATTCTCGTTGGCCGATCTTACCGTCCCCTGCGCCTGTTGTATTCCAGAACACGCCTTAGATATCGACCCGACGGGGCTTGCAGGCGTGGTGTGCTTGCCCTTGGTGGAGTGGACTCTTCAGCGAATTTATGTGGTGGACTCTATATCGGCTGCCGAACGATACTTTTCCTAGCTATGTACGGCATTGCCTTGGAGTAGATTTTCTCTCATATCATTGTCTACGGCCAAATTGGCTGGAGATTTGTACAAGTCAACATTCTCTTTGGCTAGAGACAATGCCAAAGGAGCCTTATCTTTTTCATGTTGTTCTTGTTAGTATTGTCATGTTCTCTCACAGGGTGCCTTTGTATGCAAAGAAGGGGCCTCTAGCTACTCACGTTATCCCAGTTGCCTCCGTCGCAGCTGCTCTGGCTAACTTGGAGACTGCATGCGTCGTAATGGATTGAGACGATGACAATGATGCACAAGAAAAAACTACCAAGTGTCGGCCGGCGATCGATACCTCTTGCCTCGTTCTGTTCTTTGTCGTCCCACTGCTCCTAGCAACCTCAAAATGGTACCCTAACTCTCTCGGCCGATTGCCTTGCTACTCACTGAGATTTTGCTAATCTGCATTTCAAAAGAATTTTTTGACGTTTGTTTTGTGTGAATGTTGTCATGCATTATCTCTGTCGTTGAATATCTTCAAAGCCATTTAGATTATTTGTTAATAAATTGTAATAGAAGTTATTTAAACAATTACAAGAAGTGCATTGTTTGATTATATTTTATGTTGCACTACTTTGTTATCACCTGTAAGTGAGAAGTTCTACACTTGGATAGAGGTTGCAAACATTTGGAGCTTACAATCTATTTGAATGTCAATTCATTTGACACTACGTAAGAATAGTTTACTCTTAATAGTTTAAATGAAACTCATGTCCAATGGGTATTTAATCATCTTATTTCCCTCATATTTTATATATTATATATACAATTGTATTCGATGAACTTTAGGATTTAATAGGTTATTTTACAAAATGCATAATTGGATTTGGAATTGAATAAAATATTGGCCCATCAATAATTATCCATCAATATTAACCTTGTCTTTTAGCCAATCTTACCAAAATCAAAGATAGATTATTTTTATTTTTATTTTTTGTCAATTATCGAAGTCTTGTACTGAGATTTCATATATGTAATTGTCTATGATGAATTTTAGGAATTAGATCTGGAATTGAATACAATCAGGGACAATTATTAATCGCCATTGTGAATGCATGCAATTGAGAGGGCTAGGTACATAGCCTACTGTAGGATAATCTACGTACTTTTTGTAGAATGGCGGCTCACATGAGAGTGCAATTCATTTGAAGTGTGAGCTCTCCTCTTCCAACATTTTGATATTGGAAGTGTGAACTTCTTCTCCTTCACCATTCACTGTTCATTCACCTCCCTTCAGCTGTTTTTCTTCTTCATCATCTGGCCTCCTCCATTTTGTTGAAATTTGTGCAAAGCCTGCACCATGAATTCTAGACTCCTTCCCCATGCGAATCCACCTCTTCCTCCTCATCCTCATAGTATGGACGCATTGATTGGGTACTTGTGGTTTGTCTACAATTCTAATGCACCTTGTATCCACTAAACTCTTCCTCCTCATCCATTGTTGCAAGAGCTTGTTAGTGGCGATGATTGGTATTGGAGCTACAGCTGTAGCCTAGAGATGTCACTGCTGGAGGCTCATTCTGGCATTGCATGGGATGATGTGGCAGACCTTGTGAATCGTCCATCCACAGATTTACTTTGCGACGTGGAGGTGATATATCAGGATTGCGGGTCCGTGCTCCTTGATTTCTGCGATTGTTCTTTTACAACATCGGCTGAAAGCGCAAGGAACGAAGTCACTGAGATATCATCGAATACATCTCTCTACATCACGGCGCAGAACGATGTGGCTGGAGCTTTGGATACCGCATCAGTGGGGAGCAACCGCCAATCTTAGTTTTCACATTAGCAGCACCTCCCGAATATTTCATTTGGCAGTTGATTTTGAGATACTAGCGGCTGGTTTTGGGATTGCGCAGGCAAGAGTTTTGCCTTGCTCATACCAGTATTGCGAATTTTGAGGCACCAAGTTTTTATAATTTTGATGTTGTGAAGTAGTGTATGTATTTTGTTGGCCAGCTTGGTGGCCTTTGCTCACTGGTCAGGAGCATGTACATTTGTTTTATGAATATATAGTAATACTACTAATGTCGGCTGCGAGCCGATACTTCTAGTTTCATATAGGCACCACCTCGAACATATTTCGTTTGGCGGTTGATTTTGAAATTGTAGCGGCTGGCTTTCGGTTTGAGCAGGCAAGAGTTTCGCCTTGCTCATAGCAGTATTTCGAATGTTTAGGCACCAAGGTTATAGAATTGTCATGTTATGAAGTAGTGTATGTATTTTTTTGGCCAGCTTGGTGGCCTTTGCTCACTGGACAGGAGCATGTACATTTGTTATATGAATATTTTGTAATACTACCGATGTCGGCTGCCAGCCGATACCTCTAGTCTAGTGGTTATGTTTCGTCCTTTTGCTTGCCTTTAGTTCTCATCTATGTATCACTGTATTGACTACCGGCCGATACCTCTTTGACAGTCTTTCAATTTGGTCGTTGATGATTAGGTTGTCTGTTATATTTGAATTGGACTGTGCTGCTTATGGAGTTCTACAGACATCAATTCATTAAATGAGGGAATTTCCTTTTCCATATGAACTTCAATTGTATGATTGGTATGGCCTATGTTTGCATTCATCTATTCCCTGAATTGAATTTTCATAGAGTGCTCTCTTTCTCATTGTTTAGGGTTTAGGGTTTAGGGTTTAGGGTATAGGTTAATTCAGTAATAATTGTGTTGTAGGCCGGCCGACACTTTTCTTTGACTTGTTTGCCTTAGTTTTCTCTACATTAATTGTTTGTTTAGAGTTTAGGGTTTAGGGTTTAGGGTATAGATTAATTTAGTAATAATTGTGTTGTAGGCCGGCCGACACTTTTCTTTGACTTGTTTGCCTTAGTTTTCTCTACATTAATTGTTTTTCTAGGGTTTAGGGTTTAGGGTATAGGTTAATTTAGTAATAATTGTGTCGTAGACCGGCCGACTCTTTTTTTTGACTTGTTTGCCTTAGTTTTCTCTATATTAATTGTTTTAATGGGCTTGGTTTCTATGGAAAATGTGTTGGCAGGCCACCGATACTATTCGGTGAATGTGTTCATAATTTCTTCATATTCAAGTATTTTCCAATTTTTTCTTCCTCATTTTGGGCTTTATCTACAATTTTGGGACATATTTCACTGTCATAAATTGTATGAATTTGTCCATAATTAGCACAATTGTCCATAATTAGTTAAATATAAGTTTTAAGCAACTTTTCAAAAAATAAAATTGCAAGAGCTTTTAATTGCTTGCTACAACATTCAAACCATTGAATATTTTTCTAGGTATAGAAAATAGCTTATATAAAGGAGTGCAAAAACAATTTGGAATAGAAAGATTTTTTTATATTGCTAAAAACATAGAATACGGCTCAAAGCTTTTAACTCCTAAACGTTCTTACACTTTTCAAATTTGGTAGTTTTTCAAAGATACATTATGAGATGCAACTAAGAGGGATATTTTTAAGTTGACCAATGAATAAAAGTTGTACAATATGAATTTTAGATTCTTTCCATACAGATAGATTTGCAATTGCTGTCACCAGTATTTGTGTATAAATTTTCAAACTTATAATTTAGAGCTCTTTTGTAATATGATTACAAATAAGATATTGATAATCTAATAATGAATTTTTTTGGGATGGGTTGAAATGTAAGACTCTAAGTGTTGTGATTTTTGGAGATTTTTTGGTTGGTTGGTTTTAGTAGTTGACTTTTTCAAGAGCACTTTTAGACTAAAATCTTCAGAATTTTGGTTGAAACACTACAATATGAAATGACGCATAAAAATTTCACAAATCATCTTTTTTCTAATTGGATCACACATGCCCAAAGCTAACTTGCCATAAAAGTATTAGTAAAAAATCCCCACTGCAAAAAGTGCGTGATGGATGAGAAATCGGAGTTCAAATCCGTACATAATGCAAAATATGCATGGTTGGGCGGTTAGGGATTAAGATTTTGGCAAAAAATAAAATTCAAATTCAAAAAAAATTTAAAATTCTCTAGATATAGAAAAATGCTTCTATGATCTGCAAAAAAAAATTGGAACTATTTTATTACATCACACAAAAACATCCAAAGTTTGCTTCAAAAAGCAACTCACAGCCACCACAAATTTGGCAAAAAACAATTCACTGCCACCACGATTTTTGCAAAGTCAAAATATTTTGAAAAAATTCTAGATATAGGAAAAGGCCTGCGTGTTATAGTGCAAAAAGAATTTTGAAAATAGAATTATATATACATGGTAAAAAAAATTGCCAATGGTTCCATTCCTTCATAATTGTCAAAAGAGTTCAATTGCTTGCATCAAGACTTTAATGTGGTTTGGTGCTTTAGAACATAGTTTGAAGTTGGGAGGTCGGAGTTGTTGGTCTGGGCGGCCTGAAATAATGTTCGGGTTTATCAAAAGAAATATTTTTTATTTTTTAATTTTTTAATAAAATAATTTTGACCAAATTTAGATATAGAAAGAAAAAAACTCTAGATATAGAAAAGATGATGTCGCACAAAAAACACACTAAATCACTATGGCTCTGAAGACGATTAAGACATGACATTTGACAATTGTACAGAATGAAGAAATCACAAGTTTTCAATAGATGTATCAATCGTGTCGAATTAGTACTATATTTGTTTGTACGATCATGATGTCATATCAATGCATATGCGATGAATGAGTAACGATGCAAAATTAGTGCGAAAAATACACGCACCCATGTAATATTGGAAATTGCACTGAAATTGTCCAAAATCAGTGGGGTCCAAAATTCCTGATGATCAAATTTAGATTCTACCACTCTAGTCTAGTGTCCTCTCGATTATTCAATATCCAAAGATTTATAATATGGCAAAGACTTTTAACAACTCTAAACGTGAACACCTGTATCCATCTATAGCATTTAATACTTGGCATGCACATTGAACTCTAAAATTCAAATGCAATATAACATTGCCCACATGTAACCTTGATCATGTTCACAAATCCTTTACTTGCACAGGAGCTACATTCACCCGAGCATTACTAGGACAAGTTCCCGGGTGCTGCGTTTTAGAACAGTCGATACAGATAGCTTTGTCGCTGTCTGTAGGCAGTCTCTTTATCTTGGCAACATTCTAGATCGAACCGCGGATCCTCTTCCTACTTTATCTACACCATCAGGAGTAGATACCAGAACAAGAAGCTCGGTAAGCCGCTTCAATATGATCTGAGCATGGTTCAACGTCTCTATATTTGTACGAGAATTTTTAGACCAGCTAAAGAAGTTCAGTCCACATGGCACATTGACGTCTTCACGAGGAATCTCTTTACAAGACTCAACCTTCCAAGGTTGCGTTAATTGATGTTGTTGGCTGGGAATCTGGTTGCGCTTCAACTACAACTGATGACATTGAACGTAAGCCTCGCTTTTTGAATTTTTTATCTCCACACCAATGGTGGGTGCCATCCAGTACGTCGATATCACTGCCATAATATTCTTCGTTGTCTTTAGTTGGACTCAGACTAAAAGACAAAACGGCTGGCTCAACTTCAATGCTTTGTTAGATCTTCTTCTTTTTGATCCTATTGGATACCACAGCTTCTATGGTGGTCTTTTAATCTCTACTAGCCAAAATAGTTGTAAAATCTGATTCCTTGTTCCTTGAAAAGGACATCAACCAAAAATTTCCTCAAAATAGAATGGACTATCTTTCTTGCCTTGAATGCATCTGAACTAGAAGAATAAATGCCTACATTTTTGCAAAATTCAATGGACAAATATCTAGGGTTCAGTATTAGATTCAAGATCATGAGACATGCCACTTGTTTTCAATAACAAAAAAACTTGGGGTGTTGATACTAGTATCACTCTTTATGTGTAAAAAAATAAAAAACAAAAAATAAAATTATAACCCTACTTTACATATATCATGAATTGATTATGATCAACAGGAAACATATATACCTGCAAAACAACCAAAGCAGGTCTTGTATCACAAAACCAACACATTGTTTCTTTTTGAGGCTTTGCACCCTAATTGTGCACAGCCCCATGTATTGGGATCTCGTTAGTTTTGCTTGATTCCTCTTTAATAACACCGCCATGCATTGACTATGTAACCTGTGATATCATAACATCCATGTCAACAGTCCTTCGCGTATCATCTGCACAAATTATGTCAAAAAACAAAGGTCTCAGATTAGTGCGGTTCTAACAAATACAACATACCAACTAAATGTCACCTCAATTCTTTAATCTGAAACGTTTATTCACCTCCATTCTTTAATCCTAAACTTGAGTCCAAAAAAACAGTGCGAAGAGTTTGTCTGGAATCTGGAACTCAGTTCTTTATATCTACTTTTAAATCCGAAATAGAGGTTTATCTGGAATAGAGGTCCGTACAGAATATAGGGGTCCATAACTTGGATCTATAAATCATTATGAATGTTTGTAGAATTCAGAATAAGTGTCCTTTAAATTTTTAAGTAATACTAGATTCCATACAATCCGGACTTTGAGGCAAAAGGACGTGGAATCTTGAACATATACAATTGTGATTTGGACTCCCAGACTCATACATTTCCAACTTCTAGAATCAATGGCATATGTCTGTAGCAAGTGTAATTTGGATTTGACACATGAGTCACATGATATTTGCTACAGATAGAAATAGGAAATACTTAGACATTCTAAGCCCAGACTCTTTTGGTGTGTCCCGGACATATTCCATACATGATAAGTAGCAAGGTTCTACAGGTGGGGATGTAGGATCAACAAAAACCAAAACATATTGCACTTTATAAATGTTTTTGTTATCACTGGATTATTATTAGAGAACTCCTTAATCTATACCTATCGTAAAATTCAAAGGAGTCCTATTCTAAACTACAAGACAACTAAGTTGCAACATCATTGTCAACAAGTTTTGTCTTCTTCAACCCCAGCCTCATTTCTATTGATTCATAATAAATTAATTAAATGAGATCGGATTCTTGAAAGGCTATATTAGTTATATTGAGACGATTCAATGCTTTTGAGATGGAATGCTATTTATTCATAAATTTATTTAAAAGCTAGTAATTGAAACCAAAAAAATATAATGCTCAAATAGTGATACTATAATGAAATTCTAAAAATTGATGTTCTTACCTATTTGAAAAAAAAACTAGGAAAGAGATAAAACGGTTAATGTTCGAGTAGAAGATTAAAATGAGAATGCTAAAAGTCTCAACATAACAAATATGGCCTTTTGAGCATAAGCTATACAAAAGAAAGCAACAAAGGTACAATGTTACAAGGTTTTGATTGTCTCTAAACCTAAGTTGAAATATGCAGTTTTTTTGAAGCGCCCACGACCTTCTTTGATTTTGGAAGCGTAGTAGTAATCATTTGGGCACTTGGACACAAACCCAAAGCAACTCCATACGGCCCATGCAAGTCAACGTGGCAAACGCTAATCATGCAGGAAGTAGAAAGGTTTGCATACTCATGTAGGCACCAAGGATGATAACAGTGGCCACATGACGGTGGGACATAATTAAAGCAACGATACCAAAGGCAATACACAAAGAAAGCATTAAGAGTGTGCGTAACGATTAAGGGCAAGTGTGGGCTACCGGAAAGAGGTTTGGGCCAAAAAATTGCTCCACCTCCTCCACTCCTCACTCATAATTGATCATTCATTCCCGTTACCAAACCCTCTAATGCCTTTACCTTATGGCTCATTTCTATTTTTTAATGTAATCTTCATTCTAGTTCTTTGTCTAAAACAACAATTACAGCCTCACAGTCCTCTATTTCCACCCCAAAAATCTTAATGTTTGTTCATTACAAGTTATTTTGAACAAAAGTGTATTAAGTTGATTCATGAGGCCTTCTACACTCCATGCATTGGTAGACAACTGGGTACTCCCGTCAATTTTAGCTCTAAGTACGTGTTTTTACGTGCGTAAGTTTATAAGCGCCACTTGGGCCTCACTCACCATCAGCTGCCTATCCAACAACAACCTCTGAGCTCTACGGATCTTATCTTCAACAACCCTTGTGTCACAGCTAACGAGAGAAAGCGAATCAAGACATTGTTTGACAAGTTCTAACCTCTTCTTGATCACGTCCACCATGCTCTCTATATCTTCTTTACTCCAAGATGCCAATACAGGGGCCGACTTCATTCCTACATTTGACCCCTTCATTGCCATGATAATTGCTACATTATCCTCACCGCACTCATCTTTCACAATAAGTTTCAACAACATAGGAAACTTCACCGAGGTAGGTGCCAAGCATCGCCGCTTCTTTAGATTTCCTTTGCTCACAACAACCTTCCCCCTATCCCACTCGCTCTTTGCTTTTGCCATCTTCTCTTTAATCATCTTTATACTCTCTCTATATTGCCGTCGCTCACGGCTAAATTGAGACCAGTTGACATTGAGGCCTAAAGACATGAGAATTAATCCTCTAGCAAATTGTAGCATGATCTCTTTATTAGGCATTTCTGAGACCTCCTACACATGCTGGTATAGAGTCAAGATAGCATGCTGCTCTTCTAGTGTAGTCAAAGCGTTGTATATCCATTCGCTTTTAGAAGATTTAAGACCGAGGTATCTACAAACCATAGTTTCAAGTACCTCGTCCTTTCTGTCTCCAACAATGACTTCACCTTCTGGCAAACCGTTGCATTCATTAGAGACATAATGAGCCTTGGAGAGGGCCCTTGGAAGTGTCATACATAGTCTATTAATTGGATGTGATTGGGCTTAGGTAAAGTACCTAAATTTTTGCATAATAAATGTCACTACCTTGTGTAGAAGTTAGATACTATAACTAGTTCATCGTACAAGATAATGTACTTTGCATTTATTGTTTATAAATTTCCATACATAATTAGTATTTGTTTAATTGCAAGTACGGGACATGTGATTGAAATAAAAAAGCTTGGTCTATGTAGATGTGTCACATACAAAAGCACGGACATTTGTTTACTAGTGACACACTATTATTTCACACCTGTTACATTTGTTTACTTGTGACACACATGCTTTTGTAAGTTATGTGACATTTGTTAACTGATGGACTAGGATGCCTGGTCTATGTAGAATTGTCACATACAAAAGCACGGTATGTTATGCAATAGTATGACTAGTTATTACATACAAAAGCATCCAAGTGTCCTAGTCCATCAGTAAAGTAGTGTAAAGCCCCATGAGAGCCAAAGTACGTAGTGTACAACACTATGGATTGTTTTCTAGTAAACAATTCTCTAACCCAATGTACCTTAGCTAATATGATGTCAACGCACATAGGGAAAATAACTCACTTCCTTTTCTTGAAGTACAATTTAAATGCTAAAAACAACCCCCCATGCACTTGCTCGAGGGGCCCTCTCCAAGGCTCATTATTTCTCCAATGGAAACCTAGGCTCTCCCATCTACACATTAAACACACAAGACTCAATTCAAAGACTACAATATCCATTCAAAACAAAGCACCCTTTGGGCTACTTCTTCACTCCTGCAATAAAAGAGAAAGAGAGGGAAAAATTCCCACCCTACAAATGTAAATAAACAATAGTAATATCAATAAACCAAAAAGACCATCAGGAATTTTGGACCCCACTGATTTTGCACGATTTCAATGCGTTTATCGTTAAACACTGATTCCGCTTGTCATACGTGAATTTAAAAGTGTCATTACGATACAGAAGTGGCATGCATTATTAGGATGTCAATGCAGTGTCTTTTCTGTTGGAGTAGGATGATTGCATGGGCTGAAGTTGCTCATAGCCAATGCGCATTAGCTAGAGTAGATGATGCGAATGAGCTAGAGTTGCAACTAGTGAAGTAGTACTAGTTAGATAATGAGAATTGGGTCTCCCAAGTGATATGGGCTGATCCTAGTGTAGTGGGGGTGAGTATGGGCTGATGTCCCATATGGTTTGTCAAGGGGACTCCCTTGGGTGTGCTACTTAAGAGGGGCAGCCCATGAGTGAAGACTATCTCTTTCCTATGCATTCCAAGTGTTTGTGTGAGACTTTGGCATTCTAATCTAACCTTCAATAGGTTATGGGCCCACTCATGTGTTTTGCGTGAGTGAAAGATTAGATTGCTCATTGTGTGAAGGTCGTTTGTTGGAGCGCTGATTTTGGAGTATTGGAGCGCTGATTTGGAGCTTTGGAGGGCTGAATTCGAGCTTTGGTGGGCTGATTTCGACATTGGGAGGTATTACAATCTTCCTACCTTTGATCTACGTGTTGAAGGGCTGAATTGGCACTTTGGAGCGATCATTTGGTGATTTGGAGCTTTTGGAGGACTTTGGAGCATTTTTGGAGTTTATGCATGTTGAATCCGAGCTTTGGTGGGCTGAATTCGACATTGGGAGGTATTTCGATCTTCCTACCTTTGTTCTACGTGTTGGAGGGCTGAATTGGCACTTTGGAGCAATCAATTGGTGTCTTGGAGCTTTTGGAGCACTTTGAAGCTCTTTTGGAGTTTATACACATCTACAAGGGCTGAATTGGAGCTTTGGAGCATATTGGTGCTTATTGGAGTATATTGGAGCTGATTGGAGCTGATTGGAGCTGATTGGAGTTTATTAGCTCAATTTGTGCTCAATTTGTGCACTTGTGTTGTTGCAAGGCACTTTTATGGTTTGAGGCTCTTCGGTGAGTCTACAATGTGATTTGAGTATTGCAATACTTGCACAAGGGTTTTGAATGTGATTTATGCCCTTGGAGTGCTCAAAATTAGAGTTTGGGTTAGTGAATGCACAAAGGGGCTGATTTGATCAATTTCAACGCAATTAGGGTTTGAAGGGGCTGATTTGGCTCAATTTGCATTGATTTAGAGACCTTGGGAGGCACAAGGGTGTCTACTTGAGTGCATTACATGTTGTGAGGCACTAGGGTGCTGATTTGAGTGGATTGGAGCAATGGAGTGAGCAATTCACTTAGTTAAGGTGTTGTGATAACATCTTGGGCATTTGTATTGACAAGCATCACGATTGATCGTTGTGAGGTTGATGTGTAGCACAAAGGTGTTGATTTAGTGTTTGGGATTGATTAGGAGGCATTGGAAGCACATACATGTGCAATTTGCTTCACAATTCACAAAATTGTCAAAATTCATAAAAACAATTTTTTTTAGCCTTTTAGGGGCTGATTTTTGTGGGGGTCTGTATTTGAGTCAAGGAAATGGCTACATTCAAGAGTGAGGATCCCAATATTGTAGACAAGGTATGCTACTGTTGCGGAAAAAAGGGCCATTTGGCAATGGTTGGCTACAATGACATGAGTGATGGCGAGGACGAGTATGCAATGGTGGCAAGCGACGTGTCATGCAATGGTAGTGCGATCGATTGGATTGTTGATTCGGGAGCCTCGAGTCACATGGCGCCCAATAGGACTTGTTTCCAATCATATCACGTCATATCTCCAAAGAATGTTATTCTGGGTGATGATACGGTTCTTCAAGCCGTGGGTAGAGGATCCATTGTTGTAGACACCGAGGTGAAGGGGCGTGTGAAGACAATTACCATCCATGATGTCCTCCACGTTCCCAAGTTGAAGGCAAATCTTTTATCTGTGCGACATTTGGTGATGAAGCGTTTGCGAGTGGAGTTTAGCGACGAAGGGTGTTTTGTGTTGTCCCCAAGTCGTGAGGAGGTGGCCATTATTCACGAAGTCAACGGCTTGTATCAAATCAAGTTTTCCAAGATGCACGGGGCCGAATCCGCAACGTTGGTGCAATCGAGTTCAAGCGAGGACAAGTTGGCGTTGTGGCATCGTCGACTTGGGCATTTGAATGTCAAGAGTGTGAAAGCACTCCGTGGAATGGTAAGTTGCATGGATCTTCCTCAATCACACGTCGCACCTAGTTCATTCACATGTGAGGGTTGTATTGAAGGCAAGCAACAACGCTCACCGTTTCCAATTGATGGAGCAACTCGTGCAACCAAGGTACTTGAGATTGTGCATTCCGACGTGTGTGGTCCGATGAAGACCACTTCTATGGGGGGTTGCAAGTATTTTGTGACGTTCATTGATGATTTTTCGAGGAAGATATGGCTATATCCGATCAAAGCAAAGAGCGAGTGTTTTGAGAAGTTCAAAGAGTTTAAGGCGTTGGTTGAGAAGCAATCCGAGCACAAGATCAAGGTGTTTCGATCGGATAATGGCGGCGAGTTCATGTCCAACCAATTTGGAGAGTTATTGAAGAAAGAAGGCATTGCTAGACAAACGACAACGCCATATACGCCAGAACAAAACGGTGTTGCGGAGCGTGCAAATCGAACCATTGTGGAGATGGCGAGGAGTATGTTGCATGCACAAAATTTGAGTTTGGACCTTTGGGCGGAAGCGGTGGTGACTGCGGTGTACACACGCAACCGATGCCCGACGAGTGCGGTTCAAAACATGACACCAGAGCAAGCGTGGAGTGGGAGGCCACCCCGCGTGGAGCACATGCGCACATTTGGATGCATCGCATTTGCAAAGGTACCCGATTCTCAAAGAACCAAACTTGAGGCCAAGGCAACAAAATGTGTGTTTCTTGGATATTGTGAAGGTACCAAGGCGTACAGGCTCATGTCGCTCGAGACCAAGAAGATCATTCGAGCTCGTGATGTGACATTTTGCGAGAATTCCAAGGTTGAAGACAAATTGGACGATGGTCCAAGTGGAAGTAGTGGCGATATATCGGTGATTGTGGACCAATCTTCCAAATCTCCCGTTATTGATATTGTTGATGAAGACGAAGATGGTGGTGATGAGGAACATATTGAGGAGGGACCTTTGAAGACGAAGAATGGTGAGAAGAAGGCACAAGCAACGGCGGTTGAAGACAATGCATCCTCGAGCGATCGTCGGTATCCAGAGAGAAATCGTAGACCACTTGGCGAGTGGTGGAAGAATCATATTCTCCCTCAAGGTGAGGAGGAGCATGCAAACGTTGCACTTTTAGATGCTCCATTGACGATTCGTGAAGCGTTGAGTTGTGATGATGCAAACAAGTGGGAGCAAGCCATGCAAGAGGAGTACAAATCGTTGATGGACAATGGCACTTGGGAATTGACTCCCCTCCCCAAGAATCGCAACACTATCGGTTGTAAGTGGGTATTTCGTGCAAAGAGAGATGCAACGGGTGATGTGGTTCGTTATAAGGCAAGATTGGTGGCAAAGGGTTTTTCGCAAATTGAAGGTGTTGATTTTCATGAGACCTTTGCACCAGTGGCAAAATTCACTACTATTCGATGCATTTTGCCCATCGGGGCTGCCATGGATTTGGAAATGCATCAAATGGATGTGAAGACAGCGTTCTTGAACGGCGAGTTGGACGAGGACATCTACATGGTGCAACCCGAAGGATTTGTGCAACGAGGTAATGAGAACCTTGTTTGCAAGTTGAACAAGTCATTGTATGGGTTGAAGCAATCTCCACGCGCATGGTATCAAAAGATTGACACGTTTCTTGTTCATATCGGGTTTACAAGGAGCATAGCTGATCATAGCTTGTATTTCATGCAAAAGGGGCAACATGTGGTCATCGTGATCATATATGTGGATGATTTGATCATCTTTGCAAGTTGTATGAACTCTTTGAAGGCATTGAAGGCAATGCTTGAGAACGAGTACGAGATGAGTGATCTCGGTGAGTTGCACTTTTGTCTAGGAGTTGAGTTTGTGCGTGATAGGGCAACACGCACAATAACTATGAATCAAAGCAAGTATGTAATGGATGTGCTCAAACGCTTTGGTATGGAGGATTGCAAGCCGGTTGGCACTCCATTGGATGTGAATTCCAAGCTCGTGAAGCTCACGGATGAGGAGTATGCATTAGAGGCTCAATCTATGGTGGATGTGCCATACAAGCAAGCTGTAGGGTCATTGATGTATGCTATGATTGCAACAAGGCCGGACCTTGCGTATCCAATCAGCGTTGTGAGTCAACACATGGCAAGACCGGGTTCAAGTCATTGGGTTGCGGTCAAGAGGATCATGCGGTACTTGAAAGGCACAAGTGATGTGAGGTTGTGTCTTGGAGGTGACAACATTGTGTTGAGTGGGTATTGTGATGCGGATTATGCGGGTGATACCAACGATCGTAGATCGACCACGGGGTACATGTTCAAAGTTGGATCGGGGGCCGTTTCATGGAATAGCAAGCGCCAACAAACCACGGCCACGTCAACGGTTGAGGCGGAGTACATGGCGACGAGCCACGGTACGAAGGAGGCAATTTGGTTGAGGCAACTAATGGCGATTGTGAGATGCATTCAAGAGGAGCCTACAACAATCATGTGTGACAACCAAGGGAGTATGTCATTGGCGAAGAATCCAACGCATCATTCACGCACAAAGCACATAGATGTGCAATATCACTTCATTCGAGAGAAGTTGGAGATGAAGGTGATAGAGTTGAAGTATTGTCCAAAGGAGCACATGGTGGCGGACGTGCTCATGAAGGCTCTTGCGAGAGATCGACATCAAAGACTAGTGATGGCATTTGGGCTCGAAGGCTTTGGCAATTCGCAAAGTGGGAGTGTTGGAGTAGGATGATTGCGTGGGCTGAAGTTGCTCATAGCCAATGCGCATTAGCTAGAGTAGATGATGCGAATGAGCTAGAGTTGCAACTAGTGAAGTAGTACTAGTTAGATAATGAGAATTGGGTCTCCCAAGTGATATGGGCTGATCCTAGTGTAGTGGGGGTGAGTATGGGCTGATGTCCCATATGGTTTGTCAAGGGGACTCCCTTGGGTGTGCTATTTAAGAGGGGCAGCCCATGAGTAAAGACTATCTCTTTCCTATGCATTCCAAGTGTTTGTGTGAGGCTTTGGCATTCTAATCTAACCTTCAATATTTTCAATGATTATGAAAAAAGTGTTGTTTTCGCACGAAAGTCATGCTTAATGAAATCCGTGCGTTAATTGTGTATCAACATTACATAGCTAATAAGACAAGGATAAAGTGCGATTGCCTTTATTACAGATGTAGTATCGTATACATATGATATCAACGTCTTTTATAATATCCGTGCGATTTCAGCATCTACCATAATGCAAAAAAAAATTCATACGACATCCGTGTAGTTATAGTACAAGTTTTCAATTTAAGAATGAGTGATTTATATTTCTCGACGCCACTCGCGTTCAAGGGTGTGTTTTTGCACTACAGTAGCATGTCATAATTCTCGACAATTAAAGCTTATAATGTTCTAAGACTATAGATTTATAGATGAAATATAATAATTAGAGAATATACGAAAAATATTTTTATGTTTTCTTTTGGTATCTTTTGGAATCTTTTAAAAATATTTAATATTATTTTCGGATATTTTGGAATATTCCAAGAATCTTCTTTGAATTATTCTTACAGTCTTATTTCCCAAAACATTTTTAGATCTTCATTTATTACAATGAACTTTAAAATTTCATGGAAATTACATTTTATATTTTTAGAATTCAAATTTGGTATTTTTGGTTATCATTGTACTTTTCATCATAGGAGAAAAACAAAATTGTACAAAAATGGACAACATTACTTTTGCAAAATATTAAAATTTGTAACATGAGACAATGTAGAGATGATTGTTGTTTTTGGAAAGTTTCCCTAGCTGAAGTTTAACTTGGATTGGCATGATTCAAATTGGGTTTGAAAGCATAGTTGATTTCCTATTAGAAAATAATTATGGTTTAATTAAATTACTAAGTTTTTAGTTTCGGGTAGTTCATAAAAGGGGGCATTGACCAAAACATGATCTTTTAAAGCATTGTGAGTTAAATTGAGTTTAGATTCAGACTTTCTTTGAACTCAATTTGAGCAACTATTCAAAAAATAAAATTGCAAGAGCTTTTAATTACTTGCTACAACATTCAAACCATTGAATAATTTTTCTAGATATGAAAAAAATCTTGTATAATGGAGTTTGGAAATAAATTGGAATAAAAAGATTTGTTTACATTGCTAAAAACATCTAAAGTCTACTGAAAATAAAAAACAGCTCAAAGCCTTTAATATTTTGGTAAAACAAAGAAAATAAATAAATAAATTTTGAAATTTTCTCTAAATGTCTACTGCAAAAAAAAAAAAAAAAAGAAGGGATTTTTTTCTTACATCGCAAAAAAGCATCCAAAGTTTGCTTAAATAAAAGCTCACATCCACCACAATTTTGGCAAAAATTAAATAAATCGATAATGTATTGAAAAAAATCCTAGATATGAAAAATGTCTTGCTTAATCAAGTGCAAAAAAGAATTTGGAAAAAAAGGTTTTTTCACATAGTTAAAAACATTTAAAGTCTGCTAAAAAAAAATAAAAAACCCCACAGCCATGATCTACCATCACAATTTTGGCCCACAAAAAAAAATTCAAAATATTTGGAAAAATCTTCTAGATGTAGAAAAAGCCCTACATGTTGTAATGCAAAGAAAAATTTGAAAAAAGAATTATACACACATGGCAAAAAAATTGCCAATGGTTTCATTCCTTTATAATTATCAAAAGAGTTCAATTACTTGCATCAAAGCTTTGAGGTGGCTTGGTGGTTTAGAGCTTGGTTTGTAAACGGGAGGTCTCAAGTTCAAATCCTACTACCGGTGATAGAGCTTAGGAAGCCGTGGTGGGCCCCATAGGGGTACGGGCAGTTGGAGTATTTGAACTGGGCAACTCGAAAATTTGTTCAGTTAGAGAAAAAAAATAACTTTTTATTTTCAATTTAATTATATATTTTTTAATAATATTATTTGACAAAATTTAGATATAGAAAGAAATAAAACTCTAGATTTGGGAAAGATGATGTCGCAGAAAAAACGCCTCGAATCAGTGTGATTTTAATGACGATTAAAACACAACATTTGACAACTGTACAAAGTGAAGAATAAACTCAATTTCAATAGATGTATCAATTGTGTCAAATCACTACTATATCCGTTTGTACGACCGTGATGTCATATCAGTGCAATTGCGATGCATGACGCAACGATGCAAAATCAGTGCGAAAAATACAAACACCCATGAAATATCGGAAATCGCACTGAAATCGTGCAAAATCATTGGGATCCAAAATTCCTAATGACTTTCAAACCCTTACAGTAGTTGAAACGCAAAGGTTCTAACACAAGTGACCGCAAGTCTCGAATAGTAAATGTGGTCGAAAGCAAGGAACTATGGTACAATGGATGTGGTCGGAATGTGAACGTAGAGCGAAAGGTAGAATGTGAAAGAAGAAGATTTAGTCGGGAAGGCGAAAAGATGAGGAGGTAGCGGACAAACAAAGGAAATGGCGGAAAGAGATTTCGGTAAAGCAAAGCCCGCCACGTATCTTGACTCAGTCCAAAAGTTCCTGCCGAGTCAAAGAAGGTGCAAGCGTGGCACGAAAAGCCACGAATATGGGCGGTAAGAAAGCTAAGTGATCGAGTTTGCGTATGTCTTTTCGTTCATTGTCTATCCAGGTGTCCATTCAGGGATATCTAGACCAAAACCTCACCCGTAGCGTTGTTTGAAAACCCCTTGCCACAATAGAACTTTAAACCACCAACATTTGTAGCCACAAGTCTGACGCTAAACCACTTCAAACTCCCGGAACTTCAAAACGGTCTAAACCTTCAAAACAAATAGGCCCAAAAACAAAAAGAAAACACCCAACTGAACCGCAATTCCAACAGGGGAGAAGACCCGTTTGAATTCATCTTCTGCACAAAACTTAAAACAACTTTCATCTAAGCCTTGGTGCGTTTATAGTCGAGAGTATATAGTATACTCTTATTTCCAATCTAAAATTCTAATACTAAGCAGTACATTATATCTAGAAACCCAAAAGTTACTAACTTATTCATGACCATATGTTTATTATAATAAATATTCTCTAATTTCTCAACAATACATAACCTCAATTAGTTTTCAAAAATTTACCTCCATTGAATAAAAAATACCATATTTATTGGCCACACATCACAGGCTAAAAATTGGCAAATTTTGCATTATTCAGTCAAAAGTTCTACATATCATTTTTCTACTAATTTTTTAGCTTTTTCAAGCTTATGTTATGGAGTCCAAAGTCAATTGTATATTTTGTCAATATAATACTCAAATGAATTTTAAAATTCAAGTTCTTACACATACTAATCACTTTTAATTAAATTCAAATCTATACTAAGTCAAAGTTAGAAAAAAAAGACAAATAAAACTTTTAAGCACCTAATCACTTCAGGATATGATAGCTGCAGATTTTGAAATGTTTGAATGTACAAGTTAGCTTAGTTCAGACTACCAACAAGAAAGTTGAGAGATTTTCATTTACCTAACTAATAACTACCTAATTGTTGTATATTGAATTATCCACTTTGATCATAACTGTGAAGCAAAAAATACATGTACCTAAAGAATGAATGTAAAAATGAGGCCCGCAAGAACGGAGCGCTAAACAACACAACAATCGCATTGACCTTTCTCGTCTTTGTGCCTTCTTTTTTTTCCATCTCCTTGAACTTTGTTTGCTCAAAGACTAATCCACATGCTTGTCATTGAGGCACAAGTAGAATCCTTTGGTATATGCAAACAAACAAAAAAGCTAGGATTTTCAAGTCTTCTAACTCATTTAGACTGTGTGGAAAAAGTTACTATAACTGAAAGGATCAGAACGAACAATTGTGTTTCCAACATATTTTCACCACTACTCTGCTACTTAATTAGGTTTCGAATATATATCATAGTTTCGCAAAGAGAATATAGTAAAAAGTAAAACATTCTAATTCTAATGTTTATTTATTTTATTAATCCTTTATTGAATTTAGTCTCATGTGATCAATCCAAATACTCAAGGGAAGGATTTATACATAATATGCTCAACGTTACACTAACTCAAAGTTTGACCTTTCATTAAAACCTAGAATCATGTGTATTCCGAGCATACTCTAAAAACCCCCTAAGTATAAGTTTCTTTCTGTGAAATTAGGTAATACACATATAATTGCAATAATTAAAATACAACAGACAATATGTATACACCAAAAAAAATCATTCATATATAGTTAAGAATTGCAGTATACAAATATATTTGTGAACAATAGTCAACTCCTACTGTATGTATATTGCAATATCATAGCTTTCATCAGCGAAGTCGTTGAAAAAAATTTCATCTCCCAGATGTAACCCATAAACATCTAATTCTTCAATATATATCATTGTAGCTAATGCGGCTATTGTTTCCAAGTAGACCATTAAATGATCATTAAGATCATATGTCCATTTGTAATTAGACCCCGTTTGACACCAACATAAACCAATCTACATATTTGATGGATGGTCCATCAAATCAATTGGATCCATATACTCCATCCAACGACTATCAAACTTCCTACGCATCCTATAAACTCTTCCAACAAACCAAACCTTCAGTTGACGTGATTTTTTTTGGTCTAACTCATTATTTTACAGTTTGAGCTTGAAGTATGTTCAAAAAACATACACCACAATCACAACCAAGCTTTATCATAATATCATGCTTTTCGGCACTAAAGAGTTAGGCTTCATATTTCATATACCAGCCTTAATCCAAGTCAACCAATCTTTAGACAAAGTAGGATTGCCATTCAATTGGCTAACAAGCTCGAGGAGGTCACTTTCAAATATTACGTAACAACGTGCGAACAAAGATAGAGTCCAAATAAATCTTTGAAAGTAATTTTTATAAATGGTTTACATTAATATAGGATGCTCACAATTAATTACAAGAATTAAAATGAGAATATTCCCAAAATACTACTTATTATAGTAAGAATTATTTTTATTTTCTAGGGTACTTTTAAATACCCTATGTTCACATGTGATACTTAAAAGATACAAAGAGTGACCTCCCCGAGCTAACAAGTGTATTTTTAAAGATTCTAGACTTCCCTACCATTACAAAAGCCACAATTGACTTTACATTAGATAAAGAGGGAAATTCAACACCTTCATGTTCATCAACAAGAACATTCAAATTCTGTCGAAGTTCGTTCTCCAACTCAATATTTTTGTTTAAGTCATCATCAACCTATGACTCCACTCTTTCACAATCTATAAAAGCATCCTTGCACATATTTGAATTGCCTCCTCCAACACCACAATTTTCCTTTTCATAACCTTGTATAATAGGATCATCAATCAATATGTGATCATAATCACATTCATCTTCCTCCGTACTTCCAAACAAATAAGCTTCAAGTTTTTTCTCATGTATTGATGGCTCAATCTACCAACTACCATCTCTTACAACATTAGGTTTCATACCCAATTTGACAGAGATTATTAGAGCCTCTTGAAATCTTTTAAATCTAAGACAAAAAAATCATTAGTTTCAACACATGAATAGTCACTCAAATCTGCAGCCTCTAATCCAAGAGCCTTCTCCAACTCAGTCCTTATATGCGTTTGATTATTGTGAGCCCTCACAAAGCTTGGACAAGTAGAATTAGCCTCAAATTCCTCAATGGGCACTAATGCTCCTGCATATTCTAGAAGATCACACCCCTCATAGTTTCTCTCGTTTGAAATCATACCACCCACTTTACTGAAAAAACATTTTACAATTATTTGATCCAAAGTAGCCAAATGAACTTTTAAATGTTTGTACTTAACTTTAAACAATTTGATAAGCAATACAATGTAATGACAGAAAATTTGCGATATGACATGTAGGAAATATTGTATTCCCATTTCCCTCTTTTTTCAATGTTGTGCACATTCTCAAAGTTGAAATGAACAATCTTGCACTATTTTAAATGCAAGACGTTTAGCTACAGTCCAATTTTGTCGATCTTCCCTCTTGATATCTCCTTCCTGAAATCCATGTCGATCAACAAATAAAAGTAGCATATACAAGATGGATGTGATTATGGGATGCATGTTTGTTCCCAAAATTAAATAGCATGTGGGTGAGTCCAAAGGATTTACAAGCTTCTTTCCATTATGCACAAAGTCTTCGTCATGTAAACCATAGTTGTGAGAATTTGCTAAGACCTTGGCACTAAATAACCATTCATCATATGGAATGCTAAATTAAAGACCATCCACTCCCAAATTCTTCAATTATCAGCTTTATCCTTCGAGCATCTCCATTTAATGCATGACCTATCAATGGCCCAACCACATTCAACAAATGGACAGACTACAATGCCCTTACCTTTTCCCATACATTCCTAACAAACTCAGATCAAAACGGTTGCAACTCAGCTAAATTAGTATTACTAGCCTAGGCAATCTAGGATGCAAAGATTTACTATCAAAATCCAACAAAAATGAGCTCCAATATACATTTTAAAAGCTTGCACAAAATTTTCATTGCTTTAAGCAACATTACCTACATTCACAACAAAATTAGAGATGCAATGATGTTTTTCAGAAACACCACAAAATTCAACCAAAGTATTATCTCTAGCTATCCATCTCATAGCCTTTTTAACAAAAATTTAATCTTTAGCTATGACAGCAAGTATCTTTCCAAGGAGGATATTTGCAAGTTCCATATATTTTTTTATAGACTCCTGCAATGTAGCTGAAAACTTTGTCATTCTCTCCAATTCTATATTTCAATCCTTTTCCTAGTCCTCGCTTAGTAGTATCTAAAGGAGAACTAGCCATGTTAATTGACAAGAAATGATGAAGTCTAGGACCACCTTATAACTTGAAGGTTTTAACCCTTAAACATCAAGGTAAGCCGTATGGGCTTATTTAAAAGAGAATAATGAAGAAAAAAGTTGCTTTTTCTACGAAATCAAGTGAGGATTGGTGCGTTGGAAAGCCACTAAAAAAGCAATCTAGATTCCAAATTTTCGCCTCATTTGAGAGATTGTGGAATCGTTTGTAAGCAATCAAAGTTATCAAATAGAACAAGTTTTGAGGTTAGGTCAGCTGAAGTTCAGCAGTGCCGCAGTGCTACAGTGCTAGCCAATAATGCACTGCAGAGCCGTTTCTGCACAAAAATAAAATAAGATAAAAATAAAAATAATTTCTTCCTCCAAAATTTAGATGCCTTCCGGGCTGCTCAGTCCATGCCCTCATTTCTTGGGTTTTCTTGTTGTATCATTTTGCCTTATTGTCCCTTCCTACATTGGTAGCTCCTGTTGGTAAGGACCTACTCGGTAATCAGTACCGGAGGGGTTGGTAGCTACCGAGGGAAATGAGTTTAACAGAATGTATGACAGAACACTACAAACTAAGTCGGTTATCACAAAACCGAGGAAAGACAAACTGAGCAGAGCATCCAAATACAAACAAAAACTACTCGGTGAGCATGAAACCAGAAGAGAATGCTTCAAACAAGAAATCAAGTATCTGAGAAAATGTGGCCTGCCAATGAGGTTGGCTCTATTGCTTTTATACCACAGTACAACCAGATCTGATAGTTAGGTCAGATCGGTAAAAAAGTGTTTCCTAGATCTACCTGCTAGGGTAACTTGGAAAATTACCAGGGTAAAAATTGAGACCGGTAGACCTACCGATAACTCCTAATTTACGGTTAACACTATCCCCCCTCTAAACCAAGTTCACACCTGGAACTTGTTTTAAAATACATGTGGTACAAAAAGTAAGA
Organism: Pohlia nutans; assembly: GCA_022496805.1. NCBI lineage: Eukaryota > Viridiplantae > Streptophyta > Bryopsida > Bryales > Mniaceae > Pohlia > Pohlia nutans. The sequence continues at coordinate 8,622,634 of CM040106.1, read as the reverse complement.
CCGGAGGGATTTCTATTCCGTGGGGCCGGGTTGCCTACTGATGGTGTGGAAAAACCTGAGTGGATTGTCATCAGATCTGGTAGGATCCTCAGTATAGGGCGTGTTTTGCCGAGGTCCGCTGCATGTCCCGCTATCAGGTGTGATGGTATTACCTTGCGTGAATCCCGTGGGGCTAAGCAGTTCACGGCCATCAAACGAGTGCCCAAGAAAGGATGAATCAAAGCCCTCGAGATGTAATGGAGGAGCTTGGATGGGGCCGTGGTTCGTCGTGGCCGGGGGCAGAGTGTTGGTGTCGTTAGAGTTCGGTGATGTGGGTTGAATAATGAAATCCGGATATGCCTAGGTCGGGGAAAGTAGTGAAGAGGGGCATTGATGACCGCCGCTTGCCTGGTTCGTACCGATGCGCGCGTCCCCTGTGTGGTACCGGGGAAGGCCGAGTACTGGTGCCGGTGCTCAGTACGGGTCCTAGTGCTGCTAGTATAGTCGTGCTCGGTACGGTTACCGGTGTTGTAGGTATGGTCGTGGTGGCAGCTGCTTCTTGTCCTCGGAGATGCATGTCCCAGATTTCGGCCGAGAGACACTGTGGAGAATGGCCTCCCTTGATGGTGGCGAGGTCCTTCTGAAGCTGCCCGAGCATGAAGGTGGCCCAGTTCCAAGTGGCGGTACCGGTAAGGGAGAGCTCATCGACCGTGAATATCTCGTGGAGGCACTGCTTGGACGTATAGGTATGTTTCCTCTTGAAGAAGATCCCTTGCAGCAAGCCATACTACCGAGGTCGCAACTCTACCGGCGCTTGCGTAACACTATACCCGTCGGTATCCAGTCGGTGAGTGAGTTCATGCGATCCGGGCCGACGCTCCAGTATTTGAACTTGGCCGGATCCGGGTTGGTGTTGACCTCGGTAGTCGTGCCGGTTGGTAATCGGAGAATGTTGGTGATGTCTGCCGGGGTGATGACGTAGTTCCTTCATAACACTTCGTCAATGATCGATTGCTCCGGTATACTGATCGAGGTGTTGAGGAAATTCTCCACCACGTCTTTGCGGATTTCTTGACCCCACGGTAGGTTGACAAAACCCTCGAGGCTGACTCAATGAAGCCACTAGCGTTCAGCTTGACTTGTGGCGGGGAATTCTTTCCAGACAAGCATGTGTTTGAGCGGGTGGCACGTGATGTCCTTCCATTCTTCGGGTACCGAGTTGCCGCGGGAGGTGTTTCCACGGCGACTGTCTACCGCTGTTTTCTTCTGACCTGTCATCTTGCAAAACCGCACACGGAGAGTTCCTCGCGTTCTCTCTCGGGAGGTGGAAGAAGTAGCGGCTACCAAGCAAAAAGGAGGAAGAACTCTAATCGGCGCTATTCGCCTCGGTCGATTGTGTCGGTGGCGGTGAACGGTAGCTACCGGCCGTGGCGGCCAGGGAAGAAGAGAGGGAGACGGAGATGGAGGGCGGAGGCGGAGAGCTAACCGGGAGGGAGAAAGAACCGTGGCGGCGGAAGACGGCATGGTGAGGAAGGGATAAATAGAAGGAGAAGAGGACAAGGAAATGAATGAAGACGGCGGTGAAATGAAGAGAGAGAGAGTGGGTGGGTGCGAACTAGGTTGGGAGAGTGGCGGCGCGTTAGGGTTGGGGACTGCCGAACCTAGCACTCGGTACGGTTTTTGCTTCGGTGATACCGAGGTGGTCGGTTCAGTATGTCCGAGTAGCAGCGTTGGAAGCGACTCTGATGTTGTGGCTGGGTCGGTTGCCGAGGTCGGTGGTCGATTTGGTACGGAAGGTCGAGTCGAAAAAAATTTCGGTTTGGTACCTAGGTGCGACTCAGTTTCCCGAGTCGATTGAGGAAAAATTTCCACGGAGATGTAGTTTGTGGAAATAGAAATCTCGGTAGCCTCTTCGTCGTCCTCTACATCGTCCTCGGTTGCATCTTGATTGTCCGATTGGTGGAGAATGGCACTTTTATCTGGGGTAGTTCGGGCGGCTTGAAGTAGATCATGGTTGTCATTGAGGAATTGGTACTGTTTCAGTTTGTTGATGTTGACTATAATCGGATCGGGATCGAATTTGTCAACGGCGACGAGTAATACCGTATTGTTGGGTAGGGGGTATTAAACTCGGTAAGGCCCAAACCATTAATTTTTGAGCTTACCGGGGTGGATGTTAGTAACTTTGGGGTACCAGAGTACCGGATCGCCTAGTCGGAACTGATGTGTCGGCCCCATGGTGTTGACCCACTGAGCGCGGTTCCATTGCGATATCCCTTGCGTCTCAAGAGCTCGGTGTCGAAATTCGTCCAAGCGCTCCAATAAGCCAGCGCGGAAATTTCTCAACATGAACATATCATCCGGAGGCACTGTTAATTTTTCTGCTAGTTGCTGGAGACGTTCGGCGTAATCATCGACAGATTCGTTCGGTTGTTGATTGATTGTACGAAATTGGATGTATGTTTGGTCGTCCATTTTGATGGTTCGGTAGCGTCTTTTGAATGCGGTAAATACCTCCTGCAATGTATTAGTAGGATGTATCCGTCTATGATATGCAAAAAAATTCGACTCTTTCTCAGTGAGAGAATTACCGAATAATTCCAGTTGGACCATGGTTTCCGTTTCGCCATTTAATCTAATAGAAGATTTAAATTTACGACAATGTGTTTCGGGGCACTTACCGGTTTTGTATTCAAAATACGGTACCGCTTTTCGAGCGGTTGACGTAGGACGTCGACTCGCGCGTGGATTCTGAACGCTTGGGTCGCCGGCAGGTCGGTACTCCAGTAACCACAATGCGGCGATGTTACCGGACCAAGACACGGCCGCCATGGAGGACAAGGAGATAGAAGACGGTGGAAGTGGCAGTGTTTTGCTTAGATTACGGACCAGGCTTAAGTATAAGAGTAGTGTACGATAGTGACGAGACACTCTTGGTTTTTGAGACTTATGAGCATTTAATTATGCTCTGGTTTTGTTGTACCGGGACGTCATTCCTTGCTTATTCCATGTTAAACTTGGATTCCATGGTTGTATGTTTATGTAATACATGGGTTCTATTCCTCTGTTTAACATAGTTCTGTGGACTTAGTCTCTATATTGTATACGTGCGTTATTACATCCTTGGAATAAACATAAGTTTTTGCATTCTCTGTCCCTACTGTTCTGTCTTCACTACTGATTTCACCTTCCTGATATATATCTAACTTGGAAGGCTGGGACAACATGTGCTTTCCTGCTTGACTAACTCTAATACAAATGCTTAGGCTGAATAGCTATACTTTCTAACTACTCCTCGTACGAAGCTGTCCTTGCTCTGAGCTCCGTCTTCAGGTGTATTCTCACCTATACTCTATCTTTTTGTCTTCAAAACACTCATTAATCCAAGGACACCAAGGACGTCTAGGAATTGACCCTTACTTAGTTTAGTTACTCCCAGTCTACCTCATCTATCACACAACTTTCTTTGACTTTGTCTAACTCGCAAGGAGTCCAAGTACGCCAAGGAAGTCCAAGACTGTATACCAACGGAGATCCAGCGTATAAGTGGTATACATTATTGTATACCCTCCTGAGGAACCAAGGTATACCATGGAACTTGGGGCACGTACCTCTTAAACTAATCACTGACTAACTCAACTTGACTCCTTAACTTCTGCCCTCTTCCCCTTGTCTTCCTTGATTAGGCAGCCTTGCTGCCTAAGTCTGGTCTCAGTCATCTCCATACAATTACCCAAACTATGATATTAAACTGAAAATTTCCGCAATGATATGTCCTTCACAAAAAGAGTTGCAACTCTAACTCTTGTTCTTCGCAAGTGTGGCTATAAAGATTTGGCTTCTTTTTTAGATGATTGTGAAAGCTTAATACTTTCAAGCCTACTGTGATAACCCAACTGCACATCTATTTTGCAGTTTTTTCCACCTCTACAAATCTTGCTCTTCTTAGTACATAAACCTTCATTCCAAAATCAATTTAAGCAGAAATTGAAGAACACACAGAGCACCTAAGTCTAACAAAACTTTCACCTCTAGTCAACAAAATGTGAGTACAATCTACATGATGAAATGTACCTTAGGTAACATATTTGATGATACCATTTTGAATGATAGCCTAAGTAAAAGGTTCTACATATGGCTTCTTTTTTTTTAGGATTGTTTAGGAATGGCTTTAAGTCCATGCTCACACCATTATAGTTCCACCTCATGGACAAGAGATGGGCACAATTTTTTGATTGCTATAAAGCATCAATCCTATTATTAGTAGAAGAGTGATCAATACTTGAGACGCCTATATTTACCAAGAATAAACTTAGATTTTTTTTCTAGGATCTTATAATGATGAAGGTTATTAAGAACAACATTTAGGTTTGGAATCAAATTTAGTAGAATAACTACTAGAAAGGCTTTAGGCTGCATTATGATGGGACTTTCCAACGACATAGTGATGCATTTTTCCTTGTAGAGATCCGGTTTTTGAAAACAACCGCATCCACCAATTATCCACATTACAAAAAAATTCACTGCCTAAGTCTAGAATAATTGTTAAGTGCAGCTTCTACAAGCTCAAATTTTCTTGTAGAAAACTCAACTATAAGAAAAAATTTAAAAATTCTTAGTGCTTTTTAAACCCTTAACTTGTTCTCACCCAAAATTTCTTCATTGTCATTGTTATGAGCCGTTTTTAATAATCCAATATACTCAAAGCCCATTTTTTCCTTTGTAATTTCAACAATGTCCATCTCAATTTATGTGTGATCGTACATAATTAGCACATACATTCCACGGCTTATTGATACCAAACCAATGATATCGCTCGTAACATTTATGAAAAAAGAGATGGAAGAATAAGGTTGATTGTCCTATTACCAACCACTTAAGCAATCTAACCTATATTTGGCAGTGGTAAATCCAGAAAAAAATTATGACCGCGTTTGAAATAGGATTTCATGAGGATTGCAAAAAATTGCAACTTATAATTTGCATTTCTCAATTTTATACAAAATTCCAAAGTGCAAAGTAACTTGTGACACAAAACCGATCACATGCTCTATGTACAAATGAAGTACATCGTCCCTTTGAAAATGTAGAAATTAGGGTGATTGGTTTTGGGGCAGTGGTTGGTAATAGGACAACCAACTGTACATTAGTAAATGCTATTACGTGAGCAATGAGCGATGATCGGTGAACAGTAAGCAGAGATTTTAGAAAAAAAATCTGCAATTTTTTTATGAAGCACCTCTTATTACCGTGGTTTTAGAGTGTAATAATAAAATTTAAGTTAATGCATTTAATAAAAGGACCTATTGTCGCGCCTTGAAGGATTTGTTCCCAAGGAGAAAAAACATTCAAAAGCTTGAAAACAATGAATACATTCAAAGCATTTGAAATTTTCATCCCATTCAACAAAAATATTTCCCATTCATCCCAAGCTTTGATGATCCTCTCAGTGAGCACGAAGTCCTTCCTTTCTTCCTTTACGTAATTTACAAAGACAAGACAGGATCTAAAAAAGGCTTTTGTAGGGAATACAATGTACTTGAAATATTGATACGAAACACAATGCAAAGCAGGCTTGAAAAGGTACTGCTTCTCAATTTGATAATCCACGTTAATGCCCTTATCAACAACAAATTATTGGACTGACAGTGTTCTAAAGGAAAACTTGCACATGCTTGATGTAGTTTAGATAGTGAGAATCGGATCACCATTGTCAGGGTGGTAATTGATGGTGGCGTTTTGATCACAAATAATGCCTTTAAAAATGATCCCAGCTTTGATGATCAACTATGAAAGAGATAACTAGATCGTGAGAAGGACGGAATGAAATGATAACAATGTGTGATAAGTTATTCCATGCACAATTCTTCAACCATTGTATCAAATCGGATTGCAAAGAAATTAAGGTACGTATCTGAGACCGCCAACTAGCTTTATGAAACTAGACTAAGAATAAATTATCACTAAATCCAAGTTTGGAAAATTTGAGTTGAACTCAAAGAACAAGAGGTTGATTTCAACGTTCAAGCCAGAGATCTGTCATTGAAAGATCCATGTAGCATGTACCAAGCATCCACAGCTTCTGAATTTCCATCTCTGGTTCTTCATCGTGACATTCATAGTGAGATTTCACTTCATCAAGGAAGGATGAAGTGTTGATTGGATCAACAACAATAAGAATCTTCTTCAATAGTTTGCTCAAATAGTAAACCTTAGTTTTCTTCACAGCTTTGTTTACAATCTCATCAAGTCTCTAGGTGGTCCAATCTTCTGGATTGGGATACTTGTTATAGAACTTCCCCAATGAGTGCACTCTTGAAATACTGTGACTATACACGTGCGTGAACAACAAGGGTATTATTTATAACAAACATGTACAAAATATATGTATAGGAGACATATTTTAATTGAGCGGAAAATAGAGATACATGGGGTTTGGAATTAAATTCCTCATTTTTAGCATGTGTATACATAAAGAAATGATTTTTGAGGCTGTGAGATTTGTACTGTACGTATGTTGCTTGATTTTAGCCAAAAAAAACGTATACAGGGGTGTTTTAATAAGGAGGATGCATGCTCATGATTCCTAACTTTATTGAATAGTGCACTCCCTAAGAGAACTTCCTATGAGCAACAACGACTTCTCCAATCTCTTGTTGCATTAGAATACAAAATAAACTCATGGAGATTTGCTAAGATAATGAAACCAAAATAGGATAAAAAAAAAGTTCTATTGTAGATAGAGTGGTATACCTAATAGAAAAGAGCTCTGAGAGAGTCAACAGTTAGTGTGAACTAAATATTAGTCTTGGGACCTTTTTGCATTATCTGACACAGTCGAAGCTCTTTTGATGACCCCAAAGACTAGAAATACAAGAGGTTAGGAAGCAATGTTACAATCTTGATAGGGTCAATGCACAAGGTTTGAAGTGACATAGGACTTCTTGTTTCTACTGCAAAAACAATTAAATTAGAATATGTATCGGTTTGAGAGGATGAAATGCAACATGACGATATCAAACTTTGAGTCATGGAAATTGTACCAATTAATTTCGTGGAGAGCGGACCCTTTGTAGATGTAATCTTTGGAGTAACAAGCTTAGTCTTACCTTTGTTATCTTCAATGGCCACGTAGAAAACACCGTTTTCTTCCATGTATCCAGTCTTTATAAAATGTGAAGCTAGTATCATGATGTCGTTCTTGAGAAGGTCTTACAACAATAAAGCATACCATTCTAGAAAGGAGAATGAGCAACATAGATTTGTGATAAGATTGGAATCAAAGACATTTGATTTGAGATCCTGTGTTTGGAGTCTCGCTCAAAAAAATGGAATTGAGCTGGGAATGAACATCCCGCTCGCTTCTAAGTCGTCTTCCATGCGTACTTTCTTTGAGGTCAACAGAGTCAACTTCAACAATATGTAGTCACAAAATTTAGTGTTATGATGGTCAAATCATGACATGTAAAGAGCACAATCACGAGGAATGAAGGTACTGGCAGTCCAAAAAGGCAAGAAAAACTTGAACACAGCAAGGAGCCAAAATTGCAATGCCGATACCGGCTTTCCAAAAGCACGAACAAAATTTGAACACAAGAGGGAGCGAAAATGGCAGTGCTGGTACGTGAAGGTCTAAAAAGCTCGAGCAAAACTTGAACCATAGAGGAAACCAAAAGCGTAGTGCCGGTACTAGTAGACCAAAAAGGCGAGCAAAACATGGTCACCACTCCAAACTTAAAACCCTTAGAAGCTCACAAGTGTCTCTCATGAGGTCACAACCAACACACAAAACTTGGAACCCAGAGCTTGAAACCCTAGAATTTGAATGCCCCTAGTACTCAAAACTCCAGGTATTGACGAAGGTGAAACATGACCCATAGGCTTAACTTCATCCTCACTGCACTTTGTCTCCATCTAGTCATCTTCACTCCCCTGACTAATGCTCTCTTCCTCCATTTGCTACTTTGAAGCCATCCTAAACTGTCGACCTTCGACCTCCAATTTTGCCACCTACACAATAAGAACAAATTTCTAAAGTGCTTGAGAAAATAGTCTTAAGGGTTCTACATAAGACACGATTCTCCCATAGGAATTTTGCTTTAGTGCTACACTGCATTCGTACAACCTACCCTGGATATATTGGAGTCTACACAGTTACCATTGTGTTGTCTTCACTACTATAGCGATGGGTTCATCAAATTGTCGCAAGCTTCATGTAGAGTTAATTCTAATATGTCCACTAAGTTCTTTACTCAAATCCCTAAAAGATTCACTATTGATACTAAATGTTAGTACTTATTGTGTTCTCCAAGTTGCAGGATTCTATGTTGTCTTCTTTTCTTTCACCAAGATTTAGCTGCTCCCCTAATCTATGGCTCTCTTCAATCAAAATCAATACCGAAGCTGTACGTGAACTTCCTGTTTGCTCACCCCGGCCCACACCCACGGCATCCACTTTTTCCTTTCTCCACATTCTAGTTCTCCTTAGAGTTTTAGAGCTACTAAAATACAATTCCTTTCTCTTCCTTTTCATCCTCCTCTACCTCCTCTCCCTCATTTCTATGCGCTTGCAAGGTCTAATGCTATTCTGATACTTGAGACATAAACAATATACACTACTCTTAGGTAAACACTTCTATAAGTATATATTACAGAACTTCATCACAGGCTGTCAATCAACAACTTGGTGTTCTTTAGCTACCATATTCAAAGTTAACAGTAAAACTCAGTATTGGCGCATACTCCAGATATCCTTATTGCTCAATAATTCAAAATTCAATAATTTGGCACTACTAAACAACAATTGACAAGGTTTGAATTTGGCAATTATGGACTTCTAAATTCCAGTAAGATTTTCCGACTACAGAGCAAAGCAACTCCGTGGAATGGACAAATACTATGATAGGTAGGCTTGGACTTGTACGCACAAATCAAACATTGTAAACAATTTAAGCTTGATCTCCGTACCTCGTCTTGTTGTGGTCATATACATTGTGAGAATGTCGAATGTGATTTTCTAACCTGCGTGCATCGGACGAACGCTGTTGATGATATTGAGTGTGATAAGGTCTCATCTTTAACTATTTTTTGACGTAGGATCTAATCCTCCTAAAGGATCCACTGTAGATTGCAAATGCTATAAGGTTCTTCCTTTGTGTCTTACAACCTGCAATGCCAAAATCTATAATTTTTCAGCTCAAGACAACAAGACTAAAGTTTATGTTTATTTTGGCAATCACAACCACATTGTCATGATCGGTGCTTATCGTAACGATATTGCAAGAGACAAGAGCATAGTCGAAGAGCAAGTGCAGAAAACTCCTACTGCAACAAACTTTGCCATTATTTTGGAAGCTATAAAGGAGATGGTCAAGAACATGCTTGTTTTTGCTTAAGGTGTGTACGGAAAGATACTAGAGTTCAATTAGCTCTCTTCACTCTTCAATAGATGTAAAGAGCTCACTTTGCCTTGTATTTGCAATAAAGTGACTGACTTCAAATACTTCCGCAGGTTTGGAGTTGTGGACAACATCACAAAATTTTGCGGATTGAGTAAGTGGTCCTTTGTCCAATTAAACAAGTTCTCCAATCAAGGATCAAAGTCAGATAAAGTCTTTAAGTTCAAAATGTCTCAAATTAAGCGGGAAGCGGAGTTGACTTTGTTAAATGCACGCAGTTTAATGGAGACCTCCAAAACGCATAGTTTATGTTTGACCATGTGCAAAGCGTCAAATAGTGGACCACCATGGGCTGCCAATTCTACAACCCCACTTATAGTTGTGTCATCACCATAGCGCTTTGCAATATGCAGTCTAAAGACGTCGTTGCCCAAATGGTCGTTTGAAAGAATCTCAACGCCATCGTCGGTCGCCACGGAGTTGAGAATCCAAATTTTAAAGGCTTCCTAGCTGATAGTGCACAAGCAAACATGAATGCTATATGCATCATATATGGAAGTGGAGATGCATCAATTCCAATGCCAAATAAAGAACGAACTTGTCTATTCCATTAGGTGTAGTCCCTGGAAAAGCACACCAAAGCTAACATTCGAGCTGACCTCTAGGACCAACATCGCCTCTTGTGCAAACACTACAAAAACGCCTCAACGCAATCGAATTCTAATACCTGGTATGTCGCTATTCGAACTTGTGGTTGTCATCCAGAGCTATAACTGAAGATGGCTTGCGACATCTTGACCTCTGGCTTGCCTTCCGGCACTTTTGATACTGCCAGTGGAAGGCTTCATGCAGTTCGTAACTGAAAGTAATCATGGTTTAGTCCCCGCCTTTGGATGCATTGTCACATTGGATTTCGACACACATCCGACAATTCAGCATTACCATCTCACAATTTTGCAATTTCCAAACTACTATTGCCTTTATTTCAAAGAGATGTCGAGTAAGGCAAAGGGAGGCCGTAGTTAGTGGGTTTATTGCAAGCATTTGTATTTTATCCTCATTGTCATATGTGGATTTGATGCTGAGGTCGATGCCTTCATACATGCATCTAGTGTTAGCTTCAATGAAGTTAAAGTAGTTATTGAGAGTGGATTGTTGACTCACCCAACATCTTAGGGTTGTTCATTATTCATAGTTCTATTGTTGGCAATTGCACACTCTTCATGTCAATGAAATAGTAGTGAGACTTAAAGGGCTAATATTGCAATTTTTAAACTCGGGTTCTATTCTCCATCCAACTTTGGAAATTGTTCTATTTTACACCTTAAACCGTAAATGATCTATATCAACAACCTAGCACCCATTTCACAAGAATTGATGGAGGAAATCTATCTCTACATGCTTGAAAGGTGTATAACAATGGCCAAATAATAATGTCATCTTGTTTGAAATGATTTTAGGTCTTTGATTCACGGTTATAGTTATATTGAGTTTGCTTTTCATGTGCGTTGAACATTTATCAATGACCCAATTCCACGATTAAAGGTACTAAATATTCCATGGTTACAGAATTTAAAATTTAATGAAAATAAATAAATATTCAAATATTTTCCAATTATAGTAATGTTGACCATGGTTGACCTAAATTTTTTGCTCTAAACTCCACATTTTTTCGCTCACCGCTCACCGCTCCTCGCTCCCAGAGTGCATACTATCCTCGTCCGTATTCTAAATTTCAGGTTGCCACGTTTGGACATCTTTGATAGATACAAGCTTGCCAAAAAAATAAATTGATAAGGTCTAGGTAGAGGCCTACTAGGCTCGTCATTGATTATTTTTGTTGAGCATTTTTCATTTCTTGGTTGTTTTCTCATGTTACTATATGTACCATTCTTAAAGCCATCACTAATTAAGGATGTGGTGGACTCAACTGATAACAATGGACGTTTGTTAGCAACTACACCAATTGAAAGAACTATCAATCAAATGTAAAAAACATCTCTTCTTGGTTTTATATTCTCTTTTTGTTTAGAAGAGATCACACTACCACTAATAGTCAACGTCCGGAATTTAGATGTGGTTTATTCATCTTCGCTGATTGCCAACCTTATATTATTGTAAGTGGCATCCAAAAACGAGAAGACAAATGTCAACTCAGTGTGTATCTCATCATTCACACAAACAACTTTTACCTCCAATTCTTTAGCCATTGCCTTAGATGGAAAAGATATATGAATTTTTTCCTCTTCTTGGTCTTCTGAGATTACTACAAGAGTTGGCCCTTCTTCTTCTAAGCATGTCCTTTGAACATAATTCCTAATCAAGCACTAAAAATTGTAAATTTTGCGCGCAATTTGGAATTTTTTGTTTCTCAAAAGAACACACGTTGATAGATTTATAAGACCAACCGTTGTAAAGCTGTTAATCTTTAGAGCAGTGAAACAATTTCATAGCTACACATGTTGGTACATTTTTAATGAATCTTTTAGCCTTTGAATTTGATATATATGCTATTAGCGTAGAGTTGATCTTGTGAAAAACATTTTGTGGTAAACTACCAATGTTCCAACTCTCAGGAGGCAGTCAAAGTTGGCAAATGTGATTTCTTTCATTTCAAATTCAAAAACGCCATTTTGGTTGTAACCCCATTTCGATTGTCACATAGCAAAAGTTCTCAAATTTTGACAACCCCTACGTAAGTGTGAATTTTTTCATGGAATGTAATTATATTTTGAACACATATGTGTTGTGCTATTTTTCATTTTTTCTCTAACAAGTTTATCTACTTGTCTCATAATGCCTTCTACCAACTCTATCCATCAAGTCCATCCAGTTGTCTTGCTTATCTTATGCGTCTGTTTTTTTTTTCCCATCATGACTATGATTATGGTACGTTGCTTAGACTATGGGTCTGTATAGAGGTCTATTGAATGGAGTCTGTCCAACAAAGCCGTCTACTAGGTCCGTTCAGATAGTTTGTTCAGTGGGTTTGTCTAACGAGGCCATCTAGCACATCCGTCCATATTCAACATGCAATTTGCTATTTATGCACTTGGCCAAGTGCGCTCATTTCACAAACATATTTGACTTTAAAAAATTCAGATCAAAAGTTTTCTCAAAAACATCAATGTTGTCTTAAAAACATCAAAATCACTTAAATTGTAAATAAATTTTTTATTTTTTTATTTTTTATTTTTATCTTTATCTTTTCTTTTATCTTTTCTTTTATCTTTTCTTTCATCTTTTCTTTATCATCTTGATTTCTTTCTTGTCTACTTTCTTGTCTCCTTCTTGTCTCTTTTTTGTCTTTCTTCTTGTCTTTCTTTTTTGTCTTTCTTCTTGTCTTTCTTTTTGTCTTCCTTGTCTTTTTTTTTTTCTACTTTTTCTTTAGTTGTCGCTAATGAACCCTAAACAATGAGAGCATTCAAAAGAAAAAAAGAATTTTTTTTCTTCTTTTTGTTGGATGTAGGCTGCTACAAAATCCTAAATGGCAGCCGCCAAAAAAAAATTTAAATGGACTTTATTTTAAATTACTAATTTTAGCCTCTGGGTTGCGGACCTGCATCCAAAGACCCTCCCATCTCTTTTCTCCATCTTCTTCTCCTTCCCTTCCCCTCACATATATAGGAGAAAAGAGAGGGAAGGGAGAGGGAGTGGGAGAGTGAATGAATGAGACCCTCTCCCCTCCCCTATATATATGAGGAGAAGGGAAGGGGAGGGAGATGGAGAAGAAATGAACATAGAGAGGAAGATATATGTTAAAGATGATAGAGGAATGCACAAAGCACATACACTGACACAAGGAATGCGTAGAAAGAGATGTCTTTACTTATGGGTTGCTCCGCTTAAGTAGTGTACAGTTGAGGTGCCCTTTGGCAACCCATATGAGATAACTCACCTCTAGCTCATGCCTCAAGAGTCAGTCCATGCCTTGATACCTTTCCTACAAATCATTTATTTCCACCCATACCCCTTTCGCTTCTAGCAACGCTACCCTTCATCTACTACTTCAACACTCCCACTTTGAGCCAAAGCCTTTAAGTCCATAGGCTATTACTACCCTTTCGTGTCGATCTCGTGTAAGTCCCTTTGTTAACACATTCATTTAATAGATTTCCAAATCCATGGCCGCCCCAATCGCAAGAATGTATTGAATAGTTGTGAACTTGGCCACATGAGCAAACGTCTCATGAAAATCCACGCCATTTGCCACATTCTTTACTTTGTAGCACACGACGTCACCGCAAACATCTATCTTTGCATGAAACACCCACTTGCAACCAATGGAGTTGCTACCCTTAGGAATGGGGGAAAATTCCCATGTGCCATTGGTAATCAATGACTCATAGTCCTCATAGTCCTCATACTCATCATACTCCTATTGCATGGCTTGCTTCCACCCGACCGCATCGTCACCTTGCATTGCTTCACAAATGGTTGATGGTCCATCTGATAACACCATGTTCGCATGCTTGTCATCACTTGTAGGGAAGATTTGATTCTTCCACCACTCTTGCCTGCCCGTTTGAGATATCGCCGATTGTTTGAAAAAGCGTGCTCCACTTGCACCTCTTTTGTGCTGTTACTAAAGCTCAAACTCGATGGAGCCCCCAACTCGCCATCCTTCTTGCCTTCATCTTCGTCGTTAACATTAGAGATTGGAGATTTGGAAGATGGGTCCACAATGATGTCTCCACATCTCCTACTTGGACCATACTCCAAATGCGGCCCAACCGTTGACTCCTTACAAAACATGACATTGTGCGATCCGGTGATCTTCTTTTTAGATTGCTTCTCCACCAACGGTTTAAACTCTTTAAACATACCACGAAGAGTTTTTACACTCTTGATGTTCAAATGGCCGGGTTGACGATGCCACAACTCCAACTTGTCATCCTTAAGCGCCAATGCCATCGATTCACTCATATGCACCTTTGAAAACTTGATGTGATACAAGCCGTCGATCTCTTGGATGATGACCACCTTGTCTTGACTCGGTGACAAGTTGCCCCTACCACTAAACTAAACATGCAAGTGTTTTGCGACCAAACACCTTATCAGTAAAAGGTTGGCCTTTAGTTTTGGAACGTGGAGGACATCCTTGATAGTGATTATCTGCACACGGTCCTTCACCTCAGTTTCCACTATGATTTGGCCTTTGCCCACGGCCCCAAGCACCATATCATTTCCCAAAATTACTCTCGTTGGCGAAATAAGATGATACGAATGAAAGCAACTCCTTTCATGTGCCATGTGGCTCATGGCTGCCGAATCCACGATGCAATCGCTCACACTACCACTGCTCGATACGGCACTTGTCATGTTTGCGTATTTTTCAACATCATCACGCATGCTTACGTCACAAGAGACATACTTTGTGGTGAAAGCGTCCTCATCATCATTGTCACGTGTCTTTGTGTTATTAGCACTCTCACATTCTTAATCGTTCCTACGCTTGAAACAATACTATGCGATGTGACCCTTCTTGCCCCAATAAAAACACACCTTGTTGCTAGAGCTCCCACTGCTTGTGTTCTTGGATTGCTTTGCCATAAGAGCCGTCCTATCTCCACGAGACTCATTTTCCTTTCGCCGGGAGAGTTCGTGCAACAACCGTGATGTCACATAGTCCTATGTGACTTCAGAAATAGGCCTCGACTCCATAGCTACAATGAGATACTCGTACAAAGGTGGTAGACTTTCCAAGAGCGTCATCACAATGTCCCCATCCAAGATAGTCACATCCGCACCATTGAGTTAATCCGCGAGTGCCTTGACCTTGTTGATGTGCGCCAACATGTCGTGTTCCTCCTTCATCATAAACTTGCGCCTCGGAAACAAAAAGTTGGCCAAACTCTTGGATTCGTGAATGTTGCAAAGCTTGGCCCATGCTTCCTCGGATATCTTGCACGAACGAATGTGCGCAAGTTGCGAATCCGAGAGATTCAGGGCCAAAATGGAAAATGCCTTCTTCTCCCTCCTCATGTATGTTTGCATAACGCAAGGGTCCGAAGTAGAATGAGGGGGTTTCTTGCTACCATCAACAATCTCTCCCAAATTTCTCTTGGCCATCACCATCTCTAATTTGAACTTACATAAGTGGAAATTCACCCCATCAAACTTATCCACCAGTTTCGGACCCTCACCATCATAAGATACCATGATGTACATTTCTCCACTCAAATCAACCTTCTGCATCAACACATTCACTTGTTTTTATGATTTTTAATAAAATGTAGCACTTTTGTGCTTCTAATGTTTCTTCGACAACCCTTAACCTCAAATCAGCACCTTTCTGCTTCCAATGCTTATTTAACAACCTTGAAACTCAAATCATCAAATCAGCTTTCTATGCTTCCAATGCCTCTTCGACAACCATTAACCTTATATAGCACCTTTGTGCTCCACACACCTTCCAGCATACAAATGCGAAAGGTCTTCAAATTGCAAAGATTTTCATTAAAACACTTCAAATCACTCAATGGAGCTCTTCACTACTCTGATTGAATCAAAACAACACCTTAGTGTTCCCAATCACTCAATGCACGTAATCAACACCTTCGTGTCCCTCAACAGCACTAAATCAATGCTCATAGACTCAAACAAGCCCCTCAAAACCCGAAGTGCATTGAAATTGCTCAAAACCGCACTTTTGTGCTCCCAAGTGCATTGAACAACTCCACATGAAACTTTTGAGCTCCCCGAGGGCATCAGACACATGCAACGCCTCTTTCCAAGTGCCCAACTACTCAAAGCAGATCGTAGACTCTTCCCTTAGAGCCTCAACACCAGACAAATCACTTGCAATATCACAAGTGCACCAACTTGAACAAAACAATGTTCCACATACAAAAGGGGTTAGGAATTAAGAAAGTAGAACACCAAAAGAAGAGGTTGACTATGGCTCCAATATGCAACTTCAGCCCCTGCACACCTCCAAGAAACAAGACTCGTCCAAAACACTCAAAACTGCCATCAAAAGCTCCAAAGCTCCAAATCAGCCCCAGCCCCTTCTGCAACGACCTCCTACGAAACGCTTTAATGCAATCCAACACTCACGCAATACACATGAGTGGGCCCATAACCTGTTAAAGTTGATAAAGGAATGCACAAAGCACATACACAAACACAAGGAATGCGTAGAAAGAGATGTCTTTACTTATGGGGTGCCAAGCTTAAATAGTGTACAGTTGAAGTGCCTTTTGGCAACCCATATGGGATAACTCACCTCTAGCTCATGCCTCAAGGTCAGTTCATGCCTTGATCCCTTTCCAACACATCATATATTTCCACCCAAACCCCTTTGACTTCTAGCAACACTACCCTCCATCTACTATCTCAACAATATAGAGGGAGATGAAGATGGAAATAAGGGAGATAGGGGGGTCTGTGGGTGCGCGGCTGCACACCCCAAGGCTAAAAATAATAAATTTTGAAAAAAATCTTCTTTTTTTTTGGACGGCTGCCATTTAGAATTCAACAGCAGCCCACGGCCAACCCAAAAAAAAGTTTTTTTTTTTTTTTTGGGTTTGCTCCCATTGTTTAGGATTCAGCAGCCGCAACTGAAGAATTAGTAGAAGAAAAAGAAGACAAGGTAGAGAAAAAGGAAGACAAGAAGAAAGACAAGAAAGAAATCAAGATAAAAGTAAAGATAAAGATAAAAATAAAAAATAATGAAGATAATTATTTGTTTACAATGTAAAGGATTGAAAGAAGACAATAATTGTCGTTTTTTTTTAAAACAAAGTTAGACAAAAAAATTATGCGCTTGGTGACTAAGTGCATGATTATATGGCTAAGTGCGTAAATATTAAATTGTGTGTTATTGTCCATCCGTCAAGTATATCCATCTAGACTAAGACCTAGACTATTTCATCTAGTTTGTCCACCGAGGCTACTTTTTTACCCCTCTTGTCAAATATGCGTGAGAATATTTTATCATAATAAGCATGGGTGTTGAAACCTAACGTGATGACGAAAATCCTGACGTCACTATGTAACATGTCAAGGACAAACCCAACATTGCCATCGATTTATTATTGCCAAATGTCCAATACAATATACTTGACAAAAACAACAATATTAGACTTCAATAGAATTCATTTCATAAAGATGAGATTTAGTTAGGAAAAGAATTAATAATTTAAAAAATATTGAACAATCAATACAAAATAATTTACAACATTACTTTTGTCCATCTCTTTTTATGAGAAATTGACTTCAAGAATAACTAGAAGGTTTTTATTTATTTATTTTAGACAATTCTTTAATTATTTTATTTTTATTTTTAATAACTACACTCAGATGTTTACATAATAGAACTTGAAGTTGTTGATTTTGGTGTTGTTAACCCTTAACCCCTAAAGGTCTTCACCTCTTTTGTAAAAGTCAAAGCACTATAATTTGCATACTTTAAATATCACATTGAATGATTTATAATTTTTCATAGATAATCATCGACATTATGAAGGTATGACAAAATTTTCAACATGATTGGAAGATATTTTGAATATTTACAAATTTTATGATGTAAACAAGGTAAAAATTCAAAATAAATATGTTTTTGTCAAATTTAATATCAAAAATTATATTTAAGGTAGATAAAAGTTATATTTATATGGAGTAAAGAATTGAAAGTGAAGAAATTAAAAGAGACTTATGATTGAAGCATCTTTAGAAAGCCCTTTGTATTTTGGACACTCAAAATTCAAAGTTCTCAATGGTGGAAAACACTACTAGAAAACCATGACCAAATCAACAGAAAATCAACTGATTTATGTTGTCTGGGGCACTGCAATGACCGATTTCACTAATTTTTTAACTTTTTGTAAAAACCAACAAATTGCTACCTACTTTCTGTTGATTTGAGTAGTGCAATGACCAAATCAACAGAAATTTAGGAAATATGGAATCTTTTTAAGAATCTTCAAGGAATCTTTTTGGAATGTTTAGGAATCTTTTCAGCATAGGTTATAGCATTCTGAAAAAATTCTCAGAATACTCTTTGACTATTTAGGAATCTTTTTATATGTCAAACCTTATAATAATGGAATTGTAATAGCATATTAACAATATGTATATTATAAGAACATAATAACAATGTATGTAATTATAAATATTATACTACTTGATTTCAACCTTCACGAAATATGAAAATTGTAGCATAATCCTAAAAGTAAAAAAACTTATATATTTTCACTGATTTTCAAACTTAGACTAATTTTCAAACTTTGAAATGGTGAATGGTGGTGAGTCAACAACATTTTTCAATTAAAAAAGAGATGCCCTAGCTTTCAAATTCAATCATTAAATAATAAAGACAATTAAATCCAATTTCTAATCCACATTATATATGGAATAGATTCAAAATATTTCGCACTTTGAAATGATATTACTAAACCTACTCTAACCAAATAACTTCCAACCAGAAAGTTATTTAGGAAATATTGGTACAAAATATCTTTTATACATAAACTTTATATGTTCAAAATGGTTTGGAAATTCAAATTGATGCATAAGTTTTACATCAACGACTAGAACGAACCCTTAACTGTCGAAGCGTTTATTTTTTGGACATTGTACAGATTTCATCTACGTTTTTTCACCTTTCATGTACTTTTTGCAATGTGGATTTTTACTATAGGTTTAATAGGAAGTTAGCTTCATGCATGTGCGAACTGATTACAAAGGGGATGATTTGTAAAAATCATGTCTCATATCATGTTGCAATGATTCATCAAAAAAATTTAAGATCTTAGTTCAAAATAGTGCAAAAATGCTCTTGAAACAGTAAAATGGTAAAATTAAGTAACCCAAAAAATTTCAAAATCACTATACTTAGAATATTACATTTCAACTCATCACAGTCAATTTCATTCACAAATTGTCAATATCTTACTCGCAATCAAATTACAATAGAATTTTGAACTTTGCGTTTCAAATACTATAGAAAATATTGGTAATTGTAACCATAGATCTAACCTAATGGATAGAATCTTAAATTCATAATATATAACTTTTATTCACACGTGAAATTCGAAATACCCCTCTTAGTTTCATATTATAAGGCATCGATTTTTACAATTCTCAAAATATGGAGAGGGTTGTGGGCATATAGGGGTTAAATTGGAATCCAACCTAAAAATAAAATGCATGCATGAAATGTCAAAAAGTTGAATATTATTGCAAAGTGGTAAAAAACTAAAAATTCAAATGTTTCTTGGCCAAACCCCCTCTAGTAAAATGCTTCTCAGAAATTCATATCATGTTGGATTGAAGTGAAAAGTTTACCACACAAACTAGACTTCAAGACGCAACTTTTCCAACAATTTTCATTAAAAACGAACACTATATGAAGGAGATATAAGCCGCCAAAGTTCATTGATTTTGGACTTTACCGCAATTAAAGTTTAATAGGTGACAATAGCCACAATTAAACAAGTAATTTCGGCCATGTTGTAATGGTTGAAGGTTGTGTGTTGTGGCTTTTAGATCCCCGGTTCAAACCCGGGAGGCATTCATTTAATAGATTTGGGTTCGGGCTGCCCAGAGTTCAAGGTTGCCCGGATTTCAGGGATGTAAATGTTTTTATTCTATTTTTATTTGACCACGTGTACACGTCAACGGGCCTTGATGACATGGCAAGTCTAGTCAGCACGGATGAGGGGCAAGAGATGACCAAAATAACAGAATCGGATCAACAGAATCGTGTTAAAATATGTCCAAGTCAACGCGACCTATAGCACAGAATGAATCAACACAATCGTGTTGAATTTCTGTTAATTCTGGCACTGAATTTCTACTAGTGAAAGCTTCAAATGAAGTTTATTCTCCAATCCCAACGGTCAAAAGATGTATCATAACTTAACTTAAACATCTAATGAAAACACCAACTACAATAAAGCTAAGACACTTGATTTTTGGGGCCTTTGATCAAAAATCAAGCATAATATGGTTGATTGGTCTTTTAGGGGTTAATGGACAGATTAGCCTTGTTAGGGCTTTTGGATACCAAAATGAACTCGCTCTTGATTTTTTTAGCAACTAAAAAAAATGCACGTCCAAAATCTTACAACTCATCTATTCGAGTTGTTTACTTTTTTAAATAGTCAATCCTAAATGGTATACACATCTTTTAACTCTTCATATCTTGAAGTCAACAAAACTTTGTCTATGTATAATTCCATGAGGTTTTGTACAATCATTATATTTTATTTCCAAATATGTCAAATGAACATTTTTTGTTTCAATCTCTTAAAGAATTCATCCAATTCATATGTATTTGTTTACAAATACATCCAATTCATTTAATAACTTTTGAACTTGTTTGGCTTAAAAGAGGAAATTCTATAGTATCTCTATCATCAAAAGAGAATTAAAATTAAAAAACTAAAACAAAAGCTTCAAACAACTATAACAATTTATCCATAAATTTACCCATAAATGTCTAGTAAGAGAGAAGTTTTTTTATCACATTCAACCACTTCTTTCATTTAATAGAATCATTTTTAGAATACTGGATATTGTCAAAGTTATCAAGATATGGACTATATGATAGACCTTGCTATTTAGGCCTATAAAGCATAGATAGACAAGTTACTCCAACAGACTTTTCATTCACAATGGTCTCTTGGACCAATGTTTTTATTTATTATAATACTAATTATGTTAGCTTACTAATAGAGTTGTTTGTAGTATTAATGTATGTTTCAAAAATTATTCAAAAACAATAAGTTACAAGTTTACCAATATTTATTCTTTGCTTGTAAAGCTATTATATTTAAAAGTAGAAAGCTTTTAAACTTTGAATTATATAAAAATACTTTTTAAATTTATTATACAATGATTATAGCTTCACATTTCTACCTTGATTCCAACCCTAATACACAAAAACAATTATGCAATATATAGAAAAACTATATTGATTAATTTCTAATGTTATATTCTTAAAATTAATCAGAAAATAACATATGAATAAATTTTTAATTTATCTTTATAAATTACTTCTTATCACCTTGTTTAGCTATTTTATTGTGCCAATTTCCAAAAACTATAGCAGTCATATATCATAGCTAATCTAAAACAATTCAAGATATAACAGACATATAAAATGTATTGATATATTGAATTGGGGTTAAAAAATGTATTGATAAATTGAAAATCTACTTAGAGGCACATTTATCGTGTTAGTAATTCCTAATAGAACATGTTTTATTGTAGTTATGTACTTTTGCTTTTAATTGCCAACTTGTAAGCCGCGTAGGCGTAGTAGGCATCACGATTGTTATGCCTGTAGCCTAAACAAACATACTAGTACGCTAGGTAGTTCACAATATGCATTCACACTTATCGGGAATAATCTAAACCACTTAGACCAATTGTATAAGAGCTCAGGGGAGAGAATCTCGACTCTTAATTTGAGCGTATCTCTACAATTAGTTAGAGAGGTCTAATTCTATTCTCATTTGTAAAATTTCTATCTTTGTATATAGCTCTTGACTTTTCACAAATTTAATTTTGCAATATGCTTTATTGAAATGAATGTTTTGGTTGAAATGTTATTATTTTTTTATACTGTGTAACTTTTAAAATCATTTGACTCTTAACACCAATAAGTTACATCATGTTGTCAAGTATATTGTAAAATAAGGTTATATTTTGTTTATTTTCTTCTATTTTCTATATTTTTGGCTGCCGCCACTTAGAGCTTAGCATCACCACACGGCCAAATAAAGTACCTGAAAAAAATTCTTTGCTCTTGTTGTTTAGGGTTCAACAGCCACAGCTGAAGAAAGAATATAAGAAAAAAAATGACAAGAAGAAAGACAAGAAAAAAAACAAGTAGAGGACAAGAAGAAAGACAAGAAGACAAGAAAGAAGACAGGGATCAGGATAATAAAAAAAGGATAAAAGAAAAGATTAAAAAAAAGATAAAGATAAGGATAAAAATAAATAAAAGAATTGTTTTTTTACAATGTAAAAGAAATCGTTAATGTCTTTTAGTGAAATTTTTAACCAAATTTTTTTCAAGCCAATTATGCTTATAAAATGAGTGCATTTGACCAAATGCATAAGTAACGAATTCGTATTAAAGGAGAAATAAGTACTTGTAGAGGGAAGCATATTATTAAAAGTTTTCAAAACTTATGATACAAAAGTAAATTTATTATAAGTTTTAGAAAGTTTCAAATAAAAAATTCATAGAAATCATTAGAAATTTCAAACAAATCTCAAATGGACTTTGAATTTGTAAATATTTTACAAAGAACTTGAGATGATTACTATTAAAAATATATATACTTATAAATGTAAACTCTATATAGCATAAGCTAATATGGTGCCATAACTGGTCTCGCAATCATAATATCATGCTGTAATATCTTGCCATAACTGGTCTTGCAATCTTTTGGTTCTAAAAATTATAACATGAATTAAGAAGTAGACCTCATCATACTTTTTTTTTTACTTATATTTAAACCTTGTTGATTTTGATTTCATTGCCAAAAAACAAGTTTAAAAAATACAAAAAAATACAAAAATGATAAGGTACACTAGTAGAAATAATTTAACATTTGAAAACCAATGAAATACCCCAAAACAGAATTTAAATGTATTGATGTTATATTTACATGAACATATGTAACCATGCATCTCTCATAAGAATTGAGCTCAAAATTTCAATCTTTTGCAATTTTTAAAACAATGAGTTTGGCGATGTCTGATAATTGGGCATTCAATGGTTGTAAACATAAATTTCATTGTATAATAAAAACTTGAGGTTTAAATTTCATATAAAACATATCAAACACCTGTAACATGTTTAGTTCTGAAGCCATGGCTTTCAATTGTTGAGACTTTTGATTCAAACTACGAGCATATAAAACAACTTGGTCAAATACTTCTGGTCCTGGTTGACGGGCTAAAACATTGCATAATTCAATGTACAGCTTCTCTTTCTCTTGTATCAATAGATCTTTTTCAACTGCCTAAAAATATTTCAATTTGAAATAGTTTGGAATGTTTTGGATTAAAATGTTTATAAACTCTTCTTTATATAGAAAATTTGCAAATTTTAAAAAAAAATTGTTGAGGAATACTAAAATTTTAAAACGGAAGTTCTAAAATATGAGAATTGTTCAAAACAAGAAAAAAAACCGTATTATGATCTCTTCTAAAAGTCTAGATTATACAAGTGATAACATTTTATCAATATTAATGGAATAATAAAAGAATGATACTTTTTTAAATATGAAAGCACAATAGAAACAACCTCCTCTGTTTTTAAAATGAGTCGCTTTTGCAGTGTTTGTATCTTTAGTATCATTTCGTATGCTTGGGGATCTGATACTTCCAACTTTCGCCACCTATGTACATTAAGTGGATTTTCAAGCTCCTCTGAAAGTGCTCTAACCTAAAACATGGTTTGTAAAATATTCATCATGTGTCACCTAAAGTAGAATTTTTTAAGAATTAATTTTACAAATTCACAAATTCACAAATTGAAAATCATTTTTAAAATCTATAACTAACACTATATATTAAATAATTCATAAATTCATAAAATAAATTGAGAAATTTTACGAAATAAAACCATTATACAATATATTATTAGTAATGAATAGTATTATTTTACCATGACATATGATTAATTTTTGCAAATGTTCTTTAGAAGTTCTTTAAATAAATTTTTAACTATCAATCTTAACAGAGAAATTCTTAAAGATAATGCTGCAATCTTTATTAAAATTAAATTTATAAGATTCTATAATCATATTGCAAAAACTCTTTTACATAACTATATTAAGTTTTCTAAGATTACTTCCATGTTCTAAGTCAATGCATTTCACTCAAGTCCTTGACCCGTTAATGCCCAATCGTCCCATTCTTGGATGATGTACAAGATCATTCTCCTTTTTCTTATCCCTCATGCACATTTTGTAGTGTGAATTTTTTTCTACATATTGGAGTTATTCTTAATGTCCATCAAATTTTGAAGAAGATACCATGAATTTTTCTTTATTATACTCTTATTCCTTCACTTCAAATAGTTAGAAGGTGTGGAAGACCTTGGTCTATTATTATTAGGTGTGTAGAAGGTGTGTAAGAGCTTGGTGGTGTTCAAAAAATTTCAAAAGTTTTTTAGCACCAAGAAAGGAGTTTGAAAATTTAAATTTACTTTTATCTACAATTAAGTAATTGATTTCTTTTAATTACAATATATGTTGCTGAGAAGTAGTAAAACGATGAAAGCAAGGTAAAGTGGACAACTAAATTACACTATGAAGATTCAACAATGCAGGGTTCAAAAATGTATATTATATTTAAAAAATTGAAATTATTTTTTTCCAAAAAATTGTATACGTATTTTTTTTACAAAGCCAAACAATTTTTTGAAAAAAACTATCTTCAAATGAATTTATATATGTCTGTACAATTTGAAAAAGTAGCACAATTTGGAAAAGAACTAGTTGAAGATCAAGAAAGTTTGGAAGAAATGGGCTAAAGTGCATCAAATTATTTCACTATTTATTTTTTTCTATATGGAGCCCTCAACATCATCATGAACTTCAAGAATATTTATAAAAAGATTTGATTGAAAATACTTAACGTGATCAAATTTGCACCAGATTTAGACATTTTTCCCGAACACTACTTTAAGTAAACTATTTTGAGGATATTCTTTTGGATTTGACTATATAGAACATCAATAACGGGCTCCTTAGAAAAAACCAAAATAAAAGATAATTTAGTATAATTTTATAGCCTTTGGCAAAAAAATTGGATTTCAATATAGCAGCGCAACGTTTTGATACAAAATACCATGCTTTCATCCAAAAGGTCTTCTTTTTTTAGATTTTGATGTTTTGGTTTTGATTTAATGTATCATAAATGAAGGAAAACATTAACTGTTGACATTGATTTATAAAGAGAACTTGTAGATTTGAGGTCCTGGATTTCATCCACATGCTTGACATCTTGAATTTTTCAAAAAATTCAACTATTTCAACTTGTAAGTATTCGACTTCCATAATTTATTTTAAAAACATAGCAAGTTATTCTAGAATGGATTTTGGGATAATTTGTCAAAAATATAAGATTAGGCTTATATGCATGAAAATTGCATGATTATTTCTAATCAAAACGCTCACACGTTTAGAGATCCAAAGCATGAATTGAATTGAAAAGACAATAAACATGTATCAAGTACAGTAATATAAGTCATATTGAAAATAACTATTAGTATAACTATTTGTTAATGTCAATGTAAAAACCAAAGCTTCATTACTCAACAAGGATTATCTATTTCACTTTAATTTATTATTAATTTTTTGACAATCAAAATAATAATCTGTAATAATCATTTTAATTTATATAATATTTTTTTGTATATTTTTTGATTTTTTGATCTAAATATTAAATAATCGGAATAAACAAATAACCTTTGTTTTTTCCAAACTAAGTTCTTTTGAGAGGTTGAAAACTTCTTTTCTAAGTATAACAATATTTTTAACATTATGCGTGACAATAGCATGCTCTCTCATTAAAGATGTAATTTTGATTTTCAAAATCTGAGTTTCTTGTACACGGTCTTTGTATTGAGCTTGTCCTTTGAAAAGTGTTGTTGTTTGAATATTCATTCTTTCATATATTAATGAAATTTCAATTTTTTTCTTAGCCAACTATTTCATAGATAGTTTAATTTAGTAATGGCCAAAAATACTTATTACAAAAAATCAGTGGATGAATTACTGTTCTTTTTATCCAATTTACTTTAATGAAATAGATGTAGCTATGTGTAAGTTAAATTGTACAATTTTTCAAAATATATATGTATTGTTGTGATAATAATAATATTTCACTCTGATTCAATTGAACTTATTGATATTGGAACTTTTCAATATTTTTTATCATAAAAAATATAATACTTTATAAAATTAGATAAGTCAATAAAGGTTTCAATTTTTCTAATATATCTAAATTGAAAAATTGTGAAAAATTTATTAATAATGGAATATATACATGTGCACCAAGTGAGTCCCTATCACTTTTACAAACTTCCAATTCCTTTTTTAATTTCAACATATTATCATGATCTTGTGATATGATGCAATTCAACTCTCGAATTTGGTTTAAATGCTCTGCTATAGTTGCTTCAGCAAATTTTACTTTAATGGTGTTTTTGCTTAGTTCTCCTTTTAGTGTTTCTCTTTCTTTTTCAACCTATATAAAAAATAAATATAATTTTGAAAGAATCAATTTGTAGAGATAATTACAATTTCTATTTAGTTAAAAATAATTTAATGTGTTTAACATTTATTAGAATAACACGATATTTAATAAATAAAATAAAATAAAATCATAACCTTCTATTTTGCTAAAGATGCAATATTTAACCCCTAAAGGACCGGAGTGTTTTTCCTCCAAAAACACTCCAATGCTGCCATTTTTTACTCCCCCATGCAAAAAATCCAAAAAAAATGTTATTTTTTACCTTCTAACCGTAAGATCTTGTCTTGAACTATTTGAAAAACATACACAACAAATTTCATTGATTTTAACCGCACGGATTGCTAGATAATTGCGTTTGATGGAAAAAAACACCCCAAAAAAACACATGCCCGGAAATTTCAGATGCGTTTGACCATGGCTACATCAAAAAATCCCCACTACCGAAACCTGTCGCACTTCACTTTCACATTCTATATGATGTTACTTAGTTGTGTACCAATTTTTGTTGCATTTGGAGATGTTTAGAATGTTGAAGAACACCTTGCACTTGTTGGGGGTTTAAAAGTTCAAAACAGACTATATGTTTTTGGAACTGCAATATTTTTTACTTTCTTTATTTAAAATACAAATCCGAGCAGTGAAACAGAAGTAAATTCCACCCTCTATAGAATGGCAAAAAAAAATTTGAAAAAAAATTAAATTTTGATGTTTTAGAAGACATGTAGCACATTTTTTAAGACTTTTGGGGGTTAGGGGGGAAATAAAGGATGGAGGAAGGTAATTGAAGTGCCAACCCATTCCAATGTTCATGACCCCACTAACTCTCAAGGTGTACTACCACGTGGCAGTCCCTCATTGGATGATTTTAATTTTTTAATTTTTTAATTTTTTAATTCTTTAAATGATTTTAATTTTCAAAAATTTAAATAATATATTATAATTATAAATTTTGACTTCTAGTTAAAAATATTATTTTTAAATTTAAAATGACAAAGTTTCAGTTTAAATATTATTTTTTATTTATAAAAATTTATTTCAAAATTTTAAAAATAATGTGTTTATTCTGCTTCAGATTCTGACTGACTGAGTGGGAGCTGATTTGTGCAAAAGTGAGGGGAAAAATATGTTTTAAATTTTTTTTAAATTAGTTGGAAAATGGGGTGGTCTTCTACCCCCCACAGGCCACCCCATTTTCCACACACCGCCCATCTTGTTGCCCCCCCCAAAAAATCAACTATTTCTCTACTGCCCCGTTGCCCTTTCTCCTGAAAAAAACACATTTCCTCTCATAACTTTCACATCCGGTGTCGGAATTCAAAAAAAAAAAACCCCCATTTTCGTGGCACATTGGGGAATCTACTATTAAATTTCCTTTGAAGTTTGATTAAAACATGTTCATCGGAACCTACCCGATTCTCTAAATGTCCTAGTTAGGACACTTGGTCCTTTAGGGATTAAATTCTAAAAGGCCTAGGAATTTAATGTTGAACCTCAATAAATTTAGAGAGGCTCCAATTACTCTATTTATTGATTAAATTTTGATATTTTTGTAATTGTTTACATAAAGAATTTAATTTTTTTTACAAGATTCTACTAAAAACTTGAAAAATAATGAGTTATGAAGTGTTATTTTTAGCTTTGTGTTATGCGATTAAAAAAAAAAAAAAAAAACCACTTAAAACATTCAATTTGCTAATTACACACTTTGTCATATAATCATGCACTTGACCCCTAGGCGCATACTGTTTTTTCTAAAACATTCTTTGAAAAAAAGCGATTTTTGTCTTTCTTCAATGCTTGACATTGTAAATTAACATTTCTTTTATTTATTTTTTAATATTATCTTTATCTTTTTTTAATTCTTTTTTTCTTTCTTGTCATCTTTTTTGTCTTCCTTTTTGTCTTTCTTTGTATCTTCTTCTTTATCATGTATTTTTTCTTCATTTATTTCTTTCCAATTTAAACTCTTTTTATGTAGTTGCAAATCCCATTGTTGCACCAAAGTTTTGGTATTTATTTGCTTATTTGTTTTTTTCTTCTTTGTTGGCTAATTGTTTTTGGAACTAAATCAAACCAAAAGAATAGAAAAATAAAAAGAATAAAAGTAAAATAAAGAAATAAACAAAAATTTAGGGTGGATACAAAAGTCGATTAATTCCTAAAATCATTATTATCCTTCATTTCAATTAAGCTTTAGCTTGCGATTTGTGACGCTGCACTTAAAATTTTGTTAACCGTAAATTAGGAGTTACCGGTAGGTCTACCGGTCTGAGTTTTTACCCCGGTGATTTTCCAAGTTACCCTAGCAGGTAGATGTAGGAAACACTTTTTTACCGATCTGACCTAATTGTCAGATCTGGTTGTACTGTGGTATAAAAACAATAAAGCCAACCTCATTGGCACGCCACATTTTCCCAGATAACTGATTTCTTGTTTGAAGTATTCTCTTCTGATTTCATGCTTACCGAGTAGCTTTCTGTTTGTACTTGCAAACTCTGATCAATTTGTCTTCTCACGGTTTGTGATAACTGACCTAGTTTTGAATATTTTGTAGAAAATTCCCTTTAAACTCCTTTCCCTCGATAGCTACCAACTCCTCCGGTACTGATTACCGAGTAGGTCTTTACCAGGAGGAGCTACCAAATTTCTATTTAGGTATTTATTTCATTATTTTTCTTTGTTAGGGTTTAGCTTGCCATTTGTAGCAACATCCCACCAAAAAAGGACAGGAATAGAAAAGACAAGAAAATAGGTAAACAATTTTAAAATTTTACAAAGTTTAGGATGAATATAGCCATCGACTAAATCTTAGATGGTGGTACAAAGAGGAAAAAAATTGCATTTTTTGGCCATGTAGTGTGCTACTGCGTACTTTATAGCACCCTCCCTCACTTCCCTCTCATTCCTCTCTTTTTCCTTCTCTGTCTTCATATATACATAAGAGAGAGGAAAGGAAGAATCTCTTCATATATATAGAGAAGAAAGGGAGGTCCCTTTCTACTATATCCATGAGAGATCTCTTTCTCCTCTCCTTTATATATATGAAGAGACTCTACTTCTCCACTCTTTCTTTTCCACTTTATATCTATGAAGAGAATTTCCTTCTCCTCTTATATATATATATATATATATATATATATATATATATATATATATATATATATATATATATATATATCTATGAAGGAGAGGAAGGAGAGGAAAAGTGACACGAGGTGCGCAGCCGCACATCCTACTATTCAAAAAAACTATTTATTTTTTTAATTATTTCTTTCTTTCCCCTTTATGCCACTGTTTAGAGTTCATCCGTAGGCTTTGTCCACTCTAATTGTTTTTTAATTTGGTTTTAATTTAATTTACTTTTATTTTTTTGTAGGGTCGAGCACTACAAATGGTAAGCTAAATTCTAACAAAAAGGAAGAAAAACTCAAAAGAAAAGAAGAAAGAAATAGGGTTTAATGCCACTAATGACAAGTTGAATCCTAATAAAGAAGAAGATGAAAGGACAAAAAAAAAAAACTAAAATTTAAAGTTTAGCATTAAAAAAGCCAAAATCTAAAAAATAAAAAATAAAAAACACTTTAACACAAGTGTGGGATCCACAGGTACACAAGAAGAGCCAGAAATTCCTAATATTAGTATCCATCTATTCAACTTTTTATTTGAAAATATTATATACTTCCATGACTTTTAGTTTAGAAAAACTATTTTAAAGTTCCAAATGTGTATTTTTTCAATAAAATCTTGTTCATCCCTCAAAAATTAGTAGCTTCATCTTTACATTGTGATCTTTCAAAGCATATAAAAAAGATTAAGAATTGAAAACAAATGTGTGTGATTTGAGTCAATTCTTTGAGAGTGTATCTTTTTGAGTTGAACAAAACTATATACATACAAACTCAAATGAAAAAACCATTAATTATAAAGTAGTGCAAACCAACATATGAACACATTCGTACAATTTTTTTTATAAATATCTTTAATGTGTCCAAAAATAGCTTTGAATTGTCAAACTTTGCCCTAAAAGTGACCCATTAGATCCAAAAAGAAAAAAGAGTTGTGAAGAGACCCGTGCACTAAAATGATTTCAAAAATTTACCATTGTAAGTAGACTTCCAAAGAAATCTAATTCAACGATGCTTTATTAAAAATGGACATTGGATGAAGGAAAAACAAGCCCTTGAAGTTGCAACCATCAACAGCACTTTGGTGAACCAAAATTAACACTAGTTCACTAAAATGATTCCTCAAAAATTTAGTTTATCTTGGATTGATCTAAAATACACACAACACAAACTGGACATAAGGACACAAGTTTTTGGAAAATTTCATTAAATCGGAAAATTTATGCAAAAATTACAAGCTCGGGTGGGTCACTCTTCATATATTTTGGATACCACGTGCGGCGAGGGGGTGTTTTTTGGGGGGCTATTTACCTCCGAGCTGAAATTAAAAGGACCCCTATTATTACTTAATGGGAACAAATGGCATATATTATGGACTCTATCATTTTTTATAAAACGGTGACCAATGCAATTTCTTATATGCTATCTTCCTTGTAAAGGCCTAAATATAATCTAAAAGTAACATGACTTTAAAAATTTGAAAAAAATGTCCTCAAGAATTGAGCTTTCATCCACTTCTAGACCTACTTTTCGTCCACCGCGCAGCTGACCACCCTTTCCTACCAACTGTGCTCTAGTTGTTTCCCCTCCAAAAGAGATTGCACTCAGTTTAATACCTTGGATCCCATTCGCAATTCCCTAAATTACATGTACTCAAATCATAATGGACCACAATTGTGGTGTACCTAAATTATTTATAATGGCCTATACTCTTTCATTGCATTCTATCTTATTTGTAATTTTTTTATAAATTCTTATAAATTTTACCTATGATGAATAAAACCCATGCTATTTTCTGCCGCACGTTGTTTGTAAAATGCAGTAAGTGACCCACCCGAGATTACAAGTCTTCAAAGGTGAAAGCAATCCAAAAAACGTCTAAAATATGGACGTTGGGACGGGTAGGGGTGAATTGGACACAATTCTTTGTGAAAGTAGTGCATTGTCGGAGTACCAAATATGCAGTCCTGATTATAAAAAGAAGGTTGTAAATGGATATCTGAGCTTTTGATTTTTCTAGCGTTCAAATTTGTGAAGAGAAATATCTTTCAGTTTTCCAAATGATTTTTTATTAATTAAAGTCTCAAATTTTAAACATATTTTTTTAAAGAGATTAATTGATTTTATGCTTAAAATTAATATTTTGATGGATTTTTTTTTTGAAATATGTTGAGGATGAAATTTTGCAAGTGGAATTGATTTTAGAGATTTAAATATTGTATTTAATTTGAACAATATTTACATTCAAATTTTTCATAAGTAAATAAATATTTCTAAAACTCAAAATCTTTGAGATAAATTCATTTCAACATTTTAAAATTTATTCTTTGGATAATATGTCCTCTTATTTTTTGTAAAGTTCAAAGCCCTAGAAGTTGCATACATGAAATGTCACATTGTATGATTTATATTTTTCCATTGATAGTCATCATCATTATGGAAATATGCAAAGGACTTTCAACATAACTAGATTATATTTGAAAGATTTACAAATTTTATAATGTAAACAAGATAGAAATTAATAATAAATATGTATTTGACTAATTTAACATAGAAAATTATAAACACAAGCATGCCTGCGTCTGTGATAGGTAGCAAAAATCATCGTAAGCAACTACTAAAAGTAACGCCGATAAATGGCGTAATAAAGTAAATACTTAAGGTAGATTAAAGTTATGTTTACAGTTAGTTAAAAAATGAGAGTGATGAAATTAACACAGATGCATAATTAGAGCATCTTTAGAAAGCCCTTTGTATTTCAGATACTCAAATTTCAAATTCCTTGACAATGTAAAATCTTCAAATGAAGTCTATTCTCAAAATTTAATGGTCAAAAGATGTGTTATAATCCAACTTAAACATTTAATGAAAACACTAACTCCTACAAAGCTAAAACACTTGATTTTTTGCGCCTTTGACCAAAAACCATTTGAAAAATGGATAGTTGGTCCTTTAGGGATTAAATTGCTTTGAAATTTAGTTATTGAGCCAAAATGTGTAAAGTGCACAATTGTGCATCAAGACATAAATAATGAGTCGGTAGGCTGTACCGTGCATGCGTCCATTTGATAACCATCAAATTTCCAAAGTTAAATTCAAATATACTATATAACTACTATATTCACAAAAATTGCAATAAAAAATGTCATAAATTCAAAAATATCATAAATGACTTTACAGGATTTTACGATGTAATGCTTATTCTAACTTTAAAGAATTATAGATCATGACATTAGATAATTAGCTCTAAAAAATTCAACCTATTGAGATCTTATAATTTCAAGGATAATATTCTAAGGTATCAAAATTAAAGAATGGGATATTTATGCACCTCTCAATATTCTTTTGCTCCCTATTTGTAGATAAAAGCTATTTTGACGTATTTTTTAGCACCCTATATTTATTTGTAATTATTTAGAGATCCTAATTTTTGGCACAATATTTTTTTATAAATCATAAAAGTACCAAATATTAAACATAATTCTATAGCATTGCAAAACCAAACTCCACACTTCACTTAACTATCTATGTTTACCCAAACCCTAAACAAGCCTTATCCTAAAATTGCTATACCAAAACTTGAGCAAAATCCTAATTACAAAACCAACAAAAGAGAGATGAACCATGAAAGCTAAACCATAAACCAAATATACAAAGAAAACATTGCAAATGAAGTGGTCACTTTACAACATCAATCTATATGAAAGAAACCCTAGAAAATGCTCACAAGAAGCGTAAGCTTCACGATCAAGGATTGAGGTTGTGACAAAACCAAAACCAATCACAAAAAGCGGTTGAGGGTGATAAAGGAGGTTGTCATATTCTATGCATCCAACGAGGTCCCACATTTTAAGCGCTGTTGCAAAACCCAATGACTTTGTGTCAAACCTCGTTTTATCCAAAAACGGGCAGTTAGGGTTTTTAGGGCAGTAAGGGGGTAGCCCCAACCGCCATAAATAGGAGAAGTAGCGTCCATGATGGCCTTTTTATTAATTTGGAGAGAGTAGTGCTTTCACGCGCGCTTAAGTGTTTGCTACGGAACTAGGAATGGCGGCAGACCGGGCAGGAAACCAGATAGGAAACCGGACATCGGGGGACAGGCCCCTGACGGACCCGGCCACGATCCGGAATTTGAATTGGGCCGCCTTAAATTGGGCGGCTCACTATTCATTCCTCCCCGGTTCTTCCAGCCCTCCTCGCGCACCCTGTTTTGTGTTTCCGGATAGTGTTAGGGTTCCCAGTGTGCGTCCGGAGGGAGAGAACAGAGAGCGCTCAGAAATTGAGGAGAGTGAGCGCCCGGAAATTGAGGAGAGTGAGCGCCTAGAAACTGAGGAAAGTAAGTGCCCGGAGGAAGAGAAGAAAGAGCGCTCGGAGTTAGAGAAGGGTGAGCAACCGGAGAGTGAGCGCCAGGAAATTAGGCGGAGTTCACGGAAGGGAGGGAGTGCGCGCCCGAGGGCTCCAGGAAGCTAGGCACACATCACGGAAGAGAGAGAGAGCGCACCCGGAGAGAGAGGCGCGCAACTTACGGAGTAGGAGAGAGGTGCATCTGGAGGCAGCGGCTATGGCGCGCAGGGAGCTAGGATCCAAAATCCCGGAGAAGAGAGTGCTTCCGGCCATTCTCCAGGAGTCGGAGGATTTTGAGGACTTGGTCACGGATCTCACGACCATAGGATGCATAGGGCTCTTTCGCACTGTGTGGGATGTGCAAGACGCGAAGATGTTGGCAGAGATTGAGGGCGGAGCTATGGCACCAGCCTTCCGGTCGAGCTACATCCGGGCGAAGTACGGGAATTGGACCCGGGAGCACTGGCGTTACACGTACGGCTTCGTAGAGACGGACCAGGACCTGAAACCGGGCAACAAGGGAGACTCGGAGTGTGTGAAGAAGCGTTTTAGTTTCCTCTCAGATCACGACGGATTCAAGGTGGGGGATTACCTGAATCCCCGGAAGCAGCGTCTTCTCGAATTCGAGGTGCCCATCCTCAACCCGGAGAAGCCCACCACCCTCACGGTCATGTTGGCGAAGGGCATCCTCTCTGCGCTGCATTACCGGAAGAAGATCAACAGGGGATTCTTGGTGCACCAGAATGCCAGGCGGATGGCCACCAGTCTCGGAAGCAAGAAGGGTTGCGCACTTGCCCCTTTCCTCTATCACCTGTACGAGAAGCACGGATGCATCTCGGACCAAGAGAAGAAGAGGTTGGAGATTCCTCTGATTCCGGGAGAGAGAAGTCCGGCCAAGAGGAAGGCAGCGCATCCGGGAACCGGCCAAGGCATGCACCGCAACCGGATGAGGGAGGTCCTTCCCGAGTGCGCCCCCGGGAGCAGCAAGAGCGGAAGAGGAAGTTGATCCTCGGGCCTGACGGGGAGGAAGATCCGGACATCCGGGAGGTTGCTCCACTCAAGAAGAAGGGTCCTGGCCGGAAGAAGACAACTCCGGTGAACAACCAAAGAGCTCGTCCCACGGAAGAGGACGATGAAGAGGATGACGAGGAGGAGGGCTCCGATGAGGAGGAATCCGGGGACGAGGGAGACCGGAGGCAAGGGCCAACCGCGGGAACGGAGCCAGCCCGGGAAACAGGACCATCCGGGAAGGCGCAAGAGGAGGTTCCCATCCTCGCAGTTGAAGACATCCTCCTGATGACCCGGGTAGCCCTGGATTTGGTAGAGGAGAGGTACACTCCTCTATTCACTGCGGTGAGGGAAGTGGGAAACCTCCTCCGGAGAAAGGACGTCCTAGAGTACCTGGGGCTGGTCAGGAAGCTCAAGCAGAATGCCCACCGGGACGAGGAATAGGCGAGCGAGGCGGTCCTTCTCGCGCTGGAGCAGAAAGAGGAGCTGCGCAAGAAGGAGTACATCCGGAAGATGGAGGACCATATTCAGAAACAGAAGTAGCAAATCCAGAAGGAGGAGCAGCTCATCCAACGGGCGGAGGAGACCGGCCGGACCTGCATCACAAAGGTTGTCCGGTTATTCCAACCGGAAGGGGAGGTGCAGACCAAGGCCCGGCTGTACGACTCGAAAATCACCCAACCAGGACTGGAAGGGGCAGTCCGGGTGAAGAACATTGTGAGAGAGTACGCGGCCAAGGTGGACGAGGTATAGGTGGAGTTTCGGGCGCTGGCGGAACAGGTGATCTCGGAGGGCCCCTCCGTCACTGAACCGAATGTGGTGGAGACCAACAACCGGGGCGAGAGAGTAGGATCCGGGGATGAGATGCAGGGGACTTTCCGGTTGTTTGCAGATGCACCTCACGCGGGGGAATTGGACAGGCTGCAGAGGACTGGGAGTTCGACTCAGGAGCAGACTTCCCGGCCAGTGGAAGAGGTGGAGCCGATTCAGGTGGTCAACCCTGGAGGAGCAAGCTCGGCGAATTTCCTGAATCCGGGGGAAGACATGGGGGAGATGGGTGCCCAACCGGGCAGGGACGAACGACGAGAGGGTGGGCCAGGAGGTAACCCGGACGGTCAAACGGGCGGTACGCAAGGGGGCGAACTGAACGTGGAGCAGCAGGCGAAGCGTGGGGAGCATGGGAGCAAACCGTCTGTTCCAAATCAGGTGGAGAACCCAGAGAATCAAGAGGGGCAGCAAGTGGAAGAACGGAGGACAGAAGAGTCGCTGCCCGGGACCACCGGGGGTCCGGGATTAGTGGTCTGGATTTAGTGGATCCGGCCTCTTAGGGTAGGCTTTTGAGTAGATAGATTAGAAGACTTTTTGTGAATAGACTTTTTAGGGTTTAAATGTTAGTGGCGGTTTAGGATAGAAACTGAACTATGGAGAGAGCTCCCCGGATTTTCGGATCCCGGGATTGTAGGATCTGAGGATTTCCCGGATCCGAGCGTTTGGGGTGGCTTCTTATCAAGGAATGTTCTTCATTCCTTGGGTCTTTTTGTGTACCACTGTTCCGTGTAAATGAGTAGAGGCGCATGTTCTATTCCACAAAGTTGTGTGTGTGCGTGTGTGTGTGTGTGCTTGTGTTGTTGCTTGGAACAGTGGTCCAATTAGTCCCTTGGTAGCCAGATGGACTAACCGGGTTCTGGTGTAGATTCAGCTAAGAAACCGGGTAGAAAATTTCGGAGAATTAGGATCGTTTGAATGTGGGGTTTTCCGCGCCCGGTTGCAGGGGATAATCCGGGTTAATGGCTGAGTGAACAGGAGGGGGTACTCCGGTTTTCTCAGAACTCCTCGACGGGTAGTTCGGTAGAGGTGCCAGTATCCGGGTAGATATTGTAATTGCAGGGTACGGAGAAGCCAGAGTAAAACAGGTCGTTAGGAATCCAATCTCTTCCGGACACCCCGGATTCTGTTCATTCCGGTTAACAAGTCGTTGTAGTATTTTGGGGAGAAGGGGGAAACCGGGTTGCGTTTGTGTGACCGGCTGTGGGTTTGGGATAAATCTATAGTTGAAGAGCAATACGGAAAGTACCCGGATTGAGGAGTTGAGTTAGGATAACCGCGAGGTGGTGAATTCCCCGTCACTAAAATCAGTAGGGGAGGGTGTGCCTTTAAAGCCAGCACCCTTAAAAATGCAAATTGAGAACCCTCTGAAGGAAAACAGAGGTTAAATAAAACCGGGTTAAGTGGTTAGGATAGACCAAGTAGAATAGGGTATGATAAACCCCCAACGTGGACAGAATCCAGATCTAGCCATAGCCAGATAAGTTAGTCGGAAAGATCCGGTTTTAGAACGGAAAGAGGGAGTTAATTGGTGACAGGAAGAGAGGAGTCACCAACCTGGACCAGTTTCCGCAAACTTCCCACTTCACAAAGTCTCCACGGAACGATAACCCGGAAATCACCTTTACGAGCATTCTTAATACAAAAAAGTGGGCTCTAGAGTAGTATTCGGTACCACGTACTACGACACTTTGGAGGAGCGCCAACACATTCCTTCCTCCAAAAGAATCCCACGACACTTCCCTCCGTATTAACGTGTTTGATTCAAATTTGGACAAAAGCTACACACTTCTTCATCTAGGTAGTCAAACCCATAATTATTCTACTGATCCTACTAAATACTTTTAAAAGAATCCTATAACTATGACCCTATTTTTCTCTACTGATTACGAAAATGGAAGAATTATCCACCATCCTATTTTACATATAATCATGTAGGGGACATATTTCCAATGCTATAGTAGATCTAATGAAATTATAAATTTTATCCTAAAAAAATTAAATTGACCCTATTTTTATCTCACATGGTTTTGTAAAATTCTCATAGTCACCTCCCCGAGACTTCACAAACTAGGGTATTGATAAACTATGACACTGGTGGTTCACGCGGTTTAGAGTATCCATTACTTAATGAGGAACCTGGAGGTGTTATCAATGTTAATGGCAATAGACAAGGGATTGTTTTTGGATTCTTAAAGCTAGATACAATTAAAGTAGCACAATTATAGTGGTTTAAACTGGGAGGGACAAACCTGCATTTCCTTAAAGGTGTATTGCTATAGTGCAAACAAAAAACCATTGCCTTAAGATATATCTTTATGCTTAGAAATATTACCTGCCTTTGTTGGTACTACTACTACCACTCTCGGTAGAATTGGGGTACTTTTAGCTACTATTTGTTAATTTTAAAACTCTATAGCAATGCCTTAGTCTCAAAAAAACAGGTGGATCTCATACTTATACTTTTAAGACCTCTGAGAGATTAAAATTACATTTTAAGTTGTACAACTGTCATAAAACTCATCCATTAATATTGGCAACTTTGATTAGTTTTGTACAGTATTAGAGAATAGAGACTTTTTAAATAATTATTTTGTGATTCCAAGTGAAATTTGTCTCATTCCTTGGAGCATGTATTAAGCTGTAGAAGTAGAAATATAGGTTAGAACAAATGCAAGTTGCCAAAAAACATTATGAGTAAAAGTCATAAAGTGATTAATTATAATATAGTATATGTAAGTCGTAATTGGATGTATTCTAAATACTATAGGGTGTGGATGAATGGGTTTCTTAGAGAAAATTAGACTTAGAATACCCTCCTTTTATTAATTTTGTGGAACAATAGGTATTCTCACAACACATGGGTTTGTGAGGTGTATTACGTTAATGGCTTGTTGGGGACGTTGTGTCACGTGGTGCTACCTTGGCTGTCCGATAGAATGAAGTTTGGGCAATCAAATCAATGTTGGCTTTTAGTAGAATTTGGAAAGTTATAGGCCACCTATCCTTTTGGAGATCGTCTTTCTTCTCCACTGCGCTGCACCGTGCTTGTATAATGCTTGAAAAATTGTTGGATATGGTTTAGGGGTTGGTTTGGTATCACGTTTGACTATTCATTGGTCTTCTCAAAGTTTCTTATTTTAGTTTAAGTTTTTTTGGTGAGTTTACGGGTATGCAAGATGAATTTGAACTTCAAAATCATGTTGCACGCAGTGGAATATGAGAATGTGCGGGTGAGGCTCTTTAGTCCATTTAATTGCTAAAGCCGTGATATTTATGCTCAACTTCAATTGCATTCAAAAATGGAGGAGGGAGGTGTTGAGTTGGCGTTTCAATTTTGGGACTTTGATGTGAAGTATTGTACTAGAAACAAGTTTGAGGCAATGAATCTAGTATTTGAGCGAGTCTATATTATTTCTAAGAAGGTGGAAGATAGTGGATGAATTTCTATGCAAAGGCGCCTTAAAAATGTTGAAGAGACTGGCAATATTAAAATCGTGGCACCTCCGCAATTAAATTTCCCTTCTGTTAGTGTCAAGGAGCCGAAAGAGCTTGGACAAAATGTTACCTTGTCCTTGTACCAACGAATAACATGTTTAGAGTTAAAGCTTGTAGAGGTTGACATTTTTTTGTATCATGAATCTCTAGTCGCTATGATCTTAATGGTGTGGCAATCATGAAGATTCATTGCAAAGAGAGCACGAAAGAATTTGGTGTTGTAGGCAGTGACCACTCAAGGTCAAAAATCCAAAAAATAATTTGCAAATTTTAAAAGTCTCATCTCCACTCCACTTTACGCATCAAACAATGATGCAAGGAGATTTCGTACAATGATCATTCAAAAAGGAGATGTACAGAAATAAACCCTTAATTTTCACTCTACATGACCATAGGCAACTTGTAGACAAAGGTTATTCCACAATGTAATGGCTATGTTTTTGTACATAATCCTCTATATTTTCTAGCGACAGATGTTGAAGTTTCCTAATTGTATACGTTTTGGTAGAAGTTGCGCTGCAAGATTGATGGAAATATTTTGATGTTGTATCTACTAAAACATAATTTGAGGGTATACTCGGAGAATCACCTCCAAGGTCTTACTTACACAACATGCTATGAAGATATCGCGGCTACAAAGAAGTCAATGACAAAGAAGGCTGCATTTGCCACTATACAAAAGGATAGGCCAACGACAAGGTCCAGATCTACAAGTGGAAAACAACTTGATTTGCACGGTTGGTTTGATTCAAGATTCATATGGAATTTAAGAACTAGAGTTGACTTTGAGTCTTGTATAATTGCGGAATCAATTCTCTCATTGCTATGATGGAGATTTTGAAAGAAGAGCACTAAATATACACGTAAACATTGTAGAGTAGATGCTTTGTTAAACGATCCAAAGTTTGGAACAATGTGGGTATCAGAGCCTACTTCTTTTGCTAATTTTCTTTTCATTAAAGAAAATATTAGTGTGACAAGTTGCTTCAGCCATATGGGATATAAAATTGATGCCTATCACAAGAGAGTTGTTAACTTGTTTTATGTGTTCTGATTGTGATGATATTGTACATGCCATGGAATTTAAA
The DNA here is from genome assembly GCA_022496805.1 of Pohlia nutans. NCBI lineage: Eukaryota > Viridiplantae > Streptophyta > Bryopsida > Bryales > Mniaceae > Pohlia > Pohlia nutans. The sequence goes on along the minus strand of CM040106.1, from coordinate 8,582,140 downwards.
ATCAGGATCCTTGAAGATGGTAGTGTTGTTGTAAAATGGGGCTCAATGGATATACAAATTGGTAAAAGGGTAGATTACATGTCATCCCATGAGTTACATCATGAATATTGGACTCCACTGAATTTTGACGATTTTTGTGTGCTTATTGTTAAACTCTGATTCCACACGTCATACATGAATTTAGAAGTTGTCAATATGATACGAAAGTGACATGCAATACCAAGATGTGAATGAAATATCTTTACAATGTTTAATAAAGAAAATGTTGTTTCTGCACAAGAGTCGTAAATTGTGTATTTATGTTAGATGGCTAATAAGACATGGATAGCATGCTAGTGCCTAGAACGCAAATCTCGTATTGTATACGTATCATATCAAAGCCATTGTATTGTATCCATGCGATTTCAACATCTCCTATAATGCAAATTATTATCGTACGATATCCGTGTGGTCATCGTATAACATCCGTGTGGATGTGTATGAAATTCATTGCCAATCAGTGGCATCAATAAAAACAAAACTAGTTGAGAATTATTTCAAGTTTTCAATTTGAGAATGAGTGACTTAAATTTCACCACGTCACTCGCATTCAAGGGTGATTTTGCACTCGGGTGTCGTACTTCTCAACAAAAGAAGTTTCTAACGTTCCAAAACAATTGATTTAATGACAAAATTATATTTAAATATATTTTTTGGAATCTTTTGGCATCAACATATTTTATATTATTTTGGAATCTTTTGGAATATTTCTAAAATCTTATTAAAATATCCTTATAGTCTAATTTATCAAAATATTTTTAGATCTTCATTTATAGAAATTAGAAGCAATTAACATAAGAAATTCAATAAGATGTAAATTTTATATTTTTGATATTTTGTATTTTTGTATATTTTTGGTATTATTGGTTAAACTTGTACTTATCATCATAGTAGCAAAAAAAAAAAAGATGTACAAAAAAGAAAAGCATAACTTTTCCAAAAATAGTAAAATTTAAAACTCGAGACAATGTGGAGGTGCTATTTTTTTAAAGTTTACCTAGGTGGAGTTTAACTTGGATTGGCATGATTCAAATTGGCTTCGAAAGCATACTTGATTTCCTAGTAGAAAATAATTACAATTTAATCAAATTTTTAAGTGTTTAGTCTCAAGCAGCTCATAAAAGGGGGCATCGCGTAAAACATGATCTTTGGAAGCATTACGGATTAAATTGAGTTTAAAATCGGACTTTGTTTGAAATCAATTTTAACAACTTTTCAAAACATAAAAATGCAAAAGCTTTTAATTGCTTGCTACACCATTAATTTTTTTTCATTCAATCCCAAAGCTACAATTTCTACAATTTCTAATTTACTTTTCTACCTTCTACCTCTCTCTCATTATTTCATTTCAAAGTAAATATCCAAGGATTTTCTTTATTTTATTTTTCTATTACACCCACAACGCGTTTCTCTAACACGAAATTTAAAAACTTTAATTGAAACAGAATGACATGTATGTTGAAATTTCATAAAGTGGTAAAAAAGTTACAAAATCATCCAAAAACTTACAATAACAAAAAATGATTTTTGGTTAAATCAAATTTATTATGGAAAAGAAAACAAGAAGAAATATCTCTCTAACATAAGCTTAGAAAAAACTGGAAAATAAATGTTTTAGCATTGCTATAGATATGAAATGCTTAAATTGAAAAAAAATGCTTTTTGACATCATGATTTCATTAACTTTATTCACATTAATTTGTAGATAGTTTTTAGATATAGAAAAAATCTTGCATAAAGTAGTGCAAAAAAATTTGAAATATTTTTAACAGCACTAAAAGAATTAAAGGTCTCTAAGAAAAAGAAAATATAGCTAATAGCCTATACAATTTTGGCAAAAAGAAAGATCCAAAATAATTTAGATTTTTTCTAGATACAAATAAAACTTGCATGATCTAGTTCTAACAAAAATTTTGTTACTTTTTTTGCATTGCTAAAAGCATCCAAAGTGTGCTGAAAATAAAATAGCTCATAGCCTTCAAGATTTTGGCAGAAAACAAAATTCAAATTTTTTTTAGAATTTTTTTCTGAACATACGAAAAATCTTCATGATCTAATGCAAAAGAAAATTGTAAAAAATGTTTATTTCTACATTGCTAAAAAAACTCAAGTCCATTGAAATTAAAAAAAGATAAAGCATCTCATAGCCATAACGATTTTGGCAAAAAGTTAAAAATCCATAATATTTTTTAAAAATTTCTAGATGTAGAAAAGAGCTTGTATGATGTATTGCCTAAAACATATTTGAAAAAAGAATTAAATTAACATTGCAAAACAATTACCAATGGTTACATTCCCTTATAATTATCAAAAACAGTCTTTGATTTGCATCAAGACTTCTATGTGGTGTGGTGGTTTAGAGCACAGTTTGGAATTAGGAAGTCTTGTGTTCTATTCAAGCCTCTGGAGATGGAGCTCGGGTTAACCGTGGTGGGCTCACTATCGTGTGGGTAGCCCTAGTAGTTGAACTAAGCAACTCGAAATACTATTAGAGAAGGTCAAAAAGAATTGGGGCAAATTTCATTTACTTTATTATGGAAATTTTATGTTCATTTTATTTAAATAAATTTATTTAGACCAAATTTAAATATAGAAAGAATAAAATTTTAGATGTAGACAAAATGCTGTTGCACGAAAAACATACTGAATCAGTGTGGCTTTAAAGACGATTGAGACACAACATTTGACATGTATACAGAGTGAAAAATTCTTACGTTATGAATAGATCTATCAATCCTGTTGAATCAGTATTATATCCACTTATAAAAACATGATGTCATATTAGTGTTGTTGTAATGAATGACGCAAGGATGTGGAATCGATGCAAAACAATGTACATAATCATGAAATATCAAAAATTTCACTGAAATTGTACAAAATCACTGAGATTCAAAATTCGTGATGTAGCCACATGTAGTCAAAAAATTGGCTAGGAATTACCATGAGGAATAAATCATACATTGGTTGATGAAGTCAAAGGATGCCTAACTCCATATATGGCAGCATAGTCTCAAGCTAAGTGTTGTAGAGGACTTCAACAAAAAGGATGTATTCTCCTATTGCAACAGTTTTTTTGTGACGCACAAAACCAACACATCTTGGGAAAACCAAAGTTCAGGAAGTTGCTTACAAATGTCAATACAAATTTGAATTGAGTGAGGTACGTTCACAAGTTCTCAGAAAACTCCAAATGATTTGTACAAGTAATATAGATCTATGAAGCAAAGCGTGTGTGCAACTTATTTGCGTTTAATTATTTGGGGTCCCTCATACAATATTATTAAATGTACAAATATTAAGGGTGTTTGATTGATTGCCGAGGAGCCTACTTCTTTGTTTGCATGTATTGCTAACGTTTGCAAAAAGGCCAAATTAGCTCATAAAGTGGAAGAGCCTATCTTAGTCATCCTAGTTGAAGATGAAATTGGAAAAACATCACATGTTGTATTTAAAAGGCACGATGTGATGACTCATATTTTACTAATTATGGAAAAATTTATAGTCCATTAATAAGTTGGCCCACAACTGACAAATGACCAATATATAAACTATGAAAAATTCAAACTATGAATATACAATTGTGACCAACAAAAATTTAGATTTGAATATCACAATCAATGTATACAAATACAATCGCTCTAATTAAGCAGAAAAGAGTCGGCCCTTGAGCGAGAATCATTCTAATAAAATGAATTGGAATATTCTTTACCTTAAGGAAATCCGTACTTGAGAGCATATGTGACTTTGTAGTGAATATGTCCAAGTCTTTGAGAATGCTTCATATAATCACTGATATATTGAAACATATGTAAGGGAAATATGAAGGGAAGAATATCCATAGCAACATTAGGAATAATCGTACTCAATGAAGTCATGTTTCCTATAATGGCCAAAGCACGTAGCACGTTGCATCCAAAGTTCTAGAAAGAGAGAGAGGGCTAAACATCAACGAGGAGGACTTTGTCAGGTTTGCAAATATTCCTAGAATGGCGCTTAGAGTAAAGAGTCTTGAGATCCTTATAATACCAGCAAAAATTCTCTCTAGGTTCACAATAATCTCTAATAAATACAAAAGATAGCCTGTCTACAACGTCCTCTAGGATGATGAAACTTATCAAGATCTTCAAGTCTTGGATTGGCTACTTAGACCAGAGGCCAACATGGAATCTCTCCAACAATATTCTAAACAATTTCCTATGACCTGGTCGCGTGACAACATCCTAATGAGCATTCCAACGATCCGGCGGAACATAAAATTGATGAAGCAAAAAAATCCCAAAACACAAAGAACAATTTATTTTATTGATGGCATGGAGTTGTGAAAAATTAGAATGCATGTGGCAATCCATATGAACAAAAAACAAAAAATATGTAAAAAATAACAAAATTGGATAAAGAACAGCAGCGGTGCATAATGACAAAGAAGGCAAGATGCGCAACATATTGGCCTGCAGTCGCCAACATGAGGGATGGCATGATATGGAGATCAAGTTGGTTGGCAGACGACATCAATATCTATTGAAGGTGATAGAAGAATGCACAAGGCACATACACAAACACAAGGAATGCGTAGAAAGAGATGATCTTTACTCAAGAGCTTCCCTCTTTAAGAGGTCTACACCAAGAGGTGTACACCAGGAGGTGTGCATGACAACCCATATGGGATAACTCACCACTAGAGGCCTCTTAGGTCAACCCATGCCTCGACCTCTCTCCTACACATCATTATTTCCAGCCAAATCCTTATGGCTTCTAGCAACACTACCCTACATCTTCTACTTCAACACTCCGACTTTGCGTAGAGCCAAAGCCTTAAAGTCCATATGCTATTACTAGTCTTTCGTGTCGATCTCGTGCAAGACCCTTTGTCAACACATCCGCCATTATGTGCTCCGTTGGACAATACTCTTATCGTATAACCCCCATCTCCAACTTCTCCTGAATGAAGTGGTATTGCACATCAATGTGCTTTGTGCTTGAATGATGTCTTGGGTTCTTTGTAAGTGAATTATTCCCTTGGTTGTCAAAGATGATTGTTGTAGCCTCCCTTTGTGTACAACCCACATCTGCCATTAGTTCTCTCAACCAAATAGTCTCCTTTTTAGCGTGACTTGTCGCCATGTACTCCACGTCTAAGGTGTACATGGCCTTGGTTTGTTGCCGCTTGCTAATCCATGATACTGCGCCCAATCCAACTTTGAACATGTAGCTCATGGTAGATTTTTGATCGTCTATGTCTCCCGCGTAGTCCGCATCGCAATAACCGCTAAATACAATGTCAAAGCCATCGAGACATAGCTTCACATCAATGGGCCATCGCACACTACGGTGGCCTCCCTGACCGTTCTGTACGAACAATACAAACCAAAAACAAATTGTACAAACTGTACAAAACGTACAAATTTCAATATTCCAGCACTGACCTACAACATCATAGATTGCTCGACACGTCAGGTGGAATTCAATGTGAATGCCACTCGAAAGATGATGATTGATCTATATTGTAAAAAATATAAAAATAGTACAAACTCAAGTACACACCTGTACAAAAAGGAATCTATAGAGGATTTTGGAGGGCCTAAGCTCATTTTGAGGCAAAATGCTTTGATGTGCCAAATAGAAGTGAAAATTTCGGTTCCATCAAAATTGAATTTTTGGCCCCTCTGCACCATTAACTTTTATACTTGAATTCTAATTTTTTTTAAATAATTTGACATTAACCTCATGTTTGGGGCCCCCACAAAAATCTCATATTTATCAAGTTTAACAAGTATATACTAACATTTTCTGTAATTAAATAGTAAGGCATGGTAGTTAAAGAGTAGAAGATTGCCGACAACTCTTTCAAATGTGGGGTTTAAATGTATAAGTTGGCAAAATGAGTATAAACATGTAAACTCCAATCTGTGACCATACAAATTTTGTAAATTTGTATTCATAATGATGCATATTTTGCATGACAATAAATTTTTCTTGTGCAATCTTCAATGTATGCAAAATATAAGACTATGCCTATTTATTCTTGGACATAAAGTAGAAGTAACAAGGGAGAATTTGGGTCCAAACCATTACTATGCCTTGAAACTATGCCGTGACTACAAATTTGTACAACCATAGTGTGATTTCACCCCAATCGTCTTCTTCAAGTAGCGTATGATCCTTGTCACCGCCATCCAATGCTTCGAGCCCGGTCTTCCCATGTGTTGACTCACCACGCTAATTGGATACGCAAGGTCCGGCCGTGTCGCAATCAACGCATACATCAACGACCCCACCAATTGCTTGTATGGCACCTCCGACATCAATTGAGCCTCCGCCGCATACTCCTCTTTGATGAGCTTCACGAGTTTGGAATTGACATCCAATGGTGTTGCAATGGGCTTGCAATCCTCCATCCCAAATTGCTTGAGCACATCCAACACGTATTTTCCTTGACGCATTGTGATAGTGCGCATTGCTCTATCCCTCACAAACTCAGCTCCCAAACAAAAATGCAACTCGCCAAGGTCGCTCATCTCATACTCCTTCTCAAGCATGGCCTTCAGCGCCTTCATCAAATTCATGAGGCTTGCAACAGTGATCAAGTCATTGACATATATGATTACAATCACAACATCTTGACCGCCTTGCATAAAATACAATCTATTATCGGCAATGCTTCTACTGAACCCACATTGCACAAGAAATGTGTCAATCTTTTGATACCACGCTATTGGAGATTGCTTTGACCCATACAATGACTTTTTGAGTTTGCAAACATAGTTCTCTTTACCTTCTTGCACACATCCCTCGGGTTGCACTATGTAGATGTCCTCCTCCAAATCTCCGTTCAAGAACGCCGTCTTCACATCCATTTGATGGATTTCCAAATCCATGGCCGCCCCAATCACAAAAATGCATCGAATGATCGTAAACTTGGCCACGGGAACAAACGTATTATGAAAAGCCAGGCCATGAACTTGCACAAACCCTTTTGCCACAAGCCTTGCCTTGTAGGGCAACGCATTATCGGAAGCATCTCTCTTTGCACAAAACACCGACTTGCAAGCAATGAGGTTGCGACCCTCGCGAATGGGAGTCAATTCCCACATGCCATTAGCAATCAACGACTCATACTCCTCTTGCATGGCTTGCTCCCACTTGACCGCATCTTCACCTTGTAATGCTTCACGAATAGTCAATGGTCCCTCCGGTAACGCCACATTTGCATGTTTGTTATCATTAGGAGGGAAGACGTGACTCTTCCACCACTCACCGAGAGGCTTGCGTACTCTTTCAAGATATCGCCGATTGTTTAAAGGAGCGTTCTCCACTTGCACTTCCTTTGCGTCGTTCTTGGTGCTGGAACTCAATAGAACCTCATACTTGCCATCCTTCTCACCTCCATCTTCTTTGCCAACATCAACAATAGGAGACTTGGAGGATGTGTCTACAATGACGTCTCCACTTCTCCCACTTGGACCATCCTCCAAATGCGTCCCAACCGTAGACTCCTCACAAAACGTCACATCGCGCGATCAAATGATCTTCTTCGTATCTAACGACATTAACCTATATGCCTTGGTATTTTCACAATAGCCAAGAAACATAGACTTTTCAGCCTTTGCATAAACTTTGGTCCTACGAGCATCCGGTACCTTTGCATATGCGATGCATCCAAAGATGCGCATGTGAGAAAGGCAAGGTTGCTTCCCACTCCACGCTTGCTTGGGTGTCATGTTTGCAACTGCACTTGTAGGGCACCGATTGTGAGTGTACACCGCATTCACCACCGCTTTCGTCCAGAGCTCCAACTTCAAGTTTTGAGCATGCAACATGCTCTTTGCCATCTCCACAATGGTTTGATTTGCGCGCTCCGCAACTCCATTTTGTTGAGGCGTATACAAAGCGGATGTTTGACGCCTAATGCCTTCTTTCTTCAAAAACTCATCAAACTTGTTGGACATAAATTCCTCGACGTTGTCAGATTGAAACACCTTGATCTTCTTCTCGGATTGCTTTTCAACCAACGCCTTGAACTCTTTGAACTTGTCAAAGCACTCAGTCTAGGCTTTGATTGGATAGAGCCAAATCTTCCTTGATAAATCATCAATGAAGGTCACAGAGTACTTGCATCGCCCTATCGACGTCGTCTTCATCAGCCCCCACACATCGGAATGAAAAATCTCCAAAGGCTCGATTGCACGAGTAGCCCCTTCACCCGCAAATGGCAATTGTTGTTGTTTGCCCTCAATGCAACCCTCACAAGTGAATGAAGAAGGATTTTCATGCGATTGAAGTAGGTCCATGCCGCTTACCATGCCACAAAGGGTTTTTACACTCTTGATGTTCAAATGGCCCAGTTGACGATGCCACAAGTGCAACTTTTCGTCATTTGCGCTTGGTTGCTCCAACGCCGCCGATTCACTCGTATGTAGCTTTGAAAACCTAATGTGGTACAAGCCATCAATTCCTTTGATGATGGCCACCTTGTGTCGACTCGGTGACAAAAAAAATCTTCTCGTATCACTAAACTATACATGCAAGCTTTTTGCAACCAAATGCCTCACACAAGAAGGTTGGATTTTAGCTTGGAAACATTGAAGACATCTTTGATAGTGATTGTCTTCACACGGCCCCCCACCTCCGTGTCCACTACAATTTGGCCTTTGCCCACGGCCTCAAGCACCGTATCATCCCCCAAAATCACTCTCTTTGGCGAAATAAGATGATACAAATGAAAGCAACTCCTTTTGGGTGCCATGTGGCTCGAGGCTCACGAATCCACAATCCAATCACTCACACTACCGTTGCATGATACGTGACTTGGCATGTTTGCGTATTCGTAATCATCATCACTCATGCTTACGTCACAAGAGACATACCTTGTGGTGAAAGTGTACTCAACATCATTGTCACGTGCTTTTGTGTTGTTAGCACTATTGCCCTTCTCATTGTACTTCCGTTTGAAACAATACCTTGCGAGGTGACCCTTCTTGCCGCAATAAAAACACACCTTGTTGCTAGAGCTTCCATTGCCTCCCTTTTTGGATTGCTTTGCCATAAGCCACACTATCTCCATCAGATTCATCGTCCTTTGCCGCGAGGGCTCGTGCAACAACCACGACGTCACATAGTCTAATGTGAGTTCGGAAATGGACCTCATCTCCATAGCCAGGATGAGATACTCGTACGAGGGTGGTAGACTTTCCAAGAGCGTCTTCACGATGTGCCCATCCGAGATGGTCACGTCCGCACCTTTGAGTTGATCCGCGAGTGCCTTGACCTTGTTGATGTGCGCCAACATATCATCTTCATCCTCTAACTTGATGGTGAAGAACTTGCGCCTCAAAAACAAAATGTTGACCAAACTCTTGGCTTTGTGAATGTTGCAAAGCTTGATCCATGCTTCCGCGGGTGTTTTGCAAGAACAAATGTGCGCGACTTGCGAATCCAAGAGATTCAGAGCCAAAATTGCAAACGCTTTCTTCTCCCTCCTCAGGTATGTTTGCATGATGCAAGGGACCAAAGTAGAATGTGGGGGCTTCTCACTACCATCTACAATTCCCACAAGTCCTTCTGGGCCATCACCATTCCAATTTTGAACTTCCACAGGTGGAAATTCACCCCATCAAATTTGTCCACCACTTTGGGACCCTCACCTTCATAAGATGCCATGATGTACGTCTTTCCACTCAATTCAACCCTCAAACTCAAAAGGGACACTTGGTTTTATGATTTTTCATAGAATGTAGCACCTTTGTGCTTCCACTGCCTCTACAACAACTCTTAACCTCAAATCAACGCATTTGTGTTCCACAGACACCTTCCAACACTCAAGTGCAAAGGTTCCAACGACGCTTGCATGTGAGCCTAGAATGGTGAGCCTAAGAGCTGTGAGCAGGAACTTTGTGAGCCTAAGAGCTGTGAGCCGGAAGTCTGTGAGCCGGAAGTCTGTGAGCCTAGAGCCTGAAATTTTCCAAATTTAAAAAATTTACCATTAATAGTAAACAATGAGACCTATTAATGTGGGACCCTATTACCGTGCTTTAGTATAATTATGGATAAATTTCAAGATTTTCTCGTAGACTTCCCGAAGGTGCACAAAATTTTAGGGACAAGGCTACATTTCACTTGCTATGCTGATTGAATGACCCTATTGAAACTCTTGTTTCTTGATCAAATATGAGTGCCATTAATTGAGTCTCGGGCCCGAGACTCTTACCCACACCCAATCAGCTAGATCAATGTTTTATGTAGTTATGGACGTTGCTTATCAATTTTTTTTTATAATAAAACGTTTGAACCTCTTTTTTTTTTTTTTTGCTCAAAGTCACATATTGACTTTAAAATGACCTTATGTATCATTACAAAATTCTACATGGCCCAAGCTCTAGGGTTGCCACAAGTCTACATAGTAGGCTAGAATTCATGAATCAACTTTCCAATTCTAAACTGCTGTTTTATGATTTCAGGAGCTTCAAGAATCTTCTTTGTTTCGTCAAAGCTAAGGGTAGGGGCATGCATGAACTTGTCATTATCAAAGTCTAGTTTGCAAAAGAACCGAAATACGTTATAGATGTGCATGATGGAAAGTTAGACAACGTGACGTTGTAAACTTTCTGTTCTGGCTCGATTCTAGACTGCCTTGTGATGACTGCACCAAGTCCAGGATATGGAATGATCTTCACCGCTTGGATTACAGCCCTGACGTTCCTTGCACTCTCCCATTGGTTGCGATGGGCCTCACACGAAGCTTTAGGACTGCGTCGAACGGTCTTGCCACTTTGGATAGAAGGAACTTTATGAGCGTTAGCCAGTTGAGGATAGTTCCACACCACAGGCTCAAATATCTTGGAGGTCGTAAAGAGGCGGCGAGGTGACATGGCAGTTTTAGCTTGCAAAAGAAATCCAGCCTCTTCCAATTCCATGATTTCTGAACGTGTGAGGTCCATCCCCACAAGAATAGGCCAAATGTCAGGGATGTTGGGTCGCTTTAGTACGTGTTCACGCTTGGGTCCCATGACACATCGAGCAATTTGATCGGGGCAAAACCAAAAATCTTCGATTTTGTGTCGAGCTCCTCTGAACGTTGGAACTTGCCTCTCACCTTAGTACGTGGGAGAGGCGATGGCCTTACCTCCCTTCGCAATGACCATCTTGCACTTGATGTTTGTTTGGGCTTGAACAGCGTGGCACTTGTTCTTTGCCTTGTGCAAAATTCTTGCAATGTGCCACTCGTGAACGTTGCACTCGGTTTCTTGCACGTGCGTGACGTGTGGCATTGAAGAAGTAACCTTAGAAGCGGATCTTGTTTGGACTCGAGGATGTGAGAAGTTAACTTTGTCCGGGCGATGCGAATCACCCTCCGATCCAATCAAGAGGTCCAGCTTCCTTTTCACTGATCTAAAGAGCTCCTCCCCTTCTAAATGAGGGACTCGTGTACAAACGTCCTCTACTCCCGGTATTTCGCAGAGGCCTTGGGCAATCTTCTTTCCATCGAGCGATGCCATTGCCCACTTAAACTTTAGGTCATGCTTTGAGGGGCCCTTTGCAGAGGCGCCTCTACATAGATAAGAGTGGTAGTTTGTCATTTGCATAAAGGCACGGATCCAGTCGTCACAAGTAGCCACAAACAAGTCAATGCCTCATTTCCCGGACGCTTGAAGCTACTTATTGTGAACTGTCTCCGAGAGGTTGCAGGTCGGAATCTCAGCAAGTTCGTCAGGGGTAAGGTCCTGTTTCACATTTCAACAAGGGAGAATGGTAAGTGAATGGGTAGAAATACAATTTCATTAAATAAGTGCAAGTGAAATGAGAGTTCAGCATTACTCTCACCGTCTCCATGCACCCTCCCCATTGGCGATAACAAAAGTGCCAAAATGCTAACCAATCTTCGAGTTCTCTAATAGAATCTTCATCAGCTGCACCAAACAAATATCACCAGGCCTTCAATTGCAAGTACATTTGATCTGCTTCTGCCATAGTTGATGCATCCTTGTATTGCCGAATATGTTGTGCTTGGAACGCCTTGGCAATGTGCTTCTCAGTATGCTTGTGCATGAAGGTTGTCCAATGGAAAAGGGAGGTTTGTTTGCGGTCCACCATAGTAATTTTGGGATCACCCGAACCATACACAATTCGCAGAGCATTGAAGTTGGTTTGCGCGCTATCGCACATGAATCCTTTGAAATTTGGATTCGGCACACCATTGTCTTTCATGACGTTATTCAAGTAATTCCAAAATATCATCTGGCCTTCCATGCCCTCTGTCTGCATATCACACACTGCAGTAGTGATCACTTTGTTAAGGGGGTTTTCTAGGAACCGACCTTAAACGAATGAGACTACTCCTCACAAGACTACTCTACTCTAGACTAGTCAATAGAGATTGAGAGGAGTAGTAAGAGGCTTCTAATGAAGGAGAAGGTATTTTCAACTAGGAAAAAGCACCAGTATGCTAGTAAGTCGGCTCCTGTTTACCCACAGACTACTGTAACTAACCAAAATACAACCACAAAGAGCAATACAAGAGCAGGAAATGATACCACTACAGCGATAGTCTAACATACTAGTGCGCACATGAAAGTCTACAACAGAAATGAAGTACAACTGAGGTTGCTAGTAAAGAAGTTGTACAAAATGTATAGCAACAACTCTCTCAAAGAGAGGGGAAGTACATATAGGAGACTGGTCTGATAGTGTGTCAGACTGGTCGACCAGAATAGTCGGGTCGACCAGTCTGTACCAGCCTGTACTACCGGGTATCGCCTACTGGGTCTATTCCTGCCGGGTATAGACTAGCCCACTCTTAGCCTAAGTGAATATCAAACGAATATTAGGTTAACACACTTTGCAATATTTTGAATCATACACATGGCATGCTAGCGTTGTCCACGGCTCCACCCTCTTGACGTGATCAAACATCACAAAGCAATGTTCGAGATCGCCTCCGGGTTGCATCTGTCGCACAAGATCAACGCCGATGCCAGGACCGTCAACGAGCATTTTGAATAAGTATACTTTGTCTTTGCCTTGTCCAGGGAACACGCTGTCGTGAATGAGCTCGATCTTTGCTTGACTCTTCATGGTAAGAATTCGGTCTATCTCGCCCGTACTTTTTTAGCTTATCACGATATGTGGCAATGATGTTGCAAACACTGGGGGAACAGAGGAGTTGGAATTTATCCATAACTTTTACTAGTGCCTCTTCGCGGAGCATCTCTTTGGGGTTGTCCCCATTGTGAATGAGGAACGTCTCCAAAAATTCTTTGCTTGCAGCCAGTGCAATGGCAAAGTTCTTTGTCGAAGGAGTCTTGGCCACCTCTTGAGCAATCAACTCCGCCACAATCTCTAAAGTCTCCCTGCATTGTCCTTCAGCCACCGGGTGTTTGTGATTTCCTAAATGGATGCACCCTCGAGACATGTCGCCAGCGCTGACGATGTAATAGATACGAGCTGCACAAAAATCAATGCAGGTAGGGGGCTTCTTGCAAACTTTGCAAACTAGGGAAGAATCTGTAGGGGGGTCTTGACCTACACCAAAAGGAATTGTAGAAGTACCGGACCACTCCGTCTCGTTCACCTTTGAAGTCCTCGCAATGTAATTACACTCCTTGTTCTTGCAAACCAAATGTCCTACGCAACTCGACCTTTTGAACTTCAAACCAAGGTTGTTGAGGATATTAGACGTCAACGTGTGACACCATGCGTGACCGTCATAGCGCTTGTCCATCTCCTCCATAGACGAATTAGCACTTCCACGGCAAGGTGGCAATTCAAACACGACGTTTCCATCGAATTTGGTGGGAAGGAATTTGACTTTGTGATACTCGATAGCATCAAAATCTATGTGAGCTAATTCGTTACGACAACGTGGAACACTGGATAGCTTTCTAAGGCACTGCATTACGCTCAAACAGTCTGAAGATACTAGAAATACTGGAGGATGGGACCAAGATGACGAGGTAGGAGTATTGGCTGGAGTGCGAGTTCCGGAGGGAGTATTAGATGAAGAAGGAATGGAGACTAATTTACTTGGATGTTGACATGCACGTGAGGTCGAGCGAGTATCTCCATCAGACTCAGAAGTCAAATCAATTAATGGTTCAACTGGCTCCTCCTTGACATTGCGAAGTTTGATCATGATATCAGTCACAGAACGTCCTTGGTCCAATGATTGATGACTATTGGCACGTGAAAGAGGAAGTTGAACAGTAGAACCATCTGACATGGGTGCAATGATCTCACTGGAGGCAGCTATTGTCTCAAGAGCTAAACCATATGCTCTATATTGCCCAGGATGGAGAGGCCAGTAGAATCCTTCTTTATCACTACACTTGGACTGCAAGACTGCCTCCTTGATGAATCCATAGTTGGCTAAGACCTCTTCTTCCAACATTATAGAAGACTCACAAAAACCAAAACGAATATGCAAGAGATGGGCAGGCACTCGGACAAAACCTTCTTCATCAATCGGCACCTTCAAAGGGACATCGTGACCTGCAGCAAGAATGTTGGCCATGGAAAGTAGGCAGGTGGTCTGATGTGAATCTAATAGAACTAATATACATAGGACGTACAAGACAATACGAATAGCGAAGTGAGATGGGAATGAAGCCAAATGCATTCAAGATATATACACCAGTAAAGGGAATTAGGAATAACAATAATTCAAGGTACGACAAGGCTACATGGGTCTTTGACGGCGCCATAGACTAAAATTGACGCACGAGGTGGCTGTCAAGAGGAAATGAACACGCAAGGTGGAAATACTGACAAGAGCGTTATTAATGCATAATAAATAATTAGTACCTGATTGATTGGCATTGGTATATGCTGTTCAAATTGTATTATTGGATAGTTGAATTAAAAATTCCCCTGCAGTGAGCATGACGGCCAAGTCTAAACAACTTTAAAATTGGTATCATTGAACAAAAAATTCATAGGACTCAATGCCATAAACTTGAGTGGATGGTTGAAGTAACGTCATATATTTTATATTTGCTAATATCTGTCATTCACGACTAAACAAGTAATATAAACTGGCTTTTAAAAGATAGAACTAAAAGTACTTTATTATGACGACAGTTCACAATCAATCATCTGGAAAGTAGTCTTTATTCCATACATCCATTGCAGTACATACATGATTGGATGAGGTCACAATTCGTGCAAATCCATACGAAATGATACTAACTGGGATGCATATAGTATTCATCTACATGACCTACTAATCTTAGATTGCTTCCCAAAAAGGAGGTTTGGCTTCGTTGTCAAAGAAACTTTGTATTGCATCTGCAATCTCATTTGACACAATTCTTAGGTCTTCGCACTCAATATTGTATGGGTCAGGAAGGCCGAGCATGTTGCAGACTATATGACACCATATAAGACGCCACACTAAGGAATGCCGTGGCTTGTCACCCCATATTCCGCAAGGAACATCGTATTGGTCAAGAATGGCTTTGTCTTGCAGAATGATTGCCATGTCAATTAACCGATTGTCAGAGTTGGGAAACTCAAACATCCAAAGCTCAATTGCTCCTTCGACGGACTCAATAGGGTATGCCATTTGAACCTTGCGGCCATGCATGAAGTACTCATGGAAGTCTTTGACATCTCGACTCTATAATGGTCCCCATCTGGCATCGACTGAATCCATGAGTGATCCCTGCGCGTCTGACAAGTACAAAACAGAGTACTAAAACATATGGAGAAACCATCGAATTAAGTGGCTTGAAATTCTACCACATGCTGTCATGTTATGTAGTCGTTCAGAGGTACGCAAATGCGAATTTTAGTATGATGCGTTCATCATCTCAGTTGTCATTTGTCACTTATCACATCCATATGGGAAGGATAAGAGGCAGAAGTGGCTGTTGGCGATTTGGAATTTGCGTGAAGATGAAAATAGTATTATGAGAGGATTTGTAAATTGTGTCAGTGAAAATTAGAGATATAATTGCTTGCATGTCCAATTAAACAATGTGAATCACATGATCATGGTTTGGCTGTCACAATGAGATTGGATTTTATTGAGAAGTGAAAGACAGCGCTCACAGACTATATTATACGAAATTATCCATCAAAAGCTAATACATTTATCAAGCCCTGGTGTCAATGGAGGATAAAATTAAAGTAGATCATCTAGTTGTGTTTGATGCTATAAACTTGCGATTTCAAATTTGAAAAATGATTGTGACCTATTATTGAATGATGTGCCGGGAATGGTATTTAAGAGCACATCTCTAAGCCCTGGCAAATCATATGAAATGTAGTTTCTCTTTGTAATGGAGTTTTGTCAATACTATATGTTGTTTGGATATTTTCACTTGTTCAAGTAGTTAAGTTGGCTTTCCAATATAGTGGCATACCCATTAGTCAAATGCTCAACAAAACCTGTCATCCTTAGTCTGAGGGACCTAGTATACAAAAGAAGAAAAAGAAAAGAGGTCGATTAATGTGAGCATTACAGCGTTCAAAGATGAGACCACCTAAACTAAAGTCTAAAGGTAAGGATGCTCAGGAATTCATGCCCATGAGTATAGATTTTGGTGACGACGATGTAGCAGACTTAGTGTGTTCTCAAGATAACATGACATATAGCGACATGATAGACCATGGGGAATCACAACAAGACGTTCTAAGGGATGAAGATCATGGATGGCAACATGTAAGTAATCCTTGGAAAGTCTCTTCATCTCAGTGCACTATGCTTTGATGGGTCTTTACACATGACAAAGTGGTCTTAAATGTAACTGGTATAAGGAGTTTTAACTAGTCATACGTGTGAGCAGTTTTAAAAGATGATGTGCACTGACCCAATGAGTGTTATAATTGGCATCTACATTGATCTAAGTCTATTGCCGCGGCAACAGTCTCGGCCCCGAGACCCAAATACTTTATCAAGGCCTTGATCTCAAATATAGAATAAAGTCAATACATTGAATATTATATCAATGACTTCCCTACCTAATATTCTCACTAGAATACTATTAAGATGTGTTTTCAATTTCTGCTGCAACTAGGGTTTTGGGATGCAATTAGGATTTGAATGCAACTAGGGTATAAAAGCGTGTACGTTTAGGGTTTGCGCACCATTCGTGCGCTTAGTACACACGATGAGTGGCTGCTGATATGCGTCGTACTCGTGCTCGACAGCTTGCGCTATCCCACATGTTTCTTGACTTCTATGCTTACTCATCATTTTTGCTAGTCAACTGATTGTTTCACTCATCGATTGCTTGTGCTGCTTATAGAGAAATTCAAGCGAAGTGGGTCGGTTGTTGGAGCACAATCAGATCGAGCACATCGTTGGAGCTGTGGCACTGGACTCCGCGATGCAGACAAGAAAGCAAAGTCCGGAGGCCATTGGCGACGAGCGCACACTTGAAGCGCCGACCCCTACTGCTAGAATTTGTGAGGTAAAAATCAAACCGTCGATTTCTTGTGATGGCAAATAAGGGTTAGAATTCTCTGATTCTGGAGCCCAGATGCCTTCGGCGCTCTTTTTGATCATCCTCGTGTTTTCAAGGTCTTTGTGTTGATGGCCGCGTAGTCAATGTTGCTCCGCAGGTCTCAATTCCGAGACCCTAGTCCTCACAATGTCCGCCTGGATCACTAGCTCGTCTTCATAGTGTTCTTCGTGCTGGTCGTGGTGGTGATCTTTGTGCTCTTCGTGATGGTGTTCTTCGTGCTGGTCGTGGCGTGGCCTTGTCGCTCGTCATCGTGGTGTCACTCGTACTCATCGTGGTGGTGATCTTCATGCTCTTCGTGATGGTGTTGTTTGTGCTGGTCGTGGTGCTGATCTTTGTGCTCTTCGTGATGGTGTTCTTTGTGCTGGTCGTGGTGGTGATCTTCGTGCTCTTTGTGATGGTGTTCTTCGTGCTGGTCATGGCGTGGCCTTGTGGCTCGTCCTGGTAGTGTCCTTTGTGCTTGTCTTTGTGGTGTTCTTTGTGCTTGTCTTCGTAATGTCACTCGTGTTCTTTGTGGTGCTGATCTTCGTGCTTGTCGTGATGGTGTTCTTCGTGCAGGTCGTGGCGTGGCCTTGAGGCTCATCCTAGTGGTGTCTTTTGTGCTCGTCTTCGTGGTGCTCTTCGTGCTCGTCTTCGTAATGTCACTCGTGTTCTTCGTGGTGCTGATCTTCGTGCTCTTCGTGATGGTGTTCTTCGTGCTGGTCGTGACGTGGCCTTGTGGCTCGTCTTCGTGGTGTCACTTGTACTCGTCATGGTGGTGATCTTCGTGCTCTTCGTCATGGTGTTGTTTGTGCTAGTCGTGGTGGTGATCTTCGTGCTCTTTGTGATGGTGTTCTTTGTGCTGCTCATGGCCTGGACTTGCTGATCAGACCCTGCTCGCAACACTAAGCCCTCGGGCCGAATTGTCTATTCTCAAACCCACACCTTGATCTATTACTGCCTTTGTGGCTCCTCTTGGTGGTGTTCTTCATACTCGTCCTGGTGGTGTTCTTCGTGGCCGTCTTGATGATGTCACTCGTGCAGGTCGTGGTGCTGATCTTCGTGCTCTTCGTGATGGTGTTCTTCGTGCATGTTGTCGTAATGATCTTCTTGCTGTTTGTGATGGTGTTCTTCGTGTTCTTCGTGGTGGTGATCTTCGTGCTTGTCGTGGTGGTGTTCTTTGTGTTGGTCGTGGTGGTGATCTTCGTGCTCTTCGTGGTGGTGTTCTTCGTGCTGGTCATGGTGGTGATCTTTGTGCTCTTTGTGATGGTGTTCTTCGTGTTGGTCGTGGCTTAGCCTTGTGGCTCGTCTTCGTGGTGTCACTCGTACTCGTCGTGGTGGTGATGTTCATGCTCTTCGTGATGGTGTTCTTCGTGTTGGTCGTGGTGGTGATCTTCGTGTTCTTTGTGGTGGTGATCTTTGTGCTCGTTGTGGTGGTGATCTTTGTGCTCGTCGTGGTGGTGTTCTTCGTGCTGTTCGTGATGGTATTCATTGTGCTGGTCGTGGCGTGGCATTGTGACTCATCTTTGTGGTGATACTCTTGCTTGTCTTCGTGGAGTTCTTTGTGCTCGTCTTCGTGGTGTTGCTCGTGCTCATCGTGGTGCCAATCTTTGTGCTGTTCGTAATGGTGTTCTCGTGCTGGTCGTGGAGGTGAACTTCGTGCTCTTTGTGGTAGTGTTCTTCGTAGTCGTCGTGGCCTGGCCTTGTTGATCAAACCTTGCCACCGAGACTAAGCCCTCGGGCCCGATTGTGTATTCTCGCCACCACACCTTGATCTCATCGTGGTGTCACTCGTGTTCATTGTGGTGGTGATCTTCGTCCTCTTCGTGATGGTGTTCTTCATGCTCATTGTGGTCACGTTCTTTGTGCTAGTCGTGGCGTGGCCTTTTGGCTCATCCTAGTGGTGTTCTTTGAGCTCGTCTTCGTGGTGTTCTTCGTGGCCATCTTGCTAGTGTCACTCGTGCTGGTCGTGGTGGTGTTCTTCGAGCTCTTTGTGGCGGTGTTCTTTGTGTTGGTCGTGGTGGTGATCTCCGTGCTCTTCATGATAGTGTTCTTCGTGTTGGTTGTGGCCTGGCCTTGTTGATCAAACCTTGCCATCAAGGCTAAGCCCTCGGGCCCGATTGTCTATACTCGGAACCACACTCTGATCTAGTAATGCCCTTTGTGGCTCGTCCTGGTGGTGTTCTTCGTGGCCGTTTTGGTGGTGTCACTCGTGCTCGTCGCGGTGGTGTTCTTTGTGCTCTTTGTGGTGGTGTTCTTCGTGCTCGTCGTGCTGATGTTCATGGTAGGTCTCTTGGCGGGAATGCTAGCATATGAGCCTAGAGAGGAGAGCCTCAGAGCCCAAGACCCTGAGAGCCTAGAAAATTTTCAATATTTTTTTCGTATTTTTCTGTAAGGGACCTATAACCGTGGATTCAGTATGTATTGAATTTGGAGTATAATTGAACTGCAAACTTTACATTTACATACATGTATGCAAATAGTTTATGAAAAAATAAAGGTTTAGGGTTTAGGGTGTATTGTTCAAACAATGAAAAATTATACATGAACAAGAGAGTATACAAATCAATGAGGTTGGATAGTAAAGTTAAGGATTTTAGCAAACTAAAGTACAACACAGATGGCATTTAATTGGACTGGTTTAGAGCTTAAATGTGAAATTGGTATAATTCACATACTACATCTATGCAAATTAATAATAAAAATTTGAGGGTTTTAGGGTTTAGGATGTAGAGATTGAACATTCAAAATTTCAACATGAACAAAGGGGTGAACAAATCAATGAGGTAGGAGAATAGAATGGTCAGCAATGTGAAGTACAACACAGATGTAAAAATCCAAAGTAGTGGCCCTTTTAGTCTCACTACAAATATAAAATAGAAAGTAGTACAAATATGTGGAGAGAACATCAAAGTTCCTCTCAATCATCACTAGAATTACCGGTAGCAGTAGACCCTGAGCAAGAGCTAGATGTAGAGCAGCTCGGTGAACTAACACCATCACAATGAGACTCCTCAGCCTCAACATCAAAGAATACAAATGCGTCTGAATTCACTAGTAGGATTTTGGTCCTTTACAACTAGTCCATTGTTACACAAACGGTCCTTTGCAACTCCATTGTAACAAAATCAAGTTGTTTTGGACACTTTTAGTCACATTGGACCAGTCGTAAAGGACCCAAATCCTACTAGTGATTCAACAGCTTTGGCTTTGGAATGTGATCCCTAATACCATGTCCTGCAAGAGCCTATGCAACAGGCTCAATGTAGCATGGCAACTGAAAAGGTTTGGGTGGGCTCTCAAAAAACTCTAGCCTTGCAAAAAATGGCCTCTGCACGGTAGAATACGTGGTCTTCATTTTTTTGCACAAACAAAAATGAACCTGAGACCAAAGTGATCAGGAAATCATCAAAAAAAACTGTATCAATTGGAATGATTGAATTCAAACTTACTTACTGAATCGAGATTTCTTCAACACTCGAACGATCGCTGATGGAACTACGTCTGGATCCTCTTATGTAGATAATGATGCAACAACTGGCGCGGGTTCGGGTTTGCAGACACGTCGCATAGACAAAAGCAGTCCATCATATAGCTCTTCGTCCTCTTCCTGTGCCACAATGTGGCGTTGCACGCGGCGGCATGCCAACAACGACGCACCTAAAACAAGGCATAGATCAAAAAAACATATAACAGTTAGCACGAGTAAGTGAAAGAGAAATTAAAACAAATATAAAGAAAAAAATAATAATAGAAGACATAAAACCCAAGTAATACTGAGAAAGAATGTTAGAAATATAAACCTGTCATAGCGGTGCAATCGAAGACAACATCGCAGGGGCGAGAAGAAGCCTCAATCAACATCTGTATGAACTGACTATCCTTCTCACGAGGACCTGGCCAGGGCTTAATTCCATTCATTTTTTGTGAACTCTTGGTGGTGAAATTCTGTAACATGTCATCACAACCCACATCTAATCCAAGAGCCTCAAGCACTGGAATAGATCGAAATGCAAACTGTGTAGGAGTACCCTCGGGGAACACACGAACCAAAAGATAAATATCAAAACGCTGAGTCTGCAACATATAGAACCAAAAGAATTAGCTAATAGTAATAACAAAACAATAATGAATTTTGAAAAACTAGGTAGTGCACGAGCATTTACCGTCTTGAGATGGTTGACTGGTGATGCCAAATGGAGCCTATTCATGCAAGTCCAATCCTTGTACAACATTAAACTCGTTGCGTTACCGTAACCAAGTATGTTAGCCTTGGTTGACTGCCTATATGGATGGACAATGATGATAGCGCCATCATCAACCAAGTGATTGTCTGCAAAATCAAAAATTGGATCCAGCCAATCGTCCTCAGCTGCATTCCATGGTGGAATCTGTCCCAGCGGATCCGAGATGGTGGGAACGGGTAGGTTCTCGGGCATGTCTACAAGAATTAAATCTACACATGGATCCTTGCACGACTGCCCTTTGGATACTCGTGGGCGGTCCGCTTTGTGCTACAAAAACTAAAACATACACATGTTAGTAAATTAAACCCGCCAGACAAGCTTCAACAAAATAAATTGAAGTATAAAGAGTCCAAGAAGTATGTCAAACAGCATACCTCATCCAAAAACCTCTGAATCTCCTCAAACATCTTTGGAACAGGGTCATGTTCATTCTGTGGAAGAGCAGCTGCAAGTGAGGTGTTGAGTACCAACTCATTGATATCCTGGTCCTCTCCTAAGTCCACCACATCACGAATTTGGCCACAAAATGCCTTGTCTTGTGATAGCTCCAAGTACCCAGAATCTCTCTTAGTACCGCGCTACTCCTGGCTCTGGTGCTGAGATTCTGCATCAACAACACTAGAAGAAGACATCAGGAATTTCGGACCCCACTGATTCTGTACGATTTCAGTGCGATTTCCGATATTTCAAGGGTTCGTACAGTTTTTGCACTCATTCTGCATCGTTGCGTCATTCATCGCAACTACACTGATATAACACGATGTTCGTACAAGCGGATATAGTACTGATTCGACACGATTGATACATCTATTGAAAACGTATGAATTCAACACTCTTTATAGTCGTCAAATGTCGTGTTTTAATCGTCTTTAAAACTACACTGATTCAGTGCGTTTTTCGTGGGACATCATCTTTTCTATATCTAGATTTTATTCTCTTTCTATATCTAAATTTGATCAAAACAATATTATTAAAAAATATAAAATAAAACAAAATAATAAAATAATATAAAATAACTATTTTCCTCGCTACCCACTTCAACTACACGGAAATTGCCCGAACCCGCGATGGGGCCCACCATGGCTTCCCAAGCTCTACCGCCGACGGTGGGATCTGAACTCACAACCTCCCGGTTGCCAATCAAGCTCCAAACCATCAAACCACCTCAAACTCTTCATGCATAGAAAGGAACTCTTTTGGTAATTATAAAAGAATGAAACCATTGGCAATTTTTTGCCATGTGTATATAATTCATTTTTCAATTTTCTTTTTGCACTACAACATGCAGGGCTTTTCCTACATCTACAAATATTTTCAGAATATTTTGAGTTTTTTTTTTTTTTGGCCAAAATTGTGATGGAAGATCATGGCTGTGAGCTGTTTTTTTTTTCAGCGGACTTTGAATGTTTTAAACTATGTGAAAAGAACGTTTTTTCCAAATTTGTTTTTTGCACTAGATTATGCAGGACTTTTTCTATATATAGGATTTTTTTCATAATATTTTGAATTTTTTTATTTTTTGCCGAAATCGTGATGGCAGATCATTGCTGTGAGCTGTTTTTTTTTGTTTAGCGGACTTTGAATGTTTTTAACTATGTGAAAAAAACTTTCTTTCCAATTTTTTTTTTGCACTAGATTATGCAAGACTTTTTCTATATCTAGGATATTTTTCATAATATTTTGATTTTTTTAATTTTTTGCCAAAATCGTGGTAGTTGTGAGCTATTTTTTTTTTGCTCCTATGATGAAAAGAACAATGATAACCAATAATACCAAATTTGAATTTTAAAAATATAAAATGTTTTTTCTTTGAAATTTTAATGTGTATTGCTTCTAAACTCTATAAATGTAGATCTAAAAATGTTTTGGGAAATTAAATCGTAAATATAATTTAAAGAAGATTCTTGGAATATTCCAACATATTCCAAAATAATATAAAATATTTTGAAAGATTCCAAAAGATTCCAAAAAATATATTAAAATATTGTACACGGATGTCGTACGAAAATAATTTGCATTATAATAGATACTGAAATCGCACGAATATAGTAAAAGGCATTAATATGATACATATACGATACTGAATCCGCATTAACTAAAACCGCATGTTATCCGTGTCTTATTAGACATGTAATGTAGATACACGATTAACGCACAGATTCCGTCAAGCACGACTTTCGTGCGGAAACAATACTTTTGTCATAATCATTGAAAAGACACTGCATCGACATCTTAGTAATGCATGTCACTTCCGTACCATAACGACACTTCTAAATGCACGTATGACGTGCGGAATCAGTGTTTAACGATAAACGCACTGAAATCGTGCAGAATCAGTGGGGTCCAAAATTCCTGATGGAAGGCTTTGGGACTTCTTGTACCTTTGGATTCTTCTTCTTCTCTTCCTTCTTAGCCATCTTCTCCGCTTGTTTCTCAATCTTGGCTTGCTCCTGGGCGGCCACCTTCTCTTCATGTTGAGTAATCTTCAACGCCTTCTTCTTGTCTTCAACTTCAACCTTGGCAATGAGTTTAAACCGCGCCTCCTCATCAAGCTTTTGCAACTCACCAACCAACAGGGCAGGTGAATCGGCAGTCTCAGCTGAGGATTTGAGAACCTTTTCTTCTGTATGTACATAACCCAACATACAGTCCAAGTACTACCCAACCCCCTTGAGATGTGTGCTTGTCCACGTCTTCAACTGTAGCGGAGAGAGCATGCAATACTCAGAAGAATGATCCATCCAACTCTCAAGGAACACGAGAAGATCAGTCTTGGCAATTGCCTTCTTTTCGAGTAACTCATGCTTGAAATAGTAGCCATACAATACTGAACAATTAGTATTCTCATTTGATGCAATATTATGTGTAACTTTACAAATGAAACGTTTACCTCAAAACCAAGTTAGACAAAAAGAAAAAATACCCGTAGACCACACGTTTGACCACGAGATCAGAACCCTTGAAATCCTTGAAGGCAATTGATTTCTTGAATGCTTCAGTCTCCTTGAAAACGTTAAGGAATGCCTTGTCCCAAAAATTCACTTGCCAATACTCTATGAATTGGGAAAGTGTCATGGGCTCTGCTGGGACACCATGTTCAAAGGAACATTGTCTTTGTGGACGATAGTTTCAAACAACTCCACTGCGCAGTCCTCAATCTACAAAAAATATAGTTATGAAATTGAAACAATAAAATTACAAAGTATGAAAGTAGAGAAAGAATGTAAACAAACTAAATCAATATTGATAGAGAAACTCACCCCTCCCCACGAGGCGGCCTTCAAAATAAAGGAATTGAGGCGTTCATCGTTCCCCGGCCTCAAGGGACAACAAACTGCCTCTTGTGGTGAGGAGGACCAGTTGTTGTAGCAATGATCTGGAGCTTGTCCAAAGTGAGCTTGTCCAAAGTGAGCTCCAACTGCGAGGCATTCATACTCCAATGCCTCTCAATCTGAAAAAAGGTGAAATTCAAACCATGAGCAACAGAAATACAAGCAACTTTAAGTAAAAATGAAAGAAATAAATTGTTTTATACCTCTTGCAGAATCTCTGGACCATGCGCTGGATTCGCTACAGCTATCATCTTCCCTAATTTAACTATCAATTTTGAAGTCCTTTCCTTGATGCCCATCTTTATTGCAGTCGCAATGCCTTCCTGAGTAACATCTTCTCGTTTGGTCTCCTCACGATAAACAAGCACAGCTAAGTCACTTGCAGCAACAATATCTTGTTGAAACAAGGTCCCAAATAAAAGGATATTAGAGGTACAAATTTTAATATAAAATGCACACATTCACGTGAACAAAAAATGCAGTAGAAGAGTGAAAGGAGAAATATTACAACAAACATGAGAGAAATAAAAACATCTGCTTGTAAATTTGTCCATCCTCTCTTCACTAAATTACGACATCTTTCCAATTCCTCGGGGCTCAATAGCTCTGAGAAATATCTCAGCGGCATTGTCCCAAACTTCCGAACCTGATAGAGCTGATGAACTAGATTTGTTTTCACGTGGGAAAACTCTTTTTGCCTAAAAGACATGGACCACATCAATCACAATTAGAAGACGTATATAATCAAAATCTAGTAAACTTTGAAATTTGAAAGAAAGAATTTTTGCACGAAAACGTTTACTCACTTGTTTATGTCATTCATGACGTTCATGAGAACACCAAGTTCACCCTTGGTCTCCAAGATGATTGTGTCCACGAAGTAATGCCAAGATGGAACGTCATTGTAGAGTCTAGTAATATGGTTCATCCAAGCTATACGACGATGATTTCCATCGCATATGAAGAACTATTTACCTTTCAAAAATCGTAATGAATCCTGGGAATCGAGATACTAATCAAATTTCTTGCTCTCAGAGTGCCAAATTGGTCCCCAATCACTGCGGTCTTTGGATGACACGTGCTCTCCTTCACCTTGCTCGTTTGTTAGGGACACATAAAAAACACAAGCACCTTCACGATAGCCATGGACGAATTCCTGCTCAAGCTTGACAAGATCACTTTGTAGAATGGGCCTTACCATAGGCACGACAACAAGCCTGCACAAAGGAATGTTGTGGCGAGAAATATTAACCGGTTGCAAATGTTGGGCTACAAGTGATGCAACGGTGTTGATCTTCTGCGATCGCCGAATGTCATCCTCACTCAAACCATCCACAGTGGCAACGATAGGGGAGTCTTCGTCCTCATCATCATCTTCGACTCCAATCGGGGGTTGAGGCGTCTCAACGTTCTCATTTGCAGTGTCTGAGTCATACCGCACCTGCGGAACCTGTATAAGAGAAATTGAAAACAATATAAATTGTATGCTTCAAAGCTAGTAGGAAATGTATGACTCACACAAAATAGACATGTAACATCGATATTGAAAAATGGCGTATTGCTAAACCAAACTACAACCACCTCGCATAAGCATGTAACAAACACAAGCTTTTAGAGTCAGCCAATTACACCACTGTAAGAGCCCTCATGGTGCATTGACAGGCTCCCATTGACAGGCTCCCATTGCCACACTTCGCCACGGGCTCTCACTCGCCGAGCGTTGATGCTACTACTGGACACGACCCTGACCATAGCACTCCTCAACCTGGACTCGATCACGCACAGGCTTGACCCTCCTGGACTCTATCACGCACAAGACTCAACCTGGACACGACCTCGTCAAAACATGTTGGACCTTCAAAACAACCTTCGACCCCGACGGCCAATCCAGGCCTCCCCAGATTCTCGATTGACTATCCCAGTACGGAACTCGTTTCGTGCTGGCCCATCCATACTTGACATCGACACGACCTCACACGCATGCGCTGGTCCTTTGGATTTGAGCCCTCCGCCTCACGTTGCCCTAAGAGGTCCGTACAAGCTCCCCATTGCAGAACTTCACGATCACAACACTAGAACACGTATGGTGCGAGACCTTCACTATTATACCTCGCCATGACCTAGTTAGTAAGTACTGGGCTCTCTAAATGAGCTCTCGCCACAACTTCAAGTGGAAATGCTGGCCTCTCCAAATCAGCCCTCGGCCCAGACGACCAAACCAGCCCTCTCCCATCTTAGTATCTTGTATTACAGTAGGCCACGCGGTACTAGCCGGAGTGCCGTACCTTAGAACGCCAGTACCAACGATACTCGTCACGGCTCTCAAAACACACCACTCGTCACGCTGGACACTACTACGCTACTACCCCGACGGCCAAACCAACCCTCTCCCACTTCAGTGTGTCTCTATTATAGTAGGCCCCTTGTCACGCGCAGGACTCAGGCACACGACTCGCTACGCTACTTGACATGCCATTTGAATACACAACTCGCCACGCTACTCGACACGCCATTTGAACATACAACTCGATACGCTTCTCGACACGCCATTTGAACACCCGACCTGTCACACTGGATAGTATGACACTGAGGCTAAATCCTTGTCAACCTTGCGTCACCGCGGACTCGTGTAAACATGCTCGCCCTTCAAAATGACCCTCGGCCCTGATGGCCAATCTAGCCCTCTCCAAATTTACAATTGTCTAACCCCGTACGGAACGCGTAACATGCTTATCCTTCAAAATTTGACTTCGGCTAAACCTCACACCCACAAGCTTGTCTCTCCAAATCAGCCCGACGGCCTAACGGCCAAACCAGCCCTCTCCAACATCTGAGTGTTTCTAATACAGTTGGCCCCTCATCACGCTCTGAACTCAAGAACACGACTTGCCACGCTACTCGCCATGCGTTCTAACACTCGACTCATCACGCTCTGGACTCAAGAATTCGACTCGCTACGCTACTTGCCACGCGTTCTAACACACCACTCGTCACGCACTCGACTCAAGAACACGACTCGCCACGGTACTCGTCACGCCATGCTAACATTGCACCATATCACACTAAGGCTAAATCCTCCAAAAACACAACTTGCCACGCTACTCGTGTATTTTTCTATTACAGTAAGCCACTCGTTACGAGCCGGAACCTAGAATGCGAGTCGACGCGATACTCAACAGGCCACTCAAAACACCTCTCGTCTCCCTGGACCCAAACACGCTAAGGCTTGACCCTCGAAAATGTTGCGTCCCCATGACCTCGTGAGCAACGCTAGCCCTTCAAAACAAGCCTTCGGCCCCAACGGCCTAACCAGCCCTCTCCCACTTCAGTGTGCTTATGTTATAGTAGGCCCCTCGTCACGCTGAACTCGCGCATGCAAGACTTCACCCTACTCAACACGCCATTCAAACACACGACTCGTCACACGCTGGACTTAGAAACACGACTCGCCACGCTACTCAATACGCCATTTGAACACTAGACACGTCACATTGGACCCTATGACACTAGGTTTAAATCCTAGAAAACCTTTCGTCACGCGCTGGACTCGTCACCCATCTTTGAGCACGCCATGACCTCACAGTCATCTACTGGGCCCTAGAAAATGAGTACTAAGCCTCACAATGCCCACACATGACATCACACGCTGTCACAACAACTCACACACCCGCTGGACTCAAGAACTGGGCTCTTCAAATGACGTCTTGCTACAACCACTTTCTTAAGTGCTGGCTCCTCAAGATGAGCCCTTGTCTCCGACGGTTTATATTGCCCTCTCCCAATTCAAAAATACTTGTATCCCAGTGCGGAAATGCTCGCCCCACCAAATGAACCCTCGGCCCCGACGGCCAATCCAGCCCTCCCCAATTCTCAAATACTTGTATCCTTGTGAGAAGCGCTGGCCCCTCAAAACGTGCCCTCGCCCCCGAATGCGAGTCGCCACAATACTCGACACGCCACTCAAAACATACCACTTGTCACGCGCTCAACTCGTCGCGCTCTGGACCAAACATGCTCAGGACTCGTCACGCGTTCAACTCGTCACAGGCTGGGCTCGTCACGCTCCGGACTCGTCACGCTCTGGACCTTCAAAACAACCCTCGCCCCCGATGGCCAATCCAGCCCTCCCCAATTCACACATTGTCTATCCTATAATGCCTATGTGCTGGCTAATCAAAACGTGCCCTCGCCCCCGACGGCCAATCGAGCCCTCTCTATTTCACAAATACTTGTACCACATAGAGAAACGATGGCCCGTCAAAATGAGCCCTCGGCCCCGACGACCAATCTAGCCCTCACCAATTCACTAAATGGCTAACCAAGTACGCCTAACTGCTTGGCACTTAAAACGTGCCCTCGCCCTGACAGCCAATCCAGCCCTCTCCAATTCACAAATACTTGTACCCCATAGAGAAGCGTTGGCCCCTCAGAATGAGCCCTCGGCCCTGACGGCCAAACCAGCCCTTCCCAAATTTGAATTTTTCTATTACAGTATGCCACTCGTGACGAGCCAAACCCTAGAACGCGACTCAAAACACACCACTTGTCACGCGCTCAACTTGTCCCGCTCTGGACCAAACACGCACTGGACTCGTCACGCGGTGGACTCGTCACACATCATTGAGCACACCATGACATCACAGTCATCCACTAGACCCTAGAAAATGAGTCCTAAGCCTCACAACGCCCACACATGACATCACACGCTGTCACAACAACTCACACACGCGCTAGACTCAAAAATTGGGCTCTTTAAATGACGTCTCGCTACAACCACTTTCTTAAATGCTGGGTCTCAAGATGAGCCCTCGTCCCCGACGGCTAATGTTGCCCTCCCTCAATTCACAAATACTTGTATCCCAGTGCGGAAATGCTCGCCCCTTCAAATGTACCCTCGGCCCCGTTGGCCAATCCAACCCTCTCCAATTCTCAAATACCTGTACCCCATAGAAAAGCGCTGGCTCCTCAAAATGAGACCTCGGCCCCGACACCCAAACCTGCCCTCCCCAATTCACAACTACTAGTATCCCAGTGAAAAACGCTGGCCCCCCCAAGTTCGCCTAAATGGTAGTACGCGTAATGCTAGTACGCCTTAATCTTAGTACGCTTTAATCCTAGTACGCCTATGTGTTGGCCACTCAAAACGTGCCCTCGCCCCCAACGGCCAATCAAGCCATCCCCAATTGAACACAAATACCAAGTATGCTAAGTATGCCAAATGATGGCCACTCCAAATGAGCCCTCGGTCCTGAAGGTCAGTCTAGCCCTCTCTAACTGTATTGTTTCTATATGTTTGTTGCCACTCGAGAACCGCTAAACCCTTACATCCGACTCCCCACACGACTCGTCAGGCCACACAAAACACGCCGGTTGTACCAATGGTCCCTAACACGCAATCGCAAGATCCTCAAGGATAAGGTCTTGCCGTGACGTGTTTGGGAAATTTTGCCCCTTGAATAGAGGCATCGGCCCCGACGGCCAATCCAGCCTCCCCCCGATTCACAAATCGTCAATCCATGTACGACTCTCAATACCCTTAAAATTGGACATTGCTATGAACTCGTGAGCAAAAGACATGCCACTGGACACACGACACTCGTCAAAAAGAATCCCATCCCGCATGGCTTGACTTTCATACGCGACGCCTCGCCACGACCCGTGAGAAGATGTTGGGCCCTCCAAATGACCGATCGGCCACGACCGCTATTACAGCCATCCCCAATTGACAGTGTTTAGGGTTCCAGTGAGTCACACGTCACATGTTGCCCCTCCACATTTGACATCAGCACGACCTAGCCACGACCTCGTCACCTCGTGAGCAATGGCTGGCCTTTCACTTTGACCCCTTGGCACCGACCCTTCACACACGCACTGGATCCTAATTAGTGGGCCCAAAGGCACACTCACCACTGGACACTTAGCGAATTTTCCCAGGACAGGGACTTGTTACATCATGCCAAGGTTTCACCCTCTTCTTTCTGGACCCTCCGAAACGACTTTCCATGCCACTCAGTGCACTCCCCATGTAGCACTACACCCTTCTAAGCAGCAACTTCACACAATAAAAACGAGGCATCGTTACGACCACGTGATATGACTCCGGCCCAAGAATGAGCCATCGGTCCCGACGGCCAATCTTGCCTCCCCCCACATTGAAACTCCCGCTCTTGAATACTCTACTAGTGACGCTCTGGGCTTTCAAAATTAGACCTCGGCGACACTTTAGCGCACGCTCTAATCCCTTACTCATGCATTCTCCGGGCCTCTAAAGCACCCCATTCCAAAACGCCCTTGACATTAACCTCTGGAGCACATGCAAGACCTTCCAAATGAACCCTCAACTCTCACATTGTTGTTACATGATCTCACACGCTGGACCATACACACACGCACACACGTCACACGCTGGACTCCTCCCACCACGACATCACACGCACACGCTGGACTTCACAACAATCAAGCCTTCGGGGCAAGACCTTAGCTTGCCACATCAGCATCCAAGCAATATGCTGGGGACGAATGCTTACCTCACCGGCTTGCTGTGAGCCTCCAGCACTTGGAATAGTTGTCGCTATTGCTCGTTGTCTCGTCACCACTATAGGATCTTTGCAAGATTTAGACATTCAATCAGTCCAACACCTAGTCTAATGATTTGGCAGCACATAACATATCAACTCAAAATGTAGGCCACCATGGAAGATGTTTTTGAAACTTACTCTAACCATGATAAAAGGCCACGTCTAGATACTTGACTAGCTCTAATAGTTTTGCATCAAGTTAGAACAACTCACCTGGGACGTTAGATCAGAATCAAGAGGGTCCGGGTCCATAGCTCTAGCTTGTGGCGTACTCCCCCTCATCATCTGGTTCTCGATCTAGCAATCAATGCATTACGCTCGGCGGGGTCGCGGCAGCGCGTGGGCAGAAGCCGTACCAGTGCGTGATCAGAAGCCGTGGCAGCGCTCAATGTTTACGGAGGCTAATCGATACGGCTTGCACGCTGCGGCCACGCAAGAGCAAGTGTAGGGTTTCAAGCTAGTCTGAGACTCTAGAGCCCAGGCAGCTTGTGAGGTAACCCTAACAGAACGTTCAAAAGGCACTCAAGCTCGTTCTCATCGTCCCACTGTCCCTAGTACCAGTATCTCTAGCTTATTGAGAAGTTTCATCCATTGCATGTTTTGATGTTGGCAATATAAAATAATTGAAAACTTTATTCTTGTTCTTAGCTGCCTATCATTCTCTCGAGACTATTCATTAGGGTCTAAATAAAAAAACAACAAGCCTTTGAAGTCAGAATCAAACTCAATTCAGATAAATCAAGAAAAATCGTATTAACCCCTAAACGTACCATGGGGACAGTAGATACATGACCGTATAAATGGCATTTTCTATCAACAAGAAGGTAGAAATTGAGATCTCAGTAGCACATTAGAACCACTTTGATGTAAATTTCAACTTCCGTTTTGAACTGAAACCTATAAAAGGTGTGGATTCATTCCAAATACTAGAAAAATACACCGTATTCTACTCGCCTCAAAGAAAATTCTTAACGATTTAGGGTTATTGAATTCATGAAGTAGAATGTCTGGTGATTGCTACATCGACATATCAATTATCGAACGCGTAGAAATCACACAAATGTTCATGCATGATTAAAACGTGCAAATAAATTCTAACTTTATGATATATAATATTTGCATGCAATGGGCATAGAAACTGGGATCAATGGATAATGTCTTACTATTGGTCTCGTAGCAAAGCCCTCCATCACTTTGACGTTGTCTTCGCTAAGGTCTTGAGGCGCATCGTCAGGCGTAACCACTTCTTGCAAACTTGCCAAGTTCGTCACTTCTTCACCATCAAAATCTATCCTCACCCCCACAGACCTCCCAGCAGGAGTCAGACAAGACATATGTTTGTTTGCTCTCATCTTCGAATGCTCCAAGACACGTTTGCTAGAATATAGAAGTTTGCTTCATCTCCTTCTTTGCCCACTCACAATCTGTGTGTTGTTAGAACAAGTTTCGTCTAGCATCTGCATAGCTTGAAGTCCACCTCACACGTTTCATGACGAATGTAAATTCACACTATGCTAGATATGTTCCTCTCAGACGAGCCCATCGACCCTTCATAGCTATCTTGCATAAAAATCAAGCGAGCATGTGCCTGAAAGTTTTTCATTCACGCTTCTCCTCATTCTCTTCTATGTTTACACTAGTTTAGCTTCCTATCACGTCGAGTGAATGAATACATTCATCTCAACGCGGTTTCATTTCTACTCTATGTTAGCTGTCAATGACATGGACATGATGTGCATACCATTATGAATTACAGATGCTTGCTATAGAATGTAATTCCACGTTCTCCGTATCCTCACTCCGCCGTCTTTGATCTCACTATATATTGTAGCCTACGTCCAAGCCTACGAGGTCGCTGTGTCAGATGTCAATAACATACATTGAATCTAGTCTTTATGGTTAGAATAAAGTGCTCAACAACGAAAGTATAACTGCATGGTCTAATTCCTATATCTTATCTTCTACACTAGTTTTCATTGCCTTCATAGCTATTGATAACGCTCACAATTTTGACGTCGCTGAATCTCAACGTGAGTCATGGATGCGTCGGAGGATCGCGGTGTAGAGGAAGTGCTCGGCTTTGAAAGCATTGATAGATTGACGATGCGAAACAAAGAAGACTATCCCGTTGTGTCAAGGTATAGACGTTTGGTGCACATGTCGAATCCCATCAATAGCTTGGAAGGTGCAGTGGAATTGTGGATGGGCCAATTCCCAAACTGTCAAGACTTCGACATCGACCTCGCAATCATCTTGCTAGTCAAAGATGTTCTTCGATTCTACCGAGTACCTTGTGGAATTTGGGACTCTCTCCCTCGACAACCTCTTGTTTGGAGGCTCATGTGGTCTCATTATGTTTGCCAATTGTTGGGACTTCTCGATCTTTGCAACCTCGAAAGCGAGGGTGTTCCAATTGTGCCAGAAGAAATTGCAAATGCCGTCCAAGACTTCTTCGACAATGAAGCCAAGCCTCCATTTTGGGGTTCCATTTCAAACACAATGCCCATCTAATCCCTGGGCCATCGAGATGACTTCCGAGCTACCTTTCTAGAAGCTGCAGCTTAGATTTTTATGATTAAAATCAAAATATCCTTGTACTATACATAAAGAATTAGAATATGTATTACTTAGCCGTATCCAGGATTATTATAATTATGTTTTATTACTATGTTATTAGTACACGGGTGCCATAGAAGCTTTGTCTATGGTACATATATATTAGTCCTAAACAAAGCTGCACTTTCATAAAGAGTATTGGGTTTTGGTAACAATAAAAATAAAACTGAACAACAAATTCTTCACTTGAGTGTTGTACAAGTTTATGTTGTATGACTCAGCCAATGCCGATCTAGATTCGTACCAATTTCTTTACATCCACTCATGAACTTTGAACTGCGAGCTGATGTATGTGGCAGACATTATTTGTTTCTAATTTAATACGCGAGCACCGTATAACACTCTGACATTGTTTAGATTAGTCATTCACATAAACTGAAATTGATGCTAGTTGCAGGGCGGCTCCAATCTTAGACCTATCTTGCGGTCTTCTTTTTTATTTCTACAGCTACTATGAATATACTCACTCCATAGAGAACGACATCATGTTATATACTGAATCAAATTCAATGCCCCTCACAATTAAATTTTCCGTGTCTTCATTGTAGAATTGTTTCTCGTGTTTAAACCAACTGTATAGTTCTACCCAGATCTCTACCATGGCCAGCATTTCTGTAAGAGGTGACGAGGTCCCGCTTGTTCTACCATAGGTGAGACTGGCTTTATCCTCGGGGGGTTTATTTCCAAAAAATTACAAATGACATGCAAAAAAATATACGGTCCAAATAAATCTTGGAAGGTAAGTTTTATAAATGAATTACATTAATATAGGATGCTAAAAATTGATTACAAGAATAATTATGAGAATATTCTTGAAATGTTACTAATTAAGTAAGAATTACTTTTATTTTTAAGGGTACTTTTAAATACCCTTTTTTCACACATGATACGCAAAATATACTAAGAGTAAACCCCCCGAGGCTTTGTCAAAGTCACTTCTAAACTTCTCTACATTAGATTCGGTCTAGCAGAAAGCTCCATCATGGTCGAAGAAGAGGTCCTTGAGAAGTATGGAATAGTCAAAGAGGGCATTTTACAGTCTAGATGTACAGAGGCCTAGGGTTACTACTGGCTCCTCCATCCGGGTCAGTACAAAGCATACGGTCTTACCCCGCAGCAACTGGCTGCATCTACTAAAATTATAGCCCTTGCCTCACATACTTCCACTGTAGAGTTGCCTCACGCACGTCGTGATAGGAGGCAATTTGCAAATCCAACTCGTTCCGTTGCAGATATTATGGTCAATCTTCGTAATGTGAAACGCAAGACTCTAGATCCCATCATTGAGTTGTCCAGTGAATCTGAGGGGGAAACACCATCACTACCCTCGCAACTTCCAAACTTGAATGAACCAGCTCCTTTTGTTGCGACTCAAGCTACTGTCCGCAGCCCCGCTAATAGTCCATCTTCCTCCTCATTCTCCCTCCCTCCTCTATATCCTAGTAGTTCACAGGATTGTCCTAGTGTTATGCAATGTCAACGGAAGCTGTCTAGTGTTCCTGGCTCTTGTAATGAACTTGCTCAAATAGATTTTGATCGCATCCTATATCACAAGGTGCAGTTCCTTCCCTCGCAGTTTGACGGGGATGTGGTCTTTCGGCTACCACCGGTTTCTGGGCGTGTGCACTCTTCCGGAGCCCGGAGCATGGAGGGAATGGACAAGCGTTGTGATAGCCACGCATGGTGCCGCACCACGACGTCCAACATCCACAACCCCTTCGATTTGAAATTCAGGAGGTCGGCGTGCGTTGGACACTTGCGTTGCAACAACGAAGACTGTGACTATCTTGCTAGAACGTATAAGAAGAATGAGACAGAGTGGACAGGTACAACTAACTTCCCATTCAATGTTCGTCAAAGGCCTTCTCCGGAGTCTTCCAATGCATGTAGAGTCTGCAAGAAAGCCCCATCTTGTCGTGACTCCTGCACGGCGCGGGTGTATTACGTGCGCAACGTGAACGAGATGTCTCGTGCATGTATCCATTTGGGCTTCCATCGACATATCGTCGCCAATTGCCCGTGCAGAGAATCCATGGAGACCATCACCGGCTTGATTGCATCGCAGGTGGCAAAGACTCCCACTGCCAAGAACTCGGCCATCGCTCTTGCAGCTAGCAAGGAGTTCCTCGAGACGTTTCTTGTCCACAATGGGCCAGGCCCAAAAGAGATGCTCCGAGGACAGAAATTGGACAAGGTGATGGACAAGTTCCGCATGCTCAACTCTCTGAACGTTCCGAACATGATCGCCATTTTTCGCGCACAGGGCAAAGGCAAAGGCAAGATTGATCAAATCCTGGAGATGAAGCGGCATGCGAAGATCAAGTTCATACACGACAGTGTATTCCCAGGCCAAGGACAAGAAAAGGTATATCTCATCAAAATGCTCGTGCATGGCCCCGGGAGTGGCGTCCACCTCGTGAGAAGGATGCAAGCGGGAGGTGACCTCCAAAATTGTTTCATCACGTTCGATCACGTGGAGAGAGTGAATCCGTAGACCACTATTGCCTGCCACGTTTATGACTCCACCTACTGCAAAGTGATGACAATCGCTGTGTGCGATATGCAAACGGAAGGCACCGAGGGTCAGCTGATATTTTGGCGTTGCCTGAACGAAGTGATGGACAACAATGGCATACCAAATCCAAACTTCAAAGGTTTCATGTGCAGTAGCACACAAGCAAACTTTAATGCAATTCGCATCGTCTACGGCTCGGGAAAGCCTTCCGTGCCTATGGTAGACCATGAAAGAACTTGTCTATTTCACTGGGCAACAAGTATGCACAAGCATACTAAGAAGCTGATTGCCAAGAACTTCCAAAATCAACACATCAGGCTTTGCAAACAATACAAAGATGCCCAAACAATGGAAGAAGCTGACAGGATGTACCTTGAGTTGAGAGCGTGGTAGTACTCTTCCGGTGCAGCTTCAGAAGATGTAGTTCGCGAGCTTGAAGACTGGTTGGCGTTTTGGCATTTTCGCCACCGTCAATGGGGTGGTTTCATGGAAACGGTAAAATATCAAAAGCACTCTTTCACTTTAATTGGACGTTAGGAATGTGTTGTATTTCCTCAGGGTCGATAGTCTTTCACCCTTCGTTGCCTGTATTTTGACAGAGTCAAATACTGAATGCTCGGGGCTGACAGTTGTTTGGATACATCCCAGTAC
Organism: Pohlia nutans; assembly: GCA_022496805.1. Classification (NCBI taxonomy): domain Eukaryota; kingdom Viridiplantae; phylum Streptophyta; class Bryopsida; order Bryales; family Mniaceae; genus Pohlia; species Pohlia nutans. The sequence goes on along the minus strand of CM040106.1, from coordinate 8,544,727 downwards.
TTATAAATTCGCATTAAAAAAAACTACTAAGGAAATAGCCGTCGGCCACGACGGCTATTTTTATTTAAACATTTGTTTTCTGATTTTTTGCAAACCCTAGTAAAAAAACAGAAATTCAACGGTTTTTTTATTTTCATTTGAACGTTATTATTCATATATCTATCACTCCAATGTATATAGTACTCGACATTTAGGTAACTGTGAAATTAAACTTATCGTGTGCAATAGCATAATTTGGGTGATGCAACTTCTACAGAATCTTACCGCAGATGAACTCGCAAACATCCCAACCTGCAACCTGGCAGAGACCGTTTACAACAAGTGGATGCAAGCCTCCGGGAAGCGAGGCTCGGACCTCTTTGTCGCCACCACCGATGGTAGGGCGCGTGTGTTCATGCACATGACCAACTACAGTACATTTCTATGAGGATGTCTTTCTGGAACTGGTCCGTCCAAACACGATCTAAAATTGAAGAGGGCTATGGCATCCCATGACGGCAAGAAGATCACCAAAGAAATTAACAACATGTCTGGGGCTGCGGAGGTTTCTACACGAGTTCCCCATTTGGAAGGAGAAGAGGTGTTTGGCTCGGTCAAGAGAAAGCTCGATATGCCAGTGGATTGCGAGGGAGATTCTCATCGCCCCGACAAGGTGAACTTCTCGCATCCACGTGTCCAAACACGATCTGCTGCTGCTCGAATGAACTCGGAGCAATCACCAAGATCTACTTCTCCGGTTCCATTCACTACTAGGGTGTTGGAGACTGACTGTGATACCTTGAAATGGCACATTGCAAGGATATCACACAAGTCCAGAAGGCAGTGTCACGCAGTGCAAGCGGGGAATGGCAACAAGTGCAAGATGTTGATTGCGAAGGGCGGTAAGGCTACAGCTGCCCCAATCTACCGAGTCACTAGGACGGAGTACAAAGGGACTAAACCTCAGACGGCTGATTTCTGGTTCTGTCGTGACCAAATCGAACGATGTGTCACGGGACCGAAGCGCTTCTTTGTCATAGATCGCCCGGAACTCCCAGACGTTTGGCCCGTCCTCTTTGGTACAAACCTCACGCGTTCGGAGATCCTAGAGCTCCAGGAGGCCGGGTTTTGTCTGCAGTCCACTACAGCCCATTCGCCTCGACGCCTCTTTACGACCTCGAAAGTGTTTGAGCCGGTGCTCTGGACTCACCCACGGCCATTGCATGCTGACAAAGTCCCATCATCTCGAAACGACAAAAACGTGCGTCGGAACACCAAGGCTCCCACGGAAGCTCACCGCAATCAATGGGAGAGTGCACGAAACGTTAAGGAAAATATTCTCCGCGTGAACCTACTCCCCTATCCCAGGCTTGGTGCCATCATCGTGCTCCAGTCCGGGGTGGAGACCGATGATAATTTGTACAATATCACATTGTGCAATTTTCCATCATGTACATGCCCACATTACGCCACCATGAACTGTGCTGCTGTTCGAAGGCGTGGCCAGTATGTCAACTGCAAACACTTTTACTATATCTTTCGTTTAATTTGCAAGCTGGACTATAAAGTTGACACGTACATCCATGCCCCTTTTCTCAGCTTGGACAAGGTTAAAAATATTTTGCTGGCAGCTAGGATCATCAAGACTGTGGAATGAAGAATGAGGACCAGTCAATGTTTAGACGGGGAGACTAGAACTAAAAACCCTAAACCCTACTTAGAATAGCTGATGCCCTATTTCAAATTGGTTGAAGTACTTGCATGATAACGTTGTCCACAATAACTATGTATTAGAAAAAAAACAAAAAATAAAATACTACATATAGATCCACATGTTATCTTTCCGTTCTTTGTCTCTTTTCAAAAAGCTCACATGATGGGGTTTAGTTTCACCCATGTACCCTATAATTTTCCACCTATTTACCCTAAAACTTTAAAATTGAACTACTCTAAGTACTAACCCACGGTTATAGGTGCAACAGTCATAGGGTACCAAAATTTACTATTATTAGTAAATATCCTAAAAATAGAGTTTTATTTTCTAAAATTATTGTCATTTTTAAAATTCAGATGGATCCTATGCTCTAGGCTCTCCAAATCCCCGCTCTCTACTCTTGGGCTCTCCTCTCTAGGCTCGCACGGTAGCATCGTTGATTAGGTGCTCTACTTTCTTGATTCCAAACCCCTTTTGTAACTGGAACATTTTTTTGTTCAAGTTGGTGCACTTGTGATATTGCAAGTGATTTGTAAGGTGTTGAGGTTCTAAGAGAAGAGTCTACAATCTGATTCTAGTGATTGGGCACTTAGAAAGAGGTGTTGCATGTGTTCCATGCCCTCACAGTGCTCAAAATTTCACGTAGAGTTGATTAATGAACTTGGGAGCACAAAGGTGCGGTTTTGGGCAATTTCAATGCACTTCAGGTTTTGAGAGGCTTGTTTAAGTCTATGAGCATTAATTTAGTACTATTGAGGGCCACAATGGTGTCGATTACGTGCATTGAATGATTGGGAACACTAAGGTGTTGTTTTGAGTCAATCGGAGTAGAGGAGAGATCCATTGAGTGATTTGAGGTGTTTTGGTGAACAACTTGGAAATTTGAGTGACGAACCTTTGTGGGCGTGCTAGCATGTGAGCCTCGGAGCGTACTCCGGTCCTCTCAGAACTCCTGGACAGGTAGTCTGGTCGAGGTGCCAGCACCTGGGTAGATTGTGTAATAGAAGGGTATGGAATAGCCAGAGTAAAATAGACCGTTAGGAACCATACCGATTCCGGACACCCCGGATAGTGTCCACCCCGGTTAGCAAGTCGTTGTAGTATTTTGGGAAAAGGGGTAAACTGGGTTGTGCTTGTGTGACCGGCTGTGGGTTGGGATGAATCTGCAGTTGAAGTGCAGTACGGAAAGTACCCGGATTGAGGAGTTGAGATAGGGTAACCGGAAAACATTGATGTTCCCATCACTGAAATCAGTAGGGAAGGGTGTGTCTTTAAATCCAACACCACTAAATGCAAATAGAGAACCCTCAGAGGGAAAACAAAGGCTAAAATAAACTAGATTAAGTTGCTAGGCTAGACCGGACAGAGTAGGGTTGGATGAACTTTCAATCCGGAAGGAACCGGATCTAGCCACCACCGGATCTGTTAGTAGTAAAAGATCCAGTTCAAGTACGGAAAGAGGAAGAGTTAGCTCGTGATATAAGGAGAGAGAACCACCAGCCCGGACTAATCTCCGGAAACCTCCCACTTCACAGAGTCTCAGCGGAACGATTACCCGGAAATCACCTCTACGAACATTCTTAATACAAAAATGTGCGCTCTAGGGGAGTATCCGGTATCACGTGCTAAGACAGTCTGATCGAAAGAAGGTGCTGAAGGTGAAGGATGCTTCCGAGAAGGCTGCCAAAATACCCCACCCGATCGTCTTATTGTAATGCAGCACGGAGTAGATACCCTTCGCCAATTATTTTTTGCAAAACAATCGCTTTGGCATTTGTTTGGCGATTAGCACAAAGGGTAATTGGGAACCATCCTCGTTTGCGTTCTAGCGTGTCCCTGCTCTGCTTCGTCATCGAGTAGATGTTGCACGTGATGACATCCTCCTGAACTACATGGGTAAAGATGACCAGTTGATGAACAAAGAGGTGCCATGGCGAGGACCCCAAGAGAAATCAACATTGTTTCTGCAGATGTTTCTCATCGTACATTGTTTACATTTGTTTACTATCTCTCATGTATTTTGTCTGCGTTTGTCTACTTTCTTTTAATTTTTGTCGTTATAGTTTGTTTATATTTGTCTTCCTTGTGATTAATGCTGCAGGTGCCTCTATCCACGCTTGTCGCAATGTGGACCGCCACATTGCGGCGCTAGAGGAGGACAAGGCTATATTTGAGGCGGTCTTTGCCCCTCTCATTCAACCCGCGGTGACACGTCGGCCTCGCCAACCAAGGATTGTTATTGGCTTGGATGATATGGACGATGAGGACATTGTAGGGGAGCCGATTGTCAAGAAATCCCGATTCAGTAAGTAAGTCGGTTTCTGTTATTGCTTTGCAATGTTATTTGTAGTTCTTTGCTCCTGGTTTATGTTTCAGTATTTCTAATAGTGTGGTTTTTCTTGCTTCAGATGCGGCGGACTAAGTGCTCGAGTTCACTGACCTTTCTTCTCTGATCCCGAGTTTTTTCCTAGTCCCCCTAAACCCTTCACACTTCCGCCTTATGCAGAAGGAATTGCTAGACAGTTTGTAAAGTAGTGTAATTCTGATCGTAGACCTCGCCCCGTGTTTGTTTTTGCTTGTGTTTTAGAATTTGTAGATCAAGAGGCAATTGAGTCTGATGGTGAGAAATCTATTAGCAATTGTAGTGACATAGAGGAGTCTATGTCCGGATCATCTAGTCCCACGGCTTCATTTGAGACTTTGCCATAGTGCTATACTCTTGAGTATTGTGACTATTATGTGTTATTTGACACAGATGTTTTTATTGGATTGTAGTGAGATTATTGGGCCACTACCACTTTATTTGCATTCATTGACCATCTTCATAATTGAATGGTTTCACTCTTATTCAAATACTCTAATTCAATTCTAAGTGCATTTCAAAATTTCTTGTACAGTGGGGTGACACCGAAATTGTCCCCTTGTACAATTCCAGGGAAAGTGCCCACACTGCTGCCAATTTTGACACCCTCCCAAGCGCTGGAATTTTTTTATTTATACATGAAAGTTTAGACACAAAATCATTGTTACGTTGGCAACATGTGTACCAAATTTCAAAGCTAGAAGATTGATACAAAAAAAAATATTCAAGATTTACTAACAATGGGTAGCTGTAAGAAATGTTTCACAGCTGCCAACTTTGACACCCTCCCAAGGATTGAAATTTTATTTTTTTTACATGGAATTTTTGGAGTAGGAATATCTTTATGTTGTTTACACATCTAAAAAAATTCAAGTCCAAAAGACCCACAAAAAAAATGATATTCCAAATCTACCAACAGGTGTAGTTGTGAGAAACGAAGTCGCTTCACAACTTCTACTTTTGACAGCCTCCCTAGGGCTGAGAATTTGTTATTTCAATATGAAATTTCTGTCACATGATTTTTATGATGTTGATCACATGTATGAAATTTTCAAGGCCAAAAGATACACAAAAAAATAGTTATTCTATATCTACCAACGTAGTTGTGAAGCGACTTTGTTTCTCACAACTACACCTGTTGGTAGATTTGGAATATCATTCTTTTTGTGGGTCTTTTGGACTTGAATTTTTTCACATATGTAAACAACATAAAGATGTTCCATCTCCAAAAATTCCATGTGAAAAAAAATTTCTTCAATCCTTGGGAGGGTGTCAAAGTTGGCAGCTGTGAAACATTTCTTATAGCTTCCCATTGTTAGTAAATCTTGAATATCTTTTTTTGTATCGATCTTTTAGATTTGAAATTTGGTATAAATGTTTTCAACATAACAATAATTTTGTGTCTAAAATTTCATGTATAAATAACAAATTTCCAGCGCTCGGGAGGGTGTCAAAGTTGGCAGCAGTGTGGGCACTTTCCTTGGATTTGCACAAGGGGACAATTTCGGTGTCACCCCACTGTACATTGGATTTCTTGATACAAACTTAGAAAATTGATTCTAAAACTACTCACGTTTTGGTCTTTAAATCCCAAACCCTAAAACACTAAACTCACAAACATCAAATCAATCAAAAGTCTTACTTTTTGCATAATTCTAACACATTGCACCCCTTTATAAAATTATTGACTCCACATTAGAATGTTATATGCATTTTCATTAACATTACATCTAACACATTTATCAATTTTGCCTAACTAATTTTTTTGACATACATTTTGTTTACACCGCACACATTTTTTGCCAAAACCATTTAAACTGATAGCAAATAATGCCTAAATCCCAAAGCCCACGGTCATAGGTCCACCCAAAAAAAAAATGAAAAATAATGAAAAAAATCTATGGGCTCTTAGGCTCACAGGCTCCTGGGCTCACGCTCCCAGGCTCAGATGGTAGCACGCCCGCAAAGGTTCGTCACTCAAATTTCCAAGATGTTCACCAAAACACCTCAAATCACTCAATGGATCTCTCCTCTACTCCGATTGACTCAAAACAACACCTTAGTGTTCCCAATCATTCAATGCACGTAATCGACACCATTGTGGCCCTCAATAGTACTAAATTAATGCTCATAGACTTAAACAAGCCTCTCAAAACCCGAAGTGCATTGAAATTGCCCAAAACCGCACGTTTGTGCTCCCAAGTTCATTAAACAACTCTACGTGAAATTTTGAGCACTGTGAGGGCATGGAACACATGCAACACCTCTTTCCAAGTGCCCAATCACTAAAATTAGATTGTAGACTCTTCTCTTAGAACCTCAACACCTTACAAATCACTTGCAATATCATAAGTGCACCAACTTGAACAAAACAATGTTCCAGTTACAAAAGGGGTTTGGAATCAAGAAAGTAGAGCACCTAATAAATAGATTGACCAAGAAGAGTGCTCCAATGTGCAACTTCAGCCCGTGCGCACCTCCAAGAGACAAGACTCCACGAAAAAGCTTATAAAAGAAAATGCTCCCGATAGCTCCAAATCAACCCCTTTTGCAACGACCTCCAACAGAACACCTCAATGCAATCCAACACTCACGCAATACACATGAGTGGGCCTATAAACTATCGAAGGTGATAGAAGAATGCACAAGGCCCATACACAAACACAAGGGTTGCGTAGATAGAGATAATCTTTACTCAAGAGCTTCCCTCCTTAAGAGGTGTACACTTGGAGGTGTGTGTGACAACCCATATGGGATAATCCACCACTAGAGGCCTCTAAGATCAACCCATGCCTTGAACCCTTTCCTACACATCATTATTTCTACCTTAACTCCTTTGGCTTCTAGCAACACTACCCTACATCTTCTACTTCATGAGTATTGAAAAATGAAATTGAGTTGCTTCACCTAGAATGAGATAGTGAGAAAGAAAACAAAATACAACAAGACAAAGAATGATGTGAAAAGGAGCAGAAACTCACATCATATTAAACAAAAGAAGAACCATCAAAATGATAATTTGAACAATCATTCTACTGCAGATATTATATAGTATGTACAAGATATAGGTCCTTTAAATTTATAGGGTACTGGATAAGTAGGTCCTCAAAATTAGAGTATAATAAAAAATTTAGACCTATACTGTAGATATACAACCTAAGTGTCTGAAAAAATTGAAATGCAGCTTATTGGTTGGCAACTAGTAAGTAGAGCATCGACCTCCTAGTGGTTGTTCGGTGTTGTAACTCGGAAATCTCGAACGCTAAAAAAAATTGGATGGAGACCATAAAGTTTATAAATTTCCTACGCATAGGGAACTTGCTTACTGTACTTTTTGTACATTGGGTCATTCGGAAAAATTGGTCTTTCCAAAGTTCTTGTGGTCCTCATAAAAATGTAGAACAAATTGTCAAGAGGACCTCAATTTAAAAAGGAGGGACCGCAAAACTTGCTTAAGGAAAGGCTTTCAACCCTTCTTCTGCTTCTTTTCTAAATACATTGTGCAAGTAGGAGGGTAAAAGGCATTATAGGGATTATTGAAAACGTTCTTGTAAGGGGATTCATCAATGAGGATGGTGTTCTTTTTAGTGGCACCACGCTGCTGAAGTTGATGATTGCATTGCAATAGGCGTTGTAATGACTTCAGTAAGACTGCCTTGTTGGGAGAGGCTGGATCTTTGTAAGAATGTTCTTCATACAAACTTTGGCCAAAACTCAAGAAATCTTCAGGAAGGCGAGGGACTTTCTTCCAAATATAATTAAAACAAAGAAGGAGGTATTCCTCCATGACACAAGATCAAAAGCAAATATCATAGCTACAGTCCATACAAAAATTCAAAACTCTCACAGTCTAGGTCTAGCCCTGCACTCACTCCTCTCCATTCCCTTTTGCGACCTCTGAATCTTTTTGAGGCAAGTGAAGGAGGGCTCCATTGATGTCAAAGACAAGATACTATTCCCGGGAGGCTACCTGCACGCTAGCAGACAAAGCAGGGGACAACCTTGTGCTAGCAGCACTATGACTCTTGTCAACATTGACGTCATCTCCTAAGTGTGTAGTCATTTGGAAAGAGCTCCCCTTGTACTCTGGTGACTTGTATCCAAAGAACCACTGCACAAGGAGAAGTAGTTCAGAACATGAGCAACAAGAAGTTGATTGATATAGTTGATCATTCACGATTCAAAATGAAAATAACTCTAATAGAAATTAGAAAATGTGGACCTTAATAATTTGTATTGATTGATAGCTACCAATGGACACTTGTCGGTTGGCAGCCAATACAAGGAAGATCTAGCGAGTGAGCACAATATTCAAAACGTTGGACACTAGATACTTAGGAATAATGCCTACATAAGGAAAGAATGAAGCTGCTGCAGAATCTAAGGAAATCTATATGCAATGAACTAGGATACTACTCCTTGGTCTTCTAGGACAAACTTCGTGTTGGGCGTAAGCGCTTTGGAGAACCTTGACTAGAGCGCTAAGCGTAAGAGGCTCATTTGATAAGTCAGGATTTGTCGCATGTTTAAGAAAGTGAGTTTCCGTATTGTCCTTTTTCAGCATGCGCTTTTTAGATGTTCCATGGGAATTGATAGACAACAAGGATACTTTCTAAACCCCTTGCTAGTGGTGCCTGAAATTTTGGTAGGCCACCGATATGACGAAGACCATTGGACTACAGTAAGGCCTTCCTTCAATCTTCAACAAGATCAACAACAACTATAGCGGTCCGCAATCTAGGAATGGTTTTTGTTGAACCTCGTTTTTCCTAGAAGTTGTCAATTAGGGTTTCTAGGGTAGCTAGGGGTAGCCAAAATTGCCATAAATTGGCGTGGGAGTGGCCATAGTGGCTCATATAATTATTTTGATGGAAGTGGCGCTCGCGCACGCTGTAGAGTTATTGTTAGGATCCCGATTGGTGGCGGGTTTCCGGTTGGGACAGAGACCGGGTTGGAACCGAGTTGAGATGGACGAATCTCTGACAGACCCGGCCGCAATTTGCGTCTTGAAATGGGCGGCCTTAAATTGGGCAACCAACCGTTCATTCCAATGCAGCGTTCCTAGCTCCCCTAGGCTACAGGTTTTTGTGTTTCTGGACCACGCTACTGTAGAGAGTACGCGACCGGGAGGCGAGCGTGGCCTCCGGGAGCTTAGGCGGAGTGCGCGTCATCAGGAGAAGGCGAGTCCGGAACTAGAAGCAATGGGACTGAAGGAGAAGTGGACGCTGGGGCAAAAGATACTAGAGAAGCAAGTGCGCCCGGCCATTCCGGACAGACTAGAGCATTTGGAGCAGCTGCTTCTGGATTTGGTCAAGATCGGGTACGAGGAATTCCTCTATATGCCCTAGGACATCCAGGATAGTAGCCGGAGGAAGGGTGCTGGAGGTAATAGCCGGAGGAAGGGTGGTGGAGGAATTTCGGGATACGGAAATCCAAGGGCAGTACACGAATTAGACAGTGGCGCACTGGCGCGCCATTAACAAGTTCCAAAAAAACCCTTTTGGCTATAATAAGAAGAAGGGGAATTCCCATTGGGTGAAGGATTGGTTCGAGAGCATCTCGGATAAGGATGGGTTCCGGGTTGACAATTGTCGGAGCAACCGAGAGAAGCGGCAGCTGCAGTTTTTGGTGCCCATCCTCAGCCCGGACAAGCCCACCACCTGCATGATCAAGCTAACAAAGGCCACCTATGAGGCCTACTTGTACGACCGGAAGATAGGATGGAGACTCATCATCCACAAGATGGCAGTCCAGGAGGTGCTCAAAATTGGAGGGGCAAAAGGATGTCCCCTGGCCCCTTTTGTTTACCACATGTACTCCCAGCACGGTTTCCTCATAGATAGGGAGAAGGTGCTAATGGAGAAACGCCAGAAGTGCGTGGACCGGGACCCATCGACAAATCGGCAAAGATTCCGGAAGACGAGGGGAATCCAGACGCCATGAAGGTTCGGATGAGGGCTGGAGCGCGGACGAGCTGGGGGACTAGAGCGCACCGGAAGGGCAGGAGGCGGCCCAGCCAGATGAGGGAGGAGGCCAACCGAATCCGGGTAAGCACCGAGTGGAGCGGGGAGAACCGGACCACGAGAAACTGGATGAGAGGGCCCTACCCAAAGCGCGCACTCGAAGGCAGAAGAAGAGGAACCGGGTGATCCTGAACGATGACGAGGAGTACGACGACGGCACGAAGGTCATCATCCCACCCCAATAGAAGATGAAGAAGAGGATGAAGACAACCCCGGTGAATGACCGTGGTTTCTGGGGTGCCCAGAAGATGAAGGTTCCGCGATCAAGTAGCCACCAGAGGATCGTCAAGATGAAGGCAAAGAGGCGGAGGGGGTCGAGACGGAGGAATAGGAACCGGAGGACGAGGAAGATATGCGGGCGGACGAGCCAACCCGGGATGCAGCGAAGGACACACCGGTTTTAGTTGAATCGGAAGAAGTCTTCTTCCAGCCGATCAAGGAGGCCATGGAGGTAGTTGAAAAGAAGTACCACCCGGTTTATGTCGCGATGACGGGAATCAGGAACCTTCTCAAGAGTAAGAAGGTAGACGAGTACTCGAGGCTAGTCCGGAAGCAGCGAAAGGATGAGGACCGGAGCCGGAAGGAAACCAGCGCAATGGCCCTCTTGATGCTGAACCAGAAGACGGAGATCGTGCAGCAGATGATGAAAATCGGGGTCCTGGAGCAGCAAGACCGGACCACCCTCAAGGCTCTTAAAAGGCTGTTTCAACCAGATGGGGAGGTCTAGACCACTTGAGGACAGGTTGTACGACGAGAAGGTGACGGAACCGGGGGTGGAATGGGCAGCGCGGATGAAGTACATTGTGAAGGAGTACGCTGCAAAGGTAGAGGAGAGGCAACTTATATTTTGGAAACATGTGGCCGAGGTCCTCACAAGGTACTCACCCGGACTCCAACCGAAAAAAGGAGAAACTAGCCGGAGAGAGGGAGGGGTGTCTTTAGCCATCGATGAGTTGTTGGCAGCATTCCATTTGTCCCAAAATGCATCTAGGGTTGGAGACATGGACCGGATGATGGGTGCAGGGAATTCTACTCCAGAGCAGACTTCTCGATCGGCTGCGAGTCCGGTGAGGAGCCCGCCACAGAGGAACTTGGACCCAGTTCTAATAGGAGAGCAGTTGGAGGCGAGCGTGGCCAACTTGGCAGACCAGGCAGAGGAGATGGTGGAGACCGGTACTCAACCGGACGAAGGAACAAGACCCGAAGGGGATCGCGAGAGTGAACCGGAAGGTCAACTAGACGGCGAACCCGAGGACGAACCAGAATGGGAAAAGCAGGAGCAAGAGCAAGAGCAGGTTGAAGAAGAAGAAGACGAAGAGGAAAAGGACAGAGCACGGGTGAACAGGAATAAGAGATCTGAAGAAGACTCAGGTGGCTCCTGTTCTGCCTACGAGGCGAGTTCCGCAGAGGACAGTGGCCTGGAAGGTTCAGGAGAGTAGAGGGATTCGGAGTACCGTTGTAACTGGATCCAGTTAGGTAGTAGACCTCTTAGGCTAGATAGGCTAGTACATTGTGCATAGAGTTTTTGAAGTAGTAGAGAATAAGATGCTAAAGTCAAGTAGGATAAGGATTGGACCTTTTTGGGTGAGCTTCCTTAATTTCTGGATCCTAGGTTTTTAAGATCCGTAGATTTTCCGGATCTAGGTGCTTGGGGCTCGCTACTTATCAAGGGATGTTCGCCATTCTTTGGGTCTTTTTTTATCACTGTTTTCTTGTAAGTTAATGACTGTAGATGCATTACCCAGAAACTGTGTGTGTTTATGGTTGTTTGTTGATTGATACTTTGGTCAAATAGTCCTTTGGTGACCGAAAGGACTAACTGGGTTCTCGAGTAAGTTCGGTTTAGAGTCTTGAACACGGATTTTTGGGTGATTTAGTGGTTGTCTGAAGAAGAAGTTTCTATGTCCGGTTGCAGTGGATGATCCAAGTTAGTGGGTGAGTGGTAGGAGCTGTACTTAGTGCTGCACAGAATTTTTGGACGGGTAGTCCGGTTGAGGTGCCAGCATTTGGATAGTCTATGTGGAAAAGGAATACGGAATCACTAGAGTAAAACAGACAGTTAGATACCAAGATTGGTTCCGGACAGTGTGGACAGTGTCCATTCCAGTTAGCAAGTCATTGTAGTATTTTGGAGGGAAGGGAAGACTTGGGTTGCGCTTGTGTGACCGTCTGTGGGTTGGGAGAAACTTGTTGTTGAAGAACAATACTGTAAGTTCCCGGAGTGTAGAGTTATGTAAGTTCCACCGGAAGGTAGTGAAATTCCCATCGCTTAAATCAGTTGGGAGGGGTGTGTCTTTTAATCCAGCACTAGTAATGCAAATGGAGAACCCTCTGATGGGAAACAAAGGCTAAGCTAAACCGGATTGAGTAACAAAGGTGGACCGGGGGGAGAGGAGTTGCTAAGTTTCTTCCCCGGAAGGAAACCCGAATTGAACAGGGACCGGGTCAGTCAGTAGAAAAGGGGAAGACCCGGTTTAGCACGAAGGGGGAAGTTAGATGGTGGTACTAGGGTAGTAACCGCCATTTCGGATCGATTTCCAGGAGTCTCTCACTTCACAGAATCTTTGCAGAACGATAACCAGGAAATCACCTCTACGAATGCTCATAGCACAAAAAAACACGCTCTAGGGGATTATCCGGTATCACGTGCTACGACAGTTTTTTCCAAGCACTTGGCAAAAAAATTGAAACATTGGTGGATCATGCAAATCCACCTCCGTTGAAGAACCTTGAAAGATTTGCAAATTGCCTAAACGCTCCACAAATGGTGGACTGTAGTCCTCCTGAGGTTGTTGCCATTGTGATAGCAATTTTGACAGCAAAACACAAACCCTTGTAGACTCCGAGAGGATGATATTTTTTGAAGTGTCAATGGAAAGCCTAAATTGTACATAAAGGTCGACGATGCAAGATGGTTACTCTGTTGGCCGATAATTGATACGGCCAGTTTGGATATAGAAGTGCCAAGCATCGGAATAGGAGGCATATTATCCAACTCGTCAACGTCTGCCATCACTAAAGGGACTGCAGAATGTCGGTTGGTAGCTAATATTGATGGCCTCGCACTTGCATTTGGAGGAATATAAAAAAATATCAGGATCCTCACTTGAGGGCCCAGCATGAGCGAAACTTAGCGCGAATTCCAGATCAGAATGCATAGGACTTACCTCCTCCAAATTGAATTTCTTTACTTGATTGTGTTACTTGGACACATCTTACTCTGACCGGAAAACTTTGAGCATTGATTGACCATTCTCCTGCACATACAAACAATTCCATGAACAATTTCTCTACTGCCTGCCTATAGGCAAGAACGTCACAAGCGACAATATGAGGTAGGAACTGAAGCTCAACTAGGGGCCATACTAGGTCAATTTCAGTAATGTTACCGCCTCCCTTGATGTTGATGACTGTGGCGGGCGTAGATCTGAATGACTGCTTGAGCTACTTTTGGAGGAGGTCATTGTCAATGCCACGAAATCCGCCATTCCAGTCAACTATTCCATCTAGAAATACTTGGCACCAACCCAATGGCTTTTGGATTCTTGTATTTTTATTAGAAGCTTTTAAATTGATCCGCTTGCTCTCGCTGCTTGAGATAAGACAACGACAATGTCATAAGTCTAAATCAAACTTTTTAAACCCAACGTGAAATGAGGGATGATGATACACAGTATGCACTGCCCACAAGAAATCCTAAGAGTTGGCAACATGGGACATAATATTGCAATGCCTCGCATTATTGATGGAGAACACGAGGACGGGAATTTTTGGTCTCCTAGGCTCGTCGTCTTCATTGTCATTGATAAAGACGTGGTCGTGAACGGGACTTGGCTTCTTCACCTCATTATGCTTTGCGATTGTCAGGATGTTGGACCTGCTGACGAGCACGGGGTCCTAAGAAGTTGAATATGCAAATAGAAAAAACATCTTAGGGCAGTTGTTGACAAGGATAACAAAATTTGCTCCTCCATCTAGTACTCTGATATAATGTATGCAAGGTGATCTGTGTGCTTGCAATGATAAACTGCTTTTGTTCTGCCGTTCCCCATTGACGGAACTTGCACTCGGTTGTGAGACAAAAGAATCCAATGAAAAATTGGGGAAGCCACACCATCTTTGGACTTGTCTGTTGTCGGATTCATTGCATTTATGCGACCTATCAATTAGACATTCCTGTTTGGATACTTCTTCATGTTAGTGTAGATGTTACGTACAATGGCCTAAGAGAAGATCTTTTTCCTTGCCAGCTCCTCCTTGTTTTTGTCAAATTATAGAGTCTGGCCTGCATCCTTGCACGGCAATGGGTATCTCTCAATCTTCCTCATAACCTCATTCATGATTATGCAATCAAGCTTCTTATCTCGACACCAATCAAACAACGTCTGTCTGCCCCTAGTGCTCTTGATGCAGACTTGCCGTGCAAGAATATCGTAGGCTAGGGCGAGAAGATTAGAATCTTGCACACCCCAAGTTGGGACGAGGTCGGTCTTCTTGGTGTTTTTCATTGGCATCCGCGGAAATAAGCTTGGCTCACTACCATCAACTTCCCCACCTCCTAAGCATTGAATACTTAAAGCTACCATTTCAAGATCTTGTCGTTAGAAAGCACAAGGGGAAGCTTGCTTGACGCCTCCTCCTCAACAAAATGAGCCATCACTTGGGCCTTTGCTGCTTGCACAATAGCCAAAACATTCTATTAGACAATGACTTTTGCAAGAGCTGTGTCGGCTTGTAGCCAATACATGAAGCTAAGAAGCAGAGAAGCATAGGAATGAAAACCTATCAATGCAACCAATAGAAAAGGAGGAGAATGATTTACCTCAAATGCAACCAAAGGCTCTCTACCACCATTGTGTTGCTCCAAACATCCAGCTCTTTGACTTTCAAGCGGCCCAACCAAGCGCAGCGGAGGAATGGAATGATTCCTTCTCTACCTTCTCTGCAATGTTGAGATTGAGTGCGTTCAAAACTCTTAAGCAATTTCAGATCTTGACAGAAGATTGGGGTGATCTTGAAATCAAGCGGATCCTTGCAAGCTTTGGAGTCCACAGGAAATTGCTCAACAAGCTCACAATATGTTGTATCAGTGTGTTGTCGACCAATTATGTACCATTGGACCTTTGGGTTCTTCCACCACTGAGTCTTTGTACCATTGTGCAACTCAACAACGGCATTCTCTGCTAGATTCAAATCCATGACATCATTCATTCTGCTGTCATTATTCGTTGAGGCGCGCTTCAGAGGAATTCTTTAGATCTCAAGCTACTTTTTGATTGCTCCAAATCCCTTGTATATGGTTTTCACTTGTCAAAAATCAAAGAGTATGGTCAACTCAGCTGTATAGGAACATATTGGCTGACAACGGATACCAATGTATAAATCATATAAAAAAGAAGAGAATGACAACTCAGCTGATCCAAGCGTTCCTTTGCAATTTTCATGTACTTAAACTTGTAAAGCGTAATGCTAAGTCTATTCAATGGAATGATGCCCTAAAGCTTTTGTTTCCTGTAGTGAAACAAACATCCCTAGTCTGGCCTAGTCCGCCCTTCAACGACTTGTAAATCGAGTCAATTTTAGTGTCCTTTGTCTTCATCGACATCCAATTTCCACGCGATAAGGCATCATCCAAAGTTACCAAGCTCCTTCTTTGGATTGGCCTTCGCCTTATGCTTTGATTTGCAGCCCTCCTCAATAACTGGCACCTCATATGCTGGAGCATCTCCTCCTCTGTTTCTCAGAGCGTCTCTCCTCTATAGAAAAAGAGCGGATGTGACCAGAGAGCAGAGAGCAGAGAGGAGAAATTAGAGAGAAGAGAGCAGAGAGCAGAAATTAGAAAGCAGACTTTAAACATTTTCTAAGTCATTTTCAAGGTTAAGGTTCCTATAACCGTGGAATTATGCATTTTTTATTTATATTTTTTGGAAGAATTGGCGTGTATAGCCGTGGAATTTAGGAGAATTTAGTAGTCTGATATGGAATTTGGGACATTCATCCACAATCTTTCATACGACATTCATCCACATTCATCTATGCCTTCACTAGTAGAAATCTAGTATAATGTGACATGCCTTGAGCCAGTCTCCAAATCTTGCTCTTTTTTGTGGCTCAAGGGTTGTGGAACTGGGTAGTATTTTCCTGGACATCTCCCTCTTCAGTGCCCTATTTTCTACTATGGTAAAGACACCCATTTCCGGTCACTTAAGACATGAACTATACTTGGTATTTTAAGTATTTTTCCTCCTTTAGCAATAAGAAATTGAGAAGTTTTCATATTTATTGAATAAATACCAATTTCAAAGTGGAAGTTGTAGGTTTACCTAAGACCAATCATAGGCTCTAATGTACAAATGAGGTACATCTCCCCTTTCAAATTCCACTAAAGGAGCATGAATATTGCATGAATGTTTCCAATCGTAACTTAAATTCCATTCATTCATTCATTTGCAACACGGCATTGCATGTAGGTGAATGACATTTTAATTTCGGGTGCACCACAGAGTGACTTGGCAACCAATACTGAGCTCGGAGATGACGTGCCCACGCTCTGAACTTTCACTTGAAACCGGTACCCACGGTGAGTCATGTGACTTGTAACCCATGCAAGTCCTGTGACGTGGGACCAAACAAACAGAAGCTCTTGTCCACTATCACTAGCACTCTACTTTGTAATTTGAAGGTCATCCTAACAGTCAGACCTTACTATTCAATTCCTCCACAAACACCAAACACTATATAGGTAAGCACTAACTGATAGTAAGCTAAAACAAGGAGCTCAAAGAAAATAACCAGGAGTATATAGTACAAATGATAACTATAAAATAAGCCATTAAAATGGCTATGCAAAATTGATATATAATATAGTTGTAGGAAAGTACAATATCTATGAGGTCTACGCACTAATTGCCTCATCATCAAGTGAAGATTACAAATGACTAGAAAGAGTAAGCGGCACTTACTTACTCAGGGTCCTCCACACGACGGCGCTTCATTGCAGCAACCTTGTTTGGCTTCTTTGCAGATAGTATAGGAGCAGGAGGAATTGGTGAAGCCTTTGCAAGAGAAATCATGGACTTAAGAACAGCCTCAAACAACTTCTTGTCACTCACCATACTTAGAACGTGCCTACTAGTAGTCTTGCAAGCAGTATTGGAATTTCCTTAAAAGAACCACGCTATAAACACATAAGTATACATTAACATCAAAAAAGGCAAAGGCAAATACATTTTAAGGAGATTAAAGAAGAACATTTCATATCAGTGCTAACAGCAACATCAATGACAATGTCTCCAACCGTGGTCAAAGCCAAAACAAGGCAAGCAAAAAAGTACCCATCCTTCTCCCTGGGTCTCGCCATGGACGAGCACCATCCATTAGAGGGTTGGTGTAGTAATTGATCAATGTGTCGTTGAAGCGAACGTCTACACCATGGGGAACCAACTCAGACACATCACGAATGGAAAATGATGAACTCTATTGGATGGAGTCCTCGGGCCGAGACACACGCTTGAGCAAAAGGATATTAAACCTGTTGGTTGTAGTATTGGTACTTGACCCTCTGGTAAGTCAGCAATCACTAAGTCTGCAGCTTCACACATAGAAGGCACCCCACGAAAGCTAAGAGAAAGAAAAGGAAAGCATCATAGAGCAAATTTTTGAACCTCACGAAATATCGATGCTCCTCAAGAATGGAGGCGTTGAACACAAGGGCTTGCAGAAAAAGCTCAGTGGGTGCAGGCGGTGATAAAGTAGGACTCAATTTTGAATGAGTGGAGAGGGTACACTGTGGGCATCAGTCATCATCGTGTCTCCACTTGGAGCAAACTTGCTTGAAGTCATGGAAGTAATAGGGGATGCAGCCTAACCCTAAGTAGTGACATTTTTTGATGCAACCTCCGTAACTTAGCTGTTAGCCTTCGTTGCCGCCTTCTTCTTCTTTGATGTAGACTTATCCTTCGTTGGCGCCTTTTTCTTCGACTTCTGTACATCCTCAGCTGCAGTCTGATCAGCAGCCTCATCCTCATCTTTGTCCTCATCAGAGAGCTCGACCGTAGCACTCAACGATTTCATAAGCTCAGCCTTTGTGTCAAGTACAAAACTCTTGGGGCATTCGATGTACCTGTTGAAGTAGGATGATTGCGTGGGCTGATGTTGCTCATAGCCATGCGCATTAGCTAGAGTAGATGATGCGAATGAGCTAGACTTGCAACTAGAGAAGTGGTACTAGTTAGAAGTAATGAGAATTGGGTCTCCCAAGTGATATGGGCTGATCCTAGTGTACTAGGAGTGGAGTATGGGCTGATGTCCCATATGGTTTGCCAAGGGGACTCCCTTGGGTGTGCTACCTTAGAGGGACAGCCCATGAGTAAAGATTATCTCTTTCCTATGCATTCCAAGTGTTTGTGTGAGGCTTTGGCATTCTAATCTAACCTTCAATAGGTTATGGGCCCACTCATGTGTTTTGCGTGAGTCAAAGATTAGATTGCTCATTGTGTGGAGGTCGTGCGTTGGAGCGCTGATTTTGGAGTATTGGAGCGCTGATTTGGAACTTTGGAGGGCTGAATTCGAGCTTTGGTGGGCTGATTTCGACATTGGGAGGTATTACAATCTTCCTACCTTTGATCTACGTGTTGGAGGGCTGAATTCGCACTTTGGAGCTATCATTTGTTGATTTGGAGCTTTTGGAGCACTTTGGAGCACTTTTGGAGTTTATACACGTCTACAAGGGCTGAATTGGAGCTTTGGAGCTTATTGGTGCTTGTTGGAGTATATTGGAGCTGATTGGAGCTTATTGGAGCTTATTGGAGCTTATTGGCTCAATTTGTGCTCAATTTGTGCTCAATTTGTGTTGTTGCAAGGCACTTTTATGCTTTGAGGCTCTTGGGGTGAGTCTACAATCTGATTTTGGTATTGCAATTCTTGCACAAGGGTTTGGAATGTGAGTTATGCCCTTGGAGTGCTCAAAATTAGAGTTTGGGTTAGTGAATGCACAACGGGGCTGATTTGATGAATTTCAATGCAATTAGGACTTGAAGGGGCTGAATTTGCATTGATTTAGAGTCCTTGGAAGGCACAAGGGTGTCCATAGGGTGCATTACATGTTGTGAAGCACAAGGGTGGTGATTTGAGTGGATTTGAGCCAACGAGTGCGCAATTCTCCTAGTTAGGGTGTTGTGGTATGATCTTGTGCAAATTCACTAAGAACCATCACGATTGAGTGTTGTGAGGTTGATGTGTAGCACAAAGGTGCTGATTTAGTGTTTGGAATTAGTTTGGAGGCATTAGAAGCACATACGTGTGCAATTTGCTTCACAAATCACAAAATTGTCAAAAATCATAAAAACAATTTTTCTTAGCTTTCTAGGGGCTGAATTTTGTGAGCGTACGTCCTTCAATCAAGGATATGGCTACATTTGAGGGTGAAGGTGCTAAGGTTGTAGACAAGTTCGATGGCGTCAACTTCCACTTGTGGAAATTCAAGATGGAAATGGTCATGGCCGAAAAAGAATTGTGGGAGATAGTTGAGGGTAGTGAGGAACCGCCTTCGTCCGACGCCGAGGCTAGGGTACGAACTGCGTACACTCGGCGAGAGAAAAAGGCCTTTGCGATTTTGGCTCTTAATCTTTCTGATTCCCAGCTTTCTCATATTCGGTCGTGCAAGACTCCCGCCGAGGCATGGGCCAAGCTTTGCAATATTCATGAGGCAAAGAGCTTGGTCAATATCTTGTTTCTGAGGCGCAAGTTTTTCACCATCAAGATGGAAGAAAACGACGACATGTTGGCGCATATCAACAAAGTCAAGGCTCTTGCGGATCAACTCAACGGCGCAGACGTCAACATTACCGACGGTGATATCGTTATGACGCTCCTCGAGAGTTTGCCGCCGTCGTACGAGTATCTTATCGTTGCTATGGAGACTAGGCCCATTAGCGAGCTCACTCTTGATTATGTGACATCACGGTTGTTGCATGAACTCTCGCGGCGCAAAGAGAACGAGACTCGTGGCGATAGCGCGGCGCTTATGGCGAAGCAATCCAAGAGCGGTGCCAGTGGGAGCTCTATAGACAAGGTATGCTACTATTGCGGTAAGAAGGGCCACTTGGCAAAATTTTGCTACAAACGCAAGAGACAGGAAAGTGCCAACAATACAAAGGTCAACGATGCAGGTGATGAGTACGCATTTATGACTAGCGTCTCTTCTTGTAGTGATGACGGGGACGAGTACGCAATGATGGCAAGTGACGTGTCATGCAATGGTAGTGTGATCGATTGGATTGTTGATTCGGGAGCCTCGAATCACATGGCGCCCATTAGGACTTGTTTCCAATCATATCACGTCATATCTCCAAAGAATGTCATTTTGGGTGATGATACGGTTCTTCAAGCCGTGGGTAAAGGATCCATCATCGTAGACACCAAGGTGAAGGGTCGTGTGAAGACAATTACCATCCATGATGTCCTCCACGTTCCCAAGTTGAAGGCAAATCTTTTATCGGTGCGACATTTGGTGATGAAGCATTTGCGAGTGGAATTTAGCGACCAAGGGTGTTTTGTGTTGTCCCCAAGTCGTGAGGAGGTGGCCATTATACACGAAGTCAACGGCTTGTACCAAATCAAGTTTTCCAAGATGCACGCGGCGGAATCGGCAACGTTGGTGCAATCGAGTTCAAACGAAGACAAGTTGGCGTTGTGGCATCGTCGTCTCGGGCATTTGAATGTCAAGAGTGTGAAAGCACTGCGTGGAATGGTAAGTGGCATGGATCTTGCACAATCAAACGTCGCGCCTAGTTCATTCACATGTGAGGGTTGTATTGAAGGCAAGCAACAACGCTCACCGTTTCCAGTTGATGGGGCAACTCGTGCAACCAAGGTTCTTGAGATTGTGCATTCCGACGTGTGTGGTCCAATGAAGACCACGTCTATGGGGGGTTGCAAGTATTTTGTGACGTTCATTGATGATTTTTCGAGGAAGATATGGTTGTATCCGATCAAAGCAAAGAGCGAGTGTTTTGAGAAGTTCAAAGAGTTCAAGGCGTTGGTTGAGAAGCAATCCGAGCACAAGATCAAGGTGTTTCGATCGGATAATGGCGGCGAGTTCTTGTCCAACCAATTTGGAGAGTTATTGAAGAAAGAAGGCATTGCTAGACAAACGACAACGCCATATACGCCAGAACAAAACGGTGTTGCGGAGCGTGCAAATCGAACCATTGTGGAGATGGCGAGGAGTATGTTGCATGCACAAAATTTGAGTTTGGACCTTTGGGCGGAAGCGGTGGTGACTGCGGTGTACACACGCAACCGATGCCCGACGAGTGCGGTTCAAAACATGACACCAGAGCAAGCGTGGAGTGGGAGGCCACCCCGCGTGGAGCACATGCGCACATTTGGATGCATCGCATTTGCAAAGGTACCCGATTCTCAAAGAACCAAACTTGAGGCCAAGGCAACAAAATGTGTGTTTCTTGGATATTGTGAAGGTACCAAGGCGTACAGGCTCATGTCGCTCGACACCAAGAAGATCATTCGAGCTCGTGATGTGACATTTTGCGAGAATTCCAAGGTTGAAGACAAATTGGACGATGGTCCAAGTGGAAGTAGTGGCGATATATCGGTGATTGTGGACCAATCTTCCAAATCTCCCGTTATTGATATTGTTGATGAAGACGAGGATGACGAAGATTTTGGTGACGAGGAGCATATTGAGGAGCCACCTTTGAAGACGAAGAATGGCGAGAAAAAGGCACAAGCAACGGCGGTTGAAGACAATGCATCCTCGAGCGATCGTCGTTATCCAGAGAGAAATCGTAGACCACTTGGCGAGTGGTGGAAGAATCATATTCTCCCTCAAGGTGAGGAGGAGCATGCAAACGTTGCACTTTTAGATGCTCCATTGACGATTCGTGAAGCGTTGAGTTGTGATGATGCAAACAAGTGGGAGCAAGCCATGCAAGAGGAGTACAAGTCGTTGATGGACAATGGCACTTGGGAATTTACTCCCCTCCCCAAGAATCGCAATGCTATCGGTTGTAAGTGGGTATTTCGTGCAAAGAGAGATGCAACGGATGATGTGGTTCGTTATAAGGCAAGATTGGTGGCAAAGGGCTTTTCACAAATCGAAGGTGTTGATTTTCATGAGACCTTTGCACCGGTGGCGAAATTCACCACTATTCGATGCATTTTGGCCATCGGGGCTGCCATGGATTTGGAAATGCATCAAATGGATGTGAAGACGGCGTTCTTGAACGGCGAGTTGGACGAGGACATCTACATGGTACAACCCGAAGGATTTGTGCAACGAGGTAATGAGAACCTTGTTTGCAAGTTGAACAAGTCATTGTATGGGTTGAAGCAATCTCCACGCGCATGGTATCAAAAGATTGAAACGTTTCTTGTTCATATCGGGTTCACAAGGAGCATCGCTGATCACAGCTTGTATTTCTTGCAAAAGGGGCAACATGTGGTCATCGTGATCATATATGTGGATGATTTGATCATCCTTGCAAGTTGTATGAGCTCTTTGAAGGCATTGAAGGCAATGCTTGAGAACGAGTACGAGATGAGTGATCTCGGTGAGTTGCACTTTTGTCTAGGAGTTGAGTTTGTGCGAGATAGAGCAACACGCACCATAACAATGAATCAAAGCAAGTATGTTATGGATGTTCTCAAACGCTTTGGCATGGAGGATTGCAAACCGGTTGGCACTCCATTGGATGTGAATTCCAAACTCGTGAAACTCACCGATGAGGAGTATGCATTAGAGGCTCAATCTATGGTGGATGTGCCATACAAGCAAGCTGTAGGGTCATTGATGTATGCTATGATTGCAACAAGGCCGGACCTTGCGTATCCAATCAGCGTTGTGAGTCAACACATGGCAAGACCGGGTTCAAGTCATTGGGTTGCGGTCAAGAGGATCATGCGGTACTTGAAAGGCACAAGTGATGTGAGGTTGTGTCTTGGAGGTGACAACATTGTGTTGAGTGGCTATTGTGATGCGGATTATGCGGGTGATACCAATGATCGTAGATCGACCACGGGGTACATGTTCAAAGTTGGATCGGGGGCCGTTTCATGGAATAGCAAGCGCCAACAAACCACGGCCACGTCAACGGTTGAGGCGGAGTACATGGCGACGAGCCACGGTACGAAGGAGGCCATTTGGTTGAGGCAACTAATGGCGGATGTGAAATGCACTCAAGAGGAGGCTACAACAATCATGTGTGACAACCAAGGGAGTATGTCATTGGCGAAGAATCCAACGCATCACTCACGTACAAAGCACATTGATGTGCAATATCACTTCATTCGAGAGAAGTTAGAGATGAAGGTGATAGAGTTGAAGTATTGTCCAACGGAGCACATGGTGGCGGACGTGCTGACAAAGGCTCTTGCGAGAGATCGACATCAAAGACTAGTGGTGGCATTTGGGCTCGAAGGCTTTGGCTATTCGCAAAGTGGGAGTGTTGAAGTAGGATGATTGCGTGGGCTGATGTTGCTCATAGCCATGCGCATTAGCTAGAGTAGATGATGCGAATGAGCTAGACTTGCAACTAGAGAAGTGGTACTAGTTAGAAGTAATGAGAATTGGGTCTCCCAAGTGATATGGGCTGATCCTAGTGTACTAGGAGTGGAGTATGGGCTGATGTCCCATATGGTTTGCCAAGGGGACTCCCTTGGGTGTGCTACTTAAGAGGGGCAGCTCATGAGTAAAGATTATCTCTTTCCTATGCATTCCAAGTGTTTGTGTGAGGCTTTGGCATTCTAATCTAACCTTCAATAGTACCAGCAACATTCCATGACGTGATCCCTGATGAAGTTCCTCTTCTGCGTCTTTGAGAAGATAAGGCCATATTCGCTAAAATAGGACTATTCCGGAGAGTTGGGACCTTTTTAACCCTTCGGAGTTGCCATATCCAGTACTTTGAATTGTGATAACTTGGAGAATTTTCCACTACGATGTCGCGTATAATAGTTGCATCCGGACTTCCGTGAGGAAGCTTGGATCCCTTAATTGTCTCCCGAGATAACAACTACGCATTTCAACTACTTTTGGATTTTTTGTCTGCGCAGAATCCAACAATTGTCCTAAGTATGTTGGAACAGCTGAATGATGTCTTTCGTCGCTCTCTTTCATCGTGCACCTTCATTGAATGATTTATACTCTATTCGTACTATGTTTAGTAACACTCGAACCAGACGCACGACAATCTTTGATTGCAATATGTAAGGACGTTCATGGTCACCTACGTTGTGGTTTAGGGTATACGTGATTATGACTTTGCTTCTTGTATAATAATAACCTATAGAGTGGTTTAGGGTACACTATACACAGATAATGTCTACTTTCGGTTGCATATACGCTCTAAATTAAATCCACCATTTTTGCGAAAGTTTAGTACTGATTTTTGTATTCCATTCCCATTTTCACTTCATATACAATCATTGTATATACTACCTTCCGTTCTCATTTGTCTCTGCGTTATATTGGCTGGTCACAAATCATTCAAACCTATTCAATTTTTAAACCTAATATATAAAGGTGATTTGAGCACAACACCTCATAAAATTTAGAAGCTTCTAGATGATATTATGAACACTTTGAAATTCCATTGTAGCCTTTCTACTACAGGCATCCCGCTAGAAAATGTATTTTGTACATCCCCTCTTGATTACATTTTTCATCCGGTTCAGGAGATCCTACTATGTGAATCATCCCAACACCACAACATCGTACAAATCAGAATAAAACATACATCCTCTTCATGTGTACATGGTTTACCATACCCAACTACCATGGCATGAAGTAATTCAAAAGAGTTCAAAAGAACTCTAGTATTACGTTGTACTTTTTTGTACCATTGTCATCACTAAGAACAATGCCCTATCAAATAGCCGTGCACAATTTTGCGTAAAACCATCATATTAAATGGCCAAAGTGAAAAGGAAAATAATATCATCAAGAGTCGGAATTAAGCAAGAGTATATATTTTAGAACTTCATGTCTTATACACATTGGTCCCAACGTTGGAATGAACTAAGATTGCATCGCCTATACATCCCATATCAGATTGTATTTAAGATGTTACTCACTGTTGGAAGAGCTTGCTTCTTCTGGGGCATTTAGAGTTGCTTGAATGCTATATGCTATTCTAGCCAACGCTTCTAGTATATGCCGTTTTGGAATAGTAATGGCAACACCACGAATTCCTCCTCTTGGCTTCTACGATGTTACCACAAAAGTTGTGCTAGTCATTTGCTCTTCATACTCTATGTCTTCCTCCCATTTAAAGTTTGGCAATGTGTTCCAATCCTCATATGGTGTGCATTCTTTCCTTCGTTGTACACAAGGTTTATACCATTGTACTTTGATTTTCTTTTGGTTGATATTGCCATACGTTAGTATTGGATCTGAACGTGCTTTACCGAGCTAAATGGGTGCATTGCTATCGCTTGCAGGACGTACTAACATAAAATACCGTGCATGACAATCTCGACCTACCCGAAACAAAGGTCTAGGACGCAAACTACGTGGTCCTATGTAATGCTCGTCCTTGGCGAATTTGTCACGTTGTGCACCGTCAACATCATACAGTGTCTGAACATCAAATGATTGTCTGGTTTGAGGCCAAAATCCCATGCACAAGACATCCACTGCTTCCATCTCGCTTTGCTCCAGCGCCTCCCTTACTCCACTCTAGTATTGCACTAGGGAAGAATTGTGGCGGGCAAATTCCCCTGTGGCTTTTGCTTCACCCACAACCTTCCACAGTTGTATAAAGCCTTTGATGCCTTTTACTATTTCAGCTTGCCCTTTGATTGAACAACCAAGCTTTTCCATGCTCTTTAACTATGTGAGGTTAACAAATAAAAGCACATTAAAGCAAAATTCACGGTATCTTATGAAAACAGAAGGTGACTTTGAAAATAATTCTTATATCTAGGCATTTTGGAATGGATAATTATCTCTGAGCATTTTACTTTATATTAAACATCACGCGTGACTAATGCCACTAGCTCTAGAAATAGTTAATGACATTCTTTACAGTTCACACATGATTTTGAATTTAAAATCAAGTGTGACTGACGTCACTAACCATTGCTTTGGGGGTTAGCGACAATAGTCACATGTGATTTTTACTCCATTTGATCATTCGTTTTCATTATGTTTTTATGTAGTTCCTTCTATATTAATTATATATTTGTGCTATTATTTTTTGTCAATTAGTGGGCATTATAAAATTTACAAATGTTTAAAATATCTTCCAATCATATTGAAAGTTTTGTATAAATATATTTTTTGACAATTGGAATAGGAAAAATTATATTTAAGGTAAATAAATGTTATGGAGGTGGTTTTCTGCGCACAGAGGTTTAGGGTTTTGCACACGGAGGTGCACTTTGCTGTCGAGGAGTGACGCACGGTGACTATCCATTTCGTGTACTAAGGTCGTCTATTGCGCCGCACGTAGGTGGTTCTCTACGCACGGAGGTTTAGGATTTTGCACACTGAGGTGCTCCACTTTGCTGTCAAGGAGTGGCGCACGGCGCCTGTCCATTTCGCGTACTGAGGTCGTCTATTGCGCGGCACGGGGTTTGTCCAATACCGGGTACGCATAGGTTTCTGCGCAATGCCCTTATTCGTAATCCTTTCCTCGTTGTTCTGCAATGTTCCGGATTTCAATGCGATCGAGCGTACCACGGCTGCTTGTGTTCTATTCGCATTTTGGGATAGGATCTTACAGTGTTTGTTCAATTCGAGATCCACCCGCGATTACAAAATAATTGCACGCAGAGACTGAGGTTTGTGTCGCCATCGGAAGCTCGAGGTTGTTTTTTGGCGGAGTTGCAGTTGGTGCACTTCATGGAAATGTCCATTGATTGTGCATTGAGATGGACACGGATAAACTGTTGACTATCGGCCTCAACGTATTTTTTGTGAGTCGTACATTTCTTTATGCTTGATACTCAATCTTTATACTGCTTAAAGAAATTGGAATTTGTTGTGATATTTTAATTACCATCTATAGTTGAAATAATTACGGTGGTGAGTACATACGCTATACAGAATGTGAACGAGTACATGGTAATTTGTAGTGTTAGGGTATCCCGAGGGCAGTGCAGCGAGTGGTCAGTTGACTACTAGCAGTGAAAATATTGGTATGATCTATAGAGCCGGACGGCACTGCATAGAATTCCGATGACCGTCCTAGGAGACTTTGAATGTCTCCTGAGTTCGGGTATGGTAGCTTCATAATCTCACAATGTGTATGTGTTGTGGGGCCGAGGATAAGAAAACCACGCCGTACATGAGTGGTTGGAAGTAGCCCAGAATGCTATCAGTTGTCTGGTTGGATTATTTGAGTATGTGGACCATAGCGCTGGAGACCACGTTGGGTGTTTATAAGAACCACTTCAATGAAGACGACCACTACGCCATGTGGGAGGATTTCCTGACCAAGTACACCAACGGGGACATCATCAATCCCGATACGGCCCTGCCTTACAAGCAGACCAAAGGCGCCAACAAAAGGTACGCGTTGCAGAGCGAGTTCTTCAAGCCAATGGGGCATTTCACGGACAACGACCTCAAAACTTATGTGCAACATCTGCTCGGGAGAACCTAGAACAGAACGCTGCCATATCCCAAAGTCTCCGTGGCCAAATCAAAAATTCCAATCCTGGACAACTGCTGCAGCAGTGAGTGGGTTGAGCGCCACAAGCCCAAGACGGTCATTCTTCAGGAGTTGGTGAATGCTGACAATTTCGTCAAATTCACGAAGGATGACGGCTCTATCAAGAGAGAGAAATGGAGAGACTAGAAGAAGATATCTTGGTTCTCCTTGTGTTGAAGCGAAATCGGCCGCCTCCAATCTAGAAAGCAAAAAACAATTGTCAAGCAAGGAAGAGGAATGCTTGAATGGGGAAAAAATGAAAGAATCTGAAAGGTGTGGACTCTAACCTTGACAAAGAACTCATCAATCCGGAAGTTGCTATGAAATTTGCTGGACATCCTCCATGTTAATAGGCCGCACTAACGGAAAAGAGGAATATCTAGGCAAGGCTTCTCCACTGGCCGAGTCCGAAGGCAGTTGATGACGGCATAGGAGTCTTTCTTCTGCTTGATATATAAAGAGACCTCACTCTCATTTGGGCTGGCAGACTCCATAGGCTCCTTGATAGTTGAAAGTCAAGTAGGAATCTACTAACATAGAATTTAGTACAAAAAAAATCATAATTATTCAAACAAATGACTTATGAACCAAATGGTTTAAGTAAAAGTGCATAAATGCACGTGGATATCAACATCCACAAAGATCAAGGTAAACTAAGGCGAGGAGACCGTCTAGGTGTTACTCTGGTCTGGGCACGAGCAAGTTCTCGTGCCTCACAAACCCACTAGTTATGGTGAGTGGCATAACGCCTTCTTGCCTTACAAACCGCGTACTCCTCCGCATTAGGAGGCGGACATGACTCTATAGTAGGTGATTCATACTTTTAAGTATGTTTCATTGCGGGCAAGGCAAGAACAACCCGATCCGAAGGAAAGCTATCCGTAACGAGATTTAAAATTGGACACGTACAAAACCTAAATGTATAAGAGCCCAAATCTACTACCTCTTGGACCTCGGACTCCTCCTCAACTACAAGAGCAACCTCTAGCACGACTTTATCTTCTTCCACATTCTCCTGCTCCTTCGTCTCATTGTCATTTTCCTCGTCCTCCTGAAACTCTACTTCATCCTCCAAAAGAGCATCGATCTCGTGAAGCTTAACCTTCTGCAACTGTGACTAGACCATGGTCTTACTATCTTGGATAAACAATATGAAAATCCAAAATGCTCAAAATTTCATATTGAATCAAATTTTATGAGTGCATTTAAACCATCATCAAACACTAGAAAGCATTTCACATTCAAAGTGACAATTCTATCTATAGAACCGCAAAGGCAAGGCAAACATTTGATAGTAAAAGCCAAAAAAAGCCAAAAAAACTAAAGTGCCTAATTCCACAGATCTATGGGGATGGCCTTTGTGTCTAGGATGGCGAGAAACAAGGTACCAAAGCAAAAATTTATACAAAGGAAAATATTCACAATACTATAAAACATTCTCAAATACTCAATATCCTCAACACATTTGTGTGTACAAAGTAGATTCATAGGGTAGGAAACATCTAAAACTACCATACACCATCTAAACAACATGGCTAGAAGAGATCTATTTCACGTGTTTGTAGAGAAAGGACAAATGAAACCAAACAAACAAATTAAAACTCATGCACTTCTAATGAGACTATGTACAATCAAGAACATGAAAAAAAAAAAAAAAATTTAATCATTCAATTAAATCAGAAAGCTCTGAATTGAAATTGCTAAAAAAGAGGACGAATTGGCATTGAAGCTAACCCCACGGATCGGTGGGGTTGACCTTTGTGCCGAGCAATGCCAAAAACAAGTTACTAGACCGAATCACAAACCTTTGCAGTGACCACTGCAGCCGGTCCAAGTACTACTTCTTGTTCTTCTCCTTGTGCACTTCTTTTGTTGACCTGTGCACATGTTTTTAGAGTGAGCGATAATATGCACTGCACCTAACATGCTTCCATTAGAACACATCTAAAACCCTAATTTTGCACTAAAATTAGACCTGATATGTATTTGTTCAATGCAACACTAGAACTCATTTATGTAGTATCTTGTTACGGATATTTTAATCCAACAATGGATTATCCATTATTGTAGCATTGCTCCAAATCAAACTCCAACTATCCCCACCCTGTAAGAAGTTTTAGTAAGAAATATAATGTATTTTCAGTGGGAGCATAGGGACGTCCTCCCTGTCTCTAAGTCAAACAAAGTTAGCATTCTTCACCTAGTTCATAGATACTCATGCGGAAGTAAAGCCAAAAACTAAAATAAATGAAAAAAAAAAAACAAAACGATCCAAATAACAGGCTCCATGAGTGAAAGATTGAGATGATGAGGACGCCACTCACCAACTCTCCCATTCAGTTCTCCACACTCTTTTCTTTTTGGTGGCAGTGAATAGAGAATCAATGCACTTTGTGTTTCGTAGCTTCCCCCATGGATCCGTGGGATTGGCCTCTGTGCAAGAAACAAGGTACCACAAAGGAGCAAAAATGCCCGATACCTGCTCCCGATGCTCAATACTTGCTTTTGTCCCCCCGACACTAACCCTCGTTTCCGACACCCGCCCCCACCCGTCCCTAATACCGCCTCCAATACCTGCCCCGCCCCCAATACCTAAAAAAAAAAATAAGAGCAAGATAAAAGAAAAAAAAGATTTGAAAAATGAAAAAGGAAAAGATAACAAAATTCAATTGAATTGAGGGAAAAATAAACAAAAGTAAAGTATATTACAAAACTATAAGAAAGGAAATAACACATGAATAAATAACAAAAAATTAAATAGAACAAAAAAGAGCTCAAATTAATTACCAGAAAGCTTAATGAAAAGGGAGATTGAAAATGATGAACTAGAGTAAGGTAAAAATAGTAAGAAAGTTAAACTAGAATTACTTAAATATATAAGAGGAGAAATAAAACAAGATAAATTAAAGACATTAATTATGTGAGGAAAAAAGGTTTGTTGTTAAATTCCCACATAATTCAAATAGAAATGGTGAAAAAATGTTGACGAAATTTACATATATGAAGGTAAAATAACTCCAACAAGTGATGAAAAGAGTCCGACTATTTATCATTAGTCCAACTAGTGATAAATAGACCAGATTTTGACATAAAATGATGAAATATGGTGCAAAATTGTGAAAATTGTTGAAAAATGATTTAAAATTGAACAAATTAATAGGACGAGTGAGTTTTCTATTGCCAAAACTCCACAGAGGCTAACTCCACGGATCCGTGGGGATAAGCACTGTGGATTTCTTGTTGCAAAAAGCTCTATGGTGGCTAACTCTACGGATCCATAGGGTGGGACCACTATGGGTTTTTTGTTACAAGAACCTCTATGGTAGCTAACCCCACGGATCTGTGGGGTTGGCTACTATGGATTTTAAGCTGCAAAAAACGCCATAGTGTCTAATCCCACGGATCCATAGGGTTGGCCACTGTGGATTTATTGTTACAAAAATCTCCATGGTGGCTAACCGCACGGATCCGTGGGGTTGGCCACCGTGGTTTTTTTAATTTTGGATCTGCAATTGCAATTTTAGGAATTTTAGGGCGTGTAATATACCGTTACAAAGGTCTTGAAAATACCTTTCTATCAACATATTTGACTCCCCTAAATCATTGAAATTGGATCCGTCAATACAAAAAGGAAAATCTATAGTCGCTAAGTGATTGCAGATCAGGGTGGTCATAAGGACCGCAGCCAATTTTGGCTTTGGTTTTTTTCGACCATATTTTCTACTAGTGCGCAGTGGAATTGAAACTTTGTAGCGTCCAACAACCTCTCAAGCGCACTAGTGATCCCGTTGTGGTGCAAAAGGTCTTTTTGTACATTCCAGAGGCAAGGAGTTCTACACTCGTAATCCATACCTCAGAGGTGCCGAGGTATTTGGATTGCAGAAGCGTAGGCCTGATTACCCCATTAGTACAGATGATGAGACACTCCACCCCGACACCGTCAAGTACTTTTGCCCCCGTCTCACTAAGAGACTCTCTAGATCTAATCTCGTAATTCTATCTACAATCGTTGAAATGTCTTCTCTAGACGTGCAAGAAGTTCAAGCGCCTTCACCGTCTGGGCTCGATTTCCGTCAAGTCAGCGCCGTTCAAGAAACCAAGGTTTTTGAGTCGGTTTGGCATATAGCTTGTGTCCCTTATAATTCTAGCAAGTCTTGTTGGACCATGAATACAAATAGTGAGAAGAAATGCACGGTGAAGCTTATCACCAACAATCGAAGTGTTGCTTGCCCAATCTACTCAGGAGTTTAGAGATTACACAATGCAAAAGCAGAAACATTTACTGTGGCTGGTTGCTGAACAAACATTTCATTCACTCCTACTGGTACATCTCTATCATTCTCAGCACCTGCACCGTTCAGGTTTGTTGGGTTGTACCAGTAGTTACCATCTTCATGACCAAGCTTTTTACATACTCTGCAGAACCTCCTAGGTGCTTCTTGCCCTAGTTCCTTCTTGGTTACACTTCCTGTCTTACTGGTGGTCTCCACCTTTTTAACTTCGATCTTGATTGGCTTGCCACTGGAATCTGTGCAGTTTTCTTCACGCCTCAACTCTGCATCTACCAACTCCGTCAAACTCCGCACTGGTGCTACACAGGTCGTGATCTTGATATACTCCAGTAAACCAACCCGAAAGTTGGTGATTCTAAATCCCTCTCCAGGATCTGACTGGAGACACTTGATCAATGTCATGAACCTGTCATAGTAATTGTGCACCTTCTCCTTGCTTAAATGACTTCACTTCCCGGTACACCGCCTCATCTGTAGTCTGTTCCCGATACTTTCTTTGAAAAGCAACCTTCACATCCTCCCATGAGCAGTAGAGATGGTTCTCTAAGAAATTCTCATACCAAACACCTACTTTATCCAGTAGGGTGGTACCCATTACATTGATGATCGCATGTTCATCTGTCTCCTCGTTGTGCCACAAAGTCCGTTCAAACTGCCGAATATGAGCATCAAGATTTGTTCCTTCTTTGTACTTGGAATAGGGCAGTGATTTCCTGTGTGCGACGCTGACCGGTGTCGTCAGTGGTAGTATCCTTGGTCGAACTAACGGTGGATGTACGGGTAGTACCTGCCTTACAGGGTAGCTGCTGCATTTCGTTGTAATCAGTACTCCTATACCCACTGGTGGCCTAGAATCGAAATCACTTCTTCCACTGGCTTCTGCTAACCTTCGGAACCCTATTCCTGCTCTTGGTGCTCGTGCTCCAACGTCTGCTCCTCCACCTGGCCAGTATACCAACTTAGGTGCCTCTGGTTTATACTCATCACTGGTTAGATGATCAACATAGGTCAATGAGATTCCTCCTCCTCCCAATGGACCAGTTTGCAACCTTGGATTGAGAAATTGGCTATCTGCTGCTCTTCCTAGTGCAGCTGCTGAGGGAATTGGGATCCCCATTACTTCCACTTCTCTTGGATGAATAGGTCTCTCTTCCTCGACCTGTGGCTGGTCGTATCCAGTCCATGGGCTCACCTTCTGTTGAGCTTGAAGTTTCTGACTTTCCTCCCTTACCGCCTCCTTCCACTTGTATAACGTAGCGTGGCGGTGTGCTTCTTGTCTCTCCTTTTTCTTCTGGTCCTCCAGTCTTTGGGCCTCCTGCCACAAGCGCATAGCCTCCTGGCGTAGTAGTTCCTGCTGTATGGCCTCCTGCCTTTCCGCTGCCTACTTAATTTCTTCTCTCCGTTGAGCATCCTGTCAGGTTTTGAGGGCTTCTTGCCTCTGTCTCTCTTGGTCCTGGTCTTCAATCCTCTTTGTCTCTTGCCATGGCCTCATCGCTTCCTTCAACTTGAATTCTTCTTTGTTCTTCTCTTCCCAAGCCTCCATGCTTTCTTTGAATCTGGTTGCTTGTCTCAGCTCCTTCATTTGCCTCCTATACAAGTCCGCCATGGCTTGCTGGTTCCTTTTGTCCCTTTCAGCCTGTCTTTTTGCATGTTGGTGAGCCTTGAATTCTTCCAGTTACCTTCTATCTTCCTCTGGCTCATCCAATTCTCCTCCTTCAAATTGGTCCGGTGTAAACTGTACCATCTGCTTCTTGGAGGACAGTTGCAGTGGCCTATTGGTCTTGTACATCTCTGAAAGCGGGGCTGCTTCTCCTGCGGCCCTATCTTCTGTCCTAATCTGGTCCAATTTCTTCTTCAACGTCTCCATTGTTTCCACCAAATCACCTGGAGTCTGCTCTCCTAGTCTAGGGTTATTTGGTCAACTGTTGCCTCTATTTTCTTCCTCTTGATACTGGTTATATACTGCTGCCGTCCAGGGGTACCAACCTTGCTGAATATCTCTACTTCTAGGTCTTAGAAATTTTCTCCTACTTATTCTTGGCGATGGCAGAATGCCTTCATATTTCTTGATCTCCTCTTCTTGCCTTCCTGCCAGTTCTTGAAACTAGGTCGAGGTTCACCCATGACTGATTCTATCTTCCTGCTGACTCCCATCACCGTTTCTTGGCTGGAGTTTTCTCCCACCAGGTTCATATCGAATAGGTTTCTGGTTTCTCCTCTAGCAATGCTCTCCTCCGAGCTGATCTTCCTTCCCATGTTTTTCCTTGTTTCGATTGCTTCCCTGTGCTCCCTGAGCTTGTATCTGGCCAGTCTTTCTGCTGCTTGTCTCCTGGCTATTTCTTCCTTATCCCACCCTTCGTAGCCTTCATCCATTGTAGTGCAGTTACTGCTTCTTCCTCTTTGTACTCCCCATCCTCATCAGCCGGTCGATTTCCCCCGCCTGAGGCGCCCCTGCAGACATGTGGAACACATCCTGCAACCCATCCTCGGAACCTACCCTCTCACCTCGGTTGGTGGTCTCCTCCTCATCTGGTCCCCAACCACAGGGACTCTCCCTCGTCATCTGCTCCGCCAACGACCGCAACTCCACCAGTAAGGCCTCCACCTTGTCCGAGTACTCCCGGACCACGTTCTTCATCCGGGCTGCTCCCTCCAATCTTGGCTGGCCTACCTTTTGATCATACAACCGGGCCTTCATCTGCACCTCCCCTCCCGGTTGAAATAGCTGTACCACCTTTGTGATACACTGCCGACTTGTCTTCTCCACGCACCGGATGGCCTCTTCTTGCCCTCGGATGTGCTGCTCCTTCGTCCGGATGTGAGCCTCCATCTTCTCGATGTACTTTGACTTCCGGTGCAGCTGATCCTGCTGGTCCAGTACAAGGACAGCCGCCTCACTCACCTTCTCCCGGCTCCTGTGGAGCTTCTTCTGGAACTTCCGGATCAGCTCCGGGTACTCCAACGCGTCATCGATCCGGAGGAGGGTGCCTACCTCCCGTAGTGCGGCGAAGAGAGGAGTGTACTTCTCCGTGACCAGGTCCATGGCGACCCGAGTCGTGAGACGGATGTCCTCCAGTGCGATCGGGGCCTCTTCCTCATCTTGTGCCTCCCCGGATGGTACTGCTTCCCGGATTGGCTCCTCTCTCACGGCCGGTCCCTGCTCCCGGTCTCCTTTGTCCCCGGACTCATCCCAATCGTCCCCTCCATCCTCCTTGGAACGAGCCTTCCGGTTGTTCAAAGGGGTGGTTTTCCTCTCGGCCTGACCCTTCTTCTTCTTCTTCTTCTTCCGAGGAGTGGTCTCCTGGATATCCGGATCTTCATCCCCGTAAGGCGTGAGGATTAACTTCCTCTTCCGATCCGGTTGGCCCTGGGGACGTACCTGGGTAGGACCCCTTCCTCCGGTCTGGACTCCACTACTAGCTGCCCCTGTGGACGCACCTTGGAAGGACCTTCCTCCGCCCGTCCGGAACCTGCTACCGGCTCCACCTGAGGACGCATTTGGGAAGAACCTCCCCCGTCCGGTTTAGAACTCGCTGCCGGGTCCACCCTCTTCTTCCGGGTCAGCGTCCGCAGCGGTGACTCCTCCTCCGGTTGGTCTTCCTCCGGGTCCTCCCTTTGCTTTGTCTCCAACTCCTGTCAAGGTCCTGCCCCACCCGGTCGGCCTACCTTCGGGTCCTTTCTCCTATCCTGCCGCTCCTCGTGCCGCAGCCTGACACCACCCGGTTGGCCTCCCTCCGGTCGGTCTTCTCTCCTCTTCGTCCTCAGCTCCGGATTCGCGCTGGCTCCACCCGGACGCACCGGGTCTTCTCTCTCCTTCCTGCGCTCTTCCCGGACGCTGCTCTTGTCCGGTTGAGGTGTCTTTGGCAACTCTCTCCTATCCGGTGGAGCCATCTCCCTTTCTTCCGGTTGCAGCGACGGTCCGGGCCGGCTGGTCCCCTCTCCTCCTCCCGGAAGTGCTGTCTTTCGCTTGGCAGGGCTCCTCACCCCCGGAATAGGAGGGATCTCGAACCTCTTCTTCTCCTCCTCCGTGATGCATCTGTTCTTCTCGTACATGTGGTAGATAAACGAAGCCAGCGCGCAACCCTTCTTATTCCTGAGATTCCGGGCCATCTTCTGGGTATTCCAATGCACCAAGTACGCCTAGTTGATCTGCTTCTTGCGGAGTAGCGCGGATAGGATGCCCCTCGCCAGTGTAACCATGAGGGTGGTGGGCTTCTCCGGGTTGAAGATGGGCACCACGCACTCGAGCAGCCATTGCTCCCGACGATTCTTGCAATCCGCCACTTTGAATCCATCGTGGTCCGAGAGGTAGGTGAAGCGCTCCTTCACCCAATCCGTGTCCCCCTTGCTGCCCGGTTCTAAATCCTTGTTCGTGTCTAGGAAGTCATATACGGCACGCCAATGCTCCCGGGTCCCATTCCCGTACTTCGCCCGGATCGTCGACCGGAAGGCAGACTCCATAGCTTCGCCCTCAATTTCTTCCAACATCCTGGCATCTTGCATATCCCACACCTTACCAAACAATCTCAAACACCTGATTGTCTTGAAATCCTTGAGCAGGTCCCCGAAGTCTCCCGAGTGCTGCGGAATGTCCGGGTGTATCCTCTTCTCTGGGTTTTTGGACCCGGTCTCCCTGCGCGCCATAGCTGCTGCCTGCGGATGCGCTTCTCCACTCCTCCGTGAATGGCACGTCTCTCTCTCAGGGTGCGCCCTCTCTCTCTCCTGTAAATCGCGCGCTTCTCTCTCCGGGCGCGCTCCCTTCCGCTTCCGTGATGCGCGCCTGACCTCCTGGAGTCCTCGCGCCTCACTCCCCGTGTGCGCACTCACCCTCTTCCGCAAACTCCGCCTAGTTCCCTGGCACTCATTCTCCAGGTGCTCGCCCTTCTCCAACTCCAACCTCGCACTACTTTCTCTCCCGGGGCGCTCAATTTTCCTAATTCCCGGGCGCTCAATTTCCTCAAATGCCGGTCCCGCACTGCTTTCTCCCTCCAAACGCCCAATGAAAATCCTAACACTCTCCAGAATTTCAAAAGAAGGTGCGCGCGGAGGGCTGGAGGAACCGGGGAGAAATGAATAGTGAGCCGCCCAATTTAAGGCCGCCCAATTCAAATCCCGAATCGTGGCCCGGTCCGTCAGGGGCCCGTCCCCCGACATCCGGTTTTCCATCCGGTTTCCCATCCGGTCCGCCGCCATTCCTAGTTCTGTGCACACGAGAGCACCACTCTCTCCAAATAAATAAAAAGGCCATTTTGAACGCTACTTCTTCCATTTATGGCGGTTGGGGCTACCCCTTACTGCCCTACAAACCCTAACTGCTCGTTTTTGAATAAAACGAGGTTCCACATTACCCCTTTTTCAAATGTGAGCGTCCCCGCGAACACCGGTCCTGTAAGGATTACCCTGGGGATCTTCCTGGTCATTCACTTACAGGTCCGGAGTTCACGTCACATCCGGATTCCACGTTTGATCCGAGATCCACGTCAGATCCGGATTTCGGATGGAATTTCTTAACTCGGCAGCCGTTTACCCGGGTGTCCATCCATTTTCCCTCTAAGTCATCTAATTGTAGTGATCCATTAGGGACAATCGCCGTGACTTTGTAAGGCCCTAACCAACGAGTATGCAACTTACCCGGAAACTCCTTATGGCGATTGTCGTACAGCAACACCAGTCCTCCGTTCCGGATTCCATGGTCTTCTGGTAGCTTCCCATCAAAGGTCTCTTTCCGGTTGGCCTGAATCCAACAATTTCTCTCGAGTGCTTCGGCCCGTTCTTCTTCCAAATCCTCAAGGGCGAGCAACCGGAGTGCAGGATCTTCTACCCGGGTTCCCAACCGGTTTGCCATAATCCGGTAGGTCTCCACTATTAGCTCGATCCCGTGCACTGCTTCTTGCCCAAAGACTAAAAAGTATGGCGTCTTTCCGGTTGTCGTCTTCTCGGAATTTTTGTAGGCGTAAATGGCCGATGCCAGTTTCCGGTCCCAATCCGTTTTGTGCACGGATCTTGTTCAAAATCTTCCCCACAAATCCGTTTGATCTTTCCGTAAGCCCATTTGCTTTCGGGTTGTAGGGTGTGGTTTTGTGGTGCTTAATGGCGTACTTGGTCGTGATGTCGACTATGACATCATTCAAAACGTGCTTTCCCCGGTCGCTTATTAGCTCCAAAGGATATCCGAAACGCATCATAATTTCTCTAAAGGATATCTGAAACGCATCATAATTTCTCCAAAGGATATTTGAAACGCATCATAATTTTGCCAGCCACCGCCCGTCTCACCAACACCCCCACCCTCGACATCACCAGGGGTCAATCGACCAATACCCGACTCACCAACAACACGAGCCGCGACGTTATCCATGCACTGGCACGAGCGCATGAACGACATACAAGGATCAGTGAGATGAGTCGAAGATGTCGGCTCCAGAGTCAACTGCCTTTTGTTAGAGGCTATTCAGTCGAAGACCACCCTTCAAGCCAAGCTCGACCGCACCCGGATGGAGAGCAGTCGACAGGCCAAAGACTACGCTGCATTCAAGCAGCAGGTCGACACCCTCACTACCGAGCTGGCGAACATGTGCACCACAATCACCACCGTCACCGAGGAGAAGAACCAGAGCCACAACACAATCGCCAAGTTGATAGTCGACCTCAGAGGCAGTCGATAGCAAGTACAGACTCACCAGAGCGAGCTCGTGGTTGTACAAAACAAACTCGAGTCGACACAAGCCTAGGTAACAGCAACCAAGCTCAATCTTCAGCAAGCTTGGAAAGACACAGTCGACTCCAACAACCGACTCAACCAACTCATGAAGGACAATAAGGAGATGTCTCGACATTACGTAGCGCGGGAGCTGATCCTCCACAAACTTTGAGTACGCAAGTATTGTCCCCGGGTGAAAGCAAGAAACCGGATCAAGATTCTCCTCACTACAACAGATTGGGTATTTTATGACACAGAAAATATGACTGAGGGTGACTGGCGACTGCAAGCAGTCATATTCTGGAATGCCAAATCTGTCGGTGAGGGCCTCATTCGAAAACATGACTGGGAGTCATATTCTTTAGTCATATTTTCCAGCTGTACCGTATAAAGTGGATGGGAGGGCCGTATACCTTTGTGGGGATCAAATGAGAAAGTACCTGGGGAACGCGCAGTCATATTCGCCAGTCATATATTCGTTGTGATCACATGTTAGAGTCGCATTTTCAATGTAGTCTTTTTTTTTTTTTTTTTTGAGGGGGGGCAGCCCAAGAATATGTACACTGCCCAAGCAAGCTTCCGTGTATTTAGCCTTGGGCAATCACTGTGTAGTATTAAGGTTTAGTTCAAAATCACTTAATTATGAAAATATGCATTCAAATTTGAGTGGTTTTCCATTTGGACTAGGGTAACTGGGAATTGCACTTTGATATTATTCTAGTATGTGATGAGTACACACACACACACACACACACATATATATATATATATATATATATATATATTTTATTTTATTTTCCTTTATTTTCTTTTTTGTCTCGCATTATTTCTTTCTTTTTTTCATTTATTCAAAGTTTAATTTTAATTTTAATTTTAATTTTTTTTTCAATCTTCAATTTTTCTTTTTCATTTTTTTTTTGTTATTTTTTTTTCTCATTTTTTAAATTTAAAATTAAATTCCAATTTTATTTATTTAAAGGTCGATGGTTTAGAGTTTGAGGGGTGGGGGTGGGGAGGGGGGGGGGTTCTTCCTTCAAATGTCAAGTACTTATTCCCGGATTTATTTATTCTGTATGTGCATATAAGAGAAGTAAAAAAATGGCGTGTGAATAGTGCTGATACGCTAGAATGATGAAATGCATGTGTTTAGGGTGATCAAGAAAAAAGGATGCTATTTACAAATGTACGTGTGAAGGCATATATGCATATATGGATATACCACAACAATGGTCTGCATACAAATGTGGGTCATGGTTGAGGACTCAATCCTGCTCTGAGTCAGAGTACTCTAAATCATCCACTACTGTATCGTCATGTCTAAGGCGTTCTAGTGCTTTAGCAACCACCTCCGGTGCTACTTCCACTGCGCCACCCATGATAGGTGTTTTCGGGATGTTATCCTCGTGTAGGCCTGTGGCTTCAAGTCCTGGAAAATCACATGTTCTGCCCAAGGATATGCATTGAACTTCCTCTGTTAGCTGATGTTTGGAGAATGACCGAACGCCTCTCGGTTCTCTGCGCATCACAACTTCCCATCCACGTTTGGCCACATCCGGAGCGAAGAAAACTTGTTCAATGTGGAGGGGGAAGGCAAATGACTGTGCAGAGTATGGGATCAATCTTCCGAAGTTCACGGTAGAGAATCCGTAGTCATCACGCTTCATGGTGGCGCCATCTCCTCTCATGTTTGCTACCACCCAGTTGCAAAAGAGGACAACCACCTCAAAGTGTCCATAGTCCATGGCCAGGATTCCTTCCACCCATCCCACGTATTCCAGCTCTGCGGCACGAAGATTTGTATCCTTCATACCCGCGCGACATAGTTGTCGAAAGGTTGCGGCTACTCCCGAGTCTGCGGTTGTCAATTGTGACTCTGCACTCCGGACACGAATGTGGTTTCCAAATGCATACATGGATCGATATGACTTCGCTATGTCTGACGGAGGTAACATCAAGGCTTTCACATCTGGAGGCACCTCCTCGTCTCCGTCTTCTATGGCTCGTATCACCGCTTTTGAAAACCAAACGTGGAAATCTTCGTCAGACATCTCTGGAGGGTACGCTACCCGAGCCTTCCGCTTCTTACGCCTGTACTCGTGGCGCTCCCCTTCGCGACGTGCCATGTCATCCTCGTGTCTCCTGCAAGATAGCCCAGTTAAGATTCAGTACATGTTCACACAACAATAAGGTTATGAAGGCGACCTATATAGGCAGATTTGATTCTTAGTAGCAAGCACTAGATTCTGCACGTGTTTTGGATTCTCTCCAATTAAAACTGTAAACGTGAACCTTGGAACAATCCACGTCAGGTGTCATTTTGCATACACTTTTACTCGTATTGTATGAACATCACTAGGGGTAGTCATAATCATTGCATGAAATGGTATTCATAATATATGGACATCACTTCTGACAGTCACGTTGTGTATGCTTGTAGTGATAATGTCGGAATATGACTAGCAGCAGTCATATTTCATTTGCTGGTAGTCATTTTGCAAGCATTTTTTAAGTTGTAACGTACAGTATTGTTGTTTGTGAAGGGAGACCCCAATAGATAGAGTCATGACCACAATGCGTACCGACCTACTAATGTGAACTCACCTCCTCCAATCCTCTATGGTGCCGCATTGTTCAGCACAAACTCGTGAATCCATCCTTGGAGGTCCGAAGACAGTCGGCGTGCACGTCCGTTGCCTTCGAGGATCTCATCGTACATTGAAGGGTCTTCTTTATCATCCCACACCCTTCGCGTAGTAGTCGTATACTCTTGCATGTACTCGGTGTAGAATCCTAATGCCTCGACAATAGCATAGCCTTCAGCCATGCAACCTTCCGGTCGAACACGATTTCGAATATACCCTTTGAGGGTCTTCAAGTACCTTTCTACGGGATACATCCATCGTGTATGCACGGGTCCACATATTTCCACTTCCTCCACAAGGTGCATAACCAAGTGGGTCATGATGTCAAAGAAGGACGGTGGAAACTCCTTCTCCAACATGCATAAAGCAATGGCTGCTTCGCACCTCATCTCTTCTACGGCCTTGGGGTCAATAGACTTAGCACATATCCTCCGAAATACCCGGCTCAACATTATTATTGCTGTCCGAACTTCCTTTGCCATTGTGGTGCGCACACATAGGGGCAACACTTGTTGTAGGAGGACATCGTAGTCGTGTGATTTTGGGCCTTTTATTTGCCCATCCATGTTTACATGCTTCCTGAGCTGCCCCACGTATTGGGAGGGTGTCCGCAAGGAATGCACTTGGTCTACAAACACTTGCCGCTCCTCTTTCGTTAACACGTACGATGACCGACGTAATATGACGCTGCCAGGTTTCACTCCTCGTACGGGCCATAGATGTTTGCGTATACCGGCCTCCTTCATGTCCAGACGGGCACCCAGGCTGTCTTTCTCTCCGAAAATAGTTTTCATAATGTTCTCGGCAATGTTTTTCTCACAGTGCATCACATCCAATGTATGTCGAATTAGAAGATCCTGCAGAGTGACATCGACCAGTCACAAATTATATTCATGTCACATGTCACATGTCACATCACTGCACTCCGTCACGAATTATGTTTCACACATCAAAACATCACTGCATACAGTCGTGGGATACATCATAGTAGGATACACTTACTTTCCAGTAGGGAAGGTCAAAGAGACACGATCTTCTCTTTACTCCGTGTTCGTGTACAGGGTCCGGTGTCTGCCCTCCTTCATTTGTGCGGTCCGCTCTTGTCCACTTTTCTCGCTCATTCGCATATCGGAGGTGCTCTCTGCCGCTCATCCTTCGTGGTGGAGGTCTCATGTCAGTTTGCCCATCAAAATTGGACCTTTGACGCCTCCATTGGTGTTCCATTGGCAAATTCCGTCTATGCCCAAGGTAAACATTCTTCTTAAGTGCTTTGGAGCGCCGAGTGACTACGTTAGGGCCACATACGGGACATGCCTTATGTCCTTTTGTAACCTGGCCGGAGATTAATGCGTACGCCGGAAAATCATTCACTGTCCACAATAACATACCTCGGAGCTTGAAGGTATTTTGGTCAGAGTTTTTTTGCGATGCATCCACGCAATCAGTTCCTTCCCATAGCTGTTGTAGCTCCTCCATCAATGGTGCCAGGTATACATCCACGTTCTTCTCTGTCCCACTTTCTTTCCCAGGTATTAGTAGAGTGAGCATCATGAAGAAGTTTTTGGTGACTAACCAGGGAGGAAGATTGTAGTTGAGCATGACTACTGGCCAAGTGGAGTGGCTAAGGCTTTGGTTTCGAAACGGGTTCACACCATCGAGTGCCAAGCCCAGCCTCACATTACGTTCCTCTCTTGCAAACTCTGGCCACCTGTTATTTACGTGATTCCAAGCCTTGGAGTCTACCACAGATCTCATCACATTGTCTTTGCTTTTTCCGCCTACGTGCCACTTCATCAACTCTGCCAGCCGTGTACAACTGTACATTCTTTGCAGACGAGGGATCAGTGGAAAGTGTCTCAATACTTTCACTGGTATTGTCTTGGAGTTGTCCACGTATCGGAATTTGTGGCATTTTGGACATTCTGTCGCGTCCTCCAATTCTTTCTGAAACAAACAACATCCATCCCTACACGCATGTATGGAGTTGTAGGACAACCCCAATTTCATCAACAAACATTTGGCCTCGTAAAATGTTTTCGGAAGCATGTTGTCCTTGGGCAGAATCGTCTCGTGCAGTAACTTCAGTAGCTCGTCCACAAAGACGTTCGGTACTCCAAAAGTGGTACAACAAACAAGTATAAGGAGTATGGAGGTGAGACGGTTGGAGGAGCTCCCTGCATAGAGTGGAGTCCTAGCTTCGCGTAGGAGGGTATCCAACGCTATTCCACTTGGGTCGTCGATGGTACACGAGGTGCCCTTTGCTTCCATTGGGTCGTTAATGCCATCCCGCGCGTCATCACTGCCTTCGGGGTCATTCCTCTGAAAATCGTCGTCCTCGACCGGCGCTTCTACAAATTCTTCATCTATTCCATCGTGAATACTATGATTGTTTTCGCCTCCCCCCAAGTTCACATTGTCATACTTGTTGAAGCACTCTGCCAGCATTTGGAATACACGTACTTCCTCAGTTTCTCCATCGTCCACAGAGGTATTAGACTGAGGCTGGCTACCTTCACCACTGCTTCCTGCTTGGGGGAGCAAGTTTAACGGGCTGTACTCATCTTGCACTTTCCAAGGACATGCACTTTGGATGTCACATTTCACTTTCAGTTCTGTGCAGAAGTAAGGGTTTCCAACACAAGTTTTTCAATAATACTGCATCCACCTTGGCAACACGGGTGAAGATATTTTTTACCTCCGTCCACACAGAAAATTACTCAACGTAGTCATGTTGCGAAAGATATAACCAACTGAACTTATATCAAACTAATTAAAGGACAAAATATGACTCTTTGTAGTCTTTTCTGGAAAACTTGACTGAGACTAGTCACATTACAAAAAACATGATTGCGTACAGTTATCCTGTCGCTGCTGTGATCCTTTACATATCTAATACACTGCACGTATTTAGAGAGTAGTGTGCAAAGAGTTCCTCTCCGGCCTTGATGTCCCTGGAAGCTATGGTAATGACATAACCCCATTCCTTGGTGTTCCAAGGTTTAGGCAACATACGAAACTCCCACACAACATTCCCTATCTGAGTTCTTCCGATGGAA
The DNA here is from genome assembly GCA_022496805.1 of Pohlia nutans. Classification (NCBI taxonomy): domain Eukaryota; kingdom Viridiplantae; phylum Streptophyta; class Bryopsida; order Bryales; family Mniaceae; genus Pohlia; species Pohlia nutans. Next base: position 8,500,284 of record CM040106.1, on the reverse strand, counting down.
CTATTAATGAACCCTGCGACATTTCCTTTTACTACGTCCCCGTCGATGTACAAGTCCGACTCCGCTTGCATCACATACGACTTGATCCGAGGGTGTGCTTTGCTCAAGAGCCTGTACTCCGTGGAGGTATACTGTGGGCCTACAAAACGGAGCAATTCATCACCCTCTTTGGCGGTCTGCATTGCAAAAAGACCCCAGCCCATAAAGGGGAATCCAGATACCTTCACTTCCCAATCTCTTTTCCAAAAGGAAAACCGTGTCAACTTAGGAATAGGTCCATCACACCACTATCCATCATACACGTTTAACCGCCATTTCTGCAAGGCCTGAACTCTTACGGACGTCGCTGTCGGGATGGCGTTTGTCGAAGAACGTTTTCCGCGTAGAAAGGATGTCAGTGATGTCAAACAAGCAGCTTTTACAATGGGTCTCCTCCGGGCCTACACAATTTGTGCACATAAAGTTCTAAAGTCGGCCTCTTACGGACCACTCCGGGTGAGCTCATTAAGGGGTAGTTGATTGGACTCACTTACCAAAATAGAGGCCGTGAAAACCGGGTCCCTTTTCCGACTGTGAAGATGTCTTCGAATTGTGGCTCGATCGAGGACTTTCCCTCCCGCACATTCCACGCATGGACATGGATACTTCGATAATCGCAGGGCGTCTGCTTGAATTTCTTCTTCTTGCCATAGTTGTAGATGCTTTAGGTTGCTGAGCTCTGCTTCTTCCATCTTGAGGGTTGAACTGTATCACGGAGTTAGTGCAAAAGCATAGAGCCACTACTCTGCTTAGAATCAGGTATTGATGATATAGTTGCGGCAACAAAGACTACGGTGTAAAACACTCAAAGGAGCCACACATGTGACTCCACATAGTGATATGAGGCCAGGTAGTCATATATATATGACTTGACAGAGTTATGTGACTCAATCAAGTCATACATGTGGACAATGGCACGATATGGGTTCCACAAAGGAACGTCTCTCTAAAAAACTGTCATTTTGTGACTATTCAACTTGGATTCTGTTGAGAGCATTTCCAGTGTACACATACATGAAAGTATTCAAGCCACAACTGCTCATGACACAATTAAACTGATTAAAGAAGACAACTGTGTCAAGAGAGTACAGTCATTGTAACATCATTAAATGGAGAGATTATGTCAAGAGAATCTCCAGTCATTGTAACATCACTACTGTAGTCACTAAACAACCAAACCTTGTGACCTAATTTCAACCCTTCAAAAGCAGGGGATGGTTATGAGTAGGAAGTGTTGACATCGTCCAAGTGAACTTAATTTGCATTCTACAAGCTCTATCATTCTCTTAAACACACACTTCAATCGAAATATGTCTTCATAAGAAAGAAATTCCAGATTCTAAAAATGCAACGTGCATCACTAAGTTCCATTGTGAGTTGTCTCTAAACAAAGTTCTATTTCCTTAACCCTTGAAGGACCAAACATTCATTGTTATAAAATTACAAATTCAATCAATTATTGTGTGAAACCTATAATTCAAATGGGACCGAATTTTATATCACCAGATCAGTAGGGAACATTGCATGCGTTGGTCAAAAAATTTAAACAATTGAACAAAAAGAAGTCCACATGGGACCTACTCAAAACTGCACCAAAGAAAAAAAAAAAAAAAAAAAACAGGTCGTCTACTTTAGTCATAAAGAATCCTTGACAAGAACAAGTCTTCACAACAAGTCTAGAAAAAATGAAACGGGCGATATGTCCAAACATCAGAGCATTTCTGCATTATGAGGTTGGTAGACCCATAATCTATCTTACTCAGTGTCCAAGTATGGACCAGCTAGATCTGGTAACAAGGATGGCTGCTATAGACAAATAAAGTATCACAATAACCAGAATATCTTTTAGAGTCCAACCACAGCAGAAAGGTGTACAACTAAGTTACATTACAAAAGGCAAAGAATTAAGAAATCTATGTTACGAGTGCCAAAGCAACGCGGATAGTGATACATGAGACGACGAATCTAATGCTTCAAATGCCTGAAAACACTGTCATTTTGTGACTGATCCAAGTCATTGCCCATGTGACTGATCCAAGTCACATGTATTGTGGGAGGGGCGGCGTTTGACACGTTGCAAACAATGATCTCAAAACTGGCTAATATTAGCTGGATTTCTACCAAAAAAATGAGGCTGCTAAGCATACCAAGAAAGAAAATGAAAAAAAATTTGAAATGTAGCGAGAATGCTCATCATGTTATAAATCTATAGCAAGGGTATCACCATGGTTTCACCATGGTCTCACCAAGGTATCACCATGGTATCACCAAGGTATCACCGTGGTATCACCTTAATATATCAAGGGTATTGCCGAATATTATAGAGGTATCGTGAGTAATACATTCACAAGGTAGTAAATGTATCTACCATTTATGTGGGAGATAGCCTGTGCTAAATGTCATAAAGTGGTTCAGAGAGCACTGCTTGCAAAGGGAATGGGCCCAGCCACCGTGGCAGGGACAGGGTTACACATGTATCAAGCGCATGGCAGCGGTCCCAAGATCTGATTCAGAAGTGAGATTCACTGGCCCTACAGAGACGAAACATGGCGCCCCGTGGTTCAGTGTACGAGAAGGAGCGGTTGAGGAGAATTCGGGAGAATGAGGAGGTCTTGAAGGAGCTCGGTCTGCCACCGCTTGCGACAAGCACGAAAGCCAAGAAACCTGGGTGAGTTACATACCTTCTTGTTTTTTCTTGCGAATTTGATCCTCACATTTGCTGTTGTCAAAGATCCTCCATTGTTCCTGCACATACAAGTCGTTGAGGAGCGTGGGTTTTAGGGTGTCGCTGCCAACGCTCCACGAGATGAAGGCGCCAATTGAGGAGCGTGGGTTTTAGGGTGTCGCTGCGAACATGTAATGCAAATAAAGGCGCCAGCAGTTAGGGTTAGGGTTTCCGCAGTCAAGCTTTTCCTTGATCTGTTTCCGTGGACTGATTCTTGATCACTGCATTCGGTTTCACTGCATTCAATACTGTGGACTGCATTCGGTTTCACTGCATTCGGTTTCACTGCATTCAACACTGTTGCATAACTAAGCTCGCAGTCAAGCTTTTCCTTGATTCGGTTTCACTGCATTCGGCTTCACCTAGTATACTGTAAGCTTCACCTAGAATTATGCAACAGAGTATTGAAGTTGAAGAAGTTAGAGCGATATGATTATTCAGTAATTGATCATCTCTGAGCAATCATCTCCGAGCTTAGTTATGCAACAGTGGTGGCAGTTGCGAATTGATCATCTGAAGCCTCATCAGCTGCGAATTGATCATCTGAAGTGTCAATGAAGCTTGAGCTCATGTGAATGCTGTGGAGAATTTGAAAGCCTCGTCAATCTGCTTAGAGCCTCGTCAATCTGCTTAGAGCCTCGTCCCGGATTTGAGAATCTGTTTATGTCGGAGAATCTGTTGAACATTCTGTTAACTGAATTCTTACATTCTTGTTAGAATTTACGGATGTTCATATATGACGTACCGTAAGCACAATCTGGCAAATGAATCTTCTTGTGGAGTAGTAAGTAGTAACTAACTTTTCTCAACTACACAGCTTCAATTGGTGATCATCAAGGTGAGTAGGTCGGCAGAAATATTAATGTGTATACCTTGCAATCTAATTAATTTCAAGCGAACTGGACCACGTATGAGGTGGACAGTATAATTCATGAAATGCAGCTGAGATTTAGACTTTAGACATGTATACTGCAATCATTCGGAGACATTCCTTAATTGGTATACACATGTATCAGCTAGTATCGATCGACTCATATTAATCATAATATAAAAACTGAAACTTGTTGATCTTTATCACATCATCCCTGTATACAAATTTTTAATCAAATTTGAGCTGTTGTCTTTACTCTTTAAATTTGGATTTAAACAATCCTGCAGTCACTAGTACGATTAATTTTGATACGAGCTGCAAAGAAAATCCCAAATGAATGTGTTGTTATCTTTTTCAATTCTTCACAATCACAACTGGGATACTTAGTCAACCATGATATACTGGTCGGAAGGTATTTGTGTGGGTGGGCTCTATCGATCATGGCCTTTGTGTGCTCTCCTGCAGACTGGGTTCCCGGTGAGACTCGTAATAGAAAGAAATTGCCCTGCTTCATCTTATGCTTCCCCTCGTGTAAACGGCCCTAGTATCGTTCAGTCAATCCAGTAAACAGGGAGCTATATCAAGACAGCTAATTTCCCTACTCGTGATATTAGGTAGAATTTGAGTTAATATCATCTGCTCGTGATATTAGGTAGAAATAGAGTCAGTATCACAAACTGCAAGAAGATTGTTTCCAGGTGACCAAATTGACAAAGTAGATGACGAAGCTCGGTTAGATATATATAATCATTACATGAATCTGATAATGAAATAAAGTGAAGAACCTTAAGTTAAATGTTGTACATATGAAACAATCTGTGAGTATAATCTGTGACGTTAACATGAGTGGGAGCTAGCTAGAACAGGTGCTTAACCCTTTAGTGCCCAGGAGACCATAATGTGGTCACTCGGTCATCGGAAAAGGGAATTCCGGAAAATCCGTAAAGATTTAAGTTTAATACTCTGAGGTTCAGAGTTGCACAATTCTTAATGTCATCTTCTGGGAAAAATAAATTTCAATTTGGAGCTGTGCATCTATCAAAATACGTATGAACAAAACATGAAAATACTGCAAATACTTGAAAATATAGTAAATACTTATGAATATGGCATATGTACTATGCGGTATTTCTTCTGTTTGGAAGTTTGTTATCTTGAATTTTTTTTTGGATTGTGTTCTCTTGTTCATCTTCCATTAGTGTATCTACTCCGATCTTGATCAATGTACAAACTCCTTTCATATTTTAACGTATAATTGTTGTCCTAAACCGTACATGGATAAGTCACTATCGCTTGTAAAATTCACAATAATTATATGTGAGTCAGTTCTTGACATGAAAGATTGCAATGGAGAGGTGTTGACATAGGTCATTACTAAACCTCTTCACTTCTATTTTTGAAAATGCCGTCATGGTTTCAAATTTATGTGTTCTCCCACTCAACTTACTGCAACTTCATTATCATTACAGAAAGTCGAAATCCTCTAGATAGTAGGCCCTTACCATCACAGGGCATAAAGTCAGTATCTAGACGGCAAATTAAGCTAGAGTTAGATCATAGTCTCGGTCTAGACGGCGAATTAAATGCAAGTACTAAACCCTAATTGGAGAGTGCAGGTGTTGGTGATGGTGCGCATGTCCAATGCGTTAATAGTGGCTCCATAACAATTGCATGAAATTAGGAAGATACCCCAATATCGATGAGGTCATGCTGGTCGACTTCTTTGTGAGTGTCAAAATGATTGTAGAGGTCTGTAGATGTGTTTTCGCATATTGATGAGTCCCACGGGTTCTACCCGTAGTGGAGTCCCACACCCTTCGAAGACAAAGTGACTCCCGCAAGTCATACTCACCGGACAGTGTGACTCGCTTGAGTCATACTCTCTTGACACTGTGACTCGCTTAAGTCATACTCTTGGGACAGTGTGACTCCCTTGAGTCATACTCTCAGGATATTGTGACGCCATTGAGTCACATTTTGAAGTTAGTGTGACTCCTTCTAGTCGTAATGACGGGACTTCTGTACTGTGACTCCCACTGTCAGGATATGGATAAAGAAGTAGGGAATGTGTTAAAAGTAGTTGCCAACATGCCAAATGATATGCAAGTCGAAGTATTTCGCTCGATTTCTAGTTTCCCGGCAATTACATTGCCGATTTTGGAAATGACGTCAAATGAGTTTGCGGGTGTTTTTGAGAGCAGCCGAGGCATACCCGCACAAGAGCCTTGCGGAATTCAAGAGCAGGGGGCTGATGATGCTGTAGGCACCGTGAGCTCCGCGTGTTTAGTGTGCACTCGAGCAACGCAGAAGGAGCTAGAAGGTGAGCTTCAGAGTGGTGACGGGGACAGCAGCCAGGACGAGCAATCAGAGGAGGAGGCATTCGTCGAGACGCGGTCAACATCAAAGAAGCGAAAGGTAAGACCATGAATTCTACGTGAGATGTTTCATATTTGTAATGATTCATAGTTATGTCAAACTTTAGATTAGCTGACTAGGAAGATTAAGAACTAATGTTTTTTTTTTCAAATTGTTCTCATCCATTTCTGTTCTGAATCCGATTTCTCTAAATAGTCAAATGTCAAAGTTCATTCTTGAAATTAGGCGTCGACGTGGTCAGCTAAGTGCTACGTTGCAGCGGTTGTCTTGTATTCAGGGGGTGCACTCACATTTACCGGATCAGCCTAGGGTGTGGGCGGTGTTCCATCGTCGAAAGCCAACGAAGATTGCTGAATCAACACGGGTGAGGAGAAGAGTTGTCATGGACGAGGATAACCGACAGACCGAGCTCTCGGGCGATACGCTGGAGGGGGAGGAATGGGCGAGGAATGACGAAGAGGAGTACTGTGCGGATGAAGACGACGGTGGTCAACAAGGAGAGGCAAACACGGAGTTCCTTGATGAATTGGAGTTGCGGCAGCTGTCGGTGTTACGGCGGATGGCCCAGAAGGGTGCAGACCCGACACACTTGAGGGAGAGGGTGCGCAACCTGGAAGCTTCTCCGCACCGGCAATCGAAGTTGAAGAACCTGAGGAGGAACATTAAGAAATCCGACAACATTGATTAGGGCACTGCCGAAGGAAGTTGCATGTGGGTAGAAGTTGATCAAGTTGGGTGCCCCACGGGACTGCACCGACCTGATTGGCTGACTAGACTGCAAGGATATTCCCGAGACTTGGACTGGAGCGTGGACAACTTCAAGGAACATCCTCGACCGCTACTGCTTGCGGTAAAGGATAAAATGGCGGCGCAATTCGAATACCGGGGCGGACTCGGTGATGTTCCTGAGGAGGTGTTCTTCCAAGAATTGCGGACACAGATGCGGACAAAGAGGTCAAACATGAAGAAGATGCTGGAGCAAGGTCTTCCTCTTCCCGGGTATATCAAGAAACAACACGTGGAGAACTTCAAGAGATTGATCGCGAGGACAGACAAGATCGCCAAGGCGTATCGGATGAAGGCTTGCAGGAAGAGTGTGCAAAATGTGTCCCACTCTGGGCGATCAAAGGGGGAAGTTAGATCCCGGCTTGTAAGTGACTCCTGAAACCACTCTACCATGTTATAAGTAATGTCGTTTGAGTGTAGAATACGTGACTGGGAGCAGTCATGTTTGCGAACCACATGACTGTGCACACAGGTTCACATGACTCCATCCAGTTGTATACACGGAGGAGATTTAATTATATGACTCATGACAATCTTAGTTGCTTGGATTGTTTAATATTGATCCGTTTGCATCTTTTTCATGGATTCGCAGTTGCTTTTCTCACAGGTTGCAGATTTGGATCGCCCCCCAACGCAGTTGGAAGTGGAGACGGAGCTTCATACATCCGGGAAATCAAACCGCAACCAATCGTCTTCTTCAAGGGGAGGAGAGCGGGGCCTTGCAGCGGTCCGGAGCGAGTTGCAATCTTTCCAGGATAGCGTGAAGGGTGAATTGGAGGACGTGAAGGCCATGTTCAAAGAGCTTCTGCAGGAGGTCCGCAAGCAAAAGGCGGGGGCGACACCACCAGCTTCGTCTGAGGTGGGCACCACGGGCTTGGAGGAACCGTCCTTGCATGAAGAGGGGCCGTCTGAAGAAGAAGCTCCAGTCGGGGACCCGCACAAGGAAATAACTATACAAAAGTCCTCCGCAGCTGTGGCCAGTGCTCCAACGGTTGAGGCAGCACACGCATCTCCGGAGGTACGTGCTCTAACCTAAATGTTAGAGATAGTATTGTACAAACAACTTGGCGTGCACCAACCCTAAAGGAAAAGAATGTAGAAAAAGTGAATAAAGATGCCAAATTGTTCCAATTTTTGAAAACCAATCGGATAAAATGTTAGAGATAGTATTGTACAAACCAATTGGCTAGTATTTATTAAAATCATTCAAATATGTGGATGAAAACATAATTATAGATGAATATGTTAGGGAGATGCAGGGGGGGTTCGGTTGAATAGGGAGAGGGAGTCGCCACTAAATTATATTCTTGCATGTGAGCTACCAGGAGCCTAAGGAAAGCGGGAAGTGGGGGGAAGTGATTGTCAGGAGGTACTGGTCGAAGTCGGTGGCCAGATGCTGCCTAGGAAGGATAAGCAGCCGCCGAGGAAGAGGAGGGGCGAGGCCAAGAAACTCTTGGCGGACCAACCCACGCGACCTAAGCGGCGAGCATCAGCAAAAGAAAAGGTAAGTTGGCTCTCAACCCGTCTCATATGCTAAATGTGACAGGCATTAGTCATAAACTTTGAATTATCACATAGACGCGTTATAATTATAAAGAATTAATATAACAGTGAGTAGTTGTTTTTGTTTCAAATATTAGTGACTAGTCGGAAGTTGCATTGACTCCAAATATGTTATTAATTGTTGGTCATGGAGGGGTTGCATCCAGGTTGCCGAGGAGGACTTGTCTGAGCGTGCAGTGAAGAGGGTGGCCAAGGGAGGTGCTAGAGGAGGGAGTCCATTGAAGAAGATGAAGGTGAGAGGTGGGGGGAAGTTTCCAGTGGTTAGGGTGTCCAATTCATCGCGTAAAAAGATAGTCGTTTTGAACGTTGTAGGCTTGCTATGCGACATCCAGCCACTGCATGATAAGCGGGAATGGGGTGCAGACCTAGTGGTCCTTTATGACAAAGACTTCAATGTGAAAATTAAGATGAGGGCCGACTGTGGGCAATTCTTGACGTCGTTGTGTAGGAGTTTCGATGTTGGGATTTGGTCGCCCATAGAGCAAGGTCTCCTAGAAGTAGTGGCCAAGTTCTTGGCAAGAGGAACACGGATGGAGTGGAGTTTCCTGTGGGGAAAAGAAACTCACAGTAGCACAAGAGACCTCAACGATCTTTTTAGCATGATACCCGACCCGACAGCTGGTGCAGGTCGTTGCCTTCAATTTGACTGTGATGTAGCTGCAACGGCGCGCTCCCCACCCTCAAATGTGATTAATCCTGCACAATGGGACCCGTTAGAGCATAACGACGACTTTTTGAGCAAAATCATAGAGCCATTCGAAGCTTTAGCCCACAACCCCTCTGACGTTGAATACTGCTTGGGGCACTTGGCCAACAAGGTCGGCTTAGCATCGATACCATGTAACTTGGTTGGTCTATGGTGCATCATCTGTTTTTTCTTTTCTTTTTTCTCCATGGGTTTCCTAACCTTGAATCTTTTTCCACTGCGGACGCAGGAATTTGAAGCATTGTCGGTGGTTGTGGAGGCTTTAGCTCCAGTGGTGGCCACGGGCTCAAAGGTGGTAGAGGCTTCAACCCCAGCCTTGGCCACGGGCTCAAAGATGGCGGAGGTTTCAACTCCTGTGTTGGCTATCAGGTCGAAGGTTACAATCTTTGACTTCGACGAAGAGATGAAGGCGACGGGGACAGCAGTAGGTCACGGTGTGATTGTCAGCCTTGCAGGAGGTACACTGCATGGGCGGATTATTGAGGAAGGCAATGTTTCTGTGGCAATTTCTTCCATCGTTCCAGGATCGGAGGGGGTCTGGTTGTACGAGGCAAACAACGACAATAAGCCTCCAATGGTCCGTTTAGGAGATGCACTGAACTCTATAACCAAGTGGCCACTGGAAGCAGTGAAGGCAGCGTGAATTGCACATCGTAAGATCCTGGCCATCAGCTTTTTTATGTGTTGAGGAGGAGTACATCACAAACATAGGAAGTCATGTTTTTGCAATGTTTTACATATGTTGTTGAGATGAACAGGGGTGATTACGTTCAACATACGTTTTACGTATGTTTATCATAGAAAAAACGTACGAAGGACATATTACAAACATGTAAATTTTATCATAATGTGTTTTTTCATGTTTTCAATATGTCGTTGGTACGTTTTTTATACGATAAACATATGTGAAACATATGTCGAACGTAATCACCTCTGTTCATCTCAACAACATACGTAAAACATTGCAAAAACATAACTTGCCAAGTTTGTGATGTAGAAGCTGCTAACGCTAGATAGCGCCATCGTCTAGGACTTTCTGTGAATGATGGGCTATCCTTTGTGATACTCAGTTTCATTTTAAACCGAACTGAATTTCATTTCTCGGTAGTATCTTTTGTTTCTCTTTCATTGCCTCCTTTTGTACTTGCGTAGCGAACTTCTAATTGAGTCATTCTCCCTTGTCGTGACTTCCTTGTTGTAATCGCAAATCACTTATAACAATAATGCAAACCCAACGCCATGCCGACACACGCATCGCACAAAACTACCAGAAACATGACTCTCAGTCACCCGTATGTGACTCTATGTAGTCATATACGGCAATATATATCAGTAATAAGAAGACTAGTATTAGTCATGCAGTGACCGATGTGTTGCCAGTTTTGTCACTACTGCTAGTCATATTCGGTTTGCACTGTAGCAAAAAGATGACTGGCAGTCATGAAAACATGACTAGATCCAGTCACAGACGCTGTCGTCACATTCCAATTGCCTTGCCACGTTTGCCAAAAATATGACTAGACCGAGTCGTATTCCACGTCAGCACAAAATAAAACTCGTGGTCACAGTCCACGTGCATTGCCACGTCACCAGAATATAACTCAACAGAGTCACATTCCACGTCAACAACAAATATGACTGACAGTCACATTACACGTGGAGGTCGCCACGTCAGCAAAAATATGACTCAAAAGAGTGACATTCCACGTCAGCCTAAAATGTGACTACACAGAGTCATATGCCACGTCGGTTTTTTCCCTCTTCTGCCTGGGCAGGTCAATGATAGTTGTGTAACCCAAGTCCGGTCAACCCTATCCTTCCAATGCTGACGTGGCGCTTAGATTCCGCCCCTGTATACGCTGGGGACCGTATTTATTTTTATGACTCGATGTCTGAAGCGACTCGTCAGTAATGACTAGGTCCTGTCATCCTGCGCGTCACATTCAGAAATCCCACTGCAGTCACATTTTCCAATTTTATGACTCCGCGTAGTCATAAACGCTAGTCACAAAAAGGCCACTTTGTTGTAGTGCCTCCACACTCTCAGCAACGACCGCCACCAGTTCAACATGTACCGCCGACAACTCAACCAACTCCAGCTCAACAACCCCAAATTGGAGATTCCACCAGTCGACGAAGAAGAAGACGAAGATAAGAGCCACCTCGAACCCAACCATTCACTTTGGAAGAACCACTCAACTAACGACGACAAGGTTATAACTAGCGATGTCAAGCTAAGCGAGGACAAGGACGCGGACGACAACGAGTCGACCAATGAAGACGAGGACAGAGACCAGTAGTAGGAGGACCAACTGACACTACCAGCCGACTCCTTGGACACGGAGCAACAACAGTTACCAGTACATCACCCACCTCCATCACAACAGCCGCAGGACCAGCAGCCCCCAGCACCTGACCAGACAACGGCAACACGCACACCATCAGCAGTCGACACCCCAGTCGACTCTCGCACATTCTCTTCACAGTATTCTCTTGGGTTCCACTTGTCAGGGATGCCTGCAGGAATCCGCTCACCCGTCATGACCCTGTACTCGAGCGACATCAACTAGTGACAAGTCGACAATAGTACGGGTCAACTACTCGCAGACGTCTCAACCACGGGAAATTTTGTTATTCCTCGTGACCATTTTCCCTAGTCGCCTACCGGGGTAGACTAAAGTCCACAGCAGTGTACTTAGCTTAGTGGGAGGGCAATGTTAACCGAATATTCGTTGGATATTCCTTTAGGCTAAGAGTAGGCTAGTCTATACCCGGCAGGAATAGACCCGGCAGGCGATACCCGGTAGTACAGGCTGGTATAGGCTGGTCGACTCGGTTGTCCCGGTTTACCTGTCTAACACTATTGTCAGACCAGTCTCCTATATGTACTTTTCCTCTCTTTGAGAGAGGTGTTGCTATACATTTTGTACATCTTCCTTACTCGCAGCCTCAGTTGTACTTCATTCTTGTCTTAAACCTTCGTGTGTGCACTAGTATGCTAGACTATTGCGGTAGCAGTATTATTTCCTGCTCTTGTATTGCTCTTTGTGTTTGAATCTAGACTAGTTGCAGTAGTCTGTGAGTATGCAGGAGTCGACTTACAGGCATACTGGTGCTTCTTCCTAGTCGATAGTGCCTTCTTCTTCATCAGAACTCTCTTTCTACTCCTCTCAATCTCTACTTACTAGTCTAGAGTAGAGCAGTATTGCGAGAAGTAGTCTCATTAGTTTAAGGTCGGTTTCTAGAAAACCCCCTTAACAGGAACTACCAAATTCCAAGAAAGAGCATGCAAGGGCTAGTGAATGCAGAGAGAAGAAGAGTCTCATTAAGAATGGAATTTCAAATTACATTGAGTTTAAAATTCAAGTATGGCCCGTAATAGAAGATACTTTGAGGAGATGGCCAACTGTATTGCATATGGGAGAAAATCTACACAATGATCAATTGTCCATTGCCCCCTGTGCCTACAACATTTGTCGAAGGATTTTGGCAAATATTAGACTGGGCACGTGATTATACTTGAGCAATCCTGGATTCCAAATCTAGTCCATTTAATCTTGACGACATTACGCCCAAGGATGATGTTGACCCTTTTCTTAATTTTCGTCCAACAAAGGGGAGACCAAAGTTGACTTTCAATCCCTTCTAGTGGGTGTTGCTAGGAGACTTTGTTCTTTGTTGAATAAAGAACAACCACTACTTTCTTGTATGGCTTGGACGAGTGTTAGAGTGTGTTGACCTATCTCTAAGCTCAAGATATGGAAATTCAGAGGTAGAATTGTGGATTCCTATGAAATCAAAGAAGAATGGGAAGTCGGTTATTGCCAGGTTGTGTTCAATGCCCCGTTGGTAGAAAGAGCCTTGTCTATATCTAAGTTGTGAACGCAAGCATCATTATGTTCTCTCAAAGGATGCCCTCGCATGCCAAAAGAGGGCCACCTACTTCTCATATAATTCCTAAAGCGTCTGTCGCAAGTGCTTTGGCAAAACTTGAGGCCGCCGGTGCTTTAATAGACTGATGAATTGACAATTAAGCGGACGACTAGTTTCCGCCTATCAGCCGACAACCAATATAGAGTTGGAGGCTACTTTCTTCCATTTCCATAGACCTACCTATCGACTGTCGGCCGACATGGAACTTCAGTAGATTCTCATTTGTTGTTTTTATTATCTCATTGGCGCATTCGGTTTAGGAGCGCGCACGAGAGATCGCCCTCACAATCTCAACCAGGAGCTTGCGCCCATAAAGAGTTCGCCCTTGGAAGCGCGGTCTCTTAGACGATGCTGCTCTTAGCTTTGTTACCTGATATCCACAATTACTACTAGAAAATTGTGACCAAATCAACAAAAAATTAACTTATTTATACTGTTTGTGGCACTATAGTGACTAATTTCATGTATTTTTTTTAAATTTTAGTAAAAAGCAACAAATTGCTACCTATCTTTTTTTAATTTGAATAGTGCAATGACCGAATCAACAATATTTTAGCAAATTTCGAATCTCTTTGGAATCTTTGAAATATTTTAAAATATTTTGGAATCTACTAGAAAATTTGAAATCTTTTGCAATTTGTGGATTTAACTTGTATGTTTATAAGATATAACAATGTTTTTATACCATAGCAGTAGGACAAAGTTGGCACATTGATGACAAATTATCAACTAACCTTGAAAAACATGAGTCATGAATTCAAACTATTTTTTAATTCAATATTTGTTGAACACATTTGTTGTACTGTACATTGATGTGAAATTCTTAAAAAAACTGTGTTTTATTATACTATTAATGCCTAAAGTTCTTTTGATCCATTCAAGTTGCAATTAAAAAGTTATGTTTAAAAGATGATATTTTTTATATTTGGGCAATTTTGGGCATCCATGATATATAGATCCCATTGGTTTGAAATTCTTAGTACAAACTCTCAAGAATATTGTGAACTCTCAAGAATATTCCCAAAGTTGAAAGGCATCAAAACATGATATTATGATTTTCTAAACATAAAACACTTTCAAAACACCTTCATTTGGGCAACATTTGAAACAAAATGGTTGGATTTTTAGGTTAGAATTTTTGTTAGCCTAATCATTTACAATTTAAAAGGAAAAAAATCAGCAGACTTTGGCGGCCATTTTCTCATAGTAGAATAATGTTTTTTAAATCTTTGAACTATAAAAAGTTGGGTAATTGAGTAAAGTTTCATCTCTTAATACCCATTTGAGATTTTGAGCCTCTATTCAAAAGTTATATACACAATTTGGAGTGGATTAGTAAAGAATATTTTCTTGGATATTTTCAAACACTCTCTCTGAATTTAGTCTATAACTACGATAGTTTATTACCAGGTTCGGCATAAAGTAATTCTAAAAATAGATGCCTAAAATTTTGGAATATTATTGGCATTTTTTGCCGAATATAATATATATTATTATTCAAAATTGCCGAAAAGTAAAAAATTGTTACTCCTCACTAGAATTTTACTTATATTGAAAGCATGTGTGAATTTCAAAGGGGAAAAGGTGCTCCTTTTGTAATCAAATTCACTTACATTAGTCCACAAAGAATATGGGTTAAGATGTAACAAGACTCTAGGTGAGGCTTTTGAAATGTGATGTACACAGATTTTTGGAATCCAACTGAGTATAGAAGATGAAGTTTTATAGAATTGTGTTTAGCTCACAAAAGTTGAGATATCAAGCCTTATTCCACCTTCAACAAGTTTTGTGTCAAAATAAGTCTTTATGCAAAAGATATGGACAAAACATTGCAGCTGTGTAAAGGTCAACAAATTAAAATGCGTTCATAACAGTTTTTAGGAGCTCATTTGTGCATAGAAGATCAACATTTTTGGAATATTTTAGGTCTAGATAATATTTTAGGTCTAGATTTTCTTAAGGAGTTATTTTCCTATTCTAAGATGGTCTTCAAAGTCGGTTAAGTTCTAAATCATTGAACTGTAAGTGTATATGTAAAAAAAAGAAGTAATGTTTGAATCATCAAATTGTAATGGTGGTGAATTGGTTAGGGTGTTGAGGTATAAGTGTGACATTGCGAGCTTAAACCCGAGTAGTAACTGTGGGTATGGAGCTTAGCTGATTAGAGGTGCTCCGCAGCTAAAAATAATAATTTATGCCCAAAAAATCTAGACAACAAATTATTATTATTATTTATTTAATTTTTACATTATTTATTGCACCTGATCAATAAAACTATCAAAAAATTAATTTTGATTATTGTTTTGTACAACTCATCGAAAACAATAGAAAATTTGAACGTTTTTGTATTGGTTTGCATATTGAATTTGTTAGTAATGAATGGCAAGAAAGTAATAAAATCACTTGATAGTGTTGTCAAAAACCTTTAGTCAGGGGCAAATGTGTGTTTTTTGGATAAACTTAGTCAAATTTATTAAAATTTTCCATATATCTGTTAATACAATTTGAGAATAGATGTGCAATGTACTAATAGTCAAAACTGAGCTAGTGCACATCACATTTGTGCAATTAAATCATTAACTAGCTTATATGACCCAAAAAACCGATAGAGACGCACATCATAAACAAGTACTAGGGACTAAGACATTTGGTAGTACGTGCTGTTTACATCGACATTTTTCTTTAAATCTCTTTGAATCTTTGGAAGAAGATTGTGTTTGCTAGCAAGATGCTTTTTTCTTTGAGATATAGACGTTGTGGTTTAAATATAGGAACCACATTGCAAGAGGGAATACAAAAACATTAAATTTGCAAGAATGTGACATAAGCACCTAATGCTACTTTGAAATCTAGCTTTCTTGTCATTTTGTGGTGTTATTGATAAAGTATTCTAGAGATGCATTACTTTACCTACTTGTTCCATTTCACCGCACAAGTTCTAATTTGAATGAGGTTTCTTTAGCAAAGATGGGAGAATGCAAGGTATAGAGAAGATTTAAGATTTTCGAAAGCTAGACATTGGAGTACGCAAATATTTTGAACCTGCTAGTAGCGATCAAGTATGGAAAGATTGGTTTGCAGTTTGACAAGGCGCATAGCAAACAACGTAATATATGGACAAATTTGCATTCTTTAGAGTATGGAGAAAGCCTAGTAGATTTGATAGATTTAGCAGCCTCTCTACAAATGAAAATAGTCTCTTAGCACTTGAAGACGGGTTGAATGCAACCCAACTTGAATTAAATGGATTAAATATGACACCATCCACATATGCAAAGAACGAGACTTGGTTTTTAAAGCCTTGGCTGGGAGACGCCCAATTATAGTGTCTGTAGGAGTAGAGGTTGGATGCTAGTGGCTTAGCTAAGTCCAAAAGTTCTCTAGGAGAGTTGGAGACCAGTGGAGTGCGAGCCGAAACCATGCACCAAAATTATGATGAATTGGTTGAAAACAACTCTGGATAGGAATAACTTTAAATACGATGCTAATCATTGCAAATTGATAGACATAGATAGCGTGATTTCTACTATAGACCTATCGTTTAACCCTAGAAATAATATGTCTACATTCAAAGAACACTTAGCCCTTACTATTTAAAGTATCTATGTTCTCTTTGTATTGCCCTAGTAATGTGGACTATGTTTTTGTGACATAACCCTCTTATTATGTGGATTACCCAAACACTTGCATTTTCCTCCCACCCCTCTAAAACCTAGAAGACATGATCCTCCAGATTTTGTACCTCAACAGCGGTTGCGACAAAAGGATTGGTAGGGATAAAAACTCCACCTCCTCTTTTTGTTATGAATGATATGCTCCTTCCACTTGCATGCTTAGGGCATTTTGTGAGTTAAATTTATTAGGTTTAAGAATGTAGTTTTAATGTCAAATTGGATGATCAAATGGTCTTTATTTTGTCTAAACATGTGTAAAAACAAGGACCAACGTTTAAAGACAATTTTCATATAGAATGTTAAAGTGTCTTTGTGTACACCTTTAAGCTAATAGATTTTCAAATGTTAGAACTTTAGGGCTCTAAATTTAAAGGAAAATTTAGGTTAGATTGCAAAGTGGAGACAAAATTGATTTATTGTGTTGATTGTGCTTGATTATATTTGTAGAAGCTCTTAGAGGGTACTATTAAACATTTATTAGAGTTAAATGTGTTGCAAATCAAAGTGAGTAGTTTCTAATTTGGCTTGCCTTGCCTAGTTCCTAGACCCTGTCCAGACAATTCAACGTTTGTATGTTGCAAATCACTACCCCACTTACCTTTCTTCTTGATTGCCTTGATTCTTATAGATTAGGGTTCAGCCTTGCGTTTTTTGTGCGCTAGCCAATTTGTTCGACCTTGCATACGTCAACTACAATTTACATGAGCACACCTTCTCCTCTACTCTACCATCATCAGTTTGCCATTTGCCATTGCCAATTAAATTATTTGCCATCCGTTTCCTGCCATTTTTGTCTTGTCTGTTAGATTTTAAGTGCGTGTTGCTGTGGTTTGTCTATAGTTGGAGCTTAGGGTTTTAGGAAGCAATTTATACTAGGGTATTTTGGACGCTTCTAGTTAATCAACCACTACTGCTTATTTGAGCGCATCAAATTGAGGCACTAGGATTTAAGATTGAGCACTGCGCTTGGTTGGAGTTTGCTGGAGTTTGTTTGAGTGCGATGTTGTCTAAGAGATTCTTAAGGGGTATTTGAGCACCCAAACTTGGTGTTCTCATCTTTTTCGTATTTACCCAAATGATTAATAAAATCTCATTTTGTGTTTTTGATGGGAGAATGCATGTCGCTTTCCGATTTATTTTTTTGTAACCGCAGGTTTTGGGTGGAACTTTGTTAATGGATATTGTAAAAATTGCAAGGATCATGTTAACCCCTAACCGCCCAACTATGCATATTTTGCATGATGTACGGATTTGAAGTCCATTTTGTCATTCATCATACACTTTTTGCAGAGTGGATTTTTTATTGAAACTTTTATGGAAACTTAGCTCCATGCATGCGTGATCCGATTAAAAAGGGGTTGATGTGTGAAATTTTTATGCCTCATTTCATGTTGTAGTGTTCCACCTAAAATTTTGAAGATTTTAGTCTAAAAGTGCTCTTGAAAAAGTTAGCTACTAAAGTTAAGGAACCAAAAAATCTCCAGAAATTACTACACTTAAAGTATTACATTTCAACCAATCACAACAAATTTCATTAATAAATTGTCAATATCTAATTTGTAATCATAATACAAAAGAGTGTTAAATTTTAAGTTTGAAATTTAATATAAAAATATTGGTGATAGCAATTACAAATTTAACCATATACATAGAATCTATAATGCATAGTGTACAACTTTTATTCATTCATCAACTTGAAAATATCCCTCTTAGTTGCATTTCATAATGCATCTTTAGAAAACTGCCAAATCTGAAAAGGGTGAGAATGTTTAGGGGTTAAACTAAATGCTATCTAGGCTTTCAACCTCCGTGACAACAAGTGGGTGCAAGCATTTCTTGAATTAATGGCAACGTTCGCCCTCCGTCGGCGTCTTGCACGTACATGCAGGAAATGGCATCATATCTGTGTATGCGAGGACAAAGCATGTTGCACTCCAATTTGTGATGTCCAATTTGTTGCAAATTTGACCATGGAATTTCGCTCGTGCTAGCATAATTCCTCAAAAACGAGAGCCTGCATATGAGATTTGCAAGTATGAACTTGCGTGTTTCTATCCTTATCGCTTGCAGGTGTTTTGGATGGACGTCACCAAGTGATTGTGTACGGCATTGGTTGCGGAGTTGACTTGTCAAGGTGCTTCACACCCTTCGATCAATGCTTCAAGATGGTTAGGGCGTGTAGGAGATGAAATTGCGTCACTGTGAAAATTTCAAGTTGGTGTCGAGGGTGTGGATCACACCATCAGTTCTAGTTCCAACTACTCTACTTCTTGTTGTTGATGCAATTGATACTAATATTTCTCTTGCTACTATTGTTGTGGCTCATATTGTTGCTACTATCTCTTTTGTTGTTGTGGCTATTGGTGTTGTAGTTCTTGTTGATGTTGCTCCAGCTACTGTTTTTACTGCTTCTGTAATGTTTGGTGCTTCTTTTGTTGTTGTGTCCTAAATTTGCTCCAATCTATGGTTAGTTTTTTGTTTTTATTTTTTTTGCTTTACAAATTGAGGGTTTCTTCAGGAATCATGGTTGTGTAGGTTTGGTGCCCAAGGTTCTATTTCTAAGCATTCTAAACTTTTGCCATAATTAAGAATAACTCCATATACATTTTTTTAGTTGTGCTTATATTTGTGAACAGATATGTTGAAACTTCAGTCTACAATCCGAACTGGCTTGGTTACACAACCATGTAATCTTTTACTTTCAACAAGAATATTTTTGTTTAACATCTTTATGCTTGAGCTATATACATTTTTGTAAAAAAAAATTAACAAGTGATTAGAATGAAATGAAAAAAAGTGAGATGAATTTTATATGCATTCTCGGTAGTAGTACAATGTTTTTTGTAAAAAATTCTAAGCTTATTATTTCTATAAATCACACTTATAGATTATAATTTAGTTTTGGTTTGTTTTTTTAATACATCACTTGATTATAGCCAAATTTCATTACATTAAAAAAATTTAATTTTAAATTTTAAATTTTTGATGTCAAATCAATTTTTCTTCTCTACTTAAGTATTTGGAATAAATTTGCTTCACTTACTACTAGTCTATTATATATTTAGTGAATTTTTTAATGTAATTAACAAGACAAATCAAGCCATTCATATTTGGCAATTTCTTAAACAATATTTGAGACATTTTCAAACCCTACATGTTTGAGACATTCTTAATTAGTAAAATGTTAGAAAATCCATCATTCCAAATATATTCCAAATCATTCCAAATCATTCCAAATTGTTCTATCAATAGGTATATCTTGTGTACAAATATTTCAACTTGCATATTTCTCCTACTTACGTATGAATGAAAACACCAATATTCCTGATATATATAACACAAATGGGTATATCTTTTCTGATAAAGCCCACAAATGTATTAACCAAAGATTTTAGAAGGCCAAATATATTTCACCTACAATATGCCACCTCCAACTTGATATCCAAATTCTTTCAGTATAAAAAGTATCAATCAAGAACATCAATAGTATAAATATATGCCTCTTACAAAGAGCTTCTCCCGGATGCATTATCAAAGACGTTCCAACAATGTATCAACAAAGAGAATCAGGCCAATGAATTAATCAAAGACATCAAAAATTGGGTATAATCTTTTGTAATCTCCTACCTCTCCCATTCCCACCCACTAATGTATCTATAAGGACATCATAAGTCAAAATGTAACTTAGATATAGATATTTTAATTCCCAATATTACGCACCGGTGTATCAATCTACAAATCGAGTGCTATCAAATAATCTTTATTTTAATTCAAATAGTTCAACCATTTTTTACAAATAACTAAAGAATGATTCTTTTATTATACCAGAAACAAGATAGATTTTTTAGTCAAAATAGATCTAATATAGTCTCTATGAATTTTTTTATCCTAGGCTGTGGTCACATTAAAAATATTGTAATTATTTTTTGTCATAAAGTGCTACTATCATCTTATCATTTATTCATTTAGAGTGATGTAGACTTTTCAAAATTTGTAACCCGCACAAAAGTAGCAAGGGTTTTGCCTCATTTATATAAACCCAATTCCATTATGTTTAGCTATGAGTCTATAATACTGGCCATCGCCGTAATAGTGGAATACCCACTAGTAAAAATCCACTTAGTTTACATTTTTTGGCTTGGATTTTCTAACACTCTTTTAGAGGATTTTACATAAAATTTTATTAAGTTTTCTAATTTATGTTATAGAGTGTTGAAAATTCTACTTAAAAAACGTATATACAAGGAATTTTGTTGTAATGTTTAGTTCTTTAATCATTGAATACAAGTTTGAAGTTTGATGCCATGATTCATTCAACAAGGATTTAAAAATGAACTTGAAATCTACATGAATAAAGAAAAATTCTTATTATTAATATAATTGATTTATCTTTCTTATATTTAATTTATAGTAAAACACCATAAAAAATAAGCTTTCATATTCATTAAAGATTTAAACAATCATATAACAATAGTTTAAAACCTTTAGTAGATCAAAATGTTCTTTGATAAGAGCAATATCTTTTGAATTTAATTCTTCTTTGAGTTGTTCCACAAGGTGGCTCATCAATTTAAACTTGTGTTTCATTTCTTTTATTTCATCTTGAGCAGTAACTAAGTTCTTACTATATACATTTCGTTCGCTTCGAATTGCTTCATTGATATTTTGTTGTTGTCTTAAAATTACATCTGAATCTTCCAGCTTCTTTTGTAGATCTATAAATTTTTTTTCATTGTTTTTCACAAGATTTAAAGCCTATTTGAATCAATTGCATGTTCTTTTCAACATTTATGATACAAAATGCTTTAATTTCTATCTTAAATTTTAATATAATAGATTTTGAAATTTATTAATCTATAAAAAATTATTTATCAATACATATAATTGAATTTTAACAAATCAATTACACTAGTGTCGATTGTATGATTAGCAATGACAACTAGAAAGAATTTCAAAAAAGCCACATTTTTATTCATTCATCACAATGGTATAAGTAATAAATTACATATCTATTTAAAAAAATCTAATAAGACTTTTTACAATCTTTAGCAATTAGCAAACTTTAAATTTAAATTTAAATCAAACTTTAAATTTAAATTTTGTTTTGTCCTTGAAAATCAAAATTTAGAAAACAGGAATATTTTTACTTTTTTCACCACAAATCTACATTTACAATATAAAAATATTTTTACATTCCAAAAGCTTTTTTGGAGATATATAGTTTTGAAAGAATTATATAAGTTTTACTTTGTTTATTTTACTCTTTGTATTAATTGTATAAATATGCATATCAAAACTTAGATGCCTTCATTCATTGTCTAAATGATTAAATATGTACATACATTATTATATTTTGATAATGCAACAGATGCTTCAGTTGAATATTTCGAATTTTGTTTTTCAAGAACTTTTATTTCTTCTTCATGCTTAAGACTTGCACGTTTGTACAAATCCACTTCTATTTCAAGGTTCTTCAGTGCTACTTGTCCAACCTTTATTGTATCTAGTTGTCTCTTTATTTCTAAATCTGCCTATTTTGTCGCAATTTTTTAAATTTTTAAGACACAATGCTAAGATTAAATAATATAAAATTCTATTAAGTCATTCATTTATTTAGTTACTAAAATAAATCTGGTTTTTTCTGATTTATTTATTTTGAATAATTTAGATATTTAAACATCATCTTATAAAATTTTAGTTATTAAACAAAATCAATTTTAGAAATTGGTTTCCTCTTTTTGATTAGGTTTGTATCAACATCAAATATTAAAAATCTAAAGAAGTTAATATTCTAAATTAGGAATATCTTTGAATTATATTATGTAATTGAAAATTTTATTTTTTGATCATTTATTGATGATAAATATAAAATATGGTTGAAAAGATAACATGTGTCTTTATCTTGCTAATCATGTCTTTTTCCCTTGAGATTTTATCAATTCTTCTCTTTTGTTGTTCAATAAATGTTTTTTGCTCTTCAAGGTCTTTTTCCACCTTCAGTTTTTGTTCAATGAAGTAATTACATTCCTTCTTCAAATCTTCTTGAGCATATTGAATTGTTTTGACTTTGTTTAATGCAACTTCACATAACTATTAAAGAGATTAGTTACTTCAATTATATAATAATATATGCAAAACAAATATACAAGTCCATTGGACTATCTTTAATTATATTTTTGAATTGATAAACCTATAATTGAATTAATAAAAAATAATGACGTTATTCTAGTGAAGATTTTTACTTGCTTCATTCATTGTATGAGAGAATTATTATACTAATAATTTTCTTCTATTGGTATAGATGCATAATAATATTCTTTTTTGAAAAAAATTTACCAAATTTACACCTTGGTGACCCGCATCGTCTCTTCAATTTGTTTTTCAATTTCTTCTTCTTTTAATTTGAACTCAACTTGTCTTTGACTATTTTCAGCTAATAACTGAGTGTTTGTACTTATTTGTTCTTCTATATCAACATTCAGTTTTTCCATCTATATAGATTTTTGATTAGTCTAATATTTTTTAAAGTAAAATTTTGATCTTTGATTAAAAAATGTTATAATCCAATTTCATCATAAAAAAAACTTTTAATATATGAAGAACTTCATGTTACATTATCTATTGATAGAAATTATTAAGTCTACTTGATCTTTGCCAAACACTTATTTGAAATTAGTCGAAAGTAAATTTTAGGCTTTCGAGCATAATAGTCTTTAGAAATAGAATAAAACATTTGTTTTGCTATTTAACGTTTATCTCGATATGATGGCTTGTATTTTTTATAATATGCAAGTTAATTGAATGTAGAAATGGTCTAGCAATTTTAAAAGTGCAATTTGGGTATAAGATTTTATATAAAAAATAAAATAAAGAAAATGGCTTATTTTAGCTTCTAACTTAATGGAAAAGAATCTATATATTAAGATTGGTGTATTGTTTTGTGGTGGTACCGTGACTACAAGCGCGTGCTGAGTACAATTAGGTCTTTAGAAAAGGGACGTGCACTACTTAGTTTTTTAGAATTTTCCAATTACAGTGTGAAACATATTGAATTTCAAAGATTTATTTCCATCCAAAATTGTATAAATTGGAAAATAATAAGGACAGTTTGCTTGAAAAATCTTGACAACTTCTAGTGAGGAGCCAAAAAAGCGATGAAATGATAGTGAATTGAAGAAAGAAGCTTAAACCACAGTAAAATGATTTCTTTTAAATAACAAAGATCTTACGAGCTATAATTAAGAGAACTATGAAAGAGTTCCAACAAAGAAAATTCTTTAAAGGCTACAACAAATGAAATATTACATTGCCTAGAACCTAAAAATATATATGCAAGCTATAACTTATGGAATTTTATAAATAAGGTACTCAAAATGTGGCAAACGACACAAGGCTCACTAGGCTATATAATAAGGTTTGAAATATTTCTTGGTTATTATACGCGTGACGTATTATTTTTTGTTTTATGTGGGTAACACATTGGATCTTTGTAACTATAAGTCTCATAGGAATGCATTTGGTACCATTAAATAGCCCTTAAAAAAGGTGAACACTAAGTTTGCCATTTATATGCAATTCCAAGTTCCACATTGAATACTTGTTTATTTTAAGTGCACTTGCCATATGAAAAGTGCACATGCTGAAATTTTGTTCATTTGAAAAAATATAGTCATATTTAACATTTAAAGTGCCAAAATTGAATGTACATTACATTAAAAACATTGTAGTGCGAATTTTAAAGGGGAGTGGTATGTTCCCACCCTCTCCCTTTAAAATCAAAAGAAATGTAGTGTGGATTTTAAAGGGGAGTGGGTATGTTTCTACCTACCCTCTCCTTAAAACAAAAGAAAAATCTAGTAGAAATCTTAAAAGGGGTGGGTATGTTCCAACTCTCTCATCTTTTTAAATAAAGAAATGTTGTATACAAGGCACTAAAAATAGTGCAGATGGCTATGTGCACTTTTAACATAACAAGTGCTATTGGAGAATATTGCTTAAATTAGAAAAATGAGAGTGAAAATTTATGTGCGGATATGCCAAAAAGATCCACTTTGACTCCTATGAAAAAGAGGTGCCTTCTTGCTTTTACAATCTCTGCCAACATGGGGCACACTGATACTAAAAGCATGTCGAAAATTAAAAGATGTCCGCAAAAGAATTTTCAATGCTTTGGTGAACTTGAAAGGCATCCTAAATACATCAATTTGAGTTCAAATTTGCTATAGAAAGTTTGGAAGTTAAGTGAGATACTTCAAGAAAAATTAGGCCATTTACATTTGTAGGTTTCACAATCATAGTGTTATCGTAAAGTTGTACAAAAGACATTGTGTCTACATAGACAAATGCACCTTTCTGTGACTTTGTTTTGACAACTCCCAGTGAAATGCTATAGAAAGTGGTGAAGAAAAAGAAAAGTACTTAACTTAAAAATGCAAAGTTTCTTAAGACTTTTTATAATGAGATCTTAGATTCTAATATAAGATTCACTGTAGGTTTGTATAAAGATGGTGGTAATTAGTATGGAAAGGTTCACTATGGCCTAGACTAAAGAAGAATTATCATGGGCCGTAACAAAAAGAAATTTCAACTAATTACAATAAAAGTATATTTTCAAGGGCCACAACTAATATGATATTACATTGGCTACAACTAAAATAAACTATGTGGGCTATAACACATGGAACTAGCTAAGCCATACAAAACGTGGCAAGAACGTACTAAAAACTATACTGTGTTTACCCTTAAACGTCAAGAGGGCTTGGACAGGGTAGCCGGGAAGGAATCTAAATGTTTGGGGAAATTTATTTATATATTTAATATTATTTTTAATTTTTAATTTTTAATTTTTAATTTTTTTTTGCAAAAACGGCTCTGCAGTGCAGTGCTGGCTAGCACTGTAGCACTATAGCACTGCAGCACTGCTGAACTTCAGCTGCGCCAACCTCAAAACTTGTTCAATTTGACAACTTTGATTGCTTACGAACGATTCCACAATCTCTCAAATGAGGCGAAAATTTGGAATGTAGATCGCTTTTTCAGTAGCTTTCCAACGCAATAAGTCTCGCTTGATTTGGTTGAGCAAATCAACTTTTTTCTTCATTATTCTCTTTTAAATAAGCCCATGGGGCTTACATTGACGTTTAAAGGTTAAGATCAACATTTATATATAATTTTGGTTCTATGACTGTAGTACCATGAATGTTATCATGTGAGTAGAAACGGTGAGAGGTGAGTAGTGAGCAAAAACGTTTTTTTCAATCTTTCTGTAAAAATGTTAAGAAAAATCTATTGATGTGGAATCTTAAGAGAAACTATTGCTACAATGAGTGAATATAGCTACAATTTATTTAGAACTTTCTCGCATTTGAGATGGGGTTTGCAATTGAGATTTAGACATAAACAATTGTAGTAAAAAGAAATTGTTTAAAAAAAATCAAAAGTAAAAAAATTCACAAGGTTTTGTTTTAGTCAAGGAAAGTAGATATACACGAGATTCCCCTCATGTTCCATCCACCTACCCACTGTCCAATTTGGAAACCACAATGTACACTGAGCTCCACAATTTACAGTGAGCTCCACTATGTACATTGAGCTCCACTGTAAAAATATAGTATTCAATTATATTGGAAGAAATTTGAAATTAAATTTGGAATCGTCTTCTTCTACATTGGCCTTCCTAAAATATAGTTTGGTTTAAAAAAACTTTACTGTTTGGTTTAGATATTCCGGATTAGTAAGAGGCAACTTGTAGATACAACCCGATTCATGTCTCTACAAAAATTGGTCCAATGTGCCCACGATGAAACTACATTGGTGATGAATTCTGCATCTCTGAGGAACACCACAAAAACTCCATTATCAACAACCTACTTGTCTATGATGGAAAATACTCCATGAATCCAATAGAGAGCCATTCTACCATATGTGGAATGACAAAGAAGCAGCTTGTTCTAGATAAATTGGAATCTCTTTCGCTTTGGATATACACGCCATAGTGAGATTCTCCAGTACATCGAAGATCAAAAGAGACACCACTATAAATTTGGCAAAGGTACCTCAAATATACAACCCTTGCTTCCAAAGTGTTTAGTAATGATCTTGTTGATGTTGATTCAGTGCCATTTTTTATGTGCATCAAATTTGGCTACAATACTTTGAAAATCCAAATTAATGATATCAATGACTGTAACCACATCCTCCGGATTTGATGTCATAATATTGTACAATGCTAGAGGACCAATGATGGACGACGACTTATTTATAGTAGACTTGCTTCTAGCAAATGGTGAGATACTTGCCCTTGTCACCATCTTTGCATAAATTGCATTTACATTCATTTTCTCGTCCTTCTCTTTCTTTGCAACTTCTTTTTGGCGTAGCTTCTCTTCATTTGCTTGCAACTTTCTTCCTTCTTTGGCCTTCTATACAAGATATTTCTTTTTCTCCTTGCGGCCCAAAGTGTCAAAAACTATACTATAAGCCACTTCAACTTTGGATGCGACGAGCTCTTAAGCCTCATTTTCATACTTTTCCTTGGATACCTTGTCAGACTCACTAAAAATCTTGCCATCGTTGAAATCAAACTACCAACCACAAATTTGAAGTTGAGGTCAAGTGAACCTTAATCTCTAGTCATCAGTGAATGTGGAAGTAGTATCAAGAGTGGTATTTAACCACCTCAAAAAGCATGCTGACGGTTTCCTATTTGAAATTGTTTGTTTCTCTAAAAGATTTAACTTTTGATACTTTATGACTACTTGCTACGCAACAAAGATAGTAATTGTAGAAAAACAAGAGGTATTTATAAAAATAGAAGTTTTACTACTGCAATTTTTTTTTGGGACCATCCATACAACCATAGAGGTGAGATTAAGATATGATCAAGAACCACACCTTGAAGCTCTTAAACAATTGTTCTGTGTTTTAGACCATTCACAACAAAAGTGAACACACTTAGCTAATTACCTAGTAGACTATGGTACTTGAGTACCAACATAACAGCTATCACCACTATAACGGCTATTACCGCGATAATGGCTATAACAACTATGAAAGCTACTACAGCTACACCGTTTACAAGTTATTAACTATCAACTTTGTTAAAATATATAATCAACACATGTTCTAATAGGAATTAATAACACTGTAAATGTTCTTCTAACATTGAAGAATTGAGTGATAAAATTATTGCTTCTCTTTAAGTTATTTAACGAATAAATAATTTTAGTGTATCCATATATTTTTGAATGCTCATAATTGGTCTTCATTCGCCTCTTCAACGATGATAATCTCTTTGCCTTTAATGATTTTCTTGTACTAGGCTCTGGCTTATCCTCTCATTGTTGGATGAACCAAACAAAGCTTTATTTGTTAAAATAATACAAATGAAAGTGTTATTTTAAGTCACTTCTATATTTAGTACTACCACCACTACTAGAGAGTGCGTAAAAATCAAGACAAAACCAACACACATCTGTTGAAATCAACAGAGAATGAGTTTAACGTAGCAAACATTTAGTCATCTGCACAGAACCAACAAGTTCCTGTTGATTTCTGTTGGAACCAACAAGTTCCTGTTGATTTTCCTCTTGGAACCAACAAGTTCCTGTTGATTCACTACTAGAGAGTGCGTCAAAACAAGACAGAACCAAGACAAATTTTGTCGGAAAAAAAATAAATTCAAAAAAATTTGAAATTTTTTCTAGATACAGAAAAATCCCTGCATATAATACTGCAAAAAAAAAATTTGAAAAAAAAGTTTTTTTTACATCGTTAAAAATATTCAAAGACTGCTGGGAAAAAAAAAAACAGCTCCAGCCTTCAAGATTTTGTCGAAAAAAAAAAAAATTCAGAAAAATTTGAAATTTTTTGTACATACAGAAAAATCCCTGCATATAATACTGCAAAAAAAATTTGAAAAAAAAGTTTTTTTTACATCGTTAAAAATATTCAAAGACTGCTGGGAAAAAAAAAAACAGCTCCAGCCTTCAAGATTTTGTCGAAAAAAAAAAAATTCAGAAAAATTTGAAATTTTTTGTACATACAGAAAAATCCCTGCATATAATACTGCAAAGAAAAATTTTGAAAAAAAAGTTTTTTTTACATCGTTAAAAATATTCAAAGACTGCTGGGAAAAAAAAAAACAGCTCCAGCCTTCAAGATTTTGTCCAAAAAAAAAAAAAATTCAAAAAAATCTGAAATTTTTTGTACATACAGAAAAATCCCTGTATGAAATAGTGCAAAAAAAAAAATTGAAAAAAAAAGCTTTTTGTACATGGCAAACGAATCGGCAATGGTTAAGTTCTCTTATAATTAACAAGATAATTCTTACACTTGCATGAGCGTGTGTATGTGGTGTGGTGGTTTAGTTAGTGGTTGGGGTTTAGAAGGTCGTGTGTTCGAATCCGGCCGTTGGCAATTGGTCTTCGGTTGGCCGTGGTGGGCCCTACGGTGGTGGGTCGGGGCCTTGGCCGTGGTAGTTAAATTTTTTTCCGGGCAGCCCAAAATTTTTGGGCAGTCTAAATTTTTCCGGGCAGCCCAAAATTTCCGGGCAGCTACTTTTCCTCGGGCAGGCCAGAAAAAATGAATGCTAGATTAGAAACTTTCTTTATCTGTATACTTGGACATTGAAGCAACACCGAACCAAGACATTTCTGTTGATTGTGATCCGGAATCAACTGTTCCTAAGCCGCACACGAACCAGCAGAATTTCTGTTGATTTTCTCTTACACCGGAACCCCATTTCTCTAGTAGTGGCACACATTGGTACTTTTATGACTGGGAGAATGACTGCGTTTATGATTGCGCGCAGTCATAAAATTAGGTCTGTGACTGCGCGTCATATTTTTTGCTGACGTGGAATGTGACGCGCGCTATAACTGGGTGCCGTAGTTACCAACGAGTCGCTTCGGACACCTAGTCATATGATTAAAGACGACTCAAAGCGTATACTTGGGTTCCATGTACGTGCCACGTCAGCATCTGCAGCCGCCATCTTGACCGGCCCCAGGTCCTTGACTTTTGGGGGTCTGCTCGGGCAGCTAAGGCGAAAATCTGACATGGCATGTGACTCGCGCGAGTCATATTTTTTTCTGACGTGGCATCCGACGTAGCACGTGACTTTGTGGAGTCATATTTTCCGCTGAGGTGGGATGTGACTCTGTAGAGTTATATTTTTGCTAACGTGGCGCTTCCACGTGGAATGTGAATATTGTTATTTTTTGGCTAACGTGGAATGTGACTCTGTGGAGTCATATTTTAGTTCATAATGTTGCTGACGTGGAATGCGAGTAGTAGTGATGTTTTTGGCTGACGTGGATTATGACTATGTACAGTTGTATTTGAGCTAACTCAATGACTGCTGCTAGTGGTGTATTCAAGACCTCCAGTAATGTTTGACAAGAGTGCGAAGGATATAAGACTGGTTTCAGTCACAATATCGGAAGGAGTGAAACTGGTACATGACTCGCAGTAGTCACAATGTTGTTGCCATGGATGTGGCCCTATGACTGCGTATAGTGAAGTTTTCGCTTACTGAGAGTCACATTAGTATTATGTATCAAAATCATACAATAGAAGACACATACGTGGGATTCAATGGAAGACATATATGTTTGATTAGGGAAATGCAACAATGTTTACTTGTATTCTGTAGTAAAAGATTCAATACAAAACCAAATATCGTTCATGTCTTAGAGGGAGTTGCTATCTAGCTAACCCAGTCTGTTTCTTCACCAATATATACATCCAACATCGATCAGCTCGTCCTTCCCGCTTCCTTTTTGCTGTTGGCTCCTCGTGGTTCTCTTCGTCATCCTGTGGGCACCACCGCAATCACACTGGGTTACCCAAAGTTTTTGCGCGAACCTCATTAATTCACCACAGGACTCCACAAAGCAGATGCGAAGCATTTGACTATAATCTGTTATATTCATTTGTATCGTGACTAGTCCCTGTGACCTTCCCAGGTATACTTTACTGAACCATGTGACATTCTCATTGTGCATATTACTGGTCACTGCGACATACTGAATGCGTACATTACAGAACCATGTGACATTCTCACTATGTACATTACTGATCCCTGTGACATTCTATACGTACATTACTCATCACTGTGACATTGAGGCAATTCATCAGCATTGCGTGCTACGTGAAACATCAGTAGATGATTTAGAGGTCACCTTCTCCTTCGCGGTCGCTCGGTTTAGGCTGCCTTCAGTGCGGCAACGGGCCTTTTGGTGACGAAGTTGAGAGTCTCCTCCAAGCGCTGCACAACCGGTTCGTCCATCTCGTTAGGCTCATACAAGTACAGCTATTCCGATCCCGGTTCAACCACGGTAATCATAACCGAGGCATTGCCTTCTTCGATCATCCCTCACTACTGGCATCACGGTGGCACCATTGGTGCCAGCGTGTAAAGTTAACGGTTTTGCCTCAAATTTTTAGCACGTGCCAAAGGCAAAGGCCACTTTGTGACCCCAGATTTCTCCTAACACTACTAGAGAGTGCGTAAAAATCAAGACAAAACCAACACACATCTGTTGAAATCAACAGAGAATGAGTTTAACGTAGCAAACATTTAGTCATCTGCACAGAACCAACAAGTTCCTGTTGATTTCTGTTGGAACCAACAAGTTCCTGTTGATTTTCCTCTTGGAACCAACAAGTTCCTGTTGATTCACTACTAGAGAGTGCGTCAAAACAAGACAGAACCAAGACAAATTTTGTCGGAAAAAAAATAAATTCAAAAAATTTGAAATTTTTTCTAGATACAGAAAAATCCCTGCATATAATACTGCAAAAAAAAAATTTGAAAAAAAAGTTTTTTTTACATCGTTAAAAATATTCAAAGACTGCTGGGAAAAAAAAAAACAGCTCCAGCCTTCAAGATTTTGTCGAAAAAAAAAAAAATTCAGAAAAATTTGAAATTTTTTGTACATACAGAAAAATCCCTGCATATAATACTGCAAAAAAAAATTTGAAAAAAAAGTTTTTTTTACATCGTTAAAAATATTCAAAGACTGCTGGGAAAAAAAAAAACAGCTCCAGCCTTCAAGATTTTGTCGAAAAAAAAAAAATTCAGAAAAATCTGAAATTTTTTGTACATACAGAAAAATCCCTGTATGAAATAGTGCAAAAAAAAAAATTGAAAAAAAAAGCTTTTTGTACATGGCAAACGAATCGGCAATGGTTAAGTTCTCTTATAATTAACAAGATAATTCTCACACTTGCATGAGCGTGTGTATGTGGTGTGGTGGTTTAGTTAGTGGTTGGGGTTTAGAAGGTCGTGTGTTCGAATCCGGCCGTTGGCAATTGGTCTTCGGTTGGCCGTGGTGGGCCCTACGGTGGTGGGTCGGGGCCTTGGCCGTGGTAGTTAAATTTTTTTCCGGGCAGCCCAAAATTTTTGGGCAGTCTAAATTTTTCCGGGCAGCCCAAAATTTCCGGGCAGCTACTTTTCCTCGGGCAGGCCAGAAAAAATGAATGCTAGATTAGAAACTTTCTTTATCTGTATACTTGGACATTGAAGCAACACCGAACCAAGACATTTCTGTTGATTGTGATCCGGAATCAACTGTTCCTAAGCCGCACACGAACCAGCAGAATTTCTGTTGATTTTCTCTTACACCGGAACCCCATTTCTCTAGTAGTGTAATGATGGTTGTAAACAGAATGTCATCCTCAAAAGGATTGAGTAGCCATATATTAATGTGTGATTGTAACTCGGGGTGACCACTACTATTTTCTATATGGCCAATTTTGATGGCTAACCCGACATGAGATCTCTACCAAGAAGGATGAGCGGTCGAGAGCACTTGGCGTTTGCGAATGCTCGATAAGAGTGGACAAGCAAGATCCAAGCGAACAAAGGACGACAAACGCCGGACCATGTACACGAACTCGGGGTGAAGAAGAGGACATGTCTTTTTGACCTTCCCAATTGAAAAGTAAGTGTATCTAACGCAGTCTTGTACATTGACATGACTGTACACAACGATGTTGTCATGCGTAGACACTAAATTCTGAATGATTGCAGTGATGTGCCGTGCAATATGACTGCGCACAGTGTAACTCTAAATTTTGGAACCGAGTTTAGGACTCAATGCTCTGATGAGACGCGGAATATGACTGCACACAACGATGATTAATTGCATGGTATCCAATATGTGACTCTGTGGAGTCACTGTATAGGATCTTCTCATTCGACACACGTTGGATGTCACGCACTGTGAAAAAAAACATTGCCGAGAATATTATGAAGACCATATTCGGAGAGAAGGACGCCCTAGGAGTTTGTCTCGATATGAAGGAAGTGGGTATACGAAATCATTTATGGCCCGTACACGGAAAGAAACATGGCAGTGTCATGTTACCTCGATCATCATACATTCTTACGAAATGAGAGCGTGAGGTCTTTGTAGACCAATTGCGCTCCTTGCAAACCCCTTCTAAGTACGTCGGGCAGCTGAAGAAGCGTGTGAACACGGATGGGCAAATCAAAGGCCTTAAATCACATGACTACCATGTCCTCCTCCAGCAGGTGTTGCAGCTGTGTGTGCGCACTATATTGGCAAAAGAAGTTCGGACAAAGCCATAGGCCTGGATTCACATCTCATACCTTAAACACCTATTTTGCGCAATGCAGTGGAAGTAGCCCCGGAGGTGGTGGCTAAAGCATTAGAACGCCTCGGACAGGATGACACACCGGTAGATGATTTAGACTATAGCGACTCAGAGCAGGATTGACCATGTCCTTGTTCAATCATGTACAGTTGTGAACATTCTACTTGATGGACATATATATATATATATATATATATATATATATATATATATATATATATATATATATACACATATATATATATATATACATATATTCACACAAAATTGTGTAATTAACACCCTCAAGTCTTGGCCACGCAGCACACAATAAGTTCAACCTCCCAAACCGATAAGTTGCACACTTCTCACGTTAGGTGCCAACTACCACTACATGCAGGCACAAACACAATTATAAACCGGCAATAATTCTGCCACATATTCCTTTTCAATATAAATCCCCACCCCCACCCGCCTAGCTCCACCACTTAAATGAGTAAATAAATAATTAATTTATTAATTATTAAAATAATGCACGTGGCCAATTTCTAATTACCCTAAACAAATGAAAAACTACTCTATTATGGACACAAATTCTCCCTATAAAAAAAATACCCTAAATTCTCATACTATATACATGTAAATTGTCTCGGGCAGTGTTTATAATCTTGGGCAGCCCAAAAAAAAACCATACGACTATAGGGAAAAATGTGACTGCAAGATATGACTAGGAGAAAAAAGTAACGTCCAAATATGACTGGGCGTTCCTTAGGAACGTTCCCACTCGTTCTCTACAAAGATATACGATCCTCCCACCCACTTTATACGGTACACATGGCAAATATAACTGCAAAAGATGAGTGCCAGTCACATTGTCTAATTTGGCTGCCGCCGACAATTTTTCCCTCACAGAATGTGACAGCCGGCAATCGCCTGTCATCCCCGTCATATTCTCCTAGTCATAAATGTACCAATGTGTGGTAGTGAGATGATCATTACAGTACGATGTTTATACCAAACTTCAACATACAAAACATCTTCACAACTCAAATGAGTGTAGTCAATGAAAAACATTGAATATGAATAAGGAAAATAGAAATATATCATTAATAGAAATTATCAACAACCATACATAGCTAGGCTCTCCTAATAAAATTGACAAAGTGTATATTTGCGAACATCCCAAAACAAGTAAATGCAAAGTCCATTCTTTGCGACACCCTACAATAAGACAATTTATATATCTATGAATTATTTATCCATCTCAAAACAAGTAAATGCAAAGTCCATTCTTTGCTACACCCTACCACAAAGACAACTTCTATATCTATGAACTACTCATCCTTCTCCAATAGATTCATCATCCTTAGAATCAATTGTAAAAGCTTCCATTGATGCCTTGATGATGTCAATTTGTGACCTTAGAATTACCACCTACGGATCTGAAGTTCATTCTTGCATTTGTGGCTTTTAAGCCATCATGATATAGTCCATGCTAGACCATGTTCGGTTTATTGCTCAATCTTTGCGCCACATATTTCTTTTATTCGTGTCCCATCCATCATACGTTTCCATGTTGATGTGTCGTTTAGAAGCTGGCGTCCAATATTGGATTTGGACGAAGTGCATATGACATGGATCCGGATTTGGGTTTGTAATTGCTCTAGCAAGCAAAAATGGCTTTGGGTCACCATTAGCAGGCTGGACCACAACAAAATAACCTACAAACGTATTGCGATTAACACAAAATGAAGCGCGTAGATGATCACGTCTACGTCCAACAAAGAGTGCATCCTCTACATCTTCTTTCTGCAGTGTGCCATCCCCCCCCCTGCAATCTGCCTTATCATGAATGATCCTTGAAGCCGGCTAGTATCCATCTAGTAATCCTTCACATGGCTCTCGAGCTGCATTGAGAGCAGTTTTAACACCTTTCCGATACTCTTTTAAAGGGTCATTCTTCCCCCTAATTTCTCCAGAGAGATTGTTGTTTGCCATTCCGCTCCATTGTGCAATGAAACTGTTCAAACCTCTTTATCTCATCAAGTGAACGTATCTTCTGAGAAACTAGGGGTGGAGGATCACCACTTGGAACTGTTGGACACCCACCTTTAGTCTCTGACTACAAGCGAGTCCCGTTGCTATGCTTTGGCATCAGTTCTTTTTCATACACAAATTATTATATTCCATTCAAAGCCATCATTTTGGAATCCATGTAAAACTTGAATTGTTGGGACCTATAATGACCTTCTAAAAAATCTTCGTCTGCGCCTAAATAGTAAATATCCATCAACAAATTGCTTGAAATCATGAACCTCTTCAATGAAATGAGAAATAACAGGATGCGTTTCACAGTCCATGATGGATTTTATGAGTCTTGGAACTGTCGGATGGTTATTTGTCTTCAGCTGAGAGCTCCATCGACCAAACAAAGCTTTTTTGTCTTCATGACTCTGCCCAACAATAAAGAAGTTGATGTACACTTTCCGGAGAATGCTTTTGTATACAAAGAGTGAACAAAAGGAAAAGAACCTATCTATCTTTATTGTTTCTTAAAGCATTATCCAGTTGCAAAGTCAATATCAGTTGTAGAGATTGAACTCGGATCAATTTTTTTGGCAGAGGAAGAAGGGAGTCCAAACAAATATCCAAACCCTGCAGAACCGCTTTGGTTACTATAGATTGCACCTTCTCCTCTGAAAACAACTTACGCAACAAATAATTTGGTGGTTCATCAATATCATGCAGCAACTTTGCAATGAAGCCAATGGTCTACTTTGAATTTGTTGGAAAAATGTCAAGGCTATAGTGTGCATATTAAACATCTCTATGACCATGAGCAATCATTCCCATAACTGCAAAAAGCATTTTTATGTAAGAATCAATAGACTTCGTCTTGTGATAGAAGTGTAAAGACGTGGTCTTGGTATGATCCATTTTATCATAAATGATGAATTTCATCTTCTTAGGGTATGTTTCGTAAATATACCAATTTTCATATCCCTGTCCTCTAGGACAACACTTCTATGTAAACGTAGAGCGGAGAGCGGAGAGCGCAAATTTGGAGAGCGTAGAGCGGGCATAAATTAAAAATAGTAATATTTTTACTATTTTTAAAATTTATTTTTGAAAGATTTGAATACTCAAAAGAATATTTGAGTTTATTGCTAATAATAGTATATTATTTTGACCCATAACTGGGGAAATGACGCAACCACTTTTTTTTGGGTACACTTTTGATTGATTTTATTTACTTAAAATAGACACAGAAATAAATAATTGAGAAATAATGGTTTTAAAGTACAAAATCAAAGCAAATGAAGAAGTCATGTAAGGTTTTAATGAGTGAACAAGATTGATGTAATTGAAGAATAAGCAAATAAAAAGACAAGGCACAAGAGACAAAGCACGTAGTTGTGGCATTCTTATCTTGTCAATTTTGTCTTTGCTCTAGCTACTTGTTGATTTGATACCTACAACTTGGACTATAGCAATAATTCATTGTGGTAGATAAAGTTGTCGGGACTAAATATATAAGGACGTCCTTAAACTCAAACACAATAAGAATGTAGACGAGTAGTCTGCGATGGGAGAAGAGAGATAACACACATTTTGTTACAATTGGACCACATTTTGTTAAAACTAGACTACGAGATTGGAAAAGTTATAGGGATAGGTCTCTAATTTTTCTACAACGCTCTTATTCCACGAATAAGAGTAGTGTAGAAAAATCGAGGACATATCTCTATTGCGACGGTATCTTACACGCCCTAAAATTCCTAAAATTGCAATCGCAAATCCAAAAAAACAAAACCACGGTGGCCAACCCCACGCATCCGTGGAGTTAGCTACTGTGGAGTTTTTTGCAGCACAAAATCTATAGTAGCCAATTTCACGGATCCGTGGGATTAGCGGCCCTCGAGTTCATCAGAACACAAAACCCATAGAGGCCAACCCCAAGGATCCGTGGGATTAGACACCATGGAGGTTTTTGCAGCACAAAAGCCATAGTAACCAACCCCACAGATCCGTGGGGTTAGTCACCATAGAGGTTTTGCAACAAAGAACCTATAGTGGCCAACCCCATGGATCCGTGGAGTTAGCCACCATGAAGTTTCTTGCAACAAGAAACCCATGGTGGCTATCCCCACGGATTCGTGGGGTTAGACACTATGGAGTTTTCGGCAATAGAAAACTCACTCGTCTTATTGATTTAATCAATTTCACATCATTTTTCAACAAATTTTCACAATTTTGTACCATGTTTCATCATTTTATGTCAAAATCTGGTCTATTTCTCACTAATTGGAATTATGATATATAGTTGGACTCTTTTTACCACTTGTTGGAGTTAATTTACCTACAAATTTGTAAATTCCATCAACGTTTATTTACCATTTCTATTTTAATTATGTGGGAATTGAACATCAAACTTTTTATCCTCACATAATTAATGTCTTTAATTTATCATGTTTTATTTCTTGTCTTATATATTTAAGTAATTCTTACTAGTTTTATCTTACTCTAGTTCATCATTTTCAATCTCCCTTTTCATTAAACTTTCTAGTAATTAATTTATTCCAAAGACATCCAAAATGACAACTATCGGGCATCGGGAGCGAGTATTGGACATCGGGAGCAGGTATTGGGCATCTGTGCTCGTTTGTGGTACCTTGTTTCTTGCACCAAGGCCAATCCTACGGATCTGTGGGGTTTGCTTCAAAATACAAAGTGCATTGATTCTCCATTCACTGCCACTTGAAAGGAAAGAGTATGGAGAACTAAATGGGAGAGTCGGTGAGTGGCGCTCCTCATCATCTCAACCTTTCACTCATGGAGTATGTTATTGGGATCGTTATGTTTTTATTTTATTTATTTATTTTAGTTTTTGACTTTACTCCCCGGATGTGTATCTAGCTTCAATGCTAATTCGTCCTCTTTTTTAGCGATTTTAATTCAAAACTTTATGTTTTAATTAAACGATTAATTTATTTGTTTTTTTTCACGTTCTTGATTGTACATAGACTCATTAGAAGTGCATGAGCTTTAATTTGTTTGTTTGGTTTCATTTGTCCTTTCTCTACAAACACGTGAAATAGATCTCTTCTAGTCATGTTGTCTAGATGGTGTATGGTAGTTTTAGATGCTTCCTACCCTATGAGTCTTCTTTGTATACACATCTATGTTCAGGATTTTGAGTACTTGAGAGTGTTTTCTAGTATTGTGAATATTTTCCTTTGTATAAATTTTTGCTTTGGTACCTTGTTTCTCGCCTTCCTGGACACAAAGGCCAACCCCACAGATCTGTGGAATTAGGCACTTTATTTATTTTTTACTTTTTTTGGCTTTTACTTTCAAATGTTTGTCTTGCCTTTACGGTTCTATAGATAGAATTGTCACTTTGAATGTGAAATGCTTTCTAGTGTTTGATGATGGTTTCAATGCACTCTTGAAATAAGATTCAATATGAAATTTTGAGCATTTTGGATTTTCATATTTTTTATCCAGGATAGGAAGACCATGGCCTAGTCACAGTTGCAGAAGGTTAAGCTTCACAAGATTGATGTTCTTTTGGTGGATGAAGTCGAGGTTGAGGAGGACAAGGAAAATAACAAGGAGACGGACAAGGAGGAGATTGTGGGAGAAGATGAAGACGTGCAAGAGGTTGCTCTTGCAGTTGAGGAGGAGTCCAAGGACCAAGAGGTAGTAGACTTGGGCTCTTATACATTTAGGTTTTGTACGTGTCCAATTCTAGATCCCATTACGGATAGGTTTCCTTCGGATCGGGTTATTCTTGCCTTGCCCGCAGTGAAGCGTACTTGGAAGTATGAATCACCTACTATAGAGTCATGTTCGCCTCCTTCTGCGGGGGAGTACGTGGTTTGTGAGGCAAGAAGGCGTTATGCCACTCGCCATAACTAGCCGGTTCGTGAGGCACGAGATCTTGCTTGTGCCCAGGCCAGAGTAACACCTAGATGGTCTTCTCGCCTTTATTTACCTTGATCTTTGGGGATATAGATATCCACGTGCATATATGCATTTGTACTTAAACCATTTGGTTTATAAGCCATTTGTTTGAATAATTATGATTTGTTTTGTACTAAATTCTATGTTAGTAGATTTCTACTCGACTTTCACCTATCAAGGAGCCTGTGGAGTTTGCTAATCTAGATGAGAGCGAGGTCTCCATCTGTATCAAGCAGATGAAAGAATCCAATGCCATCATCAATCGCCTTCGGATTTGGCCAGTGGAGAAGTCTTGCCTAGATATCCGTCTTTTCTGTTTGAGAGCTCTCCCGTTAGTTTGACCTATTAACTTGGAGGATGTCGAGTGACTTCTACAACGACTTCCAAATTGATGAGTTCTTTGTCAAGGTAAGATTCCACACCTTTCACATTCTTTCATTTTTTCCCCATTCAAGCATTCCTCTTCTTTGCTTGACAATTGTTTTTTGCTTTCTAGATTGGAGGCGGCCGATCTCGCTCCAACACAAGGAAGCCCAAGTCCCACTTCAGCATCAACTTCATTCTTGCAGATGTTCCAAAGAATCTCCCTGTGTCCACCATCTCTAGTTCCCCCTTAGAAATTTTTGTGTGGAACCGCCATGGTGAGTTTTACATGGATGATCTCTTCACATTTGCTGAAGATCATCTCCACGACAATGGTGTCCTTGTAATCATACACGGCAATGACCTCAATGTGCACAAGGAGCTTTGGAATTGGTGCAAGGATGCTAAATGGAGTGTGACAAAAGATTGGTGAGGTGTCAATATATAACCTTCACCTTACCTTCAATCAAGATTCCAAGATGTTTGTAAATTTTTTCCTCTTCTCCACCTATTTCACTTCAAGTTTCAATCTCCTCTCTTTGTCACTAAGTATGTGGTTTTTTTTTAGACAAAGTGTTTTTTTATCAAAGTGCTTGTGGGCCTTGGCACCGCTCTCACCGTGTAGAAGGCAAAAGTTGGGCTTCTTACTTGATAAGGATTCCCTCCATCACAATTTCACGGATGAGGATACCCAACTCCTCAAGGATAGCATAGTGGCATGAAGAGGGGCTTGGAAGAAGCGCAAAGAATTCTTGAGCATCATCATCCACATCATCTCACCCAAAAGCACGACATTGTTTTGAATAGGCACACATTTACAAGTTTCTCCCTTACCTTCTTTGTATTGTCTTTATTCTTCATTTCATGCACTTCTCAAAGTTTTGTTTTTTTCATTCAATTCTTTTTCATCTAGGTGTTTCGATTAGTGTGTGTCGCGAGGATGAAGCCACAACGTGGCATTGGAGGCGGACACAAAGATCTTTGAGGCCATCGTTTTGTCCATGCGGGATCCAATGCCTCCACCCAAGCCTACTCTGCACCTTGTCGACACCGACTCCAAGGAGCATCCATTGAAGCTTGTACAACGCCAGAGGCACCGTAAGGAAGTTAGTATTTTCACTTTGCACATTAAACATTGTTCATCTTATTCTCTTCTCTTTCCTTGCTAATTTTTTTGCTTTCAATTCTGTTCTTGTGTCCAAAGTTCCACGGGCGAGCCCCATTCGTGTTCTCCAGCCAAGCTTGTTTAGATGCCCTCTGAGAGGATTCAAATTGCTACCGAGAGCTATTGAAGTTGTCCATCAACAAGCGGTTGCAACTTCTTCACCTCCTCGTTGCGGTTCTGACAAGTTTGATAGCGTAATGTATAGACTTTTGGATATAGAGGCTAAGTAAGGCAAGGATAATGAACTTGAGAGGATTCTAAGGCCTTGATTAGGCCTCTTGATTGTGGAGACTTGAGCTCTTTATGTTTTGGTTTGATTTGGATTTTACATGAGGTTTTTGGTTTTGGTTTTTTCAACATTGATTCCTAGTATAATTTGCACTTTTGTTGGTTTTTAATGATGACGTCAGCCCTAATTCACTTGGAATTCTTATAAAAAGTAAAATGCATAGTTTTCCTAAGAGCATCTCCACCCCTACTCTAAATGGAGGGCCGCGATTGCTTGTATACAGCCCGCACTGTTTTCGTCGCCCCACTGAGACTCCCACAGGAGCCCTCAACGTTGCGGGCTCTGGAAAAAACGTCGTCCTCTCGCTTTCCTCTTGTATTCGTGTAGTTTTGTTGGAGCCCAAAGTGCGGAAATTGTGATGCAGATTTCGTCTATTTTCATTTCAGGGAGAATGTGGCTCGACCAGGCTGCAGCTGTCGCACCCTAAAATGGTCGGTCAACGCGAGCTTGGCTTGTTTGCAGCTGTATTTCCCCCCGAAAGCCGCGACTGACAGGTGACCAAGGGCGGAAACCGCGTGGCAGCGGTGAGGCTCCCAAAATTTGGCGAGTCACAAGTTAAGATCCAGGCCCTCTAAAGCTCTTTCCCCGAGCGTTTGATTTGGAGTAGCGGTAGAGATGCTCTAAGTAACGCCATGGAAAATCATCAAAAATCTATTACTTATTTTGCTAAAAATAGCCCAATGTCTTCAAAATTTAGCTAAAAAAAACCCAATGTCCACGGTCATAGGCATTTTTCTTACCAAAAAAGATTTCTAGAAAAGAAAATTTGCTCTCTCCAAACTCTGCTCTACGCTCGCACTACTATGTTTCCCGTCCTAAAGGAAGCCCCTATTTCTAGAAAAATATTCAAACACAAAATAGACCAAAGGCAGTCCGTGACTCTAGAAATTTTTTCAAACACCTATGGGACCGAGATCAAGCCCTAGCTCTAGAAAAATTTCAAATCGTCGTTGGCTATGCATCAAGGGCAAGTTGTGTTTAAAACAAAATCATGCATCAGAGGCAAGCCTTGGCTTCCAAATAAGTTTTCAAATCAAAATGGCCACAAATAAAGACACCTATAAGCCAAAACGCAGGGTATGGAAAAAAAGTCAAACACCATGTAGAAGCCGAAGGCTATACGGTAAAATTTCAATTTGTCATAGCACCATTCAATCTAAACAATGAAATTTAAAAAGAAAATAAAACTAGTACGTTGTTGTAGCTTCTTTTCCTTCTCCACTGGATTGCTTGATACCACCTTTGTCTCCTCTATCAGAGCCGTCTCTACTTGCTCGAAGAATTCTCCATCTCAGAATCGAGATCCCAACACAAGAATACATAGTTCATTTGCCCTAAATCTAGAAACCCTAGCACTAGATATGCATAAATCCCTAGCCAAACCTTCGTGGCTGAAAACCCTAGCAAAGCACCTGTCCATTTTGAGCGGAGTAGATCACAATCAATCATTGAAATATGGAAATGGAATGCCGAACCCTAATCTCTAGAAAATTAAACACTAGGGGCGAGGGTAGTGGGAGGAATGCAAACCGTGAGTGCGACATTTGAAGAGCCGGATGTGCAAGGCCAAAAAGCAAGCAGCCACAAGATGAATCGAAGAAGAAATTAAGAAGATCCGTAATGGGTAGAAAGCATGGCAAGGCAACAACAGAGAGGGGCGAAATCCAGAGTCTAGGCGACACGAAGGCCGCGATGATCAAGAAGATGAAGGCCTTGATTGTGACGAAGCAAACGAAGGCCCAACCTCGAAACGAGAGCAACCCGTGGACCAACAAGGAAACAAGTGGAAGGCTAAGGCCTAGTAACTTAGCCCTAATCTGCTCTAGCAGGGCTTCAGTATCCTAGGATCAAAACATTTGATTTTAGCGGCCATCCAAAAAAATGTCTTGTACATTCAAAACATAGAATATTTGGGATTTAGATGAAAACATAGAATTGGAGACCATAGTGACATAACGAGGATTAATTTCACCTCTACATCATTCTTCTCTACTTCGGATTCACTTCCCCTGTCTTCACATATATGTAGTTGCTCCCTTTGATGAGTCTCAAGTGTGGGCGCCTCCTTAATAGTCTCAAGATTTGTCTCCAACTCTTGCTCATTAACAACGTTGTAAAAATTCAGAATATTTGCAATGCACTTGTCTTCATCTTCTACACAACTTGAACGCCTTGTACGCACCATTCTACTTTGCTTTAATTGATTTGAACTACTGAAGACCAAACTACTCTTACGTCTTCTCTTTTGACCTTTTCTAGGCATGCTGGTAATACTCGATGGCTCTAGAAGGTTTACAGTTTTGAATTATCATTGGAAATCATTGACTCTTGTATCTGACAATAACTTTTGATATAATAGTGCCTATCGTCAACTTGGTGGCCGTCAATAAAGTCCGACTCACATATTACAAATCAATCCCTAGCTAAATTTAAGGTACTACCTAATTGCAACTCCAAGAGGGTTTAACCTCTTCCTACCTGAATGTACTATTAAATTTCCATAATGGTCATTGTGTTCAATACTTACAAATTTATTATAGACATCTCTCAGAGAAAAATGACGGCTACTCATAATTTTAGTATATCCCAGTCATCTTCGGCGGCAATTGCACCGTCCTATGTTCTATTTCTAAGTTCTCTGATCCTCGCATTCGACTAACATTGTGTCATCCCAAAAGACAAATCTAGACGTCCGCGCCATTCCCCAAATATAATACAAGTATGCTCTACCTCCATCAACTTTCACTTATACGAATTTTCACAAGTGTTCAGTCTCATTTCATACATGCATAGAATGTTCAGAGTTCATGCTTCTCTAAGAGTAGATCATAGCACTCATTTGAATCATAGGCGCATGTGTCCCTATTTTTCCCGGTTGGAGACGATTGATTCCCCGTTGTTTCATCATTCAATCTAAGTTTAACATTTCAATTCTTTGCCGCAACGGTGCACGTTGATGAAGAGGTTTTTGATTCTGAGTCTGGCGAGCTAGTGCACACCATTAGGTAGATCTCACTTATTACTAAAGATGGCAAAGTCTGATTGCTTAGGCCGGGTAGATATAGGGCTTACAGTCTAACGGATTGCCTTATGGGCACATCCACTGAACTCTTAACTCCAAGAGAGTCATCTACTTGCACAATGCAAACAACTCTCCCGGCTTGCGTGAAAGTTGAGCTAGGATTAGAGACAATCTTTGAGATTAGTGACAATGAAATCCCTGAGAATCTAGATCCCGATCCTCTTCTCTCTCCTTCTCTACCCCATCCCCAATCTTCTCCAGGCAGCTGTCCGTCCACTAGTAAGCAGCCTAGGCAGTCTCCATCTGACAATGATAGTATTGTCGATTGTCTGAAACTGCTTGTAGCTAGATAGGGCTCTAGGAATGTCTGCAAACAGATTGACTACAACTCTATAAATATTAAGCAAGTCCAGTTCCTCCCGCCGTAGTACAACATAGGTGTCATCTTCGAGTACCCTCCGTTGGGTTCTTTTTCAAAACCCAGCAAAGAAAAGTAGCTGTGTGGCATAGATAAACACTATGACGGTGACGCATCAACCTGTACTCACACGCCAAAGATTGTAAACGACTTAGATTTGATATTCTATACCTCGTCTTGTTGTCGTCATCTACAATGTCAAAATGTCTAGTGTAATTTTCTAACTCGGGTGCATTGCACAACAGCTGTTAACGAAACTGAGTGGCATTGAGTATCATCTTTTGTTTTTGACGTAGGATCTAATCCTCCTAAAGGGTCCACTCTGGTTTGCTAATGCTGTAAAGTTCCTCCCTCGTGTGTTGCAACCTGCGATGAAAAAATGTATTACGTTGTAGGTAAGGACAACATGACT
This sequence comes from Pohlia nutans, assembly GCA_022496805.1. Lineage (NCBI taxonomy): Eukaryota > Viridiplantae > Streptophyta > Bryopsida > Bryales > Mniaceae > Pohlia > Pohlia nutans. The sequence continues at coordinate 8,455,373 of CM040106.1, read as the reverse complement.
AGAGCTTGTGTTCATTTTGGAAATCACAACCACCCTCTAAAGGTTTTACTGTGACGATATTGCCCAAGGTGAAACTTTAGTCTAGGAGCACGTGCTGCTAACTCCTATTGCAACCAACTCTACCACTGCATTGAGGCAACAAATGAGATGATCGGGGACATACTCGTTGCAGCCAAAAGTGTGGAATTGAAGACAATTAAACTCAATGAACTCCTTCCACTCTATGACAGATGCAAGGAGTTTAGCTCTCCAACATTCGCAACAAAATGACGGGCTTCAAATACTTCAGCAGATTTGGTATTAGGATTAACATCACCAAGCTTCGCGACTCCAGTAATTGGCCATTTGTCCAAGAGAACAAGTTCCCTAGTCAAGGATTGGAGTCTGTCAAGGTCTTCGTCTTCAAAATGTCTGAAATTGGACTGGCTAGCAAAGTCGACGTCGTGAAATGCATGCAGCCTGGTGGAGACCTGCAGAACGCATGGCTTATGTTCAATCATGTTAAGAAGAAAAAACAAGAAACCACCATCGGTTGCCACGTTTACAACCCCACGTATTGTTGAGTAATGACCATCGCACTTTTAATATGCAGTCTGAACTTTAGCTGTCTAAATGGTCGTTTGCAAGAATCTCAACGTCGTCGTCGCTCGCCTAGGTGTTCAAAACCCTAACTTCATGGGCTTCATGGCTAACAGCGCACAAGTAAAATTCAAATGCTATACGCATCGTGAATGGAAGTTGACATGCATCACTCTTAAAGTTAAATTAGGAGCTACCGGTAGGTCTACCGATCTAAGTTATTACCCCGGTAATTTTTCAAGTAACCACATAAAATAGATCTAGGAAAATACTTTTTTACCGATCTGACCTAACTGTCACATCTTGTTGTACTCTTGTATAAAAGCAATGGAGCCAAACTCATTGGCACGCCACATTTTCCAAGATACATGATTACTTTGTCAATTTTCCTTCTCTATTTCCTTTGCTTATCGAGTAGTTCCTTCATGATGTTTTTGCTTGTTATTCTATTTTGAGAACATTGATTTGGGACTATCGAGCTAGTATCGCTAATACTTGTTCGTGATTCTTCCTGACTTCCTTCTCCTCGGTAGTCGTTATTCTCTTCGGTAGTCATTACCAATCAGTCATTTACAAGGAGGAGCTACCATTTGGCGACCATCTAGTGTTTCAAATTCTAGAGTCTTTTCCTCTCCTATTCACAAATTAACCAATCTCGGTAGTCTGTAGAGATCTTGTAAAGTAGTGCCCATCATCCGCATACGCCTACCAAACTACTTATATATAGTTTGTTAAGTCTAGTTGTCCAAGATCCCACTTAGAAATACAATGATTCCACCTCATGGCCCAATGACACACTCCATCTGTAGAACCACCTTCCGAGTTTGACCTCGATGCCTTCACACCTTTAAACGCACGTTTCCACTGAAGCGTACGAGAACTTATGTCCACGCCAACGTTGCAACACAACCTAGCGCCATCAACAACAACCCATCAAACGATGCAACCACAACCTCTACTGACGGCGGACAAAACTACCGACTCCTCAAGAGCATCAAACCGCCCGACACCCACACTCTTCCACCTAGCAGCGCCCTTCTTCGGACTCGGTATTGCACAATCTGACGAGTACCAGTGACGAGGTGATATTGATAGACGAAGAACGCAAACAACTTTGTTCCCAGGAATTCCTTTAATCTACAGCGATTCGAGAACGACTCCAACAACTACCGCCCGAGGATGCAACTAATCAGGAACTCCTTGCCAACCTCGAACCGCCACCCCAACTGGACTTCACGTTAGCAGAGTCTCAACTACAACTCTCACATTTACACTCACGACAACTCCGACAAAACCAAGGACATGCCCCATCCATTCATCATACAGTCCCACCACAACAGCTTCTAGGGCGTCAATACCCTATGCAACAACAATCTTTTGGTCCGATGACATTTTCACATCGATACCAATTCTATGAGGTTTGTCCTAGACCCCCTATTTGATTTTGCACATTTTAAGGCCATACTGACCTTCCGTCCATTGCCTGTCCGTATCCCTATCAGCAACCTTGACGCGTTGTGGCTCCGGTAGTCCCAACCCCAAGCTACTGACCTCTTGGCGAATCAAGCGTCCCTTACCCGCCACCCGGCCGACGTATTGCTTTCAAAGCTAGAAAAGCGACACCATACCCGAATACAAATCTGGTTAGAATCCTGAAATTCACTGGCGCAAATTTGAATTAGCTATTTGACTGAATGGCGAAAACGAAACCATGGTACAATTTGAATTACTTGGTAATACACTTAGAAAGTAGGAATCTAACTGCTCTGCCTATTACACAAAGATACATCCCACTAACATAGTTCAAGAGGTCTTTACCGCATTCAAACGGCGCTACCGCACAATTAAAACCAATGACCAAACATACATCCAATTCCGCACACTCAGCCAACTACCGAATGAATCCGTGGACGACTACACCAAACGTCTTAAGCAACTAGCGGAAAACCTAACTTAGATACCTGAAGATATGTTTATATTGAGCAATTTCCGCGTAGGCTTACTAGAATACTTGCAAGTCTCCATCATAGGACTGCAACGCAAGACATTTTTTGAAGCTCTCGACTCGGCACGCACTACGGAAGAAGGCTTGCAAAAACCACTTCTACAAGGCTTGCAGCCAAACTCTACTTCTACAAGTACTGGCAAAAATCCATGGCGTGACATGAAGTGTACCAGTTGCGAGCGGATGGGCCATGAATGGGTAACATGTTATCAAAACCCGGCCTGCGCATACGGGAAGAAAACCAAAGCGGCCTTGGTACACACTACAACAAAGTGGCCTTTTTGTGACTAGCGTTTATGACTACGCAGAGTCATAAAATCGGAAAATGTGACTGCAGTGGGATTTCTGAATGTGACGCGCGGGATGACAGGACCTAGTCATTACCGACGAGTCGCTTCAGACATCCAGTCATAAAAATAAATACTCTCCCCAGCGTATACAGAGGCGGAATCTAAGTGCCACGTCAGCATTGGACGGATAGGGTTGACCGGCCTTGGGGTACACAACTTTCATTGACCTGCCCGGGCAGAAGAGGGAAAAAACTGACGTGGCATATGACTCTGTGTAGTCACATTTTAGGCTGACGTGGAATGTCACTCTATTGAGTCATATTTCTGCTGACGTGGCGACCTCCACGTGTAATGTGACTGTCAGTCATATTTTTAGCTGACGTGTAATGTGACTCTATTTAGTCATTTTAATCTGACGTGGTTCCTCCACGTGGAATGTGACTGTCAGTCATATTTGCTGTTGACGTGGAATGTGACTCCGTTGAGTTATATTCTGGTGACGTGGCAATGCACGTGGACTGTGACCACGAGTTTTATTTTGTGCTGACGTGGAATACGACTCGGTCTAGTCATATTTTTGGCAAACGTGGCAAGACAATTGGAATGTGAGGACAGCGTCTGTGACTAGATCTAGTCATGTTTTCATGACTGCCAGTCATCTTTTTGCTACAGTGCAAACCGAATATGACTAGCAGTAGTGACAAAACTGGCAACACATCCGTCACTGCATGACTAGTACTAGTCTTCTTATTACTGATATATATTGCCGTATATGACTACATAGAGTCACATACGGGTGACTGAGAGTCATGTTTCTGGTAGTTTTGTGCGATGCGTGTGTCGGCATGGCGTTGGGTTTATGTTATTGTAATTAGTGATTTGCGATTACGACAAGGAAGTCATGGCAAGGGAGAATGACTCAATTAGAAGTTCGCTAAGCAAGTACAAAAGGAGGCAATGAAAGAGAAACAAAAGATGCTACCGAGAAATGAAATTCAATTCGGTTTAAAATGAAACTGAGTATCACAATAGATAGCCCATCATTCACAAAAATTCCTAGACGATGGCGCTATCTAGCGTTAGCAACTTCTACTCCTCCTCAACATATAAAAAAGCTGATGGCCAGGATCTTACGATGTGCAATTCACGCTGCCTTCACTGCTTCCAGTGGCCACTTGGTCATAGAGTTCAGTGCGTCTCCTAAACGGACCATTGGAGGCTCATTGTCGTTGTTTGCCTCGTACAGCCAGACGCTCTCCGATCCCGGAACGATGGAAGAAATTGCCACAGAAACATTGCCTTCCTCAATAATCCGCCCATGCAGTGTACCTCCTGCAAGGCTGACAATCACACCGTGACCTACCGCTGTCCCCGTCGCCTTCATCTCTTCGTCGAAGTCAAAGATTGTAACCTTCGACCCGATAGCCAACACAGGAGTTGAAACCTCCGCCATCTTTGAGCCCGTGGCCAAGGCTGGGGTTGAAGCCTCTACCACTTTTGAGCCCGTGGCCACCACTGGAGCTAAAGCCTCCACAACCACCGGCAATGCTTCAAATTCCTGCGTCCGCGGTTGAAAAGATTCAAGGTTAGGAAACCCATGGAGAAAAAAGAAAAGAAACAACAGATGATGCACCGTGGACCTACCAAGTTACGTGGTATCGATGCTAAGCCGACCTTCTTAGCCAAGTGCCCCAAGCAGTATTCAATGTCAGAGGGGTTGCGGGCTAAAGCTTCGAATGGCTCTATGATTCTGCTCAAAAAGTCGTCGTTATGCTCTAACGGGTCCCACTGTGCAGGATTAATCACATTTGACGGTGGGGAGCGCGCCGTTGCAGCTACATCACAGTCAAATTGAAGGCAACGACCTGCACCAGCTGTCGGGTCGGGTATCATGCTAAAAACATCGTTGAGGTCTCTTGTGCTACTGTGAGTTTCTTTTCCCCACAGGAAACTCCACTCCATCCGTGTTCCTCTTGCCAAGAACTTGGCCACTACTTCTAGGAGACCTTGCTCTATGGGCGACCAAATCCCAACATCAAAACTCTTACACAACGACGTCAAGAATTGCCCATAGTTGGCCCTCATCTTAATTTTCACATTGAAGTCTTTGTCATAAAGGACCACTAGGTCTGCACCCCATTCCCGCTTATCGTGCAGTGGCTGGATGTCGCATAGCAAGCCTACAACGTTCAAAACGACTATCTTTTTACGCGATGAATTGGACACCCTAACCACTGGAAACTTCCCCCCACCTCTCACCTTCATCTTCTTCAATGGACTCCCTCCTCTAGCACCTCCCTTGGCCACCCTCTTCATTGCACGCTCAGACAAATCCTCCTCGGCAACCTGGATGCAACACCTCCATGACCAACAATTAATAACATATTTGGAGTCAATGCCCCTTCCGACTAGTCACTAATATTTGAAACAAAAACAACTACTCGCTGTTATGTTAATTCTTTATAATTATAACGCGTCTATGTGATAATTCAAAGTTTATGACTAATGCCTGTCACATTCAGCATATGAGACGGGTTGAGAGCCAACTTACATTTTCTTTTGCTGATGCTCGCCGCTTAGGTCGCGTGGGTTGGTCCGCCAAGAGTTTCTTGGCCTCGCCCCTCCTCTTCCTCGGCGGCTGCTTATCCTTCCTAGGCAGCATCTGGCCACCGACTTCGACCAGTACCTCCTGACAATCACTTCCCCCCGACTTCCCGCTTTCCTAAGGCTCCTGGTAGCTCACATGCAAGAATATAATTTAGTGGCGACTCCCTCTCCCTATTCAACCGGACCCCCTTTGCATCGCCCTAACATATTCATCTAGAATTATGTTTTCATCCACATATTTGAATGATTTCAATAAAAACTAGCGATTTTATCCGATTGGTTTTCAAAAATTGGAACAATTTGGCATCTTTATTCACTTTTTCTACATTCTTTTCCTTTAGGGTTGGCGCACGCCAATTTGTTTGTACAATACTATCTCTAACATTCAGGTTAGAGCACGTACCTCCGGAGATGCGTGTGCTGCCTCAACCGTTGGAGCACTGACCACAGCTGCGGAGGACTTTTGTATAGTTTTTTCCTTGTGCGGGTCCTCGACTGGGGCTTCTTCTTCAGACGGCCCCTCTTCATGCATTGGCGGTTCCTCCAACCCCGTGGTGCCATCCTCAGACGAAGCTGGTGGTGTCGTCCCCGCCTTTTGCTTGCGGACCTCCTGCAGAAGCTCTTTGAACATGGCCTTCATGTCCTCCAATTCACCCTTCACGCTATCCTGGAAAGATTGCAACTCGCTCCGGACCGCTGCAATGCCCCGCTCTCCTCCCCTTGAAGAAGACAATTGGTTGCGATTTGATTTCCCGGGTGTATGAAGCTCCGTCTCCACTTCCAACTGCGTTGGGGGGACGATCCAAATCTGCAGCCTGTGAGAAAAGCAACTGCGAATCCATGAAAAAGATGCAAACGGATCAATATTAAACAATCCAAGCAACTATGACTGTCATGAGTCATATAATTAAATCTCCTCCGTGTATACAACTGGATGGAGTCATGTGAACCACTGTGCACAGTCATGTGGTTCGCAAACATGACTGCTCCCAGTCACGTATTCTACACTCAAACGACATTACTTATAACATGGTAGAGTGGTTTCAGGAGTCACTTACAAGCCGGGATCTAACTTCCCCCTCTGATCGCCCAGAGTGGGACACATTTTGCACACTCTTCCTACAAGCCTTCATTTGATACGCCTCGGCGATCTTGTCTGTCCTCGCGATCAATCTCTTGAAGTTCTCCACGTGTTATTTCTTGATATACCCGGGAAGAGGAAGACCTTGCTCCAGCATCTTCTTCATGTTTGACCTCTTTGTCCGCATCTGTGTCCGCAATTCTTGGAAGAACACCTCCTCAGGAACATCACCGAGTCCGCCCCGGTATTCAAATTGCGCCGCCATTTTTTCCTTTATCGCAAGCAGTAGCGGTCGAGGATGTTCCTTGAAGTTGTCCACGCTCCAGTCTAAGTCCCGGGAATATCCTCGCAGTCTAGTCAGCCAATCAGGTCGATGCAGTCCCGTGGGGCACCCAACTTGATCAACTTCTACCCACATGTGACTTCCTTCGGCAGTGCCCAAATCAATGTTGTCCGATTTCTTAATGTTCCTCCTCAGGTTCTTCAACTTCGATTGCCGATGCGGAGAAGCTTCTAGGTTGCGCACCCTCTCCCTCAAGTGTGTCGGGTCTGCACCCTTCTGGGCCATCCGCCGTAACACCGACAGCTGCCGCAACTCCAATTCATCAAGGAACTCCGTGTTTGCCTCTCCTTGTTGACCACCGTCATTTTCATCCGCACAGTACTCCTCTTCGTCATTCCTCGTCCATTCCTCCCCCTCCGGCGTATCGCCCGAGAGCTCGATCTGTCGGTTATCATCGTCCATGACAACTCTTCTTCTCACCCGTGTTGATTCAGCAATCTTCGTTGGCTTTCGACGATGGAACACCGCCCACGCCCTAGGCTGATCCGGTAAATGTGAGTGCACCCCCTGAATACAAGACAATCGCTGCAACGTAGCATTTAGCTGACCACGTCAACGCCTAATTTCAAGAATGAACTTTGACATTTGACTATTTAGAGAAATCGGATTCAGAACAGGAATGGATGAGAACAATTTAAAAAAAAAAACATTAGTTCTTAATCTTCCTTGTCAGCTAATCTAAAGTTTGACATAACTATGAATCATTACAAATATGAAACATCTCACATAGAATTCATGGTCTTACCTTCCGCTTCTTTGATGTTGACCGCGTCTCGACAAATGCCTCCTCCTCTGATTGCTCGTCCTGACTGCTGTCCCCGTCACCACTCTGAAGCTCACCTTCTAGCTCCTTCTGCGCTGCTCGAGTGCACACTAAACACGCAGAGTTCACGGTGCCTAGAGCATCACCAGCCCCCTGCTCTTGAATTCCGCAAGGCTCTTGTGCAGGTATGCCTCGGCTGCTCTCAAAAACACCCGCAAGCGCATTTGACGTCATTTCCAAAATCGGCAATGTAATTGCCGGGAAACTAGAAATCGAGCGAAATACTTCGACTTGCATATCATTTGGCATGTTGGCAACTACTTTTAACACATTCCCTACTTCCTTATCCATATCCTGACAATGGGAGTCACAGTACAGAAGTCCCGTCATTACGACTAGGAGTCACACTAACTTCAAAATGTGATTCAATGGCGTCACAATATCCTGAGAGTATGACTCAAGGGAGTCACACTGTCCCAAGAGTATGACTTAAGCGAGTCACAGTGTCAAGAGAGTATGACTCAAGCGAGTCACACTGTCCGGTGAGTATGACTTGCGGGAGTCACTTTGTCTTCGAAGGGTGTGGGACTCCACTACGGGTAGAACCCGTGGGACTCATCAATATGCGAAAACACATCTACAAACCTCTACAATCATTTTGACACTCACGAAGAAGTCGACCAGCATGACCTCATCGATATTGGGGTATCCTGCCGCTTTTTTCCCAATTTCATGCAATTGTTATGAAGCCACTATTAACGCATCGGACATGCGCACCATCACCAACACCTGCACTCTCCAATTAGGGTTCAGTACTTGCATTTAATTCGCCGTCTAGACCGAGACTATGATCTAACTCTAGCTTAATTTGCCGTCTAGATACTGACTTTATGCCCTGTGATGGTAAGGGCCTACTATCTAGAGGATTCCGACTTTCTGTAATGATAATGAAGTTGCAGTAAGTTGAGTGCGAGAACACATAAATTTGAAACCATGACGGCATTTTCAAAAATAAAAGTCAAGAGGTTCAACAATGACCTATGTCAACACCTCTCCATTGCAATCTTTCATGTCAAGAACTGACTCACACATAATTATTGTGAATTTTACAAGCGATAGTGACTTATCCATGTATGGTTTAGGACAACAATTATACGTTAAAATATGAAAGGAGTTTGTACATTGATCAATATCGGAGTAGATACACTAATGGAATATGAACAAGAGAACACAATCCAAAAAAAATTCAAGATAACAAACTTCCAAACAGAAGAAATACCGCATAGTACATATGCCATATTCATAAGTATTTACTATATTTTCAAGTATTTGCAGTATTTTCATGTTTTGTTCATACGTATTTTGATAGTTGCACAGCTCCAAATTGAAAAAAGAAATTCCCAGAAGATGACATTAAGCATTGTGCAATTCTGAACCTCAGAGTATTAAACTTAAATCTTTACAGATTTTCCGGAATTCCCTTTTCCGATGACTGAGTGACCACATTATGGTCTCCTGGGCACTAAAGGGTTAAGTACCTGTTCTAGCTAGCTCCCACTCGTGGTAACTTCATAGATTATACTCACAGATTGTTTCATATGTACAACATTTAACTTAAGGTTCTTCACTTTATTTCGTTATCAGATTCATGTAATGATTATATATATCTAACCGAGCTTCCTCATCTACTTTGTCAATTTGGTCACCTGGAAACAATCCTCTTGCAATTTGTGATACTGACTCTATTTCTACCTAATATCACGAGTAGGGAAATTAGCTGTCTTGATATAGCTCCCTGTTTACTGGATTGACTGAACGATACTAGGGCCGTTTACACGAGGGGAAGCATAAGATGAAGCAGGGCAATTTCTTTCTATTACGAGTCTCACCGGGAACCCAGTCTGCCGGAGAGCACACAAAGGCCATGATCGATAGAGCCCACCCACACAAATACCTTCCAACCAGTATATCATGGTTGACTAAGTATCACAGTTGTGATTGTGAAGAATTGAAAAAGATAACAACACATTCATTTGGCATTTTCTTTGCAGTTCGCATCAAAATTAATCGTACTAGTGACTGCAGGATTGTTTAAATCCAAATTTAAAGAGTAAAGACAACAACTCAAATCTGATTAAAATTTGTATACAGGGATGATGTGATAAAGATCAACAAGTTTCAGTTTTTATATTATGATTAATATGAGTCGATCGATACTAGCTGATACATGTGTATACCAATTAAGGAATGTCTCCGAATGATTGCAGTATACATGTCTAAAGTCTAAATCTCAACTGCATTTCATGAATTATACTGTCTACCTCATACGTGGTCCAGTTCGCTTGAAATTAATTAGATTGCAAGGTATACACATTAATATTTCTGCCGACCTACTCACCTTGATGATCACCAATTGAAGCTGTGTAGTTGAGAAAAGTTAGTTACTACTTACTACTCCACAAGAAGATTCATTTGCCAGATTGTGCTTACGGTACGTCATATATGAACATCCGTAAATTCTAACAAGAATGTAAGAATTCACTGGAAAGAATGTTCAACAGATTCTCCGACATAAACAGATTCTCAAATCCGGGACGAGGCTCTAAGCAGATTGATGAGGGCTCTAAGCAGATTCTCAAATCCGGGACAAGGCTCTAAGGAAATTCTCTACAACATTCTCACATTCAGCATTCACATGAGGCTCTAAGGAAATTCTCCACAGCATTCACATGAGGCTCTAAGCAAATTCTCCACAGCATTCTCACATTCAGCATTCACATAAGGCTCTAAGCAAATTCTCCACAGCATTCTCACATTCAGCATTCACATGAGGCTCTAACCACAGCTGCCACCACTGTTGCATAACTAAGCTCGGAGATGATCGCTCAGAGATGATCAATTACTGAATAATCATATCGCTTCAACTTCGATACTCTGTTCTTCAACTTCAATACTCTGTTCAATACTCTGTTCTTCAACTTCAATACTCTGTTGCATAATTCTAGGTGAAGCTTACAGTATACTAGGTGAAGCCAAATGCAGTGAAACCAAACCAAGGAAAAGCTTGACTGCGAGCTTAGTTATGCAACAGTATTGAATGTAGTGAAACCGAATGCAGTGAAACCGAATTCATTGAAAATTATTGAATGCAGTGATCAAGAATCAGTCCACGGAAAGAGAATCAAGGAAAAGCTTGACTGCGAGCTTAGTTATGCAACAGTATTGAATGCAGTGAAACCGAATGCAGTAAAACCGGACGGCAGTGAAACCGAATGCAGTGAAACCGAATTCATTGAAAATTATTGAAAGACTGGAAACCAAATGCAGTGATCAAGAATCAGTCCACGGTAACAGAATCAAGGAAAAGCTTGACTGCGGAAACCCTAACCCTAACTGCTGGCGCCTTTATCTGCATTACATGTTGGCAGCGACACCCTAAAACCCACTCTCCTCAACGACTTGTATGTGCAGGAACAACGGAGGATCTTTGACAACAACAATCAAATTCGCAAGAAAAAACAAGAAGGTATGTAACTCACCCAGGTTTCTTGGCTTTCGTGCTTGTCGCAAGCGGTGGCAGACCGAGCTCCTTCAGGACCTCCTCATTCTCCCGAATTCTCCTCAACCGCTCCTTCTCGTACACTGAACCACCGGGCGCCATGTTTCGTCTCTGTAGGGCCAGTGAATCTCACTTCTGAATCAGATCTTGGGACCGCTGCCATGCGCTTGATACATGTGTAACACTGTCCCTGCCACGGTGGCTGGGCCCATTCCCTTTGCAAGCAGTGCTCTCTGAACCACTTCTTGACATTTAGCACAGGCTATCTCCCACATAAATGGTAGATACATTTACTACCTTGTGAATGTATTACTCACGATACCTCTATAATATTCGGTTGATATATTAAGGTGATACCATGGTGATACCTTGGTGATACCATGGTGATACCCTTGCTATAGATTTATAACATGATGAGCATTCTCGCTACATTTCAAATTTTTTTTCATTTTCTTTCTTGGTATGCTTAGCAGCCTCATTTTTTTGGTAGAAATCCAGCTAATATTAGCCAGTTTTGAGATCATTGTTTGCAACGTGTCAAACGCTGCCCCTCCCACAATACATGTGACTTGGATCAGTCACATGGGCAATGACTTGGATCAGTCACAAAATGACAGTGTTTTCAGGCATTTGAAGCATTAGATTCGTCGTCTCATGTATCACTATCCGCGTTGCTTTGGCACTCGTAACATAGATTTCTGAATTCTTTGCCTTTTGTAATGTAACTTAGTTGTACACCTTTCTGCTGTGGTTGGACTCTAAAAGATATTCTGGTTATTGTGATACCTTATTTGTCTATAGCAGCCATCCTTGTTACCAGATCTAGCTGGTCCATACTTGGACACTGAGTAAGATAGATTATGGGTCTACCAACCTCATAATGCAGAAATGCTCTGATGTTTGGACATATCGCCCGTTTCATTTTTTCTAGACTTGTTGTGAAGACTTGTTCTTGTCAAGGATTCTTTATGACTAAGGTAGACGACCTATTTTTTTTATTTTTTATTTTTTCTTTGGTGCAGTTTTGAGTAGGTCCCATGTGGACTTCTTTTTGTTCAATTGTTTAAATTTTTTGACCAACGCATGCAATGCTCCCTACTGATCTGGTGATAGAAAATTCGGTCCCATTTGAATTATAGGTTTCACAAAATAATTGATTGAATTTGTCATTTTATAACAATGAATGTTTGGTCTTTCAAGGGTTAAGGAAATAGAACTTTGTTTAGAGACAACTCACAATGGAACTTAGTGATGTACGTTGCATTTTTAGAATCTGGAATTTCTTTCTTATGAAGACATATTTCGATTGAAGTGTGTGTTTAAGAGAATGATAGAGCTTGTAGAATGCAAATTAAGTTCACTTGGACGATGTCAACACTTCCTACTCATAACCATCCCCTGCTTTTGAAGGGTTGAAATTAGGTCACAAGGTTTGGTTGTTTAGTGACTACAGTAGTGATGTTACAATGACTGGAGATTCTCTTGACATAATCTCTCCATTTAATGATGTTACAATGACTGTACTCTCTTGACACAGTTGTCTTCTTTAATCAGTTTAATTGTGTCATGAGCAGTTGTGGCTTGAATACTTTCATGTATGTGTACACTGGAAATGCTCTCAACAGAATCCAAGTTGAATAGTCACAAAATGACAGTTTTTTAGAGAGACGTTCCTTTGTGGAACCCATATCGTGCCATTGTCCACATGTATGACTTGATTGAGTCACATAACTCTGTCAAGTCATATATATATGACTACCTGGCCTCATATCATTATGTGGAGTCACATGTGTGGCTCCTTTGAGTGTTTTACACCGTAGTCTTTGTTGCCGCAACTATATCATCAATACCTGATTCTAAGCAGAGTAGTGGCTCTATGCTTTTGCACTAACTCCGTGATACAGTTCAACCCTCAAGATGGAAGAAGCAGAGCTCAGCAACCTAAAGCATCTACAACTATGGCAAGAAGAAGAAATTCAAGCAGACGCCCTGCGATTATCGAAGTATCCATGTCCATGCGTGGAATGTGCGGGAGGGAAAGTCCTCGATCGAGCCACAATTCGAAGACATCTTCACAGTCGGAAAAGGGACCCGGTTTTCACGGCCTCTATTTTGGTAAGTGAGTCCAATCAACTACCCCTTAATGAGCTCACCCGGAGTGGTCCGTAAGAGGCCGACTTTAGAACTTTATGTGCACAAATTGTGTAGGCCCGGAGGAGACCCATTGTAAAAGCTGCTTGTTTGACATCACTGACATCCTTTCTACGCGGAAAACGTTCTTCGACAAACGCCATCCCGACAGCGACGTCCGTAAGAGTTCAGGCCTTGCAGAAATGGCGGTTAAACGTGTATGATGGATAGTGGTGTGATGGACCTATTCCTAAGTTGACACGGTTTTCCTTTTGGAAAAGAGATTGGGAAGTGAAGGTATCTGGATTCCCCTTTATGGGCTGGGGTCTTTTTGCAATGCAGACCGCCAAAGAGGGTGATGAATTGCTCCCCTTTGTAGGCCCACAGTATACCTCCACGGAGTACAGGCTCTTGAGCAAAGCACACCCTCGGATCAAGTCGTATGTGATGCAAGCGGAGTCGGACTTGTACATCGACGGGGACGTAGTAAAAGGAAATGTCGCAGGGTTCATTAATAGTTCCATCGGAAGAACTCAGATAGGGAATGTTGTGTGGGAGTTTCGTATGTTGCCTAAACCTTGGAACACCAAGGAATGGGGTTATGTCATTACCATAGCTTCCAGGGACATCAAGGCCGGAGAGGAACTCTTTGCACACTACTCTCTAAATACGTGCAGTGTATTAGATATGTAAAGGATCACAGCAGCGACAGGATAACTGTACGCAATCATGTTTTTTGTAATGTGACTAGTCTCAGTCAAGTTTTCCAGAAAAGACTACAAAGAGTCATATTTTGTCCTTTAATTAGTTTGATATAAGTTCAGTTGGTTATATCTTTCGCAACATGACTACGTTGAGTAATTTTCTGTGTGGACGGAGGTAAAAAATATCTTCACCCGTGTTGCCAAGGTGGATGCAGTATTATTGAAAAACTTGTGTTGGAAACCCTTACTTCTGCACAGAACTGAAAGTGAAATGTGACATCCAAAGTGCATGTCCTTGGAAAGTGCAAGATGAGTACAGCCCGTTAAACTTGCTCCCCCAAGCAGGAAGCAGTGGTGAAGGTAGCCAGCCTCAGTCTAATACCTCTGTGGACGATGGAGAAACTGAGGAAGTACGTGTATTCCAAATGCTGGCAGAGTGCTTCAACAAGTATGACAATGTGAACTTGGGGGGAGGCGAAAACAATCATAGTATTCACGATGGAATAGATGAAGAATTTGTAGAAGCACCGGTCGGGGACGACGATTTTCCGAGGAATGACCCCGAAGGCAGTGATGACGCGCGGGATGGCATTAACGACCCAATGGAAGCAAGGGGCACGTCGTGTACCATCGACGACCCAAGTGGAATAGCCTTGGATACCCTCCTACGTGAAGCTAGGACTCCACTCTATGCAGGGAGCTCCTCCAACCGTCTCACCTCCATACTCCTTATACTTGTTTGTTGTACCACTTTTGGAGTACCGAACGGCTTTGTGGACGAGCTACTGAAGTTACTGCACGAGACGATTCTGCCCAAGGACAACATGCTTCCGAAAACATTTTACGAGGCCAAATGTTTGTTGATGAAATTGGGGTTGTCCTACAACTCCATACATGTGTGTAGGGATGGATGTTGTTTGTTTCGGAAAGAATTGGAGGACGCGACAGAATGTCCAAAATGCCACAAATCCCGATACGTGGACAACTCCAAGACAATACCAGTGAAAGTATTGAGACACTTTCCACTGATCCCTCGTCTGCGAAGAATGTACAGTTGTACACGGCTGGCAGAGTTGATGAAGTGGCACGTAGGCGGAAAAAGCAAAGACAATGTGATGAGATCTGTGGTAGACTCCAAGGCTTGGAATCACGTAAATAACAGGTGGCCAGAGTTTGCAAAAGAGGAACGTAATGTGAGGCTGGGCTTGGCACTCGATGGTGTGAACCCGTTTCGAAACCAAAGCCTTAGCCACTCCACTTGGCCAGTAGTCATGCTCAACTACAATCTTCCTCCCTGGTTAGTCACCAAAAACTTCTTCATGATGCTCACTCTACTAATACCTGGGAAAGAAAGTGTAACAGAGAAGAACGTGGATGTATACCTGGCACCATTGATGGAGGAGCTACAACAGCTATGGGAAGGAACTGATTGCGTGGATGGATCGCAAAAAAACTCTGACCAAAATACCTTCAAGCTCCGAGGTATGTTATTGTGGACAGTGAATGATTTTCCGGCGTACGCATTAATCTCCGGCCAGGTTACAAAAGGACATAAGGCATGTCCCGTATGTGGCCCTAACGTAGTCACTCGGCGCTCCAAAGCACTTAAGAAGAATGTTTACCTTGGGCATAGACGGAATTTGCCAATGGAACACCAATGGAGGCGTCAAAGGTCCAATTTTGATGGGCAAACTGACATGAGACCTCCACCACGAAGGATGAGCGGCAGAGAGCACCTCCGATATGCGAATGAGCGAGAAAAGTGGACAAGAGCGGACCGCACAAATGAAGGAGGGCAGACACCGGACCCTGTACACGAACACGGAGTAAAGAGAAGATCGTGTCTCTTTGACCTTCCCTACTGGAAAGTAAGTGTATCCTACTATGATGTATCCCACGACTGTATGCAGTGATGTTTTGATGTGTGAAACATAATTCGTGACGGAGTGCAGTGATGTGACATGTGACATGTGACATGAATGTAATTTGTGACTGGTCAATGTCACTCTGCAGGATCTTCTAATTCGACATACATTGGATGTGATGCACTGTGAGAAAAACATTGCCGAGAACATTATGAAAACTATTTTCGGAGAGAAAGACAGCCTGGGTGCCCGTCTGGACATGAAGGAGGCCGGTATACGCAAACATCTATGGCCCGTACGAGGAGTGAAACCTGGCAGCGTCATATTACCTCGGTCATCGTACGTGCTAACGAAGAGGAGCGGCAGGTGTTTGTAGACCAAGTGCATTCTTTGCGGACACCCTCCCAATACGTGGGGCAGCTCAAGAAGCGTGTAAACATGGATGGGCAAATAAAAGGCCTAAAATCACACGACTACGATGTCCTCCTACAACAAGTGTTGCCCCTATGTGTGCGCACCACAATGGCAAAGGAAGTTCGGACAGCAATAATAATGTTGAGCCGTGTATTTCGGAGGATATGTGCTAAGTCCGTTGACCCCAATGCCGTAGAAGAGATGAGGTGCGAAGCAGCTATTGCTTTATGCATGTTAGAGAAGGAGTTTCCACCGTCTTTCTTCGACATCATGACCCACTTGGTTATGCACCTTGTGGAGGAAGTGGAAATATGTGGACCCGTGCATACACGATGGATGTATCCCGTAGAAAGGTACTTGAAGACCCTCAAAGGGTATGTTCGAAATCGTGCTCGACCGGAAGGTTGCATGGCTGAAGGCTATGCTATTGTCGAGGCATTAGGATTCTACACCGAGTACATGCAAGAGTATACGACTACTACGCGAAGGGTGTGGGATGATAAAGAAGACCCTTCAATGTACGATGAGATCCTCGAAGGCAACGGACGTGCACGCCGACTGTCTTCGGACCTCCGAGGATGGATTCACGAGTTTGTGCTGAACAATGCGGCCCCATTAGAGGATTGGAGGAGGTGAGTTCACATCAGTAGGTCGGTACACATTGTAGTCATGACTCTATCTATTGGGGTCTGCCTTCACAAACAACAATATTGTACGTTACGACTTAAAAAATGCTTGCAAAATGACTACCAGCAAATGAAATATAACTGCTGCTAGTCATATTCCGACATTATCACTACAAGCATACACAACGTGACTGTCAGAAGTGATGTCCATATATTATGAATACCATTTCATGCAATGATTATGACTACCCCTAGTGATGTTCATACAATACGAGTAAAAGTGTATGCAAAATGACACCTGACGTGGATTGTTCCAAGGTTCACATTTACAGTTTTAATTGGAGAGAATCCAAAACACGTGCAGAATCTAGTGCTTTCTACTAAGAATCAAATCTGCCTATATAGGTCGCCTTCATAACCTTATTGTTGTGTGAACATGTACTGAATCTTAACTGGGCTATCTTGCAAGAGACACGAGGATGACATGGCACGTCGCGAAGGGGAGCGCCACGAGTACAGGCGTAAGAAGCGGAAGGCTCGGGTAGCGTACCCTCCAGAGATGTCTGACGAAGATTTCCACGTTTGGTTTTCAAAAGCGATGATACGAGCCATAGAAGACGGGGACGAGGAGGTGCCTCTAGATGTGAAAGCCTTGATGTTACCTCCGTCAGACATAGCGAAGTCATATCGATCCATGTATGCATTTGGAAACCACATTCGTGTCCGGAGTGCAGAGGCACAATTGACAACCGCAGACTCGGGAGTAGCCGCAACCTTTCGACAACTATGTCGCGCGGGTATGAAAGGTACATATCTTCGTGCCGCAGAGCTGGAATACGTGGGATGGGTGGAGGAAATCCTGGCCGTGGACTATGGACACTTTGAGGTAGTTGTCCTCTTTTGCAACTGGGTGGTAGCAAACATGAGAGGAGATGGCGCCACCATAAAGCGTGATGACTACGGATTCTCTACCGCGAACTTCGGAAGATTGATCCCATACTCTGCACAGTCATTTGCCTTCCCCCTCCACATTGAACAAGTTTTCTTTGCTCCGGATCTGGCCAAACATGGATGGGAAGTTGTGATGCGCAGAGAACCGAGAGGCGTTCGGTCATTCTCCAAACATCAGCTAACAGAGGAAGTTCAATGCATATCCTTGGGCAGAACATGTGATTTCCAGGACTTGAAGCCACAGGCCTATACGAGGATAACATCCCGAAAACACCTATCATGGGTGGCGCAGTGGAAGTAGCACCGGAGGTGGTTGCTAAAGCACTAGAACGCCTTAGACATGACGATACAGTAGTGAATGATTTAAAGTACTCTGACTCAGAGCAGGATTGAGTCCTCAACCATGACCCACATTTGTATGCAGACCATTGTTGTGGTATATCCATATATACATATATGCCTTCACACGTACATTTGTAAATAGTATCCTTTTTTCTTGATGACCCTAAACACATGCATTTCATCATTCTAGCATATAAGCACTATTCACACGCCATTTTTTTACTTCTCTTACATGCACATACAGAATAAATAAATCCGGGAATAAGTACTTGACATTTGAACGAAGAACCCCCCCCCCTCCCCACCCCCACCCCTCAAACTCTAAACCATCGACCTTTAAATAAATAAAATTGGAATTTAATTTTAAATTTAAAAAATGAGAAAAAAAAATAACAAAAAACAAAATGAAAAAGAAAAATTGAAGATTGAAAAAGAAATTAAAATTAAAATTAAAATTAAACTTTGAATAAATGAAAAAAAGAAAGAAATAACGCGAGACAAAAAAGAAAATAAAGGAAAATATATATATATATATATATATATATATATATATATATATATATATATATATATATGTGTGTGTGTGTGTGTGTGTGTACTCATCACATACTAGAATAATATCAAAGTGCAATTCCCAATTACCCTAGCCCAAATAGAAAACCACTCAAATTTGAATGCATATTTTCATAATTAAGTGATTTTGAACTAAACCTTAATACTACACAGTGATTGCCCAAGGCTAAATACACGGAAGCTTGCTTGGGCAGTGTATTTATTCTTGGGCTGCCCCCCCTCAAAAAAATAAAAAAGATGACTACATTGAAAATGCGACTCTAACATGTGATCACAGCGAATATATGACTGGCGAATATGACTGCGCGTTCCCCAGGTACGTTCTCATTTGTTCCCCACAAAGGTATACGGCCCTCCCATCCACTTTATACGGTACAGCTGGAAAATATGACTAAAGAATATGACTGTTAGTCATGTTTTCGAATGAGGCCCTCACCGACAGATTTGGCATTCCAGAATATGACTGCTTGCAGTCGCCAGTCATCCTCAGTCATATTTTCCCTGTCATAAAATACCCAATCTGTTGTAGTGTACACCAAATCCAAACGCAATCAACGACGACACCGGTAAGTACCGACACTTGAGGTAAGTCTTGTATTGGCACTTTGGTACAATGGTATCCATGCAATGTATGCCGATCTCTCATTCACTCGGGACATCAATGTCGACTATTAATGGACAATAACGTCAAGAACGCAATATGGAAGAAACTACCCCAAACTCCTGGCTCCTCAATAGTCATCACCGATGTGCATACTGTTGATGTGTCCCACGTCTGACCTCGCACTCAAGGCCAACCCCATCGTCAAGATCCAGCCGTACCAGAAGACTACCACGTACTACCGAAGTACCCCATGCCACTGACGCTTTTGATTGGTACACTCAGTTGAAAGTGCGGGAAGAAATGATACAAACTGTACGGGATCTCTAAGACCTCTCTGCATTGGAACTGCTACACCACTAGCCCCTTATACCATTCCTGGTACCGACTTGGAAATCAACAACAACATTCTCCAACAAATGGAATCACAAACGATATAGGTCAGTTTAGAAAACCTTATGGCCATTGCGCCCAGTATTATCTAAGATATCCACCGCTACGTAGGGCAAAAAGCTACTTTGTTTGTACTGGTACCTAAGACCACTACCATTTGGTAGTTGCCATCGTCCGCCACATGCCCATTATTTTGGCAAAAATTGGCAACCAAAAATTGCATGACGTGTTGCTAGATGGTAGAGCGTCATGACCGAAACCGAGCGTCGCCGCCTTGGACTACCGAATCCTACACCTGCACCTTTTAAACTAGAGATGGCTGACAACTCTTTGGTTCAACCCACTTGGCTTCTCTGCGACATATAGATATTCATTCACGGTATTTTTCAAATCATTATCCTCACAGTCATTTTTTGCAAAGATGTAAATTCTACATATATACTACTACTCGGTAGGCTGTGGCTCTGGAACGCTTGAGTAGTCCACAAATAGGTCAATGACCACATCTAGATCATGGGTACTGGCACCATCCGCATTGTCCGGATCAACCGCAAATTAGGCTTCGAAGCAACGATTCCTGATGCGTTAGTTTGTTACAATTACGTAGAAGGTCTCACTGATGAGGTAGAAGTCAGCTTATTGGAAGCCGTGGAGTTCCTCTATCCTATTGGAAGACTGGCTATCAACGGCATCTGCTAGGTAAGCTCTACCAACCCCTCCCTTCCATCCTTTCCAGTGATTTCCCGTACAGAAGGTAGTATGCCAATAGATGAAGTAGCGTTTTGAGAGAAAGTATAAACAGTTTCAATAGCAAAATGGTCTTAAACCAATGGTGTTATTCTTGGTTAAGTAGTTTCTTCTAAAGGAAAATTTCCCGACCTTAAGAAGATTGAGGCCTTTGTCACAATGCCTTGGCCCCGCAACATCAAAGACATCTAAGTTTTCAACGGATTGGTGCAATTAAACAGATGATTCATTTGAGACTACGCAAGAATTATGGCACCAATCACTGTGCTTACTTGGAAGGATGAATAATTTACCTAGATTACTAATTACAACCAGGCATTTACTGAGATCAAAAAGGGTTTCCTCAACGGTCCAATTCTCATTGCCGTCAATTGGAAGCTGGAATTTCACATTCATATGGATGCTTCTAATATCACGATGGGAGCTATGCTGGCTCGGAACTATACTGGAAAAATAAACCAGCCCATCGTCTACGCATCACGATTACTAAGCCGCGCCGAGAAGAATTATACGACTACCGAGCGCAAAGCATTGGCGATGGTTTATGCCATCAACAAAGTTTGACACTATCTTCTTGGTAACAAGTTTGTTTTTTACGTACACTACATGGCCTTGATATATTTGGTAAACAAGTCCTAGGTGACAGGCTGCATTGTACGATGGCTCTCATTGTTTCTTGAGATTGAATTCATAATCATTTACAAACCAAGAAAAACGCATGGTATTGCCGATGCGCTATCTCGGAACACAGTAGCGGAACCGGCTCTCGGAATAACTGATGCCAATTCTGATCCACAGCTTTTCAACATTCAAGCGGAATGGCTCGCCACAGTCGAGGGACTACCTCCAAACCGGAAACTTCTCTTCCATTTTAGGAAGGAAATGAAGACTTTCATTACATGACTTACGCATGATATGCTTAAAAGTTAAATCATGTACAAACAAGTTACATTTCCTCCCTAAAATGAAGGAATGGTGTAGAAGTTGGTGGTTTTAGGTGTCGTGGTGGTTTAAGGTATCTCTACCTTACTTCGAATTGGCCGATTATTTGTTCAGATTTTGTACACAAAATTTCTGTCCGATAATTGCAAATTACAATAACAACGCTGATTTATTCTATTTTTTTTATGTAATGTACACAGTATAGCAAATATTAGACGTGAGATTGAACATTGGGTCATGGCTTTAATTTTATTTATTTTTCCCTCCTGTATTTTCATCTCCCATTATGCGTGTCAGCATTATTATGTTCTACAGTATATTCGATTGTCCACATATTGTTACTGCGGTTCATGTTTTAAGTACGTACGGACTCATATTTTTAACTTCCTTTCAACTTATAGTCGATAAATGTACTTCATTCCCACCGATTGATAGAGTTAAATACATTGCTACGTCTGTGTGTCCGGGTTATTCTAGAATTGTTACATGGCTTATTTTTATCATTCTTTCTTACTTTCTATTTCCCTATATTGTCTTAATGAAAAAAAAAAGTTTCTATGGAACACATATCATGTGTTTCGTCATTGTAATTTGTACCTAATCCCCAAAAAATAATAATTTTTTAAAGTTGTTTTTGTAATTAAACTTATATTTTGAAGTAGTTGACCTAAAAATTTGTTGAAAAGGCCGTATTGAAGTAAAAACTTCTGAAAATTCACTCAGACTTTAACCCTTAGACGCGCTTGCGTCCACGATCTGGACGATGGATGATTTCTGGACACATCCCTTCACCACGCACGGGGATGTTTTTCATCCATTCAATTTTTTTTTAAATTCTCCTGCTAGTCGATTACTATTTGTAGAGTATGGATCTTCAAGATAAGATAGAAGTGTGTCTTGATTACTGTCGATTTTTATATTTTCTTGTAGTGGGACCAGTGTCGTTGAGCACCTTGACAGCCACTTGTTTTTTTAGCTTGGGTTGTCACTTCGACGGATTCCACCGTGGAATGGTCAACTGAGACAACCCATGATGTATTGTATAATAGATTTGCATTGACCAACATTATTTGTAATAATTCATATCTTGCGTTCTTAGCGCCACGTCAGCTGTAATGGATGACGTGTCCTGCACGTTGGCGTACCTTGCCACGTCAGCTAATGAATGTGAACCATATGGACTTACCTAGGCTTGCATTCAATGATGTAATAGCCCTTTCCGTTTCAGGTTATCCCAGAAAATTTATCACAGCATGAGCGTGTGCTATATGCATGTACTACTCGTCATCACAATTGATGAGCTCCTGAACAACGCCCCGACAGAAACAAAATCACACATCTGAGCACGACAACTTGTCATTGTTCCATATACACGGACACACATTCAGAATCAAAAAGAACTCCTTCCCATCGACCAAGGAAGGAATTGCATTCTGTAGCCGATATGAACAAGACACGATTAAGACATCATAACTTGATGATTCAACATGAATCAAATGGAAAATTCCTGCTCAAAGCGTACCAAAACCTCAGAATCTCCATCCCCACTCTATAGAAACAAAGCAGTACTGTGGCAAGCATGGCACATATGCCTATTTATGTTTGAATATACGATACTAGCAATTTCTTGTTGTTTGTGCATGCTTGCACACAACAAAGGAAATTGAACTACACAAGTGCAGCCTACACAGAGTACTATATGTGAGCCCAGAGCGCCAAAATCTATATATTTTCAACCTATATGTCTTCATTCTAGTGCAATGTTTGCACTTTGTATAAATGAAGATATGAAACGGATATATTGTGAGTATTAGGAGGCCACTGAGTCATTGTTGCAATTCATCTGCGTCTTCTGGAACATTCTCACTAGCCGATGCTACGTACGTGTCGGCCATTGTTGGAGGTGCTCTGTCCGGCTCTGTTTCCAGAATAATAGGTTGCACGCCTCCATAGTTGTTGTCATTATCGACCTCTACAATGTTGGTAGTCGGTTGCGGAAATTGTAATTGCTTCCGCGTCCCCCGCACGTCTGTTCAACACACTATCTTCTATTTATGTCTCCTTGGATCATCAGAAAAGAATACTTGCTAGCAATGCAGTGGAAATGCAAATGAGTCCGTATGTACCTTCCCGCCTATGTGGTTGAAGTTTGCCATGCAGAAGCCGTACCGATCCCGTTCAATGTTTGGGTATCGAGCATCACGTGCCGGCCTAACCCAGTCGCACACCAAGACCGTCGTGCAGTGATTTCGATAATCAACCTCCAATATTTCTTCGATGTACCTTACGTAATCTTCTGTTCTTTCAATTGGCCTCTCATTGCGCATCCCCCAACAAAGTGGCCACGACACATGAGTCCCAAGTAATGAGTCCGCCTTCTGAACTCCGGACACGCAGATGCATTCCTTGCGCGTGTATCTGCCGGTGTGACGTTGCATATCGCTTTGGTAGTTATGTGTACTGTACGATATCAACATCTACCTCGTGTCCATGATGCTGCGCATCCTTCACCGTCGCCCTCAACCATTCCACAAAAGCTGGCATTTCGCTCAATGCTGGAGGGCACCCCGTGGCGCCCGATACTCGATGACGGCGTGATGCGACTGGGAATGCTTCCCGCTCTTCCGACCTGCATCGCTTAGCCTCAATGTATGCTCTGTACCAGCACGAAGCCCATAATAATTAGATGTAGTACAAAATTCTAGAGCAAGACATTCGCACTGTAAGACTGTGCACACGTTGGAATGACGTCAATGTCAACGCAGTCCGTCACTGTGTATGTCGCATCTGACATATGTACTGACAAGTACATTGTGCCGCCTGTCTTGTGTGCTGTCAATCAGGACATCACACACCAGAAAACAGAGGCCTCCAGGCGGCATATAAACGTAAACGTCCACCGCTCCTGCCATGTATATAGACACAACTTTGAAAGGTTAGTGCATACAGGGACTCATTCTCGCAAGGGTTCCAAAGATGGCGCGTTGTCTAGGACAAATGCGTGGATATAGCTGCGCACATCGTCTGACATTTTGCCCTTCATCCGTTCGTTTTCCTTCAGGACTTTGTCATTCATTGTAGGGTCTTCTATTGGGTCCCAGACACAGTGCCTTGTTGCTTTGAACCGTGTCATGTACTCCGTGAAAAATCCCAGTGTGTCTTCCATACTGTGCCCTTCTGCTATGCTTCCTTCTAGACGTGCGTATGTCCTCACGTAATCCTTAAGCGTTTTTATGTATTGCTCGATTGGATACATCCACCTGCAGTGGACAAGCCCGCATATGAAAAGCTGCTGAACGAGATGCACTAGTAGATGCGTCATGACGTTCAAAAAAGTTGGTGGAAACTCTTTCTCCAGCACACATGTTGCCATCACCACGTTGCGCATCATACTGTCCTTGTCATCTTCTCGAATCTCTTTTTTGCATATTTTCTGGAACACTCTGCTAATTTTAATGATTGCCAGCCGCACATTCTCGTCCAATAAATTGCGCAGAGTCACAGGCAGTATCTACACACGACAACATTTGTTCAAATTGTAGAAAGGTTATATGTTACCGATTGAAACGGGTTCATGTACCATACATGCTACGGCAGCTACCTTTTTCTATCATGCATTTGTAGTGTGTTCAAATATAACCATACAGTTACTGTTCAACAAGGACGTCAGATATTGGTATTATTAAATTCCTTGTTATGCACGAAATTGGTAATCCCAGCACTCTATTTCACAACGCCATTCACAGTACTGCATTTCCCTCGTACATCATATAAACGTTTTGTGTATGTCATATTAAAACGTGCACCCCCTTTACTTCGAGCATCACCTGCTGCATTAGAACATGATAGTCTTCAGTTTTCATACACTGCAGTTTTCCATCCTTCATGCGCTTCTGAATTGAACCGACGTAGTTTGTAGGTGTCTTGATGTTCGACACAATTTGCACAAACTCCTTTCGCTCCTCAACATTCAATATGTACGGTGCATGCGGCATATGAAATTCATCATTTCAGGGATGCGCTGCCTGCAACCATAGTTCTTGACGCATTTGTAAGTACTCCACATCTTGACGACTGCCCGGGCTATCATTCATACCAAACATTGTCTTCAGTATGTTCTCGCACAAACTCTTCTCGCGGTGCATTACGTCCAGCACATGTCGAACCTTTAGATGTTGTCAAGATACACGGTTTGCTCATTACACCCTTCCATCCATGACCTGAATGGCTTCTGTACTTTACTATCTGTGGTACATAGAACAGAAGACGGACTCCCGCTTTTCGTGCTGCAAGGACTGTCCATGCTAACCTCTTACACTACATCTCGGAATTTAAGATTAATAGTGCTCTCATATTCCCCATATTCAGTTTCAATGCACCACGTTCCAAGCATTAACTGGCACATTTTATGTGCTCCACCAAACATTCACAGTGCTGTAGCGCTTTGTCTTCTGACTAACCGTCCCTCTACATGTACACAAGGAAAACATCCTTGCTGCATTCTATGCTTGCCCCATATGACATGTACGTCTCTCGAAATTCTATGACCTAAAACCCACGCTCTACAGACGTCATTTCAGCTCATACAATGTCTATGTCCGGGACGTTAGCGTCCACTGCGCGCTGTTCTCAAATATGTCTATATGGACGACTGCGCTAACATGGCCTTGTCGCATGTGACATGCACATGTTTCTGCTAACAATGCATGGGCAATGGAAGAGAGGGTCCCTTTTTTAGTCCTCTCCTGCAGCAACGGATTCATTGTTTGGGAGTCACTGAACCTGCCCGTATGGAAGTTCATAGAAGGCACTTAGCCGCTTTACGCCCGTCTAGTGCACACGATCGTACTTTGAATCTTCTTTACTGCCAAGATCAAGAAAAGATTGTCTCCATGCAGCATATCTGATGACGTCCAAGCTTTATACTATTGGGGGCTGTTCTCGGTGCTCATTCTTGCCATTGAACCTTTTGTTGCTACGGTATGGATGATGCCGAGCTAGGTACCTTCGTATTGCGCCAAATACTATCTTCGAACCCGTCGTGGTGCAATCACGTAGCACTTCACCTGTCTTAGCTATACATGCCTACGTTTGAGGCCCATAACAAGGACACCCTTTGTAACCTTTACAGCATAGCCCAGATATCAGGCCGTATGCTGAAAAGTCAGAGATTGTCCACATCACTAGTCCACGGAGATTGAATTGTTGTGACCCTGCAGGCTGTGATAAGTCCAGAGTCGGGACGCCTTCCTAGAGTTCATGCAACTCCTTCAACAAGGGGCGCACAAAGACGTCAATGTTCTTGGCTGTAGGTGACTGCTTCCCGGAGATGAGGATGCACAAGGAAATGAAGAATTTCTTGGTCACAAACCATGGCTCCAATTTATATATCAAAATAAGTACTGGCCATGTTGACCAATTTGTGTTGTTCAATTTAAAGGGATTGACGCCGTCCAATGCTAATGCCAGCCGCAAGTTCCTTGTCTCCACTCCAAAATTGCCGAATGCCGCGTCTGTGTCAATATGCTTCCATGTAGGGCTATCTACGACGGATCGCATGATGCCGTCACTGCTCACATGTTTGGTATGACCCGTCAACATGCGTGCAATCTCTGGAGACCTCCACATCCGTTTCATTTGTATTATCACCGGAAAATGTCGAATGACCTTCGCGGAGATACTGTTAGTGCCTTCCATCCACCGTGACTTGGAACTTTGCGGACATGTATCCAATTGTGCATGGGCATCCTCGTAAAGGACACATCCATCTGGACAAGCATGGATGTTGTTGTAGTTCAAGCCTAATCGGCGGATGGTCTTACGCGCAGCATAATGACTCGCAGGTAGTTGGTTGCCCTCCGGTAGCAAGTCCTCTGACAAATAGCGTAGGAGCTCATCCGTGAACTTGTTGCTCACCCGAAATACTACACACATGTTCATGATGATGATTGTGGTGGACACAACGCTTGTCTTAGAGCCAATATACAATGGTGTCGTTGCTCGCTGGTACAACTCCTCCAAACCGTGCAGTGTGTCACTGCCATTCTCTTCGGTCTCTGGCCCATTCTATTCCGCTACAAACTCCCTGTGCAAGGCGTCTCCTCTCTCAAAAGCCTCAAGGACTTGCCTTTGCACGTCGTGATACTCGTCTAGTAGGGTATCTGAATTGCTAGTTTCTTCAGCTCCTGGGACGGCGATGTCGCCACCTCGGACATTGGCTGCAACGTCAGCGCCGACAATGAAATCGCCAGGACCATCATTGCCAACAAAAGCACAATCGGCTTCGACAACATCGTTGTCATACGCAAAATCCTCAACCCATACACCGCGCGGGGGATATCCATATGGAGGATCACCACCGATGATGGATTTAGTAAGAAATGGGTCTTTGCCTACCGAGGCGTGGTGCTACCGAATTACATCGATCCATTTCCGCCGGTCCCCGTGATAATCCTTGCATGGACAGGGATATGCTTGTACATTTTGTTCTGTTGCCACGCGTAGCTCGGTTTGCAGGATGAAGTCACCAAGAGGTATAGGCCACAAGGTACGTCCGTCTGTGGTCAGTCGAATTGTTGCACCCTTACTACGGACAGTAGAATTCATGGCAGCCGATATACGCTACAAATTCTAGTTTTGTACGCCTCGGCAGCACAGAAGCATAAATGATCTGCCACACATACAGACTGTGTGAGGCAACATGACTTTGCATAGTACTTCTTTATGCATCCCCACTTCAAGTTTCGTGATGGCGCATTGAAAATGACTCTAATAGTACAGAGTGCCATTTCTGCAATTGATATACATTCCTCTATGGCGGGCCAGCGCTTGTTCACAGGTCGGTCACATCCATACGACAAGTGTATCAAATTCTGCATATCTGTAGTGTTTCATACAACGCAATCTCATGTGCAATTTCCTCATCAATACTTACTGTAAGTTTGTGGGCCAACAATTATACATGTCCACATCCGTGTACAGTGCACTACATATATGGTCTGACATTTCGAGGATGGCCTTCATGCGATCCCACCTGAATCCATTCCAAAGTGGTGCTTCACTCTGACACGGCCCCTCAATTTTATCCCTTTGATGCATACATGCATACCATTGCATTAAGCCCATGTGATGCTAAGGGTATTTCTTATACTCAAATTCACAGGTGTCCGTGTCAACGTGCACATAACAAGCACAATGTAGAGTTTTTAGTCACACAGTCTCGGAAGCATACACATATTGCAGCCGTCGTATTGTCATTGCCAAATGATTTTACACACACAAATGTCATGTACAACGTCACATGCACGACCGCATGTCCGCATTCTACAGCATAGATGAATACAATGACGGTACGCCATGTCACATGCAACACCGAAGCGTTTCTATAGACGTCTGCACTGACAGGCAAAGTATGAGGCACCCCATGCATAGACATACACTAGGATTCGCCTTAGAGGATGGATTCATTGCCCAGAATCGCGGCTCTCCACACTGCCTTCACCATGTCTCTACCCTGCCAGCCTCGCCCATAGCTAAGAGTACTTGTTCAAATAAATAGTTCTCGTAGTTCTCTTCCCAACGTCATACGGATACCACGCATCATAGAACCAGGATATGCAGTACGCATTGTTGTTGTACACGTCGTCCACGGTTTCCGGGAGAAAGTTCATTGTCCACACAAGGCCCTTGTCATATAAATAGCAGTGATTGTGATGGAGAAATGCTAGTTGCTGCAAATACAGCGCTTCCTCAAAATCATACTGCTCGAAGGGATAGTATTCAATTGGATAATTGCACTGTGCCACGGATTCAGCGTTCGAGTCGACCTGGCCATGTACTGCGTTTGTACTTGCGGACATAGTCGGTGGATGCCCTCACTTTACAGCACGTGCTTTCTATGCCCTGCGTGACGAAAACCTCAGCATTCTCTAAATATTGTACAAGGATCGAATAACGGTGACCACAATGTCCACTTATCACCCGTTGCGCGATACATAACCGGTATATGGCAAGAGCACGTTACATATTAGTGCCTGCACCTTTCAACACACATTCACGGGCAGAACAAAATTACTGGCCTCACTTCGCGACATGTAGTGCCGCAGTCGTCTGTGGTCACGGTTGTGATGCTAGCGTCAGAGCCCTCCTGGAACCACAGTGGCACCGCTTCCTCGAGTGCCGAGTCACCTGTCCAGGACACGGGCCACATCAGTCCCGTGCATATCAGATATTAGGACATATCCACTCCACAGACGTTTGGATGATTGAACATATGGCGGCAGATCTTATACATGGACAATGTCTATGTGTGAGTCGCCACGCATACAGAACAAGTACTGCAATAAAAGTGACCACCAAAACAAAGACAACTTTCATATCATGAGCACGTTGTAGGTTCTTTTACACGGTCCATTATATATATAACTATGCCCGTCGTATCCAGTTTCTTGGTCCCCAATACTTAGATAATATGATTATTTGGTATGAGGATTAACGGCCACATTTTTCCACAAGGGGCGTCTACTGACACATATCCATCGCCTCAATGTTCTTGCACATACAAGTTTTGAATTATGCTTCAATATATACTATGATGTCAGTTGTCCTGGCAACACAGCATGTGCCACCACGGCCTGATGACATGCCATTGCTGTCGCTTTGTAGGCAGCGTCTTACCTAGACAAATGGCATATGTTATATGCACATGTATGGTGCACACCATTCATAGCCCGGAATGAAGACTAGTATACTATAACAAAGTGAGCAATTTATTTGCAGAGAAATGACATGTCGATTACCTATGTTAACTAAAATCCCGCTTACAATGTTGAAGCTGTAAGTGTTTACATCCATCGTCATTCTGAAGTAGCAATTCCAACTGTCGTGTCCACATCATATACAGCATGCGTATTTCCATTCAGACAGTCTTGCAGCCATGTACAAAGTGCGTCCAACAAAACATATCGACGTTCTAGAACACGTCAATGTAAACATATAGACGTTCTCACAGACGTCAAGCAAAAAATTGACACGTTCTACAAAACATGTGTGTGTTCCGTCATATGTCTGACCAGACCTCTGAAACGAATACTGCACAGTGGTGGGGATGCAATGTATGCCATCCATCATCCACGCATACTACCGCGTCTCTCGTTGGAGAATACCACGGCAGTACAAACACCAAAAGCATGGGTACCCCACGCCATCACATGCGGCAGGACCGTTGTGTTAATTCCCCGCGTTCTATGCTGTATTTAAGAGCCACATTACAGTATAACGGCGCAGCAATGGGATTCTTGACGCATAGTAGGGTTTTGGATGGGCTTGAAGGTGTACCCTAAGAGCGCACGGTTGACAGGGGCGTCTCTGAGGCAGCCCTCCAAGATTTTGCCAATTTTGTAGCGAAGATTGTTGGAAGTGCGTCCCCTGTAGCGATGCCGGATCACCCACAGCGCAAGGCCCAGGCTCTATTGCGACAGAGCAAACGTTTTTTGAAACCCCAGGAACCACTATCGACACTGCCGCCACAGCCCTCGGCATTGCGCCAACTTTGCGCACATGCAGATTCGCCCAGCCAGGTTACTGAGTGCAAATTCCTCTCCTCCGCCATTCCGTTCACATCGAATAGACGTGTTGCAATGAGGGTATTTAACACGCCGCCGCGGCCACCAGTGATAGCTATGCCACGGTCATGGTCATGGCCATGGCCCGGTACCAGGTTTGTTTTTTTGCATGCATGGCAACTAATTGCATTGCTCTTCGATGTGATTAGCGTGAGACACATTCATGTCATTCCCATGTCGTCATAGTGCGTTCAAGTGTTTTGTGGTATGAGGATGTGCATGTGCTTGACTCAGACGGTCTGCACAGGACTAGTGTATCATAGACATAAGTAGCATTGCTGCAGCGTGCACGTTAGTGCACCGTGCCAGCCACAATCAGCAATATGGGACTAATGCAGCACGAATTTTTGTCAGTCAAATTTTCCACTGAGGCTGGGTATCACAATAGTAATGCTAAACGTGGATCTGACGCAGGCGGGGTGTGTATGACCGCAGGACAAGCTCGAGTGTTTTGTGCCTTGGAGAACTCCACACATTGGGATGCCGAAGACAAGCGGAAAATTGGGGAAGATGCCAATGTCAGCAGCGCATTAGAGGGCCACCTACAGCAAGGAGGGTGAGGGTGAGGAGGATGTGTCGGCTGCATTGGAGTTATTTATGCAGGAAATAGAAGAGCGCCGTTCAAAGTACCTCCACAACAAGGCAGGCGAATCAAGCTCTTAATTGAAG
The DNA here is from genome assembly GCA_022496805.1 of Pohlia nutans. Classification (NCBI taxonomy): domain Eukaryota; kingdom Viridiplantae; phylum Streptophyta; class Bryopsida; order Bryales; family Mniaceae; genus Pohlia; species Pohlia nutans. The sequence goes on along the minus strand of CM040106.1, from coordinate 8,423,566 downwards.
GGAAAAGCCCTGCTTGTAACACCACCGACAAAGAAGCTGAAGAAGGTGCCCATCGTTCCGTTGCCATCATTGGACAACGATGTGGGCCCGGTGCAGGGCCGGACTGATGTCCGCAAATTTTTGAAGGCCAAGAGGTAAGTGTGTACATATGTGCCGATTAGAAGTGCGTCGTGCTGTGGTCATTTTTGTTTTCAAAGTTGGCGGCGGCCGTCACACATAACATGTTTCCCCCCGCCATGACGTTGCCGTATAGGTGTAGATGCACAAGTGCAAGTTTGCACAAACACACGCCGTATAAGAACGCCTGAGTTCATGTATGGGAGACGGTAATTTGCAACTGCCACTGTATATGCAACATACATACAGCAGTAAATGCAATAAAGCAATTGCAAATAGAGGGTATAGGCAGTTGTTGTGCAATGTCCGGTAGCGCGTATATGACTGATTCCTACGACCGAAGTACTTGTCACGATAATTGCAAGCGGATCATAAGTGGCACAATGTTGCGAATGATCTGTTGAGGCAGACGTTGATCTTGGTATCGGTGACGTCCACTGTAACGTCACCGCGAACATGCTCATTTCTTCACTGACATTAAAGTACATGGCTGACAATGTCGTTGGTGGTTTTGCAACCACCCTACCGAGTAGAACTAAAAATTATTGAATTTCTCAATTCGTGCACTAGTTGTCCATGCGTGTACATAAAGAAATGAAATGAAGACCATCATGATTGCGTATCCTCATAATTGCAGTGAGATCAAGAATGACGTGATAATAATAACGTTGGTGGAGGTAACATGTAATCATTGCGATGGCAACTTGTCCATGCATGTCATGACGTTGTATTAATGGCAGACGTTCATGTCATATACATCGTGACGGGACATGCAGCACAGCAGGTGTAAATGTACATGGACGCCGTCGTATAGTCGAGAATGTAGTGTAGAAAAGTTTTGAGTGTATGTACAGGAGTCCAAAAGCATGGATACGTTGTAATCATCATTGAACTGGGATTGTATGTTTCTCAACAGCGGAGGGTATGAGACACATGAACAGGAGGACGATGAAGAATCGGATGAGGAAGAAGAGAATCAGCCTGCGAGGTCAGCAGAGCGCTTCCACAGGCTACACAGACCGCGTGATGAGGGAATCAGAAAACTAGTATCGGTGGATGCAAACGGCTTGCCATATAGGATCATAAAAGCTCACTTGGAAGATGATGTGAAACTACTGGTGAAGGACTTGGATCCCACTATGGGCTGGGATGCGCAACCCCTAGAGGAGCGGGAGCGATTTTTCAGGCGGCTATATGCAGGTACTTTATGAGGCAAATTCTTGCCAACATAACCACATGAGTACGCGTAGTGTGTTTGTTGTATGGCAAGGACAGATGTTGTCATGAGAAATTAGGAGAACCGTGAGCAAGTCCTGTAAGACCGTCAACCAAGGACGTGCGCATTACGTGAGCATGGGCCAAGTTCTGTGCAAGTGCTGCACTTGAGGCTGATAAGATTCGATGGACGACAGTAATGCAATCTTAAGCACGCATGTGGGCAACCGTGATGCCATAGGCGTATATGGAAGCCTAGAGTGTCCCATGTGTTCAGTACTCGATATGTTTGAAAATGTGGAAATCATCTGTAACAAGTAAGCGTTATGATTGCAGACTTGGAGATCATAGGACATAAGAAGAAGATCAACAAACGCTGGATTAAACCACTCATTACAAAGGCGTTGATCGTGGGTTGTTGGCGACTGAATCACCTCATTGACCTGAAGTCAGCAAAACCTCCATAGGTGACTGATGAGCAATGGAACAAACTTGTAAGTGCGCGTGCTACTGATGCGGCAAAGAAAAAATTAGAGCACATGCGATCCATCTCGTAAAGGCAAGGGATCAAAGGCAGCACAGTTCAAGACCATTGAGAAGGCAGCTCTCGTTAAGTTGGTGAGAATCTGTACATAGCTAGAGATATGGGAAATGCATGTAGAGTTACAGTGAGGGAAAAAAAGAGCAGCGTCTACATACAAGAAGGTTCCACACGTCGGGAATGTCTAAGATGACAGACGGGGGACATAATTGAAAATGGATCGCTATTAGGAAGTCCTCATGCGAAACGCAGTATATCATAGAAACATATGTCCTGTAAGTGAACTCTGTCCATGCATGTTTTTGATAAGGATTATAGAAGTGACATGTGTGCATGGAATTGTTGTAGACGCTAAAGTACAACAGAGAACCCTTTGAGTCTGAGTTGAATGACGAAGTGGCGAGAGAGTATATACGACAACAGGAAGAGAAAGCCGGGAACGGTGCAGATCAGAAAAAGGACATTGAAGGACTAGGCACAAGGATTACTGAGATGGAGGAGAATGCGGCAAGGCTAGAGCTGAAGATGGACAAAGCGCACAGGCTACTCGAGGCAATGATGAAGTTGTTTCTTGCAACAACACCGAATGCTCCGGATATGGCACCACCTGATGCTGAAGAGATGGACGTCGTCCACACAAAGAACCTGCCATCGCCCATGGAAGAACCTTGTCCCATGTCTATTGATGGTGAAGAGGATGCGCTGAAAGGAGCCGCTGAGGAGGTCGAAGAACTGGCACAGCAGGTCGGGGGACGAAGGTGTAGAGCCGGATTCCGCGTAGCTTCCCAATCAGGGCAACGAAGCATCACAAGCAGACACGGAGCATGTGGAGGATGCATATGACATCACAGTGGCAATGCAGAACCCTAATCCGACAACTGAAGTGAATAAGGTAGTGGCCCCAGCTGCAAAGGTTGACCAGGCCGATCAGGTAATGTGAGATCGGAAGGGCAGAGCGTATTTCTCCACAGTAGTGTATGATAACGTTTCAATGCACAAAACATATTACGCAATGCTCTACATTAACGGTGTGGTCTTCAAGATTCATGTCCGTCAGGGAAGGGCATTGTTATAGGGGTACGACATAGCTCTGAAAGGTTCTAATGAAATGGCCAGTTGCCACAGTGAATTCCAAATAATAGTATATATGATATATAAGACAAGCTTGTGGTACTCGTGTTCTGAAGTATGTAAGTCATGTGCAAGTCGTAGCATGGCAATGCGAACCTCACGTAAAGACCAAAATTTGGCTAGATATGGATGTAGGAAGTGAAATTGATCATGTGTTGTGGCCTTGTTTCATGAAATTCCGTGAATGACTGTACTTGGAACGTGCATAGTGGGTGCTGAAGTGGTTGCGAATCTAGGTGCCCGATGTACCAGAAGGAAGTACGGCGCGTCCTCGGCGCGCTATGAAGACCGTGCAAGCACTGACGGCACCAAGGGCGGCAGGCCTACCAAAACCAGCAAAGCCCACATCAAAGGTTAGCAAGGGGCAGAGGATGCCAATCCTACTCGAAATTGTTTTGCGAGTGCTGCAATGTATGACTAAGTCTGTCCATGCATGTGTAGGTGTGAATGACCTTGAAAGGTACGCACTATAAGAGGTGGGAAATGGCACAGAAATTTGTAAGCGACAAGTTCGAAGTCAAGATGTTATGACATGTTTGAATGCAATGCTGCAGGTAGGGAACTCAACACAAGGGGAGACCGCAAAGAAGAAATGAAGGAGATAAGCGCAGATGAGAAGCGGTAAATTATTGAACTCCCCACATGACAGCAACGGAATGTATGTATTGGTTGTGTCATGACATGAAGATACTGAAGATGGCACAATTGATTAACAATGTAGACGTGTAGTGTTTTTTTCATTGATTTCTCAATGCAGTGTTGCGTAACGGTGTACAGTCAGTGAATGCATGTTGTATGTAGCCAAGGTAGACGGTGTAGTCGGAAACTTAATTCATAAACGGTTCCTAGAAATGCAGCAGTGTTGTACAGGTGCAGGCTTCTTGATGGCAAAGCCGTTTTAGGCTCAATGCAGTGCCGATAGCAAGGCTAAGGAAGTGGAGCTACAGGAGTTCCAATTTTTGAAAGATACCCATTACAAGGCTATTTACGAAAGGCTATTATCTACGAGAACTACAGACAACAGCATGTTAAACTTTATGTGTATAGGCTATGTGACCCACTAGTAAACGAACGGTACGTGTGATTTTGGTGTTCGCAAACATGACAAAATTATGCAAAACTTTGAAAGATGGCATAATTTTTCATAGGCTTATGAGGACGAGAACTATGGCAACCTATCAGTAGTGCTGATGTACCACCAATGTAAAAACCGCTTGCTACACTTAATATTTGTGATACTAAGCTCTATAAAACGTGTAAAGGATTATTGTATTGTAGTTCCTAAACCACTGAAACGGCTACCATAACGAGATCATGCGCTTCTGAGCATGTCACTCATGGAATAGACATGCATCCACAGAGACATTTCATGTAATAGTTTGGAACATCAATGGTGACTACGCTGAAGCACACCAAATGTTATTCCTACATGATTAGACAATATTGGAAATTAGGCTATGCCGATGAAGTTACCGAAGTCAACATGGAGGTGGACGTTTGCTCACAGGAAGTGACATAGTGCATGACAAAAGCAAGTGTCATCAACAATGTATTCTACATGATATGCATGTTGTACAAGACAGTCTACAAAATTTGCATAGCCCGAAAGTGAATGAACACACTGACGCGGAAGTTAACAGAGACGTGGTCGAAAACATACTCCCTCACAGATAATATTCACTCAGAATTCAAGTGTGCATCAAAGCTGCTGCATGTTGGGTGCGCATGCTCTGGGAGACGGATGTCCAGACAACGGACTGTCCATAAGAACACTGCTATGGACACAAAGACATAACAGTGTAATGTTCGGGCGCAATACTGCAGAACAAGGGACATTCACAGTGGTATTCCGCATGACAATCATGTCTACGTTTTGAAATCTCATAGAGAATTTTATGCAACAAGCACATGTCAACGATGGAGTCTTCAGTCATATCAACAACCACAACCACAACGACATAGATGAATCCCATGTTGCACGCACTTTTACATTGGGTCAAGCTGATCTGGACATGGCATCAAACAGTACAGTGTGTTAGGAAACGTGTCACAGAACGTGACATAGAAAACGTCTGATTGCACTGTTGCCTATTGCACAGTCACATTGACGTCGGCCAGAACATGGCGATGTTCTGCAAAGTGTTTGTTGAAATACACCGACGTTTATTTTGACGTCCACAATAACATCTGCGTCGTCTTTCATGATGTGAAATTTATGCTCACCTGGCATGCCACGTCAGCATTTTGTGCCACGACATCTACAATGGCGGGTCCACGTCACAATTTCCTGCCACCTTGTCATTTGCCACATAATAATGGGGCAACAGATATTGAAATCCCGCGTGGCTGTGCCCGCCTTTGGGCCGCTTATGTGGATGCAACGTGGCTACCATATGGCACAAGTTGGAGACATTCGAACCCCCCATATTTTCAGACGTTTTTTGCAAGACGTCCTGACATCAGGACATGTTTGTTGAGGTTTTTGCACGTTTTTTGCTTGTCAAATATAACAATTTTTTTTTAATATCATAGTCTACAAGGCTGATGCTACACAAAATGTAGTCTCATGTTAAAGGGCCCGTCCAAAAAAACATGGGTTTCTTCAAGTGAAAGGCGAGCAACACAACACTTTCGAAGGAGCAGCATGTTGAAGTAGGATGATTGCGTGGGCTGAAGTTGCTCATAGCCATGCGCATTAGCTAGAGTAGATGATGCGAATGAGCTAGACTAGCAACTAGAGAAGTGGTACTAGTTAGAGATAATGAGAATTGGGTCTCCCAAGTGATATGGGCTGATCCTAGTGTACTAGGAGTGGAGTATGGGCTGATGTCCCATATGGTTTGCCAAGGGGACTCCCTTGGGTGTGCTACTTAAGAGGGGCAGCCCATGAGTAAAGATCATCTCTTTCCTATGCATTCCAAGTGTTTGTGTGAGGCTTTGGCATTCTAATCTAACCTTCAATAGGTTATGGGCCCACTCATGTGTTTTGCGTGAGTCAAAGATTAGATTGCTCATTGTGTGGAGGTCGTGCGTTGGAGCGCTGATTTTGGAGTATTGGAGCGCTGATTTGGAACTTTGGAGGGCTGAATTCGAGCTTTGGTGGGCTGATTTCGACATTGGGAGGTATTACAATCTTCCTACCTTTGATCTACGTGTTGGAGGGCTGAATTCGCACTTTGGAGCTATCATTTGTTGATTTGGAGCTTTTGGAGCACTTTGGAGCACTTTGGAGTTTATACACGTCTACAAGGGCTGAATTGGAGCTTTGGAGCTTATTGGTGCTTGTTGGAGTATATTGGAGCTGATTGGAGCTTATTGGAGCTTATTGGAGCTTATTGGAGCTTATTGGAGCTTATTGGCTCAATTTGTGCTCAATTTGTGCACTTGTGTTGTTGCAAGGCACTTTTATGCTTTGAGGCTCTTGGGGTGAGTCTACAATCTGATTTTGGTATTGCAATTCTTGCACAAGGGTTTGGAATGTGAGTTATGCCCTTGGAGTGCTCAAAATTAGAGTTTGGGTTAGTGAATGCACAACGGGGCTGATTTGATGAATTTCAATGCAATTAGGACTTGAAGGGGCTGAATTTGCATTGATTTAGAGTCCTTGGAAGGCACAAGGGTGTCCATAGGGTGCATTACGTGTTGTGAAGCACAAGGGTGCTGATTTGAGTGGATTTGAGCCAACGAGTGCGCAATTCTCCTAGTTAGGGTGTTGTGGTATGATCTTGTGCAAATTCACTAAGAACCATCACGATTGAGTGTTGTGAGGTTGATGTGTAGCACAAAGGTGCTGATTTAGTGTTTGGAATTAGTTTGGAGGCATTAGAAGCACGTACGTGTGCAATTTGCCTCACAAATCACAAAATTGTCAAAAAATCATAAAAACAATTTTTCTTAGCTTTCTAGGGGCTGAATTTTGTGAGCGTACGTCCTTCAATCAAGGATATGGCTACATTTGAGGGTGAAGGTGCTAAGGTTGTAGACAAGTTCGATGGCGTCAACTTCCACTTGTGGAAATTCAAGATGGAAATGGTCATGGCCGAAAAAGAATTGTGGGAGATAGTTGAGGGTAGTGAGGAACCGCCTTCGTCCGACGCCGAGGCTAGGGTACGAACTGCGTACACTCGGCGAGAGAAAAAGGCCTTTGCGATTTTGGCTCTTAATCTTTCTGATTCCCAGCTTTCTCATATTCGGTCGTGCAAGACTCCTGCCGAGGCATGGGCCAAGCTTTGCAATATTCATGAGGCAAAGAGCTTGGTCAATATCTTGTTTTTGAGGCGCAAGTTTTTCACCATCAAGATGGAAGAAAACGACGACATGTTGGCACACATCAACAAAGTCAAGGCTCTTGCGGATCAGCTCAACGGCGCAGACGTCAACATTACCGACGGTGATATCGTTATGACGCTCCTCGAGAGTTTGCCGCCGTCGTACGAGTATCTTATCGTTGCTATGGAGAGTAGGCCCATTAGCGAGCTCACTCTTGATTATGTGACATCACGGTTGTTGCATGAACTCTCGCGGCGCAAAGAGAACGAGACTCGTGGCGATAGCGCGGCGCTTATGGCGAAGCAATCCAAGAGCGGTGCCAGTGGGAGCTCTACAGACAAGGTATGCTACTATTGCGGTAAGAAGGGCCATTTGGCAAAATTTTGCTACAAACGCAAGAGAGAGGAAAGTGCCAACAATACAAAGGTCAACGATGCAGGTGATGAGTACGCATTTATGACTAGCGTCTCTTCTTGTAGTGATGACGGGGACGAGTATGCAATGATGGCAAGTGACGTGTCATGCAATGGTAGTGTGATCGATTGGATTGTTGATTCGGGAGCCTCGAGTCACATGGCGCCCATTAGGACTTGTTTCCAATCATATCACGTCATATCTCCAAAGAATGTCATTTTGGGTGATGATACGGTTCTTCAAGCCGTGGGTAAAGGATCCATCGTCGTAGACACCGAGGTGAAGGGTCGTGTGAAGACAATTACCATCCATGATGTCCTCCACGTTCCCAAGTTGAAGGCAAATCTTTTATCGGTGCGACATTTGGTGATGAAGCATTTGCGAGTGGAATTTAGCGACCAAGGGTGTTTTGTGTTGTCTCCAAGTCGTGAGGAGGTGGCCATTATACACGAAGTCAACGGCTTGTACCAAATCAAGTTTTCCAAGATGCACGCGGCGGAATCGGCAACGTTGGTGCAATCGAGTTCAAACGAAGACAAGTTGGCATTGTGGCATCGTCGTCTCGGGCATTTGAATGTCAAGAGTGTGAAAGCACTCCGTGGAATGGTAAGTGGCATGGATCTTGCACAATCACACGTCGCACCTAGTTCATTCACATGTGAGGGTTGTATTGAAGGCAAGCAACAACGCTCACCGTTTCCAGTTGATGGGGCAACTCGTGCAACCAAGGTTCTTGAGATTGTGCATTCCGACGTGTGCGGTCCAATGAAGACCACGTCTATGGGGGGTTGCAAGTATTTTGTGACGTTCATTGATGATTTTTCGAGGAAGATATGGTTGTATCCGATCAAAGCAAAGAGCGATTGTTTTGAGAAGTTCAAAGGGTTCAAGGCGTTGGTTGAGAAGCAATCCGAGCACAAGATCAAGGTGTTTCGATCGGATAATGGCGGCGAGTTCTTGTCCAACCAATTTGGAGAGTTATTGAAGAAAGAAGGCATTGCTAGACAAACCACAACGCCATATACACCACAACAAAACGGAGTTGCAGAGCGTGCAAATCGAACAATTGTGGAAATGGCAAGGAGTATGTTGCATGCACAAAATTTGGGTTTGGACCTTTGGGCGGAAGCGGTGGTGACTGCGGTGTACACACGCAACCGATGCCCGACGAGTGCGGTTCAAAACATGACACCAGAGCAAGCGTGGAGTGGGAGGCCACCCCGCGTGGAGCACATGCGCACATTTGGATGCATCGCATTTGCAAAGGTACCCGATTCTCAAAGAACCAAACTTGAGGCCAAGGCAACAAAATGTGTGTTTCTTGGATATTGTGAAGGTACCAAGGCGTACAGGCTCATGTCGCTCGAGACCAAGAAGATCATTCGAGCTCGTGATGTGACATTTTGCGAGAATTCCAAGGTTGAAGACAATTTGGACGATGGTCCAAGTGGGAGAAGCGGCGATGAACCAGCGATTGTGGACCAATCTTCCAAATCTCCCGTTATTGATATTGTTGATGAAGACGAAGATGACGAAGATGGTGGTGATGAGGAACATATTGAGGAGCCACCTTTGAAGACGAAGAATGGCGAGAAAAAGGCACAAGCAACGGCGGTTGAAGACAATGCATCCTCGAGCGATCGTCGTTATCCAGAGAGAAATCGTAGACCACTTGGCGAGTGGTGGAAGAATCATATTCTCCCTCAAGGTGAGGAGGAGCATGCAAACGTTGCACTTTTAGATGCTCCATTGACGATTCGTGAAGCGTTGAGTTGTGATGATGCAAACAAGTGGGAGCAAGCCATGCAAGAGGAGTACAAATCGTTGATGGACAATGGCACTTGGGAATTGACTCCCCTCCCCAAGAATCGCAACGCTATCGGTTGTAAGTGGGTATTTCGTGCAAAGAGAGATGCAACGGGTGATGTGGTTCGTTATAAGGCAAGATTGGTGGCAAAGGGCTTTTCACAAATCGAAGGTGTTGATTTTCATGAGACCTTTGCACCGGTGGCGAAATTCACCACTATTCGATGCATTTTGGCCATCGGGGCTGCCATGGATTTGGAAATGCATCAAATGGATGTGAAGACGGCGTTCTTGAACGGCGAGTTGGACGAGGACATCTACATGGTACAACCCGAAGGATTTGTGCAACGAGGTAATGAGAACCTTGTTTGCAAGTTGAACAAGTCATTGTATGGGTTGAAGCAATCTCCACGCGCATGGTATCAAAAGATTGACACGTTTCTTGTTCATATCGGGTTCACAAGGAGCATCGTTGATCACAGCTTGTATTTCATGCAAAAGGGGCAACATGTGGTCATCGTGATCATATATGTGGATGATTTGATCATCCTTGCAAGTGGTATGAGCTCTTTGAAGGCATTGAAGGCAATGCTTGAGAACGAGTACGAGATGAGTGATCTGGGTGAGTTGCACTTTTGTTTAGGAGTTGAGTTTGTGCGAGATAGAGCAACACGCACCATAACAATGAATCAAAGCAAGTATGTTATGGATGTTCTCAAACGCTTTGGCATGGAGGATTGCAAACCGGTTGGCACTCCATTGGATGTGAATTCCAAACTCGTGAAACTCACCGATGAGGAGTATGCATTAGAGGCTCAATCTATGGTGGATGTGCCATACAAGCAAGCTGTAGGGTCATTGATGTATGCTATGATTGCAACAAGGCCGGACCTTGCGTATCCAATCAGCGTTGTGAGTCAACACATGGCAAGACCGGGTTCAAGTCATTGGGTTGCGGTCAAGAGGATCATGCGGTACTTGAAAGGCACAAGTGATGTGAGGTTGTGTCTTGGAGGTGACAACATTGTGTTGAGTGGGTATTGTGATGCGGATTATGCGGGTGATACCAATGATCGTAGATCCACCACGGGGTACATGTTCAAAGTTGGATCGGGGGCCGTTTCATGGAATAGCAAGCGCCAACAAACCACGGCCACGTCAACGGTTGAGGCGGAGTACATGGCGACGAGCCACGGTACGAAGGAGGCCATTTGGTTGAGGCAACTAATGGCGGATGTGAGATGCACTCAAGAGGAGGCTACAACAATCATGTGTGACAACCAAGGGAGTATGTCATTGGCGAAGAATCCAACGCATCACTCACGTACAAAGCACATTGATGTGCAATATCACTTCATTCGAGAGAAGTTAGAGATGAAGGTGATAGAGTTGAAGTATTGTCCAACGGAGCACATGGTGGCGGACGTGCTCACAAAGGCTCTTGCGAGAGATCGACATCAAAGACTAGTGGTGGCATTTGGGCTCGAAGGCTTTGGCTATTCGCAAAGTGGGAGTGTTGAAGTAGGATGATTGCGTGGGCTGAAGTTGCTCATAGCCATGCGCATTAGCTAGAGTAGATGATGCGAATGAGCTAGACTAGCAACTAGAGAAGTGGTACTAGTTAGAGATAATGAGAATTGGGTCTCCCAAGTGATATGGGCTGATCCTAGTGTACTAGGAGTGGAGTATGGGCTGATGTCCCATATGGTTTGCCAAGGGGACTCCCTTGGGTGTGCTACTTAAGAGGGGCAGCCCATGAGTAAAGATCATCTCTTTCCTATGCATTCCAAGTGTTTGTGTGAGGCTTTGGCATTCTAATCTAACCTTCAATACAGCAACCCATGGTTTTCGAGCTGGAGGAGGCGGAAGATAAGGCGCAGCAATATGCGGAAGTGTTAGCCAAAACATTCGACCTGATCCAACACTACCAACATGCATATTTGGAATGGAGCGAAGACAACGTTGACCAATCAACAACACGATTGACCAGTATCAACATCATCGAGCGCCCGGCACCGACTTTTTTCTCGGACGTAGGACCCTTCTCGGCCTCTCTCTTACCGACCAAAGGATTAGACTCTCTATTCGAGCAATCCTAACTAGGTAACCTTCTAAGCCCCACTGCAATCCAGCAAGGCAACTTTTGCCGTTGATCAGAAGGCACACCAGGAGGACCACACCACAATACTCCAGCAACCAAGCAAGCTACTGACTCCGACGACGCCATGCCGTTAATATGGCGCCTTCCCCTTGTGTTCATCGTGTCATCGACGCATAGTCTCCCTCATAAGAACTTTTTGTCAAAATTGAATTTTAACAAGTTCCAGGTGTGAACTTGGTTTAGAGGGGAGATAGTATTAACGGTAAATTAGGAGTTGAGTTTTTACACCTGTAATTTTCAAAGTTACCACATAAAGTAGATCTAGGAAAATACTATATTACCTATCTGATCTGACTGTCACATCTTGTTGTACTGTTTTATAGAAGCAATGGAGCCAAACTCATTGGCACGCCACATTTTCCAAGATACATGATTATTTTGTCAATTTTCCTTCTCATTCTCCGTTTCCTTTGCTTATCAAATAGTTCCTTCCTAATGTTTCTGCTTGTTATTCTCTTTTGAGTACATTGATTTGGGACTACCGAGCTAGCATTGCTAATACTTGTTCATGATACTTCCTGACTTCCTTCTCCTCGGTGGCTGTTATTCTCTCGGGTAGTCATCACCTATCAGTCATCTACAAGGAGGAGCTACCATTCAATCCCAATGTCGAATAAAGAACAAACTTGTATATTCCATTAGATGCAGTCATTGGAGAAGCACACGAAGGCTAACATTAGAGCTGACCTCTTAGACCAACATTGCTTCCTCCGCAAGCAATACAAGAACGCTTCAACGCAAGCGGAGGCTGATTCCCAATATCTCGCTATTCAAGTTTGGTGGCTGTCTTTTGAACCGACAACTGAAGGTTGATTGAGTCGTCTTGACCTTGGCTTCCCTTCTATCATTTTCAAAACCGCTAATGGGAAGGCTCTATGCAGCTAGTAAGTTCATAAACCTTAAACCCTCATTCTCTGTCATTTTTTATAACCTGCATTTCACATTTAAACTTCAAAAATGCATTGCTTCTTTTACAACAGGACCTCACAAAGGTTGAGTTGGTTAAAATGCCCTTTTGCGTCTTAGCTGAATGTATCCACAACAAATAAAAACAGCTATTCTGTGATCAAGGGCCAGACCGATTTGTGGCTACAGTTGATGACTCTGTCTGCCCATTCATGCAGAGCATCGCGTACTAACAATATCTCAAAGGTCAAAGGAGATAGAGCAGGAACCGGCCCTACTAAAGAATAACAGCAGCTTTGAATCGCACAAAAGTCCATAGAACGCACATGGAACTCAAAATTCCTACACGAAGCATTAGCGGAGATGACGGGTGCTAAGCTGTTTTGCACTCGAATGCCTCAACTTGAATGAGAGAACGTATTCTTTTTGTTGAAATGGAAAGCAAACGTCTCCATCGGCTTGGAATTTGACTCACACAGGTTTGATATAATCAGTATATTGCGTCCTCTAGTCCAAACAAGATCTGCACGGAATAACACCCTAAACCTCTTGTCTTCTACTGTACAGCTAATAGACTATTCCCAAGCATTAGAGAAGTTGGATATGCAAGTGCAAGTACCAACCTAGACCCGAGCGGCAGCCCTAAACCACATTAATGTCGTGCAAGAAATGGCTTGCGACAAGAGTTAGAAGCACATTGCTTGGCTTGTATAAGCATCCGTGAAGGCTTGTTTTGCGCAGCACGCTGTCACTAAGAAGAAGTGCATTGCTCGAATCAGACAGGACGGAAAATCTACCGCTGCACCTACGTACACAGGCTTGGTGGACAATTACAAGAAAAACCGCACAGACCCCATGCAGTTTTTCTTCTGCAATGATGACATTTAGAGGTGTGTCAAAGGAACTCGCAAAAAGTGGTTTATGTCCCGCCTAGAGGTCCTTGAGATCTGGCGGATCAGAAAAGGCACTAACCTTACACGCAAGGAGATACTTGCACTAGAAAATGCTGGTTTTGGACTTCCACAATGGGAAGTCATATTGCCGCGAAGGCTCTTTCTAGACCACCTTCTCCCCGTTGACTTGTCAACCTATGCAACTCTAACATTTCCTAATGACGTTTACAAGCAGCAACACAGCAAAAATGTCCGCCGCAACAACAAAAGCCCATCTATCAAGCATGCCAACAATTGTGTCAGTTCTGGAACAGTCAAAGGTCGTGTAAGGAAGGTGGACATGGTTCCAATCCCTGCCTTGGGTTGCATCGTCACATTGGATTCTAGCACGCCTTCGACAATTTAGCAATACCATCTTACAATCTCCTAATTCCAAGACTACTCCTGCCTATATTTCAAGGAGATGCTGACTAAAGAAAAGAGAAGCGGCAGTCAATGGGCTCATTGCAAACATTTGTATTTTGTTTTCACGATCATTTGTGGGTTTGATGCTGATGTAGATACCTTCATACATGCACCTACTCTTAGCTTTAACGAAATGAAGCTAGTTCTTGAGAGTGGATTGTTGACTGACCCAACATCTTAGGGTACTTCAATGTTGCTAGTTCGATTGTTGTTATCTTTATACGCTTCAAATCAATGAAGACTGTAGTGAGACTAAAAGGGCCACTACTGCAATTTTTAAACTCAGGTTCTACTCTCCATCCAACTCTAGAATTTATTATGTAATGCATAGAGAACCCTAACTGATCTATATCAACAATTTGCAATTCATTTCAAATAACTTTGATGTAGAAAATTAATGCCTAAACCTATTGATTGGTCTATAACTAGGGTGTAATAAAAAATATTTACATCTCGTTCTAAGCGGTATTGGATCACTGATTCAAAGTTACAGGCACAGAGTGTACCTTTCATGTGCGTTGAACATTTTTTAGTGACCTAATTCGACGATTAAAGGTACTAAATATTCCACGGTTATGGATCCAAGCATTTACTTAAAACATCCGAATATTCAAAAATCTACTAAATATAGTACCTTTGACTATGGTTGACCTAAATTTCTACTTTGAATCCCACATTAAACCGCTCACTGCTCACAAAAATTTAATTTCATTTATTTCCAGAACGACCTTAAAGCCTAAAATCACCATAATAGGATCCCAACTTGCAAATAAACTTGACAATTTCAGCTTCAAAGAATTTTTCTCTCTTCTGAACTATACAAAAAATTCAATGCAAAATGACTCTACAACTAAACACTGAATGATTCTATTGTAGTACTCCTAGACCACATCTCACGTGGACAGAATCTATTTTGACACGCCACAATTAAGAATCCTATCGTGATAGCGGATTTTAAACCCTTGATCCAAGAATCCTCTATTTGCATAAAAGGTGATACATTGAAGTTGGCGTTGCGTAGATGGAAGCAAATCTTACATTCCTGATTTGTAAGGAGAGACATGTATACCTTTTCACTTTATTGGTTTATATTACCAATGTCTCCAACTGTTTTTTTTGACTCGTTCAATGTATCCACATCTTTGAACGCGTTTTCGTTGAGGTCAAGTTTGTCTTCCTCAGATTCATGAGGTTTGTTGTATACGTCATATAGTTTAGCCATCTCTTATAATATCACCGAAGCTTCTAAATTAATCAGATACAATCAACTAGGAAATGCAAGGAGAAGATTTATGGCGTAAGGACTGAGGTATGGCACCGAGGATTGATATAATATGAAGGAGAGAAGAAATTCGGATTGACAATTGTGAAAGCGAGGGTGCAGTCTGGAACGGCAACAATGAAAATGAGAGCATCTATTGCAAGAGTGAAAGGTTGACGCTTGTAGATTTAGATTCTAGGACAGTCTCCAGAAAATTTTAGCCCCTTGCTCGCGGGTACATAAAAATGTTGCTCTGTTTGCTGCCCATGACTGTAATGCTTCCTACCTACTCTCGGCTCGGGTACTAGAGGTGCATGTTGTAAGTCCTAAGAGCAATGGTTAGATATGGGTACAAGTGAGACACGTCTCACTATGTGTGACTTATGTCTAACTTATTTTATATGTGCTAGAATTTTCATTTTTAATACCATGTATATGGTTGCAGCCATGGCCCCTATAACATCATCTAATTTTTGTAATTTTTCAATGATTTTTTCTTGTCAAAAAAATATTTCTCAAAAATCACACTAATTTAGGAGGGGATACCCATATCAGGCCATCATTCCTAAATGAAAGTTTTGATTTCTAGTTGGAAGAAGTGTTAGATAGAATTGATGAGGTAATAGGGTAGAGATAGTGTGTACAAAAATTTCCTTAGCAATACTAAAATCTACGGATAGCTGCAGCTCTATTCCACAATTGGATTGGGATGGTGTACTCTCTTCTTGCTCAATTGAAGGTCAATATAGTGTCTAATCAAGAAGTTGGTAGAATCAAACGCTAATGACTTGATGGGGCTCCTCAAGTTAGTAAAGCGTCTACTCCTATTCTCTGCATTTCTCGTCCTAGCATGAGTTAGCTCCTTCTCACTAGAGTGTAGAAGCATTCTCCTTTTCCTCGTCTTAGCAATTGTAGGTGTCACACCTTCAAATAGAGAGACATCATGCATCTGAGACACTACCTCTTTCACTAGGTGCACTTACATTTTTCCAGTCTCGATGGTCTTCCATCTTGTTGAACATCCCACTTACATTCCGTCAACTGTCATATTATTTGGCACTATGTGATAATCAAATTCTAAAATTGGGATATTGATATTCTTATCCATCACATGTTTGTTGAGAGCTATCTACTTTTCATTGCCTACATAGAATTTGTGCTTGCATTGATTAAATGCATATTAATATATGTTCTATTTAATATATAATGGCGGCTGTGACTACATTCAAATGTCATTTATTCTAATCAAGTTCCTAACATGATCATGTACAGAGATAGCTTTGCGCTGGCAGATCTTTAATGACCTTTGCCCACAGATTTTACAGCTGCTACAATATTTCATGGGTGCCACAAATTTTCCGTAAAGCATCCATTCATTGAAACTGCACTTTCATCATATGACAATGCATCGTAGTAAAACATCCTCGATCAAATAAATACATCCCTTCATCCATTATCACCTCACTAGTCTCAAATCGCCATCGTCCTAGTCTAGATGCTCACAACATGTGTTCATCATGCCTCTTCTAGCCCCTCACAGTGCATCTGATGACCATGCTCCAAGCCCATGGCGTCGGTATCCCACTTACATTTTGAATGGACTAGGAAGGCTATTCACTAGTGTCTTTTCTGTGTTTGAGTCTTAGATCTCATTTTTAGGAAGAGACTATCAGTATTGAGGAAGAGATATTCAATGACCTCACGTCTGAGCTAACTCACAGAATTGGTGAGTTATCAATTTTTCACAAGCGTAACGGAAACATCTAGAGGCTCACCCCTAGTAGGTCTAGAGTCTACAAATTGACAGATTCTTAGATGGCAGTATGTACACAAATCCTAGCTCTTTGTTGTTCATCTGCATGCACCGATCAGAACCCCTTCTTTCTAATGTAAAGATCAAGGTCAAGCGTGGATTAGAAACTCATACTTTTGCGAGGATTATTGTTGAGCCGGGAACTATTAATTCCATCATTACCCTCGAATCAAATGAGGAGAATAGTCCTTGCAAATCCACTCATTCTATTCCTACCTCATCTAATCCACTTGTACGGTTGAAGTCCCCTATAGTTGTGTCGGAGAATTGTCTTCCTTCACTACCGCTGGTTTCTAATGAGTGTGATAGTGTCGTTCCATGTCTAAAGAAACTTGCTCTCGTGACAAGGAAGAAGACTCTGAAGAAGAAACTTAATTTTAGCTCCATCACGAATAAGAGAGTCTTGTGTTTGCCATCAAAATTCAACGGTGACATCATGTTTGGATTGTTTTCTACTGAAGCAACTGCCACTCATTTGCAGGCAAAGTCAATTTAAAGAATGAACAAGCGCTACGATGGCCATGTATGGACGAAGACCATCACAACTAACATCACTAATGACATGGGTCTCTCATTTTGATTTTCGAGTTGTGAAGGTCACCTGCAATGTGGACATAAGGAGTGCGACTACCTTAATCGCAAACATTGCAATTTTGGAGTAAACAAGACGAAGTCAAAAGGATGCACTTTGTAAGAGAGTGATGCAATCTTGTGAGCAGCGAGCATTAAGCAGAGAGAAAAAAATCTATTTTAAGGCTAATTTTTTGAGAATATTCCAGACATTTTCAACTTTTATGAGAGAATTGATGTTTTTGACCAGGATTTATGAGACTTGGACAAAATAGTCTAAATAAAGTATAGATTCTAATTCCATGGAATAGTAAAAACATGAAGAATTTTTGCCAAATTTCTTGATATAGCGTATGGTTTCAAAAAATGGGAAGACAAGGCATTTTGAACGACTAAACTTCGATTTCGCCCAATTATAGTTTAAATTGAGCTTTTTTGGTTACATTTTTGTAATTTTATTTAAAAAAAATTGGCGTTCCAAAAGATCCTTCGAATTCGGACGACCCCTGGGTTGGCCACTGACAAATAGTCTTTCAAATCCAAAGGACACTTTACAACTACAAAAACCCGTATTTATTTTTGCGATTACCTCTCTTAATTTAGTACAAAAGTGATAAAAAAAAACTCAAGATCGCTCTTTATTTCAAGTAGTTCAAATCAATTACAAATCAAATCCACTTCAAAATCACTAGTACAATTATTTCTAAAACATATTCTTTTTGACCCTACGATTAGGTTGCACAACACCCATTACTTCAAGAACTCGGATGACTTCATTGAAGCTCAAGCTGGGGGCATGTATGAAGGTATCTATCTTTGGATCAATCTTGCATATGTAGTGGAAAATGTAATACATGTGTTTACAATATTTAAAGACCTTTTTTTTCCCAAGGGTTTTAGATACCATCTTAATGAAATCAGGGCAAGTGCACTCTGGTAAGGCAACTATAATAACGCGATAGACACTATTCTGCCTTCAGTTAATTTTTGCAACACAACCATATCGAGGATATGGAGTTGGAGTAAGGTTTGTTAAACGTCAGCTCGGTATCACGGCTGCACTCTCCTACTTGTTGCCATGATCCACAGTTAGAACATCGAAGTTCCTTTTGATATGCTGATTGTTACGATTTGTTGGATGAGGGTCAGGATCTACAGGCGCCTTGAAATGCGATCGTGGCAAAGGCATGTTCGATTGAAATTGAGCTTGACGACCTGGGAATAGAGCTCCATGTTGCTCCAAACAAAACCCGGCCTCTTCGAGAGAAAGAACTTCTTGGCGAGTTAAATTTGTGCCAATCTTCATAGTCCAAACCAGGGGTATCATTGGCCAATCTTTAACCCAAGACTTTGGACCCCCTTTAACACAGCAACTGATGTCATCAGGGGAGAATCAAAATTCACTAGCGGTTAAAGGTCTAGTGTGAAAGTCTTTTTTTTGACCTGAATATGTAGGCGCTTTGTGCCACGCGCTCCCCTTGAAACTCTTGCATCACTCTTTCTTCTTGTTTAAGCTTGTAGAGCTTGACATTTTCATGCTGATCGATTTAGGAGACGTGCTATATGCTACTTCAAAGGGTCACACTCCGATTCTTGAATGAATGTCCTATGTAGCACGCCGTGTGTTTGATGCGAGAGTGCCTCTTTGATTTGCGTATAGGTTGACCTCGTGTTCATTGCTGGAATTGAATAGTTTACCTTATCTGAGCAGTGGGAGTCGTGCGCGGATCCTAGAGGAAGATCAACCTTCCTCTTTGTTGAACCAAATATCTCTGCTTTTTCAAGACCTTTTTCCTTTGTGAGCACATCTGCAGCCCTTGGGTATGCCTTCATTTCTTCAACAATCATTAAAAGATCAAGACTTTGTTGTGCTTGACGGAGACGTAGCTTTGCTTTGTCCGAGCCTTTCCAGACTTCCCACCTTTGAGATATTTTTTGTATTGCGTGATCTACATGAATGCACGCACCATGTCGTCGACGGTGGCAGCGTATAGACTATCGCCGGTGTTGCCTCATTGTTGTAGCCATTTGTTGTGGACAGTCTCCGCAAGGTTCCAAGAAGGCATGTCTGCCATCTCATTCAAAGAGAGGTTTTGTTATTCACAAAAGTAGAAGTTTAGTACTCGTACAACATGATACATAAAACTGCACGACAAGTTTATACTGATTTACTGCTTACTAGTTGCATCAAGCCACCCCACTGTCTAAAGCTGTAATGCCAAAATATCATCCTCTCATTAAGAGCATGTTTGGCAGCCTAAGATGAGACACACACCCCAATTGCCACCATCCTCGGATTGCGTTATATATGACCTCTCCCTCCTCTTCAATCTTTGCGTCCTTCCATTGCTTGTATAGACACCGCATTTGCTACTGAAATTCGGGCTTTAGGGCAATAATTAGCTTGGGGTATCACTTTGTGGACACACTAATTAGGTTATTTTTGTTTAAAACCTCCAAAGTTTGCCTAATTTGCTCATTTTGATCAAGTAAAAAGACCCTAAAATGAAAAAAATAAAATCCTGCACCTCAATGGAATCAAAATGTATTTGTTCAAAGAGTTTATATTAAAAAAATTAATTTTTTTAGATCCTTTCATAGATGTGTAAAAAAATTGCCGAATTTTGGGATTTGCAAGCTATATAGTGCACAATTCATTAATTTTCTTAATGATAAAATAAATTATTTTGTACTCTACACAAATAGATGTAGGTCATATTCAAAAATAATATTAAATTTCTTTTTTTTGATATTCCATTTGCTTGATTGCAGGAATTCTAGGTGATTGGGACATAACTTACTTTTTCAACTAAAAAATCAAATAAAATTACTTTAAAATCTTTGATTGTAATCAAAAAAATTCCTTGATACGTTATAAGTATAGAAAACTAAAATCAAATTTAATAAAGTCTTATTTTATTAAAATTAAAAAATATGTTTGTTTGACACACTAACACATAGTGCAATTGTCCCGAAGACAGCTTTTTTGGGTACCCCAACCATACCATCACTCTTTATGTGGGCAATAGGGACCCTCTCTAGGCACTTTGTCTAGTGGAAATGACATGTACGTTCTGGACCTTCCATCTTCTCATTCACATCTCTA
The DNA here is from genome assembly GCA_022496805.1 of Pohlia nutans. Lineage (NCBI taxonomy): Eukaryota > Viridiplantae > Streptophyta > Bryopsida > Bryales > Mniaceae > Pohlia > Pohlia nutans. Next base: position 8,402,898 of record CM040106.1, on the reverse strand, counting down.
TAGCCATACACCTTCCGAACGGCATGCCAATTTGCTCCGGCGCTGTCTACCATGAAACCTTTAAAATAGGACTTACCGTGTTTATTCTCCTCCATCACAGTGTTTAAGTTTTCCCAAAACAAAATTTGTGCAGTTGCATCCTCAGATTGCATATCACAAAAATCTATCGTCATAACCTTTTAATATTTACTATCATGTACTTGACAGGCCATAGTTGTCCACTCTTTCACTCGTTTAATGTGATCAAACATTATCCATAAATCTTAGAAGTCTCCCTCTGGCTGCATACTCTGCACCAAGTTTGTCTAGGCACCCGGCATGTCCACTGACATCTTGAAGACGAAGATCTTCTCTTTTTTCTGTCCAGGGAAACAATTTTTGTAAACAAACTTGAAGGCGTTGTAGTCTTTGAGACGCATGATGTTATCAATGAGGGCGTTGTCTTGGCAAAGAAATTTCTTTGAACCTGCAACAAAGTGCCGAATGTTTGAATTTGACATAGTTTCAAACTTGTCCATCACCTCTGCCAAGGGGATGCCACAAAGATGACCTTGACCAAGAGTAGCTCAAATGGGGTAGTCCGCTAGTAAGATCTTGCTTGCCCCCAATATGATTGCAGAGTTCTTTGCATTTGGAGTACAAAGGACTTGCTCGCCGATACATTCCTACATGAGGTCAACGGTCTCTTAGCAAGTACCGTCAGAAATAGGATGTTTATGACTGCCAAGATGGATGGCGGCACAAGTGATATCAGGATCTCTACAATTCACGTGGAAGATCTTCAGAAGACACAACTCTACACAACGAGAAGACGTATGGCTCACTTTGCAAACAAGACTAGAATTGGGCAGATGTTCTCCTCCGCCTCGAATCTAGGTTAGAGTAAGTCCACCCATTCAGTTGAATTGACTTTTTGTAGATTTCTATTAATGAAATGAGAAGCCTGATTTGGACTTTGACGGTGACTCGTGCAAGCTAACTTCTTAAACTTCAAACCATAGTCATTCTGAACGTTGGTGGTCATAGTCTTACACCAAGTGTGGTCATTGTGTTACTTCCCCATTCCATCCACATCTCCACTAAATGTAGTAGGAGTCTTTTCAGGAAGAGGAGGCATTTCGAAGATCTTGTTTCCATCATATGAAGCAAGAAGGTACTTCATCTCTATGTGCTCAAGGTTACCAAGGTTAATAGATAGAACTTTGAATCGAGAACCCCTTCTACCTGCAGTCTTCTTGATTAACTCTATAATGCTACTAGCCCTCCATGAAGTTGGATGGACTGGAGGGCGACCTTTCAGAAACGAAGGGAGACCGAACTAGATCCATGACAGGTACTGAATGTGTGGATCCCACAAAGCATCGATGAACAAATGGATTCACTGATGTATTAGCAAGGTTACTCCTAGGAACAATATCATCATCAAAAGCACAAATGACCTGAACATCTCGAGGACTTCCTTCAATCTTGACCTTGGCTAATGCAAGAACCTGAATAGTAGATGTTGAAGTAGGGGGAGTCAAAATCACGGTAGACATTAACATCTGAGAATCGGAAAGACCAAAAACTTTGTATGTCCCACTAGATAATGTCCAAGCAAATCCTTGGACTTAAAATGCAGTACTGTCTCAGTCAACACGCCATTGTCATCAAAAATCTCCTTCTCCACATACATTGATTCCAACTAAAAATGAAATCTAAGACTGAGAAGCTGCTCAAAGATATTGACATTTCCATCGTCTCCTACAAGCGCTGTAAATGGAGTTTCATGATTGTGGGCAGAAAGAGAGGCCATCCTTAGGACCTGGTAGAAAATGGGGGACTTTGAGTCATGTATAGGAAGGGACTAAGACTAGAGAGGACCAAGAACGATGAGGTGAGAAGAGTAGAATGGACATTGATATAGTGGAAGATGTATGCAGAGTTCGTGCACTCTCATTCCCAATACAAGTAAAATTATAAGTATAACAAGTATAAGGGTGTTAGTTAGGCATCGGTGTTATGCTAATTGTATGGTGAAGAATTTTTTTGTTCTTCTAATAGTTTGTTCTTTTAGTAAAGCTACATGTCTATAAGATAACCTGAATTGGCAGTGCAAAGGCGGCTGTGACAGACGTATCTTGGATCCGAGACATGATCATGAGTCCTATTAGCGTCAACGAAAGACAGCCGATGTTAGAGAAACTATGACTCTAAAGGCACACAGATGTAAAATTAATGGTACAGTACCTCACAAAACTGTTCCAATGATTGGAACTTCTAGATTCAAAAGTATGTGTAAGATAAATGGATGTCCAAACTTTCAAGTAGTAGTTTGAGGCATATATTACATCCAATCTAGTACACATTTGTAAAAAAAATCTAACTAAATCAAATATCATTGAAGGAAAAATGAAAGTTAAAAACTAGTATATACATTGGTACAGTTTTGTGAGTGCTCTAAGTAAACTAGCTAATACTTTGTCCATCTTCCTTTTGAAGCTATTACAGCTTCAATCCTTTTGGGCATACTTTCTATAAGTCTTCTACAATCATGTGCAGTAATAGAAGAGAAGACTTGTACTACACGTTCCCATAATTCTATCATTCCTTTTGGAGGTGAATCATATTGATTCAATCTCCTTTTGAGGATGGCCCATAGATGTTCTATTGGATTTAAATCAGGGGATTGGGCAGGCCACGTTAGAAGACTAAAACTTTGCCTTGAAAACCATTCTTGCATCATTTTTGTGGTGTGAACGGAAGCATTATCTTGCTGAAAAATGACTTGTGTAGCATCTAATCCATATTTTCTAATTGTACCATCTATTGTCTGCTCTAAAATCTGACGATATCCATGTTGATTGAGGCGGCCTTCAACTTTGTACACTAGTCCTGGCCCATAAATGGTCATACTACCCCAAATCATGATTCCACCACCACCATGCTTTACTGTCTCTGTAACAGTGCGTGTTGACAACTCATGTGGATCACGACTCTAACACCAAGAGATTCCATCAGAGCAGAATAAGTTGATTTTAGACTCATCAGAGAAAATGACACGACTCCAATCATCTATAGTCCAATCTAGATGGGCTCTTGCAAAGTCTAAACGTGCTTTGATATTCTTGACTGAAAGACGTGGTTTTTTCTGCTTCACTTGTGATTGTAAACCACCTCTACGTAAAACACGTCTCACTGTTTCAACACACACTTGCATCCCAAATGCCTCTTGCACATTTTTTGTAGCCTCTACTGCAGTACTAAGCTTACCTCTAGTCATATTCAATACACAAGACCGTTCCATTGCAGGAGTCATCTTTCTTGGTCTACCTCCATGTGATGATTCTACATTGAAAACACACTTTTGTCGGAGCCTCTGCACAGTTCCAACACCCACATGCAAACTCCTTGACACTTCTCTTATAGTGCACCCTCTTTGCAACATAGAAAGAACGTCTGACTTTTTTTGAGAAGATAATGCAGACACCATCTTTTCTACTTGGAAGCAAGAACAACAAAGTACAAAAAACTGTAGGAAAATGGTCTATACACACACTGGAACAAAGTTCTACAACAAAGAGTTGAAGGTCCATCAAGATTGACAAGCTTTTGTAAACATTTAGTTTTGGAAGAGTGCACTCACAAAACTGTTCCAGTGAATCAGATGGCTTTGAACCCTACAATTGTCACGTATAGATAGTCATGCATGTCATTGGTTTTTACATGTGGCTTCCTAACGTAGATTAGAAGCTTATTGCAATGCCACATGGGCATTTGCAATTGCCATGTAGCATCCACAGTCAACCAAAAGAAGATATTTACAGCATTGGAACAGTTTTGTGAGGTACTGTATGAGACCACATCATTGTAATGTATTTAATATATAATCGCATTTAGCAAATATAGAATGACAGCAAGAAACCTAAACTATTGATCCAACCATTCGATACTATAATAAGAAGGGCATCCTACTTTTCTTTCATAGCCTCTAATGTATGTCCAAATACCACCTCAATAATATTGTCAAGGAAAAGGTGAGTGCCCCAAAGGTTGTAGCCATCTATTCATCTCAAATTTATAATTTATTTGAATTTGAAATAATGCATGATGGCCCATTATCTCTACCATGTTGATGGATCATACATGCTGCACCAATATATAGTTTGTCAAAGATCAGATTGTGTGACGCCTTACAACAAAGCCGGCCTATGAGCATTAACAAGTTAGAAGGTGATGGCCTTATCAGTGATAGGAAAGACAGCGCGGAGAGTTAATGGTTGGCAATTAGTTGTAGAAATTTGAAGGCAAAAAGGGACTACCCCCTAGTAGGACTAGTCACACCTAAATCAAATAGTCGGAAGAAGAAAAAAACTAGATATGTCTACACAAGCTGAAAGCACTAGTAGAGAAACTGCAACCATTGTAACAGAAATCCAACACAAATCAGTTGTGGGATTCTATGGATTTGGTCGCATTATGGTGGACATCCTGCAGCACGAATGTGTTGTTTGCAATCTGTTGAACCGGTCGTTTCGGGGGGGCTTCTTTTTCCCCCGTAGCATGCCTTGTCACGCACCATTTGCTTACCTAGCAGTCCATGTGGCAACGCGTGCCACGTCATGCTTTACACGTTTCCCACCCCTCCACCCCCATACCCCGAACTACCCTCTTCCGATTTACCTCCTTTCTTACCGCTGCCGTCGATCAACAACACAGAACTGTTAGAACTTACTACATTGCACATTCGAGTAAACTCCAATATTATTAGATGTTGCTTTTGCATTTATGTTGAGGTCGGTTTTCTCGGCTGTTGTCAGGCTTCTGATTGGTGCAAATCAGAACGTGTGGAATTAGCTAAGTCTACTTAGTTTTCACACACCGCTTTCATGTCATACTGTGATTGGGCCACCAAAGCTCGGTTTATTTTTCCTGGTGTAATTCATACAGTGTAAGTAAATGTCACCATAGTATCTCCGCCGTCGAAGAAATTCAAATCTAGCGGCTGTAAGGTTTTAGGGCAATGCCTGTGAAGTAGAAGATGTAGGTTAGTGTTGCTAGAAGCCAAAGGAGTTTGGGTGGAAATAATAATGTGTAGGAGAGGGGTTAAGGCATGGGTTGATCTTAGAGGCCTCTAGTGGTGAGTTATCCCATATGGGTTGTCATGCACACCTCCTAGTGTACACCTCTTAAGGAGGGAAGCTCTTGAGTAAAGATCATCTCTTTCTACGCATTCCTTGTATTTGTGTATGTGCCTTGTGCATTCCTCTATCACCTTCAATAGGTTATGAGCCCACTCATGTGTGTTGCGTGAGTGTTGGATTGCATTGAGGCGTTTTATTGGAGGTCGTTGCGGAAGGGGCCAATTTGGAGCTTTTGGGAGCATATTATTTTTGGAGCTTTTTGGAGGAGTATTGTCTCTTGGAGGTGCGCACGGGCTGAAGTTGCACATTGGAGCACTCTTCTTGGTCAATCTCTTCCTTTGGTGCTCTACTTTCTTGATTCCAAACCCTTTTTGTAACTGGAACATTGTTTTGTTCAATTTGGTGCACTTGTGAGATTGCAAGTGATTTGTGAGGTGTTGAGGCGCTAAGGGAAGAGTCTACGATCTAATTTTAGTGATTGGGCACTTAGGAAGAGGTGTTGCATGTGTTTCATACCCTCGGAGTGCTCAAAATTTCATGTGGAGTCGTTTAATGCACTTGGGAGCACAAAGGTGCGGTTTTGGGCAATTCAATGCAATTTGGGTTTTGAGGGCTTAAGTGAGTCTATGAGCATTGATTAAGTGCTATTGAAGGACCCAAAGGTGTCGATTATGTGTATTGAGTGATTGGAAACACTAAGGTGTTGTTTTGAGGCAATTGGAGTAGTGGAGAGCTCCATTGAGTGATTTGAGGTATTTTGGTGAACATTGTGGCAATTTGAGTGTGGAACCTTTGCACTTGAGTGTTAGAAGGTGTGTGAGGAGCACAAAAAAGCTGATTTGAGGTTTAGAGTTGTTGTAGAGGCATTAAAAGCACAAAGGTGCTACATTCTATCAAAAATCATAAAAACAAGTGTCCTTTTTGAGTTTGAGGGTTGATTTGAGTCGGGAGACGTATATCATGGCATCTTATGAGGGTGAGGGTCCCAAAGTGGTAGACAAGTTTGATGGGGTGAATTTCCACTTGTAGAAGTTCAAAATGGAGATGGTGATGGCCAAGAAGGACTTGTGGGAGATTGTAGATGGTAGTGAGAAGCCCCCTAATTCTACTTCGGACCCTCGCACTATGCAAGCATACATGAGGAGGGAGAAGAAGGCATTTGCAATTTTGGCTCTCAATCTCTCGGATTCACGACTTGCGCACATTCGTTCTTGCAAGACACCAGCGGAAGCATGGGAAAGCTTTGCAACATTCACGAAGCCAAGAGTTGGGCAACATTTTGTTTTTGAGGCGCAAGTTCTTCACCATCAAGATGGAGGAAGACGATGACATGTTGGAGCACATCAACAAGGTCAAAGCACTCGCGGATCAACTCAACGGTGCGGATGTGACCATATCGGATGGGGACATCGTGATGACGCTCTTGGAGAGTCTACCACCCTCATTTGAGTATCGCATCATGGCTATGGAGACGAGGCCTATTTCCGAACTCACATTGGACTATGTGACGTCGCGGTTGTTGCACGAGCTCTCGCGGCGAAAGGAGAATGAGTCTCGTGGAGATAGTGCGGCTCTTTTGGCAAAGCAATCCAAGAAGGGAGGCGGTGGGAGCTCTAGCGACAAGGTGTGCTTCTATTGTGGCAAGAAGGGTCACCTTGCAAAATATTGTTTCAAACGGAAGTACAATGAGAAGGGCGAGAGTGCCAACAACACAAACACACGTGACAATGATGATAAGTATGCTTTCACCACAAGGTATGTCTCTTGTGACGTAAGCATGAGTGATGATGATTACGAATACGCAAACATGGCAAGTCACGTATCATGCAACGGTACTGTGAGCGATTGGATTGTAGATATGGGTGCCATGAGCCACATGGCACCCGAAAGGAGTTGTTTTCATTCCTATCATCTTATTTCGCCAAAGAGAGTGATTTTGGGAGATGATACAGTGCTTGAGGCCGTGGGTAAAGGCCAAATTGTAGTGGACACGGAGGTGGGGGGCTGTGTGAAGACAATCACTATCAAAGATGTCCTCCACGTTCCCAAACTAAAGGCCAACCTTCTTTCGGTGAGGCATTTGGTTGCAAAAAGCTTGCGTGTAGAGTTTAGTGATACGGGGAGCTTTGTGTTATCACCGAGTCGAGACAAAATGGCCATCATTTATAAAATCGACGGATTGTACCACATCATGTTTTTGAAAGTGCATACGAGTGAATTGGCGGCGTTGGCGCAATCAAGCGCAAAGGATGACAAGTTGGAGTTATGGCATCGTCGACTCGGCCATTTGAACATCAAGAGTGTAAAAACTCTTAGTGGCATGGACCTACTTCAGCCAGATGTGGATCCTTTTTCATTTATTTGTGAGGGTTGCATTGAGGGCAACGAACAATGATTGCCATTTGCGGGTGAAGGGGCAACTTGTGCAACCAAGCCTATAGAGATTTTTCATTCCGATGTGTGTGGCCCAATGAAGACGACGTCGATTGGGGGATACAAGTACTTTGTGACCTTTATTGATGATTTTTCACGGAAGATTTGGCTCTATCCAATCAAGGCCAAGAGTGAGTGCTTTGACAAGTTCAAGGATTTCAAGGCGTTGGTGGAGAAGCAATTCGAGAAGAAGATCAAGGTGTTTCGATCTGACAACGGCGGTGAACTTATGTCCAACAAGTTTGATGAGTTTTTGAAGAAAGAAGGCATTGCGTGTCAAACATCGGCCCCATATACGCCTCAACAAAATGGAGTTGCGGAGCGCGCAAATCGAACCATTGTGGAGATGGCAAGGAGCATGTTGCATGCTCAAAACTTGAAGTTGGATCTTTGGGCGGAAGCGGTGGTGAATGCGGTGCACACTCGCAATTGGTGCCCTACAAGTGCGGTTGCAAACATGACACCCGAGCAAGCGTGGAGTGGGAGGCGACCTTGCGTTTCACACATGCGCATCTTTGGATGTATTGCATATGCAAAGGTACCGGATGCTCGTAGGACCAAACTTAATGCAAAGGCCGAAAAGTGTGTGTTTTTTGGATATTGTGAAGGTACCAAGGCGTATAGGTTGATGTCGGTGGACACGAAAAAGATTATTCGATCGCGCGATGTGACGTTTTGTGAGGAGTCTGCGGTTGAGCCGCATTTGGAGGATGGTCCAAGTGGGAGATGTGAAGACGTTATTGTGGACACACCCTCCAAATCTCCTATCGTTGATGTTGTCAGGGACACAAGAACTCAAGAACAAGAGAACAAGAGCAAGAACATGAACAAGGACCCAAGAACAAGAAGTGCAATAGTACACAAGAGTGGTTCTCAAGAAAGTATATTGAACTAATCGATAGTTGAACAAGATACAAGACAAGGCACACTCAAGAGTGCTCCTAAACTTGTGTTGACGAGAGTGAGGAGTCCCTCATCTCGTCCCCTAGATATACTAGTACTAAGGAAGCTTCTGAAGGGGCTTCCTAGAGACTATGAGAGTCCCTAGGAAGTATCTAGAAAGATCCTAAAAGTCAAAGGACCTATAGAACTTCTAGAAGTATTCTAGAAGGTTCTATGTCGGTGGCAATACCCATCACGAACTAGTTTGGACAATAACTTATCACTGGACAATACGGCAATACCCATCACGAACTAGTTTGGACAATAACTTATCTCTGGACAACTACGGCAATACCCATCACGAACTAGTCTTGAACAATAACATATCTCTGGCTTCAAGGCCTAGTCTTTGCAATACCCATCTCAAGGTTCTATGTCCGTGACATCACCTCCCTCTCTAGCGACGAGTCTTCACGAGGAGTGTTGTTGTGGACTCTCGATCAGAGGCGAAGAAAATCAAAAATATGTCTCATGGTTTCTCCGACATACTCAAGTTGTCTAGCGCGAGTTAAGTGGTTTAAGGGCCCTTGCAACCAGCGATAGTGACCGACGCCCGCTACTTGAGACCATGCTTGGACTTCTGTGTCTTCGTTGCAAAAAAGTCCTTCAAATACTGCTTCCGGGCGACCTTCAAAAGCAGGTTCTACTTCGATGACAATCACCAACGATCTGCTACTGGGTATTTTTCGACGTTGCCGTGGTTCAAGAGGTTCTTCATTTCGAGGCCGTCTTCGTTGTTGAGAAGGTCCAGCTTCGTTTCGAGGCTCTTGTAGTGGCAAAGGATCTACAGGCTGGTTCGGCAATTGTGATAAAGACAGCTCACGCTCAGACTCCGGTTGCGATTCAGAATCTAAAGAGTCTTGGAATACCTTCCAATTAGACATATTGAGAAGAAAAGAAGTACAAGAGAAGATGTTTCTGAGGTTGAGAGCTGTGTTGCTCTTTGATTGCTCTCCCCTCTTTATATACAGCTCTCAACGGAAGAGCTTCTTGTTGAAGTTATCATCGAATAGGTCGTGGCTTATCAGGATAACGTTGATGAAATTCCTGTACCTTTTGAGGCGCGTCAACGACATTTATTGCTGGTTCCCACGTCCGTTCATTGATGTCGTAACCACGCCAGTGTATAAGATATTCTAATTTGCCTCGTCTTCGCCGCGAATCAAGTACTTTTTCAACTTCATATTCCTCGTGGGTATCAACTTCAATGCTGGGCGGTGGTGGTTGCTTTCTTCCTGGTATATTCGACTCTTTGTATGGTTCTAACAGTGACACATGAAAAACAGGATGTACCTTCATAGATGCTGGTAGGTCCAACCGAAAAGCCACCGGATTGACTTGTTGCTGAATAAGGAATGGTCCTAATCGACGATAGTCCAACTTATCACATGGTCTTGTAGTCTTGATATTGCGCCGAATAAGCCATACTTTGTCGCCAATTAGGAATGACGGTGATTCCTTTCTAAGTTTATCTGCGGCGCCTTTGTAGCGATCTTGGGCTTCTCCTAAATGAATCTTCATCAACGCATGGAGTTCTGATAATCTTATTGCAAAGTCGACTGCTGCCGGATTCTCATTCTCTATCGGTTTTAACATGTCAAACTTTGGATGATATCCATAGTTGGCATAGAATGGCGTTTGTTGAGTCGATGCATGAACGGTATTATTATATGCAAATTCAGCCAATGGCAAGTGCAAAGTCCAATCGTCTTGTTGATAGTTGATGTTGCAACGCAAATACTGCTCCAATACTTGGTTTACACGCTCCGTTTGGCCATCAGTTTGAGGATGAAAAGCAGAAGAGAGTTTGATTTGCACCTTCAAGATTTCAAAAAGAGATCTCCAAAATTTAGAGACAAATTGCGGTCCACGATCTGAAACGATGTCATCTGGTAATCCATGATATCGATAAATGTTGTCCAAAAATAATCTTGCTGTCTCTTCTCCGATGATTGTCTTCTTGCAAGGAATGAAATGTGTCATTTTTGTCAATCGGTCAACAACCACGAATATGGTGTCAAATGACTTCGATGGAGGTAAATCGGTGATGAAATCCATAGAAACAGAAGACCATGGCTGCTTTGGAATAGGCAGCGGCTGCAAGAGTCCATACGGACGATGTCGTGGATTCTTCGATCTAGAACAAGTGTCACAAGAAAGGACATAGTCTTTGACAGTCTTCCACATCTGAGGCCACCAAAAATCTCGAGAAATGAGTTCTAACGTCTTGTTGAACCCAAAATGTCCGGCTGCAGGAAAATCATGACGGGCTTGAAGAATTCGAAGGCGTGTAGAACCTTCTGGAATATACAAGCGCTCCTCAAAATACAAGAGGTCATCCACAAATTTGAAATTGTCGCGATCAGTAGCAGGGCGACGCTGAATGTCAAGAACAAGAGGGTCCATTGCTGATATTGCACGAACTTGGTCAAGAAATGATGAGTCAACTGGCATTGCCATAGTCGCTCTGTGAACTCGAAATTGCTCGGTTTTCAAAAGAATTGTTCGTTGTTGGTCATACGCAGCTTCTCCTTCTTTAGGCGCAAGATAGGATCTTCGAGACAAAGCATCTGATAATCCTTGTTGTCTTCCAGGTCGATATGTGATGACAAAGTCAAAACGAGATAATGACATGTTCCAACGAGCTTGCCGACGATTTAATACACGAGCTGACATAAAATATTCAAGATTTTTGTGATCTGTGTATACAGTCACCTGGTGCGAAGCGCCTTCAAGAAAATGACGCCATTCTTGAAACGAGTCCACTATAGCAAGTAGTTCTTTGTCATGGATCTCGTAGTTGATTTCTGCAGCAGAGAATTTTCTAGAATAGAACGCAACTGGATGAAGTTTTGCGTCATCTCCCTTTTGCGATAATACTGCACCTAATGCAAAGTCTGATGCATCAGTCTCCATATAAAATGGTTTTGAGAAGTCTGGATGAATCAAAATTGGAGCCGTTGTAAAAGCAGTCTTCAGATTTTGAAAAGCATTCTCCGCTTCAAGTCCCCAATCGAGCTTGTCTTTGCATGTCAATCGAGTCAATGCAGCAGCAATTTGAGAATAATTATGGATGAAAATTCGATAAAAATTAGCAAATCCGAGAAAACATTGTACATCACGTACCGTTTGGGGAGTTAACCAATTCGTGATAGCTTCAATCTTCTTTGGATCCATAGATAAGCCTTCATTGGAAATAATATACCCAAGAAACTCCACTTGCGGTTGATGAAATACGCACTTTTCTGCTTTTGCGTATAATCCAGCATCTCGTAATTTTTGTAATACAAGCTTCACATGTTCTTCATGTTCTTCAACATTCTTGGAATAGATTAAGATGTCATCCAAATAGCACACGACAAACTTATCCAAAAATTCCCGGAAGACGTCGTTCATCAAATGTTGAAATATGGCAGGTGCATTTGTAAGTCCAAAAGGCATGACATTGTATTCAAAATGACCATACCTTGTTCGAAATGCAGTTTTCCATTCGTCCCCTTCTTTAACGCGTACTAGGTTGTAAGCTCCGCGTAAATCAATCTTCGTATAGATCTTGGCCTGTCCAAGTTGATCTAGAAGTCCAGATATCAACGGCAACGGGTATCGATTCTTCACAGTAATCTTGTTCAGGCCGCGATAATCAACACACATTCGTAAAGAGCCGTCCTTCTTCTTGACAAAGAGTATTGGGGCACCAGCTGGAGACTTCGAGTGACGGATGAAGTTTTTGGCGAGATTTTCTTCAATATATTCTTTCAACGCTACGAGTTCGTTTTGAGAGAGGTTGTAAATCGGGCCAAAAGGTGGTTGCGCGCCGTCTTGCAGATCAATCGCGCAGTCATAAGGTCGATGCTCCGGTAAAATATCAGCATTTTTCTTCTCAAAAACATCTTGAAACTCCTTATACTGATCCGGAATACTCGTAACTATAGTTGCTTCATCACGAGCCGGAGTTGCATAAATAGCAAACGGATTGCTGTGTTTTGCAGCTCTCATAAAAGCCTTTGCTCCAATGAACAATGGTTTAGGGTGACGAATTTTGGACCTAGTTGGTTGTGTTGGGGGCATCGTAGTGCTAGGAAATGACTTGATTTTGAGGGTACTCCAATCTATATTGGGATTGTATTTTCTAAGCCAAGATAGTCCTAGTATGATAGAGCTTGTAGGGGTTTTAATGACATTAAAAACAAGAAAACTATTATGACCTTCTAACTCTATTTCTAAAGGAATAGTTTCGTGGGTGACATGACCTGAGGCTAAGGGTCGTCCATCTATTACTTCTACAGGAACAGGATATGGTTTTTTAACTAAAGAAATATTGTGAAGTTTTACGAAATCCTCATCTATGAAACAAGCAGAGGCTCCTGAATCTATCAAGGCGGATGTTTGAAGGTTCAAACAAATAAAAGATAAAGGTACATTAAAACAACGAGAGGGTTGACCGGAAAGGAAGAGACCTTGTGATTTGAACTTGTCCAACCGCACGGTCTCTATTGTGGTTGGGTCTCTTCGTTTTTTGATTGTTGATGGTCCCCCACGAACGTGCTCCGTGTCTTGAAAGTATGGCGATGTTGCTTTTTGGAGCAACTGTCAGCTTTATGGCCTGGTTCTCCACAATACAAACATAAACCTTCTTCAAATCGTCGTTTCTTCTCTTGTGGCGTAAGTGGCTTGAATCGTACCGCATCAATTTGCATGTCTTCTACTTCTGAATGACTCCCCGAAATATTTGTTGAAGCAGCCGAGTGAGAAGGACTTCTATATGGTTTTGATGAAGTCCAAGAACGTTGATCTTGACGTCGCTGAAATAATCGATTGTCACACTTCACGGCTTGACTTATTGCCTCACTGAGTGTTTGAGGATCAGACAAAGATAATAACAGGTCCTTGACGTCATCTCGTAGTCCCCAATGAAATTGACTCATGAGTGCTTCTTCGTCCCAATTGATGTCGCATGCTAATTGTCGAAAATCTGATGCATACACAGATGCAGATCGCGATCCTTGTCGCAAAGAACGAATCTTGGTTGTTGCCCAACGGATCTTGTCGTGTTCTCCAAAAGCCTCTCCAAATGCAGCTAAGAACATCTCGAAGTTATTCAAGATCGGTGATCTTTTTTCAAACAGAGGAGCAAACCAAGATAGAGCTTGCCCCGTAAGTAAGGTTCCAACTAGACCTACTCGCGATTCGTCTGTCGGATAGCGTTGGGGTTGAAGAAATGTAATAAGTTGGATTTGATTGACAAACCCTCGAAACTTTGAGCGTGTGCCATCGAACTTGTCTGGAAGGCTGATTCGAGGCTCCTTGATCCTCAAAGTCTCGACATGTTGAGTAGATGGATTCTCCTCTTGAATTGGAAGAATTGATGGTTCTCCGGATGGAAAAACTTGAGGCGCAGGACTCGTTTGTGAAGGTCCAGCCCCGAGGTCGTTGTGAAGTCTAGAAACAAAGCTCTCGATCTCATTGGTCCTAATAGACAAGGCTTCGATGGCTTTGAGAACGGTGTCTAGCTTTGATTCAGCTAAGTCTGCTATACTCGTATCTACAACTCCCGACATCTTGAAATCACTCTAGAGAAAGAAACTAAAGAGTTCTATGATGAGTAGACACAATTTAAAGGTGGGTAATCCGCAACCTTCAAAAAATGTTAAAACCCAATCTTGAAAAAGGGGTAATCCGCTCTTGATCAAGAAAGAATTTTACAACATACAACAATACTAGCCTAGAGGAGGGTAATCCGCAACCTCTAGAATGCTCTAGTACTTTCAAGAAAGGGGTAATCCACTCTTATCAAGAAAGACCAAGCTCTAGTATTGTCAATGTCACTCTCGTCAAACTGTCAGGGACACAAGAACTCAAGAACAAGAGAACAAGAGCAAGAACATGAACAAGGACCCAAGAACAAGAAGTGCAATAGTACACAAGAGTGGTTCTCAAGAAAGTATATTGAACTAATCGATAGTTGAACAAGATACAAGACAAGGCACACTCAAGAGTGCTCCTAAACTTGTGTTGACGAGAGTGAGGAGTCCCTCATCTCGTCCCCTAGATATACTAGTACTAAGGAAGCTTCTGAAGGGGCTTCCTAGAGACTATGAGAGTCCCTAGGAAGTATCTAGAAAGATCCTAAAAGTCAAAGGACCTATAGAACTTCTAGAAGTATTCTAGAAGGTTCTATGTCGGTGGCAATACCCATCACGAACTAGTTTGGACAATAACTTATCACTGGACAATACGGCAATACCCATCACGAACTAGTTTGGACAATAACTTATCTCTGGACAACTACGGCAATACCCATCACGAACTAGTCTTGAACAATAACATATCTCTGGCTTCAAGGCCTAGTCTTTGCAATACCCATCTCAAGGTTCTATGTCCGTGACAGATGTTGGCGATGACGATGGAGGTGAAAAGGATGGCAAATTGGAGGATCTATTGAGTTCGAGCACCAAGAACGACGCAAAGGCGGTGCAAGTGGAGAACGCTCCTTCAAACAATCGGCGATATCCCGAAAGAGTGCGAAAGCCGCCCGGAAAGTGGTGGAAGATCTTTCCTCCTAGTGATAACAAACATGCGAATGTGGCGTTATCGGATGGACCATCAAATATTCGTGAAGCATTGCAAGGTGAAGATGCGATCAAGTGGGAGCAAGCTATGCAAGAGGAGTATGAGTCGTTGATTGCTAATGGCACATGGGAATTGACTCCCATTCCCGAAGGTCGCAACTCCATTGGTTGCAAGTGGGTGTTTCGTGCAAAGAGAGATGCTTCCGGTAATGTGGCGCGCTACAAGGCAAGGCTTGTGGCAAAGGGATTTGCGCAAGTTCAAAGCGTGGATTTTCAGGAGACGTTTGCTGTCGTGGCCAAGTTCACGACCATTCGATGCATTCTTGCAATTGGAGCGGCCATGGATTTGGAAATCCATCAAATGGATGTGAAGACGGCATTCTTGAACGGCGCTTTGGAGGAGGACATTTATATGGTGCAAGAGGATTATGTTTGCAAACTCAAAAAGAAGGTGAAGAGGATTATGTTTGCAAACTCAAAAAGTCATTGTATGGGTTGAAGCAATCTCCGAGGGCATGGTATCAAAAGATTGACACATTTCTTGTGCAATGCGGGTTCACTAGAAGCATGCGGATCATACTGTGTATTTTATGCAAGAGGGTCAACATGTTGTGATTGTGATCATCTATGTCGATGACTTGATCATTCTTGCAAGCCTCATGAGTACAATGGAGGCGCTCAAAGCCATGCTTGAGAAGGAGTATGAGATGAGCGACCTTGGCGAGTTGCATTTTTGTTTGGGAGTTGAGTTTGTGAGGGATAGGGCAATGCGCACTATCACGATGAGCGAAGGCAAATATGTGTTGGATGTGCTCAAGCAATTTGGGATGGAGGATTGCAAGCCCATTGCAACACCATTGGATGTCAATTCCAAGCTCGTGAAGCTCACCGAGGAGGAGTATTCGGCGGAGGCTCAATCGATGTCGGAAGTGCCATACAAGCAAGCGGTGGGGTCGTTGATGTATGCGATGATTGCTGCACGGCCGGACCTTGCGTATCCAATTAGCGTGGTGAGTCAACACATGGCAAGACCGGGCTCAAAGCATTGGATGGCGGTGAAGAGGATCATGTGTTACTTGATGAAGATGATTGATGTGAAGTTATGCCTCGGTGGCTTTGACATTGAGTGGATTATTGCAATGCGGACTACGTGGGAGACATGAACGATCGAAAATCTACCACGGGCTACATGTTCAAGGTTGGATCGGGTGCGGTATCGTGGAATAGCAAGCGGCAACAAACCACGGTCACGTCTACCGTGGAGGCGGAGTGCATGGCAACAAGCCACGCTACGAAGGAGGCCATTTGGTTGAGACAACTAATGGCGGATGTGAGTTGTGCACAAGAGGAGGCTACAACGATCATGTGTGACAACCAAGGGAGCATTTCACTTGCAAAGAACCCGACACATCATTCTCGCATGAAACACATTGATGTGCAACACTACTTCATTCGGGAGAAGTTGGAGATGGGAGTTATACGCTTAGAGTATTGTCCAACGGAGCACATGATGGCGGATGTGTTGATAAAGGGTCTTGCACGAGAACAATATGAAAAAATAGTAATAGCATATGGACTTCAAGGCTTTGGCTTTACGCAAAGTGGGAGTGTTGAAGTAGAAGATGTAGGTTAGTGTTGCTAGAAGCCAAAGGGGTTTGGGTGGAAATAATAATGTGTAGGAGAGGGGTCAAGGCATGGGTTGATCTTAGAGGCCTCTAGTGGTGAGTTATCCCATATGGGTTGTCATGCACACCTCCTAGTGTACACCTCTTAAGGAGGGAAGCTCTTGAGTAAAGATCATCTCTTTCTACGCATTCCTTGTATTTGTGTATGTGCCTTCTGCATTCCTCTATCACCTTCAATAATGCCAATCACATCTACCGTGATGGCTTCATCGTAGCCGTCTGTGAGAATCTAAATCTAGCATGTACCGTGAATTTAAAATCTACTTCAATAACAGATCATGGTGTATTCAGCTTCTAATCTTGTGCTTCTATATTACCATTACAACTACTACCATCTACTTCTCATGCATGGCACTGAACTATGCTTCACGTCTGCTACTATATATCATTAATATTCAATCTCCTAAGTTCGATTTATTCACCTTCCCTCGGTCTTCGTTTTGTCATTGCATAATTCATGGCCAATATATGCCTTCAGTCGCGATTTCACACCATTGTATACATTAAATTTACATCCATCCCTGCTTGTTAAATCAAAGACACTCTTCGACACTCTGTTCTGTGGCCTTCTGCATCTGCAATAGTCGTGCGAATGACATACATGGATGTATTTAGGGTTTTGGGTCTCATTTCAGGCATCTGAACATTTGTGACGGTTATGTACATGATATTTCATGCACTCTTCATTTAGAAAAATATCACTTATAAAAAGCTCATCACTTTTTGGAACTACTAGATCAATGTTAAGCAAACTTAGTGTGTTTTAATTCTCTTCCTTCACAGATGAATAAAACAAAACTTGTACATATTGATGACCTGCAACTCTAGCAGACTCGCCTATACTCATGCTAATTATTCTATGTCATTAACTACACAGATAGACCGATTCATAAACTACAAAAACAAAGTTCATGTACACTACATGGGTATAGGACTACAGATGTGGACTACCATTTACTGAAACTACAACTCCATACTGTATATGGGCATACCTTCTTTTGGTTGTCGCTCCTACCATCTGATGGAAATTATCTTCTTCGCACCCTCCGCACTCCACGTAACATGCATCACTAGAACATGGCTCTCTTACAATATTGTATTTCTGGCACACTTACACCCACTGTAAGTAATTTCATAAATTACAGTGTCGATAATGGGATGTTTAAATAATATGTTCGTGAAGGCATTCCATCCACCTGCTTAGGTCTTAGGGTTTCAATTATCCCTTTAACTTTAGCATGTCTACGTTCAAAACATCTTTGATTTTACCATGGAATTTACGGTTGTTACCCCTTTCCCAAGTAACAAAAAACACGGATATGATTCAGTGAACTTCTCTACTGTTACTAGTTTTGGAAAGGTACAAGGTAGAAAGAATTAGATTCCAACGCAACTTGATACACAATTTTTTGATGATGAATATATTATTTGAAAATTTGCAATTCTAGAATATGATGTGTCCCATTCACGTCATATACGTACTTCTCTTTCCGTCTAAGGCAGATTTGTATTGCTTCACTCAAGAAGCTCAAATGAGGTACAACTTATCCATAACTACACTTACATATACTAAAACCAAGAACCCTAAAACCTAAAATGGCAACTGTGACTCATGCTACAACCAACATCATTACATCAGTGCTTCCGGATAATGCCCCTAGCTGTTGTTGAAAGGAGCCACTTTGGAATGGGGTGACCACCTTAGTATGTCTTCTGCCACCAACATCATTCACAGAACCTCTGTCCGGCTTTTCATGAAACTATCAATACACCCTCTTTTGGATTTTTCTGACCCTGCTCAAGGAGCACGGTAACATCCTGCTCCAAATATCGCATTGCCTCGTACTGTTTACCAACTATTGTTGCGCCCCTTCCTGTGCGCTATCAAACATCACGTACAATCAGGGCATACTTTTATTTAATCATCCATTAACCAAATACACAAATACAGTCCAAATTATATTGTGATCTCCACTACGATACAAACATGCAACCATTACTACAAACCATCTGTTGCGATATTCACATCACACTTAGTCCACGTAACTTTGCTATCTAGTTACATTGCTATCCTTTATCACGAGTTCATGTCACCAACGCACTTCACGGTTTTTAATGTAAACAAACTATACTATACTACATACACAATTTGCTTTTTAATCCTCGTAATACTCCAGTTTGGAGTACAATGTTCTCGGAAATAACTCATACTTCAAACCACCCCCCACTTTTCAGATTTCCGTTCCCAATGACAACATTACAAGTACATTCAACAGTGCTGTCGAAAAAGCTACATAAATCACTTGATTTGCTTGACGACCTGTCGTAACATGTGACTTGTGGCCAACCCCCTCATCGCTCTCTACTCCCGGTCCTGATTTTTGTATAGAGTCCTCTCTACCGTCCTTCTCTAACGAGTGCTATTCAGCAGTGTCATCCCATTTTGTAGACAGTTCCTCCGTTCTGACCTTCTTTCCTCTCCAGCCTTTGGGACGGCGTGCTTCCGTACAGACTTAATCCGGGTCCGAGGACCTCCCCAGCGTTTCTCAAAGGTTCTTCCTCACTCCATTATTCCCCTGTTTTCCGTCCGGTTGACTGATTTCCTGCATGCATTTGCAAACTTTCCCTATTGGAATTTCGCCTCCCACTGCTCCGATGCCGCCAGTTTTCGCAGTCTCTCCCATACTGCAGAGTCAATGTGCTTGGGCTGCCTTTTTCTAGCTTTGATGTCACGTATGAAGGCTGCCCTTTTGTGTGTTACCGCCTTCCCCATCAAACTTCACATGTAATCTTCATTGAAGTCCCCTGAATACTCAAAAGGCTTGTTTAGCCGCTCCTTGAATATCGTTACATCTTCTTAAGTCTGTTTTTGGATGTGGGTGCAGGAAGGATCTAGGCCCGTTGCCAATTTGTTTATTTCTGTATTCCACATGGGCTTGCCTACGCCGTACGGTATTCCGTCTTTATCTAGGGAAATGTAGAAGGGTTTTTTCCCATCTCTCTCACATTTTGTAGTGTCGGCTTCACGTGCAGCTTGCTAATAGCGACGCTACTTCCTCTGAAAGGCAGGGGACGCCACTGGAATATTCTCCACTTTCACAAGGGGTACTTTAGTTGGCTCCATTCTGTCACTGACATCGTGTCTGCCATATTGGTCATGTGGTTATTTTGAACGCGATGTGTCAGGGCTCCGTCTGTGACGCCTCCGGTGATGCCTCCTACTGCTCTCAACAGCTTTACGGTGGTATGACTCGCTGTCCAATGTGGAGACAGTGTGCCTTTTGCAATGTCTACTCTCTTTTGATGAAAGACGCCTGTACCTTCGACCATTTGAGGCAAAAAACATAAAATTGCATCAACAAGGTTAATCTACAATCACTACCAGAGATGGGTACTTTTATGACTGGGAGAATGACTGCGTTTATGACTGCACACAGTCATAAAATCGGGTCTGTGACTGCGCGTCATATTTTTTGCTGACGTGGAATGTGACGCGCGCTATGACTGGGTGCCGTAGTTACCGACGAGTCGCTTCGGACACCTAGTCATATGAATAAATACGACTCAAAGCGTATACTTGGGCTCCATGTACATGCCACGTTAGCATATCCAGCCGCCATCTTGACTGGCCCCAAGTCCTTGACTTTTGGAGGTCTGCCCGGGCAGCTGAGGCCAAAATCTGACGTGGCATGTGACTCGGGCGAGTCATATTTTTTGCTGACGTGGCATCCGACGTAGCACGTGACTCTGAGTAGTCATATTTTCTCCTGACGTGGAATGTGACTGTGTGGAGTTATATTTTTGCTGACGTGGCACTTCCACGTGGAATGTGACTGTGTGGAGTTATATTTTTGCTGACGTGGCACTTCCACGTGGAATGTGAATACTGTCATTTTTTGGCTGACGTGGAATGTAACTCTGTGGAGTCATATTTATGGTCATAATGTTGCTGACGTGGAATTTGACTGGTAGTGAAGTTTTAGGCTGTCGTGGATTATGACTGTGTATAGTCGTGTTTGAGCGATTGCTATGACTGTAGCCAGTGGTGTGTTCATGACCTCCAGTAATGTTTGATAAGAGTGCAAAGGATATACAACTGGTTTCAGTTCAGTATCGGTCGGAGTGATATCAATACATGACTCGCGGTAGTCATAATGTTCTTGCCATGTATGTGGCCCTATGAGTGCGTGCAGTGATATTTTCGTTTACTAAGAGTCACATTATTATTATGTATCTGAAACATACAATAGAAGACACATACGTGGAATTCAATGGAAGACACATACGTCTGAGAAGGGAAATGCAACAATGTTCACTTGTATTTAGTAGAGAAAGACTCAATACAAAACCAAAACTCGATCATGTCTTAGAGGGAGTTGCTATCTAGCTAACCCAGTCTTATTTCTCACCGATATATACATCCAACATCCATCAGCTCGTGCTTCCCGCTTCCTTTTTGCTGTTGGCTCCTCCTAGTTTTCTTCGTCATCCTGAGTGCACCACTACAATGACATTGGGCTAACCAACTTTTTTGCGCAAACCTCATTAATTCACTAGAGGACCCCGTAATACGGATGCTGCGCATTTATAACTATAATCTGTTACATTCATTTGTATCGTGACTAGACCCTGTGACCTTCCGTGGTATACTTCACTGAACCGTGTGACATTCTCACTATGCTTATTACTGATTACTGTGGCATGGCAGACTACGTACATTACTTAACCCTATGACATTCAGGGAATTCATCAGCATTGCGTGCTACATCAAACATCAGAAGATCGTTTATATGTTACTTTCTCTTTCGCAGTCGCGCCATTTAGGCTGGCTCTAGTGCGGCAACGGGCCACTGGGTGATGCTGTTGAAAGCAGCACCCAAGCGATCTACAATCGGATCGTCACTCTCGTTAGGCTCATAGAGGCCAATCTCTTCCGATCCCGGTTCTACCGCGGTAATCATGACTGATGCCATGCCCTCCTTGATCAAACGGCAGTGCAGGGTGCCTCCTGAAAGGCTCATGATGACGGTGTCCTTGGGCTTCAAAAGATCGTCAAAGTCCATTATCTTCACCTTCGAATGGGGGGCCAAAGCTGCGGGTGCGGCTTCCACCACCGGCACCACCGGCTCCACCGTTTCAGGTTCCTGGGGCTGCATTTCAAACATCCTTCATGTTAGAGATACCTAAAAATCTACAAAAAGGAAAGGATAAAAGCATTACTTCCATAATGGAGGAAGGAGAAGAAGGTTTAGAGAGAGCTTGTACTTCCGCCTTCCATGAACCGGCCATGGACCTGCCGGGATCCGTGGTGTCGCAGCTGCTATGACGTCTTTCACCAAATATTGGGAGGACTCAGCCGTTGCAGTTGCGTCGCAATCAAATTGAAGGCATCGAGCCTTAGGAGCCAAAGACACGGGGATTACGCTAAAGAGATCGTTGAGGTTTCTCTTGGTACCTGACGTTTCTTTCCCCCACAAAAAGCTCCACTTTAAGGAAGGTTTCCCTACCGCCAAAAACTTGGCTACTACCTCCACTAAAGTACTCTCTATGGGCGACCATATCCCCACATCAAAGTGCTTACATAACATGCTCAAGAAAGGGCCACAATCGGCCCTTTTCTTGATTTCTACCTTGTGGTCATGATCAAGGTGGACCACGTTCGAGGGACCCCAGTTGTTTCTATCATGAATAGGTCTAATGTCGCACAATAGTCCCACAACATTCAAAACAATAACCTTTGTCTTCAAAGATTCCGAGACCGTTACCATTGGAAATTTAGCCCCGCCCCTCACCTTCTTTTTCGCAGGTGGACTTGCTTTCTCTGCCAATCGCTTCCTCTTTGCCGCTGGCTCCTCGTCAATGTCTTCGTCAACCTATGTGCACCACCTCGATCACCCTAGGTTGCACAACTATTTTGCACAGACCACATTACATCACTGCAGGACCCTGTTATACTGATGCAACTCATGTATGACTACGCCCTATTATATTATGCTGCATTACGACTTGTCACTGTGCTCTTGTCGGGATAGGTTACTGAACCTTGTGACATAACACCTAGACCTTACTGATCCTTGTCACATTCACTGCGAACACATTACTAATCACTGTGCACACTACTGAAAACCTTGAGTGACAATATGGGTATATTACTAATCAGTAAAACATTCAGTGACCTCAACAACATTGCATGCTCTCATCGTTACTCTGCGGTTTTATGTAGAAAAGTCTTGTACATAGTTAGAGATGATTGCAAGGTGACCTTATCTTTCGCAGTCACGCGCCGCTTGCTGCGACCCAACTGATCCTCCAATAGCTTCTCGGCCTCGCCCTTCTACTTCTTTGGCGCTTGTTTCTCCTTCTTCGCCGGCGCTTAGGCTGCGATGGCAGCTGAGAAGGGGTCCTGTGGGGCACTCTCACCGGAGTGCTCAACCACCTCGGTCGCGACCCCTGCGCCGGGATCCACTGGAGAACTTTTCCCACAGCCACCGGGCTTCACCAAGTTAGTGGTCCCTTGGTGCCACACGGTAAAGGGAAGTGAGAAATGCATTAGTCATAAGTACGCACATTTCCTTTCTTTTCATGACAATTCTTATTTCAGGCTAATGGTTTCATTGCAATACTTAGATTTTTCTTCATTCCATTGAGCCAGTTGCTCTTCGACACGTGCTAGAAATAGCATGGCGATGCATGGGATTTCTGTTTTTCTTTTTCAGAAAGAAGCTGCAATTTCTTTCACATTACTAGACATGACCTCAAAATAAGTGTCTCAAAAGAAAAATTTGACAAATTATATAGCCATGCTCTCCATATCCAATGTTGGATGGCGAGCTCTACAGAAATGGCGCATTTATGACTACTCTCAGTGACCTGCGATGGCTCATTTATGACTACTCACTGTGATATGCGTGTGGTTCCTCCTCGATTGTTAGGTGGACCTTCTTTGGCCACACTCGGTCCACGACTGCCGGCGCTATTGCCGATGGAGCCACTGCTGGCGGGTGGGACTCCTCCAACCCCGTGTTCCCCACTTCCGACGATTCGTGTGGTGTCAAGGGCGGTTTTAGTGTGCGGACCTCTTGGAGCAGAACCCTGAGAGTGGCCTTCATGTCATCCACCTCGCCTGCAATACCGTCCATGCGTGCGTCTATGGCAGCCCTCCAAGGTGCGAGGCCTCGTGATATCGCCGGACCCCCCCCTTGAAGAGGACGTTTGAGGCCGGCCTGATTTCCCCGGTGTCGCAAGCTCCGCTTCAATTTCCAACTGGGTTGGGGGGCAGTCTAACTCTGCAGCCTGCGAGAGAAGCATATGTCCAATTGTCTAATATCAAAGCCAGGATCAACGAGATACAGCCATGGAAAATTGCAAAGTTGCGTAAGGGAGTATGGTATTTGCAACCAAAGACCACAGAACACCTATGTGTACTCACATAGTTGCATTGAGAGGAGGTTTCAAACATGACGCTGTCCAGTCATGTTCTTGACAGCTAGCACTGTAGAATACGACACTGGGCAGTCACTTACTAGGGAAATATCACTGCGTGCAGTCAATCTATCTGGAAATGTCATTGCCTGCAGTGACCTATGTGAGATAGGCATGTTGTCATCACAATTTGGATCACAGCGCAAGTTTAGGGTCACTCACCAGTCGGGATCGCACTTCTCCTTCCGAACGACCAGAGTACGAGACGTTTGCGACAGTGCATCGCACGTTTTTCATCCGCTCGGCCTTTGCCTTCTTGTCCTCCCTTGCTATCAATTTCATGAAATTCTCCACATGCTCTTTCTTGCAGTACCCCGGAAGAGGGTCGTCCCTAACGAGTATTTTCTTCATGTTACTTCTCTTTGTCCGCATTTGTCCCCGGAGAATCGACAAGAATGCGTCCTGGGGAATGTCGCGTAGCCCCCCCCCGGTACTCGTATTGCGCCGCCATCTTGTCCTTGATCGCCATCAAGAGCGCTCGAAGATGTTGCTTGTAGTCGTCAATGCTCCAGTCCAAGTGACAGGAATAGCCCCGTAACTTAGTGAGCCCAATCCGGGCGGTGTGCTCCCGTCGGCGTTCCTCCATTGTCCACTTCAACCCATAATCGCGTGTCAAATTTGCCGCTTCTCCTCGCTTGCCGCCTCAAACCCTTCAACTTCGACTGCCGGCGTGGGGAGGCACCGACGTTGCGCAATTCCTCGCGCAAGCCACGGGAATCTGCACCCTGCTCTGCTATCTCCCTGAGAACTTTCAGTTCCCTCAACTCGATCTCGTTCATCAACCTCGTGTTCCCCTCGACCGATCTGTCTTGTACTTCCTCGTCACTCTACTCATCTTCCGATGCCTTCACCTCATCCTTAATCTGGGTTTCTTGCAAGCTCGGTGAGCCCTCCACAAGCTCCTCCTCGAGCGCTTTGCTGTTGCTCCCCCCCCCGCCTCGATGAAGACATGTTGCGGTTTTTTCGAGACGAGTCCGCCGCCCAAGACCAAGGCTTATCAGAAGAATCACACTCCCCCTAAAATAGACGAATTTGTTGTCAAGCAAAAGAAAGTGGACATTGCACTGAAATCTAGAACTTGGTTGTACAGAAGTGTACATACTTCACAATGACAGCCGGCAGTCATATTTAAGATGACTGCAGTCTTGTTTCGGAAAATGTAACTACATACAATCATATTCAAGATGTAGGCAGCCGTGCTAAGACACTTCATGGCTCAGAGCAGTCATATTTCCGCAAAGACAGTATAGACACTTTATTGTACTCCGTTCAGCTACTTCTTACTTGTATCAACTCTTGAGAAGAATTACAAAATTGAGCTCTTGCAATCCCTCATTACTCTACTGCGGATATAATTGTTTTTGCTCAAAAACAACAGACTCAAAACCAATCTATTCAAACGTAGAAAATTCTTCTTTTCATTTCTTGATATTAGTATTGTTTCAAAATTTGTGTAGGGTAAGAGGACATATGCTTAAGCAACATGAAAAAAGAGTAGAGCTAGGCCATTAAGTACCTATAATCTATCTATCTATCTATCAAGTGACAAACGCCTATTTAATGTTAAGGGACACTATTTTTCTTCACCTTTGAACGAATTGTGGTTAAGGATATCAAATCTCCTTAGACACTATATATTTTATGTGAACTTCCCTCGTATCCCAATTTACTTGTTTATTGACCAACATATGTAGCGTTCTTTACTGATTCTATTGATATTAAATTTGATTGTGTTGGAATTACATTTTCAAGATATGTTCCTTGGAATTTTCCATTTTAAATCCATGCTCCTTTCGTTCATTAGGGATGAAAAAAAAAAAACTACAAAATCGCACAACAAGATTGATGATCTCCAGTGCTTAGTGTCAACTTTAAACATTGTATGAGAAGAGAGTTTGTGATCTAGAACCTCCTAGAATTCAGCCCACATTCATAATCAATATTTTCGCAACTTGCACTTTTCACAAGTTCAAGTGAGGTGGTAGAAAACCAAAGCAACTGGTTTCAAACATTGCATCCCCTTCAGCAATATGATGTACGTACTTTGATTACTAGCTTCTTCAGTTAATTTAATCACTAACCTGGTGACATAAAACTGATCATCTCTTAGCCATTTCATTTTTTCACTCAAGAATTGCACCAATAAACTTTTTATTAACTTAGCGACAGTCTAAAAGAGATGGAAAACTTCGAGACTCTATAGAGATTCCAAACAGAACATTTACAGACAATAAATACTTCCATGCATTCCAAAAATACGTAAAAATTGCGGTTTCAAATTGGAGATGAAATTCTTGCCTTTCTTCGTGTCGTCTTCAACGGCCCCTCCTCGCGTTCGTCCTCACCGTCTTCCTCGTTGCCACACCAGCAATCGGTTAGGAGCTTCCTCTGCGTTTGTCGCATGCGCGTTGCCTTGGCGGCGAGAGGCTCGTGCAAGGGCACGGTGCAACTGCTCTCAACAACATCCGCGATCTCAATGGAAGTCATTTCCAACACCGGCATCATAATTGCCGGAAAACACGCAATTGCACGGAATACTTCAATTTGCTTCTCATCCGGCATATTGGCAACATCTCTTATCACTTTACCAACAAAACTATCCATATCCACACAAATATACGACTACTCGGGGTCACGATGGGAGCGAGATATGACTCCTGAGAGTCACAACTGCCTGCCAATATGACTGCAAAGCAAAGTCGCAGATTAGGGTTTTCAAGCTTAGGGTTTTGAGTCGGTTAGGGTTTCAACGATGGACCTATGCAACCTCGTGTTCCCCCACTCCGCATGGCGCAGTTAACCTATTTCAGGACCATAACTGCTAGAACTTAGCAATGACGAAGCAAATCGTATGTGATTGTGCATGAACCCAGCAATATTCCCGGCAAACTATTGTCTCCCGGCACTAGTACTGCACAAGCCAGAGTTTGGACACTAGGAGTACACGGACAAGCCAGAGTTTCGGCACTAGGAGTACCGCACAAGCCTAAGTTTCAGCACTAGGAGGACACGGAATTGTGGCACTAGGAGTTTTGGCAGGGCGGACTTTGAGAGTGAAGTGGATTCGTGAAGCGGAGCGCGAGCAAGCTCGAAGCTCGGCAACCTGATTCGGCAACCTCGACAAGCTCGGCAACCTAATTTGTGAAGCGGATTCGACAATGTCGAGGCGCAGGCGGCAAGGCAAGCTTGAAACTCTAGGCAAGCGCAAGGCAAGCTCGAAACCTTGTGCTCTGCAAGTATCTCCCTCCGCATCTACTCCAAACCCTAACGCGTTTTTTCTAGAACCCAACAATCGTTGAACAAGCGCGCTGGCAAGGAGCTTTCTACGTGCAATTCAGAAATTCAAGGACGTCACACCACGCACTGCACTTTGATCAGGTAATCACTCACCTCTTGTCTTTTGGCTTCTTGAAGGTTTGTTTTGAAAGCGACGGCAACCCCAAACTGTGTAAAACTCCGTCGTTCTCTGCGATGCGACTGCTCCTCATCCGCTCGTATGCTAGGAGTGAACGCGCCATCATTCACGATGCTTGAGACTCTGCAAAACTCTGTCGGAAGCTCGAGTATTAATTGAGTGTTGCTTGAAATGGTCGCTTGGTCAACAGGTGCCACGTGTATCTCCGTTGACCAAACCTATAGTCACACAGACGACTGAGCAGGGTCATGTATGTGACACCTAAGAGTTATACAACACTCCCCAGTCATATAGATGACGCCCTATAGTCATCTATATCACTTTGTAGTTCAGTATAACTCTCTCTTGAAAGTTGTAGACCTTGACACCCAAATAGAGTGCACAAAACTGGTATTAATTGGTCTTTATCTGAATAAAGAAGAGTGCACCAGTAATAGGGTATAATAACTGCCTCCACCTACTTGAAGAAGCAAAATGTAAGCAAACAAAATTGATGAACCAGCACACGTGAATTAACCATTCCTACACGCTAGCTGATCTAAAAAGCACTATGAAAGATTAATCGAAGTAAAGTCTCTTGTTAAATGGAAAAATTCGTGATGATGTTTAGAATAGAAAATTACACATACTTCTTCATAAAATTTAAAATAGAATGTGTCAACAAATCATTAACTTCTTTTTCTTTGGATTAATATTAGCTATTTGACAAAGTTTCGGATTTGCTTATGTGTTTTGCAGAACCAAAATAAATCATCTTCTTTACAAAATTGAAGGACGAATAGAAAGCACATCCAAAGAACTTGCGACGACATGGACAGCGTGTCCAATTCTATTAACAAAGGAAGCGACTGTTATGCTAGTGTGGATGCTGAGCCAGTAGAGAATCTTGCCCAAATGAAAGCCCAGCGAAGTCATGAAGTTCGTCAATATCTGAAACAATGACATAGAGGGGTCACAGAAAAAGCGATTAAAGAGAGAAAAATAGGAAGGTCATAGAAAAAATGTTGCGACGGTCAGAAGAAATGTATCGAATACAAGAAGAAATCCGCTTGAATGCATTAAAGCTACAGGAACTATCCCGAAAACTCCTAGAAGATATCTCTGATGACCTCCGTGAGTTAGATTCGTAGCTCCATATAAATCCCTTTATATTCTACAAAGCTGTAAGGTGTTTTGGTTATATAAGAAATTTGGATCATGCATTAAGACCATGATAATTTCTGTATTTGTGAATGTAAATCCCGTGATGCAGTTCATTCAACTAATGGATGGTGACATGTGCATCCTTGTGTTTTTTCAGTTACGTTGCAGTACATGTTTATAAAATATTGAAGTTACCATATAGTTACTCGTGTTCATACTTGTTCATACTCATTCCGGAATCCGTGTCTTCATGTGTGTGGGGTACTTGTGAACTTATATTGTTTTCAGTACATGCGTTTGAAGATTGTATGATTAATTTTAATATGTTTGTGATGATATGTTTAAAAACATAGTTGGTTATGTATCAAATACTTTAAGACCCATTATTTCATCCCGTATCTCCAATATTTCAGGTTTGCAATATTAATTTTTTTCTTCATCATATTTGCACAATCAACTTTTGCTAATCTACCACCAATATTATTCAATCTATTCTTTTATAAAACAAGGAAGGAAGCAAACAAAAAATTTCATAAAATGACTAAGTGAAGTGATTTATGTGACACTCTGGAGTTGCCGGAGAAGAACTCTATGCGCATTACCCTCTATATCTGAGTAGTGTACGGTAAATGACTATATGCCCAAACGGCAAGAAGATAGTTTGAGACTGTCTCTGTAATATGTAGTGTTTATCTTGAATTTTCCCAATATGACTACAGACAGTCACTTCTTATCACTGCATGTAAACTGTAAACGTATACTTATCGTCCAAAATGACTACAGACAGTATGTGCTTACCACTGTAATGTGACTAGTGTCACTCACGTTTTCCCAAAGTGACCACACTTAGTCACTACTTATCACTGAAATAGAATTCCAGCTAGTCATATATTACGTATCATGTCTACGATTTGACCCTCAATGCATGGACAAGACTACAACAACATCGACACACTCCTCGGCGCAGGTGGATGCAATAACAAGGAGCGCTCCGAACTAGGAAATGCATGCATTATGTAGCTTATTATCACACTTTGGAATGTGACATCCAATGTGTTGTCCTTGGAATCGCAGGACAAGTACAGCCCCTTGAACTTGACCCCAAGTGCACCAAGCAGTGGGCAAGGTAGTGAGCCCCCGTCCAGTCCAAGCATTGACGGCGAAGAAGCCGGGGAAGTAGATGTTTTACGCATGGTGGCAGAGTGCTTCAACAAGTATGACAACATGAACTTAGGGGGGAGCGATACCAACCCTTCCATGCATGTAGGATTTGATGTGGAGTTCAATGAAATGGCCCTGGTCTGGGACGATGCCTTCCCACTTAGTCACGACGAAGGTAGCGAAAACGGAATGGAGGACAATAACGACCCTATGGAGTCATGCGGGACAACGATGAACATCAAGGACAAATATGACTGTGCGTTCCCCAGGAACGTGCCCATTCGTTCCCTCTCATTACCTACGAAGATATACGTTCCTCCCACCCACTTTATATGGTACATGTGGCAAATATGACTGCAAAATATGACTGCCACTCACATTGTCTAATTTGGCTTCCGCCGACAATTTTGCCCTCGCAAAATGTGACAGCCGGCAGTCGCCTGTCACCCCCAGTCATATTCTCCTAGTCATAAAAGTACCCATCTCCGGTAGTGAATACACTTGATTCAAAAACAGTGAATGGCACCATACAGTTTAATCATTCCAGCAATAACGAAGGAGTAAAACGTTCTCACCACGATCATCATGGTCCTCAGATAGCGTCCATTTTTAACCATCAGTGCCATTTTGGCTCCACTGTCTATGATGATCCTTTTTCCGTTCCTCAGGGCTCGAAGATCTACTTTGTCGAGGGCTCCTAGAGTTGTAATACCGCGAGGACTTTGAGTAATATTGTTGTGGACTTTTACTACGCCAGTCCACTGCGCGACCGCGGTGTCCTCTTCGTCCATACGTAGGTGATCTTTCCACCTTCCTTTCTTTTACCCTGAACCTCTACATAAAATTTTGGAATGGTGGAATTTCCTGGTTAGATTAATAGATAATGGAAATCATAACAAATGCCAAAGTAATATAGAATTACTACAAGCATTACTTTTTAGCCAAAACACACTCACATTCTACGGTAAATGAATTGGTTCATGATCCGTGTTTAGAAAATCACATGTTCCTTTAGTATGACTGGGGAAGGACTTCTGTTCATACGCCGAGACTTCTAGGCTATTCAGGTCGACCCGATGGCTCTGAACTTATAGAATTGACATGTGCCTTGTCCAGTGCTTTCATCTTCGGATTGGAAGGGAAGCCCTGTGCACATTCCCAGTCCTGTTGTGTTTCTTGCTGACAATGCTCCTTTCCAAGTTGTTGACCTCTGGGCGTCAGATTGGCATCGTTGACAACTGTGCTGTCACATTCTTCTGCTGGGATGTGTTCTTCCTCTGCAGAAATGTCACATAGACGTACTTATGTCAGCTCCACTACACAGAACATACTCTCCAAGCAGGTCTTAATACAAGCACACATATTACAGTACAACATGAGTCAACGCCCCACCCCTATTGCCATAGGGTGTTTCAGTAAGTAAATTCACACGTCACTACTTCCTATGGACTTTGCTACAGTGGTTATGAATACTGGATTTCGCAGTATTGGACTGTCATGAGAAATGGCTACCAAAACAATACTGTGAAATTGTACAGGAATACAATTACTAGAAATTTAAAAGCGGTTTCTCATGCCATGTACCTGCAGATGGAAGTGCCATTTCTTGACCTGGCGAAGGAGAGTGTGAGTTTCCCTGGAGTCCTCCTGTCACCAACTCAGCATGCATGTCATGCTATCCTGACTCAACTTTAGCCGTCGTTAGGCAAGACTTTCGAGTAGCGAGGTGTACTATAGATTTCACCACCCGTCCACAAGCAACAACATCCTCCATCCTCTTCCGTCGCATTTCCTCAGGAACGGGGACAAGGATTTTGGATCTGCCTAAGACCACCTCTGCGGCTCCTCGACGTAATGCTTTTGCCTTCTTTTTCCCCTTCACAACCACATCGGTCTTAGCTTTACCCTTGTTTCATCACCTTCCCTTAGTACTCAAATCCTCTATAACTTCATTCTTAACTTCCTGCTGCTCTGCTATGAGCTTTGAGGCTGCCTTGGTCTGTTTGGGTGTCGTCATAGTTTTTGATTTTTTTCCAAACCAGGCTTCAAGAATGTCCTTTTCTTTCAGCGTCTTCACCATTTTGGATTTCCCAACTTGAGTGCATATTTGAATCCAAAGTTAGTCTACAACTTTAAATTTCATTCATAAAACATCCATTCCAACATATAAAGTTTCTCCTATCATGTTTCATTAAAAGTACCCTAATCAAATAGCAAGAGCAAATTTGTCTCTCTCTCTCCTCTGATGCCTGCAACGTCTCGGTCTGCCACATCAAAGACATATATTTTTATAGTATTCTACATGCACACTTTAGCACCACCGACGGGTCCATGCAAAATGGTGGCTCCGACGGTGAATAACATACCCTTCTGCAAAACTTTGGTAATAAGCACTATACATGGAGAGACTCGGGATGACTATAAAAATTTCTTGTACGCCTGTTATAGGTGCGTTCATGCACAAGATCCATGTGTATGGCAAGACAATGCAAGCAGTGGGATGAAATGACGTATTTTATGCAAAATACCTGGTCGGCGCAAGTCTTTGTGCCCTCTGAAACTTTGTCCTCCGATGTAGAGTCTGCCGATCCCTCGTCCTCCGTTGCTGCGTGCTCTAAAGATGTCGATAATGTTGTGCCCTTCGATTCTTCTTCAACTTCGCTAGGTACAAATTCTGTATCAGTGGCGTGAACAGAGTCCTCGGTGTTCCATGGCGTTGCCGCGGGTTCCTCGTGAGCTTCCAAGCTGTCGTCCACGTTCTCTGATTTCTCTCCAAGACAAACTACCAAAAGTGGCTCTTGGAGCAAATGATTTGTATCGTCTCCCTGGGAAGCGGGTACAAAACCCATGGACCCTCCCACACACCTACAAAAGCCTTTTTGGGTATTCTTCTGGGCTTCTTCACTATGTCCAAGAGAGTCGCTAAGGAGTTCTAACACTTCTACATCGTCCTCCCTGAGAAGTGGGGGAAATGGAGTCCTAATGCGACCTGTGTTGGCATATAAGTCAGCATCTTCTAAAGCCCTCTTATTCAAGGCTGCATATCTACACGACAAATTACACAATTAGATACACAAGAAACAATGGCGGAATGCACAAGAGAGTATTAAAACTAGCGAAAACACCGTGGATCTGCAGCAACGTGTGTTATGGCAAACAGAGCTGACAAGGAACAGACGACATGACAACAGTGAGGAAGAAACTCCTATCCAAAAAACTATACTTTGAGGGGGGGCTCTGTAATTAGTCAGTTAGCATTTGAAAATTTAAGTTGTAAGGAAGAAACGCAGGAAAACGATGTATTTGTGATTTGGACTTTCTACTGTGCACCGTATGTATTCAATGTATTCAGAATGATAAGATATGAGGATAGTATGTAACCTGTCATGTTAGCACCGCCCCTCACAGAGCACGAGTAATGCAAGTCGCAATTGACTAATTTGACGTTCTTCCACTACTTTGTGTCTAGTCATACAGGGTAAATAGTATTCAACAATCACATAATGTCATGGTAATTCTTTATTCGTATTTTGCAAATTTTGATCCTGAATTTATCCATCTCACACTTTTAAGTCAATTTTTTGTGAAACATGGTGCCACCTATAGGACTCTTTTCTCTGTCACTGTAGAAAACAAATGGTTCCCTCACGTTACTTGGGAAAGTTAATCTTTTTTATAATTTATACAGTATTTACTATAATTGGGTATTCTCATCACATACATATGTGTGTACTGCCTCGCAATTTTTAGACATTAGTATCTCCCTAAAACTTTAAACATTTTCACATACAGAGATCCCTCTGGGTTACTTCATTACAAAGGTGACAGCTCTTGCCCTCCAAATAGGAAACTTAGGCTCCATCAGCATCAAGGGTACCATATACACGAGGTAAGATAACCTTTTTTCAGTTTTTTCTAATATTTCGAAGTCATTCCGAAATTACAGATTCTCTAGATTGCAACTAATTCTCCATATCGTGGTCTCTAATCATATCAATATTTCTCAATTGTAGCAAATCCTTGAACATCCCATTTTGATCGACGTGATTGTCTTGTACAAGATCCTAGATTTTGTAGGTGGTCTATTGTAACTCGAAAGAGAAACAGTCCGTAAAATGAAAATGGGTATTAGTACTGGATAATTTTCATTATCTCATGCACTTTGTCTATGCATTGCAATCTGTGATGTATAGTAAAAATTCCAAAATGTATGTATAATGGGGACACTATTAAGTGATGTCTCAGAGACAACGTTGATTGTATTTAAAATCAAACAATATAATATAGCATGAATCCGAATTATAATTTGAGTGGTGGAAATATCTACAAATATTGTGGACATAGGAACCGTTGCCACTGGAATTTGTTTCTTTTACTGCATCAACGCTTGCAATACACATAGCAATCAGAACTAATAATCTAACAGTAATTGGTATATATCATTTCGATTGCCATGACTGTATTATTGTTTAGGAAAATGTATGTCTAACTAGACCATGCATTGTTTGTCAAATTTCATATGTTATCCTTACGATTCCAAACTCGTCCATTATACTCCATGTAACGGTACCCCTTCTCCGACTTGACCGCGTGGCCGGTAATCTAGTGTTTTAAGAAAAGAAACCCTATACCAACACAACTGCTTCTGTTTTTGTGACGTTCATATTCCATTTTTTGATACAGTAGTGTTTGGCAGCAACAAAGATAGTATTCTGTCTGAAATTTTGTGTTCTCTGGTTTAATGAAGTAGACCCTGCATAAACGTGCGTCGGAGAGCGCCACAGTGCTCTTTTATTCAGGTATGCTTATTTGATTTACTAACTGATGCTGATCATTTTTGTTGTCGTTTATTTGCTGCAATGTACATGTCTCTGCGCATTAATTGGTACTTATAAGTCATGGGAATCTGTAGAGAACAGATGGGAAAATTTAACAATAGGAATAGAGAAGCATGTGGGATTTTAAGCTCTGTCAGTTGTATATCATGGCGATTTTGCACATGATCAGCAAACGTTTATAACATTTACAAACTGTGTATTGTAAATGTAAGTGGGATATGTGGTGCCCAATATATAAATGTACGTGTATTGCACACCTAATGGTAATTAGGTACACATTAATACGTAGTTCTGCATGTTTACATTGTGTTCGTTCTTGTGCAATACTATTAGCGTTGGGGATGATATAAAAAGATCCGTCAAACACCGTGTGATTGCGAATCTTCTCATTTCTAAGTCCATTCACAATGTGCACTGATATGTGGATGCAGCTTATGCTGTACGTGTCATTCTGTGTGAGAAGGGTTGTAGTAAGTGGCCATCATACTTTACAAGGAATTTGAGCCTCCAATATCTGTCTCTTCCAATGCTGCTGATTAGATTTCATGTTTATATCTCGTTTTCTGCAGGATCTTATATTTGGTCGCCTCGTTGTTTGAGGTCGTGTGGCACTTCACGGAGTATTCCTTCTTCAAGTATTGTATCCCTTGTACATTACCTCGATTGTATTTGGGAGGAAAAACTTCTCTAATATCGAAATACATGACCTGGTAGAGCACTGTGGTTCCTCAAAACCTCCGTAATCTTGCAACGCACTAGTGGCGTTCTGTATGCTCACAGTGCGGAATGATTGCAATTTTGATGACTGTCGTTTTCACTAATGCTCAGACATGAGACTCACTTATGTCAGACCTGTGTACATTGCAATTTCTTTGTTTTTATGTATGACGACTAGATAATAGGTGAATCTGGAGACCGCATAATTTCACGACAATTGAATTGGATGACACGTACAACCTGCGACGATTGAGTGGACATGGACTGCATTTGAGACATTACTCACAAAGGTAGCATTTTTGAAGATAACGTGGACCAAAGTCACCAAACCCATGGATTTGAAATGTCTCTTCAGTGTTCCCATGGGATTCACAATGTCAGGTTATGTATGGAGTATCTTCGCACCAACAGTGCCAGTCTATTAAAGAAGCAACAAATCAAGGAGCAACATGGGTCTGGAAAACGAAGCAGTGGGAAGAATGAGCGCATGAATATACTAATAGAAATGCTTTTTTAGTCTGACTTAATACTACAAAAAGGCATTGAAACTACAATTACAGTCTCGAATTCTCTTAGAGGAAGTATGTGATGCCAACCTCAGGGACCTTTTGTTGATGCATTGCGAATAATATGTAGGAAAGATTTATGCAATGTGACCGTCATATTAGTACTTTTTCCTACTTCTATACTAATTGTGCATCGCATGAGTATTTTGGTACAATACATGGATTACATTTAGGTATTTCCTTCCAACTTCAAACAATGTGTGACAAATTATCTGTGTTGCTTGTGTTGTTCAGCAACGTGGATGGGCAAGTATTAAAAGCATGAAGAAGCAACAGAGTTTTTTGTGTTGACATAACTAAAGGTATGTGCATTCCATAATCGAAGACATACATGGAATACTGTTTGTAATTTATTTTTACAACATTAACCTTTATTGCTGAATATTTAGAAATGTTTGTTAAAATTCTACAATACTGTTACTTTACTTCACAAATGATGCATGAACTACGTTAGCATGATGAATATCATAGTGTGTTGCATGTTTGAAATTATTTCTGCAACCTCCGCACTTACATACAACAGTAAGAAGAAGAAGATGTATTCTGTAGTCGTTTTGACCATGAAAACAATTCGAAATCATACAATGTATTCCACTTGCAACTCTACAACTATACTTATGAAGATGGAGTTGGATGTTGCAAGACATGAAACGTAACTGTAACACTGATGACTGTCGAATTGTGGAGGGTGTCATGAAATTCTAATTTCAACATATTTTGTAGCAAAATTTGTATCTCAGAAAGACCGAAGGTGCAAAATGCGGCGACGGCTGTATGCGCCTTACCATATTGAGCGTTCCTTAGCACATAGATTGGGCTTACCAAAGTATCCCTGTGCTTGCAACCGATGCAGTGGAGAAAGAATAAAAAGAATGGAGATTGTGGGAAGGCACCACAGTGTATATGGTCGCGATCCATTCCTAATTTATCCAGTGATGGTATGTCATTATTTTGCTAGTTAGCCAATTTTATATAAGGCATTTAAATTTGTCGTTAGGCACAACACTAGTAATGTCATTTGTTGTGATAGACGTGCAACTACGATACACTATGTTTATTTTTGTGTGCATAGATGGTATTTGCCTGTACATTACTTCAGGCCATTATACTAATTTGATGTTGCATATGACAGACAGTGGATGGACAAAATGTTCGTGGACCAGTCATACCTCAAGACAGACATCGAGAGCGGTATAAACGACGACAACGTCGTCATAGAGAGGACGAATTCACTTGGCCACAGAGGACTACTGTTGATGTGGAAAACATGGCAAAGGATGCCTTTGCTCGAATCAACGAGATTCACTACCACTGCACTAACGAAGGTGACAAAGCTGCCATGGGTGAACCTGAAGGTCAGTTTGATAAAGCAAACTTGGAACATATGATACGGGAGTCTACTGAAACTGTATATGAAGGAAGCACGCTCAACCGTTTGCAATGCGCAATCGTACTATTTTCTCATTGCGCACTCTACTCAGTCCCACAAACATTTTTAGACGCCCTGCTAACGTGGATAGCCGGGGATCTATTGCCGACATCTAACAAATTCCCAAGAATTGCTTATGAGGTCAAATCTTTGCTCACGAAGTTAGGCTTAAAACATGAGCAAGTACACTGTTGCCTAGACAGGCATGTCTTGTACCAAGGAGTCAATGAACAGCTACAAGAGTGTCCAACTTGCCAGCAACAACGATACATTCCTAGGTCAAATAATGTTCCTCAACGTGTAGCTAGGTATTTCGATGTCATAAAACATGCGCAATTCTTGAACAAAATGATATTCCTAGGAGCCGCCGTTATCTAGCTGCAGACCATAGGTTTCGAATGGCGAAAGCTGCATTTAACAATCATCAAGAGTGGCAAATGGGTCCTGAAAGACCAACGGGGGAAGAGGTTCTACAGTGGAGGACAGAACGGTCAACGTTTCTTGAACATGGAGGAGTGGAGAATTCAGTTGGTGACCCTATGAAATTGCACGGCGTTCAGCGGCGGAGTAATCTGTTCGACCTTTTGTATTAGAAGGTACAATATATGACATTACTGTATGTTGGTGTTTCTTATACGCTTATCTGTCTATTGCCAATTTTTAGGAACGTACTCCATAGATGTTGGCTACAGTATTATAAAGGCATGGAATGTTGTGTACAGGACGGTCTTGCCTACTGGAAAGAATGAGAAGTGACCTCTTTTATAATACGAAGCACAGTTCGGTGAATATAATTTCCAAACCAGGGATTTTGAAAGCTTTAGAGGGTGCTTGGCATCATCTATGTATTCAAACCCATTCAATTTTTGTGTGAAGCCCTTGAGTCCCATTGTAGCATATTTTATACAGATTAGATTATGGCCACACTGTGCACATAGCTTATCAGAGGGTACAGTGTATATGAGGATATCTCAGAAGTATTGGAATAAAGTATTAGAAGTATCAAAATTTTCTATCAACTGATATTTAACTAATTATGGACA
Source organism: Pohlia nutans (assembly GCA_022496805.1). Lineage (NCBI taxonomy): Eukaryota > Viridiplantae > Streptophyta > Bryopsida > Bryales > Mniaceae > Pohlia > Pohlia nutans. The sequence continues at coordinate 8,364,352 of CM040106.1, read as the reverse complement.
AATCCATAGTCCAGAAATAAGTCGGCTGACCGCCAGTAAAACAAGTCACACTCTCAATCTTATGCATTTATAGACAAAAAAGACGCATGATGAACTTAAAATTAGCATCCAATATTTACATTAAAGATGAGGCTAATACAAAATTAAATCCCAAAGTTGATCTACAATTTCGGACATATAAACTACATCTATATCTACATCGACAACTACATTTACAGCTACAGCTAGAGATAGCATGTCGGCCAGAAGCCGATACCTTTTTTAAGAAGTAGTCACTAGAAAATTTCATCCTAATCACGCTGATTATATTTGATGGATTGTGCTACTTTATAACATAACCGGCTAAGTCTCTAAGCAATATGTTTCAATATGTGTTATGTTTCAATATGTGTTTCAAGGGTTATGTGTTCTAGGTTGTTGATGTTGCATGATACTCTACATGATCCCCTTTGCTTTTACTACAACAAAGCTTTGACCAAAGTGGTGCTCGTTCTATTGGTTGCGAGCCAATAGGATTCACTTCTCTCATATGCCTTTTACCCTAGCTAAATGCCTTCTTTGCTCCCTTGTTCCATTCCTCCCTAGTTCTTGCGACTTCAGATGCCAACACAATTTCAACAACTCATGTTACAACCTCCTTCATTGGCGATGCTCAAAGATTCACTAGCATAGAATTAGAAGTAACGACCTTCAAGGCCTCAATTCCATCAAGGTTTCCAACTTTAAAAAGAGGTGGAGAACCTACATAACCCGTGGTTTCAATTTAGAGTAGAAAATCAACTAGGGCAGCAATATTGTCCAAGGAAGAAGAGCAGTGAGGAAAACGTTGATGACAATGTTGGGGAGAAGGTTGGGAAGAAGGTACTAGTGGAGAAGGTTGGGAAGAAGGTAGTGGAAAAGGTTGAGAAGGAAGATGAGGAAAAAGGAGACAAGAAGGTTGTTTATACACCACATCTGCAAACGAAAAAATGGATTCATCAAAATTGGTGATCAAACTCAAAGTGGGCCAGAAGCTCCTCTCGTCCTTGAATGTCCTTCTGGTGTTGCTCCTCTTGTACTAAGCGAATCAACGAGTTGTTAAGAGTCTTTTCAGCTGCTACGTTACTGTCCCAAGACGAGTGGAAATAGCTGTAACAGTCCGGGAGTTGGCCAAGCACTTTGGCAATGACATTCGAATCAGCTATACTCTGATCGCCTAAGCGCGCTAGCTGGCTCTTTATGACTTTGACTTTACTAATGAACATTGCTATGCTATCAACGTGTTCGAACTTACACTTGCAGAACCAAACTTGAAGATCATGTATGTTATCGTTCGCTCTTTGGTCATGAACCGTCTTGATCGGGTCCCAAATAGCTTTCGACGATGTACAACCGCTAATGAGATCAAGAATGGAATCATCTATAGCGGAGCAAAGCAATGAGATACCCTGACCGTCCTTCTTGACCCACTCATCCCTAGCAGCGATGTCTGCTGCGGGAGATTTGATACCATGCCATCTACAACTCCCATAAGCTCCCTCCCTAAAAATACAGCTTTCATCTGAAAACCCCATATGTCGAAGTTTTGACCGTTAATTTCTTAATAGTCGCGGTTTCGCGGCTGGAGTCCATAGTTGGAACTACCAATACTGGACTTGTAAACCGGGCTTCACTGTTTACGAGAAACAATCAAAAGATACTACATTGTACTAACTACTGACACAGGTTAAAAAAAAGGAAAGGGCCCATAACCTATTGAAAATAGCTCATGTATTCACTAACAACAAACCAAGTATACAAGCACTTGGTAGACTTTCAATAAACACGACAAGAGTACTGAAAACACGCAGCCACATGTGTATTAAATGCAACAAGAATCAAGGATCCTTACAACGTCCTTAGGCAAGGACAAGCGTTCCTCTATTGCTAGAGGATGCTCACAACGCTCACTCAGTCCGCTACAGTGCAACTGAATTAGCCACAGGACAAGAGAAAGCGTACATACTGCATGACTAGTCTTTGTCCCACATGAACGTAGCGGGAGCTTTTGGTATCATGATAAGTTCCTATGGACGGCTAAATTCAAATTGGGACTAGCTGTTGGCTTGTCGCTTCATGACGAATGTAGGCAGTTCATATTGTATAGCCGTGTTGGTTACTTCTGATATTTTTTGCGGGCATACATTCCCAGTGGCACGATCCCAAAAGATTCTTGGGATCTCGATTCTGGGCAGCCTGATAAATGTGACTATTTTAAGTCATAAATATGTGACTAGGACTAGTCAGAACAATCTGACTCTATTTAGTCACCTTCTTGAACTCAATGAGTACTGTCTTTCTGCGAACAATCCACCTTGAAGACAACATTGTGAGCTTAACAACTTTGACTTCTTCAGCTCCAATTTCTTGATTTCCAGGTCCAATGACTTGGCTGCCAAATCGCCTTTGTCACTTTCTGAATCATTGTAGCGATCATCAATATTTGAAGATGGAATCGCCACATTGTCCAAGGGAGGTTCCTCTGCATAGAAATCATGTTCCATTGCCTCGCCATGCCATGATGCTTGCGACATCTTCATAGTGGGTGCACTTTTCGGGCCTGATAAATTTGGGGTCATGCGCTTCGGAACCTTGAACGACTGATTTGTGGATGGAGAGGGATGCTTTTTTACTTCCCACTGTATTGGTTCCGACGTCTTCAACTTTTCCTGCTCACATGAATATCCTGAAAATATGAAAAAATAAAGATTTGGGTATTTCAAAGACTAATTCTAGTCAGCAATGTAGAGAACTTGACTAACTTTAGTCATATATTCCATAAGCATGACTAGCACAAGTGATTTCGGGCTTGCAAGATGTGAAGATCAAATTCATTCAAAATTTGGATATTTCAATGACTAACATAAGTCATATTTTGAGAGTATATGACTAATTTAGGTCAAATCACCTGAAGCTATGACTACCACTATAATGAAGTAGTTCACAACAAAATTTGCGGTTTTCACTACTACGTGACGACAAGTAGTCAAAATTAACTGCAGCAACTAAGCACTTGTAGTTTTTAGACAAATACCTTGGCCCTTTGGCTGTAGTGGCACTGCAGCCTCCTCCTCCTCTCCAGAATCCTCCTGCTCTGACAACAACCTCAATATTTTCTCTACAGACGTAGTATAGGGATTATGCATTGGCTTTCTATACAAAAAATTCTGTTGCTGGAGTAAGAGGTAAACGGGAAATGCTATTACTTGAGCAGTGAGCAGTGAATAGTGAGCAGAAAATATTGAAAAATTACGAGCTGTTGGATTTTAAAGGACCTCCTATTATCGCGGTTTTAGATGTAATTAGTGAGTATTTATGAAATATTGTTTTATAAATAGCGCCTGTAGCCGTGAAATTCAGTGTGTATTTTTAGAGTTATTAGTGGAAAATATTAGCTTCAAACAGCAGTAGCTCGTTCCTAAATCTAACAAAAATGCATTCAAACTCGTTATAGAATCAATAGAATTGATGTGGAAATAAATAAATACTCAAACCGTACAATCAAAGTGAATCTGTATTAGATTTGCTAGCACTCACATCGACATATGCCAGCACACGTGGATCATAATGTCGATGCGGTGTAGAATAGCATGAAGAACCACTAGGGCTAGGACTAGCATTGGCAAATGCTGTTGCCAATGCTTTTGCGTACACAGGAAGTCCTTGAGGGGAACTATCAGGGCTGACCAAACTCTGCAAGGACTTTCTAAGGTTAAAATGGCGCCGCTGTAGTGGTCTAGTCCTTGTCAAATTGCAAACAAGAGAAGTGTAAAAGTATTAGAAAACGTATTCAGATGAAGATGTACTAACTAGTATTTGCATGGTGCATTAATTAAACATTGAAACTTACTCACATGGACACTCAAGGGGCTCGTCAGGAACGGTCTCATCATCGGAATTAGGAAGGTTGATGCGAGCAGTGTTAGGTGGCGTTGTACGTGGCTGAAGAGCAATAAGGGGCTTCAAGACCTCAGCAAATAGCTTTGAGTCGCTTTCAAGTGCGACAATGTGACGGTTGCAAGCCCGTGCTGCACGGATAGCCGCACCTGCACAACAGAGTAGAAAAGGTTTATTAGAAACAAAGGGTTTAAGGTCACATGATTTTAATTCCAGAATTCAATGAAGGAGAACAAAATTACCTGTGGATGTGGTTAGGACTGCTACGATACTTTTCTCTATAGTTAATCCATACACAAACAGTTTCATCAACACCTCTGATTTCTCTTTGAGACCACGCCATGGTCTCTCTGTGTCCTTCCTCAACAGCTGTGACTCCAATGTCACAACGTTGAAAAGAATGTCATCGCACGCTAGGTCGACCTGCGGAATAGACGGGTCTTTTACAATAACTAGAGGTGGGGGCTGCCGGGCAGCAGTAGAGGGAACAACACGGGCAAGAAGAACAGCCTTGAACTTCAAAGTTTGTATAAAAAACAATGGATATGAATACATAGAAGGTTATGTTAAAAAACATGTTCTAAAAACTCAATTTGAAGAAAGTTAAAAAAGTTAGAGGAGCTCACATTTTTAGAGAAATGGAGCGGGTTCGCTAGATGGAGGTAGTTGATGATAGTCCACTCATCAATTACTTTCATCTTATAGTTTTTAAAATAGGACATTACTTCTTTTTTGACAATGGGACTGTCGGGGTAGAAAAGGAGAAAGGCACCATCGTCATGGAGATATGCATACACGAACCCCATGGTCACCTTCAAAAAACTCTCAAGACTCTCATTCCAATTAGGAACCTGCGATGGAGGGTCTGAAACACCGGGGACCCTCAATCCATCTGGATACTTTGCAATAAGTAGATCAACCCCCGGTTTCTCTACAGCCTTACCGTCAAAGAATAGCTATCTAGAGGCACCAACCTGTGTCACAATAAAGAAACATAGAGAATTAAATATTGAGACTACAATCCACAAATTAATACCAATTGGCAAACAATAAATCAAAAGAAAATGTAGTGTTTACATTCTTTGTTAACTCCACAATCTCATTATAACATAAAGAATTGAATATTGAGACTAAAATACACAAACTAATAACAATTGGCAAACAGTAGAACAAAAAAATATAGAAGTAGTATTCACCTTCTTCAAAAACTCCACGATCTGATTATACTCTAAGCAGAATTGACCGGTTTTCTTCTTCTCATCTGCCATTCGCAAGAAAGAGTCGTTGACAAGAAGGTCAAGACAAGTGTATTCTGAAATACTAACACCGGGCTTGCTCAACATGGGTGCTCGTTTTGGGCGAGAAAATAACACCGTTGGAGTAGACGGGCCTGCAGAGGACAACTTCACCTTCTTCGACGCAGGCTCCACTATTGCCACAGCTGGGGTCTCCACCGATGGAGGTCGACTCAGCGCTGGTGGTGCTGCTACTGTATTAGCGACAGTGGCAGTAGATGGAACTGCAGCCGCTGGTGCAGAGGTCTCAACAGCATCAGCCTTCCGTTTTGAACCACGCTTGGTTTGTCGTGGTTGCCTTTTGTGGCAAAGTAGCTTCCTTCTTAGGCGTTGTTGTGTTTCTCTGTGTACCTGTTCCAACCAGACTAGGCTCAAGAGAGTCTCGCAGAGCAATGTCAAATGAAGGAGGCTTGGTAACTGGGCAATCTAAATACCACCCACAACGATCCCGGTGAACACTATCCCACTGCTTCATGATCCCTTCTGTGAGCATGAACTCATCGCTTTCCTAATCAAGATAGTTGACAAAGAATGGAGGAGATCTAGACATGGCCATTTTCGGAAACAAAATATACTTGAAATATCAATATGAGACACGGTGCAATGCAGGTTTGAACAAATATTGCTTATCTATCTAAAACTTCTTGTGGATGCCTTTATCAACAGTAAATTCTCTGAAGAATGCAGTGTCCCACAGTGAAATTTGCATTTGCTCAATGTAATCAAAGATGGTGGGTGTTGGGTCACTACCGTCCGGGTGGTAATTGATGGTGACCTTTTGATCTCAAACAATGCACTCGGAAATGATCCGTGCTTCCACAGTCAACTGCAGAAAATTCAACATTTGATAACAATGTGATGTAATGTAACAAAGAATGCAATGTAAAATTGTGAGAGCCCTGATAAAAAACTTAGAGAACTTGGTAGAGAAAACTTTGAATGTACCTAGGACCACCAAGTAGCCTTGTGAAGCCAAATCAAGAAGGTGCCATCACTAAAGCCAGGTTTCGGAAATTTGAGTTGCACTTGGAGATTTGCAGGTTGATTCCATCGTTCAAGCCAAAGAACCTTCATTAAAGGATTCATAGCACTAGTGCCAAGCATCCAAAGCTTCTCAAGCTTCATCTTTGGTTCTTCATGATGAGACTCATAGTGATACTTCACTTCCTCAAGAAAAGGTGTGGTGTTGCTGGGATCAGCAACAGGCAACATCTTCTTCATCTCACCCTTGTAATGAACCTTGGTTTTCTTAACAGTCTTCTGCACTAGTTCCTCAATTCTCTTAGCAGTCCTATCTCCTGGATTAGGGTATTTCTCATAAAATCTCCTCTGAGCCACGGCAGCAACTTCTCTAATCTCTTGCTGCAATAGGAAGACAAAAAATTTCAAAAGACATTATATAAGAACTAATTACCCTTATTATACACCAAATTCAGCAGTTAAGGGATTATTATACCTGATTGAGAAGACCACTGAGAGCGTCAATAGTTAGTGAATACCACGTCTGGGTCTTGGAACCCTTCTGCTTAATCTCAGAGAGTCGAAGGTCCTTACGTGACACCAATGATTGGAAATAGGAGAGACGTTGGGCACCAATTGTTCGAAAACGATGGAGTCGATGGACAAGGTTGGAAATCACATGAGACTGTACATTTCTTGAATTAAATAAAATACATTTGAATTAGTGTAAATAAGAAATGATACACAAAAACTGCATGATATCAAAGTTGTTAAGAAGTTGAAATCGTACCAATTGGCTTTGTGTAGAGCAATGAGCATCGTGGGTATATCTCCTTTTACCTCCAGGATGATGCTATCAACTGAGTAATGCCATCCTAGATCATTTGCGTGGTCCTGATCTATGATTGGCATCCAAGCCTGGATTCTATGGTTACCATTCCAGACATGGAACATTTTCCCATAGAACACACTAAGGATGGGATCTGCATCAAGCATGGATTCGAACTCATCGTTGACACTAATCCAATGATGACTCCAAGATGATTCAATCTTTGGAGTCACAAGTTTGGTCTTACCGTCGTTGTCTTCAGAGGCCACATAGAAGACACCGTTACCTTCTATGTATCCATTTTTGATAAAATGGGAAGCCAGCTTCATGACATCGTTTTTGAGAAAAGCTCTGACAACAGTAAGGCATACCATTCTACAAAGGGGAATGAGCAAGCGGGACTTGTGACGAGGTTGGAACCGCACCCTTTCAATTTGAGATCGTGTGTTAGGGTCTCACTCATCAGAATAGAGTTTAGCTGTGAATGAACGTCTCTCTCACTAAGCCGCCCTCCTTGCGTACGTTCACCAAGGTCAACGGAATGAGCACACTGAGTGGAATTACTTTCAAATCAATCAAGTTCCAAAATGTAGTATTTGAAATGTTGAATCAATACATACAATGAGCATATTCATAATGCTAGATTAGCACGTTTGTTGTCTTCTTCTTCATTTTCTTGTAATTCACCATCCACATCCATTTGCAATTGTTCTAGAGAAACACAAGAATGATGTTAGCCTTTGATCATTGACAACATATCAACTCAACACCACATGTGATATATAGTACACAAAATCCCCATTGACCCAGAAGTCAGATGAGCATGACGCATTCCACTCTCATTCATAATTCCGCATAGGTCGAAAAGTACTAGGCATTAAGACCATAGAATGGTAAATAGTTATCAGACCACAAGTTGTACCCAATAGTTCCACGCGGGACAATAGAAGCGATGACTTAGAATCATTGCATCGCCACACTTGTCTTATAGATGTTACTTCAATTCATTGAGCTCTAAACCCTGGACCCTAAGCTATGAGAACTATATGAAGTTCTCATCACTAAATTCTAGGTTATTGAAATAACTCCTTGGTTCAATATAAGTCGAGCTCTGAGGATACTGTAGTTCCCAAATTAAGTCACTTAGATCCCCTGCAGAGGACATCATCATTCATATCACACAAATATTAGATGACACGGGCAGAGTTCTAAAACATCTAGAAGAGGACAGTGTGTAAGTGAATCACAAGGGGCAGAGTTCTAAGTAACCAGAAGAAGCCTGAGTGTAACGGAACCACAAGGGGCAGAGTTCTAAAACATCCAGAAGGAGTGGCTGAGTGACTAAACCACAAGGGACAGAGTCTAAAACATCCAGAAGCAGTGGCTGAGTGACTAAACCACAAGGGATAGAGTCTAACATGTTCAAATGATGGGCTGGGGTTTAGGAAGCTAGGGTTAGTGATCATACCCTACAGGTGAACATGCCTTTGGGTCAGCTGTGGCTGAGGTCTAGATTATTGGATGCCTCATTTCGAGTCTACCCAAAAAAATTTCAGAACATTTAACAAAGATTTTGACAAGGGGGGGCAAATTAATCACAAGTGTTGAGTCTAAAAAGGGGCCTGAATCTAACTGATTGCCAACGTGGTAGAGTCATACGTGGTCAAAAGAAGGGCTGGGTTTTAGAAGCAATGGCTGAGAGATCAAAATTGCAATGGGGAACAGGCCATGGGGCGGCCGGTACCGGCTGAGGCAAAGGTCCAGGTTATTGGATGCTTTAGCCACAGGCCGATTGTAAGCAAAAAGAATTAAAAAACCATGTAAAGGCAATATTCATTATAATGACACAATGTGCAGTCTCATTTTAATTATGACCCCAAATCTGGAAGATAATAAGTGGTCATTTTATTGAGACAACTCATTAAAATGAGACTTAACTACGCTGGATCACTCATATTCATCTATTAAATTAAGAGTAGTCATATTTAATTGTTGAAGTCCAGAAATCTGTATTGCATTTCTTTCCTCAATATTAGGAATGTTGACGCAACAATAAAGACTACACAACCATTCTCAAACTAGTACGAGGCATAACTAGTATCGAGGCTTTTGCAAATCTCATCAAGGCATCGCATCTGATTTGGGATCAGTGGGCGTGGGTGTCCACTGGGCACCATTGGACGTCCATCTGCAGTCTCCTTCCACAATCATATTCCTCCACCCTCCTTTGGCAACCAGTCGCTGTCTGTACAAAGAATTTTGTACTGCATTAAAGGCCACCCGTTGGAAGCTTTGTAGAAATTGAACTGTTGAGCATTGGTATGACCTTGCAAAGCATCATTACCCGTGCACAAGTACCCATCAACGAACCCTTTGATGTTTGGGACTTCCTCGATAAGGTGCGGAATGACGGACTGAGATTCAGCATCCATGAAGGACTTCATGAGCTTGGGAATCGTGGGGTAGTCATTTTCCCGCAATCTACGGCTCTATCGACCGAAGAGGGCATCGATGTCATCATGAGTGTGCCCCACGATGAGAAAATTGATGAATATCTCGCGGAAGACACCTTTGTGTACAAGGAGGGAGCAAAATGCAAAGACCCATCGATTCTTGTTGTCCCCACACGCGATCTCAAGCTAAAGAGTTAAAGTGGGAGGGAGTGGTTCCGGGATGACCGGTTCCCTTGGAGGAGGTGGGAGGGATTCCAAGCAAATCTCCGAACCTAGCAACAAGGCCTCAGAGAGATCAAAAGACCTACTCCCAGTGAACAACTCCCGCGTTGAATACTTTGGCGGCTTCTCCTGATCCCGTAGTAATTGGGCAATTGAACCCACGGTATGATTTGAATCACTTGGATAAATGTCTAGGCCATAATGTGCATATCTAATGTCTCCGTGGCCATGCGCAATCATTCCAGTCACCGCGACCGGCAACTTCATGAAGGAATCAACTGCCCTGCTCTTATGAGAATAATGCGGCAAGGCAGTCTTTGAGTGGTCCATTTTGTCATGGATGATGGTAAGTAATTTTTTCGGGAATTTCTCAGACTAATCCCTGTTACTATAATACAGCTCTCTGTGAGTCCTTTGTTCATTTATGTGCGCTTTGAGTTTTGTAGTCTATAGAAGGGATGCACGAGACCTTGACATGCAAGCGGAACGGAGCTGTTTAATCCTATCACAGGTCCCACATCCAGAAAAACTATCCCCACGAGCCTTTGGTGCGAATTCAGGAAAAGACTCGCTACGAATTCTACTCAGTCGGCAAATCAAAGCGCGCGTTGACCTCATTGATCAAAGGCAATGTCTCGTTCCACCAAAAGGAGGATGGCAGAGATATGGACACGACTTTCTCACCAGACGGAAGTGTCTTGGACTTGTGAGGCATCTGATCTACGGAGTTCTCGAGCAGGGTTCGGAGAGTGGCAGTGGCTCGCAATGTTTGCAAGCAAGGCTTCTTTGTCCCAAGGTTACCATGCGGCTTCGGGCGCGCACCAGATTTTGCTTGACCCTTGTAACGATGGTATGTAGCTCTCGACACCGAATGAATGAGAGTCCATGCTATAGGGCACACTTCAATTCCCTCCAAGGTAATCATCTCTTTACCGTTCGCATCTCGGTGAATTTGACGGTGCACTTCCAACAACAGATGCTTTCGGAAGTATACGTTACGAGTTATGTATAATTGGGTGGCAAGGGCTTGGATCTTTGCCCGCGGAAACGACTGTACGCAGTTTAAAGGACAACAGACATTGCTCAACACAGCGTTAATCGACTGGGCTGAAAGTAAGAAGTCCTTCTTGGGAGGGGTAGCCAGCTCAGTTCTCTCGCGTGTGGTCTCGTAAGGCCTAACCCCTTTCCGGACACACCTCATGGAGGCATTCAATTCTGCCTTATATATGTGTTTGCTCGTGGTCGTACAAGTTCACTCCATTGAGGAAGACCCTGGAGATATGCCAAGATTGCATAGACCACATCCATACGGACGGAACCTCCTCATCAACGAGTGATTCTGCAATGTGAATCGCTACGCGATCATCGCCGAGAGGCAAACCGTCTGTGTCAATCACGAGCTTTGGATCAACACTATGGCAGATACCCTTTGCAACATCGATCCCATCCGCGTTGGTGACCGTAACGCCCCTCGTAGTCCATGATGAACGTGGAACACCCTCACATGCCGCCACTCCTGGGGGAAGGGTTGGCACCCTTATCTCAAACTGTGGATGCGCAAGCGTCTCCATTTTGTCACAAGAGAGATCATGTATCAGACAGTGAGCTGCATGGTAATAGTGTGAATGCTGTGCAAAGTATTATCCTCGGGCCGAGGATAATGTTATTGGCAGTAATGCTTCCGGGCTCGGATGTCCGCAAATTATAAGACCGTCTATAGTATCCTCGAGTCGAGGATAACTGCGTGACAAACTCTACGAGATTTCATTCGGCCCAGAGCCCGTGCATAGACTGCCTAAAACCGGAAGGCGTACTTCTTGTCTGTAAGAAGAGTCAGCGTCTACGTGTTTCAAAGTGATCCATATCCTCCACACGAGGATATGGTTATAGGATACTAATGATACCATGTATGATATGTCTTGACTTCTGGTTTACAGTTCGGGAGGACATGATGTCCCCATCAGCTTTATCCTCGACTCGAGGATAACTTGTCCTCGAATGCTTGAGGTATTGTCCAACGCGGAGCATCGGACGAGTGAAACGATCAGACATTGAAGATACAAGTATGTTATCCTCGACTCGAGGATAACTGGATTTGTATGTGTCATGTCCTATGACGAACCCCTCTAAGATAAGTGGCCCGGTCACATCAACGTTACTGGATAGTACTCTTTACCTTGGTGCGTATTGTATTATCTACAATTTATGTCAATATGCCTATCTTCGACTCGAGGATAAATGTATCCGCATATCACAGTTCTTTTGAGTACCCTAAATGACTTATCCTCGAGTCGAGGATAAGTGGTTCAGTTCTATTCTTTCAATCAGAACTTTTGTAGAAGACACAAGTATATGAGATCATTCTAAATATATTCAGAAATTATCTTCGACTCGAGGATAACCGTGTATCTATTAGTTCTATCTTATACTCTGTTGTACTTATCTTCGATTCGAGGATAATTATATCTCTGTAAATCCTATCATATATTTTGTTGTATTTATCTTTGACTTGAGGATAATTATATCTCAATAAATCCTATCGTATATTCTATGTACTTATCTTTGACACGAGGATAATTATATCTCTATTAATCATGTCGTATATTTTGTTGTACTTATCTTCGACTCGAGGATAATGGGTTCTGTGACAGAAGTGTCACGCTCTAACATCCATGGTATTCTTAAATATATATTATGACATGGAATATATACACTTTATCTTTGATTCGAAGATAAACCATTCTGCAACAGTATAAAGGTGCCCAATAATGACTCAACTTATCCTCGAGTCGACGATAACAGAACCAACCAAGCTTTGAAACGATGGAACACATGAACAGTTCAATTCCATTAAATTCCGAGTTGCAAATTGAATATGCATTTACTTCAATGCATTGGATTACAATGCAATCCAATTTTCATAGCCAACGCAAGCTTGGGATATAAGCAATGGCATGCACAATTCAAAAGAACGCATAAACTCAATGAATAAGAAAACAATCGCTGCAATGTGCACTCGCTAGTTTGCACCCCGGCCCTGGACTAATCAATCACTGAATGCAGAAAACCACTGAACTACAGATTCAACCACTGAATTGAACTGCTAAATCAACCACAAAACCATTGAACTACACACTTGAACGTAATGCTAAACAATCCATATCCAAGATCATATCGCACCCTACACCGTCTTCAAAACACACAGCAAAATAATAGGGCGCATAATGACATCAAAACTTACATTTGGAGCGCTTCAGCCACGCGATAGCGCACACAACAGTTCTACAATACACAAGCGACAAGAAGAGGGAGAGTCCGCAAGCAAGAGAGACAAGAGCGGCGAGTGGGCGGAGGAGACTACAAAATGAGAGACGCAATACAAAATGAGAACGCGTGGGAGAGAGGAGAATGAAGAAGCGCCCAAAGTTTCCGCCGTCTTGGATGCCTTTCCAAAACAGCATCCTAGTCTATAGTGAAATCGCAACGGCTTTCCGCACATAAATGCATAGCACTCCGCCACTATGCAAATCGTAGGTTACTATATTTAAAAAACGATTACAAGCCACTGACATTCACTGTGGTCAGAGGAGCAAGCTGGCCAACTACATTTTTACAGTCATCAATTATGAACTTCTTGATTTCTAAAAATTTGGTCCCTTCAAATTCACAATGCCGCTATGTCAAACAAACTATTACTGCCTCTGCAAAGCAAAATCAAAACCGCTTCAAACTCAAAATCCGCCTCCAAAAACAAGTAACCGAGCGGTGTTGCAAAAGTCAAAACTAAAATTGGCGATTGCTCTCCACCGATGCCGCATCCGATTCTCCACCTTCCGCCGTGACATATAAAGATGTGTCTGATGATATCTCAATCACTTGTTTGGTCCCACCACCATTTGAATTTGTGGGAGGACAATCACAAAAGTCAAATTGCACGCACCCGCAATCCTTTCTTATCATCGCCACTCCACGAAGTAAATCTGTGGAAGGACGATTCACAATTCCTGCCACTTCAACATATGAAACGCCAAAAAAAGCTTCCAACCGTGCCATCTCTTCCCCACAGTGGTAGTTCCAAACAAAATCATCTGCGCCACTAACAATCCCTCGCAACAATGGATGAGGAGGAAGATTTCTCTTCCATCGACATGCATTGGAATTGTAAACAAACCACAAAAATCCAGTCAATTTCCATGAATAAGGACGAGAAGGGAGAGAAAGAACTCCATGGATTGGGTGCCTAGAACCCATGGTCAAGAGAGAAAAACAAGGAGGAGATGAATGAGGAAGGGGAAGGAGTGAATGAGGAATGAGAAAAAGCTCACACATTCAAATATTGAAATGTGGAAGAAGGAGAGTACTTGAAATGAATTGCACTCTCATGTGAGCCACCATTCAACGAACGTACATACAATACCCTTGAGAGCACTTGGTACTCTAGTGCATGTACCTTGCACTCCCACTTGAATGCATTTACATTGATAGGTATTATTTCTCCATCATTCTATTCAATTCCAAATCTAATTTTGGATTTTGGAATGAATATGATACACACACATCCATATAGTTGTACGGAAATAGGTATACAGAAGTATTATCATGTCAAATCTCACCTCCACTCCTTGGTCATCAAAGTGCACGAGCATGGGCCGAGATTTGAAATGGACCACCTCAGCGCTTCCATGAGCCAATCCACGCCAGAATTGAAGCAAGCCTTCGAGAAATTCAGCAAATGGAAAAACGCTAAAGCAACAATCGTGTTCTGGAAGCTCAACCAGATCGGGATGTCGCTGGACAGATACGTGGGTAGACAATCAACGAGAACGCCTACCTGAGCAATCCGGGAAAGGCAACCCCGCGACCCAAACACTCGCGACGAAAACGGATCCCTGTCGGGAACACCACGTGGAGGTTGTCGCGGCAGTGGGGTAAGAGAGCCCGCTCAAACCCCCGAGTGTCAACAGCTGAAAATGCTCCGGCAGCTGAAGTAAGGAAGAAGAGGAAGAAATCAACAAATGCCGCACGACCCCCAACCGCCGGTAGCTCGGGTTCCGCATTGACAAAGGTGGACAGAAGACCTACCGAAGCACCAATGCATGCTGAAGAGTACCTGAAGTTTGCGCAACAATGCAAAGAGTTCTGGGAGGAGCACGGTGACTACTACATCTTTGGCCAGGAGGCAAAATTCCCGGTATCCATCGACCAGTGCTTTCCAGCACATGAGGAGTACATCATTCGAAAGCTAGAGAAGCATATGCTGGAGATGTGCAAGACTAAGCTCCTTCAACTTGCAGATATCAAGCAGCGGCAAGTCGTGTGCCTCACCGTCGCCGACAATGACATGAAGTTGTTGAAGAAACCGCCGGCGAAATGGGAGGACATCCAGCATGGCAAATTCATGATTATTGATAGCCAGCATAGCATTACAGCTTCAGAGGAGCTGCAGCGAGGGCATTGTGACGAGAAGCGGCATGAAGAGCTCAGAACGTGGGATGCCTACATTGTCTGGACATTGGACCCGCTGAAGCTGCACAACATCTCAAAATTCTGCAACACTACCAATCACCTCCAACACGCCCAACCAACATGGGGAAACCATATCATCAGCGGTCGTCTACTCTAGATACACTTCGAACGGCCAACCATGAATGGGGCAGAGGCACGGATCCGGGGGAACAAGGCGATCCAAGCACCATATAAGTGGAAGGTATACACTATCACATTGTATGAGTAATTATCCCGACTCAAGGATACGGCCTCACGCTCTTCGTTGAATAGTTAAAATTCCCAAACATTCATATCATTACCCCCCATCGATTCTAACTGTATGTAAACTCGTAATGTGCTAATGAGACTAGCCGTTTGCAGTTCAAGCTTGGAGCCATTATCTTCGACTCAAGGATAATCACATGAATGTCTGCCTCTAACATCAGATATGATCTTGACTGTTTTGCAGACCTTCGTGACCATGATCCTCAGTCGATTTCAGAGTATCAACCCCAACAAAAAAGAAAACAATGTGAAGGGCATCCCTGATATCAAACATGAGGTCACGATCATGACGCTCGAAGACGACCACTACGCCATGTGGGAGAATTTTCTGACCAGGTACACCGACGGGGACATCGTCAATCCAAATACGTCCCTGCCTTACAGACAGAACAAGGGCGAAGAGAATAGGTACGAGTTGAAGCGCGAGTTCTTCAAGCATATGGGGCACTTCTCAGACGACGACCTCAAGACTTACGTGCAACATCTGCTCAGGAGGACCCCCAATAGAACTCTGCCATACCCCAAAGTCTCCGTTCTGAAATCGAGAAACCCGATCCTGGACAACTACTGTGCGAGTGAGTGGGTTGAGCGCCGGAAGCACAAGAAGGTCATTCTGGAGGAGTTGGTGAATGCTGACAAGTCCCTCACATATGTGAAGGACAAGGGCAATATTATCATGCAAAAATGGAGAGACTGGAAGAAGTCCTTTGCTTTCTCCTCTGCAATATGGGACTTTCTTCTCGCCACTCCCAGCAAAGCTATCTTCGCCATGCGCCGGACAAACAAGGCGGTCAACCAGCGGGCGGACAAGATGGGGGACAAATTCATAGAGTTGAGACATGTTCAATCGCTTTGTTTCACTCAAGAAAAGCGTACCAAAGCAGACTGGCAAGATTCAACTTTGTGCCCATGACGGACCGTTAATGGCGTTGTCATGAATCCAATGTCGTGGGACTACGCTCCTAATACCAGGCCTCTGAGCTTGGGAATTGCGGATCTCCGGGACGTTCCGAAGTACAAAAAATCCGACAACCCGGTCGCTCTGGCTCCGGTTATGCCATTCCTCGAGAAGCTCCTACAGCTCAATGACCCGTTAATAAAAGAGCCCAAAGTATGGCTCTGGATTACGGCGGACACATGGGATGACGCAGCGGCGACTACGTTCATCGATATTCATTTCAAGGACTAGGAATACAAGCAGTCCGTCTACAAGGCATGCAAAGCTGAGCGGCTCTATGACATACCCATTCGGTAGGCTGCGCTGCCCTCCGTTAATCTCCACTTCTTTTATCAGCGAGATGTTCCGTCATACATTCTTGGGCTCATAAAGCCAGAGTACATTGCAGCCAATATCGCCTACTACAATGATCCCCGGGAGAACCACGAGTCCAAGTTTCGATCGAACTCAAGCGAGCTGCAAATGGAGTTCTACTTGGATATGATCCAGAACTTTGCATCTCCGGGGGAGAACTTCTTTGGCGTCTACACGGGTGCCAAGTGCATGCTGGCTGCAAAGGTAATGCCTCCCACCATAGGTGGACTGTTATCTTCGACTCAAAGATAATTCTAGTCGTTTTCATGCCTGCACTGCATGTATGTTGGTCCACGTCTGTGCATTTGAAGTGTTATTTCTGAAATATTGCTGCTCTCACTCCTCCTCTATCTTCAAGTCGAGGATAAGTCTCGAAGCTCAACCAGCTATAGGGTGCCCGTTGTTCATACACATCATTAACCACTCGCTTGCTGATTCTGCAGATGTATGGCTTGCACTACAACGGGATCGCGAGCAATGTGGGATTACAGAAACTCAAATCCCTCGCGCAGAAGGCCAAAAGCCTAGACATGAAGGATTTCCAGTTCGGAAATTCCCCATACATGGGGAATTACATCAAGCCCGTTACAGCGGCAATCCTGTGCTCCCGCGACGAGGAGTCATCACCCTCTCCTGCACGGTTGAGGGATCCAGGACCCCTACTGGTGGTGGAGGTCAATCCGGAGCTGGGCCCTGACAAGGAGGACCGTGATTAGGCGGATCTTGAGGGCAACGAGGAAGATGAGGACGTCTATGAGGAGTTCGACCAGTACAGGACTCATCTTTTGGACGGGGGTAGCGAGGAGGAAGACGATGGAGAAGATGATGATGCTTTGTCCAACTATGGAGCTTTCGACAAGGATGACGATCCCCACTTTACGACAAAGAAGTCGAGAGCGGCAAAAATACAGACTCCCCGGAGACCTCGAGCCGGAGCAAGTCGCTCCGGCCATAGGTCTCGTGCCCCGGATCCTCGAATCGAGGATACTTCGCGCCATGGATTCTCCTCATGCTCCCCTCCTCCTCAGCAATCCGAAGGACCAGCGAGGCCGAGCTGTTCAGGTCCTCCTCCACCAAAGCGAGGCCGAGCTGTTCAGGTCCTCCTCCACCAAAGGGAAAGGCGAGCGCTGACGAATTTGCTACCGCTGCTAAAATAGAGCTCAGCAACTCTGACGAGGATCCGCCAGCACCATCTGCTTCAGTAGCAAGAGATGTCTCAGTACCGAGCGCTCGCCCTGCACCATCGTCCACCAGTGAGATAGAAACCATCGAAGTGCAAATTGCAAAGCTGAAAGTACTGAAAGCCAACTCGACCTCTGTTGATTGCAAAGAAAACGACTGCGATGCTTATGAGCTTTCCTGGTCGGAAGAGAAACTAGAAAGGAAAAAGCAGAAGAGGGATAATGAGGAAGCCTTGATCGGAAGGGAACTTCAAGAGTTGAAGGCGGCTGAGGCAAAGCGTAAACTAGAGTACGATGAGATGCTCGCCAAAGCCAAGCAGGATGCAGAGGCCGAAGCCAAAGAGAATTTATGGCAAAGTTGAGGGCAAAGTACTTTAACGACCTTAGGAGCTCCCAAACCACGGGTTCTTCTACTCCGTCTGCTAGACCCTCGAATTTGGCGGTGAGCAACATCCCTGCTACTCAGGACTCGGCCCTCCAACTTCCCGCTTACGATGCTCCTCGTGATCCTCGACCCGAGGATATGTCTTGTTCCTTGCCTGCTCCAGCTGCGGTTACATCTCATGCACCACGTTTTGCTTCTCCAGATCCGGTTGGCAGCGCTGCCCCTCCGGCTCAGCTGGACGATCATCCGCGGGAGATCCTCATGTTTACCTCCCCGGTACACCACCATCCTTGAGTCGAGGATAATTCTGGACATCCTCAACTCGAGGATAATTCTGGACATCCTCGAGTCAAGGATAATTCTGGACATCCTCGAGTCGAGGATACTCTTGCGCCTCCTCCAAGTCCCAAAGATGCCTCCCTTGCCTCGCCTCCTAAGGCCGAGACTCAATTCGATGTTGTACGCTCGACTCCCCCGCCTATCGATGTAGAAGTCTGCGGCTGTCCTCCAGCTGCCTTAGATGAGGAGCTTGTGGACTACAAAGATGACGCTCCGCTGCAGCAGCTCGAGCCGGCACCGATCATACCCGCCGTGGAGTTTGTCGACAGCGACTCACACAGTCTTGCAGATCAGGTACACTCCCCTGACCTTTCAAACCCTTATGAATATTGATGAGTCGCCGGGATGCCACTTGACAGAAGTGTTTTACTACCTCCATCAACTCGTCATTGCCCGTACGTAGACTCTTATTTCTATTCATTCTGGTTGACAGGAGGGAGTGCCTCGTCTGTGAATATGTGGCGCTGTCGACCCGCCCCGTTGCGATAGCCTCCTGTAGGATAGTGTAGATTCACGGCTTCCGGATGTAGTTTTGTGATGCGTGCATAGCTGCCCCTTGGGCGACATTTTTTTACCGGATGATTGTATATTATATTAACTATGTAAATTAAATATATGAGGCACTAATTTTTTGAATATCCTTGCCTAATGTCTTCTCATTTTCCATGTTTTTGTCCAGCCGGCATTGCTTAAAAGTGTGCACCGTCCGCTGCCCCTGAAACCATCATATGTGGAGGGTGTCCTGCCCTCACTTAGTGGGACGAAATGCTTTGCCCCACTCTCAAGCTCCCCTATCTCTGCTTCTGCATTGAATCAGGTAACTCTACTTGTTCTGTGCTTGCTTTGATCAGGTAGAGTCGTCGTGTAGCGGAGTCGCCGTGCCGCGGAGTGTATCGTCTATAGGGTCCCAACTGCGGAAGAAGTGGTTGAATATCGTTTTCAACTTGAACGGCATTCTCTGCCAGTGCATCGATAGGTCCCAGATCCCCAAATCTGCGCGGGTCAACCATATCGGAATGCGCCTCTTTTTGTCGTCACATCCCACAGTAACTGGCCCAAAGGGTGTCTACACTCGTCCCTGTCTGGCGGAGTTCTTGGACATGGTCGTCGAGGTTGCCGATCATGTCTTTGTCTGGAGCTCTATGAGGAGGTCCACCGTCGAGCTCATCGCGGGGTTCCTCTTCTATGGCGCCAAACAACCCTACGAGATTATGGGGCAGGATTTCTTCACTGAAGTTGAAATCTCAGAGGGGCAACACCTTAAGGACTTGTCTGGCACCAAGAAGATCTTCTTCAAGGACCTCTCCAAACGGGTGTTCTCCATTTCCAATGGGGATGTTATCGACAAGGACAACAACCTCCTCATAGACGATACCCCCGAGAAGATTGAGTGCAATGAGGGCGGAAACGCAATTTTCTTAGAATCCTGGTCCCGTTCTAAAACTAGAGACGACTTTCTCATGGGGTCTCTAGCTCCGTGGCTTCGCCAGCTGCACTCCTCTTGTGCTCTGGGCCGGCTGGGTGCGTACGTCAAGGATAATCGGATCGGGCGTGGTCCGCTTGAACCGTCTGATCTTCTCTACGCCCACATCCGTCGTGGGCTCAATCAGTCCTTAGCCTTTTTAGGCCAATTTTACGACTTCCCAGGGATTCGTTAGTTCATGGTCGCCTTGTTTTGTAGGAGTGACGTTGTTTGGGTCTTCAAACCGTAATTACATTTTGTATGATTAATTTTGTACGCCACTTTGTATAAATAAAATGTGTTAATCGGAATTATGTAAATGCTCATAGTGTTTTTGGGACCTATTGAATGTGTTTGTCTTCTCTCGTGCTTATCTCGATTTGGGACATAGATCCTTCATTCTAGGATGATGCCTTCCTCGAAACCTGCTCAGTGTCCTCGGATCGAGGATAATTTGCGCTCGGCCCCTTTGCGTCCGCCGCGGAGTGGCGCCTTTTCTGGCTCAGCCAGTCCGGTCCAGTCCCCGGTTGTCCAGTGGTGCGTGATGCTCGTCGGCCCAAGGACTCAAGATCCATGGGTGTCGGCTATCCGAAGCTATGCTCCACAAACCGAGGGAAGGCTCCTCAGCCTACCCGATCACTCGAGGACTACGATTGTTTTAATCTCATAGATTGTATGCTATCGTTCGAGGCCTGGCAGAGGTGAAAGCGTTGGAGGAAGCGTTGGAGGCTAAGAAGAATCGTCGTAGTGGAGGCAAGGATGGCTAGCTTAGGGGGTCATGTGTTCCCCGTAATAGTAGTACGTCACTTACTGTTGTGTCACTAACTCACTATAAATATTAGCTGTCCCCACAAAACCCCATAAACATTTGATACCCTGATAGCATACGGTTGGTCTTGTGTACCACCGTATGTTGTTCTTGAAAACCTATATCGCCAAGGGCATATTCGAATATCTCATGTCTATAACTGTATCATGATCTACTAGTACTACTTATACTTGTATACTCTAGGACGCATTATCTTGTACACTTGTGTACATGAGCACGGTACTGGAAATTCCCACGCTCCCATACATCAAATAATACGTGCAAACTTCCACAAAGCGGATGGCATCAGTGTGCTCTTCATACTTTTCACTTCAAATGTGCTAAATTGAATGGGTTGGTGTATGGAAGTCTCAAAATGTGCAATTTGTCTCAATTTAATGAGCATTAGTTTCTTTTGTTTTTCTTTGATTGCAATGAGCTCAAAGTAACTACTTCTTTTATTTCATCAATCAATCTAATTCGACCTTTCTATATCTTTGGCTTCAACAACTATCCTTGAAAGGAAGCCCGCAATAGAGGGTTGGGAGTCTCAAAATGACCATTTTGTGTCATTTTAATGAATATTGCCTTTGTACAGAACTTTTGAAATGAAATTTGACAAGGGAGGGAGGGCCAAAAGAATCACAAGGGATGAGTAAAAAGAGGGGGAGCGTGAATCTAACTGATTGCCAACGTGGCAGTCGCACGTGTTCAAAGCATGGGCTGGGTTTGAGAAGCCGTGGTGAGTAATCACATAACAAAGGGAACAGGCCATGAGGTAGGAAGGTACCGGCTGTGGTAGAGGTCTAAAAGATCCTAAAAAATGGTAAACATTTTACAAAACATTTATAAACAATCTTGACAAATGAATCACAAGGGCTAAGTCTAAAACAGGGGGGGGCAAATGATTTGATAAGGGGGGGTGCAAATGAATCACAAGGGCTGAGGTGCCTATTTCTTGGATGCCTAAGCCGCATTTTGAGTGTAACCAACAAACATTTCAAAAAAGTTTACAATAGTTTTATAAAAGTTTTTGACAAAGAAGGGACAAATGAATCACTAGGGTTGCGTCTAAAGATTCAGAAGGTCTGACTCTAATGATTCACAATGGCTCAGTCTAAAAGATTAGGATGAGGCCTGTGTGTAACTGATTCAAAAGGCGCAGAGTTCTAAAAAACCGTTGTGTAAAAAGTTTGACAATAGGAGGGGTTAAATGAATCACAAGGGCTGAGTCTAGAAAGGGTTTAGGGTATCTAATTGATTGCCAACGTCAAGGGGGCAGAAGCAGTGGCTGAGTGATCAAAGAAGGGCTGGGTTTTTGAAGGGGTGGCTGAGTGATCAAAGAAGGACTGAGTGATCAAAGAAGGGCTGGGTATAAGAAGGAGTGGCTGAGTGATCAAAATCCTAATGGGGAACATGCCATGGGGCAGCCGGTACCGGCTGGGGCAAAAGGTACAGGTTATTGGATGCCCAAGCCGCATGCCGAGTGTGAGCAAAAAAAATTTAAAAACCATGTACAGAACTTTTCAAATGAAATTTGACAGGGGGGTGCTAAATGAATCACACGGGCTGAGTAAAAAAAGGGGGCCCTGAATCTAACTGATAGCCACCGTGGCAGTCGCACGTGTTCCAAAGAAGGGCTCGGTTTGAGAAGCCGTGGTGAGTGATCAAATAACAAAGGGAATAGGCCATGGGGTAGGAAGGTACCGGCTGTGGCAGAGGTCTAAAAGATCCTAAAAAATGGTAAACATTTTACAAAACATTTATAAACAGGATTGACAAATAAATCACAAGGGCTCCGGCTAAAAGGGTGGGGGGGGGGGCAAATGAATCACAAGGGCTGAGGTGCCCATTTCTTGGATGCCTAAGCCGTATTTTGAGTGTAACCAATAAAAATTTCAAAAAAGTTTACAAAACTTTTATAAAAGTTTTTGACAAAGAAGGGACAAATGAATCACTAGGGCTGCGTCTAAAGATTCAGAAGGTCTGACTCTAATGATTCACAATGGCTCAGTCTAAAAGATTAGGATGAGGCCTGTGTGTAACTGATTCAAAAGGCGCAGAGTTCTAAAAAACCGTTGTGTAAAAAAGTTTGACAATTGCAGGGGTTAAATGAATCACAAGGGCTGAGTCTGGAAAGGGTTTAGGGTATCTAATTGATTCCCAACGTGGAGGGGGCAGAAGCAGTGGCTGAGTGATCAAAGAAGGGCTGGGTTTTTGAAGGGGTGGCTGAGTGATCAAAGAAGGGTGAGTGATCAAAGAAGGGTTGGGTATAAGAAGCCATGGCTGAGTGATCAAAATCCTAATGGGGAATAGGGCATGGGGCGGTTTTAGCCGGCTCGGGCAAAGGTCCAGGTTATTGGATGCCCAAGCCGCAGAAGTATAAGCAAAAAAATTTAAAAACTATGTACAGAAATTTTTAAATGAAATTTGACAAAGGGGGGGGGCCAAATATATCACAAGGGCTAAGTAAAAAAAGGGGGGGCCTGAATCAAACTAAAAGGACAGAGTTCTAAAAAACCAGAAGAGGCTTTTGAGTTCTGGATTCACAAGGGGCAGAGTCTATCGAAAAAAAATTAAAAAAAATTTACAAGACGTTTAAAAAATGTTTTGACAAGGGGGCGGAGCAAATGAATATAAAGGGCTGAGGAAAAAAAATGGGGGGCCTGAATCAAACTAAACGCCAAGGTGGCAATCGAACGTGTTCAAAAGAAGGGCTGAGTATAAGAAGCTGGGCTGAGTGATCATAAAGCATTGGAAACAGGCCATGGGGTCGGCCGGTACCGGCTGTGGCCGAGGTGCCTGTATCTTGGATACCTTAGCCGCATTTCGAGTGTAACCAAAAATAATTTCAAAAACGTTTACAAAACTTTTAAAAAAAAATTGACAAGGGGGGGGGGTAAATGAATCACAAGGGTGAGTCTAAAAACGGGCGCTTGAATCTAACTGATTGCCAACGTCAAAGGGGGCAGTTGTGGTTTGAGAAGCAGTGGCTGAGTGATCAAAGAAGGGTTGAGTGATCAAAGAAGGGCTGAGTGATCAAAGAAGGGTTGGGTTTAAAAAGCAGTGGGTGGGTGATCAAAGAAGGGCTGAGTGATCAATGAAGGGATGGGTTCAAATAACAAAGGGGACAGTCCATAGGATCAGCCGGTGCCAACTGGGGTGAGGTGTGGCCGAGTGTAAGCAAAAAAAAATTTTAAAAACATTTACAAAACGTTTATAAAAAATCTTGACAAGAGAGGGGGGTAGTCTAAAAGATGGGCTGGGGTTTAAGAAGTTGGTGGTGAGTGATCACACCCTAATGGTGAACCTTATGGGGTCGGCCGCTGCCGGCTGTGGCTGAAGTGCCAATTCCTGGATGCCTTCGCCATAGGCCAAGTGTAAGCAAAAAAAAAAACAAAAAAGTTTACAAAATGGTTATAAAAAAAATTGACAAAAAAGGGGGGGTCTAAGCATTCACAAGGGGCAGAGTCTAAAATATTCAGAAGGGCCTAAGTCTAAATGTTTGACAAGGGGCTCAGTTCTAAGTGGCCCCATTACTATCAACTTTGAGGGCTCACATGGGCAAGGTGCTGGCCATGGGGTCGGCCGGTACCGGCTGGGGTGACGTGCCATTTTGTTTAAGCCATTACCGTAGACTAAGAGATGGAAAAAAAAAACAAAAAAATTTAAAAACGGACAGTAAGTACGTTAAGTAAGGGCTTTAAGTACTTTAAAAAGTTCAAAACGGACTTTAAATACTTTAAGTTCTTCAAACGGACTTTTAGTACGTTTAGTATTGTAATTAAGTACCAGGTTGATAGTTCATTTTGGGCCATGGGGTCGGTCATGGAGTCGGCCATGGCGTAGGCCGGTACCGGCTGGGTATTCGACACTACTTTTGCCTAACTAAAATTTGCAAGATAAGTAAGTCTAATCATTTACAGGGGCTATAACGCCCTCAATCCTGAAGAGAGAAATGTATGTAACTGATTCATAAGAGGCATAGTCTCACTGATTTAATGGATGGGCTGGGGTATACTACGCTGACGGAAGGTTTAAAAGAGGGCAGGGGAACTGGCCATAGGGTTGGCCGGTGCCGGCTAGGGTAGATGTGCCAATTTTTGGTTGCCCTAAATTTAGAAAAATAAAATACAATAAATATGACAGGCCAGTGAATCACGTTAATGGGCCAATAAATCACAAGATAGGGGCCAGTGAATCACAAAGGAGTAGAGAATACGGAGACACAGGGGTTGAGTCTAAAATGTCCAGAAGAGACTCAGTCTAACTGATTCATAATGCACAGTCTTGGGTGTCTGGAGAACAGGGCATGGGGTCTGCCGATACCGGCTGGGCTGAGGTGCTAATTCTTGGATGCCTTTGCCACAGGCCGAGTGTAACCAAAACCATTTCAAAATATTTTACAAAACTTCTAAAAAATCTTTTGACAAGAAAGAGGGGGGCAATTATTCAAAAGGGGCAGAGTCTAAAACATCCAGAAGAGGCCTGCACATAACGTGGTAGTTGTACGTGTTCAATTGAAGGGTTGGGTTTAAGAAGCAGTGGCTGAGTTTTAAGAAGCAGTTTTAAGAAGCAGTGGCTGGATTTAAGAAGCAGTGGCTAAATCAAATAAAAAAGGGGAACAAGGCATGGGGTCGGTTGGGACCGGCTGTGGCAGAGGTGCCAATTCTTGGATGCCTTAGCCACAGGCCGAGTATAAAAAAAAAATTTCAAACGATTCTACAAAACGTTTATAGAAAGGTTTGACATGAAAGGGGGGGCCAAATAAATCACAAGGGCTAAGTCTAAAAACATCCAGATGAGGCTTTAATCTTGTACATGTTCAAAAGAAGGGCTGGGTACAAGAAGGTGGGCTGAGTGATCAAATTCCAAAGGGGTCGACCAGTACCGGCTCTGGCTGAGGTCCACGTTTGAGGATTCCTTAGCCGCAGTCCGAGTAAACCCAAAAATAATTTAGAAAAATAATTTCCAAAACGCTTGTAAGGAAGTTTGACAAGATGGGTGGGCAAATGAATCACAAGGACTGAGTGTAATGGTTCACATTCAAAGGCTGCGTTATAGATCATCTAGAAGAGGCTATTTGAAACTGATTCACAAGGGGCAGTCTAATGTGTTCAAAAGATGGGCTGGTGTTTAGGAAGCTGGGGTTGATATTTAGGAAGCTGGATCCCATATCACTTTTTAGCTCTCTAAGTCTGGATGCGATAACCGAGTGTAACCAAAAAAATTTCAAAAAATTCTACAAAACTTTTCTAATTTTTTTTTACAAGAGCTGGGTGGCAAATGAATCACAAGGGTTGAGTCTAAAGGAGGGGGGCAAATGATTCACAATGGTTCAGTCTAAAATGGCTCAGAAGAGGCGTGAATCAAACTGATTCCCAAGGAGCAGAGTTTTGAGTGATTAAAAGTGCACTAGGTGTCGGCCATGGAGTAGGAAGGTATCGGCTGGGGGTGAGAAGCAAAATTTTTAGAAGCCTAACCACTAGGCTTAGAGAAGGAAAGAAAAAAAAAATCATTTTACACAAAAGGTTACAAAAATCATTGATAAGATTTTGATTCTAAGAATTCTCAAGGGGCCGCAGTCTTAAAATCTCTCTAGAGAGCTGAGTCTAAATCATTGACAACAAGCGCTGAGTGTTCAAAACTGACAAGATGGTCTAAGTCTAAAGATGCACAAGAGGGATGAGGAAAGATTCACAAAGGGCTGAGTTAAGATTCACAAGGAACCTCAATGTACAAAAATTAACAAAATGGGCAGAGTCTAACTATTTCACAATAGGACAGAGTCTAAATGATTCACATGAGGCTATGTCAAATTGCTTCACAAGAGTTCTGAATTCTAAAGATTCAGAAGATTACTGTGAAGATCAAAATTGAGTGTTCAATAGTGGGCTGGGGTACTAGTCATGGGGTAGGAAGGTACTGGCTGGGGTAAGGAGTAGCTTTAGAATTTTGTGGCCAGGATGCTTATAAAAAATTACGAATAATGTTTCAAAATCTTTTAAAAAAACGTTGACAAGATTGGAATGGCAAAAGATTCATAACCTTGTTGAACCGCCTGGAGAGTGTTGGCCTGGATCTCCAACTCGAACGTGGCCCCCGTCTCCACTTCTGCGCTGCCTGGAACCTCCATGATTTTTCCCATAACGACTACTTCACTCTCTTGCCAATTCAATCTATCCCAATTGAGATACGACCAGCAAGCACGCAAGCAATGGAGTCAGCTTTAATCTACAGAAATTTTGGAAGGATAGGAAAATTCCAGAAACCCTAAATCCTCATTCAGTGTTGAGAGAGAAATGAGAACCTTGATGTTGGAGACAGAGGCGATTGGCGAGATGTCAACGGGGTGCAAGAGCGCGCAGTGTAGGATCGGAATTTGAAGACGAGGGCCAAACCCTACTACGATCCGGCGGCAAGCAATGAACACTGATGAGGTGATCGCAAGGCCGCAAACAAGCAAGAAACGAGGCGATCCAGAAGAGATCGCAACAAGGGCAGGGCCGCAAGCAGTCCAACAGAAATGGAATCTGTGGGGAGGAGCGATGGCAGGGCCAAAGCTCCTGAGTAGATCCACCGCAGCCATGGCCAAACCCTACATGGCCAAGGCCCACATGAGAAGCTAGGTGCAAGGCCATGGGCTAAATAAATCCAGTTCCAAGGAAGACCACAACATGAAGGGCAGTGGGCAATAAAATGAGAATGTGGCCTCAAGAATTAGACATAAGTAAGTGGATCTAAGACATGAGGTCAGGACTCCTCTGTATACGTGGATTAATCTTCTCCAGAATGAAGCATCATAGACTTAGTATCTTTGGTGCTTATATCAAAACGCTAAATTATTGATCTCACTCCTCATATAAAAAGAACAAATTTTACCTCTACATCATGCGACTCTTCCTCGGAATCACTTCCCTCCTAACAAATCTCTGGTTCCTTGCTCTGAATGGGCGTCTCAAAGCCTGTCTCTTGAATCGTGTCCAACTCGCGTTCAGTGCCAAGTTTGCCATAATCTAAAACTCTTACACTGTCTTCCTGGGCACGTTCCTGAGATTTCCCACGCCTTGTCCGCATCTTGCTTCGCTGCAATTGCTTTCTAGTACTAAACGTTAGACTAGTCTTTCGTCTTCTCTTCTAGGCTCCTCTAGGCATACTGAAGAACTCTCATCGTTCAAGCAGTTAACAGCTTTGAACCTGCACTAGCAATTATTGATTTCTATTTCGAAAGATTTCTTTTGATAGATTGCAGGTTACAGACAGCTTGGCGGCCGTGAAACCAGTCTGACAAAGTGAAATCAAATCAATCAGCGGACAATTCTGAGGTCAGCATCATTCTCCCTCTAAGAAAGTCTAATCCTGAAACGTGACTCTAGTATGAACTTGCCATGATGCTGATCGTGCAGCATCCATGCAAATGTTTTTAGAAATCTGTCAGAGTTGAGACGGCTACTTCCTAAACTGCTGCCTAAACCGCAGGCATCAGCTGCACTCTACAATTATATCCCTCTAGAGAAATACTGATCTAGATTTAGGGTTTCGGGATCCAGAAACACACATCTAGATTTAAGCACTCATTTCCTAAATGCTCACTTTCATTCCGGATTGCATTGAATGTTAAGAATTTACGCTTCTCCAAGAGTAGACCATGGCACTCGTTCGTGTCGAAGGAGCAGTCATCCCTACTTCGTTCTTGCTAGGGGACGACGGAGTAGCAGTTGTTTCAGCGTTCAGTCTTAGTTTAACGTTTTAGTTTCTTGCAACAACAGTGCACATTTGATGCTGAGTCAGGTCTGCTTACGCACTCCGTTAGGCAGCTCCCAACCACTACTGAAGATGGAAGAGTGTCGTTGCTTAAGGCAGGTAGGTATAGAGCTTACGGTCTATCCGATTTCCTTATGGATGCATCTACCGAACTCTTGACTCCAAGGGAGTCATCCACTTGCACTGTGCAAACCACCATGCCAGGCCGAGTGAAAATTGAGCCAGGTTTAGAGACGATCTATGAACTTAGTGATGATGACGTCACAAAGGATGTAGAACACGATCCTATCCTACCTCGTTCTCAGCCTAATCTCCAAACTTCTGCAGGCAGTTGTCCTTCCACTAGTAAGCAGCCTACACCGTTTTCTCTGTCACCAAAACAAAGTGTCGTAGAGTGCCTGAAATTGCTATGTACTAGGAAGGGTTCTAGGAATATGTTCAAAAAAATTGACTTAACCTCTACCTCTATCAAACGAGTCGAGTTCTTGCCGCCCCAGTACAATGGCCATCTCATCTTTGAGTAGCCTCCGTTGGGATCCTCTTCAAGATCTAACAAAGCAAAGCAACTCCGTGGCATGGACAAACACTATGACGGACATGTATGGACTCGTACTCACACGTCCAACATTGTCAATGATTTTGGGTTGATATTCTGTACCTCTTCTTGTTGTGGTCATTTACAATGTGAAAATGTCGACTGTGACTTTCTAACCCGTATCACCCGCACTACAGCTGTTAACGAAACTGAGTGGGATGAAGTATCTTCATTTGTTTTTGACGTGGGAAATAATCCTCCCAAGGGCTCCACCCTTGTTTGCAAATGCTGTAAAGTTCCTCCCTCCTGTCTTGCAACCTGCGATGCAAAAACATATTACGTCCTACGTAAAAACAGCATGACTCGAGCTTGTGTTCATTTTAGAACTCACGACCACCCTGTCATGGTTGGGACTTACCGAGACGATATTGCCAGAGGCGAGAGTTTGGTGGAGGAGCACGTGCACCAAACTCTTTCTGCAACAAAGTTTGCGATCGTCTTAGAGGAAACAAAGGAGATGGTAGGGGATATGCTTGTGGCAGCTGAAGGTGCCGAATCAAGTACTCTTGAACTCGATGACCTCCTGCCGTTCTTTGACAGATGCAAGGAGTTGACCTCCCCCAACATTTGCAACAAGGTGACGGGCTTCAAGTACTTCCAAAGGTTCGGTATCATGGATAGCATCACCAAGCTTCGCGGCTCCAGCAACTGGCCATTTGTCCAGGAGAACAAGTTCCCTGGTCAAGGATCGGAGTCGGACAAGGTCTTTGTCTTCAAAATGTTAGAGATTGGTCCCGGTAGTTGAGTTGACCTTGTGAAACATATGCGGCGCGGTGGAGACCTGCAAAACGCATGGCTCATGTTCGATCATGTGAAGAGGGTGAAACACTAGACAACCATGGGCTGCCATGTTTACTACCCCACTTATTGCCGTATTATGACCATTGCGTTGTGTGATATGGAGTTGGAAGACGTCGCAGCTCAAATGGTCGTTTGGAAGAATCTCAACGCCGTCGTCGCACGCCACGGACTTCAGGATCCAAACTTCAACGGCTTGATGACCGACAGCGCGCAACCAAACTGGAATGCAGTCCGCATTGTGTACGGGAGTGGAGATGCATCAATCCCGATGCCAAATAAAGAGCAAACATGTCTCTTCCATTGGGTGCAGTCATTGGAGAAGCACACGAAGGCTGACATCAGAGCTGACCTCCAAGACCAACATCGCATGCTCTGCAAGCAATACAAGAACGCCTCGACGCAAGCGGAGGCAGATTCCCGCTATCTTGGTATCCGAGCTTGGTGGCACTCCTCGGGAGCTACTACTGAAGATGGATTGAGGCGTCTCGACCTATGGCTAGCCTTCTGGCATTTTCAGTACCGCCAGTGGGGAGGTTTCATGCAACTTGAAAGCTCCAAAACCCTAAACTCTAAACCCTAAGTCCATGCCATTGCTTGTTCTCCTCTCTACAACTTCTAACTCTAAATGTGCATTTCTTTTTATATAATAGGACCTCACTGAAGACGAGTTGGCCGAAATGCCTTCTTGCAACTTAGCCGAAAGTATCCACAACAAATGGAAACAACAATCTGGTGATCGAGGGCCAGACCTGTTTGTCGCTAGTGTGGATGACTTCGTCTGATCCTCCATGCAGAGCGTCGTGTATTACCAATACCTCAAGGGAGATAGAGCTGGAACTGGCCCTACCAAAGAAGAACTGAAACTCCGGATTGCACAAAAGTCTACAGAGCGCACTAGGAACTCGAAATCCCTACACGAAGCATTAGCAAAGATGCCTGGAGCGGAGGAGTTTTGCACTCGAATGCCTCAACTAGAAGGAAAAGAAGTCTTCCTGTCGTTGAAGCGGAAAGCAGAGGTTCCAATCGGTTTGGAGTATGACTCTCACAAACCCGACATGATCAGCATCTCTCGTCCTCGAGTCCAGACCAGGGGTGCAAGGAACAACGCCATAAACCTAAATGCTTCTCTAGTGGAGCTGTCAGTCTCTCCCCAAGAACTAGAGAAGTCTGATGTACCAGTGCAGGTTCAAGATGCAACCCCAGCAGCAGCTCTACACCACAATACTTCCGTGCAAGAAACGGCTTGCGACGAGAGTCAGTGGCACATAGCTAGGCTGAAACACCCATATGCGAAGGCTTGTTTTGCGCAGCAGGTTGTCACTAAGAAGAAGTGCATCGCTCAAATCATACAAGACGGGAAATCTACTGCTGCTCCTACAAACACAGGCTTGATAGACAACTACAAGAAGAATGGCAAGGAGCGCATGGAATTCTTCTTCTGCAACGACAACATCGAGAGATGTGTGAAAGGAACCCGCAGAAAGTGGGTTATGTCCCGCCCTGAGGTCCTGGACATCTGGCCCGTGAAGCACGATACTAACCTAACACGCAAAGAGATACTTGCACTAGAAAATGCTGGCTTTCGACTTCCACAGCGCGAGGTCATATCGCCGCCAAGGCTCTTCCAAGACCACCCTCTCCTCGTCGACTTGTCAACATATGTAACTCCAGCTTTCCCTGCTGAAGTTCCCAAGCGACGTCATGGCAAGAATGTCCTCCGCAACAAGAAGAGCCTATCCATCAAGCAAGCCAACAACTGTGCTAGCGCTGCAGCATTCAAGGGTTGCATAAGGAAGGTGGAAATGGTTCCAGTCCCTGCCCTGGGTTGCATCGTCACGTTGGATTCGGGCACGCCTCCAACAACTCAGCGGTACCTTCTCACAATTTCCCAGTTTCGAGACTGCTCCTGCCGTTATTTCAAGGAGATGGTGACCAAGGCAAAGGGAGGATGCAACCAATGGGCTCAGTGCAAACATCTCTATTTTGTCTTCACGGTCGTTTGTGGGTTTGATGCTGATGTAGATGCCTTCATACATGCACCTACTCTTAGCTTCAACGAAATTAAGCTAGTTCTTGAGAGTGGATTGTTGACTCATCCAACATCCTAGGATACTTCAATCTTGTTGGTTCCACTGTTGACATGTTCACTCTCCAAGACAATGAAATTGTAGTGAGACTAAAATGGGCCACTACTGGAGTTTTGAAAATCACGCTATATTGTGTAGGAAACCCTAAACCCTAAACTCTGGTATTTTTTCTTTCTTGTACCTAAATTGTTCTAAACGCTAAAGTTGCTATGCATTTCAAATAATTATGCCCAAACGTACTGATTGGCCCCTAATAAGACGCTGAAACAACATTTTCTTTTTACCTAAAACCGCGGACTTGGGTCTAATTACCACGGTTATAGAGACAGAGTGTGCCTTAAATGTGCCTTTATCCCTGAACCACTGACCCTAGACCGCGGTTATAGGTACCAAATATTCCACGGTCATACGTCAAAAAAATTACTAAAATAACTGAATATTCGAATAATTACTAATTATAGTGTTGTTGACCACGGTTGACCTGAAATTCTTGCTCGTAATCCCACATTTCTCTGCTCACTGCTCACCGCTCCCCGCTCCCCGCGCGCATACTATCCTCGTCTAGAGGTAAACAAAGAAAAATGGACTTTACTAACAAGGCCCATGTACGCACTCGTTGGAAGTAGAGCTATAGGGCCTTTTTTTCTTTGGAGGCTTTAAGACCTTCCCCGGTGCCTAAGGAGACGTGGTGATTTGTCCAACCGTCACCTCCGTGGCAAGGCTGCTCATGCCCATGTTGCAAAACACCTCCAGATTACGCTCAATGTTCTTCTATCTAGCAAGCTTGTATGGGTGCACTGTGCCCTGTTTGGCGGTGGCAACTTATTTCTTTGCCGCACGGTGCTTCCCTTTACCCATTGCTCCAGAGTTGTCGGTGTCGGTGTTGCCGTCTTTGCTCGCCGACTTGTTGCTCTCTTCCTTGTCCCTCTCCTCGCTCTCGTGGTCGTCGCTCTCCTCGATCTCGTGGTCGTCGCTCTCCTCGCTCTCGTGGTCGTCGCTCTCCTCGCTCTCCTCGCTCTCGTGGTCGTCGCTCTCCTCGCTCTCCTCGCTCTCGTGGTCGTCGCTCTCCTCGCTCTCGTGGTCGTCGCTCTCCTCGCTCTCGTGGTCGTCGCTCTCCTCGCTCTCGTGGTCGTCGCTCTCCTTGCTCTCGTGGTCGTCGCTCTCCTCGCTCTCCTGGTTGTCACTCTCTTTGCTTGCAGCTGGCGGCGTCCCTTTCCATGCGTTTCACATCGGCTTGCTTCCCCGCAATCGCCGTCTTTGCTGCCCTCACGGCTCCTGACAGCGTTGTTGCCTTCCCCGCACTGACTTCCTTTCTCGTGCTCGCTCACTTCTCCTTTGCCGCAATCTTTGACTTCGTCGTCCTTGCAGCTGCTGTCCACAAAGTCGTCTTCCTTGCGCTTGCTGACTTCCCTTTCAGCGCGATCGCCGACTTCGCCGCCCTCGCAACTGTTGTCGACGTTGTTGCCTACGATTTCTCCATGATCTCCGACTCCAAGCCGTTTTCTCCGTTGTCAAAAACTATATTCCTCTCCGCCTCTGCCTCCACTTTGGATTCCTTGCTGCCGCTTCTCTCCTCCTGCTCGTCAAACTCTTCCTCCTTCGAATCTTCCTCCTGAGACTCTTCTTCAGTCGATTCTTCCTCCTTCGACGGCTCGCTCTCCGACACCGTGGCCTCTTTTGATTTCGCCATGGCGACAAAGCTTCCAAGTGCGACTACGAGTTCTCTGTGAATTCCTCATAGTGGTCTCCATTTTTCTAATACAGCAAGCTGAAGGTTAGAAGTTCAACAATCCTATGCAATTATGATTGAAGAGGTTGGCAGAGGGAGTGAAGAAGTGGAGTGAAAGTGAAAATCAGAGCACTTAGGATTTTGTAATCAATGGGTGGCGGCTGTGGCATAACTTCGGAATTAATAGTTCACGCCAACTCTTGCTGTTGTCTTCGTAGGCTATTAATAGTTCATTGTCATCTATCGATGACTAGGTTTAGTCATCCACTCTGCTTTGTTGGCTATTTGTAGTCAGGAGTTCTACATCTATGGCTAGATTGAACTAAAAGTGTGTTTATTCTGTATAGGTGGACCACGGAATTGCTAATGGATCTGACATCCCGAGAGGATCTTCTGCATTTGCAACTGTGGGACATCGAAGAGAAAGAAGCTGACAGACAAGGTCTAACGGTTACTCTTGCTTATGTAAGAAATGCATGAGTGCAAGAATAGTATAAAAGAAATCCATCCGCATCCATCCGCATACATCTGCGGACGTGACCATCTCGGATGGGAACATCGTGATGACGCTCTTGGAAAGTCTACCACCTTCGTACGAGTATCTCATTGTGGCCATGGAGTCGAGGCCTATTTCCGAACTCACATTGGACTATGTGACATCACGGTTGTTGCACGAGCTCTCGAGGCAAAATGAGAATGAGTCTCGTGGAGAAGGTACGGCTCTTATGGCGAAGCAATTCACAAACGGAAGCAGTGGGAGCTCTAGCGACAAGGTGTGTTTTTATTGCGGCAAGAAGGGTCAGATTGCGAGGTATTGTTTCAAGCGTAGGAACGATGAAGAAGGTGAGAGTGCCAACAACACAAAGACACGTGACAATGATGATGAGTATGCTTTCACCACAAGTTATGTCTCTTGTGACGTAAGCATGAGTGATGATGATAACGAATACGCAAACATGGCAAGTCACCTATCATGCAACGATAGTGTGAACTATGGGATTGTGGATTCGGGTGCCTCGAGCCACATGGCACCTAAAAGGAGTTGTTTTCATTCCTATAATCATATTTTGCCAAAGAGAGTGATTTTGGGAGATGATACGGTGCTTGAGGCCGTGGGCAAAGGCGAAATTGTCGTGAAAGCCGAGGTGAAGGGTCGACTGAAGACAATCACTATCAAGGATGTCGTCCAAGTTCCAAAACTAAAGGCCAACTTTTTATCGATAAGGCGTTTGGTCGCAAAACACTTGCATGTTAAGTTTAGTGACAGGGGCAGCTTTGTATTGTCACCGAGTCAAGAAGAGATGGCCAATATTCAAGAAATCGACGGTTTGTACCACGTCAAGTTTTTGAAAGTGCATATGAGGGAATTGGTGGCGTTGGAGGTTAAGGACGACAAGTTGGAGTTGCGGCATTGTCAACCCGGCGATTTGCACATCAAGAGTGTAAAAACTCTTCGTGGCATGTTTGAAGAGTTCCAGCAGTTGGTGGAGAAGCAATCTGAAAAGAAGATCACTAGATCGCGCAATGTCACGTTTTGTGAGGAGTCAACGATTGGGCCGCATTTGGAGTATGGTCCAAGTGGGAGATGTAGAGACATCATTGTCGACACATCTTCCAAATCTCCTATCTTTAATGTTGACGATGAAGATGAAGGCGAGAAGGATAGCGAGTTGGGGGCTCCATCGAGTTCGAGCATCTCTAACAGCACAAAAGAGGTACAAGTGGAGCACACTCTTTCAAACAATCGGCAATATCCCAAACGAACATGCAAGCTTCCTGGAGAGTGGTGGAAGAATCACATCTTCCCTCCAAGTGATGACGAGCATGCGAATGTGGCGTTATCGGATGGAACATCAACCATTCGTGAAGCAATGCAAGGTGAGGATGCGGTCGAGTGGGAGGAAGCCATGCAAAAAAAGTATGAGGAGTATGAGTCATTGATTACCATTTTTCATGAGACGTTTGCTCATGTGGCCAAGCTCGCAACCATTCAATACAATCTTGCAATTAAGGCGGCCATGAATTTGGAAATCCATCAAATGAATGTGTTACTAAAGGGACTTACACGAAATGAACACGAAAGGGTAGTAATAGCATATGGACTTAAAAGCTTTGGCTCTACGCAAAGTGGGAGTGTTGAAGTAGTAGATAAAGGATAGTGTTGCTAGAAGCCAAAGGGGTTTGGGTGGGAATAATTGATGTGTGGGAGAGGAGTTGCTGCATGGGCTTACCTTTGAGGCCTATAGTGTTGAGTTATCCCATATGGGTTGCCAAAGGGCACCTCAACTGTACACTACTTTAACGGGGGAGCCCTTGAGTAAAGACATCTGTTTCTAAGCATTCCTTGTGTTTGTGTATGTGCTTTGTTTATTCCTCTATCACCTTTAACATGCATTGCAAAAAAAACCTGTGCGAAAACATCATGAAGACAATATGGAGATTGAAAGATATTGAGGTAATTGATGCAACGTAGTATTGCTAGAAGCCAAAGACGTACGGGTGCTAAATAATGGTGTGTGGGAGGAGGGGTTAGGCATGGGCTGATCTCTAGAGTGTCCTTGTGATGAGTTATCCCATATGGTTTGTCCATGGTGACCTCCTAGTGTACACTACTTAAGGTGGAAGGCCTTTGAGTAAAGATCATCTCTTTCTACGCATTCCTTGTGTTTGTGTGTGTGTGCCTTGTGCAATCTTCTCTACCTTCAATAGGTTATGGGCCCACTCATGTGTGTTTCATGAGTATTAGATTGCATTTGTGCAAGTATTTTGAGGTCGGTGCGCAACGGGCGGTTTTGGAGCATTGTTGGAGGTTTTGGAGCTTGTTGAAGCGTTGGTGTTTCTTGGAGGTGTGCATGGGCTGAAGTTACATGTTGGAGCACTCTCTTTGGTCAATCTCTTCCCTTGATCTCCTTCTTTTCTTTCTTCTATCTCTTCGTTGCGAGTGGAACTTCGTTTGGTTCAATTGTGAGCATTTGAGTAAATGCAAGTGATTTGTGAGGTGTGAAGACTCTCGTGGAGGGTCTACCATCTGATCCTAGTGATTAGGCACTTGCTTTGAGGTGTTGCATGTGTTTCATGCTCTTGGGGTGCTCAAATTTTCATTTGGAGCTAGTTTGTGCACAAAGGTGCGGTTTTGAGCAATTTCAATGCGATTGGGGTTTTGAGGGACTTGTGTGAGTTCATGTGCATTGAGTGAGTGCTCTTGAAGGACACAAAGGTGTCATTGACGTGCATTGAGTGTTTGGGGACACTAAGGCGTCGTATTGAAGCATTTGGAGTTGTTTTGAGCTCCATTGAGTGATTTGAGGGGTTTTGGTGAGCCTCTTTGCATTTTTGGGTGAGGGTTCTCACATTTGAGTGTTGGGAGGCGTGTGTGGAGCACAAAAGTGCTGATCTAGTGTTTGGGGTTGTTTTAAACCCATTGGGTGCACAAAGGTGCAATATCAAAGCAAAAAAAAAAAAATCACAAAAAACAAAGTTGTGTGTTTGAGTTTGAGGTTTCATTTGTGTGGGGAGGCATACGTAAGTGAGGATCATGGCATCTTTTGAGGGTGAGGGTCCCAAGGTCGTGGACAAGTTCGATGGGGTGAATTTCCACTTGTGGAAGTTCAAAATGGAGATGGTGATGGCCGAGAAGGAGTTGTGGGAGATTGTCGAGGGTAGTGAGGAACCTCCTTTCTCTTCTACGGATCCTAGGATCATGCAAGCGTACACGAGGAGGGAGAAGAAGGCATTTGCCATTTTGGCATTCAACCTCGCGGATTCGCAACTTGCGCACATTCGTTCGTGCAAGACACCCGCGGAAGCATGGTCCAAGCTTTGCAACATTCACGAAGCGAAAACATTGGCCAACATTTTGTTTTTGAGGCGCAAGTTCTTCACCATCAAGATGGGCGAAGAAGATGACATGTTGGCGCACATCAACAAGGTCAAAGCTCTCGCGGATCAACTCAACGGTTGCGACGTGTCGGTTACGGATGGTGACATCGTGATGACACTTTTGGAGAGCCTTCCATCATCATACGAGTACCTCATCGTGGCGATGGAGTCAAGACCCATTACGGAGCTCACATTGGACTATGTGACCTCACGGTTGTTGCACGAGCTTTCGCGGCGAAAGGAGAACGAGTCTCGAGAAGATGGAGCGGCACTCGTGGCGAAGCAATCCAAGAATGGAGGCGGTGGGAGCTCAAGCGACAAGGTGTGCTTCTATTGTGGTAAGAAGGGCCACATTGCCAAATTTTGCTTCAAACGCAAGAGGGATGAGAAAGGGGAGAGTGCAAACAACACTAAAACTCGTGACGATGATGAGTACGCATTTACGGCTAGATATGAGGCAAGCATGAGCGATGGCATCGAGGGTGATGCAAGCATGAGTGATGGTATCGAGGGTGATGCAAGCATGAGTGATTGGACTGAGGTTGGTGATGAGTATGCAAACATGGCAAGCAATGTATCGTGCAATGGTAGTACGAGTGATTGGATTGTTGATTCGGGGGCTACAAGCCACATGTCACCACATAAAACTTGTTTTCATTCGTATGCTCTCATTAATCCAAGGAGAGTGATTTTGGGAGATGATACGGTGCTTGAGGCCGTTGGCAAGGGCCAAATTGTTGTAGACACCGAGGTGAGGGGTCGTGTGAAGACAATCACTATCCAAGATGTCCTCCACGTTCCCAAACTAACGGCAAATTTACTATCGGTGAGGCAACTAGTGGCAAAGCACTTGAGAGTAGAGTTTAGTGATAAGGGGTGTTATGTGTTGTCACCGAGTCGAGATGACGTGGCCATCATTGAAGAACACGAGGGCTTGTACCACATCAAGTTCTCCAAGGTGCATTCGAAGGAATCGGCGGCGTTGGCGCATTCAAACTTGAAGGACGACAAGTTGGCGTTGTGGCATCGTCGACTTGGCCATTTGAACATCAAGAGTGTGAAGACACAACGCGGCATGGTAAGCGGTATGGATCTTCATCAATTGAAAGTGGATGCTTCTACATTCACGTGTGAAGGTTGCATTGAAGGCAAGCAACAACGGTTGCCATTTGCGGGTGAAGGGGCGACACGGGCCACAAAAGTTTTGGAGATTGTGCATTCGGATGTGTGTGGCCCCATGAAGACCACATCGATGGGAGGTTGCAAGTACTTTGTGACCTTCATCGATGATTTTTCAAGGAAGATATGGCTCTACCCTATCAAAGCCAAGAGTGAGTGCTTTGAGAAGTTCAAGGAGTTCAAGACATTGGTGGAGAACCAATCCGAGTTGAAGATCAAGGTGTTTCGGTCGGACAATGGCGGCGAGTACATGTCCAAGAAATTTGACGAGCTTTTGAAGAATGAAGGCATCGCACGCCAAACTTCGGCCCCGTACACGCCTCAACAAAATGGAGTAGCGGAGCGCGCAAATCGCACCATTGTAGAGATGGCGAGGAGCATGATGCACGCTCAAAACTTGAAGTTGGACCTTTGGGCGGAAGCGGTGGTGAATGCGGCATACACACGCAATCGGTGTCCAACAAGCGCGGTTGAAGGCATGACGCCGGAGCAAGCGTGGAGTGGGAGGCAACCATGTGTTGCACACATGCGCATCTTCGGATGCATTGCATATGCGAAGGTTCCCGACGAACGGAGGACGAAACTCGAGGCTAAGGCCTTGAAATGTGTGTTTCTTGGGTATTGTGAAGGTACCAAGGCGTATAGACTCATGTCGGTGGACACGAGGAAGATCATTCGGTCACGTGATGTGACATTTTGTGAGGAGTCTACGATGGAGGCTCCTTTGGAGGTTGGTCCAAGTGGGAGTAGTGGAGACGTTTTGGTGGACACACCCTCCAAGTCTCCTAGTGTTGTTGATGTAGGTGATGATGACGGTGATGACGAAGCTGGCGACACGGAGGTTGTTGAAGCGCCATCGAGTTCAAAGGCCAAGAATGGCGCAAAGGGCACGCAAGAGGAGCAAGTTTCTTCAAGCGAGCGGCGGTACCCCGAGAGATCGCGCAAGCCACCTGGAGAATGGTGGAAGAACCACATCTTCCCTCAAGTGGAGGACGAGCATGCGAATGTGGCATTATCGGATGGTCCATTGACCATTCGAGAAGCCATGCAAGGTGAGGATGCGGTCAAGTGGGAGCGCGCCATGCAAGAGGAGTACGACTCTCTAATTGCTAACGGTACGTGGCAATTAACTCCCATTCCAAAGGATCGCAACCCCATTGGTTGCAAATGGGTGTTTCGGACAAAGAGGGATGTTTCGGGTATTGTTGTGCGTCACAAGGCAAGATTAGTAGCCAAGGGGTTCGCGCAAGTGCATGGGGTGGACTTTCACGAGACATTTGCTCCCGTGGCCAAGTTCACCACCATTCGATGCATTCTTGCCATTGGAGCGGCCTTGGACTTGGAGATGCATCAAATGGATGTGAAGACCGCATTTTTGAATGGCGATTTGGAGGAGGACATCTACATGGTGCAACCTGAGGGGTTTGTGCAACAAGGTAATGAGCACCTTGTTTGTAAGTTGCAAAAATCATTGTATGGGTTGAAACAATCTCCAAGAGCGTGGTACCAAAAGATTGACACGTTCTTGGTTGCACACGGGTTTACTAGGAGCATTGCGGATCATAGTCTCTACTTCATGCAAGAGGGGCAACATGTGGTGATTGTGATCATATATGTTGATGATTTGATCATTCTTGCAAGCCTCATGAGTTTAATGAATGCATTAAAAGGCATACTTGAGAGAGAGTACGAGATGAGTGATCTTGGAGAATTGCACTTTTGTCTTGGTGTTGAGTTTGTGCGTGATAGGGCTACACGCACTATCACCATGAGTCAAGGCAAGTATGTGATGGACGTGCTCAAGAGATTCGGGATGGAGGATTGTAAGCCCGTGGCAACACCATTGGATGCAAACTCCAAGCTCGTCAAGCTTTCGGAGGAGGAGTATGCGGCGGAGGCCAAATCCATGGCGGAGGTGCCATACAAGCAAGCGGTGGGGTCGTTGATGTATGCGATGATTGCGACACGGCCCGACCTTGCGTATCCAATTAGCGTGGTGAGTCAACACATGGCGAGACCGGGCTCGATGCATTGGATGACGGTCAAGAGGATCATGCGTTATTTGAGGGGCACAAGCGATGTGAAGTTGTGTCTTGGAGGCAAAGACATTGTGTTGAGCGGCTATTGTGACGCGGACTACGCGGGAGACACGAGCGATCGAAGATCGACAACGGGCTACATGTTCAAGGTCGGATCGGGAGCGGTGTCGTGGAATAGCAAGCGGCAACAAACCACGGCGACATCAACGGTGGAGGCCGAGTACATGGCTACGAGCCATGCCACGAAGGAGGCCATTTGGTTGAGGCAACTAATGGTGGATGTGGGTTGCACACAAGGTGAGGCTACAACGATTATGTGTGACAACCAAGGGTGCATTTCACTTGCAAAGAACCCTACACATCATTCACGCACGAAGCACATTGATGTGCAATACCACTTCATTCGGGAGAAGTTGGAATTGGGAGTTATACATTTGGAGTATTGCCCAACGGAGCACATGGTGGCGGATGTGCTCACAAAGGGTCTTTGTAGAGACCGACACCAACGATTAGTAATAGCATTTGGACTTAGAGGCTTTGGCTCTACGCAAAGTGGGAGTATTGAGGTAATTGATGCAACGTAGTATTGCTAGAAGCCAAAGACGTACGGGTGCTAAATAATGGTGTGTGGGAGGAGGGGTTAGGCATGGGCTGATCTCTAGAGTGTCCTTGTGATGAGTTATCCCATATGGTTTGTCCATGGTGACCTCCTAGTGTACACTACTTAAGGTGGAAGGCCTTTGAGTAAAGATCATCTCTTTCTACACATTCCTTGTGTTTGTGTGTGTGTGCCTTGTGCAATCTTCTCTACCTTCAATAAAAGATACTCTTAAAGTAAGACTAGACCTGAAGGAGGCGAAGATACGTCCCGAACTCCACCCAAAACATGTTGGAAATGATACCATCATACTACCAGTTGCTACTTACGTGCTGTCTAGAGTGGAGAAGGCAAAATTCATCAAAACTATCAGCAACCTAGAGACTCCCAGCAATTACGTAGAGCAGTTGTCCAAGAGGATAACCGTTGACGGAGACTTTCGTGGGCTTAAGTCACATGACTACCACATAATGATGAAGTAGATTCTTCCTTTATATGTGCGAACATTTTTACGAAAGGATGTTCGGGCAACAATAATTCGGATAAGTAGAGTGTTCCAGCGTTTATGTGCAAAGTCTGTGGATCCATCAACAATGGAAGACTTCATGGAAGAAACAGCGGTAACTATGGGTATGATGGAGAAGGTCTTCCCACCGTTGTTTTTAGATGTCATGTCACATCTTTCAATTCATATAGTGCAATGGTTTGCCATTTGTGGTCCGGTTCACACACGCTGCATGTACCGAGTGGAACGGTATCTAAAAACGTTGAAGGGCTACTTACGACAACGAGCACAACTGAAGGGGTCGATGGCAAGAAGGTACATCAGGAACGAGGCGCTTAGATTTTGCATTAAGTACATGCAAAATTGTACTATGACACCACACTGTGTCTAAGACGAAAAAGAGGAGCCTAGTATGAATGACAAAGTGTTGCAAGGGAAGGGGAGACAACGCATATTGTTGCTGGAATTGCAACAATGGATTCATGAGTTTGTGCTTATCAACGCTGAAATCCTTCAAGATTATAGAGAGTATGCATCCAAGCAATATGATTCCTATATAGTAATATAAGATAAACAAAGCACTACGTCTGGTGATCATTTTAGATTTTAAGAGTAGCTATTAGCACAAGACAGACGGAACAATCAGGAAAGTGAATAAAACGACTAGGTATAGTAACCATTCTGGAAATGCTTACTAACTGCTGTGCACATGAGGTTGTATTCTAATAGTTTAGGAAAAATAACAGACTCGAGGTGATGTGTATATCGCAAGCGGTATGCAAGTGAAATAAGTCGACGAGAAGAGGCCAGAAAAGAATTTTGAAGACAAAGCAAGAGGTGACTTCCAGATTATCCCATAGATATACGACAGGATTCCTTCAATACGTGGTTCAAAAATGCTCTATTTGAAGACGTTGCGATGGGGAATGATGTCTCTGGGGATATACTCGCTCTGTTATTGCCTCCTAGACAAGAAGCAAAGGAATACAAGGCGATGTATGCATACAGCAATCATATACAAGTACGCGGAGCAGAAGCAGATATGTCGACATGTGACAGTGGAATAGCGGCTACATTTCTGCAATCTTGTCGCGCTAGTTCTAGTGACAAGAACATGAGGACAGCAAATGAAGAGTATGTGGGGTGGGTGGACGAAATTATCAACGTAGACTACGGGAACTTTGAAGTGGTGGTGTTGTATTGCACATGGGCCCAAGCAAACAAGAGGGGAGCTCGGGCTACAATGAAATGTGACGAATATGGATTCACATTGTTTAGATTTGATCGATTGATTCCATATTCAACGGACTCCTTTGCGTTTCTGCTTCACGTACAGCAAGTTTTTTATGTAGAGGACGAGGAGAACAGTGGATAGACGATTGTTTTACGACAACAGCCGCGTGGCGCAAGAGTCGAGTCAAGTGATGGTGGAAGACATGATCTGCAGAGAGTGCAGTTAAATAGAGACGAGGAGCATGCAAGCCTACAAGCTGAATACACTATCGTGCAAAAGAAACTGGACACTCTTGATTTGAGAGGATGTAGGAGACTAACCACAGAAGATATAAACCAAGCTTTGGTTGCTGCAGAGGAGGATCTAGAGGTGGGACATGATGTGCTATCACAATAGGAAATGAGGTCACATGAATGGCATAGCCCATTATATTAGTAGACCAAATATGAAACATACTATGATATGCAGTAGCTATGGTCCCGGTAACTTTGATGACTATACTTAGTGAAAGATTCTACATGAGCGACTATGATGAGCCAGTTGCTTGACATTACTATCTACAGTGACTAAGAGTAGTTTTTGAATTGCAGCA
Organism: Pohlia nutans; assembly: GCA_022496805.1. NCBI lineage: Eukaryota > Viridiplantae > Streptophyta > Bryopsida > Bryales > Mniaceae > Pohlia > Pohlia nutans. Next base: position 8,320,417 of record CM040106.1, on the reverse strand, counting down.
AATGGCCAATTCCACATTGCTATTTCTACATTGCCAAGGTATACAATTGGACTTGCCTTATAATTATCTTCAACATCACTGATTGATGCTAGAACAAACATTCGCACAACCTCAAATTATAATTCAAATTGAATATTAAAACAACCCTAAACCAATGATTGAGAAAAAATTCATTAAGGATGTGAAACAGGCACAACTTGAAATAAAAAAACCTCTAAATAGGATTGAGAGGTGAAGTAAACAAAAGTGGAAAGAATACATGAGGTGAAGAAGCGCTTTAGTCAAAATAGCACTATCATAGTCAAAAAGAGAAAAATAAAACATCAATGCAAAGTAGATAAATGACAAGTATTTGCACAAGGTGCAAAGAGAACTGCAGTGACTGTGGACAGTGCGAAGGGTATCTGGAAAATATATCAATGACATCTGAATTGATTAAATGATAAAAAAAAATTAAGAAGAAAAACAATTATGGAATGAAAAAAAAATTAAAAAACATGCTAGTTTGTTTTAAATAAAAATTTAAAAAATACAATATATCATAAACTTTAAACCTTGAAGGAACAAAATAAATTCAAAAGAAGACCCTAAACTGAAGGAGGGAAGTCAAATTGAAAGAATAAATCGAACATCAACAAAGGATAAACATTTGAATTAAAACCATGAAGCCCCACTCTGTTTGCCCACTTACAATTGGTTGCCCAAAACTATAGTCACATAACTACTAATTCTAGTCTTATGGCTGCCCACGCAAAAAAAAATCGGAAGAATACGTTCCCCAACAGAGTTTTCATTGAGGTTCCATGAAAATATGACTAAAATCATAGTCAAGTGATGCCTATAGTCATTTCTAGTCACCAAAGTAGTTACTGATGACTGAATTCTAACCGATAGTCATGTCCGGACATATGGCCATAGTCATATTTTGTATGCTCTCCTAGTAGTGACTTCGTCCTCGTCATCACACTATTCAAGCCCGAGCAACCCTCCAGTGAATCATTGATGAATTGCTGACCAAATGCCAAATGAGTTCATGCTTATTGGTAATAAGAATGTGGAGAACCTGAAGGTTGTCTCCTCTCCAATGAATTGGGACCAAATGCGTGAGCAGGTGAACTATGTACATCCATGCCCTCTAATCTCCCTAGTCATTGTTTTGTTGTTGGAGTTCATTTGTCGGCTACCAGCCAACACATTCATCTCAAGCTGAGTCTACGGAGGGTCAGTGCACTTGGCCATGTCCGTTGGGACTACGCGGCTTGTGCGCAATATGTCTCTATGCCTTCGGACGTTGGGTGTGTTGGCTGGAAACTAATTCGTTTTGCAATGTCCTTCTCTCGGCTAGAATATTAATTTTTGTTGGCTGTCGGCCTAGAGGGATTCTTTTACCATCATTCTAACACTCTCTCTTGCAACCCGCTATCAGGTTAATGAGAAGTGAAATCACAAGCCTGTCTTACAATCAACTATGAGTGTGCTTCGAAAGAACCATTTCAGAAATGTCGAGGTGAAGGTTACTGGGAGCAGCTTGTCGAAGTGCTCTAAGTGTGACTTCCTTGTTGAGTGCATTGCAAAATATCCGAGAAAATGTGATGAGTGGCAGGCTTTAGTCGATGACAGAGATTGCCATCTTAAGTATCAACGAGCTTGCCAAAATATATATGCCAGTTGGAGTGCTCAATCTGTGCAAAATCCCTCAGAGTTTCTATGTATTATCCATGATAAGATGGATACAAAAAAGACAGCCATTCCTAGAATGCAGAGAATCACAGAAGCCACGGCTGGCCTTGGAGAGATTCCTATTTCATGTACAGGGATGTTGACTCATGGCCACGATGATGGTGCGTATACCCACTATTCTACAGCACTGTGGCCTGGTGATTCCAATTTTACTATATCCTCTTTGTGTCATGTCTTGCAAGCCATGGAGAGGCCACTAGTTTGTAAATCCCGGGAGTTGTTTTCCACACCTTTATAAAATAGCTTCTTTCAGGCTCTCTTACATGGCAAGTCTAGGTTTAGGGTATCAAAACGCAAAATCATTGATCAGACTCCTCACATAAAAAGAGCAAATTTTACCTCTACATCATGCGACTCTTACTCGGAATCACTTCCCTCCTCACAAATCTCTGGTTGCTTGCTCTGAATGGGTGTCTCAAAGCCTATCTCTTGAATTGTCTCCAACTCGCGTTCAGTGCCAACTTTGCCATGATCTAAAACTCTTACACTGTCTTCTTGGGCAGGTTCCTGAGATTTCCCACGCCTTGTCCGCATCCTGCTTCGTTGCAATTGCTTTCTAGTACTAAACCTTAGACTACTCTTTCGTCTTCTCTTCTGGGCTCCTCTAGGCATACTGAAGAACTCTCATCGTTCAAGCAGTTAAAAAAAAAGACAACCATTTCTAGAATGCAGAGAATCACAGAAGCCACGGCTGGCCTTGGAGAGATTCCTATTTCATGTACAGGGATGTTGACTCATGGCCACGATGATGGTGCGTATACCTACTATTCTACAGCACTGTGGCCTGGTGATTCCAATTTTACTATATCCTCTTTGTGTCATGTCTTGCAAGCCATGGAGAGGCCACTAGTTTGTAAATCCCGGGAGTTGTTTTCCACACCTCTACAAAATAGCTTATCGTCTATACAGCCCGTTACTAGGATATGTACAAATCCTCCTCTCCCTTGACGCCTGGCGCCGCCTCTTCCTAAGAAGCTCTTCTTGCAACCTCACAACTCCGCAAGGACAACAAGAACAGATTTGTAATGGCCTTCTGCTCTTTGCTAACTGCTAGACGCATATTCAAGGAAGTCACTGTTGGATTCTTGATTGTTGGTCATACTCATGAGGACATTGATGCACATTTCAGTTACTTGTCCAAGCTTATCAAGAGGAAGAACACCTACGTTGTAGCAAATCTCATGAAAGATTTCATGAACTCGCAAAAGACGGTGGCCTTCATCCCCGAGTTTGTTCAAAAAGTAGCAGATTCCAAATCATGCGTTAAAGACTTCTACCACGACGGTGTCAACAAGATTGTTGGATTGGATGATATGCATCTCTTCAAATTTTTTGTCGGGGAGGACGGAGATGATAGAGGTTGGCCAGTGATGAGATACAAGAAGCAAGCAATTGATTCATCTTGGCTCCCATCGGGTCCACTTGTCAAGATGTCGACGGCCAACTACCATAATAGACCTCACATTCCAATAAGTGATTTAATTTTGTTTCATTTGATCCATCATGGTGAGTTACAGAGGTTAATCTGAGGAAATTGAATTCTGAGAAGGAGCATGCCCGGGCAAGTGAATGCATAGAGAAATAAGGTTTCATCAAGAATGGAATTTCAAAGTATATTGAGTTTTATATATCCGGTATTTCCCGTAACAAAAGATACTTTGAGGAGATGGCCGGATGTGTTGCTTACTGGGAGCGAATCTACGCCGAGATCAATTCTCCATTGCCCACGGCACCTACAGCACTGGTCGAGGGATTTTGGCCAGTATCAGATTGATCTCGTGATCATGCTCATGCAATTCCGTATTGTGGATCTAGTCCATCTAATCCGGAGGACCTTACGGCCAAAGATGATGTTGACCCATTTCTTTATTGTGGTCCAGCAAATGGGAGACCAAAGTTGACTTTCAATCCATTTCAAGATGTGATGCTTCGAGACTTTGTTCTGTGTTGACCAACTAACAACCATGACCTTCATGTTTGGCTTGGACAAATGCTAAAGTGTGTCGACCTATCCTTGGGCTCCAACTATGGCAACTTTAAGGTAGAATGGTGAATTTCTATGAGATCAAAGAAAGAGGGGATGTGAATTGCCGCTAGGGTGTGTTGGACACACTGTTGGCAGAAAGAGAAATGTCTTTCTCAAGTTGTGAACGCTAGCATTGTCATGTTCTCCCATAAGATGCCCTTGCATGCCAAAAAAAGGCCATTTGCTACTTGTGTAAATCTTGAGGCGTCCGTCGCAGTTGCATTGGCAAACCTTGAGGTTGTTGGTGCTCTAATGGAACAGGATGTTGAAGATGAAGCAGACGAGTAAGTGCGGCCTATCGGCCGGCAGTCGATACACTGTTTGTGGATGTTATCCTACTCATACTCTTTGGCGACCTATCGGATGCCGGCCGACATGAAACTTAGGTGGATTCTTGTAGGCCGTTTTTACCATCTCATGCACATGTTGTGTTGAGGAACACGCCCAAGATATCAACCTGATGAGGTTTACAACCATGTTGTCCTTGCTTTAGGAGAAGTGGACTCTTCTACGGATTTATGTGTCGGACTCTATATCAGCAGCCGGCCGATACTCCTCTTAGCTATGTACCTCATTATTTTGGAGTAGATTTTCTCTCATATAATTGTCTTCGGGAAAATTGTCGGGAGATTTGTACAAACTAACTTTCACTATTTGAATGAATTTATTTAGTTTACTAAGCTCTTTTCCATCCTATTCTACGTTACTAGTTCTATTGTACGCTATGTATACTATTGTAGAATCATCAGGCGGTCGGGTATGATACTTCATTCCGAGCTTAATTTGTTTGGTTTCTTTTTGATTGTTTCACATGATTTTTGCTTAATATTAGCTGCCGGCTGATACTATATGCCATTGCCTAGCCATTCGGGTGTAGAATTTCCTATTATCAAGGTTTTGGAATCAAAAGTTCCTGTGATCTCTAGGATCAGGGTTTTGGAATTAGAATTTCCTAGGATCTCTAGGATGTAGGATTTAGGGTTTCGGGACCCACGGGTGGATGGGAGCGACATCCCTGTATGAGGCACTTTCCTTACCATTCCAACAAAATCAAACCATCTCAACAAGTGCTTAGATCCATCTCAACATCTCAACATCTCAACAATCAATCCATCTCAACACTGATTTAGACTTATTTTCAATAGTAAATGCTTCAACTTCCAGTGATAATTTCCACACTTGTTCGTACCCAAAAGTTTAGTGAATTCACTACTTTACAAATGTAAAGCATATGTCATAGATTTGGGCTTTTCACAAGAACCAAGATATGTAGCAAAGAATTTCATGAGCTTAGTAGTCCATACACAAAGAAAACAAGATCCCATGTTGATATAAGAACAACAACACAAGGCAAATAATTCTAAATTTTAGAATGAGCAATAAAGTCTTGTCAACACTCTAAAGTGTTGTTGTAATAGTGACTAGGTCTTCACAGTTCTGTTTTGAAATCTTTTGAGAGGGTGTGATCCTCACTTGTCCCCATGAAAGAACCCAAAACCACAGTAAAGAGTTAATTTGTAGACAAGGTGTCTTCATATCACATCCGCTTGTTGTTGCGTTCACGAAGAAAAAATCAACACCATGCAATTAAAAGCTCAATTGTGGTATTCGCTTGTTATCACGTACAACAAAAGTATTTCAATAAAACTTGTTAGCTTGATGATGTATTAGTAGCCATAGTGTTGTAGAAATAGACCGCATTCCACACTAAGTAGATGTGCTTTGAGACTGACCCCACGTTCTTAATCAGACAAACTCTTGATCAAGCAAGCTTTTAATCCAGTATATCAGGTATATCGGGAAAGCTTGTAACTTATAAGTCTGCCCTTATAGGTTAATAGTCATTGAAGCTCCCCGAGCAAAGTGCTCCTGGCCCTGAAAACAAACAAAGAGCTTCATTTTGGCCTTATAAGTTAACATAGAGCTCCACGAACAAAGAGCACTTGGCCTGACAACCAACAGAGTTGGTTCCGTGCATGAGTACTTGTGAGCACTGAGCAAGAAAGGCCCAAGAAAGTCACATGTGTAGCGGCCCCAAGTGGTTAGTAATTACCACTTACTAGCACATGATGGAATCAAACCAGAAAATAAATCTTTGAATAATTTAATCTGATTTGGATTTCGTAACAAATCATTAGTCTTGTCTACTTCACAAAGAAGTTTGTGCTTGTATAACCACTTTACAAGTTAATTATCACAAACATGTTACTTTTAATTTCCAAACCACAAAAAGTGAGTGGGTGGAACAAGCACTAAAAGACACCATGCTCACTAATTTTAGAGATGACTTACTAACTGTACATATGAACTAAGTTAACATATGACAGTTATCATAGTTTAATAAAGCAAAGGGAATTACCTACCTATAGCAATGGGACTATAATTAAATGAAAATTAGAAACTACACTTACGTGGCAATGACATGATGGTTCTAAAATTCAAGGAATTCAAAGAACCATTTTTATTAAGAAAAATGGATCTTAATGAAGATCTTCTTTTCATCCAATATTCAAAAGGGCTCCCTTACACCATATTTGTTAAGATGATTTTGGGCATAAGGTAATGTATTGTTTCTCTAATCAACGCGGAATATGGAATCCTTTGTTGTTGAGCCAAAACATTATCCACGCAACTATAAGCAAATACAAATCAGCATACAAAAGTAGAAATAGTCTAGAATGTCCTCAATAAATGAAGATGCTCAAATACAAGTATATGAAGCTAGATTGTTGTTAATGATAGTGATCCGGGTTACCGTGACGATCAAACAAAGCTCACACAATCTACACAAGCCTCATATCACCATCCAAAGGTCAAATAGCAACGAAGTAGCTTTTAGAAAGATCGCGGCCAACCTAGAAGGATAGCAATGGCCAATCGCGTAATTCCCCTACGTAGGCATCATCCTCTGCAAACTCCTCACTAAGCCTACAATCTTTAGCAAATTGATCCTCAACCATCGCTGCAACACAAATAGATGGCCAAAAGTCGTCTTTCAGTACAGTTGATGGTTCAATTGGCTCCTGCAATATTTCTTTTATATTTGCAAGTAGAAAACCAAATGCTCATATCGTCTTCTATACTCCCTAAATTCATCTTCAATGGACACCGTCTTCCGGTACTTGATAAATCCATATAGTCACTTAACGCTTCAAGGTCCAAATTGGCCATTCCGGCGAGTGTTATACGATGGTATTTCATTGTATTTTGAGTGGTTCTACACCTCCTATGAGTTTTATATCAAAAGTGAAGTTAAACTTTATGTCTACATGGTTTTAAAAGCTATTGGGATCTCAATTTAGAACTGTCTATTTACAACAAATGTTAAATATATGGCAATGTATCTACTATGTCCTAAATCCTTTAAGGGTTAACAATGTCCTCAACACCCCTCATTGGATAATAGATGACGAGTACCGGTTCACCACGACGCTACGAAGTATGACCTTTGGAATCCTCTCGCCATAATTTATATCCTGCGCCATTTTTAGATAGTTGGTCCACATCTTTGCATAGAATTTTGCACTTCATGATTGGGCAACCATTGGAATCAAGGTAAAATTTGAATTTATGAGCTTTGGTATTTCCAAGAAGTGCTTCATTTCCAATTATGCTGGATCCTTTAATAATATCCTTATAATCTTGTACTTCTTTTACAAGATCAGAAATTGTGGGAAGTGCTCCATATAAATTATGGACCAGTCTATGCACATCTATGTGCCTAGATCCAAGGAATCATCTAGAGTGCAGGGGGTCTGTGGAGATGATCCTACCAAGTCAAACATATTGAAATTGGTGATTATGAGCTTCTTGAAGAAACAAAGAAGTTAAGAATTCACTGAAGTTTTCTTCTATCGTGCAAATGCGTCGTCGTTTTTAGCTTTCTACGTTCTTGAATTAGAGTGTTGTATATAGTCATTATTTGTGTCAAACTTTGACAATGCAGATTCATAGACGGTTTGTGAGTCGTGGCAATGTCTTGAAGAAGGATCTTGTTTATTTTCCTATCAACAAGGAAAGGAAACTTTGTTGATTTTTGTGACATTCAATAATTTCAGTGCATATACTCAATATCTACATAATCAAATAATTTTTTGTATGCATTGTTTTTAACAAATCCTAAATATTTTTAACATGAAATTCAAATTTCTCATTGGCTCATCGAGATGAGATTTTGAAAAACTGCAGAATCAAGAGCTATGGTGTAAAGTTAAGTTTCTACTTTCATGACATAACTTTGTTTTCTTCAATACAATTTCAATATACAATTTGAACATACTATTTCTGAATCACATGGGCGCATTTTGTTGATTGACAAGTGCTCTAATCTTCTAAATACACTTTGGATTCAAAACGTGCTATAAGATTGATCAACAACGTATTGTCTTCCAAGAGTACGTAGAAAGTCACAAAATCCCTTCAACCTTTATCAAATCGAATTGCCAAATCAAATTGAATTTCTTAGAAGATATACAATAAGTGATGACTTTTATAGTCCACATCAATGATTGGTATTGAAGCATAGCACGTTCTTAAAATTATTATTTGTCGCTAAAATTACTAAAAAAAATTTAGAGCACGACAAATGATATTTAACTATAAGAATTATGGGCGATTAAAGTATAACGAAGCATTTTAAAATATATTGTTAGGTAATACTATTAAGTAAACATCATGTATCGTTGCTCAAAATGTGGGAGGAGCAATGAGAATTAACACTTGGATTATCCATCCAAAGATTCAAGGGTCTTTATGACATGCTTGTGTCAATATAATGAACAATGAAAAATTAATTTATGGCTGGAATGATTTATCGTATTAACCTCTAAATATCTAAATAGCCCAATATGGCCAAACTTTGTCGATTTTCAAAAGCTGATTTTCTTCTATTTCAAAATTTTAATTAAAACTGGTCCCAACAAAGAGAAGTGTCGAGGTCATCATTTACTTTCTACTCCGGGATATTAATCATTTTAAATATCACATAGCTGAATGTGCTTTATATCAAAAAAAAAATACCAAAATGACATCATTGGTTGTTTTAAACAAATATTTTGGATTTCTTTAAAGAGTTAGGATAGATCTAATTTTTGTACATAACGTCTCTTTTAAAATCTTTAAGCTTCTTTAATTCTATATGAATTTTTGTTTGTGTACTCTATGAGTGTAGGAAATCAAAACCACATCCGGTTGATTCATTTTTATTTTATATTTAAGAGGGATTTGCTAAAAGTTGCCGTAGAGGCTGAATCTAGAGTTCAAAGGTCTTTTGGGATACCTATGTTTGACCATTGCCTCTCTAACTTACTCTTCTTCAAATTTTCTAAAATTGAGCCTTAACATTCAAATTTGACACTGCTTTAAACGGTGCATTATAATGTGTTTCATTGATGAATAACAAAAATGAAATTGATATACACAACTAAGTTGTAAACGTCAATGTAAGAATCACATCTGTATGGTTAGGTTTATCATATTGTTTATTAATAAATTGTGATTAAAATTTTAAACTTTTCTTTCAAAATTCAATCAAATATCCGCAATCAACAAACATTAAAAGATTAAATTGTGGTAATGAATTTGGATTAACAAGCACCTTGAGATGGTATGATGTTCATTATTTGATTCTACTTATTTTGGAAAATCATGTTTATGTCCTCTCTTTTTGAACTAAGAGTGAAACTTGATATAAACCAATTTTGTTGTTAAAGAACCACAATATCTTATTTTGAAGATTCATATCGTACAAATGATGATCAATTAACACAAGAACCAAGGAAAATTTGGATAGATGAAACATTGTATAGGATAAAGTCTAAGAGAAGTCGTTGTCAAAAAATTTGAAACCACAAGAAAACAAATATAAGGTGTCTTTCATTCATTTGAGATAAACATTAAAAAAAGTTGGAAGTAATCTAGGGTGATTTAAAACAAAATGGAAATATCTTATGAATATTCCTAGAATATACTATAAATATATCCTTCATATATTATAAATAGTATATTATTCCAATTATTTCATAGCTCATCAAATATATTTCACTAAGTGACTTCTTTGAGATTATGTCAAGAAAAACATTGCATAAGATGAGAGAATTTTGTGCATTTTAATAGTAGCCTAATGTCAAGGCTCCAGAACGTTCTGCAATGTTGCAAAATTAGTTTCAAACTTTTAATAAAACTTAAGATAATTTGAGCTTGGTAATTAATCCCTATATGGTAGAGAGGGTAAAGACTACCCAAATGTATTTTAAAATGTTATTTCTAGAACAACCATGAAATTTTGTCCAAAAGAGAAAATAAGAAGCATGACGTTTAAGTAATTAGCTATACGATCCAGCTTTTTAAAGGCTAGATTCTTCTTTTTTGTAAAACATAACGCCACACTTACATTAAGTTACAAAATGTGCATAATATACACTCTCAAAACACAAAAATATGCTCCCACCCTCCAAGTCTCTTGGTAAATCTACCTACCCATCCAACCATCCATCTAACGACTAGTTCTCATCCATAGAAGTAACTATAACATGAACAAGATTATCTTCATTGAAATTCCATCTACAGACACATTAACTTAACACAAACATAAATAAACACTTAATTTCAAGTTATAAACCCCCTATATCATGATAAAGTTGCAGTACTAGAATCGTCAAGTTCATGCAAAAGCCACAATTCATAAAACATTAACTTTTTTCAAATAAATCAATATTTTTTTTCAAAAAAAGTATTAACTTTTTTTAAAACTTTTTATTATCGTGGCACTTCATCTCTTTCTTTGATAGTTACCGCGTTCATTGTACATAGATAGTTTCAAAGAACTTTAAGGTGTTGTTAACAATTGGACATTTTATTGACATCAATCTAACATTGTCTTTTAACACAAAAGACTTCTCTAGAGAAACTTAAGTATATGTACAGATGGCTAAATTTTGATGGGCAGAGTTAAATAGTATACATTTTCAACCAAGTGGATGGAAAGTGTCAGAATTACGACATTACATTATTTTAGAAAAATGACAACTCTTTCAAGGACAATTGCATAGTGTAGGTCATCACTTTTCTTGGAAAATGCATTTTTTTTTAAAATGTAAAATAATGTGAATTCCATCAAATGTAGAAGAACAAGACTCCAAATTATTTCAACAACAATGTGGTATCATGTTCATAGCAATGTTGATACTAACACAAAATCTATGGACAACTACAATGAATATGTTAGAATTGGCCTTTATAATATATAAATATTGGACATGAACATGAGTTTCACATGTTTTTCTAAAAGTGAATGATTACAACATAAAAATAGCATGTACTATTTAATCACTAAACTCTAGAGACTTGAAGCATCATCATCATTATAAAATTATAACTACAGAACATTGGTTATATATTATCAAGATATTCATAAGTAGTTTTAAAAGTTACTTATATAAGATTAAATTTAAATATTTTCTGTTTTAAAATTAAAATATAGAAACTGACAAACATAGAAAATTTAACTGCCTAGGGAGTGCACTTAAAGTTAAGATTAGGAAGACACGTGAGTGCGTTTTAAAAGCATACTTCCTACAATACTTGGCCTTAAAATAGTTTTTAAAGTAAGATCTTTTGGTGCTAAATCAATACATATGTATCTATCATTTGGTATAAATTTCAAGACCAATTTTTTTTAAATTTTATGAAAACAATGACAGAAGTTTGAACTAAAAAGTATTGTTTTTTGCTAAAAAAAATCAATTAAAGAATATCTACAGGTGATCGTTTTTTGAAATTTATACAATAAAAACATTAGATTGAGTTCAATAACTTAATATTTTTACACAATTTTTAGATGACATTTTAGTATATACATAGAGGGGATCAAAGTATGCACTCATGTAATTCCTACTCTTAACTATAAAAGCACGTGTTGGGCTTAACCATTGAATTCCAAATTATTTCTATATAGTCAACAAACAAACCAACAATAAAAATAGATTGCCAAGATATATGATATGTTTATATGGATAAGAGAAATTGATTTATATTATTAAAAAGCATATTATCTTTTGTGAATTTGTGTTATTAGAAGGGTTGTACTTTGTAGTAAATTTCTATTAATCTTTTCATAAAAGAAATTACTACAAAGTTTAACCTTGCTAATAACACATATTTACAATAGAAAAATGTCAAAAACATTGAATACCATAGGCACAAAGTATTTCTAAAAAGAACATTTGGAAAATTTAGAAAATCACATTTCAAAAAAGATCAAAGATTTCAGGGATATTCAAATTGTCCAACTCAATTTCCACACTTAAACCTAATGCCCAACCTACCGTTTAGCTACAATATACTTTGAATATTCATTATCAAGGATTCCTTAATTTATTATAGAATTCTAAAATCTATCATTATTGAAATTAAACTAGAAATGAATACAAATATACATTATTTCAAATAAATTAAAATTAGATTAGTCATTTAGAATTAAAATAGAACATGAAATAAAATAGAGGCTTTAAAATATTAAAAAACCATTGGTCCACACTTGAATATTCATCAATTGTAATTCTTTTGAAGCTTTTTCAGCTGTGACTTTGGCCTCTTTTATAGAATCATTTAAATGCAATACTTGCTCTTGTTTTTCCTCACATTGAGATATTTTTTTTTTTAGTTCAATGTCTTTGAAAGCTAATTGAGCTTTAGCATGCTTTAGATCTTTATCAACTCGTTCTTTTTTCTTAATTTCCCTATTGAAATAAGATACTTCATATTTGAATTCTACACTAGTCATGTTCAATTGAGTAAAGTTGAACTTTGAATTAATTTATGAAACAATAATTCATTGATTTTTTAAATCTGTTTTTTATTATTTATATAAAATAAATCCCAAGTTAAAATTATTTTATTATTATATATACTTTATTCATATATTTCAATACATTATCCCAAATGGCCTTCAATTTTTTTGTATTGGATTAAAAGGTAATTGTATAGAATCAAAAAACACATAAATACTAAATCATATTTTTTGATATAAATTTTAATTTTTTTACGTAGAATTTTGAAAAGTAAACATTTAAATAAATTATAAGAGTATGCAATATTTATTTAGATAGAAAATCTTAATCATAAATGTAGCTATAAATTTCATAGCATTGTCTGTGCAATTTAGATTGTTTCTTGGAGAATGCACCGTAATAAACATGCACAACTATACGTGATTGTATAGAAGGGCTATTAGTTTAAACATTGCTATATGACATGTGCATACAATATACATATTTAGAGCTAGAAATTTTGATGTATACTTGCATTAAACATATACTCATGATGGAATAGATACGTATAGAAAGGTTTTAGACTTAGAATCCCTCATGTATATGGGATTTTTATAGAGGGTCATGAAGACACGTGATTTTCAAAGACGATGTACATTGCACCACGCTGATTGCTTAGAAAGATAATTTCCTTCTCACAATCTCTAAACTATATAAACTCAAAAAAAAAATTTAACCCCTAATCACATAGACGTCTATGTTTTTGACAATGTACATATTCCATCCATTTTTTCTCATTTGTCATGCAATTTTTGTTGTGTGGATTTTTTATTATAAATTTTATGGGAAGTTAGCTTCATGCATGTGTGAACTTATTTGAAAGAGGGTGATTTGTGAAATTTTCATGCTTCATTTTATGTTGCATTGATTCATCAAAAATTCCTAATCCCTTGGTTCAAAAGTGCTTAAAAGTGTTCTTGAAAAAGTCAACTACTAAAATTAAGCAACTAAAAAATCTTCAAAAATCACCACATCTAGAATACTACATTTTGACCCATCACAACAAAATTCATCCTTAGACTGTCAATATCTTGTTCATAATCAATCTACAAAATAATATTGAATTTTAAACTTTAAAATTTATAAAACAATATTGGTGATACGAATCCTAGATCTTATTACATGGATAAAATCCAAAATTCATCATGTACAACTTTTATATACACGTCACATTTAAGGTAATCGTCTTTGTTGTATTTTACGATGCATCTTTGTAAAACTGCTTAATCTAGATTGGATTGTCGGCATGTAGAGGTTGATTTGGATTAATAATCAAAACAAGTTTTACTAGGCTTATGTTTCTTTGCATGTTTCCAACAAATAAATTTAAATTTTGTACCTGTTTTAATAAAAATTATTCAAAACTAACATTTCATGAATATATTTAAAAATGAATTAATGAGGAGATAATATGTGTTTTACAATAGAAGCTATATACATCTAAAATCATAAATGTCTAATTATTGTTTAGTTAAGAATTCTAGAATTTATCATGAGCATGCTTATTTTTTACAACCTAAAAACATGGTAAATTTTATAACTACGTGTATTTGTGTTACAAGCCTTTATTGATTACTAAAAATTATTAGAAATTATTATTTTTCTTGGTCATTATAAATCTCGAATGGTTTAATGTTTCAATTTCAAAATTGTACTCAATGATATTCATTAGGAATTTTGGACCTCAATAAATTGTAATAATTTTCGTGCGGAGTGTAATATTTTGTAGGTTGGTGCATTTTTTGCACAAATTCCTCATAGATTTTGCGCTAAATCTGCAGTGAATCCGCACAACTTCTACATTCACTATTTTTTTATTCTAGTAAAGTGCGTAATCTGTGCAAAATCATGGCAAAGTTTGTGTTGAATCTATGCAAAAAATGTATAAACTCATGATATATCAGATGTCACATGGAAATCGTTTAAAGTCCATGGGAACTTAAATTCTTGATGTTAAGAGAGAAGTAAAGATTGTCTATCATCACATACATTACTGGAAATATTATTATCCTTAAAAGTTTTTGTAGAAAAGCAAGAGGTGCCTATGAAGATAGAACTTTTACTAATGCAAATGAAATTGGAGCTCTCCACCCTACCGTTGAAGTATGATCAAGATGTAATCAAGAGCCTGAGCTCCCAGCTCTTATACAATCGATCTAAGCGTTTAAAAACATTCACAACAAGTATAAAATCACATAGTCAATCACTTAGAAGACTATGGTGAATTTTGTCATAATGGCTATGACGGCTATTTCGACAACTAAGGTTACACAGCTGACAAGTTGTTAACCAATAAGTTTGTCAAACTACATTATTATGACATGTATTAGTAGGAATTATTGACATGATAAATGTACTTGTAATTCTCCCACTTGATGAAATATCAGGTCCTAGTTTAGTTTAACGATTACATCATTTCCTTAAACCGACTATGTTTTTTGTCAGTTAGTCCTTTAATCGAATCATGTGCAACCAGATTATGAGTTTTGCAAAGAACCAAATCAATCTAACCCATTTTAATCTTCTCATAAACACAATGACAATGAATTTTTGCATTTTTTGTTTGCCAAAAGAGAGATACAACTTTGATTGTTGCTGTAAATGGTCATCGGACCATCTTGTAGAAATCCAACGTCTCTAAAAAATTGTTGCAGTCATATCCGTTCTTCAATAGCATATATAGTTGCCATGTATTTGGCCTTTGTGGTTAGCTAAACAATGGTTGGCTGTTTAATTCTATTTCAACTATTCGCACCACTATACAATTAGAATGTATATCTGCTAGTAGATCTTTGTGTGTCAATGTATCCTACATAGTCCGCATCACAATAACCAAGGCTGAGTTGTCGGAGGCGTGCCCGAATCCAACGTGACGATGCAACCTAGGGCAAGGACTGGAACCATGTCCACCATCTTTATGCGACCTTTGTATGCTGCAGCGCTGGCACAGTTGTTGGCTTGCCTGATGGATGGGCTCTTCTTGTTGCGGCGGACATTCTTGCCGAAACGTCGCTTGGGAACTTCATCAAGGAATTCTGGGGTTACATATGTGGACAAGTCAAGAGGGAGAGGATGGTCTTGGAAGAGCCTTCGCGGCGATATGACCTCGCGCTGTGGAAGTCGAAAGCCAACAATTTCTAGGGCAAGTATCTCCTTGTGTGTTAGGTTAGTACCGTTCTTCACGGGCCAGATGTCGGGGACCTCAGGGCGGGACACAACCCACTTTCTGCGGGTTCCTTTGACACACCTCTCGATGTCGTCGTTGCAAAAGAAGAATTCCATGCGGTCCTTGCGATTCTTCTTGAAGTTGTCCATCAAGCCCGTGTACGTAGGAGTAGCAATAGATTTCTCGTCTTATATGATTCGAGCGATGCATTTCTTCTTAGTGTCAGCCTGCTGTGCAAAACAAGCCTTCACAGACTTGTGAGACAACCTAGCTATGTGTCATTGAATCTTGTCACAAGCCGTTTCTTGCACGGAAGTAACGTGGTATAGAGCTGCCGCTGGGGTTGGATCTCGAACCTGCACTGGTACATCAGACTTGTCTAGTGTTTGAGGAGAGTCTGCCATCTCTACAGGAGAAGCATTGAGGTTTAGGGCATTGTTCCTTGCAGTCCTGGTCTGGACTCGAGGACGTGAGATTCTGATCATATATGGTCGGTGAGTGTCAAACTCCGAGCCAATGGAAACGTCAGCTTCCGCTTCAACGAAAGGAAGACTTCCTCTCCTTCAAGTTGAGGCATTCGAGTGGAGAACTCCTCGGCACCCGGCATCTTCGCTAATGCATTGTGTAGGGATTTTGAATTGCCTTTGTGTTCTGGACACTTTTGTGCAATTCAAAGTTTCAGTTCTTCTTTGGTAGGGTGGGTTCCAGCTCTACCCCCCTTGACGTATTGATAGTACGCGACGCATTGCATGAAGGATCGGACAAAGTCATCCACAGTAGCGACAAACAAGTTTGACCCTCTATCACCAGATTGTTGTTTCTATTTGTTGTAGATACTTTCGGCTAAATTGCAAGAGGGCATTTCACCCAACTCGTCTTTTGTGAGGTTCTGGTAGATAAAAAGCAATGCACATTTAGAGTTCGTAGTTGTAGAGAGGAAAGCAAGCAATGGCAGAGACTTAGAGTTTAGAGTTCAGGGCTTAGGAGCTTACAAGTTGCATGAAGCCTCTCCATTGGCGGTATGGAAAATGCTAGAAGGCAAGCCAGAGGTTGAGACGCCTCAATCCATCTTCAGTTGTAGCTCCCGAGGAGTGCCACCAAGCTCGGATAGCAAGATAGCGGGAATCTGCCTCCGCTTTCGTCAAGGCGTTCTTGTATTGCTTGCAGATCATGCGATGTTGGTCTTGGAGGTCAGCTCTGATGTCAGCCTTCGTGTGCTTCTCCAATGACTGCACCCAATGGGAGAGACATGTTTGTTCTTTATTCGGCATTGAGATTGATGCATCTCCACTATTGCAAACAATGCGTATAGCATTCCTGTTTGCTTGGGCGCTGTCAGCCATGAAGCCCTTGAAGTTGGGATCTTGAAGTCCGTGGCAAGCGACAACGACGTTAAGATTCTTCCGAACGACCAATTGAGCTTCGACGTCTTTAGATTGCATATCGCACAACGCAATGGTCATAACACGGCAATAAGTGGGGTCGTAAACATGGCAGCCCATGGTTGTCCATTGTTTCACCGTCTTCACATGATCAAACATGAGCCATGCGTTTTGCAGGTCTCCTTCACGTTGCATACGTTTCATAAGGTCTACTCCGCTACCGGGACCGATTTCGAACATTTTGAAGACGAAGACCATGTCTGACTCTAATCCTTGATCAGGGAACTTGTTCTCTTGGACAAATGGCTAGTTGCTGGAGCCGCGAAGCTTGGTGATGCTATCCATGATACCAAACCTTTGGAAGTACTTGAAGCCCATCAATTTGTTTCAAATGTTGGAGGAGGTCAACTCCTTGCATTTGTCAAAGAGCGGAAGGAGGCCATTGAGTTCAAGAGTCTTTGATTCCACACCTTTGGGTACCACAAACATATTCCCGACGATCTCCTTTGTTGCCTTTGAGACGATTGCAGACTTGGTTGGAGAAAGAGTTTGGTGCACGTGCTCCTCCACCAAACTCTCGCCTCTGGCAATATCGTCTTGGTAAGCCCCGACCTTTACAACGTGGTCGTGAGTTCCAAAATGAACACAAGCTCGAGTCATGCTGTTTTTACCTAGGACGTAATAGATTTTGGCATCGCAGGTTGCAAGACAAGAGGGAGGAACTTTATAGCATTTGCAAACAATACTGGATCCTTCAGGAGGTTTTGATCCCACATTAAAAAAAAGAAGATTCTCCATCCCACTCAGTTTCATTAACATGTGTCGTTTGGTGAACACGGGTTAGAAAGTCGCAGTCGATATTTTCACATCGCAAATGACCACAACAAGAGGAGGTACGAAAAATCAACCCAAAGTCATTGACAATGTTGGAC
This sequence comes from Pohlia nutans, assembly GCA_022496805.1. Classification (NCBI taxonomy): domain Eukaryota; kingdom Viridiplantae; phylum Streptophyta; class Bryopsida; order Bryales; family Mniaceae; genus Pohlia; species Pohlia nutans. The sequence continues at coordinate 8,302,343 of CM040106.1, read as the reverse complement.
GTGTGAGTACAAGTCCATACATGCCCGTCATAGTGTTTGTCTATCCCACGGTCGCCTAATAGATTTTGGCATCGCAGGTTGCTTCGCTTTGTTTGGTTTTGAAGCGGATCCCAACGGAGGGAACTCAAAGATGAGATCGCCATTGTAGTGGGGCGGCAAGAACTCAACTCGCTTGATAGATGTAGAGTTATAGTCAAATTTTTTGAAGATATTCCTAGAGCCCTCTCTAGCAAATAGAAATTTGTATGGATACAGCACGTTGAACATCATGGCATGTTGATACTAGAGTCTGCTTTCAGGATTAGACTCTCTTAAAGCATGAATGATGCTGACCTCAAATTTAGGCGATGGTTGATTTGAATTCTCTTTATTAGACTACTTTAACAGCCTCCAAGCTGACTGTAAGCTGCATTCTATCAAAAGTAATTATTTGAAATAGAAGTCAATAATTGCTAGCGCCGGTTCAAAGCAGTTAACTCCTTGAACGATGAGAGTTCTTCAGTATGCCTAGAGGAGCCCAGAAGAGAAGACGAAAGAGTAGTTTAAGGTTTAGTACTAGAAAGCAATTGCAGCAAAGCAGGATGCGGACAAGGCGTGGGAAATCTTAGGAACCTGCCCAGGAAGACATTGTAAGAGTTTTAGATCATGGCGAAGTTGGCACTGAACGCGAGTTGGAGACAATTTAAGAGACAGGCTTTGAGACGCCCATTCAGAGCAAGCAACCAAAGATTTGTGAGGAGGGATGTGATTCCGAGTAAGAGTCGCATGATGTAGAGGTAAAATTTGCTCTTTTTATGTGAGGAGTCTGATCAATGATTTTGCGTTTTGATATAAACACCAAGGATACAAAGTCTTGTATGTTATCTATGAAACTTCTTTCTAGAGAAGATTATAGCACGATTCATAAGAGTTCAGACTACATGTCTTAAACCCATTGACCTATGTCTACTTATTGAGGCCACATTCTCATTTTTTAGCCCACGGCCCGGCATGTCCTGGCCTTGCTTGCAACTGGAGCTTTTTAGCCGATGGCCTCGCATTTGAGCTCCTCAGGAGGGCCCTGGCCTTTTAGGGTTTGGCCTTGCCCTCGTTCCGTTCACCACGGCCATGGCTTCAGTGTCTCTCTACACGAGCTTTGGCCTTGCCATCGCTCTATCCTGTTGTTCCCAAACTTGTTGTTCTCTGATGCAAAAGGTGGTTTTTTCTACACCTTCAGTTAATAATCCCGTGTTCCAAAACTCTGCAAAAAAATGAGTATTGCTCCTTGAAATGCTCTCTGTAACTGCGTCCATGCCTGAAATCCTATAACTTAGATCTAGTCCAATTCTGGGGTTATTTCTTCAGATCTTATGCATCCTTGTCATCCTCTTGGGCTGATCTACAAGACCCACCAGCTCACAACCCAGATCTGCAACACCCACCTGCCAAATGGACTACCTTTGATCCTCATCTTTAAAACCTGAATCTCAAGCATGTTCACAACTTATATCCATTTAATCACTTTTTTTGATCTTTGGAAAATTGTACAATCATACTCCTAACTGCTCTAAGTACTGATTGGACCCTCCAGGTATCCTGAATCTGTTCCAGCAGCAGCTCTACTCTATTGTCCAACCTCCACACCATTCCACACACATACTAAGAGAGAATGAGAGGCTCCAAACTGAAAGAGAGAGTATGAGCCGCCCCCCCCCCCCACTTATTACCCCCTTCTAACCCTAATCCGCCGCCTTCATCCATCCAATGGATTTCATCCATCTAGGGTTTCATCCAGGACAATTTTACAGCTATCCAGGGCAGTAACTAACGGTTTTTCCTGCCGTTGTAACTAACAATTTTACTGCCACTGTTTCTAACAGTTTCACCCTACTACTGCCTATGAAAATACCCGGTTAACTTTATCCCCCTTTTAGTTTACATCTGCCCTCAGATGTTCTTGTGTTGTTAATGGAAATATTGTTGAATGTGTTGCACATCTCCTCCGTCCTGTTGTTTCTTTTCTTTTGATGGGATGACTTCTAATACTCCACATCCTATAGTTGTTTGCTCTTCCTTCTCTTCATCCATTCCTTCTTTTTCTTTCCCCACTGCCTCGTCTTTTCTTATTTTTTCTTTTTGATTATTTCTCCTTTTTTCTTCATTTTCCTCCATTATTTCTTCTTCTTCTCCTTTTTGTGTCTCTTCGTCTTCTTCCCACCTTTGTTGTTTTTGATTCTCCTCTTGGTCTTTGATGTTGTCTTGGTCCTTTGAGCTTGTTTTCTCCTTTTCCCTGACGTGAGTGCTGTCCGAGTTTCCTGGACAGGTCTCTTCCTGGCGTGCCAGGCTACTATCCCCCTTTTTCCGTTCGACTAGTCCCTTGGTCGATTGGTTTGGTGTCACTGTAACTAGCTAGCCCTGATCATAAAATCTATATGGCTTTAACTTGTTGATATTGATAATCACTGGATTAGGCTCAAAGTGTTCAATGGTGACCAGAAGAGCAGTGTTGTTAGGGAGACGGTATTGTACCCTATATGGCTTAAACCACCTGCTCTTGAATTTACCCACATGCTCCTTGTGCCCCTTGGTGTACCACAAAAGATAATCTCCAACTTGAAAATCCTTTTGCTTATAGTGTTGCTGACTCCACAATGACCTGTTCTATTGTCTGGTCCCCGCAACTACTTGTGCGTCCTATTTGATGGTGTCCATTTGCTCTAGGTCTGCAATTTTGGCTGTCAACACCCGAGTAGGTGTATACTCGATGTGTAAATTCGTCCTCTTGGTCGGAACTAAGTATTCTGTGGGCATCAATGGATGTAGCCCATAAACCAGTTGAAATGGTGTATATCATGTTGTCACCTTGTACGCTGTCCTATACGAAAATAAAAATGTAGGTAGGTGATCATCCTCGTCTGTCCGCTTCTCATTGACCAGTTTGCTTAGTAGTTGGCCAATTACTTTCTTTGTCGACTCTGCCTGGCCAGTACCCTAGGGGTAGTATGTTGTAGAAGTTCGGTGCTGGAGCAGAAAATGCTCCACCAGGTGTTCAATGGCCTCATTTATGAAATGAGATCCCTGGTCACTAACCAGTGTCAATGGACACCCGTACCTGGTAAGAACCTGCTCGTACAAGAACTTAGCAGTCATTGCTGCTGAATTTATTCTCAAAGCCCTGGCCTCCACCCACTTGGTGGCATAGTCCGTGGCCACCAAAATATATCAAGTACCTGTTTTTGCTGCCATAGGCTTAATTGGACCTATAAAATCCAGCACCCATTTCATAAATGGTTCTGATAGCATGTTGGTCACCAGTTGTGCGAGACCAGTGTTGGCCATACCGCCCACCCTCTGACTCCTATCACAAGCCCAACAGTATTCAGCCACATCTTGGTGTATGGCTGGCCACTACTATCATGCATCCAAAATCTTCCTGGTGGTAATTTCTTGCGAAAAATGTCCACCGGCCACTCCATAATGCATTTCCTTCATCACAGTCTTTGCTTGGACAGGGTCCAGTACCTAGAGCAGAACTAAGTCTTGGCCTTTCTTGTACAATACTCCTTTGATAAGCGTACATGGCAACGACTTCAAGATTAATTTCCGCTGTTCCTCCTTGGACACATTTTGTCAAACAATACCCATCTGAAGGTAATTACTCACATCATCCAGCCATTCTGGCTTAACATAAAACAAACTAGCGTCCTTGGTCTGGTCCTCTACACTTGTTGTTGGTTTTCTATTTGGCAATCTGGATAGCGCATCTGCTACTCCATGATTCTTCCTCGGTTTGTGGACAACCGTGAACTCATACTCCTGAATTAGCAGTAGCCACCTATTAATCCTGCCCGAGACCTGCGGTTTGTTCACCAGGTACACCAGTGCCATGTGAACCACAAAAAAAACAAACTTGTTGCCCAACAAATAATGCCTATACTTGTTCAAAGCATAAACCATCGCAAGAGCTTCTCTTTCAGTGGTACTATAGTTCTTTTTAGTTGAATTCAACAAGCGGGAAGCATAAGATATAGGTTGGTCGCACTTCCTTGTTGGATTTTGGGCCAGCATTACTCCAATTGCTATGTTCGAAGTATCGGTATGAACATGGAACTCTAGATCCCATCGTGGTGCAATCAGAATTGGTGCATTTTGGTATTGCTCCTTAATTTTCCTCCACGCCTCTTCACACTAATCTGACCATGTGAACTCCTTTGACTTCCGCATCAGTCTGGTGATGGGCTCCATAATGTGGGCATAATACTTGATGTAGCACCTGTTAAACTGGGCAAAATAATACCTGTACATCACCCGGTTTCCTTGGTCTTGGCATTTTTTCAATTACCTCAATCTTTTTTGGGTCTAGGAATTTACCTTCCTTCGACACCACATGACCTAGGATAATTCCTGAATACACCAGTAATGAACATTACCTGGGTTCAGGCTTATGCCATATTCCCTACATTTTTCAAAACACAATCACAACTTGACTAGGTCATTGGTGGTGTCACTATAGACACTAAAATCATCCAAAAAGAATTTCATGAAATCACGAAATGCTCTGTTTACTGCCCTTTGGTAAGTTGGTGGTGCATTCTTCAACCCGAATGGCATTACCACCCATACAAATGTCCCCCAGTCTATCTCAAAGGCAGTCTTGAACCGATCCTCTGGTGCTATCTAGATCAGGTGGTACCCTGAGTACCCGTCCAGAAAATGAATACATCTCATGACCTGCCACAGAATCCAACACCTCCTTAGTAAATGGTAAAGGATACGGGTCCTTTTTAGTTGCAGCATTCAACTTCCTGAAATCAATACATATACGCATTTTTCCATTTTTCTTTGGCACAATAACAATGGGTGAGAGCTAGGTGGCATCCTCCACTGGTGCAATAAATCCTACTTGGAGTAACTTGTCCAAGTCTTGCTTCACTATACTGGCGTAGTTTGGATTCATCCGAAAGCAAGCCGGATGTGCTGGTGGTATGTCCTTCTCCAGCTCAATCTGATGTTGCGCAATTAAAGGGGAAATACTCTTCAAGTCTTTATAGGTCCAGGAAAACACGTCCTTGTACTCCCTAAAGAGTACCTCTGCCTCACTAGCTTGCTCTGGGGCCAGCGTTAATGTGAGCGTTAATCTGATGTCAGCGTTAATCCGTAGGTACTGGGGTTCTTCCTCAGTGCCCAGGTTCAACTTCCTCAACTACTCTGATTCTGGCAAGGTCCAAGCAGGAATCTTCAGATTCATCACCTTTTCTCTAGCTGGTGTTTCATCAACTTCAATATCTCCCTCCTCGAATGTATAGTAATGCTCTGGATAAGTCCGTCCTGGTCCCCCCACTTGGTCCTTGTCCTGGTCCTTATCCATCCGAGGTAGTGTCACTGTTCCGATGACCAGTGCATCCTGCTTTGTAGCCAGCCACCTTGCTTCTTCTTCATCCGTAAGACCATCAGCGAAGTTGTAACAAACTAGTACCTTTGGTAATTTAGGTCTAGGTCCCTTCCTTTGACTCCCTGAGATTGTCTTGACTGTCCCGTTGCCTCAAATGGTGACAAGATTGTTACCCCGATCATGATTAACCTTAGCATCAATTAACCAAGGACGACCTAACAACATGCTATATGCCTCATTGACCTCCTTATTTTTAATCAGAGTCAATGTTATAAGGTAAGGGATACCATGAATGTGAATTCTTACGTTGGGCATCATCTCCACCGGGTCTTTGACTGTCTGGTCTACCATCCTCAGTCTGAATGGGGCAGGTTGTGGGTCCTTCAATCCTAAACGCTTTCGCTCCTCCTCAGTAATTAGATTGACTCCAGATCCGATGTCTAGCAGTACATTGTCCAGGGTCCCGTTGCCCATCTGCACAGTTAACATAGGCAATTTCCTGTCAACATCTATTGCCAAGCTGGGTATTAGATCTGGCCTACATTTGTGAGTGATCATTGGCTTCACTGCGGGTGTTTGTCGATGACCAGAATCCTTGTCTAGTCCCAACTCTGGGAACACATGAGCTTTGACGAATTCCGTGATGTTTGGTGCCATCTGTAGTAGTTGGCCCAAAGATACTGTGATGGGGCTGGCCAATATCTGTCTGCCCACCTTGTTCGCATAGTACTGCTCTTGGTACCCCCTGGAATTGGTCTACAAAGTAATTCCAAGTCCTGGTAGATTAGTCTTCAGGTGTAATCTAAAGCGTCAGAATCCAGAAATCCTGCCCACTCATACTCAAGCAACTCTCCTTTAGCCGCCCCTTTAGCCTGGTGTTTTAGAATATCCCGGGCTTCTTCTGCTGCTCTCCTCTCCTGCTCTTCTTTGAGCTGAATTTCGTTTAGGGAATCCAACATAGAATTTCTGAGCCGTTCTTCCTCCTTCCAATCTTCCTTAGTCCAAGCCTTCCGTGGTTCTGGTACCTTGGACTCATCTTGAATCGGAGGTAGTCCTGCCTTCTGTCTTTGGGCCCTGGTCATACTTGCCACTTCCAATGGGTTATTTGACTCGTTCAGCATCTCATTCTCCATGTTACTCACATGGTGGATCTGCTTTTTAGTGGTCCGTTCCCTGGCTACAAAAAACTGGTCCCACTGTGCCTTCAGAGGACAATTCCTACTCCTATGACTGGTCTCATGGCACAACAAAGACTCCTCTGGTCTAGCGCCAAAACCTCCCTGCTGGCCGCTACCTCTTCTTGGATTTGGTGGCCTCTAATATCCATGAGTATAGTTACCTTGGTACACTTTTGTTGGTTGTTGAACAGACACATCGTTCATTCCTACTGGTGCATCCCCATCCTTCTTAGCACCTGGACCGTTTAGGTTCGCCGAGTTGTACCTGCAGTTACCATCTTCATGACCAAGCTTTTTACATATTCCACAGAACCTCCTAGGTGCTTCCTGCCCTGGTTCCTTCTTGGTCACACTCCCTGTCTTATTGGTGGTCTCCACCTTTTTAATTTCGATCTTGGTTGGCTTGCCACTGGAATCTATGCAGTTTTCTTCACACCTCAAAGCAGCAACTACCAACTCCGTCAAACTCCGCACTGGTGCTACACTGGTCGTGATCTTAATGTACTCCAGTAAACCAGCCCAAAAGTTAGTGATTATGAATCCCTCTCCAGGATCTGACTGAAGGCATTTGATCAACGTCATAAACCTGTCATAATAATCTTGCACCTTCTCCCTATCTCCCTGCTTAAATGACTTCAGCTCCCGGTACACAGCCTCATCTGTAGTCTGGCCCCGATACCTTCTTCTAAAAGCAAGATTTACATCCTCCCAAGAGCAGTACAGATGGTTCTCCAAGAAATTCTCATACCAAGCACCTACTTTATCCAGTAGGGTGGTACCTATTAAATTAATGATCGCCTGTTCATCTGTCTCCCCGTTGTGCCACAAAGTTCGTTCAAACTGCCGAATTTGAGCATCTGGATTTGTGCCTTCCTTGTACTTGGAATACGAAAGTGGTTTCCTCTGTGCCACGCTCATCGGTGCCGTCAGTAGTGGTATTTTTGGTCGAACTAACGGTGGATGTATTGGTAGTACCTGCCTTATAGGGTAGCTGCTGCCCCCTGTTGTAATCGGTACTCCTATACCCACTGGTGGCCTAGGACCAAAATCAGTTCGTCCACTGGCATTTGCTAACCTTCAGAACCTTGTTCCTGCTCTTGGTGCTGCTGCTCCAACGTCAGCTCCTCCACCTGGCCAGTATACAAACTTGAGTGCCTCTGGTTTATACTCATCACTAGTTAGATAGTCAACGTAGGTCGATGAGATTCTTCCTCCTTCCAATGGACAAGTTTGCGGCCTGTGATTGAGAAATTGGCTATCTATTGGTCTTCCTAGTGCAGCAGCTGAGGGAATTGGGATCCCCATTACTTATACTTCTCTTAGATGAATAGTTCTCTCTTCCTCGACCTGTGGCTGGTCGTATCCTGTCCATGGGCTCACCTTCTGTTGAGCTTGAAGTTTCTGACTTTCCTCCCTTACCGCCTCCTGCCACTAGTATAACGTAGCGTGGCGATGTGCTTCTTGTATCTCCTTTTTCTTCTGGTCCTCGAGTCTTTAGGCCTCCTGCCACAAGCGCATAGCCTCCTGGCATAGTAGTTCCTGCTGTATGGCCTCCTGCCTTTTCGCTGCCTGCTTAAATTTCTTCTCTCCGTTGAGCGTCCTACCAGGTTTTGAGGGCTTCTTGCCTCTGTCTTTCCTGGTCCTGCTCTTCAATCCTCTTTGTCTCCTGCCATAGACTCATCGCTTCTTTCAACTTGAATTCTTCTCTGTTCTTCTATTCCCAAGCCTCCATGCTTTCTTTGAATTTGGCTGCTTGTCCCAACTCCTCCATCTGCCGCGTATACAAGTCCTCTATAGCTTGCTGGTTCCTTTTGTCCCTTTCAACCTGTCTTTTTGCATGTTGGCGAGCCTTGAATTCTTCTAGTTGACTTCTGTCTTCCTCTTCCTCATCCAATGTCCTCATTGAAATTGGTCCTGGGTAAACTGTACCATCTCTTCTTGGAGGACAGTGGTACTAGCCTATTGGTCTTGTACATTTCTAAAAGTGGGGCTACTTCTCCTGCGGCCCTATCTTCTGTAATGATCTGGTCTAATTTCTTCTTCAACGTCCCTATTGTTTCCACCAAATCACCTTGAGTCTGCTCTCCTGGTCTAGGGGTATTTGGTCAACTGTTGCTTGTCTTTTCTTCCTCTTGATACTGGTCATATACTGCCGCCATCTTTAGATGAGGGTACCAACCCTGCTAAATATCTCCACCTCCAGATCTTGGAAATTCTCTCCTACTGGTTCTTGGCGATGGTAGAATGCCTTCATATTTCTTGATCTCCTCTTCCTCTTGCCAGTTCTTGAAACTAGGTCCAAGTTCACCCATGACTGATTCTATCTTCCTGCTTACTCCCATCACCGTTTCTTAACTAGAGTTTTCTCCCACCAACTCCATATCGATTAGGTCCCTAGTTTTTCCTCTGGCAATGCTCTCCTCAGAACCGCCCTTCCATGTTTTTCTTTGTTTCAACTGCTGCCCTCTGCTCCCTGAGCTCGTATCTAGCCAGTCTTTCTGCTACTTTTCTCCTAGCTATGTCTTCCTTGTCCCACCCTTGGTAGCCTCCATCCATTATAGTGCAGTTCCTGCTTCTCCCTCATGGTACTCTCTAGTACTGAATTTTTGGTATATCTTGCTTCTCCAATAAATCGAGTCCGCCCCCTCCAGGTGCTCTCTTGGGTAGGTGTTGTGGATCCCTTTTGTCCCAGCTTTCCTATAGTCCCGTGTGTGCTAGTCCTTTGTACTCATGGTTCCTGGCCAGTCTTGGGGGCGGCACTCCCTTGTATAGTTTGCATACACGTGCGATAATGGCCTATTTATTTGGGGGGTTAATTACCTTGCAAAAAATATTATAAGGTGATGGTATTTTACATGTAAACATGTTTCACTTTTTTAAAATCCCCTATTTTACATGTACATTCTTTACAAAATTTATCTACAATGAATATATTGGACCCTATTTTTTATCACATGTTTCTAAAATTTTCGCTAGTGAACTCCCCGAGTGGCCAGTACATCCCTTTGCCACCCCAGTCTGGTCCTTTTTTGGTCCGTCAATAGCTATTGCTCCTACTTAGATTTCTTTTCACTACCCTTTAGGTTTTCAAGGTTTTTCTTAAGCTAGGATTTTTTCTAGATTATGGTGCAATGCGGTTTTACAAGTGTAGTCCTAGGTGCATTTCCTATGCTCCCCTAGTTTTCATATTGTCAGTCCAGGAGAATACATTTCTGGTGTTTCTAATCCTGATCTTTCCAATCCTGATGTTTCCTTTCTTTTATTTATTTATTAATTAATCCCTTCTAACTTTTCCTACTATTTCCGAACATGCTAGATCAGATGAGTAGAGAACAAGAGGTTACCTAGATATGAGTGACTACCCCTCCTTTTTCTCTGGAGCTGTCCTTAGCTCTTGAGAATTTGTCTCTTGTTCTTGTTACAGCCACTTGTTCCCTCCTATTTTGAACTTGCTTCTTCAGCCTCCTTTGGTGAACTACAATCATCCATCTGCTGCCTTAATGCGGTCACCGTTGCAAGTTTCAATCAGCTCTGCAAATCGTCCTTGTCCACTCCCTCGATAGCCACTGTGCCTGTCACGACCTCATCACTACTGCTCTAGTATTGTCTTGGCGTGTATAGCAAAAGCCACATGATCCGAACTTTAGTATGGTCGCCAATGTGAAAGGTTGTTTTTCCTACACCTTCAGTTAATAATCCCGTGTTCTAAAACTCTGCAAAAAAATGAGTACTGCTCCCTGAACTGCTCTCTGTAACTGCTCCTGTGCGTGAAATCCTATAGCTTAGATCTTTTTTCCAATTCTGGGGTTATTTCTTCAGATCTAATGCATCCTTGTCATCCTCTTGGGCTGATCTACAAGACGCACCAGCTTACACCCAGATCTGCAACACCCACCAGCCAAATAGACTACCTCTGATCCTCAACCCTAAAACCTGAATCTCAAGCATATTGACAACTTAAATCCATTCAATCTCTTAATATTGATCTTTGGAAAATTGTACAATCATACTCCTAACTGCTCTCAGTACTGCTTGGACCCTCCAAGTATCCTGGATTTGTTCCAGCAGCAGCTCTACTCTATTGTCCAACATCCACACCATTCCACACACACACTAAGAGAGAGAGAGAGGCTCCAAACTGAGAGAGAGAGAGAGTGTGAGCTGCCCCCCCACTTAATACCCCCTTCTAACCCTAATCCGCCTCCTTCATCCATCGAGTGGATTTCATCCATCTAGGATTTCATCCAAGACAGTTTTACTGCTATCGAGGGCAATAACTAACGGTTTTTCCTACCGCAGTAACTAACAGTTTTATTGCCACAGTTTCTAACATGTAGCCCTTGTGAATCGCTCTTCTCTTGCCTTTGCAAGGCGCTGGTTAGCATTAGAAAGTGGCCCTCGCCTTCATCTTGTGTTCGAATGCTGCATGCTGTACGTGCTGCTCACTCGCCAAGCTCCTCTCTCGCCAAGATTAGAGTTCGCATTCCTCTCCCAACACTGAATCAAGGTATAGGGTTTTGGGAATTTGGCTATCACCAGAAATTTTCTTTAGATCAACTACGCCCCTTGATTGATGAATGTTGTTTGCCATGAGTATTGCATGCTGGTTACTGGACAAGGATTTTCTTTAAATGTTGGTTGTATTTCAAGTGGGAACGCTGGATTTTCAGTAGAGTGAAAGAAACGCGGTGGAACGGGTAATAGACGTTCCAAGCAGCGCGGAAGTGGAGACGGGGGCCACGTTGGAGTCGGAGATCATGGCCAACACTCCCCAGCCAATGCAAGAAGGTATGGCTGCTCACACTCTTGAGAAATTGATCTAGTGTGCCTCAGCCCATTGTGATTTTTTAGAACTTAGCCCCTTGTGAATAATGTAGGGTTTTAGGATCTAGTGAATCATTGAGACTTAGCCCATGTTTTCAAATTATTAGACTTAGCTCTCTTGTGAATTTTTAAGATTCACGCCGCTTGTAAATATTTAGACTCAGCCCCTTGTGAATCTTCAGACTCAGCGGGTTGTCAATCTTTTGCCACCCCAATCTTGTCACCGTTTTTTGTAAAACTTTTTGTAAAATCATTTGTATTTTTTTTTGTTCTCTAAGCCTATGGCTATGGCTATTAAAAAACTGCTCCTCATCCCAGTCGGTATCGGTCGATCCCATGGCCAGTACCCTAGCCCTCTTGTGAACACTCAAATTTTGAATCATTAAAGGCCACTTGTGAATCTTTAGAACTCAGCCCTCTTGTGAATCACTTAGACTCAGTCCATTTTGTTACTATGGTAGACTGAGGCCCCTTGTGAATCTTTACTTAGCCCTCTGGTGAATCTTTAGACTCAGACCATCTTTTGAATTTTTTAGACTCAGCTCTCTTGAGAGATTTTAAAACTAAGGCCCCTTCTGAATTTTTGGAATTAGGCCCCTTGTGAATATCTAGACTCAACCCTTTGTGAATCTTTAGACTCAGCCGTCTAGTAGATGTTTTAGACTCAGCCATGTTGTGAATGATTCAAACTAAGGACCCTTGTGAATTTTTACTTAGACCCCTTGTAAATATTTAGTCTCAGCTCCTTGTGAATCATTAGACTCAGCCCCTTGTGATTCTTTTGCCCCCCCCATCTTGTCAACTTCTTTTGATAAACTTTTAGTAAAAATATTTGTAATTTTTTTTTTTTTCTAAGCCTCTAACTAAGACATCCAAAAATTGGCTTCTCAGCCCCATCCGGTACCGGCTGACCCCATCGATAATATCCCTGCCATCTTGTGAACACTCACCGTTTGGGTAGTATACACCAGCCCTCTTGTAAACACTCAAAGTCTGGGTAGTATACCCTTGCCCTCTTGTCAATCAGTATGACTCAACCGTTGTGAATCAATAATGACTCTTCTGGATGTTTTAGATTCAGACCTTGTGAAATTTTAGAATCAGCCACTAGTGAATCTTTAGACACAGCCCATCTTGTCAAATTGTTTTGTAAAATATTTTGTAAAATTATTTGTTATTTTTTTTCGGTCCCTAAGCCTATTGTGTCGAACCTTGTTTTTTTTTGGAAGTATTTAGTTAGCGTTTCTAGGGTAGCTAGGAATAGCCAGATCCGTCATAAATAGGAGGAGTGGCCCTAATAGCTCATTTATTTATTTTTGACGGAAATGGCGCTCGCGCGCGCCATAGAGCGATTATTAGGGTCCGGGTTGGCGGCAGGTTTCCGGTAGACCTAGCGACCAGATTGGGAACCGGGTAGAAATGGACGAGTCTTTGACAGACCCGGCCACGATCCCCGCCTTGAAAGGGGCAGCCTTAAATTAGGCGACCCACTATTCATTTGAACGCAGCTCTCCCAGCCCTCATGAGCGACAAGTTTTTGTATTTCCGGATCACGCTTGTGTAGAGTGTAAGCGACCGGAGAGAGAGGAGCATGGTAGCCTGAGACTTAGGCAGAGCACATGGGTCAAGAGAGTGCGTCCGGAGCGAGTAGTAATGGGGAAAAAGAGCGAGTGGACGTTTGGGATAAACATCCCGAAGAAGCAGGTGCACCGAGCCATTTCGGATGACCCGAGGCACTTGGAGCACGTGCGCCAAGAGTTGATCAAATTCTGGTGCGAAGAGCTTTTGTACGTGCCTTGGGACGTCCATGATGGGAGAATATTGGAGGAACTAGCCGAGGAACGAATGGTGGAGGAATTCGGAGATAGAAAAATCCGGGTGAAGCACGAGAACTGGACAATGACGCACTGATGTACCACCTACCGATTCTCAAGCAGCCCATTTGGCTTCGACAAGAAGAAAGGGGATTTGGATTGGATGAAAAACCGGTTCACCAAGCTCTTGGACAAGGACGGTTTCCGGGTGGACGACTGCCGGATCGACCGGGAGAGGCGCCTTCTCCAATTCCTGGTACCAATTTTCAACTCGGGCAATCCCACGACCATTGTAATCAAGCTGGTGAAGTGCATCTACTTGGTCAACTTGCACGACTGGAAGATTGGGTGGAGAATCATTGTCCACGAGCTGGTGGAGAAGGAGGCGCTCAAGATTCGAGGCGTTTAAGGGTGCCCCCTGGCCCCTTTTGTGTACCACCTGTACTCCCATCTCAGATGCCTCATAGACAGGGAGAAGGTGCGGATGGACAAGCGCCAGGATCGCGTGGACCGGAATTCGGCGAACAATCAGGCGGAGATTCCGCGAGGCGAGGATAACCTAGATGGTGACGCATGCCGGGACTAGGAAGGAAGCGCGGACAAGCAGGGCGAGCGGAGCGCGCCAGACGGAAGGAGGCGTCCCAGTCGGACGAGGAAGGAGGAGGTAATCCGAGTGAGCACCGAGAGGAGCGGGGAGAACTGGGTCAAGTGGAACAGGATGAGAGGGGCCCATCCAAAGCGCGCACCCGGGGGCAGAAGAAGAAGAGGAAAGCCATCATCGGGAGCGATGGTGAGGGTGATGAGGACGACACAGAGGTCATCAGTCCTCCCCGGAAGAAGATGAAGAGCCGGATGAAGACGACCCCGGTAAATGGCGGCGGTTTCCGAGATGCCCAGCAACCGAAGACCGACTGCCGCCAGAAGAACGTCAAAGTGAAGGCGAAGAGGCGGAGGGAGTCGAGACCGGAGGACAAGGATCCAGAAGATGAGGAGGAGGTCTAGGTGGAGCAGCGAATCCGGGAGGCAGCGAAATATATGTGTCGGTCCTCGCTGAACCGGAGGGAGTTTTCCTCCAATTGGTCTGGGAGACTATTGAGGCGGTAGAAAAGCGGTATCGTCCGCTCTAGTTGACAATGAGGGGTGTCGGGAACGCCCTCAAGAACAAGGAGGTGGACGAGTATCCGGACCTAGTCCGGAAACTGCGAATGGAGGTAGACCCAGGGCTCTATAGCTGAATGCACTGGTTTTCACTACATTTTTCCAGCATGAGGTACACTACAAGATATAGAATAAATTAAAATAGAAAGTAACTATATCATACGTGTGTATGAATTGTATAATGCACATTGAAACATGCAAATCAATCAAAGGGTGTGGAACTTGAAACTTTAAAGGATTTTGGTTACATATTGAGGGAAAATCAATGAGAGAATGTTCTTTGGATGGACTTTTTTGAAATAAGATGAAATGAATACATGTATCTGGATACTCCACTCACGCACTTGCAGTATTTGAGGGTTTACGGAATTAATTTAGGGATTTCATAAAACAATCATGAAATAGTACTTAGAATAATGTTTTGGAATTTATAAACAAAGGCAAGTTATAAATTTAGGGTTTTAGGTAATGAAGGTGAACACTCATTTCCACCGGATTTGAAAATCTAATGAATGAACATGTTGGATTCATGATTTGCCAATTCATTATGACTCTTGTCTCCTGATTCATAAGGGCGGCTTATTTCTTGATGTCATATTTTATAACGGCTTATTTCATGATGTCTCGTAATTCACGATGTCTAGTAATTCACGATGTCTCATGATGTTTCATGAGTATATAAGCAAACTTTTATTTTTATTTTTAAAAGTATCTTTTTGAGATTATGTAAGTATAGAAATAATCCTCATTCTATTTATTTTTATTGACAGGTGTGATTTTGAGATTACGTAAGTATAGAACCAATCCTTGTTTTTTATTTTTTCCTAATCAATGCTATGTATTTGAGATTGCGTAATATAGAATCAATCCTCTTTTTTCTTTTCTTTTTCTATTCAGGGGTGTGTTTATGAAATAACGTTAGAATAGAATCAATCCTTGTTTTTTCTATTCAACGGTGTGTTTTTGAAATTGCGTAAAATAGAATCAATCATTTATTTTTATTTTTTTTCCTATTCAAGGGTGTGTTTATGAGATAATAAATGGATAGAATAAGGCCCCCTCCAAAAGCAAATTAAAGTTTTCAGAATCATAAGTGCAGCCGCCATGCCCGTCTGCGTTCATCCAGTCGCCATGTCCGCCTGCATTCATCCAGCCTACAGGGCACAGGCTTTGATTTGCGCCTCGCGGGTGTATCCCACTTTTCACTATGTGATTGCGGCGCACGAAGGTGCTCTACTTTGTTGTCTACTTGCGGGAGCACGGCTGCTGTCCATTTTGCGCACAGAGGTGGTTCTCTGCGCACGGAGGTTAAAGGCCTCTCTAATTCACGTACTGAGGTCGTCTATTGTGCCGCACAGAGGTCGTCTAATACCGGGTACGCATAGGTTTCTGCGCAATGCCCTTGTTCGTAATCCTTTCCTCGTTGTTCTGCAATGTCCGGATTGCAATGCGATCGAGCATACCACGGCTGCTTGTGTCCTATTCACATTTTGGGATAGGATCTTACAGTGTTTGGGTGGTTGCAAGCTACGGTCACCTAAGCTTTTTGGAGCGGTCGTGCACCTGCAAATCTCAAGAAATCAATTAAGACAAACATAACAATGATTTTGAAAATCCCAAAAATTTCCTACCTTCCAAAAACATCTTAGAATTCTAGAAAATTAAAATTTCTTAAAAACATTTGTTACATCTGTGTTAATTAATTTTTTAAGACTTGCAGTTGTATGACCGCAACAAAAAGCTTGGGTGACCGTAGTTTGCAACCACGCGTTTGTTCTAGTCCACATCCACCCGCGATTACAGAATAATTGCACGCAGAGACTGAGGTTTGTGTTGCCATCGGATGCTCGAGGTTGTTTTTTGGCGGAGTTGCAATTGGTGCACTTCATGGAAATGTCCATTGATTGTGCACTGAGATGGACACGGATAAGCTGCTGACCATCGGCCTCAACGTATTTTTTGTGAGTCGTACATTTCTTGATACTTAATCTTTATACTGCTCAACAAAATTGGAATTTGTTGTGATATTTTAATTACCGTCTATAGTTGAAATAATTACGGTGGTGAGTACATACGCTATAGAGAACTTGTACAAGTACATGGTAATTTGTTGTGTTAGGGTATCCCGAGGGCAGTGCAGCCAGTGGTCAGTTGACTACTGGCAGTGCAAATATTGGTATGATCTACAGAGCCGGACGGCACTGCATAGAATTCCGATGACCGTCCTAGGAGACTTTGAGTGTCTCCTGAGTTCGGGTATGGTAGCTTCATAATCTCACAATGCGTATGTGTTGTCGGGCCGAGGATAAGAAAACCACGCGGTACATGAGTGGTCGGTAGTAGCCCAGAATGCTATCAGTTTTCCGGTTGGATTTTTTAAGTATATGGACCATAGCGCTGGAGACCACGTTGGGTGTTTATAAGAACCACTTCAATGAAATCCTTTGTGAGTGGTAACTTCCTAAACCTTTCGCATTAATCTGAGACAGTCGTTGTCTATGGTGCTGATGCAAAAAGTAATGCATATGCACGATGGAGTGGGCAATTGACTACAGGTCAGACGCTTCCTACTGATTTTGGTAGCGTCTCACGTAGGAATCAGAATTGGTAGCGTCTCACGTAGGATTCTGTCTAAGGAAACAAATAATGTTGATAGCACTCAAAAGGCGCACGATGAAATGCATCCTCCAATATCCCGGTGGAGACATGACAGGGGTTTATAAAACCAGGCATCAAAGGCTCGTCATATTGTTAGTCAACTAATCGGTGTGTCACCAATTGGACAATGGATAAGTGTGTCCACTACGCAATTGACTACTGGTTAGTGTTTCTAGGCATTCCTCAAATCTAATATACGCTAATGTAGGGATTATGTACAACACTAAATGTGTTGGCACTAATTTATGATCAACGGTTTCTTTGGCCGCATTGTACAGGCACGTTGTCGAAGTTGAGCAATGATGGATAGTGATTCAGATTACAGTTATGTGGTAAGAGTGTTTTACGCCACGTGCTTTGTTGCCACGCCCAATGAAAGAGCAAGCTGAAATAGTGAAAGGCATCAAAGGCTTTATACAACATTGAAAGGTTGTAGGTGAAGCAAAAGCCACAGGGGAATTTGCTCGCCACAGTGCAATACTGGAGTGGAGTAAGGGAGGCGCTGGAGCAAAGCGAGATGGAAGTTGTGGATGTCTTGTGCATGGGATTTTGGCCTCAAACCAGACAATCATTTGATGTTCAGACACTGTATGATGTTGACAGTGCACTACGTGACGAATTCGCCGAGGACAAGCATTACATAGGACCACGTAGTTTGCGTCCTAGACCTTTGTTTCGGGTAGGTCGAGATTTTCATGCACGGTATTTTATGTTAGTACGTCCTGCAAGCGATAGCAATGCACCCATTTGGCTCGGTGAAGCACGTTCAGATCCAATACTAACGTATGGCGATATCAACTAAAAGAAAATCAAAGTACAATGGTATAAACGTTGTGTACGACGAAGGAAAGAATGCACACTATATGAGAATTGGGACACATTGCCAAACTTTAAATGAGAGGAAGACGTAGAGTATGAAGAGCAAATTACTAGCACAACTTTTGTGGTAACATCGTGGAAGCCAAGAGGAGGAAATCGTGGTGTTGCCATTACTATTCCAAAATGGCATATACTAGAAGCGTTGGCTAGAATAGCATATAGCATTCAAGCAACTCCAAATGCCCCGGAAGAAGCGAGCTCTTCCGACAGTGAGTAACATCTTAAATACAATCTGATATGGGATGTATAGGCGATGCGCTCTTAGTGCATTCCAACGTTGGGACCAACGTGTATAAGACATGAAGTTCTAAAATATATACTCTTGCTTAATTCCGACTCTTGATGACATTATTTTCCTTTTCACTTTCACCATTTAATATGATGGTTTTACGCAAAATTGTGCAAGGCTATTTGAAAGGGCATTGTTCTTAGTTATGACAATGGTACAAAAAAGTACAACGTAATACTAGAGTTCTTTTGAACTCTTTTGAATTACTTCATGCCATGGTAGTTGGTATGGTAAACCATGTACACATGAAGAGGATGTATGTTTTATTCTGATTTGTACGATGTTGTGGTGTTGGGATGATTCACATAGTAGGATCTCCTGAACCGGATGAAAAATGTAATCAAGAGGAGATGCACAGAATACATTTTCTAGCGGGATGACCTATAGTAGAAAGGCTACAACAGAATTTCAAAGTGTTCATAATATCATCTAGAAGCCTCTAAATTTTATGAGGTGTTGTGCTCAAATCACCTTTATATGTTAGGTTTAAAAATTGAATAGGTTTGAATGATTTGTGACCAGCCAATAGAAGGCAGAGACAAATGTATCACGGAAAGTAGACAATATTATTATACAATGATTGTATATGAAGTGAAAACGGGGATGCGGAATACAAGAATCAGCACTAAACTTTCCCAAAAATGGTGGATTTAATTTAAAGCAAATATGCAACCGAAAGTAGACATAAGCTGTGTATAGTGTACCCTAAACCACTTTGTAGGTTATTATTATACATGAAGCAAAGTCATAATCACGTATACCCTAAACCACAACATAGGTGACCATGAACGTCGTTACATATTGCAATCACAGATTGTCGTGCATCAGGTTCAAGTGTTACTAAACATAGAAAAAATAGAGTATAAATCATTCAATGAAGGTGCATGATACAAGAGAGCAACCAAAGACATCATTCGTCTGTTCCAACATACTTAGGACGATTGTTGGATTCTGCGCAAACAAAAAATCCAAAAGTAGTTGAAATGCGTAGTTGTTATCTCGGGGGACAATTAAGGGATCCAAGCTTCCTCACGGTAGTTCAAGTGCAACTATTATATGCGACATTGTAGTGGAAAATTCTCCAAGTTATCACAATTCAAAGTATTGGATATGGCAACTCCGAGGGGTTGAAAAGGTTCCAACTCTTTGGAATAGTCCCATTTTAGCGAATATGGCCTTGACGGGTCTCTGGTGGACTTGGCCACGATCCGCGCCTTAAAATGGGCCGCCCTCAACTGGGCGACTCACTGTACATTTCAGCAGTGCTCTCCCTGCCCTCCTCGTCACTAAACTTTTGTCTTTCTAGATAGCAATTGGGTAGGGAGTGCGAGACCGGAGAGAGAAGAGAGGGGCTGCCGGAAACTTAGGCGCGGTTTGCAAGTTAGGAGAGAGGTGCGCCCGGAGCCAGTAGAGATGCCGAGGAAAGGAGAGAGTTTCGCAGGGTTCAAAATTGCAGAGAAGAAGGTGTGCCTGGTTCTCCCGGAGCACCTGGGGTATTTTGAGATGCTGCGCGAAGACCTCCCCACCATGGGGTGTGAAGAGCTCCTCTACCAAACCTGGGACATCCAGGGTACTGGAATGCTGGAAAAGTTAGTGGGAGGGCCCGTAGAGAAAGCTTTCTGGGCGAGCTTCATTCGAGGGAGGTACAAGAACTGGACCCGGGAGCATTGGCGCGCGACATACAAGTTCCCGGAGAGTCCCTATGGTTTTGACACGAAGGGGTGAGGAGATTCGGGCAGGGTGAAAGACCGGTTTACCCGGCTCTCGAAAAAGGACAGGTTTAAGATGGAGGACTGCCGGTCACCCCGGGAGAAGAGGGTTCTTCAATTTTTGGTGCCTATTTCCAGCCTAGATAAGCCCACGACAATCACTATCAAGCTAGCAAAGAGTAACTACTCGGCCCTACTTTACAAGAAGCAAGTCGGATGGGGGATCATCATCCAAGAGCAGGTAAACCGGGAGGCCACCAAAATATGAGGTACAAAGTGTTGCCCTATCACTACCTTCCCTTTACCATTTGTATTCCCAGCACAGATGCCTCACGGATAGGTAGAAGGTGAGGTTGGAGAAGCGTCTGGTTCATCTAGACTGGAGCCCGGCCAGCAAGCAAGCGGTTGTCTGGAAGGGGAGAAGAACCCGGACAAGGGCGTGTGTAAGGACGAGGAAGATGACGCGGGCGAGCAGAGTGACCGGAGCGAACCGGACGGACAAGAGGCGTCCCAACCAAAGGAGATCAAAGGAAGTAACCCGGGAGCGCACCGGGTAGAGAGGTAGGAACCGGACCGAGAGGAACTGGAGGAAGGGGTTCCACCCGGGCGCGCATCCGGGGACAGCACAAGAAAGGGAAGAGGAAGGTTGTCATCCGGAGCGAGGAAGAGGAGGAAGACGACAACGACATTCAAGAACTCAGCCCTCCCTGGAAGAAGATGAAATCCCGGATGAAGACCACTTCGGTAAATAGGCGGGGCTCCCAGGACGACCCGAAGCTGAGGAACAGTAGTCGTACAAAGGGCGTGAAGATGAAGGCAGTCCGGAAGTGAAAGCCAGCCCAGACAATGGAGGACAAACCAGAGAGGAAGGAGCTAATCTGGAGAAGGATGCCGGCCCGGACAGAGGAGCCAAACCGGGCAGAGGAAGGAGATGCCCAGGCAGAGGAGCCAAACCGGGCAGAAGGGGATGACCGGGCAGAGGTACCAATCCAGGTAGCGGTAGAGGAAGTATCGATCCTCGCCGAACCGAAAGGGGCTTTCCTCCAACCGATCCATGATGCTATCGAGACGGTGGAGAGAAGGTATCGTCCCCTCCGGGTGGCGATGAGAGGGGTAGGGACTGCCCTCCAGAGCACAGCAGTGGGAGAGTATCCTGATATAATCTGGAAGCTGAAGAAGGATGCCATCCCAAACCGGAAGGAGCTGCACAAGCAACGGATGGAGACCAGCAGACTGGCATTTTGAGGTTGGATCAGAAGGAAGAGATAGCACGCCAGAAGGTGATCATCCGGACTTTGGAGCAGCAAGACCGGACTACGCTCAAGGTGCTAGAGAAGCTGTTCCAACCGGATAGGAAGGTCTAGATCAAAGCCCGGTTGTAGGACGAGAAGGTGGCAAAACCGAGTACAGAGGGGGCAGCGCAAGTTATGCGGATCGTGAAGGAGTACGTGGCTAAGGTGGAGGAAACCCTTAAGGATTTCCGAAAGCTGATAGCCGCCGTGCTTGAGAGGTGTCTTCCCGGACAACGACCTGAAAGTGGGGAGGCCAGCCGAAAGGAAGGGAGAGCTCCTTTGACTAGCTGCGAGATGATGGCCTACTTCCTCTTCTTCCAAGACGCTCCCCTGATGGGAGAGATGGACCGGATGATAGAAGCCGGTGCGTTTACTCCGGAACAATCTTCACGGCCGGTAAGGAACCTGGATCCGGTCTTGGCGGGCGACCACCTGGAGGCGAGTTTGGCCGAGCTGGTCAACCAGGAAGAGGTGGCACAGACAAGCACCCAACCGGGTGAGGACGCACCACCTGAGGAGGGTCGGACGGCAACCTGGAAGGTCAACCGGATGGTACGTAAGGAGGTGCACCGGATGGCAAGTAGGAAGGCAAGCGCGACGAGCAGGAGGGCGAGCACGGGGCGCAAGGAGGTGAATCGGCCGAGGAGGGTTGTCAGGTAAACAGGGAGCCAACGGCGGTGGAAGAAGAGGCGGAAGAGGATCGGGTTTGGAATACTCGGAGTAAGATGGTCCAGGAGGATTCCCGGGACTCCTGCTCGGCTCCTTCAGAGCGCGCTGCGCAGGATGGTGGCTCCGAAGCATCCGAGGAGTAGGAATCTGGAGTCCCGGTACGCAGATCCAATTAGGTAGGAAAGCTTTTTGAGTAGGTAGGTTAAGACTTTTTGTGAATAGGTTTTTTTAGGATTTGAACGCTTGAAGTCCGTTCTAGGATAGGAACTAAACCGTGGGGAGAGCTCCCTTGATTTTCGGATCCGAGGTTTGTAGGATCTGAGGGTTTTCCAGATCCGGGTGCTTGGGGCTCGCTACTTATCAATAAATGCTCTTCATTCCTTAGGTCTTTTCGTGTACCACTGTTTTCTTCTAAATGACTATAGACGCAATTTTCCGAGAAGGTGTGTGTGTGTGGTTTGTTGCTTGATACAGTGGTCGAATAAGTCCCTTGGTAGCCGGGAGGACTAATTGGGTTCTGAAGTTAATTCAGTTCAGAGTCCGGATGTAGGCGTTAGGTGATTTAGAGGTTGTTTAAATACGGGGAATCCATGTCCAGTTGCAGGGGATTACCCGGGTTATTGGCTGAGTGGATAAGAGGGGGTACTCCAGTCCTCTCAAAACTCGTGGACGGGTAGTCCGGTAGAGGTGCCAGCACCTGGATAGACCGTGTGATAGAGAAATACGGAATACTAGAGTAAAATAGACCTTTTAGGAATCCAACCGATTTCGGACACCCGGATAGTGTCCACCCTTGTTAGTAAGTTGTTGTAGTATTTGGAAAGAAGGGAGAAAACCGGGTTGCGCTTGTGTGACCGGCTGTGGGTTTGGGAGAAATTTGCAATTGTAGTGCAGTACAGAAAGTACCTAGATTGAGGAAGTATAACCGGAAGGTAGTGAAGTTCCCATCACTTAAATCAGTAGAGAGGGGTGTGTCTTTTAATCCAGCACTACTAAATGCAAATGGAGAACCCTCTGAGCGAAAACAGAGGCTAAACAAACCAGGCTAAGTTGTTAGGATAGACCGGAAAGAGTGAGTTGGATAAACTTCCAACCTAGAAGGGAACCGGATCTAGCTGCGACCAGTTAAATCAGTGGTAGTAAGAAGATTTCGTTTAGTACGGAAAGAGGAAGTTAGCCGGTGGTATAAGGGGAGAAACCATCAGCCCGGACTAATTTCCGGAAGCCTCTGACTTCACAGAGTCTCCACGGAACGATAACCTAGAAATCACCTCTACGAGCGTTCTTAATACGAAAAAGTGTGCTCTAGGGGAATATCCGGTATCACGTGCTACGACAATATTCTTGTCTCTTGTGAATCTGTAAGACTGTGCCCCTAATGAATCAGTTAGACTCACGCTTCTTCTCGATGTTTTAGACTCTCCCTTGTGAATCTTTAAACTCAGCCTTTTTGAATATTTAGACTCAGCACCTGTGAATCTTTAGATTGTGCCCCTGTGAATCTTTAGACTGAGCCCACTTTGTCAAAGTTTTTTGTAAAATATTTTGAAAAATTATTTGTAATTTTTTTTTTTGTTCTCTATGTTTGGTGCTAAGGCTTCACAAAATTTGCACATCACCCCAACCAATACCGGCCGACCCCATGGCCAAAACCCCAGCCCACTTGTGATCACTTAAACACTGGTTAGTAAAGGGGCCTCTTGTGAATCTGGCGAACTCAGCCCCATGTTAATCTTTAGACTCTGCCCACCTTGTTAAAGTTTTTTGTATAATCCTTTTGTAAAATTATTTGTAATTTCTTTTTGGTTCTCTAAGCCTGGTGCTAAGGCTTAAGAAAATTGGCTTCTCAACCCAATTGGTACCGGCTGACCTAATGGCCAGTACCCCAGCCCACTTGTGAAAACTCAAAGTGGTTAGAAAAAGGGATGTAGGGTGTATCATTTAGACTCTGCCCTTGAGAATCTTTAGACTCTGCCCCTTGTGTATGTTTTAGAATCAGCCCCTTGTAAATCATTTAGAGTCTGCCCGTTGTGAATCTTTAGAGTCTGCCCATCTCGATAAAAATTTATGTAAATTTTTTTGTAAAATTAATTTTGAACTTTTTATTTCATTTGCTATGCCTGGTGTCTTGGAATCAAAATATTTGGCTTCACACCCCCAGCCGGTACCGGCCGACCCCATGGCTAGTACCCAGCCCCTTGCGAGCACTCAGCCTGTTTAGTAAAAGGGGTCTCTTGTGTATCATTTAGACTCTGCCCTTTGTGAATATTTAGACACTGCCCCTTGAATATCTACTAGGCTCAGCCCCTTGTGAAGCATTTAGCTCAACCCTTTGTGAACCTTAAGACTCATTCCATCTTGTTAAAGTTCTATGTAAAATTATTTGTAGAATAAATTGTAAATTTGTCTTTTCGTTCGCTAAGCCCGGTGCTAAGGCTTCAATGGCCAGTACCCAATGACCTGTACCCCAGCCTACTTGTGAAAACTCAGACTGCTTAGTAAAAGGGGTTTAGGGCGTATCATTTAGACTCGACCCTTAAGAATTTTTACACTTTGCCCCTTGTGTATGTTTTAGACTCAGCCCTTTGTGAATCATTTAGACTCTACCCTTTGTGAATCTTTAGAGTCAGCCCATCCTCTTACAGTTTAATGTAAAAATTTTCGTAAAATTAATTCTAAACTTTTTTTTTGCTCGCTATGCCTGGTGTCTTGGAATGAAAAAATTTGGCTTCTTACCCGAGCCGGTACCGGCCAACCCCATGGCCGGTACCCAACGCCTTTGTGAACACTCAACCTGGTTAGTAAAGAACTGTTTAGAACTTGGGATTCTTTAGAATTCAGCCCCTTGTGAAACATTTAGACTCTGCCCCTTATGTGTGTTTTAGAGTCAGTCCGTAATGAATGTTTAGACTTAGTCATCTTATCGGATTTTTTTGTAAATCTTCTTTTGAAATTTTTTTTTAATTTTTTTTTCGTTCTCTAAGCATGTGGTTAAGGCTTCAAAAAAAACGGCTCCTCATCCCAGCCGACCCCATGGCTAGCACCCCGCCCTTGTGAACACTCAAAGTGGTTAGTAAAGGGGCCATTTGGAAGTGTTCAGAACTCAGCCCCTTGTGAATCATTTAGACTTTGCCCCTTGTGTATATTTTAGACTCTGCCCCTTGTGTATATTTTAGACTCTGCCCCTTGTGCATGTTTAGACTCATCCATTTTGTCAAATTTGTTTGGAATTTTTTTTGTAAAATTATATGAAATTTTTTGTTTCGTTCTCTAAGACTGTGGCTAAGGCTTTAAAAAAGTGGCCCCTCACCCCAGCCGGTACAGGCCTACCCCATGACCAACACCCAGCCCTTCTGAACACTATTTGTCTGGTTCGTAAAGGGCCTCTTGTGAATATTTATAGCTCAGCCCCTTGTAAATCTCTTAGACTTTGTTCCTTGTGAATCACTTAGACTCAGCCCCTAGTGAATCACTTAGACTCAGCCCCTTGTGAATCTGTAGACTCAGCCCATCTTGTCAAAAATTTAAGAATTTTTTTTGTAAAATTCTTTGTAAATTTTTATTTTCATTCGCTAAGCCTGGTGTTTTAGACTCTGCCTCTTCTCAATTTCTTAGATTTAGCCAATCGTGTGAATCCTTAGACTCAGCCTTTTGTGATTTTTAGACTCAATCCACTTGGATAGAAGTATTCATTGACAAATTCATTTTTTTTCGTTCGCTTATACTATCGCTAAGACTACTGAAATTTGGCTTCTCACCCCGGCCGGAACCAGGCGATCCCATAGCCAGTTCCCCAGCCCACTGCTGAACACTCATACACTAGTTAGACTGAGCCCTCTTGTGTATCATTTAGACTTTGCCCCTAATGAATCAATAAACTCAGTCCTATGTGAATCTTTAGACTCAGCCCATCTTATCAAATTTTTCTGATAATGTTTTTGTAAAATTATTTGTAGATTTTTTTTTGTTCACTAGCCTCGTGCTTAGGCTTCTGAAATTGGGCTTGTCACCCATGGCCAGTACCCAGCCCCTTGTGAACATTCAATTTTTGGTTTGTGAACATTCAATTTTTGCCTCTTGTGAATCTTTAGAACTCAAGCCCTTGTGAATCACTTAGACTCTGCCCCTACTGGTTCACTTAGACTCAGCCCCTTGTGAATCTCTAGAGTCAACCCCTTATAAATCTTTAGATTCAGCCCCTTGTGACCTTTTTAAGCTAAAGTTCTCTAGGAAATTATTAGATCAGGCCTCTTGTCACCACCACAGATCGGTACTTTTATGACTGGGAGAATGACTGCGTTCATGACTGCGTTCATGACTGCGCGCAATCATAAAATCAGGTCTTTGATTGCGCGTCATATTTTTTGCTGACGTGGAATGTGACGCGTGCTATGACAAAGTGCTGTAGTTACCGACGAGTCGCTTTGGACACCTAGTCATATGAATAAATACGATTGAAAGCGTATACTTGGACTCCATGAACGTGCCACGTCAGCATCTCCAGCCGCCATCTTGACCGGCCCCAGGTCCTTAACTTTTCGTGGTCTACTCGGGCAGCCGAGGCCAAAATCGGACGTGGTATGTGACTCTGTGGAGTCATATTTTTTGTTGACGTGGCATCCAACGTGGCATCCGACGTGGCACGTGACTCTCTAGAGTCATATTTTCTGCTGATGTGGAATGTGACTCTGTGGAATTATACTTTTGCAGACGTGGCATCTCCACGTGGAATGTGACTAGTATCATTTTTTTTCCAAATGTGGAATGTGACACTGTGGACAGCGTTGTTTGGACGCTGGAACGCGGACGTTCGCGTCCGGATGTCCGCTGGACGTAGACGTTCCCATCCCAGCGTCCGGTGACTTTGAAAAATCCACAGCGGATGGCGGTTTTACCACAGCGGACTGGGGTTTTACCTCAGCGGACGGCGATCGGGGGTTTAGAACAGCGGACGGCGCGATCAGACGACTGGACAGGTCGGACAGCAGTTTAGGGTAGATCAGACGGCGGACAGGTCGAACGCCCATGTCCGATGGCGAGGTCGACCGCCCCCGTCGCAATGTTTCTGTGGACGGCGGACGCTTGTTTAGGGTGTATGACGAAATCTACAAGATCTTTAGTCCCATCCTTGTGCTGGATTGATTATAATTCACTGAAAATGGCAAAATCTACGAATTTGGTGTCTCCATCTACGGGTCGGACGAGGGATTGGTTGCTCGATCGGACGGGCGAGCGGCTGCCCGATCGGACGATTGAGAATGTGCCCGATCGGACGAGCGAGCGGGATTAGAATGGCGGACGACGGGATCGGACGGACAATTGGGTCGGATGGCTGGATAGTTTAAGGGACGGCTGCCAGATCGGACGACTGAGAACGTGCCCGATCGGACGGTGCAGTGGACGTCCGATCACAGTTTTCAACATGATTTGAAGATATTTTGAATATTTACAGATTTTATTATTTAAACAAGGGAAAAATTCAATATAAATAAATTTTTTGTCAAAGGGTTTATCAAAACTTATATTTAAGGTTTAGAGCAAAGTTATATTTACAAGGAGTAAAAAACTGAAAGTGAAGAAATTAAAAGAGACCTATGATACGAGCATCTTTAGAAATACTTTTGTATTTTGGACACTCAACATTCAAATTTGTCGACGGTGGAAAATCTTCAAATGAAGTCCATTCTCCAATTCCAACGGTGAACACAAATCCACCGATTGCAAATCCTAGTCAAAAACCATAGAGTTAGCAAAATTCCAATAACACATGAAAGAACTATTTTCCAAAATATTAAAGAAAATCGAGGGTGTTTCTAAATTCTAATAACGTTAGGTACCCTTGTGTGCAAACAAATTCCAAATTGGAGTCCCGGGACTAATGGCTGCAAAACCCACAAATATCAATGAATATAGAGATAGCAAAATCCCAAAAACAATAAAACATATGGAATTATTTTTTCCGTAAATGTCAAAAAGGAAAATATTTTACCGATAGTCGGACAGAAGTCCAGGTGTTCTATACATATGCACACAGCAACAGCCATAGAACAAATCAATACCACTACTACTACTCCAAACCAAAAAGAACTATATCACTATGTTTTGCTTAATGCACATGTCTAAAATGCTCGTACGGTAGTGGCCAATGGTACGTAATCCTAAAACGTGTCACTAAATGAGTTAAACTTCCAATATTTTCTCGATTCGGGCTGCACAATCGATTCAAATAGCTCTCGAACACGTCTGCCAACTCCTGTTGTCTATAATAAACTGAAGTTTCTCCAGGCATCTGCAACTTCCAGTAATCCTCCGACATGTTGCCCTTGTTGATGCGCAACGCAAGTTTTGCAACTCCGTATGCCTCAGTTGTCTTCGTCACTAGTGGGCGTATCTCCACATCTGCATCTAGCTTACGTACATAAGCAATCGTAGGATCCACCCACCACCGTTCTTCAAGATCCTTCTCCATTTCCTCTGTACTGTTGAACCCATATAGTGACTTCATTGGCTCCGTCGAAAAGGATAACATGCCCCAGTCACATACCCCGCTGTATACACGCGTCTCATGCGTAGGAAAATGAAAAAGGATATTATCGGGATATATATCATTGTGCAGGTTGTTGGTCATGTATACCTCCTGCATGATGATCACCAATGCCCACGCCAACTCCGTTCTTTTTTTACGGAACCGCCTCAGATACCTTGCTTTGACGACATCGTCCGCTGACATAGTTGTATGCAATGTACGCAAAAGTCTCCATACGTGTTGTCTAAATTTAGCATCTGTCGCAATGTCCCACCATTCCACCAGTATGCATAACCCTCGTATTTCGAAGGATGAATAGCCACATACCGTATATCACCTGGATGGTCAATTCGAACGGCCATCGTTTCATTTTGGTGTTCCAATTTCGCAAGATCCGGTCTTGTCTTCCACTGTTTAGAAAGTTTTGCCGCTAACTCCCAATGAGGTTCAAACCCTGGGGCTCCTTCAATTTGAACTCTCTTGACCGTAGCATATGCACCCTTGAATGATGTGTGCTCCACTTCAATGACATTGGCCGTAGCAGGCAATGCGTGGACCAACATATTCTTCATTAACTCCTCGGATCCACCGGCAACGTGTCTCCACCAACCGATATTAGATTTGCGCTGGCATCCAAAGCTATATTGTTTCATCAACTTCACAAAGCTGTCGGCTTTCTTCATCACCTCCTCAATATACGTATTGTCCTGAAGCAGTCTGTGGTCCTTCCCATACTTGGTTAATACTCCCTTAATATTCCACAAAGAATCTTTCACCCTCCACCCCAACCACTTTGTGAAATCACGCTTTTCCATCTCCCGGTACCAAATTCCATCCCGAAGAGCCTGCAACATATTCCTCGTCATGTCGTCTTGAAATTTTTCCACACTCTGCTCTTTGTACCAAACAAACTTACTCTCCAACGCCATAAGCGTGTTGCTTCGGTAAAAATCCACCATGAACTGCTGGAGAAACTTCTTACACGCTTCCGACGGCATATTAGGGCTATCTTCAAGAGATTTTTGTTCCGTCGTCTTACCTATCTTCTGCTTTTTTACCTTCGGCATGGTGACGGAGCTCTGGAATTGTTAAAAAAATTGGCAAAATATACCCCCCTCGCAACGCTGACTTCTTCCTCCCCGAGTGACGAGCCAAAGGATGGGATAACCCTGCCAACTACAACCCGTAACTACTCTCACAATAATGTGAGAAAGGAGGAAAAAGTGAGCTGTCCGCTCTGGTCGGACCATTTTATAGGCGGACGTGCTGTCCGATTAGGTCGGACACCAGATCAGACAGCCCTTCGTCGTCTGATCGACCGGCTGTCTGCGATCGGACGGGTCACGCAGTCCGCCCTGTATCGGACGGTGGAGTGCGGACGTCCACATCCGACAGCATATCGGAGGCGCGATCGCACGGCTGACGGGATCCAGATTGGACGGCTCCACGGACTGTAGATCAGATGGCGAGACGGACCGCAGATCGGACGGCTGACCGGACCCGACACATAATAACCAAATTCTCTTTGTTTTAGAATACTATCAAATATCCAATGCACATGATCATCAAATCCCGCGGTCTTGTTGGTTAACCCCTACAAGTCCTCACCTATGTCCAGTTTATACAGTTTCGCAAAGATGCATTATAAAATGCAACTAACACGAATATTTGGAACTTAATGTATGAATAAAAGTTATACATTGTTATTTTTAGATTCTATCTATACGGTTAGATCTATGATTGCTATCAATAATCTTTTTCTATAAAATTTGAAACATAAAATAAAAAATTATATTGTAATTCAATTTTGAATAAGATATTGACAATATGTGGATGAAATGTTTTGTGATGGGTTATAATATAGTAATTTAGGTGTAGTGATTTTTGGAGATTTTTTGGATGCTTGATTTTCATAGTTTTTTTTTTCAATAACACTTTTGGACCAAAATCTTCAACATTTTGGTTGAAACACTGCAACACAAAATGAGGCATAATTTTTTCAAACATTAGTTCCTTTTCAATCGAATCACACATACATGAAGCTAACTTCCCATAATAAATCAGTAAAAAAATCTCACCACAAAAAGTGTATGACGGATGAGAAAATACGGATGAAATCTGTACATCATGCAAAATATGCATGGTTGGGCAGTTAGGGGTAATTTATGACTATATGTCAGGACTTTGAGACCAAAGTTCGAGATTAGTCGAGCACGTGTGATCACTGATGTGATATACACGGCCAGGTCCACCACTGAGTGACTATAGGCACTAAATATTTAACGACCATCCCCTTGTTTTGAAAGATCCGCGCCTTGCAATAACTCAAGGTAATATTGAAAAATCCGTCTCGCAAATTGTAAACCTCATTAAGTACCTAATCAAGCTTATTTCCATTGGTCACTTATTAAGTTCGTGTCTCATTAAAAGATATATCAATTTCGTTGATGTTCTCTCCATTCTTTTATCGGACCTTCTACACATGGTTGACTACAAAATGAGTTCACTTTACCCTTAATGCAATTTGGAGGGTCTGAGCTGATCCTATGACTTGGTAGTGCATAGCACAAAGGCCTTTCCAAGAAGGACTCCCACCGCATTCTCATTTCCTCCCCTTCCATAACTACCTTGTACAATGAAAACGTCCATCACGTGTAGGATTATTTCTGAAAAAAAATCTTGCTTCGCTATAGTAAGAAGTTCAATAGGACAATCGAACTACCAAAAGTGCACATTCTTCAATCCCTCTTCATTTTAGTTCCACGTTACATACTCCCCACTTGAATCATGTGGCTTCCCATACATACCTTTGGCCCAGCACTTTCTTCAAACCCTCTTCATCATCAAACAACCTCACGAGCTTTTGTGCTTTAAGTGCTTTTCAGCAATACCAGATTTCACAAAAACACAATCGTGAAGATCGGAACGCACACCTTTGAAGTGCATACTCTCGTAGCTTGAGATCTTCTTTGCCTATCGTCAACTTCAATCTCGATTGAAATGCTAGAGAGGGTATTGCCCAGTTGCCCCCTGCTTTGTCAACGCCTTTCCACCTTTGAAAAGGTCTGTACTCGCTAGAACCGAGCTAGTCTCTCACACACTCACCCAGTCACTTTCCAGAGGCCCAACTACACAAAGATGAACACTCTAGGGTTTCTAAGCGTTTTGTAACATGAGGCGTCAGGATGAGGTAACAACCTCATTCCAAGTGCTATGCCGCAAGATCGACACTTGAATACCTTCTTCGTAGACTTCATCCAAGCCTTAGTGGTGCCTAGTCCTCCCTCATGCACCATGATAGTACTACAGTACTACACCCTACTATAGTACTACACCCTTTGACTTCATAAGGCAATGTTCTCTGTATCGTTCCAAATTCTCAATATGATACTAACACTAGTAGGGTTTAGGGTGTCACGGGACTCGGTATCTCAAGTCAGATTAGAATGTAGTACTATGATACTATCATGGCGCATGAGAGAGGACTAGGCACTACTAAGACTTGGATGAACTCTATGAGGAAGGTATTCAAGTGTCAATCTTGCAGCATGGCTCTTGGAGTTTGGTTGTCACCTCATCTTAACGCCTCATGCTACAAAAGCCTTAGAAACCCTAGAATGCTCATATTTTTCTAGTTTAGCCTTTGGAAGGTGAGTGTGTGGGAGACTAGCTTACCTCTTTGCAAACTACGTGTGTTTATCATGCTTATGAGTGACTTAATAAATTGCATGCTCATCTTTTTTTAGAAAAAGCAAAGCATGCGTCCACAAAGCAGGGGGCGAATAGGCAATATCATCTCAAGTGTTTCAATCGGGACTAAAGTTTAGGGTTAAGGCTAGCTGGATCTCAAGTTACGAGAGTATGCACTTCAAAGGTGTTCGTTACGATCTTCACGATTGCATTTTTGTGAGATCTGATGTTGCCGAACTACACTTGAAGCACAGAAGCTCATGAGGTTGTTCGATGATGAAGACGGTTCAAAGAAAGTGCTCGGCCAAAAGTAAATACGGGAAGCTACTTAATTCAAGTGGAGAGTGTGTAGCAAGGACCTAACATAAAGAGGGGTTCAATAAAGTGCACTTTTGGTGGTTTGTTCGCTGCCATGGACTTCTCAAGATAGTGAGACAAGATGTTTTTCATGAATAACTTCATTCGTGAAGGAGGTTTTCCATGCACAAGGTAATTATAAAAGGAGTAGGAAATGAGAATGTGATGGGAGTCCTTCTTGGAAAGTCAACTGTGCTGTGCACAACCAAGTTCTAAGATAAGCTTCTAGCCCCTCCATTGCATTTGAACTAAACTCATATTGTTTTCAATCAGGTATGTAACGTCTGCAGTAAAAGTCATGGCGACACCAAACCAATTTATATATCTTTTTGTAAGTCATGAACTCGATCTCTTGTTAATGGAAATAACGGTGCGTTATGTACTCATGACCAGTTCACTCTTCGCGATTAGATTATATATTTATAAATGTATAAATATTTATGCCAATAATGTTCACACAATGAGCCATACATACTTTATAAGCCTAGAGCATTAGCGCTAGCAGCCTACAATATATCCAAAGTTTGTAGCATCCAAACAAAATTCAAACTAAGGAGATGTCTTGGTCTATACAAAGCAAAATTGAAGACATTGGATTCTACGGTCTAGGCTAGGTTTCAACTTCCACTTGAGCATGGACAGTCGTATTAAATCCGCCTAATATCGCCGATGTCCCCGAAATGTGCCACGTTCCGCGTCCCACTGTTGCTCAAAAAAACGTTGCTCTATCAGCGGCCTTTCATTCTCTTCTTCTTCGCTCCGTCTTATCGCTTCTTGAAGATCTCTTTCGTACTCATCATCTCGATGGTACTGATTCGATGGCCCAGCAGCATATCCGTCAGAGGGGCCGTTTGCAGCACTATACATATTCCTACCAAAACTCACGGGTGCACTCCTTGCTCAGCTTTCACCGGGGCCAGAATAAATAGGAGTATGGCTTTGAAACCCATGATGTCCAAAATCGTTGTGGGTCGTCTCGGGAGAATATGCTCGTGGAGTACTGTATCTGTCTGGATATGGAACCCGTTCATCATTGTGTACCGCGTATGCATTATCATCGTAGCCATGGCTAGGTCCCCTTTGATATTCCCTGCCTACTGGATGTGAAGTTCCATGATGATTTTTATAGTCATGCTGAGGAGCAGTTCCAAACGTCACGGAATAGTTCTCAACGTCGCGTTGCCGATATGTATTGCATGGATGTACTTCCCATTGCGAGGTGTCATCATCAGGAACAACAACGATTGTCGCATTCGCTGTACGATTAGACCATTGCGGCAGACAATCACTCAGTCCAGTCCAGTTGGTGGCAATAAAGTTTTGTGAACGATTCAAACGTTCAACGTTTTTCCCATTCACCGTACTCCAATCCACATCCTTGTGCAATACAATCTCAGCCCAAACCATTGAGATTAGGCCATATTTCATGATGGTTGGTTTGGAGTTAGGTAACCCAACGAAATCGTGCACCTCCTAATACCATTGTCGGAAATGGTTGCTTTGGCACGTCGCAGTTGGGCCTTCCCAACAAGGGCCAGACACTAGCATTTGAGATCGTGGCCAAATCTTGGCTAAATGCGTCATCTTCACGTACTCTCTGCATATTTTTAAACTCCACGTTCTCGCCGGCTCGGTGTCTCATCCCGGCTCCGCAACACAATTGGGGTCAACGACTTGATCCCAGTTTATAACTTGAGGAGTCCCTTGTGAAGATCTCCTACTACTGCTGCTTTGCTGGAACATCGTGGAAAGTCAAAGCAACGCTAAGAAACCGCGTGGAAGGTAGAAGCACAACGTGCTGCAAACGTCCTAGAATGAAGTCAAACGTGCGTACAACATGACGCTGTGACTCAGAAAACATGTGACAGAGTCGATGCAGGTGCAC
This sequence comes from Pohlia nutans, assembly GCA_022496805.1. Lineage (NCBI taxonomy): Eukaryota > Viridiplantae > Streptophyta > Bryopsida > Bryales > Mniaceae > Pohlia > Pohlia nutans. Next base: position 8,268,044 of record CM040106.1, on the reverse strand, counting down.
ACGGACGTTCGCCATGCCCACCGCCTCTCTGAGCGGACGAAGAAAGCCGTCCGCCATTTATACTGTCTGCCTAGGGCAGACGAAGCGTATAGCAGACGCCAGCCCGATCCGACGGCCCAGATCAGACCGTACTAGATCCATCGGACGGCGTGGATGCAGACATTCTCATCGGACGGCCGCTGTGTGCGCGTATGTTTCGACCCTCCAATCGGACGGGCAGGGGCGTACGATCGCATGACCTGATCGGACGGCCCGCGCCGGGTTCGTATATCGGACTGACCACGCCGGCCCGACGGATTGATCGGACGGACATGCACGCTTGCACGAGGCCAATCTATCGGTCGGCAGATCGGACGCCTCATCGGACGGCAGAGAGGACGCAGGATCGGACGACAGTGCGGACTGCACACTCGGACGGGCGAGCCGCGGACGGCGTGGGCCAGCAGCCCATGGGGTTTTTCCAAAGTATTGTGTTTTGATGTTTCATTGCTCTCCCTTCCTCCTCCTCCAGCCCAACTCCTTGGGTCTACACGCACTTCAAGAATCCTCACGGACCTCGAGGACTATTATGAGTATGGTCAAAGAATGTTCCAACATTTATTGTGCTTTGCATTGAATTCTTGTAGTGCTTCTCTTCTAGGAGAGCGGTCCGTCCCACCTCTTTCATGATGGCTCTTATTTCTCCATTGTTAGTTAACTCCGCCCCCCCTCCCTCCCCCCCCACCTTGCCCTTTTCCCTTTCCTCCTTTGTTCATTCTCCCTCCTAGTTTTGGCCAATTTCATGACTTGACTTGTAATTACTTACCAATTGAATAATTACGCAAAATATTCAAATATAAAGGCAATATAATGAAGCATTGCGTTCCAATTTGAATTCCATAAGAGTTAGCAATTTTTTTATGCTTAAATTACTTCGAACCAACTAGAGTGACTTCATTCAATGGAATCACAATCATAATTTAAGAGACAAAGACCACGTCAATCTTCAAAAACAAATTATCACACAATATATGTTACAATTTATATTTTACAAACCTAGTTAGAGGGAAAAACTTGAAATTAAATTAGATTTGAACCTATTGTATGCATGTTCATATGAACAGTATGTATGAAATTATATTATAGTTGAACATATTGAATGCACATGTATGTACCTTTATATTTACATACATATAAATAAATGTCATTGTATGCGTATGCGTATGTGCATGCATGTATGTGTATATATTAATATATACATCTATAAATGGTCGACATATATATATATATATATATATATATATATATATATATATATATATACACACACACACATACTTACCTCCATTCATTCACACACACATACTTTTACAAATATATATGTGAGTATATATGCACATGTATTTTTATGTATACATAAATTTATATGAAGAGAATATAAATATATTGTGTACACATGTGCAAATGTATGAATCATCTTCTTTGAACAATGGAGCCCGTAATATACTCTGAAATTTGTTATCAACAAAATTGAAATAGTTTCAAAATGGAACAATCTTGGTGCAATGTTATTGTTTATTGTGTAAAAGGTTGGTGGTTTTACATTTGGGACTTTTAACAGTAAAGAATGCTAAATTTTATTGATTTACAAGTATACAATGTCACTAGGAAAAAATAAGAATATTAAGAATATGTAACCACTAAGGGGTTTGAATTATTCTCGACCGCAGAAAATAGTAGAACACCATTTGTATGATATAAAGATAGTACTTGACTTATTATTTTATTAGATCTCAATTTTAAGTCATGCATGTTATATTGTTGTGTGGCAACATTTGTTAAAATGACTTCACTTAGTCACTATCAATATATGATCTCAACCATTGAAATTCACTTATTTTTGAATCCCAAGTCATTTTATATTTATACAACTTAATTGGTATTCGTAACCGTTGATCTTAACGTATGGATAGAATCTAAAATTCATATGTGTAACCTAAGTGCCCAATCAACTATATTATGCTTGATTTTTGGCCCAACGTCCTTAAAATCTAGTGTTTTAGCTTTTATGTAGTTGGTGTTTTCGTTAGATGTTTAAGTTAAGTTATGATACATCTTTTGACCGTTGGGATTGGAAAGTAGAAAATCTATTGAAGTTTTTCCAACGTTGAGAAATTTGAAATTAGAGTGTCCTAAATACAAAGGGCTTTCTAAAAATGCTCGAATCATAGGACTCTTTTATATCTTTCGCTTTCATATTTTTACTACTTGTAAATGTAACTTTTATCTACCTTAAAGAAAAAACTTGATATTAAATATGACAAAAGTATAATTATTTGAAATTTTGTCTTGTTTACATAGTAAAATTTGTAAATATTCAAAATATCTTCCAAGCATGTTGAAAATTTCGTCATACCTTCATAGTGTTGATGACTATCAATGAAAATTTATAAATCATCCAATGTGATATTTCAAGTATGCAAATCCCGTGATCGATTTCACCATACCAACCATTATTTTTGGTATAGGGTGCCTTGCTTGTATTTAATTTTAGAAAAAAAACCTAAATTCTTATGTAACTAAGGCACGTGAAGTCAGTGAATAAAAATTCATATTATGTATCAATACATTATTTATGATGTAGTAGTTTTTAATGTATAAAGGGTAAGTAGAGAATGTAAAATGGAATAGGAAAATTTTGGATTGTGATTGTTTTTAAGTAATATACATCATCGCCAGGATTTAGCGCTTAGGGTATAGGGTTTAGGGTTTAGGATACACGTAACAGTATGTGTTCGAGATTTTATGGAATGTACCTTAGGATACATTTTTACTCTTTAACGTTCGAAAAATGAAGAGAAAACTACAGTCCATACACTCGGTTTTCTAAAGTGAAAGCAATAGCAAATAAGTGCATCTTGAAGGTCAAAATTGGTTTTGGCCAACATGTTGCGTTGTCCACAAAGGGTTAACCCCTAACCGCCCAATCATGCATATTTTGCATGATGTACGGATTTGAACTCCAATTTTTCGTCCATCATGCCTTTTTGCAGTGTGGATTTTATACTGAAACTTTTATGGGAAGTTAGCTTTGTGCATGTGTGATCCGATTAGAGAGGGGATGATTTGTGAAATTTTTATGCCTCATTTCATGTTGTGTTCCACCCAAAATTTCGAAGATTTTAGTCTAAAAGTGCTCTTGAAAAAGTGAAGTACTAAAATTAAGTAACCAAAATTAATACACAAAAATTGGTGATAGCAATTGCAAATCTAACCATATGGATAGAATCTAACATTCATGATGTACAACTTTTATTAATTCATCAAGTTGAAAATATCCCTCTTAGTTGCATTTTATAATGCATCTTTGAAAAATGGCCAAATCTGAAAAGGGTGAGAACGTTTAGGAGTTAATAGGATTCTTTGGCTCACCTAATCACAATCATTGGATTCCTCATGGCATTTATTCCGTTCTGGGAAGTTTTTGAGTTGGACAACTTCATGGGATCTGACTGTGGGCGGTCCGAACGGACGAATCGGACGGCGGATCGGACACCGTGAAGCGGACGGCATTTCGGGGCCCCGGACCGGACGGGGAGCAGCGGACGGCGAGGTCCGGACGGCAGATCAGGGTGCCGCATCAGACGGCGGCATTGAAAAAAAAGTTTGCTCGGAGGAAGAATCCTTCCTTCATTACCTCCTGTGATCAGCTACTTTGACTAGGTAAACCTCTAAATGCCTACACTGTTGTCCCAGTTTCTTTTTAAAATTATAACACGATAAAAAATAAATTGAATTTATGGGAGTCCTTAAAATTAAAAATATGTCATGCGAATTATCTATTATTTTGAGTTTTGCAAAAAGTATAAATAGAGAAGTGAAAGAAATCCGAGTGTGGAAAAAGTATTCTGCATTGAAGCCAACAAGAATGGAAACGTGAATAGAGTTATATATATTCATATAGTAGCCAAATGGCTAAAAAACAGTCATGCGATATCAATATTCATCGAACGAGTATGTCTACGCTGACTGCCATGAGTAATTCTACCGCCTGCCTCAACCTCTGAATCTATCGCAAGCTTCTTTTCAACGTTGTCTTAAGATGGTTCCCAATTGTCATCCTCGTCAATCTTTCGTTTCCCCTTGCGAGAACGATCCATATCCACCTCTCTTGCCTTAAAAACCTCCATGTACTTCTCCACACAACCTACAACAAGAGTTACAGTTTGCTCAGTTTCTCCAAACGTCGTTGACCAGTTCGATGTCAACATATGACGTCGCCACATTTCGATGATGTCATTGATCCTCCTATCAAATGCACCTGCAACATCCGCATAGGAATTCTCCTCATCAATAAACATGTCCTCCGTCGTTGTCGCACGAAGCCTAGCCGCCTCCTCCAACTTTAAAAGGACCAGAGCTCTGCCAATCAACGTACGGTCATACGTTGCGTGTTCTTCTCCTAAGACGGGACCGGATGCCTCGTACCACGTGTTATCATCTCTCTTTTTACTTCATTCTTTGGGAATCGGAAGAACTTTTTGTGATGTACGCTCCAATGTCCCCCAAAGTTGCGGCAAAACACCTCCCGGTCCGCCTCGTTCACAATTGCACGTGCTCGCACTTTGATCTCGTAATCTCGGGTCATCCAGAAAAGTTCGTCCTTGTCCATAAAATCTTCTACCTCAGACCCTTCTACGTGCAAATGGTACAAGTCGTGGCAGTCGAAGTTAACATCCCATACCAATGGTTGACCCCAGTTTTTGTAATTTAGAAACTTCTTCGATTTTTGGTCCAAGGAAGGTTCCATTGGTAGTATTCATGACCAGATGGCATAAAGGCGCGAAGGCCCATCATTTCGTAGAATCTGACATATATAGGAGAATTGCACAGGGGACACCAAGAGCGTCGTAAGGAATGTTCCGCAATGCACTTAATATGAAATGTATGCTGACATTGTCCCAGTTGGATCGCTCCTTCGGGACCAAACCCATATTGACACAAGCAACATGTCTCTTTTAGAAAGTCGGGAGCTGGATTACATGTATGAACCACTATCTTCTCCTTCTCCTACAAATGCGAGGAAAACACGTTATATAGCATCCATCCTTCTTCGATCGCCAAAGCCCAGTCCATGTTGCATGTTTCCAAAGAACCACAAATCCCATGTGCCCGTGTCATCATCACGTCAACATCACCCCACATGGTAAACGTAGTCATTGTACGCGCTCCAGGTAGCGCGGCTTGTCGATCAAATAATTCTTGCACCCTCCTCAAACTTCCTAGCATACAAGAGAGATTCCCACTTTTTTTCTCCTCGTACTGGAACATCAAATACAACTCACGCGCGACCAATTCATCCACATCCTTTAATTGGTGGACATAACTCAACCAAGGCACGCTTTGCTCACGAGTTGGTATGGGCATCTCCCTGTCACTTTTCCAGAAAAGTAATTCACACCTCGTTATATCCCTGTCAATCTCTGCTTGATGCAATCGTTGTCTCAACGTCTCGATCTCAAGGTTACTGGCTTCACCCGCTTCGGTTGGTGGCCTTCTCCAGGGTTCTTTCTGCATCCTATCAACCGCCACAAATACCTCCGTTACACCTGGACGCTCTAGCGAATTCGAAGGATCCTGTTCATTGTGGAGGTCACCGTCGGAAGTTTGGGCATCCAAAGGAAGGGGCAATTGGTCCGATGGAGGTACAGTATCTTCAACCACTGTTTCGTCCGAAGTATGGGTATCAAATGGAAGAGACAATTGGTCCGATGGGGCAAGAGTTTCTTCAAGTACTGCTCCGTCCAAAACCTGCGCATCCAATGGAAGAGACAACTGGTCAGATGGGGCAAGAGTTTCTTCAAGTATTGCTCCGTCTGAAGTGTTGGCATTCAACGGAATAGAGAGCTGCTCCGATGGGACGAGAGATTCTTGAGGTAATGCTTCTTTCTTTGTAGTTTCTTCTCGCAGCTTCCCTACCTCTTCTATCAACTGCCAATTCATCATCTGGAGATGCAGGGTCTTCAAATGGTTCTTTATGATGGTCGATTGCAGTTGCTTTATGGTTTCTCCTGCCAACCGCTCAAATCCCCTTGCACATTCCGTTGTTTCTTTTAGTCTCTTCGTGAGCTCATCAACACGCTTCGTCTTTTCGATAACTGGGCCCCAACGGCCCAATTTTTTCTCAATTGATTGGACATCTCTAGCGAGCTGTGGTGCCAACGTACGAAGGAAAGTTGTAACGTCCGTGGATTTTACCAAGTTCACATACACGTTCTTCAAAAGAAGTTTCAATGAACCCAGATCACTTTCCAAGTCGGGGAACTCGACGGACAGTTCCCACTACTCTGCGTCTGCAATTTCACCCACCTTGGGAACTTTCTCCGCCAAGTGCCCGTATGAAATCATTAGATCCTCAATAGGCATTCTCTTTGCCTCACAAGTCCCGCAATTTCCCCAACGTCCATTTGGATCCCGAATTAGTGTATTTGTGTCATCCGGACATGAGCGTTTCTCGCTCGAAGTCGAGGAACTTGGATTGCTTGGACCGCCCTTTCCCACCTCAACCGTCACCGCCCAGTTCGGTCCAAAGTTATACTGTTCTTGGTGGCCCTCCGAGTGAATTGTATCGGACCTCAACTTTTGTTTCCCCTTTCATCCCGCAGTTGCTTGAATTAGCGTCGATGGGTTATGCGGCAACAGTTCCTCGCCGTCCTTGCACGGTACCGATCGAGACGGAGAAGTTGCAATATCTTCGACTTTGTCTTCTAAGTCCCATTCAACTTTGACTTCTATTTCCTCCCGTTCAACATTGACTTCGGTTTCCACCCTTGCATCCAAATTGTCCAAAGCGGCCATAGGTAGTACTGGTAATTTGGCGGTCTTTGGTTAGACTTCCACTTGACCTGAGCTGCTCGCAGTCGACGTGCCCGGTTTCTTTAAAGAGACCAACATCTCTTTTGTGCTTGTAGATGCTGGATCATACAAATTAGGAATATCTCGGTTAACTTCTTCCCATCCTGGTGCGGCTAGAATAGTTGGGTCGTCCAAAACGTCGTAATCGATCGCATGCGGGGCCCCCTTAGGCTTGATCCTCCTAGGCCTAGCATTAGCATTTGGAACCTGACCTTCACGTTGGTCATCGGCCATTGCTTTGTGATGTGTGAATGAACCGTGTGCAATTACCGAGACGAAATCCCGCGACGAGGTGAATCGATTGTGTACCATAATCCGTGTGTAAATCCCGCGATAATGTGAATGAACCGTTTGCGTAAAAATCCCGCAAAAATGTGTAAGAAACGTCTGTGTAAAAAAACCGCGATAATGTGAATGGCCCGTCCGTGTGAAAATACCGCTTACATATGCATAAAGTGTGTAAGATGCTTATTGTGACCAACCGGTGATAGGTCACAATAAGCATATGATTCTCACCCCTGTAGTAAATAAGGCCAGGAAGTCCATAAAGGGAATTGCCAGCAACTTAATTTAGGAGTAAGAAGTGAGAGGAAATGGGACCGGACGGGCCTTCTATACTGCCGTCCGGGCCCCCCCGCCCAAACCAGCCCGTCTGCCCGTCCGATCCAGGCCTGCCGTCCGATCTGTCGTCTGGAGCGTGCTGCCCGTCCGGCCGACCCTAAACCCGAAACCCTAAAGCGTTCGCTGTTTTGGTGCGTCCGATGCATCGCGTCCGTTTCTGCCGTTCGATGAGGCCCGTGCAATCTAGTCCGCCCGATGGAACCCGTCTGATCCAGTCCGTCCGATGCACCCCGGCCGATCCGGACCGTCCCCTCCAGTGCGTCTGATCCAGCCAAAATCGATCGGATGGCATATCGGACGGCATAACAGACCAGCGTAGTCCGCTTGTGAGGGGCCAGGTTGTCCAACGACTAGTTCGCCGGATTGTACTATAAATCATGAAGGTTTTCTTTTGGTGAGTTCATTCGAACTCACCCGTTATCAAGGGCTGTGGGCAACCTTTTGGTATCCCTTGCTTGACCATTACCGAGTTTGAATGCGCGGTTGTCAAGTTCTGTTTGGAATTTGACAACTGTTGTATTTGACATACATGATACGTTTTTTCGTCACACGATCACGAGGTATTGCACGGCGTCACTTAAAACTATTGGGTAGCAGAACCTAAACCCTTTTGAACCTTTCAAGATGCCAAGCGATTGGAAAGATTGGTATGTGGATATAGCCCCCGGTAAAGTGAAGTGCTTATTATGTGCAGCACTTTTTGCAAGGAAGGCGGCGAGGATGTTGAGTCACCTTGGATACCGGATCGCATCAGGAAACCGTGACACTGGCGTAGGTATATGCAAGAGACTTACACCGCAGATTAAAGGGCTCTTTCTTAATTGCAAAGGAGATCCTCCAAAGCGTACAAATCCAGATCTATCCGATGAATGTCGCACTCCGAGAGCGGGAAATATGGACGTCATGGAGCTTTGCACACTGCAATCGCTGGATCGAAAGTCACGCAATGGACCACAAGAGATTCCAAATCAGAGGTCAGGTTCTAATATAAACTAAACTACCGCGAACAGACCACCATCCACGGAGCGTGACAGTGCAGCTAGCAGGGCCGCTCGTCCATTGCGACAAACAGGAATACCAGAGGGTTTTCAGGAAGAGAAACGAAGGGAGTTAGACAAGATATGGGCAAGGTTCTTTTACGTGGAAAATATCCCTTTTGCGATAGCACAAAATTCAACTTCCAAAGAGGTCGTACGGAGGACTTCTGCTTTTCGGGGACCATATACACCACCCTCTTACAATGACTTACGGAAGAAACACTTGGTGCAGGCCAAGAATGAGCTAGGGGTGGTCTTGGAAGGTAAAATGGCAGATAGCGTTCGCAAGTTTAGAGCCACGTTGACATTTGGATGGAGCTCGTGCACAAACCAACCATTATTCAATTGCATGATAGTGTCTGCGGTAGAAGAACACTTTCTTGGATCGGTAGACACTTCGGGACATTCGAAGACAGCAACTTACCAAGCGACCATCATAGAGAAGTTCATTGAAGCCGTTGGATCGCAGAACGTGGTGCAAATTGCAACGGACAACGTATCTGTCATGAAGGCAGCAGCGGATATCGTGACGAACAAATATGACCACATATACTTCCAAGGGTGTGTTGTTCACGCAATGAACCTGTTTTTGGGGGACATCACGAAGGCAAAGTGGATAACAAAGGTGTTGAAGAAGGCCCGGACGATCGTGACGTTTATAAAAAAGAGACACATGCCTCTTGCAGTATTTCGAAAGCACGAGAAGAAGTTCAGCCTAGTATTGGCAGGGAAAACTAGATTTGGATCAAATTTCATGATGGAGGATCGATTACTCGAGGTCAGACAGGCCTTAGAGCAGTCAGTTGTGGACGAACAGTGGACATCCTATGTCGTCACACTGCAAAACAAGCGGGGGGGGCCTAAACTGCGCACTATCTCTCGAGATATGAGAAGGTATATACTTGAGGATCACTTTTGGCAACGATGCACTAACTTTCAGGAGGTGGTTGCACTGTTGATGTATGCACTGCGGGATTGACAGTGGGGAACCTGGTATGGGAAAAATTCGACACATCTTTCACAATGTGGAGAAACACATTGAAAGGGTGAAGGATGAGTTCTTTCCATTGGACGGTGGAGAAAGCGTTGATGTGGAGAAGCACTTCCGCGACCGATGGGCATTGGTCAAAATGGATTTATACAATGCGGGTGCACTTTTGAATCCGTATTTGCTACACGATAAGGAATTGGCAGACGATTTAGATGCCATCACAGCATGCAAGCGTGTGCTTGGGAAATTATGTTCTCGAGAAACATATCCGGATGTGGTGCTAGAGTTTTTGGCATTCCGTCACAAAGAATCGCCCTTCGACAATATGTTGGATCCGAAACAACAGAAGTGTTTGCCTCATGCATGGTGGGATTTTGAAGGGGCATGCGAAAGCTCATTGTACCAATAGCACGAAGAATCCTAGCCCAAACCGTGTCATCGTCATCATGCGAACGCAATTGGAGTAGTTATTCTTTCGTGCACAACAGGTCTCGGAATTGCCTCCAACAGAAGTGGGCTGAAGATTTAGTGTACATGTGCACAAATTCAAAGCTCCTCGCAAAGACTAAGAGAAAGGATGAGAAGAAGTGGTACAACAAAAATGTATCATCAGAGGATTCGGATTCCGCTTCAGAAGAATTGGATGGAGATGATGAAGGCGATTCGGTGGGTAATCATGCATCAGACGAGGATTGCTCGGCTGATGTGCCTCGTGACGATAATTAGAGTGATCAACTCTCTCCACAATGGCCTGATTCCTCTCCAACAAGATCTGGTCGATCAATCCACGATGTATACGAGTTTGCTGAGGATGGAGAGGAGGGCAATCACGTGCAAGCATCAAATGCCGACGATACCGTTGTGCATGTCAGAGAAGAGAACAATTCAATTCCCGTGTTGGTTGAAGAAGAGGGGGACAAATGTGGTGAAGATGGTGGTACAATGATTGACACCGTGCACGAGGGTGTTTCGAAGGACCCCAAAGATTCTGAGTTGGAGCTTTCTCCTGGGCGAAAGGCCACAATGGTGAACAATGGCCACTCCAAATAGAAAGGCATAGAGGAAGATTTTGGTCCAATCAGTAAGAGTCCGTTGAAATTTGCAGAGAGAGGTTCTCCTTGTGGACCTCGTCTTGAAGACCAAATGCAGAGGACCGCCCTTGCATCTAGAGCCTTATTTGATAATTCTAAAACACCAACACCCCGAGTTCCACTTGCATCTTCAACGGGATTGGTATCCCTTTCCAAAGCAGTGAATAAACGTGTGAGAGAATCGGATGCAGATTCGGAAAGCGACGGAAATTTGCCTTTATCAGTAGCTTTAATAAAGAAGCCTTCAGGTGTGCCCCCAAGGCACAATCAACGCCCAATGCAAAAGAGAATGGTGAAGGAGACACTTGTGGGCCCAAAACTTATATCATCAAGTGGAGAGAAATTTGGCCCAACAGGAAACGGCAACGCTAAACAAAAAAGGCTCATGCAACCATTTGTTGCTTCTCCGCCAAAGCTAGGACGAGTTAAAACCCCCCTTGACGCAAGTGGATCCACGCGGAAAATGAAGAGTATCCAACCAGTAAACAAAGAGAGAAAGGAAAACGAGTATTACTCTCACAGTGACGACGAGTCATATGATCCAGAGGACAGTAGCGGAGTAGAGGTGAAAGGAGATTCTGATTACAAGGCAGATTGAAAACTCAATAGCATTTATGTATTTTTGTAGAGTTTTTTTATAAGATATTCTAGTATTCAGTAATTGTAGTTGTTTGGACAGGGGATAGATTTTATAAGTATATATTTTTGTAGTGATATGTATGACGCACATGAATAGATGGCAATATTCTGTAGATGTTCCCTTTATTGAATGTTTGTTTACTTGCAAAATATAATATATACAACTATTTTTATGTTTTATGTTGTTGGAACGAGTGGGGCTTAAACCCTAAACAAGGTCGCTATATTTTTAATACAAAGAGGGCTCCAGTGACTTAATGAGATTTTAATTTATATTTTCCAGCATTACAATCACCCTAGAACGGCCTGAACTGTTCAGGGTTTAGTCCTACAGAACCCCTAAACCGGCCTGGCTATCCTCTACTTGTCCACGTGCCGTCCGCCCGCTCGGTTGTCCGTCCCGCCGTCCGCCAAGCCGTCCGCTCGGCCGTCCGCCATCAAACTCTGTCCGTCGAGCTGTCCGAACGGACGGGCGCCAGGCCGTCCGCTACGCTGTCCGCTAAGCGGTTTGCTAAGCCGTCCGCAAGATAAAAACGGCAGCGGATAAAGTAAATCACAGTTTACCCAGCGGACGCTAGCGTCCGCCCGTTCGGACGCGACGTCCGGACGTCAAACCGGACACGATTTGGTCCAAAGACGTCCAAAGTGACAACCCTGTCTGTGGAGTCATGTTTTGGCTCATAATGTCGCTAACGTGGAATGTAACTAGTAGTGATGTTATTGGGTAACGTGAAATATGACTGTGGACAGTTGTACTTGAGCGATTCAGTGACTGTTGGTAATCGTATTTTCCAGACTTCTAGTCACGTTTCAGTCTAAGTGCAAAGAGTAGATGACTGCTTTCAGTTACAGTATCGGTGGAAGTGAGAACATTTTATGACTCACTCTAGTGACAATGTTGTTGATATGTTTGTGGTCTTATGACTTCGTAGACTGATGTTGTGTGAATTACAGAGTCACATTAGTACTATGTATTAGTATCATACAATGGAAGACACATACGTGGGATTAAAGAAATGCAAAAAGGTTCACTTGTATTTAGTAGTGAGACTCTCAATACAAAACCAAGGACCGTTCAGTCTTAGACGGACTTACTATCTAGCACTAGCGGTCTTATTCCTGACCATTATATACATCCAACATCCACTGGCTTTGTCTCCAAGCTTCCTCTTTGCTGCAGGCTCCTCGTGGTTCTCTTTGTCATCCTGCATGCACCACCTCAATCACACTGGGTTACACAACTATTTTGCACAAACCTCAGTAATTCGTAACAAGACCATGTAATATTGATGCGGCGCATTTATGACTACTCCATGTTATTTTGAGTTGGATTGTGACTAGCCCATGTGACCTTTTCGGGATACATTACTGAACCCTCTGACATTCTCTGTGTACCTTACTCATCCTTGTGACATTCACTGGGTACATTACTGATCACTGTGTATACTACTGATCCCTGTGTCATTCTATGGGTACATTACTAATCACTGTGAAATTCAAGCAATTCATCAGCATTGCATGCTACGACAAACACTTTGCAGCCAGATTACCGGAAGCATTGGGAGAATTATGTGTATTTTTTAAGAGGCAAACCATGTCTCTTAGACAAGACTACACTAGCTTGGTCCAAGGCAGACAAGAAATACTTCTATGCATTCAAAAAAAAATGCTCTTTTAAATTGGAAATCGAGTTGTACATTTAATGTAAAAGGGAGCTAGTGATTCTGCACAAACTGCGCTCACAATCAAAGACAATCATTGTCCTAGATTTGGCATTTTCTTTCCCGACACAATTGTCCTATGCTTTATACTTCAAGCGTAAGCCTTGTCCCCTTTAAAGAATGAGAGTGACACAGTTACTACATTCGACCATTTTTCGAGTGTTAAGATAGCTTTTGTTTGGAAAAAAAGTTGCGCTAACTTGAAAAATGCCAAAAACTAGGACTGTTATTTCCAAACAGAGGTAGTACTTTGTATCAATATCATACCATTTACTACATTTACTACTAGTACAGAGGGGCACAAATAGTGTGACACAAATAGGATAGTGTACAATAGAATAGAATAGAAATTGGGTACAGTGTCTGGATTCTTGCCTTTTGTTGATTTGTTTTCAACCGCTCCTCCACACGTCCGTCCGCACCGTTGTCTTCATCGCCTACAAAGAATTAAATAAAAATTGATGCAGGAATTTTTTTTCTTAAAGAGCCACTACAAGAATTGAAATAAACATTTTATAGACGCTTCTAACACTATACAACTCTTCATTAATATGTTCCTCTGTCAATGAGTCTATACAAAACAAAACCTTAATAGCCAAAACAATAACGCTTCTAAAACCACAAGAAACATCAAATGTAGAAAAAACAAAAGTAAGCCATTGCACCAATTAAAAGCAACTCAATTTCCTCGATTCTAAAATTATGCTCCTCTTAAATAATCAACCGCTTGGTTTATACAAAACAAAACCCTAACAGCCAAAAACCACCATTATCTTTGAAGCAATTAAAAATTGAAAGCCAGAGCACCAATCAATACCAACATTCCATCACCATGCAACTTGTCACGAACTGCTAAGTCCATCCAATACAAAACCCTAACAATCAAAAAAAAATTTAGGTCGTCCACAACGAATGTAAAAACATCCAATGAGAAACACAGGGACACAAAATGGCAAGAAAAGAAAAAGCTACCTCGGCATGATGACAACTCGCAAAAGTGAACCAAACTGAGCGAGCCTTTGACCAAAGGAGCGCGATGAACAATACATGAAGCGGTGCGGCAGTTGCCTGCAACAAGAACAAAAGCGATGCAAAGCGACCCTTGCAAATCTTCAAGCAACTAAGTCAGTTTTGTATACCCTAATCAAAAACAACCAGCATGTCAGCTCTAAATACACCGCCGACACTAGGGTAATAAAAAGTAATCGCTCGCTAAAACGGCCAAGAGCGACTTTCAACTGGCCAGAGATTTCTGCAAAAACACTGGCATCGGAAGGACACAAGACCTTACAAAGAGCCAAACCTTCGTGTTGCTACTTGCTACTAGTGGAAAGAGAAGAAGGAGAAAAAGGAGCAGCTTCGGCTCTTCGTTCCTGCAAATACTCGTGGCAGAGAGACAAAAACTCTCAAATCATGTTCCCTATTCACACTTGCACAACCACTCTTTAGGATATTTTAATGGTAACCTCGTTGACACTTGTAGAACCGCTCCTTGGAATATTTAATGGTTATGGTGGCATCTTCGAACGAAATTAAATCGTGTTTCTAAATACAATGTTTTTGGGAATTTCGCATATATAAAGATTTGAATAATTTTTTTCCAAAAAATAATTTTTAATCACTGAAATTTTCTGAAATCAATTTTTTGAACTAAAATAAATATTTGATGGTTTTTGTTTGAAACTGATATTGTATTATAGTAATTTTTAATTATTTAAGTAAAAATATACAAAAACCTTTTTTTGAAGTTTATAATTAATTATATATTAGCAATGCTTTATTGAAGGAGAATTTTTCAAAAAATCAAACTTTAGACAATTGGGTTCAATAATTTTTAAATTGAAATAAAAAATTAACAAGTATGAAATTTGTAAGATAGTATAATAGTAGCTTTCAAGGCATATTGGTGTTGCTTTGTGCCATTGCCCAAAGTCATTTAGCCATGATTTTAATACTATTATCGTTATTGTTATTATTATTATAAGTAATGAGTTATCCAATTTATAAAGATGAATTCAATTAACCCTTTAACATCTTGATTCAACATTGTTTTCAAAGAAGCTTTATAAAACGTTTGATAAGAACCAAAAATGGAGTTGATGGTAAACCCGTTGATGCGCTAGTGTTCATATTTTGAACGCTAGATGATTTTTGATTCGTCACTTCACAACATACGGTGATATTTTTCATCCATCCAAAATTCTCTTGATTCTTGTGCTAGTTGACTACCATTTGTACGGTATGGATCTTCAATAGAAGATAATGTGAATTCTTGAAAAATAACAAAAGTGGTTTATGTCAAGTTTCATCCTTAGCTTAAAAAGTGACCTTAAACATGATTTTCTATAATAAATAGAATCAAATAATGAAAACCACACCATCTTGTAGTGCAATTTTTTTTTCATAGTAAATACAATGAATCCAATCGTACAAATGCTATCTTCACATTGAAATTTACAATTTTATTTTGTACATCAACTCCATTTTTGACATCACTGTATCCAATAATGTTGTGATGCATGGAATCTAAATTATGACTCTATAAAGTGATGTGCCGCGAAATATGACTGTGCACAGTGATGTTCTGATGCATGAAATGTAGTTTATGACTTAGTGCAGTGATGTGACGTGGAATGTGACTGTACACAGTGATGGTGTAATGCATGGAATCAAATTTGCGACTGGCCGGAGTCACTGTATATGATCTTCTAATTTGACACACATTGGATGTCATGCACTGTGAAAAAAACATTGCTGACAATATCACGAAGACCATATTCGGAGAGAAAGACACCCTTGGAGCCCATCTCGATATGAAAGAAGCAGGTATACGCAAACATCTATGGCCCGTACGCGGAAAGGTACGTGGCAGCGTCATATTACCTCCGTCATCATATTTTCTAACAAAAGTAGAGCGTTAGGTATTTGTAGACTAACTGCGTTCTTTGCAAGCTCCCACCTAGTACGTTGGGCAGCTAAAGAAGCGCGTGAACATGGATGGGCAAATCAAAGGCCTAAAATCACATGACTACCATGTCCTTTTCCAGCAAGTGTTTCCTCTATGTGTGCCCACTACAAAGGCCAAGGAAGTTCGGACAACAATAATAATGTTGAGCTAGGTCTTCCGGAGGACATGTGCTAAGTCCATTCATCCCAAGGCAATAGAAGATATGAGGTGCGATTGTGCAAAGCGGCCATCGCATTATGCATGTTGGAGAAGGAGTTCCCATCGTCATTCTTTGACATCATGAGCCACTTGGTTGTGCATCTCGTGGAGGAAGTGGAAAATTGTAGACCCATGCACACACGATGGATGTCCCCCTCGTGATGTCAGTGATGTAAGCAACGGCTCCTCGTGATGTCAGCGATGGCTCCTCGTGATGTTAGCGATGGCTCCTTGTGATGTAAGTGACGACCCCTCACGATGTCAATGACTATCCCCAGGGATGTCAATGATTGCACCGAGTGATGTCAGTGACTGCCTCCAGTGATGTCAGTGAGTGCCTCCAGTGATGTCATTGACTGCATCCAGTGATGTCAGTGACTGCCTCCAATAAAGTCACTGACTGCACCCTTTGATGTAGTGGTAACCACAAGCAACCACAGTTGGCTATATATTACGTTCTAAAACCTGAGGATTTTGTGAAGATGTACGTGACCATATATTAGTGTGCTATCTTATAAGAGACACGAGGATGACATGGCACATCAGGAAGCGGAGCGACACGAGTATAGGCGCAAAAAGCGGAAGGCTATGGTAGTGTACCCTTCAGAGATGTGCAATGAAGATTTCCACGTCTGGTTTCCAAAGGCTATGATACGGGCTATAGAAGATGGGGACGAGGAGGTCCTTTAAGACGTGAAGGCCTTGATGCTACCTCCATCAGACGTAGCCAAGTCGTATCAATCCATGTCTACATTTGGAAACCACCTCCGTGTCCGAAGTGCAGAGGCGCAATTGACAACGGCAGATTCAGAGGTAGCCGCAACCTTTCAACAACTTTGTCGCGCGGGTACCAAGGCTACAAATCTTTGGGCTGCGGAGTTGGAATACGTGGGATGGGTGGAAGAAATCCTATCATTGGACTATGGAAAATTTGAGGTGGTTATCCTTTATTGCAATTGGGTGGTTGCAAACATGAGAGGAGATGGCGCCACCATAAAGCGCAATGATTACGGTTTCACTACCGTAACTTTGAGAGATTGATCCCATACTCTACATAGTCATTTGTCTTCCCTCTCGACATCAAACATGTTTTTTTTGCTCCGAACGTGGCTTAGCGTGGATGAAAAGTTGTGTTGTGTAGAGAACCAAGAGAAGTTCGGTCATTCTCCAAACACCAACTCACGCATGAAGTACAATGCATATCATTGGGCAGATAATGTGGTTTTCCCTGACTCGAAGCCACAGGCCTGGATTTGGATCTCATATTGAAGACACCTATTTTGGACGGTGCAGTGGAAGTAGCCCCGGAGGTGGTTGCTAAAGCATTAGAATGCCTTCGACAAGATGACACATCTATAGATGATTTAGACTATTGCGACTCAAAGCAGGATTGAGCGAGTCCTCGTTCAATCACATACAATTGTGAACATTGCACTCAATAGATATATCTATATATATACATATATTCACACATACATGTTTAATTAGCACCCTCATGTCTTGGCCGCGCAACACACATTCATTTCAACCTCTCAAACCAATAACTTGCACACTTCTCACGTTAGTTGCAAACTACTACTACATGCACGTACACAATTATAAAACTGGCAATAAATCTTTCCCATATTCCTTGCCAATGTAAACCCCCCCTAGCTCCCCTACTTAATCAAGTAAATCAATAATTTATTCATCAATTATTAAAATAATGCACATGGCCAATTTCTATTTACCCTAAACAAATAAAAAACTACTCAATTTTGGACACAAGTTCTCCCTATAAAATAAATACCCTAAACCCTCATACTATACAGTGATTGACAGGGCCTATATACATGTAAATTGTCTCGGGCAGTGTTTATAATCTTGGGCTGCTCAAAATAAAATATGTGACTATAGGGAAAATGTGACTTCAAAATATGACTAGTAGAAAAACGTGACGTCCAAATATGACTGGGCGTTTCCCAGGAAAATTCCCAGTCATTCCCTACGAAGATATACGACCCTCTGACCCACTTCATACGGTACAGGTGGCAAATATGACTGCCAGTCACATTGTCAAAATTGGCCGCTGCCGACAATTTTGCCCTCGTAGATAGTGACTGTTGGCAGTCGCCTGTCACCCCCAGTCATATTCTTCCAGTCATAAAAGTACCAATCTGTGGTAGTGTGTGAATCTTTACACTCAGCCCCCTTGTGAATCTTTAGAACTCAGGCCCTTGTGAATCATTTAGACTATGCCCCTTCTGAATTTCTTAGACTAAGCCCATCTTCTGAATTCTTGGACTCAACCCCTTGTGATTTTTAAACTCAGCCCTCTTAAATAGAATTATTCATTGACAAATTAATTTTTTTTTTCGTTCGCTTAGACTGTCGCTAAGGCTAGTGAAAATTGGCTTCTCACCCCGACCGGTACCGGACGACCCCATGCCCAATTTCCCAGCCCACTATTGAACCCTCATACACTAGTTAGACTAACGCCTCTTGTGTATCATTTAGACTCTGCCTCTCATGAATCTTTACACTTGGCCTCTTGTGAATCTTTGAACTCAACCCTTTGTGAATCTTTAGACGCAGCCCATCCTGTCAAAAAAATTTGATAATTTTTTTGTAAAATTATTTGTAGATTTTTTTCTGATCGCTAGCCTTGTGCTTACGCTTCAGAAATTGGGCTTGTCACCCATAGCCAGTACCCAGCTCCTTATTAACACTCAAGGTCTGATTGGAAAAAGGGTCTGTTGTGAACCGAGTAGAAGTCAGCCCTCTTGTGAATCTTTAGAACTCTGCCCCTTGTGAACCAAGTAGAAGTCAGCCCCCTTGTGAATCTTTAGAACTTTGCCCCTTGTGAATCCTTTAGACTCAGCTCATGAAGTCACTTTTTTAGACTCAAGACTCTTGTGAATCTGCCTAAAGCCTAAATCCTGTTCGCATAGGAATCAGTTGAGGGATCAGAAATTTGGCTTGTCTCCCCCGGCCGGTACCGGCCTACTCCACGGTGGAACACCTTAGTCCTCTTGTGAATGTTTGAGACTCAGCCCTATGCTGTGTAATTTTGACTCGGCCACTCTTGTGAATCCGTTAGACTAAGCCCTCTTGTGATTAGACTTACTCATTGATTAATGTCTTGCCCATGCATTTTTTTTGATTGGCCATTCTAGACCTTTTTATGGTGCACCCCATGTCGTCCGTGTGAGTGATTTTGTCATCAATTAATTGTGTGTTTTGAATGATCGTATCTTCTGCAGGAACTAAATGACTTAATTTGGGAACTACAGTATCCTCAGAGCCCAACTTATATTGAACCATGGAGTTATTTCGATAACCTAGAATTTAGTGACGAGAACTTTAAATAGGTCTCAAAGCATAGGGTTCAGGGTTTAGAACTCAATGGATAGAAGTAACATCTATAAGACAAGTGTTATGATCCAATGATTCTAAGTCATTGCTTCTATTGACTTGTGAGGAACTATTGGATACAACCTGTGGTCTCAAAATTGTGTACCACTCTATGGTCTTAATGCCGAGAAATTTTAGACCCATGCGGAATCTTTAATGAGAGTGGAATGTGTCATGCTCATGACTTGTGGTTCAATGGGGATTTTGTGTACTATAGATCACACGTGGTGTTGATTTCATATGTTGTCAGTGCTCAAAGGCTAACATCATTTCGGTGTTTCTATAGATCAATCGCAAATGGATGTGGATGGTGAATTACAAAAAAATGAAGAAAAAGACAATGAAAGTGCTAATCTAGCATTATGAATATACTCATTGCATGTACTAATTTTACCTTTTAAATACTAGATTTTGGGACTTGATTGTTTTGAAGGTGATTCCACTCAATGTGTTGATTCCGTTGACCTTGGTGAACGTACGCAAGGAGGGCGGCTGAGTGAGAGAGACGTTCATTCACAACTTAACTCTATTCTGTTGAGTGAGACCTTTAACACACGATCTCAAATTGAAAGGCTGCGGTTCTAACCTCGTCACAAGTTTCGCTTGTTTATTCCTCTTTGTAAAATGGTATGCCTTCCTGTTGTAAGACCTTTTCTCAAAAACAATGTCATGAAGTTGGCTTCCCAATTAATAAAAAATAGATACATAGAAGGTAATGGTGTATTCTATGTGGCCTCTGAGGACAACGACGGTAAGACCAAACTTGTGACTCCAAAGATTGAATCATCTTAGAGTCATCATTGGATTAGTGTCAAGGATGAGTTCGAATCCATGCTTGCTGCTGATCCCATCCTCAGTGTGTTCTGTGGGAAAATGTTCCATGTCTGGGATGGTAACCATAGAATCCAGGCTTGGATGCCAATCATAGATCGGGACCACACAAATGATCTAGGATGGCATTACTCAGTTGATAGCATCATCCGGGAGGTGAAAGGAGATATACCCACGATGCTCACTACTCTACACAAAGCCAATTGGTACGATTTCAACTTCTTAACAACTTTGATATCATGCAGTTTTTGTGTATCATTTCTTATTTACACTAATTCAAATGTATTTTATTTAACAAGAGAAATGTACAGTCTCATGTGACTTCCAACCTTGTCCATCGACTCCATCGTTTTCGAACAATTGGTGCCCAACGTCTCTCCTATTTCCAATCATTGGTGTCACGTAAGGACCTTCAACTCTCTGAGATTAAGCAGAAGAGTCCCAAGACCCAGACGTGGTATTCACTGACTAATGACCCTCTTAGTGGTCTACTCAAATAAGTATAACCATCCCTTAACTCCTGAACTTTGTGTATAATGTTGGTAATTAGTTGTTTATAATGTCTTTTGAGTTTTTTTGTCTTCCTATTGCAGCAAGAGATTGGAGAAGTTGTTGCCGTTGCTCAGAGGAGATTTCACAAGAAATATCCTAATTCAAATGATTGGATGGCTAAGAGACTTGAGGAACTAGTGCACAAGGCTGTGAAGAAAACCAAGGTTCATTACAAGGGTGAGATGAAGAAGGTGCTGCCTGTTGCTCATCCCAGCAACACCATGGCTTTTCTTGAGGAAGTGAAATCTCACTATGAGTCTCATGATGAAGAACCAGAGATGAAGCTTGAGAAGCTTTGGATGCTTGGCACCAACGCTATGGATCTTATAATGAAGGTTCTTTGGCTTGAACGTTGGAATTTACCTCCTAACCTTCGAGTTCAACTCAAATTTCCCAAACCTAGCTTTAGCGATGTTACCTTCTTGGTCGGGCTTTACAAAGCTACTTGGTGGTCCCAGGTACATTCCAAGTTTTTTCAACAATTTTTTTTGTATCTATGCTCCTAGAATTTCACATTGGATTTAAATAAAAGATTGTTATCATTTCATTACTTCTTTCTGAAATGTTGAATTATCTGCAGTTGACCGTGGAAGCCGGGATCATTTTCAAGTGCATTCTTCGAGATCAAAAGGTCACCATCGATTACCACCCAGACGGTAGTGACCCAACACCCACCATCTTTGATTACATTGAGCAACTGCAGATTTCACTCTAAGACAATACATTTTTCAGAGAATTTGCTGTCGATAAAGGCATCGACAAGAACTTTCAAATTGATAAGCAATATATGTTCAAATGTGCATTGCACTGTGTCTTGTACCGATATTTCAAGTATATTTTGTTTCCGGCAAACGCCATGTCTAGATCCCCTCCATTCTTTGTGAACTATCTTGATCAGGAAAGTGATAAGTTCATGCTCACAGAAGGGATCATGAAGCAGTGGGATAGTGTGCACTCGGACCGCTCTGGGTAATACTAAGATTGCCCAGTTACCAAGCCTAATTCCTTTGACATTGCTCTACGAGACTCTCTCGAGCCGAGTCTGGTTGGAACAGGTACACAGAGAGACACAACAACTCCTAAGAAGGAAGCTACTTTGCCACAAAAGGCAACCACGACATCCAAGCTTGGTTCAAAACGCAAGGCTGATGCTGTTGAGACCTCCGCACCAGTGGCTACAGTTCCATCTACTCCCACTGTGGCCAAAACTGCAGCGCCACCTCTAGCGCAAAGTCGACCTCCATCGGTGGAGACCCCTACTGTGTCAGTAGTGGAGCCTGCGGCGAAGAGGGTGAAGTTGTCTACTGCATGCCCTTCTATTCCAGCAATGTTCCTTTTTCCCCCGAAATGAGCACCCATGTTGAGCAAGCCTGGTGTTAGTTTTTCAGAATACACTTGTCTTGATCTTCTTGTCAACGACTCTTTGGTGCGAATGGAAAATGAGAAGAAGAAAACCGGTAAATTCTACCCTGAGTATGATGAGATAGTGGAGTTTTGGAAGAAGGTGAATACTACTTCTATTTTCTTTGTTCTCCCGTTTGCCAATTTTTATTAGTTTGTGTTTTGTAGTCTCAATATTTAATTCGCTATGTTTCTTCATTGTGACACACGTTGCTGCCTCTAGACAGCTATTCTTCGAAGGTAAGGATGTAGAGAAACCGAGGGTTGATCTAATCATTGCAGAGTATTTAGATGGATTGAGGGTCCCCGGTGTATTAAACCCTCCATTTCAGGTTCCTAATTGGAATGAGAACCTTGAGAGTTATTTGAAGGTGACCATGGGGTTTGCATATGCATATTTGTATGACGATGGTGTATTCCTCCTTTTTTACCCCGACAGTCCCATTGTCAAAAAAGAAGTAATGTCCTATTTTAAAAACTATAAGATGAAAGTAATTGATGAGTGGACTATCATCAACTACCTCCATCTAGCGAACCCACTCCATTTCTCTAAAAATGTGAGCTCCTCTAACTTTTTTAACTTTCTTCAAATTGAGTTTTTAGAACATGTTTTTTAACATGACCTTCTATGTATTCATATCCATTGTTTTTTATATGGACTTTGAAATTCAAGGCGGTTCTTCTTGCCCGTGATGTTCCCTCTATTGCGGCCCGGTAGCCCCCACCTCTAGTTATTGTAAAAGACCCGTCTATTCCGCAGGTCGACATAGCGTGCGATGACGTTCTTTTCAACCTTGTGACGTTGGAGTCACAGCTGTTGAGGAAGGACACAGGGAGACCATGGCGTGGTCTCAAAAAGAAATCAAAGGGTTGATGAAATTGTTTGTGTATGGACTAACTCCAGCGAACGGTATTGTAGCAGACCTCACTGCATCCTCATGTGACTCTAGACACTTTGTTTCTCATAAACCTTTTCTACCCTGTTGTGCAGGTGCGGCTATCTGTGCAGCACGGGCTTGCAATCGTCACATTGTCGCTCTTGAAAGCGACTCATAGCTATTTGCTGAGGTCTTGAAGCCCCTCGCTGCTCCTCAGCCACGTACAGCGCCACCTAACACTGCTCGCATCAACCTTCCTGATTCCGATGATGAGACCGTTCCTGACGAGCCCCTTGAGTGTCCATGTGAGTAAGTTTCAATGTTTAATTAATGCACCATGCAAATATTAGTTAGTACATCTTCATTTGAATACGTTTTCTAATACTTTTACACTTCTCTAGTTTGCAGTTTGACAAGGACTAGACCACTACAGCGGCGCCATTTTAACCTTAGAAAGTCCTTGCAGAGTTTGGTCAGCCCTGATAGTTCCGCTCAAGGACTGCTAGTATGTGCCAAAGCATTGGCAACAACATTTGCCAATGCTAGTCCTAGTCTAGTAGTTCTTCATACTTTCCACACCGCATCGATATTATGATCCACGTGTGCTCTCATATGTCAATGTGAGTGCTATTGAATCTGATACAGATTCACTTTGATTGTACGGTTTGAATATTTATTTATTTCCACATCATTTTTTGATTCTGTAACGAGTTTGAATGCTTTTGTTTTAGATTCAGTACGAGTTATCAATGTTTGAAGCTAATAAATTCCATTGATAACTCTAAACATACATCCCTAATTCTACGGCTATAGGTCCTTTTCCTAAAACAATATTTCAAAAATATTCATTAATTACACCCTAAATCCGCGGTAATAGGAGGTACTTTAAATTCCTACTGCCCGAAATCTTTTCCGAAATTTCTGCTCACTGCTCACTGCTCACATAATAGCATTTCCTCTCGCTACCACGTTTATAACCTTGCTAGATAGTGGAGCCATATTCATTGACATAAAAAAAATTGGGAATGCTAACATGTGAGCCTGGGGTGGTGAGTCCGAGAGCCTGGAGCCTGGGAGCCTAGGAAATTTTGATTTTTTTTTAAGTTTCTTGGTTAGGACCTATAATCGTGGGTTCAATATTTTTGGGATCAATAGTGTATTGGGGTTCAGGATAACATGGAATTAACATGGAGTTAATAGGGACAGTGTAGTGTAGATATATCATGCACCTAACACATCACGGTAGCCCAGGGCATCATGGTAATTGGGAAGCGGTATTAGGGTCCGCCGCCACTAGAAGCTAGAGCCCACTCATGTTTGTCATCATGGACCTTCATCAAGTGCGTTATCATGGTTTATACATTCAAAATCTAGCAGAAATTTAGTACATCTATTGGTTTGAGGGTTATCCAAGATCTCTAATTCTCCCATTGCAATCCCAGCTTAGTGTCTTCTGATAGTTCTCCTTTTTCTAGTTTTGTGCTGTCTATGATTAGGGTCTAGTTTTTTAGGCACGGGCCTACGAAGGTTCAATTGGTTTAGACAAAAAACATTGTTCTGTTAGTCAATCTAGAAAACTATGACAAACAAGGAACAATTGTCAATGGTGCCAAATTAAAAGGGTGTCATGGTTTAGAGTCACCAATTGCATTCCCCACATTTAGCTTGGAGACGTTCACAGTTAAACATTAAACAATATATGCTTTCCTGATACCAAACTCAAAATATCGTTACAATCCATTTTGAGCATGATATTGTTTTCAATTTACTTTGGCTCTATTCTACAAAAGTATAGATCTTACTAAGGTGCTTGGATTAGGGTTTAGGGACACTCCATTTGAGATAATGTAGTAGAAGTTTGGAGGCAAGATTCGTCCAGAATATAACCAAGTCCGTGGGGCTTGCATTGTCGTTTAGAGGATAACTTGGAGCCATGGAATCCAGGTTTAGGGACCATGAACCAGACATACGGGCCAAGTTCAGTCACACCAAGCTAGACCAAACATCTCATTCCCTGCCGCCCAAGCCTAGAATTCCATGTCAATGACATCCAAGCTACCCTAGTGGCCTAGCACATCACAGTATCCAAGGACACCATGGTGATTGGGCACTCAATCCCATTAGAGACCAGCATCAATCAACCGCCGCCGCCAACAAAGGGTCCTGCCAACTAATGTTTCTAAGGCAGTCATGGACCCAGGGTACCATGTCTAGGTTTAATTGGATGTTCATCAAGTCCGCGCTCATGTTTTCCCAATCTTGTCTCAAGCTCTCCAATTCTTCCATTGCACTCGAATTCTCGAATTCTCCAGTTCCCCCTTTTTGTCTCCATCCCTGTTCCCCCCTATCTACTTTAAGTTCTAGACGGTTTAGGTTTTGCCCCTGATCAAATGCAAGATCATCTTCTTCCCTCAATCATCTCTCTCTCTCTCTGCGCGTGCATACTCCCTGTACTACCTTGAATTCCTTGGTTGCCATGGCATCATCTTTGGCGGAGAAACCCAAGGGTATTTACGTTCCGCGCCAAATTGAGGAGTGGAAGAAACACCCTGACAGTATTTTATTAGAGGGGACAAACTTGGCGCAATTCAGGAACCAGTTGTGGGAGCAAGATGACCTCGAGCTGTGCTACAAATTCTTGAAATCCATGAAGGAGAGAGACGAGAATGAAGAATTCCCGTCCGGAATGGTGAAAGGTATTTTGGTGCAGTACTCATCTTGTTGCTCTTTATCATTTTTTTGGGTGGGATGGCATGGGCACCATCGTTTGGGACCACGGGACCAAGGAGCACGCCAAATCGGATTTGGAGCAATTTGTGGGCGACTGTCCAATCGTGAAGGGGAACAGATACAATGCATTCAAGTTGGGTAAACTTCACCCAGACCCATGGTTCGGCCGCATACGGGGCATTTGGAGCCAGATCTTCTTCTGGAATAACTACAATTCTGTGGCACCCGAGCACCTGCACGTCATTCTATTGGCCGATAGCGGAGAGAAGGTGAATTGGAGTAGGCTTATGGACGAGTGCTTCAGGGAGCAGCTGAAGACTTACTGCAAGTATAAAGAAATTGAAGATAATACAACTCCGATCGGGCCCTTCTTGACCATCTACATTACGATGTACCTCTAGTTCTACAGCAAGCACAATGTGCCACTGGCTATGGGCACGTTCAAGGTGGTACAACGCGAAATCGCTAACAAAGCTCACAAGATTGCCAATAGAGCTCGCGGTCGCCGTGGAAACACGGAGGAAGGGAGCAACAAGTGACAGCGTTTGGGTTCAGGGTGATCCAAACCGGCTTTGGAATCGGATCCGGGGTGGGGACCAGTCACCCAAGACTTTCGTGGATGTTGCGCCACCATGAGGGACGTCATAGACGATCTAGTTGAATTTGTCCATTCCATGGAGCAGCTCAAGGAGACATTGGAAGATGGAGCAACTCCAAGCTTTGGAGAACAAAATTAAGTGCCCTCAAGAAGTCCAAATCGCCCGAGCAGCACCAAAGAAGACGATGGATGCCGCTCGAATTCAGCATCGCCAGCAAATCGATGGAGCAAAGGATATCCTTGCGAACTTTGTCACGGCCCTCAAGGTGAAGAAGAGGCACACTTGGCCGCAACAAATCTCAAGGCTCAGGTCTTAGTCTTGCATGAGACTACTCACCACTCGCCAGAGAGGACGCCACCGCGGCAACCTTTGGCAGCCTTGCCACAGCCAACGCCACCGCAGCAACCCTCGCCACCCTCGCAACTTGCGACGCCACCGCCGCAACCCTCGCCAGCCCAGGCTCCACGAGACACGGTAAAGCCACCCACGGTAAAGCCACCCTCAAAATCTTTTCAGGATCATAAGATTGCTCTTGCGGAAATTGAGGCTCATAACAATCTGGAGGAGTAGTTTGAGGATATTGAGGGTGATGAGGAGTTGGAGATTGCCATAGAGGAAACCATGAAGTATTTTGGTGCGAACCCGGATTTGGGTGCCCATTACTTCAATCCCGAAGCAGAGGGTGTTAAGTTTGTATGCTGTAATAAGATGTTGGCCGACAGCGTGTTTGATGTATATCAACACTGTGTTATTGAAAGGAAAAAACACAGTCTAATGCATTGAGGTGTTGCTAGAGCCATAAAAGCAATCTATGGCGGCAAAGACCCACCACGTCGCCAAGGGCCGCCGAGACCTTGTGAAGACATGCGACCAAATCGGCAATCAGCGGATCGTCGCTCCAAACATAGGTATTCGGCCCATTTGGCAATTGGCAACATGAGCCATGGATCATCATGGACCAAGGACAACGTGGGCAGGTGACGGAGATATAGGCTCTTACAGTAGGATAGCAAATTTTGAGTTTAGTACTACGCGGAGTTAATTAGAATGGACATTAGACAATGTAAATACAATGGGCATTTGACAATGTAAATACAATGATCCTATGTTTTTCCCACATGAACTCTGTTGTATACAATTTGGTTCTTGTACATGTATTGCATGCTGTTAAATTGCATGTTTGCTAAGAGATGGATTCACCATGGACCTTAGACAGCGTGGGCAGTTAGTGATTCATTGATTCACCATGGACCAAGGACGCCGTGTGAAGTCAGGGATTCACCATAGACCAAGGCTACATAGAGATGATGCCTGGATGTGTTGTCCTCTTTGAAGGACTTAGTTAATACCACGATGTTCTTTTCCTTCCATATGAACTTTGTTGTACACAATCTGGTTTCTGTACAAGAATTGCATGGTTGTAAATTGCATGCTTGCTGAAAGATGGATTCACCATAGACCTTGGACTAAGTGGGCAGTTATTGATTTATTGATTCACTATGGACCAAAGACACCGTGGGCAGTCAGTGATTCACTATGGACCAACGCTGCAAGGAGATGATGCTTGGATCTATTGTCCTCTTTGAGGGCCTTAGTTAATACCACGATGTTCTTTTCTTTCCATATGAACTCTGTTGTACACAATTGGGTTCCTGAACATGAATTGCATGCTTGTAAATTGCATGTTTGTAAATTGCATGCGTGCTAAGAGATGGATTCACCATGGACCAAGGACACTGTGGGCACGTACTGATTCACCACGAATCAAGGCAGGATGGAGATGATGCATGCATGTGTTGTCCTCTTTGACCCCATGGTGACCAAGGTACCGAGCATTGAGATGCAAACAGCAAAGTGATTCCAAAACCCACACCCTTGGAGAGTGGTTTTGGCCCCGAGACCACTATCTCACCTTCCTAGTTCTCGACACAAGTAAGCCATGGAACCATGGAAAATCCACAACCACGGCGACCATGGCACCAAGCATTGACATGCAAACAGCAAAGTGATTCCAAAACCCGCACCCCTGGAGAGTGGTCTCGGCCCCGAGAGCACTATCTGACCTTTCCAGTTCTTGACACAAGTAAGCCATGGAACCTTGGCAGATTCACAACAATGGCGACCATGGCACCGAGCATTGAGATGCAAACAGCAAAATGATTCCAAAACCCACACCCCTGGAGAGTGGTCTCGGCCCCAAGACCACTATCTGACCTTCCCTGTTCTCAACGCAAGTAAGCGATAGAACCTTGGCAGATCCATAACTACGGCGACCATAGCACCAAACATTGAGATGCAAACAGCAAAGTGAATCCATAACCCGCACCCCTGGAGAGTGGTCTCGGCCCCGAGACCACTATCTGACCTTTCCAGTTCTTGACACAAGTAAGCCATGGAACCTTGGCAGATCCACAACCACGGCGACCATGGCACCGAGCATTAAGATGCAAACGGCAAAGTGATTCCAAAACCCACACCCCAAGCGAGTGGTCTCGGCCCCGAGACCACTATTTGACCTTCCCAGTTCTTAACGCAAGTAAGCCATGGAACCTTGGCAGATCCACAACTACGGCGACGATAGCACCGAGCATTGAGATGCAAATAGCAAAGTGAATCCAAAACCCACACCCTTGGAGAGTGGTCTCGGCCCCGAGACCACTATCTGACCTTTCCAATTCAGGACACAAGTAAGCCATGGAACCTTGGCAGATCCACAACCACGGCGACCATGGCACCGTGCATTGACATGCAAACAACAAAGTCATTCCAAAACCCGCACCCTTGCAAAGTGGTCTGGGCCCCAAGACCACTATCTGACCTTTCCAATTCAGGACACAAGTAAGCCATGGAACCTTGGCAGATCCACAACCACGGCGACCATGGCACCGTGCATTGACATGCAAACAACAAAGTCATTCCAAAACCCGCACCCTTGCAAAGTGGTCTGGGCCCCAAGACCACTATCTGACCTTCCCAGTTCAGGACACAAGTAAGCCATGGAACGATGAAAACTAACATGGAAGTCGATAATCATGAGTAGTGGCCCTTTTAGTCTCACTGCTAATATAATAACGCGAGTAGTACAAAAATGTATAGCGATCATCAAAGATTCTGCATGTCAGAATTGTAACTACCGCTACTAGTGGACCCTTAGCAAAAACTAGATGTGGAGCGGGATGGTGATGAAATACCCTCACATTCAGACTCCTTGGCCTCAACATCAAGGTAGACTAGTGCGTCAGAGTTCATCGCCTTTGACCTTGGAATTTGATCTTGGGTACCTAGACATGCAAGAGCTTGTGCAACTGGCTCAATGTATATTGGAAACTGAAAAGGCTTGGCAGGGCTTTGCAAGAACTCAAGCCTTGCAAAAAATGGTCTTTGTGGGGTAGAATTAGTCACCCGCATTTTTCTACACGAAATTAAGCACATGGACATGAGAAGAAGGTGATCATGAAGCCACCAAACAAAGTGAAACTTGTCTTTGTTTAATTCAAACTTACTTACTGAAACGAGATTTCTTTAACACTTGGACGACATCTGATGGAACTGCGTCAAGATCCTCTGATGCAGCAGATAATGATGCAAGGACTGGCGCGGCTATGGATTTAGGAGCACGTCGCATAGACAACAGCAGTCCATTACATATCGCTTGGTCCTCTTCGAGTGCCACGATGTGGCGTTGCACTCGGCAACTTGTGAGCAACGTAGCACCTGCGTTTGGCCGAGAAGAGGCCTCAATCAACATTTGGATGAACTGACTATCCTTCTTACGAGGGCCTTTACAAAGCTTAATTCCATTCATGCGTTGACAGGCCTTGGTGGTGAAATTCTGTAACATATCATCACAGCCCACGTCTAATTCCAGAGCCTCAAGAGATGGAATAGATTGAAATGAGAACCGTGCACGAGCACCCTCAGGTAACCCACGAACAAGAAGATAAACTCCAAATCTCTGCGACTGCAATATACAGAACCGACAGAGTTAGTTGATAGTAATAAGAAATCAAGGAAGATTTTTTAGAAAATAGATATTGAATAATCATTTACCCTCTTCAGATGGTTCATGGGTGATGCCGAATGGAGCCTATTCATGCAAGTCCAATCCTTGTACAATGTGAAGCCCGCTGCTTTCTTGTAACCAAGGATGTTAGCCTTGGTTGACTGTCTATATGGATGGACTATAATGATAGTGCCATCATCAAACAAGTGATTGTCTGCAAAGTCAAAAGCTGGGTCAAGACAGTCATCCTCGGCAGCATTCCATAGTGGAATCTGTCCCGGCGGATCCGAGATAGTAGGTACGGGAAGGTTCTCAGGGCATGTCCACCAGAATTAAGTCCACACACGGATCGTTGCACGTCTGGCCTTTGAATACTCGTGGGCGGTCTGCTTAGTGCTGCAATAACCAAAACATCCACATTTCACGTCTTCGAGACCACCAATTGGGCTCCAATCACTCAAACCAAACAATTCGATGAACCACGATGAAGAGGAACCACAACATCTTAGGAACGAAGGCACACAATAGGAACTCAAAGACGAAGGAGTTCGTCGTGACTATCGCCACACTGTGGCTGTGGTCACAATACCAGCCTCATCTAAAACCCAAGACCCGTCCAAGTTGGACACGACCACTGCCCTCCAATCTGATGTTCAACAGTGGCAACCACGGCAAAGAATATCCCACGGCAACCAAGGAACCGAGGATTGGAAATATATATGGATTCCCGAGACAAGAAGGCAATAGTCGTGAAATACACAGAGTCTAATTAGTGTGTCAGGAATCATACATGTCCCAAGAAGTTTTGAATCTCTACAAACATCGTTGGAAGAGGATCGTCACCGTTTTGTGGAAGAGCAATTCTAAGTGAAGTGTTGAGAAACAATGCGTCGATGTCGTGGTCCTCTCCAAAGTCATGGAATTCTCGAGCTTGTCCACAGAATGGGACTATGGCTTGTGATAGCTCTAAGTATCGAGAATCCCTCTTAGTACCATACTGCTCCTGGCTTTGGCGCTGAGATTATGGGTCAACAAAACTAGAAGCAGATGGCTTTGGGAGTTCCTTCACCTTAGGATTACTCTTCTTCTCTTCCTTCTTGGCAATCTTCTCAGCTGCTGTCGAACCTCGTTTTATTCAAAAACGGGCAGTTAGGGTTTTTAGGGCAGTAAGGGGTAGCCCCAGCTGCCATAAATAGGAGAAGTAGCGTCCATGATGGCCTTTTTATTTATTTAGAGAGAGTGGCGCTCTCACCCGCGCTTGAGTGATTGCTACAGAACCAGGAATGGCGGCGGGGAATAGGAAACCGGGCATTGGGGGACAGGCCCCTGATGGACCCGGCCACTATCCGGAATTTGCATTGGGCCACCTTAAATTGGGCGGCTCTCTATTCATTCCTCCCCGGTTCCTCCAGCCCTCCTCGCGCACCATGTTTTTTATTTCCGAATAGTGTAAGGGTTCACAGTGTGCGCTCGGAGGGAGAGAACAGAGAGCGCTCGCAAAGAGAGGAAAGAGAGCGCCTGGAGATTAAGGAAAGTGAGCGACCAGGGAGAGAAAACAATGTGCACTCGAAGATAGAGAAGGGTCAGCGTCTGGAGATTGAGTGCCAGAAACTTAGGCGGAGTTCACGGAAGGGAGAGAGTGCGCATTCAAGGAGTGAAGTGCGAGAGCTCCAGGAAGTGAGGCGCACATCACGGAAGAGAAAGAGTGCGCAGCCGGAGACAGAGACGTGCAACTTACAGAGGAGAGAGGTGCATCCGAAGGCAGCAGCTATAGCGCGCACGGAGTTAGGGTCCAAAATCCCGGAGAAGAGAGTGCTTCCGGCCATTCCACAGCAGTCGGAGGATTTTGAGGACTTGGTCACCGATCTCACGACCATAGTATGCATAGGGCTCTTTCGCAGAGTGTGGGATGTGCAGGACGCAAAGATGTTGGTGAAGATTGAGTACGGAGCTATGGCGCTAGCCTTCCCGTCAAATTACATCCGGGCGAAAGTACGGGAATTGGACCTGGGAGGATTGGCGTTACACGTATGGCTTCCCGGAGACGGACGAAGACCTTGAATCGGGCAACAAGGGAGACTCGGAGTGTGTGAAGAAGCGTTTCAGCAACCTCTCGGATCACGACGGATTCAAGGTGGAGGATTGCCTAAATCCTCGGGAGCAGCGTCTCCTCCAATTCGTGGTGCCCATCCTCAACCCGGAGAAGCCCACCACCCTCACGATCACGTTGGCGAAGGGCATCCTCTCCGCGCTTCATTACCGGAAGAAGATCAACTTGGGCTTCTTGGTGCACCGGAATGCCAAACGGATGGCAACCAGTCTCGGAGGTAAGAACGATTGTCCTCTTGTTCCTTTCCTTTATCACCTATACGAGAAGCACGGATGCATCACGGAACAGGAGAAGAAGAGGTTGGAGATTCCTCCGATTCCGGGAGAGTAGTCCGGCCAAGAGGAAGGCAGCGCATCCGGGAGGAGCAGGGAACCGGCCAAGGCATACACCAGAACCGGAGGAGAGGGAAATGGCCCACCCGGTGGGAAGATAGCAGCCAAGGACGCCCCAACGGGAAAGGAGGAGCATCCGGGAGGAATGCCGGAAGGAAAGGGAAGATCCGGCGCGGGAGCAACCGTGTGGCACCAGGGCCATTCCGGAGGAGAGAAGGAAGAAGAAGGAGGACCGCCCGGAAGAAGGACAACCGGGTGGTGCCAGGTCGCAACGGGAGGAGTAGCAGAAGAAAAGGGAGGACCTAAAGGAAGGCCGATTGGGTGGAGCAAGGCCTCGATAGGAGGAGAGGTCGAAATAGAGGGAGGACTTGGAAGGAGTACAACCGGGTGAGGAAGGACCGCAACCGTAGCTGAGGAAAAATGAGGAGGAAGATTCGGCAGCGAGTCCCTAACTGGATGAGGGAGGCCCGTCCCGAGTGCGCCCCCTGGAGGTGGTGAATTCCTCGTCACTAAATTCTGTAGGGGAGGGTGTGTCTTTAAATCCAGCATCCTTAAAAATGCAAATGGAGAACCCTCTGAGGGAAATGAGAGGTTAAGTAAAACCAGGTTAAGTGGTTAGGATAGACCGGGTAGAGTAGGGTTGGATAAACTTCCAACCCGGACAGAATCCGGATCTAGCCATAGCCGAATCAGTCAGTAGGAAATGATCCGGTTTTAGTACGAAAAGGGGGAGTTAATTGGTGACAGGAAGAGAGGATTCACCAATTTAGACCAGTTTTCGCAAACTTCCCACTTCACAGAGTCTCCACGGAACAATAACCCGGAAATCACCTTTACGAGCATTCTTAATACGAAAAAGTGCGCTCTAGGGGAGTATCCGGTACCACATGCTACGACAGCTGCCCTGTCAACTTTAGCTTGCTAAGGGGTTGCTAACTTCTTTTGTTGTTCATTAATCTTCATTACCTTCTTCTTGTCTACCGCTTCAACTTTGGCAATGAGCTTAAGCCGTGCTTCCTCATCTAGATTCTCCAACTCACTATCCAACAGGGCAGGTTTATCAGCAGTCTCAGCTGAGGATTTCAGATCCTTCTCGTCCGCATGCACACAACCCAACACACAGTCCAAATACCATCCAACCCCCTTGAGATGTGTGCTTGTCCACGTCTTCAGCTGTGGCGGAGAAAACATGCAATACTCAGAATTTCTATCCATCCAACTCTCAAGAAACGTCAGGAGATCAGCCTTTGCGATAGCCTTCTTGGCAAAAAGCTTGTGCTTGAAGTATCTATAGACATACAAATTGGAACAATTAACATTGAATATAGTGCAAACATATATGAGCACATATAAAGAAGTAATGTGGACAACGTTCT
Source organism: Pohlia nutans (assembly GCA_022496805.1). Classification (NCBI taxonomy): domain Eukaryota; kingdom Viridiplantae; phylum Streptophyta; class Bryopsida; order Bryales; family Mniaceae; genus Pohlia; species Pohlia nutans. Next base: position 8,233,679 of record CM040106.1, on the reverse strand, counting down.
AGAATTAGAGTGATCGAGAATTACTTATAGACCACGCGTTTGACAACAAGATCACTACCCTTGAAATCCTTAAACGAGTCAGATTTCTTGAAGTTGTCAGCCCCTTTGAAAACCATGACGAATACCTTATCCCAATGCTTCACTCGCCAAGAGTCGATGAACTGTGAGATTGTCTTTGGCTCCGTTTCAACATCCATGTTCAAAGAAATGTTGTCCTTGTTGACAATAGTGTCAAACAACTCCACAGCTGCATCCTCTATCTACAACAGAGGATATATTACATTCAAACAACTAAGTTGTCCAGTGAGTGTAGAATTGTAACGATTATTTCAAACCGCAGTAGCCTCCCCTGTCCACAATGCTGTGGGACCCCTAACTACCCCTTCTAAGACTCAAAGTCAACCACGGAACCATGGAACTGTCGACACCATGGCGATCATGGCACCGAGATTAGACATAAGAATACCACGGCAACCATGGAACAGCTGCCCCCAAGGCGACTATGACATCCAAGATGGACACTGCAACAGCTTCCCGGTCCTAGAACCCTTACCCCTAAACAGTGGTCTTGAGGCCGAGACCATTGTTCGAGCATCGTAGTTCTCGAAACAAATGCGCCATAGAACCATGGAACAGCTGACCCCAAGGCGACTATGGCACCCAAGATAGACACTGCAATAGCGTCCTAATCCCAAAACCCTTACTCCTAGACACTGGTCTCGGGGCCGAGACCACTGTCCGAGCCTCGGAGTTCTCGGAACAAATGCGCCATAGAACCACGGCATACAGGGACCCACGATGAGGAAGATGAAGCGAGCACTTACACGTGCCCGCCATGTCGCCCTCGTGATAAAGGAAATGAGCCGCTCTTCATTTATGGGTTTCACAGGAAATCGAACCTTCTCTCTTGTATGCACAAAGGAATTTCACCACTTCGACCAGCGGAGCTTGTAATGAGGAGTGACGAGCTTGTTGCAATGAGCTGAAGCTTTTCTAAAGTCAACTCCAATTGCGACGCATTCAAACTCTAGTGCCTTTCGATCTGCCAGCAACATGCAACTCAGCTCATTTTGCATTATATATTAATGCACTAATAGTGACAGTGAAGCATTTGAACTTATGACCACTCACCTCCTCTAGGAAATCCGGTCCAAGTGTAGGATTTGCCACGGTAGTCATTTTGCGAAGCTTTATCATCAACTTGGCGGTCTTGTCCTTGATGCCTTGCTTCATTGCAGTAGCAATTCCATCTCGAGTAACATCCTCTGTACTAGTCTCCTCTCAATATATAAGCACGGCTGCATCACTAGCTACGGCAATCTCTTGTTGTATAGAGATCATTGATAGAAAGTCACAGATGAAGAACATCTTACCCTTTATAAAACGCACGAATCTTGGGAGTCGAGAAACTCATCAAATCTGTCACTCTCTGACTGCCAAATCTAGTCACTTCTGTCCTTCGAGGTGACATGCTCTCCCACGCCTTGTTTGTTTGTAAGTGAGACGTAAAATACACACCCTCCTTTGCGATATCCGTGGACAAACTCTTGCTCAAGTTTCACAAGATCACATTGCAAAGTGGGCCTTACCATAGGCATGACGACGAGCCTGCAAAGAGGGATGTTATGTCGAGAAATTTGAACTGGCTGTAAACGAAGGGCTGCCGGTACTGCAACTGTGTTAATCTTCTGGGAACGTCTTATATCATCTTTGCTCAACCCCTCCACAGTGTTATTGATAGAACTGTCATCATCCTCATCATCGCCGTCTACACCGATTACGGGCTGAGGTGTATCCCGTTCCTTGTTGTCATCCTCAGAACTACCATGCTCAGTCTCAAGATTCTGCTTGGGAACAACAAACAGAAGTGAGCATACAGGCAGGGAACCATGGATCAGTTCACCCCATGACGACCTTGGCACCAAGAATTCACTCGGCAACAACACACTTATTCCAAGACACGCACCCTTGGAGAGTGTTCTCGGGCCCGAGACCACTAACACACCTTCTAGGTCTCGACACAAGTATACTATGGGACCATGGTAAATCCAAACCAATGGCGACCATGGCACCAAGGAATGACAGGCCAGCTGCAAACTATTTCCAGAAGTCACACTCCTGGAATGTGGTCTTAGCCACGAGACCACTATCAGACCCTATCAGTTCTCGAACCACTTAGGCCAAGGAACCATGGAACTGTTGATCCCATGACAACCATGGCATCGAGCAATGACAAGCCAACTGCAAACTGTTTCGAGAACCCACACCCGTCGAATGTCGTCTCGGCCCCAAGACCACTATGTGACCCTCCCAGTTCTCGAACCACGTAAGCCATGGAACTTTAGGAGATCCCAACCCACGGCGACCATGGCACCGAGGATTGACAAGGCAACAACCAACTTTTTCAAGAACCGACACCCCTGGAATATGGTCTCGGCCCCGAGACCAGTCTCGAGGGGTAAGGGTTTAGGAAACATGATGTTGTTTTAAGTCCATCCTTTGTGCAATGATCGCATTGAGTATGGATCTGCCATAGATCCATGACTTACGTGCCTCGAGAACTGGGAGGGTCAGTGCTGATCAATCTCTGGCTCTCTCGATTTTCTAACCACTCAAGCCATAGAGCCAGGGGACAGTTGACCCCAAGGCGACCATGGTACCGAGGATTGACAAGCCAATTGCAAACTGATTCGAGAACCCTTACCCTTGGAATGTGGTCTCGCCCCCAAGACCACTATCTGACCCTATTTGTTGTCGAACTACTTGGGCCATGGAACTATGGAACTGTTGACCCCTAGCAACGATGGCATCGAGGATTGCCAATCCAAGTGCAAATTGTTTCGAGAACCCACACCCCTCAAATGTGGTCTCGGCCCCGAGACCACTATCTGACTCTATCGGTTCTTGAACCACTTGGGCCATCGAACAATGGAACTGTTGATCCCTAGCGACCATGGCATCGAGGATTGATAAGCCAACTACAAACTGTTTCGAGAACCCGCACCCCTAGAATGTGGTCTCGGCCTTGAGACCACTAATTGACCTTCCCAATTCTCAAACCACTTGGGCAATGGAACCATGGAACTGTTGATTCTATGGCGACCATGGCACCAAGGATTGACAATCCAAGTGCAAATTGTTTCGAGAATCCACACCCCTAGAGAGTGCCCTCGGCCCCGAGACCACTATCCGACCCTCTGGGTCCTCGAACCACTTAGGCCATAGAACCATGGAACTGTTGACTCCTGGCGACCATGGCATCGAGGATTGACAAGCCAACTGCAAACTGTTTTGAGAACCCGCACCCATTGAAAGTGGTCTCGGCCCCGAGACCACTATCTGACCCTCCCAGTTCTTGAACCACTTGGGCCATGGAACCATGGAACTGTTGATTCTATGGCGACCATGGCACCAAGGATTGACAATCCAAGTGCAAATTGTTTCGAGAACCCACACCCCTAGAGAGTGCCCTCGGCCCCGAGACCACTATTCGACCCTCTCGGTTCTTGAACCACTTGGACCATGGAACCATAGAATTGTTCACCCCTGGCGACCATGGCATCGAGGAGTGACAAGCCAACTGCAAACTGTTTCGAGAACCTACACCCCTGGAGTGTGGTCTTGGCCCCAAGACCACTATGTGACCCTCCCTGTTCTCGAACCACGTAAGCCATGGAGCCTTAGCAGATCCATTCCCACGGCGACCATGACACCGAGGATTGACAAGGCAATAGCCAACTGTTTTGAGAATCCGCACCCGTGGAATGTGGTCTCGGCCCCGAGACCACTATCTGACTTTATCAGTTCTCAAACCACTTCGGCCATGGAACGATGGAACTGTTGACTCTATGGCGACCATGGCACCGAGGATGGAGATGGCAACAGCCAACTGTTTCGAGAACCCACATGCCAGGAGAGTGCCCTCGGCTCGGAGACCACTATCCGTCCCTTCTAGTCCTTGAACCACGTAAGCCTTGGATCTTTGGCAGAACCAAACCCTTGGCTCTCATGGCACCGAGGATTATCAAAAGGTTCGTGTTCATACAAAATATGAGTGTTGTGGGATCACACTAGAGGCGTTTGCTCTGCATTCGGTGGGTCTGCGCCCCTCACGCGCGCTGCCTCTCATCTTACCCTCCCCATTGCTTCTTGGAGATAGCAGTTGGACAACATGTGCACCGTAGCAAAACGTAAGTGAGGGTTTAGGGTTTAGAGGATTGGATTCAATTCTACGTGCTACACCGACGAGTCTTCCAAGCGAATCACATTGTGGAATACTCCGAGGTCGCTATCTTCATCCATTGCGAGACTTCTCCATCCCGTACATCCTGAGTCCAATGACACACCAAAAACTCATGCAATTGAAAATGCGCATACAAATGGTGACACCACAACTCCTAGCTGGCCAAGCCAAACGGAAAAAAGGAGTGTATGGCTTTAGAAAGAAAAGATGGCACAAAAAACCGGATCCGGATAGGAGGTCGCACTACGATTGGCAACTGCCGTCTCGAAACTAACGAAAGCGGAAGAGGAAGTGGACAGAATGCGGAAGCGCATGGGATCGCGTGACCACGTAAAAACAAGCGGAAGCGGACAGAATCCAGTGAACACAAAAGTAGGCGGTCGCAGTGAACGCGGTGGGAGTGGCCGTCTCCTAACGTTGATGTCAACCCTAGTTTAACTCTTGTCACCCTGACCTATTCCTCATCGGGCGCGAAATCATTCAGTATCTTAACTAAAGCATGACCTTCGGGCTAGCTTCCAATCGTTGTATGCACATTTCAGTTCGAATTTGCTATGATCTAGAGAGAACCATTATCGAAATAATTTTAACGAATCAAAATTGGTCTAGGGGTTTTAAATGATGGACACTGAATTTCTTCACGCAGTGGTTAGGCCTATGTGTCGCACTACATGGTATTTATGTAGTGTACTCTATTGATGTCAAAATGCATAGATGAGTCGACAACGAATATTAATCTCCCTTATAGGTCTAACAACTTACACCAATGGATAGTGACTTACAGCTCAGTGTGAAGTCGTACACTTCACCGCTATGACGTTGTCTTGGATGATTGCTTGCATCGCGACTACCGCCGCGACAACTTCTTCCAAACTCGCAAAATTAATCACTTCTTCTCCACTGAAATCAATCCTTACCCCGACGAGTTTATCGACAATAGTCAGACGTGACATGTGTTTGGCCGATCTCATCGTTGAACGTTCCGATTGACGTCTGCTAGAGTATAGTAGCTTCCAACGTTTCTTCCTTCTCCTTTGCCCACTCATGATCTCTGTGTTGTTCTAACAATTTTCGTCCCGCATCTGCATGGATCAATGTCAAACATCCTTAAACTATAGCATCTGCATAGCCTTAAACAGTCGTGACAAAGACGAGTTTGCGCTCCGCTATTTATGTTCCAGCCCCTGCAGTCTATTTACTTAAGCCTGCAAGAGACTAGTGGTTTGCCGCTCTGATTTCAAATAATTTTGAATTTCTTGAATTGCTCTATAATAAGTAGGGAGTTCTATCTGGTAGACTTCCTCATTATTGTGTATCGATGCCTTTGAGGAGAACTCGCATACTCGGTGTCAGCTGTCAGTGACATCCAAGCCTTTACGAATTACAGACGCTTGCTTTAGAATGTAATTCAACGATCTACATATCCTGATTCCGCCGTCTTTGATTGAGCTATATATTGTAGTCTACTACCAAGCCTAGGAGTTTGCAGAGTCAATGACCTCTCAAATGTCAATCTCATACATTAAATTCAACGCTTACAGTCAAAACCAAGTGCACAACAAGGACTGTATAATTGTATGTTCTACTGCCTATCTCTTATCTTCTACTCTCGTTTTCATTGCCTTTATCATTGTTGTAAACGCTCGAAAATCTGTCGCCACTGAGTATCAACGAGAGTCATGGATGCATTGTGTCACAGACATAGAACCTTGAGATGGGTATTGCAAAGACTAGGCTATAAAACTAGAGATATGATTATTGCGTCCAAAACTAGTTCGTGATGGGTATTGCCACAGTGATATAATTATTGTGTTCAAAACTAGTTCGTGATGGGTATTGCCACCGACATAGAACCTTCTAGAATACTTCTAGAAGTTCTATAGGTCCTTAGACTTTTAGGATCTTCTAAATACTTCCTAGGGACTCTCATAGTCTCTAGGAAACCCCTTCAGAAGCTTCCTTAGTACTAGTATATCTAGGGGACGAGATGAGGGACTCTTCACTCTCATCAACACAAGTTAGGAGCATCCTTGAGTATTGCCTTGTCTTGAATCTTATTCAACTATCGGTTTAGTTCAATATACTTTCTTGAGAACCACTCTTGTGTATTATTGCACTTCTTGCTCTTGGGTCCTTACTCATGCTCTTGTTCTTATTCTCTTGTTCTTGTTCTTGAGTTCTTGTGTCTCTGACACATCGGAGGATCGCAGCGTTGAGGATGTGCTCAATTTTGAAACCATTGGGAGATTGATGATGGGAAACGAAGAAGACTATCCCGTAGTGTCAAGGAATGGGCGTCTGGTGCGGATGATGAATGCCATCAACTGGTTGGAGGGTGCAAGGGAACTCTGGATGGGCGAATTTCCAGACATTTAGGACTCCAAGATGGACCTCGCAACAATATAGCTAGACAAAGATGTTTTTCGATTCTTCCGCGTCCCGTGTGGAATTTGAGACTCCCTTCCTTGACATCCTCTTGTCTGGAGGCTCATGTGGTCTCATTATGTTTACCAACTGATGGGGCTCCCCGATCCTTGCACCATTGAAAGCGAAGGAGTTCCAATTGTGCCAGAAGAGATTGCAGCTACCGTCTAGGACTTCTTTGATGATGAATCAAAGCCTCCTTTTGAAATTCCGTTCCAAACACCATGCCCATCTAATCCCTGGGTCATTCACAAGACTTCCGAGCTACATTAGTGGAGGGTGTAGTTTAGACTTTCGGTGCACATAGATCAGTCCTAGAGAAAGATGCACTTTCTTAAAGACGGTTAGTTCCTCCTCACAGTATGAATAAAACTCAACGACTACTTCGGTACTTGAATATTATATCACTTTATGTTACTTGACTACGCCCACACCAAATTATATCACCTTTCCAATTTCATTACAGCCACTTCCGAACTTTGAACTGTGTCGTAGCACGTGATACCAGATACTCCCCCAGAGCGCACTTTTTGGTATTAAGAATGCTCGTAAAGGTGATTTCCGGGTTATCAATCCGCGGAGACTCTGTGAAGTAGGAAGTTTTCGCAGACTAGCCCGGATTGGTGACTCCTCTCTTCCTATCACCAATTAACTTCCTCTTTCCGTACTAAACCGGATCTTCCCCTACTGACTAATCCGGCTTTGGCTAGATCCGGATTCTACCCGGGTTGGAGGTTTATCCAACCCTACTCTACCCGGTCTATCCTAACCATTTAATTCCGGTTTGACTTAACCTCTATTTTCCCTCAGAGGGTTCTCCATTTGCATTTAATGGTGCTGGATTTAAAGACACACCCTTCCCTACTGATTTCAGTGATGGCAAATACACTACCTCCCGGTTATCCTAACTCAAATCCTCAATCCAAGTACTTTTCGTATTGCTCTTCAACTATAGATTTATCCCAAACCCACAGCCGGTCACACAAGCGCAACTCCGTTTCCCCCTTCTCCCCAAAATACTACAACGACTTGTTAATCGGAATGGACAGTATCCGGGGTGTCTGGAAGCGATTGGATTCCTAACGACCCGCTTTACTCTGGCTTCTCGGTAGCCTGCAGTTATACGATCTACCCGGATGCTGGCACCTCTACCGAACTACCCGTCCAGGAGTTCTGAGAGAACCGCAGTACCTCCTCTTGTTCACTCAACCACTAACCTAGATTATCCCCTGCAACCGGGCGCGGAAAACCCCACATTCAAACGACCTCAACTCCCCGAAATCTTCTGCCCGGTCTTTTAACTAAATCTACACCAGAACCCGGTTAGCCCATCCGGTTACCAAGGGACTAATTGGACGACTATTTCAAGCAACAACACAAGCACACACACACACACAACTTTGTGAAAAAGGAACATAAGCCTATACTCATTTACAAGGAACAGTGGTACAAAAAAGACCCAAGGAATGAAGAACATTCCTTGATAACAACCAACCCCAAACGCCCGGATCCGAAAATTCCTCAGATCCTACAAACCCGGGGTCCAGAAATCCAGGGAGCTCTTCACACGGTTCAGTTCCTATCCTAAACTGCCACTAATATTTAAGTCCTTAAAAGTCTATTTACAAAAAGTATTCTAATCTGCCTACTAAAAAAGCCTACCGTACGCAGCCAGATCAACTAATCCCGGATCCAGCTCACCCACGGATTTCCCGAGGAGCGATTCTTCCGCTCTTCTTTCTTCCACTTGCAGCCCCTCTTGGTTCTCCGGGTTCTCCACCTAGCTTGGAACAGCCGGTTCGCTCCCTGCTCACCGTGTCCCCCCTATTGCGCTACGTCCGGTTTGTCAACTTGCGCATCCTCTGGTCCACCATCCTGGTTACCTCCTGGTCCACTCTCTGGTCGTTCCTCCCCACCCTGTTGGGCATCCATCTCCACCATGTCCTCTTCCAGGTTCAGGAAATCAGCCGGACTTGCTCCTTCTGGATTGACCACCTGAACCGGCTCCACTCCTTATACAGGCCGGGAAGTCTGCTCCTGTGTCGAACTCCCGGTCCTCAGCAGCTTGTCGAAATCCTCCGCCTGAAGTGCATCCACGAACAACCGAAAAGTCCCTTGCATCTCATCTCCGGACACAGGTACTTTCTCACCCCGGTTGTTGGTTTCCCCCACGTCCGATTTTGGCACGACTGGGCACTCCGAGATCACCTTTTCTGCCTGCGCCCGGAACTCCACCTATGTCTCCTCCACCTTGGCAACATACTCCCTCAGGATGTTCTTCACCCGTGCTGCTCTTTCCATCCCCGGTTGGATGATCTTCGCATCGTGCAGCCAAGCCTTGGCCTGTACCTCCCCTTCCGATAGGAATAACCAGACGACCTTTGTGATGCGGGTCTGGTCGGTCTCCTCGATCCGTTGGATGAGCTGCTCCTGCTTCCAGATGTGCTGCTCCATCTTCTGGATGTACTCCTTCTTCTTGCGCAGCTCATCCTTCTGCTCCTGCGTGGGCAGGGTCGCCTGGTTCGCCTGCTTATGGGTCCGGTTGACCTCCTTCCAGAGCTTCTTGACCAGTCCCGGGTACTCCAGTACGTCCTTACTCCGGAGGATGTTTCCCAATTCCCTCATTGCGGTGAATAGGGGAGTATACCTTTCCCCCACCACGTCCAGGGCCACCCGGGCTGGTAAGAGTAGGATATCCGCTGCAGCGAGGATCGGGATCTCCTCTTGTGCCTCCCCGGGTGGTCCTGCTCCCCGGGCTGGTTCCGCTCCCGTGGCTGGATCTTGCTCCCGGTCTTCCTCGTCCTCAGATTTCATCCTCATCTGAGTCCTCCTCAGAATCCTCCTCGTCGTCTTCCTCTTCCGGTTCGGGCTTCTTCGTCCGCTTCTCCTTTTCCTTCTCCTGTTCCTTACATCCTTCGTGCGGCTGCTCGGACCGGATTCGTCCGTGGACGGGCTCCTCGGCTGTTCATCGGAGTTGTCTTCTTCCGGCTCTCGGACTTCTTCCGGAGCGGAGTAACCTCCTGAATCTCCGAGTCCTCCTCCCCATCACTCCGGATGATCAGCTTCCTCTTTGGCCCTTGCTGCTCTCGAGTGCGCACTCGGGAGGGGTCTCCCTCATTCGGTTTTGGGCCCTCTGCCGGATCTTCCTTCTTTTTCGTCCTCTCCTTTGGTTGCGACCCTTCCTCACCCGGGTGGCCTCCCTCCGGGTCTTCCCGTTGTTTCTTCCTCTCCTCCTGTCCAGGCCTCGCGCCACCCGGTTGGCCTTCCTCCGGGTCTTCCCTTCTCTTCTGGCGCTCCTCTCGTTGCGGCTTGGCACCACCCGGTTCTCCTTCTTCGGGGTGGTCCTCCTTCTTCCTCCTCTCCTCAGGCATGGTCCTGGCGCCACCCGGTTGCTCCCGTGCCGGATCTTCTCTCTCCTTCTGGCGTTCCTCCGGTCAGCTTCCTCTGTCCGATTGGGGCACCCTCGGCCTCTCCCTTTCTACCGGGCGGGCCAATTCCCTCTCCTCCAACTTGCTCCGATTGCCATCGCCTCTTGCATCCTCCTCCTGCTCAAGTGCACGACTTGCCCGGTTCCGTTCCCCTCCCGGACGCGTTGCCTTCCTCTTGGCCGAACTCCTCTCTCCCGGGATAAGTGGGATCTCATGTCTTGCCTTCTCTTGCTCCCTGATGCATCCGTGCTTGGGGTAGAGATGATAAAGGAAAGGAGGAAGAGGACAACCCTTGTTACCTCCGAGATTGGATGTCGCCCGGTTGGCATTCCGGTGCACCACGAAGCCCCAGTTGATCTTCTTCTTGTAATACAGCGCGGAGAAGATGCCCTTCGCCAACGTGATCGTGATGGTGGTGGGCTTCTGTGGGCTGAGAATTGGCACTACAAATCGGAGAAGTCGCTGCTCCCGGGGAGTCTTAAATGCTCCACCTTGAACCCGTCATGGTCCGAGAGGAAGGTGAAGCGCTTCTTCACCCACTCCGAATCTCCCTTGTTGCCCGGTTCGAGGTCGTTGTCGGTTTCTGAGAAGCCATTAGTGAAGCGCTAGTGCTCCCGGGTCCAATGCTTGTACTTGGCCCAGATGAAACTCGACCGGAAGGCTGGCTCCATGGTTCCGCCCAAAATCTCTGTCAACATCTTTGCGTCTTGCAAATCCCACACCCGACAAAGAAGTCCCTCGCATCCTATGGTCGTGAGATCCGTGACCAAATCTTCAAAGTCACCCGGGTGTTGTAGAATAGCCGGAATCACCCTCTTCTCCGGGATTTTGAACCCTAACGCTCTCTCCCCTGTGCGCCATAGCCACTGCCTCCGGACGCACCTTTCTCCTACTCTGTTAATTGCGCGTCTCTCTCTCTAGGTGTGCACTCTCTCTCTTCCATAATTTGCGCCTAACTTCCTGAAGCTCTCGCGCCTCACTCTCCGAGTGCGCACTCTCTCCCTTCCGTGAACTTCGCCTAAGTTTCCGGGCGCTCACTGTCTACCCTAACACTATCCGGAAACGCGAACTGGTGTTGGCGAGGAGGGCTGGAGGCACCGAGAAGAAATGAATAGTGAGCCGCCCAATTTAAGGCGGCCCAATTTAAGGTCCGGATCGTGGTCCGGATTGTGGCCAGGTCCGTCTATTTTAATTAGGTAGAGCCGTATAACACTCTGACATTGTTTAGATTAGTCGTATGCTTATAGACAAATTAACGTCAGTTGCAAGGCGGCTTCAATCTTAGACCTATCTCACTGTCTAGTTTTTTCTTACCACCGTGACTCTGAATATAGTCACTCCCTAGCAAACGACATCATGTTATATACTCAACCCAAATCCAATGTCACTCACAATTAGCCTCCTTGTGTGTCCATTGCAGAATTGTTTCTCTCCTTTAAACCATTAGTATCTCTCTTGCCCGATCTTTTCAATGGTGAGCTTCTCGGATAGAGGTGATGAGGTCCCACTAGTTCTACCTGTAGGTGTAAGTGGCTTTGTCAAAGTCACATCTAACCTTAGTCATTACATTCAGTTATGATTAGCAAAAGGCTCCATCATGGTTGAAGAAGAGGTCCTTGAAAAGTATGGACTAGTCAAAGAGGGCATATTACAATCTAGATGTACAGAAGACAAGAGTTACTATTGGCTCCTCCATCCTGGTCACTACCGAGCATACAGTCTTACGCTGCAGCACCTCGCTGCATCTATAGAGATTTTAGCCCCTGCTTTAGATACTTCCACTATAGAGCTACCTTTCTCACATCGCGATAGAAGGCAATTAGCAGATCCAACTCTCTCCGTTGCAGATTTTATGGTCAATCTTCGTAACGTGAAACGTGAGACTTTAGACCCCATTATTGAGTTGTCCAGTGAATCGGAGGGGGAAACACCATCACTGCATTTGCAATGCCCAAATTTGAATGAACTAGCTCCCTTTGTTGTCTCTCCCCTACCTGTCCGCACTCCCGCCAATAGTCCATCTTCCTCTTCATTTTCCGTCCCTCCTCTACATCCCAATAGTTCACAAAACTGTCCTAGAGTTATGCAATGTTTGCGGCAACTCAAAAGTGTTCCAGGCTCTCGGAATGAACTTCCTCACATAGACTTTGACTGCATAGAATATCACAAGGTGCAGTTCCTTCTCTCCCACTTCGACGGGGAGGTGGTCATTGAGTTACCACCATGTCGTGGACGCTTGCACTTCTTCGGAGCCCAAAGCATGGAAGGAATGAACAAGCATTATGTCGGCCACAAAATGGTGCTGCATCGCAACGTCCAACATCCACAACCCCTTTGGTTTGAAGTTCAGAAGGTCGTCGTGCATTGGCCATTTGCGTTGCGACAACGAAGACCGTGACTATCTTGCTAGAACGTATAAGAAGAACGAGACAGAGTGGACGGGTACAACTAACTTTGCGCATGGTGTTCGTCAAAGCCCTTACCAAGATTCTTCCATTGTGTGTAAAGTCTGCAAGAAAGCCCCATCATATCGTGACTACTGCTCGGCGCGAGTGTATTACGTGCTCAACGTCAACGACTTGTCTCGCATTTGTATCCATTTGTGCTACCATCGACATCCCGTTGCCGAAGGACAGTGCAGGGAGTCCATGGAGACCATCACCGACTTGATCGAATCGGAGGTCGCAAAGACTCCCACCGCCAGCAAGGAGTTTTTGGAGACGTTTCTTGTCCACAGTGGGCCTGGCCCAAAGGATGTGCTAGAAGGACAAGAATTAGAGAAGGTGATAGACAAGTTTTGCATGTTGAGCTCCCCCAACGTTCGGAACATGATCGCAACCTTCCGCGCCCAAGGAAAAGGCAAAGGCGAGATTGATCAAATTCTGGACATGAAGCGGCATTTAAAGATTGAGGTCATTCACGACAGTGTATTCCCGGGCCAAGGACAAGAAAAGGTATATCTCTTCAAGATGCTGGTTCATCGACCCGGAAGCGGCGTCGACCTCATAAAAAGGATGCAACCTCGTGGAGACCTTCAAAATTGCTTTGTCATGTTCGACCACGTGAAGAGAGTGAAGCGATAGACCACCATTGCCTGCCACGTCTACGACTCCACCTACTGCAAGGTTATGACTATCGTTGTGTGCGACATGCAAACTGAAGGCACTGAGGGCCAGCTTATATTCTCGCGTTGCCTGAACAAGGTAATGGACAACAATGGCGTTACAAATTCTAACTTCAAAGGGTTCATGTGCGACAGCGCACAAGCGAATTTCAATGCGGTTTGCATTGTCTACGGCTCGGGCAATCCTTCCGTGCCCATGGTAGACCGTGAACGGACTTGCCTATTCCATTGGGCAACTAGCATGCACAAGCACACTAAGAAGCTGATCGCCAAGAACTTCCAGAACCAACACATAAGGCTATGCAAGCAATATAAAGACGCTCAAACAATGGACAAAGCGGACAGAATGTACTTTGAGTTGAGAGCGTGGTGGTACTCATCCGGTGCAGCCACCGAAGATGCAATTCGCGAGCTAGAAGATTGGATGGCCTTTTGGCACTTTCGCTACCGTCAATGGGGCGGTTTCATGGAAATGGTAAAATTATGAAAGCACTCTCTCTTTTCACCTGGATGTCTCGAATATGATATGGTCCCTTGGATTTGATTGTCCTTCCCCCGAGGTCGCTAGTACTACTGTCATGGTCAAATGCTGAACCCTCGAACCCTCGGTTTCATGGATACCTCCCAGTAACGTCCAAAACTCGGATTAAAAGGGACACTCGGCCTTCCAACCCCCTAAACCGTGCTCTCTGTGGGACCCTCTGTGCCAGAGTTCCATAGCGTATTCGGTTCGAGAAGAAGGAGGGTTAAATAGTGGTCCCGGGGTCGAGACCACTCTCTAGGGGTGCGGGTTTTGAAAAGTAGTTGCTGTTTCGATGTCAATCCTCGGTTCCATAGTTGCCCTGGTGTCTCTATGCTATGGTTCCATGGTGCATTTGACCCTAAACCCGGGAGGGTCAGATAGTAGTCTCGGGGCCGAGACCACATTCCCGGGGTAAGGGTTTTGAAAAGTTGTTACTGTTGCAGTGTCAATCCTCGGTGCCATGGCGGCCGTGGAGTCACTTCTGCCATGGTTCCATGGCTTTTGATGGTTCAAGAACAGGGAGGGTCAGATAGTGGTCTTGGGGCCGAGACCACTCTCTAGGGTGCGGGTTTTGGAAACAGTTGGCTGTTGCCCTATCAATCCTCGCAGCCATGCTCGTCGTGGGGTCACATGTTCCATGGTTCTATGGCGCATATTTTTCGAGAACTGGGAGGGTCAGATAGTGGTCTCGGCCCCAAGACCACTCTCCAGGGGTAAGGGTTTTGGAAACAGTTGGTTGTTGTCATGTCAATCCTCGCAGCCATGGTCGCCATGGGTTCATAAGTGCCATGGTTCGATGGCCTAAGAGGTTCGAGAACATGGAGGGTCAGATAGTGGTCTCCGGACCAAGACCTCTCTCAAGGCGTGCGGGGTTTGGAATAAGTTCGCTATTCTTATGTCCATCCACAATGCCTTGGTCGCCCTGGGTTCATATGTGCCATGATTCCAAGGCGCATCCGCATCGAGACCTGGGAGTCTCAGATAGTGGTCTCAGCCTCGAGACCACTCACAAGGGTGCGGGGTTTGGAAAAGCCTGGTGCCATTATTGATTTACTTATTAACAATCCGGTTTTTCTTTAAGATATTTAGGTAGACGTGAAATCAAAGTAATCGTATGTAACATAAACAAAGTGAACCATTTTTTGCAGAATCTTACCGCAGATGAACTCACAGACATCCCAACTTGCAACCTCGCAGAGACCGTTCACAATAAGTGGATGCATGCCTCCGGGAAGCGAGGCTCGGACCTCTTTGTCGCCACCATGGATGATTAGGGCCTGTGCATTCATGCAAATGACCAACTATAGGACATTTTTATGCGGAGTCCCGTCTGGAACTAGTCCGTCCAAGCACGATGTTAAGCTGAAGAGGGCTATGGCATCCCATGATGGCAAGAAGATTGCCAAAGCAATAAACAACATGCCTGGGGCTGCAGAGATTTCTACTTGAATTCTACACTTGGAAGAAATAGAGGTGTTTGGCTCGATCAAGAGGAAGCTCAACATGCCAGTGGGTTGTGAGGGAGATTCTCATCGCCCCGAGAAGGTGAACTTCTCACATCCTCCTGTCCAAACACGATCTGCCGCTGCCCGAATGAACTCGGAGCAATCACCAAGATCTACTTCTACAGTGCCATTCACGACTAGGGTGTTGGAGACTGACAATGACACCTCGAAATGGCACATTGCAAGGATATCCCACAAGTCCAGAAAGCAGTGTCATGCTATTCAAGCGGGGAATGGGAACAAGTGCAAGATGTTGATTGCGAAGGGCGGTAAGGCCACAGCTGCTACAACCTATCGAGGCACTAAGACGGAATACAAAGGGACCAAACCCCAAACTGCTGATTTTTTGTTCTATCCTGACCAAATCGCACGATGTGTCATGGGGCCGAAGCGCTTCTTTGTCATAGACCGCCCAGACATCTGGCCCGTTCTCTCTGGCACGAACCTCACACAATCGGAGATCCTAAAGTTCCAGGAAGCCGGGTTTCGCCTTGAGTCAACTACAGCCCTCTCGCCTCGACGCCTGTTTACGACGTCGAAGGTGTTTGAGCCCATCATCTAGACTCACCCAAGGCCTCTGCATGCTGACAGGGTCCCATCTTCTCGAAACGGCAAAAAAGTGCGACGAAACACCAAGGCTCCCACGGAAGCTCACCGGAATCAATGGGAGAGTGCACGAAATGTGAAGGCAAATATTTTACGCGTTAACCTCCTCCCCTACCCCGGGCTTGGTGCCATTATCGTGCTCCAGTCCAGGGTGGAGCCCGATGATAATTTGTACAATATCACATTGTGCAATTTTCCATCATGTACGTGCCCACATTATGCGAGCATGAACTCTGCAGCTGGTTGGAGGCGTGGCCAGTACGTCAACTGCAATCACCTTTAACATATCTTTCGTTTCTTTTGCAAGTTGGACTATAAAGTTGGCACGTACATCCATGCTCCTACTCTCAGCTAGGATGAGGTTAAAAAAATTCTCCTAGCTGCTGGGATCATCAAGACCGAGGATTGAAGAATGAGCCACAATTGGTGTTTAGACTGAGAGACAATAGAAGCTGTAGTTTCCAATTTTGAATAGCTGATCTCCTATTTCGAATTCGTTGAAGTACATACTCAATATAATTGACCACTATAACTATGTATTAGAAAAAGAGCAAAAAATATAATACTACATATAGATCCACATATTCTCTTTCCGTTCTCACTCTTATGAAGAGCCTAGCTTGATGGGGTTCAATTTCACTCCATGTACCCTATAATTATCCCTGACTGCCCACGGTGTCCTTCGAACATGGTGAACCCAGAATCAGTAACTGCCCACGCTGTCCAAGGTCCATGGTGAGTACATCTCTTAGCATGCATGCAATTTATGGTTGACCATAAACATTTTACTGTGCTAAGTACAAACCCACGGTTATAGGTCCAACGGTCATAGGGTGCCAAAATTTACTATTATTAGTGAGAAATCTAAAAATAGAATTTAATTTTCTAAAATGAGAGTCATTTTCAATATTCAGATGGATCCTAGGCTCTAGGCTCTCCAAATCCTTGCTCTTCGCTCTTGGGCTCTCCTCTCTAGGCTCGCACGCTAGCATCGTTGAAAAAAAGTAACTAAGGAATTGTTTTCTTTCAAACCAAATTGCTTCACCATTTATTTTATTTACTTTGTGAGACTGATTCGAATACTCCAATGTGTCCGATCCTAAGTGATTTTTAGACCTAAATTTAGATAATCTTTTCAAAAAACCTCCATTTCAAACACTTTGGACCGATCAACCTCAGTTTTCAAAAGAATATTAAATTGTTACAAAGAAAAATCAAATTCTTGACATAAATGATAAGATAAAGTGTTGCAACCTTTAATACATAAATGTTAGGATTTGCATGACTCTTCTTCAAACCAACCGACTCAAAGCATTGGTCAATTTTCTTATACCAAGCCAATGGTGACTGTTTGACTCTATGGGATGGTTTTCAAAATTTTACATATAATTTGTCTTGCATTTGAATGAAAAGCCTTTTCATCGATACATGCTGAATCTATGACTATCATATTAAGAACTTAAGCAAATGAAGCAAACTCTGTTCGTGCACGTTCAACGTTTTGAGCTCATAAACTAATAATTTTAGGATGAAGTGGAGGTGGAAAGATGAACTCTATTTCTTCAGTTTGTGAAACTTTACGTGCCTCTAAACAAATTTTTTTGACACAAAATAAACACTCACCACTTGAACCAAATAAATTTCCCACTTTTCTTCACCTACATTCTACAATTCATATGAGGAAACTTAGATTCAAGGTAGAAGTACACTATGGGGGGTATACTTGGGCAAATTTGAATATACAAAACCTATACAATTGTACAATATATAGAAATTGTCAAGTGATTTGGGCCATCAAATTAAGGATATGGTTCTATTCAAATTGTTAGTTTGTAGTAGTATTTTAAAATCCAACGGATAGCACACTTAGTTTAATTTAAGAAGATCCGCGCCATTCAAAAATTGGGGCAATTTGATCGTTATGTATTCATTGCAAAAGAAAACTCACTTCCAACAATGTTATTTCAAATTCCACAAAATGTATGATTGTTGAACACATGGAAAATGAGAATTGACTATTATTATTCACTGCAAAAAATGAACCAGAGTTCTCGGAGAATTTGTTCTTCAAAAATAAAGTACATTTCCGGATATTTGGACATTGTAGCAGTACAACATTTCTTCACAAAAGTACAATTTAATCATATTGAATCTAATATTTAATGCACTTCACGACCCAAAATAGTATCTGTGGGTATCAAGACAATGTCTATTGCTTGAAATTTTGTGAAAATCTAAATCAAAGTATATGCAAATGACCACCAAAGTTTGCAAGTACCCAATTTCACAGCAGTATTACGTACAATTAGAACCCCCCTCCTGAATAGTGCATCTACCCTCTTACAAAGTTAATAACATTGGTAATATGTTCTAAAAATTCATTACTTTACTAACCTCACCTATGCTTTCACTTGTCATAGTTTTTTTCACACCCTACAAACTTGACATTCCAATTCTTAAAAATTGTTCTCTTTTCAAGATTTAAAAGATCAAAAAGTTTGTTGCAACATTATCATAGGCATCACATGTAATGACTCAAAAGTATTTAATTATATGCTTTTTATATAGCTAAGCTTCTTGCAAAACCTTTTCTTACATATTTGATCTAGATGATTGTTTAAGCATGTATACCACCGTACTAATCGTCTCACATCATAAATTTGGGACCCCACGGATTTCAAATAATTTCCATGGAACATGTGAGATTTCATGGGTTCATACATGATTTGCATCAATTTTGTACTAATTTCGCACAGATCCTGCGTTTTGTTACATGAAGAAAAGAGGGAATGTAGAAGTTGTTTATTACATAATTTAGTGAAAAATCAGTCCGAAATCCGTGCAAAAAATGCACGAACTATGAAATATTGGACGTTGCACGGAAACCTTTACAAATCAGCGAGGTCCAAAATTCTTAATACAACCCAAAAAGCATTGGGATGCCTTGTACGTTGAACATGACACCGCACACTTTAAGTAAATATCCGGTTTTTGCATTCTCCAATTCTATCTTGTTGCGGAGTGTAGGATGTGCTATCTAACGCCGAATGCCAAGTTCTTAGCAAAATTCATTGAAAGTCTTTGATGTATACTCAACCGCACTATCATACGAAACTGTTTAAATCCGACTTCTTGTCTTGTAGCCCACAAAAGCCTTGAATTCTTTAAATTTTTCAAAGACTTGTGACTTTTGCATTAGAAAATACTCAAGTTTCTTTGGTGAAATCATTAATGAAAAGCACAAAGTACTTAGCTCTTTCATTGGTCCATTGAAATTTTCAGGTATCAATCTTAAGATGCACGTAGCCCTTCTATTGCCATCTTTTGGAAATTTTACTCGATGTTGTTTGCCGTAAACAACCCTTTGCAAACTTTAAACGTTGAATTCTTACTCAAGTCGGTTTCACAAACAAGGTTGTTTTTTTCAAGCTTTTTCAGGTTTATGATGCACAAGTATTTATACCGTTGATGCCAAAGGTCGGCCTTTTCTAAGCCATGCTTTGCCAACGATAGATGTTCCTTTAGTGATTTTTGCACCAATCTTTAAAACAAGTATAAGGTTCCCCAATAAACGGTAAAACATGAAGTGTCGTCGTTTGCGAACATGAAGATGTTTGGTACATGATAATGTAATGATTTGGTAGTTTTGATTCTCCAACTTGCTAAAAGAAATAAGGTTTCTACATAAACTTTCAACATGTAGGATGTTTTGTATATCTATACAATTAGTATGTAGAAATTGAAAAAGGATTGAACCCTTTCCTTTGATAACAAAATCTCTATCATTTTCTAAAGTGATAGTTTGACTTAGTAATAGGTTTTTGAATTTATAAAATGATCCTCTACATTTGGTCATATATTGAGTAACATCTAAGTCAAGATACTGAATGTGATTTGACATTGAAGAAGAGAAAGCAGTTACAAAAGTTGTATCACCTTCTTTGACTTGAACAAGATTAGTTTGATCCTTCTGGAAACCTTTCTACAATTTTCCAAACTTCATGTTTCTCCTCTTTGGTCAAAGGGTCCACATTTGATAAGGTGTACTAATTAGGACAAAATCAACTAGTCCTAACAAGTCCTATGTTGCATCTACTTCTGTGAACCGTCGAAACGGTTCACGTTAGTGATAAACTCTTAATTCTATAGTTTTGATATGTTTAGCAATTTATATTTGTCTAACCGGGACATTTTAGCCAGTTAGACAAATTCCCGGATTTGGTTGCATTTAGTGTTCGGTTTTGATTGGCAATTTTAGATTCCTTTTTATCTAGATAATTTTGTGTGTTTATTTGCTTCTAACGATTTGATTGATTGATTATGTGCAATTGGGCCGTTTGCCCTTTTATTTTACTTGATGATTTTAATCTATTTCTATTGCTTGTCATTCTAATTCATTAGTTAGTCTAATTGATTAGTCTATTTTATTAGTTGTTTGATTTATTCTTTGTGGTTGTTATTTTAGGCTCTTAATTTCCTATTGTTTTAGTCTTATTTTATTAGCTTAGTGTTGAGTTTATTCTTTAGTCTATTAGAGTGAGTTTATTTTATGTTAGTGGATTAGTGTAGTGTTGGACTCCCGGTTAAGTGGAGGTTAAGTGGTAGTTTAGGGTTTAGATGGAGTTGGATGAATTTTTCTAGGTGGATGGATGTAGTTTTGGTGGGATTCAAAATCCCACCCTTGCCGCTTCTGCGGCCGCCAGTTCATTGTCTGCGCCGTAGGAGTTTGAGAGGAGAGATGCTTGTGTTTTCAGATCTAGATCTACTTTGGTGTTTTGTTGAGTTTAGGAGGAATGATTGTGGAAAATCAATAAAGAATTAGTGTTTAGTGTATGAGGATTGTTGAAGGACTTCTGAAGTCAAGATAGGAGTTTGGTATAATGCTTGGAACAGGGAAAGGAGCAGAGCTTTGTGAAATTAAACCTAGTCTTTTTGGCTGGGAAGTTCTGGACAATTAATCATGGGTTAGTAGAGGGCTTGGGTGATTAAGGCCAGAGATTAGTTTAGTGTATTTTGTTCTGGGTTGAGAAGGGGAGATTAGAAGTTGGTTGTGCGCTGGCCTTTTGGTGAAAATAGGAACAAGACGACGGAGGTGGCTGCGACTGCAGCAATACAATTGACGACGTGGGACAGGTCGAGCAATCCTGGAATTTACGGCGATCAAGAGCGACGGGGAGCTCGACAGCAGGTATTCAGAACCGGCTACAGAAAATTCGTGAGGGTGAGGGTGACCGGAAGCTACAGCGACGGCGTCTGCGAGCAAGGGTCCAGCGAACAACACGAAGACGACTATCATGGGAACAAAGGACGGCACCGGCAGCGAAGGCGTCCGGAATTCCCGGCGGAGTTCAACGCCGGCCAAAGCTCCGGCAACGGCCAGAATCGACGAACACAACGCGACGAGACCAGCGAAGATCAAGGCGGCGACCAGAGCGCTGCAGCCGCGGAGCGAAGGCGACGAGCAACACCACGAGATCAACGGGGGCCGCGAATTCAACGAGGAGAACACGGCAGATCAGGAATGAAGACAACAAGAACAGGACGACGATCAACGAAGGCGATCAACAACAGAAGACTACGGCGAAGGCGATCAACAGCAGAAGACCACGGCGAAGGTGACGACGGAGATGATCAGAGCACGACGACGATAGAAGATCAAAAGGCGATGACAACACGGTGAACAATGAGATCACGAGAACGACGAAACCAAGAGAAGGCGAAGATCCAGAACGAGCAAGACGACGGCGAGTTGCTGGGTAGTAGGGAATTACAAGGCGACGGCGAGTATGGCCATAGCTCCTCTGTCCTCTCCCGTGTGATATTACGGATGGAGAACCTTCCATCTTCGTTTCCTCTATTTTTTAGACATTATTGATATTAGTTAGGCTTATTAGTGACTAGAGTGCTTAAACCGAATATTGCTAGTTGAATGTGGTGATTGTAATTGCCTAAGAAATTGTGTGTGAATTCTTTTAATTTTTGTCTAATTGTTGTGAGTAAGTGTTGTCAATTGTGATTGCTTGAACCCGTTGTTCCTTTTGGTGTTGTTTGTGGGTGAATTTGGTCCGGTGAGGGTTATAGCGCGGAAGCGCTGCCCAATTTTCACCGGGCCAATTAGTTAGTTGATTGCAATTTAAGTTTAAAAACTAGAGGTTCACTTTTTATTTACCGTATTAGTTAGAAATCTCTCACACAAACGCCTAGGTGAATAGGAGTCCATTGCTTGCGTCTATAATTCACCCACTTTCCAGTCAGACATATGAGCCTTTAACCGGCGACAGTCAAAACGCTCATAACTTCGTCCTTTGACAGCCGTTGGATGCACAATTGGCCATCACGATCTTGGCTGCGTTCGTGGTTCTTCTCCCGCATGCGCCGTATGCGTGCATTGCATTTGGATTTGAAGTTCTACATTCTTGGCTCTTCTCCCGTTTGCGCTTCATTCTTGGTTCTTCTCTTCTCTTTCGACAAGACGTTGATTGTGCAATGTTCCGTTTGAGATCATTGAGCAAGTGCTCTTGTTTTTGACTGTGCCGGAGTTGTGTAGAATACGGTTGGTTTGCAAGTCATGGAACCAGATTGTAAAAAAACCAAGCTTTCACGACCTCTGTGACGTGAATGGGAGAAACCAAGCCGATGAATTATACTTGTTCATGTGGAGCGATGGTGGTAGATCAGTTAGCCGTCATCTCTCAGACACAGTGAGCTTTCTTGACGTCAATGCGAGGCGATGGTACTCACTTCCAACTGCGGATCTCCCTAGGGTTTGTGGTTGCGGCCATGAAGTCGTTGAGAGTCGGTTCCTGGCGATGAACGACGAGCTTGTTTGACTTCAGGAAAACACTGCGCGGACGAGAAGTTTTCCTTGGCCGTTTTCGATCCGGTTTCCAAGACGAGAAGGTTGAGGGTAACGTCTCTCGGCTTTCGAGGCTTGTCTGTGGGCAACGTCAACGAAGAGGATGCCATCGCCTCCGTTCACGAGGCTGCTCAGTTGGGCATCAACTACTTCGACGTCTCCCCGTAGGTTCCTTCCTTGTCTTGTTTCCACTTCCAAGCTTGCAATCAACAAATTCGTGCAAAAGGCCATTTTTTATTAGTAAATACCGATCCAGAATATAATAAAATAGTTCAACAAATGGCAAAAAGGACCAATCAGAGCTATATCAATCATAAATGGATTGGAGGATTTTTGACCAATCGCAAACATATGAAAAATGTACAAAAACACTTTCAGAATTTCTCTGCGCATTCCAAATTTAAAGACGCCTCTACATCGTCGCCCTTCGATTTTTTTCCGCATTTTAGAAAGATGCAAAAATGTTTTGAAGGAATCATGACACACGATATTCCAGATTGTTTAATAATAATAAATGCAATTTGCTCTGAGTTGTATATATTTCCTGCATTTCAAGGTTTAGGGTTTGAATGAGTATAGAATTTTCTTTGTTTTTCCCTATTGAACTATCCAATCAAAGTGGGTTCCTATGTGCATCATTTTCTCACGTTTTTCTACTAACCTCAACCTTTAAACTTTCTCGCTTCAGGTTCTGGCGTTTGAGGTGGGCCGAAAGCACGGCATTTGGGTGAACACCATTTCAGCAGGTAGGGAATTGCTGAAACGCTTACTGTGGTAATCTTGAGGTAGTGCCTGCGAACTTCAAGAAAGCTCCGTCCCTAACCTAATCTTGTCAAGTCTTTATCTCCCTCCAGCTTTCAATTCAAGAAACAGAAATAAAGAACCCTAATCACTCCATTTCAATTCAAGAAACATAATCGGTCATTCCACGGTTTCGAGCACTAATAGCGAGGGCAGTAACCCCGGTGCTCATTTCATCATATCTGGTATTCCAAATGGGAGTTATAGTGCTAATTTCATTGAACCTTTAATTTCTCCCCATTCAAGTCAGAGTTTAGGGTTATCAGTAGCTTACTCTGTTCCATGAGAATTTATAATGATGTGCTCAGAATATGTTCTGTCAAGAGAGTAGCTGAATACGTAGTTTGAGAAAAATAATTCAAGTCATGGCGATGTATTGACGACATTGTTGCGCACATAAATGCATGCAGTGCGTGCTCTTGTGAACCTGAAAGCGGCATTCATGAATGGGAAGCACAAGTTGTTGGACTGGGACAGCTGCAGTGAATCGCCTTGTGGCTGAAAGGAAGTGACCTGCAACAATCTCACTTTCGAAGTGACTGCATCAATTGTAAGCGACAACTTACAGTAATTACCCCAGGGGTTCTTCTTTCGGAGACAGAGGTTTGGGTGATTATGGCCGGCCTTTCAATAGGGTTTAAATAGTGGCTTACTATTGCAGCACAAGATTGTAACTTGTTACTGCATTTTAATTTTCGTGAGCATAGCTTCGTACGTGTGAGCTTTTCTTGTACTAAACTCGACTTTCTCTCTCTGTTTCTCAGGAATTTGTCGGACCTTGCTCTTGGAGGAGAAATCTCTCCGTCGATATGACTCTTACCAACCCTGGAAACTTTGTAAGACTCATACTAACTTTGCATTCATGACCTAGAAAGTTAACTTTGCAACCCTGGAAACTCTACGTCCCATTTTGGAAGTGAACCCCTAGCCTACGCGTCCACTGTATATTTTCTGTAGTGTAGGAAAATTGGAACTCCTGCTGCATATCATCTGTTTGTGTGAAAATGACTTCAGAATGACAAGGCCGACACTGTTGATCTCGTTGTATAGAAAAAGTAAGAGCTTTTAAATGATTGGTATCGAAAATCAGAAAACCAAGGTAGGATGAGAAAATGCCACCGTTAGTGATGCAGATGGCCATATTGGGCGTTTTAGACACTTAGAGCATCTCTACCCATACTCCAAATCAAGGGCCGCGATACTGTTTGGCGGGCTCGGGGGCATTTTCCTCTGTCACCGGCACGCGCTCAAGGGCTCCATAGTGCGCGGGCTCGTCAAATATTGTTGCTCACTCGCTATTCTCCGGAGTTCTCAAGTTCTTTTAGCGTGCCCCTGTCACGCAAATTATTTGGAAGATTTGGGGCTATTTCTGTTCGTGGTCGGAATAGTGGTGGTGGTGCCGTCGGCGATGGTGCAAGCCCTCGAGCCACCGTGGCCGGCATGAGCTGGAGCTTCGCCCCGCTTGCCCGGCTGTCGCTCGACCCGGCCAAAATAAGCCCTGGTCAATCCGAATACTGCGGAAATCCACGCCGATTCCCTCGATTCAAGCACTGAGAGGTCCCCGCAATTCATAATCGCGTGGCCCGGTGAGGCTCGTCAATTTTTGCGAGTCACTGTTCATGTTTAAAGCCCTCCAGACCTCTTTTGGCGAGCCAGAAATTTGGAGAAACGGTGGAGATGCTCTTAGCGCGGGTTAATCGAATGCTGATTGTCAAATATTTGCATACAGTCCCTTTCTTTTGAGGACCATCAACTTCTTCGGGTTTTTGTATGGAATAATGAGCTACGCTTGCCTCTCGAGAAAAAGGAAAGTTTATCTAATAATCAAATCGATTGGTTCTCTGTGATCAATTGTGTTACGGGGATCTCAGCCAGAACAACATATCTAGCCAACTTCCGGTTGAGATATGCAATTGCACGAGCCTGAAATGGCTGCAAGTACTAAATGACATTGTGGTCACTTAAAATATTCGATCTCATGATCAAGTGTTTTGCCTTTGTTCTCTATGCCTTTTAAACCCTAAACTGACGACTTATACCTACACCATAGTCAGAACGTCTGTTTATTAGTACAAAATCAGACGGTCACTTCTTGTTTTGCTTTGCAGAATTATCAGGATCCTCAATTTGGAGGTTATTTGGAGGTTAGATAACGGAGACAATTTTGACTGACGCCATAGCGGAGATCAATACCAACTGCAACGCTGAGCAGCTTCCCGCGATCGTTCTTCAGGTCTATTACCTACCCTAGTTTGTCGCAATGGCTCAAACTCCTTTCAAAAATCGCACCAGTGGGAAGAAACGAAATTGGAATCAATAGCTATGTCAAATCACGGTTTTGTTTGCTCTTTGCCTTTGTCCCTACCGACAATGTACATCATTATAACAATTTACTGCTAGCAACGATAGGGTTGTCTCCTCGGAAGCTTCATTCCTTTTTCTCCGGCTGGTGCAGATTGTGGACATAAGTTCCACAGATACCCTGACGGAGTACAGAATCATTCTCTCCGACGGTGTGCATCTACAACCCGCAGTGTTGGCGGCTGGGCTCAACGACAAAGTAAGGAACAATTTGGCTGTGAAGGGCTCCATTGATACTCCTTGCTCGACTCCTTGTTACTCACAATCTGGCTGTCAAGGCTTGCGTTAAAAACTTCACTTTGGTTTTTTAAATTTTTTCTTAATGCTCAATAGTTCCTTGAGTCTTTCAGTATCAAATGTTACAAAACTTTGGTAGCTTGTGGGCATTCTTTCAACACGCTTGATGGGCAATGCAGTGTAAAATTGCATCTTACTTGGAAAAAAAAATTATTTAATGAAATGTATAAGTGATATATCGAGGTGTACGTATTGTATCGCATTCAAGTGGTGCTTACAGGATTGGTTTAGGGTTGTGGGTGTCATGACAAAACAGAGGAAGATGAAATTGAAGCCGGGTGAAGTTGATTATGGGGGACGTGATGTTGGTTATTGGACTGGGGTGATGCAACAAGATAACAATGGAGTTCCGCCATCAAAGATGTTTGAAGATAAACACCTTACTTTGGGAGAAGTTACTGCAATTTTCGGACCCCCAAAGAATAGTGGCTACCGCTACATTTACAACCTGTTGGATCCTGATGTGAGGAGGAGGGCGTTGGATTTGTATCGCATTTTTTACCCTCATCATGAAGAACACAGTATACTGAAATTTTGCCACAACGAATTTCCTCACAAGCTGTGTTGGGGAATTGTTGTTGAGCGGAAGAAGATTATGGTGAATTGGTGTGCATTTGGCCTCGATGTTGCAAAAGAAAAGGCACGCCGTGACAAAAATGATAAATTTGGAACAGAAAAGTAAGCCTCTTTAGCTACTGAGCAGTTGTCAACGGAAGGGGAGTTGGTCGCGGGGGGCATTTTGCAAGCTGATTGCAAAGTTGATGGAGTGTTAGGAGTTGTACCTCGTTTACCAAGAGTATTTGGAAGATTAGAAATAGGAATTGTGGAACAAAGTCTTTCCTTGAAGCAAGAAGAGCTGGAGAATGCAAAAGCATTTGCATATCAGTTGGAGGAAAGCAAGAAGTCGTTCAATTGCAAAACTGAGAAATTACGGAATCAGATAGAAGACCGAGAGGAGGCGCACGTCGAGGCCCAAGAAGAACTCGAAGTCTATCAACTGAAGCGCACTCAATTCATGCCCTCTGTGCAAGAATCAAAAAGAAAGCTGAAGAAAGCTACAGATCCAGACCAAATTGAGCATTGCAGGTCTGTCTTAAAAGAGGAGTTGTTTCAATGGTCATCACATTCTAAGATATAATTTAACTCAATTCAATTTTTTTTTGATGGAATGACCTTTGTGAGAATTTGGATAATCTTGTTGATTAACTAAAATCACTATAGTATCATATGACTTTAGTAAAATGGTGAACTTGCAGATTTCATTGAGAAATTGCTGCTCGTATGATCAGTCAATTCTCTTGTTTCTGGTGGCCTTGGTTTTCTTTTGGTTGGTCTGGTTGCTTTGGGTTTTAGAGCTTGAATGGAAGTGCATTCACCTATTTGCAGATTTCACTGAGAAATTGCTGCCCTTGTGATCATTCAAGTCTCTTGTTTCTGGTCGCCTTGGTTGTTCTGGTTCATTCAAGTCTCTTGTTTTTGTGATGTTGTGGAGTCCTAGCTTTTGATTCGGGATCAATTAATGTGATGACAATATGGAAACACACTACAGTCAATTCACTACTCATATCACCATTTTACTAAAGCTTCAAGTTAGGTTTGAGTTAATAAAGAGTTTATTTGTTAAAGACCTACAACAAGTGAAAAATTGTTTCATTTTGTTTTTTGACAAAATTGTTTTAGAAGAAAAATTGTTTCATGAGCATAAGTGCACAATCTTCTTTATATACCGTAGTACCATAGCAAGTTTGACAAAACAATAATTCAAAAAGAAAAAATCGTAAAAAATCGGAAATTATGAGGACAAAAGAAAAAAAATAGAATAAATTATTTAAAACTTTATTTAGCTATTTTGGTCCATTTTGGGATATTTTGGGCCATTTTCATCATTTTTTTCTCAAGAACGAAACTCAAGAAATTTGATTTTTTAAGAAAAAAACCTTATTTTTCAAATTTGATAAAATTAAGTATTGTACACCTTTCCAAATTTAATAAATTGAGCATTGCAGGTCTGTCTTAAAAGAGGAGTTGTTGAAGCTCAATCGATTGGATAGAGAAATTGAGTATTCTGAGAAGAAAGTCAATGGTGTGCTGGCAAGGATCAAGGCAGGGAAGGATCTATTGGCTAAGACATCAGAGAATTTCAAGAACATCGATGCAGACGTTGCAATGGCAAAAGAAACTGTCATTCGGCTTCAAGCAAATTTTGATGCTCATTTTGTACAGTTCGAAGAGTATGAGATGTCATAGGGGTATAACTTGCAAACCCATACCAATGGTGCAATGTCATGAACTAGGTGACTTTGATAGTGACATCATAAAGATTAGAGCATGTCCAATTTGCAAGGAACTGTTTCCTCGTAATAACATAATTGTTGCCTCTTGTGGTCACACATATCATCCTTTTTGTTTATTTTTCCACCTTCAGACATCGATTAGATGTGCTTCAAAATATTGTGCCATGGGCTTAGTATGGGAATTGGCCCATTGAATAAAGAGCAGTTGCAAATTTTCGAAGAAAAAGATCTTGGTGGACAAAGGATGGCAGCAGTTGCTCTCAAAAGAGAATCTTTCACCTCCAAGCCAGTTTGTATCAACCCTGGTGGTATGATAACTAAACTCTCAATTGATTTACTTTTTTTTGTTGCTTTTGATTGATTGTGTATTCGCTTCTTTGTGTTCTAAAGTAATCAAAATAATTTATGTTGGTTCTGATCTAGAGGTCTTTATATTTTGAATAGCACATAGTAGTCCTATCCAATTTATCAAACTTTATTTCCAATTCAACACTCCTAAGCCTCACTACACTAAATGGCGTATTTAGTGTCCGGAGAGAATTGATGTTTTTTACCACAATTCATTTAAAGGTGAAGAGAAATAATGCCCCTACATTACATAGGAGTTTTCCACTTGTCATTCCCCCTTTCATAGAGAGTGCCATGATGCGACAAGCCATGTTTATCATAAATTTACCATATGTCATTGGAATACTAAACCCATGGTATTTCCAATGACATATGGTAATTTTATAATAAACATAGCATGTCACTTCATATCACTCTCATTACTTGGAAGAACATGGCACTCTCAATGAAAATGACAAGTGACAAACTCCTATTAGGGGCCCTAATTTTCTTCACCTTTGAACTAATTGTGGTAAAAAACATCAATCCTTCCTAAACACAACACGGAATTGCCACTTAGTGTTGTGATAATCAAGCTTTTTATAATAATCCTACTATTATTGAATTGAGAAGAGAGTCCTTTGCACCGATCTTTAGCACTACTCCTTGGGACTACTTCTTGGAACTGGACTACTCTTTGGAACTACTTTTTGGAATGAGATTAATCCTTAGAGTGGGATTACTTTTCGGAATGGAAATACTCCTTGGATTGTGACTATTCCTTGGAACGACTCTTTTGCCCTACTCCTTTGCTCTACTCCTTAGCCCTAGTCCTTTGCCCTAGTCCTTTATCCTAGTCCTTTGCCCTAGTCCTTTACCCTAGTCCTTTGCCCTAGTCCTTTGCCCTAGTCCTTTACCCTAGTCTTTTGCTCTAGTCCTTTGCCCTAGTCCTTTACCCTAGTCCTTTGCCCTAGTCCTTTGCCCTAATCCTTTCCCCTAATCCTTTCCCCTAGTCCTTTGCCCTAATCCTTTGCCCTAATCCTTTGCCCTATTCCTTTGCACTACTCCTTTGCCCTACTCTTTTGCACAATGCTAATGTACCATTGTGTTGTTTCTGTTTTTTTCCCTCAGATTTTTAAAATCAAGTAAAAGAAAACCAGAAACTTGGTTGCATTTCAACCACATTCAGTGTTGTACAGAATGGTACTCACCTACCACTTGATCAAAATCCACAAACTGTACAGAAATTATATGTTGATAGAGGCATTACTCAAAAAACTACTGAGATTGAAATACCCAAGCCTGATAATGGGAGCCCATTCAAAGAGGTCACATCTCCATTAAAGAGCATAAAAGTAGTTTCTACCCCTGAAAAGAAAATCTCAGAAATTATTCCTGTACTAAGCAAGCCCATCCTTGAAGAAAGTGACAAAGAGGATTCACTACATGGCTCTAGTAGTGAAGGAATATTGCTCAACTTTGCAGGAAGTGTTCCTAAAAGTCCTAAACCTTTATCTGCAAAATCAATTCTTGTGCCGGTGTCCCCCAATTCCAAAGCCACATCAAACATTGATTGGCCCAAAGTGTTTGAACATATGCGAATTTATGGTGTACCTCCTGCCTATGACACAATGGGACGTCCAATCCTGAAACCTTTTGTTAATCTTGGCCATGCTGTTAATTCTGGCCCTGTTGTTGATTCTGGCCCCAAAGAAAAAAGAAAACGAGGGCGACCTACAAAAGGCAACAAGAATGATGCAAAAACCAGCAACAAAGATCATAAACGCAACAAGGTGCAACATTATGTACATAGATTACCCCATTCAATATATATAATACTTTATTCTTTTGTAGGTTTAACCAAAATCTATTTTAATTGCTTTGCTTTAAACAAATTCCAATGCTCATAACTAATTCCAATTGTGTGGTTGAATTGATGCAGGGAAATTATTGATGTCAACTGAAGTTACGGTCAAGTTAATGCAGTTCTAACTCTCGGAGGAGTAAATGGTACTCGACCTCACTTGTATGTAGTGAGTGTTGTGGTTGTGTCCTAGTTTTGTTGATTGTACTCTTTAATGGATTATCCTCTTTAACCCTTTACCTCTTATTCTCTTTAACTTTTTATTGGCTTATTCTCTTTAACCCTTTAATTTTCTAATTCTCTTAATAGTATTCTTTGATTTCAACGGAAAGCAATCAATACATTGTGTGTTGATGACTAGTACCTTATGCAATAAAACTCAATTTTTCATTATTTATATCTAATCTTACTTTCTTTTGAAAATATATTTTTAATGATTTGAACCCAATTTTTCCTTTATTTGATATTATAATATTATTTATTGTTTGATGATACATTGAAAATAAGGTATAAATACAACTTCTAGTTTTGTAAAACTCAAATTCCATGTTTTTGATGCAGGATGAATGGGGAAAAAAGGCAGGACATCAAATGGTTTGAAAAAAAAAATCAAGTAAGGAAAGGAGTAAAAAAAACAAGTTTGAAGGTGATTTCATATGGGAACTTAAGGCCGGTCTTGGGAGTGTTTCCACGGGTTTAAAGCATTGTGTATATTGTGATGTACATATTCCTATCAATGTGGAAACACTTAAAAAACATTTTCATTGTTCAAGGCATGTTACGAATCGAACCATTTATCTGCTGGTACCTTTCCTTGAAAAAGATAGGGTTTATGGGATCTTTGGGAAAAAAAAGTTCTTTTGTGAGGAGTGTGAAATTGAACTCGAATGTAAAGAGAAACGTTTACTTCGTTATGTTGAGGAACATTTTCAAGGGTCTCAAATGGTTAGAGAAGGTGCTGAGGATGATTTTGGAGGTGATGTAAGGGTTATTAAATTGTTCAAAAAAAACTTTAAAAAGTTGATTTGAAATCAACAAACATGAGCTTGAACAAGCAAATGGCTGCATACACAAGATGAAAATCACCCTTCACTATCAAGAAATAAAGCATTTCCAATGTATTCATTGGAAATGTGAGGATTGATATATTTTCAGGTAGAGAACTTTCTATGATGACGAAGGCGACATCTTATTTAGAGATGAAAGGTGACTATGTCGATAGAGAAGAAGC
This sequence comes from Pohlia nutans, assembly GCA_022496805.1. NCBI lineage: Eukaryota > Viridiplantae > Streptophyta > Bryopsida > Bryales > Mniaceae > Pohlia > Pohlia nutans. The sequence continues at coordinate 8,201,795 of CM040106.1, read as the reverse complement.
TAAGGATAGCTTTAACATGTCTTAGTTCGGTATAAAATCGACGAGAGTTCCAACATAATAGTAAGATTCTAATTTGACTCAATGGTTATGTTATTTTATGGTTATGGTTAAGGTTATGGTTATGTTATACAACGCTGATGAAATGTTTTTTATGAGTTTTGATATGGATTCTTTAAAACTTGTTACATGAATACGTAGCGTACCTGATGTTCTCTAGAGAACAAACAGTTGATTGAATTTATTATCAATGTAGCCCATACTTATATTTTGCATTATTTTACATGTCACAGGTACAAGCATAAAGACATCAATGTTTTCAAAGTAGTAACGGAATTATTAACATTCATATCAGAGAAAATGAAAGTCAAATACTCTAGTGTTTTTAAACGCTTACGAAAGATTTTATATGAAGAAGAGTTTGAAAATGGGGTTCCTACGATGAAAAATTCAGTTTTCACTACTTTTAGTGTAACTAGGGACTTCAGTTGTAAACCCATACCGATGAAGATGACTACGACCTTGGTTCATATTGTGGTTACAAGAAGGTATGCTTTGGATTGTTATATGATTGTGTTGAATTGTTGAAGATTTCTTATTATTAGTTTAAATCAATCTATATGCATGTTAAAAAAAACATATTTTGTTGTTTTATAGCTGATATTGAAGAAGACGAATAAGTATCTTTGTTCACTTTTCCAAAATTCGGCGTGAGATTTTCTCCTAGGCATGGTGACGTTCTATGCTTTCGTGCAGGTTCATTTGAACATAGCACAAGGAATTTGAAAAAAAGAATCAATTTGGCTTGGCTTTTTTTCAAAAAGCATCTTTGTTACGACAGCTGAAAAAACTGTTAGATTTTACTGAAAGTGGTGTTTTTTTTAACATCACATTTCCAAGAAAAGAAAGCGGCCAAAAAAAACAATTTTAGAAAGGAGATCAGATTTTCTTGTTAAGAAGAAGACATATGAGTTGGAATTAGCTTTAGGAATGTTTTTGCTCACTGATTTTTAAGATTCCGCATAACATGATAGAATAGCGGTATGGAATAAAGTCTTGAGAACTGGATTGGAAGAGAATGTTCACTTTGATCGATTTTTTTGAGTAATCAAGGTATGCATTTGTCCAACAAAAAATTTCAAACTGACTTTCTGATGTTGTGAAAGGCTTCGGGGTTTTCAATGAGTGAGAAGTTAGTGGTGCCGAGGAGGAGGGTTTGAAAGGATTGGTACGTGGGTCTTAGCCCTGACCAAAGATGTGCTACCAGGAGCCTTAATACATTTCAGCAGCTCAGGCATAGAAATTAGTCCTTCAACAAAAACATCACTTTTTGCTCCGTCCTAAACAAGAAACCCTATTACCAAAATCAAGCACTTTCAAAAGCAAGCTCGAACCAATTTAAAAGTGATAGCTAATTTATAAAAATGAAATGTAGATTGATTGCATCACAAGCTTAAGATGTAATTAAAATCGAAAAAAAACCATATCAATCTAAATAGCTGAGGAAGCAGTTCCTTGATCATGGATTCCAGCTTCAAATTTTGGTTCTTCAACCTCAGTTTGCCCTCAAACAAAACCTTCAAGCACTTTCTGAAACTAAAACAAGCAACCTTGGAGAACAAGAACAAATTCAAAAGTGATAGCTAATCCATGAAATAAAAGTACATTGGTTGCTTAGTATGCAACTTCGACAATCAAAAGAACATAGACAAACATACCAATCTCAGCAGCTCTAGCATAGAAATTGATACTTCTACAAAAACATCACCTCAACATCAAATTCAAGCACTTTCTGAAATTGAAACAAGCAAGGAAGAGAATAGCATAAAATTTTATAAGATTAAAAGTTCACGGATTGCACTAGCCTGTGTCTTAAAAAAAGGACATCCTAACATCATTGAAAGAAGCTGAAAGTTCACTGTCTAGTGAAAGAAGCTAGTTCACTGAAAGAAGCTGAAAGAAGCTGAAAGTATACTGAAAGAAGCTAGTTCTACTAATCGGGTCCACATTTGATAATTAGGAACTCTTTATCAAATATTAATCACTAAATTTGCTTCTCTAGCTAGAGGGAGCCTCAAAGATTTGTCGATCAACAATCGACTGGAGAATGATTTCTTCCACCTCTGAAGATAATACATAAGTTGAAATGGAGCCCTTGCAGTGGTGTGTAGTGATGGGCATGGGTAACTTGGCACATAGTATCAAATGTGACTAGCAGTAGGCTTCTGGAGAAGTATCAAACAGAACAAAAGTCTTAAAGTTCTTCTTTCGGTGATACCAATGTCCACGCAGCAACCAATCACTAGCTTCCCATTTCTTCTGCCATCCATCTGTAAAGTTTTTTTTGCAAGTGAAAAGAGGCTTATCACACTGAATTATGAAAAATTACTCACCTCCCTCAGGATCACTTGCAATGACAACAAAGTTGTCACCTTCAGCAATGTTACCAACCATGGATTGGCTGTCCACACTGGCTAGAGTTTGAAAGTTACGTTCATTTTGGGCAAATCTTGCAGCCAAGCGCTCCGTTGGTACAAGTCTGACAGTTGTGAAAGGCTCAACATATTGTCTCTCAAAACAACCATCTTTGTCTCCACCATCCACACATATTGGACAAAAACACGATAACAGACGCATCAGTAGAAGCTTTGTGTCAAGATGACATAATGAAGATATAGAATGAATAGCTCTTGAGCCAATTAAAGGAGCACAACCGAACTTGATAGTCCTGTCAATGTCCTTGGATTTGATCTTCCAAAGGAATTGAGAAGCATCAACTCTAGCATTTGCTGGCCGAAGAAATTCCTTGTCAAAAGCCTGTCTTAAAAACACCACAGCATCATAGGCATTTCGAAGAGGAACAACGTCAAGCCTCAATTGTTCTTTCCTGAGCTCCCGTTTACACATTGCCCCTGCACCATCATGCTCACCTGCACAACTAATGCTAGTAAGTTTACTTAGAAAAAAAATGATAGATAATTCATATTAATTACAAAAAATCTTCAAAAAATATAAAATTTCTGGAATATGCGTAAATGACAATGGAGAATCACATGATACATATTTTTAAAATTATTTTAATTCAAAATTTAAAATTTAAAAGGTGAACATCCTATCCAGTGTAATTTAGACAGAAGCTTTTGAAATCTTCTAATTTAAATTGTAGAGTGGAAATGAAAACTAATTAATTTAGAAATTTTAACTTAGACAGTTATTGGATCCCAAGTTTATTGCATATTTAATGATTGACTTCTTCCATAATCAGAGGGCATTAAATCCACTTTACTTTCCAAAACAGAGTCAAACGTTCACAATTACGTAGACAAAAAACGTTCACAAAATTTTTTGGAAGTTTAAGAAGGATCTACGGCAGAGTTATTCCCTGAAGCTAGTTCATTGAAAGAAGCTGAAAGAAGCTAGTTCATTGAAACGTTTGAAAGAAGCTTGTTCACTGAAAGAAGCTGAAAGAAGCTAATTGCGTAAATGACAATGGAGAATCACATGTTAAATTTTTTAAAACTATTTTAATTCAAAATTTATAATTTAAAAGGTGAACATTATATCCAGTGTAATTTAGACCTTGAGCTACAAAAGGGTTAAATTAGACTACTAAAATGAAGAAATAAATATTGTAAAGAAATAATTAATGCTCACCTTTGCCATGGCCAAATCCAAAGAATTTCCAATGCATTTGGCATCCTGAAGGTAACTGTGCAGAAACAGTCTTCGCAGGATACCTTGATACATGGTAAAAACAACGAGAGCTTTTAAAGTGGCTTGAGCAACCATTGCTCCATACCCAGTGCTCTGCAGAATATACTCCCAAAGTAGAAGTCAAATGCATCCAATGAAGTTCAAAACAATGTTGAACAAATTGTGTGTCATGAATTTTGTCGTCAGAAATATAGTGATGGTATTCTTTCAGGATGGGCCCTTTACTCTTAGGATCCATTGGATCATGCTTTGGGTTGTGGCGATACACAATGTGCACGAGTATAGTAATTTGGATACTAAACCAGTGCATCTCCTGAGTCTCATTTTGCGTTTGAAAGCTGTAGTTTTCAGCGAAGTCTATGACTGACAGAACAACATCTTTGGGGAATGTGATGAGGCACTCTTTGAATTTACTATCCTGCCACCTCTGAACAAAATTGTGAACGATAAAAGCTTTCATCTCAACTTTTAGATAGGCAATGAATTCAGAGGATTTGGTTTGAAATGTCACAAGCTGAGTAATCTTCTTATCATCTCCGTCTTTTGTCTTCCCTGCTATGACTTTTTGAAAGCACTGCCATATCATTAGCTGGTCGTTTCCGCATGCTTCTTGAATATACAATCTGAGTTTAGAAACTCCACACTCCTGGCAGTCTCCAAGCAAACATGGTAGTTTGAAGTGAAGATCTAATGGAGCTTTGGAACATAACACAGATTCCCACAATGGTGTTACTCCCTGAAAAGTGTGCAAATGAGCTAAACACTCAGTACCTGGACCACAAATATCACACTTGCAAGTGCAATTTTTGTGAACTCCCTTTCCCACAACTCGTATGTTGATGAACGCTTTCCGTAGCTCTTCCATTTCCACATGGTATTTGCAGCAGCAGGTATAATGTTCTTTCAATCTCTTAACATACCACGGCTTCAAACGCTTAAAGGTGCTCAATCCAACGTCAATATCAGGATGTTGAAGTCTAAATCTGGTATAGAAATTGGTCTGCACATCCATAGCATAGAAGAATCAATAATCCTTTAGGATATAATGAAAAATGGTTTGGAGGGTTTTGAAAAAAGGAGCAAGTAGTCCTAAGTGATTTAAAAAGTAGAAAAGTCCACAGTGGTCGAAAAAATGAGTAGAGTCCTTATTGTTTTAAATAAGGAGCAAAATCCTTACTGTTTTAAAAAAGGAGCAAAGTCCTAAGTGTTCAAAAAGAGGAGCAAAGTCCTTAATGTTATAAAAAGGAGAAAAGTCCTTATTGTTTTAAAAAGGAGCAAAGTCCTAAGTGTTCTAAAAGAAGAACAAAATCCTACAAAGTTCAAAAAGATGAACAATAGTCCTGAAGTTCATAAGGAGCATATAGTCCTGTTGTTCTTAAGAAAGAGCATACAATCCTTAGAATCATGAGCAAATACTCCTAACATTTACAAAAAGGAGCAAGAAGTTCAAAAAAAGCAGCAAAACACTCTTGATCTCTACAGAAATCAAGGAACAAGAAGTTCAAAAAAAGCAGTAGCTTTATGAGTGCATTTCAAAAGCAAGACGCTGTACTAGAAGAAAATTCACCTGTGATTCTTGCAGGTAATGGCAAGGGTGCTTGATGTATCTCTTCACTCCTACATGGTGCCGTACCACATCTTTCTTATTTGGTGACACTGTCGTCTCAGAGTGCCACCAAGAAGAAATAATCTTAATTGTGTTTTTAGGCAAAGAATCGGACCTTCTCTTGCGCTCAGTAGTGGTCCAAAGTGGCTTTGTCAAACCACAAAGCTGCACTCTTCGTTTGATGGCTTTGTAAGCAAAACGACGGTCCACCTTAAGCACCCTGGCTACAGCTTGTCCCGTTGTGTTTCCACCTAAAGCCATGCTGCAAACTACTTGTTGGGCATGAACTCCATCCTTCTTCAGTGAACTAACCCTCTCATTCAAAGCATTTGAGAGGTTTTGAAAGACAGTGTTTCTTTCAATTGCTTCATCAATGGTTCCAAACCTTTCTGGAAGCAAACTGCTCAGTTTTGGAGACTGAAGCACTTTCACCCACGATTTTTTCTTCCATGCATTGTCACGAAGGCCAAAGCATTCCTGCACAAACAATACAATCTTTTTTGTGCAATAAGATGTTTGCCGCTCCATGGCTCTGATGTCATCCACTTCAGTTGGTGTAGGAACATCGCGTGACGAAGCCAACGCCGCCATAATGCGTTGAGCCTTTCGAGCTCGACAACGCTCTTGCCGAAGTCGCTAGCTCCTCCGCTGTGATTCTTGCCTAATGCTCTTATCTGGAGGAACCATAACATACGTCAACCTTCGTGCACCTTGCTCACCCTGCACAACAGACATCAATCTTCAATCTAGCTCAATGTCAACATCTTAAAACATGAAACCTTTGTATCAATATATAAAACCTTTGTCGGACGCTCGCAAATGATCTCACGGGTTTTAATCATCGACACGGGTAGACAACAAATCTTGTCACACGAGCCACCAAGCAAGCACGTCACAGATTCCAGCAAAACTGAGATATACAAACTTCCTTCAAAAGACCCAAAAAAACCTTACTATTTAGGTGAACCACAGCTTACATGCTTTCAGTTCCTCGCATAATGAGAAAACGAACTCACCCAAAGTTGTGTAGCGAAGCACGAGAGATGATGACTCCCCCCAACTGCATAGGCTATACAAACATTAATAGTCGATTAAGTTGGTGATTTCAGAAGCCAGTCATAAAGCACAATACAATTCAAGAGCGTGGACAACGTTGAGTTCTCACTCCCAAAATAGATTTCAACTTTGGCTTCAAGAGCTAGCCAAATACAATAAGAAAGGACTGTAAGTCGTTGGAAAAATCTTCTTTAATTGCACTAAGATCCATTTCATTCGATCTGCAAGAAAAAAGAACATCTGAATAACAACAATTGACCTTCAAATTTGCGTAAGGAATAATAGCGCTGGACCGTCCAATTGTGAGTTCAATGCCCTCCAATATGGTCACCACCTCTGTTGCTGCAAACTGCAAGAATCAACCCACTACTTCAAAATATGCAAATATCAAGTAAAGTGACTCTTCTTCCTCTGTTCAACTTAATTTGAAAGAACACGGTTACTTTCTCTAAGTCCATATATATCTGCTGGATTCTCTAGAGCTGTAAATCTTGAGTAAAACAATCACTTCTTTCCTCGATGTGCTCAAAATTTGACGATCTACTATGAGCACAATAAAGTTCTACAGAGTCTCCGCACCTTCTGTCTGTCAAGTTCTTGTGTTGATGCTATTGCTATGAGATCTTTAGTTGGTCGTTGAACGTCAATTCTCATAAGCTCATTAGAACTAAGGATATTGTTTCCGTTCGATTCAAATAAATTTTAAATGACATGATTTAAATACTCTGGGTCTTCCAAAACATCGGGTGGACTTGCATAGGATTTACACAACCTTAAAGCATGAAGTCATGGAACGTCCAAAAATTCAGCCCTCCTACGGAACAAATTAAAACGTTAAGTGTCTAAAACGCCCAATATGGCCATCTGCATCACTGACGGTGGCATTTTCTCATTCTACCTTGGTTTTCTGATTTTTGATACCAATCATTTAAAAGCTCTTACTTTTTCTATACAACGAGATCAATAGTGTCGGTCGTGTCATTCTAAAGTCATTTTCACCCAAACAAATGATTTGCACCACGAGTTCCAATTTTCCTACACTACAGAAAATGTACAGTGGACGCGTAGGCTAGGGGTTCACTTCCAAAATGGGACGTAGAGTTTTCGTTAACTTTCTAGGTCATGAATGCAAAGTTAGTATGAGTCTAACAAAGTTTCCAGGCTCGGTAAGAGTCCCAAGAGTGCGTTTCTAAGAGAAGACAAGACATATGTTACACTGGGCTTACAAATGTATCACTCTCAAATGCAGCTTTGGCAGAGCTCATCCCACCCCCATATCTTGCAATGACAGCAAAGTAGTCACCTTGAGCAATGTTTTGAGAACACAATGAATACAAAGCGGAGTGCGGAAACAACAGACGTACCTGGATGCAGCGGAATTGTCCCTACTTCGCCACCAATCCAGATCCTCCCCGATCCAGAAACGGGATTCTGCGAAGGCCACCGATCAACCAACGGAGACAGGAGCAAGAAGGCGATCAAAAATTCAATGACGACGTTCAAGGGGAGCTGCACCGCAATTTGCTGCGGAGTCGATTGAGCGCTGCGACAAGGCGGCTTTGGCAAGCAGAGCAGTCCAAGGCGGCGGCGGAATTTCTCACGGCGACCAGCAACAGTCTTTGAAAGATCCCGGGGGAGGCTTGAGACAACCTGCACCGGCAGATTCAAGTCCGGCATTTTGAGGGCCAGGTCAAGACGAGGATCGCAAGGGAGCAACGGCAACCGGCGCCAACAAAACAACGAAAGGCAGCGGCGACGGTGCTAGGATCTACAGCGACAACATCAATACAGGGCGATCGATCATCAATGTAGGGACAAAAAGAAGGCAAACATCAATACAGGGTCAAAAAGAAGGCGATCGAACATCAGCGACAAACATCAATACGGGGACAAGAAGAAGGCGATTGAACCAGCAGCGGGGGGAGATTGGCCGCTCCATGAAAGCGAAGCTGCTGTAGCTGGGAAGGATTCGAAGGCTACGACCGGGAAGCGCACACTGCTCCAATGGAACCAAGCAAGACAAGAAACAATAGATCCAATCAAGAAGTCTCAGAATAGGGTTTCACCAGTTAAGTCCAGGCCCCTGGCCAAATTGTTAAGCCCAGTGGACACTTTCCGAGTGGTTGCTTGTTTGTTACAAGGTTTCAACTTCAAAATTGTTGCCCATGCTTCAAGATCCATGTTGCCTAGTGCTTTACTGCCACTTGTCGAACATTTATTGTTGAAAGTGGTTAGCACTCCTACATAGGATTCATAGAAAAGGGTGACACTGTGAGACAAATTAGGAACTCCTTATCAAATGTGGACCCCAAACAATCTCTTTTGTAATGTCCTTTCTTACCATAATACATACACTTGGCATTCTTTTTGTGATCATGACAAGATATAATTTTGTCATTTCTATGGATGCATAACTTATCTTTTTATGTTGCCAACTATGCTGCCTTTGGAGTTGAACCGTTCCATTGATATCGCAATTCTTTTAGATATATCTGTGCGGTTAACATGTCTATTGTCAAAGTTCTAGGATCCTTTGTTCCAATGCTACAGGCGTGAAATATGAGTCCAGAAGGCTCTCCAACAAGGTCGTGATTATCCAACGATTTGCAAATTTTTCTTCAAAAAACGCAATTTGCTAAGCAAGCTTCCAAACTTTGTTGATGTGGACCACAATGCTATCTCCTTCACTCATCTTACAAGTGAGAGACTGCTGCAAAAGAAATAAAAACTTGACAAAAAATTTCAGCTTATACAAAGTCTTTCAAAACCAATAAGTGTCATCCAAACGTTTGGCTTTGTTAACATTGAAGAGTTGTGAATCTCATAAATAAGCAAAAACATGGCAGTGCCCTCATCAAGAATTTAGGGCCCCACGGATTTTAAATGGTTTTCGTGCAACATCCAATATTTCATGGGTTTGTACATTTTTTGCATGGTTTTTGCACCAATTTTGCACAAATTTTGTACTTTGTTAAATAAAAAAAAGCGAATTTAGATGTTGTACAAAATTTAGTGTAGAATAAATGCAAAGTTCGTGCAGAATGTGTGCAAAAAATGTATGAGTCCATGTAATATCGATCTTTGCATGAAAATTGTTGAAAATGAGTGAGGTCCTAAATTTGTGATACAGTTATTTAGATCCTTCCACTTGTGTACCTCTAATGGTGTAATTCTCAGTCCACAAGGTTTCTTCATTCTTCCAAAAACAATCTTGTTAAGGTTGTTGTCTATAGCATTAGGAACTTTGGACCCTACTAATTTATAACAATTTTAGTGAGTTCGTTGTTAAACACTAATCCCGCAGGTCATAAGTGAATTTGGAAGTGTCATCATAATACGGATGTGACATGCAATACCAGGATTCCAGTGAATTGTCTTTTCAATGATTAAAAAAAAGGTGTTATTTGCGCGCAAAAGTTGAATTGATAGTATCCGTGCATTAATTGTATATCTACATAGCCAATAAGACATGAGTAACATACAATTGCTTTAATGCGGATTTGGTGTTGTATACGGGTATAAGTACACAAGACCTATGTACTTTTCAAGTCACAAAACAATATTGCAAGAGAACACAACTTTGTACTTGGTATTCCCTGAACTTCGAGGATTTTTTTTTGGTTTTTGTTTTGATTTTCCAAATACTACACATGTAAAGATCTAGTGTACAATATTACATTAGTTGAAAAAGGAACTTAAGTGTGATAAATTTTTACTTCTGTGGAATACTAGTGAAAAACTGAGAAGCTTAAATCTTATGTTGCCATGTTAATCGGAGCCTTTTCCTGGCTAATGTAATTTTTGCGATTACTTGTGTTAGATCTAAATGGCGGCGGTCTTCCCTACTCCCCGGTAAATCACGAAAGCCCTCTGCATGGTTGAAAACTGCTTGGGCGTGGCATGTGTTATTCCTGAAGAGTAAACAGTCAGATCCGATTTTTTCGGGATTTGTTAGAATCGGCCCCGCGCATACACGTACGCCCTCTATCCTCCGCCATGTACGTAAACGCGTACATACGTGCCATGTGTGCCAAGTGTACTGCGGTCAGTGTTATGTAAACACTGAGATCCAGATTTGAGCGCCTTTAATCCCATAAGGTTTGCGCTTATCGTCGGTCATTTGGAGAGTATATAGCACTAAGGGTCCAGTGAGAAGAGCACCGAGGGGCCGATGGGAAGAACAGACCTTTCCCGGCCTGAAGGCCCTGATGAAGTGTGACCTTTCATCTTAGGTACGCATCTTCGTGCTCATCCTGGGGTTCAATCCTAAACCTAGGTTGTCTAATAGAATCTTTGCCCACAAGCACATTTGTCAGCGAGCCACGTTAAGTATGCCAGATCTGGACCCAACCATATACCATATCGACATCGCCAACCATCTACCAAATCTACATCGCTAACCATCAATACAGTGCCATTTCTTTGAACCCAAAACCATAGACGTAAATTGTCAGACCCAAAATCCGCTTTCAAAGTTGCAGCCTAAGTGTCACATCTCAAAACAATGTCATGTACTGCCCTAAATCTAGAATTGGTGTTATAGATTGACCAATTGTATTGTTCCCGCTTACACTCGTAGTCATGGGAGTATAAAGCACAGAGGGTCTGATAGGAAGAGAATACCTTTCTCTGCCTCGTGGCTTGGATCAAGTGTGGCCTTTCCATCTCAAGTGCGCATCTCCGTGATCTTGGAAAGAATTACGAAACTCCAAATTTGCTCTTGTTCCCCGGTTGAAACTTCTGCCCTCGCAAACTTCTTTCTTGCAAGGCAGTGTTATGTCAGCTCTATGATGCCACATTTGGAACCCACGCTGCATTTGAAGAAGACTCTAACAATCATACACGTAAATCGACAACTCTTAAATTAGTTGTGCGCGAGGGGGCTAGATCCCAAAGCGATGTTATGCAATGGCCAAATCCGGTTGACCATGCCAACTCTGGAATTGGTGTTATGCCTTGCTCTAAAATAAGGAATACAATACAAGGGAAAAACAAATAGAATGGTTGCTAGAGTAGAGTTTTTAACACCATGCAATGACTATAATCATTGAGAAGATTATCCTAGAACACCTTATTATATTTGTGACGTTCACAAAATTCGTAGGTTTCATTATGATTAATTATTTTAGGACTAAAGATGTGTCTATACCTTTGTTCGTAGGAGAAGTATTGATGTTTCAAGTTTGCTATAGGAGTCTTGTGTTTCATAACAATTCTTTAAACTTCGAAAGATTGCAATCTTATTGAGAAGATTGGTAAAATTATATGATTGCGGTGGATGAGTATTACCAAAAGCTATATACGAAGTTGGGTAAAATTTTATGTTTGGATGGCCGAAACGATGTGGGAAAGGGATTGGTAAAATCAATGATAGTGGAGGATAATTTCTTTTTTCCTATAATGGTTTTATTAGGAGAAATCTGGGGTCCCAAAGGGGCCTTGTAAGACACCCCGTGTTAGGTGAACCGGCTACCTAAACACCCCTCTGTTGGTGCCAGCATGAGTAAAAAACACTATCCACTGACAGTGTCGGAAGCCGCAGTGCTGGCAGTACTGGCAGTGTTGGCAGCGTCGATTGGCTAGACCCAAGGAATTGCACTGCTGTCAGCCAAATGGCACCATTGATGCCAGCGTCAAAAGTGTCGGGCAACCTTCAAATTTTTTTGCACATGTCAAAGGTAAAGGCCCCTTTGGAGCCCCTTTGCGATCCCTCATTTTTCCTGATGATGTTCATTATTGTTTTTAAATTCTAAAGTACCAATTGTATGTTTATACATGTATATATTTGCAACATTGCTTTGATATAGTAAATCTAAAGGTGCTCAAAAGGTTATTCCTATTCCAATGACTACAATATTGGCCAAGCAAAGTCAACACTTAGTAGTATTGGAAAAGTAAGTTTCCAAAGAATTCCGTATTTTCCTTTAAGAATTTCTTTGATGGTTTTGCAACACCCGCTCTTCGGATATGAACACATAATACATTAGGGCATTGAAAAGAATGAAGGAATAATATGAAAAGGACATTCAATGAAGATTTAACTAGACTATACTCAAGAAAATCTCTTCTAATAATGTATGCATATTTCACCTATCACAATCTCATCTTACACCAACTCAATCATGCCGAAATGTCCCATCCTACATTTCTCCTCCAACTCCATCTGCTTGAATATCTTCAAGCAACTTCAATTTTTTTTGCCTTCTAGATTTCAAATCTAACTGAGCTAAGTGTTCAACTTCTTGAATGAGCTTTTGTTCGTTTAACTCCATTTCATCCATTAACGCTATAGCAATAGGTGTTTCTCAATCAAATCCTTAACCCAAAAGTTTTCATTTGCTAGATTGCACATTTGATGAATCTCTTGTGTATCTTCATCACATGCATGATTTAATTAATTGTGCATGATTTTGCGGAGACCAAAGTATGAAGTAGCAGCACCATAGGGGCTATATAAAAAATGTAGTAGAAAAGCACCAACGATTTAGAACATGGCACTTCATCTTAACGCCAACAAACGATGGAATCAAAGGTCAGTCAATTGATTACCAATTCCATCAATGCGTGGCCTTTTAGCGTGTTTGTAATATATACTAAATGTAAGCTACAAGACTTACAATGATTTAACTTGACTTTACTCAAGTAAAATCCCTTCTAATAATGTTGGCATATATAAGTTGTCACAATCTCATCTCGCACCAACTCAATCATGCCAAAAATTCTCATCCTACATTCCACCTCGTACTCCATCGAGTTGAATCTCTTCAAGCAAACTTAATTTTTACTGATTGCAAACTTGTGTGAGCTAAGTGTTCAACTTTTTGAATGAGCTTTAATTTGTCTAACATTATTTCATCCAACAGTAGTGACCTATGCCAATCCAGTGGAGAAATGATCTACAATGTTAGGCAACCAAGTGTCCAATTTATTATTTAAAAATGAAGTGGGAGGTGATGGATGCAATTTGCACTTATTGTAAACTTTCTAGTCCAAGGTCATACTAAAGCAAGACTAGAGGAGGGCGGCTACCGTGCGAGCGGTGGATGGGAGAGCGAGAGCAGAGCGGAAAATGGAGAGCGAAGAGCGGTGAATTGTCAAAAAATTTACTAAAAATAACAGAATATTCGAACATTCTACAATATATTTAAATATTTTATGGAATATTCAAATATTCCAAAGGTAAATTCACGTCGAAATACAATTTTTTACCACAGTGAATAATTAAATGCAGTCATTTCTGATATATTTACTGTGGTAATTTTGAATTTCCTGGTCCAAAACATTGTTCATAGAGGTGAGAAACAAACTTTTTAAATACATCTCTTTATTAAAAGTTGAGGAAAGTCCAATTTTTCATGTATAAGAAGCAGAATGTATACAATAGAGTTCACATGGAAAACAAAGAACATTGAAGTATTACATGAGTCCCTCAGAGAGGACAACACATCCATGCATCATATCCATCCAACCTTGGTCTATGGTGAATCTCTGAATCACTAACTGCCCACGGTGTCCCAGGACAATGGTGATTCCAAGGTCCATAGTGACAACACATCTATGCATCAGATGTGTGCTGAGAAACAAACTTTTCAAATGCATCTCTTTATTAAAATTTGAGGTTTAAGGTGTCCAACCGCACAAGGCAAGTCTGATTTTGCGATCAACCGTTTGGTCTACATGTCACATTTGCATTCCGGTTGTATGAGTCTATCAACCTAACGGTCGACATTTTCCCAAGCAAAAAATCCCTACTGAAAGGTTTCATCACAGCAGGATCAGACGTGTGTCCCAGCAAATCCTTGGAATATGTACCAGGAGGAATGTTTTCAACCTTGGAGTATGCATGATAGACAATGCGTGCATCGTTGTTGTGATCTAAATCAAATGCAACCTTTGGTTCATTACACTTAATCACTTTCGCACCGTGATTGCCTCGGTCATCCACAGTAGAGTGGTGCTCGATTGGCCCATCTATCTCTACTTGAATAGCAGGCTGAAACGGTATAGCGTCATCGCTAACACTAGTGATGTCGATGACCTCGTCTAACAAGCTCTCCATGATAATTGCAGACCCACCATAGACACCACGTCCATCCAACAGACGTCTACCAATATGACAGTCTCCCAAACCAGCATATATGTTTGCTAATCGGTCAAAGGGCTTTGACTATGAAAATGCCTACGGAACTAACATCCAGATGTGTGGTCAGAAAAAAGGCTCTAGTTCGACAAAAAGGCCGTTGGCTGGTCTATCTTAAATTAAAGATTCTTCTATTTGAGGATGACATTTTTATATAGGAAGCGCCGCATAGTTGCAACATGGCCAAAGGTTTGTTGGATACAGCCGAAAGCGCCAGATGATCGAGGTAGGATAGCCATTTGAATTTCGGTTTTAGTGAACACTAAGAATGCTAATTTGAGTCGCGGTTTTAGGGTGTATAAGATTTCGGCTACGAGTATTTAGGGGCAAACACCGCAATATTTGCTATTCGCTAGAGTTACTATTGGCATAGTTCATATAACATCATGATGTAATTTAAGAAATCAAAGATAGCAAAGTCATATAGATATGTTGTCCAAAGGATAGGCCTCTCCCTAAAATTGCTGGCGATCTCGATCACGATCCATTAGCTGCTGCAGCTGTCATGATCCCGTTTGTCTCCATGGCCCGCATCTACGTTACAACTCACGAGGTTCCTATGGTAGTAGAAATGGGTTGGGATAAGTACGCTCGAGTTTCGGCCCTAGATCTCGCTGTTCGTTTTGGCTTTGTAGCATCATCAATAATGGTGGTGCTAGAAGTCCGTGATAGGAATGGGTCCGTGAAATTGGGTGCGCTACAGACGAGGAGGGACGACCCGGATGGATACTATTGGATGCTTTGTGCTGGTTTGTACAAAGCTAACAGCTTGTTGAACTCATCACATGGAGTTTGACAGATTGACGATTGTTTGTTAGACAATGAATGGGAAGGATTGGACGATAGGGACAAATCAGTGTATTCCAAAATCACTAGGAATAGGTTCACATTCCAGATGCAGTATGCTATTGCCTCAGTCGAGGGAGCAGTGGAATTGTGGCTGTGGGAATTTCCACATTGCAAAACTCATTGGATAGATTTGGCAGTAATGCTATTAGAAAAAAATGTTCTAGATAGGTATGGAGTTTTGTCTCATATTTGGAACGACTCTCCGAGGGACCCGATGGTGTGGCGATTAATGTGGTCACACTACATATGTGAGTTGCTAGGCCTACCGGACCCTTACAACATTGAGGTGGACGAGGTTATTTCGAAGGAGTTTTCGATTGCACTGCAGGAACACTTTGATGATGCAGACAAGGCTCTAATTTGGGACTCAATTGAAAATAGCAAGAAATTCTAATATGTAGATGACCTTAGAGTATTGGAAGCTCAGGACGGCAATCATACAACGTAGCGTTTGTTGCAAACATGAATGTAATACAACATGCTATAATAAAATTTGGGAAGTCAGACAGTAGTCTGTAAATTTGCCCAAGTTGTGGCACCAACAAGCAGTGAGTACCCGTTCCGGGGCATGCTCGTGTACAAGCACCAGTCCATCGTTGTCATGCATCCATGGAAACTTGGACATCAAACCAAGCAGATCATAGAACCATGGCAAACAAAACATGACGACGAAACCACGGCAAACAAAACATACCACGGAACCACGGCAAACAAAACATACCAGGGAACCACGGCAAACAAAACATACCAGGGAACCACGGCAAAGAGGAACCTAAGGCATCCAAGGAACCGAGGATAAAAAAACATGGAAACCTGTCCTTACATGAGCTCTTTAAAGTGGTTTGCACAAAGATTGAGACGCGCAAGCAGGCTAAAAGAAGTAGAGAGCACTCGTTTTGAGGCATAATTGTGTACGAGCACCAGTCAGAGTTGTCAATCACATGATGTTTGTAAACGGAATATCGTTTTTGGAGAGGGGGGCAAAACTATGCTCAAGACGCGCAAGAAAGCTATAAACAGGCCGTGAGCATTCGTAACGCGGCCACCTCGTATAGGAACACCATGAGCACCCGTCAGGACTCCTAACGGGGGCCAGCTCGAATACCCATCATGAATCAAATCGGGCATCATTCACAGAGAACTTTGAACAAGTCTACCATTGTAGTGTTGAAGAACACTCTAAAAGGAAATTCACCATCACAGCCTCTATGTCTAGGACTATAGCAATCCAGATTACGTTTTGCACTAGAACAAAAACAATATAATCATCATTGCTGCTAGCACGAAACAAAAAACGCAGCCTTTCTCAACAAAGTATAAACTCCCTTGATTATAGACACAATATCCGTGGTATCAAACGAAGTTGAGAGTAGAGGCTTGGCGAGATAGAAGTAGACCTCACCGGACCAAAACCATTATGACATAGTCATCATAAATAACAGAGCGAATGGTCTAAGACTAGAAGGAATTGGTCCATGGGCCCAAAAATGCGCGAACTCAAGATTAATAAAAATTCCTAAAGATCAATGATAATCATTACAACCTGAAAAAGGTCCGCCCCTGATTGTTGATAATCGAATGTGGACTTTGTCCATATACTAAATAAAATGCCTATGAGTTAGAACGGGTCAATATTCCACTTTTGAGAAGGAGCTTAATTTTGTTGAAGCTGAAAGTCGGGGCATGCATGAATAGGTCAACGTTGGAGTCACGTTTGCACACTTTTATGACAACGCAATAAATTTGCTTGCAATAGCTGAAATAACCACCTTTCTTATCGAACTTGACCATGGTTTGTTTGAATGCAGGACAGGTGAATGCAGGTTCAATGCTCACTGTAATTTGGTATTGTGTCACAGCAGGTAGAGTTCCAGAGTCCAAAGCAATGATGCATCCATAGCCTGGGTGTGGAACCATTGTAACGCTGTCGATTCTAGCCTTCAAAATCCTGGAGGAATCGATGTTGAGACACTACTAGGAGGTGGAAACGTTAGCTTGATGGCAAACTTTCTTCGACTTCCGCTTTCCAGGATATCTGTCGGCAATACATCGCACAAGGACAGCGGACAAATCTGGAGGAAGAGGTGCTCTTGAACCTTGTTTTCTCAAAAGCGGGCAGTTAGGGATTTTTAGGGCAGCTAGGAGTAGCCCAGCCGCCATAAATAGGAGAATTAGTGGCCATAATGGCCTATTTATTTATTTGGAGGGAGAGTGGCGCTCGCGCGCACCCTAGAGGGATTACTGCAGGATCGGATAGGCAGCGGGTTTCGGTAGGAAACCGATGGGTGACCGGATAGAGGGGGACCGGTCTCTAACGGACCCGGCCACGATCCGCGCCTTAAAATGGACCGCCCTAAACTGGGCAACTCACTGTTCATTTGCTCCCAGCGCTTCTAGTCCCCCTCGTCAACATAATTTTGTGTTTTCGGATAGCATTAGGGTTGATAGTGCGCGATCGGAGTTAGAGAAGAGAGAGCGCCAGAAACTTAGGCGTAGTTTGCGGAGGAGAAGGAGAGCGCGTCCGGTGTCTGTAGAAATGGCGCGGAGAGGAGAGAGTTCAAAATCGCAGAGAAAAAGGTGGTTCCGGTTGTTCCGCAGCACCGGGGCGATTTTGAAATGCTGCGCAAGGACCTTGCGACCATGAAGTGCGTGGAGCTTCTCTACCGGACCTCGGACATCCAGGACACCGGGATGCTGGCTGAGTTAGTAGGAGGACCAATGGCGCCAGTTTTCCGGACGAGTTACATTCGGGGGAAGTACAAGCATTGGACCGGGAGCACTGGCGCATGACCTACGGCTTTCCGTACAGCACAAACGGACTCGAGGCAGATGGGAAGGGAAACTCGGGTTGGGTGAAGGAACGGTTCACATGGCTCTTGGAAAAGGACGGGTTTAAGGTGGAGCATGGCAAGACGCCCCGGGAGAAGCGTCTTGTTCAATTTCTGGTGCCCATCTTCAGCCTGGATAAGCCCACCACCATCACGATCAAATTGGCGAAGGGTATCTACTCCGCGTTGCATTACAATAAGATGATCGGGAGGGGCATTTTGGTGTAAGAGATTATGGACCGGGAGGCTTCAAAGATCCAAGGTATGAAAGGATGTCCCATTGCTCCATTTCTTTACCATCTGTCTGACAAGCACGGATGCCTCTCGGATAGGGAGAAGGTGAAATTGGAGACGCAACCGGTTCCTTTAGTAGACCGGAGCCCAGCCAGAGCGCGCGCGCCTCATCCGGAAGGGGAGATGGTGGAGCTAGGTACTCAACAAGGTAGAGAGGAAGGACCAGAGGGTGGGCCAGGAGGTAACCTAGACGGTCAACCGGACGGTGAGCAAGGACGCGAACCAAAAAGTGAACAACAGGAGGAACGCGGTGAGCAAGTGAGCGAACCGGGTGTTCCGGATCAAGAGTAGCAGCAAGTGGAGCAGCAAGAGGAGTATTAGGAGGATCGGGAAGAGAAGCAAGAGGAAGAAGGCGGAGAGGAAGAAACAGAGGGGTAGCTGCTCGGAAGCTCTGTTGTTTAGTTAGGATCCGGCTTTGTAGGAAAGCCTTTTGAGTAGGTAGATTAGAACTCTTTTTGTGAAGTAGGCTTTTTAGATTCCAATACTAGTGGCAGTTTTGGATAGGAACTGAACCGTGGAGAGAGCTCCCCGGATTTCTGGATCCCGGGTTTCTAGGATCTGAGGATTTCCCGGATCCGGGCGTTTGGAGTTTGCTTCTTATCAAGGAATGTTCTTCATTCCTTGGGTCTTTTTGTGTACCACTGTTCCCTTGTAAATGATCATAGGCGCACTTTTTCTACAAGCTATATGTGTGTGTGTGTGTTGTTGCTTGAGACAGTGGTCCAATTACTCCCTTGGTACCTGGAAGGATTAGCCGGGTTCTGATGTAGATTCAATTAAGAGACTAGGTATAGGTTTTGGGGGAGTTAGACGTTGTTTGATTGTGGGATTTTCTATGCCTGGTTGCAGGGAATAATCTCGGTTAGCGGCTGAAGAGGATAGGAGGGGGTACTCCAGTCTTCTCAAAGCTCTTGGACGGGTAGTCTGGTCTAGGTGCCAGCACCAGGGTAGATCGTTTAATAGAAGGGTACGGAATAGCCAGAGTAAAATAGACCGTTAGGAACCCGACTGATTCCGGACACCCCAGATAGTGTCCACCCCGGTTAGCAAGTCGTTGTAGTATTTTGGGAAAAGAGGTAAACTGGGTTGCGTTTGTGTGACCGGCTGTGGGTTGGGATGAATCTGCAGTTGAAGTGCAGTACGGAAAGTACCCGGATTGAGGAGTTGAGATAGGGTAACCGAAAAGCAGTGAAGTTCCCATCACTGAAATTAGTAGGGAAGGGTGTGTCTTTAAATCTAGCACCACTAAATGCAAATGGAGAACCCTCTGAGGGAAAAAAAAGGCTAAACAAAACCGGGTTAAGTTGCTAGGCTAGACCGGAAGAGTAGGGTCGGATAAACTTTCAATCCGGAAGGAACCGGATCTAGCCACCACCGGATTAGTTAGTAGTAAAAGATCCGGTTCAAGTACGGAAAGAGGAAGAGTTAGCTGGTGATATAAGGAGAGAGAACCACTAGCCCGGACTAATCTCCGGAAACCTCCTACTTCACAGAGTCTCCGCGGAACGATAACTCGGAAATCACCTCTACGAGCATTCTTAATACAAAAAAGTGCGCTCTAGGGGAGTATCATGTATCACGTGCTACGACAGGTGCATCGAAAAATTGCCTCCTAGGAGACACTTGAATTTTTTGTGGGAATTGAGATCCTGTAGCCTTGAGCGCTTGAATCTCATTGAGCTTGAGGTTCATTCCTAGCTTCACGGGCCACACATCAGGAATTGGTGGCCTTGGTTCCATGGGCGAAAAGCTGGTCACCCACTTGCGTCGAGTGCCCTTCACGCACCTCTCAATATCATCAGGACAAAAGAAGAATTGAATCGTCGTCTCCTTGCCCAACCTCACGATCAGCCATTTACCAGTGTATGTTGGAGCTGGGGTGCTAGTCGAACTGCGGACAATTTTAACATTGCACTTCTTCTTAGTTACTGCTCTCATTGCCCAACACGAGATGGCACATGGTTTGGATAGCCGAGAAATGTGCTAAAGTCCCTTCTTCTGAGTGGATTCTTGTACCGCCGTAACATATGAATTCTACCATCTAGGACAGGGGGTTAGGATGGAATTACGGGGGATATCAAAATCTCCTTGAGTGATGCGATGACCTCTGAAGTTTTGGGTTCTTTCTCCTCGGCTTTTGCTAGTAGAGAGGCTAGACCAGAGAGAGCAACTCATTTCGATGCTCAAGGATGAGAGTTGTTCACTGTATCCAACCGATGGGACTCACCGTCATCTCGAAGCGGCAGCTCACGCTTTCCCTTGGTTGAGCCAAATACCTCTCCTTTCAAGTGAAGATCACGAATGCTATACTCATCAGCTCCGGACATATCCAACATTGCCTCCTTCAGCACTCTAGGGTTGCCCGTGCTTTTGGTTTGTTGTTGTGCATTTCTTAGCTTAAGTTTGTTCTTGCTGGGACCGAGTACTCCAATGTCTCCCATTAAGAATTGGTAGTATGCCACTACCTGCATAAACGCGCGAATGTAGTCGTCGTCAGTGGCATCGTAGAGGTCATTACCTCTGTTGCCAGACGCTTGAAGCAATTTGTTGTGGATTGTCTCGGCAAGGTAGCAAGACGGCATGTCCGCTAACGCCTCTTTGTCAAGATTTTGTAGTAGTCCATCAAAATGAATTTCACTTGAGAATATTAGAAAGCACGGCTTTGGAAAGAGACGAAAAGAGCAGAATGTACTCACCAACTACATGAAGCCACCCCATTGCCGGAATCGGAAGTGCCTAAAAGCTAGCCAAAGTTCAAGTACCTCAACGATCATGCCTTCAAAAAGGCATGCTCGTGAACAAGCATGCATCGACCGGCGTCCAAAAGATGAAGTGAAGACCAAAATAGCACCCGAGAACCTTTTTCAGACATTATTTTGGATGTATGCCTTGTTATATATTTTTGGAAAGCTCTTTCAAAGGGCGTTTCAAAGGGTATAAGACTCATTGAGTTTGGACAAGAACTCCATAAGTTATGGTCAATTGAAAGCTTTACAACCAAGAATATCAGCCTGGCTATTTCAATTGAGCATAACGTTTGAAGTTCTTGTCCAAATTCAATGTGCTATACACCGGTGAAAAGCGCTTCACAAGAGCTTTTCAAAAACATATGACAAGCCATACATCCAAAAACTTTAATGAAAACGAATTCCGGGTGCTTCTTTGACACTCCTTGGGGTCCCAATCTCATCTTCGTGACGCCACAAATGGCATGTTCGTGCACGAGCACGACTTGGCCCGGGGTCCCAAGTTCTTGTTAGTACAATGATTTGCATCTTTGGGAGGGTTCAGGCCCTCGTTGAAGTGTCAGTTTTTTTTCTAAATTGTTCACGTTGTAACTCAAGCGTCGTGCTTGTGCACGAGCACGCCACTGCTTAGGGTCCCAAACTAATCTTTGTGACGCCACATGTGACATGCTTGTGCGCAAGCACGACATGGCCACGGTGCCTAGTTCCAATTAGGGCCATGATTCGCATATTTGGGAGAGTCGAGGCCTTCTCTAAAGAGTCAATTTTTTTTTTAAATTGTTCATGTTGTGACTCGAGCCCTTCTCACGTACAATAATATTCAAACACTTGACTAACAAAAAAAAAACCTCCGTGGTAAATCCAAGGATTGTGAGAGCTCTTGGGTGCAGCCCACTTGTCATGCTCGTGGCCGAATCGACCAACAGCCCCCACACACAAAAATATTTAGACATTTGACCCACAAAAAAATACCTCTGCAATTCCAAGGATCGTGAGGGCCATTTGGTGCAGCCAGCATGTCATGCTTGTGGTCAAAGACGACCAGCAGCCCCCTATTTACAACAATATTTACACACTTAATTGACAAAGAAAAAACCTCCGTGGTGAATCCAAGGCTCGTGACACACCTTCGGTGCAGCTAGCATGTCATCGTCGTGGCCGAGGACGTCCAACAGCCCGCCATTCACAAAATTATTTATACACTTGACTCACGAAAAAAAAACCTCCGTGGTAATTCCAAGGCTCGTGACAGACCTAGGGTGCAGCCAGCATGTCATCCTTGTGGCCGAGGATGACCAACAGCCCCCCAAACACAAAAATATTTACACACAAGTCACTCTATAAAAGCCACTTTGGGACTTCCAAGGCTTGTGATGGACCTTAGATGCAGCAAATATTTCATCCTTGTGGCCGAGGACGACCAACAGCCCCCCACACACAAAACTATTAACACACTTTACTTATGAAAAAAAAACCTCCGTGGTAATTCCAAGTCTTATGACAGACCTTGGGTGCAGCCAGCATGTCATCCTCGTGGCCGAGGATGACCAACAGCCCGCTACACATTAGGAGGAATTTGGGGTCCAAAGGGGCCCTGTAAGACAATCCGTAGTAGGTAAACCGGTTGCCCAATTATTCCTATGCATGATAACCCATTGGTGGAGGTCGCTGCCCGCTGACAGCGTCAGAAGCCGCAGTGCTGGCAGTGATGGCTGTGCTGGCAGCGCCAATTCGCTTGACTCACGGAACTGCTGGCAGCACGGTGGCACCATTGGTGCCGGCGTGTAAAGTGCACGGTTTTGCCTCAAATTTTTAGCACGTGCCAAAGACAAAGGCCCCTTTGTGACCCCAGATTTTTCCTTATGCACAAAAAAATTTACACACAAGTCACTATGAAAGCCACCGTGGCAATTCCAAGGTTTGTGACTGCCGTTGGGTGCTGCGAGCATGTCATGCTCGTGGCCGAGGACGACCAGTTGCCCCCCCACACACAATAATATTCAAACACTTGACTAACAAAAAAAAAAACCTCCATGGTAAATCCAAGGCTCGTGAGAGCCCTTTGGTGCAGCCAACATGTCATGCTCGTGGCCGAGGACGACCAACAGCCCCTCACATACAAAATTATTTACACTTAATTAACCAAAAAAAAACCTCTAAGGTAAATCCAAGGCTCGTGAGAGACCTTGGGTGCAGCTAGCATGTCATGCTCGTGGCCGAAGACGACCAGTTGCCTGTCCACACACAATAATATTTAAACATCTGACTAACATGAACAAAACCTTTATGGTAAATCCTAGGATCGTGAGAGCCCTTCGGTGGAGTTTGCTCGTCATAATTGTGGCCAAGGACAACCAACAGCCCCCCACACACAATAATATTCAAACACTTAACCTACAAAAATAAACATCCGTGGTAAATCCAAGGCTTGTGATAGCCCATGGATGTAGCCAGCATGTCATGCTCGTCGCCGAGGACGACGAGCAGTCCCCCACATACAAAAATATTTACACACTTGATTAACTAAATAAAGCCTCCGTGGTAAATCCAAGGCTTGTGAGAGCCCTTGGGTGCAGCCAACATGTCATGCTCATGGTCGAGGACAACCAGCAGCCCCCCCACATACAAAAATATTTACACACTTGACCCACAAAAAAAAACCTTTATGGTTCATCCAAGGTTCGTGACAGCCCATGGGTGTAGCCAGCTCGTCATAGTTGTGGCCGAGGACGACCAACAGCCCTCCACACACAAAAGTATTCAAACACAAGTACTCTTTATAAAATCCTCCGTGGCCATTCCAAGTTTGTGACAGCCCTTACGTGCAGACAGCTCGTCATGCTCGTGGCCGAGGCCACTAGCAGTACGTCAAGTGTTTGAATATTTTTGTGTGCGGGAGGCTGTTGGTCGTCCTCGGCCACGAGCATGACATGCTGGCTACATCTAAGGGCTATCACGAGCCTTGGATTTACCATGGAGGTTTTTTTCTTGTAAGTGAAGTGTTTGAATATTCTTGTGTGTGGAAGGGCGACTGGTTGCCTCGGCCACGAGCATGACAAGCTAGTTGCACCCAATTGCTGTCACAATCCATCGAATTGCTACGGTGGTTTTTTCAAGAGTGACTTGTGTTTGAATGTTTTTGTGTGTGGACGGGCTGCGTGGCGTCCTTGGCCACGAGCTTGACAAGCTGGCTGCACCCAAGGGCTGTCACGTACCTTGGAATTACCGCGGAGGTTTTTTTTGTAAGTCTAGTGATTGAATATTTATGTTTGTGGGGGCGTGTGTTGTCATGCTCGTAGCCGAGGACCACTAGCAGTCCCCTACAGTGAAACCAATTCAAACACTTGACACACTTTAAAATTAAATAATATGCTTACTCTCTAACCAATACGGTTGATCCAATGAGAAGACTTCCACGAGGCCGAGAACTCAAATGGTGTTCACCCTTCAATACTATCATAATTCTGAACTCAAAATGTACGTGCATGAAACCGGCGCAAATACTTCCTTGGGGCCGAGGATGCAAGTGACGTTCATACCGTCTATATTAATTTTAATGAATATTGTGTAACTAAGGAGTTGGAACCATCATGATGACTTCCACGGGGCCAAGTCCTCAGTTGACGTTCACCGTTCATAATAAGTTAATATGGTTACTCTGTAACTAAGGAGTTAGAACCCTCGAGATGACTTCTTTAGGGCACAAAACTTGAATGGTCTACGAGTTGGCCACGTTACGAGTGCCCACTGCTTCTTGGTGCCTCAACGCGACACAGCTCTGTTCCAATTTGGATTTATTATGATAATATCAAAGTATACATAATTTGAATTTACTTGAATTGGGAATCAGTACAAACCATACTATTCACCCTAAAACTCTAGTTAATACCAAGTTAACTATGATTATATTATCTACAAACTACTCAAAGCCCGTATCCAATGCTCATCAAGCACATGGTCTGTCCACGAGGAATGGCTTATAAGAACCCTTTGTAGACGGCTGACTGCTTCACAGAGCGCATCGTATTGTCAATTGTAGCGATGTAGAGACCCGTCCCTCTACTTTTCGACAGCCGTTGCTAGTGGCTGAATGCGGTTTTGCCTAGATTACATGATGGTAAATCCGCCTCCATGCAGATGTTGAGATATTGATCGCAACATTAGAAAGAGTCAGTGACATCAAAAATCCATTTACTGTCTTCTGATTCATCAGTACATTTTCACAGCATCGGATTGAGAAATTATTGGGTTAAAGATGCCGCGCCATTGGCGGTATCTGAAGTGCCACAATCCTAACCAATCATCCAATTCTCGCACTCCATCATCATTGGCAGCTTCTGAAGACAACCTCATACAGTGACCTTCAAAACTGTCCCAATGTTTGTACATGTTACATTCAAAAAACAATGGAGGTAAGAGAAATTCATGGAATGGAATGTAGTAAATTTACTGAAATAGTACATACAATGTACTAATTGTTTACAAAAATTCCTACAAAATTGAAGCACTCAATGAGAAGGGAAAAAAACCTAAAGCTACTTTGTATATTGGGACACTTTTGAAGGTCCAACATGGAAATTCCTCACCACTTTGTCCATTTTCCTTTGGATTTTAATACAGCTGCTATTCGTCTGGGCATGGATTCTATAAGTCTCTTGCAATCATCAACAGTGATAGAAGGGAAGGTTTCTTCTACACGAGACCATAATTCAAGTATCCCTTTTGGTGGTGTATCATATCGGTTTAATCTCCTTTTCAAAATTGCCCATAGATTTTCTATAGGATTCAAATCTGGAGATCGAGCAGGCCAAGATAAGACACCAAAAGGTTGCCTAGAAAACCATTGTTTCATACTATTACTACTATGTATAGGTGCATTATCCTGTTGAAATATGACTTTTGATACATCTAAATTATATTTTTGAATTGTACCATAGAGATGCTCCTCCAAGATTTTTTGATAACCATGCTGATTGAGGCGACCTTCAATTCTATACATCATACCAGGTCCATGTATACACATACATCCCCATATCATCACGGAACCACCACCATGCTTAACAGTTGGAATAACGGTCCGCTCTGAAAGTTCTTGTGGATCACGAACCCAACACCAAAGTCTCCCATCTGAAGAAAATCTATTAATTTTAGTCTCATCTGAGAATATCACGTGACTCCAATCATCAATAGTCTAGTGCTGATACTTTCTAGCAAATTCTAAGCGAGCCCTAATATTCTTGTTGACAAATGTGGTTTCTTTTCTTTCACATGCGATTGCAAACCTGCTCTACAAAGTCCACGGCGTACAGTAACTTCACTGACTTGTACTCCAAAAACTTCTTGCACCTGTTTAGTAGCTTCTCTTGCAGTAGACACCTTCCCTCTAGTTACACTAGTTACACAAGACCGCTCCATTGCACTTGTCAACTTGCGTGGTCTACCTCCAACTGAAAGCTTTGCATCTGGAAAATGCTTCTCACGGAGCCTCTGTACACTTGATTTACCAACATGCAAAGACTTTGCTATCTCTCTCATACTACAACCTTTTTGAAGCAAAGAGAGTACATTTTGTTGCTTCCCCTGGGACAATGGTCTCACCATTTTCACTTGTGAAGTTAAACACGAAAAAAACAAATATATGACGCAAGAAGAACAGATACACACAACAGAACACAAACCAAGCAATTCAGAATGCATGTACACTTCACTTGCTATGCACACAAGATTCACTCATATGGACTTTCAAAATTGTCCCAATGAAGAGGAAATATCTAGAGCTTCAATCCATGCACATGCATGTAGAGACAAGTGGCAAGACTTGCTCCTCAATTACTTTACTGATAATAGAATGTAACTGAATTGATGCCATGTCAGTCTAGCATGCAATCACAATTTGGTGACTCACCAAACTTCCAAATCAGAAACATTGGGACACTTTTGAAGGTCACTGTATCTCTTATGCAGTGGTACAGCTCTTCAGACTCCCACACGATTTTGGCCTCTTTGTAATCTTTACAGAGTTTCTTGTGCAATTTTTGACTGTTTGGCTGAATATGCTCCAGTCTCTGCCATTCCAATGAACCGGTCCAATCCATATCAAGACATCTTTCCGTACCAACTAACTTTCAATTTGGGTCTCCATTCCCGTATACGACCCTAACAACCTCCCAGTTAGCTTTCTCTCGGTCTGCTATAAATCCCTTGAAGTAAGGATTGGGAACCCCGTTTCTTTCCATTACCTTGTTCAAAGCTAACCACATATGCTTCTGTAACTCCGCATCTTTGTTGCTAACCTCACATGTGGCTATGATCATCAAGCGACCAAATTCTGCATCAAGAATATGACAAGCCATTGTTGTCCATCCAACTACTCTCTTGATATAGTCAAACATGATCCAAAAACTCGCTAAATCACCTCCTAGCTGCATCCGCCTTAGAAGATCAACACCACAGCCCGATCCATCTCCCAACATCTTGAACAAGTACGTCCGCTCCGTGCGATCATCAACGATATCGCACTTCTGAATGAACGAGTAAGGACACTCGATTCTCAACCGTTCAACATCATCGTCTAATCCTAAGTCAACCACCACAGCCTAGTCTACACTTACAGCGTCCCACTGGTATCGAGAATGAAACACAGCGAAGTGCTTGATCATGGCAAGTAACATCTCAGTACGTGTAGGTATCCACGGACTTAGTCTATCTTCTACACACATGGTGTCAAAATCAGTGCTAGACTCTCTCGTGTAAATGTTAGCCATTCAGGCACTACAACTATGAAGGTAATCAATAAACAAGATTGCAGTAGGTACTTAGTGAGTCGGGCTATCTTACAATGGTGACAAGAGCTGTGTATTGGCTCTTTATCTACCATCTATATCTAAGCACTTAGGTCAAATTTTAGACCTTCAAAGACAATATTGATGGCCCTCGTTTCAACAACTCATCATTGTCGAAGACTTCAATAATTCAAATTAGAGAGTTTAGGGTTCTTCCAATTATAGCAGGGCTGACACAACCTCCGTGAATGATCTCAAAGCACTTTCCCTCATTCTACCTAGAGATTTACCTTTGATTTCTAAGAATAATGTTCGCCGCAGTATTGCAATTATACCATCCACTTCAGCTACTCAAGTGCCTCTAAGACATCGCGGGCAGTCATCGGAAGTCATAAATCTTGGATATTCCACGGAGGTTTCTTTTTTATAAGAAAATTGTTTGAATAATTTTTGAGTTTGGGGGATCTGCAGGTCGTCCTCGGCCAAGAGGATGACACGCGGGGTGCATCCATGATCTGTCACGAACCTTAGATATTCCACGGAGGTTTTTTTGGTAAGTACAATGTTCGAATGCTCTTTGGGTGTGGGAGCTGCTGGTCATCTTCGGCCACGAGGATGACATGCTGGCTGCATCCATGGGCTGTCTCAAACTTTGGATTTACCACGGAGATTATTTTTTTAGTCATGTGTTTGAATATTTTGGGGTTGGACCATTTTCTCCTTTTTAGATTTACACTGTCTATGTTTCGCTTCTTATCTATTTGGCATGGTCTTTTCAAGTGTCAATGGGTTTAGGGTGTAGAACACAGTACTCTTGGTCATCCATGATAAGTATGACAAACAAGGAACAAATGTCAATGCTCTCCAATTCTTCGATTCCAATCCCAGTTTTCCATGTCTTCCAAGCCTTAGTGTAGGGGACGTTCAGAAATACCTTGGAACCATGGCATCCAAGGATAGTGATCTAAAACCATGGCATCCCAGGATAGTGACACAGACTGGCCAACACCAGTCACACCAAGCCAAACACCACATCTCCCCACCGCCAAAGCCCAAGCACAACACCAGAAGTCCATGTCAATGACATGCTTCTTCCACTACCCGGCCAAATCTATGGGAATGTCATCATGTCCCCAATCTCTGCCATCGCATTCAAAACCAACAGCGTTTTAGAACATGTAGTGCCTCTTTTTCCAACCTCTCTAATTCACAATATCTTAGAGCCACGGCATCCATGGAAACTGACTCAGAACCAAGCACTGCCAACACCAGTCATACAAAGCAGAGAAATCATCTCCATGGCGCCCAAGCCCTGATGCCCATGTCAATGACATCCAACCTACCCTAGTGCCCCTAACACACCGCGGTAGCCAAGGACATCATGGTAATTGGAGTGCAGTCAGTCCCATTAGAACCCGCAGCCATCGGCCGCCGTCACCACCAAAAACTCCAGCCTACTCATGGTTACCAAGGCATTTATAGACGTTCATCAAGCCCACCATCACCGCCATAACATTCAAAAATGAGCAGCCTCTCATTCAAAGCTCTCCAGTTTTTGGAATTGCAAGTTCGTCCCAGTCCTTCGATCTTTCTCCTCTTAGTTCTACGTTGTCTATGTTCTTCTTTCCCTAACTCGTACGCATCTCTCTCGTTGTCAGTGAGAAGGTGAATTGGAGTCTCATCCCAGACAAGACCCTCCAACACTCGCTGAAGTATTACCGAAACAACACAAAGTACTCGAGTCCGATAGGGACCGCATACATAAACCGCTATCTTGCGCATTACCGCTCGTGCAACGCTCGACCGCCCTTGGGCACGTTTTTGGAAGTACAACGCGAACTCTCCTCCTGAACTCGCGCTCGCCAAGACAGCCCAGAGTCAAGCAGAAAGAGACAATGTGTGGCCATTGTGGCCAGAGGAACATCCAGACCAATTGTGGGAGTGGATTGAGCTTGGAGACCACGCACCCAGGATTTCCATGGACATTGCGCTACCATGAAGGAGTGCATGGACACACTCTTGCGGTTCGTGCATTCCACGGAGCAGGCCAAGGAAACCATGGCAAAGAAACAGTCCCTGTGGGAGAGATCCAAGTGTAAGGTGGCTGAGAAAATCAAAGCCGCCAAAGATGAAGCACAGAAGACCTTGGATGCAACTCGACTTGAACATCAGCTGCAACTAGATGAAGTTGAGCAAATCCTGGCGAATTGCGCAACCAAGTCACCAATTTGGAGCTCGAATTGGCCAACAACAAAGAGAGAGGCAACGCACAACTAGGAGCCAAGGAGAATTCCAGAGTCAAAGCGCGAGTCATAACCTTGGAGACCATAAACGCGCAGTATTTGGCGAGATGCAAGGATTTGGCAGCAGAACGTGACTTCGCATAGGAAGGACAGTCCTCGCAACCTGTGACAACTATGGTGTCCGAGGAAGTTGCACCTCTAGAAGCAGAGCGTGCGAAGACAGAGAATGCGAGGGCGAATTTTAAAGCCAACAAAGTCGGCTGGGTATGTGAGGCAGTGCGCGTCATAGTCACCAATGTATACAAACTCCTCAGAGACAAGCCCAGTACCATGGCACATCCAACCCAGGAGTTCATTGACCAATGCTATGACAACGCCATTAAGGTTTGGGCCTGCAAGAATCGGACTATGTATGGGATGATGAAGACATGTCTTTGCAGCAGATCTTGCAACCAGGGAGTGAGGTACAAGCAGGAACCCGAGAAGAGACACTTTGAAGCACACTACCACTGCCCACCACAGATTCCATGGTAACCCCAGGCCCACTAACGACACCAATCACCCCCGGAGCTCCAAGTGACCCCCAATCTGCTTCTGCTGCCCAAAGTATTGCCAAAGGTGAACAAGAGCGTCAGGTCAACATTGCGTGCCATCAGGCGGACCTGAAGGAGATGCCTCAACCCTCGCTACCCCAGCTACCACAGATCACGGTATAACAGCCCTCGAAATCTTTTCAAGATCATAAGGATGCTTTAAAAAATATAGAGGAAGGTAACAATCTGGAAGTGCAGTCTGACAATATTGACGGTGATGAGGACTTGGGTACAGCCATACATGAAACCATGAAGTATTTGATGAGAACCCAGATTAGGGTGCCCTTTACTCCAATCCCGAAGGAAATAATGTGCGGTGTCCTACGGTGTAATAAGATGCTGGCCAAGAGCGTGTTTGATGTATATCAACACTGTGCTACTGCAAAGAATAAACACGTCCTAATGCATAAGGGTGTTGCTGCAGCCATAAAACCCCTCTATGGCGGCCAAGATACACCACGTCGCCAAGCCCCACAGAGACCCCGCGAAGAAACCCGACCAAATCGGTCATCATCCGCCAGTCGCTCCAAAAACAGGGGTTAGATGAGTTAGTGATCCTGGGAATGACCATGGACCCTGTATACAAATTTGTTAATACCACAATGTTTTTTTCTTTCCATACGAACTTTGTTGTATACAATTTTTTTCTTGTACATGTATTGCATGCTTGTTAAGAGATGGATTCACCATGGATCTTGGACACCGTGGGCAGTTTGTGATTCAGGGATTCACCATGGACCAAGGTTGGATGGAGATGATGCATGGATGTCTTGTCCTCTCTGAGGGACTCATGTAATACTTTGATGACATTTTTTTCCAAGTGAACTCTGTTGTATACAATCTGCTTAGATTTGTACATGTATTGCATGCTTGTAAATTGCATGCTTGTCAAGAGATGGATTCACTATGGACCTTGGACACCGTGGGCAGTTAGTGATTCAGGGATTTAGCATGGACCATGGACAGCGTGGGCAGTCAGGGATTCACCATGGACCAAGGTTGGATGGGTATGATGTATGGATGTGTTGTCCTCTCTGAGGGACTCATGTAATACTTCAATGTTCTTTTTTTTCCACATGATGGTGTTGTTGTATACAATCTGCTTAGACTTATACATGTATTGCATAGTTGTAAACTACATTCTTGTAAATTGCATGTTTGTTAAGAGATGGATTCACCATGGACCTTAGACACCGTGGGCAGTTAGTGATTCAAGGATTCACCATGGACAACATGGGCAGGTGACGGTGGTATAGGCAGTTAGAGGCAAATAGTTAGTAATGGGTTTAGGATCACAGGTAGCTATTGTATATAGACGGGACTGATGCATGGATGTGTTGTCCTCTCAGAGCGACTTATGTAACACCACGATGTTTTTTTTTTTCCATATGAACTCTGTTGTATACAATCTTTTTTTTCCATATAAACTCTATTGTATACAACCTTATACATGTATTGCGTGCTTGTAAATCTCTTTTGTAAATCTCTTTTGTAAATCTCTTCTGTAAATCTCTTTTGTAAATATGCGAGGCCCAAGAATACCAAGGTCTCCACTATATCTTTGCCCAACACAAAGAGAAACCCAGGGCAACCAAGGCCCGGAAGAGGAACCCACGGCAACCATAGCCCTAAAGAGCAACCTACGGAAACCCACGGCAACCAAGGCCCGGATGAGGGACGCACGGCGACCCACGGGAACCAAGCCTCGGAAGAAGAACCTACAGGAACCAAGGTGTCAAAGTTAAAAAACAAAATGTAAAACCCAAAGGGGTCTCAGAAATATGACAAAAATTAGACCCTAAACCGCATAAAACTTTAGTGGTGACGAGATCAGGGAGTCTTATGGTGTTTATAAGTTACAGGAGCTTTGAGAATATACCACTCAAGTTATCGAACATGTTACAAACTCGTATAAAAATATATATAAGTCTTTAAAAAACTGACGCCCGGGTATGGGCACAAGTTTAACTCATTGATGTCCCATACTTCCAATTCAACACTACTTTAGAATATGTTCTATAAAATGTTTGATGAAACCCTAAAATGGAGTAGACATAAAAAGAAAATTTGCAAATGTCAATGTAAAGATCACATCTGTATGGTTGAATGTATCAAAAAAAATTAACATTTTGAAATTTTTATTTTGCAAGATGTCATCTTAAGATTCAAGAAAACACATGATATCATGTCAGAAGCATCCAACTTCTTTTTCTCAAGCCAATGGTATGTTAGCTCTACAATGATACATCTAGAACCAACGCTGCGTCACAACAAGAATCTAAACGTGAATCGTCAATTCTAAAGTCATCCGTGCGCATAGTCTAGATTCTAAAGCTGTGTTATGCATTGTGCCAAATCCAAAATCGGTGTTAAGTACCGCCCCAAACATATTTTTGGTGGACATATATGCCATAGAAAATATGTATGAGGCACATGAGAAAATTAAAGACTTAAACAATGATCGTCCTATGCAAACGATCGGCAAAGTCGCAACATGTAGAAGTAGAATTTAGTAATAAAGTAGTAGGAGCTTGAGCGCAATGTTTCAACAAACCAACGCTGTGACTTTGAAGGTTTAGGAATACAGTTGCACTTTACAAGTTCTGCGACCTTCCAATATGCTCGATCGTTTAAAAAGGACAGTGGTCACAAGGTTCAATCTCCATGCACTTACATAAATTCAATAGTCTTTCACTGCAGAACACTGAAAACACCATTGTCTACTGGACCATGATAAATTTGTCCGCACAAGTTACTTGAGCTAATTGACAAGCTGAAGCTCTATTGATGCTCATCTATGTATTGTTGTTCAAAACCAGCCTATGACGTGGTAGTCATGTCCATGTCACAAGTCCATGCTTTGCACACTTTATGCAAAGGTGCCATTTGATAACAACTCCTTCGGGACCCCCAACAATGAGCTTTGGCCAAACCAAACTCTGAATCACATCTTTCTCTAGTCCAGATAGAAAGAAAGATTAAATCCAAGGTTCTACCAAAGGTGCTACATTCAAATCATAAGTTTTAGCGGTCTCCATAGCCTCAGCATCGAGGGCGAAATTCACTTGTATAGAACACTTCGTTGCCATAGCGTTTCCGCTTGGTAGATCAGAACTAGGTAGATCCTAGTTCCTCCAAAAACTCCACGGTTCTTCGCAGGGAAGCTTGTAACGGACACTATTGGAACAAAGTTGAGGACGAGCCATAACAATATAGTGAATGGAATAGGATCTGTAAATATTAGCCGCACCAAATTTAAAGCAATCCGTTGTAGAAGAGTCTTTTGTGACACGTTTCCTTATAGCAGTCACTTATAGCGAAGCCTTGAATACTCTCCAACTGCAGCGCCTCTTCATAACACTATACAACACTACAAAACCAATTGACGATGAGAAACACATTTTATACATAAATGCATCCACAACATTGTAAAATAAATAGGATTGTGTATCAAAGATATTCCTTTGGTGTACAAGAAGTTTAAGACTAGTATTGAACCTTGTGGTCCATGTCCATAACACTCTGATCTCTTGGAAATCTACACTGTTGGAATACTATCAACGCTATTGGAAATTTGTGTTGTTGCAAACGTCCACAAAGGTGAAAGATCAAACGTTTCTCTAACAATCTTCTCAATATAACGGCGACATAAGATTGGATTGAGCATCAGTGCCGCAACTCAGTCTTTTGTTTAATTTTTTACATCCCAGGTCCCTCCTGCAGCACACAGTAATATTGTGCTGAGATGCTGCCACTCTAGACTAATAAAATGCTATTCTCTACTTTCTAAACTACCATTTCTAAGTTAGTATTCTCTACGCATACTCCGTCATGCATTACTCACTCTAAAGAGGATCATTGTAACCTTTACCTCTAACGTGGCAACCTTTGTAGAATCCATCGTGTTGTAATTGCAAACAATATTATTATCGTTGTGTGACACGTTTTCTACTTCATTTTTAGCAATTTGACTGAAGCTTATGTCTACACCAAATTCTTCATCAGTGTACGTGTGAGCACTGATGTGTACTGAGTACAATACTTGCAATGGAGTAATCGGTTTGGAGGTACTTTGGATCCCAGTATCATGTACAAAACTCTCTCCTTTTAGTGGCGGGATTATCCCATTCAAGTTTTTCGTCGGCTATAAAAGGAATGAGGCTGAACCTTTGAGCTCTTCTACGACAAACCCAATGTTACGTTATTCCACTGGTACAACAATCGCCTTATTGTGACTTTGTTGTGCCATCTCATGGCTGCACTTTGATATGTCATCATCTATGCTTTGGTGCACTTTAATATGCCCTACCAACGCAGCATCCCGGTAGCTGTGGCGCCTCCACCAAGCTGCATTTTCTTCAACTACCACATTGTGAAACTGCCGGATTCCTCTTTGAAGCACTATACGGACATGCATTCGTGCTCTATTCTTGAATTACTTCATCACAAATCCATCCAATGTCACAATTTTGTCTGATGCGGAGAGCATGACTCTACAATTTGTTTTGATTGCCCCATGCTTCATGTGACTTAGTGCACCAAATCCTAACAAATTGGTGCTCATTTTTGACAGCAATGTCTTAGAAGGCATGAATTTGCATCGTGTTTACTCATTCAAGTAGGGCTTGTATACTCACACCCCGAGTTGACCACACCTATTCATCAAGGTTCAGCCTGTACAGTTCATTTGCAACAGCGTTTCTCATCCCACCCATGTCTGCAAAAAGATAGTCACCGCGAGAAACTAAGGCTAACATCACACGTTGAAATGTAATCAAATCCGCACAACACAAGTAAAAAGTATCTCTTTTCAATCTCTACTACGGACATGATATGAGCTAGAACCTCCCAAAGAAGTGGTCGAAGAGCATCCGGATTACGTACACCAAGATGTCTGGCTTCAGACGCTGGACTCTGTTGTCAATAATAGCCTTCTCCACATCTTTGGCTTCATCCTCTAAGAAGATGATGAGGATGTTAGTGAGAATGCCATACAATCTAGGAGAGCACGAACATTATAACTAATACACTATATAGCTGGAAGTGTAACAATTGAAAGCATGTCATAATTTTGAAAGTATATCACTTACAATATTAAACATCGTAAAACTGAAAGCATATCATATTGTTTGCAAGTATAGCGATTGTAAACACTTGAACTGGACTTACCATTGTGCCTCCATGGTTGTGGTGGCATTTTTTTAAGAATTACAAGCTGACTCTTGAGAACCCACCAAATAGGGTATGAATTTCTTTTTATGGCCTCAATCCTCTCTGCTGCAATCTTTGCCCATTCATCCTAGCGTTTCTCCAGAACATCAAGGCAGGCCTTATTGCGCTTATCTTCAAACGACTTGCACGCTTGCTTTCATCTTTTGGTGCTTTTTGTAGTAGTCAATGTAAAGGCCCGTATCTTGCACAGAACGTGATAATGGAGTATATAAGCTGTTATCGATGAGTGCCTCATTCATCTCATGGATTGCATTAGAAACACGGGCTTTGACATCGTGAGTCAGCTTTGGGTCATACTGCAACACATGGCCAATCAGATTTTTTTAGACATTGAGGGAAAGGGAGACAAAGATGGCTACATCAGTCCAACGTTTTGTTATAGAATGTATGCAGAGTGTTACGTAAGTCATACTCATACCTTGCCAAAACACCACAATGTCACATAGTTCATCTTGTTCACAAAGTCCCCAGTCTTCTAAAACTTGTTCCATCTCCGTTTGAACTCCTTCCCTCCATGTTCCAAAGTAGCCCACGGTAAAAAATTGTCTTCATGTCTATAGATGGTAAAGGTTTGTTAATTTGGAATTCATGTGGTGCACTAGGAAGCTCAAGATTTACATGCGTGCCATTGGCTTCACGCCAAGCCATCCTTTTGTGTTCAACCTTATTTTTCTCTAAACTCTCTAACCGGCAAACTTTGGTGCCTTCAACACCTTTATGGCACTAGATTGGGGAAGAAGCCCCTCCACAGTGAATTACATAAGTTGTCTGTCCTTTTGTTCTGTAGAATCTTCCTTCACTAGCACAGCTTTATCCTTCTGTTCTGTGGCATTGCCTTTTTGGGCTGCTACCCCTGCCATTGATATACGCGCTCATCATAATACATGCGGTTTACTTTAGAGCCATTTCAATGTGCAGCGGTGTCGATGATCAATGAATCCTGAACAATTGAGAGAGAAAAAGGTATACACACCTAGTATGCGAGATGGCCTAATGAGGCCACGGTATACATACATTTGATAGAGAAAAAGGTATATATACCTAAGTTGATATTTGACTTCTTAGGCTGCGGTTCTGCCCACGATACTCAAAACTGAGAGTAATCCTCTATGTTTGAGACAATGGCCATGCCCTTCCTCTTTGCTCGTGCGGTGATGGTAGGATCTAGGGTATTGGAAACGACAGCCTTCTTTAGATTCTCGGTTGGTTGTAGACTTTTTACCCAACTATTCTTGGAGTTATCCTGGTTTATGATTGCAGCCTTTTCCAATAGTGTGTGCTTTTACTTGCAAGGTACTTCCATTGGCACTTGCTTCAAAACATACCCACATGGCTTTTCTTCATTGGAAAATTATTTTTTTGCATGTGGATTGCCTAAAGGCGTTTTCTTCATACCCTGTGGCCGGTCCTTGATCTCAAAACCAACCATCTTCTTCAAAGCCGACTTTGCTGAATCCTTCTTGCTGCCAATAGTCTCTTTCATTTTATTTGTAGAAAGTGACACTTTTATGGGTCGTATGCCCTTCTGTGGCGCACCTACTTTGCTAATAATGCGCCACGAACACTGGCAGGTTTCCAAATTGGATCCTGATTTGACCCTTCCTCTAGCATAGTGTTATGAGTGTTATGACTATCACAGAGTATCAGTACTATATTATTCTCTTACACTGTAAAAACCCTGAACCAACATAGAATATCACCCTTGCAAGGCAGGACAACACGTGAGACGTACTTCAAATGCATTGTTAGTGCTACACGTGTCTTCATTGTCACAGCTACATGTGTCTGCATTAGTACTATTGGAACGAGTACCTTGAGCTGTAGATGTTTCTTTTACCACTCTGTCAGTCGCCTTTCTTTCAATTGCCACATGCGTGAACTGCCCAACTTTCCTTTTTCTAAACATTTCCGTGGTTTTTCCTTGTCCGCTTTCTATGTCCGAATATGGATATGTTATTTAATCTCCCAAGGCCGGGCACCCTTATTTGAATTGGTAGTAGTTTAATCTCTACTTGTTGGGAAAGTCATATTAACTGCACATCAAGCACCTCCTAATTTTTTTGTCTTCTTGTCCTTTCCAGGTGCTTTAGGCTTCCCTCTAGTTTTCTTCGAGAGGAACTCTGCCAAGAGCTGATCAATCTGATTTTGTGACTCATATTCGAGAAAGAAATACTTGTTATCAATCCCAATCCTTTGAGTTAAACCCCTTTAACCTTGTACTTGGTACTATTCTACCATCCTTTGCCCTTGATGAAGTACCAAGAACCGCAAGCTAGATACTATTGGCACCAAGGTCTGTCATAGATGCACTTGCCTTTTTCCCTGTAGCAGGCTTTATTTGCACACGCCGGACTATGTGATTGGACGCCCTTATCTTTTCCATGCTGCCCTTGGACCGGCTGGCCTCCATATGGTTCAAGGACCTTGCTGCAGCCAACAACAATATTTGCTCAGCACCTCCAGTTGTGCCACCCTGCAAGTCTCTCGCAACCAGTGTTGTCTCAACACCGGCTGGTTTAGACTACCCAATAACTACCAACTTTTTTCCATGTTCCAAATTTTGTCGATTTCATACAGCACTGCATCCAGTGAACCCTAAAAGAGATCGATAACTTTTGTGAATAAAACATATAAGTTTTATCATGACAACTCAAATTCTAGAAGTCACAATTTCCTACAATGCTCTTAAACAACAATTCGGAACCATCGAGAAAATCAATTCAATTAGATTATACAAGACTGTTTGGCTTATTCTACAAATAGATTCCATTCAATTTAAGGTATGCAACAATACTCGGATTCCAATATTTCTAGGGCTGTCAAAATTTAGGGTATACAATCTGATATATCCGTTATGCTGGTTTCATCTCCACAACTTCAAACCCTTAACGAGTTCACAAACATGCGTGGGTGTATACATAGGCCCACAAGGCAGTGATATTCAATGCAAATGGATTCATTGTTAAGTCAATCAAAACATAAATGTCCTTGTTTTGGTAAATGTCCCAACCCCAAACTCCTTGAATTACTAGCAATCTCTTGGTCTCATCTAATCGTGGTCAATTGTTACATTTGAAATTCATCTGCGCTGCAATCTAGATAATTACATAACATTGATACTGTTACTAGGAATATAGAACCACGATACCCTACACCCTGCTCTTGTCCTCACTTCATTCTCAATAACAACACCATATGCTGATGGTACCTGTACACACCCTTGTGAGACAAATTTAAATGCAATTGAGTTCACCCTAAATCCTAATCATATTAGTCCTAGTACTTAGATATTTCAAATATACAAACAAATAAACATCCTAAATATCATTTAGCTATCTAGAACCCGTTCCGTGTTCTTGTCAGTAGACAAAGAGATATTGAGTTGAGGGTTCCAAATAATACGTCTACAATATATAAACTACTAGGAGAAGGCAAAGAACCCTTTGAGCATCCCAATGACACGCAAAGGGTGCGATGAAAAGTGATAATCACCTAAAAGAGATAAAAAGCGGTCTTCACACAGCAATGTGTCTCTTCCACAAACTTCTAGTAATCACGCAAATCGCAAAAGTTATCAAATGGAAATCTTGGCTGTGAGGCAATCAATTTGAGTAGGATTTCAAAGATTGATGCAGCGGCTGTTCAAAAACTTAGTATGGCTGCGTTTTCGCCGCTCAGCATATATGAACCTCGTCAAACATTCATAAGCAAAAATAACAACAAAATAAATAAAGAGTTAGCTCAACCGGAGTTCGTGTAAAATCCGCCTTCTTCTCCAATGCAGCATCAACAACTACAAGAATCACCTACTCTTAGTTACACCAACGCAGGATCATTCTGCGATTTAGGATTAAGGCATAACATTGGACGCGAAAATCCTATAGTTTGAGGGTAATCCAAGACCCAACCCAAACTCGATCCCTGGTAAGCGGTAGTATGGCATATGTTGTATGTATGTACAAATATGTATAGATGGAATACGTAAAGAGCGTATATAGTTTATATGGACCCAGGTTCGAGATTACTTATTTCGGAACTAACAAATAAGGTTTATGGCTATATTTGAAATTAGTGCTATACAAGATCCGACTTTGTTGGGTTCCGCTATACTGGAATCTTCATGATCTTCCACAACTTGATTGTTGGTCAAAGCTTTGCGCAGTTTGTCTCTCGCTCAATTTTGGTTTGTAGATTTTACTGTTAATTGGATGAGGGTCCTCTCCAATCAATTGTGCACAATGATTGCGTTAGGGGAGAGTACTACGTTGCTAGCTTCTAGAGGTGATATTCACCCAAAACATGAGGACCTTCATAGTTTAGGATTTCAAGCTCCTAGTCATTCTTCCTTCCCATAAGCTCTTGCGGACATCAAGAAGAGTGTTGGTAGGTCCTTCTTGTATACTTATGTCCGGTATACTATACCAAAGTGCTGGAAGCTACTAAAGAGTGCACGGTAATTCTATACACAATTAGATCTCTAAGACAATCTGTTTTATCGGAATCAACTTGGTAGTTAAG
Source organism: Pohlia nutans (assembly GCA_022496805.1). Classification (NCBI taxonomy): domain Eukaryota; kingdom Viridiplantae; phylum Streptophyta; class Bryopsida; order Bryales; family Mniaceae; genus Pohlia; species Pohlia nutans. Next base: position 8,161,196 of record CM040106.1, on the reverse strand, counting down.
AAACTTGACGAATTCAAATACCAAGAACAAATAAACAAACTACCAAAAAAGAGAATTTAGTAGGCACAGATATCAGGAAGACGGATATTCGAGAAAACAATGTAAACTAAATTTCAAAAGAAGTGCCTTGTCAATGTGTTTTGGCTCTATTACTTTTATACAAAGTACAACCGAATTTGACCTAACTGTCAGATCAGAAAATAAAAGTGTTTTCCTAGATCTACTTTCTGTGGTAACTTGAAAAATTACGGGAGTAGTTAAAAACCCAGATTGGTAGACTACCAGTAGTCACTATTTTATTGTGAACACTATCTCCTCTCTAAACAAAGTTCACTCCTTGAACTTGTAAACATTTGGGAAAATGCAATTTTTCTATTTAGTAGATAAAGCTCGAAGACGGCGTTAAGCTCGAGCTGTGAGTGGAAGTATATCATAGGACACGAAGAAGTGCTCGGTTGCTTAATTTGTGTTGTGCGGCACGCCAGATGTGCCGTTAGATTCCAGTCGAATGGTGCCTTGCTGAGCCACAGATGGGCTGAGGAGGTTGCCCTCAAAAGATTGGCCGAATAGGGAGTGCAAGCCTACTCTCAATAGACTAAGGCTTGCATAGGTCCTGCTTCCAATGCGATGATGTTGGTACCGGAAGAGAGAGTTGGTGATTGACCAAAGTTGTCCACCTCCCAGTCAGAAAATGCCTCTAAGTAACGTTGGAGCAAGGTGTAGGCTCTGGCTGATGCAAATGTAAATTCCTGGATTCTTTGCAGATCCACTCGATCTTGGGAAGTGTGGCCGCTATTTCGAACAAAAGTCGTGCGTTTTGGGTCGTCTGCTCCTAGAGTTGTTGGCGAAGAGCTGTGATCATGTCGTTCGTCTGAACTAGAAGTGTGGTTGCTGGGTCTTGTTTTTCGATCAGCTGCGACATCATGGTCTATTGCTCCTGGATTTGTGCGGTAGAAATAATTAATTCGGTTCGATAGTGATCTTGTTGACTCCAAATTTGGTTAAGAGCTATATTACTTTAACCAAAAGTTGTCGCTGTGGTGGCGAGCTGAGCTTCTAAATCCGCAATCCGTCATGCCAAGGTGTTGATTTGTTGTTGGAGTGCTTCTTCTCTCTCGGATGCGACCTGGAGTTGCCGGATTGGGTCCGCCACCCGCTTGATTAGTTGTAAGAGATTTCCTATGGCTCGTCGCATGAAGCCAATGTTTTGCTGGAGGTTGCTAGGAAAGCTGAAGAAGAGGTCCGGTAAGCTCAACTGTGGTAGTCAAGTCGGTTGAATGATGGAGGCAAAGGTTGTCCCTCGGACGCTCAATGGTGCTTGTGTCGGGCCATCCTGCAAGAACGACCAAGACGTGAAACTCTCGGACTCTCACGGAGAGAAGATAGAAGCATTGCTATTAGTCTTCAAGAGGGGTGGAGTCTAATCCACGCTATTCTCCTCAGTCATAGGTATTTCCAACTACAGTTCTGTCGGAGGGCAACTGCTATCGTCCTTGGAAGTTGCGGAAGGCGAAGAGAGGAGCAAGTGGGAGATAGAGGTCGGAGACAAAGTGTCAACTGCAAAGGCGAAAACACCAAGGTGGGGGAGGAAGGCATGGCGAAGGGCGGATAAATAGTAGGAGAGAGAGAGAAAGAAATGAATGAGGAATTAATAAATGGCGGTGGTGTTAAGGATGAGGTAGTGGAATGACTCAGCCAAGGAGGTGCAGCCATGTAGTGGTAGACTGGCGGCACGGTAGGGTTGAGTAGTGCCAAACCTAGAGGTTGCAGGTTCAAGGCAAAGTTCAGGTTTACCGGTTTTGTTGGCAACGACAGTATTTGTGTCAGTGTGGGCTGTCAGTGTAGTGTTTGCATCAATGCTAGCTCCAAGTACGGTGTTGGCATTGGCACTGGCTCCTGGTTCCGTGTTTGCATCGGTACTTACGACAGGTATGGCAGTCTTGTTGGTTGTTCCAAACATAGGTTTGGATGGTCAAAATGCTGGATCGGTTATGCAGACATTTTGTGTTCGTCCAAAGCTGTTGGTTGCTGAGCTGGGTGGAATTCCAAGGATATAAAATTGGTGGTCGTGGTAGGCTCCTTTGTGTCGTTTTTGTCTTGGTTGTTGGGTTGTAGTAGGATCTCGCTCTTGTCCGGTGTTCTTTTTGCTGCTTGAAGGAGCTGATTGTTGTTGAGGCATTGGTAAAGCTTGAGCTAGTTGATGTTGACGATGATGGGGTCAGGGGTCAAACTTGTCTAATGCTATCTATGACATAATGTTATTGGCTAAAGGATATTGGACGTGATAAGGATCAAACCATTTAATTTTTAGCTTACCGCGGCGGATGTTGGCGCCTTTGGGTTACCAAAATACCGAGTCGCCTAATCGAAACAGATGAATTGGTCCAAAAGTATTTGCCTATTGTTTGCGGTTCCATTGTAATATCCCTTGAGTCTCGAGAATCCGTAGCGGGATTCGTTCAAATGCTCCAAGTCGGTAGTGCGAGCTGCGAGTATGCGTTGGGATGTTGCGTTATGTTGTGTGGTCTTAGTTGGTACTAAGTGCTCAGTAGGCGTTAATAGAATTATGTCATATAATAGCGGGAGCGTAGTGTTACTGGGACCGATCTTGAATGCGGTCGACTAGGCTAATAAGATTGTTGGTAGCTGGCGATCCCAGTCAGTTCAGTTATAATTGACCAATTTTTGGAGTAGCTGGTCGACGACCTTCTTTTTTGATTGGGCATGTCCATTCCCCTGGGGATAATACGTCGTGGACGTTGTGTATTGCAACAAAAAGTGTTCGATGAGTACTTGGATGACTTCATTGTTGAAGTGGACGCCTTGGTCACTAAGAAAGTGGTGAGGACAACCAAAGCGTGTAAGGATGTTTTCATAAAAGAACTTGGCGGTATCCCAAGCTGTATTGTCCCGGAGTGCTATCGCCTCGACCCATTTGGTGGCGTAGGCGGTAGCAAGAAGGATGTACCTTTGTCCTACTTGCCTGTGTTTGAGGAGGCCTATAAATTGGAGTCTACATTTCATAAGGGGCTCCATCGGTAGGTGGTAAGTAATTTATCGGTAACTGCCTTCTTAAGACTGCCAACTTGTTGACATTTGCCATAGCTTTGGTAGAACTCAAATCATCATTGTGTAGAGAGGGCCACCAATATCCTACATCTAGAATTTTCCGAGTGGTGATCTCAGTCAAAAAATGACCTCCAGAGTTGCCCTTATGAAGCTTGCAAATGACCAATGGAATTCAGTCTCCAGTAATAATTTTTTGCAAGGAAAAATACTTTCTCTGGTGGTACAAGGTGCCATCAATTAATTGAAATGGAAGGACTTGGTAAGCTAACCTTTTTTTGCATTTGGTGCCCTAGTCGAAAGGAAAGGTTTTGTTCTAAAGGTATTCTTGCACCGATGTGAGCCATTCTAGTTCAGTGTTGAAAAGGTGTGCGTTGGAAGTGGCATTGATAATTCCAAAGGAGAGATCTGCGATAGTGTTTTGTGATAACGCATCGGCAATACTGTGCAATTTATCTGGTTGTTTACTACGGTAAAGTCAAACTCGATGAACAACAGGAGCAATGACGCAATGCGGCCAAAGACTTGGGTCTTATTCACCAAGTATATCAATGCCATATGATTCACTTAAAAAACGAATTTGTTGCCGAGTATGTAGTGGCGGAATTTCTTGATGGCATACACCACTGCCATTGCTTTGCGCCTAGTTGTCATATAATTTTTCTCCGCGCGGGACCATTTTGCTACAAATATAGTTTTGACATTTTCCCAAATTGGAACTTCAGCTACCGGCATGCTACTTTTGGTGAAGAGAATCATTGGAGAAGTAATAAGAGTAATGTCAGAGGTGCTTACTTGGCAGATGTCATCGATCGCCAATGTTCTGATAAAATGGGGAAATTCCTCAAGTAAGATTGTTTCTTCTTCATTGGTGAGACCTTCTATGTAGTTGTAGCAGATTAGCGCGTCCAAGGTGGTCGCTTAAAAACCTGATTCGCAGTTGATTCCAACAGTGCAAACGCTGCCATGGCCCATGATTTGGATGTCGTTGTTTGCCTAGTCATAAATGACTCGAGCATCTCGGAGCCATGATCTACCATGCAATAATGTAGATGAAAATTTCACATCTTTACAAAAGATGACTATAAGAATAATGATATAGGGAATACCGTGGATGTATATTTTTACGTCTCAAAGAAGCCTTGTTGGTTGTACCAAGGAGCTATCCGCCATCCGTAATTTGAAGGTTGCAGATGTCGGCTTTGGTAGTTCGAGGCGACATCGTTCGGTTTTGGTGATGACTTTTAGGCGAGATCGTCCGTCGAACAAGACGTCACGTATCTTGTGTTTGCCAAGTTTTGTAGAGATAATCAGCATGTGTCAATCGACAGCGACTAACGAGTGTACCGTGACTGTGGCTCTCTCCAGTACCAATACAAATGAAGTAGCTTTCTAGCAGAGGCAGCGTTGGATATGTTGACTAATACTGCGAACAATGGACATAAGGTTTTTAAGACTTACCTGTGTTGTTTGTGACTCAATTTGTTGGAAAATTCTAATGAAAATTTCAATGTTGGAGCTAGTGTTGGCCACTGTTGTTGGTGAAGTCGTTGGTATAAGTGGAGAAAAATCTTGTAGTTCGCCTACAGTTTATAGCAGTTTATGTTCCATAGCTTCTCTTTCGGCTTCCAATCAAAAGTAAATGTAGTACAAAGTACCCCGGTAGTGAGTGTGTCTTTGCCCGAAATAGAGGGGTCTTGTTGATGAGTTTGACCGCGTGTCCGGGGTCCTATCTGGAAGACGTCAATTGTATGTATGTTGGCGTTCACTACTGAGGACACTAAGGGTTGACATAGTTTCTTCTGGGTTGCATATTTTACATCATTGTCGAGTAGTAAGGGACACCCATGCCCCAGATGCGCACACGCTAGTCCGCACACGTTGCAAGGATCAATGGTAAAAGGAAACAAGAATGTCGTTGGATGTCGGTACTTCTCGCTGCCAAAAGAGGTCGTGGTTGGATCTGGTGTATTGGTGTTGCGTCGGTTTTCTTTTGATACTCAGTACCCAGGTTCCGGAAACAGTTGACCCAATTGTGTATTATTTGTCCGCGACCGGTGCACTTTGTGTTATACCGAGGGTTTTCTCTATAACTAATGGAAAATTAGTTGGGCCCTCGTGTATTTGGTAGTCCTTCTTTAGCTCGTGTTATACCGAGTCGACCGCTTCGGAGAAAGTTTGTTGTCGCAATCCACCTCTGGCAACTTGCAAGTATTGGAGTAGGATGCACGGTACTTACTCAACATAAACATATCGTAAGGGGGGGCGCTTAGATTTTCCGCTAGTTGTTGTAGACGATCCGCATAATCATCAACAAATTCATTCGGTAGTTGAATGAGTGTTCGGAATAAATAGTTCGTTTGGTCATCAGTTTTGATGGTTCCGTATCGTCGTTTGGTTGCGGTGAAGACTTCTTGGAGTATGATAGTTGGATGTATCTTTTTGTGATATGCAAACCAATTGGATTCTTTTTCGGTAAGGGAATTAAAAGCTTCATTCGATAAAGTGAAACAAGTTGAAATCTCAATTTAATCCGTTCTATATTAAGAGCATGAATAGGGTTCGTTAAATTGATACATTTTAATAAATTGAGACTTTTAAATGCCAAAACACATTTGAAAGTACTTTTTTGCGACTCTAAAAAGTAGGATGACCCTACAATCAATCTTTGTACTAGTCCATTTCATTTGAAATCTAGGTAGACCATAGTAAACCGCAATGTCAATAATTCCAACATTTCTCAAAATTGAAAGTTGCATGCGAAAATAGATGAATTTTATAATATGATACTGAATTTCAGCATATAAAACATCTTAAACAAAAATTCAAATCAATGTTCTCAATGAGGTACATTGAAAACAAATAATGAAATGCTCTTAATAAACACGATCGAAACCACTATGGACGATTATGTCCGCAGTGAGTTTAGATTGTTCCACTCATATTGTATATAGTGTCAATTTTATTTTTCGATGTACACCAAGCTAAACGGGATAGTAAAGCCGTCCCGTGTAGTCGTCCTGTTGCGTCCAGCCGCAGGAGAGGCCATCTCGCCGACGCGGTGGCCGTCCAGTTTCGGAGAAGGCGTCCAGCCGACGGAGAAGTCGTGTAGATGGTACTAAACCCTAAACTTTGCTCGGCAACGATATAAATATTGATTGCCTTGCTCGAGGTTTATATCTTCGGCCTTATGCGGCCCATGCAAGTGGCGCTATGGAGATATTAGTATGTCCTCTGGCTCAGTCATACAAAGTAGATGATTGTGGCGATGTAGGGTCTATTTTCTTTGACATCGTTCGTTTAGATGATTGAGCAGATCGAGTGTTCATCAATCCGACTAGACTTGTCAACAACCCTGTCGGTCGTGCCGTGGAAGTGTACGAGACTGCTCCAGTGGATCCAGCAAAAGACTTGGTTTTGAATACTAGTTCGTTGAACATGACAGTGTGCGTTGTTCTACATGTATACTCGAGCGTTGCGAAGTTGTCACTTGATGTGTATTCGCCTTAGAAGGAGCATCTGCGATCGATGTTTGTTTTGAAAAGACTGCCCCGTATTGGCCTCTCGGGTTATAGACACGCATCTGGATAGTTTTGTGGTGCAGGTAATTAAAATCCGGCGATGTTGTCTTATTTGTGATTGCTCTCTCATATATCTCGACAGCTGTAGCCAGGATGGAATTAAATATAATGTGCAACTTGAATCACCCACGAGTTTCCATATCTGTGTCTTATGTGTTCGAACCTCACACTTCAATGTGGACTTCTTGCTTTTGCCTGCATAATGCTTAGGTACACTTATATTGCAAGCCTTAGCAATGAAAGAGAACAAATCATGAATTGAAACAACAAATGAATTTTCTACACCCCAAGTGTGCCCGTCCAGTTTGACGCCCCACCCGTCCACCTAACGGCCCTCCCGTCTAGCCTAAACACCTAGCCGTCCACTTGACGGCCTGCTCGTTCACCCTAAAACCTGTTCCGTCCTAACAGCAGACTGGCCGTCAACCCGCAATGGAATTAAAGGCCGTCTGGTCGATGGGCGTCTTCCTGAACAGGAGGCTGTCTATCATGATGCATTCAAACAAAATTAATTTTAATGCAGCTGCATACACCATAAATCACCATCGATTGTAGGCCGTTTGTATAGCCGTAGGCCCGACTGGATATCCGTCCAACGGACGGGCCGGCCATCCAATTAGACGGGCGAGCCGTCTAATCGACAAGCTTGTCGCCTACCCGGACGGATAGGTTGTTTGATCAACAGGGTGCAGTCCAAGCCAAAAACGAGCAGTCAAAGTAAACGGGGAGGCCATCCGATTGGACGGGTGGACTGTCCAACAGTCTTCTGGCCTGTCTTATGGGTTGCGCATGCCGTCCAGCTAAACGGGTGAGCCGTCCAGTTCAACGGGAAGGCCGTTAGGCTTATCTGATTTGTGGATTTGGATGGTCACTCGGACCGGTATCAGAGCCTGTGGATGGCCTGCTTGAACTTAAACCGCTGTCTAGTAGGACGCTAGAACTGTTGATCAAAGTTCACGACGGCAAGGTCAGCGGCTGTGATGAGCACATGCTTAATTCGAATTATGATGAATTGACATAAATGACTATGCCTAATTGGTATGTTGAGCATGAGAGTATAAGATGAACAAAGCCTCATAGTAGATCCATGCTTTCTCCTTTGAGCTGTGAAGTCATCGTTTGCACAAAGCCTTGCTTGGTAACTTGGGAGGAAACAAACGACAGTGGATGTGGTTTTGTCATAATATTTGATCTGATATACAACCCACATACGAATTCCCGCAGCTTCGGCAAGATTATGAAAAACTAGGACATGACGATCGCTGGGAATATAGCAGACGTTGAGACATGGTAGACATGAGGGACATGAGGACTCCTAATTCAGGACATGAAGATGATAACCCACCCAAAAGGAAGAGGGAGAACAAAATGACCGTTCAAATGGATGTCTATAACACTCGTCACGTTTTGGCGTTCTGTGGCTGGGAAGATGCGCCTAAACCAGGGAGAGCAAAAACAGCGGCCAAGTATGTGGATTGGGCTCATTCATGTCATCTTTGGAAGGAGTAGCGGTTAAAAACGATTTTAAAAAGCAAATACGTGAGCTTCTCGGATTGTCGGCATAGAGCGTCCAAGAAGCATTTGATTGAAGTGGCAAAGGCTCTATGGGGACCTGATACCGGATGGGACTCTCTCGTTGTGTCAAATGGCTTATGCGGAGACATTTCTAGGAAAGGACGTGGTCTGGAATACATATCCTAGTGGGCACCAGGTGGATTGATATCTTGCCAAACTTCGCCACATTCCTCCTAATCCAATTGTGTCGTTGGAAGTATTGGAAGCGGACACGGGGGAAGCAGCAGCGGACATGGATATGATGGAGCAAAACTGGAACAACAACAATGGAGCAAAACTACCTTGAACTAAATGCAATGAACATAGTACAAGACGACATAAGGATGGAGGATCACATAGACGGTGAGTAAACCCAACTAGCTAGGTCCTCCGATGATCAACGAAGTTTTGCGAGTGGAAGAGGAGGGGACAAAACAAATGGTTGTCAAAGCAATAGTTACTACGCCAAGCAATGTTTTGTTCGAAATACAACCGGTGAACGAATCGCAGCCTCTGCAAGACTCCGAGGATTAGAAGCCCGTGTACAATTTGTACAGGCAAAGAAGGAGGAGTTGGCCCAAAAACACACCGATTATCTTGCTAGAGCCAACGAAGTGTGATAGGCTCTAGAGGACAAAAATGAAAAACTAAAGGCCCAAGTTGCTGAACCCGTGACGCACCAACGTCGCCTAAGTATTGAAGTCTGACTTCCACTAGTTCCGTTGGATGACGTAATTGAGAGAGCATCATATGGCTTGTTGGAAGAAAGGGTGGCTACACCATCGTGTACGGTATTCACGACGAGACCACGGGCACTAAAGTTTGGAGCTCCTCTCTTTGCAAGTGCAAATATTAGTGCAACTAATGCATCAAATGAGGGAAACGTTGACCTGGTCACATTCTTTGCCATGCAATCACGAGCGGAGGGGGCCGAGAAGGAGCTAGAACATTTACAAAGCGAGGATGAGAAGTTGAAGAATGCATTGCAGATCGCAGAACCTTGTATTGAAAAAGAAAATTCCGACATGGAAGTACTCACCAAGCAATTTCTCGAATTAGAAATTGCTTAGAAAGAAATCAACCGAAGGGAGTTATTGCGTCAACTCACTAAAGTGGGGGTTAGACTCCATCTTAAACGACAAAACGGTGAACTTTGGATGTATAAGCAACGTGCGACCAAGGCAGAGTATGAAGTGCAGTAATGAGGGTTCAAATGTGACTGCTACGGTCTAATCGAGAGGAAACAATGTTCGATATGTGCCAAATGAAACTAGTTCTCACTCTCGCACGTCATGAGTAGGAACAAATGCAACGCGAGGTGAAGAGTATTGCAGCGCAATTCAAAGACAGTTCACAACGGTACTTTGGCATGACATCATGGCCGCTCATTGAAGGGATGTTTTCTGATAGTATACGAGAAAATCTCGATAGCTTGAGCATTGATTGGAACAACACTCCACATTTTGAGTTCCAATTCAAAACCGCGCGGTATTGCTACGGAGTGAATGGCGGTGCGGTCCGTGCAAAAGAAGCAGACGGACAGCCGATCACTCCTAAACCGTCGATGTCGCCTAGAGTTGCGAAGTATTTGACAGATGGATCCATCTATATACTGTGTATGAACCGTTTCGCCCGAAAGGTGCATATAGTCTTGATACGTGTCCTCATTTGTACCACCCTCAATGTCTCATTCCATACATGGTGGTAATGAGAAGATGTGTGGAGTGCAGAGCCCCGTTTCACCCTTGTTTGTACAAAAAATTTGGACTTGAAAACCACATGCCACCACGTTACGAATACAACACGGAGAATTTGCCACTCGACTCCAACAAATGAAAATAAAGGAAAGACTTGGTATGGATGTGGAAGTGGTCTCACTCGGAAAAGCACCTTCTGGTATAAACAGTGGATGCAGTAGCATGGGAGAGCGACGATCAAATGATAGCCATGGTTAAAGCGATCTTTCCCGAAAATCAACCTGATAAGCGCTATAATTTTGCCCGACTTGCAAGTGGGCATTTGGATGTCGAGCAAGAAAAATTTAAGCGTAGTAAACAACCGGAAGGCCTAGTATATAACCTCAACAGAGAACCTCTTGGAATTTCTGACGCTACGGAAACTGAAGAGCAAATTGCGCATATTACCGAACAAACATTCTATCAAGCAAGAGTGTTGAAGGCAATTTATAGTCATTGGCACAAAGAATATGATCAAGATGCAGTGACCGTATTGAAGACTTTACAAAATAAAGCCGGACTAAAGCCTTTTTTGCAAGCAAGTATTGCTAGAGGCATTCTCAAATCAAAGTCTAGTGAAAATTCAGCATCACAATGAACTGCGGAAGCACAACTCGGAGCAGCACCAGTACAACAGCCATAGCTACAGCCAACGCCGCAACCCTAAACCGTAGTTAGAATGATGTATAGGTGATTAGGTGCTTTTCTCCATTAATAGTTCTAGACTAAGAGGTAGTGATCAGTACTCGGACATGAACAACTCCATCAAAATTATAAATTTTCCAAGAAGTCTAATTTTTGCAAGATTGTAAATTTATCATTTGCAGTGTAAATTCCCATGTACAGTTAACCACTTTTGACTCAAGTGTGATTTTTTTCAGGATGTATATATTGTTCACATAAAATGTATATATATTTGTGAATTGTGTAATTGTGAATAATGAAATCTAGGTATTGACATCATAAATTTTTCAACAAAATCTCACTATATATACATATATACATACATATGCGTGTGTGTTATGCTATTTAACATTAATCTTAAACCATGCACGTAGTTTGTCCAGCAAAGACGTCCAGCTGGACTGGTCAAATCAGACCTTCCTCCTTCCCCATCTATCCGGGCCGTCCAGCTGAACAAGACGACCAAGAACCGTCTGCATGGTCCGTCGAGCTGGACCGTCCGAGGGGTGTCCATAGGGACCGTTGACCACGAAACCCTAAACGGGACATCTCGCTAGACGACTGGACCGTCCATAGGCCATCCAGGCCGGAGGACCGTCGACATCAAAATCCTAAAACCCTAAACCTGGACGGGCCAATAGACCGTCCACATAGACTGTCGACGTGCGGCAAACCCTAAAACCCAAACCCTAGAAGTTGTCCACATAGATCGTCAAGTGGCCGTCTACGAGACCGTCCAAGCTAGACGTCGAGCTGGACCGTCCGACGGGGCTGTTCATCCAGTCGAAGGGCTGTTCATCCATTCTATCCTGCATAGTAAGTTTTTTAACCCTTAACACAAATACAGGTCCTGAAGATTCGATCTTAACGGACCATGGGCATTGATTCTGACGTTATAACGCTGTACAGAATGTTGTCATTGTGCATTGAAGAACACCAAATTTGGCTACTTCGTACAATATAGTGGGAACATATGAAATCGTATTAGTGAACACATTATGGATGTTTTAGTGATGTTAAAAAGTTTTTATTTATGATCAGTGAATTTCTTTCAATGTTTTGGTGAATAAAATAAATAAGCCATCACTAATGGACCTAGGCATGCAATCAATTCTATAAAAAAAGATGCTTTTTTTGTATGCACGGCACAGATCTTATTGTGTGATGAATTCCATTCCTAATGATGTAGTAGGGTTTGCTAAGGCAGTTTAAGGAAAAAAAATTTAAAAATTCAATGTTCTAAAATAGTATAGATATACAAGAGTAGAATTATCAAAAAATATAGGGTCCACCAAATAGCAAAATATGAGGTATATAGCCCTCGAATAAACATATATAGTACACTCATGTATCCTAAAGAATAAAATTAGTGACTTCTTAGGGGTTTCAATCAGAAAGAAAAATAGAATTTCTCTCCTAAGGGTCCAACTCTCGCTTCAATGTGATGGTTTTTGTTTAATGCACTAGAGTTCATTTGCTTGTTTCAAAAGAATGATAATGATGATGACGATGATGATGATAATCATAATCATAATCACAATCATAAGCATAATCATAATCATAATAATCATATGTTCTAAATCTTTATTATTTTTCCCTTGTGATGTTCATTGTGTTATATGAGAACTGTCCAAAGAGTCCACTTCCGCGGTAAGCCTTTACCGCGAGGTATTTTATAATTTTCTATCATTTATGTGTTTAAGTTCACTGTTTTAGCTGATCAAATATTTTGGCGTACGGTGTTACTAGTAGGATTTTGGTCCTTTATAACTAGTCCTTTGTGACTTACATGGTACTTTGTGACTCAATTCTTTAGAAAAGAAGTCGTTTTGAACCATTTAAGCCATAAAAGACCAATTATAAAAGACCAATATCCTACCAGTGTGTGCTCTTTGCTTTTGGTTTTAGTTGGCCTTTTTTATTATGCCTTTTTGTTGGAGTTATTTAGCTACGTATCATTTTCAAACCAATTAACGGTGGAATTCTTAGTGTTTGTACGGTTTGTTTATTATTTTAGTAGAATAATCTTTAAATAACCAAGGTGGAATTTGGAATTTACTCTTATGTAAACCCTGAGTTCTAAGTTCTAGCCCCTGGTTTTCTATCAGTAAAGTGAGAGTTTAGATTGCATTAGACTAGCAATTATTTTAGACGGATGATAACGGGTGGATGAAGGCCCATTAGATGGATGTAGCTTGGAGTGGGATTTTGAAACCCACCCTTGTCGCAAGGTCACCCTGAAGCCCATCCTCGGCTCTAAGGCTCTACGCTTTCGGACTTGGGCCTCCCATAACTGCCCTTTACCCTGCCCGCTTGAGCTCGTTTGCAGACCTGACCTCCTTTGCAACCCGACCTCCCTTTGCAAACCCAATATCCACGTGCCTGAGTTCCTGATCCGTTCCCTGCATGCGTTCCCGTCCGCTCCCCGAGCTCCGTTCCCTGCCTGCGTTCCCGTCCGCTTCCCGAGCTCCGTTCCCTACGTGCGTTCCCGTCCGCTCCCCGAGCTCCGTTCCCTACGTGCGTTCTCGTCCGCTCCCCATTCCCTGACTGCGTTTCCCACAGCCCATTGATACCCGCCCATCGCGAAACCCGCATATGTACTCTGTTGGCCCTTCTTTAGTGCAAGAAAACTGGGAGCAAAACTGGGAGCACTTTCGAGGCTCCCCCCTCCATACACTCCTACTCCAAGCATATATATTTCTCTTCTTCGACTTCCACATCTTGTCATTTATCTTGTCACAAGTTATTTACTTCCACTTCCACTTACACTTCCGCTTCCCTATCTTGTCACAAAGTATGTACTATCCATTGCAATAAGTTTAGGGTGTGTTTTATTGTCAAAAAAAAGGTAGTGTTCTACACATTTGTGTAAAGAGTGTACCATTAATGTTTGTAGGGTCTGACCATAGGGAAGAGGCATTGCAAAGACATCCATTTCATTGGGCTAAATATCACTGTAGCAAATATATTCGGTCCATGATTCCACTGAAATGCATTCTCATCCTTCCGGTCAAAGCTCGTTGTAGCGTAGCTGCTTGTTATTATTATATCTTTGTTATTATGTATATTATTTTTCTTGATTTCAAATTGTGTGTTTTTCTTTTGCATTGCTTACAAACTTTAAAATAGACCTTAAAATTCAAGAAATACAATTAGGGTTCTCAAAATTTAGGGTTTACATATTTATTTGCATACATTGTTCTAAAATGTGAGTGTATATGTGCACATAGTGGTTTTTCTTTATACAGTTTTTGTGAAGTTTTGGCGTGAATGATGGAGGATGATGGAGACCACATGGAGGATGACAATTTCTACCCTTCCAAATTGAGGATGACTTAAATGAGTTGATGGGGGTGGAGGAATTTCTCCAATGTGTGCATGAAAGAAGTAACATAGATATTGAAAGTTCAACATGTCAAGAAACTTACTTTCTTATCATCGAATGGAGAGTCGGATATAGATGAAGAGAAAGGAGTTGATGAGATATTAGAGTCCTGGGAGGACTTGTTGGTAAAAGATGTTAGGGATATCAACATTGAAACTCCAATACGTCATGAGTTCTCTTCATCATCATTTGAGGACATTCTCATTGAAACATTTTTAAAGTATGTCCATTTCACCGTCCAATCCATTACACTTATGATTGATTGCATAAGGGGGGGATTTTTTTCTTCGTTTCACCAAATCCATGAAATAAACCCTCTTTTTTGTCCCCTTTCAAACCTTCATGGGCGTTTCACAATTAAAAACATGGAAACCCATACAATTGAGAGGTGGAAAAAAATTCAAGGGAAATCAAAAATTCTAGAAGTTTGTGGTGTTTTTGCATTGTCTCCTTTGAGAGACACAAAGGATATACAAATTCCACTAATCGAGTATTAGCGTTCGATTGTGCACAAAAGACATGTTGATGGAAATGAAAAACATTTGTCAATCTTTTTGACAACAAATGTCATTCGTACTCAATGGAGTACGGATATCTATGTGGGAGGTATTAATTCCTCATTCATACAAGATTGTCTCAATCCGTGTGAAGTGTGTCCAAAAAGTAAAATTTAGAATAAGGTAATAACGATTCCATTAGAGGACCTAAGTGCAACCTTTAATGCACTTTGCACAAAACACATCGTGCTAAGAAGGAGTTTAAGGTGCCGCGTGCGACAAACAAAAATGATGACTTATTATCATTATCATTGTGGTAGAAACAAAAAGTGTCCACATAGAAACGGTGGTGATGTGAAACACATACATCGATAAGAGTCTAGAAGAGATAAGACTTCTAGGTTATGTCATTGTGAGTTTCAAATGAAAGTTGTGGAACCCAAAATTTCGAATTGCTCAAGTGGTTTGGTTCATGCTACTATATATATTCATAGCGAACATAGTGGTCACAACCCGGGATTCGATGCGGATCTTTTCTTTCTACCGGTTCACCCTTAAGTGATTGCATGGGTCATGAAAAACTTAAAATACATGCATTCACCACGAATCGTGGAAACGACATCGGAGAGGGCGTAAGACATGTTTAAAGAAAGGGCGACGGATGTAGAACGTGCTACATATAGGCTCTTCATTATAAAAAAAGAAATGCACATTCTTGCATATTCTTTGAAAATCAACGGTATATAATTTTCTCTTATGACTATATTTTTTTCCTTCTTATTGTAGTAAGTGTTACTATTCATTTTATAAATCTACAAGGTTTTGATCTTCTAATTTGCATAAAATTGTTATTTTTATTCATGTAGATGCTCTTCGTAAGTACGATTGGGATGCGGCCCAAATTAAGATCACTAGAATTCAAGCCCAAGGGAAAGTTCTTTACCACCGACCCCTAAACCCTACGAACGAAGACCCTGAAAAGGGACCATTTGTAGATGTCATTCATGATGAGTTCATGAGAAAGTCGGCTCAAAGGTTTTTTCGGTAACAACTCTTGGATGTTGAACTCTACTTTCAAAACTAATAAATATGGATTGCCACTTTATGCAACAATTGTGCCGAATCAAGATGAAATAGGAATTCTGGGTTTTTTTATGCTTTGTAACTATGTTTTAAGATAAAGGCATGAGGGTATTGCTATGGAAATAACTTTAACTCATGTGTTTGAGTCTTGGCGGAGAATTAGGCCTTCTGCCATTGTTATTGATAAACACAAGACATCATCGAATGCAATTCAAATTATTGTAAACAACGATGTCCATTGTTTGACTCATGAGGGGAGTGCAAAGATACAAACCGGTAGAACGGTTCTTTTGTGTCACTTCTATGTGATGAAAGCATGGAGTGAGAACTTACTCACCCGGATACCAAACCAGGACAAGGACCGTATATGGAGAGTCTTACATATGTTGATGTTTTGTCCTAGTGAAAGTCACTTTGATGAGAACTTGAGACGATTTTGTGTTGAATTTCAACACATTCCGGCATTTGCTACGTACATTATTTTCGGATCGGCCGGAAATTAATGTGCCTTGGAGAAGATTGTGGCCTTGATTCGTGAGGCTTTTTCATATGGCGGTCTGGACACAACGAACCATGTAAAACGACTCTATGAGTTGATAAAGTATTCTCTCCTCCGAGGAAAGGTCAACCGGTCTATTAAAGATCTAATTGTGGCAATTATCAAAAGTACCAAAGATGGCATTCATTTTAATCAACCCACATTGTTGAGTTAATTCAAAATGACTCAATGAATAAGTGAGTTCCGTTATCTCTTTTGTTTTTGCATAATTTTTTTTTTGTTTTTGATTATCATAATTTACACATGTCTGTCGTATGTGATATTAATTTGAATCTCACTTGTTTAACGTGTAGGTGATTCGGAGCGATTCATAAGAAGGGAAAATGACAAAGCTCATCGACATCGATTAAAAGGAGGAGAGAGGATTTTTAAAGCTTATCAATCCTCTCCAATGGATGTTTTGAATGTGGTTGACAAAGAGCATCTTCTATTCCATATCAAAAATGAGACAAACTCTACTCTTTGGTATAGTGTGTCTTTAAAAACATACTATTGTAATTGCCCGGATATAGTCTCTACGTGCAAACATATATTTAGGGTGCAATCTATAGTCAAGGAATTTTTTGAAGAACCTAAAGCCGATAAATTTGTGGAAGAAATAGTGCATATTGAATCCAACATGGAAAACATAGATGTTATGAGTCCACCTCAAGTGGATGAACGAATAGAAGAGGCTACTTCAAATGATGCCATGCGGGAGAAGGTGCTCCACTCATTGAGTAAACTTGATTCACTATGTAGAGCTTCTCTAGATGTTGATAATGAAGAGGAGATGAAATGAAAATTGCAAGCTCTTCAAGCTTGTATTGCCACATGTTTGGAGCCTTCAAATTTTGAAAGACCTAAGACAATTAATCTCCCCTTCCGAGAATCTATTTCTTCCATACAAGAGAATGTGAAGCGTACATGAAAGGGGCATGGGAGGAAACGAGTTATTTCCGAAGTTGGTGAAGGAAGTGCTTCACTGCCCCCTTTGAAATGGCCCCCTCACATGCTTGTATCACACTCCAAGCAAAATAGGGCTATTTTTCGTAAATTGCCTTAGGTCACTTGTGATGTATGTACCACAAAGACATTGGTAGAAGGAGGAACAAACTCTATTAATTGCAAAAATTGTGACCATGAAATGTTTGTGAAATAAAGTTTGAGTTTTGGATTTTGCATTGACTATCTTATTACTTTGTATTCATATATCTTGATTTTATATGCTTAAATTAGTGGTTATGGATTAATTGTTGTTGGATTAAGCATATTTTGTGTGTGCAATACAAATCTTTTTTAGACAGAAAGAGGTGTACCTATATGATGTGAATGGGATGTGTCATACTTGAACGTTGAAATTTTATAACTAATTTATTCTTCATCCAAAAATTATATTTCAACTTGTGTTGGAACCTATTTCTTCTTGCCTACCTCTAAAAAATAATAATTCTAAATAATATCAATGCCTTATATCCGTATTCAATTGGGAATTGGGTATCCACCTTATGCTTGGAGTTGGAGTGTATGGAGAGGGGAGCCTCGAAAGTGCTCTCAATTTTGTTGCACTAAAAAAGGGCCAACAGAGTATATATGCGGGTTTCGCAATGGGCTGTAGGAAACGCAGTCAGGGAACGGGGAGCGGACGGGAACGCACGCAGGGAACGAATCGGGAACTCATGCACGTGGATATTGGGTTTGCAAAAGGAGATCGGGTTGTAAAGGAGGTCGGGTCTGCAAAGGAGGTCGGGTCTTCAAAGGAGATCGGGCGGGCATGGCAAGGGGCGGGCAGGGGAGGCCCAAGTTCCAAAGCGTACAACCCTTAGAGCGGAGGCAAAGCCACTCTGATGCCCACCCCAGTTATTTTTTTGTGGTGCCGTTAAAGGCTAGTTTTTGAATCGTGATCTGTGAAGAGAGCAACAACAAAGCTTTATTGGGGCGAATAGTAGATGATTTTTAGCATTGAGGTTTTTGGGGAGAATCAAAGTAGATTTGAAAAGAGATAGCTAAGATAGACGACCCCAGAATTATAGAATTAGAGATAAAGACTGCAACTTGGGAGCAACTAGCCTTGGAGGTCTGATTATGAGTAGCAAGGAAGGCTACAGCCCTGGTTACAAATCCAGTGCGGCAGTAAGAGGGAGCCGGATCTTGCTGAAAGGATTGAAGATATTTTGCTGCTGCGATAGCGGGGCAGAGAATGGGTTTGTGATTAACATGAAATCGACAGCGCGGTGCTCTGTCAGAACGCATGCGAGCAAGTCATCGGGGGCGAAAATTATAGTGAAGGCGCGTGACACGAGTTCAACGGCGTGGCGACGCAAAGGAGGACAATGAGCAAGAGTCCCAGACTCCAGTGGTCTCCTAAACGGCTCAACATGGTGCGATTCGCAGGGAGATTTGTGACGACAGGAGTACGAGCTCAATTGCAGGACGCTGCAAGAATAACGGAAAGGTGACGAGATTCCAACGACGCAAAGGGCGAAGAGGACGCTGTTGTCGACGACACAAACAAAAATCAAAATCAACTTGTTGTACGAGGGACTTGAGTAAAATTTGATGATCACGATCAAGACCATGCGCCCTTGCAAGGCGCAGCGGGGCGCACTGTAAACCCTGTCTCTTTCACCGTGTGATATAACGGAGGTAGAGAGGGTGATATTATGGAAGGGACACTTCCCCTCCTCTTTTCTAAAATCCTTGTTTCAATTTAAGTCAAATTTAAGTCAATTTAAGTTAAAATTGGCTTATTGGAGTTGTGTACATTGAAGAGTATCTTATTAGCTTCTTTTTTGGTAATTCTTGTTGCCCAAAAACGTGTGTGATTGATTCATGGACAATCTCATTATTGGTTAGTAATTGGTTGTGGAGGTTGTCGTTTGCTTATTGTGTGGCATGGTTGGAACCGGTGTAAGGCATAGTGCGGAAGCGTTGTCCAAATTTCACCGTGTCCATATTAGGTATCAATGGAATTTAGGAGTAAGAAATTAAATTTTTGGAGCACGACACGAAAGCGCTGCCCAAAATACTCCAAACCTCCTCAAAATTCTAAAATTGTATGAACTAATTGTAAGTTGCTTGTTGTAGGAATTAGGACTCAAGGAAATTCCAAATTATGGAATTTTGATGCCCGTTTAAATCCATAGTTGTATGCTGTAATTCTTAGACTCATGTGATGTGGAGCACTTAGGGTCACGATTTGGGCAATTTAAAGCCCATTTTGACCACTTAATTACTCACCGGCCATTTGATATCAATTTTAAGTCCAATTATGGGTATTGTTGTGTGCTGCCATTTTGGGTGAGGGTGTAATTTCACCTCACCCACTTGGTTATCTAGCCAAATTAAGCCCGCTGGTGAGTATCTGGGACTCTTAGGCAATTTGGTAAGAAATTAGGACATGTTGTGGCATTCTTTAGGTCAAAATTTGGAGTGATATTGTGCTACCATTTTCTAGCGCACCCATTTTGGGCATTGTTTTTCACCCTTGTGTCCAGTTTTTCACAACATGCATTCCTAGCTAAAAGGCGTCCTTTGCTTGGAGTACAAATATTCATCCCTCGGCCAGCTATGCAATACGTTGACCGGACTACCGGTCACAGTACTCATATTATGTAATGGACATCCAACACATCGATTTTTATTTTATTTTATTTTATTTTTGTTTTACAAATAAACCAAATTAAATATTTTTAGTGCATCTGTTCTTTTTTTGAAACTCAATAAAAAACGTAGGCTAATTCATCAATAAAATTATTTCCAAAATAAATACTATTTTGGATAGTAATATATAACATATTTTCAAATTAGATCTTCCAAAAAGGGAAATAAGCTCTTTTAGAAAAATAAAATATAATAGCATTCAAGCATATTTTTTAAATAACGGGATGGAAGAGAAAAAAGGGGGAAATATTAAAGTTTATTGATCATGCAATTTACTTGTAAGATGGTTGTCAAAACTACATAGACGTTTGTCATAGTGGTCCTCTTTAAGATTCATTAGTTGGTTAATCAAATAAATTTTAAAAATTCATCATTCTAAGTGGCTCTAAGTGCTTAGAGACACCAAATGCCTTTAGGGATTATTTTTTATAGAATTAAGACGCAATATATCAAATAAAAACATAATTGAAGTCCTTGGGCACAAAACTTATAATTTTAAATATGTTGATTTTTATACAATCATAAGTAAATTTATATAAACCAAGTTAATTACATATATTTGTATATTAGCTTCCTTATCATGTGTTACCTCTCACACTCAGATCGTTTGGATGCTAATTGATCTTTAATTCCTTCCAATTCAACTTCAATTTCAACATGTCTCGTTTCAGCTTCTTTTGTCTTTCCTTGCCAATCTTCAATTTCTTTTTTAAGAGTTTCAATATATACTTTTAACATTTCAATTTGCTTCATTGCTTTTTCTTTGTCTTTTTCCATGTCTGAAACCTAAATTAATGAATAATTTGTTGAAATTTTACGCTCCGTAAACACAATATCAATGAAAATGAGACTTTACAAAGTTCCAATGCTATACCATCTATAACCAATTTAAACACAATGTAATTCTAATATTGACTATATGTCTATTTATAGTATACATACTTTAAATCTAATCATATGTAATATGTTTGTCATATATATTAACACTAAATACAAGTTTTACAAGGTGAATAAAGTTATCATCTTAAAGTCCTTTGAGTCTTAAATTCAAGCAAAAGTCTAAAATGAATTATAATGCGTTGATGTTGTTTTTAATAACTGCGTGTGTTATGAAATATATTGAATGTATCAATATAATTACATTTATATAAAATGACACAATTTAAAGAGGACGTTAATATACAATACTACATTCATTTTCTCAAACCATTTTTATAATTTTTAGTATATACAATGTAGCACACAATAGTTTTTATTCAACCAAGCCAAATTTGTTGAATTAAATTGATGTTTTCAATTATCAAGGGAATAAGTTTGAACCATTCTTTTTTATCTAATTTTTTCTAAATGTAGATTTTGTTGAAATTTTTATGTCTCTAGTAATATATAGAAAGATTATCTTATTTAAAATTTTCAACTTATTGATTCCAACAAAAAGGTTTGTATAAAAACTTTCAACTTCATTATATAAATAACTTCAAATATACTTTGTATTTTGGTGATCTTTGTAGTTAAAACACAAATTCTAAATAAATTTAATCAAATTGATAAATACCTGCATTGATTCTTTGATGCTTTCAACTAGAAGTTAAAAATTTGATTATTTTGCATGTTTTGATTTTTTAATTTGTGAATTATAAATTGACCTTTGGAATTTTATGTTTCAATACACTTTTGAAATGTTCAATATTTTTAGATATTGAAATTTTGTGAATATGCCTTATATCTATTTGCAAATATTTGATATAGAAAATGAAGTTTCTTTCTTTTTAATTTTGTATAAAGAAATATTATAAATAATACTAATTTGAGGTATATAGAATTTACTTTTATACATATATATAATAATCTAAAATAGTACACACGCAAAGCCATGTATATTTGTTGTTTTGTTTTTTGTATTCATACTATAGATATGTGTAATTGCATAGTCAATGGGAACTTTCTAAACACCTTGAAGCACTCCTTGAAAATGTGTTGTGCATATTAAAAAATTGAAACAAGTTTTTGATTGAAGAAACGATATGGAATTTCAAGAATTATTATCAAACAAATTTTTTATAAATAAATTTAAAAAAGTCAAAATTTGTATTTTGTGAATACCATTTTATATGATATGTGTAGTACCTATAAAGTTCATGTTTTGTACTAATGCTCTTTGAGAAAGAATTTACTATATGATGGAAGAGTGCTCAATGATGGGGAGTTTATATTGAAGAATGCACACAATTTATGACTTCAAAGTTATTAAATCACTAAATTAGAAAATGTTCTTGTACTTAATGATACAATAAATAGGAAATACATCTCTAAAAGGAAATATATCATGGATTGAATTTTGATACTTGTAACATCAATCTATTCCATATGCTAGTACAATTTCAAATTACAAAACAAATAATATCGAATTTCAAAGTAATGTTGGCAAAATGAAAGTTTCAAAAGTGCGGAATTTATTCAAATAGTCGAATTTTGTACAAGATGAATTTGTATATCTATCGCAATGATATAAAGTACGTTAATTTATATTAGAAAGTGCGTGCGCTTGGTTTCTTTCGTTTGTTTGATTGTGTTTTTTAATTTCCTTTATGTAATTGTTTTATAATTTCAAAAATAGAAACTAATAAAGGCTTTTGTTATTATTGTTCAAATGTTCTCAAAGATGGAATATTTACATTAATACATATTTCAACACGTATTTTGAAGATTTCAAATTTTTAAACACACATAGTAAAAGATAAATAATCTCTAAAGGATCGAGGGTTTTGATTAAATTAGGTTTGCTAATGTATACTTGTATGTGAATTCCACAACCTTCTTCAATTTGATTGGTAAGAGTTGATTGTAGTAAAGAATTTTGGCTTGCTATTTTAATAGGTGAATTCAAAAAAAGAACTCTAGATATTATCATAAATTTTTAAAATATATATACACATTGAAATTAGAAAAAAATCACAATTTAGTTTATAATTTAGTGTAATTGGATAAAAATATGAGATTTTGTAAAATCATCATATCTTGCAAGAATTTATTGTTTTTATTTTAAATAAATGTCCATATTTTAATTTTATAATATATCTATCAAGACTTTGAATGCTCCAAATGCGAAATATGTTTAAATCATATCTTAGATCTAATTCTCGTGATTTTAGGTAATCATCCTTAAATTTATTTTTTAATAACTTGAATTTTAATTACTAAAAAAGTTGGAAATGAGAATTTGATTTATTTTCATGTTATATAAAATTCAAGGATTTGATTGTATAGATGTAATCTGCAACTTATAACTACAAAAGGAAAACAAATCACTAAAAAGACTTAATTTTGGTTTGTCCAATTTGTATGGCAATTGGCAAAAGTTAAATTAAAGTGCATCTAAAATCATTGTAGTTTCTTTCATTCAACAAATTTCTTTGATCTCATTTAGCTATGTATTGTATTTAACATGAATCTATTCTATAGCATATTCTATCATTCGGACATTGCAGCAATTGATTTTTCAATGCAACATATAGAGTTTTGTAATTGACATTCTAAATTTAAAATCCATTTAAATATTTTTTGATTTTTCATAATGGTTAATTTTTTGTAAATTTTCATCATTCACTAGTAAAATTTTGAAATATTTGAAATGTGAAATTCAGTACATACCGTACCCTTAAGCTAGTTCCAATACTAGTGTGATAAATATTTTATTTAAGAATTTAGACTGTACAAAATGCCATTGGGTGGTTGCAAGCTATGGACACCCAAGCTTTTTGTCGCGGTCTACAAATTGGTGCATTTTCCCAATCTTTGGAAAATCATCAATAAATATTGGGATGGAATTTTGTGACGAAACAAACTGCATCATTTCAAGAATTCCAAAGTTAAGAAATCTACCACAATAAAGTTTGCAAAATTTAAATCTTTCTATCCAAATTAAACATTTCTACTTCGATTTGGTAGCGTGTCACTTCTCAAAAGTGCACTTATTTTATGGGAAATGCTAGAAGGGGGTCAAATTTGAACTTCAAAAATTTATAGCAACATACTACTAGTGTGTACAAAGCTACCATATTTTATTAATTTTGGTAATACGCTTACTTATTTTTTAATTAACTGTTTTGTGATGTTTTTGTTTTTTAAGATATTCGTGCGGTTAAAAGAAATAATTTGGAGATTTTTTTTTGAAAATGAAACAATAGTTCAATTTCAGAGATGAGACATGAAATGCATTTTTATAAAACCTAGCTAAGGATGTCATGTAAAAAAGGCTCAAATTACCCCTACTAGGTAAAAAAAAAAGGGCTGTTGAGTAAAGTCCAAAGTCTTGAAATTAATTTAACAATTGCTAAAGTGAAAGTATTAGCATAACTCTTTGGGATGGTGAAATTTTTGATCTAATTGAAAGTTGAGAAGTGCACATTACATCACTAGTGCATGAGTTGCACGACTCTTAGCTGCAAAAGTTGCTCCCCTCTTGGTAGACCGTAGCTTGCAATCACCCCATTTCTTTATTTTCTTTCTTTTGGACAACTTACTAATTATGCAATAATTATGGTTTTGCAATGCACTGTAGACATTTCAATAATTTTTTCTTTGAATTGCTTCAGTAAAAACATTGTCTTTGATTATTTAAAAATTAAAATTGTCAAAAACTGCTCCATTGCATCACTCCGCAACCAAGACGGAAAGATAAGTACTAAAACCTTAGGCTTTAACCTCTCAATTTTTTGAGTTGACTTTGCGGGCCGTTGGCTTTTTTGTAGTTATTGTTGATTTTTAAGTGGATAATAACAAGGTGATTTTTTTGAATACTCAAAATTTGCAAGTAATAGTAGTACGAAGTTTGGTACGATTAAGTGGAATGAACAAAACCCTTACGAAAGTTATCTGGAAAATTCCTTATGTAATACACTTTTAAATGAGAACTAGGAAAGACCAATCTGTATAGAATGGGGAGCTGAAATAAGACGAATAGAGATTTGGCTCATAGATGTAGAATGAGAGAAACGAATATATGAGCGGACTGACATATCATTACCCATGGTACAAATTCATAAATTATTGTACATAACAGGCTATCTTTGACATACAATTTTGGTGAGCATCCCAAGAGTCCGTGTCAATAGCCGCTCAACCTCAACAATGAGGAAAGACTCTAAATCCCCCTCGTATATAAATACAAGAGGATAAAAACTGCCTTGTATTTTTAACATATAGGGGCTACCTGAGAAAATTATCCCCCCTTCTAACGGTTTAGAACTCCCTAGGAGATCCTCCTCAACCAAATTTGGACCATAGGCTCCAAATTTTCAAAAACATTTGCCCAACAAGGACCTTTGGTTGCCCAAAATGGAAATTTCTAAAAATGGACCCATGGGTGACCAGTGCTTGATTTAACGCCGGGGGGGGGGGGGGGGGGGCGGTTTAGAGTCGAGGAACACTGAGGATCTGACAAGGCAATTTCCTACCTCCGTCGCTATTACCTGCTATTTAGAAGGCAATTTCCAACCTTATGCTGATGACGGAAGTCATTGAGACAAAGAGCTTGTAACACCACTGCACATGTCCATCTTTCAAGCTATCGAAATAGGAGTCTTTGATTGCTCATAGAGGCTAGATCTAACATCTGTATCTATAGAATGGAACAAATTCAGACTGACAGCAAATGCAGTCTAGGTCTGCTATCCTCTCACATGCACTACAATTATCAAAGTAACAACCATTCCTAGTTAGTGTTGAGAGGTGCAAGACCACAAATATGGTATGGAGTCGGAGCTTTTTTCTCGAAGAATGAATCTATTCATGATGCAAGCCCTCGTCAACATTTATAGACAAAAACATTAAAATGATTTTGGAAAAATACTCAAGTAGAGCAATCAATTTTGTGCAGAAGCTTCAAATTTCTTGTAGACATATTTACTTTTGCAAAAAACCCTAGTCATTGCACAAAAACTCCAGAAATATTTTTACAAATCCATTAAGTAGTGCAATCAAATTGCGTGCAAAAGCTTGAATTCCGGCAGACATTGTCACTCTTGACACAGACCCTAATCACTAGCACAAAAATATTGTGGCAAATCAATCAAGTAAAACATCAAACAACGTGCAAAAGCTCAAATTTGTGTAGACATTGTCACTCCCAACACGTAAACAACTAGTACGCAAATAATCACGTGTATAAACGAAGGCTCTACTTTGCTTTAAGACCTTTGTTGTTGAATGAAGTTATTGGCGTCATTCAAAGTCCCGAGCAACCTACGTAACGCAAGCATAGCTAAAAGGTACCAACATCATTGATAAGATCGCAGATAGTATGTCATGTACCGTAAAACGACAAGGATCTAATCTTGATGTCGTGTAATAGAATTTGAGAAGTTTAAAAGAAAAATTAGGCTCTTGCTTTCAAAGTTCTGTTCAAAAATATTAAGGTTTATGGCTGCCATTAAGGGTTTTGTAGTACTCTTCTTCTGTTCCATGTCCTTTCCACTATTCTTCTTTAAGCCGTAGTGCTCTCCTTGCTCTGGAGATTGGTATTAGGCACTAGTACAAGGTTGCATGCGTACCTTAGACTGACTCGATGTAGGAATTCATATCAAATTTTAAGATGTAGGAAGAGCTATTGAGCTTGCCAATCTCAAATCTGGTTTCATGCGATTGCATTCACAAATTTGGTGTCAAGCTCCTGCAATCATTGTGTATGTATGACATGCTAGCTGGTTCTACGCTTTAGGTAATACAATTCTCTTGTCTTTTTATCTTTGTTTAGCGGTTTAGATAGACACTTCTATATTTAATTGTAGGTTTATAGTCTAGGGAAAATGTAATTTTGTCTTCTAGCTATTTAGTATTTAGATTTTATAGTACATTCTCGATTTATTTACCACACTTTTGGATTTTGGTGTTTAGCGTACTCTTGTTCTTCTTATTTCTATGTCCAACAATTTTTTTTAAGGTCATTGTCTCCAAATGGCGCTAGATGACGTTGTGTATACATTACCATTTAAAGGGGAGAAGTCCAAACCCCATGCTAACTATGATGAGCAAAAAGAAGAAAAACTCACAGACACTAAAGGACATAGTTAAGAACCTTGATACTTGTTTAATCCGATATAGTAATTTCAATTGGCTACAACATAGAACCAATGGAAAGAGATCATACATCAACTCCCACATTGTAGCTATTCCTTGGAATAGATCATAGGACTTGGTGCAATGAGAGCATCAAAATTATAGCTTCCCTTTCAAGTTTAATTGAAGAATCCAATTGACAAACCCTCTTGATTTGATAGCATTCCCACGTCCTTGTTCACCTCGGGGGGTGCACAGTACTAAACATGTAGAAGTATACGTGAGTGCATAGAAGGGGTATTAATTTGAACACTACCGTATTACGTATACATACAATAAACACATTTAGAGCTAAAAATATTCACGTATACTTACACTAAACGTATATTTAAAACAAAATACATCTGTAAACAAAGGTATTTTAGACATACAACCTCTTGTATATAGGGGGTTTTTAGAAGGGGTCATGAACGCACGTGATTCTCAAACATAATGTAGAGTCCACCCCCCGAGGAGCTAAGTAGTAGCAGAAATAATAGAACAAAATGTAAAGAGGAATTTTACAAATTACACTTAGGAAAGATAATCACAATGACACTTCAATTGAGAAAAGCATACTATTTGCTAAGAAGTTTGGCTCTGTTGTTTTTATACATGTACATCCTAATGTTATTGGTAACATTCACATCAGTAAAAAAGTCTTTAAAATCTACTTTGTGAGGTCACTAAGGAAATTACTGAGCATTATAATTCTCACGTTCATAGTACTACAAGAAGCTGCTATTTTATAATTAATACTATCCCCTTTCTAAACCAAGTATATCTCCAAAAAGAATAAAGGAGTCCAACAATATCTCATTTGGAGGCGAGTAATTGCAGCTGTCTCTGAGGGTTACATTAGGTGGTATCGAGGGCCGTTGGTGATACAGAGTCTGAAGTGTTCATTGGTACGGCTCGTGTAGAACAAATATAGTATTGAGCTGTGGTATCCTCGTCCAAATTTCTCCGGGTGTCCAAAAATCCTTGGTAAATCGAGGAGCTAATGAAAGTGTCAAAAAACGGTTGTTGGAAGAGGGAGTCC
The DNA here is from genome assembly GCA_022496805.1 of Pohlia nutans. Lineage (NCBI taxonomy): Eukaryota > Viridiplantae > Streptophyta > Bryopsida > Bryales > Mniaceae > Pohlia > Pohlia nutans. The sequence continues at coordinate 8,133,272 of CM040106.1, read as the reverse complement.
AGTCCAGTATTTAGGAGACTAGGGGCCTGATTAAGAGAACCTTTTGTAAAAAAGATGTTTGAGTTGGGAGTACTAAGCGGAGATTGTACCTGTCGGATCGTCTGCTTTCTAGTTCAAAAATGCCAGTCGGTGCCTTTTTAGCAGCCAACAAGAGTTGGCCAATGCATATGCATATGAGATGGATCCCCCCTCGTCTTGTGTCATTTTGGTCGTGATGCTGGCCATTTCAATTCAAACCTCATGCCTGTATTGGTACTATTCTTCAAGTTGTTGGTGAAGTGTAAAAATTCAACGTGGCTTTAGTATCTATCAATCTCTTTAGTATGTCGCTATCTTCTTCTAGTAGGTAAAGTTGGTACCTATGCTGGTGTTGAAAGGGTAAATACTAGAGGTACCAATGCAGGTGGTATAGGGGTTGATATTTTGGTATTGATGTTGTTGTTGCAGGGCTTGAGGCTGCGAGAGGTGCTTCTAATGCGAGTGGAGAAGGCGGTAGTGGAAGTACATCCAACATCTCAAAATCAAAGGATCTAGAGGCGTGTGATGGAACTAGTAGTGGAGAAATTGATAGAGCGGGCAACTAGATTGAAGAAGTGCCAGAGGACGAGGAATCATCTGTGTGACGCGTTGATGACAACCGTGATCTTAGGGCCGAGTTTCTGTCAAACTCTTGAAGTGCCAAGTCCGCGTCCATATAGTCATTAGCAAAAGTGTTCAGACAGTAATGACAATCTCAGTTTAGTAGTAACACTTGTCAACTTTGGTAGGTAGGTGCTGATTTTTTCAGCTAATTATAACTAAAGAGCCATTTGTAAACTAGAAAGAGTACCATCATAGGCATTGAGCCACTTGCAAGGGCAACAGTTCATGACGTGTCAATCATGGGTGTCCAATTCATTATGCACACAAGTTGTGCATCTAAAGAATCTTGAGAATTAACATGTATTTATAGAGACTTCTTGCATTTCATGATTCATTGTGATTGAGTAATATTGCTCTTGATTAGCTATGGCTTCTAGAAGGTCTCTTGGTGAACGTGAGTTGGTTCTTCAGATGCATGAGGGAGGGAATTCGTACTCTAAAATTTCAGCGGTTCTAGGCATCTCTCAAAGCACTTGCAATGCTATTGTGCGGCGGTGTACAATGAGAGGTCATTTGAGAGATGCTCCTTCACAAGGGAGACCTCAAATTTTTGATGAACGTGGTGATTGTGAGGTTGTGAGGTTGTTGAATGCACCATCTAATGGTATAGCTGCAATAGTGGGTAGAGAAATAATATCAAGGATGGACTTGAGTAATGATACAGTTAGAAGATGTCTTCGGAGGCAAGGATTGAGAGCAAGAGTGAAAACTAAGAAGCAATTCTTGTCAAAGAAGCACAAAGCACGTCGATATGTATGGGCAAAGAAGTGTAGGCATGCAAGTTGGATGGATTGGAGTTATGTGGTTTTTTCAGATGAGTCAAAATTCAATTAGTTTGGCTCAGATGGGAGGCACTATTGTTGGAGGAGGAGAGGAGAGCATCTTTTGATCAGCATGTGCAACCTACTATCAAATTTGGGGGTGGAAACATTATAGTTTGGAGATGAATGACTTGGAAGGGAGTTCGCAACCTTCGTCTCATAGAACGGAACATGGATAAGTTTGTATATCGTGAAATTTTGGAGATGGAGCTCACGAATACTATACACATGCATGATTTAGGAGAGGAGAATGTTATTTTTTAGCACGACGACGATTCCAAACATGCTTCTAAGTATCTTACAGATTGGTTGTTAGCACAATGTATTCAACTAATTTGGCATCCGAGTCAATCTCCTGACTTGAATCCTATAGAACACCTTTGGAATAAAGTAGATCTTTGTATGAGAATGTCGGAGAAGAAACCCACTAACAAGAAGGATTTGTGGGAGAAATTGCAAGAAATCTGGTATAGCATTGAGATTGATACCGTGAGGAAATTGATCATGAGTATGCTTGAGAGAGCTGCAGATGTTTATCAAGAAAAAGGTGGCTATACACGATGTTAGTCATTTTGATTGTACATTCAAGTTTTTAGGTAGTCATGATGAATCTACATTCAAGTTTTTAGCTTGATTTTGTAGCTCATGGCTTTGTTTCCATTGTAAATAGATAACTACTTCACTTTTTGCATAAAGAATTGGACACCCACATCATGTGTTTTATTTTTGATTGATTTCTTGATTGACATTTTTGATTATGAATGTTATGATACATGTTTGTTGTAACTATGTGATTGTATGTTTAAACTTTTTTCAACTTGAATGTGAGTTATGTAGGAAAACTAGCTCATATTGGAAGTGGAAGCGTCGTGTCCGAACAATGCTGATGACCACTGTATGTATGTAGATGTTCTAGGCTACCGTTTTTCTGTGGATGAGACATAGTCAAAGTTTGTTTGTGAACCGATGTGCGATCAAAGCCCGAAGTATGGAGGGCGCAGTAGCTGTGGTAGAGGCAGAGGCTGTCGGCAGGTCCAAGAGTAGGGTCGGATTGTCAGAGGCTATCGGTAAGTCCAACAGTTGATTTAGGCTTACTCAATGAGTTTGTTAGATAGTCGGTTTGGATACCGCAGGTATGAAATTGATTGAAATAGCAGGTGTGTTGGTTGAATCTGGCAAGTCATTGTCGTTGTTGGTGTATGGTTGATGAAGTATTTTGCTTTTTGGTGGAGCGGTTTGGTGGAGTAGTTCATTGTCGTCAAGGAAAAGGTAGGGGCTTGAGTTTGTTGATGTTGACGATTATTGTGTTTAGATCAAATTTGTCGACGACAACCAACAAGACAATGCTATTTGTAAGAAAAAAGATGCACTCATTGAGGGCCAAACCACTTATGTTTAAATTTACTAGAATGAATATTTGCACCCTTTGGGTACCGGAGTATCAAGTCACTTCACATGAAATGGTGGATCACTCCGGTGGTGTTCGCCTACTATGCGCAATTCCATCGGGCGATGCCTTGGGTATAGAGGGTTCAATAGCGTGATTGTTCCAAACGCTCTAGCTCAGCTCCGCAAGCAGCTAAAACCTCGTTGAAGGGTGAGATTTTAGTCCGTCTGCTTGGTCGGTACCAAGTATTCAGTAGGCCTAAGAGGAATGATGCTATAGAGGAGCTGAAATGGTGTATGGCCAGTATCAATCTAGGATGTAATTTGATAGGCAAATAAAACCGTTGGTAATTGGCAATTCTAATCACTCCTATTGTTCTTGACTAGTTTTAGAAAGTGTTGGACGATCACCTCATTTGTTGATTCGGCTTGGCCATTACCCTAGAGGTAGGAAAAGTTGGGTAACAAAGAAGAAAATGATCCATCAACTTGTGGATGACTTTGTTGTTAAAGTATACGCCCTTTTCACTTACAAAATGGAGAGTGCAACCAAAATGAGTAAGAGTATTTTTGTACAAAAATTTGGCAGTGTCGCTGGCAGTTTTGTCCCAAAGAGCTACTGCCTCCGCCTACTTGGTGGCGTAGTTGGTAACAATCTAGACAAACCAATCGCTGGAAGGTGTGCGTTTATAGAGGCCCACAAAATCGAGGCCCCATTTTATAAATTTTTCTATTGATAGCGTGGGAAGTAATTTACTAATGATAATTTTCTTCAACTTGTCAATTCGCTAACATTTGTCACTGATGTGAAAATATTCTATAGTGTCTTTGTAGACAATGGGCCACTATTTGGCATCCAGGACTTTTTGTGTGGTTGTATCAGTGGAGTAATGATTTCTAGAATTGCCATTGTGTAATTCTTGTAAGACAATTTGAATTTGTTCCACGGAGATGCATTTTTGTAATGCAAATTCTTCGTTAAGCTTGTACAATGTGCCTTTAATAAACCGGCATGGAAGGGTTAGGAAGACAAACCATTTCTTATGTTTGATACAAACGTACGTATGGATGTAAAATTCAAGCTTCTAGTTGAGTGCAATGAGGATGGCAATGTCAACGCTACCTTGTTTGATGTCGGTAATGTATGCTTGTACTTGGTAGTCCAAGTAAATGGCTTGTCCTTCTCAGATAGCGTGGTGATGGGGGGACCATGATCTTGGCGTAGTCTTGGATGGAACATCGGTTGATTTGTGCTAATCTATTGAAGACTTGTATATATTTAAGGTTGCGTGAAATAAGAATTTTGATGATGCTCTAAATCTTCTTAGGGTCGGAAAATTTCCGCTTGGAAGATACCACATACTCTAAATTACTCCTGATTCTACTAAAAAACAACATTTTTCAAGGTTCCCGACGATTTGCAAAACAATTTTAGAGCTTCAACTAATACCAAATTCACATCATTCTGTAAAACACTTTTAGAGCTTATACTAATACCAAATTCCTGGAATTTTGCATATCACTTTCAAAGCTTTTCTAAATGGGTCTTAGTAGTGTCGTAGATGCAAAAATTGTCAGGAGTGAGCTTCATGGAATCACCAAAGTATTCTTTGAATGCTTGGATGACGGTGCTCATAAGTAGGCTGTGCGTTTTTTTAACTGGAAGGTATAACGACCCACACAAACTCTCCCCAATCAATAATGAACGCCGTCTTGTGTATGTCTTCTAAGCTAATATTGATGTGATGGTGGCCTAAAAGCCATCAAAGAATGAATATATTTTGTAGCCAACTACCGAATAGAGGACCTTGTTGTTAAATGGTAGTGGGTACATATCTTTCTTCGTGGCTTTGTTGAGGCATCAAAGATCAACTAAAATTTAGAGTTTACTTATTTTCTTTGGTACCACGATAGGTGACAACCAAGTGTTCTAGTCGGCTAGTTCAAAAAAACCGGCATGAAGGAGTTTTGTTGAGATCGTCTTATATAACTTGTTCATAGTTTGGGTTCCTTCGGTAGCAAGCTTGGTGTGCAGACGGAATGTTGGTGTCTAATTCGATCTTGTGTTGAGCGCTATGGTTAGGAACGCTTCAAAGATCTTAGTACAACTATGCAAAAATGTACTTGATTGTGTGAAATAAGTTCTATGCCTCGGCAATCATGTGGGTTGGTACTAGTGTACTGATTGGAACAATGTACGGCTTGATAGCAGTTCCAAGGTTGAGGTCACGCAATAGTTAGTCATCTTTTCTAGACCATTTTGCTACTAGAATTGATCATATCTTTTCCGGGATGGGTACTTCATCTACAAGAAAAGTGCCTTCTGTGTGTTTAATTACTTCGTTTACAAGACTAATGGAGAAATCGGAAAAATGTACGTGACAGAGATTGGCTATTGCTAGTGTATCGATTGGATGGATGAATACTTTGGCGTTGAGTAAGATTGCGTCCTCTTTGTTGGTGAGTTTCTTGACATAATTTTTAGCAGAATAATGTCTTGAGGGTGGTTGCTTGAAAGCCCAATTTGCGGTTGATGCATACTTTTTGGATGGTGCCGCTCACTATAATCTGGATATGGTCGTTCGTCTAGTTGTAGGTGACGCGCGCGTTTTTGAGCCATGGTCTATCAAGCAACAAAGTATAGGCCGGATTCACATCTAAACATAAAATCACAATAAGAATGATGATGTAGGGAATACCGTGGATGTGAATTTTGACTTCTTTGAGAAATCTAGTAAAATTCTAAAAGAGCGTCGTTTGCCATCCTCAACTTAAACAAGGGTGCTCTCGGTTTCGGTTGTCCAGAGCAATATCGTTTTTCCTCCATGATAACATTGACTCTTGATCCTCTGAGAAAGAAAACATTGCTGATCAAATTTTTCCCGATCATAACTTATATTATTGGCATCTGTCGATCGATAGCTACTACTAAATCTACCAATACCGAGGCTTCTTCCAATGTCTATACCAAGATGGTGGTTTTCTAAATTAGATATCTTTTAAAATATGTTTAGTAACACTTGGAGCAATTAACATAAGAGCTTTAAGGGAAAGTTGGATAGTGTACAACTTTATCTGTTGGAGATTGTTGTTGGAAATATCTTTGATTGATGTGTATGCTAATATGAGAGACATCAATATTATTGATATTGGTAATTACTACGGAAAGATTGTCGGTTGCTTTGGCAATTTCTTTTGGATGGTCGTCTTGACGTTGACCTTTGGTAGTAGAGGGCATCAATTACTCGGATGGTTCATAGATCCACATACATTAGATGGATGGTTTTGCACAAACAAACCATGTCTTAGGATTTTTTTTGGGTTGGTATTTGCTAATGGTTGAGTGATTTGTGGCTGGATCTCATGGATTGTCGCTGTCTTGATTTTCTTTCCAAATTTGTAGGTGGGATTTTTAAAAAAGATTGTCCATTTGTGGCCCATTTGATCTCAATTTATACCTTCAAGATTAATCCAAGGGTTGTCATTGCCAATTGACGGAGTAGGAGGATGACATCCAGGTTTTGGTAGTCCTTCTACCATGTGTGTTGAATCTATTGCCTCGAGAATCGTTTGACGGCATAGACAGACTGTGGCAATTTGGAGGTATTTAAAAAATCTTGCGTAGAAGCAACTTAACATAAATATAGGACCATGTGGAACGGTTAAATCTTATGCTAGTTATTGTAGACGTTCCGCATAACCATCTACCTACTAGTTTGATAATAGGATGAGAATGAAAAACTGGATGTACGTCTAGTTATACATTTTCATGACCCCGTATAGATGTTTGAATGCTGTGAGGGCGTCTTAGAGGGTATTCTCCAAGTGAATCATCATATTGTATGCAAACCAATTGTGTTCATTTTTAGTAAGGGGATTAGCAAACAATTTTATTTGGAGTAAGGTTTGATTTTCACCATTGAGTAAGACAGCTGCTTCGGATTTGCGGAAGTGATTTTTAGGACACTTGACTATTTTGTATTCTGTGTATGGTACAGCTTTTATAGCATTGAGGAGAGCATAGCATGCCTGGAGCTCAGTAGTACTAATATGTCCAATACAAAATTTGGTATGAGGACGTTGGTAGTATTGTCTTTGATATTCACCAAGGAAGTTAATAGTTGAACCGACAAGCAATGGAGGGGAGGTCAGTATTACAACAAAATGTGCAAAAACAAAGGTTGAGTCTTGGTCTTACGTGACAAGGTGATTGACAATGGGAAAGATCTTAAGTATTGAATGGTTGAGTACCTTTGGTTTGACAATGTATTATCGAGGTCTGTCTTGAATTTATTATAAAGTGAATAAATGTTTGGTTTGATGTAGTTATTACAGCCGTAAATGCAAAAGTTGTAGTCATGGTTCTTCCAAAGCAAAGTCTATTTTTTGCTAGGGTTCTAGTGCGGCGAGTAATTCCTAGTCTGTAGTTTCCTCCAGTGTAAGTTGTTGAAGTCGATCATCAAGGACCATTGATAGTAGGAACGCAAACTGCGTTCTGGTTTAGCCACAGTCCGTATTGGAATCACTTAGCTGTATGTCAGTAGGTGAAAACCGACTCTGATGAGGGATGCTGCCAAGTTGATAAGTAAAGATGCGAAGCTGTTTGCTTCTCCATAGGGATCGGTAGTTCTTACGCTGTAAATTATTGTTGTCGTCGTGCATCTTGGTACGTGGTTGTTGATAATGCTTGGTGGTGGGTTCAAGTGGACATGAGATCCCATAAGCTTTGGATTAGATGACGTTGCTATTGTACAAGCAATGCTTTGGAATAGGTGACGTTGCTCTCGTGCAAGTGCTGCTAGATCGAATTCTGAATATGTTCTTGCAGATCGGGTGTGGTATCAAGCCCTAGTCTAGATTTTCGAAGTGGTCTTTGTGAGTCACTTTTTTCCAATGGTAGTGATCCGTTTTATTCTAGTAAAATAGCAATGAGTGGTTGGGTAGTTTGCCGAACTAACAGTTACTTCACTTGCTTTTGGTAAAAGAGGGAATCTATCTTGGGATCCAAGAATTGATCGCACTATCAAACTAGTTTGACAAATAAATAGTGCGAACCTATACCAATTTGTTTGAATAGAACTATTCAAGACACGCCTGGTCAATTGTTCTTTTTCTAACTCAATGTATGCAAATGGGTGAATGCACAAAAAAGTGTACCACCTCCAATCTTATGACCATTCAACAATGCAAGGTTCAAATGTACATTTTAAATTTGAATTTCCTGAAAAAATAAATCAAAATAAAATAAAACATGTATTATTTCATAAAGTCTACCAAAAATGTTTGTGAAAATGATCTTCAACAAGTAGTTGTAAATGTTTTACTGACGTAAAAGTGGCCAAAATTGAAAAAGTAGTTACGTAAAATCAACAAAGTTGATATAAAACAAGAAAAATGTATATCAAAAAAAACTTTTACTATTATTTTGACAAATACTTATATTCCTACATTGTGGAAAAAGTCATAAAAATTATATTTATGTTGAGCATATTTAAAGCCATCATTTTGCAACAGAGATTGCATTTAGGCAATCATTTTCAAACACTACTTTTTGTTAACTTTTTAAAGATTTTGTTTTAAAAATTTGGGTTCAACTACCTATAAATTTTTTAAAAGGCTCTATGAAATGAAAATAAAAATACAATATACTTTGATATAAATTTATCGCCTATAACTAAAACAATTATAATTTTAGTAGAGCAGACTAACTTTTTGGTATAGTTTTTGTGCTTTCACCCGAGTACAAAGATTTCAAGATACGTAATACTAAATAGTCGCCAAATGGTAGGTCTTGTTTTTCTACAAGAGATTTGTAGTTGATTAGCAAGCTGCAAGAAAGGAAATTTCAAAAAGAATAAAGAAAAAGAAAGACTGGGAAGTCTACTTGGTCGTAGATCTAGAACTTTTAAGTTCTATTTGGTAGTTGAACTAGGACCTAGCTAAAATCTTGTAGCTAAGAAATACAACATTTAAAGAGAAGGTTCTGAGTAGATACAATAAAATAGAAAGAAAAGAAGAATCTTGCAAATTACATTTAGGAAAGATAATCACAACGACAATTCAAACACATATTTTTTATGCCTCTTAGTAATTGGAAGTGGCCCTATAAAATCCAAACTCAATCAATATCCAAAGCCCATAATGCTTAATGGTTGCAAAATAGGCGTTGGTGCATTTAATGATGCACGCACTTTGTAAGGTCATATTTGTTATATTGAGACTTTTTGCAAATTTTGATACAAAATGCTAGGCATTCAAAAATTCATTTTTAAAACGGTAACTGAAACCAAAAAATAATGATGCTTTAATAGTGATTCCATAATGAAATTTTAAAAGTTGGTGTTGTAAAATAATTATAAAATAATACCAATTAAGAGATAAAATGGTTTATCTTTAAGTCAAGAATGAAATAAAGGGGAATGCAAAAAGTCTCGATATAACAAATATGGCCTTTTGTCACACACCTAGCACCGAAATACAATGTGTTGAACTTTTAACTTGCATACTAGCCCACCAATATTGGCTTTGCATTAAATTGTAGATCCCTTTTACGCCATAAAGACCAAGATCCACATGAATGAGGAACCCAAGTGTTTTTCGCTCTAGTGCTTTGGGAACCACCTATGTTCCGCCATTTAAATTTTTTTTTGAATAAGTGAGTGTTCTCCTATTTGAATTGTTTGGTTTGCTGTAGAATCTTATCTCTCTCTCAGAGTTAAACCGTTTGTCAAATTCTTGATTCTCAGGTATTTCAACACTAGTCCATCCTTATAAATGTCATTGGCGTCCCCATACTACTCTTCTTCATTTTTGAAAAAACAACGGTTCGTAGATTTCTTCATCCAGCGCTGCTTTTTGTTCTTCTCCGTACACCCACTTTTGAACATTCTTTGTGTGTATCAAGGCTTTTGCAATACAACTAAATGCTGCAATAAACATTTGGTAATAGTTTGCAAGTCCAAGAAAGGACCTCAACCAACTAACATCCACACATTATGGTATTCAATCAAGTGCCTCAACCTTGCTTCAAGTACTCCCAAGCCACCAAGGTAAATCATATGACTCAAATACTCTATTTGAGAGCAAAAGAATGAACATTTGCTAGTATGTAACTTCAGCCCATGATCCCTCAATCTCTATAATACCTCCATGATGTGTTGTCAATGTTCCTTTTTGTTTTGACTCAAGAAAATTCTGTCATCAATGCAGCACTAGGCAAATGACAACCTGCAAAGAATTTGTCTTTCACTCTTTGGAACTTTGCAGGAACATTCTTTAGCCCAAACGGTAAGAACCTTTTCTAATACAACTTATCATTTCTATATTCATCGATACCCCAAAATTATTTCTTTTTTTCTGTCAACGTTCGGAATTGGTAATTGATGATAGCCTGATCTCAAGTCAAGTTTGCTTAACATCTTTGCATGTCCAATTGACTCAAAAATTTCTTCAGGCATTGACATTGTATACTTTTGAGATCTTGATAGTTTTTTATAGGACCAATAATTGTTGCACATTCTCTTCTTTGTCCAACCATATATATATATCCCATAGGAGGCATCTATGTGGCAGCATCATACTCACTACCCAAAAGCTCTACCAAATCGAGATCCAACAGTTCCATAGAAAAATTGTTAATCAATCCTCTCTCCCCCTTGCTATGTTGGTTTGGCTTTCAAAATATTGGAGAATCATCTTGTAAATTAAGCCTCATCTCCTGTCCTTTCAAGACTCCCAAATCTTTTAATCCAAAGGCAAAAGGTTCTTAAATTCTTTTGAAAGTTGTTGCTCTTCTCGTTGTTCCATCTCTCACTTTCAAGTCCCACATTTGGCTCCCAATTCATTGCACAAAATAAGTGGATGACTTAATGCAATTCTGACAAGCATATTACACGAAAGTTTTATGCACAGATATTCTCAAGGCAAGTGAGAATACAAGTGAAGTTCAATTTGACTACCTTACTAAACAATTGGAACAGAGCTATATCACATAACTAGCTGTAAGGGACCTATATGATACTACGGGACACACGTACAACCTCCATAAGCGTTGTGATGCATTGTACTCTCAAAGATCCAGGTCATTGCAATGCATTCTATGCCCAATAACATTATTCCTTTGGAATTACAACAACGCTTAGCCAAAACTTTAAATAGACGTTTAAGTCAAGGAAGGAGTATGTCAAAGAAGAAAATGTCACACTATCTCTGTTGTACGAGCAAGAATCAAGAAATATTGCATTTCCAAGCTTGTTAATGATGTGCATAGTTGGGCTATTGTCCTCTACAATGATATTGGTACACATGAATCAAGAGCCAAAGCCATTGAACAACTTACTAAGATTTCTTAGGAACAACTCCTTTTTATTGCCTTTCCTTTGAAGAACATTATCTTGACAAGTTTTGCTCTGCATTTAATTGTCGTTCAAGAGTCTAGTCTAAGGATAAGAATTGGATGCTCTAGGCAACGGAAATGATATTGACATGTCGATTTAGTAGTGGATTTTTTATTGAATTCTAAATTGTAGCGAAAGAAATCTCTCCTAATCCTCAGAGGAATGTTGAGCAATGTGGCCAAATGGATACTACTTATGTATCCAAATGAATAGCAAGTCCTCATTAAAATGACTCTCTGTACGCTTAGATATCTAATCCTCAGAGACATAGAATCCTATTGAGGTCTAGTATCACATCAAACCCCTTTACGGTTACTTTGGATATAGACGGAAGATTGACCTCTATTGAAATACCTCCACAATTTTCACAAGGAACGGATTCATGTTGAGAAATGAACACTCAAATGTGCAACCAATTATGATTATAAACCGACACATTCCAATAAACAGTAATAGTAGATTTAACATATTTGTATGCAATACATTGTCACAAATGCAACGAGGCAAATGAAACAAAAATTATCCAATGACTATGAAGTTACAAACGCACTGTGCTTGGCGTCCAAAAGATTCAAGTAGCGAGAGACCATTTCTAGGTGTTACCATCATAGGAACAAGAATATGAACTTTAAACAAGAGGGCATTCAAACGGTCATCATCTTGATCCAATTCTACCTAACGATGAAATTGCCAATTGATTCATTTGATCAAAAGATAGAGGTCTAGAATGAATTCTCGCCATTGAAGAGTTTTTATAGGTGGACTGGGCTCTGTGGATTGAGGGTGAGGACTTGACAAAGGAAGAAATTCCCTTGTAGAAGAACAATTAGCTTGACACAATTTACAACACTGAGTGAGCTTGTCATTAAAGATTGAACAATGAATATTGTATAAAATTAACTTATAATAGAATATCTACTTAGGATGACTAAACTACAAACTTTAGATGTATTTTAATTATCTTCATGACCATTCTTAATTTTGATTAAAATTTTCACAGTCTGGCCTTAATGATGTTGTTAAAGAATTTGAGCTTTGCAAATAATAAATATTTTCTATAAAAATCATCTACAAATTACATCCTATAACACAAATGAAGAGGAATCGAAATAAATATCTATACATATGACATTAAGTGATAATTGAAAAGAACTTGCTGCTAAGTCAACGTTAGTTTTGGAAAGCTATAAGAATTGCCAGCCTTGTTCATAGGGCTTAAAGTGACATGTGCTTTGGCATGCAAATAGAGCACATGCTACACATGTCTCTTTAGCAAAAGCTACAGCAATAGACTGTAGAAAATGATAAGGAGCAATGCTGAAAGATGGTGCAGCCGAATCGGAGGGTCCACTATTGTTGGATTGTCTGGGTTAATTCCCGAGTAGTAGAGTCAGGCTCTAACGATGCAAGAATAATTGGTAGAGTGATAAAATTCATCATTGCTTGAATCATTGCTTAAAAGTCTTGGTGCCTTTCCTCATCTTAAAAAAAATTGTTGTTTAAATTTCTTGCTCACTCTTCATGGACTTATTGTGCATCTCCATGTTGGATTTGTTTTGCACTATTGTTAAGGTTTGCAAAGAGGCAAAAAAAATATGAGCCTCTTGATTGCAAGGGCGGCCAACGCGTCATACAAAGGAGATCGAGGGGGACTTGTAAACCCTTAGCACCTCCTAGCAATGTTATCCTAACTGATTGTGAGATTATGGGACAATTAGGGGGATATTGTGATGAAAAAGAATGTTCAAATGGGCAATTTAGACTTAAAAATTGAGCTAAATTGTATCCTCACAATAAATCACAGCACAATAAGAAATCCTAGAAACACCACAATCAACAAAATATTCAAATAAATGACTTCAAGAAGTTTAGGGCAACTTATGTGCTAGAAACAATGCCCAGTTAGGAAGTTTAGACGCACAAAGGGGCACAATAAATCAAAGTACACATTTCAACTTCAACAACCACAACACACAAAAGAACTAACAAAGAAACCAAAAAGACAAGAAAACATGAACATACCACACATATCAACAATTCTTCTCCAAAAATTTCAATAGTGGACTTCGGTGTAATTTTAAAGACAAAATTTGGGTAGCACTTCCGCACAACCCAAAGAGCACCAAAAATTGCAACAACAGTTAGCTAGACCAACAATCATTTCAACAATAAATTATATGAGAAAACGCCATAAAAATATATTATGCTTTGAAATATAAAGAATTGATGAGGTTACAATGAAATGATCAATGTACAATCACAATATTAATTAAACAGGTTAGAAAAAAAAAGAAATTGAACACACCTTGATAGTTGTTCCAAAAAGCCTTCCTAGTAGTTCCCTCCATATTATCTGCATGACTGTCTCATGTAATTACAAAGAAGGTCATAGTTAGATCTTGAATTATTGGATCACCATACTAGGTCGCTTGCTTTTTTTGTCGTAACCAACTACTCCCCCTTGCAGTCACTAGGATTTTTTATGTTGTCTTGCTTGAACTGTTAGCCCTTCTAATCGCCGCACTTTGACTTGCTTTGTTGTCATTGCTTTGTCAATATCATGTTAGTTGGGTTTTTCTAGGGAACTCACTAGTAAGAATATATGAGTCAAACCAGATTTAAAGGAAAGATAAAGAGTTTAACACGGAAGATCACAAAAAACACCTAGCTATAACCGGACTTAGTGAGCAGAAACAACCGCTATTGCTATGGCATCCACGTGAGTCAATGTTGCCCTTGGAACAAACTTAGATGACAATGAATACAAGATCTACCCAACTAGTTAGATGTCCAAGTATAGAAGTACATAGAGAGGTTTTTTTAGAATATGCGGTTTAGGCTTCAGAGATACCAAGGAGCATAAAAAACTCTAGGATGGTTTTAAGCCTTCTAAGACATGAACCAACACTGATGATAAATCAGCGTGAAAGAGATATTATTTACTTCTAGAACAAATCATGATAATCAATAATGTCCAAGACAAAGCAATTACAAGGTAGACAGAGACAGCTCATAGTTAGGTAGTGAGAGACAAAGTAGCTTGGGGTCTAGAGTTGAGGCATATTCAAGGTATTAACATCAGGAATTTTGGACCCCACTGATTTTGCACGATTTCAGTGCGTTTATCGTTAAACACATGTCCGCATGTCATACGTGAATTTAGAAGTGTCGTTACGATACGGAAATGACATGCATAACTAGCATGTCGATGCAGTGTCTTTACAATGATTGTGGAAAAGTATTGTTTCGGCACAAAAGTCGTGCTTGACGGAATCCGTGCATTAATTGTGTATCTACAATACATGGCTAATAAGACATGGAAAGTATGTGATTGAGTTTAATGCCGATCTAGTATCGTATACGTATCATATCAACACCTTTTATTATATCCATGCGATTTCAGCATCTATCATAATGCAAATTATTTTTGTACAACATCCGTGTAGTTATAGTACAAGTTTTTAATTTAAGAACGAGTGACTTCTATTTCTCTACGTCACTCGCGTTCAAAGATGTATTTTTGCACTAGAGTAGCATGTCATACTTCTCGATAAAAAAAGTTTATAGTGTTTTAAATCTATTGATTTATTGATGAAATATAATAAATAGAGAATATACCAAAAATACTTTAATATTCTTTATTAGAATTTTGGAATCTTTTGGAATATTCTATATTATTTTGGAATATTTAAGAACATTCCAAGAATTCTCTTTAAATTAATCTTACGGTCTAATTTTTCAAAACATTTTTAGATCTTCATTTATAGAATTTAGAGGCAATACACATGAAAATTTCAATGAAATTATATTTTATATTTTTAGAATTCAAATTTAGTATTATTGGTTATCATTGTACTTTTCATCATAGGAGCAAAAAAATTGTACAGAAAAGGACAACATTACTTTTTCAAAATAATAAGCTTTGTAACACGAGATGATATAGAGGTGTTGGTTTTTTGAATGTTTCCCCTAGGCAGAGTTTAATTTGCATTCGCACGATTCAAATTGGATTTGTAAGCATATTTGATTTCTTATTAGAAAAAATTATACTTTAACTTAATTTTAAGTTTTTTAATCTCGGACAGTTCATAAAAGGGAGTATCGGCCAAAAGATGATCTCTCAAAGCATTGCGAGTTAAATTGGGTTTAAAATCAGATTTTCTTTGCACTCAATGTCACTAATAGGATTACGGTCCTTTACAACTTGTCTTTTGTGACTTAATTGGTCCAAAACGACTTCTTTTATTAAGAATTGAGTCACAAAGGACCATGTAAGTCACAAAGGACTAGTTATAAAGGACCAAAAGTTTACTAGTGTTTGAGCAACTTTTCAAAAATAAAATTGCAAGAGCTTTTAATTGCTTGCTACAACATTCAAAGCATTGAAATTTATTTGTTGGTATACAAAAAAGCTTGTATAATGGAGTGCAAAAAAATTTGGAATAAAAAGATTTTTTTACATTGCTAAAAACATCTAAAATCTACTGAAAACAAAAAACAGCTCCCAACTTTTAAGATTTTGGGAAAACAAAAGCAAAATTCAAAAAATACGGAATTTTTTTCTAGATATAGAAAAATGCTTGAATGATGTACTGCAAAAAGAAAAATTGGAATTTTGTTTCACATCGCCAAAAAGCATCCAAAGTCTATTAAAAAAAATAGCTCACAGCCACCACGATTTTGGCAAAAAATAAATATATTCAAAATATTTTGAAAAAAATCCTAGATATAGATAAAGTCCTGCATAATCTAGTGCAAAAAAAAATTTGGAAAAAAAGTTTTTTTCACATTGTTATAAACATTCAAAGTCTGTTGAACAAAAAAAAAAAAAAAAAAAAGAAAAACTCACAGCTATGATCTTCCATTACAATTTTGGCCAAAAAATAAGAAAATCAAAATATTCAGAAAAAAATCTAGATATAGAAAAGGGCTGCGTGTTGTTGTGCTAAAATGTTTTTTGAAAAAAGAATTATATTTACATGGTAAAAAATTGCCAATGGTTTCATTCCCTTATAATTATCAGAAGAGTTCAATTGCTTGTATCAAGACTTTGGAGTGGTTTGATGGTTTAGGGTGTGATTTGTACTTAGGAGGTCTCGAGTTCAATTCCTTCCATCGGCGGTTGAGCTTAGAACACCGTGGTGGGCCCCATTGTTAGTTCAAGCAGAAAGAGTAGTTGGACTGGGTAGTCCAAAATCTTCGTGCAGTGCGAGAAAAGAATTCTTTTATTTTTATTTTTTAAATAATATTATTTTGACCAAATTTAGATATAGAGATGAAAAAAACTCTAGATATAAAAAAAGATGATGTTGCATGAAAAACACACTGAATCAGTGTGGGTTTAAAGACAATTAAGACACGACATTTTGACAATTATAAAGAGTGCTGAATTCTCACATTTTCAAAAGATATATCAATCGTGTTGAATCAGTACTATATCCGCTTGTACGAGCAGGATATCATATCAGTGCAGTTGTAATGAATATCACAACGATGTGGAATCAATGCAAAAAACGTACGAACCCATGAAATATCGGAAATCGCACTGAAATCGTGCAAAATTAGTGGGGTTTAAAATTCGTGATATTGCTAGTCTAAATTTCTTCACACCAACATAACTCTTTGTTCTAGTTTATAGAAATCAAACACACACTTGCTATAATTTCTACAAAGCAAACACAAACTTATTTTTAATTTCTATTCAAAATTAAACTATTGTTCTAATTTCTAACTACCAATTGAATGATTACTGTACATGATCACCAGAGTAATTATTAGATAACATCAAACAAAGTTAAAAGTAAAATTGCACGATAAAATGTAGAAGGCACAATTAATCAATTCAACTTTTACAAACTTATACCAACCACACAGCAAATCCCTCTGAGAGCAAAATGTCTACTGCATATTAGATACTCTACTAGTATATCATCAAATCTTCAATCTAGGAAAATACAAAGAAAAGACCTAATGGGAAGGTATAAAAATTACCAAATACTACGGTAAGTGCTTGACCTTAGTTTGTAAACCGCTTGGACAATTCACACATGTGGAAGTCACTGTTTTTGGTTTCTGCGTATCCTTGTGAAAAACAAAAATTTAAAAGTATCCTCAAAATAAAAGTTGTTTTCACTAAAATTGGTAATAATTCAAGAATATACTCATATGTACTTTTGTTATCAATTTTAAGAATCCTATAATAATGTAATTTATTGTAAATTATAATATCCAAGATTTATTTGGACTCTATATTCTTTGCTAGGTCATTTGTAATTTTTTGAAAGTAAATGTTTTGTAGATCCACATATGCCGACCATCGGTAAGACATTTGTTCAAGTGCTTAGATAAACTATTCATAAGTTGAGTCGCAAATTTTTCACTAGCAAACATTTTTTTTTTGAGTCGCAAATTCTTCACCATCAAGATGGAGGAAGCAGATGACATGTTGGCGCATATAAACAAGGTCAAGGCACTTGCAAATCAACTTAACTTTGCAGACGTGACCATTTCCGCTGTCAACATTGTGATGACGCTTTTGAAGAGATTAGCACCTTTGTACGAGTATCTCATGTACGAGACAGGAACTGAGACCTATTTCCAAACTCACATTAGACTATATGATGTCGCGGTTGTTGCACGAGCTCTCCTGGCAAAAAGAGAATGAGTCTCATAGAGATAGTGCGGCTCTTATGGGGAAGCAATCCTAGAATGGAGGCGGTAGGAGTTCTAGTGACAAAGTGCATTTTTATTGCGGCAAGGAGGGTCACATCGCACGGTATTGTTTCAAGCGTAGGAACAATGAGAAGGGAGAGAGTGCCAACCAGACAAAGACACGTGACAATGATGATGAGTACACTTTCACCATAAAGTATGTCACTTGTGACATAAGCATGCGTGATGATGTTGAAAAATATGCAAACATGACAAGTGACGGATTAAGCAATGGTAGTATGACCGATTTGATTGTACATTTAGGAGTCACAAGCTATATAGCACCTGAAAGGAGTTGTGTCCATTTGTATCACCTCATCTTGTCAAAAAGAGTAATTTTGGAGGATGATATGGTACTTGAGGGTGTGGATGAAGGTCGAATTTTTGTAGACACCAAGGTGAAGGGCCGTGTGAAGACTATCATTATTAAAGATATCCTTTGCATTCCCAAATTAAAGGCTAGCCTTCTATCAGTGAGACACTTGGTCGCAAAATACTTGTGTGTAGAGTTTAGTGATACGAGGAGCTTTGTGTTGTCACCAAGTCGAGACAACGTGGCCATCATAGAGGAAATCGACGGCTTGTACCACATCAACTTTGCAAAGGTGCATTTGAGTGAATCGATTGCGTTGGCACAATCAAATTCAAAACACGACAACTAGGGTTTATGGCATTGTCAACTCGGCCATTTAAACGTCAAGACTGTGATAAACACTTTGTACGTGGTAAATGGCATAGACCTACTCCATTTAAATGGTGGGTGTGTATACTAGACCCCATCCACTTTTGGCAAAACTTTGATGACTGTACATAATATATCAAGAGTACTAAACTGTATTGTATGTACTTTGCCTACATGATTCTCAGCCATCGAATTCTTGATCGGGCGAGAGGAGTGCCTGGATCTGGATAAGCCAATCAGATTGAAGGGGACTGACAGAAAGGGTAAGCACGTTGCCAATGTCGGCCTGGCCCATTGCATATTTAGAACACTGCGTAAATGCAGGGGCCCTTTCATCGGCTTTTTGGTGGATCCAGCCAAACATCCGATCATGAGTTTGAAATAAAGGTGATGGATCCCATGCACCTTGTTCTTGCCCTCAACTAATTCATTGATTGTATGTAAATCATCCACAGTGTAAAATCCCTAATTTGTTATATAGCCAATACCTATGGAATTGTCATAATTTCTGGTATTTTCGTCGATGAACTTGGATGAAACATCATTTTTAGCACGTATTTGGAATATAAAAAACACGTGATGATTAAGGGTAAATACAATAATATTTATATATACAAGATTGGAAAAAAAAACTATTCCAGAGAAAATCTTTCAACAAGCAAGGAAATAAACTATAATGTAGATAATCTCTCTACAAGCAAAGTCATAGAGATAGAGAGAGATATTGTTGTGCTTGATATTCATAGAATGTAATATGGTTGGAAACAACACAAGAGACAGGACTCTAAAAGACCTTAATACATTAGATTTTATGGAAGTTATTGTTTGAGTTCACATGCATGTGTGATTGGATTATAAAGGCGTGATTTGTGAAACTCATATATCTCATTTCATATTGTAGTGATTCTTATAAAAGTTAAAAGATCTTAATTTAAAAGTGCATTTTAAAAAATGAAACATATAAAAATTTAGCAATCAATAATTCCATGAAAAATCACTACACTTGTAGTATTATGTCATAACAAATTATTGTGCAACAAATTTCATCTATATCTTATCATTATCATATTTGCAATTAGATGCTTAACCTCTAAATGACGGAGGAAGTAAGGGCAAATCATAAAAGTGTTATAAGAAATTACCTCTTCAACTTTGATGAAGTTTGGTTCAAAAGAGAAAAAAAGGAGCTTGGTGTTTAGAAATTATCTATACGGTCAAATTTCAAAAAATTGCTTTTTATCTTCTCATAATGAATTTAGAAGCATTTAACTTCAAATATTTATCAGAATTACAAATTTTATTTTTAGAAATGGAATTTTTTTATGATTCGTTAAAACCGGACATTCCATTTGAAAATTTAAAAAAGGAAATTTTTCAAAGGAGAGTACATCATTACTTTCCCCAAACAATAAGTTTTCTAACACTGGACAATGTAGAAGTGTTTGTCTTTGAAAATTTCTCCCGGGTGGATTCATACAAAGTATTGGTCATATCAATCGCAAATCTAATTGTTTAGATAAAATTTGAAATTCTTTATGTACTAATTTTATTCAACATGCAGTTCAAAACATCCGGTTAGTTGTGCATTTGATAACACACCATTGCAATTTTCCGACCTTGGAGAGGTGTGTTGGCATTTAGGGATTCATAATTATAATTTAGAAATTAAACACTCTAAATGTGTTTATATTTTAGCAGCCACGGTAATTTGAGTGCATATAATTTACAAATTTGTGCCACGTTATATATGTGTTGGATTACGATCATTTTTAGATTAGTTTATAATCAACTTTAGTTATTACAAAACATCAATACTATTGAATTCAAAATTTTATAGGTCTTAAAAGATCTTGTAATTCTTTAATTACAATTGGTTGAAATTTTGAAACTTCAATATTGGTTTAGGGTTCCATTTTATACTTAGTAAAGACCTTCGATAGATGTATCTTTCAAAAGATGTCTTTGTAAGCTATCAAAAGTTGAATTTAGCCTTTTGGGGTTGAAGTATTGCAAATTATGCAAACAATGAGAATGTGGTAAAAATTATATAATTTTGGCCATTAATTCTAAAATTCATAATATAATCAATATTTTAAAGTTTTAAAATAAATTTAAACAATGACCTCTTTTAAATTAAAATTAATCATATTATGATGTTCACTAATATTTAATCCAACTATAAGGATGTCATGTAAAAGGGGTTTAGGGTTTAGGGTTTAGGGTCAACTTAGAATGGTTGAAATGGTGGGTCATTTCCTACCAAACCCAATTACTCTTTCTTATCAAATCTATTACTTCTTCTTACCAAACCCAATAACTCTTTCTTATCAAATCTATTACTTCTTCTTACCAAACCCAATTACTCTTTCTTATGAAATCAATTACTTCGTCTTACCAAACCCAATTACTATTCCTCATCAAATCAATAACTTCTTCATACCGAACCCAATTACTATTACTTATCAAATCAATTACTTCTTCATACCAACCCCAATTTCTCTTTGAAGATATCAAATCAATTAATTTTTATTGCCAAAACCAGTTAATCTTTGCTGATTTGCTAGAGTAATCTAGGTTGTCAAATCGCAAGCAAAGATACCGATGGTACACGGTTACCAACCAGTGCAGTTGGTCACTGGAGTTTGACGGAGTTGTAACCAGTGACCGCAGGTTACAAAGCTTTCTGCAACGGCAAGGTGACTGGTGACCACAAGTCGCCGATTGGACAAGATGTTGTAAGCCGGTTGCGTCTCGCTGGTGACCACAGCTCGCCGATTAGACATGTTGCTGAGAACAAGTCGTCGTCTCGCACCGATGTTTGCGGGGAGCCTAAGTCAATTTCCTGGAATGCAGCCTTCGCTGGAACAAGGCCTTTGCTGGAATGCAGCGGGGATGGTGATTTCGGGGAAGGATGAGTCTGCGACTTGCAGAGGAGGCCTTCGGCTACACACTGCGGGGTTAGGTGATTCACAGTGTGTGCGGTTCTAGAGCAATTCTGTGAGTGTGATGGCGAGGTGTGAGTGCGCTAGGCTAGGTGTGAGTGCGATGGTGATGGCATTGGCAAAGGCAACGGTCTTAGAATGCACGCAAGGGTGGTGGAGAGCGCGGTGAGGGCGAAGTAGACCAATGTTGGGGTGGAGCAATTGGATTTAGCGAGAACCTGTTTGAGAGGTTAGTGTAGCAACGCTTTAGTGCTCTCTCCTTGCAGATTTTGTGTGTTGCTCTATTTTTTGACAGTAACTAGTTGTTTAGAAACATAGTGTGCAAAATTGTTGGTGTAGTTGACAGATCTGCATTTAATATTATTAGAGAGATTTATAGCCTCTGTGAGAGGTTAGTGTTGCAGCGGTTCTAGTGCTCTCTCCTTCCTGTTGTGTGTTGCTCTCTTTTTGGACAGTAGCTAATTGTTGTTTAGAAACACAGTGTGCAAAGTTGTTGTTGCTGTAGTTAATAGATCTGCGTTGCATCTGATTAGGGAGATTTAGAACTTGTGTGAGAGGTTTGTGTGGCACTTGATAAGATAGCCTAAGTTGTTTTTTTAATTGCAAAATGTAGGTTTAGGCTGCTGCGGGCAAGGGATGGAGAATCCGAGTTGAACGCATTCACGTAAGGGAAAGTTGGGTAAAAGCAGTTTGGCCAAGGGATGGGTGGGTGGGGGAAATTTAGGGAGATTGGAAGGAGGATGCAAGGAAGGGGAAGGCCAGCGGTGGAGATCGGCGCGGGAGTGTTGCAACCGTGAGCACCGCAGAGTAAGTTCTGAGCAAAAAAGAAGAAGATTGTGGTTAGGGCAAAGAGCAGTTGGTGCAAGTGCCCAAGGTTGACGTATCACGGAAGAGACGTAGGTCAAAGGGGAGGAAGGCAAAGCTTTATCAAACTCCTGCGGACGTGGACATAGAGATTTCAAGTTTGAAGCCACTACCAAGGATGCTGACTCGGGAAGATTTTGCCAAGGAGTATAGTCTTTCCAATGAGTCCAATCAGAATCCTCATCGCTAAAGAAAGGGCAGTCTTGCTATCAAATTCGCTAGGAAGTAATTTGGAGATCTACTAGGTGAAGGTGAGCGAAATGGGATTTCTTGGGAATAATGTGACAAGCCTGAGATGAGAGCAAGGATTCAAGAGCTACATCCAATTCTCTATTAACATGGACTCAATGAGATACGAGGCTTGTTGAAGATGCATTTAAGTGAGGGAATTGCGATGGAGTATGAGAAGGGACCAAAGGAGGTTAATTGGTGTTTGCTTAGGGAGGAAACCAACAAGAGGCAACGCAATCGATATGAACAAGATATGAACAAGCTCTTGGCATTTAAGAAGAGTTTGGAGAGTTCCTCAACTGCAATGGAATTGAGGGGGATGGGGTAAAGGTCCATCAAATTAGAGCCAGGACAGAAGGGGGTGAAGTTGGAGGAAGAAAGGGGTGTTGGGAAATTAGTTGGTGTGGGGAGGCTAAGAGGTCTGCCACGTTCAAGGCTTGAGGAGACACGTGGCGAATCAGGGGTGTCTGCAGATTGCGAGGGACAAGACATGCAACGAGGATTGGGAACTTGGTCAAAGGCAAGCATATCAAAGCGACAATTGGAGCTGGAGTCACTCATGAGTGTAGTTCTCATGGAAGGAGAGGTGTTGAAGATTCAGAAGAAAGAGGCAGTATCCGCCCGAGAGCGGTGCCAATGGAGGAGGAGAGAGACAAAATGCCTCGCAAGCACGTTCAAGGGCCAAACGGAGGTGAAGGCAAAGCTAATCGAGGAAATGGAGGGAGTTGGTGAGGATGTTGGGCGTGAATTGATCAATTTGGAGATGGTCTAAGAGCAATTAGCATCGGAAGAACAACATTCAGCCCAAAAAAAATTGTATTTTGAGCAAGCAGAGGCTGCCATGGCTATATTGGTAAAGAAGGCGGAATGTCACCAGATGGAGTTTGATGCATAGATAGCTAAGTTGGGGTCTCTCAAGAGAGGCAGGACCGGTGCCTCATTTTGGCCAAGACCTATGGTGTATGCCTCATTGGAGGAACCCATTTCTGAATTGATGGACTACAGTGACGAGACTATGTTCATTCGAGTCACGGTTTGCTCTCTATGCTCCTTTCCATTCCCTCATAGTGACATTATTGTTTCTTTTTGTACACACCTCTACCATCCTTTTTGTGCATCAATTCTTTTGTCAATAGTACCAAGTGTACGGCGATGGGATGTAAACCTTTGTCACATCTTGAATGGCATGTAGCTTTGGTTGGGGGGAGCCTAGTCCTGACCTTGTATAGAGGGCATTGATGCTTGGACTTGCTAAGGAGAGAAAGAAGATCCTTAAGAACCCATCAGATGCGGCCAAGGCTAAATGTCCAGCAGCTGGTAAGTTCATTATTTTTGGTTCCAAGTTCCACGAGCTCCATGGAATGCATAGTTGTATTGTCTTCTAGTTCAAATTCTTCAAAGTCTTACAAGCATAATCTATAACTTTAAACTCTCTTACAATTTGCTACTTTATCTTTGGCAATAACAATATAATATTGTCTACTACAGTCTCATACAATCAACTACAATATCATACAGTCAACTACATCTTACATTATAGGTACACAGTGTATAACTAATAGAAAAATTAATACTTCCCACCGGTTAGTATAGTTGCTCTTTTTGCACCGAACGTCCTAAGTGTAACACTGGTACATATAGTACCACTACTAACTTGTTGAAGAGTACAACTGTGAGTTCGGTTTTTTAGTAGAACACTATTTAAATGTCTTTCCCTGTACTAATATTCGTTGATCATACTTTTTATACACTATTTCGTTTGCTTCTATGTACACTATATTATAGTGTACAAAATTAGGTTGTATTCACTGTACTTATAGCGTGTACAAAATACTGGATTGTAATAATTGTACCACGTGCCTTTTTTTTAAGTGGTTGACAATGAAACCCCAGGAAATGCACTCTTCAAGCACTGTAATTATACACGTGCGTGTACAACAAGGATGTTATTTAGAACAAGCATGTACAAAATGTATGTATCGCACATATATTTCAATTGAACGGAAAGTAGATATACATGAGGCTTGGAGTTTAATTCCTCATTTTTAGCCTATGTGTACATAAGGAAATGTATTTTGAGGCTATGAGATTTGTATATATATTGTTTAATATTAGCCAAGAGAAAAATGTATACAGGGGGTTTTAATTAGGAGGATGCACGCACGTGATTCTTAGCTTTATTGAATAGTACACACCTTGGGAATGAAACTTACTTGGTGTACTATTAAATGAAAATTGATTTGTATTAAACGTACTTAGTGGATTAGAAAAATATGGTTGTATTAAATGTACTTCATGAAGTGTAAATCTAGTATTCAATGAGTACTACTATACAAATATATACCAAACATACTGTACAATGTTGAGTTTGTATTATAAGTACGGGGTGTTATTTTTTTATGTAGGTGGTTTTAATTAATTTTTTCAGTTTCAGTTTGGAATTGGTGAGAAGACACTAATTTACTCATAAAGAGGGAGGGTTTAAAGTTCAACTGTATTGAAGGCAATGTGTTGCTCTTTGTGCAGTTTCCAGCCAAAAATTTGCCCATCCCGCAAACTCTCTCGCAAACTTCACGGAGGGATCCACTAGCCAACATGTTTGCTTAGCCAAGGCTACAGATTGGGGAGGTGCTGCATTGTCCATACTTGCAGAGGAAAGCACTATTCCGAAAGAAATGAAGAAGACCGTCTTGGGTGAAGTTAGAAGTAGTGCCTTAAAAGAGAGGTCAATAAAGAAGAAAAAATCATTGCATCGAGCGCACGGAGGAGCATTTGAGCAAGAAACACTCTAGCGAAGAGCCTGATTTTAGTTTAGAGACAGAGTCAAGCAAAGATGGCCACTTATTGAAGGTTATGAATTTGCCTTCTAGCTCACGTACCTCCATTTCTACCTCTGAGGATGAAGAAAGGAGTATTGAAAGAGAGGGGGGTGGGATCCTAGTCAGTGAAGATGATGGAGATGACGAAGACATACAACTAGTTCTCTTCAAGTCTTGGGACCCGAACCTCATCAGCCCCCAAAAACCCCTTAAACCGAGGCCAGTACAAAACCGGATGGATGGTGTGACATCCGAGGGAGAGGTGGAGGTAGTGAGTCCACCGAGAGTAATTAGAGGGGCTATTGGGAAGGGATAGGAGGCAGTAAAGAGAGACATAGGAGATGAGGTGTTGGAAAAGGGATGGGTGAAGAAGAGGGAGATGCTAGTAAGGAGCAGTTTGTAGGCTCAGGGTTGGAGGTCAACGAAGAGACGCCTAAGGCAGCCATGGTACCTAAAGGAAAAAATCGGAGAATGAAGAAACATAGTAAGTGTGCAGAGGTAGCGGATGGGAGGTGTTGGAGTGGGGAAGGACGAAGATGAGGGAGATTCTAGGGAGGGAAAAGGAGATGCTGAGGTGGGGAAGGACGTAGGTGGAGAACTTGTTGAGGAGGAGAAGGGAGAGGGTGAAGGTGGGGGACGTTTCGGGGAGGGGTTATCCGCAGAATTTGTACGGGATTACTCTCAGGGGGAGCAATTTGCAGGTTCAACGGAAGAAAAGGAGGAGATGGTGGATGTGGTGCCCAAGGCAGCCACGGTGAAGAAAAAGAAGAAGAAATCCCAAATGAAGAAGGAAGAGAAGAAGTCCCATAGGAAGAAAGAAGAGAAGAAGTCCCAGAGGAAGAAGGAAGAGAAGAAGAACTGTGAGGTAGACGATGAGGAGGCACAAACATCATTGGAGAACCTGCATCGTTCAGAGCACACATCCTTCACCGACTTATGCAAGATAGCATCTAGGACAAACAATGATGGTGTTG
Organism: Pohlia nutans; assembly: GCA_022496805.1. NCBI lineage: Eukaryota > Viridiplantae > Streptophyta > Bryopsida > Bryales > Mniaceae > Pohlia > Pohlia nutans. Next base: position 8,106,804 of record CM040106.1, on the reverse strand, counting down.
AAGCGGAAACCATTCCAACCCCTATCCCCATCTACGAGCCTCTAGGCAAGAGAACTACCAGATCACAAGAAGCGAACTTGATATCAACTACTATGTCTACATAGGTATTGTCTACGCAAGTAGACAAACCTACATCAAAGAAGCGTCGACACTCTTAACTTTTGGGAAGATCTATGAATCTACAGTTTTGGTTAGAGTCTCAGTCGGCTAGGTAGTGTACATCTATAGGCAAAGCCTTGTATATTGCCTTCCCATTGGAGGCCACTGAAACAAAGACTAACTAATACTTTATTTAACCTTTTTTTGTGGATAGTCCGTACATTCTAATGTGCGTTTTTTCTATGTGTTTCATACCAGGAACTACCTTGGTGCTCTGATGAAGATTGTCTCGGGGCTTGGAGGCGATTCCGGTCCCTCTAGCTCCGCATGGTGCCCCTATGAATGCTTTCAAGTATATGGCTACAAGTATCGTTTATAACTAGGCCGGTGTAGATATTTCCATTGTTGTGTTAGGGAAGGGCAAGTTTTGTGCCTGTGGTAGGGAAGATTGTTTGATGGCAGCGATTCTTTGTGAATGCACAAAGGCAACTGGTGGTCAGTTTGCATACAACCCAGGTCGGCTACTGAAGGACTGTTTTATGCAAAGTAGTTGTCATCGACGTCGGACTTTCATTAGGAAGTGTAACGTTAAGTGTGGGTGCAACAGCAAATGTGGAAATCGGGTGGTTCAGCAGGGTATGAAGTATTCGATAGAAGTTTTCCGAACGATGCATATAGATTGGGGGATTTGAGCCATTGAATCTATTCCTAAAGGTGCGTATGTATTTGAGATAACAGGAGAGATATAAAAAAATGTTGAGATGGCAATTAGAAACCTTGTGGTTGATGATGCTCTGTCTTACGCATAACAACTTGATGCTGATTGGGCCATTGAATGGAAATTGGATGACAATACGGCTCTATGTTTGGATTCCACTCACTATGGAAATGTGGCAAGATTTCTGAATCACAGGTTTGACCTCAAGCATGCCTTACTAAGTGTTCATTGAATTTTTATTGCACGTGATTTGCCTAACTGGTATTGCATTAACTCTGTGCAGATGCAAAGATGCAAACCTCATTGACATGCCCGTTAAGATTGAGAATGCTAATAAGAGCATCTACCATGTTGCTTTCTTCACCAAACAAATCGTTAAAGCCAAGGAAGAGTTGACATGGGATTATGGCACCCACCTCAATCTTGAGGACTTTGATTTGCCGTCCTTTACTTGTAAATTTGGGAGCAGCATGTGTAGAGATAGAGTTTCACCACTTTTGGACAAAAATAAGTAGGGACTTTAGTCGATGGAGTAGGAGTTAGACAAAATGAAAGCAGAGAGTTTGTACTCTAACATAGTATGGTAATCATACATTTTTTACTTTTAAACCATATTACAATATACTTTGTACTATAAAGTTGAACAATTTTCATTTTAATATGTTTTGTAATATTCAAACTTTGATACATTTTTAACTATCATACATTGTCTCATGATTCTTAGTTAAGTTTACAAACATTTCTCTAAGTTATCTACACACATTTTTCCTCATCCATACAACTATAAACTTAATCCCATAAGGACTGAATCTGATCAAGGATCCTGCTCTGTAAAACAGTCTTCATGTTAGTGTGTAAGAAATAAACCCACATGAAAACCCTTGTTCAACAATTAAACCATGTGCCAATGTGCAAATGATAAGAGAGGCCCAAGGCACTCCGAAGAAAAGCAGCAACAGACATCTAAATGCAATACCTGACTCACCTACGTTTTATACTAATTCTATATAATCAACTTATTCTTATGAATTCAAGACAAAAGACCAAAAGCGCACATTTGTGCAAAAAGCATCATACAAGTGAGTGAACAAGAGACTAGTTTAGATCCGTATAGTGCTATCATTTTAGCTGAAAGGCTGAAACATCAAAAAAAATAATCATCCCTTAGTTTTACTCAAAGTATCTAAAAATACTATAAATATGATACAAATGAAGTACTTCTAGTATCCAGAGATACTAGAAAGAACACTGAAGATCTAAAAGAATAAAGACCAAGTACTAGTGAGCGTTGCATGCCCACCATTCTCGTAATGCATCCTCACACACATGTTGAAATTCAGCAGACAACTTATACACAGGGGTTCCCTTTTACCTGTGTGATGCAAGAATCATCGGAAATTTGTAAGCCCAAACAAGATGTGCATCGATATGAGCATCTACTGCCTTGTCACAGAACACATACGTCTTGTCTCCATGTCCATACTTCTTATAATATTTGCCCCGGATAATTGCATCACCTACATTAGAGGTCCCACCCTATGGACAAGAAAGAGGCTCCTGTAGAACATACTTCATCTTTTGGCACTAGAGAATGTTAGAAGTGTACTCCATACTCGTTCTCTTCTTCTGCTAGGATCATGAAATTGTCCCCAACTTCAACCAAGTCTCCAATCTCTATAGACACTGCATTGTGCAGCATATTCTCTACTTCGTCCATCTCCTTGACTTGTTCTGCAATTGCACGAACACTAACAGGTACCAGCCTTTGCACCTGCTACTCCTGCACATGTGAAGATCTCTCACAATCAACCCAATCACCATCAATACATGGAATGCAGAAACAAGATAATGCATGGGTTTTGAAAAGAATAGGATCGGTCATGGAAAAGCCCATTATAGAGTATAAACTCTTTGAACCAGGAATAATGTTGCACTGCACACTATTATCTTCATGATTCACCTCCTTCTCTCCTATGTGCCAAAACACTTTGGAAAGAGGAGTTGTCTTCGACTGAGCAGATGAACTCACAACACGCTCTGTGTACTTTTCCTCCAGGGAATTGCACCACTTGTGCAGCGTTTTGCAACGGTCGTAAGGCATTTTGAATCTGCTTTGCTCCAAGCGCCCTCTTCACAACTGCCCGTGCACCGTCCCACTCTCCTTTGCCATGAGCTGATTCAAAAAAATTCCAATGCATCATACAACCCCCAGCGAGCAAGGGGTACCGCGCCACAAAGTACATTGCAGTAGCACTCTTAAATTGCGCACTGCAACCATCACTAAAAACCCAGTGTTCCTCCGGAGAGAACTATGAATCCACTAACCAATCTCAATGTAAAGGAAGCAATGTTGGACGAATGCAGAGTCATGGTCCTTATCATCGGAAATGAAAAAGTGAGTCTGCTTCATAATTTCATCTCCTCCCTTCCACATGGTGATATGAACCAATATGGTGACAGAAGTACCAAAGTAGTACAAACTCTGTACTTCATTTTGAATAGCAAACGAATAATTCTCTGCATAGTCAATATAAGAAACATCAACTCCCTTTGGAACGTTCTTCATCATCAGTTGGCATTGCTCATCTTGCCACCTAGCTTTAAAGTTATGTGTCATAAAGGTAGTTACTGTCTTCTCTATATACGACAAAAAAACATGTGCAACAATCTCCTTAAACGTCGCCTTCAAAAGTTTATTTGGCTTGCCCGTCCTTGCATCCAACCCTACGTGGTAGTTCTCAAAGCACATCCATTTCAAGGTAAATAAATTAGAACTAGATAGCTCGAGAGGACAGAACATTAGTAGGTGGAATCCACAATGAGGACAATCTCCCATGAGACGTTCTAACTTATGCCAGATATCAAACTCCCCCTTTGGACAAACACAGGCTTCCCACATCAATGTTATTTGCTTGAATATGTGCTCATGTGCATAGCAACCTCCCTCTAAAGCGCCTACACAGACCTCTCACTCACAAGCATAATTCATGTTTTATACAACCCCTTGAGTTTGTGTCTGAGGTTACTCAAGCCAACCTTCATCATATCCATCTCCACATGGTAAATACAACAACACGTATTCCTCTCCTTTAGCTTTCTCACCCACCAAGGTTTCAACCTTTCGAAAGATCTATATTGCACGGTACATTTTGGATCCACCCAATCCTCAAAAACCGATTGGTACAAAACTATTGCCAACAGCCAAGACAAACCACATTACTAACAACAAGGAAAAAGCTATGGTCACATGAGATTTAGAGGAAAACCAACTTGCCGTAAACAAACAGCTGGATTCATTCACAATGTCAACAAAGACGCAAGTGGGTCTTACAGTTGCATAAAACCCGATCGTATCAAATTTTTGGATCCAAGAGCACTTGATGTCTGTGATAAGCATGTCTAACCAACACTAAGTCTGTTTCAAGCTTGTCGGTGACAAGCTTATGGCGATCAACCTTGAACTTTAAATGAACTATTTGGGCTTTGTAGGATCGACTCATGTTGTCACCTCCATGACGGCGAGCCTCTCCTATGGAAATCTCTCGTATCTGATGGAAATCCACTCTTCTTCATCATTGTGCGTATTGTGGAGGGTGACTGCAGCAACCTGCAAACGAGGTCGACGATTCTCCATTCCGCACACCCTAGTTGAACTCAAGATCCAACAAATAACAATGATGAAGGATGAACACTAAGAGTTGCCACAAATGGCCATTAGAGTTTGTGCACTAACAGTTGCTAACTGTAGGTTACAATTGGATTTTGCTGCAACAATTGACACTATTCTACAAGAACAAATGACACTAATTTTCTCGAGCTTATGGCCACAGTACATAATTTCATACTCACGTAGGACTGAAGATAATTGAACAATTGAAATTCCCTCCATAATTTCACCAATTGGGCAATCACAATATGTCAAGTTCCATCAACGACCAAAAATGGCGGCACCACTACTAGTCTAGATGCTGTACTAGTCCGGATGTCGTACTTCCCAAGCAAAATTTGTAAATTATTCTCTACCAAGGACATACCAAGGATGGTACAATGTTGTTCTATTATTTCCTTGACTCAGCTGCAATTGGTGGCAACGACTACAAAATCAGATGTCATCACCCACGACTCCAAGGTGGCAACGTGGAAGGTGGCAATTCAGGCGATTTTTCTAGCCCATAAATATTCCAAAAATCCTGGATACAATTTGGGCATTCAAAGCACCCCAATTTTGTTCTAATGGATATCCTTACTCATGGCCTGCCCCGCTTAAATAGTGTACAGTTGAAGTACCCTTTGGCAACGGATATGGGATAACTCACCACTAGAGGCCTCAAAGGTCAGCCCGTGCAATAAACCTCCTTCCACACATCATTTTTTATTTACCCAAACCCCTTTGGCTTCTAGCAACACGACCTTTTATCTTTTGCTCCAACACTCCCACTTTACGTAGAGCCAAAGCCTTTAAGTGCATATGGTATTCCTAACCTTTGTGTCGATCTCGTGAAAGTTCCTTTGTCAACACATTCATTTGATGGATTTCCAAATCCATAGCCGTCCCAATTGCAAGAATGCATTGAATGGTCGTGAAATTGTCCACGAGAGCAAACATCTTATGAAAATCCACGCCTTGAACTTGCTCAAACCCTCCGCCACAAAACCTTGCCTTATAGCGCATGACATCACTGCAAGCATCCCTCTTTGCACGAAACACCCACTTGCAACTAATGAGGTTGCGACCCTTGGAAATGGGAGTCAGTTCCCCTGTGCCATTAGATAGCAATGTCTCATACTCCTTTTGCATCGCTTGCTCCCACTTGACCGCATCCTCACCTTGCATTGCGTCACGAATGGTCGATGGTCCATTCAATAATGCCACATTTGCATGTTGGTCATCATTTGGAGGGAAGATGTGATTCTTCCACCACTCTCCGGGCGGCTTGCATGCTCATTCAAAATATCCCCAATTTTTTGAAAGAGCGTGCTCCACTTGCACCTCCTCTGTGCCGAGTTTGATGCTCAAACTCGATTGAGCCTCCAACTTGCCATCCTTCTCCCCTTCATTTTCATTGCCATTATCAAAGATAGGAGATTTGGAGGATATGTCCACAATGACGTCTCCACATCTCCCACTTGGACCATCCTTCAAATGCGGCCCAACCATAGACTCTTCACAAAACATGACATCGCGCAATTGACTGATCTTCTTTGTAACCATCAACATCTACATATATGCCATTGTACCTTCACAATATCCAAGAATCACACACTTTCGGCCTTTGCGTCAAATTTGGTCTTACGAGCATCCGGTACCTTTGCATATGCGATGCAATAAAGATGTGCATGTGTGAAACACAAGGTCGCCTCCCAGTGCACGCTTGCTTGGGTGTCAAGTATGCAACGGCACTTGTAGGGCACCGATTGCGAGTGTATACCGCATTCACCACCACTTCCACCCAAAGCTCCAACTTTAAGTTTTGAGCGTGCAACATGCACCTTGCAATCTCCACAATTGTTTGATTTGCGTGCTCCAAAACTCCAATTTGTTGAGGGGTATACGGGGCCGATGTTTGGCGCACAATGCCTTCTTTCTTCAAAAACTCATCAAACATGTTTGACATGAATTGGCCGCCGTTTTCAAATCAAAACACCTTGATTTTCTTTTGAGACTGCTTCTCCATCAATACCTTGAACTCCTTGAACTTGTCAAAGCACTCTCTCTTTGCCTTGATTGGATAGAGCCTAATCTTCCTTGAAAGGTCATCAATGAAGGTCACAAAGTACTTGCATCCCCCCATTGACATTGTCTTCAGCGGGCCACACACATCAAAATGAACGATTTCCAAAGGCTCGGTTTCACGAGTTCCAGCTTTACCTGCAAACAGCAATTGTTGTTGCTTGCCCTCAATGTAACCCTCACAAGTGAATGAAGAAGGATCCACATACGACTAGAGTAGGTCCATGCCGCTTATCATGCCACAAAGAGTTTTTACACTCTTGATGTTCAAATGGCCCAGTCAACGATGCACAACTCCAAATTGTCGTCTTGTACGCTTGATTACACCAACGCCGTTGATCACTTGTATGCACTTTTAAAAACTCAATGTGGTACAAGCCGTTGAGTTCTTTGATGATGGCCACCTTATCTCGACTCGGTGACAACACAAAGTTTTCCGTATCACTAAACTCAACACCTAAGTGCTTTTCGACCAAATGCCTTACCGATAAAAGGTTGGCCTTTAGTTTGGGAACGTGAAGGACATCCTTGATAGTAATTGTCTTTACACGGCCCTTCACTGGGGTGTCCACTAAAACTTGGCCATTGCCCACGGCATCAAGCACCGTATCATCTCCCAAAATAACTCTCTTTGGTGACATGAGATGATACAAATGAAAGCAACTCTAATTGTGTGTCATGTGGCTCCTGGCTACCGAATCTACAATCCAATCGCTCACACTACCATTGCTCGATAGGACACTTGTCATGTTTGCGTATTTGTCAACATCATCACGCATACTTATGTCACAAGAGACATACCGTGAGGTGAAAGTGTACTCATCATCATTGTCATGTGTCTTTGTGTCGTTCTTGCAATTGTTCCTCGCTTGGAACAATACCTTGCAAGGTGACCCTCCTTGCTGCAATAAAAATACATATTGTCACTAGAGCTCCTACCGCCTCCGCTCTTAGATTGCTTCGCCATAAAAGCCGCACTATTCCTAGGAGACTCATTCTCCTTCTGCCGCAAAAGCTCGTGCAACAACCGCGCCGTCACATAGTCCAATGTGGGTTTGGAAATAGGGGTGAGAGTACGCTAGACCTACACTACTTTTGGCAAATTGAAGTTGTAACAAAAATACCTCGGAGTACTAAATTGTACTCAATGTACTCCTATACGAGTACTCCAAGCCGTTGGATCGAGGGTTGGCATCATGCATACGAGATATTTTGATTTGGATCCGCCAATGTGAACAAGGCTAGGCATGACCCTGCCACGTGAGAGGAATAGGTTTAAAAATGCGCGTAGGAGTCAGACTTGGCGGGATCTAAGTTATAATCGGAAATATTGAGCTTTCTTCTACATTGACTTATTTGAATCAAGCGTGGGCATCTAATGTGGCTAACATAGTGATGTGGATCGCATCACAAAGTTCATTCGTGTTTTTGTTAACTTGACTAGTTCATGCGCCGAGAGCTATGGATATCGCTCTATTAGGGATTATTTTGGATGAACCGCAGATGAAAATAACTATGTTTTATATTAACCGTTAACTTCCTAAACTATATTCAGCGCGTTTTGGACTGTAATTTTTTTGGTTAGGGATACATGTTGCTCAAACTTATTTAGTTCACTTTTTTACAAAATCAACTATAAGATCTTGTAGATATGCAAGTTACCTTCATCTTTACAAAGTTTGGTGTCAATCCGAGTTATAGGTTGTTTGGATGGGACATAAAAGTGAAGGGTACTTCAAGAAATTCACTGTTTTCTCACTGCTAAAAATGAGCTTTGACCGACTCTCTTGGGCACATACTATTTTAGAAAGTTGGTGTCGTCTGGAATTCTAAAGATAATCAAGTTCCCTATGCATGACAATAGGTTTTGTATTTTGAGGATAAAAAATGAGTGAGAAAGAGGCCTTGACATGACGTCCACTTTTTACTAGTTCACTTGTGACTTTGAGAGAAATCTTACAAATTCCTACAAATCTAATCTTCCATTGCAAAATCAAACACGGTAAGTTGAAAGTACACAAAAGAACACATATAGTAGGAAAAAGAATTTTGGAAAAAAGGTGAAATCCAAGTGCAAGATTTTCATTTGAGTAGCTACACCTATCTACAAGCCACCTTGCCCAACTGGAACACGTGGCAGGTCGTCATTCGCCCATCACTCTCTTCAGCTAACTTTTCTTACTCAGTTTTGTGACCACCCAACACTTGTGGATTTTTGTAAAATTGACAATGTGCATTTCTCCAAATCAAACTACACCATTAGATAGCTAACTCGTTTCTACACAAAGTTTGCCCAATTTTTTAATCATTCGGGCACTCCTTCCTCAAGATATTTTCAGTTCTAAAAATAGAACGACCCATTTTGGGTCGCCCAGGAAGTTAAGGGTTAAACCTTAAACGACAATGCAGGCCACATGGGCTTGGTTATATTTTGGGAGAATCTTGCTTATAACTTCTACTCCATTGTACCAAATGGGGTTTTTAAAATGCCAAACTAAGCACCTTAGAGAGATCTATACTTCTTTAGAATAGAGCCAAAGTAAATTAAATACAGAATCATGCTTACAATGGAACTTACAAGAGATTTTAGGTGTGGTATCAGGAAAGCACATGTCGTTTATAGGTTAATTATGCAGACAACCGTGCAAATAATCAAAACTACATTGTTTAGGTTGTTTTTAATTTATATATCCTTTTATTCCTAACTAATATTTAACTAATTATGGACAAATCCATAGTCCGGAAATAAGTCGGCTGATTGCCGATAAAACATGTCACACTATTAATTTTATGCATTTATAGACTAAAAGACGTATAATGAACTTAAAATTAGCATCCCTATGCATTACATTTAAGATGAGGCCAATACAAAATAGAATTCCAAAGTTGATCTACAACTACAAATATATAAACTACATCTACATTTACACCTACAACTACAGAGAGCATGTCGGCCGGAAGCCGATAACTTTTCTAAAAAATAGTCGCTAGAAAATTTCATTCCAATCACGCTTACTATATTTGATGGATTGCCCTACTTCATAATGTAATTCGCCAAGTCTATTTGCAATATGTTTCAAAATGGATTCCAATGATCTGCAGAAAAATGTTAATTGACATAACAATCCAATGACACAAAGTATGTACAAAACAATTTTTAGCAGGATGTGTTCAACCGTAGGTAGATCCCTAAATAGAAATCGTTATAAGACTAGATAGAATCAAATCACCAATTCTAATTTGTTTAAGATGACCTCATAGGAGGAATTGACATACACTGAAATACAGTCATATTATGTGTTGGTCAGCAACATAAATTGATGTGAAATTCATGAGTGCACTTAAATGAATGACCACTAGAGACGTGATTGAAATTGACTTTACACTACAGGCTTAAAAGCCCTAAAAAATATACAGTTACTAGATGATTAGGAGTTCAAAATCTATGACTAGCTATATATAAAGGTTCTATAGTATCAACCAAAAAATATAGTCAAAATTGAAAAATTGCATATCGGCTGACGACCGATAAATTGAACGTCCTCCTCTAAGAGATTCATATAGGAAACCTCTAGTCTATCAAAATCATTTTGGAGTTTCTTGCTAAGAATAAATAGGAAGAAGAATTTTAGTTGGTGAGTCAAGCTTTTCCACATTGTTCTAGAATGCACCTTCTCCATTGTCCTCGTTCAAAGCACGTTTTCCACAAGCAACTTTAGCATTTGAACAGCCAGAGCCCCAAGTACCAATCAATGTTGCATAATACTCTACATGATCCTCTTTGCTTTTACTACAAAAAAACTCCGACCAAAGTGGATGCCGGCCGATAGAGTTCACTTCTCGCATCTGCCTTTTACCATAGCTAAATGCCTTCTTTGATCCCCTGTTCCACTCCTCTCTAGTTGTTGCAACTTCAAATCCCAACACAGTTTCAACAACTCATGTTACAACCTCCTTCATTGGCGATGGTCAAAGATTCACTAGCATGGAACTAGAAGTAACCATTTTCAAGGCCTCAATTCTATCAAGGTTTCTAACTTCAGAAAGAGGTGGAGAACCTACATGGCCTATGGTTTGACCTTAGAGTAGAAAATCAGCAACAATACCGTCTAAAGAAGAAGAGCAATGAGGAAAATGTTGATGACAATTAAGTTATCCGTAAAGTCACCTTGGATTTGAAGAAACAAAAAATAATTTTACTTTATCATACTCTTATTTGTTCACTCCAAATAGTTAAAAGGTGTGGAAGATCTTGGCGGTCTATCATTATTAGGTGTGTAAGAGGTGTGTAAGAGCTTGGTGGTCTTCAAAAGGTTTTAAGCACGAAGAAAGGAGCTAAAAAACTTTTGAAAACTTTTGAAGACCACCAAGCTCTTACGCACCTCTAACACATCTAATAATGATAAACCACCAAGATCTTCCACACCTTCTCACTATTTGGAGTGAAGAAATAAGAGTATAATAAAGAATAATTCATGGTTGATTCTTCAAATTCAAGGTGACTTTCCAAATAACTCCAATGTTGAGGAAAAGGTTGGGAAGAAGGTAGTGAAAAAGGTTGAGAAGAAAGGTGAGGAGAAAGGAGACAAAAAAATTGTTTACACACCACATCTTCAAAATCCAACTCTAAAGAAATGGATTCAAAATTGGTGTTCAAACTCGACGTGGGCCGAAAGCTCAAGCCTGTTTGTAAAGGCACAAACTCCTCATGTCGGCTGGCAGCCGATTAAGAATTATTAAACAAGTAATAAACCATTGGAAGTGTCTTTTCAAGACCTTTCCAACGATATATTACACGCCCTATAATTCTCAAAATTGCTGTCGCAAAATGAAACAAAACAATTCTGAACTGGTTTAATGACTGCAGTTAAGGCTGCTCAGTATCAGCAGCCAGCCAATACGATAGTCACTGAACTTTTAGTTTCAACCCATAGATTCATAAGTTTAAATATGTTTTCTACTTAGATTCAAAATCATGATACAAATCTTTACAAACGTGTTTCAAAACCACACAATTTTGTTTCATGTACTCTACACCTAGGTCCCGAAACCCTGAACTTTGTTTCGTAACTAAATAATAAGGACATTGTATCGGCTGGCAGCTGATACACTTCCCTTTTGTGTTGGTTGGTAGCAAACACAAACATGATATATCGGCTAGCAACCGATACAATTCAAAGTCAAAGAGATATCTTACCTTTGAGGCAGTCGCGGACATCATCTTTAAAGCTATCGGCTGCTCAACGTTTTGTATCGACTGCTCACCTTTTTGTATCGGATGGTATGAATTTCTTGTTGGTTGCCCAATGCTTTATATCGGTTGGTCTCAGTCCGTTGTCGGCAGCCCTGCACTTTTTATCACCTTTTTTTTGCAATGTGTTGATTGATCTACTAAAATGAATTCAAGAATTTAAGTAGGTGGAAGTAATCTGCTGACAGCCGACATTGGGAGAGAAAGAGAGAGAGGAAAACAATGGAAAGAAAGAGGGAGAATGTTGAGATAGTGAGTAGAGAAATGAGAGAGGAGAAAAATGAGCCCCTCCAACCCAAACCTAAAGCCATCATGAGTAATGAGAGGTTTGGAGGTTGAAGTGATGATGGGAGATGTACGTTCCATCTGTCACATCAAATTTCGCCAAGTTCAAAACTCTCATCTATCCCGGTTGTTCCATCCACCCATCGCCATCGTTCTTCATTCATTTGCTCTTGTTGACGCCATTCCTACATAATTTTTCATTAATCCATGAGAATACCATCTATGCAAAAATGCATGCATAGTATGTAGCTTTTTCAATCACATTCCACGAAGTTGTAACAAAGTCTCGATTCAAAAATTTGGCGCCAAAATCTTTGCTCCAATGCGAGTTTGAAATGTTTTTGAATTGGGCGCCAATTTGGAATCCATTTACTCTGTACTCATTTATTTCGCTAACCTTTTCCATTTCCTCTCTCGCACTTCAGGGACGTGCCTATGTCAAATTTAGGTTGTGAGCATGTGCGCAAGTGTGTATAGTGTGAGATTTAGGATTGTGTGTATGTGTGAATATGAAGATTGTGTGTATGCGAGGATTTTTGTGTATGTTTTAAGACTGTGAGGATTTCTGTGAGGATTTAGACTGTGAGGATTTTGTGTATGTTTAAAGACTATCAATTGACCGAGGAAGGACTTACTTTGTAAAGGTGCCGGTCCAAGATTGTCACGGTTGATTCTCAAGGTTGTAATGTCAGTTTTTGTATGGGTTTCAAAGTTTTGTTTTAGGATTTTAGTATGTCAACAATAAAGCTACCTAATTGTTCAAAACTATTTCTCTTCAAAATGCCTAATTCAATACTTTTCAATTGTTTTTCAAGTTTAAACTACTTTTCTAGACTAATCTACTTTTGAGTTGCTCTAAAATCTTTCTTGAGAGCATTTTTAAATTGATTTGAGCTTCTATTTTTTAGTTTCTATTAGTACCATTTTCTATATTATTTGCCAAATAATACGTAATTCTTCATCTAACAATACCTATTTTTGTATTGGCCACCGACAGATACTTATTCTTGTATCGGCTGCCAGCCGAATCATTTTTTTGCTACCAATTCCTTTTGTTTTGCAATTGAAAATTTGAGAACTGCAGGGTGCATAATATACCATTTGAAAAGTTTTAAAAAGACGCTTCCAACGGTATATTAGATGACTTGTAATTGTCTATCGGTTGCCAGCCAATACATTTTTCTAATTGACAATTCATTTTTGTATTGCAACTGCAATTTTGAGAATTATAGGTCGTGTAACAGATCGTTGAAAAGGTCTTGAAAAGACGCTTACAAATATATATTACACAACATGTAATTTTGTATCGGCTGCCAGCTGATAAAAGAAGATGCCCAATTTGACAACCCTTGGTGACTACGTTAGGTACCAAATCCTCTAAAGTGGATACAAGGTCAGAGCGTGACAACCCTTGGTGAGTACGTCAGGTACCAAATCCTCTAAAGTGGATACAAGGTCAGAGCGGTTGATCTCGCTCCACTGCTGGTCATCCTATTTGCGACCAATTGATACCATCTACTTTGAAGTAGATCAAACTTGAACATGAAGAAGTGAAAGAAGAGTGATGAGTCAGATAAGGACCTTGATGGCGCAGGCAGTGGTAGCTGCGACAACGTCGAGGGTGAAATTTAATGTTTGGTCCAAAGTTTGGGAATTTCAAGGTGGAATGGTGGACTCCTATAAAAACCAAGAAAGAAGCAAGGGAGTGGTTGCTAGAGAGTGTTGGATATAGAGATGACAGAAAGAGCCGTGTCTCCTCCAAGTAGTTTATGCAAGCATTGACATGTTCTCCCATCGAATGACCTCACACATGAAGATGAGGCTTCATGTTACTAAGGTGATTCAACAAAGTTGCAACTAGCAACCTTGACAAACTTGGAGGTTGTTGGCGCCATAATGGATGAGGATGTTGACGAGGAGGGATAAGATTAGCTTTGTACTTTTGTAGTGGCTGTCGCTTGGCAGCCGATACACAATGTTCAAGTATTTACAAAATTTCTAATGATTGATTATGGTCACTTGAATTTCAAATGATCTTCTCCGGCTAGAATGGTTCAGTGTTTATTCACTTTACTTTGAGGATGATAACGTGTTTAAATAAACTTAGGACATGACATGCACTTAGTCGATTGTCAACTTTATTGGCTATTGGGAGCTAATGAATATGCAATACTCTTGCATTTTTAGAAACAGGAATGATTGTATTATACGATTTGAATTTCATATGATCCTTTGCAAACAGAATGGTTTAGGGCTTGTACATTCAAATTTTGAAAATGTGATTAAAACAACTTTTTTACAAGTTAAGCAATGTAGCTTGTACTATTGCCTTTATCAAGATGTTTTGTACATTTCACTTGCTATCTCCACTAATTATATACAGTCACCACATTTGTGTGAAATGTTATTTGTCAGGTCACTGTCTAGCTCCTTGCTTGTGCACACTTAGTTCCTTCTCCACATGGATTCAATTCTATCATATAGTTGGCTCAAGTACTCCATTTTTTGTTCAAACTATGATCATGTTGAAGAACTTTCTCATTTCGGGTTATTTGATAATTTGATCAAATCCACCTATCAACTGTCAACCAATATTTTTGTAAGTCATTGTCTTTCGCTTGGAGTTTAGGACTTTTAGAGTATAGAACTTGGGATTTAGGAGTTTATGGTTTTTTTCATTGTTTAAATTAGTTTATATTTTGTTTAGGACTACGCATGACCATTTTAATTGAGGAATTTTTTTTTATTTTCTCTATATGCTAGTTCAAAATTATGTTTGCAGGCCACCGATATTTTTGTTTTAGCAAACTATGTTTGAAATTAATTATCAAGTTAATCACCATGTGGCATGTTCAACTAAATGTATTAATTTTATATAATAATTTTGCAAACTTATTTTGTTTCACAAAACCATTGTATGAGGTTGATGGAATGGTTGGTAAATGTATTAGCGGGCCGCCGATACTTTTGTGTGAATACACTACAATTTATTTGACTTGGCTCAAATTCAAGTGTGCTTTGTATTTTTATTTTAAATTTTTTCATTTCAATTTTTTTCACATCACTTTTTTTCCTATTTTATAGTGATTAAGTGAATGAAATTGTCCATAATTGGTCTATTTGTCCATAATTAGTTAAATATGGGTTTCCTACAGCATATTCAAAATATTTTATTCAAGTTTTGGGATGATGTTGCAATCACACAAAATAATCATACATTATATATGGAATTTGTTACGGATTCACTTATAAATTCAACCACCATTACCATACGTGGAAGGCAAGGTCGTCTTTAGATAATTTTCAAAAATCACCAAAAAAGTATATAAATTTATTAAGTATTTTCTTGAAATCAACAAAAATAAAGTCAACAACAAGCCAAAAAAGAAAAAAAAAAAAAAAAAACATAACAATCAACAAAATTGTACAGAACAAGCGAAATAAAACCTTTAGCCACCGGTTTAATTTAATGTTAGCTATGAATAGCCATTTTCGTAATAATAAATTTTGAAAGTGCTGACCTCCACTATTTCAACTTTTATTAATTATTCAACATGAAAGTGCCGACCCTGCTTTTCACGTACGGTATCACAAATATTTTATGTAACTTTAAAAAACTAATACACACATGGAAAATCAACGTTTTCTCTTTTGAAGTTCTACATTATCTCCTTCTTTGATTCTTTTCTCTTTTTTTTTATTTTTTCTTACATTTTATAGTTTCTCTAATTTTTACATTTTTCATATTTGCTTTAGAGCATCCGCACCGTTGTGCAACATTAACCACTCGCCGAATACCATTCGAATCTGTGTGTTGGTTTTAGAGCAAAAGTAAAAGTAAAAACCAATAAATTATGAAGCTGCTCTAATTCCATTTATAGCCTTTGCATCCTTATATCTCCATATCTTCAAATAATTATCTAGCACGACATGGAGTCCCCAAGTGCAAATCTTGGGGCCACAATTTCTCACCACCAGTACCCTCGCAAGACAACCGGTGCCCACGTGTCGTCGTCTCACGTCTTCCGCTACTACAAGGCGGGGGGTTGTAGTTTAATTTTTTTGAGCAAAGTCTGGGGCCTACTTGAACCACGTTGCGCCGTAAGGTGAAGAACTCGAGTGGGAGGTTGCCGCACGGCGTATGGCGCATGCCGAAGAGGTTTAGAGTTGCTATGTACGCCGGATTGAGTGCAAAAACCACTGCGGCTGGGATGGGGCGGAAGAGTTCCTGACGGGCATAATCTGCTGTATTTGAGAGGAGGGAGAAGACAACGTTGGAGGCATAGAGCGACGGAGAGGGATGCGACGCGGAGGAGGTTTAGAAGGAGGAGGTGGCTCCTGTAGTACCGTGCAAAAAGGGTTGTAGATCAGAAAAAAAAAATTGAGTTGGTGAAGCAGGTTGATGCTGAAATCGTGCGTTTGGAAGCGCTTCCCCGCGTTCTGACGTGAGAAGACTTCCAGCAAGAGTATGCTCTTCTTCATGAGGGGGATAACCCCCATTGGTTTCGCAAAAACAGTGTACGCCCCGAAGCTTTGAAGAAGTTGTTTGGCGCGCAATATGGAGATTCGGGGCGAGCTGGATTTTGTTGGCTTAATTGCAAAGTTTCCAAGGTATTGGTGCGGATGAAGTTACTGCATCCCACAATCTATCAGCATGGTGCGGGCAAAATCCCCAACAATGTCAAGGTTAAATTTGCAGAGTGCATCACCTCCAAATACGAGGAACGAGTTGGCTTTGTTGACAGGTGCGCTTTTGGGGCTAAAACGAACGAGAGGCAGAGGTCGAGGTATAAACAAGACTTCGCTAAATTGTTGGCGCTACAGAAAAATTTGGAAGGTAAGACGATTGTCGACATGCAAAGAAAAGAATGGCGGTTTATCAAGTTGGAGCCCGGAGGGGCAACTGCAGTCGTCTTGAGGGCGCCGTTGCAAGGGAAAAACAAGGGTTTAGATGTTGGCATCATGAAATCTTGTCTTGGAGAGACATGAGATTGTGATCGCAACTTTGAGAGTGGAATGGATTCGAGAGTGTGTGTGCAAGGAGGTGTCAGAGATCACAGTGAGGGATTAGTGGGTAGGAGGAAAAAGTTGGTTCTGGAGAGATTGCAAGAGTTAGAGGGTTTGATGGATGTAGTTCACCTAGAATTGAAGGCTTTTGCTGTCAAGAGGGTTTCTGGTTGGAGAGGGTGGAGGCCCAAGGAGCAAGTGGAAGCAAACCAATTGCTTGGTAGATAGTTGTAAACATGAGATTCACTAGAAATCTATTCGCATTATGATGCTAGAGGATGAGGGAGCAAGTTTTGATGGAGAGAATTCAGGAGCAATTGGTAGAGGAGGAGGCGTGGAGGAGCTTCACCATACCGAAGTAGAGCTTCAAAGTATAGAAGCAATTCTAGAAGGGAGACAGAAACAGTTCGATGCCTTAGCTGTAGAGAATTTTCATCTCAAGCAAGGAAATTTATATTCCTCCTTCTGGCCTCAACCCATGGTCTATTTGCAGGATTTTAATACGCCTCCTTCGGAAATTCTTGATGATTGCAATTCTATTGCAATTGGCGTATGCTGTTTATGTCTCTTTCCATTCCCTGAGAATGATATAGTTGTTTCTAGCTATAGACATCTTTACCACCCATTTTGTGCTTCAGTGGTATTTGTAGATTCGAGCAAGTGTTGGGCTAAAGGATGTAAACCTCGTACAAATTTGTACTACATTCTTTACTTTGGTTACTTGTTTGATACTTGTTGTAGAACGTAAAGTCTAGGCTTTGGAAAATATATATCCCAAAAGTAGTCAATGTACATGATAGTTATGTTGGGGCACTAATAAGTAATTCCACTATGTACTTGTTGGTCAAACAGTACATTGCGTATCATTCTTCTAACCTCTATGTTGTTGGTTTCTGTCCCATAGAGTCATTGCGTGGATTGACTCCAAGGACCTTCATAGAAGATGAATTGAGCCAAGCAATTTGTCTAGTCAAAGTTGTAGCGCCGGATTGAAGGCGGTTGGCTAAGAGTGCAAAACTAGCACCTTTGAAGACCTTGTTGAAGCAGTCTTTGAGTGGAGCAAAGCGAAAGGAGGACAAACTCACCTTCGACAGGTTGGATGTTGAAGGCTCTCAAAAGAAAGAGAGCCGGAGTTGCTCTCCGAAGACGAGTCTTCCAATGATGACGACCGGAATATGAAAATGCCCACCCTTCCCTCTAGTTCCAGTACAACAATATCTACCTTTAAAGGTAGGGAACAGGGTGCGGCAGATAGCAAAGCTGAGAAGGAAATCGAAGCAGCACCACCTGAATCGTCTTCTAGGCCCCCTCAAAGTCTAAGTTTGCTGCTGCAAATATATTTGTGCCGCCTTGTTCTATATCAGTGTCAGCATGCAAAGTAGCACCGTGAGGAACATCCATGTATTTATAGGACCAAGGACGTGAAGCAAGTCAGTCACTATAGTCCCAAATAAGTGTGCCAGTTGTAGCATCTAGCAGTCCAGAAGAAATCGCAATGCATGTAAAGGAAGACCTCCAGGTACACATTTTTTTAATTTATATAAAGTGTAATTATCAGTAATGAAGTTGTCTTAGAAAGTGTGTACCTTAGCAAAATTGACACCCTTAACATATGGCAACGCAATTTTTGAAATTTGTAAGATATGATTCTCATGGCACGCATGTAAGGAATAATTGTTTTCTATTTGGAATTGTGCATAAAAAGGTTTTTATGTGGGAAAATCCGCAGTGGCAAGTTGCATCAAAGATGAGGAAGTAGCGGTTAATAACCTACACTCAGTGGAGAAGAGCTACTCAAAGTTGATTGAGCAAGCCCTCGCAGATGAGGGGGAGCCGGGACCCAAAATCCCTACTCCAACTGACCGAATGACGAGGGCACGTGTAAAGGAGGTTTTTGAGGATTTACTTCCTCCGCAATTGTAGAAGAAGAAAGTTGAGAAGGCAAAGCAAAAGGTAGGTGGGGCGGCGAAGAAGGGACGGAAATAGGTTCACTAGAAGTTAGCATTTTTTTTTTAAGTTTCCTTAAACGTGGGCATATAGGTTCAGGGTGCCCAACAATGTATTGCACCTCGCTTGTGGGATTCACTTCAACTAATACGTTGGAGACCGAGACCTCATTGCGAGTTTTTGTTTTTCTCAAAATTGTGGTTATGTGTGCTGTTGGGATATGTGGGCTGCTGTTTGTTTGCAGGTGCAATAAAGCAAACCTTATAGATATCCTAGTCTAAGTAGGGGTAAAGTAGATGCGGCTTGTACTTGTTCAGTGTAATACACTCTTAACAAGTGCGGTACATATTATATATGTTGTACAGTTCAGGACATATTGTACATTGTTTGAACATTGTACACATTTTACATTGTGAACGCTGTACACATTTCGGACATTGTACCTGGATGGACATATTAGACGAA
The DNA here is from genome assembly GCA_022496805.1 of Pohlia nutans. NCBI lineage: Eukaryota > Viridiplantae > Streptophyta > Bryopsida > Bryales > Mniaceae > Pohlia > Pohlia nutans. The sequence goes on along the minus strand of CM040106.1, from coordinate 8,087,301 downwards.
CGAAGTGTATCAACAATTTATGTTACAAATAGCTACTTTGAATTTTGTATTAAGTATAAGTAAATACAATTTACCTAGCCTATTGTGGGCATCTATTCTGCACTGATAGCCCACCAGTATCTTACATCCTCTTTGATTCAACTGTTATCTTGTAAACAGGGCTATCCTTAACTCTATGGGCTGCAAAAAGCATTGAAAACTTACAAGCCTTCACTAGATGAGCATCAACATGCGCACTTGGGGAGGTCACTTCCAAATATTATGTAACAGCGTACGAACAAAGATAGGGTCCAAAAAAATCTTTGAAGATAACTTTTATAAATGATTTACATTAATATGGGATGCTCGCAATTCATTACAAAAATTAAAATGAGAATATTCTTGAAATATTACTAATTATAGTAAGAATTATTTTTAATTTTTAGAGTACTTTTAAATACCCTTTGTTCACACATGATACTCAAAAGATACAAAGAGTGACCTCCTCGAGCATGCGCATCAACAGCCCAATCACAGAACATATAGGTTTTGTCACCTCTTCTAACTTTTTGTAGTATTTAGCTTAGATTACCTCATCTCTTGCAGCAAAGACACCTTCCCATGGACAACTCAAAGGCTCTTGCAACATGAATTTTTGACGCTGACATTGCAGTATGTGATAATCGACCCCATGTTCGTTGTTGCACTCAGCTGGAATCATGAAATTATCACTAACACCAACCAAATCTTCTATCTTTTGGGACACTCCATCATGAATTCAATTTGCCTCATCGTCCAACATAGCAATTTGCGAGGCCAAAGCGCTAGCACTAAAGGGATTTAGGTGTTAAACCTTCCAGTCCTGCACCTAAGACGAGTTCTCACAATCATTCCAATTACCATCAATACAAGGGATACAAAAGCATATCAATTCACGAGTCCTAATAAGGGTAGGGTCAGTCAAAGAAAATCCCACAATAGAATATAGATTGCTAGAGCCAAGTAAAGTGCGGCATTTGCTACTACTGTCTCTATGATCGATTTCATATTTTCCAATGTTCCAAAAGACACGAGAGATCGGGTTAGTCTTAGACTGAGTGAATGTGCTAGAAACACGATCTCAATAATTTTCTTTCAAGTGCTCAACAACATGCTCTGCATTTTGGAGCGGTGTGAGGGGGTTCTGAATTTGCTCTGCTCAAAGCAACCTCTTTGCCACTGCACCTGCACCATCCCACTCCCCCTTCCCGTGAACTGATTCAAAGTAATTCCATCGCATCAAACACCGTCTAGTGAGCAATGGGTATCGATCGACAAAATACATTGCTGTGGCACACTTGAGTTGCGAACTGCAGCCGTCGCTGTAGACCCAATGTTCATCTTTGGAGAGTCCAGCATCAACCACCCAATCCTAGTGCAACGTTAAGCAATGTTGGACAAATGCCGAATCATGCGCCTTGTCATCCAAAATATAGTAATGCGTCTGCTTCATGATTTCAGCACCTTCCTTCCACATCGTGATATGAACAAGAATTGTAACGCTAGTGCTAAAATAATACATACTCTGCACTTCATTTTGGATAGCAAATGTATAGTTTTCCGCATAGTCTATATGGGAAACAAGAACCCCCTCAGGTATATTCTTCATCATTAGTTGACATTGCTCGTTTTTCCATCTCGCTTTGAAATTGTGACTGACAATGGTAGTCACAGTTTTCTCCATGTACGAGAGGAACTCGTGGATAGGAGTTTCTTTAAACGCCTCTGTGAGACGCTTCTTTGGTTGCCCAATCTCTGCATACACTCCAACTTTGTAGTACTCAAAACACTTCTACTTCAACAAAAATAAGTGAGAATCCAATAATTCTAATGGACAGAACTTAAACAAATGAAATCCATATTCGGAACAATCACCCATAAGGCACTCTAACCGATGCCACCTCTCATACTCTTCCCTAGGGCAAAAGCAAGCTTCCCACATGGAAGTTATGTGTTTGAAGACACGTTTGTGTGCTTGGCAATGAATCCCCTGCTCTTCGTTTGCACATACCACACATAAACAAATGCCATTTCTTGAGGTATAAAACCCCCTCTATTTATCCCTAAGAGTAATCAACCTTGCCTTCATCATATCCATCTCGACATGATATATGCAGCAACAGGTATTCCTCTCTTTCAATTTCTTCATCCACCATAGCTTCAACGTTGCAAATGCCCTCTGTTGAACATTGCATTTAGGGTGTGCTTCCATAAAACGTAGAAAGAACGATGTTTGTAGAAGAAACAGAGGCAAGTACAATACGTAAAATTTGAGTAGATAATTAGCATACAGGATATTCAAAGTAAAAATACGGTACAAAATGTCCATAAGTAATGTATTCTAGTACAAATGAGGAACAGTGTCTGTAGTTGATGTACTCTACATGCTTTGCACTAAAAGAATAGTACAATTAATATTCCACTTGAGTACATAATTAGAATAACAAATATACAAAATGCACTTGAGTAATGTACTCTAGTACAAACGGCTAGTGTCTGTACTTGATGTACTCTAAATAATTCCAGGTAGAACGGTAGTACAATCAATACTTCAATTGAGTATATGATTAGCACACAAGACATACAAAGTATAAGAAGAGTACTCAGTGTCCATACAAATTTTATTTTAGTACAAGGCACGGACGGTGAATGTACATAATGAACTCTAAATACATCAAAAGCATAAACAATAGTAGAATAAATACTATGTTCAGGATTGAAAGCACAGAGGACGATATGACATTGCATGGAGTATAAAAGTAGACTCCATGGTAGGAAATAGGCATGTTACGCAAAGACTACTAGGACATAGTATAATCACAAATGAAAGCCCTTTCTGTACAAATAATACAATCACATAATTTACATACTTCGAGTTGAAACAGAGTACCGCATGTTTACCATATAAAAGGGACACACAAACGACTACTTAGAATAGTGTTATAGAAGTGCGGGCATCAATTCAACCAAAGTGTACAGAATGCAATATAAAACTTATTTGCGTCTCACAGAGGTAATGAGTAGGGTGAATCGGAAGCCAAAGATTCCGCCCTACTCTGTGTCGAACAATGTCCTTGTTGGGCGAAACTTTTGTTTGCACCTTCCACCATTGCAACATACACTACTTCACGAAGTTTGACAGACCCGACCCCTTTTGTCGAGATAAACGTAGCTTCGGGAGAAGTCCTCGAGAATCAACCTCTGGCACTATTCTTTTCATGGCAATGCTAATACTTTGTTTGGTAGTGTCCAAAACTCTAGATAACGCATTCACTCCGACGCTACACCCGGAACTGACGGCCGCATCTACTAGAGCTGATTTTTGAGCTAACAAATCATGAGAGTTGGCAACCTTCACCAAACCAAGTTCATGTTTAAAACTGTCTATGAATGCGTCCCTAGCTCGTGCATCCTGTGGACGGTAGTAACAATCAGGCAAGAAGGGAGAAATAGTACAATGACGCAACACCCTTTCCATGACATCTCTTTGCCCAAATAGATTAGGACATTCTTTCAACTCTTGAACAGTGGCTTGACTAATTTTGAGCAAAATCCTATTGCTCTCTCCCACGGTCAAAGATGGAGCTACAACCTGTTCGGCTGAATCATGGGTCAATACTCGTGTCTCTGCAACCCTCTCCCTATCACGAATCCCCTGGCGTTGTATTCACTCTCAAGCATCGGTTGCAGTAACAGGACGTTGCAACTCAAGCTCTGTTACATCTGCAATCCGTTGAACTGGACCTAGGCGACTCAATCCCTCTCGTTCCCGCCGTCTCTATGTGGTATTACCCATCTCCAAAACCTACTAAAGAAATCAACATTCACTCCTAAGCACAACAATTCTCTAACAAACAATTTCAAAAGAGGTCTCCATGAATCCCCTGAGCAACCATGCACGACCAGAGTAACGGCGCAAGACATTCTAAAAAACAGAGGTATCTAAGACAAGAACGACGTTTACTGGCTCTGGTGAGGACTGAGGAACGGCGCAAAGGGAAGCGTCGCCTTAACCTGGTTCTGCGGGGCAGATGAAAGCGCAACCGTCACCACCCTTTTCTCGCTCGACGTCCACAAAACCCGGTCACTGCGAACGTGGGCTACCACGTCAATATCGAGGAGTATAAAGAATACTCTTACCATTGGAAGTACAAGCAGCCCACAGCCATACGCAAAAAAAGTAATATCTGATAGTCAGGTTTTTTCCTTGAATTGGCAATTAGCCATTCTAGAAGTGCTTCCAATCTTCCAGAATCTGCTAAAAAAATAATAAAAAGTCAAAATTTTGTACCTTTTCTCAATTACAAAATAACTCTAGCCTATTATGTAGATCTATGATATATGAAGAATGCAACCACCACAAATCTTATTCCATCTAAAAAGGAGTTGTGGTAGTTATCTTCTGGCAGGCGTCTTCCTTGATTCAAGTTAGGAAGACACACAAGCTTAGTACTTTTGTGGGAATTATGTACTTTGTGATATCCAAGGTGAACAGTACAAAAGTACACATTTCATGTAATAACTAAAGAGATTTTGCATAAGTCATTGATGTTAATGGATCTTCAAGTATTGATGGACATAGAAAATACAACAAATCTCAAAAAAAAATGAGGTGTAAGATGTGGTAATTTGAAGTACAAAGTCATGTACTTGTACATTTGTACTTTGTGACACTCCAAAGTACAAGGTCTAGTATACACTTACCCATAGGCCTCGACTCCATAGCCACGATGAGATACTCGTACGAAGGTGGTAGACTTTCTAAGAGCGTCATCACAATATCCCCATCACAATATCCCAAGATGGTCACGTCCGCACCGTTGAGTTGATCCGCGAAAGCCTTGACCTTCTTGATGTGCCGACATGTCGTCTTCTTCCTCTATCTTGATGGTGAAGGACTTGCGCCTCAAAAACAAAATGTTGGCCAAACTCTAGGCTTTGTGAATATTGCAATGTTTGATCCAAGCATCCGCGGATGTCTTGCACGAAAAAATGTGTGCAAGTTGCAAATCCAAGAGATTAAGGGCCATAATGGCAAATGCCTTCTTCCTCCTCCTTATGTATGCTTGCATAAACCAAGGGTGCGAAGTAGAGAGAGGGGGTTCCTCACTACCATCATCAATCTCCCACAAGTCCTTCTCGGCCATCACTATCTCCATTTTGAACTTTCACAAGTGGAAATTCACCCCATCAAACTTGTCCACCACTTTGGAACCTTCACCCTCATAAGATGCCATGACGAACGTTTGTCCTCTCAAATCAACCCTCTGCCTCAACACAGACATTTGTTTTTATGTTATTCAATAGAATGTAGAACCTTTGTGCTTCCAATGCTTTTTCAAAAACCCTACAACCCAAATCATCAAATCATCACCTTTGTGCTTCCAATGCCTCTTTGTCAACCTTTAAACTCAAATTATCAAATCAACACCTTTGCGGTTTCAATGCCTCTTTGGCAATCCTACAACTCAAATCATCAAATTAGCACCTCTGTGCTTCCAATGCCTCTTTGTCAACCCTTCAACTCAAATCATCAAATGAACACCTTTGCACTTCCAATGCCTCTTTGACTACCGCTAACCTCAAATTACCACCTTTGTGCTCCAAACACACCTTCCAACACTCAAATGCAAAGGGTCTTCTCTCAAATTGCAAAGATGTTCACCAAAACACTTTGAATCACTCAATGGAGTTCTCCACTACTCCGATTGACTCAAAACAACACCTTAGTGTTTGCAATCATTCAATGCACGTAATCAACACCTTTATGTCCCTCAATAGTACTAAATCAATGCTCGTAGACTCAAACAAGCCCCTCAAAACCCCAATTGCTTTGAAATTGCCCAAAACCGCACCTTTGTGCTTCCAAGTGCATTAAACGACTCCACATAAAACGACTCCACATAAAACGTTTGAGCACTCTGAGGGTATAAAACACATGCAACACCTCTACCCAAGTGCCCAATCATTTAAATCAAATCGTAGGCCCTTCTCTTAGAGCCTCAACACCTCACAAATCACTTGCAATATCACAAGTGCACCAACTTGAACAAAACAATGTTCCACTTCCAAAAGAGGTTCGGAATCAAGAAAGGAGAGCACCAAAGGAAGAGGTTGACTAAGAAGAGTACTCCAATGTGCAACTTTAGCCTGTGCAAAGCTCCAAGAGACAGGACTCCCAGAAAGCTCTAAATCAGACCTTTCTGCAACGACCTCCTGCAAAACGCTTTAATGCAATCCAACACTCACGCAACACACACGAGTGGGCCAATAACCTATTGAAGGTGATAGAGGAATGCACAAAGCACATACACGAACACAAGGAATGCGTAGAAAGAGATATCTTTACTCATGGGTTGCTCCTCTTAAATAGTGTGCACTTGAGGTGCTCTTTGGCAACCCATATGGAATAACTCAACACTAGAGGCCTCAAAGATTAGCCGATGCCTTGACCCCTCTCCCACACATCATTTATTTCCATCCAAACCCCTTTGGCTTCTAGCAACACTACCCTTCATCTTCTACTCCTACAGGCGTGCAACTTCAAGTTTTGATTGCCCTACTTGTTTGATTAGGCTTTCAGAGTAACAATTGAAGCAACAACACTTTTGATTATCTTAGCCTAGTATATCAAGAGCCCGCCTCCTCTTTTTAGATCGCGTTCTTAAGGATTCAGTAGCGAGTAGTTGGCCCAAAAACGCAGATGAAATCGGCATGTATGAAGACCTAGAGGTAGCACTTTGACACGTAAAGTCGTCCTTTTCCTCTTCTTTGTCCTCATCAAGTGCAAAAGAGACTTTGGCAACGGGTTCGGTGACATTCTTTTGCGTGTCGATTGCAGCTTGTTTGAGCCGATTTTTCCTTCTTTTTTGAAGATGAGAGCATGGGCCGTGCACCAGGAGTACTCTGATTGCCATCCCTGGGTTTTCAATGATTGTCCTCAAGGATGTCCGCCTTGTTTAGTGTCACGGCATTTGTGGCAAAGATGCTCCAGAATTCGGACTCCTCAAATGGCCTGACGACATACGTGATCACCCAATTCATCTGTATCATTGAAGTTTTTCCACCACACATCAGATCTCTGAGTACTTATGCAAGAGAAAACGCATTTATTATTTAGATAAACTTGAGACACACAACAATACATGACTATTGTAAGACTAATAAAAATGAAGAGCCACAACAAGCATCAAGTCAATGCAATTCAAGTTCAAGTGTTGTGAACTAGACATCACATCAACTAGAATTGATGTGATTTAGAGAAGGGAGGGCTGTAAATCAGAAATTAAGCAGGTCTAGACGCGAGCATCATTGTTTAGGTCAACTGAAGTTGAACAATCATGCATCAAGGACGCTCGCGTTGTTTCAAAAATTGCTTGTTAAAGGAAATTAGAATTTTTCCCAGCGCACACTATGTCGAGCTATTTGGAATTCGAGACATCATTTTCGACGCAATTTCGTCCAAAGACGTCCAAAATGACAACCTTGGTTTTCAACAATTTAACCTAAGAGGTGTTTAACGATTCAATCATTCTATTACTTTCACCGCAATATGTATATATATATATATATATATATATATATATATATATATATATATATTCATATGTAGAGAGAATTGTCATACAAGACCCTATTTGCAAATTGCTTAAATTATAAACACGTATAAGAAAGCCTAGATAATCTGGTAAACGTCCAAAAGACTTTGAGTTAATGTGCAATTACTACACTTAGACTATAGTCCTTGTAATTTCTACAACTTCTATTAGTTTAACCCGAATGGAATGCCTAATATAACAACATAACTTTTGTATTGGTGAGGACTATTGCAACTCAAATTTATAGACCACGTAACAAATATTAGGATTAGAAAAAATTATGAAGAATATTAGTTAATTACTTTATACTAGGCACAAGTTAAAAGGATGGACTTGCACTAGAAATCGAGGGGTTTTAATGCACACCAACATTACTTTCAAAGACTTGGAGGATACTAAGAATTAGACCGTTTATTACAAAAGGAAAAAATTTAGCAACCACTAAATAAAGCAAGAGTGACCAAGGAACTCCTAAGGAACTCCTAAGGAAATAAACATATATGAATCAGACATTATAAGCAGTATTCAATGTACAATGGGAGAGATGGGAGTATTTTGGATCAACATCTTAAAAGTTGCATTGCTTTGATCCTGCTCTTTTATCAATAATCACTAGTACTATCTTGAGTTTCTCAAACAAATGCCTTTCCACCACATATCATGGACTTACCATAGTCCTTGGATACACATTTTTTTTATTTAGAAAAATGATATGAATTACACCAATGGTGATAGAAGTTTGGAACCGACGAAAACATGCAAGCCCACATTGGCTCAAACTCTCAACCACAAAAGACACATTTGTCAACTTCATACAGTGACTCACAAAAGTTGTGGGCCGCCCTAAAAATTGCTCTCATAAATTGAGAAATTAAAATTATGAAGTGAAATTTGGATGTTGTAGTACATAAGGGAATCTACCTTCGCGTGAAATTTCACTTTAAATAGACTATTTTTAGACCCATTATTATTTGAATGAAATTTCTATGGAAAAAAAAACTTTTTGTGAAAAGTCAAAATGTCTCATTTCTTTTTATAGGAAGAATGTACATCTTGACTTGAGTCACATGTTAAAGTTTCATGAATTTTGGAGTTTTTATTCATTGAGATCTTATTGATTGAAAAATGACCCCAAAATTTTGAAATTTTTATTTTTCACTCCATAAATTGCAAAAAAATAAAATAATAATGCACAATCACATCAAATAACTATGTGTATTTTTATTTTATTTTTTTGCAATTTATGGAGTGAAAAATAAAAATTTCAAAATTTTGGGGTCATTTTTCAATGAATAAGATCTCAATGAATAAAAACTCCAAAATTCATGAAACTTTAACATGTGACTCAAGTCAAGATGTACATTCTTCCTATAAAAAGAAATGAGACATTTTGACTTTTCACAAAAAGTTTTTTTTTCCATAGAAATTTCATTCAAATAATAATGGGTCTAAAAATAGTCTATTTAAAGTGAAATTTCACGCGAAGGTAGATTCCCTTATGTACTACAACATATCCAAATTTCACTTCATAATTTTAATTTCTCAATTTATGAGAGCAATTTTTAGGGCGGCCCACAACTTTTGTGAGTCACTGTATAAACTCCTCTATATTGACACGATAGCACTAGCAACAAAGTTCAGTTTTGGTAGAACTTTATTTGACCCAAATTTTACACTGTAGCCTTCACTTAAAGGAAATTAGGTTAAAACTTCTAAAACCCGTTTGCAAATTGCTACATTTTCTTCAAGATCTGTAATAGCACTTGCAATATTGTCCTCCTGCTCGTTTACCAACTTGAACTCAAGGTCCCCTTTGACAGCTAAGGTCTTAAAAGATTGCACTACGTACTTTTGCACATCCACTTGAGATTGTAAGGCGTGAACTGAAGGTCCACTAATTTCTTCAAAACAAGTAGCGTCCAAAAAATTCCTTTATTTCTCTATAATTAAATCTTGCAAAACGTGGAGCTTGCCCTTTGCTTTCAAAATTAATTTGGTACAAACTTGTATTTAACTCTTTGCAACCAAGTCTTAGACATCCTAGCATCTCTTTTTGTGACTTTGTTCGGGATTGATGCAGCTTGAATGTTCATCAACAAGGTTTTCACGTAGTCCTAATAAAATTTAGGGTCATCTATCCTCGACGATTTGATCATTCTTCTATCTAATCCTCCCTTTGTTGTCCACCTTAAGTGTTTGTACTTGCTCCAAGATTTTTAATGTCACCATTGTTGAATAATAACCCACACAACCTGGACTTCAACATCCGCTTATAATGTTGTGCATTAGTCCACTCAATATGCTGCCCAATGTATTTTCAATTTCTTTAACAACCTCATATACAAATCCTTTGCCATTGCTTACAAGATTTTTTTGGTTGCAGGCATAAACTTCCGCATGTCATTATTATTTATGAATTCTCTCCACGAGCAATGAACTTGTTGTCCTTGCATTCTAAGTAGTTGTGTCCATTCTTACTATTGTGGAGTCCTAACAAAGTCAAAAACCTCTTCGTTTGTGCAATCACGAGGTACTATGATCATGTTCGAGATTCAAACCTAAGTGAGGCAATTGGTATTTTTTTGCAAAATCTATTATAATAAAAGCGTGTCCACCATTATTAGAGAACAACTATGATACTGCATTGTATTAGAGAATGGCATACTCCAACTTCTTATGATTATGTGCACCGACTACTCCTACTTTTGTATTTTCATACAACCGCTCAGTATTGGTACAACTACTCATAGGCAAAACAAAAGGCATAATTGCATACCTAAATTTTATCCACAATTCTAGATTTTAGCTCTCTCCAAACTCCAAAGGTGACGAATATCATTCAAGCAATGCAAATTGTGTTGTTATGCACACAATTCCGTCATTCGTACTCCTTGCTTCAATCCTCCAATTTGCAATAGATCAAGACACTAATGCCACTAAAGATTCTAAACATGGTGCCAAACTAGTATGAAGAACGCCAAGTCCATACATCTAAAAAGTATAATAATATCTTGGGGCAATCACACCCCCTTACATTTTTTAACTACATGCGATAATGGGTTGAGGGTGACAGTGGAGGCTGACAGGTTCTAAGCATCTAGCGAGATTCCACATGTTCAGCGATGTTGCAAAGCCTAACGGCCGCGGACGAGCTCCAACACATTCTCTTCTCCCATAAAATCTTACCACACTTCCCTCCATTTTAACGTGCTTGATTCAAATTTGGACAAAAACTACACACTTCTTCATCCAAATAGTCAAACCCATAATTATTCTATCGATCCTACTACACACATTTAGAGGGATCCTATGTCTACGATTCTAATTTTTTCTAACAATTACTAAAATAGAGGAAATATCCACCTCCATATTCTACATATAATCATTTAGTGGACATGTTAATAATGCTAAAGTAGATCTAACAAAATTATAAATTTTACCAAAAAACATTAAATTGATCTTATTTTTATCTCACATGGTTTTCTAAAATTCTAATAGTCACCTCCCCGAGAATGTTATGAACTCTGCTTTATATACTTTGTTCCACCATAGCTCATATGTACCCCGACAAAGGCATTTCTAAATGGAGACCTTGAAGACAGAATTTGCATTGATGAACCAAATTTTTTTTCCTTTCGAAAGCAAAAGTTAGAATATAAACTTTCCAAACTCATCTATGAATTCAAGCAATCACTAAGGGCTTTGTATAGTAATTGACTAATACTTTGAGTCAATTGGTTAGAAGAAGAATTATGCACATCCTTACATTTTATGTGCTGAAGAAGGTAACACTTTATCTTATCGTTGCACTACATGTCAATGTTTTATTATGGTTTGTAATAACTTAAGTATTCTTTTGAAAACCAAATTTGATTTTTTCAAAAAACTTAACATGAAGGGTCTTGGAGAGATCATTTATATTCTAGACATGCAGATTACACAAGAATCAAGTAAATTGCATGATTCGCATTGGTCAAATAAAATGCATTCAATCTATCATAAAATAGTTTGATATAGTAGAATGCAAACCCCCAGCCATTCCTTTAAATGCCAACAATTAATTGTCACAGGACATGGCTCTACTAAATATTGATGATATACACTTGATGGCGAGCATTCTTTACAAAAGTATGGTAAGAAGTTTGGTTTATATAATGACTAGCACTCAAGATGATATTGAATATGTGAGTACAAGCATGGTAAAGTGAACTTTGATAGATACCTTTGCAAAGTAGGAAATGTAGAGCTATAAAAAGATATAAAGGTGTATTAATATACAATAGAACTGTATTGTAATTAATTTCTTCTACAAGTTTAAAGCTAATTAATGCTAATAAAATTTATTTCATTAGTTTTTTTCAATTTGGATGTTTAAAATAGGTTTGAAAAGTACATTTGTATTACAACTACATTGATTCTTCTTAAGGCTTCTAGCATTATTTATTTCCAAAAATAATAATACTAAAGTATGCTTCACATTGAACTCTAGATTAAATGCACACTTAGATCAACCAATTTTTTTTGTCCCAGTGCAGTCTAGCATGCATATGCCTCGGGGAGGTGACTATCAAAATTTCAAAAAACCACATGAAACAAATAATAGGATCAATTTAATTTTTTCTGGGTAAAAATTTATAATTTTGTTAGATCTACTTTAGCATTATTAACATGTCTCATAAATGATTACATGTAGAATAGGGTGGTGGATATTTCTTCTATTTTAGTAATCGTTAGAAAATGTTAGGATTACAGACATAGGATCCCTCTAAATGTGTATAGTAGGATCAGTAGAATAATTATGGGTTTGACTATTTGGATAAAGAAGTGTGTAGTTTTTGTCCAAATTTGAATCAAGCAAGTTAGAATGGAGGAAAGTGTCGTAGGATATTTTGGGGGGAGAGAATGTGTTGGCGCTCCTCCACAGTCATTGGGTTTTGCAACGGCGCTAAACATGTAAGATCTCGCTAGATGTTTAGAACCTAACAGCCTCCACTGTCACCCTCAACCGCTTCTTGAGACGGGTTTTGGTTTTGTCACAACCTTAGTCCTCGATCGTCAAGCTCACGCTTTTTGTGAGCATTTTCTAGGATTTCTTTTCTGCAGATTGATGTTGTAGGGTAGCCACTTCCTTTGCAATATTTTCCGCATATATATGGTTTATAGTTTTGCTTTTATGGTTTGTCTCTTCTTTGTTGGTTTTGTGATTAGGATTTTGCTCAAGATTTGGTAGAAAAATTTCAATGTAAGGCTTGCATAGAGTTTAAGTAAGCATAGACAGTTAGATGATGAGTGGAGTTTAGATTTGCAATGTTATAGTATTCCGTCTACTACTTGGTACTTGTGCGATTTGTAAAAATGATATTGTGCAAAAATTTAGCCTCTCTAAACAATAAAAAATAAATATAGGGTGCTAAAAAATACGCCAAAGTAGCATTTTATCTACAAATAGGGAGGGAAAATATATTGAAAGGTGTATAATTTTTTTAAATAATTTTTTTAAATAAAAAATAAACTGAATTAAAAAATTTAAGGAGATGACTTCAGCTGATCCGAAGTGGGGGCCTTGTTGAGACCCCATATCTTTTCTAATAAAGTTATATTATTTTTCATTATTCTTATAATGCAAGTGTTTATTTATATTCCTACACTAGTTCTTTATAACCGCCCTTCTTTAGGTCACGGCATTAGCAATTTTAACTTCACTTTCCTCACTTCATGCTCATACGTCATATATGCTTGCTTTAAAGGTCCCTTTTCCATTCACCCAACAATGTTTAGAGCCATGTAGTAGGAGTAGTTAGTCAATACATGACAAATCATGGACAATTACATTGGATTGTAGTCAAACAAATCCTTTTTTGTCTCAAGGATACAAAACTTAGCTATGGTAGGAGCTTAATTTTATGTGTGATTGAGTATTTTAATGCAAACTATATGATAGACATTGGCACTCAAAGACCTACTAACGAATACAAATTTTTATTGTATGATGGTGCCATCAATTGGAACAAAAAGAAGCAACTAACAATTTCTTTATCAACCTCTACAACCAAATACATAGAAGCTATAGATGTTGTTGAAGAGAATTTGGATTCAACGCATTTTTTGAGACATTGGTCTTTTGTAAGGTGGTCCAATGACCATTTAGAGGATAAATCGGAAATTGCATCTTTCTTTTAAGGAATTTTAAATTCTGTGTGTGAACAAAACATATTGAAATTAATCATCATTATGTTTGTGAAAAAATATTGATATAAAGATTAATTTGGGTTTTTGCAAAACCAACCTAAACTTCACATTATAGCCATCAATGTTGAAAGGCCGTTAGAGTCCATGGCCGACTCAAGCTAACACTACAAGGAAATAATGTCCAAATTGACAGAATCATGTCCGAATCAACATGAATCAACACGTCCTTATGACAGATGTTTGTCATTTTGGACATATTTCTATCAATTCGGACATTTTCTGTCAATTAGGACGTGTCAATTCGGACACTGAGTCCTTGTAGTGTGAGAATCCAAAGGCATATGCTCAAAATACATGATAAAATATAAAAACTGGAACCTTTTGCTAGCCAAAGTGTGAACCCTATTTTAAAAGTTCAAAGTCCAAGCCCTCAACCAGCTATATTATAAAGACAACAAACCTCCCAAGTTCCAACAAATTTGCCACCAACTCTTACAAAACTTAATAAATATTTAATTCCTTATTGAATTGAATAAACTCAAATCCTAAACCAACAAGATCTTGGTCTAAGATCAACCACCCAACCAAAAAGAAGGGATCTTAACCAAAGAGAGCATTTACCTTTTCACCCCTGAGCTTTATATCCTAAGTCCCTTCACTATAGGAATTGTAGTCCATATCTAGTCTTTTTACTTTTTATCTTCATAATTAGATCTAGTCCATAGATCTTGAAGTCCTTTGACTTTTAAATCTAAAGTGCTTTAAATTTGTTGAGACAGAACAATAAATATATATAATTGACATAGAGCTCTATAGAAGAAGAAGAAGAAGTATCCCAACCCGAGGAAGGGTTGGCGTTATATACTCATAAGTTAAAATTATAACTAAAAGCTAATAAGGTAAAAGTCATTCTTTTACCTTAATAGAAATAGAAACTACAAATCGTTTCTAATTTGGCTATAGTTAACTACAGGTTAACTATTTGTGACTTCTATTTTAACACTCCTCCTCGATTTGGAGTTACCTCATTAAAAACTATTCTGTGATACAAAAAACCGGAGACAAGAAAAATTCATAGATCTAGAAAAGAGTATAACTCATCAAGGGGTAACCTTATGTATCTAAATAAGTGTATCTTAACACTCCTCCTCGAATGATGATCTTCCTCGTTAAAGAACTTCATGATGATGTGAAGGAAAAAGAGTAAAGTCATCGTTCGCCATCTAATTCACTCTAGTTCAGTAAGAGTCCTCATACTAGCCGCAGTGATGAGCTTGCAGTGCTGAGGGGCTACTAGTGCCTTGGTGAGCACGTCTGCGATGTTGTCTATTGATGCAATCTTCTTGACCTCGATCTGCTTAATCTCCATGAGGTCTTGAATATAGCCAAAGAGGTGAGGACTGATGTGTTTTACACAGTCAGCTTTGATGAATCCGGATGAAACTTGTTTGATGCAGCCCGCGTTGTCTTCAAATATTGTCGTGGGTTTGTCCATCGATGGAAGGCCGCTCATTTGAAAGATGGCCTCGTGGAAACAAAGTAGTTCGGCATGATTTGTGGATGTAGCGGTCGCGGTCTGTTTGGTGGAGCGCCAGGAGATCGGTGCGCCGTTTTTGATGAAGATATATTCGGTTTGAGACTTGCCTGAAAAAGGGTCTGTCTTGAAGCCAGAGTTTGCGTATCGAATGATATCACAGGGAGCATTCTTGCAAAGTGTAGGTCAAGGTCCTCCGTGCCGCGGAGGTAGCGCAGAAGATGTTTGAGGCTTTGCCAATGCCGGGAGGTTGGTTTGTGACTGTGACGCGCGAGGACGCTAACGACAAATGAGATGTTGGGCCAGGTGTTTGTGGCAAGGTATAGAAGAGCTCCAACTACAGCTAAGTACTGGGGCTTGTTAATTTCCTCCTCGTTGTCATCTGCTCGTCGGTAGGGATCATCTTCAGTCCCACTCTTGCCAATCATGGGGGCTGAAAGCGCGTTGGCGTTGTCCATGTTAAATGTGCGAAGTAGTTTCTTCACATATGTTTGATTGATGAAGTAGTAAGCTCCCATTTGCATAATGTTTAATCAGTAGTCCAAGACAGTAGGAAGTGCGCCCGAACACTTTCATTTCAAACTGTTTGGTTAGTTGGTTTTCCACATACTTACTCAAGGTTGGGGTTCCAATGGAGTTTCAATCATCGACATAGACTGCGAGGATGACAAAACCGGTCGTGTCTTTAAGCACAAAGACACAAGGTAGGGCGGGTGAGTTTGAAACTCATGAGAAATCAAGGACTTGAGGTGATGGTACCATGCCCGGCCTGCTTGCTTTAGGCCATAAAGGGCTTTGCATATCCTCAATCCAGAGAAGCGTCCGGGCTGTATTGGTGTAGGAAATTTGGAGGAGGTTTGATGTAAATTTGGGCATCTAAGTCACCATAGGGATAGGTTGTGACTACGTCGAGGAGACGGGTTTCTAATGCCATTTGGACTGCTAGACTTAGGAGGTAATGGAAGGATGTGCTATCCATAATAGGAGAATATGTTTGTTCAAAATCTATCCCAGGTTTTTGTGTGAAACCTTGAGCTACTAATCTCACTTTGGATCTAAAAATGTTACCATGTTTGTCTTGCTTACAAGTAAAGATCAATTTGTGTCCTATCGGTTTGGTGATAAGATCGGTGACAAGGGGTCCAAAGACGCCTCGTTTTCTAAGTGATTGGTACTCGGCTTGTAAGGCTTTTTCCCATTGTGGCCAATCTACACTCTTCTTGGCTTGGTCAAGTGTCATAGGATCTACATCAGGGTTGGTGAGATATGACTTAAAGTCATCCCACAGGATATCAAAGGGTTAACTATGTTGATCATTCGGGTTGCAGTGGGTGTGCATAGATGCATGGGTTCGGGTTTGCGGAATAGCATTAACCTTTCATTTCTTGGCTGGAGATGCTAGGACAGGGTTGCCAGAACTGGGTACATGGCTCTTAACTATGCGTCGTCCCGAGTGGAAACCATTGGAGATATTCTCAGCAAGATGCTGGAGAGTGAAAAAAATTCTAACTTCTGAGTCTGCTAATGTTGTGCAAGGATCTGGGTTAAGAATGAGTGTTTCTAAGTCTTTAAAGTTCAAGCTTTGATCAGTTCTAGTTTCAGAGCTGGAAGAACCTATATTCTATGAACTTACAATTTTGAAACCTAGCTTTGTAAATATTGTCACTTTGGGGTAGTTTATAGCGGATTATGCTATGGGAGTCATATCCTAGGTAGATTCCTCAAATTCTATGGGGTGTCATAGTGTTCTGCTTAAGATCTGAGACTGGAACCCATACTTTGCATCCAAAGGTGTGCAAGTGGGCTATGTGAGGAGTTCTACGAGAGCTAAGTTCTAATGGAGTCTGGGTATGCAGCAGTGTAGGTCTAAGTCTAAGAAGGACTGCTGCATGCAACACGGCATGACTCCAAAGAGTGGGAGAAAGACTAGCATGAAAGAAGAGAGTGCGTACTACGAGTTGTATTTTCTTAATGTATGCTTCAGCTAGGCCATTTTGGGCATGTTCATAAGGTACTAAATAAGTGAGTTCTATCCCTGAGGCTGTACAAAAGTCTTCGAATGCTTGTGATCTAAATTCCATGATATTTTCCATTCACAAAAAACAAATTTGGTTGTCAGGAAAGTAGTTGCGGAACCTGAGGATCATTGCTAAAGTCTTGGGGAATACCATGTTACGAGTTGTAAAAAGTGACACCTTAGCATGTCTACCTGAAGCATCAACGAGTACAAAGAAGTACTTGAACTGACCTAACTCGGGAGTGATAGGGCCGCACCAATCGCCGTAGAGACGATACAATGCCGTTGGCATTTCGGTCGAGAGCTTCCACCGTGATGGCTGCCTCATGAGCTTCCCTTGAATGCAAGTTGCGCACTCCTCCACGCGCTCTGCATCACTAGTACATAGATTGTGACCAGTCAAGTTGGTAATCATTTTCCGCATCATGGTTGTCCTGGGGTGTCCCAACCGGCAATGCCGAATGTTGGCTTTGGAGCAGGCGGCTAGAAAAGAGGCCTGGGCACCTCCCAAGGATAGGCGTGGATGACACTCGTGTTGTCGTCCACCGGCCTCTTCCTCACCTTGACAAGGGGGGCTAGCTTGCATGATGCAAAGCTTATATAGGCCGTTGGCTGCCGCGTGTGCAGTGGCAAGGCGCCGGGGCCCTCGCCTAAGCTCAAGGACCTCTTCATCATTTTCCACCGCAGTGGAAACGTAGATGTCATTAGCCCGTAGGTCACTGTAGCTGATCAGGCTCCAAAGCGCGTTCGGGGCATACATAGCCCTTTCACAGATGAGGGGGGCTTCCCCGGGCAGAATCACAACTGCCCGGCCCTCACAAAACTTTCAATGTTGTTTGCCAACGATTGTGATTATGTCACAGGTTTGTCAAGGCTCATTTTGAGTTTTGAACTCAAAATGTGCATGATCTTTCAAAACGGAATGAGTGGAGGCGCTGTCTTGCAGAGAAATTTTAGCTTTGTTGGCAAACGCGCAACTCTAAGCGATGTAGTTTTCGGGGTTCAACTCGCTAAGTGTGGGAGAAAGAGTATCGAGGGAGAGAGTTTCCCTCTTTCCTTCCCTTAGTGACTGCAACTCCTTATACGTTGCAATGACATAACTAGAAGCTCGACATTCTTTAGCATAATGACCCTTTTTGCCGCATTTATGACAAGTTCCCTTCTCTGTTTTTCTCAACAATTGAGAGGACCGATTAGTTCTGGTCTGATTTGCGTACCTTTGGGGTTGGAAGATCGGTTCCACGTGTGCCTAGGCTTCCAGTTTCCCTTTGGTTTCCGGCGTGGTGCTTCGGAGATGTGGGACTCCCTGCTTGGATTGCCCGGCTTTGGGTGGGGTGTGGGTGCCGAGCTGGTTGTCATGGGCGGGTTCTGAACTTTGTTGTTGTGAATCTCCTTAGCTGGCCTTGACTCTACATTCTTGAGGAGCAGTTGTTGCTGCTTTTCGGCTAACAGAAGGTAGGACATGAGTTCAGAATGTGTAGTAAACTTCATGTTGCAATATTGTTGGGCCAGGATTGCACAAGCAGGAGGTAAAGTAGAGAGGGTCTTATCAATCATCTCGGTGTCGTTGATCGTGTCGCCACAGAGCCGGAGTTGGGCTACAATGCGATGAAGTTCGGAGTTGAATGCAAGAAAATTTGGGAAATTCATCACGCGGAAGCCAATCCAGTTGCTCCGGGCTTGTGGCAGGAAAATGGTCTCTTCATGCTTGAATCGTGCCGCCAGCGCCGCTCATAGTTCCGCAGGATCCTCAAATTGAATATATTGTTGTCGAAGTGAAGAATCGAGGTGTTGGCGCAAGATGAGTAGCGTATGCCATTTGTGTGAGGTTGGGATCTCCTCCTCGTGTGCAAGAGCAATCGTAGCGTTGAGTTCTTCTGCACGCAAGTATGCACGCAGGTCGATGTTCCACCCTAAGTAATTGGATCCATCTGGCTCGAGTGGATCGAAAAAACGAGCTTGTGTTTGTGTCTTGCGGAGTTGGCGTTGTGTAGCCATGACTATGGGGTTTATGGTAATCAATTGTGGTAATCTATCTCTAAGTTTTAAGGAGGAGAAAAGAACAAAAAGAAAGCGAAGGAGAGCAAGAGCAAGAGCTACAAAAAGCTACAAAAAGCTATGGCAGAATAGCAAAAGAAAAAGCTATAAAGAGCTACAAAAAAAAAATATTACAGAAGAATAAAATCAAGAGCTCTAAAGAGCTACAAAAAACTAAATCAAAAGAGCAAGAGGAATAGCTATGAAGAGCTACAATAAAAGCTACAGATAGCTATGGTGGAAAAAACTATGGTGAAAGAGCTTTGATGAAAGAGCTAACGGTGCTGATAACGTGTTGAGACAAAACAATAAACATATATAATTGACATAGAGCTCTATAGAAGAAAAAGAAGAAGTATCCCAACCCGAGGAAGGGTTGGCTTTATATACTCATAAGTTAAAATTATAACTAAGAGTTAATAAGGTAAAAGTCATTATTTTACTTTAATAGAAATAGAAACTACAAATCGTTTCTAATTTGGCTATAGTTAACTACAAGTTAACTACAAGTTAACAAGTTTCTATTTTAACAAAATCCTAGTGCACCTTGTTTAGAGTTGTCTAACTCTTGTGTCCATGTTTCTCAATTAAGAGTGGTCTAACTCCTAGTGTACCTCATCTAGAGTTGTCTGACTCTTATACCCATGTTTTCAATCTGGAGTGGTCTAACTCCAATGCACATATTATCAACTTGGAGTTCTCTAACTCTTGTCCATCCATGTTCAATTGGAAGTTGGCTTGCTCCCATCATCCTTTGCTTACACACAGCCACATGAGATACATTACCATCCCTAAGGATCTTAACTATATCCCTCATGGTATTAACTCTACCCCTAAGATATCAACTCTACTTATCATGGTATTAAATCTATCCTAAGGGTACCAACTCTACCCCTCATGGTATCAAATGTACTATGCCTCACATGGTATCAAATGTACCTCCGAAGGTATATGACAATCTCTTCCCCTCCTCTTAAAACAAGTCATTGTCATCAATGACAAAATTTGGTTACTCACATGTGATTATAATCTTTCCCTCTCTCACAAGAAGCTTCATCCTTAGGTTAGTCCTTCCACTTCACTAAGAATTTTTGAAAAGACCAATTTTTTAAATGTAGGCTATCTACTTCCAAAATCTTTTAAGGTTCAGCTAAAAGTTCTCCTTCAAGAGCTACTTTAGAAAGCTCTGGTAACATATGGTTAGGATTGGAGACATACTTCCTAAGCAAGCTGACATGAAATACATTATGTATCTTTCCATCATCTAGCAATTGTAATTCATACGCAATTGATCCAATCCTTTTTACATTTTACATGGACTACAAAATCTAGGTGCTAACATCCTAAACTTACCCAACTTCAAGCCAAACCTCTGAGGTGTTACTTTTAAAAACTCTTTGTTATTACATTTGAAATTGACAAACATTTCTCTTTTTATCAACATAGTATTTAGTTTTATTTCTTCAACAGTTCTAGCTTCTTTAGATAAGCTTGCAATAGGTACTCAAAATATATTGTCATCCACATAACGTGATTTAATCTCATCTATAAAAGAATTTCTAATACATGAGATTGCATTAGCTATAGGTCTTCTAAACAAAGCGTCAACTACAACATTCTCTTTACCTCAAACATATTCGATGTCATAATCAAACTCTTGAAATAATTCCATCTATCTTCCATGTCTTCTACTTAAATGGGTTGGGATAAAAAAACATTTCAACGATTGATGGTTAATTTCAATCTTAAAATTCAATCCAAGTAAATAATGTCTCCATAATTTTAAAGCATAGACCACATCAAGCAATTCTTTTTTATACACGGGTTAGTTTAATTTCGATGAATTTAACTTAAGAGACTCATAAGCAATCACTCTCTTGACTTGCATCAAGACAATTCCAATAACTAAATCACTAGCGTGAGTGCGCAACACTATGTTCCCTTTAAAGGATCTATAATGGTCAAAACAAGGGTTTGAGTCAAAATTGACTTCAAAGCTCTAAAGCTGAAATCACATTCAAATGTTCATTCAACCAACTCAGATTTACCTCAAACAAGCTTCTCTTCCTATAAGGCAATCATAGGAGCAACAATCTTAGAGATTCCTCTAACAAAGCTTCCATAATAATTAGCAAGGCCTATGAAACTTCTCATTTCAATCTTGTCTTTTGGTACCATCCAATCAACAATCACTTTAATCTTTCTAGGATCAACACTAATTCCTTCATTAGATATTATATGATCAAGAAATTCAATACAAGATGTAAAGAAATCACACTTTCTAATTTTAGCATAGAACCTATTAGTTCTCAAAATTTCAAACACTTGCCTAACTTGTTTTTTGTATTCCTCCACATTTTTGGAGTAAATTAAAATATCATACATAAACACAAGTACAATCTTATCCAAAAGTTTGCGAAACAAAAAATTTAATAAGGTCACAAATGTGGCTGGAGCATTTGTAAGTCCAAAAGGCATTACAATGTACTCGTAGTGGCCTAATCGAGACCAATATCTAGTCTTTTCAATATTAGAATTTTTAATTTTAATTTGATGGTTATCACTTTTTAAATCAATTTTCAAAAATAACTTTGCTCCATGCAAATGATCAAAAAAATTATCTATTTTTGGTATAAAAAAACTTGTTTTTTATAGTAAATTTGTTCAAACCACAATAATCTTCACATAATCTTAAGGAGCCATCTTTCTTGTTAAAAAAGAGAACAGACGCCCCCTAAAGAGACTTGCTAGGTTGAATATACTTTTAATTCAACAAATCACTTAATTGATTTTCTAACGCAACATTTTGATCTAGAAAATGGCGGTATCGTGCTTTAGCTATAGAAGTTGCATAAACCACTAAGTCTATAGCATGAGCTACTTCTCTCATAGGTGATACCTTATTCATTTCATTAGGGAATACATCCTTAAACTTATCCAAAAATGACTTCACACTTTGTTTAGCAATTTTATTCTCCTTACTTTCAACAAAAATTTCATTCACATTTACAGAGAATACTTCATGATTTTTCTTGAGGGACCTTTTTATTTGCAAACGAGATAACATAGTGACATTAGGCAAAGACCATTTACCACTAATGAAAAAAGCCTTTCTATTGTTGAGTGTTTTTATACACGGCCCCCTCGTTGCACGCAATCCACTTGGCGCAACCAAGCCATCCCTAGAATGACATCGTAGCGTGCTCCATCCCATACTTCAAAGTCTACCATGGTCTTGACTCCTTGGATACTTATAGAAACATTCAACACACAATAGTGCTAGAATCACTATTAGGCAATGATATTGCGCAAGGCTTCACCGGAATCAACAAAAGTCCTACCTTTGACCTTTCCAGCTAAAGAAATAGATACCATGTTGTGATTAGTGCCCAAATCTATCAATATAATGGACAGAAAAGAGTTTATGAAATCCTTGATTTGAACCACGGTTGGTTCTTTTCGACCTCTATATTCATTACGGCTACCGACACATGAATATCGTCGTTTGTGCTAGGTTACTCTACTTCTACTTTCTCAACTTCTTCCAAATCCAATACTGCAACTTGTCTTCTGTTGTTAGGACACTCATGGGCGTGATAACATGGCCTATGACAATTAAAGCATTACCTTTTTTTCTTATCCTCCTCTTGTTCCTTTCCACTCAACCTAGGAATTTTGACACCTTCCACACTAGTCTTAGAAGACTTAGAAAAATGACTTTGGAAGTTAAATCCATCCAATCTTTTTTTAAAGATTGATTTTTCTTTAAAATTTCAAAGCAATGAATGACTTCTCTCTCAAAATTGATGGCTAAACAGTATGCCTAATTTAAAGTAGAAAGAGAATAGAGAACGATTTTGTGTTCCATGGAGTCTCTTAAATTTTCCACAAAAAACTCAACCCTATCCTTCTCACACCAACTAAAGAAATATACAACATGTTCATCAAATTTCAACTTAAACTCACCAACCAATATGCTAGCTTGTTTTTAAAAGCCTATATATGGCTTGATGCATAGTAGAATTAAAGTTATTAGGAAAGAAATTTTGGAGATATGACTCCTTGAACTCCAGCCAAACATTAATGGGGCCTAATCCAAAACTCTCACGGTCCATTTTTAATGTGTTACACCAAACACGAGCCTTATCTTTAAGAAAATAGTTGCGGACTTGATTTTGTTCATTTCTAAGTATCTTTTCGTGAAAATGTCCTCAACAATAAACACAAAAGAAAGAACCTCCTTACTCTTAACAACATGCTTAACAACACGGACAAAAAAAGAGCTTACAGACATCATTCTTAACATCAGCTTGTGTCTGCATTCTATATCTTTTCCTAATATGCTAGAATGCGTTTAAAAAATGACTCTCACTATCAAAGTGGGAGGACTTTAGTGACAAAAAATGTTGGAAGGACTCTCCTTTGAATTCAAGTGATGGGATCTCTTCCTTGAGCTACAATTTGTCTTTAAGCCCCCCAGTGCACCAAATACCTTGGTATCTCCACCAACACCAACATCAAAATTTCCACAAACACCAACATTGTACTCTCTACGAGCACCCATGTTGTACACTTCATCAACACCAACAATGGAATTTTCACTACGAACTTCAGATGCATGCCTTCTCTTCCACCTCTCCTCTCTCTCTGCTCTCAAAGCATCTACAACTGCCTTAGCTATCAATTGTGAGAACTACTCCTCTTTATTTCCCTCAATAATACTATAGCTAACAATCTCATTGTTGACATTACTTTCATTGCTCCCACTTTCAAAACAAACAAAAACTTGCTCTTATACCAATTGTAACAAACCTTCCAACATGTTTGCTACCAATTCTCACAACACTTAATAAATAGTTAATTCCTTATTGAATTGAATAAACTCAAATCCTAAACCAACAAGATCTTGGTCCAAGATCAACCACCCAACCAAAGAGAAGGATCTCAACCAAAGAGAGCTTCTACCTTCTTACCCTTGAATTTTGTATCCTAAGTCCCTTCACCATAGAAACTGTAGTTTGCATGTAATCTTTTTACTTTCTATCTTCATAAATAGATCTAGTCCATAGATCTTGAAGTCCTTTAACTTTTAAATCTCGAGTGGTTTTTCTCCTAGTGTACCTCATCTAGAGTTGTTTAACTCTTGTGCCTGTGTTCTCAATCTGGGGTGGTCTAACTCCACTGCACCTCATCTATAACTCTCTAACTCTTGAGTCAATATTTCTCAATTTGGAGTGATCTAACTCCAATATACCTCATCTAGAGATGTCTAACTCTTATGCCCATGTTTTCAATCTGGAGTGGTTTAACTCCGGTGCATTAATTGTGGAGCTGTCTCACTTCAGTGCACATGTTAACTTGGAGTTGTCTAACTCCAGTCCATCCATCTTCAACTAGGAGTTGGCTTGCTCCCTTGATCCTTTGCTTACCATCCCTAAGGATCTCAACTCTACCCATGTAGCTATCAACTCTACCCCTCATGGTATCAACTATACCTCTAAAGGTACATGATACAAATCCATAATCCTAGTGTTTGGCGGCGAAGCCTTTGATAAAATAAGAGAATCCTATTAGTGTATTAGAAGAATTTGACATCTTCTCCAAGAAGTATTGAATTTCTATTCTCATCCAACCTTATTCTTTCCTCAAGATAGGGTTACCTTAGAACCAAAATGGTTAAAAAGTGCTGCCACGTAGGCATTTGGACGGCGACTGCCTTTGGACTTTGACCTCTAGTATGAATGGTCAAGAGGCCTGTTTTTGAATTTCTTGCAATGTAGATAGCCTCTTGCCACAGTGTGAAGTGCCCCTTAGAATATAGACAAAGATCTTTTGACCAGAAAATTAATAGTACGTTAGAATTGTAGTCGGTTTAAGGAAATGATGGGAATCATAAAATTGCACTGGTATCTACTGTGTGCGGGAATATGTGAGTAAAGTAGGAGTGTTAACACTTCATTTGTTGCATAAGTAATTCTTGTTAGAACTTGTGTTAGTTATATACTTTGGCTTCGTTGTTAATTCCCTATTTGTAGTCAACATAGTTATAGTAGCCGTAGGAGCCGTCATAACTGTTATAGCTATAGTCACATGAATCACAATAGTCCACTAGGTATTTGGCTTTGTGTTCACTCTTGTTGTGAATGGTCTAAAACACTCAAACTAATTGTAAATGAGCTCATTGTTCGAACAAAAAAGTGTTACCTACTGGAGGACCTCTGTCCCCAAAGGTGAGAGGCTCTTAGTTCAATTCTTGATTATACGTCTACGGTTGGGTGGAGGGTTCTAATTCTATTCTCATGAGTAAAACTTCTATTGCATCTTCATAAACACCTTCCGTTTTTCTATATATACATTCCTTTCTTCAAATTTAGACGTGCATCTGTGCAAATGTGAAATGTATGTGATTTAAGCAATTTAGTTCATTCACTACGAAGAAAGTCACTATTTCAATTTTTTTTGTGATCACGAAAAAATGTTGACATTCCAAAGATTCCAAAATAACTCATACCAAATTAAATTCTACATAAACATCTATGATTTCTTTTAAATGATGTGTTGAATGGACTCATGAAAAATTGAATGACTATACGATAAATTTTTATTTTCTATCTTTTTTTCAAAAAGGAACTTGAATTCTTACAATCCATGGAAAATAAGAATTGATAAAAAAATTAGAATATTTAAACAAAATGATTGATATACATATACAAATAATGTACATGCCAATGGTTGATTTCATACACATAATTCAAAAATCTAGAAGCACGCAATGCTACGCACAACCGTCAACAAAATAAAAATCATATTCTATCATGTCCTTTCAAATGAACTTCATATTTTTATAATTTATCCATACAACTTCTAAATAATATATGTTTTAATGTTTTGGCAAAATTGTTTTCAAAAGACTTGGCAACCAAATTTGGTCACAAAAAACATTTATGGGTCCTTTGGCAACAGATTCGTTTGCACAATTTGACTCAACCAATAATAATAATAATAATAATAATAATAAATTTAAAAAAAATAAAAATAAAAATATGGGTCGCCTAGCAAGTCAAAAGAGCTTGTCCGTGTATAATTTCAAAAAATTAAGATTCAATAAATTGACTAACCCCTACACATTCTCACCCTCTTTAGATTCCAAAGATGCATCATGAAATGCAACTAAGAAGGATATTGTCAAATTAATGAAAGAAAAAATGTTCTACATTATGAATTTTAGATTCTATCCATATGATTAGATCTTTGATTGCTATCACTAATATTTTCTATAAAATTGAAATTTCTAATTTGATAAAAAAAATAAGATGTTGACAATCTAAGAATGAATTTTGTTGTAATGGGTTGAAATGTAATACTCTCAACGTAGTGATTTTTGGAAAAAAATTGGTTGCTTTATTTTAGTAGTTGATTTTTTAAAAAGCACTTTCAAACTGAAATCTTAGAAATTTTAGGAGTAACACTACAACATGAAATGAGGCATAAAAATTTCACAAATCATCTTCTTTTTAAGTGTATCTCACATGCACAAAGCTAACTTCTCACTATAAAATTCATACTGCAAAAAATACATGTTGGATGAGAAAACGGATTTCAAATTTGTATACCATGCAAAATATGTATGGTTGGACAGTAAGGAGTTAAACAAAATCCTAGATCTCATGTAAAATGAGCATATTTATAATACTAACACCTTCAAAGCAATCAAACCTCCTTGAAAAATAGTATCTATTCTTCTCACCCCCATACTAATTTAGAAAAGTCCACTGGGCTCAAAATACAACCAAAGTTCACTCCAACTCCAATATGCCATTTCAAAGTCGCATAACATATTTTTATATTTGATTCTTAACTCTCAGAAATACATCAATGGTTTGAAGCAATGAAAGATTTAAGGATGATCAAAGTTTCACAAATGTTTTAGGTTTATTGCTATTTCATAAACTGCTGCAAACATTGCAGCTAAACAAGCATGTGAATGACTTAACATAATGTGCTTCAATGAATGGTTTATGAAGGAAATTGAACAAAAAAACTTGCAACTAAAATTCTCAAACATCTCTTCCTCACAACTAAGTAATTTGTTCAATGAAAATATAATAATGGAGAAAAGCTTAAAATACTTGCAAGTGGTGTAGTCTAGGTCTCATCTGCAAGGCTCCCTTGCACAAATAAAACCCTAATATTTTTTATCGAGTTGTTTCAACCCAATGCGCATACCATCTCAGCGCATAGAGCATTTGAAATGGTCGCAGACCACGACAGAGTGTGCCCAGTGACAAAAGCAACAAATATCAATAGATTCATAGGATCTTGGTAATTTGTAACACATTTAAAAAAAAATTAAAAAATTAAAAAAAAAAAAAACTAAAAAAAAAAAAGACTAAAAAACTTTGCAACAACGGTCGCACAGGGTCCATAGGGCACTAGACGAGGTATAGTCAAATTACAATTGTAACTGATTAATCACTCTTGTGAAACTGAAATAGAAGAATCCTTCAAAATAAGGGTTTGAAATAAATAAGAGCAGAGAGAGAACAAACACATCCAATTTGAGAAATTGCTACTTGTGTTATTATTCAAGGTTTTGGTAAGCTATTATAAAAATTCATGGTTCTCTCAATTGAATTCAATATTATAGAGTATGACTACAATCTCGTGTATAAATTCTGCATAAATTTACCTCCAAAAATATGCAAACATTGCACAATGAAGTGCCTACTACGACACTCGTCAAAGGAGTTTGGAAGGTAAGTTATACTCCTGAACTGTTCACCTTCAATTTCAGCCTCACAAACATGCATTCAAACACCAAAAATTAAACTATATGAACGATAAGAACGATACTCGGTCACTCTATCGTCACCCCTTCATGCAGCCCTCAAATCCCGCAATTGCGCCAGTTTGTTCGAGTTCTGCACACCAAAACAACAAATCCGGGACACATGTAGTATCGGGAACCTCACCTTGGCAAATGTACCTGCTGGCTACATTCTACACGAGATAATACAGGAGAGGTTCCCGATACAACATCCTAGCCGTGGAAGAGATTAGCAAGCATACCGATACTAAGGTAGTAGATGGATTCAAGTTGTGGAGACTGGCGAAAAATTTTGCGAATGCGATTATGTCTGCTCAAGCTTGCAAGAGATAAAGGATCCGAATGCACAAATTGGAAAAATGAACCCCCAAAAAGCAGCCCACGCCGGCTCCGACTCCTAAACCAACCATTTTTTCTTGTAATTATTCTAGAGTTGTTTTCTCCAAGATACTCTTGTAGACAAAATATATTGAATATTATTTCAATCATTTAATTTTTTTAAATCTATTTTAGTATGGTGAAAAGAATAAATGTGGAAGAATGTTCATAGGTCCAAAATGAATAAATTTTAGAAAAATCAATTATTTGGCAAATTATTATTGAATCAACTACTAATTTACAATATATTTCAACAATTACAAGGTAACTAGGCATACATTTAATTAGGTTGCAATAATAATTCTTTATTTTTTCAATCACTAAAATTTAATTTAGACAACTAGACATGCCAACCTTACTCTACGTTTACAGTGATCAATGATAATAGAATGTTGAAACTTTAATTGAATAATCTCAAAAAATTTAAAACAGGTCACCAGACAAAAAAAATTAAAGCTTTTATTTAGATTCTTGGATTCATTCGTCTAAATCTCAATAGTTTTCAAATTTGAACGTTTTGGATGTCAAATATTGAATACTTTTAGTGTTTATATACTTCAAGCTTTGATATTTAGATTCTTATATTTTTTTAAATATGTAAATATTTCTTTGAAAGTTTGATAGATTGCATGTTTAGATTCTTTAGTGTTCCCAATATCTAGAGTTCATTGAATTGTAAAATGTTTGGAAAATATTAAAAGGCTTGAACCTTTTAAATATTTAGTGTTTTAAATGTTTATGTTCAAAAAAATTCAAAATTTATATTTTAAATGAGTTTGGGTTAAAAATTATAAATTTTGAATTTATTTTCTAAGAATATATTCTTTATTTTCCTAAAACTTTTATTTTGTAAAGTTTAAATTTACAATTTTTTGACGGTTTTAGCAAATGAAAATTTTGTTTTTTTAACATGGATATTTTGTAGTTTTGGTGTTTGAGTTTTAAATTTTGAATTGATTTTCATTTTCAAATTTTTGAATATTCAACTTCAAAATTATTAATACTTGTAATAATCTTCTACACATTTAAGGGAGGTGGTTTATTTGTTTGTCTTTTTTTTTTTTTTTTGGTATATTACGTTGAGATCTCTCGGACCGTGCATCGACTGATTGCGTCGTTAAAAAGCTCTCGACGAGGAAAGGTGCACAAAATTAGTTAAATTGTAGTTGGACGTTCGATGTGAGAGTTATGGATTTTTGAGTCCTTGTCGTCACAACAAATCAAATATGACAATGTGGTTGTGAAAAGGACCTCTAAATTTATGTAGAATTTTACAAATTTTCACTTATAGAAAATAAAATAAATCCACTAATAATTATAAAACAAAATATACTATATAATTGTCAATTTATTCTTTCAAAATGAAAGATAAATCTAATTTGAAATTAATATAAAAACATATGAAAAAATATATTAAAAAGTAACATAACTCTAAGAAATATATAAATGATATGGAAGGTTCATTGATGAAAATGTTTTACTAGTAATTGAAAGAATACTATATATATTGTTTATAGATAGCACATGAGGTCGATAGTGAAAGACTATAATAAATTCTAGATAGAAGTGGCCGCTTCATCTATGATGGCATAGTCCGGATGCTTTTTGCCCAACGTTCTAGATAAAAATAGAAAATTAAATTATAAAAAATGGAATACGGGAATTATTGATGTCATTTTTGGGAGCATCAAAAAGCTCTCGAGAAGTAGGGATGCATCAAAGTTGTTTTGTAGTTTTTGAACCTATGTTGGAAAAGATATGGATTTTAATTAAATTTTCTCACCATAAATAATGGATAAATTAATCTAAAAAGAAAAAGCATAAGCAAAAGTACGAGGAACATAGAGAACATATGAATAACATGGGAAATGCATGTGAAATATGGAGACGCAAATGAACACACGGAACATGATAGACATGTGGAATGCAAGAAATGTGACTATACTAGTCTTACTATTGACCATTTGTTTCAAATTTGACTATTTTGGTGAATTTGTCAAATTATAGTCTAGACGGTTTTTAATGCATCTACATAGTTAATGTATGTCACATCACCACTTACAAGCTCTTTGATGTGCGAGCACAATTTGCTATCAATGCACCAAAGCATTGCAACCAAGAGGTAGGAAGCAATATTGGGTTAAAGAAGGTAGTTAGTTAGTTTTATTTTATTTTGTTTGTATGTAACATTGAAATCTTCCTAATCATACGCTCGCTGACCATGTTTTCAATTCTGTCAAAAAGCTCTCAACTAGTTGTCACACTCATTTCTTCACTTTTAGATGTACAATAGGGTGACATTCAAATTGGCCGTTTAGTAGTTCTAGGGATAGTGTCCTACACTGCAGCCAACTTTGACACCCTCCCCAAAGCTGAGAAATTTTTATTTTACCATGAAAATTTGGGGACAGCATCATCATTATGTTGAAAACATGCATACCAAATTTCAAGTCCAGGAGACTTATACAAAAAAACTTATGAAAGATCTACCAACATGGGATAGCTGTGAGAAAAGTGTCACAGCTGCCAACTTTGACACCCTTCAAAGAATTGAGGAAATTGTTTTTTCCCATGAAATTTTTGGAGCAAAAACATTTTTATGTTGTTTGCATGTGTGGAAAATTTCAAGTCCAAAAGACCCATACAAAAAATAATATTCCAAATCTACCAACATGTGTAGTTTTGAGAAACAAAGGGGAAAACCATTTTACTACTTCCAACTTTGACGCCCTCCTTAGGATTGAGTTTTTGTTGATACATAATGAAATTTTTGGCACAAGATTATCTCTACGCTGGTAACATGTGGGATAAATTTCAAAGCCAAAAGACATACATAATAAAAAAAATTATTCCATATCTATCAACATGTTTCTCAAAAGTACACATGTTGGTAGATTTGGAATATTTATTTTTTTATGGGTCTTTTGGACTTGAAATTTTCCACACATGCAAACAACATAAAAATGTTTTTGCTCCAAAAATTTCATGGGAAAAATAAATTTCCTCAATTCTTGGGAGGGTGTCAAAGTTGGCAGCTGTGACACTAGCTGCTATCCCATGTTGGTAGATCTTGCATAAGTTTTTTTGTATAAGTCTCCTGGACTTGAAATTTGGTATCCATGTTTTCAACATAATGACGATGTTGTGTCCAAATTTTCATGGTAAAATAACAATTTCTCAGCTTTGGGGAGGGTGTCAAAGTTAGCAGCAGTGTAGGACACTATCCCTGGAACTACTAAACGGCCAATTTGAATGTCACCCTATTGTACAATGTACGAGATATGGATTTTTGAATTATTTTTTTTTACTATAAATTTAATTAAACTCTTAAAAAAATAGGAGTTTTGATGTCAAAGTTTGCGTCACTGCAAAGCTCTTGACGAGTAAGATTGCACTAAAGTTGATTTGTAGCCTTTGAACCTACGATGTGAAAGTTATGGATTTTTAATCGAATTTCTTCACTATAAATTATACATAAATTATTCTAAAAGTCAAATTGAAAACAAAAAAAAATGGCTAAATCACAAAGACCAGTGAGCCAATGGCATTGGACACATCAATGAAATTTAATCTCAAAAGTAAAGAATTTGAATAATTGTATACTTTTACAAATTTGGATTTTAAGATTAAAAGTGATCTTATGGTAGAGGTGAATGAAAAGAGTAGTCCAAAGTAATGAAATTTTTGACAAAATGAAGTTCAAAGATTTCTAGTTAATTTTTCGTAGATGATGGATGTACAAGATTTTGAATGTTTAGGGGTATGAGGAATATCCACACAATAATATAACAGCTTAGTTAATTTTTAGATTAGTGCTCCGCTACGACCATATTAGTAAAAACACAATGTAGTGTAAAATGGACCGTATGTACTTTGAACTTCATTATTCAAATTTTTAGTGGTCTAATGTGAATAGATGTTGAATAGTTACGAAGTTTGTTTTCTAAAATTAGAATCCTTCTATTCCATTCAACTTGATTGTCAATCTTTTGAAAAAAAGTAATTGAAGCAGATGCACATATGATTGGGAAAAACTTAACCCCTTTGATTTCTATCATGGTTTTTTCTCATTTTTGAGCACCATATGCACAACTTTCATTTCATGATTTTGAAAATTTTCTTTTTGTAAAATATAGTGTACACAAATTGACGCAAAATATGCAATTTAGTTCCCTAATCTGACAAATTAGAAAAAAAATTCATTGCTACAAAGTAGGTTACCGAAAGTGCTCAAGAGTCCATCTTTTGGTTTTTCGTTAATTTAGATGACGAAATACCCCTACAATTAGAAATTTCATTGACCAAATCAAAAAAACATTCCTTAGACACACTTTGAAAAAAACAAGATTGAATAAAACCTCATGTAATTATGCATAATTAAAGTTTAGGAGATGCAAAGAATTTGATGTGTATACCTCATTTAATATTAACTATTTAAAGAGATCAACAACTGCAATTGCGGAATTTGGAAATTTTAGAAAAGATGGTAATTTTAATTTTTGCTCTAGCTTGATGTTAGAGCTCAAAATACCATTTATTTGACTCAAGAGCATTCTTAAGGCCTCGATGTCCTTGAAAGGTTAATCATTACTAGTTCTTATAATGAATCAAAATATACCAATTCTAATTGCATAAATGTTGTAGCAAGCAATTTAAACTCTATAAACGTTTTTTTAAAGAAATAATATGAAACTCAAATTAAAAAAAAAATCCTATGGAATATTCTTTCAAGAAGTTTTGCGTGATGAAAAACAAGACTCTTCATAATTTTCACATTACTTATCCTTATATATAGATAAACACAATGTATAAAAATATTAACAAGCATCCATTCCAAAATTAAATAACTTACAAATTTTGTATGATTAGCTACATACAAATTTTCTCATTATATCAAATATATACATTTTCTTTGTTAGATGTACGGTTCAATATTTGGTTTTATTGTAGATATCACGGAAATATTTACTGAAGATTCTAATTATTGTTTATATACATAAACCCCAAATCACACATTGAGTCCAGTGTTTTGTCAAATAAAAGAGCATTCTTGTGTGAATTCAATTGCTTATGAATACATATTACAATGTACCAATTTCCTTAGGATGTTGTAAGTGCCATGGAAATTCAATGAATCATGGTTGACAATAGAAAAAACTCTCGATACAAAATAAAATGCAGTAGGTTAAAGGATTAGTCCTAAACTATAAATAATGAGTTTAGAACCAACAATATTTTTTTGCAATCATTCATAAATTTTTAAAATAGTTTATAGTACTACATTCAAATAGTGGCTCCTCCTTAAATTCATTCAAGCAGACAAGATTATAATTTTAAAAACTTGCACAATCAAAGTAGTTATAAATATCACTACTTTCATTTCATTCCAATTTGTAGAGCAGAAGTCATGAAACTTATAGTGACAAGTGGTTTTATAAAGCTATCATTTTAATTCAGTTATTATAAAATCTTCTATTAGAATGTAATAGAATCAATATTTCATAACTAAGAAAAAATCTTAATCATCCAACTTTTGACAACCTACTTTGTAAGGCTTTTAGAATTAGTCTTTCTATACATATATTGGAAAACTATAACTGATTTTCTTGTTTAGTTTTATGTGAATATATACATATATAGTGATTTCAGGGTAAACCTCAAAATGTTAAAAAAATGTATTATTTAAATCCTTAAGGTAACAAATGTTCAAAATTATTAAACTGAAGTTTGAAAATTAAATTATAAACCTATACATGATGAAATTTTGTTTTACAACCTTCTAAAATTGTTAAAATAGTACTCTTAAAATTATATAAATGATCTTTTGTTTTAAATATAAACGATTGAATTGTGTCGAAAACATCCTTTTAATATATAATATTTGTTTTATTTATTCAATATAATACAATAAAAACTTTTTAGTTAACATTTTAAACAAAAATTAACTTATTGATATTTTACTGTAAATTAAAAGTTTAAATTTATATGAATTTAAGTCTATCCATTTTTTTTATTCCAATGTACTAAGCATCAAAAATCCCTAAACTCTAAAAAGATATTGTTGAAAGTCAAAGTTTAATTTTAATATATACAAAATAAAACACTCTTTCATAACATAAATAAAATTCATTTAAGCCATTGCAAATGAAAAACACAAATACATCAATTTTACAATAATATTGTATAAATTCATAACTACATTTAATTCTTTTATAACAAACTAGATCTCATTTATAGTATCGTTAACTTTTTACCTGAGCATCTTGATTTGTTGTGATTGTAGCACCTTGGTCAACAATAACATCCAAGTTAACAAGTTCTTTTTTCAATGCTCTGCAACCATTATATTATAGTTAAAATAAGATAAAAAAGATTATGTTAAAATTATATGAGGTAATTGGATCTAATTGTGGATATGTCTTTTTTAACATTTCTAAACTTTATGATCAAATTTCCACGTCAGATTTTTGAGGGTCCTCGTCATCTCATAAAATCAATCAAATTGCTATTTGGATGAAAAGTATATAATTTGGCACATAATTGTTGGATGTCAATATATATTGTTTAGTTTTTCTAAAATTTACTCTTCTCACTAATAAATAATCCTATGATAATTCTACATCTTATATTAATCAAGGTTTTTTAATCATAGATATTTCTTGAATGTAAGCTTAAATTTTTCAGCATTCATCAAATGCCACCTTGTTTTTGAACTTTCACAGTATTTAATACATCCAGACGTTTTGTTAGAAGATATTCATATATATTTTGTTTTAATTTGAAAAATATCTTAAATACTTGTTTAATGTCAAATTTAATATTACACAATTTCACTACTATTGTGACATTAGATGACGTTTTATTGTATGTAAAAAACTCTTTATAATATCACTGTATTGGTGTTTCAAGTTCCAGTTTTTTATTATCTTTCTTTTTTATCTCTATAATAGTGAAGAAGAAAGATAAAAAAAAATATAACAATCAACAACCTAAATGTTTTTAGAAAAATTTATATCAAAAATGACAATCCCATATAAACGTAGTTTTTATTAATCCAATATGAAAAAACTAAAAAAAATTATGGTTCTAACAAAATGTTTTCTTTTGCTTTTGCTTCTTTTTCTTGGGATGCGTCAACCATTCTCCAGGCTTTGTCAATTTCGGCTTTCAATGCAATTATTGTCTTTGTATCTTCTTCATTTAACTTTAGAGAATTTGTAACCTTTTTTGCATTCTTTTGTATTTCTCCATTCAATTCTCGACATTTTTTAATCAACCTCTTTTCACTTTCTGTACAATAAACATGCATTACATCTCAAACTCATTTATTCATTTGATATTTATTAAATAAAATAATATTTAACATTAGTTTATGAATTAAAAAATTTAACATAATTTGAAAAGAATTTTATTATTATAATTACAATATACTTTCTAATACCATGAGACTTTCTAAGAGCACGATGAAGTTTTTCGTATTCTTCACGAAATCTATCAAAACTTCTATCACTTTCCAATTCTGTCAAAACCTGAATTTTTGTATTGTATATTTATAGAATTGGTATGGAAATTATATTTAATATATATAAATGTGTATAATTTTCTTTTTGCTTCAAAAACTTCAACAAAAACCTCCATAATATAGATTTGAAAATCTAACTTGTTAGTAGAGGCATTACAAAAATTAAATTTAGATAAGGATATTGGTTTCAAATGGTTAATAGAAAATCAATTTCTATAAAACTCAAAAGGTGCACCAATGATTTTGACCATAAATAAGAAAATTTAGGGTCATAAACCATATCATAATTATAATTAAATGAAAATACATACTATCCTATAAACCAATTTATTGGGTTCATGGATTAAAATTTTAAAACATTGGATTTCTTTATTACAAATTAGTTAGAACACACAGAATAATTATGAAAGTGTAAAACAAAAATCTCTATATTCAAAAATATATATAGATTAGAATAATCGTTAAAGTCACCTTGTGATTGAATTAGATATTGTGAATTTTGCTTTAATATACTCTTATTTGTTCACCTCAAATAGTTAAAGGGTATGGAAGAGCATGGTTGGCTCTTATTGTTAGGTGTGTAAGAGCTTGGTGATCTTCAAACTCATGGAAACTAATTTAGCCGTCAAGAAAGACAACTAAACTAGTTTTCCATGAGTTTGAAGACCACCACACTCTTACACACCTAATAATGAGAGACCATTAAACTCTTCTATACTTTTTAACTATTTGAGGTGAACAAATAAGAGTATATTAAAATAAAATTCACAATATCTTATTTAAACACAAGGTGACTTTGAGGATAACTCTATTATCTGATGATCATTGGTTAAGATTCCATCATCAATGAAAATTATTAACAGACCTCTTGAAAATCACGTTCCAAAGAGTCAAACATCCATGATTCTAATGTTGTCCTTGTTGAAACATCTGTTTGTTCCTTTTCTTGATATGCCATTTTTGCAACTTCTCATGTACAAGTCTTTATTTGATTTGATGTCTGTATATTGTTTTATTTCAAAAATCACATTAATTTTTTTTAAATAATCTCATATATAATGAATCATTTAATTACTTCTTTGGTAACCTATTATTTATATATATATATATATATATATATATATATATATATAATTTTATATGTACATTCATTCATTTATTCATATAGATTTACCAAGTTATACTTCCTCTATTCCATTATTAAGAGCATGTCCAACAATTCACGACAGTGTTTCCAGCACTATGCTGAATTATTAGATGTGCTCTTAATAATGAAATAGAAGAAATATACAATATTATAAATTGTCAAAGTCAAGAAGGTCTAGTGCATTGGAAATTTTGAATGATTGTGATCACAATATTTCATATTAAAATTGATGCCTTTTTTTTGTTATTATTATTCGTGAACAAATATAATCACAGACAAGGTGTTCCAAACTTGCGTCGCATTAAAACCTCTTTATACTACTACAAAATTTTAACTTGGTTTTGAAATTAAATTTTCTTTAAAAATTTCATGAGAGTTCAAATATTTTTTACGTACATAGCGGGTTAGTACAAGTAATTAATAACTTTTCAAAGTGGAAAAATACGGTTTGTCATCTATCTTGAAATTAAATAAAAGTTTGCAACACACTACAAAGAAAAAGTGTTATCTTCTTCAAACAACTTTTTAAGAGAAAAGCCAACGATTGAAACAAAGGCAATAGACTTCTTAGAAACCCAACCTTAAACGAATCAATTTTGTGCCTCTATAGAATCTAGGCAAAGTTGGCCATGTTGTATTATAACATAAGTTTCCAGTTCTTATTTTGCAAGACTAATACTGATTAAAAATTACTAACTTTTCTTTCTTCAATAATGTTTGTGTATAAAATTGCTATACATTTATGGTAATAGATTGGTGGATATCTATTAAAAAAATAGCAAATGAATGAACATTACATGATCTTTAAAGTGCAACTCAACAAAACTAAAAGCAAAAGAACTAAAATTAAATAAATGAACAACAATGTATATTTAGATGTATAAGTTCCAAAAATGAATATCCAAAAATCATATAATTCTAAGAAATGAGGAAGTATGACATTTAAAAATTCAAGACTAAAAAAACATAGTAAAAAATTCAACAATTTAAACATTCAAATGTAGCTTACCGTTGTATATGATCCCACCGAAATCTTAAGAATTTTTTATAGACTTTTTTTTCAAATTTATAGAAGAAGTTTTTCAAAAAGTGTAAGTGCAAAAATCTATTTTTAATTTTTTAAATATATGGCACCTAAGGTTGAATCCAATCATGTACTACGGTAATAAATATAATAAAACTTTAAAAAATTCTAATAATTTTATATTAATGAAAATTTTATATACAAAATAAAGACTTGGAAGTTTTAGAATGAGTAACTTTCAAAGAATTAATTCTAAAACATAATTATGAAACTTGAAAAACTAGCCAAAAGTTAAAAACCAGCCTTAAAAAACCATTAAAATTTAGAAACTTGAAAGATTGCATTAAATAAGAATTGTAAATTTGAATGATGAAAGTTTGAGATTTCAAGAGTTTTAATGCTTGATTTATTTTTTAGTTCAATAATTGAATAGAATTGTCTAACCAGGATAATATAGGGGTGGTATCTTCTCATCGGATACAAATGGACGGATGTGTCTAACGATCGAACGTGGCAGACATATTCTTTGGATGTTCGTTGAAAAATGTATGGATATTCTTCAAATATGCTTGAATATTTCCTTACTGTACAGTTAATTGGGTGAATAGACAAGTTGACAACCTTGTCCTTTAACCTCAAAATGGCCACTGCACTCTCCACCCTCTAAAATGGACAGTTTTGAACTTGATGCACGAGTAAAAGTTGTGCATCATGAATTATAAATTCTATGCACGTGGAAAAATCTATGATTGTTATCACCTATATTTTGTACCAAAATTTTTAACTTAAAATTCAAAATTATTTTGTAAATTTGATTACAAACAAGATATCAACATTTTTGTAGATGAGATCTATTATGATGAGTTAAATTGTAATATTCTGACTGTTGTGATTTTTAAAGATGTTTTGGTTGCTTAATTCTATGAGTTGATTTTTTCAAGAGCAGTTTTTAACACTTTTAAACCATTTTTTTTGAAGTTTTGGGTAAATTAATGCAACAAAAAATTGAGGCACAATTTCTTGCAAATCGTTCTTGTTCTAATCTGATCACACGTGTGTGAAGCTGACTTTCTATAAAATTTATAGTAAAAACTTCACACTACAAAAAGTGCATGATGGATGAGAAAAATAGGATGAAATTTGTACATTGTCCAAAAAATGGACACATGGATAGTTGGCTTAATACTTTAAACTTATAATGTAATTTTTTAATAAATTTAATGTTTAAATATGTCGTTTCAATTAATAGAGTGTTAAAATGTTTTGTTGTTATGAATGTTATAATGATCTTAAATGTCTGAATTTTTAAATTTTTGAATTTAAATTTTTAAGGTTTGAATTTTTTTAATGATTTTATGATTTTCTCAAATATAAAATCTTAGAAATATTGAAAATTATCTTTAAGCTTTCATTTAACTTTTGAATCAAATTTACATATTTATTATACATGAATATACATACACATTAGAAAAGAATTGATTTCAAAATAAAAAATCTTTGTGTGTACCAAAAGCTTTATAGAAAAACGTAATATGCATCAAAAATCTATATGTTAAAGTTGATGGTTTAATTTGACTTTTTTGTTTTGTTTTGTTTGATATTTTATTATCTAAAATCCTCAAGAGTCCAAAGCCAATAAGTGCAAGTACAATATAGTTAAAATGTCTTTGGAGAAAAGGGTGTGCATCGAACAAATTTTAAACAAATTTCAAACAATTTTGACCTACAAATGCAAAAGGTATAAATTTCAAAGAATTTTGGTAGAAAAATATTTTCCAATATTTGACAAACTTGACACTGTAGAAAAACCCTTTAGAAAATAAAATTTTACTAAAAAACTTTATTGGAAAAATTCACATAATTTTGACAAATTTAAAAAAATGAAGAATTAGAAAATGATAATAATATATTAATAATAACAATAATACTAATCATAATGATAAAAATAATAATAATATATCAAAATATCAAAATTCAAACATTTTTAGGATAGGAAATTAAAAAAATTAGGAACAATAAAATAAACTTTTCTTGAAAAATCTTTGACCATATCCATAAAATACTATAGAAATGATTAAAGTGAACTTGCATTTGTGAACTAGAGAAAGCAATGAAGAAAGAAAACAATGAAATACAGTTTTTATTGATTATTTTCAAAAAAGGTCTTGAAAGGATAAAAAGAGATTTAATACAAATTAGTTCAAAAATGGTGGTAGTTACTATGGGAAGGTTTAGAATGAGCTATAAGAAAGAGGATTTTACACAAGCTATAACAAAGAGAAATTTTCATAGATTGCATTGTAAGATATTTTGAAAAATAATCACAAATTCTTTCAAATTGACCATATTTTTTATTCTAGCAATGAGCGTAGGTTGGAGCTGGTTTAAAAAAATGGTATCAACGACTATAGGATCCATTTGTACCTTTTCAACTGTTGTAGGGTTTGTAATAATGATGGCAAACCACGAGTTCTAAAATAGGATTTTTTATAAGGTAACCGTTTTATAATGTAACCTAGCCTTTTCAATTAATGTAGGGTTTGTAAGAGAGACAACGAGCCACAAGCCGATAGTTAAGTGATTTACTAGTTCTAAGATAGAATTTCCTATAATGTAATCTTTCTATGATGTAACCTAGCCATTCACATCGTTGGATAGTCTTTCCATGACTTTTCTATTGGGCCCTCAATGACGAGCAACGAGCCGGCAATAGTCCTAGTGCGCCCTCAAAGACTATTATATGAACTAACCTAGTTTTTCACGCCTTACTCAGTTTTATGGCCTTTCATTTCATCAATGGTGGTGTGGGGAGAAGCAAAGCTCTGTTCTATTATTCCGGTAATTATCATAGGTTGGAGCTGGTTTAGAAAACTCCTATGATGACCGTTACAAGTGTTGACTACTATAGGTTCTACTCGTGGCTTTTCAACGGTTGTATGATTTGTAAGCAAGCCGGCAAGCGAGGCAAGTTTTATGTGATGTAACCTAACCTTTCACATTTTAGGATGGTATTCTAATGACTATTCCATTCCGCCTTCAAAGCCCATTATATGAAGTAATTTAGCCATTCACGTTTTATTTGAGTGATGACCGTAGGTTGGAGCTCATTTGAAAAATGGTATTAATGACTATAGATTCCATTTGTGGCATCTCCATTGTTGTAGGATTTGAAAGTAAGCCGTGAGTCGGTAAAAAATAATTCTAAGGTAGGGTTTTCTATGATGTAACCATTTCTTCACATAAGCTCTTCCATTTTTTCCTCAAAGAACATTATATGAAATAACCTAGCCTTTTACGTCGTATTCAATTTCATGGCCATTTACTTTGTCACAGTTAGTGCAAATAGAAGCTAAGTCCTCTCTTTTAGTTTTGCATAGGATATGAGCATTTTGTTTGCGTGTATGGTCAACGTGTCATAAAAATTGAGCCGATGAGGTTGCGATTTAAGTAATCCAAACAATAGATTCCTATGTAGTAATGGAATGGAAGATAAGACTAGTTCGTGGTAAAAAGGACTAATGGAATGCATTAATGGATCAAATGAGCCACATCATAAGACGATAACACACAATAAAGAATACAGTGAACCATCTACCCGGTTCACGATCCACGGTAAGTGATTATTGTAGCAATTGGTAAATTCTTATTCATTCTTTATTTCTAATTAGAACACTTTCGCAATTACAAATGAATTGAGTGGTATTTTTTGGTAGGTTATAATCGTATGTTTGTTTTTGCATGAATAAAAATTATTTTGGTAATTTTTGTAATTGATGGGGTTTTTAGCACTTAATAGTGAGCTTTGACAATGATTTGGTTTTGCAACACTTGTTAGTACGCCTGGTGGGAGTTTTTAAGTGTGAGAGATTAGTTCGCTTTTTGGCTTGGTATTAGTGAATTTAACGTAGCAGGAACTTAGAGTTCAATAGTAGTTGAGTTAAAGTTTTATTTATGGATGAAATAGTGGTAGATGGATGAATAGTGGGAATGAGGTTTTTCCTTAGGAGACCCAAATACTATGTTCCTTTGTGGAGGGACACTTTGAGAAAAGAAGACTAGAGGTAGGAAGTTGGGAGAAAAAGATAGTTAATTAAAACCAACAATAACTTCCTAAACCTAGCAAGGGTTGAAATGAGAGTTTAATGCTAGTAAATCTAGAATGTTAGCTTTCTAGGGACATCTCGTACGCTAAATTTGGAGCAACAACCAAAGGGTTATAGTTACTAGAGTGAAGGAGAGTTTCGCGTTGCCGGATTATAAAGTAGAGCTATAAAGGATAGTGACGCACGGACTACTATGAATTTGGTGCTAAATGTTGGTAAAAATGTAGACCGTGCTATTATCTTTTCAAGGACACATCATACATTAGATTTGAAACAATGATGATGAAGTTATAACCAATCAAGTGCTAGAGGGTCGGTGGCCGCAAGAGTTGAAAATCAACAACTTTGGAGGCTTGAAATTTTTTATTGGTAGCAATTTTTGCAATGTAGTTTGCATGTGCTAGAGTAGAATAAAGTTTACTAGGCGCTAGTCACGTTTTGCAGTCTTACAAGCTACAGTAAAGGAGTGACAACCGATCAAGTACGAGAGGTTGGTGGCCGCAAGGGTTGACGATTACTAACTTTGGAGGCTTGTAACTTTTGATTGTTAAGAGTGTTTCTAATGTCCTTTGCGCGTGCTGGAGCAAAATGAAGTTTAATAGATGCTAGATAAGATTTGTGATCTTTAGAGCTACAATGAAAGAGTGACGGTCTATTAAGTGCGATGGGGTTGACGGCTACAAGAGTTGTAGAGCACCTACTTGGAGGCTCATAACTTCAATTGAAAGATACTATAAAATGGTGATTTTTATTGCTTCTATTGGAGTTGCTCTGGTGCATTGAACACGTGAATGGTTGGCTTTGTGTGTGACAATTGTGGCATGTTATGTATCTAACTAGAGACTCCTTTTGTTGGCTTTGTCCTCTAAAAAAACCCAAAAACCCTCATGGTTTTTTTAGCAATTTTGAATAGCTTGTATGAGAACTTTTTCTTATTCAACTTCTTTTTGTTCTGACTAACACGTCCAATGTTCTTTATTGCTTTTTGGTGATGTAAAATTTGACCCCATTTGAATTATAACACTATATGATCATTTTTAAATGATGTAAAATAAGGATACTTATTGACTTGGATAATGAATTGGTGTGTTGGTTGTGGCAGTCATTTATTCTATTCTAGACATATATTTTTATTACATTTTCCTTTGGATGATTGACCATTTGTGAGTCAAAATTTTGGCCGAGCTGGTTGTTTGTACGTTTTAGTCTCTTGAAGTGTATTGTTTAACCCCTAAGTGACGGATCAGCTATTTTATGGTCTCTGCCCTTTTTTTACGGGCTGCCCAAAACAGAAACAAACTTTTTTATAGAAAATACAAAATATTTTTAAATAGGGAATCAAGACTACTTTCCTACCCAGTTTGAATCATGTCAATCCGAGTTAAACTCCACCCGGGAGAAATTTTCAAAGAAAAACACTTCTACATTGGCTATAGTGTTAGAAAACTTACTATTTGGGGAAAGTAATGATGTTCTCTCCTTTGAAAAATTTGTGTTTTTTGATTTTAGAATAGAGTGTCTAGTTTTAACAAATCATACAAAATTTCAAATTCTAAAATTAAAATTTGTAATTCTGATAAATATATGAAGTTCAATGCTTCAAAATTCATTATGAGATGATAAAAAGTTATTTTTTGAAATTTGACCGTATCGATAATTACTACACATCAAGCTCCTCATTTTCTCTTTCTCGTTCTCTTTTGGACCAAACTTCATCAAAGTTGAAGAAGTAATTTTTTATAACACATTTATGTTTTGCCCTTACCCCCTCCGTCATTTAGGGGTTAAAAGTCACATAGAAGCTTATTTTTTTCTTTGACGTTCTTTAGATTTGCATATGATATTGTACAAATTCATCCGCAGTTATACATTTATAGTTTCTACACCAGTTATTCATTCACAGTCTATACATCCGCACTTATACATTTACAATCTATATATCCGCAGTTCTACATCCATAGTCTATACATTGGTTATACATTTGTAGTCTATACATGAGTTATACATTTGCTGTCTATACACCGGTTATACATTCAGTTTATACATTCGCAGTTATACATTTACAATTTATACATTGGTTATACCATTAGTTATACATCCACAATGGCTATATGTAAGTAATGCATAAGTTATGCATTGGTTATACATTGGTTACACATTAATCTTACTTCTGC
This sequence comes from Pohlia nutans, assembly GCA_022496805.1. NCBI lineage: Eukaryota > Viridiplantae > Streptophyta > Bryopsida > Bryales > Mniaceae > Pohlia > Pohlia nutans. The sequence continues at coordinate 8,042,733 of CM040106.1, read as the reverse complement.
TCTTATACATCCGCAATTATACATCCGTGAATATACAGTTATAATTTTACATCTACGATTTCGCATCCATGATTTTACATTTGCAATTTTCATCTGTAATTTTACCCTTGTTATTTGCATTAATGCTTTATATCATTGATTAGATTGATTAATCTATACTTATTTATCTTTGTTTTATATTCATAGTATTCATCAAGAATGAAGTCAAAATTTTTGAAATGATAAATTTCTTGAATCACAGATAATATGTCAAATTCAAATAGGAGTACTTTAATGTTTAGATTTCTAGTTCATAAGTCTTTAATATAATACATATCTTATTGTTAAATATGTAATCAATATATATATGTACTTTTTATATAGGACATAGCTTCATAGTTGTACCGTTCTTGTTTATTTTATTTGTACTTTATTATTTTATTTTAGATTTTACTTTCACAAACATACATAATATAGAACCCTATGGATAGAGAAGAAGCTTTTGAATTCATCTTTTTTTTTTGTAATTATTTTATTTTTAACATTATTTTGATATTAGATTATACTTTCACGGACTAGATTTTGTGGCTGGGAAAAAAGCTCTTAATTCATCTAGTTTTTATTTTATTTATTTTATTGTTACTTTATTTTATTTTATATTTTACTTTCACAGAAACATATACTAGAACCCCATGACCTAGGGAAAGGTTTTTGATCCATCAAGAAAAATTTCTATGTCTACAATGTATAAGTGTTTTTAATAATATATTATATTTTACTTTCATGAACATATACACACATAGATACATGGAAGGAAGTCATTGAAATTTTCTATAAAGAGGGTGTTTTTTTTTGGTGTACGTATGCATGTAATCATCAAAACAGTTTCACATGAAATTCATGTTTTTTAGTCTTTACTTTAATACAAAGACATTCAATTTATATAAATATATTTTTAAACACCAAGACAGTTCCACATAGAGATCATGTTTATTTTTAGTCTTTTACTTTTATAAACTACAAAAAAGCGAGTTACCTACATTAACAAACAAGAAGAAAAGTGGGTTAAATACAAGAATTACAAATTAACTACAAAAGAAGTGAGTTACTACAAGAAAAATAAGTTAATATTGATAAAAGAAAATGAACTAACTACATTGAGTGAATGTTACATATCAAAGAGCTATATTAATTGGGGTGAAATAAAAAATAACTCTAAAAGACCTCAAATAATTGAAATAGTTGGAATAGTTGAAATTGTCAAACAAATCTACAATAATAAATTCAATGATCTATAATGCTATGATTTTGGAAAATCTTTATTGAAATAGTTTTGGTCGAGAGATTGAATCTACACCTTTAGTGATACAATATATCATTTTAAAAATTAAGCTGCTTTTACATTTTGAACTCAACAGAGAATCAATCTCATTGATAAGAACTAATAGGCCTCTATTTTGCACGTGTAAAGTCATTAGATGAAAATGAATGTTTAGTATCACAATTACTATATGTACTATATGTAAAATCTCAAACAACTATATATCAATGCGCGGTGTCTAGCAAGCGAGGCCCACTATTACATATATACATAAATTAATGAAAAAACCCTCCTAAAAATATTTTTAAAATAAAATAAAAATAAGAGCATGACTATAGCATTGTGAACATTGGATTAACGTCATAGGGCCACACAAGTAATTATGAAAAATCATGACTTTTTAAGCATCAAATGAAAATCAGAGAATGTAACTGGCACAGAAAAACTAAAAATACAATAAATATCCGAACAGGCGATTACAAGGGTACGGTACTCAACACTCTTCCTTTCACTACGTTTCGTCAAACTTTCAACCGCTGGGGAACTGGTGCGGTTTGTTGTGAGTCGTTGAGTGAAGAGGGAAGAGTCGTTTTCAATGTCGATTATTTTGGTAGCCCTGTAGGGATTTCAGCACGTGATGCGAGTTTGGGTATGATGTTTCTCTTCCGCTCCCGTTCAGAGCGCGTTGGAGAGAGTTCATTTGGGAGAGTTCTATAGCTGCTTTCTGAGGTTTCCGCTTTTTCTTTCTGTTTCTTTCCCTCATTTTACAGAGTATGCGCTTTGACACGGCCGGGGCTTTAATGTTTGCAGCGGTTAGTAGTATTGTGGAACTTTATGCTGCTGCGTTTGATTATGCGCGAAGCTATGTTGACTGCTGCAAATTTTCCGATGTTGGTCGTGATTTTTCTCTCTTCATGCTATCACATGGACGGAGGAGAGTAGAAGTTACAGGGTTTCATATATTTATAATTTTTAATTTGTTGTGTGTAGCTTATTGCTTAAGATATTAAAAGACTGGACATGACGATGGTTATGCAAAATGAAATGGAGACGGGAGCTGTTAAAGTGACAGCGTGCCTGAACGATGGCAGGCTGGAGAATGTCATTCAAGAACAGCGAGTCGTCGCTCTTCAGGTTAGTTTTATGTCTGCACATCTTCGATCTGCGTCTCAAGCAGATAATGAGAGAAAATCAGCCCGAAATCCTTCTATGATTTTCTATTCACCTAAAAGATTATGAATCCTTCGAAATGGACATGAGGGCAATAAACTCGATCGTTCAACAAAAATCGTTGTACGCCTTGTTACCGTGTGACCGATGCCCAAGCTCAGCATTTATAAATAGACTTCGGTTCTCCAGACGCCCTATCTATCAGACATTGTGTAGTTTGGCTGGATCCTAAATTGATTGAGAAAAAGTTGATGTTGCGTCAAAAGATCTCCGCAAGTGCCATGAACGGAAACGGCTCCGTTACTCGTGGTTTAAAATATGCCTCAAAAGTGGAAGTTTGTGGAAACGGGTTGGTCTCGAAACGTCAAGAATTCTTTTGGAGCCGTCCGCAGATTTACTCCCTCCTCTTTACGAGAAAGCGTATTTCTTGCATGAAAATGCTGCAGTGGCTTCGCAAGATTCCCCAGGACGTCAGTTGAAAACATGATTTTGCCGCGAGCTTGTTTTCCGCGATTCTTTTCTGAATGTCCGGACTGGTACATAGAGAACTTGCAGTTGGAGCGTATTACATGTACTATTCGTCTTAGCAGGCCGCAGAATGTTGAATATTTGGGAAGTGTCATCCTAGAATACATGTGAGCGGTTCTGTGACTTATTGTGCAGGAAAAGAGACTAGACGCAGCTGTTGAAGAGTTGCTTAAGTTGGAAACAGAAGTGCGGTTTGCAGCTGATCTTGCAAGGACCGAAAGAGTCGTGATGACTATCATTCAGCTTTGTTATGAAGCACGGGCTTGGAAAACGCTTATCAGACAGGTTTCGTTTTTATCTCAGCGTCCAGACCAACTGAAGCAGGTGAGACTTACCAATGTTAGCTCCTAGTGATCGACAATTGATGTTTTCCTTTCCTGATATTGTTCTTGAGCATGATTTGTCTTTTCGCTCCTTAAATTGAGGAGCTCATGCTCGGAGTAGTGCCAGTCTCGATTCAACGGAGTTGCTTAATAAGGACCGTTGTTCCCTTCTGTGCAGGCTGTTGTTGCTATGATCCAACTAGCAGTGTCATACTTAAAAGATATACCGGATCTTGATACCAGGAATGAGCTCGCAGACACTGTTAACAATGTCACTTCCAGCAAGGTGCATATTTCTTCACTTGAACTCGCATATGATGAGGTCAAATATTCGAATGCAGTATGCTTCAAATGCTTTATATGCTCTGCCATGTACACTAGTGCAGAGACTATGCATTGCAGATTTTTAAATCCCACAGGATTCTCTGATCAGCCTGCTTAGAGGCTGTCTTTGAGGTGTTTTATCCTCGTCGTGAAATGCAATGCAGGGCTTGCAAAGTTTGTGCTGGCATCTGCTGTTGCCTCCGCTTGAGAATTTACCTGGCTGTAGTATGCTTCAAATAGAGTCCTTGAACTTGTCAGAGCTCGATCTTCCTCGGTACGTATCTATCTCTAATCATCTTGTTCAACTCGAAAGGCATCTTACGTGTAAGGAGACGAGCCTAGGCATGGCAGAGAACATCTGAGTCTCACTTTCTGTATTGCAAGTGTACGTTATAATTATTTTCCTTTTCGGAATACAGTGGAAGTCATGAAGAACGAGATCAAGAGCCTACACAACAACAATTTCTGACACTTGATTTTGAGGGTCGACCAAGTACCCCTTCTCCTCATCTGCGAGTCAAATTTAAGGACCTCTGCCCATCAATATGCAGAGGACCTCTCAAGAAAAAATCCCATCTCTTCAGAAAACCCATTGGACCAGTACGTCGATGCTTGTTTAGTCGAGTATCCCCAGCAGATGTAGAGGAGGTTCTGTCTGAATTGGAGCAAAGTTCGCAACAGCGGTTTATAGACAGGTTAAAGTTCGCTTCTCTGCTCTGTACTGGTCATAGTTTTTGACAACGCCTAAGAAAGCCAAAAAACTCTTCTGTAATTGCGCACTTGAGCTTATGTATAAAGGATTTATGCAGATACAATTTCGACCCAGGGAGTGAGAAACCTCTCCCTGGTCGATTTGATTGGTCTCCTCGAAGACCACAACTCACGAGAGCTACATGTAGATTCCAGCACTGAAGTACGGAGGTCAGGATTGGTCTCTACCTTGCCAGCGTGATTTGTAGAGGGGCCTACATTCCGAGAGACCGTGAGTTAAATGACTGTAAAATAACCTTTCCAATCCTGTTCTGGATTTTCATGACTTTATCAGATAGACAAACAATCATAGTAGGACATTTGAGTACAATTGAATATGTCAAATACCACTTGACTGCATGTATAGTGACAGGTTCACTTTATGTAAGCACAAAACAGGATTCATATGTTATTATCAGTCCTTCAACTATTAACTTGCTGCTACAGGAACACTGCAATTTTAGAAATCTGAGAGGAAGCCTTCTACAAGCCTGCATCTTGCTCTTCCACTTTGTAACAACAGTAGACAAGTCGATAACAATGGTTAGTCTACTATAATGTTTTTGGGAGCATTTAGATAGAAAGTGCTTCAGTCCGGTACTATACGTGGAGATTACGAACTCCCACCTGACTGAATTGAACTTATAGAACATTGCGTTAAGCGATATGGTCTAACATGATTGAAGATTGGATATCTCAAGCACTGAATTAGGCCTCATTCACTTGTTACAATCTAATATATCATGCGGGGTGATGAATGCACACTCCCTAGGACGGTTTTGCAGTACACTAAATAGTATATTTAGTGTGAGGTGATGAATAATGTGCTTACTCCTACTACTTGTCTAACACTAATTGTCAATTTGTGGGTAATTAGTGTTGGTGGTTATCATCCAATTTGATTCATTTTCAGTTATCATCCAATTTGATTCATTTTCAGTTATCATCCAATTTGATTCATTTTTAGTTATCATCCAATTTGATTCATTCCATTTCTAAAATTTCAGTTTTTCCATCTAAACTTTCATCTCAAGTTTCATTCCTTACTCACACTAAATATCCATATCTCAAAAGATCACAATGTCAAAACGTTACTATTCTTCATAAATAGTGTGAGAATTCATATTTAGTGTTCTTACAAAAGTAGGTTTTTTGATATTTAGAGTGATGTTCGCAATTACAGTGCCTCACACTAAATATACTATTTAGTGTAGTAATATACACATGTATGCATGTGGAGTGTAATCGTGCCAGAGTGGCTCTAGCACAGTCCATTGTATAATGCAAAGTGGTGCATTCACAAACGCGCACGTACTCTCTAGGATAGTTTTGTTGTCACAACAATTGTTTAGGATTCAATACGGACCAACCTAGTTCATTATACAATGCACAATTGTGCATGCTCCCAAGGGCAGTATCTACCTTCAGAATCATCATGTTGGACTTTGATATGAATCAACCTTGTTGAGTATATAATGTAGATAGTGCATGTAGACATGAGATGACAATTCTGACACTTGGACATGTTCAACCTACGTTACCATATAATGCAGTCGGATTTTAAATGTCCCTATTATTTATTCAATAATGTAGTCTTTATTTCACAATTTTCTTCAAGGGTTTGTCCTAAGCATTGAATAAAATCGCTGGCATTACTGTCCATATTATGGACAGAAGCACCGTATGTGAGGGTCAGATCCGGACAATACTGTGTCGAAATCTAATTTCTACATCATATTTTGAGAGGTCCACGTCACCATAAACCATTCTCAAGATGATATGTGGCACTTTTTGGAGAAGAAGTAATTAATTAATGTCAAAACTGACCACGATGTAGGGTAGCTGGTGTTTTTTTTCCGTCCTATTTCGTCTCAATTATTGTAGTAATAGTAGTAGTCTCACATGTAGTATCCTTTTATTTATATCACGTGCGTGCTTATACGGTGGGGCAAGTGAATGATCGAACAAAACCTTCGACCAGAGCGCTCAAATGAAGAACTAAGTGATTCCGGGCACTCCAGAGTGGCCTACGATCTTGACCTAGAAGAGTCCAAGGAGAAAGGACTACACGGCACACAACTTGGTCAATCCGCAACTGCCATCGCTGGCCGCTCGGCTAGGTATGAGCTTCACGTGTATGATTTATCGGATTGATTAGGGCGAAAGCTCCCTCAAGAGGAACAAGAGGGGTTCAAGATTTCAAGAAAGAACGTAATAAATTATCTAAGTAAGTTTGTTTTGAGACACACTAATTGCTTTGCAACCCGTGGCAAGCAGACGTGTTGCTTCTTGGCATTATGGGGGGGTTTTCCATCAGGAAGAATGGCGATTGTATGGCGGTCAGAATCAAACCGCCAACCGTTTGGGTACCCTGCAACACCTTTGGGTACCGCTCCCACCATCTAGAAGTTTCAGGTCATCTCGGACCATACGTAAGTTGCTTTTCAGTCTCCCTACCGAGGACTTTCATCTTAGAGCATAGCAGTGAGAGGTGCACCAAGAAGAGCCGGAGAAGAAAGGAATGAAGGAGCTGTAACGAAATCTTAATCATCACAACGCAATCGGAGATGTCATCATTGTCTTGGCAGTGTTCACACAGTAAGCAGGTATTCACATAGCTTCGCAACAATAATGACGTTGGTGCACATCACTGTAAACAATGTTAACCCCTAAGTGATGGATCAACCATTTTATGGTCTCTGCTCTTTTTTTATGGGCTGCCCGAAATAGAAAAAACATTTTTATAGAAAATAAAAAATATTTTTGAATAGGTAATCAAGTCTACTTTCCAACCCAATTTGAATTATGTCAATCCGAGTTAAACTCCACCCGGGAGAAATTTTCAAAGAAAAACACTTCTACATTGTTTAGTGTTAGAAACTTACTATTTGGGAAAAGTAATGATGTTCTCTCCGTTGAAAAATTTGCAAGTTTTGATTTTAGAATAGAATGTCTAGTTTTAACAAATCATACAAAATTTCAAATTCTAGAAATAAAATTTGTGATTCTTATAAATATTTGAAGCTAAATGCTTCCAAATTCATTTTGAGATGATAAAAAAGCTATTTTTTGATATTTGACCGTATGGAAAATTACTAAACATCAAGCTCCTCATTTTCTCTTTTGGACCAAACTTCATCAAAGTTGAAGAAGTAATTTTTTGTAACACATTTATGTTTTGCCCTTACCCCCTCCGTCATTTAGGGGTTAAATCCCATTAAATCCCATTTTCAGCTAATTTTCATATCTCATGTCATCCGTAAGGGAAAAGTACTTTGAAATTAAATATTTTCAGCCCTTAAATCCATCTTATATGAAACCTTGAACATGCAGACTTTCTCTTAACCCTTAAAAAAATGCCCACAGCCCTCTCCAAATTTGGAGAATTGAAAAGATGAAACATAAAATTCAATTAAAAGAGATATTTTGAACTTGATGTATGAGTCAAAATTGTACATTATGAATCTTATCCAAATCGTTAAATCTATGATTGTACATTATGAATTGTCTGTTTTACCCATATGGTTAGATTTGCAAATTGCTATCACCAATATTTTTGTGTAAAATTTGAAACTTAGAATTCAAAATTCCGTCGACGAGGTACTCGGAGAGGGTTTTAACCCAAGAAAATTACAAAGGATTTTTTCGGCGTCGGCATGGTGGTGGTGGTCGTTGTCTTCGGCCCCCCATCTCCATGCTTCAATCTCCTGTGAGTCGTGATCGAGGTTCAAGCGATCTGTGCCGGTTGTCACCTCCCGTCGCAGTCTGTGTGTCAATGCCAGCTCTGATTCATTGTTCTTTACGTGTTTATTTTTGTCTCGTTGAAGAGCTTCTCATCGACACCATTCTTGCGGATTTTGGTGTTGCGAAGGTCTCCGTGGGCGTAGAGCTTTGCCCTTTCTTGCGCAACATTTACGTCGAAGGGAAGCACAAGGAGAGGGAGAGAGACGACATCGAAGCATTTGCAACCCTCACTCCAATTTGCAATTCTATTTCGAGCTTTCAATTAGGGTTTTCGACCTCAGAGTCATCGCAGGCAGGCAGTTGGCACGCCACCATGAGCGGCAAGGAAGTGCAGAAGGCGAAGGCCATCGACTGGGATTATCTGCAGAAGATGGTGGTCTCGGACTCTGGGAAGCGCGAGCTGGCCGCCCTGCACTGTGCCTACGATGATGTCACGGCCACTATCAACGAAAAGTTTAACATCGTGAGTAATGCATTGTGTTTTTTTTCTCATCTTTGCCGTCTCATATTTACATAGAGAACAACTTGCAGAGAGGGGTCTTGTTCTTTGATTTGTAAAATGGATTTCGAATTTTTACGGAAAATTGCATAGGATGATTTGTATTTTGAGTCTGCTTATTTCCGGGATTCGTGAGAGACCTGTTATTTCTTTTGGAGAATACGTGGTGTGCTGAATCTAAGATGATATCCCTGGTTTTAGGGTTTCGGGGATGCTGGTGAACGATTTTTCTTGATTAAGAGGTTTGATTTTTTAGGGCTATAGTAACCATGCCTTTGATTGGACACTCAAGTTTTAACCCCTAAATGACCAAGAATCCCAATCTGGGCCTCATATTTTTCTTAGTAGTCTAAGTAGGTCTCATGTGAAGTTCCTTTTGTTCAATATTTTCCGTTTTTGAATCCCGAGAATTTTGTTTTTAACATTTTGCTTGAAAAGCTGATTCGAGGTTCTTAACCGATTGAATTTTCATGTAGAAAAGATGCCTTATAAACAGGGTGGAACGAAATATAACGCACCTTGATTTGTATGGGAAATGCTTTATAAGATAACACGTGTTGATTTCAATGTAGATTTACCTGAATTCAAATACCTAGCGCTTTTAGGTCTAACCCCATTAGATTGGTCTTCTTATCATCCTTTTTGCATTGTTATTACAGTGGGTACCATTTTTGACCATTTTTGAAGTTGTATGAGCTCTTTGTGTATGTCCCTTAGGTGTGTGTTGTGACTAAGTGTTTTTTATCATTTTGTGCAGGGACTTTTGTTTTACAAGGCAATTAGTTTAACAAACAAAGCTTCAGAGGAAGCTGACAGAGCGGACAACTTTGACCCATGAAGGTCACTTTGATGTGGAGAACTTGTGGTTTTTCCAAATTCTGAGTTTTGTTGTACCATAGCCTAATCCTGAGTTCTATTCATTAACAGAGCTCCATATTTACAGAGCTGATTATGCTCCTCAAGTTCTGTCCTCAAGTTCTGTCATAGTCAGGATTGTGTGTCAAATTGTAAGATTATAGTATAGTTTGTTTGATTCTATTGCACCCTTGTTTCTCAGTTGTAGCGATTTGGAAGACTAGTCTAAGCACTCCTTGTATTGGTGAACATCATTAAGTTTAGCTTCCCACCTAATCTCTTCTGTCCATGTTGATTCACTTGATATCTTCTACAGCACTTGTTCTACATCTATGCTAATGTTTGAAAATATTTGAAAACACCTATGCTAATGTGGGTTGCTGCAACATAGCATAATAGGGCAATGCAATGGAGTACCCTTTTGAAAATTGATCGAAAAGGAATCTTCATTGAAATCCACTTTTCTAAATAATGATGGAATGTCATTTGTATTCCATGAATTTTGAGACTACTGTGTCTGCCACTTATACGTAGTTTCTAATTGTGATAGACTATGGTCCCATTGCAAAAGGGTGTTGGTTCCCATTGTCAAAAGTGCTACATGTCATCTTGTGATTAGTTTACGGGTGACATGGCCTACCCAAAAGTTGATTTGAAAATTCAATTTTGACAAGTTTATGGTATCTAAATCTGACTCTCACCTATGATCAAGTGTATTAATATGCAATGAATAATTTTTTGATAAATTTTCCTTTTGCGGAATAACATGTATTGCATAAATTTATCAAAAATTATCAAAGAATTTCCTCGTGGATTTGTTTTGCTCAATAACTCTATTGTTGTAGAGTTTGGGAGTTGTGCATGAAATGGTTGAGTGGACAACTAAAAATTACAAATAGAACATGGTTACGATATTTTAAGCCATTGAGTCGGGTTCCTATTTTAAAATCGTATAAGTTATTTTGGGGTGTTAAAAACAGTTTGAAGGGATTTCCAAAATATTAAAGTACTTATTATTGGGAACTGAATGAATCAATTATAAAAATATGGATTTGTTCCAAAGGGCATAATATATTATGTCTATCATTTTGTCGGTGGTTGTGTGTAGCATCGCATAGCCCTAGTTCTTTTGAAATTCAATCAGGAATAAGGTATTGATAATCCGTGGATGAAATTTGTTGTGATGGGTCAAAAATGTAGTACTCTAAATGTAGTGATTTTTGGAGTTTTTTTGGTCGCTTAATTATATGAGTTGATTTTTTCAAAGGCACTTCTGAACTAAGATCATATAATGTTTTGATGAATTGTTGCAACATGAAATGAGTCATAAAATTTCACAAATTATTCCTTTTCTAATCAGTTCACACATGCATGAAGCTCACTTCTCATAAAATCTATAGTAAAAAATCCATCACAAAATGTGCCTAATAGATGAGAAAACGGAGTTTGATTCTATACATCATCTAGAAATTGAACGTTTGGGCAACTAATGGTTAATCACTTTTTCATAATAACAAAAATACTTATGTCCATCTTACAATCTAGTTCTTGCTAAATCTTGCATTTTGGCTATCTCTTTAACCCTTTAGTGCCCAAGGTAGTACTGGGGAACACCAGTCTTTTGACTGATATTTCTTTAAGACTTTCTCTATTGTAATTAGGGATACGATTAATAGTATTCAACTATATAAACACTATAAGAAACCCGTGTTTTTGGTCATGTCTTAAAAAAACATGTGGACATGGTGGAGGATGTCTTGTAGCATAGCGAATATCAGAGACATGGTGCCATGTCTAGAAGTCATAGGCAAAAACGCGTAGACATCAGGGTATGTCTAGCAATTTTCGGAGGCTGAAAGGTGTGACGCGTCGGCGCCACGTCAACGACACATCAACGGCAAAAAGACGGGCAGTGCCACATTGAGATGGAATTCATCCTCCCCATGGGTGACGTGGACGAAGAGGTGGTCCCGCTTCATTCTGACGTGGCGGCGGGAAAATCCGACGTGGACCCGGGAAATTCTGACGTGGCATGCCACGTCAGCAGAGGTCTGCGTGGTATTCATTTCCGAAGCATGTTCCCCTAGACGTCCCCCAGGACATCACTGTGTTTCTACAGACATCCCAAAAAGACGCGGAGATGTCCTGCGAGAGCTCTGCGACGACGCGTACTGTGTGGTGGTGTTGGATTATGCGGACATCCCCATGTCTCGTACATGATACATTACTTGACATGGCCATGTCTGTCTGCACGTTTCCATGCCCTGCACGTGGGCATTGCGGATGTCATGGCTCATGTGTACATGAATGTACGCGCGTTTCTTGAGACATCTCTTTGGACGTGGTTGTGCTCACGTTCTGTCTTTGAGGACGTTGTGGATGATGTGCGCCTTGTTATTCAAGTCGTGGCAATGTTTTTAGCTTGTTGTTGCAGAGGTCGTACGAACGTCACTATGCAAGCATGCCAATGTTCTCAAGGACGTCTTAGACAACATCCAATGTGATGACGTGGATGTTTTTGGAAAACATCATCATGATAAGAGAGTCATCCCAGAGAACATCCCTAGGTCATGTAACACGTGTCACGGAAGACATCATTTTCATCACAAAGACCTAGCCTATAACATGTCGCCGTCATTTATAGACATGTTATAAAAGACATGAGCATGATCACAGAGTCGACCCAAAAAACATCCTCACGTCCTGTACCGTGTGTTGTGAGATACAGCCGCCGCTATACGTAGACGTCTCACGAAGCATGGTCACGTCATTATGCAAGCGTGCCAATGTTCTCGGGGACGGCTTAGACAACATGCACTGCGACACTCTGGATGTTTGTGGAAGACATCATCATGATAAGAGAGTCGTCCCAGCTAACATCCCTAGGTCAAGTAACACGTGTCACGGAAGACATCATCATCATCACAAAGTTGCAGCCTATATGCATCATTTATCTATTTCTGGAATGACCCTACTACAGAATTCACAAACTCGAGAAATCAGCGAAAATTTCTAACGGAGGATATAGAAGGATTTTGGCCAACGGAGGATCCTCCGATAGAAATCACCATACTTTTCGCCTATGGAGGATCTTCCAATGTGCTCCATTTTGTTCCACATACAGTGTTCAACACATACAATGCTCTTTGCACAGTAAGTAAACTTTGTCAATTGTCCCCAGAAACAAGTACCTCTTTACTTAGCGACTTCCAACATAGTAGAAAAATAGTAAGGACTTCTCATATGCGCAAAGCTGAATACTGAGGACCTAAGATTGTGTCGGGAGATCCCCTGATGACAAATGAAGTGCTAAGTGCTCGTAGGCCTCTATTTGCACCTAACTATCATGCTAAATCCACTACTTCACTAGACTTCTAAATAGACAAGTGACTTCCTAAGTAGTAAGTATATTATTTGACGGGGGATCCTCCGATGAAGTATGAAGACTAGTTCATCACTAACTATATTCACTAAGGAGTTCACATATACTAACTAACTAAAGGTCTTGACCTAACATATTGATATCGGAGGATCCTCCGATGACACATGAACTGGTAATTGCTCTAAAGCCTCCTTCTGCACAGATCATGCTAGATCCACTACTTCACAAGACTTCTAAACATTAACGCCTTAGTAAAAAGTCTGACAGAGGATCCTCCGATAGAGTATGACGTGCTCGCTCCTCATTACAAACCATTCATTGAAGAAACATAGAACAGCTCTTGGGGAGGTTCAAGATTAAGGATCCTGCTTGTTGGCTTCAACAAGATTGTCTAAAGCTGCAGTTCTATCTACCTTTGGAATTTTGCGGGTTGCAAGACTCTTCAATTTCGACCACGATGCAAACAGTACACTGCTATAACGCTCCCAACGTGGAGCACTTCGTTCTCGGACCCATGTCGCAGACTAGCAATCCTTATACTTTGCAGCAGGGGTTTGCGCACAGTTCATCGGTTCCCAAAATCCCTCGCACTTGGTCATTCCATGCTCCCAAAATTCAATATACTTCTATAGGCCAGTTTTGATGAATGACCGTTTCTCGAGCGCTTTTTTCACCTTCTCTTGAGCCTTGTCTCGATTACGGACGGGCAAAGCAACCTCATCACCCCATACACGCTTGAACGGAACAGGACGAGGATCACCTGTCGGAAGAAGAGGGCGTCCATTTCCATCTTCTTTCCAGAGGCGCAGGGGAGGCTTGTTACGAGGGCACCAATGATCATCAGTTGCGGACTCTTTGTACTTCATCACTGGCCATCCGTCTTAATCCACATAGAATTTAAAGAGGTGCATCTCCCCAAGGCCTATCAGTTGTGTTGCACCGTCACACAAATACCCAGAAATATAGGATTTAAAATCAGCCACCTCTTGTATAAACTCCGGCATAAACCTCATCTCCTGCGATTCCATGAATGATTTCATCAAATCTGCTAACACAAATGTGTTCTTACTCTTCAAAGTTTTCAAGAGATGACTGAACTACGCATCAATATCCTCGTGCGTGTGTCCAACCAACAAGAATCCAACTTGAATCTCTTTGAACACTCCACAATGTGTAAGCAAGGAGAGGAATGCCATCAAAAATTGGTTCTTGTTATCCTTTGCTGAGTTGTCTAGCTGCAAGAACAAATTTGTAGGCAATGGAATTGGAGCTATTGGAGGATCCTCCGATACAGGGGGCAAAATGTCCAAGCATCTCGATTTCCCTCGAAGCATTGCCTCAAAAAGTGAATTTGCCGGAGGGTAGGGGAAAAGACCCCTGTTCTCTCTAATAGGTTGTCCCTCCAACCTTCGCAGGAGTCTTGCGATGGATGATATCGTGTAATTCGAATGTGCTGGCCAACAGTCCGTCGAGTAGTGCGCATAGGCTCCATCACCATGACCGTGTGTGACCATACCGGTGACGTTGATTGGAAGTTGTCCAAGAGACGCGGTATACTTTGTGGTCACACGCATTCGAGGAATGGCAGTCTTAGAAGTGTCCATCTTATCGTGAATGATACAAAGAATCTCTGCCTTGTTACGTTTTGACTCTTCTCTCCAAGGATGATAGATTCGACGGCACGAACTCTGGTGGCTTAAATGAGTTGCCCTCTGCTTCACAAATCCCACATACTCGGCGCTACCTTTGATGGATTTGCCGATGAATTGTTGAAGCTGGTTGCAAACTGTGCATTTCGCAAATGAACTCCCAACTGGTTTGATGGCTACGTTGTTAAACAATTCCTTTTTAATCCTGCTGACCCCCGATTGGGATAGCGCCGGAAATTCATAGCTTAGATTCGTCTGCACACATCACCATCAAAAATAAATATCGTTATGAAATATATCAGACGATCTCCTATTGGGATTCAAATCCAAAGTAATAACAGAGGTTGAAACAAATTTTTACATTGCACTGTATCCTTACCTCTGTGGCCTCGGCTTGAATTTGTTTCCAAGTGGCCAGCCGGAAGGAATTTCAAGGTATCCATTCTTCCGGGGACCGTGCCCCGCATTTGGTGAGGCATGAGATCAACATTCTCCTTTACAATAGCAACAATTGTCCCCATGGCTTGAACTGTGCCTAGGTGAGGATGTTTGATCCCTCTGTTTCCATGTGTTGATGATTGCACTTCCTCCTTGAACAGGCTCAGGTACGAAAAGAATGTTGAGGACGGGATACCATGAATCATATACCACGCAACACTGAAAACCTCAGTACCAACGAGCGTCGCATACTTCCTCTTTCTGCCATTGACATCTAAAGAGTGAGTTGGCCCCCTACGCTTATCCCATACTCTCGGCGTTCATCAAATGATTTGAGGTAGAATTTCTTCCTCAAAGCCAAGGTGTCCTCTGGCTTGAAGTGATGGCAACAATGAAGCTCACAACACTTGATTAATGTCACTGCGTGAATGGCTGTATCAGTGGTCTTCAATGCATACTTTGATAATTTCTGCTCCACCATTGGCTTCCTATGGATGAACCTATACAGAGCCTTCTTTCTCCCACCAAAGTGTGCATCCGGGTCGCATTCATCAGGGATCATGGAGAGGTACTCAATTGTTCCGCTGAGTGAGCGCCCGTTCGAAAATCGACATTCCAGTGTGGACCACCGTTGGTGGGTCATTAAGTCATGTGCGTCTCCTTCAAAGATATCAAGGACGGTCACGCCCACACATCCTTATCCAAAAAGGCCGTCCT
Organism: Pohlia nutans; assembly: GCA_022496805.1. Taxonomy (NCBI): domain Eukaryota; kingdom Viridiplantae; phylum Streptophyta; class Bryopsida; order Bryales; family Mniaceae; genus Pohlia; species Pohlia nutans. The sequence goes on along the minus strand of CM040106.1, from coordinate 8,027,054 downwards.
TAAATGGTTCGTCCGGAGAAACACAATTGATCCTACCAATTGCTAACACAACGCCATCAGCGCTGCAGCGTCCAATGGCTATCCCAATCCACTCCTCCACAAGGATGTAGGGTGCTCTGTTGTTTGCAACATCAATAGTCTTGTCATTGGCATCAGGCATCGGATGCTCCCCTATTGGATCCGCAACATCTTCGACAGGCCAGAGTAGTGTCCTATAAACAACATCTCCCAAAACTGTAAATCCTGTCTGGAATGGAATAACCGGTAGAGTCAATGCCGACAGTTTGATGTCTGTAGGCCTCACTAGAGTTAGCGAAGTCATGGTGCGCGCTATATCCACTCCAAGCCAGTGTCCCACTGGAGAGGATTCAATAATGATTCCCTTTCTAACGACTCCAAATCCAGGGCGATGTAGGGACACAGTTGCACCGGCTTCAAACGAGATGGGATGCTCACAAGATCCATGCCTGGTGTCCAAGGGTGTTGTTCTGTGGTCCCACCTCGATGCGCAGTCCCTCTGGAAGTAATCCATGTCCGAATAACTGCCCACAGAAAACAACAAGTAAGATATCCAACCGAGAACAACTCAATTACAAGACACTTGTTCTATCGGAGGATCCTTCGATAGAATCTACCATCAATGCAGGGCAATAGCTCCATCAAGAGATCCTCCGATGGACGACGCATCCAGTTCAAGTCACTAGCACCATCCGAGTATCCTCCGGTATAGCTCGCCTGATTTTACTGTACTACTTCTATCGGAGGATCCTTTGATAGAATCCACCATCAATGCAGAGAATAGCTCCATCAAGAGATCCTTCGATGGACGACGCATCCACTTCAAGTCACTAGCACCATCCGAGTATCCTCCGGTATAGCTCGCCTGATTTTACTGTACTACTTCTATCGGAGGATCCTCCGATAGAAAGCCCTGTAGTGCAAGACACGAGCTGTATCGGGGGATCCTCCGATAGAGCGCAACTTAGTTGCTACGCAGTACTTCTATCGGAGGATCCCCCGATTGAGCACGCCTAAATTGCAATGCACTAATTCTATCGGAGGATCCTCCGATAGAAGGCCCTCCAACGCACAACACGCGCTCTATTGGAGGATCCTCCGATAGAGCGCGACTTAATTACAACGCAGTACTTCTATCGGAGGATCCTCCAATAGAGCACGCCTAAATTGCAATGCACTAGCTCTATCAAAGGATCCACCGATAGAACACCCTGCAATGCACGACACGAGCTCTATCGGAGGATCCTCCAATAGAGGTTCGTCCAATACTAGACACTTGCCCTATCGGAGGATCCTCCAAGAGAAGGCATTCACGCTAATTCATTAGTACAAATAATAAGCCGTAATTAACTTTAATTACGTGTAATTAATAATATCCACCTATAATTAATTTCAAGTACTCGTAATAAACCTTAATTACGTGTATTTAATTAATAATATCCACCTGTATTTAATTTCAAATACTCGTAATAAACTTTAATTACGTGTAATTAATAATATCCAGCTGTAATTATCTTCAATGCCTTGTAATTACCTCTGATTAACACCAATTTATCCTAAATAATTCTAATCAACATTACTCTGATATAAATAATTGTAACTAACTCTAATACATTGTGATTTACTCTAATTCACTGTGATTTACTCTAATTCATTGTGATTTACTCCAATTCACATACTAACCTCATACTAACTCTAATTCACTGCGATTTACTCCATTTCACTTTAATTCACTGTAAACCACTGTAATTAATTGAATGAAAGGGAACTTAACACCGTGTAAGGACATAATACTGACAAGAAATTGATGTTCCCCAAGTGCTCTCCTCCAGATAGTGCTCCACTCCAATGCTCCAAAAATCCTTCGACCCCTCCAAGAACCACATATTGAAATGAAAGAGAAAAGGATTACAATAGGGAGGATGGAGCATATTGAACATGTGAGGAGGAGGGGGGAAATTTTTGAATGAAGGAGGGAGCCGATTGGGAGGGAAAATCAAGGCCGGGATCCAAGAATGGGAGGGACGGCATAAAAAAGGACGTAATCATAATAAGCCTAGGTCCCTAAGTACATGGAGTGAAGAGGGTTTTATTCTAACTTAGTGGTGGGAGGACGGTAGTACAACGAGTGGGGAGTAGTGAGTGGTACTTCAAGATTGAAGTACCATGATAGCGTGAGAACCACTTGAGGATTGAAGTACCATAGGGTTTGGAGAGAGTATCCAAGGATAAAATAGAATCTCTAGGGTTTGAAGAGAGTATCTAGGGTTAGAAGAGAATCTGTAGGGTTTGGAGGGAATATCCATAGTACTAAGAGAATCTTAGGGTTAAGAGGGAATATTATGCTACATTTAACCAAATGAATGTTGGACTTGAAGTAGTCCACAAATAACATATCAAGGGCTCCCCCCATAGCTTTGTGAACAAAACAAAAACCCAATTGGACATGTAAATTGGGGGATTTCCCAATACCAAAAATATACTCAAATCCTCCAACTAAGGTTTAGGATTTTGGTATATATGTATACTATTAGTAGCACTTATTAATTTTCTTCTAAAAGTTTATATATATATAAATTATTAATTGTTTACTAAAAGTTAACATATAATTATAGACCGTCAAAAACGACTCTTGTATTTAATTGTATTAACCCCTAAAGGTCCTCACCTCTTTTGTAAAAGTCAAAGCACTATAGTTTGCATACTTTAAATATCACATTGTATGATTTATAATTTTTCATAGATAGTCATCAAGATTATGAAGGATTGACAAAATTTTCAACATGATTGGAAAATAGTTTGAATATTTACAAATTTTATCATGAAAATAAGGTAAAAATTCAAAATAAATATACTTTTGTCAAATGCAATATGAAAAATTATATTCAATGTAGATAAAAGTAATATTTACAACGAGAAAAAAACTGAAAGTGAAAATTAAAAGAGACCTATGATTGGATCATTTTTAGAAAGCCCTTTGTATTTTGAACACTCAAAATTCAAATTTCTCAAAGGTAAAAAAATTCAAATGAAGTCTATTCTCCAATCCCAATGGTCATATGATGTAGATAAATTTAACTTAAACATAAAATGAAACACCGACTACAATAAAACTAAAAACACTTGATTTTTGGGGCGTTTGATCAAAAATCAAGCATAATATGGTTGATTGGGCACTTAGGGGTTAAACTATACAACTATAAATTCACTATACGATTATTATATATATAGTTCAAATTGATGTGTCCACTGTGTGCTTGGATATAACTCCGTAAAAACTTTATAATAGAAGAACTTTTTATGTATAAAGAGTTATAATTATACTATTATTTTAGTAGTTTATATACCTATAATTAGTTCACAGAGTGTACTCATTTGTGAATTATTTTGTAATAGATAGTGCTAAAACATATATATCAGACAATTAAAACACATAGTCAGTGTTGTATATATTTGTATTATATATATATATTTATGTTTATATTTTTATATAGAGAGTTTATATGTCCAAATACAAATGAACTTATAATATTTCATAATGATATAATCAAATCAGTAAACTATTTATATGAAATTTTATTTATATATTTTAGCACTTACTAACTATTCATAATTCTTATATAGTGTTTGAATAATGATTTAATATTTAATAGTATCAAACTATATATAAAGTCAAGGTTAATCTCAAGAAATATATAATTATAGAATCATTCATAATTATATAATTGTATAATAAAATTGCTATATAGTAATATAATATATATATTTACTATATATTTTCCATATACTTAGTTACCTATGTAATATATATTGATTATATAGCAACTAATTGAATTTATGTGCAGTAAACTAAATAAGAATATATATAATCATGTTTAGATGGATTCTAGCACCTAAGTATAAAATTAATTATAGTACTATATTAATTAATTAATATACTAAAACTAATTTATTTATTTACCTATATACACTAAACCATAGATCGTTCATATTTATACATGATTGTTTCATATGTATTAACCGTGTATATTAACTTTATTTCATATATAGATCATATGTATTAACTGTATATATTACTTATATATATGCAATATAGTTAATATGATTGTATAATTATACAATTGTGAATTAATAATAGTTCATATACAAATACATATATTATATACAAATTCTATATATTATTGGTACAAAATATATTTCAAATTAACGTGTTAAATGCATATAATTATTAATTGTATAACATTTATGATTGCATATTAACTGTACAAAAATGTATTCCATAATTATATAAATGTATATGTATATATTTATATATGAGATTGCATAGTAAAGTTCTTTTATCTATAGTTCTTATATATAAAAAATTATAATAAACTATAAATTTATAATTAGTTGGAGTTTCTATGTGCATATACTTGTGAACTTATAAAAGTTCATATAAAATTAATTACATCAAAAAAGTGTATATATGTATACATATATATGTATGTATTTGTATCTGTATGTTTTAGCACGTATTAACCCCTAAACGTCCCATATTAGGGATAGTATATATATTGTCGTAAAATCGGGATTTGCTATCAACGAGAAACTGTAAATTGGAATCTCAATAGCTCACTAGAATCGTAGTGATTTAAATTTCAGCTTATGATTTAAACTGAAACCCATAAAGGTCAGTGTGGATTCAAAATACAACGTATCCTATTGGTTGCAAAGACATGTTCAGACGTTTAGGGGTTAACTACTATTAGTTTATATATATATATAATGACTAAAGATTATTTAGTTTTGTGTTGCATTGCAACACTCCATTTGCTAGTATATTTATATATATTTATATATATTTATATATATTTGTTACAATATATACGTATATATATATATATATACGTATGTATATGTATATATATGTAGTAAATTTGTATATATGTTAAAAATAGTATATATGTATATATATTAAACCACGTATATATACGTACATATATATTGACTAACTGGATTTAGTCCCAGGGAAGTCACGGTCAAAAATTTAATTGACTATGAGAGAACAAATATAGGGTGTCTTTAATTCACATTCGAGATAAAAATTATAAATTTATAGGAGCAATTTATGGTCGTGTTTTAATCCCAATTGAAGAATATTATAAGAGTATTCCTAGAATATATCCCAAGTACACTGTAACATAGTAGAATATTCCATTTATTTCATAGCCCTCTTTTTAACTTGGGGGGGGGGTGTACTCTACGTTATGTTTGAGAATTACGTGCGTTCATAACCCCTTCTAAAAACCCCCTTGTATTCGAGAGGTTATATGTCTAAATACCTTTGTATACAGATGTATTCTATTTTAAATATATGTTTAGTGTAAGTATACGTGAATATTTGTGTGTTTAGTGTAAGTATATTGTAATTATGATGTAAATGTATTGAATGTTTTAATTATATAACTGTACACTGTATATGTATATGATATAATTATATACGATTTAGTTATACAATTATGTAACTATATGTTATTACCATAATTATGCCGAGGGTATCCGAAATTTTTGTGGCACATTTCATATTGCGGTGATTCACACAAAATTTCTAAAGTTGGACGTTCAATAGTGCTCTTGAAAGTTGAAAAGATCATTCTAATTCATAAGATTGAGCAACAAAACAAATATTTTACAATAATTCCTACATTTAACTATGGTGTATTTATTTACATTTCGACCCATCACAACACGTATGAATAAATGAATAATTAGTTTATTTGTAATCATATTGTTGTGAAATTTTGAAATTTGAATTTCAAATATTATACTTCGTGATAACAATCAATAATTATAAATTTGACCATATGGAAAGAATCTAAAAAACATCATGTGCACATTGTATAATTCATACATCAAGTTCAAAATATCCTGCTGACTGCATTTTGTAATGAAGCTTAGCAGAACTCTAATTTAGGAATTTAGGTGAGGACCTATACTTAGGAGTTAACTATACATTACCTGAAAGAACTGAATGATACTGTCTAGTAAATTAACCAATAAGGTGAAAAAAGTTATGCATCTCGGTAGTGATTCTTCTACCGTCAGGAAGATCTGAATATGGAGGGGTGTGTGGAGTTTGCGTTGCGTTTGGACCTATGACATCAAAGTGTTGGAATCGAAAGGGATTTTGTTACTGTCTATAAAATTAATTAAATCATGAGCAAAGCATACAAAGAATTTGTTACCGGGATGTACAAATTAAGGGAACGCACGGGGATAGATTGAGTACAAGACGGCACAACAATATGGAAACGCGGGTGTGTTTTGGAACAATGGCACATGGATACACTACACTAAATAGGTAGATTAGTGTCAGATACTTATAAGATTTGAAAACATTATAGATTTTTACTCTCGAATTTTTTTTTTACCAAAGACATTCATTTGATTCCAATACTATTGAAAGATCGGGCCATTTTGACCAATATAGAAGGTAAAAAAATTGGTCAACAGTAAAAAATTACAACATGTTTATGTAAATTAGTGTATCTAACACTAATCTACCTATTTAGTTTATTATGAACTAGCAATATTCTAATATATTAGTATGAATATCAATTAGAATAAAAAATTTATTCAAAAATAACAATTATTTAGTATTGTATTCCGAAGGCAAGGTTCGCAGTTTCGCAATTAACATTATCTACCGCTGTTTTAATAGGGTTTAGGGTTTAGGGTTTAGGCATATATTTTTAAAACTATTAAAGCAGACCCTACCTTGCAGGTATAGTAAATTACTAAAGTAATAGATGAATATGGATAAATTTGAACATTAAAATTAGTAATAGAAATAGAAATGAAATTGAGGTATATGTGAATTATGATAAATCATAGCAAATCCATGAAATAAGTTTACTAATGACCAACAAAATCTGCAAATCATGCCGAGCGGCCATGCATGGATGGATGATGAATGGTGAGTACCTACAGGTCATGTCAAATGTCAAGTCCTTGGCCGCACACCCATTCATGATTGTACTCCAACCCGTCTCCCTCAACGGGTCGGGTGGCCTCTTCCGATGGGTCCAGTTGGGGGGGGGGGGGGGGGGTAGTCGTGAATTTTTTTTGGGTTGTCTCTCATTCTGCGCGTGCCTTCCGCTTGACTCTCGATGTTCCTGCATTGCGTCTGCTCTCTCTGATTTTGCGCGTAGCAGTTCCACTCTCTCTGTACATCAACTACACCTTCTGCTCTCTTCCGTTTGCGCCTTCTGCTCCTAGTTTTTGCGTGCATGTTTTAAGCATGCGTGTGTTGCGTTTGCGCCTTCTGCTCTTTTCCGCCTTCCGCCGCTCTCTTCCGTTTGCGCCTTAGTTCTGTGTGTGTTAAGCGTGCGTGTGATGCGTTTGCGCTATCCTTGGCGTTTGCGCGTTCCCTGTGCGGAAGCTGCTCGGCCGCTGTACCAATTATTGCGCTTCTGAAGCTTTGGTACGTTCTAAAAACCCATAGACTCTTATGCTCGTTACTTGCACAAGTACTGTCTATTTTGTGCGCGTAATTCTCCTACTTGCTGTTTGTTCAATCGGTAACTAGCTATGGGGGGAGCTGCCTGGTGGGAATCTCAATGCGTAGTACTCTCTCATCTTGAACTTTACCTGAATTTTTTAACAGGACCAAAATTTCTTACTAGCTTATTTTGTTATAATCAATGTTGTGTAATGGAGATTCAAGGTTGAGTACTCACTCTCTGCTGTTGCGCTCTATCGTTAGTAGGGTTTATCTATATTATAAGAACGTTTAGTTTTGCTATAATAAAGGAAATCCATCTTCTGTACTTGACGCGTCTTGTTTGTTGGGTTTGTTACAATGTAGGTTAATAAACATTGCTATGCTGCACGCTAGATCTTTATTGTGAATCAGGTTCACTAAATCTTTTGGATCCAATGCTGAATGCAGGTCTTGATCCACACAAGAAATGGAAATGCCTACTGATGCAGCCTCGGAGGAGACAACGTTGCAACGGCCGGGAAAGTGAGTAATCCAATCTCTGGAGACTGAAATTAGCTCTCAGACACTAAACCTAATTAACGCTAATTAAACCTAATCAACACTAATTAGAAGTATGTAGTGAATGCGGTTTAGGGTTTAGGATTTTAGTGAATGCGGTATGAGGTTCAAGGTTTAGTCTCTGCAGTTGTAGGGTTTAGGGTTTCATGATGATCTCTCCTATCGAGGAATTCCCCGATAGAGATGTTAGATGTGTGCAGCGAATGCGTTTGCTAAGTAGACAGGGCGTGTTCTAACAGGGGATCCTCTGATAGGATGGATTGGCATACGTGCTGGGGGGATTGTTCCTATCGGAGGATCTCCCGTTAGACAAGGTAGATGTATGCAGCAAATGCGCTCTTGTCACCTTTGAGTGGGTTTTGCGTCTTCTATCGGGGGATCCTCCGATAGGACCAATTGCCACTATGTGTTCTGGGGATTTTTCTTATCGGGATATCCCTCGATAGAGATATTAGATGTCTGCAGCGAACGCGTTTGCTATGCAGACAGGGCGTTTTCTAACAGGGCATCCCCCGATAGGATGGATTGGCATACGTGCTGGGGGGATTGTTTCTAAGTATCGGAGGATCCCCCGTTAGACACGGTAGATGTATGCAACGAATGTGCTCCTGTCACCTTTGAGTGGGTTTCGCGTCTTCTATCGGGGGATCCTCTAATAGGACTAATTCCCACTACGTGTTCTGGGGATTTTACCTATCGGGGGATCCCTCGATAGAGATGTTAGATGTCTGCAGCGAACGCGTTTGCTATGCGGACATGGCGTTTTCTAATGGGGGATCCCCCGATAAGATGGATTGGCATACGTACTGGGAGGATTGTTCCTATCGGAGGATCCCCCGTTAGACAGGGTAGATGTATGCAACGAATGCGCTCCTGTCACCTTTGAGTAGGTTTCACGTCTTCTATCGGGGGATCCTCCGATAGGACCAATTTCCACTATTTTTTGTGGGGATTTTACCTATCGGGGGATCCCTCGATAGAGATGTTAGATGTCTGCAGCAAATGCGTTTGCTATGCGGACATGGCGTTTTCTAACGGGGGATCCCCCCATAGGGTTTAGAGTGGCATACGTGCTGGGGGGATTGTTCCTATCGGAGGATCCCTCGTTAGATAGATCAGAAGTGTGTAGCTTGATTGTTGTCCATCAAGGAGCCTGACCTGTTGATCCTCTTGGATGTTCCAAGGAGCCGGCTGTTCAGCGATCGGATCGTCCAATTGACAAGAGTCCTCTGCTATTGGACTGTCTTGTGAGTGGTTGGTATCCGCGATACAACTGCCCCTTTAAGTCATCTGCAGAATATGAGAACAAACCTGATCCTAAATTTTTTGCATGCGACGAGGCGTTGAACTGGGGACTTCATTGGGACGAATTCGAAGGCAAGCATCCGGACATCTGCCTTGTTGCTGAATATTTGGACAATGATGCGCTTGTTAGAATGACCCCAAGCAATGGAAACGTCGTCCTGGAAATGGAGGTTGTGGATCCGTCACAGGTCCTTCTTCTTGTGAAAGAGGGCTCAGGCGATGTGGCTCTCACATACGGTCTTTTTATGTCATCAAAGACATTGTGTAGAGGATTGTGCAAGAATGTTGACGACAAGGGGTTCTTGCTTTTGAAGTTGGAGCCTGACGCTACTATTGTGCATAGGATGTGGATGACTCTAAGTAAGCACAGGGCTGGTATTGATGAGCTGCTCGAGAGGCTGGTGCGGGTTAGTGCTCCAACACCCAAGACGCCCCCAAAGAAAAGGAAGGCAAGAGCCGTGAAGGGTGCACCATTAGATGTCGTCGAGTTGGGACAGGAGCCTGATAAGAAGAAGAGGCGGAAATCTGAAGGACCTCTGACGTTGGATGATGTTGTACACCTTAAATCGACAAATCAAGAATCACTGAGCAGGGAGAAACAGCTGGCTATTAGAAGGCTGTACGAGGCATCGTTCAACCCCGTGTACATTTTTGGTGGAATTCCTTTCCAATCAAATCCCGACTCCAGGGAAAATTGTATACAGACTAATTGTCGAAGAGAGGGTGGAGGCATTACTAGCACAGAAGCGGTTTATGTTGTCATTCCACATGGGGAGGCAACACGTGTATTTGCTACCATTGAAAGGGAAGCCCATGAACAAGGAGGGGAAGAAAGAGGATTATCCATCGGCCACCTTTTTTGAGCTAGGCACTGCCGCAGAAAATGGAAGGATATGGGCTCGCCACAGCCGGTATTGCACGGGCATAAACATACAAGAGAGTACCTCGTATGATTCGGATCTCGGTTGTCATTGAATAGTTGCAGTCAGCAGTTGTAGTAGTCATGTGTGAATTCTGTATCGGACGATCCTCCGATAGGGAGCGCGTGCTCATTTTTAAAGTTTGTATTCTAGAGAACCTTTGAAAGTTGACTAATGAGGATGATACTCTTGCAGAATTTTGTCGATGCGTTGGTGTCGATAATGACGAAGACGAAAGTGTAATCCGTTGGCGAGACCGCCGATGCTCCTAAGATCCCCTTGCTACACGCAAATGACCAGGCTTTTCAAGTATGGGTGCATATTCAGGACGATTGGTTGGAGGGCCATCTTCTGGATTGTTTTAGCAAATATCCTCCGCTTAAGACAAGTATTGGAGAAGGGACTCCGAATGCTGCCTCAGGTGATCATGCCGTCGTACGTTCATCTAAGAAGGCTAGTCCCCTTATGCAATCTGTTTTTGCGTCGCTTTACGGATTGAGGGATTCCGAAATAGTTGACCTTGCAAGGAGGGTAAAGTCCAAACATATCTCTTTAAAGTCTTCTAAGTCTAAGAGCCAGACGCCTTCGATGGACAGCTTAAAGGATGCAGTGGGTCTCGTGAAGGAGATCCGACTGATCAAGAACGAGCTGATGTATTGGAAAGCCGATCATCCTCTCCCAAGCAAGGAGCAATCTTACGTCCAATATACGGATGTTGAGTACGACGCTCTTACTCAACAACTCAATATCACGGAAGCGGATCTTAGTTTATGGCATGGCAGACTCAGTAAAACTGACGCTGGAAAGAACTTTTTTGAAAAGCGAGGACGAAACCTTAACAAGTCCACTAACCCAAAGGATTGCCCGCAGCTCCTACACTCTCTTTGGGATGCCAATGAAAGTAATACAGCAAATGTGGAGACGAGTCAGAGTAGTGCAGATGCCTTGTCTAAGAACTACTTCCACAGAGTTTTGGGAAGGGGCACAGGAACCATTGGCGACGTCCTCTATGATGTGGACGTAAAAGCATAGAGAGGGAAGGAGCGAAAAGTTGTTCTAGTTTGTCCCTTCATTGACAGAGAGCGCCAAATGCCTATTGATGTGGAACCTGCGTATTTCAACATGATGCTTAGGTCCATGGAAAGCGGAGAGGGCGATTCTCGAATGGCCCATAACCCAAGAATTTTCATCGTGACCGAGTAGGGATTCCTGTTTATCCAAGGTTACTTGAAATGGCGAGCACAATATACAAAGTTACTTGTGTGGGACGTTGTGTCCGTCATCAACCTGTCTGCAGCCAATGACAAATTATGCGATACTGCTTTGCAGAAGACGACAACACTATATATAATGTTCTTGTTTGGGCAAGAGAGTGATCAGACACAATGGGCAAGATTTGGGTTGGTACGTTCGATTCTCCTCTTATCCGTCCAGTTTTGTTATAGATGAATTTGCTCATTAGATCAGATGGGGCCCATTTGTTTCAATTCAGTTCTTACTCACTACGGAGTCATTGTGATGGGTTGATCCTATCAAAGGATCCCCCGATAGGATGTTGCCATGCCTTCTTTGATTTTTACTACGACATTATTTGACTGGTTCATTGCCTGAGACAGACTCGGGGATCCAAAGTGGTGGAGGTGGTGGGAGATGAAAGACTAGTTCAATCAGCCAAGAAGACTGCTGAGCTCATATGGGCTAGCTGAGACGTCGACAGTGTTCCTGATGATACGGACGAACCACATAGCAGCGATTCGGATGCGGATGAGGATATAGGAGGGCTGGACGCAATAGCGGGGTCATCCGCTCAAGTTTCAGCAAAGAAGACTTTGTCCTTTGCTGGAGTTAATTACGCTCCCCCTAAACAGCTCAAGAAGCAGAAGGTTATCCTTGCGTCTTCAACTGAAGAAGAGCTTTAGATCGTGCCAGGTTCTTCAATTCAACGTGATGTTGGGGCTGCTGAGAAGCCTTCAACGAAAGAGATGCCAACAGTTGTTCCCCTAATGGATTCTGCTAAAGAGAGCACAAAGAAGAAGTCGACAGATGGTCCTCCGTCTAGGGCTGAAGGAGTGCATGGAGTGCAGCAGAAAGCAAGAGCGGATCTTGCGAGTAAGGCGGATTCTGGGACCGGGGTTGACGCATCGCGTGAAAAGAAGAAGAAGTCGAACCTTGGGACTGAGGCTCAAGCTCCTGTGGCTGAGCTGGAGACTAACAAGATGAAGAACTCAAACCCTAGGGCTGAGGCTCAAGCTCCAAAAGCTGAGACTGGGACTAAGAAAAAGTCGAACCTTGAGACTGAGGCTCAGGCTTCTGAGGCTGGGTCTGAGACTAAGAAGAAGAAGAAGTCGAACCTTGGGACTGAGGCTCAGCCTTCTGAGGTTGGACTTGAGACTAAGAAGAAGATGAAGTCGAACCTTGGGACTGAAGCCCAGGCTCCTGTGGCTGAGAAGAACAAGAAGCCGAAGCCAACGAGCGATAAGACTCCACATGTCGAGTTGATTGAAAATCTTGATGGCATACCGCCGATCGGCTGCAAAGATTATTGAAGGTTAGATTAGAATGCCAAAGCCTCACACAAACACTTGGAATGCATAGGAAAGAGATAATCTTTACTCATGGGCTGCCCCTCTTAAGTAGCACACCCAAGGGAGTCCCCTTGGCAAACCATATGGGACATCAGCCCATACTCCACTCCTAGTACACTAGGATCAGCCCATATCACTTAGGAGACCCAATTCTCATTACTTCTAACTAGTACCACTTCTCTAGTTGCAAGTCTAGCTCATTCGCATCATCTACTCTAGCTAATGCGCATGGCTATGAGCAACTTCAGCCCACGCAATCATCCTACTTCAACACTCCCACTTTGCGAATAGCCAAAGCCTTGGAGCCCAAATGCCACCACTAGTCTTTGATGTCGATCTCTCGCAAGAGCCTTTGTGAGCACGTCCGCCACCATGTGCTCCGTTGGACAATACTTCAACTCTATCACCTTCATCTCTAACTTCTCTCGAATGAAGTGATATTGCACATCAATGTGCTTTGTACGTGAGTGATGCGTTGGATTCTTCGCCAATGACATACTCCCTTGGTTGTCACACATGATTGTTGTAGCCTCCTCTTGAGTGCATCTCACATCCGCCATTAGTTGCCTCAACCAAATGGCCTCCTTCGTACCGTGGCTCGTCGCCATGTACTCCGCCTCAACCGTTGACGTGGCCGTGGTTTGTTGGCGCTTGCTATTCCATGAAACGGCCCCCGATCCAACTTTGAACATGTACCCCGTGGTGGATCTACGATCATTGGTATCACCCGCATAATCCGCATCACAATACCCACTCAACACAATGTTGTCACCTCCAAGACACAACCTCACATCACTTGTGCCTTTCAAGTACCGCATGATCCTCTTGACCGCAACCCAATGACTTGAACCCGGTCTTGCCATGTGTTGACTCACAACGCTGATTGGATACGCAAGGTCCGGCCTTGTTGCAATCATAGCATACATCAATGACCCTACAGCTTGCTTGTATGGCACATCCACCATAGATTGAGCCTCTAATGCATACTCCTCATCGGTGAGTTTCACGAGTTTGGAATTCACATCCAATGGAGGGTCAACCGGCTTGCAATCCTCCATGCCAAAGCGTTTGAGAACATCCATAACATACTTGCTTTGATTCATTGTTATGGTGCGTGTTGCTCTATCTCGCACAAACTCAACTCCTAGACAAAAGTGCAACTCACCGAGATCACTCATCTCGTACTCGTTCTCAAGCATTGCCTTCAATGCCTTCAAAGAGCTCATACAACTTGCAAGGATGATCAAATCATCCACATATATGATCACGATGACCACATGTTGCCCCTTTTGCATGAAATACAAGCTGTGATCAGCGATGCTCCTTGTGAACCCGATATGAACAAGAAACGTGTCAATCTTTTGATACCATGCGCGTGGAGATTGCTTCAACCCATACAATGACTTGTTCAACTTGCAAACAAGGTTCTCATTACCTCGTTGCACAAATCCTTCGGGTTGTACCATGTAGATGTCCTCGTCCAACTCGCCGTTCAAGAACGCCGTCTTCACATCCATTTGATGCATTTCCAAATCCATGGCAGCCCTGATGGCCAAAATGCATCGAATAGTGGTGAATTTCGCCACCGGTGCAAAGGTCTCATGAAAATCAACACCTTCGATTTGTGAAAAGCCCTTTGCCACCAATCTTGCCTTATAACGAACCACATCACCCGTTGCATCTCTCTTTGCACGAAATACCCACTTACAACCGATAGCATTGCGATTCTTGGGGAGGGGAGTCAATTCCCAAGTGCCATTGTCCATCAACGACTTGTACTCCTCTTGCATGGCTTGCTCCCACTTGTTTGCATCATCACAACTCAACGCTTCACGAATCGTCAATGGAGCATCTAAAAGTGCAACGTTTGCATGCTCCTCCTCACCTTGAGGGAGAATATGATTCTTCCACCACTCGCCAAGTGGTCTACGATTTCTCTCTGGATAACGACGATCGCTCGAGGATGCATTGTCTTCAACCGCCGTTGCTTGTGCCTTTTTCTCGCCATTCTTCGTCTTCAAAGGTGGCTCCTCAATATGCTCCTCGTCACCAAAATCTTCGTCATCCTCGTCTTGATCAACAATATCAATAACGGGAGATTTGGAAGATTGGTCCACAATGGCCGGTTGATCGCCACTTCTCCCACTTGGACCATCGTCCAAATTGTCTTCAACCTTGGAATTCTCGCAAAATGTTACATCACGAGCTCGAATGATCTTCTTGGTCTCGAGCGACATAAGCCTGTACGCCTTGGTACCTTCACAATATCCAAGAAACACACATTTTGTTGCCTTGGCCTCAAGTTTGGTTCTTTGAGAATCGGGTACCTTTGCAAATGCGATGCATCCAAATGTGCGCATGTGCTCCACGCGGGGTGGCCTCCCACTCCACGCTTGCTCTGGTGTCATGTTTTGAACCGCACTCGTCGGGCATCGGTTGCGTGTGTACACCGCAGTCACCACCGCTTCCGCCCAAAGGTCCAAACCCAAATTTTGTGCATGCAACATACTCCTTGCCATTTCCACAATTGTTCGATTTGCACGCTCCGCAACTCCGTTTTGTTGTGGTGTATATGGCGTTGTGGTTTGTCTAGCAATGCCTTCTTTCTTCAATAACTCTCCAAATTGGTTGGACAAGAACTCGCCGCCATTATCCGATCGAAACACCTTGATCTTGTGCTCGGATTGCTTCTCAACCAACGCCTTGAACTCTTTGAACTTCTCAAAACACTCGCTCTTTGCTTTGATCGGATACAACCATATCTTCCTCGAAAAATCATCAATGAACGTCACAAAATACTTGCAACCCCCCATAGACGTGGTCTTCATTGGACCACACACGTCGGAATGCACAATCTCAAGAACCTTGGTTGCACGAGTTGCCCCATCAACTGGAAACGGTGAGCGTTGTTGCTTGCCTTCAATACAACCCTCACATGTGAATGAACTAGGCGCGACGTGTGATTGTGCAAGATCCATGCCACTTACCATTCCACGCAGTGCTTTCACACTCTTGACATTCAAATGCCCGAGACGACGATGCCACAACGCCAACTTGTCTTCGTTTGAACTCGATTGCACCAACGTTGCGGATTCCGCCGCGTGCATCTTGGAAAACTTGATTTGGTACAAGCCGTTGACTTCGTGTATAATGGCCACCTCCTCACGACTTGGGGACAACACAAAACACCCTTGGTCGCTAAATTCCACTCGCAAATGCTTCATCACCAAATGTCGCACCGATAAAAGATTTGCCTTCAACTTGGGAACGTGGAGGACATCATGGATGGTAATTGTCTTCACACGACCCTTCACCTTGGTGTCTACGACGATGGATCCTTTACCCACGGCTTGAAGAACCGTATCATCACCCAAAATGACATTCTTTGGAGATATGACGTGATATGATTGGAAACAAGTCCTAATGGGCGCCATGTGATTCGAGGCTCCCGAATCAACAATCCAATCGATCACACTACCATTGCATGACACGTCACTTGCCATCATTGCGTACTCGTCCCCGTCATCACTACAAGAAGAGACGCTAGTCATAAATGCGTACTCATCACCTGCATCGTTGACCTTTGTATTGTTGGCACTTTCCTCTCTCTTGCGTTTGTAGCAAAATTTTGCCAAGTGGCCCTTCTTACCGCAATAGTAGCATACCTTGTCTGTAGAGCTCCTACTGGCACCGCTCTTGGATTGCTTCGCCATAAGCGCCGCGCTATCGCCACGAGTCTCGTTCTCTTTGCGCCGCGAGAGTTCATGCAACAACCGTGATGTCACATAATCAAGAGTGAGCTCGCTAATGGGCCTACTCTCCATAGCAACGATAAGATACTCGTACGACGGCGGCAAACTCTCGAGGAGCGTCATAACGATATCACCGTCGGTAATGTTGACGTCTGCGCCGTTGAGCTGATCCGCAAGAGCCTTGACTTTGTTGATATGCGCCAACATGTCGTCGTTTTCTTCCATCTTGATGGTGAAAAACTTGCGCCTCAGAAACAAGATATTGACCAAGCTCTTTGCCTCATGAATATTGCAAAGCTTGGCCCATGCCTCGGCGGGAGTCTTGCACGACCGAATATGAGAAAGCTGGGAATCAGAAAGATTAAGAGCCAAAATCGCAAAGGCCTTTTTCTCTCGCCGAGTGTACGCAGTTCGTACCCTAGCCTCGGCGTCGGACGAAGGCGGTTCCTCACTACCCTCAACTATCTCCCACAATTCTTTTTCGGCCATGACCATTTCCATCTTGAATTTCCACAAGTGGAAGTTGACGCCATCGAACTTGTCTACAACCTTAGCACCTTCACCCTCAAATGTAGCCATATCCTTGATTGAAGGACGTACACTCACAAAATTCAGCCCCTAGAAAGCTAAGAAAAATTGTTTTTATGATTTTTGACAATTTTGTGATTTGTGAAGCAAATTGCACACGTATGTGCTTCTAATGCCTCCAAACTAATTCCAAACACTAAATCAGCACCTTTGTGCTACACATCAACCTCACAACACTCAATCGTGATGGTTCTTAGTGAATTTGCACAAGATCATACCACAACACCCTAACTAGGAGAATTGCGCACTCGTTGGCTCAAATCCACTCAAATCAGCACCCTTGTGCTTCACAACATGTAATGCACCCTATGGACACCCTTGTGCCTTCCAAGGACTCTAAATCAATGCAAATTCAGCCCCTTCAAGTCCTAATTGCATTGAAATTCATCAAATCAGCCCCGTTGTGCATTCACTAACCCAAACTCTAATTTTGAGCACTCCAAGGGCATAACTCACATTCCAAACCCTTGTGCAAGAATTGCAATACCAAAATCAGATTGTAGACTCACCCCAAGAGCCTCAAATTATAAAAGTGCCTTGCAACAACACAAGTGCACAAATTGAGCACAAATTGAGCCAATAAGCTCCAATAAGCTCCAAGAAGCTCCAATCAGCTCCAATATACTCCAACAAGCACCAATAAGCTCCAAAGTTCCAATTCAGCCCTTGTAGACGTGTATAAACTCCAAAAGTGCTCCAATGTGCTCTAAAAGCTCCAAATCAACAAATGATAGCTCCAAAGTGCGAATTCAGCCCTCCAACACGTAGATCAAAGGTAGGAAGATTGTAATACCTCCCAATGTCGAAATCAGCCCACCAAAGCTCGAATTCAGCCCTCCAAAGTTCCAAATCAGCGCTCCAATACTCCAAAATCAGCGCTCCAACGCACGACCTCCACACAATGAGCAATCTAATCTTTGACTCACGCAAAACACATGAGTGGGCCCATAACCTATTGAAGGTTAGATTAGAATGCCAAAGCCTCACACAAACACTTGGAATGCATAGGAAAGAGATAATCTTTACTCATGGGCTGCCCCTCTTAAGTAGCACACCCAAGGGAGTCCCCTTGGCAAACCATATGGGACATCAGCCCATACTCCACTCCTAGTACACTAGGATCAGCCCATATCACTTCGGAGACCCAATTCTCATTACTTCTAACTAGTACCACTTCTCTAGTTGCAAGTCTAGCTCATTCGCATCATCTACACTAGCTAATGCGCATGGCTATGAGCAACTTCAGCCCACGCAATCATCCTACTTCAACAAAGATGAGGTTGAGGGTGATGTCAAGGGAGTTGACACAGGAGGAGATCAGCACATCACGGGTGGGAGTGAGGGTGAGGGTGGGGGTGAGGGTGATGACATATTAAGGGGACATCGTAGCTCACTTGATACAGATCCTGCATTCGATGTGAAGATTGTCGAAATTGATAGGCAACTAGACGAGGTGCCCAATGTATGTGTCAGCAGTGGTAGGTAGGATGAGTGTGGGCACGATAAGGGTGGGCAGGATGTGGCTCCGCAAGTTAGGGGTGCGCAGGATGAGCGTGAGCAGGATGAGGGTTTGCAGGTTGGGGGTGCGCCGGATGAGGACCTCGAGGCAGACCCAAACGAAGGGCAGGATGAGGGTGCGCAGGTTGGGGTGCGCAAGATGAGGACCTTGAGGCAGACCCAAATGAAAGGCAGGATGACGGTGGGCAGGGTGAGGGTCGCCAGGATGGGG
Organism: Pohlia nutans; assembly: GCA_022496805.1. Classification (NCBI taxonomy): domain Eukaryota; kingdom Viridiplantae; phylum Streptophyta; class Bryopsida; order Bryales; family Mniaceae; genus Pohlia; species Pohlia nutans. Next base: position 8,008,113 of record CM040106.1, on the reverse strand, counting down.
GTGTGCAAGGTGGGGGTGTGCAAGCTGAGGAGGGACAAGATGAGCGTGAGCAGGATGAGGCTGCGCAAGTTGGAGGTGCGTAGGATGAGGACCTCGAGGCAGACCCAAACGAGGGGCAAACTGAATGTCAGGATCCGATGGGCACAGGACAGGACGAGTAGGGATCTTCCGGCATTGACGCGCTCAAAAGCTAGGATGTCTCTGGCTTAAGTCCACTTCAAGATAGCGAGGTTGGGGTGCTGCAAAGCCGAGCGGAGTGTGGTGTGAGCTCTATTGGAGGATCCTCCGATGGTGGCATGGGCACAAAAGATTACACTGGTCCTGGTCATGATTATGAGGGCAAGGTAGGTCATAACTAGCAGTTACCCGATACATTTAGGCGTGACTTGTAAATTGCGGATGGACAGGTCTATTGTGTGATATTTGTAAGATTCACATGTTTGTTTTTCCCATCATCGTGATATGTAGGCAACATGTATAGTAAATGAATCTTTTGAACACTGCAGTGTAAATAATGCATGCAAATTATTTTATTTGCAAACAAGATAAGAGAATTCTAACAATTCTGTCATTGTCTTCCCTAAGTAAACGCTTAATATTGCATTGACCAAAGCATACTCTAGGGTGCAGTTAATGTGTTCTATCGGGGGATCCCCTGATAAGATGCGATGCCTAATGCTTTGGATGATATCTTGAATCCTCTAGTCTGTGGTCCTTTCAGGGTACAGAAGTATCTAACAACCAGTATGTCTCCAAGGATCCACGGTTCCTCCGATCAGTGGAGTATATCCCGGTTTGGAAGACGAGTAACATCCCATATATAAATCCAAGGTGGACTCCTCAATTGACCGATGAATGTTCCTACTCGCAGCTGCAGGGATCAGGGTTTATGGAGCAGTAGCTTGAGTATCTGAATGAGGCCTCCAGTGATTTTAGGAACGCAGCTAGCATATTAGCCAGTGTAAGGAAGGCGCGCCCATCACTTTTTGACTTCAATTTTGTTGGACCTACTGTAGTCCAAGGTGGTAGAAGTGTGGTGACTCGAGTGTTCCGAACCGAGGGTGGCAACAAGGTTATGAAGACTGTATGATTTGTGGCATGTGCAACACCCCAATCACAAGAACCACTAGAGTGTGTCAGTCTCTCTGGTGGATATGAGTTTCCTCGTGACAATGCGGAGGAGTCCAACGTAAGCGAAGCGATGACGACATTGGCAGCTCTTACGCCAGATGTTGTCCCCACTCCACAGGTTCACTTATAGACACAGGCTTCACCAAGTCAAGCCGTGCAAGTTGGTGTCCAAAACTACGGTGAAGACATGGAGGCCATTCTTCAGGATGCGGCTACTGATCTCCATGCATTGAGTCCAAAAAAAGGTACTAGTCAATAGTCTTCTAGTGGGTAGTGACTAGTGAGCCAATTTGTACCCGAACTGTTGATGTGGTTTGAAGACACCATTGACAGTTCATATGTTTAATTTTAAGAAATTCATCGGACGTAGTCATTCTCTTTCTTTATGACTAACACAGAATGTCTTATTGTATGTGGGTCCATCTGTTCAATGAATATACGGAACCCATTGTACAATGCTCTATCGGGGGATCCCCCGATACAAAATTTTTACTCTACAAGCCCTCCACATAGTTTGCGGGATGGGTCCCATAATTACGTAGCGTAGTCCTAACTCATGTGCACTAATTTTTTGCAGTGACGGCGAAGACGGCTGTCCCTAATACGCGGACATTGCGGAGTCAAAAGGTACATCCTAAGTACTCAGTTGTGCTTGATTTGAATGGCCTATTAGTTCACAGGGTTTGGAGAGAAGAAAATGAATATAGGCCTGGCTATGTAGAGTTTTTAAACTGGCTACATGAGATTGTTCACTTTATCACAACTTGGAGTGTGGCACAAACGAAGAAGGTTGATGACATGGTAAAACACCTTATCTGGAATACTAGATTAGAGAGGGGTAAAATTCATGTAATGAGTCAAGAAGCGTGTACAGTGTTATTGGCGAAACGTCAGAGCAATCCACATAAGCCATACTTCTTGAAGGATGTTAAGAAGGTCGCAAGGCAAACTGGACAAGAGAGCACGGACTATATCCTACTTCTTGATGACAGCCCAGAGAAAAACCTTTTGAATTCTGAATTCCAAGCCATTCACCCTTCCACGTGGTCTGGAGATGTTCAGGACAAGTTCCTTAATACCGTCCTAAAACCTTGGCTGGAAGGCCTCTCCTCGTCTGCCCAGGTTGTGCCAACCTATGTAGAAGCCAACCCCGTGCTCGGCGGTCAGAGTCCCATAGGAAAGGACAGTCCGTTAGCCCAACACATCCTTGGAGGGATAGCATCTTAGGTTAGTTTGAATTTTCCTGAACATCACAATAACTGTGCATAGACTTCTTTCCGGGATACTCTTTCCTAGAAGATTTTACTTTTCATGACACATTTGTTTGTTTATAGCTACCGAATTTATGTTTTGTTTGATGTGATATGGTTCATTAGTTGCTATCGGAGGATCCCCCGTTAGAATCCTACGTGGGGATGGGGGGAACACACATTACAAACAATGCCCATAGACTTCCTTCCGGGATACTCTCTTCAAGCAGATTTTACTTTTCATGACACAATTGTTTGTTTCTAGCCTTAAAGTTGATGTGTTGTCTGATTAGATATGGGTCATTGGTTCATATCGGAGGATCCCTTGTTAGAGTCCCATGGGGGAAGACAGCACGTTACTCCCATCACGTCTTTAATTGGATTGCATCTTAGGTTGGACATACATAACAATCACTGCTCAATGTCTTTGTTCCGGGTAATTTCTAGCCTTATAGTTCATGTGTTGGTTGATGTTATATGGGTCATTGGTCCCTATCGGAGGATCCCTCGTTACGGAATACAGCACCTTACTTCAATCACGTCCTCATTAGGATAGCATCTTAGATTGGACATACATTACAATCACTGCTCATTGTCTTTGTTCCGAGTAATTTCTAGCCTTATAGTTCATGTGTTGGTTGATGTGATATGGGTCATTGGTCCCTATCGAAGGATCGCCCATTAGGGAATACAACACATTACTTCAATCACGTCCTCATTAGGATGGCATTTTAGGTTGAACATACATTACAATCATTGTTCATAGACACCCTCATCCAGGATACTCCCTTCTAGGAAATCAATGTTAACTACTCATGATAGATTTGATTGTTTGTAGCCTTGTAAGTGAATGATTTGTATGTAGATGTAATGTGGGTCATTGGTTCCTTTCGGGAGATCCCCTGTTAGCGTTCCATGGAGAAGGACAACACATTAGCCCAAACACATTCATTGGCGAAGGGAAAGCATTCTAGATTGTTACCAATGTAACTAAACATCACAGATTCACAGTATCCGTGCATAAACTTCCTTCCCGGATACTCCCTTAATTATATGTTTACGACACATTTCTTAGTTTGTAGCTTTTGTTTTTATTTGTTGTTGGATGTGTTTATTGGTTCCTATCGGAGGATCCCCCGTTGATGTGTGTAGTGTTGTTTTTCAGTATGCAACACTTGGTGGGAAAGCTGAAGGATAATGCGGTGGATGAGGTCAAGGAGGATGTGAGCAGTAACGTGAAGATAGTGATCGTTCTATCAGTGAATGGATTGCTATGTTATGAGGAATACAACAAGTTCACGCCACCCCCTTTTAATCCGAACAACATTAAAGTTCGACCTGGGCTAATACAATTCTTTCGTCTTTTGTTTCAATACTTCCATGTTGGAATTTGGTCTTCCATGCTTCCAATCCGTCTAAGAAAGGCTATGCAATATATCCTACCTGAAAACATGAGGAGGCAATTATTATTTGTAAACAGAAGGAACAAGTGTGGGCAACCGAGGAGCTATCCGTATTGCTTTAAGAAGCTCAAAGATCTCCTACGCCAATGAAATGCAAAGGAGTACTGTTTACCAGATAAAGTTCTCATGGTAGACGATCGTAGGCACATGAATGTATATAATGGTGACTTGGCATGTTACTTTCCTATTTCATGGATGGGGGAGAGATCGCTACCCAATCCACGTAATGTTATCTCCAATATCTGCACCGCATTATTTCCTTTCATCTTTGGCCTTCGAAGATATAGCTCAGTGAGAAGATTTCTTGAGGAGAATGAGTTCGATGGAAAATTCAAGCGGAAGTTCTTAAAGCTGTGGCACATTAAGCGAGTTTGCATTAGGTCTGATCATTCAGTTGAACTCCCTGTACATGATGTGAAGAATGGTTGACGCAGCCTTGAGTGCGGCGTTGTACATTGTATGATTCACTCTGTATAATAAAAGATTGTTCCATATATTTTATCTACCTCCGGGCTGGCCCCATCGGAGGATCCCTCGATAAGATGGTGCTTGTAAGTTTCAATTGAATTCTTCCTCAGTTTAGTTTTAGCTTAGTAGAGTCACTCATTGAATAAAATTGCACATGATAGATTGTGGATTCGATTGGAAGCCTCATCACTTAGTTGTACTGGCTTTACTTGATGTTTTTATTAGTTGGCTTAGCCAGTATCATCAGAGCACGGGGAAACTATGTTTTGGGAGATGCCTCTGGTAGATGGCGTTCTATCGGGGGATCCCCTATTGATTTCAGCTTACAGGGGTTGTGATTCTCCCAAAGTACTCTCTCATCCAAGTTCTCCCGTCAGGGAAGGCGTTCTATCGGGGGATCTCCTGTTTATTTCAGCTTACAGGGGTCCCGACTCTCCCGAAGTTAGAAATCATCCATATTCTCCCGTTAGGGAAGGCGTTCTATCGGGGGATCTCCTGTTGATTTCAGAAATCATCCAAGTTCTCCCGTTCTATCAGGGGATCCTCCGATAGGATCTGACTGGAATCCCCCCGTGGTCCAAAATTCAGCCAAAGTCGCCCGTTTTATTTGGGTTTGTGTCCAGAGTTAGACAGTCTATATTTGAGTCCTTTTTCTAGAACTAGATAAACGATGCATCTATAACATTTCGCCGTCATTCACAAACATGTTATACAAGACATAATCATCATCACACTGTCGACCGAGAAAACATCCTCATGTTGAGTACCACGTGTTGTAAAAGACAGCCGCCGCTATACGTAGACGTCGCACGAAGCATGGTCACGTCACCAGTTGAGCATGAACCAAGACATCCTTCGCGACCACCCCAACATCCCCACGTTATGAACAACATGAAGAACAATACATCTCGCGTAACATGCACTAGTCTCGGTGAGCATCTAGACGTCACATTGTAGAGCATTCGTACTGTACCGTGGGAGTTATGCTTGCTAGTCTCGAATACGTACTCGCATTGCATATGCATAAAACGTTTTAACAGCACAGTTCAATAGTGATAACTATTCGGTCCATGACCTCAAATAGCGTAGAGTCTACATCTACGGACACGTCAACCACACATCCATCTACTATGCCCCCACAAGCTGCACAGGCTCCAATGTCATCGCTTCCTGTTCGTGCTCCCAAAAGTATCTCTACTCTCATCGGCGCTTGTGTGAGACTGCACATGAAAATATGCCAACAATAATTGTGGTTAAACAAGGCCCTCGCAATGACCTAAACTACAGTATTTCTCATAATTGGGACGTTCTATATATGCATGGTACGTTCTATACGTGCATGAATGTTGGACCCTCATCCTATACGAAAACAAAGTTCTAGACATCTCCCAGCATATACTTCAAGCTACATCACAGGTTCAGACGTCTCTTGGGATGTTCTATCAAACAAGCGGACGCTCATAGAGACGCAACCATGCCTCCAATTGCGGTTAAACAAGGCCATATTCCTACTCGGGTGTTGACATCTAGGATTGCAAAACATGAGCAGATGGACACCACTAGACAGGACGCACAAATAGTGGCGGGGACTAGACAATGGAACAGGTCACTGTGGAGTCAGCAACACTATAAGCAGAAGGATTTTCAAGTTGGAAATTATGTTTTGTGGTACCCTAAGAGGGACAAGGAGCACGTGGGTAAATTCAAAAGCAGGTGGTTTGGGCCATTTAGGGTACAATACCGTCTGCCTAACAACACTGCTCTTCTAGTCATCGTTGAAAACTTTGAGCCTAACCCAATGATTGTCAATATCAACAAGTTAAAGCCATATAGATTTTATGATCAGGGCCAGTTTATTACTTTGACACCAAACCAGTCGACTAAGGGACTGGTCAAATAGCAAAAGGGGGATAGTAGTCTTGCAGGCCAAGAAGAGACCAGTCTAAGAGACTGAAACAACACGGATGTGAGGGAAAGGGAGACAGCAAGCTCACATGACCAAGATAACATTAAAGATCAAGAGGAACATCAAAAACAGGAAAGGTGGGAAAAAGAAATAATGGAGAAAAATGAAGAAATAATCAAAAAGAAAAAAGTAATTAAAAAAGGAGAAGTAATAAAAAAAGACGAGGTAGTCGGGAAAGATAAAGAAGGAATGGATGATGAGAAGGAAGGACGAACAACAATAGGATGTGGAGTGTTAGAAGTCATCCCAGCAAAAGAAAAGAAAAAGGAGCAGAAGAGGGGACAGCTAGAGGAGCGGCCCATTAAACAAGTGGAGGTACAACATCCATCCGATCGGGCAATTTCATCCGACCAGGACCCGTAGTGGAAGGGGATGGAAGAAAATTCATCGAAGACGGACGGAAAAGGTTGACCAGGGATGGCATCCCGAGCTCACATACTCAACCAAACCTTAGACACCAGCCTCACTTTTGGGAGGTGCTAGCAGCCATCACACCGAGGCAAGGCTCTGGCAAATTTGAGACACTGTCAAAGGAAAGCAGCAGCCAAACAGTGGTGAAGTGCAACAGCCAGACGGGGGTGAAGTGCAACAGCCGGACGATGGAGAAGTGCAGCTGTAGGAAGGTAGGGGAGTACAATATTAAAGTAGCGACAGTCAAGGTGAGGAAAGGGTGGAGAGCACGGCGACAGCTACTGAAAGAGCAAGTAGGGCTAAGGGCGCGGACCGAACAGCACAACGAAGGCCAGGGGAAGACCGACACGGAGGCCAAGAACACGAGCAGACAAGAAGAGGCGGCGAGGTGCGTTGCAGGGACAAGGGCAGACTGCAGCACCTACACAGGGGCGGAATACGGTGCAATGAAAGGAAAGAGGGACATTGGGACGTGAGCGGGGCCTACAGAGACGGAGGCAAGGCAAAGTACCAAGCTGCGGGCTGGACAGCTTACCCAAATTGAGGCGGAGAGGAGGAGGCCCAAGGCGACGACGGGAGACAACATCAAAGTAAAACAGGAGCAAACTCAACGCCAAGGAGGGACAACAGGAAGACAAACATCAGGTGACAAATGAGGTTACATTGTTGGAGGAGCTTCTGAGCTTAAGGTCCGGGACAGTGAAGTTGATAGGGAGAATTCACAGGAGGAGGTGCAAACAAAGGAAATAGATGAGCTTAGAAAACAATGTAAAAATGAACAAAATAAAAAAGCAAAATCTAAAATGGAGCAAAAAGTACTAAGAAGAGGGGCACATTGGGGTGTTCTGGGAATTAGGGGTGACGCAAGTGCAAGGAACAACAGGATTTCTGCAAACACCCGAGGAAGGGAGTGAAAGCATTAGAAGGGAATTGAGCTCCATGCAATGCTGCCACATGGGCTGCTGATGTGGCCGAAACACTGTGACGTCAGCAAAACGTCATAGAATACTATAAAAAGATTTTTTTTGAAAAAAAAACATATTTTTTTTTTTTCCTTTGTTCCCCATATCTAGGGAACAGCCCTGAAACCGCCCTCCGCTGGCCTCAATTCCTTTCTAATGGCAACTTTCGCCCCTATCTGCACACTACAAGTGTACTTATACACGAGGAGGAGATGGATATACAACATAGGGTGGGGGAAGAACCACCACAGGCCACGCATGAGGCGCCAGAAGGTTAACATGAGATGAAACAAGAAGGTGAACCAACAGTGAAGGGGACAGTTGCAGGGAACTCCATCATGAGGAAGTTCACCAGCACCTTTGCTAGGGCCCGTGGAGGACCATGATTGAAAGAAAGGTAGGCACAGCTATTGAGCTCACCTTCCTTCCCTTAGAACATAGGTAGGTGAGAGGGGTGGCAGAACCAATTCCGCACTCTAGCAGCCCGGAAGAGTTACGGGTGTTGAGACCGGCCAAGACTCAGCAACCGCTCGAGCCAGTTGTGGAGGATTAGCAGCAGGACAGGCATGTCAAAGAGGCGCTGGAGGACCCGTCTATGGAGATATCCACATACCAGGTAGTGGAAAGGACAACACATGAGTCAGGAGGGCCAGGACAGGTGACTCCAAAGGACTAGAGTAGAGTCACCAAGGGGCTGGATCAGTTGGTTCAGCAGTTACACGACGTACTGGCGGATGCTTCTTGGGTGAGGGAGCTACAGGAGCTAGAGGATATGTTTGGACCAAGCTATGGAGAGTTGGTCAGCGCCAAGCTCGGCCTCGAGGGGAGGCTCAGGCAATTGACTGTTCAACTCCAGCACAACTAGCAGGAGTGTGCCATGCTGGAGGGATCCTGGTCCGAGACGAGGCAGTAGTTGGAAGCACTTATGGAGGAACAACAGAAGGAACGACAAGAGTGGGCTGAAAAGGAGATACAGGCTGAGGACGTCAAGACACAGCGGATGGAGTTGGAGGCTAAGATGAGCGCTAGATTTAGGGACTTTGACAGACTAGCTATGGAGAACCAGCAGCTCCGACGACGGGTGGAGTTAGCTAAGGCCAGTTCTACTCCGGCATCTTGGGGACTGACTAAGCACCTTTTGACAACCTCTAAGAAGAAAGTCTCGGAGGAGATTTGGGCCTATTCTAAGGACCAGGCAAGGTATCCTTGGTACCTGATGAGGTTTGCTGAGGCCTTTCTATCTTTTGTCTATTGGTCAGATGAAGAGCAAGGAGAGGAGGAGGACCACGTAATGCCAGATGTCAGATAGTCTTTGAAGGGAGTTGGAGCTTTTTGTAGTGCCGAGGGGACTACTTTAGGTATTGGATCTGATACGAAGGAAGGAGGTCCAGTGGAGGGGGGAACAGTCAGGGGACTAGTTGGTGAGTATAGCAAGGGACCAGTAGAGTCTTGCTTCGGCGGGTTAGGGCAGTTTTCTGGCCAGTATGCTAGTATCGAGGGGCAGTTTGGGATGCCACACGGCTTCAAGGGAGTTGCCATAGCTCTTCCCGGGGTTACATCAGCGTTTTTGAGCGCACCAGCAGGCCACATTCCGACTATACCACCTGTACCATCACCGCCAGGAGTAGAGGCAACATTAAGAGGACCAACATCAACGACAGCACCAACTAGTGGCTAGAGCTTAGGACCACGGATAGAATTGGTATGACCAGTAAAAATTTAAAAAAATTAAAATATATAATAAAATAATAACATTCTAATTTTGATTTATTGAGAATTTAAAAAAAAATCTACCTCGGTAATTTTTCCATTAACCACACACTAGAACATCAATCTGAGGGCAGATGTAAACTAAAAGGGGGATAATGTTAACAAGGTATTTTCCTAGGCAATAGTAGGATGAAATAGTTAGTTACTATGGCAGTAAAACTCTAAGTTACTGCCCTGAATAACAGTGAAACTGTTAGTTACCGCCCTGTACAGCAGTAGAACTGTCGTAGACGAAACCCTAGATGGATGAAATTTATTGGATGGATGACGGCGGCGGATTATGGTTAGGTGGGGGTACTAAGGGAGTGGGGGCGTTCACTCTCTCTCTCTCTCTGAGGGTTTTTGTGTGGAACGTGTGGAGGCTAGACAATAGAAGTGAGCTGCTGCCGGAACAAGTTCTGGATACCTGGAGGGTCCAGACACTTTCGGGAGCACTTAGAAGTATGATTGCACAATTTCCCTGAGATCAATATGAAGAGGTTGAATGGATTTAAGTTGTGAATATACTTGAGATCCAGGTTTTAGAGATGAGAACCAGGGGTAGTCCATTTGGCTGGTGGGTGTTGCAGATCAGGGTTGTGAGCTTGTGGGTCTTGTAGATCAGCCCAAGAGAATGACAAGTATGCATTAGATCTGAAGAAATAGCCCTAGAATTGGACTAGATCTAGGTTATAGGATTTCGAGCATAGGAGCAGTTACAGAGAGCAGTACTCATTTTTCGCAGAGTTTTAGGATAGGAGATTATTAACTGCAGGGTTAGGAAAAACTACCTTTCACAGTTGTGTACATTACATCAGGAATTTCGGACCCCACTGATTCTGCACGATTTCAGTGCGTTTATCATTAAACCCTGATTCTGCACGTCATACATGCATTTAGAAGTGTCGTTATGGTGCGGAAGTAACATGCATTACTAAAATGTCGATACAGTGTCTTTTCAATGATTATCAAAAAAGTGATGTTTCCGCACGAAAGTCGTGCTTGACAGAATCCGTGCGTTAATCGTGTATCTACATTACATGGCTAATAAGGCACGTACATTATGCGATTGCATTGAATGCGAATCTAGTATCGTATACGTATTATATCAACGCCTTTTATTATATTCGTGCGATTTCAGCATCTATCATAATGCAAATTATTTTCGTACGACATCAGTGTACAATATTTTAATATTCTTTTTTGGAATCTCTTAGAATATTTCAAAATATTTTATATTATTTTGGAATATGTTGGAATATTCTAAGAATCTTCTTTCATTTATACTTACGGTTTAATTTCCCAAAACATTTTTAGGTCTACATTTATTGAGTTTAGAAGCAATACACATTAAAATTTCAAAGAAATAAAATTTTATAATTTTAGAAGTCAAATTTGGTATTATTGGTTATCATTGTACTTTTCATTATAGGAGCAAAAACAAATTGTACAAAAAAAGGCCAACATTACTATTTCAAAATAGAAAAATTTGTAACACAAGACAATGTAAAGGTGTTGTTTTTTTGAAAGTGTACTCTAAGCAAAGTTTAATTTGGATTGGCACCATTCAAATTGGGTTTGAAAGCATACTTGTTTTCCTATTAGAAAAATTATAGTTTAATTTAGTTTTAAGTTTTTTAGTCTTGGGCAGCTCACAAAAGGGGGCATTGATAAAAACATGATCTCTCAAAGCATTGCGAGTTAAATTGGGTTTAAAAACAGACTTTCTTTGAACTCAATTTGAACAACTTTTCAAAAATAAAATTGCATGAGCTCTCAATTGCTTGCCACAACATTCAAACCATTGAATTTTTTTTCTAGGTATACAAAAAGCTTGTATAGTGGAGTGCAAACAAAATTTGGAACAAAATGATTTTCTTACAGTAATAAAAACATCTAAAATCTACTGAAAATAAAAAAACAGCTCAGAGCTTTTAAGGTTTTGGGAAAACAAATAAAGAATTAAAAAAAAATTGAATTTTTTTCTAGATACAGAATAATACTTGCATAATCTATGGCAAAAAAGAATTGGAATTTTGTTTTACATCGCAAAAAAGCATCCAAAGTCTGCTTAAAAAAAAATAGCTCATAGTCAACACGATTTTGGCAAAAAATAAATAAATTAAAAATATTATTTATGAAAAAAATCCTAGATATGGAGAAATTCTTGCATAATCTAGTGCAAAAAAATTTGGAATTTTTTTTTTTCACATAGTTAAAAACATTCAAAGGCCACTGAAAAAAAAAACAGCTAACAGCCATGATTTGCCATCACGATTTTGGCCAAAAAAAAATATATCAAAATATTCTAAAAACATTTGTAGATGTAGAAAAAGCCCTGCATGTTGTAGTGCAAAAAGAAAATTTGAAAAAAGAATCATATACACATAGCAAAAAATTGCCAATGGTTTCATTCTTTTATAATTACCAAAAGAGTTCCATTCTTTGCATCAAGTGTTTGAGGTGGTTTGGTGGTTTGGAGCTTGGTTTGCAACCGGGAGGTTTTGAGTTCAAATCCTACCGTCGGCGATAGAGCTTAGGAAGCCGTGGCAGGCCCCATCGTGGGTTCGGGCAGTTTGTTGTAGTTGAAGCGGGTAGATATGGAAAAGATGATGTCGCACGAAAAACGCACTGAATCAGGGTAGTTTTAAAAACGATTAAAACACAACATTCGACAACGGTACAGAGTGAAGAATTCACACGTTTTCAATAGATGTATCAATCGTGTCGAATGAGTACTATATTCGTTTGTACGAACGTGATGTCTTATTAGTTTAGTTGCGATGAATGATGCAACGATGCGGAATCAGTGCGAAAACTGTATGAACCCTTGAATATCGGAAATCACAATGAAATCGTGCAAAATCAATGGGGTCCAAAATTCCTGATGATGAGATAAATTCAAGCAATTAGCCTAATCGCCATGAACGCATGGTATACAAAAACAAGACAAAGAACGTGTCCTGAGGAGAGTGGGTCGGATTCTGAGAAGCCCATAATAGAATATAGCGATTTAGATCCTGGCAACGTATTGCAACGGATGCCTTTGTCGTCGTAGACAACCACCTTCTCTCCAATATGCCAGAATCGATGAGAGTGGGGAGGGGCGGCGTCTAACTTTGACCGATTGTAGGAGCTGGGAACCCGCTCGGTGTACTTTTCTTGAAGAAAGTCAACAACTTGTGCAGCATTCCCCAATTGCCTCAAAGGATTTTGAATTTTCTCCACACTCTCTTCACTACCGCCCCGGCCTCGTCTCACTCTCCCTTGCCATGAGCAGTCTCAAAATAGTTCCACCGCATGTTGCATCCCTTGGTGAGCATGGGATATCTTGCTACAAAGTACATAGTTGTTGCGTAATTAAATTGAGCGCTACAACCATCACTATACACCCAATGTTCCTCGAGAATAAATCCTGAGTCTTCCAACCAATCCCAATGAAATAGCATGCAATGTTGGACATAAGCAAAATCGTGATCTTTGTCATCCAATACATAAAAGTGGGTCTGCTTCATGAGGGTTTCACTTTCCTTCCACATTGTAATGTAAACAAAGATGGTTACGGATGTGCTAAAATAATATAAACTTTGCACTTCATTCTGAATACCAAAACTGCAGCATTTAACAATACGCTCTTCCTTGCTAAAAGTTCGTTTGTGTTTGCCACCTTCACCAACTGCAACTCATTCTTAAAGTTTTCGATAAAAACATGAATGACCTTTGTCTCTTGAGGCCTAGAATAATACTCAAGTAAAAGAGGTCAGAAAGTGTCATGCCTCATGACCCTTTCTACAACATCCCTTCTACTCGAAGGATTTGGACAACTCCTCAACTTCCCAACAATATACTGAGCTATTCGCAAAGAGATCCGATTCATCTTGCTAATTGACATTTGGTCATTAATGTCATTGTGTAAAGGCTCTGAAGCAAGATCCCGTGTCTCGTTTTTTCTCACTCTTTGACGTGCTCTATATAGAGCCTTACGTGCTCGTGCAGCCTCTCTAGTAGCGGCTCTCTCTTGTTCTACCAACCTTGCTCCAGCAGCCCTGGTAACAAGACGAGGCTGTTTAGCACCTTGTCGCATTTGCTGCCTCTTTGCGGTGATCCCCATAAATGAGAGGCTAACAAGAACTATGAATCAATGAAAATGATATAGTTTCAATGTGTCTACATGAAAATCCCAAACAACTCACCAAATTGCAATAACTTGTCATCTTCTGAATGCAACAGACTTGCTGCTAGTAGTGGGGGAACCCATGGAAAATTTTACATCAAATAGAGAAGGCATGTATTCAAAGCTACTATAGGAATTTAAAAAAGCTGCAGTTACGAATAATGCAGGCCTTGGGGTCTCCTCAGATACAGTGTTGCACTTGCCTAGATAATAATCAGGATTCCTTAGTTTAGATACCGGGGTGTCCGAAATGTAACAAGAGTCACTAGTTTGGCTATATTCTGTACAAAGAATGGAATCTAACTCGGTAGAAAGGGAAAGCAGTGCCAGCTGCATACCTCTAGGGAAGTAAGACATAATCAATCTTTAGACAAGAGGGGACCGCTGCCTCGACTTAGACATCGTGTAGAAAAAGAAGAAAGAATCGCATTTTCTAGCAATGAAAGAGAGAAACTGCATGCATGCAAATTGTAGTCCTCAACAACAAGAGATACCGCAGCATGTCACACACATACAGAGAAGCGATACTACAGAACACAGAAGCCAAAACACGGAAGCCAAGTTGAGAGGAACGGGAGAGAGACGAAGCTGACGCGACTACTTGGGATACCTTAGTGGCGGCGGCATCTTTTGCTCAACGTCCTAAAAAATAGGATCTTGGTTGTTCGAACGTTAAGAATAAAAACCGTTACTATTTAATGTACTCTAGATACGCTCTTTGCTTAAAGTACTTAGTGCATGTACTCAATGCACTAAAAATACCATGCAGAGTTAATTGATAACTTTGAGGGACCAATTTTTAATTGATAATTCTATAGCGTTGATGTTGTAGGTATTTTATTTTATTTTATTTTGTTATTATAAAATTTCAGACACAAATGTAGATAAGTGCATTGCAAGTAGGGAGAATTTACAAACAGTCCACAATTCCACAATTTTTTTTTAATATATTTGATGGCACGGGATGCGCATTCAATGAGAACAACAGTAGTGCTAAATTAACCTCTAAATTAGAAGCCCATAGACGTCCTGGAATGGAATCAAGAATTATAGACGTCATGGAATGGATGTTGTCAAATAAGTCCCGGTTGTTCTCGAAGCCCTAGGTGTGTAGGTTGTTCAGTCTGTTATTATTTTCCTCGCCAACAGGGGAGAATCTTCTGCTTGGTTTTGCGCGGCATGTTGTTATTTGTGTTGACTTTTAATGCAAAGGCTTTTGACCGTTGTATCAACAAAAAAGAATGAAAAAAAATTAAAAAAACCTGAAGCCCATGAACACTTAAACTCAGACCTCTCTAAGACAAATGTCAAGAGCCACAACCGAGCTTAGAAAGAACAAAAGAGAGAAACATAAACAGTAGCTAATAAATACGACGGTTGGTGTGAAATAAATCCAAGGCCATTTCATCGTTAAGTGTAGGGTCCTTGAAGCTGAGGACCATTGCCCCAAAATCCTGAACATGCTCTAAAGTGACCAATACGAGGAAGAAGAAGCTCTGGAGAGCAATGAGCTACAAGTGGAATCCAAACTACTACCTTTTCATCACAAAATTCAGACAAGCAGTGCCTTGTAGAACGTCTTGCCTTTCTTAACATGAGAACTAGCTGCTCTAAATCATAATGGCTAAAGTCAATAATGTTGGCAAGGAGAGAAGAGTCAAGAGATGGCAGCCACCACTACTGAGAAAGCAAATCTGCAAAGCAGTAAAATTTCCTTAAGAAATTTTCCTCCCATTCCTCACCTAAGTCAGAATGCAGTTTAGCAAAATAGAATGTGCTCTTTAGAACAAGAGCTTCTATACTAGAATCAATTAACCGCCTCCACGACCTCGACTGCGATCTAAGTCTATAGAAAGCATACACTATAGTTCGCATTTCATACAGTTGTGTGCCTTCGTCAAGAGCATATAAATCAGCTGCAAGAGAAGGCCAGACCTGCCCAACAACAACATCATTTGGGAGTCTTGGAATCAAGTTGCAGCACATATCCTTGGAAGCCTCTCCAGGCACGCGTTTCATCTTGCAATCTTCTCTAAACACCAAACACGGCATACACCCCAAGGCCAAAGTAGTGCATGCAAAAGCACCAGATAGCAAGTCGTGCACTTGAGTGGACCACAACGTAACTGAACATGCAAGCGCGGGATGAAGGCGGCAGTGCGGGAAGAAGGCGGCCGTTGTTAGCGCTCGGCGTCCGAGATTGTGGGATCTGAGGCTAAAATTTTGACGGTGGAGATGAACGACCCAAAATACTGACGGTCAAGATGTATTGCACATTTGTACATTATGTACTCTACGTACTCACTGTACAAAATCAAAAAGGGCACATGAGATAAGACGTCGGAAGAACTATTTTTTCTTGAATACTTTGATTAGCGAGCGTAGATCTAGTATCGAGCATCCAGAATCCCCATTTGGATAGACTAAAGTAATAATTTTTGGTACACTTTTCCTTTGCCAATTGTACGAGTACTAATTTTACAATATACGCCCAATTTGCAACTCCTCCACCAATCCTTTTATAGTTTTGAAAAGGCCATTCCATTTCCTATTTCCTCTGTGAGATACAGCAAAAAAAACACAAGCCTAAACAAACTTTTGTGTACTTTTCCATTTTTTAAGTACTTGATGCATACTAAGTGAACACATCCAGAGTACAAAATTGACATGATTGAAAAAATAAGTGTTAAAAGCCTTTCAACAAGCTAAATAAGATCTTTGGCATCTTACCTATCCTGTTCTCATATATAAAAGCCCAGAAAAACATTGATGCATGGTGCTCTATTGAAGTACAAAGCTAAAATACTCTGCCCAAAAATGTATTGTGACCGGAGGTACAAGGGTCTAGCATACTTCCACCCATTGGTTGGGAATGAACTTGGGCCATTGAGTATAGATAAACAAAACTAATTAATGCCTAAAATTGTAGAAGCATTGAATGATTGCACCCCGGTTGCCAGTGATTATAATAATTGTGCTCTTAATAGGAAGATCAAGTACTAAAGGTAATTGCAGTAGGCAACCAAAATTCATCATGAATTTTTGATTGGATCATACAAATGCAGATGAAGAGAAGGTGCATCCAACAGACCCTTCATCATCAACATTGCTGAAGTGGATGGTATAATTGCAATATTGCGGCGAATGTTAATCTTAGAAATTACAGTATATGTCTGGATTAGAAAGAATGAAAGTGGTTTCCGATCATTCATAGATCTGTGTCAGTCATGCTAAAATTGAAGAAAGTCTAACTTTAATTATTGAAGTCTTTTAGACGGATGCGTTGTTGAAATGAGGCTCATCAATATTGACATTGAAGGTCTAGAATTTGACCTAAGAGCATCTACACCTTTGCTTGCCATACAACGCTCGCTAAACGATGTTTTCAGGGCTCTACAGTGACCATGGGACTCGACAAATTATTGGTGCCTCACCCGCCCTCTGCAAAAAGGAGAAGGTCGGAGGTTTGGGGCTCGGGCTTTGAGGGCCTGAAGTGCCCGTGAGTGATGCAAATAGATAGAACAGGGGTGCAAACAGATAAAACATAGAGTAGGTCCCCACTATACTGCCACAATTTAGGTGCACAGTCTCCAATGTGCTGAGGTGGCCGGCTCCAGAGAATCGGATTCTTCAAATAGACCAAACCGCCCAAACAGATTCCGTGAAATGGGCGCGCTCAAGGAATTCCTACACTCGGAATAATGGCGAGTTATCCATGAAATTTGACAAGGCCGCGCAGGAAATGTTTGTTGCCCGAGTTCCGGTGGGGGTCCTACTCATGCCCAAGCCCGCCAACAGCGATCGCGGCCGTGTATTGCGAGTCCCAGTGCAGATGCTCTATGTGCATATATATTGATGGTAAATAAAGAGCCGATTCATCGCTCTCGTCAGCATTGCAGGATCGCACGTCATACTTAGTAGCTTCATAGATGTAGCACTCAAATAGCTAACATTTACTTAGAAGAGTCTAGCACTAATATTGACACTATGTATGTAGTAGATAGACCAAGTCCGTGGGTACCTACATGTACTGAGATTTATCTAGCCATAATCAAGTTTTTTGCTGTGTTTCATTCTCGATACAGGTGGGATGCCGTAAGCGTCGACTCGACTGTGGAAAGTCACATAAAATAGACGATGATGTTGAATGGTTGAGAATTGAGTGCCCCTACTCGTTCATTCGGAAGTGCAACATTGTTGATGATCACACGGAGCGGATGTACTTGTTCAAGATGTTGGAAGATGGACCGGGCTGTGGCGTTGATCTTGTGAGGTGGATGCAGCTTAGAGAAGATCTAGCGAAGTGCTGGATAATGTTTGACCATATTAAGAGAGTAATTGGTTGGACAACAATGTCTTGTCATGTTTTTGATGCAGAATTTGGTCGCTTGATGACCATAGCCACATGTGAAGTTAGCAACAAAGATGCCGAGTCAAAGAAGCATATGTGGGAAGCTTTGAACAAAAGGCCATATTCGCTAAAATGGGACTATTCCAGAGAATTGGGACCTTTTCAACCCCTTGAAGTTGCCATATGTAGTACTTTGAATTTAGATAACTTGGAGAATTTTCCACTACAATGTCGCTAATCATAGTTGCGTGTGATTGCACACTACGGTCATCCAATTCTTTTGTCGCTGTACACTACGCTGCAAATCTTTAAAAAAAATTAAGCCAAATGTAGCAAATGTTTTTGAGACATTTTAATTTTCTAGATTTCTACGATGTTTTTGGAAGGTAGGAAATTTTTGGGATTTTCAATATTATTGTTATATTTCTCTTTAGTGACTTTAGTGAAATTCATAGAGGGATTTTATACTTTAGTGACTTTAGTGACTTTAGTGACTTTAGTGACTTTAAAATTCATAAGTGGGATTTTATACTTTAGTAAAATTCATAGAGGGATTTTATACTTTAGTGACTTTAGTGAGTAGTGACACTAGTAAAATTCATTAGTTGGAACTAGCGCGGGTATGTATTGGTGTTTTGTTTAGCTGGTGGTCGCCAAGTCATGGTTCCAAGGTTGGTTGGAGAAGGATGTTCGTGTTGCAATTGTACGGTCCGGGTTCAATTCTCGTTGAGTTTGTTTGCTCAGCGTTTGTTGTAATGTACGTGACTTGGTGCTGCTAGTGAATTTATCATAGGTAGGAATGTTTGTACCAACCAATTGGCCAAGTCCCATCTACCTGAGACAAGTATTCACGTTGAGCTAGACAAAAGATACAGAAGAAATAAGTAGTGGTCTTCACCACTACCCTCCTTTTCTTTGATAGTTTTGTTTTATTCAATTATCTATTAGTAATAGTTGGTTACTTTCATTTTTTTTTGATGAAAAATAATTGATCCTGCATGTCGTATAGCATTGATGTTTATTTCTTTGAATGTGTGCTTACTGGTGATTTTTTATAGTTCAAACTTTGTTTCGAGTATGTATTGTACCTCTGGCTCTTGCCGTGACGTCTATGAGTGGATCCACTTTCCATTCTATGTTATGGTCACATATATGTGATTATGACTCCACACTCCAAATCAAACCCACCATTCTCGCGGAAGTTATCTACTGACTCTTGTATTCTATTCCCATTTTCACTTCATATACATTCATTCTATATACCACCTTCCGTTCTCATTCACCCCTACCTTATATTGGCCATTCATAAATTATTCGAGACTATTTAATTTTAAAATCCAGCAGATAAAGGTGATGTGAGCACAACACCTTTTAATTTAAGTGTCGGGTTTGATTTAGAATATATTCCCCCAAGATTCCCCTGAAACCGAGGGTGGCTCATCTGTTTCTCACATTCTAACCCCGTTCCCACAACCACAACAAGTATTAATAATTCCCAACACCGTACAAAACAAAATAAAACATACATGCTCTTCATGTGTACATGATAATCGAACTACCATGGTAGGAAGTAATGATTAATAGGTTAAGATTACATTTTAGCGCATGACAATGTTCATGGCAAACGGACCATAATATATAATTGCCAATGAATCATATATGTTGTTTAGGGTTTGAATTGTTTGCCCAAGTAACAATTACTCTTCACCCAATCTCCTACGCGTACACAAATTTTATGATTCTACGGAGTGGTGTTTCAGGGTAAGCAATTACCAAGAACTGAAGAGTATGTCTTGTGTTTCTAGAATAATTGTCTGCCACTTGCTATTTTCAATTTTTTTCCCTATACTCTAGAGTTCGCTTCAATCCCCTACTCGACTTTGCATGCACAATCTATTTGTCATCTCACGAGACATGTTGAGTGAACTCATGATGATAACTCGGTGTCAGATACACACTTATTCAGCTTCCGCCGTCTATGCAATTTGCCATCGGCTAAAATTTGAAGAACACGCTGCAAATTGCAGAAAATTTGATCCATGTCAAGTTCCTACATCATAATACAGTTTAGATAAAAATCGAACATAGTCAGACGTAAATGATGAAACTCTGCCACAATACACTTACCTTGCAAGGACGGTATTCATCCACACACGGTCTATTCTCCTGAAAATTTCCAAACCGGGTACGTTATCAAAACTTGATATTGCCACACATTTACAATTAATGTTTATGTTCACCAAGTCTTGTACCGGTCGTCTAATAATTTGTATAAAAACGATTTTCAGATGGGCGCTTCCTTCTACCTGTGCTGATGAAAAAATAAATAAAAAATTCTAGTGCACACTAGATTATGGTGGAAGGCACCTAGTGAATACTTATATATCTACAATTGAAGTCTTCGTGGTGCCCGAATCTTCAACTTGATGCGCCCTACGAATAAACTCAATTTTCTGTACAGATCGGGCACCATTTCATTCATAAATGACGCTCACATCCACTAATCACAAACAGCTTCAATGCAATAATACGACATAAAGCTAACCTTGTTTGTCCTCGCTACTTTTATGGCTGCATGCTGCTTTATAACATTGCATTCCTGCGATTACCAATAAACGTGGTAAGCATCTCACGACTTCCTTGAATATAGCATAGAGCATCCAGCAGATCTTTGGAATCAATGACGGAAATCTATACCTGTGTGGCTGGAATAATGTCGTCTACGGGACCCTTAGATACCTCTGCTTGATGGTGTGGAATTTGTACGGGACCTTTAGATACCTCCGCCTCATGGTCCGAGACTTCTCGTGCTGATGCAATCGAGGTTGTTTGATGGGTAATGTGTGTGGAAGGGGAGTCTTTGAATTCACTCGCACTCACTACGTGACTCATTCGAATTGCCTCCTCCAACTTCAATTCCCTTTGCCTTGCTTCCTCACAGACCCTCTCCAACTCCATTTTCTATACCTTATTCTGTATTGCAAGCTCTTTGCTTGCCCGTAGTGCCTCTCAATTCATGGCCAACTTCTTCTTCGAGATCTTTTGCAGTTGTATTTTCAAAGCTCTTTGTGCAGAGACCTTCTGCTCTCCACCATCTGTTGGCACCACGTCGTTGGAACCATCTGACAAGGATTCCCTATACACATCATCATGTGATCCGTTGTCAATCTCGATGGGATTATCCTTATTAGACGGCAGGGAGAACATCACCCCCTCCTTGACGGTCTTCAGAGCTGGAATGGGTGGGACTTGAGGTGGAGGCACATCAGATGCCTCAAAAGTTGGACCCGGAACCACAGCAAGCACAAATCCCTCATCGTGGATAGCGTTGTTTTTTATGGTTACCAGTGGGCAATTGACCACTAGCTCCGGAGAGGAAGTGAAACCCAACAAGTCTTCTGACTCAGCGACCGTTGATTAATTCTGGATTTCCATAGGGGCGACGCGTGCATTGTCCACACCTTGCGATACCATCAAGGATTGGATGGAATCAACGGCAACTGGCAGCTTCGGGAACGGAAGCTTCTTCAATGGTTGCCAGTGGGCAATTGACCACTAGCACCGGAGAGGGAGTGAAACCCAACATGTCTTCTACTTCAGATGAAGGTGTTTCATAAATCTGCACTAGGGCCAGGCGTGCCTCGTGCACTCCAACTCGATGCACAACCACAAATTGTTGGGTGGAGATCACCTCTGTGCAATTGTCAGCTGCTCCGGAATCAGTTCCCACTTCGTCCTCAATGTCTGCCGGAGGCGCACTCTCATCATGATGGATTTCCAAATCACTGTATAGTTCATGGGTAGGGATATTGCCTTCACTGACCACGTCGCTGTTGACTCCATTGGCCGCATGCACTGGCGACTTTTCTTGCTCAATAGTGACCAGTGGGCAATTTACTACAAGTGGTTGTGCATCGCATGTGATCTCTTCACGCGTAGGTGGCGAGAGTATGCCGACCCTGGATGGAGATGGTTTAGGTGTTAAGAGACTAGCATATTCCCCAAGAAGAGCCATTGCTTCTTTCAAATTCCTGGACTGAACAACTAGGCTCAAGGGTTGAAGCAATTTATGATCGCCTCCTGCATGCCAAGGAGGGTTGCACGGAGTCAGAGGTACTAGAGTACAGTGCTCTATAGTCTGCGCTGGTGAATTCCTTGGAGGCAAAAAGTGAAGCTCATTCTCTACATCAGGAATTTCGGACCCCACTGATTCTGCACGATTTTAGTGCGATTTCCGATATTTCAAGGGTTCGTACAGTTTTCGCACTGATTCCGCATCGTTGCGTCATTCATCGCAACTACACTGATATGACACAATGTTCGTACAAGTGGATATAGTACTGATTCGACACGATTGATACATCTATTGAAAACGTATGAATTCAGCACTCTTTATAGTCGTCAAATGTCGTGTTTTAATCGTCTTTAAAACTACACTGATTCAGTGTGTTTTTCGTGCGACATCATCTTTTCCATATTTAGATTTTTTTTCATTCTATATCTAAATTTGATCAAAATAATATTATTAAAAAATATAAAATAAAATAAAATAATAAAATAATAAAAAATAATTATTTTCCTCTGTACCCACTTCAACTACACACAAATTGCCCGAACCCACGGTAGGGCCCACCATAGCTTCCCAAGCTCTATTGCCGATGGTGGGATTTGAACTCACGACCTCCCGGTCGCCAACCAAGCTCCAAACCACCAAACCATCCCAAACACTTCATGTGTAGAATGGAATTCTTTTGGTAATTATAAAAGAATGATACCATTGGCAAGTTTTTTGCCATGTGTATATAATTTTTTTTGAATTTTTTTTTGCACTACAACATGCAGGGCTTTTTCTACATCTACAAATTTTTTTAGAATATTTTGAGTGTGTTTTTTTTTGGCCAAAATCGTGATGGCAGATCCTGGCTGTGAGCTGTTTTTTTTTTTCAGTGGACTTTGAATGTTTTTAACTATGTGAAAAAAAAAAAATTTCCAATTTTTTTTTTTGCACTAGATTATGCAGGAATTTTTCAAAATCTAGGAATTTTTTTATAACATTTTGAATTTATTTATTTTTTGCCAAAATCGTGGTGGTTGTGAGCTATTTTTTTTGCTCCTATGATGAAAAGTACAATGATAACCAATAATACCAAATTTGACTTCTAAAAATATAAAATTTTATTTCTTTGAAATTTTAATGTGTATTGCTTCTAAACTGTATAAATGTACATCTAAAAATGTTTTGGGAAATTAAACCGTAAGTATAAATTAAAGAAGATTCTTGGAATGTTTCAACATATTCCAAAATAATATAAAATATTTTGAAAGATTCCAAAAGATTCCAAAAGATTCCAAAAAAGAATATTAAAATATTGTACACGGATGTCGTACGAAAATAATTTGCATTATGATAGACGCTGAAATCGCACGAATATAATAAAAGGCATTGATATGATACAAATACGATACTAGATCCGCATTCAAAGCAATCGCATATTATCCGTGTCTTATTAGCTATGTAATGTAGATACACGATTAACGCATGGATTCCGTCAAGCACGACTTTTCTGCGGAAACAACACTTTTTTGATAATCATTGAAAAGACACTACATCGACATCTTAGTAATGCATGTCACTTCCGTACCATAACGACACTTCTAAATGCACGTATGACGTGCAGAATCAGTATTTAACAATAAACGCACTGAAATCGTGCAGAATCAATGGGGTCTGAAATTCCTGATGTACATCCATGTCATTGCCTGAAGCCAAGGCTTCCAGATATTTTGCCTTAGTCAATGTCACGGCCCTCATCTCAAGAGCGTCATCCTCAACGCTCGCTGCTGCTATGGCTACTGGGCCAGTGATGTCGTTGTTTCACTTCTGATTATCTACCAGTAAGGCACTTCCCAAGGGCTCATCCGCGTCGCTGTCTTGGGATGGTAGAAACTGCCTGGGTTTGCGTTTTAGGGTTGAAGTTGGCCATTCCTCTTGCTCCCTGCCCCTTCATCACTATGGTCACCGTCACGGTCCTCGCTTGATTCTTTGCCGCTCGCACCAGAGTTTACATTCAATGCGTCAATGTGTGTCTTACCCCGATGTGCAAAACTCTTGGACCGGAGTTCCTGGCGCTAGACACCCAAAGTTTTTGGTTTTTAGGATGGCCCAGTATGCTTCAATGGATACCACGTGCCGTCTTTCTTTGTCTCATCCAATGTGTCCATGGACGTCTCGTAGACGTGCTCAAACTTCTGAAGTTTGCAGCCGAGTTGGTGGTTGTTGACCATGATTTGGAAGTTATCCCCCTTTATACCCACAGCGACGGGTTGGATATCAAACATTTGCACATCAACTGATAAAGTTAGCAACTGTCAACAAGGGTGAGATGTAGTGTCACATAACAGTAGATGATGCCAGTGGTCAATTGACTACTGGCACAAGCAAACAAACGTCCCATCATGGCCGCGATCATGCATTTCAGCCTGGTAGCCACACATAGCACATTTCGTAGGTTTTTGCTCTCATAGTCAATTTGTGGAAGTTGCATAATGAAATGTATGTACACCTCCATTCTAAGTTCGTCTTCATGCATGTCGACCTCCCTTACAGATCCCACCCGCTTTGTCAACTCCGAAGAACAAACTTCCTTCTTCCAATTTATTGCGTTTGCCATCTCGAGATTCCAGAAGTACAAGTTGCTGACACTGTTGCCTTTTTTCATGATCCAGGGGAGAAAAAATACGGCTCTGCTGACGCTGGCACGTATCGGCTCTCCATATGCAAATACCCTTTTAATTGCCCATCCACCGCCTTAAAGGTCTCATTCTCATTCATGCAATGGCAAATGACCAGCCAATGCGGTGGCCACCTACCATAGCGGCTCCGTTGCAGCATTTTAGAAAGAATCGACTCGTAGCAACGATCAACACCCAAAATTCTCGCGCTCCAGCCATATGTCAAATGTCCACATATCCATTATGGCTCCATCGAAATGAAAATCTTCTGATTTAACAGCATCCTATGCTTCAGGGTCACTAAAATTCATCTTGCCAAGAGCATCGGGTCAAAATTTCGCAAAATCTTGCGAGTGTCCCATCTTTCTGGACCTTGCTGAGTACGGGAATTATCTTGGAGTTCAAGACGTGCTCTTTCTCCAATATTCTCTCCATCTCCGCCAAGAATGCATCCGAGGGGAGCTCTTGTTCTCTTCTAAGAATGTCGCTTACTTGCAAGGACTTCAACAAGAAACGTTTTGTTGCCTGTCTGATGAGCTCGTCCTTGTGGGCTAATTTGAACCCATGCTTGCGTTTGAATTCGACCCATGTCGCTCGATCTACGTCGTCGTTGACCCAGAGTCTCTCGGGTGACTTCTTATTTAGCCACCGAACAACATAATCCTTCATCTACTTTCTATCCGTCCAATCCTTCAAGCTACAACACTGTTTGCTTCGGGGCCAAGTACTCTCCAAATACACTTTGGGAACTGCGTTGGACTCCTTATCCAGCTCTCCTTGAGCTGTCAAGCCTGCAGTAATTTTGTGCACCTGGTCAAGGAGTGAGTCCGTTCCTAACCACGCAGACACTTGAACACGAATGCGTTGGTCAGTTTTCGAACCCACTTCTCCTTACAATTGTCCTTCATTTTATTTCCAGTGTCGGGGTTCACGAGGTCGCCTTTCTCATACCACTGAAATGTGTTGTGGATGCCTCTGTACAAGTCGTCCGATCCACAAATGACTAAGAACTCACCCTGGTACTCTTTGGAGGTCTTGTTGGCATGTGAGGAAGTCATAGCGTTCAAAGTCTCCATTGCTTTCTCTTGAAATTCCTGCAAAACGCCATCGTGCCAATAGTCAATTGACCACTGGTTCAAAAGACGTGCAATCTGTATGCAAATTTGAGATGAATATATGACACAATGTTAGTATTCAAATGTATAATGTGAGTGCACCTTGCAGATCTTCTATTCTTGAGACCTTGGTTTCTCGGGGTTCTTTGGATTTGGTCTCTGATGATTGACCCACAGATCTAGGCAATACTGCACGAGTAGAAGATTATCCGGAAAATCCCACTTCTGTTGATTTGTGTTATTTGTGCGCCGTGACAACTCCGAGAGCAGCATCTTATTCCACTACCAGACATGGGTACTTTTATGACTGGAAGAATGACTGCGTTTATGACTGCGCGCAGTCATAAAATCGGGTCTGTGAGTGCGCGTCATATTCTTTGCTGATGTGGAATGTGACGCGCGCTATGACTGGGTGCCGTAGTTATCGACGAGTCGCTTCAAACACCTAGTCATATAGATAAATACGACTCAAAGCGTATACTTGAGCTCCTTGTACATGCCACGTCAGCATATCCAGCCGCCATCTTGACCGGCCCCAAGTCCTTGACTTTTAGAGATCTTTTGCACGTCAAGAAGCAGAGCGTCACGAGTATAGGCGCAAGAAGCGCAAAGCTAGGGTAGTGTACCCTTCGGAGATGTGCGACGAAGACTTCCACGTATGGTTTCCAAAGGCTGTGATACGGGCTATAGAAGATGGGGACGAGGAGTTCCCCCAAGACGTGAGGGCCTTAATGCTACCTCCATCAGACGTAGCTAAGACGTATCGATCTATGTATGCATATGGGGACCACCTACGTGTCCGGAGTGCAGAGACGCATTTGACAACCGCGGACTCGGGGGTAGCCGCAACCTTTCGACAACTTTGTCGCGCGGGTACCAAGGATACAAACCTCCGGGCTGCGGAGTTGGAGTACGTATGTGGAGTGGGTGGAGGAAATCCTTTCAGTGGACTATGGACAGTATGAAGTGGTGGTCCTCTACTGCAATTGGGTGGTTGCAAACATGAGAGGAGATAGCGCCACCATGAAGCGTGATGATTACGGTTTCACTACCGTAAACTTCCAGAGGTTGATCCCAAACTCTGCACAGTCATTTGCCTTCCCGCTCCACATTGAACAGGTTTTTTTTGCACCGGATGTGGCCAAGCGTGGATGGGAGGTTGTGATGCGCAAAGAAGCACGAGGAATTCGGACATTCTCGAACCACCAACTCACGGATGAAGTACGGTGCATATCATTGGCGAGAGTAAGTGATTTTCTTGGACTTGAAGCCACAGGCTTGGATTCGGATCTCATACTTTAAACACCTATTTTAAGCGATGCAGTGGAAGTAGCTCCGGAGGTGGTGGCTAAAGCATTAGAACGCCTCGGACAGGATGACACATCGGTAGATGATTTAGACTATTGCGACTGAGAGCAGAATTGACCGAGTCCCCATTCAATCATTTACAGTTGTGAACATTCTACTCAATGTTTATATCTATATATATATATATATATATATATATATATATATATATATATATATATATATATATATATATATATATATATATATATATATACATATATTCACACGAAATTGTGTAATTAGCACCCTCAAGTCTTGGCCACGCAGCACGCATTCATTTCAACCTCCCAAACCGATAAGCCCCACACTTCTCACGTTAGTTGCCGACTACTACTACATACAGGCATGGACACAATTATAAAACCTGTAATAATTCTTCCACATATTCCTTCTCAATGTAAACCCCCACCTCCACCCTAAACCGCTCCACCATGGAATTGCGTGAATAAATAATTTACTCATCAATTATTAAAATAATACAGATGGCCAATTCCTAATTACCCTAAACAAATGAAAAACTACTCAATTTTGGACACAAATTCTCCCAATAAAACGAATACCCTAAATTCTCATACTATACAGTGATTGAGAGGGCCTATATACATGTAAACTGTCTAAGGCAGTGTTTATAATCTTAGGCAGCCCCTAAAAAAAATATACGACAATAGGAAAAAATGTGACTGCAAAATATGACTAGGAGAAAAAAGTGACGTACAAATATGATTGGGCGTTCTCCAAGAACATTTCCACTCGTTCCCTCTCGTTCCCTACGAAGATATACGTCCCTTCCACCCACTTTATACGGTACATGTGGCAAATATGACTGCAAAATATGACTGCCAGTCATATTGTCTAATTTGGCTTCTGCCGACAATTTTGCCCTCGCAGAATGTGACAGCCAAAAGTCGCCTGTCACCCCAGTCATATTCTCCCAGTCATAAAGGTACCCATGTCTGGTAGTGTTCTCAGTCCACACAAAGTCACACCGCCAAGTCTTGACCTTCTTCTTGCGCTCGGGATCCAGTGAGTCAAGTGCCAACAGTTTCTTTGCAGCCGCCACAGAATATTGCCCACTTATAATGTAAAACAAACCATCTTTTACATTCTCAAATACCGGATCATCCCGGGAGCCCCTACTGTTTACGGGAGTTGTCTTCATCCGGGATTTCAGCTTCTTCCGGGGACGGGTGAGGACCTGGATTTCGTCATCGTCCTCCTCTCTCTCGCTCCTAACGATGTTTTTCCTCTTCTTCTTGTGTTGTCCCCTGGTACGCGCGCGGGGTGGGCCCCTCTTCTCTGGTTCTTCCCGGTCCTGACCCTCCTGCTCTCCCGTTGTGCGCTCTAGTTACCTCCTTCGTCTTCTTCTAGTTGGGACGCCTCCTGCCCTTCCGGTGCGCTCCGGTTGCCCTGCTCAGCCGCATAGTCTCCCTCGTCCCCGCTTGCATCCTCGTCCGGATTCGCCTTTTCTTCCATATGGTCAGTTCGTTTGCCGGCTGGGTTCCGGTCAACCAGCGCCGGGCGCTTCTCCAACCTCACCCTCTCCCTATCTGTGAGACATTTATAATGAGAATACATATGATATAGAAAGGGGTTGGGACGACAACCTTTGGCCCCTCCAATTTCGAGCGCCTCCTTCTTCGCCATCTCGTGGACGATCATCCTTTACGCAACCTTCTTCTCGTGCAGCAAAGCAGCATAGATACATTTTGCCAGCTTGATGACGATCGAAGTAGGCTTATCCGGGTTGAAGATGGGCACCAAAAACTGCAACAGTCGATTCTCCCGGCCTATCCGGCAATCCTCCACTCGGAATCCGTCCTTCTCCGAGAGGCTGGTGAACCGGTCCTTCACCCAATCTGCATCCCCTCGCCCGTTCTTGTCATAGCCCCACTGGCTGTCCGGGAATTGGTAGGTTGTGCACCAGTGGTCCACGGTCCAACCATCCGGCTTCCTTAGATAGCGCTCTTCTGGAACTCCTCCTTCATGTTTCCCCCGACCAGCTCCTCCAGGACTCCGGTATCCTGGATATCCCACGGCATGTACAGCAGCTCCTCGCACCCAACAATAGCGAGATCCTCGCGCAACTGCTCCAAATGTCTCGGGTCCCCCGGAATAGCCGGACACACCTTTTTTTCCGAGATTTTGATCCCAAGCGTCCACTCGCCCTTCTTTGGCATCTCTACTGACCATGTGCGCTGTACTCTACCGACGCGCGTGCTCCACCTATGCCTCCGTCTATCACGCTCTTCCTTTCCCGGTCGTGCACTCTCTACACTAAGGCAATCCGGAAAGACAAAAACCTGACGTCTAGGAGGGCTCGACAAGCTGTGTTGAAATGAACAATGGGTCGCCCAATTTAAGGCGGCCCTGTTTAATGCTTTAATCGCGGTCGGGTCCTCTAGAGACCTGTCCATTTCTACCGGGTTGCCCATCCGATCACTAACCCTACCGGAAACCCGCCGCCAATCCGAGCCCCAATAAACGCTTTCGGGCGCGTGCGAGCGCCACTTCTCACAAAATAAGTAGATGGGCCATTATGGCCACTACTTCACCTATTTATGGCGGCTGCGGCTACTAAGCTGCCCTAAAAACCCTAACTGCCTATTTTTGAAAAAAACGAGGTTTGACATTACTCCTTTTTCAAATGTGAGCGTCCCCGCGAACACTAATTCTACAAAACCTAGCGTGGGGAAGAATCTCCATCCAAAGTTTCTTCCGCAGATCAGGATTCCGGATAGTACTTCTTTACCCGGGATCCATTTACCCGGGTATCCATCTACATGCCCTCTAAATCCTCCAATTGGAGCAATCCGTTAGGGAAAACTTTTGTCACTTTGTAAAGACCTAACCACCGGGTATGCAACTTACCCGGAAATTCTCAGAGACGGCAGCACTAGTCCATTTCCAATTTCTTGTATTTCTCAACTTAATTGTTTTCTAACCTCTTTTTCTTAGGCTTGTGGCCAGCGAACATTGTGGAAGGTCGAAAAGAAGGCGGCTTGTGACGTCGTCATTGTCAATTATCCGGATGGCATGAGCGTCCTTGGAGTCTTTGATTCTCCAACTCAAGTACCTGATTGGAATGCACTCAATCCAAAGTTCCTCCGTTGTTCAATGACTATTCAACTAAGCTACCTTCACGACGATGGTGCTTTTCTTATAGTTTACCTGGATAGAGAGGAGGCCAAGCAAGAAATCATAAAGCTCCTCAAGAAGTCAAGATTGAAGATTCTTGAAGAGTGGATTGTGATAAACTCAATGCATTTGTCAAATCCAGAGAATCCGTAATGTCTCCACATTTCGTATATTATTTTTATGATGAAGTAGCACTAATGCACAACTTCATATGGAAAGTAAATGCATGAAATTTTTTTTTATGGAAGTTTAAAAAAGGTAGCATGTGTCGTCATGTTTTGTGTCCGTGGGTGGAATTAACATACAAGTGGGAAATGGAAAATGTCAATGATGGCATGTTAAGTAAGCTCATTAATCATGCATTAGTACCGCTTTTGTTTACATGCACTGGTTCAATAACTTGTAGATTTTAACAAAGCATGGATTTTGTGATGCTTTGTAATGAACAAACCGTTTATGTAATCCGTGAACGTCGTTTGGTGGATGATTTGTTTTTTCGTAGGAAACATCGGAATGGGTTGCAGAAGCGTAATAGCACAATGGGAACAGGGGCGAGTTCATCAAGAAAACAACGTTTGAGCAGCCACGCAGTGGATGAAATAGCGAATGACAAAATTATCAAGGAATTGCAGGCGGAAATTGAGCGCTTGAAAGCTGAAAGTGGAAAGGGATCAAAACGTCAAAGGTAGCACCATTGAGCGAAAGTAGGCGAGTATTTTACACACTAACAATTTGTGTGATCATATGTGGATACTCTGAATCTTTACAAATTATCTTCAATGTGCTGTGATAGGCTTATGAAAATGCTAATAATTAGATATGTATTTTTTCATATGTTTTGCGTGATGGTGTGAAGTTGGTCAGGTAAGCCTGAAGATCTGTAAAAGAGAATTGCAAGTCATGTGAAATAGGCGTGCACGGTGTCAGTGTTACAGGTCATGGGAGTGTGGCGTGTGCATGTAATGGAAATGATACGCGACTATGAGCAGGTCAAGCGTGAAGCAATTGATTTTTATTTGAAAAGCAGAAGTGGATGGAAGAGGTGGAATGAAAAGGCGACGAAGTATACGAGTACAATACTACCGGGGGTGCAGATAGCAAAACACACAGTTGTTGGATTTTTTGTTTTTTTGTTACGGGTCAAGAGGGAGTATCGGCACTGGGAGATAGAATTGTATGTACTCAGAATTCATGTGTGGAAGTGTGCAATGACGAACGCATCTGGTGTGTCTTTTGAAGCACACATACCAATGACTACGGTAGTGGTAATTGTCTGTAATGTGAAAGGTATACAATGGCTAGCATAAATAGTCGTACAGAGGAAGCTATTTGAAAGAATTTTCTACCATTATACAGATCACATCATAAAATTGAATGTAAAAGTTTATATGAGCAAAAAGTTGCAACAAATATATAGTACAACTTTTGAAGTTGAAATGTGAACCCAAAAAATTTAGTTTAATTCAAATATACAACTAAGATGTACAATTCTTTTTGCAAGAACTAGAAACATTGTGCATTACTTGTATAAAATAAAAGTACAAGCTACAAAATGACTTTACAACTCAAGAATGCAATGTCTAAGCAATCCAAATGACTACCACCAAGTGTAGCCACCTTTTTCTTTATAAACATCAGTAGCTCGTTGAGGCATAGAGCATATCAACTTACTAACAACATCAACTCCAATACTATACCAAATTTCTTGTATCTTCTCCCATAAATCACTCTTGCTAGTAGGTTTCCTCTCAGACCTTCTCATGCGACGATCTACTTCATTCCAAAGGTGTTCTATAGGATTGAGGTCGGGAGATTGTGGTGGATGCCAAATAAGCTTGAACTTTTGTGCAAGCAACCAATCTACAACATAATTTGCAGTATGCTTTGGATCATTATCGTGCTGAAAAATGACACTCTCTTCCCCTAAACTTGCATGCATATAGTCTCCATGAGTTTTGTCTCCAAAATCTCTCGATATATGTATCTATCCATATTCCCTTCAATCAAATGAAGCTTATCAACTCCTTCCCAACTCATGCAACTCCAAAACATTATACTTCCTCCCCCATGTTTAACTGTATGTTGCACATGCTGCTCTAAAAGACTTTCTCTACTCTTTCTCCATCAATATTGTTGTCCATCTGAGCCAAAGAGGTTGAATTTTGACTCATCAGAGAAGATGAAAAAACTCCAATCTTCCCAAGTGAAATGATTACACTTCTTTGCCCATTGAAAACGTGGTCGCCGATGCTTCTTAGTCAAAAGTCGCTTCTTGACCTTCAAACATGCTTGCACGCCTTGCCTCTGAAGACTCCTTCTAACTGTATCATCACTCAATTGCATGCCCATAGACCTTAACTCTCTTCCCATAGCTGCAGCAGTACTAGTACTTTGATTGTTTAACTTCCTCACAATATCACGATCTTCGCGCTCATCAAGAATTCTTTGTCTTTCACACTCCCTCTCTCACCAAATCTTCGTACTATATCACTGCAAGTACTTCGAGGAACACCCAATAGTGCTGAAATTTGACCATAGGAATTGCCTCGCTTGTGAATCTCCAAAACCGCCTTTCTCTCACTCTCACATCTTCTAGGAGCCACTATGAGTCACAGGAAACCTCTCTCAAACTCTAAAAGTTGTTGCACATGAAATCTTGAAAGCAATATTAGCATTGAGATGGTGGTGGTGTGCACAACTTGTGTGCATATTTTGTTTTGGAGAGCTTCTATGTGGCTAATTTCAAAAGATATGGTGATAATTAGATGCCATGTGTTCTTTGTCATTAATGCAAGCCAAAAAATCCCCTACAAGTTGACTTTTTGATCACTGCTCTTTCTATTACGGAAATATCACTCGTTGTTCAAACATTTGCGCTGACCACTGTAGTTATGGATCGTGTTCTCTTGTAGTTTTGTAACTATTGGCACTTGTCACAAGTACTGTCATGAAAAATGTATAAAATTACTGATGTGTTGTACATGTAAGATACGCGATGAAAGACATGATAAAGGTAAGTGATGTATGAAAAACGCGATATACTATATGGCCATGTTGCTGGCATGTTAACCGTGGTTTGAACAGAAACAGTGAGTGAGCATTGCAACTCACAAGGATGGCCAATAGAAGGTACTGTCTGTGTTTGCAATTTCATTTTCTTGATTTTTTGTAAATGTATCGGTACATGTTGTACGTGATTACACAAAACATGCAGAAGTCCGTAGTAAATATACATATTTTTAAGTGTATAAGATGCAAGTGTTTGCTTGATGAGCTACTAACAGAAGATTGGACGTGTGTTGAGGGTGGACAGATAAAGAGCATCGGATACAGTGCAAGAGTTAGAAGCTATTCAATCTGTGCCAGCAATAGAGGCGTGACCACCATGAGAACATTACGGTAGTTAAAGTGATGCAAGGACGAGGTAGTGTACTCTGACCGATGTAGGCTTGAATACATGCATACATGGCATTGCAATGACGGGGACATGGTGGAAACATTGTGACACGATCTGTATTATATGTAGTGGGTGTTGGTAAGTTGTCCAGAAGAGGGGTTCGAACAGTGCAAAGACCCCCTGAATTACAATGAAAGGACGGCTGGACCGCAGCGATTTTGGTAAGTGACAATAGTATGTTATATAGGAATGGTATACCCTTTGATCTGAACATGTCATGATGACAATGCTGGGTATATCTAAGGAGAATGAATGGGGTTTATTAAGGATTGGGGGTTTGAGACGATGACATTGTTGGATACTTACTGTGCAGATGAATGGTATATGCTACATTAAACACGACAGCTGTGCATGAATACTGAACTGTGTGTATGATGCAGGGCGGAATTCTACAGTATTAGTCGTCCGAACCTGGAGAGAGACTGGCAAATGGACTGAAGTGCAAATACTAACCAAGACAGGCATGGAGTGACCGTTGTTTACGCAACAGTGATGTTTGTGCAGCATATGACTCAAGTATAAATCCATGTGGAACTTAACTTCACGATATGTGGATTATGACATACAACATTGTTCCTGAGTGGCATTTTTTTGGCTACAGATGTATTGAAAAGAAGAATGCGATAATCAAAATTTGGTAAAAGCATCATGCTGGGAAGAAATCATTAACTGAACCTGTTCTTATGGGAGTTAGTCTTTGCAGATGTACATCAGCAAATGGATTTAGGGTTTGAAGGGAGATGTCCGGGGTCATGGCTGTGAATGAAGAACAAAGACTAGTCAGTTATGATCGTTTCCATGCGGCACACCGTCACGGCAACGGATGTGGCAATTGAAGCTAGTCAAAAATTTGTGGAGAAGAAAACAATATGTTATACCCATTTTAGTCTCAGTGCATGGAGAGTATGAGTGCGGAAGCGTACATATGATCAGAAGTTGCGTTATGGTAGATAATTCTGCTTTTGTTCCATACATACAGATTATTCCTAACATGCCTGTGATTTAACAAATTTTCATTATTATGCTATGCAGGGAGGACATCATGTTCATAAAAGTGGAGTTCATTGGGTGCGTTAGAGAAGAACATTGACAACATTGTAGCATGGAAAACACTAGAGAATTTTGGTAATTGGGTTCTTAGAGATAGAATCAAAAATATGATATTGATTACAAGAGGTGACTATAAATAGCATATCATCCGGAGAGATGATGACGATGACAATGACGATGTGCAAATCGTCAGCCCTCCCCGGAAGAAGATGAAGACCCAGATGAAGACGACTCTGGTAAATGGTCCGGGTTCCTGGGATGATCTAAAGCCAAGGACCAGCCTCAGCACAAAGAATTTCAAAGTGAAGGCGCCAAGGCAAAGGAAGTGAAGACCGGAGGAGGACGAACTGAAGACAGAAAAGCCCAAGCGGGCAAAGGAGCCAAACCATACAAAGGAGCCCAACCGGGCAGAGGAGCCAAACCGGACAAAGGAGCCCAACCGGGCACAAGAGCCAATCCGGGTGGCGGTGGAGGAGGTAACGGTCCTCGCTGAACCGAAAGGGGCTTTCCTCCAACCCATCAAAGAGGCCATTGAGGCGGTAGAGAGGCGGTACCGTCCGCTATGTGTAGCGATGTGAGGGGTCGGGAGTGCCTTTTAGGAGCACGGCGGTGCGCGAGTATCTGTATCTAGTCCGGAAATTGAAGAGGGAGGCGGTCCCAAACCGGGAGGAATTGGAGCGATGCTAGAGAGAGACTAGCAAGCTTGCATGCTGTAATGGCATCTAAGTCGTCTACCAGTTCCTTATCGTGTAGCAAATAAGGATTCAAAAGTGCATCCACATCGTGTAAATCCGTTCTGACCAATGCCCATCGGTCGCGGAAGTGCTTCTCCACATCAATGCTTTCTCCACCGTCAAATGTAAAGAACTCATCCCTCACCCTTTCAATGTGTTTCTCCACATTGCAAAAGATGTGTCGAATTTTGCCCATACCAGGTACCCCACTATCAAAATCCCGCAATGCATACATCAACGATGCAACCACCCCCTGAAAGTTAGTACATCGTTGCCAAAAGTGATCGTCCAGAATGTTCCTTCTCACATCTCAAGACATAGTGCGCGCTTTATTCTTTGTTTTGTCTCGGAGTGTGACACCATAAGACGTCCACTGTTTGTCCACAACTGACTACTCTAAGGCCTGTCTCACTTCGAGTAATCGATCCACCATCATGAAGTTTGATCCAAATCTACTTTTCCCTGCCAATACTAGGCTGAACTTCTTCTCCTGCTTTCGGAATACTGTAAGAGGCATGTGTCTCCTCTTTATAAACGTCACGATCGTCCGGGCCTTCTTCAATACCTGAGTTATCCACTTTGCCTTCGCGATGTCCCCCAATAACAGGTTCATTGCATGAACAACACACCTTTGAAAATATATGTGGTCATATTTGTTTGTCACGATATCCGCTACAGCCTTCATGACTGATGCGTTGTCTGTTGCAATTTGGACCACGTTCTGTGATCCAACGTCTTCAATGAACTTCTCTATGATTGACGCTTGCATCACAAACTTGGCAAATCATGTTTTTTCAATGTTTTTGATATGTTTTGTTTTTCAAAGTGTTGATGTATGTTCTACGTATGTTTTTTTGTATGCATTTCGTACGATTGCAGTACTTGTTGACTCAACATGTCTTGTATACAAGTGCAACATACGCGAATGACATACAAAGGAATCATCAACGGGTTATGTTTTTGGGCTTTTGAAGGTGGACATCAAAAGCGTGAGTAAGATGTATGTTTGCAACATTTACATACATCACATGGTCGCAATACTTCTACAATTGCATTACATACGATATGGCAATTACATCCAAAATTTGCTCCGACCAAAGTTTGTATGTTTTTTATGTATGATTTTTAAAAATTACAAAATTTCCTAATTTAATTGGCACCTCCTTTTCTTTAATCCTTGTGATTATGGTAAACGTGTTCAATAATGACCATAATTCCCAAACCTTTCATTGTGTGCTTAAGTTTATGTGAATCTGCACGAACCTTCACTAATAAATAAAGTTATAGGAAGTTTAGATTTTGAAAGGCTCGAGGAGGTCACTCTTTGTATCTTTTGAGTATCACGTGTGAACAAAGGGTATTTAAAAGTACCCTAAATTTTAAAAATAAGTATTACTATAATTATTAATATTTCAAAAATATTCTCATTTTTTATATTTGTAATGAATTGCAAGCATCCTATATTGATGTAAATCATTTATAGAAATTATCTTCAAAGATTTATTTGGACGCTATCTTTGTTCGCACGTTGTTACGCAATATTTAGAAGTGACCTCCCCGAGTTGGAAGGTTGACTTTTTAACCTTTAATCTTTGAAAGGACACTCAAAGATTCATAGATTTGAAATGATTTATTCAATTGATTTTAGTGTGAAAAAAATAATTAAGGCAGGACAAGATTTTATATCATTGGAATCAATGAAGAACATGGCATGTGTAGATCAAAAGACAAATGAATTTGAATGAAAGGAAGTGTAATAGAACCAATTCAAAACTACTACCGTATAACAAACATGAAGGTCAATTTGGGCTTTTTGGTTCAGCGTGCGAAGAGCCTTGTGGGGCGACGTTTTAGTTGATCATTCTCTAATGAAACGATCATTTTCATGTGGTTCCTAATTTCAAGTGAAAATGGTCCCAACTAAGAAAGTGTGGGGGCTAACTTCCACTTTGTAGTCCAATTTACCATTCTTCAAAATTGTTAAAATTTTCTTTTTATTAAATCTACAAACCCAAAAATTCCGATATATAGTGCACAATCTATTTTCTATCCAATTTATTTTCGTGGAAACTCATGAAGCATGCCACTTACATGTTGTTTATCACTATTATATACATTGTCCCTAAAAAATTCATACTAGTCTTAGCATTTTTGTAATTACGATGAATTTTACAAGAAAAAATCTTTGAAAAATCTTATAAAATTTATTTTTATATAAACAATTATGAAAAATTCACGGTAAATCGGTTTATCAATACCTTGTGTGAGAAACATAACCGGAAGATATTATGTATTTGAAAATGCGAAGAATTTATGAGATTTGATAGGGTAATTGTAGAGTGGACACTTAAATAATGTCCCTTTGTCCGGTGGGCATCGACTCATTATCAAGATGAACAAACACTTTATTCACACCGACGTCGAAAGAGGTCCGGAGTTTCTATCTATCTATCTGGACGCTTAAAGCTTGCCATTGTTGAAGCGGTAGTGCGGGCTAGGATATACTCATCATGGTAGAGCTTTCAAAATTGATGTTTTATCTCTGTTTGTGGCTGGGCAATACTCATCACTGTAGGCTCTCAAAATTGGATTTGCATCTTCTAGTATGGCTGGGCAATACTCATCATCCTAGACCTTTCACTACTGCAATTGTATCTCTGTTTTGTCTTTCAATTGGTGCGACCGGGAAATACCCATCACGATGGGCCTTCAAAATTGCAATTCTATCTCTGTTTGTAGATGGGAAATACCCATCACAGTTCGGATACAACTTTCGGAATTGGAGTTGTATCTCTGGCTAATCTCATTACTGCGGTGGTGGTAGTCAGCCTCCTTGTTTAGGGTTTCGTGTTTCTATGGGTAGTCGGCCTTGCTTAGGGTAGTCAGCTTGCTTCTTTCTATTTCCGACTTGACTTTCCGAATACCAACACAATCTATTGCCTGATCGAGGAGGTGACGGTCGGGAATCGGTGACAATGATTCACAACGATTTACAACGGGGGTGCAGTGATAATGATTCACAGTGGTTGCTCGAAGAGCGATTAGATTTCACTCCGGATGTTTTTGTAGTGTCGACAAGCGTGTAAGTAGTGAGGCCGGAATTGATTGATGAGGTGAGCAATTTGAGCTTGATTATTTGATTGATTTCCAAGCAAGTTTGATTGAGTGAGGTTCGTAGCTCTATCAGTGTGAGATGGTCGTCACGTTCTCTCCCACTGTTCTCTCCCATTGTCTGTATTTCTTCAATTTTTATTTAGCGTTGTAGTCCAATGACGACTAGAGTTGTAGTTAAATTTGCAGGTTGTGGCCAAAATGTTGAGCTTATTTTGACCTTCAAGTTCTCAGACAGGTTTCATGTTTTCCAACGAGAACCTGGAGTTCTAAATTCTAGGACTGGCCAGCTTACGTATGAGAATTTGAACGAGTGGCAGTCTGGCAGATTGCGTAGGTCATAGCCTTCTGGAACTCCCGTGCACTCTTCCTAGCTATTGGAAAACCGTATTTCGCATGCATTAAATAATATATTCAGTGTTGACAAATATTGCTAATGCAATGGATATTATGACTATTATCTCAAGTGTACTTACAAACCCTAGGAAATTGCCATTTGCAAATGAGCTACAATTAAAGTTTCGGTACTAAATAACCAAATGAATTTGCATATTAATTAACTATAATTAACAAGAGTGACTGATTGTACTGTTCTTGACTTCATGGCCTTGCAAGCATGATTTATGACCTGAAAAAATTTTAGATAATGTCCCGGGAAGTCACTGTTAAGAATTTAGATAACTATGAGAGAACAAATATAGGGTGTCTTTTATTCATTTGAGATAAAATTTATAAATTTTTAGAAGTAATATGGGGTGTTTTAAAGCCAATATGGGAATATTGTAGAATTATTTTTAGAATGTATATGAAATATACTATAAATATTAGAATAACCAATTATTTCATAGCTCCCCATTAATACCCTTTGTTTGCTCATATATATCCAAAATTTACACTAAGTGACTTCCCCAAGGATAACGCGAACAATGTCACCATGATAATATATTCTACGTCCATTATTGGTAGGTGTGGAGAGATGGATGTTGCACGCTAATGTGGATTTGTTGGCTGCAGGTTCATGTGTTGGAGACTCCTATATTGAAGAGGTGTATATTACAAGAAGTTGATACTGATAATGGTAATGGGAAGAAACATAATTCAAACAACATTTGCTGGAGTTCCTTTCTGTAATAACCATGCTCCTCTGAATAATAATGAATGTGTAGTTAGTATAAGATTGATGTAAGCATGTCTTAGGAAAACTTGAAAATGTTGTGATGATTGTATTTTGAAGTCTTATGAATGAATTTTTGGAGGAGCTTGTAACAAACTTTTGCATTGTAAAGAATGTGAATCGTATTTTATGTGTCGAAAATGGAGTGGTTTAACCCTTTAGAGCCTGGGAACCGTATACCACGATGTCATGTCTATTTCAGAATTCATCAAAAAATGTAGGATTGTCGAAATGAAACGCGCAACATGTCAATCTCAAGAGCACGAGATGGGTAATCGCTAAACTGAAATTCCATAAAATCATGAAATGGTTTAGATGTCACCATATGGGCTTAAACTGAGCACCCCATAAATCAAACCAACCTGAACCAAAATATACGGTACCATCTAGGTCTATAATCTACTAATGCACAAGGCCGATTCAAAAA
The DNA here is from genome assembly GCA_022496805.1 of Pohlia nutans. Taxonomy (NCBI): domain Eukaryota; kingdom Viridiplantae; phylum Streptophyta; class Bryopsida; order Bryales; family Mniaceae; genus Pohlia; species Pohlia nutans. The sequence goes on along the minus strand of CM040106.1, from coordinate 7,967,903 downwards.
AATTCTTCTCACACAAGTTGATAGCGAAGCTATTTACCAATCTAAACGGTTGGAATATGAGTGTGGCTCTCTTGTTACTTGGTAATGAAGATAAAAAAAAAAACGGCTTACAAACGACCCAGTTCTGAACTGTCGTGGGCGGTAAAGGGTTAAAGATTGTTGTTGCGGGCAAGTAGGTTGTATGACATGCTGTGCATAGAGCATTTATTGATGAAGAGTGCAAGTCGGTTGTGTTTATTCTCTCTACAGTCAATTTATTTCAAACCCGTATTTTGAAGGACTCTTATGTTTCGGTTTCACGAGTGATTCAAGCATCTTGAGCAGGCTGGATGGATCATGTATGTATCGTGTAGATTCACTTCTCCAAATCAAGGAGAAAAGTGGATTGTGGTAATCGCATGCATGGAGTATTATGAGTTGTTTTCAGGTGGATGACGACATGCAGCGGCATAACAAAACGCTGGCTATGGTCAGAGACTCTCTTCTGGGACTGGATGCCATTGTAGCACGCCACCGGGATGATTTTACTACCGATTTCTTTCAGCACTTGCTCACTGAGGGCTGTCAACATGATTTGGACAGAAGAGAAGGTATGATAATGCTCTTATTATGTTATCATACAACTTTCATAAATTGTGCTTCTTGATTCTTTGTTTGCTTTCAGCTAACCGCACCTCATTTTATTTTTCTAGCAGTTTTGAGTAGGTCCTATGTGGACTTCCTCTTGTTCAATTTTTTTTCCTTTTTGACCAACACATGCAATGTTCTTCAGTGATTCGAGTGATATAAAATTTGGTTATATCTGAATAATATTTTTTACGATATGATAGATTAAATTTGTCATTTTAAAATCATGAATCCTTGGTCCTTAACCCCCTAAAGGACCAAAAGCCCAAATTGGGCCTCATGTGTTTTTAGCAATTTTGAGTACGTCTTTTGTGGACTCTCCGCTTGTTCAAATTTCTTTGTTTCTTGACTAACACATACAATGTTCTTCAGTGATTTCGGCGATATAAATTTGGTTCCATCTAAATTCCGTCTTTCACAATGTGATCAATTGAATTTATCATTTTAAATCCATGAATCTTTGGTCCTTTAGGGGTTAAGCAATAAGTATAGTTTCTATTGTTAGTAGTGAACAAGTTTATTCTTGTTAACAATTGCAAGGGTATTCTATTGCACCAAAGTATGCCTAATTTAGATGCTACATGCAAAGGGTTTAAAGTTTTATTTGTAGATGACCTGAAACAACACAAGTTCTGATGAACATTCTCAAAATCAACATGTACTTTTATGGTGTTACAATTAGGTCATCTTCTCTCACTGGTTTGATTTAGGGTTTAGGGTGTCTTGGGTAAGCTTGATTTTTTCTGTAATCAGGTAGATCTAGGGCTGAGATGAATAGAGGTTTTATCAGAGAGTTTGCAACCAATAATAGGAAGAAGCTTAACCCTTAAATGCCAATATGTCCTAACCAGGATATTTGAACGTTTGGGTAGGGTTCCGGTAGTGTTAACTTTTTATCTAAATTTTGTAAAAGATATTATGGAATTCGGTATGTCGATACAAAATTGGGAATCTTTTTTTCAGTTCAAGCTTCGTAAGTGGAAGTTCTGGAGAGAAAGAGGTTTTTTGTGGGAGAATGAACAGTGCCAGCAGGGCTTCAAATGAACCTTAGAAATAATTGTTTTTGCATTTATAACCACAAGATCATGCTTTAGATTACCAAAAGAATGCATGATAAAAATTTCATAGAATTTGACTGTACGTTACAGATTGTAAGTTTATAGTGTTTGAAGCAAAAATATGAAATAACAATTTTTTTTGACCTTTTGTGACGGTCTTTGGAGACATGTTAAAAATTGTTAAATTAGACAATTTTTTATTTATTTATTTTCGTATTGTTCCAATTGATATTAGGTATGAATGGCCAAAAAAACATTTAGAAGAACATGAATTTAGCAAATAGGCAATTCTTTAATATTATTGTGTGATTTTGGAAGCATTCTTACATAGTAGTACAGTAATACAATATAGTCATGAAGTTTTTTTATTTTCTTTTGTAGGCAACTCAAAAGTTTGAAGAGGCAAAAGTCTCTATGGCGGCCCTTCAAAAAGAATCCAAAGGACAATTACTTGGCAGGAGTGCAATTGATAGCTCTAATGGCATGGACAACTCTCTTTTTGTCTCTTGCCACCAATTTTTTTATTTTCAATTTCTCCCTTTGCATGGTAAGTTTCAGCTTTATTATCACCGCAGGCTTCTGGATTTTGTAATTATGGCTTATTTTTCATGTTGACTAGCTAATCATATCCAATATGTTTTTTTTAAATGATCTGTGAGTTCTCGGTTTCTAGAAACTATGCTACCGACAAAGCTAGTATACTTGAAAAAGTCTGAAATTTTATGTGAAGTCTGTTCAATCTAACGCTAGAGTGTTAATTAATAGTAGAGCTTTACTCTATACAATTTCCTCTATCATGAGTGCGTCAAACTTTACTCTTAACCCTTAAACGTCAAGAGGGCCTGAATGGTGCAGCCCGGAAGGAACCTAAATTTTTTTGGGGAATTTTTTTTTTTTTTTTTTTTATAATTTTTAAATTTATTTATTTTTTGTTTTTTTTTTTTTTTTGTTTTTGCAAAAATGGCTCTGCAATGCACTGCTGGCTAGCACTGTAGCACTGCGGCACTGCTGAACTTCAGCTGCCCCAACCTCAAAACTTGTTCAATTTGATAACTTTGATTGCTTACCAACGATTCCAATCTCTCAAATGACGCAAAAATTTGGAATCTAGATCGCTTTTTCAGTAGCTTTCCAACGCAATAAGTCTCGCTTGATTTGGTTGAGAAATGAAACTTTTTTCTCCAATTATTCCTTTATACCAAGCCCGTGGGGCTTGCTTTGACGTTTATGGGTTAACTTGCATGTCCTTTTGAAATCGTATCATAGTACGTTGTTGAAAGAAATCTTTCTCTGCACTCACACAATATTAGGATGAGTAATGAGGATTGCTTGTCAGTAAACTAGGTAGTAAACACAAGTTCTTTGGCAACAGGTTGTGATTGCAATTTGGTGGAGCTTCTTACTATGAGCACTTGATATTTTACGCACAATTCTTCTAAAAGCTATGTAGGAAGTCTTTCTTGAATCTCTAAAGCTTGAGGTTTTGGGGTACACCTCTAAACTTTTGGATGACAATTTCAATATGAATATATATGGATGAATGGCCATAGCAAATTTGATGAAGAAAAATTTCATGGGGCCGACATGTCGACATTACAAGAAAGAACTTTATGAGGGTACGTTTGGAACTGCTCATGGGTATGTTTTGATGTGGGTTCATGCTCATGGCCTTTATGCATTATTAATGACTCCGAGAAGGAAGTGTTGAGGAGAGAACTTCTAGGTGTGTATTTTTACTATTTGGTTGTCAGTGAAAGATTTTATTATTTGTTGTAGAGTAATTTGTTTCTCTATTATTTCTTTGTGTTACCTTTGTGACTTAGTTGTTTTAGATTTTTTTTAATTTAACCCCTAAATGACGGAGGGGGTAAGGGCAAAACATAAATGTGTTATAAAAAATTACTTCTTCAACTTTGATGAAGTTTGGTCCAAAAGAGAAAATGAGGAGCATGATGTTTAGTAATTATTCATACGGTCAAATTTCAAAAAATAGCTTTTTATTCTCTCATAATGAATATAGAAGCCTTTAGCTTCAAATATTTATCAAAATTACAAATTTTATTTTTAGAATTTGAAATTTGATATGATTGGTTAAAACTAGACATTCTATTGTAAAACTCAAAATTGTACATTTTTCAATGGAGAGAACATCATTACTTTCTCCAAATAGTAAATTTTCTAACACTAGCCAATGTAGAGGGTGTTTGTCTTTGAAAATTTCTCCCCGGTGGAGTTTAACTCGGATCGACATGATTCAAATTGGGTTGGAAAGTAGACTTGATTTCCTATTGGAAAATATTTTTGATTTTCTAAAAAAGGGTTTTTTCCATCTTGGGCAGCCCGTAAAAAAAGGGCAGCGACCATAAAATGGTTAATCCGTCACTTAGGGATTAAGCATCTCAATCTTTAATGATTTTGAACCTCAAAATCTAATCAAGTTTTAAAAGTGAGGATTCTTTTTATTTATTTGGGCTTCTAGAATTTGATAGATTTTCTTCCAAACTTCTTATTTTTCTGTATTAGAGTTTTGGATTCGTTATTCCTTAATACTTTATTGTAACTTGTACTTTTCTATGTTATGTCCCACAGAGTGAAGAGTGATCTATGTTCAATATCAATTGAAGTTGGAATCAAGAACTCTTCCTTGGAAGTGGTACTAGCCATTGCACATTTTACATCCCTATTAACAGCAATACCAGCTACCATCTCGACATTGCTCATGAACATCATAAGGAGTGGATTAGCTGTGCTATGGAGAAATATGAAATGTAATAATCAAGCCTCTCCATCAATTCAAGATCATGATCATTACAACCTGGAAATTACAAGGTTTAGACCCAACTTTACTATTTTCTTTAGGGCAGGGGAATTAAAGTAGGTTTAGAAGTAAACAAGCATACAAAGAATTTGGTACGAGCTTTAGAATCTGCACAAGATTCTATAGCAACAAAAGATGTTATAATTGCTTTATTTGCATGCAAATAAGGTTAGTTTGATGTTTGAGAACTCCTGAGATCATAGACTTATTAATAGTAGTCTTTAGTAGACTTCTCTTTTGTGTAATTTATGTAATATGCATCTTTGAAGCTCTATTTGGGATCAATAGATTGTAATCAACGCATTTGGGTCAATTGTTTATTTGTAATGGTTTTTTGGGAGAATACAAGTGCTAAATTTCATGTTTGATCCAAAACCAAATATTGTAATAGGCGCTTAGTTTGAAATTATATTTATGAATATATATTTTTATCAACTAAGAATGCAATGCGAAAATCATTTCTTTGTAAACAATTTGCTCAATACACGCAGAACGTGCTGCAATCATACGACAATTGTCATGTTCTACATATACAACACAAGCACGAAATGGATATTGAAAACACACAATAATTGCATGAGCGCTTATCATATAACAAATATGTCGTATTCGATTTGAAATTATAGTATCAAAAACATGTGTATTTATTTCTTTTGGTAAACATGATATTAACGTACGTTGTACGTAATCACCCCTGTTCATTTCAACAACATACGAAGAACATTACAAAAACGTGCCTTGTCAAGTTTGTGATGTGGTACGCTGCTGTCTTTGAATGTCCCAAAGTGTCTTCCGATCGAAGAAAATGTTCTACTGCAGACACTATCATTGCATTGAATGATGGTTGGTTTGTGCACGAGCTCCATCCATCAAATGTCAACGTGGCTCTAAACTTGCGAACGCTATCTGCCATTTTACCTTCCAAGAGCGCCCCTAATTCATTCTTGGCTTGCACCAAGAGTTTCTTCCATAAGTCATTGTAAGAGGGTGGTATGTACGGTCCCCAAAAATCAGAAGTCCTCCATATGGCCTCTTTGAAAGTTGAATTTCGTGCTATCGAAAAAGAAATATTCGCCTCGTAAAAGAACCTTGCCCATATCTTGTCTAACTCTCTTTGTTTCTCTTTTTGGAAACCCTCTGGTATTCCTGCTTGTCGCAATGGACGGCCGGCCTTACCAGCTGCAATGTCACGTTCCGTGGATGGTAGTCTGCTCCAGGTAGTTTTGTTTGTATTAGAACTTGACCTCTGATTTGGAATCTCTTGTGGTCCACCGCGTGACTCTCGATCCATTGATTGCGGTGTGCAAAGCTCCATGATGTCCATATTTCCCGCTCTTGAAATACGACATTCATCCGATTGATCTGGATTTGGACGCTTGGGAGGATCTCCTTTGCAATTAAGAAAGAGCCCTTTAATCTGCGGTATAAGTCTCTTGCATATACCTACGCCAATGTCACAGTTTCATGATGCGTTCCGGTATCCAAGGTGACGCAACATCCTCGCATTCTTTGCATAAAGTGATGGACATAATAAGCACTTCACTTTTCCGGGGGCTATATCCACATACCAATCTTCCCAATCGCTTGGCATCTTGAAAGGTTCAAAAGGGTTTAGATTCCGCTACCCAATAGTTTTAAGTGACGGCGTGCGATACCTCGTGATCGTGTGATGAAAAAATGTATCATGTATGTCAAATACAATAGTTGTCAAATTCCAAACGGAATATGACAACCGTGCATTCAAACTCGGTATACTACAAGGAAATGGGTGTCTAAATGACAAATATTTGACAGAGAAATGTCCAAGATGACGATTTGAACATATGCCATGTGTTGTCTTGTCATCTCGGGTAGTTTTTGTTTTTCTATCATCTTTTTGTCAACTTCTCCTCACTTTACACCGTGGACGCACAAGGTGGAATATTTTTTTACTTTTCGGTTTTATGCTGCATACCTGGAACTACTTTTCTGCATTGTTACCAGAAAACCGGGGTTAAAGTAAAAGAAAAGTAACATGCGTATAAATGTTGGTTTAGCCCGGGGCTTGGACTAAACTGATGGAACCCTATTCTAAGCCTGTTGTTGTCGTTTGTTATCTATTTTGCTTTGGTCTCCAAGGAAGGCAGTGTTGAGGGAGAGAGGTATCATTTTCATGTGAGAGAGCAAAGCAAACCCTTGCTTCCCAACGGCAACACGGCAACTGAACTACACCATCCTTCCTTCCTTTCCTTCTTGTGAGTAGTCCTTCCTTGCCCTCCCTGCCTTTCCTTCCCCAGGCCCTCCTTCCTTCCTTCTTTGATTTCGCCATCTGCCTCTCGACCTCTCTCTCGTCCCTCTTTTCTAGCTCTAGCATGTGCCGCCTTTTGCAATCGGGGCGCTTTTTTGTATGGGGCTTTTTTCCCCTCATTCTGTCAGCGCTACTGTTTTTCGAAGCGCTGATTTAATTTTCTCGATGGACGTGATGTGGTTGTTGTTGTTGCGTTTCAGGGTTTTCCGGGCGCGTCTTGTATTTACGATTTGCGGGGCGAGCGTGGATTGTTTAGGTCAAGGTCAATCGTGCGCATTGGTGTGCCGTGCTCATGACACCATTCAGCGATGAGACCTAGGCTGGAGTTTGATGTCGTAGTTTGGGGGTTCACAGGTTTCGGGCCGGATGCTTGCATAGACAAATTCTCTTCGTGTTTACTTGACCAGGTTGCGAAGGAGTAGGAGCTTCCTCAGGTTCTCTTGGAGCTTCGAGCTGTCGCCGTTGCTGCCTTTTGATGTTGCTCCTTGCGATGCTGCTCCTGTCGCTGTTGCTCTTTGTGTGAGTTCCTGTCACTGATGCTCGCCGTTGCTCCATCTACTCGCTCTTATTCACCGCCTTTGAACTGCTTAAGATGCGGCTTGTTTCTATCCACACGAATAGAAAACTACTTGAGATGCGGCCATAACGAACTCGGGTTGTTATTTCTTGGGAACTTGAAACCCAAAAGTAAATCACCGTAAACAACGGAGTGAAAACATGGACGGGTTAATTGAACTTTCATCGAGTCCAGGAAACTTCCACAAAATTCACTGAACGTTTTTGCCCGTGTACAAAACCAAATTACCATACACGTAAACTGCTGACGTGGCTACGAATTCCATCGTGGCAAAGACATTTGACGACCATTGAGCTGACGTGTATCTTTGTCCAAATTGACAGACAAAATGACTAAATTTTGTCAACAAAGTGACCGAATCAGGGTCTCCTAATTGACAGAGCAGTTGATAAAATTTTGTCAATACTGAGTCAGTTAGGACACAGATCTCCTAGTAGTGGTAATGGTCAAGCGAGGGATACAAAATGTTGCCATAGCCCTTGAGAATTGGACATTTCGAATGAACTCACCAAAAGAAAACCTTCATGATTTATACTACCATCGGGCAAACTAGTCGTTGAACCAGCCGTTCAACAACCCTGCCCCCTCACAAGCGGACTGCACTGGTCCGTTTTGCCGTCCGCTGTGCCGTCCGATATGTCGTCCGCTAGCGTTGGGCTGGATCACACACACTGGAGGGGACAGTCTAGATCGGGCGGGGTGCATCTGACGGGCTCGACCGGAAGCGCTGGAACGGACGGTCTAGATCGGACAGGGTCCATCGACTGGACGCGATCGCACGGGCTGCATTAGACGGCAGAAACGCATGGGATGCATCAGACACACCCTTGGAGCGGATGCCTTATGAGTTCAGGTTTAGGGCCAGCCGGACGGCCACCAACGCCCCATCGGACAACAATGATTGGAAGGGCAGCACGCTTCGGACAACAGATCAGACGGCCGACCCGGATCAGACAGACAAACATGCTAGTTCGGGCGGACGGGCTGGTTCGGGCGAGAAGGAGGCGGACGGCAGTATAGAAGGCCTGTCCATCTCCATGTGCTCTCACTTCTCACTCTTAAATTAGGTTGTTGGTAATTCCCTTTGTGAACTTCTTGGCCTTATTTACTACGGGCGTGAAAGGTCATATGCTTATTGTTACCAATCACCGGTTGGTCACAACAAGCATCTTACACACTTGATTCACATCTTCGCGGTATTTCACACAGACGATTCATTCACATTTTTGGGGTTTTTTTACACGGACGGTTCATTCACATTCTCGCGGGATTTTTACACAGACGGTTGATTCACATTTTTTCGGGATTTGGTCACGGTTTAGGGTACATGGTTGATTCACCTTCTCGCGGGATTTCGTCACAGTATTTGCACACGGTTCATTCACACATCGCAAAGCAATGGCGGATGACCAACATGAGGGTCAGGTTCCCGACCAGCCCCAATCTTTGAATGCTAATGCTGGGCCTAGGAGGAATGAGACTAAGGGGGCCCCTAATGCGCCTGATTACGAAGCATTGGACGACCCAAATGTTCTAGCCGAACCAGGATGGGAACAAGTTAATGAAGAATATTGGTCTGCCACGACAGCCAGACAATATGTCAAACTATACCTCATTAGTAAACTGTGGCCGAGGGATTAATTACCAATGATGTTAAAGTCCTTTACTACCAAACCATGGCTGTGCAATGATGATCATTTCCTTCACCAAGCGGAAGAGGTATGGAGGGAACTGTTTGGAGCTCGTTCGAAGTCAAAAAGAACATTTAACTACAATATACTGGCAATGGTCTATGCGGAACTAAGGTTGGAGCGCAAGGTGGATTGGAGTACATACCCCGCAATTCAAAAGACTCCAATAAAGTTGGCAGATAGGCAGCGAGATATTCTTGATTTGTATTCATCTACAAGCACAAAAGAGATGTTGGTCTCTTTAAAGAAACCGGGCACGTCGACTGCGAGCAACTCAGGTCGAGTGGAAGTCAAACCAAAGACCGCCAAATTACTGGTACTGCCTATGGCCGCATTGGACAATATGAATGCAAAGGTGGAAACCGAAGTCAATGCTGAACGGGAGGAAATCAAAGTCAAAGTTGAATGGGAAGAAGACAAAGTCAAAGATACTGCAACTTCCCCGTCTCAATCGATTCCGTGTAAGGAGGGCGAGAAATTGTTGCCGCAAAACCCATCGGCGCTAATTCAGGCAACTACGGAATCAAAGGGGAAACAAAAGTTGAGGTCCAATGCAATTGCCAGGGAGGGCCGCCATGCAAAGTATAACTTTGGACCGAACTGGGCGATGATGGTTGAGGTGGGAAATGTCGGTCCAAGCGATGCAAGTTCCTCGACTCTGAACGAGAAACGCGCATGTCCGGATGACCCGGATACACTAATTCTGGATCCAACTGGGCGTTGGGAAAACTGCGGGACTTGTTTGTCAAAGAGAATGCCTATTGAGCGTATAGCAATTGCATTCGGGCACTTGGCGGAGAAAGTTCCAAAGGCGAGCGAAATTGCAGAAGAAGAGTAGTGGGAACTGTCCGACGAGTTCCCAGACTTGGCAAGTGATCTAGGTTCGTTGAAACTTCTTTCGAAGAACGTGTACGTGAACTTGGTAAAAGCCATGGACGTAACTTCTTTCCTTCATACGTTGGCACCACAGCTTGCACAACATCTCCAATCGATTGAAAAAAAATTGGCCCGTTGGGGGCCAATCATCCAAAAGGCGAAGCGTGTTGATGAGTTCACCAAGAAACTAGAAGAAACAACGGAATGTGCAAAGGGATTTGAGCGGTTGGCGGGAGAAACCCTAAAGCAACTGCGATCGAGCGCTATACAGAACCATTTCAAGACCATGCATCTCCAATTCATGAATTTTCAGTTGATAGAAGAGTTAGAGAAGCTGCGAGAAGAAATTACAAAGAAAGAAGCATTACCTCAAGAATCTCTCGTCCCATCGGAGCAGCTGTCTATTCCATTGAATGCCAACACTTCGGACGGAGCAGTACTTGAAGAAACTCTTGCCCCATCGGACCAGTTGTCTCTTCCATTTGATGCCCATACTTAGGACAAAACAGTGGTTGAAGATACTCTCGCTCCATCAGACCAGTTGCCCCTTCTCTTGGATGGCCAAACTTCCAACGGTGACCTCCATGATAAACAGGATCCTTCGAATTCGGTAGAGCGTCCAGGTGTAGCGGAGGTATTCGTGGCACAAGATAGGATGGAGAAAGAACCTTGGAGAGGGCGACCAACTGACCAACCAAAGCGGGTGAAGCAAGTAACCCTCAGATCGAGACGTTGAGACAACGATTGATTCAATCAGAGATTGACAGGGATATAGCAAGGAATGAATTACTATACTGGAAAAGTACCGGTGACATGAAGATAAACATACCACGTCATGAGCAAAGCCTGCCTTGGTTGAGTTTTGTCCACCAATTAAAGGATGTGGATGAATTGGTCGAGAGGGAGTTGGGTTTGATGTTAGAGTACGAGGGCAAAAAAAGCGGGAATCTCTCTTGTTTCCTAGGAATGTTGAGGACGGTGGAAGAATTATTTGATCGACAAGCCGCGCTGTTTGGAGCGCGTGCACTGACCACGTTTACCGCGTGGGGTGATCTTGACTTGATGATGTCACGAGCACATGGGATTTGGTGTCCTTTGGAAGCAAGCAACATTGACTGGGCTTCGGCGATTGAAGAAGGGTGGATGCCATATAACGTGTTTTCGTCGCATTTGTTGTAAAAGGAGAAGATGGTGGTTCATACATGTAATCCAGCTCCCGACTATCTGAAAGAGACAGGTTGCTCGTGTCAATATGGGTTTGGTCCAGAAGGAGCGATCCAACTGGAACAATATTAGCATACATTTCATATTAAGTGCATTGCGGAACAATCCTTACGACGCTCTTATTGTCCCCTGTGCAATTCTCCTATACATGTCAGATTCTATGAAATGATGGGCCTTCGCGTCGTTATGCCACCTGGTCATGAATACAACCAGTGGAACCTTCCTCTGGACCAACTACCAAAGAAGTTTCTAAATTACAAAAACTGGAGTCAACCATTGGTATGGGATGTTAACTTGGACTTGCCACGACTTGTACGATATGCAAGAAGCAAGGTCTGAGGAAGAACTTTGTATGGAGGTTGACGAAATTTTAAGGATGACCTAAGATTATGACATCGAAGTGCGAGCACGTGCAATTGAGAACGAGGCGGACCGGGAGGTGTTTTGCCGCAACTTTGGGGGACATTGGAGCGTACATTACAAAAGGTTCTTTCGATTCTCCAAATAATGAAGTAAAAAAAAGAGATGATAACACATGGTACGGGGCTTCCGGTCCCGTCTTAGGAGAAGAACACACAACGTATGACCGTACGTTGACTGGCAGAGCTCTGGTCCTTTTAAAGTTGGAGGAGGCGGCTAGGCTTCGTGCTACAACGACCGAGGACATGTTCATTGATGAGGAGAATTCCTATCCAAATGTTGCAGGTGCATTTGATAGGAGGATCAATGACGTCATCGAAACTTGGCGACGTCATATGATGTCACCAAACTGGTCAACGACATTTGGAGAAACTGAGCAAATTGTAACTCTTGTTGTCGGTCGTGTGGAGAAGTACATGGAGGTTTTTAAGGCAAAAGAGGTGGATATGGATCGTTCTCGCAAGGGGAAACGAAAGGCCAACTCGGATAACAATTGGGAACCATCTCAAGACCACGTTGAAAAGAAGCTTGCGATAGATTCAGAGGTTGAAGCAGGCGGTAGAATTACTCATGATAGTCAGCGTAGACGTACTCGTTCAATGAATATTGATATCGTATGACTGCTTTTTAGCCATTTGGCTACTATATCAATACATAATACTCTATTTACATTTCCATTATTGTTGACTTCAATGTAGAATGAAATTTTCACACTCGGATTTCTTTCACTTCTCTCTTTATACTTTTTGCAAAACTCATAATAATAGAGAATTCGCATTACATATTTTTAATTTGAGGGGCTCCCATAAATGCAATTTATTGTTTTTCGTGTTATAATTTTAAAAAGAAAATGGGACAGCAGTGTAGGCATTTAGAGGTTTACCTAGTCAAAGTAGCTGGTCAGAGGAACTAATGAAGGAAGGACTCTTCCTCCAAGCAAAGTTTTTTTTCGGTGCGGCCGTCCGATGTAGCACCCCGATCTGCCGTCCGGACCTCGTCGTCCGCTGCGCGCCGTCCGGTGCAAGACCCCGAAAAACTATCCGCTGCACGGTGTCCGATCCTGCCATTCGCCTTCCGATACAGCTGTCCAATTTGTTCGATCGGACCGCCCACAGTCAGATCCCATGAAGTTGTCCAACTCAACAACTTCCCAAAACGGAATAAATGCCATGAGGAATCCAATGATTGTGATTAAATGAGCCAAAGAATCCTATTAACCCTTTGAGGACAATGCAACCTATTGGCCGAAACCAATTTTGATCTTCAAGATGCACTTTTTTGCTATTGCTTTCAATTCAGAAAACGTCGCTTATGGACTGTAGTTTTCTCTTCACTTTTCGGACGTTAAAGAGTAAAAATGTATCCTAAGGTACATCTCATAAAATCTCGAACACATATTGTTACGTGTATCCTAAACCCTAAACCCTATACCCTAAACGCTAAATTCTAGGTGATGATCTATATTTCTTAAAAAACAATCACAATTCAAATTTTTCTTATTCCATCTTACATTCTTTACTTACCCTTTATACATTAAAAACTACTACGTCTTAAATAATGTATTGATATATAATATGATTTTGTATTCGATGACTTCACGTGCCTTAGTTACATAACAGTTTAGGTTTCTTTTTCTAAAATTAAATACAAGCAAGGCATCCTATACCAAAAATAATGGTTGGTATGGTGAAATCCATGTATTCGGTCAAAACTGTAAAATGAATACTGAAGCATTAACCCCTACATGTCCTCACCTATTCTGAAAAAGTCAAATCACTACAATTTGCATACTTGAAATATCACATTGGATGATTTATAATTTTTCATTGATAGTCATCAGCACTATGAAGGTATGACGAAAATTTCAACATGATTGGAAGATATTCTGAACATTTACAAATTTTATTATGTAAACAAGGTAAAATTTCAAAATAAATATATGTTTGTCAAATTTAATATCAAATTTTTTATTTAAGGTAGATAAAAGTTACATTTACAAGTAGTAAAAATATGAAAGCGAAAAAAATAAAAGGAACCTATGATTGTAGCATTTTTAGAAAGCCCTTTATATTTTGGACACTCAAATTTCAAATTTCTCAACGGTGGAAAAACTTCAAATGAATTCTACTTCCCAATCCTATCACGGGGAGGTTACATACTACATACTTTTGTAAACCACGTGCGGTCGGGGGTTGATTATAGGTGGGCTATTTATCTAAATTTCTTAAATAATATGCACCCTATTAGTAGATAAAATGGTACTTTGGGGTATTTTTCAAGACCATTTAGGTAAATATAATTTCCACCATTAAGTTATATTATAGACCCTATTTTATTTATAAACTGAACCAATTATCAAAATCTTGGAATTTCAGCATAAATTGAACTTAATCAAACATAACAAAACGACAACAATATATGAACGTAACTTTCAAAGAATAAGGATTGTGCTTAGTGCCTAAAATGTTCAATGGTATGTTTAAGTGAGAAATGCATGTTGTGAGAGGAAGCATGCGGCACTACCACCCTCCCTAACCTTGTGAATCTCATTGGTCACGTAATGCTCAAGTTTATCATGAGGAGACTTTTCTATGAAGCTAAATAATTCAACCTTCATTTTTGGTTCATTCATTCCTAGCCATTGGCTAACTTCAACGATTTTTAGTCAATTGAGGTGATTCTCATTGAATCCAAGGATTTTCATTAGAACTCACATACATTCTTTGTTCCTTTAAATATTGAGACCTTGCTTTATTATTAAAAATAGAATACTGCCTATACTTTTCACCTACCCTACTTTATATATGACACCGTATAGGCCATTTCATCTATGCTATGGTATTTCTAAAAAAATTATAAATTTTTGCTCCAATGAATTAAATGTACCGTATATTTTTTCTCACGTGATTTAATAAAATTTTGACAGTGACCTCCCTGGGAATCCCAACGGTCAAATGATGTATCATAACTTAACTTAAACATCTAACGAAAACACCAACTACAATAAAGCTAAAACACTTGATTTTTAGGACGTTGGACCAAAAATCAAGCATACTATGGTTGATTGGACATTTAGGGGTTAACAACTCAATTCTATCATACCCCGAGAAGACTACTAAAACATATAATGATTTGATGAAATTGCCGAATTGGTAAAACGTTTAAAAGTTTGATTTCTTGAACCATCATTGAAATTCACATTTGCATTACATATGTAATTTGTAAATGACTATAGTCCTCGCTAAATTCGGCAGTTTTCTAATTATTCATTATAAATTGCAATGTAAGTTAAACATATGTTTAACTTCGTGTAGCAATAAAGGTTTAGCATTATGAATTTTAGATTCTATCCATACGTTAAGATCAACGGTTACAAATACCAATTAAGTTGTATAAATATAGAATGATCTGGAATTCAAAAATAATTCGAAATTCAATTAGAAATAATATATCACTATATGCCTACGGATGGAATTCATTTTAATTGGTTGAAATCATATATTGATAGTGACTAAGTGAAGTGAATTTTACAGATGTTGCCACACAACAATATAACATGCATGATTGAAAATTGAGATATAATAAAATAATAGGTGAATTACTATCTTTATCTCATACGAATGTTTTTCTACTATTTTCTTGAGTTGAGAATAATTCAAACCCCTTAGTGGTTACATGTTCTAAATATTTTTATTATTTCCAAGTGACATTGTATACTTGTAAATTAATACAATTTAGCATTCTTTAGTTTTAAAAGTCCCAAGATATAAACCACCAAGCTTTTACACAATAAACGATAATATTCCACCAAGATCGTTCCTTTTTAGAAACGATTTCAATTTTGCTGATAAAAAATATCAAACTATATTGCGGGCTATATTGTCCAAAGAACATTATTCATACATTCGCACATGTGTACACAATATATTTATATTCTGGACATATAAATTTATGTATACATTCAAATACATGTACATATATACATACATATATATATATATATATTTGTACAAGTATGTGTATGTGAATATGTAGAGGTACGTATGTGTGTGTGTATATATATGTCTGTTAAAGGGGTTTTTCTAGGAACCGACCTTAAACGAATGAGATTACTGCTCACAGTACTACTCTACTCTAGACTAGTCAATAGAGATTGAGAGGAGTAGTAAGAGGTTTCTAACGAAAGAGAAGGTACTGTCGATTAGGAAAAAGCACCAGTATACTAGTAAGTCGGCTCCTACATACCCACAGACTACTGCTGTTACCAGACCAAGACACACGGCCGCCACGGAGGACAAGGAGATAGAAGACGGTGGAACTGGCAGTGTTTGGCTTAGATTGCGGACCAGGCCTAAGTATATGAGTAGTTGTACGATAGGGACGCGACACTTCTTGGTTTTTGAGACTCATGAGTATTTTGCTATGCTCTGGTTTTGCTGTACCAGGAAGTCATTCCTTGCTTACTCCATGTTAAACCTGGATTCCATGGTTGTGTGTTTATGTAATACATGGGTTCAATTCCTCTGTTTAACATAGTTCTGCGGACTTAGTCTCTTTACTGTACAAGTGTGCTATTACATCCTTGGAATAAGCATAAGTTCTTGCATTCCTTTGTCTCTACTGTTCTATCTTCACTACTCATTTCACCCTATTGCTATCTAACTTGGAAGGCTGGGACAACCTGTGCTTCCCTGCTTGACTAGCTCTAATACAAATGCTTAGGCAAAATAGCTATACTTTCTAACTACTCCTCATACCAAGTTGTCTTTGCTCTAAACTCCGACTTCAGGCGTAATAATTAATCTCACTTATACTCTGTCTTTCTGTCTTCAAACACTCGTTATCCAAGGACACCAAGGACGTCTAGGAATTGACTCTTACTTAGTTTAAGCACTCGCACACTATCTCATTAATAACACGACCTTCTCTGACTTTGTCTAACTCTCAAGGAGTCCAAGTACACCAACGCAGTCCAAGACCATATACCAACGGGGACCCAACGTTTAAGTTTGTATACACCATTGCATACCCCACTGGGAAACCAACGTACGTCTTGGAATTGGAGTACTTACATCTTAAACTACTCACTGACTAACTCCACTTGATCTCTTACCCTCTACTTTAGCCTTTGTCTTCCTTGATTAGGCAGCTCTGCAGGCCTAAGACTGGTCTCAGTCATCTCCATACAATTACCTAGACTAACATTTTGGCGACCATCCTGGGGATGGAATACTGAGACATTCTAAAAATACCAAGACAACTATACCTGCCGTGATTTCACCATGCCTCCACGGAAGGCTGTAATGGAGAGAAACAATGAAGCAGAGGAAACTATACAACAAGATGACCCTGATCCTACCAAGGAATTATTACATCCCACAAACTTGGAAATGAATGAATATATTTTATTTTATACAATCTACATTGATAGGAACTGATGCATGTAACCATCTTCCCTTTTTATCCCAATTTTTAGAGAGTGCTAAACTGGAGATTGTACAAAATAGTATCATAGAACCATATATTTTTACATTTATCTGTATTTTGGATAGAAAATTCTTTTCATCCATACTTTGCCATTATTCTCTTTCAAATTAGGCAATTTCATCATATATATTTTTTTAAATTGAAGATATTTTGGCAATCTAATATTGAGTTCTGGGTAGTTTTTCACCCAATATGTTTTTTATTGGTGCACCCTAGACCCTAAATAGCATCCAAAAAAGGGCTGCATGTAACTTTGTAAATTCTTGCTGGACACGCAAATGAGAGCGATCCAATTCATTTGCGTTTAGGGTATAGGGTTTAGGGTTTAGGATTTTAGGGTTTTAGGGTTTAGGGTTTTAGGGTTATGAGTTACCATTGTAAGCCTATTAAATTCTCTATCAGTTAAAATAAATCTCTTGTGAAAGGGAGATGTTGATAATATTGGACAGTCCTCCGACTGCAAGTATGTCAAAGTTGGGGCGATATTTTATGCTTGCAACGGTCCTCACATGTACACCTCATGTACATCAGAGCCATACTAATATCTATTTATGAGGCTAGCCTCTACTTTTGTTCAAAGGTTCGGTACGTTTAGCAGTTAAGTCGGGAAAGCACTTGCGTTTGATCAACCCTAAATAACAAAGGGTTTTGCCACGAACTATATGTGTTATAAAACTGTTGTGTTTTACATGACTTTTTGGAAGTTTTATAGAATATGAAAGTTGTGATGCCCTAACCCTAAGCCCTATCTACGTAGTTTGATATCACTAAAATACACTAATTTTTTTTAACATCATGTTTAAAAGAATATCTTTGAATATTCATTAAAAATACCAATTTCTTTTTTTAATTTTTTAAATTTAATTATGGTTGGATGTAATTATAATGTTCATTACATGGTCATAAGTTGCTAAGATTTAAGATCTTCTATTTTGTAGAAACACCAATTTCAATAATTATAGACAAAACTTGATAACAGGAACACTTTAAATGAGATGAACTTTAATGGGGTCCGGGTCTGATATGGGTTCCAAAAAGGACTGTTTCACTAAAACATTGTCATTTTATAATTCACTTAATGTGTGCTAGAAAATACACCATTTTAATTCACATGAATTTAATGATGAATTCATGAGAAAGTTGTGATACTCCATCCAAAATAGTATTGAGCAAGAAAAATTAAACAATTTATATATTTCTTTTTATCCCTTTATTCTTCAAACCCGGAATTGTCTCAGTTCCAGATTTGAGACAGAAAGAACAATTCGGAATATCAAATTATAGTGAAGTAGTTCATAAACAAGAAATTTAGCTAAAACAACGTTTGAGTCACACCTTTGTTTAATTTTAACTCTTAATTTGATCTTTTACTATATTTCCTTATTTATGAGAACTTTCAAAAATCAAATATTTTTTACATAATCTAAAAGACTGATTTCATAATATCTTTGTCTTAAAACTATATGATGTGCTTAAATATAAAATTAATAAAGTGCATGAATATTTTTTTAATAAAAAAGCTTAAATATATAGTCCTTCCGCTACTATAATGTGACCAGGTGCTAGATATGATAAACTAGGAAAAAATTCAAGTTTTGAATTTGACCTATATAGCACACGATTATTGTGTACCAACATGCCATCTATAATACCATGTAATTTTTGTAATTTTCCAATAGTTTTCTCATTACTAAATGGACATTCTTCTAAAGTCCTGACAGTCCGGGAAAGGATATCCTGATCAGACCCGGACCCAATGAATAACTAAGCATCTTATTAAACTTACAATATTAGCCATTCATAACAAAATATTAGAAATAATTATTATTTTTGTATGTTGAATGAAGTTTGGAAGTTTATGTCTTATAAATTATATATTTAATTTTTTGTGATGAATTTTTGAAGTTAAGGATTAAAGGATATACTAAGCAGATCAGGTGTAGTCCTCTCAATTTGTAACCCACTTTGACCATGAATTGCTAACTATAAAGTAATAATGGGGAATTTTTGTTATAAATATTTTTGTTATGAATATTTTTCAATATTTTTCAATATTAGTCTGAGCAAAGAATAATATGTATCTACATTTTTAAAACGTAAATTACCTCTATATTATGAAGTTAAAACTCAGAATGCTCCTAACTAAGTTCTAAATTAGGAAATGTCAGTCTCTAAAGGGTGAATAGTGGAGTAGGTTCTTTCCCACCCATTTCAAAAAAGAATAGAGCCTGGAGAAAAGACCAAAAGTAAAAAATAAAAAATAAAAAATAGCAATATCCCATTTCCTTACAGTACAATGAACTTCTACTAGGTTTATTATATTAATACTATTAATAGTGAACGACGTGTATGAAGCATTATGATTTGTACACATCCTAGAGCATGAGGTAATTCTAATAAAATCCTTCAATGTTAGTCTGAGCATTCAGCATCACTCCGTGCGAGCTTGTGCAGCTCTGCGGTGACGGGTTTCAGCATCCCTTCGCCTATAGGTAGTGCAGCTCTGCAGTTTGGGTTTCAGCATTCCTCCACAATTAGCGAGTGCAGCACACGTAGTTTGGGTTTCAGCATCCCTTTGCGAGCAGCAAGTGCAGCTTTGCAGAGTTGTTTTTCATCATCCCTTCACCCCGAGCTACTATAGCTTTGCAGTTTGGGTTTCAGCATCCCTCCATTTGCGCTGCTGCAGCTTTCGACTCTTTCGCCTTCTTTCATCTATTACTGACGCTCTCATCCAACGCGGGGACGCTTTTGCATTTGTTGCAGCACTGAGCATGCTGCACTAGAGGCCTTTTTGGACGTTGTAATGTCGCTCCAACATTGTTTCTGTTTCACCCTAAAACCGCATTGTCTCGCTCGGAGGTCGGTTGCGTGCTGTTTGCGCAATAGTGATTCTGGAAGTTACGATGAGCCGGAGCACGATGAGCCGGAAAGAGAAGGCTGTGGGCAAGCGCCCTGCTGTGTCTAAGTTGACATCATCAGATAGTAGTGACGCTACGTTCTAAGAGCTACTGAACCCGACGAAGGCAGTAGAGGAGATTCATTCCAACCACATGACCATTTGGCAGGAGCCTTTCGACCTAAGCAAGCTTCCGCATACTATCTCTTTGCAGCTTTTGAAGCGGGCACCTTTTCCTCTTGGGCGCAAAAAAGGCGAATTACAATAAACAATTCTTCCAGACTGTTGGTGGCCTGTGTGGTGAAGGGATTCAATTTGAAAGCCTGGTGAAGGAAGAGTACAGACTGCCACTGGAGGATCTGCTCGCTACGTATCCCTTGGAAAAAAATGGGAACCGACATTCCATGAGGTTCATGACCGACCGCGATGCAGCAAGGGGTGCTTTACATATGTACAAGAGGGTGTATGGTGGCACGCATCCTGACAACGGTGAGTTTGGTATAGCCTTCATCCGGGGTCTCGTTTTATATTACCAACGCAAGACGCAAGTCGACTGGGCTCAGTACGCAGCAGACTTAGCGAAGAAGCGGATGTAAAATCCTTTGGTGAATCTCCAAAATCTCACTCCACCTTGTCTGAGAGAGCAGATCCAGGCTATGATCAACCTCTTTCAGCATTATCTACGCTCGGCTTATGCAGACAAGGAGGATGCTACAGCACAGTTGAAGACGGCGAATCTGCCTGCAAATCCGTCAGATTTTCCCTCACGGCACCCAGGGTCCGCAGAGTTGCCGGAAACTAAACCCCTTGCACGTAGGGAGGGCCGTGCTGAGGCACCCAGAGCCCCATACGGAGGCTCTGCTTCCAGATGCAAATTGTGAGGCTATGGTAGCCTTACGAGCCAATAAGAAGCGTTGTGCACTAATAGCACAGGAGAGTGCTCAAATTAAGGAAGATTTGCGCAAGAAAGCAGTAGTTGCTAACTCCATCTCCCAGTCCGTCGCTGATGTTCAGAAGCAGATGGCGGAGCTGCAAGACCGCATTCAACTTCTTTGGAGAACCACAAGGGAGATGCAGGATGAAGTGGGGGTGATCACGGCGGAGCTTGAGGTGCTCATTGTTGACAGCAGTAGCATTTGCCCAAAGCAACTCTTGACACGACTAACGGTGACTTGCACAAACATGATAAAACTGCATGCAGAAGTTCCCTGCGTTCTGTGTGGTCGATTTTGTGTAGATAATGCCTTCGTGTGTCTCCCCTGTGGATGCATGCTGCACCCTTTTTGCATGTTCAAGGTGGCGTTGTCATCGGATCCTTGATGCCCTTTCTGCAATCATGCGCCTTGTGTTCTGTGGTGGGGCCAGTGGGGATATGCTACAGACAATGACAAGATGCGTACCGCAATCTCTGCTTGTACTGCAAGAATGGATGTTGAGGGGTGGATGAAGCCCCTCGACCCGGTAGGTGCGCGCGCGAAGGTAGAGGAGGTGCTACAATCTTTGATTTGTGAGGAGACCGACAAATTTGCTGTAGTGAAACAGTCATTGGCAGTGGATAACGTGGATCACAACCAGCCTCCTCCCAAACGTGCACATTTGGAGATGGACTTGAAGGGGGCAGTGGACCCGGACTCTGCAGCATTGCGTGAAGAGATTTGTGCTATCGGTGCGGCAGCAACACTAGAAGCCTCATCCTCGCATCAGCAGGGATTTAGGACTCTGAACTTTGTTCCTAGCAACTATATAGGCAAACATTTTGTTTTATGAAGGCATTGTAAAGGTTGGTGCTGTTGTGGTCGTTAAATTTTGTGAGGAATCCGCTTCCCTTTTCATGACCATGTACAACCTCACGGCATTGAAGGCCAAGTTAGGGCAGCTTCAACATGTAATTAATATATATATATATATATACATGTTTTCAAATATTGATTTAGTTTCATCCAGTGGCGAATTGTGTGTTCTGAAACACTCCCCATGGATATTGTAATGGTATCCCTGATATGATACCAGTTGTTGTTTGATGTGTGTGACTCATAGAAAATACTCACAACGCGTTGTTCCTGCTTCCTCGCTTATGTCAGCGCAACCAACGCTACAAAATGTTGGGACATGAATTAGTTATCCCTCTCAGCGCCAGTACGGGTATAATACCGTTATTTTTTCAGCGGAACTCAGTGCCAGTGTCAGCGGGGATCCCCGTACTGTTGACAGTTGGCCTAGGTACCATAACCAATGATCTCAAAACTGGCTAAAATTAGCTGAATTTCTATCCAAAAAATGGGGCTGCTAAACATACAAAGAAAAAAAATGAAAAAATAATTGAAATGTAGTGAGAATTGTTAACCGTAAATTAGGAGTTACCGGTAGGTCTACCGGTCTGAGTTTTTATCCCAGTAATTTTTCAAGTTACCCCAACAGGTAGATCTAGGAAACACTTTTTTACCGATCTGACCTAACTGTCAGATCTGGTTCTACTGTGGTATAAAAGCAATAGAGCCAACCTCATTGGCACGCCACATTTTTCCAGATAACTGATTTCTTGTTTGAAGTATTCTCTTCTGATTTCATGCTTACCAAGTAGTTTTTCTTTGTACTTGTATGCTTTGATCAGTTTGTCTTCCCTCGGTTTTGTGATAACCGACCTAGTTTTAAATGTTTTGTCGTACATTCCGTTAACTCTTTTCCCTCGGTAGCTACCAACCCCTCCGGTACTGATTACCGAGTAGGTCCTTACCAAGAGGAGCTACCATTTGGCGACCATCTAGTGTTCGAATTCTAGAAATCGTTTTCTAAAAAAACACAGAGTAACCGATCCCGGTACTCTATGATCGCTTAAGTATCTGTGTGACACCGCGCCTTTTTACACTATCCGTCTTACCGTGCTCATTTGTTGTTATCATAGTCCGGTTGTCCGAATTCTGTTACACCAAACTTTCCCATAGCTCAACGCCACACTAGATCTACACGACCACCGCCTGAGTTCGACCTCGAGGCCCTCACGACTTCCAACGCTCGTATTCACCGCAGCGTACAAGATCTGCTACCATCACCGATGTTCCGAGCTCCCTCAACAACCACTCATCCGACAAGATGGCTTCAACCCTTACTCACAGCGGACGAATTACCGACCCCGCGAGAACTTCAAACCGCACGACATCCACACTCGTCTACCTGGCAGAGGCCGTCTTTTGACTCGGTACTCTTCAACCCTGCAGCTACCGGGGAAGACTTACACCTCACCAACGACGAACGCGAACGGTTTCGTGCCCAGGCATTTCTGCAATCCTCAGGCATTCAAGACCGACTTCAACAACTACCACAAGAAGGCGCAACGGATCAAGAACTCTTTGCGGCCCTAGAACCGACACCTCAAGTGGACCTCGATTTGTCTGTGTCTCAGCTACAACTTCCACATTTACGTTTACGCCAGTTTCAACAAGATCAAAGACGTGCTCCATCAATGCACGACACAGTTCGCCCACAACCGATTCCAGGACATCAATACCCGGTACAACAACAATTTTTTGGATTTCATCCTCCACATCACCACCACCAGGTTCGTCCCAAACCTCCTATTCGGTTTTGCACATTCTGTGGCCATACCGACCACCCTTCTATTTCCTGTCCATACAACTATCCCCAACCGCGCCGCATTATGGCTACCGGAGTACCGACCCCAACCTACCGACCTGCCGGCGACCCAAGCGTTCCGAATCCACCTGCTGGTCGACGCCCTACCTTGACCGCTCGAAAAGCAGTACCGTATCCTGAGTACAGAACGGGTAAGTGCCCCAAGACATATTGCCGTAAGTTTGAATCTGCTATTAGATTAAATGGCGAAACGGAAACCATGGTCCAATTGGAATTATTCGGTAATTCTCTCACGGACAAAGAGTCAAATTGGTTTGCATACCATAGACGGATACATCCTACTAATACATTGTAGGAGGTATTTACCGCATTCAAAAGACGCTACCAAACCATCAAAACAGACAACCAAACGTACATCCAATTTCGTACAATCAATCAGCAACCGAAGGAATTTGTCGATGATTACGCCGAACGTCTCTAGCAACTAGCGGAAAATCTAACTGTACCTCCGGATGATATGTTCATGTTGAGAAATTTTTGCGCTGGCTTATTGGAATATCTGCAGGTAGCTATGGTAGGACTTCAACGACAGACGTTTTCCGAAGCAGTGGACTCGGCACGCACCACAGAGGAAGGCCTACCCAAATCGCGGCAACCGACCCTTTCCTTGACTAGTACCGGAGACAATTCTCGACGTAACCTGAAGTGTACCGGCTGTGGTCGTATGGGCCATGAATGGGGGACATGTTACCGCAACTCGGCTAGTGACTACGGGAAGAAAACGGATACGGCTTCCGTCCATCAGATTCAAACTCAGCCAGCACCAACTCCAGTAAGTACCGAAAACCGCCGTACTTCTCGTGGTATGACCCCGGTACAACGGTACCTATGTAATGTATGTGGATCACTTGAACATCTGGGACATCGTTGTCCACTTCTACTGGATGAGGATGTTAAAAAAGCCATCCAGAACAAACTACCCGCACACTCAGGATCCTTGGTAGTCATTACTGATGTCCATACCGTAGATGTCTCTCATATCGGCCCTCACACTGAGAGTCAGACACAACATCCATACTCGGTAGTTCCGAACAGTCCCACACCAACTAGTTCCGAAGCACCTCGCCCAACCGAGGCGTTTGATTGGCAAGCCGAAGAGCAGCTGCACGAAGAAATGATAAAGACGGTCCGTGAACTACAAAACCTCTCGCTATTGGAGCCACCATCACCCTGCATCACTCCAACCGCTCCGGACAGCACCATAGATATTTGCGAGACCATCCTCCAACAAATCAAATCACAAACAATCCAGGTCAATCTCAAAAACCTTATGGCTATTGCACCTTGCATTACTGAACATATCTATCACCGTCTAGGTCAGATAACCCCGTCCCCTGTCCCGGTTACCAAGCAACCCATCGTGGCAGTCCATTTGGTAGTAGCAATCGACCGTCACACGCGGATCATCTCAGATAAAATTGGGAATCACCAATTACAAGACGTTCTGTTGGATGGGGGATCGGGAGTAAATGTCATCACCGAAACCGAGCGACGCAGACTTGGACTACCGACTCCAACACCGGCACCTTTTAAATTAAAGATGGCGGACATCTCCCTCGTCCAACCACTTGGCTTGCTCAAGGACATCAAGATCTTCATTCATGGTGTTCCCTATATCATTATTCTCACCGTCATTTCTTGTAAGGATGTCAATTTGGCATATACGCTATTGCTTGGTAGACCATGGCTTAGGGACGCTAGAGTAGTTCACGATTTGGCTAACGACCACATACAGATCATGGGTAATGGTACCATCTGAACAATACGGATTAACCGGGAATTAGGCTTTGAAGCCACGACTCCCGATGCTCTCGTCTGCTACAATTACATGGAAGGCCTTACCAATGAAGAAACAATCATCCTACTCGAGGCACAGGAGTTCCTCCTCCCCATTGGAACATTGGCAATTGACGACCTGTGCCAGGTAAGCACTACCGAGCTCACTTTACCAGCCATAACCCATATGGAAGGCAGCATGCTAGTCGATGAAATACCGATTTAGAAAAAGGTAAAAAAAATCTCGGTAGAAAAATGGTCGCAGACAGAGGAAGAGCAACTACAAGACCTCAACCTCGGAACAGATATCGACCCCAGCATTATTCATATCAGTACTTCCGTCTCGGATTCCCTCCTACCGAAGGCCGAAGAATTATTCTGCACTTTCAAAGACGTGTTTGCATGGTCATACCATGATCTACGTGGCATCCCGGAACACATAGCTTAACACAAGATCGAACTCGACACCAGTATCCCCCCCACCCATCAGGTACGCTAATGAATGAATCCTTAATATGCGGCGGCGGTAAAAACCGATCTTGAAAAACTTTTGCAGATTGGATTTATTAAACCTGTGGACCATGCCACCTCGTTATCACCAATCGTCGTGGTACCAAAGAAGAACGACAAACTTAGAATTTGCGTTGATTTCAGGTGTCTCAACAACGCAACCAAGAAGGATCCATATCCACTATCGTTTAACGACGAAGTCGTCGACTCGGTAGCAGGCAACGAGATGTACTCATTCCTCGACGGCTTCTCCGGATATCACCAAATCAAGATTGCACCCGAGGACCGCCACAAGACAACGTTCATTACCGAGTGGGGAGCCTTTGTCTGGGTAGTGATGCCATTCGGTTTGAAGAACGCTCCGCCAATGTACCAGCGAGCAGTCAACCAAGCTTTCAAGGAATATCTCGGTGATTTCATGAAACTATTCCTCGACGACTTCAGCGTGTATAGTACTACCGAGACCCACCTCAACAAACTCCGAAAGTGTTTTACCAAATGCCGTGAGTTCGGTATAAGTTTAAATCCCGAAAAATGTTGTTTTTTAATTCGCTCCGGTATGATTCTTGGGTATGTCGTCTCCGCAGAAGGCAAATTCCCCGATCCAAAGAAAATTGTAGCTCTCGTCACAAAGCCGTGCCCTCGCAACATCAAGGACATCCAGGTCTTCAACGGCCTTGCTCAATTCAACAGATGTTTCATCCGCGATTACGCCCGGATTATGGCACCCATCACTTTGCTTACAAGAAAAGACGAACCATTTACTTGGACTACCGAATGCAACCAAACATTTACCTAGATAAAAAAGCGTTATGTCAACGCTCCTATCCTTACCGCAGTCAATTGGAAGCTGGAATTTCACATTTATACGGATGCTTCAATTATTGCAGTAGGAGCTATGCTGGCACAGAACCCTACCGGAAAAATCGACCAGCCTATCGTCTACGCATCTCGACTACTGAGCCGCGCAGAGAAGAATTATACGACTACCAAGCGCGAAGCTTTAGCCATGGTATACGTCATCAACAAATTTGGGCACTACCTCCTTGGTAACAGGTTCATGTTTTACGTAGACCTCATGGCATTGATTTATTTGGTAAACATAACTCAAGTTTCCGGATGTAGTGCGCGATGGTTACTCTTGTTTCTGGAATTTGACTTCACCATCGTTTACAAACCAGGCAAGACACACGGTATTGCCAAAGCGCTTTCTCGGAACATGGTAGCCGAACCGGCCACCGGTATTACCGATGCCACGTCCAACGCCCAACTATTCAACATACAACCGGAGAGGCACACGACAGTCCACGACTACCTCAAAACCAGCACCTTCCCTGCCGACTGGAGTACGAAGCGCAAGAAAAGGTTAGCCTACCGAACATTATTATGGCATTATTCCCTTAATGCCTACCGAATACTTGATACCGACCAAGACCACCCCTACCGACCATTCGCCTAGTCGGGTTCTCGCAGCACGCACGGCCAATCTGGAGCGCTTGGACGAATCTCGACACTGAGCTCTCGAGAGGCAAGGGATATCGCAATGGAACCTTGCTCAATGGGCCAACACCACGGGGCCGACACATCAGTTCCGACTGGGCGACCCGGTACTCTGGTATCCCAAAGGTGCTAACGTACACCCTGGTAAGCTCAAAAATAAATGGTTTGGGCCTTACTGAGTTCAATATCCCCTACCCAACAATACGATATTACTCGTCGCCGTTGACAAATTTGATCCCGATCCGATAATAGTCAACATCAACAAACTTAAACCGTACCGATTCCTCAATGACAACCAGTTACTTCAAGCCGCCCGAACAGCCCCAGATAAAAGTGCCATTCTCCACCAACCGAACAATCAAGACGTAACCGAGGACGATGCAGAGGACGATGAAGAGGCTACCGATATTTCTATTTTCACAAACTGCATCACCGTGGAAATGTTTCCTCAGTCGACTCAGGATACCGAGTCACACCTTGGTACCAAAACGACGTTTTTTTGACTCGACCTTCCGCACCAACTCGGCAACCGACCCAACCAGAGCATCACAGTCGCCTCCAATGCTGCTGCTCGGACATACCGAACCAACCACTTTGGTATTTCCAAAGCTAAAACCGTACCGAGCGCCAAGTTTAGCAGTCCCCAACCCTAATGCGCCGCCACTCTCCCAACCTAGTTTGCACCCACCCACTCCCTGTTTCTTCACTTCACCACCGTCTTCATTCATTTCCTTGTCATCCTCTCCTTCTATTTATTCCTTCCTCACCATGCCGTCTTCCGCCGCCATGGTTCTTTCTCCCTCTCGGTTAGCTCTCCGCTTCCGCCCTCCATCTCCGTCTTTCTCTCTTCTTCCCCGGCCGCCACGGCCGGTAGCTACCGTTCACGGCCACCGACACAATCGACCGAGACGAATAGCGCGGATTAGAGTTCTTCCACCGTCTTGTTTGGTAGCCGCTCCTTCTTCCACCTTCCGAGAGAGAACGCGAGGAACTCTCCGTGTGCGGTTTCGCAGGATAACAGGTCAGAAGAAAACATCGGTAGACAGTCACCGAGCCAACACCTCCCGCGGCAACCCGGTAACCGATGAATGGAAGGACATCACATGCCACCCGCTCAAACACATGCTTGCCTGGAAAGATTTCACCGCCACAAGTCAAACCGAACATGAGTGGCTTCACCAAGTCGGCCTCAAGGGTTTTGTCAACCTACCATCGGGCCGAGAAATCCGCAAAGATGTAGTGGAGAATTTCCTCAACACCGTGCACAGCATACCGCAGCAGTAGGGGCTACATCATCACCCCGGCAGATATCACCAACATTCTCCGATTACCGACCGACACGACTACCAAGGTCAACTCCAATCTGGATTTGGCCAAGTTCAAATACTGGAGCGTCAGCCCTGGATCACATCCACTCACTCATCGACCGGATACCGACGGGTATAGTGTTTCGCATGGGCCGGTAGAGTTGTGACCTCGGAAGTATGGCTTGCTTCAAGGGATCTACTTCAAGAAGAAGCAGACCTATACGTCCAAGCAGTGCCTCCACGAGATACTCACGGTCGACGAGCTCTCCCTTACCGGTACCGCCACTTGGAACTGGGCCACCTTCATGCTTGGGTAGCTTCAGAAGGAACTCGCCACCATCAAGGGAGGCAATTCTCCACAGTGTTTCTTGGCCGAGATCTGGGACATGCTTCTCCAAGGACAAGAAGCAGCCGCTACCACGACCATACCAGCAGCACCGGTACCCGAACCGAGCACAACTCCGCCTTCCCTGGTACCGCACCCGGGACGCGCGCATTGGTACGAACCAGGCAAGCGGCGCGCATCACTACCGACCCTAAATTTCTTCGACCTAGGGATCTCGTCTCGACTTCGCAGCCAACTCACAACGGCCCCCACTACATCCAAACGCAAGGCACGACCGGAGATAGCCGATGCCCTACAAGAATTCGGCAGGAATCCTCGACCTTGAACAGAGCATGGCAGCGGTTCCTCCTCCACGTAGAGATCATCTCAGCGCACTCCGTCTCCACCAATTCCGTCACCGAATCGCACATCCTCGGAACCCCCGAAGATCACTGGAAAAAATCCACCGTTACGAACACAACCACTGTTTCCGCCACTCCAGACTCCAGGTATGCTCACTACCAAAGTCACTCGTACTACCGGTGTCCAAGTATCTGCGCAGATGGCACCCCCACTGACCTCGGTTACCCCACCAACTGAACGAGCTGACCCTCCCGATACTTTTCCCCACGGACCTCAGAACCTGGTACAGCATATATATGTTTCCTCCGCCAAATGGCAAGTAACCTGTCTCAAGTACTCACCGAGGTCGAGACGCAAGTTCGACAACTCACCATCTCCGACCCAGCGGCACATCAGCGCCAACTTGAGAGCGTCCAAACTCGGATTACCAAGATGGAGGATCAACTCGATACCTCCCGAGCCGAAGCACGCCAGCACACTACCGATCTTGCTCGGATTCGGCAGGACCGTGAACGTTCCCGCTTCGAAGTCGACACCCTTACCCTGAAACTTCAAGCCTAGGACATCCTCTTGAGCGCAGTCACCACGGAAAGGGAGCAACTCAAAACCGAGAAGGACCAGAACAAGATCACCATCGACTCCCTCCGACAGGCACTCTAGAACGAGTCGGCTCACATTGCAACACTGTCTACCGAGATGGAGAACCTAGCTACCGACAATGCAACGCTGCACAGCCTAGAACAGAACGTCGCCACGGCACTCGACAACACCCACCGGATGCTCAACCAGTACCGACGAGCATATCCGGATTTCATCCCTCAACCCGCATCCCCGGACTCTATCGACACCAACATTCTGCAACCCCCGGCCACGACGGACCACGGCCCCATCCAAGCTCCTCCATTACCTATCGAGGGCTTTGTTTCATCCTTTCTTGGGCACTCATTTGATGGCCGTGAACAGCTCAGCCCTACGGGATTCACGCAAGGTACTAACATCACACCTGATACCGGGACACCCAACGGACCTCGGCAAAACACGCCCAATACCAAGGAGCCTACCGGATCTGATGACAATCCGCTCAGGTTTACCCGCACCATCAGTAGGCAACCCGGTCCCACGGAATAGAAATCCCTCCGATCTTACTTTTTGTACCACATGTATTTTAAAACAAGTTCCAGGTGTGAACTTGGTTTAGAGGGGGGATAGTGTTAACCGTAAATTAGGAGTTACCGGTAGGTCTACCGGTCTGAGTTTTTACCTCAATAATTCTCTAAGTTACCCCAGCAGGTAGATCTAGGAAACACTTTTTTACCGATCTGATCTAACTGTCAGATCTGGTTCTACTGTGGTATAAAAGCAATAGAGCCAACGTCATTGGCACGCCACATTTTTCCAGATAACTGATTTCTTGTTTGAAGTATTCTCTTCTGATTTCATGTTTACCAAGTAGTTTCTGTTTGTACTTGTATGCTCTGATCACTTTGTCTTCCCTCAGGTTTGTGATAACCGACCTAGTTTTTAGTGTTCTGTCGTACATTCCGTTAACTCCTTTCCCTCGGTAGCTACCAACCCCTCCGGTACTGATTACCGAGTAGGTCCTTACCAGGAAGAGCTACCAAAAATGCTCATCATGATATAAATATGCAGCAACTTCGTGAGGTGATATCTGCGGATATCATCATGGTATCACCATAATATATCAAGGGTATTGCCGGAAATTATTGAAGTATCGTGAGTATTGTATGCATTGGGTAGCAAAAGTAGATACCACTTATGTGAAAGGTCGCATGATGTTCTAAATGTCATAAAGTGGTTCTGAGATCACTAACCGTAACCCAGTAATACGGTAGGGATAAATAGCTGCAGCTGCAGCACTTAGAGCATCCTCAATGGGGCCTCTAAAAGGGCCCGGTAAATTACAAAATATTGTATAATATACAAAGCATTAGACCATTTTTTTTATCATAGAAGTACATTAAAAAATGCATAGTGAATGTACAAGAAAATTGGAATTTAGACATTGTGATAAAAAAAAAGGGCTGAAGAGGGCCATGTAAGCCCAAAACACAGGAAAACACACCATATTTGTCGTATCTGTACTACAACTAAGTGATATCAGTGACATGTTTATTTTCCCACTCTGTATCCGTAGTGGCCTGCGAGGTCCCCTCCTGGGTAGACTGAGAACTAAGCGTCTCTCTTGCCCCGTTGCTTGATCTGCCCGGTATGTCAGCAGTTCCTACACTATCTGCTCCCATGTCCACGCCCTCCATAGAACTGGTATCTCCAACCACCCATCGCTTCCTATCTCTGTGACGTCCACTTCGCCACTCCTCGGAAGCTGCTGCAGCATTCAACGCCCACCATGCATCACGACGTTTTGCAGCCGCAGCATTGGCGTTTAGATCGACTGGGACAGCCCGCGATTCAGCTAAATTCTTTTGCTCCTTCCTCGTGTAGCAATGCTAAATGCAGTGGTACCACCACTCGTATTGCTGCACTATGACGCTTGTGCGCGCTGCTGTCCCTCCATGCTGCGTGTGACCTTGCGTCGCTGCTTTTGATGCATGGTTGGACTTCTCCATCCCTTGACAGCTCCAAACGGACAAACTTCCATATTTTTCGACGAACCACAGCCCGTGCTTCACGAGCACATGCTGCACCCACGAGATAAAATTGGAGAAGTTAGGGGCATGACACGCACCAAAAACTAGACAATCATACATCATCTAGTACTGTCAATCCACAACAGTTGACAATCGCGGCCCATCCATTTCCATGTTGGTCCAACAAGATAATTGAACCGTACAATATAGTGTGTTACGTGGATTTCGCCAAACGCCGCTAAGAAGGCCTTTTCAAAAGCATCCATCTTCGTTCTACAGGATTCACGTTGTCCTTGCGTCAGCACAAGTCCGGTAAGATATGGTTGTAAAACCTCTAGTGTCTCCCAGACCCGCCATCGGTTTTGCCGAGCCTGTCCTCCATCAAGGTTGTTGAACTCTGACATACACACTTCTTTCCAGACCCTATCATAGGTGGACCATGAGGTCGGACGGAACAACCTCGCTGCTACTTTGTCACTCAAACTTGGCTTCATGACCACATTAGCGTGCTTTCCGGACTTCTTCTTATCCTGCTTCAGCTGGCAGATACCCCCCTCCACGCCTATAGCTGACAAAGTCTTCTCGTTGGAATCCAGAGTTTCTGCTCTTCTCACTATGTCTTCCATATTCCATATGAACATAAAATGTAGGTGTAGTATTTTCTCAATGATATGTACTTGTGCATGGAGGGTACAAATATGCGAGTTTGACAAGGGAATTGGCAAAATTGGCTTCCATCGTGGATGCGTCGTAATATCACAAGGCTGTGGAGAAATCCGTGATGCAAAGAGAACCCCTTGCTAGTTACCCTTTCCCTGAAGTCTGAACTCATGCATTGCTGCAGCATCGGTGCAAGGCTTCAATCTCTGATGGATTTGCTCGCAATAGATGCAGGTCATCTTACATGTAGGACCGTGCTGAAGCCCGTACGTACATTTAATGGTCTTCATATCCGCAGCGAGGTGCCACTCCACGTTGAAGTTCCTGACTCCTTCGACCAGAAGCTTTTAGCCTGCATTCTGTGCCGCAATCACCTCAGAGAAGTTCGTTTGTTTGAACGCCCAGTTCAGCACATCATAGGACTCTTTACCAACCTGGAAGCAACCTATGGGCCATATCTCCTGTTCGGATTGGACAGAGAAGTATCTCTTGTCGTTCTTCTGTATGTCAGGATCTAATGCTCGGTTCATCAGGGTCAAACTCACCCGTTCAAATTTCTTGCCTTGTAGCACCTCCGCTTCATCGAGCTTCAGCACAAATATTAGAGGCCTTCCGTTGCATTCTGCAGAGCACGGACATATGAATTTTGTTCAATGCTGTTACTGACACTAGAATTAAAGCATAACGAATTAGATTCAATTGAAACATATCAGGAATAAAATGCCCGTACCTTCCATCGTCATTTTGTAGAACATCACCATTGAACGTTGCACTACTTCCAATTCAACGAACAAGTTGTTCTTGCTATCTAGAACAACCTTCTTCGCTTCTGTGACCACCTTTCCGCCCACTCGTACTTCAGGAATAGTGCGGCGCCCGTCAATGTCATAATAATTACCGATAAACTGCGGAAGCCACGGCGAAAGCTTTGCATTCATCTCTTTCCTCAACGTCGCAAGCCGATGAGGCGCTGGCTGAATACTTGATTTAATACCAGGTGCTACCAGCCCAATGCGATTCTTCACCGTCCTGAAAATTGCATCTTAACCTCTTACCGTCACTCCAGACCCATCGCATGCATCCAACATGTTATCCTCTCCTATGCCATCTCCAATATTTCTGATCACTTTGTTTACCACAGTTGCCTTTGCTTGGGACATCCTTGGTTGTTCAACCATTGCAGCCGCCTCCGCTGGCCTTAGGATGCTGGCCAAGCAGGCAGCCGTCTTCACTTGCGTTGTTGAATCCCCAGCTAGCCTCTTCTTACCACCACCTATTTTGTTTGTGCGTTGCACTGCTGCCACGACTAAAGGCTGCAATATTGCTCTCATAAGGGCCCGTTGTCGCTTGGCATGGCCGCTGCCGCCTGCAAGATCGCTAAAGCTTTTCATCTTTCTTATGTGAACTCTTTGGCGGATGCCTCGGGGAGTTCGAACCATGGAGTGCAATTTCTCTTCCAACTTCTGGTATTCGCCTTTGCACCGCTGCAATTCATCTTCCATTGCCTTTACTTTCTCACAATGATCGACATCTCGTGCCATAGTGATCCGTTCGCTCAACGTTAGAGCAATGCCAAGTTTGACGCATCTTGCTTCAAGTGTCTCGGCGTCCAAGCGCAACTTTTGTCGATCTATCGCATCCTGTGCTGCAACGGCCACCATATTGCTGGCCTCGGACTCAAGCCGCCGACACAAGATCTGCTGAATTTCTATCTCATAGTGGGTAACCCGTTGCTGCAGCGTTGAGACGAGGCTCTCCATTCGATGAACATCATCCCCTGCTGCCAATCGCTTTGTGTAACCTAGCATTCCACTCTCACCCTCACAAAGGAACTCCAAGTATTCTTTTGTACTCCTGAACAATGGCGGCTCCTGCTTGACCGGATCAGCAGGATACATGCGTCCATCAACCCAAAGATCTATGTTAGTTTCTCCCCTTGCTCTCCTCAGTAGAAAACTATTGTATGATGCTTGGTTATCCAATGACTTCCCTCGCCTAATCAATGGTGCATACTTTCCTGGCAACTGAATTTGCGGAATATAAGAACTGCTTGTATTTGTGACATCCCTCAGCGCCATGCTGAAGCACGCGGTATACGTTGCGGCCGCATACACCCGCACCGAGCACGCTAATCCTTGCTTCATGAATGGCATGCGCCCACCCGCCAATTCTATCCTACTTGTCATTACACCTCAACTTTCCCGCCACCCTTTGTACAATCTTGGGAACAATATAAAATGCCAGCATGCGGCCAAAGAGTCCACAACACTCATCATTGAGGAGACACCCACGACCTTGCGGCCAGCCACAATGTCATTCCAAGTAAGCAAACACCCCCTCCTTCATATCATGTGACAACGATCCTAAAGCCAGTCCCACCTGAAAATTCTACTTACGTGGACAACATGCCCGAGGAAAAGTCAACAAGGCCGGCCGCTGCCCGCAACCCCTTGCAGGGCCTCTCCTAGACCTGAAGTTTTCTCTAATGTACTATACAAAATTACTGGTTGCTGTATTTTATGGGGCCACCTTCTTAAATGTCATATGATTGTCAACCCAATGCATGATCTACCCTAAACAACAAGTTGTAAACATATTTAATTTGTCAAATGCATGATTAGATTAAGCCATGCAAATGTTTAGAATATTGTTTTACATGGAAGTAATATGAAAAATTGCTGGTTGATGTATTTTATGGAGCCACCCTCTTAAATGTCATATGATTGTCATCCCAATGCATGATCTACCCTAAACAACAAGTTGTAAACATATTTAATTTGTCAAATGCATGATAACATTGAGCCTTGCAAGTGTTTAGAATATTTTTTTACGCGTAAGCAATATACAAAATCGTCAATTGCTGTACTTTATGGGCCCTAAACTCCAAATGTCATAGTATCATCATCCAAATGCATGAAAAAGAAATATGCGCTAGTTACATATATTATTTAATATGTTGAAAGCATTAAATTACTCTACCCACATTCTAAACGAAACCCTAAACCCTAAACCCTTAAATCTTTTAGTTCATATTAAAGATTTAATATCATAAATAACACTATGGCTTTAGACCCTCATAATGTTTACAATATTGTTCCCTTTAATGTATATGTTACGGATGGATGAATTACCAGAAATTCTAAATTTCATCCACTTATAACTTGTAGGATTCATGTCTATATATTAAATACATAATCATTTTAAATTCAACTCCATGCAGTCCACTTCATGAAACCGAGATCTTTTAAAGCATGACTAAACTATAAATACTAAATACTACATGTGTTTTAGAATGATACAGCTCTATATCACCTAATGTAGAAATTTTTAGAAAATAAAGACATTGTTATTAGAATCACAAAGGTCGGAATTGAGGGTGACCTCAGATGATTGACAAATTATAAAACGTTTAAGGTAATATTTTAAAGCACGTGTTGTAGAAAAAAACCCCATTCAATATGACTACTATGGGACTTCAAATACTTTCATTAAAATACATTCACGTTATAGAGCCTTTTAATAGCTTTCCAAATATATATGGCACTCTTTCAAATGATAAAGTACGTGCAAGTTACGGATGGATGAATTATCAGCAATCTTAAACTTCATCTGTTCATACCTTCTACGATTCATGTTCGAATTTAAAATTCAAAGTCAATTTAGATTCATCTCGAAACGGTCCACTTGATGATGGCATAAAATTTTAAAGCATGATTCATTCATGACCATTTGTATTTCATGACTCTAAAATGATGCAATTCCAAATCTAACAACCTAAATTCTTTTAAGAAATCAGGTTTGCATCATTGTGATCGCAAGGGCCGAAAATGGGGGGGGTAGCCAAAATCTCAAGTCCAAATTCCACCGCTAGATCTCATCCATCACACAAAGTCAACCGATATAGTCAAAGTCAAATGCGCTATATCTTCCAAATGGTGAAGGATTAGGGAAATGTTTTTACACATTCGGAATCACAAGGGTCGAAAACGGGGGGAGGGGGGGGGGTAGGTACTATCAAAAACTCCAAAACTCTATATATAGCAAAACGGTAGCCAATCTTAAGTTTAAATCCTAAAACCCTAATAACTTTCAAACCCTAAACTTTTTGGAAAAACTAACCACACCACTAGATTCACAATGCCCAAAAATGGGAGGGGTAGGTATATTCAAAAACTTGAAACACCTAAAAACAAAAAAAGTCAACACCCCAAAGCTGAAGTCAAACCGCCTATATCTCATAAATGACGCTAGATTAGGGAAAAAAATTTGCATATTTGAAATCACAAGGGTCGAAAATGGGGGGAAGGTCACTTCAAAATCCAAAAATAAGTATGCCATTTTTAAGGCGGTACGCTTGTAACCCTAAACCCTAAACCATTCCATATCTCACAAACGGTGATACTTGTTAGGAATTTTATTGCACCGTAGAATCGCAGCTTCCAAAAATGGGGGGGTAGGCCAAATCCCAACCTCATCCGAGAAAATGGACTTTCCTAAGAATACCCATGTTAACCCTAAACCCTAAACCCTAAACCCTAAAACCCTGGATTTCAAGACTGGATTTGACATATGGCTATACTACCCAAAAGTAAATGACATCAACCCGAGTTATCCCCCCCCATCGTTCCCCTGGGTCAACCCTAAGACGTAACGGGATTCGGGTCCTCCCGGACCCTTTGCCCTTACACTGCCAAACCCTTCTCGCTTCGCTCGATGGGTTTGACACACTCTTGTTTGTATTCTTCAAAGTACTCAAGAATGAAACTTGTTGCATTGGAATGTTCTTTGAAATTCCAATATGGAACCCTAAACCCTAAACCCCACGGGTTATAATAAGGGTTTGGATGCTCATTACAAAGCCCAAAACGTTTAGTAGCTCGGCCTACGCTACATTCATGTATTAAAAACCCCCCATAATTATAATAAGGTGTTGGATGCTCAAACTGTCTTCACAGAATATTTGGTTCCTGTGTATGATGCCATTTTTAGATTCCTTGTGAGAAGGGCTACAAGAGTCTCACATTGAAACGAGTTATAACGCTTGAACTCAAATGCAATATACGTGATTATAATCAAGGGCATATATATAATACGTCGGGAGTATGAAACCTGGGACACCGTCCACCGTGGAATGTCCACCCATCGATCGGCCAGGGCTTTGACGATGCGCGATAGGTTTTCAGATTCAGCGCAAAAAATGACCCAAGATAGGCTCAAGAAATTCCCCGATCCGCCAAGAATTGCACAAGATATGGGTCGCCAAAGTTGGCATTGTGCAAAACAGCGACAGAAAATGGGCTGTAGAAAACGATTGGTGAGGAATTAGACAATGGCGATTACATTTTTGGAATCACCGCAAAAAATCTGTCAAGATAGGCCCAAAAAACACCCGCATCGCATGCGTATTGCAAATGCTACGTGCATTTTCAAAGGAAAAGTTACACCGGTGTATCCCTTTGTATTGGAGGTGTGTCCAATTACACCGAATGCAGTGCATTCCGGTTCTTTCTACCTTTAGAACCAACGCTGATTTGAAAGTATTTAAAACACGCGGAACCCTTCTAAACTCCAAAACTTTCTCATATTGTGTCAGAACTCCATATATTTTAGCATTCTGGAATGCTCGCGAGTAGCACCACGGCATGTTTGTGACTGCTCCCCGAGTAAACCCTGGATTTCAAGACTGAACTTGACGTATGGCTATACCACCCAAAAGCAAATGACATCAACCCGAGTTACCCCCCCTGTCGTTGCTTTGAGTCAACTCTAAGACGTAACGGGCTCCGGGTCCTCCCAGACCCTCCGCCTTACACCGCCAAACCCTTCTCGCTCCGCTCGATGGGTTTGACACACTCATGTTTGTATTCTTAAAAGTACTTGAGGATGAAATTTGTTCGATTGGAATGTTCTTCGAAATTCCAATATGGAATCCAATCCTAAAACCACGTTTACATTCAATCAATCTCTGATGATGGGTTGGTGACACCGCCGCCAAACAACCCTGAACGCACCCTAAAAACCCTCAGCACACCTCCAACCCTAACACACCCTATACCCTCCACCCTAAATACGGGCTTAGCGTGCAAAGCAGCGTCCCCGGGTACGCAACTCCTATGTTATACGCACAGGGCATCGGCATTACAACGGCTTAGCGGTTGCCTTAATTTAATCAGGGGCATATAATACGTCGGGAGTTTGAAACCCGGGACACCGTCCACCATGGGATGTCCACCCATCGATTGGCGAGGAATTTGACGATGCACAATACGTTTCTGGACTCAGCGCAAAAAATGACCCAAGATAGGCTCAACAAATTCCCCGATCCACCAAGAATTGCACAAGATATGGGTCGCCAAAGTTGGCATTGTGCAAAACAGCGACAAAAAATGGGCTGTAGAAAACGATTGGTGAGGAATTAGACAATGGCGATTACATTTTTGGAATCACCGCGAAAAATCAGTCAAGATAGGCCCAAAAAACACCCGCATTGCATGCGTATTGCAAATGCTACGTGCATTTTCAAAGGAAAAAGTTACACCGGTGTATCCCTTTGTATTGGAGGTGTGTCCAATTACACCGAATGCTGTGCATTCCGGTTCTTTCTACCTATAGGTGAAGACTGTATCGAATAAATTGAGATGCACGTAGAAAATGCTAGGTTGCATACTTATTAAAAAAAAAGCTCTCCTTTGGATATGAAGAATTGAAACACCCATGCATAATTATTAAAAATCCATACGAGAAGTTGCCTGCAAATGAAATCAAGTTAAAGTCATTAATACTGATTTATTTAGAATAAAACGATTTTGAATTCATTAAAAAGCCCAAAAAGTTTAGTAGCTTGGCCTACGCTACATTGATGTATTAAAATTTGAGAATTTAATAATAAGGTTTGAGAATTTGAGAATTTGAGAATTTGACATGCATTCCCAAAGGGGGAGCTACACCGGTGTACACCTTTGTAAGAATGGTGTATCCGGTGTAGCCCAAACCCTAAACATTTGCCTCGTGAAGAATTAGACAAGAGCCATACACCCATGGAAAGAGCACGAAAATGCATGCGCCGTGGAGCCAAGAAATTCCCGAATCCGCCCAACATCACACGAGATATGGGTCGTCGAAGTTGAGCCCAACGTGCAAAACAGCGTCCAACAGTGGGCAATAGAAACCAACTGGCGAGGAATTAGGAGACGAGACTCATACCAATGGATTTGCAATAATAAAATATCCAAGATAGGCTCAAGAAATTCCCCGATCCACCAAAAATTGCATGAGATACAGCTCCCCACAGCTCGCAGCAGTCTTCAAAACAACATCTGAAATCAACACTTCAAAATCGATTGGCGATGAATTAGGAGACGACACTCGTACCAACAGATTCGCAATAAAAAAATACGCAAGACAGGCTCAAGAAAATCGGAAACAGACCAAATTTGAGAATTCTACGTGCATTCTCAAAGGTGTAATTAAAGGTGTAATTGGAGGTGTGACCAATTACACCAAATGCACTGCATTCCTGTTCCTTCTAGCTATAGGATATAATAGTTAATTTTTGATTGGCCAATGGTTGCTTTTAACTTACATGCTCTTGTTCTAGGACAAGAATTTGAATAAATAATTATAGTTAAACAAAATCCAACACATCATGCTTTTGTCCTAGGACAAGAATTTGAATAAATGATTATAGTTAAACAAAATCCAACACATCAGTGGATGAGAATCTTCTTGCTAGAATACTATTTAGAACAAAAAATAGGGTGTTCCCGCAATGCCTCTTCCTTGGGATCATAGCCAATAAAGCTCTAAGGTGGTTACCCCATTCCCAACTGCATAAGAAATGCGGATATGAGGCATTGTTATTATTTAGTATTATTATTTTTTAGAGGTAGGCAAGAAGAAATAGATTCCAACACAAGTTGAAACATAATTTTTGGTTGAAGAATGAATTAGTTATAAATTTTCAAAGTTGAAGTATGACGCATCCCATTCACGTCATATAGGTACACCTCTTTTTGTCTAAAGAAGATTTGTATTGCACACACTAAAGATGCTTAAATCAACAACAACGAATCCATAACCACACTTACATATACTGAAACCAACAAGAGAGAACCCATTACCAACCGTAACTCATGCTACAACCAACATCATTGCAGCATTGATTGCGGATAATGCCCCTAGCTGTTGGTGAACGGAGCCAGTTGGTAATGGGGTAACCACCTTATACTCAAGTTAAAAATAACACAATGACACTGAGTTGCCTTCGGGCTCCAACGCAACGCCGAGATCTATATGAAGCACTTCCACAGTCACCTGGTCCACTCCAACATTCATACAATGTCGATCTCCAACACCTACCTGTGCAACCGCTTTTTTGATTGAGAATGCGAGTTACCAACCCAACGTCCAAGTAATAAAAGACAAAAGACTTTGGGGCAGCATAAAGTTCCAGATATAAATCGTTGACGACCAGAATGAACACAACTCAGAAGCAGTTCTATTTGCAGATCCAGACAGCTGGACATAACATTGCATAAGCAATTCGTTTCTCAAGCCAGTCCGCAGCTTGTGTGATTTTTTCCAGAAAAATAAGGTGCACTACGCATCTGCAGGTCAGCCAGAAAATAAGAGATTGTTTTGGTATAACATCATTCACCAACAGATGGAACCAATGATTGCGTATTCATCCAGCACAAATGCCCCGAAACATTTCATACAGAAACGGCCAAGACCAAGTCAGCAAGAGAATTAACCGCCCAAGTTAGCCATCAAGCACCCCTTCGCAAAATTTCTAGAAAATATCAGGGACGTTGCTCTGCGCTAAAAATTTGGAAGCAGCTCCAGTTTACCAAGCTTCCTTGTGTGTGCACCTATGTGCACATACGTACCTAGAGAAAGTACCTTGGAAAAGTACATAAACCAAAATTCAATCCACAATAGAGAACTGGGACATGCTATACAGAAATTTAATAGGGAATATGAGATAATAGGTAATTTTCTACAGTTGTAGGAAATGATGGTTCCTATTTGGTTCCGCATTTCCAGCTGCATGATCCACTCCTCCGCAAATCGCTGCAGAACCTCACTTCAACAGGCTGCCAATGGCCTCTTCTGCACAGTAAGGGTAGGATTACAATACAGATTTGTAACAGCCATGCCCAACAATGCATTCTATTCTACACACGAAGAGCTACACCAAGAAACACACACCTCAGGTTAACCGTTTGTATTCGTTGTAGTCCACCATGACCACAAATTGGTCCATCAGGTCTAGCACTTCTTCCTCTTGACCGTATTTCGTCCTGTCTGCCTTCCGAAAGTTCTGAAAACCAGTGCCTTCGTATTTACCCTTCGGCACACATGAACAAAGTTTATACTTCCTTAACTTTAATTGCTTGTGCAATTTCTTTGGGCCATTCACCTTGTACCTGTGCTGTCCTCTCCGGTAGCTAAAAAACTGGAGCAGAATATCAGGAGATACTACTGCGTCAACACTCTCAAAGTTTGAAATGCGAGGCTTGTAGTACGTATTTGGCTTTAGCTTAATCTCCTCCACCTCATTGAAAATAACAACCTTCATGCCAACAAGCAACGTTAAAATGGTATCCTCTGCTTTGCAGACAAGAGCTTTACCAACCCTTTTCATCTCGAATTTTCCACCACGCTGCATAACCTCATGAACGACCAACTCAAATACGACTCCGTAGGTATTCCCAGCCACGGAATTATATGCATTTGCCTTCAAAAAATTCCACTACCCCAATTGTACTCAGTTTGCAGAAACGATTACCAAACTCTTCTTGTACATAGGAAGACGCAAAATCGAAGAAGTAGGTGTCATATGCCCCAGCCCGACAATTCATATGAATGAGGCCATCCTTCATTTGCAGGTCGTCGAAGTTCCCAGTAAAGTATTTTAAACAGGTGTCCTTCTCAAGCAAGTTGATTTCGCGCTTTAAATCATCCAAACGCTTTTGAGTATGCACTGTACAGAGAACATACCTCGGCACACCTCCTAGCATGTTAAAATAGCCAAGAGCTTCCTCTTTGCTAGGCACGCTCATGTCCGAATAGACGGCGCTAGCGTCGTCTAGACGCCAGTCGTCCAGAAACCCTTCAATCTCCTCCTTCGACCAAATAGGAAGATACCGTGTTGCAACCTTCTTATTCTTCGAAAATTCCTTGTAGTTCTCGGTCCTTGCTGAACATGCTAGCAGAATAT
The DNA here is from genome assembly GCA_022496805.1 of Pohlia nutans. Classification (NCBI taxonomy): domain Eukaryota; kingdom Viridiplantae; phylum Streptophyta; class Bryopsida; order Bryales; family Mniaceae; genus Pohlia; species Pohlia nutans. The sequence goes on along the minus strand of CM040106.1, from coordinate 7,925,019 downwards.
GACAACGGTGCTCCAAAGCAAAAGACTGCCGCACATCTATGATAAGCCATGTTGAAGGATCAACAGACACATCCAAAAGCACCTTCTCAAACTCCGAGATCGGACCATAGGCAATTGGAACCTCCACACTGAAGTCCAGGAGAAAGTACCTACTAGAGCTTAACTTCCAAACAACTTTCCGCTTCTGTGTCGCCAAATAACATACCCAAAAAACAGTAAATAAAGACTTCCCGATGCCCGCTGTACTCAATAATGTGAACCTCTCACTCGGATCCACCTTCGCAAAAATCTTTTGCAAATCCTTATAGCATTCTCGAACCCAAATAAGATTTCCACCTTCGAAATTCCCCAACGGATCCTCCCTCACCTCCAGAAAGTTCTTGAACCGCACCTTCTCATGTTCACCCTTCTCATGTTCACCCTTCTCACGTTCTTCCCACTGCCTATAACACTTTGCAGCCAACTGGACGAAGGTCTGCAAATTTGGACTCTTTGAGAGTCGATAACTTCCAACAATAGGACCTCCATCTGCACTTATCAAAACTATTAGCATGGAATGGCAGTTTACGGACGTCCACCAGATTCAATCAAACCGCAAGCAAGATAACGCTCGCCATGACACTGCTCATACTGCTAAAACAGTAAATGTCCTCATTAATCTGAAGGATCAGAAAACTCAGCTACCAAAGACAGACTAAACAGAACCCTACACGGGTGGATTCTGTCAAAATGCAAAGTGACTAAACTAGAAGAGGATGCAAGGATAGGAATCACTCGGAACATCACGGTGAACAACCGATAGGTTATTTCAAATGTTGAATGAATGTGTATGTGAATAAAACACTCTTAAGTTTTCTTCACACTAATTTTACTTACTGAGGCAAGCTACTCGGACATCAATGCTACATGATAAGGCATGCTCTTTTTCATTGAAACAAACATCTGTCTGGATTTTGGTTTCCCACAGATTAATGCGCTAACGGCTGCAACAGAAGCTGCATGCATTGTCCTCAGCGTGGATTCATAATTTCTAACCTGCGACTTTGCAGTAGACGGATCTCCAAGGAGAAGCTCGTTGATGTCCCCTCGTAGTCTTACACCGTACGGCAGTCTCTGCACATTCAAATGGAAAAACACAATTCATCAAAAGTTCATTCTATCATGTAGTCCAGCCCTGAAGACTGTTGAAGAAGCGGAAGTTGGAGCCCTAAGAAAAAATTTGTCATCAATTATGTATAGGGTTTCGGGTCCTATCAGATCTCTCTACAAACAAGGCAAGGAGCAGTGAAGCAAATAAGCAGCAGAAGATTCTGACCTTGCGAGCTCCACCAAATAAAAGACATGCTACTGACTTCTTGTCATCATCGCGACCGAAAATTGAAGGAGCCATTAGCCCGCACACTTTTTGATATGCATCTGGTCTACGAGCAAACTCTTTGAACTACATATCCTGTCAGTACATTACAACAACTGGAATCAATTTGCAAACGACACAGGTAAGTGTTAATAATTAGAGTAAGCATCAAAGGCGAGATAACTGCAAGTCATGGCAAAGGAGACTACGAGCATATACACTTGCTCACTTCAATCAAGACGTAGCATTTCATACATTCAAGCATGATTGGGGCTGCGTAGATCGAGAGAATGAATTTTGCCTAACGAACCGCATCCGTGTTACATGCAGAGCCTCCAACACTGTGTGCGTCAGTTGCTTGCTCTAAGCCAATAACTCGTAGGTAAGGCTGCCGGATTGCAATCGCGCCCTTCTGCCTGAAATATAAAGAGTCAGCTAAACCCTAAAAACAGCACCTCAAACGTTATGCTTTTATTAAATGCTCATTCTGTGCATTCTCTTATGGAATGTGAAGATAAACAAGGGCAGTGGCACTCACTCAGGCCCGCTGCCACCAGCCTGAAAGATACTGTAAATTCTTACTACAGTAACCCGAGTTCCAGGAACAAGCTTCTAGCTGAACGATGTTGCGATCAAGTGCCATCAATAAATTCCGAGGTAGCTCTCCCGTTGGTACATCTTGCCGGAATCTCCAAAAGCATTCTCACCTGACTTTTTCAAAAGCACCATTAGACTAAAATCTTCAAAATTTTGGGTGGAACATTACAACATGAAATGAGGCATAAAAATTTCACAAATCATCCCCTTTCAAATCAGATCACACATACACAAAGCTAACTTCTCAGAAAAGTTTCAATTAAAAAAACCCACATTGCAAAAAGTGCATGGTGGATGAGAAAACAAACTTTAAATCCGTACATCAGGCAAAATATACATGGTCACATGGTTGGGTGGTTAGGGGTTAAGAAACCATTTTATATCAAAAATTTCATCTAATGGGTTCTACAAATAGATAAAGTTCTTTATGAATTAATAAAAAATAATGAAAAAAACATAAACAATGATGATTAGATTAATAAATACAAAACTACGCTCAGTCAAAACAAACCCCGACAGAGACAACATGCAGAAAGAGAAAAATCAGCTGTGAAACCACAATCAAAGCTCACGGCGCGCACGACAGCCACTCCTAAACCCTCCCGAATCATGCAATAAGAATATTTCGATACATATAGGCGAAACGAAAGAGACAGACGCGTACCGTGGCAAGCTACGGCTGCTACCAAGGCTCGCAAGAAGCGAAGGAACAAAAACGAGAATGAACAATTGAACTCCTTCCTTGGCAGGACACGATTTTGTCGTTGTCTCACTAGCTCCGCCTCCAAGCTTCAAACCTTCCTTCCCAATACCTCAATTGAGATTGTCTGAAAACACAATGACAGAATTCAATTTCAATTGATAAGAAAAAGACAGGCAGGGCAAGGCTTAGGGTCCAACGTGACCGATCCGCCTTAACAAATCAGTCCGACGTCAAGCCAAGCCACAACCCATGCCCTACGCAGAGCTTTCCTGAATTCTTAAATTCTACATGGAACAATTCCAGAACAATCGCAGTGTGCAGCAGGCATCGTGTGAAGCCTCGTGAAGACATTCTAACAACCTCACAAACACTTGAGATACCATTGCGCTTCATCGACGACAATGTACTGCCATGTCTCTTTAGCAAGTTTGTTTTGATCAACCCTAAACCATCTCAAAGCTAGTCAGAAGGACCTGCAACAAAACCGCATTATGAGGCGAGGATACGCACGTTGAATTTCCGCGCCTTGGAGTTGTCTTGTGCATCTCTGTACGTCTTATATAGCAATCGCAGTGTACAATTCCATATTCTGAGAGATGTACATGAGGAAATGAAGATCTGTTTTTGGAGACAAGTCTACATGATGAGTGAGGAAATCTGAACTTCACAGCTGAAGTTCCACATCTCAACAGATTGATAGTTATTTCAATTTTCAACGTCGTAGTGACCATATTATGGTCGACTAGGCAGATAGATAGAAACACCAACCCAAAGAAATGGGCCGGCGTGAATAAAGTGTCCGTTCGTAATGTCAATGAACCGATGCCCAACGGACAAAGGGACATTGGAACAATACTACTCTCCCCAAGGTCGACTAGGCACTAAAGTGTTAACCCCTAAACGCCCAAGCATCCAAATAGTGGATGGTGGTTGATCAAATTCAAGTTCAACCTTAAAGATGATTATTTTTGCTTTCAAGTCCAACTAAGAAAATAGAGCTTATCAAGTCTAATTTCTATTTCACTTTATAAATTTCACTTCATAATATTAAGTATTTATTGCACTTGCAATGTCAAGAGGTCATCATCCAAACTACATTACAAAGCAAATATCATTATCAAATTTCCAAATATAGAAAATATATTTTAAATTGAGGTTTCCCGTATGATTCTTCATTGTAACTTGAACCTTTTAAAATTATTTTTGGTTATTTGGAACAATTTTGAAATTTATATGAATTTCTTTGTGAATTTTACCTCAAAAATCACATTAAATTCATAACGCATTAAAAAAAAAAAATCTTTGAGAACCAATAGGAATAATATGTTTACATTTATTAAAAAAAATCAAAAATATCTCAAAAGCTATTGATGAGCAAACTCCATATAAAAGTGTTGTTCGACAATTTTGTGAATGCCATGGGCATTTAGGGGTTAAAATGAAATCTCAAAATTCACACTTTGGGTTTCTATATCACGCTTCATGTCCAATCAGATTATGAACATGTGAAACGCAATTGCCTTTATATTCAAAACTAGTATTTCTATTATGTGCTTTTAAACAACTGAAGCTAAACACTCCCTGCCCCAGCACATCATTAAGCAACCAACGGATCCCAACAATTTGCTACAGTAAATCGCGTGCCCCACCTCATCACCAGTAATCACCACAAGAGCAGACGCCATCTCTAAAGTGGTGAAACCGATTAGTATCCCTAGCCACAATCTCCCGTCCGGTCACCTTCGAGATAAGCTTGGTTGCTGCATGACAATCTGAGCAGAGACGAAGGTTCTTGTATACACGAATTGGTTTTCCACGGGCTGTATGCATCAATCCATACGCAATAGCCAACTTCTCGCTATGAGAGCAAAGAGCTAGTTCTTTGTCCTCCTCATCAATATTCTGCAACACTAGCCGGGTATCAGGAATGTAACCTTCAGCCTTGATTTTTTCGTTCAATTTGTTCAGCTCAGCGTATATCTCCTTCGTTTTTGGGTGAGATGTATCTCCTACGTCAAAGTGATGGATCCTGTTATCAACTCCAATCCAGCAACGCCCTGGCTCCTTGCGTATACCTCTCTCCTGCATCATAGTGCGCACCAACGACACCTCCTTCCACTTGCCAGCTGCAGCATAGATGTTGGACAGGAGCACGTATGGAGAGGCACCCTTTGGTTCCAACTTGAGGACCTTTTTAGCAGCAATTTCGGCAATTTCCACATTACCATAAGTTCTACAAGCACCAAGCAAGGCTCCCCAAGTTGCTCCGTCTGCTTCAACTAGCATGTTACCAATGAATAGCATTGCTTCCTCCAAGTGTCCTGCCCGCCTAAGAAGATCCACCATGCAGTTACACAGAACAGTATTCGGCTTGATGCCATAGTCTTGCGACATGGCCAGAGAGAGTCGACGGCCGTCATCCACAAGGCCTGCATGACTGCAGGCCGACAAAACTGCCACCAATGATAGTCCGTCAGGCTTTACACCGTCTCTGACCATATTTCTAAGCTTTTCCAGAGCCTCGTGCCCACATCCATGCTGTGCAAGTCCACCAATCATCACATTCCATGTAAATACATTGCGTTTCTCCATCCTGTCAAAAACTAGTCGGGCATCATCAATACTGCCACTCTTCGCATACATATGAATGAGCGCATTGCCCACGCGCAAATCAGACTCGAATCCTGCTTCCAGGGCATGGCCATGAACCTCCTTCACCCACTCCAAAGCCCCTGCGCTTGCACATGCATTCAACATGCTTATATAGGTAATTGCATCTGGATTAAAGCCTTGCCGTTTCATTTGGAGAAAGAGTCCATATGCTTCCTCACCACGCCACTTTCTGCAAAGGCTCCAATCATCGCATTCCATGTGACTACATCACGTCCCTCCATCCTTTTAAAAACTAGTCGGGCATCATCAATACTGCCACTCTTTGCATACATATGAATGAGCGTATTGCCCACGCGCAGATCAGACTCCAATCCTGCATCCACGGCATGGCCATGAACCTCCTTCACCGATTCCAAAGCCCCAGCGCTTGCACATGCATTCTTGAGTATGCTTAGAAAGGTAACTGCATCTGGCTTGAAGCCTTCCCGTCTCATTTGGAGAAAGAGTCCATTTGCTTCCTCACCACGACCACTTTCTGCATAGGCACCAATCATCACTGTTCATGTGACTACATCGCGTTTCTCCATCCTGTCAAAAACTAGTCGGGCATCATCAATACTGCCACTCTTTGCATACATATGAATGAGAGTACTGCCCATGCGCAAATCAGTCTTCAATCCTGCTTCCAGGGCTTGGCCATGAACCTCCTTCACCCACTCCAAAGCCCCTGCACTTGAACAGGCATTCAGTATGCTTGTATAGGTAATTGCATCTAGATTAAAGCCTTCCTGTTTCATTTGGAGAAAGAGTCCATATGCTTCCTCACCACAACCAGTTTTCGCACAACCCTTCAATCATCACATTCCATGTAAATACATCGCGTTTCTCCATCCGGTCAAAAACAAGTCGGGCATCATCAATACTGCCACTCTTTGCATACATATGAATGAGCGCATTGCCCACGCGCAAATCAGACTCCAATCCTGCTTCCAGGGCATGGCCATAAACCTCCTTCACCCACTGCAAAGCCCCTGCGCTTGCACATGCATTTAGTATGCTTATATAGGTAAATGCATCTGGTTTGAAGCCTTCCCGCTTCATTTGGAGAAAGAGTCCATATGCTTCCTCACCACGACCACTTTTTGCATAGGCTCCAATCATCGCATTCCATGTGACTACATCGCGTTCCGGCAATTCGTCAAAGAATTGTCGGGCATCATGGATACGCCCACTTTCCACATATGCGCCAATCATGATGTTCGAGGAGAGGACTTCAGAACTGCTCAAATTATCAAAAATTTGCGTTGCCTCCTTGATGCACCCACACTTTGCGTACATCTGTAGGAGGGCAATCCTGACACGCACAGTTGCTTCAAGCCCCCCATGTCTGATGTACGAATGAACCTCTTTGCCCCATTTCAAAGCAGATGGATTGGCACATGCCTTCAGAATCCTTAAATAAGTATTTTCATCCGCCTCCACATTTTCTTGACGCATTTGACGGAATACTTCCATTGCATCTTTAGCATGCTTTCGATGAGCATAACCTCCAATCATGATGTTCCAAATAATGACATCCTTCTTCACAAGTCCATCAAACACCTGGCGTGCATCCATCTCTCACATCTGATGTACACACTCAATAGACTGGTCCCTACGTATGTATTTTGGTCCATTCCACTCTTGATGATGCAGTCATGTACCTGCTTGGCCGCCAGAAGGTCTTTCTGCTTCAAGCACCGCTTCAGAACATCAACATACGTGTACGAGTCTACAGTGATGCCTTGTTGTAGACAATTCTTCAGATTAGCAATTGCTTCACTCGTGGTACTAGCACTTTGCACATGCATACTGCCACCGCCACCTTGTACAATTTGCCTCCGCTCTCTTCCACTAGTAGGCAGGGTGTTTCGCTCTCCACTGTTGCCCATGCGTAGCCTGTCTCATCCATATATTCTTCATTGGTACAACCTTACGAGAAAAACACTAGTGCTTGAGGGCGAAAGACCATTAATACCCTAAGCTCATATATTTCAGTATGTAAAAAGTTGCATACATCCATTTGCAATCTGCAATCCCTAAACCCTAAACCCTAGGTTAAGGTCAAATTCGTAAATAACTAACAAAAATCGGAGTATGTCTGAAATATGAAAAATTTGTACAACTATTTCTGAAAATCTTAGAAAGTTTTATTTGGATGTCTTTGGTTTTTTGTGAAATTTGAAACGCCAGAATTAGTACATTTCCCAAAACTTTGAAAATCGGAAAATGGCATTTCGTACAATCTGAATTTTAAAATTAGACTCTTTCAACATATAAGTGTTGAAACTGACCTTAACGTATGGTAAATAGCAACTCAAAGAAAACCATCCCACTTTAAGAGCGTCAAACGATGCAGAAAAAGCGAAGCGCATGTTGCACGAACCAAATTTTCAAACCCACTCAAATCCTAAATTTTGGCTGCACCAATTGCTTGGCATCAAGGAAGTGAGATGGCTGGATTCATGGAGTTACTAGCTCATGCCAATACCTGTTTCCTTGTGCAGTGACTTGGGAATCTCTGTTGTCATGACCAACATGACATTGCGATCTGCCTTGATTCACCGGTGAGAGCCTTGCCTTCACCCATGCTGGAGTTCACCAACTACCTATCCAAAGTGCTTTCCTTGTCACCTTATGTTTCAAGTCATGTGACCTGGGATTCTTCTGTGGGCACCACAACCTACGATCAGATCTGGAAAACCTCACTGAGACCTAATCTGGCCCCAACAATCAACGATCGAGGAATATATGTTTCTAAGCAACTACAATGACCTGATCAGGCTCTACTCCAGAATACGCCAAGGCCAACTTCTATGCGTCTAGTTTCGCTGGTTGCCCATAACCTTGTGCAAGCAAGAAATATCCTCTTCGCTTGCTGATCCAAGTCATACATCCACTGTCTTTCGTCAACTGACAGGTAGTCCCGATGATACCTTGTCATCTCTGTTGTCCCACCACTGGGAAGCATCTGCAAAATACTCCTCCCAAAGCTGTTCGATTGTCTGCGAATCGACTGCTGCAACATATTTCCTCCATGTCAGTCACGTTCTCTCCAGACTGCCTCAACCTCTTTCCATGACGACGGGCATCTGATACATACCTGAAGCATAGGCACTCGGGACTGATCTCTTCCAAACTAATGAAAATAATGAACACCTGATTTGTCCACTGCTTCTTCTCCCATGAGAGGACAAGAGCACGGATAAAGAAGGATAGACAGGCCATGGACAATTGAGGTGTGTGATCGCACAGACATCCTAGTCACACAAATCCCAATAGCGTGCCAAAAAGCAACTTAGGAGCAATTTGAAAACACTCTTCCCAGCAATACTGCGGTTGAAGGGTTAAGGCTCGCCCAACCACGTTCCTGTCCTCTTGCTTAGAAATCCTCAGTGCTGTAAAGGAGACCTCATATTTGGACACACATGTTGCCAGCATGAACACACGAGTTCAATACAAGTCACAAATCATCCAACCGCTTATTCCCAACAGGTGTATGGCCAAAAGCTATAACATACTCACCTGTGCACCAGCTGCACACACCGACGAAAAGCTCCTACACCGTTGCCCACACTGCAACGGTTGCCTGTAATCTAATCGAGTGGGCAATCCCATCACTGTCTGCCTGCATCCACAGGGACCAATTGACCAATTACACTATCGTCCACGAGAGATACTAAAATCTATAGCCTAGACACAGAGCACCGAGCATGGACACCATGGTGTGAGGGTTTCGGGTCCGCAAGACATAAATCAAATCGTTGTAGGCACATCTCATCCTTTCGTCCTTCTTGAGTGGACAGAAACGTCATTTTCCGGAGTATGGCCACATTAGATTGAGACCAAGTGACTTCGGTGGCGTGAGAGGGAGAGCCTGGGGTGAGTTACGTGGAGCATCTGCAAACCACTAAACGAATTGCACAAGCTGCAAATATCGAGCGCACAGCCCTGTAAATTCGTACCTACAACGCATAGATTCAGCGCTAACTGAATTGATTCGTTAATGGATTCCTAACACCGATTCACCTATGCCACAGTGTCTACTGGGACATAACAATTGCATGAACCCAAAAGGATGACGCCGCGTCGGCAACCAACAGCAGCGCGTACGAGTCATGTGAAGGACAAGGCATGGACGTAAAGAAACCAATGACACAATCGAGAGCCAAGGAACCATGTACTCACTCTGGAACGGTCCTTCCCGCGAAGGCAGGGCCGGGTTGGACGTGGCGCAGGCGAAGGCGAATGCGAATGCGAATGCAGTGCAACATGAACGGGGGGCAGTCCAAGCGTGGCCATGGCGGCACGAGCGTGTAGAAAAAGGATGACCGCGGTAGCAGCGAAGGCAACCTGGTGGCAATGAGGGTGATGCGAGTGGGAGCTCGCCGTGCTTGCTGCATCGCTGTAACGAACCAGGGAGCGGTAGACATCCCAAAAGGAAACCACCGATGCCATAAAGGACGAAAGGCAGTGCACAGCCAACACGACAGAGGCTCGGTATGAAATGCCAAAAAGCCTATGAAATGACGCTCCTCGGTACCCTAGGTATTATTCTTTGGACCCCAGGTATTATTCTCTGCACCCCGGGTAAGATGCTTTGTACCTTGGGAAGATACCATGTACCCCGGATATCAACTCGTCCGTATGTTGGATCTGGTTATGTACAAGTATTCTTCGTATGGTATTCTTCGTATGCGTACAATTTGGAAATTTCAGACCATCTGTCCGAAGACCCCTGTCCGTTTATCAGCTCCGCCCACCCTCGGCACTAACGGCGCATCGTTAAGGCGCAGGCGCCTGCTGGCCCGCCCGCCCGTGCTTTGCTTGCTCGGGCCGTTTCCAGCCCAGCTCCCGGCTCCCGATGGGCGCTCCCTGCGCTCCCAATGGAGCTCCCCCCGCTCCCCTCAGCTCATACCCGCCCTTCGAAAACCGCCGTGCAAGATCCGGCCATGTACTCTGTTCTCCATTCCGACTGCAGTGGCCACTTCCAAAACTAGGAGCAATTTCGCGAGGCCCCCCCTCTCACTCTAAAATGAGCAACTCCAAGCACAAGGGTACATCACCCCATTTCCAACTGAATAATAAATATGATGCATTGATATTATTTAGCATTATTACATCTTAGAGGTAGGCAAGTAGAAATAGATTCCAACACATAATTTTTAGATGAAGAATGAATTTGTTATAAATTTTCAAAGTTGAAGAAGTATGACGCATCCCATTCACGTCATATAGGTACACCTCTTTCTTTCTAAAGAAGATTTGTATTGTGCACACTAAAGATGCTTAAACCAACAACAACCAATCCATAACCACACTTACATATACTAAAACCAACAAGAGAGGACCCAATTGTAACTCATGCTACAATTAACACCATTGGAACATTAGTTGTGGAAAACCCATAACCACACATATTTCAAATCTACAATTTTATTCCAAACTCAAGTGACTCTCACAATTCTTGCACAACACATAGTCATCCCCTTTCTCCACTATTGTGTACACTTTACATAAGTCACAATGTACCTTAGGAACCCTAGGAAATATAGTTCTTTTTTTCTTTGAATGAGTCAATAGCACATGAGCTGGACGTTTCGAAGATGGTTGTGGACAACTTCCTTCACACTATTCTTGAGTTACACGTATTTTTCCATGTCCCATCCGTGTGCGCTTTACATTCTCTTGAATGCTGGCTGTAGATCCGCATACAGGCAAATCAATAGTGGAAGGTCTTTCAAAGGTAAGTGGCTCTGAAAGAGATGTCAGAAACTTCTGCACAAGATTTTTTTTGTGTATCACCTCTTCTTCACTATAGGTTTAAATTGAAGATCTCAATTTTTGAATCATAGTCTCTGCTTCCACCAACACATTTAACAATCCTCTCTGCTGATCATCGTTTTCTACAAACTCCGTAGTCATGTCTACAATTGGAGCATCCATTTGTATAGGAGATAATGGTTCCACATTGTCGACATACTCCTCAATTGACACTCTTGAGGTTGATGGAAGAATAAAATATTCTTGCACAATTCGTTGAATTCCCAATATGTGCTTGCAAGTTGACACACTACTTGCACATTCACAAAAATAAGTGTTCAAAGAAACACTATACTTTATGTTAGGTGAAGTTTCACTTACCACATAGAATAACATGAGTTCCAAATTAACAACCTCCAAGACTTCACTTGGATTCAATTGATAAGCTTTGAATATGTGCTCCCCTCCTTTCAAGCGTTGGTGATATTCTTTATCGTTGCTTCTTCTAGAAAACCTTTGAGAATCACCTATACATCATACCAAACTTTATTAAAACCATGATGAAACCAAGTAAAATCTCACGGTTACAAGTACATACAACCAAAACATAGAAACTGTTAGGTTAAAAGAACTTACTTATGAGTTGCACCATTTGAAAATGATCTACCAAAGTGGGCCCTCCAATACGACTTCCATCTTCCGCACTACCAACGATGGCAATGATAAGATCCCTCAAGGCACGGTTCACTTTGGCTTGGAGTAAGGAATACTTAATCCACTCCCAATGCCGTTCTATGTGGTTGGTTGTATCTATACCATCGTAAGTAAAGAGTCGGCCAAATCGTGGCCATAAATTCCTCCATTATACTCTTCGACCTGCCCATCTAGCCTCCATATACTCTGCCACACTAGGTATGTGCTGAAAATCCTCATAAAGTTTTTTGAGATTTTCCTCAAAATGCTCTTCCTTTGAACAATGCATCAAAACATGCAAGGCTATCCAAAGTTTGTTCTTTTCGGGTATGGGAACACGAGTTAAGAGATTTTCACTCCAAGCCTTCATAACATGGAAATAACATAACAAAACTTTGCCAGCCACTTGTACCTTCTCTTCATTTTCGATGCTCCAACAATGCTCATCACTTCTAACAACCGTGTTGATAGAATTTAGTGACGTTTTGTCCTTGTCTATAACTTTAGCGGAAGGTCTTACTGCTCCCAAAGATGCAAAAACGGCAATCAACGCCAACTCCAATGCAATATCATGATGGCCTTGTTTTTTATCCTTCGTACACAACATGTAAAACACAGGGATTCCTTTTCCATCTTGGTTTGGTGCTACAGCAGCATACAAAGGTAAATCGTAGTGATTAGTCTTAAACGAAGAGTCTAGGGCCTAAGAGTTACCATGTGAATCTTCTTGCAACGTCTCTCATTCAATTATCTAGAATGACTACAATGAATGGCCGCTTTCTTACATCCTTGTCCTTTGGTGCATAAGGTTGATAAAAAATAATCTTCCCTTGTGTTTACAACCTCATAATCTCCACTTGAGCAGCATCCCAATTATGTTTGCGTAAAGTATCTACACAATACACAAAATAAATTTACTTACACATTCAAAAATTAACAAATCATAATAAACAACAATAATGTATTGAATAATTGAATAATAACTTACCATTTACTCTCATAGAGTATTTGAGTTGATTGACTTCTTAGGTATGATAAAAAAACGGTAGGTTGCACGCTCCAAGTCTCCAACCATGGCTTCTATTTTCTTTGTATCACGTTTGGATGCAAGAGAAACTGTAGATGTTGAAACCATTCTTTTCAAATTCTCTTTGGCCATGGTTATAACAGAAGGATGCACATGTAGAAATAATATGTCACTTTGAGATCTTAATATATGGCCACTGTGCTTAGTATGCACGGAAATAGTACACTCCCTTCCTTTAGATGCTCCACTATTTTTGTCATTCACAATAGGCTCTACAGTTTTCAATTGAAAAGTACAATCTCGTAACCTACTCTTCCTATCTTGTCTATTGTCCCTTACTTGAGAGGGTCTCACAGCAGGTGCCTTCACATGAGGTCGGTTTTGTTTCCACTCTTATGACAACGGTAGTACTTAACAACGCGATTTTTGAACCGAGTGTTTTGACGCAACCTACGTAAAACAACATGCTTCGCACATATTTTATCAAGGGTGGCATCTAGAACGTCATGAGGAACATAATGAACCTCATCCTACAACTTGGATTCATTGCAAGTGGACCAAGATTCAAGACAACTCTCTACATACTTAGTGTGGATCCCTCCCACTCTAAAATCTGTGGTCCAATGTGCACGAATTGCATCAAGTGTAGAAGTTAGACTCAAGTGTTTGCCATTAACATCAACATGGGACTCTTCTACTATTGAACACCAACGTTCAATAGGAGGAATTTTCTTTCCTTTTAAGTCTTGTCTCGTAGGAGACAAACCAATGCTCCCATTAACACTTATCAACTTCACACTGTCTTGAAGTTTTTTCCATTGCTCAATGGTATGAAAGAATCATCAACATCTATAGGACGGCCATGACTCTTAGAAAGAGGGCGGAAACTAGCATCTGCTTCACGAATTTGCTCAAATACAGGTAACACTTGTTTTGGTAAACACTCAATCATGAGGTTACTACTTCCAAGTGTGAAATGAACAAACTTTGGAAAAGTCTCAATATGGACACGTTCAAAGGAGGGAAGAGAAGGCTCATCTATAGGAAACTCCATGTTGCTATTTGAAGAGTTTGGTGGCTCATCGTGACCCCCCTGCATTTCCTCGTGCGCTTTGTCATCACCATCATCTTCGGATTCGAAATCCGAAATGTTGAAATACGTCTCACCAAATGTTGTAGTGAAATCAAAATCACTATTATTCCCGTGGGTACCTCCAAGAATTTCCTCCACCCCCGCAATATAGTCTAATTCCTCTTCAAAATCTGAAGGATAGAAATAATCATCCTCTTGCCCTACACTACCTTCCTCCATGGACCCTAAACCCTAAATATACTAAACCTAATCAAACAAGAATAATGTGGGAATAAGTTGGAGAAAAAACCCTAAACAAAATAAAGAAATTGAAAACACAAATAAATAAAAAAGATGGTGAAGCACAAAATACATGTGGTGCACTTTGAGAGCGAGTGAGAGGAAGGGAGGTGAGAGAGAGTGTTGTATAGTACTCTTGGAGTTGGAGGGCTGCCTTGCAAGATTTGGGGTTTAGGCAAGAGCTGAGGGCTGTGATTTGAGCAGGAATGTGAAGCAAATCCAAGTTTGGAAGGTACTGCTTTCAACAATCTTCGAATTACTGTTTTTTTTTTTTTTTCACTTCGAGAAGATTAATCGGAAGGTTCCACTTTCCTATTTCTGAAGTCGTCAACAGTTGGAACCAATTTCCTTGTTAACATATTAGTGATTGTTAGTCCTCACTCATGGAACCGTTAAATAAATAATTCGTGAATACAAGAATTGACTGGTAGTTATTTGTTTTATGCAGCGGAAGTTTGAAGCAGGGTCGCAAGCAGCAGAAAACTCGGCAGTCGCTCGCCTCGAAAGTGTGTTTAAACTAAATGTCCACTGAGTCCTCACCTGTCGTGAGTGAGGTAGGAATGTGTCACAGGCCTGGTTGAAGCTTGGTCGTGGTGGGAGAAGCTCTTCGCAAGCTGTACTTGTGTTCTCGTCAGCCCTTTGGTAGGCACTTTGAGTTTTTGAGAATAAATCGCTGTATCATGTTTCAGCTTGCTTCCAACAAGATTTCATCCTCTCTGCTGGAGCGCATTTTCATAGGGTTCTCATTGTTGGCAGCATTTCATGACCCGCTCCTGCACTATCTCGACCTTGTGCAATGTGTTCAGAGGTAGTGTCGAATGCATGTGTTGATCCTGTGTAGAATCAATTGTGTTGATCCTGTGTAGATTTTAGTTAGTTAAGATCTATGCAATTCCATGATTAGTTGTGCATAATGTGGAATGTTAACGTTGTTATTGTTACAACGTAATGGGTATGATCAATTGAACGTTGCATGGTATATATGTAGTTGGTGTAACAATAAACTCTGTCTTTGACTTCGGAATATTCGGTTAATTTTGTGATTTGCAATCTGGAAACCCTATCGATGAATTCGGTGATGGGATGATATTAGAAACGTTGATTTAAGGGAGACTTTTTCGAAAACATGGGAAAGAAATTGCTCTTCTTTATGGATGTTTTAAGGGATGGAGACTGATTGATATTCTTTTATGTTCTGGTAGGGTTGAATTTTGCATTGTAATCTCAATCGCCATTCAAAACAGTGTTGTGTTGTTGCGATCGACAATTACACGTTCTAGGGTTTGAGAATTTGGTTTAACCTATATTGTCTGCAAAATGTACAGTGATATAACTGATTTTAGGAAGCCATTGGTAATTAATAACCTTTGTGAAGGCGTTAATATCGCATTCTAAGTGCGGGAAATTTCATCCTGCTTACTCCATATGTTCATATTTATCGTCTTTGAAGCTTGACATCTTTTCCCCCTAGTTTTTGTCATATGTTTTATACTTCGAACGTGAGCCTGATGGACGATTTTTCGAGTCCTGAGATGGCTTAAATGATAAGTTGAAAAATGCCAAAAACTAGGACAGTTATTTCCAGACAAAGAGAGTAACAATTTATAGTTCACGAAGAGAGAACAGAAGTCCAGAAATTGCTATGAACATTTGCTCACTTTAGCTTCTTCAGTTCTACTACATTTTATATAATTATCAATCTTGTTCTTTATTTTATTTTGTATCAGCTTGTGTTCTAAGACGTCTAATACTTCTCTCTGTACTTAATTTTTTTTTAATTCTATCGTAGTGACAAGTCACTCTATATATTCTCTTCTAATTTGATGGCATTAGGGCTCTCAATCTCTTTCTTGACCATGGTCTCTTTATTTCGTATTAATCCTAAAATACATGAATGGATATTCAGCCACATATCCCACCTACTCAAATTTTGAATTTTGAATTTTGAATTTTTAGTTTCCGGGTTTGCACTCAACCCTCTCTAATTGCATCACCTTGAACGGATTTGAGTATTTAGAAGAGCAGTAATTTGAAGATCATAATAATCCATCATTTCGTAGGTGGACTATGTGGCTGAATATCTATTCATGTATCTTAGGTTTTCTAATGAGATGTAACTCTTTTTTACATGAGAATTGATGTATTTCAGAGAAGACTCGAAAGATGCTATTCTTATAGATTCAACTTGACATTTTTTTCTTTACACATATGTATTTTATATTCCATGGTGTACAGGCTCCCAGCAAAATAGAGGTCTCATTGACAGTAGACATGATTACTGGCCGCCTGATTGTTGATAAAAACGAACAAACAAGGATAGCTGCAATAGCTTTAACAACAGTTTATCCTACTATTTATTCTTTCCCACAGTTCCCACTGTTTATCACTATTTCCCACAGTTCCTATTGTTTATCCTTTCGTTTGTCTATTCAGGAATCGTAGGCAACTATGGAATACACGGAGCTACCAGTAGATTTAGTAAACTATATTCAGTGCATGTTGAGTGAAAGAGTTCCATTCAAAAACATTGCAACAGCCTTGAACATCTCAGATCCAAGGAGGTTGAAGAGGCTACTCAGTAAAGCAATGGGTACACCATTTAGGGTGTACGATCAGTTCACCGTTGAAGAACTCTCCAACAACATTCAAGCTCTCCTTCCAATTCGGGAGCATGAAGCAAACTGGGGCATTCTTCATGTGAAAGCAGCTTTAGGACGTTTACATGTAAGGCCTCCAAGAAGAAAAATTGCAAGAGCATTGCAAATACTATCACGTATTTTTTTATTTTTTTATTTTTTTTCCTCCAGTTGCTTAAAACCTTTTCTAGGGTCTATGCCAAATTATTCATAAAAAAGGATATTTCACTCTTATGTATATAATAATCCACAATGTACAAAAAATGATTTAGTCAATGATTCCAATGATTTCAACAGGAGTTCACTACGAGAGGAGACGTTTGGGACTTCCATTGACTCGGCAACAATACAATGTTACAATGCCTATGGCATTATGTCATATTGACTGTGAGTTCAATTTACATTTTCTATTGACTACTTTAATGCAAAATGCATATTCAGTACAATAAAATCCATTCTATTTATTTAGTTTCTAAAAAAATTAATCTGTTTGTAGCATATGACAAACTTGCCATGTATGGCTTGCGCATACACGGATGTATTGATGGTGCATCAGACTACGTTCTGTATGCAAAAGTTGCTGCAGATAAAAAAAAAGAAACCATTTATGAGCCTTTCCAAGCAGCTGTTGAGAGGTTTGGTACCCCACTACGAGTTCGTTCCGATTTTGCTGCTGAACATGTACTCATTTGTGAATACATGGAAAGGGCACGTATGGAAACACGGAATCCATTTCTGGTAGCCTCATCAATGCACAATCAGGTATAAATAAAATTAATTAGAAAGCCTTGCTTCTATGAAATAATTTGAAAAATAAAACTTACTAATATACATTTTATGCTCTTCAGAGAATTGAACATTGGTGGAGGCATCTATGGGAGAAAGTTATTTGGTATTACAAAAATGCAATCAAAGAAATGGTAGATGAAGGTCTCTTCATTCCAGGTGACCCATTCCAGAGAGCATCATTCATAGCACTCTTCCTCCCAATACTGCAAGAAGTAGTTGATGAGTATGTTGGGGTATGGAGCTCCCATCTAGTACGCCAGATCAATGAAAATGGTAGATACCGACTATCTCATGTCCCAACACGTTATTTTCGTGAATTCGAAAGACTACACAGTGAGATCAATTCACCTAAACTTCCGATTCAAAATTCCAATATACAACACACTGTAGCTAAAATATTTAATAATCAAAATACAAAATTTTGATTTAACACTATTTGTACATTTTTTACAGGTTGGAGTCACATGTTCCAAACATGCATATTGCAGATGACCTTGACCACATTGGAACTCAAGACTTAGGACCCCCTGGTCCACAAACATAGAGAGCTCGTCGACGAGCTCCAGATTCTACACTATACCAAGTACTAGACTTACCAAGAGGTCTATCAAGCTTGCGAGATTTGGCATATGCCAAAGGGAAATTAGGGAAAGACAATCTGCAATGTTTCCATCTTCATTTTTTTCTTATCATATTACTGTTAATTAGCTCATGAAACTCTACTGCATGTGAACCAATTAGATACTAATGATCACTCTCATGAGAGTAGAGAAGCATATATGCTTTTAGTAAATTTAGAGTCAACAATTGAATGAAGTGACATCTAGATGTTACTTAAAACTAACACTCATCACTAGTATATTATTACAATGAATCTTTTGATGCGGAAGTCCTTCGTTCTACATGATGCAGTATGAATCACATTGTATTAAAGACTACTGTGGGTTGTATTTGTTGCATGGAAGCAAAGTGTTGACTATAAGTTGACCTTAAAGCGACCCTAGATTCTAATGTTCAGATTGTGCACATTCTCATCAATAGTAGGGTGTCAAAATTCACTTATTACGGAAGATTGAGCTATGAATGCTTTTAAGGTAATGGTCGCTTTTAGATATAGTTACCTTGGAAGAAAAGTGAGACTTGTTCACTCAGCATGGAGTGGGATTCTGAGTGAAGTTGGCCACATTTGAATGAGTTTGGTCACATCTAAGTGAACATGCCGTACAAAACATAAACATGTTGTCCAAAACTTCAAAAATAAAAATCTCACATGCTTAGTTTTTATAACACTAGTAAGTTATTTAATTGACCCGTACGTCAAAATTGAAACAAAATTCAAAGTTGAAGAGAAGTTTCATGAAGTCTATAACACAACATATATGGGAATAATATTTTAATGTTTGTAGCAATCATATAAGTTAAATTTACTAGATGACTAAATAAAAATCATTAGTAATCTCTTCTGCTAGTCGATGTCCCATGACATCAATTCCATGAAAAGTCTTGAAAGCAGAGTTGGCTCCACTACCTATAGAAATTCTAGAACTAATTAGTTGACTTTTGCATGATGCTTTAAGTATATTCTAATATCTAGTAGTAAGTAATAACTCCTATTTCTTTTCATTTTGTCATTAAATGCCATGGTCATTAAATGCCATTGCCAAGTAGTAAGTGAAAATAATATTATAAACATGTAAACTACTATAATGGTCACAAGTACAAACAATGTATACTAACAAAGTCCTCGAGCCTGAGTTCGAAATGTTTTGCAGCAAATTTTTAGTTCTCAACACTAAACACTAAACACTAAACCCTAAACCCTATACCCTACACCCTAAACTCTATACCCTATAGCCTAAACCCTATACCCTAATCCCTAAACCCTTTGCCGATCAACCATCAATTGTTTGAATTTGAATTCTATTATTGAGAATATTGCACATGTAATATTGTGCAAAATGTTCATTTTGAGTTTTAAAACCATAATATGGGCTTCTACTATTGCAAAATCTAATGCAATTTGTTGAATTTGCTTTGTTCATTTTTTTTGGTACCTTTTCAATGTTAACCCCTCAAGACCCAAGGGGATTCTGTACTATTTGAAGAAACTAAACTTTGACTGCAATTATCTCTTGTACAACAAACTGAAGTGAGAATATGATTTGTACTTCAAAATTTCCCACATTAATATTAACATTGCAATGTATTTTTTGTATGTATATCTTATGTAATTTTTGAACAAAATGGGTTTAAAAAATGACCTGATGAACAAGTTAGAGGACACAATGTCCCCTTGGGCCTTGAGGGGTTAAGAACATTCCATCTCCTAAAATTATTGTGGTATGGCCCTTTAATCATTGAAATGTAGAAGAAGTTTTGCTCAGAGAGTTTTGATGGAATAATCAAGATTCTAGGTGAGATTTTATATTCCAATTATGTTGTTCAATTATGATCAATTGCTTTTACTTAACCCCTAAAGGACCCAGAAGCCCGAATTGGATCTCATGTGTTTTTTCATGTGGACTTCCTTTCGTTCAAAGTTGTTCGTTTTTTGACCAACATATGCATTGTTCTTCAATGATTCTAATGATATAAAATTCAGTCTTATCTGAATTATTGATTCTTTACAATTTGATCAATTGAACTTGTCATTTTAAAACAATGAAACTTAGGGGTTAAATCACTTTTGTTGTCTTGTTGCCTCTCTGGCAGGTGATCGAGGGTTCCATTCGACTTGCTTAGACCCTCTTATACACGAGATTCTCACATACTGATAGAATGGAGGCAGATGAAAGTCCACCAGAGACAAACCAGCATCCAAGCATACGACATACAGTTTTTCCAATGCGAATTGTGAACAGAGCTCAAGATTTCTCCTACAACCCACGTTTTGGAGCAGCAAGACATGGACGTGGAGTGACAGCAGGACGTGGAGGAACAATAGGAAGAGGGGGTACACCAATAGAAAGAGGAGGTACAACAATGGGAAGAGGAGGGGCAACAATAGGAAGAGGAGGTACAACATGATTTCTTATGATGCTTTGTTGAATTTTACTCATGCTACTTATGATACTCTGTTGAATTTTACTCATGATACTCTGTTGAATTTTACTCATAATACTCTATTGCATTTTACTCATGGTACAGCAACAGGAAGAGGAGGGGCAGCAGGAAGAGGAGGGGCAGCTGGAAGAGGAGGGGCAGTTGGAAGAGGAGGTGCAACACGAAGAGGAGGGGCAGCAGGAAGAGGAATAAGCGTACATGGTGGGGCAAGTTTACATGGTGGGACAATTGAAGCAACGGAATCAGAATCAAGAAGTGAAGATATTAACAATGACAGAAGCACACTAACTAGGACAGTGTATTTCTTACCAGAGAATACATCATGGGTAGGCAAGGCAAGGGAGGTGATACCTTTTCTAGAATCCTGGGTAGCAAGAACTCCAAGCGTCCTAGTGACCGTGCCAAGTTCAACAAGGTGGGGAGGATCAGATGAACCATTTCAAGTAGAGACACTGGAATATGGAATAGCAACAGCATTTGCAAGAGCACTGTCCACAAATACTACTAACTGCAATGGGCTTTTCTACAAAAGGACAAAGAAGAGGAAAAAATGTGGAGCAGATTCGGGTTTCTTCTTGGAGCCCTATTTCATTCGAAAGGGATCCCCATTTGGATCTTTGCCAACCCAAACTAATCTGGTTTATTGTCCAAATCCAACACTACTTCCAAAAGATGGTGTAATTTCTTACCGCAGAATAGTAGCTAGAGGACCTCCTCTACCTCCCACCTATCCAATGGTGCTATCAATTGAAAATTCTACTTCAGCTGAACATATCAGGTATTTCATTCTTTGATTTTTTAATTTATTTTTCTTTTCTAATTTTGAATTTCATACCTAACTCATTTATTTTAAAATCAAACTTAGGATTTTTAGAATCCAACTTAGTGTTTTTAGAATCTAACTACTGATTTTTAGAATCTAACTCAAGGTTTTTAGAATGAAATTTAACATCTTTATTACACTTTGTGGTGATTGTATTAATTTTGAGTGAATGGTTCTTTTTGTGCAGTGAAGTTTCTTATGCCAATGAAGAAAGGAGGTATGACATCAAAATGCAAATTAAATGTATTTTTTAAGTTTTTTTTTCACTTAAAATTAGAAATTGAATGAACAAAAATACTGACTGTGATTTTACTATTGTTCTTCAATCAGTGATGTAGAAATGGCAAGTTCACCACATGTATTAGGAGTGAGCCGTAATCAACTGGCTTTCAACGATGCATCTACATCCACGTGTAGTGTTGTTGATCTCACTAACACAAGGGAGACTGAAGATGTTGATGCAGACTACATCTTTATTACGGAGGAGTGGATAAAATCAGAAGAGGCCTACTACGATGCATTAAGAAGGCGAAGTTCAAAACCTTACGAGCTCAATCACAAGCATGCCGATGACATTGCCAAGGAGCGAGCACTTTGGCTAGCTATAGAGGAATTAGAAACAACACTCTTGCTAGGTCCAACACCAGATTTAGCAATACTACAGACCATTACAGAAACCCTAATTCATTGCAGAGATAAGAAGATGGGAATATCATGTTCAGAAAATGACCTCATTCGTATTACCACGCATCCCGCAATGTCCATGTACACAGCTGCAGATGTGCGGCAGCACTTTGCACTGGCTGCAAGACCCTTCTGGCAAGAGTGGGCGGAATTTGAAAAGATGCTCCAATTACTCCCAAAGGATAGCTCATGCAAAACCCTAGCCTTGTCGATCTTGTGTTCCTACGGTGAGCAAGGACAAGAGAACATTGACAAATTAGAAGATTTATTCAAAATTGATCTATTCAATTTGCCTTCTAATAGTAAGCTTTCAAAAAGTTTACTGAAACTGATGTGCCAGACTCAAGGTTCACCAAATGAGCTCGAAAAAGAGGAGTTATTTCACAGGCGGAAGGCAGTGGAAGAGGCATTATATGAGTTTCAAAGTATTTCATTCATTCCAGCTATGCTTGGAGAGCTCGAAGTCAATTCCAGAATGTCACATTAAGGTAATGAAATAATACCTTAACCCTTAAACGTACCACTCCTTTGTAGGAAAATCAAACTACACAATTTAGCCTTCAAGATTTATCGAAATATATTTTGTAATATTTTTCATGCATGGAATTGAATGTTTCCTATCAGTCTCGAAATTTTCAGATTTTTTTGATTTTATACGGCCTTTCTAACAAATTTATAGTCAAATACTTCAAAAAATAAATTTTATTACAAAAAAGCTTAAAAATTTTAATATTCTTTTGGGAGCAAGTACAAATTACAATGGAGAATCACATGATATGTTTTTCATAGAATTTTTTTATTTAAATTTTGAAATTTGAAAGGTGAACATCCTATGTAGTGTAATTCAAACCTTGAGCTACAAAGCTTGCACAAGCAATAAAATACTCAATAATTGGAATTTTTAAGATTTGAAAAGTGGAGTACAAACTAGACTTAATAAACTTCATTTTCATACTTATGTCCTCAAACTAATGCTTTCATCAAAAACAAAAAACAAGTGCATCAAGGTAGAGAGCACACTGCATTTTGTGAAAAATGGAGAGACATAACTCTTGAGAACAATGTGTGTTATCAAGTGAAAGTCGATTTCGTGCACAAAACCGGGATTTTAGAGACTAGCACCATTGACATGAATGGTGTCCAGAATGCTTGGCTCACCTCGTGTTGGAAGCAGTTCGTCTCCATGCCATTCGTAAGAATTCCACACCAATTCCTTTGTCTATGCTTTCAATCTTAATCCTGCATCAAGTCAACAATCTTTGCAATCAATTTTTGACCTAACTTTATGCAAAATTACAACACAATTTTCGAATACACCAACAAATGGGAGGGGTCGGTACTGCACCCTTTAAAAGACTCGGAAATTGTAAGACCAGACTTGCAGCTTAACACGGTATGTACCTAAAGATGTGTTCATGAAAGGTTTTTAATATTTGTAAGAGATTTTAGTTTAGTAACTTAAAAACATTTTACTTATTAATTTAAAGGCGGTTATGATAAATTGTGACACTTCGCAGGCAAGAATGATTGGGCATCTTATCTGGCTAATTGCCTCAAACGGCTTGGAAGTCAATCGGCCTTTTATATTCTCAACGCTATTGTTGATGTGCAAACAAGTGCCCTAATCAAAAGACCTCACGAAGGGGGTTGACAAGCAATTACGAGCGTCCTTGGAACGGGACTTCCGTCTTTGTTACCCTTCCAAATAGAACATACTGCAACAACTCACAAAATCCCTAACGGAAGCAAGAGACTTAGTGTCTCACCTGGTAGCGGACAACATCCACGAAGATTTGGGCTGGTCTTTCCAAGAGTTTGTCCTCGATGACTCTACTTGGACTATCCAAGTCCAAGCCAAAAATTGGAGCAATTATTTGGTCGCACCTTTTCAAAGACAGAGAGTTAGTAGGAAACGCCATGTGGGAGGGCTTTAACATGGCCATAGAGACGGCGCAAGCATCTTCTTCACGCAAAGAGGATTTCAGGGCCAATGTCAGGCTACTAAACGCAGAATGCCTCAAGATTACCTTCTCCGGGGCGTTTTCAGTTCAAGCAAGCGAATTCTTGAAGGCTGTCAAGTTCAGCGACTCCATCTCCCCGCAACAACGATGTTGGTTTTCAGATGCAGTGGAGCAGATGACAAGTGTCAAAATAAGCAGATTAGCAATATTCATTACCGGTTTAGAGTTCTTCAACAACACAAGCATCAACATAGAACTCTTAGATAGAGATGATGAGCCATGCATTCAATCTAGCACATGCTTTAGCATACTCTCACTCCCCCCTTACAAGTCTCTGGAAAGCATGATTAGGGAGCTAAACTACTCTTGCTTGGATACAAGCTATGGCCGTCATTAGTAGTGCTCAATAATGCTACTACTCTTTAATGCTTTCGCAAGATTTTCTCTAATTTTTTTCTTTTGAAGGCAACCAAATTTTGTGAAGAAAACTACTTAAATATGGAGAAATTCTATAAAAATATGATTGTAAGCTTAAAGTTTTGCCAAATATTCTTTCCCAATTCTTTTTTAAGTCACCAGTTAGGTTTCAGGAAAAAAAATCACTGCTATGCATTAATCAAGGCTTATTTGGTTAAACTTTACATCGATTAGTTCCAATGATTTGGGTACAGGATGAAATTATTCACAGATCATCTGAAGTTTCAGGGCCAGGGAGCACCGCTGGAGAAGCTCTTATAACTGCTTTACAATGCTACGCAGCTAAATCGACAAATGCCTGATGTCTTTTCTACTCTGTCGCCAATTCTACTCCTAAAACTTAAACCACATGTTCACTATCTACTGGGCAGCTGGATTCTCAAACATGATAAAATCTGACGTGAAATCAAGCCAAAACATATGCAGCACTCCATAGCTCTGATCTTCCCAACCTAAAGGACCAAAGATTCATTGTTTTAAAATGACAAATGCAATCAAATATACTGTGAAAAATACATTCCCATTCCGTTTCAGATTCAGATGGGTCAAATTTTATATCACTGGAATCAGTGAAGAGCATTGTATGTGTTGGTCAAAGAAAAAATAAATTTGAACAAAAGGAATTCTATATAAAACCTGCTAATAGAAACAGGAGGCTTTCTGGTTTAACTGATACAGATACACAATTGTCAGTGCAAAATGATCTAGAATAAGAAGAAATGCAACACTAGATCACTATTAACAGCGCAGCTGGATTCTCAAACACAGACTTGGTAGTAGCCTGTTGATTTTGTTGCTGCTGTTGTTGTTGATGATTATGTATCTGCGGTTTCTGGTCCAAGACTTGTTGCGACTGGGGCGGAGAGGACCCGGTGGATTGCCCTTACGAACTTGCGATCTACACACCAAAAGTTAAACTAGTTCCCTGATCATGCACTCCAAACCCTACCCCTAACGAACTCCGAATTGTCCGCCGAAGTCGCAGCAGCCAGGAGATTCAACAGACAGAAACGCAAACCCTAAAAAAAAGAAATGCACGCAGACGTCTACACCAGCCCCATTCCACTGGCCAATTTCGCTTACGCAATAGTTTCGTCTGCCATTTCAACAGGTTTGCTGAGATAAATTTGACCAAAGTTGATCTTATACGTGACCTAAAAGCAGGACATAATGGCAGATTGTTATCAATAAATCACAAAAAACTCGTGAATAGATTACTCGTTAACATCTACAAAGGGCACCGGACAGAGAGAGAAGAAAAAAAAACATCGCCTGCTTCACGTGACCTAAAGCTGGCAATACGTACCAAATTGTTGTCAAAAACCTCGTGATAGATTATTTCATTAACAACATTGACAAAGGAACTGGACACAGAGAGAGCGAGGTAACCAAAAAATAATTGTAAATTTGTAAAAAAGGTGCGTACATCGCCAATCTCCGCGTTCCGGCCGGGATTGTGCTGCGACTCGGGACGTATCTCGATATCCGAGGACTCGTCCACGATTTCTTGCATCGTGTTCTGAATGAACTCATCGAACAAATCCAGCTGCTGTCGCACCAAACCCTTCTCTTCGAAGATTGTAAGTGAAGCTGTCGTAATCTTGCCAGACATAATGTGTACCCTAGTGACGAGCTGAAATCTAAGCAACGAGCGGTGGGCGGAGCCGATGAGCACAAACGGACAGGGGGTCTTTGGGCAGGGCAGGGGGTCCTCGGGCAGGGCAGGGGGTTTTCGGGATGGTCTGAAATTTACAAATTCTATGCATACGATTACCTGTACATAACCGGGTCCAATATACGGATAAGTTGATATCCGCTAGGTAGATTGAACTATTATGGTCCATTGCATCTTTCCCGGGGTACATGGCATCTTTCCCATGGTACAAAGAATCTTACCCGGGGTGGAGGAATAATACCCGGGGTGCAGAGAATAATACCCGGCATGGAGGAATAATACCTGGGGTGCAAAGCATCTTACCCGGGGTGCAAAGAATAATACCCAGGGTACCGAGGAGCGTCATTTCATAGCCTTTTTGGCATTCCATAGCTCGGGCCCTGACAGGAGTTACAGCCCTCGATCTTGACCATCGACGGCCATAGCAGCTCACGCTATGTTAGTGCCAAAATCAACCACAACTTTAATTCTATTCTTCAAATCTATATCAATGTTCCAATTTTCGGGAGAATATGAAAAATGGGCCAAGTGAACCCCAATTGTAAATCTAACACCTAAATCTCCAAGAGTATTTTACTTTTGGATGATACACCAACAAAATTTGTTGAATCAACCACAAATGTAGTGATGTCTCATAAATGGAGAAATCTATGTATTATCATAAATGGTCCGTGTATCTTAGATTGTCACTTAATGCATTCTTTGGTATGAGGGGCTATTTTCCTTAGTTTTTGAATTTTAATGGATCTTATATGGTTTTGATAATTCTACTTTGATTCTTCAATTTCATGCCACAGTTGTGTAATTATAAATTATGATCTCTTTAGTAATTTTGACCCTATATTATCTTTAAGTTTTTGAATTTTCTTTGGACTACCTTAACATAGCACTACAACATAAGGAACGAAGTGCATCACTCAACAAGATTGACGCCATAAATACAAGTTGGACAACCTCCTCTTTAGTACAACTCCTACCGGAAAGATGAGAAAAAGAACATACCATACAATCAGCAACCTCTCATCAAAGAACCATCCCAATTTCCAGTGTATGTTATTTCTCAAAAGAACAAACGTACAGTGGGGTCCAACATGGAATGGCGTTTTTGTTTCGCAGTGAGAATTTTTTTTTAGTACTGCCAACTTTGAAAGCCTCCTGAGAGCTCAAAAATTGGTATCTTATCACGAAATTTTTACCAGAGACTCATCTTTAAGTTAATTATATGTATGCCAAGTTTCAAGGCCAACAAATTCACCCAAAAAAAGTTATTCAGAATCTACCAACATTGGTAGCTGTGGAATTTTTTTCACTGCTGCCAACTTTGACAGCCTCCCGAGAATGAAATTTTTTTTTCCTTACTTTGGTTTTTTTTTGCTAGAAACCAATTTGTATTAGTAATATATGGTAAAAATATCAAGTCTAAAAGATTAGTAAAAAAAAAGATATTCCCAATCTACCAACATGTGTAGTTGTGGGAAACAATGGGGGAAACCATTTCATTGCTACCAACTTTGACTACTATGTTGGTAGATTATAAATAACTTCTTTTTGGTGAATCTTTTGGCCTTGAAATTTGGCATACATATAATTGACTTAAAGATATTTCTTTGGTAAAACTTTCGAGGTAAAATACCAATTTTTGAGCTCTCGGGAGACTTTCAAAGTTGGCAATATTCAAAGTTGGTAGGAATGAAATGGTTTCCCCATTGTATCCCACAACTACACATGTTGGTAGATTGTTAATATCTTTTTTTTTACTAATCTTTTAGACTTGAGATTTTTACCATATATTACTAACACAAATTGGTTTTTACCAAAAAAAAACCAAAGTAAGGAAAAAAAATTTCCATTCTCGAGAGGCTGTCAAAGTTGGCAGCAGTGAAAAAATTTCCACAGCTACCAATGTTGGTAGATTCTGAATAACTTTTTTTGGGTGAATCTTTTGGCCTTGAAATTTGGCATATATATAATTAACTTAATGATGAGTCTCTGGTAAAACTTTCGTGGTAAGATACCAATTTTTGAGCTCTCAGGAGGCTTTCAAAGTTGGCAGTACTAAAACATTTCTCACTGCGAAACCAAAAACGCCATTCCATGTTGGACCCCACTGTACAATTGGTTCATAAACAACCAACAAACCCAAAACTTCAATCGTAAAAAAACAAAAATAAAAAACACAAACCATCTCATTCAATCAATATTGAGACAATTAATTGCAAACCAACCGATAGCATTTAATAAAGATACGAAGTTCAAAACTCCAAGAACATGCAAAGATAAAATGAACGGCAAACCATGCAACTAATACCATTGGCGCACTCTCAACATCTTCACATCTCCCAACAACTTTCAGTCTGAAAATTTGCAACGTCGTTACCAATAATCACCGCAAGAGCAAACGCCATCTTTGAAGTGGTGAAAGCGACTGGCATCCCTGGCCACAATCTCATGTCCAATCACCTTAGAGATGAACTTGGTTGCTGTATGGCAATCTGAACACACCCGAAGATTCTTGTACACACGAATTGGGTTTCCGCGAGAGGTGTGCATCATTCCATAAGCAATAGCTAGCTTTTCACTGTGAGCACAAAGAGCAAGTTCTTTGTCCTCCTCATCAATATTGCGCAAGACAAGCCGAGTATCAGGAACATAACCTTCAGCCCTCAACCTTTTGGTCAAGTTCTCCAGCACAGCATAGATGTGCTTTGCTTCTGGGTGAGAGCTGTCTCCTACAACAAAGTGATGAATCTTGTCATTAATCTCAATCCAGCTAATCCCTGGCTCTTTGCGAATACCTCTTTCCTGCATCATACACCGTATTGATGACACCTGATCCCACTGGCCAGCGGCAGCATAGATGTTGGAGAGGAGCACGTATGGAGCGGCACCCTCCGGTTCCAACTTAACAACCTCTTTAGCAGCGAGTTCACCCAACTCCACATTACCATAATTTCTACAAGCACCAAGCAAAGCTCCCCAAGTAGCTGCATCTGCTTCAACTGGCATATTATCAATAAAGAGCTTTGCTTCCTCTAAGTTTCCTGCCCGCCCAAGAAGATCCACCATGCAACCATAATGTACCACAGTAGGTTCCATGCCATAATATTGCATCATAACCCGAAAGAGCCGACGGCCTTCATCAACAAGGCCTGCATGACTACAGGCTGACAACACTGCCACAAATGAGTAATCATTAGGTTCAACACCATCAGCAATCATTCTTCTAAAGACTTCCAGGGCTTCAAGTCCACATCCATGGCCTGCAAGTCCACCAATCATCACGTTCCATATCACCACATCACGTTCCTCCATTCTGTCAAAGACTCGAAGGGCAGCATCGATGCAGCCACTCTTAGCATACATGTGAACAAGCGCACTAGCCACACGCAAATCCGACTCCAATCCATCTGCCAGGATATGGCTGTGCACGTCCTTCACCCACTCCAGAGCACCCGCACTTGCACATGCATTCAAAATGCTCACATACGTGATTGCATCTGGCACACAGCCCTCCCTTCGCATTTGAAGGAAACATTCATATGCTTCATGCCCACGTCCATGGCCTGCAAGTCCACCAATCATCACGCTCCATGTGATGACATCACGTTCCTCCATTCTGTCAAAAACTCGTTAGGCATCATCCATGCTGCCACTCTTTGCATACATGTGAACAAGTGCGTTCCCTACACGAACATCTGATTCAAGACCATCGTGTCTGATGAGCGCATGAAGCTCTTCGCCCCATTTCAAAGCTGCTGGACTGGCAAATGCCTTCAGGATGTTCGAGTAAGTAACTTCATTTGGCTGCACACCTTCTTGGCACATTTGATTGAAAACTTCCAGTGCATCTTTAGCACAATTGTGCTGAGCATAACCTCCAATCATGATGGTCCAACTATAAACATTCTTGTTCAGAAGTTTATCAAACACTCAGCGTGCATCCTGCAGCCTCCCACATCTGATGTACACACTCAAAAGGTTGTTCGCCACACGTACATTTTGCTCCATTCCACTCTTGATGATGCATTCATGAGCCTGCTTGGCCGCCATAAGGTCTTTCTGCTTCAAGCACCGCTTCAAAACTTCAACATACATGTACGAGTCTATAGTGATGCCTTGTTGCAGTAGATTCCTTATAACAATATGCGCTTCGCTCGTGGTACTTGTGCTCCAAATGTGCGTCCTACCAACAGCATGAGAATGTGATGTTCCCTGAGTGACCAATTTGAGTCTTGCCTTCACCCAAGTTGGAGTTTTCCAGCCATCTAGCCAAAGCGCTTCTCTTTTCACCTTATGTTTAAAGTCAGGTGATCTGGGGTTCCTCTGTAGGCACCACAACCCACCATCAAATATGCAACATGTGACGCATATTTAAGCCCGGTTAATCTGCACCCAACACTCAACAATCAAGGGTAACATCTTTTTCAACACTACAGGGATCAGACTCCACTCCAAAGTACACAAAGCACAATACCCATGATTGCCTAGTGCCCACATCCTTTGTGCAACTAAGAAATATCCACCTCACGTGTCTCATCCAAGGCTTACATCCACTTCCTAGCATCAACCCACTGGCAGTCCTGGGATACCTTGTCAACTCTGTTGTCCCACCACTGGGAAGGATCCGCAAAGTACTCTTCCCAAAGCTCTTCAGTCCGCTCAGCTCTGTCTGAGGCAAGTGCAACACACTTCATGTCAGTCACATTCTCTCCAGGGAAAACAAATCCTATCCACCTCATTCCACGAGACCTGTCACACACCTGGAGCTTCGGCACTCGCGGATGATCTTCTCCAAACCGACGGTGTCGATAAACACCTAATTTGTCCACACCGTCCTCCATGAAAGCACATGAGCGCGGATAACCAAGGGTAGACAGGCCATGGAGACTTCAACAATGTGTTCGCACACACATCCTGCTCACAGAAAGCCCAACAGTGCGTCAAAAAGCACACTAGTAGCAGAGCTCAAGCACACCTTCCTATCAATATTGAAAGAATCTTCAACTTTCAACCTGAAGGCGTGACCGGAAAGAGGCCAAACCTGGAGTTGTGGAACAGCTTTATGCACAAGGTCGATCCGTTCCCAGTTTCCACAGGTGCCTCTTATTCGAAAAGAACGTCCACAAGCTTTGGATGCATGTCTTTGCTGACGAGTTGAAATAGGAGGCCCCAAATAATTTGTAGAATACGAGGTGCTCGCGGTGATGGCATCAAGCGCCGACGCTGCCCGCCAGTCTGAAACCACAACTGAATGCATTTCGTTTTTCTGAAGAAACAAATTGTCAAGCGTGAGAATTCACTAGATTGGGCAGCGACGTTCTACCCGAAGAGCATACTGCAAAAAGAACACAGTCACCAATTCGATAATTGGCTAAAGATAACATCAACCCGCTGTACTACTTTGAGTTGCCTTCTACAGAAACAACCAGTCAATTGAAAATCCGTTTAGTGATTATTTGCAAACGCCACTGACAAATCTGCAACAGGGTATGGTCCAAAACACCATTCAGCTCTTACCAGCAATTCAAAAATACCGACACTGTAGCTTCAGGGCGTGAATCTGGTCATCGGAAACGCAAGTCAAGAGAAATGAATCAGCAACGTCACCAGCAAACTCGACAAAAAAAACCCTATCTCTCTACACATTCATGACCGCTTACACCACTTGCAAGAAGCGCAAAGTT
Source organism: Pohlia nutans (assembly GCA_022496805.1). NCBI lineage: Eukaryota > Viridiplantae > Streptophyta > Bryopsida > Bryales > Mniaceae > Pohlia > Pohlia nutans. Next base: position 7,893,066 of record CM040106.1, on the reverse strand, counting down.
CACTGCCACACGAAACTGACACTCTCAACTAGATTGGGTTAGAAGGTGTGTAAGAGCTTGGTGGTCTTTAAAAGTTTTTTAGCACCAAGAAAGGAGCTCCAAAAGTTTGAAAACTTTTGAAGACCACCAAGCTCTTACACACCTCTTACACGCCTAATAATGATAAACCACCAAGATCTTGCATACCTTCTAACTATTTGGAGTGAAGAAATAAGAATATAATAAAGAATAATTCATGGTTGATTCTTGAAATCCACAGTGACTTTACGGATAACTCCAATGTTGAGGAGAAGGTTGTGAAGAAGGTAGTCAAAGAGGTTGAGAAGAAAGGTGAGGAGAAAGGAGACAAAAAAGTTGATTTTCCACCACATTTTTGGAATCCGACTCTAAAGAAATGGATTCATCAAAATTGGTGTTCAAACTCGGCGTGAGCCGGGACTCAAGCCCATTTGTAAAGGCACAAACTCCTCATGTCGGCTAGCAGCCGATAAAGAATTATTAAACAAATAATAAACCATTGGAAGCGTCTTTTCAAGACCTTTCCAATGATATATTACACGCCCTATAATTCTCAATATTGCGGTCGCAAAATGAAAAAGAAAATTCTGAACTAGTTTAGTGACTGCAGTTCAGGCTGCTCAGTATCGGCTGCCAGTCGACACAATAGTCACTAAACTATTAGTTTTAACCGATAGATTCATAAGTTTAAAATATGTTCTCTACTTAGATTCAAAATCATGATTCAAATCTATACAAACGTGTTTCAAAACCACACAATTTTGTTTCATGTACTCTACACCTAGGTCCCGAAACCTTGAACTTTGTTTTGTAACTAAATAATAAGGACATTGTATTGGCTGGCAACCGATACACTTCCCTTTTGTGTCGGTTGGTAGCAAACACAAACATGATATGTCGGCTGGCAGCCGATACAATGCAAAGTCCAAGAGATATCTTACCTTTGAGGCAGTCGCGAACGTCATCTTTAAACTTATCGGTTGCTCAACGTTTTGTATCAGCTGCTCACAGTTTGTATCGGTTGGTCTGAATTTATTGTTGGTTGCCCGATGCTTTATATCGGCTGGTCTCAATCCATTGTTGGCTACCCTGCACTTTCTATCGGCTATTTTTTGCAATGTGTTGATTGATCTACTAAAACGAATTCAATAATTTAAGTAGGTGGAAGTAATCTGTTGACAGCCGACATTGGGAGAGAGAGAGAGAGAGGAAAACAATGCAAAGAAAGAGGGAGAACGTTGAGAAAGTGAGTAGAGAAATGAGAGAAGAGAAAAATGAGTCCCCCCAACCCAAACCTAAAGCCATCATGAGTAATCAGAGGTTTGGAGGTTGAAGTGATGATGGGAGATGTACGTTCCATCTGTCACATCATTTTCCGCCAAGTTCAAAACTCTCATCTATCTCGGTTGTTCCATCCGCCCATCGCCATCGTTCTTCAATCATTTGCTCTTGCAGACGCCATTCCTACATAATTTTTCATTCATCCACGAGAATTCCATCCATGTAAAAATGCATGCATGGTATGTAGCTTTCTCAATCACATTCCAAGAAGTTTCAACCAATTTTCGATTCTTAAATTTGGCGCAAAAAACTTTGCTCCAATGCGAGTTTGATATGTTCTTGAATTGGGCACCAATTTGGAATCTGTTTACTGTACTCATTTTTTTTGCTTACCTTTTTCATTTCTTCTCTCACTTCAAGGACGTGCGTGTGTCAAATTTAGGTTGTGAGCATGTGTGCAAGTGTGTATAGTGTGAGATTTAGTATTGTGTGTATGTGTGAATATGAAGATTGTGTGTATGCGAGGATTTTTGTGTATGTTTAAAGACTATTAGTTGACCGAATAAGGACTAACTTTGTAAAGGTGCCGATGCAAGGTTGTCACGGTTGATTCTCAAGGTTGTAATGTCAGTTTCTGTAAGGGTTTCAAAGTTCTCTTCTACGGTTTTAGTATGTCAACAATAAAGCTACCTAATTGTTCAAAACTATTTCTCTTCAAAATGCCTATTTCAATACTTTCCAACTACTTTTCAAGTTTAAACTACTTTTCTAGTCTAATCTACTTTTTAGTTGCTCTAAAGTCTTTCTTGAGAACATTTTTAAATTGATTTCAGCTTCTATTTTTTTGTTTCTATTAGTACCATTTTCTATATTATTTGCTAATTAATACGTAATTCTTCATCAGCCGATACCTATTTTTGTATTCGCCACTGACAGATACTTATTTTTGTATCGGCTGCCAGCCGAATCATTTTTTTGCTACCAATTCTTTTTGTTTTGCAATTGAATTTTGAGAACTGCAGGGTGCGTAATATACCGTTCGAAAGGTCTTAAAAAGATGCTTCCAATGGTATATTACATGAACTGTAATTGTCTATCGGCTGCCAGCCGATACTTTTTTCTAACTGCCAATTCATTTTTGTTATGCAACTGCAATTTTGAGAATTATAAGTCGTTTGAGAATTATAAGTTGTCTTATATACCGTTTGAAAGGTTTTGATAAGACATTTCCAACGATATATTATATGACTTGTAATTGTCTATCAGCTACCAGTCGACACATTTTTCTAGCTGCCAATTAATTTTTTTTTGCAAGTGAAATTTTGAGGATTATAGGTTGTGTAATATACCATTGAAAAGGTCTTGAAAAAGACACTTCCAAATGTTTATTATATGACTTGTAATTTTCTATCGGTTGCCAGCCGACACATTTTTCTAACTGCCAATTCATTTTTGTTTTGCAACTGCAATTTTGAGAATTATAGGTCGTGTAATATATCGTTAGAAAGGTCTTGAAAAGACGCTTCCAACAAAGATTGATAGATAGAAACTCCAATCCTATTGAAAGGGCCGGCGTGAATAAGTTCATTTTGCCAGTGAGCCAGTGTTTACCAAACAAAGGTCTATTGGTACAAGACTGCTCTTGTCTTTCAAAGATAGATACTCTAGACCTTATAACCAATATGACTACACTTAGAGGTGTAGTTTGCTTATTTTGTGGGTATATATTTTGTAGGTTTAGATGGGTGGTCATCAAATCATCTTTTTCTGGGTTGATTGTTGTGGGATATGATTATGAGTATTATGTGGTCTGGGTTCGATTTCCAAGCGGGTCCGTGGGAGCAGTAATATGATATAGATGATTTGGTACTGCTAGTGATTTGATCATAGATAGGAAAGATGTAGCAGCCAATCGACCTTATCCTACTGTACTGAGACAAGACTAGAAAAAAGTGGTCTAGTCCACTTTCTGCAAAGGGGTTTTTTATTTATTGATTAGGGGGTAAGGGTTGATTATTTTCTATTTTGTGTTTATGTAGGATGATTGAGCCAGCATGGTGTATGGCAACTGTATTTATTTCTTTAAAGGTTTGTCGGAAAGAAGGTTTCGGGAATTTAGAATTTGTCTTTGAAAATGTCCATGAAAGGGGCATGTGTTGTGTCCCGGGCTTCGGCTGTGATGACTATAAGAGGGCCAACTTTCCAACCTTGGACTATGATAGTGTTAATTAGTGGTTGGAATTTGGTAATTTTATTTTGGATAGTGTCTGCAGAGAATTTGTCATTTGTGTATGTAAATTCAATAAATTGGATTGTGATATCGTTCGTTGATTATAATGGGGGGTATTTTGGTATGGGACTCCTTTTACACAAAGAATGTCATGTTTAAATCTGGCAGTGCACCGACACATGTTTAAATTTTATACATTTTTCTAGTTGCTAATTCATTCCGTCGACGAGGAACTCGGAGAGGATTTTACCCTAGAAAATATGAAGGAAAATCGTCAGCGTCGTCGTCGTCGTGGTGACCGTCGTCCTCATCATGCCCTTTGGTATTATTGGTCCTATTTGGTCGTGAAAAGAAGGAAGAGATCGAAGTTGAAATTGGAAACTTGAAAGGTTGTTTGAAAAGTTATATAAATGGCTATTCAAAAGGTTATTACAAAAGTTATTTCAAACAATATTTAAAAATCAATTGACATATTTTTAAAACGAAAGCAAAGATCGACTTCATTCATTTTTTGTGTAATTTATATTTTATTTCATTTTTATATGGACACCTTTCATTTCTTATTTGTTAGTTTTGATTTTTTTGGAATTTTTTTCACAAAGCGGTCTTCAAGAAATTTTCAAAATCTACACATTGCAAACCATCATCCAAAAACGAGTAACTTTGTTTTTAACTTTACTATAATTCCGTCAACGAGGTACTTGGAGAGGGTTTTTATTCAAAAAAATTACAAAGGGAATCAGCCTAGCTCGCGGCTTTCTAAATATACATAGAAATATACTTTTTTATTTATTTACTTCCTGAAGGTGAGCAATTCAGAGTGTAACTCACCTTGCAAACTTCTTTGGCAAGTGCCGCAATAGTCATTTCATTGTGAAATATTTTAATTTATATTCAAATTATAAAATATAGAGTTTGTACCAAAGGGCATGATAGATTATGATTTACGTCGACGGTTGTTGTGCGCAGCATCGCGTAGCCCTAGTTTTTGTTTTGCAACTGCAATTTTGAGTATTATAAGTCGTGTAATAAACTATTGGAAAGGTCTTGAAAAGACGCTTCCAACTTTTTATTACATGACTTGTAATTTTCTATCGGGTTGCCAACCGACACATTTTTCTAGCTACCAATTCATTTTTGTTTTGCAACTACAATTTTGAGAATTATAGATCGTGTAATATACCGTTGGAAAGGTCTTGAAAAGACGCTTCCAACCGTATATTACATGATTTGTAATTGTCTATCTGCTGCCAACCGACACATTTTTCTAGCTGCCAATTCATTTTTGTTTTGGAACTACATGCAATTTTAAGAATTATAGGTCGTGTAATATACCGGTTGGAAAGGCCTTGAAAAGATGCTTTCAACAGTATAATAGACAACACATTTTTCTAGCTGCCAATTCTTTTTTTTTTTGCAATTGCAATTTTGAGAATTATAGGTCGTGTAATATACCGTTGGAAAGGTCTTGAAAAGACGCCTTCCAAAAATATATTATACAACATGTAATTTTGTATCGGCTCTAGCTGATAAGAGAAGATGCCCAATTTGACAACCCTTAGTGACTATGTCATGTACCAAATCCTCTAAAGTGGATACAAGGTCAGAGCGGTTGATCTCGCTCCAGCTGCTAGTCATTCTATTGGCAACTAGTTGATACTATCTACTTTGAAGTAGATGAAACTTGAAGATGAAGAAGTGAAGGAAGAGTGATGAGTCACATAAAGACCTTGTTGGCGAAGGCAGTGGTAGCTGTGACGACGTCGAGGGTGAAATTTAACTTTTGGTCCAAATTATGGGAATTTCAAAGTGGACTCCTATGAAAGCCAAGAAAGAAAGCAAGGGAGTGGTTGCTAGAGAGTGTTGGACATAGACATGACAAAAAGAGTCGTGTCTCCTCCAAGTAGTTTATGCAAGCATTGACATGTCTCATCGAATGCCCTCATACTTGAAGATGAGGCTTTATGTTACTAAGGTGATTCAACAAAGTTGCAACTAGCAACCTTGACAAACTTGGAGGTTGTTGGCGCCATAATGGATGAGGATGTTGACGAGGAAGGATAAGATTAGCTTTGTGCTTTTGTAGTGGCTATCGGCTGGCAGCCGATACACAATACTCAAATATTTACAGAAGTTCTAATGATCGATTTTGGTCACTTGAATTTCAAATGATCCTCTCCGGCTAGAATGGTTCTATGTTTATTTACTTTACTTTGAGGATGATAACGTGTTTAAATCAACTTAGGACAAGACATGCACTTAGTCGATTGTCAACTGTATTGGCTATTGGAAGCTAATGAATATACAATACTCTTGCATTTTTAGAAGCAAGAATGATTTGTATCATATGATTTGAATTTCATATGATCCTTTGCAACCAGAATGGTTCCAGGCGTGTACATTCAAATTTTGACAATGTGATTAAAACAACTTTTTTACAAGTTAAGTGATGTAGCTTGTACTATTGCCTTTATTAAGATGTTTTGTACATATCACTTGTTATCTCCACTAATTATATACAATCACCACATTTGTGTGAAATGTTGTTTGTGAGGTCACATGAATGTCTAGCTCCTTGCTTGTGCACACTTAGTTCCTTCTCCACATAGATTCAATTCTATCATATAGTCGGCTCGAGTACTCCATTTTTTGTTCAAACTATGATCATGTTGAAGAACTTTCTCATTTCAGGTTATTTAGTAACTTTATCAAATCCACCTAAAGTTTGCCAAACGATATTTTCCTAAGTCGTTGTCTTTGTCTTTGTGTTTGGGGTCTTTTGCTTGGAGTTTAGGACTTTTAGAGTATAGGGCTTAGGATTTTGGAGTTTATGGTTTTTTTCATTGTTTAAATTAGTTTATATTTTGTTTAGGAATATGGAAGACCATTTTAATTGAGGAACATTTTTTATTTTCTTTGTATGGTTGTTGAAAATTGTGCTGGTAGGCCACCGATATTTTTGTTTTAGCAAACTATGTTTGAAATTAATTATCAGTTAATCGCCATGTGGCATGTTCAACTAAATGTAATAATTTCATATAATAATTTTGCAAACTTATTCTGTTTCACAAAACCATTGTATGAGGTTGATGGAATAGTTGGTAAATGTATTGGCGGGCCGCCGATACTTTTGACAAAAAAAATTGTAGTGTTTTCTCATTTCAAATTCACTCCAACAAATTTTACTCAAAAAATATTAATTTTTTTTTGTAATCGAATTCATAAGGAATTTTTAATTTGAACTTTTAAATTTTATAATTAAGTATTGGCGATAGTATTAGTGAATTGAATCGTACAGATTGCATTAGAAATTAAAAATCTAGAACTTTAATTTGTATATCAATTCCAAGATATTTTTCTAAATTATACGTTATGATGATTTTTTCCAAATTTTCAATTCCAGGGACACCTTGGTACGTTTAGAGGTAAACATCACATAAGCCGCAACATTTGCTAGCTAGGATAATGGAAAACTAAATGCCAAAAATTTTGGAATGATTTTTCCAAATTCTTTTGGTTGTAAGTAAAGTTGATTGTCCTAAACCCACCAACTTAATCAATTTGGCCTGTTTTTGGCAATGCTAAATTTGAAATAAATATGACCACATTCAAAATAGATTTTGATGAGGATTGTAAAAATTTGCAACATCTTATTCTCATTTGTCAATTTTATACAAAATTCAAAAGTGGAAAGTAACATCTGATACATACATCACATACCAATTTCCTAAGTTCACACTTTGTTGTTCCTATATTTTGCTCATGAACTAACCCAAAACCACCAAGTATTTTTTCGCAATGCTTGGCATGCCATTAGTTTACTTGAATAGTGAAATTGGTCGTTTTGAGTCTCAACCGTGGTGGCCCCAAGAAAGCTCTACATGTCATAATTGGGGGAGGTGGTGGTTTTAGGACATCCTACCTTTAGGTGAATTTTCTTTTTGAAAGATATCCACAAAGCTGGCATCTACCAATCATTATATTTCTAAAAGAAAATTCTACAGGGATTTAGGAGGCATATACAGTTTCATGCCTTTCTTCATGTAGAACGTTTCACCCAAGATTTTCTTTGGTGGTCCGGTCAAGTCCCTGGGTGAGGCTTAACCCCTAAACGCTGCCGCGAACAAGAAATGGCTTATGACTGAAGTCGACTGTTCAATTCCAACTGCTACGTGGATGGTTTGCATCCAATCCTTTATGTGAAGGGCTTTGCTTGGTGATGCCACTCCTTCAAGTTAAATTCAAATCATTCAAACTATTTTTAAATTTACATGGGGTCCTTACTACAAAAGAGTCGTACAAACCGTTTGCCGTGAAGTGTATTTTGAATTTTTTTGCTTGTTCTACTTAAACTAAATTTAGGCCATGAAAATGAGTTCCATTGCATCTAAGCTTAACCTATAAAATGAAGCTTGCCAAGTCTAGTTTCTACTCCACTTTGAATTTTTGGATAATTTTGAAAATTGAGTGTTTTATTGTAGTTAAAAGTTTGGTGGGTATTGCCGAGGTGTAATTTTTTTAACAAATTTAGATACTCCATCAATTAAACTTTTCTTCATTGTAATTTATGAATGAGAAAACATGAATGAAATCTATACATCGTCCAATCATTGGACAGTTGGACCTTAGGGGTAAAAGCGAGCTTGGGACGGAGGGCGTGAGCATCAAGACCGTCCACGGTGGACTGTTGGATGGCATCGCATCGTCCCTTATCTTTTGCTTGCCCAGGGCCTGCTGCCAGGGCGTGATGGCTCTTCCAGGGACTTGGTTCAATTCAGGACATGCATTCCTTCTCTTCATGGCTCTTCCAGGACATTGAAACTTTCACTTATTTGACTTCAGGACATGCACTTTTCTTCATTTATAAGGTCATTGTAACAACATTCATTTCATTACTTTTGAGGAATTTTTTTGGGTACATATAGAGTGCACCAAATTGAAGTAAAGTATGTAATTTATTGCCTTCATTGATAAAATTAACAATTTTTTACGATGCTACAAAATAGGTCATCAAAAAGTGCTTGAGAAATTGTTCTTTTTGTTTGTCCTCAAAGCCGACAATTGTATGAACCTAAAATCAAAAATTAAAAAAATCAAAACAAAGAAATATTCTTTTGACATGATGTGACAACACCTAATGGAACTGCACAATAATGATATAGTTCTAGGTATTGTTCAATCATTTACAATAAAATTCTTAGAAAAATTAGGAGAATTATATTTTTTAAACTTTGATCTTGTAGTTCATTATGATTGATTGAAAGCATCATGATTCAATAGTGTTCACATAAGTTTTTATTATAGCTTGATCGAGGTGTCTTCATATCTATTTATAAGCAATCAAAAGAGTATTTTATAAATTAAAATATTACAAAGTATGAAAAAGACAATTGAACGTTGTACAGTACATTTTGTACTTTGGCTAATTATTCCAAAATTCATAAGATAATGAATATTTTTTCATCTTTCATATAATTAATACATTACTCTCTTCTAAGAGAAATTTTAAACATATTTTGACACTATTACTGAATTGAATTGTATAGATGTCATGAAAAAATCATCATTTACTACTTTCATTTGTAAATTACCCTAAAAGAATGGATTTAGTGCCCAAAGCTAGTCAAAAACCTCACAAATTCATATTAATTACTAAAATGTTCAAAAAATATAATTATTTTGGAATGTGTGCAAGTTTCAATGGAGAATTAGATGACAAAATTGCCAGAAAAAGTGAACATTTTTGTATAGTAATTCATACCATGAGCTATAAAGCTTGTAAATATGTGATATTTGCTTGAAATTTAGTAAATTGTGAGTAATGTGACTAACTTTTGTGGTAATGGTTAACCACATTTAGTCGCAAATTACTAAATCTTTTAGATAATCACATTGTGGTTCCAAAAAAAATCATCCCAGAAGATCCCAAAATCATGAAAATGGTAAATGAACACATAAATGTTGAAAATCAAACAGTGCAAAGCCAATTGATTTAATATTTTTTGGTTGGGAGTTGAAACCAGTGGCAAATTGTAAAAACCTATGGAAGTATGCAATGTTAAAAAGCTTACCACATGGTGTCACGGGAAGGTCACTTCCAAATATTACATTAGAACAATGTGCAAAAGTATATGGGGTCCAAATAGATCTTTAAAAATAATTTTTATAAATGAATTACATTAATATAGGATGCTCAAAATTGAGAATTGAAATTATCAGGTGAATCTTTGATCACTCATGGTGTACACACATTTGAGAATTAAAAGGTGGGTATGGTCATATTGTAATTTTTTTTTAAATCCATCAATTTGACACTCAAATGTTGTCAATCTATTAATTAAAATGCCCAAAAACAAACCGCAATAAAGTTAACCTCTAAAGGACTATGCTCATTCCTTAAAAAATATTGCTTCTCATGATGCTTTTGAAAACACAAGTGTAGAAAATAGTGGTCATGTAGAAAACTTCACTGTTGAAGCTAAGAGAGAACTTAGTTGTGAGATTGTACACAAATAGTCAAGACAATCTACCGTATGCATTATGTGATTGCAAGGTTTGATTGTGAGTTTTTTTCTCAAATTTCTAAGCACAATCAACGTGTGTTTAAATATGTGTTTAAATATGTGTTTAAATAAGTGTTCACATAAAATGATGTTCTAAAAATAAATACAACAACAATGATTGATTCCAAAAGATTTATGTTAGGGTGAAGTGATTCTTGATGACTCATTTATTTAGGCCGGTGTTTATGATTGTTATCAATTGTTACATTGTATAAAATGTGGTAAGAATTCATAAATAATTCCAAAAAAATTCAGAATAGTAAAAAATAATACAAAATATGTAAAAAGCATTCAAATATTCTAAAAATATTCTATTTAAATAATATTCAAACGTTTTCATTATTATTATATAGTGTTTATCACACACTAAAGTCAAACGTTTTACATTATAGACACCTTTTTATGAAAAAAATTAATGTCAAGTTAGTCTGGGTAATTGTATGGAGATGACTGAGACCAAAAACAGGCCAGCAACGCTGCTTAATCAGGGAAGACAAAGTAAGTAATTAGTTACATGGTCGTGTAATATCTTGTTAATGTATAGACTTGGTTAAGTGAGTACTTCAGCCCCAAGACGTGCCTTAGTTCCCAAGGAGTCTTTATATTTATGTATATATACGCTTGGATCACTTTAACATACAATCTAAGGTTACCTTGGCGTACTTGGATTCCTAACAGGTCAGACAAGGTATGGGAAGAGTATGCTATTGCTGAGGTAGTTAATTTGCTAAGTATGTGTACTGGATCTGGTAAAAGTCCAGTTCATAGATGTTCTCGGTGTCATTGAATTGGGAGTGTTTTGAAGACAGAAAGACAGGTGCTACGTGAGTTTAACTTTTGTGCATGGAGGAGGATACCAAGACAACGACGACTTGGCATAGGGAGTAGTTAGATGACAGAGAGACAAGTCCTAAGTACTTACACTAGTGCTTGCAAGAAGAACATAAGACATGGTATTTCAGTCTTCCAAGTTAGATTACAACAGAGTGATATCAGTAAAGTAGACAGAACAGTAGAGGCTGAGATTGTAAGAAGTATACTTTTATTCCAGAGGATGTAACGATGGAATGGTACTGTAAAGAGTTTAAGTCCGAGGAACTATGTTAAACAAAGAATTTGAACCTATGTATCACATAATGCACAACCATGGAGTCCATGTTTAACAAAGAGTATACAAGGAGTGACCTGCTGGTGTAAGACTTGAGCATAATAGCAAAATACTGTAAGTCTCAAAAACCAAGAAGTGAGTCTTGCATGTCTTACTACTACTCTTACACTAAGCTTGGATCCGCTATCTAAGCTAATCACTGCCAGTGCCACCGCCCTCCTATCCCTTGTCCTCCATGGCGGCCGTGTGTTTTGGTTCGGTAACATTTTGCCCTCCTTTGCATAGTGCAATTCATCCTTGGATTGCTGTTAGTGGCGCGATCGGCGGGCGGTAGGTCGGTGGTCGGGGTGAGTCTGTCCGCGTGGTTCCTGTACTTGGCGTTTTGGAGGTGCTTGGTCACCGTAGAGAGCGGCTATAGCTGCAGCAACACCTCGGTGCATTAGGTCATGCTTAGTTTTAGAGGTGCTGGCATGCTGATACACATCATATACAGTCTTGCCTAAGAGCTTGTTGCAAGCAAGACATTGAAGGCCTTATTCGTTAAAATGAGACAAGTTGTAGTCTCATTTTAATCCCTTCTATATTTAGATCAGAAGAAGTGTTCATTAAATTGAGACATTTCAATAAATTGAGACTTTTAAATGCCAAAATACATTTGAAATTACTATTTTGCGACTTTAGATCATAAAATGGGTTCATTAAATTGAGACATTTCAGTAAAATGAGACTTTTAAATGCCAAAAAACATTTGAAATTACTATTTATAGATTCATGGAGTAGGATGCCACAACAATGAACCTTTGAAATATTCCATCTCATTCGAAATCTACATAGATCATAATAATGCCAATGTCAACAAATCCAAAAATTATGAAAACTGAGAGTGGCACACGATAATAAACAGAACATCTTAAACAAAAATTCAATTCAAAATGAAGTATGTTGAAAAATAATAATGAAAACAATCAAGTATGCTATTAATAATAATCAACAATCAATACATTGCCAAACTATTTTAATAAAATTGATAAAGTATATATATATCTAAACATCTTAAAATAAGTAAATGCGAAGCGCATTCATCGCCACACCGTACAAATAAGACAACTTACATACGTATCAACTATTCATCCATCTCTAAAGTCTTGGCCACACCCTACGACGAAGACAATTTCTATACCTATGAAATACTCATTCCTCCGCTATAGATGCGTCATCCCCGTAGTCAACCGTAAAAGCTTCCACTGATAACTTGATGATGTCAATTTGTGGCTTTGGAATTGCCACCCTTGGATCAGAAGTTCCTACTCGCATTCGTGGCTTCCAAGCAATCATGATACAGTCCGTGCTAGACCACGTTGGGTTTATGGCTCGATCTTCGCGCCACACAGTGCCTTTTTTTGTGTCCCATCCATCATATGTTTCCATATTGATGTGTTGCTCTGAAGCAGGCGTCCAATATTGAATTTGGATCATATGCAAATGATCCGGATCCGGACTTGGGTTTGTTATTGCTCTAGCAAGCCAAAATGGCCTTGCGTCACCATCAGCAGGACGGACTGCAACAAATTAACCTGCAAACCTATCGCGATTGACACGGATTGAAGTGCGTGGACGATCACGTTTATGTCCAACAAATGGTGCATCCTCTGCATCTTCTTCTTGCAGTGTGCCATCCCTTTGCATCCGATCAAAATCGTCCTGAATGATCCTTGAAGCCGGCCAAAATCCTTGTAGTAATCCTTCACGTGGCTCCAGTGCAACATTGAGAGCTGTTCTAACACCTTTCCAATATTCTTTTAAAGGATCATTCTTCCGTCTGAATTCTCTTGAGAGATCCTCCTTCGCCATCCCGCTCCAGTGTGCAATAAAACCGTTCAAACCTCTCTTAATCTCATCAAGTGAACGCATCTTTTGGGGAACTAGAGGAAGGGGATCACCGTTGGGAACTCTTGGACACTTGTCTTCAGTTTGAGACCACAAGCGAATCCCGTTGCCATGCTCTGGCAACCAGATTTTGTCTATACATAAATTCTTGTACTCCATCAAAGGACACCCACTAGAATCTATATAGAACTTGAATTGCTGGGACTTAGAATGACCCGATAAGAAATCGCCGCCTGAGCCTAAATAACCATCAACAAAACGCTTGAAATCAGGAACCTCCTCAATAAAATGTGGAATCATAGGGTGTGCTTCGCACTCCATGAAGGATTTCATGAGTCTTGGAACTATCGGATAGTTATTGGTCTTCAACTTTTCACTCCATCGGCCGAACACGGCATCAATGTCTTTGTGCGTGTGTCCAACTATGAGGAAGTTGATGTACACTTAGCGGAAAATGCCTTTGTATATGAAGAGTGAACAAAAGGCAAAGACCCATCTATTCTTATTGTCACCTGAAGCATTATCGAGCTGCAAGTCCAGTACTACGGGCAAAGATTGAGGTGGGACCAATACCTCTGGTAGGAGAAGAAGGGAGTCCAAGCAAGATTTCGATCCCTGTAGAACCGCCTTCGTTAATACAGATTGTGTATCCTCCTCCGAGAACAGCTTACGAGAGGAATTCTTTGGTGGTTCTTCAAGATCACGCAAAAGTTTTGCAATTGACCCAATGTTATGGTTGGAATTTGTTGGGAAGATGTCAAGGCCATAGTGCGCATATCGAACATCTCCATGCCCGTGAGCAATCATTCTTGTAACAACAACGAGCATCCTCATGAAAGAGTGTGTAGCTTTGGTCTTGTGCAAAAAGTGTGGGGACGCGGTCTTGGAGCGATCCATTTTATCATGGATGATGGTTAGCATCCTATGAGGCTCATTTTCGGAAAGCGTACGATTGAAATAGTAAAGTTCCCTATGTGCCCTTTGGGCTCTAAGGTGGTTATCTAATGCCAGGTTCCACTTGTCTTGTGCATATGATAGCGGAGTGCACGCGCTCCGCAACTGCTTGTATTTATCACACAAACCATATCGAGAGAAACTATCTCCACGAGCCTTTGGAGCGTATTCTGGAAAAGAAGCACGTCATATGTTGCTCAAGCTACTTGGAGATATTGGTTGCAAATCGTATGCAGCATTTGTTTCATTGATGTGTTTCAACTGGTCACTCCAACGAAAAGCAGACGACAAGCCTGATGGGTGCGTTCCGGATTTGTGAGGCATTTTGTTAGCATCAGAAACTATTAGCATTTAAAGTGTGGCAGTCTTGACCGTAAATTAGGAGTGACCGGTAGGTGTACCGGTCTGAGTTTTATCCGGGTAATTTTCCAAGTTACTCTAGCAGGTAGATCTAGGGAACACTTTTTTACCGATCTGACCTAACTGTCAGATCTGGTTGTATTGTGGTATAAAAGCAATAGAGCCAACCTCATTGGCACGCGACATTTTCCCAGATACTTGATTTCATACTTCATGTTTGGAGTATTCTCTTTTAATTTCATGCTTCCTGAGTAGTTTTTGCTTGTATCAGACTCTGATCAGTTTGTTTCTCCTCCGTTTTATAATAACCGACATAGTTTTTAAGATTCTGTCTCATATTCCGTTAGACTCCTTTCCCTCCGTAGCTACCGACCCCTCCGGTACTGATTACCGAGTAGGTCCTTACCAGGAGGAGCTACTAGGCAGTAGCTTGGATTGTATGTAGCTGCGGCTTTTTCAACTCCACATTCCCATGCACCTCAGCTTCTTTCCCGCATTTGGCCATATCTCTGTACCTATAGAAGGTAGCTTTTGATATCCCATGAATGGTCCACCAGGCCGTGCGACAAACTTCCCTACCTTTCAAGTTTATCCACTCCTTGCCAGCAACATCTTTGTGGATGTGCCTATGCACCTGAAGAAGACACTTCTTCCGAGCATATACTCCATCGTTCACGTGTAATTGAGTGCGAATGACTTGAATCTGCTCGCGCAGAAAGGGCTGCAAGCAATTCCTCTCGCAACATGTGTCAGTGGAGACTGCAGTGATTGCCTCAGGAGCAAGGAGAGCCTCTTTCTGGGGGGAGCGTCAGTCTCCACTCTTCCACGGAAGGTATCATAGGAATGTACACCTTTGCGACCTCTATGATCAAAAGCTTTCATGGCCACCCTATACCTATGCGTCTGGTCATGGTCATAGAGACTAACGCCATCTAGAAAGCTTGTCTTATGTCCCAGGAGAGAATGAACCACATCCATCCGGACGGAACTTCATCCTCGCATAATGACTCCGCAATTTGGACGGCAGCTTGATCATCGCCAACAGGCTTGTCGTTGTTGTCAAGTACGACAGTACAATCAACGTTCTGGCACAATGCTTTGGCGACGTCCAAGCGTCATTGTTGCGTAGAGTGACTGCTTTAAAATACCATTTTGAGCAAGAAATCCCGTCGCATACAGCGACGTCAGGAGGTAATTCAGGCACATGCTCAACAAAATCTGTAGGTTCATGTGCATCCATTCTGCAAGAAAGAGAACCTCTGTCAGTACATGTGTTTGAAGAACAATAGTTTGAGACTCTAGCTAATACATATATCTTTAAAATCCACACGACGTGATTGCCATATCACTGAACACACTCAAGCAAATATCATCGCGTCGTCGATACTGAATAAGTCTATAATGGATATAATGTAGACAAGTCTCGCTTTTAGATATGATCACTACAAAATTAAAACATGATCATGGGTAGGCCACCCACAACATCGAAGGGTATCGTCGACCCGACGATAAGTACGTGAGATCTAAACAGTCTCCTATGCGCCAATAGTCATCGTTTACAAGACAATATCTCTCAGGCTGTTGAGTATTTCACGATGTGCTACAAGTTATCGTCAGGTCAATTATGATTTTGAGTTTATTGTAAGACAGATGACATGCACAAGTTTTTTGTCGACCCGACGATAAGTCTGTACGTGTATACCATCAATTCCATTGATTGTTTGTAGTTATCGTCGACTTTACAATAACTCAAAGGCGGTCGAAAATTTTATGATACTGAAGAAGTTATTGTGGGGTCGAGGATAACTATGAATTTTTTGCTATCATGATTACATGCACAGTTATCGTTGACCGGACGATAACTCAAAAGCAGAGGACAATTTTATGATATTGAACAGGTTATCGTGGGATTGAGGATAACTATGAATTTTTAGCAATTATGATTACAAACACAGCTATTATCGACCCGACAATAACTGTGAGGTAGAGGACAAGTTTATGATAATGGTCAAGTTATCGAGGGGTCGACGATAACTTTGAATCATATTTTATCATGTTTACAAGCACAGTTATCGTTGACCCGACGATAACATGTTGCACATATATTAACTAAGTACAAAATCTAGGTTATTGTTGGACCTTCCTATTTAATATGAGTATTCTCTAATATGTTATCGTGGGGTCGACGATAACTCCCAGGTCACAGTCCACAGGAAATTTAGCTCATTATTATCGTCGAGTCGACGATTTTTGAAGGTTTCGTCATCGCCACGGTCAGCTTCCAGTTATCGTCGAGTCGACGATAGCCACCCCATTATCGTCAGGTCAACGATAGCCATCGCCACGGTCAGCTCTCAGTTATTGTCGGGTTGACGATGTCCACCCCTTTATCGTCGGGTCGACGATAGCCATTCCATTTTCGTCATCGCCACGGTCAGATTTCACTTATCCTTGGGTCATTGATAGCCTCCCCATTATCGTCGGGTCGACGATAGCCTCGAGCAAATACGTTTACACATTGTGGCCTATGCGGGATCATCTGACTGACGACAACCTTCAGTAAATCTTCATATTCAATTTGACCGTTGCGTTATCGTCGACCCGACGATAACACTCATTATATGTAGAATATGTTCCGGCATTTGCGGTATAAATATCGCAAATCGGAGAGATGCTGTGACTGGGTAGAACAGCAATTGACTCCGATGACTCGGTGAGTTGTATCTGTAATCTTGAACGTCAAATGATTTGAATGTGATAACTGCAAGAAAGGGGCTAGTAGCTACAAAGAGGAGTACCCGAAGGATTCCAAATCTTACTAGGAATATCAATGAATTCAGCCACTCCTTGCAAAGAAACTAGTGATGTGTAGAAGTAGGACCAAAACCTTGGCGGAAAGCAAAACAAGCGTACACCGTGCGGGTCTGCGACGAGTAGTAGAGTGACAAGAAGAAACTAGCAGCGCGGATGTGCACGAAGAGGAGAATGTCGACGTCGAGACCAAGCACATCCTTCAGCAAAGATTGGGCGGGAAAAGAAATGGAGCGGGAATTGTCCATTTCAAATTCTTTGGAATCTTTGGCGCGTATGAACATCGAATGCTGACATTACCTGCTGGCGCGGGACTGCCGATTTCTATGTGTTTTTTTGACAGATTCTTCATCAAAAGATACGGATGTAATAAAGCAGACCGAAAAGGTCTCGTCCGGATATAGTTAAATTTGACAACGGTGTTATTTTCAACTTTTCATCACGGGAATTATGCTTGTGGTTGACTTTTGCATGGGATTCCATATATTATCTTCATTATTAAAAGCTTTAATTTCACAAATTCGTTGTCCTTCTCGACGTCCATTCGTTAGAGTTAGGGCAGAGGGCATGAAGTTAGGTTTTAGGGGTCGGAATAGGCTTTAGGATGAAAACGGACATTACTATTTTAGAGATATGGTAGGAGTCAATTTTTGGATTTTAGAGTTTAGATTCTTGACTTTATAATTTAGGGATTCTGATTGAACATATACATATATTATATTATATAACTCGAATCTATGTATTATAGTGATATATTATCTTGGTATACTACATAGGTAAATTAGTGTTAAATACACTAATTTACATAAACATGTTGTAAGTGTTTACCGTTGACCATTTTTTTTACCCTTTATATTGGTGAAGATGACGATTCTAAGTGCACAATTTCATATGTCAAATGAAGTTTGGTTCAATAAACAAAATGTAGTGCACAACTCTACATATTTTCGGTACATTGAAACTTTTAAATGTAACTTTAGACAATCTCTTAAAGTGTTTATTAGATTTAACCTTTGAAAATTTGTATAAATTATTAATTTCACTTTTAGTAATTATGATTAGTATTTAGTATGATTTAAATTTTTACTATCGTTGGTTACATTTTTTTTATCCACTGTAAACCTAAAGAAGGCAAATTGAATATTGAAAGGTTGATTAATAGTTTCTCGAATTGAAAATAATTTCAAATTCACTTAACTCTAAGACAATGTTACATTAGTTTACCTTGGAACAATCTCCCGAGTTTAGTTGCACTCTTTATCATTGAGAGAATTGAAAGTGGTTTGAAAAATATATTTGATTTACTATTTTAAAATAATATCACTTACACTTATTTAAAAATAAATAAAAATCCAGATAATCTATTAGATTTTGATAGCGACAGTAATTGAGCGTTATGAGATTTGTAAGTTTTGACAAGACGATAGGGACCCTATGTGAGGCGGATAACCATCTTAAAAACGAAATTTTCAATGGCTTCATGACTTAGAGAGAATATGGCCATTTTCATTACAAACGGAACCGTTTAATCATGTCGACTCTTTCACAAGTCCCAAGATTATAGGTCACAAGACCCGAGTGTATAACTCGAGTGTATAACCCGAGTGTATAACACACTGTGGCATATAAATAATCATGATTATAAGTCTTAAGAAATAATAATTATGGAGTTTTGCTAATTGTAAAAGACAATGTTACTACATAGCAACATCACCATAATTTCTAATTACATCACAGGTATTAAGTAATTCATGTACAAGACTTTGATTGTCACTTCATGTCAACATGAGGCTCGTAGTTTTCATTATCTCTCTATTTAGTTTGGTTCATAGTTTTCACAAAGTCTGATGCATCTGCTCTCATCTTCAGTCCAAGTTGCTGCAATGAAGGATTTTATGTGGGATATTAAACTATCAAAGTTATAAGTGACTCTTTTCAGGAGGCATATGTATTGCGGGTCGTTCTTGAGGGTCTCAATATTAGATAAGAATCTTATCTAATATTGAGGTTCTCTATTGGAATCTTATCTAATAGTGGACAGCGAGAGGGGTTGTAATCAAAATACCTTTCATGCTTCTCTACGTCGCTTGGCTTCTGCATATCTTCATAATCATGGTGAGCGTACTTGCAGCTCACCGATAAGGATTTCATAAAATGTAGTTTTTAAGTAACAATAAGAGGCGCTGTTTTAATTTTGCTATAGCCTGCCATAAATATTAGTTATATAACATATAGTTGTATATTAAAAGCGAAAACTTTAAATGAGATGTACATAACGTAAAAAATATTGCAATGAAATATTAGTTTAAAACTACTCAAGATATGAGGTTCATAAATCTATAATTAATTTCCCTAAACTATATTTAATAGTAATTCTATATAATTGATTTAAACTTTTCTCTATTACTTATATTCTATTAACTATAGAATATTATATATTTTACTCACTTATAATTAAAACAACAACATTTTAGTTGATTAGTAAATCACTAATGACATTAACAGCATTAATAATTCCAGTAATTACATTTCATTTCAATGTTATTTACACGTCAAAAATACTAAATCAAATCAACATCAATTTATAAGAGTAACGTCGTCAACTCCTATTGTTTAATGTGAAATGCATTGTCTCGCTGTATAGTTAGACATTTTTTTGATTGTTTAAATAGTACTTAATTATGAGAATATTAGTTCGTTTTCATTTAAATAATGCTATAATTAACATTGTTAACGTTAACTATTAAATTAAAGTGGCGCTTGTAATAATTGCATATGCTTTAATTTACGGAGAATTACTTAGAACTGTTATAAACATCAAGCTCGTCTCTTTTAAAGTCTTCAAGTTCATTTTTGAAGTAGGCAGAACATATAAACAATTCATATTGTTGTTGTAGACATTTTCCATATTTCATAAAAACCTTAGTTTGACATTAATGTTCCCAAACATTTCTCGTATTTAAAATAGTTATATCAAGTAAGAAGTGAAATGCATGTTTAGGATATTAAAGTCAGTGACACGCAAAAATTGTTATGAAAGTCACTGGTCGGTATAAAAAACTAATTATTAGTTGCAAAAGGAACTGACAAGCCGGTTTAACAATACGATGTAGAGCCAAAATCAACATTGAGATGATAGAGGCGAAGGAGCCTATAGCAACAGAAACTGCCAAAGAGTACAAGTTTTTCACCCCTCCATATTGGTATCGCATACGTTCATACATTTAATTCGAATAATTTGAATTGAATCCTTAATTAAGCAGTTCTTCAGAGTGGAGCTTTTGACATTTCATATGTGACTCAATCGAGCTTTTGTTTCAAGATGCATTTGTTCAAAAGTTAGTGCCGTGTCATTTTAGAATGTGTTGATTGCAATTTGTGGATTATGTTGATCCAAAGACGGGAGTGACGAATTAGATTCCTCGACTACTTTAATAATTATGAGTAATAGGAGATTCAACTACTTTTAGCATATTATGCTTCAAGAGAACACAATTGGGGGAAAAAAAAATTCAATCACAGATGTAGCAATTTTAATCACTACATTTAGCAATCAATCTCAAAAATACTAAATATGGTAAATCTCAACTAAAATACGGTAAACACTGTACTTTAAGTTTTGTAACGATTATAAATCATACAAAGCGTATCATATGTTCAAAATTCTCATGAATTATAAATGTTGACATTATTTACAACTTCTATGAAACGTTACCATAGTTACAAATTCCATGAATGATCGGTTGCTCTTAAGTAGCTCTGTTGTTCATGGATACGAGAAATTTTTGTAGATAGAACCAACTTACTTGGTAAACCGGACATGTATAAATTCATTTTTTGCAAGTGCCGCAGGTCCAGCTTGGTTCGGTTAAAAACTGAACCTCCCTCCTACATCTTTAACTTTGACAGCATTCATAGAAGAAGCACAAATGCTCTCAACTAGATTGAGTTTTTGCCATTGCATGCAACTCACTCACTCCTCTCCCGCATTGACAAAAAGACTATAGTGAAAGACACACAAGAGAAGATGAGATGGAGCTCACTAGAAATTAAGATGTCTTTGCATGATGTACCACTAATACTGAAGAGCTATTATACCTAGAGTTTTATATTAATATAATTATAAATGTCAGCATAGATGTTATATTAATGTCACAAATTTCAGCATATATACATTTGAATTTTATTCTTGCATGTATGGATACTAACAGTGTGTGAACTTGACAAAATTGCCCTCTATATAACTTTTTAATAAATCGAACGAATAAAGTTATTGCAAGGATTGTACTCTATTTTTTTTACACGTTACAAATCATACATACTTCTGCATAAATTCCATATTCTCATCAGTTTAACATATTGAAATGATTGATTTGTTTCTTTCATGTTTTTATTGTTTCAGTACTATTATTATTGACACTAATGTCACTAATTTCACACTCTGTTATTACTAATGTCATTAATGTTACTTAGTAACGTCATTAATGTTATTAACATCAAACAATAGATGTTATTGTCTGATATCATATTTTAGTAACGTAAATTTTTTTACATCACAAACATAATATTCCATTGGATTGTCCTTTATTTTATCTATGTCTTTTTTAATGTATATGCTTAACTTTCAATATACATGTACTTGTTATACAATGAATATTAAGTCCTGCAAAATAAAATCTCTCAAATTAACAAACTTCGTGTTTATATCACAAATATAGACTCTTCTCTTAGTTGCAAGACTTTGCACGGAGTAGGTACTCGCTACAATCAATGGTTCATGAGGCTATAGAACGAGCTATACTTCGATGCAAATTATTGATATGGAGAGTGGAGGTGACTACACATTAATTATCTTCATGATCAGTAGTAGTTTGATTCGATAGTGGTTGGAGAGATCTTGCGACTTTCCATTCGCTTTCGGAACTCAAAGTGATAAGTGGGTCCTCTTTGTTATTGCAAATTTTGAATTCGAAATGTTATTTAAGAGTAGGGGCTTTTGTCAACTGATAGAAAAAGGCCAAAGTAATTTTTGATTGTTTAAAATTATTAGAAGAATTATACATTATTTATTGTAAACATTAGGAATTATATAGACTACTGCAATTTTTTTGATATTTCCATGAATTTAACATTTTGAAATTATTTACAACTTAGAGGATTTGGGTTTTTAAAACTTTTACCCTCCTAAAGCAGTTAATCATATATTCCATTAGAAATTAAAGAAATTAAAGAAATTATTTAGAACTTCTATATGCTATGGATTGACAAGAATGCATATCGGCCATGATCTGGATTAGTGCACGGGATAATCGTGAATCACCGTGACTGTCATGAATTTTGGACATTACGGCATTGGAAATAATGCCTTAATGGAGTATGGGATTCCAATGTAGGCTTTTGAATTTTGATCACGTAGTGGCATGAACCCTTAATTCAAAATAATAAAATGAATGACAAAACAATTTATTTTTGTGTTTGTTTTAAAGAGAAAATTAAAAACAATGAATAAGACAGGAATAAAGAAGAATTAAAAAAAGAATGAACAAACAACCAAAACAAATGAATGAAGAAAGATTTATCTATTTTTAATTTTTAATTTTGAAATGAAATTCAAAAAAATGTAACCATGAGTAAAATATAAGAATTAAAATAAGAAGAAAGAACAAACAATCAAAACAGCAAAAGAATGAAGAAAGGTTTTTTTTCTTTTGTTGTTTAGATTTTTTTCATAAAATGATAATTATATGATGATTTTTTTAGAATTGTTAATTTTCGTAACACCCGGGAACGTTTAGGAGTGTACTTGATATACATGTATTTTGGATATTGTTAACCCGTGAACATCCCAGCGTTCAGCAATTGGATCATAAACGGATTTTAAACCATGTAACTTTTTGTACAGTCTACAGTGACTTTCATCTAAGTCACTTTTGCAAGCCTATTAAATTCTCTACTTACTAGGGTGAATCTTTTGTCATGAGGAAATGGTAATAATATTGGAGAGGCTTTCAATTGCAAGTGAGCCTATTTTGTTGGGTAGATTTCATTCATTTTGTACTGCAAAGTCATGCTAATATCTATTATAATTTAGTATCTATTTTAATATCTATTTTAATAGATATTTAAATTTAGTATCTACTTTACTATCTATTTAAATTTAGTCATGCTAATATATATTTAAATTTTCTATGATATAATATTATGTTCATAGGATCGGTTACCTTGCCGGTAAGTTGAGCGGGGAGCCGAACTGGGAAGACTAGTTTCAGGTATTAGATACTTGAAGCTACGATTTGGTATATCAAGTCCAAAATATTCTTCTACAAGTACTTTAGGATGATTTTTTACGAATCGTTAATTTTTGTAACGCTCAGAAACGTTTAGGAATGAACTTGACATTCAAATATTTTGTATTTTGTTAACCCCTAAATGTCCTCACCTATGTCCAATTTGGGCAGTTTAGCAAAGATGCATTATAAAATGCAACTAACATGAATATTTGAAACTTGATGCATAAATAAAAGTTATACATTTTGAAATTTAGATTCAATCTATATGGTTAGATCTCTGATTGCTATTACTAATATTTTCTATAAATTTTGAAACATAAAATAAAAAATTATTTTGTAATTCGATTACGGATAAGATATTAACAGTATGGGGATGAAATTTGTTGTGGTGGCTTATAATGTAGTACTCTAGGTGTAGTGATTTTTGGAGATTTTTTAGATGCTTGATTTTATGAGTTTGTTTTCTCAAGAACACTTTTAGACTAAAATCTTTAGAATTTCGGGCGAATCACTGCTACACGAGAAGAGGCATAAATTTTTCCAGAATTGTTTTATTTTCGATTGGATCACACATACATGGAGCTAGCTTCCCATAAAAAAATCAATAAAAATTTCACACTACAAAATGTGCATGACGAATGAGAAATTGCGGATTAAATTTTTACAACATGCAAAACATGCATGGTTGGGCAGTTAGGGGTTAACTCCTAAACATCCCAGCGTCTAGAAACAAAATCATGAATAGATTTCAAGCTTAATAATTGTCCCGTACAATCTAAAATCAGTATCATCCAAGTCACCTTTGCAAGCCTATTAAATCTTCTACTAATTAGAGTAAATCTTTAGTCATGAGGAAATGTTGATAATATTGCAGAGGCCTTCCAATGCAAGTGTGCCAAATCTTTTGGATACTCGATTTCAGCCCTGCAATGGTCCTCTCATGTACACCTCATGGGCATCTCATATTTTTAGTCATGTTAATATCTATTTTTGATGCTAGCATCTACTAGTGATCAAAAGATCGGTACGTTTACAGGAAAAAATATATATTTAGGCTCGGCCCACCCAACTCAGAGAGCCGAGCTTCGGTGGCTTGCTCCAGAGCCAAGCCTAGGAGCCGAGCTTCGGGGCAAGCCGATTACCCGAGCCGAGCCCCCAGGTTTGGCATAGGTTTGGGGGGTCGTCTCCCTCGCATTTCCAGGGTTTGAGTTCACTTGCGACTTGTTTGGAACCCCACACGCTCGTCTTGCTGCTCCGTTTTAGTTTTCTCATGCTCGCGTGCTCGTTCTTGCAGCTCTTGCTCGATTTCTGCTTGTTGTATGCTCACTCTACTCTGCAACCTGTAGTACGTTTGACCTTGTTTAGTAAGTTTGCTCCAGTGGTTTGTATAAACTTGCTCCAGTAGTTCTCTTCCTCCACTTCTTCAGTGAAAAATTTCTTTGTAGAGTTAGGGTTTTTTGTAAATCAGGGCAAACATTTTGATACTTCAAACTGCAACTGAGGTCGAGAAACTTCAAGGTAGTGTTGAAGTAGGATGATTGCGTGGGCTGAAGTTGCTCTTAGCCATGCGCATTAGCTAGAGTAGATGATGCGAATGAGCTAGACTTGCAACTAGAGAAGTGATACTAGTTAGAAGTAATGAGAATTGGGTCTCCCAAGTGATATGGGCTGATCCTAGTGTACTAGGAGTGGAGTATGGGCTGATGTCCCATATGGTTTGCCAAGGGGACTCCCTTGGGTGTGCTACTTAAGAGGGGCAGCCCATGAGTAAAGATCATCTCTTTCCTATGCATTCCAAGTGTTTGTGTGAGGCTTTGGCATTCTAATCTAACCTTCAATAGGTTATGGGCCCACTCATGTGTTTTGCGTGAGTCAAAGATTAGATTGCTCATTGTGTGGAGGTCGTGCGTTGGAGCGCTGATTTTGGAGTATTGGAGCGCTGATTTGGAACTTTGGAGGGCTGAATTCGAGCTTTGGTGGGCTGATTTCGACATTGGGAGGTATTACAATCTTCCTACCTTTGATCTACGTGTTGGAGGGCTGAATTCGCACTTTGGAGCTATCATTTGTTGATTTGGAGCTTTTGGAGCACTTTGGAGCTCTTTTGGAGTTTATACACGTCTACAAGGGCTGAATTGGAGCTTTGGAGCTTATTGGTGCTTGTTGGAGTATATTGGAGCTGATTGGAGCTTCTTGGAGCTTATTGGAGCTTATTGGCTCAATTTGTGCTCAATTTGTGCACTTGTGTTGTTGCAAGGCACTTTTATAATTTGAGGCTCTTGGGGTGAGTCTACAATCTGATTTTGGTATTGCAATTCTTGCACAAGGGTTTGGAATGTGAGTTATGCCCTTGGAGTGCTCAAAATTAGAGTTTGGGTTAGTGAATGCACAACGGGGCTGATTTGATGAATTTCAATGCAATTAGGACTTGAAGGGGCTGAATTTGCATTGATTTAGAGTCCTTGGAAGGCACAAGGGTGTCCATAGGGTGCATTACGTGTTGTGAAGCACAAGGGTGCTGATTTGAGTGGATTTGAGCCAACGAGTGCGCAATTCTCCTAGTTAGGGTGTTGTGGTATGATCTTGTGCAAATTCACTAAGAACCATCACGATTGAGTGTTGTGAAGTTGATGTGTAGCACAAAGGTGCTGATTTAGTGTTTGGAATTAGTTTGGAGGCATTAGAAGCACGTACGTGTGCAATTTGCCTCACAAATCACAAAATTGTCAAAAAATCATAAAAACAATTTTTCTTAGCTTTCTAGGGGCTGAATTTTGTGAGCGTACGTCCTTCAATCAAGGATATGGCTACATTTGAGGGTGAAGGTGCTAAGGTTGTAGACAAGTTCGATGGCGTCAACTTCCACTTGTGGAAATTCAAGATGGAAATGGTCATGGCCGAAAAAGAATTGTGGGAGATAGTTGAGGGTAGTGAGGAACCGCCTTCGTCCGACGCCGAGGCTAGGGTACGAACTGCGTACACTCGGCGAGAGAAAAAGGCCTTTGCGATTTTGGCTCTTAATCTTTCTGATTCCCAGCTTTCTCATATTCGGTCGTGCAAGACTCCCGCCGAGGCATGGGCCAAGCTTTGCAATATTCATGAGGCAAAGAGCTTGGTCAATATCTTGTTTTTGAGGCGCAAGTTTTTCACCATCAAGATGGAAGAAAACGACGACATGTTGGCGCACATCAACAAAGTCAAGGCTCTTGCGGATCAGCTCAACGGCGCGGACGTCAACATTACCGACGGTGATATCGTTATGACGCTCCTCGAGAGTTTGCCGCCGTCGTACGAGTATCTTATCGTTGCTATGGAGAGTAGGCCCATTAGCGAGCTCACTCTTGATTATGTGACATCACGGTTGTTGCATGAACTCTCGCGGCGCAAAGAGAACGAGACTCGTGGCGATAGCGCGGCGCTTATGGCGAAGCAATCCAAGAGCGGTGCCAGTGGGAGCTCTACAGACAAGGTATGCTACTATTGCGGTAAGAAGGGCCACTTGGCAAAATTTTGCTACAAACGCAAGAGAGAGGAAAGTGCCAACAATACAAAGGTCAACGATGCAGGTGATGAGTACGCATTTATGACTAGCGTCTCTTCTTGTAGTGATGACGGGGACGAGTATGCAATGATGGCAAGTGACGTGTCATGCAATGGTAGTGTGATCGATTGGATTGTTGATTCGGGAGCCTCGAGTCACATGGCGCCCATTAGGACTTGTTTCCAATCATATCACGTCATATCTCCAAAGAATGTCATTTTGGGTGATGATACGGTTCTTCAAGCCGTGGGTAAAGGATCCATCGTCGTAGACACCGAGGTGAAGGGTCGTGTGAAGACAATTACCATCCATGATGTCCTCCACGTTCCCAAGTTGAAGGCAAATCTTTTATCGGTGCGACATTTGGTGATGAAGCATTTGCGAGTGGAATTTAGCGACCAAGGGTGTTTTGTGTTGTCTCCAAGTCGTGAGGAGGTGGCCATTATACACGAAGTCAACGGCTTGTACCAAATCAAGTTTTCCAAGATGCACGCGGCGGAATCCGCAACGTTGGTGCAATCGAGTTCAAACGAAGACAAGTTGGCGTTGTGGCATCGTCGTCTCGGGCATTTGAATGTCATGAGTGTGAAAGCACTCCGTGGAATGGTAAGTGGCATGGATCTTGCACAATCACACGTCGCACCTAGTTCATTCACATGTGAGGGTTGTATTGAAGGCAAGCAACAACGCTCACCGTTTCCAGTTGATGGGGCAACTCGTGCAACCAAGGTTCTTGAGATTGTGCATTCCGACGTGTGTGGTCCGATGAAGACCACGTCTATGGGGGGTTGCAAGTATTTTGTGACGTTCATTGATGATATTTCGAGGAAGATATGGTTGTATCCGATCAAAGCAAAGAGCGAGTGTTTTGAGAAGTTCAAAGAGTTCAAGGCGTTGGTTGAGAAGCAATCCGAGCACAAGATCAAG
The DNA here is from genome assembly GCA_022496805.1 of Pohlia nutans. Classification (NCBI taxonomy): domain Eukaryota; kingdom Viridiplantae; phylum Streptophyta; class Bryopsida; order Bryales; family Mniaceae; genus Pohlia; species Pohlia nutans. The sequence continues at coordinate 7,865,096 of CM040106.1, read as the reverse complement.
GTGTTTCGATCGGATAATGGCGGCGAGTTCATGTCCAACCAATTTGGAGAGTTATTGAAGAAAGAAGGCATTGCTAGACAAACCACAACGCCATATACACCACAACAAAACGGAGTTGCAGAGCGTGCAAATCGAACAATTGTGGAAATGGCAAGGAGTATGTTGCATGCACAAAATTTGGGTTTGGACCTTTGGGCGGAAGCGGAGGTGACTGCGGTGTACACACGCAACCGATGCCCGACGAATGCGGTTCAAAACATGACACCAGAGCAAGCGTGGAGTGGGAGGCCACCCCGCGTGGAGCACATGCGCACATTTGGATGCATCGCATTTGCAAAGGTACCCGATTCTCAAAGAACCAAACTTGAGGCCAAGGCAACAAAATGTGTGTTTCTTGGATATTGTGAAGGTACCAAGGCGTACAGGCTCATGTCGCTCGAGACCAAGAAGATCATTCGAGCTCGTGATGTGACATTTTGCGAGAATTCCAAGGTTGAAGACAATTTGGACGATGGTCCAAGTGGGAGAAGTGGCGATAAACCAGCGATTGTGGACCAATCTTCCAAATCTCCCGTTATTGATATTGTTGATGAAGACGAAGATGACGACGATGGTGGTGATGAGGAACATATTGAGGAGCGACCTTTGAAGACGAAGAATGGCGAGAAAAAGGCACAAGCAACGGCGGTTGAAGACAATGCATCCTCGAGCGATTGTCGTTATCCAGAGAGAAATCGTAGACCACTTGGCGAGTGGTGGAAGAATCATATTCTCCCTCAAGGTGAGGAGGAGCATGCAAACGTTGCACTTTTAGATGCTCCATTGACGATTCGTGAAGCGTTGAGTTGTGATGATGCAAACAAGTGGGAGCAAGCCATGCAAGAGGAGTACAAATCGTTGATGGACAATGGCACTTGGGAATTGACTCCCCTCCCCAAGAATCGCAACGCTATCGGTTGTAAGTGGGTATTTCGTGCAAAGAGAGATGCAACGGGTGATGTGGTTCGTTATAAGGCAAGATTGGTGGCAAAGGGCTTTTCACAAATCGAAGGTGTTGATTTTCATGAGACCTTTGCACCGGTGGCGAAATTCACCACTATTCGATGCATTTTGGCCATCGGGGCTGCCATGGATTTGGAAATGCATCAAATGGATGTGAAGACGGCGTTCTTGAACGGCGAGTTGGACGAGGACATCTACATGGTACAACCCGAAGGATTTGTGCAACGAGGTAATGAGAACCTTGTTTGCAAGTTGAACAAGTCATTGTATGGGTTGAAGCAATCTCCACGCGCATGGTATCAAAAGATTGACACGTTTCTTGTTCATATCGGGTTCACAAGGAGCATCGCTGATCACAGCTTATATTTCATGCAAAAGGGGCAACATGTGGTCATCGTGATCATATATGTGGATGATTTGATCATCCTTGCAAGTTGTATGAGCTCTTTGAAGGCATTGAAGGCAATGCTTGAGAACGAGTACGAGATGAGTGATCTCGGTGAGTTGCACTTTTGTTTAGGAGTTGAGTTTGTGCGAGATAGAGCAACACGCACCATAACAATGAATCAAAGCAAGTATGTTATGAATGTTCTCAAACGCTTTGGCATGGAGGATTGCAAACCGGTTGGCACTCCATTGGATGTGAATTCCAAACTCGTGAAACTCACCGATGAGGAGTATGCATTAGAGGCTCAATCTATGGTGGATGTGCCATACAAGCAAGCTGTAGGGTCATTGATGTATGCTATGATTGCAACAAGGCCGGACCTTGCGTATCCAATCAGCGTTGTGAGTCAACACATGGCAAGACCGGGTTCAAGTCATTGGGTTGCGGTCAAGAGGATCATGCGGTACTTGAAAGGCACAAGTGATGTGAGGTTGTGTCTTGGAGGTGACAACATTGTGTTGAGTGGGTATTGTGATGCGGATTATGCGGGTGATACCAATGATCGTAGATCCACCACGGGGTACATGTTCAAAGTTGGATCGGGGGCCGTTTCATGGAATAGCAAGCGCCAACAAACCACGGCCACGTCAACGGTTGAGGCGGAGTACATGGCGACGAGCCACGGTACGAAGGAGGCCATTTGGTTGAGGCAACTAATGGCGGATGTGAGATGCACTCAAGAGGACGCTACAACAATCATGTGTGACAACCAAGGGAGTATGTCATTGGCGAAGAATCCAACGCATCACTCACGTACAAAGCACATTGATGTGCAATATCACTTCATTCGAGAGAAGTTAGAGATGAAGGTGATAGAGTTGAAGTATTGTCCAACGGAGCACATGGTGGCGGACGTGCTGACAAAGGCTCTTGCGAGAGATCGACATCAAAGACTAGTGGTGGCATTTGGGCTCCAAGGCTTTGGCTATTCGCAAAGTGGGAGTGTTGAAGTAGGATGATTGCGTGGGCTGAAGTTGCTCTTAGCCATGCGCATTAGCTAGAGTAGATGATGCGAATGAGCTAGACTTGCAACTAGAGAAGTGATACTAGTTAGAAGTAATGAGAATTGGGTCTCCCAAGTGATATGGGCTGATCCTAGTGTACTAGGAGTGGAGTATGGGCTGATGTCCCATATGGTTTGCCAAGGGGACTCCCTTGGGTGTGCTACTTAAGAGGGGCAGCCCATGAGTAAAGATCATCTCTTTCCTATGCATTCCAAGTGTTTGTGTGAGGCTTTGGCATTCTAATCTAACCTTCAATAGGTAGAGCGCCTGTCTTTCAAGCCAGGTAATTCCAGATCTTGAATCTCTACTTCTTAGCATTGTTTGTTTGTTCTTGGTTATCATTGTTCTGTAGGGTTAATTCTGGGTTGAAGAATTCTCTTGTTTTTGCTGTACTGCAAGTTTAGGATTCAAGGACAGCTTCATAGTTTTCCAGTGCCCTCTTGTCGTTCAGTGGTTTAGGCTGGTTGACCAAAAAAGCTAGAATCTAGATTGGAGCTTTGAAATGCCCATGTTTTGTTGGATGTAGAAGTCTTGAGAGGATTTTCTTTGGTTTTATACGGTTTTGTCTTTTCAAAATAATTGTCTGTCAAGTTACAAAATTGAAGTCTTGCTTTAGAGTTTAGAAATGCAGCATAAATACCAATTTTATTGGGTTCTGCATGTTTTTCGTTACTTAGCTAGGTTTCTGCTAGGGTTATGCTTGCCTGCAAGGCACTAGAATATGAAAGAAACTAAATTGTGTATGTGAAGTCACAAGTACTTATTTTGTCTCTATATGGGTTCATTTACCTTGGTTATGGTTTGGGGTTTAGGATTCTAATTTTTAGTCCTCTGTGTTAGCCCTACCGTTTACTATTTTTAGGATTTTTTGCTTGTTATGCGCCTTGTTCTCCAGCTTGACGCATAGGTTTGTTGTATTCTTGCTTATTTGTAAACCTCATGTTTCTAAATTTAGTTCCCTATCCTCTTGCGTTAGCACTGACCGTACATTCTACCTATGGCAGCCGTGTATTGAACTTTCGTCTTGTATTTCAATCATCTTCAAGAGCAAGTACACAAAGCCCAGCTTCAAATACAAGGTAAAAATTTAACTCTTTCTGGTTTATGAATTAGGGTTTTGTATATTCCAAGTGTGTATGCATCATCGACTCGACGATACATGCAGTAGACCATGCAGACAAAGTCCCTTCACAAATCACACAGTAATGAAAAAAACTAAACATAGTTGTAAAGTGACCCTTATTGTCGGGTCGACAATACCCCAATATACTGTGCCTTATCATCGACCCGACGATACACCAAACAAAGATTGTATACAAAATAGTACAAAAAAAATCCCAACTCGATAAATCAAAATTACATAAACGAACCGTAAAAATAAATATCATTGAGTCAATTCTAAGCAGACGGTGAACATAGTTATAAAGTGATCCTTATCGTCGGGTCAACGATACCCCAATATACTGTGCCTTATTATCGACCCGACGATACACCAAACAAAGATTGTATACAAAATAGCACAAAAAAAATCCCAACTCGATAAATCAAAATTACATATACGAACCGTAAAAATAAATATCATTGAGTTGATTCTAAGCAGATGGTAAACATAGTTATAAAGTGACCCTTATCGTCGGGTCGACGATACCCCCAATATCCTGTGCCTTGTTGTCGACCCAACAATACACAATTATAAGATGAAGAACAAAAAAGCACATTAACAATCGAAACTCTATAAAGCCAAATTCAATAAAAGAAACGAAAAATACATATCATCGAGTCGATGATAAGCAGACAATCCGATAACATGAACGCTAACAAAGAACACAGCGTGGGATACGGAGAATTGTTGGGTCGACGATACCATGTCTGAGTTCAAGAAACATTCCTTATCGTCGGGTCGACAATTCCAGGTGCATCATGGCGGTGTAGGGTACACCTTACAGACGCTCAACGCTATCCTCAAATGACAAAACCCAATGACCGCGAGAAAGAGCCAAGGTTAAATAACAGCTGCTATCGTCGGGTCAACGCGCAACAAATAATCAGCTATGAAGAATACATGGCCACTGATATCTTCGAGTTGACGATAAACAAACATACTTGTAAATCAATACATAAAATCAACCGCAATCAACAAAGGGTAGTAGTAGAGTTGAGTATATGCGGTGTATGACATGCCACAAGTTCAAACATCCATTAGCGGTTTAAGTAATTCCTGATGTCTCGTACCATCGAGACGATGATAAGTATGTGATCACATCTGTATCCACAGTATTTTGCGCAATAGCTAGTGCTATCGTCGAGTCGACGATAACTAAGAAAAATATCAGTTGACACAAAAGAACATTCATAATGTACTACAATCCGCTAACACATTATCCTGTCACGTGCCACAAATTGTACAGAATGGCAGAGGCAGACACTTACGATTACTCTGCCACAAAACCGCTCCTTCAACTGTTCGTGTATCCCGTGACCGATGAGCCCTTCATCACTGAAATGCAAGAAAACTACGGGAAACTCTAGGAATTTAAAGATCACATCCACACTTGGAGTTTTGGTGTGAACCGATTCAAGAATTACGTGTTCCTCCGCTTCAGAGCTGAAGGGAAGACTAACTACCCCCGGTGGAATCTACTTGACAAAGTCTCCATCATTGAGAGCCAAAGGGATCACTACGTTGTCATTGTGCTGCGCGCTGTCGACGACGACGGGAAGGTCTAGGACCACTGTCATTCAATTGTGATCGAAGTGAACAAGAGCCACGAGAAGTTTGATATGGACAACCTCATCGCTTTCCTTGAGGGATTTGACATGGACAGTCTAAACAAAGACTTCAATAAACTTGGTTACGTTCCATCGGTGGATGGAACGGCAAAGTCTAACGCCGATCGACTCATGCAAATCTACGAGACACTCGATCACTACGCGATGGAACACGTAGAGAGGAGACCCACTCTCGGGAGAGGCGCAACTTGATTTCAGAGAAATACCTCAAATCCGCGCTCTGAGAGGAAGAACACAAGTGGAGGGCTAGGAGGCAAAAAGGCAAAGCTAAGTCAGCCCAGGACGTTGAGCAGGAAAAGAGACACAACCGAAGCAGACGCTGAAGGGCCCACCCGAAAGTGAAAACGAACCCTAACTAGTGTGTCTAGTGTTGCTACCGCTGGTGGAAGTTCTGGTTCTGCACTGACTACAGTGTCTACTCCATCAGACACACTAGAGAAGATTCCCGAGTATGAAAAGATTGCACAGATTCAGAAGGCGTTCTGGACAGAGCATGAAGCGCTATTTCTGCATGACATGGCAGTGAAAACGGTCCACATCGACCAGTGCATTCTGGCGAAGGACGAGTACGTCATTCGAACTCTACAAAGGGATAATCTCGATGACATGAAGAAGCAGCTCATTCGGATTATCGACGTGAAACAGAGACAAAACGTCTGCTTGACGCCCGTTGATGGCAATAATAAACTGCTGCAAAAGCGGCCTGCGACTTGGGAAGAGATCATGGATGGAAAGTTCATGATTATCAAACGGGCAGCATAGCATTTACGCATCCAAGGAGCTACAAAATGGAGGATGCGGTGAGACACGTCGAGATGAACTTCGCACGTGGGACGCGTACATTGTGTACAGCTGGGATGCAAATCAACTAAGGAATATCTCGAAGTACTACATTTGCACCAATCATCTGGACCATGCCCAGTCCACAGGGGGTCACCAGATGATAAGCTGCAGAAACATCTGGACCACATACAAGCGTCCAACAAGCGATATGGAAGAAGCGACGACAAGAAAGAATAACGCCTTCTATAGCATAATCCGCTACAAGGTATCCTCTTGTCCCTTCTCAATATCGTCGGGTCGAGGATACAACGCTGATACTCGTCATGATACCCATAGTTTCTGATAGTACTTGTTTATACTATGCAGGCTTTTACGGTTGTTGTGGTGCTGACATTTCAAAGTATAAATCCGGATAAGGATGGAGCAACCGTAAAGGGCGTGTCAGACCTGAAAAATGAAATCCAAATAATCACCCTTCCGGACGATTAGTGGGCGCATTGGCAGAAATTCCTCATCATGCATGCCACCGGCGACTTGATAGATCTAGTAACAAAAGAGCTCTACAGGGACGGAAAGAAATGGAAGCCGAAATCTACGTCTCTGAAGAAGGAGTTCTTCAAACGATTTGGGTGGTTTGCTGACAAGGATTTTGGAGTGGTGGCCTTGCATCTCCTTCGAGATACTCCAGGACGACGTGCAAGATATCCGAAAGTCTTGGTCGCGAAGACTAAAATTCTCGTGGCCGACAACATGTCTGCTGGGGATTGGGTTGAGCGCCGGAAGCGCATGAAAATTGTGCTGTAGGGTATCATGTCCATAAAGCCAACCCTGAAGTTCCTCGACATTGGCGGCGACGTCATTCCTGAAAAGAGGAGGCCGTGGAAGGAGATGCACCAGTGGACGTCTGCAACGTGAAATTTCCTGCTCTCCTATCCGACCAAGGATTACTTCGTGAAGCGGCTCCGCCTCAAAGGATGGTATAAGCGTACCAAGGACTATACGACGGCCTTCCTAAAAGTGCTTCACCTGTACACCAGGTTCATGACGTTGAAGTACCGTCTTCCGGATCCCGTTGGAGGAGTGCAAATGTGAGGAGTGGACTTGAGTGTCAAAGCTCTGGTCACCAGCTCCAATTGATCCTACACTTCTCGTCCAGTGAATCTGGCCGTGCTCGATGCCCGCGTGATTCCCAGATCGGCGCCCACCGATAGGCAGAGTGCCATTGATCCCTTCCTAGACTTTCTCGCTACTCACCTGGAGCCTGACGTACCTGAACCTAACTTTTGGCTAATTATCCTTTCCTCGAAAGAGGACTTCAAAGCTGCATCAACCTTCGCAGCGGACGACCTCGATGAATACGAGGCACAAGTTTCCATGTACGTTCCAAGCAGAGGCGAGATGCTCAACAACGTGACTAGCAGAAATATTGCCGCAGACGTCACACTTCTCTTTCTTTTCAAGAAAGACAACGAATTCGCTAAGGCTGCCCGAAAGTTAGTGAAGAAGAGATACACTACTCCGCTTCTATGTCAGTACTACACTGACGCCCCAAAGAACACGGAGGCAAATTGGAGAGTTCACACTACTGAATTCCGCATGGAGTTCTACTTCGAGATCTTACACGCGTTCGCTGTTCCCAAGGAGCACGTTCTCGGCATTTATGCGGGAGCAAAGTTCATGTTGGCATCTAAAGTATACCCCTGCACTGTAATCGTCGGGTCGACTATATGAGTTGTACACGTGTTAACCGTAAATTAGGAGTTACCGGTAGGTCTACCGGTCTGAGTTTTACTCGGGTAATTTCAAAGTTACCTCAGTAGGTAGATCTAGGAAACACTTTTTTACCGATCTGAACTAATTGTCAGATCTGGTTGTACTGTGGTATAAAAGCAATAGAGCCAACCTCATTGGCATGACACATTTTCCCAGATACTTGATTTCTTGTTTGAAGTACTCTTTTCATGATTTCATACTTACTGAGTACTTTCTGTTTGTATTAGACATTGATCAGTTTGTCCCTCCTCGGTTGTGTGATAACGAACTTAGTTTTTAAGGTTCTGCCTCTCATTCCGTTAGACTCATTTCCCCCGGTAGCTACCGACCCCTCGGGTATTGATTACCGAGTAGGATTTTATCAGGAGGAGCTACCATTTGTCGACCATCTAGTGTTCAAATTCTAGAACTCGATTGCTCAAAAACACGGAGTTACCGATCTCGTTACTCTATGATCGCCTAGCATCTGTGTGACACTGCGCCTTTTTTCTGTCTTACCGAAATCATTCACCGTTCTCACAGTCTGGTTTTCCAAAACTCCGATAGACCAGACTTTCCCATGGCCCGGCGCCACACTAGATCTGCACGACCGCCGCCCGAGTTTGACCTCGAGGCTCTTACGATTTCCATTGCTCGTATGCACCGGAGCGTACAGGATTTGCTACCGTCACCGATGATCCGAGCTCCCTCAACAGCCACTCATCCGACACGACGGCCTCAACCCTTACTCACGCCGGACGAATTACCGACCCCGTGAGAACTTCAAACCGCACGACATCCACACTCATCTACATGGCAGAGGCCGTCTTCTGACTCGGTACTCCTCAACCCAGCAGCTACCGGGGAAGACTTACACATCACCGACGAAGAACGCGAACGGTTTCGTGCCCAGGCATTTCTGCAGTCCTCGGCCATCCAAGACCGACTTCAACAACTACCACAAGAAGACGCAACGGATCAAGAACTCCTCGCAGCCCTAGAACCGACACCTCAATTGGACCTCGATCTAGCTGCGTCTCGGTTACAACTGCCCAATTTACGTTTACGCCTGTTTCGACAAGATCAAGGACATGCCCCATCAATGCATCACAGAGTCCGCCCGCAACTGATTCCAAGACATCAATACCCGGTACAACAACAATTTTTCGGATTTCCTCCTCCACATCACCACCACCAGGTTCGTCCTAGATCTGCTATTCGGTTTTGCACATTCTGTGGCCATACCGACCACCCTTCTATTTCCTGTCCATATAACCGGCCCCAACCGCGCCACATTATGGCTACCGGAGTACCGACCCCAACCTACCGACCTGCCGCGACCCAAGCGTTCAACCCGCGGATCGACGCCCTACCTCAACCGCTCGAAAAGCAGTACCGTATCCTGAGTACAAAACGGGTAAGTGCCCCAAGACATATTGCCGTAAGTTTGAACCTGCTACTAGATTAAATGGCGAAACGGAAACCATGGTCCAATTGGTATTATTCGGTAAATCTTTCACCGACAAAGAGTCAAATTGGTTTGCATACCATAGACGGATACATCCTACTAATACATTGCAGGAGGTATTTACCGCATTCAAAAGACGCTACCAAACCATCAAAACAGACAACCAAACGTACATCTAATTTCGTACAATCAATCAGCAATCGAAGGAATTCGTCGATGATTACGCCGAACGTCTCCAGCAACTAGCGGAAAATCTAACAGTACCTCCGGATGATATGTTCATCTTGAGCAATTTTCGCGCTGGCTTATTGGAATATCTGCAGGTAGCCATGGTAGGACTTCAACGACAGACGTTTTCCGAAGCAGTGGACTCGGCACGCACCGCAGAGGAAGGCCTACCCAAATCGCGGCAACCAACCCTTCCCTCGACTAGTACCGGAGACAACCCCCGACGTAACTTGAAGTGTACCGGCTGCGGTCGTATGGGCCATGAATGGGGGACGTGTTACCGCAACTTGGCTAGTGACTACGGGAAGAAAACGGATACGGCTTCCGTCCATCAGATTCAAACTCAGCCAGCACTAACTCCAGTAAGTACCGAAAACCTCCGTACTTCTCGTGGTATAACCCTGGTACAACGGTACCCATGCAATGTATGTGGATCACTTGAACATCTGGGACATCGTTGTCCACTTCTATTGGATGAGGATGTTAAAAAAGCCATCCAAAACAAACTACCCGCACACTCAGGATCCTCGATAGTCATTACCGATGTCCATACCGTAGATGTCTCTCATATTAGCCCTCGCACTCGGAGTCAGACACAACATCCAGACTCGGTAGTTCCGAACAGTCCCACACCAACTACAGAAGCACCTCTCCCAACCGAGGTGTTAAATTGGCAAGCCGAAGATCAGCTGCGCGAAGAAATGATAAAGACGGTTCGTGAACTACAAGACCTCTCGCCATTGGAGCCACTATCACCGTGCGTCACTCCAATCGCTCTGAACATCACTATGGATATCTGCGAGACCATTCTCCAACAAATGGAATCACAAACAATCCAAGTCAGTCTAAAAAACCTTATGGCTATTGCACCTAGTATTACCGAACATATCCACCGCTGTCTAGGTCAGATAATCCCGTCAACCATCCCGATTATCGAGCCACCTACAGTCGCAATCCATTTGGTAGCGGCGATCAACTGTCACATGCCAATCATCTCAGCCAAAATTAGGAATCATCAGTTACATGATGTCCTGTTGGATGGAAGATCGGGAGTAAATGTCATCACCGAATCCGAGCAACGCAGGCTTGGACTACCGACCCCAACACCGGCACCTTGAAAATTAAGAGTGGCGGACAACTCCCTCGTCCAACTTCTTGGCATGCTCAGGGACACCAAGATCTTCATTCACGGTATTCCCTATATAATTATTCTCACCGTCATTTCTTCTAAGGATGTCAATTCGGCTTATACGCTGTTACTCGGTAGACCATGGCTTAGGAACGCCCGAGTCATTCACGATTGGGCTAACAATTACATACAGATCATGGGTAATGGTACCATCCGAACAGTACGGATTATCCGGGAGTTAGGTTGTGAAGCCACGACTCCGGATGCTCTCGTCTGCTACAATTACGTGGAAGGCCTTACCGATGAAGAAGAACTCATCCTACTCGAGGCTGAGGAGTTCCTCCTCCCTATTGGAACATTGAGTATTGACGACTTGTGCCAGGTAAGCACTACCGAGCTCACTTTACCAGCCATAACCCATATGGAAGGTAGCATGCCAGTCGATAAAATACCGATTTGAGAAAAGGTAAAAACAATCTTGGTAGCAAAGTGGTCGCAGATAGAGGAAGAGCAACTACGAGACCTCAACCTTGGAACCGATACCGACTCCAACATTATTCGTATCGGTACTTCCGTCCCGGACTCTCTCCTACCGGAGGCCGAAGATCTCTTCCGCACTTTCAAGGATGTGCTTGCATGGTCCTACCATGATCTACGTTGCATCCCGGAACACATCACTCAACACAAGATTGAACTTGACACCAGCATTCCCCCAACCCATCAGGTACGCGACCGAATGAATCCTAATTATGCGGCAGCGGTAAAAACCGATCTGGACAAACTTTTGCAGGCAAGATTTATTGAACCTATAGACCATGCTACCTGGTTATCACCAATCGTCGTGGTACCAAAGAAGAACGGCAATCTTCGAATTTGCGTTGATTTCAAGCGTCTCAACAAGGCAACCAAGAAGGATCCATATCTCCTACCATTTACCGTTGAGGTCCTCGACTCGGTAGCAGGCAACGAGATGTACTCATTCCTTAACGGCTTCTCCGGATATCACCAGATCAAGATTGCACCCGAGGACCGCCACAAGACGGCGTTCATTACCGACTGGGAGCCTTTGTCTGGGTAGTGATGCCGTTCGATTTGAAGAACGCTCCGCCAACGTACCAGCGAGCAGTCAACCAAGCTTTCAAGGAATATCTCGGTGATTTCATGAAGCTCTTCCTTGACGACTTGAGCGTGTATAGTACTACCGAAACACACCTCGACAAACTACGAAAGTGTTTTACCAAATGTCGTGAGTTTGGTATAAGTCTAAACATCGAAAAATGCTGTTTTTTAATTCGCTCCGGTATGATTCTTGGGTATGTCGTCTCTGCAGAAGGCAAATTCCCCGATCCAAAGAAAATTGTAGCTCTCGTCACAATGCCGCGCCCTCGCAACATCAAAGACATCCAGGTTTTCAACGGCATTGCCCAATTCAACAGATGTTTCATCCGTGATTACGCTCGGATTATGGCACCCATCACTTTGCTCACATGAAACGACGAACTATTTACTTGGACTACCGAATGCAACTAAGCATTTCCTGAGATAAAGTAGCATTATGTCAACGCTCCTATCCTTATCGCAGTCTTATTGGAAGCTGGAATTTTACATTCATACGGATGCCTCAGACATTGCAGTAGGAGCTATGCTGGCGCAGAACCCTACTGGGAAAATCGACCAGCCCATCGTCTACGCATCTCGACTACTGAGCCGCACAGAGAAGAATTATATGACTAGCGAGCGCGAAGCTTTAGCCATGGTTTACGCCATCGACAAATTTCGACACTACCCCCTCGGTAACCGGTTTGTGTTTTACGTTGACCAAATGGCATTGATCTATTCGGTAAACAAAACTCAAGTTTCGGGCCGTATTACTTGATGGTTACTCTTGTTTCTGGAATTTGACTTCACAGTCGTTTACAAACCAGGCAAGACACACGGTATTGCCGACGCACTTTCTCGGAACACGGTAGCTGAACCGGCCACCGGTATTACCGATTACATATCCGATGCCCTGCTATTCAATATACAACCGGAGTGGCTCACGACAGTCCACGACTACCTCAAAACCGGCACCTTCTTTGCCAACTGGAGTACCGAGCGCAAGAAAAGGTTAGCCTACCGAGCCCAAGAAAACGTTAGCCTACCGAGCCCTCCCATTTTAGTTAGTTGATGGCACCTTGTATCGACAAAGCAAAAATTTCTCTTTACAGAAGGTCATTACCCGCGAACAGACCACATTGATTATCAGGGAGCTTCATAACGGTAACCCAGGAGGTCATTTTTCTACCGAGATCACCACTCGAAAAATTCTCGACGCCGGTTACTGATAGGCATTCCTGCGTAAAGACGTTTTTGAATACTGTCGGAGCTGCGTCGAATGTCAACGCGTAGGAGGACTCAAGGAAGCTGTGACCGGTAAATTACTTACCACCCTACGGACGGAACCTTTTATGAAATGGGGACTGGATTTTGTAGGTCCCCTCAAACGCACAGTCACCGGCAACTGATACATCTTAGTGGCCACGGACTACACCACTAAATAGGTAGAAGCGGTTGCACTCCGTGACAACACCGCCAAGGACACGGCTCAATTCCTGTATGACAACATCCTCACCCGTTTTGGCTGTCCACTTCATTTCGTGAGCGACCAAGGCGTAAATTTCAACAACAACATTATTTACGCCCTTATGGAACATTTCTTACTGCGCCACACTACATCCACCACCTACTACCCTCAAGGAAATGGTCAAGCGGAGTCTACCAACAAGGTGATTGTCCAACTTCCTAAGAAATTGGTCAATCACAACCGAACAAACTGGGACCGACAGTTACCGACAATCTTATTCGCCTACAGCACTGCTTTTAAGATTGGTGCCGGTCATACGTCATTTCAACTTCTGTATGGCATCATGCCCTTAATGCCTACCGAATACTTGATACCGACTAAGAGCACCACTACCGACCATTTGCCTAGTCGGGTTCTTACAGCGCGCACGACAGATCTGGAGCGTTTGAACGAATCTCGCCATCGAGCCCTCGAGACGCAAGGGATATCGCAATGGAACCGCGCTGAATGGGCCAACACCACGGGGCCGACACATCAGTTCCGACTGGGCAATCCGGTACTCTAGTACCCCAAAGGTACTAACATCCACCCCGGTAAGCTAAAAAACAAATGGTTTGGGCCTTACCCAATTCAATACCCCCTACCCAACAATACGGTATTACTCGTCGCCGTTGACAAATTCGATCCCGACCCGATTATAGTAAACATCAACGAACTGAAACCGTATCGATTTCTCAATGACAATCAGCTACATCAAGCCGTTGGAACCGCCCCAGATAAAAGTGCCATCCTTCACCAAACAGACAACCAAGACGCAATCGAGGACGATGCAAAGGAAAAAGAAGAAGCTACTGAGAAATCGATCTCCACCAACTGCGTCACCGTGGAAATTTTTCCTCAGTGAACTCGGGATACGGAGTCCCACCTGGATACCAAACCGATATTGTTTTTGACTCGACCTACCGTTCCAATTCAACCACCGACCTCGGTAACCGACCCAACCACAGCATCACAGCCGCCACCAACGGTGCTGCTAGGACATACGGAACCGACCACCTCGGTATCACTGAGGCAAAAACCGTACCGAGCGCCAGGTTCGACAGTCCCTAACCGTAACGCACCGCCACACTCCCAACCTAGTTTGCACCCACCCACTCCATCTCTCTTCATTCTACCACCCTCTTCATTCATTTCTTTGTCCACCTCTCCTTCTATTTATCCTTTCCTCACCATGTTGTCTTCCGCCGTCACGGTTCTTTCTTCCTCATGGTTAGCTCTTGGCCTTCGCCTTCCATCTCCGTCTTTCTCTGTTCTTTCCCGGCCGCCACGGCCGGTAGCTACCGTTCACCGCCACCGGTGGCAGGGATCCTCGGCCCCGAACTGAGCATGCGGCGGTTCCTCCTCTACGCACCGATCATCTCAGCGCACTCCGTCTCCACTACCGGTTCTGTCATCAAATTGCTCATCCTCGGAACCTCCGCAGATCATTGGCGAAAATCCACCACCACAGCCACTGAACTCGCCACTCCAGACTTCAGGTATGCTTACTACCGAGGTCACTCGTACTACCGAGGTCGCTCGTACTACCGGTGTCCAAGTATCTGCGCAGATGGCACCGCCCCTGACCTCGGTTACCCCACCAACGCAGCGCGCCGACCCTCCGAATATTTTTCTCCACGGACGTTGGAACTTGTTCCAGAATGTATGCTTTCTACAACACACAACAAAAACGCTGTCTCAGATACTTACCGAGGTCCAGACGCAAGTTCAACAACTCACCATCTCCGACCCAACAGCACATCAGCGCGAACTTGAAAGTGCCCAAAAACGTATTACCAAGCTGGAGGGTCAACTCGACACCTCCCAAGCCGAAGCACGAAAGCATGCTACCGGCCTTGCTCGAGTTTGAGAAGACCGTGAACGTTCCCGCCTCGAAGTCGATAGCCTGACCCAGCGGTTTGAAACCCAGAACATTCTCTTGAACGCCGTCACCACGGAATGGCAGCAGCTCAGAGCCGATACAGCCCAAGACAAGATCACCATCCACACTCTCAGGTAGGCTTTCAGGTCCGACAATGAACTCAGGTTTTCCCGCACCATCAGTTGGCAACCTGGTCCCACGGCGTAAAAATCCCTCTGGTAGCATTTCTTTACCACTCAAAGTTTAAAACAAGTTCGAGGTGTGTACTTGGTTTGGAGGGGGGATAGTGTTAACCATAAATTTGGAGCTACCGGTAGGTCTACCGGTCTGAGTTTTACCCGGGTAATTTTCCAAGTTACCCCAGTAGGTGGATCTAGGAAACACTTTTTTACCGATCTGACCTAATTGTCAGATCGGGTTGTACTGTGGTATAAAAGCAATAGAGCCAACCTCATTGGCACGACACATTTTCCCAGATACTTGATTTCTTGTTTGAAGTACTCTTTTCATGATTTCATACTTATTGAGTACTTTCTGTTTGTATTAGACATTGATCAGTTTGTCCCTCCTCGGTTGTGTGATAACGGACTTAGTTCTTAAGGTTCTGCCTCTCATTCCGTTAGACTCCTTTCCCCGGTAGCTACCGACCCCTCGGGTATTGATTACCGAGTAGGATTTTATCTGGAGGAGCTACCAACACGTGAATGCATTAATTTATAGGTTCACCTCTAAGTCTTATCGTCGGGTCGACGATACTAGGTTCTTGCTAGACAAAAAGAGTACATCTGGCTTTGAAGTAGTTTAGAGTCCACAAATTTTGTAGTTTTCAGTGTCGTCGTAATGCTCAGGCTTATCCTCAGGTCGACGATAATAGTCAATTGGTTGTTGTAGAATGACTGAGTACGCTAAAAACTAACTCAATCTGATTTCTGTGTAGATGTTCGGGGCTTATTACTACGGCTTCGTGGATCGGGCAGATGTCAAGGCTGACATGAAAATCGCCAGACTTGCAAGCAGGTTGGATCGGAACTATTTCATGTTCTCAAATTCTCCGTATGCCCTTGAGTACCAGATTCCTGCCTCTCGCAGCCCCGTGATCGTTCTCTTCGACTCTCCTTCGATGACAGTAGTGTCTCCAGCAGACCCTACTCTCGTGGTTGTCCGGCAGACAGAATCCATGGATGCGCATGTGTCGATAGATCCAAACGTTGAGGGGATCGACCATTTTGGGACGAACACATTCTAGATCCGTCTGTGGCACAACCAAGATCGTGTTAGTGCTAACCCTGAGCAGGCAATGGAGGAAGAGGGCGACGAAACCGAGTTGGAAGATCGCCAAGATGAGCTAACTCAGGAGAATCGTGCCGAGGCTCGTCGTAAGGAGCTATCTCAACAGCCTAAGGACAACGATGAGACGGACTCAGAGTGGGATAATCGAGTTGTTGAGCAATCACAACCTTCGGACAATCATGACACGGAGAATCTGTAGCTGGAGCTGTTCCGTGATTCGCCAGAGGATCCTGAACTCGATCAGGACCTCCAGCAGGTCATGGAGCAGGTCTTGGAGCAGGATGTCGAGGATGCCCTGCTCCAACCTCTAGAAGAGCAGGCGGAGGAGACAAAAAATCCAGTGGTTTGCGTCCAGGCTTCCATGGATGAGGACATGGAGCAGGCTGTGGAGACGGTTGTGTCGCAACCTGGAGAGCAGCAGGCGGCAGTGCAAGACAAACCGCTGGTTGACAACGACGACGATATGACCATAACCCAAGCGGATACAGACCGTCCTCCCAATCCATAGGACGTCATCAATTTGGATAGTGATGACAAAAACGATCGTTGCCGCGAGAGCCATGACGACGACATGTTGCCAGGCAAGGACAAGAAAGTCGTCATCGATAAGAAAACAGGGGGGACGGTCAAGGTGGACAAAGATTGGTTCACTCTCCACATGAAAATGCTGGCGAGAAGGGAGGCAAGGCAAAAGCAGAAGGAGGAAATACAGAGGTGACTAACTAAGGCACTAGAAAGAATTGATGCTGCTAATGCTGCTACTTTTGCTGCCAATGAGTGAGCAGCCGCGTCAATTGAGAAGATGAGCACGCTGGGGAGTCAACTGCAATTCCTAGCAAGACAGATGAATGTCCCGCTGGAATTGATTTTCTTAGCTGCTGCGTCGTCCCCTATCGCCACACTTCAACCTCCTTTGACCTCTTCCAGCGCTCCCATGCCTTCGGTTGTGGAACATCAGTCAGTACAGACCCTCGATCGTCGACTCGACAATAAGGTTGATGCATTGCCCAGTATCGCCGTCCCTCCACCTCCACTGCCCTCTGCTCACGCTCCCGTTGCTTCGGTTGTTGAGCATGAGCCGGTGGAGACTCCTCATCGTCGACTCGATGATACGGACGTTGCCGTCTCCTTGGCCCATCTAGATAGGATCCCGTCTACTCCAGCGTCCCAGTTCGCGAGGATTGGCCTTCGAAGTCCGGGTTCCTTAATTTGCAAGGGAAGTATCACCTTCGGAGCAAGATTCGTCGAGTCGACGATACTGCCATTGAAGTCGTTGAGCTAGCGACTGCGGCCAAGGCTCCTAAGGCGTTGGTGTCAGCAACATCTCGTGAAGACCCGTCGGAGTTGCAGTCGCCCCCCCGCATGGAGGAAGATTTGGTGGATTACGCACGATCTGGACCGGATCAGGACCAAGAACAGCCCTCTGACCCTTATAATTTTGATTGATTCCAAGTTGCTTGGAGTCATTCAAGATTGTGTCAGGGTGGGAACGGCTAGAATAAATCTTCTAGTAATCATTTCTCATCTGTATTCATCATTCTTGACAGGATGTCATCACCGGTCCTTGAATATCAAGCGCTGACGGAGATATCGTCTGTGGCTGCCTTCGTTGTACTCTAGTGTAACATAGTGTTCGGAGTAGTTTTGAGTCCACTACACACTTATGTTAATTATATGAATGTAATATTTTGACTTTGTAAAAAATGAGTGCGGAAGATATAAATATTTGAGCACCTGTCTAATTGTCTTTGCCTCTCAATGTGCCTGTTGCTCAGCTCCTAAACAATATTTGCGTGCACCATCCACTACCAATAGAAGCACTCTCTAATGGGAGACCTCAGTCGCTTGGGACATCAGATTGCTCCTACCCACTCTCTGGCTCTCCCATTTCAGCGCTTAAACATGTTACTCCATCTCTTTGTTGTGATGTTTTGATCAGGTAGAATGCGAAAGTGGCAGAGAGATTGTGCCAAGGACCGTGCCTCCCGTACTACCCCCGCCGCGCAGGAAGTGGCTGAACATTGTCTTCGACTTGAATGTCATTCTCTGTCATACGGCACAGAAGTCATACAGAGAAATATTTAGAACGTACGGACTGCAAGACAATGTTCTCTGCCACAAAAATCCCACCAGTATCAGTCCCAAGGCCGTCTTCGCTAGGCAGAACTTAGGTAAATTCCTCCGCGAGATTTCCTCCCTAGCGGACACGGTGTTAGTTTGGACCTCCACACTCAAGCAAAACGCGGAACCCATCGCGGGGCACTTCTTTAGGGGTTGTAGGGATCTATACGATTTATTGAGTCAGGATCAGTATTCGAAGATAGAGCTCTCGCCGGGGAAGTTCTTTACAATCGGCATGAGAGAGATGTTGTGTACGAAAGTCCTCTCCGAGCACTTGTTCACCAACATTAGCGGCAACACGTCCTTTACCCCGGACAATACTCTTCTCATTGACGACTCTTCGGCCAAGGGCATCTGCAATGAGAATGGGAATGCCATATTCCTTGCACTTGGAATCGACACGAACGGTAGGACAACGTCCTCATGGGGGAACTGCTGCCGTGGCTGCACCGACTTGACTCGAATTGCGAGCCGGGTCAAATGCGTAGATACGTGGAGGAGAATAGAATCGGTTTAAGGCCTATGCGCGCTGGTGACTGGGGTGTGAAGGATATCATTGACCGCATGAGAGGGTCCTCCAAGAACATCGGGTCCCGATACAGGCTTCCTCGGATAGGCGTAGTCATTGAGGGAGGACGCGTTATAGAGTAGACCCTCCGGACATCGGGTTGTTTTTGACGATAATAACGTTCCATTGACTGTAGTATTTCCTATTGATTGCGTATGCTATGTTCATTTGTAAATAATATATTACATGTGTGAGTGCGTTTCCACTCAATTTTGCGTGACTATTTGTCCTACAGTCGAAGGCCCATCTGTGTTCCCCCTTTTCCATTGCAGACTGTTTTGCTCTTGTTCTTCGTCCGGTAACATGGGCTTGTGGTATATCTCCTTACTGCAGAAAGGATGTGTTTGCTTTGTTGGACCGCGGAATCTGCTTACCAGGAGTCTCTTCTCCGGATCCGAGTCCAAAGTTGCGACACGGCTCCGTATTCAAGACTTTACCTGTTGCGGTCTGCCCAAACCGCTACGTTCGCGGCCATAGACTACTCCAAGGGTGACGTTGAAGAGGGCGTGGTGAACAGCCCCTCGGATCACGGACCCATCAGGACTCCGACCTAATCCCCGTCTCCGTTGAAGCGGGAGTGCCGAGTCGAGGGAATTTCTTCTCGCCTGAGCGGCGGACGGACTCCCCGACGAGTCGCAAACTGATCCTTCACTTTAACGAGGCGCCGGGGCATCCTCGCCTCGAAGACACGATTCCGACTCTGTCCGCGGTTCCTGTTGTTGTCACCGATGGATTGAAGGCCACATTGGCCGCGGAGAATCGGTGAAGGACACTAAGGTTGAAGGCCACTACTAGCGTTACGGTGCTTCCGCTAAGGGATGGGCATCCTCGTCCAACACAATCTGCGGGCGCCTGATGAGCCCACCGTAGAAGGTCTCGTAATGCAACGTATCTCCATCGATCCTTCCCGTTCTCTACTGCCCAAATCCACTGCAACCCCACTTCCGCACTCAAAGAACCTCGCTCCAACGATGACAGAGCCGCCCCTTTGAGGGTCTAGATCGCATTCCGCGTCTCAGGTCCCGGAAACCACTCAAAGGTCAAAACGAAAAGCCACCGTAGCTCAGAGCCTAAGCGTATTTGATGCCTGGGCGTCTAATCCTAAAACCAACTACAGTAATCGACGCGAGGATATCTTGAAAGGATTGGCCAAGCTCAAAGCGGAAGAAGCGGTGACGTGATGGAAATGCTTCCATCGTGTACATATATGCTCTAAGCTTTGTATTTTCAATGAATGGAGTTGCGGAATGAAAATAGTACATATAGTTTGTCTTTCGTTTTAATTAAATCATCAAGGGATTAGGTGGTTTGAAAGGTTTGAATAGGAAGGGGGGGAATAAGTACCTTTTTTGAAGCTTCAAAGGGGAACATGGACATATATGCCCCACCGCCACCTTTGATTGGATGAGCTTTAGTGAGGTCTTGGGGTTTTGAAGATTGTCAAAAGTTTTTTTTGTGTGTGAAAATAGAGAGAGTTTTGAGACAGACTTTCGACTTGATGTAGTTCATCAAGCAAAACTTTGTTTAAATTGAAACATTGAGAGATTGTTCCCTGTGATGAGACCTTTCCGAATTGATATTGTAAGTTGAATTTGGAGTTGTAATGCAAAAGTTGTGGAGGTTGGAAGTTTGTGGAAACCCTTGGCCGTCCATTGAGAGGGCAGAGGTTTCGACGAGCTACAACTTTTGTTGTATCTATCAACTTAATTTGAAATTTTGCGAGTGTATGTATCATTGTACTAGCTTTTCAAAAAGTTATTACTTTTATAATTTGGAGTTCCGAAGAGAAAGTTATGAAGGTGTGAAGGCTTGGAGGTTGACTGCCTTTAGAAAGGAAGCAAGCTAAGACTTCGAGGACCATAACTTTTGGTCATTGTGCTAATTTCTTTTGAAATTTACAGGAGTGATAGCTTATGAGATTAGCTATTCAAATTGCTATCACTCAATCTATTTGGAGTTTTATTGAAGGAGTTGTTGTGTGTTGAAGTTGAGAGGTTGATTCTCTCTATTAACAAAGAGATCGAAACTTTGATTAGCCATAACTTATGGTCAGAGTTTAAGGTTTCTTCAAAAATTATATATATTGTAGTAGTTTGTATTAGCTTTTCTAAATGCTCTTGCACTTGTATGTAAGTGCTTTAGATCAAAAGTTATGAAGATATAAAGAGGCGGAGGTTGGTTGTCAAAGAAAAAATTAAAGCTTTCACTTTGCTCTCTTATAACTTTTGGACAGTAATTTAAATTCTAGTGATTTTTGGAGAAGTTTTAGTTTGTTGTTTTAGCTTTTCAAAAAGCTATTACACTTAGTTTTTGGAGACTCGAGCTGCCTATAGCATCAATTTGAAGGTTGCAGCCACAATAGAAGATTGCCTTGAGGGTTTCTTTGTGTTTTTGAACATTTTGAGACTTGAAAGCAAGAAGATTTGAATACTTCAAGACAAGAAGACGTGAAGATTCGTGTGTTGTGGCTTGTGGCTCGTTGTCTTTTACTGTTGTTCCTAGCCGGTTTTAGAGGCTCGTTGTCTTTTATTGTTATTCCCAGCTGGTTTTGGAGGCTAATTGTTTTCAATTTTGTTTTGTAAAATTTGTTGCGGCGAAGTGGAATTGATCACCCACACGGTCGTATTTATGTAGTTCCCACCGGTGAGGCACGTTTGCTGGTCACCGTGGGTTTGAGATTTAGGAGCCATCTTTCGGACGGTCTCAGCTCGTGGTCTGGCCGTCCCGTTTTACCCGTCTGAGGCCCGTGGTTTATTATTATCCCACCCTTACCCCTACACCTGTTTAGAGCCATTGCAGGATAGGCTACTTAGAAGAGATTTGAAGATTTGAAGAGTACAAGAATTCAAGACACAACCAATCTCCCAAGCAATCTGATCATCGTGTCGCAGTTAGGTTCCCCGTGAATTCTCAGAGCGCGCTCCTCTCTACTCGACAGCGGCGAAAGTCGTTTCCGCTTAGTCCTACAAGTAGTGTCGACGGTAGCCTTGCAATCCAAATCATGTTCGAAAATATCTTTAGCATAAGGATGGATTTACTATAAATAGATATCGGAAATAGTTGTACCAATGTACTTCGGATCTCACTGCTTCTTGCGGAAGAGAATGCATCCTAAATTCCACTATTTCTTTTACCTCCGTATTAGATTCACTGAGGTGGATTCTACAATCGTAATTAGTATTCAAACACACTGTAAAATAAAAGACTTCTTCTCTTTGTACCAAGTATTCTTGTACTTCGTGTGCTATTAACGATTCACTTTCTCACATCTTGTCATGTATGGATGCTACTAGAGTGCCATGTTTGACGCGCATTGTACCAAATTCTACACAATTTTCTATGGGTGTTCAATGTCCGAGCTCAACATATCGTGGGGTTCAAGAACTATTTCGTCACTAGAATTTTGTTTTGGTTTTTGAAAGTCTCAAAATGAGCATTTTTTCTCATTTTAAGGAAAAAGGCCTTATTGAACATTGTCTGCTTCAGGGTTAGTATATAAGGCAGCCAAATCTGGGTGGGAGGCAAAATACTTTTTGACCTCTTCAATTGCTAACCCATACTCCTCATCTCCATCACTATCGTCACTTCCCTCGCCCTCCATGTCATGGTCACGTTGAAGTTTTTGCAATGCAAGTTTGTGTTCTTTGAAAGAGTTAGGTTTCGCAAGTACTGATAAAGAAGGCTGACTTGGCGCGTCTTGGATTGTCAGTGCAGCGAGGTTTGCCAAAGCTGGGACGACTGCCGACGGGCATGGCGACGGATGTGGCGCCTCGTCCATGTCCGTGGGCGTGTCCGGTATGTGGACTCGCTCCGCCAGATCGTCCTGCTCTTGGAAGACAGGGAGTAAGGTAAGAGGGATTACCTCGTCTAGGGGTGCTTCGGTTGGCTGCGTAGCTTGTGGTGGATCGCTGGAGGGCGTGCTCTCATCCTAGCTGACTCCTGCCATAGACATGGCGTCCATGTCCATAAAGTCCATATCCATACCGTCCTAGTTGGGCTCAGATTGCTCCAAGTCTAGATCCACAAGTGCGTCATCGACACATGTCTTCAATAATTCTTGGGGTGGAACTGCCGTAGTTGTCGGATTCACCCAAAGAATTTTGTATGCGTTGGAGGCCTTGATTCTGGCAACATGTTGGGCTTAATTTACCTTGTTGGCCTCAAAATTCTGCATGGTATTCTCGATCTTCACTCGCACCTGCTGCAGACATGCGAGCTCCTTGGTATCCCTGGGTGCCGTGGATTGAGAGCTGGTGCCTTGCGCCAGCGCCTCATTTAGGGTTTTGCACCTAGCTAGAGACTCAACATTCTGCTGCTCTAGTCTCTTGGCTAGCAGAATTGCGAAGGTCTTCTCCTTGGACAGCTCCAACTCCAAGTTCGTGACTTCGTTCCTGAAGTTGGCGATGGTCTGACTGGCCTCGCTCAATTGGTGGTGGAATTCATCAAGAGCGTCGTCCAAAGATTTTTTTGGAGCATGCTTGGGCGGCTTGGTCTCCCTGGGCTGCCTTGCGCTTCGTACGTTCTTCTACCTCCTACTATTGTGTCGTGAGCGTCATGCGCTCCTGCTCGGCCCAGTGCACGAATTGGAGCATTTGCTCCACACATGCGACCATCGCAGCGCTCTGCTCGTGGTATTGGGCGGCCTAAGGTCCCCTGTCTTGGCTGCTTTTTCCCCTCGAATGCGTGGCATTGTCCCTCAAGGGTGGCCTCATGCTTGGTCCTGGGGCGGCGGGGTCTAGCAGAGCTGGTGGTGGTGCTGCTGCGGGTCCTGCACCAGTCAGCTCCCTTTTAACGACCAAGAATGTCCCCATACGAGGTGGCTGGTTGTATTGCTTGTAAATGGCCAAGAATTGTACAATGTACTGCATAAGAAATGGCCCGATAGGGCTCTTGTAATCAGGCCTCCTACGGTGTCCACGCATCTGGACACGGAATTAATCATCTAGGAGAACCCCCCAGTTGATCTTTTCCCCTTGATCGGCCAACAACAAAACACTAATGTGCTCCGGCTGAATACTATTACAGTCATTCTTAAAAAAGATGTGATTCAGAGTACCACGCATCCTAGCAAACCACGGTTCCTTCATGACAGCTCCTAGAGCGTAGACATCATACCTGCCGTCCGCTTTGGGCGGTAAATCCTTGACTGCCTCCTCGATACTAGGTTTTGGAGTCACGCACTCAGCATTCCACTCCGTGACTCCTGTGCCATCCAAGCCAAAAAACTCGTGCAGGTATCTCTGGGCATATAGCACCAGCACGCCATCCACAAAGCCCGAGGGATTTACCTCGTCCTCGTTGCGATCTATTATGGACTCCAAGAATTGCTTGCAGTGTGCAATGTCTAAGGTCCACGTCAAGCGCGTCCAATACTTGATGAGATTGGTGTGGGTCAACGAGGCGCCATCGGTTTTCCGCTTCGACTCCCGCACCATGCGCAAAACGTAGATTGACTCATGCTCGTTAATGGCATCCATGACGTCTAGAATCTGCGTTGATACTAGAAAGAGGAAGGCGAGGTGTAGCAAAAGAGAAGCGCAGATTGCTGAGAAGGGAGACACTTGGGAACTTGGAATGAAATGGAAGGAGAGGGGCAGAGGAGCAAGAAGACAGAATGCGCAATTGGCGGAAGGAAGTGAGAGCTGAATATAAGCCATGAATTTGAAGTTGTGGTAGTAGGGTGGAATGACATAAGGGCCAGGGGATGGTTTTGGCGGCTGACATAGGCTTCTGAAAGCCTAGCGTGGAATATGGCGGCGCTGTCCTATTGATGCGGGGCTTATCATGGAAGTTGATTGCATAGTTATAATGGCAATTATGGTGTCTATGGCACATATCGAGATGTATATGGGTTGGGTGATTAAGGGCTGCTTGGAAGCTGATTAGATCAATGATGACGACTTCCCCATGTCTCTCATGTCTATGATGTCTATGTATATGGCATGGCTCGCTTAGGATTACTTGGAAGTTTAAATCATTCTTGTTAATTTTCCAATGATTTCCATGACATCCCTACTGATTAGGCTCGTATACTTGGTCTGGGTAGTCTAGGACTTCTAGGAAGAGGCTTACGTGTACTTGAGGAAGGACCGTCTCCATGGCCTCCTCGTTGTGAATGGTGTCCTCAGAGTCCTTGGAGTTTCCCTAGTTGTCAATGGTGTCCTTGGAGTCCTCGGAGTCCGATAGCTGTGCTGTGATATTTGCCTCGGCTGCCAAGGTTTCATGTATCTGTCCCAGACTCATGGTAGGAGATACGTCCGAGGATGCAGCGTGGTAATGCTTGAGTTTGCTTGAATTGACATTTGTCGTTTGTTTGTCATAGTTTTCATTGTTTACCAAGAGCACAGTATTATTTGGTAGAACTTATTGGACTCAATATAGCCCAAGCTAGATAGATTTGAACTTGGTTTTCTTGATCTTTGGATCTTTTGGACACCAGAGAACTTATTCGCCTTTTTGGAATGTTTGCACTCGTTGGGAGGCTTGGAAGTATTTGGCGCTGAGTTTTTGTTTGCCCATAATATTTTTCAAAGCAAATGCTCGGACTTCTTCGAGATGATGGATGTCTTAGATGCAAGCTGCTAACACTTTATGCGGCGTATAATCTCTTGGTTGCTTGGATTGAAACGTAGGAGCAATGAAAACGTGGACAACAGGGTTGGGTTCCATAAACCATTTCCAATGGGCTCAGTTGCGTTGCTGTCTTAGTCGCGACACGGTATGCCCATAAGGCGGCGGAAAGACAGTCGTCCTAGTCAGCTTGGTTGGTATCGATGAATCGCCTCAACATATTGATCAGTGTTTTGTTTGTTGACTCAGCTAGGCCATTCCCTTGTGGGTAGTAAACTGTGCTAGTTTTACACTTGATGATGTGTTTTTTAATGAGATCCTCAATCACTGAGTTAACAAAGTGAGTACCTTGATCCAAAACAATCTCCAGCGGACACCCAAAGCGTGTGATGATGTTGTCGTATATGAACGTCGCCGTAACTACTGCAGTGTTGTTGCGGAGTGGTTTGATTTCCACCGACTTGGTAGTATAATCCGTGGCGACCAAGATATATTTATAACCTTGGCAAGTTGCGGGTCGTATGGAACCCACAAAATCTAGTCCCCAACATTGAAACGGTTCTAATGGAGGCGTTGACTTCAGGGGAACTTTGCCTTGGTACTGAAAATTTGTAGTTGACACTTGGCAAGCATGGCAGCTCTTGATGTAGGCATAGACATCTTTGTGGAGTGTAGGCCACTAGTATTTCGCGGATAAAATCTTTTTAATAGTGGTGTCCAGGCCTTTGTGTCCTCTTGCTGGGCCGTCATGGAGGTGGGTTATGATCCCTTGTTGTTCCGTGGTAGGGACACATAGTCGGGTTTTTTGGTCAGGGCCGCGGCGGTAAAGTTGTCCATAGACGACAGTATATGGCAAGGTAGTGCGTACAAAACTAATCTTTCTGGTGCCTGTGAGATCAACAGGAATGTAACCTTCCGTTAAGTAATGGACGATATAAATCGTCCTATTCTGGACTTCTTGGACATCCACGGGGGCAGCTTGGATGCACGGCTCATTAAATGAGTCATCAATGCCTTCCTCGTGGTATTAATGTCCCTGGACAAGTAATCAGCGACTACGTGCCGTTTACCTGGAATGTACTGTATACTACTTCAGAGTCATATTCTAAAAGTATCATAATCCACCTAGCTACTCTTCTAGTGACTAACGGTTGATTCACTAAATATGAAAGACTATGATGATCAACCACGAAACGAAACTTATTCCCCAAGAGGTAATGGCGGTATTTTTCAACAGTGTAGATCATTGCTAGGGCTTTCCTTTCTATCGTGGGGTAGTTCCAATCTGCGTGGTTGACTAGACGGCTCGCATATGCCACAGGTTGGTCATATTTGCCATTGGCATTGTAGGCCAGCATCACACCCACGGCGATATTCGAGGCATCCGTGTGTACATAGAATGGCTTGGACGAATTAAGGACAATGAGTATGGGAGCATTGGAGTATGCTACTTTGATTTTGTTTAAGGCGTCTTAGGCCGCAGGCGTTCAGTCTTTGGAGTAGGTATACTTGGCATGGTTCAACACGGTGATAGGCGCGGTGATGTGTGCCAGTTTCTCGATGAAAATCATGTTGAACTAGGATAGACCAAGGAGGCGTTGTACACCCTTCTGGCCCTTTGGAGGCGTGATATTCAAGATTTCCTTGATTTTTGCTGGATCGAGGAGTTTGCCATATGTGCAAACTATATATCCAAGGATGACCCTTGCAAAGAAGAGAAACATACATTTATCGTCATTGAGGCTGACACCGTTGGCTCAGCAGGCATGGAATATTTGTCTCAGGTGAGTTACGTGGTCCTTCATATGTCCATACACAGTTCCGTCATCTTAATAAATTCGGAGAAATTGTTTTAAGTATGGACAGAAAATTCATTCCATCACTCATTGGAACGTCAGGGGTGCGTTCTTGGCTCCAAATGGCATTCTCTCAAACTGGTAAGGTCCCTACTCCGTTGGGAAAGCTGTTTTGTTTTTGTCTTGTTCTGCCACGGCTACTTGGTAATATCCAGAGAAACATTCTAAGAATGAATACATCTCATGGCCATCAACTTCGTCTATTATTTCTTCCATGTATGGCAATGGATAATGGTCCTTATTGGTGGCCGTGTTTAGTTTGCGAAAATCAACACAAATACGTAGTGCTCCATTCTTTTTGAGAATGATCACGATCGGGGACAACTAAGGTGCCGAGTCCACCTGTGATATGAATTTGGCCTTCAGGAGTTTGTCCAATTCTGCCTAACCCCTTGTTGCAAAATTTGGATTCATGCTGTAGCGCCTCTGTTGCACAGTGTGGCGTTTGGTACAAGGTCAATAGTGTGTTCAGCCAAGGACCGTGGTATACCTTTGAGATCCTTGTGGCTCCATGCAAAGATGTTGTGGTATTCATGGAACAAGGCTATAGCAGCTTGTTTAATGGCATTGGGAGCGTTCGCGTTAATCTTGATGTACTTGGGATTCTTTGTTGTTCCAAGATTCACCAATTCCACTTTATCCTTGGCGCCATGGGTCCAACCATTCACCACTTCTTTTTGAAGAGCGAGTGATGTTGGAGTGGTGTTGACGGTAACAGACTCGCGAACTTCCTTGGAAAACCGTGGCGGAAGGTCTACCTTCTTAGGATCGGTAACCAGGCTTGCCAAGTAAATTTCTGTTAAAGGAATGAGTTCTGGGTTGGCATGGAAAACCAAGGCTTCTTGTTTCTGAGAAAGTTCCTTTACCCAATTGGTCCCTGCCGTGTGAGAAATTTGATTTGCTTTAGCACGAGTGATGCATCCATCAACTATGATAACCACTGTTTTTCCTAGGCGGTGTATGCAAATCTGATTGCGGGACCAGTCATGTACAGCGTTCATGTCTTGGAGCCATGGTCGTCCAAGTATCACTGGGAAATTACAATTGTCAGACATGTCGATGATAGCAAAAGTTGCCGGGTGGACACACCATGTGTGGTAATGGCTACCGTGGCAAGTGATTCCAAAGGAGTTACTGGGTCCGCGTTAGCCATACGGAGTATAAACTTGGCGGTTTTTGGAGGGGGTAGTCCCATGTTTTTTTGTAATGATTGCTCATAACGTTGACACCTGAACTGCCGTCCACCAACACGTTGGTAAATTTATGTTTTCCTAGTTGTAAATGTATCACCCCGGCATCAGGGTCGGGCGTGGTGGCATTGACTTCAATGACTGCAGGGTCTGTAGTGGTGTCGGTTATGGTGGCCCGTTGCAGACATTGTTGCAATTCAGGGCTTAATTTCAACAACTTGGATAGTGTTATGGTGAAGTTTGTCTCGTCTAGTATTGTTGTATTCATGGGTCTACCGTAAAAATCTCTAGTCCCTTTCGTAGGCGCGTCTTTATGTTGTGGAGTCTCTCCCAATGATTTGTTGGAGAAGGCTTCCGATGATCTATCCCGTGCTCTGCCAGGGTTGACTTGGACCGTGTGGTTACCGCGGCAGTGCTAATGGTAGAGACATTCGTCTCAGTTCCATGGACTTCAGTGAGTGTTACTCCACCTCTTCTATTGGGTGCTGGGATTTTTTGGTTGTCCATAGGAGGAGGTATAGGACGGCTGGGTTCCGCGGATGTGTGCAAATGTGCCCACCGTTGCCTCAGTATCCGGCACTGGCCTCTTCTGTGATGTGGTGACCCACATTTCCAACATGTATAATTTCTCCTTGGTTGGAAAACATCAACATTGATTTCCTCGGCGTACATGGCAGCAGTGGTAGTTCGAGGCCGCCGGTTGTCTTCAGGGCGAGGATTACCCGCTGCAAACGAACATCGCCCATTATGGGCCTTTCCACATGTTCCACAAAGCACTGGTCCCGGTCTAGCATTAGCCCGTATAGTGGGCAAAGGCAACAAGGGGGCCTGGGTTTTGTTCAATGCGCCTAACTCCCTGCTGATGTCATTGGCCGCAGTAAGTATATCATGTAAGGTTTTTACACCCCTAATGACAATTCCTTGTTGTATCCATGGTAGTAATCCCTTTTTGAACCACTGACATAAATAATCTTCCTCAGGTCGCTGGCTTAGTTTATCAGCTAATTGTTTGAATCTATCATAGAATTTGTCCACGGGTTTGTCTCTATCTTGAGTAATACTACCTAATGCACGTAGTATCTCCGAACTAGTCTTTAGTTTACGGAATTTATGGAGGAAACTCCGTTCCATATCTTCCCCACTGGCATGCGGATGTTCTGTCCCGAAATTGATGTATTAATTGATATGATTTCCTTGGCGTGTAGTCCCAAAGATGTTTTGCAAATCCAAAGAACTGAGGATGCCATTGGTACCAGCAATGATTTTAAATCGTGGTATGTGCCACTCAGGGTCTCCATATTCATCAAACACCGGGTTAGGTATCTTGGGAAACTTGGTTGATCTATCAATGTTGCCCCTGCTCTGTGATGTAGCAGCGGTGCAATTTTTTTAGGGATGCGTGGTAGATCTAAGGGGCTCCCTTGGTACTTCCGAGGCTTGTGTTGTCGCATAGACAGCCTCGTTTGTTGTAGTGCCATGGAGAGCTTAGTATTGCATGCTTAACATTTCCGGTTTTCCATTCGTGGCATCATTTTTGGCAGCCAAATCATTCATTTGGTCCTTTAGGAATTGTAATAATTCCTTAGTGGAATCAGGGTCATCTTGTTGTACAGTTTCTACTGCTTCGTTGTTTCTTTCCATTGCAGCCTTCCGTGGAGGCATGGTGAAATCACGGCAGGTATAGTTGTCTTGGTATTTTTAGAATGGCTCAGTATTCCATCCCCTGGATGGTCGCCAAAATCTTAGTCTAGGTAATTGTATGGAGATGACTGAGACCAAAAATAGGCCAGCAACGCTACTTGGTCAAAAAAGACAAAGTAAGTAAGTAGTTATACGGTCGTGTAATATCTTGTTAGTGTATAGACTTGGTTAAGTGAGTACTTCAGCTCCAAGACGTGCCTTGGTTCCCAAGGAGTCTTTATATTTATGTATATAAGCTTGGGTCACTTTAACATACAATCTAAGGTTACCTTGGCGTACTTGGATTCCTTACAAGTCAGACAAGGTATGGGAAGAGTATGCTATTGCTGAGGTAGTTAATTTGCTAAGTATGTGTATTGGATCTGGTAAAAGTCCAGTTCATAGATGTTCTCGGTGTCATTGAATTGGGAGTGTTTTGAAGACAGAAAGACAGGTGCTACGTGAGTTTAACTTTTGTGCATGGAGGAGGATACCAAGACAACGACGACTTGGCATAGGGAGTAGTTAGATGACAGAGAGACAAGTCCTAAGTACTTACACTAGTGCTTGCAAGAAGAACAGAAGACATGGTATTTCAATCTTCCAAGTTAGATTACAACAGAGTGATATCAGTAAAGTAGACAGAACAGTAGAGGCTGAGATTGTAAGAAGTATACTTTTATTCCAGAGGATGTAACGATGGAATGGTACTGTAAAGAGTTTAAGTCCGAGGAACTATGTTAAACAAAGAATTTGAACCCATGTATCACATAGTGCACAATCATGGAGTCCATGTTTAACAAAGAGTATACAAGGAGTGACCTGCTGGTGTAAGACTTGAGCATAATAGCAAAATACTGTAAGTCTCAAAAACCAAGAAGTGAGTCTTGCATGTCTTACTACTACTCTTACACTAAGCTTGGATCCGCTATCTAAGCTAATCACTGCCAGTGCCACCGCCCTCCTATCCCTTGTCCTCCGTGGCGGCCGTGTGTCTTGGTCTGGTAACATGTCATTCTGTGAAAACGCCCTTGAAGTTATCAACCTCCCTAACTACCATGTTCCAAGTTTAACTGTGTTGACGTATTAGTTATTTCCTGGTGGATTGAGTAATGTAATTGCACATTTTAAAGGATTTTAGTGTTCTCGTAATGAACATTTACAATTATGTAGTTCACATTGAGTCAAAAACATGAAATCAAAAGAAGTTACTAAAGTAATGACATTATTCTCAGACACAATGTGTCCTCTTGGTTGTTTAGAAACAATGCAACGGTCCTTTAAATGCTTATAACTAAAAATCAAGTGGAAATTCAAGAACATTTAAGCTTATGCTCTTTGAATAATGGAATAATTCTTACACACATAAATGGTTTCTACTGATTGATTTGACAATATATTGAATAAAATATCAAAGGTATTCATTTAGTTTTTTTTATCATTGTAAAAAGTTGAGGTGAGAGCGAATAGTCTTAGGGCCACTTCACACTATGGCCGTCCAAGCCGAGAGGCCATGGGATTGAGAGTCCAAACTTTGTTGAGAGTTCAAAAAAATCTATTGAAAATAGGCAATAAAATATAGTTTTTAATTTGTATGAAAAGAAATCGACGGCCTTTTGACCATAGTTTGGCTTTCCATTCTCGTCCGACCCAAACTCCCTTTTGAGAGGCCATCGCCTTGGTAAAAAAGTTCTGTCACGTGCACATTTTGAAGAGCTATGGCCGTTGGACTTTGGCTTCTACTAAGAAGGGTTGAGAGGCCAAAATCATGGTTTCTTGCAATTTGATTGGTGGAAATCAACGGCCTCTCGACCTTCGACCATAGTGTGAAGCGGCATGATGGGTGAGGCCCTGGAATGCATCTCATAGACTCATTGGCGTTGGTTCAAAACATATCCAAAACTTGAAAAAATAGTAGGTAATTCTAAAATTCTTGTTTTAAAATAAAGATATCATCCGCACTTATATGAGGTTATGCAAGCTTTTACATAGTCATCTTCCATGATGATGACATGTTTTTTCCAAGACATAGAAGTGCCATCGTCAATAATTCTGTGTAGCATCCTATAACCTTAGTTATTTTATCAACAATTATAAGAGAAGAAAAAATAAAAAATAAAATTTCAATGTGCTAAATAACTTAACCCTTTAACGTCCCTATTCAACATTGTTTCAAAGAGTTGTTATAAAATGTTTGATGAAAAATAAAACGGAGTTGATGTACAAAGTAAAGTTGTAAGTGTGAATGTGAAGATGACATTTGTACAGTTGGATTCATTATGTTTTTTCAGTAAATAATATATTATGTACACTTTTCTCTTGAAATTCAATTAAAAATCCTAAATTAACACGCTTTTAAAAAAAATTGTAATGAAATTAGAATGACATGCATGATAAGATGGTATGGTTTCTATCATTTGATTCTACTTATTTTGGAAAACCATGTTTAACCCTTAATCGCCCAACCATGCATATTTTGCACGATGTACGGATTTGAAGTCCATTTTCTCATCCATTATGCACTTTTTGTAGTGTGAATTTTTTATTGAAACTTTTATGGGAAGTAAGCTCCGTGCATGTGTGATCCGATTAGGAAGGAGATGATTTGTGAAATTTTTATGTCTCATTTCACATTCATTTGTAGTGTTCCATCCAAAATTTCGCAGATTTTAGTCCAAAAGTGCTCTTGAAAAAGTTAATTACTAAAATTAAACAACCAAAAAATCTCCTAAAATCACTACACTTAGAGTATTACATTTCAACTCATCACAAAAAAATTCATTATTAGATTGTCAATATCTTATTCGTAATCATATTGCAAAAGAGTGTTAAATTTTAAGTTTGAAATTTAATACACAAATGTTGGTAATAGCAGTCCCAAATCTAACCTTATGGAAAGAATCTAAATTGCATAATGTACAACTTTTATTCATTCATCAACTTGAAAATATCCCTGTTAGTTGCATTTTATAATGCATCTTTGAAAATTTGCCAAATCCAAAAGGGTGAGAACGTTTAGAGGTTAAGGTCTCACTTTTGAACTAAGAATGATACTTGACATACACCAATTGTGTATTTTTCCTTTAAAGAATTACAATATCTTATTTTGAATATCCATACATATAGGTGAAAAACTCTATAAGATGTAGTGTTGAGAATGGTCGCAATCATTGTATTCATCATTCCTTACACCGATACAAGTGCGTCAAAGGATTAAAGGACCAAGAAGCTTCATGTTTGAATATATAGGTTGTGTATGAACTTCTTTCTAATCAAATTGATTGTCTTTTTATCAACATTTGCAATGTTCTTAACTAATTCAAAAGATATAAAATTCTGTAATAGAGTTATCCGTAAAGTCACTTTGAATTTGATGAATCTACAAAGTTTTTTTCTTCATTATACTCTTATTTGTTCATTCCAAACAGGTAAAAGGTATGAAAGATCTTGGTGGTCTATTATTATTAGGTGTGAAAGAGGTGTGTAGGAGCTTGGTGGTCTTCAAAAGTTTTTGAACTCTTTTCCTCGTATTAAAAAACTTTTCAAAACCACCAAACTCTTACACATCTCTTACACAACTCTTACTCATCTCTTACTCAATTAATAATGATAGACCACCAACATCCTCCACACCTTTTAACCTTTTAACTATTTGGAGTGAGCAAATAAGAATATAAGAAAACAAAATTCATGACATCTTCAAAATTTGATGAACTTTACGGATGACTCGAATGTCTCAATTATATTTTTCACAAAGCCATTTGATGGGTAGCCTCTTGTTTGTTCCACTTTTCTCTTGAAAGTAGGGGCGTTTTTGGGCATTAACGTCCGGGGGTTAATTTAGAGAAATTGATGATGTGTTGCCTCGAGCTGCAGGAGCTGTAACGTGGCCCACCCGAGCTGTAACGTGGCCCACCCGAGCTTTAACGTGGCCCGCCCTCCGCCGCCGTCTGAATCGTCTATTTCCGGAAATGGTATTGTCCGCCGCCCAAGAATTTGGAATTCGCGGCACCGTAGGGACGAGACCAGTGGCAGGAGACTTTCACCAGTTGCAGGAGCCTCTCATCAGTTGCAGTAGCATCGCACCTCGCACACTCTCACCTGTTGCAAGGAGCCTCTTACACTTTCACATGTTGCAGGAAGCTAGTGATTGAATTTGTGTTTGTCGACGAGCTAGGAAAGCATACGTTGTAGTGCTGTGCATGGACACTCGCACTCCAAAAGCTTTGCGGTGCTGTGTGGCAAGCTCAAGATTTCATTGAAAGTGGCGCCTGGTGCCGTTACTACAGTATTCACCCAACTGCAGCTCTCACGACAGGTATGCATCTAAGGTACAGTTGGCACACGGAGTGAATTAAAATCTGCCATTTGAATCTTATGGAACTTCTGTTTTGAGTTAAATGGATTATATTGTAAGATAGCCCTGATAAGTCTTCAAGACGACAAAGCTTCCTCCTGACACGTTTTCATTCGGTAGGTAGAAACACAACTCTCATTTGAGTCTAGAGAATGCACATTATGCAATTGGTGTGTTAGTTTTGAGCTGCGGTGTTTGGAGCTACTCACAATATTAAATGGAGCAGGTTGTTTAGTTTTCAACGAAGCATGAAGTATATCCAACTAGTTTGTCGTTGTGAACACAAGCGTTAACAACCATGAATTATTAGTGGTTGCTACCAGAAAGTATCCTACCCGAAGTGGCGATTACTTCATAAATGCCTGTAGCATCCTTCTAGGTATCCTACCTTCTCAGACCGTCTTGATTAGTGAGAATTCTGAACAGTAAAAGGTCGGGAACCTTTGCAGGCGAAAAGCAGTTCAAAATGAGATTAGGGATCTTTTGAATATAAGTACGACGAACTGGCTGCACTTCGTAAACATGCCCTTTGCTTGAATTTTTTAATTATATATGTTTCAGTTTCTTCCTCTTAACACATTCCTAAAACGCAGTCTTTACAACAAAAAATGAGTTTCAGAATCACTACTAGTTGAGATATCTAGATTTGGAGCTGCACCAACATCAAATATGGTCCAATAGAGGGTTAATGTTACACAAACAATGTTGCATCACATGAGAAAAGTATCGTGCTGGGTGGTTCTCAAGTACTCGACTCAGCTTTTCGCACATGCTTTTCTGTCTTGGTTTTCTGTCTTGTAGAGAATTAATTTATTTTGAGCATCAGAGGGTGAGAGGCCTAATAGTCGATCATAGAGAGTTCAAACAGTTTCACTATGAAGTAGAAAAAAAATTATATGTTACAAAGGCTTCTGCTACAACAGTGAAAGACGGTCTCCTTGTAAATACATGTGCAATAGTTCGGGAGCCGTCTTACGTACTTAGAGGACAGAAGAACCGAACAACATGGGAAAGTTAAAACTGCAAAAGTATCCACTAAAACGAGGACTTATTGTACAGTACACTAGTACCGAGCGGTGCGTACATCTCTATATGTTTCTTGAAGTCAGTACACTTGAGTATCTTGCATGAGATACTTAAACTCGGAAAAATCAACAAGCTGATCACCATTTCGATTGACGTTGCATATCATTAAAAGAATAAGGGGATTTATATTTAGCAAACTAATTGACTTTTTGTTACAACAATTGCTCATTGTTTAGTAGTTATGGAGCACCAACATCAAATGTCCGAAAACAACGATGAAGCAATTAGAGGCACGCGGACCCCATTTCAAAATATGCCCGGCAGTCAGCCCCTTTCAAGACCTCAGGTAAGAATGTAGTCTAAATTTTATTTCATGAAACCGTTTGCATTCTTGGCAATGAGAATTTTCATGTTGGCTTGTGTTCCCGGACCAAAACACACGGCCGCCACGGAGGACAAGGAGATAGAAGACGGTGGAACTAGCAGTGTTTGGCTTAGATTACGGACCAGGCTTAAGTATAAGAGTAGTGTACAATAGGGACGAGAGACTCTTGGTTTTTGAGACTTATGAGCATTTAGTTTTTGCTCTGATTTTGTTGTACCAGGAAGTCATTCCTTGCTTATTCCATGTTAAACCTGGATTCCATGGTTGTATGTTTATGTAATACACGGGTTCAATTCTTGTGTTTAACATAGCTCTACGGACTTAGTCTCTATATTGTACAAGTGTGTTATTACATCCTTGGAATAAACATACGCTCTTGCATTCTCAGTCTCTACTGTTCTGTCTTCACTACTCATTGTCACCCCAATGCTATCTAACTTGGAAGGCTAGGAAACCCTGTACTTCCCTGCTTAACTAACACCAACACAATTATTAAGGTAGAATGGCTATACTCTTACTATCCCTCGTACCAAGCTGTCCTTGCTCTGAGCTCCGTCTTCAGGCGTAACCTCACTTATACTCTGTCTTTCTGTCTTCAAAACACTCGTTATCCAAGGACACCAAGGACGTCTAGGAACTGACCCTTACTTAGTTTAAGTACTCACAGACTATCTCCTTTATCACACAACCTTCTCTGACTTTGTCTAACTCGCAAGGAGACCAAGTACGCCAAAGAAATCCAAGACCGCGTACCAACGGAGATCCAGCGTATAAGTTTGTATACACCATCGTATACACCATCGTATACTCTCCTAGGTAACCAAGGTACATTTTGGAAATTGGAGTACGTACCTCTTAACTAATCACGGACTAACTCAACTTGACCTCTTACCTTCTGCCGTTTTCCCTTGTCTTCTTTCATTAGGCAGCCCTGCTGGCCTAAGACTGGTCTCTGTCATCTCCATACAATTACCCAGACTAACATTTTGGCGACCATGCTGGGGATAGAATACTGAGACATTCTAAAAATACCAAGACAACTATACCTGCCGTGATTTCACCATGCCTCCACGGAAGGCTGCAATAGAAAGAGACAATGAAGCAGAGGAAACTACACAACAAGATGACCCTGATCCTACCAAAGAATTATTACAATTCCTAAAGGACCAAATGACAGACTTGGCTGCCAAGAATGATGCCACGAATGAAAAGCATGCAATACCAAGCTCTCCATGGCACCACCACAAACGAGGTTGTCCATGTGACGCCACAAGCCTCGGAAGTACCCATGGAACCTCTCAGGTCTACCACGCTACCCAAGAAAATCGCACCGCTGCCACATCACAGAGCGGTGGTGACATGGATAGATCTACCAAGTTTCCCAAGATACCTTACCCGCCCTGACTGGCACATACGATGATTCAAAGTAATCGCGCGTACCAATGGCATTCTTATTTCCTCAGAATTACAGAATATCTTTGGGACTACACTCTAAGGAAGCCATATCAATTGGTACATAGATTTTGAAACAAAACATTTGCATGCTAGTTGGGAAGATATAGATCGGAGCTTCCTCCAAAAATTCCGTAAACTAAAGACTAGTTCGAAGATACTACGAGTGTCAGGCAGTATTACCCAAGATAGGAACGAACCTGTGGACAAATTCTACGATAGATTCAAGCAATTGGCTGATAAACTAAGTCAACGTTCAGAAGAGGATTACCTGTGTGAGTGGTTCAAAAAGGGATTACTACCATGGATACAACAGGGGATTGTCATTAGGGGTGTAAAAACCTTACTTGACATACTCACCGCAACCAATGACATCAACAAAGAGTTAGGAGCATTGAGCAAAACCAAGGCCCCCCTGTTGCCCTTGCCCACCATACGCGCTGATGCCAGACTAGCACCACTGCTCTGTGCCGCGTGTGGAAAGGCCCATGATGGGCGCTGTTGGTTTGCAACCAGCAATCCTCGTCCTAAAGACAACCGGCGACCAAGAAACACCACGGCAGCCATGTACGCCGAGGAAATTAACGTTGATGCTTTCCAGCTAGGGAGAAATGATGCCTGCTGGGAGTGCGGATCCTTACATCACAGGAAGAGTCAGTGCCCAACACTGAGGCAATGCTGGGCACAGACAAATCCACCTGCCAATCCCAGCCGACCCTCAACGACTTCCATGGACAACCAAAAAATCCCAGCACCTAACAGAAGGGGTGGAGTGACACTCACTGAAGTCCATGGCACTGAGACGAATGTCACTACCATTAGCACTACCGCGGTCACCACACGGTCCAACTCTACCCCGGTAGAGCACGTGGTAGAACATCGGAAGCCTATTCCAACAAATCATTGGGAAAGACTCCACAAAATAAGAACGGACTTACAAAAGGGATTGGAAATCTCACCGGTGGACCCAGGGATACAACAAATACTGGACGAGACAAAGGTCACTATAACGCTATCCAAGCTGTTGAAATTAAGTCCTCAATTGCAGCAATACCTGCAACGGGCCACCATGACTGAGACTACGTCAGATCCGACAGTCATTGAAGTCAATGCCACCACGCTAGACCCTGATGCCGCTGTGATCTATTTGCAACTACGAAAACATGAACTAACCAATGTATTGGTAGATGGCGGTTCGGGTGTCAACGTGATGAGCAATTATTTACGGAAACACTTGGGACTGCCCCCTCCAAAAACTGCCAAGTTTATACTTCGGATGGCTAATGACGATCCAGTGACTCCTTTAGGAATACTTGCCACGGTAGCCATTACCACCCATGGAGTGTCCACGCCGGCCACTTTTGTTATCATTGATATGCGTGACAGTAGTAATTTCCCAGTAATACTTGGACGACCATGGCTCTGAGACATGAACGCTATTCATGACTGGTCACGCAACTAGATTCGCATACACCGCCAAGGAAAAACCGTGGTTATCCTAGTAGATGGATGTATCGCGCAAGCGAATGCCAATCAAATTTGTCACTCGGCAAGGACCAATTGGGTAAAAGGCCTTTTCCAAGAACAAGAAGCTCCGGTTTTCCTGGCCTACTTAGAACTTGTACCGTTAGCGGAAATTTATCTGGCCAGTTTAGTCACTAATCCCAAAAAGGTGGACCTTCCGCCACAATTTTCCAAGGAAGTCCGCAAATCGGTTATTGTCAACACCACTCCAGCATCAATTGCTCTTCAGAAAGAAGTAGGAAATGGATGGACCCATGGCGCCAAGGATAGAGTGGAATTGGTGAATCTTGGGACCACAGGCGATCCCTAGTACATCAAGATTAACGCGGACACTCCCTATCCCATTAAACAAGCTGCTATAGCCTTGTTCCATGAATACCACGACATCTTTGCATGGAGTCACAAGGATCTCAAAGGTATACCACGGACCTTGGTTGAGCATACCATTGACTTGGTACCAAATGCTACCCCGGTGCAACAAAGGCGCTACAGAATGAATCCAAACTATGCAACAAGAGTCAAGGCAGAATTGGACAAATTGTTGCAGGCCAAATTTATATCTTCGGTGGACTCGGCTTCTTGGTTGTCCCAGATAGTGATCATTTTCAAAAAGAATGGAGCACTGCGTATTTACATTGATTTTTGCAAACTAAACGCGGCTACCAAGAAAGATCACTATCCATTACCGTACATGGAAGAGATCATAGATGAAGTCGCCGGCCACGAAATGTATTCATTCCTAGACTGTTTCTCTGGATAGGATGATGGTATGGTTGGGATACCCAAAAGAGCTGTCTTCGGGACAATTGCACTATGTGCTGGTATATCAAACAATTATATTTTTTAATTTTAATATAGTAAGACTTTATTAAATGTGGTTTTATTTTTCTACACTTATAACGCATCAAGGAAAAAAATTTGATTACAATCAAAGATTTTAAAGTAATTTTATTTGATTTTTTAGTTGAAAAAGTAAGTTATGTCCCAATCACCTAGAATCCCTGAAATCAAGCAAATGGAATATCAAAAAAAAAAAATTAATGTTATTTTTGAATATGACCTACATCTTATTGTGTTGAGTACAAAATAATTTATTTTATCATTAAAAAAATTAATGAATTGTGCACTATGTAGCTTGCAAATCCCAAAATTCAGCATTTTTTTACACATCTATGAATGGATCTAAAATAATTAATTTTTTTAATATAAACTCTTTGAACATATACATTTTCATTTTATTGAGCTGCAAGATTTAATTTTTTTCATTTTAGGATCTTTTAACTTGATCAAAATGAGCAAATTAGGCAAACTTTAGAGGTTTTAAACAAAAATAACCTAATTAGTGATACCCCAAGCTAATTATTGCCCGATACTACGAATTAGCCATTGCAGAACAAGACAAAAACAATACAACCTTTTCAACAGAGTGGGGACCATACCAGTTTGAGAGAATGCCTTTTGGAGCCAAGAACGCACCCATGACATTCCAAAGAGTGATGGAGTTGATTTTTCAACCATACTTGAAATAGTTCTGCCGAATTTATTTGGACGACGGGACTGTGTATGGATGGTTGAAGGATCACGTAACTCACTTGAGACAAATATTCCATGCCTGCCGAGCCAACGGTGTTAGCCTCAATGCCGATAAATGCATGTTTCTCTTCTTTGCAAGGTTCATCCTTGGATATATAGTTTGCACATATGGCAAACTACCCGACCCAGCAAAAATCAAGGATATCTTGGACATCAAGCCTCCAAAGGACCAGAAGGGAGTACAACGCCTCCTCGGTTTATCCCAGTTCAACAGGATCTACATTGAGAAACTGGCACACATTACTGCGCCCATTACCGCGTTGAACCATGCCAAGTACACTTACTCCCAAGACTGGACGCCCGCAGCCCAAGACGCCTTGGAAAAAATCAAGGTGGCATACTCCAATGCACCAATACTTATTGCCTCGGACTCGTCCAAGCCATTCCATGTACACACGGATGCCTCCAACATTGCCGTGGGAGTCATGTTAGCCCAGAATGAAAATGGCAAACATGATCAACTTGTGGCATACGCAAGTCGCCTCTTGAATCATGAAGTCGCCTTTTGGGGAATAAGTTTCGTTTTATGGTGGATCATCATAGTCTTTCGTTCTAGTGAATCAACCATAATTTACGGGAAGAGTAGCTAGATGGATTATGATTCTTTTAGAATACAACTTTGAGGTAGTATACATCCCAGGTAAGCGACACATAGTCGCTGATTACTTGTCTAGGGACACCAATATTACCAAGGAAGGAATAGACGACTCATTCAATGAGCCATACATCCAAGCTGCCGCCATGGATGTCCAGGAATGCTAGCACTGCTATCGGACCAGTTACGACCATCCCAGAAGGGATCATGACATCCAGGCTACCACGATGGATGTCCAAGGAGTTAAGGATTGCACGACGGATATCATCTAGTACTTAACAAAAGGTGACGTGCATGCTGACCTCATTGGTACCAGAAAAATTAACTTTGTACGCACCACCTTGCCATACACTGTCATCTAGGGACAACTTTACCGCCGAGGTCCTGACCAAGAAACCCAATTATGTGTGCCTACCAAGGAACAACAAGGGATCATAACTCACCTCCATGACGGCTCAGCGGGAGGGCACGAAGGCCCGGACACCACGATAAAAAAGATTTTATCCGCAAAGCACTGGTGGCCTACACTCCACAAAGATGTCTATGCCTATACCAAAAATTTCCATGCCTGCTAAGTATCTACCATGAATTTTCAGTACCAAGGCAAGGTTCCTCTGAAGTCAACGCCACCGTTAGGACCGTTTCAACGTTGGGGACTAGATTTTGTGGGTCCCATACAACCTGCAACTCGCCAAGGTTATAAATACATCTTGGTTGCCACGGATTATACTACCAAGTAGCTGTAAGCCAAACCGCTCTGCAACAACACCGCGCTAGTCACGGCGACGTTCATATACGACAACATTATCACCCGTTTTGGGTGTCCGTTGGAGATCGTCTTAGATCAAGGTACTCACTTTGTTAACTTAGTCATCGAGGATCTTATGGAATAGCACATCATCAAGCATAGAACTAGTACGGTATACTATCCACAAGGTAACGGCCAAGCGGAGTCAAAAAACAAGACACTGATCAACATGCTTAGGCGATTAATCCACCCCAACCAAGCCGACTAGGACGACTGTCTCTCAGCCGCCCTACGGGCATACCGTGTTGCAACCAAGACGGCCACGCAACTCAGCCCATTCGAGATGATTTATAGAACCCATCCCTTGTTACCCATGGAATATATTGTTCCTACGTTCCAATCCATGCAACCAAGAGATTACACGCCACATAGGGTATTAGCAGCCTGCATCCAAGATATCCATCATCTAGAAGAAGTCCGAGCATTAGCAATGAAGAACATTACGGACAAACAGAAATTCAATGCCAAACACTTCGAAGCCTCCCTGCCAGTGCGGTTGTTCCAAAAAGGCGACCATGTTCTCTGGTGTCCAAAAGATCCAAAAATCAAGAGAACGAAGTTTAAATCTATCTGGCATGGGCCATATCGAGTTCAATTGGTTCTACCAAACAACACCGTGCTCT
The DNA here is from genome assembly GCA_022496805.1 of Pohlia nutans. NCBI lineage: Eukaryota > Viridiplantae > Streptophyta > Bryopsida > Bryales > Mniaceae > Pohlia > Pohlia nutans. The sequence goes on along the minus strand of CM040106.1, from coordinate 7,822,367 downwards.
TGGTAAACAATGACAACTATGACAAACGAGCGACAATTGTCAACTCCGAGAAGCTCAAACATTACCACGCTACATCCCCGGGTGTATCTCCTACCATGAGTTTAGGTCAATTGCATGAAACCTTGGCAGCCAAGGCAAAAATCACAGCACAGCAAGTAGACTCCGAGGACTCCAAGGATACAATGGATAGTCAGGGAAACTCCAAGGACCCCGAGGACACCATGGATAGCCAGGAGGTCATGGAGACAGCCCTTCTTCAAGTCCATGTTAGCCACCTCCAAGTACTCCTAGAGCACCAAACCAAGTGTACGAGCCTATTTAACAGGGAAGTGATGGAAATCATTGGACAATTAACAACAATAATTTGAACTTCCAAGTAATCCTAAGCGAGCCATGCCACATAGATGGATATCACAGACATCGGAAACATCAAGGACATCAGGGACATGAGGTAGTCACCATCATTGATCTAATCAGCCTGCAAGCAGCCTTTGATTACTTCCCACCCGAGTACGTGTCATGGACACCATGAATGCCATGATAATTGGACACTCAACTTCCATCATCAATCCCGCATCAATAGGACAGCGCCGCCACACTACACGCTAGGCTTTCAAAAGCCTATGTCAGCCGCCAAAACCATCCCCTGGCCCTCATGTCATTCCACGACACCACCACAACTTCAAATTGAGAGTCCATTGTCACAGCTCTCACTTCTCCAATCCACTTGCGCATTCTGCTATTTTGCCCCACTGTCTCTCTCCTCCCATTTCATTCCAAGTTTCCAAGTTCTCTTCCTGGCGTTCCCCTTCTCAATTGTATTCGCTTCTCTTCTGCTACACCTCGCATTTCTCTTTCTAGTATCCTCGGAAATCCTAGACGCCATGGATGCCGCTAACGAGCGCAAGGCAATCTTCATTCCGCGCATGGTGCGGGAATGGAAGCACAAGACTGATGGCGCATGGCTGACCCGCACCAACCTCATTAGATATTGGACGCAGTTGACGGGGACCGTGGACGTCGCATGCTGGGAGGCATTCTTGAAATCCATGGCAGAGCGCGATGAAGTTGAGCAAAATCCCTCGGGCGTTGTGGATGACGTGTTGGTGCAATACTTCCAGCATTACCTCGCAAACTTCTTCGGCAAGGATGGCACAGGAGTGACGGAGTGGAGTGCGGGGTGCGCCACCCCCAAGCCGAATGTCGAGGAGGTGGCCAAGGATCTCCAGCCGAAGGCGGCCGGCAGGTATGACGTCTACGCGCTGGGAAAAGTCATGAGTGAACCTTGGTTTGCTTGGATGCATCGTACTCTCAATCAGATTTACTTTCTCAATGATTGTAGTAGTATATGGCCAAAGCACCTTCGTATTTAATCGCTGGCCGTCAAGCGGAGAAGATCAACTTAAGTGTTCTCCTAGATGATAATGTCCGTCTCTAGCTGAGTGGACACCGTATACGGCACGATTACCAGAGCCCCATCGGGCCATTCCTTATGCAGTACATTGCCCAATTCCTTAAGGTCCACAGGGAACACAACTGGCGACCACGTATAGGCACATTCTTGAATGTGCAGAGGGAGCACGCACAAGCGGCAGCCGCAGCAGCAGCACTTGCACCCGCACTCGCACAACGAGACCCCGCTGTTCCAGGACCAAGCAAGAGGCCGCGCGACAATGCCATGCGTTCGGGGGGGGGGGGGGGGGGGGGGAGCAGCCAAGGCTGGGGACCTCATGCCACGCAATTTTGCGAGCAAAGCGCAGCAATGGTCGCGTGTGTGGAGGAAATGATGGGACTTGTGCATTTGACCGAGCACGACAACACGACGCTCAAGACGCAGCAACAGGAGATAGAAGAACGCACCAAGCGCAATTTTGCCCAGGCAGTCCAAGCCGCCCAAGCACACGCCAAAAAAGTAATGGATGATGCGCGTTACGAATTCCACCACGAATTGAACGAGGCTAGTCAGACCATCGCCAATTTCAGAAACCAAGTCATGAACTTGGAGTTGGAGCTGTCCACGGCACAGGTGCAGGTCGACGCGATAGCCAAGGAGAAGACCTTGGCAACAAAGAGAGCTCAACGACTGGAGCACTAGAATGCTGAAGTCCTGGCGAGATGCAGAACCTTAAATGAGGCGCAAGCACAAGACACCAGCGCTCAATCCACGGCGTCCTGGAATGCCGAGGAGTTCGCTTGCCTGCAACAGCTGCGAATAGAAGTCGAGGACGCTAGACGAAATTAAGAACCAACAAGGTAAATTAGGCCCAACATGCTGCTTGAGTCATGGCCACCAATGAATACAAAATTCTTTGGGCGAATCCGCCACAAACAGCGGTTCCGCCCCCAGAATTCTTGGACACATGCGTGGATGATGCACTCGTGGATCTGGACTTGGAGCAATCCGAGCCCAACTGGGGTGGCATGGAGATGGACCACATGGACAAAGATGCCATGTCTACAGCCGCAGTTAGCTAGGATCACAACACACCTCCCAGTGATCCACCACAAGAAATTCCCCCAGCCCAAGCAATCCAAGATGAGGTAAGTCCTCTTACCATACTCCCTGTTTTCCACAAGCAGGGCGATTTGGCGGAGCAAGTGCACATACCGGACGCGCCTACAGACGTGGACAAAACGCCACACCCGTCGCCACGCCTGCCGGCAGCTGTCCCAGCTTCGCCGAGTCCCGCTACACTGACAATCTAACATGCGCCAAGTCAGCCTTCTTCCTCGGTACCTGCCAAATCTAAATCTTTCATGGAACACAAACTTGCATAGAAAAAACTTGAGGATGAACATGACATGGAGGCCGAGGTTAGTGATGATAGTGATGGAGACAACGAGTATGGGTTAGCAATTAGGAAGGTCAAAAAGTATTTTGCCTCCAACCCAGACTTAGCAACCTATTACATTGACCCAAAGGCAGACAATGTTCAATGCCCCGCTTGTAACAAGCTCTTGGGCAAGACTGTGTTTGATGTGTATCTGCATGCCAGTACCTCTAAGACTAAGCATAACCTAAAGCACCAAGGTATTGCTGCAGCCATAGCCGCTCTCTACGGTGACCAAGCACCTCCTAGACGCCACGCATAGGTACACGCGAGCGGGAAATGCTATTATGTGAGCAGTGAGCAGTGAGCGGTGAGCGGTGAGCAGAGATTTTGGAAAAAAATTCCGAATTTTTTTTTTGAAGCACCTCCTATTACCGTGGTTTTAGAGTGTAATAAGAGAAAATTTTAAGTTAATGCGTTTAATAAAAGGACCTATAGCCGCGCCTTAAAGGACATGTTCCCGCTTAGTAAAAACATTCAAAAGCTTCAAAACAATGAAAACATTCAAAGCATTTGAAATTTTCATCCCATTCAACAAAAATAATTCCCATTCATCCCAAGCTTTCACGATCTCCTCAGTGAGCACAAAGTCCTTCCTTTCCTGCTTAAGGTAATTCACAAAGATAGGAGGGGATCTAGAAATGGCTTTTTTGGGGAATACAACGTGCTTGAAATATCGATATAAAACACGGTGCAAAGTAGGCTTGGAAAGGTATTGCTTCTCAATTTGATAGTTCCTGTTGATGCCCTTATCAACAACAAATTCACTGTAAAGGCAGTGTTACAGAGGGAAATTTGCACCTGCTTGATGTTGTCAATGATAGTGGGAATCGGATCACCACCGTTTGGGTTGTAATTGATGGTGGCTTTTTGATCACGAATAATGCCCTTAAAAATGATCCCAACTTCGACGATCAACTGCAAAAGAGATAACTAGACTGTGAGAAGGACGAAATGAAATGATAACAATGTGTGATAAGTTATTCAATGCACAATTCTACAATCATTATATCAAATCATATTGCAAAGAAATTAAGGTACGTACATGCGACCACCAAGTAGCTTCATGAAGCCAGACTAAGAACAAGTCATGACTAAATCCAAGCTTGGGAAATCTGAGTTGAACTCAAAGAACGAGAGGTTGATTTCAACGTTCAAGCCAAAGAACCTTCATTGAAAGATCTATGGCGCATGTGCCAAGCATCCACAACTTCTCAATTTTCATCTCTGGTTCTTCATCGTGACATTCATAGTGAGATTTTACATCATCAAGGAAGGATGAAGTGTTGACAGGATCAACAACAAGAAGTGTCTTCTTCAACTCGCTCTTATAGTGAACCTTGGATTTCTTTACAACTTTGTTTACAAACTCATCAAGTCTTTTGGCGGTCCAATCTTCTGGGTTGGGATACTTCTTATAGAACTTCCTTTGAGCAACAGCAACGACTTCTTTAATCTCTTGTTGCATTTAAAATACAACAAAACTCATGGAGATTTGCTAAGATAATGAAACCAAAATAGGAAAAAATAAAGGTTGTATTGTAGAAAGAGTGCTATACCTGATTGAAAAGAGCACTGAGAGAGTCAACGGCTAGTGAGAACCAAGTATTAGTCTTGGGACCTTTCTGCATTATCTCAGACAGTCAAAGCTCTTCTGGTGACACCAAAGACTGGAAATATGAGAGAGGTTGTGAACCAATGTTACGAACTCGATAGGGTCGGTGCACAAGATTTGAAGTGACATGGGACTTCTTGTTTCTCCTCCAGAAACAATTAAATTAGAACATGTATCGGTTTGAGAGGAGGAAATGCAACATGACGATATCAAACTTTGAGTCATAGAAATTGTACCAATTGATTTTGTAGAGAGTGGACTCTTCATAGATGTAATCTTTGGAGTAACAAGTTTAGTCTTAAATACCTTTGTTATCTTCAATGGCCACATAGAAAACACCGTTGCCTTCCAAGTATACAGTCTTTATAAAATGTGAAGTCAGTTTTATAATGTCATTCTTGAGAAAATATCTCACAACAAGAAGGCATACCATTCTACAAAGGTGAATGAGCAACCTAGATTTGTAACAAGGTTGGAATCAAAGACATTCAATTTGAGATCTTGTATTTGGAGTCTCGCTCAACAAAATGGAATTGAGCTAGGAATGAACATCTCGCTCGCTTAGCCGTCCTCCTTGCGTACTTTCGTTTAGGTCAACAAAGTCAACTTCAACAAAATATAGTCACAAAATTTAGTGTTTCAATGGTCAAATCATGACATGTAAAGAGTACAATCATGAGGAATGAATGAGCACCTTCAATGTCATCTTCATTTTCCTGAGAATCACCATCCGCATCCATTCTTGAAGTATTTACAAAATCACTTGATGTGAGTTGTTATGATATCTAAAGCATGATTATAAAAATATATGATGGAAACTCAAACTATAAATAGAGAGTAGCCAGCACTGGCTGGGGTGGGGCTGCCCTTGTCAAGCACAAACTAGACACTGTTCTCAAACACTCTGTTCATAAACTTAATTCTAAAAATTCAAACTTTTTTCTACAAACTCAAACACACTACTTGGATGGTAGCCGGCACCGGCTCAAGTAGGAGGGGCCCATGTGATGCACAAGCTAGACACCTTGATCTCTCACATTGGTTTAAAAATTTGAGATTTTTTTTCATAAACTCAAACAAATTGTTTGGAGGGTAGCCATTACAAACAAGACACCCAGTTCTCATTCACTGGCGTGTGGGGGGACCATGTCATGCACAAATTGGACCCATTGATCTTTAACACATGGTTCTTAAAATTGATTCAAAAAATTTGATATTTTTTCTCTACAAACTCAAACACACTGTTTGGAGGGTAGCTAGCACCGGCTGGGGTGGGAGGGGCCCTTGTCAAATACAAAATAGATACCCTGATCATTAACACACGGTTCTAAAAATTGATTCTGAAAATTTGAAATTCTTTTTTACAAACTCAACCACTATGTTTGGAGGGTAGCTCGCACCTGCTAGGATGGGGGCGGGGCCATGTCAAGCACAAACTAGACACCATGTTCTCTACCACTCGGTTCTTAAAATTTATTCTAAAATCTTGAAATTTTGTTCTACAGACTTAAACACCCTATTTGGAGGGTAGCCGGCACCGAATGAGGTGAGCAGGGGTCCTTGTGAAGCACAACGTAGACACCTGGTCTTTATCACAAGGTTCTTAAAATTGATCTAAAAAAACAGAAAATATTCTCTACAAAAATCTGAAATGTCAGTCACAACCGAATGGGGTCCCAAAGCTGCCATGACGGGATTGAGAATTTTCAAGTTGAATGCTGCTAGAGTTTCTTAGCGATGAAGGGACTACGATTTTTAAATCTTGAAGCGTGTAATATACCGTTGGAAAGGTCTCAGAAGCTCACGAGCTTGACCCATGAGCTCAGAGCCAGCACTCAGAACTTGAAACCCCTGAGCTTGAAACCCCAGAATCTGAATGCCCCAAATACTCAAAACTCTAGCTATTGAGGAAGGTGAAACAAGACCCCAAGGCTTACCTTCATCCTCAATGCACTTTGTCTCCATCTAGTCATCATTTCTCCCCTGACCGATGCTCTCCACCTTTATCTGCTGCTTTGAAGCCATCCCAAACAATGAACCCTCGACTCCCAAGTCCGCCACTTGCACAACAAGAACAGGTAATTAAAGTGCTCGACAAAAGAGTCTCAAGGATTCTACATAAGACACAGTTCTGCCATAGGAATTTTGCATTGGTGCTACATCACATTGGTGCAGCCTACCCTATATTGGAGTCCATACAGTTACTATTGCGTTGTCTTCACTACTATAGCGTTGGGTACAACAAGTTGTCGCAGGCTTCATGTAGAGTTAACTCTAATATGTCCACTAAGTTCCTTACTCAAATCTTTGAAAGATTCACAATTGATACTATATGTTAGTACTTATTGTGTTCTCCAAGTTGCAAGATTCCATGTTGTCTTCTTCGCTTTCACCAAGACTTAGCTGCTCCCCTAATCCGTGGCTCTCTGCAATTGAAATCAATACCAAAGTTGTGGGTGAACTTCTTGTTTGCTCATCTCGGTCCACACCCACGGCATCTATTTTTTCCTTTCTCAACATTCTAGTTCTCCTTAGAGTTTTTGAGCTACTAAAATATAGTTCCTTTCTCTTCCTTCTCATCCTCCTCTAACTTCTCTCCCTCATCTCCATGCGCTTGCAAGGTCTAATGCTATTCTAATACTCCAGACATAAGCAATATACACTACTCTTAGGTAAACACTTCTATAAGTATATATTACAGAATTTCATTCTAGGCTATCAATCATCAGCTTGGCGTTCTTTGGCTACCATATTCAAAGTTAAAAGTAAAATTCAAAATTGACGCATACTCCAGATATCCTTCTCGCTCAATAATTCAGAACTCAATGATTTGACACTACTAAACAACAGTTGACAAGGTTTGAATTTGCAGCGGCAATTATGGACTCCTAAATCCCATAATGATTTTCCAACTGCAGAGCAAAGCAACTCTATGGAATGGACAAACACTATGACGGGCAGGCTTGGACTCGTATCTACACGTCAAACATTGTGAACAATTTAGGTTTGATCTTCCATACCTCGTATTACTGTGGTCATCTACAATGGGAGAATGTGGAATGTGATTTTCTAACCTGCGTGCATTGGACGGCCGCTGTTAATGAAATTGAGTGGGATGGAGTCTCCTCTTTTAGTTTTTCACGTACGATATAATCCTCCTAAAGGATCCACTTTGGTTTGCAAATGCTGTAAGGTTCCTGCTTCGTGTCTTGCAACCTGCAATGCCAAATTCTATTATGTTCTAGCTAAAGACAACATGACCGGAGCTTATGTTCATTTTGGCAATCACAACCACCCCGTCAAGATCGGTGCTTATCGTGACGATATTGCAAGAGGCGAGAGCTTAGTCGAGGAGCAAGTGCAGCGAACTTCTACTGCAACCAACTCTGCCATTGTTTTGGAGGCTACAATGGAGATAGTCGGGGACATGCTCGTTGTTGTTGAAGGTGTGCAATCAAAGACACTAGAGCTCAATTAGCTCTTTTCACTCTTCAATAGATGTAAGGAGCTCACTTTGCCTTGTATTGGCAATAAAGTGACCGGCTTCAAATAATTTCGCAAGTTTGGAGCTATGGACAGCATCACCAAGCTTCGCGGCTCAAGTAAGTGGTGCTTTGTCCAAGAGAACAAGTTCCCCAATCAAGGATTGGAATCAGACAAAGCCTTTGTGCTCAAAATGTCTGAAGTTGGGCAGGTAGCGGAGTTGACCTCGTCCAGCGCATGCAGCCTAGTGGAGACCTCTAAAACGCATAGCTTATGTTTGACCATGTTAAAAGGATCAAGCAGTGGACCACCATAGGCTGCCACATCTACAACCCCACTCATTGTCGTGTCATGACCATCGCACTTTGCAATATGCAGTCTGAGGACGTCGCTGCCTAAATGGTCGTCTGGAAGAATCTCAACGCCGTTGTCGGTCGCCACGGAGTTGAGAATCCAAATTTCAAAGGCTTCATGGCCGACAGTGCACAAGCAAACTGGAATGCTATACGCATTGTATATGGAAGTGGAGATGCATCAATTCCGATGCTAAATAAGGAACGAACTTGTTTATTCCATTGGGTGCAGTCCATGGAGAAGAAAACCAAGGCTGACATTCGAGCTAACCTCAAGGACCAACATCGCCTCCTGTGCAAGCAATACAAGAACGCCTCAACACAATCGGATGCTGATTCCCGGTATCTCGCTATTCCAGCCTGGTGACTATCATCCGGAGCTACAACTGAAGATGGTTTGCGACGTCTTGACCTCTGGCTTGCCTTCTAGCACTTCCGATACCGCCAGTAAAGAGGTTTCATGCAGCTGGTAAGTGAATTTGAACATGGTTCCTGTCCCGCCCATGGATGCATTGTCACATTGGATTTCGGCACACATCCGACGATTCAGCAATACCATCTCACAATTTTGCAATTCCCAAACTGCTCCTGCCCTTATGTCAAGGAGATGTTGACTAAAGCTAAGGGAGGCCGTAGTCAATGGACTTATTGCAAGCATTTGTATTTTATCTTCACCGTCATACACTCATATGTGGATTTGATGCTGAAGTCGATGCCTTCATACATGCACCTACTCTTAGCTTAAATGAATTTAAGCTAGTTTTTGAGAGTGGATTGTTGACTCACCCAACATCTTAGGGTAGTTCACTATTCCTAGTTCCATTGTTCGCAATTGCATACTCTTTAGGTCAATGAAACAGTAGTGAGACTAAAAGGGCCACTACTGCAGTTCTTAAACTCGGGTTCTATACTAAACCCTAATCTATGGAATTTGTTCTATTTTGCACCCTAAATCGTAAATGGTCTAAATCAACAACCTAGCACTCATTTCACAAAACTCGATGTAGGAAATCTATCTCTTCATGCTTGACTGGTGTATAACAATGGCCAAATAATGATTTCATCTTGTATGAAATAGTTTCAGGTCTTTGATTCACGGTTATAGGTATATTGAGTCTGCCTTTCATGTGCCTTGAACATTTTCCAATGACCCTATTCCACGGTTATAGGTACAAAATATTCCACGGTTATAGGATAAAAAGTTTACTAAATATATATGAATATTCGAATATTTACTAATTATAGTACCATTGACCATGGTTGACCTGAAATTTCTGCTCTAAACCCCATATTTCTCCGCTCATTGCTCACCGCTCCCCACTCCCTGCGCGCATACTATCCTCGTGCCCACGCGAGCAGACTAGCCCGGACCGCTGACCTGCAACCCTTCAATCGTGCCAACTAGGGCAATCCGAATACAAATTGCACTCTGCGAAGGAGGGCAAAATGTTACCAGACCAAGACACATGGCCGCCATGGAGGACAAGGAGATAGAAGACGGTGGAACTGGCAGTGTTTGGCTTAGATTATGGACCAGGTTTAAGTATAAGAGTAGTGTACGATAGAGATGAGAGACTCTTGGTTTTTGAGACTTATGAGCATTTAGTTTTTGCTCTGGTTTTGTTGTACCAGGAAGTCATTCCTTGCTTATTCCATGTTAAACCTGGATTCCATGGTTGTATGTTTATGTAATACACGGGTTCAATTCCTCTGTTTAACATAGCTCTGCGGACTTAGTCTCTATATTGTACAAGTGTGTTATTACATCCTTGGAATAAACATACGCTCTTGCATTCTCAGTCTCTACTGTTCTGTCTTCACTACTCATTGTTACCCCAATGCTATCTAACGTGGAAGGCTAGGAAACCCTGTTCTTCCTTGCTTAACTAACACTAACAGAATTATTAAGGTAGAATGGCTATACTCTTACTATCCCTCGTACCAAGCTGTCCTTGCTCTGAGCTCCGTTTTCAGGCGTAACCTCACTTATACTCTGTCTTTCTGTCTTCAAAACACTCGTTATCCAAGGACACCAAGGACGTCTAGGAACTGACCCTTACTTAGTTTAAGTACTCTCAGACTATCTCCTTTATCACACAACCTTCTCTGACTTTGTCTAACTCGCAAGGAGTTCAAGTACGCCGATGAAATCCAAGACCGTGTACCAACGGAGATCCAGCGTATAAGTTTGTATACACCATCGTATACTCTCCTGGGGAACCAAGGTACATCTTGGAAATTGGAGTACATACCTCTTAACTAACCACGGACTAACTCAACTTGACCTCTTACCTTCTGCCTTTCTCCCTTGTGTTCCTAGATTAGGCAGCCCTGCTGGCCTAAGACTGGTCTCAGTCATCTCCATACAATTACCGTGAATAACAGCTTGAACTGTCAACATCTATGTAATATCCAAGGTGCTTAAATAATAACCGTAGATTTGGAGTTTTTTTTCTTTAACCCTAAAGATATATGAATTTATCAATAAATGATACAAATTGAACCCTTTACTAATAATTATGATGAATTCAAGATTTCAAACACAATTCGTACCTTTGTGGATTTGACTAAACATTAAATGCATGTATGAGGAGTGCAATTATAGAATTTGATAATTTTTCTAACTTATCTTTATTTGACCGATGATCGATTGAGGGACATTGTGTACAAGCATCACAGTCTGGTCCATATCAACAACACCTGGTACATGGTTTCATAGTACCAAATGCTATGGTTTTAAATTAATTTCCTAGTAAATTGGGCAATGTATATATGATCGTCTTATACCAGAGAGTTTCAATTGTCAAGACTCGGAGATTCTGAGTGTACATGTTGGTTCAACTGGAATTTTAATTTTTAAAACCATTCTACTTATGTATATGCAGTACATGTCCAATGTGTGAGTGCAGCAGGTGTCCACTCCTCACTATGCTATGGTAAGTTCAAGCAAACTCGGTGTTGATGCTTTAGACATTAATTGTTTTCGAATCAGAATTACAAGACTTTAAACATTTTTTTCCGTCATCTATAATGAAATATGTTTTTTTTTTTTTTTATATGTCCAGGGTCCGGGTCCTCAAAGAAGGCTCAAAAATGTAGTATAAAAAAGTATACCATATGCCATACCTCAACATTACTACGGATGGGGGCAATTTCCTTCCCCAAAATATGGAAATGTTATGCTATCACCAAGAGGATACATGCCCTCATATAGGCAAGGTTATATGCAGGATCCACGTACAGTGGGGTCCAACATGGAATGGCGTTTTTGGTTTCGCAGTGAGAAATGTTTTAGTACTGCCAACTTTGAAAGCCTCCGGAGAGCTCAAAAATTGGTATCTTACCACGAAAGTTTTACCAGAGACTCATCATTAAGTTAATTATATGTATGCCAAATTTCAAGGCCAAAAGATTCACCCAAAAAAAGTTATTCAGAATCTACCAACATTGGTAGCTGTGGAAATTTTTTCACTGCTGCCAACTTTGACAGCCTCCCGAGAATGGAAATTTTTTTTCCTTACTTTGGTTTTTTTTTGGTAAAAACCAATTTGTGTTAGTAATATATGGTAAAAATCTCAAGTCTAAAAGATTAGTAAAAAAAAAGATATTAACAATCTACCAACATGTGTAGTTGTGGGATACAATGGGGAAACCATTTCATTCCTACCAACTTTGAATACTGCCAACTTTGAAAGCCTCCCGAGAGCTCAAAAATTGGTATTTTACCACGAAAGTTTTATCAAAGAAATATCTTTAAGTCAATTATATGTATGCCAAATTTCAAGGCCAAAAGATTCACCAAAAAGAAGTTATTTATAATCTACCAACATAGTAGTCAAAGTTGGTAGCAATGAAATGGTTTCCCCCATTGTTTCCCACAACTACACATGTTGGTAGATTGGGAATATCTTCTTTTTTACTAATCTTTTAGACTTGATATTTTTACCATATATTAATAATACAAATTGGTTTCTAGCAAAAAAAAACCAAAGTAAGGAAAAAAAATTTCCATTCTCGGGAGGCTGTCAAAGTTGGCAGCATTGAAAAAAATTCCACAGCTACCAATGTTGGTAGATTCTAAATAACTTTTTTTTTGTGTATTTGTTGGCCTTGAAACTTGGCATACATATAATTAACTTAAAGATGAGTCTCTGGTAAAAATTTCGTGATAAGATACCAATTTTTGAGCTCTCAGGAGGCTTTCAAAGTTGGCAGTACTAAAAAAAAATTCTCACTGCGAAACAAAAACGCCATTCCATGTTGGACCCCACTGTACATGAGGGCTCCACAATCCATTGTTGAGAGGGCTGTAGAGGGCAACTTGTACAATTCATTTGTGCCTGGAATTTGCGCTCCATCGTCCCCACAGATGAGCCCACATCATGAGCGTGAAGATAGAGTTGTTTCCCCTTGCAATGAGATTCCTTCAACACATTGTTACAACCATCATTCATAAGTGGATACGGCTATACCGCTGGCAACCATGGATTCCACATGGCCTCGCGTGGAGAATACTGTAGTTCCTTCAAAGCGCAATCATGACATGAGTACAATTTGACAACCTATTAAACGAAAGCTGGAAACACCGGAAGGTAAGACAATCAGGAAGGAGAAGCGTAAGGTTCATAAAAAATATTTTGATGCTGTAAAGGTTGCAATGGTGGAGTGTCGAGTCTCTCAAATTCCAGTAGCTCAGGACGACAATGGTAACATATTGGAGCTCAGGAGTCAGTGGTTACAAGCATTGAAACTAGCAGCATATGCTTTTCTGGATCTGCAAAAACGTGACATTTGAGGACAAGATCCAGAGAAGATGAAATTAGTAATGGTTGAAGTGGGGCGGCAGTTCATTCTAGAGAGGCCCTTGCCTAGAGGTTTTGTTGAGAAACATCTTATAGACCATTTCAAAAGAATAAGAAAGACGTTGAGAAAACATTGGATTAAATTTGGTGATGACGGTAAACCTGATGACTATACTCGTGGGGTTTGGGATGCTTTGGTGGCATTTTGAAAATTAGCAGAAAGGCAAAATGAATGTGCGAAGAAAAAAGCTAATAGGGCACAAAAGGTACATATCTACAACAAACGTTTAATTTACAAATGTTTGATTTTTGTGCATTAGGTTCAATAATTTATAAACCTTGATTTTTGTGTCGAAGTATTAAGCTCAATAGAATTCTGTATAAAGCCACCTTGAATTTGAAGAATCTTCAAAGAATTATGGTTTATTTTATATATATGAATATAAAGAACTCTGACCATTGGGGAGACCGGTGTGAATGAAGTGTCTGTTCGTCCTACCATTGATTCAATGCCCACAAGACAATGAATCCGGGTTGCTTTATTATACTCTAATTTGTTCACTCCAAATAGTTTAAAAATATGGAAAATCTTGGTGATTTATCATTTTGAATGAGTAAGAGGTGTGTAAGAGTTTGGTGGTTTTCAAAGGTTTTTAATACTAAAAAGAGGAGCCAAAAAACTTTTAAAGACCACCAAAGTCTTACACACCTCTTACACACTTAATAATGATAAACCACCAAGATCTTCCACACTTTATAACTATTTGGAGTGAACAAATAAGAGTATAATAAAGCAAAATTCTTGGTATCTTCTTCAAATTTTGATGGACTTTACAGATAACTCTAATATCATTGTGTTATGTATATGGGTGTACTATGTTCTTGTTTAGTAAATTAAGTGTTTGTTTGTAATGCGTGTTGCAGAAGAAACAAGAGCGAGAGGAAATGGAAGATGTTAACAATCTTGAAGACATAGATGAAGGTGTCAATGAATCAATGCCCATGAACAACGTACATGGTGATTCTGTTATTTACCATCGTGTAATGGCGGTAATATTCTTTTACCCACTTGAATCCATTTGTATGAAAGTTACATCCTCTGGAAGTCCAATATATGTTCTATCAAATCGTGATTTTGGGAAATCACTGTGCAGGGTGAAAGTGCCATTCACTCTAGAGAAATTCTTGACAAACAACGTACTACAGAAGAAGGAATGAACGCAAACAAGGATCAACACACGAATAAACTCACCGCTATAGATAGAACCCTGCGAGTACTATTGGACATTGTGTCAAAACTACAAGACAGAGTCAACGGTCATAGTTTGTACTATGAGTCGATGAACAGTAAAAATATTAGTTCGGACGCTGTTAAAGTACAACGAGATACAACGATGCAAGAGGTAGGTTCTCACAAGCAAGCTCGGTCTGCCAAGGAAGTCATGAACCGAGTGTATAAGCAATCATCAGAGTCAAGAAATGGTGCAAAAATCCCAAACACTCCTGACGTTGTTATTCTTACTTCTAGTCCTACGGAAGAAGTTATAAAAGAAGGAGATGGTATGGATGATGACCTCAGATTTGATCATGATAACGTGGAGGATATTACAAGAGTGAGCAGAGATAACGTTATTCTATCAAACAACGATGACACTGAAATTCTTGAATCAAATCAAGAGTTGGGAGACAATTTTCCGAACCAATACAATTCAAAGCAACGTACGGGCACTGAAACAAATGTGGATAAAATGAAGACAAGGAGCGATGATAGGGGAGGTACTCAGTTGAGGAGGGAGAAACCGTCTTCTCAACATGGAGGTGGTTGTGGAAAACTACAAGTGTCATTTGAGGACGAGGAGGGTTCCACAGAGGAAGAAGACGAGACGGAGGGAGGACAGAATTGCAGGGGTCATGAAATTCAACTAGAAATCCTTCAAAGAAAGAGTAGGCCAATGACAAAGGATAAGGATGGTGGAAAAAAGAAAGAAAATGCATCTAAGATAATGAAAAAAACGCTAGCCTATCCGAAAAGGAAGCCCTAGCCTCAACCCATTGATGCCTCGGTCATATTAAGGCTTGATATACGTCCCTAGATGTTCTTGGATGTCGTAAGTGTATTTTGTTATTATTATTAAACTACAAATGTCTCTTCAATTAATTACCATATCCGTGTTTTTATCCAAATTTACTAACTCCTAAAGGACCGGGAGGTATTGAACTTAGTTCTTGTTTTCTTGACTATCTCTTGTAGCAAGCTCAACTCCATTTTGGTGTGGGGTAATTTTGATGAACGGCACTGTTAAAATTAAAGAAGAATTACTTAGTATTTTCATGAAAAAGGATCAATAGAATTGCACAAATTTTTAGAAAATGCCACCTTTGGGAAGATTGATGGAACTCATTTAGGATATTTTGTACCCGTAAATTTTTTTAATTTTGCGTAGAGATTATCATTCCAAACATGTGCTAAAAATATCAAGTAATTTAGAAATGTGAGGAGGAACATGTAAGGGTCTGAAGTGACGCCTAAATATCCTCTTTGGAACTCAAAAAAATCACACAAAATTGCTCACTTCATGAATTTCCAATTAAGAAGTACTTTCAAAAAGAGGCAGGGTCCCTTTGTTGCTCATTCTACAATTCAAAGCCCATAAGCCCAAAATTCCCAACTTCCTAATTTCAGAAGCCGTGTAGGGACCCTATGTTCCTTTACGGGGTTAGAAGCCTGATAGAAAAACTGATATAATTGCTTATTTTATAGGAACCAATCAAAATAAAACAATGAGTTTGGGAACTACATCCTAGCATTCACAAAAAAGTTGTGGCAGAAGCTATGGCAGGCGTTTATACGAACTCCAAGAGCGTCAATAATTTCGCAGACCTTTGCCATGAAGGTTCTCAAATGATACAGATATATATCGTTTATTTGTTACAGGTGTATCTGTTTATTTTCCCAAAACTCTTCGATGGCCACTGAAAGTAGAGGCATTGGATCAAGCCTTTTCAACAACAGGTATGTGGAGAATGTTGGCATGTACGCACTTAGTGCACATGCCGGATGTGAAGGACATATAAACACCGTTAGATAAGTATGGGAGTCCTTCCGTTGGAAAAGAGAATGTACCGGGTTCATCAAAGCAAAAGAACGTGATGCCCTTGAAGTATACATCTGGTGGAGCACAATCTTAACAATAGCAAGATTATGGGAACAAAAACGACGTAGGGATAGGAGCTCAAAGTAGCAGACGACAAGCGAATGCAACGTTGTTGACCCGGACTGGTGCTGCAAGAAACATATCATCAACTGGTCGACCACCGTTGTCATTGCAGAGGAAGCAAGGCTGAGAGGAACCAGCTTGTTGAGGCTTCTTCACTAGAGCACTGCTGCACAAATCACCTCACAATCTCATGCTTGGATCTGGATATGGCATTGGTTTGAGGAAGTTATTTGTTTTTGAGGCCTCTTCATATCTATCATAGGCTGTTCGAATGCTTGCTTATTGTCGTAACGTCTTCTGGGTGACTGTCCTCACTATTGTGTTCGAATGCTTACCGATAGCTATAATGTCTTCATATCTATCATGTGAATTGCGTTTGAATGCTTACTAGGGATGTGTGCGTTTCAGGCGGCAAGGTACCAGGCGGTTTCAGCTCGATATTTTGCTGTTGAAGCAGGTGATGTAGCGCAGAAGGGAAAGGATAAGCTACTTTGGTGACTAACACATTTGATGCATAGAAAGTAATTTTGAATTATACGTTTGCTAATTACTTTTGCAGATGAGAGGCGTGGTTCAGTTCTTCTCATCTTTTTTTTATTGTATCTTTATAGTTCTTGCATACACTATGTATAGTAGCTTATAAGGTTGAATAAGGCAAATCAGGTTATTCTCTACGGCATCAGCAGCAGCTGCATATCCCTCACGTAGAGTGAGGGTACTTCATGATCTCCGTAGTTCTAATGATAATCGGATTGAGCTCTATGTAATGTTGTCATATTTGCAATTACAAAAAAATTATAGTGTATTTGAAAAGTGAATTGGCCCAAGGCTAAACTTTCATCTCTAGTTTGTTTACGAAATAGTAAACTTCAACGAGTAAAACACAAAGATACTTATGATGAAGTTGTTACATGACATTCATGCTCATCCATAGTGCATTACAAATTTGTTTTTCCATATTGTTCCATGTTGTTCCATGATCAAGGAGGTTAGTAGGTACTCACTGAAATCATTTTTTTAACGTGTAGTCAATTTGATTTCTTGGTTTGCAAGTGCTTCACAATGCAATTGACTTGCATGTTTCTACTACTAATATTTTAGGACTCCCAAAGGTCTCCTAAAATCTATGGTTAGTTAAAGAGCCAAAGATAGATGTTTCTACTTGTCTGGATTTTCCGTACAACTGTGAATGTTAAGTATCTACATGCATATATGTGACAAGTGTGGGGGTTTTCTAGCGGGAAGTCATCTTATTCAGTTTGAAAACTTTGAAACGTAATTAATCTTGTACGTGGTTTTTGTGCACCCACAACATTTAGCTCACCGGGGAGTCTGGTTGCAGGGTGTTGAAGCGAGGAGATGTTTATATGCTTCTAAGTGTTTTTGCATTGATAATCTTTTGAATATCCAAATGTGTGTTAGCATGTCACTTTTGTATAGGGACCTGCAAATGACAGATGTGCACCAAGTTGCTCCAATGTATTAAAGGTTCAGTTTCTTAGGTTATAACCTTGAGCAGATTACTGATGGTGATCCACGGATGCAAATACCTCATTTGAAGAATGAAAGAGCGCCTTGGAAGATCAAACGTCATGTAGTACGTACGTTTTGCATCTTCTCTTAGATTTCCAATGTGCATTTTTCCATTTTATCTAGCATGCATTCAATATTTTCATTTAGTAAGACCGCTCTTTTAGTACTTAGCAGATTCGTAATCAAGACGAAAAATGCCTGGTTTTTGTGATGTCTTACTATTTGGTAACAATGAACTTTCAGAGGTAGATGTCGTACATGTTCTGAGACAGGTATGCTTCAAAATTCTGCTGTGTAGAATCATAAGGTCGTCATAGAAAAGCTTGCTTGGACATCTTCGGGTATATTGATCTTGCAATTGATATTATCAAGCATTTATCTGCTTAGCAATTTTCTCTTAGTTAATGGACAATGATTATTGTCGCTGCAGCAAGACTTGGCTCCAAGAGGCCAAATAAGAGTACCTCCCGGCCCATTACAGAGCTTGTTCCCCTTGGAGATGACATGACAATTGGACCTACATTCAACCTTGAAGATCCTGACTTACATTATATATATGTTTGTATTAAGGTGTGGAACCTAAACCTTTAATATGTAAGTGCCTAACATGTGACTGGTACCGGTATGCTGGAAAGAAAGTAGCTATTAGTGTATATTTGTGTAATGGTGTTATGAATAGTTCAATCTAATAAAATCCACGCATGAATTAAAATGTAATAAGTTAAGTAAAATAACTAGAAGCTCTTGTGCTACATATTTCATTGAATTTTATTAGAAGCTCTACATAAACGAATGCATACACATGGATGCCAGAAGGGTTTAAATTGGAAGATTTGTTACTTAACGTCACAGGAAGTTATTAAAAAATATGGCCTCATATATTCGAGGCCATATATAATTGTTATATTGTGACTTTTCACATTCTCGTTTTTATTTTAGACTCAAACATAAACCGTTTTATATCTTTACTAGTATTTTTTTTTAAATAGGAGTAACAACATCAACTTTTAGAATTTCATTATAGGGTCAGAATTTGAGCATTATTATTCTTTAGTTTCAATAACTATTTCAAAGATGAATTTTTGAATAAATAGCATTTCGTCCGAAAATTTGCAAAAGGTCTCAATATAATGAATATGGCCTTCTTCGTGTAACATTTTTCAACAATCTGCTTTAAAATGACATTGAATTATGAAGAGTGAAAAAAATCTAATGTTTGCTTAACCCTTAAACGTACCAATCCTTTGAATAGAAGTAGATGCTAGCCTCTAAATATAGATATTAGCATGGCTCAGATGTACATGAGGTGTACGTGAGAGGACCATTGCAAGTATAAAATCTATCCAAGAAATTTGACATAATTGTCTCTCCAATATTATCAACAGCTTCCCATCACAAGAGATTTATCGTAAGTGGTAGAGAATTTAATAAGCTTTAAAAAGTGGATAGGATGAAAGTCATCCGAGGTTTTATGAGAAAATTGCAAAGCTTTGAATCTGTTTGTGATCTAGTTTCAGGACAATCGGACATTTACGGGTTAACCAGTTATGTATTCTATAGGGTATCCTGCTCTATGGAACTCCAATAATTGGGAAAATTGTGCTGGCTCTTGCAATTGCAAACCCACGATGCAAATTTCCTTTAGGTTTTGAATTATAAATACCATTAATATGTGTTCTCATGCTAGGCACCCCTATTTATTCATTCGCTGAAGCTTAAACATTTCCTTATGTTTCTCTGATGTTTGTCTGATAGATCGATGTTATGTACAAACAGGTTGTGTCAAGTGCAAATGTGGACAAGTACATTATTGGAGAAAGTGCAAAGTTGATTCAGGAGATGTTTGGGTATGCCTGTGATCATCAAGTATGATTCTCTCTTTAAGATTTATGAGAAACATCAATCTATAATAAGCAGAAGAAAAATTTATGACCCAAATAATTTTGAGTAGGTTTCCTTTTTCACAATGAAATCATTGTACTCTCCAGCTCGCTCTCCAGGTTGTGAGTCAAAAAACATGTATGAGCTTAGCCCCATCTTGCAGGAAGTGATGAGTTTTTTGATTCTTTATGTTATAATGTTCTCATTATCGAAGCCTTCTACATGTTTGGTTTCATTATAAGATCTAACCGTAGTACTGAACGTGTCAACAATTTTCTGTACTTCAGTTGGATAAAATCATCAAGTATCGTACAATTCCCGTGTATGTGTTGCCTTGGAGTAGCTGTGCATCATCTTCATGGAGATTGATTCCATCGGTGGTCGGAGATTTAGTGCAGGTACAAGTGCAGCCAAGGACATTTAGCGTACATTATTGGAGCTTCTTAATGAAATGGATGATTTCGATCAACTTGGGACGGTACTTAACTTTCATCGATTTAAAAAAGTAATTTTCCTACATCTTGGATGGTCTAGTATTGCAGCTTAGTATTCGTTATATTGAGACTTTTTGCAAATTTTGACACGGAATGCTAGTTGTTCAATAATTTATTTTTAAAATAGTAATTGAAACCAACAAATTATAATGCTCAAATAGTGACCCTATAATGAAATCCTAAAAGTTGATGTTGTTTCTCCTATTTAAAAAAATATTAGTAAAGGGATAAAGAGGTTTATCTTTGAGTCGAAAATGAAAATGAGACTGTGAAAAGTCTCAATATAAGAAATAATTATGGCCTTCTCACAGTTAATTAAATTTAATGTTGAGACAACTATAAACATAATATTCATTAAAATGAGAGAAAAGGGACCTCTCAAAATCATAACTCTTATTTTCAAGGGGGAGGATTGAATCTAAATGGGTTGTCAAATTAGGTGGATAGTTAGTACATATATCCTACGGAAGTTGGAATTTCCATTAAAAAGTGAGTTACCGAAAGAATGATCGGTCCTAGTTGAAAGGAGGAGTTTCCATTAAAATGAGAGTCATGAAAAGAACGGTCGATTTGAAACTAATATAGTACCGTTTTAAATAAAAATAATGCTTATGTATAAGGGAGTGGTTTCTCATCTCCTGGACACCAAGTCATGAGCTCAATGGTTGGTTGTGAGTGGGTGTTTATCTCATATAGGTGGTCCGGGTTCGACTCCTATTGAATTCGTTTGAGCGGATATGAGATATGCATGACTTGGTGCTGCTAAGTGAGCCTCGGCAGGCAGGAAATTTGTAACAACCAACTAGCCCCGTACCCTAAATTGTGACAAGTGCTTAACGCGCTAACAAAAAAACAGTGGTCTTAACCACTAAACCTTTTATATATACTTGTTTCAAAATCAAACACATACAGTTAATCTTTGAAGGAAAACGGATCAAATATACAAAGAAGTAAACGTACAATGTAATAGTAAATATATTAATAGAATATAAATATTGCACTTGCAATCCGTATTTTTTTTCAAAATCAAAACACTTAGTCTTTGAAATGGAAATCTTCAACTTCAAAGTGATACACACAAATATAAAATGAGAAATAAGTGTAAAGAAATCTACAACGTCTAATGAACTAGTCATAGTATAGACTCTATATCGCTTACATCAAAGCGCAAAGTATCACAATAATAGTCAAATACACACTATCACATAGAGCTAGCAAGCAAGCCATACTCTCCATCGCCTCCAATCAACAGCGGCTTAAGTAGAATTATACAAAGCCAAACTTTGGTTAATGACTTCGATCTGAGCTGATGGAATTTTGATCATGCACTCGACAGTACCTCGTTTAATCCTAGACTTCCATGCTGTCATCAAAGCATTTGTTTCTTCCCAAAGTGGAGGTTCGGTATCATCAACCTTCCAACGCAAACCTCTCGAGGTGTCCCATCCAGTGTAGTAGTCCTGGACATTTTGATCCCTTGATGTTGGACGAAAGTACTGAATGAGGACACAGTTTGGTCTAACTGGGTTACAGTTAGGATCAGACAACGCCCTCGCAATTCAAATTGGCCGAGTGTCACCATCTGCTGGTCGGATTGCAACGAAGTAGCCTTTGTAAAGGTCTCGACCCACCTTGAATGATGGCAATGGACGACCCCGCATCTGCCCAACGTAAACGTCATCCTCTGCAAACTCTTCCCGAATGTCACCGTCCTCTGCGTATTGATCCTCCACAATCGCTTCAACCCGAGATGAGGGCCAGAAGTCGTCTTTCAAAACATTGGACGGTTGCGGAGGCTCTTGAAGCGCTACTTTCACAGCCCGCCAATAATGAATCAAGTGCTCATAGCGTCTTCTGAATTCCCCAGTGAGGTCCTCATTGCACAAATTCTCCTAGTATTTGATAAATCCAGATATACCTTTTGAGATGTCTTCCACGTTCCTCATCGGACGCTGC
This sequence comes from Pohlia nutans, assembly GCA_022496805.1. Classification (NCBI taxonomy): domain Eukaryota; kingdom Viridiplantae; phylum Streptophyta; class Bryopsida; order Bryales; family Mniaceae; genus Pohlia; species Pohlia nutans. Next base: position 7,800,201 of record CM040106.1, on the reverse strand, counting down.
TCAACAGGAATTGGCACTCCGCGGGGCCACAAACTCCTACCTTCGAAATCCTCCTTCTACAATTTGATCCCTCCACCTTCTTTGGGCAACCAGTCTACATCCGTGCAGAAAATCTTGTACTTCATCACCGGACAACCAGTAGAGTCAAGGTAGAACTTGAACTGTTGTGCCTTGGTGTGCTCTACGAATGCTTCATCTCCCTCCAAAATACTGCCTTCGATGAATCCTTTGAAATCGGGCACTTCTTCGACAAGGTGTGGGATAGTGGGGATAGATTCCACGTCCATGAAGGACTTCATGAGCAAAGGAATCGTAGGAAAGTTTTCCTTCCGCAACAACATGCTCCACCTTCCAAACAACGCATCGATGACGTCGTGGGTGTGACCCACCAGCATAAAATTAACATAAACTTCACGAAATATTTTTTTTGCAATGAGAAGAGACCAAAAAAAAAAAACATATCTATTCTTGTTGTCCGCGGTAGCGTTGTCCATTTGCACATAGAGAACGGGCGGCAAAGGAGTCGCTAGAGGAGAGGTTCCAGCGGTAGGACGCAACGATGGTTCACAAGTCTCTGCCCCCTTAAGTACAGCATCAAACAATGGAGATGACCTTGATCCCACAAAAAATTCCCCATATGCAAACTTAGGAGGCAACTCTAGATCCCGCAACAACTTGGTCATTGAGCCGATAGTGTAATTGGAATCATGCGAGAATAGATCCAGGCCGTAATGCGCATAGCGCACATCGCCATTGCCATTTGCAAGCATACCAGTAGCGGAAATGGGCAACTTCACAAGGCCATCAATCTCTTTGCTATTGTGGGAGAAAACCGAAGAAGCTGTTTTTGCGTGGTCCATCTTCTCATGCATGATCGTGAGACACTCGTGGGGGAAGTTGAAAGATCGGGTGCGGTTGGCGTAATAGAACTCTCGGTGCGCACGCGCAAGAGCCAGATGCTTGTCTAATCTCTTAGCCCAAAGCAATGCTTGCAGGGATCCAGCTATTGATCCCCTCCTAAGAGAATGATATTTGTCGCACGTTGCGCACCGAGCGAAATTGTCACTTGGTTTCTTTGCGTCGAACTCACTGAAGGTGGATGTCCTAATCTTGCTCAAGTTTGAAGGCGAGACATCCTTCAACCCAAACGCTGCATTCACCCTGTTCAGTTCGGGAATGGTGCCTTTCCACTGAAAGGTTGCCGGCAGAATCATGGAAACGACCTTCTCCCCGGATTTGAGCGTCCTCGTGCGGTGGGGCATGTGGTCCGCGGATTTCTCTAGAATACATTGCAGCGTGGCGGTTGCTTGAACGGTGTGATTACAAGGCTTCCGGATTCCCGAATTTCCATGAGGATGTGCTTGCCGCCCCTGCACCGCGTATGTTTGATAACGGTAGAATGTTGCTTCGGGGACACCTGCAATATGCATCCATGCTCGCACGCAAACATCAATACCTTCGATAGTCACAACCCTCCGGTTTTGAGAATCATGGTGAATCTGCCTGTGGATGTCAATCTTCATGTGGAATCTGAACTAGAAAGAGGTGCCTTGATACATACGTTCGCGGAAGGCACGAATCTTATCCCTCGGAAAGGGTTGAACGCAATTCTTGCTGCAACAAACTTTGCTGGAGACGGAGTTGATAGAGTCTCGAGTGAGGAGTTGCTGCGATTTTACGGAAGTCTCCCGGGGCGGATTCCTCACTATTCTGGTATATCTTGATGACCTAGCGGAAGAGGGCTGCGTGAGACTAGCTTCGCAACGGTTGTAGTTGTCCCGAATTTCATGATCATGGAGGCTAGCTCCATTGATATGGACAAGCCAAATCGGCCAAGCCTGCAACGAGTACCTCCACTCACGAGGGATGTCTACCTCAGAATGACTCCGAACTATGTGAACAGAATCGTGAGTGTCTCCAAGTGGTCCGTTCGCACCAAAGACAAGGTTTGAGCTGACGCTATGACAAGTTCTGTCCCCAAAATGCAAGCCGTCGTCATTGAACAGAGCTACACACTGAGTATTCCACTGACATCAAGGAATGCCTTCACAATCCAGAACCTCGACGTCGAGTGTGTGCTGTGCCTCAGCTTCGTCGTCCGAGTAGTCGATTCCAGCAATGGACATGCGAGTAGGGTCCATGGCACCAGTGGAGGACCTGAAGATACCTGAAAGATAGCAAGCCTTCAAGTTAGAGTATAGAACATTGGAGATGGCTCCCCATATGCTTGATTAGCTCGAGGCGAGCTAAATCACAAGAGGGATTCGGAAGATGTACATACGGAACTGGAGGGATTCGAAAGCAAAAGGGTGGATACGCTTGCAGTCCCGAGCGGAAGGCTATGGTCAATCTTTGGATTTTGTTTAGGTCGACTCGGCCTCATCTGTCTTGACCATGTCTTAATGTAGGTCTGCCAGTCCTAAATTGTATCGATCCAGAGCTGTAGAGACATAGATTCGATAATCATCTCAACTTAGGTTGGATTGAGCTAACTTGATGTGAAGGTTTTCCTCCTCCATCCGGTTACCTGATGAACGTACAAGGAAGGATACCGCAGTTGAGGTCGACACGAGCTAAGTTGAAATTTGGGGTGAGAGATATGACTCACAGCTGGGTTTTCAACAGAAGATAACTATCCGTGGTAGTTTAGGTCGAGTCGACCTCAAATGTGGATACACTAGACCCATACTGGAGGGTATCGCTCATATGAGATTTAAGTGTCCTCTCGATTTAGGACGCCTCGAGCTAAATGGTGGAGAACAGACAACACGGAATACAATATAGAATGTTTACAGAAAGGAAGGGCTCGATATACTTTAGATCGGCTCGACCTGAATTTGGATTATCACATTACGTGCCATCTCCGGAGTTCAGCTCAACCCGACCTGAAGAAGCCACAAGAAGCCAGGTGATCAAGTCTGGAGTACTCGATTGATTTAGGTCGAGTCGATGTAAACCCGACGATAAATCTCGCAGCAGTACCAGGTTGCGATATGGTAAAGTAGGTGCAAATTAGGTCGAGTCGACCTAAATTGGAGGATCACTCTAGCTCCAGTACAAGGCTAGATGTAGGTAGCGTTGGTTCAAATTAGGTCGAGTCGACCTAAACAGGAAGATGAATATCGCTCCACTACAAGGATTAATGTAGGTAACAATGGTGCCAATTAGGTCGACTCGACCTAAATTGGTGGATGGCTCTCCCTCGCGTACGAGGCGAGATAATCAGGTCGAGTCGATCTAATATGTCCCGTAATTTACGACGACAATATCGGGAAGCAACGGCATGTACATTTTGCATTTCGAATCGAAGCAACAACAACTGCACTGTGGATTACAAATGAAAGCTACTACAAATACAACTGTGGGAAAGAAGGCGCCGTCCGAATGATTAAAATAACATAACAGTATGAGATGCAACTAAAAATGAACCCTATCTAAATCGTGCGCGCTAACCCTAGAAATTGAAGTTCTGGATACGTAGTGATCCCTTACCGAAATATGTCGTGGACACAGCGCCTCTTGACACGATTCTACAGCCTCAGCCCGCAACTACATGCAGTCTCCTCAAAGGCTAAGCAAAAGAAAATCCTCCCTTCAACCATGAGAGAGTACAAGAACCGGTATGGTGGAGTGCGCGAACGGAGGAGCATGAGCACGCAATGAAACGAGAAAAGGAATATTTCAGTCGCACTTCAAGATTTATAGACAATAAGGCGGGAACGATGTGGCGGGAAGAGGAAGGGAGAATTTGAACCGTCGTTTCTCATCCATTAAAAAATCGCATTGTCCACGAAGTTCGATGCACTTTACAACTGTAGAGGAAGAAAGGTTACTGAAAATATTCGCGACAATAATAGATTTCTATACAGTACTTGAATACTTCATTCAAATATAGATTCCATCCCTATGTAACTAGAACATTGGAAACGGAAAATTCTTCCACACACACACACACACACACAACAAAAAAACAAAAACAAAAAAAAACAAAAAAAAAAAAAAAAGGCGACATTGATCTATATTAAACTATAGATCATAATAATAATATTATTCAAACTGCACTTTGTTGGTTTTGTCGAAAGTACAAACATAGTTGACAATAAAATAACCACCTCGGGGAGGGAACTTCTTGTACATTTCATGTACGGTTTTAGGGTATTTAATCAAGGGCTACAAAGTGATTTTGCATATTCTAGTATTCATAATTTAGTTATGGTATATTCTAAGAATATCCCTAGAATATTCTCAAAGTAGTTTTAATATAACCTATATTGCTTCTATAAATTTATTATTTTTATCAGAAATGAAAAAAGGACACCCAAGATTTGTTCTCATATAGTTATCAAAATTTTTGACATTCACTCCCCCGAGGTAACCACTGAACATATCGGTAAACATTATCAGATACTTCTATTTATGACTGAGAATAATTTTGAATATTTATAGAAATGGAAGTTCACCATTTTTACTTCTAGATTCCATCCGTACGGTAGGATTTACTAATTTTATCACCGATATTTAATTATAAATTTTGAAAGATAAAATAACAGATTTCAGTCTACATTTGATCATTACAAAATTTTAATGACTCTGTTGAGTAGGACTTCTTAAGAGTAATTGTAAAGTAGATATTTCAAAACATGGTGACTTCTAACGATTGTCGTGTTTGAAAAATCTATGACATCATTTTTGCAAGTTCAGCATTGCACTACTATCAATTGAACTCTCAGACACTGGTGTAGAGAAGGACTTGAATTACTAAACATTATTTTCATTTGAGATAAAAATTATAAATTTGCAAAAGTAATATAGGGTGTGATAAAACCAATTTAGGAATATTTTTTGAATTTATGTGGAATATACATAGAATATACCCTAAATATACTACAGATAGTAGCATATTCCAATTGTTTCCTAAAGCCCCCTATTAAATACCCTGCGTACGTTCATATGTACCCATAATTTACACTAACTAAGTGACTTCCCCGAGTGTATCTATGTACCTTTCACTGACTGTAGTATTAAGCGTGCAAAATAGTATGTCAAAATATAATCCACTTAAATGCAAGTCAGGACGCATTCTAGTATTATAGTCAGTGAGTTAATGACAAGTGATTGTTAATAATGTCGTAAATAATGAGCAGTGTTTTAAATATATAGAAGCAATTAACAATACTGTTCGAGGTATTTCCGATAAAATTAAATTTAATGTGTCACTTCATTGTGTTATTGAGTTTAAAACCATAATTAATCACAATAATTACAAAATAATGAAATATATTAAATAGATACATGAAGAATTCAAAAAATAATATACGAGCATTTCACAGAATAATTGCAATTAATTCACATTTAATTATATTTTAACAAGTTTCAAACATATTTAATTTGTCAAATGCATGATTATTACATTCAAGTCATGCAAGTGTTTTATTAGAGTATTTTTTACGTGTAAATAATATTCAAAATCGCAAATTGCTCTACTTTATGGGGCCTCAATCCTAAATGTCAAGAGATTATGATCCAAAAGCATGATAAAATGAAATGCACAAGTTGTAAATAATTTTTAATACGCCGAATGCATTAAATTACTCTACCCTAAAACCTAATCGATGAATGAAGTATCAAATTAATATGTTAAACTTCATCTGCTCATAACTTTAATGATTCACGTCCAAATATTAAATACAAAATCATTTTAATATCATCTCCATGTTGTCCACTTCATCAAACCAAAATTGTGAAATTTTTATTGTAAAATTGTTCTTGAAGGAATACCATCATAAAATCAAGCATCTAAAAAATCTTCAAAAATCACAATGAACACTTATAGTACTACATTATAACCCATCACAGCAGAATTCATCCACATGTTATCAATATCTTCATTGTGATCGAATTACAGAATTATTTTATATTTTATATTTCAATTTCTAAAGAAAATTTATTAGTAATAGCAATCACAGATTCAATCATATGAATAGAATCTAAAATTCAAAATGTATAACTATTATTCATATATGAAGTTCTAAATATTCCAAGTCTTGTTACATTTTATAATACTTCTTTAGATAACAGCCTAAACTGGACATAGGTGAGGGCATTTAGGGGCTACAGAATTTGGAATTAAGATTGAAGTTACGATTGGTCCAAAATAAACCTTCTATTCTAAAATTAAACTCAATACATCAACATAGACAATTGTGGATGGATGAATAATTAAAAATACTTCAGTAGGTTACAACATTTACCGTGTAAAACAGGTCTTTATAACCCCTAAACATACCAACCTTTTGAACATTTGTGGATTCCAGCCACAAAATCAGATATTAGCATGGCCAAGATTTGTATGTAAGCATAAATTCTACCCAACAAATTAGACATATTTGTAGTCAGAGGCCTCTCCAATATTATCAACAAGTTCGCATCACAAGTCAAAGATTTATTGTGATTATTCGAGAATTTAATAAGCTTTCTAAGGTTACTTGCATAAAGACAATCTCAGGTTGTATGAGACAATTATAAGGCTAGAAATCTGTTCAAGATCCAGTTTTTGAAGGCTGGGTCGTTCAGGAAATATTGTAGACATTATAAGAAGTATTTAACTAGAATAATGTGAACAACATGAGAATGTACAAATATAGAAACACGTTGTATATGTATTTGTATATATATATACACATATATATATTTATGTATATATACCTATATACATATATGTAGAAAGATAGGTGGGTATCTATATATATATATTCAATTATATTTAGTACGTGAAAGTCAGAGTACGCTTTTTCATGTCAAATAATTAATAAAAGTTAAAACAATGGACCTCGGCATTTTCAATGGTATGTGTTAAGAAATTGGCTATTGATAGATATCAATAATTATTTACCCCCTGCTAGTAAACGTTTTATAATTTTCATTCTTTCTCTACCATTTTTGCAGACTGTCATGTTCTCATCCAAATTCTCAAAATAACACTCACTATAAAAATAAAAATAATAACGTTTAGCAAACGCAAAAAATAAAGTGTTAGCTATTAACTCCTAAAAGAGGTTGCCCTATTTATACAAGCAATCTACAAACAAGAAAAAAAATACATTGCGTAACTACGGTCCACCAGTATGTCGTACGAGGCCAGTATTTTCCTAAACATATAAGACCCACAAAAGAGTGTGTTGCAAAATTTCCATAATTTTCCAAAGGTGGCAATGCTTTAAATAGTTTCTTATATAAATAAGGAATACAAAGCCGTAGACCACATTGTCGTTTCTGCCTGCATATATATACATGTTATATATATTTCTACATATACATATATATATATATGTATGTATATGTACTTCTACATATACATATACATATACATATATGTACACGTACACATATACGTATATGTATGTATATATATATATACATTTATACCTGTTAGTTAGGGTAATTGTATGGAGATGCCTGAGACCAGTCTTAGGCTAGCAGAGCTGCCTAATCAAGGGAGACAAGGGAAAAAGGGGTAACAGTTAATGAGTCAGGTTGAGTTAGTCTGTAGTTAGTTTACTAAGTGCGTGCCCCAAGTTCCATGACGTACTTTGGTTCCCTTGGAGAGTATACACTAATATGTGCAACTTATACACTGGATCTCCGTTGGTATACGGTCTTGGACTTCCTTGGTGTACTTGGACTCCTAGCGAGTTAGACAAAGTCAAAGAAAGCTATGAAATAGATGAGAAGGTCTGTGAGTAACTAACAAAGTAAGGGTCAGTCCCTAGACATCCTTGGTGTCCTTGGAGGATGAGTGTTTTGAAGACAGAAAGACAATACATAAGAGAGGATATGCCTGAAGACGGAGCACAGAGCAGGGACGGCTTGGTAGGAGGAATAGTTAGAGTATAGCCATTTTATCTAAGTACTGGTGTTAGTATTAGTCAAGCCAAGGAGAACATGTTTCCCAGCCTTCCAAGTTAGATAGCATTGAGGTGGTAATGAATAGCAAAGACAGAACAATAGAAATAGAGAATGTAAAGGTGTGTTCATTCCAAGGATGTAATAAACCACTTATACAATATAGAGACTAAGTCCACAGAACTATGTTAAACAGAGGAATTGAACCCATGTATTACATAAACTCAGAACCATGGAATCCAGGTTTAACATGGAATAAGCAAGGAATGACTTCCAGGTACAACAAAACCAGAGCAAAAACTAAATGCTCATAAGTCTCAAAAACCAAGAGTGTCTCGTCACTATCGTACACTACTCTTATACTTAAGCCTGGTCCGTAATCTAAGCAAAACACTGCCAGTTCCACCGTCTTCTATCTCCTTGTCCTCCGTGGCGGCCGTGTCTTGGTCCGGTAACAATTCCCACTCCCCGCTGCCCGATGGTTTCTGCCCGTTCCCGTGCCGAACCCTGTGCCCGTGCTTCGTCTCTCCCACCGGCTAGGGTTTGAACGCAGAACATTGTTGTCGGTGTGTTTTCTGTGTTCTTGTCTCTCTCTGCGTTTTTGCTATCAATATCTTCATTGTGATCGAATTACAGAATTATTTCATCTCTAGGCCATCAAAAATGAAAGTTTTGGCTCATCAATGGGCAGCACAGCGTCAAAGCTAGTTACATGATGCACGAAGAAAGGATTGACGAGAAAGACTTCAAAGACTTTGCGTCATGGAACTGCTTTGTCGTGTGGACTGAGAATAACAAAAAACTTCGTCAAATTTCCGCCTACTACAACCGCGTCAACCACTTCGGCGCCATCAAGCCGTCATGAGCGACAAACATATTCAGAGCGCGGCAAGTATGGATAAATCTCGAGCGCCCTAAGAACCCAAAAGAACTCATGCAAGTAGGAACGGCTTATCAAGCCTCCAGGACGAGGGAGTCCGAAAAAAAACAAAACAAAATTCAAGGTAATGTTCAGATCGAGTTGACCTAATACGCTTCGTAGTCCATCCCATAGAGTAGATCCGAGACGACATCAAATTAGGTCGACTCGACCTAATACGCTCGTTCTGTACCATGTCTTGCCTACTACCTTGCAGTCCATGCGCTCAACTAGCATTTGTTTGGTTAGATCAAATCGACCTAAATGACTGTATAATAGCTAATGGTGTACGTACCCACTGCAAGAGTTTCAAGCTGCTATGAGGCTGCGGTTCTCGATGCTCGACTTGGCGCAGGCGCAGAGAGACGCAAAGAAAAGTAATGCCAAAGCGTTGATCGACATCCACAATGAGCTGAAACTGATCACTGTGCCGGACGGCGTGTTTGATCTTTGGAGCGGAGTGATCTCAAGCGCACGTGCCGGCGAGCTTTATAACCCGGATAGTGATGGGAAGTTTAAGGAAAAGGCCAACTGGAATCCCGAGAGTGGGAATCTCACACGCGAGTTCTTCAAGTGGCTCGGAAATTTAACCTACGAAGACCTCGGGAAATTGGCAAAGCATATCCTTTATCGTGAGAACCCCAACTGGACCAAGGACTACCCGAAAGTCATGATTAAGGCCATATCCTCGGTTCTAGACAAGTGCTATTCTACCATGGAATGGGTGGAGAGGAGGAAGCGGAAGCACTTTGTCAAAAGGGAATTGCACAACATCGATCGTTCTCTCGGGCTCTTCAATCTGGCGGGGGAATTAGTGCCCGAGAAGTGGAGGCAGTTCAAGAAGGACTACAACGTCACGAGGGCGACCATGAATGACCTCCTAGAGCGGCCGGGAGAGCAATACTTCAAAGAGGCCAAGCAGGTGAGGAGCAAAAATAAGAAGACCGCGGACATCTTACCTCACGTGCACAAATTCTTCAAATTCTTCATGGAAAAACGAAAAGAATTCGTCAAACCTTCTGGAGAGGCTCACTACCGGCCATACGACCCAAAGGAAAACATCCACTCCGAGTGGGCGGACGGCGTCTGGACAGTCGACACTGCTCATTTCTTGAGATCGGGGATCATCGACTTCAGGAACCTCCCCAGGGTAGAGCAGAAAGAGAAGTCGAGTACGGGGATGCCGTACTTTTACGAGTTCATTACCTCTCTAAAAAGGAGAGGTGAATCGGACTTCGATCAAGTGCCTGCGTGGCTCTTTATCTCCGCCGACATGGAGGAGATGCACGAGGCTGTACATTTTGTGGAGGGCGATGATGTCCTCCACAAATACAAGAAAAAGTATGCCTCCGGCTAAGAACGAGCATCTGTACGACTTGCCGGAAAATTCTAAGAAGGCGCGAGCAAAAGAGGAGCTCCTCTTCTTGCAAAACCCCGGGATACCGATGGTGCCGGTCCCCGATGACTTCAAGGCGCCAGACACGACGGTATATACGAAGCCTCGGGCGTACGATGATCTGCAGTACCGCTTGTTCAAGGGGGAACTCAGCATGGAGTTCTACTTGTCGCTCATGAAGCTGTTCACGATAACGAGGTCAAATATGTTCTTCGTCTACGCGGGATCCAAGATCACTTGTGCTGCTTTGGTACGTAGAGCAAGACTCGATCTTTAGCTTGGGTTGACCTAAACATCTGCAGTGTTAGCTCGGGTCGACCTAAACCTACTATCGGCAGTCCTTCTCTGTAGGTTCAGATCGGGTCGACCTAATCCGCTGTAGTGTTAGCTCGAGTCGACCTAATCCTGTGTACATTCAAGTCGCATCGACCTAAACCCCTATTGTGTTAGCTCGAGTCGACCTAACCTTCACAGTTTCCCCTCTCTTCAGCTCGTTTTGACCTGAAACTACCTCCTCTATGGTTGCCTGTCTCTCCATCATAGTTTAAACCTGCCTCTCCGTCAAAGTTTAGGTTGAGTCGATCTAAGTCTTTCTTGATCCTCCATTTCATCGACCTCTAACTCAGTTCATGACTGCCGTGTTATTTGTGCAGATGTGTTGCGTGAACAGCTATGCTGTCGGTCCCAATTTGAGTACAGAATGGTGGACTCTAATCGCACACGACGCCTTGGAGCTAGACAAGGCGGACTTCCTCGAGGACGGATATGTAGTGAAGGTTGAAGGGAATCAGTCAGTGCGAAGTCCATCGAGACCTCCGACCTTCAGGTGCGTTCTATACGTTTCTTAGTGATCGTTTGTTTGTTTTTTTTTTTTTTTTTGGGTCTTCACGCTCGCCTCGATTGTTTACCATTTTCAGTACGATGTCGTCCGAAATGTGTCAGTTCAGGATCGTAACTGGCTGCAGTTTTGTCTGTCCGTGGTCGCCAGGGATCCGGTCCTCTTCTTTCTCGTGGAGGTTCTTCGGAGGCGGTCATTCGGTCGCCTCAGCTTAGGCCGCCGCTCAATGTTGTCATGGACCTGAATAGAATCCTCTGCGTCTGTGAGGATTTCAAATCCCGAACTACGCATATGCCTTTTATCGACTACTCGGCGCCGCATTCAGCCGTTGTCCCGGCTGTAGTGGAGCCCAAAGGAGTCTACTTGCATCCACTCTGCTACTCGTTTCTCCGGGAGCTAACCATGATCGCGGACGTTACCGTCTGCACCTCGATGAAGAAGACTACCATTAACTTGGTAGTACACTATTTGTTCCGCAGCATCCAGCTGCCTTCCCTTGTACTTGACCAGGACTCGTGCAAAACCCTTAAGTGTAGGGATAGGCGCGGCAGGGTGTCTATCTTCAAAGTGCCTGGCACTGATAAGGACTTGTTCCTTAAGAATCTCCACAATTTGTTCACGGGCCATGGTCGCAAATTCACGTCCGCAAACACCATTGTAGTGGACAAGAGCCCCAATAAGCACATTTTGAATGAGCCCCCGAATGTAGTCCTCCCCAACTCTTGGTCCTACGTCGGAGACGGTGCGCGCGATCATTTTTTCTCCGATGTTCTCCTTCCATGGTTTTGGCGTCTACATCGCAGTCCTGGCCCAGGGCTGTTATCTTTCCGTAGGGACAATAATATTAGGCGGAGTATGCTCTGCGACGAGCCCGACCCTCGGCTGTACAACGTCCTCATGGAGGCTCTACGCGCATCCCGTAGTCTGCCTAGTTCCTAGTTTATTGTATTGTATTATAGCTGGACGCCCTCCTCGTAGTGATGTAGCCGTTTTAGACTACTCGGTTCGATCTTTGGTCGCCTTGACTGATCTGTATAATTCCTTGTAATTGTAATATACCTTTGCCTTCACAACATTTTTGCTTGAGTACTCTGTGAGATGAATTTTATGAACGCTTGAATGCTATCCCTTGAATGTGTTATGTCTTCGTCGCACCCTTATTCAGTTAGCATCATTTTTCTCCTCTTTTTTCTAATGCTTGGAATATTTTGTTTCGTTGCAATGCGCTGCTGGGATTTGACCTCATTGCTAATTCTCTTCAGGCAAAGTATGCTGCTGCCAATCCATCCCACGGTGCTGGCCTCCAATGCACAGCATCCACCAATTCTATCTTGGACTACGGCCAGTATGCTATACTCAATAGAGGAAACTTCTGCTGCTCGGCAGCTATGGCCCAGTCAACCATGGACTTTTCTACCAAGCCAATTCAACATGGTGTAGTGGATAGCCCCTTTAACGGTGGTACCCGTCCTGTGCCCAAGTCTTTACCTTCTCCTTTGCGGTCACGAGAACCCTCTACTTCTCGTCGCTCGCGTTCTCAATCTGATAGGATGCCTCAGAGAAAGCTTTAAGAAGACGCCGCACACCCAATTAATTCTCTTGAGGTACGAATACTTTCTTTCCCCGCACTATTATTTCGCTTAGACGGTCTTGCCTTGCGATTTACTTGATGTAGATTCCCTTGTACTTGCAGGGTTCCAACATGCCCAAACCATGCAAGTCCTGTGTTACTTTAAATGTTGTCCGGAAGATCCCTGCGATGTTGTCATCAGACCCGCCTTGTCTAACCCAAGCCCGTGTTGATGTGCCTCCTCATGCGCCCTTGCGTACTCGTCTCCCTTTAGTGAATGCGGGTCTTCAAAAGACGTAGTCGCATGACAAATTCAGACGGAGATCCGCTCCGGTTCGAGACGAGAGGGAGGAACTGATGTTGGCGCAACAAAGGCGTGAGATTGCACAACGGCAATTGTCGATGTATCCCTTCGATAGTCGTGGTTATGTGATGTTGAAGGCAGTAGCTGAACTTCAGTTGAAGGCCAAAGCTAAACTGAAGAGTCGATCGCAACCCTAGATCCGCTAGGCATTCTATTTGTGATTACTCTAGAGACTTATAAAAATACGTGGAGCTCATGTTTTTATATAGGATTTTACGCTTTGCTCAATCTTTTTCCTAGCATTCAATTTGGATTTATTTTAGAATTTTTGAACTCTCATTATTCTGGAATCCTCTCATTTTAATGAATATAATGTTTATAAGTACTTAGTGGAATTGTGTTTCTTTCAAAACGACTATGGGTACTAATGGTTCAGACCTTTTAGACCGAGCCTTGATACACCATAGTCGATTAGAGCTTGTTGATTTTTTCCTTTTTCTTTTATAGTATTACTTGTTCCTTTCCAACCATTTTGCTGCATTTATAACTCTAGGTGATTGAGAACGGGGCTGAGGTGCTTTGTTATCTTTGCCCAACAAAGGAAGAGAGTAAAAAAACGATTCGTCTCTAGGAGTGATTTGGCTGGACAGTTAAAGCAAGTTGTAAAAGAAATGTGGTAAATGCAAAGCCAGACACTACTTGACGATGGGAAAATATTATTATAAAAAATTAAAAACATATAAAAATTGGAAATAAAGTCTAATTTTCAATCCAATTAGGATCATGTCAATCCAAGCTAACCTCCACGAAGGAGATTTTTTCAAAGGCAAAGACCTCAGTATTGTTCTAGTGACCCTAAATTTACTATTTGGAGAAACTAATGATGTTCTCTCATTTGAGAAAATTGTTTTTGTAAATTTTAGAATAGATTATCTAGTTTTAACCACTATACCAAATTTCTAAGTCTAAAAATAAGTTTGTAATTTAGGTGAATATTAAATATTAAATGCTACATGAGTTGGTAGCATTCTATAGGAAATGAACAGCTCAGAATTTGGACTATTTGAGAATTGATTTTTCATTCTTAAATCCAACTTATGGAGAGTGGGGAAACAAGTATGTAGCATAAGAAATGCACTAGCATAATACTAGCATATAAGGAATGCACTGGCATACTATTGTATAGAGCCAAACGCATTTCTAAATACATAGTTGTTTGCTTTATTGAGGTATGTCCTAGGACTTCTTTCTTCTCACCTAGTTGTGTACTCATAAGTTGATTAACCATTGAATGCTTCTATTTAAAATAATGTAGAAACTGGGATTGATTCTTTTAGGATCTAAAAGTATCCCTATATTTGTTAAGAGGTTTGGTTTTTATACAATTTCTCACTTGACTTCTATCCGCATGGTGTGTTATTGGCTAATGCCAGTTAGCAAACAAATTTCACCAATTGCAACGACAATTATATAATCATTGGTTTTTGTTGTTTCAAACATTAAAGAATGCTAAGGTTGTAAAAATGAACATTTATGGAAAGTGATAAAGTTGGGAATGTGGTTATTTATAGATGATTCCTAAATTGTGTACTACAAAATGTTACGTGATCAATGGCAATGGTCATGAACTCTACGTTCTTATGTTGATAACACAGGAAGGTTATGGAGTTTTACGTGATTAATAGCAATGGTTGTGATACAAGATGGAAACTGTTTTGTAGGACAAGGATGTGGAGGTTCTTCTTGCACACAATAACTTGACGAAATTATAAACCAAAATGGAGTTTTTGCAAGATATAGGGACGCATTCTAGCTAGTTTCTGTAAACAATAGACTTTGGAGAAGTATTTTTAGATGATGATGGCATTACATGCTGAGACACGTGATCTTAATGAATTGAAGTTTGGTGTGCTAGTATTTGTGCCTTTAAAAGTGTATTTACGTACCCAATGTCTTTCACGTGATTTGGTGTATGTAATTGTGCTTTTCAAAGTGTAGTTACATACTTGGTGTTTTTTACGTGATTTGATATATGTGATTGTGCCTTTCAAAGTGTATGTACGTACTTGGTGTTTCTCACATGATTTGATAAACGTGATTGTGTCCTTCAAAGTTTATGTACGTACTCGGTGTTTCTCACGTGATTTAATGTACGTGCAAGAGCCTTTCAAAGTGTATGTACGTACTCGGTGTTTCTCACGTGATTTGCTGTACATGATTGTAAGGTGGTAATATTGCAATAAATATAATTGATGAACCTACCAGTATTAAAATATATGCTACAAAAAAATAATTGTGATAAAATTACGTAATGTACAGTGTGTTCAACAATTTTTTTGAGAATTGAAACTTTTGATTTGATGCACGTGGTGATTGAATTTGAAGTTTTGTAAAAACAATGCTGGATTTGATTACCTCAATATCCAATTTAGAAGTGTACATTATTCTAAAATACGTTGCAAGCGATAAATTGCAAGAAATTTCCATAAATATTGAATACTACAATGTTGTCAATAAAATACGTCAGAATTTGACAATCTAGAAAACATGTTACAATCTAAAAAAACATGTCACATGTGTAAGACACAATGCAATTCAGTGAACGTGTTAAAGTAAACGTAAATTTCATATAAAATATAACAACAAAGAAACATTGAATGTCATGAAGTTTTGCAATATCAACGTAATTAAATGAAAAATTTCTTTGTTTTACAACAAAATGTTTAAAAGCACCAAAAATTTACAATTTAAAATTTTGAAGTTGGTACATTATTTAAAATGCACCAACATTTTGGTGCAAAAATTGGTGGCAAAATGCCATGTTTTGTACTAGTGCAACGAGTGAGCACAGACAACAAACATCCGTTTGAGCACTGCAAAAATAGCCAAGATACACAAAAAACTCAATTGAAACCCTCTCTGTGGACTGGACGCTCCAAAACCCTGACTGCGTCCGATGCGCCCCCAACTGACTCTAGCGCCTTTGCAGAAACGATAAATCCAACGATTCAAGAGCTAACAATGACAAAAATTGTGCATACACTCACGGCGACCTCCATTTACAATGAGCGCCTCTCGAAATCTGATGCCGCTCCCTGCAAAACATGCGCATGTCCCAGAAAACCAAGAGCTCTTAAAATCCTAAACTTAGCGCGTAGAGACAACTGTGCCAACATTTGTACGTTCACCGCCAGTCTGTCGAGACATCGGTGAGGACATCCAATGCAGTGATGTCCACGGAGACATCCATATAGACATCTCTTGAGACACGTTAACCGTAAATTAGGAGTTACCGGGTGGTCTACCGGTCTGAGTTTTACCTCGGTAATTTTCCAAGTTACCCCTGTAGGTAGATCTAGGAAATACTTTTTACCAATCTGACCTAACTATCAGATCTGGTTGTACTGTGGTATAAAAGCAATAGAGCCAAACTCATTGGCACGCCACATTTTCCCAGATAACTGATTTCTTGCTTGAAGTATTCTCTTCTGATTTTATGCCTACCAAATAGCTTTATGTCTGTACTTGTGTGTTATGATCAATCTATCTTCCCTCCGTTTGTGATTACCGACCTAGATCTGAGTATTCCATAGAAAATTTCCTCTAAAATCCTTTCCCTCGGTAGCTACCAACCCCCTCCGGTATTGATTACCGAGTAGGTTCATACAAGAAGGAGCTACCAAGACATCACAATGTCATGTGTGTTACCTCATGACAACATTATACTTCATGTCTTCGACAATAGCATATTAGAATCCAAAAACGTACATATTTGACATTCAAGTATACAATGCTGTGTGAAATGTGTGACAAGTATGAACATTTTGACATATGTGCGCTATAACAAATTGTTCAATTTGTTCGGTTTACGTTGGACTATCGTGTAAGTACCACATCCATCGACCACTTCTTGCATCCTACGTTTTCCAAAACATGAGGACGTTTAGTTGACGACATCCTTTGATATTTTGCATGTATGGAAAAACGATGATGTACGGGAGGACATCCTCATCTTCGACCAAACACTGTTGATGTTCTCGGAGACATTGACAGAGCTAGATGCTAGTCATGCCACAACTGATCTGTTCTTGCAAGCATGAATATTCTATCGTTAAGGGTTCTTCAGTTTGACATGTGAACATAATGATTGTAGTGCCTGCTGTAGATACTCCCGGTGGCCGTTCAGAACTTCTTGGACGAAGAGGTGCGCGTCGCAATCATCAAAATGTGGAGAATTTTCCAGCATAGACATGAGAAAGAGGTACAAGAAGACGCGAGCGATGCTCTCATGCGAGACGTGATAATGGCAACGTGCGTGTTGGAGAAGAAGTTTCCGGTAACGTTTTTGAACGTGATGGCGCATCTTCCACTACATCTTGTGGAAAAACTGTTCATATGCGGACCAGTCCATTGCTGGTGGATGTATTTGGATCGAGAGATATATAATGACGCTGAAAGATTACGTAAGGACGTACGCGTATCCAGAAGGGAGTATAGCGGAAATTTATCGTCTCGACAACACGCTTGGGGTTTGCATTGAGTACATGAAACAACATAAAGCAACAACCCACCGTGTGTGAGATTCTAACGAAGATGCCACCATGAATGACAAGATCTTGCGGCTCAATGAACACACGAAGCGTTGAATGTCCGATGAAGTACGCGGCTATGCATTCGTCATCGACAACTCACTATGATTGGAACCGTGGCGAGAGTGAGTTCCTACACCACTATTTGAACATCTGAAGCCGCCCCTCTAAATTTGCGCAGGTGCAGTCGGCCTTGTTCATATCAATGATTCAATAAAATTAGGAGAGGATTGCACGTCACAGAGGATGTCTATGGTGTCATCTCACATAACATTCACGCAATTTCATAGATGTAGTGATGATTGCACAACAAATGTCATTGGCGGAATCCACACGGACGGCAAAATGTCATTAGAGACGTCTCACAAGACAAATGTGGAGTCACAGGTGCTGTACGTGTTTACCGTGCAATCCCATTGTCCAACACCAAAGGTGGGTGTGGTGTACAGGGAATACATATATAATCGCAAAGGGACTCCGGTGGGAAGAGTGGGAGGCATTACAAGTACACTCAAGACGTCATCGACCTCCTAGACCTATAACGTACCCCCCCAAATTGAGAGATTTTCCACGCTTTGCTGATTGACTTACGGCACGGGTGCAGCACGCAGAAGAGGCGGATGATTGACTCGACAAGGACGTGGTACAGTACTCATGTCCATCGGAGAGGTATGCAACCTTCCATCGGCAAATACACACATTCAGGATGCATTTGCATGTTCGAACTTCTGAGGGGGGCCATGTTACTTGAGACTCCTGTGTAGTGGCCGCCTAAAAACAGCAATTGCGTTGGGGGATTTGCAATGGGAGGCCCATTGACCATACCGCTGAGCATGTGGGGTATATCGAGGAAATACTGGAGTTGGATTACCATATTCACCGCACCACTGTGTTGCTCTGCAAATGGATTAAAGCCTAACGGGATGTGCGAGTCCCCAACATTGAACGTGACAAGTACGGATTCAACGTGGCGAACTTCAATCACATGGACAATAGAGTACATCGGGATTCGTTTGCATTCGCCTTGCATTTTCAACAAGATTTTTTCTTCAATGACCCCACGAGACGCGGATGGAAGATCGTGTGTCAAATGGACGTCAGAGGTTGGGGTACAATAATACATCATTAGCATCCAATGGCCAACGCAATCGCTGTCGGTAACATCGAGGACTTCCAAAGCTTGGAACCGCAAATTTTGGAAACACAGCCTATTCGAAGACTAGCTCCCCCGGGAAGGTGCTATGTTACAGCAACAGAAACAAACAATCATGCTCAAATCTTAGAGGAGTACCGACTGATGAACTTCTTATTGCTTATAGTACCGTCCTGTAGTGCTGCATTGCTTGATCCGATGAGTACACTGCAATTCTCCTTATCTATGTGAATTTTAGTACATTTGAATATGGTAATTTGCGGCTTCATACACGGCAATTTCTACACAATGTACACTAAACCAATGTAATAAACAGAGCAATAAATCAAAGTGGGACGTTTGCAGAGACATCAATGTGGACATCTATGCTAACATTACTTTGTATCCCAGACCATGGACTATGTTATAGGTGACATGTGTTGAGAAGACAACATTTTCAATGCACATGTCTTTGACAAAAGCATCCCGCATGTTTTACATTTAGACATTATTTTCATAAACCTATTCTCAAAAAAGACGTATTTGCATTGCTCTAAACGTTCTCTGTGACAACGTCCACTTCTGACGTCTGTGCACGTAATTGGTTACCCCGCACATCAGATATGTCCACTATGTCGCCAAGGTCGTTTGGTCCGACATCCTCTGTTGCATTAAAGATGTATATGAGATATTAGGACATGAACGCTAATACATATCTGCGCACATGCAAATGGACAGGTTTGGAGAAGCGGCAAAGAAAGTGGCGGATGTCCAGTGGGAGACGTCTTCCACGACATAATAACTGCGAGTGTCCTTGCTGAGACTTTCCTTGCGCGCCCCGGTGGATGATCCAAAAGACATCGCGTACATCGTCTGAGACATCCGTGAACGTCCGTGTTGTGACCTCTGAGACATTGCGTACATTGACTGAGACATACGTGCTTGTCCGTTGTGTCCTATGGCACGTTCTATGTCTCACCGGATGTTTGAATGGACACCCTTTGTAACGTATGCAGAAACATCCCGGATGTTTCAGATGGAGATATGTAGCTAAGTCCGAGGGAACGTTTGCCCGTTCAATCCAACGTTGTCTGTCATGTCTCTAAGTGTGACCAATGCGCTCGTGCCGTGTCATACTTGACAACGGGTAGGTCCTCTAACGCCTCTGAGCCAACGTCTCTGACAACATACTCTGATGCATTGCTAATGTACGAGGCGATGTACGCTGGGACATCTCGGCAGACAGCCTTGACAACAATGATGGAGACAGCCGATATCGCAGCAGACGTTCAGAGCACGCTGTCACGGATGACCTCTGAGACATCGCGTACGTGGACTAAGACATTTGTGTAGGGACGTTGTCTTTTATATCGTGTCGGACGTCTTTGGAGATGACCGCTGGACCTATAATCGTGGGTTAGTGCTTAGTATAGTACAATGTTTATAGTCAACCACAAAAAATTGATTAATTATAAGGTTTATAGAGTGAAATTTAACCCCATCTAGAGAGCCTTTTGAAAAGAGACAAAAAACGGAAAGAGAATAAGTGGACCTATATGTAAAAATATTATTTTTTGCTCTTAGTCTAATACATAGTTATGGTAGTCAAACATATCGAGCAAGCTTGTACTTCAACCAATTCGAAATAGTACTTAAGCCATTCAAAATAGGAAGCTGTTGCTTCTAGTTCTACGTCCCCATCTAAACACCAATTGTAACTCATTCTTCAATCCTCGGTCTTGATGAACTCGGCTGCCACAAGAATTTTTTAACCTCATCCAAGCTGAGAGTAGGAGCATGGATGTAGATGTCAACTTTATAGTCCAGCTTGCAAAAGAAACAAAAGATATAGTATAGGTGTTTGCAGTTGACGTACTGGCTACGCCCCCCAACAGCTGGAGAGTTCATGCTAGCGTAATGTGGGCACGTACATGACGGGAAATTACACAATGTGATATTGTATAAATTTTTGTCGGGCTCCACCCCGGACAAAAGCATAGTGATGGTACCAAGGCCGAAGTAGGAGAGGAGGTTGACGTGGAGAATATTTGCCTTCACGTTTCTTGCACTCTTGACTCCCATTGATTGCGGTGAGCTTCTGTGGGAGCTTTGGTGTTCCGTCGGCCGTCGCACGTTTTTTTCGTTTTGGAAGGATGGGATCCTATCAGCATGCAGTGACCTCGGGTAAGTCCACAAGATCGGCTCAAACACCTTTGACGTTGTAAAGAGGTGTCGAGGCGATAGAGCTGTAGTAGACTCAAGACGAAACGCAACCTCCTGGGGTTCTAGGATTTCAGAATGCGTGAGGTCCGTACTCGAGATAACAGACCAAACGTCTGGGATTTCCGGCCGTTCTATGACAAAGAAGCGCTTTGGTTCCATGCAAATTGTGCGATTTGGTTAGGACAGAACCAGAAATCAGTTGTCTGAGCTTTAGTCCCTTTGTACTCCGATCTTGTGCCTCCGTAGGTTGGGGCAGCTGTGGCCTTACCGCCTTTTGCAATCAACATCTTGCACTTTTTGCCATTTCCCACTTTTACTACGTGACATTGCTTTCTAAAATTGTGCGATATCCTTGCAATGTGCCATTTCAAGGCATGAGCAGTCTGGAAATTGGGAAATTGTAAGATGGTACTGCTGAATTGTGAGAGGTGTGCCGGATTCCAATGTAACGATGGAACCAAGGGCAGGGACTGTAACCATGTCCTTCTTCTGTAAACAACCTTAGACTGCTCTTTGTTAGTCTGGGTAATTGTATGGAGATGACTGAGACCAGACTTAGGCCAGCAAGGCTGCCTAATCAAAGAAGACAAGGGGAAGAGGGCAGAAGTTAAGGAGTCAAGTTGAGTTAGTTAGTGATAAGTTTAAGAGGTACGTGCCCCAAGTTCTATGGTATACCTTGGTTCCCCAGGAGGGTATACAATAATGTACACCACTTATACGCTGGATCTCCGTTGGTATACGGTCGTGGACTTCCTTGGCGTACTTGGACTCCTTGCGAGTTAGACAAAGTTAGAGAAAGCTGTGTGATAGATGAGGTAGACTGGGAGTAACCAAACTAAGTAAGGGTCAATTCCTAGACGTCCTTGGTGTCCTTGGATTAATGAGTGTTTTGAAGACACAAAGACAAAGTATAAGTGAGAATACGCCTGAAGATGGAGCTCAGAGCAAGGACAGCTTGGTACGAGGAGTAGTTAGAAAGTATAGCTATTCTGCCTAAGCATTTGTATTAGAGTTAGTCAAGTAGGAAAGCACACATTGTCCCAGCCTTCCAAGTTAGATATCAAGAAGGTGAAATCAATAGTGAAGACAGAACAGTAGAGACAGAGAATGCAAGAACTTATGTTTATTCCAAGGATGTTATAAACCACTTATACAGTATAGAGACTAAGTCCACAGAACTATGTTAAACAGAGGAATTGAACCCATGTATTACATAAACATACAACCATGGAATCCAGGTTTAACATGGAATAAAAAAAGAATGACGTCCTGATACAACAAAACCAGAGCATAACTAAATGCTCATAAGTCTCAAAAACCAAGAGTGTCTCGTCACTATAGTACACTACTCTTATACTTAAGCCTGGTCCGTAATCTAAGCCAAACACTGCAAGTTCCACCGTCTTCTATCTCCTTGTCCTCCGTGGCGGCCGTGTCTTCGTCCGGTAACACTCTTGCATTGACAGAATTGTTGGCTTGCTTGATAGATGGGGTCTTCTTGATGCAGCGAACATTTTTGCCGTGCCACCACTTGATAACGTCATCAGGGAATGCTAGAGTTGCATAGGTTGACAAGCCAACAAGGAGAGGGTGGTCTTAGAAGAGCCTTCGCGGCGTGTAAGGTTAGTGCTGTTATTGACGGGCCTCATTTCAGGGACCTCTAAGCCGAATATAACCCACTTTTCGCGAGTTCCTTTCACACACCTCTCTATGTCCTTGTTGCAGAAGAGAAATTGCATGCGGGGGCAATGGCAAGCTTCGGGTATCACTTTTTGGACACACTAATTAGGTTATTCTTGTTTAAAACCTCCAAAGTTTGTCTAATTTGTTCATTTTGATCAAGTAAAAAGACCCTAAAATGGAAAATAAAAAATCTTGCACCTCAATGGAATCAAAATATATATGCCTAAAGAGTTTTTCTTAAGAAATTTAATTTTTTTGGATCCATTCGTAGATGAGGAAAAAAATGCTGAATTTTGGGATTTGCAAGCATTATAGTGCACACAATTAATCAATTTTATCAACGATAAATAAATTCTTTTGTACTCTACACAATTAGATGTAGGTCATGTTCAAAAATAATATTAAAATAAAATTGTTTGATATTCCATTTGCTTGATTTTATGGATTCTAGGTAAGTGGAACATAACTTACTTTTTCAACTAAAAAATCAAATAAAATTACTTCAAAATCTTTGATTAAATTTTAATTTTTTTCTTGATACGTTATAAGTATAGAAAACTAAAACCACATCTAATCAAGTGTTACTTTATTATGATTAAACAATGGATTTGTTTGACACATCAGCATAGAGTGCAATTGTTCATGAGACAACTTTTTTGGGTACCCAAACTATGCCATCACCCGCGGTCCTTGCGGATGTTCTTGTAATTCTCCATCAAGCCTGTGTACGTAGGAGCAGCGGTAGATGTTTCGTCTTGTAAGATTCAAGCAATGCATTTCTACTTAGTGACAGCCTGCTGTGCGAAACAAGCCTTTGCAGATGACTTGAGAAGCCTAGCAATGTGCAGCTAACTCTTGTCGCAAGCCGTTTCTTGCACGGAAGTAACGTGGTTTACGGTTGCCGCACGGGTGTGGGCTTGTACTTGCATTTGCACATCCAACTTCTCTTATACTTAGGGAGAGTCCTCCAGCCACATTGGAGAGGGAGGGAGGTCTAGGGCATTATTTTGTGTAGATGTTGTCTGGACTCGAGGACGCGAGATGCTAAGTCAAATTCCGGTCTGTGCGAGTCAAATTCCTAACCGATGGGAACGTGTGCTTTACGCTTTAACAAGAGGAATACTTCCTCTCCTTCAAGTTGAGGCATTTGAGTGCAAAACTCTTCAGCACCCGGCATCTTTGCTAATGCTTAGTGTAGGGATTTTGAGTTCCATGTGAACTCTATAGACTTCTGTGCAATTCAAAGCTTCAATTCTTCATTAGTAGAGACGGTTCCTACTCTATCTCCCTTTAGGTATTGGTAGTACGCAACACTTTGCATATAGGAGGGGAAGAAGTCATCAACTATAGCAACAAATAGGTTTGATCCTCGATCACCGGATTGTTGTTTCCATTTGTTGTGGATACTTTTGGCCAAGTTGCACGACGGCATTTCAGCCAACTTGACCTTTGTGAGATCCAAGTATAGTAGAAGCAATACACCTTTAGAGTTTGGATGTGAAATGCGGTACAAAACATATGACAAAGAATTAGGGTTTACAAGTTGGGCTTTAGGAGCTTACAAGCAGCATAAAGCCTGTGCATTGGCGGTATCGAAAATGCCAAAAGGCAAGCCAATGGTCGCGATGTCTCAACTATCTTCACTTGTAGCTCCGGAGGACAACCACCAAGCTTGGATAGCGAGATACCGGGAATCTGCCTTCGCTTGCGTTGAGGCATACTTCTATTGCTTGCAAAGCATGCGATGTTGGTTTTGGAGGTCAGGTGTGATATCAGCCTTGGTGTGCTTCTCCAAGGACTGAACCCAATGGAAAAGACAATTTTGTTCTTTATTCGGCAATTGCACTGATCCATCTCCACTTTCGTACGCAATGCGTATAGCATTCCAGTTTGCTTGAGCGCTGTCAGCCATGAAGCCGTTGAAGTTAGGGTTTTGAAGTCCATGGCAAGCGATGATAGCGTTGAAATTCTTCCATACGACCATAAGGGCAGCGACGTCTTCAAACTGCATATCGCAAAGTGCAATAGTCATAACACGACAATAAGTGGGGTCGTAACTATGGCAGCCAATGGTGGTCCACTAGTTTAGCCTCTTAACATCATTGAACATAAGCCATGCGTTCTGCAGGTCTCCAGCTGGTTGCATGCGTTTCACAAGGAAAATTTTCTTATAATTTTTTGAATGAATAATTTTTATTATTCCATCAACTACTTGCAAGATTGTTTACGTTTTGAGAACCTTTTATCAATCCGTTCTGGGCGTCTAATACACCGTTGGAAAGGTCTTAAAAGGACTTTTCTAATAGTACATGTACCCCTTTCTAGGGGAAACTTCAATGCGGACAACACCCCCCCACCCCGCAGGGCGCCTTGCTGAGGCGTCACTACGTGGCGTCAATTTTCAAAGTTATTAAACAAACGTTGCCGCGACAGACACTATAAAGGGAGTGTCCCTCTGTTCCCCCCAGGTATGTATTGCAAAGGCGCCGTGGTGTAGAAACGCGCGACACCGTACCGCCCATTTCTCAAATTTAAAAAAAAATAAGGTAGTGGCACGATACCCTAGGAGAGTGTCACCGCCGACGCCCCTCCAAAGGGTGTCTCGCCCAGGCGCCACGGTGTGGTTTCATGCCACGGTATGGTTTCACACCACATTGTGGTGCTTACGTTTCAAAGTTTTTTGAAAAATGAGGTTGTGGCGCGCCACTTCTAAGGACGGCGTCCCTAAGGTGCCCCCTATAGGGATGTTGTACCGAGGCTTCATGCCTTGCCGTAGCACCCATTTTTCAAATTTTTCTTTTAAATAATGTCGCACCAAAGCGTCATGGCGTGGCGGAATTTCACGTTGTAGCCCCCACTCTTCAAAATTTTAAGAAAAGATGAGGCCGTGGCACGCCACTCCTAGAGGGGCATCGCCAGTGACGCCCCTATAAGCAGGATTGTTTAGACGCTGGGACGCGGATGTCCGCGTACGGACATCCGGCAAACGCGAACGTATGCGTCTCAGCGTCGGATGACTTTGAAAAATAGTCTATTTTTACCCCAGCGGACGGTTTAGAGTGGCGTTTACTACATCAAACGGCGGTCGGCGGTTTCAAATGGCGGATGGCGCAATCAGACAGGCAGACAGTGGACAGATGATGTCAGACGGCGTCGCCACATCGGATGGACGAAGAGGTCGGACGGCCAGGTCGACGACCCGCGTCGCACGGCCAGAGCAGACGGCGGACTCTTTTTTTTCCACATAAGACGACATCTACAAGATTGGGAGTTTCATCCTCGTGCTGGTCTGATTTACTTGGTTGAAATTAGCGAAATCTACGAATTCCGTGGATCAATCTACGGGTGCACTAGTTTAGTATAAGTAGGACGGGCGATTGGGTGCTCGATCAGACGGCCGAGCACGTGCTCGATCCAGGGTTGTTCGAACGCTAAGATGCAGACGTCCGCTGGAGGTAGACGTACGCGTCTCACCGTTTGATGACTTTGAAAATTAGACTATTTTTACCCAACAGACGGGGGTTTTACCACATCGATCGGTGGTCAGCGGTTTAGAAAGGCGGATGGGGGTTTTACCACATCGAACGTCGGTCGGCGGTTTAGAAAGACGGACGGCACGATCGGACAGGCAAACGGCACGATCGGACAGTATCACGGACCGAGAGGCCGGACGCCCATGTCCGACGGCCAGGTCGACCGCCCGCGTCGCAAGGGTTATTCAGACGGCGGACTCTTTTTTTTCAAGTAAGACGGCATCTACGAGATTTGGAGTCCCATCCTCGTGCTGGTCTGATTTAAATGGACTAAAATCAGCGTAATCAACGAATTTGGTGGCTCAATCTAAGGGTCAGACGTGCGAGCGGCTGCCCGACCGGACGATTGAGAATGTGCCCAATCGGACGGGCGAGGGGGTGCTCGATCGGACACTCCAGTGGACGACCGATCAGAGTTTTAGACTCTATCTATACGGTAACATCCTGGATTGCTATTCCCAATAATTTTGTATAATATCTAAAATGGGAAATTCAAAAGTATTTTGTAATTTAATTACGAGTAAGATATTGGCAATCTACAGATGAAATTCTTTGTGATTGGTTGAAATGTAATTGTGTAAGTGTAGTGATTTACCAAATACACCTTCCGAATCTCCCCTAAGGCTTGCAAATATCCCCAAAACCGTGCTTCTACCAATAAAAAAACACCACACCCCGTAAGGCTTGCAAATCTCCCCTAAATTGTGCTTTTGCAAAAAAAATACCACGGCGCCATAAGGATGACGATACCCTAGAGAAGAGAAAACCAAGTTGTTGCATGGGACAAGGCGCAAGCGGCTAGCACACGATTCCCCCGCAACAAAATTCACAAATTCATTTCGCCGGCCTTGGGAACTCGAGATCTCACGGCTGTCATGTGGGTTCACATCATGCCTCAAGTCGACCTTCGCATGGCTAAGCGTAGGGCTCAAAAAACAAGTGACCCCAAGGTCCTCAAGGACCCCATGCTTGACATGCCTGGGGCGGACAAGTTCTGTACACGTGATCCTCACATGGCTGGAGAGGAAGTGTTTGGCTCCATGAAGCGTAGGTTGGATTTTCCACTTGGAGATGATGATGAGTCACACAGATCCGATAAGGTAAACTTCTCGCATCCTCGTGGCTATGGTAGGAAACCAAGGTACGAACCGTTCACATGTCAGTAATTTTTGAGGAGGATGAATCCAATGTCCACGAAGTTGCACCTTCTTCACCACAAGTTGACGACGCAGTTCCTTCTCCACATAGTCAAGGACAGATTCGTCACGTCTCTAGTGTTGAGGAGACCACAATTAACGTGAAGGAGTGGCACATTGCTTGGTTGGCAAAGAATTCAGGTAAGTGTTGTTGGGCCCAAAGAGCTATTACTAAGAAGAAGTGTTTTGAGAAAATCAAGAGGGGTGCTAAACCCACCCCCGCGCCTATGTACACCGGTCTATGGCACAACACTAGGAAGAACTTACAAGTGTCAAAGGAGTTCTACTTCTGCTCGGATGATATTGAGAGGTGTGTCAAAGGTTCAAGGCGGAAGTGGGTAGTTCCGTACTCTAGGCAGCAAGAGAGGCCCAGCATCCCTGATGTCTGCTTAGTGAAGCTTGGAACAAATCTCAAGCAAAGTGAGATCCTTGTCCTCGAAGCTGCTAAGTTCCAACTACTGCAGAAAGTGCCTGTCTCTCCAAGAAGGCTGTTTTCCATAGCAAAGCCTCCCGCAACTCTGGACACCGTGCTCAAACCTGCAGACGCGGATAGGTATCCTGGAAAAAGAGAAGGGAAGATTGTCAAGCGAATTGCTGGCCGTCCAAACCCGCAGCAGAGGCTGGCTTTGGGCTATTCTAAGTCCCTCAAAGCTCGACTCCATACTGTGACAATGATTCCTCACCCTGGCCATGGCTGCATCATCACTCTAGACTTAGGAACACCACTAGATGTGAAGTAGTATCAGATCACAATAAGCTCCCTACCAGGCTGCAGCTGCCCTGCATTCAAGAAGACAATGACAAAGTTCCGTGGAAATCGCCAATTCTCATATTGCAAGCATGTGTACTTCATCTTCTTGAAGGTTTGCCATCTCAATCCCTGGGTTGACATGTTCATCCACGCGCCAACACTCAGCTTTAACGAAGTCAAACTGGTCCTTGAGAGTGGAATCTAAATGACTCACCCTTTTGCTAAAAAGTAGGAGTCACTATAGAAGTATCCCATAGTACATTCAATGGAGTCCAATAACCTACCAATTATGTTTTAGGCTTATCTGACTATCTAAGCAATATAAAGTTTCTTCTATCTATTATTATATCATAATTCTTTGTCACATGTTAAAGTTTTGTATTTACTGCATCAACTTCCAAACAAGTGTATGTATTCACTCACAACTTTGGGGACACCCTAAACCAAAAATTGATGGAATATGCAATAAACCCTGAAATACAGTAAATAAATCATGTGGTTGTAAGAAAAATGTAAATCAAGTGCCATTTTTAGCATGTTTCATCCCTCGGTCATAGGTCAATATTATTTTCTATAAATAGATATATATTCGAATTTTTTATTAATGGAAGAACATCCTTTGGAATATTCGAATACTCTGAAAAATTTCTCTAAAATTAGTAAAAAAAATCTATTTACAAATTCTGTTTCCAAATTTGTGCTCTTAGCTCGCTTTTTTTCTGCTCTCTGCTCTCCGCTCACTGCTCGCATAGTAGACACGTTCGCTTGAGGATAATACGTATATATTGAAGAAGTGATGAAGAAAACAGACGACTTTGTAGGGTTGATGAAACCATTTGCCAATGGACGCCAACGCAAAGGCTCAATCGGTTGGTGGGGAACAACTGCTTGTGGATCCGAGGAGTTAATAAAGCATAAGTTGGTCCAAGTATTGCCTGATACGGCCAATATCATTGAAGTGGTGCGCAAAGCACTCATGGGTGGATATGCTACCATCAAGAGGGTTCGAATTGAAGGAGCCCCAGGGTTTGAACCTCATTGGGAGTTTGCTTTCAAATCAGTAGAGGACTAGACTGGATTTTGCGAAATTGGAACACCAGCATGAAACGATGGCCGTTCGAATTCAACATCCAGGTGTTATACGATACGTGACTATTCATGCTTTGGGATATGAGGGTTATGCATATTGGTGCAATGGTGGGACATTGCAACAAATGTTGAATTTAGACAACACGTATGAAGATGATATCTATGCGCGTACGTTGCATACATCTTTAGAACCTGACGATGTGATCAAAGCAGCTTATCTTAAGCGGTTCCGTAAAAAAAGAACGGAGTTGGCGCGGGCATTTGTGATCATCATGTATGAGGTACACATGATCAACAACCTGCACAATGATTTATCTCCCGATAATATCCTTTTACATTTCCCATCGGACGGGACACGTGTATACATCTAGGTATGTGACTAAGGCATGTCATCGTTTTCAACGGAGCCAATGAAGTCACAGTACTCGTTCAATAGTATAGTGGGCATGGAGAAGGATCTTGCAGACCAGTGGTGGGTGAATCCTACGATTGCTTATTTACGTAAGTCAGACACTTTGTAAGTGTCTGACTTACAAAGTGTCAACATAAGCCTTACGTACTTATGTTGATACTTTGTGAGCATGAACAGCTCGAGCGTTGGCAAGAGTGGTACTTATGTCAATTGCAAGCACATCTATTACATCTTCTGATTCCTTTGCAAACTAGATTTTGAGCATGACAAGTTCATGCATGCCCCTACCCTTAACATTGACGAAGCGAAGAAGATTCTTGAAGCTGCTGAAATTATCAAAACAGAAATATAGAGGTGCTAATTTGAACTAGGATTATTAGCCCACTTTTTTAACCGTGGCAATCCTGAAGCTTGGGCCATGTACAATTTTTTCTTGATGCATTGGGCCTAATAAAAGTGGTTAAAAGACTTTAGAAAAAAAAAATCGAAAACCTTTACAAAAAAATTCAGTTCGGTACTGCACTTACGTTTATAGTTGCATAAACGTTGATCAAGTTGGTTGCCTGTGGAGAGGTGTCTCAAGACCGAGACCACATTGATGGCCCTGAGGTTTGATCAAACAAATAAGGTTGAGTACAATCTTTCAAACAACTAAGAAATTGTAATAAAATTTATGTTCACAGGATTTGGCTTGTGATAAAGGAAGTATATAAGTAAAAAATGAAAGTTTATAGCTCCTAAACCCTAAACCACGGTAAAAGGAAACATAATTTACTATAAATAGTAATTTGCTAAATTTGTCAAGTTTTGGCTTCTAAGCTCACAAACTTCCTGCTCACAACTCTTAGGCTCGTTAATCTAGGTCACATGCTAGCGTCGTTGATCTAGAAGTGTCATCAAAATACAGAAGTCACATGCAATACTATAATGTCGATGTAGTGCCTTTACAATGATTATGAAAAAGTGTCGATCTCGCATGAAAGTCGTGCTTGACGGAATCCGTCCGTTAATTGTGTATTTACAGATTATGGCTAATGAGACTCGGATAACATGTGATTGCCTTTAATGCGGATCTAGTATTGTATACGTATCATATCAACGCCTTTTATTATATCTGTGCGATTTCAACATCTATCATAATGCAAATAATTGTTGTACAACATCTGTGTAGATAGAGTACAACATCGATGTGGATTCTTATGAAATCTATTGCCATTTGGTAGCATCAATTAAAACAAACTCAGCTGAGAATTCTTCTAAGTTTTTAATTTGAGAATAAGTGACTTATATTTCTCCATGTAACTCACGTTCAAATGTGTTTTTGCACTATAATAGCATGTTGTACTTCTCGACAAAAAAAGATTGTAATGTTCTAAAACTATTGATTTATTGATGAAATATAATAAATAAAGAAAATGCCAAAAAAAATTTGATATATATTTTTTGGAATATTTTGGAATATAGGGTAATTATTTCGAAATTTTTTGGAATATTCCTAGAACCTTATTTAAAATATCTTTATGGTCTAATTCCCAAAAAATATTTAGATCTTCACTTATGGAATTTAGAAGCAATTAATATAAAATTTTCAAAAAAATTACATTTTTTATTTTTGGAATTAAAAATTTGGTATTATTATTTATACTTTTATTTTTCATCATAGGAGCAAAAACAAAAAAAGTTCAGCAAAGAACAACATTACCTTTCCAAAATAGTGAAAGTTGTAATACAAGACAATGTAGAGGTGCTATTTTTTTAAACGTATCCCTAGGTGGAAATTACCTTAGATTAACATGATGCAAATAGGGATCAAAAAGCATACTTGACTTCTTATTAGAAAATAATCATAATTTAATTGAAGTTTTAGAAGTTTTAATTTTTTTAGTATTAGGCAGCTCATAAAAGAGGGCATCGACTAAAAGACGATCTCTCGAAGCATTGCGGGTTAAATCGTGTTTAAATTTAGACTTTCTTAGAACACAATATGAGCAACTTTTCAAAAAAATAAAGCTTTTAATTGCTTGCTACAAGATTCAGACCATTGAATTTTGTTTTATTTAATCCCAAAGTTATGCACGTTATAATTTAGCTTATTGCTTTCAATCCATGTATTTGTTTTTCATTACTTCATTTCAAGGTGAATATCCAAGGATTTTCTTTTATTTTTATTTTTATTAAACTCACAACTAGTTTATGTAATATACAATCAAAAAAAATTTCAATTGAAACAGAAAGGCATATATGTTGAAATGTCATGAAGAGGTAAAAAAGTTGCAAAAACATACAAAAACATACAATGAAAAAAATGAATTTTGATTAAAACACACATAAAATAAAATAAAAACATGAAAAGAAGTTTCTCTAATATAAAATAAGAGAAAATTAGAAAAGAAATGTTTTTAACATTTCTAAAAATATGCAAACTAAAGAAAAAAGAAGCCCTCAAACATCGTGATTTCTTTAAATTAAAATAAAAATTCTTTGAATAATCTGTTTATGTACATAAAAAATCCTTCCTAATCTAGTGCAAAAGAAATTCAAGAAAAATAGAATTTTCTACATTGCTTAAAACATCTAAAGTCTGCTGGAAAAAAAAACAACTTACAGCTTTTAGGATTTTGGCAAAACAATTAAAAAATCAATTTTTTTAATAATTTTCTCTATATGTAGAGAAAATTGGGCATGATCTTGTGCAAAAAAATTTGGAAAAAAGTTGATTTTACACAGCATAAAACATCCAAAATCTGTTGGTTAAAAACAGCTCACGACCATCACAATTTTGGCAAAATATAAATAAATTCATAATATTTTGAAAAGATAAATTTTGAAAAAAACTTAAATGCTCTATAGCTGAAAAAATTCGATTTTTTCTTTTCATCGCTTAAAACATTCAAAGTCTGCTGAAAGAAAAAACAACTCATAGCCATTACGATTTTGGCTGAAAGAAACATTTAAAATATTCTAAAGAGATTCTAGATATAGAAAAAAGCATGCGTGATGTAGTGCAAAAAGAACTTGAAAAAAAAATTAAATATACATGGCAAAAAATTGCCAACGGTTTCAATCTTTTATAATGATCAAAAAAGTTCATTTGCTTGCATCAAGACTTCAGGGTATATTGGTGGTTTAGTGCATGGTTTGTAGTTGAAGGGTTTCAAGTTTGATTTCGGCCACTGTTGATAAATCTCGGGAAACCGTGGTAGGCATCATTGTGGTCCGGGAAACCCTAGTAGTTGGAACGATCAGGCTTGAAAAAGTGTTTTTAACGGAATTTATATTTTCTTATTTTTATAATAGAATTATTGTTGACCAACTTTAGATAAAGAAAGGAAAAAAAATAAGATATTGCACGAAAAGCACAATAAATCATTGTAGCTTTGTAACAAACCTCCCACGGTTTGCCACCAACTTTTACAAAATATAAAAAAACTATATGAAAATGATCTAAGGCTCACCACCCATCTATAGAGAGGAGATCACGCACCAGAAGTCATGACTCTACCTTCTCACCCCCAAGCCTTTACATAATAGTTCCTTCTCCAAAGGAACTGGAGTCTACTTCTAGTCTTTTTACTATCTATTCCAATCTTAGATCTAAGTCATAGATCCTCCTATCCTTTACACCCAGATCTAGAGTAATCTTATCTCTTTACCATCCAAATACGTCAATTCCAATGCACCTCATATAGAGTAGTCTAACTCCAATGTACCTCATCTTGAGTTGTCTAACTCTTCTGCACATGTTCTCAATCTGGAGTGGTCTAGCTCCAGTGCACCTCATCTTGAGTTGTCTAACTCTTGTGCACATGTTCTCAATCTAAACTGTTCTAACTCCAGCGCACTAAAAATGGAGCTGTCTAACTCCAGTGCACGTGTTGTCGACTTGGAGTTGTCTAACTCCAAGCCATCCATCCTCATCTCCTCAGTCTGTGGTTAAACACTACCACATGTGATTAGAAGATTCATTCATCCATCAAATATCTATGATTACCTTACAAGCTTCAAAGACGATTATGACACGACATATGACAACTATATAGAATGAAGAATTCTCACATTTTCAATTGATCTATCAATCATGTTGAATCAATATTATATTCGTTTGTAATGACCTGATGTCATATTAGTGTAGTTGTAATTAATGAAAGATGCAAGGATGCGGACTCAGTGTGAAAAATGTATGCACCCATGAAATGTCTTAAATCGCATTGAAATAGTTTTAAATCAGTGGGTTCCAAAATTCCTGATGCGGGCACATGGAAAAAGAGACCTCTGTGTATCATTGTCAGCGTCGGAAGGGGATGGGACACTGTTTTCATGGGTTCTCAAGTTCGTTCATTGGAGCAGCAGGGCTCAAATTTGACCCCCACTTGGTTTTGAGAAAAGTAACGTTTCTGGAAGGTATAAATTCATCGAATAAACAAGTACAAGACAAGATTCGGGCTATATTATTTTACAAGACCAACATTCCATTCAACGGGGCGAAGCTTCCCGCTTTTTTAGACGCAATAGAATCAATGTCCAAATCTAAAGTTGTATACAAGCCTCCTTCCACTACTAGAAAACTGTGACCAGAATAACAGATTTTCAACATATTTCTGTTCCCTTTAGCAGAGGCAGTCATGACTGGACCTATTCAACAGGCACGTGTTAGGGTCCCAACAAAAGGTACACAATTTCAGTTGGATTTTATACACCTCTTCTGCATCGAGCAATCAATGAGGTGTCAAGCAAATTATGTTGATGTGGGAATGTAAATATCTAAACTCTGCGTGGTAGTTTTGTTGTATTACATTACGCCTCTGTTTGGTAGTTCTATGATGTTACATTACACCTGTCATTTCTGTGGTAGCAGAAATTACTAGGCAAGCATTTTAGGACTTCTATAGTAATTTCATTTTCGCCATGCATATTGACGGTAATGAAAAAATCACATATACCTCAATGTACACTTTTTAATGTAGATCCATCTTTTTACATATGGAAGTTCACAGTTACTGGTGTCTAACACTACTTGGTAATTCACCGGAAATGGGTAAATATTTTCAAATCGGACAATTTACGAGTAAATCGTGTCCAAGAATTGCACATCATTTTCACAACGTAAAATGTTTGTTTCGGATCCGTCATTCACTTCCTTTGCACCCACACAGTAATAATAGGTCTATGACATCTGCACACCCTGTTAATTTTATGTTCCACATTTGTTGTAGTCCAACAACATATGTATGCTGACATACATAAATTATATAATTTCAGCACATTTCATGGATTCATTTACTGCATGATGGCATTTACTGTCACAGACTATTTAAATTGGATAAAAACAAACAACATAATCAAGTTCCACAGTGTTTGCACACATAGTGTCACAAATTAGGGTACTCATATGTACCCGACACTCCACTTTTGTCTAAACCAAAACAACTCTGTCATGTAGATTCAGTCTACCTCCACCTTCAATCACATCATGACAAATATTCTGCTTCCATTACACTGTGAACACTAATTTAAGTGACAGAGTCATGACACTCTCTAATTATTCAACCTCTCCAAATGGCATAGTCCTGAATACATAGTGGATCATACGATCACGTGCCATATTGTGGAAAATTTTGTCATGTACATATCAAATACGGCTTTAGTGGTTTAGGGTTAAACCAATACATGAGAGAGAAAAATACTACTTACCCTGCTGAGTTTTAATACATACTCATACCAGAAATATAACAATATCACGGACAGATCATACTATGTTATGGAAAACAAACCCTCTGTAAGCCATAATATTTCAGAGTATGGTAACATAAACGTTGCTGTGAATAACCAAATTGTACTATGACATCCCATCATATGAAAGTGACCTACATCAAAACATTCCTGTCCCGTATATATCATCATTGTCACATGGTAAATGTAGTACTTGATACAAAATGAAATACATATTTCATTCGTTATCATCCGAACTTTCACCTACATTCCTATCAAACACAATCGCTTCTTCTTGTACAACTTCATTCAGAATTACATTTAGTGCAATAGTCCTACCTGTGGGTAGAGGGTCGGGAACACTTTCCGGTATTATCTCTGGTGCACGTAGGCCTGCAAATTCCGCATCCAAACCCATGGCAAACAAATGAGCTTCCTCTTCTTCCTCCATCTCGCTGTCGATTCTACGTCCCCAAACTTCTGTGCGTAGTACTACCTTCCACCCGGGTTCGTCCTCCTCATCTGAAAAGAAAACTTGATCACAATGGATGGGGAAAGCAAAAGATTTGTAGCCGTATGGAACCATTGTATTGAATTTTGCTAGAATAAATCCCCATTCATCCTTTTTTACAATGGCTGTCCTTCCCCGGTAGTTAGCCTTCACCCAATCACAAACAAGGACCACGGTGCAATGACCTCCATAATTTAGCTCCAAGATTTCCAATATCTGTCCAATGTACTCCAAGTTAGCATCAACTACGTTCTCATCTCGCCGCCCTAATCGACATGGTCTACAAAATATTGCAGCCACACCTGAATCACACATTTTTGTTATGCTCTCCTCTGCACTTTTGACACGATAGTGATACCCTTATGCATACATGCTCTTGTACCTCGTTGCTTGTAAGGCTGGGAGTTTTGAAGAGTCCTCTACGTCCTGAGGGATGTCAATTCCACTAGTAGGATTTTGGTCCTTTACAACTAGTCCTTTGTAACTTAAATGGTCCTTTGTGACTCAATTCTTTGAAAAATAAGTCGTTTTGGACCATTTAAGTCACAAAGGACCAGTTGTAAAGGACTAAAATCCTACTAGTGTTCCCTCCCCTTTTCTGCATTCAATTTCTTCTCTGATCCAATCTGAAAATGCAAGCAATTCATTCACTTCATTGGGAAACGGTGCCGCCCTCCTTGCATTTCTTTTGGGATGCGTCCTATGGAACTCATCTCTGGCAATGCATCGTTCTTGCCACAGTTCCTCATATCTTGTGCACAATAATACATCATGTTATTTCAAAAATTGTTAACTTCAGATTGCAATTTCCTCTCCCATTCTGTTTCTATTAGGGTTATAGTATTCAAAATTCCAGTAATTTTTTTCTGTTCCATTAGGGTACTGGATAAGAAACCATAATCCATACAAAATCAGAGAAATGGTAACGTATCCATTAGAATCATGGACTTCTGCTATTTAATCCAAAGCCTGTGACTTAGGCTGCTACACTTCTCTCCCACAGTTTCTCACAGTGAGGCTCTGGGTATTTTTTTCCGGTATTCCTCAACATTACTCCATCCTACATATATATCCATTTTCATTGATTTACCTGCCTACTGTGCTCCAAACACCCATACCTGGCCACTGTATGACATAGCATGGGGATTATGTGAAGTTCACATGGTATAATCAAGAAGTGTTGTCTTCCATGTCATGTCTTTGAATTGATTTAATTCAATTCTATGTACACTGCACACCTACATGGTGTCCTTCCAAGTATCCATGCTCTTTAACTCCTAAAGGTCCTCACCTCTTTGGTAAAAGTCAAAGCACTATAATTTGCATACTTGAAATATCACATTGCATGATTCATAATTTTAGACAGACAGTCATCAACATTATGAATGTGAGACGAAAATTTCAACATGATTGGAACATATTTTCAATATTTACAAATTTTACATGTAAACAATGTAAAAATTCAAAATAAATTTATTTTTGTCATATTTCATATCAAAAAATATATATAATGTAGAAAAATTAAGATTTTCTTGACTAAAGAATTGAAAGTCAAGAATTTTAAAATGACCTATGATTGGAGCATTTTTAGAAAGCCCTAAATATTTTTGGCTTTCAAAAATCAAATTTATCTTCGGTGAAGTTATTTCAAATGAAGTATATTCTCCAATCCCATCACATCAGTCAACATATGTATCATATCTTCACTTAAGCAGCTACTGAAAATACCAACCACAACTAAACAAAATTTATTGATTTTCGAGACGTCTGACCAAAAACCTAGCATAATATGGTTCATTGGGCACTTAGGGGTTAATTAAAAGCATTCAATGTACAAGGGGTGGTAATGCTTAGACAAATTAACCCTGTCCAATGATGTGTGCAACACTAAAACATTCTCCTTGTCCTTATTTGGCAAGAAAGTGTTTTGATTCGAGGCATTCTCTTCCTTGGTAGCTTACCACATCCCATCCATTGCTATTACAAGTCTACAGTCTTATATATTTTATGTTCTGCTGGTGTGTACCGTTTCCGTTGTACACATTGGGAATATTGAAGAAATATGAAAGAACCACTTTTGCTTCTCCCTAATTACGAGAGTGTTGTTTCATGCATTAGGCTCATGTATGTATGATCTGATCGAAAACGAAACAGGTATGTAGGTTGAAGTTAGGTTCATGTATGTGTAATCCGATCGAAAAGGATTAAATTATTGAGAAAAATTGTCATCAGTTTCTGTTGCACTGTTTCACCCAAAAATTTGATAATTACTATTTCCTAAGTGTTTTTCAGAATAAACAGTATTAAAATCAAACATCCATAAAATCCCAAAAAATCACTACACCTAGAGTACTACATTCTAACCCATCACAACAAACTGCATTCACATATTGTCAATATCTAATTTGTACTACAATTTCAAATAATTTTTTTATTCTGTGTCTCTATATTTCTAGAATTTTTTTAGTGAAAGCAATCATAGGTCCAACCGTATAGATAGAATTAAAAACTAAAAATATTTAACTTCTATTAATACATCAAATTGTAAATATTCGTACTCATAGAGTTTTCTAATGCATTTAGGAGTTACTGTCTACATGAAATTAAAAATTTGTCCACGCATAACAATGTACTACCAATACTTCTTACATAGTTATCAAATATTTCTCTAACACTTTCTCCGTACACTGCCATTTTTCCTGTATCATACCACAAAAAATTCACATTTCTCACTATATATATTACTATAGCCCATACACTTCAACCATTCTCAAATAATTCATAAAAATTTCTACATTTCTTAGTATGTACATTCTTCCTAACATATCGGCCAAAGGCTCATAACTACATAGACGGTGTGAATTAATCCTCCACCTATTGATTCTGCAAGTTCAAGGGGATATATACTAATCTATATACTTTTATAGATCTATATCCATATATCCTATATATGTTAGGAAGTTCCACCTATATCCTAATCTATATACTTTTATACTCCAAATTATATTTTAATCACATTCATAAAGTTGCTTCATCTCTAGATTTGATAGCTCCACAAACATACATCTTATTGTACGTCACTTTCCCATGAGACCATTTTGCATTCTAACAAATGCTCACATTACAGATGAATTGTTTTTAATATTCTCAATAACCACAAAGGCTATGGTAAATTAACCTACACAACTTTGCTTCACATACTCATTATCAGTTCAAAGTGAAAATTGTATTCAATGCAGTCCAGCATTAGGGAATACCAAGTGACCTTTTGAACAAGTTCTGCGGTTTGCCTACTGGAATCACATCATCCTAACATGCGGTTTGTTACTCCAGCACTGTGCTTTCCTGATGTCCCCTCGACTGACTTCCCTTAACTGTTATTATATGAACAACAATGCCTATCACTATGAACATGAGTGGAAGAAAAGACTCACTGTCGGTACGGTTCCATGGGCGCGGAATTGTCCAAGACAAATTCATGAATTGCTGCCCTTAGTTCCTCATATAGTACCTTTGGCTTCCCTTTACTCTCCAGAATCTCGTCGACCATGGATGGTTCCTCTTTGTTGTCCCAAACCCTCCTAGTGGTAATATTGTACTCCGACATGTACTCCGTGATGAAACCGAGCGCTTGCTCTACTTGATACCCTTGGGCAATGCTCCCCTCCGGTTTCGCAAGATTTCTGACGAATCCCTTTACTGCTTTGAAATATCTCTCGAATGGGTACATCCACCTAGTATGTACCGGGCCACACAAAAACATCTCCTGGACTAAATGGTACGGTAGGTGAGACATTATGTCAAAAAAGGCGGGTGGCATCTCCTTTTCAAGCATGCACATAGTCTCGGCACAGTGTGCCAGCATTTGCTCTTTCTCTGCACCATTAACTGTCTTTGCACATATTTTGTGGAAAACTCGACTCAAACGAATTACCGCACCTGCTAGAGCCTTATTAGAAATTTTTCTAAAGCATAGAGGAAGAACCTGTTGCATTAGGACGTGGTAATCGTGTGATTTCAAACCACTGAGCTTGCCTATGCTGATTTTGGTGTGGAGGGCGGCAACATAATTAGTTGGAGTTTGCAATGACTTCAACACTCTTAGGACTCTTGCCTTATCCTCCGCTGACAGCACATAGGAGGCGTC
This sequence comes from Pohlia nutans, assembly GCA_022496805.1. Classification (NCBI taxonomy): domain Eukaryota; kingdom Viridiplantae; phylum Streptophyta; class Bryopsida; order Bryales; family Mniaceae; genus Pohlia; species Pohlia nutans. The sequence goes on along the minus strand of CM040106.1, from coordinate 7,760,297 downwards.
GGGTATATAAAAGCGATCACGATTCGGGCCAGCTGCTTGCAAATGTAGATGGGGTCTGATTCCCCGTGCTTGCATGTCAGCTCTGACAGAGGGGTTGTCCTTCTCGCCAAATGTTGTTCTCAAAATATTTTCACATAGGTTTTTTTCGCAATGCATTACATCGAGCACATGTCGCACGGGTAAGTCCTGTCTATGTCAACATTAAAGTACTTTCCATGAACAACTTTTACTGGAATAAACTTCTTACTCCCCTGGCTTTGCCACATGTTTACTCAACCATGTCACACTGTCTCAATTGTTCATAAAAAAGCGGACATACAAAACTCTATTTCCATAACATATTGTTGCACATCATTTCAATTGGCATTATTATACACATGAAACTTAATGCCAAATAAATCCAGACATGACTAAAATCATAGCACTTTCACAATATTTTCCTTCCCCTCACTAAATTCCCAGCACTTTCAGAAAGGTTTCTTAGTAACTTAGATTATATTTTAAGTCACCTAATGCACAATTACAATCATTTTCTGTGACAAGCACCACTGCTGTTCAATTCATCGAACACAAACTTTGTTGGGGTCCAATACGTACTAATGGGTGGAAAAACACATATGACACTGCTTACTAACTCTTCTAACCATGTTTGGAATGCGCACCTTATAAAAACCCCTCAAGAGCCAATCAATCATATTATGCTTCATTTTGGGTCAAAGGCGGACATCAATTGTCTTAGCTTTATTGTAGTTGGTGTTGTCATTAGATGTTTAAGTGAAGTTAAGATACATCATTTGACCGTTGGGATTGGAGAATAAACTTCATACGAAGCTTTTCCACCGTTAATAACTTTGAATTTTGAGTATCCAAAATACAAAGGGCTTTCTAAAGATTCTTCCATCATAAGTCTCTTTTACTTTCTTCACCTTCAAATATTTTCTCCATGTAAATATAACTTTTTTGTACCTTAAATTTAATTTTTGATATTAAATTTGACCAAAAGCATATTTATTTTGAATTTTTGCCTTGTTTACATCATACAATTTGTAAATATTCAAAATATCTTCCAATGATGTTTAAAAATTTGTCATACCTTCATAATGTTGATGATTACCTATGAAAAATTATAAATCATTCAATGTGATATGTAAATAATACAAATTATAGTGCTTTGACTTTTACAAAAGAGGTGAGGAGCTATAGGGGTGTACATAACACTCCATGTGTTGTTTCGTTTTTGTGCACTCTTATATTTCAAGTAACGACAAGTTTGATCATTTCCAAGCTAAATGCTGCAGATTTCAGTTAAGCTAAAGATTTATTGAAACTTCACTTCTATCTATCCCCTGTCATTTGCACATGCTACAACGTAGATATCTGTATGGTATGATTTCTTCTCTTAGCACTACTAACCTGGACAAGTTTAAGAGCACGATCGTACATAAAATTTATATTCAATATCACAAATTATGATAATCAGAAGACCTCTAAAAACTCTAGAAACCTGTGCTTCAAAATTATTAATAACAATGAAATGAAACAAAAAATGAATCACTTGGAGTTTGTAACAAGTTACATTCTTGCATTTCTACACTTTACTATGACATAGAAAATTTTAACTGCATGGATTTTAGTATTATACATTTTTTTTACAATGACTGTTTAAGTCAATTATTGATTTCATATAAATCATATTTCATCCCTTCACATACCAGCATGATTAAGCCATTGTACAGTGGGGTCCAAGGTCGAATGGCATTTTTGGTTTCGCAATGGGAAAAAATTCAAGTCTGCCCTTTTTGAAAGCCTCTAGAGAGATCAAAAATTGGTATTTTACCTTGAAATTTTCACTATGAACCTAAAATCAAGTTTTTAGTATGCCTACCGAATTTCAAAGCCAAATAATGCACCAAACAAAAGTTATTCGGAATCTACCAATATAGGTAGCTGTGGAAAAAGTTTCACTCCTACCAACTTCGATAGCCTCCCAAGAATTGAAAAAAAATTTCTTACTTTGATTTTTTTTGGTAGAAACCAATTTGTGTTAGTAATATACGGTAAAAATCTCAAGTCTAAAAAAATAGTGAAAGAAAAGATATTCCCAATTTACCAACATGTGTAGTTTTGGGAAACAATGGGGGAAACCATTTCATTGCTACCAACTTTGACTACTATGTTGGTAGATTATGAATAACTTCTTTCTGGCATGCATATAATTCACTTAAAGATATTTCTTTGGTTAAACTTTCGTGGTAAACTACCAATTTTTGAGCTCTCGGGAGGCTTTCAAAGTTGGTAGTATTCAAAGTTGGTAGGAATGAAATGGTTTCCCCATTGTATCCCACAACTACACATGTTGGTAGATTGTTGATATCTTTTTTGCATTAATCTTTTGGTCTTGAAATTTTTTATCATATGTTGTTAACATAAAGAGGTTTTTTTTCCGAGAATTTCATGGCAAAAAAAAAATTCAATCTTTGGGAGGCTGTCAAATTTGGCAGCAGTGAATAACTACCAATGTTGGTAGATTATGAATAACTTTTTTTTGGTGAATTATTTGGCTTTGAAATTTAATAGGCATTTTAACAACTTGATTTTGAGTACTTGATAAACATTTCAAGGTAAAATAACAATTTTTGATTTCTCTAGAAGCTTTCAAAGTGGGCAGACTTGAATTTTTTCCCACTGCGAAACCAAAAACGCCATTCGACCTTGGACCCCACTGTATAGGTCCATACGGATTGTACACTGATTTTGACCATCTACTCATAGTCAGAAAAACCACAGGCTTCGTGGTAAACATGCCTTTTTAACAGAAAATAGTACTACAGATGATGTGGAATACTTACCTTCCAGTAGAGTAGTTCGAAAAAAAATACTACGCCATTTCACTCCGTGGAATTTGACTGGATCAGCGTTTGAATTCTCGACTCCCCCCGCTGCAAGAAGGTTTGCCTGCTCTGTCCCCCATCGTAATGCTTCCTCTCCCGTTGGTCTATCAGGACCCGCTTCCCATTCCTGGTGATTGTTGAATGCTGCCCTTGCTCTTTGAAACCTATGATCTGCCTCTAGATATCGTCGACCGCCTAGAAAAATCATTTTGCTGAACGATTGGGCATGCTCGGCATAAGTTCCCGTGCCACAAAGTGGACAACCTTTGTAGCCATGGACTTGTTGTCCGGCGAGTAGACCATAAGCTGGAAAATCGTTAACTGTGCAGATTAACATCGCTCTGAAAGTGAAGCATCTATTCCCTTCCGGCATTGACATGTTTAAAGTTGGGACTCCTTGCCATAGTTTCTGCAAGTCTCGTATTATAGGTGCTAAGTAGACATCCATGTTCTCTGTTGTACGGGATTTTGGGCCTGGAATGAGAAGAGCTAATGATATGAAAAATTTCTTCGTTTATAGCCATGGCGGAAGATTGTATATCGTTATCAATAAGACTCAGGTTGAGTGCTTGATTGCATTGTTTTTGTATGGAATTTTGCCATCTCCAACTAGTCCTAGCCTGAGGATTGTGTGAACACTAGCAAACTCTTGCTCATTCCGGTCAATGGCCCTCCATTGCTCACTATCCACCACAGATCTCAATAACCCCCCTCGGGATCTATGCGAATCGTACCATGTCATGTGTTTGGCTACCTCTGGACACTTGTACAGTCTCTGTAAATGTTTAATAACATCAGAATACCGTGCTACACGCTGCGGAACATTGTTTGACCCGAGTATATATCTTTTCTGCTGGCATGATGGACAACTGTCAAGCTCTGCGTTATCCCCTTCATAAAAGACATGGCCATCAGGACAGCAATGGACTTATCTATACTTTAACTCCAACTTCATTAATAATGATTTTATCTCATAGGCAGTCCGGGGAAATTTGTTTGATGTAGGTAGTAAATCACCAGCTATCCATGATAGTAGTGCGTCTAGAAACGTGTGTGGGACTGAGTACAAGGTGTAGAGAGAAAATAATACAATGGCACATTGCAAGCAATTTTGACTGCTTCTTTCGCCTCGGTCTCGGTTGATTCATGTATTAGATGTTCCAGCTTTGCCTCATCGAATTGAAGGTCACCCTCACCCATGGCAGCATCCATACTTGCTTCATCTCTGTCATTGTTGCTGTTGGTGTGGATCTCATCTACACGAGTGAACCCCTAGCCATGGTTACAACGTCCATCGCTGCTCTCCTTCGCCAAGTGCATCTTTCGTCTCTGTTATGGTGTCTTCGTCTGCAATATTGCTCTCCATCTCGCTCTGGGACCATAGTAGGACCTCGAACATTTTGGCCATCTACCGTCTGAGCAATAAAGTCACAAATCAATACATTGAAATCGGACACTCAGTGATAGTAATAGTACCGTGCATATTATAGTTTCATTTTACTGCAATAACGGACATCACCGCAGTCTTCAATTTTTGTATCGCGTAGGTTAAAAAAATGTACTCAGGAAATGACGGTCAATGATTTTTGTGTACATACCATCACGAGGTATATCAAATACGGGTCCCGACCATAGGCACAGTGGTGTCTTGCAGCGGTCTCGATTTTCTTTATACGAGCGCCTCTGCAGCGGTTGCATGCGTATGGGTATTCTGGCAAACCCATTATATGCGCTATTGATCGCTCAATGTGATAGGCCATACCGTGCCGTCGCCGCATTTTGCACCTTTGGAGCGCTTTTCTGTAGTTCCAAGTTTTCTATACAATGATTAAGTAAAAAATACTTCGAAATTAGAGCCATGGAATAATTTACAGACCACATCCTTCTCCCAGGCAACAGTGAACTCCATAATGAGTACATGCATGTTGCTGACATAATTTAGTCTGGGGTCTTCCAGCACATGGCGGCAAGACATCCATATACATTACAAAACAATATTCAGATGAATGTATATTACGTAATTGTGCTGTGATTCTAAGTCATACTTGCATTGTTCAATATCTTAAATAATATACTTCACACCATTTCTTACATTGTTGAATATATCTAATTTGTGGACCATACGGAAAGCCTCGATGTGTGATACTTGTTCATAAGTATTTTGTTGATAAAAGTAACCAGAATCCTATGACATACTAAATAATTCCTTGTAATGTGCAAGCTCACGATGGCAACGACGCTGTAATATTTCTACTCTGACATACATGCAATTATTGACAAGCGTGTACTAATTAAACAAAGTTTCCGTGCTCATCCAGGTGACTGGGGTAAAACGTAGCACACTTTCTCTGATATGAACAGTACATACTATGTGTCTGACAATTGCATCAGTAGAGAAGGCTGCACTAAAATAAGCTGAACATCCAATGTTTCACAACATGTACCGCACTTTTACTGGACAACATACCGTAATCAATGTATGTGCATTTACTCCCACACAACTGCTAATCCTTCTCGCATTCTGCAGGTGCTGGCATCCTCTGCAGCGATATAGGAAATACATTAACCAATCATTTGTAGATTTCACATTAATCAATGCATTCTAAAATAGAATAGAAACGTACATATACCGTCGTGTACTGTCTATTTACTTCAATACACCCAACAAAATTGTATTTCAGAAGATGAAGTTTAGAGAGTGCTTTCCTTTGAAGATCACTCTGAAGCTCTGTTAAGACCACATCTTTTAAGTTTCTTTCTGTTACCTGCATTATGGGAGGGATTACATGTATATGACAAAGTAACTCAAGCGGTAATGTGAGGTTGTAAACCTGAAGCGCTTGGGCTCGAACTTCATCACCTCTTCTTGCTCCATTTTCAACTCTGGAGCCTGCTCCGCCTGCTCCACCGATTTGCCCTCCAGCACGTTCACCTCCACCGGTTTGCCCTCCTGCACCACCGGTTTTGCCTCTACCACCACCTTGCCAAAACATACGGGAATCTCAAGAACTGAGCGACCATCTTCATGCATGAAACAATGCAAACAAACACACAACCAACAAAGCGACCATCTTCAAGTATTAAGCTTCAAATACCATCTTCACGCAGTCAGCTTCAAAACCAGACAATGGAGCGTCGCCAAAAAAAAAGACAAGATAATGTGAGGCTGTGTGATAGCTCTACTTTCCGACGCTGGCACATGGGAGAAGGGAGGCTCGGTTTTGCAAGTGGCCGCTGTTCAACTGAAATTAGCTGGGAACGGGTCTACAGCAGGAAACAGGAGGGGAACGAAGGCAGCGGGAAAGACAGGAGCGATCGGGACAGGAAGAGGAGCGAACGGAGCTCTATACCCGCCCCAAGATACCCTCCCTGTCCCAATACCGGCCACAACAAACCCGCCCCTGTCCCTATACCCGCCACCCAAAACTGAGCACCAAAAAGTCTAACCCCTACATGTACCTACCCTTTGAACACAAGTAGATTCTAGTGTCTCAGGTAGATATTAGCATGCTTAGATGTACATGAGGTGTACATGAGCATATAACCTACCCAACAAAACTGACAAAAATGTAGTTGAAGGCCTCTTCAATATAACCAAGAAGTCCCCATCACAAGAGATTTATTGTTATTGGTGCAAAAGTTAACCCCTAAATGACAGAGGGGGTAAGGGCAAAACATAAATGTGTTATTAAAAAATAATTCTTCAACTTTAATGAAGTTTGGTCCAAAAGAGAAAATGATGAGCTTGATGTGTAGTAATTATCCCTATGGTCAAATTTCAAAAAATAGCTTTTTATCTTCTCATAATGAATTTAGAAGCATTTAACTTCAAATATTTATCAGAAATTTTTACGCTCGGGTAATATTTTACAAATTTTGAAAGTTGAAAGACTACCTACACAAGTCATTGGAATCCCCTTCACCCTTAATCTGCATATTATAGTTGCTCAGTGAATTTTTCATATTTTAAAATAAAAAATATAATTTTGGGGCATTTCTCTTATATAGTTTATCGTTAAATTGATCTTTCTTAATTATTAAAATATAAATGAAATTTATGCGATTTTAAGGTTTTTTAAACTTAGACTAATCTTTTAAGGTTTGATAAAACTAGACATTCAATTCTAAAATTTAAAAAGGAGAACATCATTACTTTCCCCAAATACTACGTTCTCAAACACTAGACAATGTAGACAGGGCGGGTAAGTTTATCTGAAGATGAAGCCGTTCGCAAGATGACTGCCGTAGAGTTCAACAACTCTGGAAAACAGAAGGCTAGCTGCAGGGATTGAAACAGAAATTGTAGGATTTGAAGTATTGGAAATATTGGGCAAGAATTAGAAAGGAGCCGTTGCAATAGAATAATCATTTATACTGGAAGAGAATATTTGCATAGTCAAACAACATAGATGAAGTTGGTATTCAACCACCACCATGTAGCACATGCACTCACATAATGGTCTATAAACGCCTAAGTTCTCTAAAACATTGGACATCTATGTCATTTGAGTGTGCATTATCAGGGTCTAGAAAGCTATCTTCTTCATGTTTGGAACTATCACTAGGAAACTCGTAAATGTCATCTGTACTACTGTATCCACCTTTCAACAATGCTTCTTGAGCCTTTCTCTGCTCCGGATGATCACAGAAGCAAAATTCTGGAGGGAAAATGGGTACACATTGTGGCTCAAGGCGACATGCTAAACTTTTTTTTCGGATTTTGTCGTCCAATGACAATCCATGTCTGGGTGGAGGGAGCCTACAATCGCACATAGCCATTCTAACCCAACGCATTATTATACATCTCAGACATTTGCAGTCATCACAGATGTGGCGATGATTTCCAAGAATGTACAAGCTGGTGACATAATCCCATGATGTGAACCTATGCAAGGAATACGAGAGCTCGGGATAACTAGTGGAATCTGATGTCATTTTCGGGCCAGGGAAAAAAATGCTAGGGGGAGTCGTGGTCGAACCTGTGAATCACGAAGACCCAGCAGTGCAGAACCAGCAGAACTATATGTCGTAGTAGGAGAAATAGTAATCTGACGTAACCTCCAACTGCCACCTGTATTTGGAGAAGTCTGTGCATGACAACATGCATGCTAGGTTAATTTTTAAGAACTTGTTGAATAGAGAACAGAAGGACAAAGGATTCAGTTTTCGTGAAATTACAAGTGTAGGGTACGATATCGTGCAAATTACAATTCGATGAAGTATTTGTAACATGACTTAGACAGTGACTGTGCACTGAATTAGAGTAGGCATACTGATTCTAGAAATAAGAAACATATGTATACAATCGTTTCCTATGGCACATTATATACTGGCTGGTAACAAATCTATAATATTTGTAAGAATATAAGGCAGCATATCTTAGATGCTAATATTAATGAAAACTGACACATGTTTATTATTTTTCTGTCTAAATATTACAAATTTACTGTAAGGAAGACACAAAAAGCTAGCACCCATTACTAATGATGTCTATCAATCTAATAATGCAACAGTATTTGCATATGTGTCATATTACGTACCCCTTGTTCTTTCACTGAAGTACTCATGAGCGTTCATTCTATGACAACCTAACACGACTATTGCGCACATATAATAGATGTCTAGGTTAAATTAAGATGGCCTATACACTAAAACAGTTCTTCCTCAACAAATGTTCCCAATTATGCACCCATATCCAAAGTGTTTATTAAAACTAACAATTGAAATAACCTAAAGTTTGTGGCATTGTATAATCTCCTAAATTATTATACAGATCATGACTAGAAACACCCATTGCCTACCACATCACATCAGTCATTCACAGGGGTAGTGCTACTCATATTTGCTGCACAGAGCCCATACTGAGAGGTCTTATTACTGCTGATGTCTATCAATCTACTACATCAACAAAACAGTAATCGCGCATGTTTCAATTTACATACATCTTGTTCTTTATCTGAAATCTTGATGACCGTTCTTTGTATAACAACAAAACACGAGCATTGTGCACATGAAATGGACTTCTAGTTAAAATAAATCTAAACTATAGACTGAATAGTTCTTTCCAAACATATGTCTCCAATAATCCACTCATAATAACACTATTTCCTAAGCTTGGTTACTCAAATTACCCAAATTTTGTGGCTTTGTATAAACTGCTAAAAAATCAGACATATCATGACTAGACCCGGCCATTATAAAACCCATCACATCAGTCATTCACAGGGGTAGCAATACTCATAACACGGACCTAACAAGACTTGTTGCATATTCATACTAACTACCGTCTTAATTCTCCAATGAATACAGTGACCATCCACTAGAACGTATAGAAGATAGAAAGCAAGACCAGCTCATTCGAATTGAAATAGAAGTTTTCTGTATATGTTGAATGGGCCAACAGAATGTTAGAATCTCACCTGTGAGCGAAGTTCTGCAAGTCTGCTATAGTCACTTACGCAGAGCTGCTGCCAACAATAGTGTGATGTTAGTTGTGCACAGAATTCTGGGGTTTCTGTAGACAGGGGCCTTGGAAATTGTGAATTCTTCCATGCGGGGCTGCTACTCCGGCTCAATTTTTCCCTGCTTCCAAAAGAACACCTTCCACGTCAAATTGATCATAGCTTCACAGCATGCCTGTACCCACGGACTACGAAGTATTGCGGCTGGAGACAATCGCAATGAACCATGAGCGGATTCAGAATGAACTTCACCAAAAAGATTGTGTGTAAGTGGCTCTTACCGTCTTCTGCATATTGTATCGCAAACGCATTTAGACATGGTTTCCAATGCATGTGGGACCACCAGAATGGCCGAGTTAAGACCATCCATTTCTGTAGGGGAAAAGTCTTTGATGCCGATTATGCATGCGCTAATTGCAAATGTCTTATGCAGACTCCCAGGAGTAACCTTGTCGTGCAATAAATGTATCCCAGTTTTCTACGGCACATCGTGTCTCTAACTCCCTTGCTATGCACACACGTAATCGTGAGATCGTTTGCAATCAACAGCATGCCTAACACATCGGTGCTGCACGTTTTTGCTGTGAGTGTCATTTTGTTGGTTTTTCTTACTGTGCGCTTATCGTGATTCACTGTGTCTGCAGTCTTCCATGTAGGTATTCTAGTGACTCACGGTTTCCGTAATTGTCCATGTCGTTATGAGGCCTTGAACAAAAAAGCATTGCTAGATGCTGAGCTTTTTGCAAGGACAGGGAATATTAGGAGTCCTTCCCCCCACCTCTGAGCGATGGCGAGTTGGACGTAAAAGACTCGGTCCGCCCGTCTGATGGGGTTGATGGTGAAGCTCGTCATAGTGGGAGCGAATGCGTCTGTCGCTGCGAAGAAAAAAAGGCGAGTACTGTAGACGCTCCGCCGCAAGAGACTGAAGAGGAACCGCTACAGGAGCCTCACTACATTGTGTGCGTTCAAGAAGGAACGGATCACAAGGACGTCGCTGAGCAGGAGCAACAGCACTTGGGGCGCTCAGCATCCGATAGTGAGCAGAGTGTGCACGATACAGATTCGGAATTTATTCCAAGCGAAGACGAGCCAGAATCAGACAGCGACAGTACTGAGTCGTCATCAAATCAGGGCAGCATGGAGGACGAAGCAACAGAGGACAACTCATCGGAGGAAGAGGAATCGGAGGGCATTGAAGATTTTCCTCAGGTACGTGTGTAGGTCGATTCCAAATGCTTTGCAATGAACTTTAGTTATGCAAACAGCTGTATCATTCAAAACTAATGGTTTTGAATTAGGTGTTATTGCTTTGAGGATGTGAGAACAAGCACAGTAAGGTCGGTGTTGGCTATGTGTAACGATGTTTTAGGATACTCAGAATGCACCCAGCATCATGTATTACATGTCTTAGAAGTTACAGTATGTAGTCTGCATGCCATTTAGAGAATACTCATTTCATTAACGTCCCAAATTGATAATGTGCAGGTAAGAGACGCTATTGCTAGCTGAAATTGCAGTTCGAAATTGTAACAGGTAATATCTGTAACTGATTTATTCAGATGAGACGCTATACAAGGTACTGAGGTCAGTCTATCCATTGATTTGTAATACACTAACTCTGATTGTAATCGTTCTATTAGGGAGGGAATTCTACAATGGGGAGAACACTAAAACAGAAGGACCTCTTGGAGCCTTGGTTTGGAATCAAATCGAAGACAAACACAGCCCCAAAACAAACCAGGGCAGCTCCCAAAATAATTGCACAAGAGGAGGCTGCGGAGGAAGTCCCTGTTCCGCATCCGACTAACAGAGGAAGAGGTCGGGAGAAAGGGAAAGGAAAAGAAGTTGTCGCTGCAAAGGGGAAGAAGAAGACAAAGGCATTACGTTCTGCAGCCGCGGATGTAGTATTGGGTTGTTCCAAAACTACAGTTCCAGGCCCTGAAGAATTAAGAAGAAAAAGAATTGCACTTGCATGTGGTCGGGTGGTTAAAAATGTATCGAACCCAGCAACCCGCAAGACATGCCCAACTGCAGCGAGGTCCTCGTCATCTGAAGAAGATATTCAAGCGGAGTTGGAGGCAGGACGACAAGAAAATTGAATGTCATTCTCTGTCCAGAGTTAAAGAAAGGGCATCAGGTGCATGTAAGACATCAACCTAAAGTCCAAGTTTTGTCTTATTCTCATCGTTGTAAATTGATTTTTTGTACATATACGGTTAGTACACGTATGTCATAACTGATGAAGTTAGTAGAAGCCGTGTAAGTGTATGCCACAGTAGCTAATTTGAGACGTATAATAGTTTTCCTGGGAATAGTTCTATCATATCACACCTTGTAACATGTTTAGATGAGATGTACGTGACATGTACAATCATGTATAACTGTAAATGTCCATTGGCTTGAATGTAGTGTGGTACATGTATTAAAGAACTTTGCATGCAATGCATGCAAACTTGCAGATGAGAATATCGACGTACCTGTATAGGAGCAGGACAACGTCATCGCACACAAAAAAACGGGAACGACGTCGGTTCAAAGACAAGGGAAAGAAGTTTTTCCTAAACGCACTGTCTTACATATATCTACTGATGAGCGAATGGCGGACAGAGGAAAGCGAAAGGTAGTGGAGCAACCAATCGTGACTGCGTTAAGTTCACGAGGAAAGGAGAAAGAGGTGTGCAAATCACTGAATGATGGATTGAAGGCACATCGCAGTCGCTCAATGGACAGGGGTGATAGAAGTCCCCCACAATTCTACTCACGTTCCACACGTATTCAGACTACACGGAGCCCTTGTCGTAGTAGATCATGCAGACCGCCTCATAGAAGAGAGGATCATTAGAAAAAAGGAGATCGACACGCCACGGAGAGTTCCAAGGGGATTCTATCCCACCAGCATCGTGAACGTGGTGAGAACATCTTTCACATTGATATAGATGGATGTACGGTTCTGTATGAATTTCATTTCTAATTTAGGAGAGTTTGCTGAATTCCTTCTATTACTTGAAATTCTGAGAATATATTTTGTGCACGCAGATGGTCGAGGTTATCGAAGGCATTCTTCCAAGGAGAGACGGCATCGCAAAAGGCACCATGCGACCAGCTCTTCACATACTGATTTTTCTAATGGGAGATATGGGTCTAGCGATAACAAGCGAATGCACAGACGAAGGGGCCACAGGCGGGGCCGCACATCTTCAAAGGTGACATCACTTGAGAGGCAGAATGAGTTATTCCATCACGACAGCAGGACGGATCGATATGGGGCAACGAAAGTGAAACATGAGCATATGGCAGATGCGTCACCAGCATTTGCACGAAAGCAAAGCCGCTATAAACAGGCGGCTCGTGAAGGGGAAACTTAATAGTGTGAGCGTAGAGCGGAGAGCGGAGAGTAGAGAGCAGAGTTTGGAGAGTGCAAATTTTCATTTTAAGAAATCAGTTTTGATAGGAAAAAGGCCTATGACTGTGGACAGTGGGTTATTTTTAGCTATTATTTCTGGAAATTAGGGTATTTTTAGTTAATTTTTAGAGAAAGGGACCCCAAATCCGTGGAAATGGGTAGAATTCTCAAAATCCTAGTTCAAAACAAAGTAATGAATTTTCAATGATTTTTCGCGGCATTACTTACAAAAAACAATACATTTTTGTTTTTGTATGGTTTACAATTAAATTAGGGCTGACGTCATTATTGAAAACCATCAAAAGTGCAAATAGAACAAGGACTCTTGTGTACACTGATGTAAATAAACCAACACAGAAAACCTCATATAAAATCCAAATCAAACCAAAACATAAGGGGCTCAAGTCTCCACAATCAAGAGGCCTAATTAAGGGCTAGGACTCCTTTCAACATCACTACCCTTGCCTTGTTTAGCTTCTATATCCAATAACTTGTATACCCCCCTATCAAACTTCTGGATGCGACAAGAGGGTGGTGAATTTGCAACCGCTTGCTGATGGGCAACCTCAGTGGCATACGATAGCAACTCGAATCCCCTTGGAGGGCTGCTAAACAAACTTGGATGGAGAACACGGATTGGACTTGCCCGTGGAACTCTGGAAACAAGAATATAAGAGGATACACAAGCATTAGTAAAGAAGGAGAAGAGAAGAAGATGAATAATGGTATGCCAAGTGAACAAACCAACTTACTTACAGTGCCTTTCGCGTCGTATGATCTTGGGGGGAGGCTCCTGAGAATCAGAATCCTCAAGGTGAACAGTAGGCTGGGGTTGAGGTACGGGATCCCGCATGGGGCAAAGGATGGCCTCGAAGATCTCCGTGTCCGCCTCCAACGCTACAATGTGGCGCTCACCCTCACGACACGCACTAATAGAAGCACCTAGAAGAAAAAAAATGAATGAACAAAACAAAACCACAAGAAATGCAAGAAATGTTGAACAAAGACAATGCAAGGATGGTAATGGAGAAACCTGTGGTTGCGAGCCAATCTATGACAATGTCGTGCTCGCGGGTGAGAGTGTGGATGATGATGCTCAAAAATTCTTTGTGCTTCTCCCGAGCCCCTCTCCATGCCACTGTGCTTTTTTGAAATTAGATCTTCGTCACTTCATACATATTTTATCTCTCAATGCGTGCAAGAACCCGTAGGCGGTGCACACTCTAATCCCATTTAGACTTCCTTGAACATCAAGACGGTGATCTTTCTCTTGTTTTATCGAAACGCGTTTCAAAAGATCCCCCCATTACATTGACAAAGCTATTAATCGTAAGTTAATGTCAATCTAATTCGATAGTAGATCATTACTAAAATAATGTCAAGTTAACTCAATGATAATAGTAGCTAATGTAATACTCCCTCCGTCTCAAAGTTATTGTCCTGTTTGGAAGTCATGTTTGAAAGTGTTTTTTTAAGTAGGTCAAAAAAATACTTCTTTGTGACTAATTTTATTAAGGTTGCAAATGAACGCATGAAATGTTCTTCAATCATTCTAATGACATAATTTGGAACCTTTTTTAATCATGTTCAGTACAATATGATCAATGTAATTGGCTCAAAGAAATACCAGGCAAAAAAGTTGGACAAAAACTTTGGGACGGAGGGAGTACTAACAGTTCACTGTTAGGCATCATGTCAATGAACGTTTCTCCAGCATTGCTTCAATCCTCCAGCTCTGGTTACCTGTAACGCTAAAACTCTTAAAAAAAAATAAGAATCGACTAGTGTCTCAAAATACTAAACAAAATAGTCATCTTAAGGTAAGTTCCCTTGAACCATGTAAACAAAGATCTGACCTATGTGCAAACTCATTCATCTGAAGATTGCTCGAATTTGAATTATTAGCATCTGAAGATTGCAATCTCATATTCATCTGAAGATTGCTAGATTGCTGGAATTTGAATTATTCTAGAAGTTATTCAGAAGAAATTATTAGCATCTGAAGATGACAATACGAATGGGCTGCAAGGTAATCGATACCTGGACCCATTACATATACGAACGGAGTGCATTCCTTCGAAGATCACTCTGAAGCTCTGTTAAGACCACATCTTTTAAGTTTCTTTCTGTTACCTGCATTATGGGAGGGATTACATGTATATGACAAAGTAACTCAAGCGGTAATGTGAGGTTGTAAACCTGAAGCGCTTGGGCTCGAACTTCATCACCTCTTCTTGCTCCATTTTCAACTCTGGAGCCTGCTCCGCCTGCTCCACCGATTTGCCCTCCAGCACGTTCACCTCCACCGGTTTGCCCTCCTGCACCACCGGTTTTGCCTCTACCACCACCTTGCCAAAACATACAAGAATCTCAAGAACTGAGCGACCATCTTCATGCATGAAACAATGCAAACAAACACACAACCAACAAAGCGACCATCTTCAAGTATTAAGCTTCAAATACCATCTTCACGCAGTCAGCTTCAAAACCAGACAATGGAGCGTCGCCAAAAAAAAAGACAAGATAATGTGAGGCTGTGTGATAGCTCTACTTTCCGACGCTGGCACATGGGAGAAGGGAGGCTCGGTTTTGCAAGTGGCCGCTGTTCAACTGAAATTAGCTGGGAACGGGTCTACAGCAGGAAACAGGAGGGGAACGAAGGCAGCGGGAAAGACAGGAGCGATCGGGACAGGAAGAGGAGCGAACGGAGCTCTATACCCGCCCCAAGATACCCTCCCTGTCCCAATACCGGCCACAACAAACCCGCCCCTGTCCCTATACCCGCCACCCAAAACTGAGCACCAAAAAGTCTAACCCCTACATGTACCTACCCTTTGAACACAAGTAGATTCTAGTGTCTCAGGTAGATATTAGCATGCTTAGATGTACATGAGGTGTACATGAGCATATAACCTACCCAACAAAACTGACAAAAATGTAGTTGAAGGCCTCTTCAATATAACCAAGAAGTCCCCATCACAAGAGATTTATTGTTATTGGTGCAAAAGTTAACCCCTAAATGACAGAGGGGGTAAGGGCAAAACATAAATGTGTTATTAAAAAATAATTCTTCAACTTTAATGAAGTTTGGTCCAAAAGAGAAAATGATGAGCTTGATGTGTAGTAATTATCCCTATGGTCAAATTTCAAAAAATAGCTTTTTATCTTCTCATAATGAATTTAGAAGCATTTAACTTCAAATATTTATCAGAAATTTTTACGCTCGGGTAATATTTTACAAATTTTGAAAGTTGAAAGACTACCTACACAAGTCATTGGAATCCCCTTCACCCTTAATCTGCATATTATAGTTGCTCAGTGAATTTTTCATATTTTAAAATAAAAAATATAATTTTGGGGCATTTCTCTTATATAGTTTATCGTTAAATTGATCTTTCTTAATTATTAAAATATAAATGAAATTTATGCGATTTTAAGGTTTTTTAAACTTAGACTAATCTTTTAAGGTTTGATAAAACTAGACATTCAATTCTAAAATTTAAAAAGGAGAACATCATTACTTTCCCCAAATACTACGTTCTCAAACACTAGACAATGTAGACAGGGCGGGTAAGTTTATCTGAAGATGAAGCCGTTCGCAAGATGACTGCCGTAGAATTCAACAACTCTGGAAAACAGAAGGCTAGCTGCAAGGATTGAAAAAGAAATTGTAGGATATGAAGTATTGGAAATATTGGGCATGAATTAGAAAAGAGCCATTGCAATTTTGTATTGGGAAAATCTATATAAAGGCTAATCCCACGTATCCGTGGAATTGGCCAGCATCGAGTTTCTGTCTACACAAAACTCCATGGTAGCTAATCCCATGGATTCGGTGAGATTGGCCACCAATCCACCATAGAGTTTTGTCTTGAGAAACCCTTCAATAAGGGTAATTCCACGGATCCGTGGAATTGGCCAGCATGGAGTTTTAGTCTACACAAAACTCCATGGTAGCTAATCCCATGGATTCCGTGGGATTGGCCACTATAGAATTTTGTATTGAGAAACTCTCCAAAAAGGCTAAGCCCACGGCTCCGTGGGATTGGCGACCATGGAGTTTCTGTCTACACAAAACTCCATGACAGGTAATCTTATAAATTCCATGGGATTGGCCACCATTGAGTTTCGTATTGAGAAACTCTTTATAAAGCCTAATCCCACAGATCAGTGGGATTGGCTAGTATGGAGTTGCTGTCTACACAAATCTCCATGGTAGCTAATCCCATGGATTCTGTGGGATTAGCCACCATAGAGTTTTGTCTTGACAAACTCTCCATAAAGGCTAAACCCACGGATCCTTGGGATTGGTCAGTATGGAGTTTCTGTCTACACAAAACTCTATGGTAGCTTATGCTATGGATTCCGTGGGATTAGCCACTACAGAAATTTGTCCTGAGAAACTCTCTATGAAGGCTAATCGCACAGATCCATGGGATTGGCTAGCATGGAGTTCCTGTCTATACAAAACTCCATGATAGCTAATCCCATGGATTTTGTGGGATTAGCCACCATAGAGTTTTGTCTTGAGAAACTCTCCATAAAGGCTAATCCCACGTATCCGTAGGATTGGCGAGCATGGAGTTTCTATCTACACAAACCTCCATGGTAGCTAATCCCATGGATTCTGTGGGATAGGGCAGTATAGAATTTTGTCTTGAGAAACTCTCTATAAAGGCTAATCCCACAGATATGTGGGATGAGCTAGCATGGAGTTTCCGTCTACACAAAATTCCATGGTAGCTAATCCCATGGATTCCGTGGGATTGGCCTCCATAGAGTTTTGTCTTGAGAAACTCTCCATAAAGGCTAAGCCCACAGATCTGTGGGATTGGCTAGAATGGAGTTTCTCAGTACACAAAACTCCATGGTAGCTAATCCCATGGATTCCGTGAGATTGGCCACAATAGAATTTTCTCTTGACAAACTCTCTATACATGCTAATCCCACATATCCGTGGGATTGGCGAACATGGAGCTTCTGTCTACACAAAATGCCATGGAAGCTAATCCCATGGATTCATTGGCATTGGCCACCATATAGTTCTCTCTTGAGAAGCTCTCCATAAAGGCTAAGCCCATGGATCCGTCAGATTGGCCAGAATGGAGTTTCTCTCTACTCAAAACTCCATGGTAGCTAATCCTATGGATTCCATGGGATTGGCCGCCATAGAGTTTTGTGTTGAAAAACTCTCCATAAAGGCTAAGCCCACGGATCCGTAGGATTGGCCAGAATGGAGTTTCTCTCTACACAAAACTCCATGGTAGCTTATTCCATGGATTCCGTGGGATTGGCCACCATAGAGTTTTGTCTTGAAAAACTCTGTATAAAGGCTAAGCCCACGGATCCGTGGGATTGGCCAGCAAGGAGCTTCTCTCTACACAAAACTCCATGGTAGCTAATCCTATGGATTCCGTGGTATTGGCCACTAAAGAGTTTTGTATTGAGAAACTCTTTATAAAGGCTTATCCCACGGATCGGTGGGATTGGCGAGCATGGAGTTTCTGTCTACACAAAACTCCATGGTAGCTCATCCCATGGATCTGTGGGATTGGCCACCATAGAGTTTGGTCTTGAGAATCTCTCCATGAAGGCTAAGCCCACGGATCCGTGGGATTGTCGTGAATAGAGATTCTGTCTACACAAAACTCCATGTTAGCTTATCCCATGGATTCTGTAGGATTGGCCACCCTAGAATTTTGTCTTGAGAAACTCTTCTTAAAGGCTAATATCACGAATCCGTGGGATTATTCAGCATGGAGTTTCTGTCTACACAAAACTCTATGGTAGCTAATCCCATGGATTTCGTGGGATTGGACACTGTAGAGTTTTGTTTTGAGAAACTGTCTATAAAGGCTAATCTCACGGATTCGTGGGATTGGCCAGCATGGAGTTTCTCTCTACACAAAACTCCATGGTAGTTAATTCCATGGATTCCGTGGAATTGGCCACCATAGAGTCTTATATTGAGAAGCTCTCCATAAAGGAATCAATTCCCCGGCCAAAGAAACCAATTGCTTGGCCAATGTGATGACAAGGACAAGGTCTTCGTTTTCATGATGTCCGAGGTTGGCCCGGGGATTGGTGTGGACTTGGTTCGTCGTATGTAGCCCGGCAGTGATCTCGAGGCTGCATGGATCATGTCCGACCATGTCAAGCGAGTCACAGGTTGAACCACCATGGCCGCCGATGTCTATGACGCCACCTATCAGCGCGTCATGACGATTGCCCGCTGTGACTTCTAGTCGGAGGATAAAGATGCCCAAATGCTCTTTTGGCACAACCTCAACCACGTCATGGCCCGACACGGAATCCCAAAGCCGAATTTTAAAGGATTCATGGCCGATAGTGTGCAGGCCAATTGGAATGTCGTGCGTAACGTCTACGGGTCCGGGGATCCCAAGACTATAATAGAGGGCCGCGAGAGGACGTGCTTCTTCCATTGGATGCAATGGTTGGAGAAGCACACCAAACAATATATCAAGCACAATTTGCACGAACAACACAAGCATCTTTGCCTCCAGTATCGCAATGCCTCGTCAATGCTAGAGGTAGAGACACAATATTGTGCCATCAAAGCTTGGTGGAGCTCATCAAATTGTACCTCCAACGATGGATTGCGACATCTTGATCTCTGGCTCGCATTTTGGCATTTCCGATATCTTCAGTGGGGTGGCTTCATGGAACTGGTTAGACTTTTGCTTCCCTGGTCTTGTAAGTTCTTTATTTCTTTGACGTATTCAAATTTTCACACTCCTCTATTTTCTTATAACAGGAGGATCGCATGTCGGAGTCGGACTTCGCTCAAATGCCCTCGTGCAATCTGGCCGACTCCGTCCACAACAAATGGCTTCAAGCGTCAGGCAACAAGGGCGGCGATTTCTATGTTGCCACCGTGGATGACTACATTCGAGCATGCTTGCAAGTGGTGGCCTACTATCAATTCCTCAAGGGGGGCAATGGTGGCAACGGTCCTAGCAAGGAGGAACTGAAACTTCGTAGCGCCTAACCACGTGCCGAGCGCACCGGTGATCCTACTGTGTTGCAAAAGGTCTTATTGGACATGCCTGGAGGCAAGGAATTCTGCACTCGCAATCCGCACCTCGAGGGCGCCGAGGTATGTGGATCACAGAAGCGTAGACCCGAAACCCCTATTGGTGCAGATGATGAGACACACCGCCCCCGACACCATCAACTTCTCTCGCCCCCGTCCTGGTAAAAGACTCACCAGATCTAATCCCGTAATTCTACCTACAATTGTTGAAGAGTCTTCCCCAGACGTGCAAGAAGTTCAAGCGCCTGCACCGTCCGGGCTTGATTTCCGTCGAGTCACCGCTGTTCAAGAGACCAAGGTTGACGAGTCACTTTGGCATAAAGCGCGTCTCCCTTACAATTCCGGCAAGTCTTGTTGGGCCATGCATGCGGGTACTAGGAAGAAATGCACGGCAAAGCTCGTCAACAACAATCGGAGTGTCCCTTGCCCGGCATACTCTAATGTCTGGGATTTTTATACAATTCCAAAACAAAAACCTATGAAGTGATTTTTCTGTCCAGACGACATCGAGCGTTGTGTGAGGGAATTCCGTTGCAAGTGGGTTGTTCCATTTTCAGACACCCAAGGCAAGCCCCCAATTCCTCCCGTGTGGCCTGTCATGCTTGGTACTAAACTCACTCGCTCGGAGATCATGGCCCTTGAGAATGCAGGATTCCAACTCCCCCCTCAGGAGCGCGTCACTCCCACTCGACTCTTCAACAACTCTGCTCACCCACTCGACTTGTCAAGAGTTCGAATTCCCGACAACCCTAACTACATTCCTCCCACGAGGAAATCCAAGGCTACTCGACGCTCTGGCACTGGACCCTCGACAAAACACAAGTAGAATGTTGGATCTGCTCGAGCCATGCACGGAACCGTTTTGAAGTTGACCATGATCCCCCACCCAGGATTCGGTTGTGTTATCCTGTTGCAGTCCAAACCTCCTCCTACGGATGCCATTCACTACAAGAAAACCAGCCCAATGTGACTAGGTTTTATGACTACAATAGGGCATAAACCAAAATGTGACTAGCACTGTTTGTAGTCATTTCGACTTAGTCGCTTCGGACAATCTGACTGGGGGTCATATCGGACACTTCTTGTTCCCAATGCTGCGTTCCCACAGTGTTTTGGGACCTCAAAACGGGACCTACAACTTGGGACCATATGACTCTATATAGTCATACATTTATGACTACACGTAGTCATCTACACGCAAATAGCGACTGATTGGCATGACTATTTTTAGTGAGGTATGAGTCAATACATGACAGGTTTTATCACTACGCATAGTAGTGAGATGGTGACTGAATTGAGTCATACATTGAGTTGGGATAATACGACTCTGTAGAGCCACATCGAAGTGACTATACATAGTCTCCAATGCTGAAATCATGAGATGGACATGACTAATTATAGTGAGGTATTAGAGAATATAGCAATGGATTGATCACTACGTATAGTGATGTGGTTGTGACTGTATTGCATCATACACACACGTGAGATAATACGACGCTGTAAAGTCAAATATGCTTCACTACACATAGTCACCCATATCATCTGATGACTGCATGGAGTCTTTGTATACTCGTTTCTTTCACTACTGGGAGTCAAATTTCAATATTAAATCGGAAGCATCTGACTAGGACTTGACTGTCCGTAGTCTAATGCAAACGTATGCCATGTAGTCGAATCTGCCATTCTTACGGTGCGTAGTCATATATTTCAGTTTCAGATTAGGGTGATAATGAGATCTGTTGACTATTACAAGTCAACCGTGCGGTTGTGAGCACTGAGTTAGGTCATGCAAATGATTTTCACACATTTCATTGAAATAGAAAATTCGGTGCTGAAACAGGATGCACTGCAACTGGAACTCAATCAGTCTAAACTGCTTGAGAGAAGGACAGATCAATGTCCATGAACACTGTGGGCCACAGTACAAAGTGCCCTACTGCTTGTCCTACCAAGGTCACGGGTGGATCATCTAGATCTACGGGTGCAAACAAACTGTAGTCGTCATCTAGGCTTTTCTGCACTTCTACAGACACGGTTCCTGCAATTATGGTTTTCCCGTGTAGAGAAGCCCTAGCTACATTATGCACTTTTCCGAGTGCCACAACTTTATCCTCCTCCCCTTCTTCAATTCCCTTGAGTCTCACAGGGTCACCCTTCTTGAACTCCGGGTCCTCACCTTCTTGTACAACCTATAATAATAAAAAAAACACAAAACAAGGATCAGTAGGGACTAAATTGCTGCTTTGATACAGAGATGTACTTCTCCAAGGCTCATGGCACTTATTCGAATTCTATGACTGTGAGAAGTCATATATTCTAACGTCATTACTAATATCAGTCACGTATTCAACTTCATGACTGAATCTAGTCAAGCCTGGTCACTTGTTCCATATGAATGACTACAAACAGTCACGAATTTGGCATAATGAATTTCTAAAGAACTAAGGCACAACATTCCAGGGAGTGGCTCATGGCACTTACATGTTCACTTATGTAAAACTTATAGAAACTTTGATCTGCAACAAATCATAGTCTAAACAGTCCCTGTAAACACAAATATATCACTATAATCTTTGCCATTACAATTTTGTAACATGATCCGCCTAATACATAGATCAAACAAATCCTTAGAAATATGCAGCCCAAAATCCACGCATGATGTGATTTCACCCCTAGTAGGGGCTGAAAACCTTTACTAACACACAAATGTATACAATCCTACACTAAGACTCCTTCCACAGCACCTCTGCCCCTCTCTAACTTTCCTAACCAAGTTACAAGTGGACAAAATGAGAGAGAAGGTTCAAAAGCCCCTTAAGAAGGAGCCGCCACCCTAATCTCCTCTGAAACCCTAGCCGCCACCCTAATCCATAGCCCTAATTAGCTGCAACCCTAATCTACAGTCAATGAAACAGTCATGATGACTAACCAGAGTAAATGAAATAGTCATGATGACTAGAATCTCTTCACTTGATAAAAAATAAAGTGAGTTTATTTTAGATTTGGTAAATTCAGTTTCAACATAAAAGAAGGTTTTTTTGAGCTAAGGAGGGGGGGCGGGGGGATCAGCCTTCAAACAATGTGTTGTATAATGCAGTCATGTTTTTTAAAATGTAGTAAAAAAATGATGTGAAGTTTCGTGTCGACTACAATGACGAGTCCGAACAGTGAGGAAAGACCAGTGTTGCACTGCCTAAGCTTGCGTAACAATGGTGAACATTAGGGGTTGATGGCACAGATCATCACAGATGATAATGCAGCAGTGGCGCCTTTGTTATCGGATTCCAAGGAACTTTCTAGCAACGAAATGTAATTTTGCAATCATTACCAATATAAGTAAAGAAAACTATGCACATGACTACAGTATTTTGCAATCACTTTGACATCTCAAAAAAGTACGGAAAGGTGATCAGTAATAGCTCATTTGTCAACATGGGAAACCAATATTTGGACTCTCTTGCAATTAGTTAGTAATTGTTTGAAGTTGTATTTATAGGTGTTGCTAAAACGCAATTCATTACTAGTATAAGTAAAGGAAACTGTCTATATGACTGTTATTTTGCATTCATTACTAATTTAAGTAAAGAAAACTGTCGACATGACTACGTTATTTTGCAATCACTTGACGTCTCCAAAAAATATGGGAAGGTGATCAATTATAGCCCAATGTGTCAGCCTGGGAAATCTAAAGCAAAGTTAAGCATACAAGGCATTTTCGTGCATCTGGAAAGTAAGTGGACAGATAGAGCAAGTGCTAATCATGATTTTTGGACTCTCTTGCAATTAGTTACTTATTTTTGAAGTTGTATTTATAGGTGTTACTAAAATGCAATTCATTACCAATATAAGTAAAGGAAATTGTGTCGATGACTATGTTATATCGCAGTCATTACTAATTCCAGTAAAGAAAACTGTCCACATGACTACGTTATTTTGCAATCACTTTGACATCTCAAAAAAGTATGGGAAGGTGATCAATAACGGCTTCTTTGTGAGCATAGGAAATCTTTAGCAAAGTTAAGCATACAAGGCAATTTCGTGCATCTGGAAAGCAAGTGGAAAGATAGAGCAAGTGGAATCATGATTTTTGGACGCCCAACCCAATTACTTACTAATTTTTGAAGGTGTATTTAGTAGTGTTTCTAGAATGGTGCCCTAAAATGACATCCTATAATGTCTGCGCGCAGACATGGTAGTGTTGGATAGACAAGCTATTATGTAAGTGAAGATTATGGACCTACTCCTATTTTACAACACTCACCCATTGAGCCAACGAGTAGAGGACTTCAAAGTCATCTGATTGAAATATATGACTACTATTAGTCAGGTTATTTACTACATGACTGCATGTAGTCACCCAAACCAACTCTATTACTACAGTAAGACATACATAAACCATATACCCATACAATCCGACTACATTAGTATGACTACACATAGTAAGCACTCAGAGCATGACTCTGGGAACCGGGCAGGAGAACATATGTCCCATTCCCGTAGACGTTCCCACCCAGGTCCTCAAAAATATGACTACTGATATGACTAGTCTATGACTGGACCCTCTTAGGACTGATTTTAGACTAAACCAATGACTGAGGTGACTACATAGCCATATGCGCTTAGTCACATCCGGTCACATTGGGCTGGTTTTCTTGTAGTGATTCACCAAGTGATGGTGAGCTCTCACCCAGAGTGTACTTGCGCGGCCTTCAAAGATATGATTATCAAGTTCGGGAGCAAGCGCAATTCCTATCTGAATTATAAGCACTTGTATTACATATTTGTTAAGGTTTCTAACTTAGATCCTGAAGTTAACCTGTTCATACACGCCCCAACCTTTAGTTTCAACGAGGTCAAGCTCATCCTTGAAGGTGGCCTTTTGACACATTCTACCACCTACTTAGACTTGTTCCCGGCTTAGAAATACTTTGTCCCTAATGGACGTGGTTGTTTGTTGACCACGTGTGTACTTGCTCTATCATTCACAAAAATACAAACATGTACTTCTACACTCTACGAATAATACAAACCATATTCAATAATCTTTATTCTTGTCCAATTATTGCAGTACAATAATTCTTGCATGTCTCTCACACCGTCCAACTCTAGACTTCCCGCTTTTTAACTACGCCTCCGACGTCTCCAGCTCCTTGAAGCACTTAGTGCATGTTCCCCGTTCGATTTAGGCGGGCTTACTAGATTGGGTCGAAGTAAATCTACATAGCTAATGGTTCGGTCCTTCATCCGTTCTCCCAACGGCAAGGGATGTGGTGATAACCCTCACATGGTCTTACAAAATGAGGATGGCTGTGAAGAAGCCAGTGCCTCCGTGACCTCTTCTTGCTTGTCAACCGTGTTGTCCTCATCCTCCACCTCTTCTCTTTCCTCCACTGCACCTTCTTCTCTTGCCACCACATCTTCATTCTTCAATTTGTCCACATTTTCGTTGCCGCTCGTCCTACTCCACCCTCGGCCACTTCCAAGCTTGCGTGGACTGTGAGAAGGGTGTCATCACATATTACTGACAATATCGTTGAGTGATTGCAAACTACGGTCTACCAAGTGGGGAGTGCAGCTTGTGCAGCTAAAGGCCGTGCAGCTCGTGCACTAGCGTAGTAATGCGTACCTTTCAACTTTCAATTAGGTCAAAAAATTTACCATCCCAAATAGGGTTTATGCTAATACTTTCACTTTAGCAATTGTTAAGTTAATTTCAAGACTTTGGGCATTACACAATAGCCTTTTCTGTTTTTTATCGAGCATGGGTAATTAGAGCCTTTTTTACACAACATCCTTAGCTAGGTTTTATGAAAAATGCATTTCATATCCCACCTCTGAAATTGAACCATTATTTCATTTCCAAAAAAAAAAATCCAAAAAAAAGTTTTAACTACACGAAAATCTTAAAAAAAAAAAACATCACAAAACAATTAATTAAAAATTAAGTAAGCATAATACCAAATAAAATAAAATATGGTAGCTTTGTACACACTTGTGGTACGTTTCTATAAATTTTTGAAGTTCAAATTTGACCCCCTTCTAGCATTTCCCATAGAATAGGTGCACTTTTGACAAACGACACGCTACCAAATCTAAATAGAAATGCTTAATTTGGATAGAAAGATTGAAATTTTGCAAACGTTATTGTGGTAGACAACTTAACTTTAGAATTCTAGAAACAATGCAATTTGTTTTGTCACAAAATTCTATTCCAATATTTATTGATGATTTTCCAAAGATTGGGTAAGTGCACCAATTTGTAGACCGCGACAAAAAGTTTGGGTGACCGTAGCTTGCAACCACCCCGTTCTGCAGCACTTTTCTCATTCTTCTCACATTCCGGCAATGGATTAAATGGAATATGGGGATCTTCTAAACTTACTATTTCCTCATCCCATCCTAGGCTGTCAAACATGTATCTCTCATCTCCCATCGCAGACTACTCGTCTACATTCTTGTTGTGTTTGAGTGTAAGGACGTCCATATATATTGAATCGTGACAACTTTGTCTACCACAACAAATTATTGCTACAGTCCAAGCTATAGGAATCAAATCAACAAGTAGCTAGAACAAAGACAAAATTGATGAGATAAGAATGCCACAACTACGTGCTTTGTCTCTTGTGCCTTGTCCTTTTATTCACTTAGTTTTTTATAGCATCAATCTTGTTCACTCATTGAAACCTTTCTTGACTTCTTCATTTGCTTTGATTTTATACTTAACCTTTATTTCTCAATTATCTATTTCTGTGTCTATTTTAAATAATTAAATTCAATCCTAAGTGTACCAAAAAAAAAGTGGTTGTTTTTTGTAAACCTCATTTCCACGGTAATGGGTAAAAAAAATATACTATTATTAACAAGAATATTGAATAATTTTAGGAATATTCAAATCTATAAAAAAAATAGCTTAAAAATACTAAAAATATTACTATTTTTAATTTCTGCCCACTCTACGCTCTCCAAATTTGCGCTCTCTGCTCTCCGCTCTACGCTCACATAGAAGTGTCGTCCGCTCGTGAAGCAGATTCCGCAAGGAGAGAGAGATGGAAAGAAGCCCTTCTTCATTCTTCTTGACAAAGACGGAATACCGTACGACTCAGGCAAACCCGCGTGGGTCAACGAAATCAACAAATTGGCGGTCGGGCTTGATCCCTCATGCACTGATGTCAAGAAACAGACATATGAAGATGTCTCAATAATTAAGGCGTGGTAGAGCAACAGTTTCGAGTACTCTGGAGAGCTGAATGAAAGTTACCTGAGAACATTGATGGGTCGGGCCGTAACGCGGGTATGGGGAGAATTACTGAAAACGATTAAGGAAGGGGGGAGGCAGCCCATGCACGTAGATGCGGAAGTCTAGGAGAAACTGCTGAAATTGTATTTGAGCAAACAATGGGCAGCGAAATCAAAGGAGGGAAAGCATGCTAATGCAAGCCGGAAGACGGTTAACAGGACTGGTAATCGGGGGGTGAATGGAGTTAGAGAGAACCTCAGGGAGATTCTGGGGAGATCACCCAACCCGGACGAAGTAATCATCGAAGTACAGCGGCCCAAAGGGTCAAGAAATAATAAGGACGTCAAGGGCACAGAGATTAAGAAATGGGAAGATATTCCAGAAGAGGAGGTGTTAGAAGAGGGCATCGCGATGAATCGGTGGAGAATTCTGTCCATGGAGAATCTGGCGAGGAAGACGTTGGGCACAAATCCCATGTGACAACAGTACTACAGGTTTTTATACAAACTATGATGCATGGTTATGTTAGAGCAATGTCGTCAATGATATTTTAAATGTGCACTTATGGACTGTAGACAAGTAGTGAAATTGTGACGGTGCAGTGAAGGAATGAAATTGTACAATGTGGTGGCATATTAATGCAGTATTCATGTTGGAATAACAGAGAATACAAATACAGAAATGTTAGAGAGGAGTTTTTTAAGAAAGTAATAACATAGTTCACTTCTCTTCAAAAGTTCTGATTATGTGTACCATCGTCCATTGACATTGACTGTGAATTGAATTAGAGAAGGCATATAGATTTGTGTAACATATCAACAGATTACTACGAACGTTTCCCATGGAAATTTATTTATTAGCAGGCCTGAAGATATGAATATTTGTAATAACATATTGAAGCATATGTTATGGGAGTTGTACAATTAGTTTCAGTAAAGCAACGTGGTTGATGTTACATAGAATACTGGGAGGTCAACCCGAGCAACAAGGAAGCAAAAGGACACAGCGATAGTGGGAGAGGAAAACAAAAATGTGAATTCTAACGATCAGAGGAAGAAGAGTAAAAATCAAAAGATGACTACATAAAGCAGTTACAGGCTAAATTGGATAGCCTGAAGGGGTGTCAGGGAATTAAACTGTCATCACAGAAGTTTGTTTGATCGCAGTCACCAATGTCAAAAAAAAAGAATGCTGGAACAGGCAAATAGGTAAGTCATGCATGTAATGCACAGGGGAAAAGTGACTGTGATGTGGTGGTTTGGAAATGATTGACCATGATAAGGTGATTGAGGCTATGGAGATCAATGGATCAAACTTGACACTTGACTGTCAATGGAGTATGGAACAGGGGCCACGTTCAGCCGTAGAATGCATAGTAGGAAAGAGAATCGCAGGAAGAGGAGGACATGATGAAGGGAGAAGTCAGAGTGGACTTGGAGGCACATAGGGCGGATGGAGGGAGGAAAAAGGGTTTAGGGATGATAAATGTGTTTGGGAATTTTGCAGTAACAGATGTAGAAAATGATACCTTGAACTCAGTAAATGTTTGCACCACAGGCTTAGGAAATAGTATGGGTTTTTTTAGTGTTTATAGATTTGGACATATACGCAAGGCTTCTAAAACATACATGCAGTATTCAGAGGAACAGTAAAAGTACTCTCATGACTTTGGCAATAGGTAGACTTTGAACATGGGTTTTATCCAACGTACTGCTTTTTTCCGCATCGTAGACTTGCGTTATAGAATGGCAAGATAGACAATTCTGTATGTATGTTGTTAGTACAGAGTGCAATATGATTTTGTAGATGTAATGTGTAAGGGTTGATGTGACATGTGCGTCAGGTTTGGTAAATTTTGTAGAAAATAATGTACTAGAAACAGAAATGAGAGTACAGGTGCATTAAGAGGGTGGTCATAGTTATGAGTTGCGGATGTTACATGTGTTATGTATTATACATTTGCCTAATTAAATACGTGGGAGATCTAAGAGGCTTAGAGTGGGATAACAGTGATATTTTGTATTATCTCACCGTGAATGTCTTGAAGCTATGATCAGATGACAAGAGGTGCGGTGCACGTTGTCGGGGTAAGTTCCATACATATAGTGAATAAAGTGAGGTGCCAATCGTAAAATTAGTTTGTGGGTTAGACTTTTGGAGGTACTAAGAACTGAAGACTCGCGGACTATGTACAAGTAAGTATTTCTTTTGCACAGCATTGGAGGTTGACATGTATGCCAGGAATGGTGTAGAGTGAGAAAGTTATGTCACAGGACAACATGGCTCACATTGTGATTGATGAGTGCAGTGGTGACAAAGGCTTCAAAGTGACAAGGGGCTGCCTTGGGGCAATTGAGGATTAGAAGGGGAGGTACGTACAGGACACTCTGCAGTTCGTATTATACAGACACTTTCTTCCCTGGATTTTGTGGACAAGAGTTGTAATTGATGGAACATGAGAGTCTGCTGTCTTAATGGTAATGAAATCACAGTAGAGCATAGACACTTTAATATTGGAATTTTAAGGGCATAGTGAAGGACCAAGCTTTAGGAGTAGTAAGATAGTGCCTAATCGCATTGTGCATATGACATAAGCATTTAGTCTAATAATTTAAGTCTAATAATTTAAGATGGAAGCATTTAAGTCTAATAATTTATGACAGAAGCATGTAGTCTAATAATTTAAGATGGTTGGGAATATAAACAATGGAATGAATGTTTACAGTAACGCCATTGTTGGTGCGTCATGGAAATGTAGGAATGCACGACGGTGCGGATGCAGTAACCATGAATCGATAATACAATCTCACCTGGAATGTGAGGCCATATAAATCGATTGAGGTAAGGAATTTTTAAAATCTAATGCCTCGAAATGGCCTGGTAGAAGGAAAAGGGGTTTCCATTATATTAACAGCATAGAGTATTCCATGGCTAGCATAAAGATGATCATATTCCATGCGTTCCAAACCTGTGCCATGTGTAAATGTATAACTGGGAAGCCCTACAAAGGGAATAAGGAGTGTGACGAGTGTGGTTGCTATCATCTAAACACACTACAAGTAAAAAACAATGCTACAAATTTAATTATCTGTACAATGGATAGTAAACATCAAAGAGTTGACACTCATGTCGGATGTGCTCCTAGGTATGTGGATTGTGGATGGCAGTGGAATGTACATCATCGAGAAAGAATTGACAACAGTAACAAGGTACGGACAACAGAAGTATGCAGGTAGGATTCATGTACATGGAGTTTTGTAGAAAATGCACATATACAAATAATCAAGCATTGAGTTAGACATTGACTTATGCGTAAGTTACTGTGTACCCATAATGGAACATGAAATGGTTAACATGTCCATGTTCGAGTGCTTCTCGATTGGCCTTATGAATTGACCAGAATGTGAATACAGTGCAATGACATTTACTATAAGCCATCGCATTATGTAGGTTCCCTGCATGGTTTTCCGGAAAATTGTTTTAATTTATCAAAACATGCATGCATACAGATGGAGTGGTGGTTGTCTATTTGGGATGACAGACACGATCACAACAATTCGTAGCATCCAAGTATTTGAGTTAGAGAAAGTGTGAGAATGTAGGAGAGGACAGATTTATTTATGAAACAACCATGACAGTCTTGGAAATGCTTATGACTATGGTAAACAAATGTAACAAAAAAATATGGTGCGACATTGTTACAGGAACTCACATATGGAGATATACATGCGGTGCGAGAAGGATATCTAATACAGAATGGGGAATTTTAAAACATATGCAGGTGTTTCTGTAGATATCCCCGATAGCTTCAGTAGATGTATGATACTGAACTACAGAATGGATTTCCCCATACCACTGTAACGAAGTAGTATAAAAACAGAGAGTAAAAGCAAATCAAAAGTACGGGGATTTAGACTGCCAAATACTCTGTGAAAAGTAGGTACAGGGTATTAAATCCCAAATATATGACTCAAGATTTAGGTAGAGATGAAGTGATTGACAGAGTAGAAGGTCCTTAGGACGCTTAAATTAGTACTGAAATTTCGGAGTGAGAATTACAGATGTCAAAATTACTGATGTAAGTTACTGCACTCTTCAGCATTCTATCTAGGCAAGGGCAAAATATACGGGACCTATCATTGGAGTACACGTACTGTCGTAGTAACATATTGATCAAATGTAGCCACCAGCTCTCGTAAACAGTAGCACCAATCAGTGGCAGGGCCCCCCCCCTAAATCCACTCCACTCCATTTAATGCAAAAGTAGGTTGGTTATGTTTAGAACTAACTACTCGGTGAAAAGTAAGTGAATATTGAAAGACGGCGTTAAAACCCCATAGTTACAGGTGACGGAAAAAGTAATTACTAGTCTACTGTTGGCGTAAGAACTAAACCTCCCTACATCTTTGCATTTGACATGGCATACACTGCCACATCGATTTTAATGCAGTAAGAAGGGTCCGAGGTGGCAGTCCACGTAAGTAGAATCGGGCTTCCAAAATGACCGATTCCACAGAATTTATGCAACAGATACGTGTTGCGAAATGACCCCCATTACAAGTCCAAAACGACTGAAAACTTCAACAAATTCGTGTTGCAATTCTGCTGAGCTGGACACAATTTCTCTAGTAGTGTTCATACCATGCGATTCTTACAAAGCTTATGAATGCCGCAAAGGACAAGGTCGCTACAATGGTCGCTGAAAAGACAAAGGGGTCGATCCACAAGTATGGCATGACAATTTGCTAAAATGAATGAGACAATGTGACAAGCCGACCGTTGATCTATGTCATGTTGGTGTGTACGAGCGGGGAGGTTTTTCTTCGTTCGGTCAACACTATTGGTGAACGAAAAGACACAAATTACGTGGCAAACTGCATGATCGATTACATTGAGGCAGTCGGTGCAAAGAACGTGGTACAAATTTGCACTGACAATGCTGCAAACATGATTGCAGCGGGCGACTTGTTGGTTCGTTGATTTCCACTTGTTTATTTTCAAGGGTGTGCTGCACATGCTTTAGAACTTTTATTGGAAAATTGGGAGAAGCAAAGATGGATAAAGAGTATGATTAAACTTGCGCAGGCCATAGTTTCATTCATTTGCATACATCACATGCCACTCGCCATATTCCGTTGACATTCCCCGAATTCAATTTTGAAGAAAACAAGTAAGACACAATTTGCAACAACATTTGTCATGGTAGATTGTTTGGTGAAGGTCAGACAAGCCGTAGAGTGGACTATTGTGGATCTGGATTGGAACGACTACGTGGACACGCTGACATCGACGGGAACAAGGATGAAAACAAACCTTGCTAGACGGTATTTGCGATCTTATGAGTTCTAGGAGACATGCACATAGTGCAGCCCAAGTTAGTGGCTCTATGCGAGTTTGACAGCAAGCACCCATGCATGAAATGCATGGTTAGTGATGAAAAATGTGGAAAAGCACGTCTTTTCGCTGAAGGACCTACCATTTTTATTGAACAAATAGCTTGCTGAGACCTCGGAGGACCAATTTCATTCCCGGTGGAACATGTTGAGGACAAATCCCCACTATGTAGGCGCTCTTTTGAATCCCATTCTGCTTGACAAAGTCACACTAATAGATAACTGGGAGGTTACAGAGGCCGTTGTAAGAGTGTTGCACAAATTAGTGGTTAGGGACATAACATTTGCAGCAGCGTTGTCTGAAAATCAGTCATTTAGAGACCGCCATGGAATATTTGCTGGACTTCCAGTTGCGGTTGCGTTGAATTTGGAACTCCATGAATGGTAGGACCTACTTGGGGCTGGTGTTCACAAACTTGCACCAATTGCAAAACAAACACTTGCACTAGTATGGTTTTCTCCATTGTGTGAACGAGATAGGAGCATGTACTCATTTGTGCACAACAATTCCAAAATTGACTAACCTCCGAGCGAGCAGAGGAGTTATATTTCTTTTACACTAATTCCAGGACTCTTTTGAATGTGTTTGATTTCAATGACGTGGACGATAACTACAATGACCACGATGGAGATAATGGAAAGATGGCCACTCCAATGGACAATGGAGGACACGAAAATGTCCACGCAGTAGCGCCAAACAACAAACACAATGCATTGATTGAAAAACCTGCAACTATGACAAGCAAATACAGGTAGGACGATGTACAAAGAGAGGATGCAAATGAAGTAGTTGGTACCCATGAATCATCTGTTAGTTCTCCACGCAAAGGATGTCATTTAGATAGTGGAGAAATAGCACCAGTACCGTAGCAAGCACCCTTCGTAAGACCACGTCGTCACGTGTCAAACCTTTTGGTTGTTTCTACACCATCTATACAAGAATCATTAGTACCGTCCTCATCTACAGTACGCCCCAAAGAAAAGGATCCATCGATAGATACGCAGTTGGTAGGCTTAGGCCCGACTTTGAACGTGATCGTCCGCAGAAGGGAAATCCAACCCCTTTGAAGAGGTCGAGCTTGACCGGCCTATATCCAGAAGCGTCTTCGGAACAAAGGTCAAATAACAACAATTCAACCATGACAACGCGCAGAATTAAGTCTTTAAGGCAAACAACACAACCGTTCCGTGAAAACGTCAATCTAGGAGGGCCGAACATGGATGGTGTTATGGATTCAACAAGGTGAAGACCTCTTAAAACACTTTCTTTTCTTGGACCACGCAATGTAAACCATCAAAACAATGTATCACTTGGGAGTGGCACTACCAAATCTGACGATGATGAATCCATGTCATAGCACGTGATACCAAATATTTCCCTAGAACGCGCCTTTTTGTGTTAAGAGCGCTCGTAGAGGTAATTTCCGGGTTATCGTTCTGCGGAGATTCTGTAAAGTGAGAGGCTTCCGGAAATCAATCCGGGCTACTAGCTAATAGACTAGTACCACCGCCAAACTTCCTTTTTACCAAACCGGGTCTTTCTCTCCTCAACGATTGACCCGGTCTCCTTTCTGATCCGGTTTCCTTCCGGGGAGGAATCTTACCAACCACCTCTCCCAGGTCCACCTTTGTGACTAACTCCAGTTTAGTTTAGCCTTTGTTTTCCCTCAGAAAATTCTCCATTTGCAATAGTAGTGCTGGATTGAAAGACACACCCCTCCCTACCACTACAACAGATTGGGTATTTTATGACAGGGAAAATATGACTGAGGGTGACTGGCGACTGCAAGCAGTCATATTCTGGAATGCCAAATCTGTCGGTGAGGGCCTCATTCGAAAACATGACTGGTAACTCGGAATTGCACTTTGATATTATTCTAGTATGTGATGAGTACATACACACACACACACACACACACACATATATATATATATATATATATATATATAAATATTTTCCTTTATTTTCTTTTTTGTCTCGCATTATTTCTTTCTTTTTTTCATTTATTCAAAGTTTAATTTTAATTTTAATTTTAATTTCTTTTTCAATCTTCAATTCTTCTTTTTCATTTTATTTTTTGTTATTTTTTTTTTGCATTTTTTAAATTTAAAATTAAATTCCAATTTTATTTATTTAAAGGTCGATGGTTTAGAGTTTGAGGGGTGGGGGTGGGGAGGGGGGGGGGGGGTCCTCGTTCAAATGTCAAGTACTTATTCCCGGATTTATTTATTCTGTATGTGCATGTAAGAGAAGTAAAAAAATGGCGTGTGAATAGTGCTGATACGCTAGAATGATGAAATGCATGTGTTTAGGATGATCAAGAAAAAAGGATACTATTTACAAATGTACGTGTGAAGGCATATATGTATATATGGATATACCACAACAATGGTCTGCATACAAATGTGGGTCATGGTTGAGGACTCAATCCTGCTCTGAGTCAGAGTACTCTAAATCATCCACTACTGTATCGTCCTGTCCGAGGCGTTCTAGTGCTTTAGCAACCACCTCCGGTGCTGCTTCCACTGCGCCGCCCATGATAGGTGTTTTCGGGATGTTATCCTTGTGTAGGCCTGTGGCTTCAGTCCTAGAAAATCACATGTTCTGCCCAAGGATATGCATTGAACTTCCTCTGTTAGCTGATGTTTGGAGAATGACCGAACGCCTCTCGGTTCTCTGCGCATCACAACTTCCCATCCACGTTTGGCCACATCCGGAGCGAAGAAAACTTGTTCAATGTGGAGGGGGAAGGCAAATGACTGTGCAGAGTATGGGATCAATCTTCCGAAGTTCACAGTAGTGAATCCGTAGTCATCGCGCTTCATGGTGGCGCCATCTCCTCTCATGTTTGCTACCACCCAGTTGCAAAAGAGGACAACCACCTCAAAGCGACCATAGTCCACGGCCAAGATTTCCTCCACCCATCGCACGTACTCCAGCTCTGCGGCACGAAGATTTGTATCCTTCACACCCGCGCGACATAGTTGTCGAAAGGTAGCGGCTACTCCCGAGTCTGCGGTTGTCAATTGTGCCTCTCCACTCCGGACACGAATGTGGTTTCCAAATGCATACATCGATCGATATGACTTTGCTATGTCTGACGGAGGTAACATCAAGGCTTTCACGTCTAGAGGCACCTCCTCGTCCCCGTCTTCTATGGTTCGTATCACCGCTTTTGGAAACCAGACGTGGAAATCTTCGTCAGACATCTCTAAAGGGTACACTACCCGAGCCTTCCGCTTCTTATGCCTGTACTCGTGGCGCTCCCCTTCGCGACGTGCCATATCATCCTCGTGTCTCCTGCAAGATAGCCCAGTTAAGATTCAGTACATGTTCACACAACAGTAAGGTTATGAAAGCGACCTATATAGGCAGATTTGATTCTTAGTGGCAAGCACTAGATTCTGCACGTGTTTTGGATTCTCTCCAATTAAAACTATAACCGTGAACCTTGGAACAATCCACGTCAGGTGTCATTTTGCATACACTTTTACTCGTATTGTATGAACATCACTAGGGGTAGTCATAATCATTGCATGAAATGGTAGTCATAATATATGGACATCACTTCTGACAGTCACGTTGTGTACGCTTGTAGTGATAATGTCGGAATATGACTAGCAGTAGTCATATTTCATTTGCCGGTAGTCATTCTGTAAGCATTTTTTAAGTCGTAACGTACAATATTGTTGTTTGTGAAGGCAGACCCCAATAGATAGAGTCATGACCACAATGCGTATCGACCTATTGATGTGAACTCACCTCCTCCAATCCTCTAATAGGGCCGCATTGTTCAGCACAAACTTGTGAATCCATCCTCGGAGGTCCGAAGACAGTCGGCGTGCACGTCCGTTGCCTTCGAGGATCTCATCGTACATTGAAGGGTCTTCTTTATCATCCCACACCCTTTGCGTAGTAGTCGTATACTCTTGCATGTACTCGGTGCAGAATCCTAATGCCTCGACAATAGCATAGCCTTCAGCCATGCAACCTTCTGGTCGAGCACGATTTCGAACATACCCTTTGAGGGTCTTCAAATACCTTTCTACGGGATACATCCATCGTGTATGCACGGGTCCACATATTTCCACTTCCTCCACAAGGTGCATAACCAAGTGGGTCATGATGTCAAAGAAGGACGGTGGAAACTCCTCCTCCAACATGCATAAAGCAATGGCTGCTTCGCACCTCATCTCTTCTACCGCTTTGGGGTCAATGGACTTAGCACATATCTTCCAAAATACCCCGCTCAACATTATTATTGTTGTCCGAACTTCCTTTGCCATTGTAGTGCGCACACATAGGGGCAACACTTGTTGTAGGAGGACATGGTAGTCGTGTGATTTTAGGCCTTTTATTTTCCCATCCATGTTTACACGCTTCTTGAGCTGCCCCACGTATTAGGAGGGTGTTCGCAAGGAACGCACTTGGTCTACAAACACCTGCCGCTCCTCTTTCGTTAGCACGTACGATGACCGAGGTAATATGACGCTGCCAGGTTTCACTCCTCGTACGGGCCATAGATGTTTGCGTATACCAGCCTCCTTCATGTCCAGACGGGCACCCAGGCTGTCTTTCTCTTCAGAAATATTTTTCATAATGTTCTCGGCAATGTTTTTCTCACAGTGCATCACATCCAATGTATGTCGAATTAGAAGATCCTGCAGAGTGACATCGACCAGTCACAAATTATATTCATGTCACATGTCACGTGTCACATCACTGCACTCCGTCACGAATTATGTTTCACACATCAAAACATCACTGCGTACAGTCGTGGGATACATCATAGTAGGATACACTTACTTTCTAGTACGGAAGGTCAAAGAGACGCGATCTTCTCTTTACTCCGTGTTCATATACAGGGTCCGGTGTCTGTCCTCCTTCATTTGTGTGGTCCGCTCTTGTCCACTTTTCTCGCTCATTCGCATATCGGAGGTGCTCTCTGCCGCTCATCCTTCGTGGTGGAGGTCTTATGTCAGTTTGTCCATCAAAATTGGACCTTTGACGCCTCCATTGGTGTTCCATTGGCAAATTCCGTCTATGCCCAAGGTAAACATTCTTCTTAAGTGCTTTGGAGCGCCGAGTGACTACGTTAGGGCCACATACGGGACATGCCTTATGTCCTTTTGTAACCTGGCCGGAAATTAATCCGTACGCTGGAAAATCATTCACTGTCCACAATAACATACCTCGGAGCTTGAAGGTATTTTGGTCAGAGTTTTTTTGCGATCCATCCACGCAATCAGTTCCTTCCCATAGCTGTTGTAGCTCCTCCATCAAGGGTGCCAGGTATACATCCACGTTCTTCTCTGTCACACTTTCTTCCCCAGGTATTAGTAGCGTGAGCATCATGAAGAAGTTTTTAGTCACTAATCAGGGGGGAAGATTGTAGTTGAGCATGACTACTGGCCAAGTGGAGTGGCTAAGGCTTTGGTTTCGAAACGGGTTCACACCATCGAGTGCCAAGCCCAGCCTCACATTACGTTCCTCTTTTGCAAACTCTGGCCACCTGTTATTTACGTGATTCCAAGCCTTGGAGTCTACTACAGATCTCATCACATTGTCTTTGCTTTTTCCGCCTACGTGCCACTTCATCAACTCTGCCAGCCGTGTACAGCTGTACATTCTTCGCAGACGAGGGATCAGTGGAAAGTGTCTCAATACTTTCACTGGTATTGTCTTGGAGTTGTCCACGTATTGGGATTTGTGGCATTTTGGACATTCTGTCGCGTCCTCCAATTCTTTCCGAAACAAACAACATCCATCCCTACACGCATGTATCGAGTTGTAGGACAACCCCAATTTCATCAACAAACATTTGGCCTCGTAAAATGTTTTCGGAAGCATGTTGTCCTTTGGCAGAATCGTCTCGTGCAGTAACTTCAGTAGCTCGTCCACAAAGCCGTTCGGTACTCCAAAAGTGGTACAACAAACAAGTATAAGGAGTATGGAGGTGAGACGGTTGGAGGAGCTCCCTGCATAGAGTGTAGTCCTAGCTTCGCGTAGGAGGGTATCCAAAGCTATTCCACTTGGGTCGTCGATGGTACACGAGGTGCCCCTTGCTTCCATTGGGTCGTTAATGCCATCCCGCGCGTCATCACTGCCTTCGGGGTCATTCCTCGGAAAATCGTCGTCCCCGACCGGCGCTTCCACAAATTCTTCATCTATTCCATCGTGAATACTATGATTATTTTCGCCTCCCCCCAAGTTCACATTGTCATACTTGTTGAAGCACTCTGCCAGCATTTGGAATACACGTACTTCCTCAGTTTCTCCATCGTCCACAGAGGTATTAGGCTGAGGCTGGCTACCTTCACCACTGCTTGCTGCTTGGGGGAGCAAGTTTAACGGGCTGTACTCATCCTGCACTTCCCAGGGACATGCACTTTGGATGTCACATTTCACTTTCAGTTCTGTGCAGAAGTAAGGGTTTCCAACACAAGTTTTTCAATAATACTGCATCCACCTTGGCAACACGGGTGAAGATATCTTTTACCTCCGTCCACTCACACAATTACTCAACGTAGTCATGTTGCGAAAGATATAACCAACTGAACTTATATCAAACTAATTAAACGACAAAATATGACTCTTTGTAGTCTTTTCTGGAAAACTTGACTGAGACTAGTCACATTACAAAAAACATGATTGCGTACAGTTATCCTGTCGCTGCTGTGATCCTTTACATATCTAATACACTGCACGTATTTAGAGAGTAGTGTGCAAAGAGTTCCTCTCCGGCCTTGATGTCCCTGGAAGCTATGGTAATGACATAACCCCATTCCTTGGTGTTCCAAGGTTTAGGCAACATACGAAACTCCCACACAACATTCCCTATCTGAGTTCTTCCGATGGAACTATTAATGAACCCTGCGACATTTCCTTTTACTACGTCCCCGTCGATGTACAAGTCCGACTCCGCTTGCATCACATACGATTTGATCCGAGGGTGTGCTTTGCTCAAGAGCCTGTACTCCGTAGAGGTATACTGTGGGCCTACAAAACGGAGCAATTCATCACCCTCTTTGGCGGTCTGCATTGCAAAAAGACCCCAGCCCATAAAGGGGAATCCAGATACCTTCACTTCCCAATCTCTTTTCCAAAAGGAAAACCGTGTCAACTTAGGAATAGGTCCATCACACCACTATCCATCATACACGTTTAACCGCCATTTCTGCAAGGCCTGAACTCTTACGGACGTCGCTGTCGGGATGGCGTTTGTGGAAGAACGTTTTCCGCGTAGAAAGGATGTCAATGATGTCAAACAAGCAGCTTTTACAATGGGTCTCCTCCGGGCCTACACAATTTGTGCACATAAAGTTCTAAAGTCGGCCTCTTACGGACCACTCCGGGTGAGCTCATTAAGGGGTAGTTGATTGGACTCACTTACCAAAATAGAGGCCGTGAAAACCGGGTCCCTTTTCCGACTGTGAAGATGTCTTCGAATTGTGGCTCGATCGAGGACTTTCCCTCCCGCACATTCCACGCATGGACATGGATACTTCGATAATCGCAGGGCGTCTGCTTGAATTTCTTCTTCTTGCCATAGTTGTAGATGCTTTAGGTTGCTGAGCTCTGCTTCTTCCATCTTGAGGGTTGAACTGTATCACGGAGTTAGTGCAAAAGCATAGAGCCACTACTCTGCTTAGAATCAGGTATTGATGATATAGTTGCGGCAACAAAGACTACGGTGTAAAACACTCAAAGGAGCCACACATGTGACTCCACATAGTGATATGAGGCCAGGTAGTCATATATATATGACTTGACAGAGTTATGTGACTCAATCAAGTCATACATGTGGACAATGGCACGATATGAGTTCCACAAAGGAACGTCTCTCTAAAAACTGTCATTTTGTGACTATTCAACTTGGATTCTGTTGAGAGCATTTCTAGTGTACACATACATGAAAGTATTCAAGCCACAACTGCTCATGACACAATTAAACTGATTAAAGAAGACAACTGTGTCAAGAGAGTACAGTCATTGTAACATCATTAAATGGAGAGATTATGTCAAGAGAATCTCCAGTCATTGTAACATCACTACTGTAGTCACTAAACAACCAAACCTTGTGACCTAATTTCAACCCTTCAAAAGCAGGGGATGGTTATGAGTAGGAAGTGTTGACATCGTCCAAGTGAACTTAATTTGCATTCTACAAGCTCTATCATTCTCTTAAACACACACTTCAATCGAAATATGTCTTCATAAGAAAGAAATTCCAGATTCTAAAAATGCAACGTGCATCACTAAGTTCCATTGTGAGTTGTCTTTAAACAAAGTTCTATTTCCTTAACCCCTGAAGGACCAAACATTCATTGTTATAAAATGACAAATTCAATCAATTATTTTGTGAAACCTATAATTCAAATGGGACCGAATTTTATATCACCAGATTAATAGGGAACATTGCATGCATTGGTCAAAAAATTTAAACAATTGAACAAAAAGAAGTCCACATGGGACCTACTCAAAACTGCACCAAAGAAAGAAAAAAAAAAAAAAAAAAAAAACAGGTCGTCTACCTTAGTCATAAAGAATCCTTGACAAGAACAAGTCTTCACAACAAGTCTAGAAAAAATGAAACGGGCGATATGTCCAAACATCAGAGCATTTCTGCATTATGAGGTTGGTAGACCCATAATCTATCTTACTCAGTGTCCAAGTATGGACCAGCTAGATCTGGTAACAAGGATGGCTGCTATAAACAAATAAGGTATCACAATAACCAGAATATCTTTTAGGGTCCAACCACAGCAGAAAGGTGTACAACTGACTTACATTACAAAAGGCAAAGAATTAAGAAATCTATGTTACGAGTGCCAAAGCAACGCGGATAGTGATACATGAGACGACGAATCTAATGCTTCAAATGCCTGAAAACACTGTCATTTTGTGACTGATCCAAGTCATTGCCCATGTGAGTGTCAAAATGATTGTAGAGGTCTGTAGATGTGTTTTCGCATATTGATGAGTCCCACGGGTTCTACCCGTAGTGGAGTCCCACACCCTTCGAAGACAAAGTGACTCCCGCAACTCATACTCACCGGACAGTGTGACTCGCTTGAGTCATACTCTCTTGACAGTGTGACTCGCTTAAGTCATACTCTTGGGAGAGTGTGACTCCCTTGAGTCATACTCTCAGGATATTGTGACGCCATTGAGTCACATTTTGAAGTTAGTGTGACTCCTTTTAGTCATAATGACGGGACTTCTGTATTGTGACTTCCACTGTCAGGATATGGATAAGGAAGTAGGGAATGTGTTAAAAGTAGTTGCCAACATGCCAAATGATATGCAAGTCG
This sequence comes from Pohlia nutans, assembly GCA_022496805.1. Taxonomy (NCBI): domain Eukaryota; kingdom Viridiplantae; phylum Streptophyta; class Bryopsida; order Bryales; family Mniaceae; genus Pohlia; species Pohlia nutans. The sequence goes on along the minus strand of CM040106.1, from coordinate 7,718,543 downwards.
AAGCATTCCGCTCGATTTCTAGTTTCCCGGCAATTACATTGCCGATTTTGGAAATGACGTCAAATGAGCTTGCGGGTGTTTCTGAGAGCAGCCGAGGCATACCCGCACAAGAGCCTTGCGGAATTCAAGAGCAGGGGGCTGATGATGCTGTAGGCACCGTGAACTCCGCGTGTTTAGTGCGCACTCGAGCAGCGCAGAAGGAGCTAGAAGGTGAGCTTCAGAGTGGTGACGGGGACAGCAGCCAGGACGAGCAATCAGAGGAGGAGGCATTCGTCGAGACCCGGTCAACATCAAAGAAGCGGAAGGTAAGACCATGAATTCTACGTGAGATGTTTCATATTTGTAATGATTCATAGTTATGTCAAACTTTAGATTAGCTGACTAGGAAGATTAAGAACTAATGTTTTATTTTTCAAATTGTTCTCATCCATTTCTGTTCTGAATCCGATTTCTCTAAATAGTCAAATGTCAAAGTTCATTCTTGAAATTAGGCGTCGACGTGGTCAGCTAAGTGCTACGTTGTAGCGGTTGTCTTGTATTCAGGGGGTGCACTCACATTTACCGGATCAGCCTAGGGCGTGGGCGGTGTTCCATCGTCGAAAGCCAACGAAGATTGCTGAATCAACACGGGTGAGGAGAAGAGTCGTCATAGACGAGGATAACCGACAGACCGAGCACTCGAGCGATACGCTGGAGGGGGAGGAATGGGCGAGGGACGACGAAGAGGAGTACAGTGCGGATGAAGACGACGGTGGTCAGCAACGAGAGGCAAACATGGAGTTCCTTGATGAGTTGGAGTTGTGGCAGCTGTCAATGTTGCGGCGGATGGCCCAGAAGGGTGCAGACCCGACACACTTGAGGGAGAGGGTGCGCAACCTGGAAGCTTCTCCGCACCGGCAATCGAAGTTGAAGAACCTGAGGAGGAACATTAAGAAATCCGACAACATTGATTTGGGCACTGCCGAAGGAAGTCGCATTTGGGTAGAAGTTGATCAAGTTGGGTGCCCTACGGGACTGCACCGACCTGATTGGCTGACTAGATTGCGAGGATATTCCCAGGACTTGGACTGGAGCGTGGACAACTTCAAGGAACATCCTCGACCGCTACTGCTTGCGATAAAGGAAAAAATGGCGGCGCAATTCAAATACCGGGGCGGACTCGGTGATGTTCCTGAGGAGGTGTTCTTCCAAGAATTGCGGACACAGATGCGGACAAAGAGGTCAAACATGAAGAAGATGCTGGAGCAAGGTCTTCCTCTTCCCGGGTATATCAAGAAACAACACGTGGAGAACTTCAAGAGATTGATCGCGAGGACAGACAAGATCGCCGAGGCGTATCGGATGAAGGCTTGCAGGAAGAGTGTGCAAAACGTGTCCCACTCCGGGCGATCAGAGGGGGAAGTTAGATCCCGGCTTGTAAGTGACTCCTGAAACCACTCTACTATGTTATAAGCAATGTCGTTTGAGTGATGTAGAATACGTGACTGGGAGCAGTCATGTTTACGAACCACATGACTGTGCACAGTGGTTCACATGACTCCATCCAGTTGTATACACGGAGGAGATTTAATTATATGACTCATGACAGTCATAGTTGCTTGGATTGTTTAATATTGGTCCCTTCGCATCTTTTTCATGTATTCGCAGTTGCTTCTCTCACAGGCTGCAGATTTGGATCGCCCCCCAACGCAGTTGGAAGTGGAGACGGAGCTTCATACACCCGGGAAATCAAACCGCAACCACTCGTCTTTTTCAAGGGGAGGAGAGCGGGGCATTGCAGCGGTCCGGAGCGAGTTGCACTCTTTCCAGGATAGCGTGAAGGGTGAATTGGAGGACATGAAGGCCATGTTCAAAGAGCTTCTGCAGGAGGTCCGCAAGCAAAAGGCGAGGGCGACACCACCAGCTTCGTCTGAGGTGGGCACCACGGGGTTGGAGGAACCGCCAATGCATGAAGAGGGGCCGTCTAAAGAAGAAGCTCCAGTCGGGGACCCGCACAAGGAAAAAACTATACAAAAGTCCTCCGCAGCTGTGGTCCGTGCTCCAGCGGTTGAGGCAGCACACGCATCTCCGGAGGTGCGTGCTCTAACTTGAATGTTAGAGATAGTATTGTACAAACAAATTGGCGTGCACCAACCCTAAAGGAAAAGAATGTAGAAAAAGTGAATAAAGATGCCAAATTGTTCCAATTTTTGAAAACCAATCGGATAAAATCACTAGTTTTTATTGAAATCATTCAAATATGTGGATGAAAACATAATTCTAGATGAATATGTTAGGGAGATGCAGGGGGGGTCCGGTTGAATAGGGAGAGGGAGTCGCCACTAAATTATATTCTTGCATGTGAGCTACCAGGAGCCTAAGGAAAGCGGGAAGTTGGGGGGATGTGATTGTCAGGAGGTACTGGTCGAAGTCGGTGGCCAGATGCTGCCTAGGAAGGATAAGCAGCCGCCGAGGAAGAGGAGGGGCGAGGCCGAGAAACTCTTGGCGGACCAACCCACGCGACCTAAGCGGCGAGCATCAGCAAAAGAAAAGGTAAGTTGGCTCTCAACCCGTCTCATATGCTAAATGTGACAGGCATTAGTCATAAACTTTGAATTATCACATGGACCCGTTATAATTATAAAAAATTAATATAACAGTGAGTTGTTGTTTTTGTTTCACATATAAGTGACTAGTCGGAAGTTGCATTGACTCCAAATATGTTATTAATTGTTGGTCATGGAGGTGTTGCATCCAGGTTGTCGAGGAGGACTTGTCTGAGCGTGCAGTGAAGAGGGTGGCCAAGGGAGGTGCTAGAAGAGGGAGTCCATTGAAGAAGATGAAGGTGAGAAGTGGGGGGAAGTTTCCAGTGGTTAGGGTGTCCAATTCATCGCGTAAAAAGATAGTCGTTCTGAACGTTGTAGGCTTGCTATGCGACATCCGGCCACTGCACGATAAGGAGGAATGGGGTGCAGACCTAGTGGTCCTTTGTGACAGAGACTTCAATGTGAAAATTAAGATGAGGGCCGACTGTGGGCAATTCTTGACGTCGTTGTGTAGGAGTTTCGATGTTGGGATTTGGTCAACCATAGAGCAAGGTCTCCTAGAAGTAGTGGCCAAGTTCTTGGCAAGAGGAACACGGATGAAGTGGAGTTTCGTGTGGGGAAAAGAAACTCACGGTAGCACAAGAGACCTCAACAATCTTTTTAGCATGATACCCGACCCGACAGCTGGTGCAGGTCGTTGCCTTCAATTTGACTGTGATGTAGCTGCAACGGCGTGCTCCCCACCCTCAAATGTGATTAATCCTGCACGATGGGACCCGTTAGAGCATAACGACGACTTTTTGAGCAGAATCATAGAGCCATTCGAAGCTTTAGCGTGCAACCCCTCTGACGTTGAATATTGCTTGGGGCACTTGGCCAACAAGGTCGGCTTAGCATCGATACCACGTAACTTGGTAGGTCTACGGTGCATCATCTGTTGTTTCTTTTCTTTTTTCTCCATGGGTTTCCTAACCTTGAATCTTTTCAACTGCGGACGCAGGAATTTGAAGCATTGCCGGTGGTTGTGGAGGCTTTAGCTCCAGTGGTGGCCACGGGCTCAAAGGTGGTAGAGGCTTCAACCCCAGCCTTGGCCACGGGCTCAAAGATGGCAGAGGTTTCAACTCTTGTGTTGGCTATCGGGTCGAAGGTTACAATCTTTGACTTCGACGAAGAGATGAAGGCGACGGGACAGCGGTAGGTTATGGTGTGATTGTCAGCCTTGCAGGAGGTACACTGCATGGGCGGATTATTGAGGAAGGCAATGTTTTTGTGGCAATTTCTTCCATCGTTCCGGGATCGAAGGGGTCTGGCTGTACGAGGCAAACAACGACAATGAGCCTCCAATGGTCCGTTTAGGAGACGCACTGAACTCTATGACCAAGTGGCCACTGGAAGCAGTGAAGGCAGCGTGAATAGCACATCGTAAGATCCTGGCCATCTGCTTTTTTATGTGTTGAGGAGGAGTAGAAGCTGCTAACGCTAGATAGCGCCATCGTCTAGGACTTTCTGTGAATGATGGGCTATCCTTTGTGATACTCAGTTTCATTTTAAACCAAACTGAATTTCATTTCTCGGTAGTATCTTTTGTTTCTCTTTCATTGCCTCCTTTTGTACTTGCGTAGCGAACTTCTAGTTGAGTCATTCTCCCTTGCCGTGACTTCCTTGTCGTAATCGCAAATCACTAATAACAATAATGCAAACCCAACGCCATGCCGACACACGCATCGCACAAAACTACCAGCAACATGACTCTCAGTCACTCGTATGTGACTCTATGTAGTCATATACGGCAATATATATCAGTAATAAGAAGACTAGTATTAGTCATGCAATGACCGATGTGTTGCCAGTTTTGTCACTACTGCTAGTCATATTCGGTTTGCACTGTAGCAAAAAGATGACTGGCAGTCATGAAAACATGACTAGATCCAGTCACAGACGCTGTCGTCACATTCCAATTGCCATGCCACGTTTGCCAAGAATATGACTAGACGGAGTCATATTCCACGTCAGCACAAAATAAAACTCGTGGTCACAGTCCACGTGCATTGCCACGTTACCAGAATATAACTCAACAGAGTCACATTCCACGTCAACAACAAATATGATTGATAGTCACATTCCACGTGGAGGAACCACGTCAGATAAAAATGACTAAATAGAGTCACATTACACGTCAGCTAAAAATATGACTGACAGTCACATTACACGTGGAGGTCGCCACGTCAGCAAAAATATGACTCAAAAGAGTGACATTCCACGTCAGCCTAAAATGTGACTACACAGAGTCATATGCCACGTCAGTTTTTTCCCTCTTCTGCCTGGGCAGGTCAATGAAAGTTGTGTAATCCAAGTCCAGTCAACCCTATCCGTCCAATGCTGACGTGGCGCTTAGATTCCGCCCCTGTATACGCTGGGGACCGTATTTATTTTTATGACTCGATGTCTGAAGCGACTCGTCGGTAATGACTAGGTCCTGTCATCCCACGTGTCACATTCAGAAATCCCACTGCAGTCACATTTTCCAATTTTATGACTCCGCGTAGTCATAAACGCTAGTCACAAAAGGCCACTTTGTTGTAGTGTACTGATTTAAGTGACGAGAACTTCACTCTTTTCCGTTCAAACTCAGAACAACTCTTTCTTCCAAGTACTTACCGTATTGCTCTTCAACTACTAGTTTTACCCAACCGGCAGCCGATCACACAAGTGCAACTCGGTTTCCCCTCCCCAGATTACTACAACGACTTATTAATCAGAACAGACACTATACGGGGAGGTCGGAACTAACTATGGAGTCTAATTGACTGCCTTACACCGGTGACTCCCTGTTCTCCGTTTGCGTGGATAACCCAAGTGCTGGCACCTCAACCACACTACCTGTCCAGGAGTTCTATGTAGCCCGGAGTACACCCTCCTCACTGCCTAGCCACTAACCCGGATTACCTGATGCAAAGGATTCCAGACATCATTCTTTCAAACAGTCATTCAGTCACCCAAAACCACCTTCAGACTCTAAACCAAATCACTCGAGAACCCGACTTGCCTATCCAGTTACCAAGGGACTCCTGATCACTCCGCCAATCCACAAACAACCGTGACACAGACAAGTTTTTCAGTTAATGCAACTACAGCCGTTTACTAAAGAGGATCAGTGATACAAGAACACTCAAAGGATGGCAAGCATTCCTTGATAGACAGTGAGCCCAAAACTACAGGTTCGGGAATCCCTTGGATCCCAAAAACTCGGGATCCGGAAATCAAGGGGGACCACCCTAAACGTTCTTATCCTTATCCCCTTGGCTATAGCGCCCAGTCTTATCTACAAATATCCTAATGCTCAAAAAGAACTAGACTACCTAACCTAGTATGCCTACAAGCCTAAGCATGATCCGGTTCTTACCCTACCCCAGATCCCCTAAACTACTTGTAACTCCGGACTACTAGCACAGTCTTCCTCGGAACTTCCTTCTCGGTCAGATCCGGAACTAGCGGGGTCTTCCTTTGACTTCTTCCTCTGGTTCTCCCAGGCACACGCTTCCTCTTCCTCCTCTTCCTCCTCTTCCTCATCTTCCTTGTCCGCCTCGTCCCCTTCCAGCTCGTCCCCATCTAGCTAGTCCCTATTCGGCTGGTCCCCATCCGGACCTCCTTCTTGATCACCTGCATCTGGTTGACCTTCCACACCCCGGTCTCCTCTGTGGCCTCACCCTTTTCCCGGTTGGACCCCGGTCTCCTCCAACTCCACGACTTAGTCTGCCAAGTTGGCCAGGCTTGCCTCCGACTGATCTCCACCTAAACTTGGGGCCAAATTCCTTCTAGGCGTGCTCATCACTGGACTAGCAACCGGTCTTGACGTTGCCTCCGGAATAGAAGCACGTGCACCCATCATCTGGTCGAAGTCCCCAATTTCGGGTACCTCTTAAAATACTTGGAAGGTAGCCAACAAGTCGCTGTTGTCCAGTGGCTCTTTGTTCCCTCTCTGGTTGACCTCTCCTCCTTTCGTTCTAGACGCGGGTGGGAAGATAGCAAGGTTCTCGGCCACAAGCTTCCGGAGTTCGTTCAATCCTACATCGACCTTCTCGGCATATCTTTTCACCCGTCTGCAACCCGGGCAGCCCCATCCGGTTTTGCTGCGTCCACCTTGGCATCATACAACGTAGCCTTTGTTTGGGACTCTCCATCTGGCATGAACAGCTGCTGTAGGAGGTGGAGAGTAGTCCGGTCTTGCATTTGCATAGTCCGGATTTTCTCCATGTGGTGCTCGATCTACTTCTTCTAATCCAGCACCAGTAGGGCCATCTTGAAGTTGTCCCGCTTTTACTCCTCTTTCTCCTCCTCTATCTTGTGGATGAGATCCGTGTACTTCTCCACGTTCCTAATCCAAAGGAGTGTCCGGACTCCTCTCATTGAGGTGTAGATCGCTCCATACTTCTTCTCCCTCACCGGCCGGAAGCAGCCCTCCTCCGGTTTGTCTAGTGGTGGGGTGGCAGCCTTTGATTCTCTCCTTCGGTAAGTCTGCCCACCTGTCCGAGGCTCCTCCCGTTCCTCCGCCGGTTTAGAGCCCTTTCTTTTCTTTCTATCACCTTGAGGTTGTTCCTACGGCCACTCGATTCCGGAAGCCGGGCTCCCCTTCCATCCTAGGGTCCCCGGCCATCAACCGGAGTGCTCTTCTTTCTCATGGATGACCGAGTTGCCCCCCACCAGGATTGTAGCCTTGTCCTTGTCATCCAACATCCACAGAAGTCTCTTCTCAGTCCTCTTGTACGTGCTCTGGGTGCGACTTCCTCATCTGGTTCCTCCTCGGACTTCTCTCCATGGTCCGGATCTTCTTCCTTGTCCCAGGGCTCCGTAGGCTTCGGTTTATTTTCTTCCTGATTGGGGTCGAGTGCCTCCTGCTTCTCCGGTTCTTCCGACTCTTCCGATCGCTCCTCCTTGTTTGGTGGCGGCTCCTGGTCCATGATCTTTTGGTAATGCTCCCACTCTCATTTCTCTCTAGCCGTGAGGAGTCCGTACTTGGCATACAAGTGGTAGATAAAAGGGATTAGGGAACACCCTTTTCTCCCTCCAATCACCTCCCGGTTTACCACGTCGTCCAGGATGAGGCCCCATCCGGTCACCCGGTTGTTTATGTAGGCATCATAAATGGCCTTCATCAGCTTAATGCTGCAGGTGCTGGGCTTGTCCGGGCTCAAAATTGGCATCAAAAATTGATGCAAGCTCCTCTCCCAGTCGCTCATGCACTCATCTACCCGGAATTCGTCCTTGTCCGAGGGCGGCTTCAAAAAGTTGTCTCTTGACCCACTTGGTATTTTCCCTTGTCTTGTTGTAGCCAAAAGGGCTATCCGAGAAGTTGTGGGTGGCGCGCCAGTGCCCAATTCTTTGGCCATATCCGGAGTTTCTGCTACCGGAAGTCCGGTACCAACTTCTCCGCCGCTATCTCCTACAGCACGCTCTCGTTGAGGATGTCCCAGGGTACGTTGAGGAATCCCTCGCACCCAATCTTCTACAAATCCTCCCATAGCTGCTCCTGATGCTCCGGTGTGCTAGGGACGACCGGGCGCACTTGCTTCTCTACAATTGGGCGTCCAGGCCTCCAATCCTCCAGCTGCTTCATCCCCATGGCTACCGACTCCGAACTCCCTCCCTCCCAATTGCGAGGGCTCCACCTAAGGTGTTGGAAGAAATGCTTGCTGCCCGGTCGCTCTTCTCCACCACTCGCGGAGTCCTCAAACACAAAGATATGTTTTCATAGAGGGTTGGACGCGCTGCGGTGGAATGAACAATGCGTTGCCCAATTGACAGCCGCCCATTTCAAGGCGCGAAATGCGGCCGGGTCCAGCAAAGACCCGTCCATGCGACCTGGTTTCCAGTCCGGATACCCTGACCTGTCTGGAAACCTGTCCCAAATCCGGATTCTAGAAGACCTAGCAATAACTTCTACTTTGCGCGCAAGTGCCACTTTCTCACAAATAAATAAAAGCGCCATTATGGCCACTAACGCGCTTATTTTAGGAGATTCTGACTACTCCTAGCTAACCTAAAGTCCTAACTGGCTATTTTCCAAGCAAAAAAAGGTTCGACATTATCCCTTTTTCAAGGGTGAGCGTCCCCGCGAACACTCGAATCCTACAACTTACTCCTTTAAACAACCCTCCTATGAACTCTCCCTTTCTAATTCAAAATCCACTTTGAACACGGATTCCGGATAAAACTTCCTCACTCGCGATCCGTTCATCCGGGTATCCATCCATCTTCCTTCGAGAGCCTCTAACTACAGTGATGCGTTGGGAAAAGCTTATGTTACCTTGTAAGGACCTAGCTACCGAGTGTGCAATTCACCTGGAAACGTTTGATGTCGGCTAACATACAGCAACATCAATCCTCCTTCTTGGATCCCATGATCCTCTGGTAGCCGATCGTCGAAGGCCTCATTCCGGTTGACTTGGATCCACTTGTTCCTCTCAAGTGCTTCAGCTTGACCTTCCTCCTAATTCTCAATGGCCAGCAACCAGGGTGTAGGGTCCTCTACCCGGGTCTCCAACCGGGCTGCCATAATCAGATAAGTCTCTATTGTAAGCTCAATCCCGTGGACTGCCTCCTGACAAAAAACCATAAAATATGGTGTCTTTATGGTCGTCGTCTTCTCGGAGGGGTTGTACGCATGTATAGCCAATGCAAGTTTCCGGTCCTTGTCTGTCTTGTGCGCGGAAACCATCTTGTTCAAGATTTCCCCCACAATTGCGTTCAATCTTTCAGTCTCTTTGTTGGCGTTCAGGTTGTAGGGTGTGGTCTTCCTGTGTTTGAAGGCGTACTTGGTCGTGATGTCTACTATGACATCATTTAGAAAGTGCTTACCCCGGTCACTCAACAACTCCAAGGGGTACCCAAATCTCATCATAATTTCCTCGAACAGGAATTCGGCTGCAATCCGGACGTCATTCTTCCAGGTCGCCCGGGCCTCCACCCACTAGTCTGCATAATTTGTAGCCAGGATGATGTACCTCTTCCGTTCCGAGCTAATTGGAGTTATTGGCCCTACAAAGTCAATGCCCATTTTACAAAAGAGGCCAGCTGTACAATGGGAGTCAGCGGCCAATGGTTGCGGTATCCGGGAGCTCCGGTTCTTTGGCATTGGTCGCAACTCTAGATGAATTTCCTCACATCCTCGATGATAAATGGCTATGAGTATCCTTCACTCTTAATTATGTTGACAGTATTTATGGTGGCCAAGTGTCCTCCGGAAACACCATGTCTTGATATCACTGTAAGAAACCTTGGTAAAAAAAAACCGTAGTTGCATTCATCTGCGGTCTTTTTTACGAAATTTTCCTATAGTGTATAGATTGCAATTATATTGCTCAAAATTCAAAAAACACTAACTTCACATAATGGATTGGTGTTACTCATGTCTTTTTTTTGTTATTGGAAAGAACCCCCCTTGGATATCTACTTTGATTTGCAAAGTCTATTAAATCCCTCATGTCTCTTTTAGTCTCTGCAATGCCAAGATATTGTGTGTTCTTATATGATCATGATCTTACTCGTGTTTCTATATATATTGATAGTCATGCCAATCCTATCTTGGATAAGTTTGTATGGATTTGTTAGACATGATGTATGACTATATTTAATACGAGGTTGTGAGGACTCCAAACTCTAAAATCGTTGCTATGATCCTTGCAGTGAGTAAAAATTTCCTCACACTATCTACTACGTCTAACACTTGAATGGGGGCACCTTTATGGAGCATCACTCTCTAGATAACGTCATAGACAAGTTTATCACGCTATTTTCACCAACAATTCAGAATATTGTATTTGGCATGAAGAATTTCCTCAAGCAACGATCTAGAGCAATCGTGGCTCTCAAAGACTACAGCTTATTTAAATAAATCTATAAAAGCCAATTTCCAAGTCAAGTAGCGAGGAAGGTGTTTGTCTTCAAGATGTCTTTTGATCCACTAGGGAGTGCACTCAACCTAGTTGGGTAGATGCAAATTGCAGGTGACTTTTAGGACTTCTAGATAATATTTAACTAAGTCAAATAATTTGTGAAATGGACAACAGTGACATGCCGTGTTTATGATAAAAATATTTTAAAATGCTTACCATGGCACTTTGTCATATACAATCTAAGGAAGTCATGGACCAATAATTACTTTAGACATCTTTAACAAACTAATAAAGGAGAATAGCTTTGACAATACTATTTCCAAGGGATTTATTGATGATAGTGCTTAAGCAAATTGGAACGTTGTCCGCATGGTATATGGTAGTGGACACAAAGACGTCCCCACAGAGAACAATGAAATGGACATCTCTATTTCACTCGACTCTATGCCTTCAACAAACCACACCTAAGCACATCAAGCTAGAGTTCCAACAACACAAAGACCTATGCAAACAGTAGAAGGATGTAAAAACAAAAAATAAAGCGGAGACAAGATACAACATCATCTGAAGTTGGTGTATATCATTGGATGCTAGTACAAAGGCAAATGAATGACTGGATGGCATTCTAGCATTTTTTATACAAACAATGGAGAGGTTTTATACAATTGGTAAAAATTACATTTTTTAAATTTTATCCTCGCTATCTTTCTAGTCTACAAATATGCATCAACTAACTATAGACAACAATTACATAAAGAGAAAGTTACTTATAGTTACTTTCTCTTCAAAACTATATAGTTTTGAAGAGAAAGTAGAGATGCATTCTTGCAATATAGTAGAGAGAGTCTACAACAAATGGCTCTAGTCATCTGGCAACACTATGATTTGGTTGTACTGGGCCATTGTAAAAAACCTCATTCATGGTACCTACAAAGCATATCTTCAATGAGATTGGTTAGGAAAGGACCCTAACCAAGCTGAACTCTGGCTTTGCTAGGCTCAAGGAAATCGAGACTCTAAGTTGATAAGTGCTGTTGTTAGTGCATTTCCAAAAGCAAAGGATCTTCTGACTAAGCGAATAGTGTTTTAGAATGTCAAATTATTTCTCTTCATAAAGCAAAAGCTAAATTTGCCGCCAAGATCTTTCTAAGATTCAAATTGGTCGAATACGGTGAACTATTCCATCCCCCGCATTAATACACAGTCCATTAGCAAGAGCACGTATATTGAGTAGTCACTTTTGGATTGTGGCCAAAGCTTCCAATATACCACCGTCAGTGCAAGAAGCTGATTGTGACTCGTTTAGATGTCACAGTGCTCGATTGCTAGCAAGGTTTGGGACAAAAATGTCAAATAGTGCAGGCCCAAACTAACAAGAAATTTGAGGTCAAAGTTGGAAGAGGTCTTTAGTATACACTTGCGCTAATGTTTTCCTCGAAGAAGAAGAATTTCAAATCAAGTAACTCCAAAATTGAAGCTGGATTTTGGTTTTGCGTTGATGACACCAACTAATGTATAAAAAGGAACAAAAATTATATACATTGGATTGGCCAAGTATTCCTACGATTTGGAATGTAAAAAACTGAAGATAGGTACAAATCTCCCCAGGGAGTGCACTCTTCAAGTCATGTACAAAATATATGTATTAGAGACATATTTCAATCGAGCGGAAAGTAGATATACATGGGGCTTGGAGTTTAATTTCTCATTTTTAGCCCATGTCTTCATAAGGAAATGTATTTTGAGGCTGTGAGATTTGTACATATATTGCTTAATTTTAGCCAAAAGAAAAATGTATTCACGGGGGTTTTAATTAGGGAAATGCACGCACGTGATTCTTGGCTTTATTGAATAATGCACTCCTTGAGCAAATCTCACTCGCTAAGAAATCTTTTCTATAGAAGGTGCAATTTCTCAATTGCAACAGTGTGGACAGATGTCACCTCAGTGACAATTCTAGTTATCATACAACTTGCTTCTCAACAAGTCTCCGTTTCATGTGCCTGAGAACCCAAAAACCCATCCACCTAGGCGATACAAAGTACCGGTCAGCGGAACTCCAAATGCCCCCACTACTAAGCACCAAAAGGAGTGGGTAAGCGCCAACCTTATTTCAACTTGCCGTGTATTAGACATGACCACCATCCATACCTTGATTGTTGTTGCGCTATTGCACTCGACATTGGAAAGCACTACAAGAAACTGGCCTTTTTGTGACTAGCGTTTATGACTACGCGGAGTCATAAAATCGGAAAATGTGACTGCAGTGATATTTCTGAATGTGACGCGCGGGATGACAGGGCCCAGTCATTACCGACGAGTCGCTTCAGACATCCAGTCATAAAGATAAATACGCTCCCCAGCGTATACAGAGGCGGAATCTAAGCGCCACGTCAGCATTGGACGGATAGGGTTGACCGGCCTTGGGTTACACAACTTTCATTGACCTGCCCAAGCAGAAGAGGGAAAAAATTGACGTGGCATATGACTCTGTGTAGTCACATTTTAGACTGACGTGGAATGTCAGTCTGTTGAGTCATATTTCTGCTGACGTGGCGACCTCCACGTGTAATGTGACTGTTAGTCATATTTTTGGCTGACGTGTAATGTGACTCTATTTAGTCATTTTTTTCTGACGTGGTTCCTCCACGTGGAATGCGACTATCAGTCATATTTGTGGCTGACGTGGAATGTGACTCTGTTGAGTTATATTCTGGTGACGTGGCAATGCACGTGGACTGTGACCACGAGTTATATTTTGTGCTGACGTGGAATACGACTCGGTCTAGTCATATCTTTGGCAGACGTGGCAAGGCAACTGAAATGTGACGACAGCGTCTGTGACTGGATCCAGTCATGTGTTCATGACTGCCAGTCATCTTTTTGCTACAGTGCAAACCGAATATGACTAGTAGTAGTGACAAAACTGGCAACACTTCGGTCACTGCATGACTAATACTAGTCTTCTTATTACTGATATATATTGCCGTATATGACTACATAGAGTCACATACGGGTGACTGAGAGTCATGTTGCTGGAAGTTTTGTGCGATGCGTGTGTCGGCATGGCGTTGGGTTCGCATTATTGTTAGCAGTGATTTGCGATTATGGCAAGGAAGTCACGGCAAGGGAGAATGACTCAATTCGAAGTTCACTACGCAAGTACAAAAGGAGGCAATGAAAGAGAAACAAAAGGTACTGCCGAGAAATGAAATTGAGTTCAGTTTAAAATGAAACTGAGTATCACAAAGGATAGCCCATCGGTCACAGAAAGTCCTAGACGATGGCGCTATCTAGCGTTAGCAGCTTCTACTCCTCCTCAACACATAAAAAAGCAGATGGCCAGGATCTTACGATGTGCAATTAGGCTGCCTTCACTGCTTTAAGGGGCCACTTGGTCACGGAGTTCAGTGCGTCTCCTAAACGGACCATTGGAGGGTCACTGTTGTCGTTTGCCTCGTACAGCCAGACCCTCTCCGATCCAGGAACGATGGAAGAAATCGCCACAGAAACATTGCCCTCCTCAATAATGCGCCCGTGCAGTGTACCTCCTGCAAGGCTGACAATCATACCGTGACCTACGGCTCTCCCCGTCTCCTTCATCTCTTCGTCGTAGTCAAAGATTGTAACCTTCAACCCTATGGCCAACACTGGAGCTGAAACCTCTGCCACCTTTGAGCCCGTGGCCAATGCGGGGGCTAAAGTGTCCATTGCCTTTGAGCCTGTGGCCAAAGCTGTGTTTGAAGCCTCCACCACCTTTGAGCCCGTGGCCAGCACTGGGGCTGAAGCCTCCACTACCGCCGGCAATGCTTCCGGTTCCTGCGTCCACGGTTTAAAAGATTCAAGGTTAGAAAACCCATGGAGAAAAAAGAAAAGAAACAGGAGATGATGCACCATGGACCTACCAAGTTACGTGGTATCGATGCTAAGCCGACCTTGTTGGCCAAGTGCCCCAAGCAGTATTCAACGTCAGAGGGGTTGCACGCTAAAGCTTCGAATGGCTCTATGATTCTGCTCAAAAAGTCGTCGTTATGCTCTAACGGGTCCCATCGTGCAGGATTAATCACATTTGAGGGTGGGGAGCGCGCCGTTGCAGCTACATCACAGTCAAATTGAAGGCAACGACCTGCACCAGCTGTCGGGTCGGGTATCATGCTAAAAAGATTGTTGAGGTCTCTTGTGCTACCGTGAGTTTCTTTTCCCCACACGAAACTCCACTTCATCCGTGTTCCTCTTGCCAAGAACTTGGTCACTACTTCTAGGAGACCTTGCTCTATGGTTGACCAAATCCCAACATCGAAACTCCTACACAACGACGTCAAGAATTGCCCACAGTCGGCCCTCATCTTAATTTTCACATTGAAGTCTCTGTCACAAAGGACCACTAGGTCTGCACCCCATTCCTCCTTATCGTGCAGTGGCCGGATGTCGCATAGCAAGCCTACAACGTTCAGAACCAATATCTTTTTACGCGATGAATTGGACACCCTAACCACTGGAAACTTCCCCCCACCTCTCACCTTCTTCTTCAATGGACTCCCTCCTCTAGCAGCCCTCTTGGCCACCCTCTTGACTGCACGCTCAGACAAGTCCTCCTCGGCAACCTGGATGCAACACCTCCATGACCAACAATTAATAACATATTTAGAGTCAATGCAACTTACATGCGTAGAAATTCCGACTAGTCACTGATATTTGAAACAAAAATGACTACTCGCTCTTTATAATTATAACGGGTCCATGTGAGAATTCAAAGTTTATGACTAATGCCTGTCACATTTAGCATATGTGACGGGTTGAGTGCCAACTTACCTTTTCTTTTGCTGATGCTCGCCGCTTAGGTCTCGCGGGTTGGTCCGCCAAGAGCTTCTCGGCCTCGCCCCTCCTCTTTCTCGGCCGCTGCTTGTCCTTTTTAGGCAGCATCTGGCTATGGACTTCGACCGGTACCTCCTGACAATCACTTCCCCCCGACTTCCTGCTTTCCCTAGGCTCCTGTTAGCTCACATGCAAGAGTATAATTTAGTGGCGACTCCCTCTCCCTGTTCAACCGGACCCCCCCTGCATCTCCCTAACATATTCATCTAGAATTATGTTTTCATCCACATATTTGAATGAATTCAATAAAAACTATCGATTTTATCCGATTGGTTTTCAAAAATTGGAACAATTTGGCATCTTTATTCACTTTTTCTACATTCTTTTCCTTTAGGCTTGGTGTACGCCAATTTGTTTGTACAATACTATCTCTAACATTCAGGTTAGAGCACGCACCTTCAGAGATGCGTGTGCTGCCTCAACCATTGGAGCACTGACCACAGCTGCGAAGGACTCTCGTATAGTTTTTACCTTGTGCAGGTCCCCGACTCGAGCTTCTTCTTCAGGCGGCCCCTCTTCATGCATCGGCAGTTCCTCCAACCCCGTGGTGCCCACCTCAGACGAAGCTGGTGGTATCGTCCCCGCCCTTTGCTTGCGGACCTCCTGCAGAAGCTCTTTGAACATGGCCTTCATGTCCTCCAATTCACCCTTTACGCTATCTTGGAAAGAGTGCAACTCGCTCCGGACCGCTGCAATGCCCCGCTCTCCTCCCCTTGAAAAAGACGAGTGGTTGCGGTTTGATTTCCCGGGTGTATGAAGCTCCGTCTCCACTTCTAACTGTGTTGGAGGGCGATCCAAATCTGCAGCCTGTGAGAGAAGCAACTGCGAATCCATGAAAAAGATGGGAAGGGATCAATATATTGCAATCCAAGCAACTATGACTGTCATGAGTCATATAATTATATCTCCTACGTGTATACAACTGGATGGAGTCATGTGAACCACTGTGCACAGTCATGTGGTTCGTAAACATGACTGCTCCCAGTCACGTATTCTACATCACTCAAACGACATTACTTATAACATAGTAGAGTGGTTTCAGGAGTCACTTACAAGCCAGGATCTAACTTCCCCCTCTGATCGCCCGGAGTGGGACACGTTTTGCACACTCTTCCTGCAAGCCTTCATCCGATACGCCTCGGCGATCTTGTCTGTCCTCGAGATCAATCTCTTGAAGTTCTCCACGCGTTGTTTCTTGACATACCCGGGAAGAGGGAGACCTTGCTCCAGCATCTTCTTCATGTTTGACCTTTTTGTCCGCATCTGTGTCCGCAATTCTTGGAAGAACAACCCCTCAGGAACATCACCGAGTCCGCCCCGGTATTCGAATTGCGCCGCCATTTTTTCCTTTATCGCAAGCACTAGCGATCGAGGATGCTCCTTGAAGTTGTCCACGCTCCAATCCAAGTCCCGGGAATAGCCTCGCAGTCAAGTCAGCCAATCAGGTCAGTGCAGTCCCGTGGGGCACCCAGCTTGGTCAACTTCTACCCACATGCGACTTCCTCCAGCAGTGCCCAAATCAATGTTGTCGGATTTCTTAATGTTCCTCCTTAGGTTCTTCAACTTCGATTGCCGGTGCGGAGAGGCTTCCAAGTTGCGCACCCTCTCCCTCAAGTGTGTCAGGTCTGCACCCTTCTGGGCCATCCGCCGCAACACTGACAGCTGCCGCAACTCCAACTCATCGAGGAGCTCCATGTTTGCCTCTCCTTGCTGACCACCGTCGTCTTCATCCGCACTGTACTCCTCTTCGTCGTCCCTCGCCCATTCCTCCCCCTCCAGCGTATCGCTCGAGTGCTCGGTCTGTCGGTTATCCTCGTCTATGACGACTCTTCTCCTCACCCGTGTTGATTCTGCAATCTTCGTTGGCTTTTGACGATGGGGCACCGCCCACGCCTTAGGCTGATCCGGTAAATGTGAAT
Organism: Pohlia nutans; assembly: GCA_022496805.1. Lineage (NCBI taxonomy): Eukaryota > Viridiplantae > Streptophyta > Bryopsida > Bryales > Mniaceae > Pohlia > Pohlia nutans. The sequence goes on along the minus strand of CM040106.1, from coordinate 7,701,332 downwards.
GCACCCCCTGAATACAAGACAACCGCTGCAACGTATCATTTAGCTGACCATGTCGACGCCTAATTTCAAGAATGAACTTTGACATTTGACTATTTAGAGAAATCAGATTCTGAGCAATTTTTAAAAAAACCATCAATTCTATAACTTCATAGTCAGCCAATCTAAAGTTTGACATAACTATGAATCATTACAAATATGAAACATCTCACGTAGAATTCATGGTCTTACCTTCCGCTTCTTTGATGTTGACCGCGTCTCGACGGATGCCTCCTCCTCTGATTGCTCGTCCTGGCTGCTGTCCTCATCACTACTCTGAAGCTCACCTTCTAGCTCCCTCTGCGCTGCTCGAGTGCGCACTAAACACGCGGAGTTCACGGTGCCTACAACATCATCAACCCCTTGCTCTTGAATTTTGCAAGGCTCTTGTGCGGGTATGCCTCGGCTGCTCTCAAAATCACCCGTGAGCTCATTCGACATCATTTCCAAAATCGGCAATGTAATTGCCGGGAAACTAGAAATCGAGCGGAATACTTCGACTTGCATATCATTTGGCATGTTAGCAACTACTCTTAACACATTCCCTACTTCCTTATCCATATCCTGACAGTGGAAGTCACAATACAGAAGTCTCGTCATTACGACTAGAAGGAGTCACACTGACTTCAAAGTGTGACTCAATGGCGTCACAATATCTTGAGAGTATGACTCAAAGGAGTCACACTGTCCCGAGAGTATGACTCAAGCAAGTCACATTGTCAAGAGAGTATGACTCAAGCGAGTCACACTGTCCGGTGACTATGACTTGCGGGAGTTACTTTGTCTTCGACGGGTGTGGGACTCCACTACGGGTAGAACCTGTGGGACTCATCAATATGTGAAAACACATCTACAGACCTCCACAATCATTTCAACACTCACGAAGAAGTCGACCAGCATGTCCTCATCGATATTGGGGTATCCTGCGGCTTTTTTCCCAATTTCATGCAATTGTTATGAAGCCACTATTAACGCATCGGACATGCGCACCACCACCAACACCTGCACTCTCCAATTAGGGTTCAGTACTTGCATTTAATTCGCCGTCTAGACCGAGACTATGATCTAATTCTAGCTTTATTTGCCGTCTAGACACTGACTTTATGCCCTGTAATGGTAGGAGCCTACTATCTAGAGGATTCCGACTTTCTGTAATGATAATGAAGTTGCAGTAAGTTGAGTGGGAGAACACATAAATTTGAAACCATGAAGGCATGCTGCGTGATGCATGCCAGTAATTAATCAACACGGGTAGGTGGCGAAACGGATGGATTATGACCCTAAGGAATCCCTAAATGCTATCGGCGTGCTCATCCCGTTGCATATGAGGCAAAAAGGATGCGTGATCAATGGCCGATGTAGGCGTGACTAAGTCAGGCATTCAGTTGCTTAACAGAACTAGAGGCACTAATTGCAATTCCAGATGATATTAACTCAAATTATCCAATGTTTAACCCTTTAGGGCCGAAGGCGCCCCTGCCCTGTTTTTGCAAAAAAAAAGAGGTCTTTTGTAATTAACGCGACACTCCGGGCAGATGCTTTTTCTGATCAAGGATCTGAACTTGAAGAAGGAATCTATACTTCTCGAGGGAACACAGGCAGGAAAATCGCCGAGAATGGTGGTGGTACTCACGCCTTATTTTGGATCGGATTAGACATCCGTACTGTATGCTTTGACAAGGTATACAGTGATTGAGAACACAGGTTTTGACAAAATCCCCACCCTCAGATTGACGCACAGGATGCATCTTACACCCATACGCTTCGCTCAAAGGCTTGCCAGGCGCAAAATGTTCGTGCCCTCACTCGCTCTGAAGAACTCTTCACAAGGGCAGGCACGCTTTTTCTATAATTTCAGAAATTCAGTTTAAATCAACCAAAAATGGCTCTTCCGGCCTTAAAGGGTTAACAACCAAGCGTGCTGATCATAAGTTACCCAATGTTTAACAACCTTTACAAAACATCTCCTTTAGATATGAGGCTATTCAGGATAAGGATGTTACTCCTAGAGCGTCCTACCATCATAATACTTGATGAAGGGCATATTCTAGCACTACTGAAGTCTCAAATTCACAACAGAAACATGACACACTTCATAATATGGCAGGAAGCCAAAGCTATAGAAACAGGGATGAAGTGCAGCTCAGAGGACACCCAGTGTATATTCTATGGAAAGAATGTATCTGAGGTGTACATTTTAGGCTGTGGTGTCTCCTGATAACCAGAAACAACATTTACTAACTACAAAGCCTAACTCTTTCAAACAGAAGAGAGTGGCGACTAGTGCAATAGCGTTATAGACAGTACGTTGATCTTTACAACGCAAATAACACAATTCCACAACGTGATTCATGAAGGCCGCGACTTTCTAACATAGAATCAAGCTAATCTGTAAGAAACTGAAGAAATGGTGCGAACCCTGAGAATTCCTGGTTGTTGTTCCTGGCTACTGGATTTATGTTTCTAATTTCTTGGCGTGGATATTGGCAAGAACTTATTGAAACTTTGGCTTGGGCTCATGAACGTACGCCTTTAGCAAATTTAGTTCGCTGGAAAGACAAACCAGTAGCTCTTTCTATTGTTCAAGCAAGATTAGTCGGATTAGCCCACTTCTCAGTAGGTTATATCATCAAGCTCGAAAATGGAATCCTAAAATGGCATCTTATATCTTTACTGAGCGAAAAACCCCACTGAAAAAGACAGTAATCATCTATAATCCTTCAACATTCGACCCGAAGATCACTGAGGCCATTCACGAGCCGAAGCTTAGGGCAAACGCTATCCAAGTGCAAAGTGCAGATCTAGGTATCGCAATGTCACGATAATTCGAGCGCAAACAAGTAACCAATTCCCTAAGCTCTTAGTAGCAACTATGATCATAATCACTCTACAAAAGTGCAGGAACACCAAGAAAGGCTTATTCGGCTAAATTCAGTAAGGTTTCAGTTCACGGGGCAAAATCCACCATCGTGCTGGCATATGAAACAAGCAAGCCCAAGTTTTAAACAATTGAATGCTGTCACAACTCCACTACGAGTAATGTTATCAGGTTCAACATAATTTCTCCTTGTTCCTTATTTGAGCAAAGATTTGAGCAAAGATATTTGAGCAAAGATGTTCCTCATTCGAGTAGCTCTACACGTGCCTATATGCCATGCGGTCTGGATTTGTAAAATCATTTGCTACGGTTGCTAATCTAAAGTTCAACATCCTTCAGGTACTATTCTTTGTCTCCTCAGGTACTATTCTTTGTCTATTCATGATCGATAGAGCCTCCTTGAGCTCAGGCTTCATTGACACCAAGGATCATACGTCATTGCATGATATATAGAAGATGAAGCCGCACCAATATTGACAGGGTGGATCAGTGAATTGGAAGGAGAAGGTGCTTGGAACAGAGGCTTCCGAGCTCCATTTCGACAATGAAGAACTAACGTGGCGAGAAGTTATTAATCAGTAGCAGTACTACCACACACTCTCACCCTAACCCTGCGTAAACCCTAACCCTAACTGCTGGCGCCTTCATCTCGTGGAGCGTTGGCAATGGGGTAACGTCAAAACCTATGCTCCTCAACGACTTCGACACCGGGACTGGTAAACCCTAAACCCTACCTCTGTGATGAGTCCCGCCTACAGCCAATGGAAGCAATTAGTTCTAAGCCAAAGTAATAAGTATGCATGTGCAGGAACAACGGAGGATCGCAAACAACAGCAAATGTGAGCATCGAATTTGCAAGAAAAAAAAAGAAGGTATGTAACTCACCAAGGGCCGGCAGGTTTCTTGACTTCCGTGCTTGTCGCAAGCGGTGGCAGACCTAGCTCCTTCAGGACCTCCTCATTCTTCTGGATTCTCCTCATCCGCTCCTTCTCGTACTCTGGAAATCCAAGCGCCATGTTCCGTCTTTGTAGGGCCAGAGAATCTCCGTCCTAGAAGTCTGCCATGCGCTTGAAATAATGTCAAACCCTGTCCCTGCCACTGTGGCTCGGCTCATTCCCTTTGCCACGTGTCAAACGCCGCCCCTCCCACAATACATGTGACTTGGATCAGTCACATGGGCAATGACTTGGATCAGTCACAAAATGACTGTTTTCAGGCATTTGAAGCATTAGATTTGTCATCTCATGTATCTTATCTTATGCTTCGTATAAAATTTGAAGCATAAGATATGCTCCTGATATAAAATTCAGTCTCATCTGAATTATACTTCACACATTATGATCAATTGAAATTGTCATTTTAAAACCATGAATCCTAGGTTCTTTAGGGGTTAATGGTTGCTGGGAACTCTAGGAATGCACTTGGAAGGTGGGATTGCTTGCTACGATGCTTGAAATCAGGTAAACATTTCTAGTCTTCGTTATAAACTTATAAGCTACTGTTTCGCTCTGAATATCTTCAAAATGAATAGTTCAAATTCTGCTTGTCATTTGAAGCCTAGATGGTTGGGAACGAAAGCTTACACATTCAGTGTTTGCATGTCTTGAATTTTTGTGGTGGGGGGCTTTCAAAGCTCTACTTTGGGGCCTCAAATACTTTTTGTACTTGTGTCTTGTGTTTTTGGTTAAGTTGCATATTCTGAAGCCAGATCCAAACCCTTAATCTTTTAACCGGTAAAGGACCAAGCATTCACCGGTTTAAAATGTCAAATTCAATTGATCATATTATGAAAAATTATAATTTAGATGTGATCAAATTTCATAATACCAATGTGGTTATTTAGAAATTGTTATTGTGGTGACGGTTAGGGAATTCGGGAATTTCTATTTGAGAAACGCTGTCAATGAATTTCTGTGTATGGCTCTAAGACTTTGACAGTCTTGTGAATTTCAAGAGAACCAACTTTGTGAACATTTCTCACCGAGGGTGAGAAGATTCTTGCAATACCTTCCTTTGATTCCCGAATAGTGTCTTTTGGTTTGCGCAGCTGATCAATAGTTACAGGGTTGGATTACTTGCAAAGCATATTGTCTGGCAACATAAGTATTTACATCCATGTACTCGCCCTGCCTTAGTTTGTCCGTTGTGTAAGGTGGTTACCCCATTCCCAACTGAATAAGAAATACAGATATGCTTCTTTGATATTATTATTATTATTATTATTATTTAGAGTTAGACAAGAAGAAATAGATTCCAACACAAGTTAAAACATAATTTTTGGATGAAGAATGAATTAGTTATGAATTTTCAAAGTTGAAGTATGACACATCCCATTCACGTCACATAGATAGAGTTTTTATTGTTCAAAGAAGATTTGTATTGCACACACTAAAGATGCTTAAACCAACAACAACAAATCTATAACCACACTTACATCTACTAAAACCAATAAGAGAGAACCCATTACCAACTGTAAGTCATGCTACAACCAACATCATTGCAACATTGATTACGGAAAATGCCCCTAGCTGTTGGTTTAAGACGCTAGTTGGCAATGGGGTAACCACCTTAGGTCCTTGCCTTTAGTGACTACAGTAGTGATGTTACGATGACTGTACTCTCTTGACATAATCTCTCCATTTAATGATGTTACAATGACTGTACTCTCTTTACACAATTGTCTTCTTTAATCAGTTTAATTGTGTCGTGAGCAGTTATGGCTTGAATACTTTCATGTATGTGTACACTAGAAATGCTCTCAACAAAATCTAAGTTGAATAGTCACAAAATGACAGTTTTTTAGAGAGACGTTCCTTTTTGGAACCCATATCGCGCCATTGCCCACATGTATGACTTGATTGAATCACATAACTCTGTCGAGTCATATATATATGACTACCTGGCCTCATATAACTATGTGGAGTCATATGTGTGGCTCCTTTGAGTGTTTTACACCGTAGTCTTCATTGCCTCAACTATATCAACAATACCTGATTCTAATCAGAGTAGTGGCTCTATACTTTTGTACTAACTCCGTGATACGGTTCAACCCTCAAGATGGAAGAAGCAGAGCTCAGCAACCTAAAGCATCTACAGCTATGGCAAGAAGAAGAAATTCAAGCAGACGCCCTGCGATTATCAAAGTATCCATGTCCATGCGTGGAATGTGCGGGAGGGAAAGTCCTCGATCGAGCCACAATTCGAAGACATCTTCGCATTCGGAAAAGGGACCCGATTTTCATAGCCTCTATTTTGGTAAGTGAGTCCAATCAACTACCCCTTAATGAGCATATCCGAGTGGTCTGTAAGAGGCCGACTTCAAAACTTTATGTGCACAAATTGTGTAGGCCCGGAGGAGACCCATTGTAAAAGCTGCTTGTCTGACATCACTAACATCCTTTCTACGCGGAAAACGTTCTTCCACAAACGCCATCCCGATAGCGACGTCCGCAAGAGTTCAGGCCTTGCAGAAGTGGCGGTTAAACATGTATGATGGACAGTGGTGTGATGGACCTATTCCTAAGTTGACACAATTTTCCTTTTGGAAAAGAGAATGGGAAGTGAAGGTATCTGGATTCCCCTTTATGGGCTGGGGTCTTTCTGCAATGCAGACCGCCAAAGAGGGTGATGAATTGCTCCCCTTTGTAGGCCCACAGTATACCTCCACGGAGTACAGGCTCTTGAGCAAAGCACACCCTTGGATCAAGTCGTATGTGATGCAAGCGGAGTCGGACTTGTACATCGACGGGGACGTAGTAAAAGGAAATGTCGCAGGGTTCATTAATAGTTCCATCGGAAGAACTCAGATAGGGAATGTTGTGTGGGAGTTTCGTATGTTGCCTAAACCTTGGAACACCAAGGAATGGGGTTATGTCATTACCATAGCTTCCAGGGACATCAAGGCCGGAGAGGAACTCTTTGCACACTACTCTCTAAATACGTGCAGTGTATTAGATATGTAAAGGATCACAGCAGCGACAGGATAACTGTACGCAATCATGTTTTTTGTAATGTGACTAGTCTCAGTCAAGTTTTCCAGAAAAGACTACAAAGAGTCATATTTTGTCGTTTAATTAGTTTGATATAAGTTCAGTTGGTTATATCTTTCGCAACATGACTACGTTGAGTAATTGTGTGAGTGGACGGAGGTAAAAGATATCTTCACCCGTGTTGCCAAGGTGGATGCAGTATTATTGAAAAACTTGTGTTGGAAACCCTTACTTCTGCACAGAACTGAAAGTGAAATGTGACATCCAAAGTGCATGTCCCTGGGAAGTGCAGGATGAGTACAGCCCGTTAAACTTGCTCCCCCAAGCAGCAAGCAGTGGTGAAGGTAGCCAGCCTCAGCCTAATACCTCTGTGGACGATGGAGAAACTGAGGAAGTACGTGTATTCCAAATGCTGGCAGAGTGCTTCAACAAGTATGACAATGTGAACTTGGGGGGAGGCGAAAATAATCATAGTATTCACGATGGAATAGATGAAGAATTTGTGGAAGCGCCGGTCGGGGACGACGATTTTCCGAGGAATGACCCCGAAGGCAGTGATGACGCGCGGGATGGCATTAACGACCCAATGGAAGCAAGGGGCACCTCGTGTACCATCGACGACCCAAGTGGAATAGCTTTGGATACCCTCCTACGCGAAGCTAGGACTACACTCTATGCAGGGAGCTCCTCCAACCGTCTCACCTCCATACTCCTTATACTTGTTTGTTGTACCACTTTTGGAGTACCGAACGGCTTTGTGGACGAGCTACTGAAGTTACTGCACGAGACGATTCTGCCAAAGGACAACATGCTTCCGAAAACATTTTACGAGGCCAAATGTTTGTTGATGAAATTGGGGTTGTCCTACAACTCGATACATGCGTGTAGGGATGGATGTTGTTTGTTTCGGAAAGAATTGGAGGACGCGACAGAATGTCCAAAATGCCACAAATCCCAATACGTGGACAACTCCAAGACAATACCAGTGAAAGTATTGAGACACTTTCCACTGATCCCTCGTCTGCGAAGAATGTACAGCTGTACACGGCTGGCAGAGTTGATGAAGTGGCACGTAGGCGGAAAAAGCAAAGACAATGTGATGAGATCTGTAGTAGACTCCAAGGCTTGGAATCACGTAAATAACAGGTGGCCAGAGTTTGCAAAAGAGGAACGTAATGTGAGGCTGGGCTTGGCACTCGATGGTGTGAACCCGTTTCGAAACCAAAGCCTTAGCCACTCCACTTGGCCAGTAGTCATGCTCAACTACAATCTTCCCCCCTGATTAGTGACTAAAAACTTCTTCATGATGCTCACGCTACTAATACCTGGGGAAGAAAGTGTGACAGAGAAGAACGTGGATGTATACCTGGCACCCTTGATGGAGGAGCTACAACAGCTATGGGAAGGAACTGATTGCGTGGATGGATCGCAAAAAAACTCTGACCAAAATACCTTCAAGCTCCGAGGTATGTTATTGTGGACAGTGAATGATTTTCCAGCGTACGGATTAATTTCCGGCCAGGTTACAAAAGGACATAAGGCATGTCCCGTATGTGGCCCTAACGTAGTCACTCGGCGCTCCAAAGCACTTAAGAAGAATGTTTACCTTGGGCATAGACGGAATTTGCCAATGGAACACCAATGGAGGCGTCAAAGGTCCAATTTTGATGGACAAACTGACATAAGACCTCCACCACGAAGGATGAGCGGCAGAGAGCACCTCCGATATGCGAATGAGCGAGAAAAGTGGACAAGAGCGGACCACACAAATGAAGGAGGACAGACACCGGACCCTGTATATGAACACGGAGTAAAGAGAAGATCGCGTCTCTTTGACCTTCCGTACTAGAAAGTAAGTGTATCCTACTATGATGTATCCCACGACTGTACGCAGTGATGTTTTGATGTGTGAAACATAATTCGTGACGGAGTGCAGTGATGTGACACGTGACATGTGACATGAATATAATTTGTGACTGGTCGATGTCACTCTGCAGGATCTTCTAATTCGACATACATTGGATGTGATGCACTGTGAGAAAAACATTGCCGAGAACATTATGAAAAATATTTCTGAAGAGAAAGACAGCCTGGGTGCCCGTCTGGACATGAAGGAGGCTGGTATACGCAAACATCTATGGCCCGTACGAGGAGTGAAACCTGGCAGCGTCATATTACCTCGGTCATCGTACGTGCTAACGAAAGAGGAGCGGCAGGTGTTTGTAGACCAAGTGCGTTCCTTGCGAACACCCTCCTAATACGTGGGGCAGCTCAAGAAGCGTGTAAACATGGATGGGAAAATAAAAGGCCTAAAATCACACGACTACCATGTCCTCCTACAACAAGTGTTGCCCCTATGTGTGCGCACTACAATGGCAAAGGAAGTTCGGACAACAATAATAATGTTGAGCGGGGTATTTTGGAAGATATGTGCTAAGTCCATTGACCCCAAAGCGGTAGAAGAGATGAGGTGCGAAGCAGCCATTGCTTTATGCATGTTGGAGGAGGAGTTTCCACCGTCCTTCTTTGACATCATGACCCACTTGGTTATGCACCTTGTGGAGGAAGTGGAAATATGTGGACCCGTGCATACACGATGGATGTATCCCGTAGAAAGGTATTTGAAGACCCTCAAAGGGTATGTTCGAAATCGTGCTCGACCAGAAGGTTGCATGGCTGAAGGCTATGCTATTGTCGAGGCATTAGGATTCTGCACCGAGTACATGCAAGAGTATACGACTACTACGCAAAGGGTGTGGGATGATAAAGAAGACCCTTCAATGTACGATGAGATCCTCGAAGGCAACGGACGTGCACGCCGACTGTCTTCGGACCTCCGAGGATGGATTCACAAGTTTGTGCTGAACAATGCGGCCCTATTAGAGGATTGGAGGAGGTGAGTTCACATCAATAGGTCGATACGCATTGTGGTCATGACTCTATCTATTGGGGTCTGCCTTCACAAACAACAATATTGTACGTTACGACTTAAAAAATGCTTACAGAATGACTACCGGCAAATGAAATATGACTACTGCTAGTCATATTCCGACATTATCACTACAAGCGTACACAACGTGACTGTCAGAAGTGATGTCCATATATTATGACTACCATTTCATGCAATGATTATGACTACCCCTAGTGATGTTCATACAATACGAGTAAAAGTGTATGCAAAATGACACCTGACGTGGATTGTTCCAAGGTTCACGGTTATAGTTTTAATTGGAGAGAATCCAAAACACGTGCAGAATCTAGTGCTTGCCACTAAGAATCAAATCTGCCTATATAGGTCGCTTTCATAACCTTACTGTTGTGTGAACATGTACTGAATCTTAACTGGGCTATCTTGCAGGAGACACGAGGATGATATGGCACGTCGCGAAGGGGAGCGCCACGAGTACAGGCATAAGAAGCGGAAGGCTCGGGTAGTGTACCCTTTAGAGATGTCTGACGAAGATTTCCACGTCTGGTTTCCAAAAGCGGTGATACGAACCATAGAAGACGGGGACGAGGAGGTGCCTCTAGACGTGAAAGCCTTGATGTTACCTCCGTCAGACATAGCAAAGTCATATCGATCGATGTATGCATTTGGAAACCACATTCGTGTCCGGAGTGGAGAGGCACAATTGACAACCGCAGACTCGGGAGTAGCCGCTACCTTTCGACAACTATGTCGCGCGGGTGTGAAGGATACAAATCTTCGTGCCGCAGAGCTGGAGTACGTGCGATGGGTGGAGGAAATCTTGGCCGTGGACTATGGTCGCTTTGAGGTGGTTGTCCTCTTTTGCAACTGGGTGGTAGCAAACATGAGAGGAGATGGCGCCACCATGAAGCGCGATGACTACGGATTCACTACTGTGAACTTCGGAAGATTGATCCCATACTCTGCACAATCATTTGCCTTCCCCCTTTACATTGAACAAGTTTTCTTCGCTCCGGATGTGGCCAAACGTGAATGGGAAGTTGTGATGCGCAGAGAACCGAGAGGCGTTCGGTCATTCTCCAAACATCAGCTAACGGAGGAAGTTCAATGCATATCCTTGGGAAGAACATGTGATTTTCTAGGACTTGAAGCCACGAGCCTACATGAGGATAACATCCCGAAAACACCTATCATGGGCGGCGCAGTGGAAGTAGCGCCGGAGGTGGTTGCTAAAGCACTAGAACGCCTCGGACAGGACGATACACTAGTGGATGATTTAGAGTACTCTGACTCAGAGCAGGATTGAGTCCTCAACCATGACCCACATTTGTATGCAGACCATTGTTGTGGTATATCCATATATACCTATATGCCTTTACACGTACATTTGTAAATAGTCTCCTTTTTTCCTGATCAAACGACAGACATGCATTTCATCATTCCAGCGTATCAGTATTATTCCCACGCCATTTTTTTACTTCTCTTACATGCACATACAGAATAAATAAATCCGAGAATAAGTACTTGACATTTTAACGAAGAACCTCCCCCTTCCCCACCCCCACCCCTCAAACTCTAAACCTTCGACCAAAAAATAAATAAAATTGGAATTTAAATTTAATTTTAAAAATTGAGAAAAAAATAAACAAAAATCAAAATGAAAAAAAATTGAAAATTGAAAAAGAAATTAAAATTAAACTTTGAATAATTGAAAAGAAAAGAAATAATGCGAGACAAAAAAGAAAATAAAGGAAAATATTTATATATATATATGTGTGTTTGTACTCATCACGTACTAGAATAATATCAAAGTGCAATTCCCAGTTACCCTAGCCCAAATGGAAAACCACTCAAATTTGAATGCGTGTTTTCATAATTAAGTGATTTTGAACTAAACCTTAATACTACACAGTGATTTCCTGGGGCTAAATACACGGAAGCTGTCTTGGGCAATGTATATATTCTTGGGCTGCCCCCCTTCTAAAGAAAATAAAGATGACTACATTGAAAATGCGACTCTAATATGTGATCACAGCGAATATATGACTGGTAAATATGACTGCGCGTTCCCCAGGTACGTTTTTATTTGTTCCCCACAAAGGTATACGGCCCTCCCATCCACTTTATACGGTACAGCTGGAAAATATGACTACATAATATGACTCCCAGTCATGTTTTCGAATGAGGCCCCCACCGACAGATTTGGCATTGCAGAATATGACTGCTTGCAGTCGCCAGTCATCCTCAGTCATATTTTCCCAGTCATAAAATACCCAATCTGTTGTAGTGAAGGGAAACTTGTATTGCATTGCACTTAGCCACGTACCGTCATGTACGTGCCCTGATTTTGTGAAAATGAGTGTCGGTTCACTTGGAAAGAGGGGCCAACAAATCAATTGGAAGCTCACGTACTATATCTTTTGATTCATCTGCAAAATGTATTACAAAGTAGACACTTTGATGCATGCTCTTACCTTCAATTTAAAGGAAATAATGCAGGATTTAAGGTAGGAAAACCAAAAACGGTTAATGCCCTCAAGGCGTGCACTAGAGTTGCAGTAAAACAAGGAGGTGGTAGACCGAAAATGGAGAATTTTTGCATGACTAGGATTACTAAAAATTTACTAAAAATTACTAATTTTTTTTGAATTTTTAGTAGCCTTGTGTGCGGTTTTCTGTGATATTAGTTAACCGTTTTAGGTGCTTTCATGTGTAGAAAAGGAAGAGTCTAGTATACAAGAAGGGGGTCTGACAAACTTCCCACTTTGAGAAATTGTAGATAATTATTTACGGGGAATAAAAATACGAAACAACTTGCATTCTTCATCATTTCTTCTTCTATATCTCAAAAAAATTTCACGTAATTTCTAACTCCATTCCTTCTGGTCAAATCACCTTATTTTCACCGTTTTTGGTTTTCCTACCTTAGAACTTACAAGGGTAGTTCAACAAACTTGATATTTAAACATACATATAATAGGAATAGATCCTTTCAAATACACTCTGACTATGATTTTGCTTTGTCTTGTATATGAATTGTACTTGCCAGTAATTATAGGGTCCACAATTTCATTCTCAAAAACACTGTCCTCTAAAAGGGGCTTTCAAATCGGGGGGTCACCTTCAAGGTACTCGGTATCAACCTTGAGAATATTAAAATCATGTTTTCAAGAAAAAAAAAAAGTATAAAGAATAAAATCAAAATAAAACAAACAGATTCCAGACAATAAAACTATTATATCGTAAAATATTGATTGTAGGGTTGATTAATTTATGAAATATTTTTGTTTTTAGATCATAAACAATATTCATTAACTACAAAGGAGTTCAAAATCTTTGAGTTCTAATACTAAAATAAAAACTCTGCTTAATTCTACAAAAGAACATAATCCAAGGATATAGGTCTTTGTCACTTACCACCGATTTCTCTCTATATATTAAAAAAGTAAAGAAAATACTTTAAAAAATTCCCCAAATAAGTCATTTTTTTTAATAAACAAGTTTTGAATTTAAAAATAATATATTTTTCTGTTCATTGCTAATAAGTCATAAGATAACATCGTTGTCTTCTACCTTAAGGCCTTGGTCTACGTTGTCAATATGGTTTGAATCGAATGCTATAACAAAAGAAACTTAATCTTGAGTCTAACTCCCAACTCTCGATTTTCCATCTCCTAATCTCCCAATTCTCAATTTCCAATTCTTGAAGTATCAAACTCGATCCCATTGGCCGCAATCACAAAACTAATATCAATTCCCTGCATTCTACAAGCTTACACTTAATCTGAAAAGTGCAGACACACATCTCCAAATGATCTCCTCAAAGGTTGATACAAAGGTCCAATGAACAACTTCTGTAGTCTTGCCTCTTGTGCTGTTATACTTCTCGCCCGAGCTCCACGTCGCTCTATCTACGTGGCTTTAGCACCATCCTTGCAGTGCGCTTTGGACGCGGCATCAAAGCTAATCATCCACTTTATTTTTTTATTTTTTGTTATTTTTGTTAATACATGTTATGCTAAGTTTTTTAAAACCAAACATAACTTCTAGAATTTGGTATTTGCTCGGTCTTTTTTGTTGGTTTTACTTGAAGAACCTCCAATTTGATGACTTTGGAGATATCTCTTTTACAAAATTTGTTTGAGATTTTTTTTATGTTAATATTCTCATAAAAATGTTCAAAAAAGAAGCAATAAAAATTGACCCATCATTTTAGAATATACTACTAAGGTGGTTACCCCATTCCCAACTCAATAAGAAATATGGATATGAGGCATTGTTATTATTTAGTATTATTATTTTTTAGAGGTAGGCAAGAAGAAATAGATTTCAACACAAATTGAAACATAATTTTTGGTTGAAGAATGATTTAGTTATAAATTTTCAAAGTTGAAGTATGACGCATCCCATTCACGTCATATAGGTACACCTCTTTTTATCTAAAAAAGATTTGTATTGCACACACTAAAGATGCTTAAACCAACAACAACGAATCCATAACCACACTTACATATACTAAAACCAACAAGAGAGAACCCATTACCAACTGTAACTCATGCTACAACCAACATCATTACAGAATTGATTGCGGATATTGCCCCTAACTATTGGTGAAAGGAGCCAGTTGGTTATGGGGTAACCACTTTAACCCCTTTAGGATTGCTCAAGCCAAAATGGCCTACGGTTTGCAATACAGGCCGGTTTTAGGGTAGTTGGACTATGTATTTGCAAAAACTGAATTCTTCAATAATGTTTGCAAAGATGGGTACTAAATTATTGTGGAAAGAAAAAAATTAATTGAGCAAAGATACAGAAATTGTCCCTACAAGAAGTGCGTATTTTGCATATTCTGGGAAAGGACCCAACTTGTATTCGGTAACCGTATTTGTTTGAGGGGGCCACGTATGTGATAGTTCAAGAATTTTGGCCTAGCAGAGGCTCAATTATTTTATGTCAAAGTGAACTAGATGAAGCCCTTTCCACAAACGGGAAGGAGAAACGAAAATTAATTAAAATAAATGTGACTTCTAGGCCCTGCTGAAGGCTAAAATACGGAAAAATACAACACTTTTTTAGACTGCAGAACATACCAAGAATTTTTGAAGAATTGAGAATCACTCAAAAAAATTATCAAAAAATTGTGCTGCTACAAAACTGCTGACACATCCTACTAAAAAAATCTCATTGTATGAATACCTCGTGAAGGTACTCAAATATTGTTGTGTACACAAATACTTGGGCAAAAGCACCTGCAACTGGGCCTCATGAAATGTATCCAGCATCCTTCAGGGGTTAATTTAGAGAGGTAAGAGAGGGAGGGTAGAAGAGAGGTTAGGAGAGGAAGGGTACGAGAGGGAAGATAGGCGAGGGAGGGTAGGTGAGAGGGGGAGGGCAGTGATTGGTAACCAGCCCTTGTATTCCTCGCTTCCGGTTCCAAACCAGTTCACAACAATTGAGGTGCAGTCTACAGACAAGATTTGACTAACTTCGGATTCCATTAGTTTTCATTCTTCCTATGTTTTGATGCGTTGTGCTGCGGTTCAGTGTTTTCGAGTGTGTTAGGCGTCAATTGTGAGCGATGGCGACGGCGATGTTGATATCCATGTCGGGATCGTCGGTGTGCGGTGTGCCCTTGGGGCAGAGGGCGCCGATTTTGATGAGCATCACTAAGACGACGACAGGGTTGAAGAAGAGCAGCAAAGGTCATGGCTATCGCGACGGAGTGAGAATGGCAGCCATGGATGGGGGAAAAGTGGCCCCTTATGCGAGCTATGCAGTGCCGCTCGAGGTGTCTAAGGAGCCGTCGCTGATCACAAGGCCGCTGGCGGAGATCCTCCGAGACATGAACAAGCGGGTGCCGGACAAGGTCTTGAAGACGCGCAATGACGAAGGGATGGTGTTGAAGTATATTCCGTGGTACCATGCTAACCGGATGCTCAGCTTCTATGCGCCGGGGTGGAGCGGGGAAGTGCGGAGTATTATCTTCTCGGAAGACGGGTTCACTGTGTCTGTGGTATACCGTGTGACTATACGAGGTTCTGATGGTGAGAGTTGGCGGGAGTCGTCGGGGACGGCTGCCATGGCAGACACATCGATTGGGGATCCAGTGCAGAAGGCAGAGGGCATGGCCTTTCGTCGAGCTTGCGCTCGGTTCGGGTTGGGGTTATATCTCTACCACGAAGATTAGGTGCTTTGATTTTTCTAAGTATGTTAGTACCCTTGTTTTCTCGCTTATTTCGAAAGCACAGGCTAACAGTTCGGTGATTATCAGAAAAAAAGGTGCTAGGAAGTTGTTACGAATGCAAATGGCTATGTAGTAATGTGATGTAGTTTGAAACGAGTTGGATTCTCGCCTGCTTCATCAGCAGATAGTACCAGATATGCTGAGCAATTTGTCTATTGAGAAATCACCCCCGTTGCACATGGTATACAGTCAATCTACTACATGCCAGTGCATGCTCTTTCGAACGATTGCAAGACCACCATGGTCTGAAACGCAGAAGACGTCGGATTCTGTGCAGTAAATTTTGGCATGAATTACTTGCTGTTGGACTTCGAAGTGAGCGGATTTAGAGGATTAGGGTACAATAATCTTGTGCTACAGGTAAACCGGCAAACTTCATCCGGTTTATTGTCAGCTGCGAGGTTTGACAATTCAGTTGCGTATCTTGTTCGGCAAATTGTGTATATTACATTGCATATTTTTTCATTAAAATTTAGAATCTGGCGTCCAAGAGCATCTCCATCCATGCGCCAAGAAGACCGTGGCAATGCCAGGTTATATTGTATAGAAATAGTAAAGAAAAAGCAGAAATCGCCTTTGTGTGATCATGCATGCTTGTCGTTGCTGAAACTTCGGCACAGTCCGCAGAGTCGTACATTTCACTATTCCGAGTAAAAATGTCAAAAAACTCAATCCTACAGCAACACTCAATCATATAGCAACACTCAATCAATTAAAAAGAGAGATAAAATTCCGAAATAGAACAAGACAACTAGCTACCACTGGTGACAAAAGGGTGCATTCACAATAAAAAGAGCCAATGGCGTTCAAATATAAGGACTCTTAACGAGTGATTAGGAAGTGATATCTTCAATTTTTGTAGATATTAGAAAAATTTGAGGACGTTTTGCAACGTGTTAAGGAAAATTAAGTCCTTATTAGGGATTGGTTACGACCATATTTTAGTTCTTTTGTAGTACCAATAATTTCTCAAACATAGTTAAAAACTAGTATATAGTAGAATGATTTATAGTATATAATATATAGTTACTAGTTTACATTGCATTATCTATTCAAATGAAAACTTTTTTCTTAATGGTTTATAAAAATAAGCACAAGTTATAATTTTAGTGGACCCTATTACTATGAATGTACCTGAAAATCCACATCATATTTTATATATAAGTTCATATCATATTTTACATATAATTTTGAATATTTTTTTATTTATATTTTCATAAATTCTTTGTTGTGCATAGTACT
This sequence comes from Pohlia nutans, assembly GCA_022496805.1. Classification (NCBI taxonomy): domain Eukaryota; kingdom Viridiplantae; phylum Streptophyta; class Bryopsida; order Bryales; family Mniaceae; genus Pohlia; species Pohlia nutans. The sequence continues at coordinate 7,684,014 of CM040106.1, read as the reverse complement.
CAACAATTTAAAATAGTAATGTTAACTTTCATGCATATTTTCAAAAATATGTATGAAAGTTGTTAAAAAATAACTTCAAATTATATAATCCAAAATTTGATGTACATCATTGTAGCTTAGAATTTCAACATCTAGTCCATCTATAAATTTCCTTATGATATGAGTTCTCCTGAAATTTTTGAAAGAATATATTTTTTTGAGTCTTATATGTACTTTTGAAAAAAAAAAAATTAAAATCATACCCTTTAAAAGTCCATAGCCACACTTCTATAAATGATTCCACTTACAAGGAGATCAATCCTAGGCCTCTTAACCTACAACCCAAGATATTGTAAGTTAGTATTACAATAATATGTTATTTTTCTAAAAAAAGCCCCAAACAAAATTATATCCATTATAAGAATTTTGAGGGCAATGAAGGGTTGTAAATTGGTAAAGGCCCAAGTTGTTTTAAAGCAGCTTGCCCATCAGCCCGCCTAATAGTGTGAGCTAGCCGAAGGTTGGCCACTGCGCAAGCTCAAGGCGCAGGAAGTGACTCTAGCAAGAAGCGGAGGGTTTTCACAGTGATGCATTGTTTTGCATGGCTTGCTTGCTCTCCTCCGTCGTCGTCTTCTTTTTGCCGCTTCTTCACCGGCACCATTCTCACGAGGTTTTCCTTCACGCCGTGCCTTCGATCTATTCCCACCTTTTCGCTGTGCATTTGTTGTTTTTAGAGCTTTGTATGAATGTCATGCATGAGATTTCCTTTTTGCGTCAAGCTGGGTGATGAATCCTTATGAAATCAGTTCAAATGAAATCATAGGTGCCCGTGAGAATTTAGCCTGGATGGAAATAACTTTGGATGGAAGAAGAGTATAGATGACTCTGGCCCCAAGACCATTGTTAATGAAGAGTCATTTAGGATAGTTCTACAATGTGAGTGAGAGACTATTCTAAGTTAGGATACGCTTCAATGTTTTTTTGTTAGAAGTGATATTAAACGGTGAGTGAAATGAATGAATTAAAGTCATTATAAAAAATAGTGGATCTCCGACGACTATTTAGAACAAATTAATTCTTCTAAAATAATTAGAATGCATGAGCACATCGTTTCATTGGCTGACTCACGACTCCTAGTTTCCGTTCGCCGCTCCCAATATGTTCGGTTGAATTTGTCATTTTAAAATAGTGAATCCTTTGTTATTCGTTTCTTTTAGAATTGGTTAATAGTAATGTTGTTTATGTTGGAGTTGCAGGTGGAAGTCGATACAACTACTATCAGAGAGGAGTGCAGGTTCTGTATTCCGGAACCTAAAGGAGGGATGTGAGTCACCAGGGCTTTAATAGCGCATACTGGACTTAAAGGAGTGGCGATTAGGGGCCATAATCTTTTATATGCAAGCTAGTTTTCTCATCAACAAAGGAGGCTCCCACTCACGTGCTCTACCAGTGTAAGTGAGGCAGAGAGAATTTTGTTACTATGAGGCCTAGAAACAAAATTAAAAGTATGAATTTGTATATGTTGAAGGATGAGGAGGGCAAATGGATCCCGTAGAGATATAATTTTAATTCGTGGGTTTCTCTTCAACTTGGAAAGATCGGTCGGCATGCAAAGGATGTAGATAAGCACGGTGGAGCTTCAGTTTTGGGCTTATACAAGGCTAAAATTTTGAAGTTCAAACTTGAGCGTGGTTCAAATACTGCTTCAAAGATACAAGTTCAACATGCATATATGCAATGGCAATTGAAATTGCCTCCGAATTCCTCGACTTTGAATGCAGCTTGCAATTCTAGGATTCTTCATCGCTTATATGGCTTGTTTTTTTGGGTATGGCTTGTTCTTAGAGATAGCTTCTTTGTGTGTGTCACTTTAGAGTAATTGCAATAAATGTAGTTTGTGTTTGTAAACATACTTGTATCCGTCTATTCATCGAGATTGGATAAATCCGAGAAACGTCTCGCAGCCAATTTGTGTCACGCATGCAGATAAACAGAAAGAATGAGATGAAGAAGATTGTAGGGGTAGTATTACCTCCAAAGCTCTTGCTGGTTGTTCCTCTTTAGTAACAAAATACTCAGCACATTAGCCACCTTCTATATTCATTGCAGCTACCAAGCAAAAGATTTTGGTTATGCTAGTGTATAAGTAATGGGACTGTTTTTAGTTCCTAATTAGTCTTGCATTAGCTATAGATTGTGTTGCTTCTGTTGAGCTTGTTGGTTTGGTAGATGGCTTGCTCGTTGAGAGAGGATGCTCATTGAGATGGGATGGTTGGCATTGTTGATGCAATGTTATCATGCTGTATTAGTTGTCAAAATGACTATCTGTGCCTTTGATGATGAATTGGTAGACGACAGATGGGTCATGGGTAGACGATTGCAAAGCTCACACAAGAGTGAAGTTGCTATGGGCTTCGTGCTTCATATCATCAATTCCACCAAGTTATGACAATTAGTTGGGCTTGACATTTGGAGCAACTTCTGAACTTTGGATGAATTCCATAGAAATTGGGATTGAAGAATCATGATTCACTAGGAAAATATCATAAACAAAAGAAGCCAAAAATAGGCATGTCCAGAATTTTACATCTAAGAAACTCCTACAGTACTACATGAACAAACCAAATTTTATTACTTGAATGAACTAAATGTCTTCATTCTCAATATATCAGTACACCTACATTGCAAGACATAATGTTAGATTGTGCACAATTTGATGAAACAACCTATAATTTTTGATTCCATACAAGCTTCCAGAGGCTGTTGCTATTCAAAACTTGAAGTTGAATAAGAATACAAATCACTTGATATATCTGGGTCTCTAATATACATCTCTTTATGGACCCTACAATGGTATTAGGAAGAGAGATTCTATGACTTCCATAGTATTTGCAAAACATGGCTCCTAAAACACAATTTTTGCAATTTTAACCCTTAATTGTTCACAAAGCCATAAAAATACCTTTTAACAAAACACCAAATGTTGCAAATACTTCAAAATATAGCAAATACTTACATATACAACACATGTATTATAATGTATTTTTATGTTTAGAAGTTTGTTATCTTGTTTGATTTTTTTGGATAGTGTTCTCTTATTTATGTTCCATTAGTTTCTATGTTCCGAACATCATCTATGTACCAACTCTTTTCATATTTTAAGGTATAATTTCTTATTCAATCGTATATAGATAAGTCACTCTCACTTATAAAATTCACTATAATGATGTGTCAGTCGGTTTTTCACAGAAAAGATTGCAATGGACAAGTGTTGACATAGGTCAATGTTGAACCTCTTTACTAGTTCATTTTTGAAAGTTTAACCCAAATTCCTTTCTACATTGAAGTCACACACAAACTAAACCCTAAATATTTTTCAATGTGCATTATATAGTTCAAAGACATACTATAATGATCTAATCCAATGGTCCCAACATTTGTTTAATGAAGCTATACTTGCGTTTATACAGTTGATAGTTTTTCTAATATCAACAAAGAGAGTTTTACAAACATATCACCAAAACACTATGATGTCCCCATAACCACCCTCCTCGTCTCTAAAGGGTTAAAAACATAGTCAAATAGGGGTTATGTTGCAAAATATCAAGAATGAATAATTAGCTTTGTTGTTACTTATCACTTGTGTCCTCATAACCCTTATAGGTTGTATTCACTTTGACTAAGTCATTGTTACCGGACCAAGACACACGGCCACCACGGAGGACAAGGAGATAGAAGACGATGGAACAAGCAGTGTTTGGCTTAGATTACGGACCAGGCTTAAGTATAAGAGTAGTGTACGATAGTGACGAGACACTCTTGGTTTTTGAGACTTATGAGCATTTAGTTATGCTCTGGTTTTGTTGTACCAAAGTGTCATTCCTTGCTTATTCCATGTTAAACGTGGATTCCATGGTTGTATGTGTATGTAATACATGGGTTCAATTCCTCTGTTTAACATAGCTCTGCGGATTTAGTCTCTATATTGTATAAGTGTGTTATTACATCCTTGGAATAAACATACGCTCTTACATTCTCTGTCTCTACTGTTCTGCCTTCATTACTCGTTGTCTTCCCAATGCTATCTAACTTGGGAGGCTGGGAAACCCTGTTCTTCCCTGCTTAACTAATACTAACACAAGTACTTAGATAGAATGGCTATACTCTTAATATTCCTCGTACCAAGCTGTCCTTGCTCTGAGCTCCGTCTTCAGGCGTAACCTCACTTATACTCTGTCTTTCTGTCTTCAAAACACTCGTTATCCAAGGACGTCTAGGTACTGACTCTTACTTAGTTTAAGTACTCACAGACTATCTCCTTTATCCCACGACCTTCTCTGACTTTGTCTAACTCGCGAAGAGTCCAAGTACGCCAAGGAAGTCCAAGACCGTATACCAACGGAGATCCAGCGTATCAGTTTGTATACACCATTGCATACTCTCCTGGAGAACCAAGGTACATCTTGGAAATTGGAGTATAAACCTCTCAAAACTAATCACAGACTACTTTAACTAGACCTCTTACCTTCTGCTTTTTCCCCTTGTCTTCCTTCATTAGGCAGCCTTGCTGGCCTAAGACTGGTCTCAGTCCTCTCCATACAATTACCCAGACTAACATTTTGGCGACCATGCTGGGGATGGAATACTGAGATATATTAAAAATACCAAGACAACTATACCTGCCGTGATTTCACCATGCCTCCGCGGTAGGCTGCAATGGAAGGAAACAATGAAGCAGAGGAAACTATACAACAAGATGACCTTTATCCTACCAAGGAATTATTACAATTCCTAAAGGACCAAATGACAGATTTGGCTGCCAAGAATGATGCCACGAATGCAAAACTGGAGATGTTAAGCATGCAATACCAAGCTCTCTATGGCACCACTACAAACGAGGCTGTCCATGCGACGCCACAAGCCTCGGAAGTACCCATGGAACCTCTTAGGTCTACCACGCTATCCCAAGAAAATCGCACCGCTGCCACATCAAGGAGCGGTGGTGACATGGATAGATTAACGTTGATGCTTTCCAGCCAGGGAGAAATGATGCCTGCTGGGAGTGCGGATCCTTACATCACAGGAGGAGTCAGTGCCCAACATTGAGGCAACGCTGGGCACAGACAAATCCACGTGCCAATCCCAGCCGACCCTCAACAACTTCCATAGACAACCAAAAAATCCCAGCACCCAACAGGAGGGGTGGAGTGACACTCACTGAAGTCCATGGCACTGAGACGAATGTCACTACCATTAGCACTACCGCGGTCACCACACGGTCCAACTCTACCCCGGTAGAGCACGTGGTAGAACATCGGAAGCCTATTCCAACAAATCATTGGGAAAGACTCCACAAAATAAGAACGGACTTACAAAAGGGATTGGAAATCTCACCGGTGGACCCAGGGATACAACAAATACTGGACGAGACAAAGGTCACTATAACGCTATCCAAGCTGTTGAAATTAAGTCCTCAATTGCAGCAATACTTGCAACGGGCCACCATGACTGAGACTACGTCAGATCCGACAGTCATTGAAGTCAATGCCACCACGCTAGACCCTGATGCCGTGGTGATTCATTTGCAACTAGGAAAACATGAACTAACCAATGTATTGGTAGATGGCGGTTCGGGTGTCAACGTGATGAGCAATCATTTACGGAAACACTTGGGACTACCCCCTCCAAAAACTGTCAAGTTTATACTCCGGATGGCTAATGACAATCCAGTGACTCCTTTAGGAATACTTGCCACGGTAGCCATTTCCACCCATAGAGTGTCCATGCCGGCCACTTTTGTTATCATTGATATGCTTGACAGTAGTAATTTCGCAGTAATACTTGGACGACCATGGCTCCGAGACATGAACGCTATCCATGACTGGTCACGCAACCAGATTCGCATACACCGCCAAGGAAAAACCGTGGTTATCCCAGTAGATTGATGCATCACGCGTGAAAAAGCCAATCAAATTCGTCACTCGGTAGGGACCAATTGGGTAAAAGGCCTATCCCAAGAACAAGAAGCTCTGGTTTTCCATGCCAACCCAGAACTTGTACCGTTAGCAGAAATTTATCTGGCCAGTTTGGTCACTGATCCTGAGAAGGTGGACCTTCCGCCACAATTTTCCAAGGAAGTCTGCGAATCAGTTACTGTCAACACCACTCCAGCATCACTTGCTGTTCAGAAAGAAGTAGTAAATGGATGGACCCATGGCGCCAAGGATAGAGTGGAATTGGTGAATCTTGGGACGACAGACGATCCCTAGTACATCAAGATTAACGCGGACGCTCCCAATCCCATCAAACAAGCTGCTATAGCCTTGTTCCATGAATACCACGACATCTTTGCAGGGAGTCACGAGGACCTCAAAGGTATACCACGGACCTTGGCTGAGCATACCATTGACTTGATACCAAATGCTACCCCAATGCAACAAAGGCGCTACAGGGTGAATCCAAACAATGCGACGGGAGTCAATGCAAAATTGGACAAACTGTTGCAGGCCAAATTCACATCCTCAGAGGACTCTGCCCCTTGGTTGTCCCCCATGGTGATCATTCCGAAAATGAATGGAGCACTATGTATTTGCGTTGATTTTTGCAAACTAAACGTGGCTACCATAAAAGATCACTATCCATTACCGTACATGGAAGAGATCATAGATGAAGTCGCTGGCCACGAAATGTGTTCATTCCTAGACTGTTTCTCTGGATACTACCAAATAGCCATGGCAGAACAAGACAAAAACAAAACAACTTTTTCAACAGAGTGGAGACCATACCCATTTGAGAGAATGCCTTTTGGAGCCAGGAACGCACCCATGACATTCCCAAGAGTGATGGAGTTGATTTTCCGACCATATTTAAAACAATTCTTCCGAATTTATTTGGACGACGTGATTGTGTATGGACGGATGAAAGATCACGTAACTCACCTGAGACAAATATTCCATGCCTGCTGAGCCAACGGTGTTAGCCTCAATGCCGATAAATGCATGTTTTTCTTCTTTGCAGGGGTTATCCTTGGGTATGTAGTTTGCAAATTCGGCAAACTACCCGACCCAGCAAAAATCAAGGATATCTTGGACATAAGCCTCCAAAGGACCAGAAGGGAGTACAACGCCTCCTCGGTTTATCCCAGTTCAACAGGATCTACATTGAGAAACTGGCGCACATTACTGCGCCCATCACCGCGTTGAACCATGCCAAGTACACGTACTCCCTAGACTGGACGCCCGCAGCCCAAGACGCCTTGGACGAAATCAAGGTGGCATACTCCAATGCACCGATACTTATTGCCCCGGACTGGTCCAAGCCATTCCATGTACACACGGATGCCTCCAACATTGCCGTGGGAGTCATGTTAGCCCCGAATGTTAATGGCAAATATGATCAACCAGTGGCATACGCAAGTCGCCTCTTGAATCAAGCAGAGCGAAAATATTCCACGACAGAAAGGGAAGCACTGGCCATGATTTAGGCTGTTAAAAAATTCCGCCATTATCTTTTGGGGTATAAGTTTTGTTTTATGGTGGGTCATCATAGTCTTTCATATTTAGTGAATCAGCCATTAGTCACGGGAAGAGTAGTTAGATGGATTATGATTCTTTTAGAATACGACTTTGAGGTAGTTTACATCCCAGGTAAGCAGCACATAGTCGCTGATTACTTGTCCAGGGACACTAATACCATCGAGGAAGGACTAGACGAGTCATTCAATGAGCCATACATCCAAGCTGCCGCCATGGATGTCCAGGAATGCCAACACTGCTATCGGACCAGTTACGTCCATCCCTGTAGGGACCATGACATCCATACTGCCACCATGGATGTCCAAGGACTTAAGGATTGCACGACGGATATCATCCAGTACTTAACAAAAGGTGACGTGCCTGCTGACCTCACTAGTACCAGAAAAATTAGCTTTGTACGCACCACCTTGCCATACTCTGTCATCCAGGGACAACTTTACCGCCGAGGTCCTGACCAGGAAACCTGATTATGTGTGCCTACCAAGGAACAACGTGGGATCATAACTCACCTCCATGACCGCCCCGCGGGAGGGCACCAAGGCCCGGACACCACGATAAAAAAGATTTTATCCGCAAAGTACTGGTGGCCTACACTCCACAAAGATGTCTATGCCTATATCAAAAATTGCCATGCCTGCCAAGTATCTACCACGAATTTTCAGTACCAAGGCAAGGTTTCCCTGAAGTCAACGCCACCGTTAGGACCGTTTCAACGTTGGGGACTAGATTTTGTGGATCCCATACAACTTGCAACTCGCCAAGGTTATAAATACATCTTGGTCGCCACGGATTATACTACCAAGTGGGTGGAAGCGAAACCGCTCTGCAACAACACAGCGCTAGTCAAGGCAACGTTCATATACGACAACATCATCACCCGTTTTGGGTGTCTATTGGAGATCGTCTCAGATCAAGGTACTCACTTTGTTAACTCAGTCATCGAGGATCTCATAGAAAAGCACATCACCAAACATAGAAATAGTACAGCATAGTATCTACAAGGAAACGGCCAAGCGGAGTCAAAAAACAAGACACTGATCAACCTGCTTAGGCGATTCATCCATGCCAACCAAGCCGACAAGGAAGACTGTCTCCCAGCCGCTCTATGGGCATACCGTATTGCTACCAAGACGGCCATGCAACTTAGCCCATTTGAAATGGTTTATGGAACCCAACCCCCATTACCCATGGAATACATTGTTCCTACGTTCCAATTCATGCAACCAAGAGATTATACGCCACACAGGGTGCTAGCAGCCCTCATCCAAGATATCGATTACCTAGAAGAAGTTTGAGCATTAGCTATGAAGAATATTTTGGACAAACAAAATCTCAGAGCCAAATACTTCGAAGCCTCCCAGCCAGTGCGGACATTCCAAAAAGGCGACCAAGTTCTCTGGTGTCCAAAAGATCCAAAAATCAAGAGAACGAAGTTTGAATCTATCTGGCATGGGCCATATCGAATCAATTAGTTCTACCAAACAACACGGTGCTCTTGGTAAACAATGAAAACTATGACAAACAGGCTACGATTGTCAACTCAGGGAAGCTCAAACATTACCACGCTGCATCCCCGGATGTATCTCCTACCATGAATTTAGGACAATTGCATGAAACCTTGGCAGCCGAGGCAAAAATCACAGCGCAACTGGCAAACTCCGAGGACTCCAAGGATACAATGGATAGTCAAGGAAACTCCAAGGACCCCGAGGATACAATGGACAGGGAGGAGGCTATAGGGACAGCCCTTCCTCAAGTCCACGTAAGCCACCTCCAAGTAGTCCTAGACTACCCAGACCAAGTGTACAAGCCTAATCAACAGGGGGGTCGTGGAAATCATTGGACAATTAACAACAATAATTTGAACTTCCAAGTAATCCTAAGCAAGCCATGCCACATCCATGGATATCATGGAAATCAGGAACATCAGGGACATCAGGGACATGAGGCAGTCAACATTATTGATCTAATCAGCCTCCAAGCAACCCTTGATTACTTCCCACCCAGTATGTGCCATGGACACCATGAATGCCACGATAATTGGACACTCAACTTCCATGATCAACCCCGCATCAATAGAACAACGCCGCCACATTCCACGCTAGGCTTTCAAAAGCCTATGTCAGCCGCCAAAACCATCCCCTGGCCCTCATGTCATCCCGCGCCACCACCACAACTTCAAATTCAGGACTTATATTCACAGCTCCCGCCCATCTGAGCCACTTGTGCATTCTGCTATTTCGCTCCCCTAGCTCTCTCTCTCTATTTCATTCCTAGTTTCCTAGCCCTCTTCCAGGCTTCCTCCTTCTCAATTGTCTTCGCTTCTCTTTTGCTACACCTCGCATTTCTCTTTCCAGTATCCTCGGAAATCCTAGATGCCAAGGATGCCGCTAATGAGCGCAAGGCAATCTTCATTCCGCGCATGGTGCGGGAATGGAAGCGCAAGACTGATGGCGCTTGGCTGACCCGCACCAACCTCATTAGATATTCGACGTGGTTGACGGGGACCGTGGACGTCGCATGCTGCGAGGCATTCTTGAAATCCATGGCAGAGCGCGATGAAGATGAGCAAAATCCCTCGGGCGTTGTGGATGGGGTGTTGGTGCAATACTCCCAGCGATACCTTACAAATTTCTTCGGCTAGGATGGCACGGGAGTCACAGAGTGGAGTGCGGGATGCGCCACCCTTAAGCCGAATGTCGAGGAGGCGGCCAAGGATCTCCAGCCAAAGGCGGACGGCAGGTGTGACATATACGCGCTGGGAAAAGTCGTGACTGAACCTTGATTTGCTAGGATGCGTGGTACTCTCACTTAGATTATCTTTCGGGGGTGATTGCAAGCTACGGTCTACCAAGTGGGGAGTGCAGCTTGTGCAGCTAAAGGCCATGCAGCTCGTGCACTAGCGTAGTAATGCGCACCTCTCAACTTTCAATTAGATCAAAAATTTCACCATCCCAAATAGGGTTTATGCTAATACTTTCACTTTAGCAATTGTTAAGTTAATTTCAAGTCTTTGGGCATTACTCAATAGCCTTTTCTGTTTTTTACCGAGTAGGGGTAATTAGAGCCTTTTTTACATAACATCCTTAGCTAGGTTTTATGAAAAATGCATTTCATATCCCACCTCTGAAATTGAACCATTATTTCATTTCCAAAAAAATAAAATCCAAAAAAAAGTTTTAACTGCACGAAAATCTAAAAAAACAAAAACATCACAAAACAATTAATTAAAAAATAATTAAGCGTAATACCAAACAAAAAAAATATGGTAACTTTTTACACACTTGTGGTATGTTGCTATAAATTTTTGAAGTTCAAATTTGACCCCCTTCTAGCATTTCCCATAAAATAGGTGCACTTTTGACAAGCGACACGCTACCAAATCCAAGTAGAAATGCTTAATTTGGATAGAAAGATTGGAATTTTGCAAAATTTATTGTGGTAGACATCTTAACTTTGGAATTCTAGAAACAATGCAATTTTTTTCGTCACAAAATTCCATTCCAATATTTATTGATGATTTTCCAAAGATTGGGTAAGTGCACAAATTTGCATGCCGCGACAAAACGTTTGGGTGACCGTAGCTTGCAACCACCCTCGGATTGATTGTGGTAGTATATGACCGAAGCACCTTCGTATTTAATCGCTGGCCGTCAAGGGGAGAAGATCAACTTGGGTGTTCTCCAAGATGATAATATCCGTCTCGAGCTGCGTGGACACCATAGACGGCATGATTACCAGAGCTCCATCGGGCCATTCCTTACACAGTACATTGCCCGATTCTTTAAGTTCCAGAGGGAGAACAATCGGCCACCACGTATGGGCACATTCTTGGATGTCCAGAAGGAGCAGGCACAATCGGCAGCCTCAGCAGTAGCACCCGCACCCGCATTCGCACCAGCACCACGAGACCCCGCCGACCCAGGACCGAGCAAGAGGTCGCGCGACAATGCCATGCATTCGGGGGGGGGGAGGAAACCAGCCAAGGCTGAGGACCTCATGTCACGCAATTTCGAGAACAAACCCCGGCGATGGTTGCGTGTGTGGAGCAAATGTTGGGACTTGTGCATTTGACCGTGCTGGACAGCACGACGCTCAGGACGCAGCAACAGGAGATAGAAGAACGTACCAAGCGCAAGGCAGCCCAGGCAGTCCAAGCCGCCCAAGCACGCGCCAATTAAGCAATGGACCATGCGTATGATGAATTCCACCACCAATTGAATGAGGCGAGTCAGACCATCGCCAATTTCATAAACCAAGTCACGAACTTGGAGTTGGAGCTGTCCACGGCGGAGGAGCAGGTGGATGCGGTAGCCTTGGAGAAACCTTGGCAACGGAGAGAGCTCAACGCCTGGAGCAGCAGAATGATGAAGACCTAGCGAGGTGCAGAACCCTAAATAAGGCGCTGCTACAAGGCACCAATGCTCAATCCACGGCATCCAAGGATGCTGAGGAGTTCGCTCGCTTGCAACAGCTGCGAGTAGAAGTCGAGAACGCCAGGCAGAATTGGGAGACCAACAAGGTATATTGGGCCCAACATGCTGCTCGAGTCATGGCCACCAATGCATGCATAATTCTTTAGGCGAATCCGCCACAAACAGCGGTTCCGCCCCCAAAATTCCTGGAGACATGCGTGGATGATGCACTCGTGGATCTGGACTTGGAGCAATCCAAGACCAACTGGGATGGCATGGAGATGGACTTCATGGACATAGATGCCATGTCTATAGCCGCAGTTAGCCTGGATCACATCACACCTTCTAGTGATCCAGCACAAGCAAATCCCCCAGCCCAAGCAATCCAAGATGAGGTAAATACTCTGACCTTACTCCCTGTTTTCCACGAGCAGGGCGATTTGGCGGAGCAAGTGCACATCCCGGACGCGCCTACACACGTGGACGAGACGCCACACCCATCGCCACGCCTGTTGGCAGCTGTCCCAGCTTCGCCAGGTCCCGCTGCATCGACAATCCAGGGTGCGCCAAGTCAGCCTTCTTCCTCGGTACCCGCAAATCCTATATATTTCAAGAAACACAAACTTGCATTGAAAAAACTTGAGGATGAACATGACATGGAGGCCGAGGTTAGTGATGATAGTGATGGAGACAAGGAGTATGGATTAGCAATAGGGGAGGTCAAAAATTATTTTGCCTCCAACCCAGACTTAGCAGCCTATTACACTGATCCGGAGGCGGACAATGTTTAATGCCCTGCTTGTAATAAGCTGTTCGGCAAGACTGTGTTTGATGTCTATCAGCATGCCAGTACCCCTAAGACTAAGCATAACCTAATGCACCGAGGTATTGCTGCAGCCATAGCCGCTCTCTACAGTGACCAAGCACCTCCAAGACGCCACGCATTGGTACCACGCGAGCAGACTCGCCCCAACATCCAACCTGCAGCCTGTCGATCGCGCCAATGAGGGCAATCCGAGGACGAATTACACTCTTCGATGGAGGGCAAAATGTTACCGGACCAAGACACGGCCGCCACGGAGGACAAGGAGATAGAAGATGGTGGAACAGGCAGTGTTTTGCTTAGATTACTTGGCTTAAGTATAAGAGTAGTGTACGATAGTGACGAGACACTCTTGGTTTTTGAGACTTATGAGCATTTAGTTATGCTCTGGTTTTGTTGTACCAAAGTGTCATTCCTTGCTTATTCCATGTTAAACGTGGATTCCATGGTTGTATGTGTATGTAATACATGGGTTCAATTCCTCTGTTTAACATAGCTCTGCGGATTTAGTCTCTATATTGTATAAGTGTGTTATTACATCCTTGGAATAAACATACGCTCTTACATTCTCTGTCTCTACTGTTCTGCCTTCATTACTCGTTGTCTTCCCAATGCTATCTAACTTGGGAGGCTGGGAAACCCTGTTCTTCCCTGCTTAACTAACACTAACACAAGTACTTAGATAGAATGGCTATACTCTTAATATTCCTCGTACCAAGCTGTCCTTGCTCTGAGCTCCGTCTTCAGGCGTAACCTTACTTATACTCTGTCTTTCTGTCTTCAAAACACTCGTTATCCAAGGACGTCTAGGTACTGACTCTTACTTAGTTTAAGTACTCACAGACTATCTCCTTTATCCCACGACCTTCTCTGACTTTGTCTAACTCGCAAAGAGTCCAAGTACGCCAAGGAAGTCCAAGACCGTATACCAACGGAGATCCAGCGTATCAGTTTGTATACACCATTGCATACTCTCCTGGAGAACCAAGGTACATCTTGGAAATTGGAGTATAAACGTCTGAAACTAATCACGGACTACTTTAACTAGTCCTCATACCTTCAAATATCACAATTACGCTATATCCAAACAAATGCTAGGTTCAAAACAGACCAGTTGTAATAGTTGTAGATTTGATATTGACAGTGTATATGCATCAAAAGGATATACAAATTTAACCAAACCAAAGTCACTTTAGGTAAATCCCACATAAATGATTCCATAATCTTTCTGTGGTTATTGAATGGCTCTCACATTATTAAACGTAGAGATAGTGAGGATTGACATCAAAGAGCCAAGCCCTAAAGGGCTTCCCAACAAAGGAAATTTTTTAAGAAGTTTATGGTTTGTACTTCAGGATAACTTTGGCATTCTTGAATGATCCCATATGCAAGTAAACCATCAAGATTGTAGGATATGCATTACCTCCAAATCTTTGTCAGATTGTTCCTCTTTAAAATCCGCCTTTGAAAGAGTTCGCAAAATTATGATCATTTAGAGGCACATCATCAATTTTTCCTTCGAAGTCATCAGTTTGGAGCATCCACTTCTTGACCTTCCCTTCAAATTTTGGCTCCATAAAGCACTATGAGCATTTGCGCTAGAAGCTAGAGCTGTTTCTCTATGCTTTAGAATTCGTACTTCAACTGATAGTGCTTCTTCTTGTTGTTGGGCTTCAGTATCTTTAGCTTTCTTGACTTGATTACAAAATCTATGTTGAATTATACGATACGAGTGTTGATAAGTTTGTTCAAGTGCATTTTTCTTAGATCGTCCACCGCCGTGTTGTGTGTGACGCTGGTAAGCAGACTTTGCTAGATAGTGTGATTTTTCCATTCTTTGGCATGACCAGATGGTAAGGCTCCCGTACAGTGACTCACAAAAGTACCCGGCCAGTAAGCATGAAGCTACTTGGCATGCAAATGAAAAAATTATATGATGAATTTTGAGTCCGAATTTAGCATGCTGAATCATCATCATGTGCTTGCTAAGCAAATGCCTTCCTGTGGGCGATACAAGTGCTGCGTTTTTGTAGGAGGGGTCGAATGAATCTTGAAAGTTGCCAACTGCATATGTTGAATCTAGTGGCTTCTTGCTTCACTTGTGTTTTTTATGTGCATAGAGACCTTTGAGAGCTTTTTACAGGTCATATGTTGGAAGCCTTCACAGCTTTGACGGGTAAAGATGACGAAAACTAGTTTTTATAAGCGTTCACAAGTTATAGCTTTGAATCGGCAAGGATTCTCTCAACGTTTCATAGCAGGTCATCTTTACATTCCTCGTAGTATAGTTGGAGGCATTCTAGCACGATACAAAGAAGATGGACAGGTGCATGATCGTCCACGATCAAGAAGACCACATCTTCTCAGCATACGTAATGAGAGACTTGTTGTGAGGATGTTGAATGAGCCAAAATCAGGAAATGCAGTAGTTGTAGGTCGCAAGTTGCGAGCTCAGGGTATTTGTTTGTGTAACAAGACTATCCGTCGATGTTTCTGGCGGCAAGGGCTTGGATCTAGAGTGAAGAAAAAGAAACCATTCTTGACAAAGAAGCATAGACAGAAATGTTTACGATGGGAAAAGGCTTCAAAGGAATGTGAAGTAGAAGATTGGAGCCATATCATTTGGTCAGATGAATCAAAGTTCAATGTTTTTGGTTCAGATGGCCGTCAGTGGTGTTGGAAAAATCCTACAGAGCCTCCCTGTGATTGTCATGTACAGCATACGGTTAAACATGGTGGTGGTAGCATTATGGTATGGGGATGCATTAGTTGGGCAGGTGTTGAAAATCTCTGATCATTGATGGCATCATGAATTTGCAAGTTTATCTTGACATTTTGGATTTGCAATTGTTGGATACCATTAGGAGACAAGGTCTTGATGAAGCACAAGTGAACTTTTAGCATAATAATGACCCAAAGCACACATTTGGTCTTGTGCAACGATGGTTGGGAAGGCAGGATTTTTCTGTGTTGGAGTGGCCACCGCAATTTCCTGATCTAAATCCTATTGAGCAGTTGTGGAATGAAGTAGATAGACGCTTAAGGTTGTCTAGTACTTTTCCAACAATCAAAAATGACTTGTGGAAAATGATCCGGGTCGTTTGGCAGAACATTGAAGTGGAATATGTACAGAAGCTCATCTGCACAATGCAAACAAGGGTGGTTGATCTTCTTGCAGCTAAGGGTGAATACACACGTTGGTAGACTTGTAGATGATGTACCTTTCGCTACTTACTAGCTTTCAAGTTCATGGCATACACTTTGATCAAGTTTAGTTGTGTTTTCATCATTTCATATCAAATCAACAAAAGTTTTTGGCTATGGTTGTTGCACAGTTCTTTAAATATCTCATATCAATGTAATTTTTTTTCATAAAATTGGAACATGTTCCTCACACAAGATGTGGTCTCTATGACTAATCTTACCTAATAATTCTCATAAGTACTTGATAATTGAGCACTTTTAAAAATAATCATATTACCACTGTGCGCATCTGTGGATGAGAGCACCGTCAGCATTTCTTTGATTGCCACTTTCTGGGAATGCTTTATCACGCAAAGTCCATAAGAATTGAAAGTGCAAGTGCACTACTTCTCGCATTATCTACTGAATGCATGAAGTGTGCACATATACACACAATCCATTGGTATTGGTAACATAGGTTTCCATCTTGCAGCAACAGCACCTCTCGTGATTAGTTTAAATGCTATCTTTGTCAACAAGAGTCCTCCATCCCAATTTTTTGATCATTTACTAGAAGCAACTTCTACTTCGGTAACAATTCCAACCATTGGTTTTATTGAAGGTGATAGAGGAATGCACAAGGCACATACACAAACACAAAGAATGCGTAGAAACAAATGATCTTTACTCAAGAGTGTAGAGATGATCTTTACACTAGGAGGTTGTGCATGACAACCGATATGGGATAACTCACCACTAGTGGCCTCTAAAATCAACCCATGCTTTGACCTCTCTCCTGCACATCATTATTTCAATCCAAACCCCTCTGGCTTCTAGCAACACTTCCCTACATCTTCTACTTTAACACTCCCACTTTGCGTAGAGCCAAAGCCTTGAAGTCCATATGCTATTACTAGTCTTTTGTGCTGATCTTGTGCAAGACCCTTTGTCAACATATTCGCCATCATGTGCTCCGTTGGACAATACTCTAATTGTATGACTCCCATCTCCAACTTCTCCCGAATGAAGTAGTATTGCACATCAATGTGCTTTGTACGTGAATGATGTGTCGGGTTCTTTGCAAGTGAAATGCTCCCTTGGTTGTCACACATGATCGTTGTAGCCTCCCCTTGTGCACAACCCACATCCGCCATTAGTTGTCTCAACCAAATGACCTCCTTCGTAGCATGACTTGTCGCCATGTACTCCGCCTTCACGATGGACGTGGCCATGGTTTTTTACCGCTTGCTATTCCACGATACCGCGCCCAATCCAACCTTGAACATGTAGCCCGTGGTAGATTCTTGATCGTCCATGTCCCCTGCGTAGTCCACATCGCAATAACCGCTTAACACAATGTCAAAGCTGCCAAGACATAGCTTCACATCAATTGTCTACTTGAAGTAGCGCAAGATCCTTTTCACCGCTATCCAATGCTTCAAGCTCATTCTTGCCATGTGTTGACTTACCACGCTAATTGGATATGCAAGGTCCGGCCATGTTGCAATCATTGTATACATCAACAACCCCACCGCTTGCTTGTATGGCATCTCCGACATTGATTGAGCCTCTGCCGCATACTCCTCCTCGGTGAGCTTCACGAGCTTCGAATTGACATTGAATGGTGTTGCAATGGGATTGCAATCCTCCATCCCAAATAGCTTGAGCACATCCAACACGTATTTGCCTTGGTTCATCGTGATAGTGCGCATTGCCTTATCCCTCACAAACTCAACTCCCAAACAAAAATGCAACTTGCCAAGGTCACTTATTTCATACTCCTTCTCAAGCATGGCCTTGAGCACCTCCATCCAATTCATGAGGCTCGCAAGAATGATCGAGTCATCAACATATATTATTACAATCACAAAATTTTGACCTTCTTGCATAAAATACAAACTATGATCTGCAATGCTTCTAATGAACCCGCATTGCACAAGAAACATGTCAATCTTTTGTTACCACGCCCACGGAGATTGCTTCAACCTAGACAATGACTTTTTGAGTTTGCAAACATAGTTCTTTTTACCGTCTTGCACAAATCCCTTGGTTTGCACCATCTAGATGTCCTCCTCCAAATCGCCCCTCAAGAACGCGGTCTTCACATCCATTTGATGGATTTCCAAATCTATAGCCGCCCCTATCGCAAGAATGCATGAAATGATCGTGAACTTGGCCATGGGAAAAAACGTCTCATGAAAATCCACACCTTGAACTTGCGCAAACCCCTTTGCAATAAGCCTTGCCTTGTAGCGCAAGAAGCACATCACCCTTTGCACAAAACACCCTCTGGCAACCAATGGGGTTGCCAGCCTTGGGAATGGGAGTCAATTCCCATGTGCCATTAGCATTCAACGACTCATACTCCTCTTGCATGGCTGGCTCCCACTTGACCACATCTTCACCTTGCAATGCTTCACGAATAGCCAATGGTCCATCCAAAAATGCCAGATTTGCATGTTTATTATCATCAGGAGAGAAGACGTGACTCTTCCACCACTCTCCAGGAGGCTTGCGCACACTTTCAGGATATTGCCGATTGTTTGAAGGAGTGTTCTCCACTTGAACTTCCTTTGCGTCGTTCTGGGTGTTTGAACTTGATGGAGCCTCTATCTTGCCATCCTTCTCACCTCCATCTTCATTGCCAACATCAATAATAGGAGATTTAGAGGATGTGTCTACAATGGCATCTCTACATCTCTCACTTCGACCATCCTCCAAATGCGGCTCAACCGTAGACGCCTCACAAAATGTCACATCGTGCGATCGAATGATCTTCTTCGTATCCACCGACATCAACCTATACGCCTTGCTACCTTCACAATATCCAAGAAACACACAATTTTTGGCCTTTGCATCAAGTTTGGTCCTACGAGCATCCAATACCTTTGCATATGCAATGCATCCAAAAATGTGCATGTGTGAAACGCAAAGTCGCCTCCCGCTCCACGCTTGCTCGGGTGTCATATTTGCAACCGCACTTGTAGGGCACCGATTGCGAGTGTTCACCACATTCACTACCGCTTCCGCCCTAAGATCCAGCTTCAAGTTTGAGTATGCAACATGCTTCTTGCCATCTCCACAATGGTTCGATTTGCGCGCTTCGCAACTCCATTTTGTTGATGCGTATACAGGGCCAATGTTACAAGGCGTTTACAAGGCCGACGCCCAATGCCTTCTTTCTTCAAAAAATCATCAAACTTGTTGGACTTGAAGTCGCCGCCGTTGCCGGATTGTAACACCTTGATCTTCTTCTCGGATTGCTTTTCCACCAACGCCTTGAACTCCTTCAACTTGTCAAAGCACTCGGTCTTGGCTTTGATTGGATAGAGCCAAATCTTCCTTGAAAAATCATTGATGAGGGTCACAAAGTACTTGCATCCCTCCATCGACAATGTTTTCATCAGGCCACACACATCGGAATGAACAATTTCCAAAGGCTCGGTTGCAAGAGTTGCCCTTTCAATTGCAAATGGCAATCGTTGTTGCTTGCCCTCAATGAAACCCTTACAAATGAATGAAGAAGGATCCACATGCAATTGGAGAATGTCCATGCCGCTTACCATACCACGAAGAGTTTTTACACTCTTGATGTTCAAATGGCCGAGTTGACGATGCCACAACCGCAAGTTGTCGTCATTTGCGCTTGATTGCGCCAACGCCGAGAATTTACTCGTTTGTACCTTTGAAAACCTAATGTGGTACATGCATTCGATTTCTTCAATGATAGCCACCTTGTCTGG
Source organism: Pohlia nutans (assembly GCA_022496805.1). NCBI lineage: Eukaryota > Viridiplantae > Streptophyta > Bryopsida > Bryales > Mniaceae > Pohlia > Pohlia nutans. The sequence goes on along the minus strand of CM040106.1, from coordinate 7,664,336 downwards.
AATTGGTGACAAAACAAAGCTCCCTATATCACTAAACTCTACACTCAAGCGTTTTGCAACTAAATGCTTCACCGAAAGAAGGTTGGCTTTTAGTTTTGGAACGTGGAGGACATCTTTGATAATGATTGTCTTCACACGGCCCCCCACCTCGGTGTCCACTACAATTTGGCCTTTGCCCATGGCCTCAAGCACCGTATCATCTCCCAAAATCACTCTCTTTGGCAAAATAAGATGATAGGAATGAAAACAACTCCTTTCGGGTGCGATGTGGTTGGTCGAGGATAGTATGCGCGCGGGGAGCAGGGAGCGGTGAGCGGAGAAATGTGGGGTTTAGACCAGAAATTAGATCAACCGTGGTCAAGAGTATTATAATTAGTAAATATTCGAATATTCAGACATTTTTAGCAAATGTTTTATCCTATAACCGTGGAATATGAAGTACCTATAGCCGTAGAATTGGATCATTTGAAAATGTTCAAGGCATATGAAAGGCAAATTCAATATTCTTATAACCGTGAATCAAAGACATGAAACCATTTCAAACAAAATGAAATCATTATTTGGCCATTGTTATACACCATTCAAGCCTGTAGAGATAGATTTCTTACATCAATATTTGTGAAATGAGTGCTAGGCTGTTGATATAGACCATTTACGGTTTAGGGTGAAAAATAGAACAAATTCCATAGATTAGGGTTAGGTATAGAACCCAAGTTTAAAAACTGCAGTAGTGGTCCTTTTAGTCTCACTACTATTTCATTGACATCAGGGTTGTTCATCATGCCGGTCATGTCGTGTCGTGCCATGTCGTGCCGATCATGTCGTGTCGGACCTTTCCGGCGCAACACGATAAGGTCAACCTAGACTGCAGGTAGGGTCAATCTAGACTGCACCTAGTCTTTTCACCAGGTAGGGTTAAAACAGTTACTTTTTTGCAACCTTGCAAGCTATACGTGGCTGAAGCAGCACATGTGGCTGAAGCAGCACATGTGGCATGTCCACGTAGGACCCCTTGGAAGTCGTGTCCTACGTAGCTATGTGGTCTCGGGCAAATTTTCTACCCTCAGTCTGTTCGCATCACTCCGGACTGCCCCTTCCCTTTGACTCCCATGTCTCCTGACTGCCTCCATTCTGGCCGACTGCTTCAATCCTACGGTTTAGATCCATCCGCCCCTGCCGACTGCCCCAATCCAACGGCCCCTCTCCGATTGCCTCAACCCGACTCCCTCAACCCGTCTGCCCCTCATCCCGTCTGCCCCTCCCGGTCTGCCCTCTTTGCCGTCTGTCATGTTCTCTCTGCCTTTGTTCATCCCGACTCCTAGTCTGACTGCCCCGTCCGACTGCCCCGACTGCCCCGACCGCCTAATCCGAGTGCCCGATTGCCCCGACTGCCTAGTCCGACTGCCATTGTCTATCCCGAATGCCTCTAGTTTTTACCCTTCATTATTATTCAATTGCCTTTTCAACTCCCCTGTTTAGCCCAACTGCCCTATGTGCCGTATCTGCCTATCCCGACTGCCTCTATCTGACTGCCTCTTGCTCGACTGCCTCTACTCGACTGCCTCTTGCCCGACTGCCTCTTGCCCGACTGCCTCCTTTCATCTCTCCAATTCTTCTAATATAATTTCTCTCTTTAACTCCGGACTCCTCAAATTCCAATTGCCCCTTCAACTCCCTACTGCCTCTATGCGTCTTTGAACTCTGACTCCGATTGCTGCCTCTGACCGACTATCCCTTTTCAATTTCGACTGCCTTTAGCTAAATGCTTTTAATTGCCCCCTTTCAACTATGCTTCTAGGCCATTTTTTCCCTTCAACTCTCGACTGCCCAACTGTTATTTAACTAATTATGGACTATTGTGCAGTCCAGAATTAAATCGGCTTGCAGCTGATAAACTAAAAGTAGTGAATCGATTCAAAATAAACCCTAGAAATAAGAATTTATTGTGCACTTTCTATACACCATTCACAATTGACCATAGTCCAGAAATAAGTCGGTTGGCCGTTGATAAAACAAGTCACACTATCAATTTTATGCATTCATAGATGTTGAAGTAGGATGATTGCGTGGGCTGAAGTAGCTCATAGCCATGCGCATTAGCTAGAGTAGATGATGCGAATGAGCTAGACATGCAACTAAAGAAGTGGTACTAGTTAGAAGTAATGAGAATTGGGTCTCCCAAGTGATATGGGCTGATCCTAGTGTACTAGGAGTGGAGTATGGGCTGATGTCCCATATGGTTTGCCAAGGGGACTCCCTTGGGTGTGCTACTTAAGAGGGGCAGCCCATGTGTAAATATCATCTCTTTCCTATGCATTCCAAGTGTTTGTGTGAGGCTTTGGCATTCTAATCTAACCTTCAATAGGTTATGGGCCCACTCATGTGTTTTGCGTGAGTCAAAGATTAGATTGCTCATTGTGTGGAGGTCGTGCGTTGGAGCGCTGATTTTGGAGTATTGGAGCGCTGATTTGGAACTTTGGAGGGCTGAATTCGAGCTTTGGTGGGCTGATTTCGACATTAGGAGGTATTACAATCTTCCTACCTTTGATCTACGTGTTGGAGGGCTGAATTCGCACTTTGGAGCTATCATTTGTTGATTTGGAGCTTTTGGAGCACTTTGGAGCACTTTGGGAGTTTATACACGTCTACAAGGGCTGAATTGGAGCTTTGGAGCTTATTGGTGCTTGTTGGAGTATATTGGAGCTGATTGGAGCTTATTGGAGCTTATTGGAGCTTATTGGAGCTTATTGGAGCTTATTGGCTCAATTTGTGCTCAATTTGTGCACTTGTGGTGTTGCAAGGCACTTTTATGCTTTGAGGCTCTTGGGGTGAGTCTACAATCTGATTTTGGTATTGCAATTCTTGCACAAGGGTTTGGAATGTGAGTTATGCCCTTGGAGTGCTCAAAATTAGAGTTTGGGTTAGTGAATGCACAACGGGGCTGATTTGATGAATTTCAATGCAATTAGGACTTGAAGGGGCTGAATTTGCATTGATTCAGAGTCCTTGGAAGGCACAAGGGTGTGCATAGGGTGCATTACATGTTGTGAAGCACAAGGGTGCTGATTTGAGTGGATTTGAGCCAACGAGTGCGCAATTCTCCAAGTTAGGGTGTTGTGGTATGATCTTGTGCAAATTCACTAAGAACCATCACGATTGAGTGTTGTGAGGTTGTTGTGTAGCACAAAGGTGCTGATTTAGTGTTTGGAATTAGTTTGGAGGCATTAGAAGCACATACGTGTGCAATTTGCTTCACAAATCACAAAATTGTCAAAAAATCATAAAAACAATTTTTCAAAGCTTTCTAGGGGCTGATTTTTGTGAGCGTACGTCCTTCAATCAAGGATATGGCTACATTTGAGGGTGAAGGTGCTAAGGTTGTAGACAAGTTCGATGGCGTCAACTTCCACTTGTGGAAATTCAAGATGGAAATGGTCATGGCCGAAAAAGAATTGTGGGAGATAGTTGAGGGTAGTGAGGAACCGCCTTCGTCCGACGCCGAGGCTAGGGTACGAACTGCGTACACTCGGCGAGAGAAAAAGGCCTTTGCGATTTTGGCTCTTAATCTTTCTGATTCCCAGCTTTCTCATATTCGGTCGTGCAAGACTCCCGCCGAGGCATGGGCCAAGCTTTGCAATATTCATGAGGCAAAGAGCTTGGTCAATATCTTGTTTTTGAGGCGCAAGTTTTTCACCATCAAGATGGAAGAAAACGACGACATGTTGGCGCACATCAACAAAGTCAAGGCTCTTGCGGATCAGCTCAACGGCGCAGACGTCAACATTACCGACGGTGATATCGTTATGACGCTCCTCGAGAGTTTGCCGCCGTCGTACGAGTATCTTATCGTTGCTATGGAGAGTAGGCCCATTAGCGAGCTCACTCTTGATTATGTGACATCACGGTTGTTGCATGAACTCTCGCGGCGCAAAGAGAACGAGACTCGTGGCGATAGCGCGGCGCTTATGGCGAAGCAATCCAAGAGCGGTGCCAGTGGGAGCTCTACAGACAAGGTATGCTACTATTGCGGTAAGAAGGGCCACTTGGCAAAATTTTGCTACAAACGCAAGAGAGAGGAAAGTGCCAACAATACAAAGGTCAACGATGCAGGTGATGAGTACGCATTTATGACTAGCGTCTCTACTTGTAGTGATGGCGGGGACGAGTATGCAATGATGGCAAGTGACGTGTCATGCAATGGTAGTGTGATCGATTGGATTGTTGATTCGGGAGCCTCGAGTCACATGGCGCCCATTAGGACTTGTTTCCAATCATATCACGTCATATCTCCAAAGAATGTCATTTTGGGTGATGATACGGTTCTTCAAGCCGTGGGTAAAGGATCCATCGTCGTAGACACCGAGGTGAAGGGTCGTGTGAAGACAATTACCATCCATGATGTCCTCCACGTTCCCAAGTTGAAGGCAAATCTTTTATCGGTGCGACATTTGGTGATGAAGCATTTGCGAGTGGAATTTAGCGACGAAGGGTGTTTTGTGTTGTCCCCAAGTCGTGAGGAGGTGGCCATTATACACGAAGTCAACGGCTTGTACCAAATCAAGTTTTCCAAGATGCACGCGGCGGAATCCGCAACGTTGGTGCAATCGAGTTCAAACGAAGACAAGTTGGCATTGTGGCATCGTCGTCTCGGGCATTTGAATGTCAAGAGTGTGAAAGCACTGCGTGGAATGGTAAGTGGCATGGATCTTGCACAATCACACGTCGCGCCTAGTTCGTTCACATGTGAGGGTTGTATTGAAGGCAAGCAACAACGCTCACCGTTTCCAGTTGATGGGGCAACTCGTGCAACCAAGGTTCTTGAGATTGTGCATTCCGACGTGTGTGGTCCAATGAAGACCACGTCTATGGGGGGTTGCAAGTATTTTGTGACGTTCATTGATGATTTTTCGAGGAAGATATGGTTGTATCCGATCAAAGCAAAGAGCGAGTGTTTTGAGAAGTTCAAAGAGTTCAAGGCGTTGGTTGAGAAGCAATCCGAGCACAAGATCAAGGTGTTTCGATCGGATAATGGCGGCGAGTTCTTGTCCAACCAATTTGGAGAGTTATTGAAGAAAGAAGGCATTGCTAGACAAACCACAACGCCATATACACCACAACAAAACGGAGTTGCAGAGCGTGCAAATCGAACAATTGTGGAAATGGCAAGGAGTATGTTGCATGCACAAAATTTGGGTTTGGACCTTTGGGCGGAAGCGGTGGTGACTGCGGTGTACACACGCAACCGATGCCCGACGAGTGCGGTTCAAAACATGACACCAGAGCAAGCGTGGAGTGGGAGGCCACCCCGCGTGGAGCACATGCGCACATTTGGATGCATCGCATTTGCAAAGGTACCCGATTCTCAAAGAACCAAACTTGAGGCCAAGGCAACAAAATGTGTGTTTCTTGGATATTGTGAAGGTACCAAGGCGTACAGGCTCATGTCCCTCGAGACCAAGAAGATCATTCGAGCTCGTGATGTGACATTTTGCGAGAATTCCAAGGTTGAAGACAATTTGGACGATGGTCCAAGTGGGAGAAGTGACGATAAACCAGCGATTGTGGACCAATCTTCCAAATCTCCCGTTATTGATATTGTTGATGAAGACGAGGCGGACGAAGATGGTCGTGATGAGAAACATATTGAGGAGCCACCATTGAAGACGAAGAATGGCGAGAAAAAGGCACAAGCAACGGCGGTTGAAGACAATGCATCCGCGAGCGATCGTCGTTATCCAGAGAGAAATCGTAGACCACTTGGCGAGTGGTGGAAGAATCATATTCTCCCTCAAGGTGAGGAGGAGCATGCAAACGTTGCACTTTTAGATGCTCCATTGACGATTCGTGAAGCGTTGAGTTGTGATGATGCAAACAAGTGGGAGCAAGCCATGCAAGAGGAGTACAAATCGTTGATGGACAATGGCACTTGGGAATTGACTCCCCTCCCCAAGAATCGCAACGCTATCGGTTGTAAGTGGGTATTTCGTGCAAAGAGAGATGCAACGGGTGATGTGGTTCGTTATAAGGCAAGATTGGTGGCAAAGGGCTTTTCACAAATCGAAGGTGTTGATTTTCATGAGACCTTTGCACCGGTGGCGAAATTCACCACTATTCGATGCATTTTGGCCATCGGGGCTGCCATGGATTTGGAAATGCATCAAATGGATGTGAAGACGGCCTTCTTGAACGGCGAGTTGGACGAGGACATCTACATGGTACAACCCGAAGGATTTGTGCAACGAGGTAATGAGAACCTTGTTTGCAAGTTGAACAAGTCATTGTATGGGTTGAAGCAATCTCCACGCGCATGGTATCAAAAGATTGACACGTTTCTTGTTCATATCGGGTTCACAAGGAGCATCGCTGATCACAGCTTATATTTCATGCAAAAGGGGCAACATGTGGTCATCGTGATCATATATGTGGATGATTTGATCATCCTTGCAAGTTGTATGAGCTCTTTGAAGGCATTGAAGGCAATGCTTGAGAACGAGTACGAGATGAGTGATCTCGGTGAGTTGCACTTTTGTTTAGGAGTTGAGTTTGTGCGAGATAGAGCAACACGCACCATAACAATGAATCAAAGCAAGTATGTTATGGATGTTCTCAAACGCTTTGGCATGGAGGATTGCAAACCGGTTGGCACTCCGTTGGATGTGAATTCCAAACTCGTGAAACTCACCGATGAGGAGTATGCATTAGAGGCTCAATCTATGGTGGATGTGCCATACAAGCAAGCTGTAGGGTCATTGATGTATGCTATGATTGCAACAAGGCCGGACCTTGCGTATCCAATCAGCGTTGTGAGTCAACACATGGCAAGACCGGGTTCAAGTCATTGGGTTGCGGTCAAGAGGATCATGCGGTACTTGAAAGGCACAAGTGATGTGAGGTTGTGTCTTGGAGGTGACAACATTGTGTTGAGTGGGTATTGTGATGCGGATTATGCGGGTGATACCAATGATCGTAGATCCACCACGAGGTACATGTTCAAAGTTGGATCGGGGGCCGTTTCATGGAATAGCAAGCGCCAACAAACCACGGCCACGTCAACGGTTGAGGCGGAGTACATGGCGACGAGCCACGGTACGAAGGAGGCCATTTGGTTGAGGCAACTAATGGCGGATGTGAGATGCACTCAAGAGGAGGCTACAACAATCATGTGTGACAACCAAGGGAGTATGTCATTGGCGAAGAATCCAACGCATCACTCACGTACAAAGCACATTGATGTGCAATATCACTTCATTCGAGAGAAGTTAGAGATGAAGGTGATAGAGTTGAAGTATTGTCCAACGGAGCACATGGTGGCGGACGTGCTGACAAAGGCTCTTGCGAGAGATCGACATCAAAGACTAGTGGTGGCATTTGGGCTCCAAGGCTTTGGCTATTCGCAAAGTGGGAGTGTTGAAGTAGGATGATTGCGTGGGCTGAAGTAGCTCATAGCCATGCGCATTAGCTAGAGTAGATGATGCGAATGAGCTAGACATGCAACTAAAGAAGTGGTACTAGTTAGAAGTAATGAGAATTGGGTCTCCCAAGTGATATGGGCTGATCCTAGTGTACTAGGAGTGGAGTATGGGCTGATGTCCCATATGGTTTGCCAAGGGGACTCCCTTGGGTGTGCTACTTAAGAGGGGCAGCCCATATGTAAATATCATCTCTTTCCTATGCATTCCAAGTGTTTGTGTGAGGCTTTGGCATTCTAATCTAACCTTCAATAATAGATGAAAAAGACGCATAATGAACTTAAAATTAGCATCCCAATGCATTACATTAAAGATGAGGCCAATACAAAATTGAATTTCAAAGTTGATCTACAACTACAAGCATATAAACAACATCTACATCTACAACTTTATTTACAGCTACAACTACAGATAGCATGTTGGTCGGAAGCCGATACCTTTTCTAAAAAATAGTCACTAGGATATTTCATCCTAATCAATATTTTCCAAAGTCTATAAGTCCATACTAAATCTTGTTCATATAGGACAAACCTCTAGTCTATCAAAGTCATTCTGGAGTGTCTTGCTAAGAATAAATGGGAGGAAGAAGTTTAGTTGGTGAGTCGAGCTTTCCCACATTGTTGTAGAATGCACCTTCTCTATTGTCCTCATTCAAAGCACGTTTTCCATAATCAACTTTAGCATTTGAACGGCCAGAGCTCCAAGCACCAATCAATGTTGCATAATACTCTACGTGATTCCCTTTGCTTTTACTACAGCAAAACTCCGACCAAGAAATTGTTGGTTCTATCGGCGCCGGCTGATAGGGTTCATTTCTCTCATATGCCTTTTACCGTAGCTAAATGCCTTCTTTGCTCCCATGTTCCACTCCTCCCTAGTTGTTGCAACTTCAGATCCCAACACGGTTTCAATAATTCATGTTACAACCTCCTTCATTGGCAATGCTCAAAGATTCGCTATCATGGAACTAGAAATAACCATTTTCAAGGCCTCAATTCCATCAAGCTTTCTAATTTCAGAAAATGGTGGAGAACCTACATGGCCTTTGGTTTCACCTTAGAGTTGAAAATCACCAGAGCAACCATACCGTCCAAGGAAGAAGAGCAATGAGGAAAACGCTGATGACAATGTTGAGGAGAAGGTTGGGAAGAAGGTAGTGAAAAAGGTTGAGAAGACAGGTGAGGAGAAAGGAGACAAAAACGTTGTCTACACACCACATCTGCGAAATTTGACTCTGAAGAAATGGATTCATCAAAATTGGAGTTAAAAATTGGCGTGAGCCGAAAGCTTGAGCCCGCTTGTAAAGGCACAAACTCCTCATGTTGGCACGCAGCGGATAAAGAATTATAAAACAAATAATACGCCATTGGAAGCGTCTTTTCAAGACCTTTCCAACGACATATTACGCGCCCTATAATTCTCAAAATTGCATTTGCAAAATGAAAAAGAGAATACGAAACTAGTTTAGTGACTGCAGTTCAGGCTGCTCAGTACCGGCTGCCAGCCGATACAATAGTCACTAAACTATAAGTTTCAATCCATAGATTCATAAGTTTAAAGATGTTTCCTACTTAGGTTCAAAATCATGATTCAAATCTATACAAACGTGTTTCAAAATCACACAATTTTGTCTCATGTACTCTACACCTAGGTCCCAAAACCTTGTACTTTGTTTTGTAACTAAATAATAAGGACATTGTATTGGCAAGTAGCCGATACATTTCCCTTTTGTGTCGGTTGGTAGCAAATACAAACATGTTATGTCGGTTAGCAGCCGATACATCCAAGAGATATCTTACCTTTGAGGCAGTTGTGGACGTCATCTCTAAAGCTATCGGATGCTCAACATTTTGTATCGGCTGGTCTGAATTTGTTGTTGGTTGCTCGACGCTTTATATCAGCTGGTCTCAATTCGTTGTCGACTGCCCTGCACTTTCTATCGACTATCCTTTGCAATGTATTGACTTATCAACTAAAACAAATTCAAGAATTTAAGTAGGTGGATGTAATCTGCTGACAGCCGACATTGGGAGAGAGAGAGAGAGAGAGGAAAACAATGCAAAGAAAGAGGGAGAGTGCTGAGAGAGTGAGTAGAGAAATGAGAGAGGAGAAAAAGGAGCCCCCCCCAACCCGAACCTCTAGCCATCATGAGTAATGAGAGGTTTGGAGGTTGAAGTGATGATGGGAGATGTACTTCCCATCCGTCACATCATTTGCCGCCAAGTTCAAAACTTTTGTTCTAAGAAGTTTCAACCAATTTTCAATTCAAAAATTTGGCGCCAAAAAACTTTACTCCAATGCGAGTTTGAAATGTTCTTGAGTTGGGCGCCAATTTTGGAATCCGTTTACTGTACTCATTTTGTTTTGCGTACCTTTCTCATTTCTTCTGTCACTTTTGGGACGTGCGTGTGTCAAATTTAGTTTGTGAGGATGTGCCTAAGTGTGTACAGTGTGAGATTGAGGATGGTGTATGTGTGTGACTATTAAGCTTTTGTATATGTGAGGATTTTTGTGTATGTTAAAAGATTGTGAGGATTTAGACTGTGAGCATTATGTGTATGTTTAAAGACTATTAGTTGATCAGGTAAGGACTAACTTTGTAAAGGTGTCGATGCAAGGTTGTCATGGTTAATTCTCAAGGTTGTAATGTCAGTTTCTATAAGGGTTTCAAAGTTCTGTTTTAGGGTTTTAGTAACTATGTCAAAAATAAAGCTACCTAATTGTTCAAAACAAATTTTCTTCAAAATGCCTATTTCAATACTTTTCAACTACTTTTTAAGTTTAAACTACTTTTCTAATCTAATCTACTTTTTGTTGCTCTTAAATCATTCATAACATTTTTAAATTGATTTCAATTTCTATTTTTTAGTTTCTATTGGTACCATTTTACATATTATTTGCCAGTCGATACGTAATTCTTCATCAATTGATACCTATTTTTGTACTGGCCACCGACTGATGCTTATTCTGGTATCAGCTGACAGCATATCCATTTTTTCCCACCAATTCTTTATTGTTTTGCAATTGCAATTTTAGGGACTGCGGGGTGCATAATATACCATTGAAAAGTCCTGAAAAGACACTTCCAATGATATGTTACATGACTTGTAATTGTCTATCAGCTGCCAGCCGACACATTTTTCTAGCTGGAAATTCTTTTTTGTTTTGCAACCGCAATTTTGAAAATTATAGGTTGTATAATATATCATTGGAAGGGTCTTGAAAAGACACTTCCGAAAATTGATATGAAGTAAAAAAGAGAGATGATAACACAAGGTAAGAGGCTTCCGGTCCTGTTTTAGGAGAAGAACACGCAACGTATGACCGTACGTTGATTAGCAGAGCTCTGGTCCTTTCAAAGTTGGAGGAGGCGGCTAGGCTTCGTCCTACAACGACCGAGGACATGTTCATTGATGTGGAGAATTCTTATGCGGATGTTGCAGGTGCATTTGATAGGAGGATCAATGACATCATCAAAACAATGATTGTGATTAAGTGAGCCAAAGAATCCTATTAACCCTTTGAGGACAACGCAACTTAATGGCCGAAACCAATTTTCACCTTCAAAATGCACTTTTTCGCTATTGCTTTCAATTCAAAAAACGTCGTTTATGGACTGTGGTTTTCACTTCACTTTTCGGACGTTAAAGAGTAAAAATGTATCCTAAGGTACATCCCATAAAATCTTGAAGACATATTGTTACATGTATCCTAAACCCTAAACCCTATACCCTAAACGCTAAATTCTAGGTGATGATCTATATTCCTTAAAAAACAATCACAATTCAAATTTTTCTTATTCCATCTTACATTCTTTACGTACCCTTTATACATTAAAAACCACTACGTCTTACATAATGTATTGACATATGATATGATTTTGTATTCGATGACTTCACGTGCCTTAGTTACATAACAGTTTAGGTTTTTTTTCTAAAATTAAATACAAGCAAGGCACCCTATACCAAAAATAATGGTTGGTATAGTGAAATCCATGTGTTTGGTCAAAACTATTAAATGAATACTGAAGCATTAAATGTGGTTTAAGTTTTCTACACTTATAACGCATCAAGGAAAAAAAATTGATTACAATCAAAGATTTTAAAGTAATTTTATTTGATTTTTTAGTTGAAAAAGTAAGTTATGTCCCAATCACCTAGAATCCCTGAAATCAAGCAAATGGAATATCCAAAAAAAAAATTAATATTATTTTTGAATATGTCCTACATCTAATTGTGTAGAGTACAAAATAATTTATTTTATCATTAAAAAAATTAATGAATTGTGCACTATGTAGCTTGCAAATCCCAAAATTCAGCAATTTTTTACACATCTATGAATGGATCTAAAAAAATTAAAATTTTTAATATAAACTCTTTGAACATATACATTTTCATTCCATAGAGGTGCAAGATTTTATTTTTTTCATTTTAGGGTCTTTTTACGTGATCAAAATGAGCAAATTAGGCAAACTTTGGAGGATTTAAGCAAAAATAACCTAATTAGTGTGTCCAAAAAGTGATACCCCAAGCTAATTATTGCCCTCAGCTATTATGAAAAAGTCAAATCACTACAATTTGCATACTTGAAATATCACATTGGATGATTTATAATTTTTCATTGATAGTCATCAGCACTATGAAGGTATTAGGAAAATTTCAACATGATTGGAAGATATTTTGAATATTTACAAATGTTATTATGTAAACAAGATAAAATTTCAAAATAAATATATTTTTGTCATATTTAATATCAATTTTTTATTTAAAGTAGATAAAAGTTACATTTACAAGTAGTAAAAATATGAAAGTGAAAAAAATAAAAGAGACCTATGATTGGAGCAGTTTTAGAAAGCCCTTTGTATTTTGGACACTCAAATTTCAAATTTCTTAACAGTGGAAAAACTTCAAATGAATTCTACTTTCCAATCTCAACGGTCAAAAGATGTATCATAACTTAACTTAAACATGTAACGAAAACACCAACTACAATAAAGCTGTGACACTAGATTTTAAAGACGTTCGCCCAAAAATCAAGCATAGTATGGTTGATTGGGCACTTAGGGGTTAACAACTCAATTGTATCTTACTCCAAGAATACTGCTGAAACATATAATGATTTGATGAAATTGCCGAATTGGTAAAACATTTAAAAGTTTGATTTATTGAACCATCATTGAAATTCACATTTGCATTACATATGTAATTTGTAAATGATTATAGTCCTTGCTAAATTCGGCAGTTTTCTAATCATTCATTATAAATTGCAACGTAAGTTAAACATATGTTTAACTTTGTATAGCAATAAAGGTTTAGCATTATGAATTTTAGATTCTATCCATACGTTAAGATCAACGATTGCAAATACCAATTAAGTTGTATAAATATAGAATGACCTGGAATTTAACAATAATTTGAAATTCAATTAGAAATAATATATCACAATATGCCTACGGATGGAATTCATTGTCATTGGTTGAAATCATATATTGATAGTGACCAAATGAAGTGATTTTTATAGATGTTGCCACACAACAATATAACATGCATGATTGAAAATTGAGATATAATAAAATAATAGGTGAATTACTATCTTTATCTCATACAAATGTTTTTCTACTATTTTCTTCAGTTAAGAATATTTCAAACCCCTTAGTGATTACATGTTCTAAATATTTTTATTATTTCCTAGTGACATTGTGTACTTGTAAATTAATAAAATTTAGCATTCTTTACTATTAAAAGTCCCAAAATATAAACCACCAAGCTTTTACACAAGAAACAATAATATTCCACCAAGATCGTTTCTTTTTTGAAACTATTTCAATTTTGTTGATAACAAATATCAGACTATATTGCGGGCTATATTGTCCAAAGAACATTATTCATACATTCGCACATGTGTACACAATATATTTATATTCTGGACATATAAATTTATGTATACATACAAATACATGTACATATATATATACATACATATATATATATATATGTGTGTACAAGTATGTGTATGTGAATATGTGAATGTATGTATATGTGTGTATATATATATATATATATATGTGTCCACCATTTATATATGTATATATTTATATATACACATACATGCATGCACATATGCATACACATTTATTTATATGTATGTAAATATATACGTACATACATGTGCATTCAATATGTTCAACTTTAATTTAATTTCATATATACTATTCATATGAACATGCATACAATAGATTCAATTCTAATTTAATTTCAAGTTTTCCCCTCTAACTAGGTTTATAAAATATAAATTGTAACATATATTTTGTGATAATTTGTTTTTGAAATTTTTTACGTGGTCTTTCCTTCTTAAATTATGATTATGATTGCATTGAATGAAGCTTCTCTATTAGGTTCGAATTAATGTATGCATAAAAAATTTGCTAACTCTTATGGAATTCAAAGTGGAACCCATTGCTTGATTATTTTGCCTTTATATTTGATTATTTTTCCTATTTATTCAATTGGTAAGTAATTACAAGTCAATTCATGAAATTGGCCAAAAGTGGGAGGGAGAATGAACAAAGGAGGAAAGAGAGTAGGGCAAGGGGGGGGGGGGGGCAGAGTTTGCTAACAATGGAGAGGTAAGAGACATCATGAAAAAGGTATGACGGACCGTTCTCCTAGTAGTGAAGCACTACAAGAAATCAATGCGGAGCCTCGTGCGGAGCACAATAAATGTTGGAACATTCTTTGACCGTACTCATAATAGTCCTCGAAGTACGTGAAGATTCTTGAAGTGCGTGTGGACCCAAGGAGTTGGGCTGGAGGAGGAGGAAGGGAGAGCAATGGAACACAAAAACACAATACTTTGGACAAACCCCATGGGCTGCTGGCCCACGCCGTCCGCGGGCGGCCCGTGCGATTGTGTCGTCCGCACTGTTGTCCGATCCTGCGTCCGCTCTGCCGTCCGATGACGCGACCGATCTACCGTCCAATGTCACGGTGTCGTCCGAGCGTGCATGTTCGTCCAATCAATCCGTCGGGCCGGCGTGGTCCATCCAATATGGGGACCCGGCGCGGGCCGTCCAATCAGGTCGTGCAATTGTGCGCCCCTCGCTTGTCCGATTGGAGGGTCAAAATGTACGGGTGGACATTGGCCTTCCGTCGAGAACGTCTGCATCCAACGCCATCCGATGGAACTGGTATGGTCGGATCTGGGCCGTCAGATCAGGCTGGCGCCCGCTGTACGCTTCGTCCGCCCTAGGCGGACAGTATAAATGGCGGACGACTTTCTTCCCCATGAGGGTTTCTCGACATATAAATTTTGACTGTTCAGTTGCATCGTTCTTGAGACAAGGCTTAAACCATACGATATGGCATGCACACGATGTGTATGGGCACGACAAGCGTTTAGGGTTAAGGGTTTAGGGTTTAGGGTCTATACAACATAACAATCTCCAAGTGCACCCTACATGGCTACGGTTCTAGCAACTACAGCCCTTTTCAAAGGCGGAAAAGCAAAGCATGTGTTGACAAAGCAGGGGGCAAATGGGCAATACCCTCTCCAGCGTTTCAATCGCGATTAAAGTTTAGGGTAGGCAAAGTGGATCTCAAGCTACGAGAGTATGCACTTCAAAGGTGTGCGTTCAGCATTCCGACCTTCACGATTGTCTTTTTGTGAGAACTGGTATTGCCGAACAACAGTTGGAGCACAGAAGCTCGTGAGGTTGTTTGATGATGAAGAGGGTTTGAAGAAAGTGCTGGGCCAAAGGTATGTATGGGAAGCCACATGATTCAAGTGGGGAGTATGTAATGTGGAACTAAAATGAAGAGGGGTTGAAGAAAGTGCACTTTTGGTAGTTCGATTGTCCTATTGAACTTCTTACTATAGCGATGCAAGATTTTTTTTCAGAAATAACCCTATTCGTGATGGATGTTATCATTGTACAAGGTAGTTATGGAAGGGGAGGAAATGAGAATGCGGTGGAAGTCCTTCTTGGAAAGGCCTTTGTGCTATGCACAACCAAGTAATAGGATCAGCTCAGACCCTCCAAATTGCATCAAGGGTAAAGTAAACTCATTATGTTGTCAACCATGTATAGAAGGTCCGATAAAAGAACGGAGAGAACATCAATGAAATGGATATATCTTTTAATGAGACACGAACTTCATCAATGATCAATGGAAATAACGCTTGGTTAAATATTCAATGAGGTTTACAATTTGCAAGACAAATTTTTCAATATTATCTTGAGTTATTGCACGGCGGAGATCTTTCAAAACAAGATGTGATTCTTGGGAAAAAACAATAGAAATTGACGGAAGTCAATCTTTTTCATAACTCATAAGAATGAGAGCTTATTTCCAAACCTTTCATACTTGTGTATAGAAAAAACCAAGCATATAACTAAAGAGGTCCACTTTAGCTAGAAAAAGACGGCCATATAATTTATAAATTCCACATTTTCTGTAAACCCTACAATTTCATGACACTTTGCCGGAGACAAGGGGTTGGTTTTTAAATGTTTCCTGCCTATGATCACTCACTGGCGGACCGGGCCGTGTATATCACATAAGTGATCACACGTGCTCGACTAGTATTGAACCTTGGTCTCAAATTCCAGATATATAGTCATAATTAACTAACAAGACGGCATGATTTGATGATCATGCGCATTGGATATTTGAGAGTATTCTAAAAACAAAGAGGATTTGGTTCTTTTGTGTCGGGTCCGGTCAGCCGTCCGATTGGCGGGCCGTCCAATCTGCGGTCCGTGGAGCCGTCCGATTGGCGGGCCGTCCAATCTGCGGTCCGTGGAGCCGTCCGATCTGGATCCTGTCAGCTGTGCGATCGCGCCTCTGTACTACCGTCGGCTTTGGACGTCCGCGCTTCACCGTCGGATATAGGGGCGGACAACGCAACCCTAAAATCGCCGGCGGCCGGTCAATCGGACAACGAAGTTCCGATGCCGTCCGATCGGGCGGCGGAAGGCGCGGGCCGTCCGATCGGGTGTCCGACCTAAATGGATAGCACGTCCGCCTATATAGTCGTCTGACCAGTTCCGACGGCTCACTTTTTTTTCCCTACTCACATTATTGTGAGAGTAGTAAGGAGTTGTTGTTGGCAGGGTTATCCCATCCTCTGGCTCTTCACTCGGGAGGAAGAAGTCAGTGTTGCCGGGGGGGTATATTTTGCCAATTTTTTTTACAATTCCGGCGCTCTGTTACCATGCCGAAGGGAAAGAAACAGAAGACAAGTAAGGGGGAACAAAAATCTCTTGAAGAAGACCCTAACATGTGCCGTCGGAAGCGTGTAAGAAGTTTTGCCAGAAGTTCGTGGTGGATTTTTACCGAAGCAACACGCTTATGGCGTTGGAGAGTAAATTTGTTCGGTACAAAGAGCATAGCGTGGATAAATTTAAAGAAGACATGGCGAGGGATATGTTGCAGGCTCTTCGAGATGGAATTTTGTACCAGGAGATGGAAAAGCGTGACTTCACAAAGTGGTTGGAGTGGAGGGTGAATGATTGTTTGCGGAATATCCAAGGAATATTAAGCAAGTATGGGAAGGACCACGGGCTGCTTCAGGAAAATACGTATATTGAGGAAGTGATGAAGAAAGCAAACGACTTTGAAGGGTTGATGAAACCATGGACCAATCGACGCCAGCGCAGACAGGCAATCGGTTGGTGGAGAGACGTTGCTAGTGGATCCGAGGAGTTAATGAAGCATAAGTTGGTCCACGCATTGCCTGCTACGGCCAAGGTCATTGAAGTGGAGTAACAATCACTCAAGGGTGCATATGCTACCATCAAGAGGGTTTGAATTGAAGGAGCTCCAGGGTTTGCACCTCATTGGGAGTTTGCTGCAAAACTTTCAAAACAGGCGAAGACTAGACCGGATCTTGCAATATTAGAACACCAGAATGAAACGATGGCCATTCAAATTGACCATCCAGGTGTTATATAATACGTGGCTATTCATGCTTCAAAATATGATGGTTATGCATATTGGTGGAATGGTGGGACATTGCAACAGATGCTGAATTTAGACAACACGTAGGGAGACGATATCTATGCGCGTACATTGCATACACCTATATCAGCGGACGATGTGATCAAAGCAAGTTATCTAAGGCGGTTCCGTAAAAAAAGAAGGGAGTTGGCGTGGCCATTTGTGATCATTATGCAGGAGGTACACATGACCAACAACCTTGGTAGCTCTTCCTGGTACGATCCTACTCGGTAATCAGTACCGGAGGGGTCGGTAGCTACCAAGGGAAAGGAGTCTAACGGAATGTGAGACAGAACCTTAAAAACTAAGTTGGTTATCACAAAACCGAGGAGAGATAAACTGATCAGAATCTAATGCAAAGAGTGACTACTCAGTAAGCATGAAATCAAAAGACAATACTTCAAACAAGAAATCAAGTATCTGGGAAAATGTGTCGTGCCAATGAGGTTGGCTCTATTGCTTTTATACCACAGTACAATCAGATGTGACAGTTAGGTCAGATCGGTAAAAAAGTGTTTCCTAGATCTACCTGCTGGGGTAACTTGGAAAATTACCCGAGTAAAACTCAGACCCGTAGACCTACCGGTAACTCCTAATTTACGGTTAACACTATCCCCCCTCTAAACCAAGTTCACTCCTGGAACTTGTTTTAAACTATGAGTGGTAGAAAAAGTGATACGGGAGGGATTTCTACTCCGTGGGGCCGGGTTGCCTACTCATGGTGCGGGAAAAACTGAGTTGATTGTCATCAAATCCGGTAGGCTCCTCGGTATTCGGCGTGTTCTGCCGAGGTCCGCTGGGTGTCCCGGTATCCAGTGCATTGATATTACCTTGCATGAATCCGGTGGGGCTGAGCAGTTCGCGGCCATCAAATGAGTCCCTAAGAAAGGACGCATCAAAGTCCTCGCTCGGTAATAGAGGAGCTCGAATGGGGCTGTGATCCGTCGTGGCAGGGGGCAGAATGTTGGTGTCGGTAGAGTCCGGTGATGCGGGTTGCGGAACAAAATCCGGATGTGCTCGTCGGTACTGGTTCAACATTCGGTAGGTATTGTCAAGTGTCGTCTCGGCCTCCAATACTTGGTTGTGCAGCGTGGTGTAGTCGGTAACCAGGTTCTCCAATTTGGTAGACGAGTTGCACGGAGATCCTACTCGGTCTGGAAAGCCAGCTTGAGGGTGTGGATGGTGATCTTGCTCTGGGCTGTATCGGCTCTGAGCTGCTCCCGTTCTGTAGTGACGGCGTTCAAGTGGATGTCTTGGGCTTGTAACCGCTGGGTCTGGTTGTCGAGTTCGAGGCGGGAACGTTCACGGTCTTGTTGAACTTGAGCAAGATTGGTAGCATGCTGATGTGCTTTGGCTCGGGAGGTGTCGAGTTGACCCTCCAGCTCAGTAATATACTTTTGGGCGTTCTCAAGTTGGCGCTAATGTGCTGCTGGGTTGGAGATGGTGAGTTGTTGAACTTGCGTCTGGACCTTAGTAAGTACCTGAGACAGGGTTTCTGTTTTGCAGCGAAGAAAACATACATTCTGGACCAAGTCCCGAGGTCCGTGGAGAAGAATATTTGGAGGGTCGGCGCGCTCTGTTGGTGGGGTAACTTAGGTCAAGGGCGGTGCCATCTACGCACATAGTTGGACACCGGTAGTACGAGTGACCTCGGTAGTGAGCATACCTGAAGTCTGGAGAGGCGGGATCAGTGGCTGTGTTCGTGCCGGTGGATTTGCGCAAATGATCTCTGGTGGTTCCGAGGATGTGCGATTCGGTGACAGAACCGGTGGTGGAGACGGAGTGCGCTGAGATGATTGGTGCGTAGAGGACGAACCACCGCCATGCTGGATTGGGGGCCGAGGATTCCTGCCAAATTCGTTTAGGGCGTCGGTAAGGTCCGGTCGGGTCTTGCGTTTGGATGTCGTGGGTGCCGGTGTGAGTCGTCTACAAAGTCCAGACGAGATCCCTTATAGGTCGGGGAAAGTAGTGAAGAAGAGCAGTGATGACCGCCGCTTTCCTGGTTCGTGCCGATGCGTGCGTCCCCTATGTGGTACCGGGGAAGGCGGAGTACAGGTGCCGGTGCTTGGTACGGGTCCTGGTGCAGCTGGTGTGGTCGTGCTCGGTACGGTTACCGGTGCTGCTGGTATAGGCGTGGTGGCGGCTGGTTCTTGTCCTCGGAGAAGCATGTCCCAGATTTCGGCCGAGAGACACTGTGGAGAATGACCTCTCTTGATGGTGGCTAGTTCCTTCTGAAGCTGCCCGAACATGAAGGTAGCCCAGTTCCAAGTGGCGGTATGGGTAAGGGAGAGTTTATCGGCCGTGAGTATCTCACGGAGGCACTGCTTGGGCATATAGGTCTGCTTCCTCTTGAAGTAGATCTATTGCAGCAAGCCGTACTTCCGATGTCCCAACTCTACCGACCCCAGCAAAACACTGTACCCGTCGGTATTTGGTCGGTGAAGGAGTTCATGTCCAGTGGGGTCGACGCTCTTATATTTGAACTTGTCCGGATCTGACTTGGTGTTGACTTCGGTAGTCATGCCGGTCGGTAGTCGGAGGATGTTGGTGATGTCTGCTGGGGTGATGACGTAGGTCCTACCGAACGCTTTGCCGATGATCGACTGCTGAGGGTTGCTGTGTGCGGTGTTGAGAAAATTCTCCACGACCTCCTTCCGAATTTCTTAACCCCACGGTAGGTTGACAAAACCCTCGAGGCTGACTCGGTGAATCCACTCGCGTTCGTCTGGACTTGTGGCGGCGAATTCTTTCCAGGCAACCACGTGTTTGAGCGGGAGGCACGTGATCTCCTTTCACTCCGGTCCTACCGGGTTGCCGCGGGAGGTGTTTCCACAACGACTGTCGACCGCTGTTTTCTTCTGACCTATCATTCTGCAAAACCGCACACGGAGAGTTCCTTGCGTTCTCTCTCGGAAGGTGGAAGAAGGAGCGGCTACCAAGCAAGAAGGAGGAAGAACTCTAATCCGCGCTATCCGCCTCAGTCGATTGTGTCGGTGGCGGTGAACGGTAGCTACCGGCCGTGGCGGTTAGGCAAGAAGAGAGGGAGACGGAGATAGAGGGCGGAGGCGGAGAGGTTAGCGGGAGGGAGAAAGAACCGTGGCGGCGGAAGACAACATGGTGAGGAAAGGATAAATAGAAGGAGAGGTGGACAAGGAAATGAATGAAGACGGCGGTAGAATGAAGAGAGATGAAGTGAGTGGGTGCGAACTAGGTTGGGAGAGTGGCGGCGCGTTAGGGTTGGGGACTGCCAAACTTGGCGCTCTGTACGGTTTTTGCTTTGGTGATACTGCGGGGGTCGGTTCGGTATGTCCACGCGGCAGCGTTAATGGCGGTTGTGATGCTGTGGTTGGGTTGGTTACTGAGGTTGGTGGTCGAATTGGTACGGCAGGCCGCGTCGAAGATAATATCGGTTTGGTATCCAGGTGCGACTTGGTATCCCGAGTTGACTGAGGAAAAATCTCTATGGTGATGCAGTTGGTGGAAATAGTATTCTCGGTAGCCTCTTCGTCGTTCTCTGCATCGTTCTCGGTTGCGTCTTGGTTGTCTGATTGGTGAAGGATGGCACTTTTATCTGGGGCAGTTCGGGCGGCTTGATGTAGCTGATCGTCATTGAGGAATCGGTATGGTTTCAGTTTGTTGATGTTGACTATAATCGGGTCGGGACTGAATTTGTCAACGGCGACGAGTAATATCGTAGTATTGGTGGATAGGGGGTATTGAACTCGGTAAGGCCCAAACCATTTGTTTTTGAGTTTACCGGGTGGATGTTAGCACCTTTAGGGTACTAGAGTACCCGATCGCCCAGTGGGAACTGATGTGTCGGCCCCGTGGTGTTGGCCCATTGAGCGCAGTTCCATTGCGATATCCCTTGCGTCTCGAGAGCTCGGTGTCGAGATTCGTCCAAGCGCTCCCGATCGGCCGTGCGTGCTGCAAGAACCCAACTAGGCGAGGGGTCGGTAGTGGTGGTCTTGGTCGGTATCAAGTATTTGGTAGGCATTAAGGGGATGATGCCATACAAAAGTTGAAATGGCGTATGACCGGTACCAATCTTAAAAGCAGTGCGGTAGGCGAATAAGACTGTCGGTCCCAGTCCGTTCGGTTGTGATTGACCAATTTCTGAAGGAGTTGGACAATCACCTTGTTGGTAGACTTCGCTTGACCATTTCTCTGAGGGTTGTATGTGGTGGATGTAGTGTGGCGTAGTAAGAAGTGCTCCATAAGGGCGTAAATAACATTGTTGTTGAAATTTACGCCTTGGTCGCTCACGAAATGAAGTGGACAACCAAAACGGGTGAGGATGTTGTCATACAGGAATTTAGCCGTGTCCTTGGCGCTGTTGTCGCGAAGTGCAACCGCTTCTACCCATTTGGTGGCATTGTCCGTGGCCACCAAGATGTAGCGGTTGCCGGTGACTGTGTGTTTGAGGGGACCTACAAAATCTGGTCCCCATTTCATAAAAGGTTCCGTCGGTAGGGTGGTAAGTAATTTACCGGTCACAGCTTTCTTGAGTCCTCCTACACGTTGACATTCGTCGCAGCTCCGACAGTATTCAAAAACGTCTTTAGGCAGAGATGGCCACCAGTAACTAGCGTCGAGGATTTTCCAAGTAGTAATCTCGGTAGAAAAATGTCTTCACGAGTTACCGTGGTGAAGCTCCCTGATAATCAATGTGGTCTGTTTGCCGGTAATGACCTTCTGTAAAGAGAATGTTTTGCTTTGTCGATACAAGGTGCCATCGACTAACTGAAATGGGAGGGCTCGGTAGGCTAACCTTTTCTTGCGCTCGGTACTCCAGTCGGTAGGGAAGGTGCCGGTTTTGAGGTAGTCGTGGACTGTCGTGAGCCACTCCGGTTGTATGCTGAATAGTTGGGCGTCGGACATGGTATCGGTAATACCGGTGGCCGGTTCGGCTACCGTGTTCCGAGAAAGTGCGTTGGCAATACCGTGTGTCTTGCCTGGTTTGTAAACGACTGTGAAGTCAAATTCCAGAAACAAGAGTACCCATCGAGCAATACGGCCTGAAACTTGAGTTTTGTTTACCAAATAGATCAATGCTATGTGGTCAACGTAGAACTTGAACCGGTTACCGAGGAGGTAGTGTCAAATTTGTTGATGGCGTAAACGATGGCTAAAGCTTCGCGCTCGGTAGTCGTATAATTCTTGACTGCGCGGCTCGGTAGTTGAGATGCGTAGACGATGGGCTGGTCGATTTTTCCGGTAGGGTTCTGCGCAAGCATAGCTCCTACTGCAATATCCGGGGCATCCGTATGAATGTGAAATTCAAGCTTCCAATTGGAGCGTTGACATAACGCTATTTTATCTTGGTAAATGCTTAGTTGCATTCGGTAGTCCAAGTAAATGGTTCGTCTTTTCTTGTAAGCAAAGTGATTGGTGCCATAATTCGGGCGTAATCGCAGATGAAACATCTGTTGAATTGAGCAAGGCCGTTGAAGACCTGGATGTCCTTGATGTTGCGAGGGCGCGGCATTGTGACGAGAGCTACAATTTTCTTTGGATCGGAGAATTTGCCTTCTACGGAGACGACATACCCAAGAATCATTCCGGAGCAAACTAAAAAACAACATTTTTTGGGATTTAGACTTATACCAAACTCACGGCATTTGGTAAAACACTTTCGGAGTTTGTCGAGGTGTGTCTCGGTAGTACTATACACGCTCAAGTCGTCGAGGAAGAGCTTCATGAAATCACCGAGATATTCTTTGAACGCTTGGTTGATTACTTGATGGTACGTTGGCTGAACGTTCTTTAAACCAAACGACATTACTACCCAAATGAAGGCTCCCCAGTCGGTTATGAACGCCGTCTTGTGGCGGTCCTCGGGTGCAATCTTGATCTGGTGATATCCAAAGAAGCCATCGAGGAATGTGTACATCTCGTTGCCTGCTACCTAGTCGAGGACCTCATCGGTAAACGGTAGTCGATACGGATCCTTCTTGGTTGCCTTGTTGAGACGCCTGAAATCAACGCAAATTCGAAGTTTGCAGTTCTTCTTTGGTACCACGACGATTGGTGATAACCAGGTAGCATGGTCTATAGGTTCAATAAATCCTGCCTGCAAAAGTTTGTCAAGATCAATTTTTACCGCTGCTGCATAATTAGGATTCATCCGGTAGCGTAGCTAATGGGTGGGGGGGATACTGGTGTTGAGTTCAATCTTATGTTGAGTGATGTGTTCCGAGATGCCACGTAGATCATGGTATGACCATGCAAACACATCCTTGATGGTGCGGAAGAGATCTTCGGCCTCCGGTAGGAGGGAGTCAGGGATGGAAGTACCGATACGAATAATGTTGGGGGCGGTATCGGTTATGAGGTTGAGGTCTCGTAGTTGCTCTTCCTCTGTCTGCGACCACTTTGCTACCGAGATTGTTTTTACCTTTTTCCAAATCGATATTTCATCGACTGGCATGCTACCTTCCGAATGGGTTATGGCTGGTAAGGTGAGCTCGGTAGTGTTTACCTGGCACAAGTTGTCAATCGCCAATGTTCCAATAGGGAGGAGGAACTCCTCTGCCTCGAGTAGGATGAGTTCTTCTTCATCGGTAAGGCCTTCCACATAGTTGTAGCAGACGAAAGCATCGGGAGTTGTGGCTTCAAAACCTTACCCCCCGTTAATCCGTACTGTTCGGATGGTACCATTACCCATGATCTGTATGTGGTCGTTAGCCCAATTGTGAATGACTCGGGCGTCCCTGAGCCATGGTCTACCGAGCAACAACGTATAACCAAATTGACATCCTTACAAGAAATGACGGTGAGAATATTGATATAGGGAATACCGTGAATGACACTACTAGAAATGGGGGGGGGTCAGCAACACTACAAACGTTGCTCTCAACACTAGATAGGCTGAGCTCCCTTGCCTAAACAAACGTTGTTGTAAATGAGCAACGTTTTGGAACATGCTTATTGCAACGTTTGTGGGGCTCGGCTTTGGGAATTTGAGCTTTGATGTTCCCGTTGTAAGAATTTACCATGGTAATTCTCTATGGGAATTTATTGTAAGAATTTACTGTGGATAATTTACAATATATTATATTATATATAGTATAGTATACATTATATTATACAATATATTGTATACTATACAATATTCAATACAATGTATGGAATGGTAGTAGACCATTTTACATTTGGTGTAGCCGGCTTCACAATAAGTATTTTCAACCTCACTCATCCCTTGACAAGCCTAATGGGATAAATGGTTTGGCTTGAGAACATCTTGAGAACGTCATTGGGAACACAAAACGTTGCTCTCACCTCTAAATCGTTGCTCTCACCTCCAAAAAGTTACCCAAAGACAAACGTTGCTGTCAAACGTTGCTTATTTCCTGAACATTGCTAAGAGTACACAAACGTTGCTTACAAATGTTGTTGACCCCCCCCATTTCTAGTAGTGTGAAGATCTTCATGTCCCCGAGCAAGCCAAGTGGTTGGACGCGGGAGATGTCCGCCATCCTTAATTCAAAAGGTGCCAGTGTTGGGGGCGGTAGTCCAAGCCTGCGTTGCTCGGTTTTGGTGATGACATTTATACCCGATCCTCCATCCAACAAGACATCATGTAATTGATGATTCCCAAATTTGGCTGAGATGATTGGCATGTGGCGGTCGATCGCAACTACTGAATGGACTGCCATGGTGGGTGGCTCGGTAACCGGGATGGTTGATGGCGTTATCTGTCCTAGACGACGGTGGATATGTTCAGTAATACTGGGTGCGATAGCCATAAGGTTTTTTAGACTGCCCTGGATTGTTTGTGATTCGATTTGTTGGAGAATGGTCTCGCAGATATCCATGGTGTTGTCCGGAGCGGTTGGAGTGACGCAGGGTGATGGTGGCTCCAATGGCGAGAGGTCTTGTAGTTCACACACCGTCTTTATCATTTCTTTGCGCAGCTGCTCTTCGGCTTGTCAATCGAACGCCTCGGTTGGGCGAAGTGCTTCAGTAGTTGGTATAGGACTGTCTAGTACTACCGAGTCCAGATGCTGTGTCTGACTCTGAGTGCGAGGCCGATGTGAGAGACATCCACAGTATGGACATTGGTAATGACTACCGAGGATCCCGAGTGTGCGGGTAGTTTGTTTTGGATGGCTTTTTCAACATCCTCATCCAGTAGAAGTGGACAACGATGTCCTAGATGTTCAAGTGATCCACATACATTGCATGGGTATTGTTGTACCGGGGTTATACCACAAGAATTACGGCGGTTTTCGGTACTTACCAGAGTTGGTGCTGGTTGAGTTTGAATCTGATGGATGGAAGCCGTATCGGTTTTCTTCCCGTAGTCACTGGCCGGGTTGCGGTAACATGTCCTCCATTCATTGCCCATACGACCGCAGCCGGTACACTTTACGTTACGACGGGGGTTGTCTCCGGTACTAGTCAAGGGAAGGGTCGGTTGCCGCGATTAGGGTAAGCCTTCCTCTGCAGTGCGTGCCGAGTCCACTGCTTCGGGAAACGTCTTTCGTTGAAGTCCTACCGTGGCTACCAGCAAATATTCCAATAAGCCAGCGCGAAAATTGCTCCACATGAACACATCATCCGGAGGTACTGTTAGATTTTCCGCTAGTTGCTGGAGTCGTTCGGCGTAATCATCAACAGATTCCTTCGATTGCTGATTGATTCTACGAAATTGGATGTATGATTGGTCGTCTGTTTTGATGGTTTGGTAGCGTCTTTTGAATGCGGTAAATACCTCCTGCAATGTGTTAGTAGGATGTATCTGTCTATGGTATGCAAACTAATTTGACTCTTTCTCGGTGAGAGAATTACCAAATAATTCCAATTGGACCATGGTTTCCGTTTCACCATTTAATCTAATAGCAGATTCAAACTTACGGCAATGTGTCTCGGGGAACTTACCCGTTTTGTACTCAGGATACGGTACCGCTTTTCGAGCGGTCGAGGTAGGGCGTCGGTCCGTGGGTTGAACGCTTGGATCGCCGGCAGGTCGGTAGGTTAGAGTCGGTACTCCAGTAGCCATAATGTGGCGCGGTTGGAGATAGTTGTATGGACAGGAAATAGAAGGGTGGTCCGTATGGCCATAGAATGTGCAAAACCAAATAGGAGGTCTAGGACTAACCTGGTGGTGGTGATGTGGAGGAGGAAATCATAAAAATTGCTGTTGTACCAGGTATTGATGTCCACGAATCGGTTGTGGGCGGACTCTATGATGCATCGATGGGGGCACGTCCTTGATCTTGTCGAAACTGGCGTAAACGTAAATTTGGAAGTTGTAATGGAGACGCAGCTAAATCGAATTCCAGTTGAGATGTCGATTCTAGAGCCGCGAGGTGTTCTTGATCGGTTGCATTTTCTTGTGGTAGTTGTTGAAGTCGGTCTTGGATGGCCGAGGACTGTAGAAATGCGTGGGCACGAAACCGTTCGCGTTCTTCGTCAGTGAGGTGTTAGTCTTCCCCGGTAGCTGCTGGATTGTGGAGTACCGAGTCGGAAGATGGCCTCTGCCAAGTAGATGAGCGTGGTTGTCGTGCGGTTTGGAGTTCCCGCGGGGTCGGTAATCGTCCGGCGTGAGCAAGGGTTGCGGCCGTTGTGTCGGGTGAGTGGCTGTTAAGGGAGCTCATAACATTGGTGACAGTAGCAAATCCTCTACGCTCTGGTGCATACGAGCATTGGAAATCGTGAGAGCCTCGAGGTCGAACTCGGGTGGTGGTCGTGCAGATCTAGTGTGGCGCCGGGCCATGGGAAAGTCTGGTCTATCGAAGTTTTGGACAACCGGACTGTGAAAACGGTGAATGATTTTGTTATGAGAGAAAAAAGGCGCGGTGTCACACAGATGCTAGGGGATCATAGAGTACCGGGATCGGTAACTCTGTTTCTTTGAGCAATCGAGTTCTAGAATTTGAACACTAGATGGTCGCCAAATGGTAGCTCCTCCTGGTACGGTCCTACTTGGTAATCAGTACCGGAGGGGTCGGTAGCTACCGAAGAAAAGGAGTCTAACGGAATGTGAGACAGAACCTTAAAAACTAAGTCGGTTATCACAAAACCGAGGAGAGATAAACTGATCAGAATCTAATACAAACAAAACTTCTCAGTAAGCATGAAATCAAAAGAGAATACTTCAAACAAGAAATCAAGTATCTGGGAAAATGTGTCGTGCCAATGAAGTTGGTTCTATTGCGTTCATACCACAGTACAACCAGATCTGACAGTTAGGTCAGATTGGTAAAAAAGTGTTTCCTAGATCTACCTGCTGGGGTCACTTGGAAAATTACTCGAGTAAAACTCAGACCAGTAGACCTACTGGTAACTCCTAATTTACGATTATCAAACCTGCACAATGATTCATCTCCTGATAATATCCTTTTTCATTTCCCTGCCGACGAGACGCGTGTATACATTGGGGTATGTGACTGGGGCATGTTATCCTTTTTGACGGAGCCAATGAAGTCACTATATGGGTTCAACAGTACTGAGGAAATGCAGAAGGATCTTGCAAAACGGTGGTGGGTGGATCCTACGATTGCTTATGTACGTAAGCCAAATGCTGATGTGGAGATACGTCCACCAGTGACGAAGACAACTGAGGCATATGGAGTTGCAAAAATTGCTATGCGCATCAACAAGGGCAACATGTCGAAGGATTACTGGAAGTTGCAGACGCTTGGAGAAACTTCATCATTATTGAGACAACAAGATTTGGCTGACGTGTTCAAGAGCTATTTGAATTGATTCTGCAGCCATAATCGAGAAAATGTTGGAGGTTTAACTCATATAGTGACACGTTTTAGGAGCACATACAAGTGGCCAGTACCGAACGAGCATTTTAGAAACGAGTAACATGCAAAACATAGTGATATAGTTCTTTTGGGTTTGGGAATGGTAGTAACGGAATTGAATTGTTCTATGGCTATTGCTGTGTGCTTATGTACAGAACACCTGGACTTATGTTCACTATTAGTGAAATATTTTGTTTTTTGATATTTATTAAAAAAAATTCCATACATTAGGAGAAAAATGGGGTCTCAAAGGGGCCCTGTAAGACAAACCGTGGTAGGTGAACCGGCTTCCCAAGTACCCCTTTTCATATAAATCCATTGGTGCAATGGTTGCTCGCTGACAGCGTCGGAAGTCGCAGTGCTGGCAGTGCTGGCAGTGTTTGCAGTGTTGGCAGCGTCAATTGACGCGACCAACAGAATTGCACTGCTGGAAACCACGGTGGCACCATTGGTGTCCTCTTGTAGATTGCACGGTTTTGCCTAAAATTATCAGCATGTACCAAAGGCAAAGGCTCCTTAGTGACTACAGATTTCTCCTAATGTGTTTTATTGTTTTTGGGATTTTGCTATCTATATGTTCAATGATATTAGTGGGTTTTGCAGCCATGAGTCTCGGTACTCCATTTTGGAATTTTTTGCACACATGGGTACCTTACGTTATTAGAATTTAGAAACACCCTCAATTTTCTTTATTATTTTGGAGAATAGTTCTTCCATGTGTTATTGGAATTTTTCTAACTTTATGGTTTTTGACTAGGATTTGCAATCTGTGGATTTGTGTTGACAGTTTGAATTAAACATACGACATTGTGGACTAATGAATCCAACCGTACAAGTGTTACCTTCACACTCTCGTTTACAACTTTGCTTCGAACATCAACTCCATTCAGGTTTTCCAGCACCCATTTGTAAACGAATCTTTGAAAACAATGTTGAATTAGCACCTAAACCCCTAACTGCCTAAGCGTTCATCTTTTGGACGATATACAGAGTTCATTCCAAATTTCTCATCCGTCATGCACTTTTGTAGTGTGGATTTTTTATTGTAAATTTGATTGGAAGTTAGCTTCGCACGTATGTGATCCGAATACAAAGGGATGATTTGTGAATTTTTTATGCCTCATTTCATGTTGTAGTGATTCATCCAAATTTTTTAAGATTTTAGTGTTAAAGCTCTCTAAAATAAGTGAACTCATAATTTTAAAGAACCCAAAAACTCCAAAATTCACTACACTTACACTATTACATGTCAACCAATCACAAAGAATTCCATCTGTAGATTGGCAATATCTTACTCGTGATTGAATTACAAATTAATTTTGAATTTCCTATTTTAGATATTATCCAAATTTATTGGGAATAGCAATCATGGATGTAACCGTATGGATAGAGTCTAAAACTGTGATCGAACGTCCCTTGTACTGTCCAATCGGGCAAATTCTCAGGCGTCCGATTGGGCAGCCACTCGCCCGTCCGATCAGTCACCCAATCGCCCGTCCGACAGGTCGAATGAGCCACGAAATTTGTAGATTTCGCGGATTTCAGTCCATTTAAATCAGACCTACACGAGGATGGGACTCCAAATTTTGTAGATGTCGGCTTACGTGAAGAAAATGAGTCCGCCGTCCGAACAGCCCTTGCGACGCGAGCGGTCGATTTGGCTGTCGGACATGGGCGTTCGACCTCTCCGTCCGTCCGACTTTCCCATCGCGCCATTTGCCTGTCAATCTTGCCGTCCGCCATTCTAAACCCGCTCGCCCGTTCGGTTGGACACATCTCAATCGTACAATCGGGCTGCCGCTCGACTGTCCGATTGAGCACCCAATTGCTCGTCTGACCCGTAGATTGAGCCCCTAGATTCTTAGATTTCGCAGATTTCAGTGCATTTAAATCAGACCAGCACGAGGATAGGACTTCAAATCTCGTTGATGTTGTCTTACATGAAGAACAAGAGTCCGTCGTCTGTATAACCCTTGCAAAGGGGGCGGTCGACCTGGCCGTCGGACATGGGCGTAAGACCTCTCCGTTCGTTTGACTTTTTGATCGCGCCGGCCGATTGTCTGATTGCGCCGTCCGCTATTCTAAACCGCCGTCCAATATGGTAAAACCCCCGACCGCAAGGTAAAAATAATCTATTTTTGAAAGTCATCGGACGCTGAGACGCATACGTCTACGTCCAGTGGACGTTCGCGTCCTAGCGTCCGAACAACCCTGGTAAGGTTTGAGCTTGTTGATGTTAACTATAATCGGATCTGGATCAAATTTGTGGACAGCGCCGAGTAATATCGTATTATTAAATAATGGGTACTGAACTCGATAAGGCCCAAACCATTTATTTTTGAGCTTACAGGGGTGGATGTTGGCACCTTTGGGGTACCAGAGTTCCAGATCTCCAACTCCAAAATGGTGTGTCGGGCTCGTAGTGATATCCCATTGGGCGCAATTCCATTGTGGTATCCCTTGAGTCTCGAGAGCTCGGTAGCGTGATTCATCCAAACGCTCCAGATCGGCAGTGCGGGCTGCAGGAACCCGACTTGGTGAATGGTCGGTCGGTGTGGTCTTGGTTGGTACCAAATACTCGGTAAGCATTAAAGGGATGATGCCATACAGAAGTTGGAACGGCGTATGGCCAGTACCGATCTTGAATGCGGTGCGGTAGGCAAATAAGACCGTCGGTAAGTATCGGTCCCAGTCCGTTCTATTGTAATTAACCAATTTCGGGAGGAGTTGGTCAATCACCTTGTTGGTGGATTCGGCTTGGCCATTTCCTTGAGGATAGTATGTGGTAGATGGGGTGTGGCGCACGTGGAAGTGCTCCATAAGGGAGTAAATGACCTTGTTGTTGAAATGTACGCGTTGGTCGCTAACGTAATGGAGTGGGCAGCCAAAACGGGTGAGGATGTTGTCATACAGGAATTTTCCGTATCGTTGGCGGTGTTCTCGCGGAGTGCAACCGCTTTGACCCATTTGGTGCCGTAGTCCATGGCTACCAAAATGTATCAGTTGTCTAGGACTCTGCGTTTGAGAGGGCCCACAAAATCCAGTCCCCATTTCATAAAAGGTTCCGTCGGTAGGGTGGTAAGTAATTTATCGGTGATGGCTTTCTTGAGTCCACCGACGCGCTGACACTCATCGCAACTTTGACAATATTTGAACACGTTTTTGTGCTAGAACGGCCACTAGTAGCCTGAGAGGAGGATTTTCCGAGTAGTAATCTCAGTAGAGAAATGTCCTCCCTAGTTGCCATGATGAAGCTCTCGGATGATCAATGTGATTTGGTCGCCGGAGATGACCTTCTGTAAGGAAAAGTTTATGCTTTGTTGATACAAGG
Organism: Pohlia nutans; assembly: GCA_022496805.1. Classification (NCBI taxonomy): domain Eukaryota; kingdom Viridiplantae; phylum Streptophyta; class Bryopsida; order Bryales; family Mniaceae; genus Pohlia; species Pohlia nutans. Next base: position 7,632,778 of record CM040106.1, on the reverse strand, counting down.
TGCCATCGACTAACTGGAATGGGAGGGCTCAGTATGCTAACCTTTTCTTGCGCTCAGTACTCTAGTCGGAAGGGAAGGTTCGAATTTTGAGGTAGTCGTGGACGATGGTGAGCCACTCCGGTTGTATGCTGAATAGCTGAGCGTCGAATGTGGCATCGGTAATTCCGGTGGCCGGTTCGGCTACCGTGTTTCGAGAGAGCGCATCGGCAATACCGTGTGTCTTGCCCGGTTGTAAACGACGGTGAAGACGAACTCTAGAAATAATACTAACGAGCAAGCAGTGCGTCCGGAAACCTGAGTTTTGTTCACCAAATATATCAATGCCATGTGGTCTACGTAAAAAATGAACCTGTTCCCGAGGAGGTAGTGTCGAAATTTGTTAATGGCGTATACCATAGCTAAAGCTTCGCGCTCGGTAGTCGTGTAATTCTTCTCTGCGCGGCTCAGTAGTTGTGATGCGTAGACAATGGGCTGGTCAATTTTTCCGATAGGGTTTTTTTGCTAGCATAGCTCCGAGTGCAATATCGGAAGCATCCGTATGAATGTGAAATTCAAGCTTCCAATTGATTGCTACGAGGATAGGAGCATTGACATAGCGCTTTTTTATCTCGCTAAAGGCCTGGTTACATCCGGTAGTCCAAGTGAATGGTTCATCTTTTCTTGTACGCATAGTGATTGGTGCCATAATTTGGGCGTAATCGTGGATGAAACATATGTTGAATTGGGCTAGTCCGTTGAAGACCTGGATGTCCTAGATGTTGCAAGGTGAGGCATTGTGACGAGAGCCTCAATTTTCTTGGGGTCAGGAACTTGCCCTCGGAGGGCACGACATATCCAAGAATAACGCCGGATCGAACTAAAAAACAACATTTTTTGGGATTGAGACTTATACTGAACTCACGGCATTTGGTGAAACACGTTCGGAGTTTGTCGAGGTGTGTCTCGGTAGTACTATAAATGCTGAAGTCGTCAAGGAAGAGTTTCATGAAATCACCGAGATATTCTTTGAAATCTTGGTTGACAGCGAGCTGGTACGTCGGCGGAGTGTTCTTCAAGCAGAAGGGCATCACTACCCAAACAAAGGCATACCAGTCGGTAATGAACACCGTCTTGTGTCGATCCTTGGGTGCAATCTTGATCAGGTGATATCCGGAGAAGCCGTTGAGGAAGGAGTACATTTCGTGGCCTGCTATCGAGTCGAGGACTTCCTCGGTAAACGGCAGTGGATATGGATCCTTCTTGGTTGCTAGGTTAAGACGCCTGAAATCAACACAAATTCGAAGTTTGCCGTTCTTCTTTTGTACCACGACAATTAGCGATAACCAGGTGGCGTAGTCCACTGGTCTATAAAGCCGGCCTGCAAAAGTTTGTTGAGATCAGTTTTGACAGCTGCGGCATAATTGGGATTCATTCGGTAGCGTAGCTGATGGGTTGAGGGAATGCTGGTATCCAGTTCGATCTTCTATTGAGCGATGTGTTCGGGAATGCCACGTAAATCATGGTATGACCATGCAAAGACGTCTTTGAAGGCGTGGAATAATTCTTCGGCCTCTGGTAGGAGGGAATGTAGAATGGTAGTGTCGATGCGAATAATGTTGGGGTCGGTATCGGTACCAAGGTTGAGGTCGCGTAGCCGATCTTCCTTGTTGTGAGACCATTTTGCTACTGAAATGGTTTTTACCTTGTCCCTGATCAGTATTTCATCGACTGGTATGCTACCTTCCATGATTTCTTCTTCATCGGTAAGGCCCTCCACGTAGTTGTTGCAGACTAGCGCTTCGGGAGTTGTGGCTTCAAAGCCTAATTCCAGGTTAATCTGCACTGTTCGGATGGTACCATTACCCATGATCTGTATGTGGTCGTTAGACCAATCATGGACTACTCTAGCGTCCCGAAACCATGGTCTACCGAGCAATAGCATATATGCCGAATTGACATCCTTACAAGAAATGACGGTGAGAATAATGATATAGAGAATACTGTGAATAAAGATTTTGATATCCCTTAGCACGCCAAGAGGCTAGACGAGGGAACTGTCGGCCATCTTTAATTTAAAAGGTTCCGGGGTTGGGGTCGGTAGTCCAAGTCTGCGTCGCTCGGTTTCGATGATGACATTGACTCCCGAGCCTCCGTCCAGCAAAACGTCATGTAACAGGTGATTGCCAATTTTTGCTCAGATAATCGGCATGATTGCCAATTTTTGCTCAGATAAACGTCAATCGCGACTATCGAATGGACCGCTAATGTGGTCTTGGTTACCGGGATGGAGGAAGTGGCTTTCTGTCCCAGATGGCGGTGGATATGTTCAGTGTTGTTGGGTGCAATAGCCATAAGGTTTTTGAAAATGACTTGTATTGTTTGTGATTTGATTTGTCGAAGAATGGTGTCGCAGATGTTCATGGCGCTATCTGGAGAGGTCGGAAGGACGCGAGGTGTTGGCGGCTCCAAGGGCGAGAGGTCTTGCAGCTCAATTACAGTCTGTATCATTTCTTCGTGCAGCTGCTCTTCTGCTTGCCAATCAAACGTCTCAGTGGTGCGAGGTGCTTCGGTAGTTGGTGCGGGATCGTCCGTTACTACCAGGTCCGGACGATGCGTCTGACTCCGGGTGTGAGGGCCGACGTGAGGGACGTCGACGATATGGACATCGGTAATGACTACCGAAGATCCCAAATTTGTGGGTAGTTTCTTTTGGATGGCTTTTTAAACCTCATCGTCCAAGAGGAGCGGGCAATGATGTCCCGGGTGCTCCAGCGAGCCGCATACATTACATAGGTATTGTTGTACCGGGGTGCCAATACGAGGATTACGACGGGTGTCGGTACTTATCGGGGTAGGTGTTGGTTGAGTTTGAATCTGATGTATCGAAGCCGTATCGGTTTTCTTCTTGTAGTCACTTGCCGGATTCCAGTAACAAATCGCCCATTCATGGCCCATGCGTCCGCATCTGGTGCATTTGAGGTTTCGCCGTGGGTTGTCCCCGGTACTGGTTGATGGAGGGGTTGGTTGTCAAGTTTTGGGTAGGCCTTCTTCTGTAGTGCGTGCCGAGTCCACTGCTTCGAAGAATGTCTGTCGTTGAAGTCCCACCGTGGCTACCTGTAAGTACTCCAATAAGCGAGCGCGAAAATTGCTCAACATGAACATATCATCCGGTGGTACTATTAGATTTTTCGCTAGTTGCTAAAGACGTTCGGCGTAGTCATCGACCGATTCATTTGGTTGTTGATTGATTGTGCGAAATTGGATGTATGTTTGGTCGTTTGTCTTGATGGTGCGGTAGCGTCTTTTGAATGCGTTAAAAAACTCCTGCAATGTATAGTAGGATGTATCCGTCTTTGATAGGCAAATCAGTTCGACTCTTTCTCGGTAAGGGAATTACCAAATAATTCCAGTTGTACCAGGGTATTAACTTCGCCATTTAATCTAATAGCAAATTCAAATTTACGGCAATGTGTTTCGGGACACTTACCAATTTTGTATTCGGGTTACGGTATCGCTTTTCGAGCGGTAGAAGCAGAACGCCGGCCGGCTGGAGGATTTGGAACGGTTGTGTTGCCGGTTGGTCAGTAGGTTGGCGTAGGTACTCTCGGAGCCACAATACGTCAAGGTTCTGGGTAGTTGGACGGACAAGAAATGCATGGGTGATCATTATGATCAAAATGAATAGGGGGTTTGGGACGAACCTGATGGTGGTGGTGTCGAGGATGAAATCCAAAAAGTTGTCGCACCTGGTACTGATGTCCCGGGATCGGTTGTGGTCGAACGCTGTGATGCATGGATTGAGCACGTCCGTGATCTTGTCGGAACTGGCGTAAACATGGATGTGGAAGGTGTAACCGGGATGCAGCTAAATCGAGGTTCAGTTGAGGTTTCGGTTCTAGTGCAGCTAGGAGTTATTGATTCGTTGCGTCGTCTGGTGGTAGTTGTTGGAGTTGTTCCTAAATTGCCGAGGATTGAAGAAACGCTTGGGAGCAAAACCGGAAGTTCAATTGGGGTCCCAAAACAGGCAAGAGAAGATTGAGAATTTTCAAGTTCAATTCTACCAGAGTTCCTTTTTGCTGTAGCGTTAGCAATTTTTTGAACCTTGGAGCGTGTAATATACCATTGGAAAGGTCTTGAGAATACCTTTGTAATGGTATATAATGCACCCTTGAAATTGTGGAAAAAAGACTGCCGATACCAGCAGTTTAATTGGGGTCCCGAAGCAGCCATGACAAGATTAAGAATTCTCAAGTTTGATTCATTTGGAGGTGGCACAAATATGTATATTTATACTTTTCAGTTCAATATATGCTGGCCACGCTAATTCTAAAGAGATTGCCAAAAAGAGGAAACCAAAATCACAGTGCCAATACCGGCACTGGAATAGCGCGAGAAAAATTTGAACACTTGAGCAAATCAGAATTGCAGTGCTGGTACCGGCAAACCAAAAGCGTGAAAAAAACTTGAACACTTGAGCAAATCAGAATTGCAGTGCCGTTACCGGCAGATGAAAAGCGCGAGTAAAACTTGATCAACTGATGAAACCACAATCGCAGAGCCGGTATCGGCAGACCAAGAGCGCAAGCAAAACTTGAACACTTGAGGAAACTAAAATTGCAGTGTCGGTACCGGCAGACCAAAAGCGCGAGCAAAACTTGAACATCGATAGAAACCAAAATTGCAGTGCTTGTACCGGCAGACAAAAGCACGAGCAAAACTTGAACTTTGGAGGAAACCAAAATTGCAGTGCCGGTACCGGCAGACGAAGAGCACGAGCAAAACTTGAACTTCGGAGGAAATCAAAAGCGCAGTACCGGTACCGGCAAACAAAAAGCACGAGCAAAACATGGTCACCATTAAGAACTTGAAACCCTCAAATGCTCACGAGCATGACCCATGAGGTCAAAACCAGCACTCAGAACTTGAAACTCCAGAGCTTGAAACCCGTGAATCTCGATGCCCCAAGTACTCAAAACCTCTGCTATTGACAAAGGTGAAACATGACCTCCAGGCTTACCTTCATCCTTCATACACTTTATCTCCATCTAGTCATCTTTGCTCCCCTAACCGATGCTCTCCACCTCCATTTGCTGCTTTGAAGCCATCCCAAACAATGGACCTTTGACCTCCAAGTTCGCCACCTGCACGACAAGAACAAATACTTAAAGTGCTTGACAAAAGAGTCTTAAGGCTAGGATTCTACAGAAGACACCGTTCCGCCACAGGAATTTTTCATCAGTGCTACACTGCATTGGTACAATATACCCTATATTGGAATCCACACAGTTACTATTGCGTTGTCATCACTACTATAGTGTTGGATAGAACAAATTGTCTCAGGCTTCATGTAGAATTAATTCTAATGTGTTCACTAAGTTCTTTACTCAACTCCCTGGAAGATTCACAATTTATACTATAGGTTAGTACTTACTATGTTCTCCTTGTTGCATGATTTCATGTCTTCTTCGTTTTTACCAAGACTTAGCTGCTCCCCTAATTTGTGGCTCTTTGCAATCGAAATTAATAACAAAATTGTAGGTGAACTTCTTGTTTGCTCAACTCGGCCCACACCCATAGCATATACTTTTTCTTTCCTCAACATTCTAGTTCTCCTTAGGGTTTTAGACCTACTAAAATATAGTTCCTTTCTCTTCTTTTCTTATCCTCCTCTACCTTCTCTCCTTCATCTCTATGCGCTTGCAGGATTTGATGCTATTCTAATACTCCAGACATAAGCAATATACACTACGCTTAGGTAAACACTTCTATAAGTAAATGTTATAGAACTTCATTCCAAGCTGTCAATCAACAGCTTGGCATTCTTTGGCTACCATATTCAAAGTTAAAAGTAAAATTCAGAATTGACGCATACTCTAGATATCCTTCTTGCTCAATAATTCAGAATTCAATGATTTGGCACTACTAAACAACAATTGACAAAATTTGAATTTGCAGTGGGAATTATGGACTCCTAAATCCCATAATGATTTTTCGACTACAGAGCAAAGCAACTCTATGGAATGACAAACACTATGACAGGCAAGCTTGGACTTGTACCTATATGTCAAACATTGTGAACGATTTAGGTTTGATCTTCCATACGTCGTTTTGTTGTGGTCATCTACAATGTGAGAATGTCGAATGTGATTTTCTAACATGCGTGCATCGGACGGCCGCTGTTAATGAAGCTAAGTGGGATGGAGTCTCATCGTTTGTTTTTGACGTAGGATCTAAACCTCCAAAAGGATGAAGGATCCACTTTGCTTTGCAAATGATGTAAAGTTCATTCTTGGTGTCTTGCAACTTGCGATGCCAAAATTTATTATGTTCCAGCTAAAGACAACATGACCAAAGTTCATGTACATTTTAGCAATGACGACCACCTTATCAAGATCCATGTTTATCATGACGATATTGCAAGAGGCGAGAGCGTAGTCGAGGAGCAAGTGCAGCAAACTCCTACTGCAACTAACTCTGCCATTGTTTTGGAGGCTACAAAGGAGATGGTCGGGGACATGCTTATTGCCGATGAAGGTGAGCAATCAAAGACACTAGAGCTCAGTTAGCTCTTTCCACTCTTCAATAGATGTAAGGAGCAAATTTTGCCTTGTATTTTCAATAAAGAAACCGGCTTCAAATGCTTCCGCGGGTTTGGAGTTATGGACAGCATCACTAAGCTTCACGGCTCAAGTAAGTGGTCCTTTGTCCAAAAGAACAAGCTCTCCAATCAAGGATTGGAATTAGACAAAGTCTTTGTGTTCAAAATTATGTCTGAAGTTGGGCGGGTAGTAGAGTTGACTTCGTCAAGCGCATGCAATCCAGTAGACACCTCTAAAACACATGGCTTATGTTTGACCATGTTAAAAGGGTCAAACAATGGACCACTATAGGCTGCCATGTATACAACCCCACTTATTGTTGTGTCATGACCATTGCGCTTTGCAATATGCAGTCTGAGGACGTCGCTGCTCAGATGGTCGTCTGGAAGAATCTCAATGCCGCCGTTGGTCGTCACAAAAGTGAGAATCCAAATTTCAAAGGGTTCTTAGCCGATAGTGCAGAAGCAAACTGGAATTGTATACGCATCATATATGGAAGTGGAGATGCATCAATTCCAATGCCGAATAAAGAACAAACCTGTGTATTCCATTAGGTGTTGTTCCTGGAGAAGCATACCACAACTGACATTCAAGCTCACCTCCACGACCAACATTGCCTTCCGTGCAAACAATACAAGAACGCCTCAACGCAATCGGATGCTGATACCCGCTATCTCACTATTTGAGCCTGGTGGTTGCCATCCGGAGCTATAATTGAAGATGGCTTGCAACGTCTTGACCTCTGGCACTTCTGATATTGCCAGTGGGGAGGCTACATGCAGCTTGTAAGTGAAGGTGAACATGGTTCCAGTCCCCGCCTTGGAATGCATCGTCACATTGAATTCCGGCACACATCTAATGATTTAGCAGTACCATCCCAAACTACCCATGCCTTTATTTCAATGGGATGTTGACTAAGGCAAAGGGAGACCGTAGTAAATGGACTTATTGCAAGCATTTGTATTTTATCTTCACCGTCATATGTGGATTTGATTTTGAAGTTGATGCCTTCATATGTGCACATAGTCTTAGCTTTAATGAAGTTATACTAGTTCTTGAGAGTGGATTGTTGACTCATCCAATATCTTAGGGTAGTTTACTATCTCTAGTTACATTGTGGATATAGTAGTGAGACTAAAAGGGCCACTACCGCAGTTTTTAAACTTGGGCTCTATATTTAACCCTAATTTATGGAATTTGTTTTATTTTGCACCCTAAACCGTAAATGGTTTATACCAACAGTCTAGCACTCATTTCACAAAAATTGATATAGGAAATCTATCTTCACATGCTTGAATGGTGCATAACAATGGCTAAATAATGATTTCATCTTGTTTGAAATGGTTTCGGGTCTTTGATTCACGGTTATAGGTATATTGAGTTTGCCTTTCATGTGCCTTGGACATTTTTGAGTGATCTAAGTCCATGGTTATAGGTACTAAATATTCCACGGTTATAGGATAAAAATTTACTAAAAATATTTGAATATTTGAATATTTGCTAATTATAGTGTTGTTGACCACGGTTGACCTGAAATTTTTGCTCTTAACCCTACATTTCTCCGCTCATCGCTCACCGCTCCCCGCTCCCTGCTCCCATAATATCCTCGTCCTGCTTGAGGGCGTTGCTCCATCGATGCTCTGAAAGTGGGGCTTAAAGTCGATGAAGTGGCCAAAGAATTCTACTGCCTTGAGTCCGCTCCATGTAGTGTATACCTAATTGTTAAGGTAGGTAACAAAAGCGATGCCATTGTGGCGGTCGTTGGGGTCCGTTTGAACATTGCTGTAGCTGACGGTGGTGATGTTGTGCACGCCAAAGAGTTTGTGCAGGGCCGAAGTTACAAGGGTCTTGGAGGCTCGGCGCGGCAGGTTGCGTACGATTATCGTGGTGGACGTCATCACTCCTGGTTTGTCCAAGTCCCCCGTTGTAGCGGCGACGTTGGAGATAGTGACTTACTCCTGCAAGATGTGCAGTGGGTGCGCTAGAAGATAATTCTTGGATGCGTTGTTGGTGACAGTAACTATGGCAGTGGGGCTGGTGCGGTTGGGCTTCGAAACTCCAACAATTTTGAGGTCGCCTCAATGAGTCAGCTTGCAGTTTGCGAGTGTTTCGGGTGGCGACAGTTGTACCTTGGATTTGGAGGCGATGGTTGATGGAGGTAGTGGGACATTCGTAATCTTTCTCTATCTTGCCAATTGTGAGTTCGTTGTCCTCCAATGTTAAAGCAAAGATGCAATGGCCTTGGAGTAGCTTAAAGCCGTCTATTTCAGGGTTTAGTAGATCTACCTTCAAAAAACCAAACCAGTGTTTAAGCTTTCCACCGGCGATGGCAATGATGGGCTCGCGGTATCAGGTGGCAAGAAAGATGCCCATTTGTTGGAAACAATCCGCTGCTTGGAATTGCACCTCTTCTTTAGTCATGTTGTGATAAATGGTGTCAAATTTGATCAAAATCTAATAGGAGCTGGAGAGATGCGTTTGTGCGTCCGTATTGACATGTTTTGGGAGCTGCGTAAAATGTAAGTAGTCTCCCTCTAGTGTGTCAGGGCGCTAAGATGGATATAGCCGCTGCGGGACACGGGGGAAGGCAATGCGGTAGTGGCAAAGTTCTTGGATTTCCGCTTCGGGCATGTCAACAGCAGTAAATTCTTCATCGGTGCCGGGGTCATAGTGTTAGGGGTCACCATTCTCAAGGGCAAGCATTTCATGGACAACAAATGTCATCCATAAGTTGGTGCGTAAATTGATGGGGATGAGAGGGGACCTCGTTTGTGTGTTGCTGGCAGTAGGTGCGGCTTCATGTTGCGCAAGAGCCGGTAGTACTTGCGGGGGAGCCATCGCAGCTCGTGTATTTGAGCAGAGGGGGAGGGGCCCGGATGAGCTGGGAGGTGGGAGGGCGTCTGGAGCAGCGCCGGGTGGTGGTGCAGCGTCAACTTGTGTCGGAAGTGGGGAGCTGAGGAAGATATCGTTGACGCTTTGCTGAATTTGGAGAGAGGTGGAGGGTAGAGGTGCACCAATAGTGTAGAGTGATGGGGAGTCTGCTCCATCATCTGAGAGTTGGAGCCGTCTCTTGCGTGCCAGAACTGCAACCGGAATGTTGTCTTTGTCATATGCCGTGAATTTGCATCGGGTGAAGTTGTAGGTACGTTGCGAGGAGGTGGCATTAGAGAAGATAGAGAAGGCGTGACTGTGGTCTCGAATTTGGTTGTGGAGACAAGCTAAATGGCGTGAGCCTGAATAGGAGGACTTGAACTTTGTTGCAGATGTGGGCTTCAGGCTGATATTGAGCTGGGAGGTGAGCTCCGCGAGCGTGCTGGCCGAACTGGGAGTGCGTGGAGCCATAATGCGGGAGGCGTGCGTACAAGTTAGAGATGTGTTAGCTGGTGCATGAGAATTGGGGTTAGAATAAAAGCAACAGATTTGGACGTGTAACAGAAAATCAGCAGAGGTGTAGAGGAAGGAAAGTAAGACATACCTGTGTATGAGTTTTTCTGTGCAGTGTAGAATTTATGGTATAGGGGATGTGTATGAGAGTGGGTGCAGAGAGAAAGAGTAGGACGGCACTCGGAGTTTTGGAGATAGGGCTGTAGCTGTAGCGCGCTAATGGAGGAGTATACGAGTGAGGAGAGATTTGTGGAAGCAACTGGAGCGCGGTGAGGTAGGTGAGAATGTAGAGTTGACCCGGTGGAGGGGTGGTGTAAGGATAACGTGTAGGCGAGGTGGGCGTGTTGAGTGAGCTCAGGGGACGAAGAGAGGCTTGAGCGTGGTGGAGGGAGACGTGCCCAGAAGTATTCTGTATGTGTATTTGCATGATGAACGGGATGGAGTAATTGAAGTGGAGTATGACATGTATAAAAGTGGTTTGAAAGTTTGCATAGGGTGGGAAGTGTGGCTGCGTGGAATTTGCTGTGTGTGGTGTGGATGAGTGTGGAAATGTGAGTTAGGGTGCGGGAGGGTTTATGCACTAGATATGTGGTGTATGAAGGTGTGATAATTGTGTGTGGGGTGTGGGAAGAATGGTGTATTGAGAAGTGCACAATGAGGCCAGGGTTGTATGTTAAAGCGTTGTGGAACGGAAATGGAGGTTGTTGATGCAGTCGAGTACCAAGTCTTGGTGCGCTGAGGATAAGGACATCTAAATATAACTAAAAAAGGGTGTGCTAAACAGGTTGGGGCTTGAGGCCAAGCACTTGGAACTACTGGGTCACAAAAGTATTGAAAAACATCATTATAAAAAATTTGTGTGGCTGGGAAAAATTTGGCCCAGGGTGCTACAAAAACACGTACAGTGCTGCTAGAATTTCCTAAGAAAAAAGAACTCGACGGTGCATTGTTGAAATACGCTGCGCCTGTGTTAATGGCCGAGCAAGGTAGCGTGCGGTTGCCAGGCACCCGCCGCATCTAACCAGAATTGACGGAGCTCCAAACCCTCATCTTAGGCCAATAAATTCGACAACCACTCAAGGCCTGTACAGTACAAGTAGGGGTTTCCGGATGACTGCATTTTGGATGATGAAGCATTCCTGCATCTACGGGCCGGGTCCCTTCAAATCAGTGGCCGGATTGGGGGCCGCGCTTTCACTGTGCCAGGATAAGTGGAATCAACAACCTATTGTAGCAGACTGACAGGTTTGTATGCGACTGCTGCCCCTCACTCCAAAAACACTCAAGATTCTTTATTGCCTGCCCGTCAGCACCCCTCTTGATGTTTAAGGGTTAACCCCTAATTGCCCAACCATGCAGATTTTCCATGATGTAGAGATTTCATCTGTAGTTTCTTACCCGTCATGCACTTTTTGTAATGTGATTTTTTAATTGAATTCTTTATGGGAGGTTAGTTTCACATATGTGTGATTCGATCAAAAACAAAATTGTCAAAAAATCATGCCTCATTTTGTATTGTAGTGTGTTACCAAAATTTTGAAGATTTTAGTTTAAAAGTGTTCTTGAAAAAATAAACTCACAAAATCAAGCATCCAAAAAATCTCCAAAAACACTACACCTAGAGTACTACAATATAATCCATAACAACAAATTTTATCCACTTACTGTCAATATCTTATTTGTAATCAAATCACAAAATAATTTTTTATTTTATGTTTCAAAATATATGGAAAATATTATTCATAGCATTCATAGATCTAATCATATGGATAGAACCTAAAATTCAAAATGTATAACTTTTATTCATACATCAAGTTCCAAATATCCATGTTAGTTGCATTTTATAATACATGTTTGCAAAACTGCACAAACTAGACATAGGTGAGGACGTTTAGGGGTTAAGGTTGCAACAATTGTAACTCAAGAAATTTTAAAGGTAGTTTTGTGATAAAATGAGCTTTGATTTTGCGTGCCGATTGCCCTTTTATGCGACAACATAGCTTAATCCCAAAGTTTTAATGAAATCATGTGATTTTAGTGACACAAAGGAGATTCATTCATAGCTTTGTTGTTTAATCCTTAAACGTACATCAGGAATTTCGGACGATTTCAATGCGTTTATCGTTAAACACTGATTCTGCACGATTTCAATGCGTTTATCGTTAAACACTGATTCTGCATATCATACGTGCATCTAGAAGTGTTGTTATGGTACGGAAGTGACATGCATTACTAAGATGTCGATGCAGTGTCTTTTCAATGATTATCAAAAAAGTGTTGTTTCCGCACGAAAGTCGTGCTTGACGGAATCCGTGCGTTAATCGTGTATCTACATTACATGGCTAATAAGACACGGATAATATGCAATTGCTTTGAATGCGAATCTAGTATCGTATACGTATCATATCAACGCCTTTTATTATATTCGTGCGATTTCAACATCTATAATAATGCAAATTATTTTCGTACGACATCCGTGTACAATATTTTAAAATTCTTTTTTAGAATCTTTTGGAATATTTCAAAATATTTTATATTATTTTGGAATATGTTGGAATATTCCAAGAATCTTCTTTAAATTATACTTACGGTTTAATTTCCCAAAACATTTTTAGATGTACATTTATAGAGTTTAGAAGCAATACACAGTAAAATTTCAAAGAAATAAAATTTTATGTTTTTAGAATTCAAATTTGGTATTATTGGTTATCATTGAACTTTTCATCATAGGAGCAAAAAAATATTGAACAGAAAAGGACAACATTACTTTTTCAAAATAGCAAAATTTGTAACACAAAACAATGTAGAGGTATTGTTTTTTTGAAAGTTTCCCCTAAGCGGAGTTTAATTTGGATTGGCACCATTCTAATTGGGTTTGAAAGCATACTTGATTTCCTATCAGAAAAAAATTATATTTTAATTTAGTTTTAAGTTTTTTAGTCTTGGGCAACTCATAAAAGGGGGCATTGATAAAAACATGATCTCTCAAAGTATTGCGAGTTAAATTGGGTTTAAAAACAGACTTTCTTTGAACTCAATTTGAGCAACTTTTCAAAAATAAGATTGCATGAGCTCTCAATTGCTTGCCACAACATTCAAACCATTGAATTTTTTTTCTAGGTATACAAAAAAGCTTGTATAGTGGAGTGCAAACAAAATTTGGAACTAAAAGATTTTTTACAATGCTAAAAACATCTAAAATCTACTGAAAATAAAAAACAGCTCAGAGCCTTTAAGGTTTTGGGAAAAAAAAAACAAAATTAAAAAAAAAATTGAAATTTTTTCTAGATACAAAAAAATACTTGCATAATCTATTGCAAAAAAGAATAGGAATTTTGTTTTACATCGCAAAAAAGCATCCAAAGTCTGCTTAAAAAAAAAAAACTCACAGCCACCACAATTTTGGCAAGAAAGTAAATAAATTAAAAATATTATTTATGAAAAAAATCCTAGATATAGAGAAATTCCTCCATAATCTAGTGCAAAAAAAAATTGGAGAAAAAGTTTTTTTCACATAGTTAAAATCATTCAAAGTCCACTGAAAAAAAAAACAGCTCACAGCCATGATCTGTCATCACGATTTTGGCCAAAAAAAACATATCAAAATATTCTAAAAACATTTGTAGATGTATAAAAAGCCCTGCATGTTGTAGTGCAAAAAGAAAATTTAAAAAAAGAATTATATACACATGGCAAAAAATTGCCAATGGTTTCATTCTTTTATAATTACCAAAAGATTTCATTCTTTGCATCAAGTGTCTGAGGTGGTTTGGTGGTTTGGAGCTTGGTTTGCAACCAGGAGGTCTTGAGTTCAAATCCTACCGTCGGCGATAGAGCTTGGGAAGCCATGGCGGGCCCCACCGTGCGTTCGGGCAGATTGTGTGTAGTTGAAGCGAGTAGAGAGGATAAATTTTATTTTATATTTTTTATTATTTTATTTTATTTTATATTTTTTAATAATATTATTTTGATCAAATTTAGATATAGAAAGAAAAAAAAATCTAGATATGGAAAAGATGATGTCGCACCAAAATCGCACTGAATTAGTGTAGTTTTAAAGACGATTAAAATACGACATCTGACAACGGTACAAAGTGAAAAATTCACACGTTTTCAATAGATGTATCAATCATGTCAAATCAGTACTATATCCGTTTGTACGAACGTGATGTCATATCAATGTAGTTGCGATGAATGACGCAACGATGCGGAATCAATGCGAAAATTGTACGAACCCTTGAAATATCGGAAATCACACTGAAATCGTGCAAAATCAGTGGGGTCCAAAATTCCTGATGTACCATTCCTTCGTAGGAGAGTCAAACTATACAATTCAGCCTTCAAGATTTATCAAAATATATTTTGTAATATTTTTCATGCATGAAATTGAAAGTTTCCTATCAGTCTTGAAATTTTCAAATTTTTTTGATTTAATACGGCCTTTTTAACAAATTTTTAAGTCAAATACTTCAAAAAATAATTTATATTACAAAAAAGTTTTAAAAAATAATAACTTTTTTTGGAGCAGGTAAAAATTACAATGGAGAATCACATGATATGTTTTCTATAGAAATTTTTTATTTAAATTTTAAAATTCAAAAGGTCAACATCCTATGTAGTGTAATTCAAACCTTGAGCTACAAAGCTTGCACAACCAATAAAATACTCAATAATTGGAATTTTTAAGATTTGAAAAGTGGAGTACAAACTAGACTTAATAAAACTTAATTTTCTTAGTTGGGTGTATTAGCAACAATAGTCATCTTCAAGATCAAAATTGAGTTTGACCAACAAACAACCAGTAACTAGATGCGTGTACATTTAGGGATTAATTAGTTCCAAATGTATATTATATTTCTATTGATAATTGTATTACTAATACATTACTATACAAGTGTATCATTAGTAGAGTAATCGCAGCAGAGCCTTAGTCTTTTTTCATTTTAAAACTACAACTATAACACGCAATTTATTATTTATGCACTTGACCATGTAATCATGCACTTGGCTTCTAGAAGCATTTAAAAAATTGTCTAAACATTCCTTTTAAAGACATTGATTTCTGTAATTCTACATTCCTTTACATTGTAAGCAAACAATTTTTTAATTTTTTTTATCCTTATCTATATTTTTTCTTTTATCTTTGTTTTATCTTATTTTATTTCTTTCTTTCTTCTACTTTTTGTCTCTATTCTTGTCTTTTTTTTTTCTTTCCGATTTAGGCTCTGTAGTACAGACGCAGATTCCACACTTGCACCAAGGATTTCTTTTTGTTTTCTTTGTTGATATTTTTTCCATCTTTGTTGGAGTTTAGCTTGCCATTTGGGCCACTGGATCCCATGAAAAAAAATTAAATGAAAAAAAAATCAATGTCGGTATAACCACTAGCTCAACTCTAAACGGCAGTAAAGAAAATAATAATTACATCAATAATAACAATAACAATTTTTTAATTTTTTTTCTATTCTTGGTTGATGGCTGCGTAGACGTGCATCCTGTCCCTTTCATCTCCCTCTCATATCCCTTGCCACTCATATATAAAAAAGGACAAAAGAAGAACAGAAAAAAATCATTCTAGGTGGATATAGCCATTGGTTGTTTCCTAAAAACCGGCAGAAAAATAGAAGTAAAATAAAAATTAATATAAAAAATCATTTATCATTATTATTATTATTATTATGTTTTATTTTACTGTTCTTGGTTGTTGGCTGCGTGGCCGCGCACCCTATCTCTCTTCCTCCCCTCTCCCCTATATATGTGAAGAGAGGTGAGGAAGAAGGAGACAAAAGGAAAAAGGTGCGATGCGGTGCATCCAACGGCTGAGAAAATTGATTGATTGATTGATTGATTGATTGATTGTGTAGGGTGTGTACAGCCGCTAGCTATACTCTAAACAACAGCGGAAAAAATTAAAATAAAATAAAATGAACAAGATAAAAGAAAAGATAAAGATAAGATATAAATAAATGAATTTTTTGTTTACAATGTAAATGATTTAAAAGACAAAAATTGTTTTTTTCTAAAGAGATTTTTAGCCAAATTTTTTTGAGCCAATTTTGCTCTTAAAATGTGCGCTTTTGGCCAAAGGCATATGTATAGAATAATTCTTCAAAATTTCCCTTTTTAACAAACTAAAATTATTTTTTTGAAATTATAATTTTCCATACTTTTTAACTTGCATTTTTAGATTTAATTTGTATCATATTAACTTTTAAGTTATGGTAGAATAACTAAAATATTTTGAGATTTCTTGAAGATAGGGTAGAAATTAAAATACTTATATTTAGAAAATAAAAAGAAAGTAAATTTCATTTTTTCAATATAAATCCAAAGCTCCTCCGTCAATGGGTTTTACTAAATTTGAGTTTATTTTCTAAAATCTGAGTGAATAGCAGTGATGAAAGACTCTTATCGGATATTCTGTAAAAGATGACTTTTACAGTTTTTTTTTGGTAAAAGCTATGTGCTTCCTATTTGTGTCATTTGAGTTCTGTCTTTAGCACAAGTGTATTGAGTTGCTCATACCGAGTTGTGTATTTTTAAGAACAAGTAATTGAGTATTGTGTGACGATATCATAAATTTCATAAAACTTTTGGAAAAAGCATTGCAGATAAAAGATCTAATTCACCGAGTTATACCAATAGCGAGTTTGAACAGGATTTATGCACTTGAGTTAGTATCTCCATGTCTTTAAATTATAGTATCAGTGAAGTAGAATTTCCTTGTCTTTGTCAAGCAATTGAAAACTAGGTTCAAAGAGGGATAGGAGTGACTTGACTAGTTCAAACCAAAAATATTTCAATTTTTTAATTGTATAACTTAGGTTTAGTTGTTTTGATCATAAGAGCTTATAAAATAAACTAATATTTTCTATTTATTGAAATTCCTTTTTATATTTTTATATAATAATTTCAATCATTTTGAATATATTAGCTCTTTTTAAATAATGCAGATTTTAATATTTATATTGAAATTTGAATGAATTTCTAATATTAGTTTAAAATGTATAAAAATGATTAAATTGAAACACAAACTGAATAAATTTCATTCACCACAATTGTGTAACGACCTTGGATGTTTATTACAATATTGCTTAATTCATTATTAACAAATAAATTCTAATGATTTTTGGTAGTCATATCATTTTATTTATTTATTTAACAATAGCTATGATACAAATTAAAATTAGAAAATGAAATGAATTGTTTTTTGTATGCATTAAAATTTCTATTAATTTTGTAGAAATATGTAAGAATATTAAGATTTTACCTCTTAAACATTATATAAATCTATATTTGTAGATATGGTACATATTCCATGACTAGCATTATGGTATCTTAATCTTGAAATGGAGAATTGAGAAATTATTCTTTTAATTTTTTATAATTAATCTTAGTGTCATGCAAAATGATTTACAAGAAACATTTATTAACAATTTCATTATATGATTTTGGTAGAATTTTGATAGAACATCGTAAACCTGAGATTTTAGAACCTTTTTCTCTTAATTTTCCATCTTCATAAAAGCCTTCAATCAAATCAATCCATGGATAGATATGAACCACCAGAAGAAGTAGATACAGGAGGTTATCAAGGTGGCTTTACAGAAGAAGAGGAAGAGGCAGATCTAGAGCATCTCCCTCTTGAAGAAGCTTTCTTGAAATTAAAAGCCACCAGAGAGGGACTATCTACTACAGAAGCTGATGTACGCATCAAGCTTGTTGGACTGAATAAATTAGAAGAACATAAAGAAAATAAGGTGTTAAAGTTCTTGTTGTTTATGTGGAATCCCCTGTCATGGGTCATGGAAATTGCAGCAGTTATGGCCCTTGTCTTGGATAATGGTGATGGTAGACCTCCAGACTGGCAAGACTTCGTAGGCATTGTCAGCCTTCTTCTCCTTAATGCCACTGTCAGTTACATTGAAGAAACCAATGCTGGGGAAGCTGCAGATGCTCTCATGCAAGCTCTTGCTCCAAAATCAAAAGTCCTTCGAGATGGTACTTACACTGAAACAGATGCCTCAATTCTGGTTCCTGGAGACATTATCACCATTAAGCTTGGAGACATAATTCCAGCAGATGCAAGGCTCCTTGAAGGGGATCCTCTACTTGTGGACCAATCATCTCTCACAGGTGAATCTGTTGCTGTGACAAAACGACCTGGAGAAGCTGTATATTCAGGGTCTATATGCAAACAAGGAGAAATAGAAGCGCTTGTGATTGCTACAGGAATTCATACATTCTTTGGAAAAGCTGCTCACTTAGTAGACACCACACATCACACAGGCCATTTCCAACAAGTGCTCACAAGAATTGGAAATTTCTGTATTGTGACTATCTCAATTGGTATTGTTGTTGAGATTATTGTTATATATGGGGTTCAGAAGAGAAAGTATCGAACTGGTATTGATAATCTCTTGATATTACTTATTGGTGGAATTCCAATAGCCATGCCAACTGTGTTATCTGTTACAATGGCTGTCGGTGCACATAGTTTGGCTAAACAAGGAGCAATTGTGAAACGCATGACAGCAATTGAAGAGATGGCAGGCATGGATATTCTTTGCTCAGACAAAACAGGAACCTTGACTCTCAATCGCCTCACTGTGGACAGGGCCATCATTGAAACCACTTCAACAACTGCTGACAAAGACATCCTAATCCTCACAGCATCTCATGCTTCTCGAGTTGAAAATCAGGTTTACTTCATATCAACCCACATGACCATTTTGCCCTTACTCCAATTAGTTTTGCTTTGTGAGTGTAAACTTTGGCAGAATTAACTCACATCTTATTTATCTCAATCTGTCAGTTTGATCCAAAAACTGAAAATTTCAAATTCAAATTTTTGAGTAGACAAGAACCAGTTCTTCCTTTTCTCTTTCTCCTTTTGTATGATTTTTATGTTATATGTTTAATATCATTGAAATTTACATATATTAGAATATCAGACTAGTATGAGGTAAATGAGATAAATATTCTAATGAATGAGGTAGTTTCTTAAAAAAAAAAAAAACGTGGCTTATCCAAAAGCGTGGCTATGCAATATAAGTCTTGAAAATTTGAAAAAATAATTGCACAGTTGACCAAATGTATAAGTCACAACCTATTCAGACTTTTGGAGAAGCAATAAGAACAACTTCAAAAATTCATAGCTCATTCATGCACTATCCAAAATACATATTTTAGTGTGTTCGAACTGTCTTGTAAATGATGGTAAGATTCACTATGTTTCTGTCTATCTGTGAATGATAAACACATGTAGCAGCTAAAATCATGGGAATGTGAAAACTGCCTTATGCATTTGTTAAAATGTTGAGTGAATCAGGATCCTATTGATCTTGCAATATGTACAATGCTTCCAAGCATTCAAGATGCACGAAAAGGAATCAAAGAGGTCCATTTTCTTCCTTTCAATCCTACCGACAAACGAACTGCCATGACATACACAACTCCTGATGGTAAAATGCATCGAGCTACCAAAGGAGCTCCTGAGCAAATACTTGCCCTTGCAGCTAATCGCCAAGAAATTGAGACAAAAGTGCATGAGATTATCAATAAATATGCTGAACATGGTTTGAGAAGTCTTGGTGTCGCTTATCAAGTAAGATTTATAAAGATCAATAAATTATATAATAGGTATAACAAACATGTTATATATAAATATGTCTTCAATTTATTTTTTGGCACGAATAGCAACAATGGTCCAATGAGAATTTTTTAATTTCAGAACACCTTTTACGTAAAAGGCATGTGCCTGATATTGCATGAGGATTAATTTTCTATGCATTTAAGGAACAACTTGGGAATAAATTGGGTACAAATCAAGAAATATATTATAACAACTAATTATTGTCATGCAAAATAAGGGAGGTATCTAAATTCACATGTCCAATGTTTGAAACATTGACAAAATGTCTCTTTTATTTATAGAATATTCATATTAAGATTAAAATGCACTTATTTTTGAATGAAACGAGCTTCAAATTGAATTAAAAAAATCCAAAAACACGCTAGAAGGGTTAGCTATTTAATTTCTTAAGACGACACATAAAATAACGGGAAGGGTTTCTTTTACCCATCAAAACATATTCTTTTATAGAAAGAAAGGTCAATTTTACCAAAAATAATAATTTACACACAAAAAAGTGTGATATAACTTTAAAACCATTGTACATAAGCAAAGTTTTAACATCAAAAAATTAAAAAAAAATATTATTTATATTAATGAAATGAAGTTATTTAAAAACATTGCCACAACATTCTAGCATAAATTCTTTAAAAAATTATAGATTTTTACCATATACACTTAGTGTATAACAAGATAAGTGCTCTTCGCTTGTTGTTTTCCAATCATATTTTCAAAAGAAAATGGCATTATTTAATAATGCTTCCTTTGTCCCCACTAAAAGACCTACATAGAGACCAAGTTTTCCTTTATAATGTACAAATGAAAACACGGTATTTTAGTGGGAGAAAGGGAGTATTAAATTAATGTCATATAATTTTACTATAAAATTTTATATGTACAGTTTTATTTATATTAACATCCTAATTATAATGAAATCTTAACTCGGGGGGGGTGTAGTGATATGTTAGAGTAGCAATATACATGCGAACAAATGATAGGGTATTTTAAAAACATGGGAACAAAAAATTATAAATGGACTTAGAGGTAATGTAGGGTATCAAAAATGGCACCGGACATCTTTAAAGTACTATAGGGTATGGAATAATAGGTAATTTGGAATTATAAGTAATGCAAGCCCCTTTTCTATGAATCCAAAGTAGAAAATTACATAATGATAGCATGTGAAAAAAAAACCAAAAAAACAAGTAATACCTCCCTATAAAATAGTCGTTGTTTGCAACTATATCCTCAACTTTTTAACACATTGACCCCCCCGAGAATCTTAACTTTTTTTTTCATTACCTTAAAACAACATGATGAAATTTAATATGTTCAGTAAACTTTACATTCTAAAAATACAAATGGGGTTCATTGTAATCCTTTAATGTGCATGCATCCATATAATGAACAATGATCAAATTGTAAGCCTTCTCTTGCTTACATCTTGTATAGTTTTTCATCCATCCAAATTTTTCTTAGTTCTTGTCCTAGTTGACTATCATTTGTATAATATAGATCTTCAAATTGAGATATTTTGAATTTTTTTTGAATGAAAAAATTGGTTCATGTCAAGTTTCATTCTTAGTTCAAAAAATAAAACCTTAACCCCTAAGCGTCCCTAGTTGTTTGGGCTTAAAATCATTATTGCTTTTGATGTGTTATAGGTCTAAATGTAAGTGAGGTGTAGGAATATTAACCATACGATCTTGTAATATACATGTTGTAGATCATGTGGGTCAAATTTGAAGTCATTTGGCCATATAGATTGCATAAAAGGATGTCTCCGTGTAAATAAAGGATGCTGAAATTTCTCTAGCAACACAATTAGAGGTGAAATTCATTTTCAAATTACTCAAATGAAAAAAAATTCAACTATAAAGCAGTTCAAAATCATCATATAAACACATTGGTACCAAAAAAAACTCATGAAAAGTTTTTAATGTGCCCTATAAAGGCCTTGCATTGTCAAATTGTAGCCCTAAAAGTGACCGATTTGACCCAAAAAGCAAAAAGTGTCCAAACTAGACCCATACACTAAAATGACTCCCAAACATTTAGAAAAACATGGATTGACATGAAAATCTTACCATGATAACTAGACTTCAAGGGGAATTCAACCCAAAAGTTTTCTAGAAAACGGACATGGGATGAAAGAGATACAAGCCCCCAAAATTGCAGCTATCAAAATGCACATAAATTGTCCAAAAAAAACCCCTACTTTCAAATGATCACCAACAAATTCAATACATCTTGGATTGATCGGACATTTTTACCACTTATTCCATACATCACGAGGTGGGTTTCTATACAATTTCATTGAAATTGAACATGTTTTGCAAAAGTTACAACTCTTCAAAGGAGAATGTACCCCAAAATAACGTCCAAAATATGGACGTCGGGACGGCTAGGGGTTAACAATAATTTTCCAAAATAAGTAGAATCAAATAAAAAAAATTACTCCATCTTATAGTGCATATTATTCCAAATTTTTTATAAAATTTTCTAAATAATTTTTTAAAATTTGGGATTTTAGAGTGAATTTCAAAAGAGAACCTTGGAAAATTAATTGAAATTTATTAATTTATTAAAATCTATCAGAATTCAACCGTATAGTTCAACCGTTCAACTTTTCTTTATATCAACTCCATTTTTGTGATTTATCAAACATTTTATATTACATGTTTGAAATCAGTGGTGGATCTAAATGTTAAAGAATCAATGAAATGTGAAGTCTTAGATGTATGAAAAGGAATTGCTTATTGACAAATAAAATACAACAAGAGGTCAAATCTTTTATTAAAATCCCATACATTGGAATCCAATTTGACATCCCTTGTTTGTATGTGATATAAAAAGATAATGCAATATGAACTTTCGGAAGCAAAATGAGTGCAATAATTGAAAATATTTTAGACTGCAATTTTTTCATAACTTTGAATGATTAATGCAAAAATAAGCTGATTACATAAAAAATAAACTTATAAAATTATTTTTTATGATATTTTAAGTACCAAAAAAATATGGGTTACATGCAGGTTCAGATTGGGTCTTTGTTGTTTTTTCATCTACCTTCAATTTCTTGACTCTATAAAAAGATAAATATCAATAATTTACATGTTAACATTTACATTTGTAGAAAATGTATATAAATGTGTATAAATGCATATTGCAATTCAGACACCTACGTTTGAATGAATGATAGATACACCATTGTGTATTTAAGCACATCTTGTGCATTTTGTCAAAACTTGGAGCCACTATCAAAAAAATTAGAAAATTACGTGAGTTAATGTATAGGGTTTATTTTATTCATTTGGAAGTAATTTTTTACCTAATTAGGTGTAATTAATAATTAAATATGTATTTTGAAAAGAATTTAAAGATGATAATTAGATGCAATATAGAATAATTTGAGAATCCAATTGGAGTATATATAGAATATTCCAAAATATACCTTAAATATTCTAATTATGTGATAGCTCTCATTCAAACATCCTTTGCACACGCTTGTATCTCAAATTACACAAGGGTGTCCGTCCCCTAATGTGTCCTTAAATGAATGTTAAAAATCAAAATTGTTCAAAAGCCAAACATAGAGTATGTTACATATGACATATCCACCAATGTTCACCATAAAATTTCTAGTACATAGAAAAATTTTGAGCAATATATTGAAAATTCTAGTATCTGATTACAATTTTATTGGCTCCTATTATCATGAATGCAACCTACCACTTAAACCCCTACATATTGTTATTCATACCGGAGACAATTGAACCTACCACTTAAACCCCTACATATTTTTATTCATACCGGAGACAATTGAACCTACCACTTAAACCCCTACATATTGTTATTCATACCGGAGACAATTGAGAGATTGAGAGTCTGAATAGGTTTTTATGATGTCAAATTTTAGTGTGAATTTTGAAACTTTTTCCTTAAAACCTTAAAATGTCTTTGGGGCAAAATAAGGAATATTAGAAATTCCAGTAACTGTCCACCCAAGAATGCACCGTCCGCGGCTAATGAGCTTGATGCCCAAGAATGCACTGTCCGTGGCTAATGAGCTTGATGCCCAAGAATGCTTTGACCTCATCATGAATGCTCAGAGACCGGCCAATGAGCTCAATGCCCATCGTATCAAGAATGCTCTGACTTTAAGGTCAAGCACCCAATTCCAACAGTGTACCCAATCCCCATAATTTTTACACACGGTAGTCATTTTAGAATGAAAATTTAGGTAATTCATAGATAGCTTATTATTTTTGTCAACAAACAATAAAGGTTCTATGATGTGCTTAGATTTGCGTACTAAAATGAATATTGTGTTAAGAAATTATCGGCATTGCGTACATTGTCGGAATTCGGTGCTCCTACCTTCAAATCCTTTGACCTCATTAACCCTTAAACGTTGGGCCCATGACCAAGGAATCAAGTTGTACTTGCTACACTAAATTTTTCCACTACAAATAAGTTAAAAATTCAAATTTACATTTCTAGTAGATGAAGCTATGTGTCTACTACAAACCGTAATTTTTTCATAAATTTTGGTGAAAATTTGAAATTACTATGTTTTATTGTGGTGATTTGTAAGGAAAATTCATATCAATTACAAAATGTACTCAAATATTCTATTTATTTTCCCAAAGCTATATATTACAATGAAGAACATTACAAGAAATGAAAATCATCCGTGTATCCAAATTTAGATTTTTTCCTAAACCATAGTAATACTTGTCAAACTTGCAACTCTAACAAAACACTCAGTTTGCAGAGTTATCCAAAAATTCAAAGTAGAGTAGAAAATAGACTTTGTTAACTTCATTTTGTTAGTTAAGCCTAAATGCAATAGAACTCATTTTTATGGCCTAAATTTAGTTTAAGGAATTTTTTTTTTAAAACCAAAATACACTACACGGTGAACCATTTTTAAAACCCTTTTTGTAGTTGGGACCCCATATAAAAATCTAAAAATAGATTTAATGATCTGAATCCAACTATAAGAGGTGGCATGACCAACAAAAATCATTTACAAAAAAGTTGAATGAAAATCGTCTATATAGCAATTGGAATTGAATAGTGAGTTACATTCATAAGCCAATTTTTGACCTCCTAGGTGTTTAGGAGTTAATTAGCTAGATGTCACTTGTATCAGTACAAGCTTCAAAATCCTAAATCCAATCTCCATATCCACGTCCGACCACGCCCACCAATCGCTCGACTCTTCCCTTCCCCCTCCCCAATTGATTCCCGAATTGATTCTTTCATCTTCACAAGTTCACACAATTTTCATGAGCTTCCACTAGCAAAATGGTTCATTAAAAAAACAAACGTTCCTTATTAATAAAAACACATCTATATGATATATTCTACTAATGAAGAACTAAAGAATTTTTTTTATTGAAATTAATGCATCCAATATGATATTTGCTGGTTGTTACAAATATGTTTTTGTGAGTGAGTAGTTAACATCCCTCCATAGCACAATCTATGTGAACTTTTATTTTCTATATGGCTACAACCATGGAAATGACTTGGAAAAGTACAATAGTGGGCCACGATGAACTAAATGGCCTAAGGTAGAGGGTCATATTTCAGACCGGGTTCTATTTCCGACCCCTACTGGTTGGGGGATGGGTGTCAGAAACCAGCCAGCATGGTTTCAGATAGTGTGCAAGAGTGTTCTAATTTCGTCCATGCTTGGAAAAATCAAGAGCTTTTGATTGGTTCTGATTGGTGTAGAAGCAGTCTATTTTCAGAATCCAACCTCTCATGAAAACCATGACTCTATGAGCGGTTAATGGTCACTCTAAGCTTTCAGACTTAAAAAATCATAGAAAATTGTAGAAATGCTCAAAAAATGTTTTACTTTTGGGGATGCCTTTGCAATAGCTTTGCAAAGCATCCAAAAATTATAAAAAATTTCTTTTACAAGTCTAAGTATGCAAACCTGAAATTCAGTCGGGAATTGGTCCCACTACCTTAATAGATTTGATTTCTAACAAATCTAAATTGATTTGATGTGCAGTGGGGTCCAAGGTAAAATGGCGTTTTTGGTTTCGCAGTGAATTTGTTTTCAGTACTGCCCACTTTGAAAGCCTCCCGAGAGCTCAAAAATTGGTATTTTACCACGAAAGTTTTACCAAAGATTTTTCTTTAAGTTAATTATATGTATGCCAAATTGCAAGGCCAAAAGATTCACCAAAAAAACGTTATTCAAAATCTACCAACATTGGTAATTATTCACTGCTGCCAACTTTGACAACCTCCCAAAGATTGAATTAATTTTTTTTGCCATGAAATTCTTTGAAAAAAAACTTCTTTATGTTAATAACATATGATAAAAATTTCAAGGCCAAAAGATTAATAAAAAAAAAGATATTGACAATCTACCAACATGTGTAGTTGTGGGAAACAATGGGGGAAACTTTGCTACCAACTTTGACACCCTCCCTACGGTTGAGAAATTGTCTATTTACCATGAAATTTTTGGTACAACATGCTCTTTATGACAAAAACATTCGTGCCAAATTTCAAGGTCAAAAAATCTATACAAAGAAAAATATTTACAATCTACCAATGTGTGTAGTTTCCCCCATTGTTTCCCACAACTACACATGTTGGTAGATTGTTGATATCGTTTTTTGTATTAATCTTTTGGCCTTGAAATTTTTATCATATGTCATTAACATAAAGAAGTTTTTTTCCAAGAATTTCATGGCAAAAAAAAATTAATTCAATCTTTGGGAGGTTGTCAAAGTTGGCAGCAGTGAATAACTACCAATGTTGGTAGATTTTGAATAACTTTTTTTCGGTGAATCTTTTGGTCTTGGAATTTGGCATACATATAATTAACTTAAAGATAAGTCTTTGTTATAACTTTCGTGGTAAAATACCAATTTTTGAGCAGTCAAGAGGCTTTCAAAGTGGGCAGACTTGAATTTTTTTTCACTGCGAAACCAAAACGCCATTCTATCTTGGACCCCACTGTACAGTGGGGTACCAATCAAAATGTCATTTTTGAATTCGCAGTGAGAAAACGTTCAGTACTGCCAACTTTGAAAGCCTCTCGAGAGCTAAAAATTTGATATTTTACCACAAACGTTTTACCATAGAATTATCCTTAAGTTCGTTATATATATGCCATTTTTCATGTCCAAAAGATTTACTCAAAAAACGTTATTCAAAATCTACCAACATTGGTAGCTATGGAAATGTTTTCACTACTGCCAACTTTTACAGCTTTTCAAAGATTGAATTGTTTTTTTTTTGCCATCAAATTCTTGGAACAAAAACCTTTTTATGTTTACAACATATGATAAAGATTTCAAGGCCAAAAGAGTAATGAAAAAAAAGATAATAACAATCTACCAACATGTGTAGTTGTCAGAAACAATGGGGGATACCATTTGATTACTACCAACTTTGACTACTATGTTGGTGGATTTTTAATAAAATTTTTTTGGTAAATTTTTTGGCCATGAAATTTGACAAACATATAACTTACTTAAGGAGAATTCTTTGGTTAAACGTTCGTGATAAAATACCAATTTTTGAGCTCTCGGGAGGCTTTCAAAGTTGGCAGTACTGAAAGTTGGTAGCAATGAAATGGTTTTCCCCAATGTTCCCCACAACTACAAATGTTGGTAGATTGTTATTATCTTTTCTTGCATTACTCTTTTGGCCTTGAAATTTTTATCATATGTTGTTAACATGAAAAGGTTTTTGTTCCAAGAATTTGATGGCAAGGAAAAAAAGAATCGATCTTTGGAAGGGTGTAAACGTTGGCAGCAGTGAAAACATTTCCACACCTACCAATGTTAGTAGATTTTGAATAACGTTTTTTTAGTGAATCTTTTGGCCTTGAAATTTGGCATACATATAACTAACTTAAGGATAATTCTTTAGTAAAACGTTTGTGGTAAAATATCAATTTTTGAGCTCTCGAGAGGCTTTCAAAGGTGGCAATATTGAAAGTTTTCTCACTGAAAATTCGAAAACGACATTTTGATCGGTACCCCACTGTACATTGAAAAGAATCTAAAATGTATAAACTAATTATTGAAGTGCAATCTTTGAAGTCATTTGATATACAAATAGACAATACATTCTTATAGAATGTAGATTTGAATTACTTTTCAATATTTTTAAAATGTACAAATTTTCAAGTAAAAAATATTTTAAAAACTTATTTTAACATGTGTTTAGAATTTGTTTTTGTAGAATTTAGATTTGATGTATATTGCAAGATATTTTAATTGTACAAAATGGGTATTAGAATGTATTGTTCAAAATCATGCTAGCATGTTTGAGAGTGGAGTTTTTAGAATTTAGGACCTTGTACATTTCAAAGAATTGAAAATGTATGAAATGGTTGCTACAATGCATATCAAGGAAATTTCAAAATGTACAATAAAGGTAGATTTCAAATATTGTAGCAACTTTTGGAAAAAGCAAAGTCATTTTCCATTGATTTCCATTAATTTCTATTCTAGTACAAAGTTGAAACGTTGTGTTTTACATGAGGAATGATTTTAAAGAGATGTTTGCAATTTCTTTGATGTAACAAAGACTTATCAATAGTAACATAGTTTTCTGCAAGAATATCATCTTTTGGGGGACTATAATATATTAGAACCGCATATTATAACAATTGAAGCTCTCACAAAGAACTTAGTTTTTCATGTTCACTTTGTTATCCTAAATATGTTAATATTTTTGCATTCACAACATTCTTGAAGACATAGACAAATATAAAAACATTACCTTTAACCTCTAAAAATCAAAATCCTACACATCATAAAAACACTAATGAAAATGAATTTTTGTATAGTAGGAAAACCATATTAACAATCACAAGTTTTAGATATAAAATGATACCAAGCTAAAATGATATTACTAGTTAAAAAATTTAGAAGAATTGATTGCATTTCAAAGTAGCTATGGCCTTATTAGTGTCCAAAATATCCTACAACAGAAACACGGGAAAAAAATTACAATGGAGTTCAAGAATATATAAAAGAACCAAATTGTAAAACATGTGTTCACTAAACCTCTATCACAAAAATTCACTAGCCACAAGAGACATACAAAAACCAAGTCTCATATAAATCAAATTTCACACAATATACAAATTCTAAATCTTATGTTTGAGGGATGCAAAGATAAAAGCTTTAAAATGCAGCTTTAGAACTTCAGCAATTCTAAATTTTACAAAATGTTTACATTAGTAGAAATCTTGTCTAATGTGATAGGTTTGTTTATGAAATCTTAAATGTCTGGAACAACAAGTCGATAGTGACGCAAAGTAGTCTAAGTTGCATCACTATGGACTTGTCGTTTGGGACATTTAGTCATTAAATACCTGTCACATTAGACAACCTTTCCACTAGTGTTAGTATAAAACGTAGTAATGCAGAGGAAAGTTTCAAAACTCTACCTTGTGATATTGAATCTAAAATGACAAAATCTTTCAACAAAGACAACAAATGCAAAGAAAAGCGTGAGGAGAGAAAAAGAGCTAAAGAAAGAATAAACAACCACTAAACAAGAATGAAAGCACAGAAGGAATGCTAGAATATAGAATATAGAATATAGAAGGAAATAATCCTAGTTGTCTATATGAGAGGGTGATATAAATTTTTCAAAAAATTCTAGTATTACCTAGTCCCCTTCTACTTAGTTATCAGGTGATTGCAAGCTACGGTCTACCAAGTGGGGAGTGCAACTTGTACAGCTAAGGGCCGTGCAACTCATGCAATGTGCACCTCTCAACATTCAATTAGATAAAAAATATCACCATCCCAAATAGGGTTTATGCTAATACTTTCAATTTAGCAATTGTTAAGTCAATTTCAAGACTTTGGGCTTTACTCAGCAGATTTTTTTATTTTTCATCCAACAGGGGTAATTAGAGCCTTTTTTACATAACATCCTTAGCTAGGTTTTCTGAAAAATGCAATTCATGTTCCACCTTTGAAATTGAACCATTATTTCATTTCCAAAAATAAAATCCTAAAATAAAAGTTTTAATAGCACGAAAATCTTAAAAAACAAAAACATCACAAAAAAGTTAATTAAAAAATAAGTAAGCGTAATACCAAAATAAAATAAAATATTGTAGCTTTGTACACACTTGTGGTATGTTTCTATAGATTTTTGAAGTTCACATTTGTCCCCCTTCTAGCATTTCCCATAAAATAAGTGCACATTTGACAAGCAACACGCTACCAAATCCAAGTAGAAATGCTTAATTTGGATAGAAACATTGAAATTTTGCAAACTTTATTGTAGTAGACATTTTAAATTTGGAATTTTAGAAACAATGCAATTTTTTTTGTCACAAAATTCCATCTCAATATTTATTGATGATTTTCCAAAGATTGGGAAAGTGCACCAATTTGGAGACCGCAACAAAAAGCTTGGGTGACCGTAGCTTGCAACCACCCTATCACATACTTTATTCCCTTTTTTGGAAAGAATTTTCTTTTTGCTAAATTGATTAATTTGGTCTTGGACACTTATTTGCCACTTTGCCAGTTTTTACTTATTATAAAATTGTAGGTAAGGATATCCTAAAAGGTTCCAAGAAAAGTGTAACGCAATCTTTAAATTTTTCAATATCCTTGTATCTATTTGGCTTTTACATGATTCTAGGCTTAGACATTCTAAAAATAGATGTGTAATGTTATGATTGATATTGTTTCAAAGGAATTTTACTTGATCTTCAATGTTTCAAATGTCCAAAAAATTAAAAATAAAATAAAATTGTAACTCGTCCTTAAATCCTTATCAAGCACACATATATGTCAATTTTAATCAAATTTTGAGTGATTCTTTACAATAGACCACCTAGGCAAATGAATGGTACGGTCCACTAGTTTTTCTAGTGCAATGCATTCTTTTCAGGATTTTGAGATTTTTGAAAATTTGTGACATTAAGACAACTGAAGGTTGTGAATTTTAGAGATTTTTTTTGGTTTAGTGAGAATACAATCTTAGTGACCATCTTAAAAAATTCCTTAAATAAACGATGCACCTATTAATAGAAAAAATCAACAAAATATTAGTACATTGTTGCAGTGCAAAAGTGTATTTAACTTTTTTTAAAGAGAAGGGAAAAAGAGGGTTGTAAATGGAATTTTAATCTATAAGTTTTTGAAATTCAAATATGTGAAAGAAAATATCATCAAATTCTTTTGAATTCTTTTTTATTTTTGATTTTATTTTAAAAATAGGCTATCCATAAGGAAAATAATGAGTCCTCTAAGAGCCCTTTAGTTTTTGACACATTAAAATGTATTGAGCTTAGGGCTAGGTAAAACAAACGTTTGTGTGAAGACAATGTCTCTACCTTGTATGACTATCTTGTTATGGAGTACTTCTTCTTCAAACCTTTCTTGAATGGCCAATGAGAATTGCCCACGACCGTCTTATCATCATTTCCAGATTCAAGTTCTGAGTATTACTCTTTTTCATCTTGTATTGGATGCAAGCCAACACATTTCTAATGTTGATGTTCACCTTTGCAAAGGATTGGTCAATTGTTTTGGAGTATGAGCACCACGTCTCAGATGTTGAGTGGGGTATAAAGTGCATCCAAGGAATGAACTTGGACCTTATCCTATGTCCCCAAAACACCATAAGAGCAGTCGGAGTTCGGATGGAACTAATGACAAGGATTTGTTTGTCTCCGAAGGCAATACTTTTGAGGAGGATGATGCTGTTGTTAACATCGAGTTGTCTCTTGTCCTCTTTCCTGCTCCTGAGGTAGCCTCAAGAATATTTTTTCTTGTATTTGGTCTAAATGGAATCTTCATTCATTTTTTTCCTAGAAAGAATTGTTCTGTGAGTTTAGAGATGAAGAAGAGGAAACATCAAGTTAGGCGTGGTCTTTGGAGGTTTATGAATTTTTGTGAGGACGGAGGATTTGATATTAGTTTTTGGTTGTTTGTCAAGAAGGACAACCTCATTTCTAGAATCAAATTTATCCAAGAGAGGGTCCTCCGCTTTGCTTTGGATTGTCTGACATTCGGCTAGGATTTATGTAGGGGAAGTAAATATAGGGTCCGTGCATATCACAACAAACCAATTTTGTTGAAGCCACTATCCATGTTTCTTAAGCTGAGCACAGAGCTTTGAGCCCATTGTATCAGCGAAGAGACCACCCTTCTCATTGATTACACCTTATACAAGAATACCGTAAACAACCCCTTCAACGCCATCCACCCTCCCACATGTACAATGTATATAAGAGGAAGCTGAAGTCTGGTGTCAAGCCTTTCTTTAATCAAACTCTTCAACCCTTCTTATATAAGTTAAAGGTTTGGGAGTATAGTTCCCAAGTTTCGTAAGGCCTACAAGTCAATTGGAAAGCGACACATATTTCCCTCTGATCGTATGTACAATACTTGTAGAGAGCTTCTTCCCTATGCCACATTATGATAGGGTATGCCCCCTTCATCCATGTTTTTTTCAATGAAGATTTCCAAATCAAGCCTCCCATCTAAAGATTTATACATTGAATCTAGTTTTTGAACAATAGAGATTTTCAAGTTAAGGCACCTGGCAGCCTCAACGAAGATGTTGATCTACATATAGGCTGTCGGCCAGTACGATGCTTAGCATTTTGGCCATTTTGTAGAATGTGTGCATGAATATATATATATATATATATATATATATATATTTTTCAAGTTAGGCGTATATTTGTTTATACTTCCTAGTTAAGTGTTCCTACATATCAAACCTAACTGCACAATTCCAAGTACTCATTTTGGATATTTTTGTATTATAATTTAACCCCTAACCGCCCAACCATACATATTTTTCTTGATGTACAGATTTCATCCGTAGTTTCTCATCCGTCAGGCACGTTTTGTAGTGTGATTTTTTTACTGAAATTTTTATGGGAAGTTAGCTTCATGTATGTGTGATCTGATCGACAAGAAAACAATTTCTGAAAAAATTATGCCTCATTTCGTGTTGCAGTGTTTCACCCAAAAGTTTGAAGATTTTAGTCTAAAAGTGTTCTTGAAAAAATAAACTCATAAAATCAAGCATCCAAAAAATCTCCAAAAATCACTACACCAAGAGTACTATATTAAAAGCCATCACAACAAATTTCATCCTTACAATGTCAATATCTTATTCGTAATCGAATTACAAAATAATTTTTTATTTTATGTTTGAAAATTTATAGAAAAACATTAGTGATAGCAATCAAAGATCTAACCGTATAGATTGAATCTAAATTTCAAAATGTATAACTTTTGTTTGTACATCAAGTTTCAAATATTCATGTTAGTTTCATTTTATAATGCATCTTTGCAAAACTGCCCAAATTGGACATAGGTGAGGACGTTTAGGGGTTAAGGTGGAAGGACTATTGCACTCTTTTTTTCAACACTCTATTTTGTTGCTTTGTCTTAGTTGCATATTTCACCCTAAACCTTTTATTGTGTTGGTAGCATAGTTCATTATCTTTCATTTTTAATTGGATAGTGAATTCATTCAGTTGCATGTTATGTGTTGCCAACCATATGTAGTCTTTGTCATGTTGTACTTCATGGTGTGGACTGCCGGCCAACATGTAGGCCGCTCCTACACCCAATTTGTGCCTTGTCACTTCTGTGATTTTATATGGACCGCCTTTTGACCTTAAATTCTATTGGAAATCTTATTTTAGATTGTTAGTTATGTTTTTCACAGTAAATGTTAACTATATCCGCTAATGTTTTTGACTGTCTTGTTGTCTTGTCGGTTTTAATGATTCTAGTTGTCTCTACTCCGTGGCCCCATTAAATTTCCCCCTTTGCTATTTCATCATGCCTTGCCCTATTTTGTTGTTATCAACTGCCAGCCAATATGAGTTTTGCCTTCTATAATTCATGTCTTATGTTTCTATGTTCATGAAGACTTCCACATGGATGCTAAATTTTCTCAACCTCATCCCACCAAGAGTTATGTTGTTCTTTGTGTTGTTGGAATGTTGTGTTACCTCAATCTATAAAACGCAACCTGATTGATTGAATTCTCATTGGAATGTTGTTAAGGGTCTTGGTCTTAAAAATCTATTTGGAGTGTTATTGGAAAGCTTCCATATGGAGCTATGGTCAAGAATGCCTTCGCGGGATTTGATTTCCTTGTTGAAGTAGCTACTCTTGGGGGATGTCATTTGCAAGATTGCATTTATATTTGGTAGAGAGTATGCATGTGAAGGCAATGATAAATTTCCTTGGTTTTATAAGGTCCTCCGGACTCTTTATTCTAAGCACCGATCCAGGGATGTTTGCAAGCCCTACTAGGTCTTCTATGTCAATATTAACCCTTTGTCTCTTTGTAAAGCCCTAGATGCAGCTTGCTACATTCCATTGCCATTTTAGGGGGATTGCCATTTGCCAGCTTGCTACATTCCATTGCCATTGCCATTGCCATTTTAGCTTGCTACGTTCCATTGCCATTTTTGCGAGCTCATCATGCAAGGCTAGCATTAATACTAATGTTGCTACCAATCTTCTACGTTTTAAATATCCATTGCATATGTTTGAGTCTGTCAATGAATACAATAAATATTCTCATAGACTTGGAGAGATTCATTACGAGGTTGCTCGTGCTATTAAATACAGACATCTCTAGAGATCTCTCTATTTCATTTGGTACCTAATTGGATTGTTGTCGGCCGTCGGTGACATTTTGTTTTGCATTTGTTTATGCAAATTGTGTTTGTAGTTACCTTAGCCTTTAGTTTTGCCATTTAGTTATGCAATTAGTCTTGGCAATTGGAATTGTCTATTACTTTGGCAAATTAGCTTGTACTTTGATATTAATATTGGAATCCAATTTACTGTTGCACAAATATTTATCTTCATATTGTGAATGGTGTATTGGGAATGTATTACTTGGTCATATTAAGACCATTCTGTTCTAAATGAATTCACTTTTTTTTGGTTTATCAGCTGCAAGCCGACTTAATTATGGACTACACATCAATTCATAATTAGTTAAATATTAGTTAGAAGATTAATTATACAATTTCCAAATTTAGAAGCTTTGTCAACTAAATACTCTTGTTTACTTTTTCATTAACTTGATTGTTATCTAGCAAAAAAATCCCAAACTAACTTTCTAGTTCGGACTCTACTTATTGGACAAACTTTGTTATTATTTGCCCTACTATACAAAAGAGGATGGTCAATCCTAATCAAATTTAAAGTTTTCTTTGTAGCTTTTGGAGAAGCACTTGGAGAACAACACAAAGTCCGGTAGGCAACAACAAGATTTGCTTGTTGTGGCAAGGAACATGTTCCAATTCTCTATATGCATGCATCAAATTTTAGGTAGTTAGCTTGTGACATTAATAGGGATGATGAAGCACTTATAAATCAATTTACCGAGGGAATTTAGAGAATACGTTAAAGATCTGTGGCGAGATCTGTGGCTATCTATACCTAACACTTAGACGCTTGATTAAGTAATTAGATAAGCGGTGAAGTGTATTAATCGATTAGTCAAGCGTTGTCATAATCAATGTTCTTAGACTACACCAAGGAATCATTATAGCTATGCCCATTGAGTTGTTGCAATGACTGCAACTAGTCTACATTTGGAGGTCAACAAGATGCAAATTGATGCCTAATGATTTAAGCCCTTGACAACTTAAGAGAATCAAAAAATAAAGCTAAAAATGTTAGTAGATTTGATATCGCTAAACTTTCAAAATGAGGAGTAGAAGGGTATCAAGCATTGTACAATTGTAAGCTGATAAGGCCCAACGACAATAGGAATTGTGAATCTAGATTTTTTCAAATCAAGAAACAATTAAGATTATATTTTTTGTGCCTAATCTTCTTGTTGCTTTGCTATACCACTTTCTTTTAGTTTAAAAAACCTTCAAACACTTGCTATAATAGATTCTAGAGCCTTTACTTGTTTTTTTGATGATAAATTTACAAAACTTTACAAAATTCCTATGGTTCAAATTCAAAATCTTGTTCGAGTAGAGATGACGGAAGGATATGTTACCCGTGAATTCATTCCTCTAGAGGTAATGTTTGACAATCACAATAGCTCAATTATGTTCAATATCACAATAATTCTTTCCAATCCATCATTTTGGGACTGTTCTAGTTGGAGAATTACCATCTGATTTTAGATTGGAGATTACACAAAAGGATTGAAATACACTACAGCCTCCCAAAAATACATTAATATGTGATATTTGGTTCCAATATTCATTTTAAGAGATTTTATTTGTACAAAAGTATTGTTATGGCTTTATTCAAGTGCAAATGTGTAAATAATCCTATGAAGAATACTTCTACCGTGTTTCAAGTCCATGACATGTTTAAGCTATCCACCACAAAGTATTTTATTTAAAAATTAAGTATATCAAATTTGCAAAAAAACTAGAAACTACTTTGTTGAGGCCAAAGGAACCATTGATATGGTGCAAAAATCTGCACATAGTAGATAGAGGGACTATAATTGCAATAAGAGTCGGAATATGAAAGTCAACTAGACATCTCTCTATACATTGGAAAGAAGCCTAAAAAATAATTATTTTGGTTGATCCTATAGTGTTGTAAGGAACACGTATGTCTATTAGAGGATGACTTACGTTTGAATTTCTAGGATTATGTATGTTATTTTGTCTTTTTTTTTACCGCATTTAGTGAATAAAGTACTTTTAAAATGTAAGTACAAAGTTATCGACATTAGCTCTTCTATACATTTTCAAGCTTGATTCAATATAGTCCCAACATATTGCAACTTTTTTGAGGTAGGGTTCTAGAAGCATGGATCCAAAGTTTCCACGCACAATACTTCTAGTACTTAGAAGAGTGAATATACACATGAATCAATATACACATGAATACCCAAAATCAATTCACGGATTGCTGGTAAACATGGGATCATTCTCACGTGTTTCGATTTGTGTAGGTTGGAAGAATGGCAGGGCAGCTCGCAAAGCCGCGATCCGCGGACACCGAGACGGTGAACAGGATGGAACTCCTAAGCTACCGAGCGGACATAATCAACATGTCAAGGATCTGCCTACGATGGAGGCCCGTGTGTTAGACCCGGCGCTGATGGTCGTTGCATACAGCCAGGCCGCGGACACGCTGAACCACACGCACTACGACCTGCGCCTCAACGCCAGCCAAGCGCTAAAGCTCTCCTTCATCATCGCCAAACGCCTCCGCATGCAAGCGCCGCTTGGCCGATGGAAACAACTCGTTTCACATCTCCCTTGTGGCGCAGATTTCCAATGTATACTTAGTAGGAACTATCTCTCATCATCATCGGTCACCGATCACCGCCAATCCATTCTCATTGATCATTCCATTCAACCTGCCTCTGGCTAGCTAGCTTTGACAATTAATTGTCTACATCGATTCTTCTAGTAAGAGGTCAAATACGCCATTGGAACCATCATTCATGTATATACCCATTAATTTATGTCTATGCTGATTCCCCGTCATAGGGGGATCAGCAAACCTCGATCCATACCGTTTCGCATCATCTCTCACCGAGTTTGGTGCCCTCATGAAGATTTTTGTGGGACGCCGATCGTAATTGTCTCCCATTTTTCACATTCAATCGATTCTTCTTGAACATACCACATTTGATTCAAATTTGCTACCTCGGTCTTCACTACTTAACGGTCGTCCAAATTTTGAAGCAAATAGGAATGCAATTGATGAGCATTCCCAGAATCAGAGTAAATTGGCACTTTAACCCAGTCGTGAAAGATGCCGTTAACCCCTAAAGGACCTTAGGGGTGTGTATGGTCAGTCACCGTGTGCCTCTGATACGGCCGCCAGCAAAAAAATTGTAACACAGGCTACACAGCCAAAGAATGATCCAACCGCAGTGATGGAAGCTTCAGTTGGCAGCCACCTTAGTGCAGTATTGTGTAATCTTCTCAGTTGTTAACCGATCGATGTGTAATCTTCTTAGTAGGCACAATTTTTTTTTATAAATTTCTACGCCTTCAATGGACAATCGCATCGGTGGCAGGCAGACGTGTAATCTCCCCCACCCAATTGTATTATTGGATTTCAAAAATTTCCAACCTTCCTGTTGTTGCTGTGCCAAATTATCTGTGAAGCGTCAAGCTTAGGGTGACCCAAAGAAGTGCACGTTCACTTCTCCATGCCCCATTCCGCGGTCATAGGGGATAAATATTCCGTGGTAATGGGTCCCTAAAATCCCTAAAGATAGCCTCATATTCAAATATATTCTCTATTCGATATATTTGACAAAGTTAGACCGAACTTCACCGCTCTAAATTATGTGCCTCACTGCTCACCGTTCATTGCTCATCCCTCACAAACTAGCGTTGTTGACTAGCCGAACTCCGTCACCGAAAATACGATATACTTTAAGCGAAATGAGATATACGCCTTGCACAACTGCATCTTCATGCTTATGACCCTCGACGAGCTAGCAAAGATCGATACCGGCTCTTGAAACTAGAGCCACATAATGTTCCGTAACCTCACTTTTGAGCTCCAATTATTGTTCACTCGCGAATCCCATTAGTGCTACTCTGCCAAGGTCTGGAACATACTGCTTTGGCACTTAGCTGCCCAAAGCTCCCACACTACTGCACCACCTCCCACACCATCTACTTGACCACTTCGCAATTCCCTAACAGAGACTATCCTACCAAACTTGTCTACAAGAACCAACACTCGGCGGAGCTCATTACCGACGACTCAGCCGCTACAAAACGAACCATACGCTGGCCCTGATTGTCGTACTTGACCGCGCATACAGAACGACCCCTCTCCCTCGCGACCAAAGCGGAAACCAGGTAGCTCTACGTACCTAGCAGCAGATTAAGCACTCCATGAATTTGGCAGGAGTCAACCTCGGCCGAGGAACTCACCATTGCAAGGCGACGATTCTTTTTCGACTCGACATTTGCGCCCCAAGCCTGCACCTCTAGCCATCACCAAACCAACCACACCACCAACCACATCACACTTCTCCAGCCCCGCACACTCTATCAGCCCTACAAGCAACCCTCCCTACCGATTGCCAACTTCGTCAACTCTAGCATCCTTCCCGACACCACGCGTTCTAGCACCTGCCACCAACCCTCCAACAGTCAGTTGGACAACTGATATCCAAGCACCACCGAGTGTACTGGGGACGACCCCTACTTTGATTACTCAACCAATCCAACTACCAAAGCTGGACTTACGGGACCTCTTCTTTCGACTACCTCGAACCATCCATCAGAACGTCGCCTTCATTCGCACCACTACAAGTAATTTCATAAAACTTAAAGACCGGGTGTTGGAACAAGTCCAGCTCTTCAACGACGTACACAGGAGGGAAGAAGCCCTCCAAGGCAAAGTCGCAACCTCGGAATGGGGGATTACCAATTTAATGACACAGCTAACAACAACTATGGCGGACCTTTGACTGAGTCAAAACAACGTAACCAGACTTCGGAGTGAGCGGGATCACTACTAAACCAAAGCTAAAGCGGCTGCCAAGCAAGCACAAGAACAACGTATCGCCACTTTTTTTCTCACTGGAGAGCGCAACCGGGCTCAGCCACTCACACCACAGACCTATGACATGATCACGATCCTTCGGCAGCAACTTGAGGAACATACCACCCAAAACGCACGACATTCATTCGAGATAGTTGCCACAACTCCCGAGATCGAGGTTGTTCGAGACAAATCCAACCAATACGCGTTTGCATTGGCCCGAGCCTATGGAATACTCCAACGTTATCGGACCGAATTTTTGACCTAGGAGACGGACAACGCTATCCCAACGCTTCCCGACTCTCGAGGTACTAATATATACCCCCAGTTTACCAGGGGAAGGCTTCAATTCCTTGTTTGAGCAGTCATTTCCAGGCAACCTCTTTAGCCCGTCGACTGCCCACCACGGTCCTATCCGAATAGATTTTGAGGACACACCAGGAGCACCACACAACATGACCGCGGAAACCCACAATGTGTCAAAGGTTTATGACATCATTGCCACCACGCCTCGATTTGAACACCGCCTTGTACTTTATCTAGTAAATAGTCAACTAGAATTCCCCCCAAATTTTTACAAGTTTTAGGAGTGAACTTGGTTTAGAGAGGGGATAGTGTTAACGGTAAATTAGTTACTACTGGAAGTTTACAGACTTGGTTTTTTACTACTCTCGTAATTTTCCAAGTTACCACCGAAAGTAGATCTAAGGAAACCCTTTTTTACTGGTTCGACAATTAGATCGAATCGGGTTTTTCTTTGTATAAAAGCAATAGAGGGGTCCGGGTGTGATATGGGTTCCAAAAAGTATTGTCTCACTAAAACATTGTCATTTTATAATTCACTTAATGTGTGCTAGAAATTACACATTTTCAATTCACATGAATTTAATGATAGATTCATGAGAAAGTTGTAATATTCTATTCAAAATAGTATTAGGCAAGAAAAATTGAACAATTTATATATTCCTTTTTATTCTTTTATTTTTCAAATCCAGAATTGTCTCAATTCCGGATTTGAGACAAAAGGAACAATCTGGAATATCAATTTATAGTGAAGTAGTTCATAAACAAGAAATTTAGCTAAAACAACGTTTAAGTCATATCTATGTTTAATTTTAACTTTTAATTTGATGTTTTACTATATTTCCTTATTTATGAAAATTTCCAAAAATCAAATATTTTTACACAATTTAATAAGACTATGATTTCATAATTTCTTTGTCTCAAAACTATATGATATGCTTAAATATAAACTTAATTAAGTGCATGAATATTTGTTTTAATAAAAAACCTTAAATACATAGTTCGCATGCTACTATAATGTGACCAGGTGCTAGATATGATAAGTTAGGAAAAAATTCAATTTTTGAATTTGACCTATATAGCACATGATTATTGTGTACCAACATGCCATCTATAATACCATGTAATTTTTGTAATTTTCCAATAATTTTTTCATTACCAAAAGAACATTCTTCTAAAGTCCAAACAGTCCGTGAAGGGGTATCCTAATTAGACCCGGACCCAGAGCCAAACACATTGGCAGGGGCACATTTTCAAACTATAGATTCCCATTTCTCTCTTTTGGTTTTTCAGTCTTTCTGACACTCCAGGGCGGTTTTATGAATACGTATGTGATGTTGATATGCTGATGTGAAATATGTGACTTCATGCAGTCACATTTCCCTATTTGAATCGCTCTAGAAAGTCATATTTTGCAGTCACATTTTCCGAGTATCTTGACTATACAGAGGCGTTCAGTGGGACTCCTTGGAATCGATCACGCAGTGACAACTCTACTGCGTCAATTCATGATAGTCATATGAATTCTTGCAGTGATAGTTGACTGGTGAGTATTGATCATTGCCAAGATTTTTCATGGATGGACAATTGCTTCTTTTACAAGCCGCAGAGTTGGATCACCTGCCACCACAATTGGAAGTCAAAACGGATCTCATAATACCAGGGAAATCAAGCGGCCACCACTCGTGCTCTTCATAGGAGGGAGTATCAGATGCACGAGGAGGAAATAGAAGCCTTGCCACTTTAAGGAGCGAGGTCTACTCATTCCAAGACCGTGTCAAGGGTGAATTGGAAGACATGAAAAACAGTCTTTAGGAGCTTTTGCTAGAGGTCTGGAAGCAACGGACATGCATGACACCACATGAATAGTTAGATGTGGGCACCACGGGGTTGAAGGAGGCCCCACTTGCAAGAAGCAAAACCGCCAAAAAAAGTTGTGGCAGTCATAGACCCAATGTGGAGATAAATCGCAGACATAGAAAATGCGGATGCGGTCTACGTGACCGTTGTTCAAATAGTTGAAGCATTACCAAAAGTATGTGCACAAAACTCAAGGATGCAATGTAAGTAGATGTTCATGGTTTGTCAATCAACGAGAAGCATGTTGTACTTACTTCCCTCTAATGTTGGCTATCAGGAAAAGAAGGCAAGCGGGAAGTCCGAGGACTCCAACAACTTAAGGGAAAGTGCTCCACCGGATCCCCGCGCACCACTCAACATCGCTAGCCAATTGTACTCGAAGAAGGACAAACAAGCGCCAAAGAAGAGGGAGGGCAAGGTTGAGAAGCTCTTGGCGGATCAAACAGTTCGTCTCATGCGCCACGCATTGGCGAAGGAGAAGGCACCCTTGCGCTCCCGTTCAAATTAAAGCACTGTAATTTACATTGCACTAAAACCATTGATTGACCATATTGTTTACAAATTGGCTTGCTTGACAATCTTTGCAATATTAACTCATGCGATTAATATAATTACAAAATCGGTGTAAACTTTATTACAAAGTGTTGTTGTAAACTTTCAAATGATTATAACATAGACTTGTCCTAAATTGTTGGAATGTAATAGAGACTAGTAATAAAATGTGAAATGACACGTAAACGCGTCATAACTGAATGGAAGTATAATCACAAGTGTGAGCTCAAAAACCCCCATAGAGGTGGAATTTAGTCACAAGGGGTTATTAAAACAAAATTACATGAAGAGTGGAACAAGGGAGGAAAGAAGACAAGAAGAAGATGGGGAATAAGAATAAAATGAGGAGAAATACCCCCCGGACCACATTAAAGTGCCTTTCAGTTTTTAGGTTGCCATTTCTCTATCCTAGCTCAGATCGGAGCGTGCCTTAGCTTTTTGGAAAGTTAAGTTGATTGTGCATCCATCCTAAAAATCTCAAATGCATAGGATCAAAACTCTAGGACTGATTGCAAAAAAACTAGGGCTCTTTCTTTGGCCGCCGGTTGGGAAACTCCTTTAACACCCCAACTTTGGGAGGCAATATCTCACTCCCTATAACTAGGAATTGGACATGCTTATTACCATTGGAAAGCTATACAAGAGATCTACCATTATGTCAATTCTCGCTATACTTGGACAAGAAACGGGGGACTGATGGGGAAAAGACCGAGAGACCTTCAATGGAGATTAACAAAAGACATCACACTATATTTGAGTTCAAAGCAACTACTAACACAATGGAGGAGGAGATCAAGAGGAGTGGGAAGGAGGACCACGGCCTTCCTTCTCCTATTAATTAGCCATCACAAAGAGAGAAGAAACAAGATGAATCAATAAACAATGAGAGGGATCGATTAATTGAAGCTTGAAAACAAACTCTTAAGTACAAAAGAAGAAGCCGCCAAAGAGGCGGCTCACTCTAACCCTAAGGGTTAAAAGCCCTAACTAAGGCGTTAACGGATGAATGACGCTCCAACCTCCACGGCGCTCTATCTTGAAGAACTTCCACGAATGAATGTAACTCACAAACACCACCACGAAGTGAAATGGAGAAAACCAAAACAATCAAGTGACAAATACAAACATGAATATAAAAGTTAATCGCACAAGGCCAACGGTAAAAATATCCAACTCTAGATCAAGCAACTAAACCTATTCCTATTTTTTGGATTCACTAGGGGGATGTTTTCCTCCTCTAATCCTTCCTCATCATTCTATGGATTCATTAGGGGGCTTCATTCCTCTACTAGTCCTTCCACACTAATCTAACCTAACGCTTAAATTCAATGCCAGATGTCCTACCAAAGGCCTTGCAACAACCATCCTCTAACATGCATATTGTATTCACAACTTAATTACCTTAATTTCACCAAAGGACTCCAAGATTGCATGGTTTGTTAACAATTCATTCATAAAAGCAACAATAAACGACAATTAAGTAAGAGAGCCTTATCAAGCTCTCACAACAAGGAATAGCCGCAAAGTATTTTAGGTAACACAAGCTAGTGATAAAATGCGTGAATATCACAGGGTCTTGTCATAACCGCATCGGACGTAACAATTAGTTGTCAAAAAGTGAAAAATATAACAGGTACTGGTCACAATGTTGTGCAATGTGTACGCGTAATTCTACTCGATCATATTGTAAGGTCAACATTTAAAATGTAACGTTGACGTGTTATAAAACAGTAGAATGAGTATTACAGGGAGTACTCGCCAACTGTTTTGTGTCACAAGGACCAGTAATGTGGAGAGTGATTGTCACAAGGACTAGTCATAACCCAACTCAACATAACAGGGATCAGTCATAAATGCATTGTATTTGTATTACAAGGTCTGGTTATGATTTGGCCCACTAAGACTAGTCTCATGATTAGGGATGTAGGATGGAGTCCTCGTAAAGTTTTGAATGAGAGCAGAGAATAATATAGTGCAGATTTGACTGTGGATTTAGAGCAGGGGATAGTAATACATCCTTTTAATGTGAGTACCTTACAATGTTTTTAGAAATGACTCCGTATATGCATTGTGTAACCGTCAATGGTCAAGGTGGTGCATACAAGATGACAAAGAGAACCACGAGGAGCGTGCAGCAAAGAGGGTGGCCAAGCACGCAGACAAAGCAAACAATCCGTCGAAGAAGAAGAAGGTTAGAGGCAGCGGGAAGTTCCCACCGGTAAGGGTGTTTGATGACTTGCGTAGAAAGGTCATTGTTTTGAACATTGTAGGGCTTCTATGTGACTTTTGGCCACCCCACAATAGGCAAGAGTAGGGTGCAGATCTAGTGGTCCACTACGAGAAAGAATATAAGGTCAAAATCAAAAGAAGGACCAACTAT
Organism: Pohlia nutans; assembly: GCA_022496805.1. Taxonomy (NCBI): domain Eukaryota; kingdom Viridiplantae; phylum Streptophyta; class Bryopsida; order Bryales; family Mniaceae; genus Pohlia; species Pohlia nutans. The sequence goes on along the minus strand of CM040106.1, from coordinate 7,588,573 downwards.
GGTCCTTTTTTGACCATGTTTAGTAATAGTTTTGATGTGGGGATATGGTCGCCCATAGAACATAGTCTATTGGAGGTAGTAGCCATGTTTTTGGCAAGCGGGACTCGGGTAAAGTGGAGTTTTTTGTGGGCAAACAAAACCAACGGTAGCACAAGAGATCTCTATGATCTCTTAGGCATGATCCCCGTACAATCAATTGCTGTAGCTCAATGCCTTTAGTTTGATTGCGATGCAACCGCAACAAAATAGTCCCCCCCTCAAATGTCCTTAATTGTGTACAATGAGATCCGTTAGAGCCAAACGACGACTATTTGAGCCAACTTATAGAGCCATTTGAAGCCTTAGCCCGCCTCCCATGTGACAGGGAATATTGCACTTTGTATTTGGGCAGGACGTCCGTCTAGCTGCGATACCACGGAATCCAATAGGTTTATGGCCGCTTCATCACCTTTAGCTCTCTCGGACGAGGCTACCGTGCGAGCGGTGGATGGGAGAGCGAGAGCAGAGCGAAAAATGGAGAGCGGAGAGCGGATAATTGTCAGACTTTTTGCCAAAAATAACATAATATTCGGATATTCTCTGACATATTCGAATATTCTTTGACAGATTCGAATATTCCATAGGTAAATTCACGTCGAAAATTGTTTTTTTACCACAGTAAAAATTAAAATGCAGTCATTTATGATATTTTTACTGTGGTAAATTTGAATATCCTGGTCGAAAACATCATTTATACAGGTGAGAAACAAACTTTTCACATGCATCTCTTTATTAAAAGGGTAGGAAAGTCCAACATTTATAAGAAGCAGATTGTATACAACAGAGTTCGTGTTGAAAAAAAAGAACATCGTGGTATTAACTAAGTCCCTTAGAGAGGACATCGCGTGCATGCATCATATTCATCCAGCCTTGGTCCATGGTGAATCCCTGACTGCCCAAGGTGTCCTTGGTCCATGGTCTTTGCCTGAATCACTAACTGTCCAAGGTCTATGCTGAATCTGTCTCTTAACAAGCAGGCAATTTACAAGCATGGAATACTTGTATAAATCTAAGCAGTTTGTATACAACAGAGTTCACATGGAAAAAAAGAACATCGAAGTATTACATGAGTCTCTTAGAGAGAACAACACATCTATGCATCTTATCCATCCAACCTTGGTCCATGGTGAATCCCTGATTGCCCACGGTGTCCATGGTCCATGGTGATTCCAAGGTCCACAGTGACAAGACATCCATGCATCATATGTGTGCAGAGAAACAAACTTTTCAAGTGCATCTCTTTATTAAAATTTGAGGTTTAGGGTGTCCAATCACACAAGGCAACTTTGATTTTGCGATCAACCGTATGGTCTACGTGTCACATTTGCATTCCGGTTGTATGAGTCTATCAGCCTAACGGTTGACATTTTCCCAAGCGAAAAATCCCTACTGAACGGTTTCATCACAGCAGGATCAAACTTGTGTCCCAGCAAATCCTTGGAATATGTACCAGGAGGAATGTTTCCAACCTTGGAGTATGCATGATTGACAATGCGTGCATCGTCATTGTGATCTGAATCAAACGTAACCTCTGGTTCATCACACTCAATCAATTTTGCACGTTGTTTGCTGCAGTCAACCACAGTAGAGCGCTGCTCGTATTGCCCATCTATCTCCACTTGAATAGCAAGCAAAAATGGTATAGCGTCATCGTTGATACCGGTGATATTGACGACCTCGTCTAACAAGCTCTCCATGATAATTACAGACCCACCATAGACACCACGCACATCCAATAGGACGTCTACTAATATGACAGTCTCCCAAACCGACGTGTATGTTTTCTAATCTGTTAAAGGGCTTAGACTATGAAAATGCCTACGGAACTGACATCCAGATGTGTCGCCAGGAAAAAGGCTATGGTTCAACAGAAAGGCCGTCGGCTGGTCTATCTTATATTATGGACTCTTCTATTACAAGATGGCATTTTATATAGAAAGCGCCGCATAGTTGCAATATGGGCAAAGGTTCGTTGCATACAACCGAAAGCGCCGGGTTTAGGAATTATGGTAGCCACTTGAATTTCGGTTTAATGTGCACTAAGAATGCTCATCTGAGTTGCGGTCTGACAATGTATAAGATTTCTGTAAGAGTATTTAGGGGTGAACGCCACAATATTTGTTATTTGCTAAAGTTACCGGTTGGCATAGTTCATATAGCATCATGATGAAATTTAAGAAAACGATGCTAGCAAAGGCATATAGATATGCCGTCCAAATGGTACGCCTCTCCCTAGACTTGCTACCGATCTCCATCACGATCCATTAGGTGCCGCAGCTGTCGTGTTTCCGTTTGTCTCCATGGCGCGCATCTATGTTACAGGTCACGAGGTTCCCATGGTTGTAGAGATGGGTTGGGATAAGTACGCTCGAGTTTCGGCCCTAGATCTCGCTGTCCGTTTTGGCTTAGTAGCATCATCAATAATTGTGGAGCTAGAAGTCCGTGGTAGGAACGGGTCCGTGGAATTTGGTGTGCTACAGACGAGGGGGGACGACCCGGAAGGATACTACTGGATGCTTTTTGCCGGTGAGTACAGAGCTTACGGCTTGTTGAACTGATCACATGGAGCTTGACAGATTGACGATTGTTTGTCAAACAATGAAAATGAAGGATTGGGAGGTAGGGACAAATCAATGTATCCCGAAGTCACTAGGAATGGGTTCACATTCCAGATGCAGTACCCTATTGCCTCAATCGAGGGAGCAGTGGAATTGTGGCTGTGGGAATTTCCACATTGCAAAACTCATTGGATAGATCTGGCAGTGATGCTATTAGACAAAGATGTTCTAGATAGATATAGGGTTCCGTGTGATATTTGGGACGACTCTCCGAGGGACCCAATGGTGTGGCGGCTGATGTGGTCACACTACATATGTGAGTTGCTAGGCCTACCTGACCCTTGCAATATTGATGTGAATGAGGTGATTCCGGAGGAGTTATTGATTGCACTGCAGGAACACTTTGATGATGCAGACAAGGCTCCGTTTTGGGACTCAATTGAAAATAGCGAGAAATTCTAATATGTGGATGACCTTAGAGTATTGGAAGCTCAGGACGGCAATCATACTACATAGCGTTTGTTGCAAACATGAATGTAATACAACATATTATAATAAAGCTTGGGAAGTCAGACAGTAGTCTGAAAATTTGCGCACCCAAGCTGTGGCACCAACAAGCAGTGAGTACCCGTTGCGAGGCATGCTATCCATGGAAGCTAGGACGTCGAACCAAAGAGACCATGGAACCACGGCAAACCCTTGGGATGTGGCCTCGGTCTCGAGAATAGTCTCGAGAGGTAAGGGTCAAGTCCATCCTCTGTGCCATGGTCGCCGTGGGTTTGGATCTGCCATGGCTCCATGGCTTACATGCTTCAAGAACTGGGAGGGTCAGTTCTGACCAATATCTGGCCCTTCCGATTCTCAAACCACTCAAGCCATGAAGCCACCGAACAATTGACCCCAGGGCAAACATGGCATCGAGGATTGACAAGGCAACAACAAACTGTTTCGAAAACCTTCACCCCTGGAATGTGGTCTCGGCCCCAAGACCACTATCTGGCCCTCCGAGTTCTCAAACCATGTAAGCCATGGAACCTTGGCAGATCAAAACCCACGGAAACCACGGCACAGAGGATGGACTTGAAACAACATCATGTTTCCTAAACCCTTATCCCTCGAGATTGGTCTGGACTCGAGACAACTATTTGACCCTCCCGGTTCTCCAACCACTTAAGCCATGGAGCCATGGAACAATTGACTCAGGGCAACTATGGCACAGAGGATTGACATGGAAACAACAAACTGTTTCTAGAACTCGCACCCCTGGAATGTGGTCTCAAAACCAACCCCTATCCAACCCTCCTGGTTCTCGAACGAAGCAGACCATGGAACCACGGCAAACAAAACACAAGGGCTGTCACGAACCTTGGATTTACCACAGAGGTTTTTTGGATTTACCACACAGGTTTTTTGGATTTACCACACAGGTTGTGAGTCTGGTGTGTAAATATTTGTGTGTGGGGGGGGTTCTGCTCGTCCTCGGCCACGAGGATGACCCGCTCGCTGCATCCAACGGCTGTCACGACCCTTAAATTTACCACCAAAGTCCATTATTGTAAGTCAAGTGTTTGAATACTTTTGTGTGTGGGGCTGTTCGAGTTCCTCCGCCACGAGAATGACATGCTTTCTTTGTCCATGGGTTCCCATGATCCACGGATTTATCATGGAGGTTTATTTTGTATGTCAAGTGTTTAAATAATTTTGGCTGCGTGGGGGCTGCTGGTCGTCTACGGCCTCAAGGATGACATACTGGCTGCATCCATGGGCTGTCACGAACCTTGGAGTTTCCAAGGAGGTTTATAATCCACCGAGGGCTTTTACCGCGGGGTTTTTTTTTCTGTAAGTCAAGCGTTTGAATATTTTTGAGTTTGGGGGGCTGCTGGTTGTCCTCGGCCACGAGGATGATATGCTGATTGCATCTATGGACTGTCACGAACCTTGGAGATACCAAAGAGGTTTACAATCCACTGAGGGCTTTCACCGCGGGGTATTTTTTTTCTGTAAGTCAAGCGTTTGAATAGTTTTGAGTTTGGGGGGCCGCTGGTCGTCCTCGGCCACGAGGATGACATGCTGGTTGCATCCATGGGCTGTCACAAACGTTGGAGATACCAAGGAGGTTTTGAATCACCTGAGGGCTTTTACCACGGGGATTTTTTTTCTGTAAGCCAAGCGTTTGAATATTTTTGAGTTTGGGGGGGCTGCTGGTCGTCCTCGACCACGAGCACCAATCCATCCTAGTCGTGCATCTATAGAACCAAGGACTTCAAACCAAACAGACCATGGAACCACTGCAAAGACAAACCTAAGGCATTGAAGGATCCGCGGTTGAAAAACATGGAAGCCTGTCAAAACATGAGTTCTATAAAGTGGTTTGCACAAAGATTGAGACGCGCATGCAGGCTAAAACAAACAGAGGGCACCCGTTTAAAATGAGCGAACTCAAGATTACTATATTACTTAGAGATCGATGATTATCATTAAAACCCGGAGAACAGGTCCACTTATGACTGTTGATAATCAAATGTAGACTTCGTCCATATACTAAATAAAATACCTATGAGTTAGATCGGGTCAATATTCCACTTTCGAGCAAGAGCTTAATTTTGTTGAAGCTAAAAGTCGGGGCATGCATGAATAGGTCGACGTTGGGGTCACGCTTGCACACCTTTATGAAGACATAATAAATGTGTTTGCAATAGCTGAAATTGCCACCTCTCTTACCGAACTTGACCATGGTCTGTTTGAATGCAGGACAGGTGCATGCAAGTTCCGAGCTCACTGTAATCTGGTATTGTGTCACAGCAGGTGGAGTTCCAGAGTCCAGAGCAATGATGCATCTATAGCCTGGGTGCGGTACCATTGTAACGCCGTCGATTCTGGCCTTCAAAATCTTGGAGGAATCGATGCTGAGACACTGCCTGGAGGTGGGAACGTTGGCTTGACGGCGAACTTTCTTCGACTTCCGCTTTCCTGGATACCGGTCTGCATCACTTGGCACTGGGACAGTGGACATTTCTGAAGGCAACGGTGCATTGGAAAATAGCCTCCTGGGAGACACTTGAATTTTTTGTGGGAGCTGAAACCGTACAACTTCGAGCGCTTGAATCTCCTTGAGCTTGAGGTTCGTTCCCAGCTTCACGGGCCACACATCAGGAATTGGTGGCCTTGGTTCCGTGGACAAAAAGTGCCTCACCCACTTGCGTCGAGTGTCCTTCACGCACCTCTCGATGTCATCAGGGCAAAAGAAGAATTGTTCGGATATCTTCCTGGCCAACCTCACGTTCAGCCATTCAGCGGTGTATGTTGGAGCGGGGGTGTTAGTCAAATTCCGGACAATTTTGACATCTAATTCTTTTTAGTTACTGCTCTCATTGCCCAACACGACTTGGCACTCGTTTTGGACAGCCGAGCAATGTGCCAAAGTCGCTCGTTCACAGTGGATTATTGGACCGCGGTAACATGCTGAATACCACCTTCCAGGACAGGTGGTGAGGATGGAATCACGGGAGATGCGATGACCTCTGAAGCTTCGGATTCTTCCTCCTCGGCTATGACTGGTAGAGAGGCTACTCTCGAGACAGCAGCTCGCTTAAATGCTCAAGGGCGAGAGTAGTTCAATGTATCCGGCCGATGGGACTCACCGTCATCTCCAAGCGGCAGGTCCGGCTTGCGCTTGGTTGAGCCGAATACCTCCTCTCCTTCCAAGTGAGGATCACTGATGCAAAACTTATCAGCTCCGGGAATGTCCAGCATTGCGTCTTTGAGCACTCTAGGGTCGCCTGTGTTTCTGGCATGCCGTTGTGCATTTCTTAGTTTGAGCTCGTTTTTGCAGAGACCGGATCCTCCAATGTCTTCCTTTAGGAATTGGTAGTATGCCACTACCTGCATAAACGCGCGTATGTAGTCGTTGACAGTGGCATCGTAGAGGTCATTACCTCTGTTGCCTGACGCTTGAAGCCACTTGTTGTGCATAGTCTCGGCAAGGTTGCAGGACGTCACGTCCGCTAAGGCCTCTTCGTCAAGGTTCTGTAGAAGTCCACAAAATCGAATGTGAGTGGAAAATATTAGAAAGCACGGCTTTAGAAAGAGACAGTAAGAGGAGAGTGTACTCACGAATTGCATACAGTCAACCCATTGTCGATATCAGAAGTGCCAGAAGGCTAGCCAAAGATCCAAGTGTCTCAACAATGTCTCGGATGCAGCTCCAGAAAATAGCCACCAAGCCCTGATGGCTAGGTATCTCATATCCGCCTCAGCCATGGTCGTGGAATCTCTATACTGCATGCAAAGGCGGTTGTGCTGTTCTCGAAATTCTTCGGCAATGTACTGCTTGTTATGCTTCTTGAAGGATTGAGACCAATGAAAGTAGCACGTCCTCTCCCGATCCACCATTGGATCTTTCGGATTTCCATATCCGTAAATGATCCTCAGTGCATTCTAATTGGCTTGTGCACTATCCGCCATGAATCCCATGAATTGTGGATTGGGAATCTCATGCCTTTCCATGAAAGCATTCAGGTTCTTCCAGAAGACAATCTGAGCATCTGTGTCTTCCGATTGCATGTCACAGCATGCAATAGTCATGACACGACAATACGTAGAGTCGTAAACATGGCAACCCATCGTAGTCCAATGTTTCACGCCTTTGACATGATCAAACATGATCCAACAGTTCTCAAGATCTCTTCCCGTTTGCATCCTCTTGACCAAATCCTAACCACTACCCGGACCCATCTCGGACATTTTGAAAATGAAGACCTTGTCAAAATCTTCACCTTGTCCAAGGAACATGTTTTTTTGGACAACGCCCAATTGCTGAGCCCTCTGAGTTTGGTGATACTGTCCATGACACCATACCTCCTGAGGTATCTGAATGTGACAACTTTAATTCTTATGCTAGGAGATCCCATGTCTTTGAACCTATCAAGAACCGGCACGAGATCTTCCAAACTAAGAGTTTTGGGTTGTTCGGCTTCAGAACGTAGAAGAAACTCACCTAAAAGTTCCTTGTTGGCCTCAACAACAATTGCACTCTTGGTTGCGGATGGTGTTCTCTGGATTTGCTCCTCGATGACAGTGTTAATCTTGGACTTGGTATCTCGGTAGTCCCCAACCTTCACCGGGTGCTTGTGATGTCCAAGATGAATGCAAGCCCTTGTGACGTTCGGCCCACCATGGACGTAGTATATTTTGGCGCTACAGCTGTTCACGCACGTGGGAGGCTCTTTGCAGACCTTGCAAACGAAAGTGGAGTTCTTTGGAGGCAACTCCTCCACCATGAATGGCCTCTACGTGCAGCCTTCAAACTCCGTATCATTTAATGGAGAGGTGCGGTGGGCACGCTTCAAATACTCGCACTCCTTGTTGCAACACTCCAAATGACCTACGCAGATCAAAAATCGGAACGACAAGCCCAATGGATTGGCGATGTTAGTTTTCATAGTTCTAGTCTACACATGGCCATCATACCTCTTATCCATTCCCTGCATAGATCTTGGGGTTGTGTGCGACGTGTGAAGCAAGGCGGCAGGAAACTTGTACACTACGTCACCGTCGAATTTGGAAGGAAGATAGTCCACCTTGATCGTTGTGATTGTGTCGTATTCAAGTTTCTTGAGCATGTTCTTCTTCCCATGTAGGGTAGCTAGTTTCTTCAACTTGGGTAAGATACTTGCAGCGGTGAGTGTCTTGGCAGAGGAAGAGGGAGAGGGACATAGAATCTCTTTCAAGTTGATGGATTCCAGACTATGAGCGGCCGATTCAAAACTATGAGTGGCATAAGACTTTGATGACGGAGAGCTAAGATTGTGAATGGGAGGACGTTTAGTGACTGTCTCAGTATCAGACGAATCACTCGAGAGAGCAATGTACGAAGTTGGTTCCGACTCAGGCTTGACCGAAGTGGATGATCCGAAAAGGGGAGTGAGTTCCACATCTGCATCATGCTCAACTTTGACATTTCTAAGAAGAGGAGTATAGATTGTGCACGTGGATGACTGATTTGGTCTACCCTTGTCCATCGTCATAGGGAGACCATAGACATCATATTTTCCAGGCCCAAGCTCCCACACTAGACTTTGAGTCGGGCTCTAGTGTGGCTGCTGGATAACTGTGTGAGACGGGGACGACTGATTAGAATCATCAAAGACGTGCTTCTCGACATATAGACTCGATTCGTCAAAATGAAATCTCATATTGAGATGTTTATTGGATACAACAGCAACTCCCTCGCCATTCACTGGGAACGAGACAGGAGCATTTGATCCATATGCTGAAAGGATTGCAGCTTGCAAAAGGAGCTCAGATATAGTAGTGGATGCCATAACAAAGATCGCTTAGAACAAAGAATGCGAGGATTGTTCAGACTGGAAGGTTTTGACGATAAAATACTGAATTGTGGATGCTTGGATGATGTTGGAATCAATAGTTTTGAGAACTAACGTAGATGAATGCGTTCATCACTGACTCAATCATTGTAGTCCAAACACCAATTTAAGGATGCAGCCAAAATTCTCAGCACCCCCACTAAGCATTCTCTTAATTTACAAACATTCGATTGAGGACAGACATGTTTAGAAAAAGGGGTTACATTAAAATTTCGCTGATCTCTTAAGATGTAGGAATTGCGGAACTTTTTGAAATGTGTCAGTATAGAAATATAATGGCACGGCTATAAACACGAGCACATGGGCCTGGCATTATTTAGCATCTTCTGGAACAGTTCGATTCCCCAGCTTTGAATATATATCCTATGCGTGACTAAACTAGAGCAATGTAGAGAACCACTGCAATGAGATAGAATGTGATAGAATGAGAGAGGATGAGATTGTTGTAGGGTACACATGAAGCAAGCAGCACCGTCGAAGAACGTGACACCAAAGAAGAAGAGGAGACGTGTTCAGACGGACTTTAGTGGCGGCAAGGCAAAGCGAAGAAAGGAATCGAGGAGGTTGAAGCTCGAGAGCTTGCTTCTAGGTACTCCTAGAAAGCATCCTGAGGTGGATGTTGTCGACGTAGGATTGAAGAGTAGAAAGCATTGTAGCATCAACAAACTAACGCTAGGTTCAATTGACGAGGGAATTGAAGAGGACCAAGAGCGCACGAAATTAGGAGAAACTTTGCCTTTGGACATAGTTGATCTAATGTCTGATCAACAGCGAAAAACGAGGCAAGGCAATCGTAGCCGTTCAAATATGAACGTTCGGTCTTGGCTTGACAACAACTACAGTAAGGACCAATTCAAGATTGCACATGAAGATACGGAAATCAAGAATGGTGGCGAACTTACGAAGGTAAATGGGTGGAGTTGGAAATCTATGAATGTTCGAAGTGTCTTGTGAAGCCTGGTCGTAGTCGAATCGTGAAGAGCTTCATATCTATAATTCCATTTTGCCAAACTTTGAAGATAGGAAAGTTAGGACATCTACTGTGGGGTTAAGTTGATAACGTAGTAGGCAGTGTCGGCACTTCCATGTCGAATATATAGTAGACGTTTAAACAATGTATGTCGGCAGTATCAAAACTAATTATTAAATATTCAGCTATTAACAAGTAACTTTTTTTTCTGCGGCTTGATGTTTTCATAATTTATTTTGTACAATAATTCGTTGACTCTGTAGTTGATATTTTCAACCAACTACTTAATGAACTCATATCATTTTCGGCATATTCATGAGAAATTAAATCCTGCCAGCCATGCCTTCTAGTGAATGTAAACTAAAGTTTACGCTTGAAACTGATGTCCATTGAACCGAAGATACATCTATGGAACCGAGGATGCATTCATGGAACCGAGGATGTAAAAGGGTTTAGGGGCCAGTAGAGGCAATGGGGCCAGTAGAGGCAATGGGGCATCCATGGAACCGAGGATGAAACTGGGATTAGCGGTTTCGGGCGGTCATCGGGCATGGGCGCTGTAGTTCAGTGGGCAGTGTAGCGTGTGACCCGTACCATAGTAGATTGGAGAGTTAGGACATACTGTGGAGTTAAATTGATAACGCAGTAGGGAGTGTCGGCACTTCCATGTCGAATAGATAGTAGACATTTAGACAATGTAGGTCGGAACTTTTAAAACTAATTATTAAAAATCCAGCTTTTATCAAGTAACAATTTTTTTGCGGCTGGGCGTTTTCATAACATATAGTGCCTTCCACTGAAGGTAAACTAAATTTTACGGTTGAAATTGATATCCATGAAACCGAGGATACATCCATGTAACCGAGGATGCATTCATGGAACCGTGGATGTAAGGGGGTTTAGGGGCTAGGAGAGGCAATGTGGCCAGTAGAGGCAATGGGGCCAGTAGAGGCAACTGGGCATCCATGGAACCGAGGATGTAGCTAGGCTTAGCGGCTTTGGGCGCCGTAGGTCATCGGGCACTGTACCCTAGTGCTCATTATTGCATTTGACTCTCCGCCATTCTACAATTTGAATTGTGCACGTGACTGAGAGAATTCGTGATGGAGCGGCAGGGGCGAGACACGTCAGTCGAAGCAGTGGGGGCGGATCCTCAGAAGATGAGAACGACTATACTTGATGGACCATTGGTAGATCTTGGTGGCGTGGACGAGTTGCATGAGACGGAGATTGACGCCGAGCAATCTAATGGCGATGCCGAATCTGGGGAAGGCGAGGACGATGCCGAGGATGCGGAGGAAGAAGCCCAACACGAGGACAAGTCCGGGAAGGCAGAGGAAGACGATCGTGACTCTGGGAGCGCGCAAGCAACTGAGGACCACAGCAGATATGGTGATGGCTCGACCGAGGAAGGAGAGCAGGAAAATGATGAGCAGGACAAACCACCGGCGGATTGTAACGAAAATGGGACTCAGGTAACGAAACCGATGTTCAGAATACTCTACAGAGGTTTCTTTTCGTGAGTCGAGTGATTGATTATTTTTTTCTATGGGGCAAGTTGGACGTCCTCGGCCACGAGGATGCCATTCCGGCTGCACCCAATGGGAGTCAAGAACCTTGGATATTCCACGGGTGTGTTGTATTAGTATGTCACGTGCTTGAATATTTCTCTGCGTGCTGGGCTGTTGGTGTTCCATGGCCACGACCATGAGATGCTGGCTGCATCTTTGAGCTTTAACGAACCATGGATTTGCCATGGAGTTTATTTTTTGTTACTCAACTGTTTAAATACTATTATGTGTGATGGTTGTTGGTCGTCTTTGGCATCAAGGATGACATGCCGGCTATCACAAACTATAGAGTTACCACGGAAGATTTTGTCTAATAACTCAGGTGTTTGAATATTTTGTGTTTGGGGGCTGTTGGTCGCCCTCAGCTACGAGGATGACTTACGAGCTGCATCCATGGGCAGTCAAGAACCATGGACATTCCACGGATGTGTTACTCTATCAAGTCAAGTGCTTGAATATATTTCAATGTGGTGGGTTGTTGGTCGTTCTTGGCTACGAGGATGATATGGAGGCTGCTTCCTTGGATTGTCACGAACCTTAGATATTCCACGGATGAGTTGTCATTGCAAGTCCAGAGCTTGAAATTGTTTTCAGTTCGTGGGACTGCAGTTCGTCCTCAGCCAAGAGAATGACATGCTAGCTGCCCCCATGGGCTCTTTTGAACAATGGATATTCCACGGATGAGTTGATTATGTTGTTCAAGTGTCTAATTCTATTTCAGTTTGGTGGTCAGTAGGACGTCCTCAGCTACGAGGACGACATTCAGGCTGCATCCATGGGACCATGGAAACGTAGGGTGTTCCATGGATGAGTCGTTTCTATTCATTCTGTGTTTGAATCAGTTTGAGTTTGGTGCTCTTTGGGACGTCCTTGGCTACGAGGATGACATTCTGGCTGCATCCATAAACCCGTGGGATCCTTGGATGCTCTACAGATGAGTCGTTCCTGTTCATCCTGTGTTTAAATCAAATTGACTTTGATGCTCTTTGGGACGTCCTCGACTACGAGGACGACATTCAGGCTGCATTTATAGGACCATAGAAACCTAGGATGTTCCATGGATGAGTCGATTCAGTTCATCCTATGTTTGAATCAGTTTGACTTTCGTGTTCATTGGGACGTCCTCAGCTACGAGGACGACATTTTGGCTGCATCCATGGGCCTATGGGAACCATGGATGTTTCACGGATGAGTTGTTTCTGTTCATTGTGTGTTTGAATCAAATTGACTTTGGTGCTCTACGGGACGTCCTCGGCTACGAGGACGACATTCTGGCTGCATCCATAGGATCATGGAAACCATGGAGAGTCTATGGATGAGTCGATTCTAATCATCCTCTGTTTGAATCAATTTGACTTTGGTGCTCTTTGGGACGTCCTCGGCTATGAGGACGACATTCTCGCTGCATCCATGGGACCATGGAAACCATCGAGGGTCCATGGATGAGTCGATTCTGTTCATCGTGTGTTTGAAGCAGTTTGAGTTTGAGTGTTGATAAAGACGTCCTCGGCTACGAGGACAACATTCAAGCTGCATCCATGGGCACATGGGGACCGTAGATGTTTCACGGATAAGTTGTTTCTGTTTCAATGTGTGTTTGAATCAAATTGACTTTGGTGCTCCTTGGGACGTCCTCGGCTACGAGGACGACATTCAGGCTGCATCCATGGGACCATGGAAACCATGGATGAGTCGATTCTATTCATCCTGTGTTTTAATCAAATTGACTTTGGTGTTGATTAGGACATCCTCGGCTACGAGGACGACATTTTGGTTGCATCCATGGGCCCATCGGAACCATGGATGTTTCACGGATGAGTTGTTTCTGTTTCATTGTGTGTTTGAATCAGTTTGAGTTTGGTGCTCTTGAGGACGTCCTCGGCTACGAAGACAACATTCTGTGTGCATCCATGGGACCATGGAAACCTTGGAGAGTCCATGGATGAGTCGTTTTTGTTCATCCTGTGGTTGAATCAGTTTGACTTTGGTGTTGATCGGGACGTCCTCGGCTACGAGGACGACATTCTCGCTGCATCTATGGGCCCATGGAAACCATGGATGTTTCACGGATGAGTTGTTCTGTTCATTGTGTGTTTGAATCAAATTGACTTTGGTGCTCTATGGGACGTCCTCAGCTACAACGACGACATTCTGGCTACATCCATGGGCCCATGGGATCCTTGGATGCTGCACAGATGAGTAGTTTCTGTTCATTCTGTCTGCATCTATGGGCTTCTACTATCCGTGGATTTACCATAGAGGTTGCTTTTGTATGGAAAGTGTTTATATAATTTTGTCTTTGGGGGGGGGATGTTGTTGGTCGTCCTCGGCCACGAGGATGATATGTTGGCTGCATTAATGGACTGTCACGAACATTGGATTTACAAAGGTGGCTTTTCATCCATTGAAATTGAATTGGTCAATTGTTCTGTTGAAGGTTGTTGCTACAGATCCTCAGGAGGAGGATGGGCCGCACATGAAATGCCCAGAAGATGTGTCAACCGTTGCAGAAAGTGAAAATCTTCATAGGAAGAAGCTAAAGGTGGACACTAATGGGCTGATCAACAAGCTTCGGATTGTTCCGGTTAAAAATTCTCGACTCCAAGTTCCGTTGTGTCTGATGATCGTCATGGACGAGGTACGAGCAGTTAGAGAGCTGGACGTGCAACGACTTGAGAGCGAGTTTGTGAATGGGTATCGCGAAGGTGACCGTGTGCTCTACATATCAGCTTTCAATAGTCTTAATCTGTCCTGCGACGTGAGCGAAGAAATCGTCGAGTCGTGGACCCCAATTTGGCGAGCACTGAACGAGGAGTTCGAACGTGAGCTTAAAGCAGATGAAGATCTTGCACAACTACGTGGCAAGATGTATTACATGTGGGATGGAAACCACCGAGTGACTGCATGGACCCGCCATATTAAGAATGTTCATCCGGACGAGGTGAACTAGCATTACAGGGTTCACTACATTTTGTTGGACCCAAGAAGCTCTGTCGCTCGACTGTTGAACGCAATGAATGATGTCAGTTGGTACTATCTCTTATCAACTTATTGAGTCCATAATTTCTTAACAAAAATTAATGTTTTACTTGAACCATTCTTATTGATGTTCTCTGTTGTAGGTCCACCGAGCATGACTATGTAAAGAGTACGATTCTTGCTAAGCTTCGTCAAATCCGGACGTTTGGCGTGCTACCGCTCTCATCATTCAAAGATCTCATCGCAGAAGAGGAGTTTTGCTATTGCGAGAAGGTGAAACCAAAGTTCAAAACTTGGTTCTCGCTGACTGTCGACGTCTTTATCAGTTTTCTTTACAAGGTGAGCACCCACTCTTACCACGTCATTTTTTTGTGGCAATTCTGACATCATGTTGCCGAATTGATTGAACCTAATCGGGGGTTATCGCAGCGGGAGATCCAACTTGCAACTGATGAGGCTGCCCGCGAGTATCACAAGAAAACCCTGCCTGAGGAGCGCACTCCAACCGGTGTTTAGCATGCGATGAAAACATCCGGTCAGCGATTTGTCAAGTATCAGAAGTTAAAGGACTTCGACAAATATCTCGCTACAGCAAATCCAGCCAACAGAGATGATTTCATGAAGCAGGTATGTATCCTTCTACTTGGCCTCCACGTCTAGCGCGGGTGCATACTGAGTTCGCAGTATTGACGGAAAGATATATTTGGTCCAGATTGATCGCCATTTCAGTGACGTTTTGCACTCTCACTTGACTGCATGTACACTCATGGGTACTATTTCTCCATGATTCTATTCAATTCTAAATCTAATTCTAGTTTTTGGAATGATGATGATACACACACATCCATATAAATCTACGGAAATAGGTGCACAAAATAATTAGATTTATTAATCAATGGAAATATGCAGGATAAAGTATATCTTCCTTGGCATGCACTTACGTACATACGTAATTACTCAGGTGTTTGAATATTTTTGTATTTGGGGGCTGCTGGTCGCCCTCGGCTACGAGGATGACATCCTAGCTGCATCCATGGGCTGTCACGAACCATGCACATTCCACGGATGTGTTACTCTGTCAAGCCAAGTGCTTGAATATATCTTTGTGTAGTGGGCTGTTGGTCGTCCTTGACCACGAGGATGACATGGTGGCTGCTTCCTTGGTTTGTCACCATCCTAGGATATTCCACGGATGTGTTGTCATTGCTTATCAACTTCTCCATCTCTAGGCGGTATTGTTTTTATCTTTGCAACTCTCTAAACGCGCTTCTTTGTTCTATAGCTCGAAGACGCAGTTGTGCGCATGGTAGACGATATCATCAGAGATGAGAAGATCACCCTGGACTGGACTGTCCAAGGAATGCACAAGTCTGGTGACTACGTGGAGAGGTGGAGGATCCTTTTGTGGGATAAGGCTTTCACAACCTTCTTTGTGTCTAATGAATCCAAGGCCTTCATTAAAAAAAAGTATATTCAAGGAATTCCCTGGAACAGCTGCCGTTGTCAAACGGGTTGTCTACAGGTGTGTCGCACGACCTCCTCTGTGTAAACCATATTCACAATCTTATTTTCAAATTTAGAATTTATTTTCAAATGTAGAGTTCATTATTGATTGTGACGTTTCTATCCAATGTTTTCAAATTCAAATATTTCGTTCGTCATCTTCAGGCAAAGAACGAAATCTCTGAAGAGTCCCTTCCTCTTTACTTCGACACTTGGCTCCAGAAAGGGTCGGAGCTGTGCATTTTCACCCCTCCTCAGCTCAAGAAGTTCAGTGAGAAGCATCTCTAGTCTGGAGGTTGGTATCTTGATTGCACCCAAAATTATACCCCCCCCAGTGAGCTTGCTGGTGGAGCCGAACTAGAAAGAGGGCAGGCTCCGCTTGAGGACAAATACGATGAATTGCATGAAGAAGAGGCAACGGAGCCTCCAAATTTGAAAAAGAAGCGACTTACCAAGGCCGAGAAGGACAAGGCTGAGAAAGAGAAATTTGAGAAGGAGAAGGTAGAAAGGGAGGCGAATGAGAAGCTTGAAAAGGAGAAGGCAGAAAGGGAGGCAAATGAGAAGCTTGAAAAGGAGAAGGCTGAAAAGGAATTGAAGGAGAAGCTCGAGAAGGAGAAGGCTGAAAAGGAATTGAAGGAGAAGCTCGAGAAGGAGAAGGCCGAGAGGGATGCAGAAGCTGCTAAAGAAAGGGCCGGACAAGAGGAAGTGTCTAGACAAGAGCCTGCCAGAGAAGAGTCAGAGGAGGCTGATGACGATTCCGCACCACCATTCGAGCAAGCCTAAGGTGATTGCATTACTCTACAAGCTCCAGATTCTTCCATCTCTATGCCTATCATGCAACAGCGAAAGGATTGCGAAAGAAGAAGCGCGATCAGTTTCCATCTGCCAACTCTTCCATCTTTGATCAACATTCGATGCAGGTGTATGTTGAGTGCACTTCGTTGTCTGAGCTTGAGAAGGCCGCCGAAGTAACTCTTGGTACTGATCCACAATGGCTGGGACTTCATGAAACCATTGCCAAGGTATTCCTATTCTCCTCCTATCTTGAGCTTGATGGCAACGGATTCAATCCTCGCAATGATTAAGTGTCGCACTTCTGAGTTTGACTCAATCTTTGCAGGCTCAAGCTGAGCGGCATCGTACAGATACCTCAAAACTTTGTATCCAATACAAGCACACTGGAATTGACTTGATCATTGTAGACATCCTTGAAAATCTGCTAGTCCCAGGAATCTCCACTTCTGTTCCTGATTGGAACATCCGTGCCGAGAAATATATCAAGGACGTGTTCGAGATGGCGGACGCATATCTTCACGACGACGGAGCTCTTGTCCTCATCTACTGTGACGACCGTGCTTTGATGAGGGAGATCGAAGATAAGGCTCACCAGTAGGATATGGAGCTGTTGAAGGATTGGTGGGGAATCAATGAAATGCACCTTGCATTGCCTCGTGATCCCTTGATGACGGTACCTAATAAGTCAACTCAATTCCATGTTTCTTCGTACTGCCAGTTATTCCAATATTTGGGATGTTGTAGTGTCGTATAATCTTGGTTGCTTCGTACAATTTTTTTTGGAATACATGTATCGCTTACCTCGTTCACTACTCTGTATGTACTTCGTTTGATCTTGAAATTTGTAAGCTTCTGGATTCAAGTGTTTGTACGGTGTAAGACAGATAATGTGAAACCATCAAAATTCTCTTTTGACGCTAACCGCGGTAAGAACTACATCGGTGATCACGTTGAAAAGAGTGACGCCCTCTTCAATGTCACAGACGATGACATGACTATGAACGGGAGTGTTCCTTGGAGAGGTGCTCGTGAGTAAAATCAGCTCTTCTTCCAACTGTTAATCCAGTAGTTTTCCAAGCCTGGGGATGTCGTTCTCGATTGCAAGGCCGCCACACGTATGCTTTGATGTAAATCAACACCAGATCGAGCTACATTTTCGAAACCTGTTTCATCATCGCAGTCTAACATTTGGAGTCTGTCCTTTTGACAGGTACATCCATCAAGGCATGTTTAGCTATTGGTCGTCACGTTCTAGCATTGGAGGATGATCGTCAGATTTTTGAAGAACTCATTGCACCTCTACCTCCACCTAAGGCAATCAACCGTACGGGAAAGGGCAAGGTCAGCACTCCCCCATCAAGTCCAGCGCGAGTTAACAAACCAAAGAGGCAGAGACTGGGAGATAATTGTGCGTAAATTGTATCGCTGAAGCTTGTATTCACATTTGAAATTGCACAACCATTTGTACTTTACACTATTTACAATTTGATTTCTAATTCTTACCAATTACGATCTTTTGAACAGTGGGATCATTCGATATTCAAGTCCCCCTCTGACATTCACGCTGCCTAAGTACGTTGCCGCGATTGCCCAAGCGTACGCCACAGTCTCGCCACCTCCATACCACGTTCCAGGTGTGTGTGCATACGTAGATGACGAGGCAGTCCAAGGAGAGGAAGAATCCAGCTCAAGCAATTGATATCTAGCCTTATATTCAATAAACAAGCATGTAATGGCCACGAGGATGACATGCAGGCTGCATCCATGGGCTTTCACGAACCATGGATTTTCCATGGAGGTTTATTTTTTGAAAGTCAAATGTTTAAATAATATTGTGTGTGATCGGCTGTTGGCCGTCCTTGGCAACGAGGATGACATGCCGGCTGCATCCATGGGCTGTCCCGAACCATGGAGTTACCACGGAGGATTACGTCTAATAACTCAGGTGTTTGAATATTTTTGTGTTTAGGGACTGCTGGTCGCCCTCGGCTACGAGGATGACTTGTTATCTGCATCCATGGGCAGTCAAGAACCATGGACATTCCACGGATGTGTTACACTGTCAAGTCAAGTGCTTGAATATATTTCTGTGTGGTCGGTTGTTGGTCGTCCTCGGCCACGAGGATGACATGGTGGCTGCTTCCTTGGTTTGTCACCAACCTCGGATATTCCACGGATGTGTTGTCATTGCAAGTCAAATGCTTATTCCCAAGGGCCCATGGATGCAGCGAGAATGTCGTCCTCGTTGCCGAGGTCGTGCAACTGACCACCAAACTGAAATAGTTTCATACACGCAATGAACAGAAGCAACTCATCCATGGATCCTCCACGGTTTCCATGGGCCCGTCGATGCAGCCAAAATGTCGTGCTCGTAGCCAAGGACGTCCCAATGAACACCAAACTCAAATTGATTCAATCACTGAATGAATAGAAACAACTAATATGTGGAACACCCATGGTTCCCATGAGCCCATGGATGCAGCCCGAATGTCGTCCTCGTAGCCGAGGACGTCCCAAAGAGCACCAAACTCAAACTGATTCAAACTCAGGATGAACAAAAACAATTCATCCATGGACCCTCCAAGGTTTCCATGGGCCCATGGATGCAGCCAGAATGTCGTCCTTGTAGCCGAGGATGTCCAACGGACCATCAAACTGAATTAGTTTCAAACACACAATGAACAGAAAAAACTCATCCGTGAAACATCCATGGTTCCCATGGGCCGATGGATGCAGCCAAAATTTCGTCCTTGTAGCCGAGGACGTCCAACTGACCATTTAAGTGAAATACATTCAAACACTTGAACAACTCAAAGAACTCATCCGTGAATATCCAAGGTTCGAATCAACCCATGGGTTTAGCGAGCGTGTCATCCTCCTAGCCGAGGACGAACTGCAGACCCTCGAACTGAAATATTATTCAAGAACTTGACTTGCAATGACAACACATCCGTGGAATATCTAAGGATGGTGACCAACCAAGGAAGCACCCACCATGTTATCCTCGTGGCCGAGGACGACCAACAACCCACTACACAAAAATATATTCAAGCACTTGACTTGACAGAGTAACACATCCGTGGAATGTGCATGGTTCGTGACAGCCTATGGATGCAGCTAGCATGTCATCCTCGCAGCCGAGGGCGACCAGCAGCCCCCAAATACAAAAATATTCAAACACCTGAGTAATTACGTATGTACGAAAGTGCATGTCAAGGAAGATATACTTTATCATGCATATTTTTATTGATTTTTAAATCTAATTATTTTGTGCACTTATTTCCGTAGATTTATATGGATGTGTGTGTATCATCATCATTCCAAAAACTAGAATTAGATTTGGAATTGAATAGAATTATGGAGAAATGGTACCCATGAGTGTACATGCAGTCAAGTGAGAGTGCACGGTACATTCACTAGAGTACCAGGTGCTCTCAATGGTATTGTAGGTACTTTGGATGAATGGCGGCTCAATCGAGAGTGCAAATCATTTTAAGTACTGTCTTTCTTCCACATTTCAATATTTTAACCTCTGAGCTTCTTTTCCTTCCTCATTCACTCTTTCTTATCTTCATTCATCTCATCCATTTTTTTCCTTCTTGACCATGGGTTCCAGACATCCAACCCATGCACTACAGATTCTTTGTCCTTCTTGTCCTTATTCTCTAGGGGAATTGACTGGGTTCTTGTGGTTTGTAGACACCTCAGATGCATGTGGAGTGAAGAAAAATATTCCTCCTCATCCATTGTTGCGAGAAATTGTTAGTGGCGCAGATGATTTCTTTTGGAACATTCACTGTGGCGAAGAGATGGCACGGTTGGAGGTTCTTTTTGGCATTTCATATGTTCAAGTGGTAGGAATTGTAACCCGTCCTTCCACAGATTTACTTCGTGGCGTGGTGATGATAAGAGAGGATTGCGGGTGTGTGCAACTTGATTGTTGTGATTGTTCTCTCACAAATTCGAATGGTAGTGGGACCAAACAAGTGATTGAGATATCATCGGATACGGCGGAAGTTGAAGAATCGGATGTGGCATCGGTAGGGAGCAATCTCCAATATTAGTTTTGACTTACGCAGCACCTCTCGGCTCCTTTTTTTTGGCGGCGGATTTTGAGTTTGAAGCGGTTTTGTTTTTGGTTAGCAGAGGCAGAAATAGTTTGTTTTACGTGGCGGCATTGTGAATCTGCAGGGACCAGATTTATAGAATTTAGAAAGTTTTTACTTCTAAGCTGTAAATACTTCGTTGGCAAGCTTGCTCCTCTGATTACAGTGGTCAGTGGCTTGTAATTATGTTTTGTAAATAGAAACCTGCCAGTTGCATAGTGGCGGAGTGGTTTTCATGTATTTGTCGAATGCCGTTGAGGTTTAACTGTAGACTAGGATTCTCTTTCGGAGAGCCTATTTGGGGGCTATTGGTCGTCCTCGGCCTCGAGGATGACCTGCTAGCTGCATCCATAGGCTGTCACAAACCATGGACATTCCACGTGTGTGTTGTTTCTGTAAGTCAAGTGTTTGAATATATTTCTATGTGGTGGGCTGTTGGTCATCCTCGGCCACGAGGATGACATGCAGGCTGTATCCATGGGCTGTCACGAACCTTGGATATTCCACGGATGTGTCGTCATTGCAAGTGAAGTGCTTGAAAAAATAGTGAGTTTGAGGGACTGCAGATCGTCCTCGGCCAGGAGGATGACATGCTAGCTGCATCCATGGACTGTCACGAATCATGGACATTCCACGGATGATTGTGTTACTCTGTCAAGCCAAGTGCTTGAATATATTTCTGCGTGGTGGGCTGTTGGTCATCCTCGGCCACGTGGATGACATTGTGGTGGCTTCTTTGGTTTGTCGCGAACCTTGGATATTCCACGGATGTGTTGTCATTGCAAGTCAAGTGCTTGAAAAAATTTTGAGTTCGAGGGACTGCAGTTCGTCCTCAGCCATGAGGATGACATGTTGGTTGCTTCCATGGGCTTTAACAAACCATGGATTTACCACGGAGGTTAGTTTTTTGTAACTCAAGTGTTCACGAGGAGTACATGCTTATAGACAAGTATCGCGGATTTGATTTCATTGAAAGCTGAAGCCATTGTATCCCAAGGGGATCAAGGTTTTGTCCTTGTCTCCATGGATTCGAGGTGCGGAAGTAGCTCTTCACAAGGTGGGGATCAAATTGAACGTGGTGGTGAGTGTGGAGATTGAAGAAAGACCGCGCCGTTGTCTGCAAACATGGAGATTGTGGTTGGCAATTCTGCTGCAGATGTCAATCTTAGAGATCAGAGAATATGTCTCGATTAGAATGTGGGACAACACTTTTAGATCATTGATGGGGTTGTGTCAGGTTTGCCAAAATCCGAGTAAGTTGAATTTGATTTATTGGAGTCAGATGCGTTTTTGAAATGGGGCTCACGAATATTGACTTTGAAGGTCTAGGATATGACCTAAGTGCAAAGATGTTGATGGTAGTTATATATCAAATTCACGGCTTGTATTACCATAGCTGAATCGCTTGTCTCACTCAATCTTGTGTGCTAATTACCTTCATAGTTGTCGTGCGCAAATGGCTAGCATTTACTCGGGAGAGTGTAGCACAGATTTCGACACCATGTGTGTAGCAGATAGACCAAGTCCGTGGGTACCTACACTGACTGAGATGAACCTAGTCATGATCAAGCACTTCGCTACGTTTCATTCTCGATACACGTGGGACGCTGTAAGCGTCAACTCGGATGTGGAGGCTAACCTAGGTTTAGACAATGATGTTGAACGCTTGAGAATCGAGTGCCCTTACTCGTTCATTCAGGAGTGTGACATCGTTGATGATCGTACTGAGCGGACGTACTTGTTCAAGATGTCGGAAGATGGATCGGGCTGTGGGGTTGATCTTGTAAGGCGGATGTAGCCAGGAGGAGATCTAGCGAGTTGTTGGATCATGTTTGACCATGTCAAAAGAGTTCTTGGATGGACAACAATGTCTTGTTATGTTTTTGATGCAGAATTTGGTCGCTTAATTACAATAGCCACATGTGAGATTAGCAACAACGATGCAGAGTCACAGAAGAACATGTGCGTAGCTTTGAATAAGGTAATGGAAAGAAATAGAGTGTACAATCCCTACTTCAAGGGATTCATAGCAAACCGGGATGAAGCTAAGTGGGAGGCTGTGAGGGTCATATACGAGAATGGGGATCCAAATTGTAAGTTGGTTGGTAGGGAGAGATGTCTTGATATGGATTGGACCGGTTCATTGGAACGGCTGATACGGGAGAATATTCAGCCAAACAGTCAAGAGTTGCACAAAGAACTCTGTAAAGATTACAAAGAGGCCAAGACCGCTTAGGAGTCTGAAGGGCTGTACCACTGCATAAGAGATGTGTGGTTGTCTTCAGGAGCTGCCATCGAAGATGGAGTGCGACAGTTGGATGATTGGTTAGGATTTTGGCACTTCAGATACCGTCAATGGGGCGGCTTCTTTGACCTGGAAATTTCTCAAATCGATGTTGTGAAAATATACTCCTGAAACAAATGTCAGTAATGTGATTATCGATATCACTGACCCTTTCTAATGTTGCGATCAGGATCTCAACATCTGCGTGGAGGCGGATTTACCATCGTGTAATCTAGGCGAAACCGCATATAGCCACTGGAAACGGCTGTCGGAGAATAGAGGGACGGGTCTCTACATCGCAACAATTGACGATATGATGCGCTCTGTGAAGCAATGAGCCGTTTACAAAAGGTTCTTACTGGCCATTTGTCGTGAACATACCATGTCCTCAATGAGCATTGGATACGGGCTATAAGTCAAAACATCTCTATTTGCAGATGTTATAATCCTAGGTAACTTGTAGTATTGGTAATCCTAGGTAACTTGTAACATTTGGGTGTGGTGGTCAGTCGATCGTCCTTGGCCAAGAGGATGACATGCTGGCTGCATCCATGGGCTGTCTCGAACTTTGGATTTACCACGGAGGTTTTTTTTAAGTAATGTGTTTGAATATTTTAGGGTTGGAACATTTCTACCTTTCTAGATTTACACTGTCTTTGTTTTTCTTTATATCTTTTTGGCAGGGTCCTTTCAGGGGTCAATAGGTCTAGGGTGTAGAACACAGTACTCTTGGTCCTCCATGAGAACTATGAGAAACAAGGATCTGCCAAGGTTTCGTGGCTTACTTGTGTAGAGAACTGGGAAGGTCAGAGAGTGGTCTCGGGGCCGAGACCACTCTCCAGGGGTGTAGGTTTTGGAATCAGTTTGATGTTTGCATCTCAATGCTCGCTGCCATGGTCGCCGTGGTCGTGGATGTGCCATGGTTCCATGCATCATCTCCATCCTGCTATGGTCCGCGGTGAATCAGTACGTGCCCACGGTGTCCTTGGTCCAATGTGAATCCCTAAATCACTAACTGTCCACGTTGTCCAAAGTCCATGGTGAATCCATCACTTAGCAAGCAGATTGTGTACAATAGAGTTAATGTGGGAATACAAAGGAACATTTTAATTACATTCTCAAATGCCCATTGTATTTACACTGTCTAATGTCCATTCTACATAACTACGCGTGGTACTAAACTCAAAATTTTCTATCCTACTGTAAGAGCCTATATCACTGTCACCTGCCCACGTTGTCCATGGTCAATGATGTTCCATGGCCCATGATGCCAATCGCCAAATGGGCCTAATACCTATGTCTGGAGCGACGATCCGCTGATTGCCAATTTGGTCGCGTGTCTTCACGAGGTCTCTGCGGCCTTTGGCGACGTGGTGGGTCTTCTCAGCCATAGATTTTTTTTATGGCTGCAGCAACACCTCGATGCATTAGGACATGTTTTTTCCTTTCAGTAACACACTGTTGATATACATCAAACACATTTTTGCCCAGCATCTTATTACAGCATACACTCTTAACATTCTCTGCTTTGGGATTGGCGTAATGGGCAACCTAATCCGAGTTCGCATCAAAATACTTTATGGTTTCCTCTATGGCAATCGCAAAGTCATCATCACCTTGAATATCGCCAAAATGCTCCTCCAAATTGTTATCATCCTCAATTTCCGCAAGAGCAATGTTAAGATCCTCAAATGATCTTAAGGGTGGCTTTACCGTGGGTGGGATTACTGTGTCCTGTGGAGCCAGGGCTGGCAAGGGTTGCGGCGGTGGCGTTGCAAATCGCGAGGGTGGCGAGGGTTGCTGGGGTGGCGAGGATTGCAGGGGTGACAAGGCTTGCTGCGGAGGCGTCGGCCGTGGCAAGGCTGCGAAGGGTTGCGGCGGTGGCGTCTTCTCTGGCCAGTGGTGAGTCGTCTCACCCGAGACTAGGACCTGAGCCTCTTCTTCAGCTAAGGCACCAGGAATACCTTGAGATTTGCTTGGAATTCCATGGCGAATTGGCTGAGCAACCCGTTGTGGGTGGATCTCCGGCTACCATTGGCTGCACAACGGCCGGATCTCCAGCTGGTAGTGGCTGCAAACCTGGAGTTGACTCTCCCCCTGGTATCCCTGGTGTATGAAACCAAGTTTGACACACGTCCAAGACTTCTTCGTCTTCATCTTGGTCCCAATCATAAACTGGTTCCTGCATGCCCAGGCTTTCCATAGCGTCATCATAGCAGCGGTCGATGAACTCCTGCGATGGAGCTGCCGGGGTGACGGGGTTCTCTCTAAAGAGAGCATGTACCTTGGTGACAACGTTGTGCACGGCCCTCCTTACAAACACGGCTTTGTTGGCCTCAAAATTTGCCGCGGCCAAGTCTGCCGGCGCACGTGCTGCTTCCTCACAAGCTTCAGCCAAGCTCTTGCATCTCTCCAAGTACTCCTCGTTCTGCTCCAGCAACGCCTTGACTCGCTCTTTAGACAATTCATACTCCTTCATGAGTGCAGCATGCAAGTCCTTGGAATGCTTCACCTCGACAGTCAAAGTTGAGACTTGGATGCAAAAGTTCGCCAGGACATCCTTGGTTTCATCGATTTCCTTGCGATGCTGACCTAAAACCGCATCCAACGTCTTCTGTGCTGATGCTTTGGCGGCTTGGACTTCTTGAGCGCACTTGATCTCCTTATTCTCCATAGCTTGGAGTTGCTCATTCTCGAAAGTCTCCTTGCGCTGCTCCAAGGAATAGACGAACTCAACCAGCTCGTCCATGACGTCCCTCATGCCGGCTGGTAGCTCCTCCTGGTAAGGACCTACTCGGTAATCAGTACCGGAGGAGTCGGTAACTACCGAGGGAAAGGAGTCTAATAGAATGTGAGGCAGAACCTTAAATACTAAGTTGGTTATCACAAAACCGAGGAGAGACAATTGATCACAATCTAATACAAACAGAAACTACTCAGTACGCATGAAATCAATAAGAGAGTATTTTAAACAAGAAATCACAGTACAACCAGATCACAGTACAACCACAGTACAACCAGATCTGACCATTAGGTCAGATCGGTAAAAAAGTGTTTCCTAGATCTACCTACTTGGGTAACTTGGAAAATTACCCGGGTAAAACTCAGACCGGTAGACCTACTGGTAACTCCTAATTTACGGTTAACACTATCCCCCCTCTAAACCAAGTTCACACCTGGAACTTGTTTTTAACTCTGAGTAGTAAAAAAAAATGATACCGGAGAGATTTCTACGCCTTGGGACCGGGTTGCCTACTGATGGTGCGGGAAAACTTGAGTTCATTGTCCTCAAATCCGGTAGGCTCCTCGGTATTTGGCGTGTTCTGCCGAGATCCGCTAGGTGTCCTGGTATCTAGTGCACTAATATTACCGTGCATGAATCCGGTGGGGCTGAGCAGTTCATAGCCATCAAATGAGTCCCTAAGAAAGGATGCATCAAAGTCCTCGCTCAGTAATGGAAGAGCTTGGATGGGGCCGTGATCCGTCATGGTCGGGGGCAGAATGTTGGTGTCGGTAGAGTCCGGTGATGCGGGTTGCGGAACGAAATGCGGATGTGCTCGTCGGTACTGGTTCAGCATCCGGTAGGTGATGTCAAGTGCCGTCTCGGCCTCCAGTACTTGGTTGTGTAGCGTGTCGTATTTGGTAACCAGGTTCTCCAATTCGGTAGACAGGGTTGCACGGAGATCCGACTCAGTCTGGAAAGCGTGCCTGAGAGTGTGGATGGTGATCTTGCTCAGAGCTGTATCGGCTCTAAGCTGCCCCCGTTCCGTGGTGACGGCGTTCAAGAGAATGTCCTGGGCTTGTAACCGCTGGGTCAGGCTGTCGAGTTCGAGGTGGGAACGTTCACGGTCTTCTCGAACTCGAGCAAGATCGGTAGCATGCTGTCATGCTTCAGCTTTAGAGGTGTCGAGTTGATCCTCCAGCTCGGTAATACGTTTTTGGGCGGTCTCAAGTTGGCGCTGATTTGATGCTGGGTCGAAGATGGTGAGTTGTTGAACTTGCGTCTGGACCTCGGTAAGTACTTGAGACAGGGTTTCTGTTGTGCGGCGGAGAAAACATACATTCAGGACCAAATTCCGAAGTCCGTGGAGAAGAATATTCGGAGGGTCGGCGCGCTCCGTTGGTGGGGTAACCAAGGTCAGGGGCGGTGCCATCTGCGCAGATACTTGGACACCGGTAGTACGAGTGACCTCAGTAGTGAGTATACATGAAGTCTGGAGTGGCGGGTTCATTGGCTGTGTTTGTGCCGGTGGATTTTCGCCAATAATCTCCGTTGGTTCCGAGGATGTGCGATTCGGTGTCGGAACCGGTGGTGGAGACAAAGTGCGCTGAGATGATCGGTGCGTAGAAGAGGAAGTGCCGCCATACTCAGTTCGGGGTCGAGGATTCCTGCCAAATTTGTTTAAGGCGTCGGTAAGGTCGGGTCGGGTCTTGCATTTGGATGTCGTGGGTGCCGGTGTGAGTCGTCTGCAAAGTCGAGACGAGATCCCTAGGTCGGGGAAAGTAGTGAAGAGGGGCAGTGATGACCACTGCTTTCCTGGTTCGTACCGAAGTGCGCGTCCTCTGTGTAGTACCGGGTCGGTATCTGGTCGGTGAAGGAGTTCATGTCCAGTGGGGCCGACGCTCCTATATTTGAATTTTTCCGGATCCGGGTTGGTGTTGACTTTGGTAGTCGTCCCGGTCGGTAGTCGGAGGATGTTGGTTATGTCTGCCGGGGTGATGACGTAGGTCCTACCGAACGCTTCTTTGATGATCGACTGCTGTGGGTTGCTGTGCTCGGTGTGAAGAAAATTCTCCATGACGTCCTTGCGGATTTCTTGACCCCACGGTAGGTTGACAAAACCCTCAAGGCCGACTCGGTGAATCTTCTCGCGTTGTCTGGACTGGTGGCCGCGAATTCTTTCTTGGCAATCATGTGTTTGAGCGGGAGGCACGTGATCTCCTTCCACTCCGGTCCTACAGGATTGCCGCGGGAGGTGTTTCTACAGCGACTGTCAACCGCGGTTTTTTTTTGACCTGTCATCCTTCAAAACCGCACATGGAGAGTTCTTCGTGTTCTTGAGAGAGAGATGGAAGATGGAGCGGCTACCAAGCAAGAAGGAGGAAGAACTCTAATTTGCGCTATTTGCCTCGGTCGACTGTGTCGGTGGCGGTGAACGGTAGCTACCGGCCGTGGCGGCCGGGGAAGAAGAGAGGGAGACGGAGATGGGAGGCGGAGGCGGAGGGAGAAAGAACCGTGGTGGCGGAAGACGATATGGTAAGGAAAGGGTAAATAGAAGGAGAGGTGGACAAAGAAATGAATGAAGACGGCGGTGGAATGAAGAGAGATGAAGAGGGTGGGTGCGAACTAGGTTGGGAGAGTGGCGGTGCGTTAGGTTTGGGGACTGCCGAACCTGGCGCTCCGTACGGTTTTTGCTTCGGTGATACCGAGGTGGTCGGTTCGGTATGTCCACGTTACAACGTTGGTGGCGGCTGTGATGCTGTGGTTGGGTCGGTTACCGAGGTTGGTGGTTGAATTGGTACGGCAGGTCGAATCGAAAATAATATTGGTTTGGTATCCAGGTGCGACTTGGTATCCCGAGTTGACTGAGGAAAAGTTTCCACGGTGATGCAGTTGGTGGAGATAGATTTCTTGGTAGCCTCTTCTTCGTCCTGTGCATCGTCCTTGGTTGCGTCTTGGTTGTCCGGTTGGTGAAGGATAACACTTTTATCTGGGGCGGTTCCGGCGGCTTGATAAAGCTGATCGTCATTGAGAAATCGGTACGGTTTTAGTTTTTTCATGTTGACTATAATTGGGTCGGGTTCAAATTTGTCAACGGCGACGAGTAATACCGTATTGGTGGATAGGGGGTATTGAACTCGGTAAGGCCTAAACCATTTGTTTTTTAGCTTACCGGGGTGGATGTTAGCACCTTTGGGGTACCAGAGTACAAGATTACCCAGTTGGAACTGATGTGTCGGCCCTGTGGTGTTGGCCCATTGAGCGCGGTTCCATTGCGATATCCCTTGCGTCTCGAGGGCTCGGTGGCGAGATTCGTCCAAGCGCTCTTGATCTGCCGTGCGCGCTGCAAGAACCCAACTAGGCGAGGGGTTGGTAGTGGTGGTCTTGGTCGGTATCAAGTATTCGGTAGGCATTAAGGAGATGATGCCATACAGAAGTTGAAATGGCGTATGACCGGTACCAATCTTAAAAGCAGTGCGGTAGGCGAATAAGACTCTGGGTAATTGTCGGTCCCAGACTGTTCGGTTGTGATTGACCAATTTCTAAAGGAGTTGGACAATCACCTTGTTGGTAGACTCCGCTTGACCATTTCTTTGAGGGTAGTAGGTGGTGGATGTAGTGTGGCATAGGAAGAAGTGCTCCATAAGGGCGTAAATAACCTTGTTGTTGAAATATACGCCTTGGTCGCTCACGAAATGAAGTGGACAACCAACATGGGTGAGGATGTTGTCATACATGAATTTGGCCGTGTCCTTGGCGGTGTTGTCACAGAGTGCAACCGCTCCTACCCATTTGGTGGCGTTGTCCGTCGCCACCAAGATGTATCGGTTGCCGGTGATTGTGCGTTTGAGGGGACCTACAAAATCTAGTCCCCATTTCATAAAAGGTTCCGTCGGTAGGGTGGTAAGTAATTTACCGGTCACAGCTTTCTTGAGTCCTCCTACACGTTGACATTCGTCGCAGCTCCGACAGTATTCAAAAACGTCTATATATAGGGATGGCCCCCAGTAACCGGCGTCGGGAATTTTCTGAGTGGTAATCTCGGTAGAGAAATGTCCTCCCGAGTTACCGTGGTGACGCTCCCTGATAATCAATGTGGTTTGGTCGCCGGTAATGACCTTCTGTAAATAGAAATTTTTGCTTTGTCGATACAAGGTGCCATCAACTAACTAAAACGGGAGGGCTCGGTAAGCTAACCTTTTCTTGCGCTCAGTACTCCAGTCTGTAGGGAAGGTGCCGGTTTTGAGGTAGTCGTGGACTGTCGTGAGCCACTCCAGTCAAATGCTGAATAGCTGGGCGTTGGACGTGGTATCGGTAATACCGGTGGCCGGTTCGGCTACCGTGTTCCGAGAAAGTGCGTCGGCAATACCGTGTGTCTTGCCTGGTTTGTAAACGACTGTGAAGTCAAATTCCAGAAACAAGAGTAACCATCGAGCAATACGGCCTGAAACTTGAGTTTTGTTTACCAAATATATCAATGCTATGTGGTCGACGTAAAACACGAATCTGTTACCGAGGAGGTAGTGCCGAAATTTGTTGATGGCGTAAACCATGGCTAAAGCTTCGCGCTCGGTAGTCGTATAATCTTCTCTGCGCGGCTCAGCAGTCGCGATGCGTAGACGATGGGCTGGTGGATTCTTCCAATAGGGTTCAGCGCCAGCATAGCTCCTAGTGCAATATCTGAAAGAATGTGAAAGAATGTGAAATTCAAGCTCCATCCGAAAGAATGCTCCATCCGAAGAATGCTCCATCCGAAAGAATGTGAAATTCAAGCTTCTAATTGACTGCGATAAGGATAGGAGCGTTGACATAACGCTATTTTATCTCGGTAAATGCTTGGTTGCATTCGGTAGTCCAAGTAAATGGTTCGTCTTTTCTTGTAAGCAAAGTGATTGGTGCCATAGTTCGGGCGTAATCGCCTATGAAACATCTGTTGAATTGAGCTAGGCCTTTGAAAACCTGGATGTCCTTGATGTTGCGAGGGCGCGGCATTGTGACGAGAGCCTTGATTTTCTTTGGATCGGGGAATTGGCCCTCTGTCTGCGACCACTTTGCTACCGATATTGTTTTTACCTTTTCCCAAATCGGTATTTCATCAACTGGCATGCTACCTTCCGTATAGGTTATGGTTGGTAAGTTGAGCTCAATAGTACTTACCAGGCACAAGTTGTCAATAGCTAATGTTCCAATAGGGAGGAGAAACTCTTCTGCCTCGAATAGAATGAGTTCTTCGTTGGTAAGGCCTTCGACGTAGTTATAGCAGACGAGAGCATCGGGGGTTGTGGCTTCAAAACCTAACGCCCGGTTAATCCGTACGGTTCGGATGGTACCATTACCCATGATTTGTATGTGGTCGTTAGCCTAATCGTGAATGACTCGGGCGTCCCTGAGCGATGGTCTACCAAGCAACAGCGTATAACCCGAATTGACATCCTTACAAAAAATAATGGTGAGAATAATGATATAGGGAATACCGTGAATGAAGATCTTGATGTCCCTGAGCAAGCCCAGAGGTTGGACGAGGGAGCTGTCCGCCATCCTAAATTTAAAAGGTGTTGGGGCCGGTATTGAGGTCGGTAGTCCAAGCCTGCGTCGCTCGGTTTCAGTGATGACATTTACTCCCGATCCTCCATCCAACAAGACATCATGTAATTGATGATTCCCAATTTTGGCTGAAATGATTGGCATGTGACGGTCGATCGCCACTACCAAATGGACAGCCACTGTGGGTTGCTCGGTAACCGGGATGGTTGACGGGATTATCTGACCAAGACGGTGGTGGATATGTTCGGTAATACTAGGTGCAATAGCCATAAGGTTTTTTAGACTGATCTAGATTGTTTGTGATTCGATTTGTTAGAGAATGGTCTCGCAGATATCCGTAGTGCTGTCCGGAGCGGTTCGAGTGATGCGGGGTGATGGTGGCTCCAATGGCGAGAGGTCTTGTAGTTCACGGACCGTCATCATCATTTCTTCGTGCAGCTGCTCTTCAGCTTGCCAATCGAGCGCCTCGGTTGGACGAGGTGCTTCGGTAGTTGGTGTGGGACTGTTTGGAACTACCGAGTCTGGATGCTGGGTCTGACTCCGACTGCAAGGGCCAATATGAGAGACATTCTACGGTATGGACATTAGTAATGACTACCGAAGATCCTGAGTGGGCAGGTAGTTTGTTTTGGATGGCTTTTTTAATATCCACATCCAATAGGAGTGGGCAACAATGTCCTGGATGTTCAAGTGATCCACATACATTGCATGGGTACCGTTGTACCAGGGTTATACCACGAGAAGTACGGCGGTTTTCGGTACATACTGGAGTTGGTGCTGGCTGAGTTTGAATCTGATGGACGAAAGCCGTATCGGTTTTCTTCCCGTAGTCGCTGGCCGGGTTGCGGTAACATGTCCCCATTCATGGCCCATATGACCGCAGCCGGTACACTTCAGGTTACGGCGGGGGTTGTCTCTGGTGCTAGTCGAGGGAAGGGTCGGTTGCCGTGATTTGGGTAGACCTTCCACTGCTTCGGAAAACGACTGTCGTTGAAGTCCTACCGTGGCTACCTGCAGATATTCCAATAAGCAAGCGCGAAAATTGCTCAACATGAACATATCATCCGGAGGTACTGTTAGATTTTTCGCTAGTTACTGGAGACGTTCGGCGTAATCATCGACAGATTCCTTTGGTTGTTGATTGATTGTACGAAATTGGATGTACGTTTGGTCGTTTGTTTTGATGGTTTGGTAGCGTCTTTTGAATGCAGTAAATACCTCCTACAATGTATTAGTAGGATGTATCCGTCTATGGTATGCAAACCAATTCGACTCTTTCTCGGTGAGAGAATTATTGATAATTTTAGTTGGACCATGGTTTCCGTTTCGCCATTTAATTGAATAGCAGACTCAAATTTACGGCAATGTGTCTCGGAGCACTTCTCGGTTTTGTACTCAGGATACGGTACCGTTTTTCGAGCAGTCGAGGTCCAGATTCAAATTTACGGCAATGTGTCTCGGAGCACTTATCGGTTTTGTACTCAGGATACGGTACCGCTTTTCGAGCAGTCGAGGTCCAGCAATCTGCAAAACCGAATAGAAGGTCTAGGACGAACCTGGTAGTGGTCATGTGGAGGAGGAAATCCAAAAAATTGTTGTTGTACCGGGTATTGGTGTCCAAGAATTGGTTCTGGCGCACCGTGTGATGCATTGATGAGGCACGTCCTTGATCTTGTCGAAACTCGCGTAAACGTAAATTTGTAAGTTGTAACGGAGACGCAGCTAAATCGAGGTCCAGTTGAGATGTCGGTTCGAGAGCCACGAGGAGTTCTTGATCCGTTGCGGCTTCTTGTGGTAGTTCTTGAAGTCGGTCTTGGATGGCCGAGGACTGCAGAAATGCCTGGGCACCAAACCGTTCGCGTTCTTCGTCGGTGAGGTGTAAATCTTCCCCGGTAGCTGCTGGGTTGTGGAGTACCGAGTCAAAAGATGGCCTCTGCTAAGTAGATGACTGTGGATGTCGTGCAGTTTGGAGTTCTCGCGGGGTCGGTAATTCGTCCTGCGTGAGTAAAGGGGGGTAAAACCTAAATTTAGACGCCTTTTCTCCGCTCTCCTATTTCTGCTCTCCGCTCGCACACAAGCTTTCCACTAGCTCTCTCTCTCCTTTTTTTTTTTTTTTTAATAATAATAATTTGTTGTCCGTACTTTCTAACATGATGGACCTTTCAACCGTACGCGCAGGAAGCTAAAGTTGAGTCGAAGGTGGTGGAGGACGCACTTGGAGCGTTGGCGACGGGGTTGATGGTGATGATCATGGATTTTGACTAAGATTTCAAAGCCACAGCGACCGTGGTAGCTTATGGCGTGATCGTGAACCTTGCAAGAGGCATGATGCAAGGTCGGATGATTAAGGAGAGCAAGGCCTCGGTCTTGATTTCTTTGATTGTCTTGGCATCAGAAGCGGTGTTCTTGTTCAAGAGCAACAACAACGACAACTCCAAAATGGTCCGCTTCAGAGACGCACTCAACTTTGTGACCAAGAGACCTCTTCAAGCACTGAAGGCGTCTTCAACCGCATGAAGTAAGATCTTTGTAATAAAACGTTCTATATACTGGTGAGTAATAAGAGCTGCTGATGCTAGATAGTAAAATTGTCTTAGGGTGAACGGTAATTTCGTCGATGAGGTACTCGGAGAAGGTTTTAACATAAGAAAATTACAAAGGAATTTTTCAGCGTCGGTATGGTGGTGGTAGTGGTGGTCGTCGTCGTTGTCGTCTTTGGCCTCCCATCTCCGTGCCATTGACGACACCGCAACATCTCTCCAAAAATTTCTAAAGTTCCACACGTTTGATGCGCGATGGTGCAGGGCGGAGGCAGCTCGATCTCAGGATTCCAAGTTGTGCGATTTTCGCCGCTAGCGGCGTCCAATTTGGTGCAGACATTGAGGCAACTGTTCCGTGGCATCTTAGTATTGTTACATGCTTTCATTTTGGAAGAAGAGTTTCTTCGTTTCCTTCCTCAATCCGCCCCTGCCAATTCGCAAAACTCCAAATGAATAGTTCATCGCAAAAAACGCCGTGAAATTAAGTTACCGTTTTTCAGGTTTCTGTGGTTTCTTTTTTGGTCATGAACAAGTACTCCTCAGATGCGGAATTCGTTTGGCTTGAGAGCTTTACAGCTTTGGATTGCTCTTCCTGAACGTCTTTTATCTCTCTTTTTCGCTTTCTTTCGCTATTTGTAATGCCTATTGGGATTTTCTGGATTTTAGGGTTTTGTGGAGTGAGATTTGATTACGGAAATTGTACTCTTTTGGTTGTTGACGATTAATCACAAGGTTAACGTTTCGCGTTTACGCCGTGAATTGCTGAATTTGTAGCAGTCTTTAATTCTTTGGGGTTTCTGTGTGAGGAGGAGGATACTCTACGTTTATTTTGTGTGTTGTTTTCCCTGCATTGTCGTGAAACTTGCAATTGGTTATTTATGGCCAACGTTTAACTTGGTATGCGCATTGAATTTCCGTGAAACGAAGTATTTGTTACCTTTCATGTAGCGTTTCGGAGTCATGTAGGTTATTTCTTTCACAATTTGAGGCTTCTACCTCCTGAAGCTCTTTATCGTCTTTAGTTTTGAGTTCTATTTCAATTCGACACTCTTCTGAAGTAGTGTGTAGGCAATTGGTTTTTCCGATGTCTCTCAAGCGATATCGTATGTGTCACAAGGTATGTTGAAATTCATAGAGGAACAATGAACTGAATACTGATGTGAAGTTTAAGTAGTTCATGTTACTCTTTCTTTTGACCTTCCTTTGTAGAATTGGTACTTCTTTTCTTTTTTATCTTGTTTTGAACTACCGGCATTGATAAAAATGAACATCTATTTGCACAATACAATGCGCAATATTAAGGCATTTTTTTGAAAAACGGACGATTCTTACTCAAGCGGGACTGGAGAGAACAATTTTCATCATTTTGCAATTCCGTTTTCATCCTTTTGCAATTCCGTTTTCATCCCAACGTAAGTCGTAGTGAGAAAAACAGCCGAAATGCTATGCAAAAGCTCGGCGTGAAGTATATGACTAGTGTTACAAGGGTGACAATCAATAAGAGCAAGAATGTATATTTCAACTATCTCTTATTCTCAGTGTACATGTTCATCGCATTGTGAGTCTCACTTCATGCATTTGATTATTCTCTGCATGTTCCTCTTTTGATGTAAGATTCTTTTGGTCAACGAGGACAATGATTTAAGTGAGATGAAATTTGGTCCAAGATAAATTACATTTTCATAATGTGATCGATTTAATTTGTCATTAAAAACCATGAATAATTGGTCCTTTAGCCTTTAAAGGTCCAAGGAGCCATACCAACCAATATTATTATGGTTTTAATGAGCTAGTGAGGTCTCAATTTGGAATTTTCTACTTACAACAAATGCCAAATATACACCAACGTATCTACTATCCCCAAAGGACCTTTAAGGGTTAATAAGAGATCTTTTTCAATTAACGTTTTTTTTGTTAAAACTGCAGATTCTTTTTGTGATCTCAAAGCTCGATGTGTTCAAGAACCCCACGTCCGACACCCACATCATCTTGGGAGAGGCCAAGATTGAGGACTTGAGCTCTCAGCTTTGGAGCCAAACAGAAGAGCAGTTCAAAGTACCCGAGATGGCCAGCGTGGAATCCAAGTCTGAGCGCTCGTCCGCCCTAGAGTCCGAAGAGGAGGAAGGTGATGTGGATGAGACAGGCATGGAGCCCAAGGACATTGAGTTGGTCATGACGCAAGCGGGCGTTTCTCGTGCCAAGGCTGTCAAGGCTCTCAAGGCAACAAACTGCGATATCGTTAGTGCTATTATGGACCTCATTGGGTAAATTAAAAGGTAGATTCCACGAATGGTGTTCTTTCCATCATTTTTGCATATGTCAACACCTTTTCTTTCTAATGTTGTGAATATATTAGCCTTCACATCAGTTGTGATGTTATTGAGAAATGTTACTATCCTTGTCATTGCAAGCATGAAGTTTGCTTCTTATATCATATAGCGATTGACATTTTTTTTTTGGATTTTTGATTTTTTTATAAAAGCTACGGAGGAAACATACGGTCAATGTGCAACAATAGGAAGCTTTACCATACTTGGGGGTATTACGTGCATATTATTTCGTATCATTTTTATTGCAAAATCATTTTACTTTTTGATTGGGATAGATAAAATGCTTCTTAATCAATTTTGGGACTTGTTTTTTTCCATCAATTGACTGTGGACATGTTGATTTGATCGGTCTTGTGACAGTTTCAAATTTTTAATTTTTTTTCATGTTTAATGGAAGCTTATTTACATGGACAAGTTCAAACTTTGTGAGAAATCAATTATGGCGCTAACGCATGCACAATTTTTAGTTTGCAAGTTTTTTCTTTTTAGTAACTAAAGCTCCACCATGGCGATTGCAGGGAATGCGATGTCGGAGTCCGTGGAATCGTTCACCTGGCTCGCGCATGCACTGTCCGGCGCGAACACACTTACATCGAGCATTCTCTCTTCAATCACATCAAACAATAATACTTTAACATCCCATTCACTTAACAATATCAACGACATAAACAAATTATTAGATCCAAATATTTGGTTACCTTCAGTCCATTTAGATGCATCTTTTTCTATTTTATATAATACCAAACTTATTACTCAACACTACGAACAACATCGTTATTCAATAGATGCCTCCGGTCCATTACTTCAAAAATCATGTTTACAATTCCTTCATATGGATGGTAACCACTGGATTCTCAGCCATATCAATCCTCAAATCCTCCAATATAATTGCATATAATATAATTCACTCATGTCCCATAATAATAATCTACCAACCGATACTAAATCACGATTAGAAAAACTAATTAACTTCTCTGGTCAATTGTGATATAAATATGCTAATGTAATGCAACAACCCGATTTAGTATTATGTGGCTTATTCAAAATAGCCTATGCTACTAACATTGCATTCAATACATCTCTAGAAAACTCAATATACAATGTTCCATTAATGAGGCAACATTTAAGGGATTGTCTCAGTCATAACTACTTAAGTCCATTTCCTAAAATTATTTAATCACTATAAAACCAACTCTTAGGAATGAATAACAATATAATTAATCATCTTTTATAGTTAAAAATCTATAAAAGTCTTTAAGGTAAACTAGAATCTCAAATTCAATAATATTCATTTAACGAGTATTATTTGTCGACGGTTGTGCGCAGCAACACGTAGCCCTAGTTGGCTTTGTAATGAGAGATTCATTACTAAACACAAGTGAATTCATTTACATTTTTCTAAACTCACATATGTATCTTCTATTGCATCCACTATATTTGCAATGTCCAAATAGTAGATCATTATGAACACCTAGTTTTTATACTGTCATTTTAGTTGCTACACCCAATGACGGATGACTACAACGCGTTATAATTTCTTGTAATGACTTTGGAAACGTGACTGTAGTTCACAGTTGACGGTAATGCAAATCTAACTCAACGAAGTCACAAACATTGCACACAAATCCCAGTAATCTGACTCAACTGATATTAAACTAATTATGGACTATCGTGCAGTCCAGAATTAAGTCGGCTTGCAGCTGATAAATCGGAAATGGTGAATCCAGGAAAAACAGACCCTAAAAATGAGAACATAGAATGCACATTCAATACACCATTCACAATAGAGCATTCAGAATATGAAGATAAACATATGTGCAATAGAAAATTGGATTCCAATATAATATGAAATTACAAGCAGATTGACGACTCAATTTGCCAAAAGTAACTGAATGACTAAATGGCTGAAACTAATGGCCAAACTAAACGCTCACACAAAAGCTAACTCAAAAGAGGAATGTCAGCCTGCAGCCGACAACAATTCACGGTGGATGATAGAAAATAGTGAGATCACTATCGACGGCCATATCTAATAGCATGAGCAACCTCGTAATGAAGTTGTCCTGGACGAGGTGAACACCTAATGTATTCACTGACTGACTCAAACATATGCATTGGATATATAAATGGCAGTAGATCGGTAGCAGCATTAGATATAACGCCAGACCTGCATGATGACCCCTGAAATGGCAATGGAATGTAGCAAGCTAAATCAGGGACTTTCCGAAGAGATACAGGGTTCACATCAACAAGGAGGACCTGGTTAGGGTTGCAAACAGCCCTACAAAGACGTTTGGAATATAGAACCCGGAGGACCTTATAACACCATGGATAATATTCTCTGTGCTCACAATACTCTTTACCAAAAATAAATGAAATCTTGCTAATAACATCCCCGGGGAGTAGAAATTTCAATAAGGGAATCAAGTCCCGATATTGCATTCTGGACCACAGCCCCACATGGAATCTTTCAAACAACATACCAAATAACTTCTTAAGACTAGGACGCTTAACAACGTTCCGATGAGCATTCCATCTGTCAGGCTAAACATTGGGATTGATGTAGTAAAGCAATCCAGCGACACAGAGGACAACACATTTCTTCGTTGCATGAGGTTGAGCGATATCAACATCCATGTACAAGTCTCCCTGAACATAGAAATAGAATATATAAAACATGGAAAGATAAAACAATATCGGCTGGCAGCCGATACGACTAGAATTGAGTTGCAAGCAGACAACATGCAGCCAGATAATACAAGAAAAGATAATGAACTCTGCTACCAAGACAAAGATGGGAATAGAGCAAAACATGCAACTGAGACATGGGAGGAAGATATAGGGTTGAATTAAAATGTGAAATAGTCATTCTACGTAAGCGATAACACAAAAATATCAAAACTGAGTTCTCAAAATTGTACAGTTAGGTTCGATAAGTATAAGCACTACTCTACAAAGTATAGACAAATATACGCCTAGCCTATCAAATATATACATATATATGAATTCTACAACGTATCAAAATATCCTAAGCAGCGTATCGGCCGGCAACCGATATGCAGATGGACATCCACATCGAGGTTGCCGGGTGCCTTGACTTGAAAATCTCCATCACTCAAAAACTGGATGGAGTGTAAAAAAACTCTGGACTGGAGGCTAGACTTGAAAAATCTCCATGAAAAAAAAAACATGATGGAGGATGCATACTCAATCATAGAGTAGAATAAGGGACAAGCTCCTTGTACACTTTGTGCATTGG
The DNA here is from genome assembly GCA_022496805.1 of Pohlia nutans. Taxonomy (NCBI): domain Eukaryota; kingdom Viridiplantae; phylum Streptophyta; class Bryopsida; order Bryales; family Mniaceae; genus Pohlia; species Pohlia nutans. The sequence continues at coordinate 7,548,987 of CM040106.1, read as the reverse complement.
GTGATGGGGAAGCAGGCAACGCTTCCCGATTTTGTGATTTGCTGCGCAAAACTCGAGAACCGTCATCCCAAACTGGTACAACCTCTAAAAGAAGGGCTCAAGAGTGCTAGTAAGAAACGGCTCTTCACCAGCCTTCGTCTATGAACGCATTGTACACCTAGGAGGGTGAACAGCGTTGTATGGATTGTTGAGAACATTCTTGTACGGGGTGTCATCCACAAGATGGGTGTTGGATTCATTGGAACCAACGGTTTGCAGCTTGAGACTCCGCTTAAGCAGCACGGACAATGGCTTCAACAAAAATGGCCTCTGGGGATATTTAGGATCCCTATATTTACTCTCCCTACAACAACCTTGGCCAAATGCCAGACAATCTTCAGGAAGGCGAGGAACGTGCTCATGAATAAAATTCATTCTAGAAAGGAGGTTATCCTGTTGCACGCACGACGAGAAGAGAATCACAAATTGAGCATCAATACAAAAATTCAACAACTCCATCAAACCCGGCCTAGCTCGTTCCTCTTTCTACTTGATTCTACGTACTAGCCCCGCTACAATTTTGGAGGGTTTATAATGAATCAGCGTCCCGTTAACGTCGAAAACGTCAATAAAGTATTTGAAGGGGACTACCTTAGGAGCACGAGCGATTGCAGGCGCCATAGCAGTGCTGCCTTCATCATCGTCTTGAGCCTCGGAAGCATTGCTATCGGCGCAAGAATCATCACCGTAGTCCACCTGCTCCTCTGAAGAAGAGTCTGCCAGTAGAGTAAACATAATAAACATAAGACTTCATGAGTGGGGAAAAAATATATATGTAATAGAGCCTAAAGTATCATGATAATATTTATGTATCGGCTGGCAGCCGAAATAAGTATCTCTGTCGGTTGACGGCCGATACAATCAATGTAAAAGCCACACCAAAGAGCACAATGGTCCTCAACACCCCAACCAAGAGGATAGGATGAACTAGGCTAAAATTGCTACACCATCAACGCAAAAAATAAATAAAATCTAAGGAAATATAAGCGAGTGACTAAGTGGAGGTCGTCTAAGACAAACCTCCAGTTAGAGCAGGTTGTGTAGGAGAGCCGGATGCCTCAAAATTTGGAGATAGCAGCTCGTTTGGCATATCCATGTCTGCGGCATTCGGTGGGAAGTCAGCATCCTCATCCTTCATTGCAGTCTCCATTTCCTTCGACGTGGCTTCCCCTTTACCGCGTTGATGCGAAAGAGGAGGAACTGAAATAGCTAATAGAGCAGAGACGTGTGTCTCCAACGAAGGAACTGGCCCTCCAAGAGAGACATCAGCAGATGCCGCAAGTCTTGTTGGGTGGCCGCCGACACTCCCCGAGCCCTCAGTGAAATCGAGAGTCTTCTTGAGCGCCCCACTCCCCTGCCGTCGGATCTCCTCAGAGGGTGGAGCAGCTTGAAGATCCACCTACATGGACTGACCATCCTTCCCGTGAATCGAGGAAGATCGAGCCGTCTTCTTCTTTTTCAAAGGAGGCTCACTCTCCTGAATCTCCAGCTCGTCGTCAGTGAGATGTATGTCCCTACCTGGTGTTTTAGAGAGGCCACTGGACTGTGCCTGCCCGGGAGAGTCCTGCGTCTAGGTCTGAATTCTTAAACCTCCCACGGGCACCAGGAAGGTAGTGGACGGTGTGTTGTGCCCAAGAGCTATCCTTCGACTTCGACACAGCGATTACGACATGCTGCACATCCGTATTCCCAATGAAATGTATGGGTCATGGAATTGCAGGGGGCTTCTCCGCATCCTCGTCCTCATCCTGGATGAAATCCTCCCCATCATCATCGCCCTCTTATACATGCTCAGCAGCCCGTTCGATCCGATTGACGTCGTTCTTGCTCACAAGGAGTAGGTCCCCTAAAGTCGAATACGCAAAGAGCACGATCGTCTTGGGTTTGCCTACAACAAGTACATGGGTATCTACATTTGAAAGCAAGGCGTTACACGCGTCGTTTATGCTTTCCGCATGCTTGCAGTCATACACAGCAATCTCATCCGCCCGCCTCTGGCCTTCGACTGGCGTCTTTGTGAATTTTTATACCGCATCGTTGAAACAAGTTGGAGCCTATCCACCAGAAGATTTATTCGTCGATGGATTTAGGACATTCCCCCGACCAGCTAGCCATTTCTCTCCCTCAGTGTACTTCTGCACCTCAACTCTGATGTTGCGCACATTCATTGCAGAGAACCACTCCTTAGCCTGAAGCTGATTCCACTCCTCGTCGGGGTATGGAACCCAATCAGCATCTTTACAACGCAAGGAGTAATTCTTGAACTTCCTCATGAGCTCGTTGATGATGAGTTGGTCGAGCTTCTTCTCCTTACACCATTCCAGCAGCGTCACCTTATGCTTAGTCATCGCATTATGCTTGATGCAAAATTTATTCGCCATAATCACCTTTGCAAGCTCCTCGAGATCGCAGTCCGAGAAACCAAGTGTTGAAACGAGATCTGTCTTTGTGATGTGGGTCTTTGGCATCCATGGAATCACGCCTGGCTCGCTACCGTCCTCTCCAATCAATGTCCCGGCCTCCCACAACTTGAACACCTCCATCCTGGTTTGCCATGCCGATCATTGCAAAAGACCACTGGAAGCTTACTGGAGACCTCTTCCACAAAATGTGCGGTCACTGCTTGCTTGGCTCCCTGGAAGAAGAAATGACAACATAGTTAGCACACTTCACATCTGAAGGGGCAAACGAATATCGGCCGCCAGCCGACACCCCAGGCACCATCTCTGATGAGCATGTATCGGCTGGCAGCCGACATGTATGAAACAAGATAAATGAAGTCCACAAGGTCAGGGGATGTCCTTACCAAAAATTCAGCTGAGGACTTCCCATTCCTTTTGTGTGACTCCGGACGCCTGGCTTGGATCCATGCTGCACGAGCGGAAGGTCTCCTTTGCCACTCTCTCCGCAATATTGAGGTTGAGAGCATTGGAGATGCGGATGAGCTCCTTCTGATCGCGACTGTACACTGGAATGACTTCAAACTCCAGCAGTTCCTTCCGAGCCTCCGATCCGATGGGGAGCTCTTGGGCAAGCTTGCGGCAAGCTGTGACGGTGTTTTGGCCCCCTATAATGTACCAATGGACGTCACGTGATTTCCACCAATCAACCTCAACACCGTCAACCACCACCTTGGAATTTTCAGCCAGCATATTGTCCATAACAATATCAATGCTGTTCTTGGTTGTCGTGGGGTGCTTTTTCAAGGGAACAACATGAATCTCCGGCTTCTTCCTGATGGATCCATATCCCTTGTATATTTGCTTGACCTAATAACAATGGCAGGTATAGTTAGATTTATACCACTTGCAAGTGCTTGCAAACATATCGGCTGGCAGCCGATACCAAGAGATGGCCAAACTAGCATACAAATAATGAATGGAGCACTAAACTGCGACAGGCGCTCCTTTGCAATCCCGCGGTATTTGAGCGTATCGGGAGCGATGTGCAGCCTGTCAGAAGAAATGACACCAGGAACGCCATGCTTCTTGTAAGGAAACAAACGAGACAGCCCAGCATCGAGTGCCTTGTAGATGGCCTCCACCTCCTTGTCCTTGGTCTTTGTGTTCAGCTTGTCGGCCCGAACCAATGCTTCGTCCAAGGTGAGGAGAGGGACCTTACTCTTCGGCTTTGCTTTACTCTTGCGCTTCTTGCTTCTCCCTTCACCTGTTGCAGGGACAGCCTCAGGAGCTGATGATGGATCGGGTGCAGCTGCAGCAGCAGTAGCGTACTTCTTCTTTGAGGCTTTCATCTTTATCCTCCCGGCACGAATCTTCAGACCCTTCCTTTGTTCAACGAAGCCTCGATTCTCTGGTTCTCAGCCATAAAATTCTTGTTGAGCTCCTCCCAGCAGGTGAGGAAGTCCACGAGGCTCGCTGGGGTATTCCCGTTGCCAAAAAACGTCATGCCCCTCGACAACAAAAATTAAGATCTTACCTCAAAGTGGATGCACTGGACGACATCTTGTATCGGCTGGTCACAACTTGCATGTCGGCTGATCACTACTCGCAGTGGAAGCTGCGCGCGTTCTTGTCGGCTGCCGTTTGATAGCTGTCGGTGGATGAGTAGCGCAATGAGGGAGAGAGGGAGAGCGGGGAGAGCAAGGAGAGTGGAGAGAGGAGAGAGCGATGAAGAAAAAACAAGAATGAGGGAAAGTGAGGGAGGGTGAGAGAGTAACCCCCCCTGCATCTCTCCCGCCACTCGAGTGATTTTGCAATCACTTCAAATAGCTGCCAAAACGTCACACGTCACATCCATCCATCCATCCATTCTGGGCCTACCCTACGCCTAGCCTACGCCTTGTCTACTTCATCCATCCTCACTAATTCCATCCACCCAAGAATGCACGCACGTCACACTCAATTGCATTTCAAGAAGATGCATGCAATTCAAAATTTTCTTCAAGTGGCGCCAAATTAGTATGGAGAAGCTCTTGTCTCCCTCATTCACTCTCGCAATCTTGTTTTGGACTTTAGTAGTGTGGGCAGGAGGCTCCTTTTCTGATCAGATTTCTTTGTGTTCGTGCTTGATTTGCTGAGGTTGATACTCTAGCTCTGGATTTTTTTGCTCTGCGCTTGAACAGATCGCAACATCTCAATTAATTTGTAGGTTTTTTCATTCTGGTTTTAAAAAACAAAAATTTGAAGGTTTCGAATCTCAATAATTCATTCTTCAACATCTCAATAATTTGTAGGTTTCTTCATTCTTCAATCTGGATTCCATTCTATCAATTATTAGGTCATTGCTCTATTCAGTATCAGAAGCCGGCCAATACCCCAATTACCAGCAGCCATTACGCGGATACCTAACAGCCGATACCTCAAGCAGATTCAAATCAATTCTACTCGTGGCATACGCCAACCCAGAGCAGTTTTCAGGTCCATACTCACTATCTTCACTATCATATCATCTCAGTTATCGGCAGCCAGCCGATACTCTACGTGGATTTCTGAATTTGTATTCACTCGACTGTCAACTGCCGGCCGATACAATTGGAATCGCCTGAATCATATATCTTGCAATCATACATTATCCAGTATCGGCTGACAGCCGATACTCCTGGTAGACTATAAGTTTCTAGTCATACTGTCTGACACTCTCCTCTGTTGGTTGCCAGCCGATACCAGTATGAAGAGGTCATTTGCAGCTGCGATGGACTCAGAGCCTATTGCTTCATTTATGAAGAATGGTAAATCCAGTCGATGCAAGCTAGGAAAAGGAATTGTCGTTGCACTCACTCATGCCAGCCTATACTATGCCGGACGTGCTGTTATAAATCGGGTAGTCTCTCGAGATCCGATACTTTTGAGTGTGCGTGTGCTGGACGCATCAAAATCTATTGAGATGATCCTCCTGTTTCCAATTGAAGACATCATATACCTAAATCAAAGTGTGGGAAAGAGCATCGTATGGGAAGCGAGATTTGTCAGCCTTTGCAGAGGATATTGACGCAGTTTGCACTCCTATCGGCCGGCAGCCGATACATCTGATGGCAGAGGAGAAACCCATCAACCAATTTTTGATGCTCTCAATGAACATGGCGGTCACACTTCTTCATGGTGATGGAGCCGACCTCCGATGTGCCGGAGTCAGTGTGATCGTTGAGTGCTCATCCAAAGGGAGTTAGGAGGGCTTCCTAGTCCCGCACAGTTTCTTTGTCGTGGTGAGGTTGATCACTGTCCACCGTAACTTTCGTGATCTCACAGCTTATTGCGACGACAACTCTCAAACTGTCCTTGGAGAATTCCTTGGTCACCACGTCTTGTGGAGTGGATACAAGGTCAGGCCTGCGGACCTTGCCGACCCTTCCTCACCGGTGCGTTGTGGTATCGGCTGCCAGCCGATACATCCTTGTTCAAAGGAGGTCGACCTGGATGCTGGCCATGTTGTAAGCACGAATGATTCCCCTCCCGGAGAAGGCTGTGGCAGTTCTGGAAATGCTCATGCAGACGAGCGTCCCCTCAATTGTGGGTGTGGTTCGTCCTTGGGATGCGCTACGGAGTTGCAACGGCCCAACCTGGAGAATAGCCATAACCTTGATGATGTCAGTAATGATCATGACCTGCCTCCTGAATTTGGGAACAACTCTAGCTTCAGTGATGACAGTGGAGACAGTGACATTGCAGGTGGACAAATTGTTGCGAGTGCAGCTAGCAATAGCGCCATTGTTGGTCGTGATGCCGGGCAGCCATACCACGATCGCCACCTCTAGAGGCTTAAATACTGTGAGCTACTCAACGAAGATCAGACAGTGTTTGGCCGAGAAATGATTCAAGTTTGCCTTCTTGAGGAGGCCTGTGATGAGAACATTCTAGGCAATACCAACGTGGGTGTTATGTTTGTGTCCGAGCATGAGTCCCTCCAGATGACCACGATGCGCTGGCCATTGAGCCGTACTAGATTAGAAGGTGGGCGACTTCTATCTGAGATCGTCACGCTCTGCTCTAATGCTGCTAATATGGTGGAATCTGAGGATGGAGGATTCCAAGGAGTTCCCAAGAATCCTTACCGCTCAGTGCGTCGCAAGCTCTTGCCCAAGGATCTTACTCCCATATCCAAACTGAAGCATAAGACATTGGAAGTGGAGGTTCGGAAGGTCAGCTGACAAGGTTGCTGTAGGAATAGGTGCTGTCAGACGTTTCCTTGGGAGGAGACCAGGAATCTCCGCCGAAAGTTCTATGCCTCCTCATTTGTGGCAAGGAGGGAGACTGCTTATGCTATTTAGTGTCAGCTTCATGCAGGTCCGCTGAAGGGAAGGAGGTTTATCACTCTTGCCATGTTGATGTTTGTGAGAAAGCATAGTATGTCATTCACGGAGTCTCAAAATCCGCATACCACGTGTACAAGAATGTTGCAGTGAGCGGATGTGTTAGCGGGTCTCACGATAACTCTGGAGTTGTTTGACCTCGTCCCCACACAATTCTAGCCCAAGCAACCTTACAAAAAATCATTGATGAGAACTCTGACAAGATGCCGAATGAATTTAGACTCGTCGCCAACAAATGAGTGGATAATTTGAAGGTTGTGCCGTCCGCGATGAATTGGAACCACATGCGAGAGCAGTTTAACTCTGTGAGTGCATCGACTGCTTTACCCCAGTGCATTTGATTGTACTTGTTTGCCAGTGGCACTTTGTCGGCTGGCGGCCGATACAGTCCAACTCACTTTTCCTGAATAACTGATGTCATCTCCTCGTGGCATTTTGGTCGTCGCACCACTTTGTATCAGCTGCCGGCCGACACATATTGTGTTATCACGAACTCACTCGTCTATTGTGGTTGTGTTCGAGGTGAATGAGAAGTACAAACATAGGCTTGTCTCACAAACCACCATCAGTGAGCTCCGGAAGAATCACTTCAAGAATGTCGAAGTCAAAGCTGTTGGGAGCAACTTCTCGAAGTGCACCGAGTGTGACTTTCTCGTTGAATGCATTTAAAAATATCCGAGAGGATGTGATGAGTGGCAGTCCTTGGTGGATGATAGAGAGCGTCATGTGAATTATCAGAGGGCCTGTCAAAATATGTATGCCAGTTGGAGTGCTCAATCTGTACAGAATCCGTCCGAGTTTCTCTATATTATTCATGACAAGATGGATACAAGTAAGACGGCTATTCGCAGAATGCAACGTATCACCAAGGCCACTGCAGGACTTGGCCAGATTTCCATCTCTTGCACTGGCATGTTGACGCATGGCCATAGTGACGGTGCGTACGCACATTACTCGACAGCACTCTGGCCGGGCGACTCCAACTTCACTATTTCCTCTCTGTGTCGGGTATTGCGAGCATTCGAGCGTCCACCTGTGTGAGAGACCCATAAGTTTCTTCCTACTCCCCAAGTCTATTGACTTCTGCATGTCCCTGCATTTCATTCCTTGGATGTCTGAGGTTTCCCTTTCAGCATGTATCGGCTGCCGGCCAATTCGCTTCCAGCTTTCTTCGACTGAGTTGTTCACAGTGGTCTCATTCAAGGTGAACTGTTTCCTACTCCTCCTCAGAATAATTTCTTCCAGGCTCTCCTACACGGAAAGTCAAGGTGTTTGTCGTCCATTCCTCCTGGTTCGGGTCATCCCACGCCACCACCATGCCGTGAACGCCCAACGGTACTACTACCCAGGAAGCTATTTCTGCAATTTGACAATTCAGCCAAAGATAATAAAAATCGTTTCCTGATGGCATTCTGCTCATTGTTAACAGCTCGACGCATCTTCGAGGAAGTGACCGTTGGATTCTTGATTGTGGGTCATACTCATGAGGATATTGACGCGCACTTCAGCTATCTCTCCAAGCTTATCAAGAGGAAGAATACATACGTCCTTCGAGATCTCATGAAGGCTTTCATAGACTCCCAGAAGACCGTGGCCTTCATTCTAGAATTTGTTCAAGAAGTTGTTGATTTCAAGTTGTACGTGAAGGACTACCACCATGATGGTGTTAACAAGATCGTCGGACTCGGCGATAAGCACATCTTCAATTTCTACGTAGAAGAGGACGGAGATGATCGTGGCTGGCTTGTCATACGATATAAAACTCGAGCGACTAATTCATCGTGGTTTCTACCTGGGCTTGCGGTCAAAATGTGGACCGCCGACGACGAAGGGAGACCTTGACTGCCATCTGGTGACCCTGCTCCTATTCCCTTTAAGCCATTGTGGGGAGATGTCGAGGTCAATTCTAGGAAGTGGACGTTGTAATGGGTTGAGACGTTGACGATGACGCAGGGGATTAGACTACTAGGTGTCGGCCGCCGGCCGATACCTCTTGCCTCACGCCATATGTCTTCCAGATGTAGTTCACGTGTGTATTGGAATTTCCTCTCACAGGATGCCTTTGCATGCAAATCCAGTTACTCCAGTTATCCTTGAAGCATACTATTTCTATCCTGGGGTCTGGTGGCGTCGTATTGGATGAAGACGTTGACGAAGGTGCAGAGGAGTAAGCTGCCTTGTGTCGGCCGCCGGCCGATACCTCTTGCCTCATTCCGTAGCTAGTATTATATCGTCCCACTCCTCCCAAGATCTTCATAATGGTAACCTACCTCTCTCCGCAGATTGCCTTCCAACTAACGTAAATGTTTTAATCTGCATTTCATATGATGTTTTATGTTTGATGTTTGTCACATGTTATATGTTTGACATTTGTCATATGTGAATGTTGTCGTGTATAATCTCTATCGTTAAATTTCATCAAATGCATCTTGATTATTTGTAAATGAATTCTGAGAGAAATGTTTTGAATATTCACATGAATTACATCATAATATACAATTATATTCTGTGTTGAACTATGTTTTTATTACTCATAAGTGAGACGTTCTACACTTGGATAGAGAATGTGGTCTTATAGGGTTTACAGTTTTTCCAAATCTCAATTCATATGAAGCTACATAAGAGTAATGTAGACTTGATAGTTTACATGAAACAAATATCAACGATGAATACTTAATTCTACATATATCAACGATAAAAACTTAATTTTGTATATTAGGTCATTCCAAAATCCAAAATTTGATTGTATAATTGAATACAATCAACGACCATGAATACCCATCACTGTTTGCGGTGTGCTTTTAGCCAATCTTACCAAAATCAAAGTGAATTATTTCTTTTTTTAATTTATGTAATATGCGGAAGTCTGGTAGTGAGATTTTATATGTATAATTGTCTATGATGACTTCTAGGATTTAGATTTGGAATTGAATACAGTTTGGGACACTGAATACCCATCATTGTGAATGCATGCACTTGAGTGGGCAAGGTACATAGCGCTCTAACCTACTCTACGTAGTCTGTGCGGAATGGCGGTTGACATGAAAGTACAAATCATTTTCCGCAGCCTCCTCATCCAACATTTCAATATTTGGATTTGTGAGCTTCTTCTCTTTCACCAATTACTGCTTTCCCTCTCTCATTCACCTCCCTTGTTTCTTTTGTTCATCACCTGACTTTCTTCATATCTCTGAATCTTCTTTATTGCCTTCTCCATGGACTCTAGACTCCCTCCTCATCCAGAGACTCTAGGCGCACTGACTGGATACCTGCAGTTTTTCTACAATTCTAATGCAGCTGAACGTCTTCCTCCTCATCCATTGTTGCAAGGGCTTGTCAGTGGCGAGGACTGGCATTGGAACTACAGCTATACTCTAGAGATGGCACGTCAAGAGGCTCATTCAGGCATTGCGTGGCATGATATAGCTGACGTTGTAAATCGTCCATCCTCAGATATACTTCGGGCCGTGCGAGTGATATACCAAGCTTGTGGGTGCGTGCTCCTTGATTTCTGCGATTGTTCTTGGACATCAGCGCCTGAAAGCGCGAGGAACGAAGTCATTGAGATATCATCAAATACATCTCTCTACATCACGGGGGAGAACGATGTGGTTGTAGTTTCCGATACCGCATCGGTGGGGAGCAACCGCCAATCCTAGTTTTCACAGTGGCAGCACCTCGAGGAAATTTCGTTTGGCGGCGGGTTTTGTGAAAGTAGCAGCGCAACAATGGTTAGCACATGTTTTAGTTTTGCCCTGTTCATAACGGTATGAAGTAGTGTATGTGTTTTGTTGGCCAGCTTGGAGGCCTTACCTCACTGGTCAGGAGCATGTAGAAATGTTTAATTCTACCGATGTCGGCTGCCAGCCGATACCCCTAGCCTGCAGGTTATATATCGGCATTTAGCTGGATGTTGAATCCAGCTGTATATCGGCTGCCGGCCGATACCTTTTTGACTGTCTTTCATAGGGGACTTTCTTGTATGTCTTATTCGAATTGAGCATTGCTGCTCATGGACTTGTACAGACATCAATTCAATATGCGAGGAAATTTCATTTCCAAATGAGCTTCAATTGTATGATTGGTATTTATGGCCTGTGTTTGCACTCATCTGTTCCTTGAATTGGATTTTATTGGGGTGATCTCTGCCAGATGTTTAGGGTTTAGGGTTTAGGGTATAGTTTAGTTTAGAAATAATAGTGTTGTAGGCCCGCCGACACTTTTCTTTGACTTATTGGCCTTAGTTTTCAGTACATTAATTGTTCTAATGGGCTTCAGTTGGTTTCTGTGGAGAAAGTGTTGGCGGGCCACCGATACTATTCTATGAATATGTTCATAATTTTTTTGAATTTCTTCGTATTCAAGTGTTTTCCAATTTTTGCTACCTTATTTTGGGCATTATCTACAAATTTTGGACGTGTTTCACCGTCATAAATTGTATGAATTTGTCCATAATTAGCACTATAGTCCATAATTAGATAAATATCAGTTAATCTTAGTCGACCACTACATTACTCTATCAATGAAGTCATACGACTAGATACACATCAGCAACAAGATGACTACTGCGAGTCATGTAATGTTCGTACTGCATCCGATGATGTGACTAGAACTAGTCATCTACCTTTTGCATTGAAATTGAAATATGACTAACGATTTAAAAAACATGACAGGAAGCAGTTGAAAAACTAGCTGTCACATTCTGATTGGGCAGCCACATCGGTCCAAATACGACTCGCTATAGTCATATCTCACGTCCACCACAAACATCATTAGCAGTTACATTCTATATGGCCAACATTTTGAGTCAAAATATGACTCGTCATAATCACATTCCACGTCAGCCTAAAATATGATTTCTCAAAGTCACATGCCATGTAGGATTTTTCCTTCTTTTGCCCGGACAGGTCAATGAAAGTCACGGTGTCCAAGGCCGATCAAGGCTACCAAACATTTGCTAACGTGGCACTCAAATTCTTTGTATGCATACGCTCCAAGTTGTATTTATGAATGTAACCGGGTGTCCAAAGCAACTTGTCGATAATGAGCCCGCCCAATCAATGCGCGCGTTACATTCTAGAATTCTTGCGTAGTTTCATTTTCCGATTTTGTTACTACGCGCAGTCATAAACTGCACTCACAAAAGGGTTGTTTCTTGTATTGATTGAATGGTATTTATGTTGTATGGTACTTATTCAGTTAGGATCACGAGATGTGTTGTCATACAGGAGGTACTGACCATCATTTGGAATGACGAATAGGTGCAATCACAAACTTGGCAAGTCATGTTTTCGCAATGTTTAACGAATGTTGTTGAGATGAATGGGGGATTACGTTTGACATACGTTTAATATATGTTTGAAGTAAAACAAATGTACAAAGGAAATTTTAAAAGCATGGAAGTTTTATCATGTTGTGTATTTTCATAAATTTTACAAACATGTAAGTTTATCATGTCGTTTAAACGTTTTTTATACGAATAAACATACGTAAAATTTATGTAGAACGTAATCACCCCTTTTATATCAACAACATACGTAAAACGTTGCAAAAAACAGGAATCTACCGAGTTTGCAATGAAAAGCAACATAATTTTTGGGGTGAGGTAGAGGCGGCTTGTCACGAGTCGATTGACAAAGTTGTGGACTCGCCAACTATTGTAGGGGTTGAGGAAGTTTTGCTTTGTATGGAGCCTCGTTTATTGCTTGGACTTGCGAAGATGTGGAATAATGTTGTAGAACTAGGAAGGTCCCACTAAATCTACCGAGAATCAACTTGTGATGGCTCGTGCATAAGATCAGTGCAACTTACAAAGTTAGTGGCCGTGTGCAGCGGTGGTATTAAGTAGATTGGAGCGGGTGTGATTGCTGGAGAATTAGCAATGACGATTCATCCCAAGATATCATGACTTTGAGATGCCTCTATTTCTAGTAAGTCTACGTGGATAGATTCAAGAATCTTCACATCTTTGGAAATGATGACTTTTCGATGGTCTAGTTGGAAGCAGTTGTAGCCTTTAGACTTGTCATCATAACTAGCCTTTAGACTTGTCGTCAATACATGTAGTATTGAGACCTTCACCTTGGTAACATTAGAGGATATTTGGACTCTGAAGAGGGCCTTCAAAGTTTGACACAGATTGAAATTAATTGAAGTAGGCCCACTTAGGGGCGGTACCTAGATAGAAGTCCCCATCTTGTATGAAATACCCTCCATGGCTTGTACTCTTTTTGAAGTTTTATAATCAGCTAAATTCCCTAGTTTGTACACCCTCGTTTGTATTCCTTGGCATGTACTCTTTTGCTTCCTTGGCTTGTATTCCAAGGTGGTATTACCTTCCCCTGGCTTGTACTCTTTTGCTTCCCTGGCTTGTATTCCAAGGGAGTATTACCTTCCCATGGCTTGTATTATCTTCCTTGCCTAATTACATCACATTACATCTCCATTACATCACATCAGGCTAATTACATTTCCATTAGCTTCCTTGCCTAATTACATCTCCATTAGCTAAGTATCAGTTTGTGTGGTAAGTACCACTCTCTATGGTAATTAACTTACCACTCAACCAGTCAACATACTTACCACAGTCTCTCTAGTAACATACCACTTAACCACTCAAAATACTTACCACAAAGACTGGTACTTATTTGACAATATACTCAAGTAACTTAACGTGTACTAGTCTCTTCTTGGGCAATATTAGTGCCTTCTAACCCGGCCAATTAGAATTCTCTTCCCCATCATCACATTTTCCAGAATGTAGCCTAGTACTCTTGGTACTATATTCTGAAAGTACAAATATTAATGAAAAAGAGGCCCTCCAACCGCCTCCTTTGGAGGCCCTCTTGAGAGTCCAAATATCCTCTAATGATGTCCCCCTGGTATATGCCTCACGGCAGGTTCCCTATACTACATTATAGCCCATTCTCTGGTGTGCATATGCAGCTTTCTTTAATCATGACGGTGATATTAGACATATACAGTCTATCCCAAGATTCTTAGCTTGGCTATAGTAGGTTTGGTGTCGGTGAACAATTTTAAACCTCTTAAGCGCATCACTTTTGTAAGACATAAGTAAACACGAGTCTTTTGAAAATAATCATCAATAATCATCAATAATCATCAATTATAATCGTTTGAAAATAAGCACTTGCTAGATGTTTCATTATTAAGAGCAATGAAATGGAAGCCGGATCAAAGCCTTCTAAAGTATGGTGAAGCGTACAAGGCAAAGTATTTTTGGTATAAGTGTAAGGAGATTCCTTACTTTGAATTAGAACCTTTAAAAAACGCATAAGCTACATGTAGTTGTCATAGACGACACTAAAAAACCCAAACAGATGCCATTCACTCGAATACAAAGCTCGAGTGGATTAGAAATTAACGTGGATCAAATACAGGAGCTTTTTGAGGAACAATTTGTGATAATCCTACAATTTGTGATGACTTTGATATGAATAAAATTGTGGAAATTCAACCTTTTGATATATCTCATCTTTATGTCAAAGTTTTACACGAGTTTAGTGATGATTTGCCTGTCAGCTGCCATTGGAGTTGCCTCCCAAAAGGAAAGTGGACCATAATATTGAATTGATACTATGGACGAAGCCTCAAAACCAGGCCCAATATTGAATGAATCGTGTGGAACTCAAGGAACTTAAAAGACTAGTGGATGCACTCTTGGAGCGAGGATACATCCATCTTAGCAAATCACCATTCGAAGCGCCGGTATTCATTGTGTGCAAAAAGGATGGTCAAATGCAGTTGTGCATTAACTACTGAGCCCTAAACAAAGAAATAATGAAGACAATATGGTTGAAGTTCTATGTACTATGAATTAAAGGCAATATATATTAAAATGACACAATGTGCAGTCTCATTTTGATTATGACCCCAAGTTTGGAAGATAATAAGTGTTCATTATATTGAGAAAATTTGTTGAATTGAGACTTTACTATGTTGAATCCCTAATATATATCTATCAAATAAAGATTAGTCATATCAACTTATTAAAGTTAAAACATTTAAGTTGCATTTCTTTGCTATAAATTAACTACTAGAAAATTGTGACCAAATCAACAAAAAATTAACAAATTTATGTTGTTTGGGACATTGTAATGACCGATTTCACTGACCTTTAAACTTTTTGTAAAAATCCACAATTTGCTACCAACCCTTTGTTGATTTGACTAGTGCGATGACCAAATCAACAAAATTTTAGTGAATATAGAAACTTCCTTGGGTTCTTTTTAGAATATTTTGAGAATATTTTGAGAATATTTTGAAATATTATAGAATCTATTGGAATATTATAGAATCTTTGGAATCTTTTGTAATTTATGGATTTGACTTTCAAAAGGTGATTTTTTTACTTTTGGGCAATTTCGGGCACCCATGACAAACAGATCCAATCGATTTTAAATGCTTTATACAAACTCTTAACAAGATTTTAAATATAATCCTCAAAGTCAAAAGGCATCAAAGCACACAATTATGACTTTCAAAACACTTAAAACATTTAAAACACCCTTATTTGGGCAACATTTAAAACATAGTTGAAGTTCTATGTACTCTGAATTTTTTTAACCCCTAAATGACCAATCAACTATTTTCTGGTCGGAACCCAAACTGCAGTGACTGCCCATGGATAGAAAATGGCATTTTTTTAGTTTTTAGTTTTTGTTTAAATTAGAGGTCAAAATCATGTTCTAGTGCTTTTGGATACATTTCATTTGCAATATTGAGGTTCACTAAGGATTGTTTCAAAGACAAAGACCTCAATATTGTCCTAGTGTTATAAAACTTACTATTTTGGAAAACTAATGATTTTCACTCATTCAAAAAAATCATTTAATGAAATAGAATGTCTAAGGTTAACCAATTATACCAAATTTCAAATGCTAAAGATAAAATTTGTAAGTTTAGTGAATTTTAAATGGTACATGCTCTTTAATTCATTAAATGAATATCTAAAACTATTTTTGGAACTTGGACCGTACTGATAATTACTAAACAGCGTGCTTCTCATTTTCTCTTTTGAACCAAACATCATTGATGTTGTAGAAGTAACATTTTATAACACATCTAGGTTTTGTCCTTACGACTTCTCCCATTTAGGGGTTAACGTAATCATTTAACATTGAATTGTAAGTGTATATGTAAGAAAAAAAATTGGAAATTGTTCATCAAATTCTAAATATGGTGAGTTGGTAAGAGTGCTAAGTATTAAATGTGAGGTCTCAAGATCAAACCCGAGTGTCAACCGTGGTAATAAAGTTGGGTTGCCTAAAAGATCCGGGTGATCAAAAATGTGTTCTTTCCTGAAAAATCCGGGCAACGGACAAAAAAGGTTTTTTTTCTTTATTTTTCTTTTTTGTGACCAGATCAACAAAAATATCAACAAAGTTCTGTTGATTACAGACCGGTATAACGCGACCAAATCAACAGAACATATCAACGCTTTTATGTTGATTTGGACGCTAAATGTTCTTGTAGTGATTGGTAGCATCGACCCAACGACTAAAACTACACAACCATCATGTATGCCTTTACAAATCATAGCTAAGCCAATTATGATATTCTTGTCAAAACCAAGAGTGACAAAAGTAAATGGAGTGGCACTTTCTATTGAGATTTTTTTGAATGAGTGAAAATCATTTAAAATATAAATGAAAACATGGTCCTACTAT
The DNA here is from genome assembly GCA_022496805.1 of Pohlia nutans. NCBI lineage: Eukaryota > Viridiplantae > Streptophyta > Bryopsida > Bryales > Mniaceae > Pohlia > Pohlia nutans. The sequence continues at coordinate 7,532,493 of CM040106.1, read as the reverse complement.
TCATACATGCATAAGATAAAATTACTGATATACAAAATTCAAAATCGATAGTGCACAAAAATTATACAAAATTTCAATAAATGTGATAAAATGTTCAATAATGGAACATTGTCATTGTTATATTAGGTATTGCTTCACATGTAGATCCACTCAGTACATTAAACACTGTAAATCCCTACTACACATAGGCCTAGACACAAATTACTACAAGGAATCAATATCCTTTGCGAGGCGCTGATGCCTCACTAAGAAAATCTGATACATAGCAGTCCATAGATGCTTTGATGATGTTAGTTTGGGTTTGAGGAATTTTAATTCTTGGATTAGAGGTCTCTTTTCTAATGCGTGGCTTCCACGCTGACATGATATAATTTGTATAGGACCAATTTGAATGGAAACACCTGACTCGACGCCAAAAATTCCCCTGTTTTGTATCCCAACCACAATTTGTGTCCATGTCAATATGTTGTCATGAGGCAGGTGTCCGATACTGCATCTAAATTAAATTAACATGTCCAGGATCTAGATAGGGATTTGTCTAGGTCTTAGCCAGCTAAAACAATTAGAGGTCAACATCGGCAGGAAGAACTGCAAATAAATAGCCAGTGTATACATCACAACCAATACAAAATGAGGATGCACGGCGGTCACTTCTACGACCAACAAAGGAGCATCCTCAGCAAACTCCTCACAAATCGTCCCATCGCCGAGAATTTGGTCTTCTATTATAGGGGCAAATCTCGAAGATGGCTAAAATCCATTTTGCAAAGTCTCTCGCGCCAAAAGTGGCGTAGTTAGAGCAGATCTCAACCCACGTCAATAGTATTTGAGAGGCGAATTTATTCTCTTGAATTCTCCAGACAAATCTTCAACAACAAATGTGCCGTATAGAGCAATGAATCCATCTTGGTCCTTGCAAATCTTATCAATGCATTGCATTTGTTGGGAGGCCACTAGAAATAGCTCTCCACTCAAGACCTTCAGCCGTCTATCTCCTGTCTCTTTCCACAAGCCAACTCCCCCACTCTCCTTTGGCAACCAATCGTTGTCTGTACAAAGAATTTTGTATTGCAATAAAGGCCACCTATTGGAATCTTATATAGAACCTAAACTACTAAGTATTAGTATGACCTTGCAGTGCATCATTCTTCGTGCACAAGTACCTTTCAACAAACCTTTTGAAATTTGGAGCTTCCTTAATATTGTGCGGAATGACGCGCTAGGATTCGGAATTTATAAAAGACTCCATGAGCTGGGGAATTGTAGGGTAGTCATTTGTCTTCAATCTTTGGCTCCATCAACAAAAGAGAGCATTGATGTCTTTGTGAGTGTGCCCTACGATAAGAAAAGTGTTGAGTACCCTGCGGAAAACACCTTTGTGTACAAGAAAGGAGCAAAATGCAAAGATCCATCGATTTTTTTGTTGTCTCTACACGCGTTATCAAGCTAAAGAGTGAAGGTCAGAGGGAGTGGTTATTAGATGACCGGTTCTTGTGGAGGAGGCGAGAGGGATTCTAAGCAAATCTTCAAACCTTCCAACAAGGTTAGGGAGAGATTACAAGACCTACCTCCAGCAAACAACTCACGAGATGAATACTTTCGCGGCTTTTCAAGATCTCGTAATATTGTGCAATTGAACAAATAGTATGATTCAAATCAGTGGAGAAAATGTCTAGGCTATAATGTGCATATCTAATTTCTCCATGGCCATACACAATCATTTCAGTGACCGCAACTGGGAACTTTATGAGGAAATCAATTGTCTTGATCTTATGGGAATAATGCAAGGCCGTCTTCGAGTGGTCCATTTTGTCATGGATTACAGTAAGCATTTTGTCCAGGAATTTCTTGGACGCATCTCTATTTGCACAATAGAGCTCTTAATGAGCCCTTTGACCCATAATGTGCGCCTCTGCTTATTAGTCCATAAAAGAGATGAACGAGATCCCGGTGTGCAAGCGGATTGTAGCTATGTAATTGTGTCACACGTTCCACATCAAGAAAAACTATTTTCACGAGTGATTGGTGCAAATTCCAGGAAAGACTCACTCCAAGTTCTACTCAGTCTACTGGATGACAAATTGGACAATTCAAAGCGTTTGTTGACCTAGTTGATAAAAGGCATTGTCTCGTTGCATTAAAAAGATGACAGTAGTCACATAGATACAACTTTCTCCCTAAATGGAAGTATTTTGGACTTGTGAGGCATTTAGTCTGCATTATTCTTGAACAGTGTTTGGAGAGTGGCACTGGCTTACAAGGTTTGCAAGCGGGGCCTTTTCGACTTGAGGTCACTATGAGGCTTTGAGTGTATATCTAATTTTTTCCAACCCTGTACTGATAGAATGTAGCTCTTGACACCGAATGAATGAGACACCATGCAGTAGAGCAAACTTTAATTTTTTCCAAGGTAATCATGATTTCCTGCTTGCATCTTCTTGAATTTGCGGTGCGCTTTGAGTAGCAGATGCTTACAGAAGTATAAACCATGTGTTACATATAGCTGGGTACAAAGGGCTTGGATCTTTGCGCGTAGAAACGGCTGTATGCAATTGAGACGACAACAAATTTTGCTGGAGATAGCGTAAATTGCCTGGGTGGAAAGTAGTGACTCCCTTTTGAAAGAGACATGGGGCTTTCTTCTCTTGCGAGAGGTCTCGTAAGGCCAAACTCCGTTGCAAACACACATTTTGCAAGCATTCAACGTTGCATTGTAAATGGCCGTTTGGTCATGATTGTACAACTTGGCCTTGTTGACGTAAACTCTAAGGATATGTCAAGATCACATTGACCACATCCATATGGATAGGACCTCTTCTTTGAACAATAGTTCCGCAATTTGAATTGCGATGCAGTTATTGCCATGAGGAGAACCGCCTGTATCAATCACGGGGGTTGGGTTTATTATGACACTAACCCTTTGCAACGTCGATCCTAGCTTCATTGGTGATTATTACGCACTCCGTGTTCCAAGATGAATGTGGAACATCTTCACATGCTACTACTCCCGCCGATAGGGATGGCACCCTAATTTCAAACTCTGGATAGATAAGTGCCTCAATTCTGTCACAAACAAGATCATATATTATACAATGATTGGGTGATGCTTTGGAATAAATCATGACAACCCGTAAGGTATATGCTCAAGTCGAAGACATAGGAAATTGAGATTTGAGATAAAACCCAAAATTTTGGAATATATATTTCATATGACCGCAAAATATAGATTGAATAATTGATAATCTAATTACACACACACACCTGTTGGACTAAATATCAATGGGATCCACACAACACACTTGGTTGGAAGAATCCCTTTACTTTGATATAAATATAACTAAATCTTGATGTGTGCGTACGTGTTTATACACAAGTAATTAAATGTTTGTGTGTTCACATCTCCCTTGACGGTATCCCCAAGTTGAGGATAAAGATGTTACATCAACAGTAGAATGTCCTTCCATCAATTAGTCTTGTATATAAATGAATCTAGATTTAGGTGTCTTTGTCTACATTCATGTACAAACGGTTAGTGTGCATAAGATCTTTCCTATATTGTGTGATGGTATCTCTGATTTAAAGATGACTAGATGCTAAAGCAACGGATGTGATTGTTACCGGACCAAGACACACAGCCGCCACAGAGGACAAGGGATAGGAGGACGGTGGCACTGGCAGTGATTAGCTTAGATGGCGGATCCAAGCTTAAGTATAAGAGTAGTAGTAAGACAGGCAAGAAACACTTCTTAGTTTTTGAGACTTAGAGTATTTTGCTATTATGCTTAGGTCTTACACCAGCAGGTCACTCCTTGTATACTCCTTGTTAAACATGGACTTCATGGTTGTGCCTTTATGTAATACATAAGTTCAAATCCTTTGTTTAACATAGTTCCTCGGACTTAGACTCTTTACTGTACAATTCTACTATAACATCATTTGAATAAACGTATGTTTCTTGCAATCTCTGCCACTATTGTTCTATCTAATTTATTGATCCTACTCTGTTGCAATCTAACTTGAAAGATTGGGATACCATGTCTCCTATCCTTCTTACCAACACTAGTGTAAGTACTTAGTACTTGTCTCTAGGCCCTCTAACTACTTCTGTACCAAGCCATCCTTGCTCTGGTCTCCTCCTCCATGCGAACAAGTTAAACCCCCTTAGCACTTGTGTTAACCATAAATTAGGAGTTATCGGTAGGTCTACCGATCTGAGTTTTATTTGGGTAATTTTCCAAGTTACCCGAGTAGGTAGATCTAGGAAACTCTTTTTTACCGATGTGGCCTAACTGTCAGATCTGGTTGTACTGTGGTATAAAAGCAATAGAGCCAACCTCATTGGCAAGACACATTTTCCCAGATACTTGACTTCTTGTTTGAAGTTCTCTTTTGTTGATTTCCTGCTTACTGAATAGTTTCTGTTTGCATTAGATTCTGATCAATTTGTCCCTCCTTGGTTGTGTGATAACGGACTGAGTTTTTAAGGTTCTGCCTCTCATTCTGTTAGACTCCTTTCTCCCGGTAGCTATAGACCCCTCCGGTACTGATTACCAAGTAGGGTTTTACCAGGAGGAGCTACCAACCTGTCTTTCTGTCTTTAAAACACTTCCAATTCAATGGCACCAAAGACGTCTATGAACTGGACTTTTACCAGATCCAGTATGCATACTTAGTATAAGAACTACCTCAGCAATAGCATGTTCTTTTCTTACCTTGTCTGACCTCCAAGGAGTCCAAGTACGCCAAGGTAACCCAAGATCGTATGTTAAAGTGACCCAAACGTATATATATATATAAATATATGTTATCATTGGGAACCAAGGCATGTCTTGGGGACTAGAGTACTCTCCTCACCAAATTTATACCCAACTCAACTATTACATTACCACTTACTTACCTTGTCATCCCTGATTAGACACCCTTGCTGGCCTAGGCTTCGTCTCAATCATCTCCAAACAGTTATCCAGACTAACATTTTGGCGACCATGCTGGGGATGGAATACTGAGGCATTTTAAAAATACCAAGACAATTATACCTACCTTGATTTCTCCATGCCTCCACGGAAGGCAACAATGGAAAGAAACAACGAAGCGGAAAAAACTATACAACAAGATGACCCTGATCCTACTAAGGAATTATTACAATTTCCAAAGGACCAAATGACGGACCTGGCTGCCAAAAATGTCGCCACAAATGCAAAACTGGAAATTTTAAGCATGCAATACCAAGCCTTCTATCGCACTACAACAAACGAGGTTGTCCATGCAATACCACAAGCCTCGAAAGTACCAATGGAGCCCCTTAGATCTACCACGCTTCCCCAAGAAAATCGCACCGCTGCTACCTCACAGAGCGGGGGCGACATTGATAGATCAACCAAGTTTTCCAAAATACCTTACCCGGTGTTAGACAAATCTAGAGACCTTGATTGGCACATACGACGATTTGGATTCATCGCTCATACCAATGACATTCTTAGTTCCTTAGATTTACAAAACATCTTTGGGACCACACTCTAAGGAAATCATATCAATTTGTACATCGATTTCAAGACAGAACATCCACATGCAAGTTAGGAAGATATGGAACAGAGTTTCCTTCATAAATTTCGTAAACTAAAGACTAGTTCTGAGATACTACGTGCCTTAGGTAGTATTATTCAGGATAGAAACGAACCCGTGAACAAATTCTATGATAGATCCAAACAATAAGCTGATAAACTTAGCCAGCGTCCAAAGGAGGATTATTTATGTGAGTGGTTCAAAAAGGGATTACTACCATGGATACAGCAAAAAATTGTCATTAGGGGTGTAAAAACCTTACATGATATACTTACCGCAGCCAATGACATCAGCTGAGAGTTAGGAGCATTGAGCAAAACCCAGGCCCCCCCTGTTGCCTATGCCCACCATACGCGTTGATACTAGACCTGCAGGAGTGCTCTGTGGAACGTGTGGGAAGGTCCATAATGGGCGATGTTGGTTTGCAGCGGGTAACCCTCGCCCTCAAGACAACTGGCGACCAAGAACTACCACTGCTGCCATGTACGCTAAGGAAATCAAAGTTGATGTTTTCCAACCAGGGAGAAATGATACATGTTGGGAATGTGGGTCATCACATCACTGAAGAGGGCAATGCCCAATACTCAGGCAACAATGGGACAGACGCACACATCCGCGGAACCCAGCCGTCCTATACCTCCTCCTATGGACAACCAAAACATCCCAGCATCCAATGGAAGGAGTGGAGTAACACTCACTGAAGTCCATGGAACTGAGACGAATGTCTCTACCATTAGTAGTGTCGCGGTAACCACACGGTCCAAGTAAACCCCGGCAGAGCACATGGTAGAACATCAGAAGCCTTTTGCAACAAATTATTGGGAAAGACTCTACAACATAAGAACGGACCTACAAAAGGGACTAGAGATTTCCACGGTGGACCCAAAAATACAACAAATACTAGAGGAGACAAAGGTCACCATAACGCTATCCAAGTTGTTAAAATTAAGCCTTGAATTGCAACAATGCCTGCAACGGGCCACTATGACTGACAATATGTTAGACCCTAGAGTCATTGAAGTCAATGCCACCACGCTCGACCTTGATGCCGCACTAATACATTTACAACTAGGAAAACATGAGATAACCAACGTATAGGTGGACGGCGGTTCATGTGTCAACGTTATGAGCAATCATTTACGAAAACACTTGTACTAACCCCTCCAAAAACCGCCAAGTTCATACTCCGTATGGCTAACGACGACCCAGTGACCCCTTTGGAAATACTTGCCACAGTAGCCATTACCACACATGGAGTATCCATGCCGGCCACTTTTGTTATCATTGACATGCTTGACAGTAGTAATTTCCCAGTAATACTTGGACGACTATGGCTCCGAGACATGAACGCTATACATGACTGGTCTCGCAATCAGATTCACATACACCGCCAAGGAATAACCATGGTCATCCCAATTGATGGATTCATAACCCGTGCTAAAGCAAATCAGATTCGCCACACGGCCGAGACCAATTGGGTCAAGGGCCTTTCCCAAGAACAAGAAGCCCTGGTTTTCCATGCCAACCCAGAACTCATACCTTTGGCAGAATTTCACTTGGCCACTCTAGTTACTGATCTAGAGAAGGTAGACCTTCCACCACGATTTTCCAAGGAAGTCCGCGAGTCTATTACCGTCAACACCACCCAAGCATCACTCGCTCTTCAAAAAGAAGTGGTAAATGGCTACACCTATAGCGCCAACGATAGAGTGGAATTGGTAAATCTTGGGACTACAGAGGATCAGAAGTACATCAAGATTAACGCGGATGCTCCTAATACCATTAAACAAGTGGCTATAGCCTTGTTCCATGAATACCACGACATCCTTGCATGGAGTCACGAGGACCTCAAAGGTATACCACGGACCATGGCTGAACATACCATTGACCTGGTACCAAATGCCACCCCTGTACAGCAAAGGCGCTACAGAATGAATCCAAATTATGCGACGAGTGTCAAGGCAGAATTGGACAAGCTATTGCAGGCCAAATTCATATCACCGGTGGACTCGGCTCCTTGGTTGACCCCGATGGTGATCATTCCCAAAAAGAATGGAGCACTACATATTTGTGTTGATTTTCGCAAACTAAACGCGGCTACCAGGAAGGACCATTATCCATTGCCATATATAGAAGAAATCATAGACGAAGTCGCCGGCCATGAGATGTATTCATTCCTAGATTGTTTCTCTGGATACTACCAAGTAGCCATGGCAGAACAAGACAAAAACAAAACAGCTTTTTCAACAGAGTGGGGACCGTACCTGTTTGAGAGAATGCCATTTGGAACCAAGAACGCACCCATGACGTTCCAACGAGTGATGGAATTAATTTTCCGTCCATACTTAAAACAGTTTTTCCGAGTATTTAGATGACGGGATTGTGCATGGACAAATGAAGGACCACGTAACTCACCTAAGACAAATATTCCATGCTTGCCGAGCCAACGGTGTCAGCCTCAATGCCGATAAATGCATGTTTCTCTTCTTTGCAGGGGTCATCTTTGGATATATAGTTTGCAAATATGGCAAGCTCCTTGACCCATCAAAAATCAAGGACATTTTGGATATCACGCCTCGAAAGGACTAGAAGTGTGTACAACGCCTCCTTGGTCTATCTTAGTTCAATAGGATTTACATCGAAAAACTTGCGCACATCTCCGCACCCATTACCGCGTTGAACCATGTCAAGTATACCTACTCCCAAGACTGGACGCCCGCGGCCGAAGACGCTTTGGATAAAATCAAGGTAGCATACTCCAATGCACCCATACTCATTGCCCTAGATTGGTCCAAGCCATTCGATGTACACACGGATACCTCCAATATTGTTGTGGGAGTCATGTTGGCCCAGAATGTCAATGGCAAACATGACCAACTCGTGGCATACGCAAGCCGTCTATTAAACCAGGCACAACGGAACTACTCCACGACAGAAAGGGAAGCCCTAGCCATGATTTACGCTGTTAAAAAATTCCGCCATTACCTCTTGGGGAATAATTTCGGTTCGTGGTTGATCATCAAAGTCTTTCATATTTAGTGAATCAACCGTTAGTCACTGGAAGAGTAGCTAGGTGGATTATGATACTTTTAGAATACGACTCTGACGTAGTGTACATTCGAGGTAAGCGGCACATAGTCGCTGATTACTTGTCCAAGGACACCAATACCAAAGAGGAAGGCATTGATGACTCATCTAATGAGCCATACATCCAAGTTCCCGCCGTGGATGTCCAAAAAGTCAAAGATTGGACGACTGATATCATCTATTTTTTAATAAAAGGTTACATTCCTGCTAACCTTACAGGCACCAGAAAGATTAGTTTTGTACGCACTACCTTGCCATACACTATCGTCCACGGACAGATTTACCGCCGCAGTCCTGACCAAGAAACCCGACTATATGTCTCTACCACGGAACAACAAGGGATCATAATTCACCTCCATGACGGCCCCGCAAGAAGACACCAAGGCCTGGGCACTACTATTAAAAGGATTTTATCCGCGAAATACTGGTGGCCTACACTCCACAAAGACGTCTATGCCTACATCAAGAACTGCCATGCTTGCCAAGTGTCTACCACGCATTTTCAGTACCAAGGCAAAGTTCCCTTATAGTCAACGCATCCGTTAGGACCGTTTCAACGTTGGGGACTAGATTTTGTGGGTCCCATACGACCTGCAACTCGCTAAGGTTATAATTAAATCTTGTTCGCCACGGATTATACTACCAAGTGGATGGAAGCCAAACCGCTCCGCACCAACACCACGGTAGTTACGGCCACATTCATATACGACTACATCATCGCACGTTTTGGGTGTCTGTTGGAGATTGTCTCGGATCAAGGTACTCACTTTGTTAACTCAGTGATTGAGGATCTCATGGAAAAGCACATCATCAAGCGTAGAACTAGCACAGTATACTATCCACAAGGAAATGGCCAAGCAAAGTCAACAAACAAAACACTGATCAATATGTTGAGGCAATTCATCCATGCCAACCAAGCAAATTGGGACGACTCTCTCCCGGCTGCCTTATGGGCATACCGTGTTGCTACCAAGACAGCCACGCAACTCAGCCAATTTTAAATGGTTTATGAACCCAACCCCTGTTACCCACGGAATACATTGTTCCTACGTTCTAATCCATGCAACCAAGAGATTATACGCCACACTGGGTGTTAGCAGCTCGCATCCAAGACATCCATCATCTCAAAGAAGTCCAAGCATTCGCTATGAAAAATATTACAGACAAACAAATACTCAGCGCCAAATACTTCTAAGGCTCCCTGCCAGTGCGAACAATCCAAAAAGGCGACCAAGTTCTCTAGTGTCCAAAAGATCCAAAGTCTAAAAAACCAAGTTTGAATGTATCTGACATGGGCCAAATCGGGTCCAATTACTTCTACCAAATAATATTGTGCTCTTGGTAAACAATGACAACTATGACAAACAAGCGACAATTGTCAATTCAGGCAAACTCAAGCATTACTACGCTGCGTCGCAGGACATATCTCCTACCATGAGTGTGGGACAGATACATAAAACCTTGGGAGCCAAGGCAATAATCACAGCACAACAAGCGGACTGCGAGGACTCCAAGGACTCCAAGGACACCATGCACAACCAGGAGGCCATGGGGACAGTCCTTCCTCAAGTACACGTAAGCCACCTCCAAGTAGTCCTAGACTACCCAGACCAAGTATACTTAGCCTAATCAGTAGGGATGTCATGGAAATCATTGGACAATTAACAACAATAATTTGAACTTCCAAATAATCCTAAGTGAGCCTTGTCATATACATGGTCATCATGGACATCAAGGACATGGGGCAGTCGACATCATTGATCTAATCAGCTTCCAAGCAGCCCTTGATCACCCAGCCCACATACATCCTAGCATTTGCCATGGACACCATGAATGCCATTATAATTGGGCAATCAACTTCCATGATAAGGTCTGCATCAATAGGAGACCCCGCCACATTCCACGCTAGGCTTTTAAAAGCCTATGTCAGCCGACAAAACCATCCCCTAGCCCTCATGTCATCCCACGCCACCACCACAACTTCAAATTCAGGGCTTATATTCACAGCTCTCACTTCCCTCAGCCACTTGCGCCTTCTGCCTTTTTGCTCCTCTGTCTCTCTTTCCATTTCACTCCAAGTTTCCAAGCTCTCTTCCCAGCGTCTCCCTTCTCAGTTATCTTTGCTTCTCTTTTGCTACACCCCACCTTCCTCTTTCCAGTATCCTTGCAGATCCTAGACGCCACCACTACCGGACATTGGTACTTTTATAAGTAGGAGAATGACTGCACTAATGACTGCACGCAGTCATAAAATTGGGTCTGTGACTACGCGTTATATTTTTTGCTGACGTGGAATGTGACGCGCGCTATGACTGGGTGCCATAGTTACCGACGAGTCGCTTCGGACACCTAGTCATATAAATAAATACAACTCAAAGCGTATACTTGGGCTCCATGTACGTGCCACGTCCGCATATCCAGCCGCCATCTTGACCGGCCTCAAGTCCTTGACTTTTGGAGGTCTGCCCGGGCAGCTGAGGCCAAAATCCGACGTGGCATGTGACTCGGGCGAGTCATATTTTTTGCTGACGTGGCATCGGACTTGGCACGTGACTCTGTGTAGTCATATTTTCTGCTGACGTTTACTGTGACTCTGTGGAGTAATATCTTTGCTGACTTAGCACTTACACGTGGAATGTGAATACTATCATTTTTCGGCTAACGTGGAATGTGACTCTGCGAAGTCATATTTCGGGTCATAATGTTGCTGACGTGGTATTCGATTGGTAGTGATGTTTCTGGCTGACATGGATTATGACAATGTACAGTCGTATTTGAGCTAACGTTGTGACTGTTGGCAGTGGTGTATTCCAGACCTCCAGTAATGTTTGACAAGAGTACGAAGGGTATACGACTAGTTTCACTCACAATATCGGAAGGAGTGAGAACATTACATGACTCGCGGTAGTCACAATGTTGTTGCCATGTTTGTGGCCCTATGACTGCGTACAGTGATGTTTTCGCTTACTGAGAGTCACATTAGTACTATGTATGAGAATCATACAATAGAAGACACATACGTGGGATTCAATGGAAGACACATACATGGGATTCAATGGAAGACACATACGTGGGATTAGGGAAATGCAACAATGTTCACTTGTAATTAGTAGTGAAAGACTCAGTACAAAACCAAACATCGTTCATGTCTTAAAAGGAGTTGCTATCTAGCTAACCTAGTCTTATTCCTCACCAATATATACATCCAACATCCATCAGCTCGTGCTTCCCGCTTCCTTTTTGCTGCAGGCTCCTCGTCGTTCTCTTCGTCATCCTATGTGCACCACCGCAATCACACAGGGTTACCCAACTATTTTGCACAAGCCTCTTTATTCACTGTCTACAGGACCCCATAATACAAATGCTGCGCCAAGCATCTTCGTTTGGTAAACAGCGTCAACTACTTCAACAGTACTCACGCCCTAATGAAGGTATGGTTGATAATACATCCGGAACGCAGACTGTGTACTCATCTTTGACAAAATCTCCGAGCATCAGCCCCATCACCTCCATGAGTACTCCTGCTTTTGTCATAAATGTCGAGTTTGAAACCAAACCTTGTAAAACCACGAGGTATCACATCGAGACATGTGAAGAGCCACATAGCCAAAGGAGAGAATGTCAATCCCAACATATGACCAACAATCCTCAACATACACTGTTCTTCTACGAAAACAAACTCTCGTATATAACAACAAATTCAACAAAGCTGAAAATTCTCCTCTTGAGGTAGAAGTTGCTTGAATAAAGGGACTCATATGACAATTAACCAAACGTCTATGACTCAAGTTAGTTAGAATACCAAACCAGTAGTCTGCTTAGTTTTAAGTATGTATATAGACAGTATTAGGACTATACGTGTGGCTTGGTTGTCAAAGATCTCGCTTCAATGGTTGGGTCGTGAGTACCTCAGTGAACATTATCTACAACAAACAAAGAGTTCAATAAAATTAATCCGATTCTTGCATATGAACAAAAAGATTAATAAAGCTCCATGAACTGAAAACTCGAGTGGAAGATGGAACCTCGGACGGGTGAAGCTCGTTGATGTTGTACAAGTTTTTGCTCGGGTTGATCCTGTTGTAGCAGCCGTCCATTGAACATGACTCCATTCCCCCAAGCCCTCGTCCTTTCGCCATGTTGTAAAAACCACAGAGGAATTAGGGTTTTGCTTTCATAGAGCTTTCGCAAAGAGAAATAAAAATACAACGAGCCCTGCCACTTGTAAGTGCAATGGCACCTTTTTTAAATCACACTAACTACAACATTAATAGCTCAGTTTGAGATGCTCAAACAAGGGTTGTTGAATGTTTTGAGAGGCTACATTTCAATAAGGTAACTGATAGTTCCAAATCATGATTTCTACGACATTACCACATGTTTAAGAAGCATGTGAATTCTCTACTAGACTCTTGAGTAGATCAAAAGAGAAAAAAATGATCAACGACATTCAAAAAGATTCAAAACCCTAAACCTGAAAACGTGAGAAACCTGAACGACATTCAAGAAGCTTCAAACCCTAAACATGAAAATGCGAGAAATGTGAAAAGGATGAAGTGTGCACCCAACTTTCGAGATGGAGGCTCTTCAAGAGGTTTTCGTCTGTGAGGCTTCGTCTTTCGTTATGACAACGTCTTTTGCCGGAGCTTACGATGGTCGCAATCTCACAGCCATTGGCATTTCGAAGCTACTTAGACATAAACCCCTAACACTGCTCAAAAATCACAATCACGATAGACTCAACCCGAAGCTAAGTTATCTTGCAATTGCAACTAGGGATAAAAATCCACACACTTGAACGCAAAAAAAGCTACGCCACAAAACCCTAGCATGTGTGGTCAAGTGCTGAAAATGCAGAAATTACTCACCACGATTAGGTCATTCCAACTTCACAAATGATTCTAGAATACGAATTCGTGACACTTGGAAAAAAAGTGACGAAACCCTAAGAAGAATATGTAGCAATTGGAAAGGCATGCTAGAGTTTGCTAATGAACGGACCTTCACCAAGTTTAAGGTCACTAGCATCTTCCTCCTCAATTGGTGCACCTGATCAAGCTACTATGGTTGAGTATTGCTGGGCGCCGTGCCGGACACGTTGGCCTAGTCAACCCCCGCCACGTGTACTTCGTTGACCACGCCCTTAGTCATATAGATGACTAAGTGGAGTGATGTATGTAACATGCAGGAGTTATACAACACTCTACAGTCACAGACATGACGCCCTATAGTCATCTATATGACTCTGTAGTCTTGTATTACTCTCTCTTGTAATATTTACTACGCACAGTGGTATGAATGAGTTTAGTGCTAGAAGTGGCCTTTAGTGTGTGTCAGAATAGTATTGTCCCTACCTCAAAACACAAAGTAAAACCGCTCCCCTTAAAATTCTATGCGGCGCATATATCTATCAATTGCTATAATCCTTTGCAATGAAAGCCTCCATCTAAATACTAGTGATTATAAACACTAAAAACTCTAAATCCAAAAATAGTATAATCAGCCGCTCAGTGTTTATAAATCTTCTCATAATGAAAGAGCTCAACGATATTACTTGTTTGTTTTCCTTTACAGAGCCTTCTACGATGTTGTAGACCCTATATCTAAAAACACAAGAATGTATCCTAAACCCCAGGCCTCTTAGTGCATGGCATTTCCTTGTACCATGGAGCTGTGAACCGGATAACTTGTAGTGATCTTTTGTAGAGCCTTCCCCATGATGTTACAAATGGTAGAACTGGACCCTAAATCTTAGCCTCTTTGTTCATGGCTTTCACTTGTACCATGAAGATGTGAACTAGGTTCTTTGGAGTAGGGAATCTCGATTTTGTAGACTTGATAAGACTCACGTACTATAATCGTATCCAATGGAGATACAATCAATCAAACACATTGTCCCAAAAAAAAACAACCTAACAATTTTTAATAACGTTGTAAATAGAACGTCATCCTCTATAGGATTGAGCAGCCATATATTAATGTGTGATTGTAACTCGGGATGACCACTACTATTTTCTTCATGGCCAATTTTGATGGCCAACCCGACATGAGACTTCCACCACGAAGGATGAGCGGTCGAGAGCACTTGGCATTTACGAATGCTCGACAAGAGTGGACAAGCAAGATCCAAGTGAACAAAGGACAACAAACGCCGGACCATGTACACAAACACGGGCTGAAGAGGAGGACATGTCTTTTTTTCCTTCCCAATTCAAAAGTAAGTGTATCTAACGCAGTCTTGCACATTGACATGACTGTACACAACGATGTTGTCATGCGTGGACACTAAATTCTAACTGAATGCAGTGATAGGCCGTAGAATATGACTGTGCACAGTGCAACTCTGAATTTTGGAATCCAGTTTAGGACTCAATGCTGTGATGAGACGCGGAATGTGACTGCATACAGCGATGATTTACTGCATGGTATCTAATACCAAGGAGCTCGTACGCCTGCAGCAGCCGCAAGTAGAGATCGAGAATGCAAGGCAAAATTTCGAGGCCAGCAAGGTAAATTAGGCCCAACATGCTGCCAGAATCATGGCCACCAACACGTATAGAACTCCTTGGGCAAATCCGCCAACTACAACAGTTCCGCCCCAAGAATTCTTGGAAACGTACGTTGATGACGCACTTGTGGATCTGGACTTAGAGTAATCCGAGCCCAACTGGGATGGCATGGATATGGACGTTATGGACATTGACGCCGTGTCCGTGTCCGTGGCACCAATCAGCTAGGATCACAGCACGCCTCGTTGTGATCGACCACAAGCAACTTAGCCAGCCGAAGAACCCAAAGACGAGTTAGACCCTCTTACCTTACTCTTTGTCTTCCAAGAGCAGGGCAATTTGGCGGAGCGAGTCCACATACCGGACGCGCCCACGGACGTGTACGATGCGCCCTGTATCCGACGGCCCGCGCCGACTGACCTGCCCTGACTGCCGTGCCCTGACTGCGGAAACCCTAACCCAACGGCCGCCTCTATATATTGAGGGCCGCCCCGCATTTACTGTTGCCAGTTTGGACCGCTCCTCACAGGAACCCATGACCAATCTTGCGCACACAGATTTTGCTTGGGTTTCCGATGCGGTAAGTTTCTGGCTTTTTTTAAGGAGGAGTTTTTCAAAATTTTCTAGAAAGATATGGAAAGGAACAACGGATTCAAGCAACCTCCGAAGAGGACTAGGACCGTAGGACAAAGCTCAATGGCCACAGCATTGTTTGGGGACCAAAGCTAGGGGTTGCAGCACGTGGCAGGTACATCGAGTAGGGGGGACCAAAGCCAAAGATCGCAACGCGTGGCACGTATATCGGTATGCATGCAAGATCTTGAGTTTGGTCCCACCGCAAGTGCTTCTATTGGGACTAGGCCCATGGACCCACCACAAAGCATCGAAGTCATTGGAGGGAGTAGTTCTCAAGCGCCGAGTACCTCGCTGTTAAGTTCTACTTCTGGATGCTCGGGGAAAGAAAGGAAGCACATGACACCGGAGGAGAGGAGAAACTGGCCCCATATCCCTTCAAAGGACTACCTGACCCTAATTCAGCGCTAAACCTTGCAGTTCTTTAAGAAGAAGTCGAAGGAGTATTTGGAAACCAAGTTCTTGCACCATGGAGTACATGGCCTCACGGCAGTAATCGAGGACATGAAGAATTACGCCATGCAGGTGAAAGCCAGCGCGACACGTATGCCTTCATGGGCCGACAAGTTGCTGGTGGGTCATCTTTCTTCACACGGTAGAACCAAAATCATGTGGATTCCGAGGTTAGCTGAAATTGTGAGCAAAAGTGGTGAGCAATTTCAGGGAGTGTATGGCAAGGTGCGGCAAGTATTGATTCATAATTTTGCACCGATTCCAAGTCATATGGTTTTTGCTGAGAACACAAACAAGATCGCTAGAAAGGACAAAACCAAGGCAAGAAAGGAACTTTCCATCGAGGCCCTAGTCAATCTCGTGGACCACTCGGGAATGATAAAATTCTTCGCGTTATCGGCGGAGAACATGTCAGCGTTCACCATATGGTGGAATGGAAATTCACTACTGTCAATGAAGCGGATTGAAAAGCCTTTCAAAGAGATACATCCCTCAACGTCGCTTGCGTTGGAAGGGATGGATTTAGAGGTCCGTCGGAAGATTACGGCATATCGTAAGCAGCAGGCTTGGCTAGCTGGGGCCTTCATGAACATCATCGATGTGTTACACAAAAGCGGCGTGCAGCACAACGATTTGAGCCCATCCAGCATCCTTCTACATTTTCCACTAAAGATATTAGAAGATGTCTACATTGGAGTGTGCGATAGGGCCTGGCATTTTGGAATGGTGAAGAACCTCTTTCATTGAACTGGGCAAGAGACGAGGCGGACCTAGAAGCGAAAAAGGCGGCGCGGTGGTGGATTGCACCGTAGATGTGGTATATGCTGTTCCAGGAAGTTGATGGGGCGGTTGTATCTTCTGGCACTAAACAGACAAAACATACTATGAAGTCAGAGGCATATACAATGGGAAAGCTCACAAGATATGTATTTTATGATGCGTTGTCATCAATGCTCTTTAAAAGAGATGATATGACCCGTGTGATGTGGAATAGGGTTTCGGATGGCCTCATTTTGGACGACCCGAAAGAGCGTTGGACCGTGGCCAATGCAGTGTACTCATTAAAAGCAAACCCATACTATCTCAGTACTCCAACCCAATGTTACCGTTACAATATATAGTTCATAGTTTTTCCCCTAGTCCAACATTGGATCCTAGAAGTTTGCATTTAGTTGAATTTTACAATGTAAGTCCTTTTCAAGGACAACTTTTCCATGTGTAAATAAGTATTGTTCTTTGAATTTGCGTGTTGTGCATGTTGCATCCATGTTTGGAATCTTCATTTAAACTAGATGTACGAATAAAAGTTGTACATTATGAATTTCTGATTCTATGCATACGTTTAGATATATAATTGCTATGCCCTACAATTTTTGATTTAATTTTGAAACTGAAATCCTAAATCCAACCCTGAATTTTAGTATAAATATGGCATTGACGATTTTGAGTAAAATTTTCAGTATAAATATGGCATAGACTATTTCTGAATAAAATTTTCAGTGATTTGTGAAATTTTAATATTCTAAGTTTAGTGAGTTTTGGATATCTTTTTGTTAATTAAAATCTTTAGGAGGGATGATAGCCAGAAAGGAGTCATTTAGAACATGACAGACGGGAAAGAGGGCAGACGGAATGAGGGGCAGACGGGATGAGGGGCAGACGGGATGAAGGGTAGACAGGATGAGGGGCAGACGGAGTGAGGGGCAGACTAGATGAGGCAGTCGGGTTGAGGCAATCAAGTTTGAGCAGATGGGCCTACATTGTTGGATTGAGGCAGTCGAATGCAGCGGATGGATCTAAATTGTCGGATTGGAGCAATCGGCCGGGAAGGAGGCAATCGAGAGACATGGCAGTCGCAAGGAAGGGGCAGTTCGGAGTGAGGCAAATGGACTGAGGGTAAACAATTTACACTGGACAACATAGCCACGTAGGACACGACTTCCAAGGGGTCCTACGTGGATATGCCACATGTGTTGTTTGAGCCACGCATAGCTTGCAAGGTGGCAGATTGGTAACCGTTTTAACCCTACCTGGTGAAAAGACTAGGTGCAGTCTAGGTTGACTCTAATTGCAGTCTAGGTTGACCTTATCGTGTCGTGCCGGAGGGGTCCGACACGACATGATCGACACGACACGATATGAATGGCATGATGAACAACCCTGCATATTAAGTTCTCATTATTTGAAAAATCATATTAGAACCTCAATATTGAAAATGAATTGCTACAAACAGCACTAGAACATGTTGTCTTTCCATCCATTCCAACAAAAAATTAAATCTTAAGACATTCAAGTCAATTCTTGATTATGGGCCTAAACACTACTGTTTGGCATGTGTTTTAAAAATAGAATACTAGAATATGCAACTATTTCATTGATTCGGTGGCGTTGATCAGGGACACTTTTCTGTTGATTTTGGCAATAATCTGTTGTTTGGACAAAGATGCGACCAAATCAACAGAAAAGTGTCCCTGATCTACACGACCAAATCAACATAATAGTTGGATTTTCTAGAAGGGATGTGAAGCGCATGCATCCACATAGTGGACGACAAACATATTCAAACTAATTAAATTCCATCCAAATTAGACAGTTCTCATCCACCACAATTTCTCATGATTCTTGAGCTCTTTGACTATCATTTGCACAATTTGGTTTATCATATTATTTACTAAAAAATTGTAATTAAAATTTTGAGAATTTCTTTTCAATTTTAATCACGAATTTTGAAGTAACAAAAAATGAATAAAACTGTGGTAATGAGCTTGTAATAAGATGGTAATGAGCTTGTTATTTTTTGCAATGAGATGGTATGATGTTCATTATACAATTCTACTTGTTTTAGAAAATCGATTTTATTATCTTCTTTTTTAAGTAAAACTAGAAGTTGTCTTAAAAAAAGTACGTTTATAACATATAAAGTTAAAACACAATATTTTTCTTTAAAGAATCATATTGACACATAATAGACACTTAGCACAAGATCCATTAGAAATTTGGATTGATGAAACACTATAAAGGATGCAATGAAGAAAATAGTTACAATTTATGAAATGTATCTTCTAGAACTTTGATGAAATTTGGCCTAAAAAGAAAATGAGAAACATGATGTTTAGTAATGTATTGTACATTATAATTTCAAAATACTTTAAAATAATTTTTTGGTGAATTTGAAGGCATTTACCAATTAATATTCTCCAACTACAATTTTATTTTCTAAATTTAAAATAGGATACGATTGGTTAAAATTAGGCATTGTTTCTAAAATTGATAAATGGAAAACTTTCAAATAAGAAAACACCACCCCTTTTCCAAATAGAAAGTATTATGACACTAGGACTATACTGAGATATGTGCATTTGAGAAATTCCATAATAAACTTCTAATTTTTGCAAATAAGATGCATCAAACAACAATAGAATATGATTCATTCCCAATTTGATCGATATCTTGACAAGAAACCTGAACTCAAGATAATGTCATTTTTTGACTCTAGGCAGCCATAGCAACTCTGCTGATATAGGAAAATGATCAATTGTTCAATTAGGAGATAAATCCAAGGTTTCATTACAAATCTTCATCATTGAAAACTACTGTTCTAAATAGGTCAAAATCCTATCAAGTATTGGTGCTTCTATATTACTAGGTGGTTTAGAGTTTAGGGTTTAGGGTGATGTTGTGCTCACCGTTTATAATCATGCAGCGGCTATATTTCAAAGACAAACACCTCATTCCATCCATGTCCTAGTATTATATAAATTCCTATTTTGGGATAATACTGATGTTCTAGCGTTTGATTCTTTTTTTAATTCTAGAATAAAATGTATAGATTTCACTAGTTTTACCAAAATTCAAAGTCTAACAATAAAATTGTATTTTTCGTGAATATTATATAGTAAATGCTTCTCGATTAATTAAATGAATGTCTCAACCTGTTTTTGAAAGTCTACAGGTACAACTAATTACTAAACATCATTTGCAATTTAGGTTCACAAAATATTTTTCAAAGACAAACACCTGACAATGTCCCAATGTTATAAAACTTTCTAATTCAAGATTGTAATGATGTTTTTCCCTTTGAAATTTTTGCTATTTAAAATTTAAGAATAGAATGTCTAGTTTTACCCAATCATATCAAATGTTGCTATTGAACAAAGAAACATAACAAATAGCAAATAAACATTGAAAATAAAAATAGATTTTTTTTAGAGGAAGGGCGGGCAAGGGCAGTTGAATTCATGCCTGCAAATCTCCTTCCTCCTCTCCAATTGAGCTAGGATTTGGAACTCACTTCAGCATTCTTCATTGCAGGACTTAGAGCTCCTTGCATTTTCCACGTGTTCCATCTCCTCGTTTCTTCTATAGTGTTTTTTTGGGCCACTACAGCTCCGTCGCTTGACTCTGATCTCCTCATTCAGCCTTGTTTAACTTTCTTGTAGTTCGTTCTCCATTTCACCTCATTTCTCCATTGCAGTTGTATTCTTCAGTGTTGCCTATCCGAGGATAGCAATTGTGTTCAATTTTGACTCATTTCAACTTTTGATTGCACCTGTGTACTCCATTGTAGGTCGGTGCTATTGTTTCACCCTACGCCCTAGTTCATTCTATGAGACCAATTTTGGATTCAAGAATGAGTTTAGCTTTGTTCAACTTTGTTCTGAAATGAATTCAACTCTGTTTACAAGTGAATTCAACTGTATTCTCCACTCCCATCTTATGTCAATGGGTATATGTTTTGCAATTATAACACGAGTTCTAAGCTTGAGGGTTTGTTCTACTAGACAATTTTCTTTCTCTGTAGCTACTGTTTGCTCTAGTTCTAGTTTTCATGTTTTTGAATCCTTGTTAGTGCATTGAATTTTTTGCATCAATGCTAAATCCTACATTTCAAGGATGCACTAAAAAACCCCTAATAAAAGTGCTATTCATAATCCTAAATCTATAATTGTTTGTCAAACAAAACCATGATCCATCTGGTCTTTGAGTGTATTGTAAGGTTTGCAACTGAAATTCAAACATATATATTTAAGTATAAATTGGTTGAAGACTAAAGACTCCTGCCAATTTGAAGATAATTATCTTTGACTTAAGCCAAACTACCTTCAAATCAAAGATAATTATCTTCAACTTGAGCGTAACTACCTTCAAGTCAAAGATAAGTCAAACATGATTATCTTTGACTTGAGGATAATTATCCTCAATTCAAAACATATATTTTTGAATTTAGGATATATATCTTCAACTTGAGGATACATATCTTTGATTTGAGGATGTATATCTTTGACACAAGGATATATGTCTTTAAGCCAAAGAAAATTAGCTACAAATTCAAAACAATTATAGCTAAGTCCTAAATAATTATCCTCAACACAAAGATAATTATGCCCTAGTTGATAAGAACACGCTTGAAAGAAAAGATAAATAACATCTTCTCTTGTAGGAATATATTTGGCTCGAGGATATATCTAGAGACTAGAGACATAACATCATCCACACACACAAGATTATCTTTGAACCAAAGAAAGTTTCAGACGGCACGCACTAAAAATTAACACTTCACTAATAGAATACCGAAATTAAAAATTCGATGTCAACTAAAGCACACGGTTATCTCCAAATCGAGGATAACTATGAACTAATATTAGGCAAGTAAAATTGGAACAGACAGACTAACACAAGACATAATGCATATATTAGGTGAGATAAACGTGGATATCTTTTACTTGAAGATAAATTGAACATATTTAAAATTTAAAACCATATAGCATCAACTTGAAGGTGTACCAAGGTCTCCAAGTACTAAGTATATATTACAACATATGCAAGACAATAACACCCATGCCCTATTAGACATCTTCGATCAACTTGAAGATGTACCGAGGTCAAAATAGAAGAAGACTTCAAATCATATCTATGTGACAATTGGACTGTATCCTTGACACAAAGATCCTTGATCAAGAGCCTCTGATAGAATCTCTATCCCAATGTCAATGTTGTGCTCAACAACACACCCATTCCCTCGTCATCAAAGTGCAAAACAAGGGCTCACAATTTGACATGCACGCGTTTATGAATTCTTTGCATGACTTCTCCACGCCAAAGTTGGCAGATCCGTTCATATATCAGTACCTCCCATGGAAATACGCAATAGTTGAGACTCTGATTCACAAGCTCGGTCACGTCTCGCAGGCGGTGGATAAAGATGCATTACATCCTATCTTTTTCTAGTAATTCAAGCTAGACGTCTTTGCTAGCCAGATGCAAATAATGCCACCTATTCCCAATTGGGAACGCCTTGAGGAGATAGTAGAGGAAGTGCGGGAAAGAGATTTTATACAAACTCCCAAATGTTGACCTTAGGAACCGCAACAGCAAGTGAATCTGGTAGGACCGGAGAAAATCCACACCTGCCGCAAGACCGTCAATTGCTTGTAGCTCGAGATCAATGTTGACAACGGTGTAGGGGAGACCCAACCATACTGCAGATCCTGTGGTTGAGTACTAGAAGCTTGTTATGATAAAAAAAGATTTATGGATGAAACACAAAACCTGCTACATCTTTGATGAACTAATGTATACGGTTTCCATTGATCAATGCTCTTTAGCCAATGACGAGTACGTCAGTTGAAAGCTAGAGAAGGATATTGTAGACAAAGTCAAATAAGAGCTTGTTCAACTTGCAGATATCAGACAGCAACAAACCGTGAGCCTCAATCTAGTTGACCAGAACTTCAAATTGCTGAAGAATAAACCAAAGAAATGTGAGGATATCCAAAATGGCCTGTCTATGATTATAAACAATCAGCACAGCATCACAGCTTCAAAAGAACCGTAGCGTGAGGGATGCGACAAGGAGCGCCGGAATGAGCTAAAGACGTGGAATGCATATATTGTTTGGAATTTGGACTTTGTCCAATTACACAACATCTCCAATACTACAACTCCAAAAACACCTCAACCATGCACAGCCCACAAAGAAGAAGCAAATCATCAATGGTTGCAACATCTGATTCTACTACGGGAGGCTCACCAACTTTGCCACCAAGGCAGCAAGCAATGAGACATAACGGCGCGGTGCTATCCCATACCAAGTACGCGGTAAATATCCAATCTTGTACATTTATCCTCTACTTGAAGATACGGTCTCTCGCTCGACTTGCGACTCTATCAATGCATTACCAATTCATTAACTTGCCAACCCCCTCTATCTAGATAAGACATTTAGAAATGCTTTAATCACATAATAAAAATGTGGAACGTCAACCTATGTCTTCCTTTTCACTATAAGTACGGCAATCAATATCCTCAATTCAAAGAAAATCATTTCAAGTTCCCCCCAACAAATATCTGTCTTTGGCATCTAATATTCTTTAGTTGTAAACATTTCCCACCTTGATCGTCAGCCGGTTCTAGAATATCAACCCCAAAAAAGATGAAAATAATGTGAAACAGACCATTGATACCAAATCTGTGAAACAGACCATTGATACCATTGAAATCACTGTGATCACACTACCAGACGACGACTATGCCATGTTGGAGGAATTCTTGACCAAACACTCAAATGGAGATTTGATCAATCCCGAGATGCTCCAACCCTACAGACAAGCCAAAGGCGACATAAAAAGGTTGACGTTGCAGCGGGAATTTTTCAAGCACATAGGCCATTTCACAAATGAGGACCTAAAAGCCTACGTGCAACATCTTCTCAGGAGAACCTCAAACAAGACGCTCTCTAATCCCAAGGTTTCAGTGGGGAAGAAAAAATCATATGTTATGAGTCACTACAACGGATATGATTGATTAGAGCACCACAAGCGCAAAAAAGGTCATTCTTGAGGAGTTGATGAATATCAACTCAACCTTTAATTAATTTAAATTCTATGGGGTTGTCGACAACAAGAGCCGAAAGGCCTGGAAGAAGACTTATAGTTCTCTATGGCAACGTTTGTCTTCCTCCTCTCCACTTTATCAGGAGATTTCATCAAGAAGCGTGTGAATAATGAGGCCAAAAACAAGCGGGTGAGCGACATGACGCAAATATTCAAAGACCTCAATGACATCTTCAAGTCGTTCATGTTGCACAAGTTTTGTAGCAAGATTCAGCTTGGAGACATGATCTTCCATTGATTGCGTTTTTCATGAATTTCAAGTCGAAATACAACGCTCTCAAGGGTTTGAGCTTTGAGATTGCGGATCTCCTGGAGGCTCTTTGAGCACTTTGACCGGTTGCTCGATCAATGTGTCATAAAGCCGGCCGAGGGGTAAGTGTTTTTACTCCAAGCAATGGACGCCCTAGACCTAGGTAAACATATGGTAAAAGAACTAGGCTCAAGGTGGCAAATAACAACGCATATGGGCCACAATCGGTGTGCGCAAGAAAATTACAGTAAACACAAGAAGCTCAAATGAACAACAACAAACACTAAAATAGGCTCACAAGCCCGCACTAATCTTTTTAGGCTCCAAGTGCCATTTGATTGGGCAAAATTGGTGATTAACCCTTCTAATTAAGGTTTTTGTACTTATGCACAGAAATTACAATAAACTCACGAATGCTCAAATGAACAACAACAAACACTAATTTACTCACAAGCCTTCACTAATCCCCCTAGGCATCAAGTGCCATTTAATTGGGCAAAATTGCTAAATAAACCCTTGTAATTAGGATTTTCGGACTTGTGCACAAAAATGAGCATAAAAACCAATGCTCAAAACAACCCAAAACTCTCAAAATGTGGCCTTATAAGTCGCATTTTAAGAGTGACAAGTACTTGAATACGCCAAGTACCAAGTACTTTCAATTAGGGTTCAATTTAGAAACTGGAAGCTTTTAATTGCGTTATTTTTCCACTTGCACACAAAAATTACAGCACTTGTTGGGACTCAAAAAACGGGCTCCAAAATCACCTAAACTATAATTACCATACACCACAAAGCTAAAAATTCATCATTGTAGATTTTAACCCTAAATCATGAAACATAGAGGAGAAGTGGGAATTTTAGGCAGCGCTTCCGCATCGTGCTCAATAATCCTAATTTCACCCCTTTTGTCCAATCACCAAATTGTCACGGTGAAATCGGGCAGCGCTTCCGCACTATACTACCCACCGGGAAAAAATCACAATACTACTACACCTCGTATTCCAACAACACAATGCAAATACCATACATTGCAATCTTTTTGAGAAGTCCAACAAAAAACTACTCGCACTCTAGGCAACTACAATTACCGGTTCAACCTAATACAATTCCTATGAAAGCATTCTAATCAAACATGAGGTTAACTACCCAAACCGAAGCCAAAAATTGAATGATGAAAGAGTAGGAGTTAGCTCCTATTATAATGGCACCTCGCCCCTTTGTACTATCTCACTTGAAAATAGAGGATCATGGAAGGAGACCACGACGCCTTCAAAGTTGGGTCGTCGCCATTGTCTCCACCCATCGCCTATCTTCGTTGTGATTGCCGTGTGCACCTCAGGCTAGATCACCGCAGCAGATGTCCTTGTTGTCGGTTCGCGTTCAATTCGCCTCCCTCGCCGTTCAAGTCGCCGCCTGGGTCAATTCCTTGCTGCGTCTGTGCTGCTCACTGGTTACAATCCCTACCCTTGATTACACTACTCCACTTCGTGATCCTCACGGCTTTGTCTTTTCTTGCTTGTCTTCTCGTTCAACGCTGGATCCTTATGTGCTTGCCTTTGCCATAATGTTGCTGCTCAACTCCATGAACTCCTTGCAGCCGAATCATTTTCCGCCTTAAATTTCCACGGCAGCGACCAGGTCTCTGCAACGTTCTTTTCTTGCGCTTTCACGGCCTTCACCAAGTTCCTGTATGTCCACCGTGATTCCGTCCCTTCACGTTAACACTCCCACAAGGCTTGCGGAGTGTAGCCTTAGTCACAGCGCTCCAAACTCCGGAAGCATGTGGTCGCGACTCCGTTGTGATCTTGGGGGGTGCACTCTACATTATGTTTCAGAATCACGTGCGTTTATGACCCCTTCTAAAAACTCCCTTGTATACGAGAGGTTATATGTCTAAATACCTTTGTATTCAAATGTATTCCGTTTTAAATATATCTTTAGTATAAGTATACGTGAATATTTTCAGTTCTAATCGTGTTAAATGTATGTATACGTTATACGTCGGTGTTCAAATTAATATCCCTTGTGTGCACTCACGTATACTCGTACATGTTTAGTACAGTGCACTCCCCGAGGTTGTGATGCCATCGCTTCTTCCAGGTTCGTCTTGCTCACACTGTTGTTATTGCATCTCTGCTCAAATCCCGTTGTGTCTTACTCAGATTTTGTCATGTCTTGTTCCTGGTCGTATATTTCAAGGCTCCGTCCTCAAAACTATGCGCTCCAAATTCCTATCTTTACAATTCCGAATCCAGTACACCGAAACTCCTACCCTACCCACTCTCAATCATCCAAAAAAAAACTCCTAATCCATCTTGCTCTCTGATTCTCTAACTATCACCCACAAAAAAATTAGATCAAGGTCTCCCCTACCTCTCCTGATCTAGATCTAACTCTAGCCAACTACCCGCAGGAGAGAAGAGAGAAAAAACCAACAAGGCTCTCAAGCGACAGATTGGAATTCAAAATCCCACCCAAACTACATCCATTCCTTATAAGTTCATCTAACACATTATCATCCATTAAAATCAAACCTAGTCTAACACTAACAAAACTCTCACTACACTCATAGAACACCGGGAGTTCTATTTTACCACAATTAGTCTCCAATGGTATTCTAAAGAATCAACCAAATAATTAACCAAAATATACTGATAGATTAGAATAATAAACTTAAATATACTAATATCATAGACTAAAAGGATAAACTAAAACAATAGACTGAGATAGTAGACTAAAATGATAGACTAAAATGATATGCTAAAATAATAGACTAGAATGATAATCCAAATTGGACCATTAGACTAAGAAGATAGACTAAAATAATATACTAAAATAATAGACTAAATAATAGTTCAAATTGTACAAACACTAAGAATCCCACAATTAATTGGTTAAAAATTGATAAGCAGCTAAAATTACTCAAACATAAAGGCATAATGGAAAAGGCCTACCAAAATCAAAACCAAATAGCACACCACACGGAAAATTTTCTAATCAGCTAAAATGCTGCACTTAGACAAATAAATAATGCAAAGTAAATAAAAAACTTGCGGTAAAGGTTCACCGCTAAAGTGGACCGTCTCGACGGTTCACAAGCTCCAAGGCACAAACCATCCTAGGACCCTCATGGTCCAAATCCGCTTTTTCCTATCCTCACTAAGCTCCTTGAGCTGAAAGACCCGCCTATGACAGAACCTAAAGTTTGGCTCTAGATAACCATGTTTACTCTTGATGACGCAATGGCGTCAACACTCATCAAGACGTTCTTCTGCGACTACAAATACTAGCCGTCATTGTACAAGCTTTGCAAGGCCGAGCAACACAATAACGTGTCCAATAGGCACACAGCCTTTAACGTCCACCTTTTCTTCATGTTCAAGGGTCATGTCCCGAAATTCATTCGTGGACTTGTCAAGAAAGAGTACTCTACTAGCCTGATTTTATATTACAATGATCCCTTGGAGAACCAGCAGGAAAAGTGGAGATTGCACTCCAACAAGCTGCAAATGGAGTTCTATTTGGAGTTACTCCAAAACTTTGCAACATTGGGAGGGAACGTTTTTGGCATCTATACGGGTGTCAAATGCATGCTGGCTGCAAAGGTATAGTTCCACTCCATTTGAAGCGCAGTCATTACGTGGTTGACTATTATCTTCGAGTCAATGGTAGTCATTGTCTTAATTTGCTGCTGTCATTGTGTGGTGTATGGTGTGTTCGTGTCTCCGTGTATGTGTAGTACTCCCCACTAACAATGTTGATGCTCACTCCTCTTCTATTTTCAACTCGAGGAACACTACTAGAAAATCCTACTGTCTGTTGATTAGGTCGCGTTGATGCGGGACACTTTTCTGTTAATTTGGATAGAAATCTGTTGATTTGGACAAAAACGCAACCATATCAACACAAAAGTGTCGTGCATCAACTCGACCAAATCAACAGAATAAATGGGTTTTCTAGTAGAGGAAATTTGGCGACGCTCATCGAGTTTAGTGCTCTCTGTTGTTTTTATTGAATCTTGACCATATACTTGCTGATCGTACAAATATACGGGTTGAACTACCACCGGATCTCCAGTAATGTGGAGATGGAGAAGCTCAAGACTTAGGAGAAGATGACTTAGAGGCTCCACATAAAGGATAGCCTTTTTGAGAATTCCTTGTAGATGGAGAATCAAATTCACTCAGTACTCTTGCGCTCAAACGATGTTGAGTCCACCCCCTTTAAAGATGCAAAGGGAAATGTGGAAACCCAATTAGAGGAGGAGGACCGTAACAAAGAAAAGGAGGGGAAGGAGCCAAGCTCCAGCCAATTTGGGTGCTGAGGACTTTAACCAGTATAGGCCTCAACTTTATCAACCCCACGACATTGGAGCAGATAACGAATCGCATCATGCAAATTTGTTATAGAATGACCGTGCAATGTGACCAATCATCGTCCTCAAATCCTCGAGTTGAGGTTTGAGGATAGTCACTCCGTTTACAATTCTGCCAACCCGCCCCCTCTTTAGAAGTCGCAGATGTTTTTCGCGTTGTCCAGTTCAGACAACTGTCCTCCACAACGGGAACCTAAACAAGCAAAGAGCCTTCTTGACCTAGCTATTGGCGCTCAAATCATCACTCTTAGCGACACGCCATATAGAAGGGTCCAAAAAGTAGTTGAGATGGGATTGCGAGTGTGGCAAGCAGATTCACACCTATTGCGGTGGACTATGAAGACATCATTTGTAAAAGAACAATTTTTGTCAACTTGTCAATCTTCTTCTAAGACTCTAATTGCCTATCCTTCAAGGCTTAAATCTCTCTATCATTTGCCTCCTCCGCTTCTTTCTTTTTCTTCCTCTTCAGCTCTTTCTCCTCCTACTGATGCATTTCTTTAATCTTGCACACGTTTGACTTGGAATTGGGATTAGAGGAGGACGCTAGGACACCGGTAGGGTTTGTACCCGACTCCAAGAGTGGACAGGCGAGATTGGTGTCACAGAAAGACAACGCAATGAGGGTGATACTTGTAGGTACTCTCCGCAAGAGTAGATGTGGCTGCCGGTTCATCTTCACTCAACTCCCCCTCTTGTCTAGGCAGCGGACTACCATTGTCTCCATGCACCGAAGGATGAAGAGCTTGTGGACTACAAAAGTGAGCCACTTCATCTGCAACATGAACTGACACCGGTTGTTCCCGCCGATGATATTGTCAACAATTCCCCACCTGATCAAGCTACACATGTACACTCTCCTGACCTTTTAGATGCTTAAGAATATGTATGGGTCGCCAAGATGTTGCTTAATGGAAGTGTCTTGCTGCCTCCATCAATTTGTCCTTGCATATATTTAGACTCTTATTTCTATTCAATCTAGTTGACAGGAGGGAGTGCCCAATCTGTAATTATGTGGTGCTATCAACTCATCCCAATGTGACAACCTCGTGTAGAATAGTGTAGATTCACAAAAATCAAACGTAGTTTTTGGATGCGTGCATAGCTGCCCCCTCGGTGAGATTTTTTAACTAGATGATTGTATATTATTTATTCAATACATTTAATATATGAAGCACTAAATTTTTGCAAATCCCTACCTAATGTCTTTCTATTTACTATATTTATTGTTCCAATCAAAATAGCTTTGAAGTGTGCACCGTCTGCTGCCCCTGAAACCATCACTTGTGGGAGGTATCTTGTGGTCACTTAGTGGGATGAAATGCTAAACGTCACTCTCAACCTCCTTTGTCTCTCCTTTTGCGTTCAATTAGGTAATTCCACTTGTTTTGTGTTTGATTTGATCAGGTCGTGTCGATGTGTAGCGAAGCTGCTTAACTGCAGAATGTTTCCTTTTTAGTATGTCGACCGTGGGAAAAGACGTAAATCATGTGCTTGACTATAACGGAATTCTCTGCCAGTGCGTCCATAAGTCACAACTCCCAAAGATTGCATGGGTTAACCATGTTGACTTACACGTCTTTTCGTTGTCCATTCCTACCTTGCTTGGACCTAAGTACGTCTAAACTTGTCTTTGTTTGGCTGACTTCCTTGCAGTAGTCGCTGAGGTCGCTGATTTTCTTGTCGTTTGGAGCTCAATGAAGAGGTCCACCATAGAGTTCATCGCGGGCTTCCTCTTCAAGGGCGTCAAACAACCCTTCGAGATAATGGGGCAAGAATTCTGCAATATTCCTAGAGTCTTAATCTTGTTTGTAACGTGGGAACGACGTCCTCATGGAGATCCTTGCTCCGAGGCTTTGAAAGCTCCACTCCTCTTGTGGTTTGGGCCACCTACGACAATATGTGGGGGAAAATTGGATTGGGCAAGGTCCGCTACTTTCGTCAAATCCCCTCTATTCCCATTTCTATTGTGGGCTTAGGACTCCAGCGCCAACTTGGGTTGTTTTTACAATTTTCCGGGGATTTGTTAGTTGCGGGCCACCGTAGTTTGTAGAAGTAATGTTGTCTATGTCTGGGTGGTTGAACTGTAATTACATTTTGTATAGTTAATTATATACCTCCGATTTTTTATGAATAAATGTGAGTATTGGAATTTGTAAATGATTCGTGTGCTCTCAGGAGTGATGTTTCCATGTTAGATTCTCTTATGGTTCTCTCCGTTGCTCTTGATCTTTGCATTGCGGATGGTATATAGGACCACCCGTCATTGTATTGGTTGGTTTCATACCTTGTTTTAGATCTTGTTTGGTTCTTTGATTGGCAATTTCGTGGAATACTCACTGCCCCCGCGTAGCGCCTGACAAAAAGTCTAACGCCTTATTCCTTGGGACGTCAGAGTCAGTTGGAGGTAGTTGTGGTCCGTCTAAGTATTCAAGGCTGTATATCCTCTGCTCGGCTACGGACACTACATCTGCCGCCATCAATTTCTCCAAGATGAGTATGGATGATGGCATCGTCAATAGCCTTCCCAGTCAAAGTTGTGTCAAGACCCCCATTTGCTCCCCACCGTCGTTGAAGCGTTTAACATCGACGTTGGTCCGAGGTCGCTCTCATTTGCCAACTATGCGTACCAAGTCTACTCTACATAGGAAATTGTAAAGAGGCAGTGGCAGTGACGTTCTGATTTACTCGCCTCAAAGACAATGGTGTTTTGTTGGCGCATCCTCCTGTACATGGAGACGTGCATCTGGCAGCCTCATTCGGGAAACGTTAGCGCTGGGCCTCCTTGCATGCGTCCAATGCAGCTTAGTTTCCTTAGATCAAAGATAATCCGTTTAACCATGCCCGGTCTTGGAGAGGCAGCTCTTCTAGCTCTAGCAGTTATGTCTCCATTCCTCCTATCGTGCGAGATGATCGTCGGCTGGCGGACTCACAATCAACATAGTACTCGAATCTACGCTTTGTAAAAAGAATTCATATTCCTTGACCTACCAGATCTCTATCAAACACCGAGATTCTCTTGCGCGCAATCATGCGCCAGTCTAAGGATAACTTGGCTCTGTGGATGGGGACGCCCAATCCAATGCCTATCCAAAGTGGATCCCCAATGCCTTCACAACGCGAGGATATCTTTTGAGGCTTGGCAAAGGTGAAAGCGTTGGAGGCTGCAAAGATTTGTTATAGTCTATGCAATGATGGCTAGCAAATTAGGTCATGTGTTCCTCGTAGTAATAGCTCGTTGCTTACTATTGTATTACTATTAATATTAGCATTCTTTAAAAAAAACCCATAAACATTTGATAGCCATATAGAGTACGGTTGTTTTTGAATACTAACCTCTTTTTTCCCTAAGCACCTATACTTTAAAGGGAATATTTGAATATTTGATGTCAATAATTGTATCATAATCCACTATCATTCATACTTGTATACTTCAACACACGTATCTTTTACACTTGTATACACAAGCACAGTCTTTGTAAATTTCCACGCTCCTAGAAATTAAATAATTTGTACAGACTTTCCATTTTCACAATCAAATTGCTTCATGTCATTTTTGTTCTATTTCTCTTGGAATGTGTTTGGCTGCTTGCAACATCTCTTTTTTCAATCTTTGTTGTATTTGGAGTTCTACTTGTCTATTGTATCTACAATTATCTTTGAAGTGGTTTAATGTATGGAGGTCTAAAAATATTCATATTGTCTCAATTTAATGAACATTAATTGTATCTATTTATCGTGGATTGTAGTAATCTTAAAAGAACTCCATCTTGTGTAATTTCAATAGTCAATTTAATTTGAGCTTTATTTATCTTTGGCTTCAACAAGTATCTTTGGGACAAAACCCGCAATAGAAGGATGAAAGTCTCAAAATGACCAAATCGTATCAATTTGATGAATATTGCCTCAAAAGTATCCATTGTCACGGGTAGATGATCTTTTAAATTGGTTGGTGCTAAATACTTTGGTCTCATAGACTCGAAGTCTGGATACTATCAGATTTGTATTAATGAGTTTGATATGCACAAATGGCAACAAGGACAAGGTATGGGTCCTACGAGTTCCTCGTGATGCCGTTTGGGCTGTGCAATGCACCAACAACATTCATGTCCTCATGAACTCAATGTTTCATAAAGAGTTGGACAAATACGTGGTGGTTTACATTCATGACATATTGGTGTAATCTAAAACAAAAAATGATCACACACTAGACATAGAAAAAGTATTGTCAAAGTCAATAAAACAAAAGTTGTTGGCAAATATTTAAAAAGAGTGAGTTCTTTCTACAGGAGTTGGAGATCTTTAGACATGTCTTGGATTGGGAAGGAATTAGACCGGATCCTAAGAAGATAAGGGCTATTTTGGAATGGATGATTCCAATGTCTTAGAAGGGGATGAGAGAGTTTTTGGGATTGGCTGATTACTATAGGAAGTTCATAAAGAACGTTTCCAAGATAGCTGGCCGCTATCACACTTGCTCAATAAAGAAGGTAGAGTGTTGCATTGAACTGATGCATATAATAAGGATTTCAATGGACTCAAGTCACTCTTGTTTACTACGGATGTGCTAAAAGACCCAAAGTTTGATGGGCCATTTGAAAACCATACGGATGCGAGTGGCTTTGCAATTAGAGAGAACTCTCAAGCAGAATAAGCAACCCATTGCTTATAAAAGCAAGAAATTGGCGAGGTGACAATTGAGGTTGTCAATTCATGAGAAAGAATTGTATGCAGTGGTTCAGTGCCTTGAGACATAGCAACTTTACGTTGAAAAGTTGAAGACTTAAGTCATCAATGATAAAATATCGTTGAAGTATTTTGATTACAAGTTGCACGCTACACCAAAGGAGCTAAGATGGTATGATATCATCATTTCAATGGATGTAGAATTGATCCACAAACCTGGAAGGAATAACTTAGTGCCAAATGCACTAAATAAAAGACAAGAGTTGATCACTCCTCGGCTCTTCACTATAGTTGAAGAGGAGCTGGATGAAGTCAAGCATGATCTGAAGGAGACCATGAAGACAAATGCGGATGCCATCTATACAAAGAGGCTCTTTGATATGTGGCCGTGTGATGGAATGAAAGACATGGTTTGATATCAAGGTAGAGGGACGACTACAAGTCTAAAGAAGAAAACGATTTGCATTACTTTAAGCAAAACCGCCTTTACATTCTAGTCAGAAGGGAATTTGAGGAAAAAGTTACTTCATGACTATTGTGATACACTGCTTGCGGAACACAAAGGTGCATGGGCAACTCAAGCTGAGTTGAAGAAGAAATACTTCTGGCCTTGCATGCAATTCTATGTTAAAGAATACATCAAATGTTTTTGTCAAGTTCCAAATAAATAAGCAAAACATTTAGCCTAAGATTGGAAAGCTCTTGTCCTTGTCTATTCCAAAGATGCCGTTTCAATCCGTCTGGATGGATTTCATCACAAGTTTTCCTAAGTTGGAGGAGTGGGATGCAATCATGGTGATTGTGAATAGGCTCAAAAAATAGGCATTCTTGTGCCTTGTACAAAGAAGTGACGACGGATGAGGTGGCCTAGTTGTTCTTTGACAACTGGGTTAAGCACAAAGGGTTTCCATGGCACATTGTTAGAAATTGGTGTTTGGTTTTTCAATTTACATTTTAGCAACACATGATGCGCAAGACAAGTGTGAACTTCATGATGACAACTATTTGGCATTCTCCAGGAGATTGGCAAAGTGAGAGGATAAACTCCGTCCTCAATATGTACATGAGGTCAATTTTGTGAAGGAGAGAAATTGGATTGGCCAACGTAGTTACCAATAGAAAAATTATGCTAAAACACAACAAAAACAGAATATCTTGGCAAATCGCTATTTTTTGTGTGCTATGCACAAGAAGCAACCTAGACAACTAACTTTTCCTCTAGTCAAAGTGAATGGTACCGGGACTAGAAAAGGCTCTCGGGCTACTTCTTGAAAGACGCGGTTCTATGAATTTCACGACATAATGTAATCTTGAAAAATTCAAAGGCTAAATATAGCCAAGTCTCAAAATCATTATGCCAATGCTGTGAACAGGCATTAGAAAGATGAAAAATATGCAATTGGAGAAAAGGTTTGGTTGCATTCAAGGAACTTGGGGCTACCTTTGGAAATGTCAGCTAAATGGTTTGCAAGGTGGATTGGACCATTCCAGGTGAAGAAGATTATTCACCAAGATGTTTATATAGGGGACATTGAATTGGCAAAAGAGTTGGAAAGAATTGGCATCTAGTGTTTCATGTTTCAAAACTCAAGAAGTACTATGAGGATGACAAGAACTTGTAGTTGTAGCAAGAGGGTCTGCGCCTACAATTGGAGTATGAACTTTTGGGTGGTTCAAAGGGTAGGATCAAAGTAATCTTGGATTTACAACTTGTACAGGGTAGCGACAAACAATACAAGTGTTTGCTTCATAGGTACAACCCATTTGAGTTTGAATGAATCACTGTTAGTAATTTGATCCATGTTAGGCACTTGACCAAGGCATTTAATGCTAAGAAATTAGCGGATGCAAAGTAAGCAAAGGTCAAATCCAAAAGTAAAGCACGAGTTGCCCTAATTGATAACTCAAACATTCAATAGATAACTGATGAGGAGGAAGAACAACATGCATTGTAAGACAACTCACATTTATAATAGAAGATGATGGAGACATCATACTTTGAATGACTAGAGAGAAGAAGGAAGAGAAATATTGTACCTCTCCTTAGGGTTTGGGGCAAACAAGTTTTACTCCAAACAAAGTCATGTTCATTGACAACAAGTTAAAAACAAAAAACAAACCCATGTCTAAAAGACAAGGTGAAAGAGCTCTAACGAGGCCCAAACTCTGTAAGGAAACACAAAGAGGAACTGTGGCAATGGGCGCTGCTAAAGGGACTTACACTTTGGTTTCCTTTTTATCATAGCTTGTTGTGGCAAGATCAACCTGTAAAATTCAAGCCGCAGTGGGAATCTGCCGTATGATGCATTTTGAAGCAGGAGCGCATGTTGGCCAACAATGTTCTAATGGGTCAACGGAAAGAGGAGCTTGCCAACTCTGAGACACATTCTACCTCCTGGCATTTATAAATGCTCATTACTAGCTTTTGGAAATGTGAGGTTGTGAAAGGGAATGCTTTGGTGAGAATTGACAACGGAGTATCAGCAAGGATTTAGTCCGAGTCGTACATTTGGACCAATATGCGCAAAGACAAATACAAACCGCAAAGGACACGGAGCGAGGGCATTGATCACGTGAAAGGGTTGGTCAACTCGGGGCGCACGAAGGTAAAACTCATCTGCCTAGACTGAGATAGATGGGAGTGCTATATTGATACTTGATGAGAACGTCAAGTTCTTTAGAAATGGGGAAAGTGTAACGCCTCTCAATATAGAAGGGCATCACAAAGATTGGATGCGCGGTCTAGTTGGAGGCCGCCATCCTGCAAAAAGAAGATGAGGGTAGAATCTCGTTGAAACCTTGTATCGGGCGGGAGGACCAATACAAGTGGTAGGATGGCCCGTGCCTTGGACGGGGCACGAACGGTGGTGCCTCTGGCTAGGCCTGTGGCGTCAAGGTGAGGACAACGATGGACTTAGAACATGTGGTAGCGCGTGGGAAAGCCGCACTTGCGGCGTGACGTTGGCGTAACACGGCGGGACCTGTAGGTGTGAATCTACGAGAGCCCAGGAGCTGGGATACACCATTCAAGACTGGGTCTCGGGTTGTGAGTGTTGGGCTAGTCGGATACTAACGTGTGTATTGCTTGTGCATGTGAAGTTTTAGGAGCCGCATCAAGTAGGCGGCGCGAGACGTAGTGAAAGAGTTGCATTACATCCCCTTTAAATATGTACAGTCCTTTTTATTTTTCCCTAGGTGCAAAGGCTACTAGCTCTCTAGAGTATCAATTGTGAATACAACAACCTTCATAATGAAATTCAACACTAGATATAGCAGCAGTATTGATTAGAGAAAGCAGATTTTTTCCTGATAGAAGGAGAGTAAAGTACTTGACATATTATGCAGACGCCGCTCTTAAAAAAAAGTATATCCACATTATCAACTCCCAGCACATGTCTTTGACCTCCTGTTGATTTGATGCCAAAGCAGTGATTGCGTTTCAAGCTACAAAATATAGACTTGTTGCCATTGATGTGGTTTATTGCTTCTAAATTGAGATACCTGACAGAAGAGTTTTACTTCCTCGGACACGGTTCAGTTCTGCTAATTGCAAGAGCTTATTGGTTAAAAATTTCGGGGATGCTAATCTCCACTATGCATTTTGATTTGCATTCTCTCTCAATATGGCCCTCTTGAAGACAAAAGTTTCACACCTCTACATGCGATGTCTTAAGGCCACATGCTTGTACCTTGGATAATAATTGCTGTCGATGTTGCGTCCCTTTGAGATTGCTTTATAGAAGTGTTGATGTGGAACCTGAGAGTAGGACCGTGAATCTTGGTATGGAACATTGGTATTCCTCCGGAATGAGGAGGTTGGTGATTACTGATTACTGATAGTAGTTGTGACTTGACTCGGTGATATTGGAGCTACATGGCTGCGTTAACAATAGAAAGGTCTTCTGTTACGATAGATGGTCACAACTTTAACACCCTTGTTCCATTGCTAGAAGAGATTGTTGTCTACTACACAGTGAAGCATCTAACCAAGGAGTACAAAGAGTTCAAGATTTGCAAGAGAATGCTTCTCCATCACAAACTTGGCAAGTCATCTTTTTGTAGTGTTTTACGTATGTTGTTGAGATGAATAAGGGTGATTATGTTTGACATATGTTTTACGTATGTTTATCGTAGAAATAACGTACAAAAGACATATTATAAACATGAAATTTTTATCATGTTGTGTTTTTTCATGTTTGTAATATGTCATTTGTTTGTTATTAATATGATAAACAAATGTGAAATGTATGTCAAACGTAATCACCTATGTTCATCTTTGCGACATACGTAAAACATTGCAAAAACATGACGTCCTAAGTTTGTGACGTCAACAACAAACAACTACTTCAATATAAAGCACTGGAATCATTACTTTTGAGCAAAGAAATCTCAAAGAAATTTTCTATCAATTGTTTCTATCTAGGATCGCTAGATGTCTCATATCTACGTTTCTAGGCAGTTCAACACATACATGGGTCTTCATATCTCTTCAACATGATAAGCTTATTTGCATTATTTGTTAATGTTGCATAATCATTTGGCCCCATATGTGCTGATGTTGTTGTGACGTAAAAGTCAAAAAGAGAGTCCATCTGGAATGTGGAAGACATCCTATAGGACCAAAGTCCGTAATTGTTAGTTCCCATTGAAGTGATGAGCTTCTAAGATAATGACGTTTGAGGAGGAGATGCGTGTGACGTTGTCTATTGGTGGTAGCATAATGATGATTGGACTACTAGTAATTTTAGGATATCTTGAGTCTGCAGATGTAGGTTGGTTTACAAGTGAGTGTACTAGACTGGACATAATGACTCAAGTGATAAGAAGTGTTAGCAAGAATGCCTTGCAAGAATGTAGTTGATGACCACAAAGATTCTACTCCTTAACCAGATTCACTAAATTTGGGACACAAAGGACTTGGTCCTAGGAATGGTGCTTTGACACCATGATAGTACATAAGTAGAACACTACACTTAGACGAATTGCTTTAGTTGGAAATATAACATTTAATCAAAAGAAGAAAATGAAACACCATAAATTTTCGATTGAGAACAGGTCGGAACAAAGAACGCCACTAGATCACTGAAGAGATAACACCTAGTGGGTATACGCGTGGTTCAACATTGGAAGCTAAACTTCCAACGCCATGTAAATCAAATCGTCGGTGTTGCTTAGCAAAATGAGGATATCATCAGGGGTTGATCCGACCTTGGAGACAAATACGCTGAAGGGCTTATCAAATGATCAATTCTTTAAATTCAGAGCATTTAAAAAAGACAACAAAGAACCAAAATACAAAAGGCTTACAAGTTGTTTCGATTCCATAGCACTCCTGCGAAGCTACTGCATGAAGACAAGTCTATACCACTACTTAGATCACTACGCCTTGTAAAGGACTCGAATTAACATGAAAAAACCAAGAGCTAGCCGCTCAAGAGGCCAAAATTGCGTCGCAATGTTGCCTAAGGGATCCTGGAATCTACAAGGCAATCAATCACACTCCGGATTCCAATCTACTACTACACAAAGAGATTATGTCCCGAACTTGAACCATCAACACAACTCAATTCACCGTTATTGCATGGAATTTAACCAAGCCGATGTTGCATTTCAGAATCCTCCAATAGATCAGAGTCAAAGCTAGTCAAAGTCTCTGTGCCACTGCTTGATCTCGATCCACCATCAATACAACTTCTTTCTATAACTTTGTAGTTGCTGTAGCAAGCTTCGATTTCTCAACACATGCCTTGCTTGTACTTTGATTGTATCTAGGGTTAGTATTGTTGATCTTGATCATCTCATCCTATTGGCTGATCAACCAAGAGTTGTCACAAAAAGACACTGCCCTTCATACTTCACAAATTCCTACTTTAATTCTAATTTGATGAGCAGGACTTCGTCAAATTTTTTAGAGAGCGACAATAAGCCTTTCTGGCCCTCTTAATATGTTTGTTTCAACAACCTCAATCTTGAAACTGCATCTATCTTCATTCATAAATCCTTAAATTTGCAGATGTACGTTTTAAAGAAACTGAACATAAGAAGGTCTTTTTGGTATTGCTAATGACCTGATGGACCAAAAATGAATTTTTAAACTTGAATTTTTTTTTCCACACATGAGTATAGAACAATCAAATGTGAGAATTTTTTGTTGAATTTTGAGAGTGGATTTGGTTCTTTAAAGAATTCATTATACGGTGCAATTTGAGCAAGTTGGTACAGCATTTAGCATATCGTGCATATTGCGCAAGGCAATGATGGTGCGTCAAATATCCATTTCCAGTGCCAATCTTTCTATCAAAGAGCTAGAAGAGATGGAAATCCAACCGTATAGTCACTTCAAGTGCAAGCTTTGCTCGATGCCTCCATGGATTTTAGCAACAAAGAACAGGTTTGCAACGGACCGACTTGTTCAATTCTATGCATGCAAAGCGAATACATTGTCTACATGTACAACCGGACAACAATTGACCAGTGAAAGAGACTATATTCTAGGTGCGTAAGTGGTAGAAAACGACATCATAGGCGGTTGCGAGTCGCACAACAATAGCTCAAGCACATGAACCGGTTCTGACATAAATCTTTGCAGCCAACGGGAAGTGTTGTATCCTTCCTTCGCTTGCAATTCTAATTAAGCAGATTATGAATCAAAACCGTTACAAAGTACAAACAT
Source organism: Pohlia nutans (assembly GCA_022496805.1). Taxonomy (NCBI): domain Eukaryota; kingdom Viridiplantae; phylum Streptophyta; class Bryopsida; order Bryales; family Mniaceae; genus Pohlia; species Pohlia nutans. The sequence goes on along the minus strand of CM040106.1, from coordinate 7,492,370 downwards.
GGTAGCTGGGGAGTGTTCTTTTTGGTTGATGCTCACTAACCTTGGTAGCATCAAACTGTTGACTTCAGATGCTTCCACTAAATATTGACATGATCATGGCATTTGAAACATATTCCATATGATCAGACAGAAAACCTCACTCACATATTGATGAATAACCGCCAATCCCAAAACAACCGACCCCCGCTAATAAAACAAAACAAGTGAATGCATTCCAATTGCAAGCAATTTATAAGTTCTAAATTGTCATCCTGCATTGGCTGACTATTTCTATGCTCAAAGTTACTTTCTTACTGCCACCAACGGCACCTACAGCAGTGACTAGTATTCGGACTTCTAACATCAACACCACTACGACAAGTACAAATGTTATGCACACAACTTGCCAACGCCAATGTACTGTACATTATTCACGGCATTGCTGACAACAACACAATTGTGGTGTGTTGTGCAACGTCAAGGCCACGATCTCTCTATGCTTCAAAGCACTACAGCATGCGTCCTACACCTCAAAATCATCCAACTAATGCATATTGGTAGGGAAGGAATTCTTAGAGTGAAGAGCTAAGGGAAATCGCGTTTGTCGGAGTTGTACCATAATGCTTTTTAGAGCGCAATATTCGATGTTGCATTTGGAACGCGCTTCAACCGTGCCCTTAAACGTCAATGCAAAATTGCTTGGTACTGAAGAGCACATGCCAACCTACAAAAAAATAGATCCACCGATGAAGTTAGTAACTAACAACACGGACACACCTACATATTGCGATCACTACACTGACAACATAATATGCAATAAAAGATTGCACCAAATTTGAAGGAAAATAGTGGCAGGTTGGCTTTTGAGTTAAAATTAATTTCATTTTATTTCTCAGGTTTTCATACGTATGTGCTAAATATGTTACTTGTCGTCTCCTCTTACTCACGTTGTTTAATTAATTCAAGATGTACAAACATCATTTGCAATTTGTTCATATGTTTCATTGACTACGTCCTTTGATTGCAATGAAAATAGGACAAAAACATTTGAGAGTGCTTGGGCGCTCCTTATTGACGACTCTAGAACCCCGTAAACTTCTTTATACTACTAATCACAATAACAATACGGATACCATCCTTTTCAAGTAGATCAACCCTCTAAAGGTTTCAATCCATTCCTTTCCCCCCTTCCAAATATCAAACACGACTGCGTCAAAATGCAATTACTGTTTTAAAACAAAAGTACAAAATTGGGAGCTCTTACTCCCTAATGTGATTCATACCAGCCTCCTCTTCTCTTCGCTATTCCTTGTTGCTACTCTACGTACCACTACTATCCTCTGATGTGCGTACCGTCCTCTCTATCCACTAACACTCTACTGTCCATTCTCACTAACTAGCCAAGGGGAGACAGTTTTATCCCTTGAACCCTTGGCTCCTATCCCTAAACCCTAACTCAACGGCAATTACATCAGTCCATTCTTTTGCAATGACCTGTAACTGCATAGTTCTACTAGCAATTCTAGAATCTTTCAATAACACCTATTTATAGAAAATCCTAGTAAAGAGATAAAATGATTCATCTTCAAGCACAAAATAAAGAAGATAAAAAAGAGAGTGCAAAAAGTCTCAATATAAAAAATATGGCCTTCAAGGCCATATTAGTTATATTGAGACATTTTGAAGCTTTTGAGATGGAATGCTAGTTATTCAAGAATTCATTTTAAAAATAATAATTTAATCCAAAATAACATAATGCCTAAATAGTGATTCTATAATGTAATTCTAAAAGTTGATGTCCTTACCTATTTATAAAAAACTACTAGTAAAGAGATAAAAGCAGAAGATAAATAAAATAAAAATGAAAGTGCGAAATGTCTTTATGTAATGAACATGAATTTCTAGTAACTTTGACAAATTCTTTCCAATGGTATCTTTTTAAGTTTTTCGTTCCCTTGGTCCCTTACAAAGTTTGATAGATTTTTAATTCGTTTAGTTGTAGTTGATACGGTACGCGGTTCGTGGAGTTGTAAAAGTATTTGCACCAATATATTTACTAGTAGTATATTACATCATTCATGCTCGAGGCCTATACATTCGTGGTTGAATTTGAGAATTCAAGATTCTTTTAAGTCAAACCGTGCGGTTGCCAACGCTACAACTTTGAAGTCTGCAAAGACCTCCACAAACATAAAGAATCACCGATAGAGCCCATTTTTACCGTTACTACCAAATCCTACCAAAGAGCAGAAAGTGCAGCGACGTTAATGCCTACAATTTTGCCACTCCGACACAAAATACGCTTTCTTGTGCTAGACCTCCTAATCCACAAGGTGAGTAACAGTGTCTCCTTGCTAGCAAAACAAAACGGGAATTCAGAATTGGGCGACCTCAATTCTAGTAAAAATGTCTGTACTACTTGCCTAAGTTGTTGGAGTCACATCTCAAATTTGGTACCGGTGCAAATCACCAAAACACCTTCCAACGTTTATGCCTCTCCATTGTCATATAATCATTATATCCTCCTCTATGAACAAATTCAAACCACCTCGTTGAACACAGTTAAACCTCCTACGTCCACGGAAGACGCAAAAGGGCTTCTATTATTGCGGCCAACCATACTCACGTCAAATGTGGCGTCCAAGACCCAACACTAGTACTTCCAAACTTTGGCTTTGAGCTAAGCAGAGACTAAAAAAAATTTGCAAATCAAACACGTGTACTATGAATCTACCAACGTTTTTAGGCAAATGCACAATTTTCCAACAATTTATGAGACGGACCCACTTGTTCTTACATCCACCACAATATCCCTTTTGCTTTGCGGTACATACAACACAACGCACACACTTGGTACTCTTGTTGAAGGCGCACATCGAATGCCCAAGCCTAAGACAAATTACAGTGGCCAGCCTCTCTCGACGGCAACAATCAGCTCGAACAATATTGTCTACCAACCATCTAGCTATGACCAAATGGAAGTCCATATGATTGACCATCTTTAGGCCTAGCTCCATCATTTGTGGCTGGAGGGTCGCGTGGTGTAGTTGCCACAAAGGTGATTTGAGACATCTACACCGCGCATCATCTCTTGATATTTCAAGTGCACAGGTGTAGTGGAGACCGTTTCACAATTTTTCCTCCCTCAAGTTCTTCTCTACACTTTTTGCTGCGGTTGCCAACCAATCTATAATATTGACAAAAACACCACCAATTTCTTATCTTGCCGCAAAACAGAGACCATTTGCCTATGGACATGGATTTTTTGACGATACTACCACAGTGATTCTTATTCTTTGCTCTCTTCGTTTCTTTAAGCATCCCGAGTCAATTGTATCTAGCGATCCCGGTCGTCCAATAGCTGCGGCATAGTAGCTCATTGAAGAGCCTCGGAGAGGGCGGCTACCGTGCAAGCCTTAAAAAGGAGAGCGGAGAGCGGAGAGCAGAGATTTGGAGAGCGGAGAGCGGAAAATGGTCAGAATTTTTCCAAAAATAACATAATATTTGAAGGTATATTCGAATATTCTGAAGGTCAATTCATGTCGAAATATGATTTTTTTACCACGGTAAAGATTTTAATTCAATCATTTATGAGATATTTACCGTGGTAAATATGAATTCCGTGGTCGATAACATCATTTACAAAGGTGAGAAACAAATTTTTCAATAGCATCTCTTTATTAAAAGTTGAAGTACACACTGTCTATGCTCACAGGGCAAGTTTGATTTTGCAATCAACCGCATGGTCTACGTATTACATTTGCATTCCGGTTGTATGAGTCTATAAGCCTAATGGACGACATTTTTCCAAGCGGAAAATCTTTACGAAACGGTTTCATCATAGTAGGATTAGGTTTGTGTCCCAGCAAATCTCTGGAATATGTACTAGGAGGAATGTTTCCAACCTTGGAGTATGCATGATGGACAATGCGTGCATCATCATTGTGATCTGAATCAAACGCAACCCTTAGTTCATCACACTCCATCACTTTCGCACCTTGCTTGCTGCGGTCAACCATAGTAGAGCAGTGCTCGCTTTGCTCATGTATGACCACTTAAATAGCACGCTAAGATAGTATAACGTCATCGCTAACACTAGTCACTGGTGTACGTTGGAGTGGGGATGCTAGTCGAATTCTAGACAATCTTTGCATCGCACTTCTTCTTAGTTACTACTCTCATTGCCCAACACGACTTGGCACATGTTTTGGATAGCTGAGCAATGTGCCAAACTCGCTCGTTCACAATGGATTCTTATACCGCGGTAACATGTTGAATTCCACCTTCCAGGACAAGGGGTGAGGATGGAATCACGAGGGATATTAAAATCTCATTGAGTGATGCAATGACCTCTGATGTTTCGGATACTTTCTCCTCGACTATTGCTGGTATAGAGGCTACTATAGAGAGAGCAGCTCGTTACGATGCTCAGGGAGAAGACTAGTTCAATGTATCCGGCCGATGGGGCTGACTGTCATCTCCAAGCGGCAGGTCCGGCTTTCGCTTGGTTGAGCCAAATACCTCTTCTCCTTCCAAGTGAGGATCACTGATGCAAAACTCAATAGCTCCAGGCACATCACTCCAGGCACATTGCCTCCTTCAGCACTCTAGGGTCGCCCGTGCTTTTGGCTCTTCTTTCTGCATTTTTTAGCTAAAATTTGTTCTTGCTGGGACCGGATCCTCCAACGTCTCCCTTTAAGAATTGGTAGTATGCCACTACCTGCATAAACGCGCGAATGTAGTCGTCGATAGTGGCAACATAGAGGTCATTACCTTTGTTGCTAGATGCTTAATGCGACTTGTTGTGCACAGTCTCAGCAAGGTTGCAAGACGGCATGTCCGCTAACGCCTCTTCGTCAAGGTTCTGTAGAAGTCTATTATAAGAATTGTCACGTAGAGTCGATTAGAAAGCAGTGCTTAAGAAAGAAATTGCAAGATCAATGCATACTCACCAACTGCATGAAGCCACTCCATTGTCGATATCGGAAGTGCCAAAAGGCTAGCCAAAGATCCAAGTGTCTCAACATTGTCTCTGATGCAGCTCCAGAAGATAGCCACCAAGCCTTGAGTGCTAGGTATCACGTATCCGCCTTACCTTTGGTCTTGGAATCTCTATACTGCATGCAAAGGCGCTTGAGCTCATCTCAAAGTTCTTCGGAGATGTAGTGTTTGTTATGCTTTTTGAAAGACTGTGACAAATGAAAGAAGCACGTCCTCTCTTGGTCCACCATTGGATCTTTGGGATTCCCATTTCTGTAGATGAACCTGACTGCATTCCAATTGGCTTGTACACTATCTGCCATAAAGCCCATGAATTGTGGATTGGAAATGTCAGGTCTCTCCATGACGGCAATCAAGTTCTTCCAGAAGACAATTTGAGCATCTATGTCTTCCGATTGCATATCATAGCATGCAACGATCAAGACAGGACAATACGTAGAGTCGTAAACATGGCAACCCATTGTAGTCCAATGTTTGACACATTTGACATGGTCAAACATGATCCTGTAGCTCTCAAATCTCCTCCTGTCTACATCCTTTTAACCAAATCCACACCACTACCCGGGCCTATCTCGGACATTTTGAAAATAAAGACCTTTCAGAGTCCTCACCTTGACCAAGGAATATTTTTTTTTGGATGAATGCCCAATTACTGAGTCCTCTAAGTTTGGTGATATTGTCTATGACACCATACCTTCTAAGGTATCTGCAAGTGACAACTTTATTTCTAATGCAGGGAGAGCCCATGTCCTTGAACCTGACAAGAACCAGCACGAGATCTGGCAAACTAAGAGTTTTACGTGGTTCGTCTTCACTGCGTAGAAGATACTCACCTAAGAGTTATTTGTTGGCCTCAAATATTACTGCATTGTTGGTTGCGGATGGTATTTTCTGGATTTGCTCGCCAATGACAGTGTTGATCTTTGACTGGGTATCTTGGTAGTCTCCACCCTTTACCGGGTGCTTGTGAAGTCCAAGATGAATGCAAGTCCTTGTGACGTTCGGCCGACCGTGCAAGTAGAATTTATTAGCGCTACAATTGTTCACGCAAGTGGGAGGCTCCGTGCAGACTTTGCAGACCAAAGAGGAGTCCTTTGGAGGTGATCCGTCCACAATGAATGGCTTCCTCGTACAACCTTCAAACTCTGTATCATTGAATGGAACGGTGCGGTGGGCATGCTTCAAATACTCACATTCTTTGTTGCGACATTGCAAGTGGCCTACACTGAGCAAGAATCGGAACGACAAGCCCATTGGCTTGGAAATATTAGTTGTCATAGTTCTAGTCCACACATGGCCATCTTACCTCTTATGCATACTATACAAAGTTCTTGCGTTTGTGTGAGATGCGTAATGCGCGATGGCAGGAAACTCGTACACTACGTAACTGTCAAATTTGGGAGGAAGATAGTCGACCTTGATTGTCGTGATCGTAGCGTAATCAAGTTTCTTGAGCACGTTCTTCTTCCCAAACAGAGTAGCTAGTTTTTTCAACTTTGGTAAGATACTTGTAGCGGTGAGTGTCTTAGCTGACAACGAAGGACATGAACTCTCATTGAAGTTGATTGATTCAAAACTAGGAGTGGCCGATTCAAGACAGAGAGCGGCATAAGACGTTGAGGACGGAGAGTCAAGAGTTTGAAGGAGAGAACGTTCAATGACCGTGTCTGCATCAGAAAAATCGCTAGAGAGGGCAATGTACGGAGTTGATTCCGACTCTAGCTTAACAAAAGGGGAGTGCATTCTACATTTGCATCATACACAACTTTGAATTTGCTATGAAGAGGAGTCTAGATTGTGCATGTGGATGCTGTTTTGGTCTACCATGGCCCATCGTCTTTGGCAGACCGTAGACATCATACTTTGCAGGCCCAAACTTCCACACTAGACTTTGATCCGGGCTCTCATGTAATTGCTGAATAACGGTGTGAGACGAAGACGAGTGGTTAGAATCATCAAAGATGTTCTTTTTAACGTACAGACTTGATTCGTTAAAACAAAATTGCATACTGAGAAGTTTACTAGACACAACTGCAATTCCCTCGCCAATCACTAGAAATGAGACAGGAGCATCAGATCCATAAGCTGATAGCAACGCATTCTCGATGGATTGATGAGCAAAATGACGAGCAATGAGAAAGAAGAATCTAATTTTCGCATTCAAATGATATGCAAAGTAGACTCTATTGATGAAACTGTCATAGGGATGATGTATGATGTTGATAAGACTAATGATGATATTTTCACGCAATGAATGCGTGCATTAACTTGTGAATCACAATAATTTGTAATCTAAATAAAGCATGCGGCCGAAATCTCTAGTGCTCCAATGCAAAGAATAAAATTAGAATTCTGAGATTTTGAATATAATATAGAAGGTCTATCTTTAGCCAATACCATGTCAAGAAAGCAAACACAAGTGACTAGTTGGAGATAATCTAATTTGGAATTTGCCGAACGATTTAAGTAGGTGTAGCTCATAAAAGGTTACTCACCACAGTATAATCATGGACAAAAAATTTATTTATGCACGTAGAAACTGACCTGTACCTACGTCCTAGTGGACTGCGAAAATGAGTGACAAAGAGTATACACATGCTGTTTGATTGGGAAATTCACTACTGTATTAATAATAGACTTGAACTGAGTGTCGAGGAATGGATGAGTCTGAGGTCGATGTAGTTACACATGAAGCAGCGTTCACAATCTAGTAGCACGGCACCTTAGATGAGGAGGAAACAGGGTGGAGCGGACTTTAGCAACAGAAGGTCCACGAGAAGGAATGAGGCGAGGAAGAAGTTGACGCAAGAGAGTGGGCTAACAAAGTATCCTAGAATTGAACTAGACAGTGTTAGAAGAAGCGGACTGTGGACTTCATAGTAGGAAAGTCCGCAGCATCAGAAGTTTTTGTCTAGATATAATAGAGGAAGAGAAAGGAGAGGGTGAGGAGTGCAAAGTCACATTGAGCAAGGCACAACGGGATAGTTTGAGTAAAATGTCTGATCAACAAAGAATCCAGGGTGCTGGAAATCGATGCACTCGTACAAGCATGAAGATACAATCGTGGTTGGATCATAACCTATACGAAGAGCATATCAAGTTTGCAGATGCAGATTTTGATCTAGAGAATGCAAACAGTGAGCAACAAGTAATCAATGTGATCCTTAATTATATAGCACCTATTGAAGTTGTCAAACCCTGTTTTCTTCAAAAGCGGGCAGTTAGGGTTTTTAGGGCAGTAACAGGTAGCCCTAGCCGCCATAAATAGGAGAAGTAGCGGCCATGATGGCCTTTTTATTTATTTGGAGAGAGTGGCGCTCTCGCGTGCTTGAGTGATTACTACGAAACCGGAATGGCGGCGGATTCCGGTAGGAATCCGTTAGAAAACCGGGGGACGGTTCTCTGATCGACCCGGCCACGATCCGGACCTTAAAATGGGCCGCCCTAAACTGGGCGACTCACTGTTCAGTTTCTCCCAGTGTTTCTAGTCTTCCTCGCCAACAGAGTTTTGAATTTCCGGATAGCATTAGGGTTGATAGTGCGCGGCCGGAGTTAGAGAAGAGAGAGCGCTAGAAAGTTAGGCGCAGTTTGCGGAGTAGAAGAGAGGTGCGCCTGGAGACTGGAGAGATGCTGAGGAAAGAGGATAATTCCGCAGGGTTCAAAATCTCAGAGAAGAAGGTGGTTCCGGTCGTTCCGCAGTACCCGAGCGGCTTTGACGAGCTGTGCGCCAATCTCACGACCAAAGAATGCGGGGAGCTCGCTTACCGGGTGTGGGACTTGCAGGATGCCCGGATGTTGGAGGAGTTGGTGGGCGGAGACATGGAGCCAGCCCTCCGGACGAGCTTCATCCGGGCGAAGTACAAGCACTGGACCCGGGAGCATTGGCGCATGATATACGGCTTTCCGGACACCACGAACGACCTCGAACCGGCCCAGAAAGGAGACTCGAGTTCGGTGAAGGAGCGCATCTCCCACATCGCGGACAAGGATGAATTCAAGGTAGAGGACTGCAAGATTCCTTGGGAGCAGCGGCTTCTTTTGTTCTTGGTGCCAATTTTCAGCCCAGACAAGCCCACCACCATCACGATCACATTAGCGGAGGGCATCTTCTCCGCACAATACTACAAGAAGAAGATCAATTGGGGCTTCGTGGTGCAGCGGAATGTCAACCGGGAGGCGTCAAAAATAGGAGGTACGAAAGGGTTGCCTCATTGCTCCTTTCCTTTATCACTTGTACGCCAAGTAAGGATGCCTCACAGATAGGGAGAAGGCGAGGTTGGAGACGCAACCGCTTCCGGTAGAAAGGAGCCCGGCCAAGAAAAAGGCGGCGCGTTCGGTAGGGGAGCGGAACCAGGAAAGGCATGTGCAAGAAAAAAAAAAAAAAAGACGAGGAAGAAGACACGGGCGCGTACGGCGACCGGAGTGAAGTGGAGAGAGCGGAGGCGTCCCAACCGGCCAAAGGAACTCAACCAGAGGAACGCCGGAAGAGAAGGGAGGACCTGGTACGAGAGCAACCAGGTGGCGCTAGGGCCCAGCCTGAGGAGTGCCAGAAGAGGATAGAAGACCCGGAAGGAGGCCAACCAGGTGGGGCAAGGCCGCAGCAGGAGAGAGGCAAAAGAGGTGAGAAGACCCGAAAGGAGGCCAACCGGGTGGTGCAAGGCAGCAGCAGGAAGAGAGGCAGAAGAGGAGAGAGGATCCGGCAGGAGGTGCGCAACCGGATGAGGGTGGCCACTCCCAAGTGCGCACCCGGGGATAGCACCACCAAAAGAGGAAGCTGGTCATCCGGAGTGACGGAGGGGGAGACGATTCAAAAATCCAGGAGATTACTCTACCCCAGAAGAAGACCCAGAACCGGAAGAAGACGACTCCAGTGAATAGCCGAGGAGTCCGTCCCATCGACGAAGCCGATCCGAGCAGCCGCAGGAAGAATGTAAAGGAGAAGGCGAAGCGGAAGAGGAAGTCGGAACTGGAAGAGGAAGAAGAAGAGGAGGTTCTGAGAAGGATTCTAAGGAGGATGAATCCGAGGAAGAGGAAGACCAGGAACAAGTGCCTGCCCAGGGAATGGAACCAGCCCGGGAAGCATGACCAACCGGGGAGGCACAGGTGGAGACATCACTCCTCGCAGCAACGGATATCATGCTCTTGCCAATCCTGGTAGCCCTGGATGTGGTGGAGGAAAGGTATACATCCCTGTACACTGCAATGAGGGGACTGGGGAACGTCCTCAAAAGCAAGGATGTAGAGGAGTACCCGGAGATGGTCAAGAAGCTCTGGAAGGAGGTAGACCGGACTCGCAAGGAGTCGGCTAAGGCGACCATGCTCATGCTAGAGCAGAAGAACGAGCTCAACCGGAAGAGGAGGCACATCCTGAAGATGAAGCATCACATCCGGAAGATGGAGCAGCAGGACCGGACTTATCTAAAGAAGGTAGTCCTGTTGTTCCAACCGGATGGGAAGGTACAGATCAAGGCGAGGCTGTACAATGAAAAGATCATCCAACCGGGGATGGAAGGGGCAGCTCGGGTGAAAAACATCATGAAGGAGTATGCTGCCCAAGTGGAGGAAGCACTGGTGGGGTTCCGAGCGCTGGAAGTAGAGGTAATTTCGAGGTGTCCACCCATACCCGAACCGGATAGGGAAAAACCGGTAATTGGCGAGGGAGAGTCCATCTGTCCGGAAGCGAGTTGCAGGAGACCTTTCAGTTGTCAGTGGATGCACCTCAGGCGGGAATTTTAGACCAGTTGCTAGGAGCAGGAAGCTCCACTCCGGAACAGACTTCCCGGCCTCTGCAGGAAGTGGAGCCGGTTCAAGCAGCAGGGCCAGGAGAAGCAAGTTTGACTAGCTTTCTGAACCCGGAGGAGGAGATGGTGGAGATGGGTGCCCAACAGGGAGAGGAAGAAGGACCAGAGGGTGGGCCAGGAGGTAACCCGGACGGTCAACCGGACGGTGCGCAAGAGGGAAAACCGGAAGGCAAACAACAAAGGGAATGCAGTGAGCAAGTGAGCGAACCGGGTGTTCCGGATCAGGCGCCAGAGGCAGGAGATCAGGCGCAGCAGCAAAGGGAATAGCGGCTCGGAATATCCGCTGGGTAGTTAGAATCCGGATTTTCTGGATCCGGTTAAGTAGGAAAGCATTTTGAGTAGGTAGGTTAGATCTTTTTGTGATTAGACTTTTTAGGATTCAAGTGCTAGTGGCAGTTGAGGATAGGAACTGAACCGTGGATAGAGCTCCCTGGATTTCTGGATCCCGGGTTTTTAGGATTTGAGGATTTCTTGGATCCGGGCGTTTGGAGTTTGCTTCTTATCAAGAAATGTTCTTCATTCCTTGGGTCTTTTTGGTGTACCATCGTTCCTTGTAAATGATCATAGGCGCACGTTCTTTTCCACAAGCTGTGTGTGTATGTGTTTGTGTGTTTGCTTGAAACACTAGTCCAATTATTCCCTTGGTAACCGGAAGGACTAACCGGGTTCTGGTATAGATTCAGTTAAGAGACCGGATAGAGGATTTGAGGAAGTTGGGGGTTGTTTAGGTGTGGGGTCTTTCGTGCCCGGTTGCAAGGGATAATCCGGATTAGTCGCTGAGTGGATAGGAGGGGGTACTCCGGTCCTATCAAAACTCCTGGACGGGTAGTTTGGTCGAGGTGCCAGCATCAAGGTAGATCGTGTAATAGAAGGGTACGGAATAGCCAAAGTAAAATAGTCCGTTAGGAACCCAACCGATTCCGGACACCTCGGATAGTGTCCACCCCGATTAGCATATCATTGTAGTATTTGGGGAGAAGGGGGAAACCGGGTTGTACTTGTGTGACCGGCTGTGGGTTTGGGATAAATCTGCAGTTGAAGGCAGTACGGAAAGTACCCGGATCGAGGAGTTGAGATAGGGTAACCGGAAAGTAGTGAAGTTCCTATCACTGAAATCAGTAGGGAAGGGTGTGCCTTTAAATCCAGCACCACTAAATGCAAATGGAGAACCCTCTGAGGGAAAACAGAGGTTAAAACAAACCGGGTTGAAATGTTAGGATAGACCGGGCAGAGTACAATTGGATAAACCTCCAATCCGGACGGAAACCGGATCTAGTTGTAACTGGATCAGCCAGTAGATGAAGATCCGGTTTAGTACGGAAAGAAGAAGTTAGCTCGTGAGAGCAAGAGAGAAATCCCCTGCCCGGACCAGTCTTTGGAAAACTCCCACTTCACAGAGTCTGCGCGAATCGATAAGCCGGAAATCACCTCTACAAGCATTCTTAATACGAAAAAGTGCGCTCTAGGGGAGTATCCGGTATCACGTGCTACGACAGAAGTTATGCAGTGTGTAGCAGTAAAAATCAATCTTCTTATCATAGCACAATCTAATGCATGGAATTATATCATGTGTCATAGTAAAGGGTAGTGAAATCAAGTATTCTTTATAAGCTTAGAATTTAGAAGAATGTCAAAGTTGAGTTGGCTTTATCAATGTAATTGAATATAAGTGAACAATTCAATTTTCCGATTGAATTTGAAGTTTTTAATCATTCATACAATCACCAACATGCATTGATATGATATAAAACAAAATGCTGATTTCCTTGTAAACTTGTGTTATAAAGGCAAAATTGACAATTGAATATTGGAATTGGATGTCATGGGATGAAATAGAAATTTAAACGTCCACAACGATTGCAAATTCTATAATTATAGAACAAGGAATAACAATAATGCAGACATCTTAAAGTTAGAGTATAATTTGATTTACAAACCAATTCATTCCAAAATTACTTAAATCCAATAAACCGGAAGTTAAAGCTAACCACGGCTAATCGCACATAGTTAAGGCATACCACGGCTAACAGTACATGGTTTCGGGTATCCAAGGTTAACCGCACATGTTTAAGGCTAACTACGGTGCGAGATTAAATTATAGCGACTCTTGCAAGATTGCGGTTGTACCTTCTATGCTTCCATCAGAGTATTGGGACAACAGTTTTGGAATTGAGAGTAGCGTACCCGTGATGGAAAAGCGCAGAGACTTTTGCGAGACTGCAGCGCCCGACAAGGTGTAGCAGGAGGTTGACGAGGAAGAGGTCGCGCCAAACTCAGGAGTTAAGGAGGAGTCGATGGATCAGGAGCTTAAAGAGCAGTCGAATGAGCAAGCGGAAGTTTAGGAGGAAGAGGAAAGCGTCGCCGCAGAGGAGGAGCGCGAGAGTGAGAACACTAGTAATGACGATGACGCAACAGACGCCCAAGCAGTAGTAGACGAGGATGTTGAAAACATTGAAGGAGAAGTTTAGGAGATTGCAGGCTCAAAGATCAATGCCTAAAACTCCGAGGTATCAATGCTAACCAACTGAACCAGTCCGCTAGATCGGTGTCTTCATTAGTGTCAAATGCAGTGTCAAATGCAGCGTGCAGGAGTCATAATTTTGATTTGCAACTTGAGGATTGAACATGCATTGTATTGCTCTGAAACACGAGAAAGCATTTTGAGTCGGCCACTATGCTGTGGTGGTTCCTCGTCACGGACCAGACTATAGGCTAGAATTTTTTTTGGAACTTGACAATTGAATCTAGATTGAAATTGTTTTTTTGGGGGGGGGGTGTCTCTCGTGTCTTCCTTGTCCATGAGGAAGCAAGCAAGGTGCTGGAGTGCACGTAAGCTTGGTGCAAGTGTGCCTCATCATGGTCCAGACTTGATGCTTGAATGTTTTTTTTAAACTTGAAAATTTAATCTAGATTGAAATCTTTTTTAGTTGGGGAGGTCCATCACAAACTTGAGAAGGCACGTTTTTCCAATGTGTTTCGTATGTTGTTGAGATGAACAGGGGTGATTACGTCATACGTACGATAACATCATGTTTACTAAAAGGAATAAATACACATGTTTTTGATACCATTATTTCATATTAAATACATGTTTGTTATATGAAAAGCGCTCATGCAATTGTTGTGTGTTTTTAATATCCATTTCGTGCTTGAATTGTATATGTAGAACATGAAGATTGTCGTATGTTTGCAACACGTCGTACATATATTGGACAAATCATTTACTGAAAAATGTTTTTCGTATTGCATTCTTAGGTAAAAAAAATATAGATTCATAAATCCAATTTCAAAATATGCATTTATTACACTAATATGTTTTAGATCAAACCTAAAATATAGTGTATTCCCTTTCAAAACCACTTTGAATAGACAATTGACCCAAATGCACTGATTGCAATTAATTGATCCCAAATATAAATTCAAAAATGCATATTGGTTACACAAAGATTTCAAGTAATTCCAAAAAAAATACTCTAACTCTCTAATCTCCGCACAACTAAAGAGTCATCAAGCATCAAACCTTCTTTGCTAGCAAAATCTACAATTACAATAACTAATTATGTGATATCAAAATTGAAATGCAAATCATCTTCAACCAAGTTCTAAATTTCTTTGATACCAATGTTCTTATATCGGTCAACAAATGTTGTCCTTCTTGATCGCTTCTTTCACTATAGCATATGCCACAGGAGCTATAGGTTTCCCAAATCCTGTTTGAAAACATACAGAACCATCAATAATGAAAACCAAAGGAGTGAATGTAAAAATGTATAGGAAACAATCTCTTGAAGAGAAAAAATTATGAACACCAGTGCATATATAACGGAATAAAGTAAACTTCTAGCTTGGTTTGCAAGAGGCACAAATTAAATGTTGATTCATCATGTCATCAGGAGAACGTACATCTTAGACGTGCGTAAACTGCTAAACAAACTTAGATGGGTACATGTAGACATATAATCCCTTCTTGAAGCTGTTCCAATGCCAGAATTGCGCGCAACAAGCCTTTTTAGAATCCCACATTTCATGCAAACAAAAATTTAATATTCTAATTTCTTTGTAGCAATATAATGTCATTAGTTCAATCTAAATTCCAAACAAAACTCTCAGATATGCTAGTGGGGCTACCTTTATCCTAGTTCAAAACGTATTTATGGCATCTATACTTCTTCAGAATAAAACCTAAGTAAATTTTTAAAAAGAATTTAACACTAAACCCAACACTAACACACTCGCTACCAACGAACGACAAATACTTAGGCAAACTAACTAAAAATCGTGGAATAACATACCCTGAATGAACCCGACTTCCTTACGTAGCCATATATCCAATGTTACAGGCCAAGCGTGTCACTTAACACATTCCGTCAGAAAAACAGGCAACAAAAAAAAGACCAACACCAAATCCAAAACTCTCTCTAAAAATCTGTAAACAATCTCATTTTGATGTCTAAAGTTTTAGAATTGTAACTTTTGATTTTGCAGATGTTGCAAAAATAAAATTTGATATTTGAATTTCTTAACTATCCAAATACCTAGGTACAAACACCAAAATACTGCAAATACCGTAAAATACAGCAAATATTTACAAATACGACACTCGTACTATGTGATGTTTCTTGTGTTTGCAAGTTTGTTATATTTTATTTTTTGGATTGTACTCTCTTATTCATGCTCCATTAGTGTATGTGGTCTGATCTTGATCGTTGTACCAGCTCCATTCTTGTTAAAGCGTTCTTATTTTAACATATAAATTTTGTCCTAAACCGTACTTGGATGAGTCACTCTCATTTATAAAATTCACAATAATTATGTATGAATCAAATCTTGACATGAAAGATTGCAATAGAGAGGTGTTGACATAGGTCATTCCATTTTCATTTTAAAAAAATTAACCAAAATTACATTTATCTTTGAAATTACACACCCTTCAAAATCTCATTTTAGAGTGTGCATTATACAGTTCAAGTTTATACTATAATCTTTCAATCCAACAGTCTAATCTTACCAAATTTTAACCAACACTTGTTACATTAAGATATGCTTACATTCATATGGTTGGATACTATTGATAGTATCCTACTTTTATCACAGTTTTAGAGAAACATCACCCAAAAGATTGTCACTTCAAAACCACCCTGGGCACTAAAAGGTTAATGTACAAAAGAGCATGCACCCTAAGCTAGCTAGATCGTGACTAAAGAGACTGGTGTATTCAGTTCTTAATTCTTTCTGAAAACACTTCAAGATCACAACTAAGCAATAAATAAAAGCATCCTTCTCATGAAAAAGACTGGTGATGCAAAGACCTTCATTTCAATTTCTCTAATGATGCAAACAAGTCATGAATATGTTGGTATGAAATAAAATCAACCAGATAGGGATCTTATTGTTCATGCTTGCCAAGTTCATCATATTCCCTATCCAACTCATTGTCTACATACCCTAACTTCACCGTACACATGCCAAAACCAACATTCAATCTACGATGGGATAATTCAAACACCTCTCACAAAGAGCTGAACCTTACCAGATCCTCCCAATATCGACCCGAAACTAATTTCTTACAGCGAAGAATCCACTTTCCCCCAAATCAATTAGCAGCATCCTATTTCAATCAGTGCAACAAAGAGCAGTTAGATTGGAAAACACCCACAGAAAGTGCATGAGATAGATAAAAGGTAATGCCTTCATTACGAGTAACAATACACAGGCTTTGTTAGTGATGGCAGCAGTTAAGGAAGTCGAAAAACTTACTTCCAATAAAGGAAGAATGCCTTCATTGAACAGATGTAAGTTTGTCGGATTTGGTAGCGCCGATGTTCGAGAAAGGTGGAAATAACTACTCCAAAATCCTACCACCTAAAATTAAAAAAAGGTAAGTATTGACCATCTCGAAAAAAATATCGGACTAGACTAGCTTGCCAACAAGAAAGAAGTGGCATGATTCACAATTCCTCGATTTGTGGTTGAGCATACAGATGTTTGTGTTAGAGATCAAGTAATTATTGCTTAATATAAGACTATTGTATACACAATAGAAAAAAACAATAAATGTTGATTGATCATGCATAGAGAAATTAATGCTAGAGCCATTGTAGTAGTGACCTGCAAATCACAGAAACAAACAAACACATAGTTTCTCAATAGTTTGCAGACAATTGGATGAGTGAGCTTCACCTGCTTTAATCCGTGTCCAATGTTCAAACGAAATTAGTGTAAAGACAAGCCACACAATTACTATGTACAAACCCCTCACAGGAGCATTTATTAAGAATGTTGAAAGGTCTAGAAGCGATGAACGGCCACGTGAACTAAAAACAAATACAGTGACAACCAATCACTACATAAGGGAGCGTCATCATCAGTAGTAAGGTTTGAGCAAACCATTCAATCCCATGATCGAATTGCCGGAAGAACGCATTACAATTCCCTTGGTGAGCAAGGTGCTCCTCAGTTTCATCGTCTAGGTTGCTTGGGTTACAATCTGAGCACAATCTGAGCACACTCTGAGTACCGCTCTGAAAAACATTGTTCACCCGGTAAACCACCGTTGATTAAAGCTCTTCTTCTATTCAAGATCCTTGCATCAAACTGAAGCGATTTTCACACCAACAAACAGATGATTTGTATTAAGGGGTCCAATTTTCAAAATACACATGGACGCTTAGGGTTTGAAACACGTAATGAGCGCCTGTACTACAAATTCAAAGTACTGAAGAAATTACTGTAGCTTTAAGTTTTGTCGAGTGTGTGATTGTGACAAGACTTGAATAAGAAGCCCTGGCTAAAAAGGAACTGTTGTAATCTTGAATAAAAAACCAATTATAACCCGTGACTAATTCAGCTTCGTAAAAGGCATCCCAACCTTGTTGCTGAAAAAATAATCTGTTGCGTGTGGTGAGACGGACCCGACTCCACCGAAAAAAAAAAATTAAGCAAAAAAACTACGGTCCTGTTTCCAAAGAGATTAGAACGGCAGTGGGTGCAAACCAGCGCAAATTTCTCACCCTTGTTGGTCTCGGTCATCCTCTTCTCCTACGCGCCGATTATTCTCGTCCTCCTTGTCGGAGACTACTTCAGTGGAAGCAACGGAAATCAAAGGTTTTAGGGTTTCCTAAGCAATGTAAATTCTCGTTTGCTCAAACTGCAATGTAAAAGACTTGCACAAAAATGGCACGAAAATAGAAGGCTCGTAAAGCAGAGCAACTCGGTTTAGATAACCCTAGAAAACTAGGCCAACAACGGATGACCACCACCACAACACCTTAGACCACTACCGCACTACAAAGTTAAAATAGAGATACAACTACAATTTGGAAGATTGCACCGTGATAGGTATTGCCCAGCCTACACCACCGCTTCAGCAGAGATACAACTACTATTGCAAAAAATGGTTTGTGATGGGTATTGTATTTTGAAAATCTCATCTTGTTTTGGCATTTAACCCTTTGACGCGCCAACGTCTATATTCTAAACGATGGGTGATTTCTTACCCGTCCCTTCACCACATACGGTGATGTTTTTAATCCATCCAAAAATTTCTTGATTCTTGTGCTAGTTGACTACCATTTGTACAATATGGATCTTCAAAATAAGATAATGTGACTTTTTGAATAATTACAAAAGTGGTTTGTGTAAAGTTTCAACTTAGTTCAAAAAGTGAAACCTTAACCCCTAAACGTCCCAGCGTCTAGAAACTGGATCATGAACAGATTGAGAGTCTTGCAACTTATTCGTACAATTTTAGATGACTTTCATCCAAGTCACCTTTCCAGAATTATTAAATTCTCTACCAATTACAATAGTTCTTTTGTGATGAGGAGTTGTTGATAGTATTAGAAAGGCCTCTAATTGCAAGTATGTCAAATTTGTTAGGTACATTTTACGCTTGCAATGGTCCTTTCATGTACACCTCATGTACATCTGAGCGATGTTAGTATCTACTTTTGAGGCTAGCATTTACTTGTGTTCAAAGGATCGGTACGTTTAGGGGTTAAACATGATTTTCAATAATAAGTACAATCAAATTAATGGAAACCGTATCATCTCGTAGTGCATGTTATTCCAATTTCATTACAATATATTTTGATAATTTTGTGTTAATTTTGGATTTTAAATTGAATTTCAAGAGAAAACCTTGCAAAATTAATTAAAAAATACTAATAATAAATATGATGAATCCAACCGTACAATGTTATTTTCACGTTGACATTTACAACTTTGCTTTGTACATCAACTCCATTTTCGTTTTTCATCAACCATTTTATAACAAATCTTTGAAAACAACGTTGAATCGAGACGTTAAAGGGTTAAAATTTTCATTCCGTCAAATGAAAAAGAAGTTATGAGAAAGATTCTGCCAAAAAAATGAAGTAAACTTGTCTACTGGGCCTTGGTTTGTCCTTTGACCTTTAAACATTGAGCCCATTACCAGAGAATCAAGTTGTACCTGTCACACTCAATTTTGCCACTATAAAATAGATAAAGCTTCAAATTTATATGTTTAGTAGATGAGGCCATGTGTCTACTACAAACCATAGCTTTTTCACAAAGTTTTGGTGAAATTATGAAATTACTATGATTTTTGGAAGTGATTGTAAAGAAAATTCATATCAATTACATAATGTACTAAAAAATTCCAATTTTTTTTACCAAAGGTGTAAATTACAATGAAGAACATTACAAGAAATGAAATCATCCATGTATCTAAATCTAGATTTTTTTCTACACCACGGCATTACATGTCAAACTTGTGACTTTAATAAAACACTCAATTTGCAAAGTTTTCGAAAAATTCAAAGTGGAGTAGAAACTAAACTTGGTTAATTAGTTAAGCTCATATGCATAGAACTCATTTTCATGGCCTAAATGTTTTTAAGTAGAAAAATCCAAATTGCATGGTGAACCGTTTTTACGACTCCTTTTCTAGTTGGGACCCCATATAAATCCAGTAATAGCTTGAATGATCTAATTTTAAATTGAAGAGGCGACATGACTAACAAAAATTGTTTGCGGCACTTGTCTACAAACTCATATTTTCATGGATTATAAATACTATTGTAGTCATTGTTCTACTAGTAAATATACAAAGTGCCATTTGTTTATACAAAATTTAGTGCCCATTGGTAGATGCAAGTGTTTAAATATCATACATGAAAAACACAAGAATTTTGGTCGGAACAAATCTTGGATGTAATTGCCATATGGTATGTAACGCAATTTTAGAAGCACTGACACCATGCGATGTATGTAAACGTTGCAAACATACATCTTACAAACGCTTTAATGTCAACTTTAAAAAGTTTTAAAACATAATCCTTTGATAATTCCTTTGTATGTCATTTGCTTATGTTGCACTTGTATACAAAACATATTGAGTTAATAGGTACTGCAATCGTATGAAATGCGTACAAAAATACATACGTAGAACATACACCAACACTTTGAAAAACAAAACATATCAAAAACATTGGAAAAACATGACTTGTCGAGTTTGTGATGTCCCTAGTGACTTCCTCATCCACGAGGAAGCAAGCTAGGTGCTCGTGTGCTGTGTGTTGGTGAGCCTCATCAGGGTCCAGAGCTTGGTGCTTGAATTTATTTTTTTAAACTAGAAAGTTTAATCTAGATTAGATTTTTTTTGGGGGGGTGTCTTTTATGTTGTCCTTGTCCATGAAGAAGCAAGCTCAGTGCTGGTGTGCAAGTGAGCCGGGTGCAAGTGTGCCTCGTCAGGGTCCAGACTTGATGTTTGAATTCTTTTTTCAACTTGAACATTTAATCTAGACTGAAATTTTTTTTTTGGGCTTAGGGTGGGGTGGAGGGTGTCTCTCGTGTTGGTGTGCCTCATCAAGGTCCAGACTTGATGCTTGAATTTTTTTTGAACTTGAACTTTCAATCTCAATTGAAATTTTATTTGGGTGAAGGGGTCTTCTGTGTCTTCCTCGTCTACAAGGAAACAAACTGGGTGTAGGTGTGCAAGTGAGCTGGGTGCTGGTGTGCCTTCTCAAGGTCCAGACTTGATGCTTGAATTTTTTTTGAAACGGGAACATTTAAATCTAGATTAAAAGAAAAATTCGGTGGGAGGGGTCCCTCATGTCTTCTTTGTCCACGACGAAGCAAGCTGGGTGCTAGTGTCCTGGTGAGCTAGGTACAAGTATGCCTTGTCTGGGCCTAGACGTAATGCTTGAATTTTTATTTGAATTTGATAATTGAATCGGTATTGAAATTGTTTTTTTGGGGCGGGGGGGGTGTCTCTCGTGTCTTCCTCGTCCACAAAGTAGCGAGCTAGGTGCTGGAGTGCAAGTGAGGTGGGTGCTAGAGTGCAAATAAGCTGGGTGCTGGATTGTCTTGTCAATGTCTAGATTTGATGCTTGAATTTTTTTTTGGAACAAGAAAATTTAATCTAGATTATAATTGTTTTATTTTTTCTCTAGGGAGGGTCTCTCATGTCTTATTTGTCGACGAGGAGGCAAGCTGGGTGCAGGTGTGCAAGTGAGCTGGGTGCTGGTGAGCCTCGTCAAGGTCCAGAGCTTGATGCTTGAATGTTTTTCTTGAACTTGAAAATTTCATCTAGAATGAAATTTTTTTTGGAGGGGGTGACTCTCGTGTCTTCCTCGTCCATGACGAAGCAAGCTGGGTGCTGGTGTGCAAGTAAGCTGGGTGCAAGTGTACTTTGTCAGGGTCCAGACTTGATGCTTGAAGTTCTTTCTTGAACTTGAACATTTAATCTCGATTGAAATATATTTTGGGTGGGAGATGCCTTGTGTCTTCCTCGTCCACAAGGATGCAAGTTAGATGCTAGAGTGGAAGTGAGCTCGATGCTAGTGTGCCTCGTGAGGGTCCAGACTTGATGCTTGAATTTATTTTTTAAACTTGAACATTTAATCTTGATTGAATTTTTTTTTGGATGGGGGGGGTCCCTTGTGTCTTCCACGTTCACGAGAAAGCAAGCTGGGTGCTGGAGTGCAAGTAAGATGGATGCTAGTGTGCCTCTTCAAGGTCCAGACTTGATGCTTGAAATTTTTTTGGAACACGAAAATTTAATCTGGATTAATTTTTTTTTGGAAGGGGAATGTCTCTCGTGTATTTAATGGAATTTCATATGTGTTGTGTGCAGGCTCAGCTGAATAAAATGGTGTCTCCTACTCCGAAGGTGATTGACCTTAGCGACGATAATAGCATCGAGGTGTTTTATTGCAAGTGCATCAGTTTTGGCTTGCTTGATATTTGAGAGTCCGTGGAATTTGTTTGATCTTCAAATTCACTCGAGATGCTTGCAAAGAGCTTGGTTGTAGCAAGGGCATTGCCTGCCATTGGAGATTGAATTCGATCGAAGTCCATCCGTAAGAGGCAGGCAGATGCATTGTCAGACATATACCAAAGATCACCTAGACGATCTCCAAGATTCATGTAGATCGAGTCTCTATATCGAGTTGCTAAATGTTCTTATATGGTTGGTTTGTTGAATTCATATTATTGTTTCCCATTTTATAAGTTTCATATATATTTGTTGCATATCCAACCTTAATTGTGTATTCAATTCAATTGTTCTTTTAAACGTTGAGGCCTCTGATCCCCATGACAAGCGGCACAGTAAATACCCGGAGGATGTGACGATCGTCGCGGAAAGTGAAATTCTGCACAGGAGGAACTTAAAAATTGAAAACAATGGGCTTATCAACGACTTTCAAATTGTTCCTGTTAAAAGGTGGGTACATTCACAATAAAACGAGCCAACCCCGCCTAGTTATAACGACTCTTGATAAGTGCTTAGAAAATAATATCTTCAATTTATGTAGATGTTAGAAAAATTTAAAGACATTTTGCGACATATTTTGAACATTTTAGCACATTTTAGTTGTTATTAATGACTGGTTACAACCATATTTTAGTTGTTTTTGGAGTACCAATAAATTTCCAAACATCGTCAAACTTTAGTATATTGTATAATGACATATATTATATGTAGTTAGTAATTTATATTGCATCATCAATTCATATGACAAGATTATTGCTTAACAATCCGTTAAATTAATCATTGGTTACAGTTTCCTTGGGTCGTATTAAGTCTGTTCCTTAGGAGGCGACCTGTCTCCAAGTTCCTTTGTGTTGGATGATTGTCATGGACGAGGTACGAGCAGTTGGAGAGCTATACGTGCAACAACTGGAGAGCAAGTTTGTTAATGGATAAGTGAAGGTCACCGCGTGCTTTACATTATTGCTTTCAATAGTCTTGATATGTCTTGCAACGTGAGCAAAGAAATTGTCCAATCTTGGAGCCCAATCTGGCGAGAAGTAAACGAGGAGTTTGAGCGCAAACTGGAAGCAGATGAAGATCTTGTACAACTCCGGGGCAAGATGTTTTACGTATAGGATGGCAATGACCGAGTGACAACATGAACATGACATATTAAGAAAGTTCACTCGGACAAAGGTGACTGGCATTACAGGGTTCACTACATTGTGTTGGACCCTACGGGCTTTATCGCTCGCTTGTTTAACGTAGTGACTGACGTCAACTGGTACAATTTTTTAAAAACTTGGTGATATTTGATTATCTTCAGCAAGATTAATGTTTTGCTCAAACTACCCTCTTTGATGATGCCTGCTCTAGGTCTACGGAGAATGACCATTTGAAGAGTGCGATTCCTGCAAAGCTATGTTGAATCCGAACGTTTGGTGTGCTACCTCTTTCATCATTTAAAAGTCTCATCTCTTCAGAGGAGTATCAGTATTGCGAGAAGGTGAAACCAAAGTTTAATATTTGGTTCTCGCTAAGAGTTAACGTCTTTATCCATCTTTCTTTACAAGGAGAGCACTCACTCTTATAGTGTCTTTTCTATATGGCAACTCCGACATCATGCTACCGAGTTAATTTAACTAATTTGGGCAATATGTAGCGGGAGAAGGCTATTTGTGAACTGTTAGCAAAGAAGGCTATTTGTGTACTGTTAGCAAAGAAGGCTATTTCTGTCGACTCCCTACCTCTGTATTTTGAGTCTTGGCTGCAGAATGGGTTGGACTTGTGCATGTTCATATCCAGTGAGCTCAAAATGTTCAACGAGAAGCATCTTGAGTCGGGAGGGTAGTATCTGACCTGCTGTTGAAACTATACCTCTGCTACCAATCTTGCAAGGCAAGTTGCCGTCAATGGAGGAGGGACTCAGCTTGAGGCCAAAGACAATGTTTCGCAAGAAGAAGCGGTCACGGAGCCTCCAAAACAAAAGTAGAAACGACTTACCAAGGCCGAGAAGGAGAAGGCAGAGAAGGCTGAGAAGGAGAAGCTTGAGAAAAAGAAGGCAGAGATGGAGAAGGCTGCAAAGGAGAAGCTTGAAAAGGAGAAGGCCGAGAGGGAGGCAACGGCTGCTAAAGAGAGGGCGATGAAAGAGGCGGTGATTATATAATAGGCAGCCGGTGAGGATGACAACGATTCTAAACCATCATTGGAGCAGGCCTAAGGTGATTGCGTTACTCTCCAAGCTTCAGATTCTTCCATCTCTAATGCGTATCATGCTATTGTTTGACAATTGCAATAGAAGAAGCGCGATCAGTTTCCCTCTCCTAGCTCTTCGATCTTTGATCAGCATTCAGGTTTATGTTGAGTGCACTTCATTGGTTGAACTGGCGGATGTCGCTCAAAGCACTCAAGGCACTGACCCACGGTGGCTGAGGCTACATGAAACTATCGTCAAGATATTCTTAATCTCCTAGAATCTCAAGCTTCTTTGCATGCAATTCAATTCACGCATTGCTCACATGACCCACTTGTCAGTCTGACTCAATCTTTGCAGGCTCAAGCTAGACGACATCGTACTGTTGCCTCTGAACATTGCATCAAATACAAGTACACCAGTATTGACTTGATCATCATAAATATCCCAGAGAATCTACCAGTGCCGGGATCTCCACTTCTATTCTTGAATGGAATAAGCGTGCCAAAAACTACATCGAGTATGTGTTCGAGATGGCGGACACTTATCTTCACGACAACGAAGCTCTTGCCCTCATCCACTGTGACAACCGTGATTTGATGAATGAGGTCGATGAGGCAACTCTACAGTACGACATGAAGATATTGAAGGACTGGTGGGGAATCAATGAAATGCACTTTGCATTGCCTCGTGATCCTTCGATGACGGTATCTACTAAGTTAGCTCAATTCTATGTTTCCTCATTCTATCACTTATTGCAATATTACCTCGTAGTGTCGTTGAATCTAGGTTGCTTTGCAAACTAATATTTGGAATACATCTATCGCTTATTGTGTTCACTAATTTGTTTGTACTTTGTTCGATCTTGCAGTGTGTAAGGTTTTGGATTCAACTGTTTGTACGGCGAGAAGTTTAATCAAAGTTCTCTTTCCACACTAATCGTGGTAAGAACTACAACGGTGATTATGTTGAAAAGAGTGACACTCTCTTCAACGTCACAGACAATTACATGACTATGAACGGGAATGTTCCTTGGAGAGGTGCTCAAGAGATGAATGAGTCCTTCGATCTGCTAATTCAACAATTTTGCAATGTGGTTCTAGATTGCAAGGCTGCTACATGTATGCTCCAATTGCTTCAATTACAGTTTGAGTTTCAATTATGTAACGGATCTCATAATCTGAGTCTCACATTTTGGTGTTTGTGTCATTGATAAGTACATCCATCAAGGCATGCTTAGCTCTTGGTCGTCACGTTCTGGCATTAGAAGACAATTGACAGATTTTTGAAGAAATCATTGCACCACTACTACCACCTAAATCCATCGACCTGGTTGCGAAGACCAGGATCAGCACTCCTCCATCAAATTCGACGCGTGCTAAGAAACCAAAGAGGCAGATACTAACAGTCAATTGTGCGTAAGTTGTATTGCTCAAGCATGTTTTCAATTTTGATATTGTACAACCATTTGCACTTTACATTAATGCCAAGCCGATTTCTAACTCCTTTCAATTTCGTTTTTTTGAACAGTGAAATGAGAATGCAATATTCTATTGTGTCAAATCGAGATCGATATTCAAGTCCTCGTCCAACTTTCACGCTGCCTGAGTACGTGGCCGGGATTGCCCACGCGTACGCCACAGCCTGGCCACCTCCATACCGTCGCAAACAACGCTATGTACCAGATGTGCGTGCATTTGTGGATGACAAGGCAGTCTAAGGAAAGGATGATTCTAACTACTCTAGCGAGGGTAGCTCAGATGGCAATAGATATTAAGCTTTATAGTCAATATATACACATTTGTTGAATTATGGATATGATGTTTACTCTTGTGTTTTTTAATTATACAATGATTTTGCATTAGAACCGTAAGGCTCTAATCCCTAAACTTATTCCATGTCCAGAGCTTGAGACTTAAACTTGTATTTGGAACTTCACAAAGGAATCTAGATTTTAATTTTTTTTAAAGAAGAGAGAACTCTCCTGTCGTTCTCGTCCACAAGGAAGCATTTTGAGCCTGCCACTAGATGCTGGTGAGCCTTGTTAGGGTCCAGAGCTTGAGGCTAGAATTTTTTTGGAACTTTTAAGATTGAATCTGGATTGAATTTTTTTTGGGGGGTGGAGATCTCTTGTGTCGTCCTTGTCCACGGGGAAGCATTTTGAGCCAGCCACTGGGTGCTGGTGAGCCTCCTTAGGGTCCAAAGCTTGAGGCTAGAATTGTTTTTGGAAATTCACAAAGGAATCTCGATTTAAATTTTTTGGGGGGAGATCTCCCGTGTTATCCTCGTCCACGAGCAAGCATTTTGGATACCACTGGGTGGTATCCAAAAGCCACTAACTGGTGGTGGTGCCTTGTCAGGGTCCAGAGCACGAGTGAATTTTTTTGACTTGCAACTTAAAATTGAATCTCGTTTGAAAATTGTGTTTGGAAGGAAGATATGTAGAGTCATCCTTGGTTACAAGCAAGCATTTGAGGTTGCCATAGCGTTGTGGTGGTGCCTCGACAAGGTCCAGAGCATGAGTCAAAAACTTTGACTCGCAATTTGAGATTCCAATCTTAATTAAAATTCTTTTGTTAGGAGAACTTTTGTGTCGTCCTCGGCCACGAGGTCGCACTGTGTGCTTGTTACAACTAGCAAATGGCGTCCTTGTTAGGGTCTAAGGAAGGTCTATTTTCAAAATTATTTAAACTAAATTCAGTGAAACTAAGGGGGTGGAGTGAACGTGATGACTTCCCTGGGGTCGAGGCTCCAATGGATTTTATCTTTCAATAATATAAAAATTGGATAATTTGAAATTGGGTGGGCGAATCCAACGTCATGACTTCCTCGGGGCTGAGGATGCCAATGGAGTTCGTACCTCGAGAAATTTTGAAATGGATAATCCGAAACTAGAGACGTGCTCGAAAAGATTGTTGAATTTGAGACTCATCAAATTATTTATAGGGCTTTATATTGGAACTACATTGAAATAGGTGTTTCCCTGAAGCAATCCATTCAGGGAACACTTCTCATAATCACCTATCATATGAATCTAGCCATAATTATAAAATTAAAACTTTAAGCCCGTATCCAGGGAATGGCTTGATATGGGTACCACTTTTATGCGTCTCACATAGTAAGACTTTTGTCAAACTCATTTTAAATGTGCTAGAAATTTTGTCTTTAACACCATGTATTTAATTAGAACCATGGTGCTTATAGCACGCTCTATTTTTGTAAATTTTTAATGTTCTTTTCTTACCAAAAAGATATTTATAAAAAATCACACTATTTTTGGAGGAGTACCCATATCAGACTATCATCCATTCAATGCTCATTGAGGACATGGCTTGTTTACGACGAATTATCAATAAGAACCTTTTGAAGTCCGTTGATTGCTTCACATAGCGCATCATATTGTCAATTGTGGCGATGTAGAGACATGTTCCTCTACTCTCAGACATCCGTCGCCAGACGCTGTATACAGTTTCAGCCAAGTTACACAATGGTAGGTCCGCCACCTAGCCAATGCAGTGATCCTGATTGCAGCATTTGAAATAGTCAGTGACATTATGAACTTTAACATTGTCTTTGGTAAGAGCAATACAAATTTATAGTTTTAAATTGGTATATTACCAGCTCAAAGAAGCCGTTCCATTGGCGATATCCTCGGGGAGGTCATTTTTTGTATCTTTTGAGTATCACGTCTGAACAAAAGGTAATTAAAAGTACCCTAAAAAATAAAAATAATTCTTACTATAATTAGTAGTATTTCAAGAATATTCTCATTTTTATTCTTGTAATGAATTGCAAGCATCGTATATTAATGTAAATCATTTACAAAAATTATCTTCAAGAATTTGTTTAAATCCTATCTTTATTTGCACATTGTTACGTAATATTTGGAAGTGACATCTCCGAGGCGGTATCTGAAGTGCCAGAATCCTATCCAATCATCCAATTGTCGGAGTCCATCTTCACTAACAGCTCCAGAAGACAACCAGATGTCCTTTATGCATTGGTAAAGTTCATCACACTCCCACGCGCTCTATGCTTCCTTGTAATCCTTACGGAGTTTCTTGTGCAGGTCTTAACTGTCTTGCTGTATATGCGTCAGTGTCAAACTTTTCAAAGGACCGGTCCAATGTAGACGCCACGTGACTGTCAGTGCTGGATCATGTTTGATCATATCAAAAGAGTCAGTGGTTGGACAACAATGTCTTTCCATGTGTATGATGCAGAATTTGGTCGACTGATGACCATAGCTACATGCAAAGTTAGAGAGGCGAAGAAGCAAGGCCGCGCGGGCAGCGTCAACGCGGCCGGCGTCAACGCAGGCGGTGGAGAAAGGAAGGAAGAAGCTCATGAAAAGACCCTCCAATGCCCATCATCGTTAAGTTTAAGCATCGCAATCAGCGCGAGCAGTAGTCCTAGGACCTAGCAGCGGGGGAATTCTACAACTCTCAATGTCTAAACCTATAAGTCTATCAATTCAAACATAATTATACTCAATGAAAACGCAGACAAAAAATTCTCTCCTATAGATTACATACCCATCAATTTTGCGATAATCTCCCCTTCAACAGGAAAGGGTTTCCAATCTTCTTGGACGACCGCAGAGGTATGTCATTTCGACATAGTGAACGGGCAACAAGGCTTGGTGATAGTCCGCCCACTCGCCTACCGCAATGTCTGCGTGTGGGCGTAGCGAGCGACAGTGCGTGCAACAACGCGTGCGACAGCGTAGGGGCGACAACACTGGCAGCACCGCAGGTGGTTGCGTTGGCGTGACAACACAGGCGACAGCGCGGGCGGCAAATTTGGCGCAATAGCACGGGCGATAGAGCGGGCGCAACATTACGAGTGACAATGCGTGCGGCAGCGTTGGCGCGACAGCATCGGCGACAGCATGGGCGGCAGTGTTGGCGCAACAGCACCAACGACAGCGCGGGTAGCAGCGTTTGTGGTCCATTGACAAGCTGCGTTGTAGCTATTTTTATGTAGGAGTCAATTGAGCCACCATAGACCAACAATAAATATGTGCCAAGAAATTATGAAGAAGCTGAGGGAGACATTTGGAGACGCCACAAGCGGAGACATCTTGAAGGTTCCTGAGTTCCGCCTTGAAGTGGCTGACGATCAAACTGGTAACATTTGCACATGTTGCTGCAATCAGAACAAAGGGCATTAGAAGGTCTTTGATGAGCTTCTTCCTTCCTCCCGTCCGCGCTGCCATATGCGCAACTGCATACATTGCCACATGCGCTAGCAACTTCCGCAGGAACGAGTGATTTGCCCACCGAGTTTTTCTACTTCAATGCCAATGTGGTGTTCCAATGCGAGATTCTGCTGGTCCGAATTGCAGACGATGATCAGTGCACTGGTTGCGTGGGCAATTGCTTGGATGTTTACTTAAATAGCCACAATGCGGCTCGTCGAACCACAAACAGCAAAGCCCTAGACTCCCAAGAACAAGGATGATGGAAAATATGACATCAATCGCAACAATACGGGAGAACTCAAAAATCATGGGAGAATGCTCTCCATAAGTCCTTTGCGCGTGTAACGGTTGTTTCTCGTGAGGTTGTTGCATGGGCTTCCTCTTACAATGAAATCAAATCCTCGATACTTGTCTACAAGCTTGGTCAAGACTTCTCATGTCATGCTCGGGGGGTTCACTGGCGAAAATTTTGGAAACAACGTGCGATAAAAAATAGGGTCCAATATATTCATTGTAGATAAATTTTGTAAAAAATGTACATGTAAAATAGGGGATTTTAAAAAAGTGAAACATGTTTACATGTAAAATACCATCACATATAATATTCTCAGGCTTTTTATATGTAAAATACCATCACCTAATAATATTTTTTGCTAAAATTTTCTGCTAAAATAACCCCCCAAATAAATAGGTCATTATCGCACGTGTATACAAAATATACAAGGGAGTGACCTCCCCGAGATGTCATGTCTCGCACATTGTGGAAGTCCAGGTCAAGGTAACAATTGTAAGGTTATAATCAACAACTCTGCAAATGATGACGCAAACCGTATGAAAATGAGAGCACCATAGTGATGATCAACAAGAATATGTGCCGGAAAATTATGAAGAAGCTGAGGGAGACGTTTGGAGACGCTAATTGCGGAGTGAAGCAAGGTGCTTAGGATGGCAAAAAGTCCCTGTTCACGCAGGCGGACCAAGCGCAACAAAAGGGGAAGAAGTAAGTGCGTGAGTCGGTAAGTTCCCTATACACATCCACGACGCTTTGAGTTTTGAAGCATCTTTGGATGGAGCCACTAGGAACCAAGGAATAAGGAACTAATCTACAATTGGGTAAGTATTTTGAATTTTTTTTTTTTGAAAATAAGAATTATCTCATTGGTTGGGAGGACAGGAAAGGGGTTGACAACTCTCGCATGCCTTGTGTCCATTCGTTGTTCTCTTCACTTTCTTCTGCCCCCTACTCACTTCGAAAGTTTAGGCGCTGGTTTTATGTTATCGTCTCTTCGCGCGCATCGATTAAGTTGTTTGTCGCCTGTTGTCGCCCATCGTCTCTCCCCCTGCATCGCTTGCTGCAAACTACCGGCTCTCAAAATTTGGCGCAATGTCTCCCTGCAACAAAATATTTTACCTTGTGAGGTAACGGTGGAGTTGCAAAGTTCTTCGCATTTCTATTGCTCTTTGTTTTTGAAGTATCGCGTTGCAAGTTCAGGGATTGCGAGACAATGGCTGCGGTATGCTCTACAACCTGGCTATGGAAATCTTCTTGTTGAATAATGTTGGTAGTTTAGGATGGTTGGCTAACATCCACTTTGTGTTTTTTCTGTTCGCATTCCACATACAATCTTCACTTCTTCGTGAATCGGCAGGGTCTGCGTGGAAAAGGTCGTCCTGTGAAATCCCTCCAAGACAGCGATGTTTCGCTTTAAGAGATCGAAGATGTTTTGGGGCCAAGATTCGACAAGAACGGGTGGAAGATTACAAGGAATGTGTCACCAAAGGTGCAGCGCCAGATCAAAGACCTCTATCACTGAGTATTTAGGAGAGAGTCAGTGTTGAACGACACTATTTGTTTAGAATTTGCACGAGGTGTTGTCGTTGAGATTGAAAAGATACAAGTGAATTGGGCCGCATATGCTGTTGCTGCTTACGGCAAACGGCGATCTCTCCAAGAGAGCAGGCAAGCAAGGGCGCAACAACTTGGAGCACACCACAACCGGACACTTCAACCTTGCAAAACTGGCGTCAATATCCGAAGTGAAGAAGCCCACACCCCTGCATCGTTGGCGGGTGAGTTGTCTGAACCCACTTCTCCTACAATCACTCTGGAACGAGGTGGAGGGTTTTTCCATGAGCCGCCCGCTGTCTTCCCACTGCTGTCTCTATCTGTCCAAGAGCAGACAACATTGGACGGCACCCGCCCACCTTTACCACCAACCCCAGCTTCAAGGCCAAAAATGGATTCTGTGTCCTCGAGTAAGCGTTGTGCGAAGAGTGTCATGATGCATGAAATTGGTTTGAGTAGTATCAAGGAAAGTAATGCCAAGACTATTGAGAGAGTCCAATGTCTTTTAGCTAGTGCCTAGGTTGGTTTCCTAGCAACAAAAGAGCGCTTGAGGGTTTTGAGCATAGAGAAGGAGGAGAGAGAGTTGGATCTTCGAAGAGCTAAGTTGATGTGCAATGACAGAAAGAGAATTGTTGAGTTCACTACATCGGAAGTTTTAAAGGTCAAGGCTGCTTTAGAACGTGCAAATCAGTATGTTGATCAGTGGACTAATTGCCCAGACCAAGGAATTTCCAGTAATTCTATCCAATCTAGTCCTAGCCACTCTTCTCCAGAGCCTACCCACTGTAGTCCCAGCCGCTCTTCTGATGACTCCGTTGCATCTAGGATATCCAAATTAGTGGATCAATTGCGAATAGAAGAGCGAAATATGAGGCACGCCCTACTTAAACTAGAAGAAACTGAGGCAGAGTGTGGTCGTTGCGCTGAAAGCATGGCCACATGCAAGAAGAGATATGATTCTCTCTTCCATAGTCATATGTGCACGGAGCAATTTCAGCATCTAGTTGTCGACTACCTGGGGATGATGAAGTATAGTACTGTAGAGAAGTTCAGCCCCTCTCCGATAGAAAGGCCAAAGGATTTTCAGAGAGAGTCGAATATTGTATAAGTTGAAAGTTGCCCTCTCTGTGGTGAAGTCTTTCATCGCAATGATATTGCTGTCACTTCTTGTGGGCATTGCTATCACCCTTTCTGTCTAATCAGTCAGTCCTTGAAGTCGAATTTATGAATTGCAAACTTTTGTGACAAGGAATTCAATGCACAATGGCGATTATCATGGATTTTTCCCCAACCCCTCACACCTGTTCTAACTCCAGACGTTACTCAAGGAAGTCCAATCTTAGGTGGTCTGTTTGGTGAGATTTCACTTCTATCTTTTGAAATAAAGTTGAGTTCATTATTTGCATTGTTTTGGGTCGTGAGTTGGTTCCTGATAGATCTTTCTTTTACCTCCTTGCTCAGTAGATAGAGTTCTTAGTCTCCTTTATAGACACACTACTCCTATATTGTTCATGTCCTTCTCTCTAGTGAGGTGTACTCCTACTTCCTTACAATACGGTGCTAATTCCTTTGTTTCAGAAATAGTAGGCTCCGGACATGGTTCTATGGACATACTCCTGTCCATTTTTTTTACTTGGTTGCCTTCTTCTGTGCATAGAACCAGAGTCCGGATATAGAGAAGGAACTTCTTAGTTTACATTTTAGCTTTCCTTACTGAATAGTGCCTTCATGCTCTTAACGATTATAGAGTCAATGATTCCTGTTTAGTATCTTCTCTAGATGTTTGTATTACTGATAGATCCTGATACGCAAGGATTCTTGTGTACAAATAAAGATTATAGTTCCCTTATCCTCTCACCGTTCCTTTCATTTTCCGCAGCTTGTTGTCTTCCTTAAAACTACATTCCTTCCTATGTTAAGTTCCTTAAGTATCAACCTTGGCACTTCCTGAAACTTTTGTAAGTTCCTCATGTGTTTCCAAATCAAGGATATCAGTTCATTTTTGAAGAAACGTATTTACTTATGCAAGGAACTAGTCTGACTTTAGACAAATGATTGCTTTTGTAAGATGTCTTCTGAACCTGTTGTGCATGTCATGTGGTGATTCAGTTGATGGAGCATCCTTGGCTGCTACTTCTGCAGCAAGCAGACCTAGCTGTGGACTGCGTACAAACACACCTTCTTCATGCTTTGGAGAAGCGGGCACAATCACAAGAGGATGCGAGAATTCACAATCCGACGAGTTGTTGCAGTATGATTCTGAACAGAAGAATGAGCAGGATGTATACCGAAGAAACTGCAGCCAATCCTCATCTGGATTTGTTCCCACGGCGACTGTCGACGATGATTCACAAGGCACTGATGAAATGGAGGAGTGTTTAGTATGCAAACGTGCAGTTGACCTCCATGTCACTTTGTAGGTGTTGTACCTTACCTTTGTGTTGTAATTGACATCTGCACTAAATCTATGGAATATTAAACTACTTTAATTTTCTTAGACTTTTAATTGAAATTACTGATTCAGGTGCAATTTTTTGGCAGCCTTGTGGGCATTCCGGCGTTTGCAAAGGTTGTGGAGGCGACATCTTCCTGTGTCCAACTTGTCAATCTATTGTCGAGGGAGCCAAAGATTCTAAGCTTGTACCTCAACTAAATCCATTAGCGCTTAGAAGTGCCTTCAATTGTGCCATTGACCCTGAAGTTGACGAGAAGTGTGGGCGATCAAGAGTCTAAATAAACCAAAACGGTTATTGGCTAGTATTTGTACCCCAAAGGATGTTGTGCAGGAAGCATCTGATAGTAATACGTACGAACCTCTAGAAAAAGAATCTATTGAAGGACATGCCAATGACACCGGTCGAAGCGAGGAGGGGTTTGTTGAGAGAGTCCATTACGATGTGCCTGGGACTAATTTAGAGCCATTAGAAACACATTACACGGATTTAGTGTCCTGTCAAGAGAACCGCAGAGGTGGAACAAGTGATTCCACTGTAGAGGCTATAGAGAGTCCATTGCAAGGAGGCCAGGAAGACTCCAAAGACGTCCAACCGTCTCGGGGGAAACACAAGAATCCTTGTGCACCGAGTGGTGTACCACCAAGGTCCACTAGGATGAAAGACTAAACTGCCAAAACCAAGGAGGTATTGAAACTCCTTGCAGACATCTCTCCCCCAACATCCTCAAGTGGAACATCTTCTGGAAGATTGAGAGGAAGCAAGGATAGAGTGTAGAGATTGGAAATAATAGTTGATTGTGTGATAACCTATTATATGTTACTGTGTTATATATTGTGCCATCATTTTAGCAAGGGAGGGTTCTCTTTTTGTTGACTTTTGTGGTCCTTTCTTGATCATCTATGCGTTGTTGTATATGCTTAGATTATATTAACTTTAGTATTCTTGATTATTCTCAGTGTAAGATAAACCCAATGGACATTTGTTTTGCATAATTAATGTACAAAAGTGCCTTTTTTTTTTAATCCAGAATGGTGTCATTCTTCTCCATAAGAATGGCACTTTTCTAAAATGGTATCATTTCTTTTTATTGAGGTGTGGCCCATGTGTGCTTGTCTTGATGATTCACAAGGTCTGATTTGCACTGCTAGGGTTAATTGACTTAGACTTAGAGTTGCACAAAGTATCCTCTCACCGAGTATGCATTTCAAGTTTACTGAGAGGAACCGTTTAAGGAACTGTATAGTAACAATCAGTGTCTACGTTTATCTACAGATCTCTTTGTGTACACATCCCCTTCACTATCTTTCTAGGTCCACTCACTGTCTCTAAAATACTTTAACTGTCTCTAAAGTACCTTAAATTTCTGAAGTTACAATAAGATTTTGTTCAACTGATAAGAGTTCACAATTGAACCTACATCATTTTGTGCTACCATAAGGCAGTTATCCCATTACCAACTAGCGCCTTAAACCAACAACTAGGGACATTTTCCACAATCAATGCTGCAATGATGATGTTTTTATCATGTGTTACAGTTGGTAATGGATTCTCTCTTGTGTGGTTTTACTATATATATGTGTGGGTTTGCTGTTGGTTCAAGCATCTTCATTGTCTGCAATACAAATCTTCTTTAGACAAAAAGAGCTCTACCTATGTGATGTGAATAGGATGTGTCATACTTCAACTTACAAAAATTTATAACTAATTCATTCTTCATCTAAATCTAAACTCTAAACTTGTGTTGAAATATATCTCTTCTTGCTTAACTGTATTTCTTTTTCAATTGGGAATGAGGTAACCACTTTAAGTGATAGTAGCATTTCAAGAAAGTTATTGAATGCTAAAACATGCGTCATTTTGTTGACTACATTTAAGTCATACTACCATTTCAAGACATATATTGAATGAGAAGCATTAGGATACATCAGACATCGA
This sequence comes from Pohlia nutans, assembly GCA_022496805.1. Classification (NCBI taxonomy): domain Eukaryota; kingdom Viridiplantae; phylum Streptophyta; class Bryopsida; order Bryales; family Mniaceae; genus Pohlia; species Pohlia nutans. The sequence continues at coordinate 7,456,716 of CM040106.1, read as the reverse complement.
ATGAGTAGCATTAGGGTCCTTGGCTGCTATTTTTTTAGCCAGCAGACCACAAACCCATTGAAAAGGACACCATTGAAGACAGGAAGGCCATTGAAGTGATCAACTATTCATCAACTACTACAGACAGACCACTGAAGTCATTTGAATGCTTAAGATAGTGCACACCCGCTACCCAAACGTAACTCTGTGAATGGAGACAGATAAAACACAACTATCAATCAATCCAATTTAAGAAATTACAAACCCATCTTCAACAATAGCAGCAATTCCACAGAAATTAATCAAAAGATTGTTGTGAGCCGCCAAGTCGGCGCTTTGTGTTTAGAGTTATGATTTTTGTGATTTTATCTAAATATTACGGTGCTTATGTAAACAAATGGATAAAATAGTAAAAAAATGTGGAAAAAAAGTGAAAAGTGCAAATATGGGTTCTTTACCTATTTTTATGTTTTTATTGTAAAACTGGGAAAGTAAAATGATAAATTAGTTATATTGATAAAAAAATTGTAAGAAAAAACAATGTTGGAAAAAATAAGAGTTGAAACAACTATCGTGATAAAATAACTATAAAAGTGACTATGTAAATGTCTTTTGGACCCTATATAGAGGGAATGCCCTCTGGAGTAAAAAATGTAACAGTAAACAAGAGGTTACCAAGAGTTCTGAATAATTACTATTCTATATAGTTGATAATTAATCTAATGAAGGGTGGAAGAAGAAGGAGATAGTAAAATCCCTTCTAAAAGGTCAAAAATAGAGTTTGAGAAGTCTCAATTAAGTTGTAGAGTTTTTACGTATTTACTGAGGTAAAACGCAATTACTATAGACTGTAAATAGGTTTTGAAAATCCACAAAAAATAATCAAGTGGTGATAAATTAGCCAAAAAAATTGTCACAAGCACCTTTAAGTACCTTGATTGAGATGGAAAAATTGAGTAATCATTAGAGTTACGGAACTTTGTCTTTTTAAAAAGTTACAAGTAGGCCGTAAATTCTGTCGAAAAGGTAAAAAAGGCAGTCGAAATCGTACATGACCGACCGAGAATCCGATTGGAAGTTTACGAAAGGCGTTTTCCACTAGAAGAAGCTTTTAAAGGTCAACGGTGAAATCAATTGTAGCAAAACTTACTTCTTTCGACTGGTGGTAAATCCTACGGGTAGTAAAAGACTAAAAAAGGGGTAAAATCGGTTAAAATGTCTATTTTAAGTCCGTTAATAGTCTTTCTAGGCTAATTTTGGCATTCTAAATCCAACAGTGAAATCCATTTGTCAATCGGAGATATATTTAGAAAGTTGCATTTTATATCTAGGAGTAAATTAGGTTTAGGATTTAATTGGTTTTTCCCCTCAATTACTTAAAAATGATAGGATCGCCAATTAAGAGCTTCCGAAAGATATAAGGTTTGTAGGATTGCGGGTCTAGATCCAATTCTCGTGTAATTGGTAAAAATTTAGATTACGGGCCGTGTTTTTGGCTTATTTCGTTTTGTATATAATGAGGCTCAATTTCTCTCCAAAATCATCAATTTGGTCACTTGAATTGATGGTTTGGTAGTGTTTTGTAGCTCCTCTTTTTCAATATATCCTCTTGAAGAATCTTGTGGTGTTTGTGGCGTTTTTGATGGTGTTTGTGGCGGAACCTTCAAAATGGATTGGTTTCTGTGTGAAAATTTCATCATTTGTGAGTTGTTTTCATAACACTCCAATGAAGAAAAATTTCCAAATGATATCTCAATTCCCTTGCATATGATGTCACTATAGCCCTCTTGATGTTTGTTTTTTTCTGTTTTTTTTTTAAGTCCAACTAATCCTGTTTACTTTCTTATTGTACTAATTTTTGGGTTGGAGAGAGATTGTGAAGGATATTGTCTGTGTGTTGTGTGTGTATAATCGTATAAGTGTATTTGATAGAAATATACTACTCCCTCCGTCCCAAAATGATCTTCTTGTTAAACAAAATGTTCTGCATTAAGGTTGAAAATAACAATTTTGAAACCATTTTTGAGCTAGAAGTAGAGTTTAGTGCACTCTTTTATTCCTTAAAATTTGAGTTTAAGATTCCTTTTGAAAGTGTAGGTTTGGAGCATTGAAAAGTGGGATTTTTGGCCATTTTTTAGGAGCACCGGTGACCACTCATTTCCTTAGCTGACTTGGTTCTTCTTCGAACATTCATCCATTTTACAAAATTCATCCATTTTATCTGGATTCATTCATCCATTCATCCAAAATATTCATCTAATTTTCCAATTTTCATCCAAACAGTTCAGAACTCATCCAATAAATTTCATCTATCCACCAGGAAGATCATTTAGGAACAACAAATGCAAGCCAACAAGAAGATCATTTTGGGACGGAGGGAGTATTGTGATTAGTAGAAAAGTAGTATACGTGAACGATCTTTAAATTGAGCACGTGTGTGTGGATTTGAAGTGAAGGAGGGCTAAAATACTTTAATTGAAGTATCAAATTCATGCAAAAATGGTATGCGTACTCATCATCTTTAAAAAACTTTCATTTGAACAAATAAACTACTTTGAACAAAACTTTATCCGTCCATATCGTCAACAATATTCATCCGTTATTTGTGAATTTTATATTTTAACAAATGGCATAGAATGTAGAAGAGCCTAAAGTAATTAGTTTTTTAAAAACTAATTTCATTGAAAATTTATCACACCCTATCGTTCAGAAATTAAAATGGATGAAAAAATGTAGCAAAACTTCATCCATTTGTAACTCCTATTCCGTACATCCATTTTTGATGAATTTTATGTTTTTATCAATGGCATGAAATATAGAAGATCGTGATGTAGTTAATTCTTAATGAATTAAATTTTAAAAAAAATGATTGAACGCTGTCCTTCAAAGAACAAAAATGGATGCAAACATAGTGACAGAACTTCATCCATTTGTAATTTCTCATCCGTACATCCGTTTTCCATGAATTTTATATTTTTATAAATGGCATAAGATATGTAGAAGCGTAGTATACTCCATTTTTCAAAATAGTTAAAGTTACAAAAATCGCATCGGCAGTCCAAGGATAAAATTGGAAATTGTAGTTTTGGGCTTTAAAAACACTTAAAACGGAAAAAAATCATATCTTTTGCATACTTTGTCCAAATTAGATGTATTTTAGCATTTCGGAACCGCCATAAACTATACTTTAAAATTATGTAAAAAAAATTAATAAAAATTAATAATAGTAAAAGAGTTCATTGCTTGGAAGGATTACAATAGACTAAAGTGAGAAATTAACTTAAGGATTCTTGAAAACTTGTATTAATTGCATAATTAGTTAATCGTCCCACCTTTGAACTCGTATGTGAGATAAGGGAGATATTTTTACTCACAATTGTACATGGTGACCAGTATCTAGTCTTACTCTTCCCCCAAGAATGCCCACATGAAAGAACTCTAAACAAATTATTCATGTTGCAGGATACAACTAAATCACATACAGAAGAAAAAACGAGGAACTGACTTCAAGCACATTGCAAACATCTTGTTCTAGTTAGTGTCCAGGGTACTTGCAAAAACAACTGAACTAACACATTAACCATAATAGGACACTTCCACGCATTTTAGAGAAAGCTCTACATCAAACTTAACATCCAACACAAGACTGAGAACCCTTTTTTAAGTGTAAGTACTTATTCGTATTTTCCTTCCACCTACAAGACACTTATTGTCAGAACAAGGAACAACATGTATATTAGACGAAGTCAAGAGTATAACAGTTCTATAGTTTCAGGAATCATGTTATTCAAGCAGTTAATACAGTACGTGAAGGTACATAGAACGATTCATACACTACGTAAATTTACATAGGAAACCTACTAAATGCTTTAATAATAAGCACCAAATTGTTGGAAAAGTATTTGTTGATTATTTTTTGTAAACTCCACGAAAACTTCAGTGACTACATCTACGCTGATATGCATTATATTCACACTATATTCACCATTGAAAACACCAAAAAAAAAACAAAACAAAAAAACAAAAACTTTCATAGTCTATACATTATAAAAACAAGTCTAATAAAGAACTCCTACAGACTGATAGGAAGTATTGAGGCTCTAATCTTCATATCATTGCTTATTGCACATAGTCCACATTGGCTTCATCTTCGCAATGACTCTAGCGTAGAACTGCAAAAAAAGGTATAGTATGTGAGCACACAACCATCGATAGTGGATCCATTGAAGCTGAAGGAACAATTGATATTTGAGGCATTCAAAGAATCGAAAAGGTACTCATGAAATATACATACCCGTCTTGGTTGTGTCTTAGTGGAAGATAAAGTATTCCTCCAATATCCACTGATCCTTGCGTCGGTCTTCAACTTTATTGCAATGAACTTGCAATGCATACAAGGCCTCACTCTCCTTTGCCCCTGCAGCTTCCACTTTTCCTTCTGCATACTTCAATCCAGACTCAAGATACCAAATTTCCCCTTGAGCATCATCATTGGGTTCTTCAATCATAGCCAATTTTGCCTTCACTAGTTGGGTAGTGAGCTCCATTTTGGAAGTCTTCGCAAAAGAAGCTTATTCATGGGCAATGTCGAAGGTTTGCTGAAATTCTTTCTTTTGCAGCTCAAGGTTCTTGTCACATATTTAAACCAGCCCTTCTCCCCGTAGTAAAAAACCAAGTGCATTGTGTTCCCTGCTGTCCAAAAAAGGAAACACAGCAATGAAGCTTTACTTCAAAAATAAAATAGCAGTCACATAAACAAAAAAACTTTGTTCAATACGTGCAAGGATAATAACACCTCAATGTAAAGTGTAACGTATAGAGTGTCTAAGTGAGGTCATTTTAAAAGTGCCTAGAGTTCATTTTAAAAGGCAAATACTGTGGGAATGAAAGATCAGAGTCATCCAACTATAACAGCTGGAAAATGCAAAATATGTATGAAAGAAAGACAAGGAACAAGGATAGGACACGAAACCATAAAATGGATAGACAAGAAACCAAACAAGGATAGAACCAGAAAATGTAAAAAAGGACACGAAACCAGGAAAACTAAACAAAGATACGGAACAAGGATTGAATATCAACTGAACAAAAAGGAACAGGACTAAGACTAAAAATCCAAATGAATATAAGGAAAATAAAGTAGTACAAAATTTCAGGAGTCAGGACTAGCTAATATATATATGTGTGTGGTGTTCTAATACAAATTCTGATTTCCTAGGTCTTGTATTAGTTTCCTATGACTACTATCAGTTTTGAAGACCATTTTGTTTTCCATTCAGAAATCTCTTTTACTGGACCAAAATGCAGGACTCACCTTCAACGATACTGAAATTCCTTGCCAACGGAGATGAAGTGTTCGCCAATAGTAGAATGAAATTCCTGACCCTAGATCCTAAACAAATTTCCTGGAAATGAGTGAGCATTATCTACTTCAAAAAGGAGTGAAGGTTAGGGGTTTCAATGGGATAGTCCTAAGGCATATACGTGTGCTAGGTAAGCAAGACAGAAGGACATGGGAACTAAATTTTTTTTCACTAAAACCGCAAAGGAAACCAATGAAAAGAACAAACGACCTGTAGAGGAAAGGAATGGCTTACCACAAGTACACAACATCAAGTGCAGTAGTTCTGGAACTGCTCTTCCAAATTGCTGCCCAAAATTCCTTACAATGTCTCCTTTGCAGTGACAAGCAATATGAACGCAACCTCACAATACAGGGTTCATCGATGAGGACGCCATAGGGAACATGAAAAAATCTTGAAATGGAATGTGACAAAAAACATCTTGTACCTAACTAATTAGTTGATAGTCCGTCATCACTAAATCAGGCAATCTGGCCATGTCCAAAAAAGAGTTCAGCAATTTAGAAAGCAAGACAGAAGAAAGGACATGGGACATAGTTTTTCAGGTTCCATCAGGAATTTCGGACCCCATTGATTCTGCACGATTTCAGTGCGTTTATCGTTAAATACTGATTCCGCACGTCATACGTGCATTTAGAAGTGTCGTTATGGTACGGAAGTGACATGCATTACTAAGATGTCGATGCAGTGACTTTTCAATGATAATCAAAAAAGTGTTGTTTCTGCACGAAAGTCGTGCTTGACGAAATCCTTGCATTAATCGTGTATCTACATTACATAGCTAATAAAACACACATAATATGCAATTGCTTTGAATGCGGATCTAGTATTGTATACATATCATATCAACGCCTTTTATTATACTCGTGCGATTTCAGCATCTATCATATTGCAAATTATTTTCGTACGACATCCGTGCACAATATTTTAATATATTTTTGGAATTTTTTTGGAATCTTTTGAAATCTTTTGGAATCCTTCATAATATTTTATATTATTTTGGAATATTTTAGAATATTCCAAGAATCTTCTTTAAATTATACTTACGGTTTAATTTCTCAAAAAAAATTTAGATGTACATTTATAGAGTTTAGAAGCAATACACATTAAAATTTCAAAGAAATAACATTTTGTATTTTTAGAATTCAAATTTGGTATTATTGGTTATCATTGTACTTTTCATCATAGGAGCAAAAACAAATTGTACAGAAAAGGACAACATTACTTTTTCAAAATAGATAAATTTGTAACACAAGACAGTGTAGAGGTGTTGTTTTTTTGAAAGTTTACTCGAAGCAAAGTTTAATTTGGATTGGCACCTTTCAAACTAGGTTTGAAAACATACTTGATTTCCTATCAGAAAATAATTATAGTTTAATATAGTTTTAAGTTTTTTAGTCTTGGGCAGCTCATAAAAGGCGGCATCGATAAAAACATGATCTCTCAAAGCATTGCGAGTTAAATTGGGTTTCCAGAAAGACTTTCTTTGAACTCAATATGAGCAACTTTTCAGAAATAAAATTGCATGAGCTCTCAATTGCTTGCCACAACATTCAAACCATTGAATTTTTTTTCCAGGCATAGAAAAAAGCTTGTATAGTGCAGTGCAAACAAAATTTGGAATAAAAATATTTTTTTGCAGTGCTAAAAACATCTAAAATCTACTGAAAATAAAAAACAGCTCAGAGCCTTTAAGGTTTTGGGAAAACAAAAACAAAATTCAAAAAAAATTGAAATTTTATCTAGATACAAAAAAATGCTTGCATAATCTACTGCAAAAAAGAATTGGAATTTTGTTTTACATTGCAAAAAAGCATCCAAAGTCTGCTTAAGAAAAAAATTTGCTCACAGCCATCACGAATTTGGCAATAAATAAATAAATTCAAAATATTATGAAAAAAATCCTAGATATAGAAAAAGTCCTGCATAATCTAGTGCAAAAAAAATTTCGAAAAAATGTTGTTTTCACATAGTTAAAAACAGTCGAAGTCCGCTGAGAAAAAAAATAGCTCACAGCCATGATCGGCCATCACGATTTTGGCCAAAAAATGATAATAAAAATATTTTGAAAAACTTTGTAAATGTAGAAAAAGCCCTGCATGTTGTCATGCAAAAAAAAATTGAAAAAAGAATTATATACACATGGCAAAAAATTGCCAATGGTTTCAATCATTTATAATTACCAAAAGAGTTCTGTTCTTTGCATCAAGTGTTTGAGGTGGTTTGGTGATTTAAAGCTTGGTTTGCAACAGGGAGGTCTTGAGTTTGAATCCTATTGTCGGTGATAGAGCTTGGGAAGCGGAGGCGGGCCCACCATGGGTTCGGGTAGTTTGTGTGTAGTTGAAGCAGGTAGAGAGGAAAATAATTGTTTTATATTTTATATTATTATACATTATTTTATATTTTTTAATAATATTATTTTTATCAAATTTAGATATAGAAAGAAAAATAAATCTAGATATGGAAAAGATGATGTTGCTCGAAAAACGCACTGAATCAGTTTAGTTTTAAAGACGATTAAAACACGACATTTGACAACGGTACAAAGTGAAGAATTCACTTGTTTTCAATAGATATATGAATCGTGTCGAATCAGTTCTATATCCGTTTGTACGAACGTGATGTCATATCAGTGTAGTTGCGTTGAATGACGCAACAATGCGGAATCAGTGCGAAAATTGTACGAACCCTTGAAATATCGGAAATCACACTGAAATCATGCAAAATCAGTGGGGTCCGAAATTCTTGATGTCTAAAAGAATCCAATGAAATTAACAACGACCTGCATCAGAAAAAAAAGGCTCACCAAAAGTACACGAAATCAAGAGCAACAACTCTTCCACAGTGCTGCCCAAAACTCCTTACACTCTCTCCTTTTCAGTGACCAGCAAGTAGAACACAAACCTAAAAACAACTAATGGTACTGAAACGATTGCTGTTTACAACATAAAAATTGGAGCTAAAAAACAACTGTAGCAACTAGAACTAAAACAAACTGTAGCAACTAGAGCTAAAACAAACTGGAGCAACTGGAACTAAAACACAGTGAGCGAAGGAGGCTTGAAAGTGAGTGAGCAAAGGGGGCTTGAAAATGAGTGAGCGAAGGGGGGAGGAGACGACTATATAAACCCCAATGCATGCATGAACAAAAACGACGTCCAGTAATGGGTGCAGACACCCATGGTGTCACCTCGACCCATGTGCGGCCCATTAGAAGATGTCTAATCTTCCACCCTCTCCCCTAATTCCTGTCAATAGTAAAATCAATAGCCTGCATTCCTAGACTCTAGGATGACCTACTCTAATAACTCAATAGTACACCTAAACTCATCATTAATTCTACACGATTCATTAATCTTTCATAAATGAAGGCCTTATTCGTTAAAATTAGAAAAAATGCTCATTTTGAGACTTTCAAAAACCGAAACAAAATTCTAGTTACGAAATAGTTGTTGAACCCCACGATATGTTGAGCTCCACGAAATAGTTGTTGAACACCCATCAAAAATTGTATAGAATTTGATACAATGCGCGTCAAACATGGCACTCCAGTAGCATCCATACTTGACAAGATGTGAGAAAGTAAATCGTAAATAGCACATGAAGTACAAGAATACTTGGTACAAAGAGAGGAAGTCTTTTATTTAACAGTGTGTTTGAATACTATATATTGTGGTAGAATCCACCGCAGTGAATTTAATACGGAGGTAAAAGAAATAGTGGAATTTAGGCTGCATTCTCTTCCGCAAGAAGCAGTGAGATCCGAAGGAATATATGTACGACTATTTACGATATTTATTTATAGTAAACTCATCCTTATGCTAAAGACATCAAGAACATGATTTGGATTGCAAGGCTAGCGTCGACACTACTTGTCAGATTGCGCGGAAACAACTTTCGCCGCTTCTTCCGTTTTCAACTTGGCCAATCTTCTCAAGATATCCTCGTGTCAATTTTTTTGTAGTTGGGTTTAGGGCTAGCCGCCCTCGCATCGAATACGCTTAGGCTCTGAGCTACGGTGGCTTTTCGTTTTGACCTTGAGTGGTATCCGGGGCCTAAGACGCGGAATGCGATCTAGACCCTCAAAAGGGCGGCTTTGTCATCGTCGGAGCCAGGTTCTTTGTATGCGGAAGTGGAATCGCAGTGGATTTGAGCAGTAGAGAACGGGAGGGATCGATGGAGATACGATGCATTACGAGACCTTCTGCGGAAGCGGCTCGTCTGACGCCCGTAGATTGTGTAGGACGAGGATGCCAATCCCTGAGCGAAAGCACCGTATTGCTAGTAGTGGCCTTCGACCTCAGGGTCCTTGTCCGATTCTCCGAGGCCACTGTGGCCTTCAATCCATCGGTGACAAAAACAGGAATTGCAGACGGAGTCGGAATCGCGTCCTCGAGGCGAGGGTGCGCCGGCGCCTCGTCGAAGGGGAGGACCAGTTTGCGACTCGTCGGGGAGTCCGTCCGCCGCTCAGGCGAGAAGCAATCCCCTCGACTCGGCATTGCCCGCTTCAACGGAGACAGGGATTTGGCCGGAGTCCTAACGGATCCGTGATCCGGGGGGCTGTTCACCACGCCCGCTTCAACGTCACCCTTAGAATAGTCTATGGATGCGGACGTAGCAGTTTGGGCAGACCGCAATATGTAAGGTCTTGAATACGGAGCCGTGTCGCAACTCCCCCTTTCGAACTCGCATCTGGAGAGGAGACTCCTGGTAAGCAGATTCCGCGGTCCAACAACGCGATTGCATCTTTTCTGCAGTAAGGAGATATACCACAAGCCCACGTTACCGGACGAAGAACAAGAGCAAAACAACCTGCAATGGAGAAGGAGGAACACACATGGACCTTCGACCGTAGATCAAATAGTCACGCAAAATTGAGTGGAAACGCGGTCACATATGTAATATATTATTTACAAATGAACATAGCAGACGCAATCAATAGGAAATACTATAATCAATCGAACGTTATAATCGTCAAAAAGAACCCGATGTTCGGAGGGTCTACTCTATAACGCGTCCTCCCTCTATAATTACGCCTATTCCAGGAAGCCTGTATCGGGACCCCATGTTCTTGGAGGATCCTCTCATGCCGTCAATGATGTCCTTCACACCCCAGTCACCAGCGCGCATAGGCCTTAAACCGATTCTATTCTCCTCCACGTATCTGCGCATTTGACCCGGCTCGCAGTTCGAGTCAAGTCGGCGCAGCCACGGCAGCAGTTCCCCCATGAGGACATTGTTCTGCTGTTTGTGGTGATTCCAAGTGCGGAGGAATATGGCGTTCCCATTCTCATTTCAGATGCCCTTGGCCGGAGAGTCGTCAATGAAAAGAGTATTGTCTGGGGTAAAGGACGTATCGCCGCTAATGTTCGTAAACAAGTGCTCGGAGAGGACTTTCGTACACAACATCTCTCTTATGCCAATTGTAAAGAACTTCCCCGGCGAGAGCTCTATCTTAGAACACTGATCCTGACTCATTATATCGTACGAATCCCTACAACCCCTGAAGAGGTGCCCCGCAATGAGTTCTGCATTTCGCTTGAACATGGAGGTCCAAACTAACACCTTGTCCGCGAGGGAGGAAACATGGCGGAGGAATTCACTCAAGTTCTGCCTAGCGAAGACCGCCTTGGGACCGATGATGGTGGGATTTCTGCGGCTGAGAACATTGTCCTGCAGTCCGTAAGGTCTAAATTTATCTCCGTACGACTTCTGTGCCGTATGACAGAGAATGCCATTCAAGTTGAAGAAAATGTTCAGCCACTTCCTACGCGGCGGGGGTAGAAAGGGAGGCACGGTCCTCGGCACGATCTCTCTGAAACCCTCGCATTCTACCTGATCAAAACATCACAACAAAGAGATGTAGTTACCTGTTTAAGCGTAGAAATGGGAGAGCCAGGGACTGGGTAGGAGCAATCTGATGTCCTAAGCAACTGCGGTCTCCCATTGGAGACTGCTTCCATTGGTAGCGGACGGTGCACGCAAATATTGTTTGGTAGCTGAGCAACAGGCACATTGAGAGGCAAAGACAATTAGACATGTGCTCAAATATTTATAAATTCCGCATTCTTTATTTACAAAGTCAATATATTACATCCGTATAATTAATATAAGTCTGTAGTCGACTCAAAACTACTCCGAACATTATGTTATACTAGAGTACAATCTTCGAATACGCATCCTGACTCAATAAATCGTATGGATCCCTACAACCCCTAAAGAGGTGCCCCGCAATGGATTCCGCATTTTGCTTGAACATGGAGGTCCAAACTAACACCCTGTCTGCGAGGGAGGAAACCTCCCGGAGGAATTCACCTAAGTTCTGCCTAGCGAAGACCGCCTTGGGACCGATGATGGTGGGATTTCTGTGGCTGAGAACATTGTCTTGCAGTCCGTAAGGTCTAAATTTTTCTCCGTACGACTTCTGTGCCGTATGACAGAGAATGTCATTCAAATCGAAGACAATGTTCAGCCACTTCCTACGCGGCAGGGGTAGTACTGGAGGCACGGTCCTCGGCACAATCTCTCTGCCACCCTGGCATTCTACCTGATCAAAACATCACAACAAAGAGATGGAGTTACCTGTTTAAATGCAGAAATGGGAGAACTAGAGAGTGGGTAGGAGCAATCTGATGTCCTAAGCGACTGCGGTCTCCCATTAGAGACTCCTTCCATTGGTAGCGGACAATGCATGCAAATATTGTTTGAGAGCTGAGCAACAGGCACGTTGAGAGGCAAAGACAATTAGACAGGTGCTCAAATATCTATAACTTCCGCACTCTTTATTTACAAAGTCAAAATATAACATCCGTATAATTAACATAAGTGTGTAGTACACTCAAAACTACTCCGAACACTATGGTACACTAGAGTACAAAGACGGCAGCCACAGACGGGATCGCCGTCAACGCCAGGTATTCAAAGACCGGTGATGACATCCTGTCAAGAACGATGAATACCGATGAGAAATGATTACTAGAAGATTTATTCTAGCCGTTCCCACCCCGACACAATCATGAATGACTCCAAGCAACTTGGAATCAATCAAAATCATAAGGGTCAGAGGGCTGTACCTGATCCGGTCCGGCTGCATCCAGCAATGGCACGTCTGACACGGTTGGAAGTTCGGTGTCGTGGTCGTCCACGCGGTCTTCTTCTCCCATCTCGTAGTCCACCAAATCTTCCTCCATGCGGGAGGGCGACTGCAAATCCGACAGGTCTTCACGAGATGTTGCGCACACGAACGCCTCAGGAGCCTTGGCCGTAGTCGCCGGCTCTGCGACCTCCGTGGCAGTATCGTCAACTCGACAATCTTGCTCCGGGGGTGATACTTCCCGGACTTCAAAGGCTGATCCCTCAGGTGAGGAAATCCTCGCGATCTGGGACGCTGGAGTGGACGGGACCCGATCCAGATGGGCCAAAGAGACGGCAACGTCCGTATTGTCGAGTCGACGATTAGAAGTCTCCACCGGCTCATGCTCTACAACCGAGCAACGGAAGCGTGAGCGGAGGGCAAAGGAGGTGGAGGCTCGGCGATACAGGGCAATTCATTAACCTTATCGTCGAGTCGACGATCGGGAGTCTCCTCCGACTAATGCTCCACGACCGGAGGCACGGGAGCGATAGTGGAGGGCACAGGACGTTGGGATGTGGCGATAGGGGGCAACGCAGCAACTACTGGAATCGATTCCAGCGGAACATTCATCTGTCTCGCTAGGAATTGCAGTTGACTCTGCAGCACGCTCATCTGCTCGGATGACGCGGCTGCACGCTCATTGGCGGCAGCAGTAGCAGCATTAGCAGTAGCAGCATTAGCAGCATTAGCAGTAGCAGCATTAGCAGTAGGAGTGGCTTCTTTTGACTCCCTTAGTTGCCTCTCCATTTCCTCCTGCTTTTGCCTCGCCTCCCTTCTTGCCAGCAATTCCATGTGGACAGTGAACCAGTCTTTGTCAACCTTGACCCTCTCCCTTGTGTTCTTGTCAATGACGACTTTCTTGTCCTGGTCAAGCTCCTTGTCGTCGTCATCGCTCTTGCGGCGACGATTGTTTTCGTCATCACTATCCAAGTTGATGATTTCCTCCAGATTGGGAGGACAGTCCGTATCCGCCTGGGTTATGGTGATATCGTCGTCGTCGTCAACCGGCGGTTTGTCTTGCACTGCCGCCTGCTGTTTTCTAGGTTGCGACACAACCGTCTCCACAGCGTGCCCCATGCCCTCGTCCATGGCAGGCTAATTGCCAACCGCCAGATTTTCTATAGATTAGAGCAGGGCCTCCTCAACAGCCTGCTCCACGACGTTCTCGGCGACCTGCTGGAGGTCCTGATTGAGCTCAGGATCCTCTGGAGAATCACCGAACGGCTCCAGCTGCGGATTCTCCGTGTCATGATCGTCCGAAGGTTGTGATTGCTCGACAACTCGATTATCCCACTCTGAGTCAGTCTCAATGTTGTCCTCAGGCTGTTGAGATGGCTCCTGACGTCGAGCCTCGGCAGGATTCTCCTGAGTCAGCTCATCTTGGCGATCCTCCAACCTGGTTTTGTCGCCTTCCTCCTCCATCGCCAGCTCGGGTTGCCATCGACACGATCTCGGTTGAGCCACAGACGGATCTGGAATGTGTTCGTCTCGAATTCGTCGATCCCCTCAACACTTTGATCAGCCGACACATGCGCACCCACGGATTCTGTCTGCCGGACAACCACGGGAGCAGGGTCTGCTGGAGACACTAATGTCATTGGTGGGGACGGAGGAGAGTCGGAGTGAACGATCACGGGGTTGCGAGAGGCTGGAATCTGGTACTCAAGGGCATACGGAGAATTCGAGAACATGAAATCGTTCCGATCCAACCTCCTTGCAAGTCTGGCGATTTTCATGTCTTCGTTAACATCTGCCCGATCCACGAAGCTGTAGTAATAAGCCTCGAACATCTATACAGAAAACAGATTGAGTTAGTTTTCTGCGTACTCAGTCATTCTACAACAACCAATTGACTATTATCATCGACCCAAGGATAAGCCTGAGCATTACGACGACACTGAAAACTACAAAATTTGTTGACTCTAAACTACTTCAATGCCAGATGTACTCTTCTTGTCTAGCAAGAAGCTATTATTGTCGACCCAACGATAAGACATAGAGGTGAACCTATAACTTAATGCATTCACGTGTACAATAGGGTGACATTCAAATTGGCCGTTTAGTAGTTCGAGGGATAGTGTCCTACACTGCTGCCAACTTTGACACCCTCCCCAAAGCTAAGAAACTGTTATTTTACCATGAAAATTTGAGGACAGCATCATCATTATGTTGAAAACATGCATTCTAAATTTCAAGTCCAGGAGACTTATACAAAAAAACTTATGCAAGATCTACCAACATGGGATAGCAGCTAGTGTCACAACTGCCAACTTTGACACCCTCCCAAGAATTGAGGAAATTTATTTTGCCCATGAAATTTTTGGAGCAAAAACATTTTTATGTTGTTTGCATGTGTGGAAAATTTCAAGTCCAAAAGACCCATACAAAAAATAATATTCCAAATCTACCAACATGTGTAGTTTTGAGAAACATGTTGATAGATATGGAATAACTTTTTTTATGTATGTTTTTTGGCTTTGAAATTTATCCCACATGTTACCAGCGTAGAGATGATCTTGTGCCAAAAATTGCATTATGTATCAACAAAAACTCAATCCTAAGGAGGGCGTCAAAGTTGGAAGTAGTAAAATGGTTTTCCCCTTTGTTTCTCAAAACTACACATGTTGATAGATTTGGAATATTATTTTTTGTATGGGTCTTTTGGACTTGAAATTTTCCACACATTCAAACAACATAAAAATGTTTTTGCTCCAAAACTTTCATGGACAAAAAAAATTTCCTCAATTCTTCGGAGGGTTTCAAAGTTGGCAGCTGTGACACTTTTCTCACAGCTATCCCATGTTGGTAGATCTTTCATAAGTTTTTTTGTATAAGTGTCCTGCATTTAAAATTTGGTATGCATGTTTTCAACATAATGATGATGCTGTCCATTAATTTTCATGGTAAAATAACAATTTCTCAGCTTTGGGGAGGGTGTCAAAGTTGGCAGCAGTGTAGGACACTATCCCTGGAACTACTAAACGGCCAATTTGAATGTCACCCTATTGTACAACTGATATCGTCGACCCGATGATTATAGTGCAGGGGTATACCTTAGATGCCAACATGAACTTCGCCCCCGCATAAATGCCGAGAACGTTCTCCTCGGGAACGGCGAACGCATGTAAGATCTCGAAGTAGAACTCCATGCGGAGTTCAATAGTGTGAACTCTCCACTTTGCCTCCGTGTTCTTTGAGGCGTCAGTGTAGTACTGACATAGAAGCGGAGTAGTGTATCTCTTCTTCACTAACTTCCAAGCAGCCTTAGCGAATTCGTTGTCTTTCTTGAAGAGAAAGAGAAGTGTGACGTCTGGGGCAATGTTTCTGCTGGTCACGTTGTCGAGCATCTCTCCTCTGCTTGGAACGTACGTGGAAACCTGTGCCTCATATTCATCGAGCTCGTCCACTGCGAAGGTTGATGCAGCTTTGAAGTCCTCTTTCCCGGATTGGATAATTAGCCAAAAGTTAGGCTCAGTTACGTCGGGCACCAAGCGATCAGCGAGAAAGTCTAGGAAGAGATCAATGGCACTCTGTCTCTCGGTGGGCCGCCGATCTCGGAATAACGCGTGCATCGAGGACCGCCAGATTCACTGGACGAGAAGTGTAGGAATAATTGGAGCTGGTGACCAGAGCTTTGACACTCAAGTCCACTCCTTGCATTTGCACTCTTCTAACGGGATCCGGAAGACGGTACTTCAATGTCATGAACCTGGTAGACAAGTGAAGCACCTCTGAGAAGGCTGCCGTATAGTCCTTGGGACACTTATGCCATCTTTCGAGGTGCTTCACAAAGATATCCTTGGTCGGATGCGAGAGCAGGAAATTCCACTAGTGCCTCCTCTTCCACGGCCTCCACTTTTCTGGAATGACGTCGCCGCCATTGTTGAGGAACTTCAGGGTGGGCTTTATGGACATGATATCCTGCAGCACAATCTTCTTGCGCTTCCGTCGTTCAACCCAATCCCCGGCTAACATGCAGTCGGCCACGAGAATTTTAGTCTTCGCGACCGAGACTTTCGGATATGTTGCACGTCGTTCTAGAGTATCTCCAAGGAGATGCAAGGCCACCACTCCGAAATCCTTGTCAGTGAATCACCCAAATCATTTGAAGAACTCCTTCTTCAGAGACGTAGATTTCGGCTTCTATTTCTTTCCGTCCCTGTAGAACTCTTTTGTTACTGGATCTATCAAGTCGTCGTGGGCATGCATGATGAGGAATTTCTGCCAATGCGCCCACAAATCATCCGGAAGGGTGATTATTTGGATTTCATTTGTCAGGTCCGACACGCCCTTTACGGTTGCTCCGTCCTTATCCGGATTTATATTATGAAATCTCTGCACCACAGCATCCGTAAAAGCCTGCACAATATAAACAAGTACTATCAGAATCTATGGGTATCATGACGAGCATCAGCGTTGTATCCTCGACCCGACGATATTGAGAAGGGACAAGAGGATACCTTGTAGCGGATCATGCTGTAGAAGGCGTTATTCTTTCTCGTCATCGCTTCCTCCTTATTGCTTGTTTGACGCTTGTATGTGGTCATGATGTTTCTGCACCTTATCATCTGGTTACCCCATGTGGGCTGGGCATGGTGCAGTTGTAGTACTTCGAGATATTCTTTAGTTGATTTGCATCCCAGGAGTACACAATGTATGCGTCCCACGTGCAAAGTTCATCTCGACGTTTCTCTCCGCATCCTCCATTTTGTAGCTCTCTTGATGCGTAAATGCTATGCTGCCCGTTGATGATCATGAACTTTCCATCCATGATCTCTTCCCAAGTCTCAGGCCGCTTTTGCAGCAGTTTATTATTGCCGTCCACAGGCGTCAAGCAAACGTTTTGTCTCTGCTTCACGTCGATAATCCAAATGAGCTGCTTCTTCACGTCATCGAGAATATCCCTCTGCACAGTTTGAATGACGTACTCATCCTTCGCTAGAATGTATCGGTCAATGTGGACCGTTTTCACTGCCACGTTATGCAGAAATAGCTCTTCATGCTCTGCCCAGAACGCCTTTTGAATCTGAGCAATCTTCTCATACTTGGGAATCTTCTCTAGTGTGTCTAATGGAGTAGACACTGTAGTCAATGCCGAACTAGAACTTCCACCAGCGGCAGCAGCATTAGACACACTGGTCAGGGTTTGCTTTCGGGTGGGCCCTTTAGCATCTGGTTTGGTTGTGTCTCTTTTCCTGCTCGACGTCCTGGGCTAACTCGGCTTCGCCTTTTTGCCTCCCGGTCCTCTAACTGTGTTCTTCCTCTCAGAGCACGGATTTGAGGTGTTTCTCTGGGATCGTGTTGCGCCTCTCCCAAGAGTGGGTCTCCTCTCTACGTGTTCCATTGCGTAGTGATCGAGTGTCTGGTAGATTTGCATGAGTCGATCGGCGTTAGACTTTGCCGTTCCATCCACCCATAGAACGTAGTCAAGTTTATTGAAGTCTTCGTTTAGACTGTTCATGTCAGATCCCTCAAGGAATGCGAGAAAGTCTTCCCTTCAGCTCTATAGCGGAGGAACACGTAATTCTTGAATCGGTTCACGCCAAAACTCCAGGTGTGGATGTGATCTTTAAACTCCAAGAGTTTCTCGTAGTTTTCTTGCATTTCAGTGATGAAGGGCTCATCGGTCACGAGATACACGAACGGTTGAAGGTGCGATTTTGTGGCGGAGTAATCGTAAGTGTTTGCCTCTGCCATTCTGTACAATTCGTGGCACGTGACAGGACAAAGTGTTAGCGGATTGTAGTACATCATTATTGTTCTTTTGTGTCAACTCATATTTTCTTAGTTATTGTCGACTCGACTATAGCCCTAGTTGTTGCGCGAAATACTGTGGATATAGATGTGATCTCATACTTATTGCCGTCTCGATGATACGAGACATCAAGAATTATTTAAGCCGGTAATGGATGTTTGAACTCATGGAATGTTATAAACCGCATATACTCAACTATACTATTACCTGTTGATGGCGGTTGATTTTATCTATGGATATACAAATATGATTGTTTATCGTCGACTCGACGATATCAATGGCCGTGTACTCTTCATGGCTGATTATTTTTTGTGCACCAGACGTTATCGTCGACCCGACGATAGCAGCTGTTGTTTACGGATATTGCCTCATCACATGACATTTTATAAAGGTCATACATTAAATTACATTTTTACCCTTTGTTCATTGGTTTTTATGTATTCTATTTTATGTTGCATTGAGAGTCTTTATTAAGTACCCTTTGCTGGAATTGTGCACCTGTAATCGTCGACCCGACGATAAAGAGTGTTTCTTGATCAGGGACAGGGTATTGTCGACCCAACGATTTAGTAATCCTCGCACTGATCTTTTTTTGGGTGTATGCGATAGGACTGGATTGCATAAAAACATCTTGACAATATGTGTTTTTTCTTCGCTTTTATTTAATCTAGTATCAAAGTATTCGGATTGTTTATGGTTTTATTGGTGGGACTTCGATATGGTACATTTTAGACGGTATCGTCGACACGACGATAAGGGGCAGTTTACATGTATGTTAATTGATTTTCCATTACTATGTGATCAGTTAAGTGAATTAATCTGCAGGTTTTGTCGACTTGTTGATATCTATTTATATTTTGCTTTTAGTTTGGTGTATCGTCGGGTCGACGATAAAGAACAGTGCATTAGTGGGATCATCGACCCAACGATAAGGGTCTCGTTACAGCTAAGTTAAGAGATTGTCAGTACTGTGTGGGTTGTAAAGTGACTTAAATATGCAGGTTCTACTTCATGTATCATCGAGTCGACGATAGAAGCACTTGGAATGTACAAAACCCTAATTCCTAAACCATAAAGAGTGAAATTGTTACCTTGTATTTGAAGCTGGGCTTGGTGTACTTGCTCTTCAAGATTAGAAATACAGGAATTGAGTCCAATACACAGTTGCCATGGGTAGAATGCACGGTTAGAGCTTACCAAGAAGGACAAGGAACTAAATTCACAAGCATAATTATACCACAAACCCGTGCCTCAAGCTTGAATACAAGATCTCTAAAAAGCAAAACCCTTGGAAATAATCAAACTGCAGGATTAACGTAAAACATGCTGAAAACTAGCTAAAAACTAGCTAAAAACTAGCTAAAAACTAGCTAAGCAATGTAAAACATACAAAACCCAATTACAAAGGTATTTATGCTGCATTCCTAAACCCTAAGACCAGACTTTAGTTCGGTACTTTAATAGAGAATTCTTTTGAATAGACAAAACCCTAGAAAACCAGACAACACCCTCGTAAGACTTATACATCCAACAGAATATGGACATTTCAACGACCCAATCTACATTCTAGCTTCTTTGTTGAACCGGTTGTATCCACTGAACGAGAGGTGGGAACTGGAAAACAATATGGCTTTATTTGACTGTAATACTTGCAGTACAACAAAAAACAAAGAAATCTTCAACCCATGAAAAACCCTAACGAACAATGATCACAAGAACAAGCAAACAATGCTAAGAAGCAGAATTTCGAGGGTTCAATTTACCTGGCTTAAACGTGAGGCGGTCCACCTTGAAGTTCCTTGAACTCAGCTCCACCTCGAATTATACAAAAGCTCGCCCTGAATTACATCAAAGATACCTAACTCTACAAATGGCAGGTGAAGAAGTGGAAGAGGACAACTATTGGAGCAAATGCTGGAGTAAGAACTGGAGAAAGTGCTGGAGCAAACGTACTAGCGTTTTTAGATTACATGGAGTACGCAACAATCGCAAATTGAGGTGGAGCAGCAAGAACGACCTAGAAAACAAAAAAGCGCGAGCTTGAAAACACAAAAACGGAGCAGCAAAACGACTAGTGAGCAACAAAACAAGCGCGCGAACGTCTGCAAGTAAACTGAAACCCTGGAAATGCGGGGGCATGAGGAGGGAGACGACCCCCCAAACCTATGCCGAACCTGGGGACTCGACTCGGGTAATCGGCTCGGCCCCGAAGCTTGGCCCCGAAGCTCGGCTCTTAGGCTCGGCTCCGAAGCACGCCACTGAAGCTCGGCTCTCAGGCTTGGGTGGGCCGAGCCTAAATATATATTTTTTCTCGTAAATGTACCGATCTTTTGAACACAAGTAGATGCTAGCCTCCAAAATACATATTAACATGACTAAGAATATGAGATGCCCATGACATGTACATGATAGGACCATTGCAGGGCTGAAATCGAGTATCCAAAAGATTTGGCACACTTGCATTGGAAGGCCTCTGCAATATTATCAACTATTCCTCATGACTAAAGATTTAATCTAATTAGTAGAAGATTTAATAGGCTTGCAAAGGTGACTTGGATGATACTGATTTTAGATTGTACGGGACAATTACTGGGCTTGAAATCTGTTCATGATTTTGTTTCTAGACGCTAGGATGTTTAGGAGTTAACACCTAACTATCCAACCATGCATGTTTTGCATGATGTAAAAGTTTCATCCGCAATTTCTCATTCGTCATGCACATTTTGTAGTGTGATTTTTTTATTGATTCTTTTATGGGAAGCTAGCTCCATGTATGTGTGATCCGATCAAAAAGAAAACAATTCTTGAAAAATTTATGCCCCTTTTCGTGTAGCAGTGTTTCACCCGAAATTCTAAAGATTATAGTATAAAAGTGTTTTTTGAAAAAATAAACTCATAAAATCAAGCATCCAAAAAATCTCCAAAAATCACCACGGCTAGAGTACTACATTATAAGCCACCACAACAAATTTCATCCCCATATTGTCAATATCTTATCCATAATCGAATTACAAAATAATTTTTTTATTTTATGTTTGAAAATTTATAGAAAAATATTAGTGATAGCAATCAAAGATCTAACCGTATAGATTGAATCTAAATTTCGAAATGTATAACTTTTATTCATGCATCAAGTTTCAAATATTCATGTTAGTTGCATTTTATTATGCATCTTTGCAAAACTGCCCAAATTGGACATAGGTGAGGACATTTAGGGGTTAACAAAATACAAAATATGTGAATGTCAAGCTCATTCCTAAACGTTTCCTACCGTTACGAAAATTAACGATTCTTAAAAAATCATCCTAAAGTACTTGTAGAAGAATATTTTGGACTTGATATACCAGATCGCTGTTTGAAGTATCTAAAACCTGAAACTAGTCTTCCCAGTTTGGCTCCCCGCTCGGCTTATCAACAAGTAACTGATCCTATGAATATAATATTATATCATAGAAAATTTAAATATATATTTGCATGACTAACTTTAAATAGATATTAAAGTAGATACTAAATTTAAATATCTATTAAAATAGATATTAAAATAGATACTAAATTTAAATATCTATTAAAATAGATACTAAATTTAAGTATCTATTAATATATACTAAATTTAAACATCTATTAAAATAGATACTAAATTTAAGTATCTATTAAAATAGATACTAAATTTAAGTATCTATTAAAATAGATACTAAATTTAAGTATCTATTAAAATAGATACTAAATTTAAATATCTATTAAAATAGATATTAAAATAGAGACTACATTATAATAGATATTAGCATGACTCTGCTGCACAAAAGGAATGAAATCTACCCAACAAAATTAGCACACTTGCAATTGAAAGCCTCTCCAATATTATTACCATTTCCTCATGACAAAACATTCACCCTAGTAAGTAGAGAATTTGATAGGCTTGCAAAGGTGACTTAGATGAAAGTCATCGTAGATTGTACAAAAAGTTACATGGCTTAAAATCCGTTTATGATCCAATTGCTGAATGTTGGGATGTTCACGGGTTAACAAAACACAAAATATATGAATGTGAAGTACACTCCTAAACGTTCCCGGGTGTTACGAAAATTAACAATTCTAAAAAAATCATCGTAAAATTATCATTTTATGCAAAAATCTAAACAAAAAAAATAAAAGCTTTCTTCATTCTTTTGTTGTTTTGATAGTTTGTTATTTCTTCTTATTATAATTCTTATATTTTATTAATGGTTTGTTTTTTTTTTTTTTCAAAAATTACTTCGGCCTTTTTCTATCAGTTGACAAAAGCTCCTACTCTTAAATTACATTTCGAATTCAAAATTTGCAATGACAAAGAGTACCCACTTATCACCTTGAGTTCCAAAAGCGAATGGAAAGTCGCAAAATCTCTCCAACCACTATCGAATCAAACTACTACTGATCATGAGGATAATTAATGTGTACTCACCTTCACTCTTCATATCAATAATTTGCATCGAAGTATAACTCGTTCTAAAACCTCATGAACTATCGATTGTAATGAGTACCTACTCCGTGCAAAGTCTTGCAACTAAGAGATGAGTCTATATTTGTGATATAAACACAAAGTTTGTTAATTTGAGAAATTTTATTTTGCGGGACTTAATATTCATTGTATAACAAGTACGTGTATATTGAAACTTAAGCATATACATTAAAAAAGACATAGATAACATAAAGGACAATCCAATGGAATATTATGTTTGTGATGTAAAAAATTTTATGTTACTAAAATATGATATCAGACAATAACATTTAGTGTTTGATGTTAATAACATTAATGACGTTACTAAGTAACATTAATGACATTAGTAATAATAGAGTCTGAAATTAGTGACATTAGTGTCAATATTAACAATACTGAAACAACAAAAAAATTAAAGTCAGAAACAAATCAATCATTTCAATATGTTAAACTGATGAAAATATAGAATTTATGTAGAAGTATGTATGATTTGTAACGTGTAAAAAAATTAGAGTACAATTCTTGCAAGTACTTTATTCGTTCGATTTAATTAAAAAGTTTTAGCGAGGGCAATTTTGTCAAGTTTACACACTGTTAGAATCCATACATGCAATAATAAAATTCAAATGTATATATGCTGAAATTTGTGACATTAATATGACATCTATGCTGACATTTATAATGACATTAATATAAAACTCTAGGTATAATAGCTCTTCAGTATCAGTGGTACATCATGCCAGGACATTTTAATTTCTAGTGAGCTCCATCTCATCTTCTCTTGTGTGTCTTTCACAGGAGTCTTTTTGTCGATGCGGGAGAAGAGTGAGTGAGTTGCATGGAATGGCAAAAACTCAATCTAGTTGTGAGCATTTGTGCTTATGATGAACATTTGACAGCAACGTCCACTCCGTGACATCTAGCATATCAATTCCATCACAACTCGTCTTCTAGCTGATCACCAAGTAAAAAAAACTCAAACATTCATTCATGCATATATCTAATCATATATACTTATCCTCAAACTCCAATTCATCTACAAACTATCTCTAAAGCTACTACGATGAACTGCTAAAAGATCAATTATCCTCCATCATCCTTGAGTCGCAGTTTCAAGCATAGTAGACAACACCAACCTGCAAATCAGGAAAAAATAGAGCTTATACTTTTTGAAACATATAACTGAAAAGCCTAAATTTATAAGACTAAACTTCATTTGCTAAGCGTGTAGACGTGACTGAATACAAGATGAGCTACTTAAGAGCTACCGATCATTCATGGAAATTTTAACTATGAGAACGTTTCATAGAAGTTGTAAATAATGTCAAAATTTAAAATTCATGAGAATTTTGAATATATGATACGCTTTGTATGATTTATAATTGTTACAAAACTTAAAGTACAGTGTTTACCTTATTTTAGTTGAGATTTACCATATTTAGTATTTTTGAGATCGATTGCTAAATGAAGTGA
Organism: Pohlia nutans; assembly: GCA_022496805.1. Taxonomy (NCBI): domain Eukaryota; kingdom Viridiplantae; phylum Streptophyta; class Bryopsida; order Bryales; family Mniaceae; genus Pohlia; species Pohlia nutans. The sequence continues at coordinate 7,432,534 of CM040106.1, read as the reverse complement.
TTAAAATTGCTACATCTATGATTGAAATTTTTCTCCCCCAATCGTGTTCTCTTGAAGCATAATATGCTAAAAGTATTTGAATCTCCTATTACTCACAATTATTAAAGTAGTCAAGGAATCTAATTCGTCACTCCCGTCTTTGGATCAACATATTCCACGATTTGCAATCAATACATTCTAAAATGACACGACACTAACTTTTGAACAAATGCATCTTGAAACAAAAGCTCGATTGAGTCACATGTGAGATGTCAAAAGTTCCACTCTGAAGAACTGCTTAATTAAGGATTCAATTCAAATTATTCGAATTAAATGTATAAACGTATGCAATACCAATATGGAGGGGTGAAAAACTTGTACTCTTTGGCAGTCTCTGCTGCTTTAGGCTCCTTCGCCTCTATCATCTCAATGTTGATTTTGGCTTTACATCGTATTGTTAAACCGGCTTGTCACTCCTTTAGCAATTAATAATTAGTTTTTTGTATCGACCAGTGACTTTCATAACAACTTTTGCGTGTCATCGACTTTAATATCCTAAATATGCATTTCACTTCTTACTTGATGTAACTGTTTTAAATACGAGAAATGCTTGGGAACATTAATGTGAAGCCAAGGTTTCTATGAATTATGGAAAATGTCTACAACAACAATATGAATTGTTTATATGTTCTGCCTACTTCAAAAATGAACGTGAAGACTTTAAAAGAGACGAGCTTGATGTTTATAACAGTTCTAAGTAATTCTCCTTAAATTAAAGCATATGCAATTATTACAAGCGCCACTTTAATTTAATAGTTAACGTTAACAATGTTAATTATAGCATTATTTAAATGAAAACGAACTAATATTCTCATAGTTAAGTACTATTTAAACAATCAAAAAAATGTCTAACTATACAGCGAGACAAATCATTTCACATTAGCGAAACAATAAGAGTTGACGACGTTACTCTTATAAATTGATGTTGATTTGATTTAGTATTCTTGACGTGTAAATAACATTCAAATGAAATGTAATTACTGCAATTATTAATGCTGATAATGTCATTAGTGATTTACTAAGCAACTAAAATGTTGTTGTTTTTATTATAAGTGGGTAAAATATATAATATTCTATAGTTAATAGAATATAAGTAATAGAGAAAAGTTTAAATCAATTAATTATAGTTACTATATAAATTAATTATATAGAATTACTATTAAATATAGTTTAGGGAAATTAATTATAGATTTATGAACCTCATATCTTGAGTAATTTTAAACTAATATTTCATTGCAATATTTTTTACGTTATGTACGTCTCATTTAAAGTTTTTGCTTTCAATATACAACTATATGTTATACAATTAATATTTATGGCCAGCGAGGGCAAAATTAGAACAACGCCTCTTATCGTTACTTAACAATTACATTAATAAAATCCTTATCGGTGAGCTGCAAGTACGCTCACCATGATTATGATAATATGCAGAAGCCAAGCAACGTAGAGAAGCATGGAAGATATTTTGATTACAACCTCTCTCGTTGTCCACTATTAGATAAAATTACGAGGCCACCATCTCTTTAACTGACATTTGACAGACTGAGGTCCATGAGATAAAAACTAAACACGTGCAAAGACACGCTGCAGCAACTCCTCTGGCGGATCGCTCTACATTGCGGGGTTCATCAATGCTGCGTGATGTGCACATTTATGTCCACAGTGAGCTACTCGTTTCCTATGTCCGGTGAGTCTTTGTTGGACGACACAAGAGCTTTTTGATCCAAGAATTTTAGATGTAGGGTTCCAAGTTCAACATCCACCATTCCTACAATGAGACCCTCAAGAACGACTCGCAATGCATATGCCTCCTGAAAAGAGTCACTTATGACTTTGATAGTTTAATATCCGGCATAAAATCCTTCATTGCAGCAACTTGGACTGAAGATGAGAGCAGAGGCATCAGACTTTGTGAAAATTATGAACCAAACTAAAAAGAGAGATAATAAAAACTACGAGCCTCATGTTAACATGAAGTGACAATCAAAGCCTTGTACATGAATTACTTAATACCTGTGATGTAATTAGTAATTATGGTGATGTTGCTATGTAGTAACATTGTCTTTTACAATTAACAAAACTCCATAATTATTATTTCTTAAGACTTATAATCATGATTATTTATATGCCACAGTGTGAGTTATACACTCAAGTCTTGTGGAGGAGTTGACATGATAAAACGGTTTCGTTTGTAATAAAATGTCCATATTCCCTCTAAGTCATGAAGCCATTGAAAATTTTGTTTGTTTAGAAGGTTATCCGCCTCACACAAGGTCCCTGTCGTCTTGTCAAAACCTACAAACCTCATAACGTTCAATTACTGTCGCTATCAAAATCTAATAGATTGTCTGGGTTTTTATTTATTTTAAATAAGTGTAAGTGATATTATTTTAAAATATTAAATCAAATATATTTTTCAAACCACTTTCAATTCTCTCAATGATAAAGAGTGCAACTAAACTCGGGAGATTGTTCCAAGGTAAACTAATGTAACATTGTCTTAGAGTTAAGTGAATTTGAAATTATTTTCAATTCGAGAAACTATTAATCAACCTTTCAATATTCAATTTGCCTTCTTTAGGTTTACAGTAAATAAAACAAATGTAACCAACGATAATAAAAATTTAAATCATACTAAATACTAATCATAATTACTAAAAGTGAAATTTATAATCTATACAAATTTTCAAAGGTTAAATCTAATAAACACTTTAAGAGATTGTCTAAAGTTACATTTAAAAGTTTCAATGTACCGAAAATATGTAGAGTTGTGCACTACATTTTGTTTATTGAACTAAACTTCATTTGACATATGAAATTGTGCACTTAGAATCGTCATCTTCACCAATATAAAGGGTAAAAAAAATGGTCAACAGTAAACACTTACAACATGTTTATGTAAATTAGTGTATCTAACACTAATTTACCTATGTAGTATACCAAGATAATATATCACTATAATACATATATTCGAGTTATATAATATAATATATGTATATGTTCAATCAGAATCCCTAAACCCTAAAGTCAAGAATCTAAATTCTAAAATCCAAAAATTGACTCTTACCATATCTCTAAAATAGTAATGTCCGTTTTCATCCTAAAACCTATTCTAACCTTTAAAACTTAACTTCATGCCCTCCGCCCTAACTCTGACGAATGGACGTCGAGAAAGACAACGAATTTATGAAATTAAAGCTTTTAATAGTGAAGATAATATATTGAATCCCATGCAAAAGTCAACACAAGCATAATTCCCGTGACGAAAAGCTGAAAATAACACAGTTGTCAACTTTAACTATATCCGGACGAGACCTTTTTGGTCTGCTTTAGTACATCCGCATCTTTTGATGAAGAATCTGTCAAAAAAACACATTAAAATCGACCGTCCAGCGCTGGCAGGGAATGTCAGCATTCAATGTTCATACGCGCTAAAGATTCCAAAGAATTTGAAATGGAGAATTCCCGCCTCATTTCTTTTTCTTGCCCAATCTTTGCTAAAGGATGTGCTTGGTCTCGATGTCGACAATCTCCTCTTCGTGCACATCCGCGCTATTAGTTTCTCCTTGTCACTCTACTACTCGTCGCAGACTCGCACGGTGTACGCTTGTTCTGTTTTCGGCCAAAGTATTTGGTCCTACTTCTACACATTACTGGTTTCTTCGCAACGAGCGGCTGAATTCATCGATATTCCTAGTAAGATTTCGAATCCTTTGGGTACTCCTCTCTATAGCTACTAGAGCCTTTCTTGCAGTTATCACATTCAAATCATTTGACGTTCAAGATTGCAGATACAACTCACCGAGCCATCGGAGTCAATTTTTGTTCTACTCAGTCACAGTATCTTTCCGATTTGCGATATTTATGCCGCAAATGCCGGAACATATTATGATATTCTACATATTATGAGTGTTATCGTAGGGCGACGATAACGCAACGGTCAAATTGAATATGAAGATTTACTAAAGGTTGTCCTCAGTTAAATGATCTCACATAGGCCACAATGTGAAAACGTATTTGCTCGAGGCTATCGTCGACCCAATGATAAAGGGGAGGCTATAAACGACCCAGTGATAACTGAAATCTGATCGAGGCGATGACGAAAATGGGATAGCTATCGTCGACCTGATGATAAAGGGGTGGATATTGTTGACCCGATGATTACTGATAGCTGACCGTGGCGATGGCTATCGTCGACCCGACGATAATGAGGTGGCTATCGTTGACCGGACGATAACTGGGAGTTGACCGTGGCGATGACGAATCCTTCAAATATCCTCAACTCGACGATAATAATGAACTAAATTTCCTGCTGACTGTGACCTGGGAGTTATCGTCGACTCCACGATAACATATTAGAGAATACTCATATTAAATAGGAAGGGCAATGTTATCGTCGGTCCAACGATAACCTAGATTTTGTACTTAATTAACCCTTTGACGCTCCAGCATCCATATTCTGGACGATCGATGATTTCTAACGCGTCCCTTCATCACATACGGTGATGTTTTTCATCCATCCAAAATTCTCTTGATTCTTGTGCTAGTTGACTATCACTTGTATGGTATGGATCTTCAAAATAAGATATTGTGAATTTTTGAAAAATAACAAAAGTGGTTTATGTCAAGTTTTATTCTTAGTTCAAAAAGTGAGACCTTAAACATGATTTTCCATAATAATTAGAATCAAATAACGGAAACCATACCATCTTGTGGTACATGTTATTCCAATTTCATTACAATGTTCTTTGATTTTTTTGTGTTAATTTTGGATTTAAAATTGAATTTCAAGAGAAAACCTTGCAAAGTTAATTAAAAAATATTAATGATAAACATGATGAATCCAACTGTACAGATGTTATCTTTACATTGACATTTACAACTTCGTTTTGTGCATCAACTGCATTTTATTTTTCATCAAACATTTTATAACAAATCTTTGAAAAGAGTGTTGAATCGGGACCTTAAAGGGTTAATAAATGTGCAACATGTTATCGTCGGGTCAACGATGACTGTGCTTGTAAGCATGATAAAATATGATTTTAAGCTATCGTCGACCCCTCGATAACTTGATCATTATCATAAACTTGTCCTCTACCTCACAGTTATCGTCGGGTCGACGATAACTGTGCTTGTAATCATGGTAGCAAAAAATTCATAGTTATCCTCGACCCCACGATAACCTGTTCAATATAATAAAATTGTCCTCTGCTTTTGAGTTATCGTCGGGTCGAGGATAACTGTGCATGTAATCATGATAGCAAAACATTCATAGTTATCCTCGATCCCACGATAACATCTTCAGTATCATAAAATTGTCGAGTGCCTCTGAGTTATTGTCGAGTCGACGATAATTGCATGCAATCAATGGAATTGATGGTATACACGTCCAGACTTATTCTCGGGTCGACGAAAAACTTGTGCATGTCATATGTTTTACAATAAACTCAAAATCATAATTGACCCGACGATAACTTGTAGCGCATCGTAAAATACTCGACAGCCTGAGAGATATTGTCTGGTCGACGATAAGTATTGGCGCATAGGAGACTGTTTGGATCTCATGTACTTATCATCGGGTCGACGATACCCTTCAATGTTGTAGGTGGCCTACCCATGATCATGTATTAATTTTGTAGTGATCATATCTAAAAGCGAGACTTGTCTATATTATATCCATTGTAGAGTTATTCAGTATCGACGACTCAATGATAGTTGCTTGAGTGTGTTGAGAAATATGGCAATCACGTCGTGTGAATTTTGAAGATATGCGTATTAGCTAGAGTCTCAAACTATTGTTCTTTAAACACATGTACTGACTGAGGTTGTCTTTCTTGCAGAATGGATGCACATGAACCTGCAGAATTTGCTAAGCATGTGCCTGAATTACCTCCTGACGTCGCTGTTTGCAACGGGATTCCTCGCTCAGAATGGTATTTTAAAGCAGTCACTCTACGCGACAATGACGGTTTGGACGTCGCCAAAGCATTGTGCAAGAACGTTGATCGTGCTGTCGGGTTTGACAACGACGACAAGCCTCTTGGCAATGATCGAGTTGCCGTCCAAATTGCGGAGTCATTATGCGAGGATGAAGTTCCATCCGGATGGATGTGGTTCGTGCTCTCCTGGGACACAAGACAAGTCTTTCTAGATGGCGTTAGTCTCTATGACCATGACCAGACGCATAGGTATAGGGTGGCCATAGAAGCTCTTGATCGTAGAGGTCGCAAAGGCGTACGTTCCTATGAAACCTTTTGTGGAAGAGTGGAGACTGATGCCCCTTCCAAGAAAGAGGCTCTCCTTGCTCCTGAAGCAATCACTGCAGTCTCCACTCACACATGTTGCGAGAGGAATTGCTTGTAGCCCTTTCCGCGCGGGCAGATTCTAGTCATTCGCACTCAACTACACGTGAACGATGGAGTATATGCTCGGAAGAACTGTCTTCTTGAGGTGCATAGTCAGATCCACAAAGATGTTGCTGGCAAGGAGTGGATAACCTTGAAAGGTAGGGAATTTTGTCGCACAATCTGGTGGACCATTTATAGGATATCGAAAGCTACCTTCTATAGGTACAGAGATATGGCCAAATGCGGGAAACAAGCTAAGGTGCATGGGAATGTGGGGTTGAAAAAGCCGCGGTTATATACAATCCAAGCTACAGCCACACTTCAAACGCTAATAGTTTCTGATGCTGACAAAATGCCTCACAAATCTACAATGCTCCCATCAGGCGAGAAGGTCCCGGCAATGGTTTTGCCGTCTGCTTTTCGTTGGATTGACCAGTTGAAACACATCAATGAGGCAAATGCTGCATTCGATGTGCAACCAATTTCTTCAAGTGGCTTGAGCAACATTCGGCGTGCTTCTTTTCAAGAATACGTTCCAAACGCTCGTGGAGATAGTTTCTCTCGATGTGGTTTGTGTGATAAATACAAGCAGTTGCGGAGCGCGTGCACTCCGCTATCATATACGCAAGAGAAGTGAAACTTGGCATTAGATAACCACCTTAGAGCCCAAAGGGCACATAGGGAACTTTACTATTTCAATCATACGCTTTCCGAAAATGAGCCTCATAGGATGCTAACCATCATCCATGATAAAATGGATCCCTCCAAGACCTCGTCCTCTCACTTTTTGCACAAGACCAAATCTACAGACTCTTTCATGAGGATGCCCGTTGCAGTTACAGGAATGACTGCTCACAAGCATGGAGATGTTCGATATGCGCACTATGGCCTTGACATCTTCCCAACAAATTCCAACCATACCATTGGGTCAATTGCAAAACTTTTGCGTGATCTTGAAGAACCACCAAAGAATTCCTCTCGTAAGCTGTTCTCGGAGGAGGATACGCAATCTGTATTAACCAAGGTGGTTCTACAGGGATCAAAATCTTGCTTGGACTCCCTTCTTCCTCTACCAGAGGTATTGGTCCCACCTCAATCTTTGCCCCCAGTACTGGTCTTGCAGCTGGATAATGCTTCAGGAGACAATAAGAATAGATGGGTCTTTGCGTTTTGTTCACTCCTCATATACAAAGGCATTTTCCGCGAAGTGTACATCAACTTCCTCATAGTTGGACACACGCACGAAGACATTGATGCCATGTTCGGCCAATGGAGTGAGAGGTTGAAGACTAATAACTATCCGATAGTTCCAAGACTCATGAAATCCTTCATGGAGTGTGAAGCACACCCTGTGATTCCACATTTTATTGAGGAGGTTCCTGATTTCAAGCGTTTTGTTGATGGTTATTTAGGCTCAGGCGGCGATTTCTTATCGGGTCATTCTAAGTCCCAACAATTCAAGTTCTATATGGATTCTAGTGGGTGGCCTTTGATGGAGTACAAGAATTTGTGTACGGACAAAATCTGGTTGCCAGAGCATGGCAACAAGATTCGCTTGTGGTTTGAAACTGAAGACGGGCGTCCAAGAGTTCCTAGCGGTGATCCCCTAACTCTAGTTCTCCAAAAGATGCGTTCACTTGAAGAGATTAAGAGAGGTTTGAACGGTTTTATTGCACACTGGAACGGGATGGCGGAGGAGGATCTCTCAGGAGAATTCAGACGGAAGAATGATCCTTTAAAAGAATATTGGAAAGGTGTTAGAACTGCTCTCAATGTTGCACTGGAGCCACGTGAAGGATTACTACAAGGATTTTGGCTGGCTTCAAGGATCATTCATAACGAGTCTGATCGAATGCGGAGGGATGGCACACTGCAAGAAGAAGATGTAGAGGATGCACCATTTGTTGGACATAAACATGATCGTCCACGCGCTTCATTCCGTGTCGATCGCGATAGGTTTGCAGGTTAATTTGTTGCAGTCCGTCCTGCTGATGGTGACGCAAGGCCATTTTGGCTTGCTAGAGCAATAACAAACCCAAGTCCGGATCCGGGTCATTTGCATATGATCCAAATTCAATATTGGACGCCAGCTTCAGAGCGACACATCAATATGGAAACATATGATGGATGGGACACAAAAAAAGGCACTGTGTGGCGCGAAGATCAAGTCCTAAACCCAACGTGGTCTAGCACGGACTGTATCATGACTGCTTGGAAGCCACGAATGCGAGTAGGAACTTCTGATCTAAGGGTGGCAATTCCAAAGCCACAAATTGTCATCATCAAGTTATCAGTGAAAGCTTTTGCGGTTGATTCCAGGGATGACGCATCTATAGCCGTGGAATGAGTATTTCATAGGTATAGAAATTGTCTTCGTCGTAGGGTGTGGCCCAGACTTCAGAGATGGATGAATAGTTTTCAGATGGATGAATATTTGATACGTATGTAAGTTGTCTTATTTGTACGGTGTGGCGATGACTGCGCTTCGCATTTACTTATTTTAAGATTTTTAGATATATATACACTTTATCAATTTTATTAAAATAGTTTGGCAATGTATTGATTGTTGATTACTATTAATAGCATACTTGATTGTTTTCATTATTATTTTTCAACATACTTCATTTTGAATTGAATTTTTGTTTAAGATGTTCTGTTTATTGTCGTGTGCCACTCTCAGTTTTCATAATTGTTGGATTTGTTGACATTGGCATTACTATGGTCTATGTAGATTTCGAATGAGATGGAATATTTCAAAGGTTCATTGTTGTGGCATCCTACTCCATGAATCTATAAATAGTAATTTCAAATGTGTTTTGGCATTTAAAAGTCTCAATTTCTTGAAATGTCTCAATTTAATGAACCCATTTTATGATCTAAAGTCGCAAAATAGTAGTTTCAAATGTATTTTGGCATTTAAAAGTCTCAATTTAATGAACACTTCTTCTGATATAAATATAGAAGGGATTAAAATGAGACTACAACTTGTCTCATTTTAACAAATATGGCCTTAATCTTTCAGAAGTGAATCAAATGTACAACCGTAAATATGTCAGAGCTAATTGAAATCTAAATTCATAAACCTATTACAGGTGATTCAAGTCTACATTTATAAAACATTCACAGGTGCTTGAAATATACAGTCAGGGATTTCCACAATCAAAATCAAACAAGAAAATATTTTAAATTCCAACACCTTTCGTTTTGAAGACTATAACTATCAAACATGACACAAAATACTACAAATGGATGAAATGAATTTGACAAACCAGTCATTTCACTTGTTAAGGGTAGAATACTAATATGGGAACCGTGCATACTCCTTCACTGCGGCCTCCATCGCTTATTCTAAAACAGACTGTTTATGATACCCTTGAACGTACACTTATCCTTCGCAAGACACAAAAATCCCAAAATTAAAGGAAGAGGTATAGAGATTGAGAGAGTAAATGGTAGACATTTCCAAAGCAAGCGAAAGACCCCCTAAACTTGGGAGAACTGACATGGCTCGCAACCAAATAGCATCAAGAAAGCCAAAGCAAGAATACTCATGAGAACTGACCCAAATTCATACATAATAGAAGAAACCGACTCTCCTGGAGAAGAGAGCCAGTTGATGTGTGTAAACCGTTGCACGTAAGCTTCCAAATTGCACAATATTGAAACAATGACCATGTTAGAAATATTAAAAACGCCCTCTGAAACCAAATATTGAAAACGCCCTTTGCGATACAACTGTAAACTCTACAGAAAACCAAATTGCATGACTTACTGTCGTAGTGCCTCGGAATGTCTTCGAACGCCTCAAAGAATAATTGTCCTAAGAAAATGAGAGGTTGATGCCGCTCAACTGATCCCTTTGTACCAAACTCAGCCACCAGGAAACTCATTGCGTAATGCCTAAACCGATGCATACTACACAGCAAGATAGAAACCCCTAGTGACCCTAAGCAAACTGGAAGTCCCATTCTGTGCAGTCATAGATGCTAGTCGACAGCATATACCACGCCTAAATAGAAAAAACGATCCTCATTGCAATTTTGACGCACACTACACAACAAACCCTTGTTCTCTTTTAACTCTAAACTTCTCTCCGCAAATGCGCCACAACTCCACGGCCTCCTGTCGCGATATATGAACCCAAATCGGCCCCTAATCCACACGCAAAACAAAAACTCCAAGAAATCACACAAAAAAACGCTCAAAAAACTCGAGGAACACTAAAACTTGTGTATCAAAAAACAAGAGTGGTGGGAGAGAGAAGGACACTAGGAAGATGGAGGAAATGAAACCCTAAACAGCTATTGGGCGAGGACTGCGCCGGGAGGGTTTAAGCGGGATGAGTTCAAATTTACAGGAACATAGGTGGCAGCACCTGATTAGAGAAGTGTTGGCGGAAATAGCAGGTGGCAGCACCTGATAAGAGGAGTGTTGTGGTGGGAAATTGCAAAGTAATAAAAGCAGGTAAATTATGTTACTACATACACAAGTTACCCAAAATTAAAAAAACAAATTTGTATATGTAATATTTTGATATAATTTTATCAAATTACTTGCTACTTAACACTCTATATTCTAATTTAGATAATCTATAGCATCCATCTATTATACTGAAAATGTGTTTTAGTTCAATTTTAAAATTATATATCTCTTTAACCATATAAACACATGATGTGAGATAGCTAATTTTAAATTAATAAACTAAAATAAAATCATTGTCGTGAATGGATGAAATCAGTATGACAAAATCATTCATTGCACTTCTTACGTCTAAAATGGAAGAAAACCCTAAATTTCATTTTGGAGGCCACTAATGCTCATATATCTAGTGTAACCACCTACATTAGGAGGGTATTTGAATGAAGAGTATCATGTAATTGAATTGTTTCTACTACATTCCATAACATTAAATGTATATTTCAATCAAATTCTTAATTTTTTTCTTTACTTGAACTTAAAGCATTGCATGTTATATAGAAAAATGTATAAAAAGGTGGAAATTCTCCTTAGTCCTACGAACAAAAATAACCTTATGGAACCTTAAAGGGTGTATCTTTGCTCATATAAGATCTAGTACAGTTTAAGAACATAATTGCATATCCTGAAGTACTTAATATTCTCCCAAGTGAACGAAGATTAACTTCTAAACGTCCCAACATCCTAAAACTGGATCAAAAACAGATTTGGAGCGATGTAACTTTCTCATACAACCTTGGATGATTTTCATCCAAGTCACCTTTCAAAGCCTATTAAATTGTCTTGCAATTACAATAAATCTTTTGTAATGGGGAGTAAGGGAGTTGTTGATAATATTGGAGACGCCTCCAACTACAAGTATGTCAAAATTGTTTGGTAGATTTTATACTTGCAATGATCTTCTCATGTACACCTCTCGTACATTTGACCCATGCTAATATCTACTTTTAAGGCTAGAATATACTTCTGTCAAAAGGGCTAGTACGTTTAGGAATTCAAAAAAGATACGTACATAAATACTTGTAATAAATAATGTAATAAATTCTCCTAGATAAGAATGAAAAGGAATAGTTGCATAATTTCATATACTAGACACATAATATTCTCTCAAAATAGAACGGTATCAACAATTACATGATATTATATACTAAAAAAAGGATTATCCAACCATATAAAAATAGAAGTTGGTAAGCACATGATTGCTTGTACTAAAAATTTAATCATTCAACTACATAAAACGTAAGATTTTCCCAATTAGCATAAGAGATGCAAAATTTATAAAGTTACGCATTCTTATGAACAAAATATTTAACTAAAGAAGAATAGAAACGACTTATTGCATAATTGCATATACTAAAAAAAGAAATATTATACCATCTAAAAATCAATATATTTCATTATTCAATTATAATAACTAATCTACTTATTTTAGAACCCAATTTTAAAATTAGATAATAGTATTTCAACAATCATAGATCATAAATTATTTTATTGAAATTATTTTTTGAATTAATTTATTCTTAAATCACGTACATCATTATTGTAATTCTTTATTCATACCTCAATTATTTTAGGGTAAATACAATTTACCAGTAGAATTAATATATTTGTTCTAAATTTATACTTATGGTTTATATGTTCTATAGAGTGAGGAATAATTTGATAGGGGCAATGTCTATATGTTCTTGAATTTCATATTAGAAGTTTGTCTTCTATAATTTAAAAAATCATTTTTAACAAGCCTCATGCCTCCTAAATAGAATTGCACTTCAGTTGAAGCCTAAACCTTTTAAGAATTTACACTAGATTTACCCAATCAAACCTCATCAATTCTTCACGCTTTAAAATATAATATAATTTATGATATTTTCCATTTTTTAATCATATTTATGTAAATGAAAATCGAAGACATAAGATTTATGAAATCTCTTTTTCTTGGAAATTAAGCACATACTATTTTAAACTAGAGCAGTGAGCCTTATAGTATAGGAAAACATCCCCTTAAATTATAAGCGTTATAGTGCAGTAATTTTAAATATTATTTTAAACTAAATTTGAAGAGTGCTAAATTGGAATATAAATTTGTAGATTACCTCCACAGTCTAACGCCAAAGTAGGAGTATCTGAAATTTCAACCAAAAGATATTGTTTTGAATTTAGTTCAAAAGTGGCTTTATACAGGTGAGCTCATAGATTTAAAAAGCACTACAATATCAATAAATAGGACTTTATAATTTATAAATTTCACTTTCAAAAGTTATAATACAATAGTGGTGATGGCATTCGTAAATCTAATCATATAGATGGATATTTGTGTTTTGTGAATATTTTGTGCCTCTTACTCTTTGTAGTGAATCACTTGCAATGTTAAAGGATTCAGTGTAAATTTTTTCCTAACAAAGTAAACTCAGAAAAGTAAGCAACCAAAACATCTCCAAAAATCAATACACTTTTTGTATTACGTTTCAACCAATTACAAAAAATTTCATCCATACATTGTCATTATCTTATTCATAATCGAATTGCAATAGAATTTGAGTTACATATTTTATACAAAAAAATCGGTGATACTAATTATAAATCTAACCGTATGGATAGAGTCTGAAATTCAACATATACAACTTTGATTCATACATCGAGTTCAATATATTCGTCTTAAATGCATATATAATGCATTTTTGCAAAATTGTCGAATTTGGTGAGAGCTCTAAGCATTCAGGGGTTCAGCTAAGCTTATGAGATGTAGGGGTATCCTAGGCCTTGGTAGTTTGGTTGATATCGTAGGCATTCAAAGGTTCAGATAAGCTTAGGACATGGAGGGTATCCTAGGCCTTGGTGGTTTGGTTCATATTGCAGGCATTTAAGGGTTCAGATAAGCTTAGGACATGTAGGGGTATCCTAGGCCTTGGTGGTTAATTCCAACCGCAGAATCTCTAATGTACATGATGGAAATTCCCCAATTCAGGGTTGTCAAAAGCAACTCCTCTGATTTGTCCAAGTTGCAAAGGCATCTTGTATATCTTGAGGTATATCTCCAAAAAAAATAAAAATAAAATATTATAGTGTAGTTTGAGATATTCCTATTTGTTAATATTTAGCACATAAATATATATGGACTTAAAATCCTACTTTGAAAAATATGTCATTGAACAAATGCCCATTCCTAAGATGCAAACCTTTCATTTACCCACATTACATTGTATGTCTTTGTTATTGCTTACGTAATGGATATTTACAAAGATTAGGAACTAGTCACAATATAGGTTCCTAATCATTCTTACAATTTATCATTAGGTAGTATTGTTTGTCGATAAATGGGAATATATGAGAATTTGAACTAGCAAGGAAATCACAATATATTAATTTTGTAATCTTATTCAAACAATCAGAAAGTAGACATGTGAAAAAATGTATTGGAGTCTTTGTTTTGCACAAATATACCATTCAAACAGGAGTTGTTTCTTTAAACTACAGAGCAATGATGTTGAGAGAAGAACACCCCAATGGAAGCAACTGACATGTCACTAGAACTATCCAACATACAACGGTCACTATGCAAAAAATCCCTCAATCAAACGAGAACTAGCATCGTAGGAAAATCGACAATTATAAACTACTCTATTTCCAAAAGTCTTGACTGGATCATTTTGAGTGCCTCAGCTTGTAGCGTATAGACCTGCACATTGGCTCAAAAGATAAACATATCACAGAAAATGGATATGCACAACCAGCAACATTAAGGACACTATTTGTGAAAAAATGTGAAAAAAGATGAGGCCGCACCTGAGTTCCTCGCCGACCTCCTTTCTGGTTGTGAGTGGCCACAGGCATTTGAAACTTTGATGCCAATACTAGGTGAGAATATATAAGAGCATGTCGACTGGGATCTTCCCGTATTAAAGATGTCACCTTCTTTCCCTTTTGCTTGTAATAGGTACTGATGACAATCTGCTCGCCTTGATAGACCCTTTGACCCCATGTATCCTCTTTCATTACCTCCTCAACTGCATGCAAGGTTTCTGTGCACTGCAGGGTCCAAAACTCCGGCCCATTTCCCCCTTCGTCTGGAAGAACAGCAAAGTGATCTCCAACTTCTAATGATGCAGCACGAGCTTCACCAGCAGTCATGCGGGGGTGAATTCTCTGTTCCTCGATCTCGCGGCCACCTTTTTGTCGTCGAGATTCTGTTGTCGCTTTGCATGGCTCCAGCCTTATCATCACAAAGGCAGGTACATACGCTGCATTGTCGCACAGTCCATCTCCACCATCTATACAAAACTTGCAGAAGGAGGACAACTTCCGCACTTGTAGAGAAGTTCTTTCGAGGTTCACACTACAAACTTGATGGAACGATCTTGTCCCATCCGCTGTTCGGGCATTGAAAGAAGGCATGAGATTGACCTCAGCATCCTTTACATCATAGAAATAGCGGTGCACTGATCTTCGTGCTCTGTTGTAAGCAGCGTATTCTCTCGTCATCTGAGTGCGCAAAAAGTTAACCACATCAGTGGCACTATGCAGTCTCAATCCCGAAGGCTTCACTTGTTCAGCTCGTAACGCTTGTTTCACATGCGCACCGGCTCCATTCCACTGTCTTTTACCATGGCCTGTACCAAACCAA
Source organism: Pohlia nutans (assembly GCA_022496805.1). Classification (NCBI taxonomy): domain Eukaryota; kingdom Viridiplantae; phylum Streptophyta; class Bryopsida; order Bryales; family Mniaceae; genus Pohlia; species Pohlia nutans. The sequence goes on along the minus strand of CM040106.1, from coordinate 7,417,051 downwards.
TTCCATTGCATCGTGCACCCTAAAGGCAAAACATTTGTAGGAGTCAAAGAAGGGTACCTCGCTACAAAAAATAAATTTTTAGCACATTTGAATTGGGCCGCACATCCATCGGAGAAAAAAATATGCTCCACTGGACTAGAAAGTCCGTGTGCAATGAGAAAAAATACTGGACAAACTGGTTGTCATGAGACTTATCATCGCTAATTTAAAAGTGGTACTCGGTCAGCAACATCGTCTCTGGATCTACCCCGTCCCACTCTGGGTGAATTCGAAAAGTTATGTGCACAAGTATTGTAACCTAAAAACTGAACCAATGTTGTAACTGCACTTCATTTTGCCATTTGAAGGAGTAATTTTCTGCAAATTCAATGACAGAGACTATTGCATCTCTTGACAAGTTCTCCATGCAAGTCTTGAATTGTTGGTCCTTCCACTTCGCTTCAAAATTTTGCGTCAAAAATCTTTCCAGAGACGTCTTTAAATCAATAACCAGGTCCGCTGGTGGGGTCATTTTATGTTCGAGACGTAGAGCATGCCGGTCACCACCATCGTCCCCTCTTCCCACAAACACCGTTTCAAATCTTTGCTAGGATACAAGTGCATCAGAGGACTCAGAGAGTTCTTGAAGACAAAGCTTTAGTGTTAAAACACCACAGTTTGCATAGGAACCTCGAATGCAGCCAAACTTGTGGTGTTCCTCATCATCTGGTTTTGGAAAAAGCACGGTTGTGCAGTGAGGAGTCACACCAGGAAAAGTTGAATGCGCTGCCATACATAGCAAACTACCTGGTACGGGCCGACACACCTCGCATTGACACTCACAGTTTTTGTGCACAGTGCCGCGTCGCATAGGCACGAACCAAGGTTTAAGTGCCTCAAAAGAACGAACTCCTATCTCCACAGCAGGGTGCTTGCTTCTGAATCTAGTGTATAGAGAGAGCTGAAAAATGGAAAGAAATCATTAATCTTTTAGTAAAGGAAAAAATTGACTTTGAAAAGGAAAAAAAGAAACCATGGAATGAATCTTAGTTCCTGTTAGTGGCAAAGGAACTTGTGACTAGTTTCTGTAACTAGTAAAGGAACTCGTACTAGTTTTTGTTACTAGCAAAGGAACTCGTACTAGTTCTTGTTACTAGCAAAGGAACTCGTACGAAAGAAACTCATATCTCTAAAAACGTATGAACCAACTACATGTGACAGTACCAACTTCTTGAAATATGAATTTATACTAATGTACAAGGAACTTCAATTAAAATGACAACAATAAAAACTGTACATATTTATAAACGTGAACTTAAACCAAGGTTTACAAAAGCAATAAACAGAGTCAATAACAAAAGCATCTCTCCATGCAAGTTGAACTATCTCTCATCCTAAAACAAAATGATCCAAGAGTGCAAGTGTAAAACCTAAATCCACGAATCATTTTAGATACAGTTGCCAAAACTCGGAAAAATGCCAAGCCCTGGGAGATGCTCCACTTCATATTCCCTTATCCGTACTTGGATGATATAATAGATGGATGACACATTTGTGAACAAACTTAGTCTAGAAAAATCATCCATCTGATATGGTTTAGGGTGTAGATGCCACAATACATGACATATAAAATGAATGCTAATTGTTTAACTACGTTCTGAAGAACCAAAATAATGCTTGTTGTAACTAACCTGAGACTCTTGAAGGTGTTGTGTTGGATGAGAGATCCACAACCTCGCACCAATGCGCTTTTGAATGACGTCCTTCCTATTAGGACTGATGCGTGTGTTAGCAGACCAATATTCTTCCACCAATTTGGTAACATGAGGAGCCAATGCATCAACTCTCCTTCTCCGTCCACAAACTGCCCAAAAAGCTAAGTCAGTTCTAGCCTCAAGAGCTTTCCTCCTCAGAAGTCCTGATTTCATGATTCTTCAATGAATTCAGGTGACAAGGCTTGTGTGCCTAGCACTCACGGGTTTTGAACTAAAGACCATAGGAATGATGACATTACGAGCACGTTGGTCGTCTTTTGAGTGGCACCCTTTTATTTGTTGCCATCCTCGTGAAATGTTTCCTACAGCGTTGTAGGCTTCCTCCATCTCCGCATAAGTAAAGAGTACCGATTGCCATATAGTGTGCTCTAGAATTTTAGGTATTAGTTTTTTTTGAAACTCCAACCCCCTGCTGCTAGTTTCAAGAAACCATCTAATTGCCCATTCATCTGCAGCTCTACTAGTAGCTCGATCGTTGTTCACTGTAGTTCCTGAAGTGCCTACAGCACCATTCACACTGTTGAGTAAAAATTCTCTCTTCCTCTCTCAATACTTTCTGGCCCTCTCTGCTGCGTTGGCCCTACGCTCTTGTAGTAAATTTTGCTCAGCTGACCGTAATCTAGTCCCCTAGCCAGCTCTTCGAGCATCTTTACAGGGTGCCATTACTGAGACTACTATATAAGCAAAAAAAAAAACAAACAATTTAAAACAATGTAACAAAATTATCACCAAATTTGAAGTTCAGGCCTCACTGATAAGCAAACTAGTACATGTTTAAATGGGGGTGCTCACAACACCGTAAGCCTGTATGGTAAAGTTGCAAAGGCAAAAGTCAGTCAACAAGATATGACCACTATATTGTTACAATTCAGAACTAAAATGAAAAAAGAATTGAAAAAAGCTCCCAATGACGTCTGACTTACACTTTGAGCTTCGGTTAAGGAGCATTCTACCACAAAGATCTGTGAACAAAACACCCCTCTTGCTTGACGTTGTTGTGACGTTCTAACGTCTCGGCCCTTTCCCATGCCAATTTGATTTCGGGGATTTCAGACACGCGGGTACAAGTTGAAGCTATAGGAACAAACTTGGACATCGAGGTTTGAGGTTCAGAAGATGGAATTGAAAATACTGTGTAGCTCAACTCTTGCAAGACGCTTTCGGAAAGGACAGAGACACTCCTCCACGAGTAGAAATCACTTTCGGAACCTACAAGTGAAACACTAATCTCTCGGAAATAATCAGTTATAAGAGACTGATGAAATGGACAATAGCTTTCGGGTTCTACAAGAGGCACATGGAGAGAGTTGAAATAATCGGTTATACAAGATTGCAAACCTTTGCGCTCTAATGTACAACCCTCGCCCATGGCCACGCACCTGCACAAAACCCTAAGCGCAGAAAGAAATTAACGATCATTCTATTGCCAAAGCGAGCGCAAAGTATTTTGACAGACAATGGAGCATTGAAAGAGACGAAATCCGAGCATTGAAAGAGACAAAATTTGAGCCATGCAGGATGTTCTAATCGGAGGGCTACATTTCTTCCACGCACCTAATTTGACAAGAAAGGAATGCAACGGACTCCCTAAACTTATGGATTCCGATTTCCTTGCAGGACACTTTCCAGGGAAAATTCTAGCAGTACAAGGGACGTTGCGACATTTTCTCTTCAGAAACCATTAGAACCACTTTCTGGCTATTATCCATAACAAACAAATCTCAAAAAAATTCCATTTTGCTTTTCCAGTTATCCAGCGCCCCGGAAACCCCACGGTCTTGAAACTTGGAAAAATCATTTCAATTACTGTCGACAGTGAATAATGCATTTGATACATACCATGTGTACACATGCCCCATCGATGCAGTCCAATTGAATTGCCCATTCGAGAAAAATGAATTTTCTAACCCTAACCCTTTCCTTGACATGGTGCATAACACTGTGACTTTCCTTGAATCAAAATTTTAGGTTTCCTTTTCTTCATCAATTTTTGAATCTTGCTATATAGTATCAAGTTAGCATGCCCAAGTTAGTATTACTAGAGCTATCCTAAACTCTAATAGTGAAAGAATCTATCACGAACTAAGTCCTATGGAAATTCAAATTGTTGTCCTGCTGAAAAAACATTTGTATGATGTTCCTAGTTGACCACCAAGGATGCTTCCCCCCATGGTCCCGGGACTTCCTAGGACAACCTAGGGACTGTCCTGGTGCTTGGGCCTGGGACTGGCCGGGACATGCCAGGGATTGTCCGGGTGCTTGGTCTAGGGACTGGCCGGCACTAACACTGAGACATTTTACCATAGTAAATGTTCATAGATATGACAAAAATAGACATTTACTATGTAAACTATTATTAGAAAGTCACTACATGGTAAAACTATCTTTAGGATTATAAAAACCTAAATTTAGACAACTTTTTTTCCTAATTTTTCCTAGTCTAGTAAATAAATTGTTCAAAATTTATTGGGTAAAAGTAAAATTTCTGCTCTCCACTCTCCGCTCTCCGCTCTACGCTCTAGGCTTGCGCACGAGCTTTCCCCAAGCCTCGGAGAGGAAAAAACTTTGTTTGTAACCACTTTGTGCCAACGACCTTAAATGGCTTCAATAAATTTCAAAACAACAGGGATCGCCAGCCCGCCTAGCCCCTCCCCAGTGCCCTTCTCTAAATATACATCAATATTGTACACAAAGTAGGACTTTGAGCTAGCTATGTAGAAGAACTTTATGCGAAACCTAATGGGCTTAGCCCACATGAACCGCCGGATGCTACAATATTGTCCCTAGCTTGTAAGGAACAATCAGTGTGACATTTGTGACCTCCGGTTTCTAGTTGTAAATCCGCTGAGACACCATCATAAAGTACTCAAGCATCCATCTCAACTTCGCACATACATCCACAAATGGCGGGGGCCGCAATGGCGACGACGAAGGCTACGCTTTAGTCGACTCGGACATCAGATTACTAGACCAGGGAGGTGCATTGGAGTTAAGATTTGTACAATTGGACTATGGTTGACCGCCGGTGTCTGCTCGGCTAGTTTCTTCACCATTAGATTCATCTCTATCAGTGTCCTCACTTCCACTCAATACTTGGTCACGTTTTGAGTCAGAGGTTTTAGGGTATTCGCCTTCAGTGCCTGCATCTGGCTTCACAACACAAAGTTTTACAATGGAATTTTCTACAAGATGCAAACAACATAGAATCTGCTCCCACCGGCAGTTTGACATGATTTCACTTATAACTGTGCAAACTAATGCTTCTCGGCCCGAGCTCCAATAATTTTTCTATTTCGGCAATATCTTTATTCTCATTTAAATTAATATACCAAACTACGCCTCTATTTCATCAACAGTTACATCATACTATGTAACACCGCTTTTCGTCCGATTGTCAATTTTGGATAGTTTTGGAGGTAGCTCAATTTGAACGTATTCATTGGTTTCTAAGACAATGCTCTCTATTGTTGCATGATTAAAGTACTTTGCAAACAACACCGCCAGTTTTGGAATAGATAGTGGGGGAGCTACCCGTCCTGGACTCGGTATACAAAACTTGTTTTGACCCTAAATACGTCACGTGATCTGAAGACCAATTTCGCTCACAATAATACTCAGCTATACTATGTTTTGCGAGGTGCACTGGGGTATACGGATCTGGTCTATGTGCCCACTCTTCAAAACGTTGGAGTCTCTTTTCTAGAGAGACATATTAGAGTTTGTTTGTTTTTAGGTATAACAACATACTATCAAACTCTTCATTTGAAATGACATCATTGTTGTTGACCTTGTTGTTGAACCACTCATCGTTGTCTTCACCATCCTCACCTTGTTCATTAGATTTTGGCATGTAAAAGTAGTCCGAAAATGAGATTTGCACCTTGGAGAAAGGAGTGGGGCCTGTTGAATCTAGTGTGGAGTGCACCTCGCTGTCGTGTGGTTCAACATACTCTGAGATGATCTTTTTTTGCCTTGTGGGTGGCAACGCTTGACCAAAAGTCTTTTCAATAGGAGTGTTGGGCCCAACTTCGTCAAATAGCACGGTGTTTCCAAAAACACATACTACAAGGAAAAGAGGGATTTTTGCGACACTTCTGAAAGCAATAGCAAGGGCTAAGTCAGCCAAGACGACTTTTAGTTTGCAATGTGCAGCCTCAACATAGTGGTAACGGTGGTGTAGACCAAAGTCAACAATATACCATTCCATCAATGACAATGGTTCAATGTACAGTTTGTATACCACTTTCCCATGTGTAACATGGTGGTACAGTGCATCCCTAGTGGCGGGATAGTTGTTGAGCACCTCAGAACTGGCAATGACTCTTCTATCCTAGAGTTTATACTTGAAACTTTCAAACCAGGGTATTTGCCCCCGGACAAGCATGTAGTTTGTGCAGGCAGTGCGTCGCCTACGGAGGATGTTGGTGTGGTTGTAGCACTGTAGCAGACGCCGTCTCCATACTACCCTTATTTGTGAAATGAAAGGGCACACTCACTCAAGAGATTCATAAGAGGAAGGTCCGAGGGATGAAAGCTTCCAAACAAAAATGTCGTGGCATCATGTTGGGAATCAAGAGGCACCTTGAATTGTTCATTGACATTGGAAGCATTAGACATGGACTGCCAGTAACTTCCATCTCGCTCAGCTTCCAGTGCTCTAAGGATATCTTGAATTTCTTGTCTTTATTGGGTCTCTTCAGCTTCCTTGAGAAGCAGTTGACATGTCTTTGCTCTTGTCTGTGCCGGAGAAAAAGGGTCTGCTCGAATGAAGGATCGTCTTTTCTCAGTGGGGTCATTGACATCTGTACTATCAACGGGCACAACTTTGGGCAATGGATGGGCACGCAATGTTGGGACAATACGTGTCAGGCTCCGCTGCAAGAATTGGACGTGGTAAGCTTCTCTCACATCTGCAAGTGGAACAAGAATAGAGCTGTAGGACACTTCGCTATTTCTGTCATCCCGGAAAAGTGTTTTTCCAGGTCTACCACAAAGTCCACCCTGACGTCCTCCCCGCGGTAATGCCGCCCATCTGACTCGGTGGGGGCAAACTTTCTTAGTAGTTGCAACTGTACTGTGCATTACTTGCCCATCCCGACGTCCTCCCCGCGGTAATGCCGCCCATCTTCCTCGGTGGAGGCAAACTTTCTCAGTAGTTGCAACTGTAGTGTGCATTACTTGCTTTCCAACTGTAATAGTGGAGGTAGGTGCATGTCCTACCTTGGGGGTAGAGCAGACATGAATGCTGACCTCATCCTTGATTCCAAAACCTATGGAGGACTTCTGCAGGGGTGTAGACGCCTGTCTTGGTTCTCCTTGAGCATAGATGTCTTGAAGCGCGTCAAACATCTTTAGCGGCATCCCTCTATTACCATTGTCGCATGCAACCCCTACTGGTTGGATTCTTGGGGGCCCCTCTAAGAGCAAGGTAGAGTTCGACAGAATCTCCAAATGCTCAGGTGGCAAGCCTTTTCTTTGTTCCCTCCCACGTCTCGTCACCAAGAGCCCTTCTTCTCTTCTTCCCAAATGTAGTAGGAGCGGTTTCTTGAGCCTCTTCTCCACCGACAGCTTCATCTCTTGGTACACCTCCGCGCATGCCCAATGGAGATGCCCTTCCATCCATGCATCGTCGTATATTTCCCAGAGCTCCGAATTCGTCATGACGGCTGATCCGAGCATGTCCGGTTGCATCAAAGTGTGATGCAAATCCTGGGGGCCCTTCTGCCCTCGCTCTGCTCTCTCCATCTTCTGCTAAACGTTGCTATATGGAAGTGGCAATGTTGACATGTGTCATTTAAATCTGATGACAAGAAAATTGTGATGAGTTTTGTGACTCCATCAACTAATTATCATTCTTGTGGCAAGGAAACAGAATTCTAGAAAGCATAATCATTGTACATTTGTAGTTAGGTACATCACATTTTCATGATCATTCACTCCACAATTTTTCTATCAGTATTAGATGCAGGTAAAGTGACAAGGGTAGCGTCTGTTGTACTTTACAATAGAACATACAGTTCCGATTGCTTAGAAAATATGGAAAATCTATAAATTATGAAGTATCGCATGGATGGACCCTATACAGTACATGTTACCGTCAATACAGGAAAAGAAAAGAAAGCTCTACGGCTCAATATCTATAAACAATGCAAAACTCCTTCACCTATGCAATCAAGTTCAAACCACGCCTCTTCACTTACTATACAAATCTGTAAGACAAGTCTCGTCTTGCCCAAGATGTCGTGAGGTCCAATTTAAAGGAATCTTAAAAGTTGGTTAGCTTAGGGCCTCATTACAGTAGACCAGAAGCCATGAGGAGAGAAATCTTAACCAATGGCAGGCCCAGAAACCAAAAAGACCAATTTCTCATTGGCTGAAATTTCTCTCCTCACGGCTTCTTGACTCTAGTGTAAAGAGGCCCTTAGAGATCAAGGAGCCGTTGCATCCTCATGACGGATGAGTTGTGTCCAGAGCTTAACTTGTGCTATGCCCACCAAGCTGAGCCTCCAGTTCTTCCTGTTGTCTGTGCACCTCATGGTAAAAATCAGGAAAAAAGAGATTTTAATTAAAATAATCGAACGTATGCGTAGAAAAATAGAGAATATACAATCAACTCTCTCTAATAAGAGGGCCTTGAGGGGACAAATGGGCTCCTTGCACAGGTGTTTAGGACTTGACATGCAAACATTGTCCAATCAGATGTACGTACAAATTTTTAGGATACTCAAGGAGTGTGCAATTACAGAGTGGCATTAGAAAGGATTGGTTCAGCCAGTAATAATAAAAACAAAACTGAACGCTACCACGAGGTCTTTTTGAGCTTGTTCCTTCCAATCTGTTTTATGCAGAAGATTTCGTTTCAAGGTGCCGAGACACAATGATCCCTACCAGAAACGTTTCAACATTCGTTCTTTCTTAGTAACTAAATCAGCAGCATAGCAATCCTCTTCCATTTAAGACATGCACAAATCTTGGTGAATGCAATTCAACAAAAGTCGAGGGCAAAACAAGTAACTTACAGTCACAATATAAACAACTCCGCATCCTAATAGCCATCAACTGGATATTTCGTGCAACACACCTTCTGCCCTTCTCTCCCCGCATGCACGTCCCAACACCTTTGTCAAAGGATGCCACACTGTTCCAGCAACAATGCATTAGCCTTCATCAAGGAGATTATATATGTTGATCAGCTCTTTCCACACGAGGTTTTGGGATGAACCACTGAGTAGTATTAGGGATGAAAGCACCCAGATCAGACCAGTGGCCAAAAGCAGCAAGTAGTTCGGGAACTCCTGATATTAATAGAAATAGGGGGAAAAGTACAGGCGAGATACAAAACCTAGGACAAATATTACCCCCCCAAAAAAGCGCTTTTTGGGAACATCTCCTTTTAGAACATATTAATTCAATGTCTTTATGTAAACTAAGCTATATTAGGCTAGCAAGGAATAAAACTAATATAAAGCAGTGCAAAGCATGGAGCTTCCAAAGCAGAAACGCATCAAGAAAAGGCTTTTAAAGACAAAAATCAAGAAAGCTCAATATAAGCCTTTCATAAACTGAGAATACAAGTAATTGAGCAACCAGGTTCTAAACACAATAGACAGAAGCTTTGCATAAAAAGTACAAAAAGCTTTACAAAAGAGTCACAAAAGCTTTCCATAAAAACCACACTGTGAAAGAAGATTCCTAAAAGCTCAAAGGGAAGAAACCATTCTTCTACAATTCTTGCGCAATTTGTTGTAGAATCATAAGGAAAGAACAAGAGGAAGCTACCCTCACCTGTACGCATACAATCCAACGCCAGAAACGGGGGTTAGAATGCGCATACGAGGTGTCTTCAGGTAGCTTCAGCATGTTATTGCAATCACAAGTCCATGAACCAAAATCAACATACAACAAAGCAAGAAAAGCATAGATCATCAATCAAATCGCAAATCTACATGAACTTGGCTAGATAAAGGCGACCCCTCCATGTTGGAGAGCAGTGTAGGCTTGTCCAAGCAGCTTTCGAAATCCCAAGCCAGAATTACTATAACTCCGGCACTCCCCACACACAACGTTGTCAAGCACTAGACTCAATCACCAAGGGCCAGAAACCCACAGTGATAAAGGAGCCATGGATCAGCTGAAGACTGTGAGGATTGCAGGTTGGGCAAGGGCTGAAAAAGGCTCGCTGATGCATAAATGCACGCAGGCTGGCCTTGAAGGCACCAACCCCGAGACGGCCATTTAATAAACCCAGGTAAGAATTCAAAACCCCCTTAATCAGGCTAGAATAATTAATTGTCTGAGTAGGGAGGGAACGGAGGGATTTTGAAGCCAACATAATCACAACAATCACTAACTGGGTCCTAAACTCAACTATTTAGGTACGTTAGTGACATGGTTGGAAGAAGGCCAAGCAACTCTGGTCCATTAACTTGATAGTCATATGGCGCTAAATTAAAGCAAGCCAACAAAATCAAGACATCTCACTAACTAGGTAGAAAATTTAACTACTTAGGTAAGTTACTAACATGGTTGGAAGAAAGCCAAGCAACTCTGGTCCATTAACTTGATAATCATATGGCGCTAAATTAAAGCAAGCTAAAGCTAGTACTGTTTAAGTGAAAAAAACCAAGTGTAGTCAAAGACAATACTTCGTGGTTATATTACAAGATAAATAGCAGTACAAAGCCAAAAAAAGAAAAAAAAACAGCAATTATTTCCAAACAGAGGGAGTAGTATGTTTGAAATTAGAGGGTATGAGCTTGATTTGTACTTCATTAGAATAGATGAGTTTTCTATTACTTACTCCATTTCATAATAAGAGTGCACTTCAAAAGTATGTTTTTCTTTAAAAGTTCACGTTGCCAAAAAAATTCACCTCAATACTTGAAAAATGGTCTATCTTTAATAGTAATATTTAGTTTTTATGTCACTCTCATTGTCTACCTTGTTTGAAGTGGATAGGGCTCTCGTTTGAAGTATAAAACATAGGACAAAAACTACAAAACAGAATTTGCCAAAAACTAGGACTCTTATTATGAAACAAAGGGAGTAGAAAAAGTTCATATAATGGCTAATTTAAGTATCAATTTTATTTAAAATAGAAGGATAAAAGTACAAGTAATATTATTTTTTAATTTCTATAATCCATAGTTCCTGATGAAATATTAGATGTCTCTGAAGTTTTCATATTTCAAAAAGAACCACAGCAAGGACAAGAGGATTATTAAAATTTGGGGTAACATTAAAAGCCCTTGCAAGTGGAATTGCACCATGGTTGTCATTTCTTAACCCTTTAAGGTCCCAGTTCAACACTGTATTAAAAGATTTGTTATATAATGATTGATGAAAACCGTAAAAAGGAGTTGATGTACAAAGAAAAGTTATAAATGTCAATGTGAAGATCACATCTCTACGGGTGGATTTATTATATATTTCTTTAATATATTTTTATTGATTTTGCAAGGTTTTCTCTTGAAAATCAATTAAAAATTATGAATTAACGAAGTTTGTAAAAAAACATTGTGATGATATTGGAATAACATGCACTACAAGATGGTATGGTTTCTATTATTTGATTCTATTTATTTTGAAAAATCATCTATAAGGTCTCACTTTTTAAACTAAGAATCAAACTTGACCTAAACCACTTGTGTTGTTTTTCCAAAAATCATAATAACCTATTTTGAAAATCAAAACCGTACAAAGGATAGTCAACTTGCACAAGAACCATGAAAAAGTTTGGTGGATGAAAACTGTCCAAACTAGATTGAATTTGAACAGTCAAAATTTGTTCAGCGTCCAATATTTGGACGCAGGCGCCTAAAAGGGTTAATACTCGAGCAATCGCTGCAATTACAGCAGCCTAATTCAAGTACAAGCCTTATTTTTGGGCTAATTTTCCTATATTCTAAAATTTTCAATACGTTTAAAACTCTAAATCTCAAACAGTATATTTTCATCCATGTGTTCACACACAAGTTGGCCTAGAAGCAAACCAACCAATCAAAGCTCCTTGTATTGTGTCTATCAACAATGACAGCATCGACCCACAGGATTGGGTGCATCATGAATGCTTAGGCAAGCTACAACTCAATCAAGGTGCTCTAAATGAACTAATTCAAATCACCTTTACTAACGCTATTAATTTTAATGTCTGTAGTTTCTTTTTAAAATTTTGAGGCACATCTTTACACTGTTTCGAGATGTTTGACAACTAGTGCGAAATGCTTAGTACGGATGTTTAAACCACGCTATGAAACAGACATCATGAAGAGCTTGGGTTCACTTCACGCTGCCAAGTGAGCAAAACTTAAGCTCACTTGCTTGTGAAGCATGGAAAAAAAAATAGGGCCACTTTAAAAAAATGGGTTCCTAATTGCCTAGTTTGTTAGGTATGCTTCAAAGAATCACATAAACTGCTGAAAATGAAATAATATGAAAGCGATTCTCTCTACTAGTTCCTAACACAAGCTAAACAATTGACTACTATAGTCCATTTGCGCACCTAAGGGTTAATTCATTCACAACCTTATTCATCCTTTTGTTTGAAACTAAACATTCATCTTTTTCTTTTCTATTAATCCAGTCACTAATAACTAGCCATGTTAATTGTGTACTACCATACTAATTTGACTATTGGCTCACACTAATTCTTTGAACACACTAATTCTGCTACTGGTCGCACGATTTTCTATTTGGTCATAGTGACTAACTACTACCCACAATAAACTACCTATTTCAATACTAAATCCTTCAGTAACACATTATTTCCTTAATTCTATACTTTCACTAGTACACTATTTCACTTAGTATTAATTCAGCTTTGCAGTAACAAGTATTTTAACCATCAATACTCCATAATATCCCCACTTATTAAGAATACCATTGTTATTATTTTCACCTTTACTATGACCCCAAAAGTCATTTTGGGTGGTGGCCGGAAAACGCGGGGCCTCTGCACTGAAAAAGAAAAAAAAGTAACCCCTCCACGTACGCAAGAGGAGGATACACGTAATTTGTGCATTATTAAGCATCTCTGCATTCTTGGGGGGTCCACGGGGGCGGTGAGGGTTCTACGGGGGCGTTGACGGGGAGCTGACGGGGCGCTGGCGGGGCCTGCGTACAGGGCCTCTCTGATGCGACTGATGCACTGATGCGATTGCATGGCTCAGCCTGTCTGTCTCTCAGTCTCTGTCATTCGCTTCTCTGTCAGTCGCATCTGTCTGAGAATCACATCGCAGGGAGTCTCGAGAGTTCAGAGAGATCGGAGTCTCTCTCTCAGTGTTTGGAGGTCGGGTTTTGGGGGCGACTCTTTCGAGGTATTCGGTGAGTGTCAGAGTCTCGGTGAGTATCGGAGTATCCGTGAGTATCGGAGAGCGGCAGGCGTCTGAGCAAGTGAAGAGAGACAGAGAGTTTAGACAGACGGAGATCGGAGTGTAGACGGCGATCGGAGATTAGACGGAGATCGGAGTTTAGACGGCGAGATCGGAGTGAGCGGGAGTGAGCGGGGGGTGAGCGGGAGTGATCGGGGAGTGAGCGGGAGTTTTGAGAGTCTCGGAGTTCTGGAGTTTGAGAGACCGTAAGTAGGCGGACATCGGAGGTGATCGGAGGTCGTGAGAGATCGCTGTTAGAGGCCAGTTTCCCCTAAAGTCGGGAGAGATCGCTCGAGAGAGTTTTGGGAGAGATCGCTCGGGAGAGATCGCAGAGATCGGAGATCGCACACCGTAAGCAGATCGCAGGGACACCGTAAGCAGGCGCAGATGTCGCAGGAAGGTGAGTTTTTTATTTTTGTTTTTTTAAGTTCATTTATGTACTTTTCTTTTTATTAGGACGGATCTATTTTAGCCTGGACTTCTGACCTCATGCACGGAGAACAGGGTGATCGATCGGGAGGAGAAGGTAATTGATCAGGAGTAGGAGGTGTCTGCGATCGGCGAGACCAGACGCAGGTGCGTTTTTTTTTTTTTTTTTTTTTTTTTTTCTTTTTTTTGTAGTTTTTAAAATTTCTGTAAAATTCTCAATTTATTCTTTCTAAGCTGTCCTTCTAAGCTCATCAGATGTCAATGTGTGTGACTGCAGTAAGATAGATAGGCAGAATGGTTTCTACCTCACAAGCAATGAAGGCTGAAGCCCGGAAAAAAAAAGCCCAAGATGCTAAAGTTTCAGCCTTAGCTGTGCATCTTGGAGCAAAGACACCTTAGGGTTCACCCTCAAGCTCTCCATTAAAAAGAGCTGCAGTTGTGTCTGCACAAATAGTTGCAGCTGCCAAAAAGCGTCCACCCTCCCAAAAGCCCCCTAAAATCTCTAAGAAAGCCTCCCAAACTGCAGAAGGTCCATAAATTGCAGAGGCCTCTACAAGTGCAGCTGCGAGAGCAGTTGCAACCGTGAAGAAGCCCCGTGCTCCTAGACGTGAAACTCCACGAACAGCCTTGGATATCAGTGTCACAATTGTTGTGGGATCAGCTGATATTCCCTTGCATTTGCTTGCAAAGGTTGAGGAGTTCATAGACAAAGAATGCATTGCGAGCATCTGTTCGACTGAAAGAGGAGGTGCTCTTATGAGTCTCCATTTTCAAATGGTCATTTGAATCATGTCGACAAGAGCTCAAGTGGTTAGTAAGCTCATTAAGAAGTATTTGGGTTGGGATGATCCATTGACAACCCCACCCGATCACCACGTGACTTCAAAAGTGCTTCGTGGCACTGGTCTCCACACATTCATTGGAATGGTGGGTTACTGTGTGAAAGACCGCGGTGAGGATCATGTTGAATTTAGTCATCGAAATATCAGTGATGATATGATGCAGGAGGGCATTGACAAATATGTCAAATATGGCACACCGTTTGCAAAGAACAGAGTTGTGCTAACACATACTAATCTTGTTGAAAAGGCTGCGGTGTGGAACCAGTTCAAGGGAAAGTAGCTCCTCCGAAATACCCTTCTCGGTGTGCTTCTTCAAATGCTTAAAACCGGCACTTATTTTCCCTTTGCCTCGTGGGTAGTACCGGTACGGCAGGGAGGCATGGATTACAACAAAGCTGCAGCTCTTTGGAAGTGCATGATATCTCCAAGCACTCTTGAAATGGATGTCATATGTCAGATATGTTTTGAGAACACTACTCCAGGCTCGCGGCTTCGAGAGTTAGGGAGGCAGCAGTTGCGACGGATTTCAATGGAGCACGCGAAGGTGCTCTACATGACTACGACGTTCGCATTGAGGATGAGATGTCGCGGGCTCAGCCTGACACTATCATCACGATTGATGATACTCAGGAGGTGCAACAAACACCTTAACACGGTGTTATTGTAGACCGCGAAGAGGTCCCACACACTGGATCCACACCAATGTATATTCGTGTTTTTATGCAGAATCGTGATTTTGATCATGGCTTTTAGTTTGGAGCTTCTGAACATATGTGAACATTTTTGAAACTCTTATTTTGGAACTTTGTAAACTTTCTCTTTCATATTTGGGTTTTTTTCTTGCACGTATTTGGTATTTGGAAATTTTTCTTTTTTTGAATTTAAAAAAAAAATTTGGCTTAATTTTTCTATGTGCCACGTGGCACCCCCACAAGGGGGTCTATGTGGCACAAAATGAATTAAAAAAATTCAAGGCTCTCAAATTGTCTCTCAATCTCTCCTGTGTGGCAATTCGTCTCACTATGAGGGATAATCTCAGGGATAATCTCAGGGATAATCTCACCTTTACTTCTTAGCCTTATTATAATCTCATAATGATCATTTGTCCAAACATTAGGTATTACCTTAAATTGATCACCTTGGTGGCTTACAAACACTAATTTATTGATGTCGTCTATGACAATCAAAAGAAGTCCTAAATGCTCTTTTCTCTCCAATATGATCGAACCACAAAGTAATGTTACATTGGGACACTACTATCATAACATTCAGTAGCCACTATGACTATTGAAAGGAGGCAACAGATATGATGAAATGATGTGAGATATTCCACATCATATCTTTCCAATGAAATGATGTAAAATATTCCACGTCTAATCAGTAGTTATGGGGGCACGTGGCATTAAGCAAGAGCAATCAACCATGGTAAACAGTAATTGAAAGCACTCATTCAATCACAACTCAATAGTGTTTTGAAATTGTTTATTTGATTCTATAGATCAATCAATTAGAAATCACTAGTCACTCAATACATAAAGGTAGATAAAACTAAAAGGTAGTCTCTTTGAAGGCTACTGAATGTTATGATACAGCCGTTTGATGTGGTTCATCCATGCAATACGGCAGTGATATCCATCACACCCAAAGAACTTCAAAAATTTCAAATCGTCACACTTTTCAAGGTAAGCATCAAAAATGATCATGCTTTGCCTTCCACAATGGACCCCAATCATTCCAATCATGTTGGATAGTCTCTGCTAAAAGTCCTTGCTTATTTGTTTAAGAAACATAAAAGATATACTGCAGTACGTGATCAGATTGAACACTAGGATGCCAAATATTTAATTAGTTCTTTGAAAATAAATTCAACACTTTACATTTTTTGAAATTTTCTTCTTTAACCCTTTGACGCGCCAACGTTCATATTTTGGATGCTGGATGATTTCTGACACGTCCATTTATCACATACTCTAATGTTTTTCATCCATCCAAAATTCTCTTAATTCTTGCCCTAGTTGACTACCATTTGTTTGGTATGGATTTTCAAAATGAAATACTGTGAATATTTGAAAAATTACAAAAGTGGTTTATGGCAAGTTTCAATCTTAGTTCAAAAAGTGAAACCTTTAAACATGATTTTCCATAATAAATAGAACCAAATAATGAAAACTATACCATCTTGTAGTGCATGTTATTCCAATTTCATTACAATATTTTTTAATTTTTCGATGTTAATTTTGGACTTTAAATTGAATTTCAAGAGAAAACCTTGCAAAGTTAATTATAAAATAATAATTATAAATATGATGAATCCAACCATACAGATGTTATCTTCACAGTAACATTTACAGCTTTGCTCTATACTGTAGGTTGTGAACTGCTCGTTGTTGCTCCTTGTGAGTTCGATATAACCTTGTAAACTCGGGTGGTGAGCTGGTTGTCACCCTGGATGCGCTAGGCGGTTTGCGAGCCCGGCCTTTTACAAGATGCGGGATCCAGAGGTGGCCTCCCATTGCGAGATGCTCTTAGGACTGTTGTGGATTAGAGCTGCCAGGAGTAATATGTAAACAATTTAATTTAACATGGCGTTTTTGATTCCAAGGTACAATCACGAGGAGCAGACGATCCGGGGAGGCCACGATGCAACTAGAGAATCGCAATGCTTCTCCACCCGCACCTATAAATACACGCCTTGAACTGTTTGTGATCCTGTCCATGACCTGTGTGGGCTGGATCAAACCTGACCTCGCCGTTTTTTTCCTTCAAAGCCAGGGTTATAGCTCTCGGTCTCGAGGGCACTTTTTCATACGTTTTACGTTTAGATTTTTAGACTTTAACCCCTAAAGGACCACGAGGCCACCACGTGGCTTCTGAAACTAGAAAGTAAGGAATTTCGAGTTGTTGGACCGTGAATTGTAAAGTGAGCAATAAAAATACCCTAGTTCTTTTTAAGAGCTAAATCCGTGAGTACTTCTTGATCGAAATTTCATGAAGTGTGCAATTTTTGGTGATTTTTTTGAGTTGCACGGTGGGTATTTAGGCGTCACTTCAGACCCCCATATCTTCTTCTTCGTACCTCCAAATCACTTGAATTTTTTTCCACATTTTTAAAATGATGATTTCTACTCACAGTAAAAATTTCAGATTTTTTGGAGCACTTTTGATCAATCTGATTTCAGCATGTGTACAAAATACCCTGAACAAGTTCCATCAATCTTTTCAACGGTGGCATTTTCTTAAAATTGTGCGATTTTGTTGATCTTTTTTTCATACAAAAGCTATATAAGTCTTTTTTGATTTCAACGATGCCGATCGTTAAAATTATCCCACACCAATGAGGAATTGAGCTTGTTATAAGAGCTAGTCAAGAAAACAAGAGCTAAGCTAAAAACACCCCCGGTCCTTTAGGGGTTAAAACCATGACGATTGTGGGCTGGGTCACGCCAGGCCTCTCCTTTTTCTTTTCTGTGTGGCCCGGGTTTTAGCCTACAACTCTGAAGGCACTAGTTGATGAGTTAATTTTTTTAGAGTTAGACTTCAGAATCATGACGAGTGTGGGCTGGGTCAAGCTAGACGTCTCCTTTTTTCTTTCTCAAGGTTAGGGAATTGACCTCGCGTATTCATGGTGGCAGAATTAATTTTTTTTGGTCTCATACAAATTAATTTTTTCAGAATATGAGGAATTGTTGCATTAAAACCTATGCTCATTAATCTAAAAATAGCTTAAGTGATTTGCAAATTTGAGGCCTGAAGGAGATCGTGACTCAGTCTAGGTGAATAAAATAATCAGATAAATTAAACGGGTATACACAGAGGTATATATACAGAGCACTTGGTGCATCCCACTACTTTGGGCTATTACTAATCTTGTTGTAACTGACTCAGTTAGTGGTGTTCAAGCACGGCTAATCAAGTTTAACGCCTGTGTGTACAAGCGCTTCTGTGTACAAGTGTTGGTATAGCTTCTCTAATTGTCCTGTTGGTTTAACTAACTGTCCTTCTGCTAACTGGTTGTGTCATACGGGTATGACATCTGGACTAACAACTTGGTTTATATTACCAACACCCTCCCTTGCTCCAAATATACTAGAATTTCTGAGCGCTCCTTGGGGTAGTATTTTTCGATGTCGACTCCGGTCAGAAGGTCGATGGAGGATTTGTGTGCCATAGTTGTCGACGATCTGTCCATCTGGCAAACTCTTCTGCTTGGTCTTTGGATTTTTTGTCACCTGCTGCACAGGCTTGCAGGGTCTTCAACTGAGTTCTTAAGACATGCTTTTCTTGATACGTTGGATGCGAATGGGAATCCACGTGAAGAAGGAACTCATGGCTGTGAGGTCGGAGTTGGGTCTTCTTCGTTCGACGATTCGGGTGCCGGTCCAGCTACAGATCCCGGCGAGACATCTGGTTCCGAAGGAAGTCTGATACCTTCATTGCTTGACGAGCTTGTCAGAGAGCGTATTTGGCCGGTTCTTGTGAATCCTCTTTCGATCTTGACGTTGCTTGATCTTCGTCACTTAAGTACTTCATGGAACCGTTTTGTAGGGGGTACTCTAGAGTGGAATGCATTGACTTTTATGTGGTTGGACTCGACAGGATACTACCGTTACATTCTACAACATGGAATGGTTCGACAGTCTCCTATACAGCGGCTATGGTTTGAACTAGCTAATTTTAGGTATTTGATTGCACAAGGCATAGATGAGATAGAGAGCAGGGTCCGTTTTTCTAGAATGAAAGCTCGCTCTATGCCATTCTATGTTTCGATAGAGGACTGTCCTCCTAGTATGGATGACTGTCCTGAGTACTATGACTTGTAACTCTGATTTTTACAAGTAAAAGTTTTACAGATGATTTGTTAACTATTGCTTTGTTCTATACGTACCAAACCCTGTTGATCCCTTAATCTTTCGAAAGCAGTCCTACCTAAGGGTTTGGTTAATATGTCTGCAAGTTGTTTTGTTATTGGTATATATTCTACATTAACTTCTCCAGATAGAATTTTCTCACGAATGAAATGGTGTCTCACCTCGATATGTTTGGTCCATCCGTAGTAAACGAGGTTGTGTGCGAGATTTAGACAGCCCTAGTCATCGCTATAGATTGTGGTTGAGTTTTGCAACTCTTGTACTTGAATTTCGACAAGAAGTCGTCTCAGCCACACAGCTTCTTTTATCCCCTCCGTGACTGCCATGTACTCCGATTCCGTTGACGACAAGGCGACGGTGGGTTGCTAGCGGCTATTCCAAGTAATGGGTGTGCTCCCATGAAAGAACACGAAACCAGTGGTAGATTTTCGGTCCTAGGTATCTGCAGCCCAGTCTGCATCTGTGAAACCAAAAAGGTTGTTATTCTCTCCCCACCGATACAACAAGGCAAGGTTGGCAGTGCCCTTCAGATATCGGTATATATGCGTGACAGCCAAGGCGTGTAGTTCTTGAGGGTGCGCCATGAACCTACTCACAACACTCACAGCGTAGGAAATGTTAATGCGCGTATGTGTTAGGAATATTAGCTTGCTGACCATTCTCTCGTATCGTGTAGAGTGTGTAGGTAGAGCCTGCATATCAGGGACAAGCTTGAGTTTTTCGATCATGGGCATTGGTACTGGCTTGCACTGATCAAGCCCAAATTCCTACAATATTTCCTTGATATACTGTCTCTGTGTGACCAGTATGCCTTCAGGCTGAAAACGGAACTCGAGACCAAGGGAGTAAGAAAGCAATCCAAGGTCCGACATTTTGAAGGCTCGCTTAATTTCATATCGAATCAGGGCGATGTGATCAGTATTGTTCCCGGTCAAGTGAACATCATCAATGTATAGGATGAGAAGGGTGATTTTACCATGGTCGTCCTGAAAGTACAAGTTGTAGTCAGCTTTTGACTTCTTCAGACCTTGACTTAGTAGATAGCTATCCACTTTGTTCTACCACGCTCTTGGGGCTTGCTTGAGTCTGTAAAGCGCTTTTTTTAACTCGCATGCGTAGTTGGTGTTTGGTGAGGAGTTGAACCCGGGAGGTTGAGAAACGTAAATATCTTCCTCTATGATTCCATTCAGGAAAGCAATTTTGACGTCGAGGTAGAAGATTTTCCATCCTTGGTGTCCTGCCAATGCCACAATACTTCTGAGAGTATTTGACTTCACTACGAGAGAAAATGTCTCGGTATAGTCTTGTCCTTCGTTCTGTTGGAACCCTTTTGCAACGAGTCTCGTTTTAAGTTTTGCCATTGAACCATTCGCATTTGTTTTAACAATTCGTATACCCACTTCGTAGCAATTGCCTTTCTGTCCGGTGGTAACGGGACCAAGTCCCATGTAGCATTCTTGTAAATTGACGCAAGCTCGTTATCCATCGCTGTCTTCCAGCTTGGATGGAGCAATGCGGCCTGAATTGATGTAAGGAGGCTAATGGTGGGTGCGGACTCTGCTATGTTAAGGTAAAAATCCTAAAGTCTGGATGGTACCTTTGGAATTCTGCCGCTACGGGTGGAAACCAGGGAAGGTTCCGCCTGAGGAGCTAAGTCGGGAACCCGTCGGCTTTGGTACGTGTACATGGGCAGTTGTGCACCATCTGAAGTGTCTAGTTGGATTCGAAGGTCGACAAAGAGGTCGTTGATTGGAGTGAACGTCGGTCCAGTGACGGAGTCAGTTTCCCTGTGCTGGTCATGAGATTGTCGAAGCTCTCCTTCGCGAGCTGGGCTGTCGTGGACTAGTTCCTCGAGAAGGCTGGGTGTTTGTTGATCAGACGTTGGACATGTGTTGTTGAGTCCCTGATACTCTAGGATTGGTTTCCCGATGGAATGATGGGAACTGTCAGCTGCTTGAGAGTCTGATTCTGGAGGGGTAGGCCACTCTGTCTGAATAGGTGATTCTGATATGCCTGCACTAGGCTAGACACATGGAAAGTGAAACTCGTCAAAACTTACGTCTTTTGAGACAATAATTTTGCGTTTGGCACGGTGATAATTTTTGTAGCCCCGTGAGGTAGTATCGTAGCCTACAAATACACACTTGCTTGATCTAGGGGCCCACTTCTTTCTAGTCGGTGAGTTGTCAAGTACGTAGCTTCTACAACTGAAAACTCTAAGGTGGTCTACTAAGGGCACTTGTCCTGTGAGTTTTTCATACGGGGTTATACCGCTGTTGGCTCTAGTTGAGGTTCTGTTAGCGATATGAATGGTAGTATCTACAGCTTCAGTCCATAAGTGAGGAGGTGTGTTACTTGCAGAAGCCATGCATCTAGCTTTGTCTATCAAAGTTTTGTTTTTCTCCGTAGCTATGCCGTTTTGGTAAGGTGTATAGGCTTGCGTAAGCTGTCTAAGGATTCCTAAGTCATCGCAGAATTTGATGAACTCATGGGAAATATATTCTCCCCCATTGTCTGATCTCATGGCTTTGAGATGGTGACTGCTTTGAAGTTCTATCATCGCTTAAAGTGTTTTAACTTTGTCAAGGTTTCTGACTTTTTCTTGAGAAAGTATAGCCATGTGAATCTACTAAAATTGTCAATAATGGGGAGTATGTATCTCGAACCTGACGTGGAGTTCGCTGATAGAAGCCTGCATACATTGCAGTGGACAAGTTCCAGTGGACTGCTTGTTTGGACAGTTTTTGCTCCGGATGAGGCGCTGATCACGCTCCTCAAATGCTGGATTTTTGGCTTGGGTTTTTGGGACTGCTTTCCTTGGCAGCAGGCTTCGCAAAACGATGCGGTGGAAGAGAATGCTAGCAGTCCTCGCACCTTGGATGTCGATGTCATGTACATAAGCACCTTGTGGCTTGCATGAGCCATTCGGTAGTGCCACAACTTCGTGAGTGAGTCCCTGGAGTCTGTTTCGGCACTGTTGATTGAGAGATTGGGCGACCTGAACTTGTAGAGGCCGTTCTTTCTGTCTCTCTTGCCGGCAGTATCTATCTGATGCACCTCAGGTCTTGAAATTTTTCTGAAGATCCAGAAGTCATCCAGTTCAAAGAGAATTTTGGGTTTGGCCTTTTTTGTTTGCTATGGAGCCTACTGAGAATAAGTTCTTAGTAATACCAGGGACATACAATACATTTTCAAACCGTATTCCTCCTGAGGGAGTGGGAACTTCCACTTTTCCTCTGCGTGCTACATTGACTGTGTCTCCTTCGGCAGTGCCAACTTTGGAACGACAACCTTCCTCTAGCTCACTTAAAAGATTTTTGAGCCCTGTCACATGCTTCGAGGCTCCACTGTCTATGAACCAATCATTTTTCTACCTGCTCTCACTATTGTTCACCAAGTTCAGTACGGTGAGATTAATTGCCAGATCAGTTTCAGTCTCTACAAAGTCATCATCGTCACTACTCTAGTTTTTCCTCAGCTTGCATGTTGAGCTAAATGTTGATATGAATTTAGAATTAAGAAGCAATACACATTGAAATTTCAATGAAATTGCATTTTTTATTTTTAGGATTCAAATTTGGTATTATTATTTATCATTGCAATTTTCATTATAAGAGCAAAAAAAACGTTTACCAAAAAGGAGATGATTAATTTTTCAAAATATTAAGATTTGTAACACGAGACAATGGAGAGTTGTTGTTTTTTTTAAAGTTTCCCCTAGGCAGAGTTAAATTTGGATTGGCACAATTCAAATTGGGTTTAAAGCATACTTGATTTCCTATTTATAACTTTTTCTAGGTATAGAAAAATGCTTGCATGTTATATTGCAAAAAAAATTGGAATTTTTTTTTACATCGCAAAAATGCATCCAAAGTCTGCTTTAAAAAAAATAGCTCACAACCACCAAGATTTTGGCCAAAATGAAATAAATTCAAAAAAAATTGAAAAAAATCACAAATATAGAAAACGTTGTGCATGATCTAGTGCAAAATTGTTTCTGGAATTTTTTTTCACATTGTTAAAAACATTCAAAGTCCGTTGGGAAAAAGGAATAGCTCACAGCCATGATCTGCCATCACAATTTTGGCCAAAAACCAAAAAAATCAATAAATTTTGAAAAAATTCTAGATATAGAGAAAGGCTTGTGTGTTGAAGTGCAAACGAAATTTGATAAAAGAAATTTTTTTACATGGTAATAAAATTGCCAATGGTTTCATCCCTTTATAATTTTCAAAAGAGTTCAATTGCTTGCATCAAGTCTTTGAAGTGGTTTAGTCGTTTAGAGTGTGGTTGGATTCTGGGTCTGCTGGCAGCCCCGTGTTTTGAGGAGCCGCAACCTTATCTCGCTTACGTTTAAATCTTGAATTCTTGGTACTTGGTTTTTGCATACTAATTCACGAATTTTTACACTAGGTGGCCAACGGAATATTTTGCTTCTCTTGGAGAGCATTTTGCACTAACCTCTACACGTTTGGAGACGATATATTGTAGGAGGGAAGGGTTGACCGGGTTAGAGCCCAGAAGCTCAAAGGCAAGAATGTCTTTGGGCCTGGACCAAACGACCACAGTGAAAATAGCTTAGAATTTGATGAAGCACAAACGGTTTATTTCACGCGCAGTACAAAGGCACTGCAACAAACTCAAAATGCAATGCAAACGCCAGCAATGGCCTAGTCGGGAAACGCACACTGGACGCGCTAAGCAAGAAACAGCGGAAACCCGGGGAGATTAGCGTGGACACAACGCTCGAGCAGACACCCATGGATCACCAATATCACTTTGTCTCGCGCAAGGAACAGTAACATTCAGGTATTGGACCCTACTACTCCTTTTATCATTTCAGATACACCGTTACTCAACCTGGGGCGCTGTACAGTGGGCGCTCTTACCCCACACCCGGCCAATGTGGAGAACGCGAAGGACCATCAACACGAATCTCTGGAGTACAACTGGTAAGAAGCAAACTTCGAAATCTTCCAACTCCTTCAACAGCAGGTGCGCCGCACACGTAAACAAACTGCAGCATTTCTACGTACTCATGCGGAACTTAGTTTGAAACAAACGGGCTCCAAAGCCGCAGACTTGACTATCGTCATCAGTAGGGTATCTCTAGATTACAGAGATTCTTGGCCAAATTCTACCCATCGACTGTAATTGACCAGCGAGCCACTGAAACTAAAGTAGTAACCTTAGAGGAGAAACATGACGCAGGAACTCTACCCCGCTAGGACCACCCTCCTAGGGAACACCCCCCTGTGCACGCGGATGTTCTCCCTCCTGCGACAGAGCATCCGATCACTGTGACGGCCAAATTCAGCATTCAACTCTTAGCGAACCTGGAAGCTTTGTTCGCGAAGAAAGCTAAACTTATGGTCCTCGGACAGATTAGGGCCAAATTCCAAGGCCCCAAAAGGCTCCCTGCATGGACTAGCACCAGGCTACACCGTTCATTTGTAAGCCTCTCTATGAGGCTTAACAATCACTTTCAGGTACAATTTTCGCATAAGGAAGGTAGAGCACAGACACTGTAGAACATAATATATACATGTGATGGTCAGACTATATTGTTCACTTTTCTGGACTCCCTTCTTCGAAACGGATTTTGAGAAACAGGACAAACACATCAAGACAACGTTGTGGGTATAGATTGTTGGGTTATCCCAACCATTTAGAACGAAAGCCTTCCTTACCAAAGCGCTCTCGGTAGTGGGAGAGGTTCACCTAGTAGAGGAGTCAGAGGCTTATATTTCTAATCTGTCTGGACCTAGGGTATCCATTCTTACAGATCACATAGAAAATGTACTTAAGATCATTATTATTCCAAGGATTGGAGGGCATGGCACGCTAGAATATGCCCTAGAGTATAGTGGCTTTTGTTAAAGGTGATAGAGGAATGCACAAAGCACATACACAAACACAAAGATTGCGTAGAAAGAGATGTCGTTACTCAAGGGCTCCCTTGCTTAAGTAGTGTCCAATTGAGGTGCCCTTTGGCAACCCATATGGGATAACTCAACACTACAAGCCTAAAGTTAAGCCCATGCCGCAACCCCTTTGCCACACATTACACATCATCTATTCCCACCCAAATCCCTTTGGCTTCTAGCAACACTAACCTTCATCTACTACTTCAACACTCCCACTTTACGTAGAGCCAAAGCCTTTAAGTCCATATGCTATTACTACCCTTTCGTGTCGATCTCGTGTAAGTCCCTTTGGTAACAATTCATTTGATGGATTTCCAAATTCATGGCCGCCCCAATTGCAAGAATGTATTGAATAATTGCAAGCTTGGCCATAGGAGAAACCGTCTCATGAAAAATGGACTTTGCCACATCCCTTACTTTGTAGCACACGACGTCACCGCAAACATCTCTCTTTGCACAAAACACCCACTTGCAACCAATGGAGTTGCTATCGGAAGGCAATTCCCATGTGCCATCGGTAATCAGTCACTCATACTCCTCATACTCCTCTTGCATGGCTTGCTCCCACTCAACCGCATCCTCACTTTGCATTGCTTCACGAATGGTTGATGTTCCATCCAATAACGACACGTTTGCATGCTCGTCATCACTTGGAGGGAAGATGTGATTCTTCCACCACTCTATGGGCAGCTTGCATGCTCATTCGGGATATCGACGTTTGTTTGAAAGAACGTGCTCCATTTGCACTTCTTCTGTGCCGTTACGGAAGCTCGAACTCGATGGAGCCCCCAACTCGCCATCCTTCTCGCCTTCATCTTCATTGTCAACATTAAAGATAAGAGATTTGGAAGATGTGTCCACAATGATGTTTCCACATCTCCCACTTGGACCATACTCCATATGCGGCCCAACCGTTGACTCCTCACAGAACGTGACATTGCGCGATCCTGTGATCTTATTGAACCTCGTTTTCTCAAAAGTGGGCAGTTAGGGTTTTTTAGGGAAGCTAGGAGTAGCCTTGCCGCCATAAATAGGAGAAGTAGTGGCCATAATGGCCTATTTATTTATTTGGAGAGAGAGTGGCGCTCGCGCGCACCCTAGAGGGATTATTCCAGGACCGGATAAGCACCGGCTTCTGGTAGGAAATCGGATGTGCAACCGGATAGAGGGGGATGGGTCTTTGACGGACCGGGCCACGATCCGCGCCTTAAAATGGGCCGCCCTAAACTGGGCGACTCACTGTTCATTTGCTCCCAGCGCTTCCAGTCCCCCTCGTCAGCAAAATTTTGTGTTTCCGGATTACATTAGGGTTGATAGTGTGCGAACTGAGTTAGAGAAGAGAGAGCGCTAGAAACTTAGGCGTAGTTCGCGGAGGAGTAGGAGAGTGCGTCCGGAGTCTGTAGAAATGGCGCGGAGAGGAGAAAGTTCTGCAGGGTTCAAAATCGGGGAGAAGAAGGTGGTTCCCATTGTTCCGCAGCACCGGGGCAATTTTGAAATGCTGCGCAAGGACCTCGCAACCATGAAGTGCGTGGAGCTTCTCTATTCGACCTGGGACATCCAGGACCCCGGGATGCTGGTGGAGTTAGTGGGAGGACCAATGGCGCCAGCTTTCCGGATGAGTTACATCCGGGGGAAGTACAAGCATTGGACCCGGGAGCACTGGCGCATGACCTACAGCTTTCTAGACAGCACAAACGGACTCGAGGCAGGTGGGTAGGGAAACTCGGGTTCCCTCGACTCTCAGAAAAGGACGGGTTTAAGATGGAGCATTGCAAGACGCCCCGAGAGAAGAATCTTCTTCAATTTCTAGCGTCCATCTTTAGCCCGGATAAGCCCACCACCATCAAGATCAAATTGGCGAAGGGTATCTACTCCGCGTTGCATTACAATAAGACGATCGGGTGGAGCATTTTGGTGCAAGAGATTATCGACTCGGAGGCTTCAAAAATTGAAGGTACGAAAGGTTGTCCCATTGCTCCATTTCTTTACCATCAATATGACAAGCACGGATGCCTCTTGGATAGGGAGAAGGTGAAATTGGAGATGCAGCTGGCTCCAGTAGACCGGAGCCCAGCTAGAGCGCGCGCGCGTTGTCCAGAAGGGAGAAGGAAATCGGACAAGGAAGTAAGCGAGGACGAAGAAGATGACAAGGGCGAGCAGGGCGACCGGAGCAAACTGGAGAGGCCGGAGACGTCCCAACCAGTCGACGTCAGAGGAACTCAACTGGAGGAACGCCGGAAGAGAAGGGAGGTCCCGGGAAAAGATAAACCGGGTGGCGCAATGGCCCAACCTGAAGAGCGCCGGAAGGAGAGAGAGGACCCGGAAAGACGCCAACCGGGAGGTGCCAGTACGCAACCGGAAGAGCGATGGAAGAGGAGAGAAGATCCGGCAGGAGGTACGCAACCGAATGAGGGTGGTCCCTCCCGAGCGCGCATTTGAGGATAGCACCAATAGAAGAGGAAGCGGGTCATCGGAAGTAATGGAGGGGGAGACGACTCGGTGATCCAAGAGATTAACCCGCCCCGGAAGATAACCAAGAACTGGATGAAGAGGACCCCAGTGAACGGCCGAGGTGTCTGTCCCACCGACGAAGCCGGTGCAAGCGGCCGCAGGAAGAATGTGAAGGAGAAGGCGAAGCGGAAGAGGAAGTTGGAACCAGAAGAGGAAGAGGAAGAGGAAAACTCTAAGGAGGGTGAATCCGAAGAGGAGGAAGACCGGGAAGAAGAGCTAGCCCGGAGAGCAGAACTAGCCCGGGAAGCTAGGCCAAACCGGGAGGCACAGGAGTGCACATCGGTCCTCTTCTCCATCTAGACGGCCATGGAAATGGTGGAAGAGAGGTACACTCCGCTGTACACAACAATGACGAGAGTCGAGAACGTCTTCAAGTGCAAGAAGGTGGAGGAGTACCCAGAAAGGGTCAAAAAGATAAGACGGGAGGTGGACCGGACTCGCAAGGAGTCGGCCAAGGCGACCCTACTCCTGCTGGAGCAGAAGAACGAGCTGGACCGGATGAGGAAGACTATCCGGAAAATGGAGCAACACGATTGGACCTGGCTCAAGAAGGTGGCCTGGTTGTTCCAACCGGATGGAGAAGTACAGACCAAAGCAAGGCTGTACAATGAGAAGGTGACCCAACCGGGAGTGGAAGGGGTAGCGCGGGTGAAGAACATTGTGAAGGAATACGCTGCCTTAGTGGAGGAGGCACTAGTGGGATTCTGGGCGCCAATGGGGGAGGTACTCGCAAGGTGCCCACCCATACCCAAACCGGAAGTGGGATAAACCAGCAACACGGAAGGGAGAGCTCCTCTGTCCGGAAGCGAGCTATTGGAGACTTTCCGGTTGTTAGTAGATGCGCCCCAGGCCGGGGATTTGGCCCGGATATTGGGAGCCGGAAGCTGCAGATCCGGAATTGACCACCCAGGCCGTGGAGAATGTGGAGCCGGTTTAGGCAGCAGACCCAGGAGAGGCGAGTTTAGCTAGCTTCCTGAATCCGGATGAGGAGATGGAGGAGACAGGTACCCAACAAGGTGAGGAAGAAAGACAAGAGGGTGGGCCAGGAGGTAACACGGACGGTCAACCGGATGGCTTGCAAGGAGGCGAACATTAGGAACGATGTGAACCAGTGAGCGAACCAGATAATCCGGATGAGGTGCCAGAGGCAGCAGATCAGGAGCAGGATCAAGAGCAGCAGCAAAAAGAGCAAGAGGAAGAAGGCGGAGAGGAAGAAACTGAGAGAGTAGCGGCTCGGAAGATCCGCTGGGTGGTTAGGATCCGGTTTGGTGAATCCTGCTTAGTAGGAAGCTTTTTGAGTAGGTAGGTTAGAACTCTTTTTGTGAAGTAGGCTTTTTAGGATTCTAATGCTAGTGGCAGTTTAGGATAGGAACCGAACCGTGGGAAGAGCTCCCCGGATTTCCGGATCCCGGGTTTCTAGGATCTGAGGATTTCCCGGATCCGGGTGTTTTGGGTTTGCTTCTTATCAAAGAATGTTCTTCATACCTTGGGTCTTTTTGTGTACCACTGATCCCTTGTAAATGATCATAGGTGCACTTTTTCTACAAGCGGTGTGTGTGTGTGTGTTGTTGATTAAGACAGTGGTCCAATTAGTCCCTTGGTAACCAGAAGGACTGACCGGGTTCTGGAGTAAATTCAGTTAAGAGACCGGATATAGGTTTTGGGGGAGTTAGAGGTTGTATGAATGTGGAATTTTCTGTGCCCGGTTGTAGGGAACAGTCCCGGTTAGCGGTTGAGAGGATAGGAGGAGGTACTCCGGTCCACTCAAAACTCCTAGACGGGTAGTCTGGTCGAGGTGCCAGCACTTGGGTAGATCGTGTAATAGAAGGGTACGAAATAGCCAGAGTAAAATAGACTGTTGGGAACCCAATCGATTTCGGACACCCTAGATATTGTCTACCCCGGTTCGCAAGTTGTTGTAGTATTTTGGGTTTTAGGGGGAAACCAGGTTGCGCTTGTGTGACCGGCTGTGGGTTTGAGAGAAATCTGCAGTTGAAGTGCAGTACGGAAAGTACCCGGATTGAGGAGTTGAGATAGGGTAACCGAAAAGTAGTTAAGTTCCCATCACTGAAATCAGTAGAGATAGGTGTGTCTTTAAATCCAGCACCACTAAATGCAAATGGAGAACCCTCTAAGGGAAAACAGAGGCGAAAATAAACCAGGTTAAGTTGCTAGGATAGATCGGACAAAGTAGGGTTGGATGAACTTCCAATTTGGAAGAAACCGGATCTAGCCACCACCGGATCAGTCAGTAGTAAAAGATTCGGTTAAGTACGCAAAGAGGAAGAGTTAGCTGGTGATAAAAGGAGAGAGAACCACCAGCCCGGGCTAATCTCCGGAAACCTCCCACTTCATAGAGTCTCCGCAGAACGATAACCCGGAAATCACCTCTACGAGCATTCTTAAAACGAAAAAGTGTGCTCTAAGGGAGTATCCGGTATCACGTGCTACGATAGATCTTCTTATCAAATTGCTTCTGCACCAACTGCTGGAACTCCTCAAACACGCCACAAATTTTTCTTAAATTCTTGATGTGCAAATGGCCGAGTTGACGATGCCATAACTCCAACTTGTCGTCCTTAAGCGCCAACGCCACCGATTCACTCATATGCACTTTCGAAAACTTGATGTGATACAAACCGTTGATTTCTTTGATATTGGCCACCTCCTCTTGACTTGGTGACAATACAAAGCTGCGCCTGTCACTAAATTGAACATGCAAGTGTTTTGCGACCAAACGCCTTATCGATAAAAGGATGGCCTTTAGTTTTGGATCGTGGAGGACATCCTTGATAGTTATAGTCTTCACTTGGCCCTTCACCTCGGTTTCCACTACAATTTGGCCTTTGCCCACGGCCTCAAGCACCGTATCATCTCCCAAAATCACTCTCTTTGGCGAAATAAGATGATAGGAATGAAAAAAACTCCTTTCGGGTGCCATGTGGCTCGAGGCACCCGAATCCACATTCCAATCGTCCACACTACCATTGCATGATACGTGACTTGCCGTGTTTGCGTATTCTTAATCATCATCACTTATGCTTACGTCACAACAGACATACCTTGTAGTGAAAGCATAATCATCATCATTGTCATGTGTCTTTGTGTTGTTGGCACTCTCACCTTCTTTATCGTTCCTACGCTTCAAACAATACCTTGCGATGTGATCCTTGTTGCCGCAATAAAAACACACCTTGTTGCTGGAGCTCCCTCTGCTTCCGTTCGTGGATTGCTTCACCATAAGAGCCGTACTATCTCCACAAGACTCATTCTCATTTTTCCTCGAGAGCTCGTGCAACAACCGTGATGTCACATAGTCCAATGTGAGTTCGGAAATAGGCCTCGACTCCATAGCCACAATGAGATACTCGTACGAAGGTGGTAGACTTTCCAAGAGCGTCATCACGATGTTCCCATCCGAGATGGTCACGTCCGCACCATTGAGTTGATCCGCGAGTGCTTTGACCTTGTTAATATGTGCCAACATGTTGTCTTCTTCTTCCATCTTGATGGTAAAGAACTTGCGCCTCAAAAACAAAATGTTGGCCAAACTCTTGGCTTCGTGATTGTTGCAAAGCTTGGCCCATGCTTCGGCGGATGTCTTGCACGAACAAATGTGTAAAAGTTGCGAATCCGAGAGATTGAGGGCCAAAATGGCAAATGCTTTCTTCTCTCTCTTCATGTATGCTTGAATGACGCAAGGGTCCAAAGTAGAGTGAGGGGGTTTCTCACTACCATCAACAATCTCCCACAAGTCCTTCTCGGCCATCACCATCTCCAATTTGAACTTCTATAGGTGGAAATTCACCCCATCGAACTTGTCCACCACCTTAGGACCCTCACCCTCATAAGATGCCATGATGTACGTCCCTCCACTCAAATCAACCCTCAAAACACACAATTCTTTTAATTGATTTTTTATGGAATGTAGCACCTTTGTGCTTCCAATGCCTCTTCGACAACCCTTAACCTCAAATGAGCACCTCTGTGCTTTCAATGCTTTTTCGACAACCCTTGAATTCAAATCATCAAATCAGCGTTTTTTACTTCCAATGCCTCTCCGACAACCGTTAACCTCATATAGCACCTTTGTGCTTCACGCACCCTCCAACATTCAAATGCAAAGGGTCTTATCTCAAATTGCAAAGATGTTCACTAAAACACTTCAAACCACTCAATGGAGCTCTTCACTACTCCAATTGAATCAAAACAATACCATAGTGTTCCCAATCACTCAATGCACGTAATCGACACTTTTGTATCCTTCAATAGCACTAAATCAATTCTCTTAGACTCAAACAAGCCCTTCAAAACCCAATATGCATTGAAATTGCTCAAAACCGCACCTTTGTGCTCCCAAGTGCATTAAACAACTCCACAGGAAACTTTTGAGCTCCTCGAGGGCATGAAACACATGCAACACCTCTTCCAAGTGCCCAACCACTCAAAGCAGATTGTAGACTCTTCCCTTAGAGCCTCAACACCTCACAAATCACTTGCAATATCACAAGTGCACTAGCTTGAACAAAACAATGTTCTATTTACAAAAAGAGTTTGGAATCAAGAAAATAGAGCACTAAAAGAAGAGGTTGACCAAGACAAGTGCTCCAATGTGCAACTTCAGCCCCAGCGCACCTCCAAGAGACAAGAGTCCTCCAAAAAAAACTCAAAACCGCTCCCAAAAGCTCCAAATCGGCCCCTAACTCCATCTGCAACAACCTCCTATGAAATGCTTCAATGCAATCCAACACTCATGCAATACACATGAGCAAGCCCATAACCTGTTAAAGGTGATAGAGGAATGCACAAAGCACACACACAAACACACGGATTGCGTAGAAAGAGATGTCTTTACTCAAGGGCTTTCTCGCTTAAGTAGTGTATAGTTGAGGTGCCCTTTGGCAACCCATATGGGATAACTCAACACTACAAGCCTATGTCGCAACCTCGCTCCCACACATCATTTATTCCCACCCAAATCTCTTTGGCTTCGGGAAATGCTATTATGTGAGCAGTGAGCGGAGATTTTGGAAAAAAATTCTGCAATTTTTTTTATGAAGCACCTCCTATTACCGTGGTTTTAGAGTGTAATAAAAGAAAATTTTAAGTTAATGCATGTAATAAAAGGACCTATTGCCGTGCCTTAAAGGACCTGTTCCCGCGTAGTAAAAACATTCAAAAGCTTCAAAACAATGAAAACATTCAAAGCATTTGAAAAATTCATCAATTTGCAATAGCTAATATGTAGGTAGTAGCTCTTTTAGTCTCACCGCATTATAAATATGAATGGAAAGAAAACAAATCAACAAGAAAACCATCAAAAGATGGATACTGATAAATAATCTCCCACAAATCAAAATAACTATAATTCTGAATCATTGCTAAGATCAATACCATGTGGTTCATCGCATTCACTATCAGATGAATCTGTACTAGCTTCTATAGCAAAATCGTCTACAAATGGCATTGTACTATCATTCTCTGTTGCTGGACTACGTTGATTTTTTTGAGATGGTGGCTGTCTAGCTAGGATAGAAGCAAGTGGTTCAATATAAGGAGGAAGACAATACAACTGTGGTGGGCTTGGATAGAAATCAGCACGTCCAAAAAATGGACGTTTAGGCGATAAAAATTCCTCGGTACATCTGAATTATAAACATGCACAATAGTCATAACATAATAACATTGACATAGTATGAAGAATAAATCAACAACAAAAAAAGCATTACCATATAATTATGTGCAAATTGAAATTTGGAAAGAGGAAAATGACCAAAAAGTATAGAATTTATTAAGTATATCAATTACATGCAGTTACTTGTTGTGCTTTCAACGCTTCGGAGGCTGAATCATCCCCGCAACATCTTCAAATCCTCCTTGAAGATCTTCTTTGGCCACCGCTTCATCCACATCTTTGGATGTCGTAAGTGGAGTCTTCACAGTTATTAGAGGTTCTAGAACAACCTTGAAGATAGCCAAAGGTTATTAGAGGTTCTAGAAAATGAATTTATATGTACTAGAATAATCAAGAAAACAATTAATAAAGACAAAAAAATAAAATACATGCAATGACTAACCAGTTGATGCAGAGAAGTCCACAACAACATCGCCTGGTGTTGTGCAAGCTTCAATGAATTGTTGAAGTAGGCAGAGATGCTTCTCACGAGGCCCTCTCCATGGAATACTTCCATTCATTCTCAAAGACTAGTGATCCGTGTAGTTGTGTACGATTCCATCGTCATTTAGATTAATCCCAACATCAAGTAATTCAGGATTTGATATGAATGAGAATGCAGATTGCTTTGCTAGAGAATTTCGAGGATATTGGCGGACCAATAAAGCAGTCCAAAAGCGCTTTGTCTGAGCAATACAGAGCATGTAGTGAACATGAGGAATTTGATGACAACATGGCATGAAAGTGATAAAAAAAATACATGACAATTCAAATATGTACCGTGCATGTTGGATCTGAAGAAGATGCCAATGGAAGTGAATTGAAACCCCACCAATCTTTGTATAACTTGAAGTGAAAAGTAGTGCAAAACCCAGCAATCTCTACTCTCAATTGAACATTATCTAGATAGAAAAGAAGAAACGTCCTATCATCGTGAATATTTTCATCTGCAATCTCAAAAATATCATAGAAATATGATTCAGGCCGCATATACCATGATGGAACAGAATTGGCTGGTTTAGAAATCCCAGGTACGGGTTAGTTCTCTGGTACATCGGCAATGAGAAGTCAGCACGTGTATTTGAAGTCACTGGCAAGCCCTCAAACATATTCGTACGACCTTGTCCAACCTATACACCGTCAAACTTAATATTAGATATAATTCATTCATTAAAAAATCATCAACAAAATGCCAACACGTTGCCTAAACATAAATGAATACTCACCTTAGATATGAAATCGAAGGCTAACTTGTGTTCGGGACGCTTAGAGCCATCATGAAGTAGTTCAACATTCAATTTTGTAATTGAATCATTCAAAATCAATACCTCAATGTCATCATCCTCCTTAGATTCCTTCATTTGAGCCTTGCCAACAAGAATAGATTTTTGGGTAGCATTGATAATGTGTGAAGCAAGAGTAGAATGATCTTGATCTCTTGGAAGCTTCTCAATATAGGGAGGTGATTTAGGAGAACTTGTACATGTCGAAGTAGGAAACTTTTGAGTATCTGAAGGTACAGATTTCGATGCTTTCTTTGTTGCCCTTTCAACTTTAGCCGTGTCCTTTGCTATGACCTTCTCAGCCCTACGAGCCTCCTTTAGTGCCACACGTTGCGCTTTTTGCCTCTTTGGTTGTCAATGGAACATCTTTAGAAGCTTCAGCTTGAACATCTTCATCGGAATCATCAAGAAGTACTCGAGCAACATCTTCTTCAAAAGATGCATTGTTGATTGAAATAAAGAGATAATCTTCCTCAGCTGGAATAAACTGACCACCACACTCCAAATACCATGCCCCACTTTGCAGATGAGGAAGACTAAATTTCTTCAATTGTGCAGGGGTATAGATACAACTCTCAGAATTCTTATTAACCCAAGAATCGAAATTTTTTGGCATGTCCCTTTTTTGAATTGCCTTTAGTGGGAGCAAATGCCTCTTGAAGTACCTACATATTTTGTTGAATTGAGTTAATTCATTGAATAAGTGTCAAAACAAAACATACAATCGATTGAAATTAATTCAATGAATTAATCAACATGAAAGGTCATATTCATTATATTGAGACTCTTTGCAGTCTTACTTTTATTTTCGACTCGAAAATAAACCGTTTTATCTCTTTACTAGTATATTTTTTATAATTAGGTAAGAACATCAACTTTTAGCATTTCATTATAGAATCACTATTTGAGCATTATATTTCTTCGGTTTCGATTATTAGTTTTTAAATGAATTTTTGAATAACTAACATTCCGTCTCAAAATTGCAAAACGTCTCAATATAACGAACACGGCCTTATGAGTTAGAATACCTGTAAAGGAGCCGTTTCATAGCCAATTCACTCCCCTCATAGGTCGAAATACTGTTGATTTGAGAAAACCTTTTTGTCCAATGAAAAATGGCTTATAAGCTTTGTCCCAAAGAAGAATTCTCCATTTCTCTAGATAATCTTCCAATGAATCTGGCTCCTCCTCTCCAGTCGTGACAATAGTAATACTTTTACCCTCAACAATTGAATTGAATTCTTTCACTGCCATTTCCTCCAACTAAACACTCAAAAAAAATAACATTATAATTTTATTGAATAAATCGAAAGATATTATAAAGCCAAAAACCATGTGAGTGAAAATGAAGTGAACACTTACACCAGCATAGAATGAAGCCCGATTCAACCACGGTAAAAGAGAAACGGGTGCAACCGGTACCTTTAGAAACTTTATGGCTAATTTGTTCATGGTACTGGAATTCCACCAACGTAGCCATCGTACTTTATATGCAGATTTAGTCGCTGCTGTTGCAATGCTTTGGAGCTTGTCCAAATGCATTTCTGGTTTTGAATAAACATTGTAATGCGCTTGCACCTGCCATAGGCAATTCCAAAGTTTAAGTCAATTTTATTATAAAATTCTTTCAAAGTTCTACTTATCAATCATAAGAATAAGTTCATAATCAATCATAAAAATGAGTGAAAATAAAACTTGTTCAAGAAATCCTGGTGTGAGCGTAGGATCTGCAACAGCGGACCATTTCTCGAACCTCTTCACAAGTCCCTTAGTGGTACTCATAGCCGCACTGTGCATCACTTCAGATAGCGCTTTAGAACTCCTCTCCTCCAATGGCGTATTTTCTTTGTAAATCCGAGCTGCCTCGTCTGATGCGGCACTAATTTCCCTCTACATAGAAAATCAGATCATCAAATGCTACAATATTATAATAACAAATGTGAATAAAGAGAACTCATTAGTGAATGGAGATATCTCACCTTAAATAGAAAAGTCATAAAACATCAGCAACTAGAGGAAACCAGAATGATTTTGTCCTCTTCTCACATCGAGCATAGCTCTCCGGAGATATTAGTGTGCGATAGCTTTCTAGTGGAAGCTGCCCATAGTAGCTAATGCGGTGAAGAGTATGAACAAGATTTGTCTTGACATGAGAATTTTCAACAGAGCTGCAAATACAAACCCAAAAGAAATTAAAATCTTTCGAAGTTCATATTAGCCAAATGAATGAATAGTCAAAACCAAATAGACTTACTCATTAATACTTTGCATGGCATCCAAGAGGAGGCCTGCACTCTCCTTTGGATCAAGGCAAATGGAATCCACTGAATAATGCCATGACGGTTCATTAGAATGCTTCGCACCGATGACATTCATCCAAGCCTGTTGTCTGTGATTCCCATCCCAAACGAAAAACATTTTGTTTGAAAACATTGATAAATCAAGGTCGGATAAAAGGAGTCGTTCAAATTTCTCATTTTCGGCAACCCATATAGAATCCCAAGTAGCCTTCTCCACTTCTGATACTTCAAGCACAGTTCCTGTTGCATTGAACATGGATACATAAAACACCCTATCCCCTTCGCGATATCCATGTAGGAAGTCAGCCTCCAACTTCCCAATATCCGTTTTTAGACTTGGCCTTACAAGAAGCATCTTTGTCATCCGACACAAAGGAATTTTCATGCGAGATTCTTCTAATGGCAAGATGCGCAATGAATTTATCAACGCCGTAAAATTATAATTCTGCTTTGATCGAATGTCATCTTCCGCTACATCAATTGACAGTGCAGTATCAACAGTATCATTTTCCAATGCTTCCAAGCTCTCAGAAGCCTCCGTCTCCATCATTGAAACATCTCCCATCATCAAATCCTTCAAGGACATAAAAGCATGGAAATTAGAACAACCCAACCTAGCATTAAATGTTGTCATTTTACCACCATTAGAGTATCAATCCTTCTTTGGAGAGCAGGCATGCTCATTCAATCTTGCAATATATATTGCAACATTTCAATATATATCTTGCCTCATAAAGTAAGTTAAAAGTAACCTGCAAAAACAGAACATATGGATTTGAAAAATGAACACCCTCGGAGAGGACCCTCGATAACGAGGGTGCCTTGGGAGCCCCTCCCAATATTAAGGCAGACGCAATAGATGATATAATAATTCCAAAAGTTACTATAATAATTGTTGAATAATCTAATAGATCTCAAAAAATAGTTAAAAAGTACACTTGTAGAAGACCCTCGACAACGAGGGTACCTAGAATCCCCTCTTAAAGATCAATAAAATTGAAAGAGTCATTGAAACATAAAATTTGAAAATATATGAATACAATAAATGAATAAAAAATAGCCTAGGAGATGATCCTCGACACCGAGGGTGCATTAAGACCCCTCACCAACAACTAGACAGATGCGATAGACATGGTAGTGAATTGTAAAAATATTTAAATATTATTTATTATTTGCAATTGATTCAAAATAAATTATTCTTATAGAGGACCCTCAAAAACGAGGGTACATGGAGGCCCCTTTGAAAAACCAAAACAGACATTCAAACATTAAACCACATCTATCAAAATAACTTTGACTCCGAGAGTACTTCCTAATAATCACATAATTCCCCGACTTTAGATAGGATGTACTACGACTCTAAGCTAAGTTTGTGCGAAAATAAGTAAGAGATTCGTTGAACCTCAGTCACACTGTCCTACCGAGTGCTGTGATGCACAAGTAGCCACTGGATATAATAGAGCTTTTGAAAAGACCCACGGTGTTAAGACCCTTGAAAAGGACAACCTATAACTTGCCTTTAGGAGCATATGCTACACGAGAAATATGGTAACCACATTGGTTAGAGTGAACATTCCTCGAAGTGAACAGACAAAGAAAGAGAGAGAAAGAGATATTCCTATGATCATGGAGAAATTGGCTCGTACGGAAATGACAGCCACAAATGTTTCAGGATGGCACCGGGATGTAAAAGCGGGTTGATGTGGAGAAGGTACCTCAAAAGCGACCTTCTTCTCTTTCTCCCATCTCTCACACAGTAACGTGTTTTCCTCGTTTATTCGCCATAGTTCTGTGCTGCCTCGGGAGTTCGACAATGTGATGAGCTTCCAGTTTTGGATTTTGAGCTAGTTAGAGGCGGTTCTTCTCCCCAAGACATATCGCAATTTCAGCAATTTGGTTCTTGTCCCGATTTCTAGACGACTTTCTAACAAACTGTCGATTCCCACCAAAGAAGGCATACGAGATTCGAATCTATACTATGTGAGTTTTTAGATTAATGCACAAATAATAAACAGCGAAGTCAGTGAAGGGGGACAAAAACAAGACCCCAACAATCGTGACAACATTCACCAAATCCAGATCTTTCAACCTGGCTTCTAGTCAAAGAAAAGCGTAGATCGAGCGGACAAAAAAGACTGCGAACAAAACGGATTGCCAAGCACAAGCCGTCCTGTACAGAAAAAACCAAGCTCCAGGTAATGAATTCACAACCTGTTGTAAGAATAATTTCTTTTGCTTCTTCTTCGCACCATTGTTTCAACAGACGTACTTGTTCCAAGTAATTCCAAACCTGTAGAAACCCTTCTTTGCATAGGAAGCATAAGTACTGAATTCACAACCTATGATGAGAATTTCTTCGCCTTCTTCTTTGCAGCAATGATTGAACAAACGTTGTAAATTGCAAGGAAGAAGCAGTATAAAGCACAGGGAGTGGTGGCGAGAGTTGGAGACACCGAACGGAAAATGTATATCGAAGCGCAAGCTGTGGTGGTGGCGTCCGATAAAATACCTAGGCTGTGAGACGTCCCTCGTCAACGAGGGTGCCCTGTGACCACTAGTTCGAGCCCAGTGAAAGGTGCGTCACCAAAAGAAAACCACCCTATGAAACGTCCCTCGTCAACGAGGATGCCCTGGGTCCACTCATTCAAAACGTTGAGAATCTGCTAATGCACCTTTCAGTGAAACTCATCAATGAAAGTCAAACAAACAGAAACTCACCACTTGGCTTAGGAAGCAAGGGTAATAGTGGTCGCGGTGTAGGGCTGCTCTGCTTGCTTGTTGGGCTAGCAACGTTGTCCCACGCAACGAAGCTGGCTGGCTGCGCCGAGCTCATCGTTCGCCGCCGCACTTTGCACTCCGAACAGACAAACCCAATGCATGCGACGTCTATTGCCCGCTCTCAGCCTCGAGCACTCACTAAGCTAAACCGCGCCTGCAAGCTCAGGCTCATCACCCATCGTGAAACTCGATCGTCGATTCTACTTTTTTGACGACTGGTTACAATTTAAGGTAAATGACGGTGCTCGTAGGCTGGCAAGTTAACGTTGAGATTTTTTGAATCACTTGTGCAAGAATAGCAAGTGTCAGTGACCAGCAAGACTCATGTGAGGTATGCAGAATTTCTAAATTAGACCAACACAAGTTGAAGCTAAAGACGATGTGTCCTTTTATGGAAGTAATTATGTTCTTAGTCCATTGATCTAATCGTTTGTAATAAGAATCAACTTTCACAAGTTAAAGAAAACCTCAAGAATATATTTCTGTGCCGATTTACTCTTCTTGATCAATTTCCCTAGGATTTCACCTTTGGAGTTATCCGTAAAGTCCACAAATTTTGAAGAAGCTAGATACCATGAATTTTTCTTTATTATATTCTTATTCATTCACTCCAAATAGATAAAAGGTTTGAAAGACCTTGGTGGTTTATCATTATTGGGTGTCTAAGAGGTGTGTAAGAGCTTGGTGGTCTTCAAAAAGTTTCAAAAGTTTTTTAGCACCATTCTTGATTTGTGGGAGATTATTTATCTCTAAAAACTCTTAAAAACTTTTGAAAACCACCAAGCTCTTACACGCCTCTTATAAGTCTAATAATGATAAACCACCAAAATCTTTCACACCTTTCATCTCTTTGGAGTGAACAAATAAGAGTATAATAAAGCAAAATTCATGGTATCTAGCTTCTTCAAAATTTGATGGACTTTACAAATAACTCTATTTTTTATGAAAAGAAATCGACGGCCTCTCGACCTTTGGCCATAGTGTGAAGCGGCCCTTAGTGGTTTTACACCTACACAGAGTCTAAATCTAAGCCTCAATTCTAAAGTGACTAGGTGAGTAAACTAAGCCATATGGCAACATGGTGGCTCCCATGAACCAAAAAAGACCTTACAACCCAAAAAAAGCAAGAACAACAACACTAGCTATAATCTAAAAGACTATTCAACAACAACGAAGCAATTAATATTAGATACATCAACAAATACAATAATGGCAACAGCCACACTAAGCTTTGAATTGAATCCAAGCCATAACATCCTCCATGAAACTTTTTACCTCACCAAGCTTTTGTACACACTCTATGTTTAGCATGCTTGCTGTATTAATTAACCAATAATTGTTTCCGAATCTTATTTTCAATCCTAGTTGAAGCGTCGACAATTCCTTAACGTCAACCATAAAAGAATTGCAAAATATGTAAAGCGTATTCCAGATCTAACTAAGAATTGCAGAATATGTAAAGTTCCAGATCTAACCAATTAAAAAAAACCAAGCCATAACCTTGTTCAAGCCATGACCTGATCAAGCCATAACCTGATTTAGCCATAACTTTGTGCTTTAAAATATAGATTGTTCGTAGAGTGCACCAGAGTACCTCCTCGGTACCAAGATAAACCCTCCTGCAGTATAAACCCTAGTTCACTGGAATCCCATTCAGACTCTCAGAACCCTCTCGGTACCGAGATCTAATGAATGAACTAGTGTTTACGATGAGATAGCGTTTGAATGAGATAGGGAACCTTCTGAATTGGTGCTGTTGATGTCGTTGGTGGGGGGATATTGTTTGGTTGCTGAGATTCAGCAACAATGTTTTGCACGGCAGCCTGGGAGCTCCATAGAAAACATACAAAACTTAGTCTCATTGGAGTTTACATTATAGCTCAGACTACTTACATAAAAAAGACAATGTTAGCTCCACATCATGCGACTCTTCCTCTGAATCACTTTCCTCGTCCTCACAAATGTCTAGTTGATCGCTTTGTTGTATAGGCTTTTGTCTGGGCGTCTCGAAGTTTGTCTCTAGAATCGTCTCCAACTCGCGCTCACTGACAAGTTTGCTATAATCAAAGACTCTTGCAGTGTCCTCCCGGGCAGGTTCCTGAGATTTCCCACGCCTTGTCCGCATCCTGCTTCGCTCCAATTCCTTTCTACTACTAAACCTGAGACTACTCTTTCGTCTTCTCTTCTGGGCTCCTCTAGGCATAATGAAGAACTCTCATTGTTCAAGCAATTAAAAGCTTTGAACCGGCACTAGCAATTTATGACTTCTGTTTTGAATAATTACTATTGATAGAATGCAGCTTACAGTCAGCTTGGCGGCCGTAAAGGTAGACTGACATAGGGAATTCAAATCAATGAGCGCCTAATATTGAGGTAAGAATCATTCATTCTTTCAGACTTTAGTATCAACTTGCCATCATGCTCATTGTGCAGCATCCATACAATTGTATTTAGATATCTGTCAGAGTTAAGACGGCTACTTCCAATCCTAGTGGTTTTCCGAAGGCAACAATTGCACCCTACGATTATATCTGTCTACAGAAACGCACATCTAGGTTTAAGGGTTTAGTGTTCTAGAAGCACACATCTAGATTTAGGGATTAGGGATCCAGAAACACACATCTAGATTTAAGCGCTCATTTTCCAAATGCTCACTCTCATTCTGGATTGCATTGAATGTTTTGAATTTACACTTCTCCAAGAGTAGACTATGGCACTCGTTCGTGTCGAAGGAGCAGGCATCCCTACTTCCTTCCCGCTAGGGGACGACAGAGTAGCAGTTGTTTCTGCGTTCAGTCTTAGTTTAACGTTTCAGTTTCTTGCAGCAACGGTGCACGTTGATGAAGAGGTATTCGATGCTGAGTCTGGTCTGCTTACGCACACTATTAGGCAACTCCCAACTACTCCTGAGGATGGAAGAGTGTGGTTGCTTAAGGCGGGTAGGTATAGAGCTTACGGTCTATCCGATTGCCTTATGGGAGCATCTACCGAACTTTTGACTCCAAGGGAGTCATCGACTTGCACTATGCAAACCACTATGCTAGGTCGAGTGAAAATTGAGCTAGGTTTAGAGACGACCTATGAACTTAGTGACGATGAAGTCCCAGAGAATGTAGAACACGATCCTATCCTTCCTCCTTCTCAGCCTAATCCCCAATCTTCTGCAGGCAGTTGTCCTTCGACAAGTAAGCAACCTACACCGCTTTCTCTGTCATCAAAACAAAGTGTCATATAGTGCCTGAAATTGCTATTTTCTAGGAAGGGTTCTAGGAATATCTTCAAAAAATTCAACTACAACTCCACCTCTATCAAGCGAGTCGAGTTTTTGCCGCCCCAGTACAATGGCAATGTCATCTTTGAGTTTCCTCTGTTGGGATCTTCTTCAGGATCCAACAAAGCGAAGCAACTCCGTGGCATGGACAAACACTATGATGGGCATGTGTGGACTTGTACTCACACGTCCAACATTGTCAATGATTTTGGGTTGATATTCCGTACGGACGAAGCTATCGCGTGAGCCTTGAGCGGTGAGCGGTGAGCGATGAGCGATGAGCGGTAAAATCAAGACTTTTGAGCATAAAAAGTAGGTCAAGCTTAGTCAAACTTTCTTAAATTAGTAAATATTCGAATATTCATCTAATTATAGTAAAATTATGTGACCTATTTCCGTGGAATTTAGTTGACCTATAACCGTGGAAATATGGTTGGGTGATATTTTATGAGTAATAAATAAATGCAAATGCCAATACATTTCCAGTATATTGTGAAAATCAGAGCGGATTACATACAATATTTAGTTAGCCCTCAACACTGTTATGGATTGAAGTCCTTCCATAATGAACAGAAAATCAGTGCAGAAAATTGTACTGGCCCTTTTAGTCTCACTACTGCATTAATAAATCAAGAGGCGCTTACAGAGAATCCAAAATCAGAACTTGGTATCCTAGGAGATAAGGTGGGTCAACAACCTACTCTCTAAAACACGCTTCACTTCATTGAAACTAAAACTAGCAGCGTGCATAAATGTATCGGTCTCAGAATGTAAACCACAAACGACAATGAATAAGTAATACATGTGCTTACAATTGGCCCACTGACCACGCTTTCCAAGTGCTTTGGTTGCCATTTCTTTGAAGTTGGGGTAGGTGCAAGCAGGTAGCTGAGAAATTGTCAAGTGGTATTGCTGGATTTTGGGAGGTGTGCCGGAATCAACATAATACGAATGATATGTCAAATAATACGAATGATATATCTCTATAATAACTAATGAATTGAAAATATTTCAAATTTGACATATAATATGATAATTAGAAAGAGGATAGATTTGCAATGTGTTAAAACGTGAACTAAGTACCTCACTATCTATGCCTTTGAGGTTTGATTAAACGAATTACAATCAACAAGTTACTCTATATTCACAGCAATCTCTAGTCCAATGTTATCATAGCATAATAGAGCAGTGCAATGGAGCACCCTTTTGAAAACTAAATCGAAAAAGATTTTTTTATTTAGATCCACTTTTTTAAGTAATGAAGGAATGACATTTGTATTCTATGAATTTTGGGACTATTGTGTCATTGCCATGTAAACTTAGTTTCTAATTGTAACTAAATTGTGGTCCCATTGTAAAAGGGTGTTAAGGAGCATTGCCGAGGGAGTGACTTAAGGAGCTTGAGCTCAGCTTTCTTCTGTATGTCATCCAGAAAGGTGAGTGTTTTGTTTGTAAATAGTGACTGCTGCTAAATGGATCCGCCCAACCAAGTAGAGTGATCATTAGTATCATTGCTACGGACATGCAACAAAGTATAGGGACTGTATCAGTGCTGACTTTAATTTTGCTGGGTAGGTGAACACCATTTAAGACATCTTGTGTCCAACCTTCCCTTAAAAATAATTCTCACGACGTTGATTGGATGTCATAGCATGTATTTTATTTTATTTTTCTCCTAGATTTTGGCTGCAATTCTGTGGTCAACTTCAACTTTCTCGTCTCAATTTGGCACTGAAATGAAA
Organism: Pohlia nutans; assembly: GCA_022496805.1. Classification (NCBI taxonomy): domain Eukaryota; kingdom Viridiplantae; phylum Streptophyta; class Bryopsida; order Bryales; family Mniaceae; genus Pohlia; species Pohlia nutans. The sequence goes on along the minus strand of CM040106.1, from coordinate 7,372,303 downwards.
AGAAGTGCCTTTGAAATTTGAAATTTTCATCTAGGGACAATGAAGTCACTCTGATTCTCCACCATACAAATTAATCTCTGCAAATTAAATTTGTGTTAGAATTCTCCTCTGCACTTTGATAGTCATGAGATGAACGAGCTTTGATAGAAATCAATCGAACAAGGAAACGCGATGTTTCCAGATGTATTGTAACAAAACGGAAAACGAGATTTTCCCAATGTGTCGGAGTATACAGAACTGATAGACACGAACACTTATGTAGTCACTCCGATTGCCAATTCTCCACTCCTCTGTACAACGTAACATTGGTCCAAGCAATTGATTTAAGCCTCAGCTTTCTTTTGAGAATTAATCATCAGTAACTACTGTTGCGAGTTAGGGCCAGTTGCAAATGAAACTGCAGAGTGAGGCCTCTCGGTACCGAGGAGGTACTCTGGTGTACTCTGGTATACCCCAGCTTTTGTAAAATGTCTTATTATAGGTTAAGTTGACTGTTACAAAATTCTCATGCTCAGGTAAATAATGTGGCACATTATTCTTGTGAGCCAGTGGCTCTGATTGAATTCCTTTTTCATAGGAATCTGAAATAGTGTAAGTAAGCTTCCATTTATTTTCTGGGATGATGAGAGTTGGTCCACTCATGAATCATTCACAACGAGAATCTAATCTTGTAAACAGTCCCCGGTCCCGCTTGACTTCGCATTCGATCGGTTGGTTTTTTGCAAGTAATAATCCCAAGGTGAGTGACGTACTCGTTCCATGAGATCTGATTGGTACAAAATGATTGCAACGGGGTTTTATGATCTTTACAACGGCATAATAAGTGTGTGAGGACCCCGAGGAAGGACATGTGGTTTGACAAGAAAGCCCAGTTGAGCCTTATGTTTTGAGTAGGTTCTATGTGGACTTTCTTTTGTTCAAATTTGATCAACACATGCAATGTTCTTCACTGATTTTACTGATATTAGATTGTGGACCTGTCATGTTGAGAGGGACCACGTTACATTTTTTCGAATAACATTATCGAACTTGATGTCAGGATCGAACAAGAAAATATACTTATCTTATGCACTTGTCTCGGCTAATGTACAAAGATTGCTCTGGTACAACACATAATTTTCAAGACATAAAAGCCATGAATGAACCTGATTTTTCCTGATTCTTGAATTCTCGAGTATTTGCGGGGATTCAATATGGCACTGTAAGCAACATCGTGATTTGCCGTTCAATGATACTGTTCACAATGCCCCAGAAACTTAGATCTAGTGAATAATAAAAATGTAGTGATACTTTCTAAAGTGAGTTATTAGCAACCATGATTGATCTTTGTTGCTTAATAGCTCTAAAATAGTTAATAAGCTCCAAAAATTCCATTCATACTGAACGACGGTGATGGTCTGGAGAGTAAATTGCAGCTGTATGAAGTGCCTAACAAGTGTTAGGAGAACGAGGTGAGCCTTCTGGAGTCAAATTTTCCATAAGGAGAAGTGAAATTAGTATCAGAAAAATAATGAAACGTACTAATACTCTAAAGGAAGGTGTCAGCAACCATGGTTTTATGGGCCAAAATTATACTCATGCGAAAGGATGATGATGCTCTAGAAAAAAAATTGCAGCGGCATGAAAGCTCTGAAGGGTGGGAGAGGAACGATTCATAAAATAAAAATTGATAAGAGATCCAATTCCAAAGGAGTTGTTACCACTTCCAAATGGAACTAAAAAATGTAGCGCCTAGAATCGTTACTTTTTTTCGAAGTTTGTCGGCTTACAGTTGGTCTCTCAGTACCGAGAGGGTCGATGTCCAAAATTATGAAGTGGGCCTCAAGGGTTTAGGGCCTCACATCTGTTAGTACTCGCTGCCTCGTATTCCCTTTGTATTCACTTGGATTGAATGAGCATCTGCCTGCCTGCTTGATCTCGAGCATTATCGACCTCGGGATTTGCATCATTGACCTCGAGACAAAATGAAAATTTTGTTAATTGCAAGTCAGATGAACCATTCAGTAACTAAAAAGATTTTTTTCACAATAGATTATACCCAAAGAATGTACCACAATAGATTATACCCAAAGAATTGATGCTTTGATGCTTTGAGAATTTTAGAGTTGATGCTTTGATGCTTTGAGAATTTCAGAATTGATGGTTTTATGCTTCCAGAATTGTAAGACGAGAGCTGAAGCAGAGTTTTCAAATTCGATTGCTTATGCTGATGCTGGCAGTCTAGGGTTTGGGAATAAAGCCATTCGAGCCCCTCGGTACCGAGAGGGACCTCTCGGCATGTCCATCGAAGTTCATGACTGGACTAAATAGGGTCTCTAGGTACCAAGAGGGTACTGAGGACCCTTGTCGCCATCGTGTATTTGGCACTTGAAGCCCAAAACTATGCCACAAACAACTATCTCGGTACCGAGAAGGACATCATTCCCTTGATAGCGATTGTGTGTTGCCTCCCTCAGAGTTTTGGACAGCTTCTAAAGTATAAATTTTGGAGGCTTGTCTTTAGAGAACTTTGGAATCACACTGAAATTCACTACTAGAGAGTGCGTAAAAACCAAGACAAAACCAAGACACATCTGTTGGAACCAACAGAGAATGGGTTTAACGTAGCAAACATTTAGTCATCTGCACAGAACCAACAAGTTTTCTCTTGGAACCAACAAGTTCCTGTTGATTTTCCTCTTGGAATCAACTGTTCTTAACCCGCACAGAACCAACAGAATTTTTGTTGATTTTGTGCGGGTTAGGAACTCCATTTCTCTAGTAGTGATTGGTCTCTCGGTACCGAGAAGGTCTAAGTGACCAATTTCGCCATCAGATTACTACAGGAACAGGATCGTAGGGCTGTCTTGGAGGGTATTATAGGGCTGTTAGCTTCTTTTGCAATTTCTGACTACAATTTTTAGAATTTTGGGGCGTGTAATATACCGTTGGAAAGGTATTGAAAATACCTTTCCAATGGTATATTACACGCTCCAAAATTCCAAAAATTGCAGTCGGAAATTGCAAAAAACAGTGGCTACGAGCGTAGTGGGCAATGTTGCAAATTGTGCCCAATTCGACCTCTCGGTACCAAGAGTCTACTTGGAGCTCCAGGGGCAGCATGCGGAAGCTTTTTGAATGTTGTTTTTGAATTGGAATTAATACTCCTTCAACTGCCATTTCTTTCCCACTTAGTCGAGTTCTCGCCTTCTGAGAGCCTCACGGTACTGGCAGGCTCAATTCCCTCCCCCACGTTAGTTGCGATTTTGCTTTCTTTCTACAACGGTTGTACTATGTCTTGGTAATATGTGTCAAAGATTAATGTGATGCATTAAACTACAGGATTTTGATGAAGCCTTGCCACACGATGGATGTTGGGACGATTCCCAGGGCGATGACGGATTGTCAATTGATGACACTGAGGTCCAATTTCAAAGGAAACATAAATTGAATTCAAATGCTGTAATCCAGAGTCTTCTCTTTCTGCCTGAAACAAAGAAGTATCAGCTTCTAATTCCTCTGTGCAGGATGGTTGCTCTTCCTCTAGTCATGTCGATTCTTCAGTCGGACATAAAGAGGCTTGAGCAAGATTTTTGGTCTGGCTATAGGGGTGGTGATCGATGTTTCTATGTTTCCATTGCTTATGACCATGGCGCTTCTATGGATGTTTCCGAGGATCTTATGGGCACTTGGAATAAGCACTGGATTCAGAGAAACTCAGAATTTGAGGAGTTCTTGAGGCTTCATCCCGACCTCTTAATTATTTCATACAACACCAGAGCGCACTGTAGCAAAGCCTGAGAAAGGCAAGCGGGGTAAGAGAAAGGCTTCCGAATCACATGTTGCCGCTGGCTCTTCCAAGAAGTCCAAGCCAAAGCCTCGAGATGCAACCCCACCCCCCGTCGCAGTTGCTCCACTACAGGTACCTTCTGCAGAGATCGCCAATGCTAACCGATCAAACTTCCAACCCTTTGTGTCTTCATTGAATTTTTTGCCGTCCCAGGTTGTTGCTCAGTGTTCCCTCAGCGCTCGCAACCACGGCATCCACTCCCAAGCTCTAGTTCTCAACGAGTCCCTCATCTCGCTTGGGGAGTTGAAGCTCAAGAGCGACTTGACACCAGCTCCGTGGACTCAAATTCTAGAGTTTGCTAAGAAGGTATTTTCCATAATTTTGTATTCAGATGTCATAATTGTTTCTTCTTATATTGGGAATGTTTGCACTAAATTGTTTCTAACCTTGAATACCTCGGTTTTAATTGCTTCCAGGTGGAGAAATCAAAATCTCGCAAGTTAGGGGGCGTGGTGAATCCCGATGCATGCCTGGATATGCTCATTGCGGATATCCCGGACAACCTTCTTGTCCCTGGCATTTCTAATCCGTCCACTACAGTTCCCGACTGGAACAAGACCTATGTTGACGACTTTGTGGAGATCCTGTTTGCCTATGCCATGCAGCACTTGTTCGATGATGGAGCTATCTTAATGTTCATTCTTGAGAGTCCTTCTATACGCAAGGATGTGCTTGGTTGGGCTACTGAATATAGCTACAATATGTACAAGGATTGGTGGGGCATTAATAAGCTTCGACTCACCTCCTTTAGAGATCCTGCGTGCACGGTAATGACTTTGTCACCTCCCCTACATCCTTCTCCATTATTCATTATTTTCTTCCACTCATCATGATTTCTTGTATCATTTTAAGAATTTCATTTCAACTATGCCAATGCAGACACGACGCTTTTGGGTATTGTTATTTGTTTAGGAGAGCATCAAGGACACTCTAGTTCAGTTCAAATTTGTGCTGCGAATCATTCCTGAAGTGCAAGACGCAAGGATTGATTTAGAAGCTGATCATCTCCTACACAATTTCACCACTTCTAAAAGCCAATTGATGAATGGGAGTATTCCGTGGAGGGGTGCTCGTGAGAAGGATCCCCGATTTCTGCAAGTCCTCATCAAAGCTTCCTCTAACCTTGGAGATGTGGTATTGGATTAGAATGCGTCTATTGGTGAGTGTACACTAGACAAAATTTGATTCTGGCATCACTTATACTGCATAGAGTCATTCTGAATTACTGTGCACTGGATCTATTTTGCAGGGGCCTCCATTCATGCTTGTCGCCTGACTGGACGCCATATCATTGCCCTAGAGTCCGACTCCGATATCTTCAAAGGAGTGCTTGAGGCACTCATTGACCCTAAGATTTCCCCTTCTCCATCTAATATCAAGAGGGCACCTCCTCTTGCCATCAACGACGACGACGTCCCCGCCGTGAAGGTCAAACGGCCGAGATTCTGTAAGTAAGTTTAACTCAATTCTTGCTTCATTTACTTCACTACTACTATCTTCTGTCTTCTATCCTCTCTTCATTGACAATTACGGAACGTCTTTTCCAATTTCTGATGCACTACTCCCTCCAATGATGCAGAAGTACAAGGGTTCGTGGTATTCGAGGTCTATTGGAGGATATCAAAAGTCCCGATGATTCATTCGTTCTACCTTGCTATATACAACCATTATCTCATGCCTTTGTAGAAGAACCTCCCGAAAGCTCTAGTGGTATACAATCAAAGTCAAGGAGAGTTGGATTTGGAGTGCATAGGTTCTTAGATTTGGATGCAAAGGTTGGTTTCTCCTCTGGTAGTTCTCCTAGTTCTAGCGACTCCTCGGATTACAGTTGACTATACTGACAATTTTCAAATGTATATGTATTTCTGCCATCTCTACCGGTTGGAAATTCTATTGACATATTGTCCAAAATAGGCCCGTATCCACGCTTGTATTCCAATGCATTATTTGTATCCATTGACTGTGACTCTCACAATGCCTACATTAAGTGACATGATATTTCAATGTTTCGTTCTTTGTTGTGTCTAATTTCCTATGTACCCAACATCAACATTCAATGTAGACTCTAAACCACCTAATTGGTATGTACCTCTCGGGTGGGATCTCCCACCAAACAATTACCCTATAGCCACGGAAATAGAGTCTTTTATGTGAATTGAGTCGGTAACATTTTCCAAAATTCATCTTCGGACCGCGGTTATAGGGCCTGTTTCACTGAACATAGTCTCCAAAAAAACTATGGAGTTACCGCTCACTGCTCAGTGCTCACCGCTCACCGCTCACACGACAACATTCCTGTATTCCGTACCTCCTCTTGTTGTGGTCATTTACGATGTGAAAATGTCGACTGCGATTTTCTAATCCGTGTTCACCACACGACAGTTGTTAACGAAACTGAGTGGGATGGAGTATCTTCTTTTGTATTTGACGTGAGATCTAATCCTCCCAGGGGCTCCACTCTCGTTTGCAAATGTTGTAAAGTTCCTCCCTCATGTCTTGCAACCTGCGATGCGAAAATATATTACGTCCTAGGTAAAAACAACATGACTCGAGCTTGTGTTCATTTTGGAACTCACAACCACCTTGTCAAGGTTGGGGCTTACCGAGACGATATTGCCAGAGGCGAGAGTTTGGTGGAGGAACACATGCACCAAACTCCTTCTGCAACCAAGTCTGCGATTGTCTTAGAGGCAACAAAGGAGATGGTAGGGGATATGCTTGTGGCAGCCGAAGGTGTGGAATCAAAAACTCTTGAACTCGATGACCTCTTGCCGCTCTTTGACAGATGCAAGGCGTTGGCCTCCCCCAACATTCGCAACAAGGTGACAGGCTTCAAGTACTTTCGAAGGTTCGGTATCATGGATAGCATCACCAAGCTTCGCGGCTCCAGCAACTGGCCATTTGTCCAGGAGAACAAGTTCCCTGGCCAAGGATCGGAGTCGGACAAGGTCTTCGTTTTCAAAATGTCAGAGATTGGTCCCGGTAGCGGAGTTGACCTTGTGAAACGTATGCAGCATGGTGGAGACCTGCAGAACGCATGGCTCATGTTCGATCATGTGAAGAGGGTGAAACAATGGACAACCATGGGCTGCCATGTTTACGGCCCCACTTATTGCCGTGTTACGACCATTGCGTTGTGCGATATGCAGTCAGAAGACGTCGCAGCTCAAATGGTTGTTGGAAGAATCTCAACGCCGTCGTCGCTTGCCACGGACTTCAAGATCCAAATTTCAAGGGTTTCATGGCCGACAACGCTCAAGCAAACTGGAATGTTGTACGCATTGTGTATGGGAGTGGAGATGCATCAATCCCAATGCCTAATAAAGAGCGAACATGTCTCTTCCATTGGGTGCAGTCATTGGAGAAACACACGAAGGTTGACATCAAAGTTGACCTCCAAGACCAACATTGTATGCTCTGCAAGCAATACAAGAACGCCTCGTACAACCAACTAAGTGATTCAAGTTGGTTGGAATTGTGGGGCTTTGGCGGATTAGAGCATCTCATCCCAATTTCCAACACAACACTCAAAAGGGCATGTGTGCACATGCGTCTGGCTTTGTGATGAAAAGAAAGAAACTGATGGAGTTGCTCAAGATCAACCACCTCCAAAATCGGCGAAGCCAAAGTAGACAATGAAAGGTCCACATTTGCTAGTGGTAGCAAATACCCTAAACCTTCACCAGCTCCTTTTAGGCCAACAACAATTGTAGACGATAAACCGCTTGTTTCCAGGTCTCCTGGTTCCAGACGCACGAAAGCGGTCAATGTGGCCATCACAACCTGGGCCATACATAGTAAGATGCCCATGTTCTTAACTGCTTGATTTTTCTTTTGGCCCGTATTCTTTACAGTTTAGTATTAAAGGTGAGTATTAATATCTTGTTCTGGTTTTGAACTAGTATTGAGCACTTGCCTGTTTGCACCTTGGTCTTGTCCATTTGTTTGTTGGAATGCTATGTGTCTCTAGAGAGATGAACTCAAAGTAATGTTGGTTGTGCTATGTTCAAAATATCAACTCAAACATTGGAAGACAGGAAGGTGCTTGAAGAGGACAACATCGCTCCAACACCAACATGTGAGGCAAACAATAGATCTCAAACTGAAGTAGATGATGTGGTCAACATAGCTCAAATACAAAAAGATGAGGTAGACCGTTCACCAAATGAACCAAATATTTCCAAACAGCCATCAACGCCACCTACATCACGAGCATCCCCAGATTCCATTGTTGACGAGAACATATTAGCCTTGCAGTCTTGCGGTTAGAGACGTAGCGTACTATTTAGTTTAGTTCAAAGATGGAAACGGCCACTTGCGTAGAATGAGGAGTTTTATCATCTAACGTAAATTACAAACAACTTGCCATTTTTGGTTGGGGTCATAGTGTAGTGTACTCATTGTATCTCAATTTTTTGATCATTTTGAATTACGAAGTTGACATTTTTCACATTCTTCCATATTTTTTACGACTTGATATCTTTCATAGGGGCAACGAGTGCAGCTAAATAGAGCAATGGCAAATAGAACCCACAATGGTAACAAGACCCTACAGTGGTGACAACACCCTACAATAGCCCAAGCTAAATGTAAACTACTTTATAAATCTTATTCCAAGCAATGTACCAACGGCCCTCTTATTGTTGAAGTTGGAAACACGTCCCAATTTAGTCTCTTATTGTGAAAGGTTGAAATTCTAAAGCAAGAATCGTGCTTTGAAAAAATTTGTTCAAAACATGAATCGTTACAAATGGTGCTAATGAATTGGGTGACAAAGCACTTTGAAACATAGATTAGGTAGAAAGACATGTATTATGTTCAATAAAGTCAACGTTGTCAATAGCCAAATCCGGCCCCTAGCCATAGTTTTGCAGTTGATTGCACCGTACATATATCTACGAGGAATGCAATCTTGTGAGTAGCGAGCAGCAAGCAGCGAGCGGCGAGCAGAAAACCTGTTTTTTTTTCAATTTTTTTTGTTTTTGAGTATAAAAAAAGTAGTTGTACATATTACCATGGAATCTTATAGGAATCTTAAAGGAATATTGTATACAAATGCAAAAAAGAAAACCTTTGTATGCCATGATAGTGGTACCCTGATTTTTCGGGTTTTTGGTTTAGGGTTTTTGGTTTAGGGTTCTTTACACAGATGGAGAGAGTACAGAACGTTTAGGAAAGCCAGCCCCTATATGCTTGTACGCTCAAATACGAAGGCTTACATTTGTAATATATTTAATTACAAATTTTCAACATGGATTCGATGTCACGCAAAGGTTTAATTCAATCATGTTTCTTAGAATGTCGATATAAAATACACCACCATTTTAATTCCAAACTCATCCTAAAATTTCAAGAGGGCTGAAGGTTAGGGGTAAGGTAAGACAAATTGCAGGAAAACCAATATAGATAATAGAGTAAAACTATGCAAAATATCATAACCTAGGTTTAAACATACTAGAGTTAAAAACCCTAAAACATTTACTCATCATCACTAAGGTTTATCACCTCAATGTCAGTTTAGGGTCCAAGACAGAAAGGGCACATATAATCTGCTTCACCGCTATCAGTCTCTCTTCCAAACCAATCCTCCGCGCAGTCATTCTCTCCAAAACCCTCTTCCTCATTGCTGTACATTTCAATCAACTTGGTAGCCAAATTTGGAATTCTTTCTTCAGAATTAGGAACTTCAACACTTGCATTGAAGACCCCCACCTCCACTACAACCAAGTTCAGATGCAACCCGCTTCTTCACAATTGGCAATGGAGGACGCGAATACTCCTCCTCATCAACAGGTGGAACAAGAGGAAGAAGGACCTCCTGATATGGAGCAGGATCTGCTTCCAAAGCAACGATATGCCTATACAATGCCTTGCAAGCTGGGATAGATGCTCCTAATAAAACAAATGATAAGACAAAGTTAATCCAAATGAAAAGGAAAGCAACATAGAAACAAGAGGAGTGTGAAAATTGAAATACCTGTTGATGCGGTAACACGTCAAGAACTATATCATCCTCGTTGGTGCAGAGATCAACAAGCGCCATTGAAAGATTCTCCGATTTCTCACGAGCACTACGCCAAGGAGTCCCAAAGTCATGCTTCAATGTCAAAGTGTCAGCGGATATGGAATTCATCAAATAACCATCGTTGGGTAAATCAAACCCCTGAGACTCCAACTCAAGCTGCTGAAAGAACCTGAAGTTAGACTTAGGAATGAAATCCTTAGGGTTTTCCTGTCGAATAAACAATTTTGCGATAAAGATCTTCGACAAACGACCTGGAAAATCAGGCTTCGCCAAGGGAAGCCTGTTCATCACCACCCATTTCATTTCCTCCTTGAAATTGGCCCACTTTGACCACGCATTCACTTCCGCTGTAACGAACTTGCTGTCAAGAAAGAGTACTAGAATTGATCCATCGTCGCAAATCCGCTCATCTGCAAATGTAAAAGCTGCTTTAATCCATAGGGATTCTTCAAGGTCAGCCTCATCCTTTGTAAATTGTTCCAAACTAGAAAATCCTTTCGTCCATTGAAACCAGGAATTGTCAAACCTTCCGAAACATCAAAAATAATAAAATCCACAGTTGCCACATCTTCATTGTCTCCCTTAAAGCCACGTCGCTTATTACCCTAGTGTTCGGCGAGAAAGGAAGTAATGGATGCCTATGTGGCTGGTTTATCACCCCCAGTCACTGAATCAAACTGCGCCAAAACATTTTCAGTGCTATCATTCATGAGAAAAACATCTGGAACTTCATCATCCTTGGTCCTTGCCTTGATGGAGTAGAGGGTCTGACTCCCAAACAATGACACTACCTGACTCCTGGATGGCTTGCTGCTTGCAGAGGGAGATATGCCCTCTTCTTGTAGAGCTCTTTTGAGACCCTTCTTCCTGACAAGCTTCGCAAGCCTCTGATTCTGCTCCCTCTTTTCTTTCTCCTGCTTCTTGGCCAACTCCTTCTGTTTAGCCTTCTCAAGCCTCTCTGCCTTACGAGTTTCCTCTTTCGCTTGTCTGTTGGCGGCCTTCCTCTTCTCCTTCTCCGTCATCCCCTCCTCAGCAGTGGGGTTCTAGGTCTGCAATCCTGTTGCTTCCAACTCTTGCGTCCCTCGATCACACTGAGACTTCAAGTCCTTTTCACTGTCGAGACATTGTTCACCTAGTTGAAGCTCCAAGTACCATGGGCAGCGGCGAAGGTAAGGGCGACTAAAAGATTTTCTCTGGTAGTCAGTGAAGATACAATCATTGCTGGATGTATCCAACCACTTTGCAAACCGTGGGGGAAGTAAATCCTTAGTGATTGCTTCCGTCTTCACAAGCTTAGCGTAGAAGTACCTCACAATCATCCAAGAAATCGCCGTCGTGGTTTCGGCTTGCTTTGTAAATTTCTTCGATTTGGAAAACTTCCCATGCTTCTCAATGATCTCCGGGAACCCTCTCTTCCAAATTATAAGCCCACCATTCATCACGAAGGTCTGAATTTCAACAATAGGACCACCGGGAGCTCGAGTGGGAATCACAATACTGTCGTCTCTAAGGATTTTGGAATATTGGATTCCAGACTCCTCTTCCAACTGCATGACATAACAACGCTAATTGGCCAATAAAACGTATAAACTATTGGAAAAATGCATAACACATTCTGCACTCTAATACTCGTTCTCGAATCTGAGTACCAAGTATATGTGTTAGTAAAAGCTGCAGACGAAATAAATATTCCCTACTACCGACAATATACAAGGCAAACCATCAACAAACATTGTATCTGGGATCCGAGATACATATTGTGACTGCACTATTTAGTCACAACATCAATTCACCAGAGAATTTATATAAGTCGTAAGCGACAACAATGGACAACATATCTTATAACAGACAATCTTTTGGATCCGAGAGACAATTAAGACGATTCAGAAATTATAAAATCTTACCCCAGCCCAGAAGGCTGCTATTTCAACCCAAGGCCTCAATAATAATGTTGAGCAAGGATTGTCCGGGAAGTTGCATGCTTGACGCCCGTCTTTGCTCATATTCCACCATTTCAGCCACCGCTGCTAGTACTTTCCATCAACTTGAGCAGTGGCAAGTAGCTGAAGCTTCTCGATATGCATTTCTGGCTTTTTCTGGAAGATGTTATAGTAGTGAAGAATCTAGATAAAATAGCAACATAAGTGATCAGATTTATCTCCTCATTGCTCCGAAAAAGTAATTAATAGAGCAAGTACTATGTTAATGCAACTCAAGCGAGAATGCATACTGAAAATGCAACAAATTCACCATATTTTGGTCCATCTGCCGTTTCTGAGTGGTTTTGAGGGCTTGGTGATCGATCTCTCGGATCCGAGAGATAGATTTTCAGGCTCAAATTTCCTCTCACAAACAAAAAAATGGAATTGCAAATGACGAAACCTCAAAAAAATGTGTGGCTTTTTGCGCCCGCAATTATGCCTCTTGCATCCAAAATACAGATATTGGGGACCTCATAGCCATCAATTCTTGGAGCACAAACAATTTAGTTCTGCATTTCACAAGTTTTAAAAGCCCATGAAGTAGAAATATCTGCCTCTATGAGCTTAGAATTCAGAGATAAGATACTAGAAAAATACAAACACAAGGCTGAATGATCTAGACATGTGAAATTCTAGCATACCTTTGAAATGAATCCTTCCCCATTATGGGGGTCTACAATTGCAAGCATGCGTTCCATATCAGACTTGAGACTCGTCTTGCACTCTTTCACTACTTGAATTACTCTCTTTACGAGCTCCTCGGAACTCCTAGGGTCTCTTTCTCCCATGTATTTCAGTAGTGAGTCCCGGTACTCGCGAATCGCTGTCTCTTGAGCGTTCGAGATCTCCCTCTACAAAGTATTATAAACACATATTTAGCCATCACATTCTATTATCAACCACTAGTTCTATAATGTCCCCAAGTAAAATTACAGGTGAACGAATGAACAGTCATGGTTACCTGATACAAGAAATTGCAAAAGGCATCCAAAGTCAAATGGTACCACTTTTTCTTCTTCGTTTGGCGATTCCACTCAGTCAAACTAGCGTTGTAGTCACGTTTGTTTATGAGAGGCTTTAGAGGAGAACAATAAAACTTCTCAATCCTCAAAAAATGTCTCCTTCACAATTCAAGAAGAAAGTATCACGTATGCAATCTCTGAAGATTGGGAATAAACTTATTGCATGTTTAAGGTAATTGGATATGGGAATGAACTCACTAGGACAACACAATGCTTTAGTGTAACGGTTAGGAGGGGGGAGGACGTGGTATGCGGCATACCTTGAGCCTATAGTATGGAGGTCCTGACCGAAATACTGCCCTGACCATGGTTGTTGGATCAAAACCTTTCCTACTCCAACCATTGTTGCTGGATCAAGGCCGAGACTACAGTGATCAAACTTGGAGAAAATTGGAAGAGTGGAATATAGCAATTACATTCTCAAAAGCAAGTACTGAGCAAAGAAAGAAATTTGAACTTTCCTATATCTGTATCAATATAACTAGGAGTCTTCAAATCATGGACAAAAGTTGCGGAAGAGAAAATTCATGATTCAAATGCTGCCAGAATGATTGTAAATTTATACCTTTGGCTAGTGAGCTCCTAAACCCTGTAGCGTTTGGTGGATCGACTTGGAATGGTGACTTAACGAAGTTCAGCCAGAGGGATCAAGTTCACAGGGGGGTACAGTTCAAGCATAACAAAGTCTGGATCCTGTGATGATCGGTGAAGCAATGAAGGTGTATCCAGGGGCTGCAGATGTGCTCACAAAGGAGAAAGGTCTTGAAGGAGTAGAGATATTTGGTTCAACAAAGAGGAAGCAAGATCTTCCTCCAGGATCCGCGCACAACTCCCACTGCTTAGATAAGGTAAACTATTCTATTCCAGCGATGAACATGAGGTCAACTAAAGCGCGAATCGAAGAGGCACTCTCAGATCCGATACACGGCGTCCAGCATACGACATCTGTTCAAGAATCGGAGTGTGACCCTTCGAAGTGGCATATTGAACGTCTCCCAAATCGATCAACACAAAAATGTCAAGCTCTCTAAGCCCAAATAAGAAGAAAGTGTGATGCAAGAGTTTTGAGGGGAGCTCGTGGCACACCAACGCCCACATATTCAGATCAGAAAAAGGAATTTCACACTAGATGTTTAACCACTAGTGAATTTTGGATTTGCCCTAATGACATCAATCGTTGTGTTAGAGGGGGACCAAAGTCTTGGGTTGTGGATTGGCCAACGATTCCCCAAGTTTGGGCTGTGAAGATTGGCACAAACTTAACTCGCAAAGAAGTTCTTTCTCTCGAAGAGGCCGGGTTTCAATTGGAGCAACGTGGAGCTCTATCTCCACGTCGTCAAGTTCAATTTAAATCGAACATGCCTTTGCCACGATCACATTTCAAGGTGCCTGTAGATCGAGACGCTCATCCAACGATTCGTAACAATCAGCATATGGGGAGGAACCCGGATGTTCCAACTGTGGATCATCGCAACAAGTGGGAGAGTGCAGCCCTGATACCGAGCTGTCATTTAACAAACCTTAGAGCAATTCTATATCCTAGATATGGTTGTGTTGCAACAATCGACTATGGGCGGGATAGTGTCTACCGGGTTACTATAGCTGCCTTCCCTGAGTGCACTTGCCCAGATTTTATTAAGATGGTATTTGAAACCCTTGGGAAAAAAAAGGTTTGGAAATATTGCAAACACATGTACTACATTTTCCGGTATATGTGCAAGATGGATCCAAAGAAGGATACCTTCATGCATGCCCCTTCCTTCAGCTACAATGAAGTCATCCGAGTCCTGGAAGTAATGGGTGTTGTGCAATATGATCTGTAGGGTCAAAAAGAGTATGTCTTAGAAATAGGCTCGTACTGCATAACTGTACCAGTGATTTGAAGTGGATTTGATTTGTAATTGATTTGAAGTGCATGAAATAAAGAGCCTTCATGAGTTTTTTTATCAACTTTGCAATGAATCAAGAGAGGTAATCGCAAAAATTAATAGGATTTTCTGTGGTTGTAAAGTGTCCTTCGGATCTGAATGACTATTTGGCAATGGCAAACCTAGGGGTCTTTCGGATCCAAAGGACCTTCTGGACCGCCAATTTGTTTCTAAAGAAAATTACAAAAATGTGACCAAAAAAATGCTCAATTTGAACTATAATTGGGCGACATCGGAGTTTAGTTGTTCAAAATGACGTTGTCATCCCATTTTTGGAAACTATAGGATATTTCAAGAAATTTGGCACAAATTCTTCATGTTTTTACTATTCCACGGAATTAGAATCTTTACTTTATTTAGAATATTTTGTCCAAGTCTCAGAAAACCTGGTCGAAAACATCAATTCTCTCATAAAAGTTGAAAATGTCTGGAATATTCTCAAAAAATTACCCTAAAAATAGATTTCTTGCTCGCTGCTCGCTGCTCACAAGATTGCGCTGCTAATATATCTACAAGTGTAATGCTATATCTTCCTAAACTCCGAAATGTTTGCAACGTGACCAAAAAACATGTGTAGCAGTACTTATGCTAAATTCTATTTAGTTGCTAAGTGCAACTATTTCAAAAGTCTAGAGTAGTAGGACTTGTGCTACCCTATTGGAACATTTGTGCCTTCAGTTCACCTTGATATCAGTATTCCCGTCTTGCTTCAGTACAAAGCAGAACTCCTCCGGAGCCACATTGCCTAAAGTTATACAAACCTCTCGGCAGATATGTAACAACAGCCATGTTTTGACCAACTTCAAATCTTGCTACCACCACACCTCCAAAGAAACAAGGAAGCACCACCATATCCTCTTCTTGCATTTGATCAACTTCTTCCCAATTGAAACCATCTTGTGTCAGACGATCCCTTCCATATTTAAAATTTGAGTACAACATTGATCTCCCTACATAGTACCTGTGCGAAACAACATATTTTCAAGCAATGGCAATGCGAAAAGATCTTTGGCAATCCGAAAAGATCAAGGCAATGGCAACATCACACAGAAATAGTTCTTAGCAATGGAAACAAAGACAAGCAATGGCAATAGTAATAGCAACACAACAACATAGCAACCACAATAGCAACAAATAAATGGCAAATCCAATTCAAAACGTACCTGAAGGTTATAGTAGGCATGGAGATTGTGCACCTCACAACATCCTTACCAAGTACGATTTTTTGATGCCAACCTAGATCCATCAAGCTCGTGCATAGTTCTTCACTAGGATTGTTGACAACGTACAAGGTGGACGTCCATCTTATAGTGGTTTGGGCATCAACAAATAGATCTACAAACACATGTAGAGGAAGAAACCATTAGAGATGGTCCATGCGGCTCCCTGTAGTAGCCTTGGTTACATATTGAAAGTCTACGCAAAGTTTGGGTCTAAATGCTTCGCTTGTATGCATGTTCGGGAGTGGCTAATTCGGACCATTGAACGATGGCAACAAGAGTGGCTCAATTGTTCTATACAAAAGCCCTGGTGCAGGTGGAACATACACAAGATTTTGTTATCAAGCAGCTCTTTATGAGACCTCCCATTGCAAGTCGCTTCACCCGAGGCTTCACCAACATCGCTGTCCACAACCACAATCACTTTGAATATGGAATTTGGATCCACCTAATCCCCAATTCTCTTTCATATGTGGTGGGAATCCAGTCTCCTTCATCCTTGTGCGTATTGTAGAGGGTGACTACAGCAACCTACAAACGAAGTTGACGATTCTCCATTCCGCACAGTCTAGTTGAACTGAGGATCCAACAAATACTAACGATGAAGGATGCACTCTAAAAGTTGCCACAAATTACCACTAGAGTTTGTGCACTAATAGTTGCCAGCTGTAGGTTACTACTGGAGTTGAGGAGTTCGCGGCAAAAATAGACACCAATCAACAATAACTGTTGACACTAATTCACTCAAGCTTGTGGCCGCAGTTCACAATTTCGTAATCACGTGAGATTGAAGATAATTGAACATTTGAAATTTTCCCCTCAATTTCACCAAATGGGCAATCACAGTACGTCGAGTTCCATCAACAACCAAAAACGGTGGTTCCACTACCAGTCCGGATGCAATACTAGTCTGGATGTGGTACTGCCTAAGCAAAATTCTTAAATCAGTCTCAACCAAGGACATGCCAACAATGGTACAATGTTATTATATTATTTCCTTGACTTAGCTTCCATTAGTAGGAACAACTATGAAATCTGATGTCATCACCCACAACTCTAGGGTGGCAACGTGAAAGGTGGCAATTTAGGAAATTTTCTAGCCCATGAGTATCCCAAAAATTCAAGATACAATTTGGGCATTTAAGGACCCTAATTTTGCTCTAATGCTTCTTTTTCAAGCGAGCCTTAGACATCAAAAGGAGTTGCAACTTATCTAGTTCCATGTCTAGATTGTATGAATTGCAAGCGTAGTGCTTCTTGAGCTGCACATCACGGATTCATTAAAGTTGAACTTTGTACGAAAAGCATAATAACTTAAGAGAGGTTGCCTACAAACCTCCTACAAGACTTGATCAACATAAATTGGATTTGCCACTGAAGTCATCTTTTATTCTTCCGTAGCTTCGCTTTTAAATTTTCTGTCTTATCTTTTTGCCCTTCAACATTGCTATCTTCATGCCACTCTCAATTGTATCTTCCTTGGGTGTATGCTCACAATACATTCTGACCTCGTCATTGCCTGCCTTTGCAATGTCATGCTGAAAGAGAAAGAGAAGTAGAACAATTAGATAACATAATTCAATGTTAAAAAATATAAAAGCACGTGTGATGATAGTATGACTTACCCTGAATATGATTGTTGTGAATGTATCTGCTGGGAGATGGAACCCTCGGGGGGTGCACTCTACATTATGTTTGAGAATCACATTTGTTCATGACTCCTTCTAAAAACCCCCTTGTATACGAGAGGTTATACGTTGAAATACCTTTGTATACAGATGTATTCCGTTTTAAATATATGTTTAGTGTAAGTATATGTGAATATTTTCAGTTCTAAATGTGTTTATTGTATGTACACATGATACAGCAGTGTTCAAATTAATACACCTCCTCTACACTCACGTATACTTGTACATGTTTAGTACAGTGCACCGAGATGTAACCCGGAGATGTGACCACGATTTATGAATATAGGCGTCTGCACGTTCATAGTCAAGAGTCCTAATGATGCCCTTCAACTGCTCGACCAACTTTAGTTTGAACTTGCGAACTTGGTGCAAGTCATGTACTAATTTTGTCTTGACATGAAAATTCTCAGTACATCTGCAAGTAGAAGTTTGAACAAATGAGTTATTGACAAATTCAATCAAGTTTATGAACATATAAAAAGAATGGAAAAAAACATGACTTGTTAATGTCGTGCATGAACTACATCACTGCTCCAATATGACCCTTGGTATCCAAGATAATAGAATTAACAGAATAATGCCACTTCACCTTGAGAAAGTGATCCTGGGTAATGACAATCATCCATGCATGAAGTCGGTAATTACCATCGCAAACAAAAAACTTGTCATTGCTCAAATGATGAAGCGATGGATTACTCTGCAAGAACTCTTTGAAGCGAGAGTCTGTACTTTGATAGAGTGCATTCCAGGCTTGGCGGTCTACGTCAGTGGCTTTTATGGACCACACCTTGCTCGTTCGTTCTCGATACATAGAACATCGCAGCTCTTTTGTTGTAACCGAGAACAAAGTCACCTTCAAGCAATGTCAGATCACAAGACAACGTCAACCACGTGATGGGCATTGTCACATTACCACAAAGTGAACTTCAAAAAACCCCCCTCTATAGGGGGTGTTGCCCTGCGACGCCCCATAGGAGAGGGGAAAATATTTCATTGGAAAGGTGCTTTCAAGAGCTTTTTAGTGCTATATGATACGCCCCAAACATGATAATATGGAGCCGGAAATTTGGAAAAGCAATCCTGCGAGTTGGGGATCGAGAAAAAAAAGTTATCACTCAGACACTCCTCGAAGGGGGCATCGCTGCCGACGCCCGCTTTAGGGAGGATAAACACATCATTGTAAAGGCACTCTTCAGACCTTTCCAACGGAATATTACACACTCCAAACGAAATAACATTGAGCTCGCAAATGGAAAAAGCAATCCCGCAAGCTGCAGATCGAGATATAAACTAGTCAGCTTGGCACCCATGTGGGAAGCGTGGCTGGCGATGTCTCTCTTAGGGGAGGTAAACACACCATTGGAAAGGTGTTCTTGAGAGCAATGTATTACACGCCCAAACGGAATAATATTGAGTTTGCAAACTTGAAATTCAATTTTTCTCCATTTGGAGCTTGCAGGATTGCTTTTCCAATTTGCAGCCTCAATTTTATCTCGTTTGGGACGTGAAATGCACTATTGGAAAGGTCTCAAGAGCACCTTTGCAACGGCGTGCTCACCCTTCCTTGCATGGACGTCCCCCTCAAGCGCTGTCTAGATGACTAGTTCTCTTCTCGATCCGCAGCTTGCAGGATTGCTTTTCCAATTTGCGGGCTCAATGTTGTGTCGTTTGGGTTGTGTAATATACCGATAGAAACTCCTTAAGAGCACCTTTCTATTAGTATGTTTATTACTACTAGGAGAGGTCTTGCCGGCAACGCCCACCTAAGGGGTGTCTGGGTGACTAGTTCTCTTCTTGATCCGTAGCTTGCAAGATTGCTTTTTCCATTTGCAGGTTCAATATTATTCCGTTTGGGGCGTCTAATATAGCATTGGGAAGGTCTAAAGGGCACCTTCTAAATGGTTTGTTTTCCTTCATAAAACGGCACTACTTGCGACGCTCCTCAAAGGGGTGTTTGGATGGCTAGTTCTTTTCTAAATCCGTAGCTTGCAAGATTGCTTTTCCATATCATTCCGTTTGGGTCCTGTATTACATTGGAAAGGTCTCAAGACCACCTTAGTAGTGTTGTGTTTATCTCTTTTAGAAGAGACGTTGCCGGCAACGCCCCCTAAGGGATGTCAGAGTGAGTAGTTTTTTTCTTTATCCACAACTCGCAGGATTTGTTTTCCAATTTGCGGACTTAACATTATTCCATTTGAGGGGTGTAATATATCGTTGGAAAGGTCTTGAGAGCACCGTTCCAATGGTTTGTTTACTCCCCCTAGCAAAGGCGTCGCTGGAGATTCCTTCCTAAAAGGTGTCATGGTGACTAGTTTTTTCTTGATCCGGAGCTTGCGGGATTGCTTTGCACATTCGCGGGCTCAATATTATTGTGTTTGGGGCATGTAATATACCGTTTCAAATCGTGTATTTACGCTCTTCAAGGGGGCGTTTCTAGCGATGCCTCCTCCAAGGGTGTCTGGGTGACTAATTCTTTTCTCAATCCGGAGCTTGCGGAATTGCATTTTTCCATTTGCACGTCCTGTATTATTCCGTTTAGGGCGTGTAATATACTGTTGAAAAGGTCTCAAAAGCATCTTTTTGATGGTGTGTTTACCCTCTTTCTAGGAGACGCGCCTCTCCAAAGGATGTCTAGGTGATTAGTTCTTTACTTCAATTGTAGCTTGCGGCATGCTTTTCCAATTTGCAGGCTCAATATTATTCCGTTTGGGCGTGTGATATACCGCTGGAAAGGTCTCAAATGCATCTTTCCAATTGTATGCTTTACCTCTCTAGAAAAGCGGTTCCAGAAATTCCTCCTCAAGGGATGACTGGGTGGCTGGTTATTTCCTCGATTCGCAGCTCGTAGGATTGCTTTTCTAATTTGCGAGCTCAATATCAATACCTTTGGGGCTTGCAATTTACTATAGGAAAGGTCTCTATAGCACCTTTGCAATGGTGTATATATCTTTGATAGAAGATGCGTCGGTGGCGTCGCCGCCCAAAAAGGTGTCTAGATGACTAGATTTGTTTACAATCTATAGTGCGTAGGATTGTTTTTCAATTTGCAGAGTCACTATTGTTTAGTTTGAGGCGTGTAATACACAGTCGGAAAGGGTTTGAAGAGCACCTTTCCAATGGTTTACATTCATGCCCTTAGGGAGGACGTTTTTCGTGAGGCCCTCCCAAAGGGTGTTTGAATGACTTTTTTTTTTTACAATCAACGGTTTGTTGGAATTTTTTTTCAATTTGCAAACGCAATATTATTAAATTTGGGGCTTAGAACATATTGTTAGAGAGGTTTTGAGAGCACGTTATTAAAGATTTATTAAAGTCCTTAATGAGGGGGCGTTGTTGACAACGCCTTGCTCAAAGAGTGTCTTTGTGACTAGTTTTATTTCAATTAGTGGCTCACAATATTGTTTACAAAATTTGCGGACGCAATATTATGCAGTTTGGGATGTGTCATATACCGTTTGGAAGGTCTAAGAAGTACCTTCCTAATGGTTTAGTACCTCCGATATGAGGAGCAACGGTGCTGACACCTTTCATTCCAAGGATTTTTTCGGTGATTAGCTTGTTTTTCAATCAACGGCTTGTAGAGTTTGTTGTTTCAATTTGTGGACCTAATATTTTGCAGTTTAGTATGTGTGATATACCGTTGGAAAGGTCTCAAAATTATCTTTTGTAGGGTATATTGCACGTTCATGGATGTTTTCAACAAAATCTTCCTATGACAAGCACATAAAATTGTATTTGTTCAAGATGTTTGTCAACAGTTCCAATGGTAGCGTTGACATCGTCTGCCAAATACAACTTGCGGGCAACCTACAAAAGTGATTTGCCCAGTTCAACCATGAGAAGAGGATAGAGCCTAAGACAACCCTAGCTTGTCACATGTACGATTCTACATATTGTAAGATCAGGAATATAATAATATGTGTTATGCTGTCAAAAGGTACAGATGGTCAAATGAGTTTTTAGAAGTGTCTCAACAAGGTAATGTCTTGAAATGTTATTCTCCATCCTAATTTCAAAGGTTCATATGGAAGAGTGCACAAGCAAATTTTAACGCAATACGCATTTTAATGCAATACAATATGGATCTAAAGACCCATCTGTGGTAATGCTCAAGCGGAAGAGGACTTGTTGGATTCAGTGGTCTACTAGTATGCACAAACATATAAAAAATCCTCGAAAAAATCTCATTGCAAAAAGCATCTGCAATCAACACATCGAGCTCACAAGGTAGTACAAAGTTGCTAAATTGTTAACTATAAAATAGTAACTTCAAGTAGAACTATCAACCTGTTATTTTATTGTTTGGTAATTTTCCAAGTTACCGAGAAAGTAGATCTAGGAATACTTTTTTACCATTTTGAAAATTACTAATTAGACCGGTTCTACATTTATAAAAGCAATAGAGCTAAACTTCTTTGAGCTAGTAATTTTTCCCCAATTGAAGTATCATTGTGATTATCTTTTCTAGATGTGATTTGCAAGATCCTTCTTTACATCTTGTTCCATTGCGTCTGCTACTACTCACTCCTGACGAGAACTATATCCTCAAATATTGCTTTTATTTTCTACAGGATTTCAGTCACATTCTAGATCAACATCCGATTGGAGGTTGGTAGTTGTAGATATGCTACTGAATAGACTTCTTTAGACTTTGTTTTCTTTAATCCTTCTGAGATTTCCTTTCCTACAACTCGGTATTCTACTACTAATCTCCTGTAGAAAAAAGGGAACTACCATAAATCTATGGCAGAAGTGGACTTGATGCATCAAGATTTCTGAATAAGTGTGGTGGTATTCCGTTGGAGCAACTATTAAAGATGCAATTATAAAACTAGAAGATTGGTTGGCCTTTTGGCACATATGCTACCACTAATTAGGAGGTTTCATGGAAACCATGTATCCCTTATATTCTTTTAAACTACTTTCGTATTTAAATGAACATTGGATTCTAATAAGGAAAAACAAATATTGGATTTGATAAAAAGAAGGGGTCACACTCAACTAGGGAGGTGTCAAACCGGACAACTGAGATGTGAGATTAGACAAGGAAGAAGGGAGGGAGTCAGACTTGACACGCTAGAGGCGTCAAACGAAAGTGTCGGGTGGAAGAAACTGAAACTGAAGATTTTTGGTTCTATCCATATCAAATTCCTAGGTGCGTAATGGGCCCTAATTGTGGTTTTCTTTTAACGCGTCCAAAGATCCCAGATGTTTGGCTAGTCTTGAAAGGACCAACCCTCCCGTCGCAAGATCTTAGAGCTCCAAGACGCCAATTTCTACTTTCAATCTGCAACACCACTTTTGCCTCAGCGTGTCTTCGCAACGTCCAAGGTGTTTGAGCCGGTATTGCAAACTCACTTGCTTCCACTCCATTCTAATCAAGTCTCTACCACCTACAGTAGGAAGAATGAGCGCCGCAACACCAAGGTGCACACAAATGCTTACCGAAACAAATACAAGAGTGCTCGAAACGTGAAGGCAACTGTGTAGGCTGAGGTTAAGGCAACCTCAGCCTGCCTAGTGAACCTCCTTCCATATTCGAGACTGGATGCCATCGTTGCCTTGAAAAAAGCAGTGTAGCCTAACGCAAATGTATAGAACATCACTCTTTACAATTTTACGGCTTGTACGTGGCCGCATTATAACACCATGACTTCTTCTGCGATTAGAAGTTGTGGAATGTACGTGTACTGCAAACACCATTACTATGTCTTGCGCTTCCTCTGCAAGTTGGACTACAAAGTGGACACTTTCATGCATGCGCCTACTTTGAGCATGGACAAAGTCCAATACATTTTGGTAGTTGTAGAGATAATGAAGACCCTTTAGTTTCATGTACAATTTTTGTGACAGCCTGCATCACGATGACTCCAAATGGAGAATGATCAACAGCTGGTGTTTAGTGTTAACCAAATATTCGTTAAATATTCCCTTAGGCTAAGAGTAGGCTAGTCTATACCCGGCAGGAATAGACCCGCCAGGCGATACCCGGTAGTACAGGCTGGTATAGGCTGGTACAGACGAGTCGACCAAATATCCCGGACGACCAGTCTGACAATACTGTCAGACCAGTCTCCTATATGTACTTTCCCTCTCTTTGAGAGAAGTGTTTCTATACATTTTGTACATCTTCTTTACTGGCAGCGTCAAATGTACTTCATTCTTGTCTTAAACCTTTGTGTGTGCACTAGTATGCTAGACTACTGCGGTAGCAGTGTTATTTCCTGCTCTTGTATTGCTCTTTGTGTTTGATTCTTGGCTAGTTGCAGTAGTCAGTAAGTATGCAGGAGTCGACTTATAGGCATACTGGTGCTTCTTCCATGCAAAGTTCAGCTTTGAAACCAGTCTTTTTGTTGGGCTAGTTTGTAGTCGATCCTGTTGACTATCGCTAGGCGCTATACGTCCGTGGGAAACATCCGCCATCTGCTTTCTACACAAACATCATAGTCTTGAAACAAAATAAAAATACATAGCCCGGGTAGTTGTAAAGAGCCTCGGAGATCATTGTGTGTGACAGTCGGCCAGGGTAGTCAATAAACGATAATGCTACCGACGAGGAATCTGTAAGAGCAGTCTGGAAAAAACGTTTACGGTGCCAAAGCGCAACCGACTAGGCTAGCACAACAGACTCGCCAAGCTTATCTCAGAGCCCGACCTACCTAGCAGATCCAGATCAAAATCTCAGATCCAGATCTAGATCTAGATCGGACAACTGCCGCGTCACTAGTATGGAACGACCGCGTACACGAGCTATCGGTTCTCCTTTATCATTAGGAGTAACGGCCAATTAGCTCTGTAACCCCTGTTTCCATCGAGAGTGGCAAAACTTAAAGACGGAGACCATCCCATCGACAGTAGTACGCGATACTTCCACGGAAATAAATCCCTGACCGACATATGAGATTCGGCGGCAAGTCGCAGCATTGACCAACCCATCCCTACAACACTACATGGAGTTCACACAAGCAATGATGGATACCCCGGAAGGTACTATTTTTCACGAAACTTCCGTACCAATAAGACGAGGCATCCCAACTCTCTCGACTTGACCCCTGGCTATACTACCGACCATGTATACCACGGCTCATCAGTACACCCGCCCAAGTGTGGCGTTCCAAACGATGTCCAACCCATCTTCTCCACGAAGGGTTCTAGACGACCCACTCGACTTACCGGAATGACCCTCTAGTGCGTATCAAAGACTAGTAAGGTACATTACCATTCCTCCTATCATTTCTCATCAACGAGAGATAGAGATAAATCAACTACATCGTAGTAGGGACGAATTAGACTCCCGCCTTGCAGGTCTCCTATCAAACGAGAACCCGGCGTCTAAGCAACTTCACTCGGAATCCCAACCAGGTCGACCAGACCAATTGACTACATTTCACCAGGAACCCAGTTCTCCTGGTCAAATGAATAGTCGACCAGGGACACCTAGAAACAACAATTAGTATCCGACTGGCCTAGACGACTTCGAGATTGACCTAGTCAATAGGATTAGACAGATCTATCAATCTAACTAACGAATCAACCAGATTATAACTCGACCCACCCTAGCGAATATTCGTACTCATATTCATGAGCCGTATATTCTAAACCTAGAACAGTCAAAGGTGGCCAAAACTAACACGACTCAAGTGTCGACATCTCGGAGTAGCCTCCCACCTAGTTACCAAAACCAGCCTGCAATAGCCATTCCCATGATTCACCCCATCAACCAACCATCCTTTTCACAGGCCTATACCAGGCCTCTACCACAAAACCCTTACACTCAACCGATAGCTCCCCAGCCATCAGTCCTACCGATTTTCAACCAGTTTCAGCCCACCTTACCCATTTGTGCATCTTGTGGTTCCTATGGTCACCTTCTAGAACAGTGTGCACTATACAACCCTCCGTCGATGGACTATTTGATACCCGCAACCCAGATTCAGCAGCAGCCTTCCTACCCAGCAGCTACAATACCGACTCGAACAACTGCTTGTAAACCGGTAGCTATGCCCACTTACAAAGATTCAACCCATCAATCAACCATCATTTTCACAGGCCTATACCAGGCCTCTACCACAAAACACTTATAGACAACCGATAGCTTCCTAGCCATCGGTCCTGCCAACCGTCAACTAATACCAACCCTTACATTCCCTTGTGCGCATCTTGTGGTTCCTATGGTCACCCTCTAGAACAGTGCATGCTATACAGCCCTCGGTCAATGGCCTATTCGGTACTCTACAGCCCAGATTCAGTAGCAGCCTTCCTTCCGAGCAGGATCACTCCTAACAGGAACGACTGCTTGGAAACCGGTAGCTATGTTCACATGCAAGGAAAGTAAGTGTGCCATTACTCATGTCCAACAATTTCTCAATGCCCTTACTTTGAATGGTGAAACTGACGCGGCTATTATTATAGCGTTATTTGAAAACTCGGTAGTCGACGCAGCAAACTATAATTGGTTCTCGACTCAACGAGCGTCCTACCCACACCAAGACTTACATGGCATTCTTGATGCCTTCAAACACCGTTACCAGGATATCAACAAAGACGACCAGGAATAGGAACGTTTCCGCACTATGAAATACAATGCCAAGGATTTGGTTGACGATTACTACGAGCGGATGATGAAACTCGCCAGCCAGTCTGAGGTCCTTCCGGCTGATAATTTCCTATTGAGCAATTTCCGAGCTGGTTTGTTGAAGTACCTGCAGGTAGCCACAGATCGACACTAGCCCAGGCCAAGAACTGGGCCAAGCTTGTTGAAAGCGGACTCCCCAAGGAACTCGACTTGACCTCTACCACCGAGCGATCCGAGACTATTATGCGGTTACAGTGCAACTGGTGCAAGAAGCCAGGCCATCTCGAACGCGATTGGTGGCTCAACCTAGAGAGCGAGATTCGCAAAAGGCGTGCATTGGCCAATGCGACAGTCCTAGTAGCAGCAGAAACACCACTATTGACTACATCCGAATCCACGGGTCGCCGCCCCGGGATGGCACACCACGACGGATATTCCCCTGTTCTCTTTGCGAGACCCTGGACCACCCGACACACATGTGCCCCATGCTGAAGGATCCAAAGGTAGTCAAATTCCTTAATTAGTAGATCGAAAACAAGCCCAACACATCGTCAGTAGTCATTGAAGAACTACTGAACACTACAGTTGGTGTCGTCACAATCGCAGCGATTACTAGAAGCCATTCGACCCCTGCGTAGTCGACTCCTGACGAGAACACGGAGATGACCGACTAGACTACCCAGGAACTACTACATGATCAAATGATGCAGGAAGTTTGTCAACTCCAAGCTGAGTTGGAAAAAACGACTTCCATTAAAGACCCAAAGTCGACTGAGGACTCGCCCTCATTCTACTGGGACGCGGATGCATTACCGCAACAAACAATCATCCCTCGAGATAACCCAGCCCAACCAACTGTGGCCTCGGTGGACCAGGTCAGCATTGCATTCGGCACCGTCCAGCAGCAGATCCTCGATCAATTGCAAGACTGCAAATTACAGGTGTCCATCCGCGACTTACTACGGTCATCGCCGACCCTCAACACACTTGTTCGGGATTGACTGACTCATCCAGACCCAGGGTCGACTCCAGAATCACTCTACTTGACCACATAGGAAGTGATGATCACTGCTGCAGCAGTTATCGACAAGCACATGCTGGTAATCTCGGTCTCAGTCAGAAAGAACATATTGACGACATTTTGATTGATGGCGGATCCGGCGTCAATGTGATCAATGAAGACAAACGCCGACGCCTGGGACTTTCCAAGCCCTCGCCTGCATTGTTCAACCTCAAGATGGCTAACGGCACCATAGCACGGCCCAAAGGATTGATAAGGGATGTCAAAATTCATATTCATGGCATCAACTACATAGTCACTCTTATAGTAATCGACTACTCGACAGTCAAGTCGGACTACCGGTTGTTACTCAGTCAACCCTGGCCTCGACACGCCAAAGTCATACACGACTGGGGCAACAACTAGGTGCAAATTATGGGCAACGGCACCGTCAAGACCGTCAAGATCAATCGACAGTTAGGATATAAGGCGGTTACACCACATGCACTTGTCTGTTACAACTTCGCGGAAGGCATCACTTATGAGGAGGAAGAAATTTTGATAGCCTTCGACTCGACCCTTCACACCGTAGGCACAATCGACTGGAACCTCCTTGATACGATGTCGATAGTCGACCAGACAAGGAAAGAACCAACTTCGGCGGTTACTGCGACTATACAGCAGGGTATTCATCATACACCTCGAACAATGTTGGTAGACGAGACACCAATTCAAGACAAGCTGAAATTCATAGACATCTCCCATTGGAATCATAATGAGGAGGATCGACTCAACCATATCAACGTCGGTACCTCTACCGACGCCAAGATGTTGAAGCTGAACGCGAATCTGAGCCCTAGAATTAGATCTAATGCCGAATCCCTATTCAAGGAGTTCATAGATATGTTTGCCTTCTCTTACAAAGATTTGCGAGGCAATCCGGAACACATAGCGACTCATCGGATTGAGCTGGACCCGACTATTTCGCCCAATCACCTGGCACGCTACCGCATGAACCCGAACTATGCGCAAGCCGTAAAGATCGACTTCGAACGACTTTTAAAGGCAGGGTTTATAGCGCCAGTCCACCTGGCTACATGGCTATCACCAATAGTCGTGGTTCCCAAAAAGAATGGGAAACTCCGGATATGTGTGGATTTCCATCAACTTAATGCGACAGCCAAGAAAGACCCGTACCCCCTCCCGTTCACGGACAAGGTACTCGACGCAGTCATAGGCTATGAAGCCTATTCCTTTGTCAACTTTTTCTTTGGTTACCACCACGTACAAATCCACCCAACCGACCGCCCTAAAACAACTTTCATCACCGAGTGAGGCGCATATGTATGGGTAGTTATGCCGTTTGGATTGAAGAACGCGTTCCTACCTACGAGCGCGTTGTCAACCAGATCTTCAAAGAGTACCTGGGCGACTTCATGAAGCTATTCCTAGACGATTTCCGTATCTACAACGATATCGACTCCCACCTACCGATCCTCAGACTAGTCTTCGACCACTGTCGATAGTACGGGGTAAGCCTCAACCCAGAAAAGTGTATCTTCTATGTAATTTTAGGTAATTTTAGGCTACATTGTAGGGCGAGGGCCCTAGTCGACATACCAACACAGAAAGACATTAAAGCCATTCTGACGTTCAACGAAGTAACCCAGTTCAACCGATGCTTCATCAAAAATTATGCACAAATCATGGAATCCATCACCAAGCAGACCAGGAAAGGCAAACCGTACGACTGGACGCCGGCTTGCGCGGCAGCCTATCAGATCATCAAGGATCGATACTAGAGTGCACCATTCCTGATCGGAGTCGACTGGTCCTTTGACTTCCACATACACACAGACGCATCCGACATAGCAGTCGGGGCGATGCTGGCACTGATCTCGACCAGCAACATCAACCAACCGATAGCCTTCGCTTCCCGACTATTCAACAAAGTAGAGAAGAACTATTCAAAAACCTTGAAGGAAGTCCTCGCAATTGTTTACGCCATCAACAAATTCCGTCACTACCTCCTCTGCAACAAGTTTGTCTTCTGCGTCGACCACCTAGCAGTCCAGTACCTGATTAACCAACCAGAGGTATCGGGTCGACTAGCACGCTGGCTACTACTTTTTCTTGAATTCGACTTTATCGTGATTTATAAACTTGGAAAAACACATGGAGTATCCAACCCATTATCAAGAAATGAGGGGGCAGAGCCAGCTATAGGGATATCCAACCAGACACTCGACGCGCAGCTGTTTTCCACCGAACTCGACTGGCTACACCCGATAGTCGACTATTTGACTAGCGGGACCTTTCCAACCCACATGACAAAGGAGGCTTGCAAGCAAATAGCTCACAAAGCCTTCGCGTACCAAGTACTCGACAGCTAACTGTATCGACTCGGCAAGGACCACCAGCTCCGGCAAATCCTAACTGGCTGCCAGCCTACAACAAACCTCCAAGAATTACACAAGGGCAACGCTAAAGGTCAGTTTTCTCATGACATCATTGTAAGAAAAATACTAGACGTAGGCTACTGGTGGCTGACTCTACACCAAGACACTGTGTGGTACGGCCAGTCGTGTTATAAATGCTAGATGACAGGCGGCCTACCCAACAGAGTCTCCCTCAAGCTCTTCACTCAACTACCCACCGAGCCTTTTATGAAATGGGCACTCGACTTCATCGGACCAGTCAAAAAGATCCGATATGCAGCCTGTCGATACATTGTGGTGGCTACCGAATATGCCACCAAATGGGTCGAGACTAGGACTCTTCGAGGAAACACCGCCAAAGAAACCGCACAGTTCCTTTACAAAGCAATCCTTACCCAGTTTGGATGCCCACTCCACCTAGTAAGCGACTATGGTGCCAATTTCATCAAGTGCACGGTCCACACTCTCACGGAGCATTTATTACTCCGGCACACGACTTCCACAACATACTACCCGCAAGGCAACGGCCAAGTGGAGTTGACCACCAAGGTCATAGTCCGGATGCTCTTGAAGCTAGTCAACAAAAATTGAATCGACAGGGACTTACAGCTCCACATCGTTCTCTTCACGTACCGGATGGCATTCAAGGTTGTCCGGGTCACATGCCATTCCAATTTGTATATGGTCAGACACCATTGATGCCGACCGAATACATCATCTTGACCGAATGGTCGATATCGACTACCAACTTTGCTCCCAGGCGAGTACTAGCAGCCCGTGTCGCCGACCTCAAGAAATTAAATGAGACCCAACTGGCAGTGGCCACCTACCATGGCGCGAGACTGTGGAACCGAGCACAATGGGCCTAGATCCAAGGCCAGTCGAACCTAAACAACGTAGGCGACTACGTCTTGTGGCACCTAAAAGGTACAAATGTTCATGCTGGTAAACTTTGTAGCAAATGGTTTTGCGCGTATCGCGTCCAGTATGCCCTCCCCAACAACACTGTCCTCCTAATCAGCCTTCAGCACTTTGACCCCGACCCGATAGTAGTCAACATCAACAAACTCAAACCCTATTGAGTCCTAGACGATAAATCGCCTACTTGTCTAGCCCACTCACTAGCAAATCTGAGATTAGGTCAATACTAGAACAGAACGAAGATGAGCCAAGCCGACAACAGCCGACCTAAGTAGCCCTAGTCACAGTCGGTCCACTCGAATGGTCAACCTGACCGGTCAAACCCTAGAACAGCCGCCGTATTTATGGCCGCCGTCCTCACTTATCCCATTAGATTTGAATGCAAGGCCAAGAGGGCAAGTATTTAGCACTATGGCCGCGCCCCTTCTTCCTCCTCTTGCTTCTTCGCCGTTTCCCTTAGCTTCTTGTCCGTTCGACTGCTACGCCCCGGCCATTGCCTAGTGCATTCTTACCAAGCAATTTAGGAAACCGAGAGTAGATAGACAACGTAGAGTATTCAAGCGATCTCGTAGCCCGACTGTGCGAGCAGTAGTAAATGGCCGCACACATCGCCACTACAGCCGACTACGAGTGAGTCGACTTCGGGGCGAGCCAGGCCATTTTCTTGTTTCCTTGTGTGCAGATTCTCAGCCGACTGGTAGACTGCAAAAGGCAAGTCGACTGAACGTAGCCCAAGACACCTCTTTACGAGATTTTGTTTTGCACAAAGGAAGGGCTCTACAAAACCCTAGCCTTTCAGACAATGCAGCCGATTTGCGAGTGGTGGTAGTATATGAATGGCAACCCGACCAAGGCGGAATTCATCCGGTCGATCGGCCTCTTCTAGTTTGTCGGACATAACCGGGATAACTCCCGACATGCCCCACGCATGAAGCTGATTGAGGAGTTCGTCAATGCCGCGACTGCGGACTCCAAAAACAAGAAGATCGAGGCCCGCGTCCGAACTCAACTAGTCACGATCGACTCGACTGTTGTCTACGAAGTCCTAAAGCTCCCATTTGGCATTTGCATACAGCCGATTGCACCGAAAGAGAATCCACGGAGTTGGTTCGAAGAGTATTTCGTCGTCGGCAAGACTGCTAAGGGGTACAGCCTCTGCCACTGCAAACCCGAATACCACAAGCAATTGACAGCTTTCATTCAAGGTCTCGAGTTCAAACGCAAGACGACCTACATCAGCAAAGAAATGGGTGACGTCCTTTGCACGGTCGAGTCCCTTGTCGACCTCAACATGCAATGGGACTCGGCTACATAGATGTTCAACTCAATCGCCATCGACATCAACAGGATGCAGACCACGAAGACCACGATCTGCCCTTCGGCCGAGGTATTGGACTTACTCCTTGAATCTCATTTTCCTACCACTGACCAGGAGTACATGCACTACACGGTCGCCCAGAAGAGCTTGAATGACTAACGTCGACAATTAGAGAACTCGGAAAACAGCTCCCGAGAACCCGACTACATACTTCTCCAAGGCGGACTCGGAGCTGACCGAGCATCGAAGGCCCACGTCCCGCCTCCCCGGTCGGTTGAGCAGGGCCAAACATCGACTACCTAGCCCGCAAGTCAACAAACCACGCCCAACACAGCGGCACCGACAGCCGCTACCGCGAGTCAGCCGACCATAGATCTCACGGAGACACGCGCCCAACGCAAGCGAGACCGTGATTCGCTAGAGGAGCGTGCCAAGCGGGGTCAACTCGCCCCCATAAACCAAATTCTACCTCCCAGGGTTGACCAGACCACATCCGTCAGCGAGGCTCAGTCGACTCCACGACCGACCCCAAGTGGAGCCCTCTTCCTGACATACCTCCACCATCATTATCCACGTTTGAGCCACTCAACCACAAAGCGGCCTACGACCCGGCGCTAGTTAGCGACTTTTGCCAGCCACCGCCCATCTCATTAAGGCCCTGACCCCCACATCACCCGGGGTCAATCGACCCGCACCCTACTCACCAACAACACGAACCGCGACGTTATCCATGCACTGGCGCCAGCGCATGAACAACGTAGAAGGATCAGTTAGTCGACTTGAAGATGTCGGCTCCAGAGTCAACTGCCTTTAGTTAGAGGCTATTCAGTCGAAGACCACCCTCCAGGCCGAGCTCGACCGCACCTGGATGGAGAGCAGTTGATTGGCCAAAGACTCCGCAGCATTCAAGCAGCAGGTCGACACCCTCACTACCGAGCTAGCGAAAATGCACATCACATTCAACACCGTCACCAAGGAGAAGAACCAGAGCAACAACACAGTTGCCAAGCTAATAGTGGACCTCAGGTACAAACGACAGGAGGTACAGACTCACCAGAGCGAGTTCCTCGTAGTACGAAACGAATTCGAGTCGGCACGGGCCAAGGTAAGAGTACCCTGCTCAGTTTTCAGCAAGCTAGGAAAGCAATTGTCGACTCCAACAACCGACTCGACCAATTCATGAAGGACAACAAGGAGACGTCTCAACATTACGTAGCACGAGAGCTGATCCTACACAAACTTCAAGCACGCAAGTACCGTCTCCGTCTAAAGGCGAGAAACCGAATCAAGATTCTCCTCCACACCCTCAGCAACGACCGCTAGTCTCGACTTACTAGTCTAGAGTAGAGGAGTATTGCGAAAAGTAGTCTGATTAGTTTAAGGTCGGTTCCTAGAAAAACTCCCTTAACAATTAGAAGAGAGACTAGAAATAGAATATTAGCTCACTATTATGAATCGCTACAACACTAGCATTTCTAGTTGGTTGTTACCGGACCAAGACACACGGCCGCCAGGGTTGGACAAGGAGATAGGAGGACGGTGGAATTGGTAGTGGTTAGCTTAGATAGCGGACTCAGGCTTAAGTTTAAGAGTAGTTGTACGACAGAGATGAGACACATCTTGGTTTTTGGGACTTATGAGTATTTTGTTATGCTCAGGTTTTACACCAATAGATTGACCACTCCTTGCATTCTTCTTGTTAAACATGGACTCCATGGCTGTGCTTTTATCTCCATACAATTACCTCAGACTAATATTTTGGCGACCATATTAGGGATAAAATATTGAGATATTCTAAAAATTCCAAGACAACTATACCTGCCGTGATTTTACCATGCCTCCACGGAAGGTTGCAATGGAAAGAAACAATGAAGTAGAGGAAACTATACAACAAGATGACCCTGTTCTTGCCAAGGAATTATTACAATTCCTAAAGGACCAAGTGACGGACTTGGCTGTCAAAATTGATGCCACAAATGCAAAACTGGAAATGTTAAGCATGCAATACTAAGCTCTCCATGGTACTACAACAAACGAGGCTGTCCATGCGAAACCTCAAGCCTCGGAAGTACCAATGGAGCCTCTTAGGTTAGGAGCAATGACCAAAACCCAGGCCCCTTTGTCACCCCTGCCCACCATACGTATCGATGCCAGACCAGCACCAATTCTTTGTGGAACATGTGGGAAGGCCCATAATAAGCGATGTTGGTTTGTAGCAGGCAACCCTTGCCCTAAAGACAACCAGCGACCAAGAACCACCACTGCTGCCATGTACGCTGAGGAAATAAATGTTGATGTTTTCCAACCAAGGAGAAATGATACTCGTTGGGAATGTGGATCACCACATCACTAAAGAGGGCAGTGCCCAATACTGAGGCAACGATGGGCACAGACAAACTCACCTGCGAATCCCAGCCAACCTGCACCTCCTCATATGGACAACCAAAAAATCCCAGTACCCAACAGATGGGGTGGAGTAACACTCACTGAATTCCATGGAACTGAGACAAATGTCTCTACCATTAGCAGTGCCGCGGTAACCACAGGGTCCAAGTCTACTCCGGCAGAACACGTGGTAGAACATCGGAAGCCTTTTCCAACAAATCATTGGGAGAGACTCCACAACATAAGAATGGACCTACAAAAGGGACTCAAAATTTCCACGGTGGACCTAGGAATACAACAGATACTAGACGAGACAAACATCACCATAACTCTATCCAAGTTGTTAAAATTAAGCCCTGAATTGCAACAATGTCTGCAACGGGCTTCTATCACTGACACTACGTCAAACCCTGCAGTCATTGAAGTCAATGCCACCACACTCAACCCTGAATGCCGCGGTGATACATTTACAACTAGTTGGAGACTGCCCCCTCCAAAAACTGCCAAGTTTATACTCCGGATGGCTAATGACGACCTAGTGACCCCTTTGGGAATACTTGCCACGGTAGTTATTACCACATATGGAGTGTCCACACCGGCCACTTTTGTTATCATTGACATGCCTGACAGTAGTAATTTTCCAGTGATACTGAACGACCATGGCTCCGAGACATGAACGCTATACATGATTGGTCACGCAACCAGATTCGCATACACCGCCAAGGAAAAACCGTGGCTATCCCAGTTGATGGATGCATAACGCGTGCTAAAGCCAATCAAATTCGCCACTCGGCAGGGACCAATTGGATAAAGGGCCTTTTCCAAGAACAACAAGCTCTGATTTTCCATGCCAACCCAAGACTGATGCCTTTGGCAGAAATTCACTTGGCCAGTCTAGTTATTGATCTAGAGAAGGTGGACCTTACACCTCGATTTTCCAAGGAAGTCCGCGAATTTGTTACTGCCAACACCACTCCAGCATCACTCGCTCTTCAAAAAGAAGTGGTGAATGGCTACACCCATGGCGCCAAGGATAGAGTGGAATTGGTGAATCATGGGACTACAGGGGATCCGAAGTTTATCAAGATTAACGCGTATGCTCCCAATACCATTAAACAAGCTGCTATAGCCTTGTTCCATGAATACCACGACATCTTTGCATGGAGTTACGACGACATCAAAGGTATACCACGGAACTTGGCTGAACATACCATTGACCTGGTACCAAATGCCACCTATGTATAGCAGAGGCGCTACAAAATGAGTCCAAATTATGCGACAAAGGTCAAGGCAGACAAACTATTGCAGGCCAAAATTGGACAAACTATTGCAGGCCAAATTTATATCACCAGTGGACTCCGCTCCTTAATTGTCCCCGATGGTGATCATTCCCAAAAAGAATGGAGCACTACATATTTGTGTTGATTTTCGCAAACTATACGCGGCTACCAAGAAGGACCATTATCCATTGCCATACATGGAAGAAATCATAGACGAAGTCGCCGGCCATGAGAACAAGACAAAAACAAAATAGCTTTTTCAATAGAGTGGGGACCGTACCTGTTTGAGAGAATGCCATTTGGAGCCAAGAACGCACCCATGACGTTCTAACGAGTGATGGAGTTAATTTTACGGCCATACTTGAAACAGTTCTTCCGAATTTTTTTGGATGACGAAACTGTGTATGGACGGATGAAAGACGATGTAACTCACTTGAGACAAATATTCCATGCCGACCGGGCCAACGGTGTCAACGTCAATGCCGATAAATGCGTGTTTCTCTTCTTTGCAGGAGTCATCCTTGGATATATAGTTTGCAAATATGGCAAGCTCTTGGACCTAGCAAATATCAAAGACATCTTGGATATCACGCCTCCAAAGGACCAGAAAGGTGTACAACGCTTCCTTGGTCTATCCCAGTTCAAAAGGATTTACATTGAGAAACTGGCACACATCACCGTGCCCATCACTGCGTTGAACCATGCCAATTATACCTACTCCCAAGATTGGACGCTTGCGGCCGAAGACGCCTCGGACAAAATCAAGGTAGCATACTCCAATGCACCCATACTCATTGCCCCTGATTGGTCCAAGCCATTCCATGTACACACGGATGCCTCCAATAATGTCGTGGGAGTCATACTGACCCAGAATGTCAATGGCAAACATGACCAACCCGTGGCATACGCAAGCCATCTATTAAACCAGGCAGAACGGAAGTACTCCACGACAGAAAGGGAAGCCCTGGCAATGATCTACGATGTTAAAAAATTCCGCCATTATCTCTTGGGGAATAAGTTTCGTTTCATGGTTGACCATCATAGTTTTTCATATATAGTGATCCTACCATTAGTCACTAGAAGAGTAGCTAGTGGATTATGATACTTTTAGAATACAACTTTAAAGTAGTATACATCCCAAGTAAGCGGCACATAGTCACTGATTACTTGTCCAGGGACACGAATACCACCGTGGAAGGCATAGATGACTCATTCAATGAGCCATACAACCAAGCTTCCGCCATGGATGTCCAAGAATGCCAACATTGTTACCGGACCTGTTATGACCCTCCCAACAAAGAGACATACATCCAAGCTGCCACCGTGGATGTCCAAGGAATCAAAGATTGGACCACCGATATCTTCCGTTACTTAACAAAAGGTGACGATCCTCCAGACCCCACGGCACTAGAAAAATTAGCTTTGTACGCATTATCTTGCAATACACTGTCGTCCATCGAGAGCTGTACCACCTCGGCCCTGACCAAGAAACCCGACTATGTGTACCTACCAGAGAACAGCGTGGGATCATAACCCACCTCCATGACGGCCCAGCAAGAGGACACAAAGGCATGGACACCACGATTAAAAAGATTCTATACGCAAAATATTGGTGGCCTACACTCCACAAAGACATCTATGCCTACATTTAGAATTACCATGCTTGCGAAGCTGACAAAGACGATTTTCAATATGCTTAGGCGATTCATCCATGCCAACCAAGCTGACAAGGATGATTGTCTCCGAGCCGCCTAATGGGCATACCGTGTTGCTTCCAAGACAGCCACGCAACTCAGCTCATTTGAAATGGTTTATGGAACCTAACCCATGTTACCCACGAAATACATTGTTCCTACGTTCAAGTCCATGCAACCTAGAGATTATACGCCACACTGGGTGTTAGCAGCTCGCATCCAGGATATCCATCATCTCAAAGAAGTCAAAGCATTCGCCATGAAAGTTATAACGGACAAACAAAAACTTAGTACCAAATACTTCCAAGCCTCCCAGCTAGTGCAAACATTTCAAAATGGCAACCAAGTTCTCTGGTGTCCGAAAGATCCAAAGTTCAAGAAAACCAAGTTTGAATCTATCTGGCATGGGCCAAATCGGTCCAATCAATTCTACCAAACAATACTGTGCTCTTGGTAATCAATGACAACTATGACAAACAAGCGACAATTGTCAATTCAAGCAAACTCAAGCATTACCACGCTGCGTCCCTAGACGTATCTCCCACCATGAGTTTGGGAGAGCTACATGAAACCTTGGCAGCCGAGGCAAACGTCACAGCACAGCAAGCAGACTCGGAGGACTCCAAGGACACCATTGATAATCAGGGAAACTCCAAGGACTCCGAGGACACCATGGACAACCAGGAGGCCATGGGGACAGTCCTTCTTCAAGTACACTTAAGCCACCTCCAAGTAGTTCTAGACTACCCAGACCAAGTGTATGAGCCTAATCAAGAAGGAGGTCATCAAAATCATTGGAAAATTAACAACAATAATTTGAACTTCCAAGTAATCCTAAGCATGCCATGCCATATACATGGACATTATGGACATCAGGGACATGAGGCAGTCAACATCATTGATCTAATCAGTGTCCAAGCAGCCCTTGATCACCCAACCCACATACATCCCAGTATGTGCCATGGACACCATGAATGCCATGATAATTGGGCATTCAACTTCCATGATAAGCCCCGCATCAATAGGACACCGGCGCCACATTCCACGCTAGGTTTTTAAAAGCCTATGACAGCCGCAAAAACCATCCCCTGGCCCTCATGTCATCCCACGCCACCACCACAACTTCAAATTCAAGACTTATATTCATAGCTCTCCCCTCTCTCATCCACTTGCACATTCTTCCTTTTTGCTCCTCTGTCTCTCTCCTTCTATTTCATTCCAAGTTTCCAAGCCCTCTTCCAGGCGTCTCCCTTCTTAGAAATCTCCTCTTCTCTTTTGATACACCTCACATTTCTCTCTCCAGAATCCTCGGAAATCCTAGACGCTATGGATGCCAGCAACAAGCGCAAGACAATCTTCATTCCGCGCATGGTGCGGGAATGGAAGCAGAAACCTGATGGCGCCTGGCTGACTCGCACCAATCTTATCAGATATCCGATGGGTTTGACGGAGATTGAGGACATCGCACGCTGCGACGCATTCTTGAAGTCCATGGCAAATCGCAGCAAGGACGAGGAAAATCCCTCGGGTGTCGTGGATGGCGTGCTGGTGCAGTACTCACAAGAATACTTGCACCAGATTTTTGGCTGGGATGGCATGGGACTCACGCAGTGGAGTGCCGAGTGCGCCATCCCAAAGCCTAATGTCGAGGAGGCGGTCAAGGATCTCCAGCCAAAGCCGGACGGCAAGTACGATGTTTACGCTCTAGGGGCCATAATGTATGAACCATGCTGTGCTAGAATGCGTGGTACTCTCAGCCAGATCTGTTTTTTGAATGACTGTAATAGTATTCAGCCAAAGCACTTCAATCTTTTATAGTTGGCCGATCAAGGATAGAAAATCAACAGGGGTGTTCTCCTAGATGCTAATTTCCATATCCAGCTGCATGGACACCGTAGAAGGCGCGATTACCAGAGCCCTATTGGGCCATTTCTTACATAATACATTGTACAATTCCTGGCCTTCCACAAGAAATACAACCAACCACCTTGTATAGGCACATTCTTGGATGTCCAAAGGGACTAGGTAATTGCAGCAATTGCAGCAGCATCACGAGACCCCGCCGCCCCAAAACCAAGCAAGATGCCGCGCGCGAGGGACAATGCCACACATTCAGGGGGGAAAACCAGCTAAGAGTGGGGACCTTAGGCTGCCCAATTCCATGAGCAGAGCACTGCGATGGTCGCGTGTGTGGAGCAAATGCTCCAATTCATGCACTTGGCCGAGCAGGATCGCATGACGCTTAGGACGCAGCAGCATGAGATAGAAGAACATATTAAGCGCAAGGCAGCCCAGGCAGTTCGAGCCGCCCAAGCACGCTCCAAAAAAGATGTGGACGATGTGCGTGATGAATTCCATCACCAGTACAGCGAGGCCAATCTGACCATCGCTAAATTCAGGAACCAAGTCACAAACTTGGAATTGGAGTTGTCCACGACACAGGAGCAGGTGGAAGCAATGGCCAAGGAGATGACCTTGGCAATTGAGAGAGCTCAACGATTGGAGCAGCAGAATGTTGAAGTCCTGGCGAGGTGCAGAACCCTAAATGAAACACTCGCACAAAGCACTAGTTCTCAATCCACGGCGCCTCGGGATACCGAGGAGCTCACACGCCTACAGCAGCTGCGAGTAGAAGTCGATAAGGCAAGGCAAAATTGGGAGGCCAACAAGGTAAATTGGGCCCAACATGCTGCTCAAGTCATTGCCACCAACGCATACATAATTCTTTGGGCGAATCCGCCACAAACAGCGGTTCCGCCCCTAGAATTCTTAGAAACGTGCGTGGACGATGCGCTTGTGGATCAGGACTTGGACCTATCCGAGCCCATCTGAGACGGCATGGAGATGGACTTCATGGACGTGGACGCCATGTCCATGGCAACAGTTAGCCAGGATCACAGCACGCCTCCCAGTGATCCGTCATAAGCAATCCAGCCTGCCCAAGCACCAAAGACGAGGTAATTCCCCTAACCTTAGTCCTTGTCTTCCAGGAGCGGGGCAATTTGGCGATGCGAGTTCACATCCCGGACGCGCCCACAGACGTGGACGAGACGCCACACCCGTCGCCACGCTTGTCGGCAGCTATCCCAGCTTCGCCAAGCTCTGCTGCACCGACAACCTAATATACGCCGAGTCAGCCTTCTTCATTGGTACCTGCCAAACCTAAATCTTTCAAGGAACAAAAACTTGAAAATGACCATGACATGGAGGCCGAGGCTGGTGACGATAGTGATGAAGATGAGGATTATGGGTTAGCATTTGAAGAGGTCAAAAAATACTTTGCTTCCCACCCAGATCTGGCTGCCTTATACACTAACCCTGAAGCAACTAATGTCCAATGCCCTGCTTGCAACAAGCTCTTAAGCAAGACTGTGTTTGATGTGTATCAGCATGTCAGCACCTTCAAAACTAAGCATAACTGGTAGCTCCTTCTTGTAAAAACCTACTCGGTAATCAGTACCGGAGGGGGTTGGTAGCTACCGAGGGAAAGAAGTTTAGGAAATTCGCTATGGAACACTCAAAACTAGATTCGTAATCACAAACCGAGGTAAGATAGATTGATCACACAAGTATAGACAGAAAACTATTCGGTAGGCATAAAATCAGAAGAGAATACTTCAAGCAAGAAATCAGTTATCTAGGAAAATGTGGCATGCCAATGAGTTTGGCTCTATCGCTTTTATACCACAGTACAACCAGATCTGACAGTTAGGTCAGATCGGTAAAAAAATGTTTCCTGGATCTACCTACTAGGGTAACTTGGAAAATTTCCGGGATAAAACTCAGACCGGTAGACCTACCGGTAACTCCTAATTTACGGTTAACATTAACCTACTGCACCGAGGTGTTGCTGCAGCCATAGCTGTTCATTATGGTGACCAAGCACATCCAAGACGCCACCCACAGGTACCACGCGAGGAAACTCGCCCCGACCGCCAACCTACCGCCCGCCGATCGCGCCACTAATAGCAATCTGGGGACGAATAGCACTCTGCAAAGGAGGGCAAAATGTTACTGGACCAAAACACACGGCCGCCAGGGAGGACAAGGAGATAGGAGGACGGTGGAACTGGTAGTGGTTAGCTTAGATAGCGGACTCAGGCTTCAGTATAAGAGTAGCTGTACGACAGAGATGAGACACTTTTTGGTTTTTGGAACTTATGAGTATTTTGTTATGCTCAGGTTTTACACCAATAGGTTGACCACTCCTTGTATACTCCTTGTTAAACATGGACTCCATGGCTGTGCTTTTATAAAATGCATGGGTTCAAATCCTTTGTTTAACATAGTTCTTCAGACTTAGCATCTTTACTATATAATTCTACTTTTACATCCTTTGAATAAACGCATGTTCTTGCATTCTCTGTCTCTATTGTTTTGTCTCAATTACTGATCATACGCTGCTGCTATCTTACTTGGAGGACTAGGATACCATGTCTTCTTTCATCTGGCTAACTCTAATGTAAGTACTTAGGAAGAGTATTCTTGCTCTCTAACTACTCTTTGTACCAAGCTGTCTTTGCTCTGACCTCCGTCTCTATGTGCAAAAGTCAAACTCACTTACCCTCTACCTTTCTGTCTTCAAAACACGCACTATCCAAGAGCACCAAGGACGTCTAGGAACTGACTCTCACTTGGTTCAGTGCTCCCACTTAATCAACTAACTGCCTCAATTACTTCCAAGGAGCCCAAGTACGCCAAGGTAGTTCAAGACCGTATGTTAAAGTGACCATGTGTATATGTGTGTACACAAATATATATTACCCTGGGGGAACTAAGACACGTCTTGGAACTGGAGTACTTACACATCCAAGACTACTCTCTGACTAGGCTTAACTTGATCACATAACCTCTGTCCTACCCCTTGTCTTCCCTGATTAGGCAGCTCTGCAGGCCTGTGGCTGGTCTCAGTCATCTCCATACAATTACCCAGCCTAACATTGGTTAAAGTACTTGTTTGCTAAATTTGATTACTATGACCATGCATTTAGAAAAAAATTGAAAGACAATAATCCTATGTATCAGTCTAATTATCTTTGTTTCTTCTTTCACTTCCAAATTTATCTAGATTGACTACAAACATTATACATCCTAATCACCAAACCCACGCTTTTAGGTCTAGCGGTCATAGATCGTAAATTTACTATAGATAGTAATTCATCTAATAATATTTTGTTTTCCAAAAATAGAGCCCTTTTTAAAATTTGGCAGAACTCTAGGTTCTAGACTCTCCAAATCCCTGCTCTCCGCCTCGGGCTCTCCATTCTAAGCTCACACCTAGTGTCATTGCTTTATGCAATACAAGAGAGAATCCACACAATAGATGGCCAAGGCTTCTGTGAAAGGCTTAGAATTCTCACATTCCTTTACACAAAGAGTGGCACACAAACCTCGAAATGGAGTAGACTATTACACGCTGTGGAATAATTGATGTACCCCTTTGCAATGCAAGAACTAGATGCATCAACTTCTTCAAATCCATCAAGAGCTTGAGAGGATAACACATTGCAAAAATGCATGGCTTAGTACCATTCCGCAATTTCTACTTTGATAATATAATGTGGCATATAATGTCAAATTTAGAGCGCATGGTGAATGTCTTGCACAATATTAGAGTTTTCAGTAAAAGAATTTCTAGTAACATCAAACATAATAAAATTGAGAGATTGATATTGCATTTACGTACAAGTGAACATCATCTATGGCATTTATCCAGACATTTAGACCGAGTATCATGGAGATTTTTTGTAAAACAT
Organism: Pohlia nutans; assembly: GCA_022496805.1. Classification (NCBI taxonomy): domain Eukaryota; kingdom Viridiplantae; phylum Streptophyta; class Bryopsida; order Bryales; family Mniaceae; genus Pohlia; species Pohlia nutans. Next base: position 7,329,242 of record CM040106.1, on the reverse strand, counting down.
CGTAGAAGTCATTTGAGATGTTGCCGCAAACGTCTTCCGTAGCTTTGCAACATATCAATTAACAAGGTCAATGTTGTTGAATACATCGATGCAAAGGGGTTGGATGTCCAACAATTGTAATCGTAGACGGTTAATGCAAATATCCAAAGGTCAATTAAGATGTCAGGACAAACAATCAAGATGCGCCTTTCCAAACGTTGACTTTGACGTTGGCACTGCCACAAAATGATATCAATGTTGGTCTATTGTCACCATGGACTTCCACTAAATTTTACAAGACATAGGTATGGACGGTCATAATATTTTATCCAATATCGCTCAAACACTACTAGAAATTCAATGACCGAAACGACAAAAATTCAACAAGAATGCGTTGATTCTGTCTGTTGTTTAGGTCGCGTTGACTTGGACATTATCCAAAACGATTCAGTTGATCCGGTTCAACACGATTCAGTTGATCCGGTTCAACACGATTCAGTTGATCCGGTTCAATTGTTTTGGTCATCTCACGACCCTCATCCGATGTGACTGTACATGCCATGTCATCGAGGCCTGCTGACATGTCATGCACAGTGGCATATTGATGAACGTCTTTCATTCGTTTATATATGTTGATTTCGTTCAAATTCTAATGATTTCTGTCTAGCTTATTTTACACTTATATTAGCTTTAATTCAAAAATAGGATGACTCTGAGGTCATATGAGTTACTGCAATTGCTAAATTTAAACAAAGATTGGAATTTTTTATCTCTTTCACGTGCTTTATTAAGGCACCTTGATTTCTTTATTGGTTGTACGCGTCGTAATTACTATTTTCTTTTTTTATTTCACGCAATTCTCCGCCACATGTAGTGTTTTGGTTGCTTAGAGGATCCATATGTCCCTGTACATTGTGTGGATGACATGTTCACTTCAGGTACATATTCTCGTGCAATCAAATTCTATGATTTACCTGGAACATACATTGGCCAATCATTGTACAGCTTGTAATTTCATCCACACAGACTAGAAAGAATTACATTATATAAGTTACACTAGTACATTTCCGATTTCAATACATAATTTGCAATTGCTACACACTAACTCCAAGGATTTCATGTTCCATCTATGTTTTGCTAACCTATGTACCCGGAGATTCACAATCATCATATATATACAATATTGTCAAAATACTAGTGCTACATCCTACCTGTTCACTTCATAATAAATAGATAAAATGCACACGTACCCATGATTCTTCCTGTCATGTTCCTCTAGCCAACATCTATGTACCTTTCACATCAACATTGTGTTCCTCCGTTAAATCTTCACGTATCAGTTGGACGATGTCCATTCCTCTATAATTTCCCATTGCTGGATATATGCCCTCTTACCTGCACAAAATTTCCAAAAAAAACACTAGTTAGAATAACTCGTCAGCTGGAAAAAATGGCCGTACCGAGAAAAGAGCTAAAATACAACTTTTCACGGGTTTCACTTTACATGCGACGATTGTATCAACAAGTGATGCTGGGAAAGAAGAATGAGTTCATTGGATAACAAACAGTGACAAAGTGTCAAAAGGGCATTCGAAGACTACTGCTGGAACAAAAATACGCACCTGCTTAAAACTTCTCAAAACCGCTCCACTGGTTTCTTGCTACTCATCTCCATTGGCCTATACAAGAAAGAGAGTCACTCGCACGCCAGAAAGACTACATTAACATTACTCGTTTCAATTCAAGTCATCAGGAATTTCCGACCCCACTGATTCTGCACTGATTCAGTGCGTTTATCGTAAAACACTGATTCCGCACGTCATACGTGCATTTAGAAGTGTCGTTACAGTACGGAAGTGACATGCATTACTAAGATGTCAATGCAGTGTCTTTTCCGTGATTATCAAAAAAATATTGTTTCTGCACGGAAGTCGTGCTTGACGGAATCCGTGCGTTAATCGTGTATCTACTTCACATGACTGATAAGACACGGATAACGTGCAATTTTAATTAATGCGAATTCAGTATCGTATACGTATCATATTAATGCCTTTTGTTATATTCGTGCGATTTCAGTATCTATTATAATGCAAATCATTGTCGTACGACATCCGTGTACAATATTTTAATATATTTTTTGGAATTTTTTGAAATCTTTTGGATTATTTCAAAATATTTTATATTATTTTGGAATATTTTGGAATATTCCAAGAATATTCCAAGAATATTCTTTAAATTATACTTCCGGTTTAATTTCCCAAAACATTTTTAGATCTACATTTATAGAGTTTAGAAGCAATACACATTAAAATTTCAAAGAAATAACATTTTATATTTTTAGAATTCAAATTTGGTATTATTGGTTATCATTGTACTTTTCATCATAGGAGCAAAAAAAAATAGCTCACAACCACCACGATTTTGGCAAAAAATAAAAAAATTCAAAAAATTATGAAAAAAATCCTAGATATAGAAAACGTCCTGCATAATCTAGTGCAAAAAAAAAATTGGAAAAAAAGTTTTTTTCACATAGTTAAAAACATTCAAAGTCCACTAAAAAAAAAAAAACAGCTCACAGCCCTGAATCTCTGATCTGCCATCACGATTTTGGCAAAAATTTTAAAAATTCAAAAAATTATGAAAAAAATCCTAGATATAGAAAACGTCCTGCATAATCTAGTGCAAGAAAAAAATTTGGAAAAAAAGTTTTTTTCACATAGTTAAAAACATTCAAAGTCCGCTGAAAAAAAAAAAACAGCTCACAGCCCTGAATCCCTGATCTGCCATCACGATTTTGGCAAAAATTTAAAAAATTCAAAAAATTATGAAAAATATCCTAGATATAGAAAATGTCCTGAATAATCTAGTGCAAAAAAAAATTGGAAAAAAAGTTTTCTTCACATAGTTAAAAACATTCAAAGTCCGCTGGAAAAAGAAGTTCGATAATTACCAAAAGAGTTCCATTCTATGCATGAAGAGCTTGAGGTGGTTTGGTGGTTGCGAACTTGATTGGCAACCGGAAGGTTGAGAGTTCAAATCCCACCGTTGGCGATATAGAGCTTGGGAAGCCCAAGCTATGGTGGGCCCCACCGCATGTGCGGGCAATTTCCGTGTAATTGAAGTGGGTAGCGAGGAAAGTAATTATTTTATATTTTCTATTATTTTATTTTATTTTATATTTTTTAATAATATTATTTTGATCAAATTTAGATATAAAAAGAAAAGAAAATCTAGATATGGAAAAGATGATGTCACACGAAAAACGCACTGAATCAGTGTAGTTTTAAAGACGATTAAAACACGACATTTGATGACTATAAACAGTGCTGAATTCATACGTTTTCAATGGATGTATTAATCGTGTCGAATCAGTACTATATCCGCTTGTACGAACATCGTGTCATATCAGTGTAGTTGCGATGAATGACGCAACGATGCAGAATCAGTGCGAAAATCGTACGAACCCTTGAAATATCGGAAATCGCATTGAATCAGTGCAGAATCAGTGGGGTCCGAAATTCCTGATGGTAACACTAGTAACATTTGGAACCCCCGAGGACACCGAACTGACCTATTCTTGTTTGCTCGTTTGGTCGTTTGCTCGACGACGAAAAGGAAAAATAACCAAAGCAAAGACTCAAAATGAAGAGTCTGACATTGATTCAACTGCACAATCCAACTCAAAATCCCACATTAGAGTTAAGGCAAAAAAAATCCTCAAGCTCTGGAACCCTAATCAGCAATCATGAGCTCCTAAACAACGACACACAACCAAAGACTCCAATCTCAAAAAATTGAGGCTCTAGTCAAATGCAAACTCAAAAAATTGAGGCTCTGGTCAAATGCAAAGGACGTAGAAGCGCTCGAAAAATGGTCTACACTCGAGCTCTGAAACCCTAATCAGCAATCACGAGTTCCACAACACCAGAAACCAAAAAAACGGAGATTGATGGGAAGGGTGCAAAACTGACATGGATTCGCTGCTGCTCCGGCTCGGTGGCCAAATCTTCCGCAGACTGAGAGCAGCTGCGGCTACGAAACGGGTGGAGCTCCAAACCACGAAAGAGGACGACGAGGGTGCTCAACGTGGAACTTCAGGTGGCCGAGATTGATCTTCATCGTCCCTAAAAGCCCTGAAAAAGCACCCGCGCCCTTGCAATCACCATGGCGAACGAGGCAGGTCAAAAGGGAAGGCGTGCGGATAGAGGAGTGAGGAAAATTGAAGGCAAGCGAGGGTACTGACCATGATGAAAGCGCCGAGTTGATGCGGCGAGGTCGCGGGGCGGCAGAGGTGCAACTCTTGCGACAACAAGACCGAAAGAGAAACCCTAAACACTGAGTTTGTTGCATCCACGTCATGGATGAGGGCCGGTCCTCTTGTTCTAATATTCTGTTCGTTTCATAATGAATTTATTTAGGGCTTATAATAGTATTTTTTAATACATTGGACATGCCACATAAGCAAAGCAGGAGTTACACATCAACAAATTTGCATGTGGAAAAGTACAGTGCCCAAATCAACAGAAAAGAGGCATGTGTTTGGACTATGTACAAAAAAACTTTAAAAATCAGTTAAAGTGGTCGATGCAGTGCATAAACCAACATAAATGTGTTGGTTTTCTGTTGATTTGGACTGCATTTTCTAATAGTGAAAAGATACTTCTATGCACTTGAAGACTCAAAGAGACTCCTCAAAATGGGACCCCCAAAGCTTTTATCAAGGACTTTGGATTCTCATTTGCATTGATATAAACAACATTGCCAAAGCCTAGAAATAGTGCAAACCATGTTACGCTTGTGGAATGACTGTTGTACCTTTACACCATGCAAGACCAATAAACATTAGCATCAGCAAATCCATCAAGAATTAGGGATGACAATACATTGCTGAAGCCAACATCACTATACCAGTTTCCGTTGTAGTTTTCCTTTCAACAGTGTAGTGTGGTACAAGATGTCATGACCTAAACACATAGTCAATGTCTCGTATGACGTTGGAATTGTAAGCCAAAGAATTTCCACTGACGTCAAATGTGACATAGTAGATGATAGGATGGCATTGCATTGAATGTCGTCTATTGCATCTACTTAACATCCAGACCAAGTATCATCGAGACATGCCGTAGAAATTTAGAGATGTCATTTAAAATAATACCACACACGTCTATTTGGGCTTCATTTCGTTTGGACACACTGATTCAATGACAATGGATGCATCGTTCGTAGTAAGTCGGATATTTGACATTAGTAGTTTGTAGACCATTAATGCAAAGATTTGAGAGCTCGATAGCGTGATTCGTCGAATCGCTCTAGATCGGCGGTGCGGGCTGCAAGAACACCACTCGGTGAAGAGTCGGTTGGTGTGGTCTTGGTTGGTACCAAATACTCGGTAGGCATTAAAAGGATGATGCCATACAAAAGTTGGAACGGCGTATGGCCGATACCGATCTTGAAAGCGGTGCTGTAGGCGAATAAGACCGTCGGTAGCTGTCGGTCCCAGTCCGTTCTGTTGTGATTTTCCAATTTCAGGAGGAGTTGGACGATCACTTTGTTGGTGGATTCTGCTTGGCCATTTCCTTGACGGTAGTACGTGGTAGATGTTGTGTGGCGCAGCGAAAAGTGCTCCATAAGGACGTAGATTACTTTGTTGTTGAAGTGTACGCCTTGGTCGCTGACGAAATGGAGCAGGCAGCCAAAACAGGTGAAGATGTTGTTATACAGGAATTTTGCCGTATCCTTGGCTGTATTGTCCCGGAGTGCTACCGCTTCGACCCATTTGGTGGCATAGTCCGTGGCTACCAAGATGTATCTATTCCCTGTGACTGTGCGTTCAAGAGGTCCCACAAAATCAAGTCCCCATTTCATAAAAGGTTCCGTTGGTAGAGTGGTAAGTAATTTACCGGTGACGGCTTTTTTGAGTCCGCCGACTTGCTGACACTCATTGCAACTGCAAAAGTATTCAAAAACGTCTTTGTGCAGAGAGAGCCACCAGTAGCCTGCGTTGAGGATTTTCTAAGTAGTAATCTCAGTAGAGAAATGTCCTCCCAAGTTGCCGTGATGAAGCTCCCGGATAACCAATGTGCTTTGGTCGCCGGAGATGACCTTCTGTAAGGAAGAGTTTTTTCTTTGTCGATATAAGGTGCCTTCGACTAACTGGAATGGGAGGGCTCGGTATGCTAACCTTTTCTTGCGCTCGGTACTCTAGTCGGAAGGGAAGGTTCCGGTTTTGAGGTAGTCGTACACGGTAGTGAACCACTGCAGTTGTATGCTGAACAGTTGGGCGTCTGACGTCGCGTCCGTAATGTCGGAGGCCGGTTCTGCTACCGTGTTCCGAGAGAGCGCGTTGGCAATACCATATGTCTTGCCCAGTTTGTAAACGACTGTAAAGTCGAACTCCAGGAATAATAGTAGCCAGCGAGCAATGCGTTCGGAAACTTGAGTCTTGTTTACCAAATATATCAATGCCATGTGGTCTACGTAGAAAACGAACCCATTACCGAGGAGGTAGTGCCGAAATACCTCCTCGGTAACCATATACCATCGCCAAGGCTTTGCGCTCGGTCGTCGTATGATTCTTTTCGGCGCGGCTCAGTAATCGTGATGCGTAGACAATGGACTGGCCGATTTTTCCGGTAGGGTTCTGTGCAAGCATAGCTCCTACTGCAATATCGGAAGCATCCGTATGAATGTGAAAATTGAGCATCCATTTGACTGCGACGAGGATGGGGGCATTGACGTAACGCTTTTTGATCTCGATAAAGGCCTTGTCACGTTCGGTAGTCCAGGTGAATGGTTCATCTTTTTGAGTAAGCATAGTGATTGGTGCCATGATTCTTGCGTAGTCGCAGATGAAACATCTGTTGAATTGTGCTAGTCCGTTGAAGACCTGAATGTCCTTGACGTTGCGGGGGCGAGGCATTGTGACAAGAGCCTCAATCTTCTTGGGGTCTGAGAACTTGCCTTCAGATCCAAGAATAACGCCGGATCGAACTAAAAAACAACATTTTTCAAGGTTGAGACTAATACTGAATTCACGACAATTCGTGAAACAATTCCGAAGTTTGTTAAGGTGCGTCTTGGTAGTACTATAAACGCTAAAATTGTCGAGGAAGAGACTCATGAAATCACCGAGATATTCTTTAAATGCTTGGTTGACAGCGCGCTGGTATGTCGGAGGAGTGTTCTTCAACCTGAAGGGCATCACAACCCACACAAAGCCACCTTAGTCGGTAATGAACGCCGTCTTGTGTTGGTCTTCTGGTGCAATCTTGATCTGGTGATACCCGGAGAATCCATTGAAGAAGGATTACATTTCGTGACCTGCTACCGAATCGAGGACCTCATCGGTAAAAGGTAGCGGGTATGGATCCTTCTTGGTTGCTTTGTTGAGACGCCTCAAATCCACACAAATTCAAAGTTTGCCTTTTTTTTTCGGTACCACTATGATTGGTGACAACCAAGTAGCGTGGTTGACTGGTTCTATAAAGCAAAAGTTTATCAAGTTTATCAAGTTTATCAAAGTTTATCATTTTTGACAGCTGCGGCGCAATTGTGATTCATTCGGTAGCGTACCCGATGGGTTGGGGGGATGCGGGTGTCGGGTTCAATCTTGTGTTGAGCGATATGTTCTAGAATTCCACGTAAATCGTGGTAGGACCACGCAAAGACATTTTTGAAGGCGTGGAACAATTCTTCTACCTCCGGTAGGGGGAAATCGGGAACGGTAGTGCCCATGCAAATAATGTTGGGGTCGGTATCAATACCAAGGTTGAAGTCTCGTAGTTGATCCTCCTCTGTTTAAGACTATTTTGCTACCAAAATAGTTTTTACGCTTTCCCATATCGATACTTCATCGATTGGCATGCTGCCTTCCGTGTGGGTGATTACTAGTAAGGTGAGGTCGGTAGTGCTTACCTGGCACAAGTCGTCAAAGGCCAATGTTCCAATTGGATGGAGGAACTTCTCCGCTATGAGCAAGATGACTTCTTCTTCATCAGTAAGACCCTTTACGTAATTGTAGCAGACTAGCGCGTCGGGAGTTGTGGCTTCAAAGCCTAATTCCCAGTTAATTTGCACTGTTTGTATGGTACCATTGCCCAGGATCTGTATGTGGTCGTTAGCCCAATCGTGGACTACTCTAGGGTCCCGAAACCATGGTCTTCATTGACGGAGTAGGCAAGAACAGGGAAATGGGATGCGGCGAAGAACAAGACCACAAATTGAAGACGGCGAGCCAGACCAGGAGGTACACGGAGGGCGAATTTGGCAGGGCGACCTTAGCAATTGTACGGGCGACAGCGGTAGTTCATCAACTAAGCTACGATCACGGAGAGTACAACGACGACAAGCTGTTGTGGAGCAAAGACAGAGCAGCTGAATTCGGGATGTCGACGGCAATAGGGCGAAATTCATAGGAAGATACGGCAACGGCGACGAGTAGGCGAAGAGCGGGTCCAGCAATCAACAAGGCAGCAACGACTTCGGCAAGGCTAGGGCGAATCTGCAGCCGGGTCCCGGATTGAACGAGCAGCATTGGAGACGAAGATGACGATCGCAATAGCATTGAAAGCGACCTAGCTGTCGCTGGAACTGCAACGACCAACAACGATGACAGGGCGATCAAGATCAATAGACGAAGACCAGGAGGCAAGGCGATCATGGCAACAAGGTCGGAAACGACGCTCGGCAGTGAGTGCCGGGGTCCGGGTCTGATATGGGTTCTAAAAAGGACTGTCTCACTAAAATACTGTCATTTTATAATTCACTTAATGTGTGCTAGAAATTACACATTTTCAATTCACATGAATTTAATGATAGATTCATGAGAAAGTTGTAATATTCCATCCAAAATAGTATTGAACAAGAAAAATTGAACAATTTATATATTCCTTTTTATTCTTTTATTCTCAAATCCGGAACTCTCTCAGTTTCGAATTTGAGACAAAAGGAACAATCCAGAATATCAGTTTATAGTGAAGTAGATCATAAACAAGAAATTTAGCTAAAACAACGTTTGAGTTATATCTATGTTTAATTTTAACTCCTAATTTGATGTTTTACTATATTTCCTTATTTATGAGAATTTTCAAAAATCAAATATTTTTACACAATCTAAAAAGACTATGATTTCATAATATCTTTGTCTTAAAACTATATGATATGCTAAAATTTAAACATAATAAAGTGCATGAATATTTGTTTTTATAAAAAAAACCTTAAAGACATAGTCCTTTCGCTACTATAATGTGACCAGGTGCTAAATATGATAAATTAGGAAAAAATTCAATTTTTGAATTTGACCTATATAGCATATGATTATTGTGTACGAACATGCCATCTATAATACCATGTGATTTTGGTAATTTTCCAATAATTTTTTCATTACCAAAAGGACATTCTTCTAAAATCCGGACAGTCCGGGAAGGGGTACCCTGATCAAACCCGGACCCGCCGGGAGAAATTAACGACGGCTTCATCGACTGTGCGGAATTCAACGAATACGAGGAAGACCCGAAGGCAACAGCAGCTAACCGGTCCTTGGTTCCTCCTGGTGCTAATACAGAGGGATAGCGTGACAATAGGGAGGGAGAAATTTCCTCTCCTTTTTTGCTTAAGTTTTTGAATTGTGTGGAATTGTTTAGGTCTAGTAAGGCTAGGATGATTTAGATAAACCTTATTGCTTAAAATTGGTAGTTTTAATTACCTAAAAAATATTGTGTGCATTCATTTGTTTTGTCCCATTGTTGTAAGTTAATTGTTTTGTATTTTGTGATTGCTTTATACTAGGTGGTTTTGGTTGTGTATTGTGGGTTTAAATTGGTCCGGTGAAGGGTATAGCGCGGAAGCGCTGTCCAATTTTCAGCAGGCTAAGTGTGAATTTTTGTATACAAATTAGGGTTTAAATCTAGGGTTTTGGGCACGACGCGGAAGCGCTGCCTAAATTTGCCCAAGAAACCCTAATTTGGTTTAGTATTGTGTTGTTTAATGCACAAGGGTGCTTATTATGATCTAGGAAGTGTTTGTATGGATTAGGAACCAAGGGTACATTCAACCATTGGTTCTTCATGCCCTTGGAACCCTAGGTGTATGTTAATTTATAATCTTAAGCCTAAAAACCTAATTATGAGCCCTAAATCCCAAATCTAAGCCCATTTTAGAGCACTAAGAGCCTAGGGTAGTTCGGAAATGGCTTGGGGTCATTTGGGTATTTATAAATGGTCAAAATCAACCGTTTTGCATGTGCTGTAATTTCTTGACATTTACCCCGTTAGTCCAATTTTTACCATTTTTTTCACCGTTTAAGTTAGAAATTTCCAACACAAACGCCTCGGTTTAAAGGAAGTCCACTGCTTGCACATTATATTCACCCACCCTCGGCCGGACATATGGCTTTTTTACCGGCAACGGTCAAAGTACTCATTCCAAGCAATATCATATATGCCGAATTGACATCTTTACAAGAAATGACGGTGAGAATAATGATATAGGAATATCCTGTTATTGAAGATCTTGATATCCCTGAGCAAGTCAAGCGGCTGGACGTGGGAACTGCAGGCCATCCTTAATTTAAAAGGTGCCTGGGTTGGGTCGGTAGTCCAAGTCTGCGTCGCTCGGTTTCGGTGATGACATTGACTCCCGAGCCTCCATCCAGCAGAACGTCGTGTAACTGGTGATTGTCAATTTTTGCTGAGATGATAGGCATGTAGCGGTCAATCGCGACTACCAAATGGACCGCTACCGTGGTTGTCTCGGTTATCGAGATGGAAGAAGTGGCTTTCTGTCCCAAACGGCGGTGGATATGTTCGGTGATGCTAAGTGCAATAGCCATAAGGGTTTTGAGACTGACATGTATTGTCTGTGATTCGATTTATTGAAGAATGGTTTTGCAGATGTTTATGGCGGTATCCAGAGAGGTCGGAATGACGCGAGGTGTTGGCAGCTCCAAGGGTAAGAGGTCTTGCAGCTCACGTATAGTTTGGATCATTTCTTTGCGCAGCTGCTCTTCTACTTGCCAATCAAATGTCTCGATGGTGCAATGTGCTTCGGTAGTTGGGGTGGGATTGTCCGGTACTACCGGGTCCAGACAAAGCGTGTGACTTTAACTGCGAGGGCCGACGTGAGAGACGTCGACGGTATAAACATCGGTAATGACTATCCAAGATCCCGAGTTTGTGGGTAGTTCCTTTTGGATGCCTTTTTTAACCTCAATATCGAAGAGGAGTGGGCAACGGTGTCCCGAGTGCTCCAGCTAGCGGCATACATTGCATGGGTATCGTTCTACTGGGGTGCTAATACGAGAATTACGACGGATGTCAGTACTTACCGGAGTAGGTATTGGTTGAGTTTGAATCTGATGTACGGAAGTCGTATCGGTTTTCTTCCCGTAGTCACTTGCCGGATTCCGATAACAAGTCGCCCATGCGTTCGCATCTAGTGCATTTGAGGTTTCGCCGTGCATAAGGAATTTCGGACCCCAGTGATTTTGCACGATTTCAGTGCGATTTTCGAAATTTAAAGGGTTCGTACAGTTTTCGCACTGATTCCGCATCGTTGCATCATTCATCGCAACTACACTGATATGACATCACGTTCGTACAAACGGATATAGTATTGATTCGACACGATTGATATATCTATTGAAAACGTGTGAATTCTTCACTCTGTACCGTTGTCAAATGTCGTGTTTTAATTGTCTTTAAAACTACACTGATTCAGTGCGTTTTTCGTGCAACATCATCTTTTCCGTCTCTAGATTTATTTTTCTTTCTTTATCTAAATTTGATCAAAATAATATTATGAAAAATTATTAAAATAATAAAATAATATAAAATATAAAATAATTATTTTCCTCTCTACACGCTCAAACTACCCAAACCCACGATGGGACCCGCCACCGCTTCCCAAGCTCTATCGTCCACGGTAGGATTTGAACTCAAGACCTCTCGGTTGCAAACCAAGCTCCAAACCACCAAACCACCTAAAACACCTAATGCAAAGAATGGAACTCTTTTGGTAATTATAAAAGAATGAAACGATTGGCAATTTTTTGCCATGTGTATATAATTCTTTTTTCAAATTTTTTTTTGCACTACAACATGCAAGGCTTTTTCTACAAGTACAAATTTTTTCAAAATGTTTTGATTTTTTTTTTTTTGCCCAAAATCGTGATGGCAGATCATGGCTGTGAGCTGCTTTTTTTTTCTAGCGAACTTTGAATATTTTTAACTATGTTAAAATTTTTCTTTTCCAAAATATGTTTTATGCACTAGATCTTGGTTTTTTTTTCATAGTATTTTAAATTTATTTATTTTTTGCCAAAATCGTGGTGGCTGTGAGCTTTTTTTTTTAAGAGACTTTGGATGCTTTTTTGCAATGTAAAACAAAATTCCAATTCGTTTTTGCAGTAGATTATGCAAGCATTTTTTTGTATCTAGAAAAAATTTCAGTTTTTTTTAATTTTGTTTTTGTTTTCCCAAAATCTTAAAGGCTCTGAGCTGTTTTTTATTTTCAGTAGATTTTTAGATATTTTTAGCACTGTAAAAAATTCTTTTTATTCCAAATTTTGTTTGCACTCCACTATACAAGCTTTTTTCTATACCTAGAAAAAAAATTCAATGGTTTGAATGTTGTCGCAAGCAACTGAGAGCTCATGCAATTTTATTTTTGAAAAGTTGCTCAAATTGAGTTCAAAGAAAGTCTATTTTTAAACCCAATTTGACTCGCAGTGCTTTGAGAGATCATGTTTTGATCGATGCCCCCTTTTATGAGCTGCGCAAGACTAAAATACTTATAACTGAATTAAACTACAATTTTTTTCTAATAGGAAATCAAGTATGCTTTCAAACCCAATTTGAATCGTGCCAATCTGAATTAAACTTTGCTTAGGGTAAACTTTCAGAAAAAAAACTCCTGTACATTGTCTTGTGTTACAAATTTTTCTATTTTGAAAAAGTAATGTTGTCCTTTTCTATACAATTGTTTTTTGCTCCTATGATGAAAAGTACAATGATAACCAATAATACCAAATTTGAATCCTAAAATATAAAATGTTATTTCTTTGAAATTTTAATGTGTATTGCTTCTAAACTCTATAAATGTACATCTAAAAATGTTTGGGGAAATTAAACCGTAAGTACAATTTAAAGAAGATTCTTGGAATATTCCAAAAATTCCAAAATAATATAAAATATTTTGAAAGATTCCAAAAATATTCCAAAATAATATTAAAATATTGTACACGGATGTCGTATGAAAATAATTTGCATTATAATAGATGCTGAAATCGCACGAATATAATAAAATGCGTTGATATGATACGTAAACGATACTAGATCCGCATTCAAAGCAATCGCATTTTATCCGTGGCTTATTAGCCATGTAATGTAGATACACGATTAACCCACGGATTCCGTCAAGCACGACTTTCGTGCGGAAACAACACATTTTTGATAATCATTGAAAAAACACTGCATCGACATTCTAGTAATGCATGTCACTTCCGTACCATAACAACACTTCTAAATGCACGAATGGCGTGCGGAATCAGTGTTTAACGATAAACGCATTGAAATCGTGCAAAATCAGTGGGGTCGGAAATTCCTGATGTGGGTTGTCCCTCGTACCGGTTGACGGAGGAATTAGTTGTCGAGTTTTGGGTAGGCCTTCTTCCGCAGTGTGTGCCGAGTCCACTGCTTTGGAGAACGTCTGTCGTTGAAGTCCTAGTTGCTGAAGACGCCTCGAGGTCGAACTTGGGCGGTGGACTTGCAAATCTAGTGTGGCGACGGGCCATGGAGAAACCTGGTGTACCGGGCTCGGAATAACTTGACTAAAGCGACTAAGTCGATGGATCGATAGGAAGGTGCTAGTAAGGCGCTGCGTCACACACCAACTAATCAATCAGAGAGTACCGGGATCGGTGATTCCGTGAGTTTCAAGAAAGCAGTTTCTAGATCTCAAACACTAGATGGTCGCTAAATGGTAGCTCCTCTTTGTGAAAACCTACTTGTAATCAGTACCGGAGGATATGTTAGCTACCGAGGAGAAATCAAGAGAAATTCAATAAGACAAGATTCAAAACTAGCTCGGTAATCATAAACAGAGGAGAAGGTGAGTTGATCAGGGAGGGAGAATACAAGCAGAAGACTATTCGGTAGACACAGAATCAGAGGAAAGTACTTCAGACAAAGAAATCAAGTATCTTGGAAAATGTAGTGTGCTAATGAGTTTGGCTCTATAGCTTTTATACCACAGTACAACCAGATCTGACAGTTAGGTCAGATCGGTAAAAAAGTGTTTCCTAGATCTACCTACTGGGGTAACTTGAAAATTTACCGGTGTAAAACTCAGACCGGTAGACCTACCGGTAGCTCCTAATATACGGTTAACACGCCACTACCTTGGATTGAAATTGATACCCATGAAGAATATGAGATGAATAAAGTGTTATTTACTCAACAAAGGTGGAGCTACCTAGAATATTTTATACATTGGAATAGTTACAATATCAATGAGCGCACATGAGAGTGGGCAAAAAATTTAATTAGTCCACTTCAAAAGGTACAAGAATTTCATCAATTGTATTACGATAAATCAGATTTTGTCATTGATAGAGCATCATTGTATCAAACTTCACGGTGAAGCCCTGTATTAATTGTATATATAAAGAGAGGAGAGTTACAAAGATCAACAAAAAAATTCAACCAATAACCCCTAAACGTCCCAGTGTCTTGAAATTGCATTACGAACGGATTCAAAGACTTCTCGCGTTTTCATCAATGCTTGGATGAAACTCATCCAATTTTTGGAGATCCTTTACCAAGTTGTTGTCCTATCTAATGGCTGGATTTAGTCATACTAGAGTACATATTTTTCTAAAATTACAAATGTAGAAGTGTTTCAAGTTGTTGACCAAGCCAAAACTGCATTGACTCTAGTTCAAAGTGGAATCGTGAAAAATGAGGTCATAAATTTAAGAAATGCAAAAATTTCAAAGTATCTCAACATGTAAGAGTATCTCAATTCAAACTCATTCCAACAAATTTTACTCAAAAAATATTGAAATTTAGTTTGTAATGGAATTTAGAAGAAATTTATAATTTTAACTTTCAAATTTTATAATTAAATATTGGTGATTGTATTAGTGAATCAAACCGTACGCATGGAATCTAAAATTCAAAATCTAAAACTTTCATTTGTATATCAATTCCAGAATGTTCTTCTAAATAGTAGTTTATAATTTTTTTACTCAAATTGTTAATTCTAGGGACACCCTGCTACGTTTAGCAGTTAATACAAATTATAGTAACTTTTTGGTTTTGAAATCTAGTTTTTTCTAATCCTGAGGCTCAGTCTTACTTTTCTAGAGTATCTAATTCGAATGTCCATATAGACTATCAAGACCCCAAGCCATGAGTTCAATTACATTTGTTACAATTAACAAATTCATCACTAGGGCTTTACTACAACAAAGCCTTTATCAAAAGGAAATACTTAAAAGGTGAAGAAGATCTTGCTAGTTTATATTATTAGGTGTGTAAGAGGTGTATAAGAGATTGTTGGTCTTCAAAAGTTTTCAAAAGTTTTTTAGCTCCTTTTTTGGTACTTAAAATCTTTTCAAAACTTTTAAAAACCACCAAGCTCTTATACACCTCTTACATACCTAATAATGATCGAGCACCAAAATCTTCCATACTATTTCACTATTTAGAGTGAACAAATAAGAGTATAATAAAGCAAAATTCTTTGTTGATTCTTCAACTCCAAGGAGACTTTACGAATAACTCCATTGCTTAAAACTTTTTTATGTGCTAAATTGTTATGCAATTCTATAATGGACATTTATATATATATGTCATATTTAACTTGCTTTATGTTGGTTTTCACACTTTAATTCTATTTTTAACATCCTCTCAAGGACCTAATAAAGAGTGTAATCTCTACTAAAGAACTTAAAACAAGACCAATTGATGGAAATCAATCAATTTTGATGATTTTTTGCATTTAGAGTGAGAAAAATTTAATGTGGAGTCGTTTAATGCACTTGGGAGCACAAAGGTGCGGTTTTGGGCAATTTCAATGCAATTCGGGTTTAGAGGGGCTTGAATGAGTCTATGAACATTGATTTAGTGCTATTGAGGGACAAAAAGGTGTCAATTATGTGCATTGAGTGATTGGGATCACTAAGATGCTGTTTTGATTCAATCGAAGTAGTTGAAAGCTCCATTGAGTGATTTGAGGTGTTTTTGTGAACATCTTGGCAATTTGAGTGATGAACCTTTGCACTTAAGTGTTGGAAGGTGTGTGTGAAGTAGAGAAGTGCAGATTTGAGGTTTAGAGTTGTTGTAGAGGCATTGGAATCACAAAGGTACTACATTCTATCAAAAATCATAAAAAACAAGTGTCCATTTTGAGTTTGAGAGTTGAATCGAGTAGGGAGACGTACATCATGGCATCTTATGAGAATGAAGATCCCAAAGTGATGGACAAGTTTGATGGGGTGAATTTCCACTTGTGGAAGTTCAAAATGGAGATGGTGATGGCCGAGAAGGACTTGTGGGAGATTGTAAATGGTAGTGAAGAGCAGCCTCACTCTACTTCCGACCCTTGCGCTATGCAAGCATACATGAGGAGGGAGAAGAAGGCATTTCTAATTTTAGCTCTCAATCTCCCGAATGCGCAACTAGCACACACTTGCTCTTGCAAGACACTCGCTGAAGCATGGACTAAGCTTTGCAACATTCTCGAAGCCAAGAGTTTGGTCAACATTTTGTTTTTGAGGCGCAAGTTTTTCACCATCAAGATGGAGGAAGAAGACGACATGTTGGCGCACATCAACGAGGTCAAGGTACTCGTGGATCAACTCAAGAGTGCGGACGTGACCATCTCGGATGGAGACATCTTGATGACCCTTTTGGAAAGTCTACCACCCTCGTACAAGCATCGCATCGTAGCTATGGAGTCGATGCCCGTTTCCGAATTCACATTGGACTGTCAAACATTGCGGTTGTTGCACGAGCTCTCGCGGCGAAAGGTGAATGAGTCTCGTGGAGATAGTGCGGCTCTTATGGCGAAGCAACCCAAGAAGGGAGGCGGTAGGAGCTCTAGCGACAAGGTGTGCTTTCAATGCGGCAAGAAGGGTCTCAATGCAAGATACCGTTTCAAACGAAAGTACAATGAGAAGGGCGAGTGCCAACAATCCAATGACACGTGACAATGATAATGAGTACGCTTTTACCACAAGGTATGTCTCTTGTGACGTAAGCATGAGTCATGATGATTACGAATATGCAAACATGGCAAGTCACGTATCCTGCAACGGTAGTGTGAGTGATTGGATTGTGGATTTGGGTGCCTCGAGCCACATGGCACCTAAAAGGAGTTTTTTTCATTTGTATCATCTTATTTTGCCAAAGAGAGTGATTTTAGGAGATGATACGGTGCATGAGGCCGTGCGCAAAGGCCAAATTGTAGAAGACACCAATGAAGGGGGCCGTGTGAAGACAATCTTTATCAACGATGTCCTCCACGTTCCCAAATTAAAGGCCAACCTTCTTTCGGTGAGGCATTTGGTTGCAAAAAGCTTGCGTGAAGAGTTCACTGAGTCAAGACAAGGTGGCGATCATCAAAGAAATCAACGGCTTGTACAATGTCGAACCTTTTTCTGCCTAGAAGTAGTAAGTTAGGGTTTTAGGGTAGTTAGGAGTTGTCAAAATCTCCATATATGAGCCTGGAAGTGGCCATAATGGCAGATATTGTTATTTGTGCAAAAGAGGCGCTTGCGCGCGCTGGAGAGTTATTGCTAGGGTTCGGATTGGCGGCAGGTTTTCGGACTGGGCGTGGAATCCGGACTAGGACTGGGTGTGGATGGACGGGTCTCTGCTGAACTCGGCCGCATTTTGCGCTTTGTAATGGGCGACTTTAAATTGGGCGGTCCAGTGCGCATTCCAGCGCAGCGTTTCCAATCCTCCCGGTCGACAAATGTTTGTATTTCCAAACTCCGCGAGTGTTGAGGAAAAGTGTCGTCGCACGTGATACCGGACACTCCCCTAGAGCGCACTTTTTTGTATTAAAAATGCTCGTAGACGTGATTTTCGGGTTATCGTTCTACGGAGACTCTGTGAAGTGGAAGGTTTCCGGAGATTAGTCTGGGCTGGTGGTTCTTTCTCCTTTATCACCAGCTAACTCTTCCTCTTTCCATACTAAACCGAATCTTTTACTACTGACTGATCCGGTGGTGGCTAGATCTGGTTTCTTCCGGATTGGAAGTTCATCCAACCCTACTTTGTCCGGTCTATCCTAGCAACTTAACCTGGTTTATTTTCACCTCTGTTTTCCCTCAAAGGGTTCTCCATTTGCATTTTGTGGTGCTGGATTTAAAGACACACCCTTCCCTACTGATTTCAGTAATGGGAACTTCACTGCTTTCTAGATACGCTATCTCAACTCCTCAATCCGGGTACTTTCCGTATTGCACTTCAATTGCAGATTTCTCTCAAACCCACAACCTGTCACACAAGCGCAACTCGGTTTCCCCCTTTCCCAGAATACTACAACGACTTGCGAACCAGGGTAGACAATATTCAGGGTGCCCGAAATCGGTTGGTTCCTAACAATCTATTTTACTCTAGCTATTCCGTACCCTTCTATTACACGATCAATTCAGGTGCTGGCACCTCGACCGAACTACCCGTCCAAGAGTTTTGAGAGGATCGGAGCACCCCCTCCTATCCTCTCAGCGGTAACCGATATTGTTCCCTGCAACCGGGCATAGAAAATTCCACATTCAAACAACCTCTAACTCCCCCAAAACCTATATCCAGTCTTTTAACTGAATCTACACCAGAACCTCGCTAATCCTTCTGGTCACCAAGGGACTAATTGGACCACTGTCTGAAGCAACAACACACACACACACACACACACACAGAGCCTGTAGAAAAAGTGTGCCTGTGATCATTTACAAGGGAACAATGGTACACAAAAAGACCCAAGGAATGAAGAACATTCCTTGAAAAGAAGCAAACTCCAAACGCCCATATCCGGGAAATCCTCAGATACTAGAAACCCGGGATCCGAAAATCCGGAGAGCTCTCCCCACGGTTCAGCTCCTATCCAAAACTGCCACTAGCATTGGAATCTAAAAAGCCTACATTACAAAAAGAGTTCTAACCTACCTACTCAAAAAGCTTTCCTACAATGCCGGATCCACTAAATCCGAATCCTAACTAAACTGCTGAGCTTCGGAGCAGCTACCCCTTCGTTTCTTCCTCTCCGCCGTCTTTCTTTTGTTGCTCCTCTTGCTACTCCTCCTGATCCTCCTGATCCTCGTGCTGCTCCGCTTAATCCGGAACACCCGGTTCGCTCATTGGCTCACCGCATTCCTCCTGTTGTTCACATTCCGGTTTGCGTCGTTGCACACCATCCGGTTGACCGTCCAGATTACCTCCAGGCCCAGCCTCCAGTCCTTCCTCTCCACCCTGTTGGGACCTGGCTCCACCATCTCCCCTTCCGGATGAGACGCGCGCGCTCTAGCTAGGCTCTGGTCTACTGGAGGATCCAGTTGCGTCTCCAATTTCACCTTCTCCCTATCCGAGAGGCATCCGTGCTTGTCACGCAGATGGTAAAGAAATGGAGCAATGGAACAACCTTTTGTACCTCCGATCTTTGAAGCCTCTCGGTCGATAATCTCTTGCACCAAAATGCAGCGCCGGGTAAACCGTTTCTTAACCCAACCCGTGTCTCCCTTTCTGCGTGCCTCGAGTCCGTTCGGGCTGTCTGGAAAGCCGTAGGTCATGCGCCAGTGCTCCCGGGTCCAATGTTTGTACTTCCCCCGGATGTAATTCGTCCAGAAAGCTGGCGCCATTGGTCCTCCCACTAACTCCACCAGCATCTTGGAGTCCTCGATGTCCCTGGTCTGGTAGACAAGCTCCTCCAACTTCATGGTCGCGAGGTCCCAGCGCAGCATTTCAAAATCGCTCGGGTGCTGCGGAACAACCAGAACCACCTTCTTCTCCGCAATTTTGAACCCTGCAGAATTCTCTCCTCTCCACGCCATTTCTATAGACTTAGTCACAGTCTATGTACGCGATGTCTGAGAGGTCACAACACGGACGTTCACGGATGTCTCAAACAATGTGCACGATGTTGCATGCGTCATCCACCGGGGCGCGCAAGGTACGTCTCAGCAGCAACACTTGCAATGCTAATACGTCTTCTGTTGGAGTAGGATTATGGCGTGCGACGTTCATAGGTGAAACATGCACCTCTGCTTTCGTCAATGACATGTTCGTTCAAGACCCTGTGCTATCAAAAATTTATAGCTGAAAATTCCATCCACAACCTTCTTTTCTCTTTCATAATTTTTGTGTGCACTTGTGCACGACAACAAGGCATTGATGTTTTACAATAACATCAATTTGGACAGCATGTTTGTTATTTTTTACCTCTTTTTTTGGCATTGGTATAAGACATCACTTAGTTGTAGTAGTTCAAATTTTTTTAACTTCTACCATCAATTTCTATCTATGAACTTCTAAAAGATTAAAAAGAAGAGCAAAGCTTTGCACTTTGACAAAGAAGTTGATGAACCATACCATGCAAACACCCATACTCATCATTCAACTTTCATCATGTTTATTACAGTGTTTTCAGCTTAGGTATTGTCAAAAACTTTATATTTCTTAATATACTTATAAGCATTTAGACGCAAGTGTAAGATGTTTTATTTGTCTAAAATTAAAATTGTGCTTGTATCAGATTTTATTTGATTAGAATCTTGTAAAAAAAAATTTAACAAATTCTTAGACAAGTAAAACGTTTTTAGAAATGCAAGACGTTTTAGTAATATGAAGTCTTTAAGTTTATCTGAGTGCAATATAAATTCAAAAAATACAGTCAATAGCCAACATTGTAGGGACATCAATGATGACATCCAGCTGTCCATGAAGATGTCTAAGATAACGTCCATAAAGATGTCTAAGATGACATCCATGAAGATGTCTAAGATGACGTCTATAAAGATGTCTAAGATGACGTCCATGAAGATGTCTAAGATGATGTCCATGATGTCACTATGATCATCTACTGGGATGACTTTCATCCAGTTCACTGGATGAATAGAGGCGGCTAGGGTTAGCTGCCGCGGCCAGAATTAGGTCATGAGACCTTTAAGAGGAATTAGAGGTTGCACAAAGCTCATTTTTGCCTTCATTTCTCCAAGAACTTATAGTTTAGAGTGTAGAGGTTTTCAAAAGTGTTGCCATCTATTTTTAGAATGATTGTAAACTATAGTAAGAGAATAGTAGTTGTAGAGATGGGTGTGGAGAATAGTAGTTGTAGTTGTAGAATCCCATCCCTGCAACTAGTTGTAGAGAGAGAATAGACAATAATGGTTGTAGAAACCCTAAAACTTGTAGTACTTGATTTGTTGTGGATGAAACCCTAAAACTTAGAGTGTCCTAATGACTTAGGTATCCTAATATATGCAGCGCAAATGCACGAACTCCGTGAGGCAGCGCTCGTCAAGGTGTTGAGCAATTCTTGATCCATATTGTTACAGTCTTGATGTACAATAGTATTGCACAAGGAAGTGTAGCAGCTGGATAAAGACTTGAATCCCAGACACAACTAGAATGGGTGGTCGCAACTTGCAAATTAGCGGTTTTTCAAGCAGGTATGGCCTTCATGTTCATAGCATGCACCATATATATACATCATAGATGTCACTAGAGATGTCATTAGCAATGTTACCAGAGATGTCATCGGGCATGGCACCAAATATGTCATCAGAGATATCACTGTAGATGTCACCAGAGATGTCAACATAGATGTCACCACAGATGTTTGGGCTGGATGTCTGCGCTTGAGCTCCTAATTCTACAGCCTTGTTCTCCACCAAAACATGGTAATGAAGAATGTGATCGGGACAATGAGCCATTGCAAGCATTTGTGGAATTTTTGAACACAATTATGTGCGAGTGCTTCTCCTAGAACACGGTTTAGGACATGGTTGCGTCTAGCCAGACGTCGACGGCGACACTGCAATAGACATGGTTACGTGTAGGCAGGATTTCCTGGCAACATGGAAGATGACATATTTACGTCTAGCCAGACATCCTTGGAAACATGGTCGAAGACATGCTCACGTCTCGTGAAATGTCCCCTGCCAGTCGTAATTTTGTTGCATATAGCTTTCATATGTACGAAGGCGGACAGTTGAATGTGACAAGTGTCCTGGAATGATTCATCAATGAGAATGGGCTTTGTTGATCATTGAGTAATTTGACTATGTCGCAGACGTCATACACGAGATGGGGACGTTCTATGAAACATAGAGTCATCTCACCGGACATCCGAGAACCATTGCGCATGTGAATGAGTTGTATCAGGTCCATGATCCGCTTCCATGACGCAAGTGCAACATCATAATCTGAGTTGCCATGTTCTGAGATGCTATGCTGTACTATGTCGTGGGTTGTTGTGGAAGGGGTTGCTACATCAACACGTACTCTGGAATGCTATGGTATGTGATATAAACATGTAATTAGGCAAGGGTTTTTGTTGTACAGCCAAGGGTATGACACTCACTCCGAGCAGGAGGACGACGATGAGGACGAAGAGAACCCTAAATGAGGACACGGAAGAGGAGGAGACACCGCCTCCGTCTCAGCGGCGGCGCGGCACCATGGAGCGGGATAGGGACAAGAAGCCGCTAACTGTGGACCAAAATGGCCACCCATATGGGGCATTGGTGTCGGCGTTCGAGAATGACTTGTAGCTGCTCTCGAGGGACTTGTAGCTGCTCTCGAGGGACTTGGATCCATGTAAAAATTTTCCCAACCAGATTGTGCTGGCGAAAGATAGATTTTTGAAGCGCATGTGGGCAGGTGCATCCTTCTTATTTGTGCCACAAACTTCCAAGCCGTAGTGCAGAATTTAAACAAACGACATGCTCATCTCATTTTTTGCTGTTGCCTATTACATATGAACGTTATGATTTGACATTCCATACACATGATTCTCCATGTCTTGAAAGTGATGTGCAGATATCCTCTTGGACGTTAACGGATGTTCATGGAGACGTCTAAGTATGTCTTATGAGACATGTGAGGGTGTACATGGAAACATCCCCTGTGACAAGAGGACGTCTCAATCACAACATGCACGTCGCATTTCGCATGCTTCTACCCTGCAACTGTCTCTATTGTTCTTTTTACTGTTTCTTTGCCGTGAATGACTCTAGTGCATGCGTGATGCGTGAATTCGCAGCATGGGAGGTGAGGGGGGAGAACGGCCGGAAGACAGTAGACCAAGGGTGGATTTCCGTTCGAGTCAACAAGGGGCTGACCAACAAACGGTTCAGGTTTAACCGACTGATCGACCAGAAACAAGCGATATCACCGACAAGCAATGGAACTTTCTTGTGGCGAAGAGGGCGACTGACGAGTCCAGGGAAAAGTCGGAGCGGATGCGGAAAGTATCCAAGGGGAAGGACATACGGTCGAAACAGATGGCCGCACTCCGAGAGGTTGCGGTAGTGAAGCTAGTGCGTCACAATTTATCCAATGTATGCATGTACAGTCCAGCTTGCTGTATGTTGTTTGCCGAATGTGTAAAGATCTCCTGTATAGATGACAATGTGATTCAAAATGCCTCTATAAACATCCATCTGTTTCCACTGGCATTTTGAACATAGTAGGTGACGTCAGTGAATGTCTTAGACAACGTGAGGATGTTTCATAATGCGCATTGATGTCGTCGCAAACGTAGCTGGATGTCACTGGAGATGTTCACTGTCTTCTCGTGCGACCAATACGTAGTTTTGGCAATTCTTTCTAATAATGGCTGCAAGGACAATGCAAACACAATGGTCACGACTAAGCAGGTGAAGAGCTGTGGGTAGATATGCTGGAACAGTGAGGCGTAACCACGTTGTGGATGACGTCTGCAAAACGATTTAGGAAGCGCACGGACGTCTGCCGAAACATCCCTGCATTTGTGGAGACATTGCATAGACATGCTTTAAAACACTGCGATGTTTTTTGGAACTCTGTCTCGGCAATACAGCATGGTGTATTTTTCAATGCGATGTATGTTTTCCTTTTCCTCGTCATGAGTGTGAAGTGTATAGGACTGAAGTTGTAATGTGCGTGAATGAAAGCTTGCGTGATGACAAGTAGGGGAGTTAGACTGAAATCGATGACTTGGGTGGAGAGGGGAGGAGGTCATGAGTCTTTGGTGTGCATACCATACTTCAATGTCTAGTATGAATGCATGCATTTCAAGTAGTAGTGATGACTTGGAAGTGCAGGAGGTTGTGGATACACCGGGGGGGTCTTCGACAAGTTCAAGGCGCATTACTAAGCCCGACAACATTAGAAAGGCACCTTCAAAGACACCAAAGCCTGTAGGATTGTCTAAACCGGGGAAGACCGACACATTGAAGTCGACAGGGCCATCCAAAATGACCAAGCCAAATTCAACGAAGCAAGCGGACCTGTCGAAGGTAGTGCGGCTGAGAAGGTTGGGAAATGTAGAGGCACTGACATGTTTGGACTTGTATATACGCTTCTGAAATCCAGCTCTGCGGCGTTGAATACGGCAAATTATGCAATGTCAAAGTGGTTTTTAGATTGTCATTCCTAGTATACTGGGACATTGCTTAGAAAGAGTCCATGACATGATGTCATTGCACAAGTGGAGGTTGGCACGTCAACAAGATTGGAGGCGGCGAAGAAGAAATGAACATGCGCTGCGAATCAGACGCAGGTGATCCACAGCAGGAGGAATGAACGCTGAGGTACAACACGGACGCTGTGCACAACGTCTTCGCAGACGTCAACTGAGACGGTGTCGCAACTTCATGAGCGTTCATTTTTTGATAGAACATACCAAGAGACGTCTTAACCTGTGATGTAGCTTGAAGTATTTGCTGGGAGACGTCTAGAACTTTATTTTTGTATGGGATGCGGGTCCAGCGTTCATGCTTGTATAGAACGTACCATGCATATATTGAACGTCCCAATTATGATAAATACACCTGCCTATGGTCATCCGGAGGGCCTTGTTTAACCGCAATGGTTATTGGCATATGTTCATGTGTAGTCTCAAACAAGCGCCAATGAGAGTACAAAGACTATTGGAAGCACCAACAGCAAGCGATGACATTGGAGCGAGTGCAACATGTGGGTGCATAGTACATGGATGTGTGGTGGACGTATCCGTAGATGGGGACTTTGCGCTATTTGAGGTCACGGACAAAATAGTTATCACTATTGATTTGTGATGTTAAATCTTTTTATGCATTTGCAATGCGAGTACGTATTTGTGACTAGCAGGCATCACTCCCATGGAACATTACGAATGCTCTGCAATATAACGTCTGGATGCTCACCGAGACTAGTGCATGTTACGCAAGATGTATTGTTCTTCATGTTGTTCATGACATGGGGATGTTTGGGTAGTCGTGAAGGATGTCTCGGTTCATGCTCGACAGGTGACCTGACCATGCTTTGTGAGACATCTACGTATAGCGGCGGCTGTATCTCACAACACGTGGTGTAGGACGTGAGGATGATTTCTGGGTCGACTATGTGATCATGCTCATGTCTTTTATATCATGTTTATAAATGACGGCGACATGTTATAGGCTACGTCTTTGTGTTGACGATGATGTCTTCCGTGACACGTGTTACTTGACCTCGGGATGTTAGCTGGGACGAATCTCTTATCATGATGATGTCTTCCACAAACATCTAGAGTGACGCAGTGCATGTTGTTTAAGCCGTCCCTGAGAACATTGGCACGCTTGCATAATGACGTGACCATGCTTCGTGAGACGTCTACGTATAGCAGCGGGTGTATCTCACATCACGCGGTACAGCTAGTCAGGATGTTTTCTGGGTGGACTCTATGATCATGCTCATGTCTTTTATAACATGTCTATAAATGACGGCGACATGTTATAGGCTACGTCTTTGTGATGACGATGATGTCTTCCGTGACGCGTGTGAGATGACCTCGGGATGTTCTCTGGGACGACTCTCTTATCATGATGATGTCTTCCAAAAACATCCATGGCATCGCATTGTATGTTGTGCAAGACGTCCTTGAGAACGTTAGCACGCTTGCATAGTGACGTTCGCACGACCTCTGCAACGACAAGCTAAAAACATTGCCACGACTTGAATAGCAAGGCGCACGTCATCTACAACGTCCTCAAAGACAGAACGTGAGCACAAGCACGTCCGAAGAGATGTCTTGGAAAACGCCCGTACATTCATGCACACATGAGCCATGTCATCCGCAATGCCCACGCATAGAGCACGCAAACGTGCAGACGGACATAGCCATGTCAAGTTATGTATGTTGTGTAAGACATGGGGATGTCCGCATAAACCAACACCACCACATAGTACGTGTCGTAGCAGAGCTCTCGTAGGACATGTTCACGTCTTTTTGGGATGTTTCTTGAAACACAATGATGTCCTAGGAGACGTCCAAAGTAACATACTTCGGAAATGAATACCCCGCTAACCTCTGCTGACGTGACATGCCACGTCATAATTTCCCGCGTGCCACGTCGGAATTTCCCGGATCCACGTCGGATTATCGCCGCCACGTCGGAATGTGGCGGGACCACGTTTTCGTCCACGTCACCCATGGAGAGGATGAATTCCATCTCAACGTGGCACTGCTCGTCCTTTTGCCATTGATGTGGCGTTGACGTGGCGCCGATGTGTCACACCTTTCAACCTCCGAAATTCAGTTGACATCCCCCGATGTCTACGCGTTTTTGCCCATGTCTTCTACACATTACACCATGTCTATCGTATTCGCTATGCTACACGAGATGAGAGACCATGTCTACAAGTTGTTTTTAAGACATGACAAAAAACGCGGGTTTCTTATAGTGACCATTCACTGCCCAACTCATCATAGTGTTGTCTGAGATTGTAGTTTTGCTTGAACTCTTCCACGAGACCCATTGATTGAGTTGGGTCCACTTTGAGTTGGGAGCATTCATTGTCCAACTTATCATAAAGTTGTCTTGAGACTATGGTTCAACTTCAACCATTGCCTCAGACTCGTTGATTGAGTTGGGCCTAATTGGTGTTGGAGGTTTAGGTGATTCACTTTAGCAATGCCGAGGTATATAGAAGAATGAGATAAGTGATTGAGGAATTTAGGTGTGCGTCCGGGTGCAAAGATTAGGAGAGTTGAATGCTTGTATTGCCTGATGCAGATGCAATACAAAGCTGAAAGGATGTTTTGTCATTTTGGGTATAGACACGGACAAAACTCTACGCATGTTGAAGCATGCTCCCAAGATTCACCAAATATCAGAGCACTCTTTGGTTCGTGTGGAGTGCTTCCCAAGCCTCTCAAGATCATTGATAATGTTGGTAACGAGGAGCGTCGGATAGGAGAACTAGTACCCCCTGAGATTGATCATTGTTTGGAACACAGTACTGAAGTAGAAAATGATAACCCTCCATTGATTTCGTCGCAAAATTATACCCATGGTGGAATTATCCATCCGAGTGCACAAGTTTGAGCTAGTTCGGTGGGAATGGGTCTCCGTCAATTATCAATGCAAGAGGGGCTACAGTCATCTACAAAGTTGACATTGGATAGAATTCGGTCAACGGCGTTCTATGAAGCTAACATCCCTTTCAACGTGGTAAAACACCCGTCTTTTATCAACGCTATTAAACAAACTGCAGCAATGAAGTTGACGTACAAACCTCCTTCATACTACGCCATGCGAACCTCTCTATTGACGGCTACACGGGCACAAATACAGGTTGAGGTGAACGCTAAAACAAAAGATTCCATCCACAAATACGGTGTAACGGTTTGTTCGGATGGATGGGACAATGTTCAGAATCGGTTCCTCTTGAATGTACTGATGTGTTGCCCCGCTGGTGATACGTTCCTCGAATCTATTGATACGATGGGCAATAAAAAGGATGCACCCTATAATTTAAAACAAATGTGTGTACATATCAATAGAGTAGGTCCCACCAACGTGGTTCAATTCTGCACCGACTATGTTAGCAGTATGGTGGCAACGGGCCACATATTGACCCAAAGACATCCTCACCTTTATTTTCAAGGATGTTGTGCCCACATCATAGATTTAATTTTGCAAGAATGTGGTTCGGAAAGATGGGTGAAAAGCTTGGTGAAAAAGGCTCAAAAGATTTGCGTTTTTGTAAAATGTCACCATGCTCCAAAAGCTCTGTTTCGAGTGTACTCGCCCAACCACATTCTACACATGCCAGTAGACACCCGTTTTGCAAACAATTTCATCATGATTGAAAGATTTCTCCAAATTAAGGAGGCTTTAGAAAGGATAATCATAGATGATTGATGAGGTGCATATTTAATAGAATTGCGTGGAAGGAGAGGCAATACTCACGAAACAATGGGAAACGTGCGGCGTTCGATTTGTTTGGATGGGTTTTGGAATTCTTGCGAGAATCTTTTGTTTATAGGTACGCATGTCCTGGAAGTTCTCCGTGCTTTTGATGGAAAACAACATGCAATGGGAATGGCGTGGCTAGTCATGCAATAATTACAGAAACACATTCAAAAATTTGCAGACCCTCCTTTCAATTTAGAAGGTGAACTTGCAGAGCGTGCTTCAAACTCATTCCAAGCCCGTTGGGGTTTAATGTTGACTGACCTCCACTGGGCTGTGAGCCTCTTCAATCCTTTATTGTTAGGCAATATTCCCCTTCACGAGAACCCCCGTGCACGGCCAGCATTGAACCAGGTATTACGAAACTTGACTTCCAATGAAGCCACTTACCTTGTGGGTATTACGGAGTACTAAGACTTTATTGAAAGCGGGGGTGCATTTGAAGGAGTACCTTTAGCAGCAAGGGCCAATTTGCCTCCTCACGAATGGTGGGATGCATTTGGACATGGGGCGCCAATACTCTCTACTATAGCAAGACGAATATTAGCCCAAGTATACTTGGCCTCATCATGCGAATGCATTTAGAGCATGTACTCATTCGTTCATAACAAAGTTAGAAAGCGTTTAACCAATTCGAGAGTCGAAGATTTGGTTTACATATACACAAACACGAGGCTCATGCGGCGGAGAAGAGGTGCAACCTCTGCACCATGGTACGCACGGAACATATACTCGGACGATGAATCAGTAAAGGAAGATTTTGAGGTTGATTCGGAATTCAACCCCCGATGACAATTACGATGGTTTCTATCTTGATGATGACAACGCAAACGATGACCCCGTTGACCCCTTTGGTGCTCAACATGAATGGACCGAATTTGATCACTTTGATGCCAATGATTCCGATTCTTCTAGGAATAGTAGCACTGACTCTAGTGACTCTGACGGCTACCATTCTGATCATGGACTTGATGGAATGAATGTCTATAATTTCAACGATGCCAACGACGACGATATAGGTGCAAGACTTCCTTTTCCTCCTACCATGGATGAGAATGAAGTTTCTGTACCAATAGAAATGACCGTAGAAGTCCATCCACCCACTGTGCCACATGGCCAAGGATGTTCAACTTGTACGGAAAATATCCAGCCTTTGGAAGACATTACCCACGACGAAAGATCTCTTCAGATACATATGAAACATTACCAATGGAAACAGAGACTCCCTCTCTTGTCAACACATCATCGACTCATACTACTGGAATTGGAGCCACACTTCTTAATCTCAGTCAAACTAGGCGTAACGGACAAACTCAAACGACAGGACCTCCAACTACACAACCGATTACGAGATTACGGTTGCGTGCTGAAAATACACAGCCACCCAGTCCATTAGATGATCCAAATCCCTTTACCACCGAAGATATTGGTATCATCAACACTAGAGCACGAGGCTAAAAGCGGCATTCTAGTAGGGCGCCAAGGCCTTTTGTGGGATGCCAATGGAATTAGAGACACGTCGGGGTCACGGCCTACCAAAAAATTAGACACTTCCAACCAAGGTGACTTAATTTTACGTGTTGTTTCACTCGGACCAGATGACGACATCAGTTCAAACGGTAGTAGTCTTTCAAAAGCAGAGGCACCTAACAATGATGATTTTCAAGGTTAACATCTTCACAGCCATCCCCTGCTGCTTGTACTGGCTAGACTGCCCTGTCTGCCTCGTCTGCCCCGTCTGCTCTGTCTACCTCGTCTGCTCCGTTTGCCCCGATTCCGTCTGCCCTCACTCTGACAACCTCGATTGCCATCATAATATGCTTCAGCTGCCCTTTTTCAAAGTGGGAGACCTTATGGAAGAAAAGTATTAAATCTAGTTTCAAATGGCCCATTTTCAAAGTGTGAGACATCATGGAGGAAAAATATTAATTCTAGTTTCAGATGGCCATTTGCATCACCATTGTTAGTGGCGCCTTTTTTTTTTTTCATTTGTAATCAGAGGAATCATTAGTTCATTGATCTTCGCTTACAGTTGTAACTTTTTTGGCAATGATTATAAAGCTATCGCTTTTATCAAAAAAAAAACTCAAAGCATTATTCTCCTTCACTACTTCCTGCGCTTTTTTTTTCTCAATGATATTCCAATAATTTCACGCTATCTTAAACGATGAAGATTAATACCTTGTTAATCTATTATACAATACACATTGCTCTGTTTCACTTGACCGTTTCGCGCTGGAATCCGTTGAGGAGACAACCCAAGCTCAAAAACAAGTGGCTTCAATGTCCTCAACGGCACGGGTCCTTCTACTATAATACAAACATACATATATGAATGGACCAAGGCAGTGGTTTAGGTATCCAAAGCAGGTTTGTGGACTGCATGGGAACCTTCCACGAGTGGGATTTTTCATCTACACGTGGCAGCTCTACATCTGCACCTCTGCGAATCTTGGATGCCTTTCGTTGGAGCGAATGAATGTCGTTGGTGAAGTGGCAGCGGTAATGGAAGGTAGGATATACTGACGTCACCAGGTTCGTTGGACGGCTTCTCTATCACAGGCAGCAAGTAGCGGGCAGCAACGGCCAACCAGGTGCTCTTAGTGCTGGGAAAGGCGCACCTCTTGTCTTCCAAGGGCGGACATGCGACCTCTTCATCTTTCACCAGACTCTTTGAATTTTGTAAGCGAAGGCTGCGTCACTACAGTGTCCATACTCGTCGTTGACGTTTGGTTTGATTCTTTTTCTCTTTGCATCTCCTTATTTCTCTCATTGTTTTCTTGTTCCTGTAGAGAGAGATATGAAAAAATAATTGTAGAAGTAACATTTCTATTGGAAAAGAAATAGGGAGATGTTTCAAAAAAAGGAAAAAAAAAGAAATAGGGAGGTTGTTCAAGTTTATCAAGTAGTGAAGACACATAAATTTTTTTTTTTTTTTTTTATAGGAACATTGCAAGTGTTAAAGTACTTTTCAAGGACGTTGAACTATTTAAATTTCATCACATAGGATGCAATTTGTAATTGAACATTTCCAATTTACTAATTCTTACAATTAATTTTTTTCATTCCATAAAATTTTGCAATATTGCTCTCAAATACTTGTAATGTTTTGGTTAATTAGTTTAGTAATATTTAATAATTATTTAATTTCCATTTTTAGCTTCAAGAAGATATGTTATGACATTTCAATATTAATTTGATTGTGAATTTTTAAATCCTTAATCTTGGGTGGAAGTTAAACTCAAACTAGTTAAAAGGGACTAAAATTGTGGCCTACATGGAAGGGCTAAAAGATGGTTGTGACTTTTGAAGGGACGTTTGGAAGAGACAGAAATTGGTTAGAAGGGACAAAAATTGTGGCTTTGGTTGAAATCCTTCTCTAAAAAGTATCACATATGAAGAGTTCAGAAATCAACTACTTTAACCCTTTAGTGCCCAAGTAATCACTAAGTGTTCACTAGCTCATCCAAAAATTGAAAGCTACAAAATCTATTAATAATATGAGATTGGGCTATCAAGTTCACAAGTTAAATATATCAAGATGCACTCAATGGGAAACAAAAAATTGACGCCATTTCCAAAAAAATCAAAAGCACCTCTGCCACTCCATTTCCCACCACCTTTTTCATCCCTTTTTCATCTCAAATAATGTAGAGAAGGGGTTGGTTGTTTAGGATTTCCTGCCTATGATAACTCACTGGCGGACCAGGCCGTGTATATCACATTAATGATCACACGTGCTCGACTAGTATCGAACCTTGGTCTCAAATTCGTAATATATAGTCTTAACCAACCAACAAGGGTGAGTGACTTGGTGATCATGCACACTAGATATTAGATACTATACTAAAGTCAAGAGGATTTCATTCTTTTGTTCCCCGTGCAGTCCCTATCAACTACCCTATCCAGCTGCCATCCTCGACTGCCCCCAATCCGATTGCCCTCGTTTGACTGCCCCCTTCTGACTGCCCCTTTCCGACTGCTCCTTTTCGATTGCCCCATCTGCCCTTTTGTCCTCTTCTGTGATCTTTTATTTCCCCACCCGACTGCCCCATACTTCCGACTATCCTA
Source organism: Pohlia nutans (assembly GCA_022496805.1). NCBI lineage: Eukaryota > Viridiplantae > Streptophyta > Bryopsida > Bryales > Mniaceae > Pohlia > Pohlia nutans. Next base: position 7,296,769 of record CM040106.1, on the reverse strand, counting down.
TTTCACCGACGGCCTAGCATCAAAACATCATGAATTCGAAAATCAAAAATTCCTCTCCACACAATATCTCTCCCCCCAGACCTTGCTCAAATGACACGTGAGAATAGCAAGTGTATAATTAAGTCATTTTTATCCATAGTCACGTTGTACAAGGAAACTATATCCCTTGAGATTTTAATCTTTTTGTCAGACCAAATTAATGATGGATTGATTTAAATTATGTCCATAACACCCACATCCGGAGGCACACGGAGGGAAACATTGTTCACACAAAGCTGGATTCTGAAATTTGAAGCCCAACAAGTCGCCCAGTGCCCACACACCTACCTCTCTCTGTCTGCCCCCTCCAACTGCCCTCTCTCTTTTCAACTCTAATCTTTTGCTGCCTCATCCAACTGCCATCTCCCGACTGCCCCCACTCCGACTACCCCACTCTGACTGCCCCATCTGCCTTTCAGTATTTTTTTATAATCTTCATAAAGTGGCCCATATTTTCGACTGCCCCATATTCCGACAGTCCCATTTCGCGGACGGCCGAGTCTCCAAACATCATGAATTCGAAACCAAAAAATCCTCACAACACATTATCTCTCCCCTAGACCTTGCTCAAGTGACAAGTGAGAATAACAAGTGTAGAACTAAGACTTTTATGTCCATAGGCACGTTGCACGAGGTAACTTTATCTCTCGAGATTTAAATGTTTCTCTTAGACCGAATTAATGATGGATTGACATAAATTATATTTTTTATTACTTCCGTAACACCCACATCCGGAGGCACGTGGAGGGAAACATTGCTCATGCAAAGCTGGATTCTTGAATTTGAGCCCAACAAATTGCCCACTGCCCACCCTTCTACCTCTCAAGTCTACTCCCTCCAACTGCCTCATCTGCCCTCTCTCTTTTCATCTCTAATTTTGAGCTGCCTCACCCAACTCCCCTCTCCGACTGCCCCATTTGCCCTTCACTCTTCTTCCATAATCTTTTTAAACCCCACCTGATTGACCCATATTTCCGATTGCCCCATATCGCCGGCAACCTATCATCCCAAAACCATGAATTGAAACCAAGAAATCCCTCTCTATACAAGATTCTCCCACACTTTGTCAGGACAGAAGAGCAGCTTAAAATTAAAGGCTTTCATATCTAAAATAATCTTGCATGAAGAAACTATATACCTCAAGATTTTAATGTATTTTTCAATCAAGATTAATGATGAATTCAATTTTTTCATTTTTTCTTGTTAAGGGACATAACCATCCGAGAGCACACCAAGAAAACACTATCAAAACATAGGAGTAAAAAGCTCCGAATATTAGTATTTGCCCATTCCTAATATAAAACACATGTGGCATCGCATTTGGATGATCGTAGAACATCGTAGAAGGCATATTATTCTATCTAGAAAGCCCAGAATATTAATATACGCCCATTCACTACTAAAAATTTAGTGACCGGATCAACAAAAAACCAACACTACTAGAGAAATGGGGTTCCTAACCCGCACAAAATCAACAGAAATTCTGTTGGTTTTGTACGGGTTAGAGATAGTTGATTCGGGAAAATCAACAGGAACTTGTTGGTTCCAAGAGAAAACTTGTTGGTTCTGTGCAGATGACTAAATTTTTGCTACGTTAAACCCATTCTCTGTTGGTTCCAAAAGATGTGTGTTGGTTTTGTCTTGGTTTTTACACTCTCTAGTAGTACAACATGAAAGCGTTGGTCGCGTCTGTGACCGCGGACGAGTTGATCTGGACATGATTTAACAAAAAGTTAATGATCTGTTTTGTTCATTTGGTAACCAAAAAAAAAAAAAAAATTTAAAAAAATAATAATTTAAAAAAACTTTTTTTTGCTGCCCAGATTTTTCGGGCTAAATAATGTTTTTTAGTTGCCCGAATTTAAAAGTCAGCCAGGATTTCAGAGACAGCACAACCTTATCACTGCAGCTTCACAACCGGTTTTGAACTCGAGACCTCTCATCTAACACCTATCACTCTAACCATGAAGACCCCACCAAGGTTTCAAAAGCGCAAAGCGCGAAGAAGGGAAACAACGGGCGAACCCCGGTACTGGCCAGCAGCCCACAACTGACAGTCACCGACCGGATGAGAGAAAGCAAGAAAAAGCGAAAGCAGGAAACCCTAACTCCAAAACAAAAACAACCTAGTTAGACATACCGTCCATACAGAAGTGTCCGTAGCCGAGAGGTCCACGCAGGTCGGGAGCAGAGAGAGGGAGATAAAGGCCACGTGAATCGAGTTCTTTGTGTCGTCCAAAGTTGAGGCAGCATCTGTGTCCTCCTCGATTATCTTGGATGTCGCCTGCATAAGTCGAAGTATCCGAGGCCATCGATCATCCACCTCCGATAAGCGTCGCCGCTGAGGTGCTGGGCTACGTCTGCATATAGCTCCAGAGCTGCGAGGCCTAGGAATCCAGGCGTGCATCGTGCTCTCGCAACCACGGCCAGCAATTCTTCAGCTGTGTAGGGGGTGTCGTCAAACCTGGCCCGCATGATCTCCTCGTTGCGCCTCGACCTTGCTTGCGATTGTGGTGAAAGCGGTGCGCAGTCTTGCGTTCTGTTGCGCTTTTCTTCTGAAGTTCGAAGGAGGTCGTTGATCTCCTCTTGTAACTGCTGTTCTAATAATCTTGTTGAAGCTGGGCTCACTTCCCGCTGTACCTCTTGAATCATTTTGGTTGGCGTTGTGAGACCATAAAGTTCTTCTAGCCTGAGTCGTCTTGCGACAGGGTTTGTGTATTCTTGAGTTTGTAGATTCGTCTGCCAGTTAGAAGGTCCCGCCTCCGTGGGCAGTGGGGGAGGCTGTGGAAGACTGGGTTGATCTACAGATTGGATGTCGTTGTTGATGTCTTCCGTTGGTTCTTGGCTTGCAGTAGAAAACGTGAAGTTGGCCGCTTGTTGATTCTCTAGTTCTTGGTTAACCTCTGTGAATAAAGCGTTGATAGCGTTGGCGACTTTAGTTGAGTCGTGTGATTGGAACGAGTCTTCATTGGAGCTGATGTCGCGGGTAGGGGTCTGTCGTAAGAATACGGGGATATGTGTAGCCAAATTTTGTGGAAGGAAGACTGCAGGTGGAATCAGGCGCCAAGAGGGTTGTCCTTCGGTCATAGTTGCAAAGATTTCTTCTGCCGTCTAGATGTTCTTGAATGTTGTGCGGAGAAACACCAAGCGCTCCTGATTCCTTGGGTGTCTACTAATGTTGTTCCATACCTCCATGCCGATCTGAATAAATGTCTTCCATGCGTAATAAACAGCCTTTCCTAAACCGAAGTCCATGTCATTTAGTTCCTGTATACATTTCTGTACCGAGATCTGCCACACTAATGCTGCTTGGAGGAGTTCCCAAGCCGTGTCTTCATACACGTGTGTGGTTTTGCTTGTGTCCTAGAAGACCCCTTCCTCTGGTTCTAAGGAGCTTGGCAAGTTACAACGACCATAAAGGATATGAAGCCATGAAGTGTATTTACCTGGCCATGTTGACGTATCGCGAAGCGCTTGGAAATATTGCCAGGAAGGTGCCACTGCAGGGCACAGCAGTAATGCATGCTTCGTGTCTTCATCTGCCGATCCGCACATGTGACAATGATCTTCCCTTCTAGCTTTCGCTCTCCAACCGCCGACAGGTAGGCCTCTGGCTGAGGTGAGCCAATGCATAGCTGAAGTCTTGCGTGGTATCCAGGTGTGCCATATCCGGGTAATAAGGTATTTGCATTGGGTGTCTGTGAATCCTTTATTCGTGAGTTCTCGGATTGATTGCATCGTGGCATGAACTCCGTTGAGGCCAAATTTATATCCATATTTGGTAGTATAGTTGAAGAAGGTTGTTGATTTTAGAGTGCCCTGCTTCTGCCACTGCCAGTCAATGGGGTCCCATTGGAGATGACGTATTGTCGCTGTACCAAAAAGCCAGACGGTGTCCCATTCTGAAGGAGTGGTGATCGGGTTGTAGTCGAGTACCTGTTGCTTGTGTCCTGTCATAACTACTACCCTAACGTGCTCGAGTCGCAGGTTGGGCATGGGTTGCGTGATCTGTGAACTCCTGTGAAGCTTTTCTGAGTCCAATTTAAAGTAGCAAATGCCACTGAATCTCTCATCTTGGTCATTGATTAGGTGATAGACGCAGTGAATGGGGCCTTCTATGTCTGCTGTAACCCTCTCCCCCACCTGTGGTATGAGATGGGATTGGGGCCGAAGTGTAATTCCGCGTAAGAGGCTGGGGCGATGACGTAAGATAAGTCTAGAATTGGTTTTTTGTTGGAGCTGCTTTGTTGTACGCCAGTCTTGTGTGTCGTCATCCCAAATGTCTTAGATGGCGCAAACGTTGTTCGTAGTGCAGGTACAGTACGGGGAGTTCTTGTCAACTCCATACATGTCACCGTCGTCGTTCCGATGAGTGGGTTACCGAAGAGTCTTTGTCTGAAAATCTCTGCGTGATGTACTGGCTTTCTTTGTTTCAGGCCTGTTCGTATCAGCGCGAATGCTTGGAAGACTGTTTTCCAAAGAAGTGATGCGTTGCGTCTGGCACGGCGAGCTTGCATGATCCAGTGAATTGAAGGAGAACCGTGTTTTTGATCCGTCATTTTGGTGAGTTGCGCCTCCCGTCATATGTATGACTTCCAAGGTTCGTATCCTGGCCTAAGACCTCTGATTAGTATTTTGGTGAGTAGTGCTGAAGCTTGGAGAGTAAGGTCTAAAATCTTCACGCCGCCGTGAAATGTTAGCTGAATGAGCACATTCCAGCTGATCTTGGCCCTGGTCTTGTGTCCTCCGCGCGCTCTCCAAATGTAGTTTCTCACCGCTGCTCTTGTGTGTGAAAATGCAAAAGCTGTGACGCTAGAGCACGAGCAAAGGTACCAGATTGACGCGAGCGTAACCTGGTTGGCTATCAAAATGCAACCCGCCAAGGAGAGTGTGTTCTTTCCGCAGCGGGTATATGACTTAGAAACTGTGAATGGACCTTGTCGTTGATTTCTTCTTGAGGAACTCCATAGCCTATAGGAAATCCTAGTAAACGTGTAGTTGATCCCAGTTGAAGCCAAGTAATCCATGGGTCCTCTGGCCACTGCTAAGGTCTAGGGGTCGCTGAGGCCCATATGCTAACAGTCTTCGTCCAATTAAGCTTCGCTCCTGAGGCGAGGCAGAAGGTGCCGAGAAATGACATGGCCGTGTTAAGGATCGCCTCCTCCCCCACAAGGTATAATGTCGTATCATCGGCGAACATGGAATTGGTGGCCATGTTGCAGTCCGGTAAGGTTAGACCCTTGAGTCCACGAATAGGGTCGTCCTACATGTATCCTAACATATCCGCGACAGAGAGGTATAAGTATGGTGCCAAAAGGCACCCCTGCCGAATGGAACGCTGAAGTGTAAAAGGCTCACCCGCTTTGCCATTTAGAATAACAGACGCTGATTCTTTAGTGTAGAGTGTCATTACTAGGTTAACCCAGTGTTCAGAGAATCCTAAATGTATCATGCATTCCCGTAAGAAAGTCCAGCTTACACGATCGTAAGCCTACTCAAAGTCAAGTAGTAAAAGGGTAAGGTTCTGTCGGCAGATAGATGCCCATTCGCTTGTTTCACTTGTCATAAGTATGTTGTCGAAAATGCTCCTCCCCTTAACGAATGCAGTTTGTGTGGGCTTTATCCAGCTGGGTAGATAACTGATCATCCTATTGGCTAATACTTTTGCTATAATCTTGTAGACGCTGCCCAGAAGCGATATCGGTCGATAGTTAGTTAGCCTGGTGAGGTCGCCGCCTTTCGGTAGGAGTATGATTTTACTAGTGTTTAGTTCCTTACAAAGCTTGTATGTCGAGAAGACCTCTTTTGCGAGCTCGAGTAAGTCACCTTCAATCTCCGCGAGAGTTACTTTAAAGAATTCTATTGGCAGTCCATCCAAGCCTAGAGCTTTGCCGTTGGCTATGTCTTTTACTGCGGAGCGTAGTTCGTCCATCGTCGAAGGTAAGTCTAGGGTAGAGTTCTGATCTGGTGTGACTAGTTTGGGGACGCTGCTGAAGCAGTTCAGCATAGCCCTAGCTTCTACTTCGCCCTCCTGCTCCTGACTATATAATCGTTGATAGAAACGGTCGACATAAATCTCTAGATCAGCTGGTTCTGAAAAAACCACACCATCTAGAAACTAACTCCTTAATTACAACTAGCTTATGTTGACCTATGTAGTAGTCAAAAAACTCCTTAGAGCACCGGTCACCGACTTTAGTCCATGTTGACATGATTTTGTCGTATCATCGTTCCATACGCCCTTGGCGGACTCTCTAAAGTGAGGCTTGAGCGGTGTTGAGTCGCTCTCTGGCTTCGTCCAAGTTTCTGTTGCACTGCAGCTCTAGCTCCGCCTCGTTCAAATCTTTGTACTGGCCTTGGAAGGCTTCTTCGCGCTGTAATTTTTGTGCCTTCGCCTCTAAATCGCCTTGATTCTTCACACCCTCTAAAGCCTTACAAATCCTATGGTACCACAAGTGTGTTGGGTTCTGTCTAATGGCACCTTTCTAGACCTCTATTAGTAGTAGCCTGGTGTCTTCTGATTGCATATTAAGTGCCTATTGAATGCGGGTGACCTATGAATACCGTTACTTGATAATCTAAAGCGGATGAATAACGAGGCGTGGTCTGATAAGTGAGCTATCGTGGGTAGAATCACGATGAGTCCACCCATCTCTCTAAGGAAATTGGACACATAAAATTTATCTATACGAGTCGTAATCATGTCCGGGGCTTTCCGGCGATTGTCCCAGGTGAATCTCTTGGGTGTAGCTTTGCGGGACTCGTCTAGAAGGAAGCTATCTTGAAGCCCTAAGTGTAGCGACAGGTTTTGCCAGGCTCTAATCTCACAACGCCTTTCCCAGTAGTTGGTAGGCCTTCTATCTTGTCTTCTAGTTGTTCAATCATATTCACCCATTGGACTTCAGGAAGCGGAAAATTCCAAATACGGTTCCACAGCCTGGCTCTCGAGCCTGTGTCGTTATAACCGTAGACGTGTATGATGCCTAATCTGATGTCCTTGGTCCACTAAAATAATAGGAATTGAGCACGACCTAGGACTATGATACCATGATCAAGAATTCTATCAGAGAGGCGAGAGTGAAGAAGAATACTTGTGCCGCCTTTGTATCCGTCTATTGCGGCTGAGTATGAAGCTCCGTTCCAGAATTGTGCCCCTTAAGGAATTTGAGTTGATGGGTTTTACTAGCGCAATCTTCGTGGACAAATTTATGCTCTTGGAGCAACACAATGTCGGGCTTGGGTTTAATGTTGGATAGCATTTCGGCCATCTCTCTGCGTTTCCTAATCCCTGAAGTATCGTGTCCTAGACGCTGCACATTGTACGTAACTATAGCAATCTGGTCACTATCCATAGTCATCGTGATGTGTTCCCGAGCTAGTCGAGAGATCGGCAGGTACATCCTGAGCAGGGTTCGTGCCGGGGTCTGGTTGTTGGAGAGTGTCTTCTTAAGCTGCGAGGTGATCTTCGGACTCGACCTTCTAGGGTATTGTGTTAATGTTGTTTGGCAATGTGACTGGAGGATTAGGTCCGAGAAAGTACGATCTTTTGCTCGGTACTAGCTCCCAGTGAGAAAGACTACCGATTCTCCGAAGGGTCTAAGGTAGTCTGTCCTCTACAGTGTCGGGTATGGGAGTCCATTCCAGTTGACTTGGACGCCTTATGGTATATTTTTTTGGGTTATATTGAAGAATGACCAGCCAGGTGTTCGATGCAGCGGTACTAATTGAGCCTCTTCCAACTGTATACCCAATGTACGTCGTCCCACTCGCGAAGGGGATTTTCTTTAGGATTGCGCAGCTTGATGTGTTCCCGAAGATGCAGCATCGTTTGATTTATCATATGCTCGTGGGTTTCAGCAGTGGTCCAGCGGTTCCTCGCTTTATCATGGGTCAGTCTAAAGCTTGTGATAGGTTTGAAGTGCTAATGGTGTCTACGCTGTAGAGAATTGTAAGCATATGGTTTATCGGTGTCTCTAATGATGACTTGTACTACTATTGCTGCAGTGCGGATTTGAGATGCAATCCAATTGACCTCTAAAGTTTGCCAAATGGCTTCCTTAATTTCTGTGGTTTGGTAGCAAATTTGGCTGTTGATGGATTGGAGAGCGGGTGGAATAGGGTTGTTGGGCACTGGATGCCAAACAAGCTTTGGGTCCCTCTTTGGTCGCGAGATTGGCTGCGAGGAGCGGAAATTGGAGGACGAAGTTGGAGGAATTCGACTTGCTGGAGAAAGCTACATTACCGAGGGCAAGGGTTCCTTTTTCTTGGGCCTATCAGAAGTTCTCTCCTCTGCGGGTCGTCTAATGGCTAGGCAACGCGAAACCATGTGATCAAAGGATTGACATCGTTCACATTGGGACGGGAATCCGCTATACTCAAGGGAATAATCTAGTGTGCATGTCCCTTTTATCTTGGAGATGATAATTTGCTTGGAGAGATTGTCAATGTTCGGAACTAGGATCCGGATAGCTTGGCGAGATAGGATTCTGCGTCATATACAAGGAGGACTTCCCCAACTGAGGATAGCGCTTCGATTAAGAAGGCTTTGGTTCGTAATGGCAGAGGGAGTCCAATAATTTGAACCTATAGGGCTATTCTCACTTGGTCATCATTTTGGTTGCTTGCAGAGTCTGAGAAGGGTGACCTAGGAGAAAAGGAGATAATCTGGTTATCGCACATGAAGGTTCTATCCATAAGGGTTTGGGTCCTACTAGCCTCTTGCGAAAACTGCACTTCGAAGAAGTTGTTGGGCCTCATCGAGAGACTAACGAAGGATCTGTGGAGGCAAATATGGGTCCATGCGTTAAAACGCTTGGATCCAGGGCATTTGCCTCTAATGTGTCCCAGGACCATCATGCCCGCTTTCTTGGCAAAGGAGGCTTCGAGCTCTGATAGAAGTTGGGAGCTGATAGTGGCTACTACAAATTCAAGGCGTCTCTCTCCTTTTGTCGCGTCTGGCTGTTCCTCGTGTAGAGGGTCCGTCAGATTATCCGCAAGTACGTTTGTCTCTGAGGTTCTAGGAAGATCTACACTCTGAGGGTTAGTTGTTAAGTCCGAATAGAAGCGTGGGAGGAAGCGTTGCCGCTCCGGAGAGACCCTTCTAATTAGGAATTGAAGGTTTGTGGCTTCCGTATATGTTTGTTGCAACCCGAGTGCCTCATGGGCTTGTATGAAGGCGGCTGTGCGCTGTCTGGTTCGCTAAACCTGCTGTTGTAGTAACGTGAATATCTCCAGATCAGCAGCGTCCCAGTTGTAAGTGTCTTTGTCGTTGCTCCGTTTGTCTGGGATAGCCTCTCCGGTCGAGGTCATGAACGTCTCTGTACTGAAAACGGGGTTCATGAGTGTCCTTACCTGGTTCGTGGCTGGGGTGCTTTCAGCCGGAAGTGTTGGGGCTGGAGTCGCAAATTTATCTTTGTCTGTACAGTTTGATGCCATGACCGTCTGTGTTAGAGGTGGCTCCGTTGAGGAGGTTGACTTCTTGTCTGATGCTTGTATCTGCTGCGCCCTCTTGCTGCGGGTGAAGTTTGCTACAGAATCTAACTGCTCCTCACTGAATTCGGGTGGTCTTGTTCTAGACCTCAAGGCATAAGCGCCCTATGGTTGCTGGGCGCTAACCGGGTTAGCCCTTTTGTCAGACGTCATTCCTAAACCAAAACGCGCTTGAGTGATTGCAAAATGCTCTCCAAGAGAAGCAGATTACGCCGCAAACGAAATCAGGGAACAAAACTAAGAAATGCGATTAAAGAACCAAAGGCCAAGAAAATAGCATCTCAGTAGATGTTAAGATGGGCTACTCCGCAAAACGCGGAGCCCCAGCCATGACACTTCACTCAAACAAGACCTATCACTCTAACCAACTCACCACACTTTGAATTTGTTGACTAAAGAGCAATTGTTTTCTTATTTATACACTTACAACTCTTTATTTTGGAACTCAGCATACTCAAGCAGCCATTTTGACATAGCAAATGAACTTTTTCCAAAAACCTTTACACTAAGAAAAGTTGGGAAATCAAGTTAAGTTCCATCTCCAAAAATCCGTTTGTGATGTTGAGCCTCCAATCAAAAGTTATAGACAAAAAATCAGAGTGGGTGTTTGAAAATATCAAAACAAATATTCCTTGCTACCCCACTCTCAATTTTGTCTATAACTTTTGAATGGAGACTCAAAACCACAAACGGATTTTTGGAGATGAAACTTAACATGATTTTTCAACTTTTCTTAGTTCAAAGATTTTCGGAAAATGTTATATTACTATGACAAAATGGCCAATAAAGATTGTAGATTTAAAAAAAAATTGAGAATGATTAAGTTAACCCTTGAATGACAAAGGGAGTAAGGGAAAAACCTAGATGTGTTATATGATGTTACTTCTGCAATTTTGATGAAGTTTGGTTCAAAAGAGGAAATGAGAAGAACGATGTTTAGTAATTATCGGTATGGTCAAACTTCCAAAAAGAGTTTTAAATACTCATTTAATGAATTTATATGCTTTTACCATTTGAAATTCACCAAAATTACTATTTCTATATTTAGAGCATGAAATTTAGTATGATTAGTTAAAACTAAACATTCTGTTCTAAAATTTTAAAAGAAATTTTTTCAAAGGAGAGAACATCATTAGTTTCCCAAAGTAGTAAGTTTTATAACACTAAGACAATATTGAGGTAAAAAACACATGTAACATTGCATTTGGATGATGGTAGAACCTCGTGGAAGGCATATTATCATAAAGAGTCAACCCGAATATTAATATATGCCCATTCCTAATACATATCACATGTGGCATGGCATTTGGATGATGGTAGAACATCGTGGCAGACATATTATCATTTCTAGTAAGGCAAAAATATTAATATACGCTCATTCCAAATACAAGACACATGTGACACGGCATTTGGAAGATCGTAGAACATCATTGACAGCATATTATCATATCTATAAAGCCCATAATATTAATATATGCCCATTCCTAATACAAAACACATGTGGCATTGCATTTGGATGATGGTCGAACATCGTGGAAGGCATATTATCATCTCGAGTAAGCCCAAGATATTAATATACGCTCATTCCTAATACAAAACACATGTGGCATGGCATTTGGAAGAGAGTAGAACATTGTGGACGGCATATTATTATATCTAGTAAACCCCGATTATTAATATTCGCTCATTCTTAATACGAAACTCAATTTGACATCGCATTTTCATGATGGTAGAACCTCATGGAAGGCATATTATCATATCTAGTCAGCCCAGAATATTAATATACGCCCATTTGTCGCAGCTCGTGGTACCGGATACTCCCCTAGAGCGCACTTTTTTGTATTAAGAATGCTCGTAAAGGTGATTTCCGGGTTATCGTTTCGCGGAGACTCTGTGAAGTGGGAAGTTTCCGGAAACGGGTCCGGATTGGTGACTCCTCTCTTCCTGTCACCAATTAACTCCCTCTTTCCGTACTAAAACCGGATCTTTCCAACTGATTAATCCGGCTATGGCTAGATCTGGATTCATTCCGGGTTAGAAGTTTAGCCAATCCTACTCTACCCGGTCTATCCTAACCACTTAACCCAGTTTTACTTAACCTTTGTTTTCCCTCGGAGGGTTCTCCATTTGCATTTTTAAGGATGCGGGATTTAAAGACACACCCTCCCCTACTAATTTCAGTGACGGGGTTGACAGTTGCCATGGAAGCACCTCTCGCGGCAACCCGGTAGGACCGGACTGGAAGGAGTTCACGTGCCTACCGCTCAAACACATGGTTGCCTACAAAGCATTTGCCACCACCAATCCGGACGAACGTGCGTGGATTCACCGAGTCGGCCTCGAGGGTTTCGTCAACCTACCGTGGGGTCAAGAAATCCGCAAGGATGTCGTGGAGAATTTTATCAACACTGCGCACAGCACCAAACAGCAGTCGATCATCGGAGAAGCGATCAGAAAGACCTACGTTATCACCCCGGCAGACATCACCAACATCCTCCGACTACTGACTGGCACGCCTAACGAAGTCACCACCAACCCGGATCCGGAGAAGTTCAAATACTGGAGCATCGGTCCCGTCGGGCATGAAGTCCTTCACCGACCAGATACCGACAGCTACAGTGTTTTGCTGGGGCCGAAGGAGTTACAACCTCGGAAGTATGGCTTGCTGCAAGGGATCTACTTCAAGAGGAAGCAGTCCTATACGTCCAAGTAGTGCCTCCGCGAGATACTCACGGCAGATGAAGTCTCCCTTACCGATACCGGAGCCTCTTGGAACTGGGCTACCTTCATGCTCGGACAGCTTCAGAAGGACCTCGCCGTCCTCAACGGAGGCCATTCTCTGCTGTGTCTCTCAGCCGAAATCTGGGACATACTCCTCCGCGGACAAGAACTAGCCGCCACTACAACCGTACTTGCAGCCCCGGTACTCATACCGAACACGACCGCAAAAGCAGAACCAGGACCAGTACCGAGCACCGGCACCCGTACTCCGCCTTCCCCAGTACCATGACGGGTGCTTCGGTACGAACTACCAAAGCGGCGGTCATCACTGCCCCTCTTTGCTACTTTCCCCAACTTAGGGATCTCGTCTCGACTTCACAGCCGAATCACACCGGCACCCACGACTTCCAAACGCAAGAACCGACTCGACCTTACCGACGCCCTAAACGAATTTGGCAGGAATCCTCGACCCCAAACCGAGCATGGCCGCGGTTCCTCTTCTACGCACCGATCATCTCAGCGCACTCCGTCTCTACCACCGGTTCCGTCACCAAATCGCTCATCCTCGACACCACCACAGATCATTGGCGCAAATCCACCACCACAGCCACTAAACCCGCCACTCCAAACTTCAGGTATGCTCACTACCGAGGTCACTAGTACTACCGGTGTCCAAGTATCTGCGCAGATGGCACCGCCCCTGACCTCGGTTACTCCCCCAACGGAGCGTGCCGACCCTCCAAATATTCGGCTCCACGGACCTCGGAACTTGTTTCAGAATGTATGCTTCCTGCAACGCACAACAGGCACGCTGTCTCAGGTACTTACCGAGGTCCAAACGCAAGTTCAACAACTCACCATCTCCGACCCGGCAACATATCAGCGCAAACTTGAGAATGCCCAAAAGCGTATTATCGAGCTGGAGGGTCAACTCGACACCTCCCAAGCCGAAGCACAACAGCATGCTACCGACCTCGCCCCAGTTCGAGAAGACCGTGAACGTGCCCGCCTCAAAGTCGCTAACCTGATCCAGCGGTTTCAAGCCCAGGCAATTCTCTTGGATGCCGTCACCACAGAACGGGAGCAGCTCAAAGCCGACACAGCGGAAGACAAGATCGCCATCCACACTCTCAGGCAGGTTTTCCAGACCGAGTCGGACCACCGCGCAACCCTGTCTACCGAACCGGCGCACCTAATTACCGAATACGACACGTTGCACAACCAAGCACAGGAGACCGAGAGGGCACTTGACGACACCTACCGGATGCTCAACCAGTACCGACGAGCACATCCGGATTTTGTTTTGCAACCCCCATCACCGGACTCTACCGACACCAACATTGTGAACCCCGCCACGACGGACCACTGCCCCATCCAAGCTCCTCCAGTACCGATGGAGGGCTTTGACTCAATCTTTAGGGATTCATTTGATGGCCGTGAACTACTCAGCCCCACCACGCAAGGTAATATTAGTGCACCGGACACCGGGACACCCAGCCATCCTCGGCACAACACGCTGAATATTGAGAAGCCTACCAAAATCTGAGGACGAAGGGTTTAGGGTTACTCACACCATCAGTAGACAAACCGGTCCCTCTGCGTAGGAATCCCTCCAGTATATCGCAGTTTAAAACAAGTTCCACGTGTGGACTTGGTTGAGAGGGGGGATAGTGTTAACCGTAAATTAGGAGTTATCGTTAGGTCTACCAATCTGAGTTTTACCTGGGTAATTTTCTAAATTACCCTAGTAGGTAGATCTAGGAAACACTTTTTTACCGATCTGACCTAAGTGTCACATCAGGTTGTACTGTGGTATAAAAGCAATAGAGCCAACTTCATTGGCACACCACATTTTCCCAGATAACTGAGTTCTTGTTTGAAGTACTCTCTTTTGATCTAATACTTACCGAGTAGTTTCTGTGTGTATTTGTGTGCTCTGATTAGTTTGTCTTCCCTTGGATTTATGAGAACCGACCTGGTTTTGACTGTTTTGTTGCCTATTCTGTTAAATTCCTTTTCCTAGGTAGCTATCTATCCTTCCGGTACTGATTACCAAGTAGGTCCTTGCCAAGAGGAGTTACCATCCTCCATCTTCTTCTGCCGCTCCTCCCGTTGCGGCCTGGCACCACCCGGTTGTCCTTCTTCCGGGCGGTCCTCCTTCTTCCTTCTCTCTTCCAGAATGGCCCTCGCGCCACCCGGTTGCTCCCGCGCCGGATCTTCCCTTTCCTTCCGGCGTTCCTCCCGGATGCTCCCCTTGTCCGGTTGGGGCGTCCTCGGTCGCTCCCTTCCCACTTGCTGGGTCATTTCCCTCTTATACGGTTGACTAGGATTTAGCCTCAGTGTGATACTGTCCTGTGTGACAGGTCGGGTGTTCAAATGGCATGTCGAGAAGCGTGTCGAGTCGTATGTTCAAATGGCGTGTCGAGTAGCGTAGCGAGTCGTGTGCCCGAGTCCTGCGCGTGACGAGGGGCCTACTGTAATAGAGACACATTGAAGTGGGAGAGGGCTGGTTTGGCCGTCGGGGTAGTAGCGTAGTAGTGTCCTGCGTGACGAGTGGTGTGTTTTGAGAGCCCTGACGAGTATCGTTGGTACTCGCGTTCTAAGGTACGGCACTCCGGCTAGTACCGAGTGGCCTACTGTAATACAAGATACTAAGATGGGAGAGGGGTGGTTTGGCCGTCTGGGCCGAGGGCTAATTTGGAGAGGCCAGCATTTCTACTTGAGGTTGTGGCGAGAGCTCATTTAGAGAGCCCAGTACTTTCTAACTAGGTCATGGCAAGGTATAATAGTGAAGGTCTCGCACCATACGTGTTCTAGTGTTGTGATCGTGAAGTTCTGCAATGGGGAGCTTGTGAGGACCTCTGAGGGCAACGAGAGGCGGAGGGCTCAAATCCAAAGGACCAGCGCATGCGTGTGAGGTCGTGCCGATGTCAAGTATGGTTGGGCCAGCACGTTACGAGTTCCGTACTGGGATAGTCAATTGAGAATCCGGGGAGGGCTGGATTGGCCATCGGGGCTATCATCTGTTTGCGGGGCATGCCTTGGCCGGTTCCCTACTTTAGTGGATGCGCTGCCTTCTTCTTGGCCAGACTTCTCTCCCCGATGTCCGTCAGGGGCCCGTCCCCTGATGTCCGTCCCCCGATGCCCGGTCCTCTGCAATTCCTAGTTCCGTAGCAAACACTTAAGCGCGCGTGAGAGCACCACTCTCTCCAAATAAATAAAAAGGCCATTATAGACGCTACTTTTCCTATTTATGGCGGCTGGGGCTACCCCTTCCTGCCCTTAAAACCCTAAGTGCCCGATTTTGAATAAAACGAGGTTTGACACCATTGCCAATTTAAAAGACATATGGCATGACATTTGGATGGTGGTAGAACATCGTGGAATGCATATTTTCATTTCGAGTAAGCCCCGAATATTATATGCCTATTCCTAATATAAACCACATGTGGCATAGCATTTGGATGATGGTAGAACATCGTGGAGGGCATATTATCATATCTAGTAAGCCCTGAATTTTATTATATGCCCATTCCTAATACAAAGCACATGTGGTATGGCATTTGGATGATCGTAGAACCTCATGGAAGCGGGAATGCTAGCATTTGAGCCTAGAGAGGAGAGCCTGAGAGCCCAAGAGCCTGAGAGCCTAGAAAATTTTC
The DNA here is from genome assembly GCA_022496805.1 of Pohlia nutans. Lineage (NCBI taxonomy): Eukaryota > Viridiplantae > Streptophyta > Bryopsida > Bryales > Mniaceae > Pohlia > Pohlia nutans. The sequence continues at coordinate 7,280,858 of CM040106.1, read as the reverse complement.
AATATTTTTTTTCGTATTTTTCTGTAAAGGACCTATAACCGTGGATTCAGCATGTATTGAATTTGGAGTATAATTGAATTGCAAACTTTACATTTACATACATGTATGCAAATAGTTTATGAAAAAATTAGGGTTTAGGGTTTAGGGTGTATCGTTCGAACATTGAAAAATTATACATGAACAAGAGAGTATACGAATCAATGAGCTTGGATAGTAAAGTTTAGGATTTTATTAAAATGAAGTAGAACACGGATGGCATTTAATTGGAGTTGTTTAGAGCTTAAATGTGAAATCTGTATAATTCAGATACTACATCTATGCAATTTAATAATGAAAATTTGAGGGTTCTAGGGTTTAGGGTGTAGAGATTGAACATTCAAAATTGTAACATGAACAAAGGAGTGAACAAATCAATGAGGTAGGAGAATAGAATGGTTAGCAATGTGAAGTACAACACAGATGTAAAAATCCAAAGTAGTGGCCCTTTAAGTCTCACTACAAATATCAAATAGAAAGTAGTACAAATATGTGGAGAGAACATCAAAGTTGCTCTCAATCATCACTAGAATTACCGGTAACAGTAGACCCTGAGCAAGAGCTAGATGTAGAGCGGCTCAGTGAACTAATACCATCACAATCAGACTCCTCAGCCTCAACATCAAAGTATACAAATGCGTCTGAATTCAACAGCTTTGGCTTTGGAATGAGATCCCTAATACCATGTCCTGCAAGAGCCTGTGCAACAAGCTCAATGTAGCATGGCAACTGAAAAGGTTTGGGTGGTCTCTCAAAAAACTCTGGCCTTACAAAAAATGGCCTCTGCACGGTAGAATACGTGGTCTTCATTTTTCTGCACAAACAAAAATGAACATGAGACCAAAGTGATCAGGAAATCATCAAACCAAATTGTATCAATTGGAATGATTGAATTCAAACTTACTTACTGAATCGAGATTTCTTCAACACTCGAACAACCGCTGATGGAACTACGTCTGGATCCTCTGATGCAGATGATGATCCAACAACTGGCGCGGGTTCAGGTTTGCGGACACGTCGCATAGACAAAAGCAGTCCATCATATAGCTCTTGGTCCTCTTCCAGTGCCACAATGTGGCGTTGCACGCGGCGGCATGCCAACAACGACGCACCTAAAAGAAGGCATAGATCAAAAAAACATATAACAGTTAGCACGAGTAAGTGAAAGAGAAATTCAAACAAATAGAAATAAAAAACAAATAATAGAAGACATAAAACCCAAGTAATACTGAGAAAGAATGTTAGAAATATTAACCTGTCATAGCGGTGCAATCCAAGACAACATCGCTGGGGCGAGAAGAAGCCTCAATCAACGTCTGTATGAACTGACTATCCTTCTCACGAGGACCTTGCCAAGGCTTAATTCCATTCATTTTTTGTGAACTCTTGGTGGTGAAATTCTGTAACATGTCATCACAACCCACATCTAATCCAAGAGCCTCAAGCGCTAGAATAGATCGAAATGCAAACCGTGCAGGAGCACCCTCGAGCAACACACAAACCAAAAGATAAATACCAAAACACTGAGTCTGCAACATATAGAACAAAAATAGTAAGCTAATAGTAATAGCAATACAATAATGAATTTTGGAAAAATAGGTAGTGCAGGAGCATTTACCGTCTTGAGATGGTTGATTGGAGATGCCAAATGGAGCCTATTCATGCAAGTCCAATCCTTGTACAACGTTAAACCCGTTGCATTACCGTAACCAGGTATGTTAGCCTTGGTTGACTACCTATATGGATGCACAATGATGATAGCGCCATCATCAACCAAGTGATTGTCTGTAAAATCAAAAATTGGATCCAGCCAATCGTCCTCACCTGCATTCCATGGTGGAATCTGTCCCGGCGGATCCGAGATAGTGGGAACGGGTAGGTTCTCGGGCATGTCCACAAGAATTAAATCTACACATGGATCCTTGCACGACTGCCCTTTGAATACTCGTGGGCGGTCCGCTTCGTGCTGCAATATATAAAACATACACATGTTAGTAAATTAAACCCGCCAGACAATCTTCAACAAAATAAATTGAAGTATAAAAAGTTCAAGAAGTATGTCAAAGAGCATACTTCATCCAAAAACCTCTGAATCTCCTCAAACATCTTTGGAACAGGGTCATCTTCATTCTGTCGAAGAGCAGCTGCAAGTGAGGTGTTGAGTACCAACTCATCGATTTCCTTGTCCTCACCTAAGTCCACCACCTCATGAATTTGGCCACAAAATGCCTTGTCTTGTGATAGCTCCAAGTACCCAGAATCTCTCTTAGTACCGCGTTGCTCCTGGCTCTGGTGCTGAGATTCTGCATCAAGAACACTAGAAGAAGAAGGCTTTGGGACTTCTTGTACCTTTGGATTCTTCTTCTTCTCTTCCTTCTTGGCCATCTTCTTTGCTTGTTTCTCAATCTTGGTTTGCTCCCGAGGGACTACCTTTTCTTCATGTTGTGTAATCTTCAATGCCTTCTTCTTGTCATCAGCTTCAACCTTGGCAATGAGTTTAAGCCGCGCCTCCTCATCAAGCTTCTCCATCTCACCAACCAACAGGGCAGATATATCGGCAGTCTCAGCTAAGGATTTGAGATCCTTTTCCTCTGCATGTACATAACCCAACAGACAGTCCAAATACCACCCAACCCCCTTGAGATGTGTGCTTGTCCACGTCTTCAACTGTAGCGGAGAGAGCATGCAATACTCAGAAGAACGATCCATCAAACTCTCAACGAACACGGGAAGATCTGTCTTGGCAATTGCCTTCTTCTCGAGTAACTCATGATTGAAATACCTGTAGTCATACAATACTGAACAATTAGTATTATCATTTGATGCAATATTATGTGTAACTTTACAAAAGAAACGTTTACCTCAAAACCAAGTTAGACAAAAAGAAAAAATACCTGTAGACCACACGTTTGACCACGAGATCAGAACCCTTGAAATTCTTGAAGGCAATTGATTTCTTGAATGCTTCAGCCCCCTTGAAAACGTTAAGGAATGCCTTGTCCCAAAGCTTCACTCGCCAATACTCTATGAATTGGGAAAGTGTCCTAGGCTCTGCTCGGACATCCATGTTCAAAGGAACATTGTCTTTGTGGACAATAGTTTCAAACAATTCCACAGCGCAGTCCTCAATCTACAAAAAATATAGTTATGAAATTAAAACAATAAAATTACAAAGTATGAAAGTAGAGAAAGAATGTAAACAAACTAAATCAATATTGATAGAGAAACTCACCCCTCCCCACCAGGCGGCCTTCAAAATAAAGGAATTGAGGCGTTCATCGTTCCCCGGCCTCAAGGGACAACAAACTGCCTCTTGTGGTGAGGAGGACCAGTTGTTGTAGCAATGATCTGGAGCTTGTCCAAAGTGAGCTCCAACTGCGAGGCATTCATACTCCAATGCCTCTCAATCTGAAAAAAGGTGAAATTCAAACCGTGAGCAACAGAAATACAAGCAACTTTAAGTAAAAATGAAAGAAATAAATTGTTTTATACCTCTTGCAGAAACTCTGGACCATGCGCTGGATTCGCTACAGCTGTCATCTTCCCTAAGTTAAGAATCAATTTTGAAGTCCTTTCCTTAATGCCCATCTTCATTGCAGCCGCAATGCCTTTCCGAGTAACATCTTCTGGTTTGGTCTCCTCACGATAAACAAGCACAGCTAAGTTACTTACAACAGCAATGTCTTGCTGAAACAAGGTCCCAAATAAAAGGATATTAGGGGTACAAATTTTAATATAAAATGCACACATTCACGTGAACAAATAATGGAGTAGAAGAGTGAAAGGAGAAATATTACCCTAAACATGAGAGAAGTAAAAACATCTGCTTGTAAATTTGTCCGTCCTCTCTTCACTAAATTACGACATCTTTCCAATTCCTCGGGGCTCAATAGCTCTGAGAAATATCTCAACGGCATTGTCCCAAATTTCCCAACCTGATAGAGCTGATGAACTAGATTTGTTTTCACGTGGGAAAACTCTGTTTGCCTAAAGGACATGGACCACATCAATCATAATTAGAAGACGTATATAATCAAAATCTAGTAAACTTTGAAATTTTTTACCTTTCAAGAACATTTTACTTTTCAAGAAACATAATGAATCCTGGGAATCGAGATACTAATCAAATTTCTCGCTTTCAGAGTGCCAAATTGGTCCCCAATCACTGCGGTCTTTGGATGACACATGCTCCCCTTCACCTTGCTCGTTTGTTAGGGACACATAAAAAACACAAGCACCTTCAAGATAGCCAAGGACGAATTCCTACTCAAGCTTGACAATATCACTTTGCAAAGTGGGCCTTACCATAGGCATGACAACAAGCCCTGCACAAAGGAATGTTGTGGCGAGAAATATTAACCGGTTGCAAAGGTAGGGTCGCGAGTGCTGCAACGGTATTGATCTTCTGTGATCGCCGAATGTCATCTTCATTCAAACCATCCACAGTGGCAACGATAGGGGAGTCTTCGTCCTCATCATCATCCTCGACTCCAATCGGGGGTTGAGGCGTCTCAACGTTCTCATTTGCAGTGTTTGAGTCATATTGCACCTGCGGAACCTGTATAAGAGGAATTGAGAACAATATAAATTGTATGCTTCAGAGCTTGTAGGAAATGTATGACTCACACAAAATAGACATGTAACATCGATATCAAAAAGGGGCGTATTGCTAAACCAAATTACAACCACCTCGCATAAACATGTAACAAATACAAGCTTTCAGAGTCAGCCAAATCACACCACTATAAGAGCCCTCATGGTGTATTGACAGGCTTCCATTGACAGGCTCCCATTGCCACACTTCGCCACGGGCTCTCACTCGCCCAGCGTTGATGCCACTACAGGTCACGACCCAGACCATAGCACTCGTCAACCTGGACTCTATCACGCACAAGCTTGACCATCCTGGACTCTATCACGCACAAGACTCAACCTGGACACGAACTCGTCAAAACATGTTGGACCTTCAAAACAACCCTCCGCCCGATGGCCAGTCCAGCCCTCCCCAGATTCTCAATTGACTATCCCAGTACGGAACTCGTAACGTGCTGGCCCAACCATACTTGACATCGGCACGACCTCACATGCATGCGCTGGTCCTTTGGATTTGAGCCCTCCGCCTCTCGTTGCCCTCAGAGGTCCTCACAAGCTCCCCATTGCAGAACTTCACGATCACAACACTAGAACACGTATGGTGCGAGACCTTCACTATTATACCTTGCCATGACCTAGTGAGAAAGTACTGGGCTCTCTAAACGAGCTCTCGCCACAACCTCAAGTGGAAATGCTGGCCTCTCCAAATTAGCCCTCGGCCCAGACGGCCAAACCACCCCTCTCCCATCTTAGTATCTTGTATTACAGTAGGCCACTCGGTACTAGCCGGAGTGCCGTACCTTAGAACGCGAGTACCAACGATACTCGTCAGGGCTCTCAAAACACACCACTCGTCACGCAGGACACTACTACGCTACTACCCCGACGGCCAAACCAACCCTCTCCCACTTCAATGTGTCTCTATTACAGTAGGCCCCTCGTCACGCGCAGGACTCGGGCACACAACTCGCTACGCTACTCGACACGCCATTTGAACATACGACTCGACACGCTTCTCGACATGCCATTTGAACACCCGACCTGTCACACAGGACAATATCACACTGAGGCTAAATTCTTGAAGGCTCTAGTCTTGGCGGATCAACAGCAGAAGTGGATCCTAGTGGATCATCAGCAAGAGCAGGGCTCGATGGAGCAGCAAGAGGAGCAGGTTGTGGAGGTGTGAGGAGTCGGTTATGGAGTTACCCTCATACTAGGTAGAGGCAAGGACTACACGGGAGTCAGGAAGGGCTTGTCAGGTGGCTCTAGGGGACCATGGTAGAGTCATCAAGGAGCTGGATCAGTTGGTCTAACAGTTACAGGTCGTGTTGGTGGACGCTTCGCGGGTGAAGGAGCTACTGGAGCATGAGGATAGGTATGGACCAAGCTATGGGGAGTTGGTCAGCACCAATGTGGGTCTGGAGGAGAATATCAGGGAGGTGGGTCTAGAGGAGAATATCAACGTTTTCCAGATTGACTGCAAAATTTTACATTCTTTGCTGAAAACACACGGTCTTAGGTGCAGCGGTCATAGGTCCCATAAAATTACTATAAATAGTAAAAATCTATTCTTAGAAATATTTTTTCTAAAAATAACGGCAAATCCTTAATTTAGCAAAATTGTATGCTCTCCGCTCTCCAAATCACCGCTCTCCGCTCTTACGCTCTCAATTCTACGCTCGCACGGTAGCGTCGTTGCTAAGGCTAAATCCTAGAAAACCTTGCATCACCGCGTACTCGCGTAAAGATGTTAACCCCTCAAAACGAGCCCTCGGCCCCGACGGCCAAACTAGCCCTTCCCAAATTTGCATTTTTCTTTTACAGTAAGCTACTCGTGACGAGCCACACTCTAGAATGCGAGTCGCCCCGATACAAGACACGCCACTCAAAACACACCACTCGTCACGCGATGGACACAAAACGCCAAGGCTTGACCCTTGGAAAATCTACCTCGCCACGACCTCGTGAGAGACGCTGGCCCCTTAAAATGAACCCTTGACCCCGACGGCCAGACCAGCCCTTACAAAATTTCCAATTTTCTATTACAGTAAGCCGCTCATAACGAGCCAGACCTTAGAACGCGAGTCGACACGCCACTCAAAGCACACCACTCGTCACGCGCTGGACTCGTCACAAGTGGCACTCGTCACGCTCTAGACCAAACACCCTCTGGACTGATCACGCGCTGGACTCGTCACGAATGGCACTCGTTACGCTCTGGACCAAACACGTGTTGGACTCGTCACGCGGCGGACTCGTCACGCTACAACCATTTTCAGAAGTGCTTGCTACAACCATTTTCTTAAGTGCTCGCTTTTCAAGTTGAGCCCTCGGCCCCGACGGCTAATGTTGCCTTCGGCCCCGACGCGCTAATGCGGACTCGTCACGCGCTAATGCGGACTCGTCACTCGGCACACCATACATAACACACCATACATAACACACCACTCGTCACGCACTGGACTCGTCACACATCTTTGTGCACGCCATGACCTCACTGTCACCCATTGGACCCTAGAAAATGAGTCCTAAGCCTCACAACGCCCACACCTGACATCACACGCTGTCACAGCAACTCACACAAGCGCTGGACTCAAGAACTGGGCTCTTTAAATGACGTCTCGCTACAACCACTTTCTTAAGTGCTGGCTCCTCAAGATGAGCCCTCGTCCCCGACGGTTAATGTTGCCCTCCCCCAATTCACAAATATTTGTATCCCAGTGTGGAAATGCTTGCCCCTCCAAATGAGCCCTCTGCCCCAACGGCCAATCCAGCCCTCCCCAATTCTCAAATACTTGTATCCTTGTGACAAGCGTTGGCCCCTCAAAACGTGCCCTCGCCCCCGACGGCCAATCCAGCCCTCCCCAAATCACAAATATTTGTACCCCATAGAAAAGCGCTGGCCCCTGAAAATGAGCCCTCGGCCTTGACAGCCAAACGAGCCCTTCCCAAATTTGAAATTTTTTATTACAGTATGCCACTCATGACGAGCCAGACCCTAGAACGCGAGTCCCCACAATACTCGACACGCCTCTCAAAATACACCACTCGTCACGCGCTCAACTCGTCGCGCTCTAGACCAAACACACTCTGGACTCGTCACGCGTTTGAGTCGTCACGCGCTGGACTCGTCACGCTCCGGACTCGCCATGCTCTAGACCTTCAAAACGACCCTCGCCCCCGATAGCCAATCCAGCCCTCCCGAATTCACACATTGTCTATCCTATAACGCTTATATGCTGGCCAATCAAAACGTGCCCTCGCCTCCAGCGGCCAGTCCAGCCTTCCCCATTTCACAAATACTTGTATGCCTTAGAGAAACGCTGGCCCCTCAAAATGAGCCCTTGGCCCCGACGGCCAATCCAGCCAATTCACAAAATGGCTAACCTAGTACGCCTAAATGCTCGGCACTCAAAACATGCCCTCGCCCCCGACGGCCAAGCCAGCCCTCACCAATTCACAAATACTTGTATCCCATAGAGAAGCATTGGCCCCTCAAAATGAGCCCATGGCCCCGACGGCCAAACTAGCCCTTCCCAAATTTGAATTTTTCTATTACAGTATACCACTCGTGACAAGCCAGACCCTAGAACACGACTCAAAACACACCACTCGTCAAGCCGTTCAAAACACACCACTCGTTAGGCGCTCAACTCGTCGCGCTCTAGACCAAACACGCTTTGGACTCGTCACGCGTTTGAGTCGTCACGCGCTGGACTCGTCACGCTCTGGACTCGCCATGCTCTAGACCTTCAAAACGACCCTCGCCCCCGACAGCCAATCCAGCCCTCCCGAATTCACACATTGTCTATCCTATAACGCCTATATGCTGGCCAATCAAAACGTGCCCTCGCCCCCGACGGCCAGTCCAGCCCTCCCCATTTCACAAATACTTGTACCCCTTAGAGAAACGTTGGCCCCTCAAAATGAGCCCTTGGCCCCGACGGCCAATCCAGCCCTCACCAATTCACAAAATAGCTAACCTAGTACGCCTAAATGCTCGGCACTCAAAACATGTCCTCGCCCCCGACGGCCAGGCCAGCCCTCACCAATTCACAAATACTTGTATCCCATAGAGAAGCGTTGGCCCCTCAAAATGAGCCCATGGCCCTGGCGGCCAAACTAGCCCTTCCCAAATTTGAATTTTTCTATTACAGTATACCACTCGTGACAAGCCAGACCCTAGAACACGACTCAAAACACACCACTCGCCAGGCCATTCAAAACACACCACTCGTTAGGCGCTCAACTCGTCGCGCTCTAGACCAAACACGCTCTGGACTTGTCACGCGTTCAACTCGTCATGCACTGGACTCGTCACGCGCTGGACTTGTTACGCGGTGGACTCGTCACGCATTGGACTTGTCACACATGATTGAGTACACCATGACATCACAGTCATCCACTCGACCCTAGAAAATGAGTCCTAAGCCTCACAACGCCGACACATGACATCACACGCTGTCACAACAACTCACACACGCGTTGGGCTCAAGAACTGGGCTCTTTGAATGACGTCTCGCTACAACCACTTCCTTAAGTGTTGGCTCCTCAAGATGAGCCCTTGTCCCCGACGGCTAATGTTGCCCTCCCCCAATTCATTAATACTTGTATGTCAGTGCAAAATGCTCGCCCCTCCAAATGTACCCTCGGCCCCAATGGCCAATCGAGCCCTCCCAAATTCTCAAATACTTGTACCCCATAGAGAAGCGCTGGCCCCTCAAAATGAGCCCTCGGCATTGACGGCCACTCGTGACGAACCAAACCCTACAACGCGAGTCGCCACGATACTCGACACGCCACTCAAAACACACCACTCGTCACGCGCTCAACTCGTCGCGCTATGGACCAAACACGCCTTGGACTCGTCACGCGCTGGACTTGTCACGCTCTGGACTTGTCACGCTCTGGACTCGTCACGCTCTGAACTCGTCACGCTCTACAGCTTCAATAGGAGCCCTCGGCCTCGACGCCCGAACCAGCCCTCCCCAATTGACAATAACTAGTATCCCAGTGAGAAACGCTGGCCCCCCCAAGTTTGCCTAAATGCTAGTACGCCTAAATGCCTAAATGCTAGTACACTTTAATCCTAGTACGCCTTAATCCTAGTACGCCTATATGCTGGCCACTCAAAACGTGCCCTCGCCCCGACGGCCAATCAAGCCCTCCCCAATTCACAAATACTTGCATCCAAGTATGCCAAATGATGGCCACTTCAAATGAGCCCTCGGCCCTGAAGGTCAGTCCAACCTCCTCTAACTGTATAGTTTATGTATCTTTGTCGCCACTCGAGAACCGCTAAACTCATACATCCGACTCCCCACACGACTCGTCAGACCACACAAAAGACGCCTGTTGTACCAATGGTCCCTAACATGCAATCGCAAGATCCTCGAGGATAAGGTCTTGCCATGACGTGTTTGGGAAATTCTGCCCCTTGAATAGAGCCATCAGCCCCGACGTCATCCTGATTCACAAATCATCAATCCATGTACGACTCTCAATACCCCTAAAATTGGACATTGCTACGAACTTGTGAGCAAAAGACACGCCACTGGACACACAACGCTCGTCAAAAAGAATCCCATCCCACATGGCTTGACTTTCATACGCGACGCCTCGCCACAACCCATGAGAAAATGCTGGCCCCTCCAAATGACCCCTCGGCCACGACGGCTATTACAGCCATCCCCAATTGACAGTGTTTAGGGTTCCAGTGAGTCACACGTCACATGTTGCCCCTCCACATTTGACATCAGCACGACCTCGCCACGACCTCATCACCTCGTGAGCAATGGCTGGCCCCTCACTTTGACCCCTCGGCATTGACACCTCACACACGCACTAGATCCTAATTACTATGCCCAAAGGCACACTCACCACTCCACAACTAGCAAATTTTCCCAGGACAGGGACTTGTCACATCATGCCAAGGTTTCACCCTCTTCACTCTGGACCGTCCTAAACGACTTTCCAAGCCACTCAGTGCACTCCCCATATAGCACTGGACCCTTCTAAGCAGCAACTTCACACAATAAAAACGAGGCATTGTTACAATCACGTGATATGACTCTGGCCCAAGAATGAGCCATCGGTCCCGACGGCCAATCTTGCCTCCCTCCAGATTGAAACTCCCACTCTTGAATACTCTACTAGTGTCGCTCTGGGCTTTCAAAATTAGACCTCAGCAACACTTTAGGGCACGCTCTGATCCCTTTCACATGCACTCTCCGGGCCTCTAATACACCCCATTCCAAAACGCCCTTGACATTAACCTCTGGAACACATGCTAGACCTTCCAAATGATCCCTCGACTCTCACATTGTTGTTACATGATCTCACATGCTGGACAATATACACACGCACACACGTCACACGCTGGACTTATCCCACCACGACATCACACGCACACGCTAGACTTCACAACAATCAAGCCTTTGGGGCAGGACCTTAGCTTGTCACATGAGCGTCCAAGCAATATGCTGGGGACGAATGCTTACCTCGTCGGGTTGCTGTGAGCCTCCAGCACTTGGAATAGTTGTCGCTGCTGCTCGTTTTCTCGTCACCATTACAAGATCCTTGCAAGATTTAGACATTCAATCAGTCCAACAGCTAGTCTAATGATTTGGCAACACATAACATATCAACTCAAAATGTAGGCCACCATGGAAGATGTTTTTGAAAATTACTCTAACCATGATAAAAGGCCACGTCTAGATACATGACTAGCTCTAACAGTTTTGCATCAAGTTAGAACAACTTACATGGGACGTTAGATCAGAATCAGGAGGGTCCGGGTCCATAGCTCTAGCTCGTGGCGCACTCCCCCTCGTCATCTGGTTCTCGACCTTGCAATCAATGCATCACTCATAAGAATTCAGGAAGATTATCAAGATTATTCTCATCATGACCACGTACATAGCAAACCGGAGAACCTTAGAATTCTACAAATGTTAGGCATATGAAATACAATATCTTATCCAAACGCTCTCTTCAATTCCTAAAACCACGCGTACCCCGCTTCCCAATGCTGCGCAGGTCCGAGTTACAAAGCGGCACAAAATGAAGGCAGAACGGCAAGATGACGATGTGAACAACGTGGCGGGGTCGCGGCAGCGCATGGGCAGAAGCCGTACCGGTGCGTGATTAGAAGCCGTGGCAGAGCTCAATGTTTACGGAGGCTAATCTGTACGGCTTGCACGCTGCGGCCACGCAAGAGCAAGTGTAGGGTTTCGAGCTAGCCTGTGACTCTAAAGCCCTGGCAGGTTGTGAGGTAACCCTAACAGAACGTTCAAAAGGCACCCAAGCTTGCTCAGATCGTCCCACTATTCCTAGTACCAGCATCTCTAGCTTATTCACAAGTTTCATCCATTGCACGTTTTGATGTTGGCAACATAAAATAATTGAAAACTTTATTCTAGTTCCTAGCTGCCTATCATTCCCTCCAGACTATTCATTAGGGTCTACATAAAAAACAACAAGCCCTTGAAGTCAGAATCATACTCAATTCAAATGAATCAAGAAAAATTGTATTAACCCCTAAACGTCCCATGGGGACAGTAGATACATGACAGTATAAATGGCATTTGCTATCAACAAGAAGCTAGAAATTGAAATCTCAGTAGCACATTAGAACCACTTTGATGTAAACTTCAGCTTCCGTATTGAACTGAAACCTATAAAAGGTGTGGATTCATTCCAAATACTAGAAAAATACACCGTATTCTACTGGCCGCAAAGATAATTCTAAACGATTAGGGGTTATTGAATTCATGAAGTAGAATGTCTGCAAATTGCTAAAATCGACATATCAATTATTGAACGCGTAGAAATCACTCAAACGTTCATGCATGATTAAAACGTGCAAATAAATTCTAACTTTATGATATATAATATTTGCATGCAATGGGCATAGAAAATGGGATCGATGGATAATGTCTTACTATTGGTCGCGTAGTTAAGCCCTCCATCACTTTGACATTGTCTTCGCTATTGTCTTGAGGTGCATCGTTAGGCGTCACTTCTTGCAAACTTGCCAAGTTCGTCACTTCTTCACCATCAAAATCAATCCTCACCCCCAAAGACCTCCCAGCAGGAGTCAGACGTGACATATGTTTGTTTGCTCTCACCCACGAACCCTCCAAGACACGTTTGCTAGAATATAGAAGCTTGCCTCGTCTCCTTCTTTTCCTCTGCTCATTTGCGATCTCTGTGTTGTTAGAACAAGTTTTGTCCAGCATCTGCATAGCCTGAAGTCCACCTCACACATTTCATGACAAACGTAAATTCACACTATACTAGATATGTTCCTCTCAGACGAGCCCATCGACCTTTCATAGCTATCTTGCATAAAAATCAAGCGAGCATGTGCCCGAAAGTTTTTCATTCACGCTTCTCCTCATTCTCTTCTATGTTTACACTAGTTTAGCTTCCTATCACGTCGAGTGAATGAATACATTCATCTCAACGCGGTTTCATTTCTACTCTATGTTAGCTGTCACTGACATGGACATGATGTGCATACCATTATGAATTTCAGATGCTTGCTATAGAATGTAATTCCACGTTCTCCGCCGTCTTTGATTTCACTATATATTGTAGCCTACGTCCAAGCCTACGAGGTCACTGTGTCAGATGTCAATAACATACATTGAATCTCGCATTTATGGTTAGAATAAAGTGCTCAACAACAAAAGTATAACTGCATGGTCTAATTCCTATATCTTATATTCTACACTAGTTTTCATTGCCTTCATCGCTATTGATAACGCTTACAATTTTGACGCCGCTGAATCTCAACGCGAGTCATGGATGCATCGGAGGATCGCGGTGTAGAGGAAGTGCTCGACTTTGAAACCATTGATAGATTGACGATGCGAAAACAAAGAAGACTATCCCGTTGTGTCAAGGAATGGACGTTTGGTGCAGATGTCCAATCCCATCAATAGCTTGGAAGGTGCAGTGGAATTGTGGATGGGCCAATTCCCAAACTGTCAAGACTTCGACATCGACCTCGCAATCATCTTGCTAGACAAAGATGTTCTTCGATTCTACCGATTTTTTTGTGGAATTTGGGACTCTCTCCCTCGACAACCTCTTGTCTCGAGGCTCATGTGGTCTCATTATGTTTGCCAATTGTTGGGACTTCCCGATCCTTGCAACCTTGAAAGCGTGGGTGTTCCAATTGTGCCAGAAGAAATAGCAAATGCCATCCAAGACTTCTTCGACGATGAAGCCAAGCCTCCGTTTTGGGGTTCCATTTCAAACACAATGCCCATCTAATCCCTAGGCCATCGAGATGACTTCTGAGCTACCTTTCTAGAAGCTGCAGCTTAGATTTTTATGATTAAAATCAAAATATCCTTGTACTATACATAAAGAATTAGAATATAGATTACATAACCGTATCCAGGATTATTATATGTTTTATTACTATGTTATTATTACACGCGTGCCATAGAAGCTTCGTCTATGGTACATATATATTAGTCCTAAACAAAGCTGCACTTTCATAAAGAGTATTGGGTTTTGGTGACAATAAAAATAAAACTGAACGACAAATTCTTCACTTGAGTGTTGTACGAGTTTATGTTGTATGACTCAGCCAACGCCGATTTAGATTCCTCCCAGTCTCTTTACATCCACTCATGAACTTTGAACTGCGAGCTGATGCATGTGGCAAACATTATTTGTTTCTAATTTAATACGCGAGCGCCGTATAACACTCTGACATTGTTTAGATTAGTCATTCACATAAACTGAAATTGATGCTAGTTGCAGGGCGGCTCCAATCTTAGACCTATCTTGCAGTCTTCTTTTTTATTTCTATAGCTATTATGAATATACTCACTCCATAGCAAACGACATCATGTTATATACTAAATCAAATTCAATGCCCCTCACAATTCAATTTTCCGTGTCTTCATTGTAGATTTGTTTCTCGTGTTTAAACCAACTGTATAGTTGTACCCAAATCTCTTCCATGGCCAGCATTTTCGTAAGAGGTAACGAGGTCCCGCTAGTTCTACCTATAGGTGAGACTGGCTTTGTCAAAGTCACCTCTAAAACTTCTCTACATTTGGTTCGGTCTAGCAAAAAGCTCCATCATGGTCGAAGAAGAGGTCCTTGAGAAGTATGGAATAGTCAAAGAGGGCATTTTACAGTCTAGATGTGAAGACGATGAGGGTTTCCATTAGCTCCTCCATCCAGGTCAGTACAAAGCATACGGTCTTACCCGGTTGCAACTGGCTACATCTACTAAAATAATAGCCCCTACCTCAGATACTTCCACTGTAGAGTTGCCTCACGCACGTCGTGATAGGAGGCAATTTGCAAATCCAACTCGTTCCGTTGCAGATATAATGGTCAATCTTTGTAATGTGAAACGCAAGACTCTAGACTCCATCATTGAGTTGTCCAATGAATTTGAGAGGGAAACACTATCACTACCCTTGCAACTTCCAAACTTGAATGAACCAGCTCCTTTTGTTGCGACTCAAGCTATTGTCTGCAGCCCCGCTACTAGTCCATCTTCCTCCTCATTCTTCCTCCCTCCTCTATATCCTAGTAGTTCACAGGATTGTCCTAGTGTTATGCAATGTCAGCGGAAGCTGTCTAGTGTTCCTGGCTCTCGTAATGAACTTGCTCAAATAGATTTTGATCGCATCAAATATCACAAGGTGCAGTTCCTTCCCTCGCAGTCTGACGGGGATGTGGTCTTTGAGCTACCACCGGTTTCTGGGCGTGTGCATTCTTCCGGAGCCCGGAGCATGGAGGGAATGGACAAGCGTTATGATAGCCAGACATGGTGCCGCACCACAACGTCCAACATCCACAACCCCTTCAGTTTGAAGTTCAGGAGGTCGACGTGCGTTGGACACTTGCGTTGCGACAACGAAGACTGTGACTATCTTGCTAGAACGTATAAGAAGAATGAGACAGAGTGGACAGGTACAACTAACTTCCCGTTCGATGTTCGTCAAAGCCCTCCTCCGGAGTCTTCCATTGCATGTAGAGTCTGCAAGAAAGCCCCATCTTGTCGTGACTCCTGCACGGCGCGGGTGTATTACGTGCTCAACGTGAACGATAGGTCTTGTGCATGTATCCATTTGGGCTTCCATCGACATACCGTCGCCAATGGACCGTGCAGAGAGTCCATGGAGACCATCACCAGCTTGATTGCATCGGAGGTGGCGAAGACTCCCACCGCCAAGAACTCGGCCATCGCTCTTGCAGCTAGCAAGGAGTTCCTTGAGACGTTTCTTGTCCACAATGGGCCAGGCCCAAAAGAAATGCTCCGAGGACAGAAATTGGACAAGGTGATGGACAAGTTCCGCATGCTCAGCTCTCTGAACGTTCGGAACATGATAGCCACTTTTCACGCACAAGGCCAAGACAAAGGCGAGATTGATCAAATCCTAGAGATGAAGCGGCATGCGACGATCGAGTTCATACACGACAGTGTATTCCCAAGCCAACGACAGGAAAAGGTATATCTCTTCAAAATGCTTGTGCATGGCCCCGGGAGTGGCGTCGACCTCGTGAGAAGGATGCAACCGGAAGGTGACCTCCAAAATTGTTTCGTCATGTTCGATCACGTGAAGAGAGTGAAGCTGTGGACCACTATTGCCTGCCACGTTTATGACTCCACCTATTGCAAAGTGATGACCATCGCTGTGTGCGATATGCAAACGGAAGGCACCGAGGGTCAGCTGATATTTTGGCATTGCCTAAACAAAGTGATGGACAACAACGGCGTACCAAATCCAAACTTCAAAGGTTTCATGTGCGACAGCGCACAAGCAAACTTTAATGCAATTCGCATTGTCTACGGCTCGGGAAATCCTTCCGTGCCTATAGTAGACCGTGAAAGAACTTGTCTATTTCACTGGGCAACAAGTATGCACAAGCATACTGAGAAGCTGATCGCCAAGAACTTCCAAAATCAACACATCAGGCTTTGTAAACAATATAAAGATGCCCAAACAATGGAGGAAGCTGACACGATGTACCTTGAGTTGAGAGCGTGGTGGTACTCGTCCGGGACTGCTTCAGAAGATGCAATTCGCAAACTTGAAGATTGGTTGGCGTTTTGGCATTTTCGCTACCGTCAATGGGGCGGTTTCATGGAAATAGTAAAATATCAAAAGCACTCTTCCACTTCACGTGGACATTTGGAATGGGTTGTATTTCCTCAGGGTCGATAGTCCTTCACCTATTGTTGCCTGTATTTTGACAAAGTCAAATACTGAACGCTCGGGGCTGACAGTTGTTTGGATACATCCCCGTACTTATAAATTCTCGTTAAAAAAGAGCACTAAGGAAATAGTCGTCGGCCCCGACGGCTATTTTTATTTAAACATTTGTTTTCTGACTTTTTGCAAATCCTAGTAAAAAAACAGAAATTCAACGTTTTTTTATTTTCATTTGAACGTTATTATTTATATATCTATCACTCCAACGTATTTAGTTTTCGACGTTTAGGTGACTGTGAAATCAAACTTATTGTGTGCAATAATATAATTTGGGTGATGCAATTTTTGCAGAATCTTACCGCAGATGAATTCGCAGACATCCCAACCTGCAACCTGGCAGAGACCGTTCACAACAAGTCTATGCAAGCCTCCGGGAAGGAGGCTCGGACCTCTTTGTTGCCACCACCGATGATTGGGCCCGTGCTTTCATGCAGATGACCAACTATAGAACATTTCTATGTGGAGGTCCGTCTGGAACTGGTCTGTCCAAACACGATCTTAAACTGAAGAGGGCTATGGCATCTCATGACGGCAAGAAGATCGCAAAAGCAATTAACAAAATGCCTGGGGCTGCGGAGGTTTCTACACTTCGAAGGAGAAGAGGTTCCCTACTTGGAAGGAGAAGAGGTGTTTGGCGCTGTCAAGAGAAAGCTCGACATACCAATGGGTTGCGAGGGAGATTCTCATCGTCCCAACAAGGTGAACTTCTTGCATCCCCGTGTCCAAACACGATCTGCAGCTGCTCGAATGAACTCGGAGCAGTCACCAAGATCTACTTCTCCGGTTCCATTCACTACTAGGGTGTTGGAGACTGACTGTGACACCGAGAAATGGCACATTGCAAGGATATCATACAAGTCCAGAAGGCAGTGTCACGCAGTGCAAGCGAGAAATGGCGACAAGTGCAAGATGTTGATTGCGAAGGGCGGTAAGGCTACAGCTGCCCCAACCTACCGAGGCACTGGGACGGAGTACAAAGGGACAAAACCTCAGACGGCTGATTTCTGGTTCTGTCCTGACCAAATCGCACAATGTGTCATGGGACCGAAGCGCTTCTTTGTCATAGATCGCCCGGAACTCCCAGACGTTTGGCCCGTCCTCTCTGGTACAAACCTCACACGTTCGGAGATCCTAGAGCTCTAGGAGGCCGGGTTTTGTCTGCAGTCCACTACAGCCTTTTCGCCTCGACGCCTCTTTACGACCTCGAAAGTGTTTGAGCCGGTGCTCTGGACTCACCTACAGCCATTGCATGCTGACAGAGTCCCATCGTCTCGAAACGGCAAAAACGTGCGTCGGAACACCAAGGCTCCCTCGGAAGCTCACCACAATCAATGGGAGAGTGCACAAAACGTTAAGGCAAATATTCTCCGTGTGAACCTACTCCCCTATCCCGGGCTTGGTGCCATCATCGTGCTCCAGTCCAGGGTGGAGCTCGATGATAATTTGTACAATATCACATTGTGCAATTTTCCGTCATGTACGTGCCCACATTACGCCAGCATGAACTCTGCAGTTGTTGGGAGGCGTGGCCAGTACATCAACTCCAAACACCTTTACTATATCTTTCGATTCTTTTGCAAGCTAGACTATAAAGTTGACATGTACATCCATGCTCATACTCTCAGCATGGATGAGGTTAAAAATATTCTGCTCGCAGCTGGGATCATCAAGACCGAGGAATGAAAAATGAGGACTAGTCGATGTTTAGACGGGAGACTAGAACTAGAAGCAATAGCTTCCTACTTAGAATAGCTGATGCCCTATTTCAAATCGGTTGAAGTACTTACATGATAACTTTGTCCACTATAACTATGTATTAGAAAAAAAGCAAAAAATAAAATACTACATATAGATCCACATGTTATCTTTCCGTTCTTTGTCTCTTTGCAAAAAGCTCACATGATGGGGTTCAATTCACCCATGTACCCTATAATTTTCTACTTCTTTACACTAAACCTTTAACATTGAACTACACTAAATACTAACCCACGGTTATAGGTGCAGCGGTCATAGGGTACCAAAATTTACTATTATTAGTAAATATCCTAAAAATAGAGTTTGATTTTCTAAAATTAGTGTCATTTTTAAAATTCAGATAGATCCTATGCTCTAGGCTTTCCAAATCCCCGCTCTCTACTCTTGGGCTCTCCTCTCTAGGCTCCCACGGTAGCGTCATTGTCATGGAAGGCATATTATCATATCTAGTAAGCCTTGAATATTAATATAAGCCCATTTGTAATATAAATCACATGTGGCATGGCATTTGGATGATGGTAGAACATAGTGGAAGGCATATTATCATTCCTAGTAAGCCGAGAATATTAATATACGCCCATTCCTAATACAAAACACATGTGGCATGGCATTTGGATGATGGTAGAACATTGTTAAAGGCATATTAACATATCTAGTAAGCCTCGAATATTAATATATGCCCATTCGTAATACAAAACAATTGTGGCATGGCATTTGGATGATGGTAGAACATCGTGGAAGGCATATTATCATATCTAGGAAGCCCCAAATATTAATATATGGCCATTCGTACTACAAAACACATGTGGCATGGCCTTTGGATGATGGTAGAACCTCGTGGAAGGCATATTATGATATCTAGTAAGTCCCAAATATTAATAAACATCATTTGTAATTTAAAACACATGTGGCATGGCATTTGGATGATGGTAGAACATCGTCGAAGGCATATTATCAATTCTAGTAAGCCCAGAATATTAATATACGCCGATTTGTAATATAAACCACATGTGGCATGGCATTTGACAGATGAAAGAATATCGTGGAAGGAGTATTATCATTTCTAGTGAGCCGAGAGTATTAATATACGCCCATTCCTAATATATGCTCTTCGGCTACATGATTTTTTACCTTTACGTTCTGTATTATTATTTACGTTACTTGGGGAAAAGCACATTCTATATTAGGCATGTGTTTATCATGCGTTTGTGAGTGAATAATGTTCGTTACTATATTAAAATTAATCCATACACATCTTGAAATTATCTATACGTGAGGATACAAAAAGTGCTATAGATTTGACAATGTATTCTTCGAAGTTGTATGAGATGTCATGATGAAGTATATATTTTTCTTTGAATAATTAAAATTGAGTTTAGAAAGTAGCCAACCCGATTTTGGGATAAATTTTCTTATTCAGTTGACTTCTTTCTCAATTGTATCGGGTTTGCAAATTTATCAAGTGCTATGCAGGTGAGGGCAATTGGGTACGACAGTAAGGCACGGGCAGATGGATGCAGTAGTTGGGTTCGGCAGACCGACGGAGCAGTCGGACGTGGCAGACGTATGGAGTTTTCGGAAGTGGTAGACGAATGGGGAGTTGGGAGGGGGCAGTCGGCCTATTTTGAAACAACTG
Organism: Pohlia nutans; assembly: GCA_022496805.1. Lineage (NCBI taxonomy): Eukaryota > Viridiplantae > Streptophyta > Bryopsida > Bryales > Mniaceae > Pohlia > Pohlia nutans. Next base: position 7,260,584 of record CM040106.1, on the reverse strand, counting down.
CAATGGCCGATTTTTGAAGCAATCCGGCAAACACCCGAAGTCTGGATTCTGGATCTTTCTGGTTAGCCTGGGAAGTGGCCACGAACTCATCCAACCAATCATCCACATCACTCTCCTAATCTCCCTTAAACCGGTTATACTTCAACCGTGTGAGGGACCTCTCCGTAATATCTCCATGGGAAATCCTTCTTCTTCTTCTGAATCCGGGTGGGCGTCACCTTCCGGTTGAAAACCCCTACCGTGATGCTCCACAACTGGAACAACAACTTCCTCCGGTTAAGTGGCGTAGTAAGTCTCTTCTTCCAGAGGGTTAAAGTCTCTTGCAAATGCTGATGGCACACCACTGGCGCTCGCTATTGTTCGTACAGATCTCGTAATCCTCCTTGCGTCAGTTTCACTAGATTGTCCTTGAGTCATGAAGCGAATCCGGTTGCCCTCAGATCCTTCTCCTCTTTCCTCCGGACTCGCACTTGCAACTTCCACAGGTAGGATCTCTTTCAGTAAAACCGGTCACAGCTCATCATCCAAATCTTCCGTACTTCATATTCCGGACTTCTCCTTATATTTGCTTCCCAGCTTTAGAATCCGCGGCAGCGGCAACAAAATTCGTCCATGTCGTAGCATGTGATACCGGATACTCCCCTAGAGCGCACTTTTTCGTATTAAGAATGCTCGCAAAGGTGATTTTCGGGTTATCGTTCCGCGGAGACTCTGTGAAGTGGGAGGTCTCCGAAGACTGGTCCGGTTTGGTGAGTCCTCTCTTCCTATCACCAATTAACTTCCTCTTTCCGTACTAAACCGGATCTTTCCCTACTGACTGATCCGGCTATGGCTAGATCCGGTTTCTGTCCGGGTTGGAGGTTTATCCAACCCTACTCTACCCGGTCTATCCTAACCACTTAACCCGGTTTGCCTTAACCTCTGTTTTCCCTCAAAGGGTTCTCCATTTGCATTTAGTGGTGCTGGATTTAAAGACACATCCTTCCCTACTGATTTCAGTGATGGAAAATTCACTACCTCTCGGTTATCCTAACTCAACTCCTCGATCCGGGTACTTTCCGTATTGCTCTTCAACTGTAGATTTATCCCAAACCCACAGCCGGTCACACAAGCGCAACCCAGTTTCCCCCTTCTCCCCAAAATACTACAACGACTTGTTAACCGGAATGGATGGTATCCGGGGTGTCCGGAAGCGATTGGATTCCTAAAGACCCGTTTTACTCTGGCTTCTACGTACCCTGAAGTTACATGATCTACCCGAATGCTGGCACCTCTACCAAACTACCCGTCCAGGAGTTTTGAGAGAACCGGAGTACCCCATAATGTTCACTCAGCCACTAACCCGGATTATCCCCTACAATCGGGTGCAGAAAACCCCACATTCAAACGACCCTAACTCCCCCAAATCTTCTACCCGGTTTCTTAATAGAAACTACACCAGAACCTGGTTAGCCCATCCGATAACTAAGGGACTAATTGGACCATTGTTTCAAACAACAACACAAGCGCACACACACACACACAACTTTGTGGAGAAGAACATGCGCCTATAATCATTTACAAGGGACAGTGGTACACAGAAAGACCCAAAGAATGAAGAACATTCCTTGATAAAAAGCAACCCCAAACGCCCGGATTCGGAAAATCCTCAGATCCTACAAACCTGGGATCCGGAAATCCGGGGAGCTCTTTACACGGTTCAGTTCCTATCCTAGACTGCCACTAACATTTAAGTCCTAAAAAGTCTATTCACAAAAAGTATTCTAATCTACCTACTCAAAAAGCCTACCCTACGCGGCCGAATCCACTAATCCCGGATCCAGCTCATCCCCGGAGTTCCCGAGCAGTGATCCTTCCGCTCTTCTTTCTTCCACTTGCTGCCCTTTTTAATTCTCCGGGTTCTCCACCTGTCTTAAAAACGGCTGGTTTGCTCCCATGCGAACCGTATTTCTCCTGCTGCTCCTCGTCTGGTTCGCCCCCTTACGCACCGTCCAGTCGACCCTCCGGGTTACCCCCTGGCCCACCCTTTGGTCAATCGTCCCCACCCTGTTGGACACCCATCTCCACCATGTCCCCTTCCGGGTTCAGGAAATCAGCCGGACTTGCTCCTCCTGGATTGATCACCTAAACCGGCTCCACTTCTTCCACAGGCCGGGAAGTCTGCTCCTGTGTCGAACTCTCGGTCCTCAACAGCCTATCTAAATCCCCCGCCTAAGGTGCATCCACGGACAACCAAAAAGTCCCCTACATCTCATCTCCTTTTGGGTCCGGTTGACCGCCTTTTGAAGCTTCTTGACCAGCCCCGGGTACTTCAGTACGTCCTTGCTCCTGAGGATGTTTCCCAATTCCCTCGTTGCGGTGAATAGGGGAGTATACCTTTCTTCCACCACGTCCAGGGCCACACGGCCTGGTAAGAGTAGGATATCCGCTACTGCGAGGATCGAGATTTCCTCTTGTGCCTGCGCGGGTGGTCTTGCTCCCTGGGTTGGTTCCGCTTGCGTGGTTGGATCTTGTTCCCGGTCTTCCTCGTCCTCGGATTCATCCTTATTAGAGTCCTCCTCTGAATCCTCTTCTTTGTCTTCCACTTTCGGTTCTGGCTTCTTCTTTCGCTTTTCCTTCTCCTTTACGTCCTTCCTGCGGCTGGTCGGACCGGATTTGTCCGGGGTATGAGCTCCTCGGCTGTTCACCGGAGGTGTCTTCTTCCGGCGCTGGTCGGACCGGATTCGTCCAAAGTAACCTGCTGAATCTTCGAGTCCTCCTCCCCATCACTCCAGATGATCATCTTCCTCTTTGGCTTCTTCTGCTCTCGGCTGCGCACTTGGGAGGGGCCTCTCTCATCCGGCTTTGGGCCCTCTGCCGGATCTTCCTTCTCCTTCTTCCTCACCTCCGGTTGTGACCCTTCCTCACCCGCTTTGCCTCCCTCCGGGTCTTCTCTCCGTTTCTGCCTCTCCTCTTGTCGAGGCCTCGCGCCACCCGGTCGGCCTTCCTCTCGGTCTTCCCTTCTCTTCTGGCGTTCCTCTCGTTGCAGCCAAGCACCACCCCGTTGTCCTTCTTCCGGGTGGTCCTCCTTCTTCTTCCTCCTCTCCTCAAGCATGGCCCTGGCGTCACCTGGTTGCTCTCGTGCCGGATCCTCCCTTATCTTCCGGCGTTCCTCCGGTCGACTTCCTCTGTCTGGTTTGGGCGCCCTCGGTCTCTCCCTTTCCGCTTGGCGGGCCAATTCCCTCTCCTCCGACTCGCTCCGGTTGCCATGGCCTCTTGTGTCATCCTCATGTTCCTGTGCACGCATTGCCCGGTTCCGCTCCCCTCCCGGACGCGTTGCCTTCCTCTTGGCCGGACTCCTCTCTCCCGGATTTGGTGGGATCTCTAGCCTTACCTTCTCATGTTCCGTGATGCATTCGTGCTTGGCGTACAGTTGATAAAGGAAAAGAGCAAGACGACAACCCTTCTTACCTCCGAGATTGGATGTCGCCCGGTTGGCAATCCGCTGCACCACAAAACCCTAGTTGATCTTCTTCTTGTAATACAGCGCGGACAAGATGCCCTTCGCCTACATGATCGTGATGTGGTGGGCTCTCCGGGCTGAGGATTGGCACCACATATTGGAGAAGTTGCTGCTCCTGGGGAATCTTGCAATCCTTGACCTTGAACCCATCGTGGTCCAAGAGGAAGGTGAAGCGCTTCTTCGCCCACTCTGAATCTCCCTTGTGGCCCGGTTCGAGATCGTTGTCGGTTTCAGGGAAGCCATATATGAAGCGCCAGTGCTCCCGGGTCCAATGCTTGTACTCGGCCTGGATGAAACTCGATTGGAAGGCTGGCTCTATGGCTCCGCCCAAAATCTCCACCAACATCTTTGCGTCCTGCGAATCCCACACCCGGCGAAGAAGTCCCTCGCATCCTATGGTCGTGAGATCCGTGACCAAATCCTCGAAGTCGCTCAATTGCTGTAGAATAGCCGGACTTACCCTCTTCTCCGGGACTTTGAACCCTAATGCTCTCTCTCCCTTGCGCGCCATAGCCACTGCCTCCAGACGCACCTCTCTCCTACTTCGTAAATTGCGCGTCTCTCTCTCCGGGTGCGCACTTTCTCTCTTCCATAATTTGCGCCTAACTTCCTGGAGCTCTCGCGCCTCACTCTCTGGGTGCGCACTCTCTCCCTTCCGTGAACTCCGCCTAAATTTATGGCGCTTACTCCGGGCGCTCACTCTTTTCTAACTCCGGGTGCTCACTCGTTTCTAACTCCGGGCTCTCACTCTCAACCCTGACATTATCCGGAAACACAAAATGGTGTTGGCACGGAGGGTTGGAGGCACCGGGAAGAAATGAATAGTGAGCCGCACAATTTAAGTCCGCCCAATTTAAGGTCCGGATGGTGGCCGGGTCCATCAAGGGCCCGTCCCTCAATGTCCGGTTGCCTATCCGGTTTCTTGCCGGGTCCGCCGCCATTCCTGGTTCCGTAGCAATCACTTAAGCGCGCGTGAGAGCGCCACTCTCTCCAAATAAATAAAAAGGCCATCATGGATGCTACTTCTCCTATTTATGGTGACTGAGGCTACCCCTTACTGCTCTAAAAACCCTAATTTCCCGTTTTTGAATAAAAGAAGGTTCGACAGCAGCTCTGTGCGCCAGGGTGACATTTTTAGAAGGGAAACTTGATAAGCTGGGTTTCAAGGAAGCTGCTTCAAACGCTCATTCCATGGTACAGAGTGACAATTTTTTTGTCCCCATTGATCAAGGCATTTCAAGTGGTCCACCATCAGAATGTATGGGCAAGGGGAAGGAACCAATGACCTCATCATAGTTGTGGAAGTACGAGGAACGTGTCGCGGCAATGATTCGCAAGGACAAACTGCAATATGAACGTGATGCTGCTCTAGATTGCATCGCGACCATGGAGTCTTTGGCCGGTGAAGTCATGTCAAAGAACCTCGCTCTAGAAAAAGAAAAGGAGGATTTAAAAAAAAAATTAGAGCATGCTCTCAGTTGCGGGAACTTGACGTACCGCGTAATGGTGTACGAAGTCCAACACGATAACTCTGTGGAGTTAGAGCGGCAGAATAGAAGTTTTAGAAAGGAGTATGCCACACTTGCTACGCAATTTGATGACTGGGCAATTGTTGCCATTTTTGCAGCGGCAAGAGTGAGGGCATTGGAGATGGAGATGGAGCAAGTTTTGGTGGAATGGAGGAGAGACGGTAGATTGCGACTCGAGGAGTTCACTGAAATAATATTAGAAAACAATGTGCGGGCAAATATAGTGTAATTTATATTCACAAAAGGAAAAACTTATTATTTTTCTTAAAAGTAACATAGGTGAGTATGTATGATAAAATGTGTATTATAAAGAATATAGGCTTGATATAAATAACTCATATTTCTTAAATATTTGTAAAAATATACCGTAGGAGTTAAGGATCCTATGTTTCTTTTGAAATAGGGTGTCTTTGTTGAAGGCTATGGCAATGAAGTCGGGGTGTTGGGACGTAACAGGTATCAAAGGCGTGCATTGTTTGTTGATTGATATACTAGTCTTTTTAAAAGCTAGGAATTGTTTTGCAAGATGAACATGACATCTTTCATTTGCTATGTACGGTTTTGCTAGTGTTTTTAAGTATTAGAAACAATTTCTCAAGATAAATTAGAGTAGTTTTGGTTGGTCTTGTGTTTGTCTGCTTCAAGCAGGATGTTGTAGTATTAACTCTATACCCTTCTACATTATTGCATGGATCCTCTTTTTGCTTGCTCTGTTGTTGGTGTGTTCTTTGTTTTTTGTTTTTTGAAACTCAGTACCAATTGTGTTTAATTGTGTGTGTAAGTTGATTGAGAAACATGGGCTGATTTTGTTGTTTGAAAATGTTTATACACTTGTAAGACCTTACTATGCCTTGGATTTTGGTCACTTAGTACTTTGAATGCTCATTATTCCTTTAGAGCTAGATCAAATAATTATAATGAACCTACCTAGCTTTAAATTAGAGCTTTATAAAATTTAAAAGTAATTATAGGGTCATTTAAAAAACAAGAAAGTAGCAAATCACATAGTAATACAGTACAAAAAATTAAGAATGGATAATTAAATACCCCTTGAATAAACACCTTTGTCACGCACGTGTATACAAATAAACATGTCTAGTGAACTCCCCGAGGATTGCAAAATCTGATGCTAACATCCTGGGCTAAAGTTGATTCAGTGCAAAACGATGACTGGCCAACCACGGATTGATTGGCCTAAATTACCAATCGAACACCGATGGAATTTTCTCCAAGAATACAATTGCAGCCCATTAGGAATACAGAGGGAATGGCCTTCATCGAACGAAATGATTCACGACGGTTCCCAGTGCATTGTTTGCAATAATTATTTTGGACCGGAGGGTTTTTGGTCATTAGGAAGTTGCAGACAATGCCTTTTACCACGAATGCTTTTTGACCGATGGTGCCCAGTTTGCAACAGCCCTTTCCACCGCCGGTTGCATGAAACATTTAGATTACTACCGTTCATGCCAAGTCATTGGAGGTACAACGCAACAGATTTTGCGGGGTTTGTAACCGTCCAAGAAATTGTGAAGACGGTAGAATGGAGCTGGAAGTACAACATGAGCATGCAACAACTGTACATCTAGAGGCAGCATTGGAACTGGCAGAAGAACAAAGAGAACGTACTTTTGGCCGCAAATTTGATCTACCCAAACAAAGCTCCAAACTTTGGGTTGAAATTCTTTTTTTTCCAAGTGTTCGGGTATTATTGGGACGCGAGAACGGGGCAGTTGGTGAGTGGAAAACTTCCCATTAGACAAAGGGTGAATCACATTGGTGAGACTATACGTCCGCAATAAGATTCAGAGGCCCCGATTCTTAGCAGGGGGGACGAAGTCATAAGCGAACAGATGTACCACAAACCTAGACTCGAGATGCAAGCTATTTGTGTACTGTTGTACAAGGTATCTCTAGAAACACAGCGGTATTTGAAAGCCAGACAAGAGGGTAGAGTCCAACGTCCAAATCTTGTTATTACAGAAGACGTTGTTTGTTACCGCACTAGGGGCAACCTCCAACAGATTCATCGGGCGGCCGCAAACGAAATAGCTGTGTATGCGCCACCAAGAGTGATACAGGAGGGCGAAGGTTCAAGTGGTAAAACACGGGAGGAGCGCGCATTGGATGAAGCAATCCCCGTTATCAATGTAGAATCGGATGAGGAATAGGGAATGTTGCTATATTTAAATAGTCATGCATGTTTGCATCATTTTCCTCGAATACAAATGCATGGTAGAGATCCTTTTTTCCCATCTAATTACGATTTTTTTTTTTTTGTGGTACATTCTATATATATATATATATATATATATATATATATATATATATATATATATTTGTGTGTGTGCGTGAGTGTGTATGTATTGTATGGCAAATACTTGTCCATAAATAATTGGCATATTTCTGCAAGTTTTTTTTTCAAATTTCATTCCTAGTGTACAAAGTGGGATTTTAACACCTAATTGTCCAAGCATGCAAATTTGGCTTCTAGTACGGATTTAATCCGTAGTTTCTCAGCCGTCATGCAATTTTTGAAGTTTTCGTGATTTCTATACTTAAATTTGTATGGGAAGTTAGCTTCTTGTATGTGTGTTCCGATCAATAATGAAAAAAATTCTGAATAAACTATGCCTCATTTCTTGTTGAAGTATTTCAACCCAAAATTCTAATATTTAAGTCTGAAATTGTTGTTGAAATTAATAAGTCATAAAATCGAGCATCTTAAAAATCTCCTAAAATTACAACACCTCTAGTACTACGTAACGACCCATCACAACAAATTTCAGCCACATACTTTCAATGTCTTATTCATGATCGAACTAGAATATAAATTTTTATTTTATGTTTCAAAATTTATAAAAAATATATAAGTGATAGCACTCATAGATTTAACCGTATGGATAGAATCTAAACTTCAAAATGTGTTACTTTTATTCGTACACCAAGTTTGAAATATTCATGTTAGTTGGATTTTATAATACATCTTTGCAACACTTCCCCAATGACACATAGGTGAGGGCGTTTAGGGGTTATACATGATTTTCAAAAATAAGTAAAACGAGTTAATGGGAAGCCTACCATCATGTACTACACGATTTTCCAACTGCACTCCAATACTTTTCTTTTGGTTTCTGTTAATTGCTTTTTTTTTGATTGATTTACCACCTAAACCTTACAAAAATATATATGGAAATTATTAATAACGAGTACGAATAATCGAATCCTACTAGTATTAATTTACACTTTACTTTGACAGTTACAACTTTGCTTCGTAAACCAAATCCGGTTTTAGTTCCATCCAGCAGTGGAGTGTTCAGGTGCGATTATCCGACTGCCTATCCTCGTCTGCCTACCTCGACAGCCTAGTCCGGACTACTAGTATCGGATGGCCTGGATCCGTCTATTACATCCGACTGCCCGATCCGACGGCTCCGATCATAAGCCGACTGCCCTAAACCCGTCGGCGTGGATCCGACGGACCCCCTCCAACTGCCCTAATTCCGTCGGCCTGGATCCGACGGCCTACACCGACTATTGCGGCCCGACTGCCGTGCCCCGGCTGCCTAAACACTAAGTCGGCAGCCGCCTCTATATATAACGGGCCACCTCTCATTTACTGCTACCAATTTCGACCGCTCCTCAAAGGTACCCGTGACCAATCCTGCGCAAGCAGTTTTTGCTTGAGTTTCCGAGGCAATAAGTTTCTGGCTTTTTTGAGGGGAGGGGGGGGGGGGGTAGTTTTTCGAATTTTATAAAAAAATATGGAAAAGAACAGCCGATTCAAAAGGGTTGTTCGGACGCTAACACGCGGACGTTCGCGTTCGGACATCCGCTGGACGTCGACGTTCGCGTCTCAACATCTGATGACTTTGAAAAATACACTATTTTTACCCAGCGGACGGGGGTTTTACCATAGCGGATGGCGGTCGGCGGTTGCGAACGGCAGACGACGCGATCGAAGAGGCAAACGGCGCGATCGGACAATCGGACGGGCGGACAGGTCGCACGCTCATGTTCGACGACGAGGTCGACCGCCCCCGTCGCAATGTTTATTCGGACCGCGGACGCTTGTTCATCACATAAGACAACATCTACAAGATTTGTAGTCCCATCCTCGTGCTGGTCTGATTTAAATGGACTGAAATCAGCGAAATCTACGAATTTGGTGTCTCAATCTACGGGTCAGACGGGCAATTGGATGCATGATCGGACGAGCGAGCGGCTCGCGATCAGACGACTGAGAATGTGTTTGATCGGACGGTGCAGTGGACGTTTGATCACAGTTTTAGACTCTATCCATACGGTTACATCCATGATTGCTATTCCCAATTAATTTGGATTATATCTGAAACGGGAAATTCACAATTAATCACGAGCAAGATATTGCCACTCTACAGATGTAATTCTTTGTGATTGGTTGACATGTAATAGTGTAAGTGTAGTGAATTTTGGAGTTTTTGGGTTCCTTAAAATTAGGAGTTTGCTTATTCTAGAGAGCTTTTCACTAAAATCTTAAATTGTTTGGGTGAATCTCTACAACATGAAATGAGGCATAAAAAATTCACAAATCATCCCTTTGTATTCGGATTACATACATGCGAAGCTAACTTCCCATCGAATTTACAATAAAAAATCCACACTACAAAAGTGCATGACGGATGAGAAATTTGGGATGAACTCTGTATATCGTCCAAAAGATGAACGCTTAGGCAGTTAGGAGTTTAGGTGCTAATTCAACATTGTTTTCAAAGATTCGTTCACAAATGGGTGCTGGAAAACATGAATGGAGTTGATGTACAAAGCAAAGTTGTAAACGAGAGTGTGAAGGTAACACTTGTACGGTTGGATTCATTAGTCCACAATGTCGTATGTTTAATTCAAACTGTCAACACAAATCCACAGATTGCAAATCCTAGTCAAAAACCATAGAGTTAGCAAAATTCCAATAACACATGGAAGAACTATTTTCCAAAATATTAAAGAAAATTGAGGGTGTTTCTAAATTCTAATAACGTTAGGTACCCATGTGTGCAAAAAAATTCCAAAATGGAGTACCGGAACTCATGGCTGCAAAACCCACTAATATCAATGAACATATAGATAGCAAAATCCCAAAAACAATAAAACACATTAGGAGAAATTAGTAGTCACAAAGGGGCCTTTGCCTTTGGCACGTGCTGATAATTTTAGACAAAACCGTGCACTTTACACGAGGGCACCAATAGTGCCACCGTGGTTGCCAGTAGTGCAGTTCCGTGGGTCGCGCCAATCGACGCTGCCAACACTGCAGACACTGCCAGCACTGTGGCTTCCGACGCTATCAGTGGGCACCGATTGCACCAATGGATTTACATAAAAAGGGGTACTTGGGCAGTCGGTTCACCTACCACGGGCTGTCTTACAGGGCCCCTTTGGGACCCCATTTTTCTCCTAATGTATGGAATTTTTTTTTTTCATAAATATCAAAAAACAAAATATTTCACTGATAGTCAACTTAAGTCCAGATGTTCTATAGATAAGCACACTGCAATAGCCATAGAACAATTTAATTCCGTTACTACTATTCTCAAAACCAAAAGAACTACTCCCTCTGTCCCATAATGGGTGATCGGTATGCACTTACTATTTTGTCCCTGAAAGTCTGATCGGTACTCAATTTATTACAAATTCAACACTTTACAGTGCCCGTTGGCAGAATTGACTACATATCTGATTGTGTCGTCTCTAAGCTTACAACCATATGTATTACACAGACGATACTGCCGATCGCACGCTATCAAGCAATCCTTGTTCAACATCAATGGTGACAGGCAACATTCCGGCACAATTTAAACTCTCCTTGCCCATGTGGGGGATCTTGTAGCCGTTCTCGCCACCATCCTTGAGTGTTGCCAGCATGCATTGTTGCCAAGTGAGAAACACATAGTTGAGTTTGCTCACATCCAGATCGTGAAATGCTTTCTCGACAATGACTATGAGCTCGTCAACATTTTTGGGGACGCTCTGGTGCTGCAACGATTGAATGGCATTGAAGAATCCCAGATCCAGAACGTTCATATCCGGGCTGTTCGGTGGTTGACAGCGAAGTCGGATATGAAAGCCGGCGGTTCGTGCAGCGTCCGTGAAGGCCTCATCCAACGTCGATATATGCGGTTTGGCGTTGTCTTGTTGGATGAAGATGGGACGTGCGGCAGTGACGCGCGGCCACTGTAATTGAACAGCCGGCATCACATTCTCCAGCAGCATGTCGCGATACTGATCTTTTCCGACCATGACGGGCTTCGTAATCATTGTCCCAGCAGGACGATTTTTGCTTGCACGCTTGGCGGGCTCCTTGACAACAAACGGCCAGATGCCTATCTTGCCATTGAACATCGTCTTGCGGTGATGATCGTACTTGGGCCGAGCGACAGCGGCCAAGAACATTACCTTCTCGATGAAGCGCTTCGATTTACATGTTTGCAACGGTTCAAACTCGCCATCTGCCAAGTAATATCGCTTGCTGGCTTTGGTCATGTAGAACCACTTCTCATCCACGTGAATGACGTCGTACATGTCGTGGAAGGAATTTGACGATGGCTGCAATATGAACAGACAGAATTGTAGGCGGGCAATCTTGTTGCAGTTTGTCAACAATGGCTTGATTGAATTTGAATGTGGACGAATCGCTCCCTGTTTGACCAATCTGCCCAAAGTAGAACGTGGAATGCCACTGGCCGCGGCCATTGAACGAAGAGTGGTTCGACGACTAAACGGAATGGAAGTCAGCACCGAAAAAACGTCCTTGTTGCTTTTAGTTCGACCACAATTCTTGAAATGGGTGGCGACACAAGGAACCAGAGCCCCCTAAGCTACATCTTCCTTTGCCCTACTCCAGATGCGGCTAATTGTCCTCCACCCAACACCTAAATGAACAGCAACTACAGAGAATGAGCCTTTCACTGGTTTACCGTCGACTTTCAGCATCGTTAAAAGTTCTTGATACACCGCCTGGCGCTGCTAGTTGGACAGAACCATACTTGGGAGCCTGACTACCTTCTTGAGCAATTTCAGCGTGTTCTAACAATATTTGAGATTTCAGCGGGGATTCCAGTAAGGTAAGGTCGATCGCAACTCTTTGCACGCCAATGCTCTCTGAATGCCAGGTGCAACATGACCGATTCATATCTTGCCGTAAAGATCTTGGTGAGAGCTATCCACGTATCTAACCTGACGCTTCTAATTCCCATTAATAGCCGTAATCCCATGCAACTTTTAATACCCATCAGATATAATGGGACAGAGGGAGTATATCACTATGTCGCATTTCTAAAATGCTCGTACGGTACAGGCCACTTGTATATGCTCCTAAAACGTGTCACTATATGAGTTAAACCTCCAGCATTTTCTCGATCATGGCTGCACAATCGATTCAAATAGCTCTCGAACACGTCTGCCAAATCTTGTTGTCTCAATAATGCTGAAGTTTCTCCAGGCGTCTACAACTTCCAATAATCCTCTGACATGTTGCCCTTTTTGATGCGCATAGCAATTTTTGCAACTCCATATGCCTCAGTTGTCATCGTCACTGGTGGGCGTATCTCCACATGGGCATCTGGCTTACGTACATAAGCAATCGTAGGATCCACCCACCACCGTTCTGCAAGATCCTTTTGCATTTCCTCAGTACTGTTGAACCCATATAGTGACTTCATTGGCTCTGTTGAAAAAGATAACATGCCCCAGTCACATACCCCGATGTATACACGCATCTCGCCCGCAGGGAAATGAAAAAGGATATTATCGGGAGATAAATCATTGTGCAGGTTGTTGGTCATGTGTCCCTCCTGCATGATGATCACAAATGCCCACGCCAACTCCGTTCTTTTTTTACGAAACCGCCTTAGATAACTTGCTTTGATCACATCGTCTGCTGACATAGGTGTATGCAACGTACGCGCGTAGATATCGTCTCACTACGTGTTGTCTAAATTCAACATCTGTCGCAATGTCCTACCATTCCACCAATATGCATAACCCTCATATTTCGAAGCATGAATAGCCAGGTATTGTATAACACCTAGATGGTCAATTTGAACGGCCATCGTTTCATTTTGGGGTTCCAATATCGCAAGATCCGGTCTAGTCTTCGCCTGTTTTGAAAGTTTCGAAGCAAACTCCCAATGAGGTGCAAACCCTGGAGCTCCTTCAATTCAAACCCTCTTGATGGTAGCATATGCACCCTTGTGTGATTTGTGCTCCACTTCAATGACCTTGGCCGTAGCAGGCAATGCGTGGACCAACTTATTCAACCCCTCTTCATTTTTGTTCCACATTACATACTCCCCACTTGAATCATGTGGCTTCCTATACATACCTTTGGCCCAGCACTTTCTTCAAACCCACTTCATCATCAAACAACTTCACGAGCTTGTGTGCTCTAAGTGTTGTTTGGCAATACCAGTTCTCACAGAAAGACAATCGTGAAGGTCGGAACGCCAAACGCACACCATTGAAGTGCATACTCTCGTAGCTTGAGATCCACTTTTCCTATCCTAAACTTTAATCTCGATTGAAACGCTAGAGAGGGTATTGCCCATTTGCCCCCGGCTTTGTCGACGCATGCTTTGCCTTTCCGCCTTTGAAAAGGGCTGTAGTTGCTAGAACCTTAGCCTTGTAGGACGCGCTTGGAGATTTTAATGTTGTATAGACCCTCAACCCTAAACCCTAAACCCTTGTCATGCCCATACACATCGTGTGCATGCCATATCGTATGGTTTGGGCTTTGTCTCAAGAATGATGCAATTGAACGGTCAAAATTTATATGTCGAGAAACCTTCTTGGAGAATAAAACCCCTAAATTAATCCAAGTGAAGCCACTCCTAAGCATGATAAACACACGTAGTTTGCAAAGAGGTAAGCTAGTCTCTCACACACTCACCCAGTCACACTCCGAAGGTCCAACTAGAAAAAGATGAACATTCTAGGGTTTCTAAGCCTTTTGTAGCATGAGGCGTCAAGATGAGGTGACAACCTAACTATAAGTGCCATGCCGCAAGATTGACACTTGAATACCTTCCTGATAGACTTCATCCAAGTCTTAGTCGTGCCTAGTCCTCCCTCATGCGCCATGATAGTACTAGAGTAATACACCCTACGACAGTACTGCACCCTTTGACTACATAGGGCAATGCTCTCTATCTCGTTCCAAATTCTCAATGGGACACTAACACTAGTAGGGTTTAGGGTGTCACGGGACTCGGTGTCTAAAGCCAGATTAGGATGTAGTACTATGATACTATCATGGCGCATGAGAGAGGACTAGGCACCACTAAGACTTGAATGAAGTCTATCAGGAAGGTATTCAAGTGTCAACTTTGCGGCATGGTACTTCGAGTTAGGTTGTCACCTCATGCTGACGCCTCATGCTACAAAAGCCTTAGAAACCTTAGAATGCTCATCTTTTTCTAGTTGAGCCTTCGGAGGGTGACTGGATAAGTGTGTAAGAGACTAGTTTACTTCTTTGCAAACTACGTGTGTTTATCATGCTTATGAGTGACTTAATAAATTGCATGCTCATCTTTTTTTAGAGAAAACAAAGCATGCGTCCACAAAGCAGGGGGCGAATGGGCAATACCCTCTCTAGTGTTTCAATCGAGATTACAATTTAGGGTTTAGGCAAGCTGGATCTCAAGTTACGAGAGTATGCACTTCAAAGGTGTTCGTTACGATCTTCACGATTTCGTTTTTGTAAGATCTGATGTTGCCGAACTGCACTTGAAGCACAGAAGCTCATGAGGTTGTTTGATGATGAAGACGGTTCAAGAAACTGCTCGGCCAAAAGTAAATACGGGAAGCCACTTAATTCAAGTGGAGAGTGTGTAGCAAGGACCTAAAATAAAGAGGGGTTCAATAAAGTGCACTTTTAGTGGATCGTTTGCCGGCATGAACTTCTTAGGATAGTGAGACAAGATGTTTTTCATAAATTACTTTATTTGCAAAGGAGGTTTTTGTTGCACAGGGTAGTAATAAAAGGAGTAGGAAATGAGAATGTGATGGGAGTCCTTCTTGGAGAGTCAACTGTGCTGTGCACAACCAAGTTCTAAGATAAGCTTCTCGCCCCTCCATTGCATGTGAACTAAACTCATTTTGTTTTCAACCGGGTATGTAAGGTCTACTATAAAAGTCAAGGCGACACCAAGACAATGTATAAATCTTTTTGTAAGTTATGAACTCGATCTCTTATTAATGGAAATAACGGTGGGTTATTTACTCATGACCAGTTTACTCTTCGCGATTAGATTATATATTTATATATATAAATATTTATGCTTATAATGTTCACACAATGAGCCTTACATGCTTTATAAGCCTAGAGCATTAGCTCTTGCTACCTACAATATATCCAAAGTTTTGTAGCATCTAAACAAAATTCAAACTAAGGACATGACTTGGTCTATACAAAGCAAAATTGAAGACATTGGATTCTACGGTCTAGGCTAGGTTTCAACTTCCACTGGAGCATAGACAGTCCAGTTAAATCCGCCTAATATCGCCGATGTCCCCGAAATGTCCCACGTTCCGCGTCCCACTATTGCTCAAAAAAACGTTGATCTATCAGGCGCCTTTCATTCTCTTCCTCTTCACTCCGTCTTATGGCTTCTTGAAGATCTCTTTCATACTCATCATCTCGATCATACTGACTCGATGGCCCAGCAGCAAATCCGTCAAGGAGGCTGTCTGCAGCACTATAGATATCCCTACCAAAACTCAAGGGTGCAGTACTTGCTGAGCTTTCGCCGGGGCTAGAATAAATAGGAGTATGGCTTTGAAACCCATGATGTCCAAAATCGTTGTGGGTCCTTTCGGGAGAATATGCTCGTGGAGTACTGTATCTGTCCGGATACGGAACCCGTTCATCATTGTTTACAGCGTATGCATTATCATTCTTAGCCATGGCTAGCTCCCTTTGTTCATCCCTGCCTACTTGATGTGAAGTTCCATGATGATTTTCATAGCCATGCTGAGGAGGAGTTCAGAACATCGCGGGATAGTTCTCAACGTCGCGTTGCAGATATGTATTGCGTGGACGTACTTCCCGTTGCGAGGTGTCATTATCAGAAACAACAACGTTTGTCGCATTCGCTCGATGATTAGACCATTGCGGCACACAATCACTCGGTCCAATCCTGTTGGTGGGAATAAAGCTTTGTGAATGATTCAAACGTTCAACGTTTTTCCGAACACTGTACTCTAATCCACATCCTTGTGCAATACAATCTCAACCCAAACCATTGCCATTGTAGAATATTTCATGATGGTTGGTTTTGAGTTAAGCAATCCAACGAAATTGTGCACCTCCCAATACCGTTCTCCGAAATGGTTGCTTTGGCACGTCGCAGTTGGGCCTTCCCAACGAGGGCTAGACACTACCATTTGAGATCGTGGCCAAATCTTGGCAAAATGTGTCATCTTCACGTATTGCTTGCATATTTTACAACTCCTCATTCTCGCCGGCTCAATGTCTCATCCTGGCTCCGCAACACAATTGTAGTCAACGACTTGATCCCAGTTTATATCTTGAGGAGTCCCTTGTAAAGATCTCTTACTGGTGCTGCTTCGGTGAAACATCGTGGGAAGTCAAAACAACGCTAGGAAATCGCGTGCAAGGTAGAAGCGCAACGTGCTGTAAACGTCCCGGAATGAAGTCAAACATGCGTACAGCGTGACCCAGAGACTGAATAAAAACATGGCAGAGTCGGTGCAAGTGCTATCGCAACATCACCATGCCCACCGCCTCTCTGAGCAGACGAAGAAAGTTGTCCGCCATTTATATTGTCCGCCTAGGACGGATGAAGTGTACAGCAGACGCCAGCCTGATTAGACAGCCCAGATTGGACCGTACCAGTTCCATCACACGGCGTGGGAGCGGACATTCTCATACGACGGCCGATGTCTACCCGTACATTTCGACCCTCCAATTAGACAGGCATGGGCGTACGATCGCATGACCTGATCGGACGGCTCGCGCCAGGTCCCCATATCAGACGGACCACGCCTGCCTGACGGATTGATCGGACAAACATGCGCACTCGGACGATACCGTGACATCGGACGGCAGAACGGACATGTAATCGGACGGCAAAGAGGACGCAGGATCGAACGGCAGTGCGGACGGCACAATCGGACGGGCCGCCCGCGGACGGCGTGGGTCAGCAGCCCATGGGGTTTGTCCAAAGTAGTGTGTTTTTTTGTTCCATTGCTCTCCCTTCCTCCTCCTCGAGCCCAACTCCTTGGCTCGACATGCACTTCAAGAATCCTCACGTACTTTGTAGACTATTATGAGTACGGTCAAAGAATGTTCCAACATTTATTGTGCTTCGCATTAAATTCTTGTAGTGCTTCATTACTAGGAGAGCGGTCTGCCCTACCTCTTGCATGATGTCTTGTACCTCTCCATTCTAAGCTAACTCCGCCCCCCCGCCACCTTGCCCTTCTCCCTTTCCTCCTTTGTTCATACTCCCTCCCACTTTTGGCCAATTTCATGAATTGACTTGTAATTACTTACCAATTGAATAAATAGGCAAGATATTCAAATATAAATGCAAAATAATAAAGCAATGGGTTCCAATTTGAATTCCATAAGAGTTAGCATTTTTTTTTGCATACATTAATTCGAACCTAATAGAGTAACTTCATTCAATGGAATCACAATCATCATTTAAGAAGGAAAGACCACGTCAATTTTCAAAAACAAATTATCACAAAATATATGTTACAATTTATATTTTATAAACCTAGTTAGAGGGGAAAACTTGAATTTAAATTAGAATTGAATCTATTGTATGCATGTTCATATGAATAGTATGTATGAAATTAAATTGAAGTTGCACATATTGAATACACATGTATGTACGTATCTATTTACATACATGTAAATAAATGTATGTGTATGCGTATGTGCATGCATGTATGTGTATATATAAATATATACATATACAAATGGTCGACATATATATATATATATATATATATATATATATATATACACACATACATACATCCACATATTCACATACACATACTTGTACACATATATATGTATATGTGTATGTATGTATATATGTACATGTATTTGTATGTATTTGTATGTATTTGTATGTACTTGTATGTATTTGAATGTGTATGCATATCGAGTCCGCCCGATGGACGTTGTCCGATCCAGACCGTCCGTTCCAGCGCGTTCGGTCGAGCCCGTCCGATGCACCTTGCCCGATCTAGACCGTCCCCTCCGGTGCATCCGATCTAGGCCAACGCTATCGGACGGCATATTAGACGGCACAGCGGACGGCACAATGGACCAGTCCATTTCGCTTGCGAGGGGGCACGTTTGTTGAACGGCTAGTTGAACGGCTAGTTCGCCGGATGGTAGTATAAATCATGACAGTTTTGTATTGGTGAGTTCACTTGAACTCACTAATTGTCAAAAGCTATGGGCAACATTTTGTATCCCTTGCTTGACCATTACCAAGTTTGAATGCGCGGTTGTCATATTCTGTTTGGAATTTGATAACTATTGAATTTGACATACATCATACATTTTTTCGTCACACGATCACGAGGTATTGCACGCCGTCATTTAAAACTATTGGGTAGCGGAACCTCAACCCTTTTGAACCTTTCAAGATGCCAAGCAATTGAGAAGATTGGTATGTGGGTATAGCTAGAGGAAAAGTGAATTGTTTATTATGTGCATCACATTTTGCAAAGAAGGCGGCGAGGATGTTGAGTCACCTTAGATACCGAAACGCATCAGGAAACCGTGACACTGGCGTAGGTATATGCAAGAGACTTACACCGCAGATCAAAGGGCTCTTTCTTAATTGCAAAGGAGATCCTCCAAAGCGTCCAAATCCAGATCAATCCGATGAATGTCGCACTCCGAGAGCGGGAAATATGGACATCATAGAGCTTTGCATACCGCAATCAATGCATCGAGAGTCGCGCGATCGACCACAGGAGATTCGAATTCAGAGGTCAGGTTCTAATACAAACAAAACTACCGCGAGCCGACCACCATCCCTGGAACGTGACAGTGCAGCTCGCAACGCCGGCCGTCCATTGCGACAAGCAGGAATACCAGAGGGTTTTCAGGAAGAGAAACGAAGGGAGTTAGACAAGATATGGGCAAGGTTCTTTTACGAGGCAAATATCCCTTTGTCGATAGCACGAAATTCAACTTTCAAAGAGGCCATACGGAGGACTTCTGATTTTCAGGGACCGTACAAACCACCCTCTTACAATGACTTACGGAAGAAACTCTTGGTGCAAGCCAAGAATGAGCTAGGGGCGGTCTTGGAAGGTAAAATGGCAGATAGCGTTCGCAAGTTTGGAGCCATGTTGAAATTTGATGGATGGAGCTCGTGCACAAACCAACCATTATTCAATTGCATGATAGTGTCTGCGGTAGGAGAACACTTTCTTGGATCGGTAGACACTTCGGGACATTCGAAGACAACAACGTACCAAGCGACCATCATAGAGAAGTTCATTGAAGCCGTTGGATCGCAAAACGTGGAGCAAATTGCAACGGACAACGCATTTGTCATGAAGGCAGCAGTGGATATCGTGACGAACAAATATGACCACATATACTTCCAAGGGTGTGCTGTTCATGCAATGAACCTGTTATTGGGGGACATCGGGAAGGCAAAGTAGATAACAAAGATGCTGAAGAAGGCCCGGACGATCGTGACGTTTATAAAGAAGAGTCACATGCCTCTTGCACTATTTTGAAAGCACGAGAAGAAATTCAGCCTTGTATTGGCAGGGAAAACTAGATTTGGATCAAATTTCATGAGGGTGGATAGATTACTCGAAGTCAGACATTCCTTAGAGCAGTCAGTGGTGGACAAACAGTGGACGTCTTATGTCGTCACACTTCGAGACAACAGAAAGATTAAAGCGCGCACCATGTCTTGAGATGTGAGAAGGTACATACTGGACGATCACTTTTGGCAACGATGCACTAACTTTCAGGAGGTGGTTGCACTGTTGATGTATGCACTGCGGGATTTTGACAGTGGGGAACCTGGTATGGGCAAAATTTGACACATCTTTCACAATGTGGAGAAACACATTAAAAGGGTGAAGGATGAGTTCTTTACATTTGACGGTGGAGAAAGCTTTGATGTGGAGAAGCACTTTCGCGACCGATGGGCATTGGTCAGAACGGATTTACACAATGCGGGTGCACTTTTGAATCCATATTTGCTACACAATAAGGAAGTGGCAGACGACTTATATGCCATCACAGCATCTTGACGATTGGAGTGATCAACTCTCTCCACAAAGGCTTGAATCCTCTCCACCAAGATCTGGTCGATCAAGCCACGATGTATACAAGTTTGCTGAGGATGGAGAGGAGGGCAATCACGTGCAAGCATCAAATGCCGACGATACCGGTGTGAATGTCAGAGAAGAGAACAATTCAATTCCGGAGTTGGGTGAAGAAGAGGGGGACAAACGTGGTGAAGATTGTGGTACAAGAATTGACACCGTGTGGCTGTTTTGAAGGACCCCAAAGATTCTCAGTTGGAGCTTTCTCCTAAGGGAAAGGCCACAATGGTGAACAATGGTCACCCCAAATGGAAAGGCATAGAGGAAGAATTTGGTCCAATTAGTAAGAGTCCGTTGAAGTTTGTAGAGAGAGATTCTCCTCGTGGACCTCGTCTTGAAGACCAAATGCAGAGGACCACCCTTGTATCTAGAGCCTTATTTGATAAGTCAAAAACACCAACACCCTGAGTTCCACTTGCATCTTCAACGGCATTGATATCCCTTTCCAAAGCAGTGAATAAACGTATGAGAGAATTGAATGCAGATTCGGAAAGCGACGGAAATCTGGCTTTATCAGTGGCTATAATAAAAAATCCTTCAAGTGTGCCCCCAAGGCACAATCAACACCCAATGGAGAAGAGTACAATGAAGGAGACACTTGTGGGCCCAAAATATATAGCATCGAGTGGAGAGAAATTTGGCTCAACAGCAAACTGCAACGCTAATCAAAAAAGGCTCATGCAACCATTTGCTCTTTCTCCGCCAAAGCCAGGACAACGAGTTAAAACCCCCCTTGACGCAAGTGGATCCACGCGGAAAATGAAGAGTATCCAACCAACATACAAGGAGAGAAAGGGAAACGAGTATTACTCTAAAAGTGACGACGAGTCATATGATCCAGAGGACAGTAGCGGAGCAGAGGTGAAAGGAGATTCTGATTACATAGCAATTTGAAATCTCAATAGTGTTTATGTATTTTCTTAGAGTATTTTTTATAAGATATTCTAGTATTTAATAATTGTAGTTGTTTGGACAGGAAATAGATTTTATAAGTATATATTTGTGTAGTGATATGTATGACGTACATGAATAGATAGCAATATTCTGCTGACGTTCCCTTTATTGTAGGTTTAGGTTTAGGGCGTTCCCTTTTATGAATGTTTGTTTACTTGCAAAATATAATATATACAACTATTTTCATGTTTTATGTTATTGGAACGAGTAGGGCATCTATAAACAAGGGCGCTATATTTTTAATACAAAGAGGAGCCCAGTGACTTAGTGAGATTTTAATTTGTATTTTCCACCATTACAATCGCCCTATAATGGTTTGAACTGTTCAGAGTTTAGTCCTTCTCAACCCCTAAACCGGACTCGTCGTCCTCTAGTTCTCCGCGTGCCGGCCGTCGAGCCGTCCATCGAGCCGTTTGGACGGACGAGCGCCAAGCCGTCCACTAAGTTGTCGGCTAAGCCGTCCGCTGGGTAAAAACGGCAGCGGATAAAGTAAATCACAGTTTACCTAGCGGATGCTACGTCCGGCTGTTCGGACACGGCGCCCGGACGTCCAGACGTCAAATTGGACGCGATTTGGTCCAAAGACGTCTAAAATGACAACCCTAGGAATCAAGCAACCTCCGAAGAGGATCAGGACCGTAGGGCAGAGCTCAATGCCTACACCATCGTCTGGGAAAGCGAGCCAGGGATTGCAGCACGTGGCAGGTACATCGGTTGGTGGGGACCAAAGCCAGGGAGTGCAATGCGTGGCAGATATATCTTTAGGCGTGCAAGATCTTGAGTCTGGTCCCACCGCGAGTGCTTCTATTGGGACTAGGCACATGGACCGACTACAAAGCATCGTAGTCATTGGAGGGAGTAGTTCTCAAGCGCAGAGTACCTCGCTGTTAGGTTCTACTTCTGGATGCTCGGGGAAAAAATGGAAGCACATGACTCCTGAAGAGGGGAGATACCGGCCCTATATCCCCTCAAAGAGTTGCCAGACTCTAATTCAGCGCTCAACCTTGCAGTTCTTTAAGAAGAAGTCGAAGGAGTATTTGGAAACCAAGTACTTGCAACCCGGAGTGCATGGCCTCATGGCAGTAATCGAGGATATGAAGGTGCATTTAGGAGACGCCATCCTAAATGATCCAAGGCATGATGATGCTCCCACTGCTGAGCACTATGGATTGTGGTTCTATAATCAAGTGCAGCAAGGCGTGTACAATCCGATGTAGCTCTATGAAACGTTTCACCCCGGGGCACCTAGATCCCTAACTACTACTACACCACATCTAGAATATGAGAAGCTGTTTTGGTAGAAGAATTATGCCAAGCAGGTGAAAGCCAGCGCGACACGTATGCCTCCATGGGCCGACAAGTTGCTGATGGGCCATCTTTCTTCACACGGTAGAACTGGAATCATGTGGATTTCGAGCTTAGCTGAAATTGTGAGCAAAAGTAGTGAGCAATTTGAGGGGGCGTATGGCAACGTGCGGCAAGTATCCATTCATAATTTTGCACCAATTCGAAGTCATGTGGTTTTTGCTGAGAAGACAAGGAAGATTGCCAAAAAAGACAAAACCAAGGCAAGAAAGGAACTTTCCATCGAGGCCCTAGTCAATCCCGTGGACCACGCGGGAATGATAAATTC
This sequence comes from Pohlia nutans, assembly GCA_022496805.1. Taxonomy (NCBI): domain Eukaryota; kingdom Viridiplantae; phylum Streptophyta; class Bryopsida; order Bryales; family Mniaceae; genus Pohlia; species Pohlia nutans. The sequence continues at coordinate 7,237,585 of CM040106.1, read as the reverse complement.
TTTGCGTTATCGGTGGAGAACATGTCTACGTTCACTATATGGTGAAATGGAAATTAATTACTATCAATGGAGCGGATTGAACAAAATTACCCAGAGATACATCCTGCGACGTTGCTTGCGTTGGAAGGGATGGATTTAGAGGTCCGTTGGAAGATTATGGCATTTCGTAAGCAGCAAGCTTGGCTAGCTTGGGCCTTCATGAACATCATTAATGTGTTACACAAAAGTGGTGTGCTGCACAACGATTTGAGTCCATCCAACATCCTCCAGCATTTTACACCATAGTTACCAGAAGATGTGTACATTGGAGTGTGCGACTGGGACATGGCATCTTCGAGTGGTGAATAACCTCTTTCATTGAACTGGGCAAGAGACGAGGCGGACCTAGAAGCAAAAAAGGCGACGCGATGGTGGATTGCACCGGAGATGTGGTAAATGCTGCCCTAGGAAGTTGATGGGGCGGTTGTATCTCCTGGCACTAAACAGACAAAGAATACTATGGAAACAGACGCATATGCAACGGGGAAGCTCACAAATTTTATATACGACTAATCCTTGTCCTCAATGCTCTTTAAAGGATGCGATACAAATCGTGTGATGAGGAATAGGGCTTTGGAAGCCTCACCAAGGACGACCCAAAAGATTGTTGGACCGTGGCCTATGGACTGAACTCATTGAAAGCGCACCCATACAATTTAGATACTCCAACCCAATGTTACCGTTACAATATATAGTTCATAGTTTTTTTTCCCTTAGTCCAACATTGGATCCTACAAGTTTGCATTTAGTTGGATTTTACAATGTTAGTCCTTTTCAAGGACAACTTTTCCATGTGTAAATAAATATTGTTCTCAGAATTTGCATCTTGTGCATGTTGCATCCATGTTTGGAATCTTCATTTGAACTAGATGTACGAGCAAAAGTTGTACATTATGAATTTCTGATTCTATGCATACGTTAAGATATATAATTACTATGCCCTACAATTTTTGATTTAATTTTGAAAGTGAAATCCTAAATCCAACCCTGAATTTCAGTATAAATATAGCATTGGCAATTTCTGAGTAAAATTTCCAGTATAAATATGGCATAGACTATTTCTGAATAAAATTTACAGTGATTTGTGAAATTGTAATACTCTAAGTTTAGTGAGTTTTGGATATCTCTTTGTTAGTTAAAATCTTTTGGAGGGATAATAGGCAGAAGGGAGTCATTCAAAACATGACAGACGAGAAAGTGAGCAGACGAAATGACGGGCAGATGAAATGAGGGGCAGACGAGATGAGGGGCAGACGGAATAAGGGGCATACGGAATGAGGGGCAGACGGAGTGAGGGGCAAACGGCGTAAGGAGCAGACAGAGTAAAGGGTAGACAAAGTAAGGAGCAGATGGAGTGAGGGGCAGACGGGATGAGGCAGTTGGGTTGAAGGGCAGTCGGGTTGGGGCAGAAGGCTAGGATCAGGAGGGATGAGGCAAACGGGTTAGGCAGACGGCCATGACCAGGAGGAATGAAGCACACAGGATGAGGCAGACGGGATGAGGCAGTGGGGTTTGGCAGATGGACCTACACCGTTAGATTGAGGCAGTCGAAAGCAGCGGATGGATCTAAATTGATTGATTAAAGCAGTCCGCCGGGTAGGGCAGTTGGAACAGATGGTAGTCGAAGGGAAGGGGCAATCCGGAGTGAGGCAAACGAACTGAGGGTAAAAAATTTACCCGGGACCACATAGCCACGTAGGACACGACTTCCAAAGGGTCCAACATGGACATGCTACATGTGCTGCTTGAGCCACGTATAGCTTGCAAGGTGGCAGAAAGGTAACTATTTTAACCCTACCCGGTGGAAAGACTAGGTGCAGTCTAGGTTGACCCTACCTGCACTCTAGGTTGACCCTATGGTGTCGTGTCAGAGGGGTCCGACACGACATGATCGCCACGACACTGCACGACACGACATGATTGGCATGATGAACAACCCTGACCCTGACCTCATCGAAAGATATGGAGGAAGATCGAGAAGCTTCGGAAGGTCGCCACGGAGATGGCCCTACTATTATTGGACCAGAAAAAGAAGAACGTGTCCAGATTGGACAAAGTTGCCCGGGTGACGAACGTGGTGAAGCAGTACGCCCAGAAAGTAGAGGAAGGATTGGTCGAGTTCTGGAAGCTGTTGGCCGAGAGTTTTAGCAAGCTTCCCAACCGGGCCTTGACCGGAACAAGGAGAGGCCAGTTGAAGAGGAGGAAATGCACCCCTGGCGAGCACTGAGTTTTTGGCTCCATTCCGAGTGTCCCAGGATGTACCCGGGATGGGGGATATTAAACGGATGATGGGCGCAGGTAAATCCACCCCGGAGCAGACTACAAGACTGGCTGTGAGTCAGTTGCAGAGCACGCCTCAGAGGAATCTGGCCCTGATTCTAGAAGGAGAACAATCGGAGGCGAGCCTGGCCAATTTGGCAGATCAGGCTCCAGGGGTGGCGGAGACGTGCCCAACTAGGCAAGGAGTCAGAACCCGGAGGAGACCATTAGGTGGAAGGCCAACTGGGTACATGTGGTCAGGAAGGTGAAGCGGAAGAGCGCGAGGTGAATGAAGGCAAACCGGAAGGGGACAAAACGGAGCCAAAGGAGGAAGCCGAAGAGGATGGAGTCTCGGAGAGCCGGAAGAAGAAATCCGAGGACAATTTTGCGGGTTCTGGTTTAGACCGGGAGGCAAGTCCTGCAGAAGGCCACGACAGCAGTCCGAAAAGATAGGGAGATTAGAGAAATCTGGAGTGCAGTGTGAACCGGATTAGGCTAGTTAGTAGGCACACTAAGTTAGGTATTCTAGCCCTTTTGTACATAGGACTTATGGGGTAGTAAAGACTAGGCGCTATGGCCATAGGAAAAAGATTAGAACTCTTGGGTGAGTTCCTTTGATTCCCAGATCCCGGATTTTTAGGATGTGAGGGTTTCCCAGACCTCGTTGTTTGGGGTCACTACTTATGATGGAATGCTTGTCATTCTTTCGGTCTCTTTTGTATAAATGTTTCCTTGTAAGTAAACGGCTGTAGACTCATTATCCAGAAACCATGTATGTGTTGTGGTTATCTGTGGATTGGTACAGTGATCAAGAGTCCCTTAGTAATCGGTCGCACAAGCCAAGTTCTTGAGTAATTTGGTTTGGAGTTTAAATACGGGTTTTGATGAATTAATGGTTGTCTGAAAAGAATGGTTTCTATGTCTTGTTGCATTAGGTAATCCGGGTTAGTGGCTGCGTAGTTTGGAGGGTATACTCCGAGTTGCTCAAAAGTCCTGGACGGGTAGTCTGATTGAGGTGCCAGCACTTGGATGGTCCATGCAGAAGGGCAATACAAAATCACCAGAGTAAGACAAGTTGCTAGATACCAGAATTAGTTCTCGACTTCTCGTACAGTGTCTATTTCGGTTAGTATGTTGTTGTAGTAATTGGGAGCAAAGGGAAAACCGGGTTACGCTTGTGTGACTGGTTGCCGGTTGAATGAAACTAGCAGTTGAAGAGCAATACGGTAAGTACCCCGGATAAGGAGTGGTTCTGAGTTTGACCGCAAAAATAGTGAAGTTCCCATCACGTAAATAAGTAGCGAGGGTGCGTTTTTCAATCCAGCACTACTAATGCAATTGGAGAACCCTCTGAGGAAAAACAGAGGCTAAACTAAACCAGATTGAGTTACAAACGAGGACCGGGGAGAGGAGGTTAGTAAGACTCCTCCCTAAAAGGAAACCGGATTAGAGGGGAGGACTTGGTTGAGTAGGAACTAGAAAGATTGATGGTGGCATTAGGGTAGTAGTTGCCACCTCGGATTGATCTCCGAAAGCCTCTCACTTCATAGAATCTCTGCGGAACGATAACCCGGAAATCACCTCTACGAGCGCCCTTAACACGAAAAAGCGCGTTCTAGGGGAGTACCTGATATCATGTGCTAAGAATACCACATTAGATTGTCAAAGATGCGTACGAGTGAATCGGAGGCGTTGGCGCAATCAAGCGCAAAGGCTGACAAGTTGGGGTTGTGGCATTGTCGACTCGGCCATTTGAACATTATGAGTGTTAAAACTCTTTGTGGCATGGTAAGCGGCATGGACCTACTCCAATCGCATGTGGATCCTTCTTCATTTAGTTGGAAGGGTTGCATTGAAGGCAAACAACAACACTTGCCATTTGCGGGTGAAGCGGCAACTCGTGCAACCGAGCCTTTGGAAATAGTTCATTCCCATGTGTGTGGCCCGATGAAGTCGACGTCGATAGGGGATGCAAGAACTTTTTGACCTTCATTGATGTTTTATCAAGGAAGATTTGGTTCTATCCAATCAACGCCAAATTCAAAGAGTTTAAGGCATTGGTGGGGAAACAATCCGAGAAGAACATCAAGGTGTTTTGATCCAACAACGGCGGCGAATTTTTGTTTAACAAATTTGATGAGTTCTATATGAAAGAAGGCATTGGGCGTGAAACATCGGCCCCGTATACGTTTCAACAAAATGGAGTTGCGGAGCGCGCAAATCAAACCATTGTGGAGATGGGAGGGAAGGAGCATGTTGCATGCTCAAAATTTGAAGTTGGATCTTTGGGCGGAAGCGGTGGTGAATGCAGTGTACACTCGCAATCGATGCCCTACAAGTGTGGTTGCAAACATGACACCCAAGCATGCGTGAACTGGGAGGCAACCTTGAGTTTCACACATGCGCATCTTTGAATGTATCGCATATGCAAAGGTACTGGATGCTCGTAGGACGAAACTTGATGCAAAGGCCAAAAATGTGTGTTTCTTGGCTATTGTGAAGGTACCAAGGCGTATAGGTTGATGTCGGTGGACACAAAGAAGATCATTCGATCGCACGATGTGACGTTTTGTAAGGAGTCTACGGTTGAGTCGCATTTGGAGGATGGTTCAAGTGGGAGATGTGGAGACGTCACTGTAGACACATCCTCCAAATCTCCGATTGTTGATGTTGGCGATGAAGATGGAGGTAGGAAGGATGGCAAGATAGAAGCTCCATTAAGTTTGAGCATCCAGAACGACGCAAAGGAAGTTGAAGTGGAGAACACTCCTTCAAACAAACGGCAATATCCTGAAAGTGTGCGCAAGCCTCCCGGAGAGTGGTAGAAGAGTCACGTCTTCTCTCCTAATGATAATAAACATGCAAATGTGGCCTTAGAGGAGGGACCATCGAGTATTCGTGAAACATTCCAAGGTGAAGATGCGGTCAAGTGGGAGCAAGCTATGCAAGAGGAGTATGAGTCGTTGAATGCTAATGGCATGTGGGAATTGACTCCCATTCCTGAGGGTCGCAACCCCATTGGTTGCAACTGGGTGTTTTGTGCAAGGAGAGATGCTTCCGGTGATGTGGTGCGCTATGTACAAGGCAAGGCTTGTGGCAAAGGAGTTTGCGCAAGTTCAAGGCGTGGACTTTCAAGAGACATTTTCTCCCATGGCCAAGTTCATGACCATTCGATGCATTTTTGCAATTAGAATGGCCATGGATTTGGAAATCCATCAAATGGATGTAAAGAAGGCGTTCTTGAACGGTGATTTGGAGGAGGACATCTACATGGTGAAACCCGAGGGATTCGTTCAAGAAGGTAAATGAAACTATGTTTGCAAACTCAAAAAGTCATTGTTTACGTTGAAGCAATCTCCGAGGACGTTGTATCAAAAGATTGATACATTTCTTGTGCAATGTGGGTTCACTAGAAGCATTGCGGATCATAGTTTGTCTTTCATGCAAGAGGGTCAACATGTTGTGATTGTAATCATATATGTCAATGACTTGATCATTCTTGCGAGCCTCATAATTTGGATAAAGGCGCTCAAGGCCATGCTTGAGAAGGAGTATGAGATGAGTGACCTTGGCGAGTTGCATTTTTGTCTTAGAGTTGAGTTTGTGAAGGACAGGACAATGCGCACTATTACGATGAGCCGAGGAAAACATGTGTTGGATGAGCTCAAGTGGTTTGGGATGGAGGATTGTAAGCCCATTGCAATACCATTAGATGTCAATTCCAAGCTCGTGAAGCTCAGTGAGGAGGAGTATGCGGCGGAGGCTCAATCGATGTCGGAAGTGCCATACAAGCAAGCGGTGGGGTCGTTGATGTATGCAATGATTGCAACACGGCCGGACCTTGCGTATCCAATTAGCGTGGTGAGTCAACACATGGCAAGACTGGGCTCAAAGCTTTGGATGGCGGTGAAGAGGATCATGCGATACTTGAAGAAGACAATTGATGTGAAGTTATGTCTTGGTGGCTTTGACATTGTATTGAGCGGTTATTGCGATGCGGACTATGCAGGAGACATAGACGATCGAAAATCTACCACGGGCTACATGTTCAAGGTTGGATTGGGCACGGTATCGTGGAACAGCAAGCGGCAACAAACCACAGCCACGTCTACCGTGGAGGCGGAGTACACGGCGACAAGTCACGCTGCGAAGGAGGCCATTTGGTTGAGACAACTAATGGCGGATGTGGGTTGTGCACAAGGGGATCTACAACAATCATGTGTGACAACCACGGGAACAATTCACTTGTAAAGAACCCAACACATCATTCATACACGAAGCACATTGATGTGCAATACCACTTCATTTGGGAGAAGTTGGAGATGGGGGTTATACGATTAGAGTATTGTCTAAAGGAGCACATAATGGCGGATGTGTTGACAAAGGGTCTTGCACGAGATCGACATGATAGATTAGTAATAGCATATGGACTTGAAGGCTTTGGCTCTACGCAAAGTGGGAGTGTTGAAGTAGAAGATTTAGTGTAGTGTACTTGAAGCCAAAGGGGTTTGGATGGAAAGAATGATGTGTAGGAGAGGGTTAAGGCATGGGTTGATCTTAGAGGCCTCTAGTGATGAGTTATCCTATATGGATTGTGATGCACACTTCCTAGTGTACACCTCTTAAGGAGGGAAGCTCTTGAATAAAGTCATCTCTTTGTACGCATTCCTTGTGTTTGTGTATGTGCCTTGTGCATTCCTCTATCACCTTCAATAGCCAAACGTCATATATATGAGAACCTTCTATAGTTTTCTAGTATTTTCTTGAACTTTTGATATCCTTCTAGATCCTTCCAAAAGCTTTCATAGTTATTTATATCTTCATTAAACTTCTATTGTCCATTGACTTTTGCATAGTCCTCTAAAACTTTCTTTTCTTCCATTTCTTCTAAATGTGTCCATAAACTTTCATAAACAATTGCATTTCTTCTAGATGTGACAAAAGGACAAAAGAAGAGAAGAACATAAGGTCGAAGCAGCCTGAAAGGAGCCATTGTTGGACCATAGTTAACTTCCTAGGACAAAGGTATTTCACAAAAGAAGTCGTGCTTGCAATGATGAATAGATGACGTCACATAGAGCGGAGGAGAATTGAGAGGCACTATTTGAACCATTTACCTTATCATTCCCACAACGTTGTCTCTCTCCACATGTAGTAGATATTAACTATTGAAGGTCTTGGCTTTTGTGTTGTTGTTGTGGCATTGAATTGTTAACAATTAGGGTCGTAAGTTCAACCTTCAAAAATGTGCTAGTTTTACAACCGCTATAAACATAGGATAGTCTCAATACAAGGGAGAAAGGATTGCGCCAAGAGAGTTTAGAAAAGGATTCTAAGATGAAAGCCTACAATAAGTCTAAAATTAGCATATGAAAATGCAAAGAAGAGATCGTATTCTACAACACATAAACAATGCAATTCTTTCAGGAAGAAAAACTATAGTTATTAGATGTTAAACTCTATGTTAGTTGCAAATATTTTGGTCATCACCAATGCGGATGTCAAGGACGTGTTTGGAAAGTGCAACCAAATTGTGATCTTTAGATCGAATGACTAAGTACAACCACATCATGGGTATGTATGCCATATCCCCTTCTTGTTAGTAGCATTCCTTTTCAAGAATAAGATACAAATAGAGGTCCTACAATAAGGGCCTTAAAAAGACAAAAAGTAGAATTTTATGTGAAGGCCGATGTGTTAAAGCATCTTAGAATTCAATTTCAAGATTTTAGTGTGAAGCTCATAAATGTTTTTGTACAAATCAAAATTATAATGATTGAGCAAGAATATAATGCAGCCAATGCAAACCCCCCAAAGGTCCACAAAAAATTGGATATGTAAGTTTTTTTTAGCAAGTTTTAAAATAAGAGTGTCTTTGGTTTCTTTTTATGGTACCTCAAATTTTTGTTGAATAAGAGTGCATTTTAAAATGCTGAGCACAAATGCACTTATGTAGTTGAAAGTATTTTTGCGTGTAGCTTTGACCAAAATTCTAGTGACTGTAGAAGGAGAGCAAGCCAATAAATTTGCAAGCAATGACATTGATTCTAGAAGTTATTAGAGCCATAACTTGTTTTTTCTTTTTGAATTACTGTACAAGCTTTAGGCGACATTTGGTTGATTTTAGTTGTCATGCTTTCTTTTTCTATAGAAGTCAAATTAAGCCCAATGATTCTCAACTTTCCAATGTTGTCAAGCCTAGATATATGTTCTTGAAGAGACCTATCAATCTTACAATAGAAAATAGAGAGGGAAGATTAGGAAGATCTCAGAAAAAATAAGAAAAGAGAACGTATATATAGCATGTGATATAGGTACTAACTTGGAATAAAATTTTGAGGAGAAAACATAGTATAGGGCTCTCAATTTAGCTATTGGGGTAGGTAAGGCTAAAGAAAAGAATACCAAAATAAAGGGCAAGTTGAGCAACCTCTATCTACGTCTATATGCAAAATTACCACTCAAAGTGAGCAACCTCTGTCTACGTCTATACGAAAAATTACCACTTGAAGTAAGCAATTTCTATCTAAGTCTATATGCAAAGTTACCACTCAATTCTCAAAATGAGCAACAAAAGGAACTTAGGTAGATGATATTTATCATGATTCAGATATTGCATTTAAATACTTCAAAAGGATTGTGTCTAATGTCCTCTTGGCCTTGGACTAGTTATCTTCTAAAGGACGAAAAATGTTGTTCAAATATGGTATCATATTTCGTTTAAAAAAATCAAGTAGGAATTATGTACAGTCTATTTTGTTTGTTAAATATAATATCAGTACAAACAATGTTCTTTTTAGATTTCGATGATATAAAATTTGGTCATGTGTGAATTATATTTCTTGCAACATGATCAATTGAATTTGTCATGTTACAACTAGGACTCCTTAGTCCTACATGGTTATGTAATATGTACACACTGACACGCCGTGGGGATTTGGACTAAAAAAGGAGGTATTCAGGTTGTAATAGCGAGACAAGACATTAAAGTAAACAATTGTGTTGTTGATTAATGCACAGCTCCTGATTAGTCTATCTTCCGTATCTAGTGCCAAGTTTCAACTGTAAGAACCTTTTGCCTTTGATTTTTGTTTGTATGTTCTTTATTTGCAAATAGATATGAACTCCGGTCCTCTTTCGAGGCTGGCGTGAATAAAGTGTCTGTTCGTCTTGACAATGAGCCAGTGCCCACCGGACAAAGGTCCATTGGTACAAGACTACTCACCTCTTTCGAGAATAGCCACTTTAGTGACCAGAGATAAATACTAGTAACAAAGTGATGCGGTCATACCAAGGCCACTACACCAAATCCCATCAGAACTCTGAAGTTAAGCGCTTTTGGGCCGGAATAGTATTGGGATGGGTGACCTCCCGGGAAGTCCCGGTGCTGCATCCATTTAAAATAGTGTCCATCCTCGAAAGGGGAGAGTACTATTGTTCCAATGTCCCTTTGTCCTGTAGGCATCAGGTCATTGGCATTCATAAGGGTGTAACATCTAGATTTTTGTGATGAAAGGATTAATTTCCTTAGTTCCCATACTGCTTTGTTATGTCTCTTGACTCTAATGGCGTGAATATGGTGATGGTTGCATTTTAGGAGTACGTGTAGCCATGTGTCTACATTTGCAGAGTTGCAGATGGAACATGTTTTGGAGGGGAATCTTTCTCTACCAAAAAATAGTCGCTTTCTAGCATTACCCATGTATTGGCCGGTACGAAGCTTAAATATAATATTTTTTTGTGAATCAGTGATTGTAGGATTGGACCAAAATGCATTGCATAGTTCGTTATCGATGTTTGAGTTCATGGTCCATTTGCAAATGTTGGGAAATTCGATTGCCATTTCTTCAAGGTTATTTTCTTGGTCGTATTTAGTTAGATATGTTTGGAGGCATCTGACAAGCCTTTATCTGGTTGTTTTATAGGTCCTGGCCATATATCTTTCTGAAAATAGAATGGTGTTGTATGTGCAAATTTTTGTGATCTTGTGGCTCTGAAGTATTCTTTTTTGGCTCCCATTTTTGTAAGTTTATCCGCTTGTTCGTAGCCTTCAATGTTGATATGTGCTTTGACTTTGTAGAATGTGGTGGGTTGAGTACGAGTTTTCAACTTATCTACCATGTCTATTAGTATGGTTTTATTTGCGTGATTGTTGTACAGTGGGGTACCAATCAAAATGTCGTTTTTGAAATCGCATGTGAGAAAATTTCAGTTTTTCCAACTTTGAAAGTCTCCCAAGAGCTCCGAAATCAGTGTTTTTCCACGAAACTTAAACCAAAGAATTATCTTCAATTTAATTATATGTATGCCAAATTTCTTGGCCAAAAGATTTACTAAACAATAGTTATTCAAAATCTACCAACATTGGTATTTTTTCACTACTGCCAACTTTGACAGCCTCCCAAAGATTGAATTATTATTTTTCTGCCATTAAATTGTTGGAACAAAAACCTCTTTATGTTAAAAAGAGATGATAAAAATTTTAAGGCCAAAAGATTAATGCAAAAAAAGATATTAACAATCTACCAACATGTGTAGTTGTGAGGGAAACCATTTCATTGCTACCAACTTTGAGTACAGCCAACTTTGAAACCCTCCCGAGAGCTCCATAATTGGTATTTTACCTTGAAAGTTTTACTAAAGAATTATCTTTAAGTTAATTATATGTATGGAAAATTTCAAGGCCAAAAGATTCACCAAAAAAAATTTATTCAAAATCTACCAACATAGTAATCAGAGTTGGTAGCAATGAAATGGTTTCCCTCACAACTACACATGTTGGTAGATTGTTAATATCTTTTTTTGCATTAATCTTTTGGCCTTAAAATTTTTATCATCTCTTTTTAACATAAAGAGGTTTTTGTTCCAACAATTTAATGGCAGAAAAATAATAATTCAATCTTTGGGAGGCTGTCAAAGTTGGCAGTAGTGAAAAAATACCAATGTTGGTAGATTTTGAATAACTATTGTTTAGTAAATCTTTTGGCCAAGAAATTTGGCATACATATAATTAAATTGAAGATAATTCTTTGGTTTAAGTTTCGTGGAAAAACACTGATTTCGGAGCTCTTGGGAGACTTTCAAAGTTGGAAAAACTGAAATTTTCTCACATGCGATTTCAAAAACGACATTTTGATTGGTACCCCACTGTACATAGTTGGGTGTTTAATATGTGTGTTTAGATTGTATAGGCAGTTGAGGCAATCTGTAAATATATGTGCCGGTTCGTCTGGGTATTTAGTAGTGATTACACTAAGTGTTTCATGGATAGCCATTAGTTCTGCTCGAAAACTAGTTTGTAGGCCTGGTAGTCTTTCTGATATTTGCATGTCGGCCTTTGTAGAGTTGTATATTCGGTGTCAGTGTCCGTCGAGGGCTTGTTTAGGAGGTATGAAAGATCCATCGGTATAGTAGCTATATTGCGGTTGGAATTTAGGTGTAGTGTTTGTCACAAAGTTTGGTAGAGGTGGCGTGTTTAAAGTGGTTGGGTTGATGTAGGGCGGGTATATGAGTTTGTTCCATTTTTTATATTTATTGACCGGTGTGTTGTGGGGGGTGTGTGGAGCATTTTGTATGTGATATTGTGGAATTTGTAGATTTTCAATTGCTGCTTTAATTGTATTTATTTGGTATGGTGTACCAATGTTGCGATCTTGGTGATGAATGCATAGGACGCGGATTGCAAGTGGTTCTATCTTCAATTTGTAGAGTTCTTGTGGGGTTGTTGGTTCTTCATATGTGATGGAAACTGCGGCGAAGTGGGCAATTATATGGGTGTCTAAAAAGGGCCCCATATATGGGGAGTGATTTTGGTACCAATTTGTATCTGGTATTACCATTATAGTGATGGTATTTGGGTCGGTTTTGGCTGCCAATCGTGCCCAGTGAATTGCTTGTTGGGCTGTTTCTTTACTATGTGAGTGGGCGTAGCCTATGCCTTTCCATTTGTATTGGAAGGCGGTACCGAGTGATCCAAAGACTTTATCTCTTGCAAAGGGAGAGTAAAATTCTGAAATTTGTGTAAAACTTGTTATAGGTGAAGAAAAATATGAATGGGAGATATTAAAGGTGGTACTAATGGAGTCAAGAATACTTGTTGGTAGAGTATATTGTGCTGCTTTTAGTGGGTCTTTTCTGGGGATTTTATGGTTGTATCTTTGATAGAGCCATATTACTTCTTTTTCAAATGATTGTGTTTGCAGTACTAGGCCGTGTGAGCTATAAATTGCTTTATTATATTGTTGCCATAGCCATTTTAGTCTAGTGGTTGGTATAGTGGTAAGGTGTCTACCGGTATTTTCATATAGGTGGGTTTGTTCATTATTTATGTGTATGGTATCGTAATCGGAAATAATATCTTTTTCCAGGTTACATTCTTGTATGTGTATGTGTGTGTAAGCGGGGTCGATGTGGGTGGGGGGATGAATATTGCATCTCTGCTTTGTTCAGGAGTGAAGTGTGTGTTAATAATTTTTTTATAGAGATTGTGTTGTAGTTTTGTGTAGTATTGTGTTAGTATTTTAATGTTGTGTGCAATGGTTGTTGGGTAGTTGAAGGGGAAGAGTTCTCTTTGTGGCATCCATTCGTTGTATGTAACATTGTTTTGGAGAGTCCATTGACATAGGTATGTGTTATATTTTTTTGTTATTTTATATTTATCTTTTGAGGTATTTGTTTTGTGGTCTAATATTATGTCGATGGGAAATCTTAGGGGGTTGTTTTTGATGTTAGGAGGTGGGTTTGGGTGGAGGTGTTGTTGTGGGGTTGGGGGTTGAGGTGGATTAGCTGGTGCTTTTAGTAATATGTTTTGGTTATTTGAGATGTATCTCTCTTTAAGCGTTCGGGCGAGTGGATGTCTTGCACATGGGTTTGGGCAATTTGGTGTACAACTTGGGTAGCACAACAATTGTTCAGCTATTTGAAGTGCGCTTTTTTCTAGTTCGGTTGGCGTTTTGTAGTATGTTTTAAAGTTTTCTGGTGTCATAAGGGTTGTTCTGTTGGGAAGGGTGATGTGTTTTATTTCGTATATGTTATGGATTAATAATTTGTGTAAAAGTTTGAGTGATAGTTCGGAGTTGAGATGTGGAAGTTCATTTGCCGAATGTGTTCGCCATTCTCGTTCCAATTCTGTCATATGTAGTTGGAAATTTTCATTTGTACTTTTGAGGTGACTTCGTGGGTGAATTCCTTTAGCATTTTTTAAGAGAAATAATGTATTTATGGTTGGTGAATTAATGCAATCATATTGTGTGATTCTTGGGATTTCTTCCGCGCCTCCATATTTGGCTAATATGTGGTGCATAAGTCCTTTGTATATTATACCTAGTCTTCCCTGGTCGTTAAGTGCGTTTCGAAGTTGTTAACCGATGCATCAAAAGTATGCATTTTTTAGTGAGAAAGCCTCAAGACCAAAGAGTTCGTGAGGTAATTAGGTTATTACGTTTGCTGTGCATTTTGATAGTCCACATATTGTTTTTTGGATTCCTATAATTTTTTTATCTAGTTTTTTGATGGTCGGTAGTGAATATGGGACTGCATAAAAACTGTATGCAATGCCTACTCTAATGACGGTGTCAACCATGCTAATTTTTTGTTTAATTGTGGCGGGGCATTTGGATAGTTGTTTGCATTGGTCTATTATTTTGTTTGTAGTGATGTGCGTTTGGAGTTTCCCTTTTAGTGAGGGTACTAGTTGAATGCCTAAGTATACATAAGGTTCGTTTTGGTGTAGAACAGGTATTGGTTGATTTTTGTAAGATATGTTATGGTTTTGTATTTGGGTTTTAAATTTTTTCAGGGTTTAGTTTGGACTTGTTGGGACATCCAGTGATGACACATTTTTGTACACCTAAGTCCATTCCAGCCCATTCACAGAATTTATCTAGTTTGTTTAATTGCGTTTGTAGTGATTGGAGATTATTTGTTATAGCTGCTAGGTCATTTGCGTATGCTGCAGAGTTAATGGTTAATTTTGATGTACCAAATGTGTACCCGTTTTTGCCTCTTTGTAGCCATCTAAGTAGTGGTTCAAGGAATATCAAGAATAAATATGGCCTTATTGTATCTCCTTGGATGGTGCCTCTTTGAATGGGTATTGGTTTTGTTTTGCCGAAGCGTTCACCGGTAAGTATGGTAGTAGAGTGAATACATATTTCCAATTAGTGTTACTGCATTTGAAGGATATCCAAGGTCTTTCATTATAGCTAATAGTCTACCGTGGTCAAGGGAGCCGAATGCATTTTTAAAATCTATGTATAGAAGGTATATGTTTTGGTTTGTAAATCTAGCGTCTTCCAGGGCTGCTGTTAGTAGTTGTAGTTGTCTGGATGTACTTCTTTCTGCTCTAAATTCTTCTTGATTGTCGAGTAGTATTTGATATTTTTCACCATATGATGATAGTATTAGTGTTAGTGTGCTAGTGAATAATTTATAAATTGTGTTTGCAAGTGCTATAGGTAATAGTGATGGATCCCCATTTTTGTACAAAAGTATCGTTAAACTTATTTTCCATGATGTCGGGATTTTTTTTTGTTTGTAGTAATGGGTGAAAAATAGGAATAGTAGTTTATGAAAACTATCGGGCATATTTTTTAAGATTGAGTTTGGAATTTTATCTGGGCCTGGTGTTGTATTATTAGATAGGTGTTTTAAACATAAGTCATATGTTTCTTGGTTTAAGTATTTATGCAGTGGTGTTTGAGGGTCTCCTCTTTTATCTATTATAAATCCATCTAGATCATGCCATGGGTATTGTTTAACTCCACATGTGCAATTAGTTGGGTGTTCTGGTTGGTAGTAACATGTTGGGACTGTAGGTCTATTACTAATTGATTGTTGGATATATATTTCATTTGCTATGTCTTTTGGGCTAGTTAGTATGTTGTTGTTTCTGTCCATAATGCAATCTACCGGTGGTGTTTCTTGGTTCTTGAAAACTATTTTATTTATTTTCTTGGGGCTTTTTTCATATAGTTGTCTATATTTTGTGATGGCTTTTTAACACAATCTTAGGTGTATTTAGTGGTGATTTTACGTGCTTGTTTGTTAGCGGTTTTAGTTAGTTTTGCTAAAGTATTAATCCATTCTTGTGGATTTAATTCTTGGCTAGGGGGTGGTGGGATGGTAATGTGGTTATGGTTTTTTAATTCTTCTATTATTGGGTGGTTTTGCCAATCTGGTATGGTTTTTGTTATATATATTGCTTTTCTATTTAAGTGATAGGTAGATAGATGTTTTTTCCATTGTTTTTGGAGTTTTCTTGGCAAAAATCCTCCTTGTTGAGCTATGCGGTGTGTTAGTGAAGGTAGAGGTGGAGCATAACAAGTTTTTGAATTTTTTCTGATATTTGTTGTATTAAGTGGTCTAATTTTGTACAAGATGTTTGCCATTAGTTGTTTGTTAATTTTTCATTCATCAATATTGTAGTGAGTTCATTTATTTAGGGTGACTTTTCTTCAAAAAATAATGTTTTGAATTCTTCAATGTTATCTTGTGGGATGGGGTTTAGGATCCTTGGTGGTTTATTTGTTTTTTGTTGTGTAAGGCAAGCTAGTAGTGTATTTGGTGGTATTTGTAGGGTGACTAGTGAATGATCTGAGTTTAGGTTGTGGTCGTGGTTTGTGATTGAAGTATACAGTGTATTATTGGGAGTTTTGATGTAGTATCCTTTGATTAAATTTGTTTGAGTGTAGTTTTGTCCACCTTGTCTTGTGAATGTGCTATTTGTTGGATGTAAGTTAAATGTAGAGTGTCTATGAATGCACGCCATTCTATGTCTTCTGTTTGCGGAGGTGTTATGTTGGATTCGTTTTGTCTCCCTATAAGGACTATGTCTCTATTAAAATCACCACATAATATGTATGTGTGGTTTGGATGTGCTATGATTTTTTGTGTTATTTGTTGTTGTGTTATTTGTTGTTGTATTATTGTAATATATTGAATATCTTCTAAGTGGGAAGGCATGTACATGTGTAGAATTAGCCAAGGTTGTAATGGTGCATTTTCTATTTGTATAATTTGCAAATATGGTGAAGTTTTGGCTGGAGTGGGTATTTTGGTGATATTTCCTGGGTATGCATATTTGTTATTTATTAGAGTGAGGAGTTCACGTCTTGCAAGGGTATACGGCATTCTTTGTTGCATGCATCTTGCTAAAGCGTGTGTGTTGTTGAAAATTAACTTGTATTTTGGAAATAGGTTTTGTATATATTTTGTTGATTTTGTTGCAGTTAGTTTGGTTTCTTGTATTGTGATAAATGCTGGATTTGTTGTGGTGTTTGAGATTAAGTTTCGTAGGCTAGGTAGGGCTGTGTTTAAAGATGAGGCATTCCATGTAATGATGTGTGTGTTGTGGTTTGTTGTTTGTATTTCTTGGGTTTGCGGTAATGGTATATTGAGTAGTGGAGGTGAGTGTGAGTATTCATTTATAGGTTCATTGCATTTGAGAGATTCTATTAATAAATTTTTGGGCAGGAATGGAAATTTGTTTGTTAGTATTTGTAGGTTTAGTGGATTATTGTTTTGTTTGATAAATCATATAGTTGTTTGTGAATGGTATTAGGGGGTTAGTTA
This sequence comes from Pohlia nutans, assembly GCA_022496805.1. Lineage (NCBI taxonomy): Eukaryota > Viridiplantae > Streptophyta > Bryopsida > Bryales > Mniaceae > Pohlia > Pohlia nutans. The sequence continues at coordinate 7,220,716 of CM040106.1, read as the reverse complement.
AATTTTGGTTGGTGTTTTTAAATTGGGTGTATGGGTGTGGGTTTGAGATGTGTCGTTCGGGTAGATTTTGAAGAAGTGCCATTTTTTCAAGGAGTATTGTTGTCCAGTCTGGGTCAGGTATTTGTATTAATTGATGGTCACATGTTTCTAGTAGAAGGCTTATTGTGGTAATGAGTGCGTATAGCATGCGGGGAGGTGGGTGGTGTTGGTTTTCATATATGTATTTTGAAAGGTGTGGGTAATCTGTAGTCGTTTCTGTATGATTTGGGTGTGTTTTTTTTTAAACAAGGAGCAAACGTTTTTGCTAAATGTTGGTATTCCGGGTGTAGTTTTCTTGTGCATGGTATATAATATGTTTTGCTTCTATTTTTATGTGATAGTGGTTGCGTTTTCAATATGTTTGGCATTGGTCCTGGGTTGGATTTGATGTCACCACAAAAGAGTAGAAGTTTTGAGATATGGTTGTTTTTATTATAGTTTGTTATGGTGGTAATTTTGTTTTTGTTAGGAAGGTATTTTTTGTTGATTTTCTTTAAGGGGATTTATACACTTTTTATTTATTTTGTTAATGGTGTGAATTTTATGTGTTTGATGTTGAGTTCTATATGGTGTGCATTTACGGGTTTTATTTGGATGGGTTCAAATTGGGATGTTTTTATAAATCGTTATGGAGGGTACATGTTTGTTAAATTTGTGGAGTAGTACTATTGTATGTGGTTTTTGGCCCAGGCCGGTAGGCCGAGGCCACTTAGGGTTTACTATGATGGTAAATGTTTGGTGTTGGTACATTTTAGGTTTGTTTTTCAATTTTTTTGGTAATTTTTGGTTTGGTTTATCAAACGTAGCAGTGGAAGGGCTTTGTGACATTTTGAAAATACTAGTATAATTTGTCAAAAAAATGTAGATTGTTGGTGATTTTCTTCTTATCACTTCTAAGTGTTTTCGTCCCTACAACTTAATTTGTGGAGCTGCATGGAGTATGACTTTTGAGAAGAAGATGTTTCGATTGTTTTTGCTAGCAAAGGTTTTAGGATTTTTGGTATTGTACCATAAAAGATGGTTCATGTCATAAACTATGCTATTGGTATAAACAAGAGTGAGGCAACAATCTTTTAAACAGTAGAGAATTAAAATTAAAGGCAAATGGTCTATAATGTGACGTTTGGTCACATATATGCATTTTGACCAAGCGTTCATGTTACCTAAGTACTTAGGATTATACAAACATTTGATGGCATTCATGATGTTTCTATGAGAGTGCAAGCATTTTTAGGCATAACCCCCATTCAATTTGTTTTTATAAACAAAGAGGTACCCTTGCAAAATAAGCACCCTAATGTGTTGTGAAAGGTTGCAAGGGAAATTTCTAGTGCTAACACTAAGTAAGCTATAAAAATCATAAGCAAGATAGATAGATAGATATGAACTCCTGTCCTCTTTCGAGGCCGGCGTGAATAAAGAGTCTGTTTGTCTTAACATTGAGCGAGTGCCCACCGAACAAAGGGCCATTGGTACAAGACTACTCACTTCTTCATAAGCAAGACTAAGAGTGGTACTAGACAAAGAGTGATTGTGAAGAGAACTTGAGTAAACAAGGTTGTCGATCGGGACTTGGCTCTTGGTGATGACTTGAATGTTGGGGCTCCCTTTCTAACTCCCGTTGTCTTTGCTCTACTGTGGTTGCGCTTTGCTCCTGTCGGCTTGCTTCCTCTCCCCGGTTTTGCTCCCCGCTTCCTTTCGATTGCTGGCTGCCCCGTATCGTGCTTCTTCTTCTCTTCCGCGCCGTGAATGTTTCCGTGAGCGCTTCAAAGCTTGTCCTACTGGTTTGATTTTTGTTTCCCGATGATGGTGTTGGCCTTCGTAGCTGGCTCCTTATTTCTTGTTGAAGCAGCTCCGTTTGAAACAGTCCCGTTGAAGACAACAACGTTTGTTGTTGAATTAGCTCTTGTTGGTGCAGCGCTCCGGGTTGGTGCAGCGATCCAAATTCCCATCGCTGCAGCGTTCCTGTTTCGGCGTCCTTTGCTTCAGTTACAGCTCTTTTTGAAGTTTCCGTTGGTGCAGCGCTCCGGGTTGTCTTGGCGATCTTCAATACATCAACATTTCCTGCTTCCGATGCTCCACTTCTTCCAATGCTATTGATTGTACTACCAATACTCTGGGCTGATTTTGCACCGGCCGAATCTGTAGCAGCGGCGCCAATTTCAGCTGCTGCTATTCTTCCTTTGGTAGTAGCGGCGGCCTTCGATTGTGTAGCAGCTGCGGTCTCTATTTTGTTTCCTCCAAGAAAACCTAAGTTGGTATCTGTTCTTGTGCTCACGCCGCTCCTTCCTAGCGTTCGGACATACAAGAAGCTTTGAGCGTCAACACTATCAGCAACACTGTTCATGTGGTCTTCACTGTAAGAGATAATCTTGACGTTTGATGTTGAAAAAGGCCCTCCGACATTGCTTAATCGGTGGTGATAACACATTTTCTTGGAGGTTACTGAAGTGTTTTTGTTGTTGCTAGGGCAGTGTTGAAGTTGCATTTGCTTGTGATGCAGCCCATTCTACAGTAATGGCTGCCTGTAAATGGTGTTTCTTTTCTTGTGTGTTTCACAAACACATTTGTTAACAGTGCAACAATTCATTTGGAGCAAAGTGATGGATTCACTTACTTGGGTTCCAAATTGTAGGTGCTGCGGTTGACCTTGCTGTGTTTTGTTGTTGAGTGTTGGGTCCATGTCCATGTGGTCGACCTTGTGGTGCTTCCGTCTCCGCCTTTGTGCCGTGCAGGTACATCTTTTCAGCTGTTTTTCCACTTCTATGTCAGTGGATTTTTGCCTGAGAGACAACAAGTATCGGTGAGTAGTAAACTTACATGAGCAAAGAATATCGCAGTTATTGTAATACAGGTTTTGGTTGTTGCAAAGTTGGAGAGGCATGGTTGGAGCTGTTAGGATGGGCGTTTGGAGAAGAAAGTATTGGTGTGGAATTTGATGCTGCAACGGTCTTAAGTTGATGCACTCGAACTGCAGATTCGGTGTTGAAATTTGATTTTTGTCACACAATGTCTTGGCACTTGGCTTCTGATTAGGGATGTCGGGAATACTCCTGGCTCGTTCTGCTTGCAGGTTTTTGCTGGGCTGATTGGAGGTTGTTGTAGTCGTTTCGAACAAAGTCTTGGCCGCATCTCCAGAGTTGTTGCTCGCTCTGCTTGGACGGGGTTGACATTTCAGCATCTTTAGAGATGCCGCAGCATTGCCGTGCATCTTGTTGACGTTTGGCACATTGTACGGGTTGGAGTTGTTGCCATAGGATCTCTGTTGTTGGGCTGAGTTGCGGTCTCTCTACTTAGTGGTTGTGAGGCAGCAACATTGTTGGAGCAAAGGGTCGCGGTGCTGACGGTTGCTATTTGCATCTGCAGCGGTTACACTAATGGGACTAGATTGCATTAGCAGAGAAGTGTAGGCATGAGCCTCATAGACATTGTGAGAATTGTCACGAGGGTCTGTAGTGGTGGCGTTAGTTGTAATAGAAATGAGATCAGATGTATAAGTGAAAGAAAATGGAGAATGTAGAGTTGTGAGTAAGAGTTCGAGCCTGTTTTGCACACTTGATGTCATGGTGATCTTGGCAGTGCCGATTGAGGAAGTTCCGGATCTGGCTTCGTGATGATTTTTATCCACAAATCTGTGAAGTGATGCTCCAAAAAATACTCTACTAGCTGATAGGTGATGTGGGATTAAGAACGAGCAGCCCTGCCTGCAAGCTCCACAATGCAACACAAAATGTAACGTGGACCAACACTCCCAAGAGGTGCAACACTTCACCTCTATCAAAGCAGATCTAGATCCGCATTCCCAAACACCCCAGCATGCCTTTCACCACCTATCCTGATGATGGCCCAGCCCATCTCTAGCAAGACGTTTTAAGGCACCATCTCCACCGATCTGTTTTACGAAACCATCTGAACTAGTGAGCTTCCACAGCTCTCGCAACTAGCTCCCCGCCATGCCTTCTCCTCCCCTCATCGATCTACGCGGAGTGCCCAGTTCCTCATCGTGCTGCATAGCCTAAAAGCCTCTTTATTTGCATCACTATGTTGTGTGATAATTTACTCATGTCTAATCACATGCTATTTTTCTAGTTTTTTTTTCTTTTTATGTTCTTGTTGAGAAGCATTTAACATTTTCATTTGGATTAATGGCAGCTGTTTGCATATGCATTTTTTGAACTTTGAAACTCCCAAACAATTCTTGTATAGAAGAAATTGACAAAATATTCACTTTTTGAGTGAATTACCACTCAAAAGCGTTATCTATTTGATATCAACCATTGCTTCTCTTAAAGTCATTTAAAGTTCACCTACATGGCGCAAGTGGCAAGGCCGTATTAAACAACAACCGTGCGTTTTGAGGTCTTGGAAGACTCTGAATCCGGATAGGGCTAATGCACCACTATCCAAAGTCAGTTGATTCTTGAGTTTGGGATTAGGAGGCATCATGGCTCAAAACAATATTCTATTTGTATTCATTGAATTATACTGGTTTCAAAGTATGAACTTTCAATGTTTGAGATATTGTGTATAGCTCATAACTTGAACAAGGTCGAAATTGCTGCTTAGATTTTAATTTTGATTATAGTTATCTTTAAAGTTTAATCTTTTTATGTATCATTACTGTAGTGGCAGATGTTGGATAGAAAATTTAAATATACATTCCTTTCAATGTTCTTCCTCTTGGTCTAGGTTTAAAGTTAACCGTAAATAAGGAGTTACCGGTAGGTCTACCGATCTGAGTTTTTAACCAGGTAATTTTCCAAGGTACCCCAACACGTAGATCTAGGAAACACTTTTTAACCAATCTGACCTAACTATCACATCTGGTTGTACTGTGGTATAAAAGCAATAGAGCCAACCTCATTGGCACGCCACATTTTCCCAAGTACTTGATTTCTTGTTTGAAGTATTCTCTTCTGATTTCATGCTTACCGAGTAGTTTTATGTTTTTACTTGTATGCTTTGATCAATTTGACCTCCCTCGGTTTTGTGATAACTGACTTAGTTTTTACTATTCTGTCATACATTCCGTTAAACTCCTTTCCCTCTGTAGCTACCAACGCCTCCGGTACTGATTACCGAGTAGCCCTTACCAGGAGGAGCTACCATTTCACGACCATCTAGTGTTCGAATTCTAGAAATCGTTTGCTAAAATACACGGAGTTACCGATCCTGGTACTCTATGATCACCTAGCATCTGTGTGACACTGCGCCTTTTTTCCGCCTTACCGAGATCATTCGTCGTTATCATAGTCCGGTTGTCCAAAATTTCGATAGACCAGACTTTCCCATGGCGCGGCGCCACACTAGATCTGCACGACCACCGCCCGAGTTCGACCTCGAGGCTCTCACGACTTCCAACGCTCGTATTCACCGCAGCATACAAGATCTTCTACCTTCGCAGATGTTCCGAGCTCCCTCAACAGTCACTCATCCGACACGACGATCTCAACCCTTACTCACGGCGGACGAATTACCGACCCCGCGAGAACTTCAAACCGCACGACATCCACACTCGACTACTTCGCAGTGGCCGTCTTCTAACTCGGTACTCCTCAACCCAGAGCTACCGCGGAAGATTTGCACCTCACCAATGACGAACGCGAACGGTTTTGTGCCCAGGCTTTTCTGCACTCCTCGGCCATCCAAGACCAACTTCAACAACTACCACAAGAAGACGCAACGGATCAAGAACTCCTCGCGGCACTAGAACTGACATCTCAACTGGACCTCGATTTAGCTGCGTCTCAGCTACAACTTCCAAATTTACGTTTACGCCGATTTTGACAAGATCAAGAACGTGCCCCATCAATGCACCACACAGTCCGCCCACAACCGATTCCTGGACATCAATACTCGGTATAACAACAATTTTTTGGATTTCATCCTCCACATCACCACCACCAGATTTGTCCTAGACCTCCTATTCGGTTTTGCACATTTTGTGGCCATACCGGCCACCCTTCCATTTCTTGTCCATACAACTATCCCCAACTTCGCCGCATTGTGGCTACCGGAGAACCGACCCCAATCTACCGACCTGCCGGCAACCCAAGCGTTCCAAATCCACCCGCGGGTGGACGTCCTACCTCAACCGCTCGAAAGGCGGTACCATATCCTGAATACAAAACCAGTGACTTCCCCGAAATACATTGCCGTAAATTTGAATCTGCTAGTAGATTAAATGGCAAAACGGAAACCATGGTCCAACTGGAATTATTCGGTAATTCTCTCACTGAGAAAGAGTCGAATTTGTTTGCATATCATAGACGGATACATCCTACTAATATATTGCAGGAGGTATTTACCGCATTCAAAAGACGCTACCAAACCATCAAAACGGACGACCAAACATACATCCAATTTTGTACAATCAATCAACAACCGAATGAATATGTCGACGACTACGCCAAACGTCTCCAGCAACTAGCGGAAAATCTAACAGTGCCCCTGGATGATATGTTCATGTTGACCAATTTCCGCGCTGGCTCTTTGGAATATTTGCAGGTAGCCACGTTAGGACTTCAACGACAGACGTTTTTCGAAGCAGTGGACTCGGCACGTACCGCAGAAGAGGCCTTCCCAAATTTCGGCAACCAACCCTTCCCTTGACTAGTACTGGAGACAACCCCCGACGTAACTTCAAGTGTACCGGCTGCGGTCGTATGGGCCATGAATGGAGAACGTGTTATCGCAACCCGGCAAGTGAGTACAGGAAGAAAACTGACACGACTTCTGTCCATCAGATTCAAACTCAGCCAGCACCAACTCCGATAAGTACCGAAAACCGCTGTAATTCTCGTGGTATAACCCCGGTACAACGGTACGCATGCAATGTATGTGGATCACTTGAACACCCGGGACATCGTTGTCCACTTCTATTGGATGAGGATGTTAAAAAAGCCATCCAAAACAAACTCCCGTTCACTCGGGGTCCTCGGTAGTCATTACCAATGTCCATACGGTTGATGTTTCTCATGTCGGCCCTCGCACCCGGACTCAGACACAGAGTTCGGACTCGGTAATATCGGACAATCCTACACCAACTATCGAAGCACCTTGCACAACTAAGGCGTTCGATTGGCAAGCAGAAGAGCAGCTGCGTGAAGACATGATAAAGATGGTCCATGAACTACAGGAACTCTCGCCCTTGGAGCCACCATCACCTCGCGTCATTCCGACCGCTCTAGACAACACCATGAACATCCGCGACAACATTCTTCAACAAATCGAATCACAAACAATCCAGGTGAGTCTCAAAAACCTTATGGCTATTGCATCCAGCATCATCAAATATATCCACTGCCGTCTAGATCAGATAACCCCGTCAACCGTCTCCATTACCAAGCCAACCACCATGGCGGTCCATTCGGTAGTCGCGATCGACCGCCACATGCCGATCATCCAAGCCAAAATTGGGAATCATCAATTACATGATGTCCTGTTGGATGGAGGATTGGGAGTAAATATCATCACCGAAACAAAGCGACGCAGACCTGGACTACCGACCCCAACAGTGGCACCTTTTTAATTAAGGATGGCAGAGAACTCCCTCGTCCAACCACTTGGCTTGCTCAGGGACATCAAGATCTTCATTCACGGTATTCCCTATATCATTATTCTCACCGTTATTTCTTGAAAGGATGTCAATTCGGCATATATGTTGTTGCTCGGTAGACCATGGCTTAGGGATGCTAGAGTAGTTCACGATTGGGCTAACAACCACATACAGATCATGGATAATGGTACCATCCGAACAGTACGGATTAACCGGGAATTAGGCTTTGAAGCCACAACTCCCGATGCTCTCGTCTGCTACAATTACGAGGAAGGCCTTACCGATGACGAAGAAATTATTCTACTCAAGGCACAGGAGTTCCTCCTCCCAATTGGAACATTGAAAATTGATGACCTGTGCCAGGTAAGCACTACCGTGCTCATTTAACCAGCTATAACCCGTATGGAAGGCAGCATGTCAGTCGATGAAATACCAATTTGGGAAAGGATAAAAAAAATCTCGGTAGCAAAGTGGTCGCAGATAGAGGAAGAGCAACTACTAGACCTCAAGCTGGGAACCGATACTGTCTCCAACATTATTCCTATCGATACTTCCGTCCTGGATTCCCTCCTACCAGAGGCCGAAGATTTGTTCCGCACTTTCAAGGATGTGTTTGCTTGTTCATACCATGATCTATGTGGCATCCCAGAACACATCGCTCAACACAAGATTGAACTCGACACCAGTATCCCCCTCACCCATCAAGTACGCCACCGAATGAATCCTAATTATGCGGCAGCGGTAAAAACCGATCGTCACAAACAATTGCAGGCAGGATTTATTGAACCTGTGGACCATGCTAGTTGGTTATCACCAATCGTTGTGGTACCAAAGAAGAATGGCAAACTTCGAATTTGAGTTGATTTTAGGCGTCTCAATAAGGCAACTTAGAAGGATCCATATCCACTATCGTTTACCGATGAAGTCCTCGACTCGGTAGCAGGCAACGAGATGTACTCATTCCTTGACGGCTTCTCCGGATATCACCATATCAGGATTGCACCCAAGGACCGCCACAAGACGACATTCATTACCCACTGGGGAGCCTTTGTCTGGGTAGTAATGCCGTTCGGTTTGAAGAACGCTCCGCCAACGTACCACCGAGAAGTCAACCAAGCTTTCAAGGAATATCTTGGTGATTTTATGAAGCTCTTCCTCGACGACTTCAGCGTGTATAGTACTACCGAGACACACCTCGACAAACTCCGAAAGTGTTTCACCAAATGCCGTGAGTTTGGTATAAGTCTCAATCCCAAAAAATGTTGTTTTTTAGTTCGCTCCAGTATGATTCTTGGGTATGTCGTCTCCGCAGAGGGCAAATTCCCCGATCCAAAGAAAATCGAGGCTCTCGTCACAATGCCGCGCCCTCGCAACATCAAGGACATCCAGGTCTTCAACGGCCTTGCCCAATTCAACAGATGTTTCATCCGCGATTACGCCCGGATTATGGCACGAATCACTTTGCTTACAAGAAAAGACGAACCATTTACTTGGACTACCGAATGCAACCAAGCATTTACCGAGATAAAATAGCGTTATGTCAACGCTCCTATCCTTATCGCAGTCAATTAGAAGCTTGAATTTCACATTCATACGGATGCTTCAGATATTGAAGTAGGAGCTATGCTGGCGCAGAACCCTACCGGAAAAATCGACCAACCTATCGTCTACGCATCTCGACTACCGAGCCGCGCAGACAAGAATTATATGACTACCGAGCACGAAGCTTTAGCCATGGTTTACGCCATCAACAAATTTCGGCACTACCTCCTCGGTAACAGGTTCGTGTTTTACGTAGACCACATAGCTTTGATATATTTGGTAAATAAAACTCAAGTTTCCAGACGTATTGCTCGATGGTTACTCTTGTTTCTCGAATTTGACTTCACTGTTGTTTACAAACCTGGCAAGACACACGGTATTGCCGACGCACTTTCTCGGAACACGGTAGCCGAACCGGCCACCGGTATTACCGATACCATGTCCGACGCCCAGCTATTCAGCATACAACCGGAGTGGCTCACGACAGTCCACGACTACCTCAAAACCGGCACCTTCCCTGCCGACTGGAGTACCAAGCGCAAGAAAAAGTTAGCCTCCCGAGCCCTCCCATTTCAGTTAGTCGATGGCACCTTGTATTGACAGAGCAAAAATTTCTCCTACAGAAGGTCATTTCTGGCAAACAGGCCACATTGATTATCCAGGAGCTTCACCACGGTAACTTAGGAGGACATTTTTCTATCGAGATTACCACTTGGAAAATCCTCGACGCGAACTACTGGTGGCCATCCTTGCATAAAGACGTTTTTGAATACAATTGGAGCTGCGACGAATGTCAAGGCGTCGGTGGACTCAAGAAGGCTGTGACCGGTAAATTACTTACGACCCTACCGACGAAACCTTTTATGAAATGGGGACTGGATTTTGTAGGTCCCCTCAAACGCAGTCACCAGCAACCGATACATCTTGGTGGCCAGGGACTACGCTACCAAATGGGTCGAAGCGGCTGCACTTCGCGACAACACCGAGAAGGACACGGCTAAATTCCTGTATGACAACATCCTCACCCGTTTTGGTTGTCCACTTCATTTCGTGTACCAAGGTGTACATTTCAACAACAAGGTCATTTACACCCTTATAGAGCACTTCCTACTGCGACACTCTACATCCACCACATACTACCCTTAAGGAAATGGTCAAGCCGAATCCACGAACGAGGTAATTGTCCAAATCCTTCAGAAATTGGTCAATCACAACCGAACGGACTGGGACCGGCAGTTACCGACAGTCTTAGTCGCCTACCGCACCGCTTTTAAGATCAGTACCGGCCATAAGCCATTTCAAATTTTGTATGGCATTATCCCCTTAATGCCTACGAAATACTTGATACCGACGAAAACCACTACTACCGACCATTCGCCTAATCGGGTCCTTGCAGCACGCACGGCCGATCTGGAGCGCTTGGACAAATCTCGACACCGAGCCCTCAAGACGCAAGGGATATCGCAATGGAACCGCGCTTAGTGGACCAACACCACGGGGCCGACACATAAGATCCGACTGGGCGATCTGGTACTCTAATACCCCAAAGGTCCTAACATACACCCCGGTAAGCTCAAAAATAAATGGTCGGGACCTTACGGAGTTCAATACCCCCTACCCAACAATACGGTATTACTCGTCCCCGTTAACAAATTCGATCCTGATTCGATTATAGTCAACATCAACAAACTGAAACCGTAACGATTCCTCAATGAAAACCAGCTACTTCAAGTCGCCCGATTTTCCCCAGATAAAAGTGCCATTCTCTACTAACCGGACAATCAAGACGCAACGGAGGAAGATGCGAAGGACGACGAAGAGGCTACTGAGATTTCTATCTCCACAAACTGCTTCACCGTGGAAATGTTTCCTCAGTCGACTTGGGATACCAAGTCGCACCTCGGTACCAAACCGAAATTTTTTTTGACTCGACCTGCCGTACCACATCAACTATGACCTCGGCAACCGGCCCAACCACAGCATCGTAGTCGCCTCCAACGGTGCTTCTCGGACATACCGACACGACCACCTCGGTATCCCCGAAGCAAAAACCGTATCGAGTGGCAGATTTGGCAGTTCCCAACCCTAACGCGCCGCCACTCTCCCAATCTAGTTCGCACCCACCCACTCCCTCTCTCTTCATTTCACCGCCGTCTTCATTCATTTCCTTGTCCTCCTCTCCTTCTATTTATCCCTTCCTCACCATGCCGTCTTCCGCCGCCACGGTTTTTTCTCCCTCTCGGTTAGCTCTCGGCCTCCGCCCTCCATCTCCGTCTCCTTCTCTTCTTCCCCGGCCGCCAGGGCCGGTTGCTACCGTTCACCGCCACCGACACAATCGACCGAGGCGAATAGCGCGGATTGGAGTTCTTCCACCGTCTTGTTTGGTAGCCGCTCTTTCCTACACCTTCGAAGAGAGAACGCGAGGAACTCTCCGTGTGCGGTTTTGCCGGATGACAGGTCAGGAGAAAACATCGGTAGACAGTCGCCGTGGAAACACCTCTCGCAGCAAGTCGGTAACCGATGAATGGAAGGATATCACGTGCCACCCGCTCAAACACATGTTTGTCTGGAAAGCATTTGCCGCCAAAAACCAAGCCAAACGCGAGTGGCTTCACCAAGTCAGCCTCGAGGGTTTCGTCAACCTACCGTGGGGTCAAGAAATCTGCAAAGACGTGGTGGAGAATTTCCTCAACACCGTGATCAGTATACTGCAGCAGTCGATCATCGGCGATGCGTTCGGTAGGAGCTATGACATCACCGCGATAGACATCAATAACATTCTCCGATTACCAACCGGCACTACTACCGAGGTCAACACCAACCCGGATCCGGCCAACTTCAAATACTGGAGCGTCGGCCCCGGATCGCATGAACTCATTCACCGACCGGATACCGGCGGGTATAGTGCTTTGCTAGGGCCAGTAGACTTGCGACCTCGGAAGTATAGCTTGCTGCAAGGGATCTACTTCAAGAGGAAGCAGGCCTATACATCGAAGCAGTGCCTCCACGAGATACTCACGGTCGACGAGCTCTCCCTTACCAATACTGCCACTTGAAACTGGGTCACCTTCTTGCTCCGGCAGCTTCAGAAGGACCTCGCCACCATCAAGAGAAGTAATTCTCCACAGTGTCTCTCGGCCGAAATTTGGGACATGCTTATTCAAGGACAAGAAGCAGCCGCCACCACAACCATACCAGCAGCACCAGTAACCGTACCGCGCACGACCATACCAGCGGCACTGGGACCCGTACTGAGCACCGGCACCAGTACTCCGCCTTCCCAGGTACCACACAGGGGACGTGCGCATCGATACGAACTAGGCAAGCGGTGGTCATCACTGCCCCTCTTCACTACTTTCCCCGACTTAGGGATCTCGTCTCGACTTTGCAGCCAACTCACACCGGCCCCCACGACATTCAAACGCAAGGCCCGACCGGAGATCGATGATGCCCTACAAGAATTCGGCAGGAATCCTCGACCCCAAACCGAGCATGGCGGCGGTTACTCCACTACGTACCGATCATCTCAGCGCACTCCGTCTCCACCACTAGTTCCGTCACCAAATCGCACATCCTCGGAACCACCAGAGATCACTGCCGAAAATCCACCGTCACAAATACAACCACTGTTCATGCCACTCCAGACTTCAAGTATGCTCACTACCGAAGTCACTCGTACTATCGGTGTCCAAGTATTCGCGCAGATGGCACCCCCACTGACCTCGGTTACCCTACCAACGGAATGCGCCGACCCTTCGGATACTTTTCTCCACGGGCCTCGGAACTTGGTCTAGAATATATGTTTCCTCTGTCAAACGGCAGGAAACCTGTTTCAGGTACTGACCGAGGTCGAGACGCAAGTTCGACAACTCACCATCTCCAACCCAGTGGCACATCAACCCCAACTTGAGAGCGCCCAAACTCGGATTACCGAGTTGGAGGAACAACTCAACACCTCTCGAGCCAAAGCACGCCAGCATACTACCGATCTTGCTCGGATTCGTCAGGACCGTGAACGTTCCGGCCTCAAAGTCGACAACCTTACCAAGCAACTTCAAGCCCAGGACATCCTCTTGGACGCCGTTACCACGGAACGGGAGCACCTCAGAACCAAGAAAGGCCAGAACAAGATCACCGTCAATGCCCTCTGGCAGGCACTCTAGAAGGAGTCGACTCACCTTGCAACCCTGTCTACCGAGATGGAAAACCTGGCTACCGACTATGCCACGCTGCACAACAACGAACAGAACGTCGCCACGGCACTCAACAACACCTACCGCATGTTCAACCTGTACCGACGAGCATATCCGGATTTCATTCCTCAACCCGCATCACCGGACTCCACGGAAACCAATATTCTGCTCCCGGCCACGACGGACCACGGTCCCATACAAACTCCTCCATTACGTCTCGAGGGCTTTGATTCATCCTTTCTTAGGGACTCATCTGGTGGCTGTGAACTGCTCAGCTCCACGGGATTCACGCAAGGTAATACCATCACACCTGATACCGAGACAGCCAGCGGACCTCGGCAGAACACGCCCAATATCGAGGAGCCTATCAGATCTGATGACAATACACTCAAGTTTTCCCGCACCATCAGTAGGCAACCCGGCCCCACGGAATAGAAATCCCTCCAGTCTTACTTTTTGTACCACTTGTATTTTAAAATCAAGTTCCAGGTGTGAACTTGGTTTAGAGGGGGGATAGTGTTTACCGTAAATTAGGAGTTACCGGTAGGTCTACCGATCTTAGTTTTTACCCGGGTAATTTTCCAAGTTACCCTAGCAGGTAGATCTAGGAAACACTTTTTTACCGATCTGACCTAACTGTCAGATCTGGTTGTACTGTGGTATAAAAGCAATAGAGCCAACTTCATTGGCACGCCACATTTTCCCAAGTACTTGATTTCTTGTTTTAAGTATTCTCTTCTGATTTCATGCTTACCGAGTAGTTTTATGTTTGCACTTGTATGCTCTGATCAGTTTGACCTCCCTCGGTTTTGTGATAACCGACTTAGTTTTTACTGTTCTGTCATACATTTCGTTAAACTCCTTTTCCTCGGTAGCTACCAACTCCTCCGGTACTGATTACCGAGTAGGCCCTTACCAGGAGGAGCTACCATTTAGGGTCTGGTGGAAGAAAATGCCTCCTTGCTTCCATTCAATTCAGCGATTGTTCATAAGATATTTTATTTAATACAAAAAAAATACTTGAATAATCAATAAGTTAAAAACCACAAATGAGCAAATCTAGTTCCTTCAATATCTCCATGGAATGATTGGCAATTGTATTTGATGGTTGAGATTAAAGAGTGAAACAAAATTTCTAGACAATATCTTAATTGTGGAGAACTAATAAAATTGTGCACAATGTCAACACTCTAGACTAAGAAAAAAGGCACTTTCATCAATCCGAAAACCACATTTAACCAAAGCATTAAAAAACTCATAGCTAAACATCACCCCTAAATCCAGCATACAATTCTTCACTGTAGTAAAAGAAATAAACGAAAAACATATAGAAGTAAACGAAACTTGAATAGACAAATGTTAGTCATCAGTTCACCACAAATCAACAAAATTCAATACTTCGACAATTATAAAAGTTTTCTTATCGGATGATTGTCTACATCTATTTGTACTTGTGAACGTGCCACCAAGGAGAAAATTATTGCAAGGCCGTGTTGACGTGGACCTTGAACTAAGACAAAACCAAGATAAAGCTCTACAATGGTATCTGAACCAAGGGTTCCCAATTCAAAGAGAAAGCCAACAAATTTTTTCGTGGATTTCTCTTGCAATAGATCATATTTTTTGGGTAGTATGTGAATCATATAAATCCTCCTTGGTCATTAGCTTTGTTCATAGTAATTTGGTTGCAACTAGATAAATGGAAGAGAAGGACACGTCCAAAGGTATTTCTTCATGTATCCTTAGATGTGCGCTTCCTGTTCTCATGGTTCCTATATAGTTTCACATTCGGTTCCATTATCATCAAATAAGATATCGAGTGCTTGAAATGATTATGTGCATACGTTAAGGTTGCCTACAATGATAATGTCTCCTAATGTTTGTATTTTGACCGAATCGTAGAAGAATTCTAATAAAGGATAGGTGACTAATTCTTGATAACTTTTTGAGCTTTAAACTGAAAAATATACAATCCCCTAAGAAGGTACCATGTATTAGCCCAATATACTTTAATTTATTTTAATCTACCTTGTATCTTTGTTTATTACGTCAATCATTTTACTTATCAAATGAATAAAATGATCCTTGTAGTAGCAAGCAACACCATTTAAACCTTGGTGACTGTAGGATGTACCAGATCTTAGTCGAACTAGAGAGAAGTATTAGAAGCTTACTATTCAGTGTAAGCCGCCCTCTTCAGTTTTTGAAGTTGCTAAATAAACAAATGATGCCTATTCCTACACAAATGTGCGCAAGTACTAAGCTCTCTTGTAAAGAGAATCTTCGATAATTCCAAAACTCACTTTTGATAGTGTAGAATTGGAATAGGCTCTACCTCTCATGCATTCTAGATGATTGCTATCTAGATCTTACGCATGAATTTAAAGATTCTTTGATCCAAATCTCTGTGATTGAAATACTTGATGGCCTATCAATTTGCACAATTTTATTGCTTACAATTTGCGCTCTTTTTTCTTGAGGTTGGAATTTTTTCACTTTCTTTCAATTTTCACAAATTATTTTTGGTCTTTTGATAGTTCGTTCTTCATCAAGAACAATGTTGGTCTTTGTTATTGCGCACTATAGCGACGATAAGCTACGGCAATTAGGGACGACAAGTACTCGCATTGGCAGTGCCCACGCATAGTAAGGGTAGAGCACTATAAGAAAGGAAAACAATTAAAAATACAATCACTCGTTCATTCACCCGAATTAGGCTGTAGTCGTGTTTGAATTTTGTATCACTATAGGAAACCCGCGTTTTTGGTCTTGTCTTGGGAAGACGCCGAGACATCTCTGTCATGTCTTTGCGGTAGCCATGGAGGTCTCTCACAATAGATGGATGTCTATGCGTTTTTGGAGATAATTTGAAATTAGAGGGTTCGGCGAGGTGCGTGTTTAGGGAAAAACGCGTAGATGTCTTCAGACATCTATGCGTTTTTGAGGACGTGACACAAGACATCCGGAAAGACGCAGCATTGCCACGTTGGCACGAGATTCCGGTTTGACCGAGGGTAAGTGTCTGAAATTTACTTGAATGCGAGGTGAAATGCTACCCGATGTAAAGAATTCAGCATAATGGGCAGCGGTTTGCATGAGCGAAAAAAAAACCGGTTCACCGTATTAAATACTCTTTCTTTTTTGTCCAATATACTTTTTTTTTAAATCACCACATAATTTGGAATATTGATTTTATATTCAATATCTCGTACTTGCAATATTTGTGATTCGTCCAGTCTTTAAAATACTTTTAAATTATAATATTATAATATCATAATAATATCATAATAATATTATGATATTAAAATAATTATATATTTTTTAAATATCATATTATATAATTTTTTATAAACTGATTTTTAATATTAAAATATTTTAAAAAATTATAATTTATTAATATTATAATATTAGAAAACCACGTCGAAAAAAAAATAGACTTTTATAATATAGGAGGATTTTTCCTAATTTATGGTGAAAAATACACGTGGATATATTTTGGAATTTCCTAATTTACAGAACTTATCCTACATGGCACGGAAAAATCTACCTTGGACGAGCTGCCACGACATAGTGTGTTTAGGCCATTGTCCGCAAGACATCCGATTCACGATGACTACGATGGTGCAGGGATGTTTTAGCGGACATCTATTGGGATCTCCGCGACGACGTCCTCGAAGCGCAACGATGTCTACGGTGATGAACTGCAATGTCCCATGGTACATCCCCACTATCATTAACTATGCAACAAGGCAATATTCATTGAAATGACACAATGTGCAGTCTCATTTTAATTATGACCCCAAGTCTGGAAGATAGTAAGCGGTCATTATATTGAGACAACTCATTAAATTGAGACTTAACTACGTTGGATCACTCATATTCATCTATTAAATTAAGAGTAGTCATATTTAGTTGTTGAAGTCCAGAAATCTGTGTTGCATTTCTTCGCTCAATATTGGGAAGGTTGACGCAACAATAAAGACTACACAACCATTCTCACTACTGGTACGAGGCATAACTAAGGCAATTATAATGTTCATGTCTTAGCCAACAATAGTTTAATCAAATGGAATCACACTTATAATTGAGGCTCTATTTTAAATGAGATATCAATGACAAATATGGACCTCCCATCCATACATGTAATGTGAAAGCAGTACCAAAATACAAATTTCAAAATGCATAGTGCAGGGGCACGTCGATAAATTTCAATAAATGTAATACAATGTTCTACAATAAGGACATCGCCATTGTAGTATTGCATACCGGTCTACATTTAGATCCACACAATACGAATGACTACAAATCTCTCCTACATATACGCCTACATACAAATCGTCCTCGAGGCGGGGATGCCTCACTCACGGAATCTGATACATACGAGTCAATAGATGCTTTGATGATGTTGATTTGTGTTTGAGGGATTTTAATCCTTGGATCGGAAGTCTCTTTTCTTGTACGCGGCTTCCATGCTGTTATGATACAATCTCTATGAGACCAATTTGGTAAGAAACACCTATCCTCCCGCCAGGAATTCCCCTCTTTTGTATCCCAACCGTCATATGTGTCCATATCGACGTGCTGCCGTGAAGCAGGTGTCCAATACTGCATCTAAATTAAATTCACATGTCCAGGATCGGGACTAGGATTCGTCAAAGCTTTAGCCAGCCAAAATGGTCAGAGGTCGTCATCTGCGGGGCGCACCGCGAGGAAATAGCCAGCGTACACACCACGACCAAAGTGAAATGAAGGGGCTGGGCGGTCACGCCTACGGCCAACAAAGGGAACATCCTCGGCAAACTCCTCACGGATTGTCCCGTCGTCCAGAAATTGGTCCTCCATATTAGGTGCGAACCTCAAAGATGGTCAAAATCCATTTTGCAAAATCTCCCGTGCCGGAACTGGCGTGGTTAGCGTAGATCTCACCACCCCCCCCCCCCCTCCCGCCAATAGTATTTGAGGGGCTCATTCATCCTCCTGAATTCTCCAGACAAATCCTCATTAGCCTCAGTGCCCCATAAAGCAATGAATCCATTGAGGACTTTGAAAATCTCATCAAGGCATCGCATCTGATTTGGGGCCTGTAGGCAAGGCTCTCCACTGGGCACCATTGGCCGTCCATCTGCAGTCTCCTTCCACAATCGAATTCCCCCACCCTCCTTTGGCAACCAGTTGCTGTCTGTACAAAGAATTTTGTACTGCATTAAAGACCACCCGTTGGAATCTTTGTAGAGCTTGAACTGTTGAGCATCGGTATGACCTTGCAGAGCGTCATTACCCGTGCACAAGTACCCTTCAACGAACCCTTTGAAGTTTGGGACTTCCTCGATAAGGTGCGGAATAACGAGCTGAGATTCAGCATCCATGAAGGACTTCATGAGCTTGGGAATCGTGGGGTAGTCATTTTCCCTCGGTTCCATCGACGGAAGAGGGCATCGATGTCATCATGAGTGTGCCCCACGATGAGAAAAGTGATTGATATCTTGCGGAAGACACCTTTGTGTACAAGGAGGAAGAAAAATGCAAAGACCCATCGATTCTTGTTGTCCCCACACGCGTTGTCAAGCTAAAGAGTTAAAGTCGGAGAGAGTGGTTCCACAATGATCGGTTCCCTTGGAGGAGGTGGGAGGGATTCCAAGCAAATCTCTGAACCTCGCAACAAGGCCTCGGAGAGATCAAAAGACCTACTCCCAGTGAACAACTCCCGCATTGAATACTTCGGCGGCTTCTCCAGATCCCGTAGTAATTGAGCAATTGAACCGACGGAATGATTTCAATCACTCGGATAAATGTCTAGGCCATAATGTGCATATCTTATGTCTTCACGGCCATGCGCAATCATTCCAGTCACCGTGACCAGCAATTTCATGAAGGAATCAACTGCCTTGCTCTTGTGAGAATAATGTGGCGAGGCCGTCTTTGAGTGGTCCATATTGTCATGGATGATGGTAAATATTTTGTTCGGGAATTTCTCAGACTGATCCCTATTACCATAATACAGCTCTCTGTGAGCCCTTTGTTCATTTATGTGCACTTTGAGTTTGGTTGTCCATAGAAGGGACGCACGAGACCCTGACGTACAAACGGAACGGAGCTGTTTAATCCTATCACAAGTCCCACATCGAGAAAAACTATCCCCACGAGCGTTTGGTGCGAATTCAGGAAAAGACTCGCTACGAACTCTACTCAGTCCGCTTGATGACACATTTGGCAAATCAAAGCGCGCGTTGACCTCATTGATCAGAGGCAATGTCTCGCTCCACGGAAAGGAGGATGGCAGACACATGGACACGACTTTCTCACCAGACGGAAGAGTCTTCGACTTGTGAGGCATCTGATCTGCGGAGTTCTTGAGCAGGGTTCGGAGAGTGGCAGTGGCTTGCAATGTTTGCAAGCGGGGCTTCTTTGTCCCAAGGTTACCATGCGACTCCAGGTGTACACCAGATTTTGCTCGACTCTTGTAACGATGGTATGTAGCTCTCAACACCGAATGAATGAGACACCATGTTGTAGTGCACACCTCAATTCCCTCTAAGGTAATCATCTCTTTACCGTTCGCATCTCTGTGAATTTGACGGTGCACTTCCAGCAACAGATGCTTTCGGAAGTATACGGTACCAGTTATGTATAATTGGGTGCAAAGGGCTTGGATCTTTGCCTGCGGAAACGGCTGTACGCAATTTAAAGGACAACAGACATTGCTCAACACAGCGTTAATTGACTGGGCAGAAAGTAAGAAGTCCTTCTTGGGAGGGGTAGCGAGCTCAGTTCTCTCGCGTGTGGTCTCGTAAGGCCTAACCCCTTTCCGGACTCGCCTCCTGGAGGCATTCAATTCTGCCTGATATATGGTTGTTTGCTCGTGATCGTACAAACTCGCTCCATTTAGGTAGACCCTGGAGATATGCCAAGATCACATAGACCACATCCATACGGACGGAACTTCTTCTTCAACGAGTGATTCTACAATATGAATCGCTACGCGATCATCGCCGAGAGGCAAACCGTCTCTGTCAATCACGAGCTTCGGGTCAACACTATGGCAGATACCCTTTGCAACATCGATCCCATCCGCGTTGCTGATCGTAACGCCCTTCGAGGTCCATGATGAACGTGGAACACCCTCACATGGCGCCACTCCCGGCGGCAGGGTTGGCACCCTTATCTCGAAATCTGGATGCGCAAGCGTCTCCATTCTGTCACAAGACAGATCATGTATCAGACAATGAGCTGTATGGTAAGGGTGTGAATGCTATGCAAACTATTATCCTCGGGCGGAGGGTAATGCTATTGGATCTAATGCTTCCGGGTTCTGATGTCCGCATACTGTAACACCGTCTATAGTATCCTCGAGTCAAGGATAACTGTGCGACAAACTGGACCAGATTTCATTCAGCCCAGAGCCCGTGCATAGACTGCCCAAAACCGGAAGGCGTACTTCTTTTCTGTAAGAAGAGTCAGCGTCTACGTGTTTCAAAATGATCCATATCCTCGACACGAGGATATGGTTATAGGATACTAATGATACCGTGTACGATATGTCCGGACTTCTGGTTTATAGTTCAAGAGGACATGGTGTCCCCATCAGCTTTATCCTCGACTCGAGGATAACTAGTCCTCGAATGCTTCAGGTATTGTTCAATGCGGAACATCGGACGCGTGAAACGATCAGACATTGAAGTTACGAGTATGTTATCCTCGACTCAAGGATAACTGGATTTGTATGTGTCATGTCCTATGGCGAACCCCTCTAATTATCCTCGACTTGAAGATAAGTGGCCCGGTCACATCAACGTTACTGGACACTACTCTTTACCTTGGTGCGTATTGTATTACCTACAGTTTATGTCAATATGCCTATCTTCGACTTGAGGATAAATGTATCCGCATATCACAGTTCCTTTGAGTACCCTAAGTGACTTATCCTCGAGTCGAGGATAAGTGGTTCACTTCTATTCGTTCAATCAGAACTTTTTTAGAAGTCATTGGTATATGAGATCATTCTAATGATATATTGAGAACTTATCTTCGACTCGAGGATAATTGTATCTCTATAAATTCTATCGTATATTCTGTTGTACTTATCTTTGACTCGAGGATAATTATATCTCTATAAATTCTATCGTATATTCTGTTGTACTTATCTTCGACACGAGGATAATTATATCTTTATTAATCCTGTCGTATATTCTGTTGTACTTATCTTCGACTCGAGGATAATGGATACTGCGACTGAAGTGTCACGCTCTAACAGCCACGGTATTCTTAAATATATGTTATGTCATGAAAGATATACGCTTTATCTTCGACTCGAAGATAATCCATTCTGCAACAGTATAAAGGTGCCCAATAACGACTCAACTTATCCTCGAGTCGACGATAACAGAACCAACCAAGCTTTGAAACGATGGAACACATGAACAATTCAATTCCATTAAATTACAAGTTGCAAATTGAATATTCATCCACTTCAATGCATTGGATCACAATGCATTCCAATTTGCATAGCCAACGCAAGTTTGAGTTATAAGCAATGACATGCACAATTAGAAAGAACGCATAAACTCAATGAATAAAAAAACAAGCGCTGCAATGTGCACTCTTCTAGTTTGCACCCTAGCACTTGAACTAATCAATCACTGAATGCAGAAAACCACTGAACTACAGATTTAACCACTGAATTGAACTGCTTAATCAACCACACAACCATTGAACTACACACTTGAACGTAATGCTAAACAATCCAAAACCAAGATCCTGTCGCACCCTACAACCTCTTCAAAACACACAGCAAAATAATGCGGCGGATAATGACATCAAAACTTACATTTGGAGCACTTCAGCCACGCGATAGCGCACACCACAGTTCTACAATACACAAGCGATAAGAAGAGGGAGAGTCCGCAAGCAAAAGAGACAAGAGCGGCTGCGGAGGAGACTACAAAATGAGAGACGCAATACAAAATGAGAACGCGCAGGAGAGAGGAGAATGAAGAAGCGCCCAAAGTTTCCGCCGTCTTGGATGCCTTTCCAAAACAACGTCCTAGTCTACGATGAAACCGCAACGGCATTCCGCACATAAATGCAAAGCACTCCGCCACTATGCAACTCGCAGGTTACTATATTTTAAAAAAGGTTAAAAGCCACTGACATTCACTGCGGTCAGAAGAGCAAGCTGGCCGACTACATTTTTACAGTCATCAATTATGAACTTCATGAATTCTAAAAATTTGGTCCCTTCAAATTCACAATGCCGCTATGTAAAAAAAACTATTACTGCCTCTACAAAGCAAAATCAAAACCGCTTCAAACTCAAAATCCGCCTCCAAAAACAAGTAACCGAGCGGTGCTGCAAAAGTCAAAACTAAAATTGGCGATTGCTCCCCACCGATGCTACATCCGATTCTCCACCTTCCGCCGTGACATATAAAGATGTGTCTGATGATATCCCAATCACTTGTTTGGTCTCACTACCATTCGAATTTGTGGGAGGACAATCACAAAAGTCAAGTTGCACGCACCCGCAATCTTTTTTTATCACCGCCACTCCACGAAGTAAATCTGTGGAAGGACGGTTCACAATTCCTGCCACTTTAGTATATGATTTGCCAGAAAGAACCTCCAACCGTGCCATCTCTTCGCCACAGTGAATGTTCCAAAAGAAATCATCTGCGCCACTAATATTGCCTCGCAACAATGGATGAGGAGGGAGATTTCTCTAATATCGACATGCATCCGAATTATAAACAAACCACAAAAACCCAGTTAATTCCCCTAAACAATAAGGACGAGAAGAAAGAGAAAATTTTCCATGGGTTGGGTGCCTAGAACCCATGGTCAAGAAAGAAAAACAAGGAGGAGATGAATGAGGAAGGGGAAGGAGTGAATGAGGAATGAGGAGAAGCTTACACATTCAAATATTGAAATGTAGAAGAAAGAGATGACTTGAAATGAATTGCACTTTCATGTGAGCCGCCATTCATCCAACGTACTTACAATACCCTTGAGAGCACTTGGTACTCTAGTGCATGTACCTTGCAGTCTCACCTGAATGCATTTTCATTGATGGGTATTATTTCTCCATCATTCTATTCCAAATCTAATTTTGGATTTTGGAATGAAGATGATACAAACACATCCATATAGTTGTACAAGAATAGGTATACAAAAGTATTACATTTATAAATCAATGAAAAAACGCATGAAAAAGTATATCTTCCTCATGCACTTACGTACATACATTACATTATAGTATGATTTTAAAATCAAATCTATGCTACTAAATTCATAACATTCATCATATACGACAAAAGATATAGTGCGTCACTAATAATCATATACAATTTGTATAAAAATACAAACGTATTTATTTACGTTTGATTTTCGTAAATTTGGTCATAAGCACATGGTTAATAAAATGCTAAATTACCTAGTTCAATGGGTTTCATTTAACCCCTAACCGCCCAATCATGCATTTTTTGCATGATGAATGAATTTGAACTCGAATTCTCATCCATCATGCACTTCTTGCAGTGTGAAATTTTTATTGACACTTATCTGGGAAGTTAGATTATGCATGTGTGATCCCATTAGAAATGGGATGACTTGTGAAAGTTGAATGCCTCATTTCACGTTGTGGTGCTCCACTACTCATTTCGAAGATTTTATTCCAAAAGTGCTCTTGAAAAAGTGAACTACCTAAAATATGCTGCGTAAAGAATGCCAAACATTACTACACTTAGACTATTACATTTGAACCCATCCCATCCCCGAAAATTCATTACTAGAATGTCAATATTTTATTCGTACTAATCATAATTGTTACAAACGATAGTTACATTTTAAATTCGTTATATAATACACAAATATTGGTGATAGCCATTGCCAAAGTAATTGTATGGATAGAATCCATAATTCATTATATAAGACTTTTATTCATTCATCAAAGTGAAAATATCCCTCTTACTTGCTTTTTGTAATGTATCTTTTTAAAACTGCCAAGTTTGAGAAGAGTGAGAACATTAAGGGGTCAGACTATACTAATCGCGATGAACATATTTGGTATTAAGGGATAAAGAAATACTTCATGCATATGCTATGATTGAACTCAATGTACTTGTAGGAGGGAGATGCATCATCAATGCAATCATGAAAATCATCAATGCTTGGATGAAAATCATTAATGCTTCTATGAAAATCATCAAATGAATGTTTGGAGGAGAATTATCTAATTTTTTGGCGGTTTGTCACTACGTTGTTGTCCTCTCTAAATAATGATCCTATTTAACTATACTTCATTATGCGTTTTGCTAAAAAAAATTGTGTAGAAGTATGCGATCAAAGAACGAAAGGCACACCGCGTGCAGTCACAAATCAGGACTGAATAAGATGTCCAACGTCTAGGGTAGTCTCAAAGTGCTTGGCTGATCAAGTTAAGGGAGAAGAACAAAATAAAGGAATAATTTCATCGCTTGCATATGTATATCACGTTTCTAGAATAATCAAGAAGAACCTTGTGTACCTGAATGAGATATCATTTGAGTTTCTGTACTTATTCTATAATACTCAAATGAATTTTTTTTAATTACGGTCAAAAAGATATAGAATTATTGTCTTACTCAAAAAGATCAGAGTATTGATTTTTCTAAGAGTTATACTTCAGCTGAATTGATTTTAGACTAATATTTAAGCTGTAAATGGGAAGTTGTTCTTCACCTAATAAATTTTAGACTTATTTTGTAATTCAACACTTTTATAGTTTTTTGTCAATAAGACGAAAAGTTATTTTTTTAACCCATATAAATGCCTAAACCCTTTTAAACAAGGCTTATATGTATTAATAGATGATTCTAGAATTTTAACTTCAAAAAGCAACTTTAACGCCTAAGCGTACTAGGGTGTCCATGGAATTGACGGTGTGAGAAAAATGATCCTAAATGATTATTTAGAAGAATATTTTGGAATTGATATACAAATGAAAGTTCTAGACTTTGAATCTTAAATTCCAATCCATCCATACGGTTTGATTCACTAATATTATCACCAATATTTAATAATAAATTCTAAAAGTTAAAATTTGTTTAGCGAACGTGATAACGA
This sequence comes from Pohlia nutans, assembly GCA_022496805.1. Lineage (NCBI taxonomy): Eukaryota > Viridiplantae > Streptophyta > Bryopsida > Bryales > Mniaceae > Pohlia > Pohlia nutans. The sequence continues at coordinate 7,195,288 of CM040106.1, read as the reverse complement.
TTTGAATCTGTTAATCGTTTAAAGTGTTGAAGTTTAGGAGTTAACATATTGTGCCTTAGGGGATGCACTATAATTATGTTATATTCGTGGTTTGTTGCATCACATGCATTCAAAGGGTAATTTAGGGGGTATGAAGCCAAATGCGATTATTCTATGATATAAAATAATACCCATAGTATATTCCATGAGTATTATTTGAAATTATTTTGAACCCCTAACCCTAAAACCATGTATATTTTGCATGATGTACAGATTTCATCTGTAGTTTCACATCCATCATGCACTTTTAGCAGTGTAATTTTTTTTAACTGAATTTTTAAATGGAAAGTCTACTTCATGTATGCGTGCTCCGATCAAATAGGAAATAGTTTTTGAAAAAATTATGCGTCATTTTGTACTGCAGTGTTTCACCCAAAATTTGGAAGGTTTTGGTCTGAAAGTGTTATTGAAAAATAAAACTCTTAAAATCAAGCATCCAAAATGTCTCAAAAAATCAATACACCTAGAGTACTACATTATAACCCATCACAACAAATTTCATCCACATACTGTCATTCAATATCTTATTCGTAATTGAATTGAATTTTTTTTTGTTTTTTATGTTCCAACGTGTTTTAGAAAAATATGAGTGATAGCAATTATAGATCTAATTGAATAAATAGACTCTAAAATCCAAATTGTATAACTTTTAAGCATCTTTGCAAACCTCCCTAAATTGGACATAGGTGAGGACATTTAGGGGTTAAGCATCCTATGTTATTAATAATATCACTTGACCATTCCACTCAGACACCCACTTGCTTCACTTAATATTATAGTTATTACACACTCTAAATTGATACAGAAATTTAACTTGAATTATTAAATCATAAATAGTTAAAATAAGAATTGGTAATTTAATGATTAAATTAGTATCCTAGTGGATTGCTCCAAAAATTAATCATTATGTCATCACTATGTGTACAAAATGGGTATTAATTAAGTCATCAATATACATAGTATATACATTAGGCATACTAAAATTATATCAAAAATGAATAAACATATAGGCATTTAGGAATGTTGGAAAACCGTGCTTCTTAGATAAGGGTTAGATATACATATATAGAATCTCCGGCCTCTTTTGGGGGCAACGTGAATAAATTGTCTATTTGTAATGTCAATCTACTAGTGTCCACCGGACAAACAGTACTACAAAATACTTTGATCATATCAACAGGAAAATGTTGAGAGATCGTGGCGCGCACTTTTTTGTATTTTATTAGAAGTTTGACGTAATTGCATTTGGAGATCCTTTCAAAATTGTCAACAGCTCTCCGTCACAAGAAATTTATTGCAATTACTACAGAATTTAATAGGCTTAGAAAGGAACTTGCATGATACTCATGCGAGGTTGTATGAAAAAGTTCAAAGGCTTAGAATCTATAATTCTTCGTGAAAAATGGTTGGACATGTCGAATAATTCCAAATAGAATTTAAGATTTTTTTTTCACCTTGTTTTTGATAGAATTACCTTTATTAGTATTGATGCACCCTTTGACGCGCAAGCCTTCATTTTCTAGACGTTGTATGAATTCTGACGCGTCCCTTCACCACATACGGTGATATTTTTCATCCATCCAAAAGTCTCTTGATTCTTGTGCTAGTTAAGTACCATTTGTACGGTATGGATCTTCAAAATAAGACGATGTGAATTTTTTTTTAAATACAAAATAAGTTCCTCGAGTGGTTTCTGTGAAGTTTCAGTCTTAGTTCAAGAAGTGAGACCTTACACATGATTTTCCATTATAATTATAGTCAAACAATGGAGACCTTACCATCTTGTACTGCGTGTTATTCCAATTTCATTACAATATTTTTCAATTTTTGTTTATTTTTTTGGAATTTTTAATTAAGTTTCAAGCAAAAACTGTGCAAAATTAATTGAAAAATATCGAGAATAATCTTGATGAATCCAACTGTACAGACAGTTCTCTTTATGTTGACAATTACAACTTTGCTTTGTATATCAACTCCATTTTTTTTTCATCAAACATTTTAAAACAAATCTTTGATAATAGTGTTCAATCAAGATGTTGAAGGGTAAAACAGAGAAGGAAAAAAAAATGAAAAAACATAAATTCAAATTTAGAGTGCATATCTTATTTCAACTTTCAAATTATATAATAAAGTATTCTTGATAGTATTTTTGAATCGAATCGAACGGGTTAAATCCACGATGCGTAATCTGTAACTTTTTTCTGTATACCAATTCTATAGGATTATACCCCGGCAACAAGTTTGATGTTATTGCATTTAGAGGCCTCTCGAATATTATCAACAGCTCTCCATTATAAGAGATTTATTGCAATTGGTACAAAATTTAATAGGCTTAGAAATATGATTTGGATGAAAGAGATGCAAGGTTCTCTGAGAAAGTTGCAAGGCTTTGAATCTGTTCGTCATATTGTTTCTAGCTGCTCGGACATTTAGGGGTTGAAAATGATAGAATTGCCTTTATAGGCTTGGCCTACTCATGTTGGGGAGCCAAGCTTCGGTGCCAAGCCTAACACCTCAGCTTCGGTGCCCTGCCCGAGCTTCGATGCCGAGCGTAAGACCAAGCTTCGGAGCCGAGCCAACCGCCTAAGCCGAGCTTCCAGGTTCGGGCTACGATTGGGAGGTCGTCACTCTCACCAGGCACTCGCGAGCTTAGGGTTTTGGAATTTCGATGTTGCTCTTACCTTCCTCCGTCGCATCTTCACGCTGCCCCGTCGTGTTACGCTCCTCCTCACGCTCGCGTGACTCCACGCTACCTTCCTCCTCTCTGTACATTTTGATTGTGATTGCACGCTCTTCCTCTGTACATTTTGATTCGGCGATTTGGCGATTAGGCGTTTGGGACTGTATAGTGACTTGCGAATGCAGTAGAAGCTCTCTTCCTGGTTTTTTTGTTGTTGTAGAGGTGTGTGCTTCAAGGTGGAGCTGCTCCAGCTTCCGTAAGGTAATTCAACCGTCCTTGTTATGGTTTATTTGCTTGTTTGCTTGCCTGTTTGTTTTTCTGTTTTTGCTTTTTTGCTTCCCATTGTTTGTTTTTTGCTTGTTTGCTTGCCTGTTTGTCTGATTCTTTAGAGTTTAGTGTGCTAAGTATCAAAGGTGTTAAAATGGATACAGCTACTGTAAAAACTATTAGAATTGTTAGAATTCTATAAGAAGAGCTTAGGGTTAAGGGTGCTTATGTTCAGAAATGCTACAATTGTTACAAATTTGCTCTAGTTTGTTTGTTTGTATTGGTACAGAATTGCTACAGAATTGCTAGTTTCCTTGTGTGCTGGTCTGCTTGGTTGATTAGGGTTTAAGATATCTGGTAGTAATGTTAGCTTTGACATTCAGGCCATAAGGCAAGCGTATTGTTCCTAATTTGTGATAAAATAGGGTTGGCAGATTTAGCATAGCACAAGGGTTTCTCCTAGTGGAGGTGGTGTTCAAATTATTGCACAAGAAGGAGCTAGAATTTGAAGGACAAGCACCCTGGTTTTCAGAGGTACTCCTCACACTTTAGAATGTTAGATTTCTTGTAAAAGCTACAGATTTCCATATCAATACACTGAATGTTGAAGTAGGATGATTGCGTGGGCTGAAGTTGCTCATAGCCATGCGCATTAGCTAGAGTAGATGATGCGAATGAGCTAGACTAGCAACTAGAGAAGTGGTACTAGTTAGAAGTAATGAGAATTGGGTCTCCCAAGTGATATGGGCTGATCCTAGTGTACTAGGAGTGGAGTATGGGCTGATGTCCCATATGGTTTGCCAAGGGGACTCCCTTGGGTGTGCTACTTAAGAGGGGCAGCCCATGAGTAAAGATCATCTCTTTCCTATGCATTCCAAGTGTTTGTGTGAGGCTTTGGCATTCTAATCTAACCTTCAATAGGTTATGGGCCCACTCATGTGCTTTGCGTGAGTGAAAGATTAGAGTGCTCATTGTGTGGAGGTCGTGCGTTGGAGCGCTGATTTTGGAGTATTGGAGCGCTGATTTGGAACTTTGGAGGGCTGAATTCGAGCTTTGGTGGGCTGATTTCGACATTGGGAGGTATTACAATCTTCCTACCTTTGATCTACGTGTTGGAGGGCTGAATTCGGACTTTGGAGCTATCATTTGTTGATTTGGAGCTTTTGGAGCACTTTGGAGCACTTTTGGAGTTTATACACATCTACAAGGGCTGAATTGGAGCTTTGGAGCTTATTGGTGCTTGTTGGAGTATATTGGAGCTGATTGGAGCTTAGTGGAGCTTATTGGAGCTTATTGGAGCTTATTGGAGCTTATTGGCTCAATTTGTGCTCAATTTGTGCACTTGTGTTGTTGCAAGGCACTTTTATGCTTTGAGGCTCTTGGGGTGAGTCTACAATCTGATTTTGGTATTGCAATTCTTGCACAAGGGTTTGGAATGTGAGTTATGCCCTTGGAGTGCTCAAAATTAGAGTTTGGGTTAGTGAATGCACAACGGGGCTGATTTGATGAATTTCAATGCAATTAGGACTTGAAGGGCCTGAATTTGCGTTGATTTAGAATCCTTGGAAGGCACAAGGGTGTCCATAGGGTGCATTACGTGTTGTGAAGCACAAGGGTGCTGATTTGAGTGGATTTGAGCCAACGAGTGCGCAATTCTCCTAGTTAGGGTGTTGTGGTATGATCTTGTGCAAATTCACTAAGAACCATCACGATTGAGTGTTGTGAGGTTGATGTGTAGCACAAAGGTGCTGATTTAGTGTTTGGAATTAGTTTGGAGGCATTAGAAGCACGTACGTGTGCAATTTGCCTCACAAATCACAAAATTGTCAAAAAAATAATCATAAAAACAATTTTTCTTAGCTTTCTAGGGGCTGAATTTTGTGAGCGTACGTCCTTCAATCAAGGATATGGCTACATTTGAGGGTGAAGGTGCTAAGGTTGTAGACAAGTTCGATGGCGTCAACTTCCACTTGTGGAAATTCAAGATGGAAATGGTCATGGCCGAAAAAGAATTGTGGGAGATAGTTGAGGGTAGTGAGGAACCGCCTTCGTCCGACGCCGAGGCTAGGGTACGAACTGCGTACACTCGGCGAGAGAAAAAGGCCTTTGCGATTTTGGCTCTTAATCTTTCTGATTCCCAGCTTTCTCATATTCGGTCGTGCAAGACTCCCGCCGAGGCATGGGCCAAATTTTGCAATATTCATGAGGCAAAGAGCTTGGTCAATATCTTGTTTTTGAGGCGCAAGTTTTTCACCATCAAGATGGAAGAAAACGACGACATGTTGGCGCACATCAACAAAGTCAAGGCTCTTGCGGATCAGCTCAACGGCGCAGACGTCAACATTACGGACGGTGATATCGTTATGACGCTCCTCGAGAGTTTGCCGCCGTCGTACGAGTATCTTATCGTTGCTATGGAGAGTAGGCCCATTAGCGAGCTCACTCTTGATTATGTGACATCACGGTTGTTGCATGAACTCTCGCGGCGCAAAGAGAACGAGACTCGTGGCGATAGCGCGGCGCTTATGGCGAAGCAATCCAAGAGCGGTGCCAGTGGGAGCTCTACAGACAAGGTATGCTACTATTGCGGTAAGAAGGGCCACTTGGCAAAATTTTGCTACAAACGCAAGAGAGAGGAAAGTGCCAACAATACAAAGGTCAACGATGCAGGTGATGAGTACGCATTTATGACTAGCGTCTCTTCTTGTAGTGATGACGGGGACGAGTATGCAATGATGGCAAGTGACGTGTCATGCAATGGTAGTGTGATCGATTGGATTGTTGATTCGGGAGCCTCGAGTCACATGGCGCCCATTAGGACTTGTTTCCAATCATATCACGTCATATCTCCAAAGAATGTCATTTTGGGTGATGATACGGTTCTTCAAGCCGTGGGTAAAGGATCCATCGTCGTAGACACCGAGGTGAAGGGTCGTGTGAAGACAATTACCATCCATGATGTCCTCCACGTTCCCAAGTTGAAGGCAAATCTTTTATCGGTGCGACATTTGGTGATGAAGCATTTGCGAGTGGAATTTAGCGACGAAGGGTGTTTTGTGTTGTCCCCAAGTCGTGAGGAGGTGGCCATTATACACGAAGTCAACGGCTTGTACCAAATCAAGTTTTCCAAGATGCACGCGGCGGAATCCGCAACGTTGGTGCAATCGAGTTCAAACGAAGACAAGTTGGCGTTGTGGCATCGTCGTCTCGGGCATTTGAATGTCAAGAGTGTGAAAGCACTGCGTGGAATGGTAAGTGGCATGGATCTTGCACAATCACACGTCGCACCTAGTTCATTCACATGTGAGGGTTGTATTGAAGGCAAGCAACAACGCTCACCGTTTCCAGTTGATGGGGCAACTCGTGCAACCAAGGTTCTTGAGATTGTGCATTCCGACGTGTGTGGTCCAATGAAGACCACGTCTATGGGGGGTTGCAAGTATTTTGTGACGTTCATTGATGATTTTTCGAGGAAGATATGGTTGTATCCGATCAAAGCAAAGAGCGAGTGTTTTGAGAAGTTCAAAGAGTTCAAGGCGTTGGTTGAGAAGCAATCCGAGCACAAGATCAAGGTGTTTCGATCGGATAATGGCGGCGAGTTCTTGTCCAACCAATTTGGAGAGTTATTGAAGAAAGAAGGCATTGCTAGACAAACCATAACGCCATATACACCACAACAAAACGGAGTTGCAGAGCGTGCAAATCGAACAATTGTGGAAATGGCAAGGAGTATGTTGCATGCACAAAATTTGGGTTTGGACCTTTGGGCGGAAGCGGTGGTGACTGCGGTGTACACACGCAACCGATGCCCGACGAGTGCGGTTCAAAACATGACACCAGAGCAAGCGTGGAGTGGGAGGCCACCCCGCGTGGAGCACATGCGCACATTTGGATGCATCGCATTTGCAAAGGTACCCGATTCTCAAAGAACCAAACTTGAGGCCAAGGCAACAAAATGTGTGTTTCTTGGATATTGTGAAGGTACCAAGGCGTACAGGCTCATGTCGCTCGAGACCAAGAAGATCATTCGAGCTCGTGATGTGACATTTTGCGAGAATTCCAAGGTTGAAGACAATTTGGACGATGGTCCAAGTGGGAGAAGTGGCGATAAACCAGCGATTGTGGACCAATCTTCCAAATCTCCCGTTATTGATATTGTTGATGAAGACGAAGATGACGACGATGGTGGTGATGAGGAACATATTGAGGAGCGACCTTTGAAGACAAGGAATGGCGAGAAAAAGGCACAAGCAACGGCGGTTGAAGACAATGCATCCTCGAGCGATCGTCGTTATCCAGAGAGAAATCGTAGACCACTTGGCGAGTGGTGGAAGAATCATATTCTCCCTCAAGGTGAGGAGGAGCATGCAAACGTTGCACTTTTAGATGCTCCATTGACGATTCGTGAAGCGTTGAGTTGTGATGATGCAAACAAGTGGGAGCAAGCCATGCAAGAGGAGTACAAATCGTTGATGGACAATGGCACTTGGGAATTGACTCCCCTCCCCAAGAATCGCAATGCTATCGGTTGTAAGTGGGTATTTCGTGCAAAGAGAGATGCAACGGGTGATGTGGTTCGTTATAAGGCAAGATTGGTGGCAAAGGGCTTTTCACAAATCGAAGGTGTTGATTTTCATGAGACCTTTGCACCGGTGGCGAAATTCACCACTATTCGATGCATTTTGGCCATCGGGGCTGCCATGGATTTGGAAATGCATCAAATGGATGTGAAGACGGCGTTCTTGAACGGCGAGTTGGACGAGGACATCTACATGGTGCAACCCGAAGGATTTGTGCAACGAGGTAATGAGAGCCTTGTTTGCAAGTTGAACAAGTCATTGTATGGGTTGAAGCAATCTCCACGGGCATGGTATCAAAAGATTGACACGTTTCTTGTTCATATCGGGTTCACAAGGAGCATCGCTGATCACAGCTTGTATTTCATGCAAAAGGGGCAACATGTGGTCATCGTGATCATATATGTGGATGATTTGATAATCCTTGCAAGTTGTATGAGCTCTTTGAAGGCGTTGAAGGCAATGCTTGAGAACGAGTACGAGATGAGTGATCTCGGTGAGTTGCACTTTTGTCTAGGAGTTGAGTTTGTGCGAGATAGAGCAACACGCACCATAACAATGAATCAAAGCAAGTATGTTATGGATGTTCTCAAACGCTTTGGCATGGAGGATTGCAAACCGGTTGGCACTCCATTGGATGTGAATTCCAAACTCGTGAAACTCACCGATGAGGAGTATGCATTAGAGGCTCAATCTATGGTGGATGTGCCATACAAGCAAGCTGTAGGGTCATTGATGTATGCTATGATTGCAACAAGGCCGGACCTTGCGTATCCAATCAGCGTTGTGAGTCAACACATGGCAAGACCGGGTTCAAGTCATTGGGTTGCGGTCAAGAGGATCATGCGGTACTTGAAAGGCACAAGTGATGTGAGGTTGTGTCTTGGAGGTGACAACATTGTGTTGAGTGGCTATTGTGATGCGGATTATGCGGGTGATACCAATGATCGTAGATCGACCACGGGGTACATGTTCAAAGTTGGATCGGGGGCCGTTTCATGGAATAGCAAGCGCCAACAAACCACGGCCACGTCAACGGTTGAGGCAGAGTACATGGCGACGAGCCACGGTACGAAGGAGGCCATTTGGTTGAGGCAACTAATGGCGGATGTGAGATGCACTCAAGAGGAGGCTACAACAATCATGTGTGACAACCAAGGGAGTATGTCATTGGCGAAGAATCCAACGCATCACTCACGTACAAAGCACATTGATGTGCAATATCACTTCATTCGAGAGAAGTTAGAGATGAAGGTGATAGAGTTGAAGTATTGTCCAACGGAGCACATGGTGGCGGACGTGCTGACAAAGGCTTTTGCGAGAGATCGACATCAAAGACTAGTGGTGGCATTTGGGCTCCAAGGCTTTGGCTATTTGCAAAGTGGGAGTGTTGAAGTAGGATGATTGCGTGGGCTGAAGTTGCTCATAGCCATGCGCATTAGCTAGAGTAGATGATGCGAATGAGCTAGACTAGCAACTAGAGAAGTGGTACTAGTTAGAAGTAATGAGAATTGGGTCTCCCAAGTGATATGGGCTGATCCTAGTGTACTAGGAGTGGAGTATGGGCTGATGTCCCATATGGTTTGCCAAGGGGACTCCCTTGGGTGTGCTACTTAAGAGGGGCAGCCCATGAGTAAAGATCATCTCTTTCCTATGCATTCCAAGTGTTTGTGTGAGGCTTTGGCATTCTAATCTAACCTTCAATACTGAATAGATCATGAATTCTAGGAAGATAATTATCTTCGAAATTAGTGCAAGTGCCCTCAAGTCGAAGATAATTATCTTCGACTCGAAGATGATTATCTTCGACTCGAGGATAATTATCTTCGACTCAAAGATAATTATCTTTGACTCGAGGATACTTATCTTCGACTTGAGGATAACTAACTTCGACTCAAAGAAACATATCTTCGACACGAGGATAAATATCTTCGACACGGATATAATTATCTTCGACTTGAGGATAATGCAATTCCACTCGAGCACATTTTTCTTCGACTCGAAGATATATCCTAAAACCGCTAGAGAATATGAGAACAAAAACCATAACAAATACCGAGAACAAATATAGGTTTATCCTCGACTCGAAGATAAAAATCAACCCACCGAAACAAAAAATTCTAATCTCAAACGTATGATACTAGCACAAAAAATTATCATCCCACTACTAGAAAATGCAGTGTCCAAACCAACAGAAAAGCGTTGAGGGTTTCTGTTGAATCGGTCGCGTTGAGCGGGTCATTATTCAACAGAAATCTATTGAAGTTTTCTGTTGATCTGGTCACTTGAAAATAAGAAAAAAAATTAAAAAATTAAAAAAAAAAAAAAAAAAAAAAAAAAACATTTTTTTAGTGCCCGGAATTTTCGGGCAAGAAAATGTTTTTAGCTGCCCGGATTTTTAGGGCAGCCCAATTTCAACAACTCCGTTGACAATCGGGTTTGAACTCGTGACCTTACATTTAACACTCAACACTCTAACCAATCCATCGCACTTAGAATTTGATGAACATAGAACTATTTTTTTCTTACATAAACACTTACAATTCGATGTTTTGGAATTCAGCAGACTTTGGCGGCCATTTTGACATAGTAAATTAACTTTTTTCAAAAACCTTTGGACTAAGAAAAGTTGGGAAATGAAGTTAAGTTTCATCTCCAAAAATCCGTTTGTGATTTGAAGCCTCCAGTCAAAAGTTATAGACAAAAATCAGAGAGGATGTTTGAAAATATCAATGAAAATATGCCTTGCTACCCCACTCTGAATTTTGTCTAAAACTTTTGAATGGAGGCTCAAAATCACAAACGGATTTTTGGAGATGAAACTTAGTTTCATTTCGCAACTTTTCTTGGTTCAAAGATTTTTGAAAAAAGTTGTTTTACTATGACAAAATGGCCTGTAAAGTTTGCGTTTTAAAAAAAAAAAATTGTGAATGATTAAGTTAATCCTTAAATCACAGAGGGAGTAAGGGAAAAACCTAGATGTGTTATAGGATGTTACTTTTGCAACTTTGATGAAGTTTGGTCCAAAAGAGAAAATGAAAAGCATGATGTTTAGTAATTATCTATATGTTCAAACCTCCAAAAAAAGTTTTAAATACTCATTTTAATGAATTTAGATTCATTTACCATTTGAAATTTACCAAAATTACGTACTAATTCTACATTTAGAATATGGAATTTGGTATGATTAATTAAAACTAAACATTCTATTCTAAAATTTTAAAAGCAAAAGTTTCAAAGGAGAGAACATCATTAGTTTTCCAAAATAGTAAGTTTTATAACACTAAGACAATATTGAGGTCTATGTCGTTGAAAAATTCCTTACTAAACCTCAATATTCCAAATGAAATGTATCAAACAACACTAGAACATGATCTCTCTCCCCCCCCCCCAAGTTCGACAAGATATTAAAATTTGAAAATATCATTTCCTAACCATGGGCAGTCACTGCTATTTGGGTGCGACCAAAATATGGTCGATTGGTCACTTAGGGGTTAATGAGTTCAATTGATTGAATGTTTCAAAAAACCGGATTACTGTGTAGAAACAAAAAGAAGATTCCAAGTTTCTAGCATAGAAAGATTTAGAGAAGAAAGAAAAAAAAAGGTTCACAGATGACTGACTGTTGTCCCATTCAAGTGGGTTTATTTATTGGGGCGTCCATGTGATTGTTTCAGATGGAGCTAAAAGTTAGTCAGCAGTCGAAGTGTGTCAAGATTCACCCTCAATAGCTTTAATTTAGGGAATATCAAGCTGCTTGTCTTCTGTTGTTGTTTGTCAGGGATGATGAAAGTCTGCAAAATTGCAGTTGTATAATCCTATTACATAAAACGCCCATTCTAGTACTAAATGATTACAAAACTCTCATATAAAGTGCAAAAGATTCAAAAGGTTCAAGAATATTCAAAAGATTTTAGAATATTCCAATAGATTCTAGAATATTTTGATAGATTCCAGAATATTCTAAAATATTTTTAAAAGATTCTAAAAGATTCCAAAATATTCCAAGAAGATTCCAAGAAGATTCCATTTTCACTAAAATTTTGTTGATTTGGTCACTGTACTATTTCAATCAACAGAAAAGTAAGCAACAAACTGTTGACTTTTACAAAAAAATTACAAATCAGTGAAATCGGTTATTGTAGTACCCCGAACAACATAAATCTGTTGAATTTCTGTTGATTTGGTCATGATTTTCTAGTAGTGTCCCGAACCATACCATTATCCTCGACCCAAAGATAAATATCCGCCGCAAACAATGGGCAAAGCCCAAAACCTTAGTACCCAAACCTTAGCATCGTATCCTCGACTCGAAGATAGCAACCATCAACTACACAGAAGATACCCAGAGCTACCACAGTAAACCTGAACGCCTTCGCGATTCTCAACAAGGCCAGCGGTTTATCCTCTTAAAGGTAACGATAACCGAGTCCGCAACAAAAACAATGATTTTAGCTGAATTATAGTGAACAGAGACAAGTTTATCCTTAAGTCGAAGGTAAAGTCCGCATATCTTACCATACCTAATGTATGCCAAAGACAAAACCGATCTTCGGGTCGAAGATACTATAATACTGCACGGTCGCTAACAAACCGTATTCCCAATGTCATGTGCAAGACTATTCCAATGGCTCAAGCGGACACTTATGACTAATCCTCGACAATTCCATACATGGAGCCATTTGAGAATCCATATGAGTCAGAGCCTTTCATCCCACTTGAGATGGAGTTCACCCATGGATCACTGTGGAAATTCAAGGACTACGTAGAAGCTTGGACATTCGGGGTGAGCTTGTTCAAGAAATATGTCTACTTGAAGCACCTTGAGAAAGGAGGACCCGTATTCCTAGTTTGGAACAACAATGAGAAGGTCACAATCCTCGACTCCTACCACAACGATTACCTTGTCATCACCCTCAACGAAATGGATGATAGCGGCAGGAGTAAATCTTACCTCTACTCCCTGGTCATCAAAGTATGGGCCGAGATTTGATATGGACAACCTCAGCGCTGCCATGAGCCAATCCACGCCAAAATTGAAGCAAGCCTTTGAGAAATTCAGCGAATGGAAAAACGCTAGAGCAACAATCTTGTCCCGAAAGCTCAACCAGATCTGGATGGCGCTAGACAAATATGCGGGTAGACAATCAACGAGAACGTCCACCTCAGCAATCTAGGAAAGGCGACTTCGCGACCCAGATACAAGCGATGAAAACAGATCCCAGTCGGGAACACCACGTGGAGGAAGTCGCGGCAGTGGGGATAAGAGAGCTTGCTCAAACCCCCGATTGTCAACACCTAAAACAGCTCCGGTAGCTGAAGTAAGGAAGAAGAGGAGGAATTCAACAAATGCCGCATGACCACTGGCAGCTCGGGTTCCGCATTCACGCAGGTGGACGCAAGACCTACCCAAGCACCACTGCAAGCAGAAGAGTACCTAAAGATCGCGCAACATCGCAAATAGTTCTGGGAGAAGCACAGAGAGTGCTACATTTTTGGCACGGATGCAAAACACCCGGTATCCATCGACCAATGCTTTCCTGCAAATGAGGAGTACATCATCCAAAAGCTGGAGAAGCATATGCTAAAGACTTGCAAGAATAAGCTCCTTCAACTTGCAGATATCAAACAGCGGCAGGTCGTGTGCCTCACTCCCGTCGACAATAACATGAAGTTGCTGAAGAAACCGCTGGCCAAATGGGAGGACATCCAACATGGAAAATTCATGATTATTGACGGTTAGCACAACATTACAGCTTCAAAGGAGCTGGAGCGAGGGCCTTGTGATGAGAAGCGGCGTGAAGAACTCAGAACGTGGGATGCCTACATCGTTTGGACATTCAACCCGCTCAAGCTGCACAACATCTCCAAATTCTATAACACCACCGATCACCTCGAACACGCCCAACCAACATGGGGAAACCAAATCATCAGCAGTCATACAATCTGGCTACACTTCGAACGGCCAACCATGAATGAGGCAGAGGCACGGGTCTGGGGGAACAAGGCGATCCACGCACGATATAAGTGGCAGGTATATACTATCACATTCTATGAGTAATTATCCTTGACCCAAAGATACGGCCTCACGCTCTTTGTTGAACAGTACAAATTTCCAAACATTCATATCATTACCCCCAACGATTCCAAATTTCTCTTAGTTATACTAGACATTGAGTAGGTCCTACATCAGAATGTATGTAAACTCATAATGTGCTACTGAGTCCATCCGTTTGCAGTTCAAACTTGCATCCACTGTCCTCGACTCGAGGATAATCACATGAATGTCAGCCTCTAACATCAGATATAATCTTGATTGTTTTGCAGACCTTCGTGACCATGATCTTTACTCGATTTCAGAGTATCAACTCCAACAAAAAAGGAAACAACGTGAAGGGGATCGCTGATATCAAACATGAGGTCACGATCATGACGCTCGAAGACGACCACTACGCCATGTCGGAGGATTTTCTGACCAGGTACACCGACGGGGACATTGTCAATCCGGATACGTCCCTGCCTTACAGTCAGAATAAGGGCGGAGAAAAAAGGTACGAGTTGAAGCGCGAGTTCTTCAAGCATATAGGGCACTTCACAGACGACGACCTCAAGACTTACGTGCAACATTTGCTCGGGAGGACCCCCAATAGAACGCTGCCATACCTCAAAGTCTCCGTTCTGAAATCGAAAAAGCCGATCCTGGACAACTGCTGCAGCAGTCAGTGGGTTGAGCGCCGCAAGCGCAAGAAGGTCATTCTTGAGGAGTTGGTGAATGCTGACAAGTCCCTCACATTTGTAAAGGACGACGGCAATATCGACAGGTAGAAATGGAGAGACGGGAAGAAGAGGTGCTCTTTCTCCTCTGCGACATGGGACTTTCTTCTCGCCACTCCCAGCAAGACTTTCTTCACGATGCGCCGGACAAACCAGGTGGTCAACCAACGGGCTGACGAGATGTTGGACAAATTGGTGTAGTTGAGAGACATGTTCAATCGCTTTGTTCTTCACAAGAAATGTGTACCAAAGCAAACTGGCAAGATTCAACTTGCTCGATTACGGCGGACACATGGGATGACGCAGCAGCGACTGCGTTCAACGGTGTTCATTTCAAGGATTAAGAATACAAGCAGTCCGTCTACAAGGCCTGCAAAGCTGAGCGGCTCTATGACATACCGATTCGACAGGTTGCGCTGCCCTCCGTCAATCTCCACTTCTTCTATCAGCGAAATGTCCCGACATACATTCCTGGGCTCATCAAGACGCAGTACATCGCAGCCAATATTGCCTACTATAATGATCCCCGGAATAACCACGAGTCCAAGTTTCGATCAAACCCAAGCGAGCTGCGGATGGAGTTGTACTTGGATATCATCCAGAACTTTGCATCTCCGAGGGAGAACTTCTTTGGCGTCTACACAAGTGCCATCTGCATGCTGGCTGCAAAGGTAATGCTTCCCACCATTGGTGGACTGTTATCTTCGACTCGAAGATAATTCCAGTTGTTTTAATGCCTGCATTGCATGTATGTTGGTTCACATCTGTGCATTTGAAATGCTATGCCCCAAAGATTGCTGCTCTCACTCCTCCTCTATCTTTGAGTCGAGGATAAGTCTCGAAGCTCAACCAGCTATAGAGTGCCCGCTGTTCATACAGATCACTAACCACTCGCTTGCTGATTCTGCAGATGTATGGCTTGCACTACTACGGGATCGCCAGCAATGTGGGATTACAGAAACTCAAATCCCTGGCGCAGAAGGCCAAGAGCGTGGACATGAAGGATTTCTTGTACGAAAATTCCCCGTACATGGGGAATTACATCAAGCCCGTTACAGCGGCAATCCTGCGGTCCAGCAACGAGGAGTCATCACCTTCTCCTGCACGGTCGAGGGATCCGTGACCCCAACAGGTGGAGGAGGTCAATGCGAAGCTCGTCCGTGACGAGGCGGACCGTGACCAAGCGGACAGTGACCAGGCGGACTTGAGGCCAACGAGGGAGACGAGGACGTCGATCAAGAGTTTTGTTCAGTACGGGTCTCATCTTCCTGGCGAGCGTAGCGAGGAGGAAGATGATGGAGAAGATGATGAAGCCTTGTCCGGCGATGGAGCTTCCAACAAGGATGACGATCCCGACTTTACGACGAGGAAGCCGAGAGCGGCAAAGAAACAAACTCCCCGAAGACCTCAAGCCGGAGCAAGTCGCTCCGGCCATAGTTCACCTCCCTTGGATCCTCGCGTCGAGGATACTCGCACCATGATTCTTCTCCTGCATCCCCTCTTCCTCAGCAATCCGAAGGAGTAGGAAGGCCGAGCTGTTCGGGTCCTCGTCCACCAAAGCGGAGTCAGGATAAGGAAAAGGCAATCGCTGACGAATTTGCTTCCGCTGCTTACGTCATCCTTAGCGACACTGAAGAGGATTCGGCAGCACCATCTGCTTCGGTTGCAGGAGATGTCTTAGCACCGAGCGATCCACCTGCTTTGTCATTTATCAGTGACATAGACTCCATTGAAGCGCAAATTGAGAGGCTGAAAAAATGGAAAGCCAACTCCACCTCTGCAGATGGCAAGGAAAACGAGTGCATTAAGAAGGAGCTCTCTTATTCGGAAGAGAAGCTAGAAAGGAAGAAGGAGAATGAGGAAGCCATGATGAGAGAACTTCAGGAGTTGAGGGCAGCTCAGGCAAAGAGTAAACTAGAATACGATGAGATGCTTGCCAAAGCTAAGCATGATGTGGTTTCCGAAGCCATGGCAGAGATGAGGGCCCAGTTCTTTCACTCCCAAACCGCGGGATCTTCTACTTCGTTTGCTGGACCCTTGAATTTGGCGGTGAGCACCATCCCTGCTACTGAGGACTCGGCCCTCCACCTTCCCGCTTACGATGCTCCTCGTGATCCTCGAACCGAGGATATGTCTTGATCCTTGCCTGCTCCAGCTGCGGTTGCATTTGATGCAGCACGTCTTGCTTTTCCGGATCCCGTTAGCAGCGCTCCTCCTCCGGCTCAGCTGAACGATCATCCGCGGGAGATCCCCGTACCTACCTCCCCGATACACTTGCATCCCCAAGATGAGGATAATTCACGGCATCCTCGACCCAAGGATACTTTTACGCCTCCTCCAAGTCCCAAGGAGGCCTCCCTCACCTTGCCTCCTGAGGTCGAACATCATTTCGATGTTGTGCGCTCGACTCCCTTGCCTGTTGATGCAGAAGTCGACGGCTGTCCTCCAGCTGCTTTGGATGAGCAACTTGTGGACTACGAAGATGACTCTCCGCTGCTGCAGCCCGAGCCGGCACCGATCGTACCCGCCGTGGAGTTCGTCAACAACGACTCACATGATCTCGCAAATCAGGTACACTCCCCTGACCTTTCAAACCCTTATTAATATTGATGAGTCGTCGGGATGCCACTTGACAGAAGTAATTTACTACCTCCATCAATCTGTCATTGCCTGTATATAGACTCTTATTTCTATTCATTCTGGTTGTTAGGAGAGAGTGCCTCGTCTGTGAATAAGTGGCGCTGTCGACCCGCCCCGTTGCGACAGCCTCCTGTAGGATAGTGTAGATTCACGACTTCCGGATGTAGTTTTGTGATGCCTGCATAGCTGCCCCCTGGGCGATTGTATATTATATTACCAATGTAAATTCAATATATGAGGCACTACTTTTTTGAATATCATTGCCTAATGTCTTCTCATTTTCCATGTTTTGTCCAGCCGACATTGCTTAGAGGTGTGCACCGTCCGCTGCCCTTGAAACCATCACATGTGGAGGGTGTCCTCCCCACACTTAGTGGGATGAAATGCTTTGCCCCACTCTCTGGCTCCCCTGTCTTTGCTTCTGCGTTCAATCAGGTAACTCCACTTGTTCTGTGTTTTGCCTTGATTAGATAGAGTCGCCGTGGAGCGGAGTAGCCATGCCGCGGAGTGTATTGTCTATAGGGTCCCAACCGCAGAAGAAGTGGTTGAATATCGTTTTCGACTTGAACTGCATTCTCTGCCAGTGCATCGATAGGTCCCAGAACCCAAAATTTGCGCGGGTCAACCATGTCGGAATGCACCTCTTTTCTTCCTCGCATCCCATAGTAGTTGGATCAAAGGGTGTCTACACTCGTCCCCGTCTGGTAGAGTTCCTGGCTATGGTCGCCGAGGTTTCCGAGCAAGTCTTCGTCTGGAGCTCCATGAGGAGGTCCACCATCGAGCACATCGTGGGGTTCCTCTTCTATGGCGCCAAACAGCCCTACGAGATCATGGGGCATGATTTCTGCACTAAGGTTGAAATCTCTGCGGGGCAGCACCTTAAGGACATGACTGGCACCAAGGAGATCTTCTTCAAGGACCTCTCCAAATGGGTGTTCTACATTTCCAATGGGGCTGTTTTCGACAAGGATAACACCCTCCTCATAGACGATTCCCCCGAGAAGAGTGTGTGCAATGAGACCGGAAACGCAATTTTCTTAGAATTGTGGTCCCGTTCTAAAACTAGAGACGACGTCCTCATGGGGTCTCTGGCTCTGTGGCTTTGCTTGCTGCACTCCTCCTGTGCTTCGGGCCGGCTGCGTGCGTACGTGGGGGATAATCGGATCAGGCGTGGTCCGCTTGAACCGTCTAATCCTCTCTACGCCGACATCCGTCGTGGGCTCGATTAGTCCTTAGCCTTTTCCGGCCAATGTTACGACTTTCCGGGGATTCGTTAGTTCAGGGTCGCCTTGTTTTGTAGGAGTGACGTTGTCTGGGTCTTCGAACTGTAATTACATTTTGTATGATTAATTATGTACGCCACTTTGTATAAATAAAATGTGTAAATCGGAATTATGTAAATGCTCATTGTGTTTTCGGGACCTATTGCATGTGTTTGTCTTCTCTCGTGCTTCTCTCGATCTGGGGCATACATCCTTTATTCTAGGATGATGTGTTCGGCCACCCGCCGTTGCTTTTCATGCCTTCACCCCTTTGATCATGTTCTTTCTTCAGGCGACCGGTTTCAAGGTGTATTGTTCCCCCCTAGAGCAGCTCCTCACAAGGAGTCTGCAGTCAGGATCGGACGCATCGTTCCCCGGAGGATCCGAGTCTGCGGGAGGTAGCTGCGGCCCTTCGAAGTATTCAAGGCCCTACGTCCTCTGCTCGGCCACGGACGCTGCATCTGCTGCAATCGACTACTCCAAGAAGAAGAATGTAGAGGATGGCGTCGTCAACAGCCGTCCCAGTCGAGGCCCTGTCACAACCCCCGTGAGCTCTCCTTTGCCGCTGAAGTGTTCTTCGCCGGCTCGATGTCGCTCCCATTCGCCGACTCTGCATACCGAGTCTACCCCTCACAGGAAGTTGTACGGAGGCCCTGATGGTGGTGCTGGGAATCCTCACCTCGATGACGACGAAGCTCCGCCTGTGCGTCCTCCTGCACCTGGAGCAACTGTAAGCGGGCCGGCCCCATCGGGCGGTAGTTGCAAGCGTCCGGCCCCTTTGCCTTCTTCGTAACCTGCTCAGTGTCCTCGGATCTAAGATAATTTGCGCCCGGCCCCTTTGCCTTCCTCAAATCCTTCGCAGTGTCCTGGGATCGAGGATAATTTGCGCCCGGCCCTTTTGCGTCTGCCGCAGAGTGGCGCCTCTTCTGGCTCAGCTGGTCCGGTCCGGTCCGGTCCCCGGTCATCCAGTGGTGCGTGATGCTCGTTGGCCCGAGGACTCAAGATCCATGGGTGTCGGCTATCCAAACCTATGCTCCACAAACCGTGTGAAGGCTCCTCGGCCTACCCGATCACTCGAGGACTACGACATTCCGCCGCGCCGTGAAGTAGATTTTTGCCTGAAGGCTATCGTTCGAGGCTTGGCAGAGGTGAAAGCGTTGGAGGCTCAGAAGAATCATCGTAGTGGAGGCAAGGATGGCTAGCTTAGGGGGTCATGTGTTCCCTGTAATAGTAGTACGTCATTTACTATTGTGTCACTAACTCACTATAAATATTAGCTTTCCCCACAAAACCCCATAATGATTTGATACCCTGATAGCGTACGGTTGTTTTTGTGTACCACCATATGTTGTTCTTGAAAACCTATATCGCCAAGGGCATATTCGAATATCTCATGTCTATAACTGTATCATGATCTACTAGTACTAGTCATACTTGTATACTCTAGGACACGTTATCTTCTACACTTGTGTACATGATTACGGTACTGGAAATTCCCACGCTCACATACATCAAGTAATACGTGCGAACTTCCAATTTCCATAAAGGGATGGCATCAATGTGCTTAATTGAATGGGTAGGTGTATGGAAGTCTCAAAATGTGCAATTTTTCTCAATTTAATGAGCATTAATTTCTTTTGTTTATCTTTGATTGCAATGAGCTCAAAGTAACTACAACTTGTTTTATTTCATCAATCAATCTAATTCGACCTTTCTTTATCTTTGGCTTCAACAACTATCCTTGAAAGGAAGCCAGCAATAGAGGGTTGGGAGTCTCAAAATGACCATTTTGTGTCATTTTAATGAATGTTGCCTGCAACGGTGAATGCTCACATATCCGACGTCCTGGAAGACAGTGCACAGGCACATAAGTCACCGTCAAAGACGTCAAAGACAGCGTCCCATAAAACGTTTACACGTCTCCCGAAACATCGGAGCCTCGTGACCGTATAAAACATGCGGGATACTTCTGAGCACGTCACAAAAGATGTCTACATGAACATCCACTGAGTCATAGTAGGCGACATCAGATACAACGTCCTACCACGGATGTTTCAGCTGACGTAGAATATGTCTGCGCTGACATCCACGATGTGTGAGAGCTCGCCCGTGATGTCTCTACGAACGTTCGCTGGGACATCCCGGGGGACCTTTGCATGCTGTTCATGACATGTCCGCGAAGACATCCGTAACAGATGGGCCCGCGTCTCCATCATTGTCTTCTAGAATGTCTACAGGGATGTCCCATCTGACATCGCCGCATACATCCGTCATGTAGTAGGGCGTCTTGGTAGAGATGTGCACTGTGACACGGTCGAAGACGTCTATAGATGTCGGGATGACATCGCACCGTCATAGAAGTCACAACACGGGGCATTCTGCTTGTTTCAAAATAATCATCACAAGTTTTAAGTATGTTGTTTATAGTACATAAAACATTTTGCTAAATACATTTTACAATCATTTTATTTCAGAGAAAGAATTAATTAAGGAGATGAAAGGAAGAGCGGAAGATTATTTATAGCCATACCTCAATCTCATCTGTGTTGACAGGACTGGTAATGTTTGGGGATGTCCAGCCAAGATTTATCTTGCAACGCCAGTACAGGTAACTCTTCTGCTCCTCAATGCTAAGCTGTAATTTTTGAGCCGTACCACAGTTGTAACAAATATCAACATAATTTTTTATTTTTTTTTGTATAGTGGATTTTCAAGAAGGAAACTCTCCAATACAACACTGTGAGAAAAAACTAAATAGCATGTACACAGCACTCATCTAAACAATGCAAATGACAGAATTATGAACACATGCATCAAAAGGAAGTAACCGGTTCCATCCTTTATGCCAAGCCGCTTTGCTACAAACTTTGATGCTCTCACTATGTTTATACATTTCTCTATTGTGCGTTTGTCCCAATCCGGCAAGAACGGCTTTGTTTGTGGCATAAGTTTCATGATTAACCCTGGAGGATCTTTGATGAGTTTCTTCCTTCCTTCTATACGGAGGTTGACATCCGCAACATACGGGCCTGCGTCTCTATCATTGTCTGGATGGATGTCCACACGACATCGCCGCATACATTCGTGATGCAGCGGCGGACATGACACCGAACGTCAAAGCTAACGTCTACATGCATTGCCGGACGTCCTTGAGGACGTCAACTTGGACGTCTCCATGCAGAGGTGGACATAATACAGAACGTTATAGAAAACATTGTGCCAATGCTACAACTGACGCTGGAGAAAACATAGAACTTGACATATCTCCATGCACTGATGCACTGGTGCCGTCCTACGTGTCATCACAAAGGATTTTCGCAATTTTATCGGAAATATAGTACTGACATGAGGGTCAAGGGTCTGGTTAATTTTGAAATTGAATTTCCACATCACATTTCCAACGGTTCACGTCACTGTAAACCAATCATATGATGCCACGTTGTACTTTTTTTTTGGGAAGAAAAAAATTAATTTATGTTGAAACTGAATATGTCATGGGGTTCTTCATTTACAAGCCGACACAGATTATGGCTCGATAATTGGTCTAAATGACCGGCAAGAGGCACCGACGGTTACAAGGTTCACTTCGTCATTTGAGCTCCCCTTCTTGTTTAGTAAGGTAAGCTGTACACAATATCTGTATATAGAAGAAATCAAAACTGAATACTTTATCCAATGAAGAAAATAAATTAGTCGGCGTGTTGCGAGTTTCACTTAACTCTCTTCTTGTGGAACAAGATCTACTTCGTGTTGATGCTCTAACGACAATGACTAAAAGAAATCAAGGACGTTATTTAATGTAAGCACTCGTGCATTATCAGCTTCCATTGCCGCAGACAACCGCCATGCAGCGATGCGTGTTTGCCGAGACGTCCATTGCGACATGGAAGAGGACATAGACTGAGTTCACATTGACGGGCCCATGTTCAGACGTCCGACATGGTCACGTCATCCACAACATCCTCCGTCACGGTCCGACGTCTGACTAAACATAGCTACATGTGTCCTTCTGAAACGATGGCCGGTTGCGTCTGCAGAAGTCAGAAACAGTGTCTATTTGGACATCGATGAAGACATCCGAGTCGACATAGGAGACGTCCTGCCAGCAAGGACTGATGTAATTGTTGACGTGATTAAACGTGGAAAAGGTCATCCGTGACGGCTGACATAACATCCTCTGAAACATAGGACGCGCCATAGGGGACAATGGTCAAGCACGTTTGTCTCAGTCTATGTATGTGATGTCTGAGAGGACACAACACAGACGTTCACTGATGACTCGAGCAACACGGTGCGCTATATCGCCTGCGTCATCCACTGCGCGCGCAATGTACATCTCAGCAAGAACACTTGCAATGCAAATACATCTTTTCTCAGAGCAGGATTATGGAGTGGGACGTTCATAGGTGAAACATGCACCTCTGCTTTCGTCAATGACATGTGCGTTCAAGACACTGTGTTGTCAACGGACATCAGCCGGAACATGGTCCATGTTTTGGGATACATAGCAATGTTAGAAGAAATGTCCACGGGGATGTCTTTGCGGACGTCCATTTTCCATTCACTGCTCTGTTTCAGACACTGGTTCAGTACATACTACTCACGCATTGCCATGTATAAAGCCTAAAATTACAATATTTGTATGTACAAATATTCACGAAGAAAAGCAGTATTGCAGTGTACGCGTAGGATCAACAAATGCGGCGCTACAGAATGGTAGTACGAGCAACAATAAGGTCATCAATCTCTAGTCCTCTTCGATTAGAGCCTGGTTGTTTGTTTCTGTTGCGGCTGTTACAAAGCTCCCTCCCGTTAGAGCTGCTGTTCGAATTGGATCCGTTTCCAGAATCTGTGGTTGCAAGCCTTGGAAGTCATCGTCATTACCGACAGTGATTTTGTCAGGCAGTGGATTCTGATGATGAAGTGATGTACGCCTACCTCTAATGTCCGTCTGGCACACGATTTTCTACCCGCGTCTCGTGGGGTCATCCGAGAAAAAGACCTGCTCACAATGCAATGGGCTGCAAACGAATCCGGATGTACTCTGTGATCCATATGGTTGAAATTTGCCACGCTAAATCCGTACTCGTCACGTTCTATGCTGAGAACTCGCATATCTCGTGAGGGTTTCACCCAATCGCATAGGAACACCGTGGTGCAGTGATTACGGTAATCCAACTCCAGTATTTCCTCGATGTACCCCACATGCTCAGCGGTATGGTCAATGGGCCTCCTATTGCAAAAATCGCGCAACGCAGTTGCTGTGTATAGGCGGCCACTACACACGAGTCTAGAGTTACGAGGGCCCCCTCGGAAGTCTGAACACGCAAATGCATACCGAATGCGTGCATTTGCCGATGGGTGGTTGCATAACGCTCTAGAGGACATGAGTACTATACGACGTCCTTGTCGAGTGGAACACCGGCCTCGTCAGCTTCCAGCACGCGTGCCTTTAGCCAATCAGTAAAGCTTGGTAAATCGCTCAGTTCGGGATGGTACGATACTGGTCTAGAAGGTTGACGATGTCGCGATTGTACTCGAAACGCCTCTCGCTCTTCCCATTGGCGTCCCTTTGCGGTTATGTATTCCCTGTACACCGCACCCACCTTTGTTGTTAGACTATGGACATGCATCGTAAACGTGTGCAGCAGCTGTGATTGCGCACTTCTCCTCTGAGACGTCGCTACTGACAATCGCGCGTCCGTGGTGATGCCACCAAAGACATGTGCCATGCATGCCAAAACATCCATGACAACGCTTGTATGTTATGCACGATGTCACGTCAGACATCACCCGTGATGTAGAGGCGTCTGCTACTGTGACTGAATTATTGATATCAACAAGGCCATGTGTACGGGCGCTAATTTGAAGATGCTCATAGGAGGGGCCTGACGGTAGTACAAGAACTCACTATCGCCATCGTTCCAAGCAGGTGCGTTGTCGATGACGAATGCATGTGCGTAGCCGCGTACTACATCGGACAGTCGTTGCTTCGTGTGTTCATTGAGCCGCAAGATCTCATCGTTCATGCAGGCATCTTTGTTGGGGTCCCACATACGGTAGGTTGATGCTCTATGTCGTTGCATATACTCTGTGCAAAACCCAAGCGTGTCCTCCAGTCGATACCCTTTGGCTATACTCCCTTCGGGATGTGCGTACGTCCTTATATAATCTTTCAGCATCTTCATGTATATCTCGATCGGATACATCCACCTGCAATGGACCGGTCTACATATGAACATATGTTGCACAAGATGTACCGGAAGGTGCGCCATCACGTTCAAAAACGATGGCTGGAACTCCTTCTCGAGCACGCACGTTGCCATTATCATGACTCACATGAGAGCATCGCTGGTGTCCTTGTGCACCTCTTTCTCACATATACACTGGAAAACTCGCCACATTCTGATGATAGCGACGCGCACCTCTTTGTCGAGCAAGTTCCGAACGGCCACCGAGAGTATCTACATCCACACGTACAATCATCATGTTCCCATGTCAAACACACAAATGCCCGTGTCGTAGCACGTGATACCGGATACTCCTCTAGAGCGTACTTTTTTGTATTAAGAATGCTCGTAGAGGTGATTTCCGGGTTATCATTCCGCGGAGACTCTGTGAAGTGGGAGGTCTCCAGAGATTGATCTGGACTGGTAATTTTACTCTTGCTCTCACCCGCTAACTTCCTCTTTCCGTACTAAACCGGAAATTCATCTACCTACTGATCCGTTTCTGACTAAATCTAGTATCCGTCCGGATTGGAGGTTTATCCAACCCTACTCTACCCGGTCTATCCTAACAAATCAACCCGGTTTATTTTAACCTCTGTTTTCCCTCAGAGGGTTCTCCATCTGCATTTAGTGGTGCAGGATTTAAAGGCACACCCTTCCCTACTGATTTCAGTGATAGGAACTTCACTACTTTCCGGTTACCCTATCTCAACTCCTCGATCCGGGTACTTTCCATACTGCACTTCAACTGCAGATTTATCCCAAACCCACAACCGGTCACACAAGCGCAACCTGGTTTCCCTCTTCTCCCAAAATACTACAACGACTTGCTAACCGGGGTGGACAATATCCGGGGTGTCTGGAATCGGTCGGGTTGCTAACGGTCTATTTTACTCTGGCTTTTCTGTACCCTACTGTTACACAATCTACCCAGGTACTGGCACCTCGACCGGACTACTCGTCCAGGAGTTTTGAGAAGACCGGAGTACCCCCTCCTATCCACTCGGCCACTAACCCGGATTATCCCCTGCAACCGGGCACGAAAAACCCCACATTCAAACAACCTCTAACTCGTCCAAATCCTCTATCCGGTCTCTTCACTGAATCTACAGGAGAACCCGATTAGTCCTTCCGGTTACCAAGGGACTAATTGGACCACTTTATCAAGCAACAACACAAACACACACATACACCTCTTGTGGAAAAAGAACGTGCGCCGATGATCATTTACAAGGAACAGTGGTACACAAAAAGACCCAATGAATGAAGAATATTCCTTGATAAGTAGCGAGCCCCTAACACCCGGAACCATAAAATCCGCAAAGTTTGCGATTAAAGGACTTATGACACCGCGGAACGAAACTTCAAGTTCCCCTTGATATTCAATTGGACTCTTAAGCCATTCCTCGAGTACAATTTCTGTACTACTAGGCATGGGAAAATTATCTAAGATCCATTGGTGAAATATTCGGCCGAAGAAACCTTTTATATCAGCATCAATTACCCATTTGGAAACAAAAAATTTCTATTTTGTTCTATTTTCTTGTTGCTAACTTTGCGTACTCTTGGCCTTCTCGTGTCTAGTATGTAAGCAATTTCACCTTCCGCCATGTGTGCATATTTTCCCCTTCGAGATCCAAAGCTATATTTGTCAGCAAAGGGTTCTGTTACAGGTTCAATAGCTAGTTTGAACAAGTGTTAGACGGTCCTGTCAAATATTGTGGGTATTCTTAGCAACCTACAAACCCGGGATCCAGAAATTCAAGGAGCTCCCAACATGGCACAATTCCTATCCTGAAACAGACTTCAAGCATCAAGTCCTAAATAGCCTATTCACAAAAAGTTCTAACGTACCTACCCAAAGAGCTACCCTAACTATCCGGAACCGGTTATCCAAACACCGGATTCCTACTACCCAGGCGCGCCCGAGCCATTATCCTCCACGATGGGCGCTGGAAGAACCAAGCAAGAGTCCTTGGAATTATCCTGGGCCCTCTTGCTCTGGGTTTCCCGAACGCGGTCCTCCTCCGCCTCTTTGTCCTCTACTAATGCTGGTTCCCGGCTCTCCCGACGATCTCCCTCGTCCGGTTCTCCTTCTTGCGCCCCGTGATCGCCGCCCTGCTCGCCACCCGGCTCACCAATTGCCTCGCCGCGTTACTCGCCAATTTGTCCAACATCCGGTGCACCCCCTCGCGCACCACCGGGTTGACCATCCAGGTTGTTGTCGGGCCCACCCTCACGTCTTCTCCCCTCACCCGGTTGGGTGCTGGTCTCGGTCGCCTCCTCGGGGTTGACAAACCTGGCAACACTCGCGTCTTGTTGGTCGCCCGCCAGAATCGGATCCAGATTCTTTACCGGTAGCGGAGACGGCTCCGGAGTAGACCACCTGGCTCCCATCATCCGGTCAATCTCTCCTGCCCGGGGAGCGTCTTGGGAGAGAAGAAGGTTGTCTATTACCTCACTGCTGGCTACACAGGCTCCTCCTTTCCTCCGGTTGCTCTCCCCTCCTTCCGGTCGTCGTACGGGAGGGCACCTCTCGAGTATTGCGGCGATCAACTTCCGAAAATCCTTCAGGGTTTCCTCCACCTTGGCTGCGTACTCCTTCACAACCTCCATGACTTGTGGCGCTCCCTCCGTGCTCGACCCCGCTATCCTCTCGTCCCACAACCGGGCCTGGATCTGGACCTCACCATCCGGATGGAATAGTCGTTCAAGAACCCGGAGCGTGGTGCAGTCCTACCACTCCAAAGTCCGGATGACCTCCTTCCGGTGCTTGATCTCCGCCTTCTGATCCAGCGCCAATATTGCCAACTTGCTGATCTCCGTCCGGCTCTTGTCCAGCTCCTTCCGGTTGGGAGCTGCATCTGCCTTCAATTTCCGGACCATATCCGGAAATTTGCCTACTACCATACTCCGGAGTGCAGTCCCGACCCCTCTCATCGCCATCCGGATAGGGAGATACATCCTCTCTATTGCATCAATGGCGTCCCAAACAGGCTGGAGAAAAGCTCCTTCTCGTTCGGCGAGGATGGATACTACCTCCACTGCTGTCCGGATAGGTTCCTCCCCTCTGCCATCTCCCCCTGCCTGGTTGGTTTCTCCTGCCCGAGCAACTCCTTCCTCCACCCGGTTTGGCTCCTCCACCCGGTTTGGTTTCTCCACCCGGGCGCCTCCTTCTTCTCCCTAGTCCGGTTTCCTCTTCCATACTGCATTCAACTTGATGCCCTTCGTACGGCTGCCGGTCTTCGGCTTCGGGTCGTCCCGAGAGCCTCGCCCGTTCACCGAAGTAGTCTTCATCCGGGACTTCATCTTCCTCCGGGGAGGGCTGATCTCCTGGATGACGTCGCTGTCGTCTTCTTCGTCCTCCTTGTTCCGGATAATCTTCTTCCGCTTCCCCTTCTGGAGTTGTCTCCGGATACGCTCCCGGCTTGACTCCCTCCGGTCTACTTGGTCCTCCCGGTCCGTCCGGTCAGCTTCCTCTCTCTCCTGCGGATAGGCAATTTCTCGTTCCTCCGACTCGCTCCGGTTGCCCTGTTCCTCGGCATCATCCTCCTCCTCTTCCTCTTCCTCTTCCTACACACGCTTTCCCGGGTTCCGCTCCTCTTTGGGGCGAGCCGCCTTCTTCTTGGCCGGGCTCCTTTTTACTGGAACCATTTGCGTTTCTAGCCTCACCTTCTCCCTATCCGTGAGGCACTCGTGCTTGGCATACAAGTGATAAAGGAAAGGAGCAATGGGGCAACCCTTCGTACCTCCAATTTTTGACGCCTCTCGGTTGACAATCTCCTGCACCACGATGCCCCAATTGATCCTCTTCTTGTAGTGCAGCGCGGAGTAGATGTCCTTCGCCAATTTGATCATGATGGTGGTGGGCTTGTCTGGGCTGAAAATTCGCACCAAAAACTGGAGAAGTCGCTGCTCCCGGAGAGTCTTGCAATGCTCCTCCTTGAATCCGTCCTTGTCTGAGATCCGAGAGAGCGGCTCCTTCATCCAACTCAAGTCTCCCTTCCCTCCCGACTTAAGTCCTATCGTGCTGTCCAGGAAATTGTATGTCATGCGCCAGTGTTCTCGGGTCCAATGCTTGTACTTTGCCTGGATGTAGCTCGTCCGGAAAGCTGGCTCCATGTCTCCGCCCACCAACTCCTCCAACATCCGGGCATCCTGAAGGTCCCACGCCCGCTAAAGGAGTTCCTCGCACCCCATGGTCGCGAGATCTGCGCGCAACATCTCAAAGTCGTCCAGGTGCTCCGGAACGACCGGAACCACCTTTTTCTCTGCGATTTTGAACCCTGAAGAATTATCCCCTTTCCTCGGCATCTCTACAGTCTATGGGTGCACCTCTCCTCTACTTCGCAAACTGCGCCTAATTTTCCGACGGTCTCTTTCTTTTCTCTTCGGTTGCATACTCTCTAATTTAATGCTATCCGGGAAGACAAAAGAGTCGGGGAGAGAGAGACTGGGAGAGCTCTGTGGAAATGAACAATGGGTTGCCCAGTTTAGGGCAGCCCATTTTAAAGCACGAACTGCGGCTGGTTCCGGTAGGGACTCGTCTCCGTCTTCCCGGTCGCTCATCCGGTTGCGTACCGGAGTCCGCCGCCATTTCGGTTCTGTAGTAATCACTCAAGCACGCGCGAGAGCGCCACTCTCTCCAAATAAATAAATAGGCCATTAGAGCCGCTACTTCTTCTATTTATGCCAGCAGGGGCTACCTCTTACTGTCCTAAAAACCCTAACTACCCGCTTTTGAAGAAAACGAGGTTCGACAGCTTGTACGCTTTAAGAATCATGCTTGCAATAATAATTTCATATTTGGTTCACAACTCTTGCGATGTCTCAAATAACATGAGCACTATCTGCTCGAACGTACAGATGTCCTCGGACACCTCACTGTTGTGCAATACAACTGTATGTTTCAGAAGATGTCGTCAATTGAACGTCCTCTTGTTTCAGACAACGTATGATGCAGGCAATGTCAAACGCATCGAGGGCATACCTGTTGGATGAGGACGTGATAGTCGTGGGTCTTCATGTATTGCAATTTTCCGTCCTTCGGCCGCTTGTGTATTGCCCCCACGTAGTTCGTGGGAGTACGGATGTTCGAAACTATGTGAACAAACTCTTGCTTCTCATTCGGCTTCAAGATGTACGGGGCGTGCGGCATGTAGTATTCGTCACCTCGGCGACGTGGGGGCTGCAACCATAACTCCTCCCGTATGTTCAAGTCCTACACATCTTGACGACTTCTTGGGCTGTTGTTCATTCCAAACAGAGTCTTCAAAATGTTCTTGCATAGATTCTTCTTGCAGTGCATAACGTCCAATACATGTCCAACCTTCACATGTTGCTAGAATGTACCACGTCTAATGATTAGAGCCAAACTCTGTATGTGCAATTTGACAAGATACAGGCTCGACCATGCTGATGAGGCCTGTTTGTACACGTGGATGTCTGCATAGACGTGTCGTAAGACATCGACATGTCGCCAAAGACATTCACAAGCACTGATGTAATGTCTGCAATGTCCATTACTGTCATATACTACCGACTGTATCTTACCAAACAACACAGGGAGGATATGTTTACCTGCCAGTATGGAGGTTCGAAGAATGGGCTGAGACGTTTCACGTCCGTGCAGTGCACAGTGTCATGTTCAGCTCCTTCCCTGCCACCAAGACCCAGATATGACTGCCGCCACACAGCGTAACGGATGACGTCTTGGCCTGACATGGATGGAGGCGCCCTATGGTTCTCACGATTGCCATTAAACCGAATGTTGCGACGGTATGGTGGTGACGTAAGAGATACCTTTGTATTCCTCCAAACACTATCTTGGACCCTCGTGTCGTACGGTCTACACGCAGATCCCCTGTCTTGGTAGATCGAGCGTCCGTCTCTGGGCCACAACATGGACAACCTTTATATCCCTTACAACATAGGCCTGAGATAAGGCCGTATGCTGGAAAATCAAAACAGGTCCACATCAGCAACCCACGTAGGTGGAAGCGTAGGGACCCAAGTAGTTGGGTGGAATCTTGGGCCGCGATACCATGCCAAAGTTGATGTAGCTCGTTCAAAAGTGGCCGCAAGAAGACATCTATGTTTGTTGCCTTTGGCGACCGCTTCCCCGATATCAAGATGCACAACGAAATGAAGAATTTCTTCATGACGAACTACGGCTCCAAATTGTATATCAAAACAAGCACTAGCCATGTCGACTAGTTCGTGTTGCTCAACTGAAACGGGTTGACGCCGTCGAGTGCTAAAGGGAGTCGCATGTTTTGGTCCTCAGTTCTAAAGTTGTCAAACGCAGCGTCTGTGTTGATGTGCTTCCAAGCAGGGCTGTCAACCACGGATCGCATGATTCCGTCGTCACTAACATGCTTGGTGTAACCCGTCAACATGCCGGCAATCTCAGTCGATCGCCACATCCGTTTGAGGCGGGGTATGGGAGGAAAGTCAGGGATCACCTTTGCCGGGATAGAATTTATGCCCTCTAACCACCGGGACTTCGAACACTTAGGGCATGCATGCAACTCCGTGTGTTTGTCCTGGTACGAAACACAGCCATCTGGACATGCATGGATGTTGTTGTAGTCCGACCCCAACTGACGATGGTCTTCGCAGCGGCATAATGACTATTTGGCAGCTTGTTGGCGTCCGGAAGTAACTCTTCCGCCATGTACCGCAACAATCCAATTGTGAATGTGTTCGGCACACCAAACACTACGCACATGTTCATGAGGACAATGGTAGCGGAGACGACGCTGGTCTTCGATCCCGGGTACAGCGGAGTAGTGACTTCCTCGTACAAGCAATGCACGCCATCGACGATGTCACTCTCTAGGTCATCATTGAGTACCCCATTGGGTTCGCCGTCTGCATCCCTATGCAGCTTATCACCGGGGTCGAGGGCCTCCATGACCTGCCTCAAGACGTTGTGATACTCATCAAGTGCAGGGGCGTCTGCAGAAACATGCTCATGTTCAAGAACGTCTTCAACGACGTCCGGCAGGACATTTTCAGCGCCACACATACGTCCATCATCTACAACGTCGTCGTCATATGCAACATCCTCCACCTACAGACCGTCTGCCGAATACCCGTCCGGTGGGTCTCCACCAATGATGGACTTCGTGAGATGTGGGTCTCTGCCGACTAAAGCGTGGTGCTCTCAGATGTCGGAGATTCGCTTCCGTATTCCCCCACGACAGGTGCGGCAAGGGCACGGATACATTGTGAGGTTCTCAGTCGTTGCCAATGGTAGCGGTGTTTGTAGGATAAGGTTTAGGAGAGGGATGTGACGCATTGTCCTGCCGTTACCATCGATTCGGATTCTTGCGCCGCGATGACGCATGTTTGTACTCATTGCACCAACGTTTCTGCAAAGGAATCCTAAGTGAATGAGAGAACGTCATGAATTCAGCACTAACCGAAAAAAAAAATGGGATATGAAGTGCAATACTACAAACTGCTGTGCAACGTCATCATGTCCTGCACCACGTCTGTGACCATGTCTCACAAAAGCCAGTGACATCCCCACGGACATGATCCGTTGTCTTGACTATGTTCTGGTAACTCACCACTATGTATGTAATGTGCCTATTGTCGACAGCCGTGAACGTTGATAGCGATCAATTTTTGTGGTTACTCCTTCAGTATCACTATATTCAGCAGAGTCAATAATTCCAATCGTGCACAATGAGGTAAACCCCACCTCAACATGGAGCGCGCTCTGCACATAAACATCAATGATATCACTGTCTTTTAGCCAGTGGGAATGCTTCACGGCACACGCATCGTTCAGACATTCCAACACCTATATGTGTCAGTGCAATATCATAACATATACAATAATGGATACAAGCTGTTGAGGCAACTCTTTGCATAGCAATGGCACATGCATGCAACGTGCCTTTCAAACTCTTCATCCATCGTGCACATTGTAATGAGAGCATCGGGTATCATATTTCACAAAAAGCGTATGTTTATTTTCCATAATGACATCTGCATACAATGCCTGTAATTAAGATAATACTTTATGATCTCCATCTATCATTGCAAGCAGAACTTGGTCATGAAGCCAGTGCTCGTAGTTGTCCTCCCAAGTGTCAAAAGGATTGCAACCCTCATAGAACCATGACATGCTGTACATGTTCTTGTGGTAGATATCGTCCACGGACTCAGGCATGAAATCCTCGTTGCATAACAAACCACGCTCGCAGAAAAACATGTGTTCGCTATGTAGAAGCGCTAGCCGCTGCAAGTACGCAGCATGCTGTGCATCGTAT
The DNA here is from genome assembly GCA_022496805.1 of Pohlia nutans. NCBI lineage: Eukaryota > Viridiplantae > Streptophyta > Bryopsida > Bryales > Mniaceae > Pohlia > Pohlia nutans. Next base: position 7,162,534 of record CM040106.1, on the reverse strand, counting down.
TCTTCGAATGGATAGTGTTCATATCGAGGATCGCACTCCCCCACGGATTCCACATTTGAGCATGCATCCGCATGCAACGCCACGCTGACGGAACGGTAACGATCTATAGGCCCTGTAATCGTGGTACAGTGAACGTTCCGTGCATGTACACGTCAATGTCAGAGTGCTGGACTGTATAGGAATACCACCAACGACGTTTCAGAGAATGTCCAGGGATATCAAGACATATGTCTACAGTGACATCTACGATGACATCCTCACAAACGTCCACACGTTACGCACAATTGTCATGTACAAATAACCCGAGTCTCGACAGCACTGGTTGACAACAGAATGTATCGATTTTATAACATACCTCAAATATTGCACATGGGTTCTCCACGCATGTTGTCTCTGCCCAATCATGATTCTGAAGAGGACATGACATCGTTAGAAATCACCATACCGTGTGTAAGGCCAGATGACCAATATCATCCATGTACACATAAACCCATACGCATTACGTTTTCACGCACAGGAACAGTGTAACAAATATAACAACTTCAAGCATATTTGCCACGTTACACATATGCGTCCATGAAAAATCCGTAGAGCATTCTACGGAGGTGCTTCATGGGTGTCCTCATCTAGAGACTGTCTAAGATAGATTTACACTGCAATTGTAGTTTTAATGCCTTTTGTAGTATGCGATCATTTTGAATCATCATGTCTACAAGTAACTGAAGCATCTTTTTTTTGGCACGCTTTGGTTTAATCCCCCCATACGGCGCATGTACTTTGGATTTTGGACACGAAGGCAAGCCTTTCTGCATCAGGCAGTCATACTTCAGTAGGCCCTTGCAAATGTAAGCTAATGGCTCACATAACATATCTAGATGTGCCTCATGATCCTCAGAATTTATAAACGAGCTACCTTTGTGATCCATGAGAGATATCATTCAAAGATGGCAGTACCTAAACAATACCCGGTGCATGAGAGGGTTGTACTAGTGAGAGAGAGAATATCGCCACAAGAGAGAGAGTCCAGGGTGACGGAGGCCGCTCTCCACGTGTTCAACAATTTTGTTGAACAAATTGCCAGAGTCACACCTTCAACTGCATCAATGAAGGGAAAACGTCAAATTCCCACGACGCAGTTGCGGTGTAGCAAGCACTTCACGAAGCCCGTGGAAGCAGTAGATGCAGCTCCATCGCCTGTTGCATAGACAATTGTAGCACCGCAGAAGAAGAAAGTGAGTTGCGTTGGAAAACCCGAACCCCTCCTTTCCTGACACATGCGCGCTGTCATAGGTCCCGGCGGTCCACGACAGTAGGTCCCGGCACTCCGCGGGCATATGGTATGGTGTCTCCGCAGTATAATTGCAAGCTACACGTTTTGGGAGAGACATTGCAAAGTTGGAGGTTTAGCAAGGTGGGCGCTCCGTTCTCTACGCAGGTGATGACTTTCGTTTGAGCTGCATCGTGTACATGATCGTGCGACATTGGCGTGGCTGCTTTGCTTGCAATCACCCATGTACAACTCGAGGTTCTTCTACAGACATCTCGACCGGTTCCTCCGTTCTCTTAAGTCGGCGCAGGCTAGGAGGGTTTGCATGCTGCTCGGGACCTAGGGTTTTGTTGCTTGCATGTTCCCTTGCCATGGTTTGATGAGCACTGCAAGTTGTTGGTGCGCGGCTGTATGGTGCAAAGTTACTTCCGTGTGTGCCCGCATCACCGAATTGCCTTACAGGGATGTCTGCAAGACGTGAGCAGAGACGTTTGTTTGTCTTCTCCCTCAAATGTCTGTATGCTGCTTGAGGGTTTGCTTGTTCTTCTTTTTCTCTAAACAATGTAGCGGGAAGCTTACCCGGGATGTTTCTGTGATATCTCTGGGATCGTTGCGCGTGCTTGTGTGCGGGATAGCATGGTAATTTCTGTGTGTTTATGCTTCATATCACGCATGTTCTCAGAAGACGTCATCAGAGACGTCTCCGCGTCATTTTCCCACGAATGTCTGTATGTTAGTTGAGGGTTTTACAGTTGTCATATGGCTGAAGGTTTGCTTGCAACTCTACTGTCTTGCTATGGTTTCGTGAGCACAGACAGTTGGTACTCGGCCATATGTTGCCAAGATGCTGCCACGTGTGCCTGATGCGTCGAAATGCGTGATATTTGCGAGATGTGATCAGAGACGTCTCCGCGTCTTTTTTCTCCATTTTCTGTATGATGTTGGATGTTGTAGGCTGTATGGTGCTGCTATAGGATGTATGGTGATCATGCAATGCTGGCAATGTGTGGAAGGTTGTACCATGAAGACATTTTGCACAAGTGTAGCGGCTCCAATTTTTTTATTTTTTTTTCATAATGGTTGTGTGGTGTTTGTGTGATGTTCATAGAAAAAGAATTTGGAGGTGTTCCTGGAGTGGCCAGGCCGACGCGTGAGGATGCTGAAGGGGAAGGGGACCAGGGTCCAAAGTCTTAAGAGCGAGAACCTGAAGAAGCGGCCGCGGTTGCCACTATCGCAGAGGCGAACTGACAACTCTTACAGAAAGGAAGCAGCTCCGGACAAAGTGGTTGAGCGCCAGACCAAGCAAAAGCAAGACGGTCGCATGGGCTCGAGTGCAAGCGCGAAAGGCAAGGGCAAAGTGGCCATGCGAGACTTGGAGACCTAGCAAGACTTTAGGTGAGACTATCATCCACAATGGCCGTGGCATACACGTAGTTTGAACGATGTTATGAACGCTTTTTATGTGCCATTGCTTCTCCTACTATACGGTTTAGGACATGGTTGCGTATAGCCAGACGTGGTTGCGTCATGCCAAACATGGTTACGTCTCAAAAGACATGGGTACGTCTCAGAAGACATCTCTCTGAACATGGTAAAGGACATGCTGACGTCTCCTTCTGCACTCAATGTACATTTCCGTGTGCTCGTCCGTGTTTGACGAGGATGCCAGTGGACTGTATATTTATTCCAGACGTATTAAGCTATTTTTAAAGTTTAATTTGTGTTTTTGGATTCATGTAATTATGTATCTAATATATATGAGTATAAGTTAATATCCATACTAATAGGATTAACAAGTTGATCTCATGAGAAAACGAAGCAAGACAGAAATGCTGATTGTTTATAATGGTTTGGATTTATTTAATTAATTTTTGGATGAAACTGAATTGGCCAAGGAATTACTCTGATGCCATTTCTAATGCAAGAAACATGTCTTAGAAGACATGGTTACGTCTCAGAAGACGGCCGTGGCATACATGTTATGGTATGTGATATTAACATGGAATGAGGCAAGGATTTTTGTTGTACAGCGTAGGGTACAACACTCATTCCGAGGAGGAGGACGACGATGAAGACGACGAAGAGGACGACAATGAGGAGTCGGAAGACGAGGAGACACTGCCTCCGTCTCAGCGGCAGCGCGGCACCGTGGAACGGGATTGGGAGAAGAAGCCCCTACATGTGGACGAAAAAGGAACTCCATACGAGGCATTGGTGGGGGCATTCGAGACTGAGTTGCAGCGCCTGTCGAGGGTCTTGGATCCCGGTCACAATTGGGCTGGGCAGTAGCTTCCACCGTAAGAAAGATTTATGAAGCGCTTGTGGGCGGGTACACCCTTCTTATTTGTGCCACAAACTATCAAGCCGTAATGCAGAATGCAAACAATGGACATGTTCATCTCATTTTGTGTTGTTGCCTTACACATAAAAACATAGTTATGATTTAACATTGCATACAAAGGATTCTCCATATCTTGGAAGTGATGTGCAGATATCCTCTTGGACGTTAACGAATGTTGATGGAGACGTGTAAGGATGTATTATGAGACGTTTGAGGATGTGTATGAAAACATCTCTGTGACAAGGGGACGTATTCTATCAGAACATTTGATTGTGGAATAGCCACTGCTTATTTGTTAGAACTGTCCCTGCTGTTGACGTGAATGTTTCTTCTCTCTGTTGAATGACTCTTGTTGTTTTTACGTATTTTTGCTCGTGAATGACTCTGGTGCTAAATTTCTGATGCATGAATTCGCAGGATGGGAGGTGAGGAGCGATCACGGCCAGGGGACAGTACACGAAGGGTGGAGTACCATTCGAGTCAACAAGGCGCTCACGAACAAATGGTTCAGGCTCAACCGCATGATCGACCAGAAACAAAAGAAGCCACCCGAACTCACCGACAAGCAGTGGAACTTTCTTGTGACAAAGAGGGCGACTGAGGCATCAAAAGAGAAGTCGGCGCGGATGCGGAAAGTATCCAAGGGCAAGGGCACACGGTCGACACAGATGGCCGCACTCCGAGAGGCTGCGGTAGTGAAGCTGGTGAGTCACAGTTTATGCAATGTTTCATGTACATTGGAGCTTGCTGATTGGATGTTTGGGGAATGTGTAAAGAGGTCAAATAGACGTCGATGTCATTCACAGTGCCTCTAGTGACATCCACTTGTTTGCAATGGCGTCTTCAGCAGAGTAGGTGACGTCAGTTCATGTCTTAGAGAACCTGAGGATGTTTCATAAGACACATTGATGCTGGCGCAAACGTAGGTGGATGTCACCGGCGATGTTTACTGCGACATCCATTGCAAACTATACGTGGTTCCATATGTTCTTTATGATATTGGCTGCAAGGACAAGGCGAAGACTTTCAAGAGGCCGAGGTCGAGAATTCTAACCTTCTTCATGCAGTCTCAGCCACTTAATTCATTGTTTGCTGACTTGTGTACATCATGTGTACGTTATGTTCTCGGACTGGACTGCGGCAGGCTCTCGAGAAAGGTCGATTACCATTCGAGTCCAAGATCAACGACGAGATCGAGGAAAAGTACGAGCGCCTTAACGCGTCGGACAAGTACGCATCAAATGCGGACAAAGAGGAGGAAGATTTCGATAGTAGGATGGAGAACCTCGAGGCGCGGCTGGAGGCGAAGCTAACGTCATCCAACAAGCCGCTTGAGTCGAAGATCAAGGCCATGTTTAGGCAGCTCCTATCCAGGAAGGCGTCGTGCACGGACTCCACCCTCCCACAGACAAAGGATGCGCCGGTGCGAGCAATCCCGGTGTCGTTGCAGGTCACTCCAACGCCGACCGCCATCATCGAGACGCGTAGGGCATCCTCGCCAAACCACGGTGCATCGGGCGTGTCACAGACGTCATTGCCCAGGGATGACGAGGTCGGTGCTGCGGAGGAGGTTGGGGGAGGGCAGTCCATGGAGCAGGCCAAAGAAGGGGGCACGGAAGAGGAAGAGGCAGCTGTATCAGCACCCGTCGCGGAGCCGGTTGACCAAGACAATCCATATGCGGTAGACCAGAGAACGCCGTCCGCTGAGCAGACACAGCCTGCGGTCCAGACCAAGCAAGTAACGAGCTGATCGTAGATATGCTGGAACAGTGAGGCGTAACCACGTCTGTGACCATGAATTAGGAAGCGTACGGACGTCTGCCAAAACATCCCCGCGTCACGTGCAACATTGCACAGACATGTTTTGGAACACTGTGATGTTTTTTGGAACTCTGTCTAGGCAATTCGGCATCGTGTTTCTTGAATGCAATGTATGTTTTCCTCGTCCTTGTCATGAGTGTGAAGTGTATGGAACTGAAGTTGTAATGTGCGTGAATGAAAGCTTGGGTGATGACAAGTAGGGGAGGTACACTGAATTTTATGACATGGGTGGAAGGGGGAGGTCATGAGTCTTTGGTGTGCATACCATACTTCAATGTCTAGTATAAATGCGTGCATTTCAAGTAGTAGTGATGAATTGGAAGTGCAGGAGGTTGTCGTCACACCGGGGAGTTCCGCGGCTAGTGTCAGGCGCAGTACTAAGGCCGACAGCATAATCAAGGCACCTGCGAAGACTCCGAAGCCTGCAGGATTGTCTAAACCTGGGAAGAGCGACACAACGAAGCTGATTGGGGCATCCAAAACGACCAAGCTAGATTCAACAAAGCAAGCGGGCCTGTCGAAACCGGGGAGTGCGGCTGAGAAGGTTGGGAATTGTAGATGCACTGTCATGTTTGGACATGTATTTACGCTTCATGTGACTGTCTGAAATTCAGCTCTGCAGCATTGAATACGGCAAATTATGCAATGCCTAAAGGTGGTTGCAAGCTACGGTCACCCAAGCTTTTTGTCGCGGCTCTGCACCTGCAAATCTTTTAAAATCAAATAAGACAAATATAACAATGGTTTTGAAATCCCAAAAATTTCCTACCTTCCAAAAACATCTTAGAATTTTAGAAAATTAAAATTTCTTAAAAACATTTGTTATATTTGTCATATGGATTTGCAGGTGCAGCGCCGCGACAAAAAGTTTGGGTGACCGTAGCTTGCAACCACCCCTAAGTGGTTTTTAGATTGTCATTCATAGTATACAGGGACATTGCATAGAAAGAGTCCATGACATGATGTCATTGCACAATTGCCAGGTGGCTCATCAACAAAAGCGGAGGCGGCCAAGAAGAAATGAACATGCACCACGAATGAGACACAGGTGATCCACAGCATCCCGGAATGAACGTTGGGGTACAACACGGACGATGTACACGACGTCTTTGCAAACGTCAATTGAGACACTGCCGCGACTCAAGGAGCGTCCGCTTGTTTGATAGAACATCCCAAGAGACGTCTTAACCTGTGATGTAGCTTGAAGTATTTGATGGGAGACGTATAGAACGTTGTTTTTGTATGGGATGAGGGTCCAGTGGTCATGCACGTGTAGAACGTTCCATGCATATACAAGACGTCCCAAGTATGAGAAATTTTGTAGTTTATGGCCATCGCCTGGGCCTTGTTTAACCGCAATTGTTGTTGGCATATGTTCATGTGCAATCTTAGACAAGCGCCAAAGAGAGTACTGATAATTCTGGGAGCACCAACAGCAAGCGATGAGGTTAGAGCGTGTGCAGCTAGTGGATGCATAGTAGATCAATGTGTGGTGGACGTGCCCGTAGATGTGGACTCTGCGCCATCTAAGGTCACGGACTGAATAGTTATCACTATTGAACTGTGTTGTAGTAACGTTTTATGCATATGCAATGCCAGTACGTATTTGTGACTGGCAGGCATCACTCCCATGGTACACTACAAATGCTCTGCAATGTGACGTATGGATGCTCACCGAGACTAGTGCATGTTACGCGAGATGTATTGTTCTGCATGTTGTTCATGACGTGGGGATGTTGGGGTGGTTGCGAAGGATGTCTCGGTGCATGCTTGACTGGTGACGTGAATATGCTTCGTGCGACGTCTACATATGCGGCGGCTGTCTTTTACAAAACGCGGTTCAGGATGTGAGGATGTTTTATGGGTCGACTATGTGATGATGATTATGGGTACATGAATCATCTGTACTCTCATCGGCGATGTTTTATGGGTCAACTATGTGATGATGAGTACGGAAAAATGTTTGAGGGAACGTCTTTGTGATGACGATGATGTCTTCCGTGACACGTGTTACGAGACTTGGGGATGTTAGCTGGGACGAATCTCTTATCATGATGATGTCTTCCACAAACATCCATCGTGACGCAGTGCATGTTTTGTAAGCCGTCCTCGAGAACATAGGCACGATTGCAAAATGACGTGACCATACTTCGTGAGACGTCTATTTTTAGCGCGGTTGTATCTCACAACACACGGTACGGGACGTGAGGGTGTTTTCTGGGTCAACTCAAGGATGTCTATGCTCATGTCTTTTGTAACATGTTCATAAATGACGCGACATATTATAGACCACGTCTTTGCGATGACGATGATGTCTTCCGTGACACGTGTGAGATGACCTCGGGATGTTCTCTGGGACGACTCTCTTTTCATGATGATGTCTTCCAAAAACATCCACGTCACCGCATTCGATGTTCAGTAAGACATCCTTGAGAACATTAGCACGATTGCATACTGACAATCGCACGACCTCTGCTACAAGAAGCCAAAAAAATTGCCACGTCTTGGATAACAAGGCGCACGTCATCCTGAACGTCCTCAAAGACAGAACGTGAGCAACGCCACGTCCAAAGAGATGTCTCGGACAACGCGCGTACATTCATGTACACATGAGCGATGACATCCGCAATGTCCACGCGTAGGGCACGCAAACGTGCAGACGGACATGGCCATATCAAGTTCTGTATGTTGTGCGAGACATGGGGAAGTCTACATAAACCAACACCACCACACAGTACGCGTCGTCGCAGAGCTCTCGCATGACATGTCCGCGTCTTTTTAGGATGTCATCCAACTTGCAAACCATCTGAAAACATATACACATCATTTATAGTAAAACACGAAAAGATAAGTCCTCTACTAGAACACTACAATCTAAATTCAAAATATGTCTCCAAGTATCAAAACAATTCCTTGTCCATGACTCGTTTTTTACTCTAGGACTATTGTATTTTTTCATGAGTCTATCAAACTCTTGAGGATCAAAGGCAAGAAAGCTCGGCATAGCACGGATAAATCCATCAAGAGCTATAAAAATTCTAGAAGATGGGTCTGGACTATAATAGGTGATTCCCATTTCAAAGTTAGTAAAGGAAGAGACACTACTAAGAACTCTAGAAGGAACTGATTGTAGTGCAAGAAAATCTATCCCATTCTCATTTCCAACCCTAAAACTTGTAATTATAGGAGTACTAGTTAGATTCTTAGATACAAGAATACGAGAGTCTCCATTTAACTCTACATGATTCCTATTATCAAACAAAGTTACTTCCGGATCATATGATGGTTCTAAAGAGTCAATCAACTCAACATCACCAAACAAAACCTCACGGTCTCTACGTTGTTTCTTTTGAGATCCTAACAATTCTACCAAACCATCTGACTCTTGAGACTTAGGAAGAAGATTAAACAAAGAGATACAAAGATCTGATAAACTTGCATATCTCTTCTCTTGTTCTAATGAGAACTCCTACTAAAGGATGCCATACTGACACATATATTAGACTGTTCTCGGTGACCCTTTGCAATGTGCTAGTTATCAAACATTACCATCAATTTGAGCGTCAAGCTGATGACCTGATATTTCCAGTCTTAACTAGTTGTTCCAGTAAAGAAGACGAGGTACCAACTTGTTTTCATGGAGGTGCTCAGTTTTGTGCGGGTGCTTTATTTCATTTCCCTACTATGCACAATTAGGTAGCGTAGAGAGTGGTGAAGAGATATGTGTGTTGCATGCATTTGAAGTTAAATTGTGCGATAGAGTGGCTGAGGTTAAACGTGCAACAATAGAAATTGGAGAGTTATAAGCATGGCAAGGGGAGCAATAGCCGCCATGTCTAAAGTGGTAATGTTGGCAGCCAAAATCGCAGTGATGGTCGTCGCGATGGCGGATATTAGCTTCAATAAGTCACTCATTATATATTACAGCAAATTTGAGTCGTGTCTTCTGCCCGCCCTTCTTTAATGCTTACAAAAATTAGGCAATGTTGTCTCTGTAGAGAAGATTACCATGGCTGCGCATAGTTCACGCAAAGATGAGTCTCTTGCATTGGGTAGAATGGAGTCCATGGTGCATTTTATTCCCTTTCAGCTTGATGTACAACCTCAAGGAATGGAAACTGAGAAATAATTGATGTCTCTTTGGTACAAATTGAAGTATCATATGTTTCATTTTGTCTTACCTAGTCTGCTCATATTTTCTTAGAGTCTTTAATAATATTGTTGGTGTATTCATTTTGTAGATATGAAGCTAATAGACAAGACACTCAGGGGTTAATCTTCTAGTTCATAACAATTGGGGTGGTTGCCTTTACATTTTTGGCAATGCTAATCAAGCAACCTTTGGTGCTCGCCTTTGGTAAGCATCACATGATACTTCATTATTTTGACTTTCATGTTATTTTTTAATCCTACTTAAACACCCAATTCGCTAATTTTGCACTTGGCCATATAATCATGCACTTGGCTCCCACGCGCATTAAAAAATTTGTTTGAATTGTTTTCTAAAAAACAACGATTTTTGTCATTTTACAATCCCTTACGATTATTTAATTTATTTTGTATCCTTATCTTTACCTTTTATTTTATCTTTATCTTTATCTTTGCTTTTCTTTTATTTTATCTTGTATTTTTTGCTTGACTTCTTTCTTGTCTTCCTCTTGTCTTCCTTCTTCTTTTTCTTCTTGTCTTCCTTTTTTTTTTCTTCACCTTGCCATTTCTGGAGTTTAAACGTTAAGAAAATTTTTAAAAAAAACTAAAATCAGGGAGCAGCCGATGGCTAAATCCAATACATGCCAATTTTTTATATATTTTTATATATTTTCATATTTTTATTTTTATTTTATTTTTTGACTTCCGGATTTTCCGGACAAAGAGGGTCCGCGCGCGCGGACCCTACTCTAATTTTGACCCACTTTCCCTCCTTCCACCCCTTTCCTTCTTTTTCCCCTCTTTCCTATATAAACCCTCCCTCACTCTCTTTCCCTCACTCTCCCTCTTTCCTCCCTCTTCCTCCTTTATATTGAGGAGAAGGGAGAAGGGAGAGAGGGAGAAGGGAGAGAGGGAGAAGGACAAGAGAGGAAAAGGGGAGGAAGGAGAGTATGAGGGAGTGAGAGTGAGGGAGGGTTTATATAGGGGAGAGGGGGAGTGAGGGAGGGAGGGTCAAAATTAGAGTAGGGTCTGCGCGCGCGGACCTTCTCTGTCCCAAAAATCCGGAAGTCAAAAGGAAAAATAAATAAAAAGAATAAAAAGAATAAAAAAAGAATAAAAAGAAATAAAAACATATTTTGGCGTGTATTGGATGCAGCCATTGGCTGCTCCCTGGTTTTAGTTTTTTTTTTAAATTTTGTTAACGTTTAAACTTCAGAAATGGCAAGGTGAAGAAAAAAAAAAGGAAGACAAGAAGAAAAAGAAGAAGGAAGACAAGACGAAGACAAGAAAGAAGACAAGCAAAAAATACAAGATAAAATAAAAGAAAAGATAAAGATAAAGATAAAGATAAAATAAAAGGTAAAGATAAGGATACAAAATAAATTAAATAATCGTTTCTTTACAACGTAGGGATTGTAGAATGACAGAAATCGCTGTTTTTAGAAAAAAATTCAAACAAATTTTTTTAAAGCTAAATTTGCTCATGAAATGAGTGCACTTGGCCAAGTGCAAAATTAGGGAATTGGGTGTTTTTAATGCTTTAGTTGGATCCCTATGTTTCAAATCCATTAAATTGTCTGGCTCACCATTCTCTTTTTTAGTTATAAAATGATACGGCAGTTGATGGATTGCTCTCGAAGTTATTTTTTTGTAATTTCAAGTGGTGACGCATAATACATTAGTCATTTCTAATTGTGAAATATGTTGACCTCATTTTAGACCTTTAGTGTGCATATATAGTATCTAACAGTGTCGAGCAACTAATTCGTTGCAGTTGTTTGCTAGTAGTAAATAAGTTGAATGGTGTTTTAGGACCCTAGGTCCCTAGGCAAGGATGAAAGATTTGTGTTTCTTCGAGTCCAATTCAATCAATGTCTCAAGTTATATATATTATCAATTTTGAAGTTTAATAAAAAAATTCTCTTTTGAATCTGGAGTTACAAAAGAGAAAAAACTATTGCTCAAGTAGTGTTGTCATGTTTGACTACGGCTTTCAACTTCTCTATCAATGATTTAATTGCTCTGTATTTTTTATTAGACTACGCCATTAATTTGCTCTCTTCCCTTACTAACTTTGAAATGGAAATCATCTATTATAGTCCAGACCCATCTTCTAGAATTCTTATAGCTCTTAGTGATATACCATTTTCTCACTATGTAACCTCAATTGAACTTCAAACTTAGACCACTCAAGGTCACCGCTTGCTTTAGCGATGTCGTGCATCTGTTGAGCTATAACTGCGTTGGTTGCCTTTCTAGCTTCCGTAATTACAGTATCGCTAGAAACACTCTTGCGGTGCACACTAGTGTTTGTGGCTATTTTTGACTGCAAATCTAGAAGTCTTTGAAGAATTGATAACTTAAAAGGTGATGCTCGGTGGCAGACCAGTAAAAGGTCTGGAGTTAGAGGTGCGAGATGACTCTACATGCCTGTTGCGCGTGATCGCTTTGAGGACGTGTTGCGGGTTGACCGTACATGTGTGTTGTCTTTGGTTGCCTCCAATGCATCTAGAAGAGGCATGTCCATGAGGTCATTATTCTCAAGTTTGTTGTTATCATGATCTTCATGTAGCTATTCAAATTGTTGTGGTCGAAAGGTATAGTCATTCAGTGCCAACATGTCACGCACATAGGAGGATTGTATTTGGGGCCGAGTGCGGTACCATACATAAATAGAGTCAAACACCTCTTGCGCAAATAAGAAATGGCAATCCTCACCCTTGTGCTCCATTGAAGACAACTTTGAGTTCTTAGGTACGCTCCTCCGGGTCCGACTCACATAGTCTGCAATGCGCTTGTAGTCTGGAATGAGTTGGTTCTACTTGGTTTGCAAACGAGGCCATCTCGCAAGCACAGAGAGAAACATGCACGCATAACTTCTTGTGTCACTAGAATCCACTTGCTAATTTTTGGTATCATTATATCTCTCCCATCAATAGTATCAAGCTCCTCAAAAAACATCTTACTTTTCACTCCAATCAGTGCGGCGATTTCTTCTAGGAGCTAATTTTGGCCTTGATCCTTTCTGGCTTGCTTTGGTTGGTTGGAACATGCTAGTGCGTCGTGCTGGGCAGGCCACGCCATTTGTTCCTTGTGCACAAAGAATGGGCCATTGCTAGGAAAATTTTGCAAGTATCATAGAACCTGCTAACACATTCATATGTTTAAAGTATTATCAATGTTCATAGTAAAAATTTCAACTAACAGAATTAGAGTGTGCATTCATGTAGGCATATAGCGCATGTCTATTATAAAAGTGAAGAAGGCAATTACATCAACAATATATGAACATTGAAATCTTTATCAAAATTTGTGGATGAGGTAAGATATCAAAACTCCATACTCTATAAAAACTCTTCAAGGAAAATTACTCATGGGGGCATTGGATTGTTCTTTTGTGTTGTGCAGGTCTATTGTGCATTCTAACATTAATGATTTATAAAGAACGGTATGTGGCAATTACACAAACATTCAAAAAAAAACTTCCACTTTATTAAAAATTGAATGACAAGGTACCCTATGTTCATCAGTGTTTTGCATAAATGACTTTCAATGAAAAGAAATTTGCAAATGATAACGAATCTGCAACCTTTGAAATTATACTAACCATCAAACGGCATTGTTGTAGGATGAATTGGGGGATTGTACAAGTTTACTTCAAGGCGGTTCTCCATTACAACGGTTTTGTACAGTCTTATACAAAATGAGTAGAAATTATAAACTAAAACCACAATGGAAAGTCATAGTAGGAAATGTAGGAAGTACAGTATGAGTATGTAAACATAGTAGGATCAAAAACTATAAAAAGATCATGTAGAATTGTCTTGACAAAGTAAACAAGGGGAAACAACATATTGTCCAAAAACTTGGAAAAACAACCTATTGTCGCAAAACTACGCAAACAGTTAGTGTGGAATTTTGAGACCCATTAGTTGACAAGTAGGGTAGTCTGAAACAATGTCGTGACTTGAATTCAAAGCGCAGATGGAGTGGATACCTGCAGAACTTGGTGGAAGAAGTCGCAGCACCTATGAATGCAAGTATGTCTCCCCGTACTTGTCTCTTAAAGCAAATACAAGCTTGTTCTATGGTTGCTGTTAGTCGTATTTTTTTAGGACATTGTCTATGCTCCGTGAAGGCCAACCACTCTTTTACAACCAAATTTTTTGCCAAACCATGCGAGACCGGTCCTTTCCAATGTGCACCCACTAGAGCCACTACGAGACACCACCCGAAATTGTCTAGAATGTACTAAAATGGAAGAAAGAGCAATTGGCAAATGTATTGTGGCTTTCTCAAAGTGTTTTTATTAGATTTTGCTAAAGAACGTTCTTATCTACTGTCCACATAGGCCATCAACTAGGCTCGGTGATTATGGATACCATGAGGTGTGAATGCTCCATAACTACCATGGACTCCGGTCTTTGCCATATCATAAGGCCAAGTGGTAATGGCCTTTTATCCGTAACAATAAAGATTCAAATGTACCGCCATTGTAAAGTTCTTTAGGGCTCTTTTCTACTGTTGATCTTTTCCAAGTTATAGTAGCAAATTTGGAATCGTTGAAAAATCCACATCATCTTTAGATAAAAACTAGGTGGTGAGTCATTATATTTAATGTTATACCTTTTATAGTACTATTGACAAAAAGGGTGGACTTCACTAAGTGTTAAAGAACTTTATGATTCTAGTAGCATTTTGGACGCAATTTAATAGACAGACATTTCAAAAAAGTATAATTTAGAACAAGGATTTCAAATACCTCACTTGACAGTCAGGGTTTGAAAAAAATAATTATAAAAATAGTTGCCTAAATTTACAAGAAATTGGTTTTCCAAAATAATCTATTTTGTATGGTGGAAAAGGAAATCTTAGAGAGTATTCAACAAACCATCTAGATAATATTTTTTATTATTTCAACAAAACCTATATATTAGGCATGAACTACCGGCCATCACAACTAGGTACAATAGTATTTATAAAAATATTTTTTTGTCACAAGATCTGTCAAGATAAATATGTTTAATTTTTAGTCAAAATAAGCAATTTTGGGTAGTTAAAAAACATATTAAGACTAATAAGAATATAAAGTATTAAGTAAAATCATATTTTTAAGCCAAGTCAATTCAAAGTCTCTTTAAGTAGTTTTTAAATAGTGTTATAAAGACTTGTTTTCTTCACTCTAATTGCTATAATCCTGCAATTTGTACACTCAACTTTTTATGTTTTTTTCTACATTTTCCAAAACAATTTATTGTTGTAGTCTATGGCAAGATCCTCCAATTATATTCAAAAAAAATTATGTCTTATTTTTCTCTCTTGACACTAAAAATAGCAACATTGAGAGTAAATTTATTGAAACATAATCATAAAAATCAAAGGTTCACCAATTAAGTTTTTAAACTGATTACAAATTTTATAAACGATAGATAGATAGTTACTTTTATATCAAAAAACGAAATTATGTAATCACTTATATTTTTTGTAAAATTTCAACATAGTTGTATTAAGTTCATCATATCAAAAAAAAAAGATGATCTTACAATGCAGTTCCTTATGTATATTAAAATGTACAAGCATATAATTATAACAAATATATATAAAAAAAATTCCAGATGAGGTCACTTCCAAATATTACGTAACAATGTGCGAACAAAGATAGGGTCCAAATAAATCTTTGAAAATAATTTTTATAAATGATTTACATTATTATAGAATGCTCACAATTCATTACAAGAATAAAAATCAAAATATCCTTGATATATTACTAGTTATAGTAATAATTATTTTTAATTTTTAGGGTACTCTTAAATACCCTTTGTTTACACATGATACTCAAAAGATACAAAGAGTAACCTCCCCGAGACTTTATTCCTAAAAACATTGAATGATAAATCATTGAATAGCTTCAAATGTGAATTGAGTTTTGTTAAACATTAATTTTATATGACATGCATCCCTATATTTTATTTTAGTTTATGTATCTTCATGTGTTTTTATAAAATTTTATTAGAATACATGTTGATTGGTGTGTATCAACATTTCAAGTGGTATCAAATATTCTATGGTTTTGAAAAGTAAGTATTGATCAATTATGAGTGTTTTTAAAAAATGGCTTGAAATTTTGAATCTACATTCATAATAAACTATATAAATACGTATCTCAAAACCATCTCAAATTTTTATAGTTCATAATAGGTTATGTATTGTTTTATGCTTTTACAATTGAGGTGTTCAAAGATTTAGGTTTTAGGTGGTTGCAAGCTACGGTCACCCAAGCTTTTTGTTGCGGTCTACGAATTGGTGCACTTTCTCAATCTTTGAAAAATCATCAATAAATAATGGAATGGAATTTGTGACAAAACAAATTGCATTGATTTTAGAATTCCAAGGTTAACATATCTACCTCAATAAAGTGTGCAAAAGTTCAATGTTTCTATCCATATTAAGCATTTCTACTTGGATTTGGTAGCGTGTAGCTTGTCAAAAGTGCACCTATTTTATGGAAAATGCTAGAAGGGGGTCAAATTTGAACTTCACAAATTTATAGCAACATGCCACAAGTATGTACAAAGCTACCATATTTTACTATTTTTGGTATTATGCCTACTTATTTTTTAATTAATTTTTTTGTGATGTTTTTGTATTTTAAGATTTTTTTGTAGTTAAAATTTTTTTTGGATTTTTTTTGTTGGAAATGAAATAATAGTTTAATTTCAGAGGTGGGATATGAAATGCATTTTTCATAAAACCTAGCTGAGGATGTTATGTAAAAAAGGCTCTAATTACCCCTACCAGGTAAAAAACAAAAAAGGTTGTTGAATAAAGCCCAGAGGCTTGAAATTAACTTGACAATTGCTAAAGTGAAAGTATTAGCATAAACCCTATTTGGGATGGTGAAATTTTTGATCTAATTGAAAGTTGAGAGCTGCACATTACAATGTTGGTGCATGAGTTGCACGGCCCTTAACTGCACAAGCTACACTCTCCATTTGGTAGACCGTAGCTTGCAATCATCCTTTTGAGTGCTTTTGCTTTTATTTTTAATCTATTATATTGTTAGTCAATATTTGAATTGTGTTCCCAATAAATTCACTACTTTTTTAATATTAAATTTTTTATAGGTTGAGATTTTTCAAAAATACATTTTTGCTAGCTACAACCTATTTTAAACTTTACTTTATTAACGGGATGGTTTATTAGGCTCAAGGGTGTCACATATACTTTTAAATAAATAAAAGATACCCTATATTTTATCTCATGTAAATTTTAAAAAAAAATTCTAAATAGGATTTTAAGATTGAATTTCACATTGAGTCTTTAACTTTTTAGAAGGGTAAGATTAATAAATTGTAAAAAGAAAATCCTTTTAAATATTTTTCCATCTTGTACAATAGGGTGACATTCGAATTGGCCGTTTAGTAGTTCCAGGGATAGTGTCCTACACTGCTGCCAACTTTAACACCCTCCCCAAAGCTGAGAAATTGTTATTTTACCATGAAAATTTGGGGACAGCATCATCATTATGTTGAAAACATGCATACCAAATTTCAAATCCAGGAGACTTATACAAAAAAACTTATGCAAGATCTACCAACATGGGATAGCAGCTAGTGTCACAGCTGCCAACTTTGACACCCTCCCAAGAATTGAGGAAATTTTTTTTGCCCATGAAATTTTTGGAGCAAAAACCTTTTTATGTTGTTTGCATGTGTGGAAAATTTCAAGTCCAAAAGACCCATACAAAAAATAATATTCCAAATCTACCAACATGTGTAGTTTTGAGAAACATGTTGATAGATATGGAATAACTTTTTTTATGTATGTCTTTTGGCTTTGAAATTTATCCCACATGTTACTAGCGTAGAGATGATCTTGTGCCAAAAATTTCATTATGTATCAACAAAAACTCAATCCTAAGGAGGGCGTCAAAGTTGGAAGTAGTAAAATAGTTTTCCCCTTTGTTTCTCAAAACTACACATGTTGGTAGATTAAGACTATTATTTTCTGTATGGGTCTTTTGGACTTGAAATTTTCCACACATGCAAACAACATAAAAAGGTTTTTGCTCCAAAAATTTCATGGGAAAAACAAATTTCCTCAATTCTTGGGAGGGTGTCAAAGTTGGCAGTTGTGACACTTTTCTCACAGCTATCCCATGTTGGTAGATCTTGCATAAGTTTTTTTTTATAAGTCTCCTGGACTTGAAATTTGGTATGCATGTTTTCAACATAAAGATGATGTTGTCCCCAAATTTTCATGGTAAAATAACAATTTCTCAGCTTTGGGGAGGGTGTCAAAGTTGGCAGCAGTGTAGGACACTATCCTTGGAACTACTAAACGGCCAATTTGAATGTCACCCTATTGTACATTTTTCTAAATCTTTTGTTATCTTTTCACATACAGTGTACAGTACCCGGAAGAAATGTTACGCAATTCCCACTTTTGCGTTTCAAAGAACTCTTCATAATATCAAATATAATTGGTTTTTTTCATCTTGCATATTTAATATTAAATTTATACATGATTCCAAGCAAGCATACCAAATTTGGGTTTAAAAAAGCAAAATCCCATTTTTGGTGAATTTTAAAAGTCCAATTTCTTGATTTTACGTGAGAATTTATTGAAAAAAATTGGTGATGAATTTTTATAATTTTATTGCATAGGTGTGTTGGAAATATCCATATGCACCTTTCTTGTCAAGGAACACCCCATTCATTAACAAAAACATCCTCTATGAAGAGTTCATTGTGAAGAATTGCATGCCCAAATTTTGTAAAATAGATATCTTTTTATTATAACTAAATTTTGCTACTTGATCTTCACATTGTAACTAACTTGGTATAGTTAAGCATGATAGTACAATTACTTTGCCAAAATTTAGTTATAATAAAAAGATATTTATTTTACAAAATTAGAGCATGTGATTCATCACAATGAACTCTTCATAGAGGATGTTTTTGTTAATGAATGGGGTGTTCCTTAATATGAAAGGTGCATATGGATATTTCCAACACACCTATGCAATAAAATTATAAAAATTCATCCCCAATTTTTTTCAATAAATTCTCACGTAAAATCAAGAAATTGAACTTTTAAAATCCACCCAAAATGGGATTCTGCTTTTTTTAAACCCAAATTTGGTATGCTTGCTTGGAATCATGTACATATTAAATATTAAATATGCAAGATGAAAAAAACCAATTATATTTGATATTATGAAGAGTTCTTTGAAACACAAAAGAGGGAATTTCGTAACATTTCTTCCGGGTACTGTACAATAGGGTGACATTCAAATTGGCCGTTTAGTAGTTCCAGGGATAGTGTCCTACACTGCTGCCAACTTTGACACCCTCCCCAAAGCTGAGAAATTGTTATTTTACCATGAAAATTTGGGGACAGCATCATCATTATGTTGAAAACATGCATACCAAATTTCAAATCCAGGAGACTTATACAAAAAAACTTATGCAAGATCTACCAACATGGGATAGCAGCTAGTGTCACAGCTGCCAACTTTGACACCCTCCCAAGAATTGAGGAAATTTTTTTTGCCCATGAAATTTTTGGAGCAAAAACCTTTTTATGTTGTTTGCATGTGTGGAAAATTTCAAGTCCAAAAGACCCATACAAAAAATAATATTCCAAATCTACCAACATGTGTAGTTTTGAGAAACATGTTGATAGATATGGAATAACTTTTTTTATGTATGTCTTTTGGCTTTGAAATTTATCCCACATGTTACTAGCGTAGAGATGATCTTGTGCCAAAAATTTCATTATGTATCAACAAAAACTCAATCCTAAGGAGGGCGTCAAAGTTGGAAGTAGTAAAATAGTTTTCCCCTTTGTTTCTCAAAACTACACATGTTGGTAGATTAAGACTATTATTTTCTGTATGGGTCTTTTGGACTTGAAATTTTCCACACATGCAAACAACATAAAAAGGTTTTTGCTCCAAAAATTTCATGGGAAAAACAAATTTCCTCAATTCTTGGGAGGGTGTCAAAGTTGGCAGTTGTGACACTTTTCTCACAGCTATCCCATGTTGGTAGATCTTGCATAAGTTTTTTTTTATAAGTCTCCTGGACTTGAAATTTGGTATGCATGTTTTCAACATAAAGATGATGTTGTCCCCAAATTTTCATGGTAAAATAACAATTTCTCAGCTTTGGGGAGGGTGTCAAAGTTGGCAGCAGTGTAGGACACTATCCTTGGAACTACTAAACGGCCAATTTGAATGTCACCCTATTGTACATTTTTCTAAATCTTTTGTTATCTTTTCACATACAGTGTACAGTACCCGGAAGAAATGTTACGCAATTCCCACTTTTGCGTTTCAAAGAACTCTTCATAATATCAAATATAATTGGTTTTTTTCATCTTGCATATTTAATATTAAATTTATACATGATTCCAAGCAAGCATACCAAATTTGGGTTTAAAAAAGCAAAATCCCATTTTTGGTGAATTTTAAAAGTCCAATTTCTTGATTTTACGTGAGAATTTATTGAAAAAAATTGGTGATGAATTTTTATAATTTTATTGCATAGGTGTGTTGGAAATATCCATATGCACCTTTCTTGTCAAGGAACACCCCATTCATTAACAAAAACATCCTCTATGAAGAGTTCATTGTGAAGAATTGCATGCCCAAATTTTGTAAAATAGATATCTTTTTATTATAACTAAATTTTGCTACTTGATCTTCACATTGTAACTAACTTGGTATAGTTAAGCATGATAGTACAATTACTTTGCCAAAATTTAGTTATAATAAAAAGATATTTATTTTACAAAATTAGAGCATGTGATTCATCACAATGAACTCTTCATAGAGGATGTTTTTGTTAATGAATGGGGTGTTCCTTAATATGAAAGGTGCATATGGATATTTCCAACACACCTATGCAATAAAATTATAAAAATTCATCCCCAATTTTTTTCAATAAATTCTCACGTAAAATCAAGAAATTGAACTTTTAAAATCCACCCAAAATGGGATTCTGCTTTTTTTAAACCCAAATTTGGTATGCTTGCTTGGAATCATGTACATATTAAATATTAAATATGCAAGATGAAAAAAACCAATTATATTTGATATTATGAAGAGTTCTTTGAAACACAAAAGAGGGAATTTCGTAACATTTCTTCCGGGTACTGTACAATAGGGTGACATTCAAATTGGCCGTTTAGTAGTTCCAGGGATAGTGTCCTACACTGCTGCCAACTTTGACACCCTCCCCAAAGCTGAGAAATTGTTATTTTACCATGAAAATTTGGGGACAGCATCATCATTATGTTGAAAACATGCATACCAAATTTCAAATCCAGGAGACTTATACAAAAAAACTTATGCAAGATCTACCAACATGGGATAGCAGCTAGTGTCACAGCTGCCAACTTTGACACCCTCCCAAGAATTGAGGAAATTTTTTTTGCCCATGAAATTTTTGGAGCAAAAACGTTTTTATTTTTTTTGCATGTGAGGAAAATTTCAAGTCCAAAAGACCCATACAAAAAATAATATTCCAAATCTACCAACATGTGTAGTTTTGAGAAACATGTTGATAGATATGGAATAACTTTTTTTATGTATGTCTTTTGGCTTTGAAATTTATCCCACATGTTACCAGCGTAGAGATGATCTTGTGCCAAAAATTTCATTATGTATCAACAAAAACTCAATCCTAAGGAGGGCGTCAAAGTTGGAAGTAGTAAAATGGTTTTCCCCTTTGTTTCTCAAAACTACACATGTTGGTAGATTTGGAATATTATTTTTTGTATGGGTCTTTTGGACTTGAAATTTTCCACACATGCAAACAACATAAAAAGGTTTTTGCTCCAAAAATTTCATGGGAAAAAAAATTTCCTCAATTCTTGGGAGGGTGTCAAAGTTGGCAGCTGTGACACTTTTCTCACAGCTATCCCATGTTGGTAGATCTTTCATAAGTTTTTTTGTATAAATCTCCTGGATTTGAGATTTGGTATGCGTGTTTTCAACATAATGATGATGTTGTCCCCAAATTTTCATGGTAAAAGAACAATTTCTCAGCTTTGGGGAGGGTGTCAAAGTTGGCAGCAGTGTAGGACACTATCCCTGGAACTACTAAACGGCCAATTTGAATGTCACCCTATTGTACATAGAAAATATGATAGAAGATAACAAATAATAGGGAGCAATTTTTTCTCAACGCATGCAAGCTACAACTATTTCAGAAGCAAATTGTTACAAGAGAAGTAAGATGAATTTATGAAAATAAATAAAAATGTAATAATCAATCAGTTACATTGAGAGCAAGTGAACTTTGTTAAATTTTGGCTGATTATGATAAAGTTCAGGTGACCATGATGAAAGCAAGTTTTTAAAAAATAAGTGCACTTTAAACACTCCATCTATTTATTTGCGTTTTTACACCTTCATTGGTCTATGAGAATTTTTAAAATATATATTTTTTGGCATTGTTATCACTAATATTTTTTGACATTTTTGGGTTACTTGTTCCTTTATAATCAACAAAAAAATCAACAGAACTTAGTTTCATTCTACTATGTAACTTTTTTTAATAACAATTGGTTGTAGACTACATTATTTTAAATAACTTAATAGATTAACCTCTAAAGATTAATGAATTAATTGTTTTTAATATATTACTCTCTAAAAGTCTCTTGTGATTAATTAGATTTAGTTGTGCTTCACTATGCTTTTTGTAACATTCTTGAAATTATCAACATGTGAATAATAGCAGAAACTTTTGTTGCAAATGATACTGAAATTGCTTTGCATGCATTAGATAATATAGATAATGTGATTTACAAAGTGACATTTTTGTGTTATGTCTAAGAACATTTTCTACATCTAGAAACTGATATTTAAAAAATTGATATACAATCAATTAAAATTGAATCTTATAAATTGATCTTTCTATCTTCTTGATGAGATTTCACAATCGCAAAGTATTTGTTTTATGCAATAAGGTAAACCACCCTACTTGTATTAGGAACTTTTTGTGCCACTTTGTAGTTATTATGCATTAGTGTGATGCATACTAATAAGGTAGAATACCAAAAAAAAGATAGAAATACATAAAAACCAAGACATCTCCATGAACCGAGTCATAGGTTGACTTTAAACCATTTTTTGAGAAACTAGTGTCAACCAATTGTCTTCTTGGATTTGCTCTATTGTGGTAAGTGTGTTGGAGCAACCTATATATAAGTTTCTAAAAATAAGGCCATTATTGGTTAAGATAAGTTTAAGGCAAGAGGTAGGGATTTGACAAAATTTTCATGAAAAATTGTAGAAAGTTGTTTATTTGGAAAAAAAGAAGTATGGAATCACTTCATCTTTTCATTGTTTCTTCTTCTATATAAAGAAAAATTAAGTCCTTGATCAAACTACCATTTCTAGGATGCAAAACACTCTATTTTTTAGTTTATTATATTTCTACCTTAGTACATAATGGCGGAAATAGGAAAACAATTGAATTGCGGCACAAGTAGGGTGGATTTCAAAATGTGGCTCAATTAGGGTGGTTTTGTTTAGTATTCGTATGACCGTTATGAAATTCCTTATATATTTTAATTCCTTAAGATGAGTGGGTTATAAACCAACACTTTAAGCATTGTACCTATTTACAGTAATTTAAAGTGAAATGCAATAGTTTTAATGGATTAGAAAATAGATTCTAAATATAATCCAAGTTGAATCATAATTTTGGAGTTATATTGAATAAGTTATAAATTTTCAGAGTATAAGGTTTAGGTTGCCTATTTGTGACAATAAACTTGGGTTGAAACTGACAATGAATGTCTTGAAGGATCATAAAGAAACTTGAAATATACACAATTCTCACAAATGAGGTGAGTCCAAGTAGTGCTTCAAAGCTGTAATTACTTTAATGATTGTTATTTTTTGGCACAATAAAATGTCATCAATGAAGTAATTATAAGAGTCTATTCATAGTTGGCATCATAACACTCACGTTACATATTGCAAGGGATTGAGATTATTCATCTTTTTTGGAACAATTTATTTTGAAATACTTTTATAAGAGTATAAAACATCTTATTTTGAAACATCTTAAAACATTTTTATCTCTAAAAATAGAGATAAAATTTGATTTTGCCTAAAAAAACATCATGATAGACAAGCTACTGTACAGCTGAAAAATAATTACTGTAAAGGTCAAAGGTATCCTAAAATATATTTTTCAGGGTACCTAACATACTACCTTTCATTTTATATTATCAGCAATTTTTGAGCCAAACATTGAACATTTCATTTTTGACCATACATTTATACAATCCAACTCTGGATTTACAATATTGGATGTAGGAAGTACCAGAAGGTAAAAAGGAGAGTGCAGGTGGCCCATGGGAGATGATAGGATTGTTGCCTCTTTTTGACCCTCCTCGCCATGACACAGGTGATACAGTTCACCGTGCACTTGAGCTGGGTGTATCCGTGAAGATGATTACTGGTGACCAATTAGCAATAGCCAAAGAAACGGGCAGGCGATTAGGAATGGGCACTAACATGTACCCTTCCACTGCATTATTCAGTAAAGATAAAGATGCTCAGAGTGATCTTGGCATTGCTGGAATGGATCCACATGACTTGATTGAACAAGCTGATGGATTTGCAGGTAAATATGAATTCCTCACAACTGAACAAAACATAAAAGACCTAGATACCCAAACAATCATTCTTTTTGTTATTTTCTGTCCCTCTTCAGATATTTTTGTGAGGAGAATAAATCAAAATTGAAATTTCCTTAATGTCCTGCATTTTGGGTTAATATTGTGTCAAAAAGATTTATAAATAAATTGATACGGTTGAAAACAAATTATGTTTGTAATTTATTGTTGTGCAATGGATGAAAGTATCCAATTGTTTCAAATCAAAAAAAGAAAAAAAAGAAAAATTACGCAAATAAGAGGGTAAAGTATTTAATATGGTCTTCATGTTAACAAACCACAATGAAGGAAAAGCTTGTTTCATTCAACGTTTTCCAATGTAAAATTTGATTTTATTCAATTGCACTTTCAGGCCAAAAAACAAAAAAAACAAAAACAAAAAAAAACAAAAAAAAGATGAAAATCCAAGATAATACTTTTAAATAAATTTCACAAAGAACTACAAATACTCGATTTTCAAATTTAACTTTATAAATTATTTTTGACCATCATGTGTTGCATAATTTTTTTAAGCATTAATTTCAAAAGTGTTGTAAAATCACATTTTCTAATAGCTTGAAGTTTTTATTAGACTCCTTAGACATTTTTTATAAGAGCATTTCTGTCTTATTTTTAAATTGTAGAATTTATAATAATTATTTTTCTTGCAAAGATGATTGGAACATCAATGCACTAGTAGAAGGTGGTCTTTGATTGACAAGGAGTAATGTTAGTGCGTGGTGCCCAAGGCCACTGTTGATACTAGTTTGGTGTCAATAATAATCTTGGGCACATGAGAATGTTGAAGTGGTCGCTACGTTGACCTAGTGTTGGCCAATTTGTTTAGCTCTTGAACCTTAGTTTTAATATAAAAAAAGCACAAAAATACCTCTTACAGGACTTTGTGCTCCTAGTTCTTGTGATGTTTTTCTTTTCTCAACTAAATAAAAGCATTTGATTGTTTCAAAAAAAAAAAAAAAAAAGAAAAAACTAAAAAAACTAACTTGGGCCCATGCTCTAACACTATTCCTTGGTACCCAATTCAAAAACCACCTCTGTTTTTTCTTTTCAATTATAATGATAACTCCGATTGTCATAATTACAACTATTGGCATTGAATTTATTATCTTTGGTGCTGCTATGGTGTTTCTATGGTTCAAAACTTGAAATCAAAAACATGTGAAATGAAAGGTCCCAAGAATTTTGAATCATGTATAGCAAATTCAAATATTATTGTAAGAAAAATCTCATTTCATCAAGGAGAAATGTTCTGTTCCTTACGTTCTTTCATAAATTTCAAAAAGTGAAAAGAAACACTCACATGGAGAATTTTGTTTAAACGAAGGGACGTTTGTTCACATACAGTGACTTCAAAAAATACTTGGACAATCTCTTTATTGAAAAGAAAGTTGTCAAGAAATGAAGGATTTGTACTATTGTATGAAATCTGCAAAATACAAGTCTTGATTATTTTACAATGCTGTGTGATTGCAATTAATTTTTTTATTTATTTGTACTAATTCCCAGTAAAAAAAATCTAAAGAAAAATTTGCACACGTTTGAGTTAAACTTATTTCAACATTGAAGTTGCACAAAATTGTTGAGCGAGGATAATAGATGCTATCATATCCGACCATGCTATGAATTGGAATTTAATTTTAATTTTTTCTCTAAATTGTCACTGAAAAGACCAAACAATATTCTTGCCAAGTTTGATAGGCACTGGACTTTGTCCCTGGCCTTGTGCACTTGCAACCTGAAGGAGGTTCGATGGGCTTACGCGCTTGGCTGTTGTTCTCCTTTTGCAATGATTTAGTAAAATGATCATTTGTGTTGGGGAAAAAAATCAAAACAAACGTTCTTATTTTGGAATATTGGCCATTAAGTCTCTAAATTATAATTTTTTAATCAGAAGTATCATTCCTTCTAAATTGGTTTTTACTTTTGGACCTAGTGTATACTGTGCAGGTCTAGCAAAAAATAAGTAATTAGTATGATTCTAGAAACAAAAATTGTAAATCACTGAGAAAGATGTCGAAATTACACAATATTTGAGTTAACCAAAAAGAAGAGAGAATACATGTTAGATGAGGTGAGTTTGACTTGTGTTTAAGGCAGCAAAGCAAACTGGCATGGTTTTCAAAGAATCCAAAATAGAAAAGAGGGTGATCTTGTTTTGCCGTCACAAAGGTGGCGAAACTGAGACTAACGTGAGTTCAGAGAAAGCCAAGGCTTGAAGGCGATGGCCCACATCTAATTTGAGATTAGGTGGCTCTGACAACTTGAACTGACTTGTAAAACTCATATTTAAAATTAAAGTTGGAGGGTGTTGGGTTCACTATTTTCTTTGATTTCAATTACACTCAAAAAGGATATAGGCTATGGTTTCTGGATATTTTAAGGGACAGATTACCTGTTCTGATTTCCGTTATCTCAATTCAACAGTCACAATTATGGAATATTCAAAATTTGCAAATACGACACACATGCAATCCATATGAACAGTCTTAGGGCCGCTTCACACTATCGCCGTCCAAATAGAAGAGGCCGTGGGATTCAGAGTCAAAACTTTGTTGAGAATTCGAAGAAATCTACTGAAAATAGGCAATAAAATATAGTTTTCATTTTTTATGAAAAAAAATCGACGGCCTCTCGACCAGAGTTTGGGTTTCCATTCCCGTCCGACCCAAACTTCCTTTCGAGAGGCCGTTGACTTGGTCAAAAAGTACCGCCACATAGGTATATTGGAGAGCGACGGCCGTTGAACTTTGGCCTCTAGTGTGAAGGGTCGAGAGGCCAAACCCATGGTTTCTTGCAATTTGATTGGTGGAAATGGATGACCTCTCGACCTTCGGCCATAGTATGAAGTGGCCCTTAATCATTGGGAAATGTTATGATTAAGAATTGCTATAATAGGTTGAGCATTTCATGCACGTTCCTGTAATAGGTCTATCCGTAGATTCAAAAGCTATTAGACCTATTTTACAGGAAATCATGCTAAATTTATTTCAAGTTCAAGAAACAACTCAAAAGCGTACCCATAGGTCCAGAAGCTTTTAAATCGTCACTCCAGGGTGGTTTCTACATTCACAGGGCATCTTGACACATTCACCAGCTAGAAAATGGTACAAAAATGGTGGTGAATTCATGGTGAATTCACCACCATTTTTGTACCATTTACTTGGCGTTGAATCGGTTAAGGTTCCTGTGATTATAAGGACCTCAAATAGGTTTATGGTCAACAAACAATTTAAGCTTCTGTACCTATGACATGTTTTTTTGACCCCTAAGGCCCATTTTACACTACATGCGAGAAGCCGTGGAGAAAACCTCACAAGGGCCATGGCTCATTCTTGAGAAGCCAACCTTTGAACTTGACGGCCTTTGGATATAGTGTAAAGTGAGAAGGGGTCACAAAATAAAGTGCTGATATTTTAAAATAAAGTTCTTACATATTTCCTAAAAAATAAAAAACGATTAGTTGTGAAAGTTTTGGCCAAACAACCCCCAGATTTTGCATTAGACCCACCTCTTGATGTGGGCTTGACGCAATATCCGGGGGCCTTGAAAAATGCCCACTTTTCTTGCCAGGAAGGGAAAAAGTGTTGTCCATGTCATTTTCTCCTCTTCCGTCCCTTGGTCTTCAAAATGTCGGGTATAAAGTGATATTCTTTGGTCTTCTTAGTTTTTAGGCCTCCCATTGGCTGAAAGTTTTCTCTTCACAGCTTCTCGCTTTTGGTGTAAAGAGGCCTTACATATGCAAGGAGCTCCATGGGTCATGTTTGGTTATATTTTAGTCAAACGCTAGTTTCACCTATTTCCAGATTTTAAATGAAAACGGTCCTGACTAAAAATGTATGTGGCTATCTTCTACTTTCTAATCCAATTTATCATTCTTCATAAGGTTCTTTAGCTCTTTCAATGGTTCACCTTTTTGCTCTCACTTCACAAAAGATAAAAAACTTCAAACATATGATTCTTGAAGTGAGACTACTGTGAACTTCCAATTCTCCACCATCACTCTTTAACTACAGTTTTACATGGCATGTTCAATATTCTAGAATCTGCTACAATGATTATTGTGCAACAATTATTATTTCTAGGTACAGCTTACAGGGGCTAATAAACCTTATGTCAAAATTGTCAAAATTGCATTTTTTGCAGCACATTAAAGCTCAAAACCTTAAAATCCAATATATACCGCAAAAACATTTTCTTTATCAAATCTCTTTTTACGTAAGCTCAAGAAGCATACCACCTACACTTTATTGTTCATCACTATTATTTATATTTTTCCTAAATTAATTCATACTACTTTAAACATTTTTTTAAGTAAAATGATTTTTACAAGATTTTAATTAATTAATTTTTTATAAAATTCATTTTTATTTACATAATTATGAAAAATGAGAGTAAATTGGTTTATTAATAAATGAAATGAGAAAATACCCTTTCAAAAAATAATATATTTAAAAATGTGAGGAGTTGATGATGTTTGACTATATAGCTGTAGAGTGGACGTAAAAGGGTTAATATAAGATTTTGTACCCTCATAAGGTAGGATGTCCTAAAACCACCACCTCCCCCAATTATGACATGTAGACCTTTCTTGGGGCCACCAGAGTTGAGACTCAAAACTGCCAATTTCACTATTCAAGTAGACCTATGGCATGCCAAGCATTGCAAAGAAATAGTTGGTGGTTTTGGGTATCATTATGAGTGAACATTAGTACCACATGGTGTGAACATGGAGAAACCTAGAGGTCTGATTAGGGTGCTGAAGTTATTTTCAGTTCAAAAATTTGTATCGATTTGAATATCGAGAATTAAATTGCAAAAATTTGTGCATTCTGTGAGAGATCTTCTTTCAAATAACCAAAAACTATTTCTCATAAATAACCTTGTTAAAATGAAGCCATATTTCTTAGATAGGTGGTTTAAGGACATCCTACCTTAGTCATTGACTCCCAAAATCAAATGCACACGTCTATTCTGCATAATGCTGAATGCGAAATTTAATATAATTTTGTCCATCCAAAACCGAAATTAAAGAGAAATTAATTTTACCACCAAAAAGATTTTTTTCAAAAAATAATTGTTTGGCTGGTGAATGCCGAATCAGAAAATGAGAGGCAATGAAGCACGATAGTCTTAGGGCCGCTTCACACTATGGCCAAAGGTCGAGAGGCCGTTGATTTCCACCAATCAAATTGCAAGAAACCATGGGTTCGGCCTCTCAACCCTTCACATTAGAGCCCAAAGTTCAACAGCCGTCGCTCTCCAAAATGCTTAGATGGCAGTACTTTTTGACCAAGGCGACGACCTCTCGTAAAAAAGTTTGGGTCATACTGGAATGGAAACCCAAACTATGATCGAGAGGCCGTCGATTTCTTTTCATAAAAAATGAAAACTATTTTTTATTGCCTATTTTTAGTAGATTTTTGTGGACTCTCAACAAATTTTGGACTCTCAATCCCACGGCCTCTCAATTTGGACGGCCATAGTATGAGGCGACCCTTACTGTTTTATCATTAGTTAGTAAAACTTGAAAGCCTCAATATTTCAAGTAGTTAAACTGTCAGAAATTGGAGTTTGATCTTTTGAGTAAAACATCGGAGACCAAAAGTCAAAATTTGAATATGCTATTACAACTTAAGTTAAAAAAGAAGTGTTTATCAAGTTACCTCCACAATTATGTGCAATTTAACCTATTTTTAGCTAAAGACGAGATTTCTACAATTTGAAGCATGCTTTAGAGGCTTTTCATTTATTTGTTTATTTTTATAACCATCATGATCTTCATATCATAGTTTAACCCTATGACGTGCCAGCGTTCATATTCTGAACGTTGGATGATTTGTAACGCGTCCTTTTATCACATACGGTGATGTTTTTCATCCATTCAAAATTCTCCTGATTCTTGTGCTAGTTGACTATCACTTGAATGGTATGGATCTTCAAAATAAGATATTGTGAATTTTTGAAAAATTACAAAAGTCTTTTTTGTCAAGTTTCATTCTTAATTCAAAAAGTGAGACCTTAAACATGATTTTCCATAATAAGTAGAATCAAATAAAGGAAACCATACCATATTGTGGTGCATGTTATTCCAATTTCATTACAATATTTTTTGATTTTTTTGTGTTGATTTTGGATTTTAAATTGAATTTTAAGAGAAAACCTTGCAAAATTAATTAAAAATTATTAAAAATAATAATGATGAATCCAACTGTACAGATGTTATCTTCACATTGACATTTACAACTTTGTTTTGTGCATCAACTGCATTTTTATTTTTCATCAAACATTTTAAAACAAATCTTTGAAAACAGTCTTGAATCGGGACCTTAAAAGGTTAAGTATATTTTCATGTCATATTTTGTTTTTGTGATCTCAATAGATTTTACAAAAGTTATAAGGTTTTTTACTCTGTCATAATGCGGGCACGATAAGCATGCAAAATTACTTATGTTTTTCCTGACAAATGTTTTTTGGAATAAAATTGGATTTAATTGAAAAATCTATATGTTTTGCACATGGAAAGCTTTTAATCATTTCAAAATTTCCAAAACGAAATTTATAAAGATTTAAATATTGTGGGAAATTATGACATCTCTTCACCAAAAATATCGAATTTCTTTGAACTTAATTTTTGGGTGAAATATTTTATATTTTTAGAAAAATAAAAATAAAAATACATAGTGTGCATTCCCTACTAGAACATTTTTGTGGTTGGGATTGACATTTCTTGATTTTATGTTTGAGTTACTACCAATTTAGTATCTCCTTTCAACAATTCCTCTCTACATTCAATATTAATTTTGAATAATGAATATGAAGTATTTGTTGTTGAACATTAAGGCTCCACGGGCCTTGGCTTGGTGGTTGGGGCTCATGGCCCCCAATGAGGTGGTTGTGGGTTCTATTCCCCATGCCGGCGTGGTGCTCACCACCATAGTTTACCCAACTATGGTGGGATCCTTGGACCTCGTTGTATGGATACCTCAAAGTAGATATGAAGTAGCTCTTTGGGGGGATACCATGTCCGGTATCTTCAAGGCACTAGTGGCTAACTAGCTAGTAGCATAGTGTGTCACTATAGTGTCCATCCTCAAAAGAGGAGAGTAGTATTGTCCCAATTTCCCCTTGTCCGGTGGGCATCGGATCATTGGCATTACGGACGGACACTTCATTCACGCCAGCCCCTAAAGGGACCGGAGTTTCCATCTATCTTGTTGAACATTTTTTTAACCCCTAAGTGACCAAAAGACCATTTTATGGTCGCTGCCTTTTTTTTACGGGCTGCCGGAGATGAAAAAAAAAAACATTTAAAAAAAAAGAAAAACATTCAAATAGGAAATCAAGTCCAACCCAATTTGAATTATGTCAATCGGAGTTAAACTCCATCAAGTAGAAATTTTCAAAGACAAACACCTCAACATTGTCCTAGTGTTCCAAAACTTTCTATTTTGGAAAAGTAATGATGTTCCCTCTTTCTAAAATTTTGCTTTTTTGAACTTTAGAATAGAATGTCTAGTTTCAACCAATCATACCAAATTTCAAATTCTAAAAATAAAATTTGTAATTTTGGTGAATATTCAACAATAAATGCTTCTAAATTTGTTTAATGAGTATCTAAAACATTTTTGGAAAGTTTGACCGTACAGATAATTACTAAACATCGTGCTTCTCATTTTCTTTTTTGGACCAAACTTCATCGAAGTTATAGAAGCAACATTTTATAACACATTTTGGTTTTGCCCTTACTCCCTCTGTCATTCAGGGGTTAAATGATCTCAATTTATTTCTTTTGCATGAGATTTTTGGGCACACATTTTAGGATTTATGTATTTTTTTTTATAAAAGGTTTCAAAAATGATGCTTCAACATCATGAAGGGTTGGAGAAAACTAAAATTTTGAAATTCAAACAATATGATATCAGTGAGGCTTTCTTTCTAAAGTTTTAAGAGGACTTACTCTGTCAAATTAATTGAAAGACCTCATTGTTGGATATATGAATTAAAAATTAAAATTAAAATTAAAAGTAAAAAAAATAAAAATAAAATAAAGGAAAAAGAATAGGAAAAAAAAAGGAGAAGGTTGTTTTAGAATAGAGTGCATAGAGGCATTTTCTTTATTGTTAATATTAAACAACCAAAGCACTTTAGGGGTTAAATGTTTACTAGTGAATGTAACTATAAATTATTAGAAAAAACAACTATTTGTGTACGCTCTGCCTTAGTATTACCCTAGATTTACTATTACAGCTTGTTATACTATTCAACCATTGGACTCCTTAAAAACAAATCATTTTTGTAGTCTCTCCCTTAGTGGGGCAGAGACAACAAAGAGTTAAGGTATGGGTTCTTGATTTCTACAGCTTGTACCACATTCAACGCTCATTTGTCATATCAAATATTTTTTTTCAAAAGAATACAATAAAGAAAATGGAAATTTCTTCATTTTCTGATATTTTTTTTCATTTAAACAAAGATTGTTCAAGTCCTTTTTAGAGTCAATAGAGTTTTCCAAAAACATAAGTCATCAATGAGGGGAGTTCAAGTCGAGTCGGTTCACTATAACTACAATTTTTGACAAGCAATGCTCATGAATAGTTCTTATAGTCAGGTCTCTTGTCTTGAGGGAACTTGTGGGAACTCCTCTTTAGCATTGTGGAGGGCACGAGTTTCACATCCCATAGCGACGCAAGGCCTTGCTATAGATTATTCTTCAACTCATGATAGATTAATTTTGCAATCTTTTTGAACTCAAAACAAATCTAAGGTGAGTTTGAGGTTTCTTTCCACTTTGAGACACTCTTTTTGGTTGACTCTAATGGATTAGGGTTTTTATGGGACTTTTTCCTTTTTGACAAATAAATGTCTGTTCAAACTCAATTTAATTTAATTTAATTTTTTTGACACAAGCAATCCTATACAAGTTCTATTGCAAACAAAATACCACATCTCACAAAGGTCAAGCAGTACTTTTTGCAATGTAGCATATTCAGTTTGATTTTTCTCGATCCTTTGTTGAGACACATGTACATTCAGAAAATTGCAGGAGTTTTTCCAGAACACAAGTTTCAAATTGTAAAGATGTTGCAGGAGCGCAGTCATATTTGTGGAATGACTGGTGATGGTGTCAATGATGCTCCTGCTCTAAAGAAGGCTGACATTGGCATTGCTGTTGCAAATGCAACAGATGCTGCTCAAAATGCAGCTGATATAGTGCTAACAGAGCCAGGTATAAGTTTATATAATGGTATAAGTTTATATGTAAATTCAGGATAACTATACACTTAACTTGTGGTAAACACTCATTGGTATGATGAAAAATAAAAAATTATTGAAATAATTAATGATTAAGCTCATGATCATAATCAACAAATTCCAATAATAAGGGATCTCCTTATCACAAGCATACCCATCAGGTTCCTTGTAACCGCAGAGAGCTTTTCCAGTAACAGATTAATTTGCCAGTTTTACTGAAGAATGGATGATTATTTAGTATTGAATCCTATTGAAGTACCCACCAATGCATATGTACAGTACAGTACAGTCCCCGGCAATATGTCTTGCAACCCCACTTTCAAACCTCACACTAAAACATTTATCACACTTACTACAACGGTTTTTTGACCATGGAATTTTGCATGTACCACCGCTTGGACATAAAGCATTTTTGGGCCAAATTTGGTACGTTAAAAATGAACTGTTTATGAAATAATGCTAATTTGCTAACTTTTGGGCCTTTGTTAAAAAAAAAATCATATATGGTACCCAATAGCTGCTATGAATCCAAATTTTTGGTAGAAGGTAGAAGTTGCAATGAGGAACAATATGGTGTTATAAAAAATAATGGTATTCCTAGGTATTTTTGTGTCCAGTTACAATTCAAAATTTTAATAATGATTCCAAATTTTAGTTTGATTACAAAATAAAGTAAATGACCTTTTTTTCTCATCTTTTTGTGACACCAATATTATGTTCTTTGAAATTGTTAAAACTACATTTTTTTATAGCACTTCAAATATCAAAACCCTATAATTTCAATATACAGTGCAAAAAATGTATTTCTATCAAATTTCTTTTTATGTAAGCTCAAGAAGCATGCCACCTACACCTCATTGTTCATCACTATTATTTACATTTTCCCTAAACTTTCATAGTTACTATTCTGAGCTTTTTGTTATTACTCTATTTTTTTCAAAAAAAGAATTCTAAAAAAATCTTTTATAAATATATATATACATATTTTGAATTTTAATAATTATGATTAAATCAATGTATATTGGTTTAACAATACCTTATATGAGAAAAATATTAGAAAATTTAATACACTCTAAAATGTGAGGAATTGACAAAGTTTGACCGAGTATTTATAATGTGGACGCTTAACCCCTAAACGTCCCAACGTCCAGTTTTTGAACGACGAACAAATTCCAACTCACACTACACTCACATTACTTCATGAATGAAATTCATTCAATTTTTTGAAAATACTTTATGAAGTTGTTTTCCGATCTAACAGTTGAATTTGGTGTTACTGGGGTACATATTTTTTTTTATTACAAATGTGGAAGCTTGTTAAGTAGTGACGAAGCCAAAATTGCATTGACTTTAGTTCAAAAGTGGCCTTGCTAAAACAAGGTCATAAATTGAAGTAACACACAATTTTCAAAAAATCACCATTTCAATAGTATCTCATTTCAAATCCATTCCAACAAATTTTACTCCAAAAATATCAAAATCTTGATTGTAATCAAATTTAGAAGGAGTTTTTAAATATAGCTTTGAAATTTATAATAAAATATTATTAAAAGCATTGGTGAATCTAACCCGACAGATTGAGCCTAAAATTCAATATCTACAAGTTTCATTTATATAATAATTCTAAAATATTCCTCTAAATAGCACTTTATAATGATTTTTTTTCAAATTGTCAATTTCGAGGATTATACCCTAGGACGTTTAGGGGTTAAGGGTTGATGTTAAAATAGGATGCTAAAATTCTCCAAACAACACATTAGAGGTGACATTTGATTTTTGAACCTACTGAA
Organism: Pohlia nutans; assembly: GCA_022496805.1. Lineage (NCBI taxonomy): Eukaryota > Viridiplantae > Streptophyta > Bryopsida > Bryales > Mniaceae > Pohlia > Pohlia nutans. Next base: position 7,127,214 of record CM040106.1, on the reverse strand, counting down.
ATGAGAAATCCTTAAACTATAAAGTGCTCCAAAATCATCTAGAATACACTTTGATATATTTAAAATGACTTAATGTGTGTACAAAGTGGTTTTGAAATGTCAAAATGTAGCAATTGAGTTGTAGAAAAGACATCTTGGATTGAACCCTCTTCTACTAAAATACTTCTCAAACTTTCATTAGAACTTGGATTAAGGTGAAAGTTTAACCACACAAACTAGACTAGTATACGCAACAATTATGTTGGAAACGGACACTATACAAAGGAGAAACAAACCACTTAAATTCACTATAATCGAGAAGCCTTTAGATTTTGAAGTTCAAATGATTCCATATTAATTCATTGTTACTTGGAATAACCAAACTTCAAGAGGAGCATAATCCAACAATGTTCATTAAAACGGACATTGTATGGAGGAAAATCAAGCCTCCAAGGTTGCAGCCGTCAAGATGCATTTTGGTGAATTAAAATTAAACCCCACATACTAAAATGGCTCCTAAAACTTTAGTACGTCTTGGATAGATCTAAAAAGTGTAATAAACAAACTAGAAGAGAGAACATAAATTCTTCAACAAGTTTTATTAATTTTGGACATCAAATGAAAATGTTACAGCACTTTGAAGTTGCCAAAACTGGCCAAAATATGGCCATTGGGATGCTTAGGGGTTAAAATTTATAATGATAAGAGCTTCAAGTAAACGTTATGGATGTAGTATTCTAATTACGAATAGAAACTTTATAATAAACATGGCTTGCCAATTCAAGTCACTCTCATCATTCAAAATAAATATGTTACTCTTAGTGGTAGTAGGAATAACTACTGGAAAATTTTTAGGTACTATAAGAATACTATTTCTTTTTACCTTTGAACGAACTATGGTAAAGACATCCATTTTTGCTAGAAGCTAAATCACAATTTTAGTGTAGTAGAAAAGTGATCTTGGGGCACCAAGCTGTAGTGCCAGAGCAAGATGCTACATGACCATTTCAACATTGGCTTAAGGCCAATTGTATGGTACGGTCCACTAGAATTCATGTCTTTGTGCACTCTTTTGAAGGTTTTGAGAACTTGAAACTTAAAGTAGTAGGATGCACTATGCTAATAAAAGAAAAAAATTGATACAAAAAAAATCGGCATTCTATTTAAATGGAGGATGAAACAAAGGGTAAACTAGTGCATTGTCACAGTGCATGATATATACTCTAAATTCTAAGAGAAAAGGAGAATACAGGGCTGTGAATGAACTTTTGAGCTTTAAATTATTCTAGTGTTCAAATATGTGAACAAAAATATCTTCCAATTTTTTCAAATTTTGTTGGATTTAATAAAGTTTCAAACTTTAAAATGTGTTATATTTGAAAGGGATGTATTGTTTCTCTATTTAATAAAAATTTCTTGATGGATTTTTTCTATTTAATGTACTTGAAGATGAAATTTTGCAGGTTAGCTTATCTTTAAAATTTTAAAAATTAAAATCAAACATGAGTTATATTTACATTCAAAATTTGTTTTGAAAACCTACATGAGGGTTATTGACCGGGCTAGTCCCAGGTTTCGGTTCTAAACCTGAGTAGCAGTGCCGGGTATCAACAATAGCAGCCACTAAGCAAACGACTAGTGTCCTCATCACTAATTACCGGCCATTAATTAGTTAGTTGTAGGTTAGTTACTGCCCACCGAGGAAAACTGCCCATCAAAGTAGAGAGCCCACCGAGGCGCCTCGGTGGGAAGGACACTCTAAGGGGATGACAACACATCTATGAAAGTTTCTAATCACTCAAATCAGATCGTAGACCCTTCCCTTAAAGCCTCAAAACCTCACAAATCACTTACAATATCACAAGTGCATCAAATTAAACAAAACAATGTTCCACTTACAAAGGGGGTTTGGAATCAAGAAAATATAGCTCCAAAGGAAGAGATTGACCAATAAGGGTGCACTAATGTGTAACGTAACTTTAGTCCGTGAACACTTCCAAAAAGCTTAAAAATGCTCCCAAAAGCACCAAATCGGCCCCTTCCCCATCAACCTCCAACAAAATGCCTCATTGCAATCCAATGCTCATGCAACACACATGAGTGGCCCATAACCTATTGAAGGTAATAGAAAATTGCACAAGGCACATACACAAACACAAGGGATATGTAGAAGGAGATGGTACTTACTCAAGAGCTTCCCTCTTTAAGAGGTGTACACTAGGAGGTGTGTATGACAACCCATATGGGATAACCCACCACTAGAGGCTTCTAAGATCAGCCTATGCCCTCACCCCTCTCCCATCTATCATTTATTTTCACCCAAACACCTTTGGCTTCTAGCAACACTATCCTACATCATCAACTTCGTCAACGCCAACACCAATAATTGGATATTTCCTAACACATTTACAATCTAGGATTCTTGGAGAAGAATCGATTAAAATTGCTATTACAACAATTAAAGGTCTAATTAGTCACCTAAACCGATAGGAATCAACATCACCTCAAAATACACAGAATTTGGAAGGAGAAAAGGTAGAAAGTTCTCCCTGCGTATTATCACCTTGTCCCCTCCATATTATCAGGTTGTGGAGCAGAGGTGACCCACTTGTATTCTTGTTGGTCTCCGCTTGCACCTTCACAATCGCCGTCGTCTTTGTCACAATACCCTTAAGATATTCCTTTCAACATCAACTACTTGCTTCAGACCAAGAAATGGTCGCAAGGGCGCAGATCTTCGACTCCCAAGGAGCAAACTGAGAATTTCCATTAGTCTGCAATCCAAACTCAGGGAGCAGCCTCTACACTAGTAGGAAATGTGTCGCTTTTCACTTACTATAAATGAAAAAGAAATGAAATCGCGCCAGGCACATGGGTTGTGTCGATGTTGATGAGTAGTTTTGGTCACAAGAAGACAAAAACATAGGTATAATATTCCGGTACTGTTCACTGTTTCCACAAAGTGAGGAATGAAAAACGACAGTTCTGCTACTAGTGCGACATAACATTGTCGGTCACCAAACGTCAATCCAGAAATAGAAACAAAAACCAGCCTCAACGGAATCAAGCACATAAGTTTTGTGCATGGTGAGAATTAATTGGAGCAATGGCTTGATTGCTTGCTTAGTGGAATGGTTGTTCTCACTTACTTGAAAGTTGCGAAGTACACGCTAGATGCTCCCAAGACAAACAACCAATGGAGAAGGAGAGGTATTTTTCTTCGCCTTATACCCAAATTTCCCTGCAAGACAAGCGGACGTTTTAGGCAGGGCTATTCGCAGGCTCGGCCACTACTTCTGCTTTGCCTTACTCGTCAACGCTTCAGTTGACACCGTCGAACATTGCGCCTTGCTCTTGTCGTCCGTCATCCCTAGTATAATTGTTTTTGTACCCGCAGTCCCCGTAGTCACAACTCCGCAATCTCAGAACTCTACGCTGCGATCCCAAGACTCCACGCTAAAGACCTCGCTCTCTCCTGATCTCTCCTCGCATTGTTAATGCACGTCCGTCGCCCTCGAATTGAATCCTTGTTCACCCTCGTGTTAGCGTCATCCTCATCTTCCACCATGCCAAATCTAGCGCTCCTTGACTACCTCCCTAACTGCCAGAAATTGTCCCTACACAATTCTATGTTGATTAAAAATCTCCCACTTTTGTTTGGCACTGCTTCGATGTCTGTCTTTTCCAAAAAACTTCTAATGGGTAAAGTAATAGACTATTCCCTTACCCAAAAGGGATGGGTTTGAATTTCCTACTCGAAAGCTTCATTCATTCAAACACCTCAATCCCAAAAAGACTATCCATCCATCCTAATCCAACTCTACACTAACTTCTACAACACTCATACTCTACTCCTCGTTAACCAGGGGTAATGTTTACCCAAAACACTAGAACTTGGGCTTTACTCATAAAGTAGTGTCCAAATTCCACAAAAATGTTCTAAGAAATACTCTTCTAAAATAATAGAAAAAATAGTGCAAACACTCAAAGCCCACAATTAGAAGGTCAAAAACAACGCTAGACATCCTAAATTACCTACAAAATTGAAAACAATGGAAAAGGGCAAATAACACCACATGGAAAGTACTTTCAAAACACCAATAAGTCTAATTAGCTAGAATGCTGCAATTAAGCACGGAAATGGGGGAAAAAGGTACCAAATTAAACCTCATGATGATGGTTTACCACGATTCGCGAACCAGTTTGATGGTTCACACAAAGAGTTGTAAGTCCAAAAACCTTTGTATTCAGATCACTTCCGTTCTAAATATATGTTTACTGTAAGTGTACGTCAATATATATTTTCAACTGTGAACATGTTTATTGTATGCATACATCATATGGCAATGTTCAAACAGCTACCCCTTCCGTGCACTCATGTATACTTGTATGTGTTTTGTACAATGCACCCCTCGAAGAAAAAAACGTCAAGTAGGATTATGAAATGGTAATATAATTGAGCAAAATGAAGAAAATGAAGCTTTGTTTGAATTGCTTACAAATGGAAGTATATTCAAAGGGCATGATAGGTTATAACTTTTAGTTTGTCAATGGTTGTAAGTAGCATGGTGTAGCCCTAACTATATTCATTTTGTTCATTATTGTACCTATTTATTTATTGTTCCATTTTATATCACAATATATAGTATCCTTTCAAAAATAGTATCCTTTTGATTTTGTCTTTTCAAAAATATCCTTTCAATAATATCATAGCAAAGTAATATTGAAAGGGTGTTGTTGATATTAATACTATTGAAAGGCCGACGACCACAACAATGCCAATAGAGCTAACAATGCCAACCATTTCTTTTAAAAGAATTCTCATGTAAAACCCTCACTGAATACTCGTTGATGGAATTCTTATAATTAAAATGAAACAAATTTAAAGGTATTTTATTTTTAAATATTATCTAAAATTCAATTATTTATCAATAAATTTTTATTTGTTAAAGTATAAAAGAAACTATACCCCCGTCATTTATAAAAAAAAGTCAAAGAGTGACAAAGCTAAGAAATTTACTTCTAAAGGTTAATAAATTTTAGAAAATAACATACACAAGTAGGATTTGCAACCTTTTAAGTCCAAAAGACCATTGTTTATAGAATATACAATTGAAAATTCAAATAGATTCTAGTGATCTCAATCCTTAACACTTATAAGTGCAAAGAGCCCCATGGGGCCATCTTTCGTTGTTTTTCAATCAAACGTTGATTTTCACCTATTTTCTAATTTCAAATGAAAAGAGCTCCAACTAAGAAAGTGTAAGATCTATCTTTGCTTTCTAGTCCAATTTACCATGCTTCAAAATTGATAAAATTGTGTCCTTTATAGCAGTTTAAATCTCAAACCCTAAAATTCCAATATACACTGCATAAAAGGTTTTTCTATCGAATTCCATTCAATGTAAGTTCAAGAAGCATGCTACCTACACCTTGTTGTTCATCATTATTATTTTCATTTTTCCAAAAAATTAGTACTAGTCCAAGCCTTTCTAAAATTACTATAATTTTTACAAGAAAAACTTTGAAAAATCTTATAAAATTCATCTTTATTCACATAATAATGAACATTTTTAAGGTAAATTTTCTTAACAATAAATAATTTGAGAAAAAATCCAAAAAAATATAATATATTATAATATATAAAGAATTGATGAGATTTGTCTAAGTAACTACAGTGTGGATACATAAAGGCACGAGGAATTCACTGTCAAAAATTTAAATAACTGTAGGAGAACAAATATGGGGTGTCATTTATTCATTTGAGATTAAAAATTAAAAATTCATAGAAGTAATATAAGACGTTTCTAAAATATGTATGGAATATATTCTAAATATATTTTAAATAGTAGAACAATCCAATTATTTTATAGCCCCCCAATAAATACCCTTTTTTGCTCATATATACCCATAATTTACACTAAATGACTTATCCAAGGCTTAAGAATTAATGTAAAATTTTAAGACTTTTTTTTAACAAACAAGCAATCAAACAAACAAGCTTTTTGGAAGTAGGAATTTTTCTCCCAATTGGTATTTGAGAGTAAAAGTTATGTCACCCTATGCACAAATCTGTCAACAATGAAAAACTACAAAAACACACAAAAATCCAATTTAATTGATGATGTAGCTTATCTTTTCATCTTCTACCTACTTTTATTTAATAATTCTTTAACCCCTAAACGACCATGCTCGTTTTTGAAATATTATCACTTCTCGTGATGCTTTCAAGAACACAGATGTATATCGCAATTGGTGTTCATGTAGAAAAATTCACTGTTGAAGTTCAAAGAGGACTTGGTCATAAAGCTGTATATCAATTTTCAGGACAATTTATTGTATGAATTATATAATTATAAGGTTTGATCATGACTTGTTTTGTGAAATTTTGAGCAAAATCAGCAGGTTGTTCATTGCAAAAAAAATCAAAAATTCTAGAACCATGATTAGCGTTTGAAATTTTGGAGGCATACAAAGATGTATTGTATCTACGTGCTCACAAAAAACAGTGTTCTAAAACTAAAGATAATAACAATGATTGGTTCAGAAAGATTGAAGTTCGGGTGTAGTTCTTGGAGATGACCGGACCAACCAGTTACTTATACCAGCAACTTGCTTCGAGCATCGGTTTGTTACAGCGTCACTAAATGCAAATCACAAGAAGTGATGGCAATATCCTATTCTTGTAAGATCTAAACCCTAAATAAACAACATACATTGCATCAAAAAAATCAATTTCTCGATCAATTTGTACCACCAATCCTTGTACCACCTGAAAACAGATTCATACAACTCTAATTACGGCTATTCACCAATCTAGTTTGTTATCACAGTCTAATATGCACATGATTACACAAAGCTCTCTAACAATGTAGCAATCAATATTGTTGCATGTAAAAGTGAGATTAAAAGAGTCAATGAAGTGAGTCGGTCAACCCTTTCCACACTTGTTCAATTCCTTATTATCACAACTTCTTTTGGAACAACAATGTGACGACATAGTGGGTGAGTCCATTCCCTATGTTTAGTGAGAAAACAATGCATGTGATATTACGGAGATTGATATTAAAAAGGTAAGCCGATGTAGAAACTTAAAAAACTCCCAAAAAAAATGCACTCACATTGGAACTGTCGGATCCGACAGAGTAGCTTTTGGAGTTTTCCAATTTGAGGTGTTGTTGACCTCGTCTCATCTCAAAACTATTGAAGCAGATTCCAATCCCTTTCACTTTGTCTGCTCTATAATGTTCATTCCCACCTCCCAAGTTCTTGTGATAGCGAGGACGACATTCCTGTTTAAATTCGACACTTAATTTTCCTTATTGATTTTAACGAAGAAACTGTGTGCTTTCATTGAGAGATCACTTTGAGTACTACCAGAGCCAAACTCTTTGTAGATAAAAACATTCTCCAGTTTTTACAAAGTAGGAGAAGGGAAGGGACAGTGGATAATTCAATTTCAATTTAAAGATCAGTGGCCATGGATACCATGCTTACACCCAACCTAGTGTATTTGAAGAGATAAATTTTTGTTGGTAATACAGGTCATTCAATAGAAAACATGATGATAGTTTTATATCTTAATTAAGGTAATTATACTTAATTGCAATATTCCCTAAAATTGTACAATATAAATTTTTACCTAAAATGAATATGAGTGAGCCTCCGATTGATTTTAGTGCATAGGTCACTCGTACGGTGTCCAAAAAATACAGTCATGCTCAAATGTGTTGGAATGGTCTAACTTTCAATTGCACCCTTTGTATAAATTTACATCAATAGCAATTCGACAATTAAGGAATACACCAAAATCATTAGGTTGAGCCCTAAGCTTGAATTTTGAACCGGCGATGCAATTGTGCGATGGTCCTTCTCTCCGCTCCACCTCTACAACACAATCCAAAAGCAATAAAAAAAATTATTTCTCACCCCAAACTCAAGAGATTGTTGCATTTATGGACTTTGCAAATTGGAAGTTGAAGCTTCCGTATTTGTGCAATCGAAAGAAAAACAAAACAATACCCTAGCTTCTTCATAAAAACTCCAAAGCGCGCTAAAATTCCTAATGCGTCGAGAGCACGAAAACTCCCTTGATGATGCACCACTGATTCAATCGAGGACGAAGGGATTTTGCGGGTTTTTGTACCTAAGTGGAAACACGATTTGAGGTGATTGGAATAATTGTTGAACTTGCACTTGTCGCAGCAAAAGTTGAGCTCACCCTTGAATTCAAGGCACACGTCACAAACTTAGATCTTTTTGTAATCCCAACTGTGGTAAGCATTCACCAGTATTGCTTGGAAGAAAGATCGAAGTAGTTGCAAAGGTTTTATAAGTTATGAATCCTGCATAGTTGCTAATAGTACATAGGAACTGGGAAAGGCCAGTATCAGGTCATCAACCTCCCTAACTACCATGTCCTAAGTTCACATGCGCTGATGTTTAATTCTTTTCAAGCAAATCAATCAGAATAATTGCACATCTTGAAGAGTTTTGATGTTCTTGAAACATATATCTACAATTTTCTAATTGACATTGTTTCAAATTATGGGATCTACGTAAGTTATTAAAGTAATAAAATTACTTTTAGACACAATGTGTCCTCATGGGCGTTTAGGGGTTAAGGAACAAAAATCAAATTCATCCTTTAAAAAAAATTATATTCTCAACTCAATTCTCTACTAAAAAGAACTTTACGCATGAATAAAAGTTGTACATCATGAATATTAGATTCTTTTCACAGTTGTATGATTGTAATCACCACTATTTTGTATAAATTTGAAACTTGAAATTCAAAATCATTTTGTAATTCGATTATTACAAATAAGATCATTATTGTTTAGGAATGGAATTTGTTGTGATGGATTGAAATGTACTACTCTCAGTGCAGTGATTCTTGGCAATTTTTTGGTTGCTTAATTTTATGAGTTGGTTTTTTCAAGAGCACTTTTGATCTAAGAGTGTCTCTCTAGTTTGCACCAATCTTGAATGATTGTCTTGGCATAGAGAAAGCGTTGCGCGTCAACCTCATCTCTAGCGCTTGACATCTCTTTGACAGTGGCCTCTTTCATCTGCGATGTACACGAATGCTGCTTGAGGCTCCGTGTGCAACTCCCTTTTCCCGCTCATTAATCTATGGAAGCACAATGCCGACACACTAGTAGGAAATGTGTCGTTTTTCACTTTCTAAAAATGATAAAGGAATGAAACAACGCCAGGCACATGTGCTATGTCGATGCTCGTGAGTGATTTTGGTCACAAGTGAAAAAAATGTAAGCAAAATATTCAACTTCTGTTCACTGTTTCCTCCATCTGTTGTACAGTTAGACTACAATTCCCATTTACATTGCTTGACAATTTGTATGTCTGAATGTGTTAGCTTAACCCTTAAACATACCAGGGTGTCCCTGGAATTGACAATTTGAGAAAAAACATTATAAACTACTATTTAGAAGAATATTTTGGAATTGATATACAAATGAAAGTTCTAAATTATGAATTTTAGATTCCATCCGTACGGTTCGATTCACTAATACAATCACCAATATTTAATCATAAAATTTGAAAGTTAAAATTAAAAATTCCTTCTAAATATGATTACAAACTAAATTTCAATATTTTTTGAGTAAAATTTGTTAGAATGACTTTGAAATGAGATACTCTTAAATGTGGTGATACTTTGAAATTTTTGCGTTTCTTAAATTTATGACCTCATTTTTCACGATTCCACTTTGAACTACAGTCAATGCAATTTTGGCTTGGTCAACGAACTGACATACTTCTACATTTGTAATTTAAAAAAAAAATGTACTCTAGTATGACTAAATCCAGCCATTAAATAGGACAACAACTTGGTGAAGAATCTCCAAAAAATTGGATGAGTTTCATCCAAGCATTGATGAGAACGTGAGAAGGCTTTCAATCCGTTTGTGATCCAGTTTCTAGACGCTGGGACGTTTAGGGGTTAATTAACCCCTAAGTGACCGATCAATCATTTTATGGTCGCTGCCCTTTTTATACGGGCTGCCGAGATGAGAAAAAAACGTTTTTAGAAAATAAAAAATATTTTAAAATAGGAAATCAAGTCTTGATTTCCTATTTAAAATTATTTTTTTATTTTCTAAAAACGTTTTTTTCTCATCTGCAAGCCCGGTCTAGCTTCAACCTTTAAGCTCGCAGGGCTGGCTCTCGGCTAGTTTATCGGCCTATCCAATAATCCTCGTTGAGTTCACTAAAGCTTGCTAAATGAAACGCAATAAGTGCCAATCCCTTCCAATCTTATTATAAAAATCAACCACGTTTGTGGATGAAGATTTTTTTTTTTTAAAACGCAGTAAACCTGCACTCTACCAACGATGAACATTTTGAAATTTTGGATGTATTCATGGTGAAGAGCACCACTTAAGAACCCATGTCATTTCAACTTCAAAAATTCATAATTAATTTTAGGAACATCCAAATTTTTTAATTCAAAGTATGTTGGTTTTTGCTTCGATTTCTCTTCCAGTGAAAAAACATGCTGAGTCCTCCCTGCGTCCTCATAATGCCACAGTCTGAAAGGGGCGAGTTTAGAGCCTCCTACTTTATTTGCTTTACGAACATCACGCTTCATCTACAAGCTCTTGGTAAGATTCAGTCACTCTTTTACCCAAATTGGAGAAGGCAACATAAAGTGCCGATGTCTTAAGTCTAATTTCTACTTGCGGTATGGGTTTTTTTAATCCTTCTACTAGTAGACGGAGAGTCCAAATCAACCCCATGGTAGTTTATAAGAGTAGCTATTGTCAAGATTTGTTCGATGTCTAGAGGCCAAATAACCTCAAATTAAAATTGGCCAAACAACATAGGCAACACCAGTGAAATCCACATTTGTCCAACTGACCGATGAACCTGCCCACATATTCACAGATTGCCTTAACTGCCTATACCTCCTAAACACACAAATTAAACATCCAACTCTACATAGAAATTATGCAGACCAAACCATCCTAACTTCCATAGTCGACATGCTACTAAGCAGAACTCAACCAACCTCAATCAACAAAATCAAAGCACATATCAATATATCTGGAAATGAACATGCAGGCAAACTAGCCAAAAATGGCACAAATAAAGAATATAAATTTGCCACCAAACCTCACAAATTTGCCTTCATTACGCCCTTTCCTCGGGGGGGGCACTCCCTTGTATATTTTGTATACACGTGTGATAATGACCTATTTATTTGGGGGGTTATTTTAGCAAAAAAATTTAGCAAAAAATATTATAAGGTGATGGTATTTTACATGTAAAAAGCTTGAGAATATTATATGTGATGGTATTTTACATGTAAACATGTTTCACTTTTTTAAAATCCCCTAGTTTACATGTACATTTAAAAAAATAATAATCTACAATGAATATATTGGACCCTATTTTTTATCGCACGTTGTTTCTAAAAATTTTGCCAGTGAACCCCTCGAGGCCCTTTCTATCAAAAAGACACATGGCCTGGCCCTGATTGCAGACCAGAAAAAGGCCATGTTTGATGTCTGGACACTTATATCACAAACCAAGATCGAAAGAAGAACTTAGAAATAATGGTTCAACGGTTCCCAAACATTAATAAATGGACTACAAACCCAACCATAGACAATGACCTCTCTAACAAATTTTGGACTAACCCTGCTATCACAAACTCACAACAAACTGCCATACTAACATTTCGAACCGGACAATACATGGGAAATGCTAGAAAACAATTATTCTTTGGCGTAGTAAGATTCCCCTCAATAACATGCACCATTTGTAACTTCCAAGATTCCAACACTTGGCTCCATGTGCTCCTCAAATGCAACCAACATCACATTCACGCCATTAGAACAAAAATGCATAACAAACCAGTATGGACACTGCGTAAGCTAATTCTATCCAACAAACAATCCAGATGCTACTTACTCATGAAAACATGAACATTTAACAACATTTCTTCAGAAAATACAATACCAAATTGGTTCCCCCCATGTACTTGCACAACCCAAAGATGTCACTGCAACGCCTGACTTAAACCTGATCTACTTTGCATCAAAGGACTCCCATACCAACATGACTCACCGTTACAACCCTCACATGAACTCACAGATCAATTTATTGAATTCACATATACAAATGACAGATTCTCACAAGATACCATAACCAATAAAATGAACAAATACCAACCTCTACTCAACGACATCATCGAACAAGGGTGGAAAGTTGACCCCCTAATAGTCATCACAGCTGGAGCCCGAGGCACAACACATGCCCCTTCCATGGACACCCTCAAAGAAAAATTCAAAATCCGTGAAGTAGCCCTCAAACAAACGTTCAAAGATATAAACACTATTGCCATACACCATGTTGAATCCATCTTACTACATAAAAAAAAACTAGAAAATCACCAGCCCTTACCAACTGAATAAAACCTATACATGAAAAAGCGGCTTAAAATCACTTTTTAAAGAAACACGAAAACGACGGGAACTACCTCCCAAAGTTTTTGTTTCAATATTCCAAGTACAAATAGCCGTTTTGGCCTTTCAAAACTAGTAAGTATTACTTACCAATACACAAACATATTATTCAAAGCCAAAATGAAACACAAAATTTCTACCAAATCAAAGCCGAAATAAAAAACTGAACTTGCAAAAGAACGCAATTCCATCTGCAAGAATTTGAGAATGCGCTTGATAGTGCTTGCAATATAATCAGCACGATTGGATCTTGCTAAAGAATTCGCCAGCCCCTTCAACCAACGGTGATGGCCTGGACTACCTCTGAGCGGCTTAGACATACAGCAAAAATACTAATCGTGATTTAAACCCTCGTAGCTCGCCTCGAACATAACCTCTCTGGTACCAGGCTCAACACACCCCACTTGAAGCACAATCATTAACGCCCGAGCATCTTTTTGTAGATCTCCATGAAACCGCTGCTCCAAACGAGGCTGCTTTGGCGGACGAGACGACCCAGCTTCATCCGGACACTGAACCGCCATTGGCATAGAAACAGCTAGTTCAGATGGTTGATTTGACAGCTGTACCAACGAAAGCGCTAGCTCTGCCTGTAGTTGCGATTCTAAGTCCATCGTCTCTATAAGAACCCTCCAGTTAGACATCCTAAAGTCGAACTCGATGCAAAATACAAACTCCTAACAACCAAAGAGAAAACTCTACACTGACAGAGCTAACTCAAGATCTCTACTTATACAAAAACCTCGGGAATAAGAAACGTCACGCTGAAACTACTCAGAAGCGTCACCTTGAAATTTCACAACAAAAGTCATAAAGTCTTTCATGAATACTAACTATATACTTTTACATAGTGCTTGCTCTCTCACCACGACAGCAGTAATAAACCACTGCACACGTATCTCAAGATATTAGACGAAAACGATTGGTTACTCCAGATTTCCTGCCTATGATAACTCACCAACGACACCAAGCCACTCATATCACATAAATATTCACATGGCCCCAAGGGTAACTAAAACGAACCATTGCAACATCTCACTTCCCAAAAACAACCAACCTTGAAGTAATGACTTGGAGACCACACCCTCACACCAACCACATCTATATCCCAATATCCCCTAATTTTACTTGCTCTCTATGCCCGCTTAGATCAATTAATTGATTTATTTCACACTATTGCCGTACACTATGCCAGATCCATCCTACTACATAAAAGAAAAACCAGAAAATCATCAATCCTTCCTAATTAATTTTTTTTAAAAACACAAAAAACCCATACATGCGAAAGCGGCTTAAAGCTACTTTTTAGAATCTTGTCTCAAGTAGTAAGATAGGGCTGGTTGGTGGTACAACTTTCTTGCCTATGAATAACTCACTAGCAGTGTCAAGTCACCATATCACATTATTGCTCCAATGGGCCCTCACAAGAATCGAACCTAGACCACATAACCATGATACAACATCCTCACCACCAAACCATTAGACAGATGACTTAACAATCACCAACCCAAAAGACCACTATTTAAACACCCAAAGCTTTTATTTTATTCAGTTATGTGTCAGTTGTTAGGAGTTCTAAAAGTGTCTATTCCCGAAAGGGGTGAGTAGTTTGGTCTTAGTGGTCCTTTGTCTGGTGGGCATTGACTCATTAACCCCTAACTGCCCAACCATGCATATTTTGCATGATGTACAGATTTCATCCGTAGTTTCTCATCCGTCATGCACTTTTTGTGGTGTGATTTTTTTACTGAATTTTTTATGGGAAGTTAGCTTCATGTATGTGTGATCCGATCGAAAATGAAACAATTTTTGAAAAAATTATGCCTGATTTTGTGTTGCAGTGTTTCACCCAAAATTTTGAAGATTTTGGTCTAAAAGTGTTCTTGAAAAAAAAGAATCATAAAATGAAGCATCCAAAGAATATCCAAAAATCACTACACCTAGAGTACTACATTATAACCCATCACAACAAATTTCATCCATATATTGTCAATATCTTATTCGTAATTGAATTACAAAATAACTTTTTATTTTATGTTTCAAAATTTATAGAAAAAGATTAGTGATAGCAATCATAGATCTAACCGTATAGATAGAATCTAAAATTCAAAATGTATAACTTTTATTCATACATCAAGTTCTAAATATTCATATAAATTACATTTAATAATGCATCTTTGAAAAACTGCCTAAATTAGACATAGGTGAGGACGTTTAGGGGTTAACCAAATGAACAGACACTATATTCACGCCGGCCCTATAAAGGGACCAGAGTTTCTATCTATCTATCCAGCTGACCGAAGTAGATGGCAATGGGCCCATAGTACGCGCCTGAGCCGAGTAGTATTATGCATAGTAAGTACTACAGCTCCAATCATAACCTCTAATAAAACAAGATTAGAAACCAAAAAAGAAGACTTTCATTTTTGACTGGATTCATCGCCTACGTGCCTTTACGCCTAGTCATTTCGAATAATACCGGCAGGCGTTTTTATTCCACACAAGCCCTCGGGATAGGCCTTGACCCTTTACACTAATCCATCCGAACTCACAAATTCATTCCAGAGCTTTCCAACCAAAATGAATCAACAATGGCTAGAATATTTTCTAGTAAATCATCACCTGACTGTTACAGCACACAGTTATTAAAATTGCACACCCAACTTTCTGTAGAATTTACATTAAAAAATATGGACGCCATGATGGACATTATTAAAAAATATGGACGCCATGATGCTTAGGGTTTAAGGATCAATTAGTTTAAGTATATAAATTTTTTTTGGGAAAAATTGTAAAATTAGGTGGAATTAGTCAAGGACATTATAATTTTGTGTACTACCAAAATAGAAATTTGGCCTTAAATAGTGATTGGGTATTTGGTCATTAAATACTTAAATAATAAATGAGATTCTTTTTAGAATTCATCAATACTATATTTCAACATCTTGAATTTGAAAAACCAAATGCTTGTAAATATAATTGATATTCAATCTTTAATTTATATCAGCCCTTAACTTCCTGAACCATTTTGAGCGTGTTTTGGATCCTGATTTTTTCGGTTAAGGATACATGTTGTTCAAACTTATATAGTTCACTTTTTTACAAAATCAACCATAAGATCTTATAGATATGCAAGTCACCTTCATCTTTACAAAGTTTGGTGTCAATCTGAGTTATAGGTTGCTTAGATGAGATATAAAAGTGAAGGGTACTCCAAGAAATTCATTGTTTTTTCATTGCTGAAGATGAGCTTTGATCGACTCTCTTGGACACATACTATTTTAGAAAGTTGGCATCTTCTTTTCATTATGAAGATAATCAAGTTTTCTACGCATGACAACAAGTTTTGTATTTTTAGGATAAAAAATGAGTGAGAAAGAGGCCTTGATATGACATCTACTTTTTACTAGTTTACTTGTGACTTTGAGAGAAATTTTACAACTTCTTACAAATCTGATCTTCCATTGCAAAATCAGACACGGTAGGTTGAAAATACACAAAAGAACACATATAGTAGGAAAAAGAATATTGGAAAAAGGTGAAATCCAAGTGCGAGATTTGCATTTCAATAGCTACACCCACCTACAAGCCGCCTTGCCCAACTGGAACACGTGGCAGCTCGTCATTTGCCCGTCACTCCTTTCAGCTAACTTTTCTTCCTCAGTTTTGTGACCACCTAGCACTTGTGGATTTTTGTAAAATTGACAATGTGCATTTCTCCAAATCAGACTACACCATTGGATAGCTAACTCATTTCTACAAAAAATTAGCCCAAATTTTAAATCATTCGGGCACTCCTTCCTCAAGATATTTTTAGTTCTAAAAATAGTGCGACCCATTTTGGGTGGCCCAGGAAGTTAAGGGTTAAAAAGAATCTTCCACTTTTAATTTTTAATTTTATTGATTAACATAGTTGAATGCAATGAATGTAAGCGTAATTAAACCATTTGGATATGCTTTGGAAGTCATGGTTAAAAGAAACATATGCCATAAGAAATCACTATCAAGTTCTTCTTATGTATTGCATCTTTTCAGACATCTTTACATATTTGGAAATTTGGACTCCACCAAGTTGAAATCAATTTTCTTGAATAGTGCACAATGAAAAATGTATTTACTAAAACTAAATCATAATCGTAGAATTACAAAAATCTAGTTCATATTCTTATTCAATTAGATTATTATACATTTGTTAATAATATAATATTAAAACTGTAATTGGAAACCGAAAATTTCAAAATAAACCTTACTAAAACAATATGTTTTTTTTATAAACGCTTTGATTATAGAAATGTGTCAAAAAGACTATTACTTACAAAATGTTGTTATCCACCAATTTTTTACAAAATTTAAATTAGTTGCATTATTACGAATTTAAAAAATAGGAAATAATTTAGAATTGATTTGAACAAAATAACTTTATTCAAAAAAATAATTCACATTTAAAATTCAACCCTAGATCCTATTTTAATTCATTTTTCTCATTTTGAAATACGTAATGTTCATTTTTCACATGAGTTTTTATTTTTCTCGCTTTTCCATCATTGTTAACTTTTCCTTTTAAAACAAAGGAATAGATTTATTTTGGCCTTAGTTTGCTTCCATCAATCCTTATATTTTTGAGAATATATTTACATCCTTAGTGTACAAACATTACTAATCCAATTGGTTTCCAATGGTTCCTATCTTTACAAGAAATCAAATCGTTCAAGTTAAAAACCTAACTTTGGTGTCATGAAATACTAGGGGTTGATATGTAGATTGAACGATTTCTATATATATATATAATTTTTAATTTTTAATTTTCATTGTCATTTCTCAATTCCCTCAATTTTTAAGAACGTTAAAACTTGATAAAATCTAGAACAATTTTTTTCGTGGAAAGTCATTTCTATTGAAAATGCATGTTTTTGCACATTAAGTATTATATAATTGAATATACTAAATTTTGGTTGTTTTGAAATAATATTTGTGAATTTTTAAAATAGAAATAGAATAGAAATTTTATTAAAGTTTCCAAAACGAATATTTTAACAAAAATTATTCTCGAACTTGTTATTAAGTTGCCTATATTTTGGCCCTTCTTTGTATTCCTTTCTAGTTTACAATTATATTCTCGTTTGATTTGTACCTTTTAGTCATATTTGCATGCAATTTAATCACGTTGAATTGGCATTTTCTTAATTGGAGTTGTAGTCCCAACCTTGCAACTCCAAGTTACATAAAGGAAACAAATTACTTTTGCACTTAAAATAAGAATAATGTCTTTTACCACTCTTTGCTAGTTAGATTTGCAAGGGTAAGATCCAAACTCCTAATTACGAAAAAATTAATTCAATGTAATTAGATTGCATTCTACTATGACTTTGTCATTGGTCTGACAGTTGTGTAAGTTGGAAAAACATTTAAATGCACATGTGTTAAAAAAATAACACAAAATGCATAAAAATAGCAATTAACTATGAATTATAAAATAACTCTAATTATATATAATGTTTTTTAGAAAATATGAAAAGAACTACTAATTTTTTTTTTAAATTATTAATTTTTGATAATTTTTTTGTGAATTATAATTATTAACTATAAAATCTTTATTTATCAAGAAATAGAGCTTTTAATTTAGTATTAAGCTTCAAAATCATCATGTAGAAAAATCTTTCAAATGATGACCAAACCAAAAAATATATATATAAATATAAAATTAAAAATGATTTAATAAAATATAATTACTATATGTGTGCACAGAAAAACAATGTTTAATACTTTAGACACTAGCAATGAAAACAATTCATTATTTAGTATTTCACTTCATAAACATGTTAAAAAAACCTTAATGATAAGAAGAATGTAGAATGATCATAATAATTATAAGCCATTTAAAGCTATTGATTTTTTGAAGAATTATATTTAATTAATCTTAGCCCTAAAAGTGTCATTTGTTTAAAAGGGCTTTTTTAACAACGAACACTATATGTATTTAACATTGCATTCATATTATGTTTTGATTTAGGGCCTCTAATTTAGGGCCTCTTATATGACTATTACTAATTACAATACATTTATTCATTAATGTTTTGTAACTAAACTATTTTTGATTGAAAATTGAAATGTGGCTCATTAATAAATCAATAAAAATGTTGTTGAACTTGCAGGATTGAGTGTGATCATTCATGCAATACTCACAAGCCGTTCCATATTTCAAAGAATGAAAAACTATACTATATATGCAGTGTCCATCACAGTTCGTATAGTTGTTGGGTTTTGTCTTCTGTGCCTTATTTGGCAATTTGATTTTTCACCTTTTATGATCCTTGTCATAGCCATTTTAAATGATGGAACCATAATGACAATATCCAAGGTTTTTTTTCTAATTATTTGATTTCTAATAACTTAGACAGAAACTCAAATTTTATTTATTTATTTATTTATTTATTTATTTTATATATATATATATATACATATATATATTTCAGCTCAAAAAGATCCACCCCTAAAAGAATTGACTAATGTTACGCTTATGTTTTTAAAATTCTATAATTCTATCATATTTCTGAAAAGCTTACAAAATGAAGATGAAGCTACTAATTGTTTTAAGGGAAAATAAGCTTCATAAAAAGAATTATATTCAGAACTTTATAATTGATTTAGTAACATTTTCAAATTGGAAAGTGGATTAAGGAATACTAGGATTAGGAATTGTCTTCCTCAACTGGTTAAATGAATGTTGGTTAAAGCGAATAAAAATAAACAAAATGAACAAAGCAATGTTAAAAACAACCAAAAAATGAAAAAAGTTGCTTTGTTTATTATTTCTAATGTGGTAATATCTATATTCAAAGTTTTTAATTAAGTAAAAAAATGTAGCATATATCTCCATTTTTAGCATTCTATCAAATTTAATATCTATCAAATTTAAAGTGTAATATCTATCAAATTTAAAGTGAAATTGTTTAACTACTAAAGGATCAAGTGTCCTAACTAGGACATTTAAAGAACCGGGTAGGTTCTAGTGAACACATTTTAATTGAATTTTGGAGCAAACTTAATAGTCGATTCCCCCATGTACTACAAAAATGGGAATTGTTTTTTTTTTTGAATTTCAACACCATATGTGTAAGTTATGAGGGAAATTGTGTTTTTTAAGAAGAAAGGTGAGCGGGGCAGTTGGAAAATGGTTGAATTCCTTCTTCTTTTTTAGGGAGGAGGGGGGAGGGAAAGACGGACAACAACAAGGGCAGATAGTAGCTCCTCTTTCTCTACAGCAGATCGGCATCCAACTACCAAGCTTAAAAAGATGGAGAATTCTTAATAGAAACACTTAGAACAAAATCTTGTAAAGGTTGGAATAGTAGAACTAATATAATTTTCGATCTTCCCTCGATAGTTGGTGTAAATTTCATTCAGATTATTCAGCTAAATAATAACACAAGTTCCAAGGAGATAGTACCTGGGAGGAGTGAGGACAAATTAAGAAGAATCAAATGCAAGGAAAATTTCACCGAAACTATAGTTCAGAAGAATGCGGCCTTGCCAAAGAATTTGGCTCTATTGCTTATATACATATACTGTACATCCCGATCTGACTAGTACTTGTCAAATCAATTAAAAAGTCTTCTAATGTGTGGAGAAAAATCAATTTGTTTTAGAAGTAGCGAGTGAAATTAGAGTAGTAAACGCAAAGGTTCGTTGTGGTAAAATGAACTCAAGAATTCCTTGATATTAAATGTATAATGATAAATTTAAAAAAATAAAATTCAATAAGGACGTTAAGGTACCTTGAATGTGATGTCAAATTTCCAGAATTTCTCGAAATAGGAAGTTGCATGTTTTTTACATGACCAGCTTACTGTGGATTTTTCAAAAGCGTGAAGAATTTTTTACAATGCAGCACAAGACAATCTGGAAGACCAATAAGACGTTCACAATATTCGTTTTCTATGGAACAAAATCTTTGAAGACAAATGAGGAAGTCGAAAGTAAAAATAAATAAAAATTGAATACCAACCAATGGTAAATGTTTATGGGACCTCCAAGGCACGCCTACGCTCCCGACATTGGGAACGCCGGCGTTCCCGGAGATCCCGTCACCTGGAGTTATCATCCATCGCCCCTATATCATCCATCGTCCCTATATCATCCACAGGCTTTGAGCTTTTTCCTTTTTTGCGGATACTTTTACTTTTTTCCTTCCCTCGAGTTAGTAAAACATTAGGCTGAGTTGCAATTTTCTTTTACAATAAGAGACAATGTCGCAAACTGGAAGGAGAGAAGACGCTCGCCGTCAAGTTCTTCTGGGTAGGACTTGGTGAAATTTTTGGTGAGCTACGACTAGCAGCTTGCTGAGATCAATTGAATTTCAGGTATGCGTAATCAAAACAATTGACCAACGCTTAATCAGTAGTAGCATTGCACAAGGCTGTAGCAATAAGTGATATCTATAAGTAGGGACAGAAGAAAATCTTAGTATGAAATAAACAACTTCATCTTTTCGAAGTGTATTGTGTAATTGGCAGCTCACGGTTCATACACTCCGATCATTTGCTCTAAATTTCCATTTTCATCTCTATGTGATTTTAGTATTAACGTGTTTGAATTCACAAGAAGCTGATGAAGCACGTGATCAAACATTCCCAACACTCCAATCGAGCAGCTCATCTTAGTCCGCGGCGAAGGCGCCGAAGATTTCGTGATCAGGAGCAGCCCCGTGCAATGTGAGTTTTTCTTTTGTTTGTGAGTTCATTGTTTTCTCAAAGTGGTTCGTTGAAGCTTTAAACCCTAGCTCTCTCTCTTTCGTCTTCTTGTTGAACATTGCGGTCTTTTCTGTGGTTTTGTTTGCTTTACACAAACTTGCATCCAATACAAGTACATCGCGTCTTGGTCCTGACTACTACAGTGCTGATAGACTGGTTAACTGAACTAGTTTCAACAGACTGTTCGACTAGTTAGGGTTAACAATACGAAAGAATTTTTAAAGATTTTGAGCGGTAGGGCAACTCACAATTTAGAATGAGATTACAGGACGCGGGTATCAATTCCAAAATCTGAATTCAAATAACATTGTCAATTGGTGTGTCCTTTGTTACAGAGCCGCTTGCACTTATTTGCGCAGATAGAGAGAACTTGGAGCAAATTAGAACAATGATCATGTAGAAATTTTCTTGAGATGGAGTCGGGCGTGAGATGGAAGTCACGAGAAGCAGCGGCAGTTGCGTTGGAGGAGCCCATGTCTAGTTTTAGTACTGGAAGGCGAAAACGGAGAGAAATTGATAATATATGTTATTTCTAGCAAAGAAAAGGCCCTGCGAGCAAAGTTTGGCCTTCTGAAGCCATTGGTGAAATCTATTTGCCGATCCGAGCTAGATTAAAAAAGTTAATAAGAAGTTCACTAGTATATTTGTGTTTCTTTGAAATTCTATTTTTTTCCATTGAAAATAAAGGAATAGAAAGTGAAAATAGAAATCAAATTGAATCTTTTTCAAACAAAGTAGATTAGATGTTTAAAAAAGTAAAAAAAAAGATAAGAGAGAATCTTTGAAAAATGAGGCTAAAAGTCATTTAATCAGTGACTTTTAAAATTGACAAGAATTAATATTTAGTTTTTTTGCATTGATCTTGAAAAATGACAAGAGTGCATCAAATCAAGATAAAAATCAATTAAATTTTTTTGATTTGTGAAAAATGGATATTATCAAATTAATGTAAAAGTAAATTTTTATAAGTAAAAGAAAAAAAAAATCATAATTTTTTGCAGTAATCTTGCAAAATGAGAAGAGTATATCAAATCAACATAGAAATCAATTAAACCATATTGAGAGGTACATTGAGGTACTTCTAGCAAATTTCATACCCGACAAAACGTATAGGTTGGTACGGTTCTTTATCACGTTAGAAGGGACGGCATATGATTGATATCAGTCGCAGATCCCCGAGACATTTGCAAATTGACCCACATTGCAAAAGGTGTTCTTGAATCGCTTTAAGCTTGAGATCGAGCTACAAAACGCTTTGGTGGCACTAACAAATATTATACAAAAAATCTCGGAGTACTTCCGTCAATTCAATACGGTGGTAATCCGGTTCTTAGAAAACCATTTTACTGGTGAAACTATCTGTCATTATTTCATCCCAGACTTCAACAAACAAATCACCATACAAGAGGAGTTGAACGTTAAACCTACCATGGTGAATGAGGCTCTAGAAGCAACTCGTCATTTGGAAAAGATTGAAATGGAAATCAACTGGATGTGGAATGGAACGGTAGCCCTGATACTTGTGCACTACTTATTCCCGCAAATTGTGAACTTAAACTTTGGGGAGTCATGGAGGAGTTCACATTACAACCTCGGTTATATTCATCTATCTCCCATAAATTAGAGACCACCGTTTGAACATGGTGAATTTTTTTTTAAAAATAATTCTGGTTGTAAAAAATTGCCTGTCAAAATCCAAAGATAAATTTAAGAATGATGATTTTGATTTAAAAAATCATCAGTAACTTTATTTAATTATAAATTTTGCATAATTTATTCAATTTCAATGTATTTTGACTTTTTAGAACGTCATGAAGTATTATTTTTGCATTATATGAAAAACCAAAACAAGAGTAAAAAGATCAAAAGTATTGATAGCTTGGAGGCTAGGAAGAATCATGTCATAAAATTATCATTAGAAAAGAATCAATTTTTTTGCAAAATAAATGTTCTTGTGTACCTTTTCTACTAAAGAACCTGTTGTGACTCAAAGAGAAAAACTCGGACTCACGGTGGAATACTTCAAATTTTGCGTGCCGAAGATTTTTTGCCGAAGTTGTGAGGGTGGCATGTTGGTTGATCAGCTGCTATTAGAGCTCGGTAATTTGCTAGTGAGAAGCTGCTACTAAGGCGTGGAATTTGACCTTCCATGTTTAAGTGGTTTGGGAGGCGAGAATCAATTGTAACTAATTTGAGAGGGTGCGGATGATGTTCAATGGTGCGGCGTCTTTGGTAGTTGTAGTTAGGTATGTTAGTTGGATGATTGGTATTGACAAAGAGATCGAAACGAAGAATTTCAATTCGAGTCTAGCTATTGTGATCAGTAGTGGTGCTAATGCTGTTGTCAGTACGGATGTTGCAATTTTTGGAATTGTAATGGCTGGTGTCGCAAGTACCAATGCTGGTGGCGGAAGAGTAGGTGTTGCTTGTACCGATGCTGGTGGCAGAGGGATCCGTAATTCCAGAACGGAAGTTGCTTTTGCCGGAGTCGAAGTTGCTGGTATTGGCAGTGAAGGTGATAGTGGTAGCACGGGCAACATCTAGACGTCGGAATATCAGGAGGCATGTGATGGGACCGGTTGTGGAGCAATTGATGTAGCGATGTTTTCGAAGGAGAGATCTACGGACAGATACATAATTGTTCCTGTGTCGCGTAGGTGATCGTCGCGGTCTTCAAATCGAGGTTTTACAAATTCTTGGAGTGCCAAGTTTGCGTCCATGTTCGTAGAAGTACCTACCTTCTTTTTTTACCTTGGATGGGGATGGGTCGGGGTGCGTTTGTAAGCACGTGCATGCTCCCGCCCTGGAATATGGAAGGATAGGTACCTGAGCTGGAAGTGACGTGATTGATGACGAGAACTATCCAGTGGTCGAGGGTCGGTACTAGTGAGGCCGGTAAGGAATGTTGATAAGGACCGTTGTGTGCTGTAGGAGTTAGTGCGGTCAGGGCTAGTTCGGTATAGACCGGTAATGTCGGACTGGTGTCCCAAGGTACAAAGTGGGTCAACAACTTGTCACAAACCTTAGCTGAGTGGTATTGAGTGGATTTGCCACTTTGAAGTAGATTGATCTTGTTTGTCAATTTCTCCAATATCATCCTACTACGGTTCTATGTTCTTATACCATTTGTCTCAACCTCGTCCAAAGTCAATAGTAGGAGCATACAATTTTGTGAATAATAAGTGTTTTCCTTTCAAGTAAAGCCTCTAAAAGAAGCCCTATTTCCAAGTGCGGAGCTTGGTAGGTCCTTTGTTGATACTCCATCTATCGTGTAAGTTTGCGTGCTTATTGAAATACTCTTTGAACTCAGAAACATAGTCGTACTCAGACATATCTGGCTGAAGATTAACCATGTACGTAGATCCCAAAGGTAGTTTCAGTACCTTAGTAATAACAGCCTCGGTAATGTTGAATAGTTGGCTGTGAGTTTGGCTGATGATTATATCAACAAAAGTGTTGGACGCCGTGTTGATGAAGTGTTCAATGATATCTTGCCGACTTTGTAGACCGTCTATGGGAGAAAAACGTAGTCCTGTAATCCCACCTGGCGAATCTAGTCGACCTCATATGGTCGGGTAGTGGCGTACTTTTTTCATCACACCAAGAGTGTCATTGGTACCAAGACAATAGTCGTCCAAGGTCCATTGGTCAAAACGTCTTTGGGATACTGTCGTTGATCGGGAGAGGTCTATTTGTGTCCTGCCATCTAGCAAAAACAAACACGGTACGGTACTACACTCCTCACTTGGATGAAAGGACATAGGGGAGATATTAGGCTAGAAGAGAAGGGAAGAATTTGACACCACGGAATTTACTTTCATTGCCAATCCTTTCTACTTCAAAATTGTCAAAAAAATTGTTGCTACTAGCTAACTGTTGCTCTTTTCACTCGGAAAACCAAAAAGGGAACGAAAAGGAGAAGGAGGCCGGAGACGAGCGTCAACCGGGAAAAAGAGAGAACCGAGATGGGAGAATAATGCAAGGGGGGAGGCAGATTATTAAAAGGGAGGTTGGAAAGGTAATGAAAGAAGTGGTAATGATAGATGGCGGCATTAAAAGACAAGTAGTGGAAGTGAAGATCGAGTTTTGTTGAGACACGTGGCTATTTGCTGGCGTGGATTAGGGTTTGTATGTACCAAATTTAAAGACGTCTAGATTGGATGTAGGGTCTAGATTACCGATGCTGTCGGCAAGTCCGGGAACGGATTCAGGATTATCTATGCTCACGGCAGCTCTGCGGTTGGATACGGGCTTACTGATGCTCTTGGCAAGTCTGGGGTTGGGTTCGGTTTTACCGATGCTGTTAGCTAGTTTGGGTTTCCAATGTTTTTGGCCGGTTCGAACGTAGGATCGGATTATCTGAGGCTGTTAATCAGTCAAGAGGTAGAATCGTACTATCCGAGGTTGTCGGTAGGGCCGAGAGGAGCTTTTTGCTTATTGGGTGAGCACGAGAGTTTGTTTCGGTAGCTGGTTTGAATACCGCAAGGATAAAGTTGAATGGAATTGTAGATGAAGCGGTGGTCTTCCCTACGTCATCGTCGTCGATGGTGTCGTGTTGAAGATATATTTCACTTTTTTTTGGAGCATTATGAAGTGCTTGAAGTAGTTGATTATCGTTGAGGAATCCGTAGGGCTTGAGCTTGTTGATGTTGACAATAATTGGATCTAGATCAAATTTGTCAACAACTACGAGCAACATAGTGTTATTTGGAAGAGGGTGTTGGACTTTGTAGGAGCTAAACCACTTATGTTTGAGCTTATCGAGGTGAAGATTGATACTTTTTTGGTACCAAAGTTCCAAGTTGCCTAAGTTGAATTGGTGAGTGATTCCGGTGGTTATTTTCTATTGTGTGCGGTTCCATTAAGTGATGCCTTGATTGTCGGGAATTCGGTAGCTTGATTTGTGTAATTGCTCTAAATCGGCTATTTGGTATGAGCACTTGACCGGTTGCCCGGTCAAAATGTCATATAGCCGGCCAAAAGTGGGTATGAAAAATATTCCAAGCAATAAACTTCTTTTTACCTAGGCAATTATGTGGGACATTACTAAGTAAAAAATGATGAAAATTGGCCAAAACCATTACAAGAGAAATGGGGCCTACGGAGGGCTGTCTCAATGGTGGTTGAGCATGTTAAAGAAAGGTTCCCAAGAAAGTTCTCAAGCCCATGACCAGCCTATATTAGCAGTAATGTATGCCACCAAGCTACGATGACGTGCCCCAAGATTCGCGGGAAACTGTAGATATTTACGGGAAATTGGAGATATGCGCAGGAACAGTGTCACTGTGCCTCCGACAACACTCCGGTCTTTTGTTGTGTGATGTTTCTGAACGATGTTTGTGCAAAATCTCAAATTGAAGAAGCTCAAATTAGTTGTCTGTGCAAAATCTCGAATTGAAGAAGTGATTTGTGGTCCGCTTCTTTGTGGTCCGCCGTGATGGAACAGTATGCGACTTCTCGTTTTGCAAATGCATCAAAGGTTATACTAACGCAAAGAACCTTGCACTGGCTATGCAATACGACTACAAAGTTTTGTTCAAACATGAGCGCAAGAATTGTTTCGATGTAGATCTGCCATACTCTCTCGATTTTTGTCCTTCCCCTGACCCACACAAACCGCTTGCTAGTGATCTGTTTCCGCCCGCTAAACCCACTGAAGTTGTCTCTAATGGATCAAAACTTAAGTGATTCCAAGCATAAGGAGGAGAGCTCATATGAAACTTCTGAGCCAAAGCCAAGACTGAAGCACAAAAGACAGCAATTGCGGGTTTAAGGTTTAGAATCGCGCGAAGGGGTGGGCCGGGTGCCATCTGAATATTGGCTCGTGTTTAGGGTAAACGATCTTGTTGCCAAGGGCTACTCTCTTTTGCTGCAGCTTCAAGGATTAGCTTCGCCTCAGCATGCCTTTCTTGCGCTGTCAACAACAAGGTGAAAAACCGCCAGCCCTCCACCCATGCTCCACTGCAGATGTCCAAGAAGCGCTTTGCACAGTCAAATGCTATGCTAAGTTGACGCATTCTAAACCTAAATAAAAAACTATCATTGGATCTTCACTCTCTAATGCAATTGCTTCCTAAAAAAACAGTTGTCACATTGACGTTAGAAACATTGCCGCACTGCACATTGACTACAAATGAGCATCAAATTGACAATTGTGATAATTTACAAGACTTCAAATAAAGACAACGTATCAGTTCATCCAGGTTTTGTCAGAGATTATTGAGAGCAAGCTCGCTCACATTTTCACTGTGAATTGCTATGCAGACAGCTAGCCAAGGACTTGGTGGTGTCCGGAACGGCTTCAAAGTCGTTGTATGGTACTTGCGAGTCTATGTACAAACTTGATTTGGTATGGCAGAAAGATTCAAGCCCTGTATGCCCACAGCTGTCAATAAATTGAGTTGAATGTGAACACTCTTGTGTGCTGAGAATTGGTATAGATTGTTATTAAAGGGCCCGGAGGAGCTGTTCGAGGTGATATCCCAAGCACTTCTATTGTCAGTGGATCGGGACTGCATCAGTGGATGTGGTGGCAATGTCCATGTCGCGTAAGCAACGTAACTTTGTGTGTATGCTTGCTATTATTTCACTTCCAATTGAGTGTTTTCAGGTAATTAATCCCTAAAGAATATCCATGTGAAAATGTAGTTAGATGATACTTTTGAAAGAAGGTATAATCTTTATAATTATAAGACATATTTTGTGAGAATCGATGCAGCAATGAGTGCAAGTCCCTCCTAAAGTTCTACTATTTCTTGTGCGGGGATTTGTCACACAACAATCTTAGTGGGCAAGTACCTTCTTCAATCTCAACCCCAGAGCATCTGCTCACAATGTAAGACTATTCAATTTGCAAACGTACTAAGCAGTATGATTGGTACTTGCATGCTACGGTCTTGGAAAGTTCATTAGCAAGAGATGAAACTAATCAAGGTGTGATTCAATTGGCCAGAACTTCCTTTCTGAATTTGGAATGCCGAGTAGATTGAAAATTGCGAGCTAAATTCAGGTAGGTGTGGATGTATCGGTGTTGCATGAGTGTTTTTGTTTGTACAAATGGAATCTAAAATTCATGCTAACATACAGTACAGTACCTAGAAGAAATGTTACACAATTCCTTCTTTTGTGTTTCAAAGAACTCCTCATAATATCAAATATAATTGGTTTTTTTCATCTTGCATATTTAATATTCAATTTATACATGATTCCAAGCAAGCGTACCAAATTTGGGTTTAAAAAAAGCAAAATCCCATTTTTGGTGGATTTTAAAAGTCCAATTTCTTGATTTTACGTGAGAATTTATTGAAAAAAATTGGTGATGAATTTTTATAATTTTATTGCATAGGTGTGTTGGAAATATCCATATGCACCTTTCATATCAAGGAACACCCCATTCATTAACAAAAACATCCTCTATGAAGAATTCATTGTGATGAATCACATACTCTAATTTTGTAAAATAAATATCTTTTTATTATAACTAAATTTTGGCAAAGTAATTGTACTATCATGCTTAACTATACCAAGTTAGTTACAATGTGAAGATCAAGTAGCAAAATTTAGTTATAATAAAAAGATATCTATTTTACAAAATTTGGGCATGCAATTCTTCACAATGAACTCTTC
Organism: Pohlia nutans; assembly: GCA_022496805.1. Taxonomy (NCBI): domain Eukaryota; kingdom Viridiplantae; phylum Streptophyta; class Bryopsida; order Bryales; family Mniaceae; genus Pohlia; species Pohlia nutans. The sequence goes on along the minus strand of CM040106.1, from coordinate 7,098,368 downwards.
ATAGAGGATGTTTTTGTTAATGAATGGGGTGTTCCTTGATAAGAAAGGCGCATATGGATATTTCCAACACACCTATGCAATAAAATTATAAAAATTCATCTCCAATTTTTTTCAATAAATTCTCACGTAAAATCAAGAAATTGGACTTTTAAAATCCACCAAAAATGGGATTTTGCTTTTTTAAACCCAAATTTGGTATGCTTGCTTGAAATCATGTATAAATTGAATATTAAATATGCAAGATGAAAAAAACCAATTATATTTGATATTATGAAGAGTTCTTTGAAACGCAAAAGAGGGAATTGCGTAACATTTCTTCCGGGTCCTGTACATATATCCTAAACACATAGAGCCATTTTAATTTCTCATGTGTTTATGATTGTACGGATGGAATCTAAAAGCACAGTGCAGACTTTAGCTTAGCTTTTCTAGTTCTGATCATTCTTGTTGTTTCATTGCAGTCTCAATATGCAAAGTTAACATGTTTGCAAGGCTGGTTCTGTATACCCTGCTTCCATTATAACTCTAGATACGTAATGTGAAACAAAGTAGTGTTTTGTATGGAATAATCAATTATGCTTCTCTTGACCGTGGTTCAGGAAACTAGAGGCATATGGTTAGATGTTTTGTTTAATTTGAAGGTAATTCATATCATGTCTTAGTATCACTATCCATAATTGGCAGTTACAGTAATTTTTACTTGGAGAGGTGAGGAAGATGGAACGCTAGGACTAATTACCCAAGTGGTTTCTGATGCAGAACATCAACCAACTGGCGAAAATTAAATTGCAAGGAAAGGTGAAGCATGGGAGGAATTGTCAATATCTAGAAGGTACTCAACAATCCCTTATGTGCCAAGTTATCAATTGTAGCTATAATGCCACATTGTACACATCGAATGTCAGAGCTATGCTGTCTTTCATTTTACCTCAGACCTCATGATCCCTATTATTGCGTAATTTATGCTAATGAACAATACGTAATGCAGCATACAAAAATCTCAGAGGATGTTATTTCATGCTCACATACAGTGCATATATCCTGAATTGTAGTAATCAATACAAAAACCTAGAACTTCCACTTTAAATTTTTTTACTTATTCAAATAATTATCAAAAAAAAATTAAATAAATATGAACCCTTCTTAATTTTTTGTAGTATCAAAAAAGGAAAATAATCATGGGTGGCTCACACCAATGCCATTTTTTATGTCTGCTGGATAGAAGTATGCAGACCTTGAAAACGCATGTCACTTGTTTTTTAGCTCAATGATTGCCATCATGTCATATGTTGATTGCGTGGCATCGTTTTTATTGTGGTAATTTGATGTACGAAGTGTATTATCCATTTTAATGGAAATCTTTGATTCGGATGACAAGCGCATGTTGACGGCATCAAAGGATCAGACGGTATTACAGTCTCTTGAAAATAGTGCATGCTCATTTAAATGGCTTAGTGTCGTGGGTCTCTTGTGTTTGGCTAGTCTACAACTCCTGTGTGGATTGCAACCCAGATTTATTGACGATGGTTTCAATATAATTGACAGTATTTCTGCCCTCTGCAGGTACGACTTTGGGATGTTAAATCTCATGTGTCTTTGGGAGTGATGAGGGGCCATTCTGGAAGCATTAAGTCACTGTGTGCTCATCCTTCAAATCAACGTACGTTAGTTCTTCTCCTTTGGTGTTAGCTGTGATATATACTATACCTATACATTTTAATCCCTAAATGACCTGAAAACCCATATTGGGCCTCAAGAAAATTTTAAGGTCATTTCGTCAAATTTATTTGTTTTTTGACCAACACATTTAATGTTCTTCATTGATTCCGGGGACATAAAATTTGGTCTTGTTTGAATTTTTTTTTCCACAATAGATCAATTGAATTTGTTGTTTCAAACCATGAATCCTTGGTCCTTTAGGGGTTGCTGTTAGTAGAAAACAGCGTTCATGATTTGATAATCAAATTGTGGAACGAGATTGACAGAGAAACTATTGTCCAAAGGTATTGTAGAAACTAGGAAGTTTTATGTCAGAAATTTCTCTAGGGGGTTTTCTACTTGAGTTGGTTGCCAAATATCGAATGATCTTGGAGCAACACCTGCCAATTATGGAAGTGCATTTTGGAGGAGAAATTCTCTTCTAAGTTGAAGCTGACAACAATTTATTTTTACTACAGAACTTCTTGCCTTAGGGTCCAAAGATGGGAGTGTAGCACTCTGGGACTTGCGAGATTCAACTTCAAATGGATCCACAATCAAGTTGGACTGATAAAAAATACAAATACTTACAACTTCCACTTTAATTTTTTTTACATATTCAAATAATTATCAAAAATTAATTAATTAAATATGAAAACTTTTTAAATTTTGTAGTGCTAAAAAAGGAAAATAATCAAAATATTGATTCATCTATCCCAAATATAGTACTTATCTTATTTGATCGGTTTTAGATGTCTCGACCTTAATGTCTCCTAGACAACTTGCCCTTATTTACATGTCTGAAACTTCTGGTCCAATATTTGACCTTTTAGATTCTAAGTCTTTTTTGATTCCAATCATAATCACCACCTCACGTTCAAACAAGTTCTAATTAGGAGGTAATGAAGCATGCACGTACGTTCCATACCCAAAGTTCCGTCAGCGGCAGTCATCTGGAGCTTTGAAGGGAACTTCTCAATCTAATTCTGCTACTCAAGTTGGAGCCATGAGAATCTCCCAACATGTTTGCTTGAAGGTATATTGTCCTTATAGCTTGCACATCCTTCTCACCCCTTGACCACTATAATCACATCCAAGATTTGGTATCACAAACTGTCATCTCATATTTGACCTCATGTTTTTTTTTATGTATCTCATATTATATGTTTATATTGAGTTGCCTTCATTATAGAGGCCCTTTTTTCAATTCCTTTTTTATACCTTTTATAAACCTTTGTTTGTGTTGGTTTTGCAGGAGAGTGGTTTGGTATAAATGCGAGGTTTTGTCATGAGAAATTTAAATGGCTCTATGTGGTGTAAGTGCGGATAACGCATACAAAGTTCAAACATGGATTGCAGGAAGATATCGACCACTGATTACTCGTGGTAATCCATTGCATAATCATGTTTCACGTTCTTCATTTGAAAAGAGAAGAAAAGCTTGTGAGACAAATTTGGATTTGTGGTTGGATGGAAATTTATATCCGCTTGATCCAGCATCAAGAAAGCGTCCAAAATTTCAATCACCAGGAGAATTCTTGAAGTATGTTGCTAAAGGAGAGAATGGACTACTCGGATATGTCAAAAGACTTGAGAGCAGTAGCGGGCAAACTGCGGCGCTTGTGCAAGAGAAAGAGATTGAAATACAGCTCCTATGAGAGCGATGTACAAAATTGATAAAATCTTAGGGCAATGAGACGGGTGATTTGCAAGCTACAATAGCTGAATTATAGATGCAGTTGCGCAGCTTCAAAGGAAGCATAAGTTTGTTGCGCAATGAGTACGAGGGGAGGTTATTGAGTACGAGTAACAAAAATGAAGGACTAGAGTTGCGTCTTTAAGGATCTGATGAGAAACTGCAAAAGATTGAATGATTATACTCTACTGAGCTCTCTATCTTATGGAGCAACCTGTCAAGTACAGTGAAAGAAATCTCCACTCTGAAACGAAAATTGGATAGATTGGTAAAACTCCATATGGTATTAAACAACAAGTAAGGCCACAAAAAGACCTTAGTGAGCTTGCATCCACGGTGGCCATGCTAAAGCAACACGACGACTTGCTCGTTTACTTGTACCCCTAGCAACAACTACTGCCATTCAGACAGAGAATTTATGTGCTGCAACAAACAAGCAATTATGTAGGAGTAAGCAAGTACAAGAAGTGAATGCTAAAGTATTTGCAAGCATCTTGTAAAAGCTAAAATAAACCCAATGATGTCTTTGCCGTCAATGACTTTTGTAGGCATTTACATAGCTAATCATTACTTGATAAAGGTTGGAGCATCATTAAGACCCCACTCTATTTTGGAAACATGTGATCAAAGCGGGATTACACAAATAGGATATTCCGAAACTTACAAAAAATTTCAAGGCGGTCTGAAATCTGCTGGCAAGGGTTTACGTGTTGGGTGTTTATCTAAACCATACTAAATTAGTTTATTGCGCAAAGAACGGAATAGAAAAATCCAGGACTATATTGGAGAATGGAAATGTATTCAAAACACTTACAATCCGCCTACCAGTGCTACTAAGTCAAAAAAGAGTGGTGAGAAGGAGTCTTTGAAGTTAACAAAGTTCAACAGCTTATTCCTGGATATTGAGGTGGTGCAACAAACAATGGTGTGTTTATACGGCATCACTCCTGCAGGTTTGACTCGCCCAAGATCATTTTCTTTCTTATTGGATTACACATACACAAACCTAATTTTCTATAAAATATAGAGTAAAAAATTCACACATCAAAAAGTCAATGACGAATGAGTAATTTGAGTTTGATTTTGTCCATTATTTTGATTCTAGACATGTTCTGTGCATTTCAAAAAATAGTTAAATAACATTAAAATTACTAAAATAATTAAAATAATTAAATAATGGATTTCCTGAAATTAAAAAAACAATCATTTCTACATTCTTATGTTATCTAATTTCTAAAAAATCTTTACAAGAGAAGATTATTATTACTATTACTATTTAAAACCATTTAATATTTTGGAATTGATATACAAAAGAAAGTTCTAGATATTGAATTTTAGATTCCATCCGTACGGTTTGATTCACTAATACTATCAACAATATTTGATTATAAAATTTGAAAGTTAAAATTAAATATTCCTTCTAAATTCAATTACAAACATAATTTTGATTTTTTTTTTAGTAAACTTTGTTGGAATGAATTTGAAATGAGATATTCTTAAACGTAATGATTCTTTGAAATTTTTGTGCTTTTTAAATCTATGACCTCATTTTTGTGTTTCTTAAATCTAAGACCTCATTAATGAGAACGTGAGAAGAATTTGAATTTGTTAGTCATTCTCTTTCTGGACGCTTTGACGTTTTAGGGGTTAAACAAATTTGTTATGACTTTTGGTTCTTTAAACAAATTCGTTATGACTTGTGTTTGTGCAATTGTCATTTGAATATTTCATGTTGGCTGTCTTTTGTAGAAATCAAAGATGGGCCCCACATATTTGTGCTTAAAATGGACGAAGCAGAAATAATTCATGGAGAGAAGCTGGAACGCATTTGCATAACTCTTATGAATAGAGCCCTCGATCCAAAAATCATTCCAGGAAGCAGTGCTTATTTCTTTGTGCAGTCGGAGCGAGAGATTTAGCCTGTTGGTTGTTTTCGAGTACCAAAAGAAACACATGCAATGCTATCTTAGGTATTTGGATAGACCAATTTTCCATCCCTCATTGGTGCTCAAGATGTTGGCCAACCATTGATAATAGAAGGTGTGGGATCTTTTCAAGTAAAGTGGCAATTGTCTTGTAATATAAAGACCATAAAATGCCTCTACAGTCTAAAAAGGAATGCCAAACTATCATGTATGTATTGCAATTAAGAAAAGAGCAAAAATGTAATTATCACAGAAGCACAGGCAGTGGCTGCAGCAAAGAAACGAGCACCTGGTTGGGCAGGTGAACTATTTGCAAGTGACATTGAAGCTGAACCATTGTTTGAAGCAGCAACTGCAGCTCGGTGGAAGCCGATTTTTCCAATTCCATTCTAGCGTGTACACTTTTGTACACTTCATGCCTTAAACCGAATACACGAAAAAATGTTACACATGCACTTTCAATATGTTTGGACAATTCGAGATAAGAAAGTCCAATCAGCAAAAATTCTAGACATCGAGAAAGTACTCTCCAATACAAGTATACAATGGTGTTTTCTTCCCGTACTTTTAGACAAATTGCTACATTATGGCTAGGATTAAACAGTCAAATGCACATGTGAATGATGCAGATACGAGTTTTAATCTTTGCTCATGCCAGAGATAGACGCAATAAAAACTATTACTAATTGAAAAATTGTAGATTTTAAAGGAGCTGCTCTAAAAATTCTAAACTATCACCTAGCACAAAAATCACTGCAGGTATGCATGGAGGAGCAATGAAGATCTTTAAAGACACTGATTTGTCCGGGAAGGTGAATAGTGTTCCAAACAAGCCCTCTTTAAGTGGTTGTCATACATCAGAGTTATTCAAAAAATCAACATCTGAGAATAGTTTAGATTGAATCTGGGATGATATAGTTCTTGCCGAAAGAAATGCTAAAGGTGATGGCACGTCAAGGAGAGAACGTATGGACGTGTGGACAGCTTTGGAGAGGCTACTACCATACTTTAGGAGATTGACGTTAACATTGGAGCAAAGAAACAGCTTCAAAGGACTTGCTGATGACTTTGGGCATCTATATGTCAAATTTTTTGGAGAACATAATGTAACTCACTACATAGTAAGCGACTCCTTTCACAAAATCTCTTTCCCTTTCATTGAATCATTTCACCATAAAGTTTCAACTTGTAAAATAAATTAACTCAATTGAATTAGTGTAAGTTCAGTTACACTTTGAATCATTTCAGTCTCAATTCAGCTTCAATTCAATTGAGGATATCAAACTAAAAATAAACCTAATGAAAAAATTTGAATATCAAACTAAATATAAGCCTAATAACAATATCTAAATTTGTGGATTTTACCGTTCTGTAGCATGTCTTCGTGAAGCACAGTCCATACTTCGTAGAGAAATTCGGCTCTTCATCAGTATGGTCGTGCCAGGGATTATAGTATTCCCATCACGCAGCTAAAGCTGCATTTCACAAACATACACAACATGGAGGCGGAAGAGTGAAAAAGAGCCCCCTTCTTCAGACCTATGAACATTGGTACAGGATCATACAAATTCGTTTTTACAATAAAGAGAATGAACCCAAAGACTCAGATTGTGCTCAAAACGAAGAAATAGAAGCTTGAATTCAAAGACGACATGAAGCTGCCTTAAACTCTAGTGCATCACTACATTCAGCAGAGTGGCGCGCAAACTGCACACGAAAAGGGAGCCAATGGGTGCCTAATTCTCATAGCGAAACAATTGATATCCAACAAGAGTCACAGGCAAGTATTCAAGACATGTAGTTGAACTTACATTCTCATTGGGGAGCTAGTTGTAGTATCTTGGGCGACACTATGTCTGCTGTTGTTCTATTTTGTTCGTAGTGGCTACTGACCTGAAAATTACAGTCAATTACAATCAATTAGTCAATTACAGTCAAATAAAATTACATTCAAATAAAACTAATTACAGCCAATTACAGTCATTTCCAATCACACACTAATAGTGTAGTTCATTGACTATGCCTTGCTCATATACATAAGCAGGGGATATGCTACAACAAGGCTAGTGTAATTCAAAGACCTGAATTTCAGTGGCACTATGTTGGTCACAATATCTAACCCTCAATCATAAGCTCGTCATCAAAACTTAAAGCTGCAATGAAACTGAACTCCTAATGGACCAAGGAACTCAAATAAGGTCTCATTTTTTAAAGAAATTGTGAATAGGTCCTATATAGACTTTATATTCCTAAAATTTGTTTGTTTTTTACAATTAGATGCAAAGTTCTTTACTAATTTTAGTGACATAAGATTTGGTCTCATTTGAATTATAGTTTTTTACAATATAATTGATTAAATTTGTCATTTTAACCTTTAAGGATCAATTACAGTCAATTACAGTCAAATAAAATTGTAGTAAAAAAAAATGAATTTGTAAGAATCAATGCTCGTACTTTTTCTTGGATTTGCCCACCGTTAATAATAAGCATTTTCCAATCTGCTGCATTCTCTTCGACATCGTCATAGCCCAGAGCAATGTAGATCTCTTGTCAAATGTTGGCTAGAGTCCATCCTGAGCCCACATCTAATTCTAACAACTCTCGGTTGGGAATCTGGCATAAAATTTTGACCATGATATTCCTCTGTGCTTGCTCTAACACCTCCCATGTTGAATCCACTAGTCGATGACGATTGTACATGAAGTTTGCATATAATATAGACTTGCCCAAGTGGTATCGAAAAATTACAGAACTCCGATCCACTATACATTTTATGACATCTTAACCCACGCATGTTTTGGAATCCCAACCCTCATCCACTACTGAGTCAAAGCTTTCCTAAATCAAGTTTTTGAAAACGAAAAACAAAGGTATTGGTAAACTGTAGCAACAGCGGAAAGATCCATCATAACGTGTGGTGGCATGAACCACGTAATGTGGGTTGGCCTTGATGTAATGTCGGGTCTCATGGAGCTAAGGAAATCATAGTGCAGTCGACTCCTAAAAGACTAAGTAGTAACCATGTCTGGAATTGGCCATTTATGGTCTTGTAAAGCATGGAGAGGAATCATTTCTAATCGACCAAACAAACCTGGTGGCCTTCGAGGAATGTAGAAAGAGTTGTAGAAATACGCATCCATTTTCAATAGTTGTTTGTGTATATAATGACCCCACTGAGGTTCACCAACATCAGCATGTTGAACATACAGCACATCCATGATCGTCTTTGGATCTAACTAATCGTAGTAGTGGGACAAGTATAAGTTTGTAATTAACAACAGATGAATCAGAAAGACTAACATAAATAAACATCGAAGCTAGTGAAATAAGATGCATAAACTTAAAAACATGCGATCAACGTGCAAGCTAGTGAAACCCTAGCAATAGAGACTAATAAAGGAGAAAAAAAAAAAAAAAAAAAAACTTACAATTTGATCCACCATTCTTCACCAAGGGCTCCAAATCGAGTTGTCTTTGCATGTAAGCATGTTGCACTTGCACTTCTGTTACCACAGATGATCCTTTTTTCACTCTGAACTTCACAATGCGTACTTTATATCCTCCTTTGTCTTTATGCTTCTTTGCGTCTTTTGCATGACCTCCATGTTTGCCAGGTTGCAACATAACCCACGAACCTACACCTACTCTTGTTGGAATCCAATGACAATCTGCATTCTTAGAATTGAATGTAAGAATGGCATCGATTGAGCACAGTAGACTCATTTTCAAAAAAAAAAACGGCAATATAGAAGTGGCTCTTCAAACAACAAAGCAAACCCTAACTGTATAGTACAAAAGAGTATATCCACTTGGACTAGTTCATTGAAGCGGAACCAATCTTCCGCACAAGTTCAAGAGCATTCCACAAAAAGGCCTGTGGAATGCAATCAAAGATGTATAAGAATCATTATGCCATTAGAAGAATCGCTGCCTATTCACAACTCACCGTGCACTTTTTGCGTACAAATTTTCAAGCTTTTATAAAATGGACAAGCACTACCAGTTGAAATGGCATGTATGTGTGTTCATAAACAAGTGCATGAAGAAAAAGTACCTTGCTAGAAGCCAAACATTTATCATCGTTCACAACTGAACAAAGGTGAGGAGCATTCTCCAAATAGCGAAAGCACTTCACTTCTCGTTGATTTGTGAGGCTTTTTTGCAGTTACCCTGGCAACTCTTCCAAGCTCCAGCGTTCCATTTAAACAACTCTGTTTTACAGCCGGATTGGTAATCTTATTAAACAGCAACAATGATACAATACAGTACCCACCATTACAATACCAGCATTGCTGATGCATTAAAAGGAGTCACAGTTGATTTCATTGAATATCAAACTCCTCCACTTGCCGTTTTCAATGAACTCATTGAAACAAGCATTGAGTGTGGAATAAGATACTTGACATTACAAACAAACACTTTAATCACGACAACCTCAAAAGAGGATTGGAGTTTCTATCTATCTTCAAGGGTTTTGGATCTGTGAATGAAGCTAGTGGTTTACTTTGCTCAAAATAGAAGTTCACACTCACTTTGCATGATCCTCAACTCCAAATCCTTGTCAAAATCTTGCTCATTTTTCTTGCAATAAAGGATCCTTGCTAAGGATTCTTGCTAAGTTGAGTTTGCCTGGAACCCAGATTGATGTGATTTCTCTAAGTTGCATATTTTATTTTTCTTAAAACGTTTTTCTTAGTAAACAGTACGGTCGTAGTGGCCCCTATATGTCTACATTTGCCTCCTGCCTTTTTCTTTATATAAGCCGCACATTTCGCCTTCTCCTGTGCAGATCCCAACTCTCACACCTCCCTCCGCCTGAAAAAGCCAGATGGGTGTATGCTCTACAAATTAAATATACAGCTGATGTTTCAAAGCACTTAAAAAAAATGCACATTTTAATGCTTCCACGACAAATATCCCTTGGTACGTCCATACCATGAAGCCAAAGACAGCCGTCAAGTAGCCAGATCCAGAGCCCACGTCCAGCACAGACATGCCAGCCTTTGCTAGGTTTTGCGTGATCCGCCTACAACGACAAGCATAAAGAATGCTGCAATGGCATCCCAAACACCGGGGGTTAAACAAATGAATAGAAAATTCAACAAAGTGAACAGTACCGCAACCAAATGGGAAAAAGTGCAATTCAGAAAGCTGCTACTACCGCCACAACCCTATAAAATAGAAAAATCACACGATTTTTATTTATTTTTTTGGGCACAAATTGAAAGAATCAATCGCAAGGAGAATAAAATACAGAGCCAACGGGGCCAGGGGCCACCGGGCGAGGAAGCAAAAATCACACGATTCAAGGTGGGATCCGGTACCATGTGAGGGGCTGAAACGGAGCGTCTTACGCAAGAACATCTTAGATGCCCTGAAACCCTAAATCATAGGTCACTGGAAATTCAATGCGACTACTACTCACATTTACTTCAGAAACCCTAAACTTAATGGCTGCAAAGGAAAGGAAAGGACTCAAGCAATCGTAAATCACCCAGCAATCGTATTAGCATTGACTCCTAAAGGACCAAGGATTAAAATGAGAAATCCAATTGATCATATTGTGTAAAATATAATTCACATGAGACTAAAACTTATATCACTGGAATCAGTGAAGAACAGTGCATATGTTGGTAAAAAAACAAACATATTTGAACAAAAGGATGTAGAACCTACTCAAAACTGCTAAAAAGCATGAAGGCCAAAACAAGCATAGTCTATAGTTTTGGGAAAGACACCGTAATTACTTTCAAATTTCATACAACTCCAATAATTACAAAAAAAAATTGCATCGAGCTCCATTTTCTCTTGGCAACAACTGAACAAAACCAAAGTTAATTCTCACCAGGTGCACATAGGTCAGATCCTTATTTGCAGGGTTTGCGAGAATTTACAATATGAGATGCATTACACGACATAAAGTGGCACAAAAACCTTAGAGTTTTCGTACAAACTGGGAAGACAGTACAAACCTGGAGACGAGAAAGCAAGGGCCTCTTGTCCACTTCTAGACGACGCGGGCTTCAAGCTTTCCACTTCGACGGCAAGCGAAAGGGCAGCAGCGATGGCGATGGCAGGTGCGCCTCGCACTACCATGTCGCTGATTGCGGTCCTACACAATGACATTGCTATACATTGGTGACTCTAATTCCGAATCGACAAGGGTTAACCCCTTAGCGTCCTTGGATTGTAACAGCACCAGAAATGCTTGAAATTCATGACTTTTTTCAAAACGTAGATACTGTCTTTCTAATTTGATTTTGGAGTAAGTAACCGTAGGATCTAAAATATAATCCTGGAAATAATGAAATTGTGCACACTGATTTTCGAAAGAATTTGTAGATATGGAGATTATAATGATTGACCACATTATTTTGAGCTTTGACTTCTCCGGGCAACCACTGATTTGAGAAATCGAGGCTGAATTTTGATACTGAAAAAAATAAATTTACTTTAAAAAATATATAAGTCCTATCTAAATTGAAGTTAACTTTTAGAAAATGCCAAAAAAATAATGAAAATAATTATTGCATAAGTAAAAAACGACTTGCAATTGCTATCATCCAAATTCAGACAAAAAAAAATGGGCTGAGATCCTGCCCTTGAAATCACTTCTGTTAACAGAGAGACTTTAACGTTGACAAACTATCATCCAGGTTCCAAGATGAAAACATGTGAAAAGTGGTCTCAATGAAAGAGTCGGGAAATTTCTAGGCTCCAAAGTCGATGCATTGAAAGACCAACGGTCACCAAAGGGCGCCAGTATCATCCATCTAACTACCTGACAACTAACTAACAACCATTTCCCAGGAACGTGAAGTACCCACAGCCATCACCTCCAATTGCCTTGCAATGCTCCCCTTCAAATCTGAGAAGCTTCAAATCATAATCTCTCCAAAAGTGATCATAACAATGAGGAAGTCGGTTCATTACAGGTTACAATGAATGGAAAGAAACAGAAGGTGAGTAACAATAGATCAATAAAAGAAAGCATACCAAAATTGGACTGAAGTATCAAAATTTGACCACAACGACTTTGAAGAGTAAAGCATTAAGGAAGCCCTATCTTCATCAACAATGGTATTTGTTTGAATAGAGTGTAACCTCACGCAAGTTCTAACATTCAAAAAACGAAAGGGTCATGACTAGTATTGCATAGAGTGCACATAGGCACTAATTATTTCAAAAAGCTCTAGACCTACAAGCGTTGTTTCTCACATCCTGTTCATTGTCGCTTTTCACTCTACATGTTTTTTCTACGTGACGAATCGCACTCACCAAATCCAACCAAAAAATTGGTGACTTGCAAAGTGGCACCGTTTGACTCACAGAAGGAGTGATAAGCAACGCCTTATCCTTGTAGTGATTACTCATGGCCTCAAAACAGGAAGTCACTCAAAACTGACAATGGGAGTAGACATAACTACCATTTCTATGCATAAAAAAAAAGAAAACAATTAACAGCTACTCACAAATCTTTTTGAAGTCTGCATGTCACAACTCTGCAATTCCATTTCAGCAAATTGAATACATAAAGTCCATTCCTCTCTGCACATTTGTTCACAATAGACAAAGTTAGACAATAAGCTATACCCGAATTGAACACCCGAATTTCTACACACAACATCCTATGAAGCTCATAAAACTGGAATCAAAGATGTACTTGTTGTTGGGCTGACGACGGTCATCATGATCGACAATTTCTTGATACAGAAAACAAGTCACCAGCTTCGTTGTACAACAAACGCATGAAGCTACAGTCAAAAATAGGACTCAACTAATGACAAAGTATGGAAACTAAGTACAACAACAAACTGATTTCGGTACAATAATAGGAAATCCTCTACCGTAATTTTTATACATAAAATATTGCTTAGACTTACAAGCTCCCCAGTGGAGACCCTCCATCTGCACACACTCTTCCAACTTCACCATGTTGGTTTCATCATCCTAAGGCTTCAATTCACGTCCATCACAATGGTTGCTGATAACCTTTGGCTTCTTGGACTCCATCTTCTTAGCCTCATGCTTCTCAGAGGCGGCCCTCTCCTCCTCAATGTCATCGCCAAAAAGCCGAGATCATCATCATCCTCTAGTAAGTTGTTGAGTCTAAATTTGATCAACTGAGTAGATAAAAAGAATCACAAATCACTGGTGTTCAAGAAATAATATGGAAATCAAAACCATAAATATGGGAACGTACTAGATGATCGAATAAGCACAATTCAAATAAAAAAAGCTAACCTCGGAAGTTCACATTGAACTGATCTTCATGGACGGGGTTCAAAATAGCAACGGAAATAACAAGCAATACCGAATAACTGCAGGACGACAAAGTGGAAGTAATGTTCAGGGTTCAGCCTCTGAAACTAGTTGAACAAGTTGAATAGCTACTGCAACCTACAAGCGTACATAACCTGTGGAAGCAATGCCAAGATCACTCAAAAAGCAACTCCATAAATCACTCTGAAAGTTATAATTGTAACTAGTTCCAGCAAAGCACTTCAAAACCATTGACATGTGATAGTTGTTTATCATAACCTACAAGTGTACATGACCTGCAAATGCTATGCCATGATCACTCAAAAAGCACCTCCATAAATCACTTCAAAAGATATAATTATAACTAGTTCCAGCAAAGCAATTCAAAAGCTTATCATAGTATTGGAACCTCAATCATGAGCACAAACATGTTACACAATGCCAGATGAACATGCTCCGCAAGTTTCTTATCATAGTATCGAGACTTGAATCATGGCGATGAACAGGTTGCACAATGCCACATTGACATGCTCCGCCGAGCAACTGCATTTAAGAAAAAACCGAAAAGAATTAAAAATGCAACAAAGACTTGCTAAAGTTGTTAGAAACTTAGGATCGTTTATCATCTCATCATTTACTTGAAATGGTGCTAACAACCATGTTATCAAACAACAGTTGGTGTCAAAGATAAAAACAAAAATAAATAAATAAAAGAGAACAAGAACTAAACACAATAGTAGGTGGATTGGAATTTGACTCACACATTGAAGCAGTGAGCTGGATTGTGTCATGCACCCAACAGCGACTACCTCCTACAAGGAAAATGAGCCTGATAGTAGCATTGGCCCCAATGTATGAATACATCATCGCACTGTTGGCACATAGTATTTGTCCTGGTTTTTGAAAAACAAACCTTGCAAACTCTCCAATTCTTAGTCTTCACGAGGGCATGAACACATGGTCGCCTGTTGAACTTAGAAACTACACCATGGCAACGTTCCCAAGTGGACATAAGTGCATCACACAACTCTAGAATAAAGTCTACATGATCCAATGGTGGAATTCCAAGAGCCTTGCAATAGGATTTATAAATGATCCAGGAATTTGTACGAGACAAGTCTATAAGGAAGAAAAAAAGCCTGTGCCACCACTTGTGACTTCGAACTTGACAAGAATACACCCCTCGAATTTGATCTGCTACGTCAACGCCATGCATCCATTTTGTGTATGCGAGATGGACAGGAGACGTTGGCATGTCTATCTTCTTTCCATGTTGACTACGCAGCACTGTGTCAGGCTCCAATGGATTAGAGGACAATGGATTTGCATGGGTGGATAATAGAAGCACAGGCTTTTTATCCACCCATGTAACGCAAGAAATTTGACCATTGGTATGCATTCGCCATCCAATACTTCCCTGCGGCTCTTTGCTCCAAAACTTCTTATTGCTTAAGACCTTTGGCAACCCAATACGATTTGAGCGAACAGTTCCCATGCCAAAAGTTCTTTGCTCTACCAAATCAATTAATAATTTCACCGATGTAAAAAAAATGTCGGTGAAGACAATGTCTTCGCGACCCTTCAACTCTGATAATAAGCTAGTAACCACTTCGTAACCGGTTCGAGCTTCTCCAGCCTTCCCCCCACGTAAATTCTTTCTCAAAGATGCACCCGTGTAAACTTGGAAATCGTAAACATACTTCTTTGATGCATCTGCCAAGCACTAAACCTTGATACCCCATTTGGTGGGTTTTGAAGGCAAATATTGTCTTGTAGGACAATATTTTCCCTTGTACCTCACCATTAATTCATCAACAGTGACCATGTGGCCTAAATTCCAATTCTCTTTGCATCTATTTCTCACTTCTGTCAAAAGCCATCTAATTTTTCCCAACTTATCATAATTGGGATGCTTTGGATCACTTGGCAATTTCCTATCATCAACAATGTGCAAGCATGATGTAATCTTTTCAAATCTTTTTCTAGACATGCAAGCAGCTATCTTATGAACATAAAGAACTGGACGGGAAATTTGCCAATAACATCTATGGCTGGGAAGAATAATTACCCCCATGAGCATTGATATGCCAATCCAAGCCTCCAATTCAGGTACAGTCAATTTCCACCAATCCTCTCCTCCATGCAATTTGCCATGTTCATCAACTGTTGCTGCATATCTATTTGTCTCTCTACAAATTTGCAACAAACTTCGATCAGTAAAAAAATTGTGAAAGATACCTCCCAGTGTGGGAGGTTCTCGAAATATATGTGTATGGCCTAGAGAGGGTCTTGTGAATGTCATGTTGGGATGGCTATATGTTGTTTTGTCTTGAATCCAAGACTCTTCTCGAAACTCGTTTTTAAAATTCAGTGCAACTTTGGTTTTGGAATGACTTGCTCCTCTACTCCTGCCTTCAACATCATCGCAGCGACTTCTCGTAGCCTTTCGCTGACTATGCCCATGACCTTGACCAGAAGTATCTTCCTTTCCTTCCTGAATTCCACATTCATGACCACAACCTGGTCCTCCCCCACCAAGTCCAACTTATTTTCCTTCCAAAAATAACCCTTTTGTCACCCCATTGATTTCATAAACCTCTCCTCGAGCTTCTTCATCTTCCCTCCCACAACTCATTTCTTCATTCCTCCCTTGGTCATCTTCTTCTCCTATCCCTTTGACTGTCTTAAACAGCTTCCCTCTCGAACTTGCACTCCCTCTACATTCACCTTCTTCTCTCTCCGTCCCTCCTTCATTGCTATTTTCTCTCTCATTGCCACGCTCTATGCCACCCCCTCTGCCTTGTAGATTACTTCTCCTTTGCCCTCCCTCTTCTCGTCTTTTAATTCTTCCCTCGCAGCCACTCCCTCTGCCTTCCAGATCCGCCCTACTTCCACCTCCATCGTTGTCCATTGTTGTGTACAGATCTGGTGGGTCGAGGTCATCTTCAGCAATCAACTTGTTCAAATCCTCATCGTCACCGTCAAAGTCAAAGAAGTTTACCGAGGAGTTTTCTCCCTCCATTTTAGCACTTTCTTCGTTGTCGTCTATGTTGTCGTCATGAGCGCCTACCACTACATTCAGATCTACTCTCTCAATCTCTCCAAAGGTAACTTCCCTCATTCCACCTCCTGAAAGTTGCACGCGATATGTTAGGGCACCAGTGGTTGAATTGATATATGACCTTATTGCAACTCCTAATTCCCACTCCTCCTCTATAGATCTCATTCCATCTCCATCATTTTGATTTATTTTCATGACTCGCACAGGCAACGGCTCAGTGATCAAACGAGGTAGTGATGGAAGCTTCTGTTGACGTGTCGGCTGTGGAGGTACATGAGCAGACACACCTCTTGATTTTCTCTCAGTTGGGGGCTTATTCTTTGATTGTGGTGGTTCCATCGACTCCTCACTTTGCAAGTTTGTCGTTGTCCTTCGCGTGTTTAAAACACATTTCCGCCTCTTTGTGGATTTGCTATTGGGATCTCCCTCAACTGCCTCTAATCTTGTTTGTGCTCGAGATGTCCTGTGCTCCTCACGTTCTTTTGTCACTCTGTTGTCCCTCCCGCAGACCCTCTTTCCTCAACATGTTGCCATTATCTTCTGCACTCTTTCTACAATTGGTCACTCAATGTTGTACTTCTGTCAGTGGGTGAGATTGGTCACTCCATGCTCTCTGTCTATACACTCTATATAGTCTTCGAGGCCCTTTCTAACGCTCTCATGTTCTACAATTTGATGCAGCTTGCATTTCTTCTTCAACCTCTTCTCTATGCAGCTAGAGCTTCAATACAAGTACTACGAGCTAATGTAGAATTGTTAAAATCAACATGTTCAAAGTTCTACATGCCTTGCAACATGAGGCATTACTATATGTAGGATAACAGAATGAACATGAGCTTAGTGATAGTTTCGAAACAATCGTTTTCAACAACTTACTATGGAAAAGCTTATCTTTATGACAATCTCAAAAGACAATCTCAAAAGAACTTGAATTTTGTTGTGTACTTCTCATTCAATCCTACATATTCTTCTAAAAGCTATTGAGAGCTGAAAAGCAAGTTCAACATAATCTCAGAGAGTGGCTTCTTTGAGTTTCAAGTAGTGCTCTTTCTTAGCATATCTTCAATGCCGATTCATTTTTTGGTGCGCCGCTTTTATTTATTACTTCCGATTTTATTTACTCCTGTGGCTTCACCTCATTCGGCTCATTGCATGAAACCTGAATTTGAGATTGCTACTAAATTTGTGCCCATGCCTTCTACATCGTACAGCTCCTAGTGTAGCCTTTCGGCGCTTGAATGCTAGTTTTGAATTTTTGAATTCAAAACGTAGAGTGACACATGTGTAACGCTGGTTCAATCATAGTTATGTGCATTTATTGCTGCCTTTTTTTTTTACTAATCTTACGCTCATGTAGTAATTCTTATTTAAAAATAATTACTACTCAACTAACAGAATCATTTCCGTGCACCTCTCTTCTATATACTAATCAACAGCCCAATTCATTGGCTTTGCAAAATTTGGGCCTTGGTCAGAACAAAATTGATTTTCTCAGTGAGTCACTCTTGCATGTAAAAAAATTCTACAGATTCAATAATGATGATAAACAATTGCAATTTAATCCAGTGAAAACCAAACAAGGTAAACAATTTTTACAGATTTTCCCCGGAACGAATGAATGAAATTCTCATGAGCTGTTCACAAATTTCGTTCGTCGATCATCGAAAATTTCGACCTTCGCAGCGTTAGGGGTTAAGTTAATCAATAGCCCAAAACCCTCTTCACTGCCCAAAAAAATTGAAAATTGAAAAAATCAGCACCATCGTTAAAACTTACCAGCCTGCTGCCGCATCCTTGGTATCAATGTAGACAGTTTCATGGGGAAGTTTCCTCTGTCAATCAATTCACAAGCAACTCGATGTCCCAATTCAGAATTCAAAACCACACAAATTATTGTACTATTCAAAGAGCCAACTTGCGCGCTATACTTACATTTCTCGATCATTAATAGAAGCATTCCTGCAAAAGTGAGCGCAAACACAAGGTGGTCGCTGCGTACTGCTGAGAGCTTTGAGCTTTGGCTACGACAGGAAATTAAGAGGACGAAGTGATACTAAACCCTAAACCTCAAAACAGCCCGATCAGTGAGAAGTACGGCCCACACACAGATGGAGTGTTTGCGCCTTAAGCATTTTCAAGAGAACTGAGCAACCAGCGAGAGCCCAATGAGAGTCCAGCAACAATGAGCCATCGAGGCCAACAGCAGACAAACTTAGCGCGCTAAAGCAAACACACATTGCCACACCTCTGCTAGCGTTACAGACAGTTGGAAAACCATCATTGCCATGACCCATGTCCTCTCTTGATTTTGGACACGCTGTATAGCTTTGCATGGAGGCGGTTAATGGGAATGACTAATAGAACACGAGATCGTTTACTGTCCTCATTCTCATTCGAATGGGGTGTGTGCTTAAAAATTACAACACACACAAGGGATTGAAATTAACAAGCAACACACACTTAATCAATCCACAAACCCTCACCAACTACCCTATGCACTTAGTGCCCTAAAATAGGTTAAATTTGATGACTAAAACCCTCTAATCAGGGTTTTGGGACTTAAACACAAAAATTACAGCACCTTTATAAAGACTCACAAGGGCACCAAAAGTGCATAATTAGGCATATTATTGGGCCCTAAACACTACAAAAACAAACCTTGCAAATTAAACAATACAATCCCAAACTAATCAGGGTTTTTTGGGAAAAAATTGTGTAGAACTTCCGCTTAGTGCCCAATAACCCTAATTGTTTTAACCCTAAATGATACACAAACACCCAATTGGCCCGGTGAAAATTGGGCAACACTTCCGCGCTATAACCCTCACCGGACCAATTTTTACATTACAACACAACAACACAACAACTAAGTACAAAACACAAACAACTCACAACAATTGAGAAAAATCAAAGAAATACACACAACAATTCTTTGGCAATTACAAACACCAAATTAAGGTTTTACAAAGTGTTTTCAATTCTCCTAATCATCCATCCATACTAACAACTGAATAATCATCATCAATTTGGGAAAGAGAGGGGAGAATAGGTCTCCCTCTGTAATATCACCATGTCTTCCTTCCGTATTATCACGCTGAAGGAAAGACATGGGTTGTTGGAATTTGGCCATGGCGTCAGTGCTCTCCGTACTGGTCGTGATCGTGATTGTCTTCACCCTTGCTGCACTTCGCCGTCGTGGTCAATTCCCCTTGCCGCAGCTGCAACTTCGACCCCGAAATCCGCAGCTGCCGATTATGGCTGCAGCTGCCGATTATGGCTGCAGCCGCCAGTTACTCGTTGCAGGAGCAGTCACCCTTGTTGTCGCCTTCGTCGATGAAGATCACTGATACCGTTGCTCCGCACAGCCGTTGCCTCGCACCGGGTCTTGGTCGTCGTGAGCTTTCTTGTTCCGCTCCGTAGCTCGCTCTAGTCGCTGATGCTCTGCCCTTTCGATGCTCGTCGACTGTCCTAGCCAATTCGTCCTATCGATGTAGTCCCTCCTCGTTCGCTGCTGAACCCTCGATTCTCCGTGATTCCGTAGCTGCAGGTTTCTCACGAAGCCGTCGTGTTGATCTCCGAAATTGCCCGTCGTTGTCTGCTAAGCTTGCGGCTGATTCCCCGCTGACGTCAATGCTGGACCTCAATCGCTTAGGACACGCCGTCCCTCGGCACTATCAGCTCCTCAAAAGGGGACCGGCGCCTCTCCTGCCTAGCCGCCCGCCCGCCCTTTTCCCTGGCCTGGCCTCCCTCTCCTGCAACGGGCTCCGTTCTCGTCAGCCCGTTCTCAGCCGTTCCCGCAGGTTCTCAGCCTGCCTCGTTCCCTGATGACTTCCTGCATGCCCGACAGACCCGACTCAGGCTCGGCCCTGAAGGCGTGAAGCTCCCAATCGAGCTCCCCCGCTCCCAATCGAGTTCCCCCGCTCACAGCCCTGCGATACCTGCCCTTCGGTGATTAAGATAGATGTATCAATGCGCTTGTGTTTTGGTATTAATTAACGCGTTCCATTTGTTGCCGACGTTTGATTCGTGGCGTGTGTCGTCGAAAACTCTTCGGGGTGTAATGCGGGGGATCAATAAGGATAAAGCTATCTGTGCTCTGTCAGACACGCGCTCTGTTTTATGCTCACTTTCAAAATTAATTCAATGGCCATGATTAACCTTGAAAGGTTTAGAAGGTTTAGAAGGTTGGATAATAGAGCTGATTGCTAGCTCGCTATTCAGATTCGCATGTGTATTCAATTAAAGTGTGGAAGTAAGTTTTACTTGTTGAGTGCGGGTTCATTCTTGGAAGAATGTTTCCGGTCTCGTGATCACACTTCTGCGCTGCAATTGTTAAGTGTTGTTGAGGATTGGCTACTAAGTCTACTATCTTTTTGTAGTTTGCTCTCGATGGTTGGATATGGTTGTTAGATGCATGCACACTGGAAGAACATTATAGCTCTACGCTATTTAAATTGACGAGCTGTCGGGATTGGTCGCACAATGTGAATAATGAGGCACTTAGCTTTTGCTCAGGCCTAGCTACTCTTTGTTTGATGCGATTTAAGATGGAACAGCCCAGAACCTAATTCCTGACAAAGTGCTGCACATTTGAGTACATCAAGAACTGCTATCAGTATTAATCACAATCGAGTGCTCACCTTGAAAATAGTGTGTTTAATATAGTGGAAAATAAATGGGAATACACTTTCAAACGAAGAGTTCCTGAACGCATACCTCATTCTCAACTCTGAAAGAGAAAGTTGTGCAACAAATAGACGACATACCATTATAGAAATGCGGCGGTAACACCAGTGTCCATATACTAAAAGTAGCCGCTCCAAAAATCGAAACTGGCCAATTGCATAATCAGCAACCATTGCAACCTGAGGATATAACAGGAAAGATCTTTAGATCCACACAAGTCAATGTGGTGATTGCTACTAATAAAAACATCAGTGTACAGGATATAATTGCAGAAGTGGGAAAAAAAGTAAAGAAAAAAAAGAAGCACCATTCACCTTTCACATGATATGATGAGTGTTTACTTTGGTCCTAGTGAGAGGAAGTGTAATAGAAAATGTGGAAGAGGGAGGGAATGAGAGGAAGTGTAATAGAGAATGTGGAAGAGGGAGGGAGTGAGAGGAAGTGCTTTGGGTCTGTACTGAGGACTTGGAAGTGGGCCGACTGATTTATGCTAAGTGCTCCCAGTCAAACATGCTCCCAGTTGCTCGCAGTGGAGTTGGCCACTCGATTTTCGAACAGAGTACATGAGCGGGTCTTGGAGGTGTGGGTATCGGGGCCTGGAGCGATGGGAACGGATGCGAATGGGCTGGGAACGGCGGAATATGGGCTGGGAACGGCTTTACGGATGGGCACGGAGCTCGTCGGCTGGGCTGCAATGATTACGGCTGCGATGACCTGGCAGCCTCACGGAGGGAACGCAGGCGGGTAGGGAACGCGTGGGAACGCGAGGGAACAGACCTCGGCGGGCGGGCGGGGTTACAGAACCGGGCGGACGGGGGACGGCCAGGCAGCGGCGTCGGTGGTTTTTCGAGCCAATAGTGCCGAGGCACGCCGTCTTGACTGCACTCGTGGTGACCGCCGCTGCAGCCGGACTTGCACGCCTACTGCACCTCGTCCGTCCCTGTCGTTCTCGTCGACAGGGAACATTGACCGGTTCACCCCCCGGTGAAAGAGAGGTGAAGTGCCAAAAATCACCGGCGATTTACTGTTTGTTCACCCCGGTTTCACCCTGCATATGTAAAAGTCCGGTGAATTTTGGGCGGCCGCATTTACTACAGATTAACTACGGATTTTGTACCACTTACTACCCCATAAAACTACTACCCAGTAAATTTCACTACTCGGTGACGTGCGTTTTCCGCCAAAAATATTGGATGAAATTTTTGCTAACAAATGACAACATGGACGAACTTGGATGGATTGCATGGATGAAATTCGATGGATGCCGAGAATGATATTGGATGAATTTTATGGATGAATGTACATGGATGGATGACATCTGGGAGGACGAAATTTTGGAAGAAATTTTGGATGGATGATACTTAGTAGCACGAATGACAAGTGCCGTGGGTGGATGATATTTTCCACACTAATTACAGTTTCCACACTAATTACAGTTTCGACACCAATTACACCAATTCCAGTTTCCACACCAATTCCAGTTTCTACACCAATTCCAATTTTCAACACCAGTTCCAGTTTCCACACCAATTCCAAGTTTGACAAAACCAAAAACATTTATTAAAATCCTTCAGCTCGTCCATGTAAATCCATGGTACACCAAAACAAAAAGTGTGAAGCTGACACCACAATGCACAGAGACTACAAATAGCGATCCTGCTGGTACTAGCTGCTAAATGAAGTAAAACAAAGAGTTCGACATGAAGATTGTTTGCATGAAGTCCGATTGATCCGAATTGATACATATCAGAGTCCGAATTGCGGGCAGCTATATCGAAAATCTGCAGACACAAAGCAAATCACAAGATCGAGGATGTAATCTCAGTAATGTATACTTGCTCACTTGGTAGCTCAAACCAAGCACGTCTGATTGGTCATCAAACCAAAAGTTTTAGATTTTTGACAAGGTTCACGTTTTAACCCCGACAAGACCAAGGATTCATGGTTTAAGAATTTGCAAGTTAGTTAACAGGAGTTAGCACCAATTTGCTACACTTTTACTCTTGGCTAGAGAATTGAGCAGAATATCTGGACTCTGTTTTGTTCTTTAGAAAAGTCAAACGAAATAACATTCATAGATTCAACTCTAGTGTCGTAGAGAATTGACACAACTTGGGCAGAGAGCTGGCATAAATTGATTGGTGAAGACGTGATCTTAAAAAGTCACGACGTTAGAAGTCTACTCTTATACAATGCGCATCCAATAACAATAGAACCTTTCTCTATTCGTTAGACAAATGACAGCGACCGAGATCAAAGCCGTTTGGTACCTCCTCAATGCAGTCAAGTCCATTAAAAGCTGGTCTTCCCATGGCTGGAGTGACAGTGTATCAAATCTGCAGAGCACGTACATATAAGTCAGGTCCCTGACATTCATAGATCAATTGAACATATAGAAGGGAAGCACGTAGGCACATACATGTGAAGCCTCAGTTTCACAAATTAATTTTTTCCCAACAACCACCTGGATGATTGTATACTTACAAGGTCAGGAGATTCATAGCGTTGTGTGAGTTTGAGAATAGCATCCTCAGAATTCACGTACTAAGCTGATCAGTAACTCCAAGAAATTCATGCATGTTCCAATAGCATGTACATTGTACTGCTCAAAATGGCACTTCAGGTTACCGGGGCTCACCTTCAGGGTAATATGAAGAGACGCAAACACAAGAGGTTGCCCATCTTCCATATGTACATACCACGGCTGCTTGTTCTCGCCATCCTTCTTCCAATCATAAAACCTGGATTTAATAATTTCAAACTTAAGAAATTAAAAAAATACTAGTAAACTACTGAAATACTTGTACACAACAGACAGCCTTTTGGACAAATAATTCAAAAAGCGTCCATTCCAAGAGTGCTCTCACCCTTCAACAGTAGCAAGGCACCGATTCTTCGACATAAGTCGAAGACACGAAGTTTCTTGCGAACAGCTTGGATTTCTCCAACCCACTCCAGAACCATTAACTGGGTTATTGTTCAACAAATAAAAAAACAAGTTTACGACTGCTTAACCCCTTCGCGTCTGAAACGCCCAATATGGCCATCTGCATCATTGACCTTTGAAACGGTGGAATTTTCTCATTTTACCTCGACTTTCTGATTGCAATACATCATTTTAAAGCCCTTGTTCTATACTACAATATCAACAGTGTCCATCATGTCAAAATGAAGTCACTTTCACACCAAAAAATGATTTGCAGCAAGGGGTCAAATTTTCCTACACTGCAGAAAAATATAGAGTGGACACTTAAGGGATAAGTAACACAAAAATGCTCACCATTCGGAAAATCTCGGGTCTGACTTCTTGGTAAAACTGGGAACAAGACCCCATCTCATACAGTGTACAACAGGCTCCCTAGCGTCGCCTGCTCCATCATGTCGGACAACAGGCATGTGTGCACCTGGCGCCGCATTGAACGAGGGTTGGTCTCTGCAAGCACTCAGCCATCAAAACAAAGATTTCAGATTTTTGACAAGGTTCAGGGTATCACTCCTGAAAGACCAAGGATTCACGGTTTAAAAAGAAAAAATTTAAACAATCGTATTGTGAAAAATCAATAATTTAAATAGGACCAAATTTTATATCACTGGAGTTAGTGAAGAATATTGCATATGTTAAATAAAAATTATAAAAAAATTGAACAAAAGAAAATCTACAAAAACCTACTCACAACTACTAAAAAACATGAATGGAGACTGCCTGGGGACCTGACTTTAGGGGTTGAGTTGAGACCGTGGCGGACATTCAAAGTGCAGCAGAGGAAGAAACGGATAGTTCAAACAAAATTGCACACTAAGATTAGGGCTTGCAACCAAAAATCTGCAAGTTTAGGCCTTTCTCTAAATTGATATAATACACCATCGTTGACAAGTTCAACCAAACATTGCCTTCCACACCCTGCGGTTTTACCACTTGTGCGTGAAGAAGGGTGGATTTCGATAAATTCGTGGAACATGATTACTGAAGCATTTGGAATCACAGAAACCAGAAAATTCACAGAAGCGAGGATTATAATATAAATACCGATCAGCATTGACGGAGAGCAAGGGAGCTCGAAATCCACACGCCGCGCCGACTGCATCCACCCGCACCGTGCATCGCGCCCTTCAAAACAACAGCTGCCGAGTATAACCTAACAGCCAACTCACCAATTGCGACCCTGCGTTACTCAGGCGCGCTTTAGGGTTAGAGTAGCTCAGTCGCCGGCATATTGAAACCTGTCCTTCCAATCTCAAGCTCGCATCCAACGGCTGTGAAAATCCTAGCTGGCGGGTGATAGGCTGCTAACAGGCGGGCAAGCTGCAAATAATCTGCGGGCGGGTAGCTTCAAATTCGGTGGAAATCCCTGATGTGACAAAGAAGGAGATGAAGGGTGCGGACTTGTTAATTAACCCTTTGACATGCAGTTTTTCTCATGTTCTCAGGGTCGCTTACACAACGTTTGTTTTATTCTCTTAAAAAAATTGTACATTATAATGTACAACAAATGAAGAGAAACATTTAATTTATTGTCTCAATTGATCTACCTAGAATTTTTTTCATTGCCATAAAATAGGTCATCAAAAAGTTTTCTTCAAACCATTTTTTGGTTTTTCCTCAATTGTACATATTATAAAAAAGAAGAAGAGGAACTTTGGCCCTCTAGGGCCAACGTGAATGAAGGATATGTTGGGGGAAGTGCTGCTCGCTGGGCCACCAGGACCTAGCTCGGATCATATTATAACACATCTATGTTATGTCATTTAATAACGTTACAAGTGTTGGTAAAGGAGAGTAGTTTTGTTTCAAAGGCCGTTTGTCCAGTGGGCAGTGGGTCATTAACATTACAAACAGACACTTTAATCACGTCCGCCTTTGAAAAGGCATGAGTTTCTATCTATCTATTAGTGAAGATGCAACGAAACTTGAAAAAGGAGAAAGTCCACAAAAGACCTATCCTAAACTGCTAAAAAAATATAAAAACCAACTTCAAATTTTTGGTCATTTAGGAGTTGAGATATATCATCAATTATTTTTTTTAATTGTATAAGAAAAACTTTCAAACAAACAAATAGTTCCATTTAGGAAGTCATGCCTTATTACCCCTAAATGCTTAAATGACCATTTTCTGGTCACTGCCTGTATCCAACGAGTTGCTCGCAATTAAAAAAAACAGGTTTTTGAAAAAAAATAAAAAATATTACATCATATCTACTTTCCAAGGCAATTTGAATTATGTCAATTCAAGTTAAATTCCACAAGGAAGAATGTTTCAAAGTGGATCATTGTCTTAGTGTTATAAAATCTGCTATTTCAAGAAAGGAGTGAATGATGTTCCGTCCATCATTTCTTTTGCTTTTTTGAAGTTTACAAATAGATTAACCAAATTTAGCCAATCATGCTAAATCTCAAAATCTAAAAGTGACAATTACAATTTATACATTGAAAAGAGATCCAAAGTTATTTTTCGAAGTTTGACTTGTACGGACAATTTATAGAGATGATGCCTTACATTTTGTCACTTGAATTTAACTTCATTAAACATATAGAAGGCACATATTATATCACATTGGACATAAGACAAATGTGTTCTAATATGTAGATGTATTATAATCCTAGCTGGCGGGGCCTAGCGACGGCCCAGTGCTAAGTTTTGAGTTTCAGGGTGGCCTCGGGAGAGAAGGGCCGTCGATAAACATAGACGGTCGAGATGTGGGCGGGAGATCTACTATAGACGGACGTTGTTCCGACCACCAAGCTCGTGCAGACTGTTCATCTTTTCAGTTGGCTCGTGTTCATCTTCTTCTCGACTAGAGACTGTTCATTTTTCTTGACGACGTTGACTGATACGGGCTGATAACACTAATTTTTGGACATACTATTTGGGTGAATTGGAATATGTACAAGATTTGAATATACATTGGATTTGAAAGAGTGAATTAAAAAGTTTGAGTTAGAAATTAAGCCCTAAAGGACGAAGAAGCTCAAACTGGGTCTCATGTTTCTTTTAGCACTTTTGGGTAGATCCTAGATGGACTTCTTTTTTTTGAACAAATTTGTTCTTTGACCAACCCATGCAATGTAGTTCACCAATTCCAGTGATATTAAACTTAGTTCCATCTAAATTATATTTTTCACAATAAGGTCAATTGAATTTGTCATTTTAAAACCATGGATCCTTTGTCCTTTAGGGGTTAAAACAAATTTGACGGTATTTTGGGGTCTAGCCTTTCATTTCTTTTTCAAATCTTATACTCACGATTTAAAGATGAAATGTAACAATTGATGGAACCTTTTTCATAATTGAAGAGCATTTTCATAATAACTCATGAAGAGTTTGTAATGACAATGACCCAATGCCCACCAAGGCTACTACTCTCTTGCATCAAGAAATAGCCACTCTAGTGACCAATAGTGGTAAGCAAAAGTAAGTAATATCTAGTTTGACGGGTAGTTTGCTCGGTAGTTTGTTGGATGTATCTTGGATTTTGTTTCGTCGGTGATTTTCAAGTCATGAGTTCAATAGTTTTTTGGTGAAGGATGTAACATTAACGCTTTCAAGGCTCCTTGCCCTTCACGGCCTGTGGACCTTTGTTCTTTTTGGAGTCCCCCGCCTTTGTTCTTGTCGGGCCTTTTTGGCTTGGCTTCTTGGACCTTGTGCCCTTCTTTGACTTGTGGCTCCGGCGGGTTTTCCCGTTGTTGATGAGTTCATTTGAGTATTGTTGTAATATACATAACTTCGTGTTGCTTGTGAGCAGGAAAGTTTGTACCAATCAACAGGCCCCATTCTATCTTTCTGAGACAAATTCTTTTTATTTTGCTAACAATAAAGAGTGGTCTTAACTACTATCCCGCTTTTTGGTTTAATTAGTTCTTGGTTGGTCTAGATTTAGTGGGAGCGGTTGGTTATTCTCAATTTTCTTTTATGTAGGATAATTGATGTAGTGTAGTGTATAGTAATGGCGTTTATTCTTAAAAATGTATTTTTAATGGAGGTGTCTAGTAGTTTTAATTTGTTTTCTAAGAGTTCTATAGAAGGGGTGTGCATCATTCTTCTAACTTCGACAGTGACGAATTTGAGGGGTTAAATTTTCCATCATTGGTTAACGATGCTATTAATTAATGATTGATATTTTTGGATTTTAATGGCGATTTTTATTGAGAGCATATTTTTTTACAATAAATGAATTTGATAAATTGTATGGTGAGATTGTCTTCTAGATGTGGTGATATATGTAATTTTGACCTATGTCCCTATGCCTGGTGGGCATTGGCTCATTGTCAAAACAAATAGACACTTTATTTATTCACGCCGGCTTCAAAAGAGGACCAAAGTTTCTATCTATTTATGTGTCTTTAATTTTGGCGTTGTAGTGACATCTTTGTGGTCCACAAATGCAAGGAAGAAGCCAAGGGGGTATTGTGTTTTTTGGTAATACAATTACTCATGACTGTGATAAACTTAATATGTCATCAAAAAGTGTTAAAAAATAATTTTATTAATTAATAAACGAATTCAACTTATCAAAATATGAAATGTATATATCAAATGAAACCAAATTTTATATCAACGGGACTAGTGAATAATATTTACTTCTGGAGTACAAAAAAGTAATTTGTAAAACCTACCTATTTTCATTTAATTTGTTACAGTAGCTACCTTTATGACCTTCTTTCTATAGTCGTATTTCTTCCATTTATAGTACCTCGTTGTTTGTTCTACAACATTCAATTGGTCAATAATCGTGTTTATATTCCTTTCTATATCGTCGATCCTTTTATAGCCGAAATGACGCTTGATTGTTAATTGAGATTCTTTGAACTTGGGATCGTCAATACTGTCTTCATCATCTATTGGAGCCTTGCCTTTATTCTTTTTTTGCACTCAAGACCTCCTTCATTTTCCTCTCTTCTTGGTCTTCTTCGAGGTTGTGGCTCGAGGTCTTGCTCTTGAAATGACGATTGCAGATTTGAATCTTCATGGATCTGACTCTGCCAACGACACCACCATCATTTATTATTTCAATAAACATATAAAAATTTCAATAAAGTGAAGAAAAAATAATTTACGAACATTCATAATTGAAAAATCACGTACCTCTGGAATTTGAGTTACTGCAGCTTCCAACTGTAGAAGGCAATCTTGAATCTCTAGATCTTGTGTACTTTCAAAAAAATTCTACACAAATTACAACATATGTTACAATTGAATGTTCACACATGTACAATTATTGAGAACTATTCATGAAAAATCAAAATAAACTTACTTTTGTAGCTCTTTTCTTTTTGGTCTTGTTGTATTTGTTGAGGTTTTCGGTATGCTCTAGGAGATAATTGTATATCTCTTTAGTCGCCATGGGATTTGTATCTTCTCAAAGTCCAACAACTCCATATCCTTACTTATTGATTCGCACATCGCCTTCAGAGCAATCCTCCACTCCTCACGGCTCCTCTCTTCATTCTTGTCTAAAAACCCCCTTTCCTTCAGCTTTACCTTGGCCAATAGCTGGTTGTTTATGTATTTGTGGTATTCATCATAGTAATACGCTAATAGGAATTTTTTTTCCATAGAGTTTTCCGTGTTCTTTTAAACTCTTTGGATAATGAACATAAATTTGTTCATACGTGGGAATAGGGAGACTATGAGGCCTATTAGTTTCTACAGGAGGTCCTACATCTAGTTCTTCACTTGGAAGAGGAAAGCGAGGAGTAGCGCACATGGGACAAAATTTGTACGCTACATTTTTAAATTTGTGACCACAATGAGAACACAATTTTGCTAACGTAGTCATTGTAACGAAGAATTTTTTTTTGAAACAACAGACAATAAAAATGGGCAAACTATAGATAATACTTAAATACAACAATGGTATTCAACATCACCCTTCATTTTATATATATAGTAAGGCAATTTTTACTTTTCTTAGTTACTTTTACTTTACATATTTCTAATTTTAAAATACTACTAGTATTGGATTTTATAGAACTAGTAGTGATTTTACTTTAAATTTATTTTAAGCATTAGAAGTGTGGGAGATATTTATATGAACCTTACCTTTCTACATAACATTCTTGAACTAATCCAATCCCCTTAAAATTTAAATTCAACTTGTCAATGAGAGTTAAGAAAGGAAATGGTTTCAAAAGCACTTTCACAACTAATCTACGATGCAGAATAGGTATATAGGGATGGAATTGTGTGTTTCTACTGGGTATACAGGGTGTGACTACCTTCTGTCAATGTTGAAGGTTTTTCCACTTTTCACTGGTGGTACAACACGTTCTTGCACTAAAACAAACTCAGATTCTGTGTATATACAGAACAACTTTCATGAGAGAAATTAATGCGAGTGAAGTTAGACTTGCAAGGGAAACATCTTTCTCTTCATGAGTTGGTGTCTTGCTGAATGTTGTTGTTGAGAGGATTGAGTTTCAAAAACCTCGTCTTCTTCTGGGTAAAATTTTGAAACTCAATCAACTCCAATTATTGAAATTAGCTGCAATCTGCTTAACCCCAAAATGTCCTCAACTGCTTTGTAAAAGTAAAAGCACTACAATTTGGATAGTTGAAATATCACGTTGTATGATTTATAATTTTATATAGATGGTTATCAATATTACAGATAGATAGATAGATAGATAGATAGATAGATAGATAGATAGATAGAAATTTTGGTCCTTTTTAAGCAAGGAGCCGGCGTGAATGACGTGTCCTTTCGTTATGTCAATGACCCGGTGCCCACCGGACAAGGGGACATCGGGACAATACTACTCTCTCCTTTTGAGGATGGACACTATAGTAACACACTATGCTAATGCCTAGCTAGCCACTAATGCCTTGAAGATACCTGACATGGTATTCCCCCAAAGGGCTTTGAGGTACCCATACAACAAGTTCCAAAGACCCCCACCATAGTTGGGTGGACTATAGTGGTTAGCACCACGCCACCATGGGGAATAGAACCCCACAACTTCCTCATTGGGGGCCATGAGCTTAACCACCAAGCCAAGGCTCGTGGTGCCTCATCAACATTACACATAACATTCTTAAGCAATTTGGTACCGCACCACCTACTTCTTGGTCAAAGCACTACAATCATACAACATAAACACCGTTCTACATTGTGTTGTAGCTCCAAATCAAGATTTGATTATTTTTAGTTATCTTTGTTAGATACACGCACAACTCCGATACAAAGTCTAGGACTTAACAATGTCATGGGAGGTTTGAAAAATCATTCGATACAATTGGAAGATATTTTGAATATTTACAAATTTATTCATGTAAAAATGATAAAAATTCAAAGTAATTGCAATTTTGTTTAATTCAATATCAAAATTGAAATTCAAGGTAAATAATAGTTATGCTTACAAGTAATAAAAAAAATGTACGTGAAGAAATTAAAAGAGAAGCATAATTGGAGCATCCCTGAAAAAGCCATGTCTCAAACATGTTTCTTGACTCCTAAACCATGTCTCATATTGTTGCTGGTACTTAGTATTTAGTACTAAGCAGACACTTTTGCAACGTGGCATTTAATTTTCTCTTACCTATTTATTGACCACAAGAACCAAAGAAAGTTTGGTTGGATGAAAAATTGTAAAGGATGTAGTGAAACGAAAATTTACAGTTTGTTTGTTGTTTATTGTACGACTCATTTTAGATGCATTTAGCAGTGGTGTGTGATCTTGATAATGGATCTTAAAATTATCTAAAATGGCTTGAATGCAGCATAATGATATGGCATGGCCATCAACAAAATTTTGCTAAATAAGTAAATGACTAAAAAATGTGTTTTCTAATGTAATATGCTATTAATAGAATATCTATGCCAAAAAAAAGGTAATAATGAAATTGAATTAATACGCACAACATTTTGTTGCGTTAGTTAGGTTTTGAGGTTTTCTATAGTAGGTGTCAACTGTGAAATAAGATACTTTCCTTTCATTACATTTTTTAGGAAGCAATTTGCTCCTTTTAGCAATTTTGTTGAATGTAGAGGGACCAAAAGTTTGGCCTTGCCCTTAAACACCTTCTTGAACAATTTTGTTGTAATTATGTAGGGTGACTAGTGATGAATTTAAATTTAAATTTTGAAAGAATTACATATTGACTTTACCTTCACAACTAATTTCACAGGTATAGAACTTTGAAATGGGTATTGCAAAGACTAGGCCTTGAAACTAGAGATATAATTATTGTGTCCAAAACTAGTTAGTGATGGGTATTGCCTTAGTGATGGATATTGCCACAGTGATATAATTATTGTGTTCAAAACTATTTCGTGATGGGTATTGCCACCGACATAGAATCTTCTAGAATACTTCTAGAAATTCTATAGGTCCTTAGACTTTTAGGATCTTCTAGATACTTCCTAGGGACTCTCATAGTCTCTAGGAAGCCCCTTCAGAAGCTTCCTTAGTACTAGTATATCTAGGAGACGAGATAAAGAACTCCTCACTCTCGTCAACACAAGTTAGGAGCAACCTTGAATATTGCCTTGTCTTGAATCTTGTTCAACTATCGATTTAGTTCAATATACTGTCTTGAGAACCACTCTTTTATACTATTGCACTTCTTGTTCTTGGGTCCTTGTTCATGCTCTTGTTCTTATTCTCTTGTTCTTCTTCTTGAATTTTTGTGTCCCTGACAGTTTGACGAGAGTGACATTGACAATACTAGAGCTTGGTCTTTCTTGATAAGAGTGGATTACTTCTTTCTTGAAAGTGCTAGAGCCTTCTAGAAGTTGCGGGTTACTCTCTTGTAGGCTAGTATTGTAATGTCTTGTACAATTCTTTCTTGATCAAGAGCGGATTACACCTTTTTCAAGATTGGGTTTTAACATTTTAAAGGTTGTGGATTACCCACCTTTAATTGTCTCTACTCTTCATAGAATTCTTTTGTTTCCTTCTCTAGAGTGATTTCAAGATGTCAGGAGTTGTAGATACGAACCCAATAGACTTAGCTGAATCAAAACTAGACGCCGTTCTCAAAGCCATCGAATCCTTGTCTTATAGGACGAACCAAATTGAGAATTTTGTTTCTAGGCTTCACAACGATCACAGGGCTGGACCTTCACAAACGAGTGTTGCGCCTCAAGTTTTTCCATCCGGAGAACCATCAATTCTTCCAACTCAAGAGGAGAATCCATCTCCTCAACATGTTGAAACTCGAAGGTTCAAGGAGCCCCGGATTAGCCTTCCAGAGAAGTTTGATGGCACACGCTCAAAATTTTGAAGGTTTGTCAATCAAATCCGACTTATTACCTTTCTTCAACCGCATCGCTATCTGACAGACGAATCGCGAGTAGGTCTAGTTAGAACCTTACTTACGGGGCAAGTTTTATCTTGGTTTGCTCCTCTGTTTGAGAAAAGATCACCGATCTTGAACAACTTCGAGATGTTCTTAGCTGCTTTTGGAGAGGCGTTCAGAGAGCATGACAAGATTCGAACTTTGCGACAACGATCGCGATCTGCATCTTTGTATGCATCAGATTTTCGACAATTAGCGTGCAACATCAATTGGGACGAAGAAGCACTTGTGAGTCAATTTCATAGGGGACTACGAGATGACGTCAAGGACCTGTTATTGTCTTTGCCTGATACTCAAACACTGAGTGAGGCAATAAGTCAAGCCGTGAAGTGCGACAATCGATTATTTCAGCGACATCAAGATCAACATTCTTGAACTTCATCAAAACCATATAGAAGTTCTTCTCACTCGGCTGCTTCGACAAATATTCCAAGCAGTCATTCGGAAGTGGAAGACATGCAAATTGATGCGGTACGATTCAAGCCACTTACGCCACAAGAGAAGAAACGACGATTTGAAGAAGGTTTATGTTTGTATTGTGGAAAAAAAGGTCATAAAGCCGAAAAGCTCCAAAAAGCAAAACCGCCATACTTTCAAAACACGGAGCACGTTTGTGGGGGACCATCAACAATCAAGAAACGAAAAGACCCAGACACAATAGAGACCGTGCGGTTGGACGAGTTCAAATCACAAAGTCTCTTCCTTTCCGATCAACCCTCTCGTTGTTTTAACGTTCCTTTTTCTTTTGCTTGTTTGAACTTTCGAACATCCGCCTTGATAGATTCAGGAGCCTCTGCTTGTTTCATAGATGAAGATTTCATAAAACTTCACAATATTCCTTTAGTTAAAAACCTTATCCCGTTCCGGTAGAAGTAATAGATGGACGTCCCTTAGCCTCAGGTCATATTACCCACGAAACTAATCCTTTAGAAATAGAGTTAGAAGGTCATAATAGTTTTATTATTTTCAATGTCATTAAAACCCCTACAAGCTCTATCATACTAGGATTATCTACGCTTAGAAAATACAATCCTAACATAGATTGGAGTAACCTCAAAATCAAGTCATTTCCTAGTATGATTCCCCTTACACAACCAACTAGGTCCAAACTTCGTCATCCTAAACCATTGTTCGTTGGAGCAAAGACTTTTATGAGAGCTGCGAAACATAACAATCCATTTGTTATTTATGCAACTCCGGCTCGTGAAGAAGCAACTATGGTTACGAGCATTCCGAACCAGTATAAGGAGTTTCAACATGTTTTTGAGAAGAAAAATGCTGATATTTTACCAGAGCATCGACCTTACGACTGCGCGATTGATCTGCAAGATGGCGCGCAACCACCTTTTGGCCCAATTTACAACCTCTCGCAAAACAAACTTGTAGCGTTGAAGGAATATTTTGAAGAGAATCTCGCCAAAAACTTCATCCGACACTTGAAGTTCCCTAGTTGGTACCCCAATACTCTTTGTCAAGAAGAAAGACGGCTCCTTACGAATGTGTGTTGATTATCGCGACTTGAACAAGATTACTGTGAAGAATCGATACCCGTTGCCGTTGATATCTGGGCTTCTTGATCAATTTGAACAAGCCAAGATCTATACGAAGATTGATTTACGCGGAGCTTACAACCTAGTACGCGTTAAAGAAGGGGACGAATGGAAATCTGCATTTCGAACAAGGTATGGTCATTTTGAATACAATATCATGCCTTTCGGACTTACAAATGCACCTGCCATATTTCAACATTTGATGAACGACATCTTCTGTGAATTTTTGGATAAATTTGTCGTGTGCTATCTAGATGACATTTTAATTTATTCCAAAAAAGTTGAAGAACATGAAGAACATGTGAAGCTTGTATTACAAAAATTACGAGATGCTGGATTATACGCAAAATCAGAAAAGTGCGTTTTTCATCAACCGCAAGTGGAGTTTTTTGGGTATATTCTTTCAAGTGAAGGCTTATCTATGGATCCAAAGAAGATTGAAGTTATCACGAATTGGTTAACTCCTCGAACGGTACGTGATGTACAATGCTTTCTCGGATTTGTTAATTTTTATGGAATTTTCATCCAGAATTATTTTCAAATCGCTGCTGCATTGACTCGATTGACATGCAAAGACAAACTCGATTGGAGACTTGAAGCGGAGACTGCTTTTAAAAATCTGAAGACTGCTTTTACAACGGGTCCAATCTTGATTCATCCAGACTTCTCAAAACCATTTTACATGGAGACTGATGCATCAGACTTTGCATTAGGTACAGTCTTATCGCAAAAGGGAGATGACGCAAAACTTCATCCAGTTGCGTTCTATTCTAGAAAATTCTCTGCTGTAGAAATCAACTACGAGATTCATGTCAAAGAACTACTTCCTATAGTGGACTCGTTTCAAGAATGGCGTCATTTTCTTGAAGGCGCTTCGCATCAGGTGACTGTATATACAGATCACAAAAATCTTGAATATTTTATGGCAGCTCGTGTATTAAATCGGCGGCAAGCTCTTTGGAACAAGTCATTATCTCGTTTTGACTTTGTCATCACATATTGACCTGGAAAACAACAATGACTATGAGATGCTTTATCTCGAAGATCCTATCTTGCACCTAAAGAAGGAGATGCAGCATATGACCAGCAACAAACAACTCTTCTGAAGACCGAGCAATTTCGAGTTCATGGAGTGACTATGGCTATGCCAGTTGACTCATCATTTATTGACCAAGTTCGTGCAATATCAGCAACGGACCCTCTTGTTCTTGACATTCAGCGTCGCTCTGAGATTGATCGCGACAATTTCAAGTTTGTGGATGACCTCTTGTATATTGAGGAGCGCTTATATATTCCAGAAGGTTCTGCACGCCTTCAAATTCTTCAAGCCCATCATGATTTTCCTGCAGCCAGACATTTTGGGTTCAACACGACGTTAAAACTCATTTGTCAAAATTTTTGGTAGCCTCAGATGTCAAAAACTACGTTCTTTCTTGTGACACTAGTTCTAGATCGAAGAATCCACGACATCGTCCGTATGG
This sequence comes from Pohlia nutans, assembly GCA_022496805.1. NCBI lineage: Eukaryota > Viridiplantae > Streptophyta > Bryopsida > Bryales > Mniaceae > Pohlia > Pohlia nutans. The sequence goes on along the minus strand of CM040106.1, from coordinate 7,061,713 downwards.
ACTCTTGCAACCGTTGTCTAATCCAAAACAACCATAGTCTTCTGTTTCTATGGATTTCATCACTGATTTACCACCGTCAAAGACTTTTGACACCATATTCGTGGTTGTTGATCGATTGACAAAAATGGCACACTTCGTCCCTTGCAAGAAGACAATCACCGGAGAAGAGACTGCAAGACTATTTTTGGATGACATTTATCAATATCATGGATTATCGGATGACATCATTTCAGATCGTGGACCACAGTTTGTCTCCAAATTTTGGAGATCTCTCTTTGAAATCTTGAAGGTGCAAATCAAACTCTCTTCTGCTTTTCATCCTCAAACTGATGGCCAAACGAAGCGTGTAAACCAAGTATTAGAGCAGTATTTACGTTGCAACATCAACTATCAACAAGACGATTGGACCTTGTATTTACCATTGGCTGAGTTTGCGTATAATAATACCGTCATGCATCGATTCATCAAACGGTATTCTATGCCAACTATGGATATCATCCAAAGCTTGACATGTTAAACCAGTCAAAGAATGAGAATCCGGCAGCTGTCAACTTTGCAACAAGACTATCAGAACCCCATGCGTTGATGAAGATTCATTTAAAAGAAGCCCAAGATCGCTACAAAGCCGCTACAGATAAATTTAGAAAAGAATCACCGTCATTCCTAGTTGGCGACAAAGTATGGCTTATTCGGCGCAATATCAAGACTACAAGACCATGTGATAAGTTGGACTATCGTCGATTAGGACCATTCTCTATTCAGCAACAAGTCAATCCGGTGGCTTTCGGTTGGACCTACCAGCATCTATGAAGGTACATCATGTTTTTCATGTGTCACTATTAGAACCATACAAAGAGTCAAATATACCAGGAAGAAAGCAACCACCACCGCCTAACATTGAAGTTGATACCCACGAGGAATATGAAGTTGAAAAAGTACTTGATTTGCGGCGAAGACGAGGCAAATTAGAATATCTAATACACTGGCGTGGTTACGACATCAATGAACGGACGTGGGAACCAGCAATAAATGTTGTTGGCGCGCCTCAAAAGGTACATGAATTTCATCGACGCTATCCTAATAAGCCACGACCTATTCGATGATAACTTCAACAAGAATCTCTTCCGTTGAGAGTTGTATATAAAGAGGGGAGAGCAGTCAAAGAGCAACACAGCTCTCAACCTCAGAAACATCTTCTCTCGTACTTCTTTTCTTCTCAGTATGTCTAATTGGAAGGTGTTCCAAGACTCTTTAGTCTCTGAATCGCAACCGGAGTACGAGCGTGAATTGTGTTTATCACTATTGCCGAACCAGCCTGCAGATCCTTGCCACCACAAGAGCCTCCAAACGAAGCTGGACCTTCTCAACAACGAAGACGGCCTCGAGATGAAGAACCCTTTGAACCACGACAACGTCAAAAAATACCCAGTAGCAGATCGTTGGTGATTGTCATCGAAGTAGAACCTGCTTTTGAAGGTCGTCCGGAAGCAATATTTGAAGGACTTTTTTGCAATGAAGATACAGAAGTCCAAGCATAGTCTCAAGTAGCGGGCGTCGGTCACTATCACTGGTTGCAAGGGCCCTTAAACCACTTGACTCGCGCTAGAGAACTTGAGTATGTCGGAGAAACCATGAGACATATTTTTTTATTTTCTTCGCCTTTGATCGAGAGTCCAAAACAACACTCCTCGTGAAGACTCGTTGCTAGAGAGGGAAGTGATGTCATGGACATAGAACCTTGAGATGCGTATTGCAAAGACTAGGCCTTGAAACTAAAGATATAATTATTGTGTCCAAAACTAGTTAGTGCTGGGTATTGTCTTAGTGATGAATATTGCCACAATGATATAATTATTGTTTCAAAACCAGTTCGTTATGCGTATTGCCACAGTGATATAATTATTGTGTTCAAAACTATTTCGTGATGGGTATTGCCACCGACATAGAACCTTCTAGAATACTTCTAGAAATTCTATAGGTCTTTAGACTTTTAGGATCTTCTAGATACTTCCTAGGGACTCTCATAGTCTCTAGGTAGCCCTTTCAGAAGCTTCCTTAGTACTAGTATATCTAGGAGACGAGATGAAGAACTCCTCACTCTCGTCAACACAAGTTAGGAGCAACCTTGAGTATTGCCTTGTCTTGAATCTTGTTCAACTATCGGTTTAGTTCAATATACTTTTTTAAGAACCACTCTTGTGTACTATTGCACTTCTTGTTCTTGGGTCTTTTTTCATGCTCTTGTTCTTGTTCTCGAGTTCTTGTGTCCCTGACAACTAAGGCTCATTTTTCATATTGAACAAGTTTTAATCATCTGATGGCGCGGTTGTTCAAACATGAACAGGGAGGCAAACAAGGGGACATGATAAGAGGCTAATCAAACATGCAAATTAGACCCATCAAGTGCCAATTCCATCAAGCATATGTGGCAAATGGCCCTGAATTAAAATCAATACCAAATGTTCGCATTAGCAATCTTTGATCTAACTGTGTAGATAGAATCAAAAAATTCATAATGTACAATTTTTATTCAAACATTATATTAAAAACATCCCTCTTAGGTGCATTTTGTAATTCATTTTTGCAATTTTTTAAATGTGAAGAGAGTTGTAATCATTTAGGGGCTAAGGAAGCTAGTTTGTTTTTTTATTTTATTTTGTTTGTACAATGCGTTTAGATCTACAGTTCAGACCTCGATAATTGTTAGGGGTTGGGAGCATACTTTTAGTTAACACTTAGACACTAGTAACACATAACACTTATAGAGGGTGATGCCGATGATTTGTAACACTTATAAAAAATAACACTTAGAAGAATTAAAAAGGTAAATACATAACATTTATAGAAAAAATGGATGAAATTACAGAATATTGATTCATTATTCATCTAAGTATGTTGAAAGAATGAATACTTACCATCCTCCTCTCAAAATAGAACATAAATTATTCAAAAATTAACAAAGTAAAATTAACAAAGTCGGGAGCGCGACATTGCATAACACTAACACATAACACTTACTAGTTTTAATTTTAAGAGAGCGGAAATCTCCATAACACATATAGAGTTTTAACACTTATCGAGGTGAAATTAACAAAGTCGGGAGCGCAACATTGCATAACACTCCAAAGCACTTGCTAGTCTTAATTTTAAGGGAGTGGAAATCTCCATAACACATATAGATTTTTAACACTTATCAAGGTAACACTTATCGAGATTTGACTGTATAAGACCATATGACCGCCGACCTCCTTCTCTTGGCTTGTATCTTCAAAAAGCTTTTAAAGAGAAAGGATGCATTGAAGTTGTTCTGTGGCTTTTGGACCCTTACGATGTGAGAGTTATTGATTTTTAACCCAAGTTTCATGCCCAATGTACTGTACAAGGGTTGTTGCAAGCTACGATCATCCAAGCTTTTTGTTGTAGTTTACAATTTGGGGCACTTTTCTAATCTTCAGAAAATCATCAATAAATATTAGGATAAAATTTTGTGACATAACAAATTGCAGTGTTTTTAGATTTACAAAGTTAAGATGTTCACGACAATAAATTTTGCAAAATTTCAATCTTTTTATCCAAATTAAACATTTCTACTTGGATTTGGTAGCGTGTCGCTTGTCAAAAGTTCTCCTATTTTATGGAAAATGCTAGAAGGGGGTCATATTTGAACTTCAAAAATTTATAGCAATGTGTACAAAGCTACCATATTTTATTTTATTTTGTATTATTTATTAGATGTTGTGTAAAAAAGGCTCTAATTACCTCTATTGGGTAAAAAACAAAAAAGGCTGTAGAGTGAAGCTCAAAGTCTTGAAATTAACTTCACAATTGCTAAAGTGAAAGTATTAGCATAAATCCTATTTGAGTTGGTGAAACTTTTGATCTAATTGAAAGTTGAGAGGTGCACATTACAACGCTAGTGCATGAATTGCATAATCCTTAGCAGCACAAGCTGCACTCCCCATTTGGTAGACCGTAACTTGCAATCACCCCCAATACGTAAACGACACAAACATTGAAACCGCTAGATTCCCATCTAGATTGGACATTTTTCATCCACCAAAATTTCTCTTAGTTTTAGAACAAGCTTAGGGTCCTCTGTACATTTTGGATCTTCAAAATATTCCCGAAGAAGTCAACTATGAAGAATTTAGATAAATATAACAAAACAAATATACGATGTTCTTTATTCATTTGAGATAAAAGTAATATTGGGTGTTATAAAATCAATTTGGGAATATTCTAGTAATATTTCTAGAAGATATATGGAATTTATCCTAAATATACTATAAATAATAAAATACTCCAATTACTTTATGGCCCCCCATTGAATACCTTTTTTACTCTCATATGTATCCAAAATTTACACTAAGTGACTCTTCTAAGAAAATATGTTATTATGTTTTTTATGAAAACAACAGAATTGGTCTATGCCAAGTTTAATTTTTGGTTCAAAAAGTGGGATCTTAAATATGATTACCAAAATAAGTAGAACTAAATAATGGAAAGTATACCATGTTGTAGTGCATGTTATTCCAATTTCATTACCGTATTTTTAAAAATTGTGCTAATTTTAGATTTTAGATTGAATTTTAAAAGAACCTTGGAAAATAAATGAATAATATGAAATAAAAATAGAATAAATCCAATTGTATAGATGTGATCTTCACATTGACATTTACAACTTTGCTTTAACCCTTTAATGTTCCGATTCAACACTATTTTCAAATATTTGTTATAAAATGTTATCTTCACATTGACATTTACAATTTTGTTTTGTACATCAACTCCATATTTATTTTTCATCAAACATTTTTACGATTGGATTCATCATACATATTAGTAAAAAAATTCAATTAAATTTGCAAGGTTTTGTCTTGAAATTCAATTTAAAATTCAAAATCAAGACAAAAATATTTAAAAATATTGTAATGAAATTGGAATGACATGCACTACAAGATAGTAGGGTTTCCATTATTTAATTCTACTTATTATGGAAAATCATTTTTTAGGTCTCACTTTTTAAACTAAGAATGAAACTTGACATAAACCACTTCTGTTATTTTTCAACAATTTGCATTATCTTATATTGAAGATTCATACCATACTAATGGTAGTCAATTAGCATTTGAATCAAGAGAATTTTGGATGGATGCTTCAAAATCATCTAGCGTTAGGTAATGGACGTTAGTGCGTCAAAAGGTTTATCATCTACCCCATTTTTGGGTTTCATCAAACGTTTTATAATGCTTCTTTGAAATCAATGCTTTACTTTTAATAAAACAAAATAATATATATATATATATATATTTAGAAAATGCTTAAAAATTGTTCAAGAAGTAATATTTAAATATCCAAGGCCATATGTTGAACGCTTGTCACATCGTATTTTGCTAGTAGGACCCGTGTCGTTGAGCACATCAACCCCTAAATGCCCGCTGTCCTTTCGAGATTGGACGGTTTTGCAAAGATGCATTATAAAATGCAACTAAGAGGGATATTTTGAACTTGATGTATGAATTAAAATTATACATTACAAATTTTATATTCTATTCATGCAGTTAGATCTATGATTGCTATCACCAATATTTTGTATAAATTTTGTAATTTAAAATTCATAATTATTTTGCAATTTGATTATGAATAAGATTACATCCTTCAATTCACCCTTTGGCTACTACCATTAGATTCACAATTTGGTGTCACAAGCTATTCTATCTACAACCTTGAAATACTATGTATCCTAAATAGTTGGTGAACCAATCACAATTAATATGCACAAGGCATAAAAATGCATTCACTAGGCAGTAAATGCTTGGGGGAGTTAGTGTGTTAAAAAGTTAAGGATATAGGTGCAAACAACCACTATTTTATAGGGGGGTATTACTTTATTTTTATTTTTTTCTCAAATGCTATCATTATGTAATTTTCTACTTTGGATTAATAGAAAAGGGGCTTGCATTACTTATAATTCCAAATTACCTATTATTCCATACTATATGTCCTTTGGCATTTTTGATACCCTTATAGTACTTTAAAGATGTCCTCTGGCATTTTTGATACCCTATATTACTCTAAGTCCATTTAAATTTTTTTGTCTCCATGTTTTTAAAATACCCTACCATTTGTTCGCATGTATATTGCTACTCCAACATATCACTCCCCCCTCCGCCCAAGAGTGAATGGCACAAGAATGAAAGTGAACTTCTAGTAAACACTTGCTAGATTCAACAACCACTTGCAAAAATTGCTTTAAACTGCAGTTTGGCAGTAATATTTATTTGGCGATGAATTGATCAAGGTAACTTGTGATACATGGATGATTTTTATTGTCCATCACTCTAGGATACCAAACCCTTCTTTAAATTAGTTATTGAAGAACGTATTCAAATATCACTATATTTGGTGTTCATACTATATGACTCTCTCACCCACTCTAAATTTTTAACATTAATTATAAAAACTTTTTATCCGCCTCTCAGAGAATCTAATGCTTTCAATGGTAGGGTGCAATTGCTCTAATCTTTTAGTACTATTAATGGTTCTTTACCTTCTCAAATTGGCACTGAACCGGTTCCGATGCGGAACGGTCGAGTGAAACAAACCAAGTTGTATTGTATAATAGATTTTTAATATTCTTTTACTTATTAAATATAAATTTTAAAAATAACAAAGTGAAAATCTCGAGGCCTTTTAGAAGGCTCAAATTTATTGTAATAAAAGCTTTGTTTCATAATTTAGAGAACATATTACGAGCTGGATTGTCATGTAAGACATACCGTTGACAGAAGTTCTATGTATATATATATAAAAGTAGTGACCAAAAAATAGAAAAAGTAATAGTAGGAGTATAAATAAACAAAAAAATACAAAATTCTAAAAATAAAAGGTTAAGGTAAAAATAAAAGTAAAAATTAACATCAAGGGCAACAAAAAATATATTCATCATTATCATTTTTATCATCAAATATCATTATCATGATCTTTATTGTCATTATCATTTGTTGCCATGGCACGACGTCCAAGAAGACCTAGATTAGTAACTTGCACATGTTGGTTTCATTGTTTTGGAGGAAGACGTGTTTGGAAAGCTACATATGACCAACACAAAATTGAAGCTCAGAGACATGCACATATTCAGGAGATAAAATTCAATGAGACACATGGAGATGATAGAGCATCTTCTCATGATGTACCAGGAGTTGAAGGGTTCAATGATTCAAATGAAAACATCGAGGAAAAAATTAATATAGTGGATGATGAAACGGATGATGAAATGGATGATGAAATGGATGATGGCGATGAAACCAATGATATGGCGGATGATGAAATGGATGATGGCGATGAAACCAATGATATGGCAGATGATATTGCACAGGCAATAGAAAATGACATTGCAAACGATATGGCCGATGAGATGGCGGGTGACGTGGCGAGTGATGAAGCAAGTGATTTGGTAGGTGATGTGGAGGGGGACCCGATTGACGACATAGCAGATGATGAGGGAGATGGCCGGTCCTTGAATGCTATAAGACATGCGTTCATTAAAATGCAGAGCGACTGGGGTTCTTTCAATTGCCCATTGTCTTGTCAAGATTCCATCATGCGCCATTTATTTGATGGATTGACACCCGACGATGCTCATGCCAAAGAACCAAAATTTGGAGCAATTTTTAGACACATGGCTGAAGAATGGAGAGGAGAATTGGATGAAGGACAAGTTGTTACTACATGGAAAAAACTAATGAAAATGTACAAAAATAGAGGAATGGTTGATCCTACAAGATATCGAATGTGTGTTGGATCAAATGAAGAAAATGTACACGATGCCATTATTTTGAACCCTAGTGCTGAAGATGCATACAAAGGCAACGACATCATCAAATGTCCATGCAATCCACCAAAAATCAAGCGAGATTGCCATTTACATGTAGAAACTTGCACACTGTACAATATGATGAAGAAAAATATGATTCCAATCGATTATTTACCGATTGCAAATCAGTTAAAAAACATAATGCGTTCAAAATCGTATTGTGAAAAAATGCTAAGTTTGTGGAAGAACAAGGACCGCTGGATGGGAAAGTCAGTGCACTAGTAGAAATCTTGTCTTATGTGACAAGTCTTTAATGACTCAATGTCGGGAATGACAAGTCCATATTGACACAAAGTCCCACTTTGTGTCAATATGGACTTGTCATTCCCGACATTGAGTCATTAAAGACTTGTCACATAAGACAAGATTTCTACTAGTGGTGGAAGATATTCCGGATTCCATCAAAGATTTTTGGGACAAAGAGAAGCTAAGGATTTATCAGTATTGGTGGAACCCAGAACGCGAGTGGGAATTGCCTGTGCTTTGTGAGAGCCGTGGAATGGCACATTGTACATTTCCATACAAATGCGCTTTTGTGAGTCATGGATGGAATGAAGAAGCTAAGAAGTATATATTTGAATGTTGGAATTTTTTGGAAGAGGTATCATGTGCGAAGAAGATGGTAAGGGGTGATCCAAGGAATATAGCGTTGGCAGCTCATTGGGATGGTTTTACAGTTTCAAAGCGCCACAATCGAAGTAGGTGGGTTTTGGAAGTCTCTATCTTGAACTTGGAAACGGCGAATCCAATAGAACTCATTCCTGTACTTTTCATTCCAACAACATTTATTCCCAAAATTGGTAGTACAAGCACAGTAGCGGACAAAAAAATTAAACAATCGATGGTTAAACTTTTAGAACCGTTCATTAAGGGATTGCATGAAATTTATTATGACGGTTTCAATGTCGACTACCCACATTCGCTCATGGCTGAACATTTTCCAAATATACCAAGAGATTTGAACATAAAGGCAATGTTGATGCTTGTTACAGGGGACCACCCGGCTCAGTGCAAAATGGGAATGTTGAAACAATCAGGAAAATCCGCCTATAGACGATGCAAAATGAAATCCGAGTTGAGAGATGGCCGTTATGTATACGGCCATAATCGCAAGCAGATTTTTTATCCTCCTCAAAAACGAAGCGCTGCACAATTATGGCAAGCTGTACGTGGATTAAACCGATTGCCTTCCAATATTAGAAGCGCTATCACAGCTCATGGTCTAACAACTGGTATCTCTAGAGAGTCCCCTTTGTGGGAGCTATATCACCTATACAGCTTCGATCTTTCATTGGACCTTGTTTATGATGTAATGCACATCATGGGTTTGAATATTTTTAAGTCGTACATAAAAAATTTGATCATATGGATTGACAATGATGCGGACAGAAAGATAAAGGTATTGGAGATGTGTAGGGCAGTGGAAAAAGCACGTCCTCGTGAGTTAAGAGGGGGGCGATGGCCAAATGAACTATTTGAGCATAGCAATTCTTTTATGGCGGAAGAAAACCAAAAATTTATTTAGTGGGTGCTGCCAAGTGTACTATATGCACTCAACAAGGATGACGGTATGGATTCCCAAGCTAGGGTTGTGCCTCATTGATATCGCACATTACATTTTCAACGAGACCCGCATCAAAGGGTGGACTTCAGCTGACCTACGTATTCTGAGACAATTGTTTCAAACATGGCAAATTTTGTCAGAAGATTTGTATGGCCCAAAGGGAAGACCTTTAGAGCATGTTGTGGGCGCAACACACATTTTGGAGGACATATTGAGATTTGGACATTCGGATGTATACTGGTGTTTTCCTTATGAAAGAGAGGTTCAAAGATACCAAAACATACACTCCAATGACAAACATGTTGAACAGACGTTTATTGAGTTCTACAGTCAAAGGCAATTCCAAAATGTGGAGACAAATGTATGTGCAGAGAGCGATGGAGTGGATATGTCTGAAAGGGCACTTATTGAACTTCACGAGTATTTGCATCTACATGAGTACCTAAATGAAGAGAACAACCCTGACACTTCTTGTTGTCCATCATGGCACAAGAAACACTTCCTTTCTTGTACCTCTATCGAAGCTGCTACATATATCAACAAGTTGTTGAAAGTTGCATCCGAAAGTGTATGTTCCTTCATAGCTAGTTACAAAGGAATTTTTATTGGAAAAAAGACAGGTAGGAGAGCTCGATCTAAAGCTGCAGGTGCTGGATTGGCTAATTTTCTACAACGACATTTTGCAGTGGAGGCTTGGGGGACATATGTGTACATGCACATTAAGAAGTGTATGATATGAGGAGTGCTATACGAGGTTGGAGACGATGTTGTTGTTCAGCCGAACGACTCCAAGCATGTACCTATGAAAGCTAATATATCTCATTTCATTTACGTATGGTTTAAACAAGAAATGCAAGTGTTTTTTGGTGCAACATATTACTACCTTTATCGAACGACAAAATCAATTGGTCGGAGGAAACGACGCAAAACAATAGTAAAAAAGGGGACGGTTTATATCAAACCAATTATACAGATACATTTGATTTACACGGATCGAATGGCACCATTTGACGATAAATTTTTTAGGCCTTTGAGTTTTCTGCAACATAAATTCATGAAGATTGGTCCTATTTACGACGGAAGTAGAAAAGAAGGATTGAGAATTGCTCATGAAATGTGTGATAGTACAAAACGTGAGCGTGTAGTAGAATTATACAATAAAGTGATTGAGCAATAGGCTTATGTAATGAAGCAAGTGGTAGCATTATTCTGGTGTATAATCAAAATAATAACCAATCTATATATACTATTTCTTTGGAAATAAAAACATTACTCTAATAGTGGGACATGCAATTTCAAGTATTTTCTAGTCCAAATGCTTGCTATGAATTGTTGAGGCAAATAAAACTTTCAATAAATAAAATGAAATATTTAATAACTAACTAATTGAGCCTTCTAAACAGTGATTTTTTTAATTTTTTAATTAATTAAGAATAAATGTTATATCCCTGAAGCCAAAGTCTTAGGGTTTTCAAAACAATAAAAATCATTTGAAATGAATTTGTAGTGAAAAAGCTATAGCAATTCCCAAGTTATTACAAAATTACGGTCAAATTCTACAATTTTCTTAAATATGCGGCTAAGATTTGGTCAAACCTTCCCTTTTCCATTTTCACTCAGAATTAAAAACCAACATAATCTTTTTATTCATTACTGCATGTCATTTCCAAAATGAAAACGTACTTTGAAACGGAGTTACACTCCAAAATATATATTTGGATGAAGTTTAGAAGTAGAAAAATAAACTATCTTCAGTTGCCGTCAGTGTTTTTTGGATTCCAAATGTTCCTAAGGAATTTCCGTAGTTCCCGCTTACGCTCTTGACTTGTTTACCACCCCACATAAAAATGCAAGACTTGATATAGGTAGGCACCAAGTGTTGGTGCAGTTAAATAGCACGGATGTCGCATCTAATATATCAACTCCAAAACGTTGTTGTGTCCATATTATGAATGCCATACAAAAAAATTGCCTCTTGCGATCTTTTTCAAGCATAGATGACTTTCTTTCAAGAGTTGTTAGAAAAAGCTTCAAGACCTATCTCTTGTATAACACTTTGAATTCAAAGTTGATCATTTGATAATTGTATGAGTGAAAATGAATTAAAGAATGTCTTGCCTTTTCAAAAAAGAATATGTGAACAATGTAGATTTTTCTAAATAAATTCCATAGTAGTATGTTTCTATTGCATAGATGTTAAGTTGCTATTTCCATACGTCAAACGTTCAAGGATTTAGTTTGGTGTAATGTTTTTTATTTTTTTCATGTATATTATATTGATATCTCCCATGCATTTTAATTGCGTTGCGACAAAGTTGGTATCTTAAAATCTCATAGATGCATAGGATTGGTATATATGTTTCATAATACAAGGAAAAAGTAATTCATTTTAAAATGTTACACTTTTGTCAAAAATAGATAATAGCTCCATGTTGAAATTCCGTTGTTCTTGCTTTCATCTTCGAACTCTTGGTCTACTTTTGTTTGATTGTAATCGTAAAAGATAGAAATAGATAAGTATGGATCTACAGGACTACAAATGCAGTGGTTTGGATTTTTCCATAAATTTTCACTTGGAAAATTGTTTAGAAACTCTAATTTGAAACTTGAAAAAGTTAAAAGTTTGAGTATGGACCATTTTGGGTGGCCTTTGTCACTAGGAGGATATTAATAATTTTATGAATAAACACTACAAAGCATAGTGTATATTATGGAGAAAATTAAGTATACATTATGCAACTAAATATACCGAACACTACAAGTAACTATAGTATTTGTAGGATAATTATAAGATATAGTTGTATCAAAGTAGCATACTTTGGAAGTATTGGATGTCATATGAGATTTTCTTTAAAAATCATTTATTCAAAATTATTAATTGTAATCCTATTAATTTTCTAAGTAAACTTAATTCACTTTACTTTTCAATTTGATTTTCATTACATAGTTTTGAAAACAGATTTTTTTTAAGTGATCAAAGTATTGTATTTTTTTATTTTAATTTTGTTATGTCCCCAAATCAATGTGATATTTCTTGCATTATGGGTTGCTTTAGGGTATACTTGGTATATATGAAGAGATCTTTTGGATGATGGATGCATAGACTTAGTCTTACAAGACAACTTTGCGACTATCACATTCACTTCTTTACGACACAGTCTTATCTCGGGGAGTGCACTTAAAGTTAGGATTAGAAATACACCTGAGTTCGTTTTGATAGCATACGTCATACAATACTTGGCCTTAAAATAGTTTTTAAATTACGATTTTTTAGGTGCTACATCAGTACGTATATATCTATCATTTGGTATAAATTTCAGACCTAATTTTTTTTTAAATCCTATAAAAAAATGATGAAAGTTTACACTAAAATGTGTTGTTTTTTGCTTCAAAAATTAATTTAAAAATATTTACAAGTGATTATTTTTTGAAATTTATACAACAAGAACTTTAGATTGTGTTCAACAACTTCATTTTTTTTTACAATTTTTAGATGATTTATTAGTACATACATAGGGGGGTCAAAAGTACGCACTCACGTGATTCCTAGTCTTAACTTTAAGTGCACTCTCCGAGAGTGTTATATTTGTTGATTGATTAATTTTTCAAAATATTTTGACTAATATGGAAATTTTAATAATATTTTGTGTATTTTAATTTAAAAAAAAATTGTAAATACAAAAAAATTACCAAATTATATGAGAAAAAGCTAAATAATCACAGTATCATCAAACCATAACTTTTTCATCCAAGAATAATCTTCAAAGTCATCACATGCTTCGAGTAGGAATTTTGACTTTTCAAAGTTTGCAAATTTGCCTACAGTCTCACCTAGATAGATAGATAGAAACACCAGCCCTACTACAAGGCCGACGTGAATAAAGTGTCCGTTCGTAATGGCAATGACCCGATGCCCACCGGACAAAGGGACATTGGACCAATACTACTCTTCCCTTTTGAGGATGGACACTATAGTAACCTAAGTAAAGTAGGGTGATGGTATGGTTGGGGTACCCAAAAAAGCTGTCTTCGAGACATTTGCACTATGTGTTGGTGTGTCAAACAAACATATTTTTTAATTTTAACAAAGTAAGACTTTATTTAATGTGATTTTAGTTTTCTACACTTATAACGTATCAAGGAAAAAAATTTGATTACAATCAAAGATTTTTAAGTAATTTTATTTGATTTTTTAGTTGAAAAAGTAAATTATATCCCAATCACATAGAATCCCTGAAATCAAGCAAATGGAATATCAAAAAAAAAAATTAATATTATTTTTGGATATGACCTACATCTAATTGTGTAGAGTACAAAATAATTTATTTTATCATTAAAAAAATTATTGAATTGTGCACTATGTAGCTTGCAAATCCCAAAATTCAGCATTTTTTTACACATCTATGAATGGATCTAAAAAAATTAATTTTTTTTATATAAACTCTTTGAACATATACATTTTGATTCCATTGAGGTGCATGATTTTATTTTTTCATTTTAGGGTCTTTTTACTTGATCAAAATGAGCAAATTAGGCAAACTTTGGAGGCTTTAAACAAAAATAACCTAATTAGTGTGTCCAAAAAGTGATACCCCAAGCTAATTATTGCCCAGTAACAAATATCAGGAAATAGGATAAGTTTTAAGGAATGGTGGTTGGGTGCGAGGTGTATTAAGGTGTGTTTTGGTTAAGTGTTATCACCAAGTCATGAGTTCTTTGGTTGGTTGGTGAAGGGCGTTGTATCACATTTATGTGGTCTGGGTTCGAAACCTATTGGGCTCGTTTGAGCAGTGGTGTGATCCATATGGCTTGGTGCTGCTAGTGAGTTATCATGGCAGGAAAGTTGTACCAACCAACCGGCCCTACCTATCCCTGAGTCAAGTTGAGCTAGTTGGTTTAAAAGAGTGGCTAGAAGTGGTTTTCACCACTACCCCCCGTCTTTTAATGTACTACGTCTGTTGGTATTGTTTGATTATTCTCTATACGTCTTTTATGTAAAAGGATAGATCCGGCATACTGTATGGCAATGGTATTTATTGCTTTGAATGTGTGTTTTATGGAGGATTCGCAGATGTTGAATTTTGTTTCTAGTTGTTTCATCGAGGGGACGTGTGTAGTTCCTCTGGCTCCAGTTGTGATGACTATAATAGGATCTACTTTCCAACCTTGTTGTATGATGTTATTAATGAGAGGTTGGTATTTCATAATTTTTTTGCCAATTGTTGCTGGTGAGAATCTGTCGTTTGTGTAGGTGAATTCTATAAATTGTATGGTTAGGTTATCATCGCGGTTTAGAGGGGTGGGCTTTGGTATGGGAGGCCATTAATGCATAATATATCTGGTTTGAATCTGGCGTTGCATTGACATCTTTGTTGATGACAGGTACAAGGTAGTAACCATGGAGGGACTGTGTTTTCTTGTGGATTATGGTTGAATGTGCTCGCATTCATGAGAGTGTAGCATCTTGATTTGTTTGAGGATAGTATTAATTTTCTTAATTCCCAAACCGCTTTGTTGTGTCTTTTGGTTCTTAGTGCGTGTAGATGGTGTTGTTTGCATAGTAAGAGTACATGTAGCCATGTATCGGCATCTTGTGAGTTACAGATGGGACATGTTTTTGAGGGGAATCTTTGTATGCCAAAAATTAATTGCTTTCGAGCGTTACTCATGTATTGACCGGTTTGAAATTTTAGTATGCTTGTTTTTTGTGCGTCTGTTATTGCTGGATTATTCCAGAAATCATTAAACATTTCGTTATCTATGATGGGGTTTGTTGTCCATTTGTTGATGTTGGGGAAGTCTTCTGCCAGTATTTATAGGTTATTTTCACGGTCATATTTCTTTATGTATTCTTCCAAACATCTGACTGGACCTTCGTTTGGTCGTTTGATACGACCGTGCGATGTGTCTTTTTGGAAGTAGTAAGGTGTGGTATGTGCAAATTCGTGTGAATTTGCTGCTTTTTGATAGCCTCTTTTCATGGTACCTTCTTTAGCGAGTTGGTCTGCGTGTTCATTACCGTTGATTTTAGCGTGTGCTTTGACTTTGTATATTGTGGTGGGTTGTGTTCGCTTTTTTAGCATTTCTACCATTTCTTGTAATATGGTTTTATCGGCGTGGTTGTTTTGTTGAATTGGGTGTTTTAGTTGTGTATTTAGAACGTATATACAGTTGAGGCAGTCTGTAAATATATGTGCAGGTTTGTTTATATATTTAGTGGTCATTAGTGATAGTGTTTCATGTATGGCCATTAGTTCTGCTCTGAAACATGTTTGTAGTCCAGGCAGTCTTTTTGATATTTGTACAACTGGTTTAGATGGGTTGTATATTCCGTATCCTGCTTTTTCTTTTTTCCAATGGCCATCATCTGCTTCTTTTGGCGGTAAAAAGGAACCATCCGTGTCGTAGCTATATTCTGGTAGGAACCTTAGTTTATTTCGAAATTTAGGAGGGGATCTACCCATATGTTTTGTAGATTGTTATAGGGCGGGTATGTGAGTTCGTTCCATTTTGTGCTTTTGTTAACTTTTGTGTTTGGTGGTGTGGGTGGTGCTGTTTGTGTGTAATATTGTGAAATTTGTAGATTTTCAATTATTGTGTTTATGGTGTTAATTTGGTTGATTGTGCCTATGTTGTTTTTGTGATGATAAATACACCATATGTGTAGTGCAAGTGGTTCGGGTTGGGTTTTGTTGGGTTCTATTGGTATTGTTGGTTCGTCATATGTAATGGTGTCCGCGGCAAAATGTATAATGGCGTGCGTATCTGGAAAGGGTCTAGTGTATGGGGATAAATTTTGATACCAGTTGGTGTCTGGAATTGCTAGAATGGTGACAATTTCAGGGTCTTGTTTTGCTGCTAGTCTTGCCCAGGGTATCGTTTGTTGTGCTGTTTCGGCGTCATTTGGGTGGGCATAGCCGATGCCTTTCCATTTGTATTGAAAAGCTGTCCCTAGTGAACCGAAGATCCTATCTCTAGCGAATGTTGAGTAGAATTGCGTGATTTTTGTGGGGCATGTTATTGGTGAGGAAAAGTATGAGTGTGTTATATTAAAAGTTGAAATTAGGGTGTCTAAAATGTTGGGCGGGATAGTGTGGTGTGGTGTTTTTAATGAATTTTGTTTGTGGTTTTTGTGTTCGTATCTTTGGTATAACCATACTACTTTTGTTTCAAATGTTTGTAGAGCCGGTATTAATCTATAAATGTTGTATTTGTTGTTGTTATATTGTTGCCATAGCCATTTTAGTCTTGTAGTCGGAATGGTGGTGATATATTTACCGGTGTCATTGTATATGTGGGTTTTCTCATTTTGTGTTTGAATGGTGCATTTGGTTGTGTTTATGTCTCTTTCTGGGTTGCATTCTATTGTGGATGTTTGGACGCAGGGGATTATTGTTGGAGGTGGGAGGAATCGTGTGTCTCTATTTTGTTTGAGAGTAAATTGTGTGGTTGTGATATTTTGATAGTGTTTGTTTTTATAGTCTGTGTAGTAGTTTGTAAGTAAGTTTAGATTGTGATGGATTACTATTGGTAGGTTTAGAAGAAATAATTCGCGTTGTTCTAGCCATATGGTATATGTTATGCGATTGGAGTCTATCCATTGGCATAGGTAGGCGTCATATTTTTTTGATATTTTATATTTGTCTTTTGTTGTAATTGTTTTGTGGTTTAATATTGTGTGAATGGAAAATCTCGTGGGATCATTTTTATGTTTTGTGGTGGGGCAGGTTGTTGTGGTTGTGGTGGTTGAGGGAGTGGGATAGGGTTTGTGGGGGTTTTGGGAAGTATTATGTGGTTAAATATATTTTATATTTGTCTTTTAATGTACGTGGTGGTGGGTGTAGGTGACATATGTTTGGGCAATCTTCGGTGCAGTTTGGTTTACAGAAGAGTTTTTCTGCTAGGCTTAATGCACTTTTTTCTAATTTAGTTGAACTTTGGTAGTATATTTTAAAATCTTCTGGTGACATTAGTTTTATACCGTTGGGAAGGATGATTTGCAGTATCGTGTAAATTTTGTGTGCCAGTAATTTGTACATTAGTTTAATGGAGAGTTTTGGGTCTAAGTGTGGAAGTTCGTTTATGACAGTAGATCTCCATTCTTGTTCTAGTTTGGTCCTGTGAAGTTGAAAGTTTTCTTCGGTACTTTTTAAGTGTATACCACCGGCTGTTTTCAGCAGTTTCACCTACTTCTTAGGTACGTGCAATTTTAAGACTCCTTTCTCCTTAAATAATCACAGAAAATAGAGTTTGGGGTATATATTTGAACTAAGAATTCCATTTAAGTGTTTGATATATATATATAGCAAATTTATTTTTTCATTAAAAAAAAGAGAATTTATCCATTTGTCATGTATAAAAACCAAAAAACATGCTATGAAAGTCACTTTTTGGCTCCATGGGCATTAAAGAAATAACGGATGCTTTGCAATTCGTGGAATTTATTTCAATACTAAAATATAAATTATTTTGGGACTAGATAAAAGAATGTTATACCCCGTACTCATAAACTCTTGGTAAGTCAAATATTTTGTAGCATTGGTGGTAAGATCAACATATTTACCACACAAAATGTCATTTCTAATCACCTGTCTTGTTTCAATATTCATTATTGTTAACAATATGGGCAATTGAGGTTCTGGCAGTAGATGGTTGACGTTTCAAGGATGTGATCATATTTAGGAGTCGGGAGATGATTATATTTTGGAGGGGGACAATTAGTTTCAAAAGAGGGACCATACTTTTGAATCTATCTGCTAAATTCATGATTAAACTTCATATTCATGTAATTTTCAATCTCACAACTAATTTTTCATTGAGCTTGAACAATCAATTTTTCGATGTAAACACCAATTCAAAGATGTTGCGTTATTGAAAACATCACAATTAATGATAATCATTCAACATAAGCGTGGTTTTTTTAGGGGTTATGGCTTCGTGCATGACATTTGTTTTTGGTGTTCTTAGCTTTTAAAAGTTAAACAAAATTCACAGTGGATTTTTGGAAAGTTGGATGGGAATATGATGGTGTAAGGTGGTGAGGACCAATGAGATACAATGAAGGAATACAGTAAGATGCTTAAAAGAGGTTTGAAAGGTTGTATGGAAATATTAAGAGATGTAAATGAGAAGATGATGGGGGATGACGGTGGGGCACACTACATAATGATGAAAGGGTTAGGGTGATGAACAAGTTAGGAATGCAGAGTAGAGCTAAGGTAGAATGTCTTTAAACCACAGCCTCCTTCAATTCTGACATATAGACCTTTGTTGGAGCCACAACAGTTGAGACTTAAAACCACCAATTTCACTATTCAAGTAGACCAACGGCACACAAGAATCTGCGATAAAATAGTTGATGGTTTTCGGTATCATTATAAGTGAAAGTTAGTACCACATGGTGTGAACGTGGGGAGGCCTAGAGGTTTGATTTAGGTCACAAGTTACTTTCCACTTTGGAATTTTGTATAAAATTGACATATGCATATTAGATGATGCCAATTTTTGCAATCCTCATCAAAATCTATTTCAAATGCGGTCATATTTTTTTTCAAATTTAGCACTGCCAAAAATAGGCTAGATTGCTTAATTTTGTTGTTATAGGACAACCAACCTTAGTGGAGTTGAATAAAACGATGAAGGAGTGTTGTGGAAGTAAGGTTCCTTTCTACCATCGGACACTTGAATGTTTTAAAATTACATTGGCATAAAATATAATTAAGTGGCATGAATTACGGAAAGAACATGATGCTTGATATGATGTTAGTAGAATTTCATGTGTGCATAATTTTATAATATGAAAGGCATTAGTATTGTAGAAAAAGAAACAAAAATCCAAATACCCTATAATGAAAATGTATTCAAATACATGATGTGTTAGGAAAAATTTCAATAAAAGAAAGGACTTGTATATATATATTTTTTAAAACAACCATTTCTAATTTTTGGGGGGGAAACACAAAAGTTTAGAAAGTACTTAAGATCAAAATCATGATATATATTTTTCATTGAAAATAAAATTTAAACTTTTTATTTATTTACTATAGGATATTTGAAATACGCAAATCCATTTATAAGAAAATAGATGCTTATTATATTGCCTCAATAAATGAAAAAATAATATATAACTATGGGTTTAACATAAGGTGAAGTAAAAATCAATATATCTAGTGTAAATGTTGTTTCGAACTTCCGAACAAATAGAATGAAAATGATTGTCCTTTAAAAATGAAATAGAATATCTTGGAGAAAGGTGAATGTTGCTTACTTTCTTCATGTTTGTTTGTTTGATTTAGGATTGTTTTAAAAGTGTATATATACCTTAGATTAAATACTATACTCATTTAACTATTGATTTTTATTAATGAGTGGTAGTTTTGTATATTAACATGTTGATTGTTTTGATGTGATTTAGGAAGATGCTTTAGCACTGGAGAATGGTGCATTGGATGATCATGGAAGAGAATTTCTTCAACCTTTTGTTGCTGAGGCTAGAGAATTAATCATGACCGGAGAGTATGCCTCGCAAAATGAATGTTGTATGGCATTGATCAAACTCCTGCATTGGATAAATGAGCTTCAAGAAGATGATTGTAATAGTCCGATTGGAAGGAGTATTTGTCAATCATACAAAGCTACAATGAAAGGCAACAGTGATTCCAAATTATCTGAGATTTGGGTGGTTAAGCACAAACTACCTTGTGCTTGTGATTTGCTTGAGAATCTTCGCCATGCCGACAAAAGTATGTTGACGCTCGAGGGATTTTGGGTTGTTAAAGACACAAGTTTTACTAGAAATATTAAGAACCGCAGCAACATGAACTTGAAACGTTTATTATGGGAGAGTTCAAAGTGTTTTATGAAGTTTGACATTTAACCTTTTGGAGCTTCATTCATGCCAAGTCAAGAAGTGGATTACAATACCAATTTATATGATTTCATTGTTATTCTATCATAGTGGAAAGAGCTATTGAAGATTTACAAGTGCGGTTTCTTGAACCTAGGTCAAGTTCATTTGTTTCTCATGAAGCATTGTTTTATCATGTTCCAAACATGTATGACATTCTTTATAAGCAGAATCTTGACATAAGTGCACATTGAAGGACTCTTCCTCTTGGTTTTGAAAGAGGTGCATCACTTATTGATGGTCCAACATTGCACCTAACGCCACGGATAGTAGAAATTGATAATGAGTAGTGCATAGATATTTATGACTTCGCTCTACACGATTTGGAATTTATTGAAAAAGGCAATGCAAATATTGTCCATTCAATTCCATTTGTGGACGATGCATTCGGCGAGTGTGCTAGAGTGTGGTGCACCAAAGAGTCAAAAAATGAAGGATTATTACGGATGATTTTTGGAGATACCCAGGGTGTTATCATTGCATCATCTTATGGAACCCGAACTTCGATTGATGTAGAAGATGGATTTTTGGGCACATTCAATCTATTGGTGCTTGACACTCCTAAAATTTGGTATATTGTACCAAAGCACAAGTCCGAGGAGTTTACTAAGTTTTTGAAGAAACGCAAATGGCTTCAGCATGTTTATTGTAAGGGATGTCATATTGATTGCTTTACAAATAGTATCAAAGCTTTATCTTCCGAAGACATAGAGAAATATGAGATTCATTGAATCGTTCAATACCCGGGAATGACTGTGATGATGGTTCCAGGATTGTTATATCATTGGACAATATCATGTGGTTTCAGCTTGGTGGACAATGTTAATTTTTATTTGAGATTCGATGGGACGGATGACCTTAATCAACTACAAAGAATGTAGGAATATTATGTTCAAGGTGGTGTAGACAATTCAACACCTCATGGATCATCCACAACTGCGAATCAATATTTCAAAATTTGTAGAGGTTTTGGATTCATGTAAATAGTTTTTTAGTATTGATATCTTTGTTTTAGTCAAGGAGCGAAACTATTGCTAAAGAAGTGATGTGTCACTTCTAGGCTCATGTGTGAGAGAATGTCAAAGTTGTTTCTATTATAATAAAAACAAGTGATTGCTTCTATGTGTTTGTTTCTTATAGTGTTATAATTATAATTGTGACAATTTAGCTCTCAATAATGTTATAGACTAATGATTAAAATGACTAATTATATAAGTAATTATACAAGTTTTTATCAATCATTAAGTCGATTGTTCATTTTAATTTTTAGTAGTCCTTTCAAGCAATGAACACTTTTACAATTATAATTTTTTATTAATTTTTTAAAATAATCTTGAAGTCTAGTTTATGACGGTCCGAAATGCTAAAGTACATCTAATTTGAACAAAGTATGCAAAAGTTATGAATTTTTACATTTTGAGTGATTTTAAAACCAAAAACTACATTTTTCAATTCTATCCCTGGACTGCCAATGCATGTTTTTGCAAATTAAATTATTTAAAAAAATAGACTACACTAAGCTCTTACGTTTCTTATGCCATTTATAAAAATATGAAATTCGTTAAAAACGGATGTACGGATTAAAAGTTACAAAGAGATGAAATGTTTTCACAATGTTTTCATCCATTTCGCTCTTTGAAGGACAACGTTCAATCATTTTCTAATTAATTTAATTTTTAAAAAACTTAATATATCACGCTCTTCAATATTTTATGTCATTTATAAAAACATAAAATTCATCAAAAATAGATGCATAGAATGGTAGCTACAGATGGATGACGTTCTGCCACGTTGTTTCGTCCATTTTACTTTTTGAACGACATCATGCAATAATTTTTTAATGAAATTAGTTTTTAAAAACCAACCATACCACGTTCTTCCATATTTTATGTCATTTATAAAAATATAATATTCATAAAAAATGGATGTATATCATTGACGTTATAGACGGATGAAGTTTTGTTAAAAATAGTTTATTTGTTCAATTGAAGGTTTTTGAGAATGATGAGTATACGTACCATCTTTGCATGAGTTTAATATTTCAATTGAAGTATTTTGGCTCCCCTTCACGACACTTTCACACACAAATGCTCAATTTGAAAATTTCTCACGGTATATTATCTTTGTATTAATCACAATGTCTTTTTTCCTTCCAAATACACACATATACGCTCACAATGTACGAGCACAAGGTAGTTTGTATACGGAAAATGAGAAAAAGGGCATGACGTTTAATTCTTTGACGCGATTGCGATGAACTAATTGCAACCTTTCTCAACACTACATCTTGTACAATTTTTCATCCATCAAAATTTCTCTTAGTTGATGTGTTAATTCACTATCATTTGTAGGCTATAGGTCTCAAAATAAGATGTGTTTTTTTCAAGAAAAACAATTGGTTTACGTGAAGTTTCATTCTTAATTCAAATAGTAAGACCTTAAACATGATTTTCCTTAATATATAAAATAAATAATGGAAACCATACCATCTAGTAGTGCATGTTACTCCAATTTCATTACACTATAAAAATAAAACTTGTGTTAATTTATGATTCTGAAAAGAATTACAAGAAAAAACCTTGTAAAATTAATATAAAAATACTAATAAAAAATAAGATAAATCCATCCGACGGCAGAAGGCTTGACAGAAGGCTCCATTTTAGAGACACGTCCAAATCGCAATTAAAAATGGGTGTTCCAAATCATAAAGCTCCAAGAAGATATAATCCTTTGCCCAGTCTACAGTTGTCATTCATTCCAATGGTAGATTTCAGAAACCTGCCTTGGGCCGCACATCTGGCCGCGGTGGTTGACACGGGCAGCTTGGAACCCGGACACTACCGTAGTAGAATAAAGCTCCGAGCGTTTGCTCTCACAGCAGAACCGCTTAGTTTTCCCTGTGAGCATTTTGAAATTTTGAATGTACCCATGCTGATGAGCACCACTTTAGAAACCGTATCATTTCAACTTCAGAATTTCGGAACTAATTCTTAAAAAATCCAAATTATTTGATTCAAAGTATATTGGTCTTTGCTTGAATTTGTCTTCCAGTCAAAAATTATGCTCAATTCTTTCTGTGTCCTCACAAATTCACAACCCTTTAACCCCTAAGTGCTCAGAGCCCTCTCCAAATTCGGTAGTTTTGCAAATATGCAGTATAGAATGCAACCTAGAGGGATTCTTTGAACTTGATTTATGAATAAAAGTTGTGCATTATGAATTTTATATCATGTCCGTATAGTAAGGTCTATGATTGCTATTACCAAGAATTTTTTTAAAAATTCGAAACTTGAAATTCAAAATTAATTTGTCATACATGTTCAAATTTGATATAGGATTTTGCACTTTGTAATAAAAACACCATGTTAGGGCCCTGAGAGGGTACTGGCATCCAAATTTGATGTTCAGTTCCGATATTCTTAGTCAATAGCTGTTATATTTGGCATATTCTGTCATACATGATCAAATTTGATGTAGTTTCCGCAATTCGAATGACAAACATCATGGTAGGGTTCCTAGAGGTTAGGGGCACCAAATTTAAATGTTTAGGGTCTCGGGGGGTGCACTCCATTGTCAAGTTGAACACCACGTGCGATAAAACAAAATCTACTTTTTACATAAAGGACCACCAAAATGAATCAAAATTTTATCAAATTTTTTTTATGAGTAGATAAAATCACTATCTATTACATAGTAAAAAATCGTAACCAAATTTGATGATTTTCTTTTTTCATAAAACATATTGTTTTTAACTAGAACAATGTAGAATTGAACTAAAACAATTACTACAAAAAATGAAAATGACGAAAAATTTCAAAAAAATATAAAAAAGATATTATCAATGATTATTTATATGTAGAAAAAATATCATAATTATTAAAATTATTTAAGGCACATAATATAGGGTAGCAAATTTTGATTGCACGTGGTTATGAAACGTAAAGGGGTGTGATCTCCCCGAGTTTAGGGTCCAAAATTTATAAACAAAAGTTGCTAAGTTTAGTAGGTTTTGCAATACATGTTTAAACTTGATTTAGACTTTTGCATTTTGAAAGATAAACAACATATTAGGACCTTTAGAAATTAGGGACACTCATATTTTATGTTGGGTTTTAAAATTTATGATTATAAAAATCTTAATTTAACATATTGTGCAATGAACACATGAATTTGCGACGACTTTATGTGATTTGAAAGCAATGCAGAACAATACAGTCTCTAGGAATTACTCGCCTTTAAATTTTGTCTTGGTTTTGTTTGAATTATATAAGTGATTTGATGAATGTAGTTGCTTGATTAAAGAAGTCAAAGTTTGACTTAGATTTGTTCAATTGACATTAGCAGATCATAGTATGATGCGTGGGGTTGATGGATTAAACCATGACCTCAAGGGATGGAAGTTTCGTCGCTAGGAAGAAGAAGATAACTACACATATGAGGAAGTTGTAGTGGAGTAGTAGTAGAGATTGAGAAAATATTCAGAAGAGAACCGTTTGATGTAGTAGGATAATACAAATATTATTTACTGTACAATGTGTGCCTTCATTTTTATATGAAAAGAAGCGTTTTGTTTTCATTTCCATCAGATTGTAATAAAACAGTATTACACGTTAGGCTTATTTTTTTTTAATTCATAGAATACTTGATATGAGTGAATGTGTTGTTGCTATTTAAAATATGAATATATATGAAATTTAGGGGGAGTAAAATTTGAAAAAAGTGCAAAATTTGCATCGTTGTGGCTATTGGACAATGCACTTGGCCAAATGCAGAAATCCTTAATTCAGTGTGTAAAGCATTAATTTGGTAGTTTGGAAATATCCATTACACTGAAGTAGCAACTCATGCACAATGTTGAACTTGTTGCCGAAATAACGTAATTTTGTAAGATGATTGAAATCATTTCCTATGTCCAATTGTGCTCCATAACTCAATTTTAAAAGCATAGTGCGGTGAAAATTTGCATGGGCTTGCAATATCTTCTGATTCGGCCCATATCATTTGAGAGTTACTTGGAATGAATTTGATCACAAGACCAAATCTGTTTGACTCTGAAACTCACGCTCAATAACTCAAATAATATTAACATGTGTGAAAATTGGTAATTATTCATTATTTTGGCAAGTTGTTAAAAAACTTCATGTGAAATTTGGCAAAATCTTGTCATTTTGATGAATTTTATGAAGTACTAGTTTTTGGTTTTATACGTAACTACAAATTCAACAAATGTTTCTTTGTTCTAATAAAATGACAACTCTTATTGTAATCATTCTCCATATTTTTCAATATACTACATAGTTAGGTTTTTTCTCACTTCAATTTAGATTTTTTCATGTGCTATATAGAATTTCAAATCAATATATAAAATTCGAATTTTTTTTCTTCTTTCTAATAATGCTAAATAATATAATATAGTATTCTCGTTTTTAGAATACCCTAAAATCTAAAAATAATCAAGGTCAAAGTGATAAGAAAGACATTATCAAAGTTTGACAAACGATAACTTTTAAGATTAAATTTAGATATATACAATGTATTGAACATTGTTCTAGAATGTTTTTGAATCCTATCCAACATCAATTCAATTATACAAAAAAGTTTAATTTGAGCTATAAATTCTTTTATTATTATTTTAAATCACCTAATGTAAAGTTGTTATTTGTTATTTTCAAAGATCATTATAATTTTTAGAGAAATTTTGAAGAAATTTAAAGATCACTATAAGTTTTTAATGTTCAACATATAAATAACAACCAATGTGGCAGTGTAATGTTGGTCCAATGTTCCTTGTGATTTGGTCACCCTTTTTATTTTTATTATATTTTTATATTAATTTGTTAATAATTTTATTTCAATTTATGGTGGGGAATTTTGATCAAGAATTTGAACTGTGATATTATAGATCCAAATGTTTTTTGCCAGGAAGATAAAAAAACTAATTTTTTTGCTAAATGAAATTGATGAAATGGATTATTTACTAAGTTTTTAAAATAATTTTCAGTTAGATTTTCTAAATAAATTTTCAAATTTTGTTGTTTCACAATTAGAGTATCAAATTGAAAAATTGTATTGCTTGTTTACTATAGTTTTGAAGTCTATTTAACATAGTAAATATATAAGAACGATCCTTTAAATATATAGATTTTTTAATTTTCTGTCATTTCAAAAATTAAATAAGTTTATATCCTAAAATATTTATGATAAAAGAACTTGAAAAGAAGCTGTTAATAATAGATTACCTAGCCTTTACCTGTAAAAGAGCAAGTAGCAACTATTTATACTAGAGTAAATGAATATTTAGATGTATTAGAAGTTGATCAACTAAACAAATTTCTTGTTCAATTACGTGAATATTTAATGACTAAGAAACCTCAATTTGCGGAAATTGTACGTTCGACTAAACATTTTACAAAACAAGCTGAAAATATTTTAAAAGAAGCTATTACAGAACATACAAAACTTTTTTTACTTTTTATTGAAAAAACAACCTCTTAAAGTAATTTTTTAAAAAATATTCTAAACATTTAATACCTTTATGCTTTTTTAAATTCAAATAAAGTTATAAATTGATTCAATACAATTAAGAAATATTAAGAAGCTTGAACTTGTTTAGAACGAGCAAAAATAAAAGCAAATGAAATTTGTGTAAATCGTCTTTCTCAAATAGAAAGTGAAAAAAAAGAATTAATGAATGTTGCTGATGAAGATTCAAAACGATTAGAAGATTCAAAAAATGCTATTCAATTAAAAGAAGATTATAATTGGATTAATTTCCTTGATTTTCATTGGGGATTAGGAATCGATGGTCTTTCAATTGGACTTATTTTAGTAACAGGTTTTATTACTACTTTAGCTGCTTGGCCCATTACTCGAAATTCACGATTATTCTATTTTTTAATGCTCGCAATGTATAGTGGTCAAGGAGGACCACTATACATTGCGATGTATAGTAATGAGAAAGAGAACTTCGATGAGAAAAAAAAAAGAAGACGTTATTATTGCATCACGGTGTCGTAAAACATGATCTAATACATTGTTGTATTGAGTCGTTGGATCATAATCTCTTACCATAAAAATAGCTGCATGTGCATCAGCTCTAACTATAAGAAAACTGCCAATCCATACCCCATGCCAAATATGACCAAAAAAGAAAAGAAGAGCAAATGTAGTCTAACCAAAGGTAAACCAACCTCGTGGACTACTATGAAAACACCATCTGATTTTAAAGCCAGTACGAACATCAGATGCTAGATATCTCACACGCAGAGTAGTTGACGTAGTTCAGCATATTGTGGTACAAAAAGTTGATTGTGGTACTCTTCAAGGTACTTTTGCAACTTGAAAGCTCTACAGTTCGATGTAGACAGAGAGGTGAAAGAGGGCATTTAAAAAATATCCCCATAGACTTCCAAAAAAACTTGTCATGTCTTTATTCGAATTTTTAAAAGCTTTTTCCAAATTTATAAGTTACGAAATGCTGCACCGTCATTCACGAAGAGCTATCCAAGTTCCGACCATGCAAAGAATTACATTTTATACATTCCCAACTTAATTTTTCATAATTCAATTTAATTAATGATGTTAAAAATCACTCACTAATACAAAACCCTCACAATATAGGTTTAAAAGCAAGTGAACGACATCAATAATTGAACCTCTCTTTGTCGAGAGTTTTCCGCCGGTACCCGAAATGTGACCCACAGACGTATGGTCAAGCAATCTCAATGCTCAATTTTGGATTTTCTGGTTTTTTTTGTCCTACCACTCTTTTATCCTCTTGTTGCATTTTTAGCTTAGAGTAGATCTTGGTAAGCCCTATGCTTGTCCAACACAATGAATTAAAAAAACTGATTGATGATCACCTCAAGACAACTGCATTTAAGGGAAAAAGTGATACGAAGAAGAATATATTCAACGTCAGAACACTCGAGTGAGAGACATCGAGCTCAACTCTATAATAGATTTATCAAGTGACAAAAAGAGCATTATTTTATGTCGAACCTCGATTTTCTCAAAAGGGGGCAGTTAGGGTTTTTAGGGCAGCTAGGAGAAGCTCCAGCCGCCATAAATAGGAGAAGTAGTGGCCATAATGGCCTATTTATTTATTTGGAGAGAGTGGCGCTCGCGCGCGTCCTTGAGCGATTACTGCTGGACCGGATTGGCGGCGGATCCCGATAGGCAACCGGATGGGCGACCGGGTAGAGGAGGACGGGTCTCTAACGGACTCGATCGCGATTCGCGCCTTAAAATGGGCCGCCCTAAACTGGGCGACTCACCGTTCATTTCCACATAGCTCTCCCAGTCCTTCTCTTCTCCAAACTTTTGTCTTCCCGGATAGCATTAGGGTAGAGAGTGCGCGACCGGAGAAAGAGGAGAGGGGCCGCCGGAGACTTAGGAGCAGTT
This sequence comes from Pohlia nutans, assembly GCA_022496805.1. Taxonomy (NCBI): domain Eukaryota; kingdom Viridiplantae; phylum Streptophyta; class Bryopsida; order Bryales; family Mniaceae; genus Pohlia; species Pohlia nutans. The sequence goes on along the minus strand of CM040106.1, from coordinate 7,032,967 downwards.
TGCGGGTTAGGAGAGAGGTGCGCCTGGAGCCTGTAGAGATGCCGAGGAAAGTGGAGAGTTCTGCAAGGTTCAAAATCGCGGAGAAGAAGGTGTGCCCGGTTGTCCCGGAGCACCCGACGGATTTTGAGATGCTGCGCGAAGACCTCACCACCATGGGGTGTGAAGAGCTCTTCTACCGAACCTGGGACATCCTGGATACCGGAATGCTGGAGGAGTTAGTAGGAGGGCCCGTGGAGAAAGCTTCATCCGGGGGAAGTACAAGAACTGGACTCGGGAGCATTGGCGCACGACCTACCAGTTTTCGGATAGCAAATCGGGGCTCGATGCAGGTGGACGAGGAGATTCGGGCTGGGTGAAAGACCAGTTCACCCGGTTCTCGGAAAATGATGGGTTCAAGGTGAAGCACTGCCGGACGCCCCGGGAGAAGCGACTTCTTCAGTTTTTGGTGCCCATCTTCAGCCCGGATATGCCAGGGCAATCACGATCAAATTGGCAAAGGGCATCCACTCGGCGTTGCATTACAAAAAAACAATCGGGTGGGGCATTGTGGTCCAGGAGTTAGTAAACCGAGAGGCATCAAAAATTGGAGGTACGAAGGGTTGTCCTATTGCTCCTTTTCTTTACCACTTGAATGCTAAGCACGGATGCCTCACGGATAGGGAGAAGGTGAGGTTGGAGAAGCAACCGGTTCCGGTAGACCGGAGCCCGGCCAGCAAGTGGGCGGCTCGTTCGGAAGGGGAGAAGAACTCGGACAAGGGCGTGCAAGAGGTGGAGGAGGATGACGCGGGTGGACAGGGCGACCGGAGCGAGCCGGATGAACGAGAAGCATCCCACCCGGATCAGAACGAGGGAGGTAACCCGGGAGCGGACCGGGAGGACCAGGAGGAACCGAAGGAGAAAGTTCCGCCCCGTGAGCGCACCCGGGGTAGCTCCATACGGGGAAGACGAAGGCGATCACTTGGAGCGAGGAGGAGGAAGACGACGAAGACATCCAAGAAGTCAACCCTCCCCGGAAGAAGATGAAGCCTCGGATGAAGACCACTACGGTGAATGGGCGAGGCTCCCGGGACGACGTCAAGCCGAGGATCAGCTGTCGGATAAAGGGCATAAAGATGAAGGCAGTCCGGAAGAGGAAGCTGGACCAGGCAGAAGAAGGAGACGCCCGGGCGGGGGAGATAAACTAGGCTGTGAACCGTCAAAACGGTTCACTTTAGAGGTAAACTATTAGTTTTATAGTTTTGATGTGTTTAGTAATTTATATTTGTCTAACCGGGACATTTTAGCCGGTTAGACAAATTCCTGGATTTGTTTGCATTAGTGTTCGGTTTTGATTGGCAATTTTAGATTTCTTTTTATCTAGATAATGTTTTGTGTTTATTTACTTCTAACTATTTGATTGTTCGATTTGGTGTGATTGGACCGTTTGCCCTTTTAGTTTACTTTATGGTTTTATTCTATGATTGTTGTTTATCATTTTAATTCATTAATTAGTTTAATTTATTAGTCTATTCTATTAGTTATTTTAGGTATTCCTTGTGATTCGTTATTTTAGTCCTTTAAATCCCTATTGTTTTAGATTTATCTTATTAGGCTATTGTTGAGATTATTCTTTAGTCTATGTTAGTGGACTAGAATAGTGTGTTAATTGGACTCTTAGTTAAGTGGGGGTTAAGTGGGAGTTTAGGGTTTAGGATGGAAGTGGATGAATCCTGCTTCTTGGATGGATGTAGTTTGGAGTGGGATTTTGAATCCCACCCCTACCGCTTCTCGGGCCGCCAGTTAGTGTTTTGCCTGTGCCGTTAGAGTTTTGAGATCTGAGTCCTGATTGGGGGTTTTTTGTGAGACAAGAAGTTTGTGTAGGAAAAATTTAGGAAACAGTTTCTCATTGTTTTTGTTATTGAAAGGAGGGTGTGAAAAAATCATAGAAAATAGTGTGAATGCTTTGGAGAACCAGGTTGCTTGTTTTGGAAGTGTGAAGAAATCTGGGCTGGCTTTTGGGACTTGTGGTCACTGGATTGAATAGTGGTTTGGGGATTGGAGCTTGTTGTAGTTTTGAAAAGGAATCCAGGGTTGGATTCTGTCGTTAAAGGCTCTGGCTCTAGGACGTAGGTTGAACGACGAACGGCTGCGAGGTGTGATCGAGGGGCGGAATTTCAGCAGCTAGGAATCACGAGGACCAGACGTGCCGCAGGGACGGATTCGAGCGAAGACTGGCATTGACGGGGACCTGCTGCTATGCGGAGACGGCGGCAGGGCGAGTTCCAAGATCGATAGCAGGCGACGACTACGAAGAAGATCACCCAGCCGTGAATTGCGGCAACCAAGCCAGCGACGACGACAGGGCGAGCTTCATCGCGAATGCAGAAAGGCGGAGGTGACGGAGGCGAACAAGACAAGGCGACGACAAAAAGAGACGGCGACGGTGCTGAAGGGCGGCGATTACCACGTCAGGGCAGTCCGGAGCAGCGCGACCCGGAATTTGAAGGCGGCATCTGCAGCGAACGGCGAGGACGGTGAGCATCAGAACCTGCAGCGACGGGCGACGACGGAGCGGCCAGTAAGACGTCGAATTGACGGCACCAGTTGAAGATCAACAAGGACCAGAAGAAAACGAGGGCTACGGCGAGCTTGAGGCGATCGAAGACGGGACGAGGGCGACGAGAATTCAGGGCAGCCAAGAAGACCGAGTATAGCAAAGCGAATTCAGAGCGATCAAGGCCGGTCGACGGCGATTGAAGAACGACAGCGGAATCCAGTTGCTACAGTAAGGCACGAAGAGCACGGAGGCGATTCGACGAGGGAAGAAGACCACGAACTGCAGCAAGAGCTCGATCGCCATAGCCGGAGCTCGCAGCCAAAGTGCAGCAGCCTGTCCCCCTCCCTTGTGCTAATACGGAGGGAGGCCAGGGTGATATTAGAGAGAGAGAGAGTTTCCCCTCCATTGTTAACGCCTAAAGGACCGTAAGGCCCCCAGGGGTCTTCTGGAACTAGAAAGTGTGGAAATTTGAGTTCTTGTGCTTTGAATTGTAAAATGAGCAACAAAGAGACCCTAGCTCTTTTTAAGAGCCGAATCTGTAAGTACTTCTCGATCGGAAATTCATCAAATGAGCGATTTTTGGTGATTTTTTTGAGTTGCACAGTGAGTATTTTGGCATTACTTCTAACCCTCACATCTTCCTCCTCACACCTCCAAATTACTTGAAATTTTTTCCACATGTTTAAAATGATGATTTCTACTCACGGTAAAAAATTTAGAATTTTTGGAGCACTTTTGAACAATCCGGTTTCAACATGTGTACAAAATACCGCAAACAAGTTCCATCATTCTTCTCAACGGTGGCATTTTCTCAAAAATTATGCGATTTTGTCGATCTTTTTTTCATAAAAAAGCTACGTAAGTCTTCTTTAGTTTCAACGGTGCCGATTGTCAAATTTATCCCACACTGATGAGGAATTGAGCTTACTTTAAGAATTAGTCAAGAAAACAAGAGCTAAGTTGAACACCCTTCCTTCCCTCCCCCCCCCCCGGTCCTTTAGGAGTTAATCCAAATTTCTAAGTTTTGATTGAACATTTAGTCCTATTAGTTGTTAGGAAGATTAGAGAAAACCTTTATTATAAAAATTGGTAGTTTTAATTATCTAAAAAACATTGTGTGCATTCATTTGTTTTGTCCAATTGTTGTGAGTTAATTGTTTTGCATTTTGTGATTGCTTTGTATTTGGTGGTTTTGGTTGTGTATTGTGGGTTTAAATTGGTCCGATGAAGGGTATAGCGTGGAAGCGTTGCCCAATTTTCACCAGGCCAATTGTGATTTTTGTATACATATAGGGTTTAATTTTAGGGTTTTGGGCACGATGCGGAAGCTCTGCCCAAAATTGCCCAAAAAACCCTAAATTGTTTGGATTGGGTAGTTTGAAATGCACGGTTGTTTTATAGCGTTTAGTGTGTTTCTGCAAGGCTTGGGAATCAACAAAACTCCCAATCATGGGAGTTTAATGGTCTTGTGATTGTTTGGGGTTGTGCTGTAACTTTTAATCATAACCCTAAAAACCCTATTTAAAAGCCGTAAATCCCAAATTTAAGCCCGTTTTAGGGCACTAAGTGTTTAGGGCGGTTTGGGATAGGCTTGGAGGTATTAAGGTATTTGTAAATGGTCCAAATTCACCATTTGCATATGCTGTAATTTTTAGGCATTTACCCCGTTAGTCCAATTTTTACCATTGTTTCACCGTTTTAGTTAGAAATTTCTCACACAAACGCCTAGGTCAAAAGGAAGTCCATTGCTTGCGTCTCTAATTCATCCACCTTCGGCTGATCATATGGCATTTTGACCGGCGACGGTCAAAACGCTCATACGGGCGGAAGAAGGAGATGCCCGCGCAGAGGAACCTAACCGAATAGGAGGAGATGGCAGGGCGGAGGAACCAATCCGACCAGCGGTGGAAGAAGTGTCAGCCCTCGCCGAACCGGAAGGGGCTTTCCTCCAGCCGATCCAAGACGCCATCGATGCCGTGGAGAGAAGGTATCTTCCTCTCCGGGTGGCGATGAGAGGGGTCGGGACCGCTCTCCAGAGCACGGTAGTAGGGAAGTATCCGAAGATGGTCCGGAAGTTGAAGAAGGATGCAGTCCCCAACTGGAAGGAGATGGACAAGAGCCGGACGGAGACTAGCAGGCTAGCAATCTTGACGCTAGATCAGAAGGAGTAGATTGCGCGCTAGAAGGGGATCATCCGGACTCAGGAGCAGCAAGACCGGACCACGCTCAAGGTGCTGGAGAAGATGTTCCAACCGGATGGTCAGGTTCAGACCAAGGCCCGGTTGTGGGACGAGAAGGTGGCGGGACCGAGTACGGAGGGGGCAGCGCAAGTCACGGAGGTCATGAAGGAGTACGCGGCCAAGGTGGAGGAAACCCTGAAGGATTTCCGGAAGTTGATAGCCGCGGTGCTCGAGAGGTGCCCTCTCGAACGTCGACCGGAAGGTAGAGAGGTCAACCGCAAGGAAGAGGGAGTTCATGTGGCCAGCAGCGAAATGATGGCCAACTTCTTTTTCTCCGAAGACGCTCCCCGTGCGGGAGAGATCGACCGAATGATGGGAGCTGGGGCATCTACTCCGGAGCAATCTTCGCGACCGGTAAGGAATCTCGATCCGATCTTGGCAGGTGATCAACTGGAGGCGAGCTTTGTCGGGTTGGTCAACCAGAAGGAGGTGGCGAAGACCAGCACCCAACCGGGTGAGGAGGTACGACCTAAGGGTAGGCCGGACGGCAACCCGGACGGTCAACCGGATGGTGCGTGGGAGGTGCACCGGATGGTGCGCGGGGGGTGCACCGGATGGCGAACAAGAAGGTGGACGTGGTGAGCCGGGAGGCGAACCAGATGGTGAGCAGCGCGGCGAGCAGGAGGGCAAGCACGGGGCGCAAGGAAGTGAACCGGCCATAGAGGATTGTTGGGCGAACCGTGAACCAGCGCCGGTGGAAGACGAAGAGGCGGCGGAGGACCTCGGTCGGGAGACTCGGAGAAAGAGGGCCCAGGAGAATTCCACGGACTCCAGCTCGGCTCCTCCAGCGCACGTTGCGGAGGATGGTAGCTCGGGAGCACCCGAGGAGTAGGAATCCGGAGTCTGGGTAACCGGATCCGGTTAGGTAGGGCAGCTTTTTGAGTAGGTAGGTTATGACTTTTTGAATAGGCTTTTAAGGACTGGAATGCTTGAAGTCCGTTTTAGAATAGGAACTGAGCCGTGTGGGGAGCTCTCTAAATTTCCGGATCCCGGGTTTGTAGGATTTGAGGATTTCCCGGATCCGGGTGTTTGGGGCTCACTACTTATCAAGGAATGTTCTTCATTCCATAGGTCTTTTTGTGTACCACTGTTTTCTTGTAATTGACCATAGATGCAAATTCTTGGAAATACGTGTGTATGTGTGTGGTTTGTTGTTTGATACAATGGTCCAATAAGTCCCTTGGTAGCCGGGAGGACTAACCGGGTTCTAGAGTAGATTCAGTTAAGAGACCGGATATAGGCGTCGGGTGATTTAGAGGTTGTTTGAATGCGGGGTTTTCCATGCCCGGTTGTAGGGGATAATCCAACACCACTAAATGCAAATGGAGAACACTCTGAGGGAAAGCAGAGGCTAAATAAATCGGGCTAAGTTGTCAAAATAGACCGAGGAGAGTGGGTTGGATAAACTTCCAACCCGGGAAGGAACCGGATCTAGCTATGACCGGATCAGTCAGTAGTAGTAGAAGATCCGGTTTCGTAAGGAAAGAGGAAGTTAGCCGATGGTATTAGGGTAGAAACCACCAGTCTGGACTAATCTCCGGAAGCCTCCTACTTCACAGAGTCTCCGCGGAACGATAACCCGGAAATCACCTCTACAAGCGTTTTTAATACGAAGAAGTGCGCTTTAGGGGAATATCCGGTATCACGTGCTTCGACATTTTATCTTCAAAAACCAGTAGGCCCTTTCTATCTATGAATGTCTTGTTCAACTTTGATATAGTACGTGACGTTTTAAAGTTAGAGGTCATATGGCAAAGAACCACAAAAAAATTGGTTATGATTTCAACTATGCTATGTAATGTGAGAAACTCAGAGAAAGGTAAGAGAGAACCGTTTCTAATATAGCGTGGAGGTGTTTTACAAGAGATATAAATGCATTGAAGTTGTGAACTACAATCCCTTTTCTTTTGAATATAGAATGCATTATTAAATATCAAAATATTGTAAGTGTTCCGTGTTAGCAACGACACAATGTTGTCGCAAAAATGTAAGAAGATTGTTTGAGAAATAATACAAGAATAGAATATTTCCAACACTACTGTGAAAAAACTTTGTTTGAGTTCTGTACCAGAAACGTCATAGAAATGACGTAAACAAAAGCGTCAAAACTGCGTCCTAAAAACGTCTTTATTTGGAGTTGCTATATTGTATCATTCTTGTGCCACAAAAGTGTCATAAAAAGTGTTTCAAATGCAGGCATTTGTAGTTATAATCAGAGAGTATTGGTGATCAATAAAGAACAAGAAGTCAGATTTACTCTACAAGTCCTTCATTCATGAACCCCTTTAAAATACACTTTGTGTATGTGAGAAAATTCTTATATTTGATCATGTATATATGTTTGATGTTAATATGCAACCTTCTTTTAAACCCTACATATGCTTCTTGTATGTATACATACACTAGTAGGATTTTGGTCCTTTACAACTACATTAAATAGTGTATTTAGTGTGAGGTGATGAATAATGTGCTTATCCCTACTACTTGTCTAACACTAATTGTCAATTTGTGGGTAATTAGTGTTGGCGGTTATCATCCAATTTGATTCATTTTCAGTTATTATCCAATTTGATTCATTCCATTTCTAAAATTTCAGTTTTTCCATCTAAACTTTCATCTCAAGTTTCATTCCTTACTCACACTAAATATGCATATCTCAAAAGATCACAATGTCAAAACGTTACTATTCATCATAAATAGTGTGAGAACTCACATTTAGTGTTTTTATAAAAGTAGGTTTTTTGATATTTAGAGTGATGTTCACAATTACAGTGCCTCACACTAAATACACTATTTAGTATAGTCCATTGTTACACAAACGGTCATTTGCAACTCAATTCTTTCAAAATTAAGTTGTTTTGGACACTTTTAGTCACATTGGACTAGTCGTAAAGGACCTTAATCCTACTAGTGATAGTATGGTAGTGTTCAGATTAATCCCCCTATTCTGCACTCACATAATCCCCCACACACATAAAACAATGCACCTCGCGTAGCATGAACTACATTTACATTCACCTCGGGCAACGGAATGCTTCGGCAACGGTAGTTTTAACCCTTAAAGGACAAGGATTCAATGTTTAAAGATCACACTTTTAATTTATCATGTTGTGAAAAATATAATTAAATGAGACCAAATTTTGTATCAGTAGATCAATGAAGAACCTTGCATGTGGTGGTAGAAGAAAAAAGATATATTTTTGACAAAGTAAAGTCCATATACAACGTGCTAAAAATTGCAAGAAAAAAAAAAAAACAAAAGGCCCAATTCGGGCTTCTTGGTCCTTTAAGGGTAAGTATGTTTACCTTACAATAATGGAATAAAATTTATTTGTAGCAATAATATGTGTCAAATGAATGTTTTTTTTGTTTTAATCTTAAAAATTTTAAAGTTTTGGTTTAAAGTTTCATCCAAATCGAGGAAAAACAAATAATAGTCTCATGATCACTTTTGAGGACCCTACTTTGGAGGTATGAAAAAGATTGTTGAATTGATCAATTACGGTAATAAATAACATATTTTCCTATGTTTTGGTGTACACTGCAATGCACCAGAAAAATAATCTTAACCTTTCAACGCTCCTGCGTCTAAATATTGGACCACGAACAAATTCAAGTTTTTTGATTCTCGTCCGAATTGAACAGTTTCCATCCACAAAATTTCTCTTGGTTCTCAAGTGTGCAAGTTTACTATGTGTTGTACGGTTTGGATTTTTAAAATAGGATATTATGATTTTTGGAAAAATCACACAATTGGTTTATGTCAAGTTTCATTCTTAGTTCAAAAAGTGAGACCTGAAACATGATTTTCCAAAATAAGTAGAATCAAATAATGGAATTTTACCATCTTGTAGAGCATGTTATTCCAATTTCATTACAAGATTTTAAATGTTTTTTTGTGTTAATGCGGGATTTTTAATCAAATTTCAAGTGAAAACCTTGCAAAAATAATTAAAAATAATTAATAAAAAATATGATAATTCCAACTGTACTGATGTGATCTTCACATTGACATTTACAACTTTGCTTTGTATATCAACCACGGGGAGGTTACATACTACATAATTTTGTAAACCACGTGCGGTCGAGTGTCAATTATAGGTGGGCTATTTATCTAAATTTCCTAAATAATTTGCACCCTATTAGTAGATAAAATGGTACTTTGAGGTATTTTTCAAAACCCTATAGGTAAATATAATTTCCACCATTAAGTTATTTTATAGACCCTATTTTATTTATAAATTGGATTGTTTATCAAAATTCTAGAATTTTAGCATAAATTGAACTTAATCGGACATAAAAAACCGACAACAATACATGAACATAACTTTTAAAGAATAACGACTGTGCTTAGTGCCTAAAATGTCTGAAAGTATGTTTAACCTCTAAAATTCCTTGACCGTGACCTCACAAAAAACCATGAAAAATGCAGCATTTGGAAGTTGCAGAAGAAATCATATGTTTTTTGGTTTTTTCATCATTTAACCGTAAGATCTAATACCCAACTTGAATTTTCATGTGAGCACAAAATTTGAGAGCAAAACAACCATTAGATTCTTAGATTATAAGGATCAAAGTTGCAAAAGAAGATGTTTTGGAGTTCAATCCGGTGACAAATTTGAACTTTAGAAATTAATATCTTTTTTTTTAAATTGTTTAGAAATTCATTGAATGGCAAGGCCATGTTAACAATTCAGTTGAGTCTTCAAATATAAAATCTTGTAAGAAAAAAACTCATATTCATTTTTTCATAAAACAATTACTAGAAGTAGGTACAAAGTGAAAGGAAAATGAAAACCATTAATAAGTTTGACATGGAATTGTAAAATGTCAATCTTAACGGTGAGAATGTTGTACTTGGAAATCTTCACCTAGTGCCTTTTATTTCATTAAAAAATATAGAAAATTGAGTTTAGAAATGAGCTTCAAAGTTTTTTTTGTCCAAACTGCCCAAAAAACAGATCTCCTCATAAAGCTTCATTTGTAGATAAAGATCAACCAATCATGAATCAAAAAAGAAATTTTGAAAAAGAGTAAAAAATAAAAAAATTCTTGCTACCTGATCTCGCTTCAAAAACTTCAAATGCTTATAACTTTTGCAATACTTATTGGTATGACATGAAACGAAGTGCGACATGTAGAGTGTAGTTTTTGGAAGCTACACTGAAATTTTCATTGAAAATTTTAAAAGTACGAGGTCCCTAGAGGCTGCCCAAAAAGTGGAACGACTAGAATATGGTTGCTCAGAATTTTAGGGGTTAAGTGAGAAATGCATGTTGTAAGAGGAAGCATGCAGTATTACCACCCCACCCTAACCTCGTGAATCTCATTCGTCACCTAATGCTAAGATTCATCATAACGAGACTTTTCCATGAAGCCAAATAATTCAACCTTCATTTGTGGTTCATTTCTAACCATTGGTTAACTTCGACGATTTTTAGTCAATTGACGCAATTCTCATTCAATCCAAGGATTTTCAGTAGAACTTACATAAATTCTTCGTTCCTCTAAATATTTGAGGCCCTACGTTATTAATAAAAATAGATTACTACCTATGCTTTTCCTCGTGCTTTTCAGCTACTCTACTTTAGATATAATATTGTATAGGCCATTTCATTCAGGCTATGGTATTTCTAAAATTCGTGTAAATTTTTGCTCTAATGAATTAAATGGACCCTATATTTTTTCTCACGTGGTTTAATAAAATTTTGACAGTGACCTCCTCGGGATATCAACTCCATTTTTGGTTTTCATCATACGTTTTATAACGTCTCTTTGAAAACAATGTTGAATCAGGACGTTAAAGGGTTAAAAACATGAAAGGAACGTTATGAAAATAACCGTCAAAAAATGAGAAAAGCTACATGACGTTCTTAATATCCTTGCCCATCGTGTTTTGGCTCCGTCATGATTCACGACCCTCCATAACTTACGTCATAGGTCCATCGCCTTTAGAACTTTGTCACTCCCCGCCACAATACTGCAGCCTTGTCACCGGCCTGGGCCGCTCCTTCTCCGCTCCATCGCGCGTCCCTCCCCGCCACGTCGGCGAACCGCCACCGCACGATCCATCAAGTGGAATCTGTTCTCTGCCATCAACGATGCCGGCGACTTCAGCTCAAATCCTTGCCGCGCCTGAGGCACGCGGGCGGGCGCCAGATGTTCGCATCGGGTTTACTGGGTCGTGAAGTTTGCACTTCTCTACCCAGTGAATCGGTCAAGGTTCCTTGTGGTCTTCGTCGCCATCTTGAATTTCCCCGGTGTTGCTCGCTGAACTATAACTTCGCCACGCCAGTCGTGACCCTCAACGCCCAGATCCTCTCCGCGTGTTCTCAATTGTCCCGGATTCCGTCAAGGATCTGGACCCGTCGCCAAGCGCTTGTTATCTTGCGCCAACGTGATAACCGCAACTATACACTGCTCTCCCGGCTGCGCCAAACCATAAAAACCACAGTCTTCCCAAAAACGCTATTCCCTCACTAATCTTCAATTAATACACAAACGTCTTACACCATCACTTTCACCAATCTCACACCACTTCCAATAAAAAAAATAACATATTTTTTCCTTTTTTTTCCTATAAAAACTTCATGACTCAAAAACTCACTATCCCAGATTCAGATCTATTTTCTTTAACGGCACAACACGGGAGGGGGAACAACTAACTGAGAGAAGCTTATCAATAGGGGTGAGATTCAAAATTCCACCCCAAAACTACGTCTATTCCTCCTAAAAATCATACAACAAATTGTCATCCATGAAACCTAATCTAACCTAACTAAACTCCCACTAAACTCATAGAACACTGGGTTTTAATTCTTTCATCTTTAGCTCACAAAGAAAATAATAAACCCCCTTAGACTAGTAGATTACAATAATAAACTAAACTAATCAACTAAAACAATAAAATAAATAAACTAAACAACTTGACTCACATAATAGGTTAAAATAATAACCAAAATAATAGTTTAAAATACTAGTCTACAATAACAGGCTAGATAATAGACCAAAATGATAAGCTAAAATAACAGGCCAATAATAAACTAAAATAATAAACCAAAAGAATAGAATAAATTAAACTAATAGACTAGTAGACTAGTAAACTAATAGACTAATAAATTACACTAAAAGAATGGACTAGAATAACATGCCACAATAATAGATCAATACAATAGAATAAAATAATAAGACAAATGGTTCAAACGCCCAAAATCCAACGGTTAAATTGCTAGAGATAAATTAACAACTAAAATTACTTAGACAAAAAGGAATCATAAAATAGGACAATCAAAACCAAACCTAAATGCACACAAAGCGGGAAATTGTCTAATCGGCTAAAATGTCACATTTAGACAAATACAAAATGCAAAATAAATCAAAACTCTCGCGGTAAAGGTTTAACGCTAAAGTGGACCATCTGGACGGTTCACATTTGGGCTACTAAGATGCGCTATAGGATGTGATCTTGTTGTGTGTACTTGGCCAATACCAAGTATTTCGTAGGCATTAGAGGAATGATGTCGTACAAGAGCTAGTACGGTGTGTCGATGGTACTGATCCTGAATGCTGTCTGGTAGGCAAATAGTACCGTCAAAAGTTAGAAATCCCAAAAAATCATGTTCATGTTAATGAGTTTTTGGAGAAGTTGGACGATTACCTTGTTTGTTAATTTGGCTTGACCATTCCTATGTGAATAGTATGTTGTTGATCTTGTGTGATGGAGAAGAGAATGGTCCATCCGGTCATGGATGACTTTCTTTGTTGAAGTAGACGCCCTAGTCACTTACAAAATAAAGGGACAACCAATACGAGTAAGGATATTCTCGTACAAAAATTTAGCCATGATGCGTACAATATTGTTCCGAAAGGCTACTGCCTCGACCCACTTGATAGCGTATTTGGTAGCTACGAAGATGTATTAATGGACAAAAGGTGTACGATTGAGCGGACCTACAAAATCAAGCCCCCATTTCATAAATAGTTCCAAATATAGCGTGGTAAGTAACTTACCAGTAATAGCTTTTTTCAAGCCACCGATCCCGTGGCATTCGTGACAACTGCAACAAAACTCCATAGTGTCTTTGCGAAGAGTAGGCTACTAATATCCCACATCCAAGATTTTTCTTGAAGTGATCTCATGAGATCAATAGAGAAATGTTTGCCGGAATTGCCTTTTTAAAGTTCTTATGTCACAAGTTGAATCTGCTTTTTGGAAATGCATTTTTATAGTGCAAATCGTTGCTTCACCTATACAATGTATCATTAACCAGTTGAAAGGGGAAAGCTTGGTAGGCTAACCTTTTGACGCACTCCATACTATAGTAGAAAGGGAATGTGCCATTTCAGAGGTAGTTGTATACCAAAGTGAGCTATTCCGACTGAATGTTGAAAAGGTGAGCATCGGTAGTTGCGTCATTAATCCCAAAAGTTGGTTTGGCAGCACATTCCAAGATAATGCATCTGCCATTACGTGAGATTTTTTGTGAACCATCAAACCGGTCAACAAGTCATAGTAAACCCTTACCGTGCGGTTTAATACTTTCACTCCCATTTTTGCATTTAATTGCAGCATTTTAGGAGGTTAGAATTATTTGCGCATATGGTGCACTTTCCTTGTGGTGATATTTTTCCTTTTTAATTGTTCTTAATTTTTTGTGTGAATTTAGCTGAGTAGGGTTTTTGAACCTTCTAATCGTGGATTTTAAGTGTTTGGATTATTTTGCCTATTATTTTAGAAAGTGTATTTTTAAGGCACCTTTGAAGAATTTAGGCTTTAGACTATGGGAATAGGCCAAGTTCTATGTATTGGGGAAGAAATGACCCCCAATTGTCTAAGAGTCTAGGGGATTTAAGAAGTAGTTAAATGAAGGAGGTAATTTGGATCTAGGAGTAAAGTGTGGATGGATGAGATCTAGAAGATAGTAATTGGATGAACATTTTCAAATGTTTTCCTCTGTCTGTGAGAAGGGAATTCTTCTCGTAAGAGTTTGGAGAGAGGGCTGGCATTTTGCAAAAGTGCAAAGGCCATTAGGAGGAGAATGAGGGCAATAAGGTTGATTGTTCTAAAACCACCAATTTAAGCAATTAGGCCTATTTTTGGCAGTGCTAAATTTGAAGAAAAAAAACGACCGCATTCAAAATAGGTTTTGATGAGGCTTGCAAAAATTTGCAACATTTAATTCGTATTTATCAATTTTATACAAAATTCCAAAGTGGAGAGTAATTTATCATCCAAATCAAATCTTTAGGTTTCCTCATGTTCACACCATGTGGTACTAACTTTCACTCATAATGATACCCAAAACTTCCAACTATTTCTTCGCAATGGTTGGTGTGCCATTGGTCTATTTGAATAGTGAAATTGGTGGTTTTGGGTCTGAACTGTGGTGGCCCCAAAAACAGTCTATATGTCATAATTAGGAAAGGTGGTGGTTTTAGAACATCCTACTTTAACTCTTAAAGGTTGGACCTATGACCATGGAATCATGATTTATCTGTCACATTCAATTTTTCTATTAAAAATACTACAAGAATTCAAATTCGTATTTTTAGAAAATGAAGTCACATGTTTACTACAAATCATGAATTTTTCATAAATTTTGGTTAAAAATTGAAATTACTATGACTTAATGAAGTGACAGTAAAAAAAATCTATATCAATTACAAAATGTACTAGAGAATTCTGATTTTTTACATAAGGTGTAAATTATAGTGAAGAAAAGTTTAGTTGATGAAAATCATCTGTGTATCTAAATGTAGAAATTTTGCTACACCTTAGTGATACCTTCCAAACTTGTAACTACAATAAAACACCCAATTTCTAGATTTTTCCAAAAATTCAAAGTGAAGTACAAACTAGGCTTGACAAGCTTCGTTTTGTTAGTTTTGTTCAACTGCAATAGAACTCATTCTCATGACCTAAATCAAGTTTTAGTAAAACAAGCAAAAAAATTCAAAATAAAGTACACGGTGACCCGTTTTTATGGCTCATTAATAATTGAGACCCATGTAAAATCTAAAAATAGCTTGAATGATTTGAATTTAACTTTAAGGGTGGCATCATCAAGCAAAGCCCTTCTTATAAAGAATTGGATGGAAATCATCCATGCAATAGTTAGAATTGAACATTCAACTTCATTAATATGCCAATTTTCAATCTTCCCAGCAGCTAGGAGTTAAAGGACCTCATGTTCTTATCACCGTTCCCATGCATAGCCTCCATGCACGGCCGTACAGCGTGGCCAGAATCAAGAGAGGGCATGGGTCGTACCTATGAACCGTCGAAACGGTTCACTATAGCGGTAGGCCGTTATCCCTATAGTTTTGATGTATTTTGTATTTAAATTTGTCTAACCGGGACATTTTAGCCGTTTAGACAAATTCCCAAGTTTGTGTGCATTTGGGTTCGATTTTGATTACGAATTTTAGGATTCCTTTTTGCCTAGGTAACTTTGGGTGTTTATTTACCTCTAATTAGTCGACCGTTGGGATTTTGTGTGTTTGGACCATTTGCCTTATTATTTTAGTTTATCGTTTTAATCTATTATTGTTGCCTATCATTTTAGTTCATTATTTTAGTCTAATTTATTAGTCTATTCTATTAGTTTATTTTACTTTTTCTTTTTGGTTTATTATTTTAGTCTTTTAATTGCTTATTATTTTAGTTTTATATTATTAGCCTAGTGTTTGGTTTATTATTTAGTCTATTATGTTAGTCAATAAGTTTAGTAGGTTAATTGGGCTTATGGGGCTAATGGGGTTAGTACTTCCGTTGTGAGCTAATGGGGAAAATTAGGACTCCCGGTTAAGTGGGAGTTTTGGGAGATAGGATGGAAGTTAGCAAGTGGATGAATTTTGCTTGCTTTAGATGGATGTAGACGTGTGCCCAGTTGTTTTGTGCGCTGTCAGAGAGTTTTTGAGATCTGAATCTGGATTAGAGTTTTTTGTGAGTCATGAAGTTTTTGTAGGAAAATCTAGGGAGAAATATATTATTGTTTATTATTGAATGGAGTTTGTAGAAAAATCATTAAAAAATCAGTGTGAAGTTTAGTTAGAGAGCAAACTTAGAGGAAATACTATTGGATCAGGAGGATTAGTGAAGGGAGAGATTAGTTGCGTTTTGTCTATCTTGGAAAAGGCAGGGTGTGTGTTTTTCTCCCTGCAGCAACGATCTGAGAGGAAAAAACGGATTGTAAGGGCCAACTCGCAAAAGGCTGCGAGGCAGGACGAAGAATATCACGCAGGTGAAGAGCGAGGGCGACCAGAACGGCATTCACGGAGGTTCGTGAGCGAGGCGAAGGCGACTACGGCGATTGCAGATTCGTAGCGGAATTCATGGCGACTCCATGACCAAGATTCACGAACAAGGGAGATGAGCACGATTTTGAAGACCAGTAACAACGGCCTTGAGGCTTCGGCAGCGGCAAGATTCGACAGCTGCGATTCCGGATTCACGGCCTGTATCGACACAACGGGCGACCAGCGTGCAGAGCGAAGCTTCAACGAGTGCTGCCGACTATCATGACGACAGCGTGCGAAGGTAGGACGACCAAGAAGACATGGCGGACATGGCAGTTCGGTGGCGATACCGAATCCGCAGCAGCAACAACGTTCAGCGAGCAAGAGGGCGACCACAAAATCAGACACTGAAGAACACGAGGAATACCACGATCAGCAGCGAAGAGGACGACAGAATTGAAGGCGGCGATCAGTTGAGACCAAGGCGATGAAGACCAAAGCAATCAGGGCGAGGGTCACGACGAGCGCTGGCTTGCAGCAAGGGCTGCGAGAATCCGGCATCGCAAGGCGGATTGAGCGATAGCGTGGGAACGGCCACGATTCAAGGCGGAACGATGTTCAACAAGGGGGCGAGATCAGCAATAGCAAGGCGAAAACGAAGACACGAAGATTGCGAAGACGGGACGACGATGGCCGGCCAAGCACGATCGCCATTGCCGACCATATCCTGTTCACAAGTGTGATAATACGGGGTCTAGCGTGATATTAGGGAGGGAGAGCACTACCCTTCTTCTCTAATTTTTTAAGATTGTATTGAACTATTTAAGCTCAGTAATTGTTAAAAGAATAAAAAATAACCTTATTATTGAAATTGGTAGTTTTGAGTGCCTAAAAAATATTTTCTATGTATTTGTTTGAGTCTTTTCAATTGTTGTGGGTTGTTTGATTTTGTGATTGGTTTGTGTGGTTGTATTGTTGTGTAAAATTGGCCCGGGGTGTAAGGCAAGACGCTGAAGCGCTGTCCATTTTTTGGGCCAATTTGATGTGTTTGTTTGGAAATTAGGGATATAATTTAGGGTTTTTAGGCACGACGTGGAAGCGTTGCCCAAATTTTTCCAAAAAACCCTGATTGTTTGGAATTGTGTTGTCTAAAGTACAAGTGTGCTTTATGTCGAACCTCGTTTTATTCAAAAACGATCAGTTAGGATTTTTAGGGCAGTCAGGGGTAGCCCCAGCCGCCATAAATAGGAGAAGTAGCATCCATGATGGCTTTTTTATTTATTTGGAGAGAGAAGCGCTCTCCGCGCGCTTAAGTGATTGCTACGGAACCATGAATGGCGGCGGATCCGGCAGGAAACCGGATAGGCAACCGGACATCGGGGGACGGGCCCCTGTCGGACCCGGCCACGATACGGACCTTCAATTGGGCCGCCTTATATTGGGCGGCTCACAATTCATTTCTTCTTGGTTCCTCCAGCCCTCCTCGCCAACCCCATTTTGGGTTTCCGGAGAGTGTTAGGGTTGACAGTGAGCGCCCGGAGATAGAGAAGAGTGAGCGCCCGGAGTAAGAGAAGAGTGAGCGCCAGAAACTTAGGCGGAGCTCACGGAAGGAAGAGAGTGCGCACCCGGAGGGTGAGGAGCGAGAGCTCCAGGAAGTTAGGCGCAAATTACGGAAGAGAGAGAGAGCGCATATGGAGAGAGAGACGCGTAAGTTACGGAGTAGGAGAGAGGTGCGTCCGGCGCGTAGGGGAGAGAGAGCGTTAGGGTTCAAAATCCCGGAGAAGAGGGTGATTCCGGCTATTCCACAGCACCCGGGCGACTTTGAGGATTTGGTCACGGATCTCACGACCATAGGATGCGTGGGACTTCTTCGCCGGGTGTGGGATTTGCATGACGCGAAGATGTTGGCGGAAATCTTGGGCGGAGCCATGGAGCCAGCCTTCCAGTCGAATTTCATCCGGGCAAAGTACAAGCATTGGACCCGGGACCACTAGCGCTTCACGTATGGCTTCCCGGAAACCAACAACGACCTCGAAGCGGGCAAAAAGGGAGATTTTGAGTGGGTGAAGAAGCGCTGCACCTTCCTCTCGGACCATGACGGGTTCAAGGTAGAGGATTGCAAGAATCCCCGAGAGCAACGACTTCTCCAATTTGTGGTGCCAATCCTCAGCCCGGAGAAGCCCACCACCAACACGATCACGTTGGCGAAGGGCATCCTCTCCGCGCTGTATTACAAGAAGAAGATCAACTGGGGCTTCTTGGTGCACCGGAATGCCAACCGGGCGGCATCCAATCTCGGAGGTAAGAAGGGTTGTCCTCTTGTCCCTTTCCTTTATCATCTGTACGAGAAGCACAAATGCATCACGGAACAGGAGAAGGCGAGGCTGGAGATCCCATTAATCCCGGGAGAGAGGAGTCCGGCCAAGAGGAAGGCTGCGCATCCGGGAGGGGAGCGGAACCTGGCAAGGCGTGCACAGGAACATGAGGATGACGCAAGGGGCGATGGCGACCGGAGCGAGTTGAAGGAGAGGGAATTGGCTCGCCCGGTGGAGAGAGAGAGGCCGAGGGCGCTTCAACCGGATAGGGGAAGCTGATCGGAGGAACGCCGGAAAGAGAAAGAAGATCCGGCACGGGAGCAACCGGGTGACGCCAGGGCTATGCCCGAGCAGAGGAGGAAGAAGGAGGACCACCCGGAAGAAGAACAACGGGGTGGTGCCAGGCCGCAACGGGAGGAGCGGCAGAAGAAAGGGAAGACCTGGAGGAAGGCCGTGCGGGTGGTGCGAGGCCTCGACAAGAGGAGAGGCAGAAACGGAGGGAAGACCCGGAGGGAGGCCAACCGGGTGACGAAGGGCCGCAACCGGAGGAGAGGAGTAAGAAGAAGGAAGATCCGGGAGAGAGCCCACAACCGGATGAGGGAGGCCCCTCCCGAGTGCGCACCCGAGAGCAGCAAGGGCCAAAGAGGAAGCTGATCATCCGGAGTGATGGGGAGGAGGACTCGGAAATCCAAGAGGTTACTCCGCTCTGGAAGAAGAGCCAGAGTCGGAAGAAGACAACTCCGGTGAACAGTAGAGGAGCTCGTCCCACGGACGAATCTGGTCCGAGCAGCGGTAGGAAGGATACAAAGGAGAAGGAGAAGCGGAAGCCGGAACCGGAAGAAGACGACAAAGAGTAGGATTCTGAGGAGGACTCCGGTGAGGATGAATTCGGGGACGAGGAAGACCGGGAGCAGGGGCCAACCATGGGAACAAAGCCAGCCCGGGGAGCAGGACCACCCGGGGAGGCATAGGAGGAGATCCCCATCCTCGTGGCAGCGGATATTCTACTCTTACCGGCCCGAGTAGCCCTGGACGTGGTGGAGGAAAGGTATACTCCTCTATTCACTGCGATGAGGGAATTGGGAAACATCCTTAGAAGCAAGGACGTACTGGAATACCCGGGGCTGGTCAAGAAGCTTCGGAAGGATGTCAACCGGACTCAAAAGCAGGCGAACCAGGTGACCCTACTCGTGCTGGAGCAGAAGGATGAGCTGCGCAAGAAGAAGGCGTACATCCAGAAGATGGAGGGGCATATCTGGAAGCAGGAACAGCTCATCCAACGGATGGAGGAGACCGACCGGACCTGCATCACGAAGGTCGTCCGGTTATTCCAATCGGAGGGGGAGGTACAGGCCAAGGCTCGGCTCTAAGATGCGAAGATCTCCCAACTGGGAATGGAAGGGGCAACACGGGTGAACAACATCGTGAGGGAGTACGCTGCCAAGGTAGAGGAGACATTGGTGGAGTTCCGGGCACTGGCAGAGCATGTAATCTCGGGGAGCCCATCCGACCCTGAACCGGAAGTGGTAGAGACCAACAACCAGGATGAGAAAGTACCTGTGTCCGGAGATGAGATGTAGGGGACTTTCCGGTTGTCCGTGGATGCACCTCAGGCGGGGGATTTGGACAAGCTGCTGAGAACCGGGAGTTTGACACAGGAGCAGAGTTCCCGGCCTGTGGAAGAAGCGGAGCCGGTTCAGGTGGTCAATCCAGGAGGAGCAAGCCCGACTGATTTCCTCAACCCGGAAAGGGATATGGTGGAGATGGGTGCCCAATAGGGTGGGGAAGATTGACCAGAGGGTCGGTCAGGGGGTAACCCGGACGGTCGACCGAACGGTGCGCAAGGGGGCGAACCGGACGTGGAACAGCAGGAGGGATACGGTGCGCATGGGAGCAAACCGGCCGTTTTTAAGATAGGTGGAGAACCCGGAGAATCAGAAGGGGCAGCAAGTGGAAGAAAGAAGAGCGGAAGAATCGCTACCTGGGAACTCCAGGGGTGAGCTGGATCCGGGATTAGTGGATCCGGCCGCGTAGGGTAGGCTTTTTGAGTAGGTAGATTAGAATACTTTTTGTGAATAGACTTTTAGGACTTAAAAATTATTGGCAGTTTATGATAGGAACTAAACCGTGGAGAGAGCTCCCGGATTTCCGGATCCTGGGTTTGCAGGATCTGAAGATTTCCCGGATCCGGGCGTTTGGAGTGGCTCCTTATCAAGGAATGTTCTTCATTCCTTGGGTCTTTTTTGTGTACCATTGTTCCGTGTAAATGATTAGAGGCGCATGTTCTTTTCCACAAAGTTGTGTGTGTGTGTGTGTGCTTGTGTTGTTGCTTGAAACAGTGGTCCAATTAGTCCCTTGGTAACCGGATGGACTAACTGGGTTCTGGAGTAGATTCAGTTAAGAGAACGGGTAGAAGATTTGGGGGAGTTAGGATCGTTTGAATGAGGGTTTTTTCGAGCCCGGTTGTAGGGGATAATCTGGGTTAGTGGCTAAGTGAACAGGAGGGGGTACTCCGGTTCTCTCAGAACTCCTTGACGGGTAGTTCGGTAGAGGTGCCAACATCCGGGTAGATCGTGTAACTTCAGGGTACGGAGAAGCCAGAGTAAAACGGGTCTTTAGGAATCCAATCGCTTCCGGACACCCCGGATACTGTCCATTTCGCTTAACAAGTCGTTTTAGTATTTTGGGGAGAAGGGGGAAACCGGGTTGCGCTTGTGTGACCGGCTGTGTGTTTGGGATAAATCTACAGTTGAAGAGCAATACCGAAAGTACCCGGATCGAGGAGTTGAGTTAGGATAACCGAGAGGTAGTGAATTTCCTATCACTAAAATCAGTAGGGAAGGGTGTGTCTTTAAATCCAGCACCATTAAATGCAAATGGAGAACCCTCTGAGGGAAAACAGAGGTTAAGTCAAACCGGGTTAAGTGGTTAGGATAGACCGGGTAGAGTAGGGTTGGATAAACCTCTAACCCGAACAGAATCCGGATCTAGCCATAACCGGATCAGTCCGTAGGGGAAGATCCGATTTAGTACGAAAAGAGGAAGGCAATTGGTGATAGGAAGAGAGGAGTCACCAAACCAGGCCAGTCTCCGGAAATTTCCCACTTCACAGAGTCTCCGCGGAACGATAACTCGGAAATCACCTTTACGAGCATTCTTAATACGAAAAAGTGCGCTCTAGGGGAGTATCCGGTATCACGTGCTACGACACTTTATAAGGTTTGGGATGATTTTGCAAGGCCCAATAAAAAAAAACCCCCCAATCATGGGGGTTTGATATCCTTGTGACCATTTGTAGTTGTGCTGTAATTTTTAGGTATAGGTCTAAAAACCCTAATTAGAGAGCCTAACTCTCAAATTTAAGCCTATTTTAGGGCACTAAGTGCCGAGGGTAATTTGTGGAAGGCTTGAGGGTATTTAGGTGTTTGTTTATGGTCCAATCCATCCTTTTAGATTTGCTGTAATTTCTTGGCATTCAACCATTTTAACGACTTTTTATCACGTTTTACCATTTTAACTTAGGAAATTCCCACACAAACGCCTAGGTAAAAAAGGAATCCATTGCTTGTATGTTTGATTCAACCACCTTCGGCCGGACAATATGACATTTGGACCGACAACGGTCAAAGTGTTCATAGTGCCAATGATGATTTTCCAACTGTCTGTATCGTTGACAAAGGCGTGGCAACAAATATGTATATTGATGCGCCGCGTCACTGAGGCGCACATTGAGCCCTCGGCTCTGTGTCCGGCTTATATGATCTGAGTCGTTCGTTTGCTCATCTGAATCAGAGGGCGGTCGTGGTCCTATATGGCGCAGGCAGGCTGACAAGGTTATGCGGGGTCACGGGTCCCGATACTTCAACTTTCCTTTTCACAATTAATTGCTAGTGCCTGGAGAGCGGAGCCATGGGAACGCGGATTTGGACGGGCAGGCTCACACACAGTTTCCAGTCAATGACAAACCAGAGTATATGTTTGCATTTCAAGGGGATCATTTCAGGGATATCAAAGATGTCTTATAGAATGTACAGTTGGGTACCAATCAAAATGTCGTTTTCGAATTCGCAGTGAGAAAATTTTAGTTTTGCCAACTTTGAAAGTCTCCCAAGAGCTCAAAAATTAATGTTTTACTACGAAACGTTTATCAAAATATTATCTTCAAGTTAATTATATGCATGCCAAATTTCAAGGTCAAGCAATTCACCGAAAAAGAGTTATTCAAAATCTACCAACATTGGTATTTTTTCATTGCTGCCAACTTTGACAGCCTCCCAAAGATTGAATTAATCTTTTTTTGCCATGAAATTCTTGAAAAAAGAACCTATTTATGTTAGTAACATATGAAAAATTTCAAGGCCAAAAGATTAATGGAGAAAAAGATATTAACAATCCACCAACATATGTAGTTGTGAGGGAAACCATTTCATTGCTACCAACTTTGACTACTATGTTGGTAGATTTTGAATAACTTTTTTTTGGTGAATCTTTTGGCCTTGAAATTTGGCGTACATACAATTAACTTAAAGATAATTCTTTAGTAAAACTTTCGTGGTAAAATACCAATTTTTGAGCTCTCAAGAGGCTTTCAAAGTTGGCTGTACTCAAAGTACGTAGCAATGAAATGGTTTCCCCCACAGCTACACATGTTGGTAGATTGTTAATATCTTTTTTTGCATTTCTCTTTTGGCCTTGAAATTTGTATCATATGTTACTAACATAAAGATGTTTTTGTTCCAAAAATTTCATGGCAAAAAAAATTTAATTCAATCTTTGGGAGGCTGTCAAAGTTGGCAGCAGTGAGAAAATACCAACGTTGGTAGATTTTGAATAACTCTTTTTCAGTGAATCTTTTGGCCTTGAAATTTGGCATACATATAACTAACTTGAAGATAATGTTTTGGTAGAAGTTTCGTGGTAAATACCCAATTTGTGAGCTCTTGGGAGACTTTCAAAGGTGGCAAAACTGAAATTTTCTCACTGCGAATTCGAAAACGACATTTTGATTGGTACCCCACTGTACATAACTAAAAGGGATATTTGGAACTTGATGCACGAATAAAAGTTTTACGATATGAATTTTAAATCCTATCCATATGGTGAGATCTATGATTGCTTTCACCAATATTTTGTGTAAATTTTGAAATTTAATTTTAAATTCATTTGTAATTTGATCACGAATAAGATATTATCAATTGGTTGATGAACTTTGTTGTGATGTGTTGAAAGGTAATACTCTATGTGTAGTGGTTTTGGAATTTTTTCGCTTGCTTGATATGATGAGTTGGTTTTTTCAAGAGCACTTTTACACCAAAGTCTTTAAATTTTTGAATGAATCATTGCAACATGAAGTGACGCATAAAAATTTTACAATTTTTTCCCTTTCTAATCGGTTGACATATGTATGAAGCTTAGTTCCCATAAAATATATAGTATAAAATTCACACTACAAAAAGTGCATGATGAATGAGAAATCGACATTCAACTCTATACATCATGCATTTTTTTGCATGGTTCAACCTTTAGGGGTCCACATACTTATCATTTCTCTCATCTAAGCTTTCTACATGCTTGAAAAGTTCCTCCATTTTTTCAACCACAACCAAAAGAAATTTTGCTCTAACTTAGAGCATCCGCATCTTACCACTAAAACTAAGTGATTTTCTAAAAAGGAGGAAAAAAATGTTTGTATGAGCGGGTAGAGAGTCAATGATTATGTGCACAATATAGAGATATTTGAATGTCTCTACAATTATTTTAAAGAAGGGCTCGGGATTCTAAATTGACGAAAAATAATGATTACCAATGTATTGTGCATTTTAATTGGTTCACATAGATAGATAGGAACTGCAGACCTCTTTCGAGGCCGGCGTAAATAAAGTGTCTGTTCGTCTTGACAATGAGCCAATGCCTACCGGACAAAAGGTCGTTGGTACAAGACTACTCTCCCCTTCGATTCACATACTATATAGAGGGACACAATGATTCAAGGGTGTGGAAGCGATAACATATGACACCAAATTTCGGATGTGATGATAGTGGTGAAGGAGTGAATTGAAAGGAGAAGGGTGTGGATGATCTAACAATTCAACCACCCATTTTGTCTCTAACTTTTAGAAAACCAAAAGGGTCAAAATATATTGGTCCATTGCATCACATGAAATAAATCCACAAACTCGTCTTTGTCATACCAATGTAAAGCAAGGTCCAACATAAACGCGAGTGTTAAGATGAGTAATGATTATATAAAGAAAAAAACATACTAAACACTAGGCCTTATAGAGCCTTGCAACCACAGTCTTGCAAACAGTTCCCTGCCCTGAAATGAGCCCCCTGAATCGAGCACCTTGAAATGAGCCCCTTGAAATGCAAACATATACCGTAGTACCATAGCAGGTTCGTCCTAAAATAATTCTAAAAATAAAAAACGTAAAAATTAGAAAATTTTGAAGACAAAAAAACAAAAAATAGAATATATTAGTTTTAGAAATATTTTGTTATTTCAAAGCTATTTAAGGTCATTTTTACTGATTTTTTTGTTAAAAAACGAAAATTGAGAAATACAGTTTTAAAGAGGCGAACCTTATTTTTTCAAAAAAAATAAATATTCGCTTAATATTCGTCTGCCAGGTGGCAAACCTGCTATGGTGTTACGGTACTCTGGTTTGTTGGTGATTGGAAACCGTGTGTGATTCTGCCCGTCCAAATCCGCGTTCCCATGGCTTCGCTCCCCAAGCACGAGTAATTAATTGTGAAATGGAAAGTTGAAGTATCGGGACCCGTGGCCCCGCACAACCTTGTCAGCTTGCTTGCCCTCGGCTCTAAGGGCTCGTCAGGTGGGGACTTGCTCCTCCTGTGCCTGCAGCCAACTATGCCCACAAGCCTGCAGCCCCTTGCCCGACGCCGAGTGATCCTGTCCTTGTTCTCACACGTTTCTCGACAAGCTCCGTTTCCGTTCTCAGCCCTTTATGTTCATCTTATCAGAAGTTGCCCCGCCCACGAACTCCGTTCTTGTCCGCCCACGACTCCATTCTTGTCCGTCCACGACTCTGTTCCTGTTCTCAGCGGGCCTCGCCGTTCTCATCCATTCCCTTGACGTTTCCACCGTTTCCTCGACGTTCCCCGCCCAATACCCTCCCCGATACCCTCGCCTTTTTGATCCGCATATGTACTCTGTTGGAATTCAAAAATGATGCGTGGGACTGAGAGCAAACTGGGAGCATTTTTGAAGGACATTTCCCTCAACCCTCTCCAAGTCCTCCAAGCATACTCAAGGTGGTTACCTCATTTGCAACTAAATTGGAAATAGAGATATGAAACATTGATATTATTTAGTATTATTATTTTTTAGAGGTAGGCAAGAAGACATAGATTCCAACACAAGTTGAAACATAATTTTGGGATGAAGAATGAATTAGTTATAAATTTTCAACGTTGAAGTATGACACATTCCATTCACGTCATTTAGGTACACCTCTTTCTGTCTAAAGAAGATTTGTATTGCACACACTAAAGATGCTTAAACCAACAACAACGAATCTACAACCACACTTACATATATTAAAACCAACAAGAGAGAACCCATTACCAACTGTAACTTAATGCAAAACCCAAAACTCAAACTTTATTTCACAAACATTTTCTGGTCACAATTTTTGCAATGAATAGAGTTTGCTCTTCCTTCTATCAATGTCTTTGTGGCGCATATATCACAAGTGACCTTAGGCAATTTACAAAAAATAGTCCTATTTTGCTTGGAGTGTGATAAAAGTATATGAGGGGGCCGTTTCAAAGGAGGCCGTGGAGAACTTCCTTCACCAACTTCGGAAATAACTCGTTTCCTCCCATGCCCCATTCTTGTACGTTTGACATTCTCTTGTATGGAAGAAATAGAACCTCGGAGGGGGAGATCAATTGTCTTAGGCCTTTCAAAACTTGAAGGCTCCAAAAATATGGCTATACAAGCTTAAAGAGCTTGCAATTTCCGTTTCATCTCCTCTTCATTATCAACATCTACAGAAGCTCTACATAGTGAATCGAGTTTACTCAATGAGTTGAGCACCTTCTCCCACATGGCATCATTTGAATTAGCCTCTTCTATTGATTCATCCACTTGAGGTAGACTCATAACATCTATGTTTTCCATGTTGGATTGAATATGGAATAATTTTTCGACGAGTTCATCGTCTTAAGCTCTTGAAAAAATTATTTGATTATAGATTGCACCTCAAATATATGCTTTGCACGTAGAGACTATATTTGGGCAATTATAATAGTATGTTTTTAAAAACACACTATACCAAAGGGTAGGGTTTGTCTCACTTTTGATATGGAATAGAAGATGCTCCTTGTCAACCACTTCCAAAACATCCATTGGAGAGGATTGATAAGCTTTAAAAATCCTCTCTCCTCGTTTTAATTGATGTCGATGAGCTTTGTCATTTCCCTTTCTTATGAATCGCTCCGAATTACCTATATGTTAAACAAATAAAATTCAAATTAATATCATACAAGACACACATGAGTAAATTATGATAATCAAAAACAAAAAAAAACAAATTATGCAAAAATAAAAGAGATTAAAGAACTTACTTATTCGTTGAGTTATTATGAATTGACCTAACAACGTGGGTTGACCCAAATGAGTGCCATCTTTGGCACTTCCGATAATTGCCACAATTAGGTCTCTAACATACCGGTTGACCTTTGCTTCGAAGAGAGTATACTTTATCAACTCATAGAGTCGTTCCACATGGTTCATTGTGTTCATGCCGCCATATGGACATCATTATTTACAACTTTTTTAATTGCATTTAATGATGTTTTGTGTTTATCAATAATAATGGCGGAAGGCTTAATTCTCCTCAACGACTCAAACACATGAGTTGAAGCTACTTTTATAGCAATAGCCTCATGCTTTGTTTTATAACATTGCTACAAAGCCTATAAAAAACCGGAATTCTTATTCCATCTTGATTTGGCACAATTGCCGTATAAAGCGGCAATCCAAATTGATTAATGGAGAAAGTGGAGTACAAGGCTCAAGAGCTGTTACCGGTAAACATTTGAGCCGAGTTTTTCATGAACTCATCTTGAATAACAATCACAAATGGTCTCTTTCGTGGGTTCTCATCCGTAGGTGCAAATGGTTGGTGATAAAAAATTTCCTTTGAGCTTGGAGTCTAGTGATCTTAATTCGGCCGCATCCTAATTGTCCTTACGAAGTGCATCTACATGAATAAAAATAACAATCATATGCAAATTAGAAGATCAAAACCTTATAGATTTATGAAATCAATAGCAACACCAACTACAATCACAAAGAAAAAAATTAAGTCATAGTAGAAAATAACATACCGTCGATTCTCAAGGAATATGCAAGAATGTGCACTTCCTTTTTTATGATGAAGAACCTATATGTAACACGTTTTATATCCGCCGCCCTTTCTTTAAACATGTCTTGTGCCCTCTCCGATGCCGCTTCTACGATTCGTGGCGAATGCATGTATTTTAAGTTTTCGATGACACATGCATTCACGTAAGGGTGAAACGGTAAAAAAAAAATGTGCATTACATTTCGAGTTATGACCACTATGTTTGCTATGAATATATATAATGATATGAACTAAACTACTTGAGCACTTCGATATCTTGTGTTCCACAATTTTTATTTGGAACTCACAATCACATAACCTAGAAGTCTTTTCTCTTCTAGAATATTTTCGATCACTGGATTTTACATCACCATCATTTCTATGAGGACGCTTTTTGTTTCCACCTCGAGGTCATCAATAATAAGTCACCGTTTTTTTTGCCACGCACGGCATTAATAACACCCTCTTAACATAATGTGTTCTGTGCAAAGTGCATCAAGGGTTGTGCTTAAATCCTCTAATGGAACCGTTACTACCTCATCTCAACTTTTATTCCTTAAACACCCTTCACACAAATTGACACAATCTTATATGAACGAGGAATTTATACCTCCCACATTGATATCCGTACTCCGTTGAGTACGAATGACATTTGTTGTCAAAGAAATTGACAAATGTTTTCCATTTCCATCAACATGTCATTTTTGCACAATCGAACGCCAATACTCGATTAGTGGGATTTGTCTATCTTTTGTGTCTCTCAAATGAGACAATGCAAAAACATCACAAACTTCTACAACTTTTAATTTCCCTTGAATTTTTTTCCACCTCTCAATTGTATGGGTTTCCATGTTTTTAATTGTGGAACGCCAATGAAGGTTTGAAAGAGGACAAAAACGAGGGATTTTTTCTAGTTTCAGTAAGTTTATGCATGCTCATTTCATGTTGTTTTCGGAATCATTCTAGTTTCTGTGTGCTTAGTTTCTTTGTGCTTGCAAGTTTAAGTGAGTGAAGACTGTACGTGAAGATTAATATTCATTCAGTGCTGAAAATACTACTTTCAGAGTAGAGTTGCCAATGGCTCATAATCCATTGTTGCCTCACTCAGGCTGTCTGTCTTCAACCTTAGAGAAGAGAAACTAGATGAAAATTATGATCTTGAACTGTATTTTGGTCATGTTGGTAAAATTGGAGTGTTTCAAAACACAAATATTGCTGACATTCCAAGTGCAAAGGACTCTTAAAACTAGGACAAGTAGAGATTTCAAAAACTTGGGGGGATTGGTGCCTGAAATTTTTGGAACTTTTTCTAGAGTTATGGTTATGTAGGTTTGCTGGGCATAATTTGTTTTCCAGGCTACAATTAATGATTGGTGTTCTTCTAGCTTGCAGCGACTGTTGCTTTCCTCATAGCGCAGTATTTTGCAAGGGACCGTATTCTTAAATTGGCCCAAAATAACCCAAAGTTTCTAGCAATTGACAAGGTTATCAGAGCAGATAGTTTCAGAGGCAATTGACAAGGCTATTGACAATTCCAGAGGCAATTGGCAATTGACTATCAGAGCAGACAGTTTTAGAGGCAATTGACAAGGCTATCGAAGCAAATACTTCGGTCAAACTTCTCCCTTACGTGCTTGGAAGGTACAGCTGGGATTGTTCTTTTCTGCACCCTACTATATTTATATTGAAGATGAAAAGCTTTGTATGTTGATGCTATCTGCTACATTGTGTACTCTCGCTTCTTAGTTGATTGACTCTCTTTTCCGTTTGAGGTATAGCGTTGCTTTTTAGAGGTCATGTCTTGCTCTTGAAGTGATGGATTTAAGGGTTTCGGAATTATGTTGTGAAAATTGCTAAGTTTGCTTCCCCCTTCATTTCTATCTCGTATTTGCAGCTTGTTGGATGTTGTGCACGCTTATGGTTTAAGGTGATGTGATTTTGGTGGTGCATGTATTGAAGCTGGGTACTCTGACCTTTATAGTTTCTTTTGATGAGTTTGTGTTGAATTGTACATGGAGTTTGTGAAGGCATAACGATTCTTATATATCTTTAATTGCATTCCACAGGCCTTTGTAGGGGAGATTGGTTTTGCTTCAATGAACTAGTCCAAGTGGATATGTTCTTCTGTACTGTATAGTTAGGGTTTGCTTTGTTGTTTGAAGAGCCGCTTTTGTATTGCCATTTTGTTTTTTAGAATGAATCCGTCATGCTCAATCGATGCCATTCTTACATTCAATTCCAAGAATATAGATGGTCACTGGATTCCAATGAGAGTAAGTGTAGGTTCATGGGTTATATTGCAACCCGACAAACATGGAGGTCAAGTAGAGGATGCAAAGAAGCACAAAGACGAAGGAGGATATAAAGTATGCATTGTGAAGTTTAGAGTGTAAAAATGATCATTTGTGGTAACAGAAGTGCAAGTGCAAGTGCAACATGCTTACATGCAAAGACAACTTGATTTGGAACCTTTGGTGAAGAATGGTGGATCAAATTGTAAGTGTTTTTTTTTTCCCCCTAGTAGTGGCTATTGCTAGAGTTTCACTAGCTTGCACGTTTATTGCATGTTTCTAAGTTTATGCATCTTATTTCACTAGTTTTGACGTTTATTCATTTTAATCTTTCTGATTCATTTGTTGTTAATTCCAAACTTATACTTGTCCCTATAATACAATTGGGTTGATCCAAAGATGGTTATGCATGTGTTGTACGTTCAACATGTTGATGTTGGTGAACCTCAATGGGGTTGTATTTCTACAATACTTTGTCCATTCCTTGTGGGCCACCAAATTTGTTTGGTTGATTAAATTTGATTCCTCTCCCTGCTTTAGGAGTTGATTACCTCACCATGGAGCCTTTTAGGAGTTGATTGCTCTATGACTTCTTCAATTCCATGAGACCTGGCACTGCATCACGATTAACCCACAAAGTAGTTCATGCCACTACACGTGAAACCTGACATTGCATCATGATCAACCCACATAAAGTAGTTCATGCCACTACATGTTATGGTGGATCTTTACTCTCTTCCTATAGCTCACCGTACACCTTTGTTATTCGTTTTCAAAAACTTGACTTAGGAAAGCTTTGACTAAGTAACGGATGAGGGCTGGGATTCTATAACATGTGTGGGTCAAGATGTCATAAATTGTTTAGTGGATTGGTGTATTGTAATTTTTTGATATCACTTGGATAAGTCTATGTTATATGCAAACTTCATATAAAATAGTCATCGAATAGTAGGATCAACATGGGATGCATTAGAGCATGCACAAAAAAATATTATGGTCAAAATTCCATACCAGATTCCTAATCGAGAAGAGATGTTGGAATTAGAAGTTGGTTCAGGATGGACTCTAGCCATCAATCAACAAGAGATCTACATATCTTTGGGCTACGACAATGTTGAAGAGAATGCGGTGGATTGAACAATGCTTATTTCTAATGGCGGGCTAATTCAAGAAAAGGTACGTGTATTGATTCTTACAAATGCATTTTTTTTTGTTATTCTAGTTTCATAGTCCTTCATGGTGTAATGCTATCACTTATGCAATTAGTTATGCATTGAGATCTTATAACGTACATTACTTTAATACATCTGAAAATGGTTAAAATGAAATGTTTACTACGAGATTTTCTAAACTACAAGCATTGCCTGACTACTGAACATTGCCAAACTATAGAACATTGCCTGCTTGGAGAGATGATTCAATGCAGATTATTTAATTTTTAATATAAGAAATCCAATGAAGCTCCTCTATTATCTAAAATTTATCAAGTAATAGTTATTATTGCGTGTGTGTTTGACATGAGCCAAGATTAAAACTTATATCTGCATATGTCGCGTGTGCATTCAAATGTGACTGTAATCCTAGCTATTATGTAGCAATTTGTCTAAAACTAGGAAGAAAACATCATTGTATACCTGTATTGGGGAGCACTTTTTTCAATGTCTAGAATTGATTTTGATTGGACCATCTTATCTTGAATCGTCCGAACATATTGAAAGTGCATGTCATATTTTTCCGTATATATGGTTTAAGGCGTGGCATGTAAAAACGTATACACACTACAATGGAATAGGGAAAATTGGCTTCTACCGACTTGCAGTTGTTGTTCCAAATAGTGGTTCAGCTTCAACGGTACTTGCAAACAGTCCACCTACCCAACTAGGTGTCCGTTTCTTTGTTGCAGCCACTACTTGTGGTTTTGAGGTAATTATGTTTTTGCTCTTTTCTTGATTATAGAATGTGCATGATAGTTTGGCATTTCCTTTTGGACCGTAGGAGCATTCTATGGTCTTTATATCACAAGATAAATGCCACTCTACTTGAAAAGATCCTACACCTACTATAAATGGCTGACGAACATCTTGAGTAACGATGAGGGATGGAAAATTAGTTTGTTCAAATATCCAACATAGCACTGCATGTGTTTGTTTTGGTACCCGAAAACAACCAACAAGCAAAATGTCTCGCTCTGACTACATCGAGAAATATGCGTTACTTTTTGGAATAATTTCTGGACCGAGAGCCCTATTCACGAGAGTGATGTAAATGCGTTCCAACTTCTCTCTATGAACTATTTCTGCTTGGTCTATTTTAAGTACAAATATGAGGAGCCCATCTTTGATTTCTACAAAAGGCATCCAACATGAAAAATTCAAAATCTTACTACTTCAATACTAATTGTAATCAGAACCTTACTACTTCAACAATTATATACTAGTTGTCTACTTTGTGCAATCACTTCTTCTATACACTTACTCCCATTATTTGCTGCAATCATGTGCACCTACTACAATCACTTATTGCAATAACTTTTGTATCACGAGTGAACCTACTAGGCAATTGAAATGGACTTTGGCATACATGCAATTTTAAAAATTAATTTGTGCCAACTTAAAAATACTAATATTTGTGGTACTAGTTTTTGTTGTTTTAGTTGAGTTACCCTAAATCTAGAGGAGTGATACCATATAAGCGCATCATTGTTTCTTGCACATCTTCAATATCCAAGAATAAGTTGTTGAACTTTGTCAACTTCAAAGATTCCTTTACACTACTCTTTTTTGACTTACTAGCATTGGCAGAAGCATTGGTAGGCGGATTGTAAGTGTTTTCAATGCATTTTTCATCCTCTAACATAGTCTTGGATTTTGCTATTCAGTTCTTTGTGCAATAAACTAATTTGGTATGGTTTAGGTAAGCACCTAACACATAAACCTTTGCTAGTAGATTTCAAACTGCATTGAAATTTTTGTAAATTTGGAAGTGTCTTGTTTGTGTAATCCCGATTTGATCACATGTTTCTAAAATAGAGTGGGGTCCTAATGATGCTCCAACCTTCATCAAATACTGATTAGCTATGTAAATGCCCACAAAAGTCATTGACGGCAAAGACATCATTGAGTTTATTTCAGCTTTTACAAGATGCTTGCAAATACTTTAGCATTCACTTCTTGTACTTGCTTAGTTCCACATAATTGCTTGTCTGTTGCAGCACATAAATTCTGTCTGAATGGCAGTAGTTGTTGCCGAAGCTATAAGTGAACGTGCTAGTCGCCATGTTGCTTTAGCATAGCCACCGGTGGGTGCGCGCTCAATAAAGTCTTTGTGTCGCCTTACTTGTTGTCTGATACCGTATGGAGTTTTCACTTGCCAGTCTAGTTTCGTTTCAAATTTGACATGCGTTTGAGGCTGCTTCTTAAAACAAAGAGTTCAATAGAGTATAATCATTCGATCTCTTTCAATTTCCTATCAAATCCGTGTGGTTGCAAGCTACGGTCATCCAAACTTTTTGTTGCGGTCTACAAATTGGTGCACTTACCCAATCTTTGGAGAATCATCGATAAATATTGGAATGGGTTTTTGTGACAAAAAAAATTGTATAGTTTCTAGAATTCCAAAGTTAAGATGTCTACCACAATAAATTTTGCAAAATTTCAATCTTTCTATCCAAATTAAGCATTTCTACTTAGATTTGGTAGCGTGTCGCTTGTCAAAAGTGCACCTATTTTAGGGGAAATGCTAGAAGGGGGTCAAATTTGAACTTCAAAAATTTATAGCAACATACCACAAGTGTGTACAAAGCTACCATATTTTATTTTTTTAGGTATTACGCTTACTTATTTTTTAATTAATTGTTTGGTGATGTTTTTGTTTTTTAAGATTTTCGTGCAGTTAAAACTTTTTTTTGGCTTTTTTTTTGGAAATGAAATAATAGTTCAATTTCAAAGGTGGGATATGAAATGCATTTTTTATAAAACCTGGCTGAGGATGTTATTTAAAAAAGACTCTAATTACCCCTGCTCGGTAAAAAACAGAAAAGGTTATTGAGTAATGCCCAAAGTCTTGAAATTAATTTAACAATTGCTGAAGTGAAAGTATAGCATAAACCCTATTTGGGATGGTGAAATTTTTGATCTAATTGAAAGTTGAGAGGTGCGCATTACTACGGTAGTGCACGAGCTGCACGGCCTTTAGTTGCACAAGCTGCATTCCCTACTTGGTAGACCGTAGCTTGCAATCATCCATCTTTGAAGATGCAACTCGAATCCTTCATTTTCATTACTTATACTCAATAATTGCCCGTCATAGTCACTGTGCAACAGGCTTATTCTTCCTTCGAAGTTGCGCAATTGCGTCTCTAATTTAACTGTTGTCGCTTGCAATTCACTTGTCTCATTGCTCCAAGATTTGGTCAATTTTGTACATCGCTCTCGCAGCAGCCGTATTTCAATCTTTTTCTCTTGCACAAACAAGGAAAATTGTTGGCTTTTACTCTCAAGCCTTTTGACATATCTAAGTAGCCCATTCTCACCTTCAGCAACATACTCCAAGAATTCTTCAGGTGATTGAAATTTTGGACACTTTTTTGACGATAGATCAAGCGGATATAAATTTCCATCCAACCACAAATCCAAATTTTTCCCACAAGCTTTTCTTCTCTCTTCAAATGAAGATCGTGAAACTTGATTGTGCAATGGATTATCACGAGTAATCAACGGTCGATATCTTCCTGCAATCCATGCTTGAACATTGTATGCGTTATTTGCACTAACACCACGTAATGCCATTTTAATTTCTCATGACAAACCTCGCATGATCAACTGCGCATGGTAAACCTTCATCCTTCTCGTAGTCTTTGCTAGAATTGAACTCATTGTTTGTGCTCATTCGCATTATTACCAAACCATTCTCTTGCAAAATTAACACAAACAAAGGTTTTTAAAGTTGTAAGAAAAGAATTAAAAAGAAGGCCTTCGTAATGAAGGCATGTCAATGATTCCAAAACAACATGAAATGAGCACTTGAGCACGTAACTGAAACTAGAATGAGTCCAAATACAACACAAAATGAGCAACTAGCTTAGTCACAATGATTCCAAAAGTTCAACATGAAAGGAAGCACACAGACAAACAGACAAATTGAGAACAGTAATCTACTTGCACATATCTTCATCACTTCAATTTGCAAGCACATTGAAACTAGTTGTAACGATTCCAAAAACAATATGAAATGAGCAAGCGCATTGAAACTAGAATGAGTCCAAAAACATCACGAAATGAGCAATTAGAATGCATGATTTTGAAAAGAAGCTTGCACACAGACAAACAAATATTGATTTATAACAAACATGATTTAAATGAGATTGAAGAAACGCAAGTTCAATTGAGAATGAGTTCAGTCCAGGCTAAAAACTTTGGGTTATTTTGGGCCGATTTAAGAATATGGTCCCTTACAAAATACCATGCTATGAAAAAAACAACAGTCGCTGCAAGCTGCAGGAAGACCTTAGAGAAAAATTTCAAAAAATAGTTTAACATACAAGGGTGCATAAATAAGATGAAATTAAGCCCTAAAAGGCTTGAAATTTCTGAGTAGTTTTGATTTAGTTTACCGTGCCTGCTATAGACCCAAAAATTGTCCCGTAAACCCTAAACCGCCTGCACCCATTGGTTCCCTTTTTGTGTCATGAAGGATCAAGAAGCCCAAATTGGACTTCATATCATGGATGCAATATTTTTATTTGATCCTCGTGATATAAAGTCTAGTCCCATTTGAATTTTGTAATTTCATTATATGATCAATTGAAATGTCAATTTAAAACCATGAATTCTCCTAACTTGGTCTTTTAGGATTGGATAACAAGCATGATTTCAATGAGATTGAACAAAAGCTCATTTGAGAATGAGTTATAGAACGCTAGCTCTTTGGTCGTTGTATTAACAATACAATGCCAAAGTTGGCTGCCTTCAGAGCATTGAACATTTTCAAAATGGCTAGTACTACAGCGGCGGTTCCTTTGTCCACCCACTCATTGAATGCCGTATTGTTGTAGAGCTCCCTAAAAAAGAGTAAGTTTCATTCAAATGTAATTTCTCCTCTACAATAATTCGACCTCAATCAATAGAGCAACAAAGCACATACTGCATATAAAGACTATAGTGGTGTGTAAACTTCTACTGTGAATAAATCTGATACAATTACATCAAACAGACCGGTTGCTTTAATCCACCTCAAAGTTTGACCTTACAAGGCCTCTCAGCAACCTCAAATCTTGACGCAAATTTTTTTTGACAAAAGAACAATGTATCACACTGATTCCAAACACAACAATTTACTTTCAATTACGGTTCAACAAGGTAAAAAAATGCAACATGAAACAAGGGATTTGTTCGTGCTAAACAAGGTTCTTGTTCACCATGACTATTCCAATTTCACGCCGCGTTGCTCGTGCTTCCCTAGCGCAAAAAGTCATATTTATTGGCACATCAGTGGACACGCAAGCCACCAAAGAATACCAAATCAAATCCCCGCCGAAATTGTTGGCCAATAAAAACTATTTACGCACGGCAAGAGCTTCTTGTAACTTCTCTACACTAATGAAAACATGCCGATCCCGTAAGCAACATTGTTGTAGCATGCCTCTAAGGCGGCCCTCCCGTACCCTCATTCTTCTTTTACTAGCTAGCTTCACGAAAAGTGGCAACAAAGATTTCCGTGGACTTGCCTCCTTTCGTGCGATATTACGGAGGGAAAAACGTAATATTACGGAGGGAGTATTGCCCTACCTCCTTTTCATCCAATCTTGGTACAATTTCAATGAAATTCCGACTTATTGAGGTTAGAAAGATTAGGAAGAATCTTTGTAGCTTAAATTGGAAATTTTAGTTGCCTAATCGTTGGTGTGTTTACTACATGGCTTTTCTAAGTTTAAGTGAGTAAATTGTGTTGAGATTTGCTTCTTTGAGGCATTGTATAGTATTGTTGGAATTTTGGCCAGGTGTGTAGGATAGCGTGGAAGCGCAATTTAATTTTCACTGGGTGAAATTTATCATTTGATAAATTAATAAGATTGCAAATTAGGGTCATTGGGCATGGCGCGGAAGCACTATTTAAAAAGCCTCAAATTTCCATTGCATTCTATGATCTTTATGCTACAATTGTGAATTAGAGTGTTGTAGGACTTGTTGCACACGATAAGTCCAATTTGTGGAATTTTTGATGTTCATTTTGGATTATGGTAGCATGCTTCAATTTTTGGGTAAAGTTGGATTTTTGACTCTTGGAGTTGTTAAATGCCCACTCTAAGTCCATTTGGAGTGCTATAGTACCCATGGACAATTGGTGTAAATTTGGAACAATTGTAGCACTTTCAAGATCAATTTCTAGGTGAATTTTGGAGTTGCCACTAACTTATATTTAACTAATTATGGATATTGTGTAGTCCATAATTAAGTCGGCTTGCAGTTCATAAACCGGAAATAGTGAATCCATTCAAAACAGACCCTAAAAATAAGAACATATAATGCACATTCAATACACCATTCACAATAGACCATTAACAATATGAAGAGAAATATTTGTGCAACAGAAAATTGGATTCCAATATAATATCAAAGTACAAGCAAATTGTCGATTCAAATTGCCAAGAGTGATTGCACGACTAAATGGCTGAAACTAACGGCCAAGCTAACTGCTCACACAATCTGCATAAGCTAGCTCAGAAGAAGAAGGTCAGCCGGCACCCGACAACAATCCATAGTGGACAAAAAAAAAATAGAGAGATCACAATCGATGGCCAAATCTAATAGCACGAGCAACCTCGTAATAAATTTGGCCAAGACAAGGTGAATACCTAATGTATTCACTGATTGACTCAAACATATGCAATAGATATATAAATGGTAGAAGATCGGTAGCAACATTAGTAATAACGCTGGACCTGCATGATGAGCTCGAGTCCCCTTGAAATGGCAATGTAATGAAGCAAGCTGAATCAGGGGTTTTCCAAAGAGATACATGGTTTACATCAACAAGGAGGACTTAGTTGGGCTTGCAAACAGCTTTGGAACAACACTTAGAATATAGAGTCCGAAGGACCTTATAACACCGTAGATAATTTCCTCTGCCCTCACAACAGTCTTTGCCAAAAATAAATGAAATCTTGCTAATGACATCCCTTGGGAGTAGGAACTTCGATAAAGGAATCAAGTCCCAAGATTGCATTCAGGACCATAGCCCTATATGGAATCTTTCAAACAACATACCAAACAACTTCTTAAGACCAGGACGTTTGACAACGTTCCAATGAGCATTCCATTTGTTAGGCTGAACATATGGATTGATGTAGCAAAGCAATTTAACAACACAGAGGACAACACATTTCTTCGATGGATGAGGTTGAGCAAATGCAACATCCATGTACAAGTCTCCCTGAACATAGAAACAAAATGCATGAAATATAGAAAGATAAACTCATATCGGCTGGCAGCCGATAGCAACAAAATAGGGTTGGGAGCAGACAACATGCACGCCAGAACATACAAGAAAAGAAAATGAACAATGTAACCAAGACAAAGATGGGAATAGAGGAAAACATGCAACTGAGACATGGGAGAGAAATATAAGGTTGAAATAAAAAGTGAAATAGTCATTCCACGTATAGTAATAATACAAAAATATCAAAAATGAGTTCTCAAGATTGTACAGTTAGGTTTGATAAGTAGCAATACTAAACTAGGAAGTATAGACAAATATACGCCTAGGCTGTCAAAAATAAAATAAAATAAAATATATGTATATATATGTATATAATTTCTACAAGGTGTCAAATTTCTTAAGGCATTTTACGAATAGCCGTGCTTTGTAGCTTGTTTAGAACCGTGATTTTGTGTAGGAAGCAGATGATTGTTGTTTC
Organism: Pohlia nutans; assembly: GCA_022496805.1. NCBI lineage: Eukaryota > Viridiplantae > Streptophyta > Bryopsida > Bryales > Mniaceae > Pohlia > Pohlia nutans. Next base: position 6,994,059 of record CM040106.1, on the reverse strand, counting down.
CCATGGACGTATAGCGCCTAGCGATAGTTGACAGGACCCACTACTGACTAGACTTAGAGAAAGGCTGGTTTCCAAGCTGAACGTTGCATGGTCGCCAACTGTTAAGGTAGTTTTCTAAGAACCGACCTTACAATAAGATGAGACTACTTTTTTTAATAGCACTCCACTTTAGACTAGTAAGTACAGATTGAGAGGGGTAGTAAATGAGGTTTTGATGAAGGAGAATGTCATTTTGAGAAGATGTCCTGATCAATTCTAGGATGTGGAATCCTGAGAAGGTGCAAGCGAGGACCAATGAATGCATAGAGAAGCAATGCTACATAAAGAATGGCATTTCAAAATGTGTTGAGTTCTAGAAGACTGGTATGGCATGCAACATGAGATGTTCAGAGAAGATGGCTGGATGCGTTGCATATTGGGAGCGAATCCATACTGAGATCAACAAATCCTTGCCAGTGACTCCTTATACACTTGTCAAAGGATTTTGGCCAATTCCAGACTAGGCGGGTGACCATGCTCGCACCAACGTAGAATTTATCTCTGCTCTAAACAATCTAGAGGACGTTACCGCCGAGGATGATGTTGACACATTCCCATATTGTGGTCCTCCAAGGGATTGACAGAAGTTGACCTTCAATCCTTTCCGCGACGTGTTGTTAGAGGTCTTTGTGCTCTGTCGCCCTAGCCACAATCATTACCTACTTATATACTTGGTTAAGTGCTTGAGCGTATTGACCTGACCTCGGGTCTAAGCTACGGTAACTTCAAGGTAGAATGGTAGATACCTATGAGATCCAAGAAGGGGAAGTCAGTCGTTGCTAGGGAATGCTAGAGACGTCGTTGGTAGAAGGAGCCTTGTCTTGCTCAAGTTGTTCAAGTTAGTATTGTCATATTCTCTCACAGCATGCCTTCGCATGCAAAGAAGAGGCCTCCAGCTACTCATGTTATCATTGAAGCTTGTATCTCAGCTGCTCTGGCTAACTTGGAGACTATTGGCGTCGTAATGGATCGAGACGTTGACGATGATGCAGAGGAATAAAGTACCAGGTGTCGGCCGCCAGTCGATAGTTCTTGCTTTATACTATAGCTAGTTATTTGTCGTCCCACTGCTCCCAACAACCTCAAAATGGTAACCTACCTTTGTCGGCATATTACTTTGCTACTAACTTTAATCTTTTTTATACTCATTTAATATGAATTTTTTGATGTTTGGAAAATGTGCATGTTGTCATGTATAATCTCTATATTTCATCTACATGGTTGAATATCATCAAAACCATTTAGATTATTTATAAAGGAATTTTAAAAGATCTTTTTTGAATATTCACAAGAAATACATTATACAATATTTCATGTTGAACTAAATTTTTATCACTTATAAATGAGAAGTTCATCACTTGGATAGAAGTTGCAAAGATTTACAATTTACAATTTGTCTAAATGTCAATTCAAATGACACTACGTAAGAATAGTATAGACTTAATAGTTTAAATGGAACTCATGTCCAATGCATATTTAACCATCTTATTAACCTTTGGTATTTCTACCAAAATCAAAGATAAATATTTAATTTTATATATTAAGTGAATTATGGAATTTTATTAGTGAGATATAATATATATGATTGTATATGATGAATTTTAGGAATTTATAAATCATTCCAAAATCCAATATCAGCTTTGAAATTGAATACAATCTAGGACAATAAATACGCATCAATATTAACCTTGTGCTTTTAGCCAATTCTACCAAAATCAAAGATAAATAATTAATTTTGTATTTTATGTGAATTATGGAAGTTTATTAGTGAGATATTATATATATATATATATATATATATATAATAGTATATGATGATACTTAGGATTTGATAAGTCATTTAAAAATCCAAAATTAGATTTGGAATTGAATACAATCAACAATAAATACCCATCAATATTAACCTTGTGCTTTTGGCCAATCTTACCAAAATAAAAGATAAATATTATGTTTTATGTTTTATGTGAATTATGGAAGTTTAGTAGTGATGTTTGATATATATAATTGTATATGATGAATTTTAGGAATTAGATTTGGAATTGAATACAATCAAGGACAATTAATACCCATCAATGTAAATGCATGCGATTGAGAGGGCAAGGTACATGGCCTAGATTAATTAGTGCTCTCTAGGGTACTCTAGGTACTTTGTGTGAATGGCGGCTCAGATGAGAGTGCAATTCATTTGAAGTACTCTCCTCTTCCAATATTTCAATATTTGAATGTGTGAGCTTCTTCTCCTTCCTCATTCACTTCTTTCCCTTCCTCATTCACCTCCTCCTTGTTTTTCTTGTTCATAACCTTCCTCCTCCATATCTTTGAAATTTGTGCAAAGCCTTCACCATAGATTCTAGACACCCGACCCATGGAGTTCCTCCTGTGCCACCTCATCCTATGTGTTTGGACTCATTTACCGAGTACTTGTGGTTTTTTTACAGTTCGGGTGCATGCCTCTACAAAACTCTTCGTCCTCATCCATTGCTGCAAAGGATTGTTAGTGGGGCAGATGATTTCTTTTGGATCTACCACTGTCTCCTAGAGATGTCACGGTTGGAGGCTCATTTTGGCGTTGCATATGTTGAAGTAGCAGACCTTGAGAATCGTCCATCCACAAATTTACTTCGCGATGTAGCGGTGATAAAAAAGGATTGCGGGTGCGTGCAACTTATTTTTGAGATTGTTCTTTTACAGCATCAAATGAAAGCAAAAGGAAGGAAGTGATTGATATATCATTGGATACATCTCCCAATTCCACGGCGCTGAAGGAGGAAGTTGGAAATTCGGATGTCGCATCGGTGGGGAGCAACCGCCAATTTTAGTTTTCACTTAGATAGCACCTCCCAAAAAGTTTTTTTGGCTGCAGATTTTGACATAGTAGCAATAGGTTTTTGGTTTGCACATGGAAGAATTTCGCTTTGTTCATAGCGGTATCGTGAATTTTGAGGCACCAAGGTTTTAAAATTGTGAAGTTCGAAAGTAGTGTATGTATCTTGTTGGCAAGCTTGGTGGTCCAAACACACTAGTCAAGAGCATGTACAAATGTTTTATAATTAGTAATCTGCCACCTGACTGACCTACCTCTGACTGAACTACCTGTGTCGGCCGCCAGCCGATAGCTCTAGCTTACTGGTTATATGTCGTCCAACTGCTAGATGTTGATCTCAACTTTGTATCGGCTGCCGGTCGATACCTGTCTGACTATCTTTCAATTTGATCGTAGGTGAATATCTTGTATGTCATATTCAAATTAATTTGTGCTGCTCATTATATAAGGGAATTTCCTTTTCCATATGAGCTTCAATTGTATGATTGGTATATTTGGCCTATATTTGCATTCATCTATTCATAGAATGGAGTTTTCCTGGAGTGATCAGTGCCAGATGTTTAGGATTTAGGGTTTAGGTTAATTTAGTAATAATTGTGTTGTAGGCCGGCCGACACTTTTCTTTGACTTGTTTGCTTTAGTTTTCTCTACATTAATTGTTTTAATGGGCTTGGTTTTTGTGGAGAATGTATTAGCGGGCCAACAATCCTATTCTATGATTAGGGTCATAATCTGTTTGAATTTCTTCATATTCAAGTGTTTTCTAATTTTTGCTACCTCAATTTGGGCATTATTTACATTTTTTGGGCATATTTCACTGTCATGAATTGTATGAATTTGTCCATAATTAGCACAATAGTCCATAATTAGTTAAATATTAGTTCATTTAAGTAAAGGTGTAATTTCCCTTCACTTATTCAAATGTATAACTAAAAATAAACCCATTTTGAAGTATACAATACCCATAGGGAATTGGAATGGATTTGAGATAATTTAGCACTTCTTATTTCTATTTCTAGATAATTTTTTGTGCTACCATTTAAGGTAAAAGTACAATATCCCTCCACTTGCCTAGTTTTATTTTCAAATTTAACTCCATTTTAGAGTACTTAGTGCCCATGGGAAATTAATGAGAATTGAGGCAATTGTGGCCCTTTTTTCAGCAATTTCTAGACGATTGTTTGTATTGTCATTTTGGATAGAGGTGCAATTCTCCTCTATTTATTCATTTTTTTCACCAAAATTGACCCCATCTTTGAGTACTGGGAACCCGTAATCAAGTGTTATGAATTCGAAGCTATTGTAGTGTTTTTACTGGGCAATTTTTGCTTGGGCTCTTTTGCACTTCCATTGTGATTTAAGGGTGCATTTTCACCCCACTTGCCCCATCCTCGGGGGGGACACTGGCGAAAAACGTAGGAACTACGTGCGATAAAATATAAGGTCTTGTATATTCATTTGGGGTAAAATTGGTAAAATTATTAGATGTAGTATAGGGTGCTCTGGGATTGTGAAACATGATTATATGTAATATAGCATTTGACAAAACATTATTAAATTACCCAAGTGGAACATGTAAAATAGCACGGATAAAAAGTGATAGTTTAAAAAATTAAATACTTTGTATTTGAGTGGTTCTAGATTATCCAACATGGATGAAAATGTGTTAACGTTCTGTCTAAAATTGGTGGATGAAAATGTGTTAAAGTTATGTCCAAAATTTGATCAAGCACTAGGGTTTGAGTTTTTTTTGGAAGCAGCAAGGTTTCAGTTTCTCTTTGGAAGCATCATCGGCGCCTTAGGGCGATGCTGCTGGTTGAATGTTGGAGGCGCGTTCATAATTAAGGATATATCTTCAAAGGTGCAGCATCCTCGTTTTGTGTGGTAGGTGCTACAATTAAGTACGACTTCTGCTCGTTTGTTTAATTTTATTTTTGCAAAATCATCGCAATGCATTGGAATTTAGAGTTTGATCTTTGGGTTGGAGTTGCGGATCTAAGTTCAGGGTTGGGGTTTCAAATCTAGGGTTTAGGTTCAGGTTTTGAATTCAAAGGTTGGGCTTGGGGTTTCTGTTGTAAGGTTGATCTGCCAGCAATGTCCACAGCCTAGTGGCGATCTAAAGGTGTGGGTGAAGATATTTTTTCTCAAGCAAAAAAGAGACCTTCCGAAGTTGTTGAGCCCCATTGACACTAAAGAGGATGCTTTGCTAGAGACTCTACGGGCAAGATTGGAGCAGCTCAACGTCTTCAAGCGGTTGGGACCGTTTCATTTTCGGGATGCCAAGGAGGGCTGTAGGATTGATGTCGACTTTGAAGCCTTGAATTCAATTCGAGATTGTGTTTACTTGATTCCAGCAGAGGACGACATTGTAAGCGTCCTCGGGTGGGTGACGTCATATTAGGTGGGGAATTTGTTGGAATTGCAGATGAAATACCAAATGCAAGTGCAGAAGAAGCTGATCGATGGAGCAGTGAAACTGTAGGGACGGGTCCAGCCTCCTCTTCAAGAATCAGTGCACCGGAGGAGCATTTAGTGACAAACGGCCCTGCTATGAAGTCCACCCTTGTGCCCAATGACGTACTACAGTGGTACAGTAAGGCAGAGGAGAGACTTTGTAAAGATCTCAAACAAGTTTCTATGGAGGATCACGACTGAGCGTTGCGTTTTTGGGACCAGAGCAGGGTTGGAGTTGTCAAGTTGTATTGTGGAGAGTGCCGGAGTCTTATTGGTGGGAGCACGGGAAAACACACTAAGAATTATGTGACGAATTTGTTTTTTAGTTTTCGAAAAAGCCATCTAAATAGTACTAGCCACATGAGGAACTACTGCCGGCAGAAGGGAGTGGAATTTTCCAACCACCCCTAAGCTGGCAACACAAGAAACAATCCCTTGATACTTACTACTGCTGACCACAAGAGGATGGTAGAAGAGGGCATTGGGATTATTGCAGCTGTGAATGAATCTGTTGATTTGGATAGACCAACTTTCCAATTGGTTGGTGACTCTGACGACCATGTGATCAAGTTCTATTGGTTTAAAGTGAGGTGTATTATATGCCCAAAGGAAGTATTTCAATTGTGCCCACTCAAATGAAATCTACTCAACCATGTCTTGGAGTAGTGCACGCTAATACCTTGGAGGATTTGAATGCCAAATTTGCTCAAGGGTTGGCTTATCCACCAAGAAGAAAGGAAGGCCAAATCTATCCTCGGCATCAAGTGGTGAGGCTAGCCAGAAGGGGCTTCATTCATTTTTCCGGCATGTTGAAGGTGAGTTACAGTCTTATGATAGAGAATCTTTGTCTTTGCTGGCATGTTGGGGTATGAGAGGGCCTAATTGTGTATATGCTGGGAAGTCGTATGGTATCAATGGATTGTTTTTTGATCCCTATCCAGATAAATTGTGGTACCCTAAGCCTCACTTAGAAGCATTGTTGGAGGTAGATTGTGATGTTGTTATTGTAAAGGATGTTGTTAGTCTGGGTAATTGCATGGAGATAACTGAGACCAAAAACAGGCCAGCAGGGCTGCCTGATTTGGGAAGACAAGGTAAGTAAGTAGTCATAAGGTCATGAAATATCTAGTCATTATGTAGACTTGGTTAGATGAATACTCCAGCCTCCAAGACGTGTCTTGGTTCCCAAGGATAATATATATATTTATATATACGCTTGGGTAACTTTAGCATACGGTCTTTGGTTACCTTGGCGTACTTGGATGCCTTGGAGGTCAGACAAGGTGAGAGATGAGTACGCTATTTCTGAGGTAGTTTATTTGCTAAGTATGTGCACTAGATCTGGTAAGAGTCCAGTTCATAGATGTCCTTAATGCCCTTGAACAGGGAGTGTTTTGAAGACAAAAAGACAGGTGCTAAGTATGTTTAACTATGCGCATGGAGGAAGAGGATAAAGCGAGGACGGCTTGGCCCAAGGAGTAGTTAGAGGACAGAAAGAGAGGTCCTAGGTAGTTAACACTTGTGCCTGAAAGGAGGAAGGAAGACCTGATATCCCAGTCTTCCAAGCTACATTACAACAGAGTAATACACCAACAAAGAAGACAGAACAGTGGACGCTGAGATCTTAAGGAAACATACATTTATTCCAAAGGATGTAATAGTGGAATTGTACAGTAGAGAGTATAAGTCCGAGGAATCTATGTTAAACAAAGGATTTGAACCCATGTATTAAATAAAGGCACAACCATGGAGTCTATGTTTAACAAGGAAGTGTACAAGGAGCGACTTGTTGGTGTAAGACTCGAGCATAATAGTAAAATACTCTAAGTCTCCAAAACCAAGAAGTGAGTCTTTCTTGTATTACTTCTACTCTTATACTAAGCCTGGATCCGCTAACTTAGCTAATCACTGCCAGTGCCACCGCCCTCCTATCCTTTGTCCTCCATGGCGGCCGTGTGTCTTGGTCCATTAACTGGTGCTTTCCGGCATAGGTCATGTACAAGGTTTTCCATGTCAGGTGAACTATTTCAGAACTTTACATGCTCGATGTACTCTAGTATTGTCTTGGAAACTGAATTCAGATTAGGTGTGGCTCGTGAGGAATATGCGATTGATAAAAGAGGGCCTAGGGATACTGGTAGAGGTCGTAGAATACTTGGGTACTTGTCAGTTTTTGAATTGTGCTCCTACAGTTGGACATTAGCTAAAGAACATAGACTTGAACAAGTGCGACGTTGGTCTGCAAAGGTCAGAATTGCCCAATTGAAAATGAAACATCCTACGTTGAGAGAGTGTGCCAAGGGGATATCCGATCAACATAACGTTTACAAGTTCTGCCATGATATTATCAGAGCACATAGGACTGGGGCTATGGGGGGGAAACCGGCGCTGTAGGATTATTTTCAAAATAAGATTTTAGATGGTCTACTAACTCTAAAGCATTTTTGCAAGCCATGAAAATGTATAGAGGTAGGTGCATGTACGATTTGTTTGCATTGAATTATGCTGGTCCTAATTTCAATACTACCAAAAGAGAAAACTAGAAGGGTGTGCAGTTTGTTCCCGGGGAACATGCGGAAATTTTTCGAAGTGTAGTCCAGATCTACAAAGTTGCTAAGGCTGCTCATGAAATCGTTGGCCCTGTGCCAGTAATCCTTGCAAAGGACGAAACGAAGGTGAAGGGCCGGACTGCATGGAATCATCGTTGAAACGTTCTAACTAGATTTTGTGGCGCCAATGATAATCATGAGTGTGTTTCTAATTATAAACAAGTTGTGAGATTATTTTTTCAAAAATAGGAGGTATGAACGGCATGGAGCGGTTTTATGATTTTCATGACCTGGTCAATACTGCTAACACCTTGAACCGCCTCTCAAGAGTTGAATATGGTGAAAATGGGCTTCAGTTTCGGAGAGTTCACAATAAGGTTGAGAATATACGGTCTGTCTTGCATCCGCTAGTTGAGGGGCAGACCCCCGCTAATCTCAGTGACTACTCTTTAGTTGCTACAGATGATGACATCATTACTACCTTGAAAGAAGGCTTCAAAGAAGCCCAAGTAATGCTATGAGTTTTGAATATGGCTCCTTCTAACCAAGCATCGGCTCCCAAGAAACTATAGTTTGTCTCTCCTTGGAAGTTTGAAAAGCAGAATCCTAAACCCCTGGCCTATCAACCAGCAGTGACTCTAGAACCGAGGCTAGGCGGAGATACTGAATGCAAGCATGCAAGACTACAAGCCCTCCCCGAAGTTGGACTTGAATCAGGGAGTATTTCTAACCCTAACGATGTACTTGAGGATGATATTGTTGATCATGGTGTATTGTGCTTGCCCGCATTAGAAGAGGAAACACGGAATGTGTTTATGGAGCTTTGAAGTGATCATGAAGTACAAGTTTCTTCCAACCCCATCCCTCACAAAATTGACATTGTTGTTAAATTTCAAGGCCATTCCATTGAAATGTAACATTATAAATCAACACTTGTGAGTCAAATGAATGAAAATCGATACTTGTCTAAGGATAGATTAACTAGGATTAAAAATTCTACTTTTTTTAATAATTCAGATGATTACCTTGCTGCTGCGTCATCCACTACATCCATGTTGCTTGGTTTGGGGCCTGACGTTGGTGTTTACTTCAAAGATTCTAGGGGATCTGGAACTTTATCAATCGTGATGGCAGCAAAAAAAAGGACGAGGAGTAGACCCGCTGTGGTCAACCGTGGAGTGGATAATGGCATGTTCTATATAGGAAGGGTTCAAAAGATAAGGGTGAAGGTTTGTACTAAGTGGGGCAATTGTTGGCAACCCATTGACTTGATGAAACGTGTGGTCTAGAACGAAAATAAAGGAACACTCTTCCCAGCTGCAATGGCTTGCCTCTATTGGTTCAAAAAACAGTCGGGTCTCAACTAATATAGGTATGTTGAGAGTGATTGTGTGTGGATTGATGTGGATGCTATTATCTCAACTGTGTCTCTAGAGTATGAATCAAGTATCAAAATCTACACCTTAGATGAGGTAGATGCAAATTCATTGAATGAGTTCATTTCAAATCAAAAATAGAACTTGCTAAATTTGTACTATCTCACACATGTGGAGATATATTCAAGAAAAAGGGCTGAATAATCATTAGTATACCTAGAAATCTGCAGTAGTCATTTTAGTTCGAGTACCCTCATATCTCCCACATGTGTAAATTATAGCCTAGCTAGTTTAGGTGGATTTTGCTTGCATGGCGTCAAATTTTCATCCAATGTGTAGAATTGGAAGATCAAGGCATCAATACACAGCTGCAGTGGCGAATTCTGGACTAGGGGGGGAGCACTTCATAGTGATTTTGAGGATCATGTGCATTCAAGCCCTCATTACATGGGGGCTATGTATGTAAAATATGTGGATTAATTTAGCCCTATGTTTACCTAAATTTCTAAATTCTCTTTATTTCATATACCCTACCTTTCATTACACATTTTTTTTTCTGTATTTACATGTAGGCTATGTTCATTTTAAATACAACATAGAAACATGCACTGCAGAATTCAGACATAAACATGCATTTAGAGTGCGCATACAGAAAATTGCTTGCACAAAAAAAAGGGTACATGGCACAGGAGTGCATGCAAAAGAGCCTACACTTCTGAAAATTCAAAAGCACAAGATAGTTTTTGAACAAAAACAATGCAAATCCAAGTGATAGTTGTGTTTATAAACACAATAAATGCCATTTACTTGATTACAAAGGTTTTAGGGTTTAGGGTTTAAGACCGGAGGTTTAGGTGTTCAATATCTACTATGCAAACTTGAAAAACTAGACTTTAGGAGTTCTGCAAAGAAATATCCCTAGAATTGTACAAAACAGAATAAAAAAACTAAAAGCCTATGGATGCATCACTGAGAATGCAGAACATCAAAGACAATACATGTTAGTCTAGGGCACAAAGAGAATCTAATCAGGTGTTCTCCAAAATGCTCATTTCACTACAGTTCCCCAACCGGTCACACAAATATTATGCGACAACTATTAGTACCTTCCATTCTTATCCAAATTTGGTCCATTTATTTACCTATCTCGAGATAAGTACTGTAAAAAAATAATACAGTAAGGGCTCCACATTTTATATGTGATCCTCAAGTACAAACAATAGATTCTAACGTTGATTTTTGGTGAAAACAAACAATAGATTGTTTAAAATGGGTTCAAATCTCTACAATGATCTTAGAAGTGGGTAGTCACAGAGAAGCTCTCGTTCACTTAATGTGTCATTGTTATCTTGTGGTGTCCACAACACTTCTACAGCCTGCAATGCACACATTCACTAAATTAGAACAATATTTGAGGTTCAGTTTTCCCCAACTCAATTTGATAGGCAATTCACAAGAACACTAGTTCTGTTATGTGTGGGATGACAATTACATGAGATTCTGTAAACATACATGAATGCAATCTGGCGGTATGGAACCTAATTTCCTAAAGGCAACTTTCAAATCGGAATTGCCATTAATTGTTGGAAGCTTGTACTCCCCTTCAGCTATTACTAGAATCGTCACCTGTTATATACCATCCACGACAAGGAATGTAACTACATCAACTTATCATCTTGCGGTAGTTTCCGAGGATAGAATTCACAACTAAATAGGTCAGTTGTATAAGAAACCTACCACAATATATTTTTTGTTGAATCGATCAGCGCTGCGTGCACCCATCAGCGTTATCTTCCTCAAGTCGTTCACATTCACAAGAGTCTCTTCATAAAACTTTCCTCTCTCTTCTAAAGAAAGATTGTTAAACCGCTCCTCTGCCACGCTTATTGACCGATTAATATCTTTTTGGAACACGTCCAAAACAACACTTAGATTCAAGATCCTCAGTTTACCTTCGAGAACTATCTGCCGCTCATGCTAATATAATAAAGAAAGCTCCAAATCAAAGCGATCACAAGAGCAGAGTACTTGGAGCCATACCGAGGTTACACCAGAGATGCAGTAATCAGGATGCCTCATCAAAGCCAAACATGTCTCTACAATCAAAAACATCAAAAGTCTCCCAATCAGAACAATGGACTTACTTGCCGTTAACCTCTAAAGGACCAAGAAGCCGAAATTGGGTCTCATGTATTTCTTTTTGGCAGTTTGAGTTGGTCTTATTTGGACTTACTTTTGTTCAAGCTTGTTTGTTTCCTAATTAACAAATACAATGTCCATCATTGATTCCAGTAACAAAAAAATTGGTTCAATCTGAACTCTAGTTTTCACAATTTAAAACCATGAGTCTTTGGTCCTTTGGATGATAGAACTTCTTCCTAAAGACAAGGAACTCAAACAAATGTAATGAAGATTTGGGTTTAGAAATGATGATTCCGCACCAGTAAGAATATGTTGTAGGCCCTCCGCTGTCGTTGTATTAGCTTGCCTTGTGATTCTGTCCAAGTCTTTTTGAAGAGTTCAACCCATGCCCAATAAACCGACCTGAATTACAACCATAAACATCCTGTCATCAGCTGTTCTGTGCTACTTACACATATGTTGACCTTAGGATGTAAAATTAAGTATGGTTGTCATCACTAAACCAACGGGCTAAGAAATTGCACATTTTTTAAACCCTAAACCCGGCAGCTAATTAAATGAAAATCGAAACACACCTGCAGCTTCAAGACGCTGATGGGCTGCGATCCAGAAAGGACCGACGATCCACGGAGTCCCGACCGCTCGGACGGAAACCCGGACAACACTTGTAAAATGATGAATCCTACAAAGAGTACAAAGAAGACGCCGCCAGCGCCAAGGCCAAGTCCGTACGCAGGCGCGACTCCAGGGCGGCAACTCCCGGATTAATCTACGAGAGGTGCGAAGAATAGTTACTACAAGTATCTTTAATTCTTTGTCAATTAATCTAAATAATTTGAATTAATTTGGGATTATATTTTTCCCTAAAACCCTAATATTAGAAGGTTTTACTCTCCAGAGACCTCAAAAGCCGCCTTCCTTGAAAACCTATTTTCCCAAAATCTTAATTATACTAATATATGAACAAATCTAAAATTTCTAGCAAGAATTTGATAGACTTTAATCCCAAAAAAAATAAAAATCAAGATTTTTATAAAATCAATATAAATTATCTACATTTTAAATTTTTGATTGTTGAGAGGGCTCTTAGCTTCAGCTACTTAAAGAATTAATCAAGATTATTCATTGGATTATTTTGGCTTACACATTGTTGGTAAGACCAATTCAAAAAATTGTTCTTGATTGTTATACATGTTCTTGATGCCTATACTATCCTTAAATAATATTTCAAAAAGTTTTTGCAATTGAGTTTTATGCCATGGATTGTGAAAAAATCCGAAACAAGATTAATCCAGGAGTTGCCGCCCCGGGGGCGCGGCGTACACACTATCGCCTAAGAATGGCGAAGGCGCGGCGTACACACTACCGCCTAAGAATGGCGAAGGTGCGGTGTAAGGCACAACGTACGAGAATCGTGGGCTCAGTGTGATGTACTGCTCCGAGTTCATGTTACATTCAAAACTTTGGACTACAGTATCTAAAACTACTGAGCATGAAACCCCACAAGCGACACTAAACTTTCAAATGAATCCTCTACAATAGAAACACCGGCGCTCCTGTACAAACGCCAATGGCAAAAAAAAAAAGTAGGTTGTTTGTGTGTTTCCACGACTAAACACCATAACTCAACAGCGAATGCAAACATGCGTGAAAAGGAAGCAGAAACCTCAACACCCTAAGTTGCCATCCACCACAAGCTTTGTCATTCATCAGCTATGTCATTGGTTAATTCATCAACTATATCATTGGTTCATGGTGCATTGGATCTTGATTAATCCAGCCTATTTTAGTTCAAAAAAAACAAAACATCTACTTTTGCATTCAGGCAACTTGTTAGTCTGGGTAATTGTATGGAGATGACTGAGACCAACCACAGGCCAGCAGAGCTGCCTAATCAGGGAAGACAAGGGGTAGGACAGAGGTTATGTGATCAAGTTAAGCCTAGTCAAAGAGTAGTCTTGGATGTGTAAGTACTCCAGTTCCAAAACGTGCCTTAGTTCCCCTAGGGTAATATATATTTGTGTCACACATATACGCTGGGTCACTTTAACATACGGTCTTGAACTACCTTGGCGTACTTGGGCTCCTTGGAAGTTAGACAAGGTCGGAGAAGAATACACTATTACTGAGGCAGTTAGTTGATTAAGTGGGAGCACTGAACCAAGTGAGAGTCTGTTCCTAGACATCCTTGGTGCTCTTGGATAGTGCGTGTTTTGAAGACAAAAAGGCAGAGGGTAAGTGAGTTTGACTTTTGCACATGGAGACGGAGCTCAGAGCAAGGACAGCTTGGTACAAGGAGTAGTTAGAGAGCAGGAATACTCTTCCTAAGTACTTACATTAGAGTTAGCCAGACAGATAGAAGACATGGTACCCCAGTCTTCCAAGTTAGATAGCAACAGAATAGGATCAGTAGTTGAAACAGGGAATGCAAGAACATGCGTTTATTTCAAGGATGTAATAGTAGATTTGTACAATACAGAGGCTAAGTCCGCAGAACTATGTTAAACAAAGGATTTGAACCCATGCATTACATAAAAGCATAGCCATGGAGTCCATGAATAATAAGGAGTATGCAAGGAGTGACTTCCTGGTGTAAAAACCCGACCATAACAAAATACTCATAAGTCCCAGAAACCAAGAAGTGTCTCATCTCTATCGTATAACTACTCTTATACTTAAGCCTGGTCCGCTATCTAAGCTAATCACTGCCAGTTCCACCGTTCTCCTATCCCCTTGTCCTCCGTCGCGGCCGTGTGTCTTGGTCCGGTAACATAACCCTATTGTAGAAAAAAAATCTAGTAAATTTTAGTATAATTACCACCTACCCTTCATTATTTATAAAATTCAAATGCCCCATTATGGTGATGCTAATTTACTTCGAACCCCTTTCTAAATTTTAGGACGGAGGCAATTATAATACCCCTTCATTTGATCGCACGTTTGCCTAAAAATAAGGGAGATTGCTCCCCCTGGGTGCTGGACATCTTCAGCAGAGGACGGACCACATTATTCTAGGAGCGTCTCCTTCATTTGGCACCTAATTGGGATATATTGAAGCTCAATTCGTCCCCAACCCACCCTATGATGTTTTGTTGACTCATCTCACCCATCCCTAGCTAGAGAAGTCCATTGCTTGGTGTTGTGCTATCCCACCTTTCGGTCCAACTATATAATGCATTGACCGGGCAATCGATCAAAGTACTGTTAACCATAAATTAGGAGCTACCGGTAGGTCTACCGGTCTGAGTTTTACCCCGGTAATTTTCCAAGTTACTCCAGCAGGTAGATCTACAAAACATTTTTTTACCGATCTGACCTAACTGTCAGATCTGATTGTACTGTGGTATAAAAGCAATAGAGCCAAACTCATTGGCATGCCACATTTTCCAAGACACTTGATTTCTTTGTCTGAAGTATTTTCTTCTATTTCTGTGTCTACCGAATAGTCTTTTGCTTGTATTTTCACTATCTGATTAACTCACCTTCTTCTCGGTTTGTGATTACTGAACTAGTCTTGAATTCTGTCGTATTCAATTTCCCTCTAATTCTCCTCCTCAGTAGCTAACATATCCTCCAGTAATGATTACCAAGTAGGTTTTCACAAGGAAGAGCTACCATTTGGCGACCATCTAGTGTTTGAATTCTAGAAACTGCTTTCCTGAAACTCATGGAATAACCGATCTCGGTATTCTGTGATTGATTAGTAGTTGTGTGACACCGCGCCTTACTAGCACCTGCCTACCGATCTATTGATTTAGTTGGCTTAGTCTAGTTATTCCCAGCCTAGTACACCAGGGTTGTCCATGGCCCGTCGCCACACAAGATCTACGAGTCCACTGCCCGAGTTCGACCTCGAGGCTGTGACAGCTTCTAACGCCCACATCCACCGCAGCGTACAAAAACTTCTACCTTCACCAATGTTCCGAGCCCCCTCCACGGCCATTCATTAGACCCGAAGGCCTCAACCTTTGCTCACAGCGGACGAATTCCCAACCCCTCGGCAACTTCAAACCGCATGACAGCCACACTCGTCCACCTGGCAGCGCCCCTCTTCCGACTCGGTACTCCACAACCCAGCAACTACCGCGGAAGACATACACTTAACAGACGAAGAACGCGAACGGTTTCGTTCACAAGCATTTCTTCAGTCCTCGGCAATCCACGAACGACTCCAACAACTACCACATGAAGACGCAACGGATCAAGAACTCCTGGCAGCACTAGAACCGCCACGTCAACTAGACCTTGATTTAGCTACATCATGGTTACACCTTCCACATCTACGTTTACGCCAGTTCCAACAAGATCATGGATGTGCTCAATCCATGCATCACACCGTTCGACCACAACCGATCCCGGGACATTAGTACCCGGTGTGACTACAATTTTTTGGATTTCATCCTCCACACCATGACCATCAGGTTTGTCCCAGACCCCCTATTCGGTTTTGTACATTCTGTGGACATATTGATTGACCATCCATTTCTTGTCCGTACAACTACCTACCATCTTGACGTATTGTGGCTTCGGGAGTACCGACTCCAACCTACCGACCGATCGGCGACACAACCGTTCCAAATCCTCCAGCCGGCCGGCGTCCTGCTTCTACCGCCACAAAGGGGTACCGTATTCCGAATGCAAAACCGGTAAGTGTCCCGAAATACATTGCCGTAAATTTGAATCTGCTATTAGATTAAATGGAAAAACTGAAACCCTGGTACACCTGGAATTATTCGGTAATTCCCTTACCGAGAAAGAGTCGAACTGGTATGCATATCATAGACGGATACATCCTACTAATACATTGCAGGAGGTTTGTACCGCATTCAAAAGACAGTACCGCACCATCAAGACAAACGACCAAACGTACATCCAATTTCGCAAAATTTATCAACAACCGAATGAATCAGTCGATGACTACGCCGAACGTCTTCAGCAACTGGCAGAAAATCTAATAGTACCACCGGATGATATGTTCATGTTGAGCAATTTTGGCGTTGGCTTATTGGAATACTTGCAGGTAGCCACGGTAGGACTTCAATGACAGACGTTCTCCAAAGCAGTGGACTCAGCATGCACTACGGAAGAAGGCCTACCCTAAACTTGACAACCAACCCCTCTATCAACCAGTACCGGGGACAACCCATGGCGTAACCTCAAATGTACCGGATGCGGACGCATGGGCCACAAATGGGTGACGTGTTACCGGAATCCGGCAAGTGACTACAGGAAAAAAACTGATAGGGCTTCAGTACACCAGATTCAAACTCAACGAACACCTACCCCGATAAGTACCGACACTTGCCGTAATCCTCGTGTTGGAGCCCCGGTACAACAGTACCCATGCAATGTATGTGGCTCACTAGAGCACCCGGGACATCGATGTCCACTTCTTTTGGATGAGGATGTTAAAAAAGCCATCCAAAACAAACTACCCGCAAACTCAGGATCCTCGTTAGTCATTACCAACGTCTTTACGATCGATGTCTCTCACGTCGGCCCTCGCACCCGGAGTCAAACGCAGTGTTTGGACCCGGTAGTACCGGACGTCTACACCCCAACTACCGAAGCACCTCGCACCACCAACATGTTTGATTAGCAAGCAAAAGAGCAACTGCGCAAATAAATGATACAAACTGTACGTGAGTTGCAAGACTTCTCGCCCTTGGAGCCGCCAACACCTCATGTCCTTCCAACCTCTCTACATACTGCCATGAACATCTACGAAACCATTCTTTAACAAATCAAATCACAAACAATACAGGTCAATCTCAAAAACCTTATAGCTATTGCACCCACTATCACCAAACATATCCACCGCCGTCTGGGATAGAAAGCCACTTCCTCCATCCCGGTAACCAAGACATCTACAGTAGTGGTCCATTCGGTAGTAGCGATTGACCGCCACATGCCCATTATCTCAGCAAAAATTGGCAATCACTAGTTACACGACGTTCTGCTGGATAGAGGCTCGGGGGTCAATGTCATCACCAAAAACGAGCTACGCAAACTTGGACTACCGACCCTAACCCCGGCACCTTTTAAATTAAGGATGGCTGACAGTTCCCTTGTCCAGCCGCTTGGCTTGCTCTGGGATATCAAGATCTTCATTCACGGTATTCCCTATATCATTATTCTCATACTCATTTCTTGTAAAGATGTCAATTTGGCATATACGCTATTGCTCGGTAGACCATGGCTTCGGGACGCTAGAGTAGTCCAACATTGGGCTAACAACCACATACAGATCATGGGTAATCGTACCATCCAGACAGTGCGGATCTATCGGGTATTAGGCTTTGAAGCCACAACTCCCGATGCGCTAGTCTGGTACAACTACGTGAAGGGTCTTAACGATGAAGAGGAAATCATCCTCCTTACCGAGGAAGAGGAAATCATTCTTCCATCCAATTGGAACATTGGCAATCGACGACCTCTGCTAGGTAAGTACTACCGACCTTACCTTACCAACAATAACCCATACAAAAGGCAGCATGCCAATCGATGAGATACCGATCTGGGAGAAGGTAAAAACCATTTCGGTAGCAAAATGGTCTCACAAGGAGGAAGATCAGCGACGCAACCTCAACCTCGGTAACGATACCGTCTCCAACATTATTCGCATTGGCACTATCGTTCCAGATTCCGTCCTACCAGAGGCCGAAGAATTATTCCACGCCTTTAAAGACGTCTATGCATGGTCATACTATGATTTACGTGGCATTCCGGAACACATCGCTAAATACAAGATCGAACTCGACACCAGCATCCCTCCAACTCATCAGGTACGCCACCAAATGAATTCCAATTATGCCTCAGCCGTCAAAATTGACCTCGATAAACTTTTGCAGGCCGGCTTTATAGAACCAGTCGACCACGCTATCTAGGTATCACCAATCGTTGTGGTACCGAACAAAAACGGCAAACTTCGAATTTGTGTTGATTTCAAGCATCTCAACAAAGCAACCAAGAAGGATCCATACCGGCTGCTGTTTACCGAGGAAGTCGTTGACTGTGTAGCAGGCCACGAAATGTACTCCTTCCTCGACGGTTTCTCCGGGTATCACCAGATCAAGATTGCACCCGAGGACTAGCACAAGATGGCGTTCATTACCGACTGGGGTGCCTTTGTCTGGCTAGTGATGCCCTTCGGATAGAAGATCGCTCCTCTGAAATACGAGCGCGTCGTGATCCAAGCATTCAAAGTATATCTTGGTGATTTCATGAAACGTATCCTCGACGACTTCAGTGTTTATAGTACTACCGAGACGCACTTGGACAAACTCCGGAAATGTTTCACGAAATGTCGTGAGTTTGGTATAAGTCTCAACCTCGGAAAATGTTGTTTTTTAGTTCAATCTGGCGTTATTCTTGGATATGTAGTCTCCTCCGAAGGCAAGTTCCCAGACCCTAAGAAAATTGAGGCTCTCGTCACAATGCCTCATCCCCGCAACATCGAGGACATCCAGGTCTTCAACAAACTAGCCCAATTCAACAGATGTTTCATCCGCAACTACGCCTGAATTATGGCACCAATCACCATGCTTACAAGAAAAGATGATCCATTCACTTGGACTATCGGATGTGACGAGGCCTTTACCGAGATAAAAAAGTGTTATGTCAACGCTCCTATCCTCGTCGCAGTCAATTTGAAACTCAAATTTCACATTCATATGGATGCTTCGGATATTGCAGTCGGAGCTATGCTGGCAGAGAACCCTACCGGAAAAATCGAGCAGCCCATCGTCTACGCATCACAATTACTGAGCCGCCGAAAAGAATTATACGACGACGGACCGCAAGCCTTGGCAATGGTACATGGTTACCGAGGAGGTATTTTGGCACTACCTCCTTGGTAACGGGTTTGTTTTCTACGTAGACCACATGGCATTGATATATTTGGTAAACAAGACTCAAGTTTCTGGACACATTGCTCGCTGGCTACTGTTATCCTTGGAGTTTCACTTTACAGTCGCTTACAAACCAGGCAAGACACACAGTATTGCCGACGCGCTCTCTTGAAACACGGCAGCAGAACTGGCCACCGGAATTACCGATGCCAGATTCAACGCTCAGCTCTTCAGCATACAACCGGAGTGGCTCACTACCGTGCACGACTATCTCAAAACCGGAACCTTCCCTTCCGACTAGAGTACCGAGCGCAAGAAAAGGTTAGCATACCGAACCCTTCCATTCCTGTTAGTCGATGGCACCTTGTACTGACAAAGCAAAGATTTTTCTTTACAAAACGTTATCTCCGGGGACCAAATCACATTGATTATTCGGGAGCTCCATTACTGCAACTCCGGAGGACATATCTCTACCGAGATTACCACTCGGAAAATCCTCGACGCAGGCTACTGGTGGCCGTCTCTACACAAACACGTTTTTGAATACTGTCGCAGTTGCGATGAATGTCAGCAAGTCGGCGGACTCAAGAAAGCCGTCACCGGTAAATTATTTACCACCCTACCAACGGAACCTTTTATGAAATGGGGACTTGATTTTGTGGGACCTCTCAAATGCACAGTTGCAGGCAACAGATACATCTTGGTACTCACGGGCTACGCTACCAAAGGAGTCGAACCGGTTGCACTCCGCGACAACACAGCCAAGGATACGGCAAAATTCTTGTATGACAACATACTCACCCGTTCTGGCTGCCCGCTCCATTTTGTCAGCGACCAAGGCATACACTTCAACAACAAGGTCATTTACGCCCTTATGGAGCACTTCCTGCTGCGTCACACCACATCCACCACATACTATCCTCAAGGAAATGGCCAAGCCGAATCCACCAACAAGGTGATTGTCTAATTCCTCCAGAAATTGGTTAATCATGATAGAACGGACTGGGACCGACAGTTACCAACGGTCTTATTTGCCTACCGCACCGCTTTCAAGATCAATACCGGTCATACGCCGTTCTAACTACTGTATGGCATTATCCCTTTAATGCCTACCCTCGGGGGGTGCACTCTACATTATGTTTGAGAATCAGGTGCGTTCATGTCCCCTTCTAAAACCCCCCTATATACAAGAGGTTATATGTCTAAAATACCTTTGTATATAGATGTATTTTGTTTTAAATATGTGTTTATTGTATGTATACGTAATACGGTAGTGTTCAAATTGATACCCCTTCTGTGCACTCACGTATACTCGTAAATGTTTTGTACAGTGCACCCCCCGAGTGCCTACCGAGTATTTAGTACCGACCAAGACCACACCAATCGACTCTTCACCAAGTCGTGCTTTTGCAGCCCGCATCGCCGATCTGGAGCGTTTGGACGAGTCCCGCTACTGAGCTCTCGAAACTCAAGGGATATCACAATGGAACCGCGCCCAATGGGCTAACACCTCGAGCCCGACACACCTCTTTCGATTTGGAGATCCAGTACTCTGGTACCCTAAAGGTGCCAACATCCAACCCGGTAAGCTTAAAAGTAATTGGTTTGGACCTTTCCGAGTCCAGTACCCATTACCCAACAATACGGTATTGCTCGTCGCAGTCGGAAAATTTGATCCAGATCCGATTATCGTCAACATCAACAAGCTCAAACTTTACCGGTTCGTCAATGATGACCAACTCCTTCAAGCAGCCCGGACAGCCTCGAATAAAAGTGCCATTCTTTGCCAATTAGACAATCAAGGCGCGGCCGAGGACAAGGAATAGGACGACGACGTGGTTGCAGAGAATTCCATCAACACGAACTGTATCACCGTGGAAATTTCCCCTCCATCAACTTGGGATATTGAGCCATACCTCGGTACCGAGCCGAAGCTCTTTTCGACTCGACTCTCTATACCGACTCCGGTTCCGACCTCAGCGGCCGCACCAACAAAAACATAACAGTCCTTGTGAACGGTATAGCGAGGACCCACCGAACCACCTACCTTGGTACCACCAAAGCAAAAACCCTCTCGACAACCAGGTTTGGCAGTCTTCAACTCTAAGGCGCCGCCACCCTACCAACCTAGCCCACACGTACCTACTCCTTTTATCTTCACTCTGCCGCCGTCCTCATTCATTTTATTGTTTCCTTCTCCTCCTATTTATCCTCTCCCCACCATGCCGCCTTTCGCCGCCACGGTTCTTTCTCTCTCCCGGCTAGCTCTCCGCCTCCGCCCTCCATCTCCTTCTTCTTCTCTTCTCCCTTGGCCATCACGGCCGGTAGTTATCATTCTCCGACACCGACACACTTGACCAAGGCGAATAGCGCGGATTACAATACTTCCTCCCTCTTGCTTGTTAGCCGCACCTTCTTCTACATTCCAAGATGAAAAGCAAGGCCATCACCGTGTGCCTTTTTGCAGGATGACAGGCCAGAGGAAGACGCAGTTAGACAGTTGCCGCGTGGCCGCCACTTCGCGAGGAAATCCGGTGGCGGAAGGGGGGAAGGAGATCTCTTGCCACCCGCTGAACGACATGGTCGCTTGGAGAGAACACGCCACCAACAACCCAATTGAACGCGAGTGGATTCACCAAGTCGGCCTTAAAGGCTTTGTCAACCTACCGTGGGATCAAACCCCAATCCGCACCGACGTCGTGGAGAACTTCATCAACACCGCACAGAGCATCCCGCAGCTATCGATCATCAAGGAATCTCTTGGCAGGACCTACGTCATCACCTCGGCCGACATCACCGCCATCCTCAAACTATCGACCCACACAACAACGGAAGTCAACCCTAGCCCGAATCAGGTCACGTTCGAGTACTGGAGCATCGGTACCGGATCACTACCGATAACTCACCGAGTCAACATCGACGGATGGAGCGTTTTGCAAGGCCCGGCACAGTCACGCCATCGGAAGTACGGCATTTTGGAAGGTATTCACTTCAAGAGGAAGCAGACGTACACGTCCCATTAGTGTCTCGTCGAGATTCTCACCATCAACGAACTCTCGACTACCGGTTTCGCAACTTGGAACTGGGCAAGTTACATGCTCGGTTTGCTTCAGAAAGAGCTCCACACAATCCGCTTGGAACGATCCCTCCAATGTTTCTCGGCCAAAGTCTGGGACATGCTCCTCCGCAGATTAAAAGCGACTGCCACCACGACTATCCCAACATCGCCCGTTCCCGCACAAGCTACAACTTCCCCTCCCTCGGTACTTCGCTCATGTCTCGTCAATTAGTACTCATCGGAAAAACAGAAGTCGTCACTTTCTCTACCGACCCCAAACGGCATCGCGTCCCAACTCCGCAGCAGCCAGCTCTCGACCTCCACTCTATCAAAACGGAAGGAGCGCCTTGACTTAGCCGACGCCCTACAAGAGTCTGGCAGAAACCCTCGCCCCCGACGCACGACACCGACCGAGCGTGGCGGAGATTCCTCCTCCACACACTCTCCTTCCCGGCAAACCCCGACACGACCAATTCCTTCCTCGGCACACCAAGGTAATACTGAGGACAGCCCGGAGATCATTGGCGAAATCCGACCGGGGACTGCGCCAGCTCGGACACAGCCACCGGTGCGGACACAGCCACTGTTTCCGCCACTAGCGACCCGAAGTACGCGTCCTACCGATGTACCATGTACTACCGGTATCAGGTTTCATAGCAGAATGCACCACTGCCGTCATCCTCCACCCCCCCCGACCACCCGCGTACTCAACGCCGACCTACCAGACAATCTGCCTAACCTACAGCGCAGCCTCGAACAGAATGTTAGTTTCCTCCACCGCAGTGCCAGGAACATGTCACAAATACTGACCGAGGTGGAGGCTCAAGATCACGACCTCACCATCTCCGATCGAAAGGTTCATCAGCGCCACCTCCACTACGCACACGATCAGATTATTAAGCTGGACAGGCAACTCGACACTGCCACGGCCGAAAAACGACAGCGCACTACTGACCTCAATCGGATTCAGAGCGGATGCAAACGATTTGGCCTTGACTTGGAGGCCCTCACCAAGCAAATTGAAGGCCAGCAGATCCTATTGAACGCTGTCACCGTGGACCGAGATTACCTCAAAACCGAGAAGGGCAAGAACTAGCTCACCATCAATGCACTCCGAAACTCCCTCCAGAACGAGTCAGCCAACGTAGCAGCTCTGTCTACTGAGATGCAGGGCCTAGTTACTGACCTTGCGGCAACAAAGAATCAAAGGGAGCACTATGCGATGGCGCTCGACAACAGCTCTGAAATGCTTCAACGCTACCAACAAGCTCATCCGGATTTCGACGAAGACAACGCATCTCCGAACCACTCCACCAACACCAACATCATTCAACCTCCGGCACCGACTCTCTCGAGACCAATCTAGGCCCGACCATTACCGTCAGATGGATTCGACTCATCCTATTTCAACCAATCTTGGACGGACACATCCTCAGCCCCACGGCGGCTCAACAAGGTAATGTAATCACGCCACCTACCAAGACACCCAGCGGACCGCGTACCAATACTCAAGCTACCGAACTACCTTCCGAGTCCGAAGAGGATCTGCCACACTTCCACCGCGTGACACGTAATCGGCCCGCTGCCACCGAATAGAATCCCTCCGATTTTGATTTTTGTACCAAATGTATTTTAAACAAGTTCTAGGTGTGAACTTGGTTTAGAGGGGAGATAGGGTTTCCCGTAAATTAGGAGCTACCGGTAGGTCTACCGGTCTGAGTTTTACCCCGGTAATTTTCCAAGTTTCCCCAGCAGGTAGATCTACGATATACTTTTTTACCTATCTACTGAATAGTCTTTTGGTCGTATTTTCACTATCCAATTAGCTCACCTTCTTCTCGGTTTGTGATTACCGAACTAGTCTTGAATTCTGTTGTATTGAATTTCCCTCTACTTCTCCTCCTCGGTAGCTTATATACCCTTCAGTAATGATTACCGAGTAGGTTTTCACAAAGAGGAGCTACTTAGTACTCATAATTACCCGGTTTATAAACGAAGATAATGTCAAATTTGAGAAATAGTAACAATTATTGAGCAATGTGGCCAAAAACTTGGGTTTGTTGACATAATGAATCAAAGACATGTAGTCAACGTAAAACATAAACTTTTTATGAAGGATATAATGGCGAAATTCATCAATGGATTAATCCATGGCCAGTGCTTCGCATTTGGTAGTCGTATAATTCTTTTCTGTTTTGCTAAGTAGACGGAGTGCATATTCAATGGGTTGGTCGATCATACCAATAGGGTTTTAGGCGAGCATCACTCCTACAGCAAGGTCAGAAGTATCCGTATGGATGTGGAATTTGAGCTTCCAATTGACCCTAATGAGTACGGGAGCATTGACATAACACTCTTTTATACCGGTAAACACTCTTTTATACCGGTAAACACGTTCTCGCACACGGTACTTTAAGCAAATGGTTCATCCTTCTAAGTGAGCACATTGATGGAGCTATGATCTTGGTGTAATCCCCAATAAAACACAGGTTGAATTGTGCTAACTCATTGAAAACTTGTATGTTGTTAATGTTGAATGGTGTTAACATTTTGACAATGGCCTCAATTTTCTAAAGGTCAGGAAATTTCCCCTTGGAAGATACGACGTACACTAGAATGACATCAATTTGATTAAAAACCAACATTTTTTGGGTTAAGACTAATACTATACTTGTGGCATTTTGTAAAGCACTTTCAGAGCTTTGTTGAATGGACTTTAGTAGTGCTGTAGACGCTAAAATCATCGAGAAAGAGCTTCATAAAATCACCAAGGTATTCTGTGAAAGCTTGGCTGACAGCGCACTCATGTGTTGGTAGTATGTTCTTGAGTCCAAATTGTCGTAGCACGTGATACCGGATATTCCCCTCGAGTGCACTTTTTCGTATTATGAAGACTCGTAGAGGTGATTTCCGGATTACCGTTCCGCGGAGACTCTGTGAAGTGGAAGACTTCCGGAGATTCATCCGGGTTGGTGGTTCATTCCCTAATACCACCGGCTAACTTCCTTTTTCCGTACTAAACCGGATCTTCTACTACAACTGACTGATTCAGTCACAGCTAGATCCGGTTCCTTCCCGGGTTGGAAGTTTATCCAACCCACTCTCCCCGGTCTATTTTGATACTTTAGCCCGGTTTATTTAGCCTTTGTTTTCCCTGTGAGGGTTCTCCATTTGCATTTAGTGGTGCTAGATTGAAAGACACACCCCTCTCTACTGATTTCAGTGATGGGAACTTCACAACTTTCCGGTTACACTACCTCAACTCCCCTATCCAGGTACTTTCCATACTGCACTTCAACTGCAGATTTCTCCCAAACCTGCAGCCGGTCACATAAGCGCAACCCGGTTTCTCCCTTCTCCCAAAATACTACAACGACTTGCTAACCGGGGTGGACACTATCCAGGGTGTCCGGAATCGGTTGGATTCCTAACGGTCTATTTTACTCTCGAGATTCCGTATCCCTCTATTACACGGTCAATCCAGGTGCGGCACCTCGACCGGCCTACCCGTCCAAGAGTTCCGAGAGAACCGGAGTACCCCTCCTATCCACTCAGCCATTAACCCGAATTATCCCCTACAACCGGGCATGGAAAACCCCACATTCAAACAACCTCTAAATCACCCAAAGCCTATATCCGGTCTCTTAACTGAATCTACTCCAGAACCCGGTTAGTCCTCCCGGCTACCAAGGGACTTATCAGACCACTATATTAAGCAACAAACCATACACACACACACACACACACACATAACTTGTGGGAAAATTGCGTCTATGATTAGTTACAAGAAAACTGTGGTACACAAAAAGACCCAAGGAATGAAGAACATTCCTTAATAAGTAGCGAGCCCCAAGCACCCGGATCCGGGAAACCCTCAAATCCTACAAACCCAGGATCCGGAAATCTAGGGTGTTGTCCCCACGGTTCAGTTCCTATCCTAAAACTAACCCAAGCATTTCAATCCTAAAAAGTCTTATACACAACATGCCTAGCCTACTTACTCAAAAAGCTCCCTACTTAACCGGATCCGGCTAATTCGGAACTCCAAACCTATCTACTCAACGGATTCTTCCAAACCGCTACTCCCCTGCCTCTTCCTCTTCGTCTTCCTCTTGCTCCTCTTCTTGCTGCAGCGCCGGCTACCTTGCCTCTTGCGCCTGGTCCGGAACACCCGGTTGGCTCCCTCGCGCACCGAGTTCCCCTTGTTGCTCACCTTCCGGTTCGCATCTTGGCGCATCGTCCGGTTGACCATCCGGGTTACCTCCTAGTCCACCCTGAGGTCCTTCCTCCTCACCCGGTTGGGTATCGGCCTCCAACATCTCCTCCTCTTGGTTGATGAAACCGGCTAAGCTCGCCTCCTCTAGGTCTGCTGCCTGAACCGGCTCCAAGTTCTCCATTGGCCAGGAGGTTTGTTCCGGAGTAGAATTTCCGGCTCCCATCATCCGGTCCAAATCTCCTGCCAGGGGCGAGTCTACGGATAGGCAGAAGGTCTCTAATAGCTTGTTGCTGCCCAGAGGAACTCTCTCTCCTCTGTGGCTCGTTTCTCCCACTTCCAGGTTGGGTACGGATGGGCCCCTCGCAAGTACCTCCGATACCAGTGCCCAGAATCCCACCAGCATCTCCTCCACCTTTGCAGCGTACTCCTTCACAATATTCTTCATCCGCGCTGCCCCTTCTACCCCCGGTTTGGTCACCTTCTCATCGTACAGCCTCGCCTTGGTCTGCACTTCCTATCCGGTTGGAACAACCGGGCCAGCAGCTTGAAGCTGGTCCGATCGTACTGCTCCATCATCCGGATTGTCTCCCTCTGCCGGTCCAGCTCCATCTTCTGGTCCAACATGAGTACGGCTGCCTTGGCTTTCTCCTTGCAAGTCCGGTCCACCTCCCGTCTGAGTTTCCGGACCATTTCCGGATACTCATCCACCTTCTTACTTTTGAGGGCGTTCCCGACTCCCCTCATCGCCACGTATAGTGGATTGTACCTCTCCTCCACCATCTCCATGGCTGTCCGCCAGTTCCGCAACCACCGATGCATTCGCCTAGGCCGCCCGTACTGGCTCTGCTTCCCGGACTGGCTCTTCCTCCCGGGTCCTCTTGTATCTTCCGGCGTTCATACGGCTGAGTCCTCGCACCACCTGCTTGGAACGCCTTGTCCGTCCGGTTCGCTCCAGTCGCCCTGCTCGCCCTCGTCATCTTCTTCGTCCTCGCTCATGCCTTTGTCCGGTTTCCTTTTCTCTTCCGAACGAGCCGCTCGCGCGCTGGCTGGGTTCCGGTCTACCTGCTCCGGGCGCTTCTCCAACCTCACCTTCTCCCTATTTGTGAGGCATCCGTGTTGGGCATACAAATGATAAAGGAAATGAGCAATGGGGCAACCCTTTGTACCTCCAATCTTGGACGCCTCCCGATTTACCAATTCCTGGACTACGCAGCCCCACCCGACGGTCTTCTTGTAATGCAAGGCCGAGTAGATACCCTTCGCCAATTTGATTGTAATTGTCGTGGGCTTATCCGAGCTGAAGATGGGCACCAAAAATTGAAGGAGTCGCTTCTCATGGGGCGTCTGGCAGTGCTCCACTTTGAATCCATCCTTCTCCGAGAGCCGGGAAAACCGGTCTTTCACCCAGCCCAAGTCTCGTCGCCTACTCGCGTCGAGCCCCTATTCGTTGTCCCAAAATTTGTAAGTCGCAAACCAATGCTCTCGGGTCCAGTTCTTGTACTTCCCCCGGATGTAGCTCTTCCGGAAAGCTTGCTCCACGGGCCCTCTCACTAACTCCTCCAGCATTCCAATATCCTGGTTGTTCCAAGTCCAGTAGAAGAGTTCTTCGCACCTCATTGTCGCGAGATCCGCGCGCAACATATCAAAATCACCCGGGTGCTCCGGAATAACCGAGCACACCTTCTTCTTTGCAATTTTGAACCCTACAGAGCTCTCCTTTCTCCTCGACATATCTACAGACCTTAGATGCTCCCTTCTACTATTCCGCAAACTGCGCCTAAGTTTCTGGCGTCCTCTCTCCTCTATCTCCGGTCGCGCACTATCAACCCTAATGCTATCCAGAAAGACGAAAGTCTGCTGGCGAGGAGGGCTGGAAGAACTGGGAAAAAATGAACAGTGAGTTGCCCAGTTTAGGGCGGCCCATTTTAAGGCGTGAATCGTAGCCGGGTCCGTCGGAGACCCGTCCTCCTCTATACGGTCGCCCATCTGGTTGCCTACCGGAATCCGCTGCTAATCCGGTCCTGTAGTAATCGCTCTAGGGTGCGCGCGAGCGCCACTCTCTCTCCAAATAAATAAATAGGCCATTATGGCCACTATTTCTCCTATTTATGGCGGTTGGGCTACTCCTAGCTGCCCTAAAAACCCTAACTGCTCGCTTTTGAGAAAAATGAGGTTCGACACAAATGACATAACGACCCAAACAAAGGCTCCCTAGTTTGTAACGAACAATGTTTTGTGTCGGTCCTCCAAACTAATTTTGATCTAATGATAACCGAAGAATCCATCAAAAGACGAGTACATCTCGTGTCCACCTACCGAATCGAGGAATTTTTTGTTGGTAAAAGGAAGGAAGTAGGGATCCTTCTTTGTGGCTTTGTTGAGGAGCCGGAACACAACACAGGTTTAGAGTTTACCATTTTTCTTCGGTACTACCACGATCGGTGATAGCCAAGTTGCTTGGTCCAGTGGTTTGATAAAATTATCATGAAAGAGTTTGTCGAGATCGTCTTTGACAGCTTGGGCATAGTTTGGGTTCACTCAGTATCAAGCTTACTGTACTTGCGGAATGCTAGTGCATTATCCAGTTTTGTGTTGGGCGATATGATCCGGAATGATTTGAAGATTGTGGTATGACCACGCAAAAACGTCTTTGAATGCATGAATCAAATCTTCCACCTCAGCAATCATGTGGGTCTGTACGGCTGTATTGATCCAAATGATATTGGGCTCGGTAGTAGTAGCAAGGTTGATGTCACGTTATTTGGGACCATTTCGTTATTAGAAGTGTTTTGATTTTCTCCTAGATTGATACTTTGTCTACTAGCATACTCCCTTTGGTATGTTTAATAAATGGGTTGGCAGAAAGGAGGGAAGGATTGGAATAATGTACGTCGCCAAGGTCGGCTATGGCCAATGTGCTAATAAAGTGGATGAACTCCTTGGCGTCAAGTAAGATTGTCTACTCCTTGTCAGTAAAGCATTTGACGTAGTTATAATAGACCAATGTTTTGCGAGTGATGGCTTTGATATCTAATTCGCAGTTACTACATACAATTCTAATGGTGCCGATACCCATGATTTGGATATGATTGTTTGTTCAGTCATGAATAACGTGAGCGTCTTGGAGCCATGGTTTATCGAGCAGCAAGGTGTAGGCCAAGTTCACATTTTTAAATGAAATTACAGTAGGAATGACCATGTAGAAAATACCTTGGATGTGAATTTTGACCTCTCTTAAGAGTCCAATAGGTTGCACTAGAGTATTGTGAGCCATCCTTAGCTTAAATGGCACTGCTGTTGGCTTTGGTAGTTTGAGGCGACAACATTCTTGCTCGGCAATGACATTGACTCGCGATCCTCTAATTGAGGAGAACATTGCTTATCAAAAAAATTCTGATCATAATCGAAATGATCTATGTGTGTCAATCAATAGCCACCATTGTATCTACCGATACTGAGGCTTCTTCCGGTACAGCGGTACCGGTACTAAGGCAGTAAATTTTTGGAACAAATGCCGTTGAATGTGATCGTTAACACTAAGAGCAATTGACATAAGGTTTTTGAGAGATATTTGGATAGTGTGTGGCTTGATTTATTGGAGGATGTTGTTGTAGATATTGTTGATGTTGTTGGTGTTGACCTCGGTAGGCTTTGGAGTAACGGGCTCCATTAGCAGGAATTCTTCTAGTTGTCGTATCGTTTGTATTATTTATTCACAAAGTTGTTCTTCAGCCTTCCAGTTGAATGTTTTAGTAGTGCAAAGTGTGTCGGTAGTACGCGTGGTGTTGGTAGACAGAGAGGGGTCTAGACGTTGTGCTTGACTGCACTTACCTGGACCAATATAGGAGATGTTGATCAATGATATTGATATCGTTAATTACTATTGAGGATATTGTTTGTATTTTTTTTAGTTTCTACTGGAATGCGGTCTTGATGTCGTCATCTAGTAAGAGGGGGCATTGATGACCCCAGTGTTGTCCACGACAAGTCACGTCGTGACGTCAAGATGTCCATCATAACATAACGGTTCAAAACCCACAACTGTCGAGATAGAATATTTCCACATATATTTAGAAACAAGGGTAAAATAGTTACCACAATGAACACACTGGATGAAATGAGTCTTAATATGAATGGACAAATTAGCCGTCAAGTGGACACTCTAGTTGTCAAATGAACGGGCAGGCCATCCTCAATGGACTATTGGACCCTCTATTGGACGGACTGGCCATTGTCAAAGCCGACGGTCTAGTTGGACGACCTCAACAAACATCATCCATAATTTTTACTATGTAGTAAATCATAAATAGTAAATTTGTAATTTTATCATTTTCACTATCTTCAGGATTTTAATGCAATCATGACGCGTCATAACTCGTCATGACGGATGCATCTTGACATACTGAGGTTAAAAGCCCGTGACGTCATGTCAGGATAGACAGCTCTAAATGACCTAGGTGTTCCATAGAACCACAGATGTTACATAGGTACTTCTGTGCAAACGTACTTGGTCTTGGAGTTTGTCTAGGGTCAGTGCTTACAACGGATTGCGTGGCGTGTGGTTCAATTTTGGTGGATTGCAGTTGTCTCGGTTTTTTTTCTTGTAATTGCTGGCAAGATTCCAAAAACAAGTCATCCATTCATGCCCCATTCGACAGCAACCGGTGCACTTGAGGTTTCTCCAGCAATTGTCATTAACAATTGCCGAAGAAAGAAGATGACGTCCGGGTTTTGGTAGGCCTTCTCTACTTTGCGTGCTAAGTCTACTGCCTTAGAAAAGTTCTATTGACGTAGACCGACTGTGGCGACTGGGAGGTACTCAAGTTTTCTTGTACAAAAATTACTTAACATAAACATGTTGTCATGAGGAAGTGTTGAATCTTCTGCTAGTTGTTGTAGACGCTTGGCATAATCATCCATTGACTCGTTCAACAAATGGACGAGTGTGCAAAATTGAATGTACGTCTCGTCATTAGTTTTGATGACTTGGTAACATTGTTTGGACGCAATGAGGGACGTCTTGGAGTGTGTTCCCCGGGTAGATCCTTATGTGGCAAACAAACCAATTGGACTCCTTTTTGGAAAGGAAATTACCAAGAAATTCTAATTGCACTAAGGCTTGATTTTCACCATTGAATAAAATAGCTACTTCAAACTTACGGCAGTGAGTTTTAGGACATTTACTTGTCTTTTATTCTGTCTATAGTATGGCTTTTTTGGCAGTGAGAGGGGCACGGCGTGCTGGTGGCTAAGTAGTGCTAATCGGCCCAACTCGTGGTCGGTATATGGAGGTCGGTACAACCGAATCCGATACCCGCCGAGGGGGTGATAGTTGAGTCGCGGAGCAATAGAAGGATGGTCAGTATTACCACAAAACAAACTCAATTGGAAGGTGAGTCATGGGCTTATCTGACCTGGTAGTGGATGGTGGGGCAGGTCTACTCTGCCGAGTAGTTGAGTTCCTTTGGTAGTACAAGGTATTAGTGAGGTTAGTTTGTCTCAAGAATATGATATGCTGGAAGGATTGTGTGGGTACCATAGTTTGACGTAGTTGTTGGAGTTGTAAGTGTGGATGTTGTAGTCAACGTTCTTCCAAAGCAAAACCTGGTTGTTGTTGGGAGTTCAATGCAGCGAGTAATTACTGGTCGGTAGCATCCTCTGGTGTAAGTTATTGGAGTCGTTCTTCTAGGACTGATGATTAGAGGGATCCTTACTTATGAAATTGTTCATGTTTGGCCGCTGTCAGTACCAGATCTGTTCTGCTATATGTCCGTAGATGCAGTGCCAATTTAGATGAGGGATGCTGCCAAGTGGATGAATGAGGATGCCGGGCGGTTTGATTCTCCTAGGGGGTTGATAATTCATCCGCTGTTAAGAACTGGTGTTTTGGCGTCAGTCCATGCATGGCAGATGACGGTGTTTGGTACTGTGGGTGGGTTGGAGTGGACATCAGAACCCGTACGCTCCGGAATAAGTGTGGTTGTTCTTTTGCAAGTGCTACGAGATTAATTTCCGAAGGTGGTCCTAGAAATTGGGTGTGAGGTCGGAATATTTTTCTAATTGATAAGTGTGCTTTAGTCGGCGGTAATGATCTATTTTACTCTTGCATAGTGGAAAAGAGCGGTTTGGTAGTGTACTGAACTATACTACTTTGTACCGCTCTGGTAAAAGAGGAAATCTATGTCCACCAAGTTCCTCGCACTACCGAGCTTTTAAAAAATTTAAATGTGCGACCTAACACAATGTTGGTGGGATAGATTGTATTAGACCCGTCTCATCACTTGTATCTAATTCAATGGATGCTATAGCAAAGATTTGAAGATTCATAACTCTAGATGGTGGAAGTATGCTACAGGTACAAAAAAAGTACATAAGAAGTACAATTTTCCTGGAGGTGCTAAACTTTGAATGTAGAAGTGAGTGGTTAAATATTCTTGAATTGAGAATTTTTATTCTAATAGAGGAGGGATACCTTATAAACATTTTATTCAAGTGTTTTGATGAGTGTTTGGAACATTTATTACCTTTCAATTTAGTAATTTTTTTCAAAATGAAAGTACTATAAGAAGTTTCAAAATTGGCAAAAGTACTCTATATCTTCTAAATTATAATATATTTACATTGGTTGTTTTGCATGTGAAAAGAGTGTTACAATAGTTTCTTGAATCTGTAGTATGTGATGGTCTAAGGTCTTTGGTTGAATAGATATTGTTCGTTTGGTGCAATTATTTTCTGCAATAAGTTCTGACACGATGGTAGCAAATTTTTAACCATCAATTAGTGCTACAAGACCATCATATTGTTTTTTGAGATTGGCTTATGTTGAAAACCAATAAAAACCTCTTGGTTGATATGGAAATCGAGCTCAAAGTATATGAAGTACTAAATAGTACTCAAATAGTATTGAAAAGTACTAAAGTTTTTTGCCAAAAGTGTAGCACCCGTAGTGTATTTCAACCCAAATGGTAGCTCATTTTTCTCTACAATAGATCGGTATCTAACCACCGAGCTTAAAGAGACGAAGAATTCTTAATGAAACCACTTAGATCGAGATCTTGTAAAGGTTGGAAAGGTAGAAGTAATATAACTACTGATCTTCCTTCAGTAGTTGGTGTAAATTTCATTCAAAATATCCAGCCAAATAATAACATTTGTACCAAGGAAATACAGTGACTCACAAAAGTTGAGGGCCGCCCTAAAAATTGCTCTCATAAATTGAGAAATTAAAATTATAAAGTGAAATTTGGACATGTTGTAGTACATAAGGGAATCTACCTTCACGTGAAATTTCACTTTAAATAGACTATTTTTAGACCCATTATTATTTGAATGAAATTTCTATGGAAAAACAAACTTTTTGTGAAAAGTCAAAATGTCTCATTTCTTTTTATAGGAAGAATGTACATCTTGACTTGAGTCACATGTTAAAGTTTCATGAATTTTGGAGTTTTTATTTATTGAGATCTTATTGATTGAAAAATGACCCCAAAATTTTGAAATTTTTATTTTTCACTCCATAAATTGCAAAAAAATAAAATAATAATGCACAATCACATCAAATAACTATTTGTATTTTAATTTTATTTTTTTGCAATTTAGGGAGTGAAAAAAAAAAATTCAAAATTTTGGGGTCATTTTTCAATCAATAAGATCTCAATGAATAAAAACTCCAAAATTCATGACACTTCCCATGTGACTCAAGTCAAGATGTACATTCTTCCTATAAAAAGAAATGAGACATTTTGACTTTTCACAAAAAGTTTTTTTTCCATAGAAATTTCATTCAAATAATAATGGGTCTAAAAATAATCTATTTTAAGTGAAATTTCACATGAAGGTAGATTCCCTTATGTACTACAACATGTCCAAATTTCACTTCATAATTTTAATTTCTCAATTTATGAGAGCAATTTTTAGGGCGGCCCACAACTTTTGTAAGTCACTGTAGTACTTGAGAGGAGTGAAGGCAGAATAAGAAGAATCAAACGCAAGGAAATCACAATGAACTGTAGTTTAGAAAGATACGACCTTGCCACTCGAGCCTTGTCAAGGAATTTGGCTCTATTGAGGTAGCTCAAAAAATTACCGAGGTAATAAAAAACGAGGCCGATAGGACTATCGAAAGTTATTATTTTAATGTTAACAACAAAGTGTCGAAAATGTGGTGGATTGTGGGAGGGGATGGGGCTAAAAGACAGTTCCCATTCAAAATTAAATAAAATTATTTTTTAAATTCAAAATTATCTTTTAAAATCAAAAATTAAAATGTTCAAAATTAAAATAAAAAATTTAATTTTTTTCTAATAAAAAATAAATATCAAAATTTATATTAGATTTTTTTATTTTTTTATTTTAACTTATTTTAAAATAATTTAAAATATTTAAACTTAAAATTTATTATTTTTTAAATTCTAATTATTTGAATTTTTTAAATATTCATAAATAAAGAAATAAGCAAATTTTCCAACGAAAGATTGTTATATGGTAGTCCACCTTGAAAGTTAGTGGGGTCATGAACATTGGAATAGATTGGGTGAGGTGGCACTTTAATTGCTTTCTTTCACCCTAAATTCCCTCCCCAACCTCCAAAATTCTTAGAAAATATGTTACATGCCTTCCAAAATTTGGAGATTTAAGTTCATATATATATATATACATATATATATATATATATATATATATATTTTTATTTTTATTTTTTTTTTAAAATTTTTTTTAAAATTTTAGTTTTTTTTAATTTTAAAGTTTTTTTCCGTTTTATAGAGGGTTGAATGTATTTATGTTTTATTGCTTGGATTCGTATTTTAAATTACAAAAATCGCAAATATTGCAATTCCAAAAACAAAGTCTTTTCTAAACTTTCATACCGCCAACAAGTGCAAGGTGATCTTCGACATCCTAAACATCTCCAAACTCAACAAAAATTGTTAGACAACTAAGTATCATCATATAGGAAGTGAAAGTGAAGTGCAACAAGTTTCGGTGGTGAAGTCCTTTGATGTAGCCACGGTTAAATGCATCTGAAATTTTCTGGTAGGTGGTATTTTGGAATAATGTTTTCCATCAAATGTAGTTATCTTGCAATCCATGTGGTCAAAATTCAACAAATTTTGTTGTCAAAATAGTTTTGAACAAGATCTAACTGCTAGAAGTTCAAAAGTAATTTTTTTTTTGGAATGTTTGCATAGGGGAGTAATAATGGCAACATTGAAGAGTTTTTTGAAGAAAAATGATCCAATCCTTTAGGAATTAACTCCTAAATGTTCAAATGACCATTTTCTAGTCATTGTCCAAATCTAACGGGCTGATCTGAATAAAAGGTTGCTTCTTTGGAGAAACAAAAAAAATTCTTAAAATACTAATTCAAGTCTACTTTCCAAAAAAAATTGAATTATGTCAATCCGTGCCAAATTCCACCTAGGATAAGTTTTCAAAGTGGATCACCGCAATGATATCTTAGTGTTATGAAATTTTCTATTTAGAGAAAGGTATTGATGTTTCCTCCATCGTCTATTTTGTTTTTCAAAGATTACAACAAATAATCCAACTTTAACCAATCATGCTAAATTTCTAAATCTAAAAGTGAATATTATAATTTTTACAAAGTTTCAAAGTTCAATGCTTTTAAATTTATTCAAAAAAGATCTAAAGTTATTTTTGGAAGTTTGATTGTACAGATAATTTGTGGAGATGATGCCCTACATTTTATCTATAGAACCAAACCTCATCAAATTTATGGGAGGCATATACTATAACACATCTATGTTTTGTCCAATACCTCTTGGGTTTTCAAGGGTTAATAAACAAAAGCATTTTATTGGGATTGAATCTTTTTGGAATTCTTTGAATTACCCGGTGGTCTTTAATGCATGGAGACAAAATTGCCTTCTATTTTGTTTCAATTGGGGGCCCACTTAAAAATATAACCCCCTCTTCCTATTTTTTTTATTCCCAAGTAGGTCCCCTTAGGTAATTTAGGACCGTAGGCTCCAAATTTGCAAAAAACAATTCCCAAAAAAAGCCCCTAGTCCCCAAAATAGAAATTCTAGGGAAAATGGGACCTTGATGAACAATGCTTGCATTAAAGACGGATTTAGGGGCGGTTTACACTACGGACCAAGAACTCGTCCCATGCAACTCTAAAATCTGCGATTGGCTTCATCAACTCGTCCCGAGATGATTTGGATTTATACTACATGGAAAAAAAAGTGACCAAAAGAGTGGAGGTCCTAAAAAGGCCTTAAAATAGGCCTAGTGGAAAATGTTAAAGGGTCCTCCGGATTTTGTTGTGAGAGAAGAAAAAAGGTTCTCTCATTGCTGAACGAGAAGACCATAAGCTTGAAATGTTGTTTTATTATTTTAAGTCTCGGTTCAAGTTCAGTTTTCACTTAGTGAGAGACCCAAGGGCTTTTGAAATTACTTTTTTTTTGAAGTGTGACCATAGAAGTGTGCCCATGAAGTGTGAACATGAAGTGTAACCATGGAATTAATCCATGTTCTTTGGTCATGGCTCTTGGTTTGTAGTGTAAGCCGCTTTTTAGAATCAAAGGAACTTCTTGAGCACAACGTTATTTACAAGTTTTTCATATATATCACAACTTCTACAAAATAAATATGTCTACATACTCATCTTTTTGTTCATTTATATTTATGTTTATATAATAATAATAATAATAATAATAATGATAATGATAATAATTTTTATGTATTTTCTGTTATGTAAAGGATATTGTAACTCCATCAAGGAAACCTGATTCCTGGAAGCTTGAGGATTTGTTTATTCAAGGACTGTGTTTGGGTTTTTATCAAGCAATTATGACAATTGTTTTTTATTACCTCATGCATGAGACTACATGGTTCGAAAACAAATTCAAAGTGAGATAATTTCTATTTATATGTAAACTTAAAGATAAAATTTCAAAGGTTTGGGTTTTTTTTTTCTCTTAATAATTTTTTCTTTCTTTCTTCTTAATCAAAAGTTCAATTTGACATATTCCTTATCTGTTCTTAATTTCTTTAAGAAAAAATCTCTTTAATGAGATTTAGGGTTATATTCATAATTATTTTAATCAACTGGATACGAAAGAAAGTTAAATGAGTGAGGACAGTTTCTTTAATTAAGTAAGTTTTATAAGATGTTGTTTGGGTAAAATCCAAAGGTTTATCAACATTGTTTTGGTATTTATTTAAGTACTCAATATTTTACACTTAAAATACATTATTAAAAATCAAGTAATTTTGAATCTGAATTCATAAGGTGATTGGTTTCTCAATTTATTAGTCAAATTAGTGAAAATTTCTCCCTCTACTTGTATATGATTAAAGAAATTACCTACTTAGTTAATTGGTCACTTTATTTGGGATTTTCTAACTATTAGTTAGAATTCCAATCTACGAGTCTGTGAGCCTCTTTTTCTATACACACTTTTAATCATCATCTTATCTTTCTATGAATGAATTAATAAGTCAGGCAATCACCTCCTTAACCCCAAAAGGATCAAGGATTTATAGTGTTAAAGTAAATAAATTCAACCAAGCATAATGTGAAAAATTCAATTCAGGTAGAACCAAATTTCATATTAATAGAGTAAGGTACGAAGCATTACATGTATTGGTCAATACGAAAATAAATTTGAACAAAAGGAGGTCCATTAAAGACCTACTCAAAACTCCTTAAACATAATAGTTAGTTAAACTTCTGAGTTCTTTAGAGGTTAAACCTTAAACATCACAACATCCAATTTATGAACAATTGCCATATTTCAAGTCACCCTACGTTCTCATTGCTTATTGGATGAAAGTCATTCAATTTTTTGGAAATATTTCATCAAGTTGTAGTCCTATCCATTGGTTGGATTTGGTATACTAGAGCACATATTTTTCTAAAATTCTAAATGTGGAAGTATGTCAAGTTGTTGACCAATCCAAAATTTCATTGAATTTTTTTAAAAATTGACCTTGCAAATTTAGCCATACGAAATCTGAAACTCAAAATCTATAACTTCCATTTGTATATCAATCCCAAACTATTCTTCAAAATACAAAGTTTTACTTTATGATGATTTTTCTCCAATTCTCAATTCTAGGGACATCCTGTGATTGTTTAGGGGTTAAATAATCATGTAAATAGCTAATGGGTAAATTAATCCCTAAATTAATCGTTGTACAATAGGGTGACATTCAAATTGGCCGTTTAGTAGTTCCAGGGATAGTGTCCTACACTGCTGCCAACTTTGACACCCTCCCCAAAGCTGAGAAATTGTTATTTTACCATGAAAATTTGGGGACAACATCATCTTTATGTTGAAAACATGCATACCAAATTTCAAGTCCAGGAGACTTATACAAAAAAGCTTATGCAAGATCTACCAACATGGGATAGCAGCTAGTGTCACAGCTGCCAACTTTGACACCCTCCCAAGAATTGAGGAAATTCTTTTTGCCCATGAAATTTTTGGAGCAAAAACCTTTTTATGTTGTTTGCATGTGTGGAAAATTTCAAGTCCAAAAGACCCATACAAAAAATAATATTCCAAATCTACCAACATGTGTAGTTTTGAGAAACATGTTGATAGATATGGAATAACTTTTTTTATGTATATCTTTTGGCTTTGAAATTTATCCCACCTGTTACCAG
The DNA here is from genome assembly GCA_022496805.1 of Pohlia nutans. Classification (NCBI taxonomy): domain Eukaryota; kingdom Viridiplantae; phylum Streptophyta; class Bryopsida; order Bryales; family Mniaceae; genus Pohlia; species Pohlia nutans. The sequence goes on along the minus strand of CM040106.1, from coordinate 6,954,914 downwards.
CGTAGAGATGATCTTGTGCCAAAAATTTCATTATGTATCAACAAAAACTCAATCCTAAGGAGGGCGTCAAAGTTGGAAGTAGTAAAATGGTTTTCCCCTTTGTTTCTCAAAACTACACATGTTGGTAGATTTGGAATATTATTTTTTGTATGGGTCTTTTGGACTTGAAATTTTCCACACATGCAAACAACATAAAAAGGTTTTTGCTCCAAAAATTTCATGGGCAAAAAAAATTTCCTCAATTCTTGGGAGGGTGTCAAAGTTGGCAGCTGTGACACTAGTAGCTATCCCATGTTGGTAGATCTTGCATAAGTTTTTTTGTATAAGTCTCCTGGACTTGAAATCTGGTATGCATGTTTTCAACATAATGATGATGCTGTCCCCAAATTTTCATGGTAAAATAACAATTTCTCAGCTTTGGGGAGGGTGTCAAAGTTGGCAGCAGTGTAGGACACTATCCCTGGAACTACTAAACGGCCAATTTGAATGTCACCCTATTGTACAGAATTTTTTTGAATAGTTTGTCAAAATTTATACTTCCGAGTGTCAAATTTATATTGGTTTTGACCCATTAATAATTTATATTTAACCCCAAAATATAATAATAATTATTATTATTATCATATATATATATATACTTTTTTTTTTGTTTGTCATTCAGTGTACAATTGGGTGACATTCAAATTGGCCGTTTAGTAGTTCCAGGGATAGTGTCCTACACTGCTGCCAACTTTGACACCCTCCCCAAAGCTGAGAAATTGTTATTTTACCATGAAAATTTGGGGACAGCATCATCTTTATGTTGAAAACATGCATACCAAATTTCAAGTCCAGGAGACTTATACAAAAAAGCTTATGCAAGATCTACCAACATGGGATAGCAGCTAGTGTCACAGCTGCCAACTTTGACACCCTCCCAAGAATTGAGGAAATTCTTTTTGCCCATGAAATTTTTGGAGCAAAAACCTTTTTATGTTGTTTGCATGTGTGGAAAATTTCAAGTCCAAAAGACCCATACAAAAAATAATATTCCAAATCTACCAACATGTGTAGTTTTGAGAAACATGTTGATAGATATGGAATAACTTTTTTTATGTATGTCTTTTGGCTTTGAAATTTATCCCACATGTTACTAGCGTAGAGATGATCGTGTGCCAAAAATTTCATTATGTATCAACAAAAACTCAATCCTAAGGAGGGCGTCAAAGTTGGAAGTAGTAAAATGGTTTTCCCCTTTGTTTCTCAAAACTACACATGTTGGTAGATTTGGAATATTATTTTTTGTATGGGTCTTTTGGACTTGAAATTTTCCACACATGCAAACAACATAAAAAGGTTTTTGCTCCAAAAATTTCATGGGCAAAAAAAATTTCCTCAATTCTTGGGAGGGTGTCAAAGTTGGCAGCTGTGACACTTTTCTCACAGCTATCCCATGTTGGTAGATCTTGCATAAGTTTTTTTGTATAAGTCTCCTGGACTTGAAATTTGGTATGCATGTTTTCAACATAAAGATGATGCTGTCCCCAAATTTTCATGGTAAAATAACAATTTCTCAGCTTAGGGGAGGGTGTCAAAGTTGGCAGCAGTGTAGGACACTATCCCTGGAACTACTAAACGGCCAATTTGAATGTCACCCTATTGTACAAACCTACTACTAGCGGGTACAGTAGTTAGCTACGAATTAGTAAATTGATTTCTTAGGAAATTGCGTTGCGTGTCTTTTACACCCTCAATATACAAAACAAAGAATAAGTATCTACAAAAATAAAACTATTAAGAATTTAGTTGTCTTCATCCAAATCCCTCAATTTTAACCCCTAAATGCCCAATCAACCATTTTCTGGTTGCAGCCGAAATAGCAATGACTGCCCATGGACAAAAAATGACATTTTCAATGGATTTTTTATTTATTTATTTTTTTTCCGTCTAAATTGGGGGTCAAGATTATGTTCTAGTGCTATTTGATAGATTAATTTGCAATATTGAGGTTCACTAAGGAAATTTCTAAAAGCAAAGACCTCAATATTGTCCTAGTGTTATAAAACTTACTATTTTGGGAAACTAATGATGTTTTTTCATTTGAAAATTTTACCTTTTTGAACTTTAGAATAGAATGTTTAATTTTAACCAATCATACCAAATTTCAAATTCTAAAAATAAAATTTATAATTTTGGTGAATATAAAATGGTAAATACTTCTAAATTCATTACATGAGTATGTAAAAATATTTTTGGAAGTTTGATCATATGAATAGTTACTAAGCACCATGCTTCATTTTCTTATTTGGATCAAACTTCATCAAAGTTCCAGAAGTAACATTTTATAACACATTTAGGTTTTGCCCTTACCCCTCTTAGGGGTTAAGTTAGTTTGATGTAGAATGTTAATCATTCAGATTTTGAATTATATTTTTTACAACAAGACCGTTTAATTTTTTCCTTTTATTACCATTAGAATTTTGCATGAAAATATCATGTGTCACATTTTGAAGGTCAAATTGAACATAAAAAAATATGATTGTTGGCCAGATATGCTTTTAGATTGTAAGGAAAAGAATGGCATGAATTTTTATGCAGGTCCATACTGTTTCAGATGACTCTTTTGAAGAAACTGCAGTAATTTACTTACAAGTGAGTATACAAAGCCAGGCTCTCATTTTTGTGACACGTGCACGCACATGGTCATTCAAAGATCAACCCAGTTTACTGCTGGTAGCAGCTTTTTTTCTTGCCCAGCTAGTTGCCACTTTGATTGCAGTGTATGCTCACTGGGAGTTTGCAAAGATAAAGGGGTGCGGCTGGGGTTGGGCAGGTGTGGTTTGGTTGTATGAGTAAGTTCAGATCATTGTTATGTGCAATTTAGTCACTTTATGCTGATTTATTGATTAGATTTGTAGATAGTGTTTTGTTCAGTAGATAGTGCAAAACTATAAATAATGCATGTCTAAATCCTGGAATGTTTAACACACTTTGTTATTGTGGCAACTTAATTATTCAGTATTGTATCATATCCACCATTGGATATCATTAAGTTGATATGCCGGTATGTGCTGAGCGGCCAAGCATGGGCACTAATGACAGAACATAAAGTCTTCTTCACTCGCAAGAAGAATTTTGGGCAACAAGCTCGTCAAGCCCAATGGGCCACCATTTCTCATTCCAGTAAAAAGAAAGGAGCCCACAAGGAATCTAAAAGCAAGCTTTACAAAGCAAAATCATTCATACAGGGTAAGACTTCCTTTGCTATGTTGCAATTTTATGTGCAATTACAATGGAGGTCCTACCATTAGACAAAGATCTTTGCAATCAATCCAAGGTTTATTCCTCTCCATTTCTGTAAGCTTAACTGTTAGTTTTTATCCGTAAATTAGACAATCAGTTTTTGTAAGAAACATTTCAGATCCATAACTTTTAGACTCTCAGTACCGTACCCTAATAGCAGGTTTGTCACTCCCTTATCAAATATTTACCAAAAGTAAGAAAACAGTGTTCAACATTTAAAAAAAGAACTATTCAAAAAAATTGACATTTTTTCCAACTTTAAAATGAAATTCAGCCATAACCAAGTCGTATGTCAAAAATGTATGAAAGTGAATTACATTTTATAAATGTGAATTTTATAGTGGGTGAAGTCTTGTCGTTTATACCAAATTCATTGTATTAGTGTTAACAATGAATGTGGGATATGTACAGTGGGGTACCAATCAAAATGTCGTTTTTGAATTTGCAGTGAGAAAAATTTCAAAATTGCCAACTTTGAAAGCCTCTCGAGAGCTTAAAAACTAGTATTTTACCACGAAAGTTTTACCAAAGAATTATCTTTAAGTTAATTATATGTATGACATATTTCAAGGCCAAAAGACTCACCGAAAGAATGTTATTCAAAATCTACCAACATTGGTAAATTTCCACAGTTGCCAACTTTAATAGCCTCCCAAAGATTGAATTTTATTTTTTTTGCCATAGAATTCTTGGAACGAAAACCTCTTTATGTTAATAACATATGATTAAAACTTCAAGGTCAAAAGATCAATACAAAGATATATATGAACAATCTACCAACATGTGTAGTTGTAGGAAACAATGGGGGAAACTTCGCTACCAACTTTGACACCCTCCCAACGGTTGAGAAATTGTCTATTTACCATGAAATTTTTGGCGCAACATTCTCTTTATGATAACAACATTCATGCCAAATTTCAAGGTCAAAAACTTTATACAAAAAATAATACTTACAATCTACCGATTTATGTAGTTTCCCCCATTGTTTCCAACAACTACACATATTGGTAGATTGTCAATATATATCTTTGTATTGATCTTTTGACCTTGAAGTTTTAATCATATGTTATTAACATAAAGAGGTTTTCGTTCCAAGAATTCCATGGCAAAAAAATAATAATTCAATCTTTGGGAGGCTATTAAAGTTGGCAGCTGTGGAAATTTACCAATGTTGGTAGATTTTGAATAACATTCTTTCGGTGAGTCTTTTGGCCTTGAAATATGTCATACATATAATTAACTTAAAGATAATTCTTTGGTAAAACTTTCGTGGTAAAATACCAGTTTTTGAGCTCTCGGGAGGCTTTCAAAGTTGGCAGTTTTGAAAATTTCCTCATTGCGAATTCGAAAACGACATTTCGATTCGTACCCCACTGTACAACTTGTCTCACTTTTGTTATCTCTCTTAATTACCCATTACCCTACGTTAATGTCAATTTCATAAATAATTAGAAAAAATTGGAGTATGTTTAAAAGATGGTTTTTTTTAATCTGAATCTTTAAATTTAAATGTTTTTATTTCTTTGCAAAATTTTAAAATCTATAATTAGTAATTTATCCAAAATTTTGAAAATTAAGAAATGTCATTTTGTATAGTCTAAACACTAAAATTAAACTATTTTGACACACAAGTATCAAAACTGACCTTAACGTGTAGTAATTCCTAAACATCTTTATATCCAAAAAAGTGGATGATTGACAAAATTGAGCACTAAGTACTTCAATCTACATGTTCTTCAGCTGTACAATTTACCTGAAATTCTAGAGAAAATATACTTTGCTATTGTGAAAGTTTGATGACTACTTTTGATGTAGTTTTTTATTCACTTTGATTCTTAGCATTAGGATTATGCTTGGTAATCTTTAGAATTTGAAGATTTAAAGTTGAAATGTCAAATATTTAAACTCTATCTTCATAAAGAGATTTCCATTACAAGCTACCCATTTCTTAAATAAATTAATCCTACAACATGAAAAAAAAGTTGGTATTCCAAATTGAGAAGTAGCTTAATTTTTATTGAAAATTTCAATTTCAATTGTATTTCGAACAAAAATATGAATTGGAGTGAAAAAAAGTTGTGTTATCCAAACTAGTCAAACTTGATCAAAGACTAATAACAGTTCCCATTTATAAGAAATTTTGGATTTAAATTTTTTAATCATGATCTATACTCTAAGTATAAGAAGATTTTATGGTTGTAATATGAAGAAAAAAAAAACACATTATATTTTTTTGCATAAAACCTTCAAATTTTGAGAAGAAAATCAAGTTTGCAAAAGCTCCAGAAGACTAGGACCTTTAGAAATTAAAATTCTTTACAAAAATATGCATGATTCAAGCATAAGAACTTCAAATCACAAAATTCTTTCTGGAGGTGAAGTAATTCTCAATTGTGAAGATTTTCTTGGTTCAAAATTACTCCAAATATGTTGGTTTACTACCGTAGTACTAAAGCAAGGACACCATCCCGCAAGCAAGTATTTATTATTTAAAAAAAAGATAAGGTTCACCCCTCAAAAAATAAATTTATTGATTCTCGATTCTAAGCAGAAAAAGATTTAAAATCGCCCTATATGGTTTAGAAATAGAAAAACATGCCTAAAGATAATTTATTCTATTTTCATTTTTTGGTCCTCATTATTTCTGTTTTATTTTTTTACTTTTACTTTATTTTATACTTTTTGGCAACCTTACTATGGTACTGTGGTATGCACAGAGCCTCAAAATCAAGATCTTGTCGCATTTTCTTCTCATTCAACTCATGAACATTCTTCATAACCTTAATAAAAATTTTCCATTCCTCAAGCATAAAAATTACAAATGACAAATTTCTTTGTAGAGGCGAAAGATGATTTGAGCATTTAACTTTCGTTTGTTCAAATTAAGATCATTTGCTATGCTCAATTGTGCACCAAATCTATTAAAAAACATGGTGTAGTGAGAATTTATATGGACTTGCAAGTTCTTGTCTCATATCATTTGGTAGTGACTAAAAATGAATTTAATTAGAGGACTAGCTCTTTTGTTCGCCCACAACTCTCACTTGATTATCCAATTTTTCTTTTTTTAAAGAAACATGAAAAATTAAGTGATTTTTCTATGCTTTTAATGACTTAAATAGTAATTTAAGAGAAATTTGGCAAAATCAATAATTTCCCAAAAAATTGGCTTTTTAATTTTAGAAATATTTAGTGCCAAAAACGCTATTAATCTACGGTATGTCGGCATGAAATTTCAATGAATTTAAATAAGAGTTCTTCATCATAATTTACATCTTTTCTAAATGAGATTTTTTTTGTTTTTGATGAAATATAATGATTTTCCAAATGTTCAATTCATAAAAATGAGTTTGGAAATTCAAAATGAATTATTACAGTGGAAGAAAAAATTATGGTAAATTAATATTACTAGTAGAAAAGTGATATAGTGTCATGGGATGCAATCACCGTAAGGGGGCCAATAATATGTAATCATAACTTCAGATTTTGAGGCTTTTTTACATTCAAAAATTTCAAGTCACTATTTAATAAGTACTATTACATAAAGGGTATAAAAATTATGTAAAAAATATTTAAACTTGTAATATAAACTATTTCCATTTTTCTATAATAGTATTTAAAAGAGTCAATAAATATTCCAAAATTATATAAAATATGTAGAAAATATTTTAAATATTATCAAATATTCCATTTTAACTATATTTGAAAATTTATGTAATTATTATATAGTGCTAATGACATAGCAATGATATAGTAATAGCAATGTTCTACATATTGTATACTTTTTTGTTTTGACAAATTTGATGCCCTACCGTAAAAATGCTTCATGTCATGGTATCACACGAACATTTGGGCGCCAAGCTATGGTGCCCAAATGGTCATGTGGCACCATGATATAACACTTTAGCTTGGTGCTCTAAGATCAATTTTCTAGGTGTGTATAATATCTAGTCATAATGTGGTATATATTTCAAGGTACTTGTCTACTTAGGATTCCCAAATTTGTATGATTGTTATTTTAATATTTATTCATTTTATAGGTTTTTTGCATGTACTACATCCTAGCTTCTAGGTATATTTTGTAGAACTTTTGTAATATTTGAAATTGTTAGAAAATTTCATTTTTTTTATTTAACCCTTATATGTCTTAGTGACCATAATTCGTTCACTATATGTATTTAGAAAAATTATACTGATGGTGAAAAATTATCTAATTTTTTTTTGGTATTGTTGTTTTTAGATTTGAGTATGTTTTTATTTCCAATTGATTAATCAAGAAAATCGTCTCCTAGTAATTTGTCAAAAATAAAACATATAGGATTCTTTTTCTACAATCTAGATTTCTTGCATCAACTTTGATTTTCATTTCCTTTTAATGTGTCATTAAATAAGAGACAATTAAACATTTGTGATCTATATACAAAAAGAACTTGTAGCTTTTATTGGAGTTCTTGATCACATACAAATAGTTGAATTCATGATTTTCATTATGAATTACAATTTTTTAAAATTAAAAGCATTTAACTTAAATCCAAAACTTGTTAGCGTAAATTAATTTTAATTCAATTTAAAATCTGGGAAAAATAATAATTAAATGACAAGATTTAGAACATACTCATGGATGCAATACGTTTTGCATTAAAAGCTCTTAAATTTGTGATTTAATTCTTATGAAATTGAGATTTGAACATTACTATAAAAGTAATTTAAAAAAACTTTACTTTTCAACTTATATTATAAATCTCTTCATTGGACAATCATACCAATATTTATTTATAAAGTTAATTCTTATATTTTATATTTATATTAATTAATGAATTTTATATTAAAAATTTATAATAAATAGAATGAAATTCAAAAAAAGAATCTTTTCATACAAATGGCAAGCCCCAATTCTCCTCTATAATTCATGACAACTATATTCGTAATAAACTATGAAAACTTACACATAATTTCATATTTATTTTTAACTCAAAACTCTTCAACATTTAATAACTAAAATTTATAAAAAAACACTTGACTTTTTTTTTGAGTTTTCTAAACATTTTTCAGATTTCCAAGTGCAATATGACAAGAGCTGATTTTTTTTAGAAAACTCCGGAAATTCATATAAAATTTTGAAATATTTTTTCGAAGACAATAAATTTCAATTGGCCACATCAATAAATTTGCAAGTGCAATATGGCGAGAGCTGATTCAAAATTTGTGCAGAGTTTTTTAAGAATCAAAATTTTGTGGCGACACATAGTAGTCAACTGATGCCATAACTAGCAAGAGTTGAGTTTTAGATCACGCATTCTGGCTTAACTTTGAAATCCAGGAGGGCCAATTGGGCTATATAAGTAGTAATAGCGGTGCAAATTGTCAAATTATTTGCACATTCTAATTTCAATATGTCAATTTAACGCTCTTGTTCTATGCTACAAGATTAGCGTTATGGAAAATGAGAAGTTCAACCAAACAGGCCAATCTAACTATCTAAGTAATGTTACGAATCCAGCAGAAAGACTTATGTAGAAATAATGTAGCTGTCCACTTGAATTGCACACATAACAAATTTCCACCGTCCACTTGACCTACACACATATCAAACAACCTCCGATGCCAAAATGAGAAACCAAAATTTACAAAATTTACAAGATTCAGCGTTTAAAGAATTTACAATGATTGCAAAAGCTTACTTTGGCACTCTTATTTTACCTCTGCCAAAATCATGGAAAACTGGGCACACTCCACTTGACCACCTTAGTATTTAGTGTAGATTTACTCATTATTGCATATGAATGTAAGATAGCTAAATTGTCATTGAGGTCTATGAGCCACGTCAAGTGAATCTGCTCGTGGTAACTTTCAAGCAGAATTTTGAGGGACTAGAATTCATCAGTTGCAAATGAAGTGCTTCTATCCTCATACGTACTGTAAATTTGGCCCTAACAAATTTTCGAAGCCCTAAAGAAGTCACAAATGTAGACATCCCATTTTTGAGCAAAAGTTATCAGTTTGTCTATAGCTTCCAAGATAGGTAAGAGAGCCATCATCTCCAACAATGTGTAAGTGTTAAGCAAGAACTTGAGACATGCCTGCACTCTACCAACACCTTTTCCAAATCAAATAACCAAAATTGAAGTAGCAATTGCCAAAGGAAAAAAGATCCAACTAAATGCAAACAATTCAAAGAAACATACCTGTGAATTCTCATTTTCTTTGTGGTTGCGAACCATATTGTAGATGAGTGTTTGATAGTTGCTCAAGAGTCGCCTCAAGGACTCAATAAGACTCGCTCAACAAGTCTCTACTACTCAAAGCATTATCAATCCTTTTGTTTTTGTCAATTCTGGGAGTTTGCTAAACTTGGAATAGCATTTTGGACTACGCACAAAGTATGCGTGAGCGATCGTGAGCACTTTCTTAATGACAAAAAAGATGCCAATGGACAACAAAGCCTTGCATGCAATATTGCACCGATGTGCAACACAATGTATGCCCATTGCAAATGGAGCATAATCACAAGTGATTTGGACAGTAACCCCACTAGTACAAACTAAGGTTCTTGGGCGTAGGTTGGGGAGCTGGGCCGCCTGCTCCCGTGGGAGGCTTCCCCAATGCACTCCCTTTGGTTACAGTAAGTCTTTTCTCGTTTTTTGTTTTACCTTGGCTCGTTTTTTACTCTCTCGTCTTGTGTTCCATAAGAGTGTGCCATTTGTCCTAAGGCTGCGGTTTCTCACATGCTCTTTCAACCAACAGTTTGCTCCCAGGAGAGTATGTGTCAATATTACCTATTGTTTCAGCATTCCTTAATGCTGTGGCATCAGCTCCTATGGAGACACTTGGCAGATCATCAAAAGAAGCGGTTTTTTTTTTTTTTTTTTTTCTTTTTTTTTTTAATTTTTTGGAGAGGGTTTGGAAAATAATGTCCAGAGTTCCTTGTGTGCAGTTGAAAAAATCTAGTAGCATGAATAACAGGTGCTTCACAGAGTAGAGGCGAAACCAGAAACGGTGCGGTCGTGTGATAGCACAAGTTCCACAGAACATGTCATTTGCAGGCAATATGATAAAAGTATCACTGTTTATTGCATCAAAGATTATATACAGGTCCAGGGACGCTTAGTTGGAAAAACAAGTTTGTACTATTGAAACACATGTCTATTGCTCTATAGTAAAAACTTTGCCAATCATCACACAACTATTTTCTGTCCTACAGGGAACAAAAACTACATGACAGACACCACAACACATACAGTTACGTTCTACACTACGACAGTAATGAGACATTCAACAAGAAGGAAGGGTTTAGGGTCTACAGAGTTATCTTTGTGTGTACATTTCCGCTGCTGTGCTTGGAAATCATTACATGAAGGTTTGTTCTGCGTGAGCGAAACAAACAGATCGTTAGTTTTAATCAAAAGATGTAGAAATGAATGACGCATACAAACAAAACGCTCATAAATGTATGATTAAAAAAACAGTAGCCACCATAACATTAGTTCCTCTAAGAAGGCTAATGCCTCGATTACTTATTGAGGTAACAACAAAAATTAGTGTCTAGTTAGCTTCTGAAGAGATAGTATTTTTTGTCAAAACGGATTTGTTACCACTATTTGTTTGGTTGAGAACTGTAGAATAATATTACCCCTACTGAAGCGAGTGGTTTTCACAAGACCCAACACGAAACCGCTACATGCAGGCGTCAAATCAAAAACCAAAGCATTATGACATCCCAACAAAGTCTGCATCTGAAAACACCACAAGCACAAACATAACATCCACACAAAACAGTTGCTCAATTGATCAGAAAGCATTTAAAATCTGCTCTTTAAAATAATTGGACCATCAAGTTCAAATGAAAACTGTAAAGAAAGAAAAATGTGAACATATCGATGCAAGAGATCATTGAAGAGGCAATACATATGGAATGCAGACAAAACCACGTTGCATTCAGTGAGTACAATTCTATTAGATATAAAGGAATTGAAGGGTAGAATTTGGTGATGGGATAATCCAATACAACCAAAATAGTACAAAATAGATGCCGGTCCTTGCAAGTCATAGAAAGATCATTAAGCCCCATTGCACACAGATACGCATAAACGTTTTTGATTCATACCTGTGGCGCACTATTAAACAGGTCATTTGGAGTACATGTGCAGAGTAACAACAAATCAACCTCCTCAGGTATCACAGTAGCCATTTCAAGGGTCTTTGTTGAAGCCTCCACAGACAAAGATGTGAGTGACTCCTCTGCACATTTATGGAGGAGAGCCAAATTAGCACTCCTCATCAAAAAACATCATTTGCAATTTTTTCTTAAAACATGTTTTCATACTAAGAAGTTTGCAATACATCGTCCAGAAGTACAAGAGACACAGAGCCATATTCTTTGTAAGAGAGATTTCTTTCCTCCGAGTACTCGATGATTGCGGATTCCTGTTTGCACAGAAATCCATTCATCCGAAGTGTCTACAAATTTCGATAGTTCCTCATTGGTGATGACGTTTTTGGGTACAACTGACCCCAACCCGACTGATCTCGAGCCCCTTCCTACACACCTGCAACCAGCTTTGGAATATTAGAAAAAGCCTCTCAAATTTTGAACTAATATCTTCATAATGCTCATAACTGACAGCAATGGAAAAGTTGCAATATTAACCCCTAAAGGACCTAGGATTCATGGCTTAAAAATGACCTATTTGACTGATCTTAGATGGGACCAAACTCTACATTGCCAGAATCAGTGGAAGACATTGCATGTGATTGTCAAACAAATATTATATCTGAACAAAAGAAGGTCCCACTGAAAAGTGCCACATAGACATGAGATGCGGTGTCGGTAAATAACACGAACCTGAGTGGCTGGCCCCCAACACGCTGAGACAACTCCCCTTTCTCCAATTCAAAGAACTTAAGCGAGACGACCCTGTTGATTGATCCGTCAGTCTCATACAACAATTAAAATTACTGTGTAGTTGCCTCTACGTTTTCAGAAATCATGTTGAATCCTGTCGTTAATGATCTTCAGAATTAAAACAATGCAACACTGAAGGTTTAGATAATGAAAACACAAAAGAAGACCAAAAGAGCATATTATTATTATTATTATCTCACACCAATTCTCAGCTGACATAACAGTTCGGCAACCCACACCATATGAAGGTGATCTACACCTAAAGGAAACCCTATCATGGACACTTGCACCACTTAGTGAACCACTAGCATTGCTCATATGCATTTGCATTTAGAACAGAATGTCATAATAGAATCGAATCCATGGAAGAAAAGTGACAAAGATAATGCGGACAATAAACAAGGGACATCTGCTGTCCCAAAAGCATGACTCCATCAGATGTTGAGCTGGTGTACAACAACATCTACCTATTGTCGATTTTATAACATCTACCAACAACACGTTGTACTTTTACATCATTCTTTCAATCGATGGAAATATACTCTTTCGTTTTCCATATATGAGGTTGACTAATTGTAAAGTTTCAAAGTATTCACTTCTAATTGCAACAAGTACAACCCTCCAATGAATACATAATGATTATGATAGTGTCCAGCACCTCAACATCATTTTCAGATCCATTTTGAACCCTTGTAACATTTACATATGATATCCAAACAGTGCAGTCTCTGGTACGTTAAAATCTTCTTACCAAAATATTTAAAAAACTTTCTATTCAATTAATAGAAACAATGCTCAGCACTGATTACAATTACAAATCAATCACCTCCCCAAAAAAAAATCACAAGCCGGAAAGCGCAATGCAAAAACCCTAATCAAAACCATCTTTTACAATGCACTCGCAAATCCATCTTGCACTCAAAATAGGGAAGAATTTGAAATGTACCGTGTAGAGGCACTCTCGAAAAGGAAGATGAAAATGAAACCAAGGAGCGCAGAGCCGGAGTGTGTGCAGGCGCGCACGACGCCATAGCAACAACAACAAAAAAAAACAAACCACGTTGGGGATTGGAACTCTGCAGAAATCAATCAGGGCGGGATTCACAATGCTGGGAGTTAAAAAAATTACTGGAGGATTGGAACAACAGTGGGCAATGTAGAGATATCTAGAAAATGATGTAGTGTTGCAATGACAATAGAGCGATGGTGATGCAACCGACGCGATTGTTCTTCGGTTACTCCTTCAGTTCGCCGGATCGGAGCAGAGCAAAACAATGACTGTCCACACTTCCTTGTGTGCAATTGACAAAACCTAGTAGCATGAATAAAAGATGGTTCACAGAGTAGAAGCATAACCACAAACAGTGCGGTATTGTGATTTCTGTGTTCCACAGGACATGTCATGTAAAAGCAATATGACAAAAAGTATCACTGTTTATTGCATCAAAGAATATATAGGTCCAGGGACGTTCAATTGGGAAAACATATTTGTACTATTGAAAAACATGTCTACTGCTCTATAGTAAAAACTTTGCCAAACATCACACAAGTATTTTCTGTCCTACAAGAAACAACAACAACGTGACAAACACAACACATACTGTTACATTCTACAGTACGACAGTAACGTGATATTGAACACGAAGGAAGGGTTTAGGGTGCTATAGAGTTATCTTCGTGTCTACTTTTCCGATGCTGTGCTTGACAATCATTACATGAAGGTCTGTTCTACATGAGAAAAACAAACAAATCGTCAGTTCCAATCATAATTTTTTTTTTCGAAGAACTCATACAAACAAAATGCTCATGAATGTGTGATTCAAAAACGTTGCGCACACTTGCATTATTCGCAATTGAAAAGGTCTTGAATCAAATCTGAAACAACAATCAAATGCTTAACACATTCACAACACTTACTTTGTACAACATCTTGCGAGTTCCAAACTTTTTTGTCACCGAGTTCTTCATTTATTTTTTCCTCTCTGAGTAAGAGGAGAGACGTCCACCATGTACTCCGAACCCCACATCACGAGCTCCTCATTGGAAAACTCAACGTCCCTAACGTCGTCTAGAGTTTTTACCTTGTTTGGTTGGAAGGTCGGGTGCATGACTTTCACCCCGGACTGGTATACCTTAATGATCTCCACGAGCTGCATGCCGATGTCCCACTTCAACGACCGCCACGGAGAAGATTGCAGTTTCGACTTGGTCGTTTGAAAGCTGTATTCCGTTTTTCCCAGGGCAACTGGTCTGCCACCTTGTGTGGGGTGTATGACCCACACATCTTTATTCATGCCCAGAGGATATTTTTTCTGCCACAACACATAGACATCCATCAATCCAATGTACATTTTTTCCCTGTCAACAGTGCCTACATCATGAACATCAGGAGTCACATGTTTTACCTGGTGCCCCTTCGAAGCAAAAGTGGCAGGTGGCTCTCTCTCCTCAAACTTATTCTTTTTCGATGCAGCTTGGTCTTCAGACCCTTTTGTCCTGGCCTTCCGTTTGCCAGAGGGTGCGTTGACCATTGACCCCTCTGGAGCATAAGGAGTAACTATTCCACGCTCTTGGTCAGTTATTTTTAGATTGGAGATACTGATTCCATCGGTCGCCATATCTTTTTCCACCGGCACTGTCTCATTCAGTACAGCAGCTGACTTACAAAACTTGACTTTCTCCGCAACACATTCTACGTCAAAGTGAACTGTAAGTGAAAACAATGTTCTTTTAATTGCAATAATAGCGTATTCACAATTTCCACAGATATCTAGTTCAACCAAAGGAAAAAGACAGTGCACAGACAATGGCGATTGTAACAGTAAATACATAACTATTGCTCAGTTTCCAAGACTCCGTACCATTTGCTTCTACCTCAGTCTCTTGAGTGATTGTTTTATTGTTAGTCGGGGATCTCTCTGTTTGTACCAAAGCATGTCTGGAGAGCACATCAGGGTCCTCATGTGTTGTTTCAACATGGCCAGAGATATGTGGTTTCGGCCCAATAGCAACACCGCCCAGGATCTTTTCCCCACTGGAATGTGCGTTCTCCTCATCCTCATGAACTGCAGGGTCCGCCTGCTGAGTTGCTTTCCAGCAAACTGGAGACAGCACTTCCGCCAATGCTATTCCTGCGCGGTCTTTCATTCCAGGTCTGTAATCTTCAACACTTTGTTGTCTTCCGCCATGTGCCTTGCTGTGCTGCCCTACTCCAACTACAAAATCGCAAAGTAAGAAAAATCAACTCTGGTTAATTGCGTTCTTCAACCCCGTCGCTCTACATGTTTTTCCTGGGAGTTTGTTTGTACCTTGCCCATTGAGCAGACTCTGGACCTTTTCCATTATCCTTGGGAGGTTCTCGTAGCATTTTGAGCGGTTCAAAATCTCCGACACGTTTTTCTTCAAAACAACGTCTTTCTCTACGTGCTCTTGTCGATTGTGATGTATTCGCAAGTTGTACCCTGTTCCGAATGTTTGCTGATTTGTTGAATCCACCTATTGATTTCATGTTATACCACTATACATCATGCAATAAACAAAACAAACTGCAAGTACCGTGAATCCTTTCATACATGTAATCGCTATGTTCAGTGGCATCCAGCTGTGTTTAGGGTATACACAAAGAACTCCATACACATATAGTACCTCCTGCATGGGCTCTTCAACGTAATCTGGAAATTGAATGTGCTCGCCAGAAGACTTGTGAACATTGACGTGGTTTGATGCAGAAGTTGTTGTTCCTTCCAAGGTGTGCTGCATACGTTGACGCCCACTTTGTATAGCCGCGGTAGTTGTTCCAGCCTACAATGATATGAATTGAACTGATACAGACATACAATGATGACGTCTTAAACATTGCACTACAACATATACAATGGAAAGAACTCAAAAAATAGGAAGAACAAAATGCCATGCATATCTTTTCTCTCAACCTCCATGGTCCCTTGCAACTGAAACGCGGGGAGCCGACCACTTTGTGTTCCACCGATGTTGTTTGTCCTCCGCTGAACGGCACGGCTTGAGTTCATCTCTCTCAGGCTCTGGGATTTACTGCTTCCCGCAGGGCTAGACCACCACGCTAAGAATGTTGAGTGCTTCTTCGGAGGGCAGTCAAGATGCATCTGCCCAGTTTTGTTATAATGCTTTCGGAATACTGACCGTGACTTCTCCAGCTTTTTCTTCATATAATCTAGGAACCACCCGGGCTTCAATGGTGGATCAAACTCAAAGCATTTTTGTACTGCCTTTTCCACCACAACGAACTTCCAATCATCATCTTCATAATGAATCTGGGCAATGTCTACGTACAACTCCATTAAACTCTTCACCATGGATGTCACTCGCAGCTTGTTGGTCAATATATTTCCTGCAGCGTCTATTTTGATTTTGAATCTGGTTCCGTCATTATGCTTCGTATGTAAAGCAAAACTGGCCTCGGCTTTCCGCTGCACAGCTCTCTTTGCTCCATCTCGATTCTCTGTCATCCACTGCTCCGTATCAGTGCCCACTATGGTCTAGTTGGCTGGTGGTTTGCAAGTTGGTGGAACAGCCTAGGACTCTGAACCGCCAACAAACACTGGTGTTTCTGGGGGTGTCATCAACGGGCGGTCCAACGATAGTACAGATTCTCTAGGAAGTCTTGATACTGCATTGCCCGTGTTCTCTAGTGCGGGAGCAAACACAACAGTTTCTGGCGACGGCCACGGCGGGGCTGCCGTGGAACCGACATTTGTGCCTCTAGTTTGGTACATCATTTGTTGCAATTGTGAAATCGCTGCCTCAAACCTAGCTTGGTAGGGCACACAGGCACTTGACGCACTTCTCCTCCCCCTGACATGATCCATGTTCATGTCTGACACATTCGACGTCAATTCAGGAACTCCAACTAAACGCCTAGTAGACAATAAAAAACTGCTCATGTCCGGATGAAAAGAACCCTAAACTCAACCGTAGGTAGGATCGTTGATCTCATAGCAGCGCATGCGGATGTAGGTGGAGAGATCTGCATAGGGTGCATGGTTTCATGGCACCGGGCGCGAAGTACTTGATTGAATTCTTGCACAAGTGCCTTCTCAGCCTGCGTTGTTAGTGGGGTATTGGAATTGAAGGATCCATATTTTCTGTGACACAACAACAATTTTTCCGTAGATTTCAATCGTATACCATGCAACATTGTATTCCTAAACAAATCATTGAACAGAAAAGCATGGGTATGAAAATAATGTTCACAAGATGCATACAAGTTTGTGCAATCCATTTCAATAACCACGCATGGACTCATAAATCCACACCTACACAATATATGCAAAACACCAAAAACCAGTTCTTACCAATGTCAGTGTGTGTCAACTCTAACTATGCTGCGTACGGTGATTTGCGCTGTAATCAAAAATGAATCTTTTGTGCTACACCAGACCTCTAAGAAAATGTCATTGTCTTATATTGAAACCCTCAATCGTTACTTCTTCCCCGAAAAATCATACAATAATACACTGTAACCATGCAGAGCCATGCATTCAAAACATACTTTGATGTTGTAAAGCAAAGACATGTTACACACGCGTACCTAATATGTGTTTGCCTCACGTACAAGCGACACAGTGGGTCGATGGTGCCAACGTTTTGCACGGCGATGCTCGCAGTAAACAAAAGGGAAGGAGTTCTTCTGCCGAGGACGTTGAGAAGGTGGAGCGCGTGCTTCTCTCAAATCCTAATCCGTCCCTTTCCCAGCGATCTGCTAAGAACTGGCATTTATTGCCAGTCTTTTTAGAAAGTTTGGCTCCCGACTTTTGGGGATAGGGACCATCCTCCATGTTACACTTCTGACTTAAGCTTGTGCGCAAATCTCCAATGTTCAACCAAAACGCAAGCTCTAACCACTGCAATGTGCACTTAGACAAGGGCGGACGGTGGAAGAGAAGCACGTACAACAACAATGCACTGCGATTCATTTTGCTCCGCGCTCTTTAACCTTCGTGGCTTCTCACCTCTGCAATTCGGACACAAACTTTGCGAACCGAAAGATGTTGTGCTTGTTTTTCTCTCTCGAAAAAGCTTCTGCAGATCTACAAAACGGCTGCCTACAAAACCATTTCTTTAGGAGTGCGTGCCTGAAAACACTGCAAGGATAAGAAGAGTAGGGTTTGTCACTGAACCCTAAAAGGCTTGCCTTTTCCCTTCGAAGCTTGTATCAATCCTTTTTGAACGCATTAAATAAAATGTACACGTCCTTGCATTGTTAATGTAGCGAATATATCAGCTCATATATTTTAGCATGGTAAAATATATTTATCCATTTTTGAGGAGACTAAAATTGTATACCTGTTGCCTACTATTTTTAAAAAGTTTCCATTTTTTTGTTGCATAATGAACGTATTACGTACTATTCTCGGTCAAACACTTTAAGAACAATCATCTTCATTCCAAAAATAACCTTATAAAAATCTACAGTTTCCAAATCATAGCACACCCAATTCCCTAATTTTGCACTTGGCCTAGTGCACTCATTTCATGAGCAAACATTGCTTTAAAAAAAATGGTTTGGACAAATCTGTAAAAAAATAGAGATTTTTGTCTTTCTACAATCTCTTTATTGTAAAGAAACAATTATTTCATTTATTTCTTATCTTTATCTTTATCTTTTATCATTTATCTTTTCATTTTCTTTTATCTTGTTTTTTTCTCTTGTCTTCTTTCTTGTCTTCCTTTTGTCTTCCCTTTTCTTTTTCTTTTTCTTCTAGTCTTCCACTTGTCTTCCTTTTTTTTCTTCACCTTGCCATTTTTGGAATTTAAACAACATGCATATGTTGTTTTAATAAAAATCTGGAAGCAGGCTGAATCCAACAAGGCGAGGAAGAAAGAAAAGAAAAAATATATATATATAAAGAAAATAAAAAGGAAAAGTTTTTTGTGATGTTCAACTAATGAAGCTTCTGAATGGCGACTAATTTAACAAGATGGGTTTCGGGTTATCAGCCTCCATCACCTGCGCAATACATCTCATCCACGCTGTCCTCGATCACAGTTGCTTCTCAGACACAATTGACTGTGACAGAATGAGTTTAGGGTTTTTGCGGTTGTCTCTAGCGCAAGACATCTCATCCCCGTTGTTTGTGTTGGTCGCTGCCCACGACCGATTCTGCGAGAATGACTTCTAGATTATCAGCCTCTACGTCTTGCTCAAGACATCTAAGGCAATATTCATTAAAATGACACAAAATGGTCATTTTGAGACTCCCAACCCTCTATTGCGGGCTTCCTTTCAAGGATAGTTGTTGAAGCCAAAGATAAAGAAAGGTCAAATTAGATTGATTGATGATATAAAAGAAGTTTAGGGTTACTTTGAGCTCATTGCAATCAAAGATAAACAAAAGAAATTAATGCTCATTAAATTGAGACAAATTGCACATTTCGAGACTTCCATACACTAACCTATTCAACTAAGCACATTTGAAGTGAAAAGTATTAAGAGCACACTTATGCCATCGGCTTTGTGGAAATTAGAAGTTCGCACGTATTATTTGATGTATGGAAGCGTGGGAATTTCCAGTACCGTGCTCATGTACACAAGTGTAGAAGATAACGTGTCCTAGAGTATACAAGTATGACTAGTCCTAGTAGATCATGATACAGTTATAGACATGAGATATTCGAATATGCCCTTGGCGATATAGGTTTTCAAGAACAACATATGGTGGTACACAAAAACAACCGTACGCTATCAGGGTATCAAATCATTATGGGGTTTTGTGGGGAAAGCTAATATTTATAGTGAGTTAGTGACACAATAGTAAGTGACATACTACTACTACGGGGAACACATGACCCCCTAAGCTAGCCATCCTTGCCTCCTCTACGACGATTCTTCTGAGCCTCCAACGCTTTCACCTTTGCCAAGCCTCCAACGATAGCCTTCAGGCGAGAATCTCCTTCACGGCGCGGCGGAATGTCGTAGTCCTCGAGTGATCGGGTAGGCCGAGGAGCCTTCACACGGTTTGTAGAGCGTAGGTTCGGATAGCCGACACCCATGGATCTTGAGTCCTCAGGCCGACGAGCATCACGCACCACTAGACGACCGGGGACCGGACCCGACCGGACCGGATCGGCTGAGCCAAAGGAGGCGCCACTCCGCGGCGGACGTTAAGGGGCCGGGCGCAAACTATCCTTGATCCGAGGACACAGAGCAGGTTTCGAAGAAGGCAAAGGGGCCGGACGCTTGCGACTACCGCCCGAGGGGGCCGGCCCCCATACAATTGCTCCAGATGCAGGAGGACGCACCGGCGGAGCTTCTTCGTCATCGAGGCGAGGATTCCCAGCGCTACCATCAGGGCCTCCATACAACTTCCTGTGAGGGGTGGACTCGGTACACAATGTCAGCAAATGAGAGCGACATCGGACTGGCGAAGAGCGCTTTAGCAGCGAAGGGGAGCTCACGGGGGTTTTGACAGGGCCTCGACTGGAAGGGCTGTTGACGACGCCATCCTCCACATTCTTCTTCACGGAGTTGTCGATTGCAGCAGATGCAGCGTCCGTGGCCGAGCAGAGGACGTAGGGCCTTGAATACTTTGACGGGCTGCAGCTACCTCCCGCAGACTTGGATCCTCCGGGGAACGATGCGTCCGATCCTGACTGCAGACTCCTTCTGAGGAGCTGCTCAGGGGGGATACGGTACACCGTGAAACCGGTCGCCTGAGGAAAGAACATAATAGGGGGGTGAAGGCATGAAAAGCAACGGCGAGTGGCCGAACACATCATCCTAGAATGTAGGATGTATGTCCTAGATCGAGAAAAGCACGAGAGAAGACAAACACATGCAATAGGTCCCGAAAACACAATGAGCATTTACATAATTCCGATTCACACATTTTATTTATACAAAGTGGGGTACAAAATTAATCATACAAAATGTAATTATAGTTCGAAGACCCAGACAACGTCACTCCTACAAAACAAGGCGACCCTGAACTAACGAATCCCCGGAAAGTCGTAACATTGGCCGGAAAAGGCTAAGGACTAATTGAGCCCACGACGGATGTGGGCGTAGAGAGGATCAGACGGTTCAAGCGGACCACGCCCGATCCGATTATCTCCCACGTACGCACGCAGCCGGCCCGGAGTACAGGAGGAGTGCAGCTGGCGAAGCCTCGGAGCCAGAGACCCCATGACGACGTCGTCTCTAGTTTTAGAACGGGACCACGATTCTAAGAAAATTGCGTTTCCGGTCTCATTGCACACACTCTTCTCGGCGGAATCGTCTATGAGGAGGGTGCTGTCCTTGTCAAAAACAACCCCATTGGAAATGGAGAACACCCGTTTGGAGAGGTCCTTGAAGAAGATCTCTTTGGTGCTAGACAATTTCTTAAGGTGCTGCCCCGCAGAGATTTCAACCTTAGTGCAGAAATCCTGCTCCATGATCTCGTAGGGCTGTTTGGCGCCATAGAAGAGGAATCCCGCGATGTGCTCGACGGTGGACCTCCTCATAGAACCCCAGACGAAGCCATGTTCGGCAACCTTGGCGACCATGGCCAGGAACTCCGCCAGATGGGAACGAGTGTAGACACCCTTCGGTCCAACTACTGTGGGATGCGACGACAAGAAGAGGTGCATTCCGACATAGTTGACCCGCGCAGATTTTGGGATCTGGGACCTATCGATGCACTGGCAGAGAATGCAGTTCAAGTCAAAAACGATTTTCAACCACTTCTTCCGCGGTTGGGACCCTATAAACGATACACTCCGCGGCATGGCTACTCCGCTCCACGGCGACTCTACTTGATCAAGGCAAAACACAGAACAAGTGGAGTTACCTGATTGAACGCAGAAGCAGAGACAGGGGAGCCAGAGAGTGGAGCAAAGCATTTCATCCCACTAAGTGAGGGCAGGACACCCTCCACATGTGATGGTTTTAAGGGCAGCGCACGGTGCACTCTTCTAAGCAATGTCCGCTTGACAAAAACATAGAAAATGAGAAGACATTAGGCAAGGATATTCAGAAAAGTAGCGCCTCATATATTAAATTTACATTGTTAATGTAATATACAATCATCTAGTAAGAAAATGTCGCCCAAGGGGTAGCTATGTAGGCATCACAAAACTACATCCGGAAGCCGTGAATCTTCACTATCCTACAGGAGGCTGTCGCAACAGGGCGGGTCGACAGCGCCACACATTCACAGACGAGGCATTCCCTCCTGTCAACTAGAATGAATAGAGATAAAAGTCTACATACAGGCAATGACAGATTGATGGAGGTAGTAAATTACTTCTGTCAAGTGGCATCCCGGCAACTCATCAATATTCATAAGGGTTTGAAAGGTCAGGGGAGTGTACCTGATCTGCGAGAATGTGTGAGTCGTTGTTGACAAACTCCACGGCGGGTACGATCGGTGCCGGCTCGGGCTGCAGCAGCGGAGAGTCATCTTCGTAGTCCACAAGCTGCTCATCCAAGGTAGCTGGAGGACAGCCGTCGACTTCTGCATCGACAGGCGGGGGAGTCGAGCGCACAACATCAAAATGATGTTTGGCCTGAGGAGGCGAGGTGAGGGAGGCCTCCTTGGAACTTGGAGGAGGCGCAGGAGTGTCCTCCGGTTGAGGATGCCGTGAATTATCCTCGACTCGAGGATGCAGGTGTACCGGGGAGGTAGGTACGGGGATCTCCCGCGGATGATCGTTCAACTGAGTCGGAGGGGGAGCGCTGCCAACGGGATCCGGAGAAGAAGGACGTGCTGCATCAGATGCAACCGCAGCTGGAGTAGGCAAGGATGAAGACATATCCTCGGGTCAAGGATCATGAAGAGCATCGTAAGCGGGAAGGTGGAGGGCCGAGTCGTGAGTAGCAGGGATGGTGTTCTTCGCCAAATTCAAGGGTCTAGCAGACGAAGTAGAAGATCCCGCGGTTTGGGAGCTTCTAAGGTCGTGAAAGAACTGGCCCTCGTCTCTGCCATGGCTTCGGAAACCACATCGTGCTTGACTTTGGCAAGCATCTCATCGTACTCTAGTTTACTCTTTGTCTGAGCCGCCCTCAACTCCTGAAGTTCTCTCATCATGGCTTCCTCATGCTCCTTCTTTTGCTTCTTCCTTTCTACCTTCTCTTCCCAATAAGAGAGCTCCTTCTTAATGCACTCGTTTTCCTTGCCATCTGCAGAGGTGGAGTTGGCTTTCCATTGTTTCAGCCTCTCAATTTGCGCTTCGATGGAGTCTATGTCACTGATGAACGACGATGGAGGTGGATCGCTCGGTGATGAGACATCTCCTGCAACGGAAGGAGATGGTGCTGCCGGATCCTCTTCGGTGTCGCTAAGGATGACATAAGCAGCGGAAGAAAATTCGTCAGTGATCGCCTTTTCTTATCCTCACTCCGATTTGGTGGAGGAGGACCCAAACGGCTCGGCCTTCCTACTCCTTCGGATTGCTGACGAGGAGGGGGAGCAAGAAAAGAATCCATGGCGCGAGTATCCTCGACTCGAGGATCCGGGGGAGATGAACTATGGCCGGGGCGACTTGCTCCGGCTTGAGGTCTTCGGGGAGTCTGTTTCTTAACCGATGTCCGCTTCTTCGTTGTATAGTCGGGATCGTCATCACCGTCGAAAGGTCCATTGCTGGACAAGCGTTCATCATCTTCTCCATCATCTTCTTCATCGCTACGCCCGCCAAAAAGATGAGACCCGTACTAGTCGAACTCCTGATCGACGTCCTTGTCTCCCTCGTTGCCCTCAAGATCCGCCTGGTCACGGTCTGCTTGGTCACGGTCCGCCTCGTCACGGACTAGCTCCGCATTGAACTCTTCCACCTATTGGGGTCCTAGATTCGTTGACCGTGCAGGAGAGGGTGATGACTCCTCGTCGCTTGATGTAATTCCCCATGTACGGGGAATTTCCGAACATGAAATCCTTCATGTCCAGGCTGTTGGCCTTCTGCGCCAGGGATTTGAGTTTCTATAATCCCTTATGGCTGGCGATCCCGTAGTGGTTAGTGATCTGTATGAAAAGCGGGCACTCTACATTTGGTTGAGCTTCGAGACTTATCCTTGACTCGAATATAGAGGAGGAGTGAGAGCAGCAATGTTTGGGGCATAGCATTTCAAATGCACAGATGTGGACGAACCCTTGCTAAATACATGCAGTGCAGGCATTAAAACGACTGGAATTATCTTCGAGTCAAAGAAAACAGTCCACTAATGGTATGAGGCATTACCTTTGCAGCCACTATGCACTTGGCACCCGTGTAGAAGCCGAAGAAGTTCTCCCCCGGAGATGCAAAGTTCAAGATGATATCCAAGTAGAACTCTATCCGCAGCTCGCTTGAGTTCGATCGAAACTTGGACTCGTGGATATTCCGGGGATCATTGTAGTAGGCGATATTCGCTGCGATGTACTCCGTCTTGATGAGCCCAGGAATGTATGTCGGGACATCTCGCTTATAGAAGAAGTAGAGATTGACGGAGGGCAGCGCAGCCTGCCGAATCGGTATGTCATAGAGCCGCTCAGCTTTGCACGCCTTGTAGACGGACTGCTTGTACTCCCAGTCCTTGAAATGAACACCGATGAACGTAGTCGCCGCTGCGTCATCCCATGTGTCCGTCGTAATCCACAGCCAGACTTTGGGCTCTTTTATTGACGGGTCATTCAGCTGTAGGAGCTTCTCGAGGAATGGCATAACCAGAGCCGGAGCGTTTGGGTTGTCGGATTTTTTGTGCTTCGGAACGTCCTGGAGATCTGCAATTCCCAAGCTCATAGGCCTGTTATTAGGAGTGTAGTTCCACGTTGCTAGATTCATTACAAACGCCATGGACGGTCCGTCATGGGCACAAAGTTGAATCTTGCCAGTCTGCTTTGGTACGCGATTCTTGTGCAGAACAAAGCGATTGAACATGTCTCTCAACTCCACGAATTTGTCCCCCATCTCGTCCGTCCGCTGGTTGACCGCGTGGTTTGTCCGACACATCGTGAAGAAAGTCTTGCTGGGAGTGGCGAGAAGAAAGTCCCATGTCGCAGAGGAGAAAGAACACGTCTTCTTCCAGTCTCTCCATTCCTGCCTGTCAATTTTGCCATCGTCGTTCACAAATGTGAGGGACTTGTCAGCATTCACCAACTCCTCAAGAATGACCTTCTTGCGCTTGCGGCGCTCAACCCATTGACTTCTGCACCAGTTGTCCAGGATCGGCTTTTTTGATTTTAGAACGGAGACTTTGGGGTATGGCAGCGTTCTATTGGGGGTCCTCCCGAGCAGATGTTGCACGTAAGTCTTGAGGTCGTCGTCTGTGAAGTGCCCCATATGCTTGAAGAACTCGTGCTTCAACTCGTACCTTTTCTCTCCGCCCTTATTCTGTCTGTAAGGCAGGGACGTATCCGGATTGACAATGTCCCCGTCGGTGTACCTGGTCAGAAAATCCTCCCACATGGCGTAGTGGTCGTCTTCAAGCGTCATGATCGTGACCTCATATTTGATATTAGCGATCCCTTCACGTTGTTTCCTTCTTTGTTGGGGTTGATACTCTGAAATCAAGTAAAGATCATGGTCACGAAGGTCTGCAAAACAGTCAAGATCATATCTGATGCTAGAATTTAACATTCATGTGATTATCCTCAAGTCGAGGATAGTGGATGCAAGTTTGAACTGCAAACGGATGGACTCAGTAGCACATTATGAATTTACATACATTCTGATGTAGGACCTAGTCAATGTCTAGTGTAACTAAGAGAAATTTGGAATCGTTGGGAGTAATGATATGAATGTTTGGGAATTTGAACTGTTCAACGAAGAGCGTGAGGCCGTATCCTCGAGTCGAGGATAATTACTCATACAATGTGATAGTATATACCTGCCACTTATATGGTGTTAGGATCGTCTTATTCCCCCGGACCAGTGCCTCTGCCCCATTCATGGTTCGCCGTTCGAAGTGTAGCCAGATTTGACGACCGCTAATGATCTGGTTTCCCATGTTTGTTGGGCGTGTTCGAGGTGATTGGTGGTGTTATAGAATTTGGAGATGTTGTGCAGCTTGAGCAGGTCGAATGTCCAGACAATGTAGACATCCCACGTTCTGAGCTCTTCACGCCGCTTCTCATCACAAAGCCTCGCTACAGCTCCTTTGAAGCTGTAATGCTGTGCTGACTGTCAATAATCATGAATTTTCCATGCTGGATGTCCTCCCATTTGGCCGGCGGTTTCTTCAGCAACTTCATGTTATTGTCGACGGGAGTGAGGCACACGACTTGTCGCTGCTTGATATCTGCAAGTTGAAGGAGCTTATTCTTGCAAGTCTCCAGCATATGCTTCTCCAGCTTTCGGATGATGTACTCCTCATTTGCAGGAAAGCATTGGTCGATGGATACCGGGTGTTTTGCATCCGTGCCAAAAATGTAGCACTCTCTGTGCTTCTTCCAGAACTCTTTGTGATGTTGCGCGAACTTCAGGTACTCTTCTGCTTGCAGTGGTGCTTGGGTAGGTCTTGCGTCCACCTGCGTCAATGCGGAACCCGAGCTACCAGCGGTTGAGGGTTGTGCAACATTTGTTGAATTCCTCCTCTTCTTCCTTACTTCAGCTATTGGTGCTGTTCCAGGTGTTGACACTCGTGGGTTTGAGCGAGCTCTCTTACCCCCACTGCTGCGACTTCCTCCACGTGGTGTTCTCGACTGGGATCGGTTTTTGTCGCGTGTATCTGGGTCGCAGGGTCGCCTTTCCCGGATTGTAGAGGTGGGCGTTCTCGTTGATTGTGTACCCGCGTATTTGTCTAGCGCCATCCTGATCTGGTTGAGCTTTCGCGACAGGATTCTTGCTCTAGCGTTTTTCCATTCGCTGAATTTCTCGAAGACTTGCTTCAATTCTGGTGTGGATAGGCTCATGGAAGCGCTGAGGTCGTGCATATCAAATCTCAGCTCATGCTCGTGCACCTTGATGACCAGGGAGTAGAGGTGAGATTTACTCTTGCCACTATCATCCATTTCATTGAGGGTGATGACGAGGTAATTGTTGTTGTAGGAGTCGAGGATTGTGACCTTCTCATTGTTGTTCCAGACTAGGAATCTGGGTCCTCCTTTCTCAAGGTGCTTCAGGTAGACATATGTCTTGAACTAGCTCACCCCGAATCTCGAAGCTTCCACGCATTCCTTGAATTTCCACAGTGATCCGTGGGTGGACTCTATCTCTCGTGGGATGAAAGGCTCCGACTCAAAGGGATTCTCAAATGGCTCCATGTATGGAATTGTCGAGGAATAGTCATAAGTGTCCGCTTGAGCCATTGGAATAGTCCTGCACAAGACATTGGGAATATGGTTTGTTACCGACCGTGCAGTATTATAGTATCTTCGACCCGAAGATCGGTTTTATCTTTAGGATGCGTTAGGTATGGTAAGATATGCGGACTTTATCTTCGACTCGAGGATAAACTTGTCTGTGTTCACTATAATTCAGCTGAAATCATTGATATTGTTGCAAATGTTGAAGTAGTAGATAAAGGGTAGTGTTGCTAGAAGCCAAAGGGGTTTGGGTGGGAATAATTGATGTGTGGGAGAGGGGTTGCGGCATGGGCTTACCTTTGAGGCCTCTAGTGTTCACTTATCCCATATGGGTTGCCAAAGGGCACCTCAACTGTACACTACTTAAGCGGGGGAGCCCTTGAGTAAAGACATCTCTTTCTACGCATTCCTTGTGTTTGTGAATGCGCTCCGTGCATTCCTCTATAACCTTTAACAGGTTATGGGCCCACTCATGTGTGTTGCGTGAGTTTTGGATTGCATTGAAGCGTTTCATAGGAGGTCGTTGGAGAAGGGGCTGGTGGCTGATTTGGAGCTTTTGGGAACAATTTTGAGTTTTTTTGGAGGAGTCTTGTCTCTTGGAGTTGGCGGTGCGCAAGGGCTGAAGTTGCATATTGGAGTACTTGTCTTCGTCAGCCTCTTCTTTTGGTGCTCTACTTTCTTGATTCCAAACCCTTTTTGTAAGTGGAACATTGTTTTGTTCAAGCTTGTGCACTTGTGATATTGAAGTGATCTGTGAGGTGTTGAGGCTCTAAGGGAAGAGTCTACGATCTGTGAGGTGTTGAGGCTCTAAGGGAAGAGTCTACGATTTGTGAGGTGTTGAGGCTCTAAGGAAAGAGTCTACGATCTGTGAAATATTGAGACTCTAACGGAAGAGTCTACGATCTGTGAGGTGTTGGGGCTCTAAGGGGAGAGTCTACAATCTGTGAAGTGTTGAGGCTCTAAGGGAAGAGTCTACGATCTGCTTTGAGTGCTTGGGCACTTGGAAAGAGGTGTTGCATGTGTTTCATGCCCTCGGGGAGCTCAAAAGTTTCATGTGTTGCATGTGTTTCATGCACTTAAGAGCACAAAGGTGCGGTTTTGAGCAATTTCAATGCATTTCGGGTTTTGAGGGGCTTGTTTGAGTCGATGAGCATTGATTTAGTGCTATTGAGGGACACAAAGGTGTTGATTACGTGCATTGAGTGATTGGGAACACTGTGGTGTTGTTCTGATTCAATTGGAGTAGTGAAGAGCTCCATTGAGTGATTTGAAGTGTTTTGGTGAACATCTTTGCAAATTGAGATAGGACCCTTCGCATTTGAATGTTGGAAGGAGTTTGTGGATCACAAAGGTGCTATATGAGGTTAAAGGTTGTCGGAGAGGCATTGGAAGTACAAAACGTTGATTTGATGATTTGAATTTAACGGTTGTCGAAAAAGCATTGGAAGCACAAAGGTGTTCATTTGAGGTTAAGGGTTGTCGAAGAGGCATTGGAAACACAAAGGTGCTACATTCCATTAAAAATCATAAAAAGAAGTGTCTGTTTTTAGGGTTGATTTGAGTGGAGAGGCGTACATCATGGCATCTTATGTGGGTGAGGGTCCCAAGGTGGTGGACAAGTTCGTTGGGGTGAATTTCCACGTGTGGAAGTTCAAATTGGAGATGGTGATGGCCGAGAAGGACTTGTGGGAGATTGTCGATGGTAGTGAGAAACTCCCTCACTCTACTTCGGACCCTCGCGTCATGCAAGCATACATGAGGAGGGAGAAGAAGGCATTTGCCATTTTGGCCCTAAATCTCTCGGATTCGCAACTTGCGCACATTCGTTCGTGCAAGACATCGGCGGAAGCATGGGCCAAGCTTTGCAACATACATGAAGCCAAGAGTTTGGCCAACATTTTGTTTTTGAGGCGCAAGTTCTTCACCATCAAGATGGAAGAAGAAGACGACATGTTGGCGCATATCAACAATGTCAAAGCACTCGCGGATCAACTCAATGGTGCGGACGTGACCATCTCGAATGGGGTCATCGTGATGACGCTCTTGGAAAGTCTACCACCTTCGTACGAGTATCTCATTGTCGCTATGGAATCGAGGCCTATTTCCAAACTCACATTGGACTATGTGACATCACGGTTCTTGCACGAGCTCTCGAGGCGAAATGAGAATGAGTCTCGTGGAGATAGTACGGCTCTTATGGCGAAGCAATCCACGAACAGAAGCAATGGGAGCTCCTGCGACAAGGTGTGTTTTTATTGCGGCAACAAGGATCACATCGCAAGGTATTGTTTGAAGCGTAGGAACGATAAAGAAGGTGAGAGTGCCAACAACACAAAGACACATGACAATGATGATGATTATGCTTTCACTACAAGGTATGTCTGTTGTGACGTAAGCATAAGTGATGATGATTAAGAATACGCAAACACGGCAAGTCACGTATCATGCAATGGTAGTGTGGACGATTGGAATGTGGATTCGGGTGCCTCGAGCCACATGGCACCCGAAAGGAGTTTTTTTCATTCCTATCATCTTATTTCGCCAAAGAGAGTGATTTTGGGAGATGATACGGTACTTGAGGCCGTGGGCAAAGGCCAAATTGTAGTGGAAACCGAGGTGAAGGGCCGTGTGAAGACAATCATTATCAAGGATGTCGTCCACGTTCCAAAACTAAAGGCCAACCTCTTATCGATAAGGCGTTTGGTCGCCAAACACTTGCATGTTCAGTTTAGTGACAGGGGCAACTTTGTATTGTCACCAAGTCAAGACGAGGTGGCCAATATTCAAGAAATCGACGGTTTGTACCACGTCAAGTTTTCAAAAGTGCATATGTGTGAATCGGTGGCGTTGGCGCTTAAGGACGACAAGTTGAAGTTGTGGCATCGTCAACCCGGCCATTTGCACATCAAGAGTGTAAAAACTCTTCGTGGCATGTTTGAAGAGTTTGAGCAGTTTGTGGAGAAGCAATCTGAAAAGAAGAAGATCAGTGGATCGCCCAATGTCATGTTTTGTGAGGACTCAACGGTTGGGCCGCATTTGGAGTATGGTCCAAGTAGGAGATGTGGAGACATTAATGTGGACACATCTTCCAAATCTCTTATCTTTAATGTTTAAGATGAAGGCGAGAAGGATGGCGGGTTGGGGGCTCCATCAAGTTTGAGCTTCCGATACGGCACAGAAGAGGTGCAAGTGGAGCACGCTCTTTCAAACAATCGGCAATATCCCAAACAAATACGCACGCTACCAGGAGAGTGGTGGAAGAATCACATCTTCCCTCCAAATGAAGACGAGCATGCGAATGTGTGGCTTTATCGGATGGAACATCAACCATTCGTGAAGCAATGCAAGGTGAGGATGCGGTCGAGTGGGAGCAAGTCATAAAAGAGGAGTATGAGGAGTATGAGGAGTATGAGGAGTATGAGTCATTGATTACCAATGGCACATGGGAATTGCCTTCCGGTAGCAACTCCATTGGTTGCAAGTGGGTGTTTTATTGCAAAGAGAGATGTTTGCGGTGACGTTGTGTGCTACAAAGTAACGAATGTGGCAAAGCTCATATTTCATGAGACGTTTGCTCATGTGGCCAAGCTCGCAACCATTCAATACATTCTTGCAATTGGGGCGGCCATGAATTTGGAAATCCATCAAATGAATGTGTTACCAATGGGACTTACACGAGATCAACACGAAAGGGTAGTAATAGTATATGGACTTAAACGCTTTGGCTCTAGGCAAAGTGGGAGTGTTGAAGTAGTAGATAAAGGGTAGTGTTGCTAGAAGCCAAAGGGACTTGGGTGGGAATAATTGATGTGTGGAAGAGGGGTTGCGGCATGGGCTTACCTTTGACGCCTGTAGTGTTTAGTTATCCCACATTGGTTGCGAAATGGCACCTCAACTGTACACTATTTAAGAGGGGAGCCCTTGAGTAAAGACATCTCTTTCTACGCATTCCTTGTGTTTGTGTATGTGCTCTGTGCATTCCTCTATTACCTTACCAGCGGACTCGATTATCTTTATCTTCGGATTGAGGATAAACCGCTGGCCTTGTCAAGAGTCGCAAAGGCATTCAGGTTTACTGTGGTATCTTTGGGATATCTTTTGTGCAGTTGATGGTTGATATCTTCGAGTCGAGGATATGATGCTGGTATCCTCGAGTCGAGGACAGTATTTTACTACTCTGGTGACTTAGAAATGGGTTTCTACATTTCTGCGCGAGGCACTAGTAGTCAATGTGAATTATGCCCATCTACTTGGGACCCTTTTATATCTTCGAATCGAGGATAAAACTTGCTGGTTTTCAACATTTTTAAAGTAAAGTTCCCTTTAGGACAGATGTTGGTTATCTGTTATTGAGAATTATCCTCGACTCGAGGATATCTACGCTGATATTTTGTGCGTGCAGTAACATTTGGTACTAAGGTTTTGGGCTTTGCCCATTGTTTGCGGCGGATATTTATCTTCGGGTCGAGGATAATGGTATGGTTTGGGATGATAATTTCTTGTGCTAGTATCATACGTTTGAGATTAGAATTTCTTGTTTGGGTGGGTTGATTGTTATCTTTGACTCAAGGATAAACCTAAGTTTGTTCTCGGTATTTGTTATGGTTTTTGTTCTCATATTCTCTAGCGGTTTTAGGATATATCTTCGAGTCGAAGAAAAATGTGCTCGAGTGGAATTGCATTATCCTCGAGTCGAAGATAATTATCTTCGTGTCGAAGATATTTATCCTCGTGTCGAAGATAAGTTTCTTTGAGTCAAAGTTAGTTATCCTCAAGTCGAAGATAATTATCTTTGAGTTAAAGATAATTATCTTTGAGTCGAAGATAATTATTCTCGAATCGAAGATAATTATCCTCGAGTCAAAGATAATCATCCTCAAGTCGAAGATAATTATCTTCGACTTGAGGGCACTTGCACTAATTTCGAAGATAATTATCTTCCTAGAATTCATGATCTATTCAGTGTATTGATATGGAAATCTGTAGCTTTTACAAGAAATCTAACATTCTAAAGTGTGAGGAGTACCTCAAAAAACCTGGGTGCTTGTCCTTCAAATTCTAGCTCCTTCCTGTGCAATAATTTGAACACCACCTCCACTTGGAGAAACCCTTGTGCTATGCTAAATCTGCCAACCCTATTTTATCACAAATTAGGAACAATACGCTTGCCTTATGGCCAGAATTTCAAAGCTAACATTACTACTAGATCTCTTAAACCCTAATCAACCAAGCAGACCAGCACACAAGGAAACTGGCAATTCTGTAGCAATTCTGTAACAATACAAACAAACAAACTAGAGCAAATCTGTAACAATTGTAGCATTTTTGAACATAAGCACCCTTAACCCTAAGCTCTTCTTATAGAATTCTAACAATTCTAATAGTTTTTACACTAGTTGTATCCATTTTAACACCTCTGATACTTAGCACCCTAAACTCTAAAGAAACAGACAAACATGCAAGCAAACAAGCAAAAACAAACAATAGGAAGCAAAAACAAGCAAACAAGCAAAAAAGAAAAAACAAACAAACAAACAGGAAAGAAAACAAGCAAATAAACCATAACAAGGACGGTTGAATTACCTTACGGAAGCTGGAGCAGCTCCACCTTGAAGCACACACCTCCACAACAACAAAAAAACCAGGAAGAGAGCTTCTACTGCAT
This sequence comes from Pohlia nutans, assembly GCA_022496805.1. Taxonomy (NCBI): domain Eukaryota; kingdom Viridiplantae; phylum Streptophyta; class Bryopsida; order Bryales; family Mniaceae; genus Pohlia; species Pohlia nutans. The sequence goes on along the minus strand of CM040106.1, from coordinate 6,921,829 downwards.
TTGCAAGTCACTATGCAGTCCCAATCGCCCAATTTCCCAGTCGCCGAATCAAAATGTACAGAGGAGGAGCGTGCAATCACAATCAAAATGTATAGAGAGGAGGAAGGTAGCGTGGAGTCTTGCGAGCGTGAGGAGGAGCGTAACACGGCGGGGCAGCGTAAAGATGCGACGGAGGAAGGTAAGAGCAACATCGAAATTCCAAAACCCTAAGCTCGTGGGTGCCTGGTGAGAGAGACGACCTCCCAATCGTAGCCCAAACCTGGAGGCTCGGCTTAGGCAGTTGGCTCGGCTCCGAAGCTTGGTCTTACGCTCGGCACCAAAGCTGAGGTGTTAGGCTTGGCACCGAAGCTTGGCTCCCCAACATGAGTAGGCCAAGCCTATAAAGGCAATTCTATCATTTTCAACCCCTAAATGTCCCAGCATCTAGAAACTGGATGACGAACAGATTCAAAGCTTTGCAACTTTCTCAGAAAACCTTGCATCTCTTTCATCGAAGTCATATGTCTAAGCCTATTAAATTTTGTACCAATTGCAATAAATCTCTTACGATGGAGAGTTGTTGATAATATTTGAGAGGCCTCTAAATGCAATAACATCAAACTTGTTGCCCGGGTATAATCCTATAGAAATGGTATACAGAAAAAAGTTACAGATTACGCATCGTGGATTTAACCCGTATGATTTGATTCAAAAATACTATCAAGAATACTTTATTATATAATTTGAAAGTTGAAATAAAATATGCACTCTAAATTTGAATTTATGTTTTCTATTTTTTATTTCCTTCTCTGTTTTACCCTTCAACATCTTGATTGAACACTATTATCAAAGATTTGTTTTAAAATGTTTGATGAAAAAAAAAATTGAGTTGATGTACAAAGCAAAGATGTAATTGTCAACATAAAGAAAACTGTCTATACAGTTGGATTCATCAAAATTATTCTCGATATTTTCCAATTAATTTTGCACAGTTTTTGCTTGAAACTTAATTAAAAATTCCAAAAAAATAAACAAAAATTGAAAAATATTGTAATGAAATTGGAATAACACGCAGTACAAGATGGTAAGGTCTCCATTGTTTGACTATAATTATAATGGAAAATCATGTGTAAGGTCTCACTTCCTGAACTAAGACTGAAACTTCACAGAAACCACTCGAGGAACTTATTTTGTATTTAAAAAAAAATTCACATCGTCTTATTTTGAAGATCCATACCGTACAAATGGTACTTAACTAGCACAAGAATCAAGAGACTTTTGGATGGATGAAAAATATCACCGTATGTGGTGAAGGGACGCGTCAGAATTCATACAACGTCTAGAAAATGAAGGCTCGCGCGTCAAAGGGTGCATCAATACTAATAAAGGTAATTCTATCAAAAACAAGGTGAAAAAAAGAATCTTAAATTCTATTTGGAATTATTCGACACGTCCAACCATTTTTCACGAAGAATTATAGATTCTAAGCCTTTCAACTTTCTCATACAACCTCGCATGACTATCATGCAAGTCCCTTTCTAAGCCAATTAAATTCTGTAGTAATTGCAATAAATTTCTTGCGACGGAGAGCTCTTGACAATTTTGGAGGGGCCTCCAAATGCAATTACGTCAAACTTCTAACAAAATACAGAAAAGTGCGTGCCACGATCTTTCAACATTTTCCTGTTGATATGATCAAAGTATTTTGTAGTACTGTTGTTCCAGCGGACACTAGTAGATTGACATAACAAATAGACGATTTATTCACGTTGCCCCCAAAAGAGGCCGGAGATTCTATATATGTATCTCTAACCCTTATCTAAGAAGTACGGTTTTCCAACATTCCTAAATGCCTATATGTTTATTCATTTTTGATATAATTTTAGTATGCCTAATGTATATAGTTACATTGTATATTGATGACTTAATTAATCCCCATTTTAGACACATAGTCATGACATAATGGTTAATTTTTGGAGCAATCTACCAGGATACTGATTTAATCATTAAATTACCAATTCTTATTTTAACTATTTTATGATTTAATAATTCAAGTTAAATTTCTGTACCAATTTAGAGTGTGTAATAACTATAATATTAAGTGAAGCAAGTGGGTTTCTGAGTGAAATTGTCAAGTGATATTATTAATAACATAGGATGCTTAACCCCTAAACGTCCTCACCTATGTCCAATTTAGGGAGGTTTGCAAAGATGCATAAAAGTTATACAATTTGAATTTTAGAGTCTATTTATACAGTTAGATCTATAAATTGCTATAACTCATATTTTTCTAAAACACGTTGGAACATAAAAAATAAAAAAAAATTCAATTCAATTACGAATAAGATATTGAATGACAGTACGTGGATGAAATTTGTTGTGATGGGTTATAATGTAGTACTCTAAGTGTATTGATTTTTTGAGACATTTTGGATGCTTGATTTTAAGAGTTTTATTTTTCAATAACACTTTTAGACCAAAACCTTCCAAATTTTGGGTGAAACACTGCAGTACAAAATGAGGCATAATTTTTTCATAAACGAGTTCCTTTTTTATCGGAGCACGCATACATGAAGTAAACTTCCCATTTAAAAATTCAGTAAAAAATATCACACTGCTAAAAGTGCATGATGGATGTGAAACTACAGATGAAATCTGTACATCATGCAAAATATGCATGGTTTTAGGGTTAGGGGTTCAAAATAATTTCAAATAATACTCATGGAATATACTATGGGTATTATTTTATATCATAGAATAATCGCATTTGGCTTTATACCCCCTAAACTACCCTTTGAATGCATGTGATGCAACAAACCACGAATATAACATAATTATAGTGCATCCCCTAAGGCACAATATGTTAACTCCTTAACGTCAACACTTTAAACGATTAACAAATTCAAATCGTTATCACGTTCGCTAAACAAATTTTAACTTTTAGAATTTATTATTAAATATTGGTGATAATATTAGTGAATCAAACGGTATGGATGGATTGGAATTTAAGATTCAAAATCTAGAACTTTCATTTGTATATCAATTCCAAAATAATCTTCTAAATAGTCATTTAGGATCATTTTTCTCACACCGTCAATTCCATGGACACCCTAGTACGCTTAGGCGTTAAAGTTGCTTTTTGAAGTTAAAATTCTAGAATCATCTATTAATACATATAAGCCTTGTTTAAAAGGGTTTAGGCATTTATATGGGTTAAAAAAATAACTTTTCGTGTTGTTGACAAAGAACTATAAAAGTGTTGAATTACAAAATAAGTCTAAAATTTATTAGGTGAAGAACAACTTCCCAATTACAGCTTAAATATCAGTCTAAAACCAATTCAGCTGAAGTATAACTCTTAGAAAAATCAATACTCTAAACTTTTTGAGTAAGACAATAATTCTATATCTTTTTGACCGTAACCAAAAATATTCAATAAAAAAAATTCATTTGAGTATTATAGAATAAGTACAGAATCTCAAATAGTATCTCATTCAGGTACACAAGGTTCTTCTTGATTATTCTAGAAGCGTGATATACATATGCAAGCGATGAAATTATTCCTTTATTTTGTTCTTCTCCCTTAACTTGATCAGCCAAGCACTTTGAGACTACCCTACACGCTGGACATCTTATTCAGTCCTGATTTGTGACTGCACGCGGTGTGCCTTTTGTTCTTCGATCGCATACTTCTACACAGTTTTTTTTAGCAAAACGCATAATGAAGTATAGTTAAATAGGATCATTATTTAGAGAGGACAACAACGTAGTGACAAACCGCCAAAAAATTAGATAATTCTCCTCCTAACATTCATTTGATGATTTTCATCAAAGCATTAATGATTTTCATCCAAGCATTGATGATTTTCATGATTGCATTGATGATGCATCTCCCTCCTACAAGTACATCGAGTTCAATCATAGCATATGCATGAGGTATTTCTTAAGTACGTCATGACTGTATTCTTATCATATGAATAATGAATTATCATATGAAAGATTGAAGTAAAGACATGATTTAGGGTAATTAAGTACCTAGGATAGTACTTATGAATTTCACCATCATGTAGTGCTATTTATATATTATGTTTCATTATGGGAAATTTCTTAGAATATAAACATTTAGGTGTCTTACTTATTTGTACAAATTAAATTGAAGACAACGATGACAATTTATTGAATCCTAAGTAAATTAAGTAACAAACCCCGGGATATGCAAATGCACATTCTGCTAAAGGAGCAATTAACATATTTGTTGTTCAAATTTACAAATTTATATCAAAGAAATTTAAATTTTGATTTCTTCTAGGAAAATAATTATCAACATAATAGATCACCATGTTCACCCAAAAAATGTGGGGTGTCTTTTATACATTAGACCTACAAAGTAATTTTAATTTGATATGAGTAATGTACGGTTTTTTTAAACCAATTTTCTGGAATTCTAGATATATTCATAGGATATAGGTGTAATACACCTTAATGAACCTAAAAATAGTAAATTATTTTACCTTATATATATATATAAATAATCTGGAAATTATATATTTTTGAAATGTCTAGATTCCGAACACGAGACCCTTTCAGCAAAGGTTCCAATAAATAACCGTATGACCATTATGAAATTATTATGTTTTTGGTTATATTTATTAAATAAGTAGCATTTTATTTGTATTTAATAAAAATTGTATTATGAGCTATTATATGTTTGCAGTAGCTAAGAACACATTGCAACCGACATCACCATTCTATCACATGTCACATGCAACTCAAACTATGTTGGACTTGTATAATAGTATGTTGAATTAAATTTTTATCCCTTAATACCAAATATGTTCATCGCGATTAGTATAGTCTGACCCCTTAATGTTCTCACTCTTTTCAAACTTGGCAGTTTTAAAAAGATACATTACAAAAAGCAAGTAAGAGGGATATTTTCACTTTGATGAATGAATAAAAGTCTTATATAATGAATTATGGATTCTATCCATACAATTACTTTGGTAATGGCTATCACCAATATTTGTGTATTATATAACGAATTTAAAATGTAACTATCGTTTGTAACAATTATGATTAGTACGAATAAAATATTGACATTCTAGTAATGAATTTTCGGGGATGGGATGGGTTCAAATGTAATAGTCTAAGTGTAGTAATGTTTGGCATTCTTTACGCAGCATATTTTAGGTAGTTCACTTTTTCAAGAGCACTTTTGGAATAAAATCTTCGAAATGAGTAGTGGAGCACCACAACGTGAAATGAGGCATTCAACTTTCACAAGTCATCCCATTTCTAATGGGATCACACATGCATAATCTAACTTCCCAGATAAGTGTCAATAAAAATTTCACACTGCAAGAAGTGCATGATGGATGAGAAATTCGAGTTCAAATTCATTCATCATGCAAAAAATGCATGATTGGGCGGTTAGGGGTTAAATGAAACCCATTGAACTAGGTAATTTAGCATTTTATTAACCATGTGCTTATGACCAAATTTATGAAAATCAAACGTAAATAAATACGTTTGTATTTTTATACAAATTGTATATGATTATTAGTGACGCACTATATCTTTTGTCGTATATGATGAATGTTATGAATTTAGTAGCATAGATTTGATTTTAAAATCATACTATAATGTAATGTATGTACGTAAGTGCATGAGGAAGATATACTTTTTCATGCGTTTTTTCATTGATTTATAAATGTAATACTTTTGTATACCTATTCTTGTACAACTATATGGATGTGTTTGTATCATCTTCATTCCAAAATCCAAAATTAGATTTGGAATAGAATGATGGAGAAATAATACCCATCAATGTAAATGCATTCAGGTGAGACTGCAAGGTACATGCACTAGAGTACCAAGTGCTCTCAAGGGTATTGTAAGTACGTTGGATGAATGGCGGCTCACATGAGAGTGCAATTCATTTCAAGTACTCTCTTTCTTCTACATTTCAATATTTGAATGTGTAAGCTTCTTCTCATTCCTCATTCACTCCTTCCCCTTCCTCATTCATCTCCTCCTTGTTTTTCTTTCTTGACCATGGGTTCTAGGCACCCAACCCATGGAAATTTTTCTCTTCCTTCTTGTCCTTATTGTTTAGGGGAATTAACTGGGTTTTTGTGGTTTGTTTACAATTCGGATGCATGTCGATATAAGAGAAATCTCCCTCCTCATCCATTGTTGCGAGGCAATATTAGTGGCGCAGATGATTTCTTTTGGAACATTCACTGTGGCGAAGAGATGGCACGGTTGGAGGTTCTTTCTGGCAAATCATATACTAAAGTGGCAGGAATTGTGAACCGTCCTTCCACAGATTTACTTCGTGGAGTGGCGGTAATAAAAAAGGATTGCGGGTGCGTGCAACTTGACTTTTGTGATTGTCCTCCCACAAATTCGAATGGTAGTGAGACCAAACAAGTGATTGGGATATCATCAGACACATCTTTATATGTCACGGCGGAAGGTGGAGAATCGGATGTGGCATCGGTGGGGAGCAATCGCCAATTTTAGTTTTGACTTTTGCAGCACCGCTCGGTTACTTGTTTTTGGAGGCGGATTGTGAGTTTGAAGCGGTTTTGATTTTGCTTTGCAGAGGCAGTAATAGTTTTTTTTACATAGCGGCATTGTGAATTTGAAAGGACCAAATTTTTAGAATTCATGAAGTTCATAATTGATGAGTGTAAAAATGTAGTCGGCCAGCTTGCTCTTCTGACCGCAGTGAATGTCAGTGGCTTTTAACCTTTTTTAAAATATAGTAACCTGCGAGTTGCATAGTGGCGGAGTGCTTTGCATTTATGTGCGGAATGCCGTTGCGGTTTCATCGTAGACTAGGACGTTGTTTTGGAAAGGCATCCAAGACGGCGGAAACTTTGGGCGCTTCTTCATTCTCCTCTCTCCTGCGCGTTCTCATTTTGTATTGCGTCTCTCATTTTGTAGTCTCCTCCGCAGCCGCTCTTGTCTCTTTTGCTTGCGGACTCTCCCTCTTCTTATCGCTTGTGTATTGTAGAACTGTGGTGTGCGCTATCGCGTGGCTGAAGTGCTCCAAATGTAAGTTTTGATGTCATTATCCGCCGCATTATTTTGCTGTGTGTTTTGAAGAGGTTGTAGGGTGCGACAGGATCTTGGTTTTGGATTGTTTAGCATTACGTTCAAGTGTGTAGTTCAATGGTTGTGTGGTTGATTAAGCAGTTCAATTCAGTGGTTAAATCTGTAGTTCAGTGGTTTTCTGCATTCAGTGATTGATTAGTTCAAGTGCTAGGGTGCAAACTAGAAGAGTGCACATTGCAGCGCTTGTTTTTTTATTCATTGAGTTTATGCGTTCTTTCTAATTGTGCATGTCATTGCTTATAACTCAAACTTGCGTTGGCTATGCAAATTGGAATGCATTGTGATCCAATGCATTGAAGTGGATGAATATTCAATTTGCAACTTGTAATTTAATGGAATTGAATTGTTCATGTGTTCCATCGTTTCAAAGCTTGGTTGGTTCTGTTATCGTCGACTCGAGGATAAGTTGAGTCGTTATTGGGCACCTTTATACTGTTGCAGAATGGATTATCTTCGAGTCGAAGATAAAGCGTATATCTTTCATGACATAACATATATTTAAGAATACCGTGGCTGTTAGAGCGTGACACTTCAGTCGCAGTATCCATTATCCTCGAGTCGAAGATAAGTACAACAAAATATACGACAGGATTAATAAAGATATAATTATCCTCGTGTCGAAGATAAGTACAACAGAATATACGATAGAATTTATAGAGATACAATTATCCTCGAGTCGAAGATAAGTTCTCAATATATCATTAGAATGATCTCATACACCAATGACTTCTAAAAAAGTTCTGATTGAACGAATAGAAGTGAACCACTTATCCTCGACTCGAGGATAAGTCACTTAGGGTACTCAAAGGAACTGTGATATGCGGATACATTTATCCTCAAGTCGAAGATAGGCATATTGACATAAACTGTAGGTAATACAATACGCACCAAGGTAAAGAGTAGTGTCCAGTAACGTTGATGTGACCGGGCCACTTATCTTCAAGTCGAGGATAATTAGAGGGGTTCGCCATAGGACATGACACATACAAATCCAGTTATCCTTGAGTCGAGGATAACATACTCGTAACTTCAATGTCTGATCGTTTCACGCGTCCGATGTTCTGCATTGAACAATACTTGAAGCATTCGAGGACTAGTTATCCTCGAGTCGAGGATAAAGCTGATGGGGACACCATGTCCTCTTGAACTATAAACCAGAAGTCCGGACATATCGTACACGGTATCATTAGTATCCTATAACCATATCCTCGTGTCGAGGATATGGATCATTTTGAAACACGTAGACGCTGACTCTTCTTACAGACAAGAAGTACGTCTTCCGGTTTTGGGCAGTCTATGCACGGGCTCTGGGCTGAATGAAATCTGGTCCAGTTTGTCGCACAGTTATCCTTGACTCGAGGATACTATAGACGGTGTTACAGTATGCGGACATCAGAACCCGGAAGCATTAGATCCAATAGCATTACCCTCCGCCCAAGGATAATAGTTTGCATAGCATTCACACCCTTACCATGCAGCTCATTGTCTGATACATGATCTGTCTTGTGACAGAATGGAGACGCTTGCGCATCCAGATTTTGAGATAAGGGTGCCAACCCTGCCGCCGGGAGTGGCGCCATGTGAGGGTGTTCCACGTTCATCATGGACCTCGAAGGGCGTTACGATCAGCAACGCGGATGGGATCGATGTTGCAAAGGGTATCTGCCATAGTGTTGACCCGAAGCTCGTGATTGACAGAGACGGTTTGCCTCTCGGCGATGATCGCGTAGCGATTCATATTGCAGAATCACTCGTTGAAGAAGAGGTTCCGTCCGTATGGATGTGGTCTATGTGATCTTGGCATATCTCCAGGGTCTACCTAAATGGAGCGAGTTTGTACGATCACGAGCAAACAGCCATATATCAGGCAGAATTGAATGCCTCCAGGAGGCGAGTCCGGAAAGGGGTTAGGCCTTACGAGACCACACGCGAGAGAACTGAGCTCGCTACCCCTTCCAAGAAGGACTTCTTACTTTCTGCCCAGTCGATTAACGCTGTGTTGAGCAATGTCTGTTGTCCTTTAAATTGCGTACAACCGTTTCCGCGGGCAAAGATCCAAGCCCTTTGCATCCAATTATACATAATTGGTACCGTATACTTCCGAAAGCATCTGTTGCTGGAAGTGCACCGTCAAATTCACAGAGATGCGAACGGTAAAGAGATGATTACCTTAGAGGGAATTGAGGTGTGCACTACAACATGGTGTCTCATTCATTCGGTGTCGAGAGCTACATACCATCGTTACAAGGGTCGAGCAAAATCTGGTGTACACCTGGAGCCGCATGGTAACCTTGGGACAAAGAAGCCCCGCTTGCAAACATTGCAAGCCACTGCCACTCTCCGAACCCTGCTCAAGAACTCCGCAGATCAGATGCCTCACAAGTCGAAGACTCTTCCGTCTGGTGAGAAAGTCGTGTCCATGTGTCTGCCGTCCTCCTTTGGGTGGAACGAGACATTGCCTTTGATCAATGAGGTCAATGCGCGCTTTGATTTGCCAAATGTGTCATCCAGCGGATTGAGTAGAGTTCGTAGCGAGCCTTTTCCTGAATTCGCACCAAAGGCTTGTGGGGATAGTTTTTCTCGATGTGGGACTTGTGATAGGATTAAACAGCTCCGTTCCGCTTGTACGCTAGGGTCTCGTGCGTCCCTTCTATGGACAACCAAACTCAAAGTGCACATAAATGAACAAAGGGCTCACAGAGAGCTGTATTATGGTAATAGGGATCAGTCTGAGAAATTACCAAACAAAATACTTACCGTCATCTATGACAAAATGGACCACTCAAAGACGGCCTCGCCGCATTATTCTCACAAGAGCAAGGCAGTTGATTCCTTCATGAAGTTGCCGGTCGCGGTGACTGGAATGATTGCGCATGGCTACGGAGACATTAGATATGCACATTATGGCCTAGACATTTATCCGACTGATTCGAATCATACCGTGGGTTCAATTGCTCAATTACTACGGGACCTGGAGAAGCCGCTGAAGTATTCAACGCGGGAGTTGTTCACTGGGAGTGGGTCTTTTGATCTCTCCGAGGCCTTGTTGCGAGGTTTGGAGATTTGCTTGGAATCCCTCCCACCTCCTCCAAGGGAACCGGTCATCGCGGAACCACTCCCTCCCACTTTAACTCTTCAGCTTGATAACGCGTGTGGGGACAACAAGAATCGATGGGTCTTTGCATTTTGCTCCCTCCTTGTTCACAAAGGTGTCTTCCGCGAGATATTCATCAATTTTCTCATCGTGGGGCACATTCATGATGATATCGATGCCCTCTTCGGTCGATGGAGCCGTAGATTGAGGGAAAATGACTACCCCACGATTCCCAAGCTCATGAAGTCCTTCATGGATGCTGAATCTCAGCTCGTTATTCCGCACCTTATCGAGGAAGTCCCAAACTTCAAAGAGTTCGTTGAAGGGTACTAATGCATGGGTAATGACGCTCTGCAAGGTCATACCGATGCTCAACAGTTCAAGTTCTACAAAGATTTCAACGGGTGGCCTTTAATGCAGTACAAAATTCTTTGTAGAGACAGCAACTGGTTGCCAAAGGAGGGTGGGGGAATTCGATTGTGGAAGGAGACTGCAGATGGACGGCCAATGGTGCCCAGTGGAGAGCCTCGCCCAGTGGCCCCGAATCAGATGCGATGCCTTGATGATATTTGCAAAGGCCTCGATGGATTCATTGCTCTATGGGGCACTATGGCTAATGAGGATTTGTCTAGAGAATTCAGGAGGATGAATGAGCCCCTCAAATACTATTGGCGGGGGGGGGGGGGGGGGGGGTGACATCTGCGCTATCCACGCCAGTTTCGGCGAGGGAGATTTTGCAAAATGGATTTTGGCCATCTTCGAGGTTCGCACCTAAAATGGAGGACCAATTTCTGGATGACGGGACAATCCGTGAGGAGTTTCACGAGGATGCTCCCTTTGTTGGCCGTAGGCATGACCGCCCAGTCGCTTCATTTCCCGTTGGTCGTGGTGTGTACGCTGGCAATTTCCTCGCGGTGCGTCCTGCAGATGACGACCTCTGACCATTTTGGCTGGCTAAAGCCTTGACGAATCCCAGTCCTGATCCTGGACATGTGAATTTAATTCAGATGCAGTATTGGACACTTGCTTCACGGCAACACGTTGATATGGACACATATGACGGTTGGGATACAAAAGAGGGGAATTCTTGGCGGGAGGATAGGTGTTTCCAACCAAATTGGTCCCATACAATTTGTATCACGACAGCGTGGAAGCCGCGTACAAGAAAAGAGACTTTCGATCCAAGGATTAAAATCCCTCAAACACAAATCAACATCATCAAAGCATCTATTGACTCGTATGTATCAGATTTCGTGAGTGAGGCATGTCCGCCTCGAAGATGATTTGTATGTAGGCGTATGTGTAGGAGAGATTTGTAGTGATTCGTATTGTGTTGATCTAAATGTAGACCGGTATGCAATACTACAATGGCGATGTCCTTATTGTAGAACATTGTATTACATTTATTGAAATTTATCGAGGTGCCTATGCACTATGCATTTTGAATTTTGTATTTTGGTACTGCTTTAACATTGCATGTATGGATGGGAGGACCATATTTGTCATTGATATCTCACTTAAAATAGATCCTCAATTACAAGTGTGATTCCATTTGATTAAATCATTGTAGGCGGAGACAAGAATATTATAATTGCCTTAGTTATGCCTCGTACCAGTAGTGAGAATGGTTGTGTAGTCTTTATTGTTGCGTCAACATTCCCAATATTGAGCAAAGAAATGCAACACAGATTTCTGGACTTCAACAATTAAATATGACTACTCTTAATTTAATAGATGAATATGAGTGATCCAACGTAGTTAAGTCTCAATTTAATGAGTTGTCTCAATATAATGACCGCTTATTATCTTCCAGACTTGGGGTCATAATTAAAATGAGACTGCACATTGTGTCATTTTAATGAATATTGCCTTATCTCCGTTGTGCTGTCTTTGTTTCTGCTCTTGCTTTGTAGTGGTGTGGTTTACCTTCTTGCAATATTGTATGTACACGGCTCTTTGAGATTGTCCCTGGTTGTTGATGCGAAAGCCTTTGTTGGTTTAGGGTTGTAGTTGTTTTGCTCAGCGCTGGAGGGTATATAGAGCGGCAATGCACTGCAAATACTAGTAGACGAACGCTTGAGTCTAGCAAAAGTAGATTCTGTAGTAGGCCAGTCAGCGATGTATTTTTTTCGGGCAGTTTAGTACCACGGTGGTTTTGGCTGTGCTGAAAACAAGAGGTAAGGATTTCTGGAGCAGTGGCTGCAACTGAGCGCTAGACATGTTTGTGGGGTATGTTATGGGTTCTGTTTTTACCTCGTTTTGATTCACAAAACCCTAGACACCGATTTGATGCTCACCGCAATTTTAGATTGCGTCCATCGCCTTCATGATTGTTATGATGTGTGATGTACATGTTGATCCGGGCCGTCTTTGCTACATTCTACGTATCGCAGCAGTGACAGAAGCACACATTTTGGATCGCATAACATTTGCAGGCATAATGTAGTACATGTAAAGGGCATTGCTGTTCGAGGGATCACTATTGTTTTCGTGCACTTTGTACTTGTGAATGTAACTCTCACGCTTTTGAACATACGTAGTGCATAGACGGACTTTGACAGAGTGCTTCTTGTCCATCAAAAAGTTAACCTGCAGTTTCTGGAAGGCGTGCCTATGACCTTAAGATCAAGGCGCATTGTGGGGAAATCGGCAAATTATGGTTTGGAAGGAGCAACCTGACCGCGTTACCGTCATTACACAGCCTCCGTCTGTGCTAATTGCAAGCAGCTCTCTGCACCATACTGTTTCCATCGGACCACATTGACACTGTTACGTGTGGCAAGAAGGATAGGTCTGCCTCTGCATTTCTTCTTTATGTCAATGCCTCCACGTTTTTTGTTTGCATATTTTTGCCTCACTGCTGTTATTGCCTAAATGTTTGATTTTGTGTAGAAAAAGGGACGCGAAAGGGTTTCATAGGAGCAATCCCACATTCACAACAACGACCTAGGGAGGAGGCGACATTCTTCTTTGCTTGTTTCAAGAGTCACTTTTACACAAACTGTTGTGTAGTACATCATTACTGATTTCATTACCTTCAGGTTTTGTGGATTTTCAACTTCTGCATTTCATTCAGTGAATGTGTGATGTTTGAAACAAATTGCACATACGGTTGCGGAAATTTTAGATCATGTACTGTCATAGGTCCCATTCTCTCCACATCTGAACCTTGAACTTGTTTCCAATCTTTTAGCAAATGCGACTGACAAGTGGTTTTTGCCATACAAATTGCGTGCTCCTGTGCTCCGCTATTTTCATTTTCACTTCTTTTGCCGTGACGATCTTTTAATTTGTCACTACAGGACTCGTGTTTATGATATAACTAATTATATATCATATACGCAGTTGGTATTACAAAATAAGTCATTTGTAGATGCGCCATGGATACGTCGCAACGTCTTCCTTTAAGAGATTTATCAAGGATCAATGCTTGAGAGCAAAAATTGTGGGCTAGAGAGCTGTCATGGGCAATTCGAGAACAGCTTTGAACCTCCTAGACTCAGTTTAAAATCTCGTGCCCTTGTCGACTGTGCAATAGAGGCTACAAAAAGGAGAAATTTGTAGAAAATGTTCTTCAACATCTCAATGCCGAAAAGATGTATGGGAGGGATCCAAAAAACTATGGCTCCTCTAAGGTACTTTGACATGACTCCCCGCTCTGTTTCTCTGTTTCCCTATTATGCAGTAGTGATGGACTGTTTTTCCCGAGTCCTGTTGTCTTTCCACTAGCTGTGTCACGTTTTATAAAATCACTGCAAACATTTAGTAGTGCAACGTATTATGCTTAGCAGTAAAGATATCTCCAGCTATAACAATATGCAACGACGTATGATTCACATGTTGTTATATACAGGTACGCACCTGTGTAGAAGATTGTTGTCATCTCATGTTTATATGCCCGGGCTACCTTGTTGAATTGACCAATTTGAAAGTGCGATAATGCAAAGGTTCCACATTGTATCTGTAGAGATATCCACCGGACGCGTTTGATAATGAGTGGGACGCTCACATTGTGCGCACTTATAGGCTGATCACAGCTGCACCTACAACAAATGAGCACAATGAACCACAACATGACGATTATGACCTCACCGACCGCGTTGCAAGATGTTTTCAAATGTATAATGATCTGTGCACAGAATAGCCATTGAACAAGGGTAGTGATGCAAATGAAGCAGTGGACCCAACATGTACGACAGAGCCACTGCGTACAAGTACTGCTCCACCTGGTGAAGGGCAATTTTTAGTGCAAGAAGATGAGAACGTCGAGTTCGGGCGTGAGGCACACTATGAAGCACTAGCTGAGGATTTCACACGTTGTGAAGTGACTGCAGAGGAGTCAACAGATATGGAAGAAGAAGAAGAGTATCAGGACGCGGCTGAAGACATTGAAATAGACTTCGATGATGACGAGATCCCATAATAAAACAATAGACCTGACAACCCTATATCGGTGGATGAGGATTACTTACGGGATGCTGCGCGTACGCCACTCTGTCCCAACTCTAGACTATCAGTACTTAGTGCCGTGATCCTTATACTAAACTACATGTGAATGCACGGTGTACCATCCGTTTTGATTGACGAGGTTCTGAAGTTGTTAGCAAATGTCATATTACCAGACATTAATAGCTTAGCTACTACAGAATATAAAGCGTCCAAGATGTTGAAGAAGCTAGGAGTAAATTACGAAATCATAGATGTCTGCCCCAACCTGTGCCTTTTATTTAGAGGTGCTGCCTATTCTGATTGGGAGAATTGTCCTAGATGTGGTGCAAGTAGGGGACGACAATGTGGAAAGAGTATAGTCTCCCGCCGTGTCCTCAGGTACTTCTTGTTGATGCCCAGGCTAGTAAGGATGTTCCGGAATCCAATGTTAGCTGAGGCAATGAGTTATGCTGCGTTGCACTGGAGTAGAGGTAATAAAATGAGGAGCGTCGCGGACTCAGAGACATGGCGATTCATTGACAGTTCGTACCCGTCATTTTCAGAGGACCCTAGGAACATAAGACTTGCATTGGCTACAGATGGTGTGAACCCTTTTTCGGAGAAGCGCAACACGTACTCTATATGGTCCATAATGCTTTTGAACTACAATGTAGCGCCATGGCTGACATTGAAGAAGTCTTTTGTCATGTTGTCGATCATCATTCCAAGTAAAAAGTCAATCACTGGGGAGCACTTTGATATGTACATGGAACCACTTCTTGAGGAGCTCAGGCAATTGAGGTCTACGGGTGTGCTTATTAGGGATGCCTCCGGGCCATATGCTGAACCTTTCCATTATTTGAGAGCCATACTTATGTTTACCATCTACGATTACCCTGCGTGTGGGATTGTGTCAAGGGTTGTCACAAAGGGTTACAAACAGTGTGTGTGTTGTGGCCCAAACAACATTTGTAGAAGATCAAAGTTCCTTGGAAAGAATGTTTGGGATCACTAACATAGGATTTACTTACCTCCTATGCATCACTGTCGAGAAAATGAAGTTCAGTTCAGGGAAGAGTCGGAACATAGGGTTGCCCCACGCCGCATGACAGGTGAAGAAACAAAACGATGTGGCCGAGAGAGAGAGTAGTGGCTGCGGGACAATGGAGTTCCAGGCGCAGTGGATGATCCAGTCAGAAGACATGGAGTGAAGCGATTGTCAGCATTGTTCATGCTTCCGTACTGGGAGGTAAGTACGACAATTTCTAGCATCACGATTTCATTGTATGCAATTGGATATGTCAGTGTTGTTGATATATACGTCACCAATACATGTTAAGCATACGTGTGTTTTCAATTATGCCTCTTCTAGGTGTTGACATCTAATTGTCTTGGCGTCCTACTTATGCAAAACCATGCCATACTGCGTACAGCCTCCGCTGCTGTCGCTATTGGATTCATATTTCGATGCAAGAAAACTTTGTAGAGAACCGTTATATTTTCCATATTGTGTGTACTCTAGCACCTTCTTAAAGTATGAATCATCGTTTCCCCTCTGTACATGGATTCTTCGTACTTGTCATTGACTTCATATATTTGCAATTTGTCTTTAATTATAGTTGTAATGTCCAAATTGTTGTACAGGAGCTGCCAATACGACACACCTTGGACCCCATGCATTGTGAAAAAAATGCTAGTCAGAGCATGCTTGGGTTTATCTTGGGCAAAAAAGACACGGTGGCCATACGCAGGGATATGGAGGAGATGAGTGAAACCTCGCGGCGGCCGCACACTCCGGAGCTCCACCTTGGAGCAATTAGACAGACAGGTTGATTCTTTAACCCGCACGCTCCGTATATGCTGACGACGCACGATTGCGGAAGATTTATCAACCTCATCTTTGCTATTAAGACTCCGACACAATACGCAGGACAGTTGGGCAAGCACATCGGCTAGAAGAGACTGAGTGGCCTCAAAAGCCATGACTACCACGTGCTTGTAGAACAAATCATTCCAACCTCTATCCAACGGTTTCTTCATCCAGGTGCAAGGGACGTAGTCATTCAAACTGGCAATGCGTTTAACCCTTAAACGTCAAGAGGGCCTGGATGGAGCAACCCAGAAGGAATCTAAATTTTTCTGGAGGCGGAAAAAAAAAAGATTTTTTTTTTTTTTTTTTTTGCACAAACGGCTATGCAGTGCACTGCTGGCTAGCACTATAGCACTGTAGCACTGCGGCACTGCTAAACTTCAGCTGCCCCAACCTCAAAACTTGTTCAATTTGATAACTTTGATTGCTTACCAACGATTCCACAATCTCTCAAATGAGGCGAAAGTTTGGAATCTAGATTGCTTTTTCTGTAGCTTTCCAACGCAACAAGTCTCGCTTGATTTTGTTGAGAAATGAAACTTTTTTCTCCAATTATTCCTTTCTACCAAGCCCGTGCGGCTTGCTTTGACATTTATGGGGTAAAAAAATTTGTGCAAAAGTAATCAATGTAGACGAGCTTGATGATTTGATGACATACACGGCAGAGACACTTAGTTTGGCGGAGACACTTTAGTTTTGATACAATGCCACATTTGATGGTACACGTTGTTCAGGAGTTGCGTTTGTGTGGTCGTGTTCACAACAGATGGTGTTACAGTGTTGAGAGATAATTGAACAATTTGAAAAAAATGGTTCGAAATAGGTACCAACCAGAGGCTTGCATGGCAACCAGGTACTTAGCAGAAGAAGCGCTCAGTTTTGTTACATATTACACTGCTCTTTCTCCCTATACTAAACGGCGGATATGGGACATGGAAGAAGATGAAAGATTTATGGAGAAAGCCTGGAGGGAGCTACACGAAAAGTGAAGTTCAACGATTGTGAGAGAGCAGACATCCACAAGTACGTCATTTGGAACTCCGTCCCTACACAAGAACTGCGAAGGTGAGTGCCTTTGGCCGCGGCAGACACAAATGCCTTTGCACCCTCTATTTGTATTTACATTGTCAGTTCTCCACTATGTTGGACTAGGTTCCAAGTTTCAACATTCTCAATTCGATAGACGTTGCTTAGCTTGAACATGTACTCAACCATTGTAGTTGTTTTCCCTCACATTCTTTGTAATGACGGACGCGGTTGAAAATGACACTTGCATTTTTTTGTTTTGCCAGCGAGTACGAAGCCATTCAAAGGGAGCAAGCTGGAAGACGCAGGTCTAGAAACATTCCAGTGTCAGAGTTTGTGGACTGGCTCCGTGATCGAGTACAGTCTTCCATAACAGCTGGAGAAGAAGTGGACCTCAACCTCACACTAATGTCTAACCTTCCAGCACGGGATGCAGAGGAGTATTCGTCAATGTGGGCATATAGAAACCATTATTGCTGCCTACCAGATGATGAATCCATCACTAATGAAACATTTGATTCTGGTGTTTTTGTTATGTCTTCCCAGGGTTGCCAAGCTTCTCCAAACGACACAAACATTGTTCACGCAGAGCTCCCCTACGGCAAAATCTTAAAAAGATAATTGTAGTGACATACTCCACAATGACAAGAACTGTGATGAAATGTTCATGGATTCACCCAAATTAACCTTGCAGGAAATCCCAGTATTTGCCAAGATGAGTATGGTTTCTGGCTTGCAAAATACGAATCAAGGCAAGATCCACTTCGAAAGAATCCTTCTGTCTTTTCGTACTCTATTTCTCAGGTCCGTTGACTACCACAGTAATTGTTGTGGATCACTATGAGGTTTAGTTTTCCTTATGTATTAGCAGTAACTCTCTGTGTAATACCAGTAATGACGTACTTGATGTCCGAAAAGCAGAAGTTTTTTGCTGTGTACGTCAAATAACTTGCAAATTGTGTCCTGCAAATACTAGGTTTTCTACGTAGACGACCCTCATGATGAGGGGTGGAAGGTTGTAGAAGACGAGGCCCCGAGGTCCTGGCGCCATTTCCAAGAAGATGATGACATACACTGCCCAGATGCAGCGGTACACGTCTTCGATGCACCTGGACTACAAAACCC
Source organism: Pohlia nutans (assembly GCA_022496805.1). NCBI lineage: Eukaryota > Viridiplantae > Streptophyta > Bryopsida > Bryales > Mniaceae > Pohlia > Pohlia nutans. The sequence continues at coordinate 6,903,185 of CM040106.1, read as the reverse complement.
TTTGACAAGCGGATTGAGACAGCAAGGCGAATCCTCCGCAGGATCAGAGCCATCCTCCCATGCTGCAGAAGTAGCCCCTGACACTATAAAAACCCGCGTTTTTGGTCATGTCTTTAGAAGACATGGAGACATCTCTATCATGTCTTTGCGGTTTTAATGAATGTCTCGCACAACAGAGGGATGACTCTACGTTGTTGAAGATAATTTGAAATTAGAGGGTTCGGCGAGTCGCGTGTTTCGGAGAAAACGCGTAGATGTCTGCAGACATCTGCGCGTTTCTGATGATATGACGCAAGACATCCGGAAAGACGCAGCTTTGCCACGTTGGCACGGGATTCCGGTTTTATCGAGGGTAAGTGTATGAAATTTACTGGAATGCGAGGTGAAATGCTACCCGATGTAAAAATTTCAGCATAATGGGCAGCGGTTTGCAAGAGCGGAAAAAAAAACCAGTTCACCCTATCAAATACTCTTTCTTTTTTGTCCAATATACTTTTATTTAAAATCACCACATAATTTGGAATATTGAATTTATATTCGATATCTTGTACTCGCAATATTTCTGATTCGTCCATTCTTTAAAATACTCTTAAATTATAATATTATAATAATATCATAATAATATAATAATATTTAAAAATATACATATTATATAATAAAAAATTTATATAAAACTGATTTTTAATATTAAAATATTAAAAAAATATAATTTATTAATATTATAATTTTAAAAATCCACGTTGGACAAAAATAGACTTTTATAATATATGAGGATTTTTCAACATTTATGGTGGAAAATACACGTGGATATATTTAGGAATTTCCTATTTTACAGAAATTAACCTACATGGCACGGAAAAATCCACGTTGGACAAGCTGCCACGACATACAATGTTTAGGCCATCATCCGCAAGACATCTGATTTGCGATGGCTACGATGACGTGGGGATTTTTTGTCAGACATCCATTGGGATGTCCGCGACGACGTCCTCGAAGCGCAACGATGTCTACAGTGGTGAACTGCAATGTCTCATAGTACATCCCCACTTTGATTTACTATGCAACAGTGAATGCTCACATAGCAGACGTCCTGGAAGACAGCGCAGAAGCACATAAGTCACGGTCAGAGACGTCATAGACAGCGTCCCATAAAACATTTACACGTCTCCCGACACATTGGAGCCTCTTGACCCTATAAAACATGCGGGATACTTCTGTGCACGTCGCAACGGATGTCTAATTGAACATCCAATGAGACATAGTAGGCGACATCAAATACAACGTCCTACCACGGATGTTTCAGTTCACGTAGAATATGTCTGCGCTGACATTCACGATGTGTGAGAAGTCGCCCGTGATGTCGCTCTCCGAACGTCAGCTGGGACATCCCGGGGGACTTCCGCATGTTGTTCATGACATGTCCGCTTAGACATCCGTAACATACGGGCCCGCGTCTCCATCATTGTCTTCTAGGATGTCCACAAGAATTTCCCATCAGACATCGCCGCATACACTAGTACAAACCATGGCTCTTTGCCAACAATCAAATTTTGCAAAAAACACCAAACTCATATGTTGGTGCTATGTAGCTCCAATGTTGTTGACAAAAATACATTCTCACCTCCATTCATGTTTGTATGTGAAATTTACATGGATTTGATAGTTTTAAACAATTTGATGTTTATTATTTGTATATTGTTGGATTTTAAAGCCAATTGAACTACATAAAAAAATTATTTTTATTTTATTTTTCACGTCTTAGTAATATTCCGATTTTTCATAATTTAATAATTCGTCATTGTTGAAATAATAAACTTTTATCATGTATTCAAGACTACGTTATTCATGTATGTATTAAATTTATGTTTAGGATATGTTGCATATTTTTATCACAACATTCTTATTTACAAAAACATACATAATAAAGATTCAACAAAGTATGATAATTTATATTCACATCATCTTTCAGTTAGTGACAAATATCACATAACACAAAAATAGATGAATTATGTCCTACGTAAATTTCGAGAAATTCATGAATTATGATCTAAGTGAATTTGAGAAATACGCAAATTATGATCTATGTGAATTTGCAAAATACGTGAATTATGTTCTACGTGAATTTCAAGAAAACATCCTCTTATTATTAAAATACAAGAGCTCCTCATCAAACACTTTACAACATCTACACATGAAAAAAATTGTTCAAAAATGTTTTGTATTGCAAAAGTTATGAAGGTTTAAAATTACTAGATGTTTTTCTAACTCTGCTGTCACTTTAAATTGCATAGAGAAAAACTCTTAAATGTTTTGCCAATTTTTTTTATTGGAGTAGATTCCTCATTACAATACCTACCCATGAAAAAAAAAACGATAAAAAATGTATTATATTGCAAAGTTATAAAGGTTTAAACATTCCTACATGTTTTTCTAACTCTGCTGTCACTTTAAATTGAATAGAGAAATACTCTTAAATGTTTCGCCAAACTGTTTTATTGGAGTAGATTCCTCATTACAACACCTACCCATGAAAAAAAAATGTTCAAAAATGTATTGTATTGCAAAAGTTATGACCGTTTGGAAACTTTACCAAACAATGTAAATTGCTGAATTTTTTTGGTAATTGTATATTATTGATTTTTCAAGCAATTTGTACATGAGAAGTGGGTCGGGAATGTGGTGATAGTCTCTCTGCACATGACCATGAGGTCTTAATTTCGAATCTCATAGCGACATGTGATGACGTGGAGTTGACTTGGGGTTGACCGTGATGACGAGGAGTGGACTTGGGGTTGACCGTGATGACGAGGAGTGGACCTGGCATTGACTAGGGTAGGGTCAAAGGTGTAATAGTAGCTTCGGGCAGCCAGAATTTTCCGGGCAACGCACATTTTTTTCACAACATTCAAATTTCACAACATTCAAATTTCACAGCATTCAAATTTCACAAAGAATTGATATTTCAAAGTTTGTAAATTGAAGAGGATTACGTGATTTGCAATATCAACGTAATGAAGTGGATTATTTCTCTGTTTTACGACAGAGTGTTCAAAAGCACCAATGTATTGCAATTCAAAAGTTGGTGCATCATTTAAAATGCACCAATTTATTAGTGCAAAATTTGGTGGCAAATCACTATGTTTTGTACTAGTGATACATCCGTCATGCAGTAGGACGTCTTGGCAGAGACGTCCACTGTGACACGGTCCAGGACGTCTATAGACTTCGGGGATGACATGGCACCGTCACAGAAGTCACAAATCCGGACATTTTGGACAACGTCCACCGACACATTCGGATGTCTTCCGGAACATAGCAATATGGCGTGATCTATGACGTACGGGATGCTTCTACAGACGTCAAGACAAGTGTCTTTCTAAACACCCGTGAAGACATCGGGTGCGACATTAGAGACCTGGGATTGCACGAAAGGTCTCACTCGATGTGCGCGGTGTCTCCGCGGTCATCTGTGATGTCGCGCTCCGAACGTGAGCTGGAACATCCCGGCGGACATGTGCTCGTTTTTTGTGACGTGTTAGCGATGACATCCGCAATAGACGAGCCCACGTCTCCATCGTTGTCGTCATGGATGTCCACCGGGATGTCCTAGCAGACACCGCCGCATACATCCGTCATGCAGTAGGGCGTCTTTGCAGAGACGTCCACTGTGACACGGTTGAGGATGTCCATCTATAGACGTTGGGGAGAACGTAGCACCGTCACGGAAGTCACAACACCGGACATTCTAGACAACGTTCACCGGAACATTTAGATGTCTTCCGACACATAGCAATATAGCGAGGTCTAAGACGTCCGGGATGCTTCTATAGACGTCAAGACGTGTATCTCTCTGAACATCCGTGAAGACATTGGCGGGTGCATTCACAGTAACACGACCCAAGGAAACTGTAACCAGTGATTAATTTAACGGATTGTTAAGCAATAATCTTATCATATGAATTGATAATGCAATATAAATTAGTAACTACATATAATATATGTCATTATACAATATACTAAAGTTTGACAATGTTTGGGAAGTTATTGGTACACCAAAACAACTCAAATATGGTCGTAACCAGTCGTTAATAACGACTAAAATGTGCTAAAATGTTCAAAATATGTCGCAAAATGTCCTTAAATTTTTTCTAATATCTACATAAATTGAAGATATTATTTTCTAAGCACTCATCAAGAGTCGTTATAACTGGGCGAGGTTGGGTCGTGTTACTGTGAATGTACCCTGGCGCGACATCGGAGACCTAGGAATGCACGAATGTCTCACTCGATGTCCGTGGTGTCTCCGCGGTCATCTGTGATGTCGCGCTCCAAACGTCCGCTGGAACATCTTGGAGGACCTCCGAGAGCTGTTCATGACGTGTCCGCGAAGACATCCGTGACAGACAAGCAGGCGTCTCCATCATTGTCTTTGTGGATCTCCACGAGGATGTTCCACCAGACATCGTCGCATACATCCGTCATGCAATAGGGCGTCTTGGCAGAGACGTCCACTGTGACACGGTTCAGGACGTCTATAGACGTCGAGGATGTCGTAGCACCTCACGGAAGTCACAACACCGGACATTCTGGACAACGTTCACCGGAACATTCATATGTCGTTCAGAATATAGCAATATGGCGTGGTCTAAGACATCCGGGATGCTTCTAAAGACGTCAAGACGGGTGTCTCTCTAAACATCCGTGAAGACATCGGGCGCGACATCACAGACCTGGGATTGCACGAAACATCTCACTCGATGTGCGCGGTGTCTTCACAGTCATCTGTGATGTCGCGCTTCGAACGGGGGCTGGAACATCCCGGCTGACATGTGTCCGTTGTTCGTGACGTGTTAGCGATGACATCCGCAACAGATGGGCCCGCGTCTCCATCGTTGTCGTCATAGATGTACACGGGGATGTCCCACCGGACATCACCACATACATCCGTCATGCAGTAGGGTGTCTTCGCAGAGACGTCCACTGTGACACGGTCTTGGACGTCTATAGACGTCGGAGAGGACGTAGCACCGTCACAGAAGTCATACCACTGAACATTCTTCACAACGACCACCAGACATTCTGCACAACGTCCACCGGAACATTCATCTGTCTTCCGGAACATAGCAATATGGCGTGGCTTACTTAAGACGTCCAGGATGCTTCTACAGACGTCAAGACGAGTGTCTCTCTAAACATTTGTGAAGACATCCGGAGCGACATCAGAGACCTCGGAATGCACGAATATCTCACTCGATGTGCGCGGTGTCTCCGCAGTCATCTGTGATGTCCCGCTCCGAACGTGGGCTGGAACATCCCGGCGGACATTTGCATGTTGTTTGTGAGGTATTAGCAATGACATCGGCAACAGACGGGCTCGCGTGTCCATCATTGTCTTCATGGATGTCTACCGGGATGTTCCTTCAGACATCTCCGCATACATTTGTGATGCAACGGCGGACGTTAGACCGTACGTCAAAGCTAACGTCTACATGCAGCGGTGGACGTCGGACAAGACTTCAACGCGGACATCTCCATGCAGCGGCGGACATAATATAGAATGTCAAAGAAAACATTATGCCAATGCTACAATTGACATTGGAGAAAACATGCAACTTGACGTATCTCCATGCACTGATGCACTGGTGCCGTCCTACGTGTCAACACAAAGGATTGTCGCAATTTTATCGGAAATACGGTACTGACATGAGGGTCAGATGCATGAGTCTAGTTAATTTCGAAACTGAATTTCCACATCATAAACCAATCATATGATGCCACGTGGAACTTTTTTTTGGAAAGAAACCAATTAATTTATGTTGACACTGACTATGTCATAGGTAACTTCATTTATACGCCGGCACAAATTAGGGCTCGATGACCGGTCTATTTGGCCGACAAGAGGCAGTGACGGTTAAGAGGTTCTCTTCTGTCATTTGAGCTCCCGTTCCCATTTAGTAAGCTAAGCATCGATTGGGTGACGACTGACGAGGAGGCGCCCTGGTGTGTATGTCCGTTGCGGTGTTCCAAGTTCAAAAGAAGAATCCGAGAATGAGGTTCAATGAGGCAAGAGCGTAGAGGGGGAGACGAAAAAGAATAGAAGACGAGGAGCACCGTGTCTCTGCAGGGGACCTCATGATGCTCCAATCATATTATGCCATGTCAGCTATGACATCCGCAAAGAACAAGCCTGCCTCTCCAACATTGTTTCCATAGATGTCCCAACTTGCATTGCCGCAGGCATCCGCCATGCAACTGTAAGGGTTTTCTGAAACATCCATTGCGACACGGCAAAGGACATAGCCGACGTCCATAATGACACAACACAATGGTCGTAGGAATTGGCGACATCAGACAGAAAATTTACCGGAATTGTCGGATGTCTCACTCAACATAGCTAGATGTCTCCATCTGAAACGTCCGAGATGCTTCTACAGATGTAACACAGGGTGTGTCTCTGGACATCTATGAAGACATCAACCGTCACATACGAAACAATGTCCAAGCACGTATGTCTCAGATGACGTACATGATGTCGGAGAAGTTATCCGTGACGTCGCATACATGACGTGTGCTAGGACATCCCGTCAAACATGCGCATGTTGTTGATGACGTTTCAGCGATGACATCCGCAACGACAGGGCGCGCGTCTCCAAAATTGTTTGAAGGGATGTCCACACGGATGTCGCATCGACCATCACCGCATACATCTGCCATATATGAAAGCGTCTTGGGAGAGACGTCCACGGTGACACGGTAGAGGGCGTCGCTGAGACACTGTAGGACGTCGCAGATAACGTCCACCGGAATGGTTGAATGTCTCCGTGAACATGGCGGTATTTCTCAAGCTTAAACGTCCGGGATGCCTTTACAGACATCTCAAACGGTGTCTCTGTAGACATACGTGATGACATCAGGCGCGACATAAGAGAGCACGTCCGAGTACGACTCTCTGAGTCAATGTACGCGATGTCTCAAAGGTCATCCGTGACGTTGTGCACGACGTTTGATGTGACATCCCGCTGGTCATGCGCATGTTGTAGGTGGCATGTTCGCAATGACATCCGCAACAAGCAAACACTGATGAGGACCTTCGTAATGATGGGCAAATACCACATCTCCCGCACTCTCTGCTTGAAACAAGACAGATCGTCCTCTCATACGTCTGGTTCACAAGGCGTTGCGGCATTATATTCGTTTGATCACCCCAACCCACTCTGGGATCAAGATCCTTTGCATGCGGACTGGATGTTAAGCCTTTTTTCACGATCTTCACCATGTTGCCATATGGATATCCAAAGTCGTCAACAGTGATGTGTAGCCGCTCCTGCTTCACATACGTCATTGCTTTCCAATTATGCGGCGACATTTCATTCGCCTCATCGTCGTATCTCCGTGTCATAAAACAGGGATATCAAAAACCGCCTTTGTAGGCTCCAGCCACAGATCACACGAATCATGCAAATCCTTTTCTTAAAGTTTGTTGCTCCAATCAAATTATGTTTTCAAAATGACCAATTCGATTCATGATGTTATGAAAAATATGATTCGGATGGTGTACAAACTTTGCAATTGTACATAATCTGTACTGACATTCTCTAGCGATGTTACCTATTGTACGTAGGAGTGTACAAGAATGTGGAGGGAATATTGTAGACAGCAACTGCAAACAAAATAGGGCCGCAGGATAAGCTTTACGCAATATATGTATGTAGACGAAAATAGCACTGAAAAAGTTACTCAGTGAAGAAAATAAAGTAGCCGGCATGTTGGGAGTTGTACTTCACTCTCTTCTTCTGGAACAATATGTACTTCATGTTGATGTTGTATTGACGATGACAAAAAGAAATCATGGATGTGATTTAATGCAGGCACTGTTGCATTCCTAAGTTCCATCGCCATAGACAACCGCCATACAACGATGCGTTTTTCCTGAGACGTCCACTGCAACACGGAAGAGGACATAGCCTGCGTTCACATTGATGGGGCCATGTTCAAACGTTCGACATCGATACGTCATCCACAACATCTACCGTCACGGTCCAATTTCTCAATTAACATTGCCACATGTCTCCATCTGAAATGATAGCCAATTGCGTCTGCAGAAGTCACAAACAATGTCTCTTTGGACATCGATGAAGACATCGGAGTCGACATAGGAGACATCGTGCCAGTATAGACTGATGTAATTGTTGACGTGGGTAGAGGTCTGGAAGGTCATCTGTGACGGCTGAAAGAACATCCTCTGAGACATTAGATGCGCCATAGAGGACAACGGACAAGCACGTGTGTCTCAATCTATGTACGCGATATGTGAGAGGACACAACACGGACGTTCACGGATGTCTCAAACAATGTGCGCGATGTCGCCTGTGTCATCCATCGGGGCGCGCAAGGTACGTCACAGCAGCAACACTTGCAATGCAAATACGTCTTCTCTCGGAGCAGGATTATGGCGTGCGACGTTCATAGGTGAAACATGCACCTCTGCTTTCGTCAATGACATGTTCGTTCAAGACGCTGTGCTATCAAAAATTTATAGCTGAAAATTCCATCCACAACCTTCTTTTCTCTTTCATAATTTTTGTGTGCACTTGTGCACTACAACAAAGCACTGATGTTTTACACAAACATCAATTTGGACTGCATGTTTGTTATTTTTTACCTCTTTTTTTGGCATTGGTATAAAACATCACTTAGTTGTAGTAGTTCAAATTTTTTCATTTCTACCATCAATTTCTATTTATGAAGTTCTAAAGATTAAAAAGACGAGCAAAGTTTTGCACTTTGACAAAGAAGTTGATGAACTTTACCATGCAAACACCCATACTCATCATTCCACTTTCATCATGTTTATTACAGTGTTTTTTCAAAAAAAAACTTAGGTACTATCAAAAACTTCATATTTCTTAATATACTTATAAGCATTTAGACACAAGTGTAAGATGTTTATTTGTCTAAAAATAAAATTGTGCTTGTATCAGATTTTATTTGATTAGAATATTATAAAAATAAAATTTAACAAATTCTTAGACATGAAAAACTTTTTTAGAAAAGCAAGACGTTTTAGTAATATGAAGTCTTTAAATTTATCTGAGTGCAATATAAATTCAAAAATTACAGTCAATAGCCAACATTGGAATGTTTGGAAGGATGTCAATAATGACATCTTGCTGTCCATGAAGATGTCTAAGATGACGTCCATAAAGATGTCTAAGAAGACGTCCATGAAGATGTCTAAGATGATGTCCATGATGTCACTATGATCATCTACTGGGCTGACTTTCATCCAGTTCACTGGATGAACAGAGGCGGCGAGGGTTAGCTGCCGCAGCCAGAGTTAGGTCATGAGACCTTTAAGAGGAATTAGAGGTTGCACAAAGCTCATTTTTGTCTTCATTTCTCCAAGAAGTCAGAGTTTAGAGTGTAGAGGTTTTCAAAAGTCTTGCCATCTATTTTTAGAATGATTGTAAACTATAGTAAGAGAATAGTAGTTGTAGAGATGGGTGTGGAGAATAGTAGTTGTAGTTGTAGAAACCCATCCTTACAACTAGTTGTAGAGAGAGAATAGAGAATAGTAGTTGTAGAAACCCTAAAACTTGTAGTACTTGATTTGTTATGGAAGAAATCCTAAAACTTGTAGTATTTGATTTGTTGTGGAAGAAACCCTAAAACTTCTAGTATTTTATTTGTTATGGATGAAACCCTAAAACCTGGAGTGTCCTAATGACTTAGGTATCCTAATATATGCAGTGCAAATGCACAAACTCTGTGAGGCAGCGCTCGTCAAGCTGTTGAGCAATTCTTGATCGATATTGTTACAGTCTTGATGTAGAATGGTATTGCACAAGGAAGTGTAGCTGCTGGCTAAAGACTTGAATCCCAGACACAACTAGAAAGGGCGATCGCAACTTGCAAATTATTGAATTTTCAAGCCAGTGTATGCAGGTATGGCCTTCATGTTCGTAGCTTGCACCATATATTTACATCATAGATGTCACTAGAGATGTCATTGGGCATGGCACCAAAGATGTCATCATAGATGTCACTGTAGATGTCACCAGAGATGTCAACATAGATGTCACCACAAATGTTAGGGTTGGATGTCTGCGCTTGAGCTCCTAAATCTACAGCCCTGTTTTCCACCGAAACATGGTGATGAAGAATGTGATTGGGACAGTGAGCCATTGCAAGCATTTGTGGAATTTTTGAACATGATTATGTGCCAATGCTTCCCCTAGAACACGGTTTAGGACATGGTTGCGTCTAGCCAGACGTCCATGGCAACACTGCATTAGACATGGTTACGTCTAAGCAGGATTCCCTGGCAACACAGAAGATGACATATTTACGTCTAGCCAGACATCCCTGGAAACATGGTAGAAGACATGCTCACGTCTCGTGAGACGTCCACTTCCAGACGTAATTTTGTTGCATATAGCTTTCTTATGTACAAAGGCAGACATTAGAATGTCGCAAGTGTCCTGGAATGATTCATTTGTGAGAATGGGCTTTGTTGATCATTGAGTAAGGTGACTATGTGGCAGACGTCATACACGAGATGGGGACGTTCCATGAAACATAGAGACGTTTCACCGAACATCCGAGAACCATTGCGCGTGTGAATGAGTTGTATCAGGTCCATGATCCGCTTCCATGACGCAAGTGCAACATCATAATCTGAGTTGCCATGTTCTGAGATGCTATGTTGTACTATGTGGTGGGTTGCTCTGGAAGGGGTTTCTACATCAACATGTACTCTAGAATGCTATGGTATGTGATATAAATATGTAATTAGGCAAGGTTTTTTTTCGTACAGCCGAGGGTGAGACAGTCACTCCAAGCAGGAGGACGACGATGAGTCGGACGATGAGGACGAGGAGAACCCTAAATGAGGACACGGAAGAGGAGGAGACACCGCCTCCGTCTCAGCGGCGGCGCAAACTGATGGAGCGGGATTGGGACAAGAAGCCGTTGACTGTGGACCAAAATGGCCACCCATACGGGGCATTGGTGTCGGCGTTCGAGAATGACTTGCGGCTGATCTCGAGGGACTTGGATCCATGTAAAAAATTTCCCAAGCAGATTGAGCGGACGAAGGAAAGATTTTTGAAGCGCGTGTGGGCAGGTACACCCTTCTTATTTGTGCGTCAAACTCCCAAGCCGTAGTGAAGAATTGAAACAAACGACATGCTCATCTCATTTTTTGTTGCTGCCTATAACATATGAACATTACGATTTGACATTCCATACACATGATTCTCCATTTCTTGAAAGTGATATGCAGGATGTTCACGGATGTTTATGGAGACTTCTAAGGATGTCTTATGAGATGTGTGAGGATGTACATGGAAACGTCCCCTCTGATAAGGGGACGTCTCAATCACAACATGCACGTCGCATTTTGCGTGCTTCTACCCTGCAACTATCTCTGATGTTCTTTTTCTTGTTTCTTCGCCGTGAATAACTCTCGTGCATGCGTGATGCGTGAATTTGCAATATGGGAGGTGAGGGGGGAGAACAGCCGGAAGACAGTAGACCCGGGGTGGATTTCCGTTCAAGTCAACAAAGAGCTAACCTACAGACAGTTCGGGCTCAACCGACTGATCGACCAGAAACAACGGAAGCCACCTGATATCACCAACAAGCAATGGAACTTTCTTGTGGCGAAGAGGGGGACTCCGGAGTCCAGGGAAAAGTCGGAGCAGATGCGGAAAGTATCCAAGGGGAAGGGCACACGGTCGACACAGATGGCCGCACTCCGAGAGGTTGCGGTAGTGAAGCTAGTGCGTCACAATTTATGCAATGTACGCATGTCCAGTCGAGCTTGTTGTATGTTGTTTGCCGAATGTGTAAAGATCTCCTGTGTAGACGACGATGTGATTGAAAATGCCTCTACAAACATCCATCTATTTCCACTGGCGTTTTGAACATAGTAGGTGACGTTAGTGAATGTCTTAGACAACGTGAGGATGTTTCATTATGCGCATTGATGTCGTCGCAAACGCAGCTGGATGTCACCGTGGATGTCACAGTCTTCTTCTGCGACCAATACGTGGTTCCGGCAGTTCTTTCTGATACTCGCTGCAGTGACAATGCGAACACAATGGTCCAGACCAAGCGGGTAAAGAGGTGAGGGTAGACATGCTGGAACACTGAGGCGTAACCACGTTGTGGATGACATCTGGGGAACGACTTAGGAAGCGCACGGACGTTTGCCGAAACATCCCTGCATTTGTGGAGACATCGCATAGACATGTTTTGGAACACTGCGATGGTTTTCGGAACTCTGTCTAGGCAATTCAACATGGTGTATTTCTGAATGCGATGTCTGTTTTCCTTGTCCTCGTCACGAGTGTGAAGTGTATAGGACTGAAGTTGTAATGTGCGTGAATGAAAGCTTGCGTGATGACAAGTAGGGGAGGTACAGTGAATTTGATGACGTGGATGGAGAGGGGAGGTCATGAGTTTGGTGTGCATACCATAGTTCAATGTCTAGTGTGAATGCGTGCATTTCAAGTACTAGTGATGACTTGGAAGTGCAGGAGGTTGTGGACAAACCGGGGGGGTTCTGCAACAACTGTAAGGCGCATTACTAAGCCCGACAACATAACAAAGACACCTTCAAGGATACCGAAGCCTGCACGATTGTCTAAACCGGGGAAGACCGACACACTGAAGCCGACAAGGCCATCCAAACCAACCAAGCCAGATTCAACGAAGCAAGCGGGCCAGTCGAAACCGAGGAGTGCAGCTGACAAGGTTGGGAAACGTAGAGGCACTGACATGTTTGGACTTGTATACACGCTTCACATGATTGTCTAAAATTCACCTTTGCGGCGTTTAATACGGCAAATTATGCAATGTCTAAGTGGTTTTTAGATTGTCATTCATAGTCCCATCAGACATTGCATAGAAAGAGTCCATGACATGATGTCATTGCACAAGTGCAGGGTGGCACGTCAACAAGAGTAGAGGCGGCCAAGAAGAAATGAACATGCACCACGAATGAGACGTAGGTGAGCCACAAGAACCCAGAATGAACGTAACGGTACAACATGGACGATGGGCACGACGCTTGCGCAGACGTCAGTTGAGACGCTGTTGCGACTCCAGGAGCGTCCGCTTGTTTGATAGAACATCCCAGGAGACGTCTTAACCTGTGATGTAGCTTGAAGTATTTGTTGGGAGACGTATAGAACATTGTTTTTGTATGCGAAGAGGGTCCGGCGGTCATGCACGTGTACAACGTTCCAAGCATATATAGAACGTCCCAAGTATGAGGAATTCCATATTTTTTGGCCATCGCATGGGCCTTGTTTAACCGCAATTGTTGTTGGCATATGTTCATATGCAGTCTCAGACAAGCGCCGATGAGAGTACAGATAATTCTGGGAGCACCGACAGCAAGCGATGACATTGGAGCGAGTGCAGCTAGTAGATGCATAGTAGATTGATGGGTGGTGGACGTGCCCGTAGATGTGGACTCTGCGCCATTTGAGGTCACGGACTGAATAGTTATCACTATTGAACTGTGCTGTAGTAACGTTATATACAAATGTAATGCGAGTACGTATTTGTGACTGGCAGGCATCACTCCCATGGTATAGTACAACTGCTCTGCAATGTGACGTATGGATGCTCACCGAGACTAGTGCATGTTATGCGAGATGTATTACTGTGCATGCTGTTCATGACATGGGGATGTTGGGGTGGTCGCGAAGGATGTCTCGGTGCATGCTCGACTGGTGACGTGAATATGCTTCGTGCGACGTCTACATATAGCGGCAGCTGTCTTTCACAAAACGCGGTAAAGGACGTCAGCATGTTTTATGGGTCGACTATGTGATGATGATTCTGTCTTCTATAACATGTTAATGAATGACGTCAAATGTTTGAGGGAACGCCTTTGTGATGACGATGATGTCTTTTGTGACACGTGTTATGAGATCTGGGGATGTTAGGTGGGACGACTCTCTTATCATGATGATGTTTTCCACAAACAATATTCGTGACGCAGTGCATGTTCTGTAAGCCATCCCCGAGAACATAGGCACGATTGCCGAATGACGTGACCATGCTTCGTGAGACGTCTACGTTTAGCGCGGCTGTATCTCACAACACAAGGTACAGGACATGAGGATGTCTTCTGGGTCGGCTCAAGCATGTCTATGCTCCTGTCTTTTGTAACATGTTCATAAATGACGCAACATATTATAGACCACGTCTTTGCGATGACGATGATGTCTTCCGTGACACGTGTGAGATGACCTCGGGATGTTCTCTGGGACGACTCTCTTATCATGATGATGTCTTCCGAAAACATCCACCTCACCGCATTCGATGTTCTGTAAGACGTCTTGGAGAACATTAGCACGATTGCATAGTGACGCTCGCAGGACCTCTGCTACGAGAAGCTAAAAAAATTGCCACGTCTTGGATAACAAGGCGCACGTCATCCTGAACGTCTTCAAAGACAGAACGTAAACAACGCCACGTCCGAGGAGATGTCTCGGAAAACGCGCTAAGACATTCATGTACACATGAGCCAAGACATCCGCAATGGGTTAGGGTCATTCATCCACGGTCTTTCATACGGCATTCATCCACAGTCATCCACATTCATCCATTTGTTGACATTCATCCATGGTTTTATTTACAACAATCATCCACACTCATATATGCCTTCACTAGTAGAAATCTTGTATAACATGACAAGCCTCGAATCGGTCTCCAAAAAGAATGGCATGCAGAAGTATACAAAAAACATACAAAAAACATGCAGAATTAGTTGTGCACTAGCACTAGCACTAGTACTCTGCTTGGCACTCTGAAGGTCATCCTAATAGTCAGACCTCACCATTCAATTCTCCACCAACACCAAACACCATAAAACTAAGCACTAACTTATAGTAAGCTCAAACGAGGAGCTCAAAGAAATCAACCAAAGGAGTATTGTACATGTGATAAACAAGAAATTAGCCCTGACAATGGCTATGAAAAATAGATATATAATATAGTAATAGGAAAGTACAACATTAATGAGGTCAAGTCATTGATCGCCTCATCATCCCCATATATCAAACCATTATTAACCACGCCTGTGCATAGCGACATGGAGTCTTCCTCAAATTCACTAGCACTCGATTGAGTTTGAGACACATTGAGGTCAAAATCAACCTCTACAGCAACATCTAAATAATCAAAAACAAGAGAGTCATACTTCGGGGGAGGATCTAATAGAAGAGGTGGAGATACTTGCAACGCCTGCAACTATGCAAGATCTTCCGCATATGAAGGAAGTCTCCAACTCTTACTTGGGCTTGGAAAGAGTCTACAATGCAGTAATAGAATGAAACGTTTAGACATAATTAATACAGTGAAGCTCAAATCACAATAGAAATTAAAATTGAGAAGAGTAAGCACCACTTACTTACTCATTGTCCTCTACACGACGGCGCTTTACTGCAGGAGCCTTCTTTGGCTTCTTTGCGGATGCTGCAGGAGCAGCAGGAACTGGTGGAGCCTTTGCAAGAGATATCATGGGCTTTAGAACAGCCTCAAACAACTTCTTGTTACTCTCCATGCTCAGAACGTGCCTACCTGTATTTTTGCAAGCAGTGATGGAACTCCCTAAAAAGAACTACACCATAAACGTATAAGTACACATTAACACAAATGAAAGCAAAGGCAAATAGTTTGCAAGGAAAGCAAAGAAGATTAATACATACCAGTGGCAGCTGCTACATCGATCACAAGGTCTCCAGCAGTGGTCAAAGCCAACACAAGGCAAGCAAAGAAGTACTCATCCTTCTCCCTTGGGCCTCGCCATGGACGAGCACCATCCATCAGAAGGTTGGTGCAGTGATTGATCAAAGTGTCATTGAGGCCAACGTTTACACCGTGGGCAACCAACTCCGGCACACCACGAATGGAAAATGATGAACGCCACGACACAAAGTCCTCACGCCGAGACACACGTTTCAGCAGAAGGATATTAAACATGTTCGTCGTAGTATTGGGAACCTTTGCCGAACTCATGGGCAAATAATTAACCCCCATCCACTCTTTGTAGATAGCAAATCCAAAAGACTCAAAAGACGTCTCGATGTCCTCAAGGAACTCACCATTGTCAAACGGGAAAAAAAGCAAGAGTGCGCCATTGTCATGTAGAATCTCATCTGCAAAGGCGAACAACTCCTACAAATAATCCTCAAACTTAGCATTCCAAGAGGGCACCACGGATGATGGCACCGAGACATTTGGCACCGGTAGTCCCTCTGGTAGGTCTGCGATTACCAAGTCTGCCTGTACAAGCAAAGATGGCACCCCACGGAAGCTAACAAGACCGCGAAAGAGAGCATGACACAGCAAAGTTTTGAACCTCACGAATAAATGTTTGCTGGTCAAAAACGGATTGGATGATGACAAGCGCCTGCGAACTAGAATCAATAGGTACAGGCTGTGATAATGTGGGATGACTCGGCTGCTTCACCCGACTCTGAGTGACTGGAAGGGCATCAGTCAACACTGTGTCGCCTCTTGTAACAGACTTGGCCTTGGTAGTGACCTTCTTCGATGCAGTCTCCGTGACACTACTGTTAGCCGTTGTTGCTGCCTTCTTCTTTGATGTAGCCTTCTCCTTTGCTAGCGCCTTCTCCTTTGACTTCGTTGAATCCTCAACTGCAGTCTCATCGGCATCTTCCTCTTCATCTTTGTCCTCATCAGACAGCTCGACCACGAGAGTCAAAGACTTCTTCAGACTTCTTCAGCTCAGCCTCCTCATCAGGCACAAAACTCTTGGGGCACTCGATGTACCAGCAGCATTCCAAGAGGTGATCCTTGCTAAAGTTCTTCTTCTGCGTCTTTGAGAAGAGGTAGGTCGGTGAGGACAAATCGCACCATCCTTGTACACAAGGTGGTAACTTTTGAATTGCCCCTGCTTTTAGAAGCACTTGCTTCATGTACCTGCTTAATGACAATAATTCAATATCACTTTCATTAGTCACATTCTTGAATTACCTCCCTCACTCGCATTACATGTTCTCTTACATGCTCGCATTACTCACTGTACACACTAGCAGCCATTACGCAAGGCATTGCCCATCGCTGAAATTCTCAAATAACTCACATTACAAGTTCCATCACGAGCTTCAACCACTGAGAGTGAGAGCGTAAGGGAGACATTGATCAAGCATGAAGGAGCCAACGGGAATATTGAAAGAGGCCAACTCGCGACCCTAATGGAGCGAGCATGCCAGCATGAAGGAGCCACTGTGCAAGCATAAAGGGCTTGCATGACACGAGTCCCCATCGCACACAGCTGTCACTCGACATGGAGTCATGGACGTGCCTCTGCCGTCACTCGAGCCTTCACTGCCCTCAGCCATCACTCAAGCCTTCACTGCCCTTAGCCAACACCCAAGCCTGGACTGCCTTCAGCCTTAGCCCGCACTCAAGCCCTCGGCCGTGAACCCACAGCCAGCACTCGAGCCATCAGCCTTGAGCCTTCGCCAGCATGAAAGAACAACTATGGGCAGTGACCATAGGGGCAGCATGCCTGCAAGAACAAGCGTGTGAGCATGAGAAACTGAGTGCGAGCATCCAAGCCATGCAGTCGGATCCGACTCTTGATCCTAGACTCCCAGTGGCAAGCATCCATGCCAAGCTGTGATTCAGCAGTCGGGTCCGACCCCTCATGCTTGACTGCCCAGTGGAGAGCACTCGTGCCAATCTCAGATTCAGCCCTCGCATTGAGCCCGCAATTGGCACTCAAAGCCCACATAAGCGCCCACTAGAATTCTCGCATCGGGCCATGATCAGCGTCATAGCCCTCAACCCTCACTGGTTCACAGCATGCTTGCCCAGTGCCCACTAGCGTTCTCACCCTCAGTCCACTAGCATTCTCGCACCATTGCTCAATAAATATCTCACACACTGCCCACTAGCAGCCACGCACCACTGCTCACTAGTTCCTAGAAGTCTTTTGGAATTCTCACACCACAGCTCACAAGAATTCTTGCACTAATGCCCACTAGCATTCTCGCACTACTGCTCACTAAAATTCTCGCAGCACTGCTCAATAGCGTTTTCACCCACTACCGACTACCATTCTCGCACCACTGCTCACAATTGCTCTCACACACTTCCGACTAGCACTCTCGCACCACAGCTCAGTAGAATTCTCACACACTGCCCACTTGCATTTTGGCACCACTGCTCACTAGAATTCTTGCAGCACTGCCCACTTGCATTCTCGCACCACTGCTCACGAGAATTCTCACACCACAGCTCACTAGAATTCTCACACACTTCCCACTAGCATTCTCGCACCAGAGCTCACTAGAATTCTCACACACAGCCCACTTGCATTCTGGCACCACAGCTCACTAGAATTCTTGCAGCACTGCCCACTTGCATTCTCGCACCATTGCTCACTAGAATTCTCACACCACTGCTCACTAGAATTCTCACACCACAGCTCACTAGAATTCTCACACCACAGCTCACTAGAATTCTCACACACTGCCCACTTGCATTCAAGCACCACTGCTCTCTAGAATTCTTGCAGAACTATCTACTTGCAATCTCGCACCATTGCTCACTAGAATTCTCACACCACAGCTCACAATTATTCTTATAGCACAAGTGCCCGCTAGCATTCTCGCCCTCACGCATTCCCACATCTGTGGCTTGTGACTCACATTCCTTCACTGCCCTCACTGCCATGTGACTTGCAATACATATTACTCGCATTCGCATAGCTTTTAATAATTCACAATACTTTCCATTAGTCGCATTCTAGCAGCACAACTCACATTACTTCCCATTGCTCATACTAGTACGCACTAACTTATATCCCACATACGCGTTTCAATCAACAATATATCACTTTGCATATGTAAGGCTGGAGAACTAACCTTAGACAGAGTCGCTTCACAACAAGATCACCTTCCTTGACTTTCTAAAATTTTAGGGTTTTACAGTACGCATCAGGCCCTAAAAAATGGGTGTTGTACGCCTTGTCCCAAAGGCATATCCTCCAATTCTCAATGTAGTCCTCAAAACTATCAACATCTTTAGATTCATCAATTCCGCCAACCAGAGCTAGGTAAGCAACCAGCTCCTGATTAGCTGTCTCCTCTAACCCTGCCCAAAATGCAGCACGATCCAACCACTTCTTTAGAACGTCCTCACCTGCACGATACTTGGGAAACCTTAGTGCCAACCGAACAAATGATGGACTATTCCACCATTTCAGCCACCGTATCTTATACTTGGGCTCGACCATTGCTGTTGCCACCAACTATAATTTCTCCAGTGTCATCTCGATTTTTGTAGAAATATGTGCACTATAATGCTCCACAATCTGCAAGTGAAAGGAAAATGGAATCAAAATTCAATAGTAGCTAACATTGAAGTGATCAAGCATCGGACCCGACCATCAATCTATAACATGCTTCTTTCATCCACAAATATTGAGTGGAACATATAAGGAAAAAGTCAGCCATATCTAATTGGCCTATTGTCGGACGTTGTGTTAAATTTCATTTTGATCAATCAAAGCCAATTCCAAACCACACTCGTACTACAGTACCACACAATCTCACCAAGCTTGTGAATAGGGTTAAGGGACCCGACACCTCATTTTTGCATGATTTGCAAATGGTCCACACATGCTAAACTACCGTGCAATTCCCAAGACTTACAGGCTCAGAGGCACGTGTTGGACATATTAATTAACCAATACGTAGTTCATCTTGGCTTGAAGCATTCTCAAGTGGCAAACTTGAACCCATAAAAGAGCACAAGTCGGGTCTGACCCCTCTTTTCCATCTGTTGTGAACATGATGCGTACAAGCTAAATGACTTGACTCCTTGCAAGGCTTCGGGTCTGACCCCTGAATTCCTCCTGTAGTATACATAATAAGCAAGATAATATGGTTCCTTTCAAGAGTCGGGTCCAACCTCTACTTTCCACTTACCATGGACATTATGCTTACAAGCAAGTAGAACACGCTCCAAGCAAGGTTCGGGTCCGACCCCTAAATTCCTCCTGTAGATTTCTTGAGCGTGCAAGCAAGACAATCTGGTTCTAATTTACTTTCCTAGCTGTGGACATGATGCTTACAAGCAAGCAGAATACGCTCCAAGCATGGGTCGGGTCCAACCCCTAAATTGCTCCTGAAGTTGACATGATGCGTGGGTGCAAGACAAATCTGGTTTCAATCAAGAGTCGGGTCCGATTCCTACTTTTCACGTAGTTCATCCTAGCTTGAAACATTCTCAAGTGGCAAACATGAACCCATAAAAGAGCACATTACTACAGTTACTCGGAAATATAGGATATCTCGTGATAACTCGCACTCTCTAAACTCAGCAGCATTCTTGTAAGTCGGACCCGACCACTAGTTTCTCACTATCCAAAAGACAATGCATAATTTGCATTCTTCACTCACACGCATAGTTTTTTTGCAAGTATGACGAGCTTCCCAGTATCACTCACATATATCAAAAAGCTTGCACACTGTTGCCACAAGCTTCACAAACTTGCCAGCTGCACTCACATGCACCATGAGCCTGGACAAGTGTTACATTCAGGTCCGACCTTTACTTTTTAACAGTTGTGGACATGATGCGTACAAGCTATTTAAATGAGCTGGCTCCAAGCATGGGTCGGGTCCGACCCCTAAATTCCTCCTTTATATTCCATTATGCGAGCAAGCAAGACAATCTAGTTGCAATCAATAGTCGGGTCCGACCCCTAGTTTCCACTTTCTGTGGACATGATGCTTACAAGCTAAATGAACACGTTCCAAGCATGGGTCAGGTCCAACCCCTAAATTATTCCTGAAGTTGACATGATGCGTACAAGCAAGACAAATCTTGTTCCAATCAAGAGTCGAGTCCGACCCCATATGCACGGCACACTATTACAAGGAAGGTTGATCTGGCTTCCAGCAAGAAACGGCTCCGACCTCTCATTTATAGCACTCCCTGGTTGTCATATGCACACTGTCTATTTATTTTGGATTGACCATTTTACTCACGCAGTCACAATACTCGCTCACGTTACTCGCCAATTGCACAGTATCTCCCATCACTCACACAATCCAGAGCCAAGGTGCGAGAGTAATGGACAAGCGTGGGAAGCGTGAGGCCAACGTGCAAGTATGAGGGCCAACGTGCAAATCTGAGGGGAAGCGAGCTGAAGCCAATAATGCCATCACTCGAGCCCTCACATCCCACAGCCGTCTCTCAAGCCCTTAGCCTTCAGCCCTCAGCCTCTAACCTAACATTCGCGTGATATAAGCGTTTAAATAGCAGTCGGACTTGACCCCTGCTTTTGATCTGCCCGAAGCTAGGTGCATATGTCGCACTCCAAGCAGAAAGATCACACCCACTCACATCACTTGCAAACTCACAATCACGCACCATAGGAATGAATCACACAAAATTCATGATCCATGGTCGAATATTTCGAACCCGACTTCTACTTTCCACTCGTCTAATTCTGAATGTATACGTCCCAAGCTACGAGCTAACCAAGCTGGGTCCTGGTGTACAAATTAGCCAAAAAGCACGTTTATTACTCACATCTCACAAAGACTCAATAGACATTCCATGCACACTTAATAATCGCTTCAAGATATCAAAATTTATCACACTCACCTGCTCCATGAAGGCAGGTCCAAAGGCAGGATTAGCAATTGAGGACGCTTTGTTGAACGCAGTAAAAAGCTCCTCTTTCTTCTTAGAGATAGCCTTGTCAACATACTCCTGGAGGCCTACGTCACTTTGACTGCCCTCCTCTACTTCCTCCCAGTACAACTGCACAGTCTCATTTGCAACTTGCACAATCTCATCCTGCATATTCACACAAAAAATTAATCCTCATTCCACGGATATGTACTTATTGGCTATGCATGTTAATATAGCATTGATTGAGAGGGGGATTACTTACGCTCCAAATGAAGTTAATCATCAAGTCTCGTGTAAGTGGATACCAAGTCTTCACTGACTTTGACTGGCATGATTTGAATTGCTCTGCTATGAGCATCGGCTTAAAGTACTCCAAGTCATATGATCCATACATTTGAACTCGGTGAAGAGTGTGTACCAAACTAGTCTTCACGTGAGCGATTTGGTTAGCACTGCACATTTGTCATTTGAATAATGTAAATTTCAATTCCAAAAGATTTAAAATACGATAAAAATCAAGCAATCAAATTCAATCAATAGAACTTAATGTCATGGCTTACGAGTTGATGTCGTGCATCGCACTAAGAATATCTCCATGACCTCCAGTTGTGTCAAGTACGACGTACTCGGGATTTCCATTCTTTGAGTACTACTGTTGGTCACTTCCATGAAGACTCTCGATAACCTCTTTGCACGCCATGAGTCGATGGTTTCCATCATAGACAAAGAACATGGAGCCACTTAAACACTAGAGATTAGGGTCAGACCTAAGCCTCTGCTCGAATGCATCATTCTTTGATAGCCAACACGAGTTCTATTGGTCCATGATATCCCAATTCAACATCCTCGTCTGATTTTGGTCATTTGTCACAAACACATACATGGCAGCCGAATTGGGCTTGTATCCAAAGCGAAATGCTCCCATTAACTTCACTACATCACATCGGAGTGTTGGTCTAACCATTGGCATGTGAATCATTCGACAAAGTGGGATTTTTAAAACGTCCCTAGAGAAGGGTTTCGATCTCATTCTTTCAATGAGCTCGCTGAAGTTTCCATGAATTAAGCCTGCATGGACTTTGTCTCCTGCCTTTGTCAGGCCAATGACCTGACGACGCCCACGCTCTAATGGGGGCAATGGCTCAAGCGTGGCAACAGTTGCATTACCAATGACCGCTGACCCTGTACCATCACCTACCTCTGACTAGCCAACATCACCAGCCTTTGAGCCGCCACCATTACCAGCCATTGCTTTACCGCCATCACCAGCCAATGTCTCGCCACCACGAGCGGGCACTAATCCTTCACCACCACGAAACGCTGACCCGCTCCCACCACTTAAACTAGACCTGCCAATCACACCACCTGATTCAGAGTCCCCGAACTCGCTTGATTCGCATCCTAAGACTATTTGCGCTGGATCTCCAACCGGGTTGGGCGTAGCTTGAACCACCTCCACTTCTATCTGGTCTTGGGAGTTGGAAATTGATGTTTGTCCTCTCGACCCTGCCTCCTTTACAGCTCTGGGTCTCTTCATCTCATGAACCTGCATTCATTTTACCACCATCCGTGTCATTACACTTAGTGGCATTCCAGACCCATTTGTTATGGACAATCCAAGACCAATGGTCGCGTGCAACTACAAAATATGAGGTCGATGATAGAGCTTGGCCAATACAAGGGTCGGGTCCGACTGCTGAATCACAGCTTGGCATCAATCTTTGTATCGTGGCTCTTTTGCACACACACTCCAAGCATGGGCCTGACTGCTCGATTAGACCATGCCACAAAACTCTGCCGAGCCATAGGACAGTTCCTCCCTCATGGATCGGGTCCGACTGCTAAAATAGACTTTGGTTTTAAAGCTTGCACTACTTTGTGTTAGAGTTTGGCCACTGGAAACAACCTCGAGCTTTAATGCTATGGGCCAGTCCCCTATCACTAGGGAGTCAAAGATCTAGAGTCGGGTCCGACAGCTGTATCAGTACTTGGATTCAATGCTTGCACTCAATCCCCATATTCACACGCTGGAGCTTGTGGATGCTGGCACATTGCTCCTATACACGCTGTCGTGATGGAAATGCTTCCATCGTGTACATATATGCTCTAAGCTTTGTATTTTCAATGAATGGAGTAGCGGAATGAATATAGTACATATAGTTTGTCTTTCGTTTTAATTAAATCATCAAGGGATTAGGTGGTTTGAAAGGTGTGAATAGGAAAGGGGGGAATAAGTATCTTTTTAGAAGCTCCAAAAGGGAGCATGGGCATATGTGCCCCACCGCCAGCTTTGATTAAATGAGATTTAGTGAGGTCTTGGGGTTTTGAAGATTGTCAAGAGTTTTTTTGTGTGTGAAAATAGAGAGAGTTTTGAGACAGAATTTCGACTTAATGTAACTCATTGACCAAGACTTTGTTTAAATTGAAACTTTGAGAGATTGTTCCTTGTGATGAGACCTTTCCGAATTGATATTGTAACTTGAATTTAGAGTTGTATTGCAAAAGTTGTAGAGGTTGGAAGTTTGTGGAAACCCTTGGCCGTCCATTGAGAGGGCAGAGGTTTCGACGAGCTACAACTTTTGTTGTATCTATCAACTTGCTTTGAAATTTTGAAAATGTATGTATCATTGTAATAGCTTTTCAAAAAATTATTACTTTTATGATTTGGAGTACCGAAGAGAAAGTTGTGAAGGCTTGGAGGTTGACTGCCTTTGGAAAGAAGCAAGCTAAGACTTCGAGGACCATAACTTTTGGTCATTGTGCTAATTTCTTTTGAAATTTACAGGAGTGATAGCTTATAAGATTAGCTCTTCAGATTGCTATCACTAAATCTATTTGGAGTTTTATTGAAGGAGTTGTTGTGTGTTGAAGTTGAGAGGTCGATTCTCTCTATAAACAAAGAGACTGAAACTTTGATTAGCCATAACTTATGGACAGAGTTTAGAGTTTCTTCAAAACTTATACATATTGTAGTAGTTTGTATTAGCTTTTCAAAATGCTATTGCACTTGTATGTAAGTGCTTTAGAGCAAAAGTTATGAAGATATAAAGAGGCGGAGGTTGGTTGTCAATGAAAAATTAAAGCTTCCATTTTGCTCTCTTATAACTTTTGGACAGTAACTTAAATTCAAGTGAATTTTGGAGAAGTTTTAGTTTGTTGTTTTAGCTTTCCAAAAAGCTATTACACTTAGCTTTTGAAGACTCGAGCCATCTATAGCATCAATTTGAAGGTCGCAGCCACAATAGGAGATTGCCTTGAGGGTTTCTTTGTGTTTTTGAACACTTTGAGACTTGAAAGCAAGAAGATTTGAATACTTCAAGACAAAAAGACGTGAAAATTCGTGTGTTGTGGCTTGTGGCTCGTTGTCTTTTACTGTTGTTCCTAGCCGGTTTTGGAGGCTCGTTATCTTTTATTGTTATTCCCAGCCGGTTTTGGAGGCTAGTTGTTTTCAATTTTGTTTTGTAAAATTTGTTGCGGCGAAGTGAGATTGATCACCTACACGGTCGTATTTATGTTGTTCCCACCGGTGAGGCACGTTTGTTGGTCACCGTGGGTTTGAGATTTAGGAGCCATCTTTCGGACGGTCTCAGCTCGTGGTCTGGCCGTCCCGTTTTACCCGTCCGAGGCCCGTGGTTTCTTATTACCCCACCCTTACCCCTACACCTGTTTAAAGCTATTGCAGGATAGACTACTGAGAAGAGATTTGAAGATTTGAAGAGTACAAGAATTCAAGTCACAACCAATCTCCCAAGCAATCTGATCATCGTGTCGCAGCGAGATTCCCAGTGAATTCTTAGAGCGCGCTCCTCTCTACTCGACAACGCTGCCATTCTGCTTGCACGCCGTTCTTTTTGCTCGTACGCTGGCACGGTGCCGTAATACACGCACGCTACCATTCTACTCGCACGTTGTCCTCTTTGCTAGTACGCTGGCCCTTGCTACTTACAAGCTTACTACAAATCACTCGTGCCTCACTGCCGTGACGCGTTACTCGTGACCCTAAGCTCGCTCTCCCACCATCACTGGATTCTAAGGCATTCTCGCATCACAAGCTAGAGTATTGTAGACATAATTAGTGGCTAGCATTCATTCTAATCTAGGCTTAGGGTTTTCATTACTTGCACACAAAAAAAAGGAGGGTTCATTGGTCAAGCATACCTGTGGGCAAGGAATCAACAAGGCTGCTGACGACCTCAACGCGGGTGGATCCTGCATAATCGAAGCTAGACAGTCAACGCAAGGAGCACTAAAAAGACGCCATGAATCTCACGACAATACATAAAGTACTCGCACTAATTATGGTAGCTAGGGTTTATGAAGGTCAAATTAAACAATACTTGATAGCTAGGGATGTTGAAGGCCATGGGCGAGCTGACACGTATTGGTAGCACCTGGAAGACTGAATCCTGCACCTGAACTTGGAAGGACAAGCATTCAATGAGATCTATGAGCACTTTCGTGTACAAGAATTCTAATGAGGAATGCATCAATGGAGAGGATGATCTAGAAAATTCACAAGGATGGAATTGAGAACCTGGCACGCCGAACTTGAGGATGCGAGCAGCTGTTGCATGAGAGAGCAACTAGTGATTAGAGGTGCAAGACATTGGGAGGAGCAGCATTTGATTTTGAATGTGAGGACCATATACAAGAAGCACAAAACGCACATTACCTGGTTGTAGAGGGAAGGCCACGAGCTCCACAAGCAAGGTGCAGGAGCCTGCATCACAACTGAAGGTGATGAGACGAGATCGACAGCTATTGGCCTCAACAGTTAGGGTTTGGGCGGCCGTTCTTACTTTTTGAATGCTGCCCCTTGCCCATTTGCGCTGCCCCAACTCAAAAAACTGCCCCTTGAAAAAAAGACCCTTGCCCATAACCAGTGCCCCTTGAAATATGCAGCTTGAAGTTCTAATAACCTAGTGGAATAATGTGTAAGATAGAAGTGATACGGTGGCGAAAGAGTGTACTTGAATGTCGTGGGGATCACGAAAGTCCACGGATAGGTGCACCTTTGTCTCAAAATTGGACTGGGATGTTACATTGTCTTCTTGCTCTACTGATGGGCGATGCACGGTCTCTACTGAAAGTTTGGCAAACTCGGCTGTTAAAGCCTTGACGGTGCCCCTCAAGTTAGGAAAACGTCTATTTCTATTCTCTATATTTCTCATCCTAGAACGCCTAAACACCTTTGCACTAGAGAATAGGAGCTTTCCCCTTTTCCTCCTCTTAGCAATTGAAGGTGTCGCACCTTCACATGGAGAGACGTTATGCATCTGAAAAGCTCCTTCATTCACTAGCTACCACTTGCAATCACGTTTTGAGAATTCTGATTTCGTTTAATCTCCTTATGCATCCCAGTCACAATCCTTAAACGGTTCTACAGCTTGGCGCCATGTAATTATTCAGTTCTAATCTAGGGATATTGTTAATCTTGTCATTCACATTTCGGCTGAGAGCTATCTAGTTCTACGCTGCCAGTTCAACAATGACCGTTGCCTAATAATTTTGCGGCTGATCCAATAATACTAGAATGTCGCCAATTCCCCCTTGACAATGCTTCCATTTGTCAGAAATTGGATCCAATAAGAAGATCCCTTCACCCATTGTCACCACACTATTATCAATTTTAAATCAGTCTCGTTTCAGTTGCAAGTCTCTCTTCTCTCATCATGCCTCCCCCAGACCTTCTTGGCGCGCCGGATATAGTCGTGCTCCGAGCTCATGGCGTGGGTCTCCCAGTCACCTTTCTTTTAGACCAAAAAGGGTATGCTTGAGTGTCATGTCAGCGTTTGAGTCTGAGGTTCAATTTTCAGGAAGACACTGTTAGTGTAGAGGAAGAGATTTTCGATGACCTCACGTTTGAGTTGAGTCACACAATTAGTCAATTATCAATTACTGACGAGAATAATTGTAAAAGTTGGAGGCTTGCTCCAGGAAGGTATAGAGTCTATGGATTGACAGATTTCCAAATGACTGCATCTACGAAAATCTTAACCCCTCGTCGTTCCTCAACTTGCACCGTTCAGAACCCCCTTCCTTCCAATGTAGCAGTCAAGGTCAAGCCTGGGTTAGAGACTCCTCATCTTGAAAAGATTAAAGTCGAGCCGGGAACTGATTTCCCCATTATTACCCTCTCACAAAATGAAGACAATAGTCCTTCAAAATCTACTCGTTTTGTCTCTGCCTCATCTAATCCTCCCGTACAGTCAAAGTCTCCTGTGGTTGTGATTCCAAATTCTCGTTCTTCCCCATCACCAGCTTCTAATGAGTGTAGTAGTGTTGTTGCGTGTCTGAAGAAACTTGTCCTCATGCCTGGGAAGAAGAATATCCTAAAAAAGATTGATTATAACTCCATTAGACATGAGAGAGTCACGTATTTGCCCGCAACCTTCAACGATGATGTCATGTTTGAATTGCCTCCACCTGAAGCATCCGCGTCTCGTTCGCAGGCAAAGTCTATGCAAGGAATGGATAAGCGCTACGATGGCCATGTATGGACGAAGACCATCACAACTAACATTACTAATGACATGGGACTTTCATTTCGATCCTCCAATTGTGTAGGACACCTGCAATGTAAGAACAAGGAGTGCGACTACCTTAGACATGAACATCGCATCTACGAAGTCCATGAGACTGAGTTTGATGGATTCACATTCCAAGCATTTTTTGTAGGCCAGGGTCCCCTTATAGATTCGACCTTAGTGTCCAGGGTGTGTAAGGAACCGCCCTCCTGTGTTGCCACTTGTGATGCAAAGATCTACTATGTGTTAGGCAAGCGTAATAGACCTCGCGTTTGCATCCACTTTGGATCTCACGAGTATCCAGTTAAAGTTGGTGACTATAGAGACACCAAAGTCGAAATCAGTAGTCTGATTGGAGACCATATTGAAAAGACTCCGCAGGCGACAAAGAGTGCGGTTGTATTGGAGGCAAGCAAGACTCTCATCGGAGGCTACTTGTTGAGATTTGAGGACGGGGCGATTGCAAGCTACGGTCTACCAAGTGGGGAGTGCAGCTTGTGCAGCTAAAGGCCATGCAGCTCGTGCACTAGCGTAGTAATGCGCACCTCTCAACTTTCAATTAGATCAAAAATTTCACCATCCCAAATAGAGTTTATGCTAATACTTTCACTTTAGCAATTGTTAAGTTAATTTCAAGACTTTGGGCATTACTCAATAGCCTTTTCTGATTTTTACCGAGCAGGGCTAATTAGAGCCATTTTTACATAACATCCTTAGCTAGGTTTTATTAAAAATGCATTTCATATCCCACCTCTGAAATTGAACCATTATTTCATTTCCAAAAAAAACAAATCCAAAAAAAAGTTTTAACTGCACGAAAATCTTAAAAAACAAAAACATCACAAAACAATTAATTAAAAAATAAATAAGCGTAATACCAAAAAAATAAAATGTGGTAGCTTTGTACACACTCGTGGTATGTTGCTATAAATTTTTGAAGTTCAAATTTGACCCCCTTCTAGCATTTCCCATAAAATAGGTGCACTTTTGACAAGCGACACCCTACGAAATCTAAGTAGAAATGCTTAATTTGGATAGAAAGATTGAAATTTTGCAAACTTTATTGTGGTAGACATCTTAACTTTAGAATTCTAAAAACAATGCAATTTGTTTCGTTACAAAACTCCATTCCAATATTTATTGATGATTTTCCAAAGATTGGGTAAGTGCACCAATTTGTAGACCACGACAAAAAGTTTGGGTGACAGTAGCTTGCAACCACCCGACGACCCGCCGAAGACATTGAGCTTTGAAGAACTAGTTCCGGTGCTAGATCGATGCAAGGATTCTAAAATTTTATGACTACTTTATACAAGATCTACCCCCCCTCCAACTGCCCTCATCTGACTGCCCCACTCCGACTGCCCCCTCTCGACTGCCCTTAGTCGACTCAGATGCGACGGCCGCAACCCGACTACTCTCATCCAATGGCCCACGATCCGACTGCCCCCTCTCCAACTGCCCCCTCCCGACTGCCCCCTCCCGACTGCCCTTACCCGACGGCCCAGATGAGACGGCCGCAATCCGGCTGCCCTCATCCAACGGCCCACGATCTGACTGCCCGTCCCCAACTGCCCCCTTTTGACTGCCACCTTCTGACTGCCCTTACGGGACGGCCCAGATGTTAGGAACCCATGTGTGCAAAAAAAATTGAAAATGGAGTCCCGGGACTCGTGGCTACATTTTCCACCAAAGTCAAAGAACATAGAGTTAGCAAAATCCCAATAACATATGGAAAATTATTTTTCATAAATAAAATAAACATTTGAGGGTGTTCCTTATGATGTTAGGCACCCATCTCTACAAAAAAAAGTTCCAAAATGGAGTCCCGGGACTCATGGCTGCATTTTCCACATATTGCAAATCCTAGTCAAAGGACATAAAGATACCAAAATACCAATAACAATGGCAAATGATAATATTGAGATTGAGACTCCATCCCATAAACACTTATAATGGCTAATCAAAATTGAGATCTATCTCCTTGTCCCGTTGATCCTAATTTTCCATTGTATAAGAACACGTATAAAACTAAGGCGTACAATACTTTACACAAAATGTCCCCAAAAACTATAATACTATAATTATATAGATCTATACATTATGCACACAACATTTAGAATGTCCTTGGATTCTCCATTGCATCTTGAACCTCATTCCAGATATTAGGATCATCAGAATCTTCATCGTCGTCATCATCATCACTACAAGGGACGGGTTTCTCCAGTAGGTCCGGGTTGTCACTAAACCATTGCGGCATGGGCTTAATAGGAATGTCTATGGGCCTCCTAACCAAGTACGATTCCCGAAGATTTGATGGGAGGGAGGACCAATCGACCTCCACGTTCAACACACTCTCCACGTACACCATCGCAACTATCGCCAACGGAACGTTCTGCTTCGCGTACGCACGATCATCGGAAATTGTGCTCAGCACGCACAACGTTATCCATTTGATGGAGATATTGCTTACTTGAGTCCACTTGCCGGCCGCGTTGTTACAATTCCGCTCGTGCCGATGTCTGGGCCAAAAAGCACGGTCTACGTGGACCCACCCTATGTACCGGGAAGCTATCAAAGTTGTCCATAGAGTTGGTTTCGTTTCCCATCCACGCCTAGCTTGAATATTGGGATTTTTGTGTATATCCCATTCTAGCTTTTGCGGTTGACTTTTGGGCTTTGTCTGCTTGGAATTGCTACTTTGACCATGAAATCCCCCTGAGATCTTTATAATACACTGCAATAGAAAGTGATTGGCACTAGTAAGAGGATTTTCTAGTCATCTAGATATAATTCTAAATCCAACACTTTCAAAAAGTCCAATTATGATGGCGAAGAATACTAGTGCATTCAATATACTACACAATTCAAAGTCCAGTACGTGAGAGGTTTTATAGTAAGTAATGTTTTGTAAAAACTGTGAATGACACTTCCAATGAAAGAACTTCCCGCACTGCAACCCACTTCTTCACGGCCTAAATTATTATTCTGGACTTACTAGACATGATGATAAGCCTTCCACAATGTTCTACCATCATCCAAATGTCATGCCACATGAGTTTTATATTACATTGGGCGTATAGTAGTATTATGGGTATACTAGAAATGATGATATGCCTTCCACGATGTTCTACCATCATCCAAATGCCATGCCACATGTGTTTTGCATTACAAATGGGCGTATATTAATATTCTAAGCATCACTAGATATGAAAATATGCCTTGCACAATGTTCAACCATAATTCAAATGCCATCCCACATGTGTTTTTTATTACAAATGGCACTAGTAGAAATCCGTGAATGAAAGACGTGATTAATGACTTCCTGAGCAGTCACTTCAGACAGGAAGTGTAATAAAGGACTCGGAATTTTCTTGTCAAAACGGACTTGTCGTTCTTTGATCTTTGTCGTTATAGACAGGTTTTACTTCGAAGGTAAACGCTTCTTCCGGGGACACTTCCAGTTCGGGGATGTTCCTTGCGTGGACATCACAGAATCTTCATATCCTGCACTGCGTACTTTCTGAAACGTGTATGTCAAACCACCCTAACGATGTTCATGCTCAAGTCATTTACACAATGACTGTATTCCTCCTTAAATCTACCGAACGCATTCACATGACTGATAGTTCGGTACGAAATTCTTGGGTTTTCTGATGCCGTCGATGCACACGCGTCCTTCTCAACAGAATTTTCTCACATGACTACCGTTGTTCAATGAGACACATGTCATTCGTCGCTCCGTTATTGTTAGAACTGGTCCAGGGGGTCCACGGATAGAGCCCTCGTATATTAATCCGTAGTCACCAATACAGTAGAGAATTTCACTGTCAAATCTCTCTGGAGATCACAGTAATAGCAATACTGCTGCCCAGCATATCTGTGTTTCTTCGACATAGTCCCCGACGCGTACTAGATGATTGATACATACACTCCTCTTTCACGCTTTCTAGTACAGATGTAATCCGACCATATTTCCCTTTGAACGAAAAAACCCTCTATCAACCTCTACAGTGCTCGCTACCTCAAACATGGTCACAACAACTCTGTCAGACGTGGTTGCCGGCGTGTATACTGGCGATGTGCAGTTACTCCTGTACAAAGGTAAGACCTCTGAACCATAGCACGCTTGATCCCCGTGCATCGTTCAGGTTTGCTTGATCTGCCTCCTCGACGGGAATCATGAGAGGAAGGTTCACCAGGACCTCTTCCACATTCACTCGCACATATTGCAGTGGAATTGGACGATTGTGAAACGCTCCATGTCCTCCCAGGCCCAGGACTGTCCCAGTGGCCACACAAGCTGCAGGATCAAGTGTGTCTGCCAACCACACTTTGTCTCCAATTTTAATCTAGAAGGAGCCGAGTAAATCAAATTACTGGAGCTGCATAGCTGTATTGCAAAAATTGAGAGTAACGTGGACTGCCATACTCATCAGACTCACACGTAGTAGTGCACTGCAAAAACTTTGTCGGATAGGAACATACCTCGTTGTCCTTGTTTTTTGCGGCTCTTCGCTCTTTTCCTAAGTCCTTTTCTATCTGAATAACATAAGTACTACCAAATTAGGAATACGATGTGACAAAAAATATTGGTTTAGAAAAAAAATGGACGAGGCTCATTCCCTGCTAATCCTATTTCTTACCATCTTTTCTTTTCCCACAACCCTTTTAGTCCTCGTTTCATCCAATTCCTGTGATACAGCACAACGTCCACACAGTTTAGGGTCATCATCTCCACAATATTGTTACAGACTTTTGAGACATCAATGCAATGGCGTTCAAAGTTTCTGAAATCACTACACGTCCCCTCTACATTATTTACTTCGATTTTTTGCAGCAACGACTGAGAACAAAATATTCTCGGCCTTTGTCATTTCAGACACTCTGAACTGGGAAAAGTGATAATCCACATCCTTCTACCCCTCCGCATGGAGAACAAGTCAACTCATTTCTATTGCAAAGTCAACAACCGTTAGTATAGTCGTAACAATCCCCATTACTGCAACGAAACTCTGAAAATATTTAATAAAACGTTCATTACGTTTACTGAAAAAATATCATGGAGTATCCCTGCGCATTAATGGACTAATGGTAGGGGTCATACCTTTACGGCATTCACACTCTCGAAAACACCTGGCAATGCATTCAGAACCTGCAATATAAAATGAACTCAGCATTCGGAATATCCAGAGCTACATTCACTTCAGAGGACAATCTGTGGCTGGAAGATTGAACAAGATCCTCCTATTACAAATCAACTGCGCAATGTAAACGCGTATCGCATTGATTCAAAACTTCGTACCAAAGATCAAAGTGCACAAGTTCCAACCTCCCTTTATTGTATAGACTATGAGGTTTACTTTTCAACGCATACTTTTCAACGCATACAGATTTTCGCAGCCTTTCCATGCAAAATCCTAAACAGACATCATCATTGACTACTTACCCTGAAACCAGCTCTCACTCTCAGCGTACAGAACTTGTACTAACGTCGAGCCACCTAAAACCAACCAGGTACCTAATGCCGATAATTTCTACACATGGCTTTCATTTTAGAACGCACATCTAGGTAGACCATAGATGGTTTATCGTTTTGGTCAACAAACAATAAAGGCTCTATGACATATTTAGATTTGCGTTCTAAAATGAAAGCCATGTGTAGAAATTATCAGCATTAGGTACTTGGTCGGTTTTAGGTGGCTCAACCTTAATATGACTTGCTACCTCAATACAGTCAGACCTCTGCGTAAACAACGGAGAATAAACAAAACAATTATGTCCTGTATTTTACCTTAAGTCCTTCTGAGTTTTGTTTCGCTTTTCGGTTTGCAATCTCATTGTCCATGCAGCGTTTCTGTCACAACATAGATACACATCGTAAGCCTAGTCATTGAAACTAGATTTTCAATTCATACAAAGCATACAAAATGCCTTCCCAATTTTGCAGGCTTCTAAAAATAGTGCTTCCAGTTACTCCATTTGTATTGAAGTGGATGTCTGCCTTCACCGCGACTGCGATATCAGATGGAAAGAACACAAAACGACTCCATGTCACATGTACTGTCCCAATATCAACCAGAAGATGCTGAAATCATTAAGCATTGATTACTGCTATGTTTCTCAATATTCACATTCCTAACCCTCGAAGGTAAATATAGAAAAATGAAACATGAATGACGTGATTTGCAAAACGCACTGTATGTACAACCATCGCGGCCTATTATACAATCATTCCAGAACAATGTTATCTCCTTGAAGTTAGCCCTTTGATAAATTAAGGTTCACCTGATTCTTGGAGCTTGGATTCGTGGACACATTATTTTCATTTCTATCGTCTGCATCCTCTTCTTCCACCGATGTCCTACACAAAATATCCCACCACTGCTCGCTACTTCCCAAACCGCCTGAGTCGCCTTCTATGTGGAAGTTGCCGCCTGCTCCATTGCCAGATGTCTCCCCTGGAATGCGCACACATGCGCTTTCCACATGTGCACCTTCTACAACATCAGTGCCTGATAAATTGCTCAACACAGTTCGCAACATATTCTGCAAGTTTAGATTACTCTTCATAACATCGTCCAGCCTTCTGTTTGTGTCGATCTGATTCCGCTCCATTGCCGATAATCTATTGGAATTTTTTTTCTCCACGTCCTGTAAATCAGTCAACGCCATCAACGGTCCAATTACTCGTACAACAGCCCATTACAAAACACAGGTGCCATACCTCGAAAGCAAATTTATGAAGAGAGATCTTGAGGGTAAGACAAGAAGCACTGTACATATGTGCATAAAAAAGTTCACAGTGACTCAGAGATTCACAACAGCCTTCGGAGACACGACGGAGGAACATAACCTTCGTACAGAGTATTGGAAATTTATGATCCATAAACATAGATTGCTGGGAACATCCTATATTCCCAAATAACATGAAGATGATGCATCAAAATAAAAACAACCATAAACAATTAAATGCAATCGTTTAAACAATCATGTACAACACTTAATAACGATAAACAGAAATCAAAACATACCACACTAATCGGATTCTCTTGGGATGCCCGTATCTCGTCAGCAAGGTCCGTCACACCAGGCGATATATCACGCTCTCTCCTCTAGAGAAGACCAGCTCTCAAAAATTAATCATCCGAATGGTTCGATAATCAAAGAGAACTAGTATGGAATTTAAATACTCGTGATAGAGATTACAGGAAAAATTTAAAAATAAATAAATAAATAGAAAAACATTCAGAAATAGTACTACACTAGTAAATTGAGCTGTTCAATGAACTCACCAACTTTGCTTCTTTTCCTGCATAACCATGTCTGCCAACACGAGGATTAAAGACAACTTTCCTCCTAGTTTCAGACATTTTTTCTGATTTCATTTTATACGAGGAAGATTCCCAGTATTTCTTCATTGCATCCCATTCCTTCTCTGAGTACTTGGAGGGTGCTTTAACGTTTCCTCCATGCACCCTTCTAACTCTCTCACGGTCCCTCCGCAACCAAGTCTTTATCATCTTATCAAAAGAAACCTCAGTCACTTCGTGATCAAGAAATTCAAATTTTGCGTTCAATGTGTCTCTAAGCTTGCTTCTGGAACCCTCTTGTTGGTCTTCATATTTTATCACACTCATGTCCAGTATACGCGGGGTTAAATCGCGAACGTACTCCTGCCACTTCAAATGGCCTTTACAGCCACAGTCGATTATTCCAGACGGTCGCACCTGCACAGCAAATGGCTTCATCCCGGCGCTCTCTCTTCGTCTGGCCTCCTCGTCCGCTTCTCTTTTATTTGCTCTTCGGATTCTTTTCTTCACAGACTCCTCCTTTATTGACGACGATCTTGACACAGCGTTGTCGTCAGCCTTGTCCGCCCCCGTTTCCTGAAACCCCCCCATGCTTGGAATGGAATCCGACGGTAAACATTGCCAATTCGGAGGAAACTTGCCCTGCGAGAACCCACCAAGTACATCAAACATATCTGCCCCAGACTGGTTATGAGGAACGGGCACCCATGTCCAACCTGCAGGTGCTTGCATAGGGTTTGAAGATGAGGTCGGGAACATGTGACCGGTTTGCGAAGTGTTGAAGTTGCCGAACCACGGTCTACCGTCCTTTACGTTCCCACACGTCTGCCGGTTCCTTCGACTTGGACTCCCATCCGAGTGAGCCACTTTCGCTTTTCTCTTCATGCTGCTGTGAACTGAGTCGGGAAGTGGGTTCTGGCATCTACCGGCAGACGCATCTGAAGGTGACTCGCTATCACCATACTCTGCAAAGGAAAATAAACTACAATCAATCTAACAGGGATTGCACTTTTGCACATTGTATTTGTACAGGGGACTCTCATGTACCTCTACAAGGTTCATGAGGTCGACCCTAGAATAAACATTGCCATCTACGGTAAACAATGGAATGATCACAGAAATCCAGAAATCTCACAAATTAAGAAACGTTGCCATATGGGTGCATGACCTAATTTTGCTTAGTGCAAACATAGCTGAATTGAATACGAACTTCCTAATCAAAACAGATAATGATCTGCCTACATGAAAAATGAGAGAGAAAATTTGTCACCAGGTTCGTTGTAGTCGAATGCGCCCGCGCTATGGCGTTCGTGCACCAGTCGAGAGCCCTTTGAGTCATCGGAATCTCCATGAACTTCGATCTCTCGAGGGGTGCCGGAACTCAATCTCCCACTACGACGAAGCGGTAAGTGAGTTTGGACCCCCTGCTTCGGCTTTGATTTCCTTTTGTCCAAACCAAAGGCGGAGTTGCTATACAACGTCGAGACAGGACATTAATGGAATTGCAGAGTACATCGAATCCGCGAAAAACAAGAAGGCACCATTTTCTCTGTGGTTTCAAGAATGCAAAAACCTAGCCTAGATAATCTCTACCGTCCAGTTGAATACATGTCTTTCATCCAACAGTTCAGTCAATTTACAAATAGGGTTTATTATTGGCACAAACACTTACAACTCATTTGCGGCCTCGATAACAGGTTGTAGGATAGCCATGTTTCGCGCAATATTTGCTTCCCGAAATAGCTCGTACTCATTCTTCTCTCTATCTACCTCGATATCAGTATGTACTCTATCTAAGTCCTCGTCATTTATAGCGCTCTTTCGAGACATCCTGTAGTTCACCTTCTTCCGGAATCTGATGCGGTAATGAAACACACAAACGAACCGTCTACACACGAAGAATCAACCACCGTGTCTGCCTTCCGAGTATTAATTCAAAGACGTCGTTCTGCCTCTCCAATTGCCAAGTACAAGTCTTCGCGATCCTTCTCTGATGACACAGACGATGCAGTTTAGGGTTCTCTCATTTCCGTAACTAAACTGAAGTTGGAATTAGAAAGTTCATGCTCTTGAGGTGTTTGCCGTTTCAGTTAAGCATCTTCAACGGTACACTACTGAAAGCAGAGTTCGAGTGGGGACATGATATCACTGTTTTCGTCCTTGTATTTCTAGTGATCGAACAAGCTCCATCACTAATTTTTCCTTCTCCTACTGCAAGATCAAAGGTTGTATTGAGCCAAGAGAATAGTGTGTGTTACTTTGTTCACCAATTTAGCTTCCATATCATCGTGCCAAAGTTCATAAATATGCAGACGTTCGTTCATTTCCCGTATAATATTTAGGGTCGTTTCCAGAGTTGTGCGAGTATAGAATCTCACATGTGGCACATACATAGGGCGAGTACCCATTCTGGCCGCGATACCACTCCGTACTGTAGCGATGTGCTACATTCTCTGAAGTGATAACCATGGAGAGCAGGCAATCTTGGGCTCTTTGATCAGCTTCCACCTGAACATAACAAACCACACAAAGCGAAAACATGAAACTCCGAAGCACAATCGAATTAACAAAAGATGACCTGTAGGATCTAAAAGAAGTTAAAAGGAGTCCACACAGACATGAATTAATAACAGAAGGAAATCAACACAGAATAGGTAATTAAGACACTAGAAAAACAACACAGACGAATCAAAAAACAATCCCCCCTACGTTTGGAGGAACACGTCACCATACAGAAAAAATCGTAATCACCAGTATTGAGAAATTTGTACAGTACATCCACCTTGTAATCACGGGTACTGAGAAGGTAATTCAAAGCAAGGATCATGATACTGTAGAAGCATCTTGCTGATCAGTCCAGCTTTAACTCAACACATGTGATGATTTAATTTCTCTCAGTGATTCTAAGCTATACTTACTAGTCGATTGGAGGTTGATGATAATATCCTAGCAGAATTCATCGTTTTAAAATTTTGCCTTTGCAAAAGAGATTCTCTTCTTATGTCTTCAAATTCCAGATAGGTGTTCTCCATGTTTTGAACTCCTATGAATGTGATCCACCCAAGTCTCTCTGCAAAGCATTCACACACAGTTGAAACTTGATGACGAAAACACACTTCATGGCTGTGCTCAAAATTTGCTTTATCTTTGTTTATCCATAACACATTCAACGTGACATTTACATATTATCTCTACCAGGATTTTTTACCAGTGTAAATGATGTATCAAGGAAATGAAACTTCTACTGCTAGTGTGATACCTGCATACTTTGCTCCCGAATATTCTGCATTTGTAGTCCGTCCACATTGGCCTTGGATGCAGGCTGATCTCCAGCCTGTTAAGTCTCAAACAAAGATTACAACGATCAACAGGAAAAAGCCGAATCAGAAGGAATTTTGGTTGAAGAAGTCGATTAGGGTTAGATGTTACAGAGATTGAAAATCTGGTCATCAAGCTTACGACTCACCAGTTGGCGTTCCGACAATTCATCAACGGCCCGCTGGTACTTCGATTGGTCTAATCCAAATCACTCTACAAGCTGGTCTTCACCTCCTCCCACCCTGAAATCAAACCCTAGCTTCGTCAATTCTCACAATATTCTCGGGTATATAATCCTCCGGTATTCCCAATGGCGTAACCTTGCGAGAGATTCATAACGGAGCCAGCTCCTCCACTGTGCTCACATACTACCGCAGCGGAGATGCTCATGGACGCCACAAGTGGGAGTGGTTTTAGGGTAATGAATAATTTCTTTGATCAAATCATGCAATGTTCTTCACTAATTTCCAGTGATATGAAATGCGGTCCTATATGATCGATTGAATTTGTCATTTCGAAACTATGAATCCTTGGTTCTCTTGGAGATATTGATTTTTAATAGAGGTTATGGCGATTTGTTTTATGTCTATCAGCAGATGGTACACACATTGGACGAAGAGGACTTCCGGTTCTCGCCGATTGCATCGTCGTTTGTGTTCGGCGAACACAACAACTCGGTGGAGTTTTTGCAACGAGGTGGCCGAAGTGGGATTCAGAGAGCTGTCGGTCCAATCGTGCAAGAATTCACGTCGTCCAATTTCGAGCTCCACGACTCTCACACGTAAGTTACTCACTGGAAAGCGGGTTCTCACAGCCTGAGCTGGACTGGATATCGTGGCTGGGAACGGCGATGAGAACAGGGGGAGACGGGCAGACAGGCAGACGGTCAAGAGCGGGCAGTGAGGCGCACGTCCCTCACTGTCCCGCCCTTAGCAGTGATCTCAAAACTGGCTAATATTAGCTGGATTTCTACCAAATAAATTAGGCTGCTAAACATACAAAGAAAGAAAATGAAAAAAAAATTGAAATGTAGCGAGAATGCTCATCATGTTATAAATATGTAACAAGGGTATCATTATGGTATCACCTTAATATATCAAGGGTATTGCCGGATGTTATAGAGGTATCGTGAGTAGTACATTCACAAGATAGCAAAAGTATCTACCATTTATGTGGGAGGTAGCACCCTGTGCTAAATGTCATAAAGTGGTTATGAGAGCACTGGCCCTTAGAGGCGAGGAGAGCCGTCTACTTTGGAAGACGAGACTTGTTTACATCCGGAATTCCGGATACGGATCCCTTCTAAACACGAGGGTATCTATTTTTTTATAGTATAAGCAGGGTATCAATCACCTCGTCACAAACACTGAAATCACCATGGCAACCATTTTGTTTTTAATTTCTTTTTCCGTTGGTAGAGCGACTCGCACATCTCACCCTCCATGGAAAAACTGAAATTGCTAAAAATAGAATTCAAGGTGATTTTTCTAAGTCACTCAGAAATTCTGTTTTATTGTTTTATTGCATTCAATAATATAGGGTCTATAATGACTATTTTTAGTAATTTTAGTTTTTTCATGGAAGGTGAGATATAACATTCAGTAGCCTTTGAAGAGACTACTTTTTAGTTTCATCCACCTTTATATGTGGAGTGACGAGTGATTTCTAATTGAATGAACTATTGAATCAAATAAACAATTACAAAACATTATTGAATTGTGAATGAATCAAACAGACGATTACAAAACTTTGTTAAATAGTGATTGAATGAGTGCTTTAGATTATTGTTCACCATGGTTGATTGCTTTTGAAATAGTTAACACATAGCTAAAAAGTAGAACACTTGAGCAAATTACTCCATTGTAATAATAACATGGGGAGGTCACTTCCAAATATTATGCAAGAAAGGGCAAACAAAGATAAGGTCCAAATGAATCTTTGAAAGTGCATTTTATAACCGATTTACATTAAAGGATGGTACAAATTTATCATAATAAGTAAAATGAAGATTTTACTAGAATAATTTTAATTAAAGTAAGTATTTTAATTATAGTAATATTAATATTTATAATAATTCATCAAATTTGGTTCTATCTGTCAAATTTAAAATTGCATCGCTGATCTTTTGAAGCTTTTGCATGTGATTTTTGCATTGCTTTAAAACTACATCTTTAGTTGCCATTGCACAACCTATTTGACTA
The DNA here is from genome assembly GCA_022496805.1 of Pohlia nutans. Lineage (NCBI taxonomy): Eukaryota > Viridiplantae > Streptophyta > Bryopsida > Bryales > Mniaceae > Pohlia > Pohlia nutans. The sequence goes on along the minus strand of CM040106.1, from coordinate 6,862,127 downwards.
AAACCACTATTTCTAATGGTGCCATGTCTGACTTTTGCTGTATTTAACAATAACAATGATCCGTTTCGTGGCTTCAAATACACATCATAGTCATGGATGACAAATTCCCCTCCAACTTTTGTACTTGTTGTATTGAACTCTTGATAATCTACAACAATATGATAATAATCAATTTAATAATTTATTATAATAATTAATTTTAAACATCATATAATGTTACATATGAGTAAGAAAACTAACCTTTTAAAAACCACATGATGAATCCCATTCCAGAATCATTGGGATCATCGTGTGCATGGGTATAATAATTTTTTGAAAGTGCCATAGTTGTGAAAGGAGTGGATCCCAGTCTCCCCCAATTTGGAGGAATCTCCAAGGATCGCATAGCCTCCAAGCTTGATATCCATGAATGAAAATCATAGTTTAGAATATTCATAGCTTTGTCACAAATTATTCCTCCTTTTTTATGCAATTCAATATTTGTAACTTTGTTAGGTTTGTTTTTTCTATTTGATTGCGCATATATTCTTGGTTTGTGCAACAGCTTGTCATGATGCCATCCACACATTACTATATCTCCACCGCCAGATCTAACTTTGCCTCTAGGCACAATTCCTCCTTCTTCATAAATGTGAAGTATAGAATTGAAAAAATCTTCACATTTTTCACTAGAAAAATAATCATGGCATAAAATGCCAATCAATGTGTTTCCCTCCATTAAGATGCAAGAGTTTTCAAGCTCCTTATAACCATTGATGTTTAATTGAACAGTAGGTTTTTTTGAGTAGGTGCACCTTACTATTTCAGTAATTTGTTGTGGAATTGAAATGCCATGTTTTCGGAAATTGTCAATCTCAACTAAATTTTGATGATTGGATGAATGAGGGAGTAAAACAATGTGTTCTTCTTCTCCAAATCTTTCCAGTTCAAGTTTTCCTTTATGTCTTTTTCTATTTAAATCATCCAAAGAAGAATCAAATTCTTGCAAATGAAGATTCTTCTTATGCTTTTTACCATTCACGTGATTCAACCAAGAAATATTGTCTATATGTTTTGTGTGACATGTCTCACATGTTCTAATAAACACATGTACAGGTGGCATTTTGCAAAGACAAGGGGCAATTCACTACAATATTGTTTTGTAAATCCTCTTACAAAATTGTTTTGTATAATATATATATATATTGATAAATGAATATGAATATTTTTATATATGGATCTAACAACTTGATAGTTGTGCGCCCTCCTACACACAATACACATATTGATTGTCAAAGTGAGTATAAAAAATTAATTTAGTGAATTACTTATATAACAATGTGTGTAGATTTTTATTTTAAAAAAAACTATACCATCAAACTATAATTGTGCAAATAATTCTATAAAAAATCTTGATATTTTAATTTTATTGAGTAACTCTTGATGATTTCAACCAAATCATCATACATTAAATTTTTGGAATACTTGTGCAAACGTTGTAGTTATCAAAAACAAGTGATATCGAAGAACTTTTTGGACATATAGCTTACTTAAACGAATATAGAATAGATTCATATACATGTGTGCACATACAGCGCATCACAATGACACAATGGAAGCATGGTGGGCCCATATTACACATGTGCAAGGATCAAAACTATACTCTGTTAAAACCGAGACTAAACCTATAACTCCTAAAAGCCTGAGGGGTATTGAACAAGACATAGATTCATAATTATAATATGTGCCTTCTATATGTTTGATGAAGTTTGGTTCAATAAACAAAATGTAGGTCATCATTTCTTCAAATTATCTATACGGTCAAACTTTCAGAAAATAAATTTAGATATTTTTTAAAGAATTAACCTTTGAAAATTTGTATAAATTATAATTTCTCTTTTAGAATTAAAAATTTAGCATGATTAGTTCAAGTTGGTTTATATAGTATAAAACTCAAAAAAGAAAAATAAATGATGGACGGAACATCATTAACACTAAGTTTGAAAATTCTCCCATGTGAAGTTTAACTTGAATGGACATAATTCAAACTTCATTGAAAAGTAAACTTGAATTAATATTTTTTAAGTTTTTTTTCAAAGTCATTGTTTAGGGGCAAGCCGTTAAATTTGGGCAGTGATTAGAAAATTGTCATTTTACCGTTTAGGGGTTAAAAAACAAACTTTGTGATAATCTATTAGAAAACTTTTAAACTTCAAACCTCTTGTGCATATGGAATTACACTTGTTGTACTTTTTTCAACAAATTTTTATTGAGGAATATTTTCTATATTGCAGTTTTACTTAATATAAACATCTTTTAGCATTTTGTCATTTTAAGCATGTAAAAGAAGATTTGGATGAATTTAAATCATTATAGTAATTTATATAAGATATTACACATTGGCTTTGAGTTGAATGTGCAAAAAAGAACAAAAATCATGTACAATATTCATCATTGAACTTTCATCATGTTAATACTACTTTTTTGTTTAAAAGGGTACTTTCAAAAATTCATATCTTTTAATATAAAGCCTTCATTCAAAAAAAAATGCATCATTGGATTTTATATACACCAATTTCACCATTATTTGAAAAAATTGGTACAAAACTTTATCAATGAATTTTAAAATGTTTTGAAAAAGAATGATTTTAGCCAAAAAATGCAGAATGTACAGTGGGGTAACAATCCAAATGTCGTTTTCGAATTCGTTGTAAGAAAATTTTTAGTACTGCCAACTTTGAGAGCTTAAAAATTGGTATTTGACCACAAAAGTTTTACTAAAGAAGTATCTTTAAGTTAATTACTTGTATGTCAAATTTCAAGGCCAAAAGATTCACAGAAAAAATTTATTTAAAATCTACCAACATTGGTGAATTTCCACAGCGGCCAACTTTAACAGCCTCCCAAAGATTGAATTTTTTTTCCTGGCATGAAATTCTTGGAACAAAAACCTATTTATGTCAATACAATATGATAAAAATTTCAAGTCCAAAAGATTAATACAAAAAAAGATATTAACAATCTACCAACATGTGTAGTTGTGGGAAACAATGGGGAAACTTTGCTACCAACTTTGACACCCTCCCAACGGTTACAAAATTGTCTATTTACCATGAAACTGTTGGCACAACATGCACTTTATAATAACAACATGCAAGCCAAAATTCAAGATTTTCAACTAGGATGAGTGTTTCAAAAAACAATTAAGAAAGGAGAAGGGACAATGGTTGAGATTCTCAATACTAAAATAACAAAAGCCAACTTGGCAATATTAAATTAACAAAAGCCAAATTAGCGGGAGTTACATTAGCCACGTTAAATTAGCAATAATAAATAAATTAAAGCCAAAGTAGCAAAAGCAAAATTAGCCATGTTAAATTAAAATAGCAAAATTAACAAAAGCCAAATTAGCAACTGCAAAATTAGCCATGTTAAATTAGCAATATTAAATTAACAAAAGCTAAATTAGCGGAAAACAAAATGAGCTAGGTTAAATTAGCAATATTAAAATAACAAAAGCCAAATTAGCGACAGAAAAATTAGCCACGTTAAATTAGCAATATTAAATTAACAAAAGCCAAATTAGCTACAGCAAAATTAGCCATGTTAAATTAAAATAGCAAAATTAACAAAAGCCAAATTAGCTACAACAAAATTAGCCAGGTTAAATTAAAATAGCAAAATTAACAAAAGCCAAATAAGCAACAGCAAAATTAGCTATGTTAAATTAGCAAAATGAAATTAACAAAAGCCAAATCAGCGAAAGCAAAATTAGCCATGTTAAATTAAAATAGCCAAATTAACTGCAAAAAAATTAGAAATTCCATAATTAGTTGAATTCCAGTTCCATAATTGGCAATCCAATAAGATACTTGATTTCTTGTTGAAGTTTTAACACTTTTTGTAACTTTTGTTCAGTTGCTATTTGTGTTTGCAATTCATTGTACTATTTAATGCACTTTCATTTTAAATGTTAATCGAAAAGTTGTTAACAAAGAGATATTATAATGACAAATTTTAGAATTATATTTTTACTTAATTTTTAAAATACATGAAATTAATTCAAGATATGTTCTTCAATTTAAAAATCAAAATCAAAATTCTATAGTATTTTTTTATAGTGTTAAATACTTACTTCTAATTTTTCTTTATTTTTTATAAACCCCAATTGAAAGGTATTGCACATTGTAAAGCTTTTATCTTAATTAGAAAAAGCCAAATGATTACAATGATCAATGCGTTTTTAAAATTATTCTCACTTGTAGATATATAAAATGAATAAATTATTAGTATTAATTTTGATTATTACAATTCACTCTTTGTTTGGATGAAATTTTTAATATTTGCCCAAAAAAATAATTATCAATTCAAAAGCGCAAGTTTATTTTATATATTTTATTTAAAAATATTTAAATAATAAGCTACAAGATTTTAATACAATGGATACTACTAATTTTCCTATATTGTTAATTTATTGTGTTAATATTTTCAAATTGAAATTTTTAGTGATTTTTGTCTTCAAAAACATGTACATGCATTCGTCAACACAATCACTTATAAAACTTCATTAGAGTTTCAAAGTTGTATCACTATTATTATAATCACTTTGATTTTTTTTAGTACAAATTCAAATGTGTTATTATATATTATTTCAAACTTTGCAAGCTACAAAGTTTTGCAGTGTGGTTTAATTTTCAGGAGTTCATGTATTTTATACACGACTTTTGTAAAATGAAGGTACAAAAACTACACATACATTCGTCTCACTTGTACAATACCTCGAAACATTGTAAGTTACGTAATTCCCTCTTCTGCGTATCAAAGAACTCTTCATAATATCAAATATAACTGGTTTTTTTCATCTTGCATATTTAATATTCAATTTATACATGATTCCAAGCAAGCATACCAAATTTGGGTTTTAAAACAGCAAAATCTCATTTTTGGTGGATTTTAAAAGTCCAATTTCTTGATTTTACATGATCATTTATTGAAAACAATTGGTGATCAATTTTTATAATTTTATTGCAAAGGTGTGTCGGAAATATCCATATGCACCTTTCATATCAAGGAACACCCCATTCATTAACCCTTTAACGTCCCTATTTAACTGTGTTTTCAAAGATTTGTTATAAAATGGTTGGTGAAAAACGAAAATGGAGTCGATGTACAAAACAAAGTTGTAAATGTCAATGTGAAGATGACATCTGTGGGGTTGGATTCATCATATTCATTATTAATATATTTTAATTAATTTTGCAAGGCTTTCTTTTGAAAATCAATTAAAAACCCATAACTAACATAAAAAAAATTAAAAAATATTGTAATGAAATTGGAATAACATGCACTACAAGATGGTATGGATTCCATTATTTGATTGTACTTATCATGGAAAATCATGTTTTTGGTCTCACTTTTTGAACTAAGATTGAAACTTGACACAAACCACTTTTGTAATTTTTCAAAAATTCACATTATTTTATTTTGAAGATCCACACCGTACAAATGGTAGTGATCTAGCACAAGAATTAAGAAATTTTTGGATGGATGAAAAACATCGCCGTATGTGGTGAAGGGACGCGTTGAAAATCATCCATCGTCCAGAATGTGGACGCTCGCGCGTCAAAGGGTTAACAAAAACATCCTCTTTGAAGAGTTCATTGTGATGAATCGCATGCTTTCATTTTGTAAAATAAATATCTATTTATTATAACTAAATTTTGGCAAAACAATTGTACTATCATGCTTAACTATACAAAGTTAGTTACAATGTGAAGATCAAGTAGCACAATTTAGTTGTAATAAAAAAGTATCTATTTAAAAAAAAATTGGCATGCAATTCTTCACATTGAATTCTTCATTGAGGATGTTTTTGTTAACCCTTTGACGCGCGAGCGTCCACATTCTGGACGATGGATGATTTTCAACGCGTCCCTTCACCACATACGGCGATGTTTTTCATCCATCCAAAAATTTCTTAATTCTTGTGCTAGATCACTACCATTTGTACGGTGTGGATCTTCAAAATAAAATAATGTGAATTTTTGAAAAATTACAAAAGTGGTTTGTGTCAAGTTTCAATCTTAGTTCAAAAAGTGAGACCAAAAACATGATTTTCCATGATAAGTACAATCAAATAATGGAATCCATACCATCTTGTAGTGCATGTTATTCCAATTTCATTACAATATTTTTTAATTTTTTTTATGTTAGTTATGGGTTTTTAATTGATTTTCAAAAGAAAGCCTTGCAAAATTAATTAAAATATATTAATAATGAATATGATGAATCCAACCCCACAGATGTCATCTTCACATTGACATTTACAACTTTGTTTTGTACATTGACTCCATTTTCGTTTTTCACCAACCATTTTATAACAAATCTTTGAAAACACAGTTAAATAGGGACGTTAAAGGGTTAATGAATGGGGTGTTCCTTGATATGAAAGGTGCATATGGATATTTCCGACACACCTTTGCAATAAAATTATAAAAATTGATCACCAATTGTTTTCAATAAATGATCATGTAAAATCAAGAAATTGGACTTTTAAAATCCACCAAAAATGAGATTTTGCTGTTTTAAAACCCAAATTTGGTATGCTTGCTTGGAATCATGTATAAATTGAATATTAAATATGCAAGATGAAAAAAACCAGTTATATTTGATATTATGAAGAGTTCTTTGATACGTAGAAGAAGGAATTACGTAACATTGCTTCCGAGTATTGTACAGTACTTTAAATCCTATTATGAAGGCTATCAATAATAATAACCATTTTAGTAATGTATGGAATAATATGAATTACGTGTTAATGTTCTTATTACTGTTGTAAGCACTAATGACATTGCATATGTTTGTTTTATGTTTATGGGCAATAACTAGCTTGGGGTATCACTTTTTGGAAACACTAATTAGGTTTTTTTGTCTAAAATTTGCCTAATTTGTTCATTTTGAGGAAGTAAAAAGATCCTAAAATGAAAAAAAAAATCTTCCACCTCAATGGAATCAAAATTTATATGTTCAAAGAGTTTATATTAAAAGATTTTTTTTTTGAATTCATTCATAGATGTGGAAAAAATTGCTGAATTTTGGGATTTTCAAGCTGCATAGTGCAAAGTTCATTAATCTTTTAATGATAAAATAAATTATTTTGTACTCTACACAATCAGATGTAGGTCATATTCAAAAATAATATTAATTTATCTATTTTTGATGTTCCATTGCTTGATTTTAAGAATTCTAGGTGAGTGGGACATAACTTAATTTTTCAACTAAAAAATCAAATAAAATTACTTAGAAATCTTTGATTGTAGTAAAAAAAAATTCCTTGATACGTTATAAGTGTTGAAAACTGAAATCACATTTAATGAAGTCTTACTTTATTAAAATTAAAAGATATATTTGTTTGACACACCAGCACAGAGTGCAATTGTCCCAAAGAGTGCTTTTTTGGGTCTCCAAACCGGACTATTAATTTATTTTTTATATTATATTATATTATATTTTCTATTTAATGAATGTAATAATAATTCATCTAACATAGGTCCACTTTTCTTATTGCGCTCAGCTCCTAACTTCCAAAATCATGCTATTCATTAACCCTTTAGCGCGCCGGCGCCCAGAATCTGGACGCCGGATGAATTTTAGCAGCTCGATTTCTATAGGTACCGGATGTTTTTCATCCATTTTTTTTGTTTTTCATTCTTGAGCTAGTTGAATACCATTTGTATGGTATGGATCTTCCAAATAAGATAATGTGAATTTTTGAAAAATTACAAAAGTGATTAACCCTTTAAGGTCCCGATTCAACACTGTTTTGAAAGATTTGTTATAAAATGTTTGATGAAAAATTAAAATGGAATTAATGTACAAAGCAAAGTTATAAATGTCAATGTGAAGATTATATCTATATGGTTGGATTCATCATATTTTTTGTTAATATTTTTTAATTAATTTTGCAAGGTTTTCTCTTGAAATTCAATTAAAAACCCAAAATTAACATTAAAAAATTAAAAAATATTGTAATAAAATTGGAATAACATGCACTACAAGAGGGTATGGTTTTCACTATTTGATTCTTCTTATTATGGAAAATCATGTTTAAGGTCTCACTTTTTGAACTAAGAATGAAACTTGACATAAACCACTATTGCTATTTTTCAAAAACTGTCAATATCTTATCTTGAAGATCCATACCGTACAAATGGTAATCAACTAGCACAAGAATTTTTTAAAAATTGAATGGATGAAAAACATCCAATTGCGTCGTGAAGGGACGCGTCCAGAATCATCCATCGTCTACATTCTGGACGCAAGCGCGTCTAAGGGTTAATGTCAAGTTTCAATCTTAGTTCAAAAAGAAAGACCTTAAATATGATTTTCCATAGTAAGTAGAATCAAATATTGGAAACCATACCATCTCGTAGTGCATGTCATTCTAATTTCATAACAATATTTTTAAATTTTTTTGTGTTAATTTTGGATTTTTAATTGAATTTCAAGAGAAAACCTTGCAAAATTACTTTAAAAATATTAATAATAAATATGATAAATCCAACCGTACAGATGTTATCTACACATCGACATTTACAACTTTGTTCTGTACATCAACTCCATTTCCGTTGTTCATCAACCATTTTATAACAAATCTTTGAAAACAGTGTTGAATCGGGACGTTAAAGGGTTAAATCCAATACAAATGATATCACTTGTTTGAAAATTTAATTTTTTCTCATCAGAGTATTGTTTTCATAAAAGGGAAATAAGTAACAAATGATTCTAGAATATCAAAGTTTTATTTTCTTTACCAAATTGCACATGCTCATTAGTAAAATAAATATTTCAAATATATAATTACATAATCTATAAATTAAAGCCATGATTATTTATATTTCAAATTAAAATGCATACTTGCATTAGTTGTTTCTTCCTTTCATTTGCTTTAGCATTTTGCTTTGCAAGAATAGCTTCTTTCTTTCACTGTTGCTCTTCAATGACTTCTTTTGTCAAGATAATTGCTGTTTTCCATGATTACAAGGCCAAATAAAGAATAGAATTGAGGAATATCAAAAGTAATCTTTATACAATTTGAAATCATCTCGTCTATTATAGTAACTGAGTCAAAATTAAAATTAATAAGTGCGTATTTTATTATTAGTAGTAGAAATAATTAATTGAAATTTAGCATTCATTTTGTGCAAATGTAAAAATGATAATAATTCTTACCTTGAGCAGATTAACATCACTTGAATTGATGACAACAACATTTGTTTCTTCTGGGGTTTCGTTTTTCTTCTCACCCATTTTGGATCTTTTTTCTTGGGGTCTTTTTATTCTATTTCAAATGTAAAATAAAAATCATTTACATAAATCCTATTACAAAAATAATTTGTAAAAATTGAATTTTCAAACAACATGTTTTAGATATGTTCAAATATATCATAAAAATCATTATCAATTTCAAATATATAATTTAGTTCAACGTAGCGCTTGTCTTTTAGCATACCATTTTGTGATTTTTTTAGGCATTAAAATGCCAAAAGGCACCAAAAAAATTGACGTGTATCAAACTTTAACCCCTAAGCGTCCCTTGGGGATAGTAGATACGTGGCCGTATAATTGGCATTTGCTATCAACAAGAAGCTCTAAATTGGGATCTCAATAGTTCATTAGTGCCGTATTGATGTAAATTTTAGCTTTTGTGTTAAACTTAGACCTATAAAATTAGCTCGTCCAATGGTATAAATTCAGACGCTTAGCTAGTCCAATGGTGTGGACCCTGAGCATAACTTAGTTTCTAATTATAATATAATTATGGTTCCATTAAGGCCTAATTATGATGGTCTAATTGTAATGGTACAATGGTCTAAAAATACTGAATTACTGTGAACACACTAATGGTACTAATCGGCGGTGTAGGAAGATCCATGCTTCGTGGGCATGGAGTGGAGGAACTCACCGTTCAATTAGCCTACCCCCGATCATTCAATTAGGGTTTGTTGGGAAGTTAATTTCTTCGACGTTGCTTCTTTTTCCAAGTGGTTGGTGACCACGGCGGACGAGTCTAGTTGGACCTATTTTTCTCCCACTCTACTCCCCGATCCGACGCATCCGTTGGAGAAGGAGCTCACAACCAATCTATTGATTGATTGATGCCGCACCAGCTTTGGAGTGATTCTCGTCGTGCACATCCCAGTGCAACTGCTATTTCTGGCTGCGGTTTCAGGTGTGCTATTTCTCACTCCAGTACTTTTATTATTAGAACCATTCATTCACTCTCGAGGACTTCAGAGATTGACAAGAAGCTTTTGCAAGGTCTAGAATTATGCTCAATCGCTTCTGCGACCAGTTCTGAGGTCTTACATTTTTTATTTTCAACTATAGGTGTTTGGTTTCATGGATTTGGTGTCACAAGACTGTTTTTTACATCATGTGTAGATCCCACGAAATTTGGTCTTTTCTCGCTCTTGTTTCATCGAATTTTGAGCTCTTAGGGTTTTTAGGATTTTCTGCACGTATTCTGCTGTCTATGTGTTCCGAATTCGTTATCTAAGTGAACGCCTTTTCTGATTGCTGAGTGATGGAACTGTAATCGAGTGGAATTGAACTGTAAATGCTGTCTTTATCGGTCGATTTGAGCTCATTTACGAGAAATATGCGTGCATTTTTCTCACTAGAATACCTCGCTCTTGCTCCCTTGTACGTGAGGCCTTATTAGCTACAGGTTTTAGGGCTCTGTGATCTTTGGAAAACAGGTATTCTCATTCTCGTTCTCTGATGTAATAACTCAACGTTTTTCAATCTTTGAATGTATACTTCAAATGCTAACTGGAGTTTTTGATTTTCGGTTTTCTTTCATTGTATTTGTGTAGGCACATGAGCAGGAGTTGGATTTGCAATACCTGTCGATACAGTTGGCAAACTCGTTCCTCCGCTCATCGCATATTGCAAGGTTGGTAACAATTGAGTTCTAGAATGATAGCTTTCATGCATAATCCCACCTTGATAAATAATCACGGACTAAAATATGAGCTTGCAGGTTATGCGACCAGGATTGAATGTGCAGCTTGCCCCTGAACTAGTTGCCCAGCAACTCAACGTTCGTAGTGTCGCATTAGTACTGTCGGTAAGCTTCCTTTACGAGAAATATGATCCCTTTACGAGAATTATGATCCCTTGTACGTGAGGCCTTATTAGCTACAGATGATGATTTCTTTTGTAAGAGGATTATGCATCACCCCGTGAAGCCTCCTTCGAGGTGCTCCAGCTCTGAGCGATTTTCGCTTACGAAGAAATACCGGATTTTGCAAACCCTAATAAAATGCACAATCGCCCCGCGGGTGAGTGCCTTATCCAATTCCTACCTCATGAGCCTCCCTCCCTCCCATTTGCGCTTAGCAGTTGCTTGTACATGCTCTAGGGTCGTCCTTCTGTAATGGCCATGTTTGGAAACATCTTCTTGGACAATCTAACAGGCCAGAGTTCGTCAGGTGATAGGGCAGGCTTTTTGGCGTTCATGATAGTTTTGGCGCCCCAAGTACCATAGATTACTGATCAGAAGAGTCAGTTCGGAATGTCATGCGATCATCTCCTATGGAAGTCCGTGATTCAACGTTTCAAGTGATAGGCACAATGCAGCTAAATTTACATTTCTCTTTGGCGTATGCAATGCGAACAGGCTGCAAAATCGTGAGCCCACCGGTTTTAGGGCTCTGTGATCTTTGGAAAACAGTGTTACCGGAAAACGGATTATTCTCGTTCTCTGATGTAATAACTCAACGTTTTTCAATCTTTGAATGTGTACTTACTGCTTAAGAACAGAGTCTTGAAAGACGCATTCTGAGACAATCAACTTCTCAGACCTCAGTGTTTCTACACTACAATTGCCCCTGGTAATAATTTCGATCGGAAATGTTAGATTTGACCTTAGACCGTTTGTGCAATTTCAATCTCCTTGCTCAAAAGAATTAGAGCCATGTCTGGCTATGTCTCGTCATTAGGGAGCTTCCGGCTTTGCTTGCGCAGCTTACTCAATGGCAAATGCTACAGGTTTTTTCTGCAATAATGGTTCCAAAATGAGCTTTCTGAAGCACGAAAGCTTAGGTAATGATCAAATTAGACTAATTTATATGTATGATGCTTTGTTCAAGATTGTCGCTGAATTGCAGATACTGGCTTCAATGGCAGTTCTACAGCTTTTGGGGCCTTAACTTCCGGCAGTGTGGACGGGATTCATATTCGTGCGATTGGGCATTGGGCTATTTAGGTATCCAGTTTTCTTCCTCTCTTATAGACTGAGCCTATATCATGTGCTTGCATGCATATTCTAGAGATTCCATCCCGCTTAAGTATAGCAATGAAAATGGAATAGTGCACAGCGTTTGACATTTGAGCTAGATCTAAATTGTTCAAACTAGTACCGTAGTATAATTACTGATTTATTGGGATTTCGAAATGAAAATACGCAGTGTCGAATGCATATCGATTCCCTACACGCGGCTGAGAATTCAGTGTAGAATCCATCTGTGGTTAGAGGTCAGAACAACACCATCTCCATCTACCTCGACAAGTAAGTTTATTTGTCACAACCTCTTTGTGCAACTGGAATTTATTTAAGCAGCAGTGCCCATTTCATTTGAATCCCCGTCTCATCAGAATTTGGGATGCGCTTTCCTATTAGAATAGCCATTTCTCAAATAGGCTTAAAATAAAAACCTCCACTGAATGATTACACTGCAGAACTTTCGATTGCCCGCTTATTCCTATCTGAGAATGTAGTCGCGTGTTTTACATAATGCATTCCAATGCTCTACATGTGATACAGTATTTTGTCTAGTAATAGGGATTAGAACGATGACTTCACACTACGTGACGGTGGTTCAAATTTGGGAAAACGGTTTGATCTGAAAACATCGTGGAAACATACTCCTCAAATGTTACTGTAGATTAAAAATTGGATTTCAGATTTCAGAGATTTAATACTATCTGTTATTGCAGAATGTTGATCCGCTTGCCTCTTACGGATGTTCAAAGGATAAAGGCTAGAGACAACAAGCTCTGGCTTCGTGATAAGCATAGAGCTACACTATACAGTTTCCAGAAGATACCGTGCCCTTGTAATCAGCACAAAGGGATAGGGCTACCTTTTCGCATGGAGGAAATCGAGAGACACCTGCTTCGGTATGGTAGATCTCCAGAGTGTAGAGCATGGAGAGGTCCTCAGGATCCGGATTCATCTGATGATGAGTGGGAAGCGGATTTCTCATCAAAAATTGCTGCTGCAACATGTCGTCAACAGGATCGAGACAGCGGACTGGACGTTCGCCAAATGGTGCAACACATGTATCAACAAGTACAGAAATTTGCAGAATCTGAGGAAAAGATTAACGAGATCACTATGACGGCATTGGAAACTGTAGATAACATTACGAGGATCAACACCAAAGACGCACCCAAGGGAGACTACCACTCGAGTGACCATAACGGAGCAGAAGACCGAGGAGATGAGAGTAATAAGGATGCTCTCTTAAGAGAGCCTGACCTTCAACAGGGAAGAAGTGACCACCAGCGAGCACACAGTCATGACGGCCTACAATTTCCAGACAATGACTCTGACCGTAGCAAGGGATTCGACAATGTCAATGTCCAGAACTATTGCAGTGCAGAAGGTGGACATCGCGAAGGTTCTGAAACATACATCGACAGTGCGCAACTGGAGGACGATAGAATGAAGGACGCAAAAGCCCTGGAGGACGCCATGCGTTTTCTTTTCGACGGTTCCAGACATTCAAAGCTTGGCGCGACTGTTATGCTTGTGAACTTGGTGGCCACACACCCTGGAATAACAGAAAAGGCTGCAGATGACATTCTGGCCACTTTCAAGTGCATTCTTCCTGTAGACAACTGCTTGCCTGGCTCTCTTTATCAAGCAAAGGCACTCACAAAACGGTTGGGGTTAGATTTCCGCAACATAGACGAGTGCCCCAACGGATGCGTTCTCTTTGACCAAGACGACACAAAAGACCTCGACAGATGCCCACGCTGTGACACAGGAAGGTACAAAGACATGTTTCATAAAAATAGACCACTGAAGGTATTACGACATTTTCCAATAACTCCTAGATTACAGCGGTTTTACAGGATTCCAATTCTATCCAAGCTCATGCGTTGGCACAAGGAGAATCCAAGCAGGGACGGAAAAGTCAGGTATCCAGCAGATTCTAGAGCTTGGAAAAAACTGGACACGTTGCATCCGGATGTGTTCGATACTGGAAGTTTTGGATGTCAGGAACGGAATGTGAGGATGCAAATATCTTGTGATGGTATTTGTCCTTTTAAACTACATAAATCCACATGGTCTGCTTGGCCTGTGCTTGCAAGTTTTCTAAACTTGCCCCCATGGCTTATAACAAAGAAATTCTTTACCATGCTGACGTTGCTCATTCCCGGGAGATCACAGGTACCCTTTGAGTATTTCGATGTTTGGATAAGGCCCCTTATTGATGAGCTGAAGGAGCTTTGGGAAGGGGTTCCCGCATATGATGTTCTCAAACCAGAAGGACAACGTGTATTTAAGCTGCGAGCTGCTGTCCTTTACACCACACATGACTTCCCCGGATATGGGACCGTATCGGGAGCTGCGCATCAAGGGTACGTAGCTTGCCCACCTTGTGGTGACCAACTAAGAGGAAAATATGCTTACGAGAGTAGGAAAATCACTTACGGAGATGCGAGGAGATGGGTTAGACCGGATCATTACATTAGGTCTCGGAGGTATGATAAACTTTTCGATGGCCTCCCTGAAACGAGGTTAGCCCCAACAGCCAAAACACCAGCTCAGCAGCTCGCAGCTCTTCATGAGTACCATGCATATCTGTCACGGCGGAGAGAAGGAAGAAGTCGACATGCTGAATGTAGAGTGCAGTCCAGTAAAACGGATGAGGGAAGGCTAGTAAGCTCTGGTATCAAGAACATGCGTGCAAGTACATCTTCCTTAGGGAGAGTAGGCACACCTTCGAGCTCAATCCCCAATCATGATCAACTGCCGTCACCGGTGACCTCTAGAAATAGGAAGAGGAAGGCTTCATCTGGATCCGCATCTGCCTCAATCGCTTCAGAGACAGCATCGAAGTTGTCTCACCGAAGCCTTGTTGGACCTGGACGGAGCAGAAGCAAACAACCTGCCACTAGAAGAGAGAAAACACCTGATCCATCCAAGATATATGGAATTAAGCGAGGAAGCAGCTTTTTTGAACTACCATACTGGGAAGTAAGTTTCTTTGCCATTATCATGTAGTGTCCTTGAATATTCATTTTTGGTTTTTTCTGCGTGCTTATTGTTTGGAATAATTTGAAACGTGTTTGCAGTTCTAAATGTAAATGTCTGGTGCTCTGTTTTTTTCACAACCAATTGTACTTTGCAATGCAGCATTTGGAAATTAGAAATTCCTTGGATATTATGCACTGCGAGAAGAATTTTGCAAAGAATTTGCTTAAAACAATCTGCGGAGTTAAGGAGAAAGACAGCGTGAAGGTGAGACGAGACATGCAAAGGGAAGGCATCCGTAAACATCTGTGGATGACGATGGATCCCAACAATAATTCTAGAATGCTAAAACCCGTGGCGAACTATGTATTGACCGCAAAGGAGTTTGATACATTCTGCACGAGGTTGGAAAATTTGAAAGTACCATTAGAGTATTGCTCGGAGATTGGTTCTCATATTCGGAACAGGAAGTTTGGAGCTCTTAAATCCCATGACTATCATATCCTCATGCAAACATTACTACCGCTGGCGTTAAGAGGACTTATGGAGCAGAATACGAGGATGGCAATCATGAGGGTCTGTAGAATTTTCAGGAGGATTTGTTGTAAAGTGTGGGATCCATCACAGGAGGAAAACTTACGTGAAGATGTAGCCATCACGATGTGCCTCATGGAAATGACTTTTCCTCCGACTTTCTTTGATGTCATGTCGCATCTTCCAATGCATCTGGTAGAGGAGTTGATCATCTTGGGTCCTACACAAGTACGTTGGATGTACCCCATTGAGCGCACCATGATGACATTGAAAAACCATGTTAAAAATCGAGCTCGCCCGGAGGCGTCTATTGCCCATGGATATTTATTGGATGAGACGATGGGCTTCGCTACATCGTACATGCACGGATTTGATGTGGTCAGGCGCAGAGTGTGGGACGCTGATCCTGAGGACTGTGCGAAGTTTGAGGTGCTCGAGGGTGCACCTGTGGACTTCAGCCTCACTCGGGCACAGCGTGATGCAATTCATAAATTCGTATTGAGGAACAATACTCTAACCGCACCCTTATACAGGTATGTTTTCATAACATAACACTCGTACCAATGGATCTAGTCAATGCTGTTGTGACGTAGAAGGCCTTATTAATATGTGATTGTTTTTTTGGTACAGTTCGATGTGTTTTGATTTTACCGTTGGAAGTCCATAACAAACCATGGCTTCTTTATCCTGATGTATACTTTACGGTGCTTGTTAATTCGTCATATTGCCTAGCGTCAAAAAGCTCGTGCTATATTTTTGAAAAATAAAAATTAGCATTAACAAAGGTTTCCACTGACGAATAGCACATGGGAAGCGGAGTGGGACAGTTCCGGTGGAGCCGTCGGTCCAGTTGAAATCTGGATGAAGCGCACTGTCCACTCCATGCATTTGGATATGTCAGATCCCCATGACTCTGACACTGTTCTATTATCCAATCCACCTTCGATGATATGCAAACGATATGCAAGAATGAAGGCATATGGCAACCATTTGCGAGTGGATGATGAGTATAGCAGAAGCTTAGCAACATATGATAGTGGAGTAGCATGTTTAGAAGCCAACGAGCAATCAGCAGGATCTGGGAAGGATTACGTCGGAATACTTGAAGACATTCTATTGCTTGACTATGGGGACATTAAAACACCAGTGATAATTTTCTCTTGCATGTGGAAAAAAAGATGCGACAATCTCAAAAATGATACCTACGTCCGAGATGCGGATGGATTCCTGGTTGTGAACTTCAGGCATAACACTTCAAAGGCAGTTGATCCGTATGTGTTTCCTAGCCAATGCACGCAGGTATTTTTCTCCGACGATGACCTGCATCCTCCAGGGTCGCAATGGAAGGTGATTCTACGGAAGGAGGCCAGAGCTAGGAGAAAGGTGGAAGAAAACGACGACATTTTCATCACAACTAATGTTCAAGCTACGGGCGTGGTACCCAACAGTACCTTCATAAATCCTCCGACAGAGCCCGACTTAGCAGGTGCAATAGTGCTCAATGACGCTGAAAATGCATTAGCGCTTCAAAGTTTTGAGATGCAAGAGAGGAGAAAGGTATCCCGGCCTAAACCGACAAGAGCTGAAAACGGTGGAACACAAAGGAGGAAACGTCCAGCGAGGCAGTGAAATGCATAGTGAGTATCGATGTTATGACCTTAATAAGAGCAGCACTTGTTGCATACCATGCTTGTATCACTTGTTGTATTATGTTATTGATTGGTCTTTGCAAGTAACGTGTTTACCGGGAAAGTGTGTTAACTGTATTCAAAACTTGAGTAAGTAGTTTATAAGTTTTGTGATTTTGATTAAATTGTAAGTTTGGTTCTCAGGTGGGGTGTAACGTGAGTATAAAAATTCTCTCAAAGTGAACAAACTGTTTGTGTTGTCTGAGTACAACACCCGAGGTCGGCATTCAAACTTTGTAAGCAAAGTTCTTTTCATGTTTCCGCTGTGTTGAAATGCTTATTACGCGTGATGTTTATGTATGCGTTCTTTGTGACACAAGGTAGAAAAAGGACCATTGTGTTCTCTGACGAGAAATACCCATTGCAATATAAATGTCATCGAATATACATACTTTTTTCAATTCTGTCTATACTGTAAGGGCCATAGTTGTCGTCCCTCTACCTGTACTGACACTGTCGTAGTTATCGGTTTAATGAATTTATTTTATATGTATCGTCCATCTTTGTAGCAGTCTTGTGTTAGTCCCTTTATAATTTAGTTGTCGTATTTGAGTAAAATCAACGTACTGTCATGTTGCAGGTAAATATCACCAGGAGCGTACGTCTACAGTGTTCCCATACTTAGCTGCAGTTATTTGAGAGTGAGAATTAGAAGTAAACAATGTCGTTTATCCACAATGATTTGTAAAGTTTTCTCCAATTCTTGTTCAATTTTACACACTTATAGTGACCTAGAGCCCCCAATATTGCTTTGGTAAATCTTTCAATTCTGGCAAGAGTACAATAATTACGATGCACTCATTGTATAACACGGAATGTGGTAGACTTGTTGTTTCCAAGTGTAGTGCATGTTATAAACATGAAGGATCAGTCCAACGAAATTCAGTAGAAAATTGAACAAACTGTCCAAGAGAAGGAACATTCGGGTACAGAAGGTGAAGCTAGCCTATCGCTATGCCAATGTATCTCTGCCAACGGTTGGGGAAATAGATGTAGTACGAAACGAAGATTTGGAGCAGATGTAGTCGCTCAGCACATTCTGCAGTCAGGGTGAATTACCACTGGTAACTAAATGTAGGACTCTTCTCCAAGGTAAAACCTAGAACTGACGAAAGGTCGACACGCCACTCCCAGTCTCCATTGAGAGAACTCGAAATGACATATTGTCGTTTACAGAGTCTCTAAAGACTGAAATTGGACGAAATGTCATTTATTGGATTCCCCCAATGGACACAATTTCTACTAGTGTGGGCATATATTAATATTCTCGATTTACTAGAAATGATAATATGCCTTCCACAATGTTCTACCATCATCCAAATGCCATGCCACATGTGTTTTATATTAGGAATGGGCTTGTATTAATATTCTGGGCTTACTAGAAATGATAATATGCCTTTCACAATGTTCTACTATCATCCAAATACCATGCCACATGCGTTTTATACAACAAATGTGCGTATATAAGCATTTTATTCTTACTAGAAATGATAATATGCCTTCCACGATGTTCAACCATCATCCAAATGGCATGCCAGTTGTGTTTGATATTTCGAATGGGCTAATATTATTATAAAGGGCTGACTAGAAATGATAATATGCCTTCCACGATGTTCTACCATCATCCAAATGCCACGCCACATGTGCTTTAAATTACTAATGGGCATATATTAATATTCTAGGCTTACTAGAAATGATAATATGCCTTCTACGATGTTCGACCATCATCCAAATGCCATGCCACTTGTGTTATATATTACAAATGGGCATATAATAATATTCTAGGCTTACTAGAAATGATAATATGCCTTCCACAATGTTCTACCATCATCCAAGAGGCATGCCACATGTCTCCTATATTACAAATAGTCGTATATTAATAATCTAAGGCTCACTAGATATAATAACATGCCTCCCACGATGATCTACCATCATCCAAATGCCATGCCACATGTGTTTTATATAACAAATGGGCGTATAATAGTATTAAGGGTATACTAGAAATGATAATGTGTCATCAACGATGTACTAGCATCATCCAAATGCCATGCGACAAGCGTTTTATATTACAAATGGGCGTATAATAGAATTAAGGGTAAACTAGAAATAATAACATGCCTCCCACAATGATCTACCATCATCCAAATGCCATACCACATGTATTTCATATTACAAATGGGCGTATAATAGAATTAAGGGTAAACTAGAAATAATAACATGCCTCCCACAATGATCTACCATCGTCCAAATGTCATGCCACATGAGTTTTATATTACAAATGGGCGTGTAGTAATATTAAAGGTATACTAGAAATGATAATATGCCTTCCACGATGTTCTGCCATCATCCAAATGCCATGCCACATTTGTTTTGCATTACAAATGGGTGTATATTAACATTCTAAGGATCACTAGATATGAAAATATGCTTGCACAATGTTCTACCATAATTCAAATGCCATCCCACATGTGTTTTATATTACAAATGGGCATATATTTATATTCTGGATTTACAAGAAATGATAATATGCCTTCCACGATGTTCTGCCATCATCCAAATGCCATGCCACATTTGTTTTGCATTACAAATGGGTGTATATTAACATTCTAAGGATCACTAGATATGAAAATATGCTTGCACAATGTTCTACCATAATTCAAATGCCATCCCACATGTGTTTTATATTACAAATGGGCATATATTTATATTCTGGATTTACAAGAAATGATAATATGCCTTCCACGATGTTCTACCATCATCAAATACCATACCACATGTGTTTTATATGAAAAATGGGCGTATATAAGTATTCTATTCTTACTAGAAATGATAATATGCCTTCGATGATGTTCAACCATCATCCAAAAGACATGCATGTTGTATTTGATATTTCGAATGGGCTCATGTTGTTATAAGGGGCTGACTAGAAATGATAATATGCCTTCCACAATGTTCTACCATCATCCAAATGCCATGCCACATGTGTTTTATATTAGGAATGGGCTTGTATTAATATTCTAAGGATCGCTAGATATGAAACTATAGCTTGCACAATGTTCTAGCACAATTCAAATGCAATCCCACATGTGTTTAATATTACAAGTGGGCATATATTAATATTCAAGACTCAATAGATATGACAATATGCCTTCCACGATGTTTAACCATCATCCAAATGCCATGCCACATGTGTTTTATATTTCGAATGGACCCATATTAATATTCGGGGCTCACTTAAAATGATAATATGCCTTCCACGATGTTCTACCATCATCTAAATGGCACGCCACATGTGTCTTATATTACAAATGGGCGTATGTTAATATTCAAAGGCTCAGTTGATTTGATAATATGCCTTCCACGATGTTCTACCATTATCCAAATGCCATGCTAGATGCGTTTTATATTACAAATGGGCGTATATCAATATTTTGGGCTCACTAGATATGATAATATGCCTTCCACGATGTTCAACCATCATCCAAATGCCATGCCATTTGTGATTTGTATTACGAATGGGCATTTGTTAATATTCTTAGGCTCACTAGATTTGATAGTAAGCCTTCCACGATGTTCTACCATTATTCAAATGCCATGCCACATGTGTTTTATATTACAAATGGGCGTATATAAGCATTGAGGGCTTACTAGAAATGTTAATATGCCTTCCACGATGTTAAACCATCATCCACATGGCCTGCCAGTTGTGATTTATATTTCGAATGGGCTGATATAAATATTGGGGACTGACTAGAAATGATAATATGCCTTCCACGATGTTCTACCATCATTTAAATGCTATGCCACATGCGTTTAATATTACAAATGGGCGTATATTAATATTGGGGCTGACTAGACATGATAATATGACTTCCGCGATGATCTACCATCATCCAAATGCCATGCGACATATGTCATCAAATACAAATGTGCATATTCTAATATTCTCGGCTTACAGGAAATGATAATAAGCCTTCCGCAATGTTCTACTATCATCCAAATGCCACGCCACATGTGTTTTATATGACAAATGGGCGTATATAAGTATTCTATGTTTACTAGAAATGATAATATGCCTTCCACGATGTTCAACCATCATCCAAATGGCATGCCAGTTGTGTTTGATATTTTGATTGGACCCATATTATTATAAGGGGCTGACTAGAAATAATAAAATTCCTTTCACGATGTTTTACCATCATCGAAATGCCACACCGCATGTGTCTTATATTACAAATGGGCATATATTTATATTCTAGGCTTACTAGAAATGATGATATGCCTTCCACAACGTTCTACCATCATCCAAATGCCATGCCACATGTAATATATTTTACAAATGGGCGTACATTAATATTGTGGGCTTCCTAGACAAGATAATATACCTTCCGTTATGATCTACCACCATCCTAATGCCATGCGACATATGTCCTATATTACAAATGGACACATATTAATATTCTCGGCTTACTAGAAATGATAATATGCCTTCCGCAATGTTCTACCATCATCCAAATGCCATGCCACATGTGTCTTATATTACAAATGGGCATATATAAGTATTCAGGGCTTACTAGAAATGATAATATACCTTCCACGATGTTCTACTATCATCCAAATGCCATGCCACATGTGTTTTGCATTACAAATGGGTTTATATTAATATTCTAAGGTTCACTAGATATGAGAATATGCCTTGGACAATGTTCTACCATCATTCAAATGCCATCCCACATGTGTTTTATATTACAAATGAGCATATATTAATATTCTAGGCTTACTAGAAATGATAATATGCCTTTCGCAATGTTTTATCATCATCCAAATGCCATGCCACATGTGTCTTATATTACAAATGGGCGTATATTAATATTCTAAGACTCACTAGATTTGATAATATGCCTTCCACGATTTACAACTATTATCTAAATGCCTTGCCACATGTGTTTTATATTTCTAATGCGACTATAATAATATTTTGGGCTTACTAGAAATGATAATAATCCTTCCACGATGTTCTAGCATCATCCAAATGGAATGCCGCATGTGTGTTATATTACTAATGGACTTATATAAATATTATGGGCGCACTTGACATGATAATATGTTTTCCACAATGTTCTACTATCATCCAAATGTCATGCCACATGTGTTTTATAATACAAATGGGCGTATATTCATACTCTAAGCTTACTAGAGATGATAATATGCCTTCCACGATGTTGTTCCATCATTCAAATGCCATACCACATGAGATTTATATTACAAATGGGCGTATATTAATATTAGGGGCTGAGTAGAAATGATAATATGCCTTCCTCGATGTACTACCATGGTCCAAATGCCATGCCACATGTGTTCTATATTACAAATGGACCTATATTGGTATTCTTGGCTTACTAGTTATGATAATATACCTTCCACGATGTTCTACCATCATCCGAATGCCATGCCACATGTGTTTTATATTACAAATGAGAATATATCAATATTCAGTGCTTATTGGAAACGATGGTATGCCTTTGACAATGTTCTACCATCATCCAAATGCCATGCTACATTTGTTTTATATTACAAATGGGCGTATATAAGTATTCAAGGGTTACTAAAAATGATAATATGCCTTCCACGATGTTCTACCATCATCCAAATGCCATGGCACATTTGTATTATATTACAAATGGGCGTATATTAATATTCTGGGCTTACTACAAATGATAATATGCATAGCTCAATGTTCTACCATCATCCAAATTCTATGCCTCATGTGTTCATTATTACAATTGGGCATATATCCAGATTCAAGGCTAACAAGAAACGATAATAAGCCTTCCAGAATATTCTTCCTTCATCCAAATGCCATGCCACATGTGTCGTATATTACAAATGCGAGTATATTAATATTAGGGGCTCACTAGATATATAATATGCCTTCCACGATGTTGTACTATCATCTAAATGTCATGCCTCATGTGTTTTGTATTACAAATGGGCGTATATTAATATTCAGGGCTCACTAGATATGATAATATGCCTTCCACACTGTTCTACCAGTATCCAAATGCCATGCCACATGTGTTTTATATTACAAATGGGCATATATTAATATTATGGACTTACCAGACATGATAATATGCCTTCCACGATGTTCTACCATCATCCAAATACCACACATGTGTGTTATATTACAAATATGCGTATATCATTATCCACGGCTTCGTAGAAATGATAATATTCCTTGCACGATGTTCAGGCATCATCCAAATGGCATGCCACATGTGTATCATTTTACAAATGGGCGTATATTACTATTATGGGCTTACTAGACATGATAGTATGCTTTCCACGATTTTCTACCATCATCCAAATGCCATGCCAAATGTGTTTTATATAACAAATGGGCACATATCAAAATTATGGGCTGACTAGAAATGATAATATGCCTTCCACGATGATCTACCATCATCCAATTGTCGCGCAACATGTGTTTTCTATTACAAATGGGTGTATATTATTATTTTGGGCTTACAAGAAATGTTAGTATGCCTTCCAGGATGTTCTACCATCAACCAAATGCCATGCCACGTATGTTTTACATTAGAAATGGGCGTATGTTAATATTCTGGGCTCACTGGATATGATAATATGCCTTCCACGATGTTCAACTATCATCCAAATGGCATGCCAGATGTGTTTTTATCTCGAATGGGTCCAATTTAATATTGGGGGCTTACTACAAATGATAATATGCCTTCCACGATATCCTTCCATCATCGTGAAGGCATGCCACATGTGTTCTATATTACAAATGGGCATATATTAATATTCAAGGCATATTAGAAATGATATGCCTTCCACGATGTTCAACCATCATCCAAATGTCATGCCACATGTGTATTATATTTTAAAATGGGCGTATATTAATATTGCGGGCTGACTAGACATGAAAATATGCCTTACAGGATGTTCTACCATCATTTAAATACCACACATGTGTTTTATATTACAAATGGGCATATATCAATATTCTTTGTTTACTAGAAATGATAATATGCCTTCCGCAATGTTCAACCATCATCCGATGCCATGCCACATGTGTCTTATATTTCAAATGAGCGTATATTAATATTCTAAGGCTCACTAGATTAGATAGTGTGCTTTCTACAATGTTCTACCATTATCCAAATGCGATGCCACATGTGATTTACATTACAAATGGGCGTATATAAATATTCTGGCTTTACTAGAAATGATAATATGCCTTCCACGATATTCAACCATCATCCAAATGGCATACCAGTTGTGTTTTATATTTCGAATGGGACCAATATTACAAATGGGCGTATTTTAATATTGGGGTTAAACTAGAAATGATAAAAGGCCTTCCATGATTTTCTACCATCACCCAAATGCCATGCCACATGTGTTTGAAATTACAAATGGGCGTATATTAATATTCAGGGCTTCCTAGACAAGATAATATGCCTTCTCGGATGTTCTACCGTCATTCAAATACCACACATGTAATTTATATTACAAATGGGCATATATGAATATTTTGGGCTTATTATAAAAGATATGTCTTCTACGATGTTCAACCATCATCCAAATGGCATGCCACATGTGTATTATATTACAAATGGGTGTATATTAATATTGGGGGCTGACTAGACATGATAATATGCCTTCCGCAATGATCTACCATCATCCAAATGTTATGCAATATATGTCTAATATTACAAATGGGCATATATTAATATTCTCAGCTTACTAGAAATGATAATATACCTTCCGCAAAGTTCACCATCATCCAAATGCCATGCCACATGTGTCTTATATTTCAAATGAGACTATATTACTATTCAGGGCTTACTAGAAATGATAATATTCTTTCCACGATGTTCTACTGTCTTTGAAATGCCATACCACATGTATATAATATTACAAATGGGCATATATTAATATTATGCACTTACTAGAAATGATAACATGCCTTCCATGATGTTCTACCATCATCCAAATGACATGCCACATGTGTATTATATTACAAATGGGCGTATATTAATATTTTGGGCTTACTAGAAATGATAATATGCCTTTCACGATGTTCTACCATCGTCCAAATGCTATGCCACATGTTTTCTGTATTAATAATGGACCTATATTAGTATTTTGGGCTTACTAGAGATGATAATATATCTTCCACGATGTTTAATCATCATCCAAATGCCAAGCCCCATGTGTTTTATATTACAAATGTGCGTATATTAATATTCAGGGCTCACTACAAATGATAATATGCCTTGCACGATGTTCTACCGTCATCCAAATTCCATGCCTTTTGTGTGATTTAGAATACAATTTGGCATATATCTAAATTCAGGGTTGACTAGAAACGATAATATGCCTTCCACAATGTTCTACCTTCATCTAAATGCCATGTTACAGGTGTAGTATCTTACAAATGGGCGTTTATTAATATTAGGGGCTCACTAGATATGATAATATGCCTTCCGTGATGTTCAACCATCATCGAAATGCCATGCCACTTGTTTTTTATATTACAAATGGGCGTATATTAATAATCAAGGCTTACTAGACATGATAATATGCCTTCCACGATGATCTACCATCATCCAAATGCCATGCCACATGTGTTTTATATTACAAACGTGTGTGTATTAATATTCAGGGCTCACTAGATATGATAAAATGCCTTCCACGATGTTCAACTATCATTTAAATGGCATGCCACATGTGTTTAATATTACAAATGGGCGTATATTAATATTTGAGGCTGCTTAGGAATGATAATATGCCTTCCGCAATGTTCTAGCTTCATCCAAATGCCATGGCACATGTGTTTTATATAACAATTGTGCGTATATTAATGTTTTGGGCTCACTACAATTGATACTATGCCTTCCACGATATTCAACCATCATCCAAATGCCATGCCAAATGTGTTTTATATTTCAAATGGGCATATATTTATATTCTGGGCTTACTAGATATAATAATATGCCTTCGACGATGTTCTACCATCATCCAAATACCACACATGTGTTTTATTTTACAAATGGGCGTAAAATTAATATTCTGGGTTTAGTAGATATGATAATATGCCTTCCTAGATAATCTAGCATCATCCAAATGCCATTCTACATGTGTTTTATATTATTAATGGGCATATATCAACATTGTGGGCTTATTAGAATTGATAATATGCCTTCCATGATGTTCAACCATCATCCAAATGGCATGCCAGTTGTGTTTGATATTTCGAATGCGCCCATATTAATATAAAGGGCTGACTAGAAATGATAAAAGGTCTTCCACGATGTTCTACCATCATCCAAATGCCATGCCACATGTG
Source organism: Pohlia nutans (assembly GCA_022496805.1). Lineage (NCBI taxonomy): Eukaryota > Viridiplantae > Streptophyta > Bryopsida > Bryales > Mniaceae > Pohlia > Pohlia nutans. The sequence goes on along the minus strand of CM040106.1, from coordinate 6,835,279 downwards.
TTTTATATTACAAATGGGCGTATATTAAATTTCTCGGCATACTAGACATGATATTATGCCTTCTACGATGTTCTACCATCCTCCAAATACAACACATGTGTTTTATATTACAAATGGGCGTATATTAATAGTGTGCGCTGACTAGAAATGAATATATGTTTTCCACGATGTTCTACCATCATCTAAATGCCATGCCACATGTGTTTTATATTACAAATGGGCGTATATTAATATTCGGGACTCACTACAAATGATAATATGCCTTGCACGATGTTCTACCATCATCCAAATGTTATGCCACATTTGTTTTATATTACAAATGGACCTATATTAATATTGTAGGTTGACTAGACATGATAATATGCTTTCTACAATGTTCTACCATCATCCAAATGCCGTGCCACATGTGTTTTATATTACAAATGGGCGAATATTAATATTCTGGGCTTACTAGAAATGATAATATGCCTTCCACGATGTTCTACCATCATCCAAATGCCCTGCCACATGTGTTTTATATTACAAATGGGCGTATATTAATATTCTGGGCTTACTAGAAATGATAATATGCCTTCCACGATGTTCTACCATCATCCAAATGCCCTGCCACATGTGTTTTACATTACAAATGGGCGTATATTATTATTATTCTCGGCTTAGTTGAATTGATAATTTGCCTTCCACGATGTTCTACCATCATCCAAATGCCATGCCACATGTGTTTTATATTACAAATGGGCGTATATCAATATTTTGGGCTCATTTACTACTAGAAAATGTAGTCCAAATCAATAGAAACCAACACATTTCCATTTGTTCGCTCACTGCATCGACCAAAATAAGAGGATTTCAATCTTTTTGTGCACATGGTCAAAACCCCCGCCGGATTTATGTTGGTTTGGCTACTGTACATTTGCAAACTCAAAATTGGTGACGTGGATCCCTCCTTTGCTTATGTGGGATGTCCAATGTATTACGAGATGTAATATTCTGAATATTAACCATTTTTTAACGTAGGGGATTTTTTTTTGATCTTCTCTGCTGATCTCTGTAATAGTAAGTACTTCTTAATAAATTAGAAGAGGATCAACTTTTACCATATGTAAATTTAGCTGCTCATTGCTGTGTAACAAGGATTACATAAACAAATATAGTAAAATGGACACATTTTACTCTACTGGTTTCACTGCCCACCAATCCGCATTTTTTTTCCCAAACCAACTATTCTGATGATGTGATTTGTAATGTCCAAGGACCTATCTGATTTCCTGCAATCTACTATATAATCTATACAACAACCTCTACTTATTTATTTACTAAACACTATTTACTGTGCTAAAAATATCCTGTAACTTTTCATACATGAGGCACATCATGTATTTTCTTCTATGGTCTGGTGCTGTCATGTGTGGCTTGCATTATTTTGCGCTGACCTCCATACTAATATATTCTCGATGAAATGTCACTACATTCTCTGGTATGCAGCCTGTCTTGTTACAGTGCAAACTAAATCCAACAGTATAAATGATGTTTTAAGAAAAAACATGATTATGTACATACGGCACCCACTGACAATGGATTAACCTTGAAACATGAGTTAGCTCGTACGTATTTGCATGTCTGCTATTTAGGGCCTTCAATTCCATATAGATCCCTACTTCTAACTTAACATCACGTAACCTGCTCTTTTGAACCCCCTAATCTGCAAACAGCAGTTGTTTACGTGAGCATATGTACAGCCATGCTTAGAATTAAAGAAGAGGGCTACAAAACCTACAGGGTTAAAATTCCCTTATCATGTAATCATAATAATCATCCTTCTACGTTCATTTAGGTAGACCATATACAGCTTACCACTTTGGTGAACATTCAATAGTAGCTCTATGATATGCCTATATTTGTGTTCTAAAATAAATGCATAGTCTATGTTCAATTGGCCTTATTGCCTTGTTGGTTTTGGAGCCCTCTATTTTAAACCCTAAACTTATCACCTTGTCCCTAGAATGGACAATTTTAGAACAAGCATTATGAATTACCATTTAGAAGAGTATTCTAGAATTAATGTACAAACGAAATTTCTAGATTTTGAATTCAGTCACCAATTTCAAAGTAATAATATTTGAAAGTTAAAATTGCTTCTACATTTGATTTCAAACATAATTTCACTATTTTTTTACTAAAATTTGTTGGAATTAGTTTGAATTGAGATACTCTTACATGTGGTGATTCTTTGAAATTTTTGTGTTTCTTAAACTTCTGTCCTCATTTATCACTATTCCACTTTGAAGTAGATTCAATGCAAACTTGGCTTGGTCAACGGCTTGACATACTTCTTCACTTGAAATTTTAGAAAATATGTACTCTAATTCAACTAAATCTAGCCATTAGATAGGACAACTACTTGGTGAAGAATCTTCAGAAAACTGTATTAGTTTCATCCAAATATTGAGGAGATTGTGATAAGGCTTTGTATCCGTTCGTGATCCAGTTTCTTGACGCCGGAATTTTTAGGGGTTAATGGTGATTGAATTATACTGAAGGTACCTCCTTTTCAACCTCTACAGTACTCTGTTTCACTATTCCCTGTACATTATGCAGACTCTCTTGCATGTTTGCAACGTATGCTTTTCTGTCCATTTCGTTAATCTTGACATTTCTCAAGTACTTATTGTCAAACATACTATGACAATTTTTACATTATCAAGTGATATGTGATAAGATATGTTTACCTTGATTTACCAAATGTTATCCTCCTCCTCAAAAGATTCTCCAACGTCTCTGTCAAAAGCTTCGGCATTCGCTTCCCTTATCTGCTCCACATTTTGAGGCATTCGAATGTGCCTTCTAGTGGGGAGGGGGGCTGGATTTGTCTCCGGTATTTCTGCTGGTGCACGAAGTCCCTCAAAATCAATATCCCTGCCCATGGCAAATATTTCCGCCTCTTCCTCTTCCTCCATGGCACTATCAATTCTGCGTCCTCTGACCTCCGTTCTCAACACTATTCTCCATCCTGGCTCATCTTCATTGTCAGAGAAAAATACCTGCTCACAATAAATTGGAAAAGCAAATGACTCATATCTGTGTGGTAGAAGTGCATTAAAATTAGCCATAGTGAACCCCCACTCATCCTTTTTTACCGTAGCATACCTCCCCCTATAGTTGGCCTTTACCCACTCACAATCCAACACCACAACTCAATGCCGTCCGTAATTCAATTCCACTATCTCCTGAATTTGGCCTATGTACTCAAGGTTGGCATCAACGGGGTTTGGATCTCGCATCCCTGAACGACAAGGTCTACGGAAAATGGCAGCCACTCCTGAGTCACAAGTTTTATTCACACTTTCTTTTTCACTTTTAACTCTAAAGTGGTAGCCGTAAGAGTACATACTACAAAATCATTGTGCTTGTAGAGAGGGTGGTTTGGAAGAGTCTTCGATATCATCAGGTACCGCTAATCCTTGATCTTTTGCTTCTTGAACATCTCTTTCAAGCCATTTTGCAAATGGCTAAATTTCTTCCAGACCAGGAGGATATGGTGTCCATGGTCTCCCATTTCTCCGTGGGTGTCGCCTTCGAAACTCTATGCGTGCGTTTCTCCTTTCTTCCCAGATCACATGATACCTTCTGCATCATGTTCAACAACATAAACTGCTACATGATTTCTATAATATGGCATGGAAACGGAATTACTCCCTCTCTTATTGCCACAGCAAGGAATTTTATATATTTGAAATTTCTAGAATATTCAACTCTATACTTTATGATTTTTTTTCAGAAATTGTCAATTCATCGGACACCCTGCTACGGTTCAGGGTTTTTATCTATCTTTGTTTCAGATGGAACTTCAGATGGGACCCCATTCCAAAACTCACCTGCAACTGCAAATTTCAAACTCAATCTCTTGCTCATTTTATCACGGCATCTTATAGTGCCCAATTACCATCGCTCAATTTACTTTGGAAGAGTGTGAAAAACCCCACCCACAATCACCCATGCATGCAGTCTCTAATCCTGCAATCCGATAACGACCCACCACAATCTGTACCGTAGTCATATATCCCTCTTCTTCATCCTATTCAATCGGTTCACTTAAAACACTGTGACCTAGATTGGAAACCCCTATTCTGCCGGATTGGTCCAAAACGGGCATATGCTACAAGTAGAATAAATAGTTACCATGGGTTGGACTTAACTCTGTTGTACATGGAGAGACCATTGCACACAAAAAATCTACTAAAGTGATTTGACATGGTCACAGTTTCATGTGTCCTTCGTACTGTCATTAACCCGTAAACGATCAAACGTTATAACTAGGACATTTCAATGTTTGGGTAGGTTAATACGGTCTCCATTGTCATTTTAATTTCTTGAATTAAAATATGTGAATTTTGTATATCTATACAAAAATAGGGATTTAATTTAATATAAATAATTTCACATTTACAGTGCACGGTATGGAGCAAAAGGGGTTTTTCCTCGGCAGACTAGTCGGTGCGGGCACGGCTCAAAATAATCCTCAACAAAATTACATTTTCAACTTCAACCGTAGTATCTCGTTATTTATTTCTATAAGAGATGATTGTGAAATTTTTGTATAATTCGACCCTACAGATTACTAGATTATATACTTTGATGTTCAAATATGAAATTGATGTCTTCTTGGATATTTCTTGACCGTCGTTCAAGACATTGTAAACCTTTGTAAAACTTTCTAATTATTCTTTTAATATATTTAGATGAAAACATTTGGTAAAATTACAAACAAAATTGTAAAATATTATTAACAATATAATTGGTACACAGAGATGAAAATGATATTATCAATAAAAAATACCTGGGGTTCTTTAGGGGTTCACTCCTCAATTCAAATTTCTTAATTGTTATTACACAAATTTCTAGTCACACATACCGAGTGGATCAAGACAGTCATCTTAGGTAGTCATAATATGCTGATTGTCGTAGACCCATATATTTGAAAAGTACTTGGGCACTTCTATGTTCACTGGTTTTAGGGTTTCGCTCGAGGTCCATTTCAGTACAGATTCAAATTCCATTTTCCACTCTCGTATATTTTTTTCCCCACTGTTATACCATACATGACACCAAAAACTGTAACATCTCCTTCGCTACAATCTCAACATATGGTGTACTGCTCTAAAACCAACAGGGTTATAAGTTTAACAAAATCTATGCCTTGTAATCATCCTAGTGGTTATATCTTGAAATACTACACATAGCTTATCATTTTCGTCAACATTCAATATAAGCTCTTTGATCTGCATAGAATTGTGTTAAGAAAAAAATTCATGGTTTGGATTGTGTTGGAATTAGAATCCTTTGGGTTTTTGAGCCCTCTACCTTATACATAATTTATCCATCAAACGAAACCTTCATATGCATAGAATTTATACTAGACGGTTATGGGTCCTTACTCACAATATTGTTCAATGTGGGAAGCGTTGTCCAAAACGAAATCATGCATCGCATTCTTCAGAGCCTCTGACAAAAGCTTTGGTTTTCCTTTCCCCTCCAATATCTCATCCACCATTGTTGGCTCCTCCTGATCGTCCCACACTCTCCGAGAGGTGATGTTGTAGTCTCTCATGTACTCTGTAATGAAGCCCAAAGCCTCCTCCACTTGGTATCCCTAAGCAATACTGTCCTTTGGTTTAGCTAAGTTCCGAACATACCCTTTCAGTGTTTTGAAATATCGTTCATACGGGTACATCCACCTCGTATAAACGTGTCCACATTGAAACAATTGTTCTACCAAGTGATTAGGCAAATGTGACATTATGTCAAAAAATTCTGGGGGAAACTCTTTTTCTAGCATGCACATCGTTTCGGCTGCATCTGCTAATAATTGTTCCTTCTCCCCACTGTTGACTGTTTTAGCACACAACTTTTTAAACACCCTACTCAATCTTATTATAGCCCCAGCAAGAGACTTGTTTGACACCTTCCGGACACAAAGTGGTAATATCTGCTGTAACAATACATGAAAGTCGTGTGACTTTAGTCCACTTAGTTTCCCTTTGCTTATTTTTTTGTGCAAAGCAGAAACGTAATGAGTGGGTGTTCTTAAAGACTTCAGCACTTGCAGTACCTTGGCTTTGTCCTCTGCAGAAAGGACATATGATGCATCAGGCATGTAGTACCTATCTCGGTTGGGTCCAAGCGGTTGGAGATGCAGGTGCGGTCTGATGCCACGAGCTTGCATATCTGCCCAAACAACAGGGGAGTCTTTCTCTCCAAATGTGGTTTTCAAAATATTCTCTGCAAGGTTCTTCTTGCAGTGCATGACGTCCAAAACATGGCGCACTGGAAGATCCTTTTACATCAATCAGCCCACGGAATTAGTAACTATTATTGGCTTATTTGTCCAGTAGAAAAAAGTACCTAATTTGTCTTCTCAAAGTCTAATCAAATAGCAGTCGCTTTACACTGTGAGGACTTTTTTAAAACTAGTGAACCATACTGAGACTCAAATCTGAACCATATTCAATATTGTCATAAATTATTTCTTCTTTGGATCTACTATTTATGCTTCTACAAAATATTTAGATATATCTTACCAAAGCCGTCACCTTCCCTAAAAAAGCATTTTTGCACTGCATGTTAACAGAACACTACAGTAATTAGTGTATTTAGGGTGACGTGATGAATAATGTGCTTACCCCTACTACTTGTCTAATGTCGTAGCACGTGATACCGGATACTCTCCAAGAGCTCACTTTTTCGTATTAAGATTGCTCGTAGAGGTGATTTCCAGGTTATCGTTCCGCGGAGACTCTGTGAAGTGGGAGGTTTCCAAAGATTGGTTTGGGCTAGTGATTTCTCTCCTCTCACCAGCTAACTTCCTCTTTCCGTACTAAACCGGAACTTCATCTACTAACTGATCCGGTTGTGACTAGATCCAGTATCCGTCCGGATTGGAAGTTTATCCAACTCTACTCTGCCCGGTCTATCCTAACAACTCAACCCGGTTTATTTTAACCTCTGTTTTCCCTCAAAGGGTTCTCCATCTGCATTTAGTGGTGCAGGATATAAAGGCACACCCTTCCCTACTGATTTTAGTGATAGGAACTTCACTACTTTCCGGTTATCCTATCTCAACTCCTCGATCCGGGTACTTTCCGTACAACACTTCAACTGTAGATTTATCCCAAACCCACAGCCGGTCACACAAGCGCAACCCGGTTTCTCCCTTCTTCTTAAATATTGCAACGACTTGCTAACCGAGGTGGACAATATCCAAGGTGGACAATATCCGGAATTGGTTGGATTCTTAACGGTCTATTTTACTTTGGCTTTTCCGTACCCTGCTGTTACACGATCTACCGAGATGCTGGCACCTCTACCGGACTACCCGTCCAGGAGTTCAGAGAGGACCGAAGTACCTCCTCCTATCCACTCAGCCACTAACCCGGATTATCCCCTGCAACCGGGCACAGAAAACCCCACATTCAAACAACCTCTAACTCCCCCAAATCCTCTATCCGGACTCTTAACTCAATCAACGCCAAAACCCGGTTACTCCTTCCGGTTACCAAGGGACTAATTGGACCACTGTCTCAAACAACAACATAAACATATATACACACAGCTTGTGGGAAAGAACATGCGCCTATAATCATTTACAAGGAACAGTGGTACAAAAAAAGATCCAAGGAATGAAGAACATTCCTTGATAAGAAGCAAACTCCAAACGCCCTCAAGGATCCGGGAAATCCTCAGATCCTAAAAACCCGGGATCCGGAAAACCGGGGAGCTCTCCCCATGGTTTAATTCCTATCCTAAATTGTCACTAACACTTGAATCCTAAAAAGTCAATTTACAAAAAGATCTAACCTACCTATTCAAAAGCTTCCTACTTAGCCGGATCCAGCAAATCCGGATCCTAACTACCCAGCGGAAATTTCGAGCCGCTACTCCCCTTCTGCTACGCCTGATCTCCTGCCTCTGGCGCAAGATCCGGAACACCCGGTTCGCTCACTTGCTCACCGCGTCCCCCCTGTTGTTCGCCTTCAGGTTCGCCCCCTTGCGCACCGTCCGGTTGATTGTCTGGGTTACCTCCTCGTCCACCCTCTGGTCCTTCTTCCTCTTCCTGTTGGGCACTCGTCTCCACCATCTCCACTTCCGGGTTCAGAAAGCCAACCAAACTCGCTTCTCTTTGGTCTATTGCCTGAACCGGCTCCACTTCCTCCATAGGCCGGGAGGTCTGTTCCGGGGTGGAGCTTCTTGCTCCCATCAACTGGTCTTAATCTCTAGCCTGAGGTGCATCTACTGACAACTGGAAGGTCTCCTACAACTTGGTCCCGGACAGAGGGACGCTCCCTCCCCGGTTACAGGTCTCCCCCACGTCCGGTTTGAGTACGGGTGGGCAGCTCAAAATTACCTCTACTGCCAGCGCCCGGAACCCCACCAGTGCCTCCTCGACTTGGGCAGCGTACTCCTTCACGATGTTTTTCACCCGTGCTGCCTCTTCCATCCCCGGTTGGGTGATTTTCTCATTGTCCAGCCTGGCCTTGGTCTGTACCTCTCCATCCGGTTGGAACAACCGGACTGCCTTCTTGAGGCAGGTCTGGTCGTGTTGCTCCATCTTTTGGATGTGATGCTCCATCTTCTGGATGTGCTTCCTCTTCCGATCCAGCTCGTTCTTCTGCTCCAGCATGAGCATAGTCGCCTTGGCCGACTCCTTGCGAGTCGGTCCACCTCCTTCCGGAGCTTCTTGACTATCTCCGGGTACTCCTCTACATCCTTGCTTCTGAGGACGTTCACTTATTCCCTCATTGCGGTGTATAGGGGAGTATACCTTTCTTCCACTACTTCCAAGGCCACCCGGATTGGTAAGAGCATGATATCCGCTGTTGCAAATATTGATGTCTCCTCCTCTGCCTCCCCGGTTGGTCCCGCTTCCCGGGCTGGTTCTGCTTCCCAAGCTAGTTTCGCTCCGTGGGCTAGCACTTGTTCCCCGTCTTCCTCTTCCTTGGATTCATCCTCCTCAAAATCCTCCTCTTTTTCTTCCTCTTCCGGTTCCGGCTTCTTCTTTCGCTTTGCCTTCTCCTTTACATTCTTCTTGTGGCTGCTTGGACCAGCTTCGTCGGTGGGACGGACTGCTCGGCTGTTCACTGGAGTCATCTTCTTCCTATTCTGGGTCTTCTTCTGGGGCGGAGTAACCTCCTGGATTTCCAAATCGTCCTCTTCCCCGTCACTCCGGATGACCCGCTTCCTCTTCTGCTGGTGCTGTCCCCGGGTGCGCGCTCGAGAGGGGCCACCCTCATCCGGTTGCGTACCTCCTGCCGGATCCTCTCTCTTTTTCTGCCTCTCCTCGGGTTGCGCCTTGCACCACCCGGTTGGCCTCCTTCTGGGTCTTCTCTCCTCTTCTGTCTCTCTTCTTGCTGCGGCCTTGCACCCCCCGGTTGGCCTCCATCCGGGTCTTCTCCTCTCTTCTGGCGCTCCTCAGGCTCGGCTCGGGCGCCACCCGACTCCTCTCGTACCCGGTCCTCCCTTCTCTTCCGGTGTTCCTCCGGTTGAGTTCCTATGGCCGGTTGGGACGCCTCCAATCTCTCTGCTTTGCTCCGGTCGCCCTACGCGCCCTCATCTTCTTTCTCGTCTCCTTCTTCTTCTTCTTCTTGCACATTTATTGCCCAATTCCTCTCCCCTCCCGGACGAGCCGCCTTTTTCTTGGCCGGGCTCCTATCTACCGGAACCGGTTGCGTCTCTAGCCTCGCCTTCTCCCTATCCGTGAGGCATCCGTGCTTGGCGTACAAGTGATAAAGGAAAAGAGCAATGGGGCAACCCTTTGTACCTCCGATTTTTGACGCCTCTCGGTTGACATTGTGCTGCACCACAAAGCTCCAATTGATCTTCTTCTTGTAGTATAGTGCGGAGTAGATGCCCTTTGCCAATGTGATCGTGATGGTGGTGGGCTTGTCTGGGCTGAAAATTGGCACCAAAAATTGAAGAAGCCTTTGCTGTCGGGGGGTCTTGCAATCCTCCACCTTGAACCTGTCCTTGTCCGAGATGTTGAAGTAGCGCTCCTTCACTCGACTCGAGTCTCCCTTCTGGGCCGGTTTGAGATCATTTGTGGTGTCCAAGAAGCCGTATGTCATGCGCCTGTGCTCCCGGGTCCAGTGCTTGTACTTCGCTCGGATGAAGCTCATCCGGAAGGTTGGCTCCATGTCTCCGGCCATCAACTCCTCCAACATTCGGGCATCCTGCAAGTCGCACACCTGGTAAAGGAGCTCCCCGCACCCTATGGTCGTGAGATCGGCGCGTAGCTCGTCAAAGTCGCCCGGGTGCTGCGGAACGACCAGAACCACCTTCTTCTCCACAATTTTGAACCGTGCAGAATTATCCCCTTTCTTCGGCATCTCTACAGTCTTCGGGCGCACCTCTCTTCTACTCTGCAAATTGCGCCTAAGTTTCAGGTGCTCTTGCTTCTCTAACTCCGGTCGCGCACTATCAACCCTAATGCTATCCGGAAATACAAAACTTTGTTGGCGAGGAGGACTGGAAACACTAGGAGAAAATGAATAGTGAATCGCCCAGTTTAGGGCGGCCCATTTTAAGGTCCAAATCATGGCCGGGTCTGTCAGAGACCCGTCATCTCTCTATCCGGTTGCCTATGTGGTTTCCTACCGAATTCCTACCGGGATCCGCCGCCATTCCGGTTCCGTAGTAATTACTCAAGCTCGCGCGAGAGCGGAACCCTCTCCAAATAAATAAAAAGGCCATCATGGCCGCTACTTCTCCTATTTATGGCGGCTGAGGCTACCCCTTACTGCCCTAAAAACCCTAACTACCTGCTTTTGAAGAAAATGAGGTTCGACATCTAACACTAATTTGTGGGTAATTAGTGTTGGCGGTTATCATCAAATTTGATTCATGTTCAGTTATCATCCAATTTGATTCATTCCATTTCTAAAATTTCAGTTTTTCCATCTAAACTTTCATCTCAAGTTTCATTCCTTACTCACACTAAATATCCATATCTCAAAAGATCACAATGTCAAAACGTTACTATTCTTCATAAATAGTGTGAGAATTCACATTTACTGTTTTTACAAAAGAAGGTTTTTTGATATTTAGAGTGATGTTCACAATTACAGTGCCTCATACTAAATACACTATTTAGTGTAGTTTGCCTCCCATGGGTTTATTCTTTAGGATATAAATATTGCAAAATACCTGATGACTCCATATTGTCTACTTGTCCATTCATCCATCATATAATTCTGTATTCATTCCATTATATACTCTTTTTTTTTTATACATATTACGGTTAGTTGTCCTATAACCAACGACTTCCTCATAACCAATGCCCCTAATTTCTAAATTTTCAAAGGGAAGATTTACCTCATTTGTACATTATAGCATATAATCGCTTCTAGGTCACGGTTTACTTTCCACTTTGTAAATTTGTATAAAAATTGACCAATGTGAATTAGATGTTGGAAATTTTTGCTATCCTCATCAATGCCTATATTGAATACGGTCCTATTTTTATTTTTCCAATTAAGGACTGCTAAAACTAAGCCAGATTTTTTGAGTTGTGGGTCTCAGGACAGTCAGCCTTATAAAAAATTATGACTTCTAATCATGTTGTAAAACATCACAACTGACACTTCGTAAAAAAATAAAACTACATAAAAAATATAAAAAATATTATACACGAATGCCATATTACTTGACAAATCATCTACGTAATTTTTCATTCCCCACTCCTGCCATGGTTCTGGCCCCAATTCCATAGTTTCTTATTACATCAGTATAGCATAAAATATTAAAATTCCTTCATTTTTATTCATGGCCAAATTCTTCTAATTTACTGCAAATACAAATAAATATTTTTGACACTATGGGAACCTACTTGGTCTTTTAAATGTCCTAGTTACAACACTTGCTCCTTCAGGGGTTAAGGTATTTGGTGGATGAAGTGATACATAAAAACTTACTACATGGACAATTCCTATTTATCTATGTAGTGTACAGGACACGTGTGTATTTTTCCCCAGTAACTTCTAGTACATCATGATGTGACACAAACTTCATGACCTTGTACAACTAAAAGCTCTCTACAGGTTTCAACATGTTTTGGTAGTGTCATGTTCCATCCTCTCCATTAAACTTAGGAGTCCAATTCATATCAGAATAAGGTCGAGGCACCTAAAACCTACAACTCTAAAGCCCTAAACCAACCACCATATATTATTGCCTATTTAATATATGTTCAATGGGAAAATGTACCTCATTTATACATTATAGCAAGAGATTAAGCTTTTTGGTAAACCTATGACTTTCGGGGTGGAAAAATAGTACCTTTCCAATTATTCATCAAAACAATCAAATTAATTTTGAAAACTTCTTAAACTCTCAGTACATGGCAGTACTGAATCAATTAGGTTTCCTTTGTTATTGACTAAACGATTCTGCCATATTAGTAATCATCGGACTTTACAAGTCAAATGATGTTTTGGGAAATTCTATTACAAAAGTACCATCAGAGACTCTCTATATGGCACATGTTCATAATACATCGATTCTGTAGATCAGGGAAACATATTTTCTGATGTAAGTTTTGATCACATGGAATTGTCAATTCCACATCTGGCGAATGGTGGTACGTATTTGTCGTAGCACGTGATACTAGATACTCCCTTAAAGCGCACTTTTTCGAATTAAAAATGCTCGTAGAGGTGATTTCCGGGTTATCGTTCCGCGGAGACTCTGTGAAGTGGGAGGTTTCTGGAAATTAGTCCGAGCTGGTGGTTCTCTCTCCTTATATTACCAACTAACTCTTCCTCTTTCCGTACTAAACCGGATCTTTTACTACTCCCTGATCCGGTGGTGGCTAGATCCGGTTCCTTCCAGATTGGAAGTTCATCCAACCCTACTCTGCTCGGTCTATCTTAGCAACTTAACCCGGTTTGTTTTAGCCTCTGTTTTCCCTCAGAGGGTTCTCCATTTGCATACCTCCCTCATCCGGTTGCATACCTCTTGTCGGATCTTCTCTCCTCTTCTGTCTCTCCTCCAGCTGCGGGCTTGCACCTCTAACTTTGCCTCCTTCCGGGTCTTCCCTCTTCTTCCGGCGCTCCTCAGGCTGGGTCCTGGAGCCACTCGGTTCCTCTTGTCCCGGGTCCTCCTTTCTCTTCCGGCGTTCTTCCGGTTGAGTTCCTGTGGTATTGACCGGTTGAGACGCCTCCAGCCTCTCCGGTTAGCTCCGGTCGCCTTGCACGCCCTCGTCATCTTCTTCGTCCTCACTCACTTCCTTCTCCAGTTTCCTCGTTGAGATCCCGCTGCACCACGAAGCCCCAATTGATCTTCTTCTTGTAGTACAGTGCGGAGAAGATGCCCTTCGCAAATGTGATCGTGATGGTGGTGGGCTTGTCCGGGCTGAAGATTGGCACCAAAAATTGAATAAGCTGCTGCTCTCGGGGCTTCTTGCAATGCTCTACATTAATCCCGTTCTTCTCTAAGAGCCGAAAGAACCGCTCCTTCACCCAACTCGAGTCCCCCTTTCCTGCCTGCCTCGAGTTTGTTTGGGCTGTCCAGAAAGTTGTAGGTCATGCGCCAGTGCTCCTGGGTCCAATTTTTCGACTTCCCCTGGATGTAACTCGTCGAGAATGCTGGCGCCATTGGTCCTGCCACTAACTTTGCCAGCATCCCGGTGTCCTGGATGTCCCAGGTCTGGTAGAGAAGCTCCTCGCACTTTATGGTCGCGAGGTCCTTGCGCAACATTACAAAATCGCCCCCGTGCTGCGGAACAACAGGAACCACCGGTGAATCAGAAGACACATTGGGGTTCACTCTGTATGTGGTGCCGGTGGTCAATTACCCAGTGGCAACCACTGAGGAAGCTCCCGCTCCAGTGATGCATTTTCTTTCTATCGTCGAGCGCGCTGGAGATGGGGACCAACTCCCATCAGCCTTTGATTCCCTCCATTCCTTGGTGGTATCAGGAGGTGAGGACGATGCACGCGTGGCCTCTATGGAAATTCCCAATTCTTCAACGGCCGCGGAGTCAGAAGACTTGTTGGGTTTCACTCCCTTTCCGGTGCCAGTGGTCAACTGCCCAGTGGCAAGCAGTGAGGAAGCTCCCGTTCCCGAAAACACTCCTGGCACTGTTGACGAGCGCTAAATATATCCACAAATTTCCAGTTGCCGTTGATTCCGTGCAGTTCTCGATGGTATCGCAAGGTGTGGATGATGCACGCGTGGCCTTTATGCAAAATCCAAATTCGTCAACGGCCGCTGAGTCAGAAGACTTGTTGGGTTTCACTCTCTCTCCGGTGCCAGTGGTCAATTGCGCATTGGTAACTATCGAGGACGACGCTGTCCGCGATGCAGGACTTGTGCTGGCTGCGGTTCCGGGCACAACTTGTGAGGTATCTGCTGTGCCTCCAGCTGAAGTCCCACCCATTCCTGCTCTAATTACGGTGAAGGAGGAGGTGACGGTCTCTCTGCCGTCTAATAAGGACAATCCCATCGAGATTGATAGCGGATCAGATGACGATGCGTATTGAGAATCTTTGTTAGATTTCCCATCCGATAAGGAGTCCTACTTGTCAGATGGTCCCAACGACGTCGTGCCAGCAGTCGGTGGAGAGCAGAAGGTTTGTGCACAAAGAGCTTTGAGAATACAACTACAGAAGATCTCGAAGAAGTTGGCCGTAAATCGAGAGGCACAACGGGCGAGCAGGGAGCTGGCATCGCAAAACAAGGTATTGAGAATAGAGTTGGATAGGTTCAAGGAGGAAGCAAGGCAGAACCAAATGAAGTTGCAGGAGGCAATTCGGATGAGTCAGGTTGTGAGTGCGAGTGAGTTCACAGACTCTCCTTCCACGTACATTACCCATCAGACCACCTCGATTGCATCAGGAAGAGAGTTCTCGGACCAGGAGGCGGGCACATCTGAAGGTCCCATAGACAACATTATCCCAGCCACACAGGTATATATTTTCGTCATTGATTCAAAACATCTGCTGGATGCTCTATGCTAAACTCAAGGAGGTCGTGAGATACTTACTTCACTGCATGGAAACCGCAGGAATCTGATGTTATAAGGCAGCATGCAGCCATTGAAGCAGCAAGGCAAAACAAGGTTAGTTTTCTGTCGTATTATTGCATTGAAGCTGTTTGTGATTAGTGGATGTGAGCGTCATTTTTGAATGAAATGGTGCTCGATCTGTACAGGAAAATTGAGTTTTTTCGTAGGGCGCATCAAGTTGAAGATTCAAGCACCACAAAGGCTTCAATTGTAGATATGTAAGTATTCACTAGGTGCCTTCCACCATAATCTAGTACGCAGTAGAATTTTTTTTTTCGTCAGCACACGTAGAAGGAAGCGCTCTTCAGAAAAATTGATTTATACAAATTACTAGACGACCGCTAGAGGACTTGGTGAACATAAACAGTAATTGTAAATGTGTGGCAATACCGAGTTTTGATAACATACCCGGTTAGAAAATTTTCCAAGAGAATAGACCATGTGTGGGTGAATACTGTCTTCGCAAGGTAAGCGTATTGTGGCAGAGTTCCATCATTTACATTTTACGTTGTTTAATTTTTCCCTAAACTATAATGTGATGTAGGAACTTGACATGGATCAAATTTTATGCACTTTGCAGCGTGTTCTTCCAATTTCAGCGGCTGGCAAGTTGCATAGACGGCGGAATCTGAATAGGTGTGCATCTGACACCGAGTCATCATCATGAGTTCACTCGACATGTCTCATGCGATGACTTATGGATTGTGCATGCAAAGTCGAGTAGGAGATTGAAGCAAACTGAATAATATAGGGAAAAAATTGAAAATAGCGATTGGTAGACAATTATTCTAGAAACAAAAGACATACTCTTCAATTCTTGGTAATTTTTTACCACAAAAGCACCACCCTGTAGAAGTATTAAATTTGTATACGCGTAGGAGATTGGGTGAAGAGTAATTGTTATCCAAACAATTCAAACCCTTAACAAAATATATGATTCATTGGCAATGTCATGGTCCGTTTGCCGTGAACATTGTCACGCGCTAAAATGTAATCTTAAACTATTAATCATTACTTCATGCCATGGTAGTTGGATTATCATGTACACATAAAGAGGATGTATAGTATGTATAATAATAATTCTTTGGGTACTATTAAATACCCTTTGTTCACACGTGATCCTCAAAGGATACAAAGAGTGACTTCCCCGAGTTTGCCCGGTGTTGTGGTGTTGAGAATTATTAATACTGGGTGTGGTTGTACGAATGGGGTGACCATGTGAGAAACATAATACACTCCCTAAAATCACCTTTATATGCTAGATCTTAAAACAGAATAGTCTTGAATAATTCATGAATGGCCAATACAAGGTAAAGGTGAATGAGAACGGAAGGTGGTACATAGAATGATTGTATATGAAGTGAAACGAATGGAAAGCGGATCCACAAATAGACATTACGGCAAGAGCCAGAGGTATAACCCATACTTCCTCAATGGAACTCCTCGAAACAAAATTTAAACTACCAGATATCACCATTAAGCACACATTCAAAGAAAAAAAACATCATCGCAATATAACATGCCTCATCAATTATTTTTCGCTAAAAGAAAATTAGAAGTAACCAACCATTATTAGTAGATAAGTGAATAAAACAGAACTATCAAAGAAAAAGAGGGCAAATATTGGTAAATACCACTATTTATTTGTCTTGTATTTTTTTTGTAGCTCAACGTGAACAGTTGTCTCAGGTAGATGGGACAGGGCCGGTTGGTTGGTACAAACTTTCCTGCCTATGATAAAATCACTAGCAGCACCAAGCCACAAATATTACAATAAGCGCTCAAACGGACCCAATGGGATTCGAACCCGGACCGTACAATTGCAACACAAACGTCCTTCTCCAACCAACCTTGGACCCATGACTTGGCGACCACCAGCAAAATAAAAACCAATTTATACCCGCGCTAGTTCTAACTAATGCCGTTTTACTAGTGTGACCGTGAATGCCGTTACATATTGCAATCAAACATTGTCGTGCGTCTAGTCCAAGTGTTACTAAACATTGTATGAATAGAGTATTAATCATTCAAGGAAGGTGCACAACAAAAAAGAGGGACGAAAGACATCATTCAGCTGTTCAAACATACTTGGATATGGCAACTACGAGGGGTTAAAAAAGTCCCAAGTCTCCGGAATAGTCCCAATTTATCGAATATGCCCTTACCTTCTTTTCCGCAATTTTGAACCCTGCAGAACTCTCTCTTCTTCGTGCCATTTCTATAGACTCCGGACACGCTCTCCTGCTCCTCCGCGAACTACGCCTAAGTTTCTGGCGCTCTATCTTCTCTAACTCCGGTTGAGCACTATCAACCCTGATGCTATCCGGAAACACGAAATTTTGCTGACGAGGGGGACTGGAAGCGCTTGGAGCAAATAAACAGTGAGTCGTCTAGTTTAGGGCGGCCCATTTTAAATCGCGGATCGTGGCCGGGTCCGTCAGAGACCTGACCCCCTCTATCCGGTCGCCCATCCGGTTTTCTACTGGAACCCGCTGCCTATCCGGTGGTTCTAGCTCGCCATTGTGGACTGCAACATTGTGGATGTCGTCAATTCGGGTAAGGCATCACGAGCCATGTTTTCGAGGTCCATAGCTGCTGCCTCTGGCCACGTGAATCCTTCGTTTGTGTTGTCCCGTCCTTGTTGTTGGTATCGCTCTTCATTTCTCTGTCCAAGTCGTGCAGGGCCACACACATTACGCCCATCAAAATTCTGTATAAAGGCATTACAGTACAGTGAGTAATGTCAGGTAGAAAATGTGCACAAAGTGTAGGGTCAGTTTTCATTCTGAAGTTCATCGATGTGTATGAAGCTCTATCATAATAAAAATTGAGTTGATTAAAAAAACATGAAGTTGAAACTTTAAAAAAACCTTAGCAAAATCTCAAACCCTCAAAACATGCTGCTTCTTCTTCAGAAAAAGTGCAAAGATTTTTTTTGAAAATGTAAGAAAATGTTGGATATCTATTATACACTATTAATCATTTCATAGTGAAAATGTAGGAAATAGTGAAAGAGTTTATGTTTCAAAGTAAGGAACATGTAAGAAATCATACGAGTAGTTCAAGTGTTGTCGAATCTCGTATATGTAGAGCAATTGTAATAGTTCATTTCAAATATGTACCGCTAAACCTAAAAATGTTTTCAAATAGAAAATCAAGTCTACTTTCCAACCCAATTTGAATCATGTCAATTTTTGGTTTTTTATACTTTAGAACAAATTGTCTAGTTTCAACCAATCGTACCCACTTACAAATAAAATAATTAAATTTTGTAATTTTGGTGAATATTCAACGATAACTGCTTCTACATTCATTTCATTAGTATCTAAAACATTTTTTAACAGTTTCACCGTATGGATGATTAGTAAACATTGTGCTTCTAATTTTCTCTTTGAGACCAAACGTCGTTGACGTTGGAAAAGCAACATTTTATAACACATATAGGTTTTGCCCTTACCCCCTTTGTCATTTAGGGGGTAATTGGAAGTAGTAATTGTTAACCAAATATTCGTTGGATATTCCCTTAGGCTATGAGTAGGCTAGTCTCTACCCGGCAGGAATAGACCTGGCAGGCGATACCCGGTAGTACAGGCCGGTACAAACTGGTCGACCCGACTATTCCAGTCGACCACTCTGTCACACTGTCAGACTTGTCTCCTATATGAACTTTCCCGCTCTGTGAGAGAGGTGTTGCTATACATTTTGTTCATCTTCTTTACTGGCAGCCTCAGTTGTACTTCATTCTTGTTATAAACCTTTGTGTGTGCACTAGTATGTTAGACTACTGCTGTAGTAGTATCATTTCGTGCTCTTGTATCGCTCTTTGTGTTTGCATCTTAGTTAGTTGCAGTTGTCTGAGGGTATGCAGGAGCCGACTTACTAGCATATTGGTGCTTTTTCCTAGTCGACAATACCTTATCCTTCGTTAGAATCCTCTTACTATTCCTCTCAATCTCTATTGACTAGTCTAGAGTAGAGTAGTATTGTGAGGAGCAGTCTCATTCGTTTAAGGTCGGTTCCTAGACAACCCCTTTAACATTTGGCAACCATGCAAAGTTCAGCTCAAAAACCAGTCTTTCTGTTGGGCTAGTCAGTAGTCGATCTTGTCGTCTATCGCTAGGCGCTATACGTCCCTGGGAAACAACAACCATCTACTTCCTACACGAACATCATAGTCTTGAGAAAAATCTAGAGCCCGAGTAGCCGTAAAGAGCCTCGGAGATCATTGTGTATGACAGTCGGCTGGGTAGTCAACAGTCGATAATGCTACTGACCAGGAATCTGCAAGAGCATTAGGTGAACAAGGCTTATGGTGCCAAATTGCAACCGACTAGGCCAGCACAAAGGTCTAGCCAAACAAATCTCAGAACCCGACCTACCTAGCAAATCCAGATCTAAATCTTAGATCCAGATCCAGATCTAGACCGGATAACTGCCGCGTCACCAGTATGGAACGACCGAGTACACGAGCTACCAGTTCTCCCTTACCACTCGAGGTAACTCCCAACCAACTCTCTAACCCCCGCTTTCACGAGAGTGGCAAAATTTGCAGTAGGAGACCATCCCACCGACAATAGTACACGATACTACCACGGGAATGGATCCCCGACCGACATACGAGATGCGGCAGCAAGTCGCAGCATCGACCTCTACTGACCCTTCCTTACAACACTACATGGAGTTCACACAAAGAATGATGGATACCCCGGAAGGTACCATTTTTCACGAAACTTCCGTACCAATGGGACAAGGCATCTCAACTCTTCCGACCCGACCCCTGGCCATACTACCAACCATGTATACCATGGCTCATCAGTTTACCCGCCTAATTGTGGCGTACCAAACGATGTCCAAGTCGTCTTCTCCACGAAGGGTCCCCGACGACCCATTCGACTTACCGGAACGACCTTCCAGTGCGTATCAAAGACTAGTAAGGTACACTACTGACCCTCCCATCATTTCGCATCAACAACAGCTAGAGATAAATCAACTACGTCGTAGTAGGGACAAATTAGATTCCCGCCTTGCCGGTCTCTTACCAAGCCAGAACCCGGCGTATGAGCAACTACACTCGGAATCTCAACCAGGTCGACCGGACCAGTTGACTACATTTCACGAGGAACCTAGTTCTCCTGGTCAAATGAATAGTCCACCAGGGACACCTAGAATCGACAACCGGTATCCGACTAGACCAGACGACTTTGATACTCACCTAGTCGATAGGATCAGACAGATCTATCAATCTAACCAACGAGTTGACCAGGTTGTAACTCGACCCACTCTCCCGAATATTCGCACTCATACTCATGAGCCAAATATTCTACACCTAGATCAGTCGAGGGTAGCTCAAACCACTACTTCCAAAGTTTCGACCCCTTGGACTAGCCTACCACCTAGTTATCAAAACCAGCCTGCAATAGGCAGGACGAAGCTATCGTGTGAGCCTTGAGCGGTGAGCGATGAGCAGTGAGCGGTAAAATCAGGACTTTTGAGCAGAAAAGGTAGGTCAAGCTTGGTCAAACTTTCTTAAAATAGTAAATATTTGAATATTTATCTAAATATAGTGAAATTATGTGACCTATAACCGTGGAAATATGGTTAGGTTGATATTTTATGAGTATTAAATGAATGCAAATGCCAATACATTTCTAGTATGTTGTAAAAATCAAAGCAAAAAACATTTATAGTCAGTCCTCAACACTGTTTGGGATTGAAGTCGTTCCTTCATGAACAAAGAATTACTGCAGAAAATTGTAGTGGCCCTTTTAGTCTCACTACTGCATTAATAAATAAAGAGGCGCTTACAGAGAATTCGGAATGGAAAACCGGTATTCTAGGAAATATGGTGAGTCAACAATCCACTCTCTAAAACACGCATCACTTCATTGAAACTAAAACTAGTAGCGTGCATGAATGTATCGGTTTCAGAATGTAAACCACAAACAATAGTGAATAAGTAATACATGTGCTTACAATTGACCCACTGACCACGCTTTCCAAGTGCTTTGGTTGCCATTTCTTTGAAGTTGGGACAGGTGCAAGCAGGTAGCTGAGAAATTGTCAAGTGGTATTGTTGGATTTTGGGAGGGGTGCCGGAATCAAGGGTGACAATGCATCCAAGGGCTGGTGCAGGTAGCAAGCACAACTTGCGCACGCGTCCTTTCAGGGAAAGAGCTGAAGCACAACTGTTTGCATGCTTAGTAGCCGGGGCCTTCTTGTTGCGCCTGATATTTTTCCCTGATCTACGTGTAGGAAACTCATTAGGAAATGCCGGAGCCACATAAGTAGATAAGTCCACTGGTAATTGATGGTCCTGAAAGAGCCTTGCGGGCGACAACTCTTTGCGTTGAGGAAGTCGGAAGCCTGCGTTCTCCAAAGACAAGATCTCCTTGCGAGTTAAATTAGTGCCCAATTTTACAGGTCAAATCACCGGAACTTCTGGTCTAGATAGTACCTACTTTCTTCGAGTTCCCTTCACGCACCTCTCAATATCATCATTGCAGAAGAAGAATTGCATAGACTCCTTTCTATTCTTCTTATAGTTGTCCATCATACCATTGTAAGTTGGAGCTGCTGTGCTCTTCCCTTCTTGTACAATGCGAGCCACACATTTCTTCTTGGTGATTGCCTGTTGAGCAAAGCACGCTTTGGCGCACGTCTTCCAAAGGCGTGCGATGTGCCATTCTGCGGGGTCGCATTCAGTCTCCTGAACCGATGTAACGTGGTGGCGGTCGATATGAGAAGTGGATGCGGGTACTTCTAAAAGCGTCTCTTCCTTCTCAGAACGGCTAGGAGAGACTCCAAGTACGAAGGTCGATGGGATGGTATGGACATCGTCAGTTTGTAATGATCTTGTTTGGACGTGAGGTCTGGATATGCTAATCTTGTCTGGCCTGTGAGATTCGTATTCTAAACTGAGAGGGATGTCCGCTTTCTGTTTTAAGGAGACAAACACCTCTTCACCTTCCAAGTGAGGCATCCTGTTGCAAAATTCCTCTGCTCCTGGCATCTTCGAAAGCGCTTCCAGTAGAGATTTCGATGAGCTTGTTCGCACAGCTGACTTCTGAGCAGCCCTGAGCTTCAATTCTTCCTTCGATGGACCAGTACCAGGTCGTTGTCCATTCAAATACTGATAGTAAGCAATGCATTGCATGAACGCTCGAACAAAATCGTCCACAGTTGCAATGAAGAGGTCATTCCTACGGTTGGTGGATTGTTGTTTCCACTTGTTATGAACCGTTTCGGCAAGGTTACAAGATGGCATCTCTGCAAGGGCATCCGCAGAAAGATCCTAGCATACACAAATGAAATTCAAATAAGTTAGAGTTACTTCTAAGGAACTAAATAAGATGGTGCATGCAAAAAAGAATTGGCAAGACAAGAAAGAATGTGTGGTTAGAGGATTTACAAGCTGCATGAAGCCATCCCATTGGCGGTAGCAAAAGTGCCAAAAGGCTAGCCAAAGTTCAAGTCGAGGAAGGCCTTCTTCGGAGGCAGCACCTGAAGACAACCACCACGCTCGAATGGCAAGATACTTTGTTTCAGCCTCCGCCATGGACTTGGAATTCTTGTATTGTTTGCAAAGTTGTCGATGTTGGTCCTAGAGATCTTGTCGGATGTCAGCCTTTGTGTGTTTCTCCATGGATTGGGCCCAGTGGAAAAGGCAAGTCCTTTCCCTATTCAGCATAGGTTCAGCTGCGTCTTCACTTCCATACACAATGCGGACAGCATTCCAATTTGCTTGGGCGCTATCAGCCATGAATCCCTTGAAATTAGTGTTGGAGATGCCGTGGCGCGCCATAATTGCATTAAGGTTTTTCCATAGGACACATTGAGCTGCAACATCCTCTGACTGCATATCACATAGGGCGATTGTCATCACCCGACAGTATGAGGAGTCGTACACATGGCACGCCATAGTCGTCCACAATTTCACACGTTTGATGTGATCAAACATCATCCAAGCATTCTCCAAGTCACCACCAACTTGCATGCACTTCACTAAATCGACACCACTTCCGGGCCCCACCTCCGACATTTTAAAGACAAAGACCTTGTCGTTGTCAGAACCTTGACCCGGAAAAAAAAATTCTTGAACGAAGCTCCAATTGCTGGAGCCGCGAAGTCTTGTAATGTTGTCCATGACATCGAACCTTCGCAAGTACCTAAAAGAAGTTGCAGAATTGCGAACATTTGGAGAAGTTAGATGCTTACAGTTGTCAAAGAGTGGGAGCAAATCGGTGAGCTCCAACGGCTTTTGTTCTTCGCCATCCCTAGCCAAGAAGAGTGGACCAAGTATCTCCTTACTAGCTTCGAGTACAATAGACGAGTTTGTTGCAGTTGGGGTTCGCTCCACTTGATTGCTAATGAGGCTTTTGGTTTGTTCGATGGAATCACGGTAATCTCCAACCTTCACCGGGTGATTGTGAGATCCCAAATGAACACATGCTCTCGTCATATGATCCTTGGCAACTACATAGTAAATCTTTGCATTGCAGAAACCAATACAAGTGGGTCATACCTTACAAATCCTGCAAACCAATGTAGAGTCAAAGGGAGGATTTGTACCAACAGGAAATGGTTTATCACAAATTCCATCCCAGTCTGTCTCATTGACAGAAGTAGTGCGATGAACCCTAGAAAGGAAATCGCAGGCTACATTGTCACAGCAAAGATGCCCAAGACAGGAAGAGGTACAAAATGTGAGGTGAAAATCATTCATGATATTGGACGTGATTGTACAAGACCAGGCATGTCCATCGTATCGTTTATCCATGCCGCGAAGCTACTTAGCAGCAGTTTGCTTCCCATGAAATCCGATAGGGGGAAACTCAAATATAATGTCGCCATTGTAATGAGGTGGCAAGAACTTGACCTGTTGGATCTTAATAGTGTTGTAATCAATTTTCGACAAGACATTTTTTGATCTCTTCCTAGCGGCAAGTTTCTTTAAAGATTCAACAACGCTAAGTGTCTCAGAAGGTGGAGGATTATCTAGCTGGGCAGAACCCAACGGGTTAGACTTGGAAGGCAATCTCAGATGAACGACTTGTGGAGAGGGCAAACTTGTAGCATTCGCTCTAGAGATTCTATTTGCATCGTTGTCTGAATTGTCACTAAGCTCGTATATCGTTTCTAGTCGTGCCTCTACTTTAACACGAGGGACCAGAGGAGTTTGAATGCTAGCGGTTGACGATTGAGGGGGAGAAGGAACTTCCGTGGAAGCAGTTAATAAGGAATCGGAAAGACCGTATGTTCGATACTTTCAAGGTTTGAGCAACCAAAACTTTCTGTCCTCCTTCGTGAAGGACGACTGACCAATGGCGTGCAAGACGTTGCCAGAATCTAAATCAAAAATCTCTTCCTCGACGTGAATGAAATCTTCACGAAGTTGAAATTTGAGACTGAGGGTTAGTGCACTGACCAAGTCATATCCATCTTCTCCTACAGGAAAGGTAACAAGCACGAGCATTCAACCAGCTTTAATGAAAGCCATGATACAAAGAGTGAGAAGACAAAATGAGACTCATAGATCGGAAGATCAGTAGTGGATTCAAAAGAATGAGTAATGAGGTTAAGTCATGTTTAAGTACAGTACAATAAACAAGCAATGATCATTATTAAAGCGGGCGGTGTGAAAGGCACTAAAAATAAGTTTGAGCCGGCGGTATAGCAAGATTGGCATAAGTTGTAAATACCCATGTCAATTTGCACGGTAAGCAATTGGCAGTAAGTGGAATTTAGTGGAACATGAGAAATGAACATGACATGAAATTAAAGTTTCAAAAGCTATTGGCAACCGATAGATATTTTAATTTAGCGGGGGTCGATTTCAATCGTGGACCGATTGGACCAATTATTGAGCATTCTTTATACCTTTAAATTGCCAACTTGGTTTGACAATCTTCTCGCTTAAATAGTGCCTATTATATCTAGAATTTATTTTTAAAACATGCCAACATTGAGGAAGTTAAGATTAGAATCAACCGCTAAGAATTTGATATGGAGTACTACATATGCCTTCATAAAGGATGTTTTCAATCTCTTTGATTTCATTTGTTCTTTGAGTAGAGAGGTAAGGGAGGAGCGTATGGAATGTCAGTCCAATGCAGAAGGAGACTTCGAAAGGTGTGGTGACTCCAAAGACAACTAGAAAGAGAAGAAGGCGAGGGTTGTTGTTCACTACAAGACGGCAACTACTTAGGGCTAGAATGAAAAGGAAGCAAACTCTCTTTGAAAGCGTTGATTTAGAAGGGACACGAAGGACACTTAGCTACGTTGCAGTAGTTGAACCAGTTCGAGAGAATAGTGCGGTAGAAGATCGATTTCTCGACACAAATCAACATCAAGGACCCTCGATCGTCTTTGAGATAGCAATGGCAGTAGTCGACGAACCAACGGAGTCACTCAATATCATAATTGTAAGAAAATTAGTACTATTCAATTTTTTGCCGTCATTCTCTTAAATCACTACACTAAATAGGTAGATTAGTGTTAGATACACTAATTTACATAAACATGTTGTAATTTTTTACTGTTGACCAATGTTTTTACCCTCTATATTAGTCAAGATGGGGATCTTTCAATAGTATTGGAATCAATGTCTTTGGTAATTTCTTTTGTTAAGAGTAAAAATTTATAGTATTTTCAAATCTTATAATTATCTAACACTAATCTACCTATTTAGTGTAGTGGTACTGTGGAGAATCCCAAATTACTGAATTATTCAGTCATTACCAGTCGTGATGAATTTAACGACAGAATTAAACCTCTCACCAAAATCCAACAGAACCAGCAAGGGTGATAATGCTTCAAATATAACGACCCCAGACTCATGTATGGTCATCTCATGTAGATTTGTGCAATGGTCATCTGATGTACACGTCATGCACGTCTGAATAGTGCTTTCGTTTACTTTTGAGCTGAGAATCTATTTCTGTGCAAGGGTTGCTACATTTAGAATATCTAAGTTCGGCACTCCTTTGTTATCCGAGCCTGCGCCCGAGTCTCCGCCTGAGCCTCATCCTGCTTGTGGTCCACACCAACCCAAGCATCCACCCGAGCCTCATCGTGCTTGTAGTCCACCCCTGCCCATGCATCCTTATTTCCCTCGACCCCTGCTCATTTCCTTCACGCATTCCGATCTGACTCAGAACCCTAAGATTTTCTTCTTAAGCTTATCTCTCTCTAGAAATTGCACTCCGACCTCCTTCACCGCATCGATCTGCTAGTGTTTGTTTGTTTTCTCTTTCTCTTTTCCATCGCGCGCAGGCCCATGGTACGCTTCAAACCCTAGCTCATATTTTGTTGTGTGGGTGACGTGATTTTGAATCAAGCTTGCAAATTTTCATCAAACCGCTTGCTGCTTGCTGTGTAGGGGGAAGCGGTGGACGAGGCTGGCATCACCGGCGAAGATGGCAAGGTTGGGAAGCAGGCTACCGTGCAAAACACTGTTGCTAAATCTCACCAACCAAGCAATATCCTCCCACCAACGACATCAACAGCATCAATTCAAAAAGTACCCTATATTCGAAGCTTAATGGCGATGTTGCCATTATTGTATTTGATGTATCTTATGTTAGTTACTTCTTTGATGTTGAACAATCTTTTAGATTATAAGAACGTGCAATTGTGGTTTCTTAAAAACGATCGTTTCAAGCAATTGACCTTTCGGTGTTTAAAAGGAAGGTGTTTTCTTAAGCAATGACGACTTCCTTGTGCTCGCTGTTTGAGCTTCTCGGTATCGAGAGGGTGAATTTTTGTAAGTACAATCTTACAGAGCGGTCATTTACGGTCGCTCTTTGGACCAAAGGTCAGAGAAAGATAGTGAGTCCTGACTACTAGACTACGGGACCCTCTCATTCAATGACGTCATTACTAGCGCTGTATAGGCCCCGCAAGAAGTGTTCATCGAGCATTTCCAACTCAATTTATACAAATTCAAGCATCGTGAGCACGGCAGCACATTCACTGAAACTGTTTGTCGGAGTGCTAGAAAGGAAGGCATCTTTGTAGGCTTTGACGATCACGGATTTCTGCGGCCCGACCTTGGTCTCGATCAGGTAAGATTGTACTCACAGAAATCCGCTGTTTGAGCTTCTCGGTACCAAGAGGGTGACTTTCAGTATCTTGCGGTGTTTAAATGAAAGGTGCTTTCTTAAGTAATGACGACTTTCGGAGGCTCGCAGTTTGAGCTTCACGGTACCAAGAGGGTGAATTTTGGCTAGTACCTTAGGTGAGTATCTTTCAGTGTTTGAAGGGAAGATGTTTTCTTAAGCAATGACGAGTTCTGGAGGCTCACAGTTTGAGCTTCTCGGTACCGAGAGGGTGAATTTCGGAGAGTACCGGAGGCTCGCAGTTTGAGATTTCGGAGAGATTACAGCTCACGAACATTGAGAAAAGGATAGACGAACGTTGAAGAATTACAATCTGGAATTTTCGACCACTGGGTTGGATATATCAACTCCTAAGAAACTAGAATGCCAAAATAAAGCCTTAAGGAGATATGAAATGCACAACGTTTTCTGCAGTATCAATGATCACGACAAAGCTTGTTGTAGCTTACAAAGCTTGTTGTAGAAGGGTGATGGCGGGTTATTCGGAGTTCTCAAGCATGCTAGATGATAATCAGAGTTCTCAAGCATGGTGATGACAATCAGAGTTCTGAAAGAGGGTGATGACAATTAGAGTTCTGAAGCAGGGTGATGACAATCAGAGTTCTCAAGCATGCTACATGATAGATTGAAGGCAGGTTGCAATCAGATGCTACTTCTGGAGGATTTTCATTCGTAATTGATATTACTTCGAGCTACAGCTGTAGCATAATTGAACTGACTCTATGTCCACCTTCATGAAACTGAGCCGAACTTGCAAAATGCAAAGAACTGAACTTACTACCTTTTCTCCATAGTACAACTTAAGACGATTCACTTCATTTTTTTTCCGTTGTTCTGACCTTCTTCGTCTTCATTCTATTCGTGTTAAAGCATGCAGGTTCTTAAGAGTCCTATAGATTGCTTGGGACAGAAGGTACTTGGATATAAGCACGTACTGATTTTTGGCTTTGTTTCTGAAGTGGTTTCTTCTGAAGCTCATGTGAACACGTGGAAACAATATAACTCTTTTACTTGGTTAACGGGTGTTGTTGAAACAGTCTTGTAATTTGTTGTTCAAATGTTTGATTTGCTATGTCTATTCAATTGGTATCTCGGTACCAAGAGGGTACAGAAGGTTGGATCAAGAAACCAGTTTATAGCATTTTTCCAGCTTCATTCAATCAGTCCTTAATCTTATCTTTCACAAATGCTAGTTATGGTTTGCATTATTAGAGCACACTTGCTAGCTAGGCTCTCAACGTATATTGATTTATATTTTCTTCAAACTAACAAAGGTCATATTAGTTATATTGAGACTTTTCGATTCAAAGATATACCATTTCATCTCTTTACTTGTATTTTTAAACAAATATGTAACAACACTAACTTTTGGAATCTCTACTAAAGTATTTGTCCTTTAGCAATTATTATTTTAAAATGAAATTTTCTTAAAAGTAGCATTCTCTCTCAAATCCTTGAAAAGTCTCAACAAAACAAATATGGCCTTTCAACTGTTTAGTCTATCAAAGTTCTAGGCTATGAGCTAGGGCTTAGAACCATTGATACACTTTGTTAAGATAAATTTTTTATAATTTTTGTATGGAATTGCAAAGTGAAGGTTGTAGACTATTCCAATTCCATTCAAATGGTATGTAGCATATTGTGCCCAATCGGACCTCTTGGTACCAAAAGGGTACTTGGGGCTCCAAGGGCAATATGCAAAGGAACTTTAAATGTTGTTTTTAAATTGAAATTGATATTCTTTCTATAGCCATTTTTTCTCTCGGTGCCGGTAGGTTCAATTCCACCCCCAAAGTTTTGATTTTTCTCTCTACAACGATTGTACTATAACATGGTAACTAATGAGATATATATGACTACAGGATTCTGATGAAGCCCTACCTCAAGATGGATGTGGAGACAATTCCCAGTGCAATGAGGGATTGTCAATTGGTGACACTGAGGTCCAGTTTCGTAGGAAACAAAAATTGGATTCAAATGCTCTGATCCAGAGTCTTCTTTTTTTGCCTGAAACAAAGAAGTATCAGCTTCTCATTCCTCTGTGCAGAATGGTTGCTCTTCCTCTAGTTAGGCCAATTCTCCAGTCAGACATAAAGAGGCTTGAGCAAGATTTCTGGTCTGGCTATAGAGGTGGTGATCGATGTTTCTATGTTTCCATTACTAATGATCACGGTTCCTCTATGGATGTTTCCCAGGATCTCATGGATACTTGAAATCAGCACTGGATTCGGAGAAACTCTGAATTCGAAGAGTTTTTGAAGCTTGATCCCGATCTGTCAAATTTTTCAAACAAAATGTTTTTTGTTTGGGATGGGAACCATAGGCTCATGACTTGGTACCCTTACATTGCATCAAGGCACTCTATAGTGCTTGATTGGCATTATGCTGTCGAATGTCGACTTCTAGTGACTTTGGGACACACGGGAGTCCTTATAGAGGCCATGAATGATATAAACAGGTGAATTCCCCTCAACGCAATTTTGTAGTTCTGTGAAATGTTTTATCCAATTACTTGTGATCATTAACATTGTCATCCCAATTTCTTCAGGTCTACGGAACACTCTCATGTAAAGACAAATTTGATTCATCAACTTTACCGTATGAACAGCTTTGGATCTCTTCCACTGCAAGATTTCAAGTCTTTACTCACGCCTGAAGAATACAAGAAATGCGAAAACAGAAAGCCTCCGTTTTCATGGCATCCTTTTACAAGTGAGGTTTTCATCACATTCTTATACAGGGTATGTTCTCCAAAACCTTCACCCACCATTTCTCATATTGTATGCTTTGGGAATTAAATCAAGTTTATTAACTTTTATCTACAATTTTTATAGCATGACATTGCTGTTGCATCCGACGAAGCATGCGGTCTGTACTATGAAAAAACACCAACAGAGTTGCAAACAGCAGAAGGATTGAGTGATGCTATGACTCTAGCATCCAAAGCGGCAGTGAAAGAGAAAAAAATGGAATATGACAAGATGGTTTCAATAGCAAATCCGAAGCACGGTCCTCAGGTTTTAGCAGAGGTAAATTATCCAACGCACTTCACTTCTTTCAATTGGCTCAAAGTTGTTTTTAGTTACATACTTATAATGCATTTTGCTCCAGATCAATG
This sequence comes from Pohlia nutans, assembly GCA_022496805.1. NCBI lineage: Eukaryota > Viridiplantae > Streptophyta > Bryopsida > Bryales > Mniaceae > Pohlia > Pohlia nutans. The sequence goes on along the minus strand of CM040106.1, from coordinate 6,804,990 downwards.
CACATTGGAGTGCCCATGAAAAACCTGAGATGACTTCTGAGAAGCTTCAGAAGATCTCAACCACTATTGTTCAACGGCAGTTTCGGGTGAGTTGGCTGAAATGGTGGAACTCCTCTGCCATCTCTCGTGACGCTTTACGTTTTCCCCCTCTAGGTTTCACTGATGCTACACTTGAGGGTTGGCTTCCACGAGCAGCATTTTGGGCTGAGGTATGTAATGTTTTAAAATTTTTAATTTCAGTATATTCATTCATGCAAATGTTGGAATTTATTACTTTCAAGTTGACTATTAATGTAGTATACAATTGTAACAATACCTATTTGCATAATTCATGGTTCGAATGTAAAGATTATATTGTCCTTGTACTTTTTTTTCCACAGTTGGAGGATTCTCTGGCATCGGAAGTGATTAATACTTTAGACTCAGAGAAGATTCAGATTGATTGGTCTGCCCGTCCTGAGCTGGACGATATCAATGCATATGTTGAGAAGTGGAGGATTTTAGTTTGGGATCGTGCTTACTATTTTATTCTCAAGAAGAACAATGGCTACTCTCGCACTTTTGCTTTCAAAGTCCAAGATGGAACAGAAAATGCTGTGAAACGTCTCATATATAGGTATACATGATAATTTCTCACTCTTATTCTAATTTCAATTTTTTTTCTTGTTTGGCTCTTTCATGGCATACCCATCTTTAAATGATATTTTTTCATTGGTTTTCTTTTAGGTGCTTCAAGAGAGAGCTACTTGACAAGGGAGACATTGAACGCAAGTTTATGCCAAAGTTTTTTGGTGCCTGGCTTGATAAATCCTTGTCATCTTGTGTTTTTATTGCAACCCAATTCCGTGCATTCAAGCTCACTAAGCTTCATGCTTCCCCATGGTATGTTGAGTGTGCAAAAAACTACGCTCGTGCAGAGGAAGAAGATGAGAAGAAGGCTGCTCTTCCGCTAACACAAATTCACGTTTTGGAGGATGATGATGATCTTGATACAACACCAGAGCCCACTGTAGCAGAGCCTAAGAAAGGCAAGCGTGGTAGAGGAAAGGCTACCAAATCACCTGCAAACTCCACGTCTTCCCAGAAGTCTAAGCCAAAGACTGGAAATGCAGCTCCACTTCCTGTTGTAGTTGCATCATTACAGGTACCTTCGACACATGTACCTTCTGTACAAGTACCTTCCTTGAATTTTCAACCGTCCCAGGTTGTTGCTCAGTCTTCCCTTGGCGCTCGAAACCACGGCATCCACTCACAAGCTCTAGTTCTCAACGAGTCCCTCATCGCCCTTGGGGAGTTGAAGCTCAAGAGCGACTTGACACCAGCTCCGTGGACTCAAATTCTGGAGTTTGCTAAGAAGGTACTTTCTAGAATGTTGTATTCAAATTTTTTAATTGTTTCTTCTTATATTCAGAATGTTTGCACTCTATTGTTTGTAACTTTGAATAGTTCGGTTTAAATTGTTTGCAGGTGGAGAAATCAAAATCTCGCAAGTTAGGAGGCGTGGTGAATCCCGATGCATGTTTAGATATGCTCATTGTAGATATTCCGGACAACCTTCCTGTCCTTGGCATTTCTAATCCCTCCACTATAGTTCCCGACTGGAACAAGACCGATGTTGACGATTTTGTGGAGATCTTGTTTGCCTATGCTGTTCAACACTTATCTGATGATGGAGCTCTGTTAATGTTCCTTCCTGAGAGTCCATCTATACGCAAAGATGTGCTTTGTTGGGCTACTGAATATGGTTACAAGATGTACAAGGATTGGTGGGGCATTAACGAGCTTCGGTTGACCTCCTTTAGAGATCCTGCACGCACGGTAATGACTGTCTCCTCTCCTACATCCTTTTGCGTTATTCATTAATGACTTTCACCCATCAAGATTTGTTGTATAATTTTAACGATTCCATTTAAATTTTACCAATGCAGACACGGCACTTTTGGGTACTGCTATTTGTCCGAGAGAGCATTAAAGACAATCTAGTTCAGTCCAAATTTGTGCTGCGAATCATTCGTGAAGTGCAGGATGCAGGGATTGATTTAGAAGCTGATGATCTCTTACAAAATTTCACTACTTCCAAAAGCCAATTGATGAATGGGAGTATTCCTTGGAGGGGTGCTCAAGAGAGGGATCCCCGATTTTGCAAGTCCTCATCGAAGCTTCCTCTGACCCTGGAGATGTAGTATTGGATTACAATGCCTCTACTGGTGAGTTTATACTAGACATAATTTGATTTTGGCATCACTTGTATTATATGGAGTCAATCTCAATTACTATGTACTGGATTTGCTTTGCAGGAGCCTCCATTCATGCTTGCCGCTTGACTGGAGGCCATATCATTGCCCTGGAGTCTAACCCCGATATCTTCAAAGGAGTGCTTCAGACACTGATGGACCCTAAGATTTCTTCTTCTCCATCTTATATGAAGAGGGCACCTCCCCTTGCCGTTGATGACGACGATGTCCCCGCCGTGAAGGTCAAACGGCTGAGATTCTGTAAGTAAGTTTAACTCAATTCTTCCTTCATTTACTTCAATACTATCTTTTATCTTCAACCCTCTCTTTACCAATAATTACAAAATGCCATTTCCAATTTCTGATGCACTACTTCCTCTAATGATGCAGAGGTACAAGGGTCTGTGGTATTTGAGGTCTATTGGAGGATATCAAAAGTCCTGATGATTCATTTGATCTACCTTGCTATATACAGCCATTAGCTCATGCCTTTGTAGAAGAACCTCCCAAATGCTCTAGTCGCATACAAACAAAGTCAAAGAGACTTGGATTCGGAGTGCAAAGGTTCTTAGATTTGGATGCAAAGGTTGGTTTCTCTTCCGGTAGTTCTTCTAGTTCTAGCGACTCCTTGGATTACAGTTGACTAAGATGTGATTCATTGATTCATTGCCATCGCAATTGTCATGTGAGGGTCTAAGATGTGGAGTATCTATAAAGTGAATTCACAAAGCCTAACTTCTAACTCAGCAAATCCCCCGCCCAACCTGCTGAAACGTGTTGAAAAGAAGAGTAAATAAACGACAACAACATTGGATGTTGAACAGGGGGTTTGCACTAGGAACCAGAACAACAACAATTACTTGCTAGCAGAATGATGCTTGGAATGACATTTCTATTGAACACAACAAAATGAAAATTACATTGCAGACTTGTTAATTACTCAGTGATATTGTTAAAAACTTAGTAATAATTTCTTCACTGTTTTTCGTGTAGAGACTTCCATAAATTTTGTTTTTTAATCTTCCAATATAAAACTCTATTTCTGATGATTTAAGAAATCACAACACTTTTTGAAGTCTTTTTTAAAAGGTTGTTTTATGAACCAAAAAATTAATTTTGGATGTTGTACTATTTTGAACTATAGAATATTTTTGGATATTTTTATTTTAAATGTATACCTTACAAGTTAGAAATTCAACACAAGACTTTGAAAATTTGACACAAATTAATCAAAATTTTAACGTGAACATATGTTTTTTTGTTGTGTATTGTTTCCTATGTACTTGACATTAGCATTCAATGTACTCTTTAAACCACCTAATTGGAATGTACCTCTCGAGTGGGACCCCCACCAGACAAATACCCTATAGCCACGGAAATAGGGTCTTCTCTCTTAATATAGTCCGATACATTTTCCAAAATTCATCTTCAAACAGCGGTTATAGGGCCTGTTTCATTGAACATAGTCTTCAAAAATACTACTAAGTTACTGCTCACTGCTCACTGCTCACCGCTCACACGACAGCATTCCTGGCAATAGGCATTCCCATGATTCAGCCCATCAACCAACCATCCTTTTCACAGGCCTATACCAGGCCTCTACCTCAAAACCCTTAGAGTCAACCGATAGCTCCCCAGCCATCAGTCCTACTGATTGTCAAGCGGTTCCAACCGACCATATCCATTTGTGCATCCTGTGGTTCCTATAGTCACCTTCTAGAACAGTGTGCACTATACAACCCTCGGTCGATGGACTATTTGATACCTGCAGCCCAGATTCAACAGCAGCCTTCCTACCCAGTAGCTATTCTACCGACTCGAACGACTGCTCGTAAAATGGTAGCTATGCCCACCTACAAAGAAGTTGAGTGTGCCATCACTCATGTCCATCAATTTCTCAGTGCCCTTACCTTGAATGGTGAAACTGATGCGGCTATTACTATAGCGTTATTTGGAAATTGGCTAGTCGATGCAGCCAACTATAATTGGTTCTCGACTCAACAAACGTCCTACCTACACCAAGACTTACACGGCATTCTCGATGCCTTCAAACATCGCTACCTGGATATCAACAATGACGACCAGGTTTACCTACGTTTCCGTAGTATGAAACAGGATGCCAAAGAGTCGGTTGATGATTACTACAAGCGGATGATGAAACTCGCAGCCAGTTTGAGGTCCTTCCGGCTAATAATTTCCTACTAAGCAATTTCCGCGCTGGTTTGTTGAAGTATCTGCAGGTAGCCACAGTCGGACTACCCAGATCGACACTAGCCTAGGCCAAGAAATCGGCCAAGCTAGCACAAAGCAGACTACCCAAGGAACCCGACTCGACCTCTACCACGGAGTGAGCCGAGACTACCAAACGAGCATTTTGCAACCGATGCAAAAAGCCAGGCCATCTCGGACGCGATTGCTGGCTCAACCTAGAAAGCAAGATTCGCAAAAGGCGTGCAGCGGCTAATGCGACAGTCCCGGTAGCAGCAGCCACACGAGTGTCGACTTCATCCAAAGCAAGGGGTCGACCGTCCTGGGATGGCACACCACGACGGATATTCCCTTGTTCTCTTTGCAAGACCTTGAACCATCCAACACACATGTGTCCCATGTTGAAGGATCCGAAGGTCGTCAAATTCCTTAATCAGCAGATGGAGAACAAGCCCAACATGTCGTCACTAGTCATTGAAGAACTACCAAACACTATAGTTGGTGTCCTCACGGTCGCAGCGATTACCAAAAGCCTGTCGACATTTGAGCAGTCGACTCCTGACGAGACCATGGAGACGACCGACTCGATTATCCAGGAAATACTATGTGATAAAATGATGTAGGAAGTTCGTCAACTCCAAGCCAAGTTGGAAAAAATGACTTCCTCTAAAGACCCAAAGTCGACTGAGGACTCGCCCTTACTTGACTGGGACGCGGATGCATTAGTGCAACAAACAATCACCCCTCGGGACGACCCAGCCCAACCAACTTTGGCCTCAGTCAACCAAGGCAGCATTGCATTTGGCACCGTCCAACAGCACATCCTCGATCAATTGCAAGACTGCAAATTGCAGGTGTCCATCCGCGACTTACTACAGTTATCACCGACCCTCAACACACTTGTTCGGGATCGACTAACTCATCGAGACCCATGGTCGACTCCAGAGTCACCCTACTCGACTACAGAGGAGGTGACGATCGCCGCTGCAGCAGTCATCGACAAGCATATGCCGGTCATCACGGTCTCAGTCGACAAAAACATGGTAGACGACGTTCTGATCGATGGCGGATCCGGCGTCAATATGATCACCGAAGACGAATGCCGACGCCTTGGACTGTCCAAACCCTCACCCGCACCATTCAACCTCAAAATGGCCAACGGCACCATAGCACGGCTCAAAGGATTGATAAGGGATGTCAAAATTCATATTCATGGCATCCCCTACATAGTCACTCTTATAGTTATCGACAGCTCGACAGTCAAGTCAAACTACGGGTTGTTACTCAGTCAACCCTGGCATCGACGTGCCAAAGTCATATACGACAGCGGCAACAAGGAGGTGCAGATTATGGGCAACGGCACTGTCAAGACCGTCAAGATCAATCGACAGTTAGGATACGAGGCGGTTACACCACATGCGTTGGTATGTTACAACTTTGCGGAAGGCATCACCGATGAGGAGGAGGAAATCTTGATGGCTTCCGACCCGACCCTCCATACAGTGGGCACAATCGACTGGAACCTCCTAGCTACGGAGTCGACAGTCGACCAGACTAGGACAGAATCGACTACGACGGCTAGTACCACTATCTCGCAGGGTATTCAGCATACACCGGGAAAAATGTTGGTGGAAGACAAGTTTCTAGATCCAAAGAAGATCCAGGCCCTAGTCCACATGCCCCCACCGAAGGACGTCAAAGCCATTCAGACGTTCAACGGACTAGCCCAGTTCAACCGATGCTTCATCAAAAATTATGCAGCCATCATGGAGCCCATCACTAAGCTGACCAGGAGAGGCAAATCGTTTGACTGGACGCCGGCTTACGCGACAGCATATCAGATCATCAAGGACCGATACTAGACAGCACCTATCCTGTTAGGAGTCGACTGGTCCCTCAACTTCCACATACACACAAACGCATCTGACATAGCAATTGGGGCGATGCTAGCACAAAACTCGACCGGCAACATCCACCAACCGATAGCCTACGCATCCCGATTACTCAACAAAGCAGAGAAGAACTAATCTACAACCGAGAAGGAAGCCCTCGCAATGGTGTACGCCATCAACAAATTCCGTCATTACCTCCTCGGTAAAAAGTTTGTCTTCTATGTCGACCACCTAGCGCTCCAGTACTTCATTAACAAACCCCAGGTATCGGGTCGACTGGCACGCTTTAACTACTTTTTCTTGAATTCGACTTCACTCTGGTTTATAGACAAGGAAAAACGCATGGAGTAGCCAACGCATTATCAAGAAATGAAGGGGCCAAGCCAGCCATAGGCATACCCGACCAGACAGTCGACGCGCAGCTATTTTCCACCAAACGCGACGTGCCACACCCGATAGTCGACTACTTGACTACCGGGACCTTTCCAGCCCACATGACGAAGGAGGCTCGCAAGCGAATAGCCAAGTACTCGACGGCCATATGTACAGACTCTGCAAGGACTACCAGCTCCAACAATTACTGACTGGCAGTCAGCCTACAACAATATTCCAAGAATTACACAAAGGCAACGCTGAAGGACATTTACAGTTAGAAAAATGACATTACAGTTAGAAAAATACTAGACGCAGGCTACTAGTGGCCCACTCTACACCAAGACGCTCTGCGGTACTGCCAGTCGTATCATGAATGTCAGATGACAGGCGGCCTACCCAAGACAGTCTCCTCCAAGCTCGTCATCCAACTACCCGCGGATGCTTTTATGAAATGGGGACTCGACTTCATAGGCCCAATCAAGAAGACCCGACATACAGCCTGTCGATACATTTTGGTCGCTACCGACTATGCCACCAATTGGGTCGAGGCTAGAGCTCTCCAAAGAAACACCGCCAGGGAAACCGCACAGTTCCTGTACGAGACAATCCTTACCCGGTTTGGATGTCCACTTCACCTAGTAAGCAACCAAGGTGCCCATTTAATCATTAGCACGGTCCACACTCTTACCGAGCATTTTCTACTCCCACACACGACTTCAACGACATACTACCCGCAAGGCAACAACCAAGCCGAGTCGACCAACAACGTCATAGTCCGGATGCTCTAGAAGCTAGTCAACAAGAATCGGACCGACTCGGACTTATAGCTCCACACGGTCCTCATCGCTTACCGGACGGCATACAAGGTTGTCAGGGGTCACACGCCATTCCAATTGGTGTATGGTCTGACACCATTGATGCCAGCCGAATACATCATCTCGACCCAACGGTCGACATCGACTACCGACTTCGCTCCCAGGCGACTACTAGCAGCCCGTATCGCTGACCTCGAGATATTAGACGAGACCCGACTAGCAGCAGCCACCCACCATGGCGCGAAACAGTGGAACCGAGCACAATGGGCCCAGACCCTAGGTCACTCGACTCTATACAACGTAGATGACTACGTCCTGTGGCACCCGAAAGGTACAAATGTCCATGCCGGTAAACTTCGTAGCAAATGGTTCGGCCCGTATCGCGTCCAGTATGCCCTCTCCAACAACACTGTCCTCCTAGTTTGCCTTTAGTACTTTGACCCCGACCCGGTAGTAGTCAACGTCAACAAACTCAAACCCTACCGAGTCCTAGGCAATAAACCCCCTACCGATTTGTCTAGCCCACTCTAGCAAATCAGAGATTAGGTCCACACTAGAACAAAACGAAGACGAGCGAAGCCGACAGCAGCCGACCCAACCCGACCTAGTCACGGTCGGTCGACCCGATTGGTCAACCCGACCAGTCAAACCCTAGAAGAGCCGCCGTATTTATGGCCGCCGTCCTCACCTATCTCATCAGTTATGAATGCGAGGCCAATAGGGCAAGTATTTAGTACTATGGCCGCGCCTCGTCTTCCTCCTCTTGCTTCCTCACCATTTTCCTTGGCTTCTCCCACGGCGGACTGCCACGTCGCGGCCCTGGCCTTGTGCATTCTTAGCAAGCGATTTAGAAGATCGAGAGTAGATCGTTGTTGAGTAGTCAAGCGATCTTGTAGCCTGACTGTGCGAGAGATAGACGAGAGTAGGAAGAGTAGCAAACGGCCGCCTCCATCGCCATTGCAGGCGACTGCGACCGAGCCGACTTCAGGGCCAGCCCGACCTTTTTCTTGTTTCTTTTTGTGTGCAGATTCTCAACCGACGGATCGATGGCGAAAGGCAAGTCAACTGACCGCGGCCCACGACGTCTCAGGTCCTCCGCACCACCAACTTACAAAATTCCGATCTGCACAAGAGAAAGGCTCTACAAAACCCTAGCCTTTCAATCGATGCGGCCGATTCAGGAGTGGCCGGAGTACGCCAATGAACACCCGACCGAGGCAAATTTCATCAAGTCGATCGGCGTCTCCGAGGTCGTCGCACTCGACTGGGACAACTCCCAACGCGCACCACGCATGGAGATGATCGAGGAGTTCGTCAACGCCGCGACAGTCGACGTCAAAGGCAAGACGATCACGGCCCGTGTCCGCATTGAGACAGTCATGATCGACCCGACTGTCGTCCACGAAGTCTTGAAACTCCCATTCGGCATTACCATGTAGCCGATCAACCCTGAGGAGTACCCACCGGGTTGGTTCGAGGAGTATTTCGCTGCCGGCAAGACAGCTGAGGGCTACAGCATCTGCCACTGCAAAGCCAAACACGAAAGGCGACTAATGGCGTTCATTCAAGGCCTAGGGTTCAAACGCAAGACGACCTACATCAGCAAGGAAATGCTTTACGTCCTGTGCACAGTCGAGTCCCTGATTGACCGCGAAATGCAATGGGACTGGGCGACATGGATGTTCAACTCGATCGCCATCGACATCAAGACATTGCAGACCAAGAAGACCACGATCTGCCCTTCAGCCGAGGTATTGGAATTACTCCTTGTATCTTATCTTCCTAGCACTGACAAGGAGTATACGCACGAAACGGTCGCCCAACAGAACATCGAAGGCACACGATTGACCTCCCCGACCAGTCGACCAGGGGCAAACATCGACTGCCCGACCCCCTAGTCAATAAACCACGCCAGACCCAGCGGCACCGACTGCCACTACCGGGAGTCAACCGACCGCTGATCGTAGGGAGACACGCTCCTCACTCGCGCGCAAGCGGGACTAGGAGCGACTAGAGAAGCGAACCAAGCGAGGTGAACTCACCCCCTTAAGCCACCTTCTATCCCGACAGGTCGACCTAACATCATCCAACAGCGAGGCCCAGTCGACTCCACCACCGACACTAGGCGGAACCCCCCTCCTTGACACACCTCTGCCCTCATTATCCCATTTCGCGCCACTCAACCTCTACCTACAAACCAATGCCACCTGGCAAGTTTTGCCAGCCACCGCCTGTCCTTCCAACACCTCGACCCTTGACGTCACCCGCGGTCAATCGACCGGCACCCGACTCACCGACATCACGAGCCACGACATTATCCATGCACTGGCGCCAACGATAGGAAGACGTCTAAGGATCCGTGAGTCCACTCCAAGATGTCAACTCCCGAATGAACCTCCTTTTGTTAGAAGTTGTTCAGGCCAAGACCGCCTTTCAAGCCGAGCTCGACCGCACCCAATTGGAGAGTAGTCGACTGGCCAAAGAGTCCACAGCCTACAAGCAGCAGGTCGACACCCTCACTACCGAGCTGGCAAACATGCGCACCACACTCACCACCGTCACCAAGGAGAAGATTCAAACGGACAACCAACTTGCCAAGTTGAGAGTTGACCTCAGCGCCAGTCGACAGCAGGAACAGACTCACCAACGCAAGCTTGTGGTAGTACGAAACGAACTTGGATCGGCACGAGCCAAGGTAACAGCAACCCAGGTCAGTCTTCAGCAAGCTCAGAAAGACATAGTCGACTCCAACAACCGAATCAACCAGCTGCTACAGGACGACGAGGAGAAGTCTCGAGAATTTGTAACAAGGGAGCTGCTACTCCACAAACTTCGAGCGCGCAAGTACCGACTCCGACTGAAGGCAAGAAATCAAATCAAGATTCTCCTCCACAACCTCAGCATCGACCGCTACCAGCTCAACATGTACCGCCGACAACTCGACCAACTACAGCTCGACCACCCTGACTTGGAGATCCCATCAGTCGACGAAGAAGAAGACGATGATAAGAACCATTCGCTCTGGGAGAAGCAGTTCACTGACGATGATGAGGTATTGACTACCGACGTCAAGTTGAGTGACGACAACGTCGCGGACGACAGCGAGTCGACCAATGAAGACGAGGATCGAGACCAACAGCAGGAAGACCAGCAGACACCGCCAGCTGACCCCCAAGACACGGTGCAACAGCAGCCAGTAGCACAGCACCCCCCTCCACCACAGCAGCTCCAAGCACCCGACCAGACGATGACAGCACACATACCATCAGCAGTCGAAATCCCAGTCAACTCACCCGCGGTCTCTTCACCACACTCTCTTGGGTTTGACTTTTCACAGATGCCTTCAGATATCCGCTCGCCCGTCATGACCCAAGACTCCAGCGACGTCAACCAGTGACGAGTCGATAATAGTCCGGGTCAACTACTCGCAGTCGTCTTGACCAGGGGTAATTTTGTCATTCCTCGTGATCATCTTCTCTAGTCGTCTACCGGGGTAGACTAAAGTCCACAGGAGTGTACTTAGCTTAGAGGGAAGGCAATGTTAACCGAATATTCGTTGGATATTCCCTTAGGCTAAGAGTAGGCTAGTCTATACCCGGCACAAATAGACCCGGCAGACGATACCCGGTAGTACAGGCTAGTACAGACTGGTCGACCCGACTTTTTTGATCGACCAGTCTGACACACTGTCAGACCAATCTCCTATATGTACTTTCCCTCTCTATGAGAGAGTTGCTGCTATACATTTTGTACATCTTCTTTACTGGCAGCCTCAGTTGTTCTTCATTCTTGTTGTAGACCTTCATGTGTGCACGAGTATGTTAGACTACTGCTATAGCAATATCATTTCCTACTCTTGTATTGCTCTTTGTGGTTGCATCTTGGTTAGTTGCGGTAGTCTGTGGGTATGCAGGGGCCGACTCACTAGCATACTGGAGTTTTTTCCTAGTCGACAGTACGTTCTCCTTCGTTAGAATCCTCTTACTACTCCTCTCAATCTCTAGTCACTAGTCTAAAGGAGAGTAGTCTTGTGAGGAGTAGTCTCATTCGTTTAAGGTCGGTTCCTAGAAAACCCCCTTAACAGTAATTTTCACAAATGTTGGCATAACTAAATGGTAGGTAGCATATACAAAACATCCAAAGACTGTATGATTTACAATTACATATGTGATTGTATTCGTGATACAATATACTTTACCATGATTCCAATCCTATTTGAAAATATAGATTCCGTATTTCCGTCATTATTGAGGTCTTCTAAAGTTCCCACAAATATCCACTGGATCGCACAAATCGTCACCGTCCTGTACCCGACTGAACAGTCACGGCTCTAATTTCAGCAGATTATTTGAACAAACTTATTATTCTGTGGCTGTCATTTCAGATGTGTTTTTAAAGTTTATAATGTAGTAATTTCAGAAAATAGTCTCCATTTGTTACCCTATAACTGACTTTCTAATAAAATTTCCTATTGTTTTTATATAACATGTTAGCAATAAGTAATATGTATAACCACAACTTGTAGTCTTGAACAAACATATTATTTCAAGAGTTACTATGGAATTTAGAGCTTACCATGACTGGGTACAACAAATAAGCATCTCATCCATGTATGCTATGATGCCTTGCCACTGTGTCTACTTTTCTAAAAGAAGCGCCCCTACAGCAATTACATGCACATGGATATTTGGGAAGTTCCAACTTGTTCGCTATAGATCGCTCAATGTGATATGCTGCACATAATCTTCATCGCATGCTGCACAAATATTTATTAGTTTTATTTTTTCAGTCTCGCTGTAGATTACTCATTTTGTGACATTAGACACTAATGCCTTTACATTATGAATTAAAAAATAGAGCTATCATGTTCGTTACTATGTACAGTGACTATATGATTGTTTTTACTACTAAACGCCTAGAGCCCTCGCAATGAATTCGGTAGTTTTGAAAATATGCAATATAAAATGCAACCTACATGTGTATATTGAACTTGATATATTAATAAAAAAATGTTTGTTGTCAATTTTGGACTCTATCCATACGATTATGTCCATGTACGCTATTCACAACAATTTAGTATAATATTTAAAACATGAAATTCAAATTCTATATGTATATCTGATGTTAAATGAGATGTTGGCAATGTGCTGATGAAATTATTTGTGATTGGTTCAAATGTAACACTCTAAGTGTAGTGATTGTTGGATATTTATTGGTGGCTTAACTTTACGCACTCAATATTTGTAGTGCACTTTTACACCGAAATCTTCAAAAATGTCGATGAATCTCTACAACATTACATTAGGCATAAAAAATTCTCAACACTTTGACATTTCAATTCATATCACAAGTGCACGAACCTAAATCCCCATGGAATCTACAATATAAATTCCACCCTACAAAAGTGCATGACGGATGAGAAATTTTGGGTGTAATTTGTACATTGTCCAAAAATGGACGCTTAGGCCTCGGGGGGTGCACTCTACATCATGTTTGAGAATCACGTGCGTTCATGACCCCTTTTAAAACCCTCCTTATACGAGAGGTTATATGTCTAAATACCTTTGTATACAGATGTATTTTTTTTTTTAAATATATGTTTAGTGTAAGTATACGTGAATATTTTTGGTTCTAAATGTGTTTATTGTATGTATACGTAATACGGTAGTGTTCAAATTAATACCCCTTCTGTGCACTCACGTATACTCGACATGTTTAGTACAGTGCACCCCCCGAGGCTTAGGCAGTTAGGGGCTAAGCCATGGTTAATTTGTTCTGGAGTTGGAACTCCATAATGTGAATTTCATGCTCATAATATCCACTTGCACACCGATTACGGCCACTACTGTATAGTATTTTCTCTTGACATTCGATATAAAACCACAAACCAAAAAATGTAGTAATGAAATTGGTATAACATGCTATATGAGATGGTGTGATTTTCATTATGTAATTCTATTTATTTTGGAAAATCTTATTTTAGGTCTTGCTTTTTGAACTATGAATGAAGCTTGACATAAACCAATTGTGTGATTTTTGAAAAAATCATAATAATCCATTTTAAAAATCCAGACCATACAATAGATAGTAAACTTGGACAAGGACCGCGAGAAATTTATGTGGATGAAAACTGTCCAATTCGAATGAGAATCGAACAACTTCAATATGTTCCTCGTCCAAAAATTGGACGCCAGAGGTTCAAAGGATTAAACATGATATATCATTCATAGTCTTCTACATTATTATAATGCATACTACAGTACATTTCAAATAACTGCACTTACTACATATATTAGACTAGCATGGCAGTATAATAATGTTACATATTTCATGCAATTCATTGATAAACACATGTTTCGCCTCTGATAGTTAGGTTTGAAAATTATACCGGACATACAAGCTTCACGAGTGTGAACTTCCCTTTAGTGCTAAAGGTTTGTTATACCACTCTGCCATACATCAATGCCAGAACGAGTATCAGAACTACACAACAACCTATAATGCCACCAAAATTGAAATCATTTGTACCATACATTTCATATTCAAAGAAAACACCTTATTAATAAATGGAGTCATTCAGCCTAAATATTGATTTCTTTATTTATTTTTTATCGCTTGACGAATATGGGCAATGTTCACAATGTGTGAGCAATAACATCATACTCCACTAATTAAGTTTAGAAATCACTGGTAATTTCATAATTATAAAGATGTATATGAAACACAGATACATACTAAAAATACACACCAAAAATTAGCACATCTGGAGTTACCAATTCTATAATTTCCTAAGTTCTAAAAAACATGGAACACTATATTCAGTGCACTAGTATTCATTATCAGGGTCCACAAAACTACTCTCTCCTTATTCAGTAGTATCACTATCATCCTCTGAGGTGTATGTATTGCGTTCGGGATTTGCCTATCGCATAGCGCATTTTTTTCTCTAGATTGTCACAAAAGCAGAATTCTGGAGGGAAGATGGGTTGAGATTTTGGCTCATGCCCACATGCGTATCGTCCAATGACAACCCATGGCGAGGAGGAGGTAGCTTGCAGTCGCAGATGGGCGTTCGAATTCAACGTAAAATTACGCATCGGATACATTTGCAGTTTTCACAGACGTGGCCATGATTTCCGGAAATGTATAGACGGGTTATGAATGGGCATGATGTGAACCTAGTCATACTAGCAACCATGGTTATAGTGTCCTGAGAATAAATTTGGCAGCAAAAGATTGAGGTTGCACTTGGCAATCACGGAGACTCCGAAGTCAATGACTGCGTCCGGTAGACTGTAATTGGACTAAAATTTGACATCCACTTAGACCATTTCTCTACGAGGAAACCTGCGCATAAGTAGGTTACACTATACATTATTGTTTTCCTTGTCCAGTATTCATATGCATGTATTTCAATTAACAGTTTAACGTCCCAATTCAACAGTATCTTCAAATATTCGTTATGACATGTTTGATAAAATATTAAAATGGAGGTCATGTACAAAGAGAATTAATAAATAACAATGTGAAGGTAACATCTGTACGGTTGGATTCTTTATAATTATTATGAATATTATTATGAATATTTAAATTAATTTGACAAGGTTTTCTCTTGAAAATCAACTAAAAATTAGAAATTACCATTAAAAATTTCAAAAATATTTTAATTTGAATTGGAAGAACATGCACTACAATATGGTACGGTTTTCACTATTTGGTTCTACTTATTATGGAAAATCATGTTGAAAGTTCGTTTTTCAGAACTATGAATGAAAGTTCACATAAACTACTTGTGCTATTTTTCAAAACTTGTCAATATCTTATATTGAAGATCCATACTGCACAAATGGTAGTCAACTATCACAAGATTTTCAAAATAATTGAATGGATGAAAAACATCACCGAGTGCACTTTAGGGACGCGTCAAAATTCAGCCAGCGTCCACAATCTGGACGCTGGCGCATCCAAGGTCTAATCAATTGACGGCATATACTACGTAAGTGCAACATCAATCTAAGTAATGAACTTGGAACTTGTGAACTCCCATACGTGAACATGTATAGGAATAAATACTAAGACGAATTTATGTAGATTAATGAAAATGGGTCCATTTTGCTAAACAAGGAAGGTTTGTAATCCTAGGACATACCTGAAATGTTGCACACACACGTTGAAAGTATGGTTTGGTCAGATTTTTTGTAGGTAGCCTACTACGTATCTGAACATATCATCACACGAATACAAAGCATCATATACTATTTGTACTTATGTAAATAAAACAATACTTGTACAACGCTTCCCAGACACTTCAATTCAGAGACTCAGGAGTGAATATAAATATGTTGATAAAGTCTCATATAATTTCAAAAACACACGTTTGTTTGCATTAAAAAATATCTCTGTGATCTTACAACTGGTCTCCAGAGGTGTCATCGAAAACATCCTCTATGAGAACTAGAGACTGCTCTCTTAGTTTTACTGCCTTCTGTAATATGACATCAATTTGACTGACGGAGCATTTATATCAGGATTTTTTATTTCTCAGCATTTGTATTCTTTTTCGTTTTCCCAACACATTGCGCCTTCCTGTTTGGCTTTTTATCCAGATACTTACGAAATTGCACAAGGCTAAAGGTTTTTTTTTGGCTCTTCAAAATGCCTTGAGACTGCTCAGAAAGCACATCCACAAAAGGCTCAGCCTCCAAACTATCTCTAGAATTGCCCTCTTTCTGAACACTGTCTTGTACACAAGCCATGTTGAATTGGATTGTGCAGTCTCCTCTATAGCTTGATATGCACCCTGATCACGCTAATTCTGGGTGAAGATCCCTCAAGTTTGTGCAAATCAATTTCTAGGAGGAATTAAATCCCGCGCTAGAGCAAAACATTCACAAATTCTGTCATATTTGGCAACAGTGTATATTGTCATCTAATAACAGCCATCCCATATGTAACGCAGTATATATATATATATATATATATATATATATATATATATATATATATATATATATATATTTTGGAAATAGTACTACAATATAACAACAGATGCACTTCAGTTTTCAGGGTCCTCGTTTGATTTTGCTAGGCTACCTTGTGAAACCGTGACAGAACACAAGACATAAAATCAGTCACGCGTATATATCTCTGAAATGGTTGTGTCTTCACTCAAATACTTACTGGAGTTGTTACAAAAGGAAACATTATCTCAATTACTTGTTCTATGGGTCATACTAATCATCACCAAATATTTTGGGATTGTGTGTTTAACGCAGATATGTTAATTTGGATCCTGTTTCGATTCATGCACGTACACATTATAAACGAGTAGACAACATTAGTAAATTTTTACATGTAAACACAAGATTCAGTCCCACCACTAAAATTTAAGCAACAAATGAATTAGATTTTACAGGATTCAGTCTAATTACCATGACATACAACCTTCATCACGATTTGACTACCTGTATTGAATATTAAAACATTATTGCAACGTCAGTTAGTCCATGTCCAATATTGTACAAACTCGATTCTACCTACCGTCATTATGTGTGACAAAACATGTTGCGGAAAACAGTTAATGCCATTCTCACTCCATCCTTGACAAATGGCGTGTTACAAGACAATTGAAATACCTCAGTTCGGATCACAGAAGCAATGTTACTTGGCAATCGCATTGGGTGTGCAGCAGTCCACAGCGCCGTGAAACTTCGCACAGTAAATTGTTAGATCGCAGTACCACGAGAACGCTTGTTTAGTCTAGGCAAGTTCAGGAATTCCACTGTAAAACACTTGTTAGATCACAGTACTCTATGTACATTGTTCTACGTAGGCGACAGACGCCGACTGTGGGGAAAACAATTCCGTGGAGGGTGGAAACTTCGACAATCAGCAACACGCATGTGGTTTTAGTGTTGCGCAATGGACAAGTGAGTAATTAGTACAAGGCTACTGAATTTCGCCGTGCTCAGTATGAAGGTGTCTCCTCAAGTGCAGTTCCACGTATTAAATCTTAAGCTCGGTTTTGAACAAAATTATTCACAACGTTGCGCCTTCTAATTAAATTTTCTAAACTAAAATCACAATAAGTCTTAGCCTTCATATCTCTAATTGTAGTACAGTATTGCATCGTTAGGCACTTCATACTAGATATTAGAGAAACCTCTATCTAGCTTCCTTCACAATGCGTTTCAAAACATATATGTTACCAAAAATAAAGTTTACGCAATTGCCTTGTGGCAAATTCTATTTATCACTTACCTCAGCGCAGCGTTGTTGCAACCGGGGTTTGAACCGCACTAATAATCTTGTTAAACCGCGATTACTGAGCTCTATGGCTTGGCAGGGAGTGAAGAGCAGTTTCCAAAGTAACGTGTGCGCTTACCTTGCGTAGCCAGGCAATACAACACAACTGTTTGATAGCTCAAGGCCGCAACCTTTGCCAGGCAACACAACTCCGATACTCTGTGCGCAATGCTAATACCAAACAAGTACGAGTTGTTACGATTGAAGAACATTTAGTGCAACCAAAAGTATTTGAACGATACGCTGCAGCACAAGGAGTCAGTGTAAGTTTAACTTCCTGGCCTTCTGAGTTTTTATTCATCCCGATGGCATCGTGTAGTGCACGAATATGACCACCTAGCATTTGGGGTTGTAGTTGCCGTGCATGCACAGATTCTTTGCGCTTCTTTACTGTCGTATGCAGCCGCCTTCAACCACGGAGATGTGTACAATATTATGGCTGATTAGCGCCACTCTTAAATTAGAAACGTTTATGGTGAAGTGCCATTCTGTGGTGCTCGTCCCACCTCTTTCTGAAATTACTCATATCACGGGATTTACGAAGTGTTTGCAAAAGTTTTCTGGAGGACCAATTCCACAACTTACACAATTTACACACTTTGATAACGGTGCACCAATTCTAGAGGATGGGGTTATTGAGCTTGTTGCAAGAGGAAAGAGAAATTGAACGTGCCAAGCCCTCGGGATATGAGCCTTGTAGGAAACCCTAACATTAGACACATGGATGAATATCATTCGCCAAGTCTATGCACAGTTTGCAAATCCAAGTAGGTTGTAGTGAAACCTCTATTCAGGGTCTCATTTTGTGTGCTGCCAGTTGTGTTGCACTTGTCGTGCATGATGAGGGAGACTTACTACTACTGTGCGACGTCTAGTGTTAGTGTCGTGTAATTGAAGAAGAGATCAAGCTCCGTATTAGTTCTAAAAGTTTATCGTGTAAGGCTGTACTAATTTTAGTGAATGTGGTGTCCATGTTAAATTTGGTGTGCAAATTGGTGTTAAAACTTGGAGAGAGCAAGGTGTGAAGAAAACCAAGTCCGAAGACCATGGCAACTGATTCTCTTGTCGTTTACCAAGGTTTACGGCAATGGTAATACCCTAGCTACACTTCTTTCACTAATTGGCCAATTTTCCTCCAATGCAGGTATGAGAAGCTGAATGAGAGGGTGCTCCGACATTTAGAACTGTATGACAAGACCGGCAGAGTGAAGAGTCCCTTGTTTGTACAGGAAACAGACTCGGAGGAGGATATCCAAGCAAAGTCTTAAGGAGAAGGTGAGGGTAGCCGGAAAAGTAAGGAGAATAAGGTGAAGAACCAAGGTGGGGTATCGTGCGTTGGAGAAGGAGTTGACGAAGAAAGAGTTTCGGTCACCAGTGGGGACGAGGAGACCGATATAGACTTTCATCCTGATGAAAGTGACTGCGATACAGCGAGTGCTGGTGGCGAGGCTTCATTAGACAACGATAGCGGGCAAGAGGATACTTTGGATACCAGCAAAAATCTGTATAAACGAACGTCTGCTGCGCATACAAGAGAACGCAGAAGTCAGAGCATAAGCACGTCAAAGTCTGAGGGTGGACTGAACCCGGAGATTGGAAATGTGAGTACTACTTGTTGTTTGAAACACATTCTATACCTTGGTATTTTGTAGTTTTGCAAAAATTAATTCTTAGAACTGGAACCCCCGACTGTGTTAAGAGCATTGATTGTGTTAAAAAATATACACATGAATCCTAAAACTACCAGTTGGTATCTCCTGTATGGGCAGAGTAGCAAAGGATTGCTCGAAGCACGTGTGGTGAGCAGAACTTGTAGCCAGCAGACCAAGGCCAAAGTATGTAACGCACATTTTTTTTAATTTTCTGAAATTTCACAATTGCATGTGCCTTCATCAAGCAGTACAAACAACTTTCTTCTTCATGGTCCACAGATGGATCATACAATCTAGTTCCGCACTGCATTAAGGTAGTAATGATGGCGACTTCTAGCATCAGTCGTAATAATTTGCAATGAGGAGGGATTCTATGACTGCCTGATTGAAGAACTACTCCTATTAAATTACAACTATTCACAACAGGTCCGTCAGAAGAAATACAAGAAATTCAAAAGCAATGTTCCAGTGTACTGGCCCCTTTGACGAAAACCACTTCGAGCGGGGAGCACACTGCACCTCTTCTAGTGTAAGACACCCTACACCCACTATAAGAAACCTGCGTTTTTGGTCATTTCTTAAAAACAACGTGTAGACATGGTCTTTCATATGGTGTAGCATAGAGAATACGATAGACATGGTGTAATGCTTAGAAGACAAGGGCAAAAACGCGTAGACATCGTGGGATGTCTACCGAATTTCCAAGGCTGAAAGGAGTGACACATCGGAGCCACGTCAACGCCACATCAGCGGCTAAAGGACAAGTACTGCCACGTCGGGATGGAATTCATCCTCCCCGTGGGTGACGTGGAAGAAAACGTGGGCCCGAGACATTTCCACGTGGCGGCGGGAAAATCCGACGTGGACCCCGGAAATTCCGACGTGTCACCCGGGAAATTCCACGTCAGCAGAGGCCTGGGTATTTTTCATTTCCGCCGCATGTTTCCTTGGACGTCCCCCGGGACATCACTGTGTTTCAAGAGACATTCGTGCATAGAAGCGAACGTGTCTTGCGAGAACTCTGCGACGACATGTACTGTGTGGTGGTGTTGGTTTATGCGAACATCCATATGTGTCGCACAACATAAAGAACTTGGCATGACCATGTCCGTCTGCACGTTTGCGTGTCCTACCTGTGGGCATTCTGGATGTCCTGGCGCATGTGTACATGGATGATGTCTTAGCGCGTTTTCCGAGACATCTCTTCGGACGTGGCGTTGCTCACGTTCTGTCTTTCAAGACGTTCAGGGGAATGTGCCCTGTTATCCAAGACGTGGCAATTTTTTTAGCTTCTCGTAGCAGAGGTCCTGCGAATGTCACTACGCAATCGTGCTAATGTTCTCCAAGACGTCTTACAAAACATCGAATGCGGTGAGGTGGATGTTTTCGGAAGACATCATCATGATAAGAGAGTCGTCCCAGAGAACATCCCGAGGTCATCTCACACGTGTCACGGAAGACATCATCGTCATCGCAAAGACGTGGTCTATAATATGTTGCGTCATTTATGAACATGTTACAAAAGACAGGAGCATAGACATGCTTGAGCCGACCCAGAAGACATCCTCATGTCCTGTACCTTGTGTTGTGAGATACAGCCGCGCTAAACGTAGACGTCTTACGAAGCATGGTCACGTCATTCGGCAATTGTGCCTATGTTCTCGGATATGGCTTACAGAACATGCACTGCGTCACGAATATTGTTTGTGGAAAACATCATCATGATAAGAGAGTCGTCCCACCTAACATCCCCAGATCTCATAACACGTGTCACAAAAGACATCATCGTCATCACAAAGGCGTTCCCTCAAACATTTGACGTCATTCATTAACATGTTATAGAAGACATAATCATCATCACATAGTCGATCCATAAAACATGCTGACGTCCTTTACCGCGTTTTGTGAAAGACAGCTGCCGCTATATGTAGACGTCGCACGAAGCATATTCACGTCACCAGTCGAGCATGCACCGAGATATCCTTCGCGACCACCCCAATATCCCCACGTCATGAACAACATGCACAATAATACATCTCGCGTAACATGCACTAGTCTCGGTGAGCATCCATACGTCACATTGCAAAGCAGTTGTACTATACCATGGGAGTGATGCCTGCCAGTCACAAATACGTACTCGCATTATATATGTATAAAACTAGCTGCACACGCTCCAATGTCATCGCTTGCTGTCAGTGCTCCCAGAATTATCTGTACTCTCATTGGCGCTTGTCTGAGATTGCAAACGAACATATACCATCAACAATTGCGGTTAAACAAGGCCCAGGCGATGGCCATAAGATA
The DNA here is from genome assembly GCA_022496805.1 of Pohlia nutans. NCBI lineage: Eukaryota > Viridiplantae > Streptophyta > Bryopsida > Bryales > Mniaceae > Pohlia > Pohlia nutans. The sequence goes on along the minus strand of CM040106.1, from coordinate 6,783,205 downwards.
CAAAATTTCTCATAATTGGAACGTTTTATATATGCATGGTACGTTCTACACGTGCATGACCGCTGCACCCTCATCGCATACAAAAACAACGTTTTATATGTCTCCCAGCAAATACTTCAAGCTACATCACAGGTTAAGACGTCTCCTGGGATGTTCTATCAAACAAGCGGACGCTCCTGGAGTCGCGACAATGTCTCAATTGACGTCTGCGAAGACGTCGAGCACATCGTCCGTGTTGTACCTCAATGTTCATTCCAGGATGTTGTGGGTCACCTGCGTCTCATTCATAGTGCATGTTCATTTCTTCTTGGCCGCCTCCGCTCTTCTTGACATGCCACCCTGCACTTGTGCAATGACATCATGTCATGGACTCTTTCTATGCAATGTCCCAGTATACTATGAATGACAACCTAAAAATCACTTAGACATTGCATAATTTGCCGTATTCAACGCCGCAGAGCTGAATTTTAGACATTCATGTGAAGCGTAAATATTCGTCCAAACATGACAGTGCATCTATATTTCCCAACCTTCTCAGCCGCACTCCCCGGTTTTGACAGGCTCGCTTGCTATATTGAATCTGGCTTGGTCATTTTGGATGCCCCCGTTGGCTTTGTTGTGTCGGTCTTCCCAGGTTTAGACAATCCTGCAGGCTTTGGAGTCATTGCAGGTGCCTTTGTTATGATGTTGCGCTTAGTACTGCGCTTGACACTAGCCGCTGAATCCCCGGGTGTGTCGACAACTTCCTGCACTTCCAATTCAGCACTATTACTTGAAATGCACGCATTCACACTAGACAATGAAGTATGGTATGCACAGCAGAGACTGCTCACTTCCCCTCTCCACGCATGTCGAGAAATTCAGTGTACCTCCCCTACTTGTCATCACCCAAACTTTCATTCATAAACATTACAACTTCAGTTCCATACACTCCACACTCATGACGTCTGTAGAGGAAAACATACATCGCATTCAAGAAACACCATGCCGAATTGCCTAGACAGAGTTCCAAAAAACATCACTGTGTTCCAAAACATGTCCATGCAATGTCCCACGTGACGCGGGGATGTTTTTGCAGACGTCCGTGCGCTTCCTAAGTGATGGTCAGACACTTGTTTACGCCTCACTGTTCCAGCATATCTATGCTCAGCTCGTTACCTACTCGGTTTGGACTGCAGGCTGTGTTTGCTCAGCGGACGGCGTTGTCTGGTCTACCGCATATGGATCGTATTGGTCAACCGGCTCCGCGACGCGTGCTGTAACTGCTACCTCTCCCTGCACCGTGCCCCCTCTTTTGGCCTGCTCTATGGACTACCTCCCCCAACCCCCTCCGCAACACCGACCTTGTCATCCTTGGGCAATGACGTCTGTGACACTCCCGATGCACCGTGATTTTGCGAGGGGGCTCTACGAGTCTCGGTGATGGCCGTCGGCGTCGGACCTGCAACGACACCAGGGTTGTTGGCACCGGCGTATCCTTTGTCTATGGGAGGATGGAGTCCGTGCACGACGCCTTTCCGGACATGAGCTACCTAAACATGCCCTCGATCTTCGACTTGATGCGGTTGTTGGATGACGTTAGCTTCGCCTTCAGCCACGCCTCAAGGTCCTCCATCCTACTATTGATATCTTCCTCCTCTTTGTCAGCCTCTGATGTGGACTTGTCCGACGCATTAAGGCGATCGTATTGTTCCTCGATCTCGTTGTTGATCTTGGACTCGAATGGTACTCGACCTTTCTCGAGAGCTTGCCACAGTCAAATCCGACAACATAACGTAGAGACGGGGTATTCAAGTCAGCAAACAATGAATTAAGTGGCTGAGACTGCATGAAGAAGGTTAGAATTCTTGACCTCGGCCTTTTGAATGTCTTTGCCTTGTCCCTACAGCCAGTATCATAAAGAACAGCCCGAACCACGTATAGTTTGCAATGGATGTCGCAGTGAACATCGCCGATGACATCCACCTACGTCCGCATAGGCATCAATGCGTCTTATGAAACATCCTCACGTTCTCTAAGACATGAACTAACGTCACCTACTCTGCTGAAGACGCTATTGCAAATAGATAGATGTCCATAGAGGCAATGTGAATGACATTGACATCTACTTGACCCCTTTACACATTCTCCTAACACCCAATCAACAAAACCAGTGTACATGAAACATTGCAGAAACTGTGACTCACCAGCTTCACTATCGCAGCCTCTCAAAGTGCGGCCATCTGTGTCGACCGTGTGCCCTTGCCCTTAAATACTTACCGCATCCGCGCCAACTCCTCTTTTGATGCCTCAGTCGCCCTCTTCATCACAAGAAAGTTCCACTGCTTGTCGGTGAATTCGGGTCGCTTCTTTTGTTTCTGATCGATCATGCGGTTGGGCCGAAACCATCAGTTCGTGAGCGCCTTGTTGACTCGAATAGTAATCCACCCTTCGTGTGTTGTCCTCCGGCCGTGATCGCCCCTCACCTCCCATCCTGCAAGTTCACGTATCAGAAAGGGTCCTCCACATAGTCCATGGCCCTGAGACCTCTAGTTGACCATCCCAAGACTTGACCTTGTGAAGCCCAAAAGAGCACTTGAGAACCTTTTTCAGACATTTTTTTGGAAGTATGCCTTGTCATATGTTTTTGGAAAGCTCTTGCAAAGGGCGTTGCAACGATGTACGACTAATTGAGTTTGGACAAAAACTCCAAAAGTTATGGTTGATTGAAATCTTCCCAACTTAAAATTGCAGTCTCACTAATACAATTGTGCATAACTTTTGAAGTTTATGTCCAAACCCTGGGCCTTCCACATAGCCCTTGGCCCCGAGACCTAAAATTGACCGTCCTAAGACTTGAACTCATGACACCTAAAATAGCACTCGAGAGCCTTCTTTAGACATTCTTTTGGAAGTATGCTTTGTCATATGTTTTTGGAAAGCTCTTGCAGAGGGCGTTTTAACGGTATAAGACTCATTGAGTTTGGACTAAAATTCCAAAAGTTATGGTCGATTGAAATCTTCCCAACTTAAAATAGAAGTCTAACTATTACAATTGAGCATAACTTTTGAAGTTTATGTCCAAATTGAATGTGTTGTACACCGTTGAAAAGCCCTTGACATGCAGACCTTATGCCCTTTTTAATAGTCCTCGGCCCCAAAACTACATCCATCACTCGCCAAGACTCGAACTCGTGACGCTCAAAATAGCGCTCAAGAACTTTCTTCAAACATTTTTTTGGACGATTTTTCCTAGCCTTGGTTGGAGTGGTTTCCTCTTTGTACTCATTTGTGAATGGGGATTTTGGTGGTAGTCCTGGCCATGGGTAATTAGTGAGGCTAGAAACCACCTTCATGGTGACGGCCGTCACGTCATGACAAGCGTTGTGGTGTGGTCAAGCCGAGGTTCTGTGGACTGTTTGGTTCGAGTCTAGGGAAGGCCATTTGGTCCCCTCAAGGCCAAGACCACTGCGGAGGGGTGCTAGGTTTGGAAAGAGGTAAGTGCCGTGACCACTGCCCCCACGTGGCGAGCGTCACGATGTCTGCCCTCTCCTTTGGGTTATATATGTTTCTTATTTAAACCTTGGTTTCTTGGGTGTTGAAGATCCTCCTTTGCCATGGTTCGATGGACAATTTAATTCATTTCCATTCACACCGACTTTCATTTCTACGCAAGCACCTTCACAACGCAATGGCATGAAGCTTGACAAGAAGAAATCATCGACAAGTGGTAAATTCATCGACACTACGTGTGTACTTGCTAGAGTGTAACGTGGCAAATTGCCAGGCCAACTACGTGCGACGTTTAGAACACGAGATGATAGAGGCAACACGTGAAAAACGTATGGGCGGGGTTGTGGCATCGTAGGGGTGGGTTTGTCGCAAATTTTTGGCGGAAGTTGTAGCAGCGCTGGGGTGGGTCAGCTCTGGCAGAGCCTCGGCAGAGCTCGGGCGAAAGTGAAGGCAGTGTGAGCGCTATGATACAGAGTTCGCAGAGCTCTGAGTAGACGCTGAAGTGGTTGAGTATCCCTACGGCAATCGGCTCTAAACCCTAAGTTAGTCCTGCCTGTACAACTAGAGTCTATTGGGATGGTCGAGCCCACACGCGGGTATTTGCGTAACCCTAACCAGTAGATCGACAGTCACTTAAACCCCATTCCCATCGTAACCCTAACCCCAATCACACCATCACTTGTATATGGGCTGATTAATTCCAAGCCTAAACTGTATGTTATAGGCATTTTAATGGAGGTAATATAATATAAATTATTTCTAATATGTATATTATTCATTAGAGACTAGATTCATTAGGATCTATAGAGCAAAGCTACACGGATTTGGAATCAAAATTTCAATGAATCCAAATGAGTATGGAAAATTCGAGTTGATGAGCACTCAATCTCTAGTCGCAACAATGGGCCCACAGGAAGAGTGCACGGTGATTACGTATTTGACTTAAAAATGTTTGAATGCATCTAAATCCTATACAAGTTCATGATAGTCCTTCATTGTCTTGTATATGCAATAAAATTGCTAGCGTTAAGATAAATCTAATTTCTAGGCAATGAACATTGAAACTGGTATGAATGAACAATGTCTTATAGTTGATCGTGTAGCAACTCCCTCTATCACTTTGACGTTGTCTTTGCTAATAGCCTGGGGCGCGTCTTCTGCCTCGACCATTTCTTGCAAACTTGCCAAGTTGGTCACTTCTTCTCCACCAAAATCAATCCTCACCTCCACAAGCTTCTCAACAACAGGCAACGAGACATATGTTTGGACATTCTCATCGTCGAACGCTCCAATTCAAGTCTACTAGAATATAGTAGTCTCCCTTGTCTGAGCTTTCTCTTCTTCTGCCAAGTTGCACTCTATGTGTTGTTGGAACAATTTTCAGTCCTGCATCTGTATAGCCTGAACTCCAACTTTAAAGTTTCACGACAAAGGTAAATTCACACTATGCTATTTGTGTTTAAGTCCCAACAGTCCATCAAACCGTCTCAGCTATCTCACAACTAATTCTTCCTTCTACATTAACTCAAGCATGCAACAGCCTAGTTGTTTGCCATTTTCACTTCAAGTATTTTCAAATATTTCCAATAATTCTATAACAAGTATAGCGTTTATCTGGTCGACTGAAACAGTATTTGTATCAACGCTGTACATAACAACTCGCATCCTCTATGTTAGCTATCACTGACATAGACATAATGTTTATGCCTTTATGAATTATGGAGGCTTGCTATAGAATGTAATCTCACGTTCTCCATATCCTAAATCCGCCGTCTTTGATTGCACTATATATTGTAGCCTATGTCCAAGTCTAGCGAGTCGCATTGTCAAAGACCTGTCAAATGTCAGTCATATACATTGACAATATAACTGCGTGATCCAATTCCAATATCATATCTTCTACACTCATGTACATTGCCTTCAGTACTGTTGTTACCTCTCCTCAATCCCTTGCCACTAAATCTCAACGAAAGTCATCGATGCGTTTGAGTTTTGCAGTGCAGAGGAAGTGATCCAGTAGGAAAATCTTGGGAGATTGGCGACGCAAAGCAAAGAAGACTATCCCGTAGTGTCCAAGAATTGTCTCTCACGCGTTCGGAGATCCTAGAGCTCCAGGAGGCCGGGTTTCGTCTTGAGTCCACTACAGCCCTTTTTCCTTGACGCTTCTTTACGGCGTTGAAGGTGTTTGAACCTCTGTTGTAGACACACATGAGGCCTTTGCATGCGGACATGATCCCATTCTCTTGGAATGGCAAAAATGTGCGACGAAATAGCGAGGCTCCCACGAAAGCTCACCGCAATCAATGGGAGAGTGCAAATATTGACGTGAAGGTGAATATTCTCCACGTCAACTTCCTCCCCGACCCCGGCCTTGGTGCCATCATTGTGCTTCAGTCTGGGGTGAAGCTCGACGAAAATTTGTACAATATCACATTGTGCAATTTTCCGTCATGTACGTGCCCACATTATGCTACCATGAACTCTATAGTTGTTGGGAGGGGTTCTTAGTATGTCAACTGCAAACACCTTTACAATATGTTTCGTTTATTTTGCAAGCTGGACTAGAAAGTAGACACATACATCTGTGCTCGTACTCTCAGCTTGGATGGGGTTAAAAAAATTATTATGGCGGCCGGGATCATCAAGACAGAAGATTGAAGAATGAGTCACAATTGGTGTTTAGACGGGGAGACTACTAGACTAGAACTAAATGCAATAGCTTCCTATTTTGAATGGCTAAAGCCCTATTTCGAATTGGTTGAAGTACTAGCTTACTCGATAAGCTTGACTACTATAATTATGTGTTTGACAAAAAGCAAAAAAAAAATCCTACATATAGGTCCAACTGTTCTTCTTTCATTCTTTGTATCTTTTTAAGAGGCTTTCGTGATGTAGCCTATAATTATCCTTTTGTTTCTAGTTTATTGTCAACATTGTACTCTATTATCAATTTACCCACGCTTATAGGTCTTGCGGTCATAGGGAACCAAAACTTACTTTAAAAAGTAAAAATTCTAAAAATAGAAATTTATATTCTAAAATTTGTGTCATTTTTAAAATTCAAATGGACCCTAGGCTCTAGGCTCTTCAAATCCCCGCTCTCCACTCTTGGGCTCTCCTCTCTAGGCTCACATGCTAGCGTCGTTGTACAAGTCATAAAGATACTACAAGTTTTAGGATTTCTTCCACAACATATTATATTCTAAAAGTTTTAGGGTTTCATCCACAACACATCAAATACTAAAAATTTAGGATTTCTTCCACATCAAATCAAATAATACAAGTTTGAGGGTTTTTTCCACAAAAAATCGAATATTGCAAGTTTTAGGGTTTCATTTACAAAAAATTAAATACTGCAAGTTTTAGGGTTTTTTCTACAACAAATCAATTACTACAAGTCTTAGAGTGTCTCCCACAACAACAGCTTCACAGTGTCATACAAAATGCCTTTGAAATCTACTAATACCGATTTCTTCATCAAGTCCCCCCCCCCGACTTTGACATTGCCGACACGCTTCCACGGTGGCGTAGCATCTACACGAGAACAAGAGAATCCTTTTAATTAGTGTTGCACACCCATCTCTCAAGTAGTGCATGTACGATTGCTCTCTCTATAACTACTATTCTCTTACTATAGTTTACAATCATTCTAAAAGTAGATGGCAATATTTTTTAGAACCTTTACACTCCAAACTCTAACTTCTTGGCAAAATAAAGGAAAAAAAGAGCTTTGTGAAGCCTCTAATTTTACTTAATGGTCTCACGACCTAACTATGGCTGCGGCAGCTAACCCTAGCCGCCTTTGTTCATCCAATGAACTGGATGAATTTCATCTCAGTAGATGTTCATAGGGACATCACGGACGTCATGGACGTCATTGACGTCATCTTAGACATCTTAGACATCTCTGTGAACAGCTAGATGTCATCTTTGATGTCGTTCTTGACGTTCCTATGTTGACTATTGACTGTAATTTTTGAATTCATCCTGCACTCACATAAACTTAAGACTTCATATTACTCAGACGTTTTGCTTTTTTAAAAACCTTTTATTTGCCTAAAAATGTATTAAAAGAAATTTTTAGATGTTTCTAATCAAATAAAATTTAATACAAGCACAATTTTATTTTTAGACAAATAAAACATCTTACACTTGCATGGAAATGCTTTTGAGTATATTAAGAAGTATGAAGTTTTTGAAAGCACCTAAGTTCAAAAAAAAGAAAACTAGACGTGTGGGACCTCAAGGTTCACCTACAAATACAAATCTTGGAGAAAGTTGAAACTAAAGTATAGGGTTCAAGGTAGGAGTACAAAACTTTTACAACTATGTTTACTCTTTATTATTAAGTATCTTACGCTTCACTGGATTGAAATCATGAACAGTAAGTTTTCTAGGTAGCATAACATATTTGCTTTCTGTTACTCTAGATACCAAAACATATGTTAATCCCGATGTGAATGCCTCGCGAATGTCGATAATCACTTTTGCAGCAACAGTTGCTCCTTGAGCTTTATGTCCAGTCATGGCATATGCCAAAGCCAACAAAAATGTAGACTTGAAATATTTTCCTGTATAGGTTTAGTTAAACTTTGTCTTTCCTTTCTTCGACTTTGTTTTGTAGCCGGATTCTAACATACCTATTGTAATTCCTTCAACATTTGTATCTTCCTTAAAATGAATAGCTTCTACTTTACCCATTGCACCATTGTTGACTCCTTTTTCAATGTTGATGTTGTCCAAAACCATGACGAGCGCACCTACATCGACTTTTTTCAATTGGTTGAATTTCGGGTCTTCTATCCAATCACTAAGTTCTTCAATATCAAATGCATTAGAGTCAATGGGCACTAAGAACACTTCACTAGGATCGAATAGCTTGGTTATCACCATGTCGTTATATTTATCGACATCTATTCGATGGGTACATAGAGCTGTTGTTTGATTATCAAGGTCCGTTATAATTTTGTCTTCACCAATAACACATTCATCTAAATAAAAGTCAATTTCTTCTTGAGTTGGCTTCCTATCACGTATGATATTTAGAAACTCTAAATACAAAGGGTCTTTGCTATGTCGTACAGATGCCTTCAACATCCAGTGATTTCCAGATGACTAGTGTGGAGAATTCTCTAAGAAATACAATTCACATATCGTGGCGGAATCCTCCGCACGGTGATGACATATCGGAGGCAATTGAGCCATATCTCCCACCAACAACAGTAACTTTTTTTCAAATGGATTATTAGAACCGTTTAAGCTTTGTTTGACTCTGGAATAAATGGCATTTAAAAAACCATTTGTCATCATACTCATTTCGTCAATGATGTACACATCACCTTCTTCTAACCTTTGCAAAGTAACATTCGGTTTACGGAGACCATACAAGTAGCCACGAAATAGAATTCTGTAATGCGTATGAGCTGTTGTTGCTGTACTTGACAATCGTCTTGCTGTTGCAGCGGTTATTCCAGAAAGAACAACTTTTTTTCCCAAACCCTGCAGATAGTTTGTAAAGTACCGAATGTAGAAACTCTTCCCACTCCCTGGTGTACCTTCGAGAAAATGCATACCCTTCAGTGATGTGCTCATTCTATCAAAAACCCGTTGTTGTTCATCTGTCAATGAAGCTAACTCCATCTCTTCTTTGAAATTGTGATTGAAACAATCTTGTTCAACAGTTCTAATTCCTTCAGAAACCTCCGACCCAACAACCCTATCTACTTGTCTAATATACTCCGGATCTAAATATGGATGTTTCTCGAGAACCTTATCTAACAAGTTCTTTTGACTAATTTCATCGTAAAGATTTCTCTGTGCATAACGAAGTACGTAGTCCTTCAATGAATCGATATTCGAAAGATAACCGCTAATTTTACATTCCGTAACATCTGATTTTCTTGCGTTTGATGGTTAAAAAAGATTGCCTTCATCCTTGAATGTTACTTGTTGAAGAAGAATGTTATAAAAGAAAGCTTCCGGTTCTTTTAGGGGTGAGAACTCTGAGAAGCGAACGACTGTGTTGTTGATATATAGAAAATTTCCGAATTCGTCACTTCCTTGGGCAATTTTACGAACATACTTGGTCTTCACCACTTCAAAAGCCCTGTAATACTCCTTAAAAGTATAGTTCTCAAAATCGATAGGCCTACCCATATAAATATCGATTAGATGTAGGGAGAGTGTCCTTGATCTTGAGTTTATTGACCTTGAACGCATTTTTGGTGGCTTTGAATCTGCATATACAACCTGTTCACTTCTTCTAACAACCAGTATTAGAAGACAAGTAAGAGCGGCTTCACATGGCGTTACTGGCTTCCCTAGTATCGTGGCTGCAATAAGCTCCATTTCAATTTCAGACACGTTCTCTAGACCCAAACGTTTTGTATTTCTTTTGTCAAACTTTACTGCACCAACAGGCTTGCTTTTCATAGTATACTTCAACAAGTATAGTGACCAAAATGATGATGTTATGCGTTGAATATTCAAGTGCGCTCTCCATATCAAGAGTAAGGGTCCATGATAAGGAACAACGTTTTGATCGCTATACCTTGGCCTATAATATTCCCAACATCTCGTATACGCATTCACCTTGGCCTTTGTATTCAAATTAATCTCAAAAGGGAATCCATATTTGCATTTTTTACTGCCTTTGAAGCACTTATTCGCCTTACAAGTATGCAATTGCTTTCGCTTAACCAATTGAAATAGCCTCTTCCCAGTATCATCTTCAGGCTCAATGTAGCATTTCTCTACTTTGTCATACTTTGCAGGGACGTACGCCATAATTTCATCAGTGACACTTTGAACATCGTTTTTGTGTAACCAAAAAATGATGTGAGCATGCAACGAGATTCGTTCCTGGACTTCATATCGAATCACATAGTGTTCAACTTCTCCTAGTAACTTCTCGCCTCGAATAATGTATGAGTACAAGAACTCCTTCACTCTTGTGTGAAATAAATGCGTACACTCCACTGGACAATCTTTCCAAGAAAAGTTTTGTCCTAGCTTTTGAATGATCTTTTCCAAGTCCTCAATATCGTCCCACCTTAGCTCGGACGTCTCATCACATGTCAGCGTGAGAAACAAATGCGGCAAACCGTACATGTCAACCATAGCCATTAGATCACTTAATTGGCTTCTGTGCCAACTAGGCGAGCCTGTAAGTATCTCTGGCAAAGTGTATTTCACAAGCTGTCCTATGATATCTTCCTGAGACATTGTTGGATTTCTCGCTTGAATCGCTTGGTAGTCCTTTTCCAAACACATTTGCCTCGTTGCATTTATGAGCATCAGAGACTGCCTTATGTCGTACATCAACAACAAGTAAGGCTTGTACAACGTGAATGGAGAGAACATACAGTTCATCCGATACCTATGGTACTCCTACATCGAAATTCTACCATCATAGGCCTCGTTGCCACTTGGAAAGAGGAATGGAAACAATGCAAGCTCTGAAGCAATGTTACCGTTTCCTCTTTGCAAACCCTTCTTGTTAACAGATAGTATTGAACTATGTCTTTCTCCTCTGTTTTTCATGCTTCCAACTATATAAAAGTCTTTTAATACAAGTCTCTCACTATTGCTTGCAACATTCAATAGTAATGATAGCTTTTCAACTTTTGCACCGTCTTCTTCTTCACAACAAGACTTACTACCAGTGTCATGCGTGTCTAATATTGTTTGTATAACTTCTTGTGACAAAACGCATACACTGGTACTCCTATTGTTTGAGCTTTCAAAATTTGTTACATATTTATTGAACCAAGGATTCTCGCGATTACCCTCTATTGTTGGTTGCAAATCGTCAAACAATCCCTCCAAAAACTCCTCTTCATCCATGCATCCATAGCTCGACACTAAAGGATTATTCAACAAAATCAAGTCATCAATTTGTCCAGATTCAAAACCGAACTTATTCTCCGCTAAACGCAATGATATATCCAAAAACGATAATAGTTGTACTTTTAAAGGGTGCAACTTCAATATAGATGCCATTTACTCCGGACTCTGCATTACTACATACGCGTTTTCTTTTTCTTGACCTCTTCCATTGCGGCACTTGTTACAAGCATTCATCCTCTGTCCAGTTGAATCTGTGGTATGTTTTGACATAAGATAGTTGGCCACCCCATAACGTGTACAACCTTCTTCAGGATTCCCTCCATTATATTGATTGTCTATATATCGCATTTAAAATCGAAAGGTGTTGAGAGTGGTTACTCCACACATGCCACATGCCCTCATATTTGAAAATATAGATGAGAACTTCTTTCTAAATGATTTCTCAAAATCATTACAACGCTCCCATCTACGACCGCAAGGTAGAAAGTGCAATTTTGATTGATCCATTACTTAAAATCCTATATACTATTTATTTTCAAAAATGTTCAATCAGTTCGCAATATAAAAGACTTTATAAGAGTTGGTACTTATTTATTTATAAAAACTTTCACTATTCTTTTATTTTTAAAAACTTTCATTTTTATTTTTATTTTTAAAACCTTTCACTTTTTTTGTTATTGTCTACGTTTATTTTACTTTTTGCGTTTCAAAGTAGAACTTCCTTGTTTAGAACTTTTATTTTTAATATTTAATTCATTTTTAATGTTTTCGATTAAATATGCATGCAAAGGTGCAAGTATAATGTACAAATATATATCTCTGCTCTAGCTATGACAGTAGGTCTCTTTTACTTTGTTATGCAATTAACAAACATGGAGGCACCTAGGGATACTTTTATCTACAAGATCACTTGCACAAAGAATTCTCGAATTTATGTTGGACAATCCATACATCCACACAAACGCTACAAACAACATAAATCTAGACCCTCCTCTCGTATGAAGTCGGACGTTCAAAAGTACAAACCTTTTGAAGACTATTTTAAAATGGAGATCCTATACAAATCTATTAATAAGAAAGACTGTGATGCTTTTGAATTAGATACAATAGCTACTTTGCAAACATTGGGGAAGAGTGGCTACAACGTAACTCTAGGCACTCCTTGTAAGGATTCAAAGTTTAGATTTTTATGTTCTAAAGCCATACTTTAGCATTACGGAATTTTTTCTCCTCTCAATATCTTTTGTCAACATCTAATTAATTTTGTAAGAAAAAGTGCATATTTTAACTTTTATTTTATCTTTTAATTTTAGTTTATTTTCAATTCTCACATTGCTTTTACTTTCTTCTACACCTACTAGAGTATATAAGCTCTACTTGCTATCTCTTATTCATATATTTTCATTGTTTTGTCTTCCTCAAATTCAACTTTCTCACCAAACTCTTCTTTGTGTTCTTTCTAACTTCTCCTTTAGTTCTTTCCATCTCTTCCTTCTGTTCTTTCCATCTCCTCTTCTAGTTCTTCACTAGTACTAACTCCACTTCAATAACATGGCTCCTCCAAAACAAGATTTTTCTACTCTATTTACTAAATTAAAGGAAAAGCATGGAATTTCTTCCATTGAAAACACTAGTGATCTTCCAAAGCTTTTTTATTCATCTAAGAAACAAAAATACTTCTTAGATTTTTCAGGTTTCAAACGATTTGCTGAACCGCCTCGTTTTGCAAATTCTTGACTATGTCAGGAATTTGTTTCAGACTGGGTGGAGAAGCGTAGGTCGTTCAATTCTACATTCGGGATTGACTCATGCCCGGGTCACTGCAAGATTTTGTTAGATGTCTATGACATTGAGTATTTTTCTCTAGAAGCTTCTTTAACAAAGACGAAAGCGAGGAAAATGTTGAGGTCAAAAATTCCTGGTAAACTATCAACTTACGAGGCTTACCAATTTAAAATGTTGTATGACTTAGATGATGACGAATGGAATGAACTATCTTTTGAGCATGCCCAACTTCTTCTCAAAGAAATGAACGACTCGAACACTATATCATCGGAGCAAGAAACTACACCAACTCCTGCTGCAACAAGTTCATCTCAAGTAGAAGAACTTCAAAATTTACAACCTCGTTCTAAAAGATCTAGACATTAGACTCAAATAGCCACTATCTTCTAAGTACACTAGGTTTTTTTGCTTGGACAAGTGACAAATGTTCCAATCATATGTTCTGATCAAACTTCATTGATCAATTTTGTAAACAATTTTGTATTTGTAAATTTTGTTGTGTAATTTCTACCTTGTGATGTTTTACTTCTAATTCTTTAAACACAAATCTATTGCTTTGCTTCAATTGACCATGCTACATGATTTTGCCCCTATTTGATGTTGGCTTGATGCACTTCTTTCTCTACTTGTATATGCTCATACTCCTACCTTGAACCCTCATAATTCTCATAACCCTTGTAACTTTTTGACTGCAGTGAGAGCAATACAGTATATCGGAAAAGAGAGTGCACTATACGGAGTCTTTCATGTGAACATTCTAGAATGACTACCATGTGAAGAAATTATTCGCAGTGGGTACACTATTGGAATTAGGTGCTCCTACCTTATTGAGCTCAAATTCTTCATCGTAGTGTAAACCGACCCTATGCTCTTTGAATAAAGCAGAAAATCAGAAACTTTCACTTTCTATACATATTGGCTGTGAGAGAACCAGTTGCTTCTTTGGGTCTCCTATCCACCAGGTCACAATCAGCTCTTGCCAAATCATTTATCTCTGGCTTTGAAATAGAGGGAACAGAAGGTGCAGGCTTCTGTCCTTCAGTGTACTTCTCAAGTGCAAATGGACCCGGTGATTGGATTTTGGCGGCCTAAAATCGTAGCACACAGAAAAACTAATGTTATGAGCCAACAAATTCAGAAGAATAAGGGGATTCATCAATATGTCTAAGTGCAATGTAATATCTGGAAAAGAAAAGAACAAACAGAAAAAAGAAGAAGAAAGAGGACCATCTCCATCTCTATTATAGCAGACGATGGTGTTTTTGTTTTCAATCAATCCTTTGTTTTGCTACTGTCTACTTTAACTCCACTCCCACTTCTCCTTCCACTCCTCCAATTTTATCTTAATTCCTAATTCCTTTATGAATTCACTGCTACATATATGGTCCTCCGTACGAGTGATGCTGATAGAGCATAATAACTAGAGGACAGAACATGCACGTGAGTATTCGAACTACCTTATCGTCCAAAGGGGCGTAGGTGATTTCTTCCAACTTGACCACAACGGAAGCTGGACCCTGAGGATCTGGACGTTTGCCATCTGAACATCATATTGCCAATTTCAGAACAAATCTTATGGTTCTGATACTTCATGAAGACAGCACTGCAAAGGTTTCCTACCTTGGACACAACCATGAACCCCAGGAAATTGAAGGATCAAAACCAACGCATCCGGCATGGTACCTTGAAAAGTGAAACCACTTCGTCTATCAGATAAAATAAAAACAGAATTGCACTTACCCCACAACAGTATGAAAATGAATACTTTTCAGTGTTTCTGCAATGTATGGACTAAACCCTAGACCCTAGCTCAAATTCTTACTCACAAGTTTAGCAGGGGCAACTGCAGCAGTTGGGGTAGAATTCGTGTCCCCACTGTAGATTGCAAACCATGAAAATTAGATTAAGAAAGATTTGGCAGCTTTGGACAGTTTTGGCAGCTTACAGTGCAAAACGTTAATACATAGAAGTTTTCAGCTAAAATCATAAACCAATACAGAAAGACTTCCAGATGGACGACATAACATTCTTGAGTAGTGGTATAGGACCATTGAAAACAGTGACAACAATGAGTTATTTAGAGCAATCAAGAAAAACTAAAGCTCTCAAATGTGAAAACAATTCTTCAATCGCTTCAGGAGCTTTCACTTGTCTAAATTGAGCTCAACTTTGCAAAAAAAGGTGTCAAGGATTCCTTTTTAAGTCAAATCTTTTCGTAATATTATTACCAGGTCCTATTATATCCCTAAAAACAAGGGACATATTAGTGAATTATCGACGATAACTTTAATAAAAATCCCTTCCCAAGAATATTGGGAAATGCTCTGATAAGGTCTCCTAGAAAGCCTAGGTTATAGAATGTTAAGTTTACGTGCCGCTTTTACAGATAATGACTCAGAACTGGAAGCAATTAGAAAGCCATACTCCAAATTTTCCAAAATACAACATTCACTACACAGAAAGAACCAGCACTAATCTTCATTGATTCAAAACCGTCGCCGAACAGGGGTTTAGGGTTTAGGGTTTATGGCCGGAAAATCTCGGTAGCACAAGCTCACAATCACTAAACATATTCAAAAGACATCCTTAGAACGGAAACAAAAAATTTCCAAATTCCAGTGGATGCGAACACGCTAAAAAGCATCAACCCTAAAATTCGAAACAAAAAAGGCCACCAAATGAAAAAGAGATTCAATGAAAGAAAAGAGTCGGGATTCACTAACTTGGCTGCGATATCAAAAATGTAGTCGGGATCATCCGGCGCTCCAAAGTTGGCTTGAATGCTGGTACTCAATTTGCACTTGGCAACGCTCCCTGGCAATGCCATCTCCGCTTGTTCACGACTTCAGTGTCTTGTCGGAAAAAATCACTCGATTCACTAAACCCTAAACCCTAATTTCTTTTTCTAAATGCAACAAAGAGGTGCGAAATCGATCATGATGCAAGGATTCTGATGATTTCAGAACTCGCAAACTCTCACCTTGAACAAACGCAAGAACGGAGCTCAAGGTCGTAGATTGATACCCGGATCGGAAGAGAGGCAGTGGGAACGTCGACGCGGGATCTCCGGGAACGCCGGCGCTCCCAATGTCAGGAGCGTAGGCGTGCCCTGGAGGCCCCATAAAAACATTGTAATGAATATGATGAAAGTTCAATGATGAGTATAGGTGTGTGCATGGTATGGTTCACCAACTTGTTTATCACAATGCAAAAATATGCTCATCTTTTTATACTTTTAGTAATTCCTAAATAAAAATTGCCGGTAGAAGTTTCAAAAAATTGAACTACTACAACTAAATTATGTCTTATACCAATGCCAAAAAAAGAGGTTAAAAATAACAAACATGCAATCCAAATTGACGTTTGTGGTAAATATTAGTCCCTTGTTGTAGTGCAAAACTGCACACAAAAATTATGAAAGAGAAAAGGAGGTCGTGGATGGAATTTTCAGCTATAAATTACTCCAGTTTACGAATATGTGAAGAGAAATATGTTCCACATTTTTTCAATTTTTTCCAAATTATTGAAATTTTAATTTAAAAATATATGTTACCAAAAATTGTTCTCCATTTCAAAATAAAAATATCGATAAAATTATGTATTGAATTTCTTTCATAACAAAAAATTTCAAGTGGAAGTATTTTCAAAATTTTAAATATAGAACCAAACATGAACTATATTTACATTCAAATATTCTTTTGTATGTTTGAAATGCCTCCATGCCAAATGATGTCAATATTAAATAGAACATAGTATAGTTAAAAAATATTTCTAATTAATGGTATAATTGCTAAAAATATAATAATTAAGATTCTATATTCACAAGAAGCTTGAAGTTTAAAATTTTAAAAATAGCATTACAAAAGAAGTACATTTGTAAAAAAAAAGTGACTGCATCAAATATATTATGGACGTTGCTTCTATTTGGACATTAATGGCATTCACGTAGACATCCAAACAGACATTAACAGAGACATCAGTTCGAATGTTAAAGGGGACATTCACGTTGATCATGCGAGACATCCTCTTTCGGAAGATGATACCATTCTCAACCACCAAGATGTGGGTCAATGTCAAACTAGATGTCGAAATAATCATCTTCAATACCGTCGGGGCTGTTACAGTTGGTAACATCATGCATCGTTGAAATGTCTCACCGTGACTTGGTACGTTGCACGGAACGACTCAAGGTATCACCAAAATGTCCGTGATTTGTCATGATGAATATTGCTTACGTTTTCTACAATGTCATCGTGGATGTCAGAGACAACGATTCCATTGTGGGTGCAAATGTTCTGGAGGATGTTAGCTTGAACATCAATAACATTCACGTGAACATTTAGAAAGACATTTATAGAGACATCAGTTTGGATGTTGAAGGGGACATTCGCGTTGATTATGCGAGACATCCTCGCCCACAAGATGACACCATTCTCGTTCACCAAGATGTCAGCAAAACAAAAAGTGTTTGCTCATGCATCATCTTTGATACATGCCTCGGTGTTGCAGTTGGGATCATTGTGTAGCTTTGACTCGAGCTTTGATCAAAATGTGTGGCCGTCCATGGCAAAGAACGGCCCAGAGTATCACAAAAATGTTTGTTTGTTGTGGCGATGGACATTGCATACGTTTGGTCATTGAGGACGTCCCAGAAAACGTTCTTGTTGTGGGTGTAGGTGTTCTCTAGGATATTAGTGTGGTCATCAATGGCGTTGACGTGGACATCCCACTAGACATTTGCCAAGACATCAGCCTAGATGTCATTGCGGATGTCTGAGACAACATTTTCGTTGTGCGCCCGGATGTTTTGGTAGATGTTAGCGTGGACATCCATTCAGACATTTGCCGAGACATTGGCTTGGATGTCATTGAAGACGTCAAAGAGAATGTTACCCTAAAACCGCCCGGATGTTCTAGTAAATGTTAGCGAGGACATTAGTGGCAATAACATCGACATCCCACAAGACATTTGCCAAGACATTCACATGGATGTCATTGCGGATGTCCGAGACATCGTTCCCTTTGTATACGCAGATGTTCTCGTAGATGTTAACGCGGACATCAGTGGCTTTGAAGTGGACATTCCACTCAACATTTGCAAAGACATCAGCGGGGATGTCATTTAGGACGTCCAATACAACGTTCCCTTATATGCGCGGATGTTATAGTAGATGTTAGCGTGGACGTCAGTGGCGTTGACGTGGACATCCCACTAGACATTTGCCAAGATTCAGCCTGAATGTCATTGCGGACATCCGAAACAACATTTTTTTGGTGCGCCCGGATGTTCTGGTAGATAGTAGTGTGGACATTAGTGGCGTTCACATGAACATTCTACTAGACATTTGCAAAGACATTAGCTTGGATGTCATTGCGGACGTCAAAGACAACGTTAGCGCGAACATCGATGGCGCTAACGTGGACATCCGAACAGACATTTGCCGAGACATCTCCTTGGATGTCATTGGGGACGTCCAACAAAACGTTCCTGTTGTTTGCGCGGATGTTCTGATAGATATTAGAGTGGACATGAGTGGCGTTGACGTCGACATCCGAGCAGACATTTGCGGCGACATTAGCTTAGATGTCAAGGTGGACGTCTAAAGCAACATCCACAAAGTCATCAAGGACGTCACAACAGTATTCCAGGTATCAGCGCGCATGTCATGGTAGATGTTAGTGTGGACATCAATGGCGGTATGGAAGGAAGCAGAGGTCCTTGTTGATGGTAACATTTGTCAATATGTTTGCACTAGGATTACTAAAAAAGGAATTCATGAACGAAATAATTGATAAAAGATGAACGCTAAGACAACAGATAAAAGAGGTTTATTAACAAAATTGATAAACAAAATTGATATACCAAATTATGAACGGAAAAACAACATATAAATGCCAGCTACATGCAATGGAGTGTCCCTAGCTGCCTCTTGGTACCGAGCAACTTGAATACACGAGTGGGGAGTTCTTGACTAGATTAGTCATAGAGTAGCAAATGGGAATATTTATGCTGCTCGGCACCGAGCAGCTCGGGTAGGGGTGTAATAGCTGGGAACCGTGAGCAGAGAGACGCAGAACTGGCCCAAGACTCGGACTGCATTGCAAGAAAACGATTCCATAGTAGTCTACCAACTAAACTCAGTAGAGAGCAGACTCCATGAAACCATGCATCCCTTCCACCAGTGCTCAAAACTTTCATCCACCGTGAACTATACAACTGAAGGGAAAACGACTCCAGCCACCAGCCATTGTCCAAAGAATGAAAAACCTCTTCGCAACCAATTTGCTGCCTGCCAATTTATCGGGTCTACTATAGACACTCCCATTGAGCAGGTTGAACTTGTGGCCAACATTTGCCCGAGCGCCCGCTTCGGATGTGCGCGTTCTTCGTTGTGTGGCACAGACTCATTCTTCGTCGTCGAAGAGCCTCGTTTGTTTGTTCAAATAAGGCAGTGAGAGTGTCACGTCTTGCTCCCTGCTCCCTGCATGTCGCAGAGCCTGAGCGATCACAGCTACCGTTACAGACTTCTGCATTGATTGTTTAGAGAGTCGAGTCTTAGAGGGAGGGACGTTTCTAATTCCTTGACGAGCCTGGAAGCAAATCATGGGTTTGTCCACTTCCCGCAGACAATTAATTGCAGTATTACTGGCCTGCATTAACTAAGAGTCAACCATGTTTTGGGATGACGGGTTCCTGGAAGGGCGTCCGGAATGACCACGTCGACTCGTTGAGGATACAAACAATCATACAATAAATTGATTTTCTAGACTCACTATATTGCGCTCTCACTACTGATTCACAAGCTATACAAGAGACCCAGGCATGGAATTGACAATATTTATGCTGCTTGTTGGTGAATATATGTTGTTGACGTCTTTCCACTGATTATCGAAGAGAAGAAAGAACTCCCGTTTTGTTCTGTTGTGTTCGTTTAGTTACAGTCCCAAGTCATGGCCATGGGAGCGACATATATGCTCGAGCATATATCCTCTTAAATTACTTCCGAATTATCCATTTGAATCACTGTGAGTTTCTTCCATGTCCGAGGTGGGTACATTCACAGTAACACGACCCAAGGAAATTGTAACCAGTGATTAATTTAACGGATTGTTACGCAATATCCTTATCATATGAATTGATAATGCAATATAAATTAGTAACTACATAGAATATATGTCATTATAAAATATACTAAAGTTTGACAATGTTTGGGAAGTTATTGGTACTCCAAAACAATTGCAATATGGTCGTAACCAGTTGTTAAAAACAACTAAAATGTGCTAAAATGTTCAAAATATGTCGCAAAATGTCCTTAAATTTTTCTAATATCTACATTAATTGAAGATATTATTTTCTTAGCACTCATCAAGAGTCGTTATAATTGGGCAGGGTTGGCTCATTTTATTGTGAATGTACCTAGGTATTAAGGTTGTGATCGAATAGAAGACGAATTGTTTGAGTCCGACATTACTAGTAGCAAACGACAATATTGATGCTGCACCGAGCAGGTCGATTCACGATGTCACATAGTCTTGCCAAGGACACGAATGAGTATGCACAGGTGTCTCGACATTCTCTTCGGTAGGGAGCTGCCTATAAACTGGATTGCACGAAACCCTAGTGAGGATCTAGATTCGTGCAAGGTTTCTCCAACTGCTGTTCAGTAACGACCCGCCCAATTTCTAGAAGCACGTTACTCTCGACTAGTAGAGCAAGTGATTGCTAAATGACACTCTTGATGCAGCTCGTTGTTGAGAAGCACGATTCGGGGTTGCATAAACCTCTCAACTAAGCATTCTTGGATCACAAATAAGCATGAGACGTGCAAGGGAGACTCTAGTTGTCGCTCGTTATCGAGTAGTTCAATGAGGGCTAGCACGTAGCTGTCGCCTGGGTGAGGAATCTATTTGCCAAAGACAGTTAACGTGGAGCCCAGAGTCTTCTGCTGCAGCTCGGTACCGAGCAGTTTGATTAGGGATTGCACGTAGATCTTTCCTGAGTGTGAAATAATTACTCGAAGACACTTATGATGTTGCTCGGTATCGAGCAGCTCAATAATGCGTGACATGTATCTCTCACCTGGGTGTGAATTTATTAGCCAAAAATACTTTTGATGTTGTTTGGTACCGAGCAACATCATTTTGGGTGACATTTACCAATAGCATGGGTTTGAAATATTTAGCTTTAGACAATTTTGATGCTGCTCGGTACTGAGCAGGAATGCTATTTTGTGAGCAGTGAGCGGTGATCAGTAACTTCATAGTATTTTTAAAGATTATGTTCAGTAAAATAGGCCCTATAACCGCTGTTCGAAGATGAATTTTGGAATGTGTTTTCGACTCAATTAACAGAGAAGACCCTATTTCCATGGCTTTAGGGTATTTTTTGGTGGAGGTCCCACCCGAGAGGTACATTCCAATTAGGTGGTTTAAAGACAACATTGAATGCTAATGTCAGGTACATAGGAAACTAAACACAACAAAGAAGAAATGGGTTTTGTATGTCCACGTTAAATATTTGATTAATTTGTGTCAAATTTTGTAAAGTCTTGTATTGGATTTCTAACTTGTAAGGTATACATTTAAAATAAAAATCTCCAAAATAGTAATATATTGTTCAAAATAGTACAACATCCAAGAATAATTTTTTTGGTTCAAAAAACAACCTTTCAAAAAAGACTTCAAAAAGTGTTGTATTTTTTTAAATCATTAAAAATAGAACTTAATATTGTAAGATTAGGGTTAATTTTTTTATATGGTAATCTCTACACTAAAAACAGTGAAGAGATTATTACTAAGTAATTAACAATATCACTAAGTAATTAACAAGTCTGCAATGTAATTGTCATTTTGTTGTATTCAATAGATATGTCATTCTAAGCAACATTCTCCTAGCAAGCAGTTGTTGTTGTTCTGGTTCCTAGTGCAAATCCCTTGTTTATCATCCAATGTTGTTGTGGTTTATTTACTCTTCTTTTGGACACGTTTCAACAAGCTGGGCGGGGAGGACTCACCAGTAGAGGCATTGTAATCCAATACTACATCTCCAAGGTCAAAGGAAGCTTCGATGAGGACTTGAAAAAATCGGGGATCCTTCTCTCGAGCACCCCTCCAAGGAATACTTCCATTCATCAATTGGCTTTTGGAAGTAGTGAAATTGTGTAAGAGATCATCAGCTTCTAGATCAATCCTTGCGTCCTGCACTTCACAAATGATTCGCAACACAAATTTGGACTAAACTAGAGTGTCTTTGATGCTCTCTCGGACAAATAGCAGTACCCAAAAGCGCCGTGTCTGCATTGGCGAAGTTTAAATGGAATCGTTAAAATGATACAACAAATCAAGATGGATAAAGATCATTAATGATAACGCAAAAGGATGTAGGAGAGGAGACAAAGTCATTACCATGCGTGCAGGATCTCTAAAGGATGTCAACCGAAGCTCGTTAATGCCCCACCAATCCTTGTACATCATGTAACCATATGTAGTAGCCCAACCAAGCACATCTTTGCATATAGATGGACTCTCACAAAGGAACATTAAGAGAGCTCCATCATCAGATAAGTGTTGAACAACATAGGCAAACAAGATCTCCACAAAATTGTCAACATCGATCTTGTTCCAATCGGGAACAATAGTGGAGGGATTGGAGCATCTCCACCCCTACTCCAAATTGTTGGCTCGCCAAACGACGTTTGGAGGGCCCCAAACATGAATAATGACTTGCCAAAGAAAGCGAGCCTCACTGGGCCACACGATTTGCACTGCCGGGGACCTGTCAGCTGGGGAATCGGGGGGAATCGGCGTTTCAACAGGGTTGTTTTGAGGGTATGTGAATCTCCTTTTGGCCGCAGCTCCAGGTGGGCGAGCTCAAGAACCTCCAGCTCATGCTACCCACGTTGGCATACCATGCTTGACCTTCTCAATTTAAATCAAACGTGTCACAGTCCGGGTGTTTGAAGCAGCTGCCGAAAAAAATTTCAAATATTTCCCGCAGAAGGGGTGCCCTACAGAACACCTCAGACTCTAAACGATGGCGAGTGGAGTACGAAATATGGCGAGGCCGCTCAGCCACCAACTAAATCACGAGTCCCGGTGGGGACGTTGAGGAGCCCGGGTGCGCCATATGGGATCGCGGCCCTTGATTTGGAGTAGGGGTGGAGATGCTCTTAGAAATGTCAAGGACCGGAAGGTTTTCCGGAATATCTGCAATGAGCATATCTAAACATGCATCAGGATTCACCACGCCCCCTAACTTGCGAGATTTTGATTTCCCAACCTGCAAGCAATTAAAACCGAGCTATTCAAAGTTACAAACAATACAGTGCAAACATTCTGAATATTAGAAGAAGCAATTAAAACATTTGAATACAACATTCTAAAAAGTACCTTGTTAGAAAACTCCAGAATTTGAGTCCACGGAGCTGGTGTCTAGTCGCTCTTGAGCTTAATCCGCAAGGGAGATGAGGGATTCGTTGAGAACCAGAGCTTGGGAGTGGATGTTGTGGTTGCAAACGCCAAGGGAACTCAAAGCAACAACCTGGGAATGCAAAAAATTCAAGGAAGGTACTTGTACAGAAGGTACCTGTGTCGAAGGTATCTGTACTGAAGAAACTGCAACAGGAAGTGCAACAGCAATTACATCCACAGATTTTGCCTTGGTCCTCTTCAAAGTACCAGCACCAGCTGGAGACTTGGATGCCTTGCCCTTACCTCGTTTATTTTCTACAGTGGTTGGAGCAGGAACCTCAACAACGGCATCGTCTTCAACATATTCAGTTTCCTCTACCGAGGCGGGGGTTGCTGCACGTTTCTCTTCCTCCTCCTCGGCTAGCGAATAATTCTTCGCGCATTCTAGGTACCAAGGCAAGGCTAGAAGCTCAGGAAGCTTAAACAAACGTAGTTGATTTGGTGTGAAAACGCATGATGGCATTGTTTTGTCAATCTATGCACCAAAAAATCTGGGCATAGCCTTTCGATCAATCGCACCCTTACCAAGGAGTTCGCGTTTGAAGTACCTGGAAGTTCAGAAGCAAAATGTTTTAATACATAGGTAGAGTAGTGCAATTGTAGAGTGAACTGAATTTGTGAAATGTGAAGGCATTTGTGGATTGTAAACCTATACAAGAGTGGTTTGATGGCATATGAGGTCCCGTCTTGGTCTTTGAAGGCAATTATTCTAGAGTAGCCATCGGACTTCTTGAGTATAAAGTAGAATGCTCGATCCCAGATAAGGATTCTCCATTTCTCAACGTATTGGTTGATTTCATCCAAGTCAGGACAGGCATCCCAGTCAATCTGAATGCCGTCAGTGTGAAGGGCGTTTATGACCTCAGGCCCAACAGAGTCTTCAAGCTGTACAACCGTGACTCAAGAAAAGTAGTCAAAGGTATGTTTTAAATTACTAGCACATAGCGAGCAGCTTGCAATGTAGTTTAGATATAGTTTTGAAGGACATGTTGCAACGATACAATGTAGTAATTGATTGACCTCTGCCCAAAATGCTGCCCGAGGGAACCAACTCTCTAAAGTTGCATCTGTAAACTTTGGAGGTGGGAAGTGAAGAGCCTCTCGAGAAATATTCGAAGAGTTCCACCACTTCAACTAGCAGACACGGAATTGGGGCTGCACTACAGTGGTAGAGATCCTCTGAAGCTTATTAGATGTCATCTCCGGCTTCTCTTTAGCGCTCCAATGTGCGTTTATCTACGTCACGCATAAAACAAATTAGAAATACATAACATTATATTCATTAAAATGAGAGGATTCCAGAATAATGAGAGTTCAAAAATTCTAACATAAACCCAAATTGAACCACTAACCATTCCAAATATAGGTTGAAACAATAGAAGATGGACACAATGAAGATCAAATAGAGTACATTTAATAGAAGTGGGCAATAAAAGATTACAGAAGTGACATCTATTTATAGTAAGTATAAAACGAATATACATTTTTTGGGTGTTTGTATTGTAGGACGGTAATCCAATTTTGATAATGTCTCATAATGCTAGGAAAAAGAATGAACGAAGCGTAAAATCCTATTTAAAAACATGAACTCCACGTATTTTTATAAGTCTATAGTAATCACAAATAGAATGTCTAGCGGATCTAGGGTTGCGATCGACTCTTCAGTTTAGCTTCGGCCTTCAAGTGAAATTCAGCTACTGCCTTCAACATCACATAACCACGACTATCGAAGGGTAACATCAACAATCACCGTTGCGCAATCTCACGCCTTTGTTGCGCCAACATCAGTTCCTCCCTCTCATCTCGAACCGGAGCGGATCTCTGTCTGAATTTTTCATGCGACTCAGTCTTTTGAAGACCCGCATTCACTGAAGGGAGACAAGTATGCAAGGGCGCATGAGGAGGCAGATCAACACGGGCTTGGGTTAGATGAGGCGGGTCTGATGACAGCATCGCAAGGTCTTTCGGACAACATTTAAAGTAGCAGAGGACTTGCATGGTTTGGGCATGTCCAAACCCTCCAAGTACAAGGGAATCTACATCAAGTAAACTGCAAGGCAAGACCGTCTAAGAAAAATAATGGTGCGGGGAAAGAAAGTATTCGTACCTCAAGAGAATTAATTAGGTGTGCGGCATCTTCATAAAGTTTTCTCTCAGGAGTTGTATCAGACGAAATACGCAAGCGACGAGAAGTAGAGGGTTCTCGTGACCGCAAAGGAGAAGGTGAGGATTTGGGCACAGGACGGGTACCACCGTTAGGAGGGCTGTCCACTACACCATGTTGAATTGGCTTGGTGGAAAAGTCCATGGTTGACTGGGCCGTAGCTGCCGAGCACAAGAAGTTTCCTCTGCTGAATATAGCATACTGGCCGTATTCCATGATAGAATTGGTGGGCGCTGTGCATTGGACGCCAACATCGTGGGATGGATCGGCAGCGGCATACCTTGCCTGAAGAGAATTAGCAATGAGGTCAAATCCCAACAGCGCATTGCAACGAAACAAAATATTCCAAGCAGTAGTAAAAAGAGGAGAAAAATGATGCTAACTGAATAAGGGTGCGACGAAGACATAACACATTCAAGGGATAGCATTCAAGCGTTCATAAAATTTGTCGTAGCACGTGGTACCGGATACTCCCCTAGAGCGCACTTTTTCGTATTAAGAGTGCTCGTAGAGGTGATTTCCGGGTTATCGTTCCGTGGAGACTTTGTGAAGTGGGAAGTTTCCGAAAACTGACCCGGATTGGTGATTGCTCTCTTCCGGTCACCAACTAACTCCCTTTTTCCGTACTAAAACCGAATCTTCCCTACTGACTGACCCGGCTACAGCTAGATCCGGTTTCTGTCCGGGTTGGAAACTTAACCATCCCTACTCTACCCGGTCTAACCCAACTACTAAATCCAGTTTCCCCTTAACCTCTGTTTTCCTTCAGAGGGTTCTCCAGTTGCATTTTTAAAGATGCTGGATTGAAAGTCACACCCTCCCCTAATGATTTCTGTGACGGGGGATTCACCACCTCCCGATTCTCCAAACTCAACTCCCTAGTCGGGGTACTCCCCGGATTGCTCTTCAACTATGGACTTATCCCAAACCCACAGCCGGTCACACAAGCGCAACCCGGTTTCCCCCTTCTCTCCAAAATACTACAACGGCTTGCTCACCGGAATGGATAGTATCCGGGGTGTCCGGAAGAGATTGAATTCCTCCCGACCCGTTTTACTCTAGCTTTCCCGTACTCTACAATTGCAAGATCTACCCGGATGGTGGCACCTCTACCAAACTACTCGTCTAGGAGTTCTGAGAGAACCGGAGTACCCTCTCTTACTCCCTCAGCCACTAACGCGGGTTATCTCCTGCGACCGGACATAGAAAACCCCTCATTCAAACAATCCTAACTCTTCTAAATCTTCTACCCCATCTCTTAACTGACTATACGCCCGAGCCCAGCTAATCCATCCAGTCACCAAGGAACTAGTTGCGCCACTGTTCCGGGCAATAACACAAGCAAACACACATATGCACACACACACAAAGTTTGTGAATGGAATATGCGCTTCTACTCATTTACACAGAACAATGGAACACAAAAAGACCCAAGGAATGAAGAACATTCCTTGATAAAAAGCCAACTCCGAACGCCCGGATCCGGGAGATCCTCAGATCCTACATTCCAGGGATCCAGAAATCCAGGGAGCTTTCTCCACGGCCCAATTCCTATCCTAAGCTGACACTAACACCAAAACCCAAGAAGTCATTTACACCAAAAAGTCTTCTAATCTACCTACTCAAAAAGTCCTATTCTTAGTGGCCGGATCCACTGAGTCAGGACCACTGATTTCGGACCCCCGGAGGTCCCGGGCACCTACGTGTCCTCCATTGGCTGCCCCTCCTCATCTTCCGGGCTCCCCACCACAATCGGATCCGCCGGCCGATCTCCTCGTAATCCGTGCGCTACCGGCTGCTCCACTTGTAGTCCCACCTACTGTCCCCCGGTTGGCTCGCCCACTTGCGCGCCTCTCGGCTGGCCGTCCGGGTGACCTTCTTGGCCCACCCTCTTGCCTTTCTGCCCTGTCTGGTTGGACGCCCATCGCCTCCATGCCTTCACTGAGATCTCGGACTTCTCCTAGGCTCACTCCTCCGGGTCTAACCATGTGGATTGGTTCCACATCCATCACGGGCCGGGAGGTGTGCTTCTGTGTTGAGCTCCTCATCCTCATCAACCGGTCGATCTCACCCGCCTAAGGAGCATCTGCAGACATATTAAACACACCCTGCAGCCCATCCCCAGAACCTACCCTCTCACCCCGGTTAGTGGCCTCCTCCTCATCCGATTCGTGGTCGGAGGAACTCTCTCTTGTCATATGCTCCGCCAGTACCCGGAACTCCACCAGGTAGGCCTCCACTTTGGCTGAGTACTCCTGGACCACATTCTTCATCCGGGCTGCTCCCTCCAATCCCGGCTCGCCCACCTTCTCGTCATACAACCGGGCCTTCATTTGTGCCTCCTTGTCCCATTGAAACAGTTGTGAAAACTTGGTGACGCACTGCCGGCTTGTCTCCCCTATGCCCCGGATGGTCTCCTCCTGCTCCTGGATCTGCAACTCATTCCTCCGGACGTGCGCCTCCATCTTCTCGATGTAGTTTCCATCCGTTGCAGCTCCTTCTCTAGATCCTGCAAGAGGGCGGCCGACTTGCTCTCTTTCTCCCGGTTCCTGAGGAATTTCCTCTGGAGCTTCTAGATCCGCGCCGAATACTTCAACGCGTCATCGGTCTGGAGGAGGGTACCTGCCTCCCGTAGCGCAGCGAAAATCGGAGTGTAGAGCTCCGTGACCATGTCCAGGGCGACCCGGGTCGTCAGGAGGATGTTCTCCTTTTTGAGCGGGGCCTCCCTCTCCTCGTGTGTACCTCCGGACGGTCCTGTCTCCTGGGCCGGTTCTTCCCTCGCTGGCGGTATTGAAAATAAGAGATGAGAGCACAAGGCACACACAAACACAAGGAATGCGTAGAAAGAGATGATCTTTACTCAAAGGCCTTCCACCTTAAGTAGTGTACACTAGGAGGTCACCATGGACAAACCATATGGGATAACTCATCACAAGGACACTCTAGAGATCAGCCCATGCCTAACCCCTCTTCCCACACACCATTATTTAGCACCCAAACCTCTTTGGCTCCTAGCAATATTACCGTACATCAATTACCTCAATACTCCCACTTTGCGTAGAGTCAAAGCCTCTAAGTCCAAATGCTATTACTAATCGTTGGTGTCGGTCTCCACAAAGACCCTTTGTGAGCACATCCGCCACCATGTGCTCCGTTGGACAATACTCCAACCGTATAACTCCCAATTCCAACTTCTCCCGAATGAAGTGGTATTGCACATCAATGTGCTTCGTGCGTGAATGATGTGTAGGGTTCTTTGCAAGTGAAATGCACCCTTGGTTGTCACACATGATCGTTGTAGCCTCACCTTGTGTGCAACCCACATCGAGCATTAGTTGCCTCAACCAAATGGCCTCCTTCGTGGCATGGCTCGTAGCCATGTACTCGGCCTCCACCGTTGATGTCGCCGTGGTTTGTTGCCGCTTGCTATTCCACGATACCGCTCCTGATCCGACCTTGAACATGTAGCCCGTTGTCGATCTTCGATTGCTCGTGTCTCCCGCGTAGTCCGCGTCGCAATAGCCGCTCAACACAATGTCTTTGCCGCCAAGACACAACTTGACATCGCTTGTGCCCTTCAAGTAGCGCATGATCCTCTTCACCGCCATCCAATGCATTGAGCCCGGTCTCGCCATGTGTTGACTCACCACGCTAATTGGATACGCGAGGTCGGGCCGTGTCGCAATCATCGCATACATCAACGACCCCACCGCTTGCTTGTATGGCACCTCCGCCATCGATTTCGCCTCCACCGCATACTCCTCCTCCGAAAGCTTGACGAGCTTGGAGTTTGCATCCAATGGTGTTGCCACGGGCTTACAATCCTCCATCCCAAATCTCTTGAGCACGTCCATCACATACTTGCCTTGACTCATGGTGATAGTGCATGTAGCCCTGTCTCGCACAAACTCAACACCAAGACAAAAGTGCAATTCTCCAAGATCACTCATCTCGTACTCTCTCTCAAGCATGCCTTTTAATGCATTCATTGAATTCATGAGGCTTGCAAGAATGATCAAATCATCAACATATATGATCACAATCACCACATGTTGTCCCTCTTGCATGAAGTAGAGACTATGATCCGCAATGCTCCTAGTAAACCCGTGTGCAAGCAAGAACGTGTCAATCTTTTGGTACCACGCTCTTGGAGATTGTTTCAACCCATACAATGATTTTTGCAACTTACAAACAAGGTGCTCATTACCTTGTTGCACAAAGCCCTCGGTTTGCACCATGAAGATGTCCTCTTCTAAATCGCCATTCAAAAATGCGGTTTTCACATCCATTTGATGCATTTCCAAGTCCATGGCCGCTCCAATCGCAAGAATGCATCGAATGGTGGTGAACTTGGCCACAGGAGAAAACGTCTCGTGAAAGTCTACCCCATTCACTTGCGCGAACCCCTTGGCTACTAGTCTTGCCTTGTGACGCACCACATTACCCGAAACATCCCTCTTTGTCCGAAACACCCATTTGCAACCAATGGGGTTGCGATCCTTTGGAATGGGAGTTAATTGCCACGTACCATTAGCAATTAGAGAGTCGTACTCCTCTTGCATGGCGCGCTCCCACTTGACCGCATCCTCACCTTGCATGGCCTCACGAATGGTCAATGGACCATCCGATAATGCCACATTCGCATGCTCGTCATCCTCTTAAGGGAAGATGTGATTCTTCCACCATTCTCCAGGTGGCTTGCTCGATCTCTCGGGGTACCGCCGCTCGCTTGAAGAAATTTGCTCCTCTTGCGCGTCCTTTGCGCCATTCTTGGCCTTTGAGCTCGATGGCGCTTCAACAACCTCCGTGTCACCATCTTCGTCATCACCGTCCTCATCACCTACATCAACAACACTAGGGGACTTGGAGGGTGTGTCCACCAACACGTCTCCACTACTCCCACTTGGACCAACCTCCAAAGGAGCCTCCATCGTAGACTCCTCACAAAACGTCACATCACGTGACCGAATGATCTTCCTCGTGTCCACCGACATGAGTCTATACGCCTTGGTACCTTCACAATACCCAAGAAACACACACTTTAAGGCCTTAGCCTCGAGTTTAGTCTTCCATTCGTCGGGAACCTTTGCGTATGCAATGCATCCGAAGATGCGCATGTGTGCAACACATGGTTGCGTCCCAGTCCACGCTTGCTCCGGTGTCATGCCTTCAACCGCGCTTGTTGAACACCGATTGCGAGTGTACACCGCATTCACCACCGCTTCCGCCCAAAGGTCCAACTTCAAGTTTTGAGCGTGCAACATACTCCTTGCCATCTCTACAATGGTGCGATTTGCGCGTTCCGCAACTCCATTTTGTTGAGGCATGTACGGGGCCGAAGTTTGGCGTGCGATGCCTTCTTTCTTCAATAGCTCGTCAAACTTCTTGGACATGTACTCACCGCCATTGTCCGATCGAAACACCTTGATCTTCATCTTGGATTGGTTCTCCACCGATGTCTTGAACTCTTTGATCTTGTCGAAGCACTCACTCTTGGCCTTGATTGGGTAGAGCCAAATCTTCCTTGAAAAGTCATCGATGAAGGTCACAAAGTACTTGCAACCTCCCATCGACGTGGTCTTCATTCGGCCACACACATCCGAATGCACGATCTTCAAAACCTTCGTGGCCCGAGTCGCCGCTTCACCCGCAAATGGCAACCGTTGTTGCTTGCCTTCAATGCAACCTTCACAAGTGAATGAAGAAGCATCCACTTTCAATTGATGAAGGTCCATGCCACTTACCATGCCGCGTAGTGTCTTCACACTCTTGATGTTCAAATGGCCGAGTCGACGATGCCTCAACGCCAACTTGTTGTCCTTCAAGTTTGATTGCGCCAACGCCGCCGATTCCTTGGAATGCACCTTCGAGAACTTGATGTGGTACAAGCCCTCATGTTCTTCAATGATGGCCACCTCATCTCGACTCAGTGACAACACATAACACCCCTTATCACTAAACTCAACCCTCAAGTGCTTTGCCACTAATTGCCGCACGGATAGTAAATTTGCCATTAATTTGGGAACGTGGAGGACATCTTTGATAGTGATTGTCTTCACACGACCCCTCACCTCGGTGTCTACAACAAGTTGGCCTTTGCCAATGGCCTCAAGCACCGTATCATCTCCCAAAATCACCTTCCTTGGGTTAATGAGAGCATACGAAT
This sequence comes from Pohlia nutans, assembly GCA_022496805.1. Classification (NCBI taxonomy): domain Eukaryota; kingdom Viridiplantae; phylum Streptophyta; class Bryopsida; order Bryales; family Mniaceae; genus Pohlia; species Pohlia nutans. The sequence goes on along the minus strand of CM040106.1, from coordinate 6,751,280 downwards.
GAAAACAAGTTTTATGCGGTGACATGTGGCTTGTAGCCCCCGAATCAACAATCCAATCACTCGTACTACCATTGCACGATACATTGCTTGCCATCATTGCATACTCGTATTTGCCATCACTCATGCTTGCATCCCAAGAGACATACCGCGTAGTAAACGCATACTCATCATCATCATCACAAGTTTTAGTGTTGTTTGCACTCTCCCCCTTCTCATCCCTCTTGCGTTTGTAACAAAACTTGGCAATGTGGCCCTTCTTACCGCAATAGAAGCACGCTTTATCGCTAGAGCTCCCACCGCCTCCATTCTTGGATTGCTTGGCCATGAGAGCCGCACTATCTCCACGAGACTCATTCTCCTTTCGCCGCAAGAGCTCGTGCAACAACCGCGAGGTCACATAGTCCAATGTGAGCTCCGAAATGGGCCTTGACTCCATGGCCACGATGAGATACTCGTACGAGGGTGGTAGGCTTTCCAAAAGGGTCATCACAACATCCCCATCAGAAATGGTCACGTCCGCACCGTTGAGTTGATCTGCGAGTGCCTTGACCTTATTGATGTGCGCCAACATGTCCTCTTCTTCCTCCATCTTGATGGTGAAGAACTTGCGCCGCAAAAACAAAATGTTTGCCAAACTCTTTGCTTCGTGAATGTTGCAAAGCTTGACCCATGCCTCGCGGGGCGTCTTGCACGAACGAATATGCGCGAGTTGCGAATCCGAAAGGTTGAGAGCCAAGATGTCAAATGCCTTCTTCTCGCGCCTCAAATATGTTTGCATCACACGCGGGTCGGTAGTAGAGTGAGGGGGCTCCTCACTACCATCGACAATGTCCCACAACTCCTTCTCCACCATGACCATCTCCATTTTGAACTTCCACAAGTGGAAATTCACGCCATCGAACTTGTCCACCACTTTGGGACCCTCACCCTCATGATCCTCAGTCACGAATGCCTCCTCACTCAAACAAACCCTCAAACTTAATAACAACACTCGTTTTTATGATTTTTGATAGAATTAAGCACCTTTGTGCTTCCAATGCCACTTGTCTAACCCCAAACAACAAATCAGCACCTTTGTGTTCCACACACACCTTCCAACACTCAAATGCGAAGGTAGCTCACCCAAATTGCAAAGATGTTCACCAAAACACCTCAAATCACTCAATGGAGCTCCCACTACTCGGATTGACCCAAAACAACACCTTAGTGTTCCCAATCACTCAATGCACGTAATAGACACCTATGTGTCCTTCAATAGCACTAAATCAATGCTCATGGACTTATACAAGTCCCTCAAAACCCTAAATGCATTGAAATTGCTCAAAACCGCACCTTTGTGCGCCCAAGTGCATAAAGTAACCCCAAATGAAAATTTGAGCTCTTCAACGCTATGAAACACATGCAACACCTCAATGCAAGTGCCCAATCACTTAGATCAGATCATAGACCCTCCCTTAGAGCCTCAACATCTCACAAATCACTTGTATGACCACAAGTGCATCAAATTCAACGAAACGACGTTCCACTTACAAAAGAGGCTTGGAATGAAGAACTTGGAGATCCGAAGGAAGAGATCCACCAAGAAGAGTGTTCCCACGTGTAAAGTCAGCCCGTGCACACCTCCAAGAGAGAAGACTCCTCCAAAACCCTCCAAAACGCTCCCAAAAGCTCCAAATCAGCCCCTTCCGCAACGACCTCAACTAATTGCCTCAATGCAATCAAAGACTCATGCAACACACATGAGTGGGCCCATAACCTATTGAAGATAAGAGATAAGAGCACAAGGCACACACAAACACAAGGAATGCGTAGAAAGAGATGATCTTTACTCAAAGGCCTTCCACCTTATGTAGTGTACACTAGGAGGTCACCATGGACAAACCATATGGGATAACTCATCACAAGGACACTCTAGAGATCAGCCCATGCCTAACCCCTCTTCCCACACACCATTATTTAGCACCCGAACCTCTTTGGCTCCTAGCAATACTACCGTACATCATTACCTCAATAGGCGGTCCCTGCTCCTGGTCTCCCTCATCTCCGGATTCCTCCCTATCGTCTCCTGCCTCCTTGGTACGCTTGATTAGGGGAGTCGTCTTCCTCCGGGCTGGCCCCTTCCTCTTCCGCGGCGTGGTCTCCTGACCTTCCAGCTCCTCATCCTCCTCGCCGTGAGGACCAACTTCCTCTTCAGGCCCTGAGGTCGCACTTGAGACGGATCTCTTTCCGCCCGTCAATTCTCCTCTACCGGTCGTTCTTGTGGACCCAGTGGGGCAAGATCCTCCTCCATCAGTCCAGAACCTGCTTCCGGTTGCTCCAGGGGCTGTGTTTGAGGATGACCCGTCTCCTTTGCTGGTCTGGACTCCACCACTGGCTCCACCGGAGGCTGCGTTTGGGAAGAACTTCCCCCATCCGGTTTAGCACCTGCTACCGGATCCCTCGTCTTCTTCCGGATCAGCTTCGGCTGTGGTGATTCCTTCTCCTCTTGATCTTCCTCTGGGTCCTCCTTTCGCTTGGTCCTCAACTCCTGCTAAGTCCCTGTCCCATCCTGTCGGCCTACTTCTGGGTCCTTTTTTCTCTCCTGCCGCTCCTCCTGCCGCGGACTGGCACCACCCTGTTGGCCTCTCTCCGGGCGGTCTTCCCTCCTCTTTGTCCTCAGCTCCGTGGTCGCGCTGGCTCCTCCCCGTCGCACCGGGTCTTCCCTCTCCTTCCTGCGCTCCTCCCGGAAGCTGCTCCTTTCCGGTTGAGATGCCGGTTGAGCCATCCTTCTCTCATCCCGTCGCAGCGAGGATCCAGGCTGGCTGGTACCCGCTCCTCCTCCCGGAAGAGCCATCATCTTCTTGGCCGGGCTCCTCAGTCCTGGAATGGGAGGAATCTCCAACCTCTTCCGTTCTTCCTCCGTGATGCACTCCTCCTTCTCATACAAGTAGTAGAGAAACAGGGCCAGCGGACACCCCTTCTTGTTGTCGAGGTTCCAGGCCCACTTCTGAGTGTTCTTGTGCACCAGGATTTCCCAGTTGATCTTCTTCTTTCGGAGGAGAGCGGATAAGATGCCCCGGGCCAGCATAACTGTGAGGGTGGTGGGCTTCTCCGGGTTGAGAATTGGTACCACGAACTGGAGTTGCCGTTGCTCCCGGGGCTCCCTGCAATCTGCCACCTTGAACCCGTCCTTCTCCGAGAGGTAGATGAAGCGCGCCTTCACCCAATCCGTGTCACCCTTGCTACCCGGTTCCAAATCCTCGTTCGTGTCCGGGAAGTCGTACACGGCCCGCCACATCTCCCGAGTCCAGCTCCCGTACTTCGCCCGAATGGTCGTCCGGAAAGCTTCCACCATAGCCCCGCCCTCAATTTCTTCTAGCATCCGGGCGTCCTACACATCCCACACTTTCCCGAACAGCCCTAAACACCCCATCTTCTCGAGATCCTTGCGAAACTCGTCAAAATCTCCCTCGTGCTACAGGATGTCCGAACAAATCCTCTTCTCTGGAATCTTAGATGCGGTCTCCCTACGCGCCATGGCTGCGGACTCCAGACTCTCTCCTTCACTCCTCCGGGAATGGCGCAGCTTCTTCTCCGGGTTCGCCTTCTCTCTCTCCTGCAAACCACGCGCTTCTCTCTCCGGACGCTTTCCCTTCCGCTTCCATAGTGTGCGCCTGACCTCCTGGAGCTCTCGCGCCTTTCTTCTCGGTTGCGCACTCACTCCCTTCCGCAAACTCCGCCTGAAACTACGGCGCTCACTGCCTGAGTGCTCGCTTCTCCCCAATTCTAACCTCGCGCTACTGTTTCTCCCCGGGCGCTCAATATCCCAAATTCCCGGGCACTCAAAATCCTCAAATGCTAATCGCTCACTGCTTTCTCCCTCCGGACGCGCAATGGAAACCCTAGCACTCTCCGGAAATGTGAAAATGGGTGCGCGCGGAGGGCTACAGGAACCGGGGAGAAACGAATAGTGAGCCGCCCAATTTAAGGCGGCCCAATTCAAATCCCGAATCGTGGCCGGGACCGGCAGAGGCCCGTCCCCCGACATCCGGTTTTCCAACCGGTTTCCGGTCCGGTCCGCCGCCATTCCAAGTTCCGTAGCAAACACTTAAGGCGCGCGCGAGAGCACCACTCTCTCCAAATAAGTAAAGAGGACATCATAAAGGCTACTACTCCCATTTAGAGCGGCCGAAGCTACACGTTACTGCCCTACAAACCCTAACTGCCCGTTTTTGAATAAACGAGGTTCGACAAAATTCATCTCACAAAGTACTGAAGCAAAAATGTCGTGAACATATAGGTATATTACATTTACAAGGAATTATATCGATCAGTCAAGGCGACGAAAGATCGAACCGAGTAGTCTAAAACAGCTACACCACTTAGAGAAGGGCGTCCAGCTATAGTATTGCACAATGAACTAGGAACTAGGCAGACTACGGGATGCGCGTACAGCCTCCATGAGGACATTGTACAGCCGAGGGTCGGGATCGTCACAGAGCATACGCCGTCCAATATTATTGTCCCTTCGGAAAGATAACAACGCTGGGCCGGGACTGCGATGTAGACGCCGAAACCATGGAAGGAGAACATCAGGGAAAATGATCGCGCACACTGGCCCCAACGTAGGATCAAGAGTCGGGAAGGATAACATTCTAGGGCTCATTCAAAATGTGCTTATTGGGGCTGTCGTCCATTACAATGGTGTTTGTAGACCTGAATCTGCCACCACGGCCTGTGAACAGCTTGTCGAGATTCTTCAGGAACAAGTCCTTATCAGTGCGAGGCACTTTGAAGGTGGACACCCTGTCGCGCCTATCCCTACACTTGAGGGTTTTGCACCACTCCTGGCCAAATACAAGGGAAGGGAGCTGGATGCCGCGGAACAAATACTGTACTACCAAGTCAGTGGTAGACTTCTTCATCGAGCTCCAGACGGTAACGCCCGCGATCATGGTTAGCTCCCGGAGGAACGAGTAGCAGGGTGGACGCACGTAGACTGCTTTGAGCCCCACTACAGCCGGGACAACGGCTGAATGCGGCGCCGACTAGTCGTTAAAAGGCGTACGCGTAGTCCGGGATTTCAAATCCTCATAGACGCAGAGGATTCTATTCAGGTCCAGGACGACATTGAGCCATTTTTTCGGCAGCCTCCGAAGAACCTCCACGAGAAAGAGGAGGACCGGATCCCTGGCGACAACGGACAATGTGCAGCCGGTAACGATCCTGAACTAACACATTTCGGACGACATCGTAAGGAAAATGGTAAACGATCGAGGCGAGCGCAAAGACCCAAAAACAAAAAAAAAACAAACAAACGATCACTAAGAAACGTATGGAACGCACCTGAAGGCCGGAGGTCTCGATGGACTTCGCACTGACTGATTCACTGCATGAAATTTGCGATACTAACTGCATGAACTTTGCAGCTAGTTTACAAACATTGCAATTCAGTAGAAGAATGAAATTTGCGATACTTACTGCATGAAATTTGCAGTTAGTTTACAAACATTGCAATTCAGTGTAAGAATCCAAACCCTAGCTATCACGTACTACAATATTCAACATGAGTACAAATGACAAATGAGGTTGAAATCAATCAACTTATCTCTTACGTTGCGCTCTGTCTGCTTTGACAAACGTTCTCCCTGGATCCAAGGCGTGCTCCTACCTTCCAACGCAAATGAGCTTGCAACCAGAAAACCCAGCAACTCGAGTCTACAGGGTTCTCTATAAACGCGGAGCCTCCACACTCTATAAAGCTGAAGTTCAGTTGTGACTATAAAAACACCCAGAAAAACTCTATAAACGCGGTCCCTCCAGCTTCTAACTGTATGCAGTATGTAAGCTAAACAAGAGAAACAAAACAAGAGAAGCCTAAAACGAGAGAAACAAAACGACAGGAAAAAAACACGAGCAACAAAGTGCAGATGATGACGGAGACACTAAACCCTGAAACCTTACACCACAACCCACTGATTCGCAACAATAAGCAACGGCAAAAATAAAAAATAAAAACGACATAGCCACAGGCGAGGAGACACACAGAAACTAGAAAAAAAACGCAGAGAGAGACGAGAATACAGAAAACACACCGACAACAATGTTCCGCGTTCAAACCCTAGCCGGTGGAAGAGACGAAGCACGGGCACAGGGTTCAGCACAGGAACGAGCACGGGAACGGGCACGGGCACAGGGATTGGGACGGGAACGGGCACGGGCACAGGCTTTGGCACGGGCACAGGGCACGAGCACAGAGCACGGGCACGGGCACGGGCACGATAATAGGCGCAAGCACGGGTTCATAGCATGGGCACGGGTACTGTATTATACGGGCTTAGGGTGCATGGAATTGTAGACACGTTGGCATATATTTTACATTTGTTGTGAAAAGAAAGGTTTCTACTTGATGGAATTCCAATACTGTAACACCATAGCAGGTTCACCACCTAGCAAACGAATATTTAATTTTATTGAAAAAATAAGGTTCGCCTCTCAAAAACTGAAAAACAAACACACTAAACTGGATGAAAATATGACACTGGGCAGAAATTGAAGACAAAAAATTAATATAAAACGTTTATTAGCAACCATACCAAATTGGAGCGCAAAAATTGAGGGACTGAAACCCTAAACCCGCTGCAAGCGACACCACCCTCAGGGGCAGCGGGCAGAAACCATCGAGCAGCGAGCAGAAACCATCGGGCAGCGGGCAGGGGGTATAAATGTATATATATATATGTATATATATATGTATATATACGTATATATATATATGTACATGTACATATATATACGTATACGTATATGTATAAGTACATATACATACATATATATATATATATATGTATATGTATAAATATATATAACATGTATATATATGCAGGCAGGAACGACAATGTGGTCTACGGCTTTTGTATTTGTTATTTATATAAGAAACTATTTTAAGCATTGCCACCTTTGGGAAATTATGGAAATTTTGTAACACACTCTTTTGTGGGTCTTATATGTTTAGGAAAAAACTGGCCTCGTACGACATACTGGTGGACCATAGTTACGGAATGTATTTTTTTTCTTGTTTGTAAACTGCTTGTATAAATAGGGCAACCTCTTTTAGGGGTTTATAGCTAATACTTTATTTTTTATGTTTGCTAAACGTTATTATTTTTATTTTTATAGTGAGTGTTATTTTGAGAATTTGGATGAGAACATGACAGTCTGCAAAAATGGTAGAGAAAGAATGAAAATTATAAAACGTTTACTAGCGGGCGGTAAATAATTATTGATATCTATCAATAGCCAATTTCTTAACACATACTATTGAAAATGCCGAGGTCCATTGTTTTAACTTTTATTAATTATTTGACATGAAAGAGTGTACCCTGACTTTTGCGTACTAAATATAATTGAATATATATATATATACAGTACCTCACAAAACTGTTCCAATGATTGGAACTTCTAGATTCAAAAGTATGTGTAAGATAAATGGATGTCCAAACTTTCAAGTAGTAGTTTGAGGCATATATTACATCCAATCTAGTACACATTTGTAAAAAAATCTAACTAAATCAAATATCATTGAAGGAAAAATGAAAGTTAAAAACTAGCATATACATTGGTACAGTTTTGTGAGTGCTCTAAGTAAACTAGCTAATACTTTGTCCATCTTCCTTTTGAAGCTATTACAGCTTCAATCCTTTTGGGCATACTTTCTATAAGTCTTCTACAATCATGTGCACTAATAGAAGAGAAGACTTGTACTACACGTTCCCATAATTCTATCATTCCTTTTGGAGGTGAATCATATTGATTCAATCTCCTTTTGAGGATGGCCCATAGATGTTCTATTGGATTTAAATCAGGGGATTGGGCAGGCCACGTTAGAAGACTAAAACTTTGCCTTGAAAACCATTCTTGCATCATTTTTGTGGTGTGAACGGAAGCATTATCTTGCTGAAAAATGACTTGTGTAGCATCTAATCCATATTTTCTAATTGTACCATCTATTGTCTGCTTTAAAATCTGACGATATCGATGTTGATTGAGGCGGCCTTCAACTTTGTACACTAGTCCTGGCCCATAAATGGTCATACTACCCCAAATCATGATTCCACCACCACCATGCTTTACTGTCTCTGTAATAGTGCGTGTTGACAACTCATGTGGATCACGACTCCAACACCAAGAGATTCCATCAGAGTAGAATAAGTTGATTTTAGACTCATCAGAGAAAATGACACGACTCCAATCATCTATAGTCCAATCTAGATGGGCTCTTGCAAAGTCTAAACGTGCTTTGATATTCTTGACTGAAAGACGTGGTTTTTTCTGCTTCACTTGTGATTGTAAACCACCTCTACGTAAAACACGTCTCACTGTTTCAACACACTTGCATCCCAAATGCCTCTTGCACATTTTTTGTAGCCTCTACTGCAGTACTAAGCTTACCTCTAGTCATATTCAATACACAAGACCGTTCCATTGCAGGAATCATCTTTCTTGGTCTACCTCCATGTGATGATTCTACATTGAAAACACACTTTTGTCGGAGCCTCTGCACAGTTCCAACACCCACATGCAAACTCCTTGACACTTCTCTTATAGTGCACCCTCTTTGCAACATAGAAAGAACGTCTGACTTTTTTTGAGAAGATAATGCAGACACCATCTTTTCTACTTGGAAGCAAGAACAACAAAGTACAAAAAACTGTAGGAAAATGGTCTATACACACACTGGAACAAAGTTCTACAACAAAGAGTTGAAGGTCCATCAAGATTGACAAGCTTTTGTAAACATTTAGTTTTGGAAGAGTGCACTCACAAAACTGTTCCAGTGAATCAGATGGCTTTGAACCCTACAATTGTCACGTATAGATAGTCATGCATGTCATTGGTTTTTACATGTGGCTTCCTAACGTAGATTAGAAGCTTATTGCAATGCCACATGGGCATTTGCAATTGCCATGTAGCATCCACAGTCAACCAAAAGAAGATATTTACAGCATTGGAACAGTTTTGTGAGGTACTGTATATAGATACCCACCTATCTTTCTACATATATGTATATAGGTATATATACATAAATATATATGTATATATATATACAAATACATAGACAACGTGTTTCTATATTTGTACATTCTCATGTTGTTCACATTATTCTAGTTAAATACTTTTTATAATGTCTACAGTATTTCCTGAACGACCCAGCGTTCAGAAACTGGATCTCCAGCAGATTTCTAGCCTTATAACTGTCTCATTTGAGATTGTCTTTATGCAAGTCACCTTAGAAAGCTTATTAAATTCTTGAATAATCACAATAAATCTTTGACTTGTGATGGGAACTTGTTGATAATATTGGAGAGGCCTCTGACTACAAATATGTCTAATTTGTTGGGTAGAATTTATGCTTACATATAAATCTTGGCCATGCTTATATCTAATTCTGTGGCTGGAATCAACTTATGTTCAAAAGGTTGGTATGTTTAGGGGTTATAAAGACCTGTTTTACACCGTAAATGTTGTAACCTACTGAAGTATTCTTCATTATTCATCCATCCACAATTGTCTATGTTGATGTATTGAGTTTAATTTTAGAATAGAAGGTTTATTTTGGACCAATCGTAACTTCAATCTTAATTCCGAATTCTGTAGCCCCTAAATACCCTCACCTATGTCCAGTTTGGGCAGTTATCTAAAGATGTATTATAAAATGCAACAAGACTTGGAATATTTGGAACTTGATATATGAATAATAGTTATACATTTTGAATTTTAGATTCTATTCATATGAATGAATCTGTGATTGCTATTACTAATAAATTTTCTTTAGAATTTGAAATATAAAATAAAAAATTATTTTGTAATTCGATCACAATGAAGATATTGATAACATGTGGATGAATTCTGCTGTGATGGGTTATAATGTAGTACTATAAGTGTTCATTGTGATTTTTGAAAATTTTTTAGATGCTTGATTTTATGATGGTATTCCTTCAAGAACAATTTTACAATAAAAATTTCAAAATTTTGGGTGAAACATTGGAACTCAAAAATAATGAGGCATAATATTTTCACAGATAGTTTCCTTTTTGATCGGTTTAGGGTCACATGAAGCTAACCTCGCATAGAAATGTCACTAAAAAATTCACATTACAATAAGGTTATATGAAAATAATTGGCTTCATATTTAAAATTCGAATTTCAAAATAATGTAGAAGATATAAGCGGATGAAGTTTAAGATTTTTGGTAATCAATCCATCCGTAACATACACGTTCTTCATCAATAATTTTGAAAGAGTGTCATATATATATATATATTAATTGAAAAGCTATTGAGAGGGTCTATAGCCTGAATGTATTTAAATGTATGAAAGTATTTCGAATCCTATAGTAGTTGAATCAATGTGTTAAATGTAGGATGATGATGATTTCATTGACACATTCATTTGATGCTTTAAAATATTACCTTTAGTTGAACGTATTATAATATGACTGTGGATCATTTAGATTATCTTCAATTTAGACCTTTGTGATTCTAATAATAATGTCTTAATTTTCACGAAATTTCTAGATTATTTAAGTGATATAGAGTTGTAATTATCATTCGAAAGTCATGAAATATAAAATATTTACATTCACTGTAGTCATGCTTTTAACAATTTTGGTTTGATAAAGTGGACAACATGGAGATGATATTAAAATGATTTTGTATTTAATATTTGGACGTGAACCGTAGAAGTTATGAGCGGATGGAGTTTAACATAATTATCTAATAATTCATCCAAATATTAGTAAATCCTACCGTACGGATGGAATCTAGTAGAAGTCAAAATTTAAACTTCTATAACAAATCAAAATATTTCCACGTATTTTCACAATATTTCTACAATAAATATTTTTTTGTATTTAAAATTCGAACATGAATCGTAGAAGGTATGAACGGACGAAGTTTAAGATTTCGAATAATTCATCCATCCGTAGCACACACGTACTTCATCAATAATTTTGAAAGAGTGTTTTATTTATTTAGAAAGCTATTGAAAGGGTCTATAGCGTGAATGTATATAAATGAAATTATTTCAAATCCTATAATGGTCGTTTTAAATGTGGATGATTTCAGTGACACATGCTTTAAAATATTTCGGACTTTAAACGTTTTATGATAATTATGCGGATCATTATTTTAAGCTTACCTACAATCTCAATTGGACCTATGTGATTCTTAATAATAATGTCTTTAGTTAATTTTCACGGAATTTCTAAATTATTGGATGATATAGAGCTATATCATTCGAAAGTCATGAAATATTTAGTATTTACAATTTAGGCATGCTTTTAATGATTTTGGTTCGATAAAGTGGACTCCATGGAGATGAGATTAAAATGATTTTGTACTTAATATTTGGACGTGAATCGTAGAAGTTATGAACAAATGAAGTTTAACATATTAATTTGATAATTCATTCATCGATTAGGTTTTAGGGTAGAGTAATTTAATGCGTTCGGCGTATTAAAAATTATTTACAACTTGTGCATTTCTTTTTATCATGCTTTTGGATCATAATCTCTTGACATTTAGGATTCAGGCCCCATAAAGTAGAGCAATTTGCGATTTTGAATATTATTTACACGTAAAAAATACTCTAATAAAACACTTGCATGACTTGAATGTAATAATCATGCATTTGACAAATTAAATATGTTTGAAACTTGTTAAAATATAATTAAATGAGAATTAGTTGCAATTATTCTGTGAAATGCTCATATATTATTTTTTGAATTTTCTATATACCTATTTAATATAATTCATTATTTTTTAATTATCGTGATTAATTATGGTTTTAAACTCAATAACACAATGAAGTAACACATTAAATTTAATTTTAACGGAAATACCTCGAACGAGACCTCGAACAATATTGTTAATTGCTTCAATATATTTAAAACACTGCTCATTATTTACGACATTCAAGTAGATATTAACAATAATTTGTCATTAACTCACCGACTATAATACTAGAATGCGTCTTGACTTGTATTTAAGTGGATTGTATTTTGACATACTATTTTGCACGCTTAATACTACAGTTAGTGAAAAATACATAGATACACTCGGGGAAGTCACTTAGTTAGTGTAAATTATGGGTACATATGAACGTACGAAGGGTATTTAATAGGGGGCTTTAGGAAACAATTGGAATATGCTACTATTTGTAGTATGTTTAGGGTATATTCTACGTATATTCCACATAAATTCCAAAAATATTCCTAAATTGGTTTTATCACACCCTATATTACTTTTGCAAATTTATAATTTTTATCTCAAATGAAAATAATGTTCAGTAATTCAAGTCCTCTACGCCAGTGTCTGAGAGTTCAATTGATAGTAGTGCAATGCTGAACTTGCAAAAATGATGTCATAGATTTTTCAAACACGACAATCGTTAGAAGTCACCATGTTTTGAAATATCTACTTTACAATTATTCTTAAGAAGTACTACTCAATGGAGTCATTAAAATTTTGTAATGATCAAATGTAGACTGAATTTTTTATTTTATCTTTCAAAATTTATAATTAAATATCGGTGATAAAATTAGTAAATCCTACCGTACGGATGGAATCTAGAAGTCAAAATGGTGAACTTCCATTTCTATAAATATTCAAAATTATTCTTAGTCATAAATAGAAGTATCTGATAATGTTTACTGATATGTTCAGTGGTTACCCCGGGGGAGTGAATGTCGAGAATTTTGATAACTATATAAGAACAAATCTTGGATGTCCTTTTTTCATTTCTGATAAAAATAATAAATTTATAGAAGCAATATAGGGTATTTTAAAACTACTTTGAAAATATTCTAGGGATATTCTTAGAATATACCATAACTAAATTATGAATACTAGAATATGCAAAATCACTTCGTAGCCCTTGATTAAATACCCTAAAACCGTACATGAAATGTACAGGAAGTTCCCTCCCCGAGGTGGTTATTTTATTGTCAACTACGTTTGTACTTTCGACAAAACCAACAAAGTGCAGTTTGAATAATATTATTATTATGATCTATAGTTTAATATAGAGCAATGTCTCAATGTCACCCTTTTTTTTTTTTTTTTTTTTTTTGTTTTTGTTTTTTTGTTGTGTGTATGTGTGTGTGTGTGTGGAAGAATTTTCCGTTTCCAATGTTCTTGTTACATAGGGATGGAATCTATATTTGAATGAAGTATTCAAGTACTGTATAGAAATCTATTATTGTCGCGAATATTTTCAGTAACCTTTCTTCCTCTACAGTTGTAAAGTGCACCGAACTTCGTGGACGATGCGATTTTTAAATGGATGAGAAACGACGGTTCAAATTCTCCCTTCCTCTTCCCGCCACATCGTTCCCGCCTTATTGTCTATAAATATTGATGTGCGACTGAAATATTCCTTTCGTCGTTTCATTGCGTGCTCATGCTCCTCCGTTCGCGCACTCCACCATACCGGTTCTTGTACTCTCTCATGGTTGAAGGGAGGATTTTCTTTTGCTTAGCCTTTGAGGAGACTGCATGTAGTTGCGGGCTGAGGCTGTAGAATCGTGTCAAGAGGCGCTGTGTCCACGACATATTCCGGTAAGGGATCACTACGTATCCAAAACTTCAATTTCTAGGGTTAGCGCGCACGATTTAGATAGGGTTCATTTTCAGTTGCATCTCATATTGTTATGTTATTTTAATCATTCGGACGGCGCCTTCTTTCCCACAATTGTATTTGGAGTAGCTTTCATTTGTAATCCACAGTGCAGTTGCTGTTGCTTCGATTCGAAACGCAGAATGTACATGCCGTTGCTTCCCGATGTTGTCGTCGTAAATTACGGGACATATTAGATCGACTCGACCTGATTATCTCGCCTCGTACGCGAGGGAGAGCCATCCACCAATTTAGATCGAGTCGACCTAATTGGCACCATTGTTACCTACATTAATCCTTGTAGTGGAGCGATATCATCTTCCTGTTTAGGTCGACTCGACCTAATTTGAACCAACGCTACCTACATCTAGCCTTGTACTGGAGCTAGAGTGATCCTCCAATTTAGGTCGACTCGACCTAATTTGCACCTACTTTACCATATTGTAACCTGGTACTGCTGCGAGATTTATCGTCGGGTTTACGTCGACTCGAGGCGACCTAAATCGAGAGGACACTTAAATCTCATATGAGCAATACCCTTCCGCATTGGACTGCTGTATCCACATTTGAGGTCGACTCGACCTAAACTACCACGGATAGTTATCTTATGTTGAAAACATAGCTGTAAGTCATATCTGTCACCCCCAATTTCAACTCAGCTCGTGTCGACCTCAACTGCGGTATCCCTCCTGGTACATTCATCAGGTAACCGGATGGAGGAGGAAAACCTTCACATCAAGTTAGCTCGATCCGACCTAAGTTGAGATGATTATCGAATCTATGTCTCTACAGCTTTGGATTGATACAATTTAGGTCTGGCAGACCTACATTGACACATAGTCAAGACAGATGAGGTCGACTCGACTTTAACGAAATCCAAAGATTGACCATAGCCTTCCGCTCGGGACTGCAAGAGTATCCACCCTTTTGCTTTCGAATCCCTCCAGTTCCGTATGTACATCTTCCGAATCCCTCTTGTGATTTAACACGCCTCGAGCTAATCAAGCATATGGGGAGCCATCTCCAATGTTCTATATTCTAACTTGAGGGCTTGCTATCTTTCAAGTGTCTTCACGTCCTCTACTGGTGCCATGGACCCTGCTCGCATGTCCATTGCTGGAATCGACTCCTCGGACGACGAAGCTGAGGCACAGCACACACTCAACGTCGAGGTTCCGGATTGTGAAGGCATTCCTTGATGTCAGTGGAATACTCAGTATGTAGCTCTGTTCAATGACGACGGCTTGCATGTTAAGGACGGAATTTGTCATAGCGTCAACTCAGACCTTGTCCTCGGTGCGAACATACCACTTGGAGACACTCACGTTGCTGTTCACATAGTCCGGAGTCACTCTGAAGTAGACATCCCTTGCAAGTGGAGGTACTCGTTGTGGACTTGGCCGATTCGGCTTGTCCATATCAATGGAGCTATCCTCCATGATCATGAAATTCGCGACAACTACAACCGTCGCCAAGCTAGTCTCACGCAGCCCTCTTCCGCTAGGTCGTCGAGATATACTAGTACAGTGAGGAATCCACCCCGGGAGACTTCCATCAAATTGCAGCAACTCCTCACTCAAGACTATCAACTCCGTCTCCAGCAAAGTTTGTTGCAGGAAGAATTGCGTTCAACCCTTTCCGAGGGATAAGATTCGTGCCTTCCGCGAACGTATGTATCAAGGCACCTCTTTCCAGTTCAAATTCTACATGAAGATGGACATCCACAGGCAGATTCACCGTGATTCTCAAAACCGGAGGGTTGTGACTATCGAAGGTATTGATGTTTGTGTGCGAGCATGGATGCATATTGCAGGTGTTCGCGAAGCAACATTCTACCTTTATCAAACATACGCGGTGTAGGGGCGGCATGCGCATCCTCATGGAAATTCGGGAATCCGGAAGCCTCGTAATCACACCGTTCAAGCCACCGCCACGCTGCGATGTATTCTAGAGAAATCCGCGGACCACATGCCCCACCGCACGAAGACGCTCAAATCTATGGAGAAGGTCGTTTCCATGATTCCGCCAGCAACCTTTCAGTGGAAAGGCACCATTCCCGATTTGAATAGGGTGAATGCGGCGTTTGGGTTGAAGGATGTCTCGCCTTCAAACTTGAGCAAGATTAGGACATCCACCTTCAGTGAGTTCGACGCAAAGAAACCAGGTGACAATTTCGCTCGGTGCGCAACGTGCGACAAATATCATTCTCTTAGGAGGGGATCAATAGCTGGATCCCAGCAAGCATTGCTTTGGGCTATGAGATTAGACAAGCATCTGGCTCTTGCGCGTGCGCACCGAGAGTTCTATTACGCCAACCGCACCCGATCTTTCAACTTCCCCCACGAGTGTCTCAGGATCATGCATGACAAGATGGACGAGGCAAAAACAGCTTCTCCGGTTTTCTCCAACAAGAGCAAAGACATTGATGGCCTTGTGAAGTTGCCCAATTCCATTACTGGTATGCTTGCACATGGCCATGGCGATGTGCGCTATGCGCATTACGGCCTGGATCTATTCTCGCACGATTCCAATTACACTATCGGCTCAATGGCAAAGTTGTTGCGGGATCTAGAGTTGCCTCCTCAGTTTGCATCTCGGGAATTGTTTGTGGGGTCAAGGTCATCTCCATTGTTTGATGCTGTGCTTAAGGGGGCAGAGACTTGTGAACCATCGTTGAGTCCTACCGCTAGAACCTCTCCTCTAGCGACTCCTTTGCCGCCCATTCTCCATGTGCAAATGGACAATGCTACCGCGGACAACAAGAATAGATATGTTTTTTTGTTTTTCGTCTCTTCTCATTGGAAAAAAAATATTTCGTGAAGTTTATGTTAATTTTATGCTGGTGGGTCACACCCACGATGTCATCGATGCGTTGTTTGGAAGGTGGAGCATGTTGTTGCGGAAGGAAAACTTTTCTACGATTCCTTTGCTCATGAAGTCCTTCATGGACATGGAATCTATCCCCACTATCCCACACCTCGTCGAAGAAGTGCCCGATTTCAAAGGATTCATCGAAGGCAGTATTCTGGAGGGAGATGAAGCATTCGTAGGGCACACCAAGGCACAACAGTTCAAGTTCTACCTTGACTCTACTGGTTGTCCGGTGATGAAGTACAAGACGTTTTCTGCACGGACGTAGACTGGTTGCCCAAAGAAGGTGGAGGGATGAAATTGTGGAAGGAGGATTCCGAAGGTAGGAGTTTGAGGCCCCGCGGAGTGCCAATTCCTGTTGAGCAGCGTCCGATGAGGAACGTGGAAGACATCTCAAAAGGCATATCTGGATTTATCAAATACTGGGAGAATTTGTGCAATGAGGACCTCACCGGGGAATTTAGAAGACGCTATGAGCACTTGATTCTTTATTGGCGGGCTGTGAAGGCAGCGCTTCAAGAGCCTCTGCAACCGTCCAATGTTTTGAAAGACGGCTTCTGGCCCACATCTCGGGTTGAAGCGATTGTGGAGGATCAATACGAAGAAGACGGTGACATTCGGGAAGAGTTTGCAGAGGATGACATTTACGTTGGGCAGATGCGGGGTCGTCCATTGCCATCATTCAAGGTGGGTCGAGACCTTTACAAAGGCTACTTCGTTGCAATCCGACCAACAGATGGTGACACTCGGCCAGTTTGGATTGCGAGGGCGTTGTCTGATCCTAACTGTAACCCAGAAAGACCAAACTGTGTCCTCATTCAGTACTTTCGTCCAACATCAAGGGATCAAAATGTCCATGACTACTACACTGGATGGGACACCTCGAGAGGTTTGCGTTGGAAGGTTGATGATACCGAACCTCCACTTTGGGAAAAAACAAATGCTTTGATGACAACATGGAACTCTAGGATCAAACGAGGTACTGTTGAGTGCATGATCAAAATTCCATCATCTCAGATCGAAGTCATTAACCAAAGTTTGGCTTTGTATAATTCTACTTAAGCCACTGTTGATTGGAGGCGATGGAGAGTATGGCTTGCTTGCTAGCTCTATGTGATAGTGTGTATTTGACTATTATTGTGATACTTTGCGCTTTGATGTAAGCGATGTAGAGTCTATACTATGACTAGTTCATTAGACGTTGTAGATTTCTTTTGACTTATTTCTCATTTTATATTTGCGTATATCACTTTGAAGTTGAAGATTTCCATTTCAAAGACTAAGTGTTTTGATTTTGAAAAAAAATACGGATTGCAAGTGCAATATTTATATTTTATTAATATATTTCCTATTACATTGTACGTTTATTTCTTTGTATATTTGATCCGTTTTCCTTCAAAGATTAACTGTAAATGTTTGATTTTGAAACAAGTATATATAAAAGGTTTAGTGGTTAACCCCTAACTGCCCAAGCAGGCCATTTTGGCCTGATGTACAGATTTCATTTGTATTTTCTCATCCGTCATGCACTTTTTGTGGTGTGATATTTTTACTGAATTTTTTATAGGAAGTTAGCTTCATGTATGTGTGATCCGATCGAAAAGGAAATAATTTTTGAAAAAATTATGCCTCATTTTGTGTTGTAGTGCTCCACTGAAAATCTTGAAGATTTTGGTCTAAAAGTGTTATTGAAAAAAAAAACTATTAAAATCTAGTATCCAAAAAATGTCCAAAAATCACTACACCTAAAGTACTACATTATAACCCATCACAACAAATTTCATTCACATATTGTCAATATCTTACTCGTAATTGAATTACAAAATAATTTTTTATTTTATGTTTCAAAATTTATAAAAAAAGATTAGTGATAGCAGTCATAGATCTAACCGTATAGATGGAATCTAAAATTAAAAATGTATAACTTTTATTCATACATCAAGTTCTAAATATTCATATTAATTGCGTTTTATAATGCATCTTTGCAAAACTAACTAAACTGGACATAGGTGAGGTCGTTTAGGGGTTAAGACCACTGTTTTTTTGTTAGCGAGTTAAGCACTTGTCACAGTTTAGGGTACGGGGCTGGTGGGTTGTTACAAATTTCCTGCCTGCCGAGGCTCACTTAGCAGCACCAAGTCATGCATATCTCATATCCGCTCAAACGAATTCAACGGGAATCGAACCCGGACCACCTATATGAGATAAATATCCACTCACAACCAACCATTGAGCTCATGACTTGGTGTCTAGGAGATGAGAAACCAGTCCCTTATACATAAGCATTATTTTTATTTAAAATGGTACTATATTAGTTTCGAATCGACCGTTCTTTTCATGACTCTCATTTTAATGGAAACTCCTCCTTTCAACTAAGACCGATCATTCTTTCGGTAACTCTCGTTTTAATGGAAATTCCAAGTTCCATAGGATATATGTACTAACTATCCACCTAAATTGACAACCCATTTAGATTCAATCCTCCCCCTTGAAAATGAGAGTTATGATTTTGAGAGGTCCCTTTTCTCTCATTTTAATGAATATTATGTTACATCAATAGGATAGGAATAGAATAGCTAAGCAAAGAGATTGAAGGAAAATTGAATTTGGAGTAGTACCTCCGCTAAGAACTGCGGGCCGTGCTTTGGATTTGCAATGGACAACACCTTGTCGTTTTCGGTTTTTTTCTCCTCGATTGCTGCCTTTGAAGCCTGGGTCGTAGCGTCCCTCAACCCTTTAGCAGAGCGATTTTCAGGTGGTGTTTTCTTGTAAAACAAACGGCATTCCTCATCGGAGGCAGCTGCAATGTTGTGCTGCAGTGAAGACGAAAAAAGGCATTAGAACACAATCCGGGTTTTCAATCTGAAGTTCCAAAAATATCAACTATTCAATAAGCACTAACAATGCCTGCTTATGTCGGTTCTTTCTTTATCTTGTGAAATCAATGTCGATGGTCATTCATACAACTGTTGAATCAACTCTTAGTGTATTGTGATGATGGTTTCTTTCTATGTCTATTGTTTTGATTTCTAATAACCAAATTCGTTGATGGTTTCCTTTATTATTCGAGGAACTGATATCAACTAATGCATTGTATGACTTCATTATTGAGCTCTTTGTTTGTTCCTAAATAACAGCTCAATCAACACTGTCACTCTAGAATTACAGTCGCTCAGTTCCCAATTTACTCGAGGCTGGCATTATCGATTTACTGAGATTCAGAAAGGAGTGGCTTCGATCTTAACTCAAAGACAGTTAAAATCAATCATGCAAGTGGTTCCTCTACAGTAGATAGAATTTTATTTTACATGAGTGTCAAGGGTTATCTCTGTTCCCCTAACCCTGCTGTATGACTATGTCTCATGCATTTTATGAGAGGGTTATGGGTAATGATCGATATTAATTAATCAAGACCTTGTCCATTACCACATTATGTATGGAACGCTATTTTGGTTACATTAGACAATTGCCCAATCCCTGTTATTATCTACTGTAACAAATCACATGAATTAACCAAAATAATGAATATGAGCTTGTCACTAATTCCATTTGTGTGTGCAGTGAGGTTGAGAATTCATACCCTATACAAGAACGTGATGAAGACCTCTTTTGTAAGTGGATGCCAAGAGAACGGGGTTTCCGGTTCTCGCACCGTTTGTACTCCTTCGGAGTGAGGAGGGATTTAAAATCAGTGAGGGGGAGTTGCCCAAAATTGTTTATTCGGTGCAACATGTGAATCATATTGGTTTTCACGTGCGAATGTTTGGTCGACCTACAAAGATTCATTTTGGAAATGATAAGTAGATACTCATCACAAGCAATATATATCCAAATAAAAGGTGTACATGGTCAAAATAATTACCTATTGATGTCATTCATGGCTTCAATGAGTTGGCATGTGTGGCCAAGTGTAATCAAAAGCCTTGTTTGAACCGCATAATGCCACTTAAGCTCCAATAGGTGCTTCGAC
This sequence comes from Pohlia nutans, assembly GCA_022496805.1. Taxonomy (NCBI): domain Eukaryota; kingdom Viridiplantae; phylum Streptophyta; class Bryopsida; order Bryales; family Mniaceae; genus Pohlia; species Pohlia nutans. The sequence continues at coordinate 6,730,783 of CM040106.1, read as the reverse complement.
GCAATGTACGGATACCATGCCATTAGCCGGTGATTACCATCCTAGACGAAAAACATTTTGTTGGCCAGAAATGTGAGATCTCGATCCCCCTTTAAGATACTCCTCAAACTCGGAATTTCTCTGTTTCCAATGATCAATCCATGTTGCTGTGACATCATCTATTACATCCATAGAAAGTCCCTGATCATTTGTTGTCGATACGTAGAAACAACAGTCTCCTCCTCGATAACCTGACCAAAAGTCTTGTTCCAGTCGCCGTATATCAGAGGACCGGCCGAACCAAAGGATGAGCTACCGTCCTACAAAGAGGAATCAACAACTGGCACTTGGTCGTGTCTGGTAAGAAGAGAAGGCTCTGGATCAACGCATAGGAGTCGAGTTTCTGTGCGTTTCGAATCTCAGGCTCGACATCGTCAATGGTCATTGTCTTCTCGAGTTGGGAATCCTCCTCTGGACAATCATCTTCAGTTGCATCAAGTGCATCCTAAAATTACAGTTAGACACGTGGATTAGTGAATGTTGAAAATTATGCTAGAAGCAGTCACTTGACGAAATTGTAGTGCTCTACAATCCAATCAGGAGTGAGAGCATCAAACCCCAAATGGCAACTCCGTACCGAGCGGCCGCTGGAGACTTGGTCACGAGCTGGCATCATGAGTGCCTCGTGACGGAGTAGGACGAGCCAGCCCTGCACTGAGAACCACGCATACTGCCGGGCCATATAATTTGGGACTAAGTCAAAAGAGCAGAGTGGTAGGACATGGTGCCGAAGCTCGCTCCCGTCCAAGTGCGTTTCCTGGCTCTAGAAATCAGAGAGATATACAAGATGGAATGGGGCAAGTTCGCGCGGTCTAAGGTCCGCCCGTGATGACAAGTTGCCACCATGAGCTGCTCGGTGACGAGCGGGCTCCCGGACTCGTCACGCACTACCCCGGGACTCTATAGGACTTTCACTGTCCTAGTTGCCACGCAAGCACCCCGGGACTCTCTTGAGCTGCTTGATAACGAGCTACAACTGGAACCTCCCAGATCGATGATGGCCTCTAAGTTTACCCATACAAAATTCTGAATTTTGCTTGTGCTTTCGACATCATCATTGAAGTCAAATTCCGGACTAATCACCAGCTCATCTTCAGAATAGAACTTGAATACCGTGTTCCAAATCGTGGGTGCCAAAGCCATGGAAATACCCTCTCAGATTGTCAAGCAGCTAAATTTTTAAGATCTCTCCCTCGGTTGTCCATTTTCTTGCTTCTTCAATTTTCCATCTCTGAAATCGAACTTGGCTAAAGAACTCTGACACTTTGGTATTCTCAATTTCAATAGTGCGCTTAAGACGGACTTCGAAATGATTAGAACAACTATCAAATTCTTCTGGGTCAATGTTCCCACCTGTTGAAAGTTCTCTCGTCACTTCTTCAAATTTTTCTTGGCATTCCCTCCCCACCGTCAGACAAGATTGCGAGACCAAATGGGGAGAAATTGAGCTGCTCGTTACCGAGCAGCAGCTGGAGGAACCCCAGACCAAAATTCTTGTCATGAATTAGGTCTGGCACGTACGAGAATCAAGACAAAATGCTTTGTGAAACCACCAAGTGTGCTATCATGGGTGGCATAAGCTTACTGGCATGTTCTAGAGAAAGCTAAAAACAACAAACGAGTGACAAAAGGCTGCTCCCTAAACCCTAAACCCTTAACCGAGAGGTAAAGAATTGAGGCCCTGTTGACCCTCTCGATACCGAGAGGCAAAGAATTCTGTTCCAGATGACGAGGCTAGAGTTTCTAGCAAAGCTAAAATCCTAAATCGTTTGCAGGAGCTCGTCACTTTCACAAAATAATTCTTGACATTCCCTCCCCAGCGTCAGACGTGATTGCGATATCAAATGGGGAGAAATTAAGGTGCTCGTTACCGAGCAGCAGCTAGAGGAACCCCAGCCCAAAATTCTTGTCATGAATTTGGTTTGGAGGTACAAGAATCAAGACAAAATGCTTTATGAAACCACCAAGTGTGCTATCAAGGGTGGCTTAAGCTTACTAGCATTTTCTAGAGAAAGCTAAATACAACAAAAGAGTGACAACGTGTCTGCTGAGATCCTCAAAAGGTGAAAGATTGGCTGCTCCCATGGATCAAATTCTGCACAGATATCCCTTGCTCACTCACTCAAAGAGTACGAGCAAGCAAGCAAGCCAGGTAAGTAACTAGTACAACAAGCAAGCCAGGAAACTAAAACCCTAAAACAGTTGCTCGCAAGGAGTTACATTTTGAGCTGTTCGTTACCGAGCAGCAGCTGCAGTGACGGTGTTGGACAACTGGAGCTACTACTAAGACACCTAGAGCTAATTCTAGAGCTACTACTAAGACACCTGGAGCTAATTCCTCGGGGAGGTCACTTCCAAATATTACGTAACAACGTGCAAACAAAGATAGGGTCCCAAAAATTCTTTGAAGATAATTTTTATAAATGATTTACATTAATATAGGATGCTCACAATTCATTACAAGAATAAAAATGAGAATATTCTTGAAATATTTCTAATTACAGTAATATTTAGTTTTAATTTTTAGGGTACTTTTAAATACCCTTTGTTCACAAGTGATACTCAAAAGATACAAAGAGTGACCTCCCCGAAGCTAATTCTGGAGCTACTACTAAGACACCTTGAGCTAATTCTGGAGCTAATGGAAACACAAGGACTAGCATTTTGTGTGAACTAAGAATTTCGAAGTGCTCAAAATGGAAAGACGAGGGCTAGCGTTCTGGGCAACTAAGAACTGCACAGGGAGCTCGAAATGGAAAGATGGAAGAAGAGAATTCGGTTTCCAGACAAAGAAGAGAAAAAAGAAATTATTCAAAGAATCACACTGACCTCGTAAATCTCGCAGGGAGTTTTCTGTAGTTTCTAGATTTCTGAATTTTTGGAGACGAGTTTCTAGATCTCTAAATTTCTGGAGACGAGTTTCTGGATCTCTGAATTTCAGGAGTTGAGGGAGGGCCAAAGTTCAGGGAGGGCTGAAGCCTAGGGAGGGAGCACACAACTGAAGTATAGGGAGGGCCGAGACGGGAGAGAGAGATAGAGAAGAGAAAAAATAAAAGTATTTGTCGATGAAACCAGTTTCTAGCCACCGCTAAGTCCAAAATATGAAGCCACCCCATACACAAGCAATTTAAGGACGAGCTGGTATTCGCCGTCTTTTATGAGCCGAGTAGAACCAGGACCAAGGACAAGTTTCTGACCATGAGATCAGATAATTGTGTGGTCTAAGAATAATGAAATTACACTGACCTCGTAAAGCTCGCCACGCGCATGATACTCCGCGGAAGGCATTTTGAGCTGCTCGTTACCGAGTAGCAGCAGGAGATACCTTACACGAAAAATCCGCGTGACCGAGGTCTTTACGTTTAGGGTTTAGGCTGTACGAGCTCCTGGCAGAGACGAAGGGCGTGACGGAGCTTCACACGGTCCCCGACACGCATGTGCCGGTGATGAGATTCGAGTTTCACGGCATCCCGATCGGTTTGCTTTACGCACGGCTGCCGCTGCGGGTGGTGTCGGAGGAACTGGACATCCTGCAGGACAGCATCCTCCAGAATGTAGACGAGCAGAGCGTGCGAAGATGTGGCCAAGAAGCGAGGGGTTTATTCCAAAGTCATCGCGTTTCTAGGCTATGCTTGTACCCTAACGCAGTTCCGAGCGTGTTGTTGTCGAGGTTCTTTCGGGTGTACAAGCCGTGGCGCTTGCCTAAGACATCTCCACCCATGCTCGCTAATGGTGACTCGCTAAAATATTACATTTATATTTGAAGAGCCCTTGAAATCATGCTCCCCCACCCTTAAATCACCCCTCGAGCACCAAAAGTGCAAGTCAAATAGTCAATGCACCAATCAGAAGTAGAATATCAAATTCTGTCAACTAAACATAGATTTGGAGGGCCATTTCTTGACGCGCCAAAGTAGAGGGCCAAGAGGCATTTTTGAAGGGTCCTTAGCAATTTTCATTCACTCTTGGCGCGTGTCAGACTCTTGGCGCGTGTGGCTGGCGATGCTCTAACCGAGTGATGCTCTAACCCAGTGATGTTGTGTGTGATCGAGAAAGGGTCCCTGGGTCTCCCCGTGTGGGATCCTTGGCATTCGAGTCCTTGGCGAGACTATGTATCACCGTGAATCGACCTGCTCGGTGCCGAGCAGCTACATTATTGTCGTTTGCTACCCTATGACTAATATAGTTGAGAACTCCCCACTTCTTGAAATTAAGCTGCTTGGTACCGAGCGGCAGCTAGGGACACTCTAAAATCCCCAAAACAAAGCAATGCCAAAGCTACAGGAAGCAGGGAGCAGGAAGCAGGACAATACCTCGGGTTGAGTCTCTTGCACCACCAGAGCGCCATCGCCTTCCTCACTTGCTTCCGGTTTGCCTACATCTTCTGAGCGAACTGGAGATTGAAGATCTTCCGAGTCAGAAATGATCACCTCCTCGCCGCCAGCTTCTTGCCTCCCCTACATAGATATGTCCTTCACACAGAGTTGACTCACTACACTAGTACAAACCATGGCATTTTGCCACCAATCAAATTTTGCAAAAACACCAAACTCATATGTTGGTGCTATGTAGCACCAATGTTGGTGACAAAAATACATTCTCACCTCCATTCATGTTTGTATGTGAAATTTACATGGATTTGATAGTTTTAACAATTCGATGTCTATTATTCGTATATTGTTGGATTTTAAAGCCAATTGAAGCACATAACCAATTCATTTTTATTTTATTTTTCACGTCTTATTAGTACTCCGATTTTTTCATAATTTAATAATTCGTTATTGTTGAAATAATAAACTTTTATCATGTATTCAAGACTACGTTATTCTTGTATGTATTAAATTTATGTTTAGGATGTGTTGCATATTTTTATCACAACATTCAACAAAGTATGATAATTTATATTCACGTCATCTTTCAGATGCTTAAAAATATCACATAACATAAGAAATAGATGTATTATGTCCTACGTATATTTCAAGAAATTCATGAATTATGGCTTAAGTAAATTTGAGAAATACACAAATTATGTTCTACGTGAATTTGAGAAATACGTGAATTATGTTTTACGTGAATTTCAAAAAAACATCCTCTTATTATTAAAATACAAGAGCTCCTCATCAAACACTTTACAACATCTACACATGAAAAAAATTTCAAAAATGTTTTGTATTGCAAAAGTTATGAAGGTTTAAAATTACTAGATGTTTTTCTAACTCTGCACTCACTTTAAATTTAATACAGAGAATCTTTTAATTTTTTTGCCAATTTTTTTTATTGCAGTACATTCCTCATTACAATACCTACCCATGACAAAAAAAAAACGATAAAAAATGTATTGTATTGCAAAAGTTATTAAGGTTTAAAAATTACTACATGCTTTTCTAACTCTGCTGTCACTTTAAATTGAATAGAGAAAAACTCCTAAATATTTTACTAATTTTTTAATATTGGAGCTCGTTCTTCATTACAATACCTACCCATGCAAAAAAAAAAACGATCAAAAATGTATTGTATTGCAAAAGTTATAAAGGTTTAAAAATTACTACATGTTTTTCTAACTCTGCTGTCACTTTAAATTGAATACAGAAAAACTCCTAAATGTTTTATTAAATTTTTTTATAGGAGTACGTTCCTCATTACAATACCTACCTATGAAAAAAAAAAGTTCAAAAATGTATTGTATTGCAAAAGTTATGACCGTTTGAAAATTTTACCAAACAATGTAAATTGCTGAATTTTTTTGGTAATTGTATATTATCGATTTTTCAAGCTTTTTGTACATGAGAAGTGGGTTGGGAAAGTGGTGATAGTCTCTCTACCCAAAGCCATGAGGTCTTGAGTTCGACTCTCATGGCCTACATGTGATGACGTGGAGTTGTGGGTTGTCCGCGATGACGTGGAGTGAACTCGGCGTTGACTAGGACGCAAGGTCAAAGGTGTAATACTAGCTCCGAGCAGCCAGAATTTCTTCGGGCAGCGAGATTTTCCCGGCTAGCCAGAATCTTTCCGGGCAGCCAAATTTCCGGGCAGCGCAGATTTTTTTCACAGCATTCAAATTTCACAACATTCAAATTTCACAAAAAAAAGATATTTCAGAATTTGTAAATTGAAGAGGATTACGTGATTTGCAATATCAACGTAATGAAGTGGATTATTTTTCTGTTTTACGACAGAGTGTTCAAAACCATCAATTAATTACAATTCAAAAGTTGGTGCATCATTGAAAATGCACCAATTTATTGGTGCAAAACTTGGTGGCAAAATACTATGTTTTGTACTAGTGCTAGATAAGACAACTGCATCCTAAAAATTCCCGTAAACCCTAAAAATCTTATTGCAACATTATTCCTTCTTGGAGCTTCGTGTTCTCATATCCAGGGCAGAGCGGCCCCAAATCCGCAGGGGGAAGGTGAAGGAGAAAGGATTGCACTGTCGGGGGAAGGGAGTGCGTTGCGGGAGAAGACGAGGGAGAAGGCAAGAAGTCGAGGCGAGGGAGAAGGCGAGGCGAGGTTTCTACGTTGAGTGTTAAGGGAGCTGCCAAGAAGGGATTGGCGCCTTCCGCTGAGTTGGAGAAGTAAAATTTCCAACCTCTTAAAGGGCCTCTACTACAACTATTTAGGGTTACAATCATCTTAGTCGACTTCTTTGTATTACAAAAATAGGTCCTACACCTAAAGCAGTTCTCGGAATTGAAATTGTACATATCATTTCATTATCGATGTCACAACTACAATTCCTTATCATTGATTCCGTCTGCTTGTCTCCCGCTGCCGGAGACCTTGTTGGATGATCATGTAGTTCTATAAGTTGCGATAACGAGCGTTGTTGGCCTATTTCAAAAACACTTTCTGCTGGAGCGTTTTCCAACCTAGGTGGGGCAGTTATGATTGACTCCGGAAAGGAATGGGTCCTCACTGTTCCAAGCTGATCAACGCCCAGAGATTGAGCCTATTGCCTGACCATTCTAGACCGAAGAAGCTGCCGTCTGGTCGAAAATTGAAGCCCTCTTCTTCGTCTCTTCTTCCTAGTACATCTTGGTGTAACCATTCCTATCTCGGACTCCTCCTGCATTAGAGGTACATTTCACCTTATTCTAACCCACACATTAACTCCTACATCATATCATTTAGCAATCCTAGTGCGCATTTGGTAGTCGTAAGGGCTTTACTTATATACTATCCACGACATAGCCTTGCCATTGTTTCCCTGCCTTCTTTTCTACTTCATGATCTCGCATATTGACCGAACTATTATATATATAAACAAAACTCTATAGGCTATCATTGCCAGCGTTTCTTTAATACACCTGCTAAAGCACCAATTTTAACGAAGACTACATGTGCAATATTGCTAATTATAAAGGATTTTAGCATGTGGCCGTCATTTCAAAGAATATTCACTGACATTGCAAAGGTCTGGAATTGACTTTAGGGTATCTTTATTTATCTAGATGTTCATTCACGTGTGATGTTCATTCACCAGATGTAGTACTTAATCTTCAAACCCTCACTGCTAATGCTCTCTTTCGGTCTCTATTCAGATGTGCCTCTCCTCACTCATTTTTCTTGGACCACTGTCTCTAGTCTTCTCTAGACGACTAGGTTCTGTCCATCATGGCGTTGATTCGGGTAGATAACCACTCGGTTCGAGTCACTATACCTTTGGGCACTGATGGATATGCAAAAGTCACTGCTTTAACTTTGAGTCTTAGGTTTCAATTCCGTGCTCACAACGTGTATGTAGAAGAGGAGATCTAAGATTCGGACACTGTAATTGTGTCCCACGCTTTAGGTCAATTGTCTATTACAGACGATGATGGAAAGATGTGGTTCCTCAAGGCGGGTCAGTATAGAGCATACGGTCTCACAGAATCTCTCCTTGATGCCTCCACTGATGTTATGAGCCACAGAGCGTCTTTTACTACGTCCATGCAGATGCCAATCCTGGGGGAAATTAAAGTAGAACCGAGATTATATACAATCCACGAACTGAGTGATGACTCTGAGCGTGAGCCCCATTCCATTCTAAAGTCTTCTATACCCTCCACAACAGAGTAAACAATTTCAACACGTCGTACAGATCCACAGATGTCCTCTGGTTTGGGACCTTCTCATTTGGTTCCCTTAGTTTATTGAAGGTTAGATTAGAATGCCAATGCCACACACAAACACAAGGAATGCATAGGAAGGAGGTAGCCTTTACTCATGGGCTGCCCCTCTTTAGTAGCACACCCAAGGGAGTCCCCTTGGCAAAATATATGGGACATCAGCTCATACTCAACCCCTACTACACTAAGGTCAGCCCATATCACTTAGGACTACCAATTCGCATTACATCTAACTACTACTACTTCACTAGATGCAACTTCAGCCCATTCACATCATCTACACTAGCTCATACGCATTGGCTACGAGCAACTTCAGCCCACGCAATCATCCTACTTCAACACTCCCACTTTGCGAATAGCCAAAGCCTTGGAGCCCAAATGCCACTAGTAGTCTTTGATGTCAATCCTTCGCAAGAGCCTTCGTGAGCACGTCCGCCACCATGTGCTCCGTTGGACAATACTTCAACTCTATCACCTTCATCTCTAACTTCTCTCTAATGAAGTGATATTGCACATCTATGTGCTTTGTGCGTGAATGATGCGTTGGATTCTTTGCCAATGACATACTCCCTTGGTTGTCACACATGATTGTTGTAGCCTCCTCTTGAGTGCATTTCACATCCGCCATTAGTTGCCTCAACCAAATGGCCTCCTTCGTACCGTGGCTCGTCGCCATGTACTCCGCCTCAACTGTTGACGTGGCCGTGGTTTGTTGGCGCTTGCTATTCCATGAAACGGCCCCCGATCCAACTTTGAAGATGTACCCCGTGGTCGATCTACGATCATTGGTATCACCCGCATAATCCGCATCACAATAGCCACTCAACACAATGTTGTCACCTCCAAGACTCAACTTCACATCACTTGAGCCTTTCAAGTACCGCATGATCCTCTTGACCGCAATCCAATGACTTGAACCCGGTCTTGCCATGTGTTGACTCACAATGCTGATTGGATACGCAAGGTCAGGCCTTGTTGCAATCATTGCATACATCAATGATCCTACAGCTTTTTTGTATGGCACATCCACCATAGATTGAGCCTCTAATGCATACTCGTCATCCGTGAGCTTCACAAGCTTGGAATTCGCATCCAATGGAGTGCCGACCGGCTTGCAATCCTCTATTCCAAAGCGTTTGAGCACATCCATAACATACTTGCTTTGATTCATAGTTATGGTGCGTGTTGCTCTATCTCGCACAAACTCAACTCCTGGACAAAAGTCTAATTCACCGAGATCACTCATCTCGTACTCGTTCTCAAGCATTGCCTTCAATGCCTTCAAAGAGCTCATGCAACTTGCAAGGATGATCAAATCATCCACATATATGATCACAATGACCACATGTTGTCCCTCTTGCATGAAATACAAGCTATGATCAGCGATGCTTCTTGTGAACCCAATATGAACAAGAAAGGTATCAATCTCTTGATACCATGCGCGTGGAGATTGCTTCAACCCATACAATGACTTGTTCAACTTGCAAACAAGGTTCTCGTTACCTCGTTGCACAAATCCCTCGGGTTGCACCATGTAGATGTCCTCCTCCAACTCGCCGTTCAAGAACGCCGTCTTCACATCCATTTGATGCATTTCCAAATCCATGGCAGCCCCTATGGCTAGAATGCATCGTATAGTGGTGAATTTTGCCACTGGTGCAAAGGTTTCATGGAAATCAACACCTTCAATTTGCGAAAAGCCCTTTGCCACCAATCTTGCCTTATAACGAACCACATCGCCCGTTGCATCTCTCTTTGCAAGAAATACCCACTTACAACCGATAGCGCTGCGATTCTTGGGGAGGGGAGTCAATTCCCAAGTGCCATTGTCCATCAAGGATTTGTACTCCTCTTGCATGGCTTGCTCCCACTTGTTTGCATCATCACAACTCAACGCTTCACCAATCGTCAAAGGAGCATCTAAAAGTGCAACGTTTGCATGCTCCTCTTCACCTTGAGGGAGAATATGATTCTTCCACCACTCACCAAGTGGTCTATGATTTCTCTTTGGATAACGACGATCGCTCGAGGATGAATTGTCTTCAACTGCCGTTGCTTGTGCCTTCTTCTCGCCATTCTTCGTCTTCAAGTCTCGTTCCACAATATGTTCTTCATCACCGCCATCTTCGTCACCTTCATCTTCATCAACAATATCAATAACGCGAGATTTGGAAGATTGGTCCACAATCACCGGTTTATCGCCACTACTCCCACTTGGACCATCGTCCAAATTGTCTTCAACCTTGGAATCCTCGCAAAATGTCACATCACGAGCTCGAATGATCTTCTTGGTGTCGAGCGACATGAGCCTGTACGCCTTGGTACCTTCACAATATCCAAGAAACACACATTTTGTTGCCTTGGCCTCAAGTTTGGTTCTTTGAGAATCGGGTACCTTTGCAAATGCAATGCATCCAAATGTGCGCATGTGCTCCACGCGGGGTGGCCTCCCACTCCACGCTTGCTCTGGTGTCATGTTTTGAACCGCACTCGTCGGGCATCGTTTGCGTGTGTACACCGCAGTCACCACCGCTTCCGCCCAAAGGTCCAAACCCAAATTTTGAGCATGCAACATATTCCTCGCCATCTCCACAATGGTTCAATTTGCACGCTCCGGAACTCCGTTTTGTTGTGGCGTATATGGCGTTGTCATTTGCCTAGCAATGCCTTCTTTCTTCAAGAAATCTCCAAATTGGTTGGACATGAACTCGCCACCATTATCCGATCGCAATACCTTGATCTTCTGCTCGGATTGCTTCTCAACCAACGCCTTAAACTCTTTGAACTTTTCAAAACACTCGCTCTTTGCTTTGATCGGATACAACCATATCTTCTTCGAAAAATTATCAATGAACGTCACAAAATACTTGCAACACCCCATAGAAGTGGTCTTCATGGGGCCACACACGTCGGAATGCACAATCTCAAGAACCTTGGTTGCACGAGTTGCCCCATCAACTGGAAACGGTGAGCGTTGTTGCTTGCCTTCAATACAACCCTCATATATGAATGAACTAGGCCCGACGTGTGATTGAGGAAGATCCATGCCACTTACCATTCCGCGGAGTGCTTTGACACTCTTGACATTCAAATGCCCGAGTCGACGATGCCACAACGCCAACTTGTCCTCGTTTGAACTCGATTGCACCAACGTCGCCGATTCAGCCCCGTGCATCTTCGAAAACTTGATTTGATACAAGCCGTTGACTTCGTGTATAATGGCCACGTCCTCACGACTTGGAGACAACACAAAACACCCTTCGTCGCTAAATTCCACTCGCAAATGCTTCATCACCAAATGCCGCACCGATAGAAGATTTGCCTTCAACTTGGGAACGTGGAGGACATCATGGATGGTAATTGTCTTCACACGACCCTTCACCTCAGTGTCTACAACGATGGATCCTCTACCCACTGCTTGAAGAACCGTATCATCACCCAAAATGACATTCTTTGGAGATATGACGTGATATGATTGGAAACAAGTCCTATTGGGTGCCATGTGACCCGAGGCTCCCGAATCAACAATCCAATCGATCACACTACCATTGCATGACACGTCACTTGCCATCATTGCATACTCGTCCTCGCCATCACTCATATCATCACTACAACATGAAAGGCTAGTCATAAATGCATACTCATCACCCGCATCGTTGACTTTTGTGTTGTTGGCACTCTCCTCTGTCTTGTGCTTGTAGCAAAATTTTGCCAAGTGGCCCTTCTTTCCGCAATAGTAGCATACCTTCTCCGTAGAGCTCCCACTCGCACCGCTCTTCGATGGCTTCGCCATAAGCGCTGCGCTATCGCCACGAGTCTCGTTCTCTTTGCGTCACGAGAGTTCATGCAACAACCGTGATGTCACAAAATCAAGAGTGAGCTCGCTAATGGGCCTACTCTCCATAGCAACGATAAGATACTCGTACAACGGCGGCAAACTCTCGAGGAGCGTCATAACAATATCACCGTCGGTAATGTTCACGTCCGCGCCGTTGAGCTGATCCGCAAGAGCCTTTACTTTGTTGATGTGCGCCAACATGTCGTCGTTTTCTTCCATCTTGATGGTGAAAAACTTGCGCCTCAAGAACAAGATATTGACCAAGCTCTTTGCCTCATGAATATTGCAAAGTTTCGCCCATGCCTCGGCGGGGGTTTTGCATGACCGAATATGAGAGAGCTGAGAATCAGAAAGATTGAGAGCAAGAATCGCAAAGGCCTTCTTCTCTTGTCGAGTGTATGCAATTCTCGTCCTAGCCTCCGCAGTGGAGGGAGGCGGTTCCTCACTACCCTCAACTATCTCCCACAATTCTTTTTCGGCCATGAAAATTTCCATCTTGAATTTCCACAAGTGGAAGTTGACGCCATCGAATTTGTCTACAACCTTGGGACCCTCACCCTCAAATGTAGCCATATCCTTGATTGAAGGACGTATCCTGACAAAATTCAGCCCCTAAAAATCTAAGAAAAATTGTTTTTATGATTTTTGACAATTTTGTGAATTGTGAAGAAAATTGCACACGTATGTGCTTCCAATGCCTCCAAACTAATTCCAAACACTAAATCAGCCTCTTTGTGCTACACATCAACCTCACAACACTCAATCGTGAGGATTCTCAATGACTATGCCCAAGATGTTACCACAACACCCTAACTAAGTGAATTTAGCACTCCTTTGCTCCAATCCACTCAAATCAGCACCCTAGTGCCTCACAACATGTAATGCACCCAATTGGCACCCTTGTGCCTCCCAAGGACTCTAAATTAATGCAAATTGTGCCAAATCAGCCCCTTGAAATCCTAATTGCATTAAAATTTATCAAATCAGCCCTCTTGTGCATTCACTAACCCAAACTCCAACTTTGAGCACTCCAAGGGCATTCAAAGCCCTTGTGCAAGTAATGCACTAGTCAAATCAGATTGTAGACTCACCCCTAGAGCCTCAAACCATATAAGTGCTTTGCAACAACACAAGAGCACAAATTGAGCCAATAAGCTCCAATAAGTTCCAATAAGCTCCAATCAGCTCCTTTATACTCCAATAAGCTCCAATAAGCTCCCAAACATCAAATCAGCCCTTGTAGACGTGTAAAAACTCCAACAATGCCCCAAAGTGCTCCAAAAGCTCCAATTCACCAAATGATTGCTCCAAATTGCCAATTCAGCCCTCCAACACCAATAACAAAGATAAGAAGATTGTAATACCTCCCAATGTCGAAGTGAGCCCACCAAAGCTCCAAATCAGCTCTCCAAAGCTCCAAATCAGCGCAGCAAATCTCCAAAATCAGCGCTCCAACGCACGACTACCACACAATGAGCAATCTAATCTATCACTCACGCGATACACATGAGTGAGCCCATAACCTATTGAAGGTTAGATTAGAATGCCAATGCCACACACAAACACAAGGAATGCATAGGAAGGAGGTAGCCTTTACTCATGGGCTGCCCCTCTTTAGTAGCACACCCAAGGGAGTCCCCTTGGCAAACCATATGGGACATCAGCCCATACTCAACGCCTACTACACTAAGGTCAGCCCATATCACTTAGGACTACCAATTCGCATTACATCTAACTACTACTACTTCACTAGATGCAACTTCAGCCCATTGACATCATCTACACTAGCTCATACGCATTGGCTACGAGCAACTTCAGCCCACGCAATCATCCTACTTCAACATAGTTCCACCTCCTTCCAATCATATTCTCAGTGTTGTTGAATGCTTAAAAAAACTTGCGGCAAGGAGGAGAGTGAAGAATGCCCTCTTACGCCAAAACTACAATAGTGTGTCGATCAAGAAGGTGGATTACCTTCCTCCCCAGTACGATGGCGACTTTATCTTTGAATTTCCACCTTTCGATTCCCATTCTCACCAAAGTGTGGCCAAACAACTTAGAGGAATGGACAAGCGATTCGATGGTCATGCTTGGACGCAGACCATCACGTCTAGCATCATAAACGACTTTGGTCTTTCATTTCGTACTTCCAGTTGTTTAGGACACCTACGTTGCAACAACGTGGAATGTGACTTCTTATCTTGTGTTCATCGTACCACTCTTGTAAACGAAACCGAATGGGAAGGCAACTCATCCTTGCCCTTTGAGGTCAATGCTGATCCTCCAAAGGGATCTACCGTGGTTTGTGCAGTCTGCAAAGTCCCGCCCTCCTGCATTGCTTCATGTAGTGCTCAAATTTACTACGTTATTGGCACTCAATTGATGACAAGGGCTTGCATACATTTTGGGACCCATGATCATGCTGTCAGAGTTGGTGATTACCGAGATGACATTGAACTGACTACGAGCTTGATCGATAATCAAGTGGAGCATACGCCAACTGCTACTAACTTTGCGATTGTATTAGGGGCCAGTGAGTTTGTTGGCGAGATGCCTGTTGCTCCAGAGGGTGCCCAACAACAAACTCTAGGAATGGAACAGTTGATTCTCCTTTTCGACAGATGTAAGCACCTCACCTCACCTAGTGTACGCAACAGAGTCTCAGTTTTCAAATACATATGTCGGTTTCGTGTGATGGACAGCATCACTAAGCTTCGTGGGTCTAGCAATTGGCCCTATATCCAAGAGAATAAGTTCCCAGGCCAAGGATCCGATACAGACAAGGTATTTGTTTTCAAGATGTCGGAGTTGGAACCAGGTAGTGGCATCAATCTTGTGAAACGAATGCAACCACGAAGGGATCTGGAGAATGCTTGGCTCATGTTCGACCATGTCAAGTGGGTTCAGAACTCGACCACCATGGCCTCTCACGTCTACAATGCTACCTACTGTCGTGTTATGACAATTGTAGTTTGTGACATGCAATCGGAGGATAGTGCTGCATAAACTGTCGTTTGGAACAACCTAAACGCGGTGATGGCTCGACATGACATCCCTAACCCTAATTTCAAGGGTTTCATGGCCGACAGTGCCCAAGCCAACTGGAATTTTATTCGGGTTGTTTATGGAAGCGGCGATGCATCTGTCCCTATAGAAAACAAGGAGAGAACTTGTCTATTCTATTGGACGCAATCTTTGGAGAAGCACACTAAGGCCTATATTCGACCAGACTTCAAGATCAGCATCGCATGCTCTGCAAGCAGTACAAGAATGCCATGACCCTTGCCGAAGCAGAGAGTCGATACTTGGCCATACGAGCTTGGTGGCTTTCTGAAGGAACGGCTTCAGAGGATGGTCTCTCTCGCCTCGAACTTTGGCTTGCATTCTGGCACTTTAGGTACCGCCAATGGGGAGGATTTATGCAACTGGTATTTCCTGAACCACTTCTTAACTTTCCCTACATGTACTTCTCCGCAGCATATTGATCTTGAATTCAATCCTTTCTTTGAGAACTATCCCCAGTTGGCCAAACTCATTTCCCCCTTAATTGCAGGACCTCTCTGAAAGCGAATTGGCTGAAATGCCTTCCTGCAACTTGGCGGAAAATGTACGCAACAAGTGGTTGCAGCAGTCGGGCGACAAGGGCAAAGATCTATTTGTTGCAACCGTTGATGACTTTGTCCGTGCTTTTATGCAGTGTGTTGCCTATTACCAGTACCTGAAGGGCGACTGAGCAGGAATAGGTCCATCAAAAGAAGAATTCAGATTGAGGGCAGTGCAACGCTCGTCTGAAATTACTGGCAACACCAAGTCCCTTCACGAAGCAAATGTCAGAGATACCCGGAGCTAAGGATTTTTGCACCAGAACGCCGCACTTAGAAGGTGAGGACGTCTTCTTTTCATTGAAGCGAAAGGCTCACCTTCCACATCGTTCCAAATTCGACTTGCATAGGTCAGATAAGATATCTATCACGCGCCCACGTGTGCAAACCAGGTCTAGTAGGACCTCAAACGTAATCATTGATTCTCCTACTTCACCAAAAGCCTCTCCAACCGACTCTCTCGTCCCAGAAGTTCCAAGACAGACGACCGCCGCCACTCCTACGGGAAAAGTGCACTACGTTACTGCAGTTCAAGAAACCGCCTGTGACGAAACTGAATGGCATATCGCTCGACTGCCACCTAAAGGTCCTAAATCCGCAAAGGCCTGGTTTGCCCAACAAGCTATGACGAAGAAGAAGTGTACAGCTCGTATAGTTCAGGATGGAAAGAGCACTGCTGCACCAACGTACACGGGCATGATGAATAATTATCGGAAGAACAAGACGGAGCGCATGCAATTCTTCTTCTGCAAAGATGATATTGAGAGATGTGTAAAGGGGACCCGTCGAAAGTGGGTTATATCTAGGCCTGAAGTCCCAGACATTTGATATGTCAAGATCAGCACTAATCTAACCCGAAAAGAGGTGTTGCAATTAGAAGATGCTGGGTTCCATCTTCTCCAATGCGAAGATATCTCACCAAGGAGGCTCTTTACTGATTAGCACCTTCCTGTGGACCTGGCTGCGTATGTTACCCCCGCGTACCCGGATGAGCTCCCAAAACGGAGGTCCGGCAAAAACATCCGTCGCAATATGAAGGCGCCCACGACGCGCCACTCCAATAATTGTGCTTCCGCCCTTACTCTAAAGGGCCAAGTTTAAAAGGTGAGCATGATCTCAGCTCCAGCCCTTGGATGCATCGTCACCCTTGATTCCGGCACTCCACCAACTGTTCAGCAATACTATTTGACTATATCTCGGCGGCTGGCCTGCATCTGCCCTTATTTCAAGGAGATGGTCACCAAGGTTCTCGGAAAGCGTGGCCACTGGGCCAATTGCAAGCATCTTTACTTTGTCTTCACTTAAGTCTGTGGTCTTGATCCCGAGGTAGACTACTTCATCCACGCTCCCAGTTTCAGTTTCAATGAAGTGAAGCGCATCCTCCAAAGTGGGCTCTTTGCCCCCTTGACTTCTTAAGATATGGCATTCCTAGAAGCAATTATTGCTGTATTTTGATTATGATGACCAGAATTGATTTTGGTAGTCAGACTAAAAGGGCCACTACTTCTCTTATGAGTTTTATGTGTACGGTGCATGTATTACTTCCACTCTTCATTTTGTGTTTTCCACCCTAAACCACCATCACCTACTCTAACTTTGGTATCTTCCTAAGTCAACTCTAATACTCCAAGCTTCTACTCCGTATATCACAATGGTACTAAATTTTCTTTCCCTTGCAATGCCTTAATACGAGACAGTTCTAGCAATATTTTTAACTTCTCTATGCTCCATTCCGTGGTCATAGGGGATAAATATTTCGTGGTAATAGGTCCCTGCAAACCCTAAAAATAGCGGAATATTCGAATATTTTCTAAATTTAGTATATTTCACGAAATCAAATTAGACTTCACCGCTCTAAATTCTGTGCCTCACTGCTCACCGCTCCCCGCTCACTACTCATCGCTCACAAACTAGCGCCGTTGGGTACCAAGCAGTTCAATCTAGTACGATTTTGTTAGATTTGCAAAAGATTTTGATCTCTTGCATGGATCAGCTTGTTATCTGCAGCTCTCGTTACCAGCTCGTTACCAAGTAGTCTACCTGCAGCTCGTTATCTGCAGCTCTCACTACCTGCTCGTTACTAAGTAGTCTACCTGCAGCTCGTTACTAGCTCGTTACCTACGAGTGGGAGTCCCATGCACTATTTTGCTTAGTCCTGAGAGTGTGGTATGACGACACCCGGGAGTGCTGCGTTACGAGTCCTACTCTTGTGTTAGAAATTTCTCTCTCTAAGTGTGGAGATTGCAGCATGACGAGACCCGGGAGTACAAGTGGCGGCGTGTGGTGCGTGACGAGTGGTGCGTGACAAGTACGAGTGGTGATTGACGGTGCGTGACGGGTACGAGTGGTGCGTGTAGTCCGTGACAAGTAGTGCGTAACGTAGGGTGCATGTGGTGCGTGACGTGCGTGGTAAGCCAGCTCATGAGGGAGCCAGCTCGTTACCAGTACCTCTCGTTTACTGCAGCTCGTTACCATCACACTAAATCCTTTGTCATAAGACCCACTTTCCTTACTAAACCCATTCAAAATCCTGAAGTTTTACTGCTCACCGCTCACTGTCAAACACGACCAAGTGCTAGTTCCTGATTCCATTTTGCAGGATGGTAGCTCTTCCTTTAGTTTGGCCAATCCTTCAATCCGATATACGGCGACTGGAACAAGACTTTTGGTCATGTTATCGAGGAGGAGACCGCTGTTTCTACCTCTCAACAACAAATGATCATCGAACTTCTATGGATCTAACAGATGAAGTTACGGCAACATGAAATGAGCATTGGAAACAGAGGAATTCAGAGTTTGAGGAGTTTCTTAAAGGGGACCCAAATCCCACATTTCTGGCCAACAAAATGTTTTTTGTCTGGGATGGTAATCACCGGCTAATGGCATGGTATCCGTACATTGCGTCAAAGCACCCATTAGAGTTTAACCGGCATTATCCAGGGAAGGGCAAGGCATCCAAGTCCCCAGCTGGTGCCGGTACCCCAAAGAGGACAATGACAAAAACTTTGGATGCAAAATCGACGCAGCGAAATTAGACTCAGCAAAGGCCGCTACCTCAGGAGGTTTTGAAATCGGACTGATTTCATGATCAGCCCTCCGTCACATCCGTAACATTTGCCCCATCTCAGCTCCAAGCTCAGAGCTCCTTTCGAGCCAGTATGCACAGAATCTTGCCAAAGCTAATGATTCTTAATAAATTGCATATTGCTCTTGGGGAGCAAAAATTGAAGGAGGGCCCAACTCCAGCTGCTTGGGTTGATGTACTAAACTTTGCTAAAAGGGTGCGTATACATCTCTATACTACTTTATCATCAATTGACATTATAGATTTCACATCTAGATCCTCTCATCTAATTCTGATTTCCTAAATGTCTTCCACACGATTGATGTTGTATATTGAACTTTACGAGTTGGGAAGATTAAGCATCGAAAGTTTGGGAGAAGTGTTGATTCAGATGCATGCCTAGATCTTATCATTGCAGATGTTGTCGAACCTGGTTTTCTCAAAAGCGGGCAGTTAGGGTATTTTAGGGCAACTAGGAATAGCCCTGCCGCCATAAATAGAAGAAGTAGTGGCCATAATGGCCTATTTATTTATTTAGAGAGAGTGGCGCTCGCGTGCACCCTAGAGGGATTACTGCTGGACCGGATTGGCAGCGCGTTCTGGTAGGAAACCGGATGGGCGACCGAATAGAGGAGACGGGTCTTTGACAGACCCGGCCACAATCCACGCCTTAAAATGGGCCGCCCTAAACTGGGCGACTCACTGTTCATTTTCTCCCAGCTCTTCCAGTCCTCCTCGCCAGCAGAGTTTCGTATTTCCGGATAGCGTTAGGGTTGATAGTGCGCGACTGGTGATAGAGGAGAGGAAGTGCCAAAAGGGCTTGAGAGAAAGATCCTCCATTCTTGCAAATTCTTGTGGAGGCAGCCACAGATCCTAGAGACGTGGTCCTCAATTATAATGCCTCCACTAGTAAGTATTACTACATTATTTTTGGCGCGCCTCCACGAATGCCCGATTTCATCACAGTACTAATTAGTTTAAATCCTTGCAGGAGCATCTGTTCATTACATTCGGATTCAAAATAATTTAGAGGAGTTCTGGAGCTCTCCAAGACCCCCATCCCATTCTAGGAGCTAGTCCCAGAAAGCGGCAATCTGATGCCTACGTTGGTGATGACGACCAACCTGCACCAAAAGTCAAACGGCCTCGCTTCTGTAAGTAAGGTCATTCTAAATTTTGGTTACACTTGCTATTCAATTTTCCTAAACCAACAAAATTGCTAATGCTTATTTTTGCCGCTTGCAATGCACTTTGCCCAATTCGCTTCATTCTCCCTATTTGCAAGAAAACTCGGAAGCGCGGAGTTAGTCATCTCCTCAATCAAATGACTAGCCTTGAAGATTCCTATAGTTTACCTTGTTTTATTCAGCCCTTGGCAGATGCCTTCGCCGCCGATCTACAGAGTAATGCTTGTCGGGTAAAGTCTCGAAACGTCGGTTTTGGGGTTCATAAGTTTTTGGACTTGGAAGCTACAGAGGAGATCTCGTGTAGCGATTCTGCCAGTTCAAGCGAGTTTTCCGATTGGAATTAATTTCTTGCGTTTTCAATTGTATTCTTTTGAGCAACAAGATTAAAAGGGCCGTTGCCTACTTTTTATACATTTTTTTTATGCTTTGATTCCCTCTAATCTCTTATATTATTTACATTGTACACTCTATGTCTGACAACCGGTGTTTGAAGCATATATTGTAAGAAGAATATCAGGCAATTCAATGCCCTATAAACAATAATCATGTCTGATGACCGGTGTCAAAAGCAAGATTACCCAAAAATAATCTCGCTGCTATGTAGCTCCAAAAACCGATAATCGAACCCATAGTCATTAATCTGTCAATCACAGCAAGCCATTACATGACACAAGACTCCACAACATTCCAGGCGTAATGAGGTTGAGTATAGAATGTTTGTGAATCGGGTTTAAGTGTAAATAGGATCTGCTCGTTCTATATTTCCCAATAAGTCCAAAATGCTTAATCTACACTATTTCTTAGCTCCAAAATCATTACCTGCAGGAGACAGAGTCAACAAAAACAAACCCCAATCTACTTGCTTTAATACCTCAGACTAGTCTTTATTTGTGATGGAGGACAAATCAAATCCTAGAGGAAATAAAATTGCACCCACTCACTCATTCCAGGCACGTCCCAATTCACAGAGAAAAATACTCATGGAGCAATAAAACTGACACAATGGTTGGTTCCACAAATCAACTGTAGATAACTAGTCTTGAAGTCATTTTTGTAAACTTCTTTCAGTTTATTGTCGGCGTACAGATTCCACGAATTCTTTGAAGAACTGTAGGTCAGAGAATGGCCACTCCATGAGGAAAACAGGATGAAGTCTGCACATCCAAATGCACATCCCCTAAATCCCAAGACCCTAATCTTGCGGCTACACGCGGAAATAGAGAACCCTAACCCCACGGAAGTAGGTCCAGTACTTGAAAAAAATTAGAAAATACCTTACCATCACACTAAATCCTCGGTCTTAGGATCCACTTTCCATACTTAACCCATTCAAAAATCCCGAAATGTGACTGCTCACACGTTCACTGCTCACACGTTCACTGCTCACTGCTCACTGCTCACCGCTCACCGCTCACTGCTCACAGAATTGCATTCCTGCACTAGGTCCCTCATACTGAAGATGACAGTTTCTGTCAAGTATGCTAATCTACTAGAGCGCCATCTTAACTACAAGGAACAGTGCAAATCTCCAAACACCAAAAAGCTCAGACAAAGATCCATTATATGGAGAAACTACATCTAATATGATTGTCCATGCTTTGGTAATGTCCTCTTATATACGTTTTCAGACTCTTCATCCAAAAGTATGTGACGAAAGTCTCTCTTTTTTGAATTTGCAAGTCTATAATATATATAATTACTAGATGCCCAACTTTCATTTTATTCTCGGTTGACATCATGGCATGATCAATGAATTACCTTTTGATTGTTATTTTCCAATAATAAAGTCTGTGAGCGCCGTCTTTCACTTCACAATAAAATCCAATCTCATTGTCAGAGCCCTGACTATGATCATGTGAGACATCCTGGCCATTATATCTCCAATGGGACTAGCACATTTTACGAATCATCATACTATTTTCTTCTGCACGCCAATTCTTAATTGCTAACAGCCACTTCTGCGTCACACCTCTCCAGGCACGATGTGACGAATGACAACTGTCATGATGAAAGCATCATGTTCTAATTTATGTTTACGTACCTCTGAACGACTTCATAACATAACACCATGTGGTGGAATTTCAAGTCACTTGAATTGGTGGTGTCTCCATACTTTTGAGTTCTTTGTTTTGTACTTGACATACGCGCAGGGATCACCCATGGATTCAGACGAGGCAATGTGGGGACCATTATAGTGTCGTGATATCAAAGATTACCCTGAGTACTTCATGCATGGCCGCAAGGTTCAAATGGCATACCCTATTGAGTCCGTCCAAGGAGCGATTGACCTTTGGATGTCCGAGTTTCCCAGCTCCGAGAATCGGTTAATTGGCAAGGCAATCATTCTGCTGGACAAAGACATTCTTGACCAATACGATGTTCCTTGCGGAATATTGGGTGACAATCCAAGGCATCTTTTAGTCTGGCGTCTTATGTGGTGTCATATAGTCTCCAACATGCTCGGCCTTCCTGACCCATGCAATATTGAGTGCAAAGACATAAGGATTGTGCCAAAAGAGATCGGAGATGCTGTACAAGGTTTTTTTGACGACGACACAAAACCTCCCTTTTGGGACGCAATTGAGCAATACTAGGTCGTGTAGAGGAATATCATATGCATCCATGTTAGAATCATTTCATGTGAATTTGCACGAATTGTGCCTTCATCCAGGCATGTATCTACGGCAATGGATGTATGGAGTAAAGACTACTTCCAAGATAATTGATTGTGAATTATCGTCATAATGAGGTCATTCTCGTTTTATGAATTTTAGAAATGAATCTTCATATTATTTGTTTACTCGTGGATGACAAACATCAGCAGTTATCCAATAATACAATTTGAATAGCATATACCAATGCCAATCAATCACGTACTAATTATTTATTGTACACTAATAAAGCTCTTGTCAATCTTTCCACTGTGCATTTTTCATTTCCTCTTGACAACCACCTCATGCGTCAATTTTAGACTACAGCGCCGTCAATGACCCATGTAGCCTTGTCAGACTTTGAATTATTGTGATTCCTATTTCCGTGTACTAGTGTATATATCTTGAATGCATTTGGCTTCATTCTCATCTCACTTCCCCATTTGTATTATCCTCTATGTGTTACAGATATTACTTCTACTAAATTCACATCGGTCCACCTGCCCACTTTCCATGGCCAACGTTCTTTCTGCAGGTCATGATGTCCTTTTGAAGGTGCCGATTGGTGAAGAAGGTTACGTCCGAGCGCCTGCCCATCTCTTGCACATTCATTTTGGGTTTGTGAGTCTTCTATTATGTTGGAAGAAGAGGTCTTAGCCAACTATAGATTCCTCAAGGAGGCAGTCTTGCAGTCAAAGTGTAGTGATAAAGAAGGATTCTACTGGCTTCTGCATCCTGGGCAATATAGAATGTATGGTTTATCTCCTGAGACAGTAGCTGCCTCCACTGAGATCCTTGCACCCTCATTAGATGGTTCTACTGTTCAACTTCTTCTTTCACGTGCCGATAGTCATCAATCATCACACCAAGGACGTTCTGTGACTGACATCATGATCAAACTTTGCAATGTCAAGCGGGAGCCAGTGGAACCATTAATTAATTTGACTTCTTAGTCAAATGGAGATACTCGCTCGATCTCACGTGCATGTCAACATCCGAGTAAATTAGTCTCCTTTCCCTCTTCATCTAATACTCCCTCCGGAATTCACACTCAAGCCAATACTCCTACCTCGTCATCTTCATCTCTTCATCCAGTCTTTCCAGTATCTTTAGAGTGTTTGAGCGTGATGCTGTTCCTTAGAAAGTTGTCCAGTGTTCCACGTTGTCCTAACAAATTAGCTCAAATAGATTTTGATGCTATTGAGTAACACAAAGTCAAATTCCTTCCCACCAAGTTCGATGGAAACGTCGTCTTTGAATTACCACCTTGCCATGGAAGTGCTAATTCGTCTATGGAGGGAATGGACAAGCGCTATGACGGTCACGCATGGTGTCGCACGTTGACGTCAAATATCCACAACAAACTAGGTTTGAAGTTCAAAAGGTCAAGTTGCGTAGGGCATTTGGTTTGCAAGAACAAGGAATGTGATTACTTTGCAAGGACGTCAAAGGTGAATGAGACGGAGTGGTCCGGTACTTCTACACTTCCTTTTGGTGTAGGTCAAGACCCCCCTGCAGATTCTTCCCTAGTTTGCAAAGTTTGCAAGAAGCCCCCTACTTGCATTGATTTTTGTGCAGCTCGTATCTATAACATGGTCAACGCTGGCGACATGTATCGAGCATGCATCCATTTAGGAAAAAACAAACATCCGGTGGCTGAAGGACAATGCAGGGAGACTTTGGAAATTGTGGCGGAGTTGATCGCTCAAGAGGTGGCCAAGACTCCTTTGGGAAAGAACTCTGCCATTGCACAGGCTGCAAACAAAGAATTTTTGGAGACATTCCTCATTCATGATGGGGACGGACCCAAAGGGATGCTTCGCGAAGAGGCTCTAGAAAAAGTTATGGATAAATTCCAGCTCCTTAGTTCCCCCAGTGTTTGCAACATCATTGCCTCATATCGCGATAAGCTGAAAGGTGCTTGCGAGATAGACCAAATTCATACAATGAAGAGTCATGAAAAGATCGAGTTCATTCACGACAGCGTGTTCCCTGGACAAGGCAAAGACAAAGTATAGTTATTTAAAATGCTCGTTGACGATCCTGGCAGCGGCGTTGATCTTGTGCGATGGATGCAACCCGGAGGCAATCTCGAACATCGCTTTGTGATATTTGATCACGTTAAGAGGGTGAAGCCGTGGACAACGCTAGTATGCCATGTGTATGATTCAAAACATTGCAAAGTGATGAGTATTGCAGTGTGTGATATGCAGACCGAGGGCACGGAAGTCCAGATAATATTTTGGAATTACTTATATTACGTTATGAAAGACAATGGTGTGCACGATCCAAATTTCTAAGGATTCATGTGCGACAGCTTGCAAGCCAATTTTAATGCTATACGAATTGTGTATGGTTTGGGTGACACCAAAGTTCCTATGGTGAACCGCGAACGAATTTGCCTTTTCCATTGGGCTACCTCCATGCACAAGCATACTGAGAAGCACATTGCCAAGGCGTTCCAAGCACAGCATATTCAGCTTTGTCGGCAATACAAGGATGTCACAACCATGGCACAAGCAGATCAGATGTACTTGCAATTGAAGGCCTGGTGGTATTCGTCTGGTGCAGCTGATGAGGATTCTATTAGAAAACTTGAAGATTGGTTTTCATTTTGGCACTTTCGTTATCGCCAATGGGGACGGATCATGGAGACAGTGAGACTAATGTTGAACTCTCATTTCACTTGCACTTATTTAATCCTATTCTATTTCTACTCATTCACTTACCATTCTCCCTTGTTGATATGTGACACAGGACCTTACCCCTGACAAACTTGCTGAGATTGCGACCTGCAACGTCTTCGAGATAGTTCACAATAAGTGGCTTCAAGCGTCCGGTAAACGAGGCACTGACTTGTTTGTGGCTACTTGTGACGACTCGATCCGAGCCTTTATGCAAATGACAAACTACGGCTCATATCTATGTGGAGGCGCTTCTGGGAAGGGCCCCTTATAGCATGACCTGAAGCTTAAGCGGGCAATGGCATCGCTCGATGGAAAGAAGATTGCCCAAGCCCTAAGCGAAATGCCGGGAGTAGAGGACGCTTGTACACGAGTCCCTCATTTAGAAGGGGAGGAGCTCTTTGGGTCGGTGAAAAGGAAGCTCAACCTGCCGATTGGATCGGAGGGTGATTCGCATCGCCCGGACAAAGTTAACTTCTCACATCCTCGAGTCCAAACAAGATCCGCTTCTGCAAGAGTGCAACTTCAACCGATTCCTGAGGTTACTTCTCCAATTCCACACGTCACGCACGTGCAAGAAACCGACTACAACGTTCACAAGTGGCACATTGCAAGAATTTTGCACAAGGTGAAGAACAAGTGCGACGTTGTTCAAGCCCAAAAAAACATCAAGTGCAAGATGGTCATTGCCAAGGGTGGTAAGGCCACTGCCGCTCCCACGTACATAGGTAAGAAGCAAGTTCCAATGTTCAGTGGAGCTCGATACAAAACCGAAGATTTCTGGTTTTGCCTTGATGAAATTGTTCGTTGTGTCATGGGACCCTAGCGTGGACACGTACTAACGGGACCCATCATTTCTAACATTTGGCCCGTTCTGGGGACGGACCTCACACGTTCAGAAATTTACAAATTAGAAGAGGCAGGCTTTCGATTGCAAGCTAAAACTCTCATGTCACCTTGCCGCCTCTTTACGGCCTCCAAGATATTTAAGCCCGTGGTTTGGAATTATCCTCAACCGCTCACGCTGATAAAGTTCCTTTTATCCGAGGTGGCAAGACCATTCGACGCAGTCCTAAAGCTCCGTGTGAGGCCCATTGCAACCAATGGGAGAGTGCAAGGAACGTCAAGGCTATAATCCAAGCGGTGAAGATCATTCCATATCCTGGACTTGGTGCAGTCATCACAATGCAGTCTGGAGTGGAGCCAGATCTGAAAGTTCACAACGTCATGTTGTCTTACTTTCCATCGTGCACTTGCCCGCACTTTCTTAGCATGAACGGTTCAAGTGTTGGCAAGCGTGGTGCTTATGTCAACTGCAAAGATATCTATTACGTATTTCGGTTCTTTTTCAAACTAGACTTTGATAATGTCTAGTTCATGCATGCCCCTATCCTTAGCTTTGACGAAACAAAGAAGATTCTTTAAGCTGCTGAAATCATCGAAACAGCAGTTTAGAATGAGAAAGTTGATCTATGAATTATAGCCTACTACGTAGACTTGTGGCAATCCTAGAGCTTAGGCCATGTAGGATTTTGTAATGATGCAAGAGGTCATTTTAAAGTCACGCTATGACTTTGGAAAAATAAATAAAAAATTCGAATGTTTAATTATAAAACAATTCGAACGTTTTACCAGCAACGTCCATACTTCATATAACATTGATTAACTTGATTGGGTGTGGGTATGGGTCTCGGGCCCAACACCCAATTCATGGCACTTGAGCTTGATCAAAAAACAAAAGTTTAAGTAGGGTCATTCAATCAGCAAAGCAATTGAAATGAAACACTATCTTTAGAATTTTGTGCGCCTTCAAGGAAGTAAACTTGAAAATAGTGAAATTTATCCATAATATTACTAAAGCACAGTAATAGAGTCCCACTGTAATAGGTACAACGTTTTTACTATAAATAGTAATTTTTTGAATTTGGACAATTTTAGGTTCTTGGCTCACAAACTTCCTGCTCACAGCTCTTAGGCTCACCATTCTAGGCTCACATGCTAGCGTCGTTGGATGCTCAACAATACTAATAGCTTGACTTCGCACTGCTAACACTCACTGCAATTGTGGACAAACATCCAACGCTACGAAGAAGCTTTTTACCTGGCCGCCCGCAATCACAATGCGGTAGTTCATTTGCCATCCAACGACAATAAGCGCAAAGAACTCACGAAAGCTTTTAGCCTTGGTGCCAACGCTCAACCCCTCGCCACCGCCACTTAGAAAACCACAAAATAGAAGGACTTAGCAAATGAAACTATTCCAATAGAGAGAATCAAGTGATGTGCTACGTTCTCTAGACACAACGGACGCTATTACAACGAGCGCTCGACCCCAATCCACAACACGGAGTCCATTTGCAACACAATTAATTTTCGTCATTGTGGTTGTCCGTTGCTATCACCTGCAAATATCGTAGTGGCTAGTGTCGTTGCCTCACTAGCACTTCAATTGCAACACTACGATTCAAATCACCGCCCACGCATAGTATCTCTTGGGCGCTTTGAAACCCAACTAAAACTCACAGTGCCTTCGATCACGCAGCAACTATAGCGCCTTGCTTGCTAGTTCCTTACGCATCAACATTTTCTCCCCAAGTGCCTCATTCGTAGAGATCCTAATCGCAATAAGAGTGCCTCACATTTGTTGCAACCTTCTATCAATCCTTCTTGTGTATCCAAAACTAAACAGCGCCTCGCTTAGTCACAATTGATCTAGGCCACGCCCCGCAGCCAGGGGAGAGAGATAAGAGAAAGTCAGACGGATGAATTATCCTTTGGTGGATGAATTCTGTTTCCTGGTGGATGAGAGACTATAAGTCAACCATATAGGGCAATAGTGATATTTTCTACATCCGTATCTCCGTAAATGAAATCTATGGCGTCACTCAAGCTTTTACTCTTGCAAATTCAGCACTAATGTAAAGCACAAAGTACCCTCAAAACTCAAATTTTTCACCAAAACAAGTGTCCCAACTACCTCATTTACACTCATATATAAGGTAGGATCTTTCTCAAAGTATAATAAAGTGGAGAAAACCCCTTGAGGAGTAGAAAAACTCCACAAAAGTATACCAATCAAGCCACATACTAGCGTTATGAAAACAAAATACTCTACAATGAGAAAAGAAACACATAAACTTCTCCTCTGAAGGCTCAACTTTGAAAAATTGAGCCTTTCTAGGGTTTGGAGAAGTTTATACAACTTGACTTTGAGTGGGAAGTCAAGTCCGCCAAGACCCCCCCTCAAGTCTTGTAAAACTCAAGTCTTACTTTGTGGTGGCGCCACGCTGTACAATACACACTAGAATAGATTGGGAAATTCCTAACATCTCAATCAACGGCTTGCAAAATTTTGATTTTCAATTTGCAAACACAATATTAGTCAGTTTGGAGCATGTAATATAGCGTTGGAAAGGTCCTCAAAGCACCATTGTAATAGTAATTTACTCACTCTAGGGGGGGCGTCACCGACGACGCCTGTTCTCTATTGGTTTCTGGATGACTTCTTTTTTTCAATGAAAGGTTGGAGGATTGTGTTTGGAATTTGCGGACTCAATTTTTTTGTTAGTTTGAAATGTGTAATATTGCGTTGGAAAGGTCTTGAAAGCCCCTTCCTTATGATAATTTATACCTTATATAGGTAAGAGTTGACTCTCTCCTTTGGACGGTGTTTTGATGACTAATTTGATTTGAATCTTTGGCTTGTTGGATTGTTGCTATAATTTGCGCTCCCAAGGACATTAGTGCTAGTCGATCAGGATGTCGGCACCGGTCGATCACGTTGGTGATTGAACGATGTTGTCGTCTTCCTGGTTAGGAGATGCCTCCTTGTAGTATTGGAGCAGTTCATATGATTTTGCTAGCGCCTCCGCATACTACTCCCCCTTGTCCTTGACTTGATCGATCCCGGAGATTGTTGCTTCAATCTCCATAGTCTATCTTTTGTTGTTGGCGATGGCTTCCTAGATGTCCGTTTGAAAAGTTTCGATTGTAATGTTGGTCTTCGGCCTCTTGTTGTTGAGCCGGTCGCGTTCTCTTGTTACTTTTGTTAGTATGGTCTTAGTTCTCTTTTTAGTTCTCCTGGAGTTCTCTACTTAGTATGGTCTTAGTTCTCTATTTAGTTCTCCTGGAGTTGCGCAGTAGCGGTAACCAATTTGGTGTTGTAGCGGTCTCATTCGCTCCGAATCTGTGTGAAGTTGGTAGTGTTTTCGCAAAGGATTGCAAATGCGGTGGCGAGTTGCGCTTCCAAATCTCTAATTCGTTTGTGCGCAAAGTCGATGTGTCGTTGGTGTGCCTCGCGTTTTGAATTAACCGTGAGTTCGTGGACTTGAGATTCTACCTGGGCAAATACCTCGGAAAAATTATCTGCAATGCAACGCAGGAGGCTAATGTTCTACTCGAGGTCGCGAGGCAGGCCCTAGAACATGTCTAGTAGGGCGGCGTCCGGTAGTTGCGTTGAATGAGTGGTCGAGGATGGGTTTTGTGCTGCAAAATGCAGTGGTAGTTGATTGATGGCCGCTGTTTGAGTGATGCCAGTAGGGTAAGTACCTTGGGGCGGTGGTCTTGAGAAGAATTGCTATGTAAGAACCAGGGGATTCCTTGGTGGCACTTCAACTATGACCCGAAGTTTGGGGCTCTCTTCGGTAGTGCTTGGTGGTGTCCACGGTAGGTTCTGAGGCGGCGGCGTAGGTTGTAGTGGAGGGTGCGTGGAAGACAAATCGTCGTTGTGTGCGCTAGGTCCCGTTCTTTGTAGTCGAGGCTGTTTTTTGCCAAATTCGCGTAATGCTTCATCGGCCGTGTTGAACGTATGTGGACCGACCTTTCATTTCGTTGTTGATTTCTTAGCCTATTGCTGTCGGCTACGGAGTCAAGTGAAAACATTGAGGTCGGTGGTGGGCTTGGTAGGGGTCGGTAGAGGCAGAGAGCTGCGCCAGTTGTAGGGGGATGTTTGATGACTATACCCGGTAATGAATTGCCCCCGAAAATGACTATACTCAAGCGGAAGCAGTCGTTGGCGGAGGTGTTGTTGCTGAATTGAGAACTGTTGCGGCGAAGTTGGATGCTGCTAGGCTCGGTTCTAACCTTCAAATGAGCATATTCCAGACATTGGCCGAGTAAAACAGATTGGATTTACCTCTTTGAAGTGTCTTGACCTCGGATAGGAGATGCCAGATCAGCATGTGGCTCCAATCCCAAATACTGGTACCGTTGGCCGTGATGTCGTCTTTCGCCATGAGGAGATGAATGCAGCTATTGGAAGTGTACGTCTGCTTCCACTTGAAGTAGAGTCCTTGGAGAATCCCATACTTCTGAGCTTGTAATTCGACTGGTTCTTGGGGGACGCTCCATCCATCAATATTTGAGTTGGTGGATCATGATGGATACGGTATTATTGGTCCACGTCTCGCAAGTTGAGGGGTTGGAATGTTGTTGATCGTCTCTATGGTACCAAATGGGAGCTTCAATATCGCGATAACGGCAGCCGGGTTAATCACGTAGGGAACGCCGTGAACTAGGCCGATGATCATATCTTTAGCGCAGTGGGCAGTGTTGATGAAGCGCTCCACGACATCAGAGCGGATGGCAGTGCTTTTCCATGGTAGGTTGACGTGGCTGTGGAGGCCGTATTGTTGGATCTTCTTAAGTTCGGCTGGGTTGTTGGCGACGTATTGCCTCCATTTGGCCATAAGATTCATCACATGGGAGGTGATGGGCTTCTAATTTTTTGCATACCGGGAGGTCGTCCAGATTGATGGCGGCAGTGCGGCGGTTGTCGATCGGCGTTCGCATCGGTTCGGCCATCCTTCAAAAACAAACACAGGGAGGAACTCTCTTTTTCGCACGTAGGGAAGATAGAGGTGGTGCTTTCAATCTAGAAAAGATATGGAATCTAATCCATGCTATTCTCCTCGGTCAAGAGTGTTGAGTACCGGTGTGCCGGACGGCGGCGGCTACCGGCCATGAATGCAGCGGTAGAAATGAGGGGGAAGGAGAAGAAGGGCAGAGGCGGAGAGTTAACTAGGAAGGCGAGAACATCCAGGTGGGAAAGAAAGGAAATGAATGTTGGTGACGGTGGAGAGAAGAGAGATGTAGTGGGGTTGCTCAGTCTAGAGTAG
Source organism: Pohlia nutans (assembly GCA_022496805.1). Taxonomy (NCBI): domain Eukaryota; kingdom Viridiplantae; phylum Streptophyta; class Bryopsida; order Bryales; family Mniaceae; genus Pohlia; species Pohlia nutans. The sequence continues at coordinate 6,699,492 of CM040106.1, read as the reverse complement.
GTAGCTAGGTAGGGTTGCGGCGCTGGAGGGTTGGAGATTGAAGAACCTAGCTTTGATTGGTTTGGTGTCAGATTCGGTAGTTCCGATGCTGGCGATATATACGGTTGGTGGTTTGGCGTCGGCAACCGATGTGGTGTTTGCCTTGGTGCGGTAATCAGGGTCAGTGCTGGGTTTGGTGTGGAATTTGGGGTGAGTACTGAGTTAGGTGCGGAATCTGGGGTCGATGCTGGGTTTGGTGTTGATTCTCGGTTGAATGCCAATAGTGGTGTTTTTATAAACTGCTCATCGAAAGATTGGGTCATTGAAAGCCATACGTTGGGAAATTTCGACCGATATAAAATTGGTACTGGTAGTATATTAGTTTCCTCGGTCTCGTCTTTGTCTTGGGTGTCCGGTTGGACTAGGATTTGGCTCTTGTGTGGTGTTGTCTATGCTGTTTGAAGGAGCTTGTCGTCATTGAGGTATCGATAAGGCTTGAGTTTGTTGATGTTGACGATGATGTGGCTCGAGTCAAATTTGTCAACTGCTACGAGTAAAATAGTGTTATTGGGCATTGGGTATTTGACTCGGTTAGGGCCAAACTATTTATTTTTTAGCTTACCAAAATGGATGTTGGCGCCTTTAGGGTACCAAAGTACTGAGTCGCCTAGGCGAAATTGACGTGTTGGTCCCAAAATATTGGCCCATTGCGTGCAGTTTGATTGCGTGATATCCCTTGAGTCTTTAGGGCTTGGTAGCGTGATTCGTTCAATCGCTCCAAACCAAAATGTGATTGGTACCAATCTTGAAGGCAGTCCGGTAGGCAAATAAGACCGTTGGTAGTAGGCGGTCCCAAACAGTCCTATTGTGATTGAGAAAATTTTGGAAGAGTTGTACAATCACCTTGTTTGTGGATTCGGCTTGTCCATTCTCCCAAGGATGGTATATTGTGGACGTTGTCTGTCGTAGCGAAAAGTGCTCCAAAAGTGCGTAGCTGACTTTGATGTTGAAGTAAACGCCCTGATCGCTGACAAAGTTTTGTGTGCAGCCAAAATGGGTGAGGATGTTCTCATACAAGAATTACGCGGTATCTCGGGTTGTGTTGTCCCGGAGTGCTACCGCCTCGACCCAGTTGGTGGAGAAGTTGGTAGCTACAAGGATGGACCAATTCCCTGCGGGTGTGCATTTGTGGAGGTGCACAAAATCGAGTCACCATTTCATAAAGGGTTCCATCAGTAAGGTGGTAAGTAATTTATCGGTGATTGTTGTTTTAAGAATTTTTACTCTCTGTCATTCATTGCGGCTTCGACAAAACTCAAGAACGTCCTTGTGTAGAGAGGGTCACCAACAGCGTGCGTCGAGAATTTTCTGAGTGGTGATCTCGATAGATAAGAGACTTCCAAACTTGCCCTTATAAAGCTTTGTAGATGATTAATGGAATTTGGTCTCCGGTAATGACTTTTTGTAAGGAAAAGTCCTTGCTCTGTTGGTGCAAAGTACCATCGACTAACTGAAACGGAAGGGCTCGGTAGGCTAACCTTTTCTTGCGCTCGGTACTCTAGTCAAAAGGAAATGTACTTGTCTAAAGGTAGTCCTAGACTGAGGCAAGCTATTCCGGTTGAGTGCTGAAAAGATGTGCGTCAAAAGTAGCATCGGTAATTCCAAGAGCAAGTTCAGTGACGGTGTTTAGAGATAACTCATCGGCAAAACCGTGCGTTTAACCGAGTTTTTAGACTACTGTAAAGTCTAACTCAAGAAAGTATAGGAGCCATCAAGCAATGCGGCCGGAGACCTGAGTGTTGTTGACCATAAAATATCAAGGCCATGTGATTTACAAAAAGGACAAACTTGTTACCGAGAAGATCGTGTTCAAATTTGTTGATGGGATAAACCATCGACAATGCTTTGCGCTCGGTAGCCGTATAATTCATTTTTAACGAGGCTAAGTAATTGTGATGTGTAGACAATGGGCTAGTTGATTTTTCCAGTAGGATTTTGGGCCAGCATCGCTCCTACCTTGAGGTCAAAAGCATCCGTGTGGATGTGAAACTCCACCTTCCAATTGACGGCGATGAGAATTGGAGAGTTTTTGTAAAGCTTTTTTATTTAGGTAAATTCCTTCTTGCACTTGGTATTCCAGGTAAACGGTTCAGATGCCCTTCCATGTTGAAGACTTGGATGTCTTTGATATTGTGTAGATGAGGCATTGTGACAAGGGCCTCAATCTTCTTGGGATCAGGAAATTTTCCTTTAGAAGAAATGACGTAACCAAGAATAAACCTGATTGAACTAAAAAACATCTTTGAAGGAGTGGAACAACTCTTTTTCTTTTAAAAGGAGGTTCTCTAGTACGGTAGTACCGATGCAAATGATGTTGGACTCCGTAGCTGTACCAAGGTTGAGGTCTCGTAATCGGTCTTCTTTGTTCTGAGACCATTTTGGTACGGAAATTTTTTTTACTTTCTCCCAGATCGGAACTTCATCTACCATCATGCTACCTTTGGTATGGGAAATCACTGTTAGAGATGAAAGGGAGAGGTCGGTAGAGCTTACCTGGCGGATGTCGTCGATAGCCAATGTGCCGCTAGGATGGAGGATCTCCTCGGCTTCCAATAAGATGACTTCTTCTTCATTGGTGAAGCCTTCCATATAAATGTAGCAAACTAACGCGTCCGGGGTAGTGGCTTCGAAGCCTAATTTGCGGTTGATCCGGACTGTGCAGACGGTGCCATTACTCATGATCTGAATGTGGTCGTTGGTCGAGTCATGGATTACCTGAGCGTCCCAGAGCCACGGCCTACCGATTTGAAGTGTAGATTGCACAAATCACGTCTTTACTAGAATGATCGTAAGGATAATGATGTAGGGAATACCGTGAATGTAACTCTTTACATCGTGGAGAAGTCCAGTTGGTTGAACCAAAGAGCTATCGGCCATCTGTAATTAAAAGGTGTCGGTGTCGAGTTTGGCAGTCCGAGGCGGCGTCGCTCGGTTTCGGTGATGACGTTTACTCCGGATCCGCCACCGAACAAATTGTCATGCAACTCGTGGTGACCAATCTTCGCCGAAATAATGGGCATGTGGCGGTCGATAATATGCAAACCAATTTGATTCTTTCTCGGTTACTGAAATACCGAACAATTCAAGCTGTACTATAGTTTTGTTCTCTTTGTTTAGCAAAATTGCAGACTCAAACTTGCGGCAGTGCACTTTTGGACACTTAGCGGATTTGTATTTGGGGTACGGTACTGCTTTTCTAGTGGTGAGAGTAGTACGTCGGCCAAGTTGAGAGGCAGGGGCGCTTGGTTCTCCGAGAGGCCGATAAATTGGGGTTGGTACTACCGGAGCCACAACGCCTCGAGGTTGTGGGTAGTGGTATGAATAGGCGATGGATGGGTGATCGGTATTTCCACAGAATGTGCAAAATCAAAGAGGGGGTCTAGGGCAAACTAAATGGAGTTGGTGCGGATGTGAAAATGTCATCAGTCCAAAGATTGATGCCCTGCAGGGTATTGATGCCTTTGAAGATGTTGTGGTGCAACTGTATGGTGAATAGATGGGGCATGTCCTTGGTTTTGTCGGAGTTGTTGTAAGCGTAAATGTGGGAGTTGGAGTCGAGACTTTGCTAACGTGAAGTCCACTTGTGGTGGAGGTTCGAAGGCGTCAAGAAGTTCTTGATCGGTTGCATCCTTGAGCGGTAGTTGTTGGAGATGTTCCTGAAGTGCTGAAGATTGGAGACATGCTTGTAAACAAAACCGTGTGTGCTCTTCCTTCGTCAGTATTACATCGTCACCGATCCCTATAGGAATGTGCAGTACTGAGTCGAAAGAAGGGCGCTGCTAGGTGGAAGAGTGTGAGTGTCGCGCAGTTTCATGCTCCCGAGGTGTAGGTAGTTCTTCCGCCGTCAGAAGTGGTTGTAGACGCCTCGTTTGATGAATTGCTATTGATGGCACTCGGTTGTGCTGTCGTGTTGGGGTAGCTATAAATTCTCTTACGCTTTAGGGGAAGCGTGCCTGAAAAGTTGTGAAGGCGTCTAGGTCAACCTCCGGAGGTAGTCTTGCAGATCGAGTGTGTCGTCGAGCCATGAGGCGGAATCATTGTATTGTCTAAGTGAGTTTTTGGACGGCTAGACTCAACAGGCTATATGAGCGGTTTGGTAGGCGTACATGTATGAAGTGCGCGACATCACACTATCTCTAAATACCATGGATTACAGGGATTAGTTGATTTGTGGATAGGAAAGTAAAGATTCTAGAATTCAAAACACTAGATGGTGGCCAAATGGTAGCTCCTCCTTGTAAATGACTGCTCGGTAGTCACTACCAGAGGGAGTAACAGCTACCACGAAGAAGAGAAATCAATGAGCAAGGAAGTATCAGGACTAAACGTTGCCAATGCTAGCTTGGTAGTTCTCCAAGTCAGCGTATTTAGACTAGAAACACAAGAAGAAACATCAGGAAAGGGCTACTCGGTAAGCAGAGGTACCAAAAGGAGGAAGAATAATGATAAAGTAATCGTGTGTCTTGGAAAATGCGGCGTGCCAATGAATTTGGCTCCATTGCTTTTATACAATAGTACAACTAGATCTGACAGTGAGGTCAGATCGGTAAAAAAGTATTTCCCTAGATCTACTTTTTGACGTAACTTGGAAAATTATCGGGGTAAAAACTCAGATCAGTAGACCTACCGATAGCTCCTAATTTACCGTTAACACGCGTTCAAATAAGGGCGTAACCTCACACGATCTCTCTAAGACATTTGCTACCGGAATCGATTGATTTGTGAAGACGAAAGCAAAGATTTGAAGATTGGAAACACAAGATGGTCGCCAAATGGTAACTTTTTTTTTTAAACTATTCTTCAATAGTCAGTATTGGAAGGAATAAAACTACCAGGGTGAGGTATAATCAAATAAAGTAGGGACAGAATGCTAAGATTGTTGTATCACTGGTAGTGGCTCGATAGGCTAAGAACTTAGAACATTTAGATTTTAAGGAAAACAAGCAAAGGATTAGGAAGGAACTCCTCGGTAAATAGAGATATTGAAAAGAAGAAATGTTAAGACAAGATAATCTTGTACCTCAGAAAATGTGTCGTGCCAATGAGTTTGGCTCTATTGCTTTTATACAAAAGTACAACCCGATTTGACCTAACTATCAGATCGGTAAAAAAGTGTTTCTCTGGATCTACTTTCTGTGGTGACTTGGAAAATCACCATAGTAAAAACCCAGATCGATATACTACTAGTAGTTACTATTTTACCGTTAACAAGTAGGAAGATTTCTTTAAAAGTAAATGCTTAATTTTTTGGGAAATTATTGGCATCTTTTGCTGAATACGTTATAAACTATAATTCAAAATTTCCTATGAGTAAACAATTGTTACTTTTCACTAATTTTTACTTGATTTTGAGGCATTTGCGAACTTCAATGGTGAAAAGGTATTAGTCTTTTATTATGACACATTTACATTAGTCCCTAAAGAATATGAGTAAAGAAGTAGCTAGACTCTAGATGAAGCCTTTGAAATGAGTCCTACACAGATATTTGGAGTCCAATTGATCATAAAAAATGAAGTTTTATAGAATTGCGTTTGATTAATACTACTTGATAAATCAAGTAATATTTCTTCTTCATCAAATTTTATGCTATTTGAAGACTTTATGCAAAAACCATGCGTGTTATAAAAGTGAAGACTAACTTGGTACTTCACCTTAAAGTTTACATATTCTACATGCATTGTTGGATAGAACTCCAGTTATCCACTCCTCTTCTACAAAGCATAGAGCATTCTTTACTATCTACTTAAATCTTTCTTGTGAACCAATGAAAGAGAGTTAGACTTGACAACAAGCCAAATTTTTAAAAAATTTAAGAGAAAGCTGCACAACTTATTAATATACTATCGTTAGGTGCCAAACCTACCTTTCAACTTTAATTAATTAATAAGTAGCAAGGTCCGAACCTGCTTGTAAGCTATGGTAGTCTCATGTTAGAATGAACATTGGATTCTAATATTTATTTAATAATTATTTTACTTGATTATTATTTAAGTTCATGTACTTTGGGTGAACCTAAATAATGTCAATATTTGGGTCCTGATCAAAAAATAATACTGTATGTCAGTCAAATCATCTCCCTTTCTTCTTTCAAGATTCCAATTTTTTCTAGTTTGATTACAAACTTGATAAATTCTAAACACTAAACCACGATCTTAGGTTTAGCAGTCATAGGCCCCAAAATTACTATAAATAGTAATAAATATCAAAATAGATACATTTTCCCAAAAATAGAGCCCATTTTTTTAATTTATTAAGATTCTATACTCTCTGCTCTCCAAATCTCCACTTTCTACTCTTAGGCTCTCCATTCTAGGCTCGCACGGTAGCGTCGTTGTCTCAGGGAGTTCACTACAATAATATTAGAAAACAACGTGCAGGAAAATATAGGGGAATTTATATTCACAAAAAGAAAAACTTAGAATTTTCTCAGAAGTAATATAGATGAGTATGTATGATAAAATGTGTATTATGAATAATGTAGGCTTGATATAAACAACAGATATTTTTTAAATATTTGTAAAAATATACTATAGGAGTTACGAATCCTAGGTGTTTTTTAAAGCTAGGAATTGTTTTGCTAAATGAACATGACATCTTTCATTTGCTATGAATGGTTTTGCTAGTGTTTTTAAGTGCTAAAAAAAATTTCTCAAGATAAATTAGAGGAGTTTTGGTTGGTCTTGTGTTTGTTTGCTTCAAACAAGATGTAGTATTAACACTATACCCTTCTACATTATTGCATGGACCCTCTTTTTGCTTGCTCTGTTTTTTGTGTGTTTTTGTTTTTTTGTTTTTTAATACTCGATATTGTTGTGTTCAATTGTGCGTATAAATCGATTGAGGAACATGGGTTAATTTTGTTGTTTGAAAATGATTATGAACACTCTTAATGTAAGACCTTGCTGTGATTTGGATTTTGGTGACTTAGTACTTTGAATGCTCTTGAACCCTTTAGAGCAAAATCAAATAATTATAATGAACATACCTAGCTTTAAATTAGAGCTTCATAAAATTTAAAAGTAATTATAGGGTCATTTGAAAAGCAAGAAAGTAGCAAATTATATAATAATACGGTACAAAAAATTAAGAATAGATAATTAAATACCCCTTGAATAAATACCTTTGTCACGCACGTATATACATAGATACATATCTAGTGAACTCCTCGAGGTCGTTGTATTGTTATAACGTACACATAAAGCAGGGATTACTATCCAAGCATGTGATACCAAGGGAGAGGAAGAGACATAGTAAGACGGACTTTAGAAACACCAAGTCAACGTGAAAGAGAGAAGCTAGGAAGAAGTTGTTGCACGATAGCGGTCTTTCAAGACTCCTAGAAAGCAACGTCAAGTGGATGCTGACAAAAGTGGTCTTAGGTGTAGAAAACATTGTAGTAAAAGCATCCAAACATTACATATAATTGAGAAGGGAGAAGTTGTGAGTCCGACAATGTGAATTAATTGAAGATTCATTACATTCAAATAGGTTAAGTACAGTGTATGAACAACAACAGAGCAAGAGACATTGCGATTGTAGCAATCGTGCAAACATGAGCTTTTTGTCCTAGCTAGAGACCTACTATGACGAAGTGCATTACGAGACTGTGGTAGAAGGTTTTGATATTGAAAGTACTTGCAACTTGGTCGAGGTAATGTAAATGACGTGTGGGGTGTAGTGTGGAGTATCGTTTTATATGATGGTCTTGTATCCATTATGCTGGATTTTAGATTAAAGGCCATGTTACATTACAGTACGATTAAATCCTACAAACCTAATTTTATTTGAAAGTTGCAAGAGAGTTTTATATTAATATGTCAATCTATGTTGAGACATCAATTGTTTAAGTCAATAGAAGACACATGAGGTAAATATATGAGACATACCAGTTATTAAGAAATCTATTAGTCACGCAGTTAGTAAGAGGATTCACTATAGATATCTAACAAATTAAACTTAACCTTTAAACAATCCATAAATTCCACATTTGTACGGTTGGATCAATCATGTTTAATTTTATAAAATTGTAATTTTCAAGCTATTATCGTGAAAATTAAGTCGGCTTGTTTAGAATCTCAATTCAAAATTGTTTTAATGTTTTAATATGAGCAGTATGATGCAAATCAAATATGGAGATGATATTCAAAATTAAAAGTGATGATTTATAAGTGATATTGCATGTTGTTCTCCTAAAAAAACATATTTCTAAATCCAAATCAACACGATTATATTTTAAAATGTTGTAATAAAATTGGAAATACATACACAATGAGATGGTATATATTTGATAATTGACTTCACTTATTTTGGAAAATCATGTTTAAACTCTCATCAAATGTGTTGTCCTTCAAAATTCATAATGTCACATTCTATAGATCTGTACCATAAAAATTGTAGACAATTAGGCTCATGTGAACTGAGATAAAGTTTGATGGTTGCAAACTGTCTATGTATGTATTTAGAAGAACAATTTGAATCTATTTATCATCCACATCTTGGACACTATCGCCTAAAAAAGTTAAAGAATCCAAATATTGAATAAAACAACTTTATGATTGTTGTAATGAATTTGTAATAACAAGCACTACAGGAGGGGAGTGCTCAAATGGCACATTCAAACAATATAGCAATATTTTGGCACGATAAGTTTTTCATGTCCGTCCAGAAACTTCAAAAGAGACTAGCAATTTGAAAGGTGGGAATGATAGGTCTTTAACTCATTACAAAGTACAAAGATCAGAAGAACAATTCTTCATTATTGAATAATTTTAGTTAGCATCTCTAAAATGAGAATGATACTGAATTAGCTAATTGAAGACAATAAAAATACACATATTTAGGTAGCTAGTGTGCAATATTGGACAGTATACAATATCGGCCAAAAAGTAGCCAAGTATGGCAGCTCGGTGTTGAGTATGGGCTGCTACTAAGGAAAATATGAGCATAATGTGAGTTTGCACTATTGACAGCTACTAGCCCGCAATGACAAGTGTGCGGACTTCATAGCCATAGGTAAGCCTCAACCGCAACCACAAGGTGGTTTCAGTCGCGGTCACAAGGCAGCCTCAAAGGGGACCACAAGGCCAACCCGGTAAGCCTAAACCCAAGCCATTAGGATTTCAGGCACCCCAATTGGTAATTCCCTATATTGCTAGTGACTACCCCTCGTTTGAACATTGTAGGTTGTTACTATTACTATAACAAAACATAGGAAAAAATAACCGCACTCAATATAAATTGTTTTTTTACCATGTTTGTGTGTGTAGTAAGCTCTTTGTTTATTTTGCAATTTTTAACTACATTTTTTAGAATATTTTAGCGTGAAATATACCGTTGGAAAAGTATTCACAATACCTTTTCAATGCTTTATTACAGCCCCCAAATTTCCAAACATTGCAGTTAGAAATTGCAAAAAATTGAGGTTGCGCATATAGCAGGCCCGCACAAAAACGTGGCACGAAGAACCGTAGTCAATTTTGAATGCGGTTTTTTTTTCCATGTTTTGTTGTAGTGTAGTAAACACTTTAGCAACCTAGTGTTGACTGCATGGGGCTTTTGATGTAGCAACAAGCGGAAGGCGGATGCAAGAGAAGAAGAGGTGTACATGAGCACGACGCAAGTGATGCAACAATATAATTGGAAATTCAAGAGATTGTGGTGTAGATTGACAACACAAGTGCAACAACAAGCGCTCAATCAATCTTGAGATCAATGCAAAGTCTACTTTGGCAAAGAGCAAAGGCCAAGAGCGTCGATTGGAATGAAGACTATAATATATAAGGTGTTGTGGAGGATGATCTATATACAGAGGACATGGACAAGAATGAAGAGCACCAAGAAAACCTAATTCCCTATTTTTGCACTTGGCCAAGTGCAATCATTTATGAGCATATTTGGCTCAAAAACAATTTGTCTAAAAAATTCTCAAAAAAATAGCGACTTTTGTCTTTCTACATTCAATTACATTATTAACAAACAATTATTTTATCTATTTTTTATTCTTATCTTTATGTTTTCTTTTATGTTTTCTTTTATCTTTTCTTTCTTGTCTTTCTTGTCTTTTGGCGGCGCAGAAAGAATTTTTTTATTTTTTATTTTTATTTTTTTCGTTTTCCTCTTGTGTTCACGGTTTAGGGTGGTTGAAACGGCGGAGGAAACCAAAACCAAAAAAAAAAAAAACATTGGTTTTTTTCTTCAGTTTAGGGTTTAGGGTGGTTGAAACCCTATGGGCGGCGGCGGAGGACAAAAAATAATAATAATAAAAATAAGCAAAGTTTTTTTTTTTTCCTTTTTTTTCCCGGATTTTCCAGCTTTTGCGGCTTTAAGGTTCGCGCGCGTGGACCCCATATGACTCCCTCCTCCCTCTATTTATCCTCTCCTTCTCATTCTAACTCTCACTCCCTCTCCTTCTTCTTCCCCCTACATATATATGAGTGGTAGAAGGAGAGGGAGAGTTAGAGGATAAATATAGGGAGGGGAGAGTCGTATGGGGTTCGCGCGTGCGGACCTTATAGCCGCAAAAGCCGCAAAATCCGGAATTTTTAGTTTTTTATTTTTTTATTTTTTATTTTTTTCCCCTTTCTCCTCCGCCGCCGCCAATAGGGTTTTAGCCACCCTAAACCCCTGGACAGAAGAAGAAAAACCAAAAAAAGAACAAAAAAGAACAAAAAAAAAAGGTGTTTTACTATTCCCCCTCCGTCGCCGAAAGCCAAGAAAGACAAGAAAGAAGAGAAAGACATGAAAGAAAAGAAAGAAAAGATAAAAGAAAACATAAAAGTAAAGATAAATATTAGAATAAAAAATAAATAAAGAATTGTTTGTTAATAATGTAATTGAATATAGAAAGACAAAAATCGCTATTTTTTAAAGAATTTTTAAACAAATTTTTTTATTGCCCCCGAGGGCCAAGTGCATGATTATATGGCCAAGCACATTAATTGGAAATTGCGAGTTCAAGGTATCTACTCAACGTCAAAAGAAATGCGTGATTTGCTTCAAACTTGCCTTTGGACGCACGAAGGTGGAAAATATTGTATCCACCCCTCAATTCCACTTTTAGATTTCCGTGCTTCATTTTCGATTATAAAGTGATGCACTGGTGACTAGTTTGTGGCAAGTTCTTAAATGGGAAATGATGCCCCCATTTCTCTATTTTTTAAACTCAAATTTTGAAATCATTTTACTCAAAGAGTCCTGAGTGGGATCCTTGGCCCTTAGCATGCTAGTGCTGCTCACCCTCTCAAGTTTAGTGGACCTTGTGTCATGTTTGCCACGGGCTCATCTTGCACGTGTGATGAGCGAATTGCTAGTTCTGGGTGAAGAAGAGATACCCCTATACCTCAGTTTTTTCAATTTCAATTTATTTTTATATAGTTGGAAGACCCCAAAAAGATAATAAGCCTTGAACATGCTTGCGTTGCTCATCTGTTCAAGTTTTGTGAACCTTTTATCTTGCCCACTATAGGCTTGTTGTACACCTGTCACTAGCATGTGGCTAGTGCTCGGATGGAGAAGTAGTGTCTCTACACCTCAAATTTTATTATTCAAAGTTCAAATTTTCTTACTTTAAGTGTGATCTCATTGTATTCAATTTAAATTGATTGATATTGGGTTTCTTGCAGGTCAAGGATGTTAACTCACTTGCGTTCACACCTCTCAAGATTGACCCTAGTAACTTTGATAGCTTCTATGATAGGTATTGCATTTGCTTTAATTTAACTCATATGGTGAATTCAAATCAGTCTATGGAAGTGAGTTACATACTACCAAAGGTACTTGTACTGGCCTGGTCCATTCCATTGTTATAACCTCCTCAATAACATGCAAATGAACTTTAGGGCAGTGATGACCAAGGACAACATGCCACGAAACAAGGGTTGCACTAATACTTAAAAGCAAATAGTTAGGATAGGGAAGTTTAAGAGACTTATGCAACTAGAAATTGGGGCAGTTTTGTGTTTTCCACTTAGTATTCGTAGTCATGGACAATATAGAAATGTATTTGCCCTCTAAAGTGTACAATTGCTGTGTATTGTTTTCTAAGTGGAATTTAATATTGCAATGATAGTCTCTTTTTCCATTTGCCCTCTAACATATTGCCTTTGTTTCCTTTCTATCTCTTATAATGCCGGTTCACATCTTTGGTGTCTTCACTTGTGTTCCAATGTTGCTTTCCTATCCTAAAACTTGGTGCCAAAAATCATTCTCATTCTTTGCCTAGAACTTAATGTTGTTGTTTGACACCGTTGTCGTTTCTTCTTTTCTTTATGAATAGCAAACCTGACCTCAGTAGCACACTTTGATGTCTAAATCAACTAAATGTGGTCTCTTGCAGCCTAAACGGACCATGTGTTGATTACCATACTTTGTGTCTACAAAATGACCTCAACTTTGCTAGCCCATACACTCCTAGTACAAGATATTTTTCCAAGGTCTAAGATGATTAGAGTTGTTCTTCTGAATTTGACTAAATTCCTTTAACTAGTGTATGCCTTCATAAACTAATGATCTCTACTATCCCAACAAATCTCATTGCAACTCCAAAACCCAATAAGGACGTCATTGTTGTTTAAGACGACTCCTATCAACATTTTAGTCAACCAAAGTCAAACATAATATAGTAATTCTAAAACTTCTGTTGTTCTAAGACATCTTTGTCTGTAGAACCCCATCTAGGTCCCACTTGACTTTTCCATGATTTTTAACAACCTCCATGTGAAAAGGCCATGTAAAGTTTTTTTGAAGATTGTGCTTTGTCCTCACCACCCGACATGCCTCCATTGGAGCGATTCAACCCTTTGTTGCCGATGCCTTTGATTTTTAGGGCATTGCTTCCCATTCTAGATTGCCATTTTCTAAACTCAATAAGTAAATTACAGTCAAAGGCATTTATCAAGCTCAATTGCTGATCTTCCAGGTGATCTCTAAGGTTCTTGTAATTCAACATATTGCTAGAGAATTTCCACTGCTATGTTTGATTGGCTTCATATTCATATGCTTTAGTCTAGTGTTTATGATGTCGTAAATGTTGATTTTTGAGATTTCATTGTTCTCTTTTAAGGCTTAGGCTGTTAAAAATACCTTTCCAACAGTATATTAAACACTCCAAAAATCTTAATATGCAACCTGCACATTAAAAAAAAGTGCTACCGTCGTTTAGCAACTACTGGTAGAAAGAGGTGAATGGAACCGCAGCTGAATTCAACTATCTTTATTTTTTTTACCAAATTTATTCATTATGATAAGGTTAGCAAGTAACTCATTTAGTGCCACTTGTGCCCTTTGGACAATATAAACACAGTCTCTCTAAGCTTGATTATCACTATTGTAGCAAGATATAGCATGGGCAGCTGAAGATGCTATTTGAGAGTATCAAAGGAATACGCTATGTGAAAAGAAGAATTATGTTGGAATTAAGGATCCATGAAAGCACCTAGTTGTTGATTTGTGAAGCATCCAAAGTCGAAAGACTTTGACAAATATCTTACAACAACGAATCCATCAAACGAAGACAATTTCATAAAGGAGGTATTATATAGTTTCCTATATTTCCTAGCTTAAAGTGTTGGGATCATCAAGTCATTGCACTAAAAGTCACGTCATTCTATGCTACAGATAATTGTCATTTCAACAAAAATTTATCCTTCTAGATGACAATTGAAAAGTTTAATAAACTTACTATTGTGGTCACTGATGCAATTTTTAAGAGTCGCTGGTTACGATAGTGGAATCTCTCTCAGGACTCTAAGCAAGCCTATCACTTTTCCTTGTTGAAAGACAAAGAGGCTTATGAATCCTTGAATAAAAAAAGCCACATTCTGGACGGGAGTACATTCCTACACTCATCCACCTCTTCCATATACTGTCAAACATGGTCTGTTTCAGTGGCTCAAGGAGGCTCTTGTGCGTATGGTTAAGGATATCATCAAGGATAGAAAGATCTCCTTTCATCAGGTTTACGGAAGCCACATGACTTTGTTAAGAGCTTGCAAATCCTTCCCTAGAATAGAACTTCACTACATCTTTGCTACAAAAAGATCATAAACTCTTTTACAAGAATTCTATCTTTGAAAGATATTTAGATGCAACTGAGCATGTAAAGCATATTTTCTAAACTTTAGCCTATCATTAAATTGTCTAAGCATCAATGAGTCTACAAAGATCATGCCATGTTTTCTTCAAGATGATTAATAGAGGCATAGCTAGTATTGAATGATAGAATGCATACACTTTGTTGTCTTCTATACTAAGTACTTCATTCAAGTGCTGCTCGGCGAAAAGGCCATTATGGCGGAGTCTCTGCGTCTGTAATTTGAATCTTGGCTTGAGAAGGGATCATAACTGTGCATGTTCATACTTGAATTGTTTAGGAAGTTCATCAAGAAGCACCCGGAGTCGGGTGGGTGGTATCTTAACTACAACAAGAGTTTCACCCCTCCAACTAAGTTTGCAGAGAAAGTTGCCATCAACAAAAATATATTCTCTACTAGATGTAATAGACAATGTCTTCAATGAAGAAAATTGTAACTCACTAAGGCATCAATGGCTAAAAGAGAGGAGGTCAAGAGAGAGAATTAGCAACTATAGAGGAGTCGGGCAATGATGATGGCAATACGGTTTCATGAACAGAGCATAATCTTGGGCACTACATCACTCTCCATAGATCAAATTTTTCCATCTCAAATGTGTATCACGAAATAGTGCAGCATGTGAAAAAAAAGAAGCGTACAGTGTTCTTTATCCCTAGCTCATCGTTATTTGATCAACACTCGTTATAAATGTACATAGAGTGTACTTCTCTAGTTGAGCTTGCTCATGTTGCGCAAAGATCTCATGGCAAGGATCTTTGGTGATAAAAGGTACCTGATACCTTTGTCAAAGTGAATTCATGATCCTTGCATTTTGTTCGATTTTCATTCTCACATCTGACTAAACGGTTATATTTTCATGTTGCAACAACGCGTATCATTTGCAAGCTCAAGAAAGTTGCGAACGGTTTGTGACGTTGGAGCATTGGTTGAAGTAAAATCCGTAATATTGACTTGATAACTACCAATATCCCTAGGATTCTACATGTGCCGAGCATCTCCAAGTTTGTTCCTTAATGGAAATAACGGGTTAAAAACTGCGTGTAGTACATTTTCAAGTTGGCCAACTCCTATCTTTATGACTACGGTGATCTCGTCCTCATCCACTATATTGATTGGATCTGATAAAGGACATGGATGGGGTGGCTCTTCAATACGATGTAAAGCTCCTAAAAGATTTGTGGGAGATCAATGAAAACCACCTCACATTATTATGTGATCCATCGTTGCCGGTAATAACTTAATTAATTTTGTACATTCTTTCTATAAACTTTGTTCATTCTCTATATGAGTCATGTACAGTCTTTGGCTTTATTGCTATTGTTTCAATTTAATATAAATTGTTTGTTATTGTAGTTTGTCCGATTTTGGATCCAACTCTTTTTGAGTAGGGAGATTGAATCTAAGTTCTCTTTCACCAAGAATTGCGGATCTAACTGCAATGGAGACCATGTTGAAAAGATTGATGCACTTTTCAACATCATTGACAAAGAAATAATCATAAACAAGGGCATCTTATAGAGAGGGGCTCATGAGAAGTATGAGCCATTTCTCCATCTTCTCATTCAATAATTCTACAAGCCTAGGGATGTTGTAATTGATTGCAAAGTTTTGAATCGTGGTTTTATATGTATCGTTGTTGGTTCTATATCACATGAATCTAAATTGCATGTACTCCATCATCAGGTCCATCTTTGAAAGCAAGTTTGGCACTTGGTCGCCACATCCTTGCGTTGGAAGATGGTTGGGAGATTCTTGACTTGTTCATTGCTCTATTAGAACCTACAACACCTTTGATATTGGCTTCCAAAGGCGAGGCTAGCACTCCATCACCAAATCTGGCTCCTATCAAGAAGCATAAGAGGCAAAGATTTATAGTTACCTGTGATTAAGTTATAATACTTATGATTTGTTATGATCCATTAGAACTTACAAATTTATAAATATTGAATTTTATTTTTGGACCTATATCTAATTGTAGCAAAATCAAGTTTGTGGGAAATGACAAGAGAAGAGCGGTTGAAACGGTCCAACATTACCAATGTTGTAGTCTACCTTGAAATTTCACTCTCTCCGAGTATGTAGCAAGGATTGCAGAGGCATATGCCTCACTCTCTTTGTGTCCTTATTGTCAATAGCATCAGTATAATCCAAGTGCAGGTTTGTTCCTTAATAATGAAGCTAATCAATGCAAAGAAGTTGAGGTTGAATCAACTTATTTTAGCGATGGTAGCTTAGGCAATACATATTGAACACTACAATGTATGGATTCAAAAGATCCACAATCATAAAGTGCAACATATTATATATTGATGAATTTGAGTATGATGATAAGTGATTTAATTTCATGAGGCTGCACAGGTTTGATAAAGTACCCTCTTTGCACATAAATTTCAAAACTAAACTAATATTCAACAGGTAGCAAGGATCTGCCCCTTCTACACCCACAATGTCACATGCACACAAAATTCAGGCTGGTTTATGGTACTCATGCGGCCCGCTCCATGCATCTTCAATACCGAGGACCTATCATTGGACCTTCCAATTATGTTTTGAAATGTATATCGGGTGATTTGCCTATCTACACTACCCATTGTTTGCGTGATAAGTGCGTGATGCGTGCATAATGGAAAGTAAGGTTCTCGTGTGTTACAACTCTAGGGCCAATGACTCATAAACTAGTATGTCTCCAATAAAATAGCCAAATTGGATTAAGATATTTATGGGCATTACAAGCCTACACAATCCTCTAATGCTTTGCGTGGGGAGTGCATAATGTAACCATCCGTTGGTTTAGTGACGTGCGACCTTTACGTCCTTGGGCCAAGGATGTATCACGGGGTCCGCCCACTAGAGTCAGACCATATTTGATTCAAATTAATTATATGGATATGGTAGGTCCTCATCATCAACGGCCAACATAGAGAGTACGTGATGAGAGCGCCAATTGCATCGATGACGAGAGGCAATTATAACATAATAATCATTAAAATGAGAGAATTCTAGAATAATGAGAGTTCAAAAAGTCTAAACTCAATCCAAATTGAACCACTAACCATTCCAAATATAGGTTGAAACAATAAAAGATGGACACAATGAAGATCAAATAGAGTACATTTAATAGAAGTGGGCAATAAAAGATTACAGAAGTGACATCTATTTATAGTAAGTATAAAACGAATATACATTTTTCAGGTGTTTGTATTGCAGGATAGTAATCCAATTTTGATAATGTCTCATAATGCTAGGAAAAATAATGAGCCAAGCGTAAAATCCTATATAAAAACATGAGCTCCACGTATTTTTATAAGTCTGTATAGTAATCGCAAATACAATGCCTAGCGGTTTTTAGGGTTGCGATCGACTCTTCAGTTTAGCTTCGGCCTTCAACTGAAGTTCAGCTACTGCCTTCAACATCTCAGGACCACGACTACGGAAGGGATACATCGAACATCGTCGTTGTGCAATCTCTCGCGTTTACTGCGCCAACATCCGTTCCTCCCACGCATCTCGAACCGGAGCAGATCTCCTTTTGAATCCGTCCTGTGACTGAGTCTTTTGAAGGCCCGCATTCATTGAAGGGAGACAAGTACGCAAGGGCGCACGAGGAGGCACATCAACACGGGCTTGGATTAGAGTAGGCGGGTCTGATGACAGCATCGCAGGGGTTGTCGTACAACATTTAAAGTAGCAGAGGACTTGCATGGTTTGGGCATGTTGGAACCCTCCAAGTACAAGGGAATCTACATCAAGTAAACTGCAAGGCAAGACCGTCTAAGCGAAATAATGGTGCGGGGAAAGAAAGTATTCGTACCTCAAGAGAACTAATTAGGTGTGCGGCGTCTTCATAAAGCTTTCTCTGAGGCACCCTATCAGACGGAGAACATGAGCGACGAGAAGTAGAGGGTTCTCGTGACCGCAAAGGAAAAGGTGAGGACTTGGGCACATGACGGGTACCACCGTTAGGGGGGCTGTCCACTACACCATGTTGAATTGGCTTGGTGGAAAAGTCCATTGTTGACTGGGCCGTAGCTGCCGAGCACAAGAAGTTTCCTCTACTGAGTATAGCATACTGGCCGTATGATAGAATCGGTGGACGCTCTGCATTGGAGGGCAACACTGAGGACTGGATCCGCAATGGCATACCTTGTGTGAAGAGAATTAGCAATGAGGTCAAATCCCAGCAGCGCATTGCAATGAAACAAAATATTCTAAGGACTAGAAAAGAGCAGAAAAATGATGCTAATTGACAAAGGAAGCGATGAAGACATAACACATCGAAGGGATAGCATTCAAGCGTTCATAAAATTCATCTCACAAAGTACTCAAGCGGAAATGTTGTGAAGACAAAGGTATATTACAATTACAAGGAATTCTATAGATCATTCAAGGCGACCAAAAATCGATAGCATGTCTAAAATGGCTACATCACTAAGAGAAGGGCGTCCAGCTATACGACTGTACAATGAACTAGGACCTAGGCAGACTACGGGATGCGCGTACAAGCTCCATGAGGACGTTGTACTGTCGATGATCGGGCTCATCGCAGATCATACGCCGCCGAATATTATCATTCCTACGGAAAGATAACAACCCTGGGCCAGGACTACGATGTAGACGCCGAAACCATGGAAAGAGAACATCAGAGAGAAAATTATCACGCGCACCGGCCCCGACGTAGGACCAAGAGTCGGGGAGAATTACATCCTGGGGCTCATTCAAAATGTGCTTACTGCGGCTGTCGTCCACTACAATGGTGTTTGCAGACGTTAATCTGCCACCATAGCCTGTGAACAGCTTCGTCAGATTTCTAAGGAACAAGTCCTTGTCAGTGCCAGGTACTTTAAACGAGGACATTCTACTGCGCCTATCCCTACACTTGAGAGTTTCGCACGAGTCCTGGCCAAGTACAAGGGAAGGAAGCTAGATGCCGCGGAACAAATATTGTACTACCAATTCAGTGGTAGACTTCTTTATTTAGCTCCAGACGGTAACGTCCACGATCATGGTCAGCTTCCGGAGGAACGAGTAGCAAAGTGGGCGCACGTATATTGCTTTGGGCCCTACTACAGCCGGGATAACGGCTGAGTGCTGAGCCGAGTATTTTTTAAAAGGTGTACTCCTAGACTGGGATTTCCAATCCTCACAGACGCAGAGGATTCCATTCAGGTCGATGACAACATTGAGCCATTTTTGGGGGGGCCTAAGCTGTGGCGACTGAATGACCGCCTCCGAAGAACCTCCACAAGAAAGACAAAATAACCAAAAAAAAACAAATGATCACTAAGAAACTAATGGAACGTACCTGAAGGCCGGAGGACTTGATTGACTTTGCACTGACCACAAGTGCGGCTGCGGAAGGTGCCGCGTCGGCGACGTTAAGAGGAGGGGAGGTCAAAGTAGGTGTACGCTCACCCAATTGCACATCTCCTTGGAGTCTACGCGTTGACACAAGTGTTTGAGAGGACGGAGGGTCGACAGGAGAAGAAGGGACCCCGGGAGAGGAGAAACTTAGTAGTGTGAGCGTAGAGCGGAGAGCGGAGAGCGGGGAGCAGAGTTTGGAGAGCGCAAATTTTTGTTTTTAGAAATCATTTTTGGTAGGAAAAAGGCCTATGACAGTGGACAGTGGGTTATTTTTAGCTATTATTTTTGGAAATTAGGTTATTTTTAGTTAATTTTTAAAGAAAGGGACCCCAAATCTGTGGAAATCGGTAGAATTCTCGAAATCCTAGTTCAAAACAAAGTAATGGATTTTTAATCATTTTCCGCGGCATTACTTACAAAAACGATACATTTTTGTTTTTGTATGGTTTACAATTAAATCAGGGCTGACGTCATCATTAAAAACCATCAAAAGTGCAAATTGAACAAAGACTCTTGTGAACACCGATGTAAATAAACCAACACAGAAAACCTCATATAAAATCCAAATCAAACCAAAACATTAGGAGCTCAAGTCTCCACAATCAAGAGGCCTAATCAAGGGCTAGGACTCCATTCAACATCACTACCCTTGCCTTGTTTAGCTTCTATATCCAATAATCTGTACACCCCCCTATCAAATTTTTGGATGCGACGAGAGGGTGGTGAATCTGCAACCGCTTGCTGATGGGCAACCTCAGCCGCATACGATGGCAATCCGAATCCCCTTCGAGGGCTGCTAAACAAATTTGGATAGAGAGCACGGATCGGACTTGCCCGTGGAACTTTAGAAACAAGAATTTAAGAGAATACATAAGCATTAGTAAAGAAGGAGAAGAGAAGAAGATGAACAATCGTATGCCAAGTGAACAAACCAACTTATTTAAAGTGCCTCTCGCGTCGTACGATCTAGGAGGGAGGCTCCTCAAAATCAGATTCCTCGAGGTGAAAAGTAGGCTGGAGTCAAGGTACGGGATCCCGCATGGGGCGAAGGATGGCCTCAAAGATCTCCGTGTCCGCCTCCAATGCTATAATGTGGTGCTCACCCTCACAACACGCACTATTAGAAGCACCTAGAAGAAAAAAAATGAATGAACAAAACAAAACCACAAGAAATGCAAGAAATGTTGAACAAAGACAATGCAACGATGGTAATGGAGAAACCTGGGGCCGCGTGCCAATCTAAGACAATGTCGTGCTCGCGGTGAGAGTGTGTATGATGATGCTCAAAAATTCTTTGTGCTTCTCCCGAGCCCCTCTCCATGCCACTGTACCATCTTTGAGGAGTTGGGTATCCTCATCCGTGAAGTTGTGAAGGAGGGAATCCTTCTCAAGTGAGAAGCCCAACTTCGAGAACTCCGTGGCCTCGTACACGGTGAGAGTGGTGCCAAGGGCACAAGCACCTTGATAAATAAACACTTAGTCTACACAAAAAGCACATACTTAGTGACAAAGAGAGGAGATTGAAACTTGAACTGAAGTAGTTGGATAATAAAATAAAAGACTTACAAGCACCTTTGGATCTTGAGCGGAGGTAAGGTGAAGGTCATTCACACCCCACTTATCCCTTGCCACACTCCATTTAGCCTCTTTGCACCAACTGCGAAGTTCTTTGTGCACCTTGGGATCATCGCCATGTATGATCACAAGAATTCCATTGTCATGGAGATGATCTTCAGCAAATTTTTAGAGATCATCCATGTAGAACTCACCACGGCAGTTCCACACAGGGATATTGGAGGTAGAGCTAAAAATAGCGGGCACAGGAAGGTTCTCTGAAACATCTGCAAGGATGAGATTGATGACAGAGTAGGACTTGGGCTTCCTTGTGTTGGAGCGAGAGCGGCTGCCTCCAACTGGAAAGAAAAATAATAATTGTCAAACTAGGAAGAGGAATGCTCATAGAAAACAAATTGGAACAATGCAAAAGGAGATAACTCTTACCTTGACAAGGAACTCTTCAATTCGGAGGAAGGCCTTTTGGAGGGTCTTGGTCTTATTGAAATGCTCCATGAGGTCCCCCATGTAAACATTCTCAATGAGAGTGTACTTCGAAGTACCCTTTGAGGAAGTAACACTCGTAGCCGCAGCAAGAGCCTTTCTCTTGCGAGTAAAGGCGGGGGCAGTGGCTGCGCTAAGATTAGTAGATTCTAGTGTCAAAAGTAGATATTAGCATGCTTAGATGTACATGAGGTGTACATGAGCATATAACCTACCCAACAAAACTGACAAAAATGTAGTTGAAGGCCTCTTCAATATAACATCAAGGTCCCTATCGCAAGAGATTTATCGTTACTGGTGGAGAATTTAACCCCTAAATGACAGAGGGGGTAAGGGCAAAACATAATTACAGAAATGTGTTATTAACAAATAATTCTTCAACTTTGATGAAGTTTGGTCTAAAAGAGAAAATGAGGACCTTGATGCGTAGTAATTATCTCTACGGTCAAATTTCAAAAAATAGCTTTTTATCTTCTCATAATGAATTTAGAAGCATTTAACTCCAAATATTTATCAGAATTTTTTATGATCGGGTAATATTTTACAAATTTTTAAAGTTGCAAGACTATCTACACAAGTCATTGGAATCCCCTTTACCCCTAATCTACATATTATGGTTGCTCAGTGAATTCTTCATATTTTAAAATGAAAAATAAAATTTCGGGGCAATTTTCTTATATAATTTATTGTTAAATTGATCTTTCATAATTATTAAAATAAAATGAAATTTATGCAATTTTAAATTTTTTTAAACTTAGACAAATTTTTTAAGATTTGATAAAACTAGACATTCTATTCTAAAATTTAAAAAGGAGAACATCATTCCTTTCCCCAAATAGTACGTTTTCTAACACTAGACAATGCAGAATTTGAAAATTTCTCTCGAGTGGAGTTTAACTCGGATTGACATGATTCAAATTGGATTGGAAAGAAGATTTGATTCCCTATTTGAAAATATTTTTTAATTTCTATAAAAATGTATTCTCCATTTCAAGTAGCTTGTAAAAAAAGGCCAGAGACCATAAAATAGTTGATCCGTCACTTAGGAGTTAATAGGCTTTCCATGACGACTTGGATGAAAATCATCATAGGTTGTATGAGAAAGTTAGAAGGCTTCAAATATGTTTTTGATCCAGTTTCTAAAAGCAAAAACGTATAGGGGTCATTGAAAATGGTACACAAGAGTAAGACAAAACATGAAAGAATGTAGAACTAGAATTAGTTAAACATATGAAAGGATGGAAATGGTGAAGGAATGAGAGAACTAAAATGATCAAGGAATGAATGAAACTCCATGGTGCTTAATTTCACGGATCTGTGGAATTGGCCAGCATGAAGTTAGTCTCTACACAAAACTCTATGATAGCTAATCCCATGGATTCCGTGGGATCGGCCACCATAGAGATTTGTATTGAGAAACTCTCCATAAAGGCTAATCCCACGGATCCGTGGGATTGGCCAGCATGGAGTTTCTCTCTACACAAAACTCCATGGTAGCTAATCCCATGGATTCCGTGGGATTGGTCACCTTAGAGTTTGGTCTTGAAAAACTCACAATAAAGGCTAATCCCACGGATCCGTGGGATTGGCCAGCATGAAGTTTCTCTCTACACAAAACTCCATGGTAGCTAATCCCATGGATTTCGTAAGATCGGCCACCTTAGAGTTTGGTCTTGAAAAACTCACAATAAAGGCTAATCCCACAAATCCGTGGGATTGGCCAGCATGGAGTTTCTCTCTACATAAAACTCCATGGTAGCTAATCCCATGGATTCCGTGAGATTGGCCACCATAGAGTTTGGTCTTGAAAAACTCTCCGTAAAGGCTAATCCCACGGATCCGAGGGATTGGCCAGCATGAAGTTTCCCTCTACACAAAACTCCGTGGTAGTTAATCCCATGGATTCCGTGGGATTGGCCACCATAGAGTTTGGTCTTGAGAAACTCTCCATAAAGGCTAATCCTACGGATCCGTGGGGTTAGCTCGCATGAAATTTTGAGTTGGAGAAAACACCATGGTGGCTAATCCCATAGATCCGTGGAGTTAGCCACCGTGGAGTTTCTTGTAGAAGAGAACTCCATGGTGGCTAATCCCACGGATCGATGGAGTTGGCCTTTGTGGATGTATAACTCCACGGATCCGTGCGGTTAGCCACCATGGAGTTTTGTGTTGCGACAAGATCCATGGTGGCTCTATACATGGATTTTAACAAAGTAAATCCAAATGGTGTTAGACTTACAATTTCCACAATTTCTTCTGTTCGATTTGGTGTCTCCATTTCTTGGCGCTCAATTGTTGCTGCAGAACTCTCCGACAACCTTGCTTGCGTCTTCCACTTCGACTATTGAATCAAGATGCAGAGATCGAATCTTACACCTCCCTCTCCAATTTCTTCCCTCTTCCTCGTCTCGTCTCTTGCATAAATCTGCTGGAGTCCCTCCTCTCTCAATGCTCGGCGCCCCCTTCGTGAGCTTATTCTTATTCTTTTTGTTATTCTTTTGGCACAACCTCAACTATGTCATAGCCCGACATGGAATCCCAAAGCTGAATTTTATGGGATTCATGGCCGATAGTGCGCAGGCCAACTAGAATGTCGTGCATATCGTCTACGGGTCCGGGGATCCCAAGATTATAATGGAGGGCCGCGAGAGGACGTGCTTCTTCCATTGGAAGCAATCATTGGAGAAGCACACCAAACAATATATCAAGCACGATTTGTAGGAACAACACAAGCATCTTTGCCTCCAGTATCGCAACGCCTCGTCGATGCTAGAGGCAGAGACACGGTATTGTGCCATCAGAGCTTGGTGAAGCTCATCAAATTGTACCTCCGACGATGGATTGCGACATCTTGATCTCTGGCTCGCGTTTTGGCATTTCCGATATCTTCAGTGGAGTGGCTTCATGGAACTCGTTAGTCTTCTGCTTCCCTGGTCTTGTAAGTTCTTCACTTCTTTGACATATTCAAATTTTCACACTCCTCTATTTTCTTTGAAGAGGAGGATCCCATGTAGGAGTCGGACTTCGCTCAAATGCCCTCGTGCAATCTTGCCGAGTCCGTCCACAACAAGTGGCTTCAAGCGTCAGGCAACAAGGGCGGCGATTTGTATATTGCCACCGTGGATGACAACATTCGAGCATTCTTGCAAGTAGTGGCCTACTATCAATTCCTCAAGGGGGGCAATGGTAGCAACGGTCCTAGCAAGGAGAACTGAAACTTTGTAGCGCCTAACGATTTGCCGAGCGCACCGGTGATCCTACTGTGTTGCAAAAGGTCAAGTTGGACATGCCCGGAGGCGAGGAATTCTGCACCTGCAATCCGCACCTCAAGGGCGCTGAGGTATTTGGATCGCAGAAGCGTAGACCCAAAACCCCTATTGGTGCTGATGATGAGACACACCGCCCCGACACCATCAACTTCTCTCGCCCCCGTCCCAATAAGAGACTCACTAGATCTAATCCCGTAATTCTACCTACAATTGTCGAAGAGTCTTCCCCAGACATGCAAGAAGTTCAAGCGCCTCCACCGTCCGGGCTCAATTTCCGTCGAGTCACCGCTGTTCAAGAGACCAAGGTTGACGAGTCACTTTAGCATATAGCCCGTCTCCCTTACAATTCCGGCAAGTCTTGTTGGGCCATGCATACGGGTACTAGGAAGAAATACACGGCAAAGCTCGTCACCAACAATTGGAGTGTCTCTTGCCCGGCATACTCTGGAGTCTGGGATTTTTACACAATGCAAAAACGAAAATCTATGAAGTTATTTTTCTGTCCAAACGACATCGAGCGTTATGTGAGGGAATTTCGTCGCAAGTGGGTTGTTCCATTTTCAGACACCCAAGGCAAGCCCCTAATTCCTCCCGTGTGGCTTGTCATGCTTGGTTCTAAACTCACTCGCTCAGAGATCATGGCCCTTGAGAATGCAAGATTCCAACTCCCCCCTAAGGAGCGCGTCACTTCCACTCGACTATTCAACAACTCTGCTCATCCACTCGACTTGTCAAGAGTTCGAATTCCCGACAACCCTGACTACATTCCTCCCACGAGGAAATCCAAGGCTACTCGACGCTCTGGCATTGGACCCTCCACAAAACACAAGTAGAATGTTGGATCTGCTCGAGCCATGCACGGAACCGTTTTGAAGTTGACTATGATCCTCCACCCAAGATTTAGTTGTGTTATCCTATTGCAGTCCAAACCTCCTCCTATGGATGCCATTTACCAAGTAACGGTGAGCTCTCACCCAGAGTGTACTTGCGCGGCGTTCAAAGACATGATTATCAAGTTCGGGAGCAGGCGCAATTCCTATCTGAATTGTAAGCACTTGTACTACATATTTGTTAAGGTTTCTAACTTAGATCCTGCAGTTAACCTGTTCATACACACCCCAACCTTTAGTTTCAACGAGATCAAGCTCATCCTTGAAGGTGGCCTTTTGACACATTCTACCACCTAGACTTGTTCTCGGCTTAGAAATACTTTGTCCCTTATGGACGTGGTTGTTTGTTGACCACGTGTGTACTTGCTCTATCATTCACAAAAATACAAATATGTACTTCTACACTCTATGAATAATACAAACCATATTCAATAATCTTTATTCTTGTCCAATCATTGCAGTACAATAATTCTTGCATGTCTCTCACACCGTCCAACTCTAGCCTTCCCGCTTTTTAACTACGCCTCTGACGTCTCCAACTCCTTGAAGCACTTGGTGCATGTTTCCCGTTTGATTTAGGCGGGCTTACTAGATTGGGTCGAAGTAAATCTACATAGCTAATGGTTCGGTCCTTCATCCGTTCTCCCAACGGCAAGGGATGTGGTGATAACCCTCGCATGCTCTCACAGAATGAGGATGGCTATGAAGAAGCCACTGCCTCCGTGACCTCTTCTTGCTTCTCAACCGTGTTGTCCTCATCCTCCACCTCTTCTTTTTCCTCCACTGCACCTTCTTCTCTTGCCACCACATCTTCCTTCTTCAATTTGTCCGCATATTGTTGCCGCTCGTCCTACTCCACCCTCGGCCACTTCCAAGCTTGCGTGGAATGTGAAAAGGGTGTCATCACATATCCCGAACAATATCGTTCTGCAACACTTTTTTCATTCCTCTCACATTCCGGCAATGGATAAAATGGAATATGGGGATCTTCTAAACTTACTATCTCCTCATCCCATCCTAGGCCGTCAAACATATATCTCTCATCTCCCATCGCAGACTACTCGTCTACATTCTTGTTGTGTTTGAGTGTAAGGACGTCCTTATATATTGAGTCGTGTTAACTTTGTCTACCACAATGAATTATTGCTACAGTCCAAGCTGTAGGAATCAAATCAACAAGTAGCTAGAACAACGACAAAATTGATGAGATAAAAATGCGACAACTACGTGCTTTGTCTCTTGTGCCTTGTCCTTTTATTCACTTAGTTTTCAATAGCATCAATCTTGTTCACTCATTGAAACCTTTCTTCACTTCTTCATTTGCTTTGCTTTTATACTTAACCTCTATTTCTCAATTATCTATCTACTGTGTCTATTTTAAGTAATTAAATTCAATCCGAAATGTACCAAAAATAAAGTGGTTGTTTTTTGTGGACCTCATTTCTACAGTAATGGGTCAAAAAATACTATTATTCACAAGAATATCGAATATTCTTTGAAATATTCGAATATTTCAAAAAAATAACTTAAAAATACTAAACATATTACTATTTTAAATTTCTGCCCACTCTATGCTCTCCAAATTTGCGCTCTCTGCTCTTCGCTCTCCGCTCTACGCTCACATAGAAGTGTCATCCCATGAGGCACATTGTGGGCACGGATGGAGCCTGCGCTGATGATAGATGAACAAAAATTCCGAGTGAGGAGTATGTAAATTAAAATAAGGTCTAAAAATTTGAAGTACAAAAAAATGTTGATGGGAAAATGTCCTAAGTGGTCTTGTCAACCCGGAGTTGAAGTTCCTAGGTATTACTGCCGTCTATACAAAAAACCTTCAAAAAAAACCTATGATACAAATCAACTCGAGTCGAGCTAAAACTATACAAATGACATTGAGTGATTATTGGGAACCACCTACTGCAGCGTCAGTGTCGCGCAAGACAGCAGTGTCCGCATTTGCACTGCCAACAGCTCCACTGAATCCCAAACTGTCGTCAAGGCTGTATGGGTCGGCGGTGTCACCAGTAGCGCTCAATGACACTTGCCGGGGAGCCGGCAAAGTGGACGGAGCAGACGCACGAGCAGCTGGAGGCGGAGGAGGCGTAGCGACAGGCAAGGGCGCAGGAGGAGGTGGAGGAGGCGCAGCGAGAGACGAGGGCGCAGGTCGAGTAGATTTGCCGCTAATGGTTGAACCAGACGGCTGATTACCAAGCAGCAGAGGTTAAAGAGGCAACGGCGGTGGGTTCAATACTCTAACAAGAGGCGGCATAAGGCTCTGCATCAACACCTGCAATGTCTGCTGCATCTGATTTAGCTGTTGATGCTGACGCTGCTGTTTTATAATGAAATTTTGGAAATCGAGCTGATTTATTTTGTTTCCGCCGTCTGAATAGTTAGAAGTTCCACCGTCTTGGTCAACGTCTTCAAAATTTTGTTCGAAGACTCACGTTTCTTTCTCTTCGACTTCGGCTCGGAGGAAGGAGTTCCAAACTGATGGCCAGAGGACGTGGATGAACCTGGCGCATCCGATCTCCGGGGGGTCTCCAGAGGAGGAGCAGGATCTTCCTCGTCCTCGTCGTCCTCCGTGGCATCGGAGGAG
Source organism: Pohlia nutans (assembly GCA_022496805.1). NCBI lineage: Eukaryota > Viridiplantae > Streptophyta > Bryopsida > Bryales > Mniaceae > Pohlia > Pohlia nutans. The sequence continues at coordinate 6,671,185 of CM040106.1, read as the reverse complement.
GAGTCCCCATCGTCGTCCTCATCCGTCTGTGTTGGAGGGCCAATATCCCACCGATCATGGGACTTCCTCTTCAATGAGGAGGGCCCGGATCGCGCAACAAGGGTACTGTGATTCCCCCCAACCTGCAGAGGGTATCCGTCCTCGAGGAAGTCTGCCTTGTCGAGGTCCAAGGCGTCGTTTGAGATTAAAGTCCAGTAAGCTATAAGCAGATTGGACCTGCAACACGGATAGCTGATAGCTGTTCACGCAACACATGTGCACAAATAACATGGCAGTCGTTAACTGAGTCAGAGGTCAAAAAAATTGAGGAGCAAGAAAGATTTAGATCGGCTCGAGCTAAACTTTGACGGAGAGGCAGGTTTAAACTGTGTCGGAGAGACAGGCAACCATAGAGGAGATAGTTTCAAGTCAAACCAATCTAAAGAGAGAAGGAAGTGTGAAGGTTAGGTCGACTCGAGCTAAAGATAGGGGAAATTGTGAAGGTTAGGTCGACTCGAGCTAAAAAAAGGGGGAACTGTGAAGGTTAGGTCGAACCGAGCTAAAGGACTTGCACACTAAACGTTTAGCTTGACTCGACTTGAAATTCTGTGCCGATTTGGATCTACCTGGGAAGGACTACCGATAGGAGGTTTAGGTCGACCCGAGCTAAAATATTACAACGCTAACACTACAAAGGTTTAGGTCGACCCGAGCTGAAGAGCAAGTGTTGGACTACGTACCAAAGCAGCACAAGTGATCTTGGATCCCGCGTAGACGGAGAAGATATTCGATCCCATCATCGTGAACGACCACATGAGCCACTAGTAGAACTCCATTTTGAGTTCCCCCTTGTGCAGGCGGTACTGCTGCTCATCGTACGCCCGAGACTTTGTATATACCGTCATGATTGGTGCGTAGAAGTCGTCGGGGATCTTCACCATTAGTATATCGGGCCTTTGAAAGAAGACGAGGTGAACTATTGCTCGTGCCTTCTTAGAATTCGCCAGAAAGTCGTACAGACGCTTGTTCTTCGCCAAATGGTAGTCGGCATATTGTATCTTGTGTCTGTGGAGGAGGTTGTTGTTCTCCGCAAAATGAACAGATTGGTTCTGCTCTGTCATATTCGCACGGATAAAGAGCCACGCAGGTAATTCATCAAACTCCTGTACACGTCTCCTTTTCAGAGACGACATGAACTCGTAAGAGTACGGCATCACCGTACTGGACTTCTCTTTGTTCTCCACCCCTAGGAGGTACCGAAAGTTGATGACCCCCAACCTCAAGTACGTAGATGTGTCGGCTGTCCAGGCGCCCTTGGGCCACTGGGCGTGCTCTTTGTGCTGCAAGTCGTATGGCCGGTAGTGAGCGTCTCCGGCAGGTTTGACGAATTCTTTTCGTTTGTCCTGGAAGACATAAAAAAATTTGTACGCGTGAGGTGAGATGTCGCCGGTTTTCGTATTTTTGCTCCTGACCTACTTGGCCTCTCTGAAGTATTGCTCTCTCGGCCGCTCAAGCAGGACATTCATGGTTGCCCTCGTGACGTTGTACTCCTCCTTGAACTGCCTCCACTTCACGAGCATTAGTTCCTCCGCCGGATTGAAGAGTCCGAGATCACGATTGATGTTGTGCAATTCCTTCATCACAAGGTGCTTCCGCTTCCTCCTCTCCACCCATTCCTTGGTCGACTAGCACTTGTCTTCAACCAAGGATATGGCCTTAATCGTGACCTTCGGGTAGCCCTTGTTCCACTTGGGGTTCTCGCGGTAAAGGATATGTTTGGCGAATTACGCGAGGTCCTCATAGGCTAAACTCCCAGCCACTTGAAGAACTCGCACGTGAGATTCCCACTCTCGGGATTCCAGTTGGACTTGTCTTTGAACTACCCCTCACTTAAGAAGTTCATAAAACTCGCCGGCACCTGCGCTTGAGATCACTTCGCTCCATAGATCAAACACGTCGTCCGGCGCAGTGATTAATTTCAGCTCATTGTGGATATCGAGCATTTCGGATGCATTACTTTTTTTGGCGTCCTTCTGGGCCTGGGTCACGTCGAGCATCGCGAACCGCAGTTTCATAGCAGCTTGAAACTCCTGCATGGGTACATACATTGTTAGCTATTATACAGTCATTTAGGTCGACTCGATCTAAAAAAACAGATGTTTGTGGAGCGCATGGTTTGCAAATTAGTAAGCAAGAGAAAGCACATTACGAGCATATTAGGTCGACTCGACCTAACTTGAAGTTGGCTCAGATCTACTCTATGGGGTCAAACTACGAAGTGGAATATTTATAATACAAGCATAGCAGCAAGCAAACTAGGTCGACTCGATCTGAACATTATGTGGAACTTGGCTTTGTTAGTCGCGGACTCCCTCGTCCTGGACGCTTGATGAGCCGTTTCCACTAGCAGTGCTTCTTTCAAGTTCTTAGGGCGCCTAAGATTTATCCATACTTGCCGCGCTCCCAATATGTTTGTCGCCCACGACGGCTAGATGGCGCCGAAGTGGTTGACGCGGTTGTAGTAGGCGGATATTTGACAAAAAATTTCATTTTTATTCGTCCAAACGACAAAGCAGTTCCATTGCGCGAACTCTTTGATGTCTTTCGGGGCATCCCTTTCTCGTGCATCATGTAACTTGATTTGACGCTATTCTGCCCATTGATCAGCCAAAACTTTCCATCTTTGATGGAGTCCCAGCTAGTTGGCCGCTCGTTTGATCGCAAGGCATTACGCACAGAGTCTGCTTGGTGCTCCTATCGGGCATGCTGATAAGGAAGCCCATGATCTTCCTCGCATGAACCGGCTCGTAAGTCTTGATGTTCATGTGCAGTCTTGATGTTCATGTGCAGTCTTGATGTTCATGTGCAGTCTTGATGTTCATGTGCAGACGCCAGTTGTTCGATGGGGATCGATTTTTTGTCCTCAAGTTCGAACAGGAACGCGTCGGTGCCTGACGACCAAAACGTCCTGTACGCTTCTGTCGAGCGTGAGTAGTCGGGTTTGTTGTTGCCCACCATTGGCTCTAGCAAATCGGTCACAGCGGACGCCAAGCTATGCTCGTTGATAGCTTCAGGTGCCGTCTTCTGAGCAGGTTGCCTCCTCTTCGAGGAGGAGCCAAGATGGCTTTGCCGTGGTGCTGGGGAAGGTGTCAGAGGCGTGTTCGGCTTGCGTTTGCCTTCGCTCTGTTGGGGTCTTGGCGAGTTTGTGCTCATGGATCCCGCACTCGCTCTCTGACTCCGATTATTGAGGGACACACTTAAAGGTGTCATCGATTTTTTCTGCATGTCCAGCTTCGCTTTCAAGACGTCGAAGTTCTGGATCAGCTTCCGGATCTTGGAGCAGAGCTTTGCCCCGCACAGCGGCAGACCTTTGGTACTCTCGAAGAATTTGTTGTCATATTGTTCCTCCAGCTCCTTAATGCACTCACTGAACTCGGTCGTTTGCAGGGAGTCTAGTAGGGGGCTGATGTTGAATAGAATCACAGCCGAGTCGAAGGTCAGCGTGAAGTTGTACTGCTGCTTCTTATCCCATTCCGTTCTCGTGGTGAAGCAGTGAAACAAAATCTTGGATCCATCACCCGCGTTGATGTCCTTCACCTTCTCATGGAATGAAAGAGGCAGGAAGGCAGCTGCATTCTTAGCCTTCGTTGTCAAGCAGCAGTCGCGTGTATTTTCGATCATTTTCAGACTCCAGAACTCTACCAATTCCTGGTCTTGCATGTCCCAGAACTCCCCAAAGTTTTCCAGGTCGTCTCCCGCCTGGTCATCATCCACGTGTGGCTGATGTTCTATTTTCTCGTAGTAGAACTCGAGGCTTGGCACTTGCTGTTCCTTTGGTGTCTTCTTCGCCGTTGCCATTTTGTTCACAGTGCGGACAGACAATGATATAGGTTGGTACGAGCTAAAATGCGCGACACACACATCTTCATGCCTCTACAGAGAAGAGTAATTTTCTTCATGCATGATCATCAGTGGCGAACAACTAGGACGTCTATTTTGATCAGGCCCACATCATAATTTAGCTCAGGTCAATCTAATTTGCTTGAATTGGAGCTTCGTCCTGGTTTCAATTGATTCTTTTATTTTTCATTGTATGCCATTCAGGAGAATGCAGATTGTCTCAATCTTCATGTGCACATCATATTGGTAGTAGATTTGTATAGTTTAGGTCAAGTCGAGCTGAATCTTACTCAGCTCAGGTCACTTTATATTGCATTCTGGGGTAAGTTAGGTCAATTCGAGTTGTAGTGCCTATTGTTATACGTTTAATGGGATTCCATGTGGTACAAATTAGGTCGACTCGAGCTGAATGTAAATGGAGTAATTGAATAGTTCTGGATTATTCTAGTAATCTTGCAGTACTACTTACATATAGCACAGGTTTTTATTTCCTGGCTTCAATGTATGATTCATTATAAGAAATTAAGCCGAGCAGTTAGGGAAATTTAGGTCCACTCGATCTGAATGTGCGTAGTTTAAGTGCAATTTCATGCTTATTGATATCAGGTAATTAGGTCGAACCGAGATTAATTTAGGTCGATTCGAGCTGTATTCACATAGAATCTATTTATATTTCATAGATGGTACATTTGTATCTGGAAGACTTTATCTCCTTTAATTCATCAGCTGACTCTATATGTGCGATTTTAGGTCGAATCGACCTAAACTGCTGGATCTTGAGAGTGCTATCTAGTGCTGAATTCTACGCATTTTAGACCAATTTTTATTACCGTTTAGGGTACTTTAGGTCGATTTGATCTGAATTAACACATTCTTTCGTATGTTTTTTTGTAGTTTTATGTGTATTGATTGTAAGATATGGTTATTTAGGTCGGGTCGACCTGAATGGACTGCAATTTTTATTGCAGTTTAGGGTAATTTAGGTCGATTCTATCTGAATCAACACATAGTACATTTCCATGTGCTAGACTTTCTACTCTAGAATTTGACAACTATGATCTGTATTTGCGGATTTAGGTCGACTCGACCTGAACTGCTAGATGGGGAGAGTGCTTCTACCTTATGTTTTCTTGTCAGTTTGATGTGAATTGATTATAAGATATGTTAATCTAGGTCAGGTCGACTTGAATGGATTGCAATTTAGGTAGATTTGAGCTGATAATTGGTGAACTTTAGATCGGGTCGATCTAAACTACCGTTTTAGGCAAGAGTTTCTCTGTCAATTTAGTTGTGGTCGAGCTAAACTCACATCGATCTAAATTGACATCGAGCTAAACTGCCATCTGTCACATGTAGGTAAACCAAAAACCATGGTGCTCAAACATAGCAAAACAGAGCAAACCAAAAACTACTCTCTATCATTTACACGTTGACCATGCTTTTAGTGCACAGCAGAATGAAACATTATAGAATTGATAGTAGTCAGTAGAGCACTGACCTAATTTCCTGGAATATGATTTGGAAACTCTACAAAAAAAATTGCTCATGATGGCCGAATTGCTCAATCTGAAACATTGCAACCAATACACTAATCAATGACCTGAACTTGTATAGCATACAGTAAATTAATTTGGAATTCAATGTTTCAACCATATCACAATTCAAGAATCTCATTCACACCTAAACCCTGAACAAACTTGCTATATCAGCTTCATTCAATCAAAACAACCATGCATTACAAATCCATGCACCACCACCCATAGAATCAGTACAAGAGCTCTCAATCTATGAATGTACGCTAATAGATTCATTTATAAAGAAACCCAAATCGAAAGTAAGCACACTCATCACTCCAGCAACTCGTTCACGGAATAAACTAGACAAATCACTCCAGCAATCACTACAGAATAGGCTTGCTTGATTCAAGCATGCATGCCTAAACACATTCACAGCATGAAATTTGCAGCAAGTAAGTGCATCTAATTTGAGTATTAAGTACCTAGAGCATTCAAACCAAAAACGTAGCAATCAATGCACAAACAACACATTCAAGAAAAACCCAAATAAGCAACACTACAATTGCTACAAAGAAATAACACAAAAAATGGGTTAAGACTTACCTAATTCCTGAAGCCTGAAGCCTTGATTCGGTAATACAATTGAAAGAGCTAAAGGTACTGAAGCCCTCTACCATCACTCCTGAAGCCATAAACCCTAAACCCTAACACGTATCTTCAAAATGTGTGTAGACCATGACACCTTCAAACTGCGCCTTGAAATTCTAGGCAAACCCTAACTGAGAACTGTAACAAGAAATGCTACAAACCGCAGCTCACCAAACAGCTTAATGAGCTCATGCACTCTAGACAACTAAAGGAAATTTATCAGATGCAACAAACCCTAAGTATCAAAAACGTATGGAACGAAGCTCATGAACGAGTACACCAAAACCCTAAAGAAATAGAAACAAGCCAGAAGAATCGAACTAGGAGCAGTACCCTAAACCTGCACTCTAAACGGAGGAGAGGTAACAACGAACACAATCGCTAAACAAGAGAGACAAACAAGAAAGAGAGACAAGCCGTAAACAAAAGAGACAGACAAGCGGAAGGAAATAGACGCGGGAGAGAGAAGGAAAAAAAGATCCGAAATCCTAGCCATGCGAGAGAGACGACTTGGACTTCTTCAGACGGTAGCGCAACTCGGGCAGCGGCCACGGGGGCAGTGGGCTATGGGCAGCAGGTACTAATGTATATATTTGTATATATACATGTATGTACATATGTATGTATGTATATACATGTATGTATGTATGTATAATCATGATATACATTTATATATTTTCACACATCTGTGTATATATATTGTAACATTACCGTAAGTAAAAGGCAGTGTCGGCAAAAAAATAATACCCCAAAAAAATGCCAAAAGAGAAAATATAATTATTAAGTATTTTGTCGAAATCACCACAAATTAAGTCAACAAACAGTCCAAAAAAAACCAACATCCAAAACTGGATTAAAATATGACATTCAAAGAATATTGTAGACAAAAATTTAAAATAAAACGTAGATTTTGCAACCATCGTGAATTTTCCAAATTTTTCTCCAGTGCTCTTCGATGCGGTTTGTGTTCACATCAGAAGTACTTAACTCTTAAAGGGCTGATGGAGATATTGCACGTGGAAGGCAAAGTCGGTACTTTCATTTAAAGATAATTAATAACAGTTCAAAGAATGAAGGTTGGCACTTTCTGAAGTAATTATTACGAATTTGGCTATTAATAGCAACCACTTAATTTTTTGCGTTTGCTAAACGTTTTTATTTTTATTTGTATGGTGAGTGTTATTTTTTCATCAACTACTGTTGAGAATTGGGTTCTGAGTTTGTTTTATTTTTGACTTTATGTTTGGTTTTTTATTGAATTTATTTTTGTTAATTTTGACAAAATACATAATAAAGTTATTTATGTATTTGGCATCTTTTTGGGGAATTATTATCTACTGACCCTACGTTGCATGTGCGGTAGTAGACACATTGGCGTATATTTGACATTTGTTGTAAAAAGAAAGGTTTCAAATTGGATTTCCAATAGCTCATTAAAATCAAAAGGACCAGCATTTTAACCTCACTTTTTATTGTAAACCCATAGGAGGTTAGAATCATGTCAAATACAATGGAATATTGTTGTGCAAGACTGGTTGGAACGGGCTCCGTGGACCTTTCAGAGTTAAATTTGGTCTATTACATGAGTTCTAATTCAAGAATGTCATAGACTGGCAACTGTCATTTAGTTCGTGTTTTAGCACATCCTACAAGTCATTTTAGAAAGCCTAGTAAATTCCGTACCAATTGTAGACAAAATTTTAAAATAAAATGTTTAAGAGCCAGATAATAATAATTGATATCTAATAATACCCGATTTCTTAAATACTTACTTTTGAAAGTGTTGACATTGCCTTCCACATACTATATATATAGAAATATATATATAACATGTATTTGTACATATATATATATATATATGTATGTATATTATATATACATATATTAGTATATGTATATTAGTACGTATAATTTTTGGAACCCTATCTTCGATATTACGTTGTTACGTAATATTTGGAAGAGACCTCCTCAAGACAAAATGTTTAGCGCCCGGATAATATTTATTGATATCTATTGATACCCAATTTCTTTATACTTACTTTTGAAAGTGCCGACCTTGCCTTCCACGTACTATATATATATATATGTATATACATATATATATATATATATATGTACAAATACATGTTATATATATATTTCTATATATAAATATATGCAAACATATATAACAGGTATATATATTTGTACATTCTCGTGCTTTTCACATAATTTCTGTGCAGTACTTATTCTAATTTCATGTGTATTTCCTCAAGGTCCCAATGTTCAGAAACTGGACCGCAAACAAATTCCTAGCCCTGTAACTTACTCATACAACCTTCAGTTGGATGATCTTTATGCAAGTCTCTTTAGAAAGCCTATCAAATTTTCTACCAATGACAATAAATCTTTGATTTGAGATAGGAAGCTGTTGATAATACTGGAGAGGCCTCCGACTACAAATATATCTAATTTTTTGGGTATATTTTATGCTTACAATGGTCTTCTCATATGCCCTTCATGTACATCTTTGCCATGCTAATATCTACTTCCGAGGCTAGAATCAACTTCTATTCAAAGGGTTGGTACGTGTACAGGGATTATAAAGGCCTTACAGCGTAAATTTTGTAACCTACTAAAGTATTTTTTAATTTTCATCCATCCACAATTCTCTATGGTATTGTATTGAGTTTTTAAAATAGAAGGTATATTTTGGAGCAATCGTGACTTCAATCTTAATTCCAAATTCTTTAGCCTCTAAATGCCCTTACCTGTGTCCGGTTTAGGCAGTTCTCTGAAGATGTATTATAAAATGCAACATGAATATTTGGAACTTGATGTATATTAAATAAAAGTAAGAGTTATACATTTTGAATTCTAGATTCTATTAATATGCAATACTCTATCATTGCTATTACTAATATTTTCTATAAAATTTGAAACATATAATAAAAATTTATTCTTTAATTCAATTACGAATAAAATATAGATAACATGTGGATGAAATCTGTTGTGATAGGTTATAATGTAGTACTGTAGGTGTTGTGAGTTTTGAAAAAAATTAGATGCTTGATTTTATGAGTTTATAAAAAATTCACACTGCAATAAGATTACATGAGAATAATTGGCTTGGTATTTTAAATTCGAACATGAATCGTAGAAAGTATGAGCTGATGAAGTTTAAGATTTCTGATAATTCATCCATCCGTAACATACACGTACTTCATCATGTGAAAGAGTGTCATATATATATTTGGAAAGCTATTGAAAGGGTCTATAGCGTGAATGTATTTAAATGAAAGTATTTGTAAGTTCTATAGTGGTCGTATTAAATGTGGATGATTTCACGCACAGATGCTTTAAAATATTACGGACCATAAACATTTGATAATATACGGATCATTTAAGCTTAGTACCTTCAATTTGGACCTTTTTTATTCTAATAATAATGTCTAGCTCTATAGTTAATTTTCACATAATTTCTAGATTGGGTGATATAGAGTTGTATCATTCGAAAGTCATGAAATATTAAATATTTATACTTTAGTCATGCTTTTAACGATTTTGGTTTGATGAAGTGGACTGCATGGAGAACAGATTAAAATGATTTTGTATTTAATTTTTGGACGTGAATCGTAGAAGTTATGAGCGGATGAAGTTTAACATATCTGATAATTCATCCATCGATTAGGTTTTAGGATAGAGTAATTTAATGCTTTCGGCGTATTAAAAATTATTTACAACTTGTGCGTTTCTTTTTATCATGCTTTTGGATCATAATCTCTTGAAATTTAGGGTTGAGGCCTCATAAAGTATAGCAATTTGCGATTTTGCATAATTATTATTTACATGTAGAAATTGCCCTAAACACTTGCATGATTTCAACGTAATAATCATGCATTCGACAAATTAAATATGTTTACAACTTGTTGGTTAATTATGATCAAGCATTTGGAAGCTAATTATATAAGACATTTATGACATAGAGTCCCTAAATTTCTGCTATCACTGTATAATATTAATATTCGTTAATTTTCACTTAAAAAATTTGCACTACTGACAATAACAATACGAATAGTGCAATAATTAGGATTTGGAAAAGCATGGGTTGATATGGGTACCACTATAAAGCGTGAGTCGCGTAATGTGTGACTTATGTCTAAGTCATTTTAATATGTGTGCTAGACATCCTGTCTTTGATACCAAATGTATATTTGCAGGCATGATTCGTATCTATAATGCCCATAGTTTTAATAGTATTTCAAGATTTTTCTAGATTTTTGTCATTCGTAAATCTATTTCTTATAGTCTCATTATTATTTTGTTAATTCACGTATTTAACGCCAAATATATATTGCACTAGCTACACGGTCTTGTTAATATATAATTAAATGTGAATTAATATTTGCAATTGCTCTCTACCATGCTTGAATATATTTAGATTTTCCATATATCTATTTAATATATTTCATTATTTTGTAATCAACGTGATTAATGCTTTTAAATTCAATAACACAATGAAGTAACACATTAAATTTGATTTTAACGAAAATAACTCCAACTATACTGTAAAATAATTTCTTTTATATATTTCAAACACTCCTCATCACGACAATTAGATTACATTTGTCATTAACATCACTAACTATAATAATAAAATGCATCCTGACTTTGTAAGTGGATTACATTTTGACTTAGTTACTATTTTGCAGGCTTAATATTGTAGTCAGTGAAAGATACATTGATAGATACACTCGGGGATTACTTTAGTTAGTGTAGATTTTGGGTACATATAACAAAGGATATTTAATAGGGGCTGTACGAAACAATTGGAACATGCTACTATCTGTAGTATGTTAAGGGTATATTCTACGTATATTCCACAAATATTCCAAGAATATTCCTAAATTGGTTTTATCACACCCTATATTACTTTTATAAAGTATAAAATTATAATTTTTTATCTCAAATGAATATAATGTTCAGTAATTGAAGTCCTTCTGTATGCCAAAGTTCAATTGATAGTATTGCAATTATACTGAACTTGCAAAAATGAGGTCATAGATTTAAGAAACACTACAATCGTCAGAAGTCACCATGTTTTGAAATATATACTTTAAAATTATTCTTAATATTTAAGAAGTCCTAGTCAACAAATATTAAAATTTTGTAATGATCAAATTTAGACTAAATTTTTAATCTTAACTTCCAAATTTATAATTCAGTATTGGTGATAGAATCAGTAAATCCTACCGTACGGATGGAATGTAGAAGTCAAAATGTAAAACTTTCATTTCTATAAAAATTCAAAATTATTCTTAGTTATGAATAGTAATTGCTGATGATGTTTACCGATAGTTATATTCAGTGGTTACCTTAAGGGAGTGAATGTCAAGAATTTAGATAACTGTATGAGAACAAATATTGGGTGTCCTTTTTTCATTTAAGTTAAAAATAATTAATTTATAGAAGTAATGTAGGGTGTTTTAAAACTATTTAGAGAATATTCTTAGAATATTCTTAGAATATACCCGAACTAAACTATAAATACTAGAAGATGTAAAATTACTTCATAGCCCTCGATTAAATACCCTAAAACTGCTCATGGAATTTACACGAAGTTACCTCCCCAAGGTGGTTATTTTATTGTCAACTACGTTTCTACTTTCTACAAATCCAACAAAGTGCAGTTTGAATGATATTATTAGTACGATCTACAATTTAGTATAGAGGAATGTCTCACTGTAGAATTTTCCGTTTCCAATTTTCTTGTAATATGGGCAGGGCTGATTTTTCACAAAGTTCTAGCCCGTCCACGTCCAAAAACCTTGAATTGAAAGGCAAAACAAATTGCAACCCGTCCCAAAACCGGTGATTTTAAAATCAACCCGTCCATGGAAAGGTTGAAAAAAAAACAACCCGTCCCAAAACCGGTTGCAAATTGAAAATACCTGTCCCGTAATGTTTAGAAAAAAAAAATTAAAAAAAATTAAAAAAGAAGAACAAGATCGGTGTCGAGGTGAGTGCTTGGAGATGGTGGAAACCGTGAGGGAAATGATTCCAAACAAGTCTTTATTTGAAGCTTGGGAGTTTGCAGGTACCACTCCAGAGTGGTCTATCAATTGGCGTGGTTTGAGTAACTTGTGGAGGAGAGTTATGGTGATTCCTGTGAGCACTGCAATATGTGAGAGGGGTTTTTCTAAACAAAACCTCATCAAAAGTCATCTACGTACTAGCTTGAAGTTGGAGACTTTAGATGCTTTGATGCGCATTTCATGTGCAAATATTCTAGTTGAAAATATCAATTGGAATGCAGTGATGCTTGTTTGGAGAAACATGAAGGATAGGAGAATTCATCCACTTGTTTGAAGGGTAAGTTCTTTTTTTTTCATAATATTTTGAACATGCTTACATTAAATATTAATTATTCAATTTCTAAGTGTACCTTCAATTATAATCTTTGACATTGTGTTACAAAGGTTCTAAATATTGTAGTTGATAAATCATTGTTTCCAGGTGAATCGAGCTCTTGAGGATTGGTATTTTGATTAGGTATTAGTGGTTTGACTCCATTATGCTTACATTCACATGTCATATATGACATAATGTAATTGATATTTGCACCATTAATTTTTTTGGGAAATTTTACATAAAAAATATATATATTTTAGAACCCGTCCAAAGTGAATTTAACCCGCCCAAAAACCGGTTCATTTTTTTAGAACCCGTCCACTAGAAATGTTTTTTTTTTCTGAACATATCCCTGGACATGTTAGGAACCTTGTGAAAAATCACCACTGAACATAGGGACGGAATCTATATTTGAATGAAGTATTCAAATACTGTATAGAAATCTATTATTGTCGCGTATATTTTCAGTAAGCTTTTATTGTCCTTCACAGTTGTAAAGTCCACCAAACTTCGTGGACGATATGATTTTTTAGTGGATGAGAAGTGACGGTTCAAAATTCTCCCTTGCTCTTCCCGCCATATCATTCCCACCTTATTGTCTATAAATCTTGAAGTGCGACTGAAATATTCCTTTTCGTGTTTCTTTCGTGCTCATGCTCCTCCGTACGCGTACTCCACCACACCGGTTCTTGTATTCTCGCATAGTCGAAGGGAGGAATTTCTTTTGCTTTGAGGACAGTGCGTGTAGTCGCGGGCTGAGGCTGTAGAATCGTGTCAAGAGGCGCTGTGTTCGCGACATTTTCCGGTAAGAGATCACTACCTATCCACAACTTCAAGATCTAGGGTTAGCGCGCACCATTTAGGTAGGATTCGTTTTCAGTTGCATCTCATACTGTTATGTTATTGTAAGCATTAGGACGGCACCTTCTTTCACACAATTGTATTTGGCGTAGCTTTCATGTGTAATCCACAGCTCAGTTGGTGTTGCTACAATTTGAAATGCAGAATGCCCATGCCATTGCTTCCCGATATTGTCGCCGTAAATTCCGGGACATATTAGATCGACTCGACCTGAATATCTCGCCTTGTACTGGAACGAGAGTCATCCTCCAGTTAAGGTCGAATCGACCTAATTTGCACCACTTTTGCCTACATTTAGCCTTGTACTGGAGCGGTATACATCTTCCTGTATAGGTCGACTCGACCTGATTTGCACCAACGTTACCTGTATTTCGCCTTGTAGTGGAGAGAGAGTCATCGTCCAGTTTAGGTTGACTCGACATAATTTGCACCAACCTTACCTACGTTTAGCCTTGTACTGGAGCGGTTTACATCTTCCAGGTTGGGTCGACTCGACCTAAATTGTACGAGTACTCAGAACTTGAACACCTGGCTTCTAGTGATTTATTCAGCTCGACCCGACCTGAATTGTATAAACATTAACTGTTCTAATCCAAATTCAGGTTGAACCGACCTAAAGTATACAAAGCACATCATTCCTGTAAACATTCTATATTGTATTCCGTGCCATTTTTTCTCCTCAGTTTAGCTCGAGGTGACCTAAATCACAAGGACACTTAGATCTCATACGAGCCATTACCTCTTGTATCAGTCTATTGTATCGACATTTTAGGTCGACTCGACCTAAACTACCCGGCTAGTGAACTTCTTTTGGTAACTGCCAGTGAGTCATATCTCTTAGCTCTATATTTCAACTCAGCTCGTGTCGACCTCAACTAAGGGACCTTTCCTTGTACGTACATGAAGTAACCGGATTGTGGAGTCAATTCTTCAAGTCAAGTTAGCTCGGTCCGATCTAAATTGATATGATGATTGAATCTATGTCTCGATAAATGTGGATCGATACAAATTTAGTTTGGGTCAACCTAAGCTGAGACATAGTCGAGACAATTTAGGTCGAGTCGACCTAAACAAAATCTGAAGATTGGCCACACCATTACGCACGGCCTCCACGAGTATCGACCCTACTTCTTCCGAATCTCTCTAGTTCCGTATGTACATCTTCCGAATCTCTTTTGTTATTTAGCTCGCCTCGAGCTAATCAAGCATAGGGGATCCATATCCAAACATTATATTCTAATTTCAGGGAACTCAATATTTTAGGTATCTTCAGGTCCTCTGTCGCTGCCATGGACCCTGCTCGCATGCTGATTGCTGGAATCGACTCCTCCAACGATGAAGCTGAGGCCTAACAGACACTAGACGTCGAGGTTCTGGATTGTGAAGGCATTCCGCGACGTCAGTAGAATACTCAGTATGTAGCTTTGTTCAATGACGACGGCTTGCATGTTGGGGGCGGAACTTGTCATAGCGTCAGCTCAGACCTTGTTCTTGGTGCGAACGGACCACTTGGAGACACTCACGTTGCTGTTCACATAGTCCAAAGTCACTTTGAGGTAGACATCCCCAGCGAGTGGAGGTACTCGTTGCCGGCTTGGCCGATTCGGCTTGTCCATATCAATAGAGCTAGCCTCCATGATCATGTAATTTGCGACAACTACAACCGTCGCCAAGCTAGTCTCACGCAGCCCTCTTCCGCTAGGTCGTCAAGATATACTAGTACAGTGAGGAATCCACCCCGGGAGACTTTCCTCAAATCGCAGCAACTCCTTACTCAAGAGTTCATCAACTTCCTCTCTAGCACAGTTTGTTGCAAGAAGAATTGCGTTCAACCCTTCATGAGGGATAAGATTCGTGCCTTCCACGAACGTATGTATCAGGGAACCTCCTTCCTGTTTGTGATCCACATGAAGATGGACATCCATAGGCAGATTCGTCGTGATTCTCAAAATCGGAGGTTGGTGGCTATCGAAGGTATTGATGTTTGCGTGCGAGCATGGATGCATATTGCAGGTGTCCCCGAAGCAACATTCTACCGTTACCAAGCATACGCAGTGCAGGGGCGGCAAGCGCATCTTCATGGAAATTCGGGAATTAAGAAGCCTCGTAATCACACCGTTCAAGCCACCGCGACACTGCGATGTATTCTAGAGAAATCTGCGGACCTCATGTCCCATCGTACGAGGAAGCTCAAATCCGGGGACAAGGTCGTTTCCATGATACTGCCGGCAACCTTTCAATGGAAAGACACCATTCCCGAACTCAACGCTGCGAATGCAGTGTTTGGTTTGAAGGAAGTCTTGCCTTTGAACTTGAGCAAGATTAGGACATCCACCTTCAGTGAGTTCGACGCTAAGAAACTAGGTGTCAATTTCACTCGGTGCGCAATATGCGACAATTTTTATTCTCTTAGGAGGGGATCAATAGCTGGATCGCAGCAAGGGTTGCTCTGGGCTAAGAAATTAGACAAGCATTTGGCTCTTGCGCGGGTGCACCGAGAGTTCTATTACGCCAACCGCACCTGATCCTTCATCTTCCCCCACGAGTGTCTCACGATCATGCATGACAAGATGGACCATGCAAAAACGGCCTCTCAGGTTTTCTCCCACAAAAGCAAAGACATTGATCACCCTGTTAAGTTACCCATTTCCGTTACTGGTATGCTTGCACATGGCCGCGCCGATGTGCGCTACGCTCATTACGGCCTGGATCTATTCTCGCACAATTCCAATTACACTATCGGCTCAATGGCAAAGTTGTTGCGGGATCTAGAGTTGCCTCCTAAGTTTGCATCTCGGGAATTGTTTGTGGGATCATGGTCATCTCCTTTGTTTGATGTAGTGCTTCAGCAAGCAGAGACATGCGAACCATTGATGCGTTCGACCGCTGGAACCTCTCCTCTAGCGACTCCTTTGCCGCCCGTTCTCCATGTGCAAATGGACAATGCTACCACAGACAACAAGAATAGATATGTTTTTTGTTTTTAGTCTCTTCTCGTTGTGAAAAAAATATTTTGTGAAGTATATGTTAATTTCATGCTGGTGGGTCACACCCACTACGACATCGATGCATTGTTTGGAAGGTGGATCATGTTGTTGCGGAAGGAAAACTTTCCTACGATTCCTTTGCTCATGAAGTCCTTCATGGACGTGGAATCTATCCCCACTATCCCACACCTTGTCGAAGAAGTGCCTGATTTCAAAGGATTCATCGAAGGCAGTATTCTGGAGGGAGATGAAGCATTCGTAGGGCACACTAAGGCACAACAGTTCAAGTTCTACTTTGACTCTACTGGTTGTCCGGTGATGAAGTACAAGATTTTCTGCACGGACGTAGACTGGTTGCCCAAAGAAGGTGGAGGGATGAAATTGTGGAAGGAGGATTCCGAAGGTAGGAGTTTGAGGCCCCGCGGAGTGCCAATTCCTGTTGAGCAGCGTCCGATGAGGAACGTGGAAGACATCTCAAAAGGTATATCTGGATTTATCAAATACTGGGAGAATTTGTGCAATGAGGACCTCACCGGGGAATTCAGAAGACGCTATGAGCACTTGATTCTTTATTGGCGGGCTGTGAAGGTAGCGCTTCAAGAGCCTCCGCAACCGTCCAATGTTTTGAAAGACGGCTTCTGGCCCACATCTCGGGTTGAAGCGATTGTGGAGGATCAATACGAAGAAGACGGTGACATTCGGGAAGAGTTTGCAGAGGATGACATTTACGTTGGGCAGATGCGGGGTCGTCCATTGCCATCATTCAAGGTGGGTCGAGACCTCTACGAAGGCTACTTCGTTGCAATCCGACCAGCAGATGGTGACACTCGACCAATTTGGATTGCGAGGGCGTTGTCTGATCCTAACTGTAACCCAGAAAGACCAAATTGTGTCCTCATTCAGTACTTCCGTCCAACATCAAGGGATCAAAATGTGCAGGACTACTACACGAGATGAGACACCACTAGAGGTTTGCGTTGGAAGGTTGATGAAACGGAACCTCCACTTTGGGAAGAAACAAATCCTTTGATGACAGCATGGAACTCTAGGATCAAACGAGGTACTGTCGAGTGCATGATCAAAATTCCATCATCTTAGATCGAAGTCATTAACCAAAGTTTGGCTTTGTATAATTCTACTTAAGCCACTGTTGTTTGGAGGCGATGGAGAGTATGGCTTGCTTGCTAGCTCTATGTGATAGTGTGTATTTGACTATTATTGTGATACTTTGCGCTTTGATGTAAGCGATATAGAGTCTATACTATGACTAGTTCATTACACGTTGTAGATTTCTTTTGACCTATTTCTCATTTTATATTTGCGTGTTTTAGTTTGAAGTTGAAGATTTCCATTTCAAAGACTTAGTGTTTTGATTTTGAAAAAAAATTACGGTTGCAAGTGCAATATTTATACTTTATTAATATATTTACTATTACATTGTACGTTTACTTCTTTGTATATTTGATCCGTTTTCCTTCAAAGATTAACTGTAAATGTTTGATTTTGAAACAAGTATATATAAAAGGTTTAGTAGTTAAGACCACTGTTTTTTTGTTAGTGCGTTAAGCACTTGTCACAGTTTAGGGTACGGGACTGGTTGGTTGTTACAAATTTCCTGCCTGCCGAGGCTCACTTAGCAGCACTAAGTCATGCATATCTCATATCCGCTCAAACGAATTCAACGGGAATCGAACCCGGACCACCTTTACGAGATAAACACCCATTTCACAACCAACCATTGAGCTCATGACTTGGTGTCCACGAGATGAGAAACTAGTTCCTTAAACATAAACATTATTTTTATTTCAAATGATACTATATTAGTTTGGGAGCGACCGTTCTTTTCATGACTCTCATTTTAATGGAAACTCCAACTTCCATAGGATATATGTACTAACTATCCACCTAAATTGACAACCCATTTAGATTCAATCCTCCCCCTTGAAAATGAGAGATATGATTTTGAGAGGTCCTTATTCTCTCATTTTAATGAATATTGTGTTTTATGCCTTTGAAGCCACAGAAGCATCTTGAAGTCTATTAACTAGAGACAAATTCTGGATTCAAATAAAATTTAGGGATGTTGGCGGGTCTACGTCACTAATGGTCAACGTAACAAGTGCTTGATATGAACGCCAATTGGGCCAGTGACACGCAACCCATACGTCCTTGGGGTTGTGGATATTTTGATTCCTACCGTCAAAAGTCAAAGTATATTGGTGAGCAAGGGAAACTTGTGACATGTGCCCAACACATTGACGTCGAGGTCACATTGGGTCCTACCAAAGATGAATTGTAAAATGTGTAATTAAGAATGTCATGGAAAACGTAATAAAATTGTAGTGCAAGGAATTATTTCAAATGCTGCGTGTCACATTTAAAAGAAAACTGTGCATGAAAGTGGATGATTGCCAGTCCTCTCTTCAAATTATCAGAGTGCACATTGTATACACAATCGGATTAGTTATACAAAAGATCTCCACTGTAAATGCAACGTTTATTGTGAATGCTACTCAGTATGGGTCAAAGGTCCTAGGTCTCAAGAACCTCACTCATCCCCCCATAACAATCAATCATATTTATAGGTGCACTTGTTTTTTGCACAATGTATATTAACATCTATAATAATCTTTTACCTAAATCCGCTGCCTCATGCTCACTTACAATCAAAATCCAATGTTCATCAAGGTCATAGCTTGTTCACGAAGACTTTCTTTCATAATTTTTTTTATAGTCAGTTGGTTTCTTAAGTTTTCTGAGCGCAATGTATAGACATGTCCTTCTACCACCTAACATGTGCAACATTTTGTTGTATACAGTTTCAGTTTGTTTGCATGATGGCATATCCGCCATCTTGCCACTGACTACATCGATAAAGCTATATGCCAGATGATTGATGAGCACAAAAACACCGATATAGATATTTGGGATTACATCACAATACAAAATAGATAATTGTCTAGATATTATCAGTCCAAAATTGCCACCCCATTGGGAGTATCTAATATGCTAGAATCCTGGTCACTCATCTAGTGATCGCAGTCCAACATTGCTAGCAGCTCTAGATGATAACCACCAGTCTTTGATGTTGAGGTAGAACTCTTCAGCCTTTCACGAGGTCTTTGCATCCTTGTAATCTTTATAGAGATTCATGTGCATTTCTCGGAAGTCCTACCAAATATGCTTTTCTATATGTCTCACCAAAGAGCTACTTCAATTAACTTTGCAAGACCATTCTCTACTAATCATCTTCATTTTGGATTCTGGTAATGGTAAACAACACTTACAGAATCTAGCTTGCTTTAGCTGTGTTTTCCATAAATCCATTGAAGTATGAGTTTGGAACCGCGTTCTATTTCAATAATGATGTCGCTCTTTTAAACAAATGTCTTTGAATACTCTAACTTGAAATATTTGATCACATCAATTTATACTATGTCCTTAGAGTTTTACTTAGATTCATGCAATTAGTAACTTTTCATTCCAGGAAAAAGTAGTAACAGTATTGCAAACTAATAAGCATGTATAGTTCATTTACATTAGGAGAGGAGTCGGGCCTAGAGAAGGCCTCTCTGCTTTGATCAAATCGAGTACAACTCGAGGGTATTGGGCGGGCTTTTGGAATGGCAAGCAACTTGAAATTGATCTGAACCGTTGCAATGCAAAGAATCCATCGACAGGAGTAGGAAGTTTGAAACTTTGCCCAAACGGTAATGATTGCAATGCGTTCCTTCTCGTTGCTTCTTGCTTCAGCCTTCCCGCTTTGCCACTTCAGCATTCATTTCCCGCCATACCATTTTGTCACTCACTTTCTTTTATTTCAGGTTTGCACCATTTCTGAGTTGCTCTACGTTGTATTTGCTCTACGTTCAGAGCTTTTTCTGTTTTGCTTTCTTTTTTTGATAGTTGAACTAGATATGGACAAATAAAAGATTTCCGCTACAATAGAGGGAAAATATGCACCGTTAATTAGTCGGAGTCATACGCTCCATGAGAAAACTTCAAAAGCGGAATTTCCAGATCTTTGTGCTTGTGGAGCAACTATTATCGATTTGTGGACAGACATGTCAATTTACCCTTCCCATCCTGAATCGAGTAAGCGTCCTAGTTTTAGATCACTGAGCCATATGCTACAATTTTTAGGAAACGGTAGAAATGGTCCGCTTGATTACGTACAGAGGTTGTGCCAATCCGATTCTACAATTCAATATTGTCTGCAAGTGATTGAAAAGAACAAAATTTGATCTCTAGCTCCTTAGAGAAAGATAGAATTCTCTAGTTCACTTAGCGAAATTGCAATCTCGTGTGCAATTAGATGAACCTAATCGTGCAACTCTCGTGGCCAATGACGTGTTGAAGGATGTGGTGAGAGCTCTGTGAGAGGAAAACAAACAATTAATTCCTTCATTTGAGAGCCTCATGAACATATTGAATGATAGATGAAAAGAAGAAAGTGAAGAGCGCATGAAGTTAAAATTGGACTTTTGGATAGAAATTGAGACCTTGAAGGAGTTTCGTGAGAAATCGTTGCAAGTGATAGGTGCTGAATTAAAACGCATGAAAGCAACGCTGAGACGCAGGGAAAAGGGACTTCAGAATTTGGTAAAGACTCCATACGGATATCGCAGAGTTGTGAGAGATAGAAAAGATTTATTGAAATTAGCTTCAAAAGGAGGACATGCTTAACAAATGATGAGACTAGCCAGAAGTATTATCGTTCAAGCCACAGTGAATAGAATCCAAACATTCAATAATACCTCTGGTTCAAAGAGACGTTTGTATAGCACCAAAGACATACAAGCCCAGACTCAAAAGGTTCTCGCTTCCATGTTGTCACAAAACGGAGGTCAATGCAATCTGTGAAGAGCCAAAGTTGGTAGGAGTCGGTGTTAAAATAGCAAACAAGTACCTAGATAAGATCGAAGAATTAATACAACCGGTTGATATCCTAGAGACATGTGATCGTAATATGATCTCACATAGTGGCTACAACGCTATTTACAAACAATTCAAAAATGGTGCTAAACTTGCTGGGCTTGGGATCAGAATTGGATGCCTCCTCAATCCTTGGCAGGTTTCCTGAGCACAAAAGATGCTTAACATGAAGTTGTCAGAGTATGTTGGAGAATATTACTCTATCAACGAAACTTTGATGGTTTGACCGAGCGCTAAGTCCATTAAAAAAGAACCAGTGAAGGTTACGTTGAATGAAGTGAATTTGCTATTCTGGGATGTTGAACAAGTACAGCGCACAATGGTGCTCCTCTATGGCCTAACACTCTATGGTACTTATCTTCTTAACTCTCCTCGTTGATATCACTCAAATTAATTGAAAGATTAATTTAAGGACGCATGCAAATTCTATAATCATGCGGTTTTGGATACTATTGTGTATACTCAATTACAAACTTGTTTGTAGGGTTACAAGGCAAGCCGTTGATCTTTGTTCTTAAGCTAGACAAAGCCGAGATAGTACACGGCGTGAAAATGGAAAGAGTCTCTATAACTCTAATAAATAGAGCTCTTGATAGTTGTATAGACCCTGAATCTAATCAGTACTTCTCCGTTCAAGCTGAGAGAAAAAAATCGCCAATAGCTGCCTTTTAGATACCTCGTGAGACGCATGCAATATTGAGTTGGGTCTTCAATTTGACAAAGATTCTTGCCGTTGTTAAGGCCCAAGAAGTTGGCCAACTCCTTGAAGTTAACGGAGTAGGTTCATTTGCCGTCAAATGGCACATTGCAGCTGACATAAAGACGATCAAGGCAATTTATGGCTTATCACAAGGTCCCCATAGCCCCCAGTGTTGTATCTACTGTAACCAGACTCAAATGAAGCCTGTTGTTATGACTACAGCTTAAGCCAAGGCAACTATGAATAACCGAAAATATGTTTGGAATGACGGTTTGTTTTCTAACAAAATTGTTACGGAACCATTGTCTAGGGAGGCCACTTGTGGATGCTAGAAACCCTTTTTTGATATCCCATTGGATTGTGTCCACATCTGTGTACTTCACGCTATGAATAGAATGATTGAAAAGATTGTTCACATGCATTTTATGCATGTTTGGACAATAAGAGACTCTACACTTCAAAAGCTCACTATAGATGACGAGCAGAAGGCTATATCTTTGACTAGAGCTCATGAAGGAAACGTAGTAATTTTTAAGGATGAAGATTTGTCTGGAAAATCAAATAGCGTCCCAAATAAGCCTTCTTTTAGTGGAGCACATGCTTTGAAATTATTCATGAGCACTCCCAATGACACGTCTCCGATTCTTTGCAAGCTCTACGTGGATGTTGTGAATTTGGAAAGAAACTTCCTGCGTAAAGGGCAGGCTAAGAGAGATCGTTTAGAATTGTGGTCACTTTTGGACAACTTTCGACCTTATTTCAGCAGTTTGAGGCTTAAAGAAGATCAGTCTCCTGATGACTTCAACGAGAAAGTATCTGCATTTGGATGTCGGTACATCAAGTGTTTTGGAGAAACCCATGTTACTCACTACATGGTATGTCAATTTGAAATCCTCTACACAATTGTGTTTTGATATTCGAGTTATCCGTAAAGTCACCTTGGATTTGAAGAATAACAAAGAATTTTGCTTTGTATACTCTTATTTTTTCATTCCAAATAGTTAAGAGGTGTGGAAGATCTTTGTCGTTTATCATTATTAGGTGTGTAAGAGGTGTGTAAGAGCTTGGTGGTCTTCAAAATTTTTCAAAAGTTTTCTTGCTCCTTTCTTGGTGCTAAAAAACTTTTGAAAACTTTTGAAGACCACCAAGCTCTTACACACTTAATAATAATAGACCACCAAGATCTTTCACACCTTTTAGGTATTTGGAGTGAATAAATAAGAGTTTAATAAAACAATATACTTTGTTGATTCTTCAAATCCAAAGTGACTTTACGGATAACACAATTTCTTCATTCTTTTAACTAAGTTTTTAAACAATGTCTCTAACTTTATTTCTCTAGATGCAGCTTGTTGTCGTTAGACACGCTAAGTTTATTATTCAGAAATACGTTTCTTTGGCAGTTTGGTTGTGCCAAGGAATGGAAAACAGTCAACATGCAGCAAAGACAACCTGTTCAAGGCATACACAACATTCAGGAGGAAAAATTAAGAAAAGCCCTCTATTTCAAACCTTTCAACATTGGTTTCGAATTGTTGGCCATAGGTTACGCAACAAAGAGACGGAAGGATCTAATCCTCCTCACCTTAACCTAGTCCTATGAGCTGAAGCTAAAATTCAAGCAAGGCGAGAGGCCTCCATTAATTCGTCCTCAGCTGCCCTTAGTGCAGAGTGGAGGGCAAGGTGCATCCGGAAGGCAAGTCGATGGGTTCCAAATCAAGAAGCTGAAGACTTTGGTACCATGCCAGTGTAGAAAAGCTAAAGCTGGTGTAAGTTCATATAACCATATATAATACATTTCACATTTCAAAATAACTCTTCAAAAAATAAATCAACAATTACATACATTGTATGCAGGCTACATGTGTAATGCATGCATGTTAAATAGGTGTCTAAAGAATTCACACTGATGAAATTTGTACATGTTAGTTGTCCAATGTTGATTTAAGTTTAAATAATATCGATTGTTCGTAATTCAATTCCATCATACTCCAAACCACGTTATTTTTCAATACCCAGAAAGTACAAGTAAAGAAACTATTTAGCTCAAGGTACAATTCATTTTTTAGTTTACCCAAAGTGTATCTTGGAATGTTCACAGCAACATAATTGCATGTCGTAAAACCATGTCCAGTGAAATGTCATCACGTTTTGGGGGTCCTTACAACGTGGGAGGTCCGCAAAACGCTCGGGGGGTGCACCGTATTTAACATGTACGAGAACACGTGAGTGCACAAAAGGAGTATTAATTTGAACAATGTCGTATGACGTATACATACAAGAAATACATTTAGAACTAAAAATAATCACGTGTACTTACACTAAACATATAATTAAAACGAAATATATATGTTTACAAAGGTATTTAGACATACAACTTCTTGTATACAAAGGGGTCATGAACGCACGTGATTTTCAAACATAATGTAGAGTGCACCCCCCGAGGCATCACAACATTGCATCATAGGTCATCAAGAATATCACAATCACTTGATCCATTGCATAGCATTCAACCATTCTATACAGCTTTCATTCCATCCTCGACGAGCACATTTACTTACAGTAATTGCCAAAAGACATCAAAGTTCAAAAGACAACAAAAAGACGACATCGAAGTTCAAAAGAATATCACAATGACTTAATTCATTTAATTCACATTTTGATATACCTTGGAGTTTACATAAAACAAAGAACAAAGTGCCTCACAATTGGAAGTGCACTAATTTTTTATAGAAGCTACATTTGGGAAAGGATATGTAGAACTATTTACAATTTGAAGCATATTTCATAGAACATCATTTTCAAAGTGATAGTGGTATAATGTTTATTCCAAACAGAAAGAAAAATATAGGATCAATTGAATGCAAAATTCGTTTTGCTTCTTTGAGGTCCTATGGATACTTATTGTCTTGAAGCCTAAACATGAAGGACTAAACATGCACCTTGAAAACACAAGCCACCTTGACACATTCACCAAGTAGTAAATGGTACAAGAATGATGGTGAATTTGTGGTGAACACTTGCTAAATTGAAGTGGTTGCTTAATTTAGCAAGTGTTCACCACAAATTCACCATCATTTTTGTATCATTTACTTGGTAGTGAATCGGTCAAGGTTCCCTTTGAAAGTACTAAGTATGCACTATCAAAAGAATTGAACATGAACTATTGAGACCGAAACCTAAAGATCAACACACGAAACAAAATTTAAACAATTAAACCTTCAAATCAACAGCCAAACAATACGAGGAAGCAACTCTATAGCCCAAGGTACAATTCAATTTTGAGTTTACCCAAAGTGTATCTTGGAATGTTCACAAAAACATAATTGCATGTCTAGTTGATAAAAACTAGGATCGTTGTACTACCCTTAATATCTTCGGTGGCACACACGACATTATTGTAACATGCTTCTCATTCCTAACATTGCCCTTAGATGCAACATTGTCATTCACTATCCAAATGTTAGATTCAAAGTCGGCAGGTATTCCAAATTTAATTTGTATCTCATGACGGAGTTCGTATACTGACCATGTCATTCCAACTTCGATATCTTCTATGCAACCTTCTAATTCACATTGCAATATAACTGTTTGCACACGCTCATACTGCTCCATGGCCTCCCAAGTTTTGTCTGGAAGCAACTTGTGTCTTGTAAATAAAGTTTGCATAAAGAGTGACCTTGGGGATGTGGTACGTGAATTTAAGAGAGCCCATGGCAACAGTAGTCTTCACAAACTCTACATCCCGGATCCTGGTTACCTTCGTATTCTAACCCTTGTCGATCAATGAGGAACATAACTCCTCAGTAACAATGTCGTATATAAAACTGATATTTAACTAATTATGGACAAATCCATAGTCCAGAGATAAGTCGGCTGATTGCCGATAAAACATGTTACACTATCATAGACGAAAATGATAGACGAAAATTTTCTGCATTCATAGACGAAAAAGACGCATAATGAACTTAAAATTAGCATCCCTATGCATTACATTAAAAATGAGGCCAATACAAAATTGAATTCCAAAGTTGATCTACAACTACAAATATATAAACTACATCTACATCTACAACTACATTTGTAGCTACAACTATAAATAGAATGTCGGCCAAAAGCCGATACCTTTTCTAAGAAATAGTCACTAGAAAATTTCATTCCAATCACGCTTACTATATTTGATGGATTGCCCTACTTCATAATGTAATCCGCCAAGTCTCTTAGCAATATGTTTCAATATGGATTCCTATGATATGCAGAAACATGTTAATTGACATAACAATCCAATGACACAAAGTATCTACAAATCAATTTTCAGCAAGATGTGTTCGACCGTAGGTAGATCCCTAAATAGAAATCATTATAAAACTGGATAAAATCAAATTACCAATTCTAACTTGTTTAAGATGACCTCATAGGAGGAATTGACATACACTGAAATACAGTCATATTACGTGTTGGTCAACAACATAAATTGATATGAAATTGATAAGTGCACTTAAATGAATGACCACTAGAGACGTGATTGAAATAGACTTTACACTATAAACTTAAAAGCCCTAAAAAATATACAATTACTAGATGATTAGGAGTTCAAAATCTATGACTAGCTATATATAAAGGTTCAATGGTATCTACCAAAAAATATAGTCAAAATTGAAAAATTGCATATTGGCTGATGGCCGACAAGTTGAGCGTCCTCCTCTAAGAGGTTCATATAGGGCAAACCTCTAGTCTATCAAAATCATTTTGGAGTTTCTTGCTAAGAATAAATAGGAGGAAGAAGTTTAGTTGGTGAGTCGAGCTTTTCCACATTGTTGTAGAATGCACCTTCTCCACTGTCCTCGTTCAAAGCACGTTTTCCACAAGCAACTTTAGCATTTGAACGGCCAGAGTCCCAAGCACCAATCGATGTTGCATAATACTCTAGATGATCCCCTTTGCTTTTACTACAAAAAAACTCCGATCAAAGTGGTGTTGGTTCTATCGGCTGCCGGCCGATAGAGTTCACTTCTCTCATCTGCCTTGTACCGTAGCTAAATGCTTTCTTTGCTCCCCTGTTCCACTCCTCCTTACTTGTTGCAACATCAAATCCCAACACGGTTTCAACAACTCATGTTACAACCTCTTTGAGCTTAGTGATCTTCAAAAGTTTTTTAGCACCAAGTAAGGAACTAAAAAATTTTGAAAACTTTTGAAGACCACCAAACTCTTACACACCTCTTACACACCTAATAATGATAAACCACCAAGATCTTCCACACCTTCTAACTATTTGGAGTGAAGAAATAAGAGTATAATAAAGAAAAATTCATGGTTGATTCTTCAAATCCAAGGTGACTTAACGGATAACTCCAATGTTGAGGAGAAGGTTGGGAAGAAGGTAGTACAAAAGGTTGAGAAGAAAGGTGAGGAGAAAGGACACAAAAATAATGTTTACACACCACATTTGCGGAATCCGACCCTAAAGAAATGGATTCATCAAAATTGGTTTTCAAAAACGGCGTGGGCCGAAAGCTCAAGCCCGTTTGTAAAGGCACAAACTCCTCATGTCGGCTGGCAGCCGATAAAGAATTATTAAACAAATAATAAACCATTGGAAGCATCTTTTCAAGACCTTTCCAACGATATATTTCACGCCCTATAATTCTCAAAATTGCTGTCGCAAAATGAAAAAGAAAATTGTGAACTAGTTTAGTGACTCCAGTTCAGGCTGCTTAGTATCGGCTGCCAGCCGATACAATAGTCACTAAACTATTAGTTTCAACCCATAGATTTATAAGTTTGAAAATGTTTTCTACATAGATTCAAAATTGTGATTCAAATATATACAAAAGTGTTTCAAAACCACACAATTTTGTTTCATGTACTCTACATCTAGGTCCCAAAACCTTGAACTTTGTTTCGTAACTAAATAATAAGAACATTGTATCGGCTGGTAGCCGATACACTTTTCTTTTGTGTCGGTTTGTAGCAAACACAAAATGATATGTTGGCTGGCAGCCGATACAATGCAAAGTCCAAAAGATATCTTACCTTTGAGGTAGTTGCGGACGTCATCTTTAAAGCTATCGGCTGCTCAACGTTTTGTATCAGCTGCTCACATTTTTGTATAGGCTGGTCTGAATTTGTTGTTGGTTGCCCAATGCTTTATATCGGCTGGTCTCAAACCGTTGTCGGCTGCCCTACATTTTCTATCGGCTATTCTTTGCAATGTGTTGATTGATGAACTAAAACAAATTCAAGAATTTAAGTGGGTGGAAGTAATCTGCAGACAACCGACATTGGGAGAGAGAGAGAGGAAAACAGTGCAAAGAAAGAGGGAGAATGTTGAGAGAGTGAGTAGAGGAATGAGAGAGGAGAAAAATGAGCCCCGCCAACCCAAACCTAAAGCCATCATGAGTAATGAGAGGTATGGAGGTTGAAGTGATGATGGGAGATGTACATTCCATCTGTCACATCATTTTCCGCCAAGTTCAAAACTTTCATCTATCTCGGTTGTTCCATCCGCCAATCGCCATTGTTCTTCATTCATTTGCTCTTAATGAGGCTATTCCTACATAATTTTTCATTCATCCACAAAGTTTCAACCAATTCTCGATTCAAAAATTTGGCGCCAAAAACTTTGCTCCAATGCGAGTTTGAAAAGTTCTTGAATTGGGCTCCAATTTGGAATCCGTTTATTGTACTCATTTCTTTTTGTTTATATTTTCCATTTCCTCTCACTTCTAGGACGTGCCAGTGTCAAATTTAGGTTGTGAGCATGTGCGCAAGTGTGTACAGTGTGAGATTTAGGATTGTGTATATGTGTGAATATGAAGATTGTGTGTATGTGCAGATTTTTGTGTATGTTTAAAAATTGTGAGGATTTCTGTGAGGATTTTTGTGTGAGGATTTAGACTGTGAGGATTTTGTGTATGTTTAAAGACTATTAGTTGACCGAGTAAGGACTAACTTTGTAAAGGTACCAGTGCAAGGTTGTCACGGTTGATTCTCAAGGTTGTAATGTCAGTTTCCCTAAGGGTTTTGAAGTTCTGTTTTAGGGTTTTAGTATGTCAACAATAAAGCTACCTAATTGTTCAAAACTATTTCTCTTCAAAATGCCTATTTCAATACTATTCAACTACTTTTCTAGTTTAAACTACTAATCTAGTCTAATCTACTTTTTAGTTGCTCTAAAGTCTTTATTGAGAACATTTTTAAATTGATTTCACCTTCTATTTTTTAGTTTCTATTAGTACCATTTTCTATATTATTTTTCAATTTATACGTAATTCTTCATCAACCGATACCTATTTTTGTATTGGCCACCGACAGATACTTATTTTTGTATCGGCTGCCAGCCGAATCATTTTTTTGCTACCAATTCTTTTTGTTTTGCAATTGAAATTTAGAAAACTGCAGGGTGCGTAATATACCTTTCAAATGGTCTTGAAAAGATGCTTCCAATGGTATATTACATAACCTGTAATTGTCTATCGACTGCCAGCTGATACATTTTTCCAACTGCCAATTCGTATTTGTTTTGCAACTGCAATTTTGAGAATTATAAGTTGTGTTATATACTGTTTGAAAGGTTTTGGAAAGATATTTCCAACGGTATATTATATGACTTGTAATTGTCTATCGGCCGCCTGCCGACACAATTTTCTAGCTACCAATTCATTTTTGTTTTGAAACTGCAATTTTGAGAATTATAGGTCGTGTAATGTACTGGTTGGAAAGGTCTTGAAAAGATGCTTCCAACTGTTTAATACATGACTTGTAATTTTCTATCGGCTGCCAGCCTACACATTTTTCTAGCTGCCAATTCATTTTTGTTTTGCAACTGCAATTTTGAGAATTATAGGTTGTGTAATATACCGGTTGGAAAAGTCTTGAAAAGACGCTTTCAACAGTATATTACATAGCCAACACATTTTTCTAGCTGTCAATTTATTTTTGTTTTGCAATTGCAATTTTGAGAATTATAGGTTGTGTAATATACCGTTGGAAAGGTCTTGAAAAGACGCTTTCAAAAATATATTACACAACATGTAATTTTGTATCGGCTGCCAACTGATAAGAGAATATGCTCAATTTGACAACTCTTGGTGACTACGTCAGGTACAAAATCCTCTAAAGTGGATACAATGTCAGAGCGGTTGATCTCGCTCCAGCTGCTAGTCATCCTATTGGCAACCAATTGATACTATCTACTTTGAATTAGATCAAACTTGAAGATGAAGAAGTGAAGGAAGAGTGATGAGTCACATAAGGACCTTGATGGCGAAGGCAATGGTAGCTGTAACGACGTCAAGGGTGAAATTTAACTCTAGGTCCAAATTATGGGAATTTCAAGGTGGAATAGTGGACTCCTATGAAAGCCAAGAAAGAAAGCAAGGAAGTAGTTGCTAGAGAGTGTTGGACATAGACATGACAAAAAGAGCCGTGTCTCCTCCAAGTAGTTTATGCAAGCATTGATATGTTCTCCCATCGAATGACCTCACACATGAAGATGAGGCTTCATGTTACTAAGGTGATTCAACAAAGTTGCAACTAGCAACCTTGACAAATTTGGAGGTTGTTGGCGCCATAATGGATGAAGATATTGACGAGGAGGGATAAGATTTGCTTTGTGCTTTTGTCGTGGCTATCGGCTGGCAGCCGATACACGATACTTAGGTATTTACAGAAGTTCTAATGATCGATTTTGGTCACTTGAATTTCAAATGATCCTCTCCGGCTAGAATGGTTCATGTTTATTCACTTTACTTTGAGGATGATAACGTGTTTAAATCAACTTAGGACAAGACATGCACTTAGCCGATTGTCAACTGTAATGGTTATTGGAAGCTAATGAATACACAATACACAATACTCTTGCATTTTTAGAAGCAAGAATGATTGTATCATATGATTTGAATTTCATATGATCCTTTGCAACTAGAATGGTTCAAGGCTTGTACATTCAAATTTTGACAATGTGATTAAAACAACTTTTTTACAAGTTAAGCGATGTAACTTGTACTATTGCCTTTATCAAGATGTTTTTTACATTTCACTTGCTATCTCCACTAATTATATACAATCAACACATTTGTGTGAAATGTTGTTTGTCAGGTCACATGACTGTCTAGCTCCTTGCTTGTGCACACTTAGTTCTTTCTCCACATGGATTCAATTCTATCATATAGTCAACTCAAGTACTCCATGTTTTGTTCAAACTATGATCATGTTGAAGAACTTTCTCATTTCAGGTTATTTAGTAACTTTATCAAATCCACCTATCGGCTGCCAACCGATATTTTCCTAAGTCGTTGTCTTTGTCTTTGTGTTTGGGGTCTTTCGCTTGGAGTTTAGGACTTTTAGTGTATAGGGCTTAGGATTTAGGATTTTATGGTTTTTTTCATTGTTTAAATTAGTTTATATTTTGTATAGGACTATGCATGACCATTTTAATTGAGGAATATTTTTTATTTTCTCCGTGTGGTTGTTCAAAATTATGTTAGTAGGCCACCGATATTTTTGTTTTAGCAAACTATGTTTATAATTAATTATCAGTTGATCACTATGTGGTATGTTCAACTAAATGTATTAATTTCATATAATAATTTTGCAAACTTATTTTGTTTCACAAAACTATTGTATGAGGTTGATGGAACGGTTGGTAAATGTATTGGCGGGCCGCCAATACTTCTCTGTGAATACACTACAATTTTTTTTGACTTGGCTCAAATTCAAGTGTGTTTTGTATTTTTATTTTAAATTTTATCATTTCAATGTTTTTCACATCACTTTTGTTCCTATTTTATAGTGATGAAGTGAATGAAATTGTTCATAATTGGTCTATTTGTCCATAATTTGTCAAAAATGGGTTATAAGCATTATGTTTGTCCTTTGCATGTCATTTCCAACATAGAATAAGTCCACATAAATCTCCGATTGGCATGAACCATGATAATGATTACGGAAATGCAGTCTTTAATTAAAATCGTCGTTCTATAAAGTATGATGATCTTTAAAAATTAAGTTTGGTGTAATTTTTGTACATTCCAGCTGCCAACTTCTGAATATTAAATATTCTCTTACTTGATCTTGTAGTAAATTATTCGTATTCTATACAGAGATCTATAGTAAAATAATTCAACATAATATATATTCTTGTATTTTAAAGGCAATATGTTCATATTATGAGATAAATACAACATATAACAATGCATAGTATTGAATGTAAGTTCATTGTAAAAAGAATTATCTACAAAAGCTTATATCATGCTTGATGGATGCAGAATTAAAAGGTGGAATTGAGCACACAAAAGAAAATCTTCCAGAATCTAAAAGCCATGAGCTAGCCAATGCACATAGACGGCGAGCTGAAATGGCTAAGTACGTGTGTGTATATTTGTGTGTATATATATATATGTATGTACTTGATTATTTATATCTAAAAACTTATTATTTTTAAATTTTTGTAATTTCTTTTTATGATCTCAATTCATATTCATAAATTTACAAAAAAAAATTCTTTCCATAACTTCTTGAATTGTATTCAATATAAGCTTAATATCTTTATGCACTCTAGAGATATTCATGTATCTTGTTTCTGCACGTAGATTTTTACAGCTAATGTTTGTATATCTAGATTTTAATATTTTATGCGTAAAAATGATTCTAATGCAATATTTATAGTTTATTAAAAATTATTCATTTTTTGGTATTAATAAAAAATATTCATGAATGATCATCAAAATAATGTTTGATTTATTTGCTTTCTAATATTTCACACAAACAAAATTATTCAAAGATTTTTAACATTTCAAAGGAGTTTACATTCAAATATTATATATAAAATATTTTTTTTGAATTTTGAAATTATTTGATTTTTAAAATAATGGAAAAAATAATAGAATACATCTTGATTGAATTTTGTTTCACTTGACTATATAATTATTGTCAAAGCAATTCAAAGTAGGATGGCAAGGTTAATTTTATGTTAATTTTTATATTTTCAAAAGAATTATAAAACAATTGAGTTAACTCCATTCTTGAGAGTCTTTTTATGAAACCAACTACTTTTAATATTATTCACTAGGGCATTTTTGTGTGGAAATATAGAGTCTTTTTATTACAATATCAATTTTAAAAATACATAAAAAAGATAAATATCTATTCCGATTTTAGTCAATATCCTATAATAGAGAGACATTTTATACTATTTTAGGTTTTAAATCTTGCATGAGGCAAAGTAATAGTCTTACACATGGGCATATACATTTAAATATTTTTTTGGTTTGAGGTCTAGCACTAATCAAACTAGTCTACCTTATATTTGAGTTGAGTTTTTAGTTATCAACCCCTAAATGCCTAGAGCCCTCTTCAAATTTGGCATTTTTGCAAAGATGCATTATAAAATGCAACCTAGAGGGATATTTATACATTATGAATTTTAGATTCTATCCGTACGAGTAGTCCGATAGCTGCTATTACCAATAATTTTGTATAAAATTTGAAAAGTTAAACTCAAAATTATTTTGTAATTCAATTACAAATAAGATATTGACAATCTACCGATAAATTTTTTTGTGGTTGGTTGAAATGTATTACTCCAAGTGTAGTGATTTTTAGAGATTTTTTCGTTGCTTAATTTAATGAGTTGACTTTCTTTTTAGCACTTTTACACTGAAATCTTCAAAATTTTGGGTGAAACACTACAACATGAAATAAGGTATAAAAATTTCACAAATCATCCCCTTTCTAATCGGATCACATATGCATGGAGATAACTTCCCATAGAATCTACAATAAAAATTCCACATTGCAAAATGTGGATGACGAGTGATAAATCCTGGATGAAATCTGTGCATCGTCCAAAAAATAGATGCTCATGGAGTTAGGGGTTAACGTGGATTTATACTAGGACTAGGGCTAAATTAAACGCCAACCCCGTTCTGTAGTCATTGAGCCCTCAATTGGGCCTCAATTTTTCAATTGTTCCCAAGTAAAATAAATTACAAATTCCCAATTATAGAATCTAATTGTCTTTGAATAGCACCAATTTTCCGGAAATTACATGTTCTATGCTTCATTTCCAAAACCTCATCGAGATTTCAACCCTAAACCTTTTAAAGTTATTTTTTAGACGTCTTTCAAGGATCTAGTCACTTCAAATGCTACACTATTGAAAAAAAATTCAACAAGGAGCACATTGAGTATCTTAAAATGGTAGATGTTGAGCGGGTGGAATTTAAAAATGATATTATTGTATTATAATAATTTGCTAGTGGGACATGAATAGATGGCAACGGAGTTCACAAAATTGCATTCAAAATATCTTTTCATAGACTAATGGAGAAAAAAATTTGTACTACCAAGTAGCCTTACTAAAATTAAATGAAATTGCATAAAAAGTGACATTTTCAAACATATTTTAGTGAACAGAAAAGAAAAATAAAGTGTTAAATCTAATAGTCATGTATATGTGACAAAATAAATTCTCAAAATAGGGCTTAGAAGGAAAATATAGTTGAAACATTCTTCTTTAATTCTCACAAATCAAATTTAGGATTAAATCAAATCCAATAACAAAGATTCAAGATCTTTCATTGTAGAGTCTTTTGTAGCATTTTCTAGTGTTATATATCAAAGGCAAAGTTTGAAAGGCAATCAAAGCCAAAAGAAAGCAACACTACTCTTATTGAACTTATTATCATTGATTTATAGTTTGGGCCTCCACTTAAACATATGGCAAAGTCTTCATGTAGTAGCATTTAATTTCAAAGAGTATAGACAGACAAAATCTCACAGAGAAGTAATGGTAATAAACAAATTTCAAGAAGATAATCCAATTTTAATAGAGTTGTGAATAGTTGGATCAATAGAATTAGGTTTGCTAGTTAACAAATCTAATATGGAGCTTAGAGAAGGGATTAACTGATTTTAAAGGCAATCAAAGCCAATAGAGAAGGGGTTAACTTGTTACTTTACATGTTTGTGTTATGATCATTTCTATTTAGAATTAAATAAAGTAAAATAATATAAAATCAAATTATATACACAATAGCTGATAGAAATAAAATAAATAAATAAATTTTCAAAATTCTTTGAAAATAAAATCTGGATCTTATTTCCTTGGTTGCATAGTTCTAGTATTGCCCAAGTGGTTTCAAATCAAATTGCAATGTCCTCTTATTTTTATTTAAGTTTAAAAATAGTTTAAAAATTAAAAAAATGTAAAATAAAAATAACAGTAAATAAACTGAATTTTTTTCCCAAATATAATATAATACCTTTTTCTTTAACTATAGGAGTCTAATTAGTACTAGTAAGCCTATTATTGATGCTACACTTTTAGTGTCCTTCTCATGTTAAAATACCCTATTTGATAAAACTTTCTCTTAACTGTAGCTTTTATGAAATCTATTTTTATGTACAACATACAAAACCCCTTTTGCATAATATGGCATGTGTCATTGCCACAATTAAAGCAACCCAATTCATATTAAATTTTCTGTGCTCTCGTTTGTGCTAAAGTCAAATAAGGAGTTCGTTCATAAAATGTGCCTTATGGACATGGACAAATGGACCTTATAGTTCAACTTGTATGTTAGAATTAGATAAATTAGGGTTTTGGGTACAAAAATATGCCTAAATCTATGAATATGTCTAAATATTTTGAAATTAACTTGCATTTCCTCGAATAATTTGGCATCAGACGGGTAGGAGGCAAATCGGAAAAACAAACGGACGTGCAACTTGTTAGGCATCGTGACAACTATGGTTAAAGCTTGTGTCAAATTTTCATTCTTGTAGCTTGTGTAAAAATTCTTTGTGCTCACTTGCACATCTATACTATCATATAAACAATGCTAATTACTTTCTTTTGTATAAAGTTTTATTTTTACTAATTTATATTCTTTGAACCAATAATTTTAATGCGTTTTGTGTTTAAGAAAGCATTCAAAAGTTTAGAATGGGCTTTTCACTATATTCATGTGGCGCTTTTTATACAATAATGAAAGGTGTTTTCCTACTTTACATAATTTTGGTTAGCAAACATATTTTGAAATCCAAAATCTCTAACTTGGTCAACTCAAATTTTTTGAACTTCTCTAATGCAAGCATTTTCCTAAGTACTTTTGGATGATGCCAAAATTAAAAATCCAATATTCAATATTATTTTGATTGTTGTAATTTTGGATGCTAATTTTTTTGAACACTTGAATATCTTCATCTTATTAGGGAAAAAGATATTATTTTAATTCATTTATATCCATTCTTTTTTAATAATATGGATTTTTTTCTATGAAATAATACATCTCGTTGTTCCATTATTTTGCTTCTTTAGGAATTTCACTTGCTCTTTATAACTTTCTATAGCAATTTACCTCACATTTACTTAACTAGCACTTCACTAGTACTTTGTTGTACGAAAAAATAAATTCACTAGTACTTCTGGAGACACAATTAAAGGCTATTCAAATTATGTTATAATTTTATTTTTTAAATTTATTTTTAGTGAATTTTTCTAATCATTTCTTTCATAAATTCAGTACCTTTTATGTTTTTATTCAAGATTGTGCAAAGATTCTTTCCTTTGAGGGTTTTGTAAAGGTACTAAGCATATTGTTGTTAGCTTTATATTAATAATACTTCTTGATGCTACCGCAAATTATAACAAACAAAATATTTTGATAAAAAATTCTATAGATATTTCATGTGTCGTTGCTGCAATTGGAGTGCTATTTTCCTACATTAACTTTAATGTAATCTATAGATAATTTTAAACATAATTTAGTTTACATAGCCCATAATTAACCTCTTTAGATGGAAGCATGGTAAATTAGACCAAATGCAAATTTTAGTGCATCCAACAGGGCATGGCCTAAAAATACATAATAAATTGGAATTTTGGGTTTTTGTTTTCAACAATACAATGAGAGTTATAATGTTTTATAAATTTCAACATCCAATGCTTAAAAATATAATTTAACCAATGATCACATAAGTATTTTGTAAGATTAAAATTTGAAAAAGTAATAGTCTATAAACTAAAAAAATAAACGAATAATAAACTAAATGTACATCAGATAAAGTAAATTATCCTTTTTTTCTATCTAATGTCACATTTAATCATAAAATTTAGAAATTTAAAATTTACACATTCTAAAAGAAAATATAATTTGCATTCAAAATTGAATTTGGATATCAAGCTCAAATGTTACTTTTTGTAAACTTCTTAAAACATTCTAATGTGAAACTTTGAATTTATGTACATACATGAGTAATAAAGCAATAATTGTAACTATATGTAAAGTATATGACATTTTACTATCAATTTATAGGCTTTGCCCAAAAATGTGCAATTTCAATTTCAAAGAGTACATCTTTGGCTAGAATACCGTGCTTTCACACCTTTGTGGAAACCATTCCAATTTATTTCTTTTTGTAACTCATGGCTCTATTTTCAACACCTTAGTTGTAATGATGTACCTTTTACTTTTTCTAAATCCAAAATGTAATCATGTTTTTTCATTTATGTGTTCTTTCAATTCTTCTCACATTTACTTGGTACTATGTCCTAGCAATGATAATAAATTAATTGTTCAGACTCAAGTGCGGGTGAGGGCAGGTGGGTGAAGAGGGTTGTGGCTAGCCTTCTCTATTTGCCCCTTTTCATGCTATATCCGTGCCTCTCCTCAAACATTTTTAGGATTAGCATACATATTCAAATATGGAATTTTGAAGTACATAGTTGGAGAATAAAAAATTATGATATTTTGTAATACAATCTAATGGACGGAAAGTGGTGGATAAAGATAGGGGGGCATCGTAGAAAAAAGGTTTCTTTTTTATATTTGGATTATAAAATTGTCATAAATAGGTCCAATTTTTCTTAGATTTAAACAGTTATCAATTTTACGCATTTGGCTTTCCAAATATGGAAAAAACCTTAGATGTGAAAGTGCCTCAGCTTTCAAAAAAAGTCTCTTATTTACTCAAGTAACGACCTTCTCACCAAGTAGGTTGTTCTTCCCTTGTAGATTCCATCCTTTGCTTCATCCAATTAAAGGATGAGCATTGGTTGGGCAAGACCAATTGCCTTCACCATTTGATTTTCTATATGAACTTCCAACCAACCATGGAAGTTGAACCTATGAGCCAACCTTTCAAAGGACATTGGTGTATCCACCCTTCTCCTTTCCAATTATACTAAAAGATTTATTTTTAATCCCAAGGAGGTTGTTTAGAAAATTTGGAAAACGTGCAAACAAATAAAGCGAAGGATTATTTTTGTTAAGGGTAACATTCTACCGAATTATGAAATTTTAGATGAAATAAAGGATGATTTAGAATCAATTAAAGAATAATTGGACAATATACATAAAATATACTTGAAACACTCTCCTCAATTGTAGAATGATCCAATTATGTGATAGCCCCCAATTAAATACACCGTGTTCTCATTTGTATATACAAAACTACAGGGAGTGACCTCCTTGCGTTAGCAATACAAAATTTGGGTATTTTCCCTCTCTAAAAAATAAAATTTAGCATAAACACTAGATAAAATTGTCCGCACACACAATTCATCCTCGTGAATTAAAAAATGTGATCCCCTTATTGAAGAAAAATAGAGATCGAAGTGTTTTTTCCACCTAAAATTTGAAACGGTTACAACAAAAATTATAAAATACACTAAGTTTATTCCGTCAACAAGGTACTCGGAGAGGGTTTTACCTAAGAAACTTATGAAGGAATACATTAGCGTCGGCGTTAGGGTTGGGTCGACGTCGTCGTCGGTCTTATTATTATGGTTTGGTCGTCGACTCGTTTTGCCACATTGTGTTTGGAAGGAACGGGTTTAGTTGGGTTATAAATTAGGTTAAGACGAGTTCTTGTTGTTTGAAAGATGAATCAATGGGATTTGGATGCGACGTGCAAGGACAAAATCTCCGTGGGAGTGGAGCTTTGCCGTTTCTTGGGCAACATTGTTGTTACCACTAGCCTCGCCTTCTCCAAGATGAAGTTCCCGTTTCTCCCTCTGTAAGTCTTATCGCTTTTGAATCTTTAGAATTCTATTTGTAACATTTTTCTTGAAGAGCTGATTAGAGGTTCTTAACCAATTGAATTTTCATGTAGAAAAGATGCTTCATAAATAGGGTGCAATGAAAGATAACGCACCTTGATTTGTATGGGAAATGCTTGTAGGTCTTTGTACTGAGACGTCCTCCATTAGATTTGATAGTCTTTAATTGGTTAAAGTAATAGGGATTGCAATCCTCATGTTGTTAGTGAAGATGACTTACCAAATGCTGGTATTTTGTGAATTCCGTAGCAATTTGTTCCAAGTCCAATAACCACTTTAGGATTTTATTCTCCGTTGGTTTTAGGGTTTCAATGGCGCTCACTATTGTGGTGACTCGTAGAACATATTCTTCATCTCAGTCTTGATGTTCTTTCAGAATGTAAAGCTTTGAAGGATTGTCATTGTCAGCTTTGTTGTCAACCGGATCTTCCTGGCGGACGTGCGTAATAGGAGTGAATTTGTACTTGATTTCGTCTAGAACTAAACTTCAAAGCGCGTCTATAAAGCTGCCAACTGCAACATCGTAGCCCTGTTTTAGCCTTGCAAGTGGAAAATTGGGAGGAACAAATTCCAAGCTCATGAGTTCCATCCTGATTTTGGAGCATGTGACATTAGGGTCGTCGACATCTGAGGGTGGGGTAAATTGGCAATTGAGAAACAAAAATAGCCACGCATCCATGGTGGAGAAGTAGAGGAATTGCTCATTATAGTTGGTGGATGGTAATGCAAAGAAGAGCTTGTGGAGGCGTGGCCAGGGAAAGGACTGTTAAAGTTGATAGAGGAATGCACAAAGCACATACACAAACACAAGGAATGCGGAGAAAGAGATATCTTTACTCAAAGGCTCCCCGCTTAAATAGTGTCCAGTTGAGGTGCCTGTTGGCAACCCATATGGGATAACTCAACAATACAGGCCTCAAATGTAAGCCCATGTCGCAACCCCTCTCCCACACATCAATTTTTTTCCACCCAAACCCCTTTGGCTTCTAGCAACACTATCGTTTATCTACTACTTCAACGCTCCCACTTTGCGTAGAGCCAAAGCCTTCAAGTCCATATGCTATTACTACCCTTTTGTGTCGATCTCGTGTAAGTTCCTTTGGTAACACATTCATTTGATGGATTTCCAAATTCATGGCCACATTCCTTACCTTGTAGTACACGATGTCACCGCAAACATCTCTCTTTGCACGAAACACCCACTTGCAACCAATGGAGTTGCTACTGGAAGGCAATTCCCATGTGCCATTAGAAAGCAATGACCCATACTCCTCATACTCTTCATACTCCTCTTGCATGGCTTGCTCCCACTCGATCGCATCTTCACCTTGCAATGCTTCACGAATGGTTGATGTTCCATCCGATAACGCCACATTCGCATGATCGTCATCATTTGGAGGGAAGATGTGATTCTTCCACTACTCTCCGGGCAGCTTGCGTGTTTGTTCGGGATATTGCCAATTTTTTGAAAGAGCGTGCTCCACTTGCACCTCTTCTGTGCCGTATCGGAAGCTTGAACTCGATGGAGCCCCCAACCCGCCATCCTTCTCGCCTTCATCTTCATCGTCAACATTAAAGATAAGAGATTTGGAAGATGTGTCCACAATGATATCTCCACATCTTCCACTTGGACCATACTCCAAATGCGGCCCAACCGTTGGGTCCTCACAAAACATGACATTGCGCGATCCACTGATCTTCTTCTTTTCAGATTGCTTCTCCACGAACTGCTGGAACTCTTCAAACATGCCACGAAGAGTTTTTACACTCTTGATGTGCAAATGGCCGGGTTGACGATGCCACAACTTCAACTTGTCATCCTTAAGCGCCAACGCCACCAATTCACTCATATGCACTTTTGAAAACTTGACGTGGTACAAACCGTCGATTTCTTGAATATTGGCCACCGCGTCTTGACTTGGTGACAATACAAAGCTGCTCTTGTCACTAAACTGAACATGCAAGTGTTTGGCGACCAAACGCCTTATGGATAAAAGGTTGGCCTTTAGTTTTGGAACGTGGAGGACATCTTTGATAGTGATTGTCTTCACACGGCCCTTCACCTCAGTTTCCACTACAATTTGGCCTTTGCCCACAGCCTCAAGCACCGTATCATCTCCCAAAATCACTCTCTTTGGCGAAATAAGATGATAGGAATGAAAACAACTCCTTTCGGGTGCCATGTGGCTCGAGGCACCCGAATCCACATTCCAAACGTCCACACTACTATTGCATGATACGTGACTTGCCGTGTTTGCGTATTCTTAATCATCATCACTTATGCTTACGTCACAATAGACATACCTTGTAGTGAAAGCATAATCATCATCATTGTCACGTGTCTTTGTGTTGTTGGCACTCTCACCTTCTTCATCGTTCCTATGCTTGAAACAATACCTTGCGATGTGACCCTTCCTGCCGCAATAAAAACACACCTTGTCGCTAGAGCTTCCACTGCTTCCGTTCGTGGATTGCTTCGCCATAAGAGCCGTACTATCTCCACGAGACTCATTCTCATTTTTCCTCGAGAGCTCGTGCAACAACCGTGATGTCACATAGTCCAATGTGAGTTCAGAAATAGGCCTCGACTCCATAGCCACAATGAGATACTCGTACGAAGGTGATAGACTTTCCAAGAGCGTCATCACGATGACCCCATTCGAGATGGTCACGTCCGCACCATTGAGTTGATCCGCGAGTGCTTTGACCTTGTTGATATGCTCCAACATGTCGTCTTCTTCCAACATTCAAATGCGAAGGGTCCTATCTCAAATTGCAAAGATGTTCACCAAAACAGTTCAAATCACTCAATGGAGCTTTTCACTATTCCGATTGAATCAAAACAACACCTTAGTGTTTTCAATCACTCAATGCACGTAATCAACACCTTTGTGTCCCTCAATAGCACTAAGTCAATGCTCATAGACTCAAACAAGCCCCTCAAAACCCGAAATGCATTGAAATTGCTCAAAACCGCACCTTTGTGCTCCCAAGTGCATTAAACAACTCCACATGAAACTTTTGAGCTCCCCGAGGGCATGAAACACATGCAACACCTCTTCCCAAGTGCCCAAGCATTCAAAGCAGATCGTAGACTCTGCCCTTAAATCCTCAACACCTCACAGATCGTAGACTCTTCCATTAGAGCCTCAACACCTTACTGATCATAGAATCTTCCCTTAGAGCCTCAACTCCTCACAAATCACTTGCAATATCGCAAGTGCACATGCTTGAACAAAACAATGTTCCACTTACAAAAAGGGTTTGGAATCAAGAAAGTAGAGCACCAAAAGAAGAGGCTGACCAAGACAAGTGCTCCAATATGCAACTTCAGCCCTCTGCACCGCCAACTCCAAGAGACAAGACTCCTCCAAAAAACTCAAAACTGTTCCCAAAAGCTCCAAATCAGCCTCCAGCCCCTTCTGCAACGACCTCCTATGAAACGCTTCAATGCAATCCAACACTCACATAACACACATGAGTGGGCCCATAACTTGTTAAAGGTAATAGAGGAATGCACAAAGCACATACACAAACACAAGGAATGCGTAGAAAGAGATATCTTTACTCAAAGGCTCCCCGCTTAAGTAGTGTACAGTTGAGGTGCCCTTTGGCAACCCATATGGGAGAACCCAACACTACAGGCCTCAAAGGTAAGCCCATGTCGCAACCCCTCTCCCACACATCATTTATTCCCACCCAATCCCCTTTGGCTTCTAGCAACACTACCCTCTATCTACTACTTCTACAGGGACATGCAACAAAAGAGCAGGTTTGTGGTTCTCAACTTATTGAATTTGCATAGAATAGATGCCTTATAAACAGGGTGCTAAAACATAACACCCTTTGCATTTTATAAGAAGTGCTTGTGGGTCTTAGTACTAACACTTTGTCCATAAGATTGACAAAGTCTTTAATGTTAAGGTAATAGGGATTACAATCCTCATGTTGTTAGTGAAGATCGCTTACCCGCGTCACTGAGGCGCAGACTGGAGCCTCGGGCCTGTGGGCAGCTTGAGACATGTCAGCCCTTCGTTCACAGCACTTGATCCTGCGGTGGTGATTGTCCGACGTGGCTTCATATGTCGTGGAGTCACAGGCGCGGGGGGCGATGTGTGTTGGTCGCCGGTCCGGTTTGCTAAACGCGGGCGGGCGGGCGGAGTAGGCTAGCTTTTACGATTAAATGCTGTCAGAATTAGTTGATGTTAGAATCCATTGGGACATCATGGGAACTCGGCTCCTACCTCAGGGTTCAAGCAATTTCGGTTTCCAAAGTCTCTGAACGCTCAGGCAACTAAGCAGAGTGTTTAAAGGGCTTTGTATTTGTGTCGAACCTCGTTTTCTTCAAAAGCGGGCAGTTAGGGTTTTTAAGGCACTAAGGGGTAGCCCCAGCTGCCAGAAATAGGAAAGGTAGCAGCCATGATGGTCTTTTTATTTATTTGGAGAGAGTGGCGCTCTCGCACGTGCTTAAGTGATTGCTACAGAACCGAAATGGCGGTGGACGCTGCAGCAAAACCGGATAAGCGACGTGAAAGAGGAGGACGGGCCTCTCACGGACCCGGCCACGATCCAGGCCTTAAAATCGGCCGCCTTAAATTGGGCGGCTCACTATTCATTTCTTCCCCGTGCCTCCAGCCCTTTCGCCAATAGCATTTTGTATTTCCGGATAGCATTAGGGATGATAGTGCGCGACCGGAGTTAGAGAAGAGGGAGCGCCAGAAACTTAGGTGCAAGTCACGAAAGAGAGAGTGTGCGCACCCCGGGAGAGAGATGCAAGAGCTCCAGGAAGATAGGCGCAATTTGCGGAGTAGAAGAGAGGTGCGTCCGGAGTCAGTGGCCATGGCGCGGAGAGGAGGAAGCGCTGCAGGGTTCAAAATCTCAGAGAAGAGGGTGGTTCCGGCTGTTCCGCAGTACGCAGGCGACGTTGAGGAGCTGCTCACG
Source organism: Pohlia nutans (assembly GCA_022496805.1). NCBI lineage: Eukaryota > Viridiplantae > Streptophyta > Bryopsida > Bryales > Mniaceae > Pohlia > Pohlia nutans. The sequence continues at coordinate 6,627,259 of CM040106.1, read as the reverse complement.
GATCTCAAGACCATAGGATGCGAGGGGCTTCTTCACCGGGTGTGGGATTTGCAGGATACTCGGATGTTGGCGGAGATTTTGGGCGGAGCCATGGAGCCTGCCTTCCGGTCGGAGCTTCATCCGGGCAAAGTACGAACATTGGACCCGGGAGCACTAGCGTTTTACGTATGACTTCACGGACACCGCAAAGGACCTCGAACCGGCCAATAAGGGAGACCTGAATTGGGTGAAGGTGCGTTTCACCCACATCTCGGATAAGGACGAGTTCAAGGTGGAGGATTGCAAGACTCCTCGGGAGCAGCGGCTTCTTCAATTTTTGGTGCCAATCCTCAGCCCGTACAAGCCCACCAACATCACGATCACATTGGCAAAGGGCATCTTCTCCGCGCTGTATTATAAGAAGAAGATCAATTGGGGCTTCGTGGTGCACTAGACTGTCAAGAAGGAGGCGTCCAAACTCGGACGTACGAAAGGTTGCCCTCTTGCTCCTTTCCTCTATCATTTGTACACCAAGCACGGATGTCTCACAAAGAAGGAGAAGACAAGGCTGAAGATGCACCCGATCGAGGTAGAAAGGAGCCCGGCCATGAAAAGGGTGGCGCGTCCGCGAGGCGAGCGGAACCGGGCAAGGCAAGTGCAAGAGGAAGAGGATGCAGGAGGCCAGGGCGACCGGAGCGAGTTGAAGGAGCGGGAAATGGCCCGCCCGGTGGAGAGAGAGAGATCGAGGGCGCCCCAACCAGACAGGGGAAATCAGCTGGAGGAACGCCGGAAGGCAAGGGAGGATCCGATAGGTGAGCAACCGGGTGACTCCACGGCCATGCTTGAGCGCTGGAAGAAGAAAAAGGATCACCCGGATGCAGGACAACCGGGTGGTACACAGCCAGAGCAGGAGGAGCGCCAGACGAGGAGAGAAGATCCGGAGGGAGGCCAACCGGGTGGCGCGAGGCCTCAGCAGGAAGAGAGGCAGAAGAGAGAGAAGACTCGGAGGGAGGCCAACCGGGTGGTGCAGGGTCGCAACCGGAGGAGAGGCGGAAGAAGAGAGAAGATCCGGCATGAGGCACTCAACCGGATGAGGGTGGCCTCTCCTGAGCGCGCACTTGAGGGCAGCAGGAGCAGAAGAGGAAGAAGATTGTCCGAAGTGATGGAGAGGAGGACTCGGAAATTCAGGAGGTTACCCTGCACCGGAAGAAGACTCAGAGCCGGAAGAAGACGACCCCAGTGAATAGCCGAGGAGCCCGTCCCACTAACGTAGCCGGTCCAAGCAGCCGTAGGAAGTATGCAAAGGAGAAGGCGAAGCGGAAGAAGAAGCCGGAACCGGAAGGGGAAGAAGAAGAGGAGGATTTTGAGGAGGACTCTGATGAGGATGAATCCGAGGAAGACCGGGAACAGAAGCCAGTCCAGGGAGCGGAGCCAGCCCGGGAAGCAGGACCTCCCGGGGAGTCACAGGAGGAGATACCCTTCCTTGTAGCAAAGGACATCATGCTCTTCCCAATCCGGTTGGCCTTGGAAGTGGTGGAGGACAAGTATACTCCCCTGTTCAACGCGATGAGGGAAGTGGGGAATGTCCTTAGGAGCACGGATGTAGTGGGGTACCCGGAGCAGGTCAAAAATCTCCGGAAGGAGGTGGACCGGACTCACAAGGAGGCGACCAAGGCGAACTTGCTCGCGCTGGAATAGAAGAATGAGTTGGACCGGAGGAAGAAGTACATCTAGAAGATGGACCAGCACATTTGGAAGATGGAGCAGCACATCCAAAGGCTGGAGGAGAACGATTGGACCTGCATCAAGAAGGTCGTCCGGTTGTTCTAACCGGATGGGGGAGTACAGACCAAGGCACGGCTGTACGATGAGAGGATCACCCAACCGAAGATGGAAAGGGCAACACGGGTGAAAAACATCGTGAGGGAGTACGGTGTCCAAGTGGAGGAGACACGAGTGGGGTTCCAGGCGCTGGCAGAGCAGGTAATCTCGGGGGGCCCATCTGTGCCTGAACCGGACTTGGGAGAAACATGTTACCGGGGAGGGAGAGTCCCTCTGTCCGGGGATGAATTGCAGGTGACCTTTCGATTGTCAGTGGATGCACCTCAGGCGGGAGATTTGGACAGGTCATTGAGAGCGGGAAGCTCTACCCAGGAGCAGACTTCCTCGCATGTGGAAGAAGTGGAGCCGGTTGAGGCAGCCGACCAAAGAAGAGCGAGTCCAGTGGGCTTCCTGAATTCGGAAGAGGACATGGTGGAGGTGGGTACCCAACAGGGTGGGAAGAACGACCAGAGGGTGGGCCAGGAGGTAACCCGGACGGTCGATTAGACGGTGCGCAAGGGGGCAAACCGGACGTCGAGCAACAGGAGGGACGCGGTGAGCAGGTGAGCAAACCGGGTGTTCCAGGTCAAGTGGAGAACTAGGAGAATCACGAGGAGCTGCGAGAGGAAGAAGGAAGAACGGAAGAGTCGCTGCTCGGAAGCTCCGTGGTTGAGTTGGAGTCGGGATTAGTGGATCCGGCAGCGTAGGGTAACTTTTGGAGTAGGAAGATTTGAATCCTTTTGTGAATAGACTTTTTAGGACTCAAATTTAGAGGCAGTTTAGGATAGGAACTGAACCGTGGGGAGAGCCCCTCGGATTTCCGGATCCTGGGTTTGTAGGATCTGAGGATTTCCTTGATCCGGACGTTTGGGGTTTGCTTCTTATCAAGGGATATTCTTCATTCCTTGGGTCCTTTTGTGTACCACTTTTCCTTGTAAACGATTATAGGCGCATGTTCTTTTCCACAAATTGTGTGTGTGTGTGTGTGTGCTTGTGTTGTTGCTTGAAACAATGGTCCAATTAGCCCCTTGGTAACCGGATGGGCTAACCGGGTTCTGGTATAGATTCAGTTAGGAGTCCGGGTTGAAGATTTGGGGGAGTTGAGGTCGTTTGAATGTGGGGTTTGGTGCGCCTGGTTGCAGGGGATAATCCGGGTTAGTGGCTGAGTGGATAGGAGGGGGTACTCCAGGTTTTTCTCAGAACTCCTGGACGGGTAGTCCGGTAGAGGTGCCAATCCCGTTAGATCATGTAACAGTAGGGTACGGAGAAGCCAGAACTAAAATAGGCCATCAGGTACCCAATCGCTCCCGAACACCCCGGATAGTGTCCATTCCGGTTAGCAAGTTGTTGTAGTAATTTGGGGCGAAGGGGGAAACCGGGTTGCGCTTGTGTGAACGGCTGTGGGTTTGGGATAAATCTATAGCTGAAGAGCAATACGGAAAGTACCCGGATGAAGGAGTTGAGTTAGGATAGCCGGGAGGTAGTGAAGTTCCCATCACTGAAATCGGTAGGGAAGAGTGTGTCTTTAAATCCAACACCACTAAATGCAAATGGAGAACCCTCTGAGGGAAAACAGAGGTTAAAACAAAACGGGTTAAATTGTTATGGAAGACCAGGCAGAGTAGAGTTGGATAAACCTCTAACCCGGGCAGAAACTGGATCTATCCATAACTGGATCAGTCAGTAGGGGAAGATACGGTTTAGTACGGAAAAAGGAAGTTAGTTGGTGAGAGGAAGAGAGAAATCACGAAACCAGGCCAATCTCCGGAAACCTCCTTCTTCACAAAGTCTCCGCGAAACGATAACCCGGAAATCACCTCTACGAGCATTTCTAATACGAAATAGTGCGCTCTAAGGAAGTATCCGGTATCACGTGCTACGACAATTTGCAAAGTATTGGGGACATTGCATGTATTTTTTTTGCATTTTTGAGAGTTGATTTCAATGCTTTGTTTTCATTTTTTTTGAATATTATTTTTGTATAATATAGTGTAAATCAAAATGAAGAAAGATATGTAATTAATTTCTTTAATAGATCAAATTGACATTTTTATTTCATTGCTACAAAGTAGCTTATTAATTCCTAAACGTCGGCACCTTTCTGTAAATTTCACAGTTTTGCTTAGATACATCATAAAATGCAATACAAAGGGATATTTTGAGCTTGGTATATGAATAAAATTTGTACATTATCAATTTTAGATTTTATTCATATAGTTAAATTTGCGATTGTTTTCACCAACATTTTGTATAAAACTTGAAACTTTAAATCGAATATTCTTTGTAATTTGATTACAAATAAGGTTTAGGGATTTATACATGAAAGTTTCTCTAATTAGTTGAAATGTAATAGTCTACATGTAGTGATTTTTGGTGATTTTTTGGTTGCTTGATATTATAAAGGGTTGAATTTTTAAAGAACACTTCTACACTAAAATCTTCAATTTTTTTTGTGAATCACTACAACATAAACTGAGGCATAGAATTTTCACAAATCATCCTCTTTCTAATTGGATGACACATGCATGAAGCTAACTATTTATAAAATATATAGTAAAAAATCCACACCACAAAAAATGCATGATGGATGAGATACCAATGTTCAACCCTATACATCATGCATTTTTTTGCATGGTTAAACATAATACTTTATTTTAAAAAAAAATGCCTACAAAACAATCAACAAATTCAAAGTTCATTAGTTGTAGTTGTAGTTCATTCAATTTTCAATTTTTCTTTTTCATTTTGTTTTTTGTATATTTTTTTTTCTCATTTTTAAAATTTAAATTTAAATTCCAATTTTATTTATTTTTTGGTCGAAGGTTTAGAGTTTGAGGGGTGGGGGTGGGGAGGGGGGGGGGTTCTTCGTTAATATGTCAAGTACTTATTCCCGGATTTATTTATTCTGTATGTGCATGTAAGAGAAGTAAAACAATGGCATGTGAATAGTGCTGATACACTGGAATGATGAAATGCATGTGTGTCGTGTGATCAGGAAAAAAAGAGACTGCTTACAAATGTACGTGTGAAGGCATATATGTATATATGGATATACCACAACAATGGTCTGCATACAAATGTGGGTCATCGTTGAGGACTCAATCCTGCTCTGAGTCAGAGTACTCTAAATCATCCACTACTGTATCGTCCTGTCTGAGGCGTTCTAGTGCTTTAGCAACCACCTCTGGCGCTACTTCCAGTGCGCCACCCATGATAGGTGTTTTCGGGTTGTTATCCTCATGTAGGCCCGTGGCTTCAAGTCCTAGAAAATCACATGTTCTGCCGAAGGATATGCATTGAACTTCCTCCGTTAGCTGATGTTTGGAAAATGACAGAACGCCTCTCGGTTCTCTATGCATCACAACTTCCCATCCACCTGTTTGGCCACATCCGGAGCGAAGAAAATTTGTTCAATGTGGAGGGGGAAGGAAAATGACTGTGCAGAGTATGGGATCAATTTTCCGAAGTTCACGGTAGTGAATCCGTAGTCATCGCGCTTCATGGTGGCGCCATCTCCTGTCATGTTTGCTACCACCCAGTGGCAAAAGAGGACAACCACCTCAAAGTGTCCATAGTCCACGACCAGGATTTCCTCCACCCATCCCACGTACTCCAGCTCTGCGGCACAAAGATTTTTATCCTTCATACCCGCGCAACATAGTTGTCGAAAGGTTGCGGCTACTCCCGAGTCTGCAGTTGTCAATTGTGCCTCTGCACTCTAGACACGAATGTGGTTTCCAAATGCATACATGGATCGATATGACTTCGCTATGTCTGACGAAGGTAGCATCAAGGCTTTTGCGTCAGGAGGCACCTCCTCGTCCCCGTCTTCTATGGCTCGTATCACCGCTTTTGGAAACCAGACGTGGAAATCTTCGTCAGACATCTCGGCAGAGTACGCTACCTGAGCCTTCCGCTTTTTATGCCTGTACTCATGGCGCTCCCCTTCGCGACGGGCCATGTCATCCTCATGTCTCCTGCAAGATAGCCTAGTTAAGATTCAGTATATGTTCACACAACAGTAAGGTTATGAAGGCGACCTATATAGGCAGATTTGAAGGCGACCTATATAGGCAGGTTATGAAGGCGACCTATAGTGGCAAGCACTAGATTTTTCACGTGTTTTGGATTCTCTCCAATTAAAACTGTAACCGTGAACCTTCGAACAATCCACGTCAGGTGTCATTTTGCATACACTTTTACTCATATTGTATGAACATCACTAGGAGTAGTCATAACCATTGCATGAAATGGTAGTCATAATATATGGACATCGCTTCTGACAGTCACGTTGTGTACGCTTGTAGTGATAATGTCGGAATATGACTAGCAATAGTCATATTTCATATGCTGGTAGTCATTCTGCAAGCATTTTTTAAGTTGTAACGTACAGTATTGTTGTTTGTGAAGGCAGACACCAATAGATTGCGTCATGGCCACAGTGCGTACAGACCTACTAATGTGAACTCATCTCCTCTAATCCTCTAATAGGGCTGCATTATTCAGTACAAACTTGTGAATCCATCCTCGGAGGTCCAAAGACACTCGGAGTGCACGTCCGTTGCCTTCGAGGATCTCATCGTACATTGAAGGGTCTTCTTTATCATCCCACATCCTTCGTGTAGTAGTCGTATACTCTTGCATGTACTCGGTGCAGAATCCTAATGCCTCGACAATAGCATAGCCTTCAGCCATGCAACCTTCTGGTTGAGCACGGTTTTGAACATACCCTTTGAGGGTCTTCAAATACCTTTCTACGGGATACATCCATTGTGTATGCACGGGTCCACAAATTTCCACTTCCTTCACAAGGTGCATAACCAAGTGGGTCATGATGTCAAAGAAGGACGGTGGAAACTCCTTCTCCAACATGCATAAAGCAATGGCTGCTTTGCACCTCATCTCTTCTACGGCCTTGGGGTCAATGGACTTAGCACATATCCTCCGAAATACCCGGCTCAGCATTATTATTGTTGTCCGAACTTCCTTTGCCATTGTGGTGCGCACACATAGGGGCAACACTTGTTGTAGGAGGACATGGTGGTCATGTGATTTTAGGCCTTTTATTTGCCCATCCATGTTCACACGCTTCCTGAGCTGCCCCACGTATTGGGAGGGTGTCCGCAAGGAACACACTTGGTCTACAAACACCTGCCACTCCTCTTTCGTTAGCACGTACGATGACCGAGGTAATATGACGCTGCCAGGTTTCACTCCTTGTACGGGCCATAGATGTTTGCATATACCGGCCTCCTTCATGTCAAGACGGGCGCCGAGGCTGTCTTTCTCTCCAAAAATAGTTTTCATAATGTTCTCGGCAATGTTTTTCTCACAGTGCATCACATCCAATGTATGTCGAATTAGAAGATCCTGCAGAGTGACATCGACCAGTCACAAATTATATTCATGTCACATGTCACGTATCACATCACTGCACTCCGTCACGAATTATGTTTTACACATCAAAACATCACTGCGTACAGTCGTGGGATACATCATAGTGGGATACACTTACTTTCCAGTACGGAAGGTCAAAGAGACACGATCTTCTCTTTACTCCGTGTTCGTGTACAAGGTCCGGTGTCTGCCCTCCTTCATTTGTGCGGTTTGTTCTCGTCCACTTTTCTCGCTCATTCGCATATCGGAGGTGCTCTCTGCCGCTCATCCTTCATGGTGGAGGTCTCATATCAGTTTGTCCATCAAAATTGGACCTTTGACGCCTCCATTGGTGTTCCATTGGCAAATTCCGTCTATGCGCAAGGTAAACATTCTTCTTAAGTGCTTTGGAGCGCCGAGTGACTACGTTAGAGTCACATACGAGACATGCCTTATGTCCTTTTGTAACCTGGCCGGAGATTAATCCGTACGCCGGAAAATCATTCAATGTCCACAATAACATACCTCGGAGTTTGAAGGTATTTTGGTCAAAGTTTTTTTGCGATCCATCCACGCAATCAGTTCCTTCCCATAGCTGTTGTAGCTCCTCTATCAATGGTGCCAGGTATACATCCACGTTCTTCTCTGTCACACTTTCTTTTCTAGGTATTAGTAGAGTGAGCATCATGAAGAAGTTTTTGGTCACTAACCAGGGGGGAAGATTGTAGTTGAGTATGACTACTGGCCAAGTGGAGTGGCTAAGGCTTTGGTTTCGAAACGGGTTTACACCATCGAGTGCCAAACCCAACCTCACATTACGATTTTCTTTTGCAAACTCTGGCCACCTACTATTTAAGTGATTCCAAGCCTTGGAGTTTACCACGGATCTCATCACATTGTATTTGCTTTTTCCGCCTACCTGCCACTTCATCAACTCTGCCAGCCGTGTGCAGCTGTACATTCTTTGCAGACGAGGAATCAGTGGAAAGTGTCTCAATACTTTCACTGGTATTGTCTTGGAGTTGTCCACGTATCGGGATTTGTGGCATTTTGGACATTCTGTCGCGTCCTCAGATTCTTTCCGAAACAAACAGCATCCATCCCTACACGCATGTATGGAGTTGTAGGACAACCCCAATTTCATCAACAAACATTTGGCCTCGTAAAATGTTTTCGGAAGCATGTTGTCCTTGGGCAGAATCGTCTTGTGCAGTAACTTCAATAGCTCATCTACAAAGCCGTCAGTACTCCAAAAGTGATACAACAAACCAGTATAAGGAGTATGGAGGTGAGACGGTTGGAGGAGCTCCCTGCATAGTGTGGAGTCCTAGCTTCGCGTAGGAGGGTATCCAAGGCTATTCCACTTGGGTCGTCGATGGTACATGACGTGCCCCTTGCTTCCATTGGGTCGTAATGTCATCTCACGCGTCATCACTGCTTTCGGGGTCATTCCTCAGAAAATCGTCGTCATTGACCGGCGCTTCCACAAATTCTTCATCAATTCCATCATGAATAGTATGATTGTGTTCGCCTCCCCCCAAGTTCACATTGTCATACTTGTTGAAGCACTCTGCAAGCATTTGGATTACATGTATTTCCTCAGTTTCTCCATCGTCCACGGAGGTATTAGGCTGAGGCTCGCTACCTTCATCACTGCTTGCTACTTGGGGGAACATGTTTAACAGGTTGTACTCATCCTACACTTCCCAGGGACATGCACTTTGGATGTCACATTTCACTTTCAGTTCTCTGCAAAAGTAAGGGTCTCCAACACAAGTTTTTCAATAATACTGCATCCACCTTGGCAACACGGGTGAAGATATTTTATACCTCTGTCCACAGAGACAATTCCTCAACATAGTCATGTTGCGAAAGATATAACCAATTGAACTTATATTAAACTAATTAAAGGAAAAAATATGACTGTTTGTAGTCTTTTCTAGAAAACTTGACTGAGACTAGTCACATTACAAAAAACATGACTGCGTACACTTATCTTGTCGCTGCTGTGATCCTTTACATCTCCAATACACTGCACGTATTTAGAGAGTAGTGTGCAAAGAGTTCTTCTCCGGCCTTGATGTCCCTGGAAGCTATGGTAATGACACAACCCCATTCCTTGGTGTTCCAAGGTTTAGGCAACATACGAAACTCCCACACAACATTCCCTATCTGAGTTCTTCCGATGGAACTATTAATGAACCCTACGACATTTCCTTTTACTACGTCCCCGTCGATGTACAAGTCCAACTCCGCTTGCATCACATACGACTTGATCCGAGGGTGTGCTTTGCTCGAGAGCCTCTACTCCGTCGAGGTATAATGTGGGCCTACAAAGGGGAGCAATTCATCACCCTCTTTGGCGGTCTGCATTGCAAAAAGACCCCATCCCATAAAGGAGAATCCAGATACCTTCACTTCCCAATCTCTTTTCCAAAAGGAAAACCGTGTCAACTTAGGAATAGGTCCATCACACCACTGTCCATCATACATATTTAACCGCCACTTCTGCAAGGCCTGAACTCTTGCGGACGTCGCTGTCGGGATGGCGTTTGTGGAAGAACGTTTTCCGCGTAGAAAAGATGTCAGTGATGTCAAACAAGCAGCTTTTACAATGATTCTCCTCTGGGCCTACACAGTTTGTGCACATAAAGTTTTGAAGTCGGCCTCTTACGAACCACTCGGATATGCTCATTAAGGGGTAGTTGACTGGACTCACTTACCAAAATAGAGGCCGTGAAAACCGGGTCCCTTTTCCGAGTGCGACGATGTCTTCGAATTGTGGCTCGATCGTGGACTTTACCTCCCGCCCATTCCACGCATGGACATGGATACTTCGATAATCGCAGGGCGTCTGCTTGAATTTCTTCCTCTTGCCATAGCTGTAGATGCTTTTGGTTGATGAGCTCCGCTTCTTCCATCTTGAGGGTTGAACCGTATCACGGAATTAGTGCAAAAGCATAGAGCCACTACTCTGCTTAGAATCAAGTATTGCTGATATAGTTGAGGCAACGAAGGCTACGGTGTAAAACACTCAAAGGAGCCACACATGTGACTCCACATAGTTATATGGGGCTAGGTAGTCATATATATATGACTCGACAGAGTTATGTGACTCAATCAAGTCATACATGTGGGCAATAGCACGATATGGGTTCCAAAAAGGAACGTCTCTCTGAAACAGTGTCATTTTGTGACTATTCAACTTGGATTTTGTTGAGAGCATTTCCAGTGTACACATATATGAAAGTATTCAAGCCACAACTGCTCACGACACAATTAAACTGATTAAAGAAGACAATTGTGTCAAGAGAGTACAGTCATTGTAACATCATTAAATGGAGAGATTATGTCAAGGGAGTACAATCATCGTAACATCACTACTGTAGTCACTAAACAACCAAACCTTGTGACCTAATTTCAACCCTTCAAAAGCAAGGGATGGTTATGAGTAGGAAGTGTTGACAACGTCCAAGTGAACTTAATTTGCATTCTACAAGCTCTATCATTCTCTTAAACACACACTTCAATCGAAATATGTCTTCATAAGGAAGAAATTCCAGATTCTAAAAATGGAACGTGCGTCACTAAGTTCCATTGTGAGTTGTCTCTAAACAAAGCTCTATTTCCTTAACCACAAAACGACTAAACATCCATTGTTATAAAATAACAAATTCAATCAATTATTTTGTGAAACCTATAATTCAAATGGGACCGAATTTTATATCACCAGATACAGTGAAGAATATTGCATGCGTTGGTCAAAAAATTTAAACAATTGAACAAAAAGAAGTCCACATAGGACCTACTCAAAACTTCACCAAAAAAAAAAAAAAAAAAAAACAGGTAGTCTACCTTAGTCATAAAGAAGCATTTGTAAATCCTTGATCTATGGTTTTGTTTTTACATCTATTTTCCAGAGTAAGCATAGTACATCCTTGTTGTCGAATCTTTGCTGTGAACAAGAGCTCGGATTCCTAAAAGTTGGTATGTATCTGCTTCCAAACTGACTGCTCTAAGAATACAACCATTCCAAATCAGGTAATGCTTATCATATTGCCAAGCACCATATCATCCCACTTTCAACCTGGATGAGTCTACGCACTTTGCATACACTTGCAGGAAATTCAATTTGCAGCAATGGTATCAACATGAGTATTGATGTAGCAAGAACGTCAGAAAAGAGAATCTTTGACAAGAACAAGTCTTCACAGCAACTCCAAAAAAAATCAAACGGGCGATATGTCCAAACATCACAGCATTTCTGCATTATGAGGTTAATAGACCCATAATCTATCTTACTCAGTGTGCAAGTATGGACCAGCTAGATCTGGTAACAAGGATGGCTGCTATAGACAAATAAGGTATCACAATAACCAGAATATCTTTTAGGGTCCAACCTCAGCAGAGAGGTGTACAACTGACTTACTTTACAAATGGTAAAGAATTCAGAAATCTATGTTACGAGTGCTAAAGCAATGTAGATAGTGATACATGAGACGACAAATCTTATGCTTCAAATGCCTGAAAACATTGTCATTTTGTGACGGATCCAAGTCATTGCCCATGTGACTGATTCAAGTCACATGTATTGTGGGAGGGGCGGCGTTTGACACGTGGCAAAGGGAATGGGCCCAGCCACAGTGGCAGGGACAGGGTTCGACGTTATTCCAAGCGCATGGCAGACTTCTAGGACATCAGACGTGAGATTCTCTGGCCCTACAGAGACGGAACATGGCGCCCGGATTTTCGGAGTACTAGAAAGAGCGGATGAGGAGAATCCAGAAGAATGAGGAGGTTCTGAAAGAGCTAGGTCCTGAAAGAGCTAGGTCTGCCACCGCTTGCGACAAGCACGAAAGTCAAGAAACCTGCCGGCCCTGGGTGAGTTACATACCTTCTTTTTTTATTCTTGCAAATTTGATGCTCACATTTGCTGTTGTTTGCGATCCTCTGTTGTTCTTGCACATGCATACTTATTACTTTTTGTTAGAAACGATGGCTTCCATTAGCTGTAGGCGGGACTCATCATAGAGGTAGGGTTTAGGGTTTATCCCGATGTCGAAGTCGTTGAGGAGCGTGGGTTTTGACGGGATCGCTGCCAACGCTCCACGAGATGAAGGCGTCAGCAGTTAGGGTTAGGGTTTACGCACGGCAGTCGGTGTCTAGGGTGGGGCTGTCGGTGTCTAGGGTGATCACTGTGGGTAGCTAGCAATTGCAAGCTCGATCGACGAAGTCGTAAGGAGGAGAATGAATGGGGTTACAAAAGCAGAAACTAAGTTAGTAGCAGCAAAACTAAGTTAGAAGCAGCCGGTGGAATCGAGTGCGGAAGGGCGATTGAGGAGAATGACAGTGAAGGTTATTACTAGGCTCACTCGGTAACTCAAGTGTGATGTGAATTCGACTTGTTTGCGATCCGCCGTCTGCCATTGATGACACTTTCTCAGTTTGTGTGTCTGCGACACTACTCCATTTGAAAGGTGAGAGAGCAGGGGAGACGACGCCCTGCGCGTTCTTATCCACGCAAGTCAGAAATATCCAGTACAGCCAGGTCAGCCTTACATTTTCCTCCAGCACGCCAGAGTGTTTCGCGTATAGCCTTAACAAGAGCTCTGCAGGTCCACCGCATGAAGTATAGAGAAAAATAATCAACAGACTTCACAACATGAAAAACAAGCTTCGCCGACAAACTTCAAAAATGGTTCAACCCGTCTTCTGCTAATAGAAAAACAATGAAAAGAAAGAATGTGCATACAGATATCGTCATCAGAGTATGAGTCAGCCAGGACCAGAACGCGCATGGCATGGCGTCCTCAAAAATCTTCCAGGGAAATGGTTTACGGTCGGGAAAAGGATTCACGGCCAATTAAGCTAGGGTTAGACGGCCAATTAAGCTAGGGTTAGACAGCAAATTAAGCTATTGTTAGATTGTAAGTCAGTGTCTAGACAACAAATTAAGCTAGAGCTAGATCATAAGTCAGTGTCTAGACGGCAAATTAAACTAGGGTTAGATCATAGTCTCGGTCTAGACGGCGAATTAAATGGAAGTACTGAACCCTAATTGGAGAGTGCAGGTGATGGTGGTTGTGCGCATGTCCGATGCGTTAATAGTGGCTTCATAACAATTGCATGAAATTGGGAAAAAAGCCGCAGGATACCCCAATATCGATGAGGTCATGCTGGTCAACTTCTTCGTAAGTGTCGAAATGATTGTAGAGGTCTATAGGTGTGTTTTTGCATATTGATGAGTCCCACAGGTTCAACCCGTAGTGGAGTCCCACACCCTTCGAAGACAAAGTGACTCATGCAAGTCATACTCACCGGACAGTGTGATTCGCTTGAGTCATACTCTCTTGACAGTGTGACTCCCTTGAGTCATACTCTCGGGACAGTGTGACTCCCTTGAGTCATACTCTCGGGACAGTGTGACTCCCTTGAGTCATACTCTCGGGACAGTGTGACTCCCTTGAGTCATACTCTCGGGAAAGTGTGACTCCCTTGAGTCATACTCTCAGGATATTGTGACGCCATTGAGTCACACTCTGAAGTCACTGTGACTCCTTCTAGTCGTAATGACGGGACTTCTGCACTGTGACTTCCACTGTCAGGATATGGATAAGGAAGTAGGGAATGTGTTAAGAGTAGTTGCTAACATGCCAAATGATATGCAAGTCGTAGTATTCTGCTCGATTTCTAGTTTCCCGGCAATTACATTGCCGATTTTGGAAATTACATCAAATGAGCTTGCGGATGTTTTTGAGAGTAGCCGAGGGATACCTGCACAAGAGCCTTGCGGAATTCAAGAGCAAGGGGCTAGTGATGTTGTAGGCACTGTGAACTCCGCGTGTTTAGTGCGCACCCGAGCACCGCAGACGGAGCTAGAAGGTGAGCTTTGAGAGTGGTGACGGGGAAGGTAGCCAGGACGAGCAATCAGAGGAGGAGGCATCCGTCGAGACGCCGTCAACATCAAAGAAGCGGAAGGTAAGACCATGAATTCTACGTAAGATGTTTCATATTTGTAATGATTCATAGTTTTGTCAAACTTTAGATTGGCTGACTATGAAGATTCAGAACTGATGTTTTTTTTTTAAATTGTTGTCAAATGTGATTGTTCTGAATCCGATTTTTCTAAATAGTCAGATGTCAAAGTTCATTCTTGAAATTAGGCATCAACGTGGTCAGCTAAGTGATACCTTGGTGCGGTTGTCTTGTATTCAGGGGGTGCATTCACATTTACCGGATTAGCCTAGGGCGTGGGCGGTGCCCCATCATCCAAAGCCAATGAAGATTGGAGAATCAACCCGGGTGAGGAGAAGAATCGTCATGAACGAGGATAACCGACAGACCGGGCACTTGAGCGATACACAAGAGGGACACGAATGGGCGAGGGACCACGAAGAGGAGTACAGTGCGGATGAAGACGACGGTGGTCAGCAAAGAGAGGCAAACACGGAGCTCCTCGATGAGTTGGAGTTGGGGCAGCTGTCTGTATTGCGGCGGATGGCCCAAAAGGGTGCACAACCGACACACTTGAGGGAGAGGGTGCGCAATCTGGAAGCCTCTCCGCACCGGCAATCGAAGTTGAAGAACCTCAGGAAGAACATTATGAAATCCGACAACATTGATTTGGGCATTGCCGGAGGAAGCCGCATGTGGGTAGAAGTTGACCAAGCTGGGTGCCTCACAGGACTGCACCGACCTGATTGGCTGACTAGACTGCGAGGCTATTTCCGAGACTTAAACTGGAGCGTGGACAACTTCAAGGAACATCCTCGACCGCTACTGCTTGCGGTAAAGGATAAAATGGCGGCGCAATTTGAATACCGGGGCGGACTTGGTGATGTTCCTGAGGGGGTGATCTTCCAAGAATTGCGGACACAGATGCGGACAAAGAGGTCAAACATGAAGAAGATGCTCGAGCAAGGTCTCCCTCTTCCCGGGTATATCAAGAAACAACACGTGGAGAACTTCAAGAGATTGATCGCGAGGACAGACAAGATTGCCGAGGCGTATCGGATGAAGGCTTGCAGGAAGAGTGTGCAAAACGTGTCCCACTCCGGGCGATCAGAGTGGGAAGTTAGATCCCGGCTTGTAAGTGACTCCTAAAACCACTCTACCATGTTATAAGTAATTTCGTTTGAGTGATGTAGAATACGTGACTGGGAGCAGTTATGTTTACGAACCACATGACTGTGCACAGTGGTTCACATGACTCCATCCAGTTGTATACACAGAGGAGATTTAATTATATGACTCATGACAGTCATAGTTGTTTGGATTGTTTAATATTGATCCCTTCCCATCTTTTTCATGGATTTGCAATTGCTTCTCTCACAGGCTGCAGATTTGGATCGCCCCCCAACGCAGTTGGAAGTGGAGACGGAGCTTCATACACCTAGGAAATCAAACCGCAACCAATCATCTTCTTCAAGGGGAGGAGAGCGGGGTATTGCAGCGGTCGGGAGCGAGTTGCACTCTTTCCAGGATAGCGTGAAGGGTGAATTGGAGGACATGAAGGCCATGTTCAAAGAGCTTCTGCAGGAGGTCCGCAAGCAAAAGGCGAGGACGACATCACCAGCTTCGTCTGAGGTGGGCACCACAAGGTTGGAGGAACCACCGATGTATGAAGAGGGGCCGCCTGAAGAAGAAGCCCCAGTCGGGGACCTGCACAAGGTAAAAACTATACAAAAGTCCTCCGCAGCTGTGGTCAGTGCTCCAACGGTTGAGGCAGCACACGCATCTCCGGAGGTACGTGCTCTAACCTGAATGTTAGAGATTGTATTGTACAAACAAATTGACGTGCACCAAGCCTTAAGGAAAAGAATGTAGAAAAAGTGAATAAAGATGCCAAATTGTTCCAATTTTTGAAAACCAATCGGATAAAATCGCTAGTTTTTATTGAAATCATTCAAATATATGGATGAATACATAATTCTAGATGAATATGTTAGGGAGATGCAGGGGGGGTCCGGTTGAACAGGGAGAGGGAGTCGCCATTAAATTATACTTTTGCATGTGAGCTACCAGGAGCCTAGGAAAGCGGGAAGTCGGGGGGAAGTGATTGTCAGGAGGTACCGGTCGAAGTCGGTAGCCAGATGCTGCCCAGGAAGGACAAGCAGCCGCCAAAGAAGAGAAGGGGCGAGGCCGAGAAGCTCTTGGCGGACCAACCCGCGCGACTTAAGCGGCGAGCATCAGCAAAAGAAAAGGTAAGTTGGATCTCAACCCGTCACATATGCTAAATGTGATAGGCATTAGTCATAAACTTTGAATTCTCACATGGACGCATTATAATTATAAAGAATTAATATAACAGCGAGTAGTCGTTTTTGTTTCAAATATCAGTGACTAGTCGGAAGTTCTACGCATGTAAGTTGCATTGACTCCAAATATGTTATTAATTGTTGGTCATGGAGGTGTTGCATCCAGGATGCCGAGGAGGACTTGTCTGAGCGTGCAATGAAGAGGGTGGCCAAGAGGGCTGCTAGAGGAGGGAGTCCGTTGAAGAAGAAGAAGGTTAGAGGAGGGGGGAAGTTTCCAGTGGTTAGGGTGTCCAATTCATCGCGTAAAAACATAGTCATTCTGAACGTTGTAGGCTTGCTATGCAACATCCGGCCACTGCACGATAAGGAGGAATGGGGTGCAGACCTAGTGGTCTTTTATGACAAAGACTTCAATGTAAAAATTAAGATGAGGGCCGACTGTGGGCAGTTCTTGACGTCGTTGTGTAGCAGTTTCGATGTTGGGATTTGGTCACCCATAGAGCAAGGTCTCCTAGAGGTAGTGGCCAAGTTCTTGGCAAGAGAAACACGGGTGAAGTGGAGGTTCCTGTGGGGAAAAGAAACTCACGGTAGCACAAGAGACCTCAGCGATCTTTTTAGCATGATACCCGACCCGACAGCAGGTGCAGGTCGATGCCTTCAATTTGACTGTAATGTAGCTGCAACGGAGCGCTCTCCACCCTCAAATGTGATTAATCCTGCACAATGGGACCCGTTAGAGCATAACGACAACTTTTTGAGCAAAATCATAGAGTCATTCGAAGCTTTAGCCCGCAACCCCTATGACGTTGAATATTGCTTGGGGCACTTGGCCAACAAGGTCGGCTTAGCATCGATACCACGTAAGTTGGTAGGTCCACGGTGCATCATCTCCTAATTCTTTTCTTTTTTCTCCATGGGTTTCCTAACCTTGAATCTTTTAAACCGTGGACGCAGGAACCGGAAGCATTGCCCGCGGTAGTTAAGGCTTCAGCCCCAGTGCTGGCCACGGGCTCAATGGTGGTGGAGGCTTCAATCCTAGCCTTGGCCACGAGCTCAAAGGCAACGGACACTTCAGCCCCCGCATTGGCCACGAGCTCAAAGGTGGCAGAGGTTTCAGCTCTAGTGTTGGCGATAGGGTCGAAGGTTACAATCTTTGACTACGACAAAAAGATGAAGGCGACGCGGAGAGCGGTAGGTCACAGTATGATTGTCCGCCTTGCAGGAGGTACACTGCACAGGCGGATTATTGAGGAGGGCAATGTTTGTGTGGCGATTTCTTCCATCATTCCGGGATCAGAGAGCGTCTGGTTGTACGAGGCAAACGACAACAATGACCCTCCAATGGTCCGTTTAGGAGACGCACTGAACTCCTTGACTAAGTGGCCCCTGGAAGCAGTGAAGGCAGCTTGAATTGCACATCGTAAGACCCTGGCCATCTGCTTTTTTATGTGTTGAGGAGGAGTAGAAGCTGCTAACGCTAGATAGGGTCTCGTCTAGGACTTTTTGTGACCAATGGGCTATCCTTTGTGATACTCAGTTTCATTTTAAACTGAACTCAATTTCATTTCTCGGCAGCACCTTTTGTTTCTTTTTCATTGCCTCCTTTTGTACTTGCGTAGTGAACTTCGAATTGAGTCATTCTCCCTTGCCGTGACTTCCTTGCTATAATCGCAAATCACTGCTAACAATAATGCGAACCCAACGCCATGCCGACACACACATCGCACAAAACTACCGGCAACATGACTCTCAGTCAGTCACCCGTATATGACTCTATGTAGTCATATACGGAAATATATATTAGTAAGAAGAAGACTATTATTAGTCATGTAGTGATCGAAGTGTTGCCAGTTTTGTCACTACTGCTAGTCATTAACGGTTTGCACTGTAGCAAAAAGATGACTGGCAGTCATGAACACATGACTGGATCCAGTCACAGACGTTGTCGTCACATTCCAGTTGCCTTGCCACGTCTGCCAAAAATATGACTAGACCAAGTCGTATTCCACGTCATTACAAAATATAACTCGTGGTCACAATCCACGTGCATTGCCACGTCACCAGAATATAACTCAACAGAGTCACATTCCACGTCAGCCACAAATATGACTCACAGTCACATTCCACGTGGAGGAACCATGTCAGAAAAAAAATGACTAAATAGAGTCACATTACACGTCAGCCAAAAATATGACTAACAGTCACATTACACGTGGAGGTCGCCACGTTAGCACAAATATGACTCGACGAAGTGACATGCCACGTCAGCCTAAAATGTGACTACACAGAGTCACACGCCACGTCGGTTTTTTCCCTCTTCTACCCGTGCAGGTCAATGAAGGTTCTGTAACCCAAGGCCGGTCAACCCTATCCGTTCAATGCTGACGTGGCGCTTAGATTCCGCCTGTGTATACGTTGGGGAGTTTATTTATTTTTATGATTGGATGTCCAAAGCGACTCGTCGGTAATGACTAGGCCCTGTCATCCCGCGCGTCACATTCAAAAATCCCACTGCAGTCACATTTTCCGATTTTATGACTCCGCGTAGACATAAACGCTAATCACAAAAAGGCCAGTTTGTTGTTGTGAAAAAATACCAAGAGCATTTTTTGGTGCAGGGTTCCACATATCAGTTGATGGTACACTTTGTGCAAAATTTAGTGCTTCCTCTTCAAAATTATCATTTACATCATGATTAAATATTTGTTCTTGAGATGGTAGTAACCTCTTCAAGTATTGTAATTCTCTATCTATGAGCATTTGTACGGCTAACAAATGCTTGCAAATTGCAACATGATCCTCACATTCACAACACTCTGTATTCAATGAAAAAGCATACCAAACTTCACTCGTGGTTTGACTTCGAATCATGAATTCCATATTGAATTCATCAATGATTTGGAGATGTCTTTCGGGATCTTTTTGAAAATATGCCACAATTTGAGTAGCTCTTTGTAGTCGTGCTGTAGAATGTTTATCTGTACTGCGAGTAGAATACTTCATAGACTCATTCTCACAATTGGCATGGCAATAATGATCCAATAATGTTTCTCCACCAGATTGATCTCCTGTGCTTGGTTCACCTATCATAATACAATTTTTGACATTGTATATAAGTAAGGATATATCAAAGATGATAAATCAATAATACAATCAAAAATAAAAGTAAGTTTAAACTTCAACATCGTACATGTATGATTAGAAATTGGTTTAATTTACCTACAATAGCCCAGACCAATGTGTCTAATCTTCGATTAACTTTTTTCCGAAGCAAAGTGTACTTAATATAGTGCCATAACCTCTCTACAAGGTTAGTTGTGTCATATAGCCATGTTGATATAAACGACTATATCCGGGCCACATACATCTCTATATGCATCCCACCTCTGCCCAACCCGTGGCTACATAGGTTAAAACCGATTTTTCATCTGCATACTTCAACTTGAAGTCTTCATATTTTTTGTTGAAGTCCTCTTTTCTCAGACACTCCAGGGTTTGGGTTTGATCAGGGTACCCCTTTCCGGACTGTCCGGACTTTAGAAGAATGTCCTTTTGGTAATGAAAAATTTATTTAAAAATTACAAAAATTACATGGTATTATAGATGGCATGTTGGTACACAATAATCATGTGCTATATAGGTCAAATTCAAAAATTGAATTTATTCCTAATTTATCATATATAGCACCTGGTCACATTATAGTAGCGAAAAGACTATGTATTTAAGGTTTTTTATTAAGACAAATATTCATATACTTTGTTAAGTTTATATTTAAGCATATCATATAGTTTTAAGACAAAGATAGTGTGAAATCATAGTCTTTTTAGATTGTATAAAAATACTTGATTTTTTAAAGTTCTCATAAATAAGGAAATATAGTAAAACATCGAATTAACAGTTAAAATTAAACATAGATATGACTTAAACGTTGTTTTAGCTAAATTTCTTGTTTATGAATCATTTCACTATAAATTGATATTCCGGATTGTTCCTTTTGTCTCAAATCCGGAATTAAGACAGTTCCGGATTTGAGACAAAAGGAACAATCCGGAATATATAAATTGTTTAATTTTTCTTGCTCTCTAATATTTTGGATGGAGTATTACAAATTTCTCATGAATCTATCATTAAATTCATGTGAATTGAAAATGTGTAATTTCTAGCACACATTAAGTGAATTATAAAATGATAGTGTTTTAGTGAGACAGTCCTTTTTGGAACCCGTATCAGACCCGGACCCTCCAATAGTTCGCACATGGCATTGTATAAATCGTTCCTCTTTGCTTCAATCACTTTTGGAATAAGATGTTCTATCCATGTTTTTTTGACATGGAACCAACAAAGAAGAAGATGACATTTTGTCTGGATTCTGCCAGTTTCACTATTCTCCCAACAAGCCTCGTCACGATCTATGATATATTTGAAAGCATTGTATTCAGTTTTGCTTTTGTCTATGAATATATCATTTGGTCTAACTTGACCCATTTTCTCAAAAATAGCCTTCAAAGTCAATCTTAAAGCCACGGCTTCATTTCCTTTATCCACGTCTACTGAACAAAGTATGAGAAAAATGGGCATCCTTAACATCCTTGTATTAGGACACATAGCTGCATACAATGGCAAACCATATTGATTTGTCTTCAATATAGAATCAATTGAACATGCAGAGTTAGGAGTAATACTCATTGCCAATTCACGCATCCACTTTGTTTGTATGACCAAAACAAAGGGTTGCTTCTCAAGATTCTCATGCTCTGGATTGTAGCGTTGGTGAAAAATAACCATATATTTTTCAATCCAATCTCCAATACTTGCATCAATATTTATCCAATCATCGTTGTGCACCACACTTTCTTTTTGTAATGCGTATGCCAAGTTTTCCACTTCTTTTGAAGTTGGAAAAAAGCGATACAAAACTTTTTCATATGGCTCAACCAACTCTTGAATTCTACCTAAAATACACTCCATATTCATATATTAGAATTCATATTAGATATACAATATGTACATAATAAAGTAATTGACGTTCAATACAAGATTTTGCATGTATAATACGGTATATTCATGAATACTACAATAAAACCATTGTCTGTGATATATTAGATTAATACTTAGATATAACAGAAAAAATTTGTATACATTAATTCACATTCATACCTGCACGTCGCCTTGCTGCAGACAATGCTAATTGGACATCATTCAAATTGTGCAGATTCTCCCATAGATGTTTAATTGCCATTGGATGTAGGGGTAAAAAAAGAATATCTTCATCTGAGCCTGGAGTATGTCCCGAATGTTGGTTGTGGATTGAAATCTAACATATACATTGAAATACAAAACATAGAATGAAACACATTGATTAGTGCATTTTATCAAATAAAAAAGCAATGAAATGTGCATAGCAATATTGTATGATAATGATTTTTAACTCTCAATGGACATGACTTTTATAATTCTTACATTAAAGTCTCTTTTAACCCCTAAACGACCAAGCGTCCTAACTAGGACATTTCAATGTTCGAGTAGGTTCCTATGGTGTCAAGTTTTTATTTTTATTTTTGAAATAAATCATGTGAATTTGGTATGTCAATACACAAATGGAGATCTAATTTTTTTTGAATTCTTCTTTTTAAGTGGAAGTTATGGAACAAAAAGGGTTTTTTTGGGGGAGAATGGGCAATGCAGGCAGGGTTCAAAATAAATCTCATAAATTATTATTTTTCAACTTTAACCATAGGATCTTATTAAATATTACTAAGAAAGTGCATGGTAAAATTTTCATAGAATTCGACCGTATAGATTGCAAGATTATAGCGTTTGAAGTGAAAAAGATGAAATTGCATTCCTTTGAATATTTTTTGACCGTCTTTAAAGACGTGGAAAAAATTGTTAAATTAGTTTAAAAAAATCTTAAATTTTATTTAAATATTTGATTTGGTATCTTTTATCAAGGAGGAAAAAAATATTCACAAGAAAATGAATAGAAAGGGGTGAAAATGGTGCTCAAAAAGAGGAAAAAAATGCGGTTTTTTAGGGATTAAACTCCATTTTAGGCATGATTCTCTTTATAAATTCACTTTGTTTATATTCTATACAAGTATATAGACCCCTTAAATATACTTATTTTTGCATTTCCAAAATCCCATTTTATTTAAAGGAGTAGAAGTTATGAGCAAGATTCCCTCCCTCCCCCCTTCCAAAAAAAAACCATTGGAACTCTTTACATCCATAGAGGGTTAATAAACGTACCTCAACATGTTTATTTTTGTCAATTGGCTCTACAATATTCACCTTGAATCTACGATCGCAATACTTTGCTTTACTATATTGACGTTTTCGTGTGACATTCTCTTGATCAAGTTAAATTCTCATTCTCTTCCCATGATTGTAGATTATACCACAATTGCATTGATACAATGCAGCTTTTGCTGGATATGGTGTTTTTGCAATCGACCATGAATCCTTCTTAACCAAAGATACTTAATATATATAAAGACAATAATCTCATTAATCTTGTTAATAAATAGTAAGTGCAAGAAATTAAATGGTATTTGTAAATTGTCTAAAATGCATAAGAAAAAGAACTAAAACACCCAATTTTATTATAATGTTTGCATGAAATAAACTATCAATAAAATTGAAATGGATGTTGGAGTTAGGAACATGCCTTATATTGGTGTATAATCTCTTTGACTTTGTCGTAAAGTTCTTCGGGTTGTACTTGAAGAACACAATCATATTGAATTCGCGTCTTTTTAGGTTGCTTTGAAGAACTTGGAACATGTGGAATTCTTGGAGTTGAGCACAAAAAACAAGTACGTACATATTTTACCAAATATGGACTTGGCAATCCATGTTCTCGAGCTCCTACTAACCACCCCATATTTGTAATATTGTTGTGTGTAGCCTTCACTCCGTAATGTGGTTGTTTGGATTCATATGCATCCTTGACTATTTGTTCCCATTCCTCTACATATGGAATACAAAGGTGGGAGAATTTCCCTGACTTGTTGTATAGCCTCATTTCCCCACTTAGTGGATCTGGTCTCACACTTAGAGCAACGTCTAAAGCCTTCCACTTTTTCATAACATGCTGATGCAATTTTTCAAGAGATTCATGAGGCACATAGAATGAAGGGTCTGCATTGAGAATGCTTTCACCAGTAGGTTGAATTTGGCTTTGTAAACATTAAATCATGAAAGAGTAGGAACTTTTGGTAAACATGTACCAATTGTGATCCGAACGAAATGTAAATGGATCCAATCCTTCCAAGTGCTCATGCCCAATAGACTCAACTTCTCTTTTTTGCTCATCTACTGTATCAAAAAACTCTTCGTCCTCTTCTTCAGAGAAATCAACATACTCATCATCATCACTCTCATCTAAGCTTTCTACATGCTTGAAAAGTTCCTCCATTTCTCCAACCACAACCAAAATCAATTTTGCTCTAACTTAGAGCATCTGCATCCTACCACTAAAACTAAGTGATCCTCTAAACTAAAAGAAAAATGTTTGTATGGGCGGGTAGAGAGTCAATAGATAAGAGCACAATATATGGATATTTGAATATGTCCCTCTACAGCTATTTAATAGAAGGGCTCGATATTTTAAATTGACGGACAATAATGATTACCAATGTATTGTGATTTTGATTGGCTCACATACTATATAGAGGGACACATATTGATTCAAGGGTGTGGAAACGATAACATATGATACCAAATTTTGGATGTGATGATAGTGGTCAAGGAGTGAATTGAAGGGAGAAGGGTGCGGATGCTCTTACAATTCAACCACCAGTCTTGCCTCTAACTCTTGGAAAACCAAAAGGATTAAAATAATCTGCTCCATTGCATCACATAAATTAAATCCACAAACTTGTCGTTGTCACACCAATGTAAAACAAGCTCCAATATAGGTGCGCAAGTGTTGGGATGAATAATGGTTATATCCAGAAATAACATGATGACCTTAACCAGGCCTTACAAGGTCCAAAATAGAGTCTTGCACTGAAATGACTGAAATGACTTCTGTCTTCCTTCAAATGACTAAATTGAGAAAAAAAATAAAATGGGAAGCTGGGCTAATGGGAAGCTGGGCTAATGGAAAGCCGAGCAAATGGGAAGCCCAGCAAAACAAATGAAAACCCTAGCAAATGGGAAGCCCAGCAAAACAAATGAAAAGCCCAGCAAACCCTTCACTTGCCTTACTGTGCTTTGTTGCCCGGGCTGTGGAAACCGAGTGTGCCCCTGCCCCTACTAGAAAGCCGCGTTCCCATGATGAGCCCCTCCCGCGTCCCCATGAGGGGAGTAATTAATTCTGACAGCACTCAATTTGGAATTAGAAGATTCTGTCTGCCAGCCTGCTCCGCCCGCCCGCGTTTGGGGACTCGGACCGGCGACCAACACACATCGCCCCCCGCGCCCGTGCCCCCATAACATATGAAGCCACGTCGGACAACCACCACCGCAGGATCGAGTGTTGTGAACGAAGGGCTCAAATGTGTTGAGCCGCCCACCGGCCCGAGGCTGCAATCTGCGCCTCAGTGACGCGGATCGCTTACCCTAGTGAAAACATTCTGGTGTTGCCCGCCGTTTATCCTTACTAGCTGGTTTGAGCATTAACCTTGTTCCTAATCTAGGGTAATTGCGACACTGAGAATAGTTTCTATTATCAGATTTTTCAATGTTCAAAAAGGATTCCAATGCACCAAAGAATGCATTTTAGTATTGATTTCAATGTAGATTTATCAGAATTCAAATACCCAGCGCTTTGAGGTCTGACTCTATTAGATTGGTCTTTTTATCATCCTTTTTGCATTGTTATTACAGTGGGTACCATTTCTGACTGTTTTTGAAGTTGTATGAGCTCTTTATGTATGTGCCTTAGGTGTGTTGTGATTAAGTGTTTTTTACCATTTTGTGCATGGACTTTTGTTTTACGAGGCAATTAGTTTAACAAACAAAGCTTCAAAGGAAGCTAACAGAGCAGACAACTTTGACCCATGAAGGTCACTTTGATCTAGAGAACTTGTGGTTGCTCCAAGTTCTGAGATTTCTTGTACCATAGCCTAATCATGAGCTCTATTCATTAACACAACTCCATATTTACAGAGCTGATTATGCTCCTCAAGTTCTGTCCTCAAGTTCTGTTCAGGTCAGGATTGTGTGTCAAATTGTATGATTATAGTTCGTTTCTATTGCACCATTATTTCTCAATTGTAACAATTTGGAAGAGTAGTCTAAGCACTCCTTGTATTGGAGAACATAATCTCTTGATATCTTCTACAGCATTTGTTCTACATCTGCAGTATTTGAAACACCTATGTTAATGTGGGTCGCTGCAATATAGCATAATAGGGCAATGTAATGGAGTACCCTTTTGAAAATTGATCGAAAGGGAATCTTCACTTGGATCCACTTTTCCAAGCAATGAAGGAATGTCATTTTTATTCCATGAATTTTTAGACTACTGTGTCAATGCCACTTACACATAGTTTCTAATTGTGATAGAGTGTGGTCCCATTGCAAAAGGCTGTTGGCTCCTGTTGTCAAAAGTGGCACATGTCATCTTATGATTGGTTTAGAGGTGACATGGTCCTCCCAAAAGTTGATTTAAAAATTCAATTTTGACAACATGGTGTCTAAATTTGACCCTCAGCTATGATCAAGTGTATTATGCAATTAATAAATTTTTGATAAATTTTTCTTTTGCTGAATAACATGTACTGCATAAATTTATTTAAAATTATCAAAGAATTTCCTTTTGTGGAATTGTTTTGCTCAATAACTCTATTGTTGTAGAGTTTGGGAGTTGTATATGAAATGGTTGAGTGGACAACTAAGAATTACAAATAAAACATATTTACAATATTTTAAGCCATTGCGTTGGGTTCCTATTTTAAGATCATATGAGTTATTTTGGGGTGTTAAAAACAGTAAAGGGATTTTCAAAATACTAAAGTATTAATAAAAATATGGATTTGTTCCAAAAGACATAATATATTATGTCTATTATTTTGTCGACGGTTGTGCGTAGCATCGTGTAGCCCTAGTCAAAATATCCAACATTCATCCCCACTAGCTCACAGTATATCACCTATGCACATCATCTGTTATTAATAAATCAAATGTCTTCACAAATAGCTCTAGAAAAACCACCTTTGCACATTTTCGATAGTAAAAAAATTAAAATTCAGTACTAATTGTTTTAGAAAAATCATATCTCCATGTTATTTTTCCCGTAAACTCCAAAATGGGCATGAAAGCTCGAGAAAAACCACAATTACTCATCTGAGATACAAAACTAGAAATCAACTATTATAGCTTTAGAAAAATCACATGTCCACATTACTTCGCGGGTAAATTCTAAAATCAGCTTTTGTAATCTGAAACAAGATCAACTCTGCTCATAAGCGATGGTATGATATCAAAAATCAGCACTTACAGCTCTAAAAAAATCTCCTTTGCTAAATTACCTACTTCCCAAAATTAACGTCTGCATCAACAATTGTATTTGAATTACTTGTGTTCATTGTTGTAATGCAACTCTAGCACTACGTCCCACATTGCCTACCTTGACGCACGTCCTAACACTTTACTTGCACAAGCATCACAAATGTTAGTATTCAATTAGCTGGATGCCCGCAATCCGAGACTATGTCCCCTATCACGTTAGACCAACTCTTGGGGTCTCACCTATTCACAGCCACGAGTCTCACTGCACTACTAGAAAGTCATGACCAAATCAACAAAAAATCAACAGATCTATGTTGTTTGGAGCACTGCATTGACCGATTTCACTGATTTTTAAACTTTGTGTAAAAATCAATAGTTTGCTGCCTACTTTTTGTTAATTTGAATAGTACAATGATCAAATCAATTTTTTTTTAGTAAATGTGAAATCTTTTGAGAATATTTTGAAAATATTCTGGAATCTATTGGAATATTTCTGAATCTTTTGAATCTTTTGCAATTTATGGACTCGATTTTTCAAAAAGGTGATTTTTTTACTTTTGAGCAATTTTTGGCACCTATGACAAATAGATCCAATTGGTTTTAAATTCTTTATACAAACTCTTAACAAGATTGTGAACAGAATCCCCAGGGTTGAAAGGCATCAAAGCACCTAATTATGACTTTCAGAACACTTAAAACATTTAAAACACCCTTATTAGGAAAACATTTATACACCATGGTTGAAGTTCTGTGTACTCTGAATTTTTTTTAACTCCTAAATTAAATGACTGATCAACCATTTTCTGATTGCAGCCCAAACAACAATGATTGCCTATGGGCAAAACATTATATTTTCCAAGTTTTCATTTTTTTAACGCATAGTACATAACCATTGGGGTCATATTTACCTCAAACTTCAGTATACTAACAATGGGTTGCTGCATTCTCATGTTTTTGGGCATGCTCTAACACTAGTAGAAAAGGTGGCACTGTCGAGGGAGATGCCCACGTAAACAATGCTCAAATCCACGCATGCTCAGTGATTTTGCATGGGCATGTCCAAGGGGCCCCACCTTTTCTACTAGTGTAAGTGCTTGCCATTTCAAAATTTGAAGTCTAGATTTGACAAGATACCAAAGTCATTCTCTTTTCACATAGATAACTTAAAATAATATGAATTTGTTTTGTAATCATTTGGTATTAGAATGGGTGTTTTATGTAATTGGATTATATAATTGCAATTTTGCAGAATTTCATCATCCCTGACAAACAATAACAAGAGACAAGCATGTTGATATTTCCTAAGTGAAAGCTGTTGAGGGTGAATTTTGACACACTTCGGCTGCTGACTGACTTTCAGCTCCATTAGAAACAATCACAAGGACTCCCAAATATATAAACCCACTTGAATGGGACGACAGTAAATCATCTGTGAAGCTTTTTCTTTTCTTTCTTCATTGAATCTATGTGCTGGAAACTTGGAATCTCCTTTTTGTTTCTACACAATGATCTGTTTTTTTGAAACATTCAATCAATTGAACTCATTAACCCCTAAGAGACCAATCGACCATGTTTTGGTCACACTCTAAATAGCAGTGACTGCCCATGATTAGGAAATGATATTTTCAAGTTTTAATATCTTGTCAAAATTCGGGGGGGAGATCATGTTCTAGTGATGTTTGATACATTTCATTTGCAATATAATTGAAGTTTAGTAAGGAATTTTTCAACAACATAGACCTCAATATTGTCTTAGTGTTATAAAACTTACTACTTCGGGAAACTATAGATGTTCTCTTGTTTAAAAATTTTGCTTTTTAAATATTAGAATAGAATGTTTAGTTTAAACCAATCATACCAAATTTCATACTCTAAATGTAGAATTAGTAATTTTGGTGAATTTCAAATGATAAATGCATCTAAGTTCATTAAACGAGTATTTAAAACTATTTTGGAACTTTGACTATACAGATAATTACTAAACATCATGTTTTTTTATTTTCTCCTTTAAACCAAACTTCGTCAAAGTTGCAGAAGTAACATCATATAACACATTTAGGTTTTTCCCTTACCCCCTCTGCCATTTAATAGTTAACTTAATAATTCACAATTAAAAAAAAGAAAAAACAAACCGCAAACTTTATTGGCCATTTTGTCATAGTAATATAATTTTATTTATTTTTTAAATCTTTGAACTAAGAAAAGTTGAGAAATTAAGTTAAGTTTCATCTCCGACAAGCCATATGTGATTTTGAGCCTCCATTCAAAAGTCATAGACAAAATTCAGAGTTGGGTAGCTAAAAATATTTTCTTTGATATTTTCAAACAATCTCTCTAAATTTTGTCTATAACGTTTGGCTAGAGGCTTGAAATCACAAACGGATATTTCGAGATGAAACTTAATTTGATTTTCCAACTTTTTTCACTCCAAAGGTTTTTGATAAAAGTTCATTTACTATGTCAAAATGGTGCCAAAGTATATTGAGTTCCAAAACATCGAGTTGTAAGTGTATATGTAAGAAATTTTTTCTCTTTTTTCATCAAATTCTAAGTATGGTGAGTTGGTTAGAGTGTGAAGTGTTAAATGTGAGGTCTCGAGTTCAAACCTAATTATCAACTGTGGTGATAAAGTTGGGCTGCCCTAAAAATACCGGCAAACAAAAAAATATTTTTTTGCCTAAAAAATCCAGGCTGCAAAAAAAAAGTTTAAAAAATAATAATAATAATAATAATAATATTATTATTATTACTATTTTTTGTGTGACCAAATCAACAAAAGAATCAACAAAACTTTGTTACATTGTATCCAAGTCAACCCGACTGAATCAACAGCTATGACCAACGCTTTTTTGTTGATTTTTTGTTGATCAGGACACAAAATTTCTACTAGTGCCGCGTGACGCCAACGTCACACCATAGGTGTGGCTTTTCTACGCGCCACCACGTGCTCCGAATCCATCAATGTCTTCACTACAACGTTTCAAGCCCAGCATATGGCGCCAACCTTTGTGCCTTGTTTCAAAGCTTGGGCTAAACTATCACTCGTATTGGTCCTCTCGCCCAAAACGAGGTCTCTACTTTATTTTGCCCTCATTGCATAGCTGCGGCCTCTAACTAGATTGCGCACACAAATTCCGTGATGCCCTTTCATATTGAGATGCGTTTCCTCTTTCCCCACTTTAAAGAACTTGATGTCCTCATCAATCTCAATATGGCACTCCCATCTGTCTTAGTCCAGACACATGAGTGTTGCCTTTACGTACCCTGAGGTGCCTAATCCCTTCTTGTAATGTCCTCGCAGCGCATCCTCCCCATTTTTTTATTTCCTTTGCGCTCTTAGGTCCATCAACTCGACTAAAACTAAGTCCCTACTAATATGTTTTTGTCATTTCCCACAAAAGCACTCCCTTTCACAACCTCTCTTTGCCCAAAGACAGTGATGAGAATTTAGTAACGCTGGCAGGTAGAATATGTTTCAAAGTGAGCCAACTCTTTTTCTTGTTCACCCAATGGGTTATGGTCGGCCAACATGCGCTCCCACTCTGAGATGCATCATACGGCAGAATCCTGCCAAAGTATTAGTCCCTTAGCGGTGGCCATTGCTACAGTTCCTTCTTGTGCTCCTTTACTAAACTTGGCTATCTCACCTTGTCCTTTTGACTTGGGTCTCTTTCTCCTTTACAACTTGTTGTTAATGAGCGTGAACTTCTTTGGGGTAAAACTTGTTTGCCTCGTATTCTAAGGAGGGAAGGTAAATTTTTTTATTTCCTTCTTCTCCCCCCCCCCCCCATTAAAAGTATGATGTCCCCATCATCTTCTATTATGCATGTGAGTTGTCTTACAATGCATGTTGGGCTTTAGTTTTCCTTATGGAGCTTCTTCCTCCTCATCAGACATCTTTTGAATGTCTGTGTTATCAATCAAGGCAACTGGTACATTACTTTTGGATATGGCCTTAGCTAACTTTGCATTCACTTATCTTTTAGCATCGAATGTCTTGTTCACGTGCTTTACATTGACCAATGTACTAACATTGGTCCATTTGTACTCAAATGGGTCAATCTTAGTAATCATTTACTCAACTAGGGTGTACCCATGAAGTAAACACTTGTATTGTTTGTTCCTACCCTATAATTGTCGTGAATCCATGATTGCCTGTATATAGCCGACCGTACGATTCCAAAGTTCGTACTTTGGCGATAGACGCGGATCCTCTTGCCACAAGTACAATACTTCTTGAGTTTTGAGATATGAAACAATAGAAGCCGATTCTTTCCAAAGCTTTTGTCAATGTCCAGGATATAGACATCTTCGTGAATGATCTTCTTTACAAAGAATTGTCCAATCCACCTTGCAGACCAATTACCTGACACCTAGGGAAGACACTATCAAAAATATAGATAACTATAAGAGAAAAAAATTGCAGTGTCTTTTATCCATTTGAGATAAAAATTAAAAATTTATAGAAGTAATATAGGGTGTTTTAAAACTGATTTGGAAATATTGTAGGAATAATCCTATAATGTATATGGAATGTGCTCTAACTTTACTATAAATAGTAAAATATTCCAATTATTTTATAGACTTGCATCAAATACCCTTTGTTCGCTCATATGTATCCAAAATTTAGACTAAGTGACTTCCTTTAGAGCTGACACGTCCGTATGCAACTCCAAGTTCCATGAATCCAACCAAACCTTTCCTCCAATGGCAAACTTTTCATCTCTTTGATGCTTGTTTACCGCATCGGCATTACAATTTTGAGACTCGGCTAGCTCTTGCCTTGCATTTCTCAAGATCACATTATGCCGTACTACTCATTACACCGTGTTGTTTGAGAAGTAGCGTGAGAGATTTTTTAAGTCGCGGTACTATGCATTTTGACAAGAAGACAAGTTAGTTGCCTGCGTTGCCTCTTGTGCATTGCACATAAAAAATGGCATTTTGCTATGAGATATTCCTTGTGTCGTGTTGTAGCATAATTCTACTTTTGGTAACAATAGTAGCCTATCCAATTGATTCCTATACAAAATGACCTTATGTACATGTTGACAATTAATCCTTTCAAGTTTCTTATTCCTTTGAGGATGCCAAGCGGTTGTCATTGTGAAGTTCACGCCCGTCTTGCGCATAATCCGTTGCCAAAATATAGTTAGATAAACGAATCCTCCATCACTCACAATGTCCCATAGAGACCTTTTGTGCCTAACTCTATAGTCAAAGAATAAGTGGACCACCTCATCCGCAGTCACTTTCTCTATACAAGGCACAAAAGTTGCCCATTTTGTGAGCCTATCTACAATCACCATGATTACATCCTATTCTCTACACATGGAGAAACCAGTCATGAAATCTATTGAAATTGATTGAAATGTCATCTTTGGTATTGGTAATAGCATTACTTTCAAATTTTAGGATAAGTGCCGTGTTTACTCTTTTGGCACTTAACACATGACGTAATGTATTTGTGAGCATTGAATTGCATACAAGGCCAAAAATATTTCTTCTTCAACTCAGCTTAAGTGCCCTTGCACCTTTGTCTCCCGCAAGTCGTCTATCGTGGTAGTCATGAGGTAATTTCCTTTTCAAATAGCCATCATCAATGTAGAAGCGGTTCTGTTTGAAGTAATGCAAACCATTCTTCCTCTTTAGACTTGTAGTCTTTCTTCCTCCTGGGTATTGAAGCATCCCTTTAGTTCCATGAAGCGGCCTCATATCCATAAGTTTACTTGTATAGATGGCGTCCACATCTATTTTTGTAGCCTCCCTCACATTCTGGAAGAAACTCTGCTCAACTTTATCTAGCTCCTCTACAACTATGGTAAAGAACCAAGTAGTGATTAACTCCTCTCTTGTACTTAGTGCATCTGGCAACAAGTTATCCCTTTTTGGTTAGTGGACCAATATCACATCCATTGAAATGATGGTATTATACAATCTTAACACCTTTAAAGTGGTATGTAGCTTGGACTCTAAATACTCCTTTGATATGTTATCAGTGAAGACCATGGTCTTTAATTCCCAAACACAATGCCGCCATGCCTTCAAGCAATGCATCATGGTGTACAAATATTTCTCAATAGTGGGCCACCTCAACTGGCGCTGCCTCAATTTCATGGTTTTATAAGCAATGGGGTGCCTATTCTACATGAGCATCCCCGGACTTACAAAGTCACTCACGTCAGTGTGGACTTCGAATGGCTTATCAAACTACAAGTACTTTAGCACATTTGCCATAGAGAAGAGTTGCTTGAGTTCATTGATAGCGGCATTGCATGCTTCACTCCAACGCAAAATTTTGTCCTCTTTTGTGAGCAAGTCTGATAGCGCGCCTGCTATTTTGGAGAAGTTTTTAATGAACTTACTATGGTAATTAGTCGATTTCAAAATGGACCTCACCCCCTTTTTGGAATATTGGAATCATCCATTCCAATATGGCCCTTATCTTTTAAGATTTTGAACAAATTCCCTCCTTATTTAAGACATGACCGATGAACTCTAACTCTTGCACAAAGAACTCACACTTCTTCACATTTGCTAATAACTTGTGTTGTCTTTACTTTGACAACACTTTTTCTAAGCTCTGAGCGTGGTCCACTTCCGTTAGAAAGTAAACTAATATGTCATCATTGTACACCACCAAGCACTCATCTAATTCTTTATGAAACACCAAGTTCATAATGAATATGAATGTTGCTAATGAATTGATGAATTTAAAAGCCATTACTAAGAACTCGTAGGACCTATATGTAGTTGTCATTGTCGATTTGTGCAAATCAGACCAACAGTGCTAGCGTATGAGCTTAGAGTGGAGAGCCCAAGAGCGGAGAGCGGGGATTTGGAGAGGCTAGAGCCTAGAGTCCTACAAAATTTTAAAATGAATACTATTTTTGGGATCTTTTATTGTTACATTGATTACTATTATTAGTTATTTTAGGACTTATGATTGCTAGACCAAAAAATAGGGGATTGTAGTTTAGGGTGTATACTGTTTGTAGTTAATCTGCAAAAATTTGGGAGAGAAAGAAGAAAGGAAGATAATAGATTGATATGTAGGATTAGATATTTTGGATTTTTTGAATACATTGTTATAGTAGCCAAACTAAGCAAGAAGGTACTTTGACCAATTAGAAGTGCTAGTGTTGTAGCAATTCATAATATTAACCTATGATTCTACTTCTAGTCTCTCCCACTAAACACTTACTGTAGTTCATCTACCAATTTGTACTCATTGTGATGCTGGTCGCGACAAAAAATTACACATAAAACTAATTACTCTTGATAATCCCTGTAGTTACCAGAATCTGCTAGACTTTGTCCATGCTTACAATAGGAGCATGGATGAAAGTCTCTACTTTATAGTCTAGCTTGCAGAGAAAATGAAAGACATCGTACGGGTGCTTGCAGTCGACAAACATGCCACGCCTTCATATTGCAAAAGAAGTCATGCTGTTATAATGTGGGCACGTAGAAGCCAAAAAATTTCAGAGTGATGTTGTATACGTTCGCGTTGGACTTGACTCTTGATTCTAGGACAATGATTTCTCCTAGTCCTGGATATGGAAAGAGGTTTACTTGGATAATAGATGCATTCATGTTTTGAGCACTCTCACATTGGTTCTGGTGAGATGTTGTGGGACCTTTGGTGTTGAAATATTCCAAAAAGTCCACTTAGCACTTTCAGCGGCCGCCCTAAACCCTAGACGCTATGGCTGCCTCCTTCAATCTCCGTGTCTTTAGCTTATTCACTTGTGTACAGGCCCTTAGGCACACATCGCACGGCTCGTGGGCGGCCTTCTACGACCAAGTACTGTTTGTTGTCCTTGATTTATATTCTTGAAATGCTGCTAATCTCACACGCGCGCTCTTTTATTCACATACGCGCTTCTTCTCTTGTCCAGCAGGTGCTTGCATCATCGAGTGCTAATTTTCAGGTTGTGATTCACATTCTCATTTGCATGCTCGTCCTCTGAGGTACTAATTTTTCAATTTTATGCGCACCATATCAAATGCTCATTGATCCCATTGTAAGCTCGGCTTTAGGGTTTTTCTCAACCTGTCACTAACTCTGTGCTCATAGAGTTTAGAGTATCCTTGGCATGCCAGATGTAGGGATTTGCTCACATCGCTTCTGACTGATGCAGATCCAGCCGCTCACACGGAGGTCGTAAGCTTGGTCAATTCGCGCCCACAAGTAAGAAACTCAAAACTCAAAACCCTAAACCTTTGATATGCTATCTAGACCTCGCGGCATTGTAAACCCAACCTAATCATAACACAATACAATAAACCCTTGAGTTTCTAAGTGGACCTTGTAGCATGAGTCCACGCATTATGCATCAGATGGTGGTGATGTAAATGCAGGTCCTTGAGATGAGAAGACAAGAAGCTATGGAGAAAAACTCCCAAGACTAGATGGACGTAGAAGTGGTAGAAGCAACGCTCAACCCAGGTGGAGATGGAGTGCACTCGAGCAAGAGAAGGCAGTTGATCATGGAATGCGAGTCAAGCGAGAGTGGATTTGGAGCTAATGACAGTGGCGAAACTGGAAATTGTGGTGATGGCTCGAGTAGAACTCATGGTGATGGCTAAAGTGGAACTCGTGGCGGTGGCGGGTCAAAGGCCCGTAATTGTGGTCAGTCAGCTGCTCGTGGTAGTAGCGGGTCTCATGCTGGTGATCGTGACAAGTCAGTGACTGGTGGTGGTAGCAGGTCAGTGGATAGTGATGGGCCCTTGATGGTGGCTAGTGATGGGCTCTTGGTGGTGGCTGGTGCTGGTGGCGGGTCTGCCGGTGGTGATGTTGTCGAGTCAACTGCTAGTGGTGTTCGCATGTCATTAGCAGGTGATGGTAGCGAGTCTGCTGCTGCTCAGCCAGAGGGGTGCATTGGTGGGGTGGCACAGGGTCAGAGCCATTGCCCTTGTTAGAGCGTGCGCACTGACAAGTCCTTGGCCTAACAAAGGCTAGGGACAAAATTCGTGCTAGCCTAATTTATAGGAACTTGCATGCACTAATTGACAGAATGAGAACAAATCCCTTCTTAAAGGACGTCCTAAGAATCCTACTTTGTAGAATGGTCTACATGACAATGGTAAGGCCAACATTTTCATGTGATGTAGTAAAGCTCATGGGAGCATTTCGCTATAGATACAAGACCAACTCGGCTACCAACTATGTGTCTGTGACAAATGATGAGAGTGAGGTGAGGATGGTGAACCAAGAAATTATGGACCAATGGAACCCGTGCTGGCTTCTAGAGAATGATGCATTTAAACAAAGGCTCGAGTTAGATCATGATCTACTGTGCTTAAGTGGCTCAATGTTCTTTGTCTTGATGGGAACCAAAGACTTATAGCGTGGAAGGAGGTGATTGAAAGTCTTCATGAAAATGATCAAGAGTGGTACTCAAAGAATGGAAATCCTGAGTGCGTTGTACTTGACCCCGCAGGAGGCCGTGGAGATATCCTTAGTGCCATTTTACGATATCAACTTGTAAGCTATGACATATACTTGGATTACTTGATTTTGGTTGCTTGAATTTTGTTGAATCTTTAGTCTCTTGGAATTGAGATTAATATAAAGACTCTTGATATGACAAATGTGTAGTTCTAATCAAACAGCTCACGTGAAAACTAGTGTGGTTCACATGCTTCATTGAATTCAAAAGTATGGATCATATGACTTAGAATACTTTAAGCCAATGCTTACAGCAGAGCAAGTCAAGTCATGCCAGACAAAGTCTGTGAAGACTTGGTACCCACTCACTCGAGACATAATGGTGAACTTCATTTTCAGCGTAAGTATCTTCTCAATCAATACTATCTTCACGTGTTAAGCCAATAACTCTTTAACCGAGGGCTAAACTTTGTGCTTTTGCGTGACAATTCAGGATGAAATTCTCCAAGTTGCAAATGAGGCTGGGCAGATGTACTAGGAAGAGGTGGAAGAGTGTACTCAAAGTGAGTTAGGCCTTCAGGAGTATGTTGACAAGGCTATCTCCAAAAAGAAAGAGGAGCTTTTTACTACGTTCAACAAGGCGTCATCAATTGCTAATCAAGCGTTTAGAGTTAAGTTTATGGAGCAGGTGAGTGTTGAGATTAATTGCAACTAATGTGTCAAGTTTCTTTGACTGCTTGACCGTAACCAATTGTAAATGGAGTGAGTAATGCGCGTGATATGAGATGTACTCATGGACCCAACTATTTCAGATTGTGGCTTGAGGTGCAGACAACAATATTGGGACAGGTAGAGATCATGGGTCAGGTCCAACTTAACTTGTGTGCGAGAGAGCATTGTCGTAGCATGTGGTACCGGATACTCCCCTAGAGCGCGTTTTTTCGTGTTAAGAGCATTCGTAGAGGTGATTTCCGGGTTATCGTTCCGAGGAGATTCTGTGAAGAGAGAGGCTTCTGGAAATCGACTCGGAATGGCAACTACTACCCAAGTACCACAGTCGAACTTCCTTCTTCGTACTAAACCGGGTCTTTCCTGTTCTACTGACTGACCTGGTCCCTGTTCAATCCGGTTTCCTTCCGGGGAAGAAACTTAACAACTCCTCTCTCCCCGATCCACCTTCGTAACTCAATCCGGTTTAGTTTAGCCTCAATTTACCCTCGGAGGGTTCTCCCTTTGCATTAGTAGTGTTGGATTAAAAGACGCACCCATCCGTAGTGATTTAAGTGATGGGAATTTCACTACCTTCCGGTCAAACTTACACAACTCTACACTTCGGGTACTTACTGTATTCCTCTTCAACTGCAAGTTTCACTCAACCCATAGCCGGTCCTACAAGCGAAACCCGGTTTTCCCTTCCCTCCCAATTACTACATTGACTTGCTAACTGGAATGGACACTGTTCGGGGTGTCCTGAACCAATCTTGGTATCTAACTATCCGTTTTACTCTAATGATTCCGTATTCCTCTTCCGCATGGACTATCCAGATGCTAGCACCTCAACCGGACTACCCGACCAGGAGTTGTGTACAGCCTGGAGTACACCCTCCTACCACTCAGCCACTAATCCGGATAATCCAATGCAACAGGACATAGAAACCACTCTTTCAAACAACCATTAAATCACCAAAATCCGTATTCAGGACTCTAATCCAAACTTACTCGAGAACCCAGAAAGTCCATCCGGTCACCAAGGGACTGTTGACCACTGCATCAATCCACAAACAACCATAAACACACACAGTTTCCGGATAATGTATCTACAGTCATTAACTTACAAGAAAATAGTGATACAAAAGACCCAAAGAATGGCGAACATCCCTTGATAAGTAGCAAGCCCCAAACAACTGGATCCGGGTAACCCGCAGATCCTACAAACACGGGATTAATTCGGAAATCAAGGGAGCTCACCCAAAAAGTTCCAATCCTCATCATACTTGACTTTAGCGCCTTATTCTTTACTACCCTAAACGTTCTATGCACAAAGTACTAGCCTATCTAGCCTAAGATGCCTATCTAGCCTATCTAGCCTAAGATGCCTAAGATGCCTTCTATCTAACCGTATCCAGTCACAATTGTACTCTGGATCCCACTACTCCCCTGGCCCTTCCGGACTGTTGTCTTCAGCGAAGCTCGCCTCGTGGTCGGAACCAGAAACCCCAAAGTCTTCCTCGGATTATTTACTCCGGTTCTCCCGCGCTCTGTCCTCTTCCTCTTTGTATTCTTCTTCCTCTTCCTCTCCTAGCTCCGCTTGTTCCGCTTCATCCCCTTCCGGTTCGCCTTCTTGCGCCCTGTCTTTGTCCGCTTCGCCTTCCGGTTCGCCTTCGGGTTAGCCTTCGGGTCATTTTCCCTCGACCGGTTGGGTCTCGGATTCCGCCATCTCCTCTGCCTGATTCGCCAAATCCGCTAGACTCGCTTCTAACTACTCTCCCCCTAGAACCGCGTCAAGGTTCCTCCGTGGCGTGCTCTGCACCGGACTTGCAGCCGGTCGCAAAGTTTGCTTTGGAGTGAAATTCACTGCACACATCATCCGGTCAATATCCCCAACCCCACATGCATCTCGTGATAACTGGAATGCTGCCAACAACTCGTTGCTGGCTAGGGGCACACGCCCCTCTCTCTGGCTGGTTTCCCCCCTTTCAAGTCCGGGTGTATACCTCGCGAGGGCCTCGACCATCATTTTCCGGAACTCAACGAGAGTGTCCTCCACCTTTGCGGCGTACTCGTTCACGATGCTCTTCATCTGCGTTGCCTCCTTCATTCCAGGTTTTGCCACCTTCTCATTGTTCAATCGAGCCTTGGTTTGGACCTCCCTATCCGGTAGAAACAACTTCTTAAGAAGTTTGAGGGCGGTCCGGTCTTATTTCTCCATGGCCCGGATTGTCTCGTTCTGCTTCTCGATCTCCGTCTTTTGGTCCAGCATCTATAGGGCCATCGCGCTGGATTCCTTCCGGGTCCTCTCCACCTCTTTCCGCAGCTTCCAGACTAGGCCTAGGTAGTCTTCCACCTTCTTGCTGTTAAGAAGATTCTCGACTCCCCTCATTGAGACGTAGACCACATGATACTTCTTCTAAACCATCTCCATAGGGTAGACGAAAGGGGTCAGGGAACACCCTTTTGGTCCTCCAATTTTGAGCACTTCCCGGACTACCATCTTGTGCAAGATGAGCCCCCATCCTACTTTCCGGTTGTGCAAGTAGGCCTCGTAGATGGCCTTTGTCAGCTTGATCACATAGGTGGTGGCTTGTCCGAGCTGAGATTTGGCACAAGAAACTGCAGTAGTCGCGTCTCTCATCTTTGTCCGAGATATTCTTAAACAGGTCCTTCACCCACTATGAATCCCTCCTCTTCTCATCATAGCAAAAGGGCTATTTGGGAACTTGTAAGTGGCGCGCCAATGTGCCACTGTCCAATTCTACCACTGTCCTCGTACTTTGGTAATCCGGAATTCCGCTACGTCTCTCCCCGCGGCTAACTCCTACAGCATGCTCTCATCCTGGATGTCCCAAGGCACGTAGAGGAAGTCCTTGCACCTGATCTTTCGCAAGTCCTGCCAGAACTGTTCGAAATGCTCCAGTTTGTCTGGAATAGCCGGGCGCACTTGCTTCTCCGGAATCTTTTGGCCAAGCATCTATTCGTCCTTCCGTTCCATCGCTTCCGGCTCCAGACTCGCCTTCTTCTGATTACGCGCTCTCCGCCTAAGCTCCTAAGTGATGCGTTTGCCACCAGGTCACGCACCTTCTACACTAGTATGGTCTAGAAACACAAAACCTATCGTCTAGGAGGGCTGGAATAGCTGCGCTGGAATGAACAGTGGACCGCCCAATTTAAGGCTGCCCATTTCAAGGCGCGAATTGTGGCCAGGTCTATCAAAGACCCGACCATTGCCTCCCGGTTCCAACCAGTCTTTGTACCGTCCGGAAATCCGCCGTCAACCCGGACCCTAACAATACTCTCCAGTGCACGCGAGCGCCACTTTTGCCAAAATAAATAAATGAGCCATTATGGCTACTTCCATGCCTATTTATGGAGATTCTAGCTACTCCTAGCAACCCCAAAACCTTAACTGACTACTTCTAGGAAAAACGAGGTTTGACAAGCATGCAATTGTGAGTGATGTTGCATCACGAAATAACAGCAGTAGTGGGCGTGAAGCATGCAAGTGATGCATGCGTGTGATGCCTTTGTGCAAGTGAAACATTAAGCTAAGGGGAGACCATAATTAGAGGTCGGATTCGACAGTACATATAGCAACTTATGTGCAAGTGATACACCAAGCTCAAGGGAGACCATAATGAGGAATCAAGTCCAATACTTTGAGTTGTGCGAGTGATGAATAAGCTGAAGGAAGACCATAATCATGGCTCGGGTCTGACCTCTCATATAGCCATTGAGTTGTGCTTGTGATGCACCAAGCTAAGTGGAGACCATTATCAGGGGTTGGGTCCAACACCCTATTTAGGCATTGAGTTGTCGTTGTGATGCAACAAGCTGTGGGGACACCTGTTGAAGTAGGATGATTGCGTGGGCTGAAGTTGCTCATAGCCAATGCGCATTAGCTAGTGTAGATGATGCGAATGAGCTAGAGTTGCAACTAGTGAAGTAGTACTAGTTAGAAGTAATGAGAATTGGGTCTCCCAAGTGATATGAGCTGATCCTAGTGTAATAGGGGTTGAGTATGGGCTGATGTCCCATATGGTTTGCCAAGTGGACTCCCTTGGGTGTGCTACTTAAGAGGGGCAGCCCGTGAGTAAAGACTATCTCTTTCCTATGCATTCCAAGTGTTTGTGTGAGGCTTTGGCATTCTAATCTAACCTTCAAAAACACCATAATCAGGTGTTTGGGTCCGACCTCTCATTTAACCACTAAGTTGTGCGAGTGATGCATGAGCTGTGGGAGGACCATAATCATGGGTCGGGTTCGACCTCTTATTTAGCCACTGAATTGTGCTTGTGATGCACCAGTAGTGGAGATATCAGAAATAGGGGTTTGGGCCCAACAGGTGCCATTGAGCCACTAAGTTGTGCGAGTGACGCACCAGCAGTGGGAGACTATAACCAGTTTTCGGGTCCGACCTCTCATTGAGGATGTTGAGATGTGCGAATGATGCATGAGCTGTGGGAAGAACATAATCAGGGTTTGGGTACAACTTTTCATTTAGCCACTTGTATTCTATGTGTATATGGGTAAGAGAGTTTTGACCAAGCATGCTTGGAAATCTTGTGACCCGCTATGCGAGTGATGGTTGGGTCCGATGCTACTAGACTTAAGTGTCTAGTTCTATTGACGTTTGAGTGTATTTCCATTTGAGATGCAGATTGTCGAGCATTACAGTGCGCATATTGCTGCTAAAGTTGAGATGATACTAGAGAAATTGCAACTGGTGGCAACAGTAGTAGGGGAGTCGAAGTATATGGAGCGCTGGCAGAAATGGTGGAATAGTCCGTTTAACCTTCGATTGGACCTAAGATTTCCAAAGTATCCTGCAAGTGAGGACACTCTAAAGAAGTGGTTGGATGGTGCTGAATTTTGGACAGAGATAGAAGAGACAACCAATCAAGAGCTAGTTGCTTATCTAGCTCTAGTTGGTGGTGTTGATAGTTCTAAGGTTGTTGATATTTTTGAGGACTACATTGAGAACAGGCGGATTTGCCTTTG
The DNA here is from genome assembly GCA_022496805.1 of Pohlia nutans. Taxonomy (NCBI): domain Eukaryota; kingdom Viridiplantae; phylum Streptophyta; class Bryopsida; order Bryales; family Mniaceae; genus Pohlia; species Pohlia nutans. The sequence goes on along the minus strand of CM040106.1, from coordinate 6,585,259 downwards.
GGACAAGTTGTACAACACCTACTTTCTGGGCCCTAACGCGTATGGTAAATCCACGAAGTTTTAGAACGTCAAAGACGGTGACCTTGTTGTAAAGCGACTCTGTCTAATGTTAGTCATCTACTCTCACAAATACGAGTGATGCGAGAAACTGAGTAATGCAATTAACGCAAGGGCAGTGATGCCAGCTCACGTAAGTAGTGGTGTTTGGCTAATGATACAAGTAATACGGTGCAAGTAATGCAAGTATAGGCAGTCTGAAAGTATTGAGTTATGCGAGTAATGGGTGGGAATGCGAGTTGTCGGCAGTGAGGGTACTACTGCGTGTAATGGAAGTAACTCAAGTAGAGGCAGATATCACCTGTGATTGCAGTTATGAAGCTCGTGTGATAGCAGGTTACCCATGTGATGGCCGAGAAACAAAATTAGTGTGAGTATGTGAGGGTAATAACATACGCATGTGAGGACAGTAAGGAAACATGTGTGATGGCAGTGACAAACTGCGTGTGAGGGCAATAACAAAACTCGTGTGGGGATAGTACCTTGTGTAAGGGCAAAAATGCGAGCTTGTGTAAATGACATTTGTAGGCCATCCCAGTGATGACTTAATGCACGTATCACAAGTAGGAGCAATGAAACGAGAATGGCAGTCATGATAGTAATGCAAGTAATACGAGCGATGCACCAAGCAAATGTGAGTGTATTATGAGCAATGCGAGCATTCCTAGTTATGCAAGTAATGGGAGCAAGGGCGTTCTTTGAGTAATGTGAGCAAGTGACTAATGTTGTAATGTGGGAGAACTAAAACCGCGAGTAACAAGCGGTCTCCATGATGCAAGTAATGAGAGACTGTGATGCAAGTAATGCATGTAATGTGAGAGAACTAAGACCGCAGGTGCGGCGGTCTCTGGTTGAGCACGGTCTCGTAGCACGTGGCACCGGATACTCCCTTAGAGCGCACTTTTTTGTATTAAGAATGCTCGTAAAGGTGATTTCCGGGTTATCGTTCCGCGGAGACTTTGTGAAGTGGGAAGTTTCCGGAAACTGATCCGGATTGGTGACTGCTCTCTTCCGGTCACCAATTAACTCCCTTTTTCCGTACTAAAACCGGATCTTCCCTACTGATTGATCCAGCTAGAGCTAGATCCGGTTTTTGTCCGGGTTGGAATCTTAACCAACCCTACTCCACCCGGTCTAACTCAACTACTAAATCTGGTTTCCCCTTAACCTCTGTTTTCCCTCAAAGGGTTCTCCATTTGCATTTTTAAGGATGCTGGATTTAAAGTCACACCCTCCCCTACAAATTTCCGTGACAGGGGATTCACCACTTCCCGGTTCTCCAAACTCAACTCCCTAGTCCGAGTACTTTCCGGATTGCTCTTCAACTATGGACTTATCCCAAACCCACAGCCTGTCACACAAGCGCAACCCGGTTTCTCCTTTCTTTCCAAAATACTACAATGACTTGCTAACCGGAATGGACAGTATCCGGGGTGTCCGGAAGAGATTGAATTCCTTACGACCCATTTTACTCTAGCATCCCCGTACTCTACAATTGCAAGATCTACCCGGATGCAAGCACCTCTACCGAACTATTCGTCTAGGAGTTTTGAGAGAACCGGAGTACCATCTCCTGCTCCCTCAGCGACTAACCCGGGTTATCTCCTGCAACCGGACCCAGAAAACCGCACATTCAAACGATCCTAACTCTTCCAAATCTTCTACCTGGTCTCTTAACTGACTCTACGCGCGAGCCCGGCTAATCCATCAGGTTACCAAGGGACTTGTTACGTCAGTGTTCCCAACAATAACACAAGCAAACACACATATGCACACACACACACAAAGTTTGTGAAAGGAATATGCGCTTCTACTCATTTACACGGAACAATGATACACAAAACAACGCAAGGAATGAAGAACATTCCTTGATAAAAAGCCAACCCCGAACGCCCGGATCCGGGAAATCCTCAGATCCTGCATTCTTGGGATCCAGAAATCCGGGGAGCTTTCTCCACGGCTCAATTTGTATCCTAAGCCGCCACTAACATGAAAACCCTAAAAGTCCTATACACCAAAAAGTCTCCTAATCTACCTACTCAAAAAGTCCGACTCTAAGTGGCCAAATCCACTAAGTCCGGACCACTGATTCCGGACCCACGGTGGTCCCGGGCAGCTACTCTGCCTCCATTAGCGGCCCTTCTGGTTCTTCCGGGCTGAGGTGCCTCTACAGACATTTGAAACACACCCTGCAACCCATCCCCAGAACCTACTCTCTCTCTCCGGTTGGTGGCCTCTTCCTCATCCGGTTCTGAAGCGGAGGAACTCTCCCTCTTCATATACTCCGCCAACGACCGGAACTCCACCAGGAAGGCCTCCACCTTGTTTGAGTATTCTCGGACACATTCTTCATCCGGGCTGCTTCCCTATATCCCGGCTGCCCTACCTTCTGGTCGTACAACCGGGCCTTCATTTGCACCTCTCCTTCACGTTGAAACAACTCTACCATCTTCGAGATGCACTGCCGGCTTGTCTCCCCCAAGCACCGGATGGTCTCCTCCTGCCCCCGGATGTGCTGCACATTCGTCCGGACATGAGCCCCCATCTTCTCGATGTAGTTTGCCTTCCGGTGCTGGTCCTCCTGTTGTCCCAATATGAGGACGGCCGCCTCGCTCTCCTTCGCCTGGCTCCTGAGGAGCTTCCTATAGAGCTTCCGGATCTGCTCCGGGTACTCCAACGCGTCCTTAGTCCGGAGGAGAGTGCCTACCTTCCGTAGCGCAGCGAACACTGTAGTCTACTTCTCCGTGACTAGGTCCAGGGCGACCCGGGTTGTCAGGAGGATGTTCTCTAGCACGAGCAGGCCCTCCTCTTCCTCATGTGCACCTCCGGACGGTCCTGCTGCCCGGAATAGTTCCTCCCTCTCGGCCGGTCCCTGCTCCCGGTCGTCCTTGTCTCCAGACTCCTCCCAGTCGTCCCCTCCTTCTCCTGCCGCCTTGGAACGCTTCTTCCGGTTGTTCAAGGGAGTCGTCTTCCTCCGGGCCTGATTCATCTTCTTCCGAGGGGTTGTCTCCTGAACGCCCGGATCCACATCCTCCTCGGGAGTGAGGACCTACTTCCTCTTCCGGTCCGGGTGGCCCTGGGTCGTACCTGGGACGGACCTCCTTCCTCCGGTTTGTTCTCTTCTACCGGCTGTTCCTGTGGACCCACCAGGGCAGGATCTTCCTCCATCGGTCCGGAACCTACTTCCGGCTGCTCCTGGGGATGCGCTTGAGGATGACCAGTCTTCTCCGCTTGTCTGGACTCCACCACCGCCTCCACCTGAGGTGGCGTTTGGGAAGAACCTCCCCAATCTGGTTGAGAACCTGCTGCCGGATCCACCCTCTTCTTCCGGGTCAGCTTTGGCTGCGGGGATTCCTTCTCCTCTTGGTCTTCTCCCGGGTCCTCCCTTTGCTTCGTCTTCAACTCCTGTTGAGGTCCTGCCCCACCCGGTCGGCCTACCTCCAGGTCCTTCCTCTTCTCCTGCCGCTCCTCCGGTTGCGGCTTGATACCACCCGGTTGGCCTCCCTCCGGGCGGTCTTCCCTCCTTTTTGTCCTTAGCTCCGGGATTGCACTGGCTCCACCCGGTCGTACCGGGTCTTCCCTCTCCTTCCTGTGCTCCTCCCGGATGCTGCTCCTGTCCAGTTGAGGTGTCGGTAGAGCCATCGTCCTTTCTTCCGGTCGCAGCGAGGATCTGGGTCGGCTGGTCCCCGCTCCTCCTCCCGGAAGTGCTGTCTTCTTCTTGGCTGGGCTGTTTTCTCCTAGAATGTTGGAGGAATCTCCAACCTCTTCTTCTCTTCTTCTGTGATGCACCCTTCTTTTTCGTACAGGTGGTAGAGAAACGGGGCCAGCGGACATCCCTTCTTGTTCTCGAGGTTCCAGGCGCACTTTTGGATGTTCCCGTGCACGAGGTTCGCCCAGTTGATCTTCTTCTTCCAGAGGAGTGCAAAGAAGATGCCCCTGGCCAGTGTAACCGTGAGGGTAGTGGGCTTCTCCGGGTTGAGGATTGGCACCACGTACTAGAGCAGTTGTTGCTCCCGGGGATCCTTGCAATCTGCAACGTTGAACCCGTCGTGGTCCAAGAGGTAGATGAAGCGCGCCTTCATCCAATCCGTATCGCCCTTGCTGCCCGGTTCTAGGTCCTCGTTCGTGTCCGGGAAGTCGTACATTGCCCGCCAAAGCTCCCGTGTCCAATCCCCGTACTTTGCTCGGATGGTCGCCCGGAAGGCAGGATCCATAGCCTCGTCCTCAATTTCTTCCAACATCCGGGCGACCTGCACATCTCACACTTTTCCAAACAACCCCAAACACCCCATCTTCTCGAGGTCCTTGAGCAGCTCATCGAAGTCTTCCGAGTGCTGCGGGATGTCCGGAACGATCCTCTTCTCCGTGATTTTGGATTCGGTCTCCCTGTGCGCCATAGCTGATGCCTCCGGGTGCGCTTCTCCACTTCTCCATGAATGGTGCGTCCTCCTCTTTGGGTGCACCCTCTCTCTCTCCTGCAAATCACGCGCTTGTCTCTCCGGACGCTTTCCCTTCCGCTTCCATGATGTGCGCCTAACCTCCTCGAGCCCTTGCGACTTTCCTCCTAGGTGCGCACTCACACCCTTCCGCAAACTCCGCCTGAAATTCCGGCGCTCACGGTCCGGGTGCTCGCCCTTCTCCAACTCCAACCTCGCACTACTTTCTCTCCCCGGGCGCTCAATTTCCCTAACTCGCGGGCGCTCAAAATCCCCAAATGTCGGTCGCTCACTACTTTCTCCCTCCGGACGCGCAATGGAAACCCTAACACTCTCCAGAAATACAAAAGCAGGTGCGCGAGGAGGGCTCGAGGAACTGGAGAGAATTGAATAGTGTGCCGCCCAATTTAAGGCAGCCCAATTCAAATCCCGGATCTTGGCCGGGTCCGGCAGGGGCCGGTCCCCTGACATCCAGTTTTCCATCCGGTTTCCCGTCCGGTCCGCCACCATTCGAAGTTCCGTAGCAAGCACTTAAGCACGCACGAGAGCGCCACTTTCTCCAAATAAATAAAAAGGCCATCATGAACGCTACTTCTCCCATTTATGGCGGCTGGGGCTACCCCTTACTGCCCTACAAACCCTAACTGCCCTACACACCCTAACTGCCCGTTTTTGAATAAAACGAGGTTCGAAAACTACAACCAACAGGTTTAACATCCTTCTTCTCAAGCGCGTGTCTCGGCCCAAGAACTCTGTGTCTAGGAGTTCAACATATTCCATTGATGATGTGCCAGAGTTGGTTGCCCACGGTGTGAACGTTGGCCTCATTGACACATTGATCAGGCACTGCACTAACTCTTTATTGGATGGTACTCGTCCATGGCAAGGCCCAAGGGAGAAGGATGAGTACTTTTTTGCTTGCCCTGTGTTGGCTTTGACCACTACTTGAGACCTAGTCATCGGTGTAGCAACTTCTACTGGTATGAATTATTCATCTTTGCTTTCCTCGCAAACTCTTATTTTTTTTTTGTTGCTTTTCATGTTGTTAATATGTAGTTATATGTTTATGGCGTAGTTCTTTCTAGGGAATTCCATCACTGCTTGCAAGAATACTGGTAGGCACATTTTGGGCATTTACAAGAGTGACAAGAAGTTGTTTGAGGCTGTTCTCAAGCCCATGATATCTCTTGCAAAGGCTCCGCCAATTCCTCCTACTCTCGTACTATCTGCAAAAAAAACCAAAGAAGGCTCCTGCAGTGAAGCGCCGTTGTGTGGAGGACCCTCAGTAAATATGTGTCGCTTACTCTTTCTATTCATCGGTGATTTTTATTGTATTTTGATCATTATTACTTCTATCTTGTCTAAACTTTCCTTGTGTTACTACATGCGAGGCTCTTTGCAAGCCCGGCTAAGAGTTGGAGACTTCCTTCATATGCGGAAGATATTTCTCTGTTGCAAGCATTGCAAGCATGTCCACCTCTTCTAGCTGTTAGATCCCCCCAAAGTATGACTCTCGTGTTCTAAAAAATTTAGATATAGCTGCTGAGGTTGATTTTTGAGCTAGTTGTGTCTCAATTTCAACCCGTTGATAGTGATTTTAAGGAAGGCTCAATGTCGCAATGCATGAGCATGATTAATAATGGTTTGATTTATGTGGATGATGAGGCGATTAGTGAATAGCCCTCAATAATATTGTATTTCCTTGCAACTATATTATATATCTAATGTATGGTATTAGTATTCATTTTGTCATGGTGCTGGATTTCATGTTAAAGTTAGGCTGTGGTGTGAGTAACGGAGTCAGGCTGTAGTATGAGTAATTGAGTCAGACTGTGATTTAAGTAACGGAGTCATGCTATGGATTGAGTAAGGGAGTTAGGTTGTGGTGTGAGTGGTGCAAGTCATAACGTGGTGAGAGTAAATGCGAGTCATCTGTAATGTGAGTAAGGCGACTCAGATGTGGTGCAAAACGCGAGTTAGATGTGGTGTGAGTAATGGAGTCAGGCGGTGGTCGCATTTGGAGCTTGATCTGGTCGCTAGATTTACAGGGTGTATGGTCATGAGCATGCATATCGTGCTTGGGTCACTGGCTGTGATGTCATTGACAAAATCAGGCTGTGGAGCGAGTCCGCCTGAGTGTTGTGAGTTACGGAGTTGGACTGTGGTGCGAGTAACGCGAGTCAGGTTGCATGGTGTGAGTAACGCAAGTCAATTGTGGTGTGAGTAACGGAGAGTCGGCTATGGTATGAGTATCGCGAGCAACGTGTGGTGTGAGTAACATAGTCAAGCTAACAGAGTAGTGATATGATGGACCATACTAATAAAAGAAAAAAAAAGCTTGATACAAAATTATAAACTTGGCATTATATTATAATGGAGGATGAAACAAAAGATAAACTAGTGCATTGTCACAATGCATAATATGCACTTTAAATTCTAAAAGAGAATGAGAACATAGGTTTGAAAATGGAATTTTGAGTTATAAATTTTTTTAGTATTCAAATATGTGAAGAAAAACATCTTCTAATTTTAGATTTTTTAAAAAATTAAATAAAAATCCAACTTTTGAAATGTGTTGTTTTTGGGAGGAATAAATTGTTACTCTAATCTTAAATTGTATTTTATGGGTTTCTCTTTTGTATGTACTTGAGGATGAAATTATCATTAGATGAAAACTAGACCCACTAAAGGGCCGCATAAGAATTTTTGGGTACAACGCAGCCATTGGTTGCTGGTTCCAGGGAATAAATAAACAATTCAGGAGTGGAGCCATCAGTCAGAAATTTTGTCAGAACTTCCTAGTGCAGCGAACTTCCATGTCACTTCCTGCGGTTGGGAGGACTCCAGATAATATGCGTTGGCATATTATAGAAGGAGGCTGCGGACTATGATGTAGTGGCACCAACGTGGCAGTTATTTTGGATTAAACTAATGGAGTACACGCGAGGACAATGGACGGATGGTGGGCACACTACAATTTCTACTACTAAACAAATCACGAGTGCTATAGGAGGTACCAAAGAAAGGCACTCATGGTTCCATGGGGGTTGATGGTTGGCTCTAGTACGATTAGTTGGCTCGCACTATTTGTTGTTTTTTTATAGGTGGATCATCTACGTCCATGGGGAAAGCGTGGATGATAAATGAACTTTAGTTGGAGGCCTCATTCACAGGATGGTTTTTTCTGTAGATGAAGGTCGAACCATCAAGATGAAGCTGGATGAACTATTGCCACCTCAGGCCATATTCCGTTGACACCTACTTCCAATTTTTGGTGCCAAGTATACATTGGCTTCAACGTCGGCACTGCCACGCTGGTTTAGAGTGAGTCCAACTATCTGGAGCTTCCATTTCAATCTTTTTATTTATTTTTTATTGGTACAAATGGAACAAGATTTTATTCCACTGCAAAAGGACCTCTATTTCATTTCTGATTGATCCACTACACTAAATAGGTAGATTAGTGTTAGATAATTATAAGATTTGAAAATATTATAGATTGTTACTCTCGACAAACGGGAATTACCAAAGACATTGATTCCAATACTAGTGAGAAAACCCCATTTTAACCAATATAGAGTGTAAAAAAAATTGGTCAACAGTAAAAACTTACAGCATGTTTATGTAAATTAGTGTATCTAATACTAATCTACCTATTTAGTGTAATGAAAGACACACAAAGATGCTCCTGGAGCCTCTCTTTCAATTTTCTATGGTAATACTAATCAAACAAAGACAAATATGCTTTGCGACCAAGTTTATAAAATGAAACTGTACAGATGTCAAACGAGCACTTCTAGCGTCTCCATGATGGTTTAGGGTCAACCTCAAACAATGTTGTGTGCCAAGCCTAGCAAGGACACTCACTCAGTGGAGGAACAAACCTAGGATTTTTAGGCGGGAAAATTAGCCAGGTGGCAACAGACAAAGTGGCAACATGGCGCGGAAATTTAGATTGGAATAGCCAACATGAAGTTGGAAGCTCTACTGGCAACAACTTCTTGTGCTGGAAACTGAAGGAGACGTTCTTTATTTCATCACGGTTTGTATGTGAGAGTAGTATGTTCATTACATTGATTCAAAATGGCTCTAAATGATATCACAAACAGAGTGGAGATTGCAGGCCCATACACTCCGAATGTGTCTCTTGCTCCACGATTTGCTCCATTGATAAAGAGGGGCCGTCTTGTGCATGAGCAAGTCCCAAGACGTAAGTTCCTTGCCTAGAAATCTCGAGGTGCGACCAATATTGATTTGTGGGTAGATGGAGAAATTTACCCTCTGGATCCTAGTACAAGAGTCCCGCCAATGTTTTGAAGAATCAAACAATGTCTTGAAATTATCTGCCAAGGAGAAGAAGGGTTGTTGGGATATTCCAAGAGGCTTGCCAACTTGGGCAGTGGTCTAGAGAGGGTGAATGTGGCATTGGAGGAAACAATTCGGGATTCCTAGGTCCAAATCAATCTTTTACGTAACTCAGACTCAGTGCTCCATGCAGAAGTACAGGAGTCTAAGGGTCAACTTCGTTTAGCACTAGAAACAATTCATGCACAATGTTAGGACGTCAAAGCTTAATTGATGAACACTATGTAGCTATAGAAACAATCCATGCAAAAATTTTAGAGTACGAGAGAATTATTGAGGAATGTAGGGATCTAGAAAGGCAGTGTGGGGACTTGAAGGACAAAGTCATTGGATTGGTGAACCGTAATGACAATTTAGAAGAATACTCGTGGGAATACTAATGGGATCTTCAGATGGAGTCAGAGTGAACGAATTAGAGGTGGAACTAGCTCAATGTAAAAAATAATTGTGAATGCGGAATCTAAATTGTCTGCTATGAAGGAGGGTCTACTTGGTTTGCGACTTCGTAGTCGTTGTTCGAGGGGTTTGGATGAATTAACTCAGGATGGGGGGCAAGCCAAGAGAAGAAGAAAGCAACTAAGATCAATCCTACAACCACAAGCTGTTGATTCCACTCAAAATTTAACAAGGCTACTAGAGGGAAGAAGAGATTGTGGGAAAACGACTCCACCCAGAGGAAAATTGTTGTTGCACTTGCGAGGATTATATCGAGGCGAGAAGCTATGGCTTTGGTTGATGAACCAAGGATGCGTTCTGTTGGCACAAACATTGCAAACAATGTCTTGAAAAAAATTGGAGCTGAGTTTGGAGCAGACTCTATGTTGGCAGCGTGTGATATGGATAATGTACCGTAGGAGGTATATGGCTTGATATTCAAGACCATTAAAGGGCGGGTGAAATTGGTGGATCCGACCTTGACAGCTGATCTGATGCCAAAACCCCATAAGGTACCAAAGGTCACATGAAACTTTGTCATTATGTTGACCTGGAGATGGATTTAGATTGACGTCTTTTAGCAAATTAATTGAGGTAGTGATCTTTTGCTTAAATATATAGGTGGCTCTATTGCGGAGGGATCTCAATGCTAACCTTCCACAATTCATCGGAGAATATGAGCACATTGAAGGCAGATTCATTCCGCCGCCTCCAACAAGGACCAGTGATAAAGCCGTTGTGGTCAAAGAGGTGAAATTGGATGAAAAACATTCACTCTTTGTTAACCTCGAGGCCGTCTAGAGGAGCATGGTTTTGTTCTCTGGCATCACGGCAGAAGGTATGTATATGATTCGAATTTGCAATTTGCTTGATCCGTTATTGGTACATTTTGATTTTGACCTTTGGAATCATTACCCACCATAGCATCTATATCTCATATTGTATTCCACTTGTTGCTTGTTCCAGAGCTATGTGGTAAACCCCTTATGTTTGTATTGAAATTGGATGAAGCGGAAATTATGAATGGAAAGAAGTTTGAGCGAGTTAGCCTCACTCTCATGAATAGGGCATTAGATTCAAAAATTCAGAGAGATAGTTCCAAGTGTTTTTCTGTCCAATCACAACAAGAGATTTGGCCCTTTGGGTGTTTTCAAGTACAAAAGGAGTCATATCATGTCCTGAAATGGGTATTTGACAAGACTGACTTTCCCAACTTGATTCATGTATCAAGTTGAATCAAGTTCAAGACCATAAAGTGCATGTATGGGTTGGGGCATGGAGCCAACGCCCCAAACTCCTGCATCTACTGCATGCAACAGAGAACAAAGCCATAACATGGAACAAACCAGAGTGCTGCCCAAGCGAGTAGAGCAAGAGTGAAACATACATGGGAAGGTGGTTTGTTTGCGGCAAGCGTGTCGGCAAAGCGAGTAGATATGAGAGACCACTCGCCGTGGAAGCCTATACTGCCAATTCCACTCACAAGGGTGCACATATGTACACTCTATGCACAAGTCCACATGAGAAGATGGAACACCATCATTTCATGTTTGTGTGGAACATGCACAATGAGGTGCAAATAACCAATGCTATCCAACAAATGGAGAAGTCATTGTCAGCTGTAAGTGCTCATGGTAGGAATGTGGAGATTACACAAGATCCTCAACGCTCTGGAAAGAGCAATAGCATTCCTAAAAAGCCGTCTTTCAATGGAGTTGTTGCATCCAAGTTATTCCAAGCAAGCACATGGTCTGGCAAGGATAAAGTATGGATGGATATCTGCCAATCAGAGTACAATTGCTTGAATAGAGGAGGCTCCAGGATAACCAAGCTAGAAATGTGGCGAGCTTTTGAGAAGATCCAACCTTACCCCACGGGTCTCACTTTAACTCTGGAGCAGAGGAGTACTTTTAAAGAAACGGTGGAGGCATCGGGGAAATTATACATCAAAGCCTATGGAGAGGAACATGTAACTCATTACATGGTTAGTTGTTTCATTCAATTTAACATATCTCAAAAGCTTATAATTAGGAAACTCCACATGAAAGTGATGTTTCTCCTTTTTGTGTAAGGCCCTAAACTTGTGAAAGGTTAGTTGATCGAACTGACTTGTGGATTGAGTGATTGCAGCATAACATTGTAAAACATGCTCCATACTTTGTTGAAACATACGGCAGTTTGTCAATGTGGAGTTTCCAAGGCATGGAGAAGAGCCATTATGCAGCAAAGGCAGCCTACCAATGGCATACTCAGCATGGAGGTGGCCGAGCTAGGAAGAGTTGCATTGTGCAACAATACGAGGATTGGTACAGGAACATACAACATCGGTATGGAACAAAGGTACAAATGGAGCAAGAAGCCAGCAATGTCGTGCATGAACTTGTAGATGAATCTAGCACTATTGAGAGAAAAAGTCTTGCCTCCAATAATTCAAACGCCACATTGGAGCACCAAAGATGGAGTGCTACACGTGTTTGTGTAGGGAGCGTTTGGATGGAGATGCAGCGTTTGGAGAGAGATGAAGACGCTTGAGTACAAGTTATGGCTCAAATGTTTAGACTTTGACTCCAATGGATTTGACATAGAGTTTTTTGTACACAATGTGTAAATGTAAATGAGGCACGTATGGTCTTCTAGTGGAGGATCCAAAATTTGCTAATACTTATTCAATGGATACAATTTTTCTAATCTCCAAAAGTTCTGGTTTGACAGTTTACAATCCCTGGTCCATCTGTGTTCGGCGCTTCTGGAATGAATGACTTGTGGCATTCACCTCTACAAATCCATGCTGAATCCGTTCCTCTAGTCCAAGTTGTCATGCTCCTCATTTGAAGACCAACACTATACCTGCAGTCTATAACACCCAACACCCATGCGTTTGGAGTAGACAAGGTATCAAACCGTGGCGTCCACCACTCAGCTTGAAGGATTGGTGGCATCGGAGGATAGTTGTTAGTGTGCATTATCACAAAATATTTAGAGAAGAGGGTTCCAAGATTCCACTACAACCCAATCCACCCTCCCGAGGAATCAAGGGAAACAGAGGTTTAGGATGTTGGTCTGCACACCACAATCCAGTGGCACTCAATTTGAATGTCATTAAACATCAACATCGATCTTGCCAACCCGGTGGCAACAGCTGCCCACCCGTTAACACTACTCTTACATCGACAACAACGATGAGCCATGCACCTCTCTTTGATGACAATAGTTGGTGTGGAACTACTGACTCATCCCAAAGACTCAACTCTGCAAAAATGTTAGCATCAAGCGTGACCAAGATGTCTCCAGCAGTAGGGTTGTGATGAACAGATTGAAAGTCTTTCCAAAAGTTCATTGAGCAAGATTCATGGAATTTATCGGACCTCATTTTCCCTGGTGTGGGAGGTTCTACAGTTTCAAGTTCTACTACAATGGGATATGGCGAAGCAACATCAGAGGAACAACTAGACAGGTTGCCTCCATCAAGCAAAACATGGCTCTTAGCGGCTTGGTTGAGGAATCCACCTTTCATATCGGTCACTACACACAAAAACCCGTAAGATTACACTCACAAAAAGAAAACCAGAGAATGGTTAGAAATGAGGGAAGCGAGGGCAAGGTTGGCGCCCTCAAGTTGGCGCGAACTAGAGTTTTGATGAAACTAGCCTATAGTACGTCAAATTTGAATTGATAGTAGCTACCACCATCATTTCATCGACTGAAGTTTTGGAGGGAAGTCCAGTTCAGGGGTTTACAATGGACTCTTTCTGGTACTTCGTACTCTTGTATGATGTGACATTTGGACAGGCATACAAGCATCTCAGTCTACCATGCTGAATCATTGGCTCCAAAGTACACAACAATGCGAGAATTCACTGGTTGACCCATCCAATTTGTTCCTAGAAAACTAGATCTCCATGAACGGATGCAACCGATCTGAGTTGGATGCAGCCAATTTGAACACATGTGGTCTACCATAGAAAGTGGAATAGAATGTGAAATGTCACCCATTTTAGTGGATATTCCGGCCCAATGTGAAACGATCACATGGGGCAATATCAACTCCAATCTTGTTCGAAATGTACACCATGTTTGAAGGGACATTTGACTCTTACTTGAAAGCCTTCTCCTAAGAAGATTTTGGATTGTCAAGTTGTTCGGTGGATGGTCCAAGGGGGATTGGGCCAAAGTGGGATTTCCAAAGAAAGATTGAATTGAATTGTGTTAAGGGGGTTTTCTAGGAACCAACCTTAAACGAATGAGACTACTCCTCAAAAGCCTACTCCACTCTAGACTAGTCAATAGAGATTGAGAGGAGTAGTAAGAGGTTTCTAACGAAGGAGAACGTACTGTCGATTAGGAAAAAGCACCAGTATGCTAGAAAATCGACTCCTGCATACCCACAGACTACTCCAACTAACCCACATACAACCACAAAGAGCGATACAAGAGCAGGAATTGATACTGCTACAGCAGTAGTCTAACATACTAGTGCACACATGAAGGTCTACAACAAGAATGAAGTACAACTGAGGCTGCCAGTTAAGAAGATGTACAAAATGTATAGCAACAACTCTCTCAAAGAGAGGGAAAGTACATATAGGAGACTGGTCTGACAGTGTGTCAGACTGGTCGACCGGAAGAGTCGGGTCGACCAGTCTGTGCTAGTCTGTACTACCGGGTATCGCCTGCCAGGTCTATTCCTGCCGGGAATAGACTAGCCTACTCCTTACCTAGGGAAATATCCAACGAATATTCGGTTAACATTGCCCTCCCCCTGAGCTAAGTTCACTCCTGTGGACTTTAGTGTACCCCGGTAGGCGACTAGGTAAAATGGTCACGAGAAATAACAAAATTACCCGCGGTCGAGACATCTGCGAGTATCGACCCAGACTATGGTCGACTCGTCACTGGTTGACGTTGCTGGAGTCGAGGGTCATGACCGGTGAGCGGATATCTGAAGGCATTCCTGAAAAATCAAACCCAAGAGACTGTGGTGAGGAGACTGCAGGTGAGTCGACTAGGATGTCGAGTTCTGATGGGGTATAAGCGCTCGTTGTCTGGTCGGGTGATGGGAGCTGCTAGTCCTGCTGCTGTGGTGGAGGCGGGTGTTGTGCTGTTGGCAGCTGTTGCACCGTGTCTTGGGGGTCGGCTGGTGGTGTCTACTGGTCTTCCTGCTGCTTGTCTCGATCCTTGTCTTCATTGTTTGACTCGCTGTCGTCCGCGTTGTCGTCCTCACTAAACTTGACGTCAGTAGTCAATACCTCGTCATCGTCAGTCGACTGGTTCTCCTAGAGCAAATGGTCCGGTTCGAGGGGACTCTTATCATCGTCTTCCTCTTTGTCGACTGGTAGGATCTCCAAGTGAGGGTGGTTGAGTTGTAGTTGGTCGAGTTGCCGGCGGTACATGTTGAGGTGGTGGCGGCCGGTGCTGAGGGTGTTGAGGAGAATCTTGATTCGGTTTCTTGCCTTTAGTCGGAGTCGGTACTTGCGCGCTCGAAGTTTGTGGAGTTGGAGCTCCCTTGTTGCAAATTGTCGAAACTTCTCCTCGTTGTCCTGTAGCTGCTGGTCGAGTCGGTTGTTGGAATCGACAATGTCTTTCTGAGCTTGCTGAAGACAAAGCTGGGTCGCTGCTACCTCGGCTCGTGCCGACCCGAGTTCGTTTTGTACTACCACGAGCTTACTCTAGTGAGTCTGTTCCTGCTATCAACTGGCGTAGAGGTCGACTATCAGCTTGGCGACATGGTTGTCCGTCTGAATTTTCTCCTTGGTGATGGTGGTGAGTGTGGTGCGCATGTTTGCCAACTCGGTAGTGAAGGTGTCAAGTAGGCTGTGGAGTCTTTGGCTTGTAGACTGCTCTCCAATCGGGTGCGATCGAGCTCGTCTTGAAGGGTGGTCTTGGCGTGAACAGCTTCTAACAAAAGGAGGTTCACTCAGGAGCCGACATCTTCGAGTCGACTCGCAGATCCTTGGACGTCGTCCACGCGCTGGCGCCTGTGCATGGATAATCTCGTGGCTCGTGATGTTGGTGAGTCGGGTGCTGGTCGATTGACCCCGGGTGATGTTGGGGGTCGAGGCATTGGTGAGACGGGCGGTAGCTCTCGAAACTCACCAGGTGGCGTTGGTTCGTAGGCCGCTTTGGGGTCGAGTGGCTCGAAAGCGGATGATGAGGGCGGAGGTGTGTCAAGGAGGGGGGCTCCGCCTCGTATTGGTTGTGGAGTCGACAGGGCCTCGCTGTCGGATGAGGTCAGGTCGACCTGTCGAGGTAGAATGTGGCTTAAGGAGGCGAGTCGACCTTGCTTGGCACTCTTTTCTAGTTGCTCGTGGTCTCGCTTCCGGGCGTGTGAAGAGCGTGTCTGCCTACGATCAATGGTTGATTGACTCCCAATAGTGGCTGTTCGTGCCGCTAGATCGGACGTGGTTCGTTGACTAGGGGGCGGGCAATTGATGATTGGCCTCGGTCGACTGGACGGGGAGGTCGAATGTGTGCCTTTGATGCTCGGTCGGCTCCAAGTCCGCCTTAGAAAACTATGTAGTCGGGTCCTCGGGAGTTGTTTTCCGAGTTCTCCGACTGTCGACGTCGGTCATTGGTGTACTATTGGGCGACCGTTTGGTGCGTATACTCCTGGTCAGTGCTAGGAAAATAAGAATCAAGGAGTAAGTCCAATACCTCGGCAGAAGGGCAGATCGTGGTCTTTGTGGTCTTTGCGGGTGAGTCGACTGCGGTGTCTACTGCTGATGGTGTGCATGCTGCCGTCGTTTGGTCGAGTGCTAGGGGCTGCTGGTCCTGCAGCTCCTGTGGCACAAGTGAACGCTGTGCTAGTGGCTGCTGTTGCGTCATATCTTGGGGGTCAACTGGTGGTATCGGCTGGTCCTCCTGCTGCTGGTCTTTGTCATTGGTCGACTCGCTGTTGTACGCGTCGTCGTCCGTACTCAACTTGACGTCGGTAGTCATTACCTTGTCATCGTCAGTCGACGGGTTCTCCCAGAGCAAATGGTCAAGTTCGAGGTGGCTCTTATCTTCGTCTTCTTCTTCGTCGACGGGTGGAATCTCTAAGTTGGGGTGGTCGAGTTGTAGTTGGTGTAGTTGCCGGCGGTACATGTTGAGATGGTGGGGATCGTTGCTGAGGGTGTGGAGGAGAATCTTGATTCGGTTTCTTGCCTTCAAACGAAGACGGGACTTGCACTCTCGAAGTTTGTGGAGGCTCAACTCCCGCGCTACTAAATGTCAAAACTTCTCCTCATTGTCCTGTATCAGTTGGTCGAGTTGGTCGAGTTGGTCGAGTCGGTTGTTGGAGTCGACTGTGTCTTTCCAAACTTGTTGAAGACTGAGCTGGGTCGTTGTTACCTCGGCTCGTGCCAACTTGAGTTTGTTTTGTACTACCACGAGCTCACTGTGGTGAGTCTGTACCTGCTGTCGACTGTCATTGATGTCGACTATCAGCTTGGCGACTAAGTTGTCGCTTTGTTTCTTCTCCTCGGTGACGATGGTGAGTGTGGTGCGCATGTTCGCCAACTCAGTAGTGAGGGTGTCGACCTGCTGCTTGTATGCTGTGGAGTTTTTGGCCTAACAACTGCTCTCCATCCGGGTGTGGTCGAGCTCGGCTTGAAGGGTGGTCTTCGACTGAGTAGCCTCTAACAGAAGGAAGTTGACTCGGGAGCCGACATCTTCGGATCCACTCACTGATCCTTGTAAGTCGTTCAAGCGCTGGCGCTAGTGCATTGATAACGTCGCGGCTCGTGTTGTTAGTGAGTCGGGTGCTGGTCGATTGACCCCGGGTGACGTTGGGAGTTGGGGCGTTGGTGAGACGGGCCGTGGATGGCGAAACTCGCCCGGTGGCGCCGGTTCGTAGGCCGCTTCGAGGTTGAGTGGCTCGAATGCGGATAATGATGATGGACGTGTATGAGGGAGGGGGGCTCCGCCTGGGGTCGGTGGTGGAGTCGACTTGGCCTCGCTGTCAAATGAGGTCAGGTTGACCTGGAGAGGTAGAATGTGGCTTAACGGGACAAGTCGACCCCGCTTGGCACGCTTCTCTAGCCGATCTTAGTCATGCTTGCGTGCGTGTTGTGCTCGTTTCACCCTACGATCGATGGTCGGTCGAACCCAGTAGCGGCTGTCGGTGCCGCTGGGTCGGGCGTGGTTTGTTGACTTGGGGGCTGGGCAATCGATGTTTGGCCCAGGTGGACCGGTTGGGGAGGCGAAACGTGTGCCTTTGATGCTCGGTCGGCTCCAAGTCCGCCTTGGAGGATTACGTAGTTGGGTCCTCGAGAGCTGTTTTCCGAGTTCTCTAATTGTCGACGTCGGTTGTCGGTGCTCTGCTGGACTACCATGTGGTGCATGTACTCCTGGTTAGTGCTCAGAAAATAGGATTCAAGGAGTAAGTCCAACACCTCGGCCGAAGGACAGATCGTGGTCTTCGGGGTCTGCATCGTGTTGATGTCGATGGCGATTGAGTTGAACATCCATGTCGCCCAGTCCCATTGCATGGCGCGGTCGATCAGGGACTCGACTAAGCACAAGATGTCGAGCATTTCCTTGCTGATGTAGGTCGTCTTGCGTTTGAACTCCAGGCCTTGAATGAACGCCGTCACTCGCCTGTGGTGTTCGACTTTAAAGTGGCAGATGCTCTAGCCCTCAGCAGTCTTGCCGGCAGCGAAATACTCCTCGAACCAACCCAGTGGGTACTCCTCAGGGTCGATCAGCTACATGCTAATGCCTAATGGCAGTTTCAGGACTTCGTGGACAATAGTCGGGTCGGTCCTGATTGTCTGAGTGCGAACGCGGGCCCAGATCGTCTTGCCTTTGACGTCAACTATCGCGGCGTTGACGAACTCCTCGATCAACTCCATGCGTGGCGCACGTTGGGAGTTGTCCCAGTTGAGTGCCACAAACTCGGAGACGCCGATCGGCTTGATGAAATCCGCCTCGGTCCAGTGTTCATTTGCCTACTCCCGCCACTCCTGAATCGGCCGCATTGACTAAAAGTCTAGGGTTTTGTAGAGCCCTTCCCTTGTGCCGATCAGAATTTCGTAAGTCGGTGGCGTGGAGGACGAGAGACGTCGTGGGCCGCGGTCAGTCCACTTGCCTTTTTCCATCGATCGGTCAGCTGAGAATCTGCACACAAAAAGACAAAAAAAGGGCCGGGCTGGCCTCGACGTCGGCTCGCTCGCAGTCGGCTGTAGTAGCGATGGAGGCGGCCGTTTGCTAGTCTTCCTACTCTCGTCTATCTCTCGCACACTCGGGCTACGAGATCGCTTGACTACTCTGCGACGATCTACTCTCGATCTTCTAAATCGCTTGCTAAGAATGCACAAGGCAAGGGCCGCGGCGTGGCGGTCGGTCGGAGGAGAAGCTAAGGAAAATGGCGAGGAAGCAAGAGGAGGAAGAAGGGGCGCGGCCGTAGTGCTAAATACTTGCCCTATTGGCCTCGCATTCAAAACACATGAGATAGGTGAGGACGGCGGCCATAAATACGGCGGCTCTTCTAGGGTTTGACCTGTCGGATCAACCAGTCGAGTCGACCGACCGTGACTAGGTCGTGTTGGATCCGCTGCTGTCGGCTTGGCTCGTCTTCTTCATGTTCTAGTGTGGACCTAATCTCTGATTTGCTAGTGAGTAGGCTAGACAAATCGGTAGGAAGTTTATCGCCTAGGACTCGGTAGGGTTTGAGTTTGTTGACGTTGACTACTACCAGGTCGTGGTCAAAGTGCTGAAGACAAACTAGGAGGACAATGTTGTGGGAGAGGGCATACTGGACGCGATACGGACCGAACCATTTGCTACGAAGTTTACCAGCATGGACATTTGTACCTTTCGGGTGCCAAAGGACATAGTCGCCTACGTTGTATAGAATTGACTGGCCTAGGATCTAGGCCCATTGTGCTCGGTTCCACTGTTTTGCGCCATGGTGGGTGGCTGCTGCTAGTCGGGTCTCGTCTAATTTCTCAAGGTCGGCGACACGGGCTGCTAGTACTCGCCTGGGAGCAAAATTGGTAGTCGATGTCGACCGTTGGGTCGGGATGATGTATTCGGTTGGCATCAATGGTGTCAGACCATACATCAATTCGAATGGTGTGTGACCCGTGACAACCTTGTATGCCGTCCGCCAAGCAAAGAGGACCGTGTGGAGCTGTAAGTCCCCGTCGGTTGGATTCTTGTTGACTAGCTTCTCGACATCCGGACTATGACCTTGTTGGTCGACTCGGCTTGACCGTTGCCTTGCGGGTAGTATGTCGTTGAAGTCGTGTGTGGGAGTAGAAAATGCTCGGTGAGAGTGTGGACCGTGCTAATGATAAAATCGGCACCTTGGTTGCTTACTAGGTGAAGTGGACATCCAAACCGGGTAAGGATTGTCTCGTACAGGAACTGTGCGGTTTCCCTGGCGGTGTTTCCTTGGAGAGCTCTAGCCTCGACCCAATGGTGGCATAGTCGGTAGCGACCACAATGTATCGACAGGCTGTATGTCGGGTCTTCTTGATTGGGCCTATGAAGTCGAGTCCCCATTTCATAAAAGGTTCCGCGGGTAGTTGGGTGACGAGCTTGGAGGAGACTATCTTGGGTAGGCCGCCTGTCATCTGGCATTCATGACACGACTGGCAGTACTACACAGCGTCTTGGTGTAGAGTGGGCCACCAGTACCCTACATCAAGCATTTTTCTAATAGTGATGTCACGAGAAAAATGTCCTCCAGCGTTGCCCTTGTGTAATTCTTGGAGGATTGTTGTAGGCGAACTGCCGGTTAGGACTTGTCGGAGCTGGTGGTCCTTGCCAAGTCGGTACAGTTGGCCGTTGAGTACATGGTACGGGATGGCTTTGTGAGCTATTCGCTTGCGAGCCTCCTTTTCCATGTGGGCTGGACAGGTCCCGGTAGTCAAGTAGTCGACTATGGGGTGTAGCAAGTCGGGTTTGGTGGAAAACAGCTGCGCGTCGACTGTCTGGTCGGGTATGCCTCTGGCTAGCTCGGCCCTTTCAATTCTTGATAATGCGTCGGCTAGTCCATGCGCTTTTCGTGGTTTATAAACCACAGTGAATTTGAATTCAACAAAAAATAGTAGCCTGCGTGCCAGTCGACCCGATACCTAGGGTTTATTAATCAAGTACTGGAGCGCTAGGTGGTCGACATAGAAGACAAACTTTTTGCCGAGGAGGTAATGACGGAATTTGTTGATAGCGTACACCATTGCAAGGGCTTCCTTCTCGGTTGTGGATTTGTTCATCTCTGCTTTGTTGAGTAGTCGGGATGCGTAGGCTATCGGTTGGTCGATGTTGCCGGTCGGGTTCTCTGCTAGCATTGCCCCGACTGCTATGTCAGATGCGTCTGTGTGTATGTGTAAGTCGAAGGACAAGTCGACTTCTATCAAGATTGGTGCAGTCTGGTATCAGTCCTTGATGATCTGATATGCTGTCGCACAAGCCCGCGTTCAGTCAAACGGTTTTTCTCTCCTGGTCAGCTTAGTGATGGGCTCCATGATGGCTGCATAATTTTTGAGGAAGTATTAGTTGAACTGGGCTAGTCCGTTGAACGTCTGAATGGCTTTAATGTCCTTCGGTGGTGGCATGTCGAATAGGGCCTAGATCTTCTTTGGATCTGGAAACTTGCCTTCCCGCCCTACAATGTAGCCTAAAATTACACCAGAAGGGATATAGAAGATACACTTTTCTGGGTTGAGGTTTACCCCGTACTGTCGACATCGGTCAAAGACTAGTCTAAGCTTCGGTAGGTGGGAGTCGATGTCACTCTAGACACTGAAATCGTCTAGGAATAGCTTCATGAAGTCGCCCAGGTACTCTTTGAAGACCTGGTTGTCAATGCGCTGGTAGGTAGGTGGGGCGTTCTTCAATCCGAATGGCATCACGACCCATACATACGCGCCCCACTCGGTAATGAAAGCTGTTTTGGGGCGGTCGGTTGGGTGGATCAGTACCCGGTGGTAGCTTGAGAAGCAGTCGATGAAGGAATAGACTTCATAGCCTATGACTGCGTCGAGTACCTCGTCCGTGAACGGGAGGGGGTACGGGTCTTTTTTGGTTACCGCATTAAGTCGACGGAAATCCACGCATATCCGTAGTTTTCCATTCTTTTTGGGAACCACGACTATTGGTGATAGCCATGTAGCCTGGTCGACTGGCGCAATGAACCCTGATTTTAAACGCCGCTCCAAGTCGTCCTTCACGGCTTGTGCATAGTTCGGGTTCATGCGGTAGCGTGCCTAGTGACTAGGCTAGATGGTCGGGTCGAGCTCGATTCGATGAATCGCTATGTGTTCTCGTATGCTTCGCAGATCTTCGTAACAGAAGGCAAAGATATCAATGACCTCTTTGAATAGGGATTCGGCACTAGTACTAACATCGGTTGCAAAATGCTAGTTTGGTAGTCTCGGCTCGCTCGGTGGTAGACGTCGAGTCTGGTTCCTTGGGTAGTCCGTTTCTGCTCACTTGTCCGATTTCTTGGCCTCGGCTAGTGTCAATCTGGGTAGTCCGACTGTGGCTACCTGCAGATACTTCAGTAAACCACCGCGGAAATTGTTTAGTAGGAAATTATCAGCCGGAAGGACCTCAAACTGGCTGGCGAGTTTCATCATCCGCTCGTAGTAATCGTCAACCGACTCTTTAGCATCCTCTTTCATACTATGGAAACGTAGGTAAGCCTGGTCGTCATTGTCGATATCCTGGTAGTAGTGTTTCAAGGCACCGAGAATGCCATGTAAGTGTTGGTGTGGGTAGGACGTTCGTTGAGTCGAGAACCAATTATAGTTGGCCGCATGGACTAGCGAATTTCCAAATAACGCTATAGTAATAGCCGCATCAGTTTCACCATTCAAAGTAAGGGCATTGAGAAATCGATGGACATGAGTAATGGCACACTTAACTTCCTTGTAGGTGGGCATAGCTACCGGATTCCAAGTAGTCGTTCGAGTCGGTAGTGTAACTTTAGAATAGAAAGGCTACTGCTGAATCTAGGCTGCAGGTACCAAATAGTCCATCGACGAAGGGTTGTATAGTGCACACTGTTCTAGTATAGTTGTATAGTGCACACTGTTCTTGTATAGTTGTATAGTGCACACTGTTCTTGTATAGTTGTCGGTTCTAGGTGTCCCTGGTCGACTATTCATTTGACCAGGAGAACTGGGATCCTGGTGAAATGTAGTCAACTGGTCCAGTCGACCTCGTTGAGATTCTGAGTGTAGTTTCTTAGACGCCGGGTTCTAGCTTGATAAGAGACCGGCAAGGCGGGAGTCTAATTCGTCCCTACTACGACGAAGTTGATTTATCTCTAGCTGTCGTTGATGCGAAATGATGGGAGGGTCGGTATTGTACCTTACTAGTCTTTGATACCCACTGGAAGGTCGTTCCAGTAAGTCGAGTGGGTCTTTTGGGACTCTTCGTGGAGAATACGGGTTGGACATCGTCTGGAACGAGACAGTTGGGCGAGTAAATTGATGAGCCCAGGTATACATGGTCGGTAGTATAGCCAGGGGTCGAGTCAGGAGAGTTGTAATGCCTCGTCCCATTGGTACAGAAGTTTCATGAAAATGGTACCTTCCGGGGTATCGATCATTCTTTGTGTGAACTCCATGTAGTGTTGTAAGGAAGGGTCGGTAGAGGTTGATGCTGCGACTTACTGCCGAATCTTGTATGTCGGTCGGGGATCCATTCCCATGGTAGTATCGTGTACTACTGTCAGTGGGATGGTCTCCCACTCCAAATTTCGCCACTCTTTGAAAACGGGGGTTAGAGAGCTGGTCGGCAGTTACCTCTAGTGGTAAGGGAGAACCGGTAGCTCGTGTACGCGGTCGTTCCATACTGGTGACGCGGCAGTTATCCGGTCTAGATCTGGATCAGGATCTGAGATTTAGATCTGGATCTGCTAGGGAGGTCGGGCTCTAAGATCTGTTTGGCTAGTCTTTTGTGCTAGCCTAGTCGGTTGGAATTTGGCACCGTAAGCCTTGTTGACAGACTGCTCTTGCAGATTCCTGACGAAAGAGAACGTATTTTTGACTAGGAAAAAGCACCTGTATGCTAGTAAGTCGGCTCTTGCATACCCACAAACTACTACAACTAACCCACATACAACCACAAAGAGCGATACAAGAGCAGGAAATGATACTACTACAGCAGTAGTCTAACATACTAGTGCACACATGAAGGTCTACAACAAGAATGAAGTACAACTGAGGCTGCCAGTAAAGAAGATGTACAAAATGTATAGCAACAACTCTCTCAAAGAGAAGGAAAGTACATATAGGAGACTGGTCTGACAGTGTGTCAGACTGGTCGACCGGAAGAGTCGGGTCGACCAGTCTGTGCTAGCCTGTACTACCGGGTATCGCCTGCCGGGTCTATTCCTGCTGGGTATAGACTAGCCTATTTTTAGCCTAGGGGAATATCCAACGAATATCTGGTTAACAAAATGCGTTCCATGCCATAACAAGATTGGGTACAACAAATGCCTAATGTTATTATCAACGTTGGAGTGGGGAGATTGGCACAAATTTTGA
The DNA here is from genome assembly GCA_022496805.1 of Pohlia nutans. Classification (NCBI taxonomy): domain Eukaryota; kingdom Viridiplantae; phylum Streptophyta; class Bryopsida; order Bryales; family Mniaceae; genus Pohlia; species Pohlia nutans. The sequence goes on along the minus strand of CM040106.1, from coordinate 6,561,486 downwards.
TCGTCCTTGGTTCTTCCATAGATCAAGGGTCAGGTTGTAACACGAGAATGATCATTTATTGTGGCCCACTTTATTTTTGAACATCCAAACTAATAATTATATTTCTAGAATGATGTGATTAATTTCATCCAAATTTGATGAGAAATTTCATCCAGGAAAAAATAAGAGATAGAATAAAATAAATAATACACATCTTGTGGTTCAAGAGGAATTAATATATGGATGAGCGAAATGCATAGAAAATAACATGGTTGGAGTAACCTCAAGGTCATAGACATTCATTAGTGTGGAAGGAGGTAAATATAAGTGTTTGAGGGCCATGAGTTTTCACCACCATTAAGGTGCCCACCTGGACATTTCAGTGCCTCCTACCTGCCAGTTGGATGCAGCCAATTTGAACTCATGTAGTCTACCATAGAAAGTGGAATAAAAAGTGAAACGTTGCACCCATTGCGGGGATGGTCTAAACCCAAAGTAGTCGGACACATGAGGCAATTATGTTGGTGTTCTATTAGTACCATGTTGGAAGAATTTTTGACTGTTACTTGAAAGCCTTCACCTAGGAAGACTGTAGAATGTCAAGTTTTTTAGTGGATGGTTCAAGTGGGATGGAACCATTTGAAGGTTTTCCATAGAAAGATTGAGTTGAATTCAGCATTCTATGCCATAACGCAATTGGATACAACATAGGCATAATGTACGCCTTGTTACTAACATTGCATGCAACGAATGTGAGACAGATTTGTTTTTTCACGGCTCTTTCATAGATCAAGCACCAAATTTAGTTAGCATCGTGAAGTTCATAGATGGATACAGCAAATGGTCACGGCTTTTACGAATGTAATAGGGGAGAGATTGGAGATCAGTAAAATTGATTTCATTTATAAAGTATTGAAAATTTTGGGTTTTCTACTAGATGACCATGTGTACGCAGATATGAGAATTTGCTATATATTCGATTGCCGCTTCAGAATTTACATTTGAAATAGTAGCACATGGAGCTTCTAGGACTCCTACCACACTACTCCTGCAAGAAAATATAACTCCAACAAGGTTTGCAACGAACTTTAAAACAAGACTGATAAGAACTAAAAGAAAGCCCCAAGAGTCACAAACAGGGACAATCCTAACTATGAAGTGATCAATAGTGTTGAGTAACTTGCCACCAAGATGCTGCAATATGCATAGATGTATCCAATTTGTTGTCAATCACTTTCTGGACTCTCCAGGGTCTAGACATCAATACATCAATCTATTGCAGGGAAATCATTTGCAACCAACAGCCAAATTGGAGGACATGCTCGAATCCTCAGGAGCTGGATTACTTGTCGTCGGAGGTTCCACGACCTTCTAAAGGCACAAACACCGTCTCAAATTCCAATAAGAGGGATCTTTAAAGCATTGGAGTTGGAGTAGCATTTGGAGGCGGAGCTGGCCTACGATAGCCTGACAATCTCGGTGGAGGCACTTGGCATTGCGGTGGAGACACCGGTTCAGCCTTGTTTGGAACTTGAGGAATAAGTGGCAAAGGACGCGGAGGAGCCAATTCGGTGCAATCATTGTTGGAGACATCTCGGTTGAGAAATATGTGGGACTTACCAAGACGAATCCAAGTCGGGTCTGTAACTCTTCTAGTCCAAGTTGTTAGGCACTGCATGTAATCATGATTGTTGTTATAGCGATCGCTGATACCCAGAACCAACAAGTTTGGAATGAAGAATTTGTCAAACTTAGGGCTCGACCACTGAGCTTGGAATTTTGGAGGCTCCAAAGGAAAATTGTTAGGATTCATCACAGCAAAAATATTTTTTGAAGACGGTGTAGAGTATCCAACACAATCCAAACCACCCTCCTTTGGAGTTAACTCATCTACGCTCCACACTCCATTAGTATTTAGCTTGAATGTGAGAATGCATCTACATCGCTGTCGCCGGCTTGGTAGTAGCTTCTGCCCTCCCGTAAATACGACACCAAATTCAAAGACGTGTAAAATCCATGAAGCTCCCTTTGTTGCCACCAACACTTGTGAAGATATAGACTCGTCCCACAAACTTGTTTCTACAAAATATGACGCATCAATTGTAATCAGAGAATCTCCTACTCGAGGAATGTGAACAACGGTGTGCTTCTTCTAGGGAAAATTGGCAACAAGTTGATCCTGAATTGCCATTGACGTCCTAACATCTCCTACATCTTCAACATTGCCAACCACTATATGTTCACCCACAACTTCCATGTCTTGCTCCTTAAACAATCCACGATGCAATGAGGGTCAAAATTCAAATTCTAACTTCACAAAAGTAGCGATATCTAGAGGGATGGATGCACAACAATTTAAAGCATAAACAACGTCATGTCTGGATTGTACTCCTCCGCTAGAAATTCAACTATTTCGAATCATTCTCCATAGTGGAATTCTTGTACTTACATGGATGTGACATTCACGTGCCTCTCACTTTCCCTATGCAATAATATTAGATACTGTTGTCGTGATGGAAATGCTTCCATCGTGTACATATATGCTCTAAGCTTTGTATTTTCAATGAATAGAGTAGCGGAATGAAAATAGTACATATAGTTTGTCTTTTGTTTTAATTAAATCATCAAGAGATTAGGTGGTTTGAAAGGTGTGAATAGGAAAGGGGGGAATAAGTACCTTCTTTGAAACTTCAAAGGGGAGCATGGGCATATGTGCCCCACCGCCACCTTTGATTGGATGAGATTTAGTGAGGTCTTGGGGTTTTGAAGATTGTCGAGAGTTTTTTTTGTGTGTGGAAAATATAGAGAGTAGTAAGACAGAATTTCGACTTGATGTAGCTCATTGAGAAAGATTCTTTTTAAATTGAAACTTTGAGAGATTGTTCCTTGTAATGAGACCTTTCCGAATTGATATTGTAAGTTGAATTTGGAATTGTATTGCAAAAGTTGTGAAGGTTGGAAGTTTGTAGAAACCCTTGGCTGTCCATTGAGAGGGCAGAGGTTTCGACGAGCTATAACGTTTGTTGTATCTATCAACTTGCTTTGAAATTTTGAAAGTGTATGTATCATTGTAATAGCTTTTCAAAAAGTTATTACTTTTATGATTTGATGTTCTGAAGAGAAAGTTATAAAGGTGCGAAGGCTTGAAGGTTGACTGCCTTTGGAAAGAAGCAAGCTAAGACTTCGAGGACTATAACTTTTGGTCATCGTGCTAATATCTTTTGAAATTTACAAGAGTGATAGTTTATGAGATTCACTCTACAAATTGCTATCACTCAATCTATTTGAATTTTTATTGAAAGAGTTGTTGTGTGTTCAAGTTGAGAGGTCGATTCTCTCTATAAACAAAGAGACCGAAACTTTGATAAGCCATAACTTATGAACAGAGTTTACGGTTTCTTCAAAGATTATACATATTGTAGTAATTTGTATTAGCTTTCCAAAATGCTATTGCACTTGTATGTAAGTGCTTTGGATCAAAAGTTATGAAGATATAAAGAGGCGGAGGTTGGTTGTCAAAGACAAATGAAAGCTTCCACTTTGCTCTCTTAAAACTTTTGGACAGTACCTTAGATTCAAGTGAATTTTGAAGGAGTTTTAGTTTGTTGTTTTAGCTTTCCAAAAAGCTATTACACTTAACTTTTGGAGACTTGAGCCGCCTATAGCATAAATTTGAAGGTCGCAGCCACGATAGAAGATTGCCTTGAGAGTTTCTTTGTGTTTTTGAACACTTTGAGACTTGGTAGCAAGAAGATTTGAAGACAAAAAGACGTGAAGATTCTTGTGTTCTGGCTTGTGGCTCGTTGTCTTTTATTGTTATTCCCAGCCGGTTTTGGAGGCTCGTTGTCTTTATTGTTATTCCTAGCCGGTTTTGGAGGCTAGTTTTTTTCAATTTTTGTTTTGTAAACTTTGTTGCGGCGAAGTGGGATTGATCACCCACACAGTCGTATTTATGTTGTTCCCACCGGTGAGGCACGTTTGCTGGTCACCGTGGGTTTGAAATTTAGGAGCCATCTTTCGGACGGTTTCAGCTCATGGTCTGGCCGTCCCGTTTTACTCGTCCCGAGGCCCGTGGTTTCTTATTACCCCACCCTTACCCTTAAACCTGTTAAAGCCATTGCAGGATAGGCTACTGGAAAGAGATTTGAAGATTTGAAGACAAAAAGAAGAGAAGTCACAACCAATCTCCCAAGCAATCTGTTCTCAGTCGCAACCAGATTCCCCGCGAATTCTCAGAGCGCGCTCCTCTCTACTTGACACTGTGATCCACCTTCCCTATACAATAATATTAGATATTATGATCCACAGCACAAAGAGATAGAATAAAATTAATAAGACACACCACAAGATCATAGTCATTGATTAGTGTGGATGGATTAATATAAGTGTTTGAGGCCCATGGGGTTTCAGTTCCATCAAGCTTCCCACACAAACGGCCTTCCAGCTTCAATGTCAACCATATGACGTGGGGCAATATCAACTGTGGCTTTAATTTATATTAGTCCTTCAAATAGATTTTACGAAGGTCAAGTTTACACTAAATACAACCAAAATTTATTTACAGTAGAGTGTTTTGCTATACAGTCCCTGGCATATTTCGAAATTGGAGATCCAGACCCCATGAGATCCATAAAGTTTTTACCAAGCCTACAAAACATGGAGCTACTCACTCATTGTTTAAAGTAGACTGTTTTGCCATATGGTCCCTGGCATATTTCAAAACTGGAGATCCAGACCCCATGAGATCCATAAAGTTTTTACCCTGAACCCAAAACAGCGAGCTACTCACTCATCTAGTATAATCGGAATACTAGTTCACGCTTCCTCCACCTTCTGCTTCTTGGCCAGCGGTTCTACGAGTGATGTCTCCATCTCTGTATCGCTGGTAAGAATTGAGAAAACATGATGTTCAACATTTGCATCAAAGAGATCCCGCATGGACTTTTTACGCTTACCTTTCAGTGCCTCCTGCAATTCCTCTACCTCCTTTGAAGCCTGTTGTAGCTCACCCTCCAATTGCGTGTAGAGTTTAGATGCCTCTTGCATCTTTGCCTTTGTCTGCAGTGTGCGTGTGTTTGCCTCCTCCAGTGCGGCTTTGATTTACTGGTATTCTTTTGTTGCCATGGCCGCTCCCGCATCGTCCTCTTTCATTGCACAAGAGCGTCGTTGGCCTGCAGTCTCTATGTCCCTCCTTTCCAAATCCTCTTCCTCCTTCAATTCCTTCTGCCATTCTACCTTTGCTTTGTTCAATGCCCCCTGGCTCTGTTCAAGTTTGCCTTCGCAGACCTTCACAAATGTCTGTTTGACGCCAATAGGGTCTTCAACCACCTTCACAGCTAACATTGGAGCCACTGTTGGAACCATTGTTGGAACCACGGCCGACACTGGGGAGCATGCCGTTTGGTTGGCTTTATCGTTGAAGTACCTCACCGTGAGCTTTACAATGCTCACAATCTGCCGCTTGATTCTTGGAGGAGTTAGCTTTCGGGGATTCTTCTCAACTAAGAGTCAAAACAAAGAAACAAAATCAGCCTCTTCATAGAACTGTTTGCTCCAAACAATCCACTACAACCCAATTTTAATAATCCAAGTGGCAACAAATTCTTCAAGAGAATAGATCCAACGGTCTAGAGTTGGAGGAGGGGCACTTACATTTCTTGATGCGGTCAGCTGTGATCTTGGCCGCAAAGGCAGCCCAATTGAATTTAACTTTTGGATCTCCACAAAAGTACATCGTAGCTGCCATGCAAAACTTCTTGCCGATGTACCTGTTGTCTGGGAGCAAGACCTATAGAGCTCTATGATGTCCGCCTTGAATGCAAGGTCTTTGCATGTGCTTACCTGCACGCGGCCAATGTTTTTGAGGCTGAGGGTCTTTCTTGCTCCCTCCTTATTCCAGTACTTGTTCTAGATGGTGGAGTCGTGATCCTTGAGCTGGACGGAATCCGGGTTTGGACCATCGATCTCCAACCCTGCATTAGCATGAAACCATTCGGTGTCGTACATGGGGCCCCCTTCGCGGAAGCCAGACACCAATGGCACATGATTCTTGAGAAGAGTGATGAGTTCAGAGGGTATGTTGTGGCCTCCCGACAAATCCAAGCCGGTGCTCCAAATCGACCCATCATGGCCGTCTTCGCCATCTCCATCTGAGTTTCCCTCTTCACTCTCACCTTCCTCTTCGCTGTCGACCTCCTCTTCATCCTCCCCCTCCTCTTTGTCAATGTCATCAACTTCCTCCACTTCATCCGAATCCGTGTACTTGGAGTCAGTGGAAGTTGTATCCTCATCTTCAGTATCGGTTGGGCCAGATTCGCTCAAGGAGATTACCAGTGGTGTCTCCATCTCCTTGGCACGCCCCGAACCCTTCAGTTTCCTACGGGACTTTCTGGTGGAGTCTGGCCACCCCTTGATTGGAGTCAGCTCTCCTTTGCCGACCATTTCCGGCTCCACCTTGTCCTTCCCCTTCGATGGTGATTTGGTCTTCTCCATGCTAGAGGCAGTTTTCGCCTCCGTTTGTTTCTCAAAGCTAAACTTCTTCTCTGTGCCCTCTCGCTTCAGCTCCTTGGCCTCTCGCTTCACCCTTCTCGCCATCTTCTTCTTTCTTCGGCTGGCCTCAGAACTCTTCCCTTTGCCCTCGGAGATTGCCTTCTTTCCCTTCGACCCCGTGTGTTTGCTCCGCTCGGCTTTTGGCTTTGACATTCGGCTTTTGTCTTTCGGCACGGTGGACTTCTCCTTCCCCATCGCAACTGAGATAACCAAAATTTCCGTGAACTGGGGCAAATAGACGCACCAGAGTTCTGATGCAAATGCCATTCAAACACAACAAAGAGACAACCAAAGGATACAAGCCAGGGCAAATGGACACACCAGAGAGTACGTGGTACCAAAGTTCCAATGTGATTGCCTACACAGCTTGTGCCAACCGCGCACCACAGTTCCTCCAATGGACGCACTTAAGTTCTAATCCATATGCAATTCAAACACAACAAATTGAGACAACCAAAATTTCCGTGAGCTCGGGCAAGTGGACGCACCAAAGTTTTGATGCAAATGCAATTCATACACAACAAAGAGATAACCAAAGGGTACAAGCCGGGGCAAATGGACGCACCAGAGAGTTCGTGGCACCAGAGTTCCTACGACTTCAGGAACACAGCTTGTGCCAAACGCACACTCGAGAGTTCCTCCATGCTTCACCTATTAGATGCTCCAACCCTAACCAAACTGATTCCAATTACAATGCTCAGATGGAGTGAGGAAGACAATTTCACTTGAATTTATGCACTCACTCATGCACCTTGCAATGAGTGAGTTAGGAGGAATAATTACTAGCTAGAGACAACCCCTAACCCGATTTGAATCACATTCATCATGAATTTGGCTTCCGCATCTAGCCCCCATGGATCAACATGTCGAATCATACACGGTAATCACTGGTCATTATGAATTTCTAACTGCCCATCAACGCCCCTTGAAGACCAAAATGTCTAATCAGACCCTCAATTTGCCCCTCCAATGCCGTGAATGATGGCAGCCTGGTAAGTTGTGCCGGCTCCCATAAAGCAACGGTGTACTTTGAGTACAATCGCCTCATTAATGAGGGGCTAATAATTACAGCTAAGAGACAAGTTCGGACCTTGTTGGAGGGTCCACTTGCCTTGCGAATTGAGTGTTAATATATGTATCTTCAAACTACTCCAGTCAATTGTTCTCTTCAGACTAGTACCATAATAATACTCAATTATAATAGCTGGCTGAACAATTTACACTAAGTGATGAATATCCCTGAAAGGGGCTCAAGTGAATAGTTCTACAACATTGATCATTTGTCTTTGTGGACATCAAATCATGGGTGGAACAAACATATAAAGTATTCATGCCAGTCAAAAAAGTGAACCAAAGTTCTTAATACTAGTATACTACAAGCAGCAAGTATCTACCAAAGAACGTCCATAATTTGCCCCAGTCCTATTTAAAGTGAATATTAATCCTTTAGTGCCCATGAGACCACTAAATGGTCGCTGGGACATTAGAAAACAAGTTGGTGCTAAATCCATGCAAAGTTTGAGAACCACCTCCGAGGTTCAAAAAGTTCTTCCAATGTGTAACTTTTCCACGTACACCTTTGCCTGGTAAGTTACCCCTTATGTTTGTATTGAAGTTGGATGCAGCAAAGTCATATTTAATCAGAATTTTCCACATTGCCTTGTACGGTTTAGTTCCACTTAAACAGAAACAAGCGTGCGAAGCCGAAATGGATAAGCATGCGAAGACGAAATGATTAGGAAAAAAAAAAGAGATGGAATGAAAAAAAACAAACACATTTGGTGGCTGCAGAAGAGGCAATATACAAATAGTGGAATGCACTGAAAGAGACATTGTTGGTATTTCTCAATGTCATTGACATTGATTAAAGTAGAGTGGTGAGGGGTCACGTTCATAAAATGTCAAATTGAGGGCAGTTTGGGTGAGGATCAAAATTTGGATATCCACGTCATCCAAGAGTGACCAAAGTATTGTCTCTAGCCCTAATTGAAAGCTCTGAGTTACTCAGCCAGAATCCTTAATATTTCATGCATGCTCCACTACTAGCAGGCGCCTTAGAGGCACCACTTCCTGTGCAAGAACTTTGCCTTCATTCCTCACATTGACCTTGCGGTTTTTTGGACCTTCTTCCATCACCTCGAAACTAAACTCTAGTAGGGCATCATCTCCAAGAATAATGCGCAACTCCTGCCTCATGTGGGATAAAGGCTATGTCTTCCCAACTTCAAAAATTGGAAGCTCCTTGCCTCAAAACACACACTGCAACAACATAGTCTCCACTACCTCCATTTGGTCAATCGGCTCCCATGTACTGGTTCCTGGAACCATACGCTCACTGGAATATTGGAAATTTGTGTATAGAGTTTGCCTTCCAAGGTGATACCTACACATGGATGCTCCATAAAATTAGATTTTTCCATTATCCTACCCCGTGTGCCAAAACTGTCACGAACTTGGAACTTCTGAATTTTGCATATACTGTAGCTTGATGCCATAAATACCTCAAACATATAGAAGGAGTTGACACGAGGCATTTCACAATGTCTTCACTAATTTGAATCTTCTCATACCACTCTGGATCCATCAAACTACTTAGGAGTTTCACACTCGATTGATTTATAATGTAAAGCGTAGGTGTTTTGCGCACATATCTGGATGCAACAGCAAAAAAGTCAGCAAACACATGACTAGGGAGGAACCACTGAATGCGCCCGAACTTGCTTCCAATGGATGCCTTCGTAACTTGGCAAAAATCACAAGCCAATTTACTGCGATATGCCTCGCTGGTGTGCATATCAGGAAGGGGCTACCCTGGATCATCCAAATCTGGCAGTGGTAGAGGCTCCAGAGTTCCATACAAGTCCAGCTGGGCTGGTGGGACATATACAGCTCGAAGGAAGAAAGTGCCATTCTCCAATAAGCTATGGTAAGATCTTCCTTTTCGAATGGCTTCTCCAATCTCAACATGGAGCACATAAATAACACTGAGAATCGACTCTAGATGCACCCACTTGTCAAAGTAAGAAAGGTACAAATAGTTGCAATGTCATGGCTCCCTTAAGTGCTCTGTTGGCTCCAATTCCAATTGCCGGCGCATGTATGCGTGACGAACCTTAACTGCCTCTAGCTCTATCTTCGGTGCCCTTGAAGAGTCACTTGCATATGTCATTGTGAAGCGAAACTTTAGTATCTACCCCTTGTATGCTCCACCAAATGTGTCACCACCATGTCTTTGAGCATCTCTACCTCACACTCCAGTTCTCTCAGGTTGGAGAGTCACCCATGACCCCACTTCTAACTTCATGGGAATCCATTTCCTAGAAGTGTCCTTGTCATTATGGACAAAAACCGAAGCAATCTCATCACTCGGGCGGCGTGCCATTTCCACTAATCTTGTTTCCCTAACAACTATGGCTGAGCAACTAAGACATGGAGAGACCAAAACAATGGAGAGGCCAAAGGATTCCCACATACTAGCTCAACCTAGAGTGTATTGGTACTAGCTCAAAAGTCTTCCTCACCAGGCGGCTGAATGTCACACCATCCAACTACAGGTACAAAGATCCCATTAGAAACCATCATTAGCTTGTACCATTAGGCTTCCCACACAACCCTTTCAGTGCCTCCTACAGGTTGGATACAACGAATTTAAAAAAGTGGCAATTCCATAGAAAGTGGAATAAAATGTGAAATGTCACACATTAAGTGGATGGTCCAGCCCTAATGTGGAAGGACATAGGAGGCCGTTATGTTAGTATTCTATTAGAACCATGTTGGAAAGGCGTTTGACTTGCTTGAAAGCCTCGTCCTGGGAGGATTGTGGAATGACTAGCAATGTTATTGGGATTGGGCCAAAGGCTATCCATTCAAGAATTCCATTTAAGAGTTGAATTCCATGCGATAGCACAATTGGATACAACAAATGCCTAATGTTATTACCGGCATTGCATTGGAGAAAATGGCACAGATTTGTTCGTTCACGGATCTTCCATAGATCATTCCGTGTTAGTTATGCATTAATAGTAAAGAAATTACAATTCAGACATACATACTGAGGCTAGTAATGTAAACCATCCTATTATAAGGACAATGGATGATCCTAACCTACTTTGATGGAGCTTCCATGTTTTTATCCAATACCTGAATGCACTCATACACCAATTTTGCATGTTCATCTCCAATTTTGTTACTGAGCTCCGTTGCTCCATGAGACTCAGTCTCCAATGTCTCTGGTAGGTCTTCCTTCTTCCGTATTGCAATCCCCCAATTTTCATGATCACTCAGACTATTTTCTATAGGCTCCTGCACTACGATCGATGGAGTGTTGGGCACCTTAGTTTAAGCAAACATGAGTAAAAATTTTGGGGCTATATGAAGAAACAAAAGATTGACATCTACTCAAAGGACTTGGTTGGCTTTGCAAACATCCCTTGAGCACGATTTAGAATATAGTCTTAAAGACCTTGTAGGACTAAAGAAAACTCTCAATGCCCACAACATACTCTCTTCCAAAAATGAATGAAATCCTATAATCGACATTCACTAGCGTGGTAATGTGCACCTCTAAACCTTCAATTAGATCAAAAATTTCACCATCCCAAATAGAATTTATGCTCATACTTTCACTTTAGCAATTGTTAAGTTAATTTCAAGACTTTGGGTTTTACTTAACAACCTTTTTGGTTTTTAACCCAGCAGGGGTAATTAGAGCCTTTTTTACATAACATCCATAGTTAGGCTTTAAGAAAAATGCATTTCATTTCCCACCTCTCAATTAAACCATTATTTCATTTTCAAATAAAAATCCCAAAAAAAAAGTTTTAACTGCACGAAAATCTTAAAAAACAAAAACATATCGAAAGGATTAATTCAAAAATAAGTAAGCGTAATACCAAAAACAATAAAATATGGTAGCTTTGTACATACTTGTGGTATGTTGCTATAAATTTTTGAAGTTCACATTTGACCCCCTTCTAGCATTTTCTATAAAATAGGGTGCACACAGGTGCACTTTTGACAAGCGACACGCTATCAAGTCCAAGTAGAAATGCATAATTGGATAGATAGATTGAAATTTTGCAAACTTTATTGTCGTAGACATCTAAACTTTGAAATTCTAGAAACAATGTAATTTGTTTCGTCACAAAATTTCATCCCAATATTTATTGATGATTTTCCAAAAACTGGGAAAGTGCACCAATTTGTAGACTACGACAAAAAGTTTGGGTGACTATAGCTTGCAATCAACCCATCCTCCAAATTCAGAGAACACAAACAACATAGACTTCATAAAGTAAAATTGATGATTTGTGTAAATATTTCAAATAACACTTGATATCAAAGGTTGTCCATATCAAATCAAAAAAGTTTTAGGACATCAACAAAGTCAACAAGTAGTAAAAATATCATTCGGCAGCCAGCAACATTATGTATAGCATGACTAGGACAACATATTGTTTAGTAGCTGAGAGCATGAAATAGAATGGAAACACTATCCGATCGTGTACAAGAGAATGAATTGACCATTCACTAGGATGATGAGCAAATTAGATAATTAGCAAATGAAATAGGCCAAGAGTCTATGCGTTGAGATGAAGAGTGAAATAGTCATTCCACAGAGATTATATTACAATGATATCTAAAATGAGTATTCAAAAATGTACATTTAAATTTGGTAAGTAGAAATAATAAACTACAAAATTTAAGCAAAGAGATGCCTAATATACATATATATGTATATATATATATATATATATATATATATATATATATATATATATATATATATATATATATATCTGTATAAATTCTACATAGTATGGCAAAAACCCTTGCACTGTATCGGTTGACAAATATTAAGTAGATCAACATTCTCTTCCAGGTTGCTAGATGTTCTAATTTAAATATCTCTATCGCTTTAAAATTTTGTGGAGTGAATGTACTTCAAGATGGGCGGCTTGAATTGAAAAATCTCCGTCAAAAAGTGATTAGATAGAGGGGGCACACCCATCCTAACTTGGCATAAGGAACAAGCTCTTTGTACTTATGGTACATTGGGTGCGGCGCAACCATGCACAACTTTCCAATCGACTCATTGGCCATTCAAAATGTCGAACCTCGTTTTATTCAAAAACGGGCAGTTAGGGTTTATAGGGCAGTAAGGGGGTAGCCCCAGCCGCCATAAAAAGGAGAAGTAGCGTCTATAATGGCCTTTTTATTAATTTGGAGAGAGTGGTGCTCTCACGAGCGCTTAAGTGTTTGCTACGGAACTAGGAATGGCTGAAGACCCGGCACGAAACCGGATAGGAAACCGGGCATCGGGGGACGGGCCCTCGACGGACCCGGCCACGACCCCGAATTTGAATTGGGCTGCCTTAAATTGGGTGGCTCACTATTCATTCCTCCCCGGTTCCTCCAGCCCTCTTCGCGCACCCTGTTTTGTGTTTCCGGATAGTGTTAGGGTTCGCAGTGTACATCCGGAGGGAGAGAACAGAGAGCGCTCGGAGGTAGAGGAAAGTGAGCGCCCGGAAATTGAGGAATGTGAGCGCCCGGGGAGAGAAAACAGTGTCCGCCTGGAGTTAGAGAAGAGTGAGCACCCGGAGAGTGAGCGCCAGGAAATTATGCGGAGTTCATGGAAGGGAGGGAGTGCGCACCCGGGGAGTGAGGCGCGAGGGCTCCAGGAAATTAGGCGCACATCACGGATGAGAGAGAGAGCACACCCGGAGAGAGAGGCGCGCAACTTACGGAGGAGGAGAGGTGCATTCGGAGGCAGCGGCTATGGCGCGCAGGGAGCTAGGGTCCAAAATCTCGGAGAAGAGAGTGCTTCCGGCTATTTCACAACACTCGAGGGATTTTTAGGACTTGGTCACGGACCTCACGACTATAGGATGCACAAGGCTCTTTCGCAGGGTGTGGGACGTGCAGGACGCGAAGATGTTGGCGCAGATTGAGGGCAGAGCTATGGTGCGAGCCTTCCGGTCGAGCTACATCCGGGCGAAGTACGGGAATTGGACCCGGGAGCACTGGTGTTATACGTACGGCTTCCCTGAGACGAACCAGGACCTGGAACCGCGCAACAAGGGAGACTTGAAGTGGGTGAAGAAGCGTTTCAGCTTCCTCTCGGATCACGACGGATTCAAGGTGGGGGATTGCCTGAATCCCCCGAAGCAGCGTCTTCTCGAATACGTGGTGCTTATCTTCAACCCGCAGAAGCCCACCACCCTCACGGTCACATTGGCGAAGGGCATCCTTTCCGCGCTGCATTACCGGAAGAAGATCAACTGGGGATTCTTGGTGCACCGGAATGCCAAACGAATGGCAAACAGTCTTGGAAGCAAGAAGGGTTGCGCTCTTGCCCCTTTCCTTTATCAATTGTACCAGAAGCACGGATGCCTCTCGGAACAGACGAAGAAGAAGTTGGAGATTCCTCTGATTCCGGGAGAGAGAAGTCCGGCGAAGAGGAAGGTAGCGCATCCAGGAGAAGCAGGGAACCGGCCAAGGCATGCACCGCAACCGGAAGAGAGGGAAATGGCCCATCCGGTGGGAAGGGAGCTACCAAGGACGCCCCAACCAGACAGGGAGAGCATCCAGGAGGAACGTCGGAAGGAAAGGGAAGATCCGGCACGGGAACAACCTGATGGCGCTAGAGCCATTCCGGAGGAGAGAAGGAAGAAGGAGAAGGACCGCCCGGAAGGAGGACAACTGGGTGGTGCCAGGCCGCAACAGGAGGAGCGGCAGAAGAAAAGGAAGGAACCGGAGGGAGGCCGACCGAGTGGAGCAAGGCCTCGACAAGAGGTGAGGTCAAAACGAAGAGATGACCCGGAAGGAGTTCAATCGGGGGAGCAAGGGCCGCAACCGGAGCTGAAGAGGAAGAAGAAGGAAGATCCGGCAGCAGGTCCCAAACCGGATGAGGGAAGCCCCTCTCGAGGGCAACCCCGGGAGCAACAAGAGCGGAAGAGGAAGTTGATCCTTGGGCCCGACAGGGAAGAAGATCCAAATATCCAGGACGTTGGTCCACTCCGGAAGAAGGTTCTAGGCCGGAAGAAGACAACTTTGGTGAACAACCGAGGAGCTCGTCCCACGGAAGAGGACAACGGAAGGCTCTGATGAAGAGGAATCCGGGGACGAGGGAGACCGGGAACAGGAGTCAACCACGGGAACAGAGCCAGCCCGGGAAGGAGGACCATCCAGGAAAGCACAAGAGGAGGTCCCATCCTCGCGGTAGAAGACATCCTCGTGACGACCCGGGTAATCCTGGATGTGGTAGAGGAGAGGTGCACTCCTCTATTCACTGCGGTGAGGGAAGTGGGTAACCTCCTCCAGAGCAAGGATGTACTGGAGTACTCGGGGCTGGTCAGGAAGCTCCAGAAGAAGGCTAACCGGGACCGGGAATAGGCGAACCAGGCGATCCTTCTCGCGCTAGAACAAAAGGAGGAGCTGCGCAAGAAGAAGGAATACATCCGGAAGATGGAGGACCATATCCGGAAACAGGAGCAGCAAATCCAGAAACAGGAGCAGCTCATCCAACAGGCGAAGGAAACTGGCCGGACCTGCATCACGAAGGGTATCCAGTTATTCCAACCGGAAGAGGAGGTGCAGACCAAGGTCTCGCTGTACGACTCGAAGATCACCCAACCGACGATGGAAAGGGCAGCCCGGGTGAAGAACATTGTCAGAGATTACGCGACCAAGGTGGAGGAGGCATTGGTAGAGTTCCGAGCGCTGGCGGAACAGGTGATCTCGGAGGGCCCCTCTGTCCCTGAACCGGATGTGGTGGAGACGAACAACCGGAGCAAGAGAGTAGGATCCGGGGATGAGATACAAGGGACTTTCCGGTTGTCCGCGGATGCCCCTCAGGCAGGGGATTTGGATAGGCTGCTAAAGACCGGGAGTTCGACTCAGGAGCAGACTTCTCGGCGAGTGGAAGAGGTGGAGCCGATTTAGGTGGTCAACCCCAGAGGAAGCCCGGTGGATTTCCTGACTCCGGAGGAACAGATGGAGGAGAAAGGTGCCCAATCGGGCAGGGAGGAACGACCAGAGGGTGGGCCAGGAGGTAACCCGCACGGTCAACCGAGCGGTGCGCAAGGGGGCGAACCAAACGTGGAGCAGCAGGCGGAACGTGGGGAGCATGGGAGCGAACCGGCTGTTCTAAGTCAGGTGGAGAACCAAGTGGACCAGGAGGGGCAGCAAGTGGAAGAATGGAGAGCAGAAGAGTTGCTGCTCGGGACCTCCGGGAGTCCGAGATTAGTGGTCTGGATTTAGTGGATCTGGTCGCTTAGGGAATGCTTTTGAGTAGGTAGATTAGAAGACTTTTTGTGAATAGACTTTTTAGGATTTAAATGTTAGTGGCAGTTTAGGATAGAAACTGAACCGTGGAGAGAGCTCCCCGGATTTTCGGATCTCGGGATTGTAGGATCTGAGGATTTCCCGGATCCAGGCGTTTAGGGTGGCTTCTTATCAAGGAAGGTTCTTCATTCCTTAGGTCTTTTGTGTACCACTGTCCCGTGTAAATGAGTAGAGGCGCATGTTCTTTTCCACAAAGTTGTGTGTGTATGTGTGTGTGTGAGTGTTTGTGTTGTTGCTTCGAATAGTGGTCCAATTAGTCCCTTGGTAACCGGATGGACTAAACGGGTTCTAATGTAAAATCAGTTAAGAGACCGGGACGAAGATTTGGGGAAGTTAGGATAGTTTGAATGTGGGGTTTTCCGAGCCTGGTTGCAGGAGATAATCCGGGTTAGTGGTTGACTGAACAGCAGGGGGTACTCCGGTTTTCTTAGAACTCTTGGACGGGTAGTTCGGTAGAGGTGCCAGCACCCGGGTAGATCTTGTAATTTCACGGTACGGGGAAGCCACAGTAAAACAGGTCGTTAGGAATCCAATCTCTTCTGGACACTTCGGATACTGTCCATTCCGCTTAACAAGTTGTTGTAGTATTTTGGAGAGAAGGGGGAAACCGTGTTGCGCTTGTGTGACCGGCTATGGGTTTGGGATAAATCTATAGTTGAAGAGCAATACGGAAAGTACCCGGATTGGGGAGTTGAGTTAGGATAACCGGGAGGTGATGAATTCCGCGTCACTGAAATCAGTAGGGGAGGGTGTGTTTTTAAATCCAGCATCCTTAAAAATGAAAATGGAGAATCCTCTGAGGAAAAACAGAAGTTAAGTAAAACCAGGTTAAGTGGTTAGGATAGATTGGGTAGAGTAGGGTTGGCTAAACTTCCAACCTGGACAGAATCCGGATCTAGCTATAGCCGGATTAGTCAGTCGGAAGGATCCGGTTTTAGTACAGAAAGAGGGAGTTAATTGGTGACAGGAAGAGAGGAGTCACCAATCCGGACCCGTTTCCGGAAATTCCCACTTCACAGAGTCTCCGCGGAACAATAACCCGAAAATCACCTTTACGAGCATTTTTAATACGAAAAAGTGCGCTCTAGGGGAGTATCCGGTATCACGTGCTACAACACAAAACTTGGAAGGAATGCACCCAAAGGTGCTCAACTTGAATAAGAAGAGTTGAAGAACCTAATTAGATAAGGGCTTCATACTAGGCTTCAGCTTCCTCTCTGTGAACTTTATGCATGTGAGAAGGTGCACGGTGTCATATAGGTTGTTTTCCACAATGGCACTATAATTTTAAAGCTGAGTGCACAGCTTAAGCAATATAAAAAGTGGCTTCAACAATATTGGTTTATAGCGATGCATAGGGTCCCTAAAAGAATTCTCTTTACACAAATCGTGGCTAAATTTTAGACAATGCTCAAGAAGGTGAGGGACCCTAACCTAGATATATCTGATACTAAAATTGAGATTCTCGTTTTTGACACACGACCTAAAAACAACCTCAAAACCATTGACCATACAAAATTTAAAAACTTTGAATGTCTAGGCCTAGATCTACACTCCCTCTTCTTCATTTCTAGACCCTCAATTTGAATCTTTCCGCGGTAGAAAGGTACAAAGGATCCATTGTAGTTGAAGATTGTGAGCCCTTGAAAAAGCTCAGGAACTAGAGTAAAGCATTAATCGTGGTATTTGATGGTTGAATTCATTTCGAGTACTTAATCTAGGTATTTTATTAAATTTTGATTTTTGATGGCATTTCAGTACAATAATTAGCATGAAGTCATACATTTACCGTAAAATGGATTTTTGGTGCGATTAATGTGTTTTGGTAGAAAAAAAGATGCATCGATCGTGATTTTTTGCAAGTTATTGGGGACTGTGCGGCTAAGTGTTTGATGATACAAAGGATAGTTAGAAAGAAGAGAAGAAGGTAGGAGGAAGAATCATTTGGTCAATGCCAAACTGGATGAAAGGGTAGTTGGATGTAGGAAAAGTGGATGTTAGGTTAGAGGAGGCCTGAGAGAGAACTTGACGCCCCTCTGTCTATCTATCATTGTGTGTGTGAAGAGAGCATGGAAGGAGAAGGCTAGAGATAGGGAATTATGAGAAAAAGACTATACAGAGAAACGTTGATAATCACATTTATGAGCATTGAGTGGAGATTTTACCACAACTTAGATCAAAGTGTCATACTTCTACAAACACCTTCCACGTTGGATTTGGAGCTTCAACGAAAGAGTGAAAGTTGATCAAGTGTAAGGAGGTTGGCAGCTGCAAGAGTTCCAGATCAGCAACTTTAGAAGCCCATATCTTTTTATTGGTGAGAAAGTTTTAAGAGAACAATGCGCGTGCTAAAGCATAGTGAATTCTTCTATGTTTCTCTCTATTGTTGTAATCTTTGGAGCTACAATGATAAAGTGTCGGCCTATCAAGTGCGAGGAGGTTGGCAGCCGTAGGAGTTCAAGATCTACAACTTTGGAAGCTCATATCTTTTGATTAGTAAAAGCTTTTTAAGTGAAATTTGCGCACGCTAAGCCGTGGTGAAGGTCTCTACGCGCTGCTAATTTTTGTGATCTTTAGAGCACTAAATAAGCTGAGGCAACCATTCTAGTGGTACAAGGTCTGCTGCCATCTGAAAGGAGAGGTTTAATGTATCTCTCCTTCGTTTTTTCCCATTTTTAATGATTTTGAGGTGCATCTCATGCACGTCGTGTGGTCCTAGCATAGCATTTCATTACTTGTAGTTTTCATTGCATCATCTTAAGTTCTTTTTGAGTATCTTTCCATTTTGTAGATTGAATTGGTTGCATGGCTATAAGAAAAAATTTAGTTGAGTCATTGGTAAGTTAAATTAAGGTTACGACACGTGGTATGTGTGAGAGTGGTGGGTGTTCAGGTTTGCAGGGGACAAGTTCCCTTGCCATGACCAGGTTTGTCTCCAGTTTGCTTAGAAGTTGATTTTTGGGAGAATGAAATTCCTCGCCATTGGCTCCCAAGAAACCACCGAATAGTTTGGGAATCTATTGCTTAGAGGCATTTAGACTGCACCCCACAACAAGGCCAAACAGTATGAGGCATTGACCGCTTGTACAATCAATATGATCATAAGGATAAGATAGAATTTTCTAGAGGCTACTCCAAATTCAAGAAAAAAGTACTAGGAAGTAACTCCTTGTTGTTAGTAAAATCATTCTCCTTCTCAATAGCATTATATCTAAAAGTCAAACTAATCCCGGCCATCACTATTGTACTCCGATTCCTTGTTGATAGTACACTTTGTCAGTGTAAGAGCTACAATCAACACAAGAAATTAGAAGCAGAAGATACATGAAATTGTGCACACAACAAGCAACAACTTGAAGACTTGATGAAAATCAACCATTGTACAATATCGAAATCTGTACCCGCTAGCAAGTGACAGAATTATCTCTATTGTCCAACACCCATGACTTACTAAGATAGAGCTATTCCAAAGAGCATAGTTCTCATAGGAGTGGTCACCTAAAACACATATGCATAAATCTATTGACATGCACCAAATTTAATCTCTACTAAATCATGTTTGTTTAGGACAAACGTCGATTTTGTCAAAGTTGCTTTAGCATGTCCTATTGCAATTGTTTCGGATAAAGCAATTCATTTGGTGCATTGAGATTTGCCATGTTGTCATGGAATGCACATTCTCTAGTGTCCTCGTCCACATGACTTATTCCAGAAGTGAATGTAGCCTTTAAATGACCAAAGCTACAAGAATCAATCAAAGTAGCACGATTTGCGACATGATCTCCTTTGATGTTACTACAAAAAAATTTTGGAATCACTGGCATTGGCTGTGTTAGCTGCCGATCAACAAGTTTCTATTCTCATAAGTGCCTATTAGCAAACCTTAACGCCTGTTTTGCTCTACTCACACGATCATCTCTTGTCTAAAGAACACAAAACCAAAGCAAAGTCTGAACAACTCTCGTGACAACCTCAGACGGAGGTAGTGCTTAAAGATTATCTAGCATAGCACCGCAAGTGATGTTGTGCCCCTAAGAACCATCATGCCGTCTATCATTGTTTTGAGAACCTACTTGGCTACAAAATACTCCTTGTAGTAGAGAGCTGCAAAAGATAGCTATTCTATCGATAGGATCAGAAGATGGTTGAGCAGAAGGGTATAGAGAAGAATGAATTGAAAGTTGAAGATAAAGTTCTTGCAGAGTTGTCCACAATGCACTAATTAGGAATCCGCATTTGAAGATGTAGAATCTTTCAAGTTGATGTTCTTATCCAATGTGATAAGGATGCCCGGGTCAATTTAAAGAAAACAATCTTTTCTTGTTGGATACGAGCCGATAAGTGTCTTGGAGAGAGTGCATTCCCAAAGCCATTGTTGGGTGATGTATGAGCTTCGACAGCGTGGTCCACTAGAGTTAGAAGGAATTGATCATGTTGGCCAACAGTCAATAGGGCCACTTCACAAACAACGACAATATGGCACCAATCCGGGGATCTTTGTCACAAATGAATTTCTTGATTCCTACAAAATCATTGCCTAGAACACGTGATTTACGATAGAAGAGATAAAGTTACTACGGGCTTTGCATAAACCTGGGACTTTTGAAAGTTTACACGGAGGCTAGGGTACAATATAAACACACAGTGTGTACAAACTAAGAGCAATCGTGTATGTATGAGGCGGTAGAGGCAGCATCTTGCAGCCTCAAGTTTCCAACAAAGGACATTGATAGGGTGATCTCAAGCGGCAATGCTCAAGCATCATTCTCAATTTCAATAAAGATTGTGCCTTTATCCAAACCAAGAGGAATATGTATAGCCTGCCTTGCAATCTTGATAATATCATTCGTCGTCACGCAAACAAGTTGAATAGTATGGTAGTACGCAAAAAGAACAATTTTTTTGGCATTTAATGTTAAAGGTCCAAAAATGAGGATTTATGTTGTAACTCCACCACTATATTAGGCACAGTCTTAGCATACCTACACTTGTACTCCAGCTGTGCTCCAAAAAAGGTGTCTGGTGTGATTGCAGCTAAGGCATATATCTTTACAGCGGTAAAGAAATTTTTTAGAGCCTTGTCATTGGCCAACTTGTCAGGTTGTTGGATTCAATGCATGAGCGTAAAATTTCAACTAGGATTTGCGGTCAAAAAATTTCTTCATGTCATTCCGTATGTTTCTAAAAATGGCCGGAGAGTAGCCCTCTTCATTACTAAGCTCTTGCTATGCCTTGTCGGTGTATGACATCCAATTTGCGTTCTTGTAAAAATTTCTTCTTCTTCCTGACAATTGCAACGGAAATATCTTCTACAAAAGCTCGTTCATAATGATGCGGTTGAGCTTTTTGTTTTTGCACCAATCAACAAGCGTCAACTTTCATGAGCTTTGGATGTACTCTTTGGAAGTTCTCAATGCTTTTGATGTGCTTTTGATGCAAACTTGCCAATTAAGAATCTTTTGTGCTGACTAGACAAGATTGGAGTACAGAAGACCAAGTGTTAAAGTTAAATTGGTCGTGGTGGTATGAATTAACAATTTGCGTGTAACTTCTAACAAGGATTCACTCTTGTGATTGCCAAAAGCATACGAACTTCCAATGAGAAGATGTTTGTGATAAGGGAACACATGAAGTTAACCATGCTCTTGTGCATAATAGATTACGTCCAATTCCTCATCCTTTGTCTTAGTCGTGAAGTGGTTTCCTCAAACCAAAGCCTCATCCAAGGAAAAACTATCACACGATTTGGATAGTCTTTTCCTTTTTTCTTTGTCGTCGGTTTGCTTGTTGAACCTACCGCAACGGCAATTGTCTCTACACCTCCAGCATCATCTTTACTCTTTCGCGACTTTAACACTTTCTATTTCCCATTTTTCTCATCGAGTTCTACCTATCAATTTATCTCCAAACGTTCATCACCCAACAATTTCAACATATCTATAAGCTCCCCAACATTGAGAGGATCGTAGCACTAAACTGTCCATTTGCTAATACATGTTTCTACAAGCATCCTCCGTGAACTTTGCCTATTGTAATGCTACTGCGACATAGTATGCCGCTCTATCACCATTTCTTACAAACAACAAGCAAATCGTGATATAAACATAACTTATTTTTGCCACAACATTCATGACGATTTCCGTGTTCTAGCATCATGTGCCTATAAGGTTGATAGAACAAACAATCTCAATTCATTCGTTCGAACATTCCTTCTAGCAGAGTCTAAATGTTTAAATCTTTGGATTATCAATCCACGTAGCGCATAAAAGAAGCCCATCCTATCTCGACGGTGATTGCAAGCTATGGTCTACCAAGTGGGGAGTGCAGCTTGTACAACTAAGGGCCATGCAACTCATGCACTAGCGTTGTAATGTGCACCTCTCAACTTTCAATTAGATAAAAAATTCACCATCCCAAATATGGTTTATGCTAATACTTTCACTTTAGCAATTGTTAAGTTAATTTTAAAACTTAGGGCTTTACTCAACAACCTTTTTGGTTTTTTACCCAACAGGGATAATTAGAGCCTTTTATATATAACATCCATAGATAGGATTTATAAAAAATGCATTTCATATTCCACCTTTGAAATTGAACTATTATTTCATTTCCAAAAAACTTGGGGAGATCACACCCCTTTACATTTCATAACCAAGTGCAATCAAAATTTGCTACCCTATATTATATGCCTTAATTAATTTTATTAATTATGATATTTTTCTACATATACATAATCATTGATAATATCTTTCGAATATTTTTAAAAAAAATTCGTCATTTTCATTTATTGTGGTAATTGTTTTAGTTCAGTTCTGCGTCAATCTAGTTGAAAACAGTATGTTTTATGAAAAAGGCAAATCATCAAATTTGGTGACCATTTTTACTATGTAATAGATAGTGATTTTATCTACCCATGATAAAATT
This sequence comes from Pohlia nutans, assembly GCA_022496805.1. Classification (NCBI taxonomy): domain Eukaryota; kingdom Viridiplantae; phylum Streptophyta; class Bryopsida; order Bryales; family Mniaceae; genus Pohlia; species Pohlia nutans. The sequence continues at coordinate 6,538,689 of CM040106.1, read as the reverse complement.
TTGATTCATTTTGGTGGTCCTTTATGTAAAAAGTAAATTTTGTTTTATCGCATGTGGTGTTTAAATTGACAATGCAGTGCACACCTCGAGCTAAAAAAAACAGAATCCAAAAAAAAGTTTAAAGTGCACGAAAATCTTAAAAAAAAAAACATCACAAAAAAATAAATTTAAGAATAAGTAAGCGTAATACCAAAAATAATAAAATATGGTAGCTTTGTACACACTTGTGGTATGTTGCTATAAATTTTTGAAGTTCAAATTTGACCCCTTCTAGCATTTCCCGTAAAATAGTTGCACTTTTGTCAAGCAACACGCTATTAAATCCAAGTAGAAATGTTTAATTTCGATAGAAAGATTGAAATTTTGCAAACTTTATTGTAGCAGACATTTTAACTTTGGAATTTTAAAAACATTGCAATTTGTTTCGTCACAAAATTCCATCCCAATATTTATTGATGATTTTTCAAAGATTGGGAAAGTGCACCAATTCGTAGACTGCGACAAAAAGCTTGGGTGACCATAGCTTGCAACCACCCTCAAGGGGGGTCCTATAAACCGCTTCCCAAATAATTCTTAGACAATGATTGACTTCCTACACTTATCCTAAATAACACTCGGGGAGGTCACTCCCTTGTATATTTTGTATACACGTGCGATAATGACCTATTTATTTGGGGGGTTAGTTTAGCTAAAAATTTTAGCAAAAAATATTATTAGGTGATGGTATTTTACATATAAAAAGCCTGAGAATATTATATGTGATGGTATTTTACATATAAACATGTTTCACTTTTTTTAAATCCCCTATTTTACATGTACATTTTTTACAAAATTTATCTACAATGAATATATTGGACCCTATTTTTTATCGCACGTTGTTTCTAAAATTTTCGCCAGTGAACTCCCCGAGAAATAACATCAGACAGTAGCGGCTAACGATTGATATGGCTTATTTGCAATTTGTTCTATCCACTGCCAGTCGAAAGAACATTAGAATCTTTCAACTTTCTACTGATATAACTCTCTTGTGGCTAAGAATAAAGATTCGTACACAAAAAAAAGGTGCTTTAATACCTCGCAATACAATAGAATAATATATGCATTTTGATCTGAAATGCAAACATCGTTCATAAAACCGAGCAACGGGAATACTGTGTTAGCATGCATGCAATATATATGCAGTATATTTCTTGGGAACCAACACCTACAATGGAAATGAATTGGCTCTCATCCAATGCATTACACATGTAATAGCAAGCAACCGACACAAAAGATGCAAATCTATTGGCTTAGAGCCTATACACTGCAAATGTCTGAGCTGCCAGGCAAGACAAGACAAAGACTAAAGAATATCTTCCCTTTGAGGCTATTAGATTGTTTTTGCCATTGATGGTGTGGTATAGGTTACCAGCCAACACTTGAAAACTCTGAAAATCTTATTAGATGACCTTAAATCCTTTGTACATCGTGAGCAATTTTTCATTTGGCTAAGAAAGCCTATTAACTAGTGAAATTCTTGAGAAATCAAGTGATAAAGGACTAAATAATGTTGTTGAATGACGTAAATTTCTTTAGTATGCAAAATGAAGGAATAGAGAAATCTAGGAGGGAGATGAGGGAAATGAGGGAGATGGGGTAGGAGGGAAAACAAGCAAGGAAGATTGAGGGAGGAAGAATACCTTGCCTCCTAGCTCCGATGTCCTTCTATGATGACTGATGGGAAAGAGAGATGACAGCAGTCATACGTCTTAGCAATCCGATCGCCCGCTTCTAACGGGTTCGTGGCTTGAAGAAAGTTGTTATTGGTAAGCTACATACCACATTAGCAATGGAACCATTCATGAAATGGAGACTTCATTTTGTAGGCCCACTTAAGAGCACACCAACGGGCCATTGGTACATCTTAAAAGCTTTCGACTACGCAATCAATTGGGTGGAGTCCGTAGCTACAATACAACCCGTCATATAGCCAAAATCTTGAATGAGCATATCCTCACTCGATTTGGCTGCCCTCTTTAGTTTGTAAGTGAGCATGGAGTACACTTCAACATAAACTAATCCACAACCTCATGGAACATTTCCTTTTACAACACGTCACCTCAACAACATACTACCTGCAAAAGAATGGTCAAGCCAAATCAACAAATAAGGTCGTTGTCCAACAACTTTGGAAACTTGTCAACAACAACCAAACTAGTTGGGATCACCAGCTACCGACGGTGTTATTCGCCTACCAAACAACATTCAAGACTAGTACCGGCGACATACCATTTCAACTTTTTTATGACATCATACCACTCATGTCTACTATGTACTTGGTACCGACCAAGCCGACGCAATTAGATCCTATCCCACTGCGCTTGTTTGCAGCTTGTACAGCCAATTCAAAACAATTGGACCAATCATGCTACCAAGCTCTCAACACTCAAGGCATTACCCAATGAAAACCGTGCGCAATAGACAAACACCATTAGTGTCACGTATTATATTAGGTTAGGAGACTCAATACTATAGTACCCAAAAGGGGGCAACAGTGAATTTTGTAAGCTCAAATAGAAGTCGTTCGAACCCTACCAAGTTGGATAACTCTTGCCAAATAACACTGTGTTGGTAGCAGCTATTGAGAAATTTGACTCTCAGCCTATTGTCGTCAATGTCAACACACTTAAACCCTGTCGATACTTTAATGACGATCAACTGCTCCAAGTAGCTCAAACGGCACGGTAGAAGAGCAAGGTACTACTCCAACCGGACACCAACAATGATGACAATACTAGGAGACCAAGGCCCCAACAACAAATCCACTCAAATTCATTGTTGTGGTACTTGATCAGGTTTTCTAAGACATAGTTTGTTGAAACCTAACAAGTCACATACTACACACCACCTCGTTGTATCCGACCCCTTTTGCGGACAGAATAAACTAAATCTACAATCATATCTGCCGGCAGCTCTAATCTTGACCCCGAACCTCCCAACAGCACTGCATTCTAATTCAAACTTGTCACAAGCACCGAACCCGACCTTGAACCTGCCTAAAGCATTGGTAAGCCCGACACTCCTTTTGAACCACACAAACCTAGGTCTGGTAAGTACCAACTTTAACCGGCCGCTAGTGAAAGTTAACGTGACTGGATCTTTAGTTCCATCATCCATCTCTTAACATCACCGCCACTCATTTCTTCCTCATTCATTTCCTCTCCTCCTCTTCTTGCTATTTATCTGCCTTTGACCATGTCTTTTTCTCCCACCTCTATTCTCCCTCCTTTCCGGTTGACACTCCGCCTTCGCCCACCTCCTCTCCCTCTCTCCCGTCTTTGCTGATTGACTAGAAAATGGCCAATAGCAACAACCTTCTAACAGTTTCATGGTACAAAGCATTGGCAACCGAGACGAATAATGCGGTTTAAAATTCTTCCCTCCTCTAGTCTAAAAGCACCTCTACTTTCCTCCCTCCAAGTGAGATTAGCATTACTGCACTTTTGTTTGTTTTTGTAGAATGACCCCACAAAAATAGACTACTACCTACCAGCGCCATTACTTCAACAACCTTTTAACAAGTGGCACCACGATGCACATCATTTCCTTTATAATGATTCTCATGGCCAAATGGAGGAACTACGCTGCAATTACGCCATTTGAGTTTGAATGAATCCACCAGATGGACTTACGAGAGTATGTGAATCTTTCCTAGGCAACGTACCAAGTCCAAACCAACATTGTGGAATGCTACATCAACATGGCATCCAACACTACCGCGGATATGATTATCAGTCAAGTACATGGCAAGGTAATCATCAATACCGAGGCGATTATAACCAAGGTCTTAAAACGGCCTTCTTCCTCATGCAAAAAAGCAAATCCACTCAATGTCAGTGTGCTGAGGTTTGGAACATGTTGATGAGCCACTTTATACCTTGAAGTATTCGTTGAACCCCTACTGTCCCGAATTCGATTGCACCGGTACCTCAACCTTGATAGCGTTGTGATTCTCTTCAAAGCGTGATGGTATCAATTCCTTTACCACAAACCAACCCGCGTTGGAATTCGATACCAAGGATTTACTTGTTAAAATAAGACAAATTAAGGTCTTGAAACCATTCTATTTTTAGATCATAAAAAGGGTTCATTATATTGAGACATTTCAATAAATTGAGACTTTTAAATGCCTAAACACATTTGAAATTACTATTTTGCGACTTTAAAAAAGTGCGCTAAACCCTCAATCATACTTTAAATTATTCCATTTCATTTGAAATATAGAAACAAAATAGACCGCAATGTCAACGATTCCAACATTTCTTAAAATCAAGAGTTGCATGCGACAATAGATGAATTTTATAGTAGGATGTTCATTCCAAACTTCAACATTTAAAACATCTTTAACAAAAATTAAAATAAATGTTATTGAAAATGAAGTACATTGAAAACAAATAATGATTATTGATATATGCTATTAATAGTAATCAACAACCATTACATTGCCAAACTTTTGTAATAAAATTGATAAAGTATATATTTCTAAACATCTCAAAACAAGTAAATGCGAAGTCCATTCTTCGCCACACCCTACAACAAAGACAACTTCTATATCTATGAACTACTCATCCTTCCGCAATACATTCGTCATCTCTAGAGTCAACCGTAAAAGCTTCCACTGATGCCTTGATAATGTCAATTTGTGGCTTTGGAATTGCCACCCTCGGATCTGAAGTTCCATCTTGCATTCCTGGCGTCCAAGCCATCATAATACAGTTCGTGCTAGACCACGTTGGGTTTATTATTGGATCTTCGTACCACACATTCCCTTTTTTTGTGTCCCATCCACCATATGTTTCCATATTGATGTGTTGTTCTAAAGCAGGCGTCCAAGTATGTTTAAAAATTTCAAGGCCAAAAGATTATTGCAAAAAAGTTTAACCAAAAAATATATAACTAACTTAACTTATAACTAACTTACATATAACTAACTTAAGGATAATTTTTTGGTTAAACTTGTGGTAAAATATCAAATTTTCAGCTCTCGAGAGGCTTTCAAAGTTAGCTATACTGAAATTTTTCTCACTGCAAATTTGAAAACGACATTTTGATTGGTACCCCACTGTACACTTCCCGGAAAATGCCTTTGTATACAAAGAGTGAACAAAAGGAAAAAACCCATCTATTCTTATTGTCCCTTGAAGCATTATCTAGCTCCAAGACTAATATAGGGGGCAAAGATTGAGTTGGGTCCAATACCTTTGGTACACAAAGAAGGGAGTCGAAGCAAATATTCGAACCCTGTAGAACCGCTTTGGTTAATGTAGCTTGCGTCTTCTCCTCCGAAATCAAGTTACTCAACAAATTCCTCGGTGATTCTTCAAGATCACGCAAAAGCTTTGCAATAGACCCAATGGTATGATTGGAATTTGTTGGGAAGATGTCTAGGCCATAGTGCGCATATCGAACATCTCCATGACCATGAGCAATTATTCCCGAAACTGCAACGAGCATTTTCATAAAAAAAATCTATAGCCTTGGTCTTGTAAGAGAAGTGTAGGGACGCGGTCCTGGAGTGATCCAATTTCTCATGGATGATGATTAGCATCCAACTAAAAAACATGCGCATTTACAGGGGGTAGTCGAGGACGTGGTCTTTACCAAAACGGTTGAAGATCCTAAGCCGGATCTAGAGGACGTCGTTGCGGTGAGTGATGATAACGAAATGGATCATCGCCACTTGTTCAATGATGACGACAAGCCAAATCTCAACAAAGTCAAGATGAAAGTCGTTGTCAATAGACACTCAGGGAAGAAGGTCAAGGTGGAGAAATACTGGTGGACTCTGGACATGGATGCCAGGGCAAGGAGAGAAGTGAGGGAGAAGGAGCGAGAACAGAAAGGTAGGCTCCAGAAGGACGCACAAGCGAGTATGATGGTTGCCAATGAGAGAGTGATCCACTTGGACGCGAAGTTGAACCTGCTCGAAAGTAAGGTTAAAATGCTCGTGAGTAAATTGGTGCTCCGGTCGTAGAGTTGGTCACTTGCATCGCCCTATATTGCCACACGTCAACCTCCTCTGCCCTCGACTAGCGATCTCTTCGTGTGGGTTTTGGAGCATCAGCCACAAGAGACTTCTAATTGTCAACCCGACAATACGGGCGATGCGATCTCCTTGGCCCGAGTGGATCATGTTGCCTCCACTCCAGCGTTCCAGCAGGCGAGGATTCCCTCTTCCAAGAGAACCGCCTTCAAAGTCCAAGTTCCCAAGACTGCTACAAAGGCGTCACTAGCGAAGCAATATCGTCAAGTCCACAATAATGTTGTGGAGGAAGCAATGCCGGCGACTGCTACCAAGAATCCTAAAGCATTGGTGTGCACGTCCTCATGTGAGGACCCGTCCGAGTTGTAGTCGTCCCACACTATGGAGGAACAAAGGGTCAACTACAATGTGGGAGACAAAGGCCTTGTCAACTACAACGATACTGAGCTTCCACCTGCGCCAGTAGTGCGACCACAGGATCTAGAAGAATTGAATCATGTATAACCCTCTGACCCTTATGATTTTAATTGAATCCAAGTTGCTTAGAGTCGTTCATGATTGTGTTCGATGGGAACTACAAGAAACACTCATTCTAGTAATCGTATCTCATCTGTGTTCATGCTTCTTAACGAGATGTCATCACTGGTCGTTCAATACTTGGCGCGGACGGAAAACCTGTCTGTGGCTACCATCGTTGTACACTAGTGTACCATAGTGTTTAGAGTAGTTTTGAGTCTACAGCAAACATATGATAATTATACACATGTAAAAGTATTGTCTTTGTAAATAAAGAGTAAACATTAATTTTGTTATAATGGGGCTTTTCAAATTATCAAAAACGCCATCAACCTTGATTGCAACATCCAAGGTTAACAAAAAATTGATGTTTGAGAGTTTAAGTGCATATCAAAAATGTATTTGCAAACATCAAAATACTTTCACCAAATGAATTTTGCACAAACAACTCAATAAAACAAGAAAGTCGATTAAAATGGAAGTCAATTATAACTCCAGAAAAACCAATGATCCCAATGTTTAGGATTTTTGAAGCACAACATTCCAAATTATTGTTAAAATCACCCCCTACTAATGTTTAGAGAAGACGGCTTCTACATGCAATTCTAAGAGGACTTCATCTGCAATAAAGGGTGTAAGTCTGCTTCAAGGTTTATAATTGATTTGCTCATTTAGCTCGTCGACTAGAGCTACATTGAAAAACCAGGTAATATAAACTAGTAACCGACGTACTGCTCCTCTTCCCTGTAAAATCGCTCAATACTCTCTTTGATGATGACGATTTTCCGGTTTGTTATTGACATAACCGGACGCCAAGAGCCGAATTTTGCACTTGATTTCCTTGACAAAAAGATAGCACCATCATGAAGCCATTCCGGGATGTGGCTTTCATCAACTTTTCATTTGAAAGTGTTCTTCATATCCCAAACAACATAGGTTTCTTGTACAACATTGTTTTTGTTTGTAGGTTTAATATATTGGATTTGAATACATCCTGGATTGTTGTGATCCACATCAAAATTGGTCAAAGCCCTAGCAATCCAAAAGGGTTGAGTATCCCCATTTGCAAGACGTACAGCTAAAAATATCCAACAAAAACATCCCGACCAACACGGAATGACTCCATTGGTCTGCCACACAAGCGACCAATAAAATGCAGATCACGCACATATTCCTCTCGTAATTAGCCAGTATTCAGGAATTCTCGTGTCACAGGTACTCAAGTTGAAGGCCAATAGTCGTTCTTCAATGAATAAAAAACTTCCATAGGCTCCACTAAAGCAAGCTTCACTGCCTGCCAATATTGTATAAGACCATCATGTTGCCGTCGATATTCTCCGGATATGTCTTCAATATATGAAGTTTCCCACAATTTAGTACAACCTCCAATGCCTTTTACAATCTCATTGCAGTTCTTCATAGGAATAAGTGCCTAAGGTTTCATCTAACCCGTAGGCAACAACGGCTTCCCAATATTTGCATCTTGCTTCCACAATTTTATACCTCCGTTGGTAGAAGTTAACCACTCATAGTTTGTACATAACATCTTATACTGCATCATGGGCCATCAATTATCATGCTTGTAGAACTTAAATTGCTGACCTTTTGGATGATTCGCTAGCACTTCTCCTCTTTCACCAATGTAATCTTTGATGTATTGCTTGAAGTCAGGAACTTCTTTTATCAAATGGAGAATGACTGGCAGCGACTATGCGTCTATGGATGACTTCATCAAAAGTGGAACCGTGGGATAGTCATTTTCTTTCAAATTCATGCTCCAACGTCCAAAGAGAGCGTCAATATCTTCATGTGTATGTCCCACCAACAAGAAATTGACATATATCTCACGAAACACACCAGTGTGCACTAGAAGAAACCATAACCAAAACATGAACCGGTTCTTGGTGTCAAAAGCCGTGTTGTCAAGTTGCATATGCAAGATAGGAGGTAAAGACTCCGCCACCCCTGAGATTTCACCTTCTAGAAGAAGAGAGTTCAAACAGCCTTCTTTTCCAAATAGCACAGCTTCAAATAGAGGATGGGACTTGAACCAGCAAATAGTGATTTTGAAGACGATATGGGAACGCCTTTAAGGTCTCGAAGAAGCTTAAGTATTGAACCAACCGTTTGATTGCAATCACTTGGGTATATACTGAGCCCGTATTGAGCATACTGAACATTGCTATGCCCGTGCACAATCATGCCCGTGACAGCAATTGGAAGTTTCATCAATGCATCATTTGCTTTTGTTTCATGCAAAAACAAACGACACGCAGTCTTCGCATAGTCCATCTTGTCATGAATTATGCAAAGAACATCCCTCTGTCTCTAGATTGACATGAAACAATTCGTGTAGTAATATTCGCGATGAGTCTGTTGTTGATCAAGATGGTGTGTTAGCTTCCTAATCCACATATTCTCTTCAGATAATCCTAGCACCATTGACTTGATCATTGATTCGTTCCTGTCACATTTGGAGCAACGAGCAAAATTGTCACCAGGTGCCTTCTTTGAGTACTCCAAAAACTTTGCCTTCTTGATCTTGCTAAGGGTACGCTGCGCAATGCATTTCAAACCCAATCTGTCATTGATGCCATTGATCTCAAGAATAGCATCTTTCCATTTGAAAGACGATGGCAAAGATCGCAACACCACCTTTGCACCAGTTGTAAGCATCTTTGCTTTATGAGGCATATGATCAAGAGCATTGTGTATCAATGTCTTCAGAGTGGCAGCAACTTGCTTTACATGCAGATGGGGTTTCTTTTGACCGACATTGCCATGATGTTGAGCACGCAGCTCGGCTCCAGCTTTCGCCTTTTTCCTGTAGAAGGTTGCATGGAGAACTCTAGCTTTATGATGCCAAGCACGCGCGCAAACATCAATGCCTTCAGTAGTCACCATCATATTCTCGTTGGCTGATTGGTGAAACCAATGATTGACATCTATTTTAAAGTGAGACTTGAGTTTAAAATCTGTTGACTTGTACATCTGCTTTCAAATAGCAATTATTTGCTCTCGAGGAAAAGGTTGACAGCAATTCTTACTGTAGCATATCTTGCTAGCAACCTAGTTGACAGACTCCAACGTCAGGAGCTCCTCTTTTCTCTTGGTCTTCACAACACGAGCATTTCTCTATCCGGACTAATACGGCCGAACCCCCTTCCTCTTTGGATGATTGCGGGCATAAACGACAACGTTGTATTGGTTTCCACATAGATGATCAAGTAGTGACCATCCGTCACACAAAGCATGGCTAAGTTGCGATATCCTGGTTCCGAATATGATATCCGCAGGTACAAAGTCCAAATTCAAACACTTCACAATCTGCACGGCTATTTGGTCTTCACCTAAAGGCTCGTCATTCTCAAGCACAAACTCGGAGTCCATGCTCTATCAAATACCTTTTGCTACAATGTCTCCTCTATCATTGAGAAGTGTTACAAATTTGGTAATTCACCTGGTCCTTGGAAGTCTGGGGCAATTCGACAACTCATCTGGCAAAACAAGCTCAGGTGGGACATCCAACTCCTGTCAGATCGAACACAATGATGTTTCAGAAAAACTTAGACAGACAAACTATAGATTATTATTGAACAACTATCTAATAAAAGAGTTGTACAGATGCAATACCTCAGATGAAACAGTGGGAAGATCCAATACGCCATCATATGCACTTGACTCCATAAGAAAATGTTCTCAAGACGTGCAGGACCAATATGTTGACCGGGAAAAATATGTGCAAGGCAAAGATAAAAGGAAATGAGAATTCTCTTATCAAAAAGAAGATCCGGTTCTTGAGTTATAATTTAAATTACTAAAATCAATACTTGCAATACAAGTGCTTCGCTCTATAATTGTGAATATCTATGTACATACTGAACGTAAATTAGCTCGAGTCAAGTTAAAATGATATACATTGACAATACAGTACTGAATATGATGTAACATATTCAAAGTATACTCCCAAATGAGTCGAGATTACCTCTCGGTCCATCCTAAGGGTGTGAAGACATGTAATTTACAATTATAGGTAGTATAATTATAAACCACTTGAAACACAAATTTTTACTTCGACTTTGTTTGATTTGTCATAATCGACATAGGTTATTCACATACACATTTCCGAGCCAACCGTATCTATTCAAATATCAACGCTAGCTTTAAGAGACAAAGGCCTAACCTGCAGAGAATTTATGATGTCATTTTAGCTCGAATCGAACTAAATAACAAAAGGCAACAATATCAATCAGTCCGTTTGAAATCTTATGACACAAATTATAAGGACTATCATGGATCATAGATCATAAAACACTATTAGCCATACAGTGTAAAATAGCTCAAATCGAGCAAATTGTTCAAATCATGTCGTGGACACAAAAATATTGCCTCATTGCGGGGTGTGGAGTATTTTGAATCACCACATCATGATATAAAGTTGTACCTAGATTAGTAGGTAGCTTTAAAGTTTATGTTTTGATTAAATTCGTAGCTCAATTACCATTTCGCTCGACACGAGCTAAATTGAGTGGCCACAATAATGATATTATTTAACCGGTGGAGGTCGAAAGTTTGTCGGACTAGAGAAATGCAAACTTACTATGGTAGCAAACAAATAGCCCAGATTTGTCATTTACAGATTAGCTCGACTTGAGCTAAACAAACATCTCTTTGGTATTAATGTTTCCCTTGAATTTTGTAAAGTGCACAGTGAAGTCCTAACAGGCTCTTCGATTATCATGCACAGATATTATCTAACCGTTGCCTCCATTTCCGTGCTAACAAGTCCGACATACTGTCGGTCACACTAGGTTCTACAATTGTTGCGCAACAAACGACCACTCATGAATCGCCACAACGATATTATAATTGCATTCCAAGGAAATGAATCTAAGAAATATAGGTTTCGGATCTCATCGTCAAATAAGGCTGGCGGTTACGTCGAGCCTGAGAACTTCAACGGATAGACCAACGCTCAGAGCAGCAACAACCACAGCAACAGCATCGAGAACACGAGCATCGAATGGAGTTGATGAGAGCAGCAATGCGTCAATTGCTGAGAGCAGCGGAATCGATGGAGCTACGAAGTACTTGTAACGTAATCAAAATTTGAACGAGGTTGAGTAGAGTGCCTAATAACTAGGTATCACATGAGGGCCAACACTCTTGGTGCAATAGCATGCGCAAAATTAGATAGTCACAGCAGAATCACCAGAAGGAGAAGACTCGTCGGCGGTTTAGGGTAAAGACGATGAGGCGGGAGAAGGTAAACAAGGGAGACAACGCAAATCTAGAAGAAGATTAAGAAGTTATGGCAGAAGGAGAAGAGAAGAACGAGTTAGCTGAACAGAAGACAAAACCGCAGAGAACTAAGACGGATGTCAATGTACAAGTGACTGTAAGCAAGGTCTAGGATATGGAAAAAAAAGGGGCCAGAATGTCTGTGAGCAATCAAAAAGAGCAACAAGAAATGGCGCGAGCCAAAGATATATTTGCAGGAAAAAGGTGTTCATGACACTAACAGATGAGAAAAGGTAGCCGCAATGGATGAAGATCTTAAGGAGATTAATGTTTAGGGCCTTGCATTTTAGGGTGTAGGGTTTAGGGTCTAGAGTAAGGAGTCTACGGTTTCAGGAATAAGTCTAGGGTTTAGGATCTAGAGTTTGGGGTCTAGGTTCTAGGGTTTTAGGGTTTATTGTACATTGAAATAGATTAAATATTTATTAAAAGACAATCGTACGTATTTATCCTAATAAAATCCTATCATATATATATGTATATATATGTATATATATGTATATATATGTATATATATACATACATATACATATTTTCATATTCTTTTTATTTATTTATTTATTTATTTTGGTGATAATGTTAAATAGCCTATTACTAGTTTTAAAAATAAAAGTTTGATCGACTTTTGTACACATTTAAAAACATGCGTAAATTATTTTCATATGATACTACGATTTCAAATAATACATACAATATATTTGAGATGGTGGAATATACGATTGAGATGGCGCGTGCTGCCTTTGACAACCTCTTAGTTATTCAATAGTCATATTGTAACAAGTAGTATATATAACATTAAAATGGTTTAAGATTTAGGGTTGTTGGATGATCACTACTTTGTTTTTGGAGTATAATGTGACAAGTCCAAACTTTGTATTAGGTGGTCCAAGTTCGAATTATGTGTAGTCTATAAATAATTGTGAATCGTAACTATACTAGACGCCTATAACTTTTGGAAGACGACCACACAAAAATGGTAATAACTTATAGAAAATTATTCCTTATAATACTAGGCACTGAATTGCGCACAGAGATTTCAAAATGGAGTCGCGGGACTCGTGGCTTCATTTTGCAGTACTTGCAAACTTGGGGGGTGCACTCTACATTATGTTTGAGAATCACGTGCGTTCATGACCCCTTCTAAAAACCCCCTATATACGAGAGGTTATATGTCTAAAATACCTTTGTATACAGATGTATTCTGTTTTAAATATATGTTTAGTGTAAGTATACGTGAATATTTTCAATTCTAAATATGTTTATTGTATGTATACGTAATACGGTAGTATTCAAATTGATATCCCTTCTGTGCACTCACGTGTAGTCGTACATGTTTAGTACAATGCACCCCCCGAGCTTGCAAATCCTAGTCAAAAAATATAGTTGCACGAAAATGCCAATAACTACTGGATAATTACTTTTCATAACTTATTGTATCATACTTTATCAGTTCTTTAGGTTGTATAATAATATATGAATAAATTTTATATATATATATATATATATATATATATATAAAACCTATAACAAACAATATTTACTAATATAACTAGTACAACTAATAATAGTATGAATTTAGATTACTATAAAAACTAACAACATGAGTGGTGCATTGTACTAAACATGTATGAGTATACTTGAGTACACAAAAGGCCGGGTATTAATATAAACATTCTTGTATCACGTACACATACAATAAACTTGGATATATGAGCGTACAAAGGGTTTTTAATGGAGGGCTATGAAATAATTATTGGAATATTATATTATTCATAATATATTTAGGATATGTTCCATATATATTCTAGAAACATTCCTAAGTTATTTCCAAATTGGTTTCATAACACCCTATATCACTTCTATAAATTTATTGTTTTTATCTCAAATCTATAAAACCCTCCCTATATTTGTTCTTTCATAGTTATTTAAATTCTTCAGGGGATTGGTGTTTCTTATGGAAACGGCTTATAATAATTTTCCAGTAGTTATTGGCAATTTTTACTTTGAATTTTGTGTAGCCTATACTTGTAAGTAATTTTTTGTGCAATTTGTTGATTTTCAAGTAAATTCTACGTAAGAAACCTTGAAATGGAACATTGAACCAACAGACAAAGACGGTGAGTGCTTCTCATGTACATTTCACTTGGCATTAATTTATCATTCTAGCTATTCATCTTTGCTTTGCGGTTTACTAGAAGATTGGAGTACATTTTTCAAAATATTATCATCATTCCTTATTGAATTTAATTACGTTTGTGATAACTATGATTGTTACATATGGAAAGCTCATAAAAATCTTATAATTTTTTCATTTCGTAATCAAAATAATGAAAGGCTAAGCAACAATAGTTACCAATGTGAAAAAGGCAGAAGCAATTATTGGTTTGAAAATTATAATATACATCATGTGAAACATGAAAAATGGTTAGGATTTAACCGAGTTATTCCCTTCTGGACATTTAAGAGTTAAAAGTAATATTTATAATTCTAATCCCTCAACTCTAGTACTAACAATTTGTTTATATTAAAAGCTAAAAGAATAAAGTATTTAGAATTTCAAATTAAACGATATTTGCTATCTTGGATAAAATTGAAATACTCTTTAGGTATTGAAAGCAAAGGCGATTTGTGTGTTTTTGGAACATTTGAGATTAAAATTTCATTGTAGTCTATATGACTATTATATAGAAGTTCTAGACTAATATGGCCCTAAACAATTTAAGGAGATCATAGCAATATGAAGCACTTAATCAGCTTTTTATGCATAATTATACGTTATTAAAATGAATCTCATGTGTGAATCACATTTTTCATATTATATATGGTTTAAGATTGTGAATGCTCAGAGAATGTACTAGTGGGAAAAATAGACGATGTGGTACATTAGAATAGTGGGAAAAATAGACAATGTGGTACATTAGAATAAGAACGATATGTATTACATAGAGTGAAAACGGTCTTGTAATGAGAAGTATTAGAGGGGTACAAGTTCAAAATCATTCCCATTGTCTATTTTGCAAAATGTGTCGGTCACAATCAACTACAGTGAGAGAAATGTTTGTTCCAAATATCTCTTGTTCTGCTAGAAAGGTTTGCCAAAAAATTCCGTAGTTCAAGGTAATTTATTTAGTCGCGGTCTAAGACATGTACTTTAAACAGTGACGGATTGATTAAAATAAACTCGAGGATGTCTCCCACAAGCAATTCATTAGTGACAAAGAAGGCCTCCCATCCTAATACTAGGCGCCCTGTGACCTTGGGTTCATCAGAGTCTTCCAATATGTGAACCGTGCGCTCCGCTTTAATTGCCATCAGGGCCATGTTCTATGGGCCAAGGAGGTAGACCTCGTCTCTATGAATCATGCGGCTATTCAAATTCCAAAATCGTCTAAGGATCATCTGCGTATACGTTGGTGACCAAATTGTGACAAATAAATTAAGTCTAAAATATAATAACAATAATAAATCAATAAAAAATCTTAAAGTTTAGGAAATATAATAGTGAAACAAGAAAAAAACAAAATTGATCTAAAATAGTAGTCCGACCTTGTGGAACACAAATTATTTAATGGAAATGATCAATGTACAAGAACAAACTAAAAAATAATAATGCCAACAGAGACTATTGCAAAAGAAGTCAGAAATCATGATAGAGTTGCGTACTAGTTGTTTTAAGTATTAACAAGTCGCAAAAAGTGCACCATCTTCCACGTGAACAAACAGAGCCACTCAAACAATCAATGAACAACTTCCACACTCACATTCCACCACGGTCACCTTCACAATGATCTACAAATTCACAAAGGTTAGTACATACTAAGAGAGTGTGTACTAACTTCATTGAGTGGAACCTGCTACTAAAGCTTGAAACCGTAATGAGTGAGACCATGAGTGGCCTTAAAACCGGAGGCCTTCATCAATCAGCGAGCGAAATATAGCCTCGGTCAATGTTCATATAATTGACAGTCAATGGTTTGCAAGCAATCATGGAAGAATGAGCCACTAGTCTAGAGTGCAATCGATCACAGAAGCATCGAGCTAAATAAGCATTACCATAAGTTTCACTACTTTACGGCGATTGTATGAATTGAAGCACACACCTAGAATTATTGACCCCGACATTGCAAAAAGTGCAGCCAGTCAATCACCGTCACGTCCAATCGAAGTAACTAGCACAAGCAAGCACGCAAACAAGCAAACAAGCAAAACGCACAAGCAAACTAGCAGCAATGTTTGTGCTCTCAAAACTAGCATAAACAACATAAACAACTTAAAGATGAAAACAAGAGAGCACGCAACGAACAATGCTGCAAGCGGCAACACTACGAGTTTTCGGAGAGAAGGGTGCATGCAACGTTGGGAGCGTGCATGAACGTTCGGCTGCGGGCAGCGGAGACGGGCAGCTAGGAGACCAATCACGCCCCGCCACATATGGCGGTGGACAACTCCGGGGATCGGGTAGCTCTCACGCAGCCGGCCCGGCTCCTCCTACTTCCTTCGCGCTACAACTCAGTCTCCTTCTCATGCACTACTGCTCAGTCTCCTTCTCCTTCTCCTTCTCCTTCTCCTACTGCCTTCGCGCTACTCACTACAAGGAAACAATGTCCAAATTGATAGAATCATGTCCGAATCAACACGAATCAACACGTCCTTATGACAGATTTTTGTCACTTTGGACATATTTCTATCAATTCGGACATTTTCTGTCAATTAGGACGTGTCAATTCGGACACTAATTCCTTGTAGTGACTGCTCAGTCTCCTTCTCTTACACGTCTGAATGCGTGTAGATTTTTAGGTCAATGAGATTTAGCTCAATGCACATTTAGCTTGATGCACATTTAGCTCAATGCACATTTAGCTCGATTCACACTTAGCTCGATGCACATTAGCTCGATGCACATTTAGCTCGCTCCACATTTAGCTCGATGCACATTTAGCTCGATGCACATTTAGCTCAATGCACATTTAGCTCGACTCCTTTATTTTTGGGCAGTCTACAGGGTTCGATTTGACAACTTTAGTTCGACACAAGCTAATTCTGCCCTCTCATCATGCAATTCACTTCATTCTCCTTCAATTTGACGATAACAAAAGCTTTGATTTGATTAGGAATAACTTCTACTTCATCTATTCATCCTCAATTTAACTTGATTCAAGCTAAACATAGTCAAATACGTATATTTAGATGTCTTGAAAGATAATTATTTCGCCTTGGCTGTGTAATTTTCGCTCGACTTGAGATAAAGTGTATGCATTTATTTCTAAGAGTTGTTCAATTGTTGCGATATTCAAGTTTGTTATCCTACAATATTCCACAACAGTATTCGATATGCCAAGACCACATATCCAAAATCTTCATAACTTAGCTCGAATCAAGCTAAAACTATGCACCCTTCCCATTCCAAAATGTTTCTAAAAATCAAAGTCGACCAAATCAGCTATCGGATTCGCTCAAGGTTTTATTACGCTATGTACATACTATTTCCATTTCAATCAATTAGTAATTTAGCTTGACTCGAGCTAAATGAATTATCCTTTTTCGTTACAGTTGTAGCATTATAAACAGGTGATCCGTATTTGTTGAGTACGATACTCCCCCATGCAATGGTCCATAGTGTTTGTCTAGAATTTGTCTTGTTAGGTCGAGTTGGGCTAAATGTCTTGATGACATGCTTTTTTTATTGATCACATGTCCGGATTACGGACGTGATGCTAATGTACCATATATTGTGCAGATTTATAGTTATGATATGGACAACAAAGACTGCAAGAATCATTCAAGATGTTCTTAATCCTCCAACTTGAGAGCCTGACAATGTCAACGAGGTGAGAGCGCAAGACCAACCAGATGTTCCACATATAAGTCTCCAACTCAACGCCATGCACTAGTTTTCTTGGGTAGTAAATTCTACTCGTCTCAATTCAGCTCGTGTGGAGCTAATAAGGCAAATGTTTATACCATTATTTTCTAACCAAAATGCTCGGGGAGGTCATTCTTTGTATCTTTTGAGTATCACATGTGAACAAAGGGTTTTTGGAAGTACCCTTAAAATTAAAAATATTTTTTACTATAATTATTAACATTTTTAGTATATTCTCATTTTTATTCTTGTACTGAATTGCGAGCATCCTATATTAATGTAAATCATTAATAAAATTTATCTTCAAACACTTGTTTGGACCCTATCTTTGTAAGCACGATGTTACGTAATATTTGGAAGTGACCTCCCCGAGCCAGTATGGCAGCACGAAAATCTGATAGACGAGACCATGATTTGAATTTAGCTCGAGTCGAGCTGACTTGATCAAAGTATAGATCAAAGTAGTCTTTGATTTGCAGAATAACGTGGAGACATACAACACGAAACATTTGGAGGGCTTCCTCGAGCCATTCCGAGTGAATCCCTCGAGCCACCTTCTTTGACCAATTGCCTTGGACGTAGATCAATTGGGTAGGTTGTGGACTCGATTCAATTCTATTGTAGTCAATAAGATCCAAGGATTCAACCCATTATTACTTTTATCAATGATATGGGATTATCAATAGCAAATGGTATCTCATTCCCTCTATCTGGATGCGCAGATTTCTCTCATGACAACGAAGGACGTATACCTTCTTGTAAACTTTGAGGCAACAAAGGTATCAAATTATGTGTTCACCGTCGTGTTTCCGCCTCGTGAAATAAAATTTTCTTGGCATTACCTCCGTGACTATTTGGTCGGAAGACGAAGCTTTTACAAATTGAAACTAAATTACTTCTTTACGTGACGTCTCTAAAAGCCTTCGTCAGATCCTACATGGTGATGATAAATTAAATTCCAAAGGCCTTGACAAGCTTTGAAGAAGCTCGCAAGGGAAAAGCGCTAGCAAGGAGGAGAGGTGCTCTTGCATTGCAGGCTAGGTCTACCTTTGGGACCGCTCGATCGCGTTTGGCCACACCTGGAGCAACTTCAATCGGTCCGAGTAACAAGCACCCGAACACAGGTGACTGTAGATTTGGCTCCAAATATCTAAGGGTAGCTTAGTTGAAAGCACTCTGACATCCGTGCATTCTATTGTGAAGTTCGCGGTCAGTGACAAAGATATTAATTACGAGTGCCTTGTGGGAGAAGTGCAAAGTCTGTTATGTTTTTGGAAAGAACAAATTTATGGATGTTGACGTCGATGTCCTGGAGCCGTTAGAAGCAAAAGACATTGTCCGATAGCTAGAGCTTGTTGGAATAGCCCACTACAAGAATATCCTTTCCAACGCTGCCGACATCAGTTCTAGAAAATTCATTACCATTATGCGTAAGCTTGGCAAGGCGCTGGCAACATGGGACTGGGAGATGCTAAAGCGTTCGTGTAGGTTTTGGATCATCAACGGGCACCATCATGTTGAAGCCGCCAAAGAGTTGATCTGCAATAGGAAAGTTGACGACGCAAAATGGTTGTGCTGAAGACATGGAAGGCATATTTGTTTGGCATAATGACACTTCCAAGATTATGGATGTTTCAACATTGAGGAACAAGACAAACGATGTTGGCATTTTTATTCTGTCGTGGGCAATGAATATCTTGGAGGCAGGATTGTATGGATGGACTATGGGAGTCATTACAAGGCAACGAAGCCGCGCAGTCATGAATCGGCCAAGGAAATTGAAAATCAAAATAGCTATGAATTATGTTTCATTCTGAAATGGCAACATTTGATCCGTCTTAAACTTATAATAGTATTTTCATTAGGGTTTAAAAGGTCGTAGAAGGTTTAGCTCAAGTCGAGCTAAGGTTTGCATCCCAAACTGTGCAAGTATAGTTGTCTTGGTTTGCATTCTCTTACAACATTCTCATTGATTTTGGCTTTTGCTGCAGCAATGGTGAAGCGGTTCGTTAGAGTCAACATGAACGCAAAGGACAAAATTCTAAAACCGGCAGACCTCCGTAATGAGGTGGCCATTATTACCGCTTCTAAAGAGGTCTACTAGTTGTGGGCGAGGTTCATCATTGATTACAAAATAGGAGAGTTGATCAATCAAATCATGGATTGGAAGTAATTTTCAAAATTATTATTTTTGACTCGTGAATCCTTTAAGGCAATGGGGCAACTGGACGAGAGGGATTTGAAACTAATGGCGTTGCGTCTTCCAAACAAGACTCCTAGTCAAACTTTGCATTATCCTAAGGTGACTGTGAAGAAGCTTACAAAGAAGTGTTTCCATTGCATGGGCGCAAAGCAGTGGGTTGAGAACCGGAAGAGAAAAAACACTGTCGTTAGGGAGTTGCACAATCTGAAGCCGTTGCTTCAGTTGTTTGACACCAAGTAGAATTTTGACGTAGACAACTGGAAGCAGTTAAAGAAGGATTACAATATGTTGCGTTAGTCAATGGCGATGCTACTCTCTGTACTGGATGATTCCTTCTTCACTGCGTATCGCCAGAAGAAGACGATGAACAAGAGTGTGGAAGAGACTTCTGAGTACGCTGCGGAGTTCTACAAGAATTTTTTTGATGTCAATGGGTCATTCCAATTGCCTACTTCGGTTCTTCACAATCAACTATTTGACTCATTCCAGTTTGAATTTGGGGCATAGAACAAAGATTGAACTTGGGGCCGATTCTAGCTGTACCATTGGCATCATCAATCTCCGTTGTGTTTCTAGAACTGAAAGTAGAGTAGATGATATCGATAATCCCTACTTCCAAGCGTTCGGACGAAGCTATCGTATGAGCCTTGAGCGGTGAGCAGTGAGCGGTAAAATCAGGACTTTTGAGCAGAAAATGTAGGCCAAGCTTGGTCAAAATTTCTTAAAACAATATATATTTGAATATTTATCTAAATATAGTAAAATTATGTGACCTATTTCCGTGGAATTTAGTTGACCTATAACCGTGGAAATATGGTTAGGTGATATTTTATGAGTATTAAATGAATGCAAATGCCAATACATTTCTAGTATATTTTAAAAATGATAGCAAAAAACATTTATAGTCAGTCCTCAACACTGTTTGGGATTGAAGTCGTTCCTTCATGAACAAAGAATTACTGCAAAAAATTGTAGTGGCCCTTTTAGTCTCACTACTGCATTAATAAATAAAGAGGCGCTTGTAGAGAATTCGGAATGGAAAACCGGTATTCTAGGAAATATGGTGGGTCAACAATCCACTCTCTAAAACACGCATCACTTCATTGAAACTAAAACTAGCAGCGTGCATGAATGTATCGGTTTCAGAATGTAAACCACAAACAATAGTGAATAAGTAATACATGTGCTTACAATTGACCCACTGACCACGCTTTCTAAGTGCTTTAGTTGCCATTTCTTTGAAGTTGGGACAGGTGCAAGCAGGTAGCTGAGAAATTGTCAAGTGGTATTGTTGGATTTTGGGAGGGGTGCCGAAATCAAGGATAACAATGCATCCAAGGGCTGGTGCAGGAAGCAAACACAACTTGCGCACGCGTCCTTTGAGGGAAAGAGCTGAAGCACAATTGTTTGCGTGCTTGGTTGACGGGGCCTTCTTGTTGCGCCTGATATTTTTCCTTGCTCTGCGTGTAGGAAACTCATCAGGAAATGCCAGAGCCACTTAAGTAGATAAGTCCACCGGTAATTGGTGGTCCTGAAAGAGCCTTGCGGGCGACAACTCTTTGCGTTGAGGAAGTCGGAAGCCTGCGTTCTCCAAAGAAAAGATCTCCTTGCGAGTTAAATTAGTGCCCAAATTTATAGGCCAAATCATCGGAACTTCTGGTCTAGATAGTACCCACTTTCTTCGAGTTCCCTTCACGCACCTCTCAATATCATCATTGCAGAAGAAGAATTGCATAGACTCCTTTCTATTCTTCTTATAGTTGTCCATCATACCAGTGTAAGTTGGAGCTGCTGTGCTCTTCCCTTCTTGTACAATGCGAGACACACATTTCTTCTTGGTGATTGCCTGTTGAGCAAAGCACGCTTTGGCGCACGTCTTCGAAAGGCGTGCGATGTGCCATTCTGCGGGGTCGCATTCAATCTCCTAAACCGATGTGACGTGGTGGCGGTCGACATGAGAAGTGGATGCGGGTACTTCTAAAAGCGTCTCTTCCCTCTCAGAACGGCTAGGAGAGACTCCAAGTACGAAGGTCGATGGGATGGTGTGGACACCGTCAATTTGTGATGATCTTGTTTGGACGCGAGGTCTAGATATGCTAATCTTGTCTGGCCTGTGAGATTCGTATTCTGAACCGAGAGGGATGTCCGCTTTTCGTTTTAAAGAGACAAACACCTCTTCACCTTCCAAGTGAGGCGTCATGTTGCAAAATTCCTCTGCTCTTGGCATCTTCGAAAGCGCTTCCAGTAGAGATTTTTATGAGCCTGTTCGCACAGCTGACTTTTGAGCAGCCCGGAGCTTCAATTCTTCCTTCGATGGACCAGTACCAGGTCGTTGTCCATTCAAATACTGATAGTAAGCAATGCATTGCATGAATGCTCGGACAAAATCGTCCACAGTTGCAATGAAGAGGTCATTCCCACGGTTGGTGGATTGTTGTTTCCACTTGTTATGAACCGTTTTGGCAAGGTTACAAGATGGCATCTCTGCAAGGGCATCCGCAGAAAGATCCTAGCATACACAAATGAAATTCAAATAAGTTAGAGTTACGTATAAAGAACTAAATAAGATGGTGCATGCAAAAAAGAATTGGCAAGACAAGATAGAATGTGTGGTTAGAGGATTTACAAGTTGCATGAAGCCACCCCATTGGCGGTAGCGAAAGTGCCAAAAGGCTAGCCAAAGTTCAAGTCGAGGAAGGCCTTCTTCGGAGGCAGCACCTGAAGACAACCACCACGCCCGAATGGCAAGATACTTTGTTTCGGCCTTCGCCATGGACTTGGCATTCTTGTATTGTTTGCAAAGTTGTCGATGTTGGTCCTGGAGATCTTGTCGGATGTCAGCCTTTGTGTGTTTCTCCATGGATTGGGCCCAGTGGAAAAGGCAAGTCCTTTCCCTATTCAGCATAGGCTCAGCTGCATCTCCACTTCCATACACAATGCGGACAGCATTCCAATTTGCTTGGGCGCTATCAGCCATGAATCCCTTGAAATTAGTGTTGGAGATGCCGTGGCGCGCCATAATTGCATTAAGGTTTTTCCGTAGGACACATTGAGCTGCAACATCCTCGGACTGCATATCACATAGGGCGATTGTCATCACCCGACAATATGAGGAGTCGTACACATGGCACGCCATAGTCGTCCACGATTTCACACGTTTGAGGTGATCAAACATCATCCAAGCATTCTCCAAGTCACCACCAACTTGCATGCGCTTCACTAAATTAACACCACTGCCGGGCCCCACCTCCGACATTATGAAGACGAAGACCTTATTGTTGTTAGAACCTTGACCCGGAAACAAATTTTTTTGAACGAAGCTTTAATTGCTGGAGCCGCAAAGTCTTGTAATGTTGTCCATGACACCGAACCTTCGCAAGTACCTATAAGAAGTTACAGAATTGCGAACATTTGGAGAAGTTAGATGGTTACACTAGTCAAAGAGAGGGAGCAAATCACTGAGCTCCAACGGCTTTTGTTCTTCGCCATCTCTAGCCAAATGGAGTGGACCAAATAGCTCCTTACTAGCTTCGAGTACAATAGACGAGTTTGTTGCAATTGGAGTTCGCTCCACTTGATCGCTAATGAGGCTTTTGGTTCATTCGATGGAATCACGGTAATCTCCAACCTTCACCGGGTGATCGTGAGATCCCAAATAAACACATGCTCTCGTCATATGATCCTTGGCAACTACATAGTAAATCTTTGCATTGCAGAAACCAATACAAGTGGGTGGTACCTTACAAATACTGCAAACCAATGTAGAGTCGAGGGGAGGATTTGTACCAATAGGGAATGGCTTATCACAAATTCCATCCCAGTCTGTCTCATTGACAGAAGTAGTGCGATGAACCCTAGAAAGGAATTCGCAGGCCTCATTGTCACAACGAAGATGCCCAAGACAGGAAGAGGTACAAAATGTGAGGTGAAAATCATTCATGATATTGGACGTGATTGTACGAGACCAGGCATGTCCGTCGTATTGTTTATCCATGCCGCGAAGCTGCTTAGCAGCAGTTTGCTTCCCATGAAATCCGATAGGGGGAAACTCAAAAATAATGTCGCTATTGTAATGAGGTGGCAAGAACTCGACCTATTGGATCTTAATAGTGTTGTAATCAATTCTTGACAAGACATTTTTTGATCTCTTCCTAGCGGCAAGTTTCTTTAAAGATTCAACAACGCTAAGTGTCTCAGAAGGTGGAGGATTATCTAGCTGGGCAGAACCCAACGGGTTAGACTTGGAAGGCAATCTCAGATGAACGACTTGTGGAGAGGGCAAACTTGTAGCATTTGCTCTAGAGATTCTATTTGCATCGTTGTCTGAATTGTCACTAAGCTCGTATATCGTTTCTAGTCGTGCCTCTACTTTAACACGAGGGACCAGAGGAGTTTGAATGCTAGCGGTTGACGATTGAGGGGGAGAAGGAACTTCCGTGGAAGCAGTTAATAAAGAATCGGAAAGACCGTATGTTCGATACTTTCAAGGTTTGAGCAACCAAAACTTTCTGTCCTCCTTCGTGAAGGACGACTGACCAATGGCGTGCAAGACGTTGCCAGAATCTAAATCAAAAATCTCTTCCTCGACGTGAATGAAATCTTCACGAAGTTGAAATTTGAGACTGAGGGTTAGTGCACTGACCAAGTCATATCCATCTTCTCCTACAGGAAAGGTAACAAGCACGAGCATTCAACCAGCTTTAATGAAAGCCATGATACAAAGAGTGAGAAGACAAAATGAGACTCATAGATCGGAAGATCAGTAGTGGATTCAAAAGAATGAGTAATGAGGTTAAGTCATGTTTAAGTACAGTACAATAAACAAGCAATGATCATTATTAAAGCGGGCGGTGTGAAAGGCATTGAAAATAAGTTTGAGGCGGCGGTATAGCAAGATTGGCATAAGTTCTAATACCCATGTCAATCTGCACAGTAAGCAATTGGCAGTGAGTGGAATTTAGTGGAACATGAGAAATGAACATGACATGAAATTAAAGTTTCAAAAGCTATTGGCAACCGATAGATATTTTAATTTTGCGGGTGTCGATTTCAATCGTGGACAGATTGGACCAATTATTGAGCATTCTTTATACCTTTAAATTGCCAACTTGGTCTAACAAACTCCTCGCTTAAGTAGTGCCTATTATATCTAGAAATTATTTTTAAAACATGCCAACATTGAGGAGGTTAAGATTAGAATCAGCCGCCAAGAATTTGATATGGAGTACTACATATGCCTTCATAAAGGAAGTTTTCAATCTCTTTGATTTCACTTGTTCTTTGAGTAGAGAGGTAAGGGAGGAGCGTATGGAATGTCAGTCCAATGCAGAAGGAGACCTCGAAAGATGTGGTGACTCCAAAGACAACTAGAAAGAGAAGAAGGCGAGGGCTATTGTTCACTCCAAGACGGCAACTACTTAGGGCTAAAATGAAAAGGAAGCAAACTCTCTTTGAAAGGGTTGATTTAGAATAGACAGAAAGGACACTAAACTACGCTGCCGTAGTTGAACCAGTTCGAGAGAATAGCGCGATAGGAGATTGATTTCTCGACACAAATCAACATCAAGGACCCTCGATCATCTCTGAGATAGCAATGGCGCTCGTCGACAAACCAACGAAGTCACTCAATATCATAATTGTAAGAAAATTAGTACTATTCAATTTTTGGCCGTCATTCTCTTAAATCACTACACTAAATAGGTAGATTAGTGTTAGATACACTAATTTACATAAACATGCTGTAAGTTTTTATTGTTGACCAATTATTATACCCTCTATATTGGTCAAGATGGGGATCTTTCAATAGTATTGGAATCATTGTCTTTGGTAATTTTTTCTGTTAAGAGTTAAAATCTATAATATTTTCAAATCTTATAATTATACAACACTAATCTACCTATTAAGTGTAGTGGTACTGTGGAGAATCTCAAATTACTGAATTGTTCAGTCATTACCAGTCATGATGAATTTAAAGACAGACTTAAACCTCTCACCAAAATCCAAGAGAACTAGCAAGGGTGATAATTCTTCAAATACAACGACCCCAGACTTATGTATGGTCATCTCATGTAGATTTATGCAATGGTCATCTGATGTACACCTCATGCACATCTGAACAACGCTTTAGTCTACTTTTGAGCTGAGAATCTACTTCTGTGCAAGGGTTGTTACGTTTAGAAGATGTAAGTTTGGCACTCCTCTGTTATCCGAGCCTCCGCCCGAGCCTCATCTTGCTTGTGGTCCACCCTATTGAAGGTTAGATTAGAATGCCAATGCCTCACACAAACACAAGGAATGCATAGGAAGGAGGTAGCCTTTACTCATGGGCTGCCCCTCTTTAGTAGCACACCCAAGGGAGTCCCCTTGGCAAACCATATGGGACATCAGCCTATACTCAACCCCTACTACACTAAGGTCAGCCCATGTCACTTAGGACTACCAATTTGCATTACATCTAACTACTTCTACTTCACTAGATGCAACTTCAGCCCATTCACATCATCTACACTAGCTCATACGCATTGGCTATGAGCAACTTCAGCCCACGCAATCATCCTACTTCAACACTCCCACTTTGCGAATAGCCAAAGCCTTGGAGCCCAAATGCCACTACTAGTCTGGGATGACGATCCCTCGCAAGAGCCTTCGTGAGCACGTCCACCAGCATGTGCTCCATTGGACAATACTTCAACTCTATCACCTTCATCTCTAACTTCTCTCTAATGAAGTGATTTTGCACATCAATGTGCTTTGTTCGTGAATGATGCGTTGGATTCTTCGCCAATGACATACTCCCTTGGTTGTCACACATAATTGTTGTAGCCTCCTCTTGAGTGCATCTCACATCCGCCATTAGTTGCCTCAACCAAATGGCCTCCTTCGTACCGTGGCTCGTCGCCATGTACTCCGCCTCAACTGTTGACGTGGCCGTGGTTTGTTGGCGCTTGCTATTCCATGAAACGGCCCCCGATCCAACTTTGAAGATGTACCCCGTGGTCGATCTACGATCATTGGTATCACCCGCATAATCCGCATCACAATAGCCACTCAACACAATGTTGTCACCTCCAAGACTCAACTTCACATCACTTGAGCCTTTCAAGTACCGCATGATCCTCTTGACCGCAATCCAATGACTTGAACCCGGTCTTGCCATGTGTTGACTCACAATGCTGATTGGATACGCAAGGTCAGGCCTTGTTGCAATCATTGCATACATCAATGACCCTACAGCTTTTTTGTATGGCACATCCACCATAGATTGAGCCTCTAATGCATACTCCTCATCCGTGAGCTTCACAAGCTTGGAATTCGCATCCAATGGAGTGCCGACCGGCTTGCAATCCTCTATTCCAAAGCGTTTGAGCACATCCATAACATACTTGCTTTGATTCATAGTTATGGTGCGTGTTGCTCTATCTCGCACAAACTCAACTCCTGGACAAAAGTCTAATTCACCGAGATCACTCATCTCGTACTCGTTCTCAAGCATTGCCTTCAATGCCTTCAAAGAGCTCATGCAACTTGCAAGGATGATCAAATCATCCACATATATGATCACAATGACCACATGTTGTCCCTCTTGCATGAAATACAAGCTATGATCAGCGATGCTTCTTGTGAACCCGATATGAACAAGAAAGGTATCAATCTCTTGATACCATGCGCGTGGAGATTGCTTCAACCCATACAATGACTTGTTCAACTTGCAAACAAGGTTCTCGTTACCTCGTTGCACAAATCCCTCGGGTTGCACCATGTAGATGTCCTCCTCCAACTCGCCGTTCAAGAACGCCGTCTTCACATCCATTTGATGCATTTCCAAATTCATGGCAGCCCCTATGGCTAGAATGCATCGTATAGTGGTGAATTTCGCCACTGGTGCAAAGGTTTCATGGAAATCAACACCTTCAATTTGCGAAAAGCCCTTTGCCACCAATCTTGCCTTATAACGAACCACATCGCCCGTTGCATCTCTCTTTGCAAGAAATACCCACTTACAACCGATAGCGCTGCGATTCTTGGGGAGGGGAGTCAATTCCCAAGTGCCATTGTCCATCAAGGATTTGTACTCCTCTTGCATGGCTTGCTCCCACTTGTTTGCATCATCACAACTCAACGCTTCACCAATCGTCAAAGGAGCATCTAAAAGTGCAACGTTTGCATGCTCCTCTTCACCTTGAGGGAGAATATGATTCTTCCACCACTCACCAAGTGGTCTATGATTTCTCTTTGGATAACGACGATCGCTCGAGGATGAATTGTCTTCAACTGCCGTTGCTTGTGCCTTCTTCTCGCCATTCTTCGTCTTCAAGTCTCGTTCCACAATATGTTCTTCATCACCGCCATCTTCGTCACCTTCATCTTCATCAACAATATCAATAACGCGAGATTTGGAAGATTGGTCCACAATCACCGGTTTATCGCCACTACTCCCACTTGGACCATCGTCCAAATTGTCTTCAACCTTGGAATCCTCGCAAAATGTCACATCACGAGCTCGAATGATCTTCTTGGTGTCGAGCGACATGAGCCTGTACGCCTTGGTATCTTCACAATATCCAAGAAACACACATTTTGTTGCCTTGGCCTCAAGTTTGGTTCTTTGAGAATCGGGTACCTTTGCAAATGCGATGCATCCAAATGTGCGCATGTGCTCCACGCGGGGTGGCCTCCCACTCCACGCTTGCTCTGGTGTCATGTTTTGAACCGCACTCGTCGGGCATCGTTTGCGTGTGTACACCGCAGTCACCACCGCTTCCGCCCAAAGGTCCAAACCCAAATTTTGAGCATGCAACATATTCCTCGCCATCTCCACAATGGTTCAATTTGCACGCTCCGGAACTCCGTTTTGTTGTGGCGTATATGGCGTTGTCGTTTGCCTAGCAATGCCTTCTTTCTTCAAGAAATCTCCAAATTGGTTGGACATGAACTCGCCACCATTATCCGATCGCAATACCTTGATCTTTTGCTCGGATTGCTTCTCAACCAACGCCTTAAACTCTTTGAACTTTTCAAAACACTCGCTCTTTGCTTTGATCGGATACAACCATATCTTCTTCGAAAAATTATCAATGAACGTCACAAAATACTTGCAACACCCCATAGAAGTGGTCTTCATGGGGCCACACACGTCGGAATGCACAATCTCAAGTACCTTGGTTGCACGAGTTGCCCCATCAACTGGAAACGGTGAGCGTTGTTGCTTGCCTTCAATACAACCCTCATATATGAATGAACTAGGCCCGACGTGTGATTGAGGAAGATCCATGCCACTTACCATTCCGCGGAGTGCTTTGACACTCTTGACATTCAAATGCCCGAGTCGACGATGCCACAACGCCAACTTGTCCTCGTTTGAACTCGATTGCACCAACGTCGCCGATTCAGCCCCGTGCATCTTCGAAAACTTGATTTGATACAAGCCGTTGACTTCGTGTATAATGGCCACGTCCTCACGACTTGGAGACAACACAAAACACCCTTCGTCGCTAAATTCCACTCGCAAATGCTTCATCACCAAATGCCGCACCGATAGAAGATTTGCCTTCAACTTGGGAACGTGGAGGACATCATGGATGGTAATTGTCTTCACACGACCCTTCACCTCAGTGTCTACAACGATGGATCCTCTACCCACTGCTTGAAGAACCGTATCATCACCCAAAATGACATTCTTTGGAGATATGACGTGATATGATTGGAAACAAGTCCTATTGGGTGCCATGTGACCCGAGGCTCCCGAATCAACAATCCAATCGATCACACTACCATTGTATGACACGTCACTTGCCATCATTGCATACTCGTCCTCGCCATCACTCATATCATCACTACAACATGAAAGGCTAGTCATAAATGCATACTCATCACCCGCATCGTTGACTTTTGTGTTGTTGGCACTTTCCTCTGTCTTGTGCTTGTAGCAAAATTTTGCCAAGTGGCCCTTCTTTCCGCAATAGTAGCATACCTTCTCCGTAGAGCTCCCACTCGCACCGCTCTTCGATTGCTTCGCCATAAGCGCCGCGCTATCGCCACGAGTCTCGTTCTCTTTGCGTCACGAGAGTTCATGCAACAACCGTGATGTCACAAAATCAAGAGTGAGCTCGCTAATGGGCCTACTCTCCATAGCAACGATAAGATACTTGTACAACGGCGGCAAACTCTCGAGGAGCGTCATAACAATATCACTGTTGGTAATGTTCACGTCCGCGCCGTTGAGCTGATCCGCAAGAGCCTTTACTTTGTTGATGTGCGCCAACATGTCGTCGTTTTCTTCCATCTTGATGGTGAAAAACTTGCGCCTCAAGAACAAGATATTGACCAAGCTCTTTGCCTCATGAATATTGCAAAGTTTCGCCCATGCCTCGGCGGGGGTTTTGCATGACCGAATATGAGAGAGCTGAGAATCAGAAAGATTGAGAGCAAGAATCGCAAAGGCCTTCTTCTCTTGTCGAGTGTATGCAATTCTCGTCCTAGCCTCCGCAGTGGAGGGAGGCGGTTCCTCACTACCCTCAACTATCTCCCACAATTCCTTTTCGGCCATGAAAATTTCCATCTTGAATTTCCACAAGTGGAAGTTGACGCCATCGAATTTGTCTACAACCTTGGGACCCTCACCCTCAAATGTAGCCATATCCTTGATTGAAGGACGTACCCTGACAAAATTCAGCCCCTAAAAAGCTAAGAAAAATTGTTTTTATGATTTTTGACAATTTTGTGAATTGTGAAGCAAATTGCACACGTATGTGCTTCCAATGCCTCCAAACTAATTCTAAACACTAAATCAGCACCTTTGTGCTACACATCAACCTCACAACACTCAATCGTGAGGATTCTCAATGAATATGCCCAAGATGTTACCACAACACCTTAACTAAGTGAATTTAGCACTCCTTTGCTCCAATCCACTCAAATCAGCACCCTAGTGCCTCACAACATGTAATGCACCCAATTGGCACCCTTGTGCCTCCCAAGGACTCTAAATCAATGCAAATTGAGCCAAATCAGCCCCTTGAAATCCTAATTGCATTAAAATTGATCAAATCAGCCCTCTTGTGCATACACTAACCCAAACTCCAACTTTGAGCACTCCAAGGGCATGAAACACATTCAAAGCCCTTGTGCAAGTAATGCACTAGTCAAATCAGATTGTAGACTCACCCCTAGAGCCTCAAACCATATAAGTGCTTTGCAACAACACAAGAGCACAAATTGAGCCAATAAGCTCCAATAAGTTCCAATAAGCTCCAATCAGCTCCTTTATACTCCAATAAGCTCCAATAAGCTCCCAAACATCAAATCAGCCCTTGTGGACGTGTAAAAACTCCAACAATGCCCCAAAGTGCTCCAAAAGCTCCAATTCACCAAATGATTGCTCCCAAGTGCCAATTCAACCCTCCAATACCAATAACAAAGATAAGAAGATTGTAATACCTCCCAATGTCGAAGTCAGCCCACTAAAGCTCCAAATCAGCGCACCAAAACTCCAAAATCAACGCTCCAACGCACGACCACCACATAATGAGCAATCTAATCTATCACTCACGCAATACACATGAGTAGGCCCATAACCTATTGAAGGTTAGATTAGAATGCCAATGCCTCACACAAACACAAAGAATGCATAGGAAGGAGGTAACCTTTACTCATGGGTTGTTCCTTTTTAGTAGCACACCCAAGGGAGTCCCCTTGGCAAACCATGTGGGACATCAGCCCATACTCAACCCCTACTACACTAAGGTCAACCCATATCACTTAGGACTACCAATTCGCATTACATCTAACTACTTCTACTTCACTAGATGCAACTTTAGCCCATTCACATCATCTACACTAGCTCATACGCATTGGCTATGAGCAACTTCAGCCCACGCAATCATCCTACTTCAACACACCCAGCCCAAGCATCCTGCCGAGCCTCATCCTGCTTGTGGTCCACCTAGCCCAAGCATCTAGCGGAACCTCATCATGCTTGTGGTCCACCCCAGCCCATGCATCTTCATTACCCTCGACCCCTATTTATTTCCTTCACTTATTCCCATCTGACTCAGAACCCTAAGATTTTCTTCTTAAGCTTATCTCTCACTTGTAATTGCACTCTGGCCTCCTTCACTGCATTGACTTACTGGTGTTTGTTTGTTCTCTCTTTCCCTTTTCCATTGTGGAGGCCTATGGTACGCTTCAAATTTTGTTGTGTGGGTTCAGTGATTTTGAATCAAGCTTGCAAATTTTCATCAAACCGCTTGTTGCTTGCTGTGTAGGGGGAAGCGGTGGAGGAGGCAGGCATCACCGGCAAAGATGACGAGGTAAGGAAGCAGGCTACCGTGCAAATCACTGTTGGTGAATCTCAGCAATCGAGCAAAATCATCCCACCAACGACATCAGCAGCATCAGTTCAAAACGTACCCTATTTCATTCAAACCCTATCTCATCGTAAATACTAGTTCATTCATTAGATCTTGGTACCGAGAGGGTTCTGAGAGACAAGTTGCGATTCCAGTGAACTAGGGTTTATACTGCAGATTGAGACCTCTCGGTACGGAGGAGGTACTCTGGGGGCAGCAACAAAAGCTGCGGAGTGAGGCCTCTCGGTACCAAGGAGGTAATTTAGTGCACTCTACGAACAATCTGAATTTTAAAGCACGAGGTTTTGGCTTGATCAGGTTATAGCTTGAACGAGGCTATGGCCTGGTTTTTTTTAATTGGTTAGATCTGGAACTAATCAATACGCTTTATATATTCTGCAATTCTTTTTTTATAGTTGATGTTAAGGAATCGTCGACGCTTCAACTTGGACTGAAAGTAAGATTCGGAAACAATTATTGGTTAATTAATACATCAAGCATGCTACAGACAGAGTGTGTACAAGAGCTTGGTAAAGTGGAAAGTTTCAACGAGGATGTTATAGCTTGGATTCAGTTCGAAGCTTAGTGGCGTTGTTGCCATTATTGTATTTGTTGATTTTTCTAATTTTAGTTACTTCTTTGATGTTGAAGAGTCTTTCAGATTATAAGAACGTACAATAGTGTTTTCTTGGAAAGGATCGTTTCAAGCAATTGACCTTTCGATGTTTAAATGAAAGGTGTTTTCTTAAGCAATGATGACTTTTGGAGGCTCGCAGTTTGTGCTTCTCGGTACCGAGAGGGTGAATTTCAGAGCGTACCTTAGGTGAGTATCTTTCAGTGTTTGAAGGGAAGATGTTTTCTTAAGCAATGACGAGTTCCGGAGGCTCGCAGTTTGAGCTTCTCGGTACCGAGAGGGTGAATTTCGTAGAGTACCTTAGGTGGGTATCTTTCAGTGTTTAAAGGCAAGGTGTTTAATTTCTTTAGCAATGACGACTTCCGGAGGCTCACAGTTTGAGCTTCTCGGTACCGAGAGGGTGAATTTTGGCTAGTACCTTAGGTGAGTATCTTTCAGTTTTTAAAGGGAAGGTATTTTCTTAAGCAATGATGACTTCCGGAGGCTCACTGTTTGAGCTTCTCGGTACCAAGAGGGTGAATTTTGGAGAGTACCGGAGGCTCGCAATTTGAGATTTCGGAGAGATTACAGCGCAAGAACATTGAGAATAGGATAGACGTGCGTTGAAGAATTACAATCTGGAATATTCGACCAATGGTTTGGATATGTCAACTCCTAAGAAACTACAATTGTGATAGAGCTCGAATGCCGAAATTAGGCCTTAAGGAGATATGAAATGCACAACGTTTTCTGCAGTATCAATGATCAGGACAAAGCTTGTTGTAGCTTACAAAGCTTGTTGTTGAAGGGTGATGGCGGGTTAATCAGAGTTCTCAAGCATGCTAGATGATAATCAGAGTTCTCAAGCAGGGTGATGACAATCAGAGTTCTCAAGCAGGGTGATGACAATTAGAGTTCTCAAGCAGGGTGACGAAAATTAGAGTTCTCAAACAGGGTGATGACAATCAGAGTTCTCAAGCAGGGTGATGACAATCAGAGTTCTCAAGCATGCTAGATGATAGATTGAAGGCAGGTTGCAATCAGATGCTAATTCCGGAGGATTTTCATTCGTACTCGATATTGCTTCGAGCTACAACTGTAGCATAATTGAACCGACTCCATGTCCACTTTCATGAAACTGAGCCGAACTTACAAAATGCAAAGAACTGAACTTACTGCCTTTTCTCCACAGTACTTTGAGCTACAACTTAAGATGATTCACATTATTTTTTTCTGTTTTTCTAACCTTCTTCGTCTTCATTCTATTAAAGCAGGCACGCTCTTAAGAGTCCTATAGATTGCTTTGGACTGAAGGTACTTGGATATAAGCACGTACTGATTTTTGGCTTTGTTTCTCAAGTCGTTTCTTCTGCAGCTCATGTGAACATGTGGAAACAATACAATCCTTTCACTGGGTTAATGGGTGTTGTTGAAACAGTCTTGTAATTTGTTGTTCAAATGTTCGGTTTGCTATGTCTATTCAATTGGTATCTCGGTACGGAGAGGGTACAGAAGGTTGGATCAAGAAACCAGTTCATAGCATGTTTCCAACTTTATTCAATCAATCCTCAATCTTATCTTTCACAAATGCTAGTCATGGCTTGTATTATTAGTCACTAGAGCACGCATGCTAGCTAGGCTCTTAACGTATATTGATTTATATTTTCTCCAAACCAACAAAGGTCATATTAGTTATATTGAGACTTTTCGATTCAAAGATATACAGTTTCATCTCTTTACTTGTATTTTTAAACAAATATGTAACAACACTAACTTTTGGAATCTGTACTGAAGTATTTGTCCTTTAGCAATTATTATTTTAAAATGAAATTTTCTTAAAAGTAGCATTCTCTCTCAAATCCTTGAAAAGTCTCAATAAAATAAAGTCTCAAAAGTCTCAATAAGTCTCAATATGGCCTTTCAATTGTTTAGTCTATCAAAGGTCTAGGCTATTAGCTAGAGTTTAGATACCATTGATTTTTGTATGGAATTGCAAAGTGAAGGTTGTAGACTATTCCAATTCCATTCAAATGGTATGTAGCATATTGTGCCCAATTGGACCTCTCGGTACCAAAAGGGTACTTAAGGCTCCAAGGGCAACATGCATAGGAACTTTAAATGTTGTTTTTAACTTGAAATCAATATTCTTTCTATAGCCATTTTTTCTCTCGGTGCCGGTAGGCTCAATTCCACCAAAGTTTTGATTTTTCTCTCTACAACGATTGTACTATAACATGGTAACTAATGAGATATATATGACTACAGGATTCTCATGAAGGCCTACCTCAAGATGGATGTGGGGACGATTCCCAGGGCGATGAGGGATTGTCAATTGGTGACACTGAGGTCCAGTTTCGTAGGAAACAAAAATTGGATTCAAATGCTCTGATCCAGTCTTCTTTTCTTGCTTGAATCAAAGTATCAACTTCTCATTCCTCTATGCAGAATGGTTGCTCTTCCTCTAGTTAGGCCAATTCTCCAGTCAGACATAAAGAGGCTTGAGCAAGATTTCATGTCTGGCTATAAAGGAGGTGACTGATGTTTCTATGTTTCCATTACTAATGATCACAGTTCCTCTATGGATGTTTCCAAGGATCTCATGGATACTTGGAATGAGCACTGGATTCAGAGAAACTCTGAATTCGAGGAGTTCTTGAAGCTTGATCCCGATCTCTTAATTTTTTCAAACAAAATGTTTTTTGTTTGAGATGGGAACCATAGGCTCATGACTTGGTACCCTTACATTTCATCAAGGCACTCTACAGTACTTGATTGTCATTATGCTATCAAATGTCGACTTCTAGTGACTGTGGGACACACGGGAGTCCTTATAGAGGCCATGAATGATATAAACAGGTGAATTCCCCTCAACGCAATTTTGTAGTTCTGTGAAATGTTTTATTCAATAATTTGTGATCATTAACACTGTCATCCCAATTCTTTAGGTCTACGGAGCACTCTCATGTAAAGACAAATTTGATTCATCAACTTCACCGTATGAACAGCTTTGGATCTCTTCCACTGCAAGATTTTAAGTCTTTACTCACGCCTGAAGAGTACAAGAAATGCGAAAACAAAAAGCCTCCGTTTTCATGGCATCCTCTTACAAGTGAGGTTTTCATCACATTCCTATACAGGGTATGTTCTCCATAACCTTCACCCACCATTTCTCATATTGTATGCTTTGGGAATTAAATCAAGTTTATTAACTTTTTTCTACAATTTTTATAGCATGACATTGCTGCTGCATCCGACGAAGCATGCCGTTTGTACTATGAAAAAACACCAACATAGTTGCAAAGAACAAAAGGATTGAGTGACGCTATGATTCTAGCATCCAAGGCGGCAGTGAAAGAGAAAAAAACGGATTATGACAAGATGGTTTCAATAGCAAATCGGAAGCACGGTCCTCAATTTTTAGTAGAGGTAAATTATCCAACGCACTTCACTTCTTTCAATTGGCTCAAAGTTGTTTTCTGTTACATACTTATAATGCATTTTGCTCCGGATCAATGCACATTCGAGTGCCAAGGAAAAACTTGAGATGACTTCTGAGAAGCTTCAGAAGATCTCAACCACTATTGTTCAACCACAGTTTCGGGTGCGTTGGCTGAAATGGTGGAACTCCTCTGCCATCTCTCGTGACGCTTTACATTTTCCCCCTCTAGGTTTCACTGATGCTACACTCGAGGGTTAGCTTCCACGAGCAGCATTTTGGTCTGAGGTATGTAATGTTTTAAAAATTTTAATTTCAGTATATTCATTCATGCAAATGTTGGAATTTGTTACTTTCAAGTTGACTATTAATGTAGTATACAATTGTAACAATACCTAATTTGCATAATTCTTCGTTCGAATGTAAAGATTATATTGTCCTTGTATTTTTTTTCCACAGTTGGAGGATTCTATGGCATCAGAAGTGATTAATACTTTAGACTCAGAGAAGATTCAGATCGATTGGTTTGCCTGTCTAGAGCTCGACGATATTAATGCATATGTTGAGCAGTGGAGGATTTTAGTTTGGGATCGTGCTTACTATTTTATTCTCAAGAAGAGCAATGGCTACTCTCGCACTATTGCTTTCAAAGTCCAAGATGGAACAGAAAATGATGTGAAACGTCTTATGTATAGATATACATGATAATTTCTCACTCTTATTCTAATTTCAATTTTTTTTCTTGTTTGGTTCTTTCATGGCATACCCATTTTAAAATGGTATTTTTTCTTTGGTTTTCTTTTAGGTACTTCAAGAGAGAGCTACTTGAAAAGGGAGCCATTGAACGCAAGTTTATGCCAAAGTTTTTTGGTGCCTGGCTTGATAAATCCTTGTCATCTTGTGTTTTTACTGCAACCCAATTCTGTGCCTTCAAGCTCACTGAGCTTCACGCTTCCCCATGGTATGTTGAGTGTGCTAAAACCTACGCTCCTACAGAGGAAGAAGATGAGAAGAAGGCTGCTCTTTCGCTAACACAAATTCACGTTTTGGAGGATGATGATGATGATCTTGATACAGCACCAGAGCCCACTACAGCAGAGCCTCAGAAAGGCAAGCGTGGTAGAGGAAAGGCTACCAAATCACCTGCAAACTCCACCTCTTCCCAGAAGTCTAAGCCAAAGACTAGAAATGCAGCTCCACTTCTTGTTGTTGTTGCATCATTATAGGTTTCTTCGACACAGGTACCTTCTGTACAAGTACCCTCCTTGAATTTTCAACCGTCCCAGGTTGTTGCTCAGTCTTCCCTTGGCGCTCGAAACCACGGCATCCACTCACAAGCTCTAGTTTTCAACGAGTCCCTCATCGCCCTTGGGGAGTTGAAGCTCAAGAGCGACTTGACACCAGCTCCGTGGAGTCAAATTCTGGAGTTTGCTGAAATGTCAAATTTTAGAATGTTGTATTCAAATGTTTTAATTGTTTCTTCTTATATTCATAAAGTTTGCGTTGTATTGTTTGTAACTTTGAATAGCTCAGTTTTAATTGCTTGCAGGTGGGGAAATCAAAATCTCGCAAGTTAGGGGGCGTGGTGAATCCCGATGCATGTTTAGATATGCTCATTGCAAATATTCCGGACAACCTTCCGGTGTTTGGCATTTCTAATCCCTCCACTATAGTTCCCAATTGGAACAAGATCGATGTTGACGATTTTGTGGAGATCTTGTTTGCCTATGTTGTTCAACACTTATCTGATGATGGAGCTCTCTTAATGTTCCTTCCTGAGAGTCCATCTATACGCAAAGATGTGCTTGGTTGGGCTACTGAATATGGTTACAAGATGTACAAGGATTGGTGGGGCATTAACGAGCTTCGATTGACCTCCTTTAGAGATCCTGCACGCACGGTAATGACTTTGTCTCCTCTCCTACATCCTTTTGCGTTATTCATTACTGACTTTCACCCATCATGATTTGTTGTATCATTTTAACGATTCCATTTAAATTTTGCCAATGTAGACACGACGCTTTTGGGTACTGCTATTAGTCCGAAAAAGCATCAAAGCCAATCTAGTTCAGTCCAAATTTGTGCTGTAAATCATTCGTGAAGTGCAGGATGCAGGGATTGATTTAGAAGTTGATGATCTCTTACACAATTTCACTACTTCCAAAAGCCAATTGATGAATGGGAGTATTCCTTGGAGAGGTGCTCGAGAGAAGGATCCCTGATTTTTTGAAGTCCTCATCGAAGCTTCCTCTGACCCTGGAGATGTAGTATTGGATTACAATGCCTCTACTAGTGAGTTTACACTAGACATAATTTGATTTTGGCATCACTTGTATTATATGGAGTCAATCTCAATTACTATGTGTTGGATCTGCTTTGCAGGAGCCTCCATTCATGGTTGTTGCTTGAGTGGACGCCATATCATTGCCCTGGAGTCTGACCCCCATATCTTTAAAGGAATGCTTCAGACATTGATGGACCCTAAGATTTCTTCTTCTCCATCTAATATGAAGAGCACAGCTCCCCCTGCCGTTGATGACGTCGATGTCCCCGCCGTGAAGGTCAAACGGCCGAGATTCTGTAAGTAAGTTTAATTCAATTCTTGCTTCCTTTACTTCAATACTATCTTTTATCTTCTACCCTCTCTTTACCAATAATTACAAAACGCCATTTCCAATTTCTGATGCACTACTTCCTCAAATGATGCAGAGGTACTAGGGTCCGTGGGTATTCGAGGTCTATTGGAGGTCTATAAAAGTCTCGATGATTCATTTGATCTACCTTGATATATGCAGCCATTAGCTCATGCTTTTGTGGAAGAACCTCCCGAATGCTCTAGTCGCATACAATCAAAGTCAAAGAGACTTGGATTCGGAGTGCATAGGTTCTTAGATTTGGATGCAAAGGTTGGTTTCTCTTCCGGTAGTTCTTCTAGTTCTAGCGACTCCTTGGATTACAGTTGACTAAAATGTGATTCATTGATTCATTGCCATCGCAATTGTCATGTGAGGGTCTAAGATGTGGAGTATCTATAAAGTGAATTCACAAAGCCTAACTTCTAACTTTGCAAACTCCTCGCCCAACCTCCTGAAACGTGTTGAAAAGAAGAGTAAATAAACCACAACAACATAGGATGTTGAACAGGGGGTTTGCACTAGGAACCAAAACAACAACAACTACTTGCTAGTAGAATGATGCTTAGAATGACATTTCTATTGAACACCACAAAATGACAATTACATTGCAGACTTATTAATTACTCAGTGATATTGTTAATTACCTACTAATAATTTCTTCACTGTTTTTCGTGTAGAAACTTCCATAAATTTTTTTTTTTAATCTTCCAATATAAAACTCCATTTCTGATGATTTAAAAAATCACAGCACTTTTTGAAGTCTTTTTTAAAAGGTTGTTCTTTGAACCAACAAATTAATTTTGGATGTTGTACTATTTTGAACTATAGAATATTTTTGGATATTTTTATTTTAAGTGTATACTTTACAAGTTAGAAATATGACACAACACTTTAAAAATTTGACACAAGTTAATCAAAATTTTAACGTGGACATACAAAACCCATTTGTTCTTTGTTGTGTTTTGTTTCCTTTGTATTTGACATTAGCATTCAATGTAGTCTTTAAACCACCTAATTGGAATGTACCTCTCGGGTGGGACCCTGCACCAAACAAATACTCTACAACCACGGAAACAGAGTCTTTTAAGTTAATATAGTCGGAATCATTTTCCAAAATTTCATCTTCAAACAGCGGTTACAGGGCTTGTTTCACTGAACATAGTCTTCAAAAATACTACGAAGTTACTACACACTACTCACTGCTCACCGCTCACACGATAGCATTCATGCCAAGAGTTCCATAATATGTACACGGAGTCAAAGTCGGATTCGACTTTGCGTACCCCCCAAGTTTGGATGTGGATAACCGAGAGCGTTGATTGGCAATGCCAAGCCCTGGTATACGCAAACAACTTAAAGGATGAGTATATTCACAAGGCTTTGTTCTTGATGCCATCCAATAACGAGCTCCTAAACAAAATCTTAGAGGATAAGGCATTCAAGATGCATGTGGTTCCTTTGCTCTTTCTTATAAAGAAGAGAAGCAATGCTCACGATACTGCCGATTGCATTCCGTCCACTTTCTATGCACCCAAATTGCCCCTCTACACCAAGCCCGGTATTAACAAGGAATACAACTTCAGCATTAGGATATTGGAGCTGCGTTTACAATTCTACTATCGAGTTCAGAAGATGTTCAGAAGATGTTCTCTTCTCCCGGCAAGAATTTCTTTTGCTAATGGTGGGGTCCAAGCCCATGCTGGCTAGAATTGTATGTATTACTTCTCCCTCCTTTGCAATCTATCATTAAGCTGAACTTGAGTTAAAACTACATCACATAGAGGATATCATTTTCTCTTACACATATGCACTTGTATTTTTTCTCTTCTTTCTTTGATTATTATTTAGCTCAAGTTGAGCTAAACCATCGATTAGAGCTTCCAATCGGTTGTTGATTGTGTTTCATATGGGTGTTACGATTCTTCTATTGACATTTTTTGTTATTTTATTCCGCAGATGCGTGAACTGGAGACGCACGTGGTCTTTAATGCCATTGAGGCTGATCTATACGTGAGAATGGCTCAGGATTGTCGGAACTTGATTTACAATGACTTCAGCGTGGCCGCGTATATTGATAGTGATGCCAAACTTGAGCCTGGAGCTGCTACTGAAAAGGCAGCGGGTGCGAAGGGAAAGGCCAAAGCTTTAGGCAAGAAATAGAGGAAAAAGGCGGGTGAAGCTTTGTGAAGAATGCCATCTACTCGACTAGTTGACGATTGAGATTCAACGGCCATCTTGGAAGACGAGATTGCGTCTCATACTGGCTCCTTAACGCCAAGGGCATTGATGATCTCTCGAGAGACCTCTAAGTTCAGCTGGCATTTCGCGTGTTGTTTTGATGCGTCAGTCATTGACTTTTCAAACGTGACAATTCTATTAAATAGTTGTCGCGCT
Organism: Pohlia nutans; assembly: GCA_022496805.1. NCBI lineage: Eukaryota > Viridiplantae > Streptophyta > Bryopsida > Bryales > Mniaceae > Pohlia > Pohlia nutans. The sequence continues at coordinate 6,497,361 of CM040106.1, read as the reverse complement.
TCTACCCGTAGTCGTGCTGCGTCCATATCTCATTGTCGAGGAGTTGGTAGGTCTTCTTTTGTCCCAAAAGGTGGTCGCGGTTGCAGATGCAATCCGCAGGGCTCTGTGTCTGGGCAAGATTCTTCTTTGCCACCAAGTGATGGTTGTCATCAGCCCAAATGTTTGTCTGTGCCAGGTACACCCGCGGTTCGAAGATCTCTATTGGGAAATTATGCCAATAGTGATCTCTCAAGCAACTCATAGGGGCGTGTTCAGCCACTCCGACGCAAAAGACAGCAAGAGACGGTTGGTACTGATTTAGCTTGAGATGAGCTAAACAATGCTTTGGATTGCCTTGTCGGCCAAGGGTTTGACAAGCGTGTCCCGCTAAGCGATTCTTTTGCAGACTTTGATAGCACAAATGATGATCAAGTCTGTCGAGAGCTGCGAACAAAGCGTGGTAACGATATTTGAATCGGATAGCAACGATGATGTTGAGCTGGGTTGTGAGCGCTTGCCACAAGAAAATGGGACATCTAATAGTTTTAACAAATTCGACAACGAGCACGGCGATGGAAATGGCGGCAATGACTTTGACAATCCTCAGCCTATGAATTTGGAGAATGTGATTGACATTGCCCCATTGGCCCCTCATGAAAATTTAGATGATTCAGCAGTCCCTTTGCCTGTCTTGTCGGCTGCAACCATTTGGCCACTAAATCAAACCTTTTGTCACCTGTTCAATGGCAAGTATGACACACGGTGGGTGAAGGGAGTATGGAAACTAGAGGACATGCCTGAAGATAATGTTGAGATCAGGTTCTACGACTTCCCTGTAGAAAGAGTTATCTAGTGCCGAACCAAGTTGATCTTCTCAAGGGTCCACTGGAGTTCCAAGAGGTCGGTGAGCCATCACAACTCAGAGTGAAAGTTGACTATATCTCCATTCCTATGTCCAAGAATCAGAAGCGGGCGCAAAAGCTAAAGGAGAAGGAAGATAAGAGAGCCATTATAGAAAATCAGCTTAAGTTGGAGCAGATGGAGATGGAGAAGCACGAGGCAGCGCGAGAGAAACATAGGCAGGACGATATTGCTTCTCAGAATGAATGCCATGAGAGATTGGAGGCAGTTGTCATGGACAATCAGTCTTATACTTGGCAATCCGTTGGCAATATGCGATGTTTTCAGTCGCCAATGCCTCTCTTCATTGCCTCATTTTATCTTAATCAGCCTTTTCTGAGCATCTGTGTAACTGGGGCTGATGTTATCGGGGCTATTGCTCCTACTTTCTCCATCCTAGCTGATGGACGTTTATCGTTGATTCCACCGGTCCCAAATGCACATGCACTCCTTCCCCGTAACAGGTAGTCATTGTCGGATGCATCGACCCTACGGGATGAAGTTCCTGAGTATGTGTTGCCCCCTATCTTGACCGCTTTTTCTTTGTTGCGTGTAGTTATCTTATGCTAGCCCTCCTTGATTTTCAATAGTTCGGCAGGGGTGGAGGTGAGTAGGTTTACGAGCTATCTTCCTTATTGGATGCTGTGACTTATCTACATGTTGTACTTAGAGAAACATCATTCAATAAATGCAGACCTTTTTTTCTGAAACACTTTTTTTTCGCATGCGTCCGCGTCCGCGTCCGCGTCTTTGTCATTAGTGGGCCCTAAACTTTGTTGTTTTCTATCAGGCCACCCCTCTGTATTTTTATTTGTCCAAATTCTTTGAAGTCCCCCATCAACCACTTTGTGTTGCGAGGGGGTGTCACAGTCCAATCGTTCTCAATCATTGTTGGCAGTCCATTGCATGCTTCAGCATTTTGCAAGGTAACACTCCTTTTTTTTTAATACCATTTGTTATTGTCACTTGTTTTTTCACTGCAAGCAAGACAATCTAAAAAATCTATAACGCGTATATTGCCGTGTCTTATGAGATCCAAGCCCTAGTAGTTGAATGTGGTGTTGGAGTGGAACAGGGTCCTATGTCACACAGTCCTAATGTCTGAGGTGCCCGCAGATTTCCTTTGTTTTCTGGGCCGATTTCCTCCTGTTATTTCCTCCACGGTCCCGACTTAATTTTTCGGCACAGTTGTCTACTATCGTCGTGGGCTTACCAAGTTCCTGTGGTTTTTGTCTCGTTTCGTCCATATCTATGTTTAGAGTACAGTGCATCTATGCTCCTTCTTGTTCACTAGGAACAAACCACCCCTCAAGTTGTCTTAGCTTCCAACCAGTGCAATAATGTGTTCCTGAAGAATTACTCGAAGGCCATGTATCCCGGCACAAAAGATCCCAACCACCTAATATACCCGCAACGTCGTCTGTATCATAGGGAGGATGACAATTTCAATGACCGTAATTTGCTTATTGTCGACAGCTGTCCTGATAGTTGTTGTGTTGATACTACAAAGAACACTATTTTTCCTGATCCCTGGAATCATTCACATCCGGAGGTATCAAAGGATTTGTACTTATGCAAGAAGTTATGCGAGTTAATTCCGTGTGTGCATTTGAATGGTCCGAATAAGTTCCATGAAACAATGCGTAGACGTAGACCTTTGCATAATTAACCTGGAAAAAGACTCAGACTTGTATAATTTCTTGAGTCGTCATCTTCCGTGTTCCTAGAATCAAGAGCAGATCAAAAAGAAATTGCAGTGAATATTATAATTTTTTGAAATTTTTGAAATTTCTTCAAGTTTTTAATATTGAAGAATTATCAATTCTGCCACTCTTGAATATGAAGGCAGTGTCAAGAATGTTTGGTGAATTTGCCCTCAATTCACATCAGTATATATATGCCTTTATAGTGCATCACTTCCCTTTTTTCCGTCATCGGCTCAGTTTGAGGATTTGGGTGTCTATATCATTGAGGTTGCTTCTGTTAGACATCAGTTGCCTTCCGCTCCCTCATCAGCTTTGGATGCCAATCCTGAAATTATTGGTCCTTCTACGGTGTCAAATCCCTCTTTCACAAGTGGGGACTCGAGAACTTTCTCGGAGAGGAAGCGGAGGCGGTTGATCTACCCTACTCCAGACGACGCGTTAGCTGTTGATTACACGAAGGAGGACATAGAAGATGACGAGGATGGTGTGGTGAACATTCCTCCAATTGACATTTTCAGGCGATGGAAATGGATGGTGCAGTGGCAAACACAAATATGTCTTGCCGGTTATCGAATAACAGTCATTTGATGCACGGCACGCATTGCGCCATTGTCACAGGATTGTCCCATCTCTTAGGATCGACTAACCTATGTCCAATTGTTGTTCACATGGAACCTTTTTCTACTTTAGTCTTTAAAGTTCTCATTTGAATATTTGCTACTACCACCAAGATCTGCATTGCGGGCCGTTTCACTCGGGTTCGTGTCCGGAGCTGCTCAACGACCCCCACGCCCTCCTACTCATTGGGGCCTCGCACTCGCCCGATCGTCAGGTGTAGCTCGCGCGCTTCAGTGCCATCCATTTTCGGGCTAGTTGATTCGGCAAGTGAGTTGTTACACATTCTTTGGCGGATTTCGACTTCCATGACCACCGTCACTAGTAGGATTTTGGTCCTTTATAACTGATCTTTTGTGACTTAAATGGTTCTAAACGATTTCTATTTAGAAGAATTGAGTTACAAAGGACCATGTAAGTCACAAAGGACTAGTTGTAAAAGACCGAAATCCTTTCAGTGCGTCTTGCTGTCATACTCAATCAAACAACCTTTGTGGGATCTAAGTTAGCACGCAGTTTGGCACAGTAACCTAGCTTTCGGTTCATTTCGCACTGCCAATTCTACTTACCAAAAATGGACAACTTGGAGCTCTCAATTTTGTGCCGCGGTTCAACAAAGCAACCCCGGCGGCTTACCCATTTAAAGTTTGAGAATAGGTTGATGGTGTTACACCCCCGATGCCTGAATTCATTCGCTTTACCTAATAAAACTTGCGACATAAGCTCCAGCTATCCTTGGGGAAACTTTGGTGAGAACCAGCTACTAGATGGTTCGATTAGTCTTTCAGTCCTATACCCAAGTCTGATGAACGATTTGCACGTCAACATTGCTACGAGCCACCACCAAAGTTTCCTCAGGCTTTGCCCTGCTCAAACATAGTTCACCATCTTTTGGGTCCCAACATATGTGCTCACACTCAAACCTTTCACTGAAGATCACGGTCGGTCGATGGTGGCAGTGTTTTCGAGGCACTCTTCCACCTGTTAGTTTATTTGCCCCTCAATGAGTTTGCCGCCCACCGGCTCGCATACATGTTAGTCTCTTTGGTCCGTGTTTCAAGACAGGTTGGATGAAGAGCTCAATAAGCCAGCATTCCGAGCGCGCAATTAGGAATCCCACGAGTACGAGTACTCGCGCGCTTCGTTCCTCAGCCGTCGCAACGGCATAACCTTTGAAGGAAGATCCTTGGAGTCAGGATCCCCGTGGTTTGTCCCGCCGCGACAGCCCACGCTAACCAGCGCCCTGCCATGGCTATTCATCGTGTCGTGTCGAACAAAAATCCCTGCACAATATCGTGTCATGCCGGTATTAGGCCGGATCTTGTCGGGATCATGCCAACCCGGTTTTTTACTCAGTAAGTTTTCTTTTGACTTTTACCTCACATGTTGGCACGTCCGTAGTTCACGTGGACTACATGATGATGTGGACTTCTGATGAAATTACAGTCCTTCAGTAAACTCAGACGGTTTTACCCATCATCCCCACTTGACTGCCCACTGCCCGTCTGCCCTCGTCAACTGCCCTCGCCGACTGCCTACTACCCATCAACCTTCGCCAAGTGCCCACTCCTCGTCTGCCCTCGCCAACGGTCCCCTCCCCGTCTGCCCTCGCCAACTGCCTCCTTGCTGTCTACCCTCGCCAACTGCCTCCTTGCCGTCTGCCCTCGCCAACTGCCTCCTTTCCGTCTGCTTTATCCATCTGTCTCCACCTCCATCTGCCCTGATTCGACTGCCCGTATCCCACTCCGACTGTCCTATCCCGATTGTCCCAGCTCCATCTCCTTCTACCCGACCAACATTCCCCTCCCCTCTGTACGTATTCACTGTCATGTTTCTTCTTGACGATTCTTTCATTCTTCAAACTCATGAGTGCATGATACCTGTGAACTACAATTGCATTTCAAGTTCACTTGAAATTTCAAGGGTTTTTCCTTGGGTGTTAGTGTTGTCCTCTTCAAAACAATTCGCTTCAGGAATGACTTGTATGTACTACTGCTGGTGAAATTTTCACCGTACGCCTTCATTGAATAAAGAACTACATTGAATTGGTGTGGCTTGGGTCCAAACCTCCCATGTTGTAGTTTAACAAATGGCTGCCATAGTTTCCGATATGAAACCTTAGACTCAGTATTCATCACATTCCTCACTAGGAATAGGAGCACTCCCTCTTGCACCTCTTCCTCCAACTTCCTATGAATCTCCATTGCAAAAATGAAAATAATACTTTGTTACAATGTTTATATATTAGCTTTTCAGCTCCAATCCTCCAAGGGCCTTTGCCGACTGCCTCCATTGCACCGACTGTCCCGTCTACCCTGATTACCTCGACTGCCCCAACTGCCCCAACTGTCTCGACTGCCCTGACTAACCCGACTGCCCCCACTACTTCAACTGCACCGACTGCCCCGAGTGCCCCGTCTGCCCTTTTCCGGTCCGCAAGGTCAAGACTGTCCTCCCTCTAACCCATTCGTGTGAAATGTATAAATTTCAGCAATTTTGCACCATTCACTGCCCAACTCATTACAATGTTGACTTGAGACTGTAGTTCTGCTTGAACTATTGCATGAGACCCATTGACAGAGTTGCATTCACTTTGTGTTTGGAGCATTCATTGCCCAACTTATCATAGTGTTGTCTTCAGACTATAGTTCAACTTGAACCAATACCTCAGACCCGTTGATTGAGTTGGGCCTAAATTACGTTGGAGGTTTAGGTGATTCACTTTAGCGATGCGGAGGCGTAGAGAGGAATGGGATAAGTAGTTCACGGATTTAGATCTGCATTCAAGTACACAGACTAGGAGAGTGGAATGCGTGAATTGCCAAAAGCAGATGCAATACAAAGTTGAAAGGATGTTTTCTCATTTGGAGTATAGAGACAGACAAAACTTTGCGGATGATAGAGCACGCCCTAAAGTTCTACCAAATATCATGGCACTCTTTGCTTCGTGTAGAGGAATGCTTCCCAAGCCTCTCGAGATCATTGATAATGTCAGTAATGAAGAGCGTCCAGTTGGAGAACTAGTACTCCCTAAGATTGATCATTGTTTGGCAGAGGGTACTAAAGTAGCGAATGAGAAACCTCTATTGCTTTTGTCACAAAATTTTGCCCATGGTGGAATTTTCCTTCCGAGTGCACAAGTTCAAGCTAGCTTTGCGGGAAGGGGTCTCTGTCAATTATCAATGCAAGAGGGGCTACAATCATCTGCAAAGATGACATTGGATAGAATTTGGGCAACGGCGTTCTATGAAGCCAACATCCCTTTCAACGTGGTGAGACATCGGTCTTTTATTAACGCTCTTAAAAAAATTGCAGCAATGAAATTGACGTACAAACCCCCTTTATACTACGCCATGCGAACCTCTCTATCGAAGGCTAGACGGGCACAAATAGAGGTTGAGCTGACCGCTAAAACAAAAGATTCCATCCGCAAGTACGGTGTAACAGTTTGTTCGGATGGATGGGACAATGTTTAGAATCGGCCCCTCTTGAATGTACAGATGTTTTGCTCCGCTGGTGAGACGTTCCTCGGATCCATTGATACGACAGGCAATAAAAAGGATGCACCCTATATTTTCAAACAAATATATGTACATATCAATAGAGTAGGTTCCACCAATGTGGTTCAAGTCTGCACCGACAATGCTAGCAATATGGATGCAGCGGGCAGCATATTGACCCAAAGACATCCTCACCTTTATTTCAAGGATGTTGTGCCCACATCATGGACCTACTTTTGCAAGACTGGGGTTCTGAAAGATGGGTGAAAAGCTTGGTGAAAAAGGCTCGAAAGATTTGCGTTTTTGTAAGACGTCACCATGCTCCACAAGCTCTGTTTCAAGTGTATTCGCCCAACCACATTCTACGCCTGCCAGCAGACACCCGTTTCGCAAACAATTTCATCATGGTTGAAAGATTTCTTCAGCTTAGGGGGGCTTTAAAGAGGATGATCATAGATGATCGATAGAGTGCATATTTAAGAGAATTGCGTAGAGGGGGAGGCAATGCTCACGAAACAATGGGAAACGAACGGCGTTCGATTTGTTCATATGGGTTTTGGAATTCTTGCAAGAAATTTTTGTTTATGGTTACGCTTGTCCTAGAGGTTCTCTATATTTTTGATGGAAAACAACCTGCGATGGGAAAGGCGTGGCTAGTCATGCATAAATTACAAAAACACATTCAAAAATTTGCGGACCCTCCTTTCAATTTAGAAGGTGACCTTGCAGAGCGTGCTTTTGACTCATTCCAAGCCCGTTGGGGTTTAATGTTGACTGACCTCCACTGAGTTGGGGGCCTGTTCAATCCTTTTTTGTTAGGCAAAATTCCCCTTCACGAGAACCCCCGTGCACGGCCAGCATTGAACCGGGTAATACGGAATTTGACTCTTGATGAAGCCACTTACCTAATGGCTATTTCGAAGTTCCAAGACTTTATTGAAAGCAGGGGTGCATTTAAAGGAGTACCTCTTGCCGCAAAGGCCAATTTCCCTCCTCACAAATGGAGGGATGCCTTTGGACATGGGGCGCCGATACTCTCTACTATAGAAAGATGGATATTAGCCCAAGTATACTTGGCCTCATCATGCGATCGCAATTAGAGCATGTACTTATTCGTTCATAACAAAGTTAGAAATCGTTTAACCCAATCGAGAGCTGAAGATTTGGTTTACTTACACACGAATACGAGGCTCATGCGGCAGAGAAGAAGTGCAACCCCTGCACCATGGTACGCACGGAACATGTACTTTGACAATGAATCAACAAATGAAGATTTTGAGGATGATCCGGAATTCAATCCCGATGACAATTAGGATAGTTTCTATCCTGATGATGACAACGCAAACGATGACCCTGATAACCCCTTTGTAGCTCAACATGAATGGACTAAATTTGATCACTTTGATGCCAATGATTCCAATTCTTCTAGGAATAGTAGCACTGACTCTAGTGACTCTGACGGCCACCATTTGGATCATGGACTTGATGGGATGAATGTCTATAATTTCAACGACGCCAATGACGACAATATAGGTGCAAGACTTCCTTCTCCTCCTACCACGAGCAATAATGTAGTTTCTGTACAAGTAGAAATTACTGTAGCGGCCCATCCACCCACTGTGCCACATGGCGAAGGATGTTCAATTCATACGGAAAATATCCAGCCTTTGCAAGACATTACCTAAGATAGAAGACCTCTTCAGATACATTTGAACCATTATCAATGGAAACAGAGAACTCCCTCTCTTGTTAACACATCATCAAGTCATACTACTAGAATTGGAGTCACACTTCTTAGTCTCAGTCAATCTAGGCGTAACAGACAAACTCAAACGACAGGACTTCCAATTACACAACCGATTACAAGACTACGGTTGCGTGCTGAAAATACATAGCCACCCAGCCCATCAGATGATCCAAATCCCTTTACCACCGAAGGTATTGGTATCATCAACACTAGAGCATGAGGCCAAAAGCAGCATTCTAGTAGGGCGCGAAGGCCTTTTGTGGGGCTTAATGATGACACGCGACCGGAGTGAGATGCCAATGGAATTAGAGACGCGTTGGTGATTTAAATTAGTCACTTCCAACCACGGTGATTAAATTTTACGTGTTGTTTCACCCGGACCAGATGACAACATCAGTTCAAACGGCAGTAGTCTTTCAAGAGCAGAGGCACCTAACGATGATGATTTTTGAGGTTAACATCTTCAGAGCCATCCCCTGCTGCCAATACTGGCCTGACTGCCCCGTCTGCCTAGAGTGCCTTGTTTGTCCACATTCCGACTGCTTCTTCTGCCCCAAATCTAACCGCCCCAACTGCCCCGATTCCGACTACCTCAATTCCGACTGCCCTCACTACCATCTTGATCTGCTTCAGCTGCCCATTTTTAAAGTGGGTGACATCATAGAGGAAAAATATTAATTCTAGTTTTAGATGGCCATTCGCATCAGCATTGTTCGTGGCGCTTGTTTTGATTTCATTTGTAATCAGAGGAATCATTAGTTCATTGATCTTCCCCTAGAGCTGTAACTTTTTTGGCAATGATTATAAAGCTATCGCTTTTATTAAAAAAAAAACTGAAAACATCATCCTCCTTTACACCATGCTGCGCTACATGTTTTTTTCTATGATATTCCAATAATTTCACGCTAAGTTAAACGATGAAGTTAAAAACTTTGTTAATCTTGTATACAATTGAGGAGTGATATGCACCTCAATTGATCTCTTTCAAAAATAAAATTTGATGTCAAAACATGTAATTTGATTTAGAACACAATTAAGTGAACCTTCCATTTGTGCGGGTGGGGGTGGGGGTGGGATGCGGGTGGAGGTAGGTAGGGCACAATAACTACGAACCTTTCATCTTAGTGTTAAAAAAAATCCAAACTTACAAAAAATTAAGCCTACTTAAGCTAAGAAAAGACAATTACAAAATCTACATATTACTCGTTTCCCCCCTTAATTTTAGGCTATTTTGGCTCTCCCTTTTTTTCTATTTGCATATTTTTATCTCACATTGGGGACAAGTGGTTGGTTGTTACATATTTCCTGCCTATGATAACTCACTGGCAGACCACGCCATGTATATCACATTAGTGATCACACAGGCTCGACTAGTATCGAACCTTGGTCTCAAATTCGTAATATATAGTCTTAACCACGACCGCATGATTTGGTGATCATGAACAGTGGATATTAGATACTATACTAAAGCAAAGAGGATTTCATTCTTTTGTTCCCCATGGAGCCCCTGTCAACTACCCTCTCCAGCAGCCATCCCGACTGCCTCTCCAGACTGCCCCCACTCCGACTGCCTGCTTCCTACTGCCCCATCTGCCCTTGTATAGTCTTCTGTAATCTACTATTGCCCCAACCGACTACCCTATATTTTCGATTGTCCCATTTCGCCGAGGGCCTAGCATCAGAACATTATGAATTCCAAAACCAGGAATTCCTCTGTACACAATATCTCTCCCCCAAGACCTTGCTCAAGTGACACGTCGGAACAACGGGTGTAGAATTAAGACTTTAATATCCATAGTCACGTTGCACGAGGAAACTATATCCCGAGAGATTTTAATGTTTCTGTCAGACCAAATTAATGATGGATTGACATAGATTTTGTTTTTTGTTACTTCCATAACACACACATCCGGAAGCACGCGGAAGAAAACATTGCTCATACAAAGCAGGATTCTCAAATATAAGCCCAACAGCTCGACGACTGCCTACCCGCCTGCCTCTCCCGTCTGCCCCCTACGACTGCCTCATCTGCCTCATTCTCTTAATCTCTAGTAAGCTCGGAATATTGATATATGCCCAGATGTAAAATAATTATCATGCGCCATGCCCTTGGGATGATGGTAGAACATCGTGAAATACATATTATAATATCATGTAAGCCCGGAATATTGATATATGCCCATTTGTAATGTATGACACATGTGGCATCCCATTTGGATGGTGGTAGAACATCGTAGAAGGCATATTATCATATCTAGTAAACCCAAAATATTAATATATGCCCATTCGTAATATAAAACACATGTAGTATGCCATTTGAATGATGGTTGAGCATCATGGAAGTGATATTATAATATCTAGTAAGCCCGAAATATTAATGTATTCCCGTTTGTAATATAAAACACATGTGGCATGACATTTGAATGATGGTATAACATCGTAGAAGGCACACTATCATATCTACGAAGTCCGGAATATAAACATATGCACATTTGTAATGTAAGACACATGTGGCATGCCATTTGGATGATGGTAGAATATCCTCGAAGGCATATAATAATATCAAGTAAGTCTAGAATATTACTATATGCCCATTCGTTATATGAAACACATGTGACATACCATTTGGATGGTGATAGAGCATCATTGAAGGCTTATTATAATATCTAGTAAGCTAGGAATATTGATATGTGCCCTTTTGTAATGTCAGACACAAGTGGCGTGTCATCTAGATGATGGTAGAACATCGTGGAAGGCATATTATCATATCTAGTAAGCTCTGAATATTAATTTCCGCCCATTCATAATATAATTCACATGTGGCATGGCATTTGGATACTGGTAGAATATCGTGGAAGACATAGTATAATATCTAGTAAGTCCGGAATATTAAAATATATGCATTCGTAATATAAAACACATAAGGTACGCCATTTGAATGATGGTAGAACATCGTGGAACGTATATTATGATATCTAGTAAGCTCATTATATTGATATATGCCCATTTGTAATTTAATACACGTGTGGCATGCCATTTGAATGATGGTTGAACATCTTCGAAGGCATATTTTAATATGTAGGAAGCTAAGAATATTAATATATGCCCATTTGCAATATAAATCACATATAGCATGCCATTTGAATGATGATTGAACATCTTCGAAGGCATATTTTAATATGTAGGAAGCTAAGAATATTAATATATGCCCATTTGCAATATAAATCACATGTGGCATGCCATTTGGATCATGGTAGAACATCGTTGAACGCATGTTATTATATCTAGTAAGCCTAAAATATTAATATTTCTCCATCCGTAATAGAAAACACATCTGGCATGCCATTTGGATGGTGGTAGCACATCGTAGAAGAGATATCATGATATCTAGTAAGCTCAGAATATGAATATATCTCGACCTCCATGGATAAACTAGACAAGCTAAAATTATAATTTTGGGTGGCTTTCCAAGATTGCTGAGAAATCAAGTTTTATTAGTTTAGTCCATTCTATAAAATAGGATCCCAAATTACTATTTTTAGCTTGTTTAGTTTTTCTATGGAGGATGAGATATGCCCTTTTGTAGTATAAATCACTTGTGGCATGCCATTTGGATGGTGGTAGAACATCGTGGAAGGCATCTAATCATATCTAGTAAGCCCAAAATATTAATATATGACCATTCTTAATAGAAAACACATGTAGCATGCCATTGTGATGGTGGTAGCACGTCGTGGAAGGAATATTATCATGTCTTGTAAGCCCGGAATATTAAAATATATGCCCATTCTTATGATATAAAACACATGTGGCCTACCATTTGAATGATGGTAGAACATCGTGGAAGGCATATTTTGATATCTTGAATGCGCAAAATATTACTATATGTCCATTCGTAATAGAATTCATAAGACATGCCATTTAGATGGTAGTAGATAATCTTGGAAGGCATATTATTATATCTAGTAAGCCCGAAATATTAATATATGCCCATTTGTAGTATATATCACATGTGGCATGCCATTTGGATGATGGTAGAGCATCGTAGAACGCATATTATATTATATAGTAAGCCCCGAATTTTAATATATACTCATTTGTAATGTAAGATACATGTGGCATGCCATTGGGATTGTCGTAGCACATCGTGGAAGGCATAATATCATATCTAGTTAGCCGTGAATATTAATAATTGCCCATTTGTAATATAAATCACATATCGCATGCTATTTGGCTGGTGACGGAACATCGTAGAAGTCATCTTTTTATATTTACTAAGTCGACAATGTTAATATATGCCCATTTTTACTATAAAACCCATGTGGCATGCCATTTCAATGATGATAGAACATTGTGGGAGGCCTATTAAAATATCTAATAAGCCCGGAATATTAGTATTTGCCCATTCGTTGTATAAATCACATGTGGCATGCCATTTGGATGATGCTAGACCATCGTGAAAGGCATATTATATTATCTAGTAAGCCTAGAATATTAATATATATACTCAGTTGTAATGTAAGATAAATGTGGCATGACATTTAGATGGTAGTAAAACATTGTGGAAGGCATACTATCATATCTAATAAGTCCATAATATTAATATATGCCTATGTGTAATGTCAGATAAAAGAGGTGTGCCATTTGGATCGTGATACAACATTGTGGAAGGCATGTTATAATATCTAGTAACCCCGGAATATTAATATTTGCCCATTTGTAATATAAATCACATGAAACATGCCATTTGGATAATGGTAGAACATCGTGGAAGGCATATTATTATATTTTGTAAGCTCGGAATATTAATATATGCGCATTCTTAATATGATACACATGTATCATGCTATTTGAATGATGGTAGAACATCGTGGTAGGCATATTTTTGATATCTAGTAAGCCCATAATATCAATATATGCCCATTTGTGATATAAATCACATGTGGCATGCCATTTGGATGATAATCGAACATCGTAGAATGCATCTTATAATATCTAGTAAACCCAAAATATTAATATAAGCCCATTTGTAGTATAAATCACATGTGGCGTGCCATTTGAATGAAGATAGAACATCGTGGAAGGCATATTATCATATCGAGTGAGCCCATAATATTAATATACGCCCATTTGTAATATAAAACACATGGGGCATGCCATTTGGATGGTGGGAGCACATCGTGGAAGGCATATTATCATATCTAGTAAGCTTGGAATATTAATATATGCGCATTCATTATATAAAACACATGTGACATGTCATTTGCATGATGGTAGAACATCGTGCAAGGTATATCATGATATCTTGTATGCTTTGAATTTTGATGTATGCCTATTTATAATATAAAACACCTGTGGCATGCCATTAGAATGGTGGTACGACATCGTGGAATGCATATTATAATATCTAGTAAGTCTAGAATAATAAAATATGCCAATTTGTAATATAAATCACATGTGGCATGCCATTTGGATGACGGTAGAACTTCGTGGAAGGCATAATAGCATATCTAGTTGGCCCGGAATATTTACATATGCGCTTTCGTAATATAAAACAGATGTGGTCTGCCATTTCAATGATAATAGAACATCGTGGAATGCATATTATGATATCTAGTAAGCCCGGAATATTAACATATCCGCATTATTAATATAAATCACATGTGGCATTCTATTTGAATGATGGTTGAACATCATGGAACGCATATTATGATATCTAGTAAGTCCAGAATATTCAAATATGTGCATTCATAATAGAAAACACATGTGGCCTGCCATTTGTATGATAGTAGAACATTGTGGAAGGCATATTAATATAGCTAGTGATACTGGATTATTAATATATACCCATTCGCTATATTAAACACATCTGGCATGCCATTTGGATGGCTGTTGAACATTGTGGAAGGCATATCATCATATTTAGTAAGCCGAGAATATTAATATATGCCCATTTGTAATATAAATCACATGTGGCATGCCATTTGAATGAAGATAGAACATCGTGGAAGGCATAGTATCATATCAAGTGAGCCCATTTTATTAATATATGCTTATTTGTAATATATATCAAATGTGGTATGCCATTTAGATGATTGTAGAACATCGTGGAAGGCATATTATCATATCTAGTATGTTTAGAATATTTTTATATGTCCATTCGTTATAGAAAACACATGTGGCATGCAATTATGATGGTGCTAGAACAGTGTGGAATGCATATTATTATATATAGTAAGTCCGTTTGGAATATTAATATGTGCTCATTCGTAATATAAGCTACTGGGATGCATGATTCTTCACCTATACGTTTGGTAATATTATTTACGTTACTTGGAAAGATACACATTCTTTTCTAGGCATGTTAATTATATGCGTTTTTTAAATATTTATGTTTATTATTTTATAACAATTTATTTATGCACGTCTTCTAAGTATCAATTGGAGAGGAAACAAAAACCGCTATAAATTTGACAGTGTAGTCTTGAAGTTGTATGAGATCTTATTATGAAGAATTTATTTCTCTTCATACACTTTAAATTGACTTTAGATAGTAGCCAACCCAAATTTGCTATTAAATTCGTTATTCAGCTGACTTCTTGCTCAGCTCTTCCGGGTTCTCAACTTTTTGAAGTGCTTTAAAAGGGAAGGCAGTTGGGTGGGGCAGTGGGGCACAGGTAGATGGATGCAGCAGTCGGGTTGGGCAAACGGACAGAGCAACCGGATGTAGCAGACGGATGGAGCAGTTGGGGGGGGGTAGCAATCGATGTAGGGGTAGTCGAGACGTCAGTGATACGCAAGAACTGTCCGATTGGGGCAGTGGGGTTGGCCGACGACCCATGGTCGTTGGATAGGGGCTGTCGGTGCAGAGGCAGGCGGAGGATGGGTTCAGTGGCCGGATATATATAGGGGCAAACTACCTCATTTATCATCTTTCTCACGTCTTTCAAGCACATCGACTGGTTTTCTGTATAGCAACCATTGCCAAGTGCTTGGGGGTTTGAAGAAGTCGCATGTAGTACGGGAAGTTCTGTCATTAGAATCCTCAATCCCAGGTTTTACAAAACATTACTTACTATTAAACCTCTGACTGGACTTTGAATCGTGTAGTATATTGAATGCACTGGCACTCTTCGCCATTATAATAGGACTTTTTGAAAGAATTGGTTTTAGAATTATATCTAGATGACTAGAAAATCCTCTTACTATTGCCAATGACTTTTTATTGCAGTGTATTATAAAGATGTCTGGAGGTTATTTTATCATGGTTAATGCAGCAATTCCAAGAAGACAGAGCCCAAAGGTCAACCGCAAAAGCCAAAATGGGATATATATGACAATCCCAACATTCTTGCTAGACGTGGATGGGAATCGGAACCAACTCCATGGACAGCTTTGATAGCCTCCCAGTACGTAGGGTGGGTCCACGTAGAATGCGTTTTTGGGCCGAGAGGTTGGCACGAGCGGAATTGTAACAACGCGGCCGGAAAGTGGACTCAAGTAAGCAATATCTCAATGATATAGAGGATTTTGTGCGTGCTAAGGGAGATTTCCGATGATTATGCGTTCCGTTGGTGATAGTTGCGATGGTGTACGCGGAGAATGTGTTGAATGAGGAGGTGGATTGGTCCTCCCTCCCATCGAGTCTCCGAGATTTGTACTTGGTTAGGAGGCCCACAGACATTACCACGCAGCCCATGCCGCATTCGTTTAGCGAGATGTTGGACCTACTGGAGGATCCCGCCCGAGACGATGACGATGACGACGCTGAAGATCCTGATGATTCTAATATCTGGGATGAGGTTCAAGATGCAATGGAAAATCTGAAGACATTCTAAATATTGTGTGCATAGCATATAGATCTATATAATTATAGTATTATAGTTTTTTGGGACACTTTGTGTACTGTATTGTATGCCTTAGTTTTATATGGGTTCATGTACAATGGCAAATTTGGATCAACGGGACAAGGAAATAGATCTCAATTTTGTTAAGCATTTAGAAATTTTAATGGGATGGAGTCTCACTCACAATATTATCATTTGCCATTGATTTTCCTAGCCCGAAATTTGTACTATATAGTTTATGAGAAGTTGGCATTATGCATTGTAATGAGTTTTTGTCTGCAGAAGGGATGATTTCTGAAAATTTGTAAAACTAATTTCATGTTCTAATGCTTTATAATATATTTTATAAATTGTAGAGTCAGTTTGCTGCAACTCAAAAAAAATCAGAACCTCGATGTTCTTTCAAATCATTGCGCTCGTGGTGGTACCCCTAAACTAATTACAACAAGTGCCATGTACTTTGAATTGGGATAAAATCACGAATCTTCCTTTGCATTTCAATTTTGGAACATTCTTCCACATACTATATTATGAAGCTTGTTGGGAAATTAGCAGTCTTTTCGGGTCGTCGGATGTAGGTAGTCTCAGATGGGTAGATCCTGGGATGTAGGATTAGGGCTGTCGGATTACGGTGCTCGGGAAGGGGGATTCGGATCTTGGGCTGTCGGATGAGGGCAGTCAGGCTCCAGCAGTCGTATGTGGGCCGTCGGTTAAGAGCAGTTCGGTCATGGCAATCGGATCCTGGGCAGTCTGATGAGGGTAGTCGGGTCGCGGCAGTCGCATGTGGGCCGTCGGATAAGGGCAATTTGGAGGGGCGCAGTCGGTACAAGGCCGTTGGAAGGGGGGGGGCAAATCATATATATGGTGGTCGATGTGACTCATTTTTTCACGCTTGTAGACCTTCTTGAGCACATTGTCAAGATGTACTTTACAGCAACCGCCGCCACGTGTTTGTGGGTGGATAAGTGGCCTCTAAGACGGAGTATTTCATTGAAATCTTTACCTTAGGGGTTCAAAATCATATTTATGTTACTTTTGACTTGTGACTTGTTACTTGTCTGTGGATCCTAAACTTTGAACTAAACGTTAAATTCATCACTATTTTGAAGTGCTATTTAAAGTTTTTTAGATACTAGTTGCACTATTTTGAAGTGCCAGGTTTTTTAAGTAGGGTTTACGATATTGGAGACTTTAGAAAAGACAGGAAGTTGGTACTCTAATCATGTCTGACGATGGCGGAGGGTGGTTATTGACAACGGCCTGGATCCAATTTTTTTGAAGGGGTTGAGAGCAACGAACCATAGAAAAGTAAACCCAAAGGTCAATCTCAGGACTTCCAGTGGGAAGTTCATGATAACCCCAACATTCTTACAAAACTGGGATAGGAAGAACAACCGACTCCGTGGATTTTTTTGGTAGCGAGTTGTTATGTGAATTGGGTCCATGTAGACCGTGCATTTTGGCTACAAGATTGTCACGAGCGGAATTGTACGAGCGCTTGTGGCAAGTGGACCCAGGTGAGCTGTATACTAATGAAATAGAGGATGTTGTGCGTGTTGAGGGCAATTTCAAGTGATAATAAATACGCTAAATACAACATTCCGTTGTGTATCGTTGCGATTTTGTATGCACAGAGTGTCTTGAAAGTGCAAGTGGATTGGTCCTCGCCTCCGTCATCAATACGCAAATTATGCTTACAGAGGAGGCCAAACAAAATTCCCATAGAGCCAATGCCAGAGTGGTCTATTGAAAACCATGATTTGCTGTATCCGCCAAAGAGTTATGGTGGGCGCCCACTACTAGGAGAACAGTCAAAATATCACTGGGACTTATGACTAAAAACGGGCATAAAGTGACCCGATGACTACTACCAATTTCAGCCATCAACCCAGTCATAACGGACAAGTCAAATTTTGAAATATGTCTCTAGTCAAATCTGCGGGCATACGTTCCCACTTGGCTGGTCCCGAAAAATTTAGGGACTTCGATTATGGGCAGCCCAATAAATGTGACTATTTTTAGTCATATATATGTGACTAGGACTAGTCACATAAATCTAACTACATTTAGTCAGCTTCTTCAACTCAATGACTAAAATGTGATAATTTAATGATGTCATAATATGACTATCAATAGTTGCAAAATATGGTCGTGATGACTACAATTTGTCATTCTTTCGGTTTAGATATTTGTAAAGGCTCCTCAGTCATTCATATCCGCTAGTAAGCATTTGAGATGTGATGACTATATCTAGTAGTTACTGATGACTAGAATTAGTCATATGTTAAAACAAACGACTGGTTTCAAACTGATTATCTACAGTTTTTAGTTCAGAAAAATGACTAGGAATAGTCATCAACTTAAGACATTCTACTACGGTTTCCGATCACTGGTAGTTATTATTCCCAGATACCTTACTACTTTGTATGACTAGCTGTAGTCAGAACTTTAGATATATTCAAGTTTTCGCCCAACGATATGGCTGAAAAAAAGCTTTATTTTCGAACAAAATTGCTCAGAAACTGACTATGCATAGTCGTTGCTTTCAAACACGTGACTACAACTAATGACTACATATAGTCATTTTGGTTCACATACCATAGTCATGAAATCCAAAACGTTTCCTACAGTGAGTGACTAAATATAGTCCGCTGGTAAAAATTGATGACTACAATCAACGTCAATGTATAATATCCATATTGTTCTAACCGCATTGAATAGTGCCCTATTTTAGCCAATGCAATTGCTCATGGATGCTTCAAGAATTAGGTGGACCACAATATAAAGCTCGCTACTACTTGTCTCATCGTCGTGATGGGAGGGTCTTCCAAATCTACACTGAAATAGAAAATGTAGTCGTCGTTGCTCTTCAGCACCTCCACAGAGACACACCTTGCTGGAATTGTTGCTCCATGCAATCTGGCCCTTTCCAAGTTAATCACCTTCCCAATACCAACTACCTATTCTTCTTCCCCGTCTCCAACACCCATGATTTCCACAACATCGCCTTTGCTAAATTCGAAAGGCGATGAGGCTTCGTTCTTTTGTCCACTTGTTTGCAATTCCACAAACACTTGTAAATAATTGAATGAGGACTTCCACAAAAACTAAGCATGTAGTTTAAGAAAGAACTAAGTGGGTAGTGCTTCGAATTTCCTACTTTTGATGTGCTCTTGTCCTGATGAGCCCCCACTTTGTCTTCTTTACTATCTTTTGCCACGACAGCAGGATTCCTTTATTTCATCTATTTCCCACCCTTTTCCCGTGTCTTCCTCTCTTGAGCAACTGGGAATCCTTTCTCTGTCCTCATTTGCTCCCGCTCATCAGGGGACCCTAATTCTCTCCTCTTGTAAATGTTGGCGGTACCCTTCTCTGTCCGGAGTATCTTCTGCTCACCCCCGCTGATTTTGAGCTTCTGTACCTCAGTATTCCTCTTCCTCTTCTCACTAGCTGGACAATGCTTCGGCGGCAATGGCAAGGCAGTGTCCGCCTTGACTTCCTTCCCTTTGCTGACTTCT
Source organism: Pohlia nutans (assembly GCA_022496805.1). Lineage (NCBI taxonomy): Eukaryota > Viridiplantae > Streptophyta > Bryopsida > Bryales > Mniaceae > Pohlia > Pohlia nutans. Next base: position 6,477,549 of record CM040106.1, on the reverse strand, counting down.
TCCATCTGCACATTGTCTCTTCCTTCAAACTCCTGTTTACCCTAGTATATACAACCACAGTCAGTCATGAAAACATGTAGAGTTAAATGGGACTTCCTGACTAATTCTATTCAACAATGTAAAGAACGAGACTAACTTTAGTCATAAATTCCATAAGCATGACTAGCACTAGTCATATCGATCCTAAACCCTAATCCCTAAAACCGCCCTCGCAGCTGCTTTTGTCGGGGCCGCTGTCTTCGCAGTTATTTTTTTCTCCGCGACCTCCGCCACCACGCCGCTTTTTTCGCTGTCACTGATTGCTTCCTCCTTGTTGTCTTCCTCTTCATCAGGCTCCTCCGCTGTAGACAACGATGCGCTATTGAGATCTAACATTGGTGAGGACTTCGCCACCTCTGCCTCCGCTTTGGATTCCTCGCTACCGTTGCTCTCCTACTCCTCATCAGACTCTTCCTCCTGAGACTCTTCTTCATTCGATTCTTCCTCCTTTGACGGCTTGCTTTTCGGCACTGTGGGCTTCTTTGATTTTGCCATAGTGACAGAGCTTCTAAGTGCGACGACAAGATGCAAGTGAATTTCGAGTAGTGGTCTCCATTTTTCAAATTCCTGCGAGTATAAGGTCAGAAGTACAACAATCCTAGGCAATGATGATTGAAGACGTTGGTTGAGGGATTAGTGAAGTGGAGTGAAAGTGAAATTCAAACAACTTAGGGTTTTGTAATCAATGGGTGGCGGCTGCGTAATATCAGTGGAATTATTGCCGCTGCCGCCTCTTGTTTTTAGTCATTGCAGTGCTATTAATAGTTCACCGTTATCCATCAATGACTAGGTTTAGTCACCCAGTCTGCGTTGTTGACTATTTGTAATTAGGAGTTCTACATCCATGACTACATGTACGCACATCATTGACGATTTTGAAAATTTTTAGACTGACTATATTTAGCTCTTTCTTAAACAATGCCCTATAAAGCATCGCGTCAAGGCGTTCAGAAGCACTGGGAAACTCAAGTATTTCTAGAATGATGCAATCAGCTGGACCCAACAAAGCTGAGTCTCCCTTATACTCTTGAAACATAGACACTTCTTCCTCTGTCGGTGACATCTTTACTAAAAGCTGTAAAATCTACGGGCTCAGACCCTCGCCTGCAAATTAAGAACGAGTGCATTATTTCTCACTCTTCGTGGATTTGCCATCCACAACTTGCAAAGAGTTCATGTCCAATTGTATTGATCGTATTGTACGAAACCTAATTTAGATGAAGGCATCACCAAAACAAGAGAGGAACATTGCATCCATTTGTTGAAGTGCAAAGAAAAATTTGAAATTTCTGATCATTTCCAATAGAGGATACAACATGAGTTGGGCTTTCTCCGGATTGAGAATCTTATTCTTCTCGGATATAGGTGTAGAGGAAGCAAATCTCATCGGGCCACTGGAAGAAGGCAAAATTCATTAAAACTATCCGAAACCTAAAGACTCCCTGCAATTATGTGGGGCGCTTGTTTAAGAGGATAACCGTTGACGGAGACCTTCGTGGGCTTAAGTCACATGACTACCACATAATGATGCACCAAATTCTTCCTTTATGTTTGCAAACACTTCTACCAAAGAAAGTTCGGGCAGCAATAATTCGGATAAGTAGAGTGTTCTAGCGCTTATGTGCAAAGCCTGTGGATCCATCAACAATGGAAGATTTGATGGAAGAAACATCAGTAACTATGTGTATGATAGAGAAGGTCTTTCCACCGTCGTTTTTTGATGTCATGTCACATCTTCCGATTCAATTAGTGCAACAGTGAGACATTTGTGGTCCAGTCCACACACGTTGGATGTACCTAGTGGAACGATATCTGAAAATGTTGAAGGGCTACGTACGGCAACGAGCACAAACGGAGGGGTCGATGGCAAGAGGGTACATCATAGAGGAGGCGCTTGGATTCTGCACTGAGTACATGCAAAATTGTACTATGACATCACGTCGTGTATGAGACAACAAAGAGGAGCCCAGTATGAATGACAAAGTGTTGCAAGGGAAGTGGAGACATGCACATTGTCGATAAAACTGCAACAAAGGATTCATGAGTTCATGCTTAACAACGCTGAAATCCTTCAAGATTACAAAGAGTATGAACCCAAGCAATATAATTCTTACATAGTAACATAAGATAAACTGTCATAGTACGTGGTACCGGATACTCCCCTAGAGCGCACTTTTTCGTATTAAGAATGCTCGTAGAGGTGATTTCCGGGTTATCGTTCCGCGGAGACTCTGTGAAGTGGGAAGTTTCCGGAAACTGACCCGGATTGGTGACTGCTCTCTTCCGGTCACCAACTAACTCCCATTTTCCGTACTAAAACCGGATCTCCCTTACTGACTGATCCGGCTATGGCTAGATCCAATTTCTGTCCGGGTTGGAAACTTAACCAACCCTACTCCACCCAGTCTAACCCAACTACTAAATCCGGTTTCCCCTTAACCTCTGTTTTCCCTCAGAGGGTTCTCCATTTGCATTTTTAAGGATGCTGGATTTAAAGTCACACCCTCCCCTAATGATTTCCGAGACAGGGGATTCACCACTTCCCGGTTCTCCAAACTCAACTCCCTAGTCCGGGTACTTTCCGGATTTCTCTTCAACTATGGACTTATCCCAAACCCACAGCCGGTCACACAAGCACAACCCGGTTTCCCCCTTTTCTCCAAAATACTACAACGAGTTGCTAACCGGGAAAGACAATATCCGGGGTGTCCGGAAGAGATGGAATTCCTCACGACCCGTTTTACTCTAGCTTCCCCGTACTCTACAATTACAAGATCTACCCGGATGCTGGCACCCCTACCGAACTACCCGTCCAGGAGTTCTGAGACAACCGGAGTACCCCCTCCTGCTCACTCAGCCACTAACCCAGGTTATCTCCTGCAACCGGACACAGAAAACCCCACATTCAAACGATCCCAACTCTTCCAAATCTTCTACCAGGTCTCTTAACTGACTCTACATCAGAACCCGGCTAATCCATCCGGTTACCAAGGGACTAGTTGCGCCACTGTTTCGGGCAATAACACAAGCAAATACACATATGCACACACACACACACAAAGTTTGTGAAAGGAATATGCGCTTCTACTCATTTACACGGAACAATGATACACAAAAGACCCAAGGAACGAAGAACATTCCTTGATAAAAAGCCAACCCCAAACGCCCAGATCCGGGAAATCCTCAGATCCTATATTCCCGGGATACGGAAATCTGGGGAGCTTTCTCCACGGCTCAATTTGTATCCTAAGCCACCACTAACATCAAAACCCTAAAAGCCCTACACACCAAAAAGTCTTCTAATCTACCTACTCAAAAGGTCCTACTCTAAGTAACCGGATCCACTAAGTCCGGGCCACTGATTCCGGACCCCCGGTGTTCCCGGGCAACTACTCGTCCTCCATTGGCAGTCCCTCCTGTTCTTCCGGGCTCCCCACTACAATCGGATCAGCCACCCGATCTCCTCGCACTCCGTGCTATGCCGGTTGCTCCACCTGTCGTCCCACATGCTGTGTCACGGTTTGCTCGCCCACTTGCGCGCCTCCCGGTTGGCCGTCCGGGTGACCTCCTTGCCCACGCTCTTGCCTTTCCTCTCTGTCCGGTTGGACACCCATCGCCCTCATGCCTTCTTCCAGATCTCCGACCTCCTCTAGGCTCACTCTTCCGGGTCTGACCATGTGGATCGGTTCCACATCCATTCCGGGCCGGGAGGTGTGCTCCTGCGTTCAGCTCCCTATCCTCATCAGCACGTCGATCTCCCCCGCCTGAGGTGCCTTTGCAGACATCTGAAACACACCCTGCAACCCATCCCCGGAACCTACTCTCTCTCCCCGGTTGATGGCCTCCTCCTCATCCAGTTCCGAGGCGGAGGATCTCTCCCTCGTCATATGCTCCGCCAATGACCGGAACTCCACCAGGAAGGCCTCCACCTTGTCCGAGTATTCTCGGACTATGTTATTCATCCGGGCTGCTCCCTCCAATCCGGGTTGGCCCATCTTCTGGTTGTACAACCGGGCCTTCATCTGTACCTCCCGTTTCAGTTGAAACAACTAGACCATCTTGGTCACGCACTGCCGGCTTGTCCCCCCTATGCACCGAATGGTCTCCTCCCGCCCCCAGATATGCTGCTCATTCTTCCGGACGTGAGCCTCCATCTTCTTAATGTAGTTTGCCTTCCGGTGCAGCTCCTTCTGTTGACCCAGCACGAGGACGGTTGCCTCGCTCTCCTTCTCCCGGCTCCTGAGAAGTTTCCTGTGGAGCTTCCGGATCCGCTCCGGGTACTTCAGCGCGTCATGTGTCTGGAGGAGGGTGCCTACCTCCCGTTGCGCAGCGACCACCGGAGTGTACTTCTCCGTGACCAGGTCCAGGGCGACCCGGGTCGTCAGGAGAATGTTCTCTACCACGAGCAGAGCCTACCCCTCATCTTGTGGCTCTCCGGATGGTCCTGCTTCCTGTACTTGTTCTTCCTTCGCTGCCGGTCCTTGCTCTCGGTCTCCCTCGTCTCCGAACTCCTCCCAGTCGTCCCCTCCGTTGCCTGCTTCTTTGGAACGCTTCCTCCGGTTGTTCAGGGGAGTTGTCTTCCTCCTTGCTGACCCTTCTTCTGCCGAGGGGTGGTCTCCTGAACGTCCGGATCTTCATCCCTCTCGGGCGTGAGGACTAGCTTCCTCTTCCGGTCCGGGTGGCCCTGGAGATGTACCTGGGACAGACCTCCTTCCTCCGGTTGGTTCTTCACCACCGCTTGCTCCTGTGGACACACCAGGCCAAGATCTTCCTCCATGGGTCCGGAACCTGCTTCCGGCTGCTCCTCTGGATGCGTTGGAGAAGGCCCCGTCTCCTCCGCCGGTCCGGACTCCACTACCGGCTCCACCTGAGGCCACGTTTGGGAGGAACCTCCCCCATCCGATTAAGAACCGACTGCACGATCCACCCTCTTCAACCGGGTCAGCTTCGGCTGCGGGGATTCCTTCTCCTCTTCGTCTTCTCCCGGGTCCTCCCTTTGCTTCGTCCTCAACTCTTGTTGAGGTCCTGCCCCACCCGGTCGGCCTACCTCCGGGTCCTTCCTCTTCTCCTGCCGCTCCTCATGCCGCGGCCTGACACCACCCGGTTGACCTCCCTTCGGGTGGTCTTCCCTCCTCTTCATCCTCAGCTCCGGGATCGCGCTGGCTCCACCCGATCGCACCGGGTCTTCCCTCTCCTTCTTGCGCTCCTCCCGGATGCTGCTCCTGTCCGATTGAGGTGTCGATGGAGCCATCCTCCTGTCTTCCGGTCGCAGCAAGGATCCGGGCCGGCTGGTCCCCGCTCGTCCTTCCCAAAGTGTTGTCTTCTTTTTGGCTGGGCTCCGCACTCCCGAAATGGGAGGAATCTGCAACCTCTTCTTCTCTTCCTCCGTGATGCACCATTCCTTCTCAAACAGGTGGTAGAGCCACGGGCCAGCGGACATCCCTTCTTGTTGTCGAGGTTCCGGGCCCACTTCTGGGTGTTCCGGTGCACCACGTGCGCCTAGTTGGTCTTCTTCTTCTGGAGGAGTGCGGAGATGGTGCCCATGGCCAGTGTAACCATGAGGGTGGTGGGCTTCTCCGGGTTGAGAATTGGCACCACGTACTGGAGCAACCGTTACTCCAGGGGATCCTTGCAATCCGCCACCTTGAATCCGTCGTGGTCCGAGAGGTAGATGAAGTGCGCCTTCACCCAATCCGTGTCGCCCTTGCTGCCCGGTTCCAGATCCTAGCTCGTGTCCGGGAAGTCGTACATGGCCCGCCAAAGCTCCCGGGTCCAATCCCCGTACTTTGCCCGGATGGTAGCCTGGAAGGCAGGATCCATAGCCCCGCCCTCAATTTCTGCCAACATTCGGGCGTCTTGCACATCCCACACTTTCCCAAAAAACCGCAAACACCCCATCTTCTCGAGTCCTTGAGCAGCTCATTGAAGTCCTCCGAGTGCTGCAGGATGTCCGGTAGAATCGTCTTCTCCGGGATTTTGGATCCAGTCTCCCTACGCTCCATGGCTGCGGACTCTGGGTGTGCTTCTCCACTCCTGCGTGAATGGCGCGTCCTCCCCTCCGGGTGCGCCCTCTCTCTCTCCTGCAAATCACGCGCTTCTCTCTCCGGACGGGCTCCCTTCTGCCTCTGTGATGTGTGCCTGACCTCCAAGAGCCCTCGCGCCTCTCTCCCCAGGTGCACACTCACTCCCTTCCGCAAATTCCGCTTGAAATTCCGGCGCTCGCGGTCCAGGTGCTCGCCCTTCTCCAACTCCAACCTCGTACTACTTTCTCTCCCTGGGCGCTCAATTTCCCTAACTCCCCGGCGCTCAAAATCCCCAAATGTGGGTCACTCACTGCTTTCTCCCTGGGGACGCACAATGGAAACCCTAACACTCTCTGGAAATACTAAAGCAGGTGCGCGCGGAGGGCTGGAGGAACCAGGGAGAAATGAATAGTGAGCCGCCCAATTTAAGGCGGCCCAATTCAAATCCTAGATGGTGGCCGGGTCCGGCAGGGGCCCGTCCCCCGACATCCGGTTTTCCATCCGGTTTTCCGTCCGGTCCGCCGCCATTCGAAGTTCCGTAGCAAACACTTAAGCGCGCACGAGCACACCACACTCTCCAAATAAATAAAAAGGCCATCATGAACGCTACTTCTCCCATTGATGGCGGTTGGGGCCAGCTCTTACTGCCCTACAAACCCTAACTACCCGTTTTTGAATAAAACGAGGTTCGACATAAACAAAGCACTATGTTTGGTCATCATTTTAGATTTTAGGACTAGCTATTAGCACGAGACAAACGGAACGGTCTAGAAAGTGAATAAAACGACTAAGTATATACACCATTTTGGAAAAGCTGACTTACAGAGCTACACCTGAGGTTGTATTCTAATAGTGTAGGAAAAATAACGGACTCAAGGTGATGTGTATACTGTTGGCGGTATGCAAGTGAAATTAGTCGACAAGAAGAGGCCCGAAAAGAATTCCAAAGACAAAGATGGATAAGACTTCCAGATTATCACATAGATATACGACAAGCATCCTTCAATACGTGGTTCCAAAATGCTATAATTGAACACAATGCGATGGGGAATGATGTCTCTAAGATATACTTGGGCTGTTAATGCCTCCTACACGAGAAGCAAAGGAATACAAGGGAATGTTTGCATACGGCAATCATATACGAGTACGCGGAGGAGAAGCAGATATGTCGACATGTGACAGTGGAGTAGCGGCTACATTTCTGCAATCTTGTCGCGCTAGTTCTAGTTACAGGAACATGAGGACAATAAATCTAGAGTATGTAGGGTGGGTGGACAAAATTATCAGCTTAGACTACAGGAAATTTGTAGTGGTGGTGTTGTATTGTACATGGGCACAAGCAAACAAGAGGGGAGCTCAGGCTAGAATGAAATGTGACAAATATGGATTCACATTGTTCAGATTTGATCGATTGATTACATATTCAGCAAATTCCTTTGCATTTCCTCTTCACGTACAACAAGTATTTTATGTAGACAACGAGGAGATCAATGGATGGAAAATCGTGTTACGACGACAGCCTCGGGGCGCAAGAGTCGAGTCAAGTGATGGCGGAAGACAGGAACTGCAGAGTGTGCAGTTAGGTAGAGACGAGGAGCATGCAGGCCTACGGCTTGAATACACTACCATGGAAAGGGAATTGGATACTCCTAATTTGAGAGGATGTAGGAGACTAACCACAAAAGATGTAAACCAAACTTTGGTTGTTGCAGAGGAGGATCTAGACGTGAAACATGATGTGCTATCACAATAGGAAATGAGGTCACATGCATGGTATAGTCCATTATATCAATAGATTGAGTATGAAACATACTATGATATGTAGTAGCTTTTGTCTCCATCATCTTGATGACTATTCTTACACTATACTTAGTCAGTGATTCAACATACACGACTAATATGAGTCACTCGCTTGACATTACCGTCTACAGTGACTAAGAGTAGTTTTTGAAGTGTAGCAAATGGCTAATTCCACATTGCTAATTATCCTACATTGCCAAGGTATACAATTGGACTTGCCTTATGATTATCTTCAACGTCATTGATTGAAGCTAGAACATGCATGCGCATTACCTCAAATTGAAATTCAAGATGAATATCAAAGCACATCTAAACCAATTTTTGAGAAAAACTTCAGCATGGACGTGAAACGGGCACAAATTGAAAGAAAAAGCTAATAAAAAAGATGGAGAGGTAGAGTAAACGAAAGTGGAAAGAATACATGAGGGGAAGAAGCGCTGTAGTCAAAATAAAACTATCATAGTCAAAAAGAGAAAAACAAAACATCAATGCAAAGTAGATAAATGACAAGTATTTGAAAAAGGTGCAAAGAGAACTGCAGTGACTATAGACAGTGGGAAGGGTATTTGGAAAAAATATCCATAACATCCAAATTGATAAAATGATATAAAAATGTAAGAAGAAAAATAATTATGGAATGAAAAAAATAAAAAAAAATAAAAAATTGCTTGTTTGTTTTAAATAAAAAGTTAAAAAAATACAATATGTAAAAGGTTAAAACCTTAAAGGAACAAAATAAATTCAAAAGAAGAGTGTAAACTCAAAAAAGGAAAGTCAAATTGAAAGAATAAATCGAACATAAACAAAGGAAAAAAAATTGAATTAAAACCATCAAGGCCTTAGTCTAAAACTCACTTACAATTGGCTGCCCAAAACTATAGTAACATAACTACTAATTCTAGTCATATGGCTGCCCACGAAAAAAATAACTGGAAGAATACGTTCCCTATAGTGTTCCCATTGAGGTCCAGAGAAAATATGACAAAATTCATAGTCATATGATGACTATAGTCATTTCTAGTCACGAAAGTAGTCACTGATGACTGCATTCTAACCGATAGTCATATCCGGTCCTATAGCCATAGTCATATTTCGACTGTTCTCCTAGTAGTGCCCGTACAGAGGATGATATGCAACTGGATGAAGAATTTTTGGACGAAGTCATTGCAAATTTGAACATCCCACCCTTTGTAGAGGTACCACGACGAACGCCTCCCATACAAATAATTGAAGGATAGGACGATAGGAGGAATAGTGCAGTACAAGCGGAGGCAATTGCAACGGGGGCCCTTCCTACGGAAGTGGCGGATGTGGCAATGCCCGAAATTGAAAGTGGAACAAGGGATGTGATGAAAGATGAGACGGTGGTACCAAGTACGCCCGTTTTATTGGGAGAAGAGGGATTTCTTATAATTCACGATGCATCGAGTAGCTTGGATGAGATTCACCTCCACAACACGATTATCAGAGACCTCGTTACAAAACATGAGACAAAGGGACGAGGATAGTATGTGCGGGGAGTGGGGAGCGGTGAGCACTGAGCGGAGAAATGTGAAATTACGAGCAGGAATTTTAAGTCAATTGTGGTCAACGATACTATATTTAGGAAATAATCGAATATTTGGTTATTTTTAGTAAATTTTTGCACCTATGACCGTGAGTATTTGGTAACCATAACCGTGGAATTGGATTGGAGGAAAAAGTTCAAGGCACATGAAAGGTTGTTTGTGCCTGGAATCGTTGTAATAGGACCCAATTCTGCGACGACTGAGGCCAGGGCAAAATCGACGAGGAAGGTGGTCAGGGCCAGGGCCAGGGTGGTTGATATCGGCTGGGTGCACGGGCCAGGGCGAACACGACGACGAAGATGGTCACAACGACCAAGGTTAGGGTGGCCGGCACCGGCTGGGTGCAAGCACTACAAGGAAATGGGTGTCCAAATGACAAAAAGTTGACAAAGAAATGTCCAAGATGACGACTTGAACATATGCCATGTGTTGTCTTGTCATTTCAGATAGTTTTTGATTTTCTGTCATCTTTTTGTCAACTTTTGCCTCACTTTACACCCTGGACGTGCAAAGTGGATTTTTGTTTTTACTTTTTGGTTTTACGCTGCATACGTGGAACTATTTTTTTGCATTGTTACGAGAAAATCGGGGTTAAAGTAAAACAAAAGTAACATGCGTAAAAACGCTAGTTTGGCCTGGGGGCTAGGCTAAACTTATGGAACCTTAAGTTAATAACTTAAGGGTGAAAGCAGCAAGGTCAGCTGTTGCTACATCTCCTCGCCGCTGCTCCATCTCCTCGCCGCTGCTCCGTCTCTTCGCTCGTGCTTCATTTCCTTGCTGTTGTAACTGACTCCGAACTGCTCAATCTCTTCAACAAGCTGGCTCAATAGGGTTTGTTAGCAAACGTTTTTTCTTTTCTATTTGTGAACGTTTTGTTGCTCTCTATTGTTGATGCTCAGTTTCTTTTGTTTTCTTGTCAGCCTACACATTCCCTCTGCACTTTCCCTATTTCCCGTGTTTTTTTTTTTAGTCTTTTGAGGTGTTTGGCTAGGGCGATGCAGATAAGTCTCCTCGCTTCCACCCCGTCAAGATTCAAGCAGAATGAAATTCCACAAAATTTTGACAATATACTTGTGACTTGCTGCTTCTACATACATCACAATCAGCATTTAATTAGATTGTGCTATGATTATTGCAGGGGCATGGCGGTCCCGGATGAACACGCAGAACATGGATTGAGATTAGTAATTGAAGATTACCCGTTTGCAGCGGACGGGCTCGAGCTTTGAAGTGCGATCGAACAATGGATAGATGAGTATGTCGGCCTCATCTACTCCAATGTTAAGCGCGTTCAGGACGACCAAGAGCTTCAAAGTTGGTAGACGGAAGTTCGCTACGTTAGACATGGCGACAGGAAAGATGCCCCTGGCTGGCCGACATTGGATTCAAGAGCTTCCCTCGTCCACACATTGACCACCGTTGTTTGGATCGCCTCCTCCCATCACGCCGCAGTCAACTTAGGCCAATACGAGTACGCAGGCTTCATGCCCAATCACCCGACTATAACACGACGACTCATCTCCTCCGACGGAACATCGGAGTTTCTGGAGCTTCAGCGGGATCCTGAAGCCTTCTTCTTGTCTACAATCTCGAACAAGACGCAAGCACCCGTGATCGTGACCACTGCTAAATTCAACACTTGTTACCGGGAGAGTGCTTCCAACTAAGCTGCCATGTGACTACCCTGTAGTAATGAAGTAATTTTCCCTAAGATTTCGGAGTTCTACAAATTCCGGTTAGGGGTTGATTTTCTTTTACATAGTCCAGGAAATTTCCTCGATATTCATTGAAAGTCTTTTCACCATGCACAAACCAAACTACCGTAAATGGAAACTGCTGACTTGGCAAAGTAAATGCACCGTGGCATAGAGAATTGAGGACAATTCTACTGACGTGTATCTTTGTCTGGATTGACGACCAAGATGACTAAAATGTGTCAACAAAGTGACCGAATCAAGGTGCCCTAATTGACAAGACAGTTGGCAAAGTTTTGTCAAAACTCTGTCAATTACGCCACATATTTCCTTGTAGTGAAGGGCCACGGTGAACACCACGACCAAAGCGAGGGCTATCAACTGGACCAATCAATAGGTTTAGGCATAGATTTTCTACATCAAAATTTCTAAAATGAACAGCAAATTGTTGATATAGATCAGCTACGGTTAAGGGTACAAGATAGACGAAATTTCAAAATTGAGGGTAAAAAATAGAACATGCTTTTGAAAACTACAATAGTAGCCCTTTTAGTCTCACTACAATTTTATTGAATTGAAGATTGAACATGTCAACAATGGAACTAGACACATTGAAGTTCCCTAAGATGTTGGATGAGTCAACAATCCACTCTCAAGAACTAACTTCACCTCGTTGAAGCTAACAGTGGGTGCATGTATGAGGGCATCTAGATCAGCATCAAACCCACAAACGACCGTGAACACAAAATAGAGATGTTTGCAGTGAGCCCATTAACCGCGTCCTCCCTTTGCCTTAGTCATATCTCCTTGAAATAAGGGCAGGAACAATCTGGAATCTGGGAAATTGTGGGATGATATTGTTGAATCGTCGGAGGCGTGCCCGAATCCAACGTGACGATGCAACCGAGGGTAGGAACAAGAACCATGTCCACCTTCCTTATGCGACCTTTGTGTGCTGCAGCGGTGGCACAATTGTTGGCTTGTTTGATGGATGGGCTCTTCTTGTTACGGCGGACATTCTTCCCGTGCTGTCGCTTGGAAACTTCATCAGGAAATGCTAGAGTTGCATAGGTTGACAATTCAACAGGGATAGGGTGGTCTTGGAAGAGCCTTCGCAGCGATATGACCTCGTGCCTGTGGAAGTCAAAAGCCAGCATTATTTAGGGCAAATATCTCCTTGCATATTAGGTTAGTGCCGTTCTTGACGGGCCAGATCTTAGGGACCTGCGGGCGGGACATAACCCACTTTCTGCGGGTTCCTTTGACACACCTTTCAATGTCGTCGTTCCAGAAGTAAAATTGCATGCGGTCCTTGCGATTTTTCTTGTAGTTGTCCATCAAGCCGGTGTACGTAGGAGAAGTGGTAGATTTTGTCTTGAATGATTCGAGCGTTGCACTTCTTTTTAGTGACAGCCTGTTGCACAAAACAAGCCTTCGCAGATGTTTTTGACAGCCTAGCTATGTGCCACCGACTCTCGTTGCAAGTCGTTTCTTGCACGCAGGTAACGTGGTTTAGAACTGCCGTTGGGGTGGGCTCTGGTACTTGCACTAGCACATCTAATTTGTCTAATGCTTTGGGAGAGTGTGCCAGCTCCACATGAGAAGCATTGAGATTTAGGGCGTTGTTCCTTGCAGACGAGGTTTGCACTCGAGGACACAAGATGCTAATCATATCAGGTTTGTGTGAGTCAAACTTTGAGCCGATAGGAACGTTTACTTTCCCCTTCAACGACAGGAAGACTTCCTCTCTTTCGAGTTGATGCATTTGAGTGCAAAACTCCTCAGGTCTCAGCATCTTTGCTAATGCTTCGTGTAGGGATTTCGAGTTCCCCGTGCGCTTTGTAGATTTCTGTGCAATCCAAAGTTTCAGATCTTCTTTGGTAGGGCCAGTTCCAGCTCTATCCCCCTTGAGGTATTGGAAGTACGCAATGCTTTGCATGAAAGATCGGATGAAGTTATCTACAGTAGCGACAAATAGATCTGATCCTCGATCACCAAACTATTGTTTTCATTTGTTGTGAATACTTTCCGCTAAGTTGCAAGAGGGCCTTTCAACCAACTCTTCCTCAGTGAGGTCCTGGTATATAGAAAGCAATGCACCTTTAGAATTCATAGGTGTAGAGAGGAAAATATGCAATGGCAGAGACTTAGGGTTTCCAACTTGGAATTCAGGGGCTCACCAGCTGCATGAAGCCTCTCAACTGGCGGTATCAAAAATGCCAAAAGGCAAGCCAGAGGTCGAGACGTCTCAATCCATCTTCTGTTGTAGCTCTTAAGGACAGCGACCAAGCTCGGATTGCCAAGTAACTGGAATCTTCATCTGCTTGCGTTGAATTGTTCTTGTATTGCTTGTAGAGCATGCGATGTTGAACTTGGCAGTAAGCTCTGATGTCAGCCATTGTGTGCTTCTCCAATGACTGCACCCAATGGAAGAGACAAGTTTGTTCTTTATTCGGCATTGAAATTGATGCATCTCTACTTCCATACACTATATGTATAGCATTCCAATAAGCTTGAGCTCTGTCGGCCATGAAGTCCTTAAAGTTTGGGTCATGAAGTCCGTGGCGAGCGACGACAACATTGAGATTCTTCCAAACAACCATTTGGGCTGCGATGTCGCACAACGCAATGGTCATGACACGACAATAAGTGGGGTCGTAAATGTGGTAGCCTATGGTTGTCGACTGTTTCACCCTCTTTACATGATTGAACATAAGTCTTGCGTTGTGCAAGTCTCCACCAGGTTGACTCCGCTACGGGGACCTATTTCAGACAATTTGAAGACGAAGACTTTGTCCGACTCCAATCCTTGACTGAGAAACAAATGGCCAATTGCTCGAGCCGCAAAACTTGGTGATGCTATCCATAACAGGGAACCTACGAAAGTATTTGAAGATAGCTCGTCACTTTGTTGCGAATGTTGTGTGAGGTGAACTCCTTACATCTGTCAAAGAGTGGAACAAGGTCATTGCGTTCAAGAGTCTTTGATTCTACACCTTTGGCTGCAACGAGCAATTCCCCAACCATCTCCTTTATTGCTTCTAAGAAAATTGCGGAGTTGGTTGCAGTAGGAGTTTGCTGCATTGCTCCTCCACCAAACTTTTGCCTCTAGCAATATTGTCTCGGTAAGCCTCAACCTTGACAGGGTGGTCGTGAGTTCCAAGATGAACACAAGCTCTAGTCATGTTGTCTTTACCTAGCACGCATTATTGTTTTGGCATTGCAAGCTGCAAGACATGAGGGCGGAACGTTGCAGCATTCGCAAACTAGAGTGGATCCTTTGGGAGGATCAGATCCCTCGTCAAAAACAAAGGAGGATACTCCATCCTACTCAGTTTCATTAACAGCTATCGTGCAGTGTACGTGGGTTAGAAAATCAGAGTGGACATTCTCATATCGCAGATGACCACAATAAGACGAGGTATGGAAGATCAAACCAAAGTTGTTGACAATGTTAGACGTGTGAGTACGGGTTCATGCGTGCCCGTCATAGTGTTTGTCCATTCCACGAAGTTGCTTCGCTTTGCTGGATTTTGAAGAAGAACCCAACGGAGGGACAGGAGGAACTTGACTCGCTTGATAGATGTAGAGTTGTAGTCAAACTTTTTGAAGATATTCCTAGAGCCCTTTCTTGCCAATAGCAATTTTAGGCACACCACGACACTATGATTTTCAGACAAAGAAAGCGGCGTAGGCTGCTTACTAGTGGACGGAGAGCTACTTGCAGAAGATTGAGGATTAGATTGAGAAAGAGGAAGAATAAGATGGTGATCTACATTCTGTGGGACTTCATCGTCACTGAGTTCGTTAATTGTCTCTAAACCTGGCTCAATTTTCAAGCGAGCTGGGACAGTTGCTTGCATAGTGCAAGTGGATGACTCTCTTGGAGTCAAGAGTTCGGTGGATGCGCTCATGAGGCAATTCGTGAGACCGTAAGCTCTATACCTACCATGTTTAAGCAACGAGACTTTTCCATCTTCGATAGTAGTTGAGAGCTGCTTCACGGTGTGCGTAAGTTGCCCAGACTCAGAATCGAATACCTTCTCATCAACGTGCACCGTTGCTATAAGAATTTGAAATGTTAAGCTCAAACTGAACGCAAAAACCACTGTAAATCCATCGTCCCCTAGGGGGAAGGATGTAGGGACGCCTGCACCTTCTATTCAAATGGGTGCCTTGATCTAGAACTCGAGCATGAACAAGTGACTAATAAGATGCAATTGCGAATGAGACGTGAGTAGTGAGTACTAGTGGAAATCGGTATAAGTACGCATTGAGAGGTGGAGCAAATTCGATATGAATTTTGAAAAGGCCGTGAACATCAAGAATTGTGATTGTACATTACACAACATAAGACTAATCTGGGAAAGTATGAATTTCTAATTTAGTAATGAATAAAGGTACGGTCCAAAATTCGGCTCACACATTTTGGGTATATGAAAATTGTAATCAACCGTCAACATTCTGACAGATGACTGAAATAAATTATGATGTATTGGACACAAGGAACATTATGGAAAACAAATAGAAAATTGAAATCGGCTAGGCTATTATGGAGCAATGTCCCTAAATAAGCTAGGCATTGTATTGATATCTGGAGATCAGAATTGATTGTCCGCCACAAAGTTCACAATGCGCTAGAATAGATAATGTTTTCTAGAAAATCATTATGGGACATTGCAATTTCAAATTATATCAACTGTTGTTAAGTAGTGTTCAATTATTGAGTTCTGAATTATTGAGCTAGAAGGATATTTGGAGTATGTGTCAGTTCTGAATTTGATTTTAAACTTTAAATATGGTAGCTCAAACATTGCCAAGTTGGTGATTGACAGTCTAGATTTTGGAATAATGTTCTGTAATATATACTTATGGAAGTGTTCACCTAAAAGTAGTGGACATTGCTTTAGTGGAGTATTAGAACAACATCGGACCTTGTGAGTGAATGAAGATGAGAAGGAAGAGAAAGATATTATATTTTAGTAGCTCTAAAAGTCTAAGGAGAAATAGAATGTTGAGAAAGGAGAAAGTAGATGCCGTGGGCGTGGGCCGAGATGAACAAACAAGAAGCTCACTCATAGCTTTGGTACCGATTTTGATGGTTGAAAGCCATGGATTAGAAGAGCAGCCAAGTTTTGGTGTAAGCGAAGAAGACGACATGGAATCTGCGACTCGGAGGACACAGTAAGTACTAACATATAGTATCAACTATGAATGTTTTGGAATTTGAGTAAGGAACTCAATAGATCCTACGTACATGAACTATGCGACGACTTTCTGTATCTAATGCTATGGTGTGTAGACTCCAATAGAAAATAGGTTGCACCATTGTAGTGTAACACCAATGCAAAATTTCTATAGCAGAATCGTGTCTTGATTAGAATCCTCAAGATTCCTTTGTCAAGCACTTTAATTACCTGCTCTTGTCATACAGGTGGCTGACTTGGAGGTTGAACCTCTACTGCTTGGGATGGCCGCAGAGCAACAGATAGAGACGGAGAACACGAGTCAAGGGAGAAAAGACAACCAGATGGAGACAAAGTGCATTGAGGTCAAAGGTTAGCCTTGGGGTCTTGATTCACCTTTGTCAATAGCTGGGGATATGAGTACTTGGGGCATTTAGTTTTTTGGTTTTAAATTGGGTTTAGGATTCTTGTGTATTGGCTCTGACTTTATAGGTTATGCTTGTGAGCTTTTGAGGGTTTCAAGTTCTGAGTGGTGACCACGATTTGCTTGCGTTTTTTGGACTGCCGGTACAGGCACTACAATTTTGGCTCCCCTATGTGTTTAAGTTTGCTTGCATTTTTGGGCTGCCCGTACCAACACTACAATTCTCGCTTCCTCATGTGTTTAAGTTTTGCTTGCATTTTCGGATTGCCAATACCGGCACTGTAATTTTAGGTCCTTCACGTGTTCAATTTTTGCTTGCATTTTTGGAATTCCGGTACCGGCATTGCGATTTTGGGTTCCTCTTGTGTTTGAGTTTTGCTTGGAGTTTTGGATTGCCGATACTGGCACTGCAATTTTGTATCCTCCATGTCTTCAAATTTTGCTTGCATTTTTGGACTGCCGGTACTGGCATTGCGATTTTGGGTCCCTCATGTGTTTATGTTTTGCTTGCCCTTTTGGAGTGCGGTACCGGCACTGCCATTTTGGCTTCCTCCATCTAGTAATCTCTTTAGAATTAGCGTGGCCAGCATTAACCCTTAACCGTTTAACGTCCCTAATATTTTATATTTTATTTATTTTCGGCCAAAAATGGCTCTGCAGTGCACTGTTGGCTTGCACTGTAGCACTTTAGCACTGCGGCACTGCTGAACTTCAGCTGCCCCAACCTCGAAACTTGTTCAATTTGATCACTTTGATTGCTTACTAACGATTCCACAATCTCTCAAATGAGGCGAAAATTTAGTATCTAGATCGCTTTTTTAGTAGCTTTCCAACGCAACAAGTCTCGCTTGATTTGGTTGAGAAATGAAACTTTTTTCTCCAATTATTCCTTTATACCAAGCTCGTGGGGCTTGCTTTGACGTTTAAGGGTTAATAATGATAGACCACCAAGAGCTTCCACACCTTTTAACTATTTGGAGTGAACAAATAAGAGTATAATAAAGCAAAATTCTTTGTTGATTCTTCAAATCCAAGCTGACTTTACGGATAACTCTTATATCAAATACAATTGCTAGTGAACCCACAGTAATTAGCATAGTTTTTAAGCAATGGACTAAATCCTTTGATGAATTAATTAATTCCTCATGTTGTACAGTCATTGGTATGGAGTGCGTGAAAGTCACTCAGTTGCCATTCATTTGTTAGCCTCCCTATCTATTAATCTATTTGCCTTTCAGGTGCCAAGCGTTAGCTTTTACGGTCTCAAATCAATTGAAGGCTTTTACTCCCTCGGTGTTATGAGTCCTACCAGACTCCTCTTTAATTATCTTGTTTTATAATAAGCTTTGAAAAGGGAGGCCCATGCAATGCTCAGGTTCCTTGAAGCCTGCGTTTAAACAAGATTACAGGAAAGTAAATTTAAATGAATGTGGTTGTGTCAGAGTTTTTTAAATTAATTAATTTTTTCCTTCCTATTCTCAAGGAATGGCATAGCATGGCTAGCTGGCTTTAAGGTTGGCATGGCAAGCTGGCTTTAACGACGTGACATGGCTAGCTGGCTCGCTGTTCATCTTCGTTGTTTTTGCATGGCTATATGGCTCTTCATCTTTGTTTGTTTTTGCACTGCCGGTATCAGCACTCGTTTTGCTAGTCTCCTTGCGATCTTCATCTTTGCTTGTTTTTGCACTGTCGGTTCCGGCACTGGTTGTGCTAGTCCTTGTACTTCGGGTGAAGGCTGATGCTTTCGAGCAGGGTGTGGACAACAGCAAGTGCGATTTCGGCCACTTCAAGGCCAACCACTTCAATTTTCGATTTCAAGCTCTTCAGGTGACCTCGTTTGTTCTTGAATTTAGTCTGCCAGTACCGGCATTTGTTTTTCACTGTGATGTTTTTCACAGCAATGTTTTTCACCACGATGGTTTTCACTGCATTTGTTTTTCATTGCGACCTCTCTTGTGATGCACTCTCGGATTTGACCTCTTTTGTGATGCACTCTCAGGCTCGTGGCTGCTTCAAGTTTTGAATCAAAGAGATGCACCCTCGGATTCGACCTCATTTGTGATGCATTCTCAGACTCGTAGCCGCTTCAAGTTTTGAATAGAAGAGTTTATCGCTCCACCCTTGAGTGTTTAGATTTGGCCATATCATGAAGATATTCTGAGTCGTAGAAAGCAGTGCCGATATTGGCAGTTGTTAATCTGGGGTCTTTTTAAACTAAACGAATCTAGTGCATCGGTTCATGACAATGAGTGTGGGTTCTTTACCGTGGCATTTTTTGAACAGTGGTACAAGAAGTTTGAGGAAAGGTCACAGAGGGATCCTGAGTATGTCAATCACCTACTTGCTGCCTAAAACAATAATTGCATTCCATAGTATAGTTAGTAGTGTAAACAATGTTTTGGTTCAAAAACTGTCTCCTTTTTCAAGGGAGTAATCCAACAAGTTTAGATTTGGCTCTTGAGTTTCAGTTAGTGTGCAAATTTTTTGTCAAAGTTTTATGTTTGTTGTATTATTGCTAATTATGTCCTTTGCAAGCCAAACTCAGGGAGAAAATTCCAGAAGAATGAGCTAATGGCATTGCCGTAAGTCTAAAACCCTAAATTTCTCTTTGTAAGGCAAGAAAGACTCCGAGTAAACTCAAGAGATGAGAAATCAGCAATGTAAACCTGTCGTGTGAAACTCGACTAAAAATAAGTCACGATCCTTTCCAAAAACCTTAAGAGCTCCTCTTTCCGAGGTATGAAGTCACGATCCTTTCCAGAAGCCTTAGGAGCTCCTCTCTCCATAGTATGAGGAGTGCTACAGAAAGTTTTTAGGGTTTAGGGTCTAAAGAAAGTGCTCATTCTTCTTGGTCATGATTTTTGTCAATGAAAGTTGTGTCGGTACCGGCCGTTACTAATCTAGAGTTTGTGATCATCAGTTTAGGAATTCCCTGTGGATTCTAATTTGTTTAACTTCAAATGTGTTTCAACTAATGTGGAGGTCATTGGTTTGTGCATTTGCTTAGAGCTTTGCAGGATCATGGAGTCTTCAGAATTGCCTATTTCAAGACGCGAAGTGGAATGTCAAATTCACGACATTTTGAAGAGGGGGACTGGAAATTCCTCCTCACGTGTAGAGAAACAAAGGTTCCAGCCTCGAAATAAATCCAAGCTCAACATTCCTTTGTGCAAGATGGTATCTCTCCCTATCGTGCGGCCATATCTAAAGAATGACGTTATGAGTTTAGCTGCGCATTTTGTATCTTGTGGGTATTTGGAAGGCAACAATGTGTTTTATGTAGCACTTGAAAACAACGAGGGCAAGACTATGGATGTTACACCAGACATTATTTCAACTTGGAGTATCCACTGGGTTTGGGTCAATGCACAATTTGAAGAGCAATTGAATATTGATGATGACTTCAGAGTATTTTTGGGCAAGATGTTCATGGTTTGGGATAGAAATCACCGCCTGCAAGCATGGTTGCCAATCATATACAATGAGCATGAAAACGACATTACTTGGCATTATGCGGTGGAGAGTATTGTATTGGTTGTAAATGGTGATGTTGCTGGCATGCTCACAACCCTTCATGAAGTGAATTTGTAATCTTCCTTAATTACCTACATCCTACATCAAATGCTTTCTTTGATCCTCTAATTAGTACTTCTTAGACATCTACTTTGGCAATTTTTATTGCAAATGTCATTGTCTGTTGATTTTGTGGATTGATTCTTACAGGAGAAATGAAAAGTCTCATATTACAACGAATCTTGTTCACAAATTGTATCGTGTGCAAAATATTGCACAACAACCTCTCACTTATTTCGATTCTCTTGTCTCCAAGAATGAGTTATTTGCATCCGAGAAGAAGTAGAAGGGTTCAGAAAAAACTTAGTATATGCTCAAGGAAAAAACTCTTAATGATGTTCTTTACAAGGTAACTTAAACATTTCACTTAAATAATTCCCTTCCATAGATTTCATGCTTGTGATAAATTATCTCTCCATTCGAATGCTCTAGTCCTATTGAATCATTCATTAAAACTTTATTGATTGATTTTGTTTAATACAGTAAGAAATTGGGGAAGTAGTTGCAGCAGCTCAGTGGAAGTTTTACAAGAAATATCCAAACCAAGAGGAGTGGTTCTCTAAAGGTATAAATGAATTTATAGAGAAGGCCATTGAAAAGGTTAGGACTTCTTCACTCTCTGAGTTGAAGAAGCAGCTACCAATCGCAGATCCCAAGCACACTCTGCAATTCTTGGAGCAAGTAAAAATTCATTACGAATGCCACAATGATGAACCCGAGATGCAGCAGGAGAAACTATAGATGCTTGCAACTTCAGCTATGAGCTTAGCCATGAAGGTAAAATGGCTTGTGCGTTGGAACCAACCCAGGAAGCTTCGAGAAACCGTGAAATTTCCTAAGCCCAAATTCAACAATTCAATATTTCCAGATGGTCTTCGCAAAGCTATTTGGTGGGATCAGGCCATTCTTTGTTTTGTTTTGTCTTACCATTTGGATGATTCTTCAATATTAGATAAATCAATTTTTTAGTATTTGTTGTGTGGTAGTTGGAGGTGGAAACTGTTTTGTTTTTTGATGCTACAATCATCGACTTCGGAGTATCAATCAATTATTTACCCAATGGAAAAAATCCTATTCCTTCTATTTTTGACTACATTGAGACTATACAAATTTCATTGTGGATGATAGCATTCTTCCGTGAATTTGCGGTAGAGAAAGGAATTCACAAGAATATGAGTTGTCAGGATCAACTATACTTTACAAAAGCAATGCGGAGGATTTTATACAGGTATTTCAAGTTCATCTTGTTTTCAAGAAAGGCATGCGCAATAACTCTTGGTTTTTTTACTAGTTATGTAGATATCGACAACGAAGATTGCATGTTTACAGAGTCGATTATAAAAAATTGGGATCCTATGCATTTCCCAACTTGTGGGTGGTATTTAGACTGCCCCCTTAAAAGACCCCTTTCTTTTAAGATCCGTCTACGTGAATCATTGGAGCTTGCTTTGATAGGCCTGGTTACTATTGTTTCTAAACCGCCACCAACAGAGAAGGAGGAGAAGGGACGGAAGAAGAAACAAGTTACGCCTGATGAAGAAGAAGCTTCTACAGAGAAGGCGACCACAACTTCCAAGCGTGGTTCTAAGCGCAACGCGGATGCTGTTGAGACAACTGCATCAGCGGTTGATGTTCCATCCACTTCCACAGTGGCCAAATCAGCACCTCCACCAGCTCAGAGTCGACCTCAATCTGTGGAGACTCCAAATGTGTCAGCATTGAAGCCAACGGTAAAGCGGGTGAAGTTGTCCATTGCAGGCTCTTCTAATCCAACAATGTTCCTTTCCCCCCTGAAGCGAGGTCCCATGTTGAGCAAGCTTAGTATTAGTGTTTCAGACTACACTTTTATTGATCTTCTTGTCAATGACTCTTTCGTGCAAAATGCAGATGAGAAGAAAAAGACCGGTAAATTCTACCCGGAGTATGATGAGATTGTGGAGTTTTTGAAGAAGGTGAATACTTCTTCTATTTTCTTTGTTGAATCCTCGTTTGCCATGTGTTATTTGTTTGTGTATTGTAGTCTCTATGTTTAATTCTCTATGATTCTCCATTGTCAGACATGTTGGTGCCTCTAGACAGCTTTTCTTTGATGGTAAGGCTGTAGAGAAACCGGGGGTTGATATACTCATTGCAGAGTATCCAGACGGATTGAGGGTCCCCGGTGTTTCTGACCCTCCATCTCAAATTCCTAATTCGAATAAGAGCCTTGAGGGTTTTATGAAAGTGACCATGGGGTTTGCATATGCATATCTCCATGACGATGGTGCATTCTCCTTTTTTACCCCGACAGTCCCATTGTCAAAAAAGAAGAAATGTCCTAATTTAAAAACTATAAGATGAAAGTAGTTGACGAGTGGACTACCATCAACTACCTCCATCTAGCAAATCCACTCCATCCCTCTAAAAATGAGAGCTCCTCAGCCTTTTTTAATTTTCTTCCATTTTTTAATTTTTGCACATGTTTTTGAATATGACCTTCTATGTATTAATATTCATTGTTTTTTTATAGACCTTGAAGTTCAAGGCGGTTCTTCTCGCCCATGATGTTCCCTCTACAGTGGCAAGGCAATCACCTCCTCTATTTATCGCAAAAGACCCCTCTATTCCCCAGGTTGACTTAGTGTGTGATGACGTTCTTTTCAACGTTGTGACGTTGGAGTCACAGCTGTTGAAGGACACAAGGAGACTATGGCGTGGTCCCAAACAAAATTAAGAGGTTTTGATGAAGTTGTTTGTGTATGGACTAACTTCAGCAAATGGTATTGTGGGGACTTCACTGCATCCACAGGTAATTTTATATTTATTGAATGGATTGCATATTCAATATCATGTGATTTTTACCCTTTGTTTCTAATAAACCTTTTCTGCTCTGTTGTGCAAGTGCGTCTATTCGTGTAGCTAGGGCTTGCAATTGTCACATTGTAGCTCTTGAAAGTGATTCAAAGCTATTTGGTGAGGTCCTGAAGCCCCTCGTTGCTCCTTAGACCCGTACAGCGCCACGTGACACCGCTTTAATCCAGCTTTCTGATTCCAATGATGAGTCCGTTCCTGACAAGCTCCTTGACGCTATATGGGAGTAAGTTTGATTGGGTTTTTAATGCAAATTTCAAATACTGGTTAGTACATCAACATCTGTATACGTTTTCTAATATTTCAACAGTTCTTTGATTTGCAGTTTGACAAGGGCTAAACCACTACAACGGCATCGTTTAAACCTTAGACAGTCCTTGTAGAGTTTGGTCAGCCCTGATAGTTCCCCTCAAGGACTGCCAGTGTATGCCGAAGCATTGGCAACAGCATTTGCCAATGCTAGTCCTGGTCCTAGTAGTTCTTCATGTTTTTCCACACCGCATCGACATTATGATCCACGGGTGTTCTCATATGTCAATGTGAGTGCTATCGAATTTGATACAGATTCACTTTGATTGTATGGTTTGAGTTTTTTTTTATTTCCAAATCATTTCGTCATTCAATAATGAGTTTGAATGCATTCTTTCTACTTCATTAAATGTGAATGCATTGTTCTCATAAATCATTTTGAGGTTTAGTATGATTTTAAATGCATTCTCTTTTCAAAACATTTTTTAAATATTTTTAAATGTCTTTGTATGCGTTTGAAATATTCAATGACTTCATCTAACCCCGTGGAGATCCAAGAATCCATTTTATTGTTTGAAAATATATATAAATGCTTTAACACACTTGATTGTGAAGCTTCAATATATTGCATCAATGATCTAAATAGCATAAAATGTTGTTGAACAAGAAGTGTTTACACTAAATTAATTGAATGTTTCCAATGTTTGAACCTAGAAAATTCCCTAAACATCTCTAAATAGACACTCCAAATCCACGGCTATAGGTCATTTTACTATAACAATTTACAAAAAATATTCATTAATTACATCCTAAAACCGCGGTAATTGGAGGTGCTTCAAAATCCCAAATCCAAATTTTTTTCCAAAAATCTCTACTCACTGTTCACACGGATGCGACAACGAGTCGCAAACTACACCTCCCATTGGACGAGGCGCCTGGACATCTTCGCATCGAGGACGCTTTTCCAACTTTGTCTAGGCTTCCTATTGTCTTCATCAATGGATTAAAGGCCACAATGACCTTGGAAAATGATATCTAGAGCCTAAAGTCGAAGAAGACTATTGACATTACCGTGCTTCGGCTTAAGAATGAGCAGCCTTGTCCGGCACAATTTGCAAGAGCCATGCGATCGCCATCCGCCAAAGGACTTCTTAGGCAACGTATCCTAATAGAACCTCCCCGTTCTCTACTGCTAAAATCCACTGCCACTCCACTTCCGTACACAAAGAACCTCTATGCGACGATGTCAAGGCCGCCCCTTTGATGGTCTAGGTCGTATTTGACCTCAGAAGCCCCAAAAACCACTTGAAGATCAGAACGAAATGTATGCGATGTCTAGATGGAGGGGGAGTGGGCCTACTATCATTCATGACGCAAGGATATCTTGAAAGGACTAGCCAAACTCAAAGCACTAGAAGCGGCGAGAGTCGTTTGCGCAGAAATCGATAAGTAGTGCTTTTGCTATCATTGCAATGCAAGTCATGTTCTTGATTTCTTTAGCTTAAGGGTGTTTTTACTATAGATAGTTATTGTAAATAGTCGTACATAAATTCTTTCGGGATCTCACTACTTCATGTTGAAGAGGACATAGCCTAGATTCCACTAATTCTTTTACCTTCATATTAAATTTACTGCGGAGGCTTCTACCACAGTATATGGTATTCAAACACACTATCAAATAAATTTACTCTCTTTGAAATGACTCCCTCTCTTTGTACTAAGTTTTCTTGTATTTCATGTGTTAAATGCGAATCATTTTCTCACATCTTCTCATGTATGGATGCTACTGGAGTCCCTTGTTTGAAGTCCATTCAAGCAACTTCTACATAGCTTTCAATTGGTGTTCAATGTTCGAGCTCTACATATCGTTAGGTTCAACAACTATTAATTCACTAGAATTTTGTATCTGTTTTTGAAAGTCTTAAAATGAGAATTTTGTCTTAATTTAACCAATAAAGCCTTTACCAAGGACCGCACCGGTACTGATCCCTCCTACACCGGTCCTAGCGCACGCATTCGTGTACAAACTCAATTTAACCTATTTTCTTCCGTAGCAAAGAAGAAGCCTCATACCTCTACCTTTATAGCAGCAAACCTAGCATTACAAGAATTTGGCAAGAGCCAAATCAAAAAACAACAACCATCACCAACGCAACAGAGAGACAATTTTTTCTTGACACATGCTATTGTGGTCAGTAATTTGACTTCATAAGCCGCTCTTCTATCAACAAAGTCGCATGTTTCCCAATCGTCTGACGTCAAAGAGGTTCCCAATTCAACACCACAACCTTCTTCACCAAGACTAGCACCACCAAATATCTCAACCCCCGCACTCACACCGCTCCAAGACCTATCGATTCCTCCAACCTCAATATCCGTACCGACGGCACCAACTCTCACAAAATCAGCCACCACAAAAAGATTCATCTTCACAATACCACCAACTAAGACTACTTAACTATAGGCAACACATCTCGCACCACGGTCTACCCTAGCCAACACAACTACCAAGTAATACAAAAGACGCTATATTTTGTGCCCCAATTTTCACCGTTGACCAGAACTTTTCCATTCTCAGCGCAACTACAAATAACCTCTTGAACTTCATTCAAAGAATCTCCAACCAAGTGTAGCCCATCATTGTAGCCCAATCTACTTGGCCACGAGAAGCCAAACTCCACGACTCGATAGCCCCTTTGAATAAAGGATTAGCAAGCTAGACAACAACTAACAATTGCAAGAGTTGAGCTCCGGCATTCCAGAGCCAAAGTCATCTGCCTCTGCTCCAATCGCAACCTTTAATGAATCAAGTTCCGATCCGCCTATGAACAATTTTGACAACAATGAACCAAAATCACCCTTCTAACAACAATACAAGACCATGACAAATGAATTTGGGAGACAAACATAACCCTAATTATTTGCCTTTGACAACAACTTGGTGAGCAACACCGTAACGCAAAGTAACTTTCGTTGCAAATTGCAACCACGTCTACCAAAATCAAGGCCGCTAGAGATGGATCTAATAGTTATGCGTTTATATTGGCTCAAGCCTATCAATTGGTCCAACGGTACGAAAGGGCATTTCCAACGTGAGAGAACGACAATCTAGACAAAGAATAATCTCCTCCTAGCAGCGCAAACACAAATATTCTCCCCTCGGGAGAAGGCCCTATCCAAGCACCCCATTTACCGATTACCAGATATGACTCTCTCTTCCAACAGTCGTTTCTCGAGAATCTCCTCAGTCCATCAACTGCACATGGAATTCCGATACCAGTGGACAACTCCGACGAAGATACCAAAGTACTGCATCAACACAATACAACACTGATAACCCCGGTAGACGTTGCAGAGTCCGGTTTAAACGACAACAATATTGCCACTATTCCTCGTCTTGATCGCCAACTTTGTATCATGTCCGGTAGATAAAGGGTACAAACATCCTTAATTTTTACAAGTTCCAGGAGTAGCTTGGTTTAGATAGGGGATAATGTTAACGATATAATAGTAAGTACAACAGTTATTTTGTTATAATGGAGATATTCAAATTATCAAAAACTCCATCGACCTTACTTCCAACATCTTAAGTTAGTGAAAAATTGATGTTCAAGAGCTAAAGTGCATATGTATAAATGGAAGTCGTCAAAAAATCCATTTTCCCAATGATTTAGATATTCTTAAAACAATATTCTAAGGAATTGCATGAATCATCCCTCATGATTTAAAAGAAAAGATGGCTTCCACATACAAAGCCAACAACGAATGTAAGTCCTTTCGAAAGTTCAAAACCCTTTTCCTCAATTAGCTCGACTAGAGCTTAATTGCATAACCAAGTTATATAAACTAATAATTATTGTAATACTCCTCTTCCCTATTAAAATGTTCAATCCTCTCTTTGATGATAATAATCTGCCAATCAGTTGTTCAAATAACCGGGCGCTAAGAGCCAAGTTTTGCACTTAATTTCTATGACGACAAAATAATGCCACCATAAAGACTAGAAGCACCAATTCATGAGCCATCTTGAATGTAACCAATGATTATTTTTAAGAATCTCTAAAATAACTATAAGGTCTAATTTGAAACATGAAATGTAACTATACAATAATGTTTCAAAGGTGTAAGCATACCACAAACGTGAAAATGTAAGGATCAAATAAAGATAGTGAATGTGAAAAGGATGCAATTGTGTTTGTAACCAATGGTTATTTGAATAAATTAAGGACCCATTAATAACTAATTTGGATGATTAAGCACTGGAATATGCCATTATGGACTCTATTAAGGACTATATAAGTGTGTAGGGTTGGCTCGTGAATTGGTGCTTCTACCCTAAAGCCATTCCGGGATGAAGTTATCATCAACATCCCATTTAAAGGTTTTTTTTTTATATCCCAGCATGCATAGGTTTTTGGTATGACATTGTCTTTGTTTGTAGATTTCAAATAGTGAATCTGAATACACACCAGATTGTTGTGATCAACATCACAATTGTCAAAGCCCTAGCAATCCAGAAAGGTCGAGTATCCTCATATGGGGGACATATAGCCAAAAAATATCCAGCAAAAACATCCCGACCAACACGGAATTACTTCCTAGGTCTATCACACAAGCGATCAATTAGATGCAAAACATGCGCAAATTCCTCTCGTAATTTGCCTGTATTCAATAATTCTATAGTCACTGGTACTCGAGTTAAAGGCCAACACCCGTTCTTCAATGATGAAGACACTTCCATAGGCCCCACCAAAGCAAGCTTCACTACTCGCCAATACCGTACAAGACCATTATGTTGCCGCCGATATTCTCCGGATATGTCTTCAATACATGAAGTTTCCCACAACTAAATAAAACCTCCTATGCCTTAGGAACTCCCCCTCGTATACAACTATCTGGTTTGCAGTACCAAAGTAGTAAGGCTACCAAGGAGTATATAGTAATGATGTTATAGAGGCAGATCCCTAAAACTGTCCGTACTAACAAAATCAACTCGGTATTCAAATCACATAAGAGAATGTGGATGTAAAGCACAAATAAGTAAACTACCGGTAATGGAGAATTCGATAAGTAGAGATATCAAAAGATGGAAGATCGAGAAAACAGGATAAAATATATTTTGAAAATGGTGCCTTGCCAATGTGTTTGGATCTATTTCTTTTATACAAAGTACAATCCGATCCGATCTAACTGTCAGACCAGTAAAAAAGGTTCCCCTAGATCTACTTTATGTGGTAACTTGGAAAATTTCCGGGGTAAAAGATCCCAAAATGGTAGACTACTGGTAGTAACTAATTTATCGTTCATACTATTCCTCCTCTAAACAAAGTTCACTTCAGGAAGTTGTAAAAATTTGGAAACATTGCCAATTTGCCTATTTCCAGGAAATTGATAAAAAACAACGTTGTATTAGGAATAGGGGTGCATCGTTGGAATCAGTTAGGTTCTTGGTTACTGGAGTTTTGTGATGTGGTGCGCCAAGTGTGCCTTTAGAATCCACTAGATTAGGGCCTTGCTCAGCCGTGGTTGGGTTAAGGAGGTTGCCCGAGAATAATTGCAGGAACAACGAGTTGAAGCCTTCTATCAGTATACTGAGGGCCTGAATAGGTCCTGCTTCCGAGGCGATGATGTTCGTATGGGTAGAGCGGGCAGGTGATTGGATGAGATTCTTTACCTCCTAGTTGGAAAATGCTTGTCGGTAACATAGGAGCAGGTCGTAGGCTCCGGGCAAAGCAAACCTATATTGAGTGGATTCCTCCCAGGTATTCTCGGTCTTGGTAGTTGTGACCGCTATCTCCAACGAAAGTCGTGCGTTTTGGGTTGTCTGCTCCTGGAGATGCTGGCCAAGAGTCGTGAGCATGTTGTTGGCTTGTGCACTGAGTGTATTTGCGCAATCCCATTCTCCGGTCATCCATGATACGATAGCCCGTTGCTCCACGGCTTCTGTGATAGCGGTTATACATTTGGTTTGGTAGTGATCTCGTTCAGCACAAATGCGGTTGCGGTCAAAAACGCTTTGGCGGGGGGTTGCTACTCTGGTCACGAGCTTTGCTTCCAAATCGGCAATTCTTCGTACCGCGTTGTTAATTTGTCGTTAAAGGGCTTCTTTTCTTCCAGTCGCGGCCAAGAGTTGCTGGATTTGGATCTCCACGTGCTCGATAAGTTGTGAGAGATTACTTGTGGGTTGCCTCATGAAGCTAACGTTTTGTTGGAGGTTGCAAGGAAACATGAATTGGAGATCCAGTTAGCGTATGTCCAATAACTGACTCGGCTAAGTAATTGAAGCAGAGGTTGTCTTTGGTACGCTCCGTAGAACTTGAATACCGGTTGTCCTGGTCATGGTGGTGGTGTTGGTACCTTGGGTTGGTACCGATGGTATCATAAGGGGTCCTGATATGTTGAAGCTAGGACCCCGGTAGTTGCAGGTGTGGCCGATGGAGTGTGTGTAGGTGCTGATATTTTGAGTACATTGGTGTTGACGATAAATTAGTAACTACGGCTAGTCTACTGATTTGGGTTTTAACTCCGATAATTTTCTAAGTTACCACAGAAAGTAGATCTGGAAAAATACTTTTTACCAATCTGACACTTAGGTCAGATCTCGTTGTAATTTTGTATAAGATTAATAGAGCCAAACTTATTCGCAGGACACATTTTTCGAGATATAAGATTTTTTTGTCTCAACATTTCTTCCTTCCGATATCTCTGCCTATAAAGGCATTCCTTCCTAATCTTTGTTTATCTTTTGTGTGGTCTGAGCGTTCCGAGTTGCTAGTCTACCAAGTCCCTACCGGTAATGCAACAATCTTAGCGTTCTATCTCAACTGTAGCTGATTATACTTCCTCCAGGTAGTATTTTTATACTCCTGTACGGACAACCAAACAGTAGTTAACAATGGAGGGCTACCATTTGGCGACCATCTAGTGTTTTGAATCCTCAAATATCTACTTTCTCCTTCACAAATCAACCAATTCCGGTAGCCACTGTTTTGTAGAGATTGTGTGACGTTATGCCCTTACTAGGAAGCATACAACTACTGAACCGCTTAGGCAGCTGTTTTGGTCCTGCAGTCCCATAACCCACTTTGCGATACAACTATTCCACCTTATGGCTTGACAACACACTTGATCTGTAGGACCACCTCCGAAGATTGATCTGGACACCTTCACAGCTTCCGAGGCCCGCTTCCATTGAAGCTTTCGAGAACTCATGTCTACCCCCCGACGGCAGCATAACCGAGCACCACCAACAGCTACCCATCGAACGACTCGTCCACACCCATTACTGACGGCGGACAAATTAACATCACCTCGGGAGCATCAAATAGCGAGACGATTGCATTCTTCCACTTGGCAGCGCCGCTCTACCGACTCAATACTCCACATTCCAACGGGCACCGGAGACGATGTGATACTGAGAGAGGAGGATCGCAAACAGTTTTGCTCTCAGGCGTTCCTCCAATCTTTGGCACTTCATAAACGTCTTTAACAACTCCCACCAAGGATGCAATCGATCAAGAACTTCTAGCGGCCTTAGAACCTCAACCACGACCAGACTTTACGTTAGAAGAGTCTAGACTTCAACTTCCACATTTATGATTACGCCAACTCCGACAAAACCGAGGACATACTCCATCCGTCCACCACACGGTTGTCCCTCAACACCTTCCGGGTAGCCAATACCCTCTACATCAACAACCGTTTGGTCCGATGACATTTTCACATCAGCACCAGCCCCATCAGGTTCACCCACTTCTTTCTATTCAATTTGATATATTTTGTAGGAGTACCGATCACCGGTCCATCACTTGTCCGTATCACTACCCACATCCTCGACGCATTGTGGCTCTGGTGATACCGACCCCAACTTACCAGACTTTTAGAGAACCAGGCCATACGGTCCCGCAACCCGTCCAACAAACTACTCTCACTGCCACGAAAGCAATACCATATCTAGAATACAAATCCGGTAAGTGTCCAGAAACCCACAACCGAAAATTTGACTCTGCAATTTTGCTGAAAGTAGAGAATGAAACTATAGTACAGCTTGAATTGTTTGGTAATTCCCTTACTAAGAAAGAATCTCATTGGTTTGCATATCATAGAAAAATACATCCCACTAACACACTACCGGATGTCTTCACCACATTAAACAACGTTACCGAACTATAAAAACCAATGACCAAACGTACATCCAATTCCACGTTCATTCAGCTATCAAATGAATCCGTGGAGGACTACGCTGAGAATCTCTAGCAACTAGCTGAAAGTATAACGGTTGAACCTGACAATATGTTTATGTTGAGCAACTTCCGCGCATGCTTACTGGAATACTTGCAAGTAGCCACGTGTTAACCGTAAATTAGGAGTTACTAGTAGGTCTACCGGTCTGAGTTTTAGCCCGGTAATTTTCCAAATTACCCCAACAGGTAGATCTAGGAAATACTTTTTTACCGATCTGACCTAACTGTCAGATCTCGTTGTACTGTGGTATAAAAAGCAATAGAGCCAAACTCATTGGCATGCCACATTTTCCAAGATAACTGATTTCTTGCTTGAAGTATTCCCTTTTGATTTTATGCCTACCGAGTAGTTTTCTGTCTGTACTTGCATACTCTGAGCAGTATGTCTTTCCTCGGTTTGTGACTACCGAATTAGTTTTGAATGCTTTCACATTGAACTTCCTTTAACTCCCTTCATCGGTAGCTACCATACCCTCTGGTACTGATTACTGAGTAGGTTTTTGCAAGGAGAAGCTACCATTTGGCGACCATCTAGTGTTCAAATTCTAGAAATTATTTGCTTAAAAGCACGGAGTTACCAATCTCGGTACTGTATGATTAATTAGTATCTGTGTGACGCCGCTCCTTTTACACCATCTATCTTACCGAGCTCATTAGTTGTTATCATAGTCTGCTTATCCCCATTCCGATACACCAGACTTTCCCATGGCCTGACGCCACACTCGATCTGCAGGTCCACCACCCGAGTTTGACTTTGAGGCAATCACAGCTTCTAACACTCGCATTCACCGCAGCGTACAAGATCTGCTACCTTCACCGATGTTCCAAGCCCCCTCAACAGCCACTCATCCGACGCCACAGCTTCAACCTTTGCTCACGGCGGACGAATTACCGACCCCTCGGAAACTTCAAACCGCACGACATCCCCACTTGTCTACCTGGCAACGCCCGTCTTCCGGCTCGGTACTCCTCAACCCAACAGCTACCGGGGAAGACGTACACCTGACAGACAAAGAACGGGAAAATCAGTTTTGTTCCCAGGCATTTCTTCAGTCCTGAACAATCCAAGACCGACTTGAACAACTACCATACAAAGACGCATCGGATCAAGAACTCATTGCTGCTCTAGAACCGACACCTCATTTGGACCTCAATTTAGCTGCGTCTCGGTTACTACTTCTACATTTACGTTTACACCAGTTTCAACAAGATCAAGGACGTGCCCCATCCATGCACCACACACTTCCACCACAACCAATTCCAAGACATTAATATCCGGTGCAACAACAATTTTTTGGATTTCATCCTCCACATCACCACCACCAGGTTTGTCCAAGACTCCTTGTTCACTATCGCACATTCTGTGGCCAAACCGACCACCCTTCCATTTCATGTCCGTACAACTACCCCCAACCTCGCCGCATTGTGGCTCTCGTAGTACCGACCCCAACCTACCAACCTGCCGGCGACCCAAGCGTTCCGAATCCACCCGCTCGCAAGCTCGCTGGTTGACGTCCTACCTCGACCGCCCGAAAAGCGGTACCGTATCTCAAATACAAAACCGGTAAGTGCCTCGAAACACATTGCCGTAAATTTGAATCTGCTATGAGATTAAATGGCGAAACAAAAACCATGGTCCAACTGGAATTATTCGGTAATTCTCTCACAGAGAAAGAGTCGAATTGGTTTTCATATCATAGACGGATACATCCTACCAATACATTGCAGGAGGTGTTTTCCGCATTCAAAAGGCGCTACCGAACCTTCAAAGCGGATGACCAAACGTACATCCAATTTCGTACAATCAATCAACAACCGAATGAATCTGTCGACGACTACGCCAAACGTCTCCAGCAACTGGCGAAAAATCTAATAGTGCCTCCGGATGATATGTTCATGTTGAGCAATGTCCGCGCTGGCTTATTGGAATATTTGCAGGTAGCCACGGTAGGACTTCAACGACAAACGTTTTCCAAAGCAGTGGACTCGGCACGTACTGCAGAAGAAGGCTTACCCAAATCTCGGCACCCGATTCTTCCCTCGTCTAGTACCAGAGACAACTCCCAACGTAACCACAAGTGTACCGGCTGCGGGCGTATGGGCCATGAATGGGGAACGTGTTACCAAAATCCGGCAAGTGACTATGGGAAGAAAACCGACACGGCTCCCGTCCATTAGATTCAAACTCAGCCAGCACCAACTCCGGTAAGTACCGAAAACCACTGTAATTCTCGTGTTGTAACCCCAGTACAACGGTACCCATGCAATGTATGTGGTTCACTCGAACACCCGAGACATCGTTGTCCACTTCTATTGGATGAGGATGTTAAAAAAGCCATTCAAACCAAACTACCCGCAAACTCGGGGTCCTCGGTAGTCATTACCGATGTCCATACGGTCGATGTTTCTCACGTCGGCCCTCGCACTCAAAGTCAGACACAGCGTTCGGACCCGGTAATACTGGACAATCCTACACCAACTACCGAAGCAGCTTGCACAACTAAGGCGTTTGATTGGCAAGCGGAAGAGCAGCTGCGCGAAGCGATGATAAAGACGGTCATTGAACTTCAAGACCTCTGGTATTGGAGCCACCATCACCTCGCGTTATTCTGACCGCTGTAGATAGCTTCATGAACATCTGCGAGACCATTCTTCAACAAATCGAATCACAAACAATCCATGTCAGTCTAAAAAACCTTATGGCTATTGCACCCAGCATCACCGAACATATCTACCGCCGTCAGGGTTAGATAAACTCGTCTTCCGTCCCGCTAACCGAGCCACCCACCGTGGCAGTCCGTTTGGTAGTGGCGATCGACCGCCACATGCCGATTATCTTAGCCAAAATTGGAAATCACCAATTACATGACGTTCTGTTGGATGGAGGATTGGGAGTAAATGTCATCACCGAAACCGAGCGATGCAGACTTGGACTAGTGACCCCAACCCCGGCGCCTTTTAAATTAAGGATGGCGGACAGCTTCTTTGTCCAACCACTTGGCTTGCTCACGGACATCAAGATCTTCATTCACAGTATTCCCTATATCATTATTCTCACCGTGATTTCTTATAAGGATGTCAATTCGGCATATACGCTATTGCTCGGTAGACCATGGCTCAGGGACGCTAGAATAGTTCACGATTGGGCTAACAACCACATATAGATCATGGGTAATGGTACCATCCGAACGGTGCGGATCGACCGGGAAATCGGCTTTGAAGCCACGACTCCGGATGCTCTCGGCTGCTACAACTACGTGGATGGCCTTACCAATGAAGAAGAAATCATCCTACTCGAGGCAGAGGAGTTCCTCCACCCCATAGGAAATTGGCAATCGACGACGTGTGCCAGGTAAGCACTACTGAGCTCACTTTACCAGCCATAACCCATACGGAAGGCAGCATGCCAGTCGATGAAATACCAATCAGGGAGAAGGTAAAAACCATTTCGGTAGCAAAATGGTGTCAGACGGAGGAAGAGCAGCCACGAGACCTCAACCTCCGAACCGATACCGACCCCAACATTATTCGTATCGGTACTTCCGTCCCGGATTCCCTCCTACCGGAGGCCGAAGAATTATTCCACGCTTTTAAAGACGTGTTTGCATGGTCATACCATGATCTACGTAGCATCCCGTAAGACATAGCTCAATACAAGATCGAATTCGACGCCAACATCCCCCCAACCTATCAGGTACGCTACCGAATGAATCCCAATTATGCCGCAGCTGTAAAAACCCATCTTGACAAACTTTTGCACGCAGGATATATTGAATTTGTGGACCATGCTACCTGGTTATCACCAATTGTCGTGGTACCTAAGAAGAATGGCAGACTTCGAATTTGCGTTGATTTCAGGCGTCTTAACAAGGCAACCAAGAAGGATCCATATCCACAACCGTTTACCGACGAAGTCCTAGACTCAGTAGCAAGGCACGAAATGTACTCCTTCCTCAACGGCTTCTCCGGATATCACAGATCAAGATTGCAACCGAGGATTGACACAAGACGGCGTTCATTATCGACTGGGGTCCGGATGAAGTCTTCAACTCGGAAGCAAGTCTTGAAATGTACTCCTTCCTCGGCGGCTTCTCTGAATTTCACTAGATCAAAATTGCACCCAAAGGACCTACACAGGATAACGTTCATGAATGACTGGGGTGCCTTTGTCTCGGTAGTGACGCCGATGTACCAGCGCGCAGTCAACCAAGTTTTCAAGGAATACCTTGGTGATTTTATAGAACTCTTCCTCGACGACTTTAGCATTTATAGTATAATCAAGACGCACCTTGACAAATGTGAAGGGGGGTTTCTAGGAACCGACCTTAAACGAATGAGACTGCTCCTCACAAGCCTACTCTACTCTAGACTAGTCAATAGAGATTGAGGAGTAGTAAGACGTTTCTAACAAAGGAGAAGGTACTGTCGACTAGGAAAAAGCACCAATATCCTAGTAAGTTAGCTCCAGCATACCCACAGGCTACGGCAACTAACCAAGATGCAAACACAAAGAGCGATACAAGAGCAGGAAATGATACTACTAGAGCAGTAGACTAACATACTAGTGCACACAAGATGGTTTATAACAAGAATGAAGTACAACTGAGGCTGCCAGTAAAGAAGATGTACAAAATGTATAGCAACAACTCTCTCAAAGAGAGGAAAAGTACATATAGGAGACGGGACTGACAGTGTGTCAAACTAGTCAACCGGAATAGTCGGGTCGACTAGTCTGTACCAGCCTGTACTATCAGGTGTCGCCTGCCGGGTCTATTCTTGCCGGGTATTGACTAGCCTACTCTTAGCCTAAGGGAATATCCAACGAATATTCGATTAACATTGCCCTCCCTCTAAGCTAAGTACACTCCCCTGGACTTTAGTCTACCTCGGTAGGCGATTAGGGAAAATGGTCACGAGAAATGACAAAATTACCCGGAGTCGAGATATCTGCAAGTAGTCGACCCGGACTATGGTCGACACGTCACTGGTTGACGTCGCTAGAGTCCTAGGTCATGACAGGTGAGCGGATATCTGAAGGCATGCCTGAAAAGTCGATCTCAAGAGAGTGTGGTAAAGAGACTGTGGGTGAGTCGAGTGGCGTGTCGACTGCAAATGGTGTGTGTGCTGTTGTCGTCTGGTCGAGTGCTGGGATGTGCTGTTCCTGCTGGTCCTGCTGGTCCTACTGGTGCTGTGGTGGAGGAGGGTGCTGTTGTCGTAGCAGGTGGTACCGGATACTCCCTTAGAGTGCACTTTTTCGTATTAAGAATGCTCGTAAAGGTGATTTCCGGGTTATCGTTCCGCGGAGACTCTGTGAAGTAGGAAGTTTCCGGAAACGGGTCCGGATTGGTGAGTCCTCTCTCCGGTCACCAATTAACTCCCTCTTTCCGTACTAAAATCGGATCTTTCCGACTGACTTATCCGGCTATGGCTAGATCCGGATTCTGTACAGGTTGGAAGTTTATCCAACCCTACTCTACCCAGTCTTTCCTAACCACCTAACCTGGTTTACTTAACCTTTGTTTTCCCTCAAAGGGTTCTCCATTTGCATTTTTAAGGATGCTGGATTTAAAGACACACCCTCCCCTACTGATTTCAGTGACGCGGAATTCACCACCTCCCGGTCATCCTAACTCAACTCCCCAATCCGGGTACTTTTCGTATTGCTCTTCAACTATAGATTTATCCCAAACCCACAGCCGGTCACACAAGCGCAACCCGGTTTCCCCTTCTCTCCAAAATACTACAATGACTTGTTAGCCGGAATGGATAGTATCCGGGGTGTCCGGAAGAGATTGGATTCCTCATGAATTGTTTTACTCTGGTTTCTCCGTACCTTGAAATTGCAAGATCTACTCGAGTGTTGGCACCTCTACCGAACTACCCGTTCAGGAGTTCTTTGAAAACCGGAGTCCCCCGTGTTGTTCACTCAGCCACTAACTCGGGTTCTCCCCTGCAACCGAGCGGAAAAAACCCCACACTCAAACGATCCTAACTCTTCCAAATCTTCTACCCGGTCTCTTAACTGATTCTACACCAGAACCCAGTTAGTCCATCCGGTTACCAAGGGACTAATTGGACCACTGATTCAAGCAACAACACAAGCACACACACACATGCACACTACTTTGTGGAAAAGAACATGCGCCTCTACTCATTTACACGAAACAGTGGTACACAAAAAGACCCAAGGAATGAAGAACATTCCTTGATAAGAAGCCACCTCAAACGCCCGGATCCGGGAAATCTTGAGATCCTACAATTCCAGGATCCGGAAATTCGGGGAGCTTTCTCCGCGGTTCAGTTTCTATCCTAAATTGCGACTATTATTTAAATCCTAAAAAGTCTTTACACAAAAAGTCTTCTAATCTACCTACTCAAAAAGCCTATCCTAAGTGGCCGGATCCACTAATCCCGGATCCAACTCACCCCCGGAGTCTCCGGGCAGCGACTCTTCCGCTCCCTTGTCTTCCACTTGTTGCCCCTCCTTGTTCTCCGGGTTCTCCACCTGGTTTGGAACAGCCGGTTCGCTCCCATGCTCACCACGTCCTCCCTCTTGCTCCACGTCCGGTTCGCCCCCTTTTGCACCGTCCAGTTGACCAACCAAGTTACCTCCTGGCCCACCCTCTGGTCGTTCCTCCCTGCCCGGTTGGACACCCATCTCCCCCATATCTTCCTGTGAGTTCAAAAAATCTGCCGGGCTTGCTCCTCCGTGGTTGACCACCTGAATCGGCTCCACTTCTTCTACCGGCCGGGAAGTATGCTCCTGAGTCGAACTCCCAG
This sequence comes from Pohlia nutans, assembly GCA_022496805.1. Taxonomy (NCBI): domain Eukaryota; kingdom Viridiplantae; phylum Streptophyta; class Bryopsida; order Bryales; family Mniaceae; genus Pohlia; species Pohlia nutans. The sequence goes on along the minus strand of CM040106.1, from coordinate 6,439,120 downwards.
TCCTGAGCAGCCTGTCCAAATCCCCTACCTGAGCTGCATCCGCGGACAACCGGAAAGTCCCCTACATTTCATCCCCGGATACTACTCTCACGCCCCGGTTGTTCGCTTCCACGACATCCGGTTCAGAGACGGAGGGGCCCTCCAAGATCACTTATTCCGCCAGCGCCCGGAACTCCACCAATGCCTCTTCCACCTTGGCCGCGTAATCCCTCACAATGTTCTTCACCTGGACTGCTCTTTCCATCCTCGGTTGGATGATCTTCGCGTCCAACAGCCGGGCCTTGGCGTGCACCTCCCCTTCCTGTTGGAATAACCGGACAAACTTCGTGATGTAGGTTCAGTCAGTCTCCTCCGCCCATTGGATGAGCTGCTCCTGCTTCTGGATGTGCTGCTCCTATTTTCGGATATGGGCCTCCATCTTTCGGATGTATTCCTTCTTCTTGCGCAGCTCCTCCTTTTGCTCGAGCGCGAGAAGGACCGCCTGGCTCGCCTGTTCCCGGTCTCGGTTGGCCTTCTGCTTGACCTTCCTGACCAGCCCCGGGTACTCCACTTCCCTTACCGGTTTCCCACTTCCCTTACCGCAGTGAATAGAGGAGTGTACCTCTCCTCTACCACATCCAGGGCTACCCAAGCCGTTAGGAGGATGTCTTCTGCCGAAAGGATGGCGACCTCCTTGTGTGCCTCCCCGGATGGTCTTGCTTCCGGGGCTGGCTCTGTTCTTGCAGTTGGCCCCTATATCCGGTCTCCCTCGTCCCCGGATTCCTCCTCATCGGAGCCCTCCTCCTCGTCATCCTCTCCATCTTCTGCTTGTGTCGGACGAGCTCCTCGGTTGTTCACCGGAGTCGTCTTCGTCCGGCCCTGACCCACCTTCTAGGGTAGAGTAACCTCCTCGATGTCCGGATCTTCCTTCCCATCAGGCCCGAGGATCAGCTTCCTCTTCCGTCCTTGCTGCTCCTGGAGTTGCACTTCGGAGGGGCCTCCCTCATCCGGTTTGGGACTCGCTACCGGATCTTCCTTCTTCTTCCTCCTCAGCTCCAGTTGCGGCCCTTCTTGCTCCGGTTGAACTCCCTCCGGGTCCTCCCTCCGCTTTGACCTCACCTCCTATCGAGGCCTTGCTCCACCCGGTCGGCCTTCCTCTGGGTCCTCCCTCTTCTTCTGTCGCTCCTTCTAATGCGGCCTGGCACCACCCGGTTGTCCTTCTTCCGGGTGGTCCTCCTTCATCTTCCTTATCTCTTTGGGAATGGCCCTGGCGCCACCCGGTTGTCCTTCTTCCGGGTGGTCCTCTTTCATCTTCCTTATCTCTTCAGGAATGGCCCTGGCGCCACCCGGTTGTTCCCGCGCCGGATCTTCCCTTTCCTTCCGGAGTTCCTCCCGGATGCTCCCCCTGTTCGATTGGGGCGTCCTCGGTCGCTTCCTTCCCACCGAGTGCGCCCTTTCCCTCTCTTCCGATTTCAATATATGCGTTGGCCGGTTTCGTGCTTCTCCCGGATGCGCTGCCTTCCTCTTGGCCGGACTTCTCTCTTCCAAAATCGGTGGAATCTCCAACCTCTTCTTCTCCTGTTCCGTGATGCATCCGTGCTTCTTGTACAGGTGATAGAGGAAAGGGGCAAGAGGGCAACCCTTCTTGCTTCCGAGACTGGAGGCCATCCGCCTGGCATTCCGGTGCACCAAGAATCCCAAGTTGATCTTCTTCCGGTGATACAGTGCGGAGAGGATGCCCTTCGCCAACGTGACCGTGAGGGTGGTGGGCTTCTCCGGGTTTAGGATGGGCACCACGAATTGGAGAAGACGCTGCTCTCGGGGATTCAAGCAATCCCCCACCTTGAATCCGTCGTGATCCGAGAGGAAGCTGAAATGCTTCTTCACCCAATCCGAGTCTCCCTTGTTGCCCGGTTCCAGGTCGTGGTCTGTCTCCGGGAAGCTGTACATGAAATGCCAGAGCTCCCAGGTCCAATTCCCGTACTTTGCCCGGATGGAGCTCGACCGGAAGGCTGGCGCCATAGCTCCGCCCTCAATCTCCGCCAACATCTTCGCGTCCTGCACATCCGACACCCTGCGAAAGAGCCCTATGCATCCTATGGTCGTGAGGTCCGTGATCAAGTCTTCAAAATCCTTCGACTGCTGTGGAATGGGCGCAAGCATTCTCTTCTCTGGGATTTTGGTCCCGGATCCTAACTCCCTGCGCGCCATAGCCGCTGCCTCCGGACGCATCTCTCTCCTACTCCGTAAGTTGCGCGCCTCTCTCTCCAGGTGCGCTCTCTCTCTCTTCCGTGATGTGCGCCTAACTTCCTAGAGCCCTCGCGCCTCTCTCTCCGGGTGCGCACTCCCTCCCTTCCGTGATCTCTGTCTAATTTCCTGGCGCTCTCCCTCCGGGTGCTCACCCTTCTCTAACTCCAAGCGCACACTGTTCTCTCTACTCGGGCGCTCACTTTCCTCAATGTCCGGGCGTTCTCTGTTCTCTCCCTCCGGACGCACACTGCGAAACACAAAACAGGGTGGGCGAGGAGGGCAGGAGGAACCGGGGAGGAATGAATAGTGAGCCGCCTAATTTAAGGCGGCCTAAATCAAATTCCGAATCGTGGCCAGGTCCGTCAGGGGCCCGTCCCCCGATGCCCGGTTTCCTATCTGGTTTCCTGCCGGATCCTCAGGCCATTCCTAGTTCCGAAGCAAACATTTAAGTGCGCGTGAGAGCACCACTCTCTCCAAATTAATAAAAAGGCGATCATTGATGCTACTTCTCCTATTTATGGAGACTGGGGCTACCCCCTTACTGCCCTAAATACCCTAACTGCCCGTTTTTGAATAAAATAAGGTTCGATAGCCGGAGGAGAAGCTAAAGAAAATGGCGAAGAAGCAAGAGGAGGAAAAAAGGGCGCGGCCATAGTGCTGAATACTTGCCCTATTGGCCTAGCATTCAAAATTGATGGGATAGGTGAGAACGACAGCCATAACTACGGCGGCTCTTCTAGGGTTTGACCGGTCGGGTTGACTTGTCGGGTCGACCAGTCGAGTCGACCGACCGTGACTAGCTAGGGCGCTTTGGGTCGGCTGCTGTCAGCTTGGCTTGTCTTCGTTTTGTTCTAGAATGGACCTAATCTCTGATTTGCTAGTGAGTGGGCTAGACAAATTGGTAGGGGTTTATCGCCTAGGACTCGGTAGGGTTTGAGTTTGTTGACGTTGACTACTACCGGGTCGGGGTCAAAGTGCTGAAGGCAAACTAGGAGGACAGTGTTGTTGGGGAGGGCATACTGGACGCGATACGAGCCGAACCATTTGCTACGAAGTTTACCGGCATGGACATTTGTACCTTTCGGGTGCCAGAGGACGTAGTCGCCTACGTTGTATAGAGTTGACTAGCCTAGGGTCTAGGCCTATTGTGCTCGGTTCCACTGTTTTGCGCCATGGTGGGTGGCTGCTGCTAGTCGAATCGAGTCTAATTTCTCAAGGTCGGCGACACAGGCTGCTAGTACTCGCCTGGCAGCAAAATCGGTAGTCGATGTCGACCGTTGGGTTGGGATGAGGTATTCGGTTGGCATCAATGGTGTCAGACCATACACCAATTCGAATGGTGTGTGACCCGTGACAACCTTGTATGCCGTCGGCCAAGCGAAGAGGACCGTGTGGAGCTGTAAATCCCCGTCGGTTGGATTCTTGTTGACTAGCTTCTCAACATCCGGACTATGACCTTGTTGGTCCACTCGGCTTGGCCGTTGCCTTGCGGGTAGTATCTCCTTGAAGTCGTGTGTCGGAGTTAAAAATGCTCGGTGAGAGTGTGAACCGTGCTAGTGATAAAATGGGCACCTTGATCGCTTACTAGGTGGAGTGGACATCCAAACCGAGTAAGGATTGCCTCGAACAAGAACTGTGCGGTTTCCCAGGAGGTGTTTTCTTGCAGAGCTCTAGCCTTGACCCATTTGGTGGCATATTCGGTATCCACCAAAATGTATCAACAGGCTGTATGTCGGGTCTTCTTGACTGGGCCTATGAAGTCGAGTCCCCATTTCATAAAAAGGTTCCTCGGGTAGTTGGGTGATGAGCCTAGAGGAGACTGTCTTGGGTAGGCCGCCTGTCATCTGGGATTCATAACACGATTGGCAGTACCGCATAGCGTCCTGGTGTAGAGTCAACCACCAGTAGCCTGAGTCTAGTATTTTTCTAATAGTGATGTCATGAAAAAAATGTCCTCTAGCGTTGCCCTTGTGTAATTCTTGGAGGATTGTTGTAGGCTGACTACCGGTCAGGACTTGTCGAAGCTGGAGGTCTTTGTCGAGTCAGTACAGTAGACCGTCGAGTACTCGGTACGGGATGGCTTTGTGAGCTATTCGCTTGCGAGCCTCCTTTGTCATGTCGGCAAGAAAGGTCCCGGTAGTCAAGTAGTTGACTATCGATTGTAGCCAGTCGGGTTCGGTGGAAAAGAGCTGCGCGATGACTGTCTAGTTTGGTATGCCTATGGCTGGCTCGGCCCTTCAATTCTTGATAATGCGTCGGCTACTCCATGTGCTTTTCCTGGTTTATAAACCACACTAAAGTCGAATTTATGAAAAACTAATAGCCAGTGTGCTAGTCAACCTAATACCAGAGGTTTGTTAATCAAGTACTAGATAGCTAGGTCATTGACATAGAAGACAAACTTATAACTGAGGAGGTAATGACAGAATTGGTTGATGACGTACACCATTGCAAGGGCTTCCTTCTCGGTTGTTGTATAGTTCATCTCGGCTTTGTTGAGTAGTCGGGAAGCGTAGGCTATAGGTTGGTGGATGTTGCCGGTCGGGTTCTGTGCTAGCATCCGTCAAAGACTAGTCTGAGCTTTGGTAGGTGGAAGTCGATGTCACTGTAGACTTTGAAATCGTCTAGGAATAGCTTCATGAAGTCCCCAGGTACTCTTTGAAGATCTGGTTGACGATGCGCTGGTAGATAGGCGGGGAGTTCTTCAATCCGAACGGCATCACGACCCATACATACGCGCCCCACACGGTGATGAAAGCAGTTTTGGGGCGGTCGGTCGGGTGGATCAGTACCTGGTGGTAGCTTGAGAAGCAGTCGATGAAGGAATAGACTTCATAGCCTATGACTGCGTCGAGTACCTCGTCCGTGAACGGGAGGGGGTACGGGTCTTTTTTGGTGTCGCATTAAGTTGACGGAAATCCACACATATCCGTAGTTTCTCATTTTTTTTGAGAACCACGACTATTGGTGATAGCCATGTAGCCTTGTCGACTAACGCAATGAACCCTGCCTTTAAAAGCTACTCGAAGTCATCCTTCACCGTTTGTGCATGGTTCGGGTTCATGCGGTAGTGTGCCTGGTGAGATGATCGAATCGAGCTCGATCCGATGAGTCGCTATCTGTTCAGGCCTCGCAGATCTTCATAAGAGAAGGAAAAGATATCTATGAACTCCTTGAATAGGGATTCGGCACAAGCTCTGAGACTAGGGCTCAGATTCGCATTCAGCTTCAACATCTTGGGGTCGGTAGAGGTACCAACATTGATATGGTCGAGTCGATCCTCTTCATTGTGATTCCAATGTGTCCATGAATCTCAGCTTGTCTTTTATTGGTGTCTAGTCCACCAACAATTTTTCCCGTTGTATGTTGAATACCCTGCGAGATAGTGGTACTAGCCAACGTAGTCGATTTTGTCCTAGTCTGGTCAACTATCGACTCCGTAGCTAGAAGGTTCCAGTCGATTGTGCCCACTGTATGGAGGGTCGGGTCGGAAGCCATCAAGATTTCCTCCTCCTCATCGGTGATGCCTTCCGCGAAGTTGTAACATACTAGCACATGTGGTGTAACCGCCTCGTATCCTAACTGTCGATTGATCTTGACGGTCTTGACGGTGCCGTTGCCCATAATCTGCACCTCGTTGTTGCCCCAGTCGTGTATGACTTTGGCGTGTGGAAGCCAGGGTCGACCAAGTAGCAACCGGTAGTCTGACTTGACTGTGGAGTAGTCAATTACTATAAAAGTGACTATGTAGGGGATGCCATGAATATGAATTTCGACATCCCTTATCAATCCTTTGGGCCGTGCTATGGTGCCGTTGGCCATCCTCAGGTTGAATGGTGCGGACAAGGGCTTGGACAGTCCTAGGCGTCGACATTTGTCTACGGTGATCACATTGACGCCGAATCCGCCATCGATCAAAACGTCGTCTACCATATTTTTGCCGACTGAGACCGTGATCACCGGTATGTGCTTGTCGATGACTGCTGCAGCGGCGATCGTCACTTCCTCCGTAGTCGAGTAGGGTGACTCTAGACTCGACCCTAGATCTGGATGAGTGAGTCGATCCTAAACAAGTGTGTTGGAGGTCGGTGATAAGTGTAGTAAGTCGCGGATGGACACCTACAATTTGCAGTCTTGCAGTTGATCGAGTATCTGTTGTTGGACGGTGCCAAATGCGATGCTGCCCTGGTCAACTGAGGCCAAAGTCAATTGGGATGGGTTGCCTCGAGGGGTGATCGTTTGTTGCGGTAGTGCATCCGCGTCCCATTCGAGTGAGGGCGAGTCCTCAGTCGACTTTGGGTCTTTAGTGGAAGTCGGTTTTTCCAACTCGGCTTGGAGTTGACGAACTTCCTGCATCATTTGATCACGTGGTTTTTCTTGGGTAGACCATTCAGTCGTCTCCGTGGTCTCGTCAGGAGTCGACGGCTCGGGGATCGACTGGCTTCAGGTAATCGCTGCGACCGTCAGGACACCAACTGTAGTGTTCGGTAGCTCTTCAATGACTGCTGACAACGTGTTGGACTTGTTCTCGATCTGCTGATTAAGGAATTTGACAACCTTCGGATCCTCCAGCATGGGACACATGAGTGTCGGATGGTCCAAGGTCTTGCAAAGACAACAAGGGAATATCCGTCGTGGTGTGCCATCCCCGGGCGGTCGACCCCTTCATTCGGTTGTAGTTAATAGGAAGAGGATAGTATGCGCGCGTAGGATGGCAACGATAGAACTCTTGTACCGCATCCAATGCATTTTTTAAATGCCCCATTGGTTCCTTTGAATTTTTCTCAAGGCAGTATCCTTTCCATGATACTAGATACAACAACTTTGACGAGGATAGTATGCGCGCGGGGAGCGGAGAGCGGTGAGCGATGAGCGGAGAAATGTGGGATTTAGAGCAGAAATTTCAGGTCAAGCATGGTCAATGGTACTATAATTAGTAAATATTCGAATCTTCAGATATTTTTAGTAAACTTTTTATCCTATAACCGTGGAATATTTTGTACCTATAACCGTGGAATTGGGTCATTGGAAAATGTTCAAGGCACATGAAAGGCAAACTCAATATACGTATAACCGTGAATCAAAGACCTGAAACTATTTCAAATAAGATGAAATCATTATTTGGCCATTGTTATACACCATTCAAGCATGAAGAGATAGATTTCCTACATCAATTTTTGTGAAATGAGTGCTAGGTTGTTGATACAGACCATTTATGGTTTAGGGTGCAAAATATAACAAATTCCATAGATTAGGGTTTAGTATAGAACCCAAGTTTATGAACTGCAGTAGTGGCCCTTTTAGTCTCACTACTGTTTCATTGACCTAAAGAGTATGCAATTGCGAACAATGGAACTAGGAATAATGAACTACCCTAAGGTGTTGGGTGAGTCAACAATCCACTCTCAAGAACTAGCTTAAATTCATTGAAGCTAAGAGTAGGTGCATGTATGAAGGCATCGACTTCAGCATCAAATCCACATATGAGTGTATGACGGTGAAGATAAAATACAAATGCTTGCAATAAGTCCATTGACTACGGCCTCCCTTAGCTTTAGTCAACATCTCCTTGAAATAAGGTTAGGAGCAGTTTGGGAATTGCAAAATTGTGAGATGGTATTGTTGAATTGTCGGATGTGTGCCGAAATCCAATGTGACAATGCATCCAAGGGCGGGACAGGAACCATGTTCACCTTCACTTACCAGCTGCATGAAACCTCTTCACTGGCGGTATCGAAAGTGCCAGAAGGCAAGCCAGAGGTCAAGACGTCGCAAACCATCTTCAATTGTAGCTCCGGATGACAGTCACCAGGCTCGAATAGCGAGTTACCGGGAATCAACCCGATTGCGTTGAGGCGTTCTTGTATTGCTTGCACAGGAGGCGATGTTGGTCCTGGAGGTCAGCTCGAATGTCACCCTTGGTTTGCTTCTCCATGGACTGCACCCAATGGAATAAACAAGTTCGTTCCTTATTTGGCATTGGAATTGATGCATCTCCACTTCCATATACAATGCGTATAGTATTCCAGTTTGCTTGTACACTGTCGGCCATGAAGCCTTTGAAATTTGGATTCTCAACTCCGTGGCGACCGACGACGGAGTTGAGATTCTTCCAGACGACTATTTAGGCAGCGACGTCCTCAGACTGCATATTGCAAAGTGCGATGATCATGACACGACAATGAGTGGGGTTGTAGATGTGGCAGTCTATGGTGGTCCACTGTTTGACCCTTTTAACATGGTCAAACATAAGCTATGCGTTTTAGAGGTCTCCACTAGGCTGCATGCGCTGGACGAGGTCAACTCCACTACCCGCCCAACTTCAGACATTTTGAACACAAAGACTTTGTCTGACTCCAATCCTTGATTGGGGAACTTGTTCTCTTGGACAAAGGACCACTTACTCGAGCCGCGAAGCTTGGTGATGTTGTCCATAGCTCCAAACCTGCAAAAGTATTTGAAGCTAGTCACTTTATTGCAAATACAAGGCAAAGTGAGCTCCTTACATCTATTGAAGAGTGAAAAGAGCTAATTGAGCTCTAGTGTCTTTGATTGCACACCTTCAGCAACAACGAGCATGTCCATGACCATCTCTTTTGTAGCCTGAAAAACAATGGCAGAGTTGGTTGCAGTAGAAGTTCGCTGCACTTGCTCCTTGACTAAGCTTTTGCCTCTTGCAATGTCGTCACGATAAGCACCAATCTTGACGGGGTGGTTGTGATTGCCAAAATGAACATAAGCTCTGGTCATGTTGTCTTTTGCTAGAACATAATAGATTCTGGCATTGCAGGTTGCAAGACACGAAGGAGGAACCTTATAGCATTTGCAAACCAAAGTGGATCCTTCAAGAGGATTTTATTCTACGTCAAAAATGAAAGAGGAGACTCCACCTCACTCAATTTCATTAACAGCGGTTGTTCGATGCACGCAGGTTAGAAAATCACATTCGATATTCTCACATTGTAGATGACCACAGTAATACGAGGTACAGAAGATCAAACCTAAATTGTTCACAATGTTTGACGTGTGGATACGAGTCCAAGCCTGCCCGTCATAGTGTTTGTCCATTCCATAGAGTTGCTTTGCTCTGCAGTTGGAAAATCATTATGGGATTTAGGAGTCCATAATTGCCACTGCAAATTCAAACCTTGTCAATTGTTGTTTAGTAGTGTCAAATCATTGAGTTCTGAATTATTGAGCGAGAAGGATATCTGAAGTATGGGTCATTTCTGAATTTTACTTTTAACTTTGAATATGGTAGCCAAAGAACGCCAAGCTGATGATTGACAGCCTAGAATGAAATTCCTGTAATATATACTTATAGAAGTGTTTACCTAAGAGTAGTGTATATTGCTTATGTCTGGAGTATTAGAATAGCATTGGACCTTGCAAGCGCATGGAGATGAGGGAGAGAAGGTAGAGGAGGATGAGAAGGAAGAGAAAGGAACTATATTTTAGTAGCTCAAAAACTTTAAGGAGAACTAGAATGTTGAGAAAGGAAAAAATAGATGCCGTGAGTGTGGGCCGAGATGAGCAAACAAGAAGTTCACCCACAACTTTGGTATTGATTTCAATTGCAAAGAGCCACGGATTAGGGGAGTAGCTAAGTCTTGGTGAAAGCGAAGAAGACAACATGGAATCTTGCAACTTGGAGAACACAGTAAGTACTAACATATATAGTATCAATTGTGAATGTTTCAAAGATTTGAGTAAGGAACTTAGTGGACATATTAGAATTAACTCTACATGAAGCCTGCGACAACTTGTTGTACCCAACGCTATAGTAGTGAAGACAACGCAATAGTAACTGTATGGACTCCAATATAGGGTAGGTTGCACTAATGCAATGTAGCACCAATGCAAAATTCCTATGGCGGAACCGTGTCTTATGTAGAATCCTTAAGACTCTTTTGTCGAGCACTTTAAGTACCTGTTCTTGTCGTGCAAGTGGCGGACTTGGGAGTCGAGGGTTCATTGTTTGGGATGGCTTCAAAGCAGCAGATGGAGGTGGAGAGCATTGGTCAGGGGAGCAAAGATGACTAGATGGAGACAAAGTGCACTGAGGATGAAGGTAAGCCTTGGGGTCTTGTTTCACCTTCCTCAATAGCTAGAGTTTTGTGTATTTGGAGCATTCAGATTCTGGGGTTTCAAGCTCTGGGGTTTTAAGTTCTGAGTGCTAGCTCTGACCTCATGGATCAAGCTCGTGAGCTTTTGAGGGTTTCAAGTTCTGAGTGGTGTTCAAGTTTTGTTCGCGCTTTTGAACTACCGGTACCGGCACTGCGATTTCGGTTTCCTCAAGTGTTCAAGTTTTGCTCACACATTTGGTCTGCCGGTACCGGCACTGCGATTTGGTTTCCTCAAGTGTTCAAGTTTTGCTCACACATTTGGTCTGCCGGTACCGGCACTGCGATTTGGTTTCCTCAAGTGTTCAAGTTTTGCTCGCGCTTTTGGTCTGCCGGTACCGGCACTGCGATATTGGCTTCTTCCTTTCGACAATCTCTTTAAAATTAGCGTGGCCAGCATAAGTTGAACTAAAACGTATAAATACACATACATATGTAACCTCGAGCAGAATCAAACTTGAGAATTTTCAATCTTGTCACGGCCGCTTGGGGACCCCAATCAGACTGCCGGTATTGGCAGTCTTTTATCTACAATTTCAAGGGCGCATAATATACCATTGGAAAGGTATTCTCAAGACCTTTCCAACGGTATATTACACGCTTCAAGATTTAAAAATCGTAGTCCCTTCATCGCTAAGAAACTCCAGCAGCATTCAACTTGAAAATTCTCAATCCCGTCATGGCAGCCTTGGGACCCCATTCGGTTGTGACTGACCTTTCAGATTTTTGTAGAGAATAGTTTCTATTTTTTTAGATCAATTTTAACAACCTTGTGATAAAGATCAGGTGTCTACGTTGTGCTTCACAAGGACCCTTGCTCACCTCATTCGGTGCCGGCTACCCTCCAAATAGGGTGTTTAAGTCTGTAGAACAAAATTTCAAGATTTTAGAATAAGTTTTAAGAACCGAGTGGTAGAGAACATGGTGTCTAGTTTGTGCTTGACATGGCCCCGCCCCCATCCTAGCAGGTGCGAGCTACCCTCCAAACATAGTGGTTGAGTTTGTAAAAAAGAATTTCAAATTTTCAGAATCAATTTTTAGAACCGTGTGTTAATGATCAGGGTATCTATTTTGTATTTGACAAGGGCCCCTCCCACCCCAGCCGGTGCTAGCTACCCTCCAAACAGTGTGTTTGAGTTTGTAGAGAAAAAATATCAAATTTTTTGAATCAATTTTAAGAATCATGTGTTAAAGATCAATGGGTCCAATTTGTGCATGACATGGTCCCCCCACACGCCAGTGAATGAGAACTGGGTGTCTTGTTTGTGATGGCTACCCTCCAAACAATTTGTTTGAGTTTATGAAAAAAAATCTCAAATTTTTATAATCAATTTTTTGAAACCAATGTGAGAGATCAGGGTGTCTAGTTTGTGCATCACATAGGCCCCTCCTACTCAAGTCGGTGCCGGCTACCATCCAAGTAGTGTGTTTGAGTTTGTAGAAAAAAGTTTAAATTTTTAGAATTAAGTTTATGAACAGAGTGTTTGAGAACAGTGTCTAGTTTGTGCTTGACAAGGGCAGCCCCACCCCAGCCAGTGTTGGCTACTCTCTATTTATAGTGTTTGAGTTTCCATCATATATTTTTATAATCATGCTTTAGATATCATAACAACTCACATCAAGTGATTTTGTAAATACTTCAAGAATGGATGCGGATGGTGATTCTCAGGAAAATGAAGATGATATTGAAGGTGCTCATTCATTCCTCATGATTGTGCACTTTATATGTCATGATTTGACCATTGAAACACTAAATTCTGTGACTATATTTTGTTGAAGTTGACTTTGTTGACCTAAACGAAAGTATACAAGGAGGACGGCTAAGCGAGCGAGATGTTCATTCCTAGCTCAATTCCATTTTGTTGAGCGAGACTCCAAACACAAGATCTCAAATTGAATGTCTTTGATTCCAACCCTGTCACAAATCTAGGTTGCTCATTCACCTTTGTAGAATGGTATGCCTTCTTGTTGTGAGATCTTTTCTCAAGAATGACATTATGAAACTGACTTCACATTTTATAAAGACTGGATACTTGGAAGGCAACGGTGTTTTCTATGTGGCCATTGAAGATAACAAAGGTATTTAAGACTAAACTTGTTACTCCAAAGATTACATCTATGAAGAGTCCACTCTCCACGAAATCAATTGGTACAATTTCTATGACTCAAAGTTTGATATCGTCATGTTGCATTTCATCCTCTCAAACCGATACATGTTCTAATTTAATTGTTTCTGGAGGAGAAACAAGAAGTCCCATGTCACTTCAAACCTTGTGCACCGACCCTATCGAGTTCGTAACATTGGTTCCCAACCTCTCTCATATTTCCAGTCTTTGGTGTCACCAGAAGAGCTTTGACTGTCTGAGATAATGCAGAAAGGTCCCAAGACTAATACTTGGTTCTCACTAGTCGTTGACTCTCTTAGTGCTCCTTTCAATTAGGTATACCACTCTTTCTACAATACAACCTTTTTTTATCCTATTTTTGTTTCATTATCTTAGCAAATCTCCAAGAGTTTTGTTGTATTTTAAATGCAACAAGAGATTAAAGAAGTCGTTGCTGTTGCTCAAAGGAAGTTCTATAAGAAGTATCCCAAACCAAAAGATTGGACCGCCAAAAGACTTGATGAGTTTGTAAACAAAGTTGTGAAGAAAACCAAGGTTCACTATAAGAGCGAGTTGAAGAAGATGCTTCTTGTTGTTGATCCAGTCAACACTTCATCCTTCCTTGATGAAGTGAAATCTCACTACAAATGTCACGATGAAGAACCAGAGATGAAAATTGAGAAGTTGTGGATGCTTGGCACATGCGCCATAGATCTTTCAATGAAGGTTCTCTGGCTTGAACGTTGAAATCAACCTCTCGTTCTTTGAGTTCAACTCAGATTTCCCAAGCTTGGATTTAGTGATGACTTGTTCTTAGTCTAGCTTCATGAAGCTACTTGGTGGTCTCATGTACGTACCTTAATTTCTTTGCAATATGATTTGATACAATGATTGTAGAATTGTGCATTGAATAACTTATCACACATTGTTATCATTTCATTTCGTCCTTCTCACAGTCTAGTTATCTCTTCTGCAGTTGATCGTCCAATTTGGGGTCATTTTAAAGGGCATTATTCGTGATCAAAAAGCCACCATCAATTACCACCCAAACGGTGGTGATCCGATTCCCACTATCTTTGACTACATCAAGCAGGTGCAAATTTCCCTCTGTAACACTGCCTTTACGGAGAATTTGTTGTTGATAAGGGCATCAACAAGAACTATCAAATTGAGAAGTAGTACCTTTTCAAGCCTACTTTGCACCGTGTTTTATATCGATATTTCAAGCACGTTGTATTCCCCACAAAAGCCATTTCTAGATCCCCTCCTGTTGTTGTGAATTACCTTAAGCAGGAAAGGAAGGACTTTGTGCTCACTGAGGAGATCATGAAAGCTTGGGATGAATGGGAATTATTTTTTATGAATGGGATGAAAATTTCAAATGCTTTGAATGTTTTCATTGTTTTGAAGCTTTTGAATGTTTTTACTACGCGGGAACAAGTCCTTTAAGGCACGGCAATAGGTCCTTTTATTAAACGCATTAACTTAAAATTTTCTTTTATTACACTATAAAACCACGGTAATAGGAGGTGCTTCATAAAAAAAAAATGGAATTTTTTTCCAAAATCTCTGCTCACCACTCACCGCTCACTGCTCACTGCTCACATAATAGCATTTCCCATAGTCGACACTGTTGTAGTTGCCGCTACTAGGACTGTCGCATTAGCTCTCTGGGTTGAGCTAGCAATCGCGTTCGAGATGGCCTGGCTTTTTGCATCGGTTCCAAAATGCTCGTTTCGTAGTCTTGGCTCGCTCGGTCGTAGAGTTCGAGTCGGGTTCCTTGGGTAGTTCGCTTTCCGCTAGCTTGGCCGATTTCTTGGCCTGGGCTAGTGTTGATGTGGGTAGTCCGATTGTGGCTACCTGCAGATACTTCAGTAAACCAGCGCGGAAATTGTTTAGTAGGAAATTATCAGCCGGAAGGACCTCAAACTGGCTGGCGAGTTTCATCATCCGCTCGTAGTTATCGTCAACCAACTCTTTGGCATCGTGTTTCATACTGCGGAAACGTAGGTAAGCTTGGTCGTCATTGTCGATATCCTGGTAGTGATGTTTGAAGGCACCGAGAATGCCATGTAAGTGTTGGTGTGGGTAGGACGTTCATTGAGTCGAGAACCAATTATAGTTGGCCGCATCGACTAGCGAATTTCCAAATAACGCTATAGTAATAGCCGCATCAGTTTCACCATTCAAAGTAAGGGCATTGAGAAATCGATGGACATGAGTAATGGCACACTTAACTTCCTTGTAGGTGGGCATAGCTACCGGATTCCAAGTAGTCGTTCGAGTCGGTAGTGTAACTTTAGGGTAGGAAGCCTGCTGCTAAATCTGGGCTGCAGGTACCGAATAGTCTATCGACGAAGGGTTGTATAGTGCACACTGTTCTAGAAATTGACCATAGGAACCGCAAGATGCACACATGGGTATGTTGGGTTGGTACTGGTTGACACTGGGTAGGACTGATGGCTAGGAAGCTGTCGGTCGACTGTAAGGGTTTTGTGGTAATGGCCTGGTATAGGCCTGTGAAAACGATGGTTGGTTGATGGGCTCAATCATGGGAATGCCTAGCTGGCTTGTTTTGGTAACTAGGTGGTAGGCTAGTCCGAGGGGTGGACACTCTGGGAGTGGTGGTTTGAGCTACCCTCGATTGATCTAGGTTTAGAATATTCGGCTCATGAGTATGAGTGCGAATATTCGGGAGAGTGGGTTGAGTTACAACCAAGTCGACTCGTTGGTTAGATTGATAGATCTGTCTAATCCTATCGACTAGATCAGTCTCGAAGTCGTCTGGGCTAGTCGGATACTGGTTTTCGATTCTAGGTGTCCCTGGTCGACTAT
This sequence comes from Pohlia nutans, assembly GCA_022496805.1. NCBI lineage: Eukaryota > Viridiplantae > Streptophyta > Bryopsida > Bryales > Mniaceae > Pohlia > Pohlia nutans. The sequence goes on along the minus strand of CM040106.1, from coordinate 6,423,828 downwards.
TCATGTCACCAGAAGAACTGGGTTGCTGGTGAAATGTTGTCCACTGGTCCGGTTGACCTGGTTGAGATTCCGAGTGTAGTTGCTCAGACGCCGGGTTCTGGCTTGATAAGAGACCGGCAAGGCGGGAGTCTAATTCGTCCCTACTACGACGTAGTTGATTTATCTCTAGCTGTCGTTGATGCGAAATGATGGGAGGGTCAGTAGTGTACCTTACTAGTCTTTGATACGCACTGGAAGGTCGTTCCGGTAAGTCGAGTGGGTCGTCAGGGACCCTTCGTGGAGAAGACGAGTTGGACATCGTCTGGAATGTGACAGTTGGGCGGGTAAACTGATGAGCCGTGGTATACATGGTCGGTAGTATAGCCAGGGGTCGGGTCGGGAGAGTTGGGATGCCTCGTCCCATTGGTACAGAAGTTTCTTGAAAAATGGTACCTTCCGAGGTATCCATCATTCCTTGTGTGAACTCCATGTAGTGTTGTAAAGAAGGGTCGGTAGAGGTCGATGCTGTGACTTGCCGCCGGATCTCGTATGTCGGTCGGGGGTCCATTCCCGTGGTAGTATCGTGTACTACTGTCGGTGGGATGGTCTCCCACTGCAAGTTTCGCCACTCTCTGTGAGACTGGTTTCTGAGCTGAACTTTGCATGGTCGCCAAATATTAAGGGGGTTTTCTAGGAACCGACCTTAAACGAATGAGACTACTCCTCACAATACTACTCTACTCTAGACTAGTCACTAGAGATTAAGAGGAGTAGTAAGACGTTTCTAATGAAGGAGGAGGTAGTATCGACTAGGAAAAAGCACCAATATGCTAGTAAGTCGGCTCCTGCATACCCACAAGCTACTGCAACTAACCAAGATGCAAAGACAAAGAGCAATTTACAGCAGGAAATGATATTGCTACAGTAGTAGTCTAACCTACTAGTGCTTACAAGAAGGTTTATAACAAGAATGAAGTACAACTGAGGCTACCAGTAAAGAAGATGTACAAAATGTATAGCAACAACTCTCTCAAAGAGAGGGAAAGTACATATAGCAATCTGGTCTGACAATGTGTCAGACTCGTCGACTGGAATAGTCGAGTCGACCAGTCTGTACCAGCCTGTACTATCAGGTATCGCCTGCCAGGTCTATTCTTGCCGGGTATAGACTATCCTACTCTTAGCCTAAGTAAATATCCAACGAATATTTGATTAACAAAAAACTCCGAAAGTGTTTCAGCAATTACCGTAAGTTCGGGATATGTCTCAATCCCAAAAATGTTGTTTTGTAGTGGTACGTCCTCCTGGTAAGGACCTACTCGGTAATCTGTACCGGAGGGGTTGGTAGATACTGAGGGATAGGAGTTTAATGGGAATGCGCAATAGAATACTCAAAAGTAGGTCGCTTGTCACAAACCAAGGGAAGACGGATTGATCAGAGCCTACAAGTACAAACAGAAAGCTATTCGGTAAGCATGAAATCAGAAGAGAATACTTCAAACAAGAAATCACTTATTTAGAAAAATGTGGTGTGCCATTGAGGTTGGCTCTATTGCTTTTATACCACAATACAACCTGATCTGACAATTAGGTTAGATCGGTATAAAAGTGTTTCCTAGATCTACCTGCAGGGGTTACTTGGAAAATTACCGGGGTAAAAACTCAGACCGGTAGACCTATCACTAACTTTTAATTTACGGTTAACATTAAGTTCGATCCAGTGTTATTCTTAGATATGTCGTCCCCGCTGAGGGCAAGTTCCCTGATTCGAAGAAAATGGAGGCTCTCATCACAATGCCTTGCCCTTGCAACATCAAAGACATCCAGGTCTACAACTGCCTAGCCCAATTCAACAGATGTTTCATCCGCGATTACGCCCGAATTATGGCACCAATGACTTTGCTTACAAGAAATGACAAACCATTTACTTGGACTACTGAATGTGACCAAGCATTAACTCAGATCAAAAAGAGTTATGTCAACGCTCCTATCCTTATCGCAATCAATTGGAAGCTTGAATTTCACATTCATACAGATGCTTCAGATATTGCAGTCGGAGCTATGCTGGAGCAGAACCCTATCAAAAAAATCGACTTACCCATTGTCTACGCATCTCGACTACTGTGCCGTGTAGAGAAGAATTATACGACTACCGAGCGTGAAGCTTGAGCTATGGTATACGCCATTTATAAATTTTGGCACTACCTCCTTGGTAAGAGGTTCGTTTTCTACGTAGACCACCTGGCATTGATCTATTTGGTGAACAAAACTCAACTTTCCGGACGTACTGCTCATATGGCAACCAGCATTACCGATGCCACATCCGACGCTGAGCTGTTCAGCATACAACCGGAGTGGCTAACCACCGTCCACGACTACCTAAAAACCGGAACCTTCCCTTTTGACAGGAGTACCAAGCACAAGAAAAGGTTAGCCTACTGAGCCCTCCCATTCCAATTTGTCAATGGCACCTTGTATCGGCAAAGAAAAAAAATTCTTTACAAAAGGTCATCTCCGGCAAACAAACCACATTGATTATCCGGGACTTCATCACGGTAACTCGGGAGGCCACTTTTCTACCAAGATTACCACTCGGAAAATCCTCGACGCCGGTTACTGGTGGCCATCCCTGCATAAAGACGTTTTTGAATACTGTCGGAGTTGTGACAAATGTCAACGCGTCGGAGGACTCAAGAAGGCCGTGACCGGTAAATTAGTTACCACCCTACCGATCGAACCTTTTATGAAATGGGGACTTGATTTTGTAGGCCCCTTCAAACGCACAATCGCAGGCAACCGATACATCTTGGTGGCCACGGACTACGCCACCAAATGAGTCGAAGCGGTTGCACTCCGCGACAACACGGCCAAGGACACGGCAAAATTCCAGTATGACAACATCCTCACCCGTTTTGGCTGCACACTTCATTTCGTCAGCGACTGGGTAATTGTGTGGAGATGACTGAAACCGGACTTAGGCCAATAAGTCTGCCTAATCAAGGAAGACAAGGGGAAGAGGGCAGAAGTTAAGGAGTCAAGTTGAGTTAGTCAGTGATTAGTTTAAGAAGTACGTGCCCCAAGTTCCATAGTATACCTTGGTTCCCCAGGAGGGTATACAATAATGTATACCACTTATACGCTGGATCTCCGTTGGTATACGGTCTTGGACTTCTTTCGCGTACTTGGACTCCTTGCGAGTTAGACAAAGTCAGAGAAAGCTGTGTGATAGATGAGGTAGACTGGGAGTACCTAAACTAAGTAAGGGTCAGTCCCTAGACGTCCTTTGTGTCTTTGGATTAATGAGTGTTTTGAAGACAGAAAGACAGAGTATAAGTGAGAATACGCCTGAAGACGGAGCTGAGAGCAAGGACAGCTTGGTACGAGGAGTAGTTAGAAAGTATAGCTATTCAGCCTAAGCATTTGTATTAGAGTTAGTCAAGCAGGAAAGCACATGTTGTCCCAGCCTTCCAAGTTAGATATCAGGAAGGTGAAATCAGTAGTGAAGACAGAACAGTAGAGAGAGAGAATGCAAGAACTTATGTTTATTTCAAGGATGTAATAACGCACGTATACAGTATAGAGACTAAGTCCACAGAACTATGTTAAACAGAGGAATAGAACCCATGTATTATATAAACATACAACCATGGAATCCAGGTTTAACATGGAATAAGCAAGGAATGACGTCCTGGTACAACAAAACCAGAGCATAACTTAATGCTCATAAGTCTCAAAAACCAAGAGTGTCTCGTCACTATCGTACACTACTCATATACTTAAGCCTGGTCCGTGATCTAAGCAAAACACTACTAGTTCTAATGTCTTCTATCTCTTTGTCCTCCGTGGCGGCCGTGTCTTGGTCCGGTAACATTTTGCCCTCCTTCTCAGAGTGCAATTCGTCCTTGGATTGCTGTCATTGGCACGAACGACGGGCTGCAGATCGGCGGTCGGGGCAAGTCTGCTCGCGTGGTACATGTGCGTGGCGTCTTGGAGGTGCTTGGTCACTGTAGAGGGCGGCTATGGCTGCAGCAATACCTCGGTGCATTAGGTTATGCTTAGTCTTAAAGGTACTGGCATGTTGATACACATCAAACACAGTCTTGCCCAACAGCTAGTTACAAGCAAGGCACTGAACATTGTCTGCCTCCGGATCAGTGTGATTAGTCGCTAAGTCTGGGTTGGAGGCAAAATATTTCTTGACCTCCTCTATTGCTAATCCATAATCCTCGTCTCCATCACTATCATCACTAACCTCGGCCTCCATGTCATGTTCTTCCTCAATTTTTTTCAATGCAAGTTTGTGTTCTTTGAAAGATTTAGGTTTGGCAGGTACCGAGGAAGAAGGCTAACTTGGCGCATCTTGGATTATTGGTGCAGCGGGACCTGGCAAAGCTAGGACAACTGCTGGCAGGCGTGGCGACGGGTGTGGCGTCTCGTCCACGTCTGTAGGCGCGTCCAGGATGTGCACTCGCTCCGCCAAATTGCCGTGCTCGTGGAAAACAGGGAGTAAGATAAGAGGACTTACCTCATCTTGGATTGCTTGGGCTGGGGGATTTGCATGTGGTGGATCACTGGGGGGTGTGTTGTGCTCCTGGCTAAGTGCGGCCATGAACACTACATCTATGTCAATGAAGTCCATCTCCATGCCATCCGAGTTGGGCTCGGATTGCTCCAAGTCCAGATCCACGAGTGCATCATCTACACATGCCTCCAAAAATTCTGAGGGCGGAACTGCTCCTTGTGGCGGATTCGCCCAAAGAATTCTATACGCATTGGTGGCCACGACTCGAGCAGCGTGTTGGGCCCAATTTACCTTGTTGGTCTCCTAATTTTCCCTGGCGTTCTCCACTTCTACTCGCAGCTGTTGCAGGCGAGTGAGCTCCTCGGCATCCCTGGACGCCGTGGATTGAGCGCAGGTGCCTTGTGCCAGCGCCTCATTTAGGGCTCTGCACCTCGCTAGGGCTTCAACAGTTTGCTGCTCCAGGCGTTGAGCTCTCTCTTAGAGGGCTCGGAACATCGGTGACGGTAGCAGATGTTGTACGCTGCGGTGAATGCTAGCGTTAGAAGTTGTGAGAGCCTCGAGGTCGAACTCGGGCGGTGGTCCTGCAGATCTAGTGTGGCGTCGGGCCATGGAAAAGTCTGGTGTATCGGAATGTGGATAACCGGACTATGATAACAACTAATGAGCTTGGTCTGACGGATGGTGTAAAAGGCGCGGTGTCACACAGATACTAAGCAATCATAGAGTACTGGGATTAGTAACTCCGTGATTTTAAACAAACGATTTCTAGAATTTGAACACTAGATGGTCGCCAAATGGTAGTTCCTCCTGGTAAGGACCTACTCGGTAATTAGTACCGGAGGGGTTGGTAGCTACCGAGGGAAAGGAGTTCAACGGGAATTCGCTACAGAATACTCAAAACTAGGTCAATTATTACAAACCATGGAAAGGCAGATTGATCAGAGTATGTAGGTACAAACAGAAAGCTACTCGGTAAGCATGAAATCAGAAGAGAATATTTCAAACAAGAAATCAGTTATCAAGGAAAATGTGGCATGCCAATGAGGTTGGCTCTATTTCTTTTATACCACAGTACAACCAGATCTGACAGTTAGGTCAGATCGGTAAAAAAGTGTTTCCTAAATCTACCTGCTGGGGTAACTTGGAAAATTACCGGGGTAAAAACTCAGACCGGTAGACCTACCGGTAACTCCTAATTTACGGTTAACAGGCATTCCAGAGCATATTGCTCAACACAAGACCAAACTAGACACCAGCGTTCCTCCAACTCACCAGGTATGCTACCGGATGAATCCCAATTACGCTCAAGCTGTCAAGAACGACCTTGACAAACTCTTGCAAGTTGGCTTCATCAAACCAGTCCACCACGCCACTTGGTTGTCTCTCATTGTGGTGGTACCAAAGAAAAATGGCAAGCCGTTTACCTGGACTACCGAGTGCGACGCTGCATTTACTGATATAAAAAAGCGCTATGTAAACGCTCCAATTTTCATTGGAGTCAATTGGAAGTTGGAGTTTCACATCCACACGGATGCTTCCGACTTTGTGGTACGAGCAATTCTGGTCCAGAACCCTCTTGGAAAATTTGACCAGCCCATCGTTTGTGCATTGTGATTGCTTAGCCGTGCGGAGAGAAATCATAGGACTACGGAGCGCGAAGCATTGGCGGTGGTTTATGTCGTCAACAAATATTGAGACTACCTTCTCGGCAACAAATTTGTATATTATGTGGATCATATGGCATTAATATATTTGGTCAATAAGTCCCTAGTCTCACGCCGCATTGCTCAATGGCTCCTATTTTTTCTCGAGTTTGATTTTATAGAAGTATACAAACCTAGTAAAACGCACGGTATTGACGATGCACTATCTCAAAACTCTGTCGCCGAACCCGCCCTCGGAATTACCGACGCACATCTTTTCAACATTCCACCAGAATGGCTCGCCTCCGTCCAAGACTACCTTCAAACAGGTGCCTTTCCTTCTGACTGGAGTATCGAACGCAAGAAAAGGTTAGCCTACCAAGCCCTTCCATTTCAATTAGTTGATGGCACTTCATACTGACAAAGTAAGGATTTCTCTATACAGAATGTTTTTACTAGAGACCAAATTCCATTGATCATTCACAAGCTCCATAAAGGCAACTCCAGAGAACATTTTTCAACCGAGATCACTACTTAGAAAATTCTCGACGCACCATAATGGTGGCCCTCTCGACGCACCATACTAGTGAGTTCTGTGGAAGCTACAAAAAATGTCAATGAGTTGGGGGTCTTAAAAAAGAAGTTTGCGGTAAATTACTTACCACCCTACCGATGGAACCTTTCATGAAATGGGGACTTGATTTTCAAGGCCCCCTCAAATGAACACTTGTAGGAAATCGGTACATCGTTGTGGGTAGCAACTACGCCACCAAATAGGTCAAGGCTGTAGCACTCCGGGACAGTACAATCCAGGATACAGCAAAACTCCTTTATGAAAACATCCTCACCAATTTTGGTTGCCCTCTACACTTTGTCAGTGATCAAGGCGTCCACTTCTACAACACAGTGATTGACGCACTTGTAGAGCACAACATCTACAACATTCTACCTCCAGGGAATGGAGAAGCTGAATCTGCAAACAAAGTGACTATACAGTGGGGTACCAATCAAAATGTCGTTTTTGAATTCGCAGTGAGAAAACGTTCAGTACTGCCAACTTTGAAAGCCTCTCGAGAGCTAAAAATTTGATATTTTACCACAAACGTTTTACCATAGAATTATCCTTAAGTTCGTTATATATATGCCATTTTTCATGGCCAAAAGATTTACTCAAAAAACGTTATTCAAAATCTACCAACATTGGTAGCTATGGAAATGTTTTCACTACTGCCAACTTTTACAGCCTCCCAAAGATTGAATTGTTTTTTTTTTGCCATCAAATTCTTGGAACAAAAACCTTTTTATGTTTACAACATATGATAAAGATTTCAAGGCCAAAAGAGTAATGCAAAAAAAGATAATAACAATCTACCAACATGTGTAGTCGTCGGAAACAATGGGGGATACCATTTGATTACTACCAACTTTGACTACTATGTTGGTGGATTTTTAATAAAAAATTTTGGTAAATTTTTTGGCCATGAAATTTGACAAACATATAACTTACTTAAGGAGAATTCTTTGGTTAAACGTTCGTGATAAAATACCAATTTTTGAGCTCTCAGGAGGCTTTCAAAGTTGGCAGTACTGAAAGTCGGTAGCAATGAAATGGTTTTCCCCAATGTTCCCCACAACTACAAATGTTGGTAGATTGTTATTATCTTTTTTTGCATTACTCTTTTGGCCTTGAAATTTTTATCATATGTTAACATAAAAAGGTTTTTGTTCCAAGAATTTGATGGCAAGGAAAAAAAGAATCAATCTTTGGAAGGGTGTAAACGTTGGCAGCAGTGAAAACGTTTCCACAGCTACCAATGTTAGTAGATTTTGAATAACGTTCTTTTAGTGAATCTTTTGGCCTTGAAATTTGGCATACATATAACTAACTTAAAGATAATTCTTTGGTAAAACGTTTGTGGTAAAATATCAATTTTTGAGCTCTCGAGAGGCTTTCAAAGGTGGCAATATTGAAAGTTTTCTCACTGAAAATTCGAAAACGACATTTTGATCGGTACGCCACTGTACAACTCTTCCAAAAATTGGTCAATCACAACAAGAATGACTGATACCACCAACTACCAACGGTCTTATTTTTTTACCGGACCGCCTTCAAGATTGGTACCAGTCATACTCTGATCCATCTTTTATATAGCATCATTCCAATAATGCCTACCGAGTACTTAATACCAACCAAGACCACACAAATGGACGCAACACCCCAGCGCGACCTCACTGCTCGCACTGCAGACCTCGAACAAGTGGACAGATCACGCTACCGAGCTCTCGAGACTCAAGGGATATCTGAGTGGAACTGCGCGCAATGGTCAAATACTTTGGGACCAACACTTCAATTTTGCTTAGGCGACTCGGTATATTGGTACTCCAAAGGCGCCAACATCCACCCCCGTAAGCTAAAAAATAAATTGTTTGGCCCTTACCAAATCCAATATCGATTGCCTAATATCACTATTTTACTTGTAGCCGCCGCCCTCCGGAAGACCGGAACTTGACACTGTTGACCGTGGCGACTAGCGCTGATAGCAGCTCTTCCATCTTCCTCCACTCCTCTAGACTGATAGCAGCTCTTCCATCTTCCCTCATTGAGAAACTAAGAGTTCTTTCCCGTGTCGAATTTTGTAGGATGCCAAAACAAAGTAGACCTCGGTCAACAAACGCTGCCCTATCGCCACCGACCCGATAGACCTCCCAGTAGGCAACCGATGAATGTCCATCACTTGTCATGCGATAAATCTTATGGCCAGATGGAGGGCCTACGCTGCTAACAACCCAACCGAACTGTAGTGGATTCAACGAGTTGATCTCCACAACTACGTCAACCTACCATGGCAAAGCACCGCCATCTACTCCAATATCGTAGAGTGCTAGATCAACACTGCCCATTGCGCTAAAAATACAATCGTTGCCCAAGTGCACGGCGTTCCCTACGTGATTACCCCGGCTACCATTATCGAGATACTAAAGCAGTTGAAGAATAGGTTGTTCATAGTTATAAGAGCAATTAGAGTATGTTAGAGCTATACGGGCTGGTCCTTAGTGCCTTAGTGTATGAGGAGAGGACAGGTCCTATTGGTTATACCATATTCATTGTAGCACTAAGTGCCTTGGGCTGAATATATAAGCAAGGGGTTTGAATAAGACACTATCTCATTCCAAGCACGGTTTGCTCTACACTTGTGTAAGCATTCTTTGTGTTGTATTCTCTCTCTACCTCTTTTGAATCTCAAGAAGTTATGGGCCCACTCATGCGAGTGCTTTAGTAGAGTTGGAGTACATTTGAAGGCTTGGGGAGGTCAAGGAGGTGGTTCCAATGCTTTGAGGGCTGAAGTTGTCTAGTTTCAAGGTGCTTGGAGCTTTGGAGGTGCTCAGAGGTCATTTGAAACCCTTGTGCTTAGATTTGAAGTGTTTTGGAGGTCTAGAAGCCTAGATGTGGTGTTTAAGGGCTCATCTAGTACATTAGATGCACAAGTGCACATTTGAGACCCAAGAGGGCTGATTTGTGTATGTAGGAAGGTGCTAGATTTACCATTTGGTGGCGCATGAGCGTAGGACCATCTCATTTGAGTGTATTGAAGGTGAAAGAAGCTTAGTTGTGGTATTGGAGGGCTGATCAAGTTCATTTGATGCACAAGTGCACATTTGAGAGCCAATTGGGTTGATTTGTGTAGTTAGTGGTGCAACCACACTTTGTGCGTGTAGAGAGGTTCTAGATCTAGCATTTAGAGACACACAAGCTTAGTTGTGATCTGATTTGAGAGGGAGCAAGTAGATCTTGCTTGTTTAAGTGTAGAAGGGGCTGATTGTGTATTGTTGTGTGCACAAGTTTGTTTGCACACTCCTAGAGGCTGATTTGGATGTTTGGTAGCTTGATTTGCACACTTGGTGTTGAAAGGGCAGCATTTGTGCTTTGCCATGGCTTCCTTTAAAGGTGAGAGTGTTAGGGTGCTTGAGGAGTTCGATGTCACCAACTTCAACCTTTGGAAATTCAAGATGAACTTGGCTCTATCTTCCATAGATCTTTGGGAGATTGTTGAAGTAACGGAGGAGGCTCCACCATTTGATGCAAGTGACAAGGACAAGAAGGACTACTAAAGGAGGGTGAGGAAGGCTATGTCCATGATTAAGCTCAACTTGGTGGATGCACAACTTGCCCACATCAAGAGTTGTAGGGGTCCAGCGGAAGCATAGAGGGTGCTTTGCAACATTCATGAGACAAGAAGCTTGTCGAACATACTCTTCTTGAGGCGCAAGTTCTTTACAAGCAAGATGGAAGAAGGGGCTGACTTGTTGGAACACATCAATAACATCAAGGCGCTTGTGAATCAACAACTTGCTTGGAAGTGCCCATGAGGGAGGATGATATTGTCATGACTTTGCTTGATAGTTAGCCACCTTCATTTGAGCACTTGATTACCCCTTTAGAGACCTTGAAGTTTGTTGACCTTACAATGGAGTTTGTGACGGGGAGGTTGATGCATGAAGTGTTAAAGAGGAAGTAGAAGGGAGCTCAAAGTGGCGAGGCAGCGTTAATGGCGGCTCAAAACAAAGGGAGGACGCCAGGGGTGTGTTATGAAGGTGGCAAACCGGGCCACATTGCAAGGTATTGCTTCCTGAACAACAAGAAGGAAAAGGAGAGTGCCAATGATACAAGCAACAAGGAAAACAAGTAGAAATATGCAATTGTAAGCGAATATGTTGCAAGCAAGGAGGACATTGACAAGGAGCGTGCTTCTGCAAGCAATGATGGAGATGACAACACCATGGCAAAGTGGATCATAGATTTGCGAGCCACCAAGCACATGACACTCCAAAAGCAGGGTTCCAAACATATGAGGCAATATCACCACCATGCAACGTGCCACTTGGGGGATGATAGCATTGTGGCTGCGGTTGGCATTGGTACCATTGTTGAGGAGGTTGTAGTGATGAAGCAAAAGATCAACCTGAAGGAGGTGCTTCACATTCCCAAGTTCAAGAGGAACTTGATTTCGGTAGTGAAGCTTGCACTCAGTGGTTTGAAGAAGGAGTTTGATGATGCATGCATGCATTGTGAAGGCTGCAAATAGAAAGATGATTGCTAGATTGCCTAGAGAAGAGAGCTTGTATGAAATGCCCTTCTCCATGCATGACTTGGCAAATGTGGCATACCAAACGCCACAATCAGCACCTTTGAATGTGAAGAGTGTCAAGGCTCTTCAAAGCATGGTGAATGGCTTACAAATCAAGGATGGTGCATCTAATTCAGCAGTTTGTGATGGATGCATTGAAGGCAAGTTGTCTAGAACCCCATTTCCAAGTGAAGGAGGTCAGCGTGCAAACAAGCCCTTGGAGCTTGTGCATTTAGATAAATTGTGGTCCATAAAAGACCATTTCCATAGGGGTTTACTTAACCTTTGTGACTTTCATTAATGATTTCTCTAAAAAGGTGTGGGTGTATATGTTGAAGTCCAAGGGAGAGGTGTTTGCCAAGTTTGTGGAGTTCAAGGCACTTGTGGAGACACAATCAAAGCACAAGGTCAAGGTATCGGACAATGGAGGGCATTTCACTTCCAAAACTTTGAGCGCTTCTTTGAGTCGCATGTAATTGAGAGGCAACTATCGACACCCTACATTCCACGACAAAATGGAGTGGCGGAACGTGAAAACCGCATGATTGTGGAGATGGCAACGAGCATGCTTCACCACCAAAACTTCAACAAGAACCTTTGAGCGGTTTAGGTGGTTGCGGCGGTGTACACACAGAATAGGTGCCCAACTAGTGCATTGAAATCAATGACACCCGAAGAAGCAAAGAGTGGTAAGAGGCCTACTATCACACACATACGTCTGTTTGGATGTATTGCTTATGCAAAGGTGCCGGATGCAAAGAGGACCAAACTAGATGCAAAGGGCACAAAGTGTTTGTTCTTTGGTTATTGTGAAGGCACCAAGGCATATAGGCTGATGTGTTTGGAGACTTAGAAGGTCATCAAGTGACGTGATGTGGTATTTGCAGAGGAGGCCACTTGAGAGGATGCAAATGTGAAGATGCATCCAAGTGGGAGTTTGGAGCTACCTACAGTGATTTTGGTGGATGCACCTCCGATTTCAGCGCCCGTTGCACAAGGGGCACAAGGGGCACAAGAGGCACAAGAGGCACAAGAGAAGGAAGTGGTGGAAGAGGAACAACCACCATGTGAGTAGATTGGAATGGGACAGCGTGCACAAGGCTCAAGGTACCCCATAAGGGAGAAGCGGCCGCTTGGTTAGTTGTGGTTGAATCACATTCTTCCACCTAGTGAGGTAGAACGTGCAAATGTTGCATGTTTTGATGATTTATTTGAGTTTGGGTGATGCTATGCAAAGTGTGGATGCAAACAAGTGGGAATTGGCTATGCAAGAGGAATATGCATGTCTTATCGCCAATGGCACATAGGAGTTGGCCCCATTGCCCAAAGACCGCAAGAGTGTTGGTTGTAAGTGGGTGCTTCGAACCAAGAGGGATGCCCGTTGCTAAGTTTACCACCATTCATTGCATGCTGGCAAGAGGGGCAGCCATAGAGTTGGAGATTCACCATATGGATGTAAAGACGGCATTCTTGAATGGTGAGTTCGAGGAGGACATCTACATGGACCAGCCCTAAGGCTTTGTGGAGGAGGGCACCCAACACCTTGTTTGCAAGCTTAAGAGTCGTTGTATGAGCTCAAGCAATCTTCAAGGGCGTGGTACCAAAGGATTGACTTGTTTTTCATCCAAGAAGGCTGCTCTAGAAGCCATGCAGATCACTCCTTGTATGTGGAGCAAACAAGTGAGTTCTTCTTGATTGTGATCATCTATGTGAACGATTTGATTATCTTGGCTAGTGATGATTCGGCGTTGGGGTGGTTGAAGTCCAAGCTTCAGAAGGAGTTTGAGATGACTGATCTTGGGCCACTGAAATTTTGCCTTGGTGTTGCATTTGAGAGGAATCGCAGCGCACGCACCGTCACCATGAGCCGAGGCAAGTACATTGAGGAGGTGCTGAAGCGATTCAACATGGAGGAGTGAAAACCCATTGGCACTCATCTTGATGTGAAGGGGTCGTTGTTGAAGCTTTTGGAAGAGGAGTTCTAGGAGGTTAAAGAGGAGATGAAGCCCATTCCATACAAGGTAGCAGTGGGGTCGTTGATGTATACAATGGTGGCCACAAGGGCTGACCTTGCATTTCCGGTGAGCATGGTGAGCCAATTCATGGCATAGGCTGGTCCTCAACATTGGATGGCGGTAGAACACATCTTGAGGTATTTGAAAGGTACCATTGATTTCGAGTTGTGCCTTGGTGGTGAGGACATTGAGATGAAGGGGTATTGTGATGTAAATTACGCGGGTGATGTGAATGAACGCCAGTCCACGACGGGGTATGTGTTCTTTATAGGAGATGGTGCAATCTCGTGGAATTGCAAGAGACAATCAACGATAGCGGTGTCTACTACGGAGGCGGAGTATATGGCAACTAGCCATTGCTTGAAGGAGGCATTGTGGCTTAGGCAACTATTGGCGAATGTTGGGTTTGTGCAAAGGGAAGCAACAACGATCGTGTGTGACAACAAAGGGTGCATTGCTCTTGCCAAGGACCCCAAGCACCACTCTCGCACGAAGCACATTGATGTGCAACACCACTTCATTCGTGAGAAGTTGGAGGATGGACTGGTGAGCTTGAGGTATTGCCCAACGAAAGACATGGTGGCTGATGTGTTAACCAAAGCGCTTGCTAAGGCATGGCACGAGAAGCTCACTAAGGCAATGGGATTGCGAGGTAGTAACTACTCGCAAAGTGGGAATTTTGAAGAATAGGTTGCTTGTAGTTATAGGGGCAATTAGAGTACATTAGTATAAGCTATATGGTCTGGTCCATAGTGCATTAGTGTATGAGGACAGGATTGGTCCTATTGGTTATTCCATATTGATTGTGGTACTAAGTGCCTTGGGCTGAATATATAAGCAAGGAGTTTGAATGAGACACCATCTCATTCCAAGCACGCTTTGCTCTGCATTTGTGTAAGCATTCTTTGTGTTGTATTCTCTCTCTACCTCTTTTGAATCTTAAAAGAAGCTGCAATCCGGTACCACAAAGACGTCCAGGTTCTCATGATCAGTATTTGCATCTTGTCTCCTCAATTTTATACCTTCATTGGTAGAAAGAAGCAACTCACTGTTTGTGCATAACATCTTATATTACATCATGGGCCATCCATTATCATGATTGTGGAGCTTAAAATACTGACCTTTCGGATGATCAACGACCACTTTCTCTCTTTCACCTATGTAATATATGATGTATCGCTTGAAGTCCAAAACTTCCTTTATCAAATGGAGAATGACTGGTTGTGACTTTGGGTCCATGAATGAATTCATCAAATATAGAATTTTGGAATACTTGTTTTCTTACAAATACATACTCCAGCTTCCAAAGAGAGCGTCAATATCTTCATGTGTATGTCCCACCAACAAGAATTTGACATATATCTCACAAGACACACTAATCTGCAATAGAAGAGACCAAAAACAAAACATGAACCGGTTCTTGTTATCAGAACCCGCATTGCCAAGTTGCATATGCAAGACAAGGGGTAAAGGCTCCGCTATTCCTGAAATTTCACTTTCCAGAAAAAGAGAGTTCAAACATCCTTCTTTTTTTGATACCATTACACCAAATAGAGAGTGGGACCTTGAAGCAGCTGTTTACGGTAAATTAGTAACTACCGGTAGTCTACCGATCTAGGTTTTCACTCCGGTGATTTTCGTAGTTACCACGGAAAGCACATCTAGGGAAACACTTTTTTATTGATCTGACACTTTGGACAAATGGGTTTGTACTTTGTATAAAAGCAATGGAGCCAAACACATTGGCACGGCACATTTTTTGAAGTATGAATTTATATTGTCTTTTCAAGTTTCCTTCTTTCCGATGTAAGTGAATTCCAAAGCTTTCTTTCCTGGTTGTTTGCTTGCTTATCTTTGAAGTCTACATGTTCTAAGTTACTAGACTACCGAATCACTACCGGTGATGCAAACAGTCATTGAATTATGTCTCAATATCGCTGAAGTACACCTTCCTTAGTAGTCTTCATTACCTCAGTACTGCATACCGACTAGTAGTATATAAAGGAGAGCTACCACCAGCAAATAGCAATTTTGAAACGATATGGGAACGCCTTCAAGGTCTTGAAGGATCTTCAATATTGAACTACTTGTGTGATTGCAATGACTTGGGTAAATTTCAAGTCCATAGTGAGCATACCTTTCTTCGGTGTGATCACACGCAATCATGCCTGCACTACAAGGAAACAATGTCCGAATTGACAAAAACATGTCCGAATCAACTCGTCCTTATGACAGATTTTTGTCCCTTAAGACACATTTTTATCAATTCGAACAGTTTTAGTCAATTAGGACGTGTCATTTTGGACATTGTTTCCTTGTAGTGCTGTAATCGCAATTGAAAGTTTCATCATATTCTTTTATTTTATGAAGAAAACAAAGGGCACGCACCCTATGCATGGTCGACCTTGTCATGAATTGTAAACCGTCTAGACAGTCCACATGTGAAGTAACCTTTAGCGCAAGTTTGCTTACTTCTTTTTCATTATTTATTTGTCTAACTGCAGAGTTTTAGCTTATCAGAAATTTTGGCATATGGTGTGCTCTTTGGTTTTGGTTTTGGTTGACCTTTTTCATTATGCCGTTTTGTTTGAGTAATTTTAGTTGCTTATCATATTCTAACTGATTTACCGTGGAATTTTTACTGTTAGTCCGATTTTTTCTATTATGTTAGTAGGATATTCTTTAGACTATCATTGTAGAATTTGGACAATTCTTTGGATCTAAAAGTCCAAGTTCTAGTTGTGAGAAAAAATAGAATTCACGGTTTTCTATGAGTAAAGTGGGAGTTTAATGAAGGTAAGAATGAAATTAGTCTAAACAAATGAAATCTATTTGGCTAAATTGTGAGAGTGATGGATGTAGCTTGGGGTGGGATTTTGAATCCCTCCCCTGTCGCAAAGCCAAGCCAATTAGTTTTCTTTTGTGTACAAGCCGTTAGTTTAGAGAAGAGAGATTGGGTTTTTTAGCTCTACATCTAGTTAGTATGCTAGTCTTCTCGATTTGAACCTAGAAAAGGATAGTAAGATCAAGGTAGGGCTTCTGTCTGTGTGGATGTAGGAAGTAGCAAAAGAAAAAGAGTTTTTGGGTTTTTTCTTGGAGCAGAACCAACTTGAGTGGAGTAACAGCATGAGATCGCGAGAACGGAACGAGGGCCACGTGAAGGGCATACTCGGGGAGCGTAGGCAGCAGCGAGACGACGTGAAAGTAAGAGATAGATTGTACGGGGACGACGACAAACTCATAGAGTGCAACCAATCCACCAAGGGAAGAGAACGACGATCCTAGCACAAGGGAACTCTACGGATTTGTACGGTTGACAAAGCGCATTCCATTTGGAACGAGGACAAGTATGCTCCAATGACATGATCTTGCTGCAGGGTTGGCATGAAGGGACAAGGCAGTACGGTGTGGAGCGATTGTGCGGTTAGGGGAAAATTGACGAAATAAGAACCAACTACACAGCGTCTATTAGTGCGTGTCCACTATAACAAAAAATTGTAAAAAAAAATACCGCACTCAAAATTAACTACAGTTCTATTTGCCACGTTTTTGTGCATACCAGTATAGTGGGCTGTCAGCTTCTTTTGAAGTTTTTGACTGCAATTTTTGGACCTTTAAGGCGTGTAATATATCGTTGCCAAAAGTATTAAAAATTACAAGCTCCAAAGTTCTAGAACTTGTAATCGGAAATTGCAAAAAACAGTATCTCTGCGTGTAGTGGATCTGCACAAAAACAAGGCAAAAAGAACCGTAGTTAATTTTGACTGTGGTTTTTTTTTAACCATTTTTTGTTATAGTGGTCAAGATCAGTATCAAAATTTGAGGCAACGCGATCAATTGAGAGTTACAAACGGCGACGAGGGCTAGAAGAAGACATGGCGACGACGGGAATCAGTTTCAAGGCGCATAGAGGTTTCGAAGGCAAGGTCGAGCGGCATCAGCGAAGACAAGGGTTCATACTGCGGTTGCAGGGAGCAACGAGACAGCTAGCAAGGGCCTGGAAACTTGAAGGCAATGAAACCACGGCGCAGTGCGATTGCGGTGCAAACTGTCAATGTGCACTGCAAGAGGCAGCGAAGGAGAAACAACAGAGGAGGCGATTTGGAGGCGCCTAAGTTCTAAGGCACGGCTGGAGATCTGCGACGGAGGCAGAGAATGCACAAATCGCACCTCCAGCAATGTGATTTATAGACATTGGCAATCACGCGCGACGATGAAGAAGTTGCAGCTCCTGTAGTTGGTCGCGGCGGGCGTCGGAGGTCGACACGGCCCTGTCCTTTATCCACTAATATTATAGAAGTGGCAGGTTGACATTAGGGTGGGGGTACCCTCCGATCTCCCTCTTCTTCATTTTTGATTGCCTTTATTGGAATACAGATGATTGTGAAGGATTAGGATAATAAAGAAGTCTAATATGACATAGATTGGTAATTCTTGTTGCCCATTCAAACATGGATTTTCTTACAACCTTGGTGATTATTGGTTTGCAATTGTTGTTGGAAACTTGTTATTGAATTGGTGTTGTGTAGTGTGAATTTGGTCCGGTGAAAGGTATAGCGCGGAAGCGATGCCAAATTTTTACCGGGCCAACTCGCACAAAAATTCTAGAATGTAGGAGTAAGAATTAGGTTTTTGAGCACGACACGGAAGCGCTGCCCAAATTCCCTCCAAACTCCTCATCATTCCATGAAATTGCTATCCAATTGTAAAGGTGTTTGTTGTAGGATTTAAGGCTCAAGAACATTCCGATTCGTGGGGTCTTGATGCCCATTGTAGAACCCAGGTGTGTGCTATAACTTTCTTGCACAAGTCCAAAAACCCTAATTAGAAGGGTTTATTCACCAATTTTACCTAGTTTAATAATTCTTGGTACTTGGAGGAATTGAGGAATGCTTGTGACTCTATATTGTGTTTGCTATTGATTATTTGAGCATTGTACGTGTGCTGTAATTTTCTTGCATTCACCCATTGTGGTACTTTGGGCATTGTTTTCCCACTTTTGTGCCCAATTCTTCTACCGTATGCATACCTAGTTCAACGGCATCTATTGCTTGGAGTATAAATATCAACCCCTAGGCCGGCTATGTGATGCGTTGATTGGGCAACCGGTCAAAGTGCTCATATGAATTATACAAAGAACATCCTTTAGCCTTTGGATTGATAAAGAACGATTCGAGTAGTATTACTCGCGATGAGCCCGCTGTTGATCAAAATGGTATTTTAGCTTCTTAATCCACATATTCTCTTGAGAAGATCCGTGCACCATTGACTTGATCATTGACTCATTCTTGTCACATGTGAAGCAACAAGACAAATTGTCACCCGCTGCCTTTCTAATCTTGCTAGGAGTGTTGCGTGCAACGCATTTCAAGCCCAATCTTTTATTGATGCCCTTAATCTTTGGAATAGCATCCCTGAACTTAAAAGAGGACGACAAGGACCGCGATACAGCTTTCGCATCAGTTGTTATCACCTTTGCTTTGTGAGGCATATGATCAGCAACATTATCTATTAATGTTTTCAGAGTAGCAAAAAATTGCTTTACATGCAGACGGGGTTTTTTTTTACCGACATTACCAAGACATTGAGCACGCAGCCCAGCTGTAGCTTCCACCTTTTCTCTGTAGAAGGTCGTTGGGGGAAGCCCAGTTATATGTTGCCAAGCACGCGTGCATACATCAATGCCTTCAGTAGTCACCATCATCTTCTTGTCGGCTGACATGTGAAACCGATTATGGACATCCATCTTAAATTGAGCCTTGAATCTAAACCTGAGGACTCGTACATCTGTTTACTAAGACAAATAATTTTTTCTAGAGGGAATGGCTAAACACAATTCTTGCTACAACATATCTTGCTAAGTAGCAACCAAGAAGAGAGACTCCAACGTCAGCAGCTCCTCTTCTCTCTTGTTCATTACAGTGCAAGCATTTCTTTGTTCTGACTCTTATGGCCAAATCCCTTTCCTCTTTGGATTATTACAGGTGAAAATGGTGATATTGTATTGGACCCGACAAAAATGATCAAAGAGTGACCATTTGTCACATATAGCTCTAACAAATACCTTTTGCTACAAGGTCCCTTCATCGTTGAGAAGTGCTACAAACTTGGTGATCTACCTGTTTCTTGAAAGTCCTCGTCAAAACCAACCCTATTTTGGAATATATAGTACCCATGGAGGTTTGGAATAAAATTGAGGCATTTTAATATTTTTTAATTGCAATTTTAGATAAGTTTATGTGCTACCATTTTGCGCAAACGCGCAAATTCCATTTTTTTAGCCATTTTTACCATTAAAACTAACTTCACTATTGAGGATGTGGTATTAATGAATAAACGGTGTGGATTTGACGTCGCTTTGATGTTTTTGAGAAGTTCGTGGTTTGGATTTTCGTGTTGCCATTACGGATTGGAAGTGAATGTTCACCCTTTTGCCCTCATTTGTGGTTTACTTGGCTTCCATTACTGATAGTAGGATTGTAAGAGGATTTTAGTATAGTTTTATGGTGTTTGGTGCTTCTAAGCATTAGGAGAAATCTGGAGTCACAAAAGGGCCTTCGCCTTTGGCACGTGCTGAAAATTTAAGGCATAACCGTGCACTTTGCACGCTGGCACCAATAGTGCCACCGTAGTGCCAGCAGTGCAGTTCCGTGAGTCGAGCCAATCGACACTGCCAGCACTACCGACACTGCGAGCACTGCCAGCACTGCGGCTTCCGATGCTGTCAGCGGGCAGCGACTGCACCAATGGGTTTACATAAAAAGGGGTACTTGGGCAGCCGGTTCACCTACCACGGGTTGTCTTACAAGGCCCCTTTGGGACCCCAAATTTCTCCTAATGACCTTGATTTGTGGTCCTCGGTGTGCTGCCATTTTTTGCACACCTCCCGATTGTGCACTTTTGCATCGTTTTTTTTCCATTATTGTACTTGACTGACTCATCTCATCTATCTTAGCTAAAGGAGTTCATTGCTTGGAATCATTATCCCCCACCCCTCAGCCCAGTATATGATGCGTTGACCAGGCAACTGGTCAAAGTACTCATAGTGTATATTAAAATCTTCAATTGTATTGATGCAAACCAAAAGAAAATTGATTTTAATGATAACTTATATTTTTTATTAGATATTTTTAAATGGATATCTTAGTTCACATAAGTCAATTTCTTTTTAAATAATTTGCAATAGAATTCATGACAAGTTTGAATCCTTGAGTACAAAAATCATCCAACTATGTACTTGATATACAACATATGACAAATGATTCTTTAATAGGATGTTTGCATGGTATAGGTTTTCAACTTTTTTGTCACAATGCACAACTTTGCAATTGTCTTATTCTTTTAAAAACTCATAAATGTAAATTGGTGGTGAAAACTACTTTAAAAATCTGCATTAAATTAACTAAAGTTATGTCCTTTATCGATGACAAAATAATAACATATATGTAATCTAAATTAATGTTTATGTAAAAAAGTGGTGCCTCTTTGCAATGCAAAATTGCACTATGAATTTCCAAAAGTAAAGGGTTGTAGAGGATATTTTGTACTAAATGTTTTTCAAATGTTCAAGTACGTGAAGAAAAATATGATCTAATTTTTTTCAATTATTTCATTTCCAGAATTAAAAATGTGATATTTCGTTCCATTCACTTGTTTTCCTATTTAAAAGAACTTTTTGAATTCAATTATTTTTTTATGTGCATGACAAAGAAATTTTTCACTAGAGCTTACTTTTACATATTCAACTTTAGAATCAAACATTGTTGACAGATATTTACACTCAAATTTTGAATATAAATTGGTCAAATTTTTATTAAGATAGGCATTTCGATACTCATATTCTTCAAGATAATATCATTTTGACAAACAAAGATTTTATTCAATGATTAGTAACTACAGTCCGATCTAATATGCTTACAAATTCCTAGATGTAGGAAAATAATACATTCAAAAAACTTCAAGAAAAACTTTAAACAATGCGAGGTACTAAAAAATGATCCGATTTAGAAACCGTAAAGTGCGTTGCAATCACATTAGAGTGTACTATACTATCAATATAGATTTATACATTTATTAGTAAAAATCATACAACAAGTTAAAAATATTATATACCTATCTACCATTGAGTGCTTTCACCCTTTGCTTTAATGAAAGTGTCCATTCTTTGAAATGAGTGATTGAAATTGTTTTTGAGATATTTGAGCCTATACTTGTTGAATTATTTGTATCATGTCATCTTTGTCTTTCATAATCTTTTTGATTCCATTGCCTTGTCTGCAATCATCGGGGTACCTACTATAGTGTATTAGAACACCATCTTCCATCAATGTGAGTTGAATAGGGCTATCGTGCATAAAATAGAAGCCATTTAATATATTTTCATAATTGAGTTCTACAAAATCCACTAGTGATTGTTTAGTTGGAGGAATGATGACAAATGAACTTTTGTCAAAACCTTTGAAAGCCGCTACACCATTACAAAAGAAAAAATTACAAAAGAGACAGATGAAATGATACAAATCATCCAACAAGTATAAGATCAAGTATCTCAAAAGTAATTTCAAACTCTCATTTCAGATATACTTGCTATAATGGACACTGTAATTGAAGCAAAAGGTGAGAGCAGTCAATGGTAAATAGATATATAATATTTTTAACTTGTTGTATGATCTTCATTAATAAATGTGTAAATTTTTATTTATAGTAAATTACACTCCAATGTGATTGCATCGCACTTTACGGTTTCCAAATCGGATCATTTTTTAGTACCGCGCATTGTTCAAAGTTTTTAAAATGTATTTCCTACATTTGGGAATTTGTAAGCATATTAGACCTAACTATACATAAATGTAAAAATTGGTTCACTTCCTTTTTTTCATTGCATCATTGCTACGTACTTTTTGAATTGGTCTAAAAATTAGCATTTTAGAACAAATGCACAATATGCACAAATGTGGACTAATAGTCACGATACTTCACATCTCAAAATTCCTTCAACATGGTGAACCATACGATGCAAACACCCATTATTTAAAAAAATTACATATAACTCTATCAAATTTTATAAACCCTCAAATATTTAAATTCTTTATAAATAATTTAATTATCTTTTTTAATAATTTTTATGGTTGTGTTTTGTTTTTTTTTTATATGCATTTTATTCTTTGACTATAGTTTTATAATGAATTATTTTAAATTGTGCATGCACAATTGATGTTTAAAATTGCATCTTAGCAAGAGGGTGTATTTTTTAGATAGACTTAATGTCCAAATATATATATGTGAATATACATATACATATATATACATATATATATATATATACTTATATATATACTTATATATATACTTATATATATACTTATATATATACTTATATATATACTTATATATATATATACATATATATAGATATGCATATTTGTATTCAAATGTAGAAGCAATCAAAGCTCACATAGATTGTACCTTTAAAGCTTGTGAGCTTTGATTCATATTTGTGCATAGATATCAAAAGTATGGTCTTGAAGACAATTTGTTTCATTATATGAACAAAATAATATGTACTATTTGAATATATAAATACATATTCTATATGTATGGATATATATACATATACATACATATGTATATAAATATAAATATATATATATATATATATATTGGTCAAAAAGGGTTATATAAATTAATAGAATAGAATGAAAGATTTCAGTGGTTTGAAGTAAAAAATAGTAGTTTTTATGACTTGCCGGACTACATTACAAGTAGTCTATGGAATTTAATTGAATAGTGTATAAGAGCTACAGACTTGTGAAATTATTTTAAAAGAAAGCAATCGAATAAGCAATCAAAGCTCACAAGCTTTAAAGGTACAATCTTTGTTGAAAATTCAATTTTTTTTGCATTACAGTAAATGCATTTAAAAAAAAATTCAAATCAAAAGTTTAATTCATATATGAATATACTTTAAGAATTGTAAAAGTGGTGACCAGTAACTATATCATTTTTTATCGTCTAGATATAGATAACTTTTGTATTTGATACTACATAATGGTAATTTTTATATTTGTATCCATTTCTTTTCAAAGAATTATTATATTCTTCACAAAGAAGATGTTTAGTTGTATGACTAAGAGTGTCAAAAATTGATGAAATGTTCATATTTAGATATAATACCAGAATCTACTTCCAAAATTCATGCATAAGATTTTTTATGTAAAGATTTTTATTTCATTTCAAAGACGTAATTGTAGTTTATAATCCGTTAAGTACAAAAAGATTTCATATACAAATACTTGAATAGTCTTTTTGATACAAAGATACATGTATAATTAAAATCCCAAACAATTACAACCAAAATCAAACATAAATGCTTTTGTACAAAATATAGGTACATTTGTTGGGCTCAAAACATAAAGTGAAAGAAAAGAGTAACTTTTTTTCTAATGTATTGGAAATATAGAAAATCTCTGTAGAATAAGAAATGTAAATCCTAATGAAAGCAAACAAACTACATTCTATAAAACACTTGATTTTAAGAAACAAAAAAAATGATATTAAAATAACTTGTTTACGTCATTTCTTAAAGTTCTCCCAACTTTCTTCTTACTAAAAAGAATTGAATTATTTAGATTGATTTATGTGTGCTATATATATATATATGTATATATATATATATATGTATATATATATATGTATATATATATATATATATATGTATATATATATATATATATATGTATATATATATATATATATATGTATATATATACAGTGACTCCAAAAACTGAGTCTATGCATCAAACAAGGACTTTAGTGGGCCTTTCACAAAAAGATAATGATATATTTAGGAAATGTAAAATGTAACTATAAAAGAACTATAAGTTAACTGTCAGATGATGTCATTGTGACGTCATCAACTTCACTAGGGTTTCAGTGAGAAGAAGAGAGACGTCGACGTCGCATAGACTCAGTTTTTGAATTGCCGCTTGCTACCTTCAGTGAGAGCTCTCATTTTCTTGTTTCTTCATCGTTTTGAGTCAAATTTTTTTTGTGGGTTTCGTGTGTTTGTCTTGAATACTTCTTGTGGCTTTGTGGAAGTTGTATAGAAAGGTGAGACCTATTTCACGAGAGAAAGAGCAAAATATTGTAGCATTGATAGAGAATGGGAGGAGCAGTAGAGAGATTGCAAAGAGCGTGGGTTTGGCACAATCTACAGCTAATAGAGTGAGAAAGAGGCTTTCTACAAGTGTAGCATTGTTTAAAGGAGGTCGTCCAAAGGTCCTAACAGAGTGGGAGAAGCGTTATGCTTCACGGCTAGTTACTGTTGGCGGTTTAGAAACTGCAACAGAGGCATCAAAAGTGCTTCGGAGAGAGACGGGTGTAAAGATGTGCGACAATACCTTGAGGAATGCATTGAGAGAACAAAGATTGTCTTCTTTTACAAAGGTTAAGAAGCCTGCTTTGAGTCAGAAGAACATCAAAGACAGATTTTGCTTTGCTCAAATGCACAAAGATTAGACTGTGAGTGATTGGGAGCGGGTGGTGTTTAGTGATGAAACTAAAATATGTCGTTTCAATTCAGATGGGAGGAGTTGGTGTTGGGTAGAGGACAAAGAAAACATCCCTATGCGTGCTGTGAACCAAACTGTGAAGCATGGTGGAGGCTCTATGATGCTTTGGGGTTGTTTGACTTGTAAAGGATTGGGGTCATTGCAGAATATACAAGGGCGCTTGAATGCTAGAGGCTACATTGCAATTTTAGAGCAAGATTTGTGTGGTACATTGCTTGCATTTGGGTTCAATCTTGAAGAAATCATTTTTCAACAAGACAATGCTGCTGTGCATACAGCCAAGATTGTTCGAGAATGGCTTGGGAAGCAACCATTTTGTGTTTTAGAGTGGCCTGCACAATCCCCTGACTTAAATCCTATTGAACACATATGGCCTTTACTAAAACGGCGATTGAACTCATACTCTAGTCCTCCCAGTGGTATTCTTCAATTATGGGTTCGAGTGCAAGAAGTTTGCAACTCTATTAGTCTAGAGGAGTGTAGAGGATTGTATGCTAGCATGCCTGATCGAATTGCAGTTGTTTTAGCTGCAAAAGGGCGATGGACAAATTTTTGAGTGTCTTCTACACTCTAGTGCAAAAACCGAGTCTATGTACACACTTTTCTTCAACATCTATATCTACTTTGTTGTAATTGAAATCATGATTTTATCATTACAATGGTGTGTAGAACTTTATACCCTACAATTTTTGTTCTTATGGCTTTTCATTTCGATCACTCTTGTTTCCTACATTGTCATTTGAAGTTTCAAGTTCCTTGCATAGACTCAGTTTTTGGAGTCACTGTATGTGTGTGTGTATGTATGTATATATGTATGTATGTATAATTCAAAACAAATATTAAAATGAAATAGATTTTCTCTCATCAACTACGATCACAATATTTTTGAATAATAAAGCAAGAACAAAGTATTATTTTATTGTATAGTAATGTTTCCTACAATCTGACCTTTTAGTATTCAAGAAGACATAATTTTTTTGTTTATAAATTTGTATATGTTTATGTATCTTAAATTTGAATAACCTTTTTTTTGAAAATTTTCAAGTATAAAACATCAATTTATGAAATTTTATAACATGTTAACAATACAATGCAACAAAACCTGTTTTTTAATCATTTATGTTCTATTTGAATAATGTTATGAATGTTAGAGTCCAAATCCTTTAAAACCTATCATATTATATTAGAAAATGGGTAAATTTATCTATTTTGATATCTATAGTAACTACTTTTATCTTTTATGTTCATCTGAAATTCAAAATTTTGTTTTAGTATTTTATTTCTAAAACTAGTTTCAACTTGATTTATATTCTATAGCTCTAAGAAATTGTATTGGTTCAAATTGATATTAATGAAATAAAATACCATATCAAATTTACTCTAATTTTCATTGTTAAATTTTTATTAAAATAAATTTTATATAAACTATTAATGTAAACTCTAAACTTTCTTAGACTAATGCATGCAGAGTACTGAAACAAAAACAACGCCTTCAAAAGCGAAAGAGGAGCTTTTGGGATGAAGGGTGAGAAATCGAGGATGTGGTGAATTGAATTTTAATCAGAACATTAAGTTACAGATACTTTATAGTCCATTGGTATAGTAGTACTATCATTTGTAAAATGATAAATAGCTAAATCTATTAGAAACAAACTCCTGGAACTTTTTAGTCATTATGTTGTCTTTTTAAAATGTTTTTTAGATGTTTTCTTGTAAATCTTATTGGCTAATGATGATGATTTTTTATCTATTTAGATGCATTTATTATTTATTTATTTAAATTGATGTAGGATTGTAATTTTTATTTCCTTTTTTTTATACAACAATACATTCTTATTGTTTATTGAAAATATTGGATAAAAATTAAATAGAAATATATTGGCTATTATTCTTATCCATCGAGGAAAGAATTTTTTTGAATGAAATACCGTAATGTTTGACACCTATGAATAGTATGTATAAATATGCTCGGATGTTGTTTGTGTAAAATTATATATTTCACCATACATTTTAACACTTATAGGACAACAAAGTTGTTATAGGGCTTTTGGGTATTTTTTTTGATATATGGAAAAAGGGTTGATTTCAGGAAATTAAAAAGAAATCATTTTCTTCCAATATTTCTCAATCTATATATTGGAGTTTTTTATTTCTTAAAATAGTCAATATTAAGTCAAAGATATACTTCCAAAATCTTTTATTTTTGTAGTCAAATAAACTTTGACTCTAAATACCCTTGGACTAATTCCAACACTATTTTTGATACGTTTTGGGCCAATAGACTATTCTCGATTTAATTTACATGCAAAATTGATTAGATATACAACATAAGCGTGATATTTTATAAAAACAAAATTGTGATAATACTGAATATATCCTAGCCCTAACTCCAATTTCAATCATTATTGGACTTTGTTACTATATTTGATTTATATGCATAATTAACTAGAAATACAATATAAGCGTATTAATATATAAAAATAGAATAGTAATAATATTAAACACACCCTTCGATTATGTCCAATACTATGTTTTATACTTTTGGGACCCAATTAGAATGTATTTGCATTTGATTTAAATGCATAATTAATTAGAAATTCAATGTAAGCGTATAAACATATTAAAGAATAACATTGGTAGTAATAATACTAAATACAACTTTAGCCTTATTTCAATACTATATTCAATAAATTTTGGAACCACTAGACTATACCCCCATTTGATTACATGCATAATTAATTAAAATTACAATATAAGGATATTTACATATAAAATTGAATATCAGTGACACCAAATACACCTCTGAACTAAGTCCAATACTATATTTTTAGGTCGCGCTAGAAAATAAACCCTATAATGTAAGCGTCCTCTATAGGAAACTCCTCACGAAGCCTACTATTGTTACTGAGTTGATCCTCGACCGTTGCCGCAACACAAGTAGATGGTCAAAACTTGTCCCTCAACAAAGTTGATGATACAAAAAGCTCTTGCAAAGCTCCTTGCACTGCCTGCTAGTAGAAAAACAAATGTTCATACCATATTCTAGACTCCCTAGTTTTGTCTTCATTGGACATAGTCTTTCAGTACTTGATAAACCTAGTTATAACCTTGAGAATATCCTCAACACTTATTACCGGACATTATGTGATGACTATTGACTATATAAAAAGCCACAAACTCCAACTTTTGCACTACTAGAGAGTGCGTAAAAACCAAGACAAAACCAACACACATCTGTTGGAACCAACAGAGAATGGGTTTAACGTAGCAAACATTTAGTCATCTGCACAGAACCAACAAGTTTTCTCTTGGAACCAACAAGTTCCTGTTGATTTTCCGGAATCAATTGTTTCTAACCCGCACAGAACCAACAAAATTTTTGTTGATTTTGTGCGGGTTAGGAACCCCATTTCTCTAGTAGTGTTGGAATCTTCACGCTATAGTTTAATTCCACTTCTTTCTTTAAAGAGCCAATCTACATTGGTGCAGAAGTTCTTATATAGTATGACTCTGCAGCCACTAGAGTGAAGGTAGAATTTCAATTGCAAAGACTTAGTATAGCCAACAAGTGCTTTATTTACCTCGATGATTGAATCTTGGGTAAAACCTTTAAAATTTGACACTTCCTCCATATGTTGGAGAATTGTGTAAACCAATTCAACCACTACAAG
This sequence comes from Pohlia nutans, assembly GCA_022496805.1. Taxonomy (NCBI): domain Eukaryota; kingdom Viridiplantae; phylum Streptophyta; class Bryopsida; order Bryales; family Mniaceae; genus Pohlia; species Pohlia nutans. The sequence goes on along the minus strand of CM040106.1, from coordinate 6,395,302 downwards.
AGATGGGGTATTTTGTGACTATGAAAATGTGACAGGGTCAATTGGTGAGTGATAGATGTGACCTTGTTGGAGGCTAAAACCTTTGGGGGAGGGCCAAATTCAAAAATATGACTTGCAGTCATCTAGTACTGTCAAATTCTACAATTGTACCATATACAACCTATGGGAACGTCCTATAGCTTCATAAGAGACATCTAGGAACGTGTCTAGCGAACACTTAGTCATATTTGGTAGTCATGGTTTGGCATGATTTATATTCTACAGTTAAATTTTGGACGTAGTCATCTATTTTCTTTTTTAAGCAGCCCTAGAAAATATAGGTTGCTTTCGACTAGCCTCTTGTATTTCTAAGCCATAAATTGTTATCTAGTATTAAAATGTGACTATTTAATTATTACAATTAGTGTTCAAAGGTGAATACTTTTTTTTTGTATGGTATGACTACTAGCGAACAAGGTAACAAAAATTGGGAATTGCTTATGTATATTTTTTACTTAGTTAATTAATTAATTAAATTTATAAATAAATTTATTCATTATTTACTTCATTGGGGAGGAAAATTGCCATGAGACAATAGATGGATTTAGTCCTGGCACATCCAATTTGAAAGGGGCGGTGAAGGTGGTAGCTCTTCTCTTTCTACAACGGTTCAGTATCTAAACCAACGAGAAGATTGATTGAAAGACTTCTAGACTAAATTTTATGAGAATATGGACACAAAGCTTATGATTCATATCAACCTGTACTCAGTAGATAATACAAACTTCAAACTAGATAGTTAGGAGAAAAAAATAACAAATACTGAGGTGATAGTACTCAGAAGGAGTGAAGACATGAAAGAAAATTAAATCAAAGCAAAGAGAAACTTGAAACTAGAGTTCGGAAAAATATGCCTTGCCAAAGAGTTTGGCTCTATTGCTTATATACAAATGACAACCCGATTAGACCTAACTGTCAAATTGGGAAAAAAACCTTTTGTAGCTCTACTTTCTAAGAACACTACTGTAGTAGTTAAAAACCCAGGTCGGTAGACTACCAGGAGTTACTATTTTATTGTTAACACTATTCCCTTTCTTAACCAAGTTAACTCTTAGAACTTGTAAAAATTGAGGGTGCTTACACTATTTATCTATTGGAAAAGTTATGAAGGCGGCGGCTAATATAGGGAGTGCGGGCAATGATGTTGTCTTTGGAGTTAGATGCATTGACGGTTACGGGGGTTGTGTTGTCCTAGTGTGGTACTTTGGTATTGTCCTTGGAGTTCTCCAAAGGTATTGGAACTCTTAGGGCAGTCAATGGGCTAATGAAATCGCCGAGAAACAACTTTTGAAAGAGAGAGTCAACTCTGATTTCCGGATTAGCTAGGGGCTTGAATAGGACTTGCTAGCGAGGGTAATATATTGGTACCTGGGGTGCTAGGAGGAGAATGTTCTTTGCTCGGATTGTGAGTCTCTTAGGTTGGAAATGCCCATCGGTAACGTCGGATCAATTGGTAAATTTGGGCCAACGCAAAAGCGTATTTGTTGGATTCGTCTCAAGTTGCTTTGATTTCGGTAACGGTGGCTGCCATTTGCAACAAAAGTTGCGTAGTTTGTTGATATGTTCATTGAGTTGCTAGCAAAGGTTTGCAATCAAGGCATTGTTTGTCAGGGTGAGTCCTCTCGCTTGGTTGCGTTCTGACGTTAAGAGAGATGTTTGTTTGTTGTGCCTAAGATTGTGTGGCGGCAGTTCAAAACTCGTCTTAGTAGTGAAAGCGTTTGAAATGAAGGTGGGCGGCCACGGCTTCAGTATGGCAAAGATCAGCCGTTGCAGTCGTTAATTGCTCTATCAACTCGGTAATCCTCTACTTTGCGGTAGCTACTAAGGCCCGGAGTGCAGCTTCGCATATCTAAGTATTGATGATGGACTCGACTTGGTTGGAGACTTTATGTATGAGGTTCAATAGATTATATGTGGTAGAGCAGAATATGGTAAAGTTCACCGTTGGTCCCTTTGGGATAGTGAAGTATTGAGTGGTCTAACTAGAATTAGTGTGTAGCTCCATTGGTGTTTGCCCATTGCGTGCGGTTCCACTAGGAAATGTTTTGAGTGTCAAGGGTTTGGTAGCCGGACCGGTTCAATTTTTCCAAGTCGGCTGTGCGAGTTGCTAACACTCGCAATGGGGTAGGATCTTGCTGCGCCAGCTTGGTTGGTACCAAATACTTGGTAGCCATTTGAGGGATGATGCCATATGATAGTTCAAATGGTGTGTGGCCGTTTCTAATTTTAAAGACTGTTCAATAAGCAAATAATATAGTTGATAGTTGGCGATCCCAGTGAATTTGGTTGTTGTTGATGTGTTTTGGATATAGTTAGACAAGGAGTTTGTTTGTTGATTCTGCTTATTGCGGGTAGTATGTTTTTGAGATTGTGTGACGTAAGAGAAAATGCTCTATGAGGTTGTAAATTACTTTTTTGTTGTAACGGACTCTTTGGTCCTTTATAATAGCTCCTCTCTTTCTACAATGGTTTGGTATCTAACTACCAAGCCGATAAACCAAAGTGGAGTTCGACTATGAGACTTCTCGACTAAATTAGATAATGATCGGAATACAAAGTGTATGACTATTACCGACCTGCACTTGGTAGTTTGTACAAACTTCAAACCAAATAGTTAGGAGAACAAAACAAAAAATACCAAGGTGATAGTCCTTGGAAGAAGTGAAGACAAGAAAGAAAACTAAATCAAAGCAGAGAGAAACTTGAAACTAAAGTTTGGAAAAATGTGCCTTGCCAAGGAATTTGGCTTTGTTGCTTATATACAAAGTTCAACTTAATCATTGCAACAGCGGTTTTTTCTAGTATATGGTACATAATAACAGAGGGTGCGCATTGAGCTCCAGCGATGGCCGCAGCGACTCCAAGCTAGGAGTGAGATGCACATGATTCACAGAGATGTTTGAGACGGGGGAGTTGCTGCTTGTGAAGGCATTGGGCGTGCGACTAGAGGTTGGGCTCATTGTCGATTTACACTCCTGACTTCACAAATCTCACAACGGTGATCTGTAGTACGAGGTTGGACGGAGTGCTGGAGTGAGTTGGGTGAGTGTTGCACCAAGGGCAAACAACTCGGCAGGCTGGGCTCCCGCACTTCGGTACCACAGAAGCTCCTCCCCTGACAATTCCGGATCTGTGTTCAAGTGCTCTCACTCTCTTGGTTTGCAACCATCCTTATCCTTTACTACCTCAAGCGTTAAGATTTCTACCGCATCTCTTTTTCCTCCTTACATTCCTCACTTTTAGTTCATTGACCATTCCCCGACTTCATGACTAGCTAGTCCCTTGCATTGTAGACGTGCGCAACCGCAGTAAGCTTAGACGCACCCCCAACTTTATCCTCCCAAAAAACTCGGATCTGCAACTTGACAACAGCTGCAACTCACATTCGCTAGTCAACCTGCCCCTCCCGACTGTTGCGAGCACCCACAATTGCCCAGCCACCAACCAGACGCCGCACTGCACACCAGCGGACAGTCACCCCGACCAGCCAGCAGCCGCGAACATCTCAGGTACAGTTCACAAGATGCCGCACAACTCCTCCTCAAAAACACCAGGTACGTCTCCTGAACCTTCTCTGTTTTCTTACACAGTTGTCATTTCCAAACGCAATTTCCTCTCATACCCCTTATCAACTCTATGCAACCTATCTCAAGTCCAGGAGACACGTGCTCCAGGGAGGGCCACTGCAAGAATTGATAAAGGCAGTAGAATACAAAAATCCTTTCATAAAATCCCACTCAACACATTGCTTATCATGCCATCAAACTCTCAATATGCCCTTCTTTCCAACATTACAAATAGAGAGCACCTTAAGCACAATCCACACATTCATAAATCTCTAATCACCAAACCAACAACTCTCCTCATGTACCCAACTTACTACCTTACTATGTGCTCACCACTTAACCTAACTCTTCTAATTTGTACAGAGAAGCCCACAATGGCCACATCCAATACTCCCCCGGCCGCAGACTCCTATACGCACATGCCACCAGAAGGAATGGACATCGATGACACGGGGGCCCAGTCCAACAAACGCACCACCCGCAGCCAATCTGACCTCCAACTAAAGAAAGCTCGTGGTAGCCCACCCGCAAAAATCACCCCTCCGTCACAGGACATCTGGCTAGGCTTTCCCACTATGGAGCTATTAGCCTACGAGGCAGGTATGCCCCCCATCCTTCCCACCAATTCTATCCCTGATCTCATTGCTGCAGGATTCCTGAAACACAAGGTAGTGGAACTTTTATCAGTCCGCCATTCCTTCCCTCGGGTAGCCCAAAAACTCTGGCCAATTGATAGACCTAAAAAAATAGAGGGCCAACACCACAATGTTACCTAAGTTTCATTCGACGTAGAAGTAGCCACAGGTCTAGCCCTAGATTACCATGTACTCATCCATTTCAAAAAACCCAAAACCCCATTCTCACAAGACCAAATCATGAAGAAGTTTCTACATCGCCTACAGCACATGGACATTGAACTCGGCACAGGCATAGGAGAACCCCTTGCCATACTCTTCAACGGTCCGAAGTCCTCTCGCATCTGGTCCGGCATGGCAAAATTGCATCTAAAGAACCCCGGCCAAGACAGCCACGACCTTCACAGAGGAATTCGACCCTTCATACTCAACCTGGACGATGGAGCGCCCACTCTAGCAAAAATAGCAAAGAGTTGGGACTCGTTGGCTGCAAGCTCTTTGCTCTCAATCAAGGTAACCAGTGCAAACCTGCGTGAACAAGAAGCCCATACCCTCTTCCAGGCAATCGTCACAGATAGTTTCGGATGTGGACAAGAATTTGAACTTACCCAGGTCTCGAAGAACATCGGCAACACCTTTGCCTTCCTCACCACCACTTTCCTGAGCAAGCAGACAAGCTGAAGCGCACCAAAATCCGAATTTTTGGCGAACTTGTTCAAGTTCTCCTGTCTACCGGCGAGCACCTCTCCAAAGACAACATCACCAAACGTAATTGCCTAGTCCTGATTGCCAAAAACCTGAACCTTAGCAAACCTACTAACACCATCCAACACAGCCTACGCTAGCACATGGGAGCCAAAAACATCACCTCGATTTTTTACCCTAGACTCCGAGGATCACACACGCACAATGGAGTGGCCAACATCGAATGTTTGAATGCGGCCAAATATAAGCAACACGTGAAGTAGACTGCGCGACTCCTCAACAAGCACGTCGAGTTTCTTCCTCATCCGAACAGCCTCGACGGATCGGCAAAACCTAACGCAGCAACGCTGAAGAAGTTCGGCTTTACTGATGTCCACACTGCGCTTGCGAACACGGTCGTCGCGTTACAAAACGTACCTGCCCCACCGCGCCGCGACCTCTTCTCCACCAAACTCACGGAGATTGTAGAAGAAGCCGTAAGTAAGGGCACAGCAGAGCTATGCAATGAACTGAAACAGGAGATGCAGAACCTGAAGACGGAGATCAGCGCGAAGGCCCACCAGTACGCTGATACCCTGCATGACGAGCTGCACTTAGCCCTCTCCAACCTCGAAGAAATCTTAGGTAAAAGTATGCCCGTCGTCCAAAGAATCACCCGCCCCGCACTTCCTGTCCCGCCTTCTTCATCCAGTCCAACCGGTAAGCCAAAATAGTTAGGTGCCTCAAACCCATCATCATTTCCTTCCCGCCAGTGTCTGTTCCATCATCATTTGCTTTACATGTTTTGCCCTACTACTATAATCATTATCTCCGTTTATCACGGCATAAATACATAGTGTGGATTTGGATTGTACCGGCAAGCATACTTGCCAAAAAATAATAATATATAAAGACATATTTTTCTCCAAAAACTCTATTTTCCATTGCACACACACTCCTCAAAACTACCACCAAAAACAACTCACAAACCCAACTCCATCAAAAACCCCAAACGCTAAACCCAATTCCACAAACACTCCATCAAACCAACGCCTATTCCTCACCTCCAACACTAAACACCACATAACAAAACTCTCTACAAACACTCAATTTTAGATCACCACCTAACCCCAAATGACCACATACAAAATCCACGCACCCTAAAATGGGCTCGGCCTACCGGCCTCGCCACATACATACATCAACATCACCACACTTCCATCATACACTTCCCCAACAACACCCACAACACACTCCCCACAAATCGCCCGTTTACACATATACACATCATACTACTATTAGGTGGCGATATTGAAACCAACCCCGGCCCTATGCCAAACATACTCCATACACACCCTCATCCCACCAATTCCAATGCAAAACCTACTCCATACTATGTACAACCAAACTAAACAAACACACCATAAACCAAAACATACTATCATCCAAAACTACCATAGTAGATCCAAAAACTCAAGAACTAAGATGGACTCGGCCTACCGGCCTCGTCCAAAGAAATAATAATAACAACATTGAAAATAATAAAAAAACCAAAACAAAACTCTTTTCAAAAAGAAAAAGACAATACACACAAAAACTATTTCTCATATTACTATTACTATTACTCCTTGGAGACATGGACCCCAAGTTCAAACTTGAGGTACCTAGGAACCCCAAGGTCAAACTTGGGCTACCTAGGAACCCCAAGTTCGAACTTGGACAACTTGGGAACCCCAAGTCCAAACTTGGGCTACTAGGGAACCCGAAGTTCAAACTTGGACTACTTGGGAACCCCAAGTTCGAACTTGGGACAAAAAAGAACACAAAACAAACAAATCACCAACTTACTATAAATTCTAACATATAATTAAAATCCAATATTAATAGCACAAAGTACAAAGTAAAAACTCACCTTTCCAAAAATAAAATATTCTCCCTTCACCTTTTACTTTTACTTAGTAGAGATATCGAAAAAACCACAAAAAACTTAGAACATATTAAGTCTCTAAAGAACAATATAGATAAACATGACCACAAACAATGGACTCGGCCTACCGGCCTCATTCAAAATAAACAAACAAAAAAGATAAAAGCAAAAATAGCTCAAAAATCTTCTTTAAAAAGAAACTTTTTACACCACATATTATTAATATGCGGGGATATCGAAACCAACCCCGGGCCCATGCCCGACCTACTAAAAACACACCCATCTCCTCATAAAAGAAGATCCAAAATATAATTTATACCAAGTACGATTAAATTACAACTAGAATATCAACACTTAGCAAAACAATTCTCTCCCATTCTAAAAATAACACATCCAAATCATACGGAAGCTAGTAACGATTATCCACACATATCAAAGTATATCTATCAAAATCAACATCATCCAACACCAAGAATTTTATACGCACTCATCATTACAATAAGTCCATCAAAAGAAACATGTGACCAACTCCTAATACAAATCCCCAACCCTGATTGGACAACAATATTACTAGAAAAAATGTCCTCACTTGAAAACCCACCAGAAAGACATATCCCAACTACACACCCATACATAGAATTCACAAAAAATAATTAAAACTTAATAAACCCACCAAATACCATACATAAAGAAATTTAAACTTTTATTCATCAACACAATGGTTCAATAACCCTCCAAAACATGACTCATAAATTCCCATTTCTACCTATCAACTTATTAGAAGAAACCTTAAAAATACATGAACCATTACTTGAATATACTCATCCTCTATCACTTCCAAACATACCCACAACACAACCACAAGAAATACATACAACAAATCATAATACGAGATTTATTACATGGAACGCCTCATCACTAAATACGGCTCTTCCAAACTTACATGAGCTATTTACCAACACACCTGATGAACTTGCTATCATCACAATACAAGAAACTAAATTAACCGCCACAAAATCCACCAAATATATACAAAACTTATTCCCTAAATACAAATTAATTTTCAACAACATACATGCCCTAACAAGATGTATGCAACAAAGAATGCCATACATCCCCGCAAGAGGTGGCCTCCTCACATTAATAAACCAAAAATACGCATACCCCGGCAATATCACTAAAATCCCAATTCCTAAAGAAATATCCCCATATCTACAAATAATAAAAATTGACAATAAACCACTACAAGCTGGGCTAATTATCCATATATATACATGCTGTCACATGCAGAGGACATACAATATATACCAATGATTCAACAAAATATAACACAACAAATCAATGCACATCCGAGTACCAGACACATACTATGTGGTGATTTTAATAGTGATATAGCACTTAAAGGACGACAAAATGGAACCGACACAACCCCACCACAAATAGAAGATATAGAATGGAGAACATTTACAAATAATCTCCAACTAGAATACATCCCAACAAATTGCTCATTCACCAGACAAGGGGGTCTAAACTATAATCAAACTAGTCTAATTGATGGATACTACATCAAATCACTAGATAATACTTTATACACATCAACTACAAACAATAACCACAACCTCAATTCGGACCACTCACCAGTAACGCTATACATACCACCAAACACATTATTAGCAAGACCCATACCAATAATAAATAAAACAACGAGAATTCTAAACCCCATACCACAAGAAAATATTGAAAATTTCAAAATAGAATATTTTGAAGAAAATGCTCTACAAATAAATGAACTCATCACAATTCTATCAAATGATCAACTAACAGACGTCCAATGGCAAACATCCTGTACAAAACTAGATCATATAATACAAAATATATCAGATAAAATTCAAGAAACTTGTATTGCACCACCACTCCCGACAAAAGCCCAAAGAAAATAAACAAGAAAGTGTTCAAAAATCAAGAAACACCACCATTAGACTGCATTATGGATAGAAATAACAACATACTAACCAGCCCAGAAGACATAGCAAATGAAATCCACATACAACAATCAATTAGCAATAGACCTACAGTACCAACATGTTACTACCAACCCGAACACCCAGAACATTGCACTTGCGGAGTTAGACAATACCCATGGCACGACCTTAATGGTTTTGTAATAGAAAAAAGAGGAAACCCACAAATACCACTTTATAATCACTTTGATAAAGAAATATATGAAATATGTCGCAAACACCTATCTAACAACAAAACACCAGGCCCAGACACAATTGCCAACTCAATACTAAAAAACATGCCCGAAAACTTCCATAAACTACTCTTTTTATTTTTCACTCATTGCTACAAACAAAAACAAATTCCAGCCTCATGGAAAATAAGTCTAACCATACTACTTTACAAAAAAGGAAATCCCGCACAACTACCAAACCACAGACCAATTGCACTTGCAAACACAATATACAAATTCTTTACCAGTACACTTATATACATATTATCTGCATACGGTGAGAAATTCCAAATCCTACACGATAGTCAAGAAGGATTCAGAGCAGAAAGAAGTACAGGAAGACAATTACAACTCGTCATAGCAGCACTAGAAGACGCAAAATTCACAAATCAAGACATATACCTACTATACATAGACTTCAAAAACGCATTTGGCTCATTAGATCACGCAAGACTCTTAGCTATAATGAAAGACCTCGGATACCCGGAAGATGCAATAATGCTAGTCGGGAATATCTACTCCCACTCCAACACAATATTTACCGGAGAACACTTTGGCAAAACAAAACCAATACCGATTCAAAGAGGAACCATACAAGGAGATACTCAGTCCATATCTCTTCTTAATTTTTCTAAAACCACTCCTGAGATGGCTACAAAGAGGGGAGAATGGATACACATTTGGCACATGAAAAATAACAATCAGCTTTGCGGCATACGCACATGACCTAGCACCTATATCCAATAACAAAAAATCACTACAAATACAATTAAACAAAATTGACAAATTTTGTGAATGGACAGGCATGGACTTGGGAGTCACAAAATGTGCTATCACCGGCTGCCCAAACAAAACCAAAATGCAACCAAACAAATTCAAAACTCACATGACAAACCAAAAAATCAGTTACAAAAACCAAATACTACCAGTACTCCATCAAAATGAACCTTATGTCTACTTGGGCATACAATTAGTTCCATCACTAAAGTGGAAACTTCAAACACATATCACCACAACTAAAATAATAGACCAATGTAAACAACTATCAAAATGTTCCACCACTATCAAACAAAGAATCAATATGGTGGACACAGTAATCAGAGCAGGCATAGCCTACAGCTTCTATGCAGTCCTCTATTCACTACCAACCATTAAAAAACTTGACAAGAAAATTATTGCAATCCAAAAAACAATATGCGGACTACCTAAAAGCACTGCAAACATAATAACTCAACTACCTTATGATTTATTTGGACTAGAAGCCTTCTCTCTAAAAAATGCCTACTTTAGATGCATTGGTGAACAAAATGCACTTAACAACAAAGGGAGACTAGGAATAATATTTAAAGGACTAATACAACACATACTTGCTAAAGCCGGCGGTGTCGAAGACATTCCAAGAATTAAACGCCAAGATTGCATTACGTCACCTACAACTTGAACATTATTCCTTCTCAAAACAGCAGGTGGTATACACCTAAAAAGTACAGAAGAAAACTTCCAACTCCACATGACCGAACTAGAACGAGAATGGCGATCTACAGTCATAAACGAACTACCACACTTAGATCCAAAACTCTCCATCAAATTTTTATCTAAATTAATGGCACACAAAATTTACAATATAAATCAAATCATCCTTCCCAACGGCACAAAACTAATGTCACCAGAAGAATTTAAAATATACTATCAAAATCCAACTAAACTAGACAAAAGTGCGCTAAACATAGCAAAACGACTCTTTTGTGAACCAAAATGTACTCTAGATTGCCCAAATCCATGCCAAATACACTTACCACCCCGTACACTAAAAGAAAAATATAAAATATATAACCACAGAATAATACCAAGAACACCAATAAACCCCATAAAATTCCTGCAACCTCTACAACCACAACAACCAGCCCCACCACAAAACATTAAAAACGACCCCATAAGATTCTCTATTCACACAATATTAAACCACAAAACAATTACAACAAAAGACAAATATAAAATATCTAAAGAATACAACACTTATCTATATCAATGGATAGACTCAAACCACATAACATACAATAAATGGATAGAATAACGCGAACTATTTCCACTAAATCTACCAACAGTAATACACCATAATCTAAACCTACTTACAAAATACTACACAGATTATAAAAACAAACAAAATCAAAATATCATAAATACTGAATTTACACCTGAACAAAATAGAGACACAAGATACATCCCACCTCCAACAATAATCCCCTACATTAAAACATCCACAATTGAATGTAACCCAGAAAGAGACATAGACACAAACAAGTGCACCATTCAAACACAAAATGAGAAAACCCACATATATAACGACACCGGTAAATATATCACCACCATTCCGACTACAAGAATAAAATGGTTACGGCAACAATATAACAACAACAAATACAACATCCAAAGTCTAGTACCTGCTATACAAACATTTGAAACAGAAGTAGTCTGGTTATACCAAAGATACGAACACAAAAACCACAAAAAGAATACAATAAAAACACCACACCATACCATTCCAACAACCATTCTAGACACACTCATGACAACATTTAATATAACACACTCATACTTTTCCTCACCAATTACATGTTCCATGAAATCTACCCAATTCTAATCAACATTCGCTAGAGACAAGATTTTTGGCTCACTAGGGACAACCTTTCAATACAAATGGAAAGGTATCGGATATGCATACCCAAATGACGCTGAAACAACACAACAAGCAATACATTGAGCAAGGCTAGCAGCAAAACAAGACCCATAAACTATCACCATTTTAGCAATCCTAGACACCAATTGGTACCAAAATCTATCACCGTACAACGGACCCTTTCCGGATACGCACGCCATTATACATTTTTCCGCGGACACCATTACATATGACGAACCAACAATACCACTAGAATCCAACAAAACCGGAACAGAACCACTTGCAATGCACATATGGTGTATTCACCATCAAAGCAACAACATTGGCAAAATAAACCAAATAAACCAAATAAACACAACAATTGAAAATCTACAAATTTCACAATATCATACACAAACAGCACCACCCACACCACCAAACACAAAAGTTAACAAAAGCACAAAATGGAACAAACTCATATACCCGTCCTATAACAATCTACAAAACATGTGGGTAAATCCCCTTCCAAATTTTGAAATAAACACTACACTAAAATTTCTACCACGATACAGCTATTACACAGATGGATCCTTTTTACCACCTAAAGAAGCTGATGATGGCCATTGGAAAAAAGAAAAAGCTGGATATGGAATCTACAACTCATCTAAACCAGATGTGCAAATATCAAAAAGACTGCCTGGACTACAAACATGCTTCACAGCAGAGCTAATGGCTATACATGAAACACTTTCACTAATCACCACTAAATACATAAATGAATGTGCACATATTTTTACTAATTGTCTCAATTGTATACATGTTCTAAACACACAACTAAAACACCCAACCCAACAAAACAACCACGCCAATAAAACCACAGTAGAAGAAATGCTAAAAATGCTAAAAAAGCAAACACAACCATCCACAATATACAAAGTTAAAGGACACGCTAAAATCAACGGAAATGAACACGCAGATCAACTCTCAAAAGATAGTACTATGAAAAGAGGCTATCAAAAAGCAGCAAATCCACACGAGTTCGCACATACCACACCTTACTACTTCCAAAAAGACATATGACCCGGTTGTATCAAACGACCAGACAAAGGACCAGTAAGATGTTTGGAAGAATACATAAAGAAACATGACCGAGAAATTAACCTCAAAATACTAGCAGAAGACTTTCCCAACATTAACAAATGGACAACAAACTCCATCATAGATAACGAAATGTCCAATGACTTTTGGAATAATCCAGAAATAACAGACTCACAAAAAACAAGCATACTAAAATTTAGAACCGGTCAATACGTGGGTCATGCCAGAAAGCAATTAATTTTTGGCATACAAAGATTCCCCTCAAAAACATGTCCCATCTGTAACTCACAAGATGCAAATACATGGCTACATGTACTTTTACTATGCAAACAACACCATATACACGCACTAAGAACCAAAAGACACAACAAAGCGGTATGGGAATTAAGAAAATTAATACTATCCTCAAATAAATCAAGATACTACACTCTCATGAATGCAGGCACATTCAACAATAATCCACAAGTAAACATAGTTCCTCCATGGTTATTACCATGTACAGTGGGGTACCAATCAAAATGTCGTTTTTGAATTCGCAGTGAGAAAACGTTCAGTACTGCCAACTTTGAAAGCCTCTCGAGAGCTAAAAATTTGATATTTTACCACAAACGTTTTACCATAGAATTATCCTTAAGTTCGTTATATATATGCCATTTTTCATGGCCAAAATATTTACTCAAAAAACGTTATTCAAAATCTACCAACATTGGTAGCTATGGAAATATTTTCACCGCTGCCAACTTTTACAGCCTCCCAAAGATTGAATTGTTTTTTTTTTGCCATCAAATTCTTGGAACAAAAACCTTTTTATGTTTACAACATATGATAAAGATTTCAAGGCCAAAAGAGTAATGCAAAAAAAGATAATAACAATCTACCAACATGTGTAGTTGTCGGAAACAATGGGGGAAACCATTGGATTACTACCAACTTTGACTACTATGTTGGTGGATTTTTAATAAATTTTTTTTGGTAAATTTTTTGGCCATGAAATTTGACAAACATATAACTTACTTAAGGAGAATTCTTTGGTTAAACGTTCGTGATAAAATACCAATTTTTGAGCTCTCAGGAGGCTTTCAAAGTTGGCAGTACTGAAAGTCGGTAGCAATGAAATGGTTTCCCCAATGTTCCCCACAACTACACATGTTGGTAGATTGTTATTATCTTTTTTTGCATTACTCTTTTGGCCTTGAAATTTTTATCATATGTTGTTAACATAAAAAGGTTTTTGTTCCAAGAATTTGATGGCAAGGAAAAAAAAGAATCGATCTTTGGGAGGCTGTAAACGTTGGCAACAGTGAAAACATTTCCACAGCTACCAATGTTAGTAGATTCTGAATAACGTCTTTTTGGTTAATCTTTTGGCCTTGAAATTTGGCATACATATAAATAACTTAAGGATAATTCTTTGGTAAAACGTTTGTGGTAAAATATCAATTTTGGAGCTCTTGAGAGGCTTTCAAAGGTGGCAATATTGAAAGTTTTCTCACTGAAAATTCAAAAACGACATTTTGATTGGTACCCCACTGTACTTGTAATCAACAAAGGTGCCAATGTAATGCCAGATTCAAACTAGATATATTATGCATTAAAGGCCTCCCATACCAAAGTCCACCTCCTCTAAACCCCTATGATAACCTAACCATACAATTTATAGAATTCACATACACAAACGACATATTCTCTCCAGAAACAATTGGTAGAAAAATTATGAAATACCAGCCTCTCATTAATAACATCATACAACAAGGTTGAAAAGTAGATCCTATCATAGTCATTACAGCTGGAGCCAGAGGAACCACACACGTCCCCTCAATGAAACAACTAGAAATAAAATTCAACATTTGCGAAACCTCCATAAAACACACATTCAAAGCAATAAATACCATTGCTATACAGTATGCCGGATCTATCCTTTTACATAAAAGACGTATAGAGAATAATCAACCAATACCAACAGACGTAGTACATTAAAAGAGGGGCGTAGTGTTGAAAACCACTGCTAGCCATTCTTTTCAAACAACTAGCTCATCTTGTCTCAGGGATAGGTAGGGCTGGTTGGTTGGTAAAACTTTCCTGCCATGACAACTCACTAGCAGCACCAAGCCATGTGTATCATACCACTGCTCAAACGAACCCAATAGGTTTCGAACCCGGACTACATAAATGTGATACAACGCCCTTCACCAACCATGAATACCCCACCGGGTTTAAAAGAAGCGTAAAAAGCGCGAGAACGTACAAAGCGGGCGGACTTGGTCCCAGCCATAGGCCGCGAGGACAGACGGCCACAAGTTGGACAAGTAAGATAACAGGCAAGCAAGGATAAGAAAAACCCTAACAAACTGAAAGCATGCTAACAAGCCGGGGACCCAAAAGGCAGGAGTGTCTGAGGCCGAGAAGGCCGCACGCAGCTCCCGCCGTCAACGGAGACAAAGGCTGAAGTGAAGGCCGATCGTCATGCGAGAAACACCAACGAGGTCCTCGTGCAGCTCCACGACAGGGCGGAGCCCTCGACTTCCACTCCAGCAGCTCAACGAGGGTGTCTCAGTCCCAAGTCAAAGTATTCACGACCGTCTATGATCCATAGCCGGTAGTTTTTGCCACTTAGCTGCTGAGCGACCTTCGCGTATAACTCAAGAGTTGCCAAGCCAGGAAAGTTTGGGGTGCGACGCGCCCTTGCTACAACGCCCTTCACCAACCAACCAAAGAACTCATGACTTGGCGATAATAATTAACCCAAAACATACCTTTATACTATCTAGCACCCAACCATCATCAATTTGCTATTTTTGTTATTGTTATCGTTACTTTGTTTTGGTTACTATAGTGTCCATCTTCAAAAGGGGAGAGTAGTATTGTTCCAATGTCCCTTTGTCTTGTGGGCATCGGGTCATTGACATTACGAACAGACATTTTATTCACGTTGGCCCTTTCTATAAAGTCGGTGTTTCTATCTATCTATCTTCAACTTAATTTGACCTAACTATCAAATCAATAATAAAGACTTTGCAAGATCCACTTATTGTAGTAACTTGGAAAATTACCGGAGTAAAAAACCCAGTTTGGTATACAACCGGTAGTTACTATTTTATGGTTAACAGCTTACTAAGTGTAGCGGGCAACCAAATTGAGTAAAGATGTGCTCATATAGGTATTTGGTGATATCTTGGGGAGTAATGTCATGGAGCGCTACGGCCTCTACCTACTTAGTAGCATAGTTGGTAGTTGCTAGCAATGTCAATTCGATTAGTGGGCCACTCGGAATTGTCATCTATGCTCAAGGTAAGTATTCTTCTTCAATACTTGAGTGACTATGTAGGGACTTCAGACATGACAAGCCTTATGTCCTTTTATTACTTTTCCACAAATTAATCCGTATGCCGCGAAATCATTCATCGTCCACAATAGCATGCCATTGTGCTTGAATGTTTTGTCTTCAAAGTTTCTTTGCATCCAAGCAATCAATCCGTTTCTATAGGTTTTAGAGCTCCCCGATTAATGGTGCCAAGTACGCATCCATGTTCTTGTCTGTAGTGGTCACCAAGTCATGATCTCTCAATTAGGTGGTTCGATTTGATTCCTGTTGACTTCGTTTGAGAGGCTATGAGATATACATGACAAACTATTGCTAAATGAGAATTGTAGGCAGAAAGATTATAACAAGCAACCGGCCTCGTGTCCAAAACTGTGGCAAGTGCTTAATGCACTCACAAAATTACAATAATTAGTGGTTTAACTACTACCAATTTTTTAAAATTAAAATTATTACAAAATCAAACATACAAGATGAATAAACCAGAAAAACAAGTCAAAGAATTTTACAAGTACACGTAAAATGAAATAGTGGATCTGTATATTAATGTGATACATAGAATGCACTTGGCTAGGAAAAATGAACCAAATACATCATAATAGGTAACGTTAGCTCAAACCAATAACATCAAACTATAACACGTAAAATCCATAATATTGACACAACATACAAATCTAGTATGTCTACTCTCGGACGCAATATATAGAATCCTACGTAGTTGGGTCAAAGGATTTCCTATGCAAGAAATAAGGAATTACAAAGTATTATATAGATGTACAAATATTCTAAAATGTCCTCGATAGAGGGAGATGCTCAAGTAGAAGAATAAAAAGCTAGACAGTCATTAATAACTTCAATTTGAGCCAATTGGTTTTTCCACAAACATTCAGTTGTGTCCTTTTGAATTCTTGACTTCCACACTATCATCGGAGAATCCGTTTGCTTCTACGCCAGAGATTGAGTTCCATCCACCTTCCCGCCATCCTTTTGTGGAGTCCCATCCACTATAGCTCTCTTGAACAATATGATTTCTTGATGTGGGCCGAAAGTACATAATGAACACACAATTTGGTTTATCCAGATTAGTGTTAGGATCACAGAAAGCTCTTTCAATCCAAACGGTTTCATGTTGTAGTGGCTCTTCTCACAGCGGTGTCTCTAGTGCATAGTTCACATGTTTTGTATCATTTCTCATGTTGTCATAAACGTTGTGTACTTAACCCAAATCATTTGGGATAGTCCGGTTGACATCCAAAGGACGATACATATATATGTTCCTGCGACGGGGTTGCCATGCAGCCGGGTCTGCGTAGTTGCGGTGCTCGAATCCGAATAGCAGATGACGGACGCGCACTACGTCATATTCCAATTGCGGACCTTATTCTGCAAACAGAGTTGCGGATCGCCACGGAGCAGAACATACGTGCGTATTGATGCCCGTGCAAGGAGTGTCATAAGGACGTATGCAAATCGGTGGACATTATCAAAGACCACGTGTAGGTGGTGAGCGGGGATCCATTTTTGACAACATCCATCATCGGTGGCGACCCACCAGACGGATATCCAGCGCAAGGTATCTGGGTTGAGGATATCTCATACATCAACTATGATGTTGGCGATGTCGACCTGGTTGTCAACGATATTCTCACTGATGTTAAAAGTGATCAGCGTAGTGACGGTCTCAACCCAGCACTCAATGAATATTACGATGTGCAGAGGCAGGTCATAGAGGTCCTAGACCGAGGGGATGCGTTGCACCGGGAGTTTGTGGCCGAACCAAACATGCCTCTCCTTGACGACATGAACAATGAGACACGGCAGGGGCTCGAGAACTTGTACAACCAAACCACTACTTTGCTATATAGGGGCTTGAAGACTAGTGTTGTGTCCGCCACCATTGTAATCCACAACATGTGTGTTGGGTTTAGAAACATCATCAATTTCACTTCCAAATTGTTGCGCTATTTGTCGGAAAACTTGCTATCCGAAGGCAACAAGCTTCCAAATAGTCATTATGAAGCGGCAAAGTCCATCCAAATTTTTTACTTGGACTACAACATCATCCATGCATATTCACATGAATGTGTGCTTTACGAGGGTGACCACGCATAGTTGGATACGTGCCCAAACTGTTCAAAGTCACGTTGAGTAGAGAACACCAACTCTATACTAGCAAACGTGATTTGCCACATTCCTCTAGTACCTCAACTTAAACGGATGTGATAGTCACCCGAGATTGCCTGTTCTTGACGTGTTTCAAAAAGCATGTCAGTAAAGACAACATAATGCGATCGATAATTGACAGCGCTGCTTGAAAGCACAGCAACACTGACGTTCCATTTGACAATTTTGGCAGCGAGAGCAGGAACATGCGGCTCGCTTTAGCGCTGGACGGCGTCAATCCTTTCAAGTTGAGCAACACAAATTAGTCCACCTGGCATATGTTGATCCTCATATACAATTTGGTGCCGTGGCTTGTAACTAGAAGTTCTTCATTTCAACGTGCATTTTGATCTTAGAGAAGCGGTCACCAACTGCAGCGAACATTTATATGTTTGTGCGGCCCCTACTGAACGAGTTGAAACAATTGTGGGAAATCGTCCAAACATTGGATTATTCTCAACCGGAAGGGTCTCGCGGATTCAAACTACTCGGGTTGCTAATGTGGACAATTTCTGATTTTCCAGCATACGGCCTATTCTCTGGTGTTTATTGTAGAAGATATAAAGGTTGTCTACGCTACACAAATGCTTGATCAGCAAAGACAGGTGTTGTGTGTCCTGATCAAAACACGAGAGGTTCCAAAATTTTGTTTGGTGGCATTCGTAGGTATCTTGCTCGTCACCATCTATAAGACTTTGTTAGGTATAAACAATAGCCCTGGAACTTGTTAAAATGTACAGGACTTCAACATACGTGAAGAACTTTGGCTGCAGCCTCCACGACGACAAGATGATGATTTCTACATGCCGCATGCCATGTACATACTCAAACCGGAGGAGAGGCGGCGATTTGTTCAAATAGTGTCAAATATCCGCACACCAACAAACTACGTTGGCGCCATTAACAAGTAACTTGTAGACAGAAAATTGCAAAATATGAAAAATCACAACTTGTAGCAGGTATTGCACCAACCGTCCAACAAATTGTACCGAGTGATTTGTATAACAAACGTTTGTGGACGTCTTGCAATTATCTGTGACCGTTAGCCCAGGCATCAACCAAAACATGGGGACATTCAAACGTCAGGAGTGACATCTGCCAAAACTTTGCAATGTTAGGATAGACATTGTCCCTCTTGTTCCTGTGAGGAGTACATGTGGACAAACAACACAGCCAATACTTGAAGCATGCAAGTTTTGAGCGTCATTGTATTAGTAAGCCAACATGTGAACAATGTGCGCAATCCTGTCTGATGAAGATACTCCCAGTGGCGTTTGGGGCGTCCTAGACAAAGAGGTGCGATTGGCAATCATCAAAATATGCAGAGTATTTCAGAGAATTTGTGAGAAAGAGGTACGATCAGATGGCAAGGATTGCTCTCATATGAGACGTGATAATGGCGACATGCATAATGGAGAAGGAGTTCCTGCTAACGTTTTTGAACGTCATGGCACATCTTTTTGTTCATCTTGTGGATAAATTATTCATATGCGGACTCGTGCACTGCTGGTAGATGTATCCAATCGAGATATACATAAAGACGCTGAAAGTCTACATCGGGACCTACGCACATCCAGAGGGTAGCATGGCAGAAATGTACCGTCTCTAAGACACATTGGATTTCTGCACGGAGTACATGAAACGGCATTGGGCAACAACACACCGTGTATAGGACCCCAATGAAGATACAATCATGAATGACAAGATGATGTGACAAAATGAACACACAAAGCGTAGAATGTCTGACGACACACATGCATTCATCATCGACAACGCACCGTGCTTGGAACCGCTAAAAGTGAGCCCTTTACTTCCAAAACTACAAACATGTGTACCGTAGTGGATAAAAATGTGTAACGCATGTGGATCTTCTGTAGAGCAGTCACGCAGTGTAGTCAGCAGACGTATGAAAAGTGTCTCAAATGTAGTGACTGATATCTCTCATGATGGGTTGCCATTTCTAAGACATCATCACATATCACTGTAGATGTTGCAGTGGACGTCGAAACAAATAGAGACGTTTTTAAAACATTTTGGAGAGACCGAATCCTATTTAAATTGTTTTGTCTGTCTGGTAGTTGAATAATTGAGCATAGTACTAAGAACGAAAGAATGAACCAATGTAAAGGGAATACGTCATTGCAAAGAGATGCCGGTGGGAAGAACGGGAGACATTTTGGAGCCAATGCAGACATGCGCGCCCCGATTGACTTGTACCATATCCACCCAAACAAAGCAACCTACCTTCTTTTGCGGATTAGCTAAAGGGACGTGTGGAACATGTGCAGTGTAACGGTGAGATGGTCTACGAGGACATAGTACAATATTCATGTCCACCGGAGCGGTACGCAATGTCACACCAACATGTGCACGCCTTTGGGATGCACTTTTGTGTTGGAAGTTTTCAAGGCGGACTTGTGACTCAGGACTCTTGTGTGGTAGCCACCTTCACAGGACAACAGCAGTGGGGGATTCGCAATGGGAGGCCTGTCGAAACAATCACCAAACATGTTGGATACATAGAAGAAATATTGGAGTTAAATTACCAAAATCACTGCTCAACGGTACTACTATGCGAATGGGTTAAAAGTGCACGTCGTCCATAATGGCCCAACATCGAACGTAATAGGTACGGTTTCACTGTCACAAACTTCAACTGCAAAGACAACAGGGTGCATCGCAATTCATTTTCATTTCCTTTGCATTGCCAACAAGTATTCTTCTCCGATGATCGTTCAAGACGCGGATGAAAGATTGTGTGCCGCATAAATGTAAGACGCAGACGTATGACATGAGAACATGCACAGCCCGCTACCACTGTGGTCGCCGTAGGTAACAACGAGGACTTTGGAGGCTTGCAACCGCACATGTTGTAAATGGAAGGAATTAGAGAACCAGCTCCTATTGGCGGCAGGTATGTTATGGCATTAACAATCACAAGGGCATCCCAGATTGAGGAGGAATGACACAGACACTAAAGGCCCGTGAACGCCTATTTAATTGCTAAGCAATTGTAGGAAATGTCCAAATGGACATCAGTCCCGTCATTTCTGGACTGCCAATGTGATTTTTACTATTTAAATCGTTTTGAAAAATAAACTATACTACACTTTTGCATCTATTATATCATTTATAAAAATGTAAAATTCACTTAAATTGAATGTACAGAATAGACGTTACGAATGAATGTCGTTTTTTTATGATGTTTTCATTCATATTACTCTATGAACTAAACCCGCAATCATTTTATAATGATTTTTTTTTAAAACCATCCACACGACGCTCTTCTATCTTTTCAGCAAATTATAAAAATTTGAAGTTCATATAAAATGGATGCATAGGATAGTAGCTATAGATAAGGTTATGTTACATTTTTTAAAAGAGACACAATCCTAAACTCCGATGATTACTAAATTTGGCCATCTCAATCAACGTTTCTAAAGGTCTTTGTGAATTTTTTTTGGCCAGCTAAGTATCATCTATTTATTTTCTATGAATTTTCAAAACCTATTTATAGTCTATAATAATCACTTTAACTCCTATAATTATGCCAAAACCCTACAACTTTATTGAGAGTTCTCAAAGTCTATTTTCAACCCTTTAGAAGGGTTTTTGCTATCTCTTTCTTTTTCTACCTTTTATTAAATTAATTATCAGCTTCAAAAAATAGTAATTAATCATAACTCCTTTAACTTAACCTCTTATTCACTATTTCATTTTTATCTTAGAGAGCATTCCCTCTATATAGGATTCAAAAGATAAATAAATAGTCGCAACTGGTAGTTCGCCTTTCCCGACAGGAGCTCGATAGTTGACTACCAAGGTATGTGAGGGAATTTCAAAAAGAATACAGAAAACAAAGACAATGAAACTCTATTCAGTACTAGATTTGGGACTTCCAACCTCACATCGGTAGTAGATTGGGGACTTTGGACTCTACTCGGTAGTAAATCTGGGACTTCCAAACTCACCTTGGTAGTAGATCGGGGACTTCCAACTCTACTTGGTAGTAGATCTGGTACTTCTGAACTCTCCTCGGTAGTAGATCTAGGACTTCCAAACTCACCACGATAGTAGATCGAGGACTTCCAACTCTACTTGGTAGTAGATTTGGGACTTCCAAATGTTAAAGGTGATAGAGGAACGCACAAAGCACATACACAAACACAAGGAATGCGTAGAAAAAGATGTCTTTACTCAAAGGCTCCCCCGCTTAAGTAGTGTACAATTGAGGTGCCCTTTGGCAACCCATATGGGATAACTCAACACTACAGATCTCAAAGGTAAGCCCATGCCTCAACCCCTCTCCTACACATCATTTATTTCCATCCAAACCCCTTTGGTTTTTAGCAACACACCCTTCATCTACTACTTCAATACTCCCACTTTGCGTAGAGCCAAAGCCTTCAAGTCGATATGCTAGTACTACCATTTCGTGTCGATCTCGTGTAAATTCCTTTGTTAACACATTCATTTGATGGATTTTCAAATCAATGGCCGCCCTAATCGCAAGAATGTATTGAATAGTTGTGAACTTGGCCACATGAGGAAATGTCTCATGAAAATCCACGCCCTTTGCCACATTCCTTACTTTGTAGCGCACGTCGTCACCGCAAACATCTCTCTTTGCAAAACACCCATTTGCAACCAATGGAGTTGCTACCTTTGAGAATGGGAGGCCATTCCCATGTGCCATTGGTAATCAATGACGCATACTCCTCATACTCCTCTTGCATGGCTTGCTCCCACTCGACCGCATCCTCACCTTACATTGCTTCACGAATGGTTATGTTCCATTTGATAACGCCACATTCGCATGCTTGTCATCACTTGGAGGGAAGATGTGATTCTTCCACCACTCTCCGGGCGGCTTGTGTGCTCGTTCAGGATAATGCTGATTGTTTGAAAGAGCGTGCTCCATTTGCACCTCTTTTGTGCCGTTAGTGAAGCTCAAACTCGATGGAGCCCACAACTCGCCATCCTTCTTGCCTTCATCTTCATCGTCAATATTAGAGATAGGAGATTTGAAAGATGTGTCCACAATGATGTCTTTACATCTCCCACTTGGACCATACTCCAAATGCGGCCCAACCGTTGACTCCTCAAAAAACGTAACATTGCGCGATCCAATAATCATCTTTTCAGATTGTTTCTCCACCAACTGCGTGAACTCCTCAAACATGCCACGAGGATTTTTTATACTCTTGATGTAAAAAAGGCCGGGCTGACGATGCCACAACTCCAACTTCAACTTGTCGTCTTTAAACGCCAACGCCACCAATTCATTCACATGCACCTCTGAAAACTTGATGTGGTACAAGCCATCGAATTCTTGGATGAAGGCCACCTCGTCTTGACTTAATGACAATACAAAGTTGCTAGTGTCACAAAACTGAACATGCAAGTGTTTTGCAACCAAACGCTTTATCGATAAAAGGATGGCCTTTAGTTTTGGAACACGAAGGACATCCTTGATAGTGATTGTCTTCACTCGGCCCTTCACATCGGTTTCCACTACAATTTGGCCTATGTCCACGGCCTCAACCACCGTATCATCTCCCAAAATCACTCTCTTTGGTGAAATGAGATGATACGAATGAAAGCAACTCCTTTCAGGTGTCATGTGGCTCATGGCTGCCGTATCCACAATCCAATCGCTCACACTACCATTGCTTGATACGGCACTTGTCATGTTTTCATATTCGTCAACATCATCAGACATGCTTACGTCACAAGAGACATACCTTGTAATGAAAGTGTACTCATCATCATTGTCACGTGTCTTTGTGTCATTAGCACTCTCACCTTCTTCATTGTTCCTACGCTTGAAACAATACCTTGCGGTGTGATCCTTCTTGCCGCAATAAAAACACAACTTGTCGCTAGAGCTCCCACTGCTTCCGTTCTTGGATTGTTTTGTCATTAGAGCCGTACTATCTCCACGAGACTCATTTTCTTTTCGCCGCAAGAGCTCGTGCGACAACCGTGATGTCATATAGTCTAATGTGAGTTCGGAAATAGGCCTCGTCTCCATAGCCACAATGAGATACTCGTACGAAGGTGGTAGACTTTCCAAGAGCGTCATGACAATGTCCCCATCCGAGATGGTCACGTCTGCACCATCGAGCGCTAGCATGTCGTCTTCTTCTTCCATCTTGATGGTGAAGAATTTGCGCCTCAAAAACAAAATGGTGGCCAAACTCTTGGCTTTGTGAATGTTGCAAAGTTTTTCCCATGCTTCCGCGGATGTCTTGCAAGAACAAATGTGCGCAAGTTGCGAATCCGAGAGATAGAGGGCCAAAATGGCAAATACCTTCTTCTTACTCCTCATGTATGCTTGCATGACGCGAGGGTCCGAAGTAGAGTGAGGGGGTTTCTCACTACCATTAACAATCTCCCACAAGTCCTTCTCGTCCATCACCAATTCCCATTTGAACTTCCACAGGTGGAAATTCACCCTATCAAACTTGTCCACCACCTTGGGACCCTCAGCCTCATAAGATGCCATGATGGACGTCTCTCCACTCAAACCAACACTCACAGACACTTTTTTTTATGATTTTTAATGGAATGTAGCACCTTTGTGCTTCCAATACCTCTTCAACAACCCTTAACCTCAAATGAGCACCTTTGTGCTTCCAATGCTTCTTCGACAATCCTTAAACTCAAATCATCAAACCAGCATTTTGTGCTTCCAATGCCTCTTTGACAACCGTTAACCTCATATAGCACCTTTGTGCTTCATACACACCTTTCAACATTCAAATGCAAAGGGTCTTATCTCAAATTGCAAAGATATTCACCAAAACACTTCAAATCACTCAATGGAGCTCTTCACTACTCCGATTGAATCAAAATATCACCTTAGTGTTCCCAATCGATCAATGCAGGTAATCGACACCTTTGTGTCACTCAATAGCACTAAATCAATGCTCATAGACTCAAACAAGCCCCTCAAAACCCGAAATGCATTGAAATTGCTTAAAACCGCACCTTTGTGCTCCCAAGTGCATTAAACAACTCCGTATGAAACTTTTGAGCTCCCCAAGGGCATGAAACACATGCAACACCTCTTCCCAAGTGCCCAAGCACTCAAAGCAGATCGTAGACTCTTCCTTTAGAGCTTCAAAACCTCACAAATCAGATGCAATATCACAAGTGCACCAACTTGAACAAAACAATGTTTCACTTACAAAAAGGGTTTGGAATCAAGAAAGTAGAGCACCAAAAGAATAGGTTAACTAAGACAAGTGCTCCAATCTGCAACTTCAGCCCCTGCGCACCTCCAAGTGACAAGATTCTTCCAAAAAACTCAAAATTGCTCCCAAAAGCTCCCAAAAGCTCCAAATCAACCCCAGCCCCTTCTCCAACGACCTCCTACAAAACGCTTCAATGCAATCCAACACTCACGCAACACACATGATTGGGCCAATAACCTGTTAAGTTTGATAGAGGAATGCACAAAGCACATACACAAAGACAAAGAATGTGTAGAAAAAGATGTCTTTTCTCAAGGGCTCCCCCGCTTAAGTAGTGTACAATTGGGATAACTCAACACTACAGGTCTCAAAGGTAAGCCCATGCCTCAACCCCTCTCCCATACAGCATTTATTTCCACCCAAACCCCTTTGGCTTCTAGCAACACTACCCTTCATCTACTACTTCAATACCAAACTCACCTCGGTAGTAGATTGAGGACTTTCGACTCTACTCAGTAGTCGATTTGGGACTTCTGAACTCTACTCGATAGTAGATCTAGGACTTCCAGACTCTACTTGGTGGTAGATCTAAGATCTCAGCATTGTTCTAAGGCGAGAAAGGAAAATAAAGAAGAAAGGTTTTTAATCGTAAACGTAGCAGTAAGAAGATTGAAGAGAGCTGAAAGTAGAGAAGAACCCTGCAAAATACACAAGGAAACAAAATAATACAATAGGAAATGAGAATGAGAAAAAAAACTCTTGCCAACAGGTTTGGCTCTATTGTTTTTATACATATACAACTTGATCTAACTAGTAACGGTCTGATCGGTCAAATAGTTGTTTTAGATCTACTTTTGGAGGTAATTTGGAAAATTACCGAGCTAGTAAAAAAATAGGTTGGTAGTAACTATCGGCAGGTAACTATTGTACCGTTACCAACGACTTGGTGTAATTTTATCTCAGTAGTTAATCAAACTATTAATTTTGACAACAACAGTAGATTTTTTACGTAAAAAACTATCAATATAATTACTTTTTATTATACTTTCACAGTTTTACAAGAAAAAAATCAAAATAGGTAAAAAAGAATTATTTATGTTTTTCAAAAAAAATCTCACATTTGTCACTAATTTATCCATTTGTAACTATTTTTTTCCATTTGTGTACGTAAACTACACTTATATTTACAAAAATTCAAATTAAAACATTGTAGCTCTCAGCACCAAGTGCGGACTTGGCAGCTCACAGCCACTTACCTTTATTAAATCCTCAGCCATGCAATTTCACATAGCACATGCAATCACTTACAATCAGAGAATCCTTAGAAGACACGCATCAAGACAACAAATTTTTTATTTCATCGCTTTAGCTAGCTTGTCAGCGTGATGCGTATGCATTCAATTCTAGTGATGTCCAATTGCGTTGCCCCACTCCGTCATCGTAGCTATGTAGCAAACGCTCACTGTCGCGCAATGCTCCATAGTGAAATTCTCAAACTAGCTCCGTAGTAGCCAATCATCCAAGTACCATGTAATTTTTGTGATAGACCACTAATCCCTTACCGTAGCTCATGCTTACCACTGCTGGACCATTGATCCCTTACCGTAGCTCATGCTTACTACTGCTGGACCACTGATCCCTTACCATAGCTCACGCTTACCACTGTTGGACCACAGATCCTTTATCGCTGGTGATGAGAAAAGGCCGAATTAGTTGGATTATGCAACATTAGCAAGCCAATCACGCATCGCTCGCTTCGAATAATTAGCTCCCTATACGAATCCGTATAGTAAGATAACCCTCACTTCTCCAATCATTCTCTACATGACAATATGCTTGTGACGCTAAGGTCGTTCAGGGCATTGCAACGGCGAGGATGCAAAGAATCACGATGGCGAGGTGTAGGAAACCGAGATAGCAAGGAGGGTAGAGCATCGCAGTGGCAAGGTGAATGGGACTAAGATAGCAAGGAGGGCCAAAGCTGCTGACAAGGAACATCGGTATCAAGCGAGCAATCAAGTACAAGCCAAATTTTCGCGTAGTACAACTTCCTAGTGATTTGAGATCTGTTTGATTTGAGTTCCTCTTGGTATGAGTTTTGATGTTATGAGTTAGCTCCAAATCCTTGGTTTTCCTGATGGAGTTATGACATAGTCGACGTAGAGTCGTCGTGTTCCAATCTGTCACGAGACGTCCCAAATTTTTTAGCGCGTCACGACAAGGCCAGTCAGAATTCCCGAGCGTACATCAAGGCAAATCGGAACAATATTCCCTTTTCTACCTAGGTCCAAGAAAAACACCAGTGTTCACCATATTGTGCCAAAATCTTGCGGTGCGCCAAAATTATGCGGCCGCAAATTAAAAAAAATAAAAATTGATTTGGCCGCGCTTCCTCGGGAGGCGTCGCTGGCGATGCCCCCTCGGGGGTGGCGCGGCGGAACACCACGGCATGGCGCAAGGCCATGACGTAGCAAAAATGAATAGTTTTTTTAAAGGAAAAAACTAAGTACCCACGCCACCCTTGGGGCAAGGTAGTTTATCCCGACGTGACGCAAACTATTTCAGTCGTTATGTTGTGACACGTCTGTATCGCGTCTAGATCCCAACGTTAACCTAAACTTCCAGAAAAAAATTACATTTTACTTTACCCGCTGTAAATTCTTGGATGAATTTCGTCTAAGGCCGTCCACCAGGCCGTCGACTGATTTAGGGTTAACGTGCGCTGGACGCTCCGCCTACAAACTAGACGCTATGACCATCTATTGGACAACATGTCTTGCATTTGAGGGCCAGACCGTTCAGTGGACCGCCTCTTGTTGACTAGAAGGACTGCCCTTCAGGTCATTCCATAGTATGTCCGTCCATTACTTGCCAAAGAGTTTACTTTTTCATTTTTGGAACACATGAAACAAAATTTCATTGAAGAAGGGCAGAGTACAAACCAACTAGCCACAATGCCAACCCAATTAGGATCGAAAGGATAGTAGAGATGATTTGTACCTCATCTGTACTCATTTGTGTAGGGAAATCAATGACCATTTTAATTTTTTATTAGTAACAGTGACGTAAGAAAACATTGCGATTATATATGAGAGTATAATATTGTATACTATATGCCTAATGCTTGAGCAACGTGCGAGAAACCACCATAATGGATCTTCTACAGTTATAATCCTCCGTATACAGAATTCCTAAGTACTCGAGCAGAGTTGCCAATATTAGGCGCTCTTCGATCCAATCTGTCATTGTTAAGCCTTGGTGGTGGGCCTTGTTGGTGCACTATGAAATCGCTATCTCCTAGAACTTCACCACTATTACCTATTGTGTCATTTGTGGATTCATCATCTTCAGATCTCGTAGTGCCACTCCCGGCCGATTCATTGTTTCGGCGGTTTCCATCTTTCTGATGCGTGGTCTAAGAGAAGAAAGTGTTTAAGAGGTTGATGCCCACTTGCATCTATAACACCATCCATGTTTGGCACTCCTAGATTGACTTCTCTAAAGAACGGCTATATTGTTTGCCTGATACCTTTATTTTCTGCGGGTTGTTCGGGTTGTTTGAGGTGAACAATTGTTGTTGGCCCTTTGTTCCCGTGGACACTTTTGAAGATTGGTCCGTCAATCTCCACCTCTTTCAAGGGGTTAGATTTCCTTCGTGCGAAGTGTCATATTCAAAGTTGGGCCTAAAGTAGCCAACCGTGTATCCATCAATAGACCCTATTTGCGGGGGCATATTGAAGATGAGGATTTTATTGATGAATCTTGGGTGGATGGTGTAAAAACATGCAAATGGTCCGACACTTGACGACGTAGTCCAACAAATGTTGGGTGCAACTGTACGGGTGTCATTTCCCCACTATCTGAATTACCTCCTCTGCGTGGAGAATTTGAAGACAATTCTTCGATACCAACCACTTCATTTGCATCCTCTCTTTGTACATCCTCTTGTGCACGTCGAGGCTTGCTGTAGTTGCACGTTCTTCAATCACAGCATTGTCATTGTCGTTTAGTGGAATTTGCGCTACTGCGTGAACATCCTCGTTTACTCTATAGTCTCTTAGATTGGCTAGCTCAGGTTCATCACCATTGTCTCTATCGTGGTCATTCTTGATATTGTCCACGTTATTGAAATCAAATACATTTGGCTCAATTACGTGGCGTCTTGCTTTCCTTCCACCAGTTCTTTCTAAATGGTGTATCATCAGAGTCGTCTGAGTCGTCATTTTTGGAATCAGGAAATTTAGACTCTCGGTCCAGACCATCAAATTCCTTTGTTATAGAATCTTCGGACATTATGTTGTTTGTATACCATGTTACCATATTTGTGCCGCAACTATCCTGAAAGGTCCTTGCATTGACAGTGTAAATGTAAACTAACTCCCTTGCTCGCTTTGAGGTTAGTCAGTTTTGGACCTTGTTGTGTACAAATGAGTACATGCTCCAGTTTTGTTCACATGATGAGGCAGAACACACTTGTGCAAGAATTCATTTTGCAATCGATGCAAGTGTGTGAACTCTAGCCTTGAGCAAGTCCCACCATTCATGGGGTTCTAAATTCAACGCAACCACAACTGGAAGTCCAACAAATTTTCCATAGCGGTCTCTAAATGACTAATACTCAGACAATGCTATTGCGAACGCTATGTCTCTAACTGCTAACTTGTGCAGCACTCTTACAACGGCCTCTATAGCCTCCCAATCATCTATTAGTATGACTTTGTCTAGTAAAAAGGGATTCAAGAGAATGCCTGCATAGTGCAGATCTAACCTCAACATGTTCCACCGGGACTGAAATTGATCCTCCACAGTCTCAACAAGCTCTTCGTTTAATGAAAATGGTAGGTCTCTCAACAAAAAGACGTGCTTTTCCACATTTTTC
The DNA here is from genome assembly GCA_022496805.1 of Pohlia nutans. NCBI lineage: Eukaryota > Viridiplantae > Streptophyta > Bryopsida > Bryales > Mniaceae > Pohlia > Pohlia nutans. The sequence continues at coordinate 6,364,904 of CM040106.1, read as the reverse complement.
ATCACTAACCATGCCTTACCCATGCATAGGTGCTTATCGTCAAACTCGCTTAGAGCCACTAACACGGGCTCTACCATGAGCATGAAATTTATACATGTCCCCTAGAACCCATTAGATCGCATATATCGTCTAGCAAGCTTTGCTTTCATCCTTGTACTCGTCAACGTCAGCCTATCCACATATTCGTTCTAATCCAGATCCAAGATTTTCAATTCTACGGACCGTCTCACTTTCATCAAGCAATCTACTATCATAAATGTTGTTGCAAATCGTGTATTAGCTGCTTTATACTGTATTAGATTTGGAGAATGTCGGCAGAATATAGCAAGTGGCATGTGATGCTTGCAAGTGAATGACACTATGGCATGTGCTCATTTAATCATGCTTTTCATCCATCTTTGCTTCCCCCAGTCTTCTAATAAAAGATCTAAAGCGTGTGCAGCACATCTTTGAAAATAAATGAGTAGAAATCGACAAAACAATAAGTCGCCTGCTGCAAACATGCTTGCAGCGTTGTCAGTGCGAACTTGTTCCACATTCTTAGCGCCGACCGCCACAATGTAATCAATCATGCAACTTTCCAGGTAACTCGGAGAGGCCATCGCAAGAACAAAAGGGCCGTCCAACATGATGGATACGCTATTACAAGAACAATCCATGGGCGACGAATAGGACGTCTTGGGGACGGATGGACCGTCCAGGGCATCAGGATAGGCCGTTGCTTGGACAGACATGCAGTCCAGGGAAGCAAGATAGACCGTCTAGCGAAACGGCCCGTTGTCGCTGGGACAGACGGGGAAACAGCTATACGGTCTCTCTGTCCTGATTATGAGGCCTCATTCATTTTCGCATGGAAGGTCATAGTTTACTACTTAGTGGACGGATTGCATCAATTCGGATGAGTGTCCAATTAACGGCCTAGATCAAGGGCAGTAGATTCACAAGATGCGGGACGACTCACATTCGATATAAAATGTTTTCTAGGTGGCTCTTGTCTTTATAGTTGTTTGCGTTGCTGTATGTAACTCAGTTGGCGTGTTAGTGCGTGAATGTAAGAGTGATGAGGATTGCGTAAATGAGAGTGATTTGGATTGCGCAATATGAGAGAACTTTGGAGTTTGAAATTATGTTGTTTGAGTTTGTGAGAGTGTGCAGGTTGTTTGCAGGCTCACATTTCTTTGGATCTCGTAGTACGCACAATTTAGTCTTCATTCCGCAAATCCCGATGCCTACTGTCCACAATTTACTATCACAATGTCGCAGTCCCCACGGTGGAAACCATCTGGGTTTCTGGTGGACCAGTGAAAACACAAGGAGTACTACTTGCAGGCATTGCAGCGCTTGAAGATGGAGGAGAGGGAACCGCATCGGCTAAACTTGTTTTTTTTTAAGCTTGTCACGGACGAGAAGATGACCACGAATTGGAGCAAACCGAAGAAGCAAAAGGTGTTGGTATGAGCACTTTGACCGGTTGCTTGTTCAATGTGTCATATAGCCGGCCGAGGGGTGGGTATTTTTACTCCAAGCAATGGACGTTCTAGAACTAAGTATGCATATGGTGAAAGGAATAAGTACAAAAGTGGAGAAAACAATGTCTAAGGGCCACAATGGGTGTGCAAGAAAATTATAGCACATTGCACATGCTCAAATGGGGCAATAATAAGCACTTAAATAGACTAACAAGCATTCACTAATTGCCTAAAGTACCAAGTACCATTAAATAGGGTAAATTTGGTGAATAAACCCTTCCAATTAGGGTTTTTGGACTTGTGCACAAAAAGTACAGCACACTCCAAATGCTCAAATGAGGCACTAACAAACACAAATCTAGATTCACAAGCATTCCCCAACTGCCCTACGTTATAAGTATCTTTTAATGTAGTAAAATTGGTGAATTAACCCTTCTAATTAGGGTTTTTGGACTTATGCACAAAAATTACAGGACAAAAACAATGCTCGAATGGAGCAATAACAAGCACTAATTTAGACTCACAAGCATCTATTAATCACCTTAGGTACCAAGTATGATGAAATTGGGTAAAATTGATGAATAACCCATTAGAAGCAAAAGTAGGGCTCAGGAGGGCTTCCTCAAGATAGTTCTCCTTAGCTTAAAATTTTGTTCTCATAGTTCCTATCAATATATAGAGCACAATCATAGCAGGTGACATTTTGCGCCGCATCAATTTTCTCACCCGGGCTTTGTGAATTCCCCCCAATTATCAAAGATGGGATTCTTGCCATATTCTTGGTCTACACCATATTCTCGCCATATTGCTCTTCCCGCTATATTCTTGGTTTACACCATTGGTGTTACTTTCATGCATCACATGGGCAAACCGTCTCCAAACACATGTGGACTTTCTTGGTGAATGCAAGAATCAAATTGAGAACGCCAAGGAATCCAAAGCTCTTCTTTAACCTCGGTTCTCTTCTAATGCTTTTAATTAGGTTTTTTGGACTTGTGCACAAAAATTACACACAAACAATACCTAGAAATTGGCCAAAAATTGTAGAAAATGCTACAATTGACCACATTCCCCCTAAGTACTTTAGTACTCAAGAAATGAGGTTAAATTGGACAATTGATGCTCTCAAGTGCCCAAATCCATACTAACCCAAAAATTACAGCACACTTGTACTACCCAAAATGGACTCTAAAATTCTACAATTTAGCATCACACTACATCATAAAGACAACCATTTACCAATTACACATATACACTTCTAAATTATGAGATATATGAGAGAAAGGGAATTTTTGGGCAGTGCTTCCGCAGCATGTCCAATAACCCTTAAATTCTTTTTTTAACTTTTTCTTTCCCAATCACAAAATTGGCCCGCTGGAAATTTGGGAGCGCTTCCACGCTACACCATACACCAAGCCAAAATTTCAACAAGACTCCACAACACTCAAAGAGAAACCATAACCAATCACATATTACAACAAATATACAGAAGAGTCCAAGAGATATAATACACCATTTGAAGCAACTAAAATCACCAAATTAAGTTGTAAAGTTTTCTTTATCCTCTCTAACAATCACCACGTTTAAATGATCTAGCAAAAATCTCAAAAAATTGAATAAAAAGGGGTGGGGAGGTCTCCCTCCATAATATCACCCTAGAAATTTTGTAATATCAATCTGTGAGGGACAGGGGATGGTCACGAATTGTTGCGCCATGAGATAGTGGGCGCTCCTTAGCACTAACGGCTGATCGAAAGGGGACCGGCGCCTCTCTTGCCTGACCCGCCCTCCCGTGCCCTTCCTCGCCCGTGTTCGCCCGTGTACAGTTGAATCCGCCTTGTCCTGAGACCGGCCAGCCAACTCGTTGCCTCCGTTCCCGTCGCACGTTCCCGATCCGTTCCCCACAGCCGTTCCCGCTCCCCACGAGATACCCGCCCAGTCGAAGAGACCCGCCCCCGAGACCCGCCCCCGAGACCCGCATATACACTTTGTTCTCCCCTTTTGCTGCAGCTAAACTGTAAGGGACTGGGAGCAATTCAGGAGGGTCCATCTCCAAGTCCTCTAACTCCAAGATATGGTGGTTACCCACTTTGAAAATTTATAACTAATTCATTCTTCATCCAAAAATTATGTTTCAAGTTGTGTTGGAATCTGTTTCTTCTTGCCTACCTCTAAAAAATAATAATACTAAATAATAACAATGCCTCATATCTATATAGTTGGGAATAGGTTGAAGTATGACGCATCCCATTCACGTCATATAGGTACATCTCTTTCTCTCTAAAGAAGATTTGTTTTGCACACACTAAAGATGCTTAAACCAACAACAACCAATCCGTAACCACACTTATATATACTAAAACCAACAAGAGAGGATCCATTACCAATTGTAACTCATACTACAATCAACACCGTTGGAACATTGATTGTGGAAAACCCATAACCACATTGTCGACATATTCCTCGAAGGTGGTTGTGGACAACTTCCCTCTCCATCTTCTTGAGGTACATGTTTTTTTCCATGTCCCATCTGTGTGCAATCTATAGGTCACTTGAGTTTGGAAGCATTTATTTGTATAGGAGATAATGGTTCCACATTGTCGACATATTCCTCAATTGACACTCTTGAGTCTGATGGAAGAATAAAATATTCTTTCACAATTCTTTGTACTCCCAATATGTGCTTGCAGGTTGACACAGGACTTGCGCAGTCATACAAATAAGTGTTCAAGGAAACACTATACTTTGTGTTAGGTGAACTCTCACTTACCACATAGAATAACATGAGATCCAAATTAACAACCTCCAAGACTTCACTTGGATTCAATTGATAAACTTTGAATATATACTCCCCTCCATTCAAGCGTCGGCAAAGCTCCTTATCATTGCCTCTCCTAGAAAATCTTTGTGAATCACCTTTACATCATACCAAATTTTATTAAAACCATTAACCAAGTAAAATGTTGCCGATGTTGAATCTAACCGCCTTTGCACTCCGTGGTAGCACCGGTCCTCGTGTTGATTCCCCGTCACAAGTAGGCGGTGCCTCCACCTTGCAGGATCCGCTGATCTTTATTGCCGTGATGCTTGAATCTCCGCTGCCTCGTCGTGGCCACACGTCGCTTCACTGCTCAAGTCGCTGGTAGTCCCAACAACCCCTGAAGGCGCTGCCACAGTTGCAACAACACCCAACGACAAAGCTCCGACGTGTCTAGCGCTGCTTCTCGTCGTCGTTTCGTCCTATTGATCATGCCTGCGGGTGTTTGTGCAAGTCAAGTCGGATTTCACGGTAGCGTGTGGGCACGACGAAACGCCCACTGCTCCAATGTTATTGGGCACGACGCCGGATGACGAGCTAAAGACGCGCTCTGTCAAGTAGAAGAAGTCGATGGCTGATACTGTCGACAGTGGAGCTTGGTGCCTGAGGAGAGTGGCGGCCGGGACCAAGTCATGGTACCAAAATTGGTGGGTTTAGGTGGCAGTCTTGGATATTGATTGTCAGCAATGAGTTATGGATGAATGTTTCGATGTATGCATTGCAGTCCTGGCTCTTATGCCGTTAATTTTTTTTGGTTACTAAGGTTGTCATTCGGGCGGGTGTGTGTGAAGGTCCTGACGGATGGCGCTGACGAGATCATGCATGACGAGTCGAACAGCCCTCCAGTGTTATTTCCCATGAGGGTGGACGACGAGAGCTTAGAGAGTGTGGATTTAGAAAACGACGCGAAGCCCGAGCACGGGGCGGGAACGATGGGGGAGCAGCAGGGGTCAGCCCACGGCGAGCAGCTGTCGGGGATCACTGAGTTTACGGGCAGTGGACTCTTGCCGACGGAGGTGAGGGGGGCCTGGTTATTCACTGTTATTAGTGAATTGTACGTGACTATTTTGATGTGGGCATTGGTAACAAGGTTGTCACTGGTACGGAGGTGAATACTGAAGCGGGCCAAAATTGTGCTGGAGCTAGCACCACTGGTGTTCAGCAAGTCAAGCGGTTCAGACCTCGAAGAAACCTCCTTGACACACTCCGCAACTAGGCCGTTGCGCTAATCAAACACGTTGAAGGACAAGACTTGTTGATGGATCACCTACACGCCGACTTCAATAGTGTTCTTGGCAGAATCAAGAGTCTGCAATCCGACATACGGAAGGGAAAAATTGACACATCTGCATCTGCTTCCGTCCACATCAAAGTAAATGACGACTTGGGTGATAGTATAGTTCGCAATAAGGATTTTCTCGAGCGAGGTTACCCGTAATCAAGACTGTTCGTAATGACCATTTCATCAAATCTGCACTCAGATGTCAGTTGTATTCCTGCTTGGAGACTATACATGTAAAATGGTTCAGTCTTTAATATGGGTTGTGCTATGAACCCAAATGTATCTTGAAATCCTAAATGTAATAAACATCATCTCATTGAACATCCTATCGTTGGGCATTCAATTGGCAAGCTTGCAATTATAGATATCATAAAGGCTAAGGCCCGCATCATTCAAATTGACATCGATCTTCCCCGAGATAAAACCAACGTTGCAGTCTGCCTTATTTTTTTCAGGACATTGAAGCAGGAATTTGCCACAACCGGTTCAATGGTTTATTCGCCTTGGTTGCAAAATGAACACGTACAATTATGACGTGGTAAATATATTACAGTGCATGGAGGTCCAGTGGCAAGCTTGGATTTGAATCTGAATTTGAGTCTGCAAATAGCATAACACCGGTTGTTTCCAGATCCGGGGCCCGATTCTGGCCATCCGGTTGTCCAATGACGGCGATCAATTTTAGTTTGAACACACCCGGAACCCAAGAACCTAAACCTCTGAATGGAAGAATGTTCACATTGTTGGTCGCCTCGAAACAGAACGCAGTGTTATGTAGCGATCCAGACTCTGGGAAATTTAGTTTGTTATTACCGGTGTCTAGGTCCCCGGTAAGGGCGGATGCAATGGACAATTTGCTTTGTCGCAGATCTTAGATTTAAAACTCGTGGTTTTCGATACCCGGAGCTTGTTGTATTTGAACACAGTTATGAAAGGGAGTGTTTAAAGCCTGTTACAGGGGTTTTCAATATATGCTGTTGTGTTCGTTCTCTCTATGCACAATTTTCGTGCGCTCGTGTGCTATAGACATGGAGTGATTCTAATTTGTTTATTCCGAAGCTTCATGTGTTTCTATGTGAACCTCGGGTATTGGTTAAGCTTTGTGACGTGGCGTGATTTTAAAGTAACATGTTAGGGTGCGATAATGAAGAGAAATTCCACGATAATTGCAAACAGAACCTACAATGCTTTGTCCGAATGTACCAACTATGTCTACGGTGCAGCAATTAGATAGAAGTATCCCACGGTGAGTCAGTTTCTCATATCAACGGCCATGGTCGTGTTCAAATAAGTGTGCATTACAAAGTGTGCAGCAACGTGGAGATATTAACCATAACACTGGTTCTACGGACCTTCATCGTTGGTACTACCCGAGGCCCACGAAGGGAGCACGTTGCCAGTTGCTCTAAGAAGCTCGCAGTACGTGGTGGTTGGTATAGCCGCAAGTCGTTGTAATTCCTCTCTCCTAGCATTCTTGGTGGTACGGCGACGAACCGATGCTCGCGTTGACGGCTTGGGAAGATATCTCTTGGACGACTTCTTAGAAACAACACCTCGTATCCCTCCACCGTAACCGCTGTAACTCCCAACCTGCTGCTCCTCGTTGACACCTGTGCTTAAAACTTCCTCCACTGCCATTTGGTCCTGCGCTACGCTATCTCTCTCCTCAACCAGTTTGCACAACTGTTTCGTGACCTCTTCTTCTAACTCGCCAACTGATGTGGAACCCATGATGGAGAAAAAGACTACCATGAACCAGTCCGGAGTTATACAGGCACATATAGTTCACAACGATGGAATATCCGGTCTGCACGCACAGCTGTCACCCGTGTTGAAAATAGCTGTATTCCTGTGCATAACACTGTGGTAACTTAAGATTTAATGGATGGGTCTATGGCAGCTTCCAATCACTGCTGAAAAGGTACCATATAGTTCTCTAAACCTAAAAAGCACATATGTGAATGGAGTTGCCGATATGCGTGTACGAGTGTTGGAGACTTGTGCGGACGCAGATTAGGTTCCAGCTGTGGCCTCTAAGGAGTGGAATAACACTGGATCGGAAGAAAGAAATTCGCATGGGGAGAGGTCCAATTTCGGGACCTTGAACAGAATGGAGTCTCGTAATTCCTTTTAGCATGACAAAGACGCATATGACTTTGAACAGGACACAGCATATTGTATATATGTGGAGGATGGATTTCAAAAATCACGCGATCCATAACACTGGTACGAGATCTGCGTTAGTGCACAATAAAAAGTCGTAATAGGTTATTCATCTTCTATGATCAGAATCGTTGCATTGTGTACAAAATGCAACTACAGCATCCATTTTAAATGTTTTTTCCTTATACTGTATTCCCATTAGTTTGGAACAGGGCACAACCCCGATTTCAGGGTATGGCATTGTCAACCGGCTTTGAGCATTGCAGAACTCCGCTTTGGGATCATCGCACACAACTGATATATGGCTTGTTGATTTACGTGTAAGATTGTTACGGTCTTTCTAAACCGCAGCGGTTATTCCAGATGTGGCATACTACAGCGGACATAGCACAAGCTCAAGAGACATAACACTGGAAGCTGAGATGGGAGAATGTAGTTGGTCGGCACATCTGTGTTTCACATTCCCGTGAATACCATATGAGACATATGTCAAACCTAAAAAGCTAAACCGCTACAACCCTTGATAAAGACCCTTGGGTGTGGATGCATCCCGGGATGAAGGTCCTAGGGTTTGGACGCAACCCGGGATTACCAAACACGGGATGAATGGCCACACTTGTTCCGAACCATGAGGCTGGGAAAGGTGTGCCCTTCCCACCGGAGGCTCGCGGTTTTATGCTGGTGACCACGAGTGTTTGCTTGACAAACCATATGGGATACATGTCCACAGACTAGAACATATCGCTGAAGCCATCCATAACACTTGTTTCAGAGATGGAGCTGTGCATAGCACCTTTGTGACTTGGGGTTTTGGGCTGCGGGCAAGGAGCGTATTTTGGTTCTGACGATGGACGTATAGGGTTTTCGGGTTGAAGGAAATGCCCCGAATATGCTGATTTAGGGTTTAGGGGTTTTCCCGTGTCGTTGGGTCCAGACATGGCCTGGGATGGAGGTTCTAGGGTTTGCCGCCTCAACCCTAATCAACACACGGAATGAATGGCTACACTTGATCCAAGCCATGAGGCTGGGAAAAGTGTGCTCTTACCACCGGAGGCTGGCGGTCTTATGCTGATGACTGCTAGTGAATGCTCGACAAACCATATGAGATATGTGCCGAAAGACGGAACCCTAAATGCTGGAGGCGTCCATAACACTGGTTCTGCGGATGGAGGTTCGATTAACACTCTTGTGACGTGTCGTCTTGGGCTGCTGGCAGAGACCAGATCTTGGGCCTTTCGATGGACGTCTAGGGTTCGAGGACATGCTCGGGATATGCTGGTTTAGGGTTTGGGCGTCAATTGGGCTCGACTGGTTTAGGGTTTGGGTTGGAGGTCGCAGGGTTTGGATACTTCCCATAACCCTGAACCCTAAAACCGCCACATGGATAACCACACACGAGATGAATGGCCACGCTTGCTCCGGGCTGTGAGGCCGGGGAAGGTGTGCCGATCCCACCGACGCCTCCGCCCTTTATACAACCCTTACACGGGTGTAGAGCTGTGCAAACCATATGGGATTAAGTGACCGGGGAGGCCCTGAATACCCTAAACCGGAACTACGCGCGGAAGCTGACGTGGCGCCCGTGGCCGACATGGCACTCGTCGCTGACGTGGTGGGCTGGGCGCGTACAAATACGCGCATACGGGCAAAGGGATACATGTACGCAGGACGCCGGCCAGGCAATATTCGGGCGGGCAAGGAGGGGTCGCGATTTTACTGCGGGGACGCTGCAACCGCCGCCGGCTGACCCTGACGCAGGTAAATGCAGGAATAGAGAGGGCCGCGAATAGGCTCCTAAAACCTAGGCAACATAAGATTTAAACATCACCCTAGGGGACAAACTCATAAAATCATATCAAATTTCATAGTAAATTTTTTAAGTCACAGGGTTACAAATGAAACATAATTTTGCCAAGCACAACATTGGTAGAATGAAGGTTCAAGAAAACCAACACAGCCTACCAAATAAAATAGTGGGTAATTCATCGAAAAGCAAGATATAACTGGTAATAAAAGAGAGTTTCCAAAAAGAGAGCCGAATACATTGAGAAAGAAGTCCTGTAAGTTAATTGTATAAAAGTTAAGAAAAGGTTAACCTTAAAATGAGAATAAACATCAGCGACAAGATAAAAGCAGATTAAAACGCCCTTATCACCATCAAGAGATACCATAAAACCAGAGGAAATATCATCAATTTAAATATTCAATTTATAAATAAAAGCCGCGTACACAGATTTAGGCAGACATGTCTCCCTGTCTACAATTTCGAGGCTGACTTTGCTGGGGTTGGGAACACAGATGACCTTGTCCAAGCGCCGAGACTGGATGGCCCTGCATCATACCCTGGAGTAACTCAATACACAAGGTTATGAGATCATGAATTGAAGGATTCACACCGAACAGCATATAAAAACTGATTCAGTTTTTCATCCCATCTGCTAAGCACTAAGCGACAAGGATCATTCCATTGGAGAAGTCCGGAATGACATTCCCACTTTGAACAAAATCATTGAGAAATTACTATGTCACTATGTCATACACAGGAAATTTACCCTCCAAATACTAAATACCATTCGTTTACCGTCAAAATATGGCGGGAAAATTTCGAGAGTTAGTTGAAATTACATAAAATATACAACAGAAAGCGACAACATGTAAATACGAATACTGCTACGGGTGTGCATATTAGTAGAAATCAATCTGTGCTTTACTACAAGAAAACAAATAGAGGGAATGATCTAAGAGTAGGTTCAGTACTACAGGTATTCAGCTTTACGCAGGATAGCCAAAATCACGGAGCACAAGAAAACGACCCAGAAAAGAAATGGTCTTCAACAAACAGTGCTGACAAAAATGTACAACTACTACGGGATACCAATGTCACTAATCAAACCCTTATTATTAGTAAGATAACAATTCATGATAAGTATAATTACTAATCGAGAAAAAATATCTAGGGAAAATAAAATAAAATATGAAAGCACTAACTTAAAAATTGTAACCACAGAACTATTATCTGAAAGAGACGATATTAATCAAGCACATCGATACCACCCCTAAATGCACGAAGTTATACAGATACATAAACATTCTAGGTGACTAGGCAGGCAAACTTAAAATTAAATCAACAGAAACGACGAATACATCAAAGTGAGTCAAACTTTAGGAAAGATAAATCTTTGCAGAGTTGAATCAAAGGGAAGTCATATATTTTCAATGATTTCTTGAATTTTTACGATTTTTCAAAGTGGGCAAAAAGCATCCCAATCAAAGTCAAATTGCGTTAGCATCCCTGATTTTGATTGGGATGCTTGTAATTGGAATTTTTATGAGTTTTCAAAGTGATTTGCCTCTCTTGAAAATGCAAAAAGCATCCCAATCAAAATCAGCCTATAATTGATCAAGAGTTAATATAAACCGCCCAATTTACTCACAATTCCACCCATTCAAACCCAAGGAGTCCACTTATTGCCAAGCTACATTGCTTCTTATATGAATGCCCTGCCACCTCTTCTTGTTGTGATACGTTTCCAGAGGAAGTTTGGAATAAAGTAGTGCATACAAAATGCATGAATTGAGCATGACGTAGATTGTCTTCCATCAAATTTCCCCTACATATTCTAGATTAAAAATAAAAATTAGAATAGTCAGGTTTTTGAAGCACAAATATTAGAATATATTTTGTTGCATTGCCTCAAAGAAATTTGATTTACAACATGCTCAAAACTCGGAACGTCTACAACATTGTCATTTGATAGAAATACTCAATTTTTGGCATCGTAGTAATTAGGTGACAATTGACCTACGCTCCCAATGACATGTATTGCATCTCTAAGTATCTTCAGATCAAACAAATTGAACAGATCAACCCCAAATCAACATATAAAAATGTAAGATATTGAATTCACTATAAAAAAATTTAATTAAATTTCTCGAAGTTCGAAAATTTATGATGAATTCAAACATTTATATAGAAGTATCACATGATGGTAAATTTTGGACACGTCAGTTAAAAATATAAAATTTTATTCTTTGCTATAGGAAATTCTTCAGTATGAAAATGTAATTAAACTAAATGGCTTTCTGCAATTTGACACTTTGAACTAAAATTACTTCTATTTGAAACTGACTTGTACATATATAATCTACAAATTTGGATTGCAAGTAAAATTAGTTGTCATTAGTTTAAAAACCATTCAACAAAAGTGACGTAAGAAATCCATGTGCAGATAAACAAATGCACACCGTCAGCTGCTCATTTGCTCATATCTAATGATCTAAGTTGATTATTTATCAATCGGGCAATTGGACTTAACCCCTAAAGGACCAAGGCTAATTTTCCAAGTTCGGTCAGCTCAGTATGGAATGAGTATTGATCCTCAATTATTGAGATTTTTTGTGGTGATTCTACTCTTTGTAACAAAGATGGGATGGTAAGTTGCGTACATAGATGATGTATAGATCAAAAGATACAATAATGTAAAGGTGAAAAAACTAATTGCGGGCAACTCCTGAAAATTTTCATACAATGAGCTATGCATCTGATTTTTTGTACACAATGAGCTAAGGCTTCCATATACACAACTGGCAAATTCATTTTACCAAATCTGAGACTAAACTTTGCATTTTGGGCATTTTAAGAAAGTTTCAAACTTGGGCAACAAGCCAAAAAAAATAAAATGCTACCAACTTTGAAGCTTACAATCTTACTATTGAAGAACTCTGAACAGTTTGGTGTAACATTTTTAGGGTTGTAATAAATTCAAATTGGTTGAAATATTCTACAGTTGGATTGGCCAAAAAGGTTTTAGATCAAAAACTATTTGTCTTTTTATGACAAGGGATACTTTGGAGTGTTTGGAGAGAATCATAGTTGTGGTCCTTCAGGGTTAAAATGAACTTGACAACAAAAACATTCAAATAAGATCATTTTTCATTGTTGGATTCACTTCAAAGATTCTCGTTTTCAACAACTTGTCCTATAAGCATTAAATGTCATGAAGCACCGATTGGTTGGGATAGAAATTAAAGAAAGTCAATTGTCAGATATCAAATGTTGACATGGAGTCTCGTAACGTGGTAAGGCAGTGTTATACCTGCGGGTACGGCATAAACACCACTGGGTTGGCAGGTTGCCCAAACATCATATGCTGAGAGTACTGAGAAAAAAAGAGAAACAAACGCGTTAGTATAAAATGCACGCCCTGCAATCATGCAGAAAACCTAAACAGGTCCGCAACATGAACACAAAAAAAGACAGATTGCTGCCGGAGACGGTAGTATACACACCAATTGCTGAGACAAAATACTCTACTACTAAATGCATGATTCCAATCATCACATGCAAGTCCGAAACCGAAATAAACCACGAATCACAGAGTTTAATCCAAATGTTATTTATATCGGTACAACTACAGGATATTCTATGATACTCAAGAATTTATCATATAGCAATCCATAAGCAAGAACTCCCCAATGCAGATATTAAACAACATTAAAGAAATACACAACCGTATCTGTCAAAAAATCTCTGGACAAATCAAAATTAATGTTGTCGAAATGCTGATCCTGACGATATTGATTTCGAAACAAACTGTTAAGTTAATAGTTGGCAGCTTAAGGATGATACCAGTTGGCCGTTGGAATGTAAGAAACCAGGTTGCAAAGTGGAAGTCGGTGGAGGGTATTTCACTTGATGAGGATGACCAAAAGTGGACATTGCCTGAGCCAATTCATAAAATAAAACTCGGGTTACGAGACAAAACCAATACGTATAACCTTGGGAAAAAAACTGGATGTCGTACCTACGACCAAAAGTATTTCACTATGTCGACCAAAATATCAAATACCATGTTCTGCAAACCATAAAAGGTTCAAGTAACTAAGTGAAGAAGTTTCTGAAGAATGACAACATAAACCATACACAATGCGGGAAAATGGAAATTAGCTGTGTTTCAGAATAAGTTGATGGATCACCTAAAAGAAGAGGGGATCAAAACAAGTAACAGCCAAATCAAGAACACTGTCAGGCTAACTTTAAATACTTGTAAAGGATACAATCAATTATACAGCAGATAAAGAATAAGATATAGAACAAAAAACAACCTGCTGCTGCAAGTGAGGTGATACTAGCATATTTGGCTGCCCGGATAAAATACCACCACCGCCAACTGGAAACCCTGGCACAGATACCCCAGGAGATTGCATGTATGGTGTTGGATTTGCTGCAACAACTGCCGAAGCTACCGCGTGGTTGTAATGAGTAAACTGGTGTTCTTGCACAATAGTCTGCGGATTCATGTGCGAGCCTTGTGTTGTAATCGTTGCAGGCACAGCTGACTGCATAAATACAGGACTTTGTACTGTTGGATGCTGAGATACTGATGCCCGCGATGGGCATGAACTTGGAGTGAATGCCTTTGCATTTGGATTGAGTTTGAATTCCTATGAACACAATAGAGTAACACTGCTCAGAAACGAATATTACAATTACATTTATCCCAAAGGGTACAGTAAAAACAAGCACATATGACAGAAATATTCAAATAATTGATGCCAGAGTTAGTATTAAAAGTTGGTACCTTAGCATATACATTCAACGGGGACTTTTTTGATGCAGAGGCAGCGGCCACAGAAGCTGGAGAAGATAATACTTTGTAAGATAAGCCAGGATACGGTCTAAACAAAAGCATGATAAAAAAGTCTAAAAACTAATACAGTACTGACAGTTCACCATTGGTGTGTATTACAAGTAGAATCTCAAGGATAAACCAACATGATCGGATAATTAAGAACAGCCAATTCTGAGACAGGAGGAGCTGAATCTGTTGATTTCAGTTCAGTGTCAGCAAAAGGTGGTGCTAAAATTGGGTTCAAGAAAATGGCCGGCAAATTGATCATGGCTATATAAATGTGCCTCCTCAGGAACACTGTCGAATAAGACAAACAATACTATGCTGCATGGATACATCCTAACTACCAACATAAACAGAATCAATCATGAGGAAGACCAACTTTATAAATGTCCATACAAATCCAAGTGTCTCAGATACTACTAGTACAGGAACAACATCCGGAGAATAATTGTCAAGTTACCTGCAGACCTAGGAGAACGCGGCTCCAACTCCTTCTGAACAAAAAGTGGCCAGTCAAAATATTACAGCAGTGATAAACTCACGTTACACGTCAAACAAACCAAATGATACAAGAAACCTGGGTTCAGAATGTTTAAGTGATAGGCAAGCACTAAAATATACCTTAAAGCTCTCACTCAGTGCTTTAAGCGCCTCCAACTGCTTCTGTTGCTTGAACTCTTTAAATTCCCTGAGAAGATCAACCACTTTAAGATCAACATTACAATTTCCCATAAAAAACTAAGGAAGAAAACTACCAAAACGAAATAAAAGAAGTTGCGTGCAAACATAGAATGACTATCCAAATTTCTAATCATTGCTACGATAAGAAATACAGTTCATACGTGCAACCAGAGCACGATACTAAAAGTGCTAAACGGAATGCCTTCACCATGCTCAATACCCAAAACCTACCTGTAGACATCATCAGGCACTTGTGGACAGCTCGGATCCAGATTAAGAGCTTTAATCCCTGCTGGATCAGCAACTGAAGGAGACATCAATGGAGAAAACCTTCCAACAGGGCTGTTATAGGAAGAACCAGAACCCTGCCAAAAATACAAAGTTGCCATGGAGCACAACAGATGAGTTCAGAAACAAAGAGAGTGCTTACAATTTGCAGCAAAAACACACTGCAAATGGCCTTCGGCATAATGAATTAATCTGGAGACCACTATTCCTTTTCCATGTGCCACGGATACATCACCTCACTATGGATCCAGAGCAAAAACTCTTTGACAGATAACATGTCAACAAAATATACATGACTTAAAAACCCATTATTCTGGGTTGCCATTATTAAGAAAGGAGGCAGCTACCTTGTTGCAGGTAGTACTTTTCTCACCGACTAAAAGTTTCCGCAGTCTAACATGATCTTTGCAGGAATCTGTCAAACATTCTGGACTACCACCATCTACATTTTCCAATAGCAGATCCTGGTTATCAAACAAGTTCTTTGGTCTGGAAACAGCGCCCACGATCTGCAGACATAATTCATATTCAGACAGAGCATAACCATGCTTCACAAGAATAATAAAACAGCACAACAAATATTACTTAATTACTTCCTGGGTGTAATACATAGGATTTAAGGAAAAGCAAAACATAGCAGTTCCATTTCAAGTTTAACTGTCAGTAACAGTTTAGTGTGTAAGGCTTTACAACAAACATGACAAGCTTTGAAAATAAGAATTGATATAAATAATAAATCAAAATCAAAATAATATGTCGCCGGCAAAAAAAATATCACAGGATACTGAAAGAATGAAAACATATAAGGACAAAAATTTTAAAAAGCACTATTTTGGAAAGAAAACCCCAATACCTGTATTCAACTCAAAGGCCACCATTCAATGAGAGCAAAGCATCGATACGCCCAACCATTGGGAAAATTTGCAGTTACTATCATGATCATAATAATTACTTACTAGAATTTCAATACATCTAACAATAAATTTTTTAGTAATCTGTCGACAGGCTCGAACACTAAAAACATTAAATCTTGAACGTTAGTAATAATTTTAAAACCAATTACTTAAAAAGTACGTTTAGTATTGGAGGAGTCAATTCCAAGTTTAAGATCACTACTATAAATAAACGACTCACTTGCGTAGTTCCAGATGGTATGAAGTTTTCTTGCACATCTGACTGCCCTGCAGACAACAACGGAATTGCTTATCAAATGACTAAAATAGCAAGAGTATCCAATAACACTCAAATTTGTACGAAATGCATAGAGAAATTTGCCTCTATGGCCCTAGTATGCGCAGTCATTTACACAAACATCACAGTTGGTATGCTAACTGGAAAATATAAGTCTGCTCCTCAATAACACTGCCAACATAAACACTGGGCAGACAGCATCAAAAAAGTACCTATTTCAGAATATATCTTACATCCATAATCAAACAATCGGAACACATGAATACATAAAGGACAAAAATTGTACTTAAAACTCACATACCCACAATGTGATCACGAAGTCCTACCCGAGAGAGGAGTGCTGTTTTGAGACACACTAGTACAGACCAAGACGACAGAACCTCCAAAAGTTTCATCGTTGAGGTCGTCAATGTGCTGGTCTTCAACATCATCACCGACGTCTTGGTACCCACGTCCTACAGAGGAGTATTTGGTCTCTTCATCCATCAACTCTAACTCTGGAGTCAAATGGACTCCTCTTTCCTACAGAATAATAAATTCATTAGAACAAATTACAAGAGAACAAGGTGTAATCAAGTGAAAACAAAAAGAAATCATCCAGAGATAAAATTTTGGAAAATCGAACATCAAACGCTTCGACATCCATATCTAGAAAAAATGGAATAAAGTTTGCCACTCTGGGAAACGTCATATTAAAACATGAGATATAACCATGGAGACCCATTTCTGTCCAGATATGTTGACATTGCAGACGATCTTAATGGAAAAATTGAACTTGTACCCAAACGCAGAGTAGCAGGGTCAGTGGAACAAGAAAGACAAAGTCGCAATATCACAATTTGAGTCCCCATCTCAGTCAACGATCACATAGAATCATAATCTACTCCAACAAGTAAAGAGCAAGACGTGTGGTGCTTGCTGCTAATAGCTTCACATTCAAGACAAAAAAAAGGCAAAACCAAGTAACTTCACCAAGTTCAACACGTGAAATATATATTACAAAACCAGAAAATAAAGAACAGGTTACAAGAAGGTGACAAATTAGGTACACAAATGAGCCTACATCTAACACACAAGTGCTACAATCTTAGCACTCCATCAATAGATGACACCTGGACGCTTTGATTATTACGATTCATGATCCCAGTCCTAAATATACTGACACTCCTAAGTGATTTCTGTTCAGTCTCCGCTTACAGCCCATGTTTTATAAAATCTAATTGCCAAAGAAGAATGAACCATATCAACAAGCCAGGAGTAGATTCTGTACACATGGGCGACAAAAAAATTGAAAGTCAATGCCAAGAACTGTCAAAGTCATTTCTTTATCTCAAGTGTCTCCTTCTTAACCCAGGGGAAGGTTCAAGTAAAAAAGTCGAAACTAGACACATTAACCAAAACCAACTATCCTCCACATAACCAATTCCTTTTCTTGATCAGATTGTTAATTGACTTTAAATTGACGTATCAAAATTACTCATTTGGCAATATTAAATTTAAGGATCCTCACATGTTTTGTAATAGTCTAAGCACTACAATCTGCATGCTTGAAATGTCACATTGTATGATTTAACACAGATTGTCACCAACATTATGGACAAAAATTTCAACATGATTGGAACGTATTTGAAATACTTACAAATTCTGCCATGTAAAGAATATAGTTTGCCGTGTGAAGAATTAATATATTTTTGACAAATTTTATATCACAAATTATATTTAAGGTAGATTAAAGTTATGTTTACAAGTAGTTTAAAAATGAAAGTGAAGAAATTAAAAGAGACGCATGATTGGAGCATCCTTAGATAGCCCTTTGTATTTTGGACACTCAAATTTCAAATTTCTCGACAATGTAAAATCTTCAAATGAACGAGATTACAAGCAAGTTCCTGAAGTTGTGTTCCCCAATCAACAAATCAAACTTTAGGATACCCAAAGAGATTAGACCTAAACCTATTGTAAACAAACAAATGCAGCCATCTGATAAGGTCAATACCTCTGCTAAATGTGTATTCCGCGTTTGCTGCCCTACGATTTCTCGAGCAATTCTTTGCGCCTCTCGCTCCCTGTCACGCATCTGTGGGCCCCGCAATAACTTTGTTGTGTACAACTCCTCATCAAAAGTAGTTTCCACACCAAAAAGAGCTTTATTAGCCTCAAATTGGTCCCAATTTCGACTGTCACAGAACAAGATTTCACAGAACCAAAAGATTTAACTAACATAGCTCAACTGGTCCAAATAGATCCAGAAGTAAAACCAAGACTAAGAACAGAAACGAGAATAATAGCAACTTAAGAACAGCGATACATGTCAGCCGATCGTCTTCCAGGAATCTCGAAAGATTCTTGGACAAAAGTGAAAACAATTTAATAGTATTCCAGTCCAAATTTGTGTCTCAAAAGCAAACCAATAGCACTGGTCAAGTGTTTCAGCATTAATACCCATAACGGCAGCCAGTAGTTTCGAAAAATGAGCTTCGCAGCCAGTTCTATATAATTAGAGTAATTCAGTGTCATAATAAAATCTTGACAAGCCCGAAAAAGAATACATAGAAACGATTGGACTACACGGGGCAGAAGGTTGTAAATTCTTACGAATGACGGGGTCAGAATCTCAGCACTGACCTCCATGTGTTACTCAAGTTGAAACTTGTATCATCAGAAGAGTCGTCATCAGCCTTCCATGGCATCAGTTCACGCTCAGATTCTCGATGCCACCCTTGTGACAAGACTGCGTCCGTTAATATGTCAGATCGATTCTCTTGACCTCGGCTATTGGACATGGCATCTCCACTAAGAGAAACATCCTGCGTCACATGAAACTGCTCATCAACCGTAAAAAGAAATTCTGCACAAAGAAATGTGTGGTTTGTACATAAAGCCCATACTAAAGACATCAAAACAACAGGAAAATCAAATACAATTAAAATAGAATCCATTTAAATCATCAGATTACTATATTAACTGTGCAGAAAAAATTCAATTGTACATTGAAAATGTCATACAAGACGCTGGATTGACGCCAAACAAATCTGATGCATAAATAGTTTTGCACTCGAAAAACATAAAAGCAAAATCACCAAGCAATCCACTAAAAGACCAACATGAAAAACACGATTCATATTGACAGTACCAATGAGAAGGACAAAAAATGTCAAAAACAATTTCACACATATGTTAGTTTCACAAATTCACATTGTTTCTATGAAAGAGTTTAAGAAATGACAAAATTTAAGCAAACAAGATTTCAGCGTAAAGCTCACCTTTGCAATGATTTGCACAAAATCTTTTCCTTGAATCACATATGTTTTGATTGGAGGCTTTCTAGCTGCCTCTTTGACTGATTCATCCTGAAAACCATCTGCATCTTCTTTGATAAGCCTTGCCATCTTCAAGATAACCCCTACAAGATGATATCACAGTTGCAATTAGGACGCTGACGACAGAAGCCAATGTCATAAGAGGATGCGCAAAATACTTCTTCAAACATCTCACCTACAAATTCAATGTAAACTAAGCAACAGTCCAAACAACCAATGTGATAAGTTAAGGTTGAGAACTAGATAATCACTGTTCCGTACACAAGTACAGATGCACATACCAAATTCGATCACAGGAAAATCTTAGGGCCTCAATTCTTACTCCCTGTAAAATCCAAACTCGAATCCAATAATTCCAAGCTCTGACGATTGAAAATGGAGAGCTGATCTGAAAGCCGTTGGGCAACCACTAACGAAACAGATGCAGCACAGATGACAGAAAAAAATTAATCATCAATAGGGCCAAGAGAGTGAACGAAGTATTACCAAACTCCTTATCCATGATGGCAGCATGAAATATCCCAGAATACACGTGCCCGTCAATTTTCTGAACCTCAACATGCTGACCAATCAGGCACGTGTGCATATATAAAAGGGGTTCATGAACTCCTTTATTCCAACCTGGTGATCAAACTTGAGGGTCAAACTCTGCAAGGAAACTAAAGACCAAACAAAAATGACTGATACGAAGAGTTCCTAAAATACGAAACACTTAAAATTGTCCAGAAAAAGAACAGCACCAGTGCACTAGTGCTACTCAAAGAAACGTAAGACGTGCTGGAGAACATCCACGAATAGAGAGGAAATACATACAAACACAGATCCTGGACTGCTCAATAAAAGCCAAACTGGCCAATCTTGGATACATTCATAACGTATTCATCCCAACTACCTCACATGACGAGGGGAATGGCCTCGTTACACTGTAATTTAATGCAACAATTATAGTGGCTCAAACCTTGTAACAATAAGTTGGAAGGAGTTGCCACGGGCTCTCTCCAATTCAGATTATCTATTCGAATGGCACCATCCCTGTCGACCCTTCGTCGACCAACGCCATTCACAATAGATGGCTTCTGCGACGATCGCGGAGTGTAAAATATGTGATAAAAGTGAAATTACAAAACTCATCTCCAAGGATATCGCGCCACTAAACAAGAAAGGCATCCCACAGCTCAAACTCCGAGTACCAGATGATAAGCATGAAAGCAGAACATCAGCAGTGTACACGGTCACTCTATCCCAGATGTAAAATCTGCATGCAGTGAGGGGGAAAAAATCCATGTACCTGCGGATGATTCATTCCGACTGATCCCCTCAAAAAGCAGCAGACTCCGTAGCCTTCCACGCGCACCGAAGAGCAATATTAAGAGATGAAATTGCCAGAACATGAGAGTACAGATTCACAAGTACTTCCCTAGAAAGAACTACACATAACGCATGGGAATAAGAGTCTCGCCGAAGCCGACGACAGACAGCATATGACCAAACGTATTTCCACTGTAAACCGCAGTAAACACCAGATTCGACAAAGAACGGACGACCAAATACCAACCAATCTATAGCGCGTCCAACCCTAAAGAAAGAGCATCGGAGCTTCACGCGGGTAAAGGTAGCCAGCTCCGCACCCGTTCGTTTGAAGCAGGTGTACAGCTCCCATTCCCGTGAGGTAGGAAAGTAAATGGATTCAAGTCCTTAACCCTTTAAGGTCCCAAATCAACACTGTTTTCAAAGATTCATTATAAAATAGTTGATGAAAAACGAAAATGGAGTTGATGTACAAAGCAAAGTTGTAAATGTCAATGTGAAGATAACATCTGTACGGTTCGATTCATCGTATTTATTATTAATATTTTTAAATTAATTTTGCAAGGTTTTCTCTTGAAATTCAATTAAAAATCCAAAATCAACAAAAAAAAATCAAAAAATATTGTAATGAAATTGGAATAACATGCACTACAAGATAGTATGGGTTCCATTATTTGATTCTACACATTATGGAAAATCATGTTTAAGGTCTCACTTTTTGAACTAAGATTGAAACTCGATATAAACCACTTTTGTAATTTTTGAAAACTTCACATTATCTTATTTTGAAGATCCATACTATACAAATGGTAGTCAACTAGCATGAGAATTAAGAAATTTGTGGATGGATGAAAAATATCACCGTATGTAGTGAAAAGACAGGTCGCAGATCATCCATCGTCCAAGATGTGGACGCCAGCGCGTCTAAGGGTTAATGAGTGTAAAAGCATGTTCCCACCTGGCCTTTCGTAATATGCTCTTATGAAGGATAAGAGCGTTGTTTAAAATTTTGTAATATGGTTTCACACTGAAGAGAAAAACGCATGTAGATTCCGTAGTTTACGGTAAGTAATACGGACTAATACTTTAGCAGCGTTCACATATACCACAGTGATGATGAACTAAAAGTGCCAGGTTGTGCTTTAATTATCACGGTTTTACCCATCATTCACACCAGATAGGGACGATTTGAGGTTTTAAGTGTCGGTGGAGCCCGCTCAGTCGCGCGTTGCTGTCTCCTTCGCCATCTTGGCCAGAACATCAATTCTCTCAGTGTCTTCCAGTTCATTTGCGCAGCTGCAGGAGCGATTTTATGTGCAATTGCATTGCGGTGCTGAGCAGTTATTCTGTACTCGATGTAGCGCCCGAAGCTCTGAACTCTAATGCGTTTCATTCTAAAGTATCCGTGAACTGCAATAGTTTTGAAGTGCTGAAATATGGAAGCGCAAAATTGTAAAGCCGAAGAAACACTTGCTGTTTAGTGCGGCCAATTGCTGATGTTTAGGGTGCGGAGTTGGACTGGCGATCGCTGCGAGCGTTTTTGTGTTGTTGTCGTGATCTCTGTCGTCGCTAAGTGGTCAGTCGAAGGGCGGAAGGCATTCAGTGGCGCAATACTTTGAAACACAAAGAAATTGCATCAATTTCTAGGATTTTTCTATTTGTATCAAGCGCCCTCATGCTGCGAAAGTTTTTGCCGAGTCTTTGAGTGCACAGCCGGTTGTCCAGAACAACGAGTTTTGGACGGAGGATGCACATTTTGCATCGGTTGGTTTCACGGTCGACGTATCTTGAAGGTAAGTGTATTGCTTTGAACTGATTTGATTTTTTTTGGGCATTGTGTCTGAATTTTTTTCCACAACTGTTCTTTAATTTTTTGGACTCGCACTACTAGGAGAGCATACGAAATATGACTACGGCCATATGACTAGATATGACTATCGGGAGGATATGACTCACCAGTAACTACTTTAGTGACTAGAACAGTCCATAGTCATCAGATGACTATGATTTTAGTCATATTTACACGGAACCTAAATGGGAACGTAGTTGGGGAACATATTCTTCCGTGGACAGCCATATGACTTTTTGCGTGGGTAGCGATATGACTAGATTTAGTAGTTATATGACTATAGTTTTGGGCAGCCATTTGTAAGTGGGTTTTTGAGTGGGGCCTTCATGGTTTTAATTCAAATTTATATCCTTTGTTTATATTCGAGTTATTATTTCAATTTGACTTTTCTTCCTTCAGTTTAGGGTTTTCTTTCGAATTTATTTTGTTCCTTCGAGGTTTTAACATTTTATATATTGTATTTTTTAACTTTTTATTAAAAACAAACTAGCGTGTTTTGTTTTTTTGTTTTTTTTTTTCATTCTATAATTTTTTTTCTTCTTACATTTTTATATCATTTTTGCAATTCAGATGTCATGGATATTTTTTCCACATACCCTTCTTACTGTCACTGTAGTCACTGTAGTTCTCTTTGCACCTTGTTCAAATACTTGTCATTTATCTACTTTGCATTGATGTATTGTTTTTCTCTTTTTGACTAGGATAGTTTTATTTTGACTACAGTGCTTCTTCTCCTCATGTATTCTTTCCACTTTTGTTTACTCTACCTCTCCCTCTTTTTTATCAGCTTTTTCTTTCAATTTGTGTCCATTTCACGTTCATGCTGAATTTTTTCTCAATCACTGGTTTAGTGTTGCTTTGGTATTCATCTTGAATTATAATTTGAAGTAGTGCCTCAGGGGGTGTACTCTACATTATGTTTGAGAATCACGTGCGTTCATGACTCCTTCTACGCGAGGATATATGTCTAAATATCTTTATATACAGATGTATTTTGTTTTAAATATATGTTTAGTGTAAGTATACGTGAATATTTTCAGTTCTAAATGTGTTTATTGTATGTATACGTAATACGGCAATGTTCAAATTAATACCCCTTTTGTGCACCCACGTATACTCGTACATGTTTAGTACTGTGCACCCCACGAGGGTAGTGCGCATGCATGTTCTAGCGTCAATCAGTGATGTTGAAGATATTTATAGGGCAAATCCTTTTGTATACCATGGCAATGTAGAATTAGCAATGTGGAATTGGCCATTTGCTGCAGTTCAAAAAATACTCTTAGACACTGTAGACAGTAATGTCGAGCGAGTGACTCATATTAGTCGTGCATGTAGAATCATTGACGAAGTGTAGTCATCAAGATTACCGAGAACAAAGCTACTACATATCATAGTATGTTTCGTACTTGGTCTACTAATACAATGGGCTATGCCATGCATTTGACCTCATTTCCTATTGTGATAGCACATCATGTCCCACCTCCTGATCCTCCTCTGCAGCGACCAAAGCTTGGTTTACATCTTTTTGTGGTTAGTCTCCTACATCCTCTCAAAGCAGGAGTGTCCAATTCCCTTTCCACACTATTGTATTCAGGCCGTAGTTCTACATGCTCCTTGTCCCTACCTAACTGCATACTCTGCAGATCATGTCTTCCGCCATCACTTGACTCGACTTTTGCGCCACGCGGCTGTTGTCATAACACCATCCACTGTTGTCCTCTTCGTCTATGTAAAAAACTTGTTGTACGTGACTAGAAAATGCAAAGAAGTCCGTTGAATATGGAATCAATTGATCAAATCTGAACAATGTGAATCCATATTCGTCACATTTCATTGTAGCCCAAACTCCCCTCTTGTTTGTTTGGGGCCATGTGCAATACAACACCACCATTTCAAATTTCCCGTAGTCTACGCTGATAATTTCGTCCACCCACCCCACATACTCCAAATTTGTTGTCCTCATGTTCCTGTCACTAGAACTAGCGCGACAAGATTGCAAAAACGTAGCCTCAACTCCACTATCATATGTTGACATATCTGCTTCTGCTTCGTGTACTCGTATATGATTGATGTATGCATACATTGCCTTGTATCCCTTTGCTTCTTGTCTAAAAGGCAGTAAGAGTGCGAGTATATCCCCAGAGACATCATTCCCTATCGCAACGTCTTCAGATGCAGCATTTTTGAACCACGTATTGAAATATTCCTTCGTATATCCATAGGATAATCTAGAAGCCTTCTCCTGCTCTGTCTTCGGAATTCTATTCAGGCCTCTTCTTGTTGACTCATTTCACTCGTATACCGCCTACAGTATACACATCACCTTGAGTCCGTTAATTTTCCTAAACTGTTAGAATACAACCTCATATGTAGCTCTGTTAGTCAAGTTTTCTAGAATGGTGACTGTATACTTAGTCGTTTTATTCACTTTCCTGACTGTTCCATCTGTCTCGTGCTAATAGCTAGTCCTTAAATCTAAAATGATGACCAGACGTAGTGCTTAGTTTATCTTATATTACTAGTAAGAATTATATTGCTTGGGTGCATACTCTCTGTAATCTTGAAGGATTTCATGCAATGTTCCTCTCTTGTTTTGGTGATGCCCTCATCTAAATTAGGTTTTGTACAATACGATCGATACAATTGGACATGAACTCTTTGCGAGTTGTAGATGGAAAATTCACGAAGAGTGAGAAATACTTCACTCGTTTTTAATTTGTAGGCGAGGGTCTGAGCCAAGAGACCTTACAACTTTTAGTAAAGATGTCACCGACAGAGGAAGAAGTGTCCAAGTTTCGAGAGTATAAGGGCGATTCAGCTTTGTTCAGTCCAGCAGATCGCTTCATTCTAGAAATACTTCAGATTCCTAATGTGTTTGAGCGCCTTGAAGCGTTGTTTTATGGGGCATTGTTTGAGGTAAGAGCTAAGTATACTCACTCTAGCACTTTTTCAAAATCGTCAATGACGTGCGTACATCTAGTCATGGATGTAGAACTCCTGACTACGAATAGTCAACGGAGCAGACTGGGTGACTA
Source organism: Pohlia nutans (assembly GCA_022496805.1). Lineage (NCBI taxonomy): Eukaryota > Viridiplantae > Streptophyta > Bryopsida > Bryales > Mniaceae > Pohlia > Pohlia nutans. Next base: position 6,338,862 of record CM040106.1, on the reverse strand, counting down.
AACTTAGTCATCAATGGATAACGGTGAACTATTAATAGCACTGTACTGGCTACAAACACATGGCGGCGGCAATAATTCCGCACCCTATACGTAGCCGCCACCCATTGATTACGAAACCCTAAGTGGTTTGACTTTCACTCACTCCACAGTTCCACTTCCCCACTCCCTCAGCCAACCTCTTCAATCATCATTGCATAGGATTCTTGTACTTAGATTGACCTTATCCTTGCTGGAATTTGAAAAACAGAGACCACTGCTCAAAATTCACTTGCATCTCGTCGTCGCACTTGGAAGCTCTGTCGCCATGGCAAAATCGAAGAAGCCCACAGTGCTGGAAAGCGAGCCGTTGAAGGAGGAAGAGTCAAATGAAGAAAAGTCTCAGGAGGAAGAGTCAAAGGAGGAAGAGTCTGATGAGGAGCAGCAAGGAGCAGCAGCAGCAAGGAATCCGAAGTGGAGACAGAGGCGGCGAAGTCCTTACCGAAGTTAGATCTCAATATCGCGTTGTCGTCTACGGCGGAGGAGCCTGATGCAGAGGAAGACAACAAAGAGGAAGTAGTCAGTGACAGCGGAGAAAGCGACGTGGAGGCAGAGGTTGCCGAGAAATCGATAGCTGCGAAGACAGCGGCCCCGTCGACAGCAGCTGCGAGGGTGGTTTTAGAGTTTAGGGTTTAGAGTCGAAATGCCTTGTGCTAGTCATGCTTATGGAATTTATGACTAATGTTAGTCACGTTCTTCACATTGCTGACTAGAATTAGTGAAGAAGTCCCCTTTAACTCTACATGTTTTCATGATTGACTGTGGTTGTTTATACTGGAATAAACATGAGTATGAAGGAAGAGACGATGTGCAGATGGAAGAAGTCAGCGAAGGGAAGGAAGTCAAGGCGGACACTGCCTTGCTATCGCCGCCGAAGCATCGTCCAGCTGGTGAGAAGAAGAAGAGGATTACTGAGGTACAAAAGCTTGAAATCAACGGGAGTGAGCAGAAGATACCCCGGACAGAGATGGGTACCGCCATCACAAACTTGGGAAGGCACGTTTTTGCAATGTTCTTCGTATGTTGTTGAGATGAACAGGGGTGATTACGTTAAACGTACGAAAACATCATGTTTACCAAAAGAAATAAATACACATGTTTTTGATACCATAATTTCAAATTAAATACAACATGTTTGTTATATGAAAAACGTTCATGCAATTGTTGTGTGTCTTTAATATCCATTTCGTGCTTGTATTATATATGTAAAACATGATGATTGTCGCATGTTTGCAACACGTCATACATATATTGGGCAAATCATTTATTGTGATATGTTTTTCGTATTGTATTCTTAAGTGAAAAAAAATAGATTCATTAATCTAAATATCAAAATATGCATTTATTACACTAATATGTTTTAAATCAAACTTGAAATTTAGCATATTCTCTGTTAAAACCACTTTGAATAGACAATTGACCCAAAGGCACTCATTGCAATGAATTGATCCCAAATATAAATTCAAAAATGCATATTGGGTACATGAAGATTTTGAGGCAATTCCCACAATAATAATATGTCTCTCTAATCTCCGCACAACTAAAGAGTCATTGAGAACCAAATCTTCTTTGCTAGCAAAATCTACAATAACAATAACTACATATGTAATATCAAAATTGAAACGCAAAATCATCATCTTCAACCATGCGTTGAATTCCTTTGATACCAATGTTCTCATATCCCTCAACAAATGTTGTCTTTCTTGATCGCTTCTTTTACTATTGCACATACCACAGGAGCTATAGGTTTCCCAAATCCTGCTTGAAAACACACAAAACCATCAACAATGGAAAGAGAAATAGTGAATGTAAAAATGTAAAGGAAACAATCTCTTGAAGAGATAAAATTATGAACACCAATGCATATAGTATATAACAATAGAGGTTCATAAACTAATGAACAAACTTACATGGGTACATGTAGACATCTAATCCCTCCTTGCAGCTATTCCAATGCCAGAATTGCAATAAGCCTTTATCACAATCCCCCATTTCATACTAATTTTTTTTTAATAATTCTAATTGCTTTGCAGCAATATAGTATCATTAGTTCAGTCAAAATTCCAAACAAAACTCTCAACTATGCTAGTTAGGCTACCTTTATCCAAATTCAAAACATATCTATGGCATCTATACTTCTTCAGAATAGAATCAAAGTAAATTAAATAAAAAATTATACTCAAAGTAGAGTTTAAAAGAGACATTCAGTGTGGAAATCAATCAAGCTTTATATTCTAGGAGTAAACTAACCTCAATTTGACGTTGAACATAGTTGTTGGATTTCAATGCCAGATGAATAGGAAAAAACAGACCAAAGAAAAAAAAAATGCGTGACCCGATTGCGAGAAGAATAAACATGTTTATACCAACCAAAATTTTAGTAACATTCACGGCCTCCAATACATCAAAATGAAACAAGAACATAACAAAAATCAACACCATACTGTGATTTCGTTGCAGTGTGTGAGTCAACCAGCTTGAATGAAACCTAAAACGAAAAGTCAGAATAATTAAACCTGATAGGAAAAAAGGAGATGTTATCGTATGGCCACACTATATATCCAAAGCGAAAAGAAGTATATGTTCCAATTCCACGGCTCCAGAGCATTGGACTTGATTCACCTAGCAAACATATCCTATTAAAAACGATGAAACATAGTGATTTCAAATTCCAGTCACTATGGTGGATGATCCATAAACAAAACCTTTAAGCTTTTTAAGCAAATCTAGGATTGGTATATCATACAAACGCTTTTGTGAAAGGCTCGTTGGAGATATTGTTGATTCATGGTACATATCGATTTATTGGATCATCCACCTTGAACAAAAAAAAGGTTAGCAAAAAAACCAAAGAATCAATTATCATGCTTACATCGATAACTGCACTCTCTGCTTCACGAAGCACATGTAAAAGGTCCAACAAGGCACGTCTCCAAGCTATCACCAACAATCACAATCTTACGGATGTGATTTAATCAAGAAATAAACAGTAGAGGAGATTGGAAAGAAAAGAAAAAAGAAATACTGTCTGTTGCATATATATGTTGTAAAAGTAAGCTAAATAAGAATGATCCACCTCCTCTACATGACAGTCAAAAAAATCATCGTTCTCAACGTTACTTTTGATGGTCCTCTTAAAAAATGTGGCCTCCTCACTTGCAATCACAACCATTATACGTCATCATCTTCAGAAACTAAGTTATAAGCTTCAACAGCAATGAGGCACTTAAACGCTATGGATGCAAGCTTTGTCAAAAAAACCTCTATTCTTCTCAACCCTACAACTACCTTAAAAAAATAAAATCCAAAATACCCATGAAACCCTAAACCCTAAATCAAACCAGTGAGAAACAATGAGCTAGTTGTGACACCGTGCAAGTACATATTCGTTCAAATGGAGAACGTACATGAGAACTCATGTTGGTTTTAATCATATACCTATAAAACTTTCAACCTTTTCCATGCATGCAGCACTCAAATTAAGCATACTTTGGTCCATTGGAATATTCTTGAAGACATTTGATCTCTACTCCTATTGGCCACTACCCTTATTATTGAACCCCTAAAGGACCAAGGAATTTTGGATTTCAAAGATAAATTCCATTGATCACACTCAGAAAAATGACATTTATATCGACGAAATCGATCAAGAACATTGTATGTGATATTAGAGAACAAAGACATCTAAACAAGCGGAAAGTCCACAAAGATCCTTCCATAACAACGTTTCGGATTACACGTAAATAGAGATACTAAAACTGTTTGGCACCTCATTGTGTCTCCTATGCTAACAACAACTCATCTATTTTTACACTCGGTTGGCTTTAGTATTAAGTAGTCTAACCATGAATTGGCTAAATGTCTACGACCCTTCACCTTTGGCTAAATGGAAATGAGGTTGTCTACTATTTCTTACTACGTGCAATTCCAAGAATTCGCAATTAAGATAATTTGGTGCCAACCTCCATACCAACTTAGTATGGATAAAATGACACTAAAATGACTTGTTGCGCCCTTTGGTGTCAAAACGGCACCAAATTAGTCTTGCCCAACTTTACTGATGATGTATCTATAATGAAGAGGTTAAGTTTGAAAAAGTTTGCTACTCAAAATCTAAGCCTTGATCCTTGAAATGAAACACTATTTACACAATTACAATGCAACTGCCTCACAAAGGGACAGAGCCTCCTGAATATTAGTGATTCAATGAGAAGACTCGACATTATGTTACTCACCTTCTCTAGCCTCCTGATTCTCCACACTTTATTTACACCCTATTAGATAATGTTACTTGAGCCACATTTAGAAGCACTATCAATGCAAAGCCGAAAAGAAATTGAACATGAACAGTTACACCTATCAAAGCATCAACGAAATTTCTATACCTTCCCAACGTCTGAACTAATCTCCATTCACAAAGAAATGAATCATATCCTCTAGTTGAATCAAAAATCAAACATGTAACAAACAAATAGCAAAGTCCTTTTGATTTACACCTACATGATTTACTTCATAACCCTCTTTTTCATGCATCGTTCAAATCATGAGTCTTGCGTTTAGTTGTTATCGAAATTGAGTTCTGGTCTAAAGGTATTCCTAGTATATTATATATCACACTTCAAAGAGATATATGCACTACCATATATAGTTCCAAGTTGAGAACGTTACAAACTTGCAACCTCTGAACAAGCTGCTTAAAGTGAGGAGAAAAATAAGCGTACGTTTACGATGTACATTCTCAAGTAGAATTCAGTTTATACTCCATTTTGTCTTCATCTCCAATGCAACTTCCATCCCCAAGCTACTCTGCATTGGCAATTCAACACTGATTCAACAGTTTTAAACACACAAACTACCCACTAAAATAAACAGAATGAGCTCCAAAAATCTTCACTTCACACAAAGGCGCCGATGGCTTTCGCTTTGTCGACTACGATCACCTGCGTTACGTACCCTCCCTGCACATCGATCTCCAGCTTCACCTGGAATTATATCCACCATCACAGGGTGTCAAATTGCGAGCCTAGTAGAACATTCAAACAAGATTTTAACGAACATTGGAACATTGCAGTTCATTCAAACCTTAAATCTACAGGAAAATCTTTGGAAGGGATTTCAATTCAAGAAACACTAATCCTGAAATCAGACACTCTTCAGGGATACTCTTCAGGGACCTCTTCCCACAAGCAACAAAATTTCATAAGTTCAAAAGAGCTCCAGAGTGTAAGAAATTCTCATTTCATCTTCACCGAGACAAGAGTATGAAGGAATATCAATTTCCAGCTGATGCAAACCCTAAACTGATGGAAAATCTCGGAACAAGTTTCCAAATGGTGACACTGTAATCCAAGAGAAAATTGAACGCGACAATTACTGAGACAAGAATACGAAGGACTAGCAACGACGTCACATAATCGTTGTTGATTCAGACTCTAGATTTGTAGGAAAACCTGTGAAAGGGTTTCGAATTCAGAAAACGTACCTTGCCTGATTCATTCGGCGACTACCCTATCAACGAAAGCTACGTCACCACCTGCTGCACCTTTCCAACGCTATCAGTCAAAATATGTGGGAACTGCGAGAGGATTTTCACCCAGCCCGGGTTCATTTCAGACGCTCAGAGAAACTCTTCCGAGAAGCGACAAAATCATGAGTTCGCAAGAGCTCCGGAACGTAAAAAAATCTCGTGTCATCTTCGCCGAGACGGGAGTACGAAGGACTATCAAAGTCGTCAATTTCAAACCCTAAATTGATTGAAAGAGTGAGTTCCCAAACGGTGACAGTGAGAGAAAATTGAATGCGAAAATTAGTGAGGAGATGGAGAAGACGAACTGTTCTTCTCAACGCGTGTCGCAATCACCTAGCAAGGCCACCGCCACACAAATCAAAAGCCACAGTAACGTGCCAACCGCTACGGACCTTCTTCGCACCGCAGTAATTTCTGCTCTTCAAATTCTCAAACATAATCCAGACGCTTCTACAAAGTAACCATCAATTGATACATGCATTCTCACTCTGAGGATTCTTCCGCACGCCTCTTGGTCGGTGCCATTCCGCTCGCTCGCTCTTAAACCATGGAGCTCACAGCCTCCCTTTCCACAACCAATTTGCCTAAGCCCTGGGTATCCTCTTCGAATGCAAAACTAAGTGCTGCTGCTGTGGTGAGAGCTTTTGCGCCAATTCAACCCCTTCCGCTCAGACAAAGCTGTCGACTCTGGGTTTCGACGTGCTCAGCGTCTCCCACCGCTTCTCCCCAGAGATACAATTCGTAGTTTAGAAGGTTGTCGCGATGGGTATTGCTCAGCGTCTCCCACCGCTTCTCTCCAGAGATAGAACTCGTAGTTCAGAAGGTTGCCGCGATGGGTATTGCCTGGAACTCGTCCAGAGATACAATTTGTTACTTTGTGAGGTTGCCGCGATGGGTATTGCTTGGACCTCGTCCTAGAGATACAACTTGTTGGTTGGTTAGGCTGCCGCGATGGGTATTGCTCGACTTCCATAACAAAGATACAATTTAACCCTTTAAGGACCAAGAATTCATGGTTTAAAAATGACAAATTCAATCATTCATATAATGAAAAGTATGATTTAGATAAGACCAAATTTTATATCACCGGATTGAGTAAAGAACATTGCATGTGTTGACCAAAAACATAAATAAATTTGAATTATAGAAACTTCACATAGAACTCACTCAAAACTGCTAAAAAAACATGAAGCCATGTCTGGGCTCCTTGGTCCTTAAAGGGTTAACCCCTACATTTTGGGTCCATGACCATGGAATCATGTTTTATCTGCCACACTCAATTTTGCGACTAAAAACAATACAGGAATTCAACTTCATGTTTTTAGAAGATGAAGCCACATGTCTATTACAAATCATGAATTTTTCATAAATTTTGGTGAAAGTTTGATATTACTCTGCTTGCTTTCTGGAAGTTATAATAAAGAAAATTCATATCAATTACAAAATGTATTAGTAAATTCCGTTTTTCCTTCCAAAGGTGGAAATTACAATGAAGAAAAGTTTAGGGGTATGAAAATCATCCGTGCATGTAAATTTAGAAATCTTTGCTACACCTTGGTGACACCTACCAAACTACAACAAAACACCCAATTTTCAAATTTTTCCAAAAATTAAAAGTGGAGTAGAAACTAGACTTGGAAAGCTTCATTTTATTAATCAAGCTCAAATGCCATGGAACTCATTTTCATAACCTAAGATTAGTTCAAGTAGAACACGCTAAAATATTCAAAATACACTACACAGTGAACCGTTTTTTTGGACTCTTTTTGTAGTTCGAACCCGTGTAAAATCTAAAAGTAGCTTGAATGATTTGAATTTCACTTGATGCCACGGTGGCATCAACAAGCAAAAGTCCTTCACATAAAAAAATTGATTAAAATAATTTACGCACTTGGAATTGAACATGAACAATCAACTTCATTCATAAACCATTTTTTTGGTCTCATTAACCCTTCAAGCACCAAGAAGGCCAAATTTGGCTTCATGTTTTTGTAGTTGCTTTTAGTGGGTTTGTGTGAAGTTTCTATTGTTCAAAATTATTTATGTCTTTGGTCAACACATGCGATGTTCTTTACTAATTCTCGTGATATAAAATTTGGTCCTATCTAAATCATGCTTTTCATTATATGAATGATTGAATTCTTCATTTTTACACCATGAAGTCTTGGTCCTTAAAGGGTTAAATATATACTCACTTTGTCCCAAAGTTATTGTCACGTTTGAAAGTCATGTTTGAAAGTGCTTTTTTAAGTAGGTCAAAAAAATTCTTCCTTGTGTCTAATTTTATTTAGGTTGCAATGAGCACATGGAATGTTCTTCAATCATTCTAGTGACATAGTTTGGAACCTTTTTTTAATCATGTTTTTTACAATATGATCAATGAAATTGGCTCAAAGAAATACTTGATACTTGATACTTATGGTTATGAACTTGATACTTGCGTCATAGCTATGTAGTGGATGATGGTTGTATTTGCATTCTATTCTTTAAATTATTTTCTAATTTCTACCAACTGAAGGCATATGACATCAACTTACTTATGATATTTCTTTTGATATACAGATGGCATGGGTGATAGGAATTTGAACAAGCCCAACAAACGACAAGATTCTAGGGTTGTGAACATCATGTTTAGTTGTCACGTTCCTTCGAGGGGCACGTTAGAGATTGGACATGGATAGTCCTTGTTATAAAGATTTAGAACTTCTACACTTATCGATGGAGAAGGAAGTAAGTAGTGTTTTTTTTGGCTCACTAGTAAAATCCAAATAAATATTTGTGCTAGACTATTGGAAGGCTACGTTCTAAGTACAGATTGGATTCTATGTATGACCAAAAATTTCAAAAATATGCTTGTTATGCTTTCAAAGGTGATATCTTGTGGAATTAGTTGTGCAAGATTTGCGGGGGTTGTGTAGATGCTCACATTCTCACAGATTAGAAGTGTTATTGTAGTCATTGTTCTACTAGTAGACATACAAAGTGTCATTTTTTTTACAAAATTTAATGCTCATTGGTAGATGCAAGTGTTTAAGAAACATACATCAAAAACATATCAATTTAAGGTAGAACAAATTTTGGATGTAATTTACATATGGTATGTAAGACAATTTTAGAAGCACTGACACCATGCGATGTATGTATACGGTGCAAACATACATCTTACACACGCTTTTGATGTCAACCTTCAAAAGTTCAAAAACATAATTCTTTGATAATTCCTTTGTATGTCATTTGCTTATGTTGCACTTGTATACGAAACATGTTGAGTCATCAGGTACTGCAATCGTACGAAATGCGTACAAAAAAACATACGTAGAACATACATCAACACTTTGAAAATTAAAACATATCAAAAACATTGGAAAAACATGACTTGCCAAGTTTGTGATGGCCAGCATTTACAAGAGGAGAGAGAAGGGGTCCCCTAATGAGCGCGAGCAGATGAGGACAGAGAAGGGATCCCCTGTTGCTCAGGAGAGGAAGACACGGGGAAAGGGTGGGAAACAAAAGAAATCAAGGAATCCTGCTGTCATGGCAAAAGATAGTAAGGAAGACAAAGTGGGGGCTCATCAGGACAAGAGCACATCAAAGGTAAGGAAAGCCAAAGCACTACCCACTTGGTTCTTTCTTAAACTACATGCTTAGTTTTTGTGGCAGTCCTCATTCCATTATTTACGAGTGTTTGTGGAATTGCAGACAAGTGGACAAAAGGACAAAGCCTCATCGCCTTCGGAATTTAGCAAAGGCGATGTTGTGGAAATCATGGGTGTTGCAGACGGGGAAAAAGATCAGGTGGTTAGAATTGGGAAGGTGATTGAATTGGAAGGAGCCAGATTGCATAGGGTCACAATTTCAGAAGGGTGTGTCTCCGTGGAGGTGCAAAAGAGCAACAACGACGACTACCTTTTCTATTCCAGTGTAGAATTGGACGACCCTTCTATCACAAAGATGAGACAAGTAGTAGATAGCTTTATATTGTGGCCCACCCAATTCTTAAGGCATCCATGAGCAATTGCGTTGGCTAAAATAGGGCACTGTTCAATGCGGTTAGAACAGTATGGATATTAGACATTGACGCTGATTGTAGTCATTGATTTCTATCTGCGGACTATATTTAGTCACTTAGTCTCCTTAACTTTTTGGATCTCATGACAATGATATGTGAACCAAAATGACTATATGTAGTCATTAGCTGTAGTCACGTGTTTGAAAGCAATGACTATGCATAGTCAGTTTCTGAGCAATTTTGTTCAAAAATAAAGCTTTTATTCAGTCATATCGTTGGGCGTAAACTTGAATGTATTTAAAGTTCTGACTACAACTAGTCATACAGATGTGAATGATTGACGAGCCTTTATGAATATCTAAACCAAAAAAATGACTAAATCTAGTCATCACTACCATATTTCGCAACCAATGATAGTCATATAATGACGTCATAAAATTATGCCATTTTAGTCATTAGGTTGACGTCTATGACTAAATCTAGTCAGATTTATCTGACTATTCCTAGTCACATATATGACTTAAAATAGTCACATTTATTGGGTTGCCGATAATCGAGGTTCCAAAAAAAATTTGGGAACGTGCCACAGCTAACGTATGACCGCAGATATAACTAGAGTATTTTTTGTAATTTTCGTTTTCCGCTATGACTGGATTGATGACTGAAAATGGTATTAGTCATCAAGTCACTTTATGCCCGTTTTTAGTCATAAACCCCAGTCATATTTCGACTCCTCTTCTAGTAGTGTCGCAATTTTTTGAAGATGAAATTTTTTTCTTCTCATTACAATTTTGTACTGGCCTTACGTGCAACATTTGGCACCTGCATTGTGGTTTAGGGTTTTTTTTGGGTTATCTTTTTCCCTGACCTTTTCTGTAATTGCTGTAGGAGGCCTCCTCCACATTCATTCTATTGCCGAGCTTCGTGACCGCATTGGCGTCATAATCCCTAGTATATATTTTTTTTAGTTCTTTTATTTTTTCAATATATCAATATATCATTTGTGGCCATCGTTTATCACATGATGTTTGATTGTCATTTGTCTTAATAAATGTATGTGGTGCTACATTTCTAGCCCTCCCAAGCTGTACTGTTTAGAATCAACAGAGTATTAGATTATGTATAATTTCAAATTACATTAGGTTCAATTCGATAGACTTCTCTATAGTCTTCGCTCAGTACAATTTTGAACGTTGACAGTAGTTTTGTAGTGTAGTTTGATATCAAAGTCGTGTTCAATTAATTATGTAGAAGTAGTGTAATTTTTGATATGTATTGTTCAAAAGCAATGGAGTACTTACACATATTAGATTGATGGTATGATGAGTATGGTATCTTATGCCCGCTCTGTTTAGGGTTTTCCAGGTTCAATTTAACACATGGTGCAAACTTCACCATATGTAGTGAAATGTTTGCGATAGCGCAAAGTACAGTGTCCATAGATTTGCAAAAGGTGGTCAACGCTATCATCGAGGCCTTACAACATGAGCTTATGTGGCCTACGATACGGATGCAGCGGGAAACTCAGGCTAAATGTCTAACCTTTGTGGGTTACCGGGAGTCTTGGGTGGAATAGATGGTACGCATGTAGCAATATCAAAGCCTCAGTTAAATACAGCTGATTGCTATTATTTTAAGTCTAGGGGATACACAATGATTTGCCAAGCCGTTGTCGATAGTGACAAGCGGTTTTTAGACCTATACTTGGGTATGCGAAGATCAACGAACGATAGTCGAATGTTGAAGAAGTTGTCACTGTATAACTTAGCCATGCATGGCAACTTGATGGATGCCCAGCATGCTGTAGATGGTTACACGCCATACTTAGTTGGTAATTTAGGTTATCCTCTACTGCCGTGGCTGATGGTTCCTCGTAGGGGCAATGATCGACTCTCAATATCCGAAGCACTTTTTAACAAGAAGCTTCGAAAGGGAAGATGCGTTGTGGAGAATGCATTTGGCATCCTAAAAAATTCCTTTAGAGAGTTACTGGACAAGTCTGACTTACATATTACCTTTATCCTAGATGTGATTTTGTGTTGTGCCATTCTTCATAATGTCCTCTTGCGTTAGTCATATGAAGAAGTGGAAGAGTTGCTGCGAGTTTTGCGCATAGAAGGATTAGAAGGAGAAGTTGTTGATGAAGACGTACCTGCCCTTGATGCTGCTGAAGCTATTCAAGAGGACATGGCAACAGTGTTGGGTACACAAAAAAGAACGCAGCTCGGTGTTTATTTAACAACACGACGTTGGCAGTGGCAACAGCTCTAGTGCAAGGCTTTGCTCTAGCGCAGCAGGTACGCGCTAATTCCTCCATAACATTGTTTTTTCTTTCACATGGAACTCGTTCACAACGTTGTACAAGTGAAGTTCTAACTCAAACATTGTTTGTAGGGTTAATGGAGCAGGGCTGTGGAGTGGGTGACATGGGCCTGCTGAGGTAATAAATTATTCACTACTAGAGAGTGCGTAAAAACCAAGACAAAACCAACACACATCTGTTGGAACCAACAGAGAATGGATTTAACGTAGCAAACATTTAGTCATCTGCACAGAACCAACAAGTTTTCTCTTGGAACCAACAAGTTCCTGTTGATTTTCTGGAATCAACTGTTCCTAACCCGCACAGAACCAACAAAAATTCTGTTGATTTTGTGCGGGTTAGGAACCCCATTTCTCTAGTAGTGGTTCTAGAGTAGGTCAGGCTGTCGGGTTCAATGTCCTCAGTTCTAGCGGTGGTTAGCTTGGGGGGCGTCTTTTGCAGTCTCATTGCATGCTGGAGTCACTTCAATTGTGACATAAGCAGTGCCAGCACTCTCTGAGGGTCCATGCAGGTTAGCAGCATCTATAGTGCAAGCATGATCTGTAGGTGCATGGAGGTTTAAGCAATCTGTAGGGAGGCTGCCTGTGTCGTAGGGAGTCTCGGTGCTCTGTCCAGATCCTGCCATGATTTCATCAATTGTGGGCATGTTGTAGTCGGGGTACTAGGAAGCTATGTCCAGTTGTAGTGTAGTGTTGTGGAGCACTTGGTCCCCCGTTGCGATATCTTTGAATGCTTGACACTGTCAAACCTTGGCTTAAGACAGTCGAAAGCTGCAACAAGCAATTTACCATTTCTCCCTACTTTATGATGGCTAGCCGCGCGTTATCATTCGCTATAGCGGCATTCTTGTACATGCGGGGGTCCTTCTCGAGTTTGTAGGCCATTTGTTTGGTAAATACTTTGAATTGCACTTTGATTTTTGAGCGCTCCAATTCCCTTGATGCATCTGCTATTTCCTGCATTTGGGATGCTATGACTACTCCTGTAGCTTTAGTGTCCTCAGCAATTACAGTGTGACCAAACAAGTTCTTCCATTGCAGTGCAGTGTTGCCAAGACGTCTGTGAATGGCGTATTGGGAGTTTTCCAAAAAGCTTATGACTTGTGGCATGATGCTAGTGGATAGGCCAGTAAATGGTCTCGAACTTGGGCTCCCTGTAGCGTCTGCCATAGGACTCGGCCGGGCTGGGGTGAATACGCTACAGCGAGGCGGGCGAGGCTAGGAAGAGTCCTTTGTTGTCTCGAAAGCGTCGTGCTGTGAGATTTTGAGTGGATCTTCTAGGTCTGGTTTGCTTTCTCCCTCCTCCATCTGATTTTTTTGTTTGTGTTGTGGAGGTTGATAAATTGTATCATTCGGAGCTAAAAAATCGCGGATGTGCGGAGCTTGGATTTGAGGCCTGCTACTATTCCATTCATGAATGGCATTGTAGAACTCTTGCGCAAACTGTCGTGGAAGGCACTCAGCTTTCCGTTCTGTCGACGTAAGTTCCTAGTAGTCAGGTATGTTTCTCCCAGTATGACTGAGGTAGTCCGCAATCCTCTTGTAGTCAAGAATCAACTGATTCCACTTGGTTTTGCAAGCGAGTCCGTCTCTCACGCAAGGATAAAATCCAGCATGCATGATTTGCTGTGAAATTCATATCCACTTACTCGTGTCTGGAGTCATAAGTTTGCGGCCGTTGATGGTGTCCTAGTCTTCGAGATACATGTCACGTTTGGCAAGTATCAAAACAAAAATCTCCTGTGGGAGCCAGTTAGGGCCTCGGTCCTTGCGAGCGCGTTTGGGCAGATTTGGTCCTGATGGAGTGGCTTGTGGTGCAGTCCGCACCACTCCGATGGTGCCTTTCCCTCGCTGCACTGGACGATTCGGTTCATAGTTAAGCAGAAAACTAGACCTTGCAATTGTGATTGTATGTGAAAGTAATGTATGTTAAAGTGATGAATTAGAAAATTATTAACACAGAAGTGGAATGAGAGCAAATGAAGAAGAAATGAAATGAGTAGTGAAGCTTACAATTCAGAACTAGCAATAATAGAACTTATAATGGAGCACATGAAATGTGTTAAAACTGAATTGACATAGTCATCGTGGAACTGATATCCATCAACATCAACTTTGTATAAATGAGCAATTCGATACATAGAATTAGAATTTGATTGTGTTTTGGATCCTTATATGTATTAAAATTACTGCGCACATTATCATGAACTTCAGAAAATGGACTTTGAATAAAGGACATAACCTTGAATTAAAAAATTTGTAATGTGAATGGTACATAACTAAGAAGGTACATAAACATATGTTACTGCTAGTTCTTAGTTTGATCACATCTGTCATGCACTTACTAATTTAAGCATCAAAGTGTTGTTTGTATTTTTGCAAGTCCATTGTTAATTTGTACTGTGTTAAAATTCCAAGAGTATCTTTAACTACTTCGTACTAATAATGTGAATGATTGTTCGTAATGTTATCACATATTCCCTACAAGTACTCTGTAAAGCCGTAGGAAGTTGTTTCTGTGTCTACTCAACCATCCACTCTGTATAATTTGTTCTAATACAAACTATGTATTCATGCATGGTAGTATAAATGTTTGTTCAAAATTTCGTCACATTTTTCCTACAAGTATTTATTGAAGCATCAGAGAGTTGTTTGTTTTTATGCAAGTCCATTGTCTATTTTTAATTTGCTATACTACCAACTGTATATTTTGTACATGATAGCGACAGTCAAATCAATGAAGAAGAACCTGTTATGGAATTATACCGTCTACTAGAAGCTCAATTATCGTAATTAAAGCATACGTATTCATTCAGTGCAATGATGATGTTATCGTATATTTTGAAGTTGTAAGGCTTAGAAAAAATTGAGCATGGCTTTGTGCATACATTGCATGAGATAAGGAATTCAAATTAAGTTATGATAAAGTAGAGTTCAAGAAACATACCATCTATGGGGAGTGCAGTTGTTTGAATTGGACCCCCATACTGATTAGCTTCGAAACCATTCTCCATGGAAATCTCTCCTTTACTCTTTCGAAATTCAAGCCACATTGTAGAATCTATATCGATATCAAAAACTCTCCAACACAAATCTGTACACTCAAATCTTACAATGTTGGATTTAATGAAGGATCCATGACCATTGAACACAAAATGCAGTGGGAAATAATAGAGACAAGGGGGAGTGCCATTGTCATTATACTGCTATGAGCTTTAAATTTCAGGGTACTTGGACAGTTTATTGTTTAGTTCCATGAACACAGCATGAGGAAGGTCTTACAATGTTAAGATGATTGCGAAGGCTCCGAGTATAGAAGTTATTTAAAAAAAAAAGTCCTCACATTGTGAATCCCACGTTAACAAATTCAAAAAAAAGTATTCTAACATAATACAAAGGGATTCCAGAACCCTACCCAATCAAAACCAAATAGGAATCACCACAAACACAAAACAAAAGTACCTATATGGGTACAACACTCCACAAAATTCACAAACCACACATTGAAAACCTTCGTATTAATGCACAAACGTAGGAGGCGACATACCTGCTGCGAGCAACAAACTTTGCAATTGAAGGTACGTTTGCTTCTTTCTCCGTTTTGTCTTGAGTTGTCACGAGTGCAGCGTCTATCGCATCCGATTGTCATGGACCCTCGTTACGTAAATGTCGGCCAAAAATCTGACACCACTTGTACCTAATGGACCATATCAAGCTGTTCTAGATAAGAGCGCCCAAAAGTTTCTCAAATCTCCGGATTCGTTAGATTTTGAACAACTAGTTCGCTACTACACCAAATAGTGTATTTTGTGTGAGGCACTGTAATTGCGAACATCACTCTAAATATCAAAAAAACCTACTTTTGTAAAAATACTAGTTGTGAATTCTCACACTATTTATGAAGAATAGTAACGTTTTGACATAATGATCTTTTGAGATATGGATATTTAGTGTGAGTAAGGAATGAAACTTGAGATGAAAGTTTAGATGGAAAAAATGAAATATTAGAAATGGAATGAATCAAATTGGATGATAACCGCCAACACTAATTACCCACAAAGTGACAATTAGTATTAGACAAGTAGTAGGGATAAACACATTATTCATCACCTTATTGTAGGTGATAGAGGAATGCATAAGGCACATCACAAACACAAGGAATGCGTAGAAAGAGATGATCTTTACTCAAGAGCTTCCCTCCTTAAGAGGTGTACACTAGGAGGTGTGCATGACAACCCATATGGGATAACTCACCACTAGAGGCCTCTAAGATCAACCCATGCCTTGACCCCTCTCCTACACATTATTATTTCCACCCAATCCCCTTTGGCTTTTAGCAACACTAACCTACATCTTCTACTTCAACACTCCCACTTTGCGTAGAGCCAAAGCCTTGAAGTCCATATGCTATTACTAGTTTTTCATGTCGATCCCGTGCAAGACCCTTTGTCAACACATCCGCCATCATGTGCTTCGTTGGACAATACTCTAACCGTATAACTCCCATCTCCAACTTCTCCCGAATGAAGTCGTATTGCACATCAATGTGCTTCATGCGTGAATGATGTGTCCGGTTCTTTGCAAGTGAAATGCTGCCTTGGTTATCACACATGATCGTTGTAGCCTCCCCTTGTGCACAACCCACATCCGCCATTAGTTGTCTCAACCAAATGGCCTCTTTTGTAGCGTGACTTGTCGCCATGTACTCCGCCTCCACGGTTTGTTGCCGCTTGCTATTCCACAATACCGCACCCGATCCAACCATGAACATATAGCCCGTGGTAGATTTTTGATCGTCTATGTCTCCCGCGTAGTCCGCATCGCAATAACCGCTCAATACAATGTCAAAGCCACCGAGGCATAGCTTCACATCAATCGCCTTCTTCAAGTAACGCATGATCCTCTTCACCGCCATCCAATGCTTTGAGCCCGGTCTTGCCATGTGTTGACTCACCACGCTAATTCGATACAAAGGTCCGGCCATGTAGCAATCATTGCATACATCAACGACCCACTACTAGAGTTGGTTCTCTGCGGGTTAGGAAAAGTTGATTCCGAAAAATCAACAGGAACTTGTTAGTTCCAAGAGGAAAATCAACAGGAACTTGTTGGTTCCAAGAGAAAACTTGTTGGTTCTGTGCAGATGACTAAATGTTTGCTACGTTAAACCCATTCTCTGTTGGTTCCAATAGATGTGTGTTGGTTTTGTCTTTGTTTTTACGCACTCTCTAGTAGTGCGTACCCCACCGCTTGCTTATATGGCACTTCCGACATCGATTGAGCCTCTGCCAAATACTCCTCGGTGAGCTTCACGAGCTTGGAATTGACATCCAATTCAACCCATACAATGACTTTTAGGGTTTGCAAACATAATCCTCTTTACCTTCTTGCACAAATCCCTCGGGTTGCACCATATAAATGTCCTCCTTCAAATCGCCGTTCAAGAATGCCGTCTTCACATCAATTTGATGGATTTCCAAATCTATGGCCGCTCCAATTGCAAGAATGCATGGAATGGTTGTGAACTTAGCCACGGGAGCAAACGTCTCATGAAAATCCACACCTTAAACTTGCGCAAATCCCTTAGCCACAAGCCTTGCCTTATAGCGCACCATATCACCGGAAGCATCTCTCTTTGCATGAAACACCCACTTGCAACCAATGGGGTTGCAACCCTCGGGAATGGGAGTCAATTCCCATGTGCCATTAGCAATCAATGACTCATACTCCTCTTGCATAGCTTGCTCCCACTTGACCGCATCTTCACCTTGCAATGCTTCACAAATAGTTGATGGTCCATCCGATAACGCCACATTTGCATGTTCGTTATCACTAGGAGGAAAGATCTTCCACCACTCTCCGGGCGGCTTGCGCACTCTTTCGGGATATCGCCGATTGTTTGAAGGAGCGTTCTCCATTTGCACGTCCTTTGCGTCGTTCTGGGTGCTCGAACTCGATAGATCCTCCAACTTGCCATCCTTCTCACCTTCATCTTCATCACCAACATCAACGATAGGAGATTTGGAGGGTGTGTCCACAATAACGTCTTCACATCTCCCACTTGGACCATCCTCCAAATGCGGCTCAACCGTAGACTCCTCACAGAACGTCTCATCGCGCAATCAAATAATCTTCTTCGTGTCCACCGACATCAACCTATTCGCCTTGGTACCTTCACAATATCCAAGAAACACAAATTTTTGGCCTTTGCATAAAGTTCGGTCCTACGAGCATCCGGTACCTTTGCATATGCAATACATCCTTAGATGCGCATGTGTGAAACGCAAGGTCGCCTCCCACTCCACGCTTGCTCGGGTGTCACGTTTGCAACCGCACTTGTAGGACACCGATTGCGAGTGTACACTGCATTCACCACCGCTTCTGCCCAAAGATCCAACTTCAAGTTTTGAGCATGCAACATGCTCCTTGCCATCTCCACAATGCTTCAATTTGCGCTCTCCGCAACTCCATTTTGTTAAGGCGTATATGGAGCTGATGTTTGTCACGCAATGCCTTCTTTCTTCAAAAACTCATCAAATTCGTTGGACATGAATTGGCCGCCGTTGTCGGATCAAAACACCTTTATCTTCTTCTCGGATTGCTTCTCCACCTACGCCTTGAACTCCTTGAACCTGTCAAAGCACTCGCTCTTGGCCTTGATTGGATAGAGCCAAATCTTCTTTGATAAGTCATCAATAAAGGTCACAAAGTACTTGCATCCCCCCATCGACGTCGTCTTCATCGGGCCACACACAACGAAATGAACAATCTCTAAAGGCTCGGTTGCACGAGTTGCCCCTTCACCCGCAAATGACAATCGTTGTTGCTTGCCCTCAATGCGACCCTCACAAATAAATGAAGAAATATCCACATGTGATTGAAGTAGGTCCATGCCGCTTACCATGCCACGAAGAGTTTTTACACTCTTGATGTTCAAATGGCCGAGTCGACGATGCCATAACTCCAACTTGTCATCTTTTGCGCTTGATTGGGCCAATGCCGCCGATTCACTCGTATGCACTTTTGAAAACATGATGTGGTACAATCCGTCGATTTCATAAATGATCGCGATCTTGTCTCGACCCGGTGATAACACAAAGCTCCCCGTATCACTAAACTCTACACGCAAGCTGTTTGCAACCAAATGCCTCACCGAAAGAAGGTTGGCCTTTAGTTTGGGAATGCGGAGGACATCTTTGATAGTGATTGTCTTCACACGGCCCACCACCTTGGTATCGACTACAATTTGGCCTTTAACCACGGCCTCAAGCTCCGTATCATCTCCCAAAATCACTCCCTTTGGCGAAATAAGATGATAGGAATGAAAACAACTCCTTTCGGGTGCCATGTGGCTCGAGGCACCCGAATCTACAATCCAATCACTCACACTACCGTTGCATGATACGTGACTTGACATGTTTGCGTATTCGTAATCATCATCACTCATGCTTACGTCACATGAGACATACCTTGTGGTGAAAGCATACTCATCATCATTGTCACGTGTTTTTGTGTTGTTGGCACTCTTGCCCTTTTCATTGTACTTCCATTTGAAACAATATTTTGAGAGGTGACCCTTTTTGCCACAATAGAAGCACACCTTGTCGCTAGAGCTCCTACCGCCTCCCTTCTTGGATTGCATTGCCATAAGAGCCGCACTATCTCCACAAGACTCATTCTCCTTTCGTCGCGAAAGCTTGTGCAACAACCGCGACGTCACATAGTCCAATGTGAGTTCGGAAATGGGCCTGGTCTCCATAGCCAGGATGAGATACTCGTACGAGGGTGGTAGACTCTCCAAGATCGTCATCACGATGTCCCCATCCGAGATGGTCACGTCCGCACCGTTGAGTTGATCCGCGAGTGCCTGGACTTAATCCGCGAGTGCTGCAATGTGCAACTTCAGCCGGTGCGCACCTCCAAGAGACAATACTCCTCCAAAAAGCTCCAAAAATAAAATGCTCCCTAAAGCTCCAAATCGGCCCGTTCCGCAACGACCTCCAATAAAACGCCTCAATGCAATCCAACACTCACGCAACACACATGAGTGGGCTCATAACCAATTGAAGGTGATAGAGGAATGTACAAGGCACATACACAAACACAAGGAATGCGTAGAAAGAGATGATCTTTACTCAAGAGCTTCCCTTTTTAAGAGGTGTACACTAGGAGGTGTGCATGACTACCCATATGGGATAACTCACCACTAGAGGCCTCTAAGATCAACCCATGCCTTGACCCCTCTCCTACACATTATTATTTCCACCCAATCCCCTTTGGCTTCTAGCAACACTAACCTACATCTTCTACTTCAACACACCTCACACTATGTACACTATTTAGTGTAGTTATCTTGTGGTAAGCCTCCAAGTAATGACCCATATTTTCTGTACAAGCGCTTTTATCTTCTCTCCATTAACCTTGACACGTAGGTTTCCGCAAGACGAGGATAGTATGCGCGCTCAGAGCGGGGAGCGGTGAGTAGTGAGCGGAGAAATGTGAGATTACGAGCAGGTGTTTAGGTCAAGCGTGGTCAAAGATACTATATATAGAAAATATTTGAATATTTATAGTAAATATTTACGCCTATGACCATGAATATTTGGTACCTATAGCCGTCGAATTGGGTCATTGGAAAATATTCAAGGCACATGAATGGCACACTTTGTCGGTGTGTTAAACCGTGGTAATAGGACCTAATTCCGCGACGACCAGGGCCAAGGACTAGGAGTACGAAGGTGGTCAGGGCCAGGGGCATGGTTTAGGGCATCCGCTGTGTGCAAAGGCCAGGGCAAACACGACGACCAGGGCCACGACAAACTCGACGACTAGGAGCAAGGCGAACTTGGCAATCAAGGCCAGGAGCAGGACACGGCCGCCATGGCCAGGTTTAGGGCACGACGACCAGGACCAGGTTTTGGACACGACAATGAAGGTTGTCACCACGACCACGCCCAGGGTGGCCGGCACCAGCTGGTTGTCGAGGCCAGGGTGAAGGTCACGACCAGAGCCAGGGTGACTTGTACCGGCAGGGTGTCCGGGCCAGGTGGCCGGCATCGGCTGGGTGTTGGAGCCAAGGTGAAGGTCACGACCAGAGCATGGGTGACCGGTACCGGCTGGGTGTCAGGGCCATGATGAACACTACAACCAAGGCCAGGGTGGCCGGTATTGGCTGGATGTCAAGGCCAGGGTGAGCACCACGACTAGGGCCAGGGTGGTCGGCACCAGCTGAGTGTCGGGGCCAGAGTGAAGGCCACGACCTCAGCCACGGTGGCTGCTACCGGCTGGGTGTCGGGGTTAGGGTGAGCACCACAACCAGGGCCAGGGCGAACACGAGTGCCAAGATCACGATCACTTCACTACTAGAGAAATGAGGTTCCTAACCTGCACAAAATCAACAGAAATTCTGTTGGTTCTGTGCGGGTTTGGAACAATTGATTCCGGAAAATCAACAGGAACTTGTTGGTTCCAAGAAAAAACTTGTTGGTTCTGTGTAGATGACTAAATGTTTCCTACGTTAAACCCATTCTCTATTGGTTTCAACTGATGTGTGTTGGTTTTGTCTTGGTTTTTACGCACTCTCTAGTAGTGCCTGGACGAATCACTCGTTTTAGGCATAGATTTATAATATGGTCACTATTATTTGCAATGAGAAGAAAATTGTAGAAGTAGATGAGCTACGGTTAGGGTACAAAATATAAGAAATTTTAGAATTAAGGGTAAATTATAGAACATGCTTTTGAAAACTGCACTAGTGGCCCTTTTAGTCTCACTACACTTTCATTGATTTGGAGAGTGAACATGTCAACAATGCAACCCTAGAAACATTGAAGTTCCCTATGATGTTAGATGAGTCAACAATCCACTCTCAAGCACTAGCTTCACTTCGTTGAAGCTAAGTGTGGGTGCATGTATGAAGGCATATACGTCAGCATCAAACCCACACACAACAGTGAAGACATAATAGAGATGTTGTAGTGAGCCCATTGACTGCGTTGTCCCTTTGCATTAGTCAACATCTCCTTGAAATAGGAGCAGGAACAGTCTGGAAAGTGGGAAATTGTGAGATGGTCCTGCTGAATCGTCGGAGGCGTGCCCGAGTCCAACGTCACGATGCAACCTAAGGCATGGACTGGAATCATCTCCACCTTCCTTATGCGGCCTTTGAATGCTACAGCGCTGGCATAGTTGTTGACTTGCTTGATGGATGGGCTCTTCTTGTTGTGGCGGACATTCTTGCCGTGACGTTGTCGTGATGGAAATGCTTCCATCGTGTACATATATGCTCTAAGCTTTGTATTTTCAATGAATGAAATAGCGGAATGAAAATAGTACACATAGTTTGTCTTTCGTTTTAATTAAATCATCAAGGGATTAGGTGGTTTGAAAAGTGTGAATAGGAAGGGGGGGAATAAGTACCTTTTTTGAAGCTTCATAGGGGAGCATGGGCATATGTGCCCCACCGCCATTTTGGATTGGATGAGATTTAGTGAGGTCTTGGGGTTTTGAAGATTGTCGAGAGTTTTTTTGTGTGTGAAAATAGAGAGAGTTTTGAGACAGAATTTCGACTTGATGTAGCTCATTGAGCAAGACTTTGTTTAAATTGAAACTTTGAGAGATTGTTCCTTGTGATGAGACCTTTCCGAATTGATATTGTAAGTTGAATTTGGAGTTGTATTGCAAAAGTTGTGGAGGTTAGAAGTTTGTGGAAACCCTTGGCCGTCCATTGAGAGGGCAGAGGTTTCGACGAGCTACAACTTTTGTTGTATCTATCAACTTGCTTTGAAATTTTGAAAGTGTATGTATCATTGTACTAGCTTTTCAAAAAGTTATTACTTTTATGATTTGGAGTTTCAAAGAGAAAGTTATGAAGGTGTGAAGGCTTGGAGGTTGACTGCCTTTGAAAGGAAGCAAGCTAAGACTTCGAGGACCATAACTTTTGGTCATCGTGGTAATTTCTTTTGAAATTTACAGGAGTGATAGCTCATGAGATTAACTCTTCAGATTGCTATCACTCAATCTATTTGGAGTTTTATTGAAAGAGGTGTTGTGTGTTGAAGTTGAGAGGTCGATTCTCTATATAAACAAAGAGACCGAAACTTTGATTAGCCTTAACTTATGGACAGAGTTTAGGTTTTCTTCAAAAATTATAAATATTGTAGTAATTTGTATTAGCTTTCCAAAATGCTATTGCACTTGTATGTAAGTGCTTTAGATCAAAGGTTATGAAGATATAAAGAGGCGGAGGTTGGTTGTCAAAGAAAAATTAAAGCTTCCACTTTGCTCTCTTATAGCTTTTGGACAGTAACTTAGATTCAAGTGAATTTTGGAGGAGTTTTAGTTTGTTGTTTTAGCTTTTCAAAAAGCTATTACACTTAGCTTTTGGAGACTCGAGTCATCTATAGAATCAATTTGAAAGTCACAGCCACAATAGAAGATTGCCTTGAGGGTTTCTTTATGTTTTTGAACACTTTGAGATTTGAAAGCAAGAAGATTTGAATACTTCAAGACAAGAAGACGTGAAGATTCGTGTGTTGTGGCTTGTGGCTCGTTGTCTTTTACTGTTGTTCCTAGCCGGTTTTGGAGGCTAGTTATCTTTTATTGTTATTCCCAGCCAGTTTTGGAGGCTAGTTGTTTTCAATTTTGTTTTGTAAAATTTGTTGCGGCGAAGTGGGATTGATCACCCACACGGTTGTATTTATGTTGTTCCCACCGGTGAGGCACGTTTGCTGGTCATCGTGGGTTTGAGATTTAGGAGCCATCTTTCGGACGGTTTGAGCTCGTGGTAGGGCCGTCCTGTTTTACCCGTCCGAGGCCCGTGGTTTCTTATTACCCCACCCTTACCCCTACACCCGTTTAGAGCCATTACAGGATAGGCTACTGAGAAGAGATTTGAAGATTTGAAGAGTACAAGAATTCAAGACACAACCAATCTCCCTAGCAATCTGATCATCGTGTCGCAGCCAGATTCCCCGTGAATTCTCAGAGCGCGCTCCTCTCTACTCGACAACGTCGCTTGGGAACTTCTTCAGGGAATGCTGGAGTTGTATAGGTTGACATGTCAACGGGGAGAGGGTGGACTTGGAAGAGCCTTCGCAGAGATATGACCTCCCGTTGTGGAAGTCAAGAGCTAACATTCTCTAGGGCAAGTATCTCCTTGTGTGATAGGTTAGTGCCGTTCTTGACGGGCCAGATGTCGGGTACTTCTGGGCGGGACATAACCCACTTTCTGCAGGTTCCTTTAACACACCTCTCAATGTCGTTGTTGCAAAAGAAAATCGCATGCGGTCCTTGCGATTTTTTCTTGTAGTTGTCCATCAAGCCCGTGTACGTACAAGCAGCGGTAGATTTCTCGTCTTGGATGATTTGAGCGATGCACTTCTTCTTAGACACAGCCTGCTGCGCTAAACAAGCCTTTGCGGATGGGTGTTTCAGCCTAGCTATGTGCCACTAATTTTCGTCGCAAGCCGTTTCTTGCACGGAAGTAACATGGTGTATGGCTGCCGCTGGGGTTGGATCTGGTGCCTGCACTGGTACATCAGACTTTTCTAAAGCTTTGGAAGACTATGCCAATTCTACATGAGATGCATTGAGGTTTAGGGAGTTGTTCCTTGCAAACCTGGTTTGGACTCGAGGACGCGAGATGCTGATCATGTTAGGTCTGTGAGAGTCAAACTCCGAACCGATTAGAACATCTGCTTTCCGCACCAACGACAAGAAGACTTTCTCTCCTTTGAGTTGAGGCATTCGAGTGCAAAACTCTTGCGCTCCACGCATCTTCGCTAATGCTTCGTTTAGGGATTTCGAGTTCCCCGTGCGCTCTGTAGACGTTTGTGCAATCCGGAGTTTCAGCTCTTCTTTGGTAGGGCCAGTTGCAGCTCTATCCTCCTAGAGGTATTAGTAGTACGCGACGCTCTGCATGAAGGATCGGACGAAGTCATCCACAGTAGCGACAAACAAGTCTGTATCTCGATCACCAGATTGCTGTTTCCATCTGTTGTGGATACTTTTCGCTAAGTTGAAAGAGGGCATTTCAGCCAACTTCTCCTCAGTGAGGTCCTGGTATATAGAAAGTAGTGCACGTTTAGAATTTGCATGTGAGGAGAGGAAAATAAGCAATGGCAAAGACTTAGGATTTCCGATAAAGCGTTCTGGAGCTCACCAGCTGCATAAAGCCTCCCCATTGGCGGTATCAAAAATGCCAGAAGGGAAGCCAGAGGTCGAGACGTGTCAATCCATCTTCTGTTGTAGCTCTCGAGGACAGCCACCAAGCTTGGATTGCTAGGTATTTGGAATCTGCCTCTGCTTGTGTAGAGGCGTTCTTGTATTGCTTGCAAAGCATGCGATGCTGGTCTTAAAGCTCAGCTCTGATGTCAGCCTTCTTGTGCTTCTTCAACGACTGCACCCAAGGGAAGAGACAAGTTTGTTCTTTATTTGGCATTGAAATTGATGCATCTCCACTTCCGTACACAATGCGTACAACATTCCAGTTTGCTTGCGCGCTGTCACCTATGAAGCCCTTGAAGTTGGGGTCCTGAAGTCTGTGGCGAGCAACAATGGCATTGAGATTCCTCTAAACTACCAATTGGGCTGCGACGTCTTCAGACTGCATATCGCACACTGCAATGGTCATGACACGACAATAAGTGGGGTCGTAAACGTGGTAGCCCATGTTTGTCCACAGTTTCACCCTCTTGACGTGATCGAACATGAGCCATGCGTTCTGCAGATCTCCAATCCGCTACCGGGACCAATCTCTGACATTTTGAAGACGAAGACCCTGTCCGACTCTAATCCTTGACCAGGGAACTTATTCTCCTCGACCAATGGCCAGTTGCAGGAGCCGCGAAGCTAGGTGATGCTATAACATCGAACCTACAGAAGTACTTGAAGTCCATCATTTTGTTGCAAATGTTGGGGGATGTCAACTCCTTGCATCTATCAAGAGTCTTTGATTCTACACCGTCGGCTGCAAGAAGCATCTCCCCAACCATATCTTTTGTTGCCTCCAAGACAATTTCTGAGTTGGTGGCAGAAGGAGTTCACTGCACGTGCTCCGCCACCAAACTTTCGCCTCTTGCAATATCATCTCGATAAGCCCTAATCTTGACAGGGTGGTCGTGAGTTCGAAGATGAACACAAACTCTAGTCATGCTGTCTTTACCTAGCACATAATAAATCTTGGCAACGCAGGTCGCAAGACAGGAGGGAGGAACCTTATAGAATTTGCAAACCAGAGTGGATCGTTTGGGAGGGTTAGGTCCCATGTCAAAAACAAGGGAGGACACTCCATCCCACTCAATTTCATTGACAGCTCACGTTCAATGCACTCGTGTTAGAAAATCGCAATCCAGGTTTTCACATCGCAAATGACGACACCGAGAGGAGGTGCGATAAATCAAACCGAAATTGTTGACAATGTTGGACGTGTGAGTACGGGTCCGTGCATGCCCGTCATAGTGTTTGTCCATGCAAAGGAGTTGCCCTGGTCTGCTAGATTTAGAAGTTGAACCCAACGACGGAAACTCGAAGATGACATCTCTATTGTACTGGGGCGGAAGGAACTCCACTCGCGTGATAGTTGTAGAGTTGTAGTCAAATTTCCTATAGATATTCCTAGAGCCCTTTCTAGACAGAAGTATTTTCACGCACTCTACGACACTATGATTTGCAGGCCGAGAGAGAAGGATGGGCTGCTTACTAGTGGACGGACAACTGCCTGCAGAAGATTGAGGGTTAGGCTGAGACGGAGGAAGAATAGGACCGTGATCTACACTCTCTGGTACTTCAATGTCGCTGAGTTCATAAATCGTCTCTAGACCGGGCTCAATTCTTACGCGAGCTGGGAGACTAGTTTGCCTAGTGCGAGGAGATGACTCTTTCGGAGTTAGGAGTTCAGTGGATGCTCCCATAAGGCAATCCGTGAGACTGTAAGCTCTATATCTACTTGGCCTAAGCAACCAGACCTTTCCATCTTCTGTAACCGTTGGGAGCTGCCTAACGGTGTGCGTAAGTTGACCAGACTCAGAATCCAATACCTCTTCATCAACGTGCACTGTTGCAGCCAGAAATTGAAATGTAAGACTTAGGCTGAACGCCGAGACAACTAAAACTCCATCGTCCCTTATTGGGAAGAAGGTAGGGACGCCAGCACCTTCGACTCTAATGAAAGCCATGAATCGACTCCTGGAGAAGTACAATCTGAAAATGTGCTATGCACTGGAAATTGAGATCAAGCACTTCAGAAAACTCGTTAATATGGGTATTGAAAGGTAGATTTGACATCAACATGTATTCAGGAGACTGCTGATATCTAGATTTGCTGTTCTAGAAGTCCCAGTGTCAGAGTAGCCGTCACAAGAAGTAGTCGTCAAAACACTGACAGATTTCTAAAATAAAATTGAGCACGATGAGAAATAGGGCAAGTTAATTCTGGATTCTGAATCTAGAATGAAAATCTCTTTAAGCAAGGACGGCGCTGAAGCTCCAAATATGGTGTTGACTGATTTGAACTCTGGTTGTCAGACTTTATGAATAGCCAAGAGCCTAACGAGAGGCAGCTTAGTATTGAAAGTGATTCTTAGAATAAGGCTTGAGTATTTACCTTTACAAGTTCTAATGTGTTAAACCGATTGAGGAATAGGAGTTCTTAAGTATGCCTTGAGGAGGCCCGAAGAGAAGACGTAAGAATGGTCTGAGGTTCAGTAGTTCAAAGCAACAAAAGCCAAATAGGATGGAGACAAGGCGTGGTAGTAGTGAAGAACGTGTCCAAGAGGACATTGGCAGGATCTTGGAGTATGGCAACGTTGTCATTGAGCAAGGATTGAAGACGATTCCAAAGACCATGGAGGTGACGCATACTTACAAGACTCCAGAACAGAGCGATCAACCCTCTATTAGTGAAGAACTTGAATCCGAGGAAGAGGAGCAAGATGTCGAGGCGAATTATACCAACCTCGTTACACCTTTTATGTAGAGGGTTTTCGTTGTAGTGTTGAGGAGACCCTGTCAAACCCCGAGCCCTAGCTGTCCACGCCCTGGCCCTGTCCACGCCCTGCTCGTCCTTGTCGTGGTCATCCTCACTAGGCTCTTGCCGCCCTTGTTGTGTTCGCGACGACCACATATCCTTGGTTGACAATGCATTGGCCGTCCTCGACGTGGTCATCCTGACCCTGGTCATCGCCCTGGTTTACCTCTCAGTAGCCGTGAAGCCCTAGCTGTACTCGTCCTGGACCTTGCCGTAGGCGAGGACAATGATGTAGGTTTTAGGGTTTCTGGACTCGCCCTAGCCGTTGCTGCCCTTCCTGAACTCACCTTCGACAGCATTGTTCCCGGCCAAACTCGCCCTCGAGGAGAACTTGCACTACTACAGACCATGGATCCTGGGAGCTGTGGATAGTGACGCTTGGGGGTGGAGTACCCAGGAGCGAGGGCCTCCGAGCAAGCTGCGCCATGTGGCGTGCTTAAATTATGTGAGTGAGGCCGATGTCTTCCTGGGAGCTGAGTATTTGGTTTTGGGTACAAGTTTTTACCCTATAGTTATGTGTTGGCAGCACGCTGTTGTTCCTCCTGAGTCTCAATTACTAAGTTACTAGTTTCCGTCCACTCCATACTCCAGTATTACTGTAAATGTTGTTTATCTTATTTCTAGCTGATGAATTATCACATATCTATTGCACTAAAAACCTTCACTTTCCTTACAAGTAGCTTTAAGTCAAACAATGCATAAGCCATCACAGATCTATTGCACTCTAAACCTTGTCTTTCCTTACAACTAGCTGTAAGTCAAACTATGCATAAGACATCAAACAATGCATATTATACAGAAACAAACAATACATGTTACATAGAATCAAACAAACAATCAAACAATGCATATTTCATAGAAACAAACAAACAATCAAACAATGCATATTACATAGAAACAAACAAAACAATGAAACACTGCAATCGAACAACCAAACGCTGCTACACACATTCAAATTGTAAACATGGCTATTCCACCGGCATGATGAAACAAGGCGTAAGGAAAAAAAATTCTGTCTAAGAAAGCTCACTGAAGAAAACCAACACACCACTTGTTCAAATCCTCCAAATTGACTCTCAAAAAGTGAAGCACTTTGTAAGGTTCAGGACAAAAGAAACGAAACCTAACCAAAAAAATGCCCAAATACATGGCAAAGAAAAACCTGTGTCCACTAAGTCCTGCAGAACAAAAAAAAAAAAAAACTACAACTACAATGGTTCGGATTTTGTCTAAACTGTCACACTACACCCCAACATCTGCACGATATGCCTATTTACACGTCTCACACTCCAAGTGGCGCTGGAGTTCATCCCTCTCGAACTTGGAGTTCAATACCAGCTTTAGTCTTCTCCAAAGATGTCCTCCTCATCATAGCTTCCTTCATCTGTGTCCTGCTCATGTGGTGGTCCTCCCCCATTCATGTGCGAGTCCTCTTGACCGCCACTGTCGTTGCCTCCTCCTTCAACGGTCTCTTCTCCAGTCACTGTTCTTGCACTCAAATACAGCATGTGAAAGACGGTCATAACCCATGTGGAAGTTCAAAAATCAAAGCATCATTGTGCTGGATGTCAACTGAACTGCATTGTGTTGCACGAGTACGATTTTCTCAATGCAGAGTGAACAAAAAAAATTAACAACATGTGCACTGCGTAGAACTATCATCTCACCTGCAGCACCTATGTTCTGCGTTTGCGTCCCCATACTACGGCAAGCCACTCTTGGTCTGTCCAAGTCTTTGTAAACAATAATTATGCAGCCCCACGTACAGCACGTCCGAGGAGAAATGTCTCCCGCATCAGCACCGCTGCTTCCCCCCTCCCTGTCCGAGTCTTCTTGACCGTCATTGTCCTTGCCTTCGCCAGTCAATGTTCCTGCTGTCAAACACAGCATGTGAAAGCATGTCATAATCCATGAGTACGCTTTACTGCATTGTGTTGCACGAGTACGATTTTCTCAATGCAAAGTATTCAAATAAAAAAACATCATATGCACTGCGTAGAACTACCATCCCACCTGCGTAGAACTACCTTTGTTCTTCGTTTGCGTCCCCCGATGATGATAAGCCACTCTTGTTCTGTTCACGCTGTCCAAGTTCGCTTCACCGTCACTGTCGTTCCGTCCTCCATCTCTGTTCAGTACTGTAGGCACTGCTCCTGCACTCAAACAGAGCATGCAAAAGACGGTCAAGACCCATGTGGAAGTTCAGGATATAAGTAAAAGATTTTTAGAGGAACGTGAGACTACAGTGTTATACAACTGTCAGTGCGGTCAGCAAAAGACTGCAGCATGCTCGACAGAAGACTCCATTACAGTGCATGAGTACGCTTTACTGCGTTATGTTGCACAAGTGCGCTCTTCTCAATGCAAATCACGCAAAAAAAAAAAAAACGTCATGTGCACTTTGTACAAGAGTCATCTCACCTGCTGCACCTGTGTTCTGCGTTTGCATTCCCCCACTCTGTGCCACTCCTGCTCGGTTCACGTCTCTGTCCTCTCTCTGTTTGGCGCCCCACCTGCATATGGCACATCCCCATTTATCACTAGTACAAACCATGGCATTTTTCCACCAATCAAATTTTGCAAAAAACACCAAACTCATATGTTGGTGCTGTGTAGCACCAATGTTGGTGACAAAAATACATTCTCACCTCCATTCATGTTTGTATGTGAAATTTACATAGATTTGATAGTTTTAACATTCGATGTCTATTATTTGTATATTTTTGGATTTTAAAGTCAATTGAAGCACATAACCAATTCATTTTTATTTTATTTTTCACGTCTTATTAGTACTCCGATTTTTTCATAATTTAATAATTCGTTATTGTTGAAATAATAAACTTTTATCATGTATTCGAGACTACGTTATTCTTGTATGTATTAAATTTATGTTTAGGATGTGTTGCATATTTTTATCACAACATTCAACAAAGTATGATAAATTATATTCACGTCATCTTTCAGTTAGTGAAAAATATCACATAACAAAAGAAATAGATGTATTATGTCCTACGTAAATTTCAAGAAATTCATGAATTATGGCTTAAGTAAATTTGAGAAATAGGCAAATTATGTTCTATGTGAATTTGAGAAATACGTGAATTATGTTTTACGTGAATTTCAAAACAACATCCTCCTATTATTAAAATACAAGAGCTCCTCATCAAACACTTTACAACATCTACACATGAAAAAATGTTCAAAAATGTTTTGTATTGCAAAAGTTATGAAGGTTAAAAAATTACTACATGTTTTTCTAACTCTTCTGTCACTTTAAATTTAATTCAGAAAATCTCTTAAATTTTTTCCCAAATTTTTTTATAGGAGTACATTCCTCATTACAATACCTACCCATGAAAAAAGAAAACGATAAAAAATGTATTGTATTGCAAAAGTTATAAAGGTTTAAAAATTACTACATGTTTTTCTAACTCTGCTGTCACTTTAAATTGAATACAGAAAAACTCCTAAATATTTTACTAATTTTTTTTATTGGAGCACGTTCCTCATTACAATACCTACCCATGAATTAAAAAAACGATCAAAAATGTATTGTATTGCAAAAGTCATAAAGGTTTAAAAATTACTACATGTTTTTCTAACTCTGCTGTCACTTTAAATTGAATACAGAAAAACTCCTTATTGATTTACTAAATTTTTTTATTGGAGTACGTTCCTCATTACAATACTTACCCATGAAAAAAAAAAAATGTGTAAAAATGTATTGTATTGCAAAAGTTATGACCGTTTGAAAATTTTACCAAACAATGTAATTTGCTGAATTTTTTTGGTAATTGTATATTATTGATTTTTCAAGCAATTTGGACATGAAAAGTGGGTTGGGAAAGTGGTGATAGTCTCTCTACCCGTACCCATGAGGTCTTGAGTTCGACTCTTATGGCCGACATGTGATGACGTGGAGTTGTGGTTGACCGCGATGACGTGGAGTGGACTTAGCGTTGACTAGGACGCTAGGTCAAAGGTGAATAGTAGCTTCGGGCGGCCAAAATTTTTCCGGGTAGCCAAAATTTTTCCGGGCAGCCAAAATTTTTCCGGGCAGCCAGATTTTTTTGGGTAGCCAGAATCTTTCCGGGCTGCCAAATTTTCCGGGCAGCGCAGATTTTTTTCACAGCATTCAAATTTCACAACATTCAAATTTCACAGCATTCAAATTTCACATCATTCAAATTTCACAACATTCAAATTTCACAAAAAAAGGATATTTCAGAATCTGTAAATTGAAGAGGTGTACGTGATTTGCAATATCAACGTAATGAAGTGGATTATTTTTTTGTTTTACGACAGAGTGTTAAAAAGCACCAATTAATTACAATTTAAAAGTTGGTGCATCATTGAAAATGCACCAATTTATTGGTGCAAAACTTCGTGGCAAAATACTATGTTTTGTACTAGTGTATCAATGCTGCTTCCCACCTCGCTGTCCGACTCCTCTTCACTGTCGCTGTCGTTGCTTCCTCCATCTCCAGTCTCTACTCCAGCCACTGCTCCTGCATTCAAATACGGCATGTGCAAAACGGTCATCAACCATACGAAAGTTTAGGAAGCACAGTAGACCCTGCGAAGCAACTAATGCAAAGGAATGTGAGTATATTGCATGAGTACGCTCTGAACAATGTACGGTACGCTAAAAAAAAAGACGATTTGCACTGCGAAGCCCAATCACCTCACCCGCAGCAAAATATGGAAAGGGGGCACTTGTTTTGTAAATGTCTACTTTGAGAGGGTTCTCTGGGAGATAGCGGATGGCAATGCCCGGTTTAGGTGCAACGACTCTCGCATCATTGCCGCTGTTAGGCATGGTACCGGAGTCCTTTTCTACCGGATTTGGCAACTAGGCTCCTGTCACATCACGCTCGCCCTCTACTAACACACATTGAAGGCAACTTGTCATTAAGATTACAAACTCTGCCTTGCATAAGCGTCACTGTAAATAACAGTTAGACTTAGGGTTCACTTCGAGCTTACCTGCTTCGACGACCTGGGTTCTCCTAAAGTGACTGGAGCAACGACGAATTGGGTTCCGTCGTTGAGGTGCCTCTGCGCTGCACTCAGCAGCTCGCTTTGTAGGGGTCCGCTTTTCCGCTACCTCACGAGAACTCTTTAGAGTTGCTCGCGCTACATTCGCAGAGGCTGGAGGTACTTCAGCCACTTCTTCCGACACTGCACTCTTCCGTCGCGTCTCTCGGCTAAGGCGCCCTCTTCGTTTGGGACGTGTAGCAAGTACACGATCACGCTCCTCATTTGCAAGACGCGCTTCTTTGTCCTTGAGCTCTTCAAACGCACCATCTTGATTGTTTGCTCGCCAACACGCGAATGTCGCCCAGTCGACAGAGTTCGCATCGCACTTCTCCTCCGCAATCCACTCCAGCGAGAAGTACAGAGGAATGCTAAAGCCAAGAGGTCGCTGATGCACGTCTTCGTACCTTTTCTTCATGTCCTTGTACTTCTCATATGCTGCTGTTACTCTGTATCCGTACTTCCTTCTCCTCGCTCCCCAGCGAGCAACGCAGTCAGCCTCGCACGCGACAGTGTCGGGAAGTTCACCAGGGCTGGGCAGGTAACCTCGGTGTGGCAGCCCTATCTCCTTCGTGAACCATTTCCTCTGACCCTTCTCGTAAAGTGCGCCTTCCATACTTTCTCCTCTCAATCCACAGTCGTTCTTGCACAGATCAAAAAACCTGACCGGCAACCTTTCAGCATCGTCGAACACAACCAGTCATTATATTCACAGTACAACAGACCTGAAAATACCAAACTGGTCATGACAGTATAACTCCAATTTCCCATTGTACTACAGAAATGCGCACTGGAAGGACTCTTTGTAACATTGACATTACCTGTACATACTCCACTTGGCAATGCGGTCATACTTGCAGACATGTTCAAAAAACCGTTTTCTCTAAAACACAAACACAAACACAACTCATACCCATTGTCGCGAACGCTTTGATTCAGCTGATTCTCTAATGCTGTATGGGTTCAAGGATTTCGACACCTTACCGTGGTATACGCTTCTGTAACAAAAACAAAAACCCGCAATCCTTCAGCGACACCTCGCACCCTTTGGAATCAACAGAACTTGGAAACAATAGCGCAAACCTCGAAAATTGTGCAAATGCAGAGCTTCATCAATCTGCGTGTATCCTTCAACGACCGCTCAACAATGTTGTACAATTCAAAACCCTAAACGGCGCTTAGCAGAAGAACTTTCTCTCAATCGCCATTCACTGATTCAAAGAAATTGGTGCGAGTTTACTCGCACGGACCATAACCCTCTAAGCGCCACTGCTAAACCTAAAACTCTATACTGCTGCGCCTACAGCACCCACTGTTGCGACTATACTAACTATTTCACGCCTGTAAACTGCACTGGTGTGCCTAATCCGTCCACGTACTGCTGGGCTCAAACGAGAATTCAGTGACCTACACTTCAAAACCAGAGCGCTCGTATCTGCCACTGCGGACTGACTAATTCAAAAATGGAAGCCATCACAACAACCGACTCACTTAATACTTAGACAATTATGTCACATACTGCACTCCACTCCCATGCTGCAGCATGACACCCTCATTTAGGTTGTGTAGGATGAATGATTGAATTCACTGCAGGAAGGCGGCTCTGACAGGGCACCTTACGATTTTACAGTATCATTCATGTCTACAACCACATCACAGTAACACCTCTGCATCAACGTCATTAAGTATGATTAATACCCAAAAAAAAAATGTTACGTACATAAAACGTCTCAAGGAAGAAAACCTATAATTTTTTATTTTTTATTTTTAAAGTTTTTCTAAAAAATGTTTTACTAATAACCCACTGTTTTGTACTACATGATTATAATTACTTGCCGCCAACTGACATTAATGAACTCAGTGAGCAATGAACAATCCAAGGAACTGAGTGAACAATGAACAATCCAAGGAACTCAGTGACCTATGAACAATCCAAAGAACTCAGTGAGCTCTTTTCTTTCCCTCCACGCTGTGCACTTAAGAAATGGGAGCACTGAGCCGGTGTAGTCGCTTCACAACACTGTCACCTTGAAGCCCACTTCCCTACCACTCTCATGAACACACACGTCAGTCCCATTTTAAAACTTATATCACCCTACATCAATCACCTATATGAGTTCATCAATGACTGATGCCCAAAAAAAAAGGCGGCTTTGATTTGACATTTCAAATCCCACAATATATTTTGTCCCCACCACCATTGACAAGGACACGCTTGCCTGAATGTCAGTTCTGATTATAAAAAAAGGAAATACAATAAAAAAATTACTGTAGTTAAAAAGTAGCGAGGAAAAACACGAAATAAGTTTTTTAAACTTAAACTTAAAAAAAAACTCTATTAACCTACCTTAGATAAATAAAACCACAGTGATTACTTGTTGATAGTTCACATTAATAACTGGCCGACATTCTACTAGACTCTCTGACTATCACACTAAGGGTATAAACAATATACAATGCATAATCACTTTCAGATTTTTCCAGCTGTGATTTCTTGAAACACCTCAATGTCACTATTGCTCTAAACACAATGCTCTATACAACTCCATGTCTTTTATCACATGCAACAAACCCTACATCAGTTTTAGCCGTAGTCTTCTCTGTGTAGTGTCGGATGAGTGTTTAGGGTTTAGGTGCTACACATTTCAACAATCAGTTTCTTATTTTTTAAGAAACAAACAAATGCACAATGTGCGTACCATAATCAAACTGCTCAGGTTATGGGATTTCACAAACTTACAGTCGGGGTAGCTGTAATGGTTTGAAATCCCTACAGTATATATACGTTGAAGCTGCCGATGCTGCAGGATGCTACGTAGCTCAGCCACTCAGCTAGGGATTAGACGCTCTGTAATAACAAAAACTGCATTCAGTAATCTGAACACGAACATTATGACAAAGAATCTAGCCGCGTACTCAGCACTGAAGACAAGGTTAAACACTTTCTGCATAGAAGGAAAAGTGTTCCAAACCCTCCAAAGATCTTCATCTGCACCAACTGTAAACGAGAGGCTCATTTTAGGGTTACCGTTCAAAACTTCTAACACCGAGGATCACAGCGCAGCTAGTGCATTTTGATGCTTCTGCACAAGCGAAAACATGGAACACGGACAATGGCGCTCCATTACAGTCATAGAAAACCACGTTCGCGCGACACCGCTAGAAAACCACTTGCGAACACACGCCACTGGCAACATCAGCACTGACAAACTAGAGCGGAGAACGTATGCAACAGGTTCATTGCGCATTCTCAACTTCAGGAGCGGGCTCAATCACAAATGCGAAGTTCACACGCAACAACCTTGATTTAAAAAGCAACACTTATTGCCTCTCCCTTCTGCTACGCGGCTCGTGCAGTAGAGAAACGATAGTTGCTTCAAATAAGTCGACTTAGACATGTCCCACAACAATTGTCAATAATCATGCATGTACGCCGCCACTCAAACCTAAGCACACATAATTCATTGTTTGTTTCCTTCCCAAAAAACCTGCTTAGAAGAAGGGTACAACATAAAAAACAAGCATGCAATGTTGGCCATCAATACACAGTCATATGTGCATGTAGAGTGACAGAAACATCGTTAAATTTTTAAACATCAATATACGTTAAACATACGTAAACATTGTTGGATACAAGTAAATCTATTTATTATGAAGAACCGTCGTCAAACATGGCATCGGAAAATTCAAAAATCATTGCGACAGAGCACGTATATCAACGACCCGCTACATGGACTTGTCGGTACATTTTCAACTTCCAAATATAACTTAGTATATATAATATGAAGGGTACACAGTAGACAATAAAAGAAATCAGCAGAACGAGTAGTGTAATTCCAGTGGGAATAACATAACCTTTTTAAGCATTCCAAGTCACAGGAACTAAGCAGACCGTAGCAATTGCACCTGCTATACACGTAATAAGCATGCCAATATATATATATATATATATATATATATATACATATATATACATAATGCAACCACCCACCTGTTTCACATGTACGTGACATGTTAGCATCACCGAGCAATCGTGCCGTTCCTTAGATACAAACGAACTCTCTGATACAAAATTCATCTGGAGCACTCTTACAATTGAAATCGTTGTTTACAAGTAGTGTGAAGATATCAGCCATAGATATGGTCACACTTTATTCTATTCACATTTCAATGCATGATTTATTCAGGGAGGCAAACGAATACTGCAGTCTGAGGGAACATACATGAAGTTGTTGTACGTACT
This sequence comes from Pohlia nutans, assembly GCA_022496805.1. Lineage (NCBI taxonomy): Eukaryota > Viridiplantae > Streptophyta > Bryopsida > Bryales > Mniaceae > Pohlia > Pohlia nutans. The sequence goes on along the minus strand of CM040106.1, from coordinate 6,301,661 downwards.
TTATACTGACCACTGCTTGTTTCATAGACAAACCTCACTTCATGTCTCCTTCTTCTGACTGCTTCAAGTACTTCTCATAAAGTTCTGTCAGTGAAATCTTCCGGCTTGTACCTCCCTTAACTTGCATTGAGGAAGAATCGATGAGTCCTTCACTCTCCCTCGTCTTGTTTGTAACGCAATGTCCACCGGACTCTGGAGGCGCTACCTGTTCCGCTGACTACTTCAAGTACTTCCCATATGTTCTTCCAGTGAGAACTTTCGGCGAGTACCTCCCTTACCTTGCTGTGGGCAAGACGCACTGAGTCCTTCACTCTCCTCCGTCTTGTCTTTGACGCAATGTCCACCGGACTCTATAGCCGTTACCTCTGTGGCCACATTAGCTTGCTGGTTTTTTCCAAACTCAGTACTTGTATCGGATCCTGCAACCACTATATCCACATCAATTTTTCCAATACTGGATTTGGTCACATTTGCATGTGCCCTCTCTTTTCGCTTCTTCATCCTGTCTAGTAACCACTGTGGTGTAGTGTAGCCGTCCTCCATCATCCACTCTGGCTTACTGAATGGAATGCCTTGTCACTGTCGACGCAATTCTTCTACTTTACTCGGGTCAGGGTCTGGCTTTGGCGATGTTTCAGAGGGAATACGCGTGCATTGTTGTGCTCTCTCTCTGCGTCCCTGCCTCGTAAACTTTTGAGCAAATTGAATAAGTGCCTCTATCCCATTCAGTATAAGATCGCGGTCCTCAGGGTTTGCCATGGATTAATTCGATCTATAACAGTGAACAATGAACAATCCAAGGAACATTAACTCTTGTAACTACGTACTACAGTTGTAACTCAAATTAAATAACATTGTCCAATCTAATGAACTATTGTACATTATTGCAGAGAAAAGGGGACATGCATTCCAGATGGAAAAAAACAACTTTTTAAAAGCACTGGGGGTTAGAAGTTCAGTTTACCATATTTCGACTGGCAGATCTTCTGCATGCGCGACTTCTCTGTGAAATCTTGTTCACACACACCCGTCAGTACTCAATGCATCAGTTCAATAATGCATGTACGATGTTGAAAGAAACCCGTCCCCTGCCACGAGAAGAACGGGATAGCCATACCTAGGGGGAAACACTAGAGACCAACGTCAGATTTACCCTCCTCCTCCCCCCCTGACCTACTTGTTTCTAAAGTTTTGGTTTAGGGTAGGTGACATCTCACATTGGCCTCCGTGATACCCCCCCGGCATGTCCACCCCGTTTTTCCTGTGTGCAGCACATCAAATACTTGACCTTGCACAGAGCCTCATTGCAGCCACACATACCATAGCCAAATTGATTGCACAGCAAAATGTGAAGATCTATATCTTGCATCAAGGCATCGATCACTGCGACAAGAGAATGCCCGCTAACTATCCCAGGATTTCTATATCTGATCCTCTTTAACCTACGATGCGCCTGTGTCATCAGATACGGGCATTGATCCTTGAAGCTTATTAGTTTTCAATTACTGTAACTCCTCACAGACTCCAGACACGAAACTACCCCAAATTTGCATAGCAGCACTAACAAAAAGAACTCTGCACACTGATGTCATAACTGTTTGCTTCACAGGACATAACAATGGCATATCATCACCCAATCAAATTACGGCAAGTTATCGTCTTCGTCCACGTAGTCATCGTCAAGCCACGCTAGCGGGTCATCCTCGTCCTCCTTGTTCTGAATCGTTGCGTTCATCTCAATCTCTGGTACATTTTGTCCTGACGACTCGCTCACATAGTCTGGGGCTACTTGTGCAGCATGGGAAGATGGCTGTGATCCTGCAGAGGATTCAACTTGCTGCCTCAATCCGCTCGTTAAAGGGTTACGTAGTCTAGGTGCATCGAAGACGTGTTCCGCTGCATTTGGGCGGTGTATGTCATCATCTGGCGCTAGGACCTCGGCGCCTTGTCTTCTACAACCTTCCACTCCTCATCATGAGGGTCGTCTACGAAGAAAACCTAGTATTTGCAGGATACAATTTGAAAGTTATTTGACATACAGAACAAAAAACTTATGCTCTTCGGACATCAAGTACGTTGGTACTGGTATTACACAGAGAGTTACTGCTACACATAAGGAAAACCAAGCATCATCATGATCCACAACAATTACTGTGGTAGTCAACGGACTTGAGAAATAGAGTACGGAAAGACATAAGGGTTCTCTCGAAGTGGATCCTGCCTTGATTCGTATTTTGCAAGCCAGAAACCATACTCATGTTGGCGCATACTGGGATTTCCTGCAAGGTTTGGGCGAATCCATGAACATTTCATCACAGTTCTTGTCATTGTTGAGTATGTCACTACGATTTTCTTCTTCAAGATTCCGACATAGGGGAGCTCTGCTTGAACAATACTCCTCTGCATCCTGTGCTGGAAGGTTAGACATTAGTGCGAGGTCGAGGTCTACTTCATCTCTAGCTGTTATGGAAGACTATACCCAATCACGGAGCCAGTCCACAAACTCTGGCACTGGAATTTTTCTGGACCTGCGTCTTCCAGCTTGCTCCCTTTGAATGGCTTCGTACTCGCTGGCAAAACAAAAAAATGCAAGAGTCATTTTCAACCGCGTCTGTCATTACAAAGAATGTTATGGAAAACAACTACAACGGTCGCGTACATGTACAAGCCAAGCAACGTCTGTGGAATTGAGATTACTCAAACTTGGAACGTAGTCCAACATACTTGAGAACCGACAAATCAAATACAGACAGTGGAAAGGCATTTGTGTCTGCCACGGCCGAAGGCGCTCACCTTTGCAGTCCTTGTGTAGGGACGGAGTTCCAAATGACGTACTTGTGGATGTCTGCTCTCTCACGATCGTCGAGCTTCACTTTCTGTGTAGCTCCTTCCAGACTTTCTCCATAAATCTTCTCATCTTCTTCCATGTCCCATATGCACCGTTTAATATAGAGAGAAAGAGCAGTGTAATCTGTAACAAAACTAAGCGCTTCTTCTGCTAAGTACCCGCTTGCCATGCAAGCCTCTGGTCGGTACCTGTTTTGAACCATTTTTTTCAAACTGTACAAGTATCTCTCAACACCGTAACACCATCTGCTATGAACAGGACGACACAAACGCAACTCCTGAACAAGGTGTACCATCAAATGTGGCATTGTATCAAAAAATCCTAGTGGAAACCATATCTCCATCAAACTGAGCGTCTCTGCCGTGTATGTCATCAAATCATCTAGCTCTTCTACATTGATTACTTTTACACAAATTCTTTTAAACACGTTGCCAGTTCGAATGACTACGTCCCTTGCACCTGGATGAAGAAACCGTCGGATGGAGGCTGGAATGATTTGTTGTACAAGCACGTGGTAGTCATGGCTTTTGAGGCCACTCTGTCTCTTCTGGCCGATGTGCTTGCTCAACTGCCTTGCGTATCCCATCGGGGTCTTAATAGAGGAGATGAGGTTGATAAATCTTCCGCGATCGTGCGTTGTCAGCACATATGGAGAATGTGGCTTAAAGAATCGACTTGTCTGTCTAATTGGTCTAAGGTGCAGCTCCAGGGTGTGCGGCCGCCGCGAGGTTTCACTGATCTCCTCCATATCTTTGCGTATGGCCACGGTGTCTTTTTCGCCTAAGATGAACCCAAGCATGCTCTGACTAACATTCTTTTCGCAATGAATGGGGTCCAAGGTGTGTCGTATTGGCAGCTCCTGTACAACAATTTGGACATCACAACTATAATTAAAGACAAATCGCAAATATTTGAAGTCAATGACAAGTACGAGAAATCCATGAACAGAAAGGGGAAACGATGATCCATACTTACCTCCCAGTAAGGAAGCGTGAACAATAATGACAATCGCTTCACTCCATGTCTTCTGACCGGATCATCCTCTGCGCCTAGGACTCCACCGTCCCGCAACCACTGCTCTCTCTCTTGGCCACATTGTTTTGTTTCTTCACCTACCATGCGGCATGGGGCAACCCTATGTTCCGACTCCCCCCTGAATTGAACTTCGTTCTCTCGATAGTGATGTACAGGAGGTAAGTAAATCCTATGTTGGTGATCCCATACATTCTTTCCAAGGAACTTTGATCTTCTATAAATGTTGTTTGGGCTACAACAGACACACCTTTTGTAACCCTTTGTGACAAGCCCGAACACAATCCCATACGTAGGGTAATCATTAATGGTGAACATAAGTATGGCTCTCAAGTAATGGAAAGATTCAGCATATGGCCCGGATGCATCCCTAATAAGCACACCCGTAGACCACAATTGCCTGAGCTCCTCAAGAAGTGGTTCCATGTACATGTCAAAGTGCTCCCCGGTGACTGACTTTTTACCTGGAATGATGATCGATAACATGACAAAAAACTTCTTCAACGTCAACCATGGCGCTACGTTGTAGTTCAGAAGTATGACAGACCATATGGAGTACGTGCTGCGCTTCTCCAAAAAAGGGTTCACACCATCTGTAGCCAATGCAAGTCTGATGTTCCTAGGGTCCTTTGAAAATGACGGGTACGAACTGTCAATGAATCGTCATGTCTCTGAGTCCGCAACGCTCCTCATTTTATTGTCTCTACTTTGGTGCAACACAGCATAACTCATTGCTTCAGCTAACATTGGATTCCGAAACATCCTTACTAGCCTAGGCATCAACGGGAAGTACCTGAGGACACAGCGGGAGACCATACTCTTTCCACATTTTTGTCGCCTACTTGCACCACATCTAGGACAATTCTCCAAATCAGAATACGGAGCACCTCTAAATAAAAGGCACTAGTTGGGGCAGACATCTATGATTTTGTAATTTACTCCTAGTTTCTTCAACATTTTGGACACTTCATATTCTGTAGTCGGTAAGCTATTAATTTCTGGTAATATGACATTTGCCAACAACTTCAGAACCTCGTCAATCAAAACAGATGGTGCACCGTGCATTCGCATGCAGTTTAGTATAAGGATCACGGCAGTAAGTACTGACAGCCTAGAGTTAGGAAAGAGTGGCGTACGCGCAGCATCCCGTAAGTAAGCCTCATCCACCGATATGGGGTTGTCAGGTCCGTTGATCCATTGTGGGATCTCGCCATCATCGGAATCTATTTCAATGTCTTCAGCCGCGTCCTGATACTCCTCCTCGTCTTCCATATCTGTTGCCTCCTCTGCTGTCACTTCACAACGTGTGAAATCCTTAGCTGGTGCTTCATAGTCTGCCTCACGCGCAACCTCGACGTTCTCGTCTTCTTGCACTGACTGTTGCCCTTCAGCGGGTGGAGCAGTACTTGTACACAGTGGCTCCGTCGGACATGTTGGGTCCACTGCCTCATGTGCATCACTATCCTCGCCCAATGGCTGTTCTGTGCACAGATCATCATACATTTGAAAACAGCTTGCAACGTAGTCGGTGAGGTCATAGTCGTCATGCTGTGGTTCATTTTGCCCATTTGTTTCAGGTGCTGTTGCGATAAGCCCATAAGTGCGCACGATGTGAGCGTCCCACTCGTTGTCAGACTCGTTTGGTGGATATCCCTACACAAACAATGCAGAACCTTTTCATTATCGCACTTTCAAATTGATTAATTCATAAAGGTAGCCCAGGCATATGAACACGAGATGACAACACTACTCTACACAGATGCGTAATTGTATATAACAACATGTGAATCATACGTCCTTGCATATTGTTAAAGCTAGAGCTATCCTTATTGCTAAACATAATACGTGGGACTACTAAATGTTTGCAGTGATTGTATAAAACGTGACACAGCAGGTTGAAAGACAATAGTAGTTGGGGAAAACATTCCTTCAGTACTGCATAACAAGGAAACTAAGAAACAGAGGGGGCAGTCACGTCACAGTACCTTAGAGGATCCATAGTTTTTAGGATCCCTCCCATACATCTTTTCCGGATTGAGATGTTGAAGAACAGTTCCTACAAATTTCTCCTTTCTGTAGCCTCTATTACACAGTCGGCAAGGGCAGGAGATTTTTAACTCAGTTTGGGAGGTTCGAAGTTGTTCTCGAATTGCCCATGACAGGTCTCTGGCCCACAATTTTCGCTCTCAAGCTTTGATCCTCGATGGATCTGTTAGAGGAAGACGTTGCGGCATATCCATGGCACAACTACAAACGACTTATTCTGTAATACTGAATGCGTATATGATATAATCAGTAATATCATAAACACGAGTGCTATAGTGACAAATAAGAAGACCGTCCCAGCAGAAGAAGTGAAAATGAAAATGGCGGACCATAGGGTGCTCATGCAATTTGTATGGCAAGATCCACCACTTGTCAGTCGCATTCACTAACAGATTGGAAACTAGATCAGGGTTCAGATACGGAAAGAGTGGGGCCTATGACAGTACATGATCTGAAATTTGCGCAAGGATATATGCAATTTGTTTCAACCATCACGCATTGACTGAATAAAATGCAGATTTTGAAAATCCAAAATACCTGAAGGTACTGAAATTGGTAAAGACGTACAACACACCGTTCTGTACAGAAGCGACTCTTGGAACAAGCAAATAAGAATGTCGCCCCCTGCCTAGGTCGTTGTCGTGAATGCCGGACTGCTCCTATGAAACCCTGTCGCGTCCCTTTTTCTACACAAAATCAAACATGAAGGCAGTAACAGTAGTGATGCAAACTATACAAACAAAAACCGTGGAGGCATTGACAGAAAGAAGAGAAGAAGAGGCGGACCTACCCTTTTTGCCAGACGTAACACAGTCAATGTGGTCTGATGGAAACAATATGCTGCAAAGAGCTGCTTGCAATTAGCACAGACGGACCCTGTGTAGTGACGATAAGGCGGTGAGGTTGGTCCTTCCAAACCCTAAGTTGCAGATTTCCCCGCAACGCACCTCGATCTCAAGGCAATGGGCACGCCTTCCAAAATCTGCAGATGAACAGTATGATGGACAAGAAGGACTCTGTCAGCGTCCGTATATGTGCTACGTATGTTCAAAAGCGTGAGGGTTACATTCACAAATGCAAAGTGCACGAATACAATGGCGATCTCTCGAACAGAAGTGTCCTTTACATGCACTACATTATGTCAGGAAATGTAATGCGATCTAAAATGTGAGCACCTGTCACAGCTGCGATAAATAAAATGATGCAAAGACGGCCCGGATCAACATGCATATCGCACATTTTAACGATCATGAAGGTGACCTACAGATCGGTGTCTAGGGTTTGGGGAATGAAGACAACAACATGAAAGCAGGACTCATAACGTACCTCATAAACATGTCTGGCGCCGACTTGCAGCCACTGCTCCAGAGATCCTCACCTCTTCATGTCAACACCGCCAAAACCACCGTGGAACTAAACCGCCGAAAAGCAATACATCGCCCGTGGCTTGCTACAAAATCTACTTTTGCCAGACTGAACCGTTCCTCTATTAGTATGTGAAATGCATTAACGCTCTGTAAATCCTGTAGCGCTGAGCAAAAAAACTAGAACCCTAAACCAACAAATCCATTTGCATCAATAGCCAAGGACGATCTCAAAGTGCCATATACATACAAGAGTGCAAGCAAGTAAACCACACCACTACAATGCAAAAGCAGAAACAACAATAGAACAACGGAAAAGTCTTGAACAAAAGGAAGAGACTGATAACCTAGAAGTCCTTCGCGCACAATCGGTCGTGGCCAGCCACAAACACAGAGAACGTGAATGACATGTCTTGCGCAGAAGAGAACCGCAAAAACCCTAAACTCATTCTTTCACAGTTAATTGTGTCTGACGAGCAACAGTGATTGGGGACAGCGTGGAGGAGATGTATTGCGCAAGTGATGGAGGCGCATAACCTTAAACCCAACCTGTTAAATCAGTCGCCATTCAGAAGCGACAGTAGGTGATCATCACAACGATTTTTTTCCCTTTTTTTTCCTTTTTTTTTTTCTTTTTTTCTTTCTTTATTTAATTTTTCCCTTTTTTTATTCCTTTTTTTTTTTTCCTATTAAAATTCAGTGACAAACCCAACTCCGCTTATCCCTGCACTGTCTTCAGGCACGGAGTTGTGAACAAATGGATCTGTAGGCAGCCGTTTTGTAGATCTGCAAAAGCTTTTTCATGAGAGGAATGCAGGCACAACATCTTTCGGTGCGCAAGGTTTGTGTCGCAAGCGGCGGAAAGAAGCGACGAACGCTAAAGGAAGCAGAGGGAAAAATGAATCGCCGTGCCTTTTTGTTGGAAGTGTTTGTCTTACACCGTCTGCCCTTGTGGGACGAAGCTATCGTGTGAGCCTTGAGCGGTGAGCGGTGAGCAGTGAGCGGTAAAATCAGGACTTTTGAGCAGAAAGGTCAAAATTTCTAAAAACAATATATATTTGAATATTTATCTAAATATAGTAAAATTATGTGACCTATTTCCGTGGAATTTAGTTGACCTATAACCGTGGAAATATGGTTGGCTGATATATTATGAGTATTAAGTGAATGCAAATGCCAATACATTTCTAGTATATTGTAAAAATCAAAGCAAAAAAAATTTATAGTCAGTCCTCAACACTGTTTGGGATTGAAGTCGGTTCTTCATGAACAAAGAATTGCTGCAGAAAATTGTAGTGGCCCTTTTAGTCTCACTACTGCATTAATAAATAAAGAGGCGCTTACAGAGAATTCGGAATGGAAAACCGGTATTCTAGGAAATATGGTGGGTCAACAATCCACTCTCTAAAACACGCATCATTTCATTGAAACTAAAACTAGCAGCGTGCATGAATGTATCGGTTTCAGAATGTAAACCACAAACAATAGTGAATAAGTAATACATGTGCTTACAATTCACACACTGACCACGCTTTCCAAGTGCTTTGGTTGCCATTTCTTTGAAGTTGGGACAGGTGCAAGCAGGTAGCTGAGAAATTGTCAAGTGGTATTGTTGGATTTTGGGAGGGGTGCCGGAATCAAGGGTGACAATGCATCCAAGGGCTGGTGCAGGAAGCAAGCACAACTTGCGCACGCGTCCTTTGAGGGAAAGAGCTGAAGCACAACTGTTTGCATGCTTAGTAGACAGGGCCTTCTTCTTGCGCCTGATATTTTTCCCTGATCTACGTGTAGGAAACTCATTAGGAAATGCCGGAGCCACATAAGTAGATAAATCCACAGGTAATTGGTGGTCCTGAAAGAGCCTTGCGGGCGACAACTCTTTGCGTTGAGGAAGTCGGAAGCCTGCGTTCTCCAAAGACAAGATCTCCTTGCGAGTTAAATTAGTGCCCAATTTTACAAGCCAAATCATCGGAACTTCTGGTCTAGATAGTACCCACTTTCTTCGAGTTCCCTTCACGCACCTCTCAATATCATCATTGCAGAAGAAGAATTGCATAGACTCCTTTCTATTCTTCTTATAGTTGTCCATCATACCAGTGTAAGTTGGAGCTGCTGTGCTCTTCCCTTCTTGTACAATGCGAGACACACATTTCTTCTTGGTGATTGCCTGTTGAGCAAAGCACGCTTTGGCGCACGTCTTCGAAAGGCGTGCGATGTGCCATTCTGCGGGGTCGCATTCAATCTCCTAAACCGATGTGACGTGGTGGCGGTCGACATGAGAAGTGGATGCGGGTACTTCTAAAAGCGTCTCTTCCCTCTCAGAACGGCTAGGAGAGACTCCAAGTACGAAGGTCGATGGGATGGTGTGGACACCGTCAATTTGTGATGATCTTGTTTGGACGCGAGGTCTAGATATGCTAATCTTGTCTGGCCTGTGAGATTCGTATTCTGAACCGAGAGGGATGTCCGCTTTTCGTTTTAAAGAGACAAACACCTCTTCACCTTCCAAGTGAGGCGTCATGTTGCAAAATTCCTCTGCTCTTGGCATCTTCGAAAGCGCTTCCAGTAGAGATTTTTATGAGCCTGTTCGCACAGCTGACTTTTGAGCAGCCCGGAGCTTCAATTCTTCCTTCGATGGACCAGTACCAGGTCGTTGTCCATTCAAATACTGATAGTAAGCAATGCATTGCATGAATGCTCGGACAAAATCGTCCACAGTTGCAATGAAGAGGTCATTCCCACGGTTGGTGGATTGTTGTTTCCACTTGTTATGAACCGTTTTGGCAAGGTTACAAGATGGCATCTCTGCAAGGGCATCCGCAGAAAGATCCTAGCATACACAAATGAAATTCAAATAAGTTAGAGTTACGTATAAAGAACTAAATAAGATGGTGCATGCAAAAAAGAATTGGCAAGACAAGATAGAATGTGTGGTTAGAGGATTTACAAGTTGCATGAAGCCACCCCATTGGCGGTAGCGAAAGTGCCAAAAGGCTAGCCAAAGTTCAAGTCGAGGAAGGCCTTCTTCGGAGGCAGCACCTGAAGACAACCACCACGCCCGAATGGCAAGATACTTTGTTTCGGCCTTCGCCATGGACTTGGCATTCTTGTATTGTTTGCAAAGTTGTCGATGTTGGTCCTGGAGATCTTGTCGGATGTCAGCCTTTGTGTGTTTCTCCATGGATTGGGCCCAGTGGAAAAGGCAAGTCCTTTCCCTATTCAGCATAGGCTCAGCTGCATCTCCACTTCCATACACAATGCGGACAGCATTCCAATTTGCTTGGGCGCTATCAGCCATGAATCCCTTGAAATTAGTGTTGGAGATGCCGTGGCGCGCCATAATTGCATTAAGGTTTTTCCGTAGGACACATTGAGCTGCAACATCCTCGGACTGCATATCACATAGGGCGATTGTCATCACCCGACAATATGAGGAGTCGTACACATGGCACGCCATAGTCGTCCACGATTTCACACGTTTGAGGTGATCAAACATCATCCAAGCATTCTCCAAGTCACCACCCATTTGCATGCACTTCACTAAATCGACACCACTGCCGGGCCCAACCTCCGACATTTTGAAGACGAAGACCTTGTCGTTGTCAGAACCTTGACCCGGAAACAAATTTTCTTGAACGAAGCTCCAATTGCTGGAGCCGCGAAGTCTTGTAATGCTGTCCATGACACCGAACCTTCGCAAGTACCTAAAAGAAGTTACAGAATTGCGAACATTTGGAGAAGTTAGATGCTTACACTTGTCAAAGAGAGGGAGCAAATTGGTGAGCTCCAACGGCTTTTGTTCTGCGCCATCCCTAGCCAAAAGGAGTGGACCAAGTAGCTCCTTACTAGCTTCGAGTACAATAGACGAGTTTGTTGCAGTTGGGGTTCGCTCCACTTGATTGCTAATGTGGCTTTTGGTTTGTTCAATGGAATCACGGTAATCTCCAACCTTCACCGGGTGATCGTGAGATCCCAAATGAACACATGCTCTCGTCATATGATCCTTAGCAACTACATAGTAAATCTTTGCATTGCAGAAACCAATACAAGCGGGTGGTACCTTACAAATACTGCAAACCAATGTAGAGTCGAGGGGAGGATTTGTGCCAACAGGGAATGGCTTATCACAAATTCCATCCCAGTCTGTCTCATTGACAGAAGTAGTGCGATGAACCCTAGAAAGGAAATCGCAGGCTACATTGTCAGAGCGAAGATGCCCAAGACAGGAAGAGGTACGAAATGTTAGATGAAAATCATTCATGATATTGTACAAGACCAGGCATGTCCGTCGTATCGTTTATCCATCCCGCGAAGTTGCTTAGCAGCAGTTTGCTTCCCATAAAATCCGATAGGGGGAAACTCAAAAATAATGTCGCCATTGTAATGAGGTGGTAAGAACTCGACCTCTTGGATCTGAGTAGTGTTGTAATCAATTTTCGACAAGACATTTTTTGATCTCTTCCTAGCGGCAAGTTTCTTTAAAGATTCAACAACGCTAAGTGTCTCAGAAGGTGGAGGATTATCTAGCTGGGCAGAATCCAACGGGTTAGACTTGGAAGGCAATCTCAGATGAACGACTTGTGGAGAGGGCAAACTTGTAGCATTTGCTCTAGAGATTCTATTTGCATCGTCGTCTGAATCGTCACTAAGCTCGTATATCGTTTCTAGTCCTGGCTATACTTTAACACGAGGGACCAGAGAGTTTGAATGCTAGCGGTTGACGATTGAGGGGGAGAAGGAACTTCCGTGGAAGCAGCTAATAAGGAATCGGAAAGACCGTATGTTCGATACTTTGGAGGTTTGAGCAACCAAAACTTCCCGTCCTCGTTCATGAAGGACGACTGACCAATGGCGTGCAAGACGTTGCCAGAATCTAAATCAAAAATCTCTTCCTCAACGTGAATGGAATCTTCACAAAATTGGAATCTAAGGCTGAGGGTTAGTGCAGTGACTAAAGCATATCCATCTTCTCCTACAGGAAAGGTAATAGGTACGAGCATTGAACCAACCTTAATGAAAGCCATGATACAAAGAGCGAGAAGACAAAATGAGACTCATAGATCGGAAGATCAGTAGTGGATTCGAAAGAATGAGTAATGAGGTTAAGCCATGTTTAAGTACAATAAACAAGCAATGATCATTATTAGAGCGAGAGGTGTGAAAGGCACTGAAAATAAGTTTGAGGCGGCGGTATAGCAAGATTGGCATAAGTTTTAAATACCCATGTCAATCTGCACGGTAAGCAATTGGCAGTAAGTGGAATTTAGTGGAACATGGGAAATGAACATGACATGAAATTAAAGTTTCAAAAGCTATTGGCAGTCGATAGGTATCTTAATTTTGCGAGGGTCGATTTCAATCGTGGACAGATTGGACCAATTATTGAGCATTCTTTATACCTTTAAATTGCCAACTTGGTCTGACAAACTCCTCGCTTAAGTAGTGCCTATTATATCTAGAATTTATTTTTAGAACATGCCAACATTGAGGAGGTTAAGATTAGAATCAACCGCCAAGAATTTGATATGGAGTACTACATATGCCTTCATAAAGGACGTTTTCAATCTCTTTGATTTTACTTGTTCTTTGAGTAGGGAGGGAAGAGAGGAGCGTATGGAATGTCAATCCAATGCAGAAGGAGACTTCGAAAGATGCGGTGACTCCAAAGACAATTAGAAAGAGAAGAAGGCGAGGGTTGTTGTTCACTCCAAGACGGCAACTGCTTAGGGCTAGAATAAAAAGGAAGCAAACTCTCTTTGAAAGCGTTGATTTAGAAGGGACAGGAAGGACACTTAACTACGCTGCCGTAGTTGAACTAGTTCGAGAGAATAGCGCGGTAGAAGATCGATTTTTTGACACAAATCAGCATCAAGGACCTTCGATCGTCCTTGAGATAGCAATGGCGGTCATCGACGAACCAACGGAGTCACTCAATATCATAATTGTAAGAAAATTAGTACTATTCAATTTTTTGCCGTCATTCTCTTAAATCACTACACTAAATAGGTAGATTAGTGTTAGATACACTAATTTACATAAACATGTTGTAAGTTTTTACTGTTGACCAATTTTTTTACCCTCTATATTGGTCAAGATGGGGATCTGTCAATAGTATTGGAATCAATGTCTTTGGTTATTTTTTCTGTCAAGAGTAAAAATCTATAATATTTTCAAATCTTATAATTATCTAACACTAATCTACCTATTTAGTGTAGTGGTACTGTAGAGAATCCCAAATTACTGAATTGTTCAGTCATTACCAGTCATGATGAATTTAAAGACATATTTAAACCTCTCACCAAAATCCAACAGAACCAGCAAAGGTGATAATGCTCCAAATATAACGACCCCAGACTCATGTATGGTCATCTCATGTAGATTTATGCAATGGTCATCTGATGTACACGTCATGCACGTCTGAACAGTGCTTACTTTTGAGCTGAGAATCTACTTCTGTGTAAAGGTTGCTACGTTTAGAATATGTAAGTTCGGCACTCCTTGGTTATCCGAGCCTGCGCCCGAGTCTCCGCCCGAGCCTCATCATGCTTGTGGTCCACCCCAGCCCATGCATCCTCATTTCCCTCGACCCCTGTTCATTTCCTTCCATCTGACTCAGAACTCTAAGCTTATCTCTCACTAGAAATTGCACTTCGGCCTCCTTCACCGCATCGACCTACTGGTGTTTGTTTGTTTTCTCTTTCTCTTTTCCATCGCGCGCAGGCCCATGGTAAGCTTCAAACCCTAGCTCATATTTTGTTGTGTGGGTGACGTGATTTTGAATCAAGCTTGCAAATTTTCATCAAACCGCTTACTGCTTGCTCTGTAGGGGGAAGCGGTGGAGGAGGTTGGCATCACTGGCAAAGATGACGAGGTTGGGAAGCAGGCTACTGTGCAAAACACTGTTGCTGAATCTCAGCAACCGAGCAATATCCTCCCACCAACGACATCAGCAGCATCAATTCAAAAGGTACCCTATATCATTCAAACCCTATCTCATGGTAAACACTAGTTCATTCATTAGATCTCGGTACCGAGAGTGTTCTGATAGACTGATTGCGATTCCAGTGAACTAGGGTTCATACTGCAGATTGAGGCCTCTCGGTACCGAGGAGGTAATTTGGTGCACTCTTCGATCAATCTGAATTTCAAACAAAGAGGTTATGGCTTGATCAGGTTATGGCTTGGATTTTTTAGTTGGTTAGATGTGGAACTAATTAATACGCTTTGCATATCCTACAATTTTTTTTATGGTTGACGTTAAGGAATCGTCGACGCTTCAACTTGGACTGAAAGTAAGATTCGGAAACAATTATTGGTTAATTAATACATCAAGCATGCTACAGACAGAGTGTGTACAAGAGCTTGGTTAGGTGGAAAGTTTCAACGAGGAAGTTATGGCTTGGAATCAATTCGAAGCTTAGTGGCGCTCTTGCCATTATTGTATTTGATGTATCTTATGTTAGTTACTTCTTTGATGTTGAAGAGTCATTTAGATTATAAGAACGTGCAATAGTGTTTTCTTGAAAACGATCGTTTCAAACAATTGACCTTTCGTTGTTTAAAAGGAAGGTGTTTTCTTAAGCAATGACAACTTCCTTGTGCTTGCTGTTTGAGCTTCTCAGTACCGAGAGAGTGAATTTCTGTGAGTACAATCTTACAGAGCGGTCATTCATGGTCGCTCTTCGGACCAAAGTTCAGAGAAAGATAGTGAGTCCTGACCACTAGACTACGGGACCCTCTCATTCAATGACGTCATTACTAGCGTTGTATAGGCCCAGGAAGACGTGTTCATCGAGCATTTCCAACTCAATTTATACAAATTCAAGCATCGTGAGCACGGCAGCACATTCAGTGAAACTGTTTGTCGGAGTGCTAGAAAGGAAGGCATCTTTGTAGGCTTTGACGATCACGGATTTCTGCGGCCCGACCTTGGTCTCGATCACGTAAGATTTTACTCACAGATATCCACTGTTTGAGCTTCTCGGTACCGAGAGGGTGATTTTCGGAGAGTACGTTACGTGATTATCTTTCAGTGATCAAAGGGAAGGTGTTTAATTTCTTTAGCAATGACGAGTTCCGGAGGCTCACAGTTTGAGCATCTCGATACCAAGAGGGTGAATTTTGGCTAGTACTTTACGTGAGTATCTTTTATTCTTTGAAGGGAAGATGTTTTCTTAATCAATGACGAGTTCCGGAGGCTTGCTGGTTTAGCTTTTCGGTACCGAGAGGGTGAATTTCGGCTAGTACCTTACGTGAGTATCTTTCATTCTTTGAAGGGAAGATGTTTTCTTAATCAATGACGAGTTCCGGAGGCTCGCTGGTTTAGCTTCTCGGTACCGAGAGGGTGAATTTCGGCTAGTACCTTACGTGAGTATCTTTCAGTGTTTGAAGGGAAGATGTTTTCTTAATCAATGACGAGTTCCGGAGGCTCGCTGGTTTAGCTTCTCGGTACCGAGAGGGTGAATTTCGGCTAGTACTTTACGTGAGTATCTTTCAGTGTTTGAAGGGAAGATGTTTTCTTAATCAATGACGAGTTCCGGAGGCTCGCTGGTTTAGCTTTTCGGTACCGAGAGGGTGAATTTCGGCTAGTACCTTACGTGAGTATCTTTCATTCTTTGAAGGGAAGATGTTTTCTTAATCAATGACGAGTTCCGGAGGCTCGCTGGTTCAGCTTCTCGGTACCGAGAGGGTGAATTTCGGCTAGTACTTACGTGAGTATCTTTTAGTGTTTGAAGGGAAGATGTTTTTTTAATCAATGACGAGTTCCGGAGGCTCGCTGGTTCAGCTTCTCGGTACCGAGAGGGTGAATTTCGGCTAGTACTTACGTGAGTATCTTTTAGTGTTTGAAGGGAAGATGTTTTTTTAATCAATGACGAGTTCCGGAGGCTCGCTGGTTAAGCTTCTCGGTACCGAGAGGGTGAATTTCGACTAGTACCTTACGTGAGTATCTTTCAGTGTTTGAAGGGAAGTTGTTTTCTTAAACAATGACGAGTTCCGGAGGCTCACAGTTTGAGCTTCTCGGTACCGAGAGGGTGAATTTCGGGGAGTACCGGAGGCTCGCAGTTTGAGATTACGGAGAGATTACAGCTCAAGAACATTGAGAAAAGGATAGACGAACGTTGAAGAATTACAATCTAGAATTTTCGACCATTGGGTTGGATATATCAACTCCTAAGAAACTAGAATTGTGATAGAGCTCGAATGCCGAAATTAAGCCTTAAGGAGATATGAAATGCACAACCTTTTCTGCAGTATCAATGATCAGGACAAAGCTTGTTGTAGCTTACAAAGCTTTTTGTAGAAGGGTGATGGCGGGTTAATCAGAGTTTTCAAGCATGCTAGATGATAATCAGAGTTCTCAAACAGGGTGATGACAATGAGAGTTCTGAAGCAGGGTGATGACAATCAAAGTTCTCAAGCTAGATGATAGATGATAGATTGAAGGCAGGTTAAGACTATTCACTACAGCTTAAGACGATTCACTTTATTTTTTTTCCATTTTTCTGACCTTCTTCGTCTTCATTCTATTCGTGTTAAAGCATGCAGGTTCTTAAGAGTCCTATAGACTGCTTCGAACAGAAGGTACTTGGATATAAGCACGTAGCAATTACATGTACTGATTTTTGGCTTTGTTTCTCACGTGGTTTCTTTTGCAGCTCATGTGAACATGTGGAAACAATATAACTCTTGTACTTGGTTAACAATCTTGTAATTTGTTGTTCAAATGTTTGATTTGCTATGTCTATTCAGTTGGTATCTCGGTACCGAGAGGGTACAGAAGGTTGGATCAAGAAACCAGTTCATAGCATTTTCCAACTTCATTCAATCAGTCCTCAATCTTATCTTTCACAAATGTTAGTTATGGTTTGCGTTATTAGTCACTAGAGCAAGGCTCTTAACCTATATTGATTTATATTTTCTCCAAACTATCAAAGGTCATATTAGTTATATTGAGACTTTTTGATTCAAAGATATACCGTTTCATCTCTTTACTTGTATTTTTAAACAAATATGTAACAACACTAACTTTTGGAATCTCTGCTAAAGTATTTGTCCTTTAGCAATTATTATTTTAAAATGAAATTTTCTTAAAAGTAGCATTATCTCTCAAATCCTTGAAAAGTCTCAACAAAACAAATATGGCCTTTCAACTATTTAGTCTATCAAAGTTCTAGGCTATTAGCTAGGGTTTAGAACCATTGATACACTTTGTTAAGATAAATTTTTTATAATTTTTGTATGGAATTGCAAAGTGAAGGTTGTAGACTATTCCAATTCCATTCAAATGGTATGTAGCATATTGTGCCCAATCGGACCTCTCGGTACCAAAAGGGTACTTGGGGCTCCAAGGGCAACATGCTAAGGAACTTTAAATGTTGTTTTTAACTTGAAATCAATATTCTTTCTATAGCCATTTTTTCTCTCGGTGCTGGTAGGCTCAATTCCACCTCCAAGGTTTTGATTTTTCTCTCTACAGCGATTGTACTATAACATGGTAACTAATGAGATATATATGATTACAGGATTCTGATGAAGCCCTACCTCAAGATGGATGTGAGGACAATTCCCAGGAGGATTCCCAGGGCGATGAGGGATTGTCAGTTGGTGACACTGAGGTCCAGTTTCGTAGGAAACAAAAATTGGATTCAAATGCTCTGATCCAGAGTCTTCTTTTCTTGCCTGAAACAAAGAAGTATCAGCTTCTCATTCCTCTGTGCAGAATGGTTGCTCTTCCTCTAGTTAGGCCAATTCTCCAGTCAGACATAAAGAGGCTTGAGCAAGATTTCTGGTCTGGCTATAGAGGTGGTGATCGATGTTTCTATGTTTCCATTACTAATGATCACGGTTCCTCTATGGATGTTTCCCAGGATCTCATGGATACTTGGAATGAGCACTGGATTCAGAGAAACTCTGAATTCGAGGAGTTCTTAAATCTTGATCCCGATCTCTCAATTTTTTCAAACAAAATGTTTTTTGTTTGGGATGGGAACCATAGGCTCATGACTTGGTACCCTTACATTGCATCAAGGCACTCTACAGTGCTTGATTGGCATTATGCTGTCGAATGTCGACTTCTAGTAACTTTGGGACACACGGGAGTCCTTATAGAGGCCATGAATGATATAAACAGGTGAATTCCCTTTAACGCGATTTTGTAGTTCTGTGAAATGTTTTATTCAGTTATTTGTGATCATTAACACTGTCATCCCAATTTCTTCAGGTCTACGGAGCACTCTCATGTAAAGACAAATTTGATTCATCAACTTCACCGTATGAACAGCTTTGGATCTCTTCCACTGCAAGATTTCAAATCTTTACTGACGCCTGAAGAGTACAAGAAATGCGAAAACAGAAAGCCTCCGTTTTCATGGCATCCTCTTACAAGTGAGGTTTTCATCACATTCTTATACAGGGTATGTTCTCCAAAACCTTCACCCACCATTTCTCATATTGTATGCTTTGGGAATTAAATCAAGTTTATTAACTTTTATCTACAATTTTTATAGCATGACATTGCTGCTGCATCCGACGAAGCATGCCGTTTGTACTATGAAAAAACACCAACAGAGTTGAGTGACGCTATGACTCTAGCATCCAAGGCAGCAGTGAAAGAGAAAAAAACGGAATATGACAAGATGGTTTCAATAGCAAATCCGAAGCACGGTCCTCAGGTTTTAGCAGAGGTAAATTATCCAACGCACTTCACTTCTTTCAATTGGCTCAAAGTTGTTTTTAGTTACATACTTATAATGCATTTTGCTCCAGATCAATGCACATTGGAGTGCCCATGAAAAACCTGAGATGACTTCTGAGAAGCTTTAGAAGATCTCAACCACTATTGTTCAACCACAGTTTCGGGTGCGTTGGCTGAAATGGTGGAACTCCTCTGCCATCTCTCGTGACGCTTTACATTTTCCTCTTCTAGGTTTCACGGATGCTACACTCGAGGGTTGGCTTCCACGAGCAGCATTTTGGGCTGAGGTATGTAATGTTTTAAAAATTTTAATTTCAGTAAATTCATTCATGCAAATGTTGGAATTTGTTACTTTCAAGTTGACTATTAATATAGTATACAATTGTAACAATACCTACTTGCATAATTCATAGTTTGAATGTAAAGATTATATTGTCCTTGTATTTTATTTCCACAGTTGGAGGATTCTGTGGCATCGGAAGTGATTAATACTTTAGACTCAGAGAAGATTCAGATCGATTGGTCTGCCCGTCCTGAGCTGGACGATATCAATGCATATGTTGAGAAGTGGAGGATTTTAGTTTGGAATCGCGCTTACTATTTTATTCTCAAGAAGAACAATGGCTACTCTCGCACTTTTGCTTTCAAAGTCCAAGATGGAACAGAAAATGCTGTGAAACGTCTCATGTATAGGTATACATGATAATTTCTCACTTTTATTCTAATTTCAATTTTTTTCTTGTTTGGTTCTTTCATGGCATATCCATCTTTAAATGATATGTTTTCATTGGTTTTCTTTTAGGTACTTCAAGAGAGAGCTACTTGACAAGGGAGCCATTGAACGCAAGTTTATGCCAAAGTTTTTTGGTGCTTGGCTTGATAAATCCTTGTCATCTTGTGTTTTTACTGCAACCCAATTCTGTGCCTTCAAGCTCACTGAGCTTCACGCTTCCCCATGGTATGTTGAGTGTGCTAAAAACTACGCTCCTGCAGAGGAAGAAGATGAGAAGAAGGCTACTCTTCCGCTAACACAAGTTCACGTTTTAGAGGATGATGATGATGATCTTGATACAACACCAGAGCCCACTGTAGTAGAGCCTGAGAAAGGCAAGCGTGGTAGAGGTAAGGCTACCAAATCACCTGCAGACTCCACCTCTTCCCAGAAGTCTAAGCCAAAGACTGGAAATGCAGCTCCACTTCCTATTGTAGTGGCATCATTACAGGTACCTTCGACACAGGTACCTTCTGTACAAGTACCTTCCTTGAATTTTCAACCGTCCCAGGTTGTTGCTCAGTCTTCCCTTGGCGCTCAAAACCACGGCATCCACTCACAAGCTCTAGTTCCCAACGAGTCCCTCATCGCCCTTGGGGAGTTGAAGCTCAAGAGCGACTTGATACCTGCTCCGTGGACTCAAATTCTGGAGTTTGCTAAGAAGGTACTTTCTAGAATGTTGTATTCAAATATTTTAATTGTTTCTTCTTATATTCAGAATGTTTGCAATGTATTGTTTGTAACTTTGAATAGTTCGGTTTAAATTGCTTGCAGGTGGAGAAATCAAAATCTCGCAAGTTAGGAGGCGTGGTGAATCCCGATGCATGTTTAGATATGCTCATTGTAGATATTCCGGACAACCTTCCTGTCCTTGGCATTTCTAATCCCTCCACTATAGTTCCCGACTGGAACAAGACCGATGTTGACGATTTTGTGGAGATCTTGTTTGCCTATGCTGTTCAACACTTATCTGATGATGGAGCTCTGTTAATGTTCCTTCCTGAGAGTCCATCTATACGCAAAGATGTGCTTGGTTGGGCTACTGAATATGGTTACATGATGTACAAGGATTGGTGGGGCATTAATGAGCTTCGGTTGACCTCCTTTAGAGATCCTGCACGCACGGTAATGACTTTGTCTCCTCTCCTACATCCTTTTGCGTTATTCATTAATGACTTTCATCCATGAAGATTTGTTGTATCATTTTAACGATTCCATTTAAATTTTGCCAATGCAGACACGGCGCTTTTGGGTACTGCTATTTGTCCGAGAGAGCATTAAAGACAATCTAGTTCAATCCAAATTTGTGCTGCGAATCATTCGTGAAGTGCAAGATGCAGGGATTGATTTAGAAGCTGATGATCTCTTACACAATTTCACTACTTCCAAAAGCCAATTGATGAATGGAAGTATTCCTTGGAGGGGTGCTCGAGAGAAGGATCCCCGATTTTTGCAAGTCCTCATAGAAGCTTCTTCTGACCCTGGAGATGTAGTATTGGATTACAATGCCTCTACTGGTGAGTTTACACTAGACATAATTTCATTTTGGCATCACTTGTATTACATGGAGTCAATCTCAATTACTATGTACTGGATTTGCTTTGCAGACGCCTCCAATCATGCTTGTCGCTTGACTGGACGCCATATCATTGCCCTGGAGTCTGACCCCGATATCTTCAAAGGAGTGCTTCAGACACTGATGGACCCTAAGATTTCTTCTTCTCCATCTAATATGAAGAGGGCGCCTCCCCTTGCCGTTGATGACGACGATGTCCCCGCCGTGAAGGTCAAACGGCCGAGATTCTGTAAGTAAGTTTAACTCAATTCTTGCTTCATTTACTTCAATACTATCTTTTATCTTCAATGCTCTCTTTACCAATAATTACAGAACGCCATTTCCAATTTCTGATGCACTACTTCCTCAAATGATGCAGAGGTACAAGGGTCTGTGGTATTCGAGGTCTATTGGAGGATATCAAAAGTCCTGATGATTCATTTGATCTACCTTGCTATATACAGCCATTAGCTCATGCCTTTGTAGAAGAACCTCCCAAATGCTCTAGTCGCATACAATCAAAGTCAAAGAGACTTGGATTCGGAGTGCATAGGTTCTTAGATTTGGATGCAAAGGTTGGTTTCTCTTTCGGTAGTTCTTCTAGTTCTAGCGACTCCTTGGATTACAGTTGACTAAGATGTGATTCATTGATTCATTGCCATCGCAATTGTCATGTGAGGGTCTAAGATGTGGAGTATCTATAAAGTGAATTCACAAAGCCTAACTTCTAACTCAGCAAATCCCCCGCCCAACCTGCTGAAACGTGTTGAAAAGAAGAGTAAATAAACCACAACAACATTGGATGTTGAACAGGGGGTTTGCACTAGGAACCAGAACAACAACAATTACTTGCTAGCAGAATGATGCTTAGAATGAAATTTCTATTGAGCACAACAAAATGACAATTACATTGCAGACTTGTTAATTACTCAGTGATATTGTTAATTACTTAGTAAAAATTTCTTCACTGTTTTTCGTGTAGAGACTTCCATAAATTTTTTTTTTTAATCTTCCAATATAAAACTCCATTTCTGATGATTTAAGAAATCACAGCACTTTTTGAAGTCTTTTTAAAAGGTTGTTTTTTGAACCAAAAAATTAATTTTGGATGTTGTACTATTTTGAACTATAGAGTATTTTTGGATATTTTTATTTTAAATGTATACCTTACAAGTTAGAAATTCAACACAAGAGTTTAAAAATTTGACACAAATTAATCAAAATTTTAACGTAGACATACAAAACCCATTTGTTTATTTGTTGTGTTTAGTTTCCTATATACTTGACATTAGCATTCAGTGTACTCTTTAAACCACCTAATTCGATTGTACCTCTCGAGTGGGACCCCCCACCAAACAAATACCCTACAACCACAGAAATAGGGTCTTTTCTATTAATATAGTCAGAAACATTTTCCAAAATTCATCTTCAAACAGCGGTTATAGGGCTTGTTTCACTGAACATAGTCTTCAAAAATACTACGAAGTTACTGCTCACTGCTCACTGCTCACTGCTCACCGCTCACACGACAGCATTCCTGTGCCCTTGTGTAAGTGCACATTGCAGTGGTTGGAGCTTGCGTTTTGGTTGAACATTGCAGATGTGTGCGATAACATAAGTCAGGAGTGCGACATGGAGGGTGCTCCCTATCCCCGAAAGTCGGGAGCCGAAGTTTCTAAAAACACTGGCGATAACTGCCAGTTTTTAGCACATCGCTGGGAAAAGGACGGGTTAGGGTTTGAGAGAAGCACGCGCTCCACCTTATCCACATCCTCGGCAGGAGAGCTGCTTCCCCTTCGGTTAATGCGAGCATCGCCGTGCAAAACATTGGAACCATCGACCCACTGTGACGCTTGTAAGGGAGGCAAACACATATCTGGTACGCTTGTGTAACATCATTGTGCTTTACAACGTGAACGAATGTTTGGAATGCATGGCTCTGCCTCCATGGTTACAGTGTATTATTGTATGATTTTTCGAGGAAGAAGTAGCGATTGAGGGTTTCAGTACAAGACGATGACATTTGTTTAGACGTCTGGTGCAGCACAAAAGATTGATTTTGGATAACGGCGCACATCACCGTATAGAGCATTGCCAGAGTCAACACACACTAACGTAGGTAAGAACTGGTTTCTGTTGTTTTGCGTGTATTGTGTACGTCTGGATTTATGAGTCTATGCGTGGTTGTTGAAAAGGATTGCACAAACTTGTATACTGCTTTTGAACATTATTTTCATACCCATGCTTCTTTGTTCAATGTGTTGCCCAGGAATATATTGTGTTGCATGGTATATGATTGAAATCTACGAAAAAATTGTTGTTGTGTCACAGAAAGTATAGATTTTTCCGATACCCCACTAACAACGCAGGCTGAGAAGACACCTGTGCAAGAAGGCAATCAAGCACTTCGCGCCCAGCGCCATGAAACCATGCACCCTGTGTAGATGTCTCCACCTACATCCGCACGCGGTGCTATGAAATCGACGATCTTTCCCGCGGTTGAGTATGCTTCTTTTCATTCGGACATGAGCAGTTTTCTATCGTCTACTGGGCGTTCAGTTGGAGTTCCTGATTTCACGTCAAATGTGTCAGACATGAACATGGATCATGTCGAGGGGAGGAAAAGTGCATCAAGTGCCTGTGAGCCCTATCAAGCTGGGTTTGAGGCAGCGATTTCTCAGTTGCAACAAATGATGTACCGAAGTAGGGGCACAGATTTCGGTTACTCGGCAGCCCCGCCGTGGCCGTCGGCAGAAACTGCTTTGTTTGTTCTCGCAGTGGAGAACACGGGCAATGCAGTATCTGGACTTCCAAGACCATCTACACTATCGTTGGACCGCCCGTTGATGACACCCCCAAAAACACCAGTGTTTGTTGGCGGTTCAGAGTCCTGGGCTGTTACACCAACTTGCAAACCACCAGCCGACTAGACCGTAGTGGGCACTCATTTGGAGCAGATGATGACAGAGAATTCAGATGGGGCAAAGAGAGCTGCGCAGCGGAAAGCGGAGGACAGTTTTGCTTTACATAAGAAGCAGAATGACAGAACAAGATTCAGAATCAAAACAGACGCTAGAGGAAATATACTGACCAACAAGCTACGAGTGACATCCATGGTGAAGAGTTTGATGGAGTTGTACGTAGACATTGCTCAGATTGATTATGAAGATGATGATTGGAAGTTTGTTGTGGTGGAAAACGCAATACGAAAATGCTTTGAGTTTGATCCACCATTGAAGCCTGGGTGGTTCCCAGATTATATGCGGAAAAATCTGGAGAAGTCACGGTCAATATTCCGAAAGCATTTTGACGAAACTAGGCAGATGCATCCTGACTGCCCTTCGAAGAAGCACTCAGCATTGTTGGCGTGGTGGTCTAGCACGGCGGGAAGCAGTAAATCGCACAGGACGAGAGAAATGAACTCAAGCCGTGCCGTTCAGCGGAGGGCAAACAGCATCGGTGGAACACAAAGTGGTCAGCTCCCCGCGTTTTAGTCGCAAGGGACCATGGAGGTTGAGAGAGAAGATGTACATGGCATTATTTTTTTCCTATTTTCAGAGTTCTGTCTGTTGTGTATGTTGTATTGCAATTTTTGAGACGTCATCGTTGTATGTCGGTATCAATTCAACTCATATCAGTGTCGTGGAATAAAAACACTACTTATGGTAGGAATAACTCAAGTGTAGGCTGGAACCACTACTGCGGCTACACAAGGTGGGCGTCAGTGTATACAGCGCACCTCGGAAGGGACAACAACCTCTGCATCAGACCACGTCGATGTTCAGAAGTCTTTTGGCGAGCACACTCACTTTTCTGATTACGTAGAGGAGCCCATGCAGGAGGTACTATATGTGTATGGAGTTTTTCGTGTACACCCTAAACACATCTGGATGTCTATGAACATAGCGATTACATGTATGAAAGGTTTCACAGTACTTGCAATTTGTTTTGTTTAGTGCATGATGTATAGTGGTATAACGTGAAATCAACAGGTGGATTTGACAAATCAGCAAACATCCGAAACAGGGTACAACTTCCGAATACATCACAATCGACAGGAGCAGGTAGAGAAAGACGTCGTTGTTCTGAAGATTCACGTGTCGAAGATTTTGAATCGCTTAAAAAGCTACGAGAATCTCCCAAGGATAATGGAAAAGGTGCAGAGTATGCTCAATCGGCAAGGTACGAACGAACTCCCAGGAAGAACATGTAGAGCGACGGGGTTGAACGACGCAATAACCCAGAATTGATTTTTCTTACTTTGCGATTTTGTAGTTGGAGCAGGGCAGCACAGCGAGGCACATGGCGGAAGACAACAAAGTGTCGAAGATTACAGACCTAGAATGAAAGACCACGCAGGAATAGCATTGGCAGAAGTGTTGTCTCCAGTTCGCTGGAAACCAACTCAGCCGGCGGACCCTGCAGTTCAAGAGGATGAGGAGAACGCACATTCCAGTGGGGAAAAGATCTTGGGCGGTGTTGCTGTTGGGCCGAACCCACATATCTCTGGCCATGTTGAAACAACACATGAGGACCCTGACATTCTCTCCAGACATGCTTTGTTATAAACAGAGAGATCTCCAACTAACAATAAAACGATCACTGAAGAGACTGACGCAGAAGCAAACGGTACGGAGTCTTGGAAACTGAGTTGTAGTTATGTAGCTACTGTTACAATCGCCATTTTCTGTGCACTGTCTTTTCCTCTGGTTGAAGAATATATGTATGGATGTTGTGAGAAAGCTATTATTGCAATCAAGAGAACATTGTTTTCACTGACAATTCACTGTGACGTAGAATGTGCTGCGGAGACAGTGAAGTTCTGTACGTCAACTGCTGTACTGAATGAGATAGTGCCGGTGGAGAAAGGTATGGCGACTGATGCAATCGGTATCTCAAAGTTAACAATAACTGACCAAGAGCATGGAACAATTACTCCTTATGCTGCAGAGGAGTCAATGGTCGATGCACCCTCTGGCAAACGGAAGGCCAGGACAATAGGGTCTGAAGACCAAGCTGCAAGGAAAAAGAGTAAGTTCGAGGAGAGAGAGCCACTTGCCACTCTTGCTTTGAAGGGGCACCAGGTAAAATATGTGACTCCTCATGTTCACGATATAGGCACTGTGGACAGGGTAAAGTGTACACTGGATTGATGGACGTCTGTGTGTTGTGGCAGAAAAAATATCCTCTGGGCATGAATAAAGATGTGTGGGTCATACATCCCACACGAGGTGGCGGATCAGTTGCCCTGGGAAAAACAGGATACAGCTTCAAAACGACCAAGTCGAAACTGCAGTCTTCTCCGTGGCGGTCTTTGAAGTGGGACATCGGCATGCAGCTCGTGGAGATCAGTCCGGGGTGAAAGTCATGCACCCCACCTCCCAACCAAACAAGGTAAAAACTCTAGACGACGTTAGGGACGTTGAGTTTTCCAATGAGGCGCTCGTGATGTGGAATTCGGAGTACATGGTGGACGTCTCTCCTCTTAATCAGAGAGGAAAAAATAAATGAAGAACTGGGTGACCAAAACGACTGAGACTCGCAAGATGTTGTACAGAGTGAGTGTTGTTAATGTGTTAAGCATTTGATTGTTGTTTCAGATTTGATTCGAGACATTTTCAATTGCAAATAATGTAACTGTGCAGAACGTTTTATGTGTGTTTTGTGTGTATGTTTTTTTTTTTTTTTTTTTTTATTGATTGGAACTGACGGTTTCTCTGTGTTGCTCACGCAGAACAGAGCATGATGTCATGATTTCCAAGCTCAACATCGGAGAAGTAGACAGCAAGATAACTCTGTAGTACCCTAAACCCTTCCTTCGTGTTCAATGTCACGTTACTGTCGTAGTGTAGAACGTAACAATATGTGTAGTGTTTGTCACATTGTTGTTGTTTTTTGTAGGACGGAGAGTACTTGCACATGTGATGTTTGGCGAAGTTTTAACAGTAGAGCAATGGACATGTTTTTGATTAGTACCAATATGTTTTCCGAACTGAATGTCCTTGGACATGTATCTTGTCTTTGATGCAATAAACAGTGATATGTTTTGTCAAATTGAATGCACATGACATGTTCTGTGGAGCACAAAAATCACAGTTCCGCAGTGTTTGTGGTTTTGCTTCTACTCTGTGAAGCGCCTTTATTCATGCTACCAGGTTTTGTCAGTTGCACACATAGAAGTGTGGACAGTTATTGTTTTGCTCTGCTCTGTGAAGCTTCTACTCCGTGAAGCACCTTTTATTCATGCTACTAGATTTTGTGAAGTGGACACAAGGAATTGGCGACATGATTCTGCATACCCTCTCAAAAACAAAAAAAAAAACAAAAACAAAAAACAAAATAAAAAAACTGCTTCTTCTGATGATCTGACAAGTGTATCCATAGGAGCTGATGCCAAAGCACTAAGTAACGCTGAAACAAAAGGTAACATGGACACATGCTCTTCTGGGAGTGAACTCCTGGTTGAGAGAGCATGAGAGAAACAGCAGGCTCAGGACAAATGGCACTCTCGCATGGTACACAAGAAGAGGCAGTAACTAGTGCGCCAAGGTAAAACGAAAAACGAGAAAGAGTTTACTGTGACGAAAGGGAGCGCATCGGGGAAGCCTCCCACGGGAGCAGGCGGCCCAGCTCCCCAACCTACACCTGGGATCCATGGTCTGTAGTAGTGTTGCCGTAAGCACGTATTTAGGGTTTTGAGTTTGCATGTTCAAGTGCATTATGTAGAGCAATTCCTTGCTTCCAACCCTATCTTGTCATTGAGCAAATGCATGTACTAAGGTATGACTGGTCTTTGTCTTGAATGTAAAAGATGGAGGTTTCATCGGACACTGAGGTCCAGGTGGTTGAGGCAAACAAGGAGGGAAGAGTAGAGGAGGTACAAAGCGAGCAAGTGTAGAATGAGGGGACGTTGGATTCTGTGGTGGCGGCCAACGACGTTGTGGAGGTAGAGGACAATGATCAACAAGCTACAATTCTCAATATCTTGCACCGTAATTCATGTTCAAGAAATTTTGAAATGTTTACGGTTCGGGCCACGTACTTCTTAGTCATGATGATCCAGACCCTGGTCATGAACTTCGTACCTGGTAGTCACGATTTCCCACGTCATGGCGTTACTCGTGACGCCTCCGGTGTACATTGTAAATGGCGTGATGGACTTCGTGGCGCAGGGTGCAAATCACTATGGCCGTGATGATCTGCCCTAGGGTGCAAATCACTATGGTCGTGGCCGTGGTAAGAGTTCATCTCCCTAAAGCAAGAGTTCATCTCCCTCATCATGGTGGCTACCCTGGCACTGTTCATAATCGTGGCCCTCGTCAGGGTGCCCCTGGCACCATGGCCGGTACCGGCCACCCTCTTCCAAGCCCTAAAGCGAATGTTCATCTCCCTCGTGTTTGCCGTGTTTGTGGCACTCGTGACGTAGTCAGGGTGCCCCTGGCACCATGGCCGGTACTGGCGACCCCCTCCCACGCCCTCTCCAAGTGTTCATCTCCACTATAAGAAACCCGTGATTTTTGTGACAGCTCCACTGGCGTGAAGGTATGTTTTGTGCAGCGTCTTGCATGTCTACATTGACGACCAAAAAAATCCGTTATAAATGACAAGCCAAATACGTGCCAGAATCTCAAGAAACGAGCCCTAATGTTAGCTCGTTTCTTGAAAAACGTCACCAAAAACATGGGGCTGCAAGGTCCCCAAAATGTGCCATGTGGCTACCACGTTGCCTCCACGTCAACGGCAAAGGGCAGGCAGTGCTACGTGGGAAAATTATTCACCCGGCCCCTTGCTCACGTGGCGCGTGACGTGGTCCCGCCAAGAATCTGACGTGGCCGCGCGAAATGCTGATGTAGAATGTCCAGTCAGCAGAGTTTTTAGGAGGTTTGAGGGTGACGATGATGTTTATCTTGACATTGATTCTGACGCCATTGTGTCTCCGACAATGTTGTCTACAACAGTGCAGTGTTTTATGCCAACAATGTTGTGTGTCCGCTTACCTTTTCCCTTGGCCACTGTCAACACAGTTGGACATCTTCCCAAACGTCACAATGTCTGATTGGACGTTATAGATGCTACGTGAGCACGTTTGGTTAGCTCTGCGTGTTGATGCGACCATGTCTTTTTCCTTGTCCATGCCAGCATCTAGTAGAATTGGGGTGCGTTTACGGTGTGTTACAAAGATGTTGTGGTAGACATGAAACATATCGCCATCAGGATACTTTAGGCGTGGACAGGGGCGCTTATTGATACATTGTATGGCCATAGAGGTGTTTTCCAAATCATTGGATAGGATGTTTGATATGTCAATGAAGACACAATCAATGTTAGAGGCGTGCTTTTCTAAAGGGGGCATCCCACCTTATGAATGCAGACAAAAATGTCGTCATGAATACCAAATTGATCGTGCCATGTTTTTAATATCGTCTATGTGTGCATGCATATTGATATTTTGTCTCAACAACAATGTCGTGTCGGATGTTGAGGGTATGGTTGAGACGTTGTGCGTGACACGGTCTTAGACATACACTTGGGGCAACAAACATGTTTACTGACGTATGCAAATATCGACCCCTATGTATATGGTTTTACCACATTCAGTAAGCTATGTTTTTGCAAACGTGTACCATAAAGTAAATATGATAAAGCATGGTTCTCATAATATTTAATATAAAACATTATCAAACTTAGTCATGTGAGGCATTGTTTGTGAGGGCTATATATATGCCGCAAGAAGTGCAACAAATGTATACCTATGCTGAGAGCTCAAGAGAGAAAATGCTCCGCAGTGGTCCACGATATCATCCACTAGATGCACATAACAAAACGCTTGAAGCTACGCCGTAAACCTCATTTCCTCCACCACACTGCCCACCGCACTTGGCATGGACAAAATCTTGCAAATTTCATTCTCGTAGCTCCAATGTCTGGCACTTGCTATATATAGCATATGCTCCGCTGAAATCTAAAGTGCCGGTACATTGGAATTCTAGAATTCTCCACATGGGCAATACCCTTAAAATGTGGGTTAATGATGAAGCACAACCCCTTGACTCCCCACGAGCCACGGAACAGAGCAAATGTTTCAATCAATGTACAATTGCAGATTGGTTGAAAGTGACGCCCCCCTTTGTAATTCCCATGCTACAGACGTGTATTACAAATTCGCATTATGTGATTTAGATACATGTGACCGTGATTTGCTGGACTGAGTATACTGATCCACGCCTACATGTGGTATATAAGACTTGGACACTGACAATGGGATCTCCCAACAAACGTTCGCTACAACATGCCTATGTCATCTCATATGCTGTTAACTACACGTCATCTTATGCCAAACGTTGGCAATAACGCCATTCAAAACGTGAAAGACATGCATACTACGATGCGGCCTGTACTGTAGGCGATTTATTTCTCCCTGTGACGCGACATTAGCCATGTTCTTTGAAGTTATAGGGATTAGAACTCACCGATTGACAAACACATGCATGTCTTCATTTCTTCTTTCCCGACTCCGCCCTCGTTGCAGTTCCTTGTTGCAATTGTGCAATCTTGATGTCATGGTGTGATCAATGCGGCCAATCCGTCAATATTAATTGTTATCTCGGCTGGACTATGATACAACGTAAAATGGACCTCGCTCTAATACAAAATATGTATGGGGTTCACAATAATATACCAAGCATCTAGCATGAACAAAAACTTGCAAATTGGTTGTGCTAATCCCAAATTTTGGCCACGGCCTTTACCGGTTTTGATAGACCTGCCACTTTTGTTGTCTTTGGTGTCGTAACGGGCTTTGCAACGCACTTCTGGCGTACCAATGATGCATCATGTGTTTCCTCCTCTTGCGCATGGTTTTCAGCAGTAGAGATGCAACTTACAACCACATTCATGTAGAGAGAATGCATGCACCGTGCGGCAGTGACACAATGGACTATCTCCACCTGCCACTCCGCATTCATCCTAAAGTGTCCTTGTGTTCAAATACACTTCATGGCAGTATACAACAACATAACATGCCTTGCACAAAATGTATACAAATTACACAAATAGTACTTGCCTAACGTATGGCACTTCTCATGTCAGGGTTGGTGTCCAAGAAAACAACAGCAATTTACGTATATGTCTAATGGATCGTTTGTGGCATCATGCACAGATATAGTGAACGTTCATGCGTTCTATGGTTTGTTTGTGACGACATGCACAGATATGGTGAGCGTTCATGCAATCGTCATACAAAATGCGTGGCTACGACTACTTCTCTCCTCCATCACGCTTTTGTGCTTGCTTAATTTACCTGCTCGGGCTTCTCGGGCTCAACAACCTTGGTTGTTTCCTTTGTCACCGCGGTGGCTATCTCACACTCTAAGTCCTCATTCCCATCCACTTCTGTGTCCTTCTCCAGAGCCTCCGTTTAACCTTCCCCATGTCCAATCTGCGGTGAGTCCGGCCCCTCCTCCGAGCCTGCTCCTTCGGGCACCAAGTCCTCGCCTCCTGCATTGACCTCCTGTGCATCTTTCTCTTTGTCGGTGTCCACCACGTCACACTCGTTAGACACGGTAGTGCTGTCACGGACAGGAGATGGCACCCTCTTTGTCTGCAGCAGCCCAGGAGGCGTTGTGGTGATGTTGTTAGGGTCCTCGGTAGTAGCCCCCCACCGGCCGTATCCTTGTGCGCAGGCACCACTCGCCCCTCTGCCTGATGTGGTGTCACATTGTCATTTGCTCCTCCGTTGGCCATAAGCAACTTCAGCATGTCCTCCAGCCTATTGTGAATCCCCGTGAACTTCACCTCGAGCCTTGATACGGTCCCCTGCATGTCTTCCATCTTCGAGCCCAACATTTCAATATCTTTGCCGTGATCTGTTGGGCTGTGTTTTTTCTCTTCCTGCTGTCGGAGGTACTCTCGCGCCACTTCTTCATTGAGCTTGAATTCAAACGGTTTGCGTTTGTGTTGAAGCGTCTGCCCCAGAGACCATCCACACCAAGTATCATCCCCAAACATGTGAATCATACTTAAGGTGTAAAATATGACAAACTATTTGTTCAAATGAGCGACATTGTTTCTATGTAAAAAAATTCATAGAAGTCATCGGCATACTGCAGTGGGCACTGTCACTGACACTGTCAACTGTGCTACTTGCGACATCTCAAAAAACCTGCCATGTACTCTCATGCTGCGGTTTATAGATTCTCACTAACTTGATGAGTGTCGCCTTCTCAATTGCCTTCATTTGCGCTGCCTTGGACCCCTTGCCCTTTGAAATTGCTCTCATCTGCTCGGACTTCTTCTTTGATGCCTCCGTCCCGCGACTAGCCATGAGTATGTTCCAATGCTCATTTCTCAACTCAGGGGGTTTCGAGGACCCCGCATCGATCATTGCATTCAATCTCCAACGAACCGTAATCAAGACTTTTGTGATGATTGGGCCAAACCATTTCTCATTGATCTTCTTTTGCTTCCCCCTTATCTCCCAATCTGCAAGTACATTACCCCAACATTTTGAAACATTGCTTCTTGAGAATGATAGTGTCAATTGTGATGAACATTTGCTAAACAAGTGTGGTATACACGGCACAAAGACGAATATGAATTGCAGTATCAAAGACAAATATGAATTGCAGCATCCAAGACAAGTGGTACAAAATGGGTTTAAGCAAGAGGTTAATTCCTCAAAATACAAATATACTTGCATAGAGACGCTTAAAAAAGCGTTCTTTCTCGGACGGGGGTTGCATTTCCCAGCTCAGTGTGGGATCCAAATCCTTTGCAAACAACTTCACGTCGTCCTCCAAACACGTCTTCATGATCCCGTAGGGAAAGCCGTTGGAATCCACAGACACTGGTTTCTTGATCGCATCGTCCCCCACACGATGAAATCTTTGCTGCATGGAAATGGCTTCAAGAGGACCATCGTCTTCTTCTTCTTCGCTGTTGTCATCTTCTTCAGGCGTCTCATACCCACACCCACGACTGTACATCAAAAACCCTTGTCTGTTAAGACGTGATCAGACTTGCACAAACATACACTTCAAGAACACAACTTCAATATAGACACTGAATTGGATTCTATTCTTCAGAGAACCACAAAGACTACCCAAGTGAAAAACCGCTGCTGTCATTTGCAACTGTAGCTACATGCACGGACGTCTGCATCACTGCATAGATGTGGTCAGACTTTTGCATGAATGAAGTGGCCTTGTGATGCATAAACGACTATCATGAATAATTCACAGCAAAGTATGGGTCGCGCTCCCAATCACCAACATGTACAGATTGTAGTGCTCAGCGTGTGAATGTGCCAATCATACATATATATATTAGATAGTAAAAGCTAATAGACAGAGAAATGAAAGATGGATGCCAAAACAGAGGGTTACCAACAAAATCAGAAGTTGCCAATGCAACACATCATGGACAACTGGATAGTATTATGTCTTTTGCAACAGCTGATGCAATAGAGCCTTGCTGGAAGAGACGTCATGCTCAAGGTCTGTGAAACTAAAGCCCTCGTTTTGATGAAGTTCACACCTTCAGACACGTACAACTATCCAAAATAGATAGCTGGGAATTTGCATACAACCTAGAGGTATTCCGTAAACCCTCAAACCCTAACGAGCGACCCCATACACATCAATGAAGCATATGTTCAAGCTTTGGTGTGGTCTATAACGTCGTTGGGTTTTTGTGGACGTCATGACAGACGTCACAATGTCCGACACTATGTTTTTACAAACAGCTGCCGCAAAAAAATCGCAAACACAACGCGTGCAAAAACACGCAAACTTCACAGCATGGACGGGGAGGTGCACTTACACGTCGCGCGCCTCCGTCTTGCGCATCACTGCCCGCTCCTTCTGCTCGGATGGGGTGACGAGCACCGTCTTCTGCTTCTTTGTTGGCGGTGTATGCATTGGAGCTTTGCCCTTGGCTTTCGCGCTGCAGATCCCCCGCACATCTTGCGTGTGCTTGCTCCGCTTCTCGACGACCTGGATCACCTCCATGTCGTTGTCGCTTCCGTCATCGTCCCGGTCCGTGCTCTGCGATGGCAACAATGGTCGTTTAGTAAGATTAGCACCCTTCTTCGGCATCCTTGCGCGTGGAGTCGGCCAAACTGAAAATGACTCAGCAGTTCGTTTGTGCACCAATCACCACGACAACCAGCGGAGCATGAGAGACTGCGGTCATGCCTGCACAAGAGGTTCAAGCCAGAAGGACTAAGCCCACGATCATGCAAGTAGACCAAAAACAGCACCAAGGACAGTGAGAACCAAAACTCATGTGCGCGCCGCTACAATTCTGCGCTACATGACTCATTCGATGAGCAACATCCAGAAAGGAGCCCGCAAGTATAGAACGCATGGGCAAGACAACGCAATTGGCTTACACGCAACGACGCAAGTACCCTGGCAGTAAGCAAGACGATCACAAAGGAATGAGGGATGTGAAACCGGAAGGTGCACTCAGCTGCAGCGTCACGCAAATCAAGAATGCGCAGTGTTGCATAGAGCCATCGCACTTATACTGTTGCGACTTCGGTGCCCTACAGCCGTGGAGTGCCCTATAACCACCTTCAACAGTTTCTATGACAGCAGGAAGCATGCACAGTGGCATGATTTGGGGTGGCAGCACGGTTGCACGCCCCGCACTACAACAGTGCCACTGATCGCCAGGGACAACAAGAGAAAAAAAAAATTACCTTCACAGTGTCGAATTCAAGAGGCCTGACAGCCGCCGTGGAAGGAGCCAGAAGTGGGCACTGGGGTTTCGACACCCTGCTGCTCCATCGCAACGCCCTCTGCGTCGTGCTCTCGGGCTCGGACTTCTTCTTCGCCATTGGCGCAGTATCTGTAACGTGTTGCACAAAACTATTGAAGAAATTCAGTGCGGCCTCTGTGACTCCACAGTCCCGCGGTTGTATCTCTGATTCACCCTCTCTGACATCTAAAACCCTAGCTAGTGTGTGGAATCGTGTACTGACTTCCATTTGTTGAACTCTTCTATGCTCTATCTTAAATGTATTACACTCGGTTAGGGTTTCAAAGTGCAACTGGGATAACATGTCGTAGGGTTTCGAGTTCGCAACCTCACTATACACAACTTGTAGTGTCCACCTACGGACTATTCAATACACGGTGAATAATCATACTGAATATTCCATCAGTATTGTTGTCCCACATGTCATACGTGACATCCGTGGAGACAACATAGCGTTGAGGCCAACGCTAGGCTGTCACGCCAAATGTCACATGTGACATACGTGTGTTGTGATCGTGAAGAAATTAGACAATTGTCAGACTAGTTTAGTGCCTTGGATTGTTAAAGTGTTATTGCATGGTTTATTACCATGGAATATAGGAAAAAAAATAGGCATAGACGTTCTATTACATAGATGGTCAACATAATCCGGATGTCTTAATATAAATGTGAGCTAATTTGTAGGTGGATAGTCTTCCAGAGAAATTAATTTCCCGAACTAAATTTTGCGTCTGTGAGCAAAATGTACTAATTGATGGGTGTGAGTTAAATTTTGTGCATGTGAGAAAAACATGTACTTGTTAGTGGGTGTGAACTAAATTTTGAGTCTGTGAGAAAAATGTATTTGTTGGTGGGTGTGAACTAAGGTTTTGGGGTATGTGACCAAAATGTACTTGTTGGTGGGTGTGAACTAAATTTTGTGTATGTGACAAACACAATATGCCTTGTTGGTGAGTGTGAACTAAATTTTGTGTATGTGAACTTCATTTTCTTAATGTTTTTTTTTATGTATGTGAACTTCATTAAGTTTGAGTCGATGTCTTGAATTAATGTGATATGATATGAATTATGATGAGATGGTGATATGATGGAGTATGACATCTTGGATGACCATATCCAATATTTGAATATCCAACACCTTAAGTGTTTTTGTAATGTGAATGATTGTTGAAATTTAATGATGGACTCCACGATTTCACTCAAATATGCATAATGTGATAGGGTGTGGCTGAGAAATCATTACCTCAGTTGATTTCTGTATTGTTTTGATATCCGTTAGCGTAAACATTATAGAAAACACATATGTGTTATGCAAAAGAACACATACAACGTCCTGGAAAACATCACCACGTCACGCATGACGTTGTCAGTGGAAGGAAAAAGTAAACAAGGCTTAATGAAACCCTAAACTACAAATGCAATAATGTTCAATAATATGTGCTATAGAAACTGATTTGATATCAGTTATGAACCACTTATATTGAATTGTGAACCACTTATATCGTATCAAATATTATATCGTTTCGTTTATGACCCATGTACATTGTATCGACTATGAACCAGTTATATCAAATTGATGTGAAGTACTATTGCTACGCTTGTTGTATAGAACTTTATTCGCATTAATTTTTCGTGAACTTAGTCTATGTGAAAGTGAACTTAGTCTACAAACGTGAAGTACTATTGCTACGTTTTTTGTATAGAACTTTATTGCATTTTTCGTGAACTCACTCTATGTGAACTTAGTCCAAGAACGTGAAGTACTATGGCTACGCTTGTGGTATAGAACTTTATTGCGTTTATCGTGAACTTAGTCTATGAACGTGAAGTACTATGGCTACACTTGTGGTATAGAACTTTATTGCGTTTATCGTGAACTTAGTCTATGTGAAAGTGAACTTAGTCTATGAATGTGAAGTACTATTGCTACGCTTGTTGTATAGAACATTTTTCGTGAACTTAGTCATTTCCATTTTTAGTGAACTTTGAATTGTGTGCACTCGGACTAATGACTAACTTCACATTTTTTTTTCTATATGTGAACTTCATTAATGTGATATGACATGAATTACGAGGAGAAGGTGATGTGATGGAGTATGACATCTTGGATGACCATATCGAAGATTTGCTATCGAACACCTTAAGTGTTTTGTACTGTCAGTGATTGTTTAAATTTGATGATGGACTCCACAATCTATCACTCAGATATGCATAATGTGATAGGATGTGGCTAAGAAATCATTAAGTCAGCGTAAACGTTCGGGAAAACGCGCATGTGTTTCGCGAAGCAACACATAGAACGTCCTGGAAAACGTGACTACGTCACGCATGACGTCAACACTTACAGTAAGCAATAAACAGGGTTTAATGAAACCCTAAACTGTAAATTCAATAATGTTGAATCATATGTGTTATAGAAAATGATTTGATATCAGTTATGAACCACTGATATTGTATAAAATATAATATCGTTTCGATTATGACCCATGCACATCGTATCGACTATAAACTAGATATATCAAATCTAATGAATGAACGTGAAGTATTGTTGCTATGCATGTTCTACAGTTCTAGAACTTTGTTGCATTTTTCGTGAACTTAGTCTATGTGAGAGTGAACTTAGTCTATGAACGTGAAGTACTTGTACAATTAGAATGGGAATGTCTAAGGAGACATTGCCGATGACGTCTTTAATGACGCAGTAATGTCCACGTAGACATCGTCCATGTCGAGAAATCCCAGTAACTATACATGACCCTGTACATATATATAGTATATGATGAGATATATATTAATATTCGTATGTTTTTTATTTGCAGTGAATGGAATACATTTGAAATCCGCGTACGCCTTGACCAGAAGTGCAGTAGAAGAGTATCAGGAGAACAAACAAAGCAAGTCAACATGGAGGGCACGAGGGACATGGATCACAAAGGTAGCGACTGTGATGCTAGTGTGGATGCTGAGCCAGTAGAGAATCTTGCCCAAATGAAAGCCCAGCTAAGTCGTGAAGTTCGTCAATATCTGAAACAATATGACAGAGAGGGGTCACAGAAAAAGCGATTAAAGAGAGAGAAAAATAGGAAGGTCATGGAAGAAATGTTGCGACGGTCAGAAAAAATGTTTCGAGTGTCAAAAGAAATCCGCTTGAAGGCATTAAGACTATAGGAACAGTCCCGAATACTCCTAGAAGAAATCTCTAATGACCTCCGTCAATACCCTTCGTAGCGCAATACCCTTCGTAGTGCCATACCCTTCGTAGACTTTGTGTCCAAAATCCAAAGTACATGGATGATATTGGTCATCTGGCCTTACTCACGGTATGGTGATTTCTAACGATGTAATGTCCTCTTTAGAATCATGATTGGGCAGAGACAACATGCGTGGAGAATCCATACTGTTAGTCCCGTGTGCAATATTTGAGGTATGTTATAAAATCTTGACATTTTGTTGTCAACCAATGCTGTCGAGACTCGTGTTATTTCTACATGACAACTGTGCGTAACGTGTAGACGTTTGTGAGGATGTCATCGTAGATATCACTGTAGACATATGTCGTGATATCCATGGACATTCTCCGAAACGTCGTTGGTGGTATTCCTATACAGTCCAGCACTGTGACATTGACGTGTACATGCACGGAACGTTCAATGTACCACAATCACAGGGCCTATAGATCGTGCCTTTGCCATTAGCATGGCGTTGCATGCCGATGCATGTTCGGATGTGGAATCCATTGTGTGACCAACAGAATGCGACCACCGTGTTTCCAACGCGAGATCTATTGTGATTGCCAATGCAAAGATTGTTGCATTTAGAGGTGGGGTAGCATCAAACATCCCTGTGTTTATCCTCTGAAGGTGAAGCGTACTTTAGGATTGAATTTTGCAGTGCGAGCACAACGGTTACGTTGTAAGTGCCGGTGGAGGAAATCAGGGTTGTTCATCGTGTCGTCTCGGAGAGAAATCGTGGCACAATGTTGTGTCATGCCGGCATGATGTCATGCCGACATGATGTCATGCCGGCATTATGCCGGATCGTGTCGGGATCATGCCGGCCTGTTTTTTACCGGGTAATTTTTTTTCACTTTTACCCCGCATGTCGACACGTCAGTATTTGACGTGGACTACTTGATGATGTGGACTTCTGGTGAAATTAAGGTCCTTCAGTAAAGTCAGATGGTTTTACCCATTATCCCCACCTGACTGCCCACTGCCCGTCTGCCCCCCCCGACTGCCTCCTTCCTGTCTGCCCTCGCCGACGGACCCTCCCCGTCAGCCCTTGCCGACGACCCCCGCTCCGTCTGCCCACGCCGACGGCCCCCTCCCCGTCTGCCCACGCCGACGACCCCCTCCCCGTCTGTCCACGCCGACGACCCCCTCCCCGTCTGCCCGAACCCCAACCCTCGTGCCCAATTCCGACTGTCCCAGCGTCATCTGCCCCCCCCCCCGACTGCCCTATGCCGACTGTCCCAGCCCCATCGCCCCCAACCGACTGCCCAACCCCGCCCGAAATTCCCCTCTCTCTGTAGGTCTCACTGTCATGATTCTTCTTTAGGGTTCTTGCATACTTCAAACTTGTGATTGCATGACACCTCTGAACTACAATTGCATTTCAAATTCACTTGAAATTTCAAGGGTTTTTCCTTGGGTGGTAATGTTGTTCTCTTCAAAACAAGTCGCTCCAGCAATGACTTATACGTACTACTGCTGGTGAAATTTTCACCGTACGCCTTCATTGGGAAAGGAACAAGTTTGAATTGGTGTGGCTTGGGTCGAAACCTCCCATGTTGTAGTTTAACAGATGGCTGCCATGGTTTCCGATATGAAACCTTAAACTCGACATTCATCACGTCCCTCACGGGGGATAGGAGCCCTCCCTCTTGCACCTCTTCCTCCAACTCCCTATGACTCTCCATTGCAAAAATTAAAACAAAACTCTGTTGCAATGCATATATATTAGCTTCGTAGCCCCAATTCTCCGACGGTCTTTGCCCCAACTGCCCCGACTGCCCCGTCTACCAGGCCGTTCGTATGAAATGTAGAAATGTCAGCCATTTTGCATCATTCCCTGCCCAACTCATCATAGTGTTGTCTTGAGAATGTAGTTCTGATTGAACTATTGCATAAGACCCATTGATTGACTTGGGTGTACGTTTTCTTTTGGAGCATTCATTGCCCAACTCATCATAGTGTTGTCTTGAGATTATGGTTCTACTTGAACCATTGCATGAGACCCGTTGATTGAGTTGGGCCCAATTTCTGTTGGAGGTTTAGGTGGTTCACTTTAGCAATGCCGAGGCGTACAAAGGAATGGGATAAGTGGTTCAAGGATTTAGGTGTGCTTGTGGATACAAAGACTAGGAGAGTTGAATGCGTGTATTGCCAGAAGCAGATTCAATACAGAGCTGAAAGGATGTTTTCTCATTTGGGGTATAGAGACGGACAAAACTCTTCGAATGTTGGAGCATGCCCCAGAGTTCCACCAAATATCAGGGCACTCTTTGCTTCGTGTGGGGGAGTGCTTCCCGAGCCTCTCGAGATCATTGATAATGTTGGTAACAAGGAGCGTCGCATTAGAGAACTAGTACCCTTTGAGATTGATAATTGTTCGGGAGAGGGTAATGAAGTAGCAAATGATAGCCCTCCATTGATTTCATCGCAAAATTCTACCCATGGTGGAATTATCCTCCCTACTGCACAAGTTCGAGCTAGTTCAGCGGGAAGGGGTCTCCGTCAATTATCAATGCAAGAGGGGCTACAGTCATCTGCAAAGTTGACTTTGGATAGAATTTGGTCAACGGCGTTCTATGAAGCCAACATTCCTTTCAACGTTGTGAGACCTCCGTCTTTTATCAACGCTCTTAAACAGACTGCAGCAATGAAGTTAACGTACAAACCTCCTTCATACTACGCCATGCGAACCTCTCTTTTGAAGGCTAGACGGGCACAAATAGAGGTTGAGGTGACCGCTAAAACGAAAGATTCTATCCGCAAGTACGGTGTAACGGTTTGTTCGGATGGATGGAAAAATGTTCAGAATCGGCTCCTCTTGAATGTACTGATGTGTTGTCCTGATGGTGATACGTTCCTCGGATCTATTGATACGACGGGCAATAAAAAGGATGCACCTTACATTGCTGAAGAAATGTCTACACATATCAATAAGTAGGTCCCGCCAACGTGGTTCAAGTCTGCACAGACAATGCTAGCAGTATGGTGGCAGCGGGCCGCATATTGACCCAAAGACATCCTCATCTTTATTTTCTAGGATGTTGTGCCCACATTATGGACTTACTTTTGTAAGACTGGGGTTCGGAAAGATGGGTTAAAAGCTTAGTGAAAAAGGCTCGAAAGATTTGCGTTTTTGTAAGAAATTACCATGCTACACAAACTGTGTTTCGAGTGTACTCGCCCAACCACATTCTACGTTTGCCTGC
The DNA here is from genome assembly GCA_022496805.1 of Pohlia nutans. NCBI lineage: Eukaryota > Viridiplantae > Streptophyta > Bryopsida > Bryales > Mniaceae > Pohlia > Pohlia nutans. The sequence continues at coordinate 6,260,149 of CM040106.1, read as the reverse complement.
AGACACCCGTTTTGCACCCAATTTCATCATGATTGAAAGACTTCTTCAAGTTAGAGGGGCTTTAGAGAGGATGATCATAGATGATCAATGGGGTGCATATTTAATAGAATTGCGTGCAAGAGGAGGCAATTCTCACGAAACAATGGGAGCCGTGCGGCGTTCAATTCGTTCGGATGGATTTTGGAATTCTTGCGAGAATTTTTTGTTTATGGTTACGCCTGTTTTAGAGGTTCTGTGTGTTTTTGATGGAAAACAACCTGCGATGGGGAAGGCGTGGCTAGTCATGCATGAATTACAGAAACACGTTCAAAAATTTGCGGACCCTCCTTTCAATTTAGACCGTGAACTTGCAGAGAGTGCTTCAAACTCATTCCAAGCCCGTTGGGGTTTGATGTTGACTGACCTCCACTGGGCTGGTGGCCTCCTCAATCCTTTCTTGATAGGCAAAATTACCCTTCACGAGAACCCCCGTGCACAAGCAGCATTGAACCGGGTATTACGGAATTTGACTCTCGATGAAGCCACTTACCTAGTGGCTATTACGGAGTTCCAAGACTTTATCGAAAGCATGGGTGCATTTGAAGGAGTACCTCTTGCAGCAAGGACCGATTTCCCTCCACACGAATGGTGGGATGCCTTTGGACATAGGGCGCTAATACTCTCTAATGTAGCACGACGGATATTAGCCCAAGTATGCTCGGCCTCATCATACGAACGCAATTGGAGTATGTACTCATTCGTTCATAACAAAGTTAGAAATCGTTTAATCCATTCGAGAGCCAAAGATTTGGTTTACATATACACGAACACGAGGCTCATGCGGCAGAGAAGAGGTGCAACCCCTGCACAGTGGTACGCACGACACATGTACTCTGACGATGAATCAGCAAATGAAGATTTTGAGGATGATCCGGAATTCAACCCTGATGACAATGACGATGGTTTAGGTTCTGATGATGACGACGCAAACGATGACCCCGATGACCCCCTCGGTGCACAACCTGACTGGGCGGAATTTGATCAGTTCGATGACCGTAATTCCGATTCTTCTAGGAATAGTAGCATTGACTCTGGTGACTCCGACGGCCACAATTTGGATGGTGGGCTTGATGGGATGAATGTCTATGATTTCAACGACGCCAACAAGGACAACATAGTTGCAAGACTTCCTTCTCCTCCTACCACGGGAAATAATGTAGTTTCTGTACCAATAGAAATTACTGTAGCAGCCCATCCACCCACTGTGCCACATGGCGAAGGGTGTTCAACTCGTACGAAAAATATCCAACCTTTGGAAGACATTACTCACGACGGAAGATCTCTCCAGATACCATGTGAACCGTTACCAATGGAAACAAAGACTCCCTCCCTTGTGAACGCAGCATCGACTCATAGTACTGGGATTGGAGCCACACTTCTTAGTCTCAGTCAATCTAGGCGTAATGGACAAATTAGAACGACTAGACCTCCAATTGCACGACCGAATACGAGATTACAGGTGCGTGCTGGAAATACACAACCACCCAGTTCATTAGATGATCCAAATCCCCTTCCCACCCAAGGTATTGGTATCATCAACACTAGAGCACGAGGCCACAAGCGGTATAAGTGTAGGGCGCCAAGGCCTTTTGTGGGGCTTAATGATGACACGCGACCGGTGTTAGATGCCAATGGAATTAGAGATGCATCAAGGTCACGGCCTACCAAAACATTGGTCACTTCCAACCACAATAACTAAATTTTACGTGTTGTTTTACCCGAACCAGAGGACGACATCAGTTCTAACGGCAGCAGTCCTTCAAGAGCAGAGGCACCTAACGATGATGATTTTCAAAGTTAACTACTTCACAGCCATCCCCTGCTGCTTGTACTGGCCCGACTGCCCCGTCTGCTCCGACTGCCCCCGTCTGCCCCGTCTGCCTTGACTGCCCAATCTGCCTCGAGTGCCTTGTTTGTCCACATTCCGACCGCCCCTTCTGCCCCAATTCCGACTGCCCCGACTCCGACAGCCCCGACTGCCATGATGATCTGCTTTAGCTGCCCTTTCTCAAAGTAGGAGATCTCATGCAGGATGAAAATTAATTCTAGTTTCAGATGGATTAGGGTCAAAGTGGGAGACATCATGGAAGACAAATATTAATTCTAGTTTCAGATGGCCATTTGCATCAGCAGTGTTAGTGGCGCATTTTGTTTTCTTTTGTAATGAGAGGAATTTTTTTTTTTTTTTTTTATTTTTTTTGGTTTTATGGGAACATTGCAAGTGTTGAGCTACTTCACAAGGACGTTAATTTATTTAAATTTCATCACATCGGATGCAATTTGTAATTGAACTTTTCCAATTTTGCAATTCTTAACAATTAATTTATTTCAGGTCATAAAATTTTGCAATATTGTTCTTTAGTACTTGTTATATTTTGGTTAATTGGTTTAGTAATATTGAATAATTGTTTAATTTTCATTTTTTTATTTTTTTTGGGAACACATGGCATCTTCATTACCATTGCTTAAATTTCATTTTTTGGCTTCATATGTCATGACATTTCAATATTTAGGGATTTTAGAATTTGATGTAAATACTATTGGCTTTCCTATATGGCTTTTGAATCCCTCCTTCAATGTAAGAGTTAAAATTTGATTGTGAATTTTTCAATCCTTAATCTTAGGTGGAAGTGATAAAATACATTTATGATCATTGAACTTTAACCAGTTAACAGGAACAATAACTCCCGCTTACATGAAAGTGCTAAAAGACGGTTCTGACTTTTATAGAGACTTTTGGAAGAGACAATAATTGATTAGAAGGGACAAAAATAGTGGCTTCGGTTGAAACCATTCTCTACAAAGTATTACGTATCAAAAGTTCAATTTCAAACTACTTTAACCTTTTAGTGCCCAAGTAATCACTACCTCACACAATAATTGAATGCTACAAAATCTATTAACAATATGAGATTGGGCTCTCAAGTTCACAAGTTTAATATATCAAGATGCTATCAATGGGAATGAAAAAAACTAGCGCCATTCCCAAAAAAAAAAACAAAAGCTCACTTGCCAATCTACTTCCCACCTCTTCTTTTATCCCTTTTTCATCTCAGATAATGCAAGGAAGGGGTTGGTTGTTTAGGGTTTCCTGCCTATGATAACTCATTGGCGACCAGGCCGTGTATATCACATTAATGATCACACGTGCTCGACTAGTATCGAACCTTGGTCTCAATTTCGTAATATATAGTCTTAACCAACCAACAAGGGTGAGTGGCTTGATGAGCATGCAAACTGGATATTAGATACTATACTAAAGTCAAGAAGATTTCATTCCTCTCTTCCCCGTGCAGTCCCCATTAACTACCCTATCCAGCTGCCATCCCCGACTGCCTCTCTCGTCTGTCATTTCCGATTGCCTCGTTTGACCCCTCTATACCTCTGTAATCCTGAGCTGCCTCACCCGACTGCCCTCTCCCGTCTGCCCATTCCAACTGCCCCCACTCCGTCTGCCCCCTCTCCGTCTGCCCCACTCCGACTGCCCCATCTGCCCTTCACTTGTCTTCCATAATCTTCCTGAATTGGCCTATATTTCCGACTGCCCCAAATTTCCGAGTGTCCCATCTCTCCGACGGCCGAGTCTCCAAACAACATCGATTTGAAAACCAGAAATCCTCTCCATACAAACTCCTTCCCCCCAGACCTGGTTGAATTGAGAGTTGAGAAAAGCAGGTGTAGAATTAAGTTTATAATATCCATAGGCACGTTGCACGGAGAAGCTTAATCCCTCGAGATTTTAATGTTTTTGTCAGACCGAATTAATGATAAATTGACTTAAATTATATTTTTGGTACTTCCATAACATCCACACTAGAAGGCATGCGGAGGAAAACACTGTTTTTACAAAGCTGGATTCTGAAATTTGAGCCCCACAAGTCGCCCACCGCCCGACCGCCTGCCTCTCCCGTCCGCCCCCTCCGACTGCCTCATCAGCCCTCCTCCGACTACCTCATCTGCCCCCTCTCTTCCTCTATAATCGTGAGCTACCTCAGCCGACTGTCCTATCCCGACTGCCCCACTCCGTCTACCTCCACTCCGTCTGCCCCCACTCCGTCTGCCCCACTCCGATTGCCCCGTCTGCCCTTCACTACTCTTCTATAATCTTCCTAAATTGGCCCATATTTCCGACTGCCCCAAATTTCTGATTGTCCCATCTCTCCGACGGCCGAGTCTCCAAACATCATGGATTTGAGAACCAGAAATTCCTCTTCATACAAACTCCTTCCCCCCAGACCTTGCTAAAGTGACAGCAAAGAATAACAAGTGTATAATTAAAATTATAATATCCATAGGCACGTTGCACGAGGAAGCTTAATCCCTCGAGATTTTAATGTTTCTGTCAGACTGAATTAATGATGTATTGACTTAAATTATATTTGTGTTACTTCCATCACACCCACACTAGGAGGCACTAGAGTGAAACATTGCTCTTACAAAGCTCGATTCTGAAATTTGGGCCCGCCAAGTCGCCCAGCGCTGGCCCGCCTCCCTCTCCCGTCTGCCTCATCTGCCCCCTCCGAGCGCCTCATCTGCCCACTCTCATCCTCTACAATCATGAGCTGCCTTACTCCGACTGCACTATACCGACTGCCCTCCTCCGACTGCCCTTCACCGACTGTCTCATCTGCCTTTCACTCCTCTCTATATTCTTCGTAAACCCTTCCTAATTGGCCCAGATTTTCGACTGCTCCCTATTTCCAACTGCCCCATATTTCCGCCTGCCGCAGATCTCTCCTAGGAACACCATGAACGGAAACCATGAAATCCATCTGTACAGAAGATTCTCCCACACCTTGTCAAGACAAGAGAGCAGCTCAAAACTGAAGACTCAAATATCCATAATCATCCTACATGACAAAACTATATACCTCAAGATTTTCATGTTTTTTTCAAAACTAGATTAATGATGAATTAATTTTTTCTACATTTCATATTAAGCGACGTAACCATCCAGGAGCACACCAAAATAAAGAATCACAACTTTAGAGTAGTAACCCCAGAATATTAATACAAGCCCATTCCTAATATAAAACACATGAGCCATGGCATTTGGATGATGCTAGATCATCGTGAACGGCATATTATCATTTCTAGTAAGCCCAAAATATTAATACAAGCCCATTCCTAATATAAAACATATGTGCCATGGCATTTGGATGATAGTAGATCATCGTGGAACGCATATTATCATTTCTAGTAAGCCCAGAATATTAATACAAGCCCATTCCTAATATAAAACACATGTGCCATGGCATTTGGATGCTTGTAGATCATCGTGGAAAGCATATTATCATTTCTAGTAAGCCCAGAATATTAATACAAGCCCATTCCTAATATAAAACACATGTGCCATGGCATTTGGATGCTGGTAGATCATCGTGGAAAGCATATTATCATTTCTAGTAAGCCCAAAATATTAATACAAGCCCATTTATAATATAAAACACATGTGGCATGGCATTTGGATGATGGTTAAACATCGTGGAAGGCATATTACCATTTCTAGTAAGCCCTGAATATTAATACAGGCCCATCTCTAATATAAAACACATGTGACATAGCATTTGAATGATGATAGATCATCGTGGAAAGCATATTATCATTTCAAATAAGCCCAAAATATTATTACAAGCCCATTCCTAATATAAAACACATGTGCCATGGCATTTGAATGATGGTAGATCATCGTGAAAGGCATATTACCATTTCTAGTAAGCTCTGAATATTAATACAAGCCCATTCCTAATATAAAACATATGTGCCATGGCATATGGATGATAGAAGAATTTCGTGGAAGGCATACTATCCTTTCTAGTAAGCCCAGAATATTAATACAAGGCCATTCATAGTATAAAGCACATGTGCCATGGCATTTGGATGATGGTTGAACATCGTGGAAGGCACATTACTATTTCTAGTAAGCCATGAATATTAATACAAGCCCATTCCTAATATAAAACACATGTGGCATGGTGTTTGGATGATGGTAGATCATCGTGGAAGGCATATTACCATTTCTAGAAACCCCAGAATATTAATACAAGGCCATTCATAATATAAAGCACATGTGCCATGGCATTTGGATGATGGTTGAACATCGTGGAAGGCACATTACTATTTCTAGTAAGCCATGAATATTAATACAAGCCCATTCATAATATAAAACACATGTGGCATGGCATTTGGATGATGGTAGATCATCGTGGAAGGCATATTATCATTTCTAGAAAGCCCAGAAATTTAATACAAGCCCATTCAAAATATGAAATACATGTGCCATGGCACTTGGATGATAGTAGAACATCATGCAAGGCGTATTATGATTTCTAGTAAGCCAAGAATATTAATACATGCCTATTCCTAATATAAAACTCATGTCGCATGGAATTTGGATGATGGAAGATCATAGTGGAAGGCATATTATCATTTCTAGAAAGCCCAAAATATAAATACAAGCCCATTCCTAATATAAAACACATGTGCCATGGCATTTAGATGATGGTAGAATATCGTGCAAGGCATAATATGATTTCAAGTAAGCCAAGAATATTAAATCAAGCCCATTCATAATATAAAACGCATGTGCCATGGCATTTGGATGGTAGTAAATCATCGTGGATGGCATATTAATATTTCTAGAAAGCCCAAAATATTAATACAAGCCCTTTCTTAATATCAAACACATGTGCCATGGCATTTGGTTGATGCTAGATCTCGTGGAAGGCATATTATCATTTCTAGAAAGCCAAAAGCATTAATACAAGCCCATTCATAATATACAACATATGTGCCATGGCATTTGGATGATGGTAGAACATCGTGGAATGGCATATTATGATTTCTAGTAAGCTCAGAATATTAATACAAGCCCATTCCTAGTATAGAACAAATGTGGCATGGCATTTGGATGATGGTAGATCATCGTGGAAGGCATATAATCAATTCTGATAAGCCCAGAATATTACTACAAGCCCATTTCTAATATCAAACACATGTGGGATGGCATTTGAATGATCGTAGATCATCGTGGAAGGCATATTATCATTTCTAGTAAGCTCTGAATATTTACACAAGCCCATTCCTAATATAAAACATATGTGCCATGGCATTTGGATGATGGTAGATCATCGTGGAAGGCATGTTATCATTTCTAGTAAGCCCAGAATATTAATACAAGCCCATTCCTAATATAAAACACATGTGCCATTGCATTTAGTTGATGATAGATCATCGTGGAAGGCATATTAGGATTTCTAGTAAGCCCAGAGTATTAATACAAGACCATTCAAAATATAAAAACATGTAACATGGCATTTCGATAATGGTAGATCATGGTGGTAGGCATATTATTATTTCTAGAAAGCCTTGATTATTAATACCAGCCCATTCATAATATAAAACACATGTGCCATGGCTTTTGAATGATGGTAGAATTTTGTGGAAGGCATATTATGATTTCCCGAACGCCGAGAATATTAATACCAGCCCATTTCTAATATGAATTACATGTTGCATGGCATTTGGATGATGGTAGATCATCGTGGAAGGCATATTATTATTTCTTGAAAGTCCAAATATTAATACATGCCCATTCCTAATATATAATTCATGTGGCATGGAATTCGGATGATGGTAGATCATCGAGGAAGGCATATCATTATTTCTAGTAAGCCCAAAATATTAATACAAGCCCATTCATAATATAAAACACATGTGGCATGGCATTTGGATGATGGTTAAACATCGTAGAAGGCATATTACCATTTCTAGTAAGCCCTGAATATTAATATAGGCCCATCTCTAATATAAAACACATGTGGCATTGCACTTCGATGATGCTAGATTACCGTGGAAGGTATACTATTATTACTAGTAAGCCAAGAGTATTAATACAAGCCCATTTGTGATATAAATCACATGTGGCATGGCATTTGGATGATGGTAGATCATCGTGAAAGGCATATTACGATTTCTAGTAAGCCCAAAATATTAATACAAGCCCATTCCTAATATAAAACACATGTGCCATGGCATTTGGATGATGGTTGAACATCGTGGAAGGCACATTACTATTTCTAGTAAGCCATGAATATTAATACAAGCCCATTCCTAATATAAAACACATGTGGCATGGTGTTTGGATGATGGTAGATCATCGTGGAAGGCATATTACCATTTCTAGAAACCCCAGAATATTAATACAAGGCCATTCATAATATAAAGCACATGTGCCATGGCATTTGGATGATGGTTGAACATCGTGGAAGGCACATTACTATTTCTAGTAAGCCATGAATATTAATACAAGCCCATTCATAATATAAAACACATGTGGCATGGCATTTGGATGATGGTTAAACATCGTAGAAGGCATATTACCATTTCTAGTAAGCCCTGAATATTAATATAGGCCCATCTCTAATATAAAACACATGTGGCATTGCACTTCGATGATGCTAGATTACCGTGGAAGGTATACTATTATTACTAGTAAGCCAAGAGTATTAATACAAGCCCATTTGTGATATAAATCACATGTGGCATGGCATTTGGATGATGGTAGATCATCGTGAAAGGCATATTACGATTTCTAGTAAGCCCAAAATATTAATACAAGCCCATTCCTAATATAAAACACATGTGCCATGGCATTTGGATGATGGTAGATCATCGTGGAAGGCATATTATCATTTTTGGTAAGCCCATAATATTAATACAAGCCCATCCTAATGTAAAGCACATATGCCATGGCATTTAGATGACGGTAGAATTTCGTGGAAGGCATATTATGATTTCCCGAACGCCGAGAATATTAATACCAGCCCATTTTTAATATGAATCACATGTGTCATGACATTTGGATGATGGTAGATCATCGTGGAAGGCATACTTTCATCTCAAGTAGGCTCAAAATATTAATACAAGCCCATTCCTAATATAAAACACATGTGCCATGGCATTTGGATGATGGTAGATCATCGTGGAAGGCTTATAATGATTTCTATTAAGCCCTGAATATTAATTTAAGTCCATTCCTAATATAAAACACATGTGCCATGGCATTTGGATGATTGTAGATCATCGTGGAAGGCATATTATCATTTCTAATAAGCCCTGAATATTAATACAAACCCATTCCTAATATAAAACACATGTGCCATGGCATTTGGATGATGGTAGATCATCGTGGAAGGCATATTATCATTTCTTGTAAGCCCTGAATATTAATACAAGCCCATTTCTAATATAAAACACATGTGCCATGGCATTTAGATGACGGAAGAATTTCGTGGAAGGTTTATTATGATTTCCCGAACGCCGAGAATATTAATACCAGCCTATTTCTAATATGAATCACATGTGTCATGACATTTGGATGATGGTAGATCATCGTAGAAGGCATACTTTCATCTCCAGTAAGCTCAAAATATTAATACAAGCCCATTCCTAATATAAAATACATGTGCCATGGCATTTGGATGATGGTTGAGCATTGTGGAAGGCATATTACCATTTCTAGTAAGCCCTGAATATTAATACAAGGCCATTCATAATATAAAACACATGTGCCATGGCATTTGGATGATGGTAGATCATTGTTGAAGGCATATTATGATTTCCAGTAAGCCCAGAAATATTAATACAAGCCCATTCATTATATAAAACACTTGTGCCATCGCATTTGGATAATGGTAGATCATCGTGGAAGGCATATTATCATTTCTTGTAAGCCCAAAATATTAATACCAGCCTATTCCTAATATATAGCACATGTGGCATGGCATTTGAATGATGCTAGATCATCATGAAAGGCATATTATCAGTTCTAGTAAGCCAACAGTATTAATACAAGCCCATTCCTCATATAAAACACATGTGCCATGGCATTTGGATGATGGTAGAACATCGTGGAAGGCATATTACAATATCTAGTAAGCCCTGAATATTAATACAAGCCCATTCCTAATATAAAACACATGTGGCATGGCGTTTGGATGATGGTAGATCATTGTGGAAGGCATATTATCATTTCTTGTAGCCCAAAATATTAATACAAGCCCATTACTAATATAAAACACATGTGCCATGGCATTTGGATGATGGTAGATCATCGTGGAAGGCATATTATTATTTTTAGTAAGCTTAGAATATTAATACAAGCCCATTCATATTATAAAACACATGTGCCATGGCATTTGGATGATGGTTGATCATCGTGGAAGGCATATTATCATTTCTAGTAAGCCCAAAATATTAATACAAGTCCATTCATAATATTAAACACATGTGCGATGGCATTTGGACGATGGTAGAACATCGTGGAAGGCATATTACCATTTCTAGCGAGCCCTGAATATTATTAGATGCTGATTTCTAATACAAAACTCATTGGATGCATGATTTTCCACCTTCAATTTTGGTACTAGTATTTTTGTTACTTGGGAGAAAGCTCATTCTACATTAGACATGTTTTTATAATGCATTTGTGAAATTATTATGTTTGTTACTACATAAGAATTAATAAATGGTTATCTTGAAATTATCTATTGGAGAGGAAGCAAGAAGTGCTACACATTTGTCAATGTAGACTTCGAAGTTGTATGAGATGTCATGATGAAGTATTTTGTTTTTTCTTGAATAATTTAATATTTAGTTTAAAAAGTAGCCAACCCGATTTTCGGATGAGGGCAGATGGATGCAGTGTAGTGGAATGCGAGGGCAGTAGGATGGGGCAGATGGATGGAGCAGTCGGGAGGGGCAGTCGGACAGAGCTGTCGGTTGTGGCAGAGGGATGGGGCAGTCGGGGGGACTAGCAGGTGCTGTAGGGGCAGTCGGGGAAGGGCTGATCATCAGGGTCCGTCCGATTGAGGCAGTCGGGGGGGCTGACGAGCCATGCTCGTTGGATGGGGGCAGTCGAGGAGGGTGACCAGCAGTCGGCGTAGGGGCAGTCGACGGTTGCAGCAGTCGGTGTAGGGGCAGTCTGGTGAGGGCTCATGATCAATAACCGTCAGATTGAGGCAGTTGGGGAGGTTGACGAGCCATGCTCGTTGGATGGGGCTGTCGGTACAAAGGCAGTTGGTTGGAGGTTCACTGGCAGGATATAAATAGGGAGCAAGCTGCCTCATTTATCACATTCCTCACGTTCTGCGAGCATATCGACAGGCTTGCTGTATAGAAACCATTGCGAAGTGCTTGGGGGTCTGAAGAAGTGGCTTGTAGTGCGGGAAATTCCTTCATTGGAATTGTCATTCGCAGGTTTTACAAATCATTACTTACTATCAAACCTCTCACTAGACTTTGAATTGTGTAGTATTTCGAATGCACTAGTATTCTTCGTCTTCATAATTGGACTTTTTGAAAGTGTTGGATTTAGAATTATATCTACATGACTAGAAATTCCTCTTACTAGTGTCAATGACTATTTATTGCAGTGTATTATCAAGATGTCAGGGGGGTATTATTATGGTCAGGGGGGTATTATTATGGTCAAGGGAGCAATCCCAGGCAAACAAAGCCCAAAGGTCAACCGCAAAAGCCAGAATGGAAAATATATGAGAATCCCAACATTCAAGCTAGAGATGGATGGGAATCGGAACCAACTCCATGGACAGCTTTGATAGCCACCCGGTACGTAGGATGGGTCCACGTAGACCGTGCTTTTTGGCCTAGACACCGACACGAGCAAAATTTTATCAACGCGTCCGACAAGTGGACTCAGGTCAGCAATATCCATATGAAATGGAGGATGTTGTGCGTGTTGAGGGCAATTTCCGATGATCGTGCGTACGCGAAGCACAATGTTCCGTTGGCGATGGCTGCGATGGTGTATGCGGAGAGTGTGTTGAATGTGGAGGTGGATTGGTCCTCCCTCCCATCGGGTCTTCGGGAATCGTACTTGGTTACGAGGCCCATAAATACTCCCATTAAGCCCATGCCGCAATGGTTTAATGACAACCCGGACCTACTAGACAAACCCGCCCCTAGTGATGATGATGACGACGACGATGAAGATGCTGATGATCCTAATATTTGGGATGAGGTTCAAGATGCAATGAACGCACCGAGAACATTCTAAATGTTCAGTGCGTAACGTATACATCTATATAATTATAGTATTATAGTTTTTTTGGACATTATGTGTACGGTATTGTACGCCTTAGTTTTATATGTGTTCTTTTACAATGGCAAATTTAGATCAACGAGACAAGGAAATGGATCTCAATTTTGTTTAGCCATTATAAGTGTTAATGAGATGGAGTCTCACTCCCAATATTATCATTTGCCATTGTTATTTGTATTTTGGTAACTTTATGTATTTTGACTAGAATTTGCAATATGTGGAAAATGCAACCATGAGTCCCGGTACTCCCATTTGGAACTCTTTTCCAGAGATGGGTGCGTAACATCATTAGGAACACCCTCAAATTTTTATTTTATTTATGAAAAATGAAATTCCATATGTTACTGGGATTTTGCTAACTCTATGTTCTTTGACTTTGGTGAAAAATGTAGCCACCACTCCGGGGACTGTGTTTTCAATTTTTTTTTTCAATACATGGGTTCCTAACATGTAGGCCGTCGGGTAAGGGTAGTCGGAAGTGGCAGTCAGAGGGGGGCAGTCGGGGACGGGGAGGCGGATCGTGGGCCGTTGGATGAGGGCAGTCAGACTAACGCCGACGCATCTGGGCCGTCGTGTACGGGCAGTCGGGAGGGGCAGTTGGGGAGGGACAGTCGGATCGTGGGGCGTTGGATCATGGCAGTCGAATCTGAGCCGTTCAGTAGGGGCAGTCGGGAGGGGGGCAGTCGAGGAGGGGCAGTCGGGTCGTGGGCTGTTCGATAAGGGCAGTCGGGTTCCGGCCGTCGAATCTCAGCCGTTCAGTAGGGGCAGTCGGGAGGGGGGGCAGTCGGGAGGGGGCAGTTGGGGACGGGCAGCGGGATCGTGGCCGTTCGATGGGGGCAGTTGGGTTGCGGCCGTCAAATCCTAGCCGTTCAATACGGGCAGTTGGGGTGGGTAGTCGGGGTGGGGCAGTTGCACGAGGGCAATTGGAGGGGGGGGGCAGATTGTATATAAGGTGGAGGACGTGGCTCATTTTTTCACGCCTATTCACCTTCTTGAGCACATTGACAGGGTGTGCTTTAAGCAACCGCCGCCACGTGCTCGTCGGTAAATGAGTGGCCTCTGAGGCGGAGTATTTTTTTGAAAACTTTACCTCAGGTGTTCAAAATCATATTTATGTTACTTGTTACTTGTGACTTGTGACTTGTTATTTGTGTGTGGATCGGTTTTAGGGAACTGACCGTTAAATTCAGCACTATTTTGAAGTGCTATTTAACGTTTTTTAATACTAGTTGCACTATTTTGGAGTGCGAAGTTCACTAAGTAGGTTTTACGGTACCGGAGACTTTAGAAGGGACAGGAAGTTGTTGCTCCAATCAAATTTGACGATGGCGGATGGTGTTAATCGACGACGGTCTAGATCCGACTTTGTTGAAGGGGTGGAGGTAAACGAACCAAAGAAAAGTAAACCGAAAGGCAAACCTCAGGACTTCCAGTGGGATATTTATAATAACCCCGACATTTTTGCAAAACCGAGATGGGAAGAACAAACGACTCCGTGGACTGCTCTGATAGCGACCCGCTATGTGAATTGGGTCCATGTGGACCGTGCATTTTGGCCAGAAGATCACCACGAGCGGAATTGTGCGAGCGCCTCTGGCAAGTGAACCCAAATGAGCAACATTCCAATGAAATGGAGGATGTTGAGCGTGTTGAGGGAGATTTCGGATGACCCTAAATACGCTAAACACAACATTCCGTTGTGTATCGTCGCGATGGTGTATGCGGAGAGTGTCTTGAAAGTGCAAGTGGATTGGTCCTCGCTTCCGTCGTGCGTACGAAAAGCGTATTTACTGAGGAGGCCAAAGGAGATTCCCATGGTGCCAATCCCGCAATGGTTTATCGAAAACCATGATTTTCTGTATCCGCCAAAAAATTACAGTGGGCCCAGTACAGTGGATGATATGCAAATGGACGAAGAATTGTTGGATGGAGTCATTGCAAATTTGAGCATCCCAGCCTTTGTAGAGGTACCACGACAAACGCCTCACATACAAATCTTTGACGGACAGGACGAGAACAGGAGTAGTGCAGTAGAAGCGGAGGCAGTTGCAACGGGGGCCCCACCTACGGAAGAGGCGGATGCGGCAATGCCCGGATTTTGAAACCGGAACAACGGATGTGATGATGGATGAGACAGTGGTACCGAGTACGCCCGTTTTACCGGGAGGGGAAGGATTTCCAGGTATAAACGACACACCGAGTACATTGAATGGGATCCACGTTCACGGCACGGTTATGAGAGACCTTGTTAGAAAACATGAGACAGAGGTCGCAGCTCTGCGCGCCAGGGTGACGTTTTTAGAAGGAAAACTTGCTGAGCTGGGTTTTAAGGAAGATGCTTCAAACGCTGATTCCATGGTATGGAGTGACGATTTTGTTGTCCCCGTTGATCAAAGCATTTCGAGTGTTCCACGACCGGAATGTATGGGGAAGGGGAAGGAGCCAATGACCTCGTCGCAGTTGTGGAAGTACGAAGAACGTGTCGCGGCAATGAATCGCGAGGACAAACTGCAACACGAATGGGACGCTGCTCTAGATTGCATCGCGACCACGGAGTCTTTGGTTGGTGAAGTCATGTCAAGGAACCTTGCTTTAGAAAAAGAAAACGAGGAGTTAAAAAAAAATTAGAGCGTGTTCTCAGTTGCGGTAACTTTGAGAACCACGAAGAGCTTGCAGACTTGAGGTCCCGCGTAATGGTGTACGAAGTCCAACACGATAACTCGGAGGAGTTGGAGCGGCAAAATAGAAGTCTTAGAAAGGAGTATGGCAAACTTGCTACACAATTTGATGAGTGGGCAACTGTTGCCATTTTTGCAGCAGCAATAGTGAGGGCATTGGAGATGGAGATGGAGCAAGTTATGGTGGAATGGGAGAGAGACGGTAGATTGCGGAATCTGATGCTAACATCCTGGGCCGAAGTTGATTCAATGTATGACGATGACTGGCCAACAACGGCTCAGGGGATTGCTTGGCCGAAATTACCAATCCAACACCGATGGAATCCTCTCAAAGAGTATGACAGCATCACATCAGGAATGCAGCGGGAGTGGCCTTCGCCTAACGAATCGGTTCTAAACGGTACCCAGTGTAGCATTTGCAACAACTATTTTGGACCGGAGGGTTTTTGGTCATTAGGAAGTTGTAGACATTGCTTCCATGTGCAATGCCTTTTACCACGAATGATTTCCGTCCGATGGTGCCCAGTTTGCCTAAGCCCTTTCCACCGCCGGTTGTATGAAACATTCGGATTGCTACCGTTCATGCCAAGTCATTGGAGGCACAACGCAATAGATTTTGCGGGATTTGTAACCGGCGCAGAAATTGGGAAGACGGTGGAATGGAGCTGGAAGTACAACATGAGCACGCAGCAAATGTACATCGAGAGGCAGCAGTGGAACTGGCACGAGAGGCCAGAGAACGTACTTCTGGCCGCTAATTTGATGTACCCGAACAAAGCTCTAGACTTTGGCTTGAAAGGCTTTTTTTACCAAGTATTCGGGTATTATTGGGACTCGAGAACGAGGCGGTTGGTGAGAGGAGAACTTCCCGTTAGACAGAAGGTGAATCACATGGGCGAGACTATACGTCCGCAGAAAGATGTGGAGGCCAGTATCTCAAACAGGGGGGCCAATATCTTCCACGAGGAGTCGTACCACAAACCTAGACTATTGAGGCAAGTGATCTATGTACTGTTGTACCAGGTATCTCCAGAGACACAGCGGTATTTGAAAGCCAGACAAGAGGGTAGAGTCCGACGTCCAAATTTGGTTATTACAGAAGACGCAGTTTGTTACCGCACTAGAGGCAAACTCCAACGGATTCATTGGGCGGCCGCAAACGAAACACCTGTGTATGCGCCACCAAGAGTGATACATGAGGGCGAAGGTTCAAGTGGTAGAACACTCGCGGAGCGCGCATTGGATGAAGCAGTCCCCGTTAATCTCGTTATCAATTTAGAATTGGATGAGGAATAGGGAATGTCGCTATATTTAAATAGTCATGCATGTTTGCATCATTTTCCTCGAATTCAAATGCATGGTAGAGATCCTTTTTTCCCCATCTAAGTACAATTTTTTATGTTGTTGCGGTACATTCAAAATAAAAAAAATAAAAAAAAATAAAAAATAAAAATAAAAATAATATATATATATATATATATATATATATATATATATATGTATCTCTTTACATGTGCGTGAGTGTGTATTTATTGTATGGCAAATACTTGTCCATAAATAATTGGCATATGTATGCAAGTATTGATTTCAAATTTCATTCCTAGTGTACAAAGTGGGACTTTAACAACTAATTGCCCAAGCATGCAAATTTAGCATCTAGTACGGATTAAATCTGTACTATCTAAACTGTTATGCGATTTTCAAAGTTATCGTTATTTCTATACTAAAATTTGTATGGGAAGTTAGCTCCGTGTATGTGTGTTCTGATCAATAATGAAACAATTTTGGAATAAAGTATGCCTCATTTCTTGTTGAAGTATTTCAACCCTAAATTTTAATATTTTAGTCTGACATTGTTGTTGAAAATAATAAGTCATAAAATCGAGCATCTTAAAAATCTCCTAAAGTTACAAAACCTGCAGTACTATGTTACAATCCATCTCAACAAATTTTGGCCACATACTATCAATGTATTATTCATGATCGAACTAGGAAACAATTTTTTACTTTATGTCCCAAAATTTATAAAAAGATATATCAGTGATGGCAATCATAGATCTGACCGTATAGATAGAATCTAACTTCAAAATGTGTTATTTTTGTTCATACACCAAGTTTGAAATATTCATGTTAGTTGCATTTCATAATACATCTTTGCAATACTTCCCAAATGACACATACGTGAAGGCGTTTAGGGGTTATACATGATTTTTCAAATTAAATACAATGAGTTAATGGGAAGCCTACCATCATGTACTACACCATATTCCAACTGCACTCCAATATTTTTCTTCTAGTTTATGTTAATTTTTTTTTTTTAATTGATTTACCAGCCTAAACCTTACAAAAGTATTTGGAAATTATTAATAATGATTAACAAGTACGAATAATCGAATCCTACTAAACCCTAATTTAAATTTTACTTTAACAGTTACAACGTTGCTTTGTAAACGAAATCCAGTTTCAGTTCCATCCAGCAATAGAGTGTTCAATTGAGATTATCCGATTGCCCATCCCCGATTGCCTATCCCCGTGTGCCCTGAACCCGTCGGCCCTTAACCCGACGGCCCCCCTCCGACTGTCCTAATCCCGTCGGCCTCTATCCGACGGCCCCCTTCCGACTGCCCTAATCCCGTTGCCTCTATCCGACTGTCCTGCCCTGACTGCCAAAACCCTAACTCGACGGCCGCCTCTATATATTGAGGGCCGCCCCTCATTTACTGCTGCCAATTTCGACCGCTCCTCAAAGGAATCCGTGACCAATCCTGCGCTCGCAGTTTTTGCTTGGGTTTCTGGAGCAATAAGTTTCTGGCTTTTTCGGGGGAGGAGTTTTTCAATTTTTTTTAAAAAAAATATGGAAAGGAACAACGGATTCAAGCAACCTCGGAAGAGGATGAGGACCGTAGGACAGAGCGCGATGGCTACAACATCGACTGGGGACCAAAGCCAGGGGTTGCAGCACGTGGCAGGTACATCGGGTGGCAGGGACCAAAGCCAGGCATCGCAACGTGTGGCAAGTATATTGGTAGGTGTGCAAGATCTTGAGTTTGGTCCCACCGCGAGTGCCTCTATTGGGACTAGGCCCATGAACCCACAACGAAGCATTGAAGTCACTGGAGGGAGTAGTTCTCAAGCACCGAGTACCTCGGTGTGAGGTTCTACCTCTGGATGCTCGGGGAAAAAGAGGAAGCACCTGACACCGGAGGAGAGGAGAAACCGGCCCGAAGTTCCTTCAAGGGGCTGCCTAATATTAGTTCAACGTTCAACGTTGCAGTTCTTTAAGAAGAAGACAAAGGAATATTTGGAAACAAAGTACTTGCACCACGGAGTACATGGCCTCGCGGTAGTAATCGAGGACATGAAGGTGCATTTAGCAGACGTTTTCCTACAGGATCCAAGGCATTTTGATGCTCCCAGTGCTGCGGGCTATGGATCGTGGTTCCATAATCAAGTGCAGCAAGGCGTGTACAATCCGACGTAGCTCTATGAGCCAACTCACCCCAAGGCAATTAATTCCCTAACTACCTCTACACCAGACCTAGAATATGAGAAGCTGGTTTGGTGGGAGACTTACGCCAAACAGGTGAAAGCCGTGGTGACACGTATGCCTCCATGGGTCGACAAGTTGCTGGTGGGTCATCTTTCTTCACATGGTAGAACCGGAATCATGTGGATTCCGAGGTCAGTTGAAATTGTGAGCAAAAGTGGTGAACAATTTTAGAGGGCGTATGGCAAGGTGTGGCAAGTATCGATTCATAATTTTGCACCGATTCCAAATCATATGGTTTTTGCTGAGAAGACAAGCAAGATTGCCAGAAAAGACAAATCTAAGGCAAGAAAGGAACTTTCTATCGAGGCCCTAGTCAATCCCGTGGACCACCCGGGAATGATAAAATTCTTTGCGTTATCGGCGGAGAACATGTCTGCGTTGACCATATGGTGGAATGGGAATTCAGTACAGTCGGTGAAGCGGATTGAAAAGCCTTACAAAGGCATACATCCCGATACCATGCTAGAAATGGAAGGGATGGATTCAGTGGTCCGTCGGAGGATTGCGGCATATCGTAAGCAGCATTCCTGGCTAGCCTGGGCCTTCATGAACATCATCGATGTGTTACACAAAAGCGGCGTGCAGCACAACGATTTGAGCCCATCCAACATCCTCATACATTTTCCACCGGAGAGACCTGAAGATGTGTACATTGGCGTGTGCGATTGGGGCATGGCATCTTGGAGTGGTGAAGAACCTTATTCGAATAACTGGGCAAGAGACAAGGCGGACCTAAAAGAGAAAAAGGAGACGCGATGGTGGGTTGCACCGGAGTTGTGGTATATGCTACCCCAGGAAGTTGATGGGGTGGTTGTATCTCCTGGCACTAAACCGACGAAGCACACTAAGAAATCGGAGGCATATGCAACGGGGAAGCTCGCAAGATATATATTTAACGATGCGATGGCATCAACGCTCTTCAGAGGAGATGATACGACCCGTGTCATGTGGAATAGGGTTTTGGATGGCCTCACCTTGGACGACCCGAAAGAGCGTTGGACCTTGGCCCATGCTGTGAACTCATTGAAAGCAAACCCATATCGTCTCATGACTCCAACCCAATGTTACCGTTACAATATATAGTTCATAGTTTTTTTCCCTTAGTACAACATTGGATCCTACAAGTTTGCATTTAGTCGAATTTTACAATGTAAGTCCTTTTCAAGGACAACTTTTCCATGCGTAAATAAATACTATTTTCTGAATTTGCGTGTTGTACATGTTGCATCCATGATTGGAATCTTCATTTGATCTAGATGTATGACTAAAAGTTGTACATTATAAATTTTTGATTCTATGCATACGTTTAGATATATAATTGCTATGCCCTACAGTTTTTAAATTAATTTTGAAACTGAAATCCAAAATCCAACCCTGAATTTCAGTATAAATATAGCATTGACAATTTCTGAATAAAATTTTCAGTATAAATACGGCATAGACTATTTTTGAAAAAAATCTTTAGTGATTTGTTAAATTGTAATACTCTTAATTTAGTGACTTCTGGATATCTGTTTGTCTATTAAAATCTTTTGGAGGGATGATAGACAGAAGGGAGCCATTTAGAACATGACAGACGGGAAAGAGGGCAGACGGAATGAGGGGCAGACGGGATGAGGGGCAGACGGGATGAGGGGCAGACGGGGTGAAGGGCAAACGGGGTAAGGGGCGGACGGGATGAGGGACAGACGGGGTGAGGGGCAGACAGAGTGAGGGGCAGACGGAGTGAGGGGCAGACGGGGTGTGGGGCAAACAGGATAAGGCAAACGGGATGAGGCTGACGGGCTGAGGCAGTCGGGTTCGGGCAGATGGACCTGAGGCAGTCGGGCTAAGGCAGTCGAATGCAGTGGATGGATCTAAACCGTCGGATTCGAGCAGTTGGCCGGGAAGGGGGGCAGTCGGGAAACATGGTAGTCGGAGGGAAGGGGCAGTCCGGAGTGAGGCAAGCTGACTGAGGGTAAAACATTTACCCGGGACCACATAGCCACGTAGGACACGACTTCCAAGGGGTCCTACGTGGCCATGCTACATGTGCTTCTTGAGCCACGTCTAGCTTGCAAGGTGGCAGAAAGGTAACTGTTTTAACCCTACTTGGTGAAAAGACTAGGTTGATCCTACTTGTAGTCTAGGTTGACCCTATCGTGTCGTGCTGGAGGGATCCGACACGACATAATCGGCACGACATGGCATTACACGACATGACCGACATGATGAACAACCCTGGAGGAAATATCGAGTCATTCCAAGCTGGATGTGCAAGTGTCGACGGCAAGACACGTAATTCTTCTTCAGCTTCTATGCCACGTGGGAGTTACATGCATGCAATGTCACACAGAATGTTAGCCTGGATGTTGATGGAGAGGGCGCACAGTCTAGAGGGACAATTTAGTGAACGTTGTTGCAAACAGCTCCACTGGCTGCATAACAACGAGGACTACGCTCCCCATGGTGTCTGAGAAATGTGGCACACTTTCAGGGCCGCTTAGGAGTATGTCTGACACAACAATGTCAGAGTCTGGGGAGGCCTTTTTCGACGTTGAATCTGTGGGGGAATGCGGTTATGCATATGAACCATATCCCTTTGAACAATATGATCTCGAGTTTTCCGAGTACTTCGAGGGTCTAGCCCTTCTCCATCTCAACCACATGTACTTATACAATCGTGGTATTGTTGCTACGGAGGACTTCATGCCTGAGACGGTTGGAGAAGTCTACAACAAGAACTTGTACTGCATGTCGTGGTTCTATGACGGTTGTTATCCATTTGATAGTTGGAAGGAGAACTATGAGAATTGGCTGGCCGAACAAGCATTTTTAGCAATGCGGGAGGCAGAGTTTTGGTCGGCATTGTGAAGCCTATGCCAGCAGATGGCAATTTAGCTTGTACATAGATTAGAAGTCGACATAAGGAATAATATGTACGTCACGGTAAAACGACTGGTCAGTTCTATAGATGTTGGCCTTACTGTTTGTCAGAACATCTATATAAACGTCACTGCGTTGAAGCAAACATCACCTTTTATGTATTTCGTTATTTATGACGTTTACAACGACGTTATCAAAAACATTTGTGCGTTTTCGTTCACTACTCCTGCGTTCCCACAGACCATCATAAGTATGACTGTAGATGGTGTGTCATGGATTTTATACATGCGATGCCATGCTTACACGCAAGTGTTTCTGTGCAATGCAGTTGACAATACAGACGTGGCAACAAACTCAGTGCCATGAATGAGAATTTGCGTAGTGGCGGTGCAACCGTCCGAATCACAAACGACGGCCGTACATTGCGTCATATCCCACTTGGTGACCTAATCCTACAAACGGAGCTGCGAGTGGCAACAGAGCAAAATATACTTTCATTCCCATGCCCGTGCAGGGACTGTCAATGGGGGCGTCGCAAACAGATACAAATCATCAAAAATCACCATACGTCGGTGGGTAGGGACCCCTTTCTGACCAAGTCCATGATCGGTGATGATCCAGTCGACGAATATCCATCCCATGGTGTCTAAGTTGAAGATATTGCATTTGACAATGACGTCATCGATATGGATTATACCCGTGTCGGTAATAACGTTGTTGGCGATGACATTGTCGCGGATGACGTTGTCGACAATGCTGTTGCTGATGCTGAGGGCGAGGATCAAGTTGATGGTGCTGGCACCCCACTCGACGAGCATCACGACGTGTAGAGGCAGGTGATGGAGGCATTTGACCGTGGGGACGCGTTGCATAGGGCGTCTATTGCCGAACCTAATGTACCAGAGATCAAGGACCGCGACAATGATACAATGGATGGATTGGAAGACTTGTTCACGCAAGCGACAACGCCGTTGTATCCCGGCTCAAAGACAAGTGTTGTCTCCGCAACAATCATCATCATGAACATTTGCGTGGTGTTCCGTGTCAGCAACAAGTTTACAGACGAATTGTTGCATTTTTTGTCAGAAGACTTGCTACCGAAGGGGAACAAGCTGCCAGGTACTCATTATGCATCCCGCAAGACCATCCGCAAGTTGGGCTTGAACTACAATAGCATACATGCATGTCCTGATGGATGTGTGCTTTATGAAGACCAATACGCAGAGCTGAATACATGCCCTCATTGTTTCAAGTCGCGTTGGATGGAGGGCACCAACAGTATCCCATCAAAGGTGATTCAACACTTCCTTTTGATACCTAGGCTGAAACGGATGTGGCGCTCTCAAGAGATTGCACGCATGTTAACGGGATACACAAAACACGTCAGCGACAACAACGTCATGCGATCGGTCGTTGACAGCCCTGAGTGGAAGCACATCGACAGAGACGTTGCATTCGGCAACTTTGGCGCAGAGAGCAGGAACTTGCGGTTTGCTTTGGTGTTGGACGGAGTGAATCCCTTCAAGCTCAACAATACAAATTGGTTGATCTTGATATACAACTTCGAGCCTTGGTTTGTCACGAAGAAGTTATTCATTTCGTTGTGTATCTTGATTTCAGGCAAGCAGTTACCAACAGCCAAAAACATTGATGTTTTCATACGTCCACTGTTGAAGGAGCTCCATGAACTGTGGCGAGGCGTCCCGGCTCTTGACTTCTCCCAACCGGAAGAGTCTCAAAGTTTCAAACTACGTGGGTTGCTGATGTGGACAATCTCAGATTTTCCTGCATACGGTCTCGTCTCAGGCTTATGTTGCAAGGGTTATAAAGGTTGTCCATGTTGTGGCCCTGAGACAAAGGCGAGGATGGCAAAGACAGGTGAGCTGCTACCAGATCGAAGCATGAGAGGTCACAAGATTGTATATAGAGGAATCCGTAGGTATCTAGCTCATCACCATCCCTATCGCAGAAACAAGAGGTTTAACGGCAAGATGTCTCCCAACCAGACGTAGCTGTGACGGTGAATGTCATAGAAAACATCGTTCGTAACATCTAGACGTTTTCTTAGATGTTCTAGGTCACATTCTAGGAGAGACATCTGGTTTTATTCATGTTATCGTAAACATGAACAGAACAGGGACGTCAAAAAATCTATTGCTATGACAAGAATGTGTCACATGCGCCGTGCCTCAAAACTTTAATATGTGAATGTCCTATGAATTTGTTTGATACTCCCGGTGGCTGTTCGGAACCTGTTGGTCGAGAATGTACGCATGGCAATCATAAAAATCAGCAGAGTCTTCCAGAAAATATGCCAAAAGGAGATTCGAGAAGACGACAAGGACAGTATGATGCAAAATGTAATTATGGCAACATGCGTGTTGGAGAAGGAGTTTCCGCCGACATTTTTGAATGTCATGACGCATCTTCCGGTCCATCTTGTTAAGCAGCTTTTCATATGCGGGCCTGTCCATTGCTGGTGGATGTATCCAATTGAACGGTACATGAAGACTCTGAAATGTTATGTCAAAACCTTAGCACATCCGGAACGGAGCATAGCGGAAGGGTATCGTATGGAGGATACACTTGGATTTTGCACGGAGTAAATGAAACAATACAAAGCAACAATGCTCCGTGTATAGGATCCCACGGAAGAGCCAACTATGTATGACGAAATCTTGACCCGGAACGAACACATGAAGCGCAAAATGTCTGATGAGGTGCGCGGCTACGCACATGCATTTGTCATCGACAACGCGCAGTGCCTAGAACCCATGCGAGAGTGAGTCTCTAAACCCTACATACATGACGTCAGGTACGCCCAAAAATATATATTTAGCTCATGCCGGTCATGTTCATATCAGTCATACTGTGGTCCCAATTAGACACCTAGAATTGAACGCCGATGTTGAGACGGACATCTCGCATAACAGCTATACTTTTTGTCCATGCCTGAACCCATGCCCATTGTGGCATTGATAAAACCATCCTTTGCTGAATCCTACGCTCAATACATCGTCTCTACTCACATGATCTGCACCTGCTCTACTGAAATAAATCGTACAACATGTCAAACAATGGAGGTGCGGATTGTCATTGAGGGCATATAGTGTTGCAAAAAGACGGAATTGGCAAGAGCGGGAGGCATACCGAGTACAAGCACGTCGTCGTCACTCCTCTGCACCATATCGGTACCTCCCTGAACTGAGCGAATTGCCCCCTTTTGAAAATTGGTTGAGGGCACGGGTGACAGACGCTCAGCGTGCTGGCCAGCGATTAGATAGAGACATCATACAGTACTTCCAACCACAGGTAGATGAAGACATCATACAGTACTCCCAACCACCGGAGCGGTACGCAACCTTACATCGGCTAATGCTTGCATTTGGGATGCATTTCCGCGTTCGGAGCTCTGAAGGTGGTCTCGTTACTCGCAACTCATGTGTGGTAGCCACTTTTACAGGTGAACTTCGTTGGGGGATTCACAATGACAGGCCATTTGAAAGAACCGAAGAGTATGTGGGCTACATAGAAGAAATACTGGAGCTGGATTACCGAAATCACTGCACCAGGGTACTTGTGTGCAATTGGGTTAAGGCAGCACGGGATCCACGATACCCCAACATTGAGCGGGATAAGTATGGATTCACCGTGGCAAACTTCAACCACATGGACTGGAGGGTGCATGCCAATTCATTTGCATTTGCATTGCATCGCCAACAAGTATTCTTCTCTGACGATCCAAGGAGACGTGGATGGAAGATTGTGTGCTGAACAGATGTCCGGGGCCGGCGTCGTCAATTACAACTTTCACAGCCCGCCCCCGCCATGGTCGACGTCGACAACGACGAGGACTTTGGTGGCCTACATCCCGTCATTTAGGAAACTGAGCCCGAAAGAACACCAGCAACTAAGGGCGGCAGCTACGTAACAGCAGCAACTCACACTGCACCGCAACGCACTATTGAAGAGGAATAATGACGGATGGATTGTGTTTTCGCAAGCTTTTGAATCCTTTTTATCATTGTCGATTCTATTACAAACAATGCAAGGCTATGACACGAAGTACAACATGTTGCAGCAAGTACAAACATTGCACAGAGGTGTATGATAACCTAGTTTGTGCATTGAACCCATGCAATGCTGAAGTTTTGTCAGACGTTGCATTCGCGACTGTGGATGGCGATGCGGACGTCGATAAAAGCGTGAAGGCGATTTTTCCGACGCACCCACTGTTACTAAAAACATCATGGAAAACAAGTCTGACCTCCGATAAGTCCATTTGTGGAGAACATCCTCATGTCACGCAAAATATCTAAGCGGACAATCGAGATGCATCATCCGGATGTTTGCAGCAACATAGAAACTGGCGCCCTGCACTGTTATTGCAGTGGCGGCCCACAGTTTTCACTGACGTTCCAAAGTGCGAGTGAATGTGTATGTGTTGACATCGAATGCAATAGCAAAATTCTATGCCACACATCTCAGTCAACGTTGTCTATGAGCGTTCACCGCGACGTGTACATGTCAGTGGTTTATTCTGTGTCACGTCCTACGGGTACGTCACGTATGACAAGTGAACGTTTTTTGGCTACATATAAATTGACATCAACACCGAGTATCATATTGACGTTCATGGTACATGGTGAAAGTAACCTGGGATGTTATAGCGGACACACCTGGTAGAGACACCGTGTGTTTCCCAACGTTTTGTTTAACGTTACAGCATGCGTGACTCCTGACGGCATCGCGGAAGTGGATAATAGCGTGAAGTCGTATTCACTGACGCGCCCAATGTTCTTGCAGACATCATGGAAAACAAGTTTGACGTCTGATAAGTCCGACTGTGGAGAACATGCACATGTAACGTAAAATATCTATGCGGACTGTTGAGACGCATCATCCGGATGTCTACTTCAACATAGACGCTGACGCTCTGAACCGACATAGCAGCGGGGTCCTACTGTTTTCACCGACGTTCCAAAGTACGAGTGAATGTCTCTGTGTTCACATCAAAAGCAACAACAAAATTCCTTGCCAGACGTCTCAGTCAACGTTGTTTGTGAGCGTTCACCGCGACGTGTACATGTCAGTGGTTCATTCTATGTTTCTGTGTAACGTCCTACGGGTACGTCACATTTGAGAAGCAAACGTTCTTTGTGATATATATCTTGACAGCAACATCGAGTATCGTGAAGACGTTTGTGGTACCTGGCTCAAGTAATCCGGGATGTCATAGCGGACATACGTGTGCAGCGACGCCGTGTTTTTCTAGCCGTTGATCAAAATAGGCTGTCTCTATGCTTAGGCTGACGTCGAATTGTGCATGGGCCGCAATGTTTATCCTAACGGTGTGTATGTTGAAGTTGATGTTGTCCAGTATCGGTGACGGCTAAATTTAGTTCTCAGGTGGGATTATGAACGTCTTCATGTTGATGGATATGTTCCGCAGATTGTCAACATAGACGTGCCGTATGTTATATGAGATGTTGTCGTTGACGCCGTAAATATGAATGTGTGATCCCAATTTAGATGTCGTTATTGATGTTGTATAAGACTTGGACACTGACAGAGTTCGACTTTTCAAGAAATCTGAAATGTTGGAGTAGACGGCCCAATAGAGGTTTGAATATAATTTTGGACATCTCAGTGGATGTCTATTGAAACGCGTAAATGCATAACCAGTTTTTGTTTCACAGAATGTTGTCTTTGATGTCGTCTCCGACAGAGCGTGACATGTGAGCACGTGCCACGTGGAAATTCCCATGCTGACGTGGACGAGGCACTATAATCCCCTCACTGATGAAACTCCAACTGTTCTCAGTTCCAAAGACACTCAAAAATCATGTCATAGCTAGTACGATATCGCTGAAAACAAAAATAAAACCACAAGAAATATTTAGAGTAAAAAACTTGACGGTGGATGAAATTCAAAAAAGTGTAACCAACGCTTACGTGATTTGCAACAGACATGAAACATGTATGCCATTTTAATTAGTAAACTATGACAAACTAAACCGTGATCTTTGCGAAACCATGCGCCGGAATCGAAACCGTGCAGGTGGATGAAATTAAGTCACTAAATTAAAGAAAGTAAATTAATAAAATCAACTATACTAGAAATTAAAGTAGTGAAATTAATGAAACAAGATTGCAATATAAAGCTATCAAATATATTTTAGATAATATGATATATAAGTAACATTACAAAAACAAAATATTATGAGATAGAATATAATCTAAAGTAATAGAATAAGGTGTCACATAGAAAAATAGAAGGTATATGCAAATGAAAAAAGTGATCATGATTAAAATAATTATTTCTTCGGACACCATAAAACGAGGGTTCGAAATTAACAAAGATCAAAAAATTTAACTTCAATCCACCAGCAACACAATTCAATATCGATAATAGATGCAGCGTGTGGGTTCTTAAAATAATTTGGAAATAATTGATTCACTTTGTATTTACGTGTGTTGGAAAATCGTTAAAGTAAAAAATTGTAACCAACATGTTGCTTTGCAACAGACATGAAACATCCAGTCATTTTTAATTAGTAAACTATGACAAACTACGCCGCGGTTTTTGCGAAACTATGTACCAAAATTCATTTAAATATTTAGAGTAATCAAATATGCAACAATAGGTTATAATATGTTTTATAGGATACACGACCATATGTGGTACTCTATTTGATCTGGAAAAATATTCCCAACAGTAAAAGCTTGTGCATCAGTAGGATGACATATTTCTACTGTACTAAAAAACCACAGCCCTTTTCCCTGCGTTTTTCACGTTCGGGCTGAATTTTACCTCAAGAGACAGTAACTTCCACATGTTTACCTGCAATCAAACTGAAACAAAATCTGACGTGGCACTGTCACGTTTCAGAAGACGTTTTCAAAAACATGAACATGTTTATTGGGATGTCCTTCCAAACAACTGCATATATGCAAACATCTCTGCGTTTTTCCGCCAATACCCGCATGTTTTGTGCAACACACACCAGAATCCGACAGCCCAGGGGCTTAGCCGGTTCGCGCAACGATTTTTTCAAAAACAACCTTGACCTCAGCTAACGTCACAAAAATCACGGGTTTCTTATAGTGCTCCCTCGTGTTTGACCTGTTCGTGGCACTCGTGATGTGGTCAAGGTGCCCCTGGCACCATGGCCGGTATCGGCCACCCTCTCCCAGGCCCTGAAGCGAGTGTTCATCTCCCTCGTGCTCGCCTTGGTAGTGGCAATTGTGACGTGGTCAGGAGTGTCCTTGGCACCATGGCGGGTACCGGCCACCCTCTCCCAGGCCCTCTCCAAGTGTTCATCTTCCTTGTGTTTGCCCTGTTCGTGGCACTCGTGACGTGGTCAGGGTGCCCCTAGCACTATGGCCGGTACCGGTCACCCTCTCCCAGGCCCTAAAGCAAGTATTCATCTCCCTTGTGTTCGCCTTGGTAGTGGCAATCGCGACGTGGTCAGGGGTGTCCCTGGCACCATGGCCGGTACCGGTCACCCTCTTTCTGGCCCTCTCCAAGTGTTCATCTCCCTCGTCCTCTTAGCGTTACTCGCACTCGTGACGGTCGTGGAAGTGGTGAGGGGTGCCCTTGGCACCATGGCCGGTACCGGCCACCCTTTTCCTAGCCCTGGTCTTCGTGATCTTCCTCCTCATCGAGATAGTGCCCATTTGCACCTCTATGTCTGACATCAACATCGTTTGCAGGCCAATCACAACTGGATGCGGATAGAGAGTCAGAAGAAAATGAGGACGACCTCGATGGTACGTGGATTTTCATTCTTCATGTTTGTGCCAGGTTATGCCCGTATTATATTGATTGGAGTGACATTGTTTTTTTTCCTTGTGCCATCTTGATGACCTTTCAGAAAGTACACAAGCAACAGAGCTTAGCGAGCGAGACGTTCACGAT
Organism: Pohlia nutans; assembly: GCA_022496805.1. Lineage (NCBI taxonomy): Eukaryota > Viridiplantae > Streptophyta > Bryopsida > Bryales > Mniaceae > Pohlia > Pohlia nutans. Next base: position 6,230,972 of record CM040106.1, on the reverse strand, counting down.
CTGCTCAATTCTCTGCTATTGAGCGAGACACCAAACACGAAATCCAGAATTGAACGTCTTCGATTCCAACCCCGTCACAAATCCAGGTTGTTTATACCGCTTTGTAGAATGCTATGTCTTCCTGTTGTGAGGCCTGCGCTGAAAAACGATATTATGAAGTTAGCTTCTCATTTTATAAAGAATGGGTACATGGAGGGTAATGGTGTCTTCTATGTGGCTATGAAGGATAACAATGGGAAGACCAAACTTGTTACTCCAGAAATTTCTTCGTCCTGGAGTGCTCGTTGGGTAAGCGTCAATGAGGAATTCGAGGCCATAGTTGCTGCTGATCCCATCCTTAGTGTGTTCTGTGGAAAAATGTTCCATGTTTGGGATGGTAATCACAGAGTCCAGGCATGGATGCCATTCATAGATCAAGATCATTGTGATGACCTAGAATGGCATTATTCTGTTCATAGTATCATTTTGGAGGTAAAAGGTGATATTCCCACTGTGATCACCGCTCTCCACGAAGTGAATTGGTACGATACTTTTTACTCATATTTATATGGTTTTGTGAGTTTAACATTTAGCAAAAGTGGAGTAAGTTATAATGTACTTTAATGTGCAGGAGAAATGAGAAGTCCCATGTCACTGCGAACCTTGTGCACCGACTCTACCGAGTTTGCAACATTGGTTCCCAACCTCTCTTATATTTTAAGGCCTTGGTGTCACCGAACGAGCTGCGTCAAGCTGAAATAAATCAAAAAGCTGCTAAGAAAAACACTTGGTTCATATTGACCGTTGAATCTCTCAATGCTCTTCTCAATCAGGTACATCGTCATCTTCAAGCTCAAGTCTCCATTTATTCCTGGTCCTCGTTTTATCCTAGCCCTGGTCGTCATGTTCACTCTGCCCCTAGTCATCGTGCTCGCCCTAGTACCACTCTTTAGACTGAACCCTAGCATTCCTCAAGGCTGTCTAATTTGTGTCATTCATTGCGAATGTTTTAAATTTGAATTGCAGCAAGAGATTGGGGAGGTTGCGGCAGTTGCTCAAAGGAGGTTCTATGAGAAGTACCGGAACCCTGAAGACTGGACAGCCAAGAGAATTGATGAGCTTCTGAACAATGCAGTCAAGAAAATCAAGGTACATCATAAGAGCAAGTTGAAGAAGATGCGCCCTATTGCTGATCCTGTCAACACTTCCGCATTCTTGGAGGAGGTAAAAACTCATTATGAATGTCATGATGAAGAACCAGAGATGAAACTTGAGAAGCTATGGATGCTTGCCACAAGCGCTATGGATCTTTCAATGAAGGTGCTATGGCTTGAACGTTGGAATCAACCTCCAGTTATCAGAACTCACCTTAAATTTCCAAAACGAGGATTTAACAATGACACGTTTTCAGTCTGGTTTCACAAAGCCACCTCGTCGTCTCAGGTAATAACCTACCTGTCTCTCCAATCTGTTGTATGCCACTGCTTGTAAATTTGTCTAGAATCACACATGGGGGTCCAAAAATTCCGTGCTCACCATCTATTACAATGGCTTGTGCAGCTGACAATTGAGGCCGGAATCATATTTGATGGCATTCTTCGTAATCAAAAAATCACCATCAATTATCACCAAAATGGCCGTGATCCAATCTCCAACATCTTTGACTACATCAAGCAGATACGAGCTGCACTGCACCGTGTCTTGTACCGCTATTTCAAATATGTGTTGTTTCCTAATAAGGCCATTTCAAGATCCCCTCCCTTTTTGTGAACTACCTTGAGCCGGACAGCGAGGACTTCATGCTCACTGAGGGGATCATGAAATCTTGGGATATGGTTCACTGGGACTGCTGCACAGGGGGGGTACCTGGATTGCCCACTTAACAAACCTCCTTCATTTGACATTCCTCTGCGAAACTCTCTCGAGCCTAGTCTGATTGGAACAGGTACACAAAAGAACACAGCAACGCCGGACAAGGAGGTTGCTTCTACAGAGAAGACGACCATGTCCAAGCGAGGTTCTAAACGGAAGGCAGATTCTGCTGACACCGCTGCACCAGCGTCTGCACCTCCTCCAGCACCTGCACCAGCGCTAGCAGCTGCACCTGCGCATGCAGCTGTGGAGACCACAATTGTGTCAACTATAGAGCCAAATGTGAAGCGGTTGAAGTTGTCCTCTCCAGAATCCTCTACTCCGATTGGGTACATCTCGCCCCCAAAGCGAGGTCCCATGTTAAGCAAACCAGGCGTAAGCGTATCAAACTACACCAGCCTTGATCTTCTTGTCAACAACTCTTTCTTGTGAATGGCAGACGAGAAGAAGAAGACTGGTAAATTCTGCACAGAGTACGATGAGATCGTTCACTTTTTGAAGAAAGTGAATACTGCTTCAATTATCTTTCTTTTCTGGTGCTTACATGCTTCTTGATAGCGTCCTGTTTTCTTTACGATTACAACGTAATCTTGAACATGGTCCTGGATTGTCACTTTGGCCCTAGTGTTTGGCACCATGGCCGGTACCGGTTACCATGGCCCAGGGCGTGGTGAGCACCTTGGCCGTCGCAATCGTCCTGGCCCAGGTTATCGTGGTCACCATGCACTTGCATTGCTTGGATGTGTGATAGCCGTAGGCCTCTTGTTCACCCAGCTCATGGCACCATAGTCGGTGCCGACTACCCTGGCCTAGGGCGTGGTGAGCACTTTGGCCGTCGCGATCGTCCTGGCCCAGGTTATCGTGGTCACCCTGCACTGACATACTCATGATATGTGTTCTTTTATAAATTACGGACGCTTACTTTAGAATGTTATTCAACGATCTCCATATCTTGACTCCGCAGTCTTTGATTGGACTATATATTGTAGCCTACGCCTGAGCCTAGGAGGTCGTAGTGTTAGTTACTAATCAGATGTCAATCCCATACATTGAATTTGACGCTTACAGTCAAAACGAAGTGCACAACAACGATAGTAAAACTGCATGTTCCAATTCCTATATCTTATCTTCTACACTCGTTTTCATTGCCTTCAACGCTATTGTTTACGCTTGGGAGATTGGGGATGCGAAACAAAGAAGACTATCCCGTTGTGTCGAGGAATGGACGTTTGGTGGAGATGATAAATGCCATTGACAGCTTGGAGGGTGTAGTGGAATTGTGGATGGGCAAATTCCCAAACGTTCAAGACTTCAACATCGACCTCGCAAAGATATTGCTAGACAAAGATGTTCTTCGATTCTACCGCGTCTCGTGTGGAAATGGGACTCCCTCCCTTGACATCCTCTTATTTGGAGGCTGATGTGGTCTCATTATGTTTGCCAATTGCTGGGACTCCCCAATACTTGCACCCTCAAAAGCGAGGGAGTTCCAATTGTGCCAGAAGAGATTGCAGCTGCCGTCCAGGACTTCTTTGACAATGAACCCAAGCCTCTATTTTCGGATTCCGTTCCAAACACCATGCCCATCTAATCCCCGGGTCATTGACAAGACTTCCAAGCTACATTAGTTGAGGGTGCAGCTTAGATTTCTATGATTGAATATAAAACATCCTTGTATTCAACAAGAGGTTTTAGTATAGAAATTAATTTGCAGAAACGATGATTAATGTGTTCTTTATTCAATTGTTATTATGACTTCGGGTGCAAATAGATTAGTCCTACAAAAAGCCGCATTTTCTTAAAGATTGTTCGTTTGTCCTCACAGTATAATTTAACTCAACGACAACTTCTCTACTTGAATATTATATCACGACAGCAGTCATATAACTAAGCCCACGCCCAATTAGATTCTTCCTAGTCTCATTACATCCACTCCTGAACTTTGAACTACGAGCTGATGCATATGGCACACAGTATATTGTCTCTATTTTAATTAGCTAGCGCCGTATAACACTCTAACATTAACCTTTAACCCTAATTGGGCCCTAAACTCTACATATACACCCCTTGCAATTTAACAACACAATTACAACTAATTAGGGTTTTTTGGGAAAAATTAGGCAGCGCTTCCGTGTTGTGTCCAATAACCCTAATTTCTATCCTAAATTGCAAACTAAACACCCAATTGGTCCTAAAATCGGGCAACGCTTCTGCGTTGTGCCTTATACACCGGGTCCAATTCCCACAATACTACTCAATCATTCAACATTGAACCACACAACAATCCAACACAAATAATTTGAACAATAACAACCACAATCAATCACCGGTTGTTTTGAATCAATAAAACAATTAAAATTGCTATTATCACTCTATGGTCTCCCGAATAGTGATTCAAAACCTAGGGAAACCTAAATCAAATCAAATCACAATGAAAATTGGAGAACTAGGGAGTGAGGGAGCTCTCCTCCTATATTATCACCCTAGCTCCCTCCGTATCGTCACACGGGGAGGGAGACAAGGACTGTGGCAATGGAGTTCGGCAGTTCCCCTGTCGTTGCAGCCATCGCGATGGTCCTCTTCTTTTTCTTGCTTCGTTGTTGTCTTCATTGAAATCTGTCGCCGTAACCTCCCCGCGCTTTAGTTTTGTGGGCTGCTACTCTTGGCGTTCTGTTGCCCTTTTCTTCGTGGTGTTGCCTTCAAATTGCTAGACCGTCATCGCTCCTGTCACTTTGGCAGCCGCTGCGGGTGCTCTATCTTCGCAATGGTCTGATTTCGTCTCCTTGCCTTCTTATTGACCTCGTTGCAGTGCCATCGCTGGTAAATAGTTTCAATGGGTTTCCAAAGGACTGAAGCCATGATACATACACGCAAATCCTGAAACATATGGGCCCCTTCAAAAGCAAGGCAGGATACATTAGACTGAGGTTTCCCACTCCATAATTTTAACTTTGCACTCACCCACCAAACGCTCTAACTTTCCTACTGTATTTGTTCATACTATTTCAATTGATGGATCATGCACGCAGCCAAGAGTAGCACCACTGCGAAGATAGAGCACCCGCAGCGGCTGCCAAGGTAGAGGCTGCCAAGGTAGCGGCTGCCAAGATACATCTCATGACTGCGATTGCATATCTTCTGTATCCTCTTCCACTTCGCAATGGTCAGATACAAGACTTACTCACTTCATCTGGAGATGCCAAGTGGAAGAGGATACAGAATTTGACTCGGGTGACCAGGAATTCCCAGCTGCAGATCTGAACAAGTCAATGGGAAGCTGACATTGAGACATGCACGAATCCAATGTAGGATAACTTGCGGAATGCTCAACAGACTAAATTCAAGCTACGTTGTCATTATTATTGTAGGCTTACTCAAAACATTGTTGAACTTCCTCTGCACTCTGATTACGATACTTCTGAATGCCACCCTCCATTGGTGAATTTTTTTCTGATACTTGAAGATCCTTGCCTAAACTGCTCTTTCAGTTGTCTTGAGCAAGAGGGCTTAATTAGGAGGACTCTGTCGCAGCAACCGTGGAATTGGAGCCTTCTTAACTAGAGCTACTTGGGGCGGTTGTACTGTACAAATTCCCTTGTTAGGAAAGAAGACATGAATTCAGCTCTGAATGTATGTACTCTCAGCTCTTTGTCCTGGTTGTGATGGCATTATCTTAAACATTCGTAAAAAATGAGCAATTTCCAGCGTTCAACACCAATAGTACATTTACTACAATTGGGATGAAGTACACGTGTTAAAAGAAATTTCCAGGCTCATTTCCAAAGATGTCTTGAATGTGCATGAGCCATACTATGAAGCTCTGATGATGAAGGGGAAATCAAAGAGGAAGTTTTAATTAGATCTTTACGTCTTTGCATCGAAACCAGCTGCTGGTGCTGCTATCCTCAAGCTACAACTATAATATGTAGAGCTCATAAATTCTTTTTGGTATTAAAAAGACCCTTGCACGTACAATAATCCTCACATTCATGCAAACTAGCACTGCAAGGAGAAGGCGTCGCTTTTCACTCGGTAGGTTAGTGAAAGAGCGCCACTTTGCACTTACTGTCAAGGAGTTCAAGACTTGGTGAGTGCGATTTGTCATGAGGAACAAGTGTGTTTTGTGAATTTTGACACTTTTTTGAGTGAGAAGCGACGCCTTCGCTGGTAGTGTGGTCAATTTGAAGCATTGTTAACTTGTAAAGGACCAAGGTTGATTTTCCAAGTTCGGTCAGCTCAGTATGGAATGAGTATTGATCCTGAATTATTGAGATGTTTTGTGGTGATTCTACGCTATAAAACAAAGATGGGATGGTAATTTTTGTACATAGATGATGTGTAGATCAAAAGATACAATCTTGCAAAGGTGAAAAACCTAATTGCAGGGAACTCTTGAATATTTTCATACAATGAGCTATGCATCTGAATTTTTGTACACAATGAGGTAACGCCCATATAAACAACTGGCAAATTCATTTTACCAAATCTTTGACTAAACTTTGCATTTTGGACATTATTAGAAAGTTTCAAACTTGGGCAACAAGCCAAAAAAAATGCTACCAACTTTGAAGCTTATAATCTTACTATTGAAGAACCCTAAACGGTTAAAAAAATTAAGGTTGTAATAAACTCAAGTTGATTGAAATATCCTATGGTTGAATTGGTCAAAAAGGTTTATGATTAAAAACTATTTGTCCTTTTATGAGAAGGGATACTTTGGAGTGTTTGGAGAGAAACATAGTTGTGGTCCCTTAGGGGTTAATTAAGAGCAGAGTAGTTGTCTTCATTCTCCAAATTCTTTAGTGGATTCCATTAGAATCCAGCTGATGAAATCCAGATTGCAGCACTTGAATCAAACAGATTGATTCGGGGTTCAGGTTATGAATAGAGTTGAAATAGGGACTTCAAAAATAGCTGCAGTTTGATGTATATATGATACAAAGGATTCTTTTAATTTGGTAATGAAGGTCTTCCATACTTGGCACCATATAGATCCTACCATGTTGATGCAATGAAAACATTCTTCTTCATAGCTATGCTGAGTGACAGAGCTAGTTCATACTTGAATGTAGTACCAGCTGAGCCGTGTCAGAGTTTTGCTTGTGGAACTCATCCTCCTTTGAGAGATCTCGTCATGCATTGCAAGAATTTCTTCTTCTCATCCACAGCTACGGCGAGTGAGGTTTCCAAGCGGCTATTGTAAGCTCTACTAAGTGTGGAATTCATCCATGTTTATCTAGCTGTTGCAAATAATTTTCTTCTTCATCGCAGCTATGTGGAGTGAGGTTTAGAGCCAAGTTTCCAGGTGTTGAGATAGCTCTATATGATGACCTCCTCATCGTCGAGGGATGGGTAGAGGTAGCGATTGATGCAGTTCCGGAATTGGAAAGAAAGATGATGATCTGGAACCTATACTTTGAAAATAAAAGATTGAAAAGAACATGTCCAAGAGCAAGACATACCGGCATATATTGTTCCAGAGGAGGACAATAGTCAGATTGATACCGTCTCAATAGTAAATATGACCCCAAAACTCATGATTTTAGTTTTTACATGGTTCTACAAAGGATTTGAATTCTTTCCATTTTATTAAAAATGAATCCAAGTGACTTGTAAAACAAAATGCTCTAAGGTGCTTTCATATGACTGCCCACTATATCCAAAGAGACTTAGTTCGAATCATGAAAACTACAAAATCGATTGTCCACCCAAAGGAAAACTTCTACAATGCTAGAAGGTCATGTTTAACTAGGGTTCTAAGTCCAAACAAGGACTATATGCCATATTACATTGAGGAGCAAACCCTCCATGATGAGCTCTAACACTATATGTCGTATGGACACTAGATACCACATCATACTCCAAATAATTGACATGTAAATAATCATCACGATGATTTCCAATAGTCCATGCTAAACAGATTGTGTTGGACCTTGCCACACACCAAATGTGCTTACAGGCGTCCCAAAAATCTACAACATCCTCTTTGACACTACATAGCACCACAGAAATTGTGACCACATGCTTCCAGGAGCCATCCAAAAGCCTTCCCTCCTCCATGAGCTTGAAGATGTGAAACTCACAGTTTGCAACATATGTTTTACGTCGTTTTCGTAGTTTGACACGGTTGCATCCAACTTCACACGATGCAGCAACCGCATACAAAATACCCATACACACAACTAGAATGGGGTCACAACTGAGGCTCCATGTATTTGGGGGTGCACTCTTTACTAGACCATGGAATCACATGTATTCATGACATCCTTTTAAAATAATCCTTCATTTGTTAGTAGTTCCAAAAGTGTCTATTCCCGAACGGGGTGAGTAGTTTGGTCTTAATGGCCCTTTGTCTGGTGGGCATTGGCTCATTAACCAAACGAACAGACACTATATTCACGACGGCCCTATAAAAGGACCGGAGTTTCTATCTATCTATCTATATATGGAATTTATGTATATATATATATATATATATATATGGAATTTATGTACAAAGAAAAGTTATAAATGTCCCTGTGAAGATCACATTTATACGGTTGGATTCATCATATTTTTTTTAATATTTTAAAATTAATTTTGAAAATCTCTCTCTTGAAATTCAATTAAAAATCCCAAATTAACACAGATGAACTAAAAAATATTGTAATGAAATCGGAATAACATGCACTTGGAGACAGTATAGTTTCATTATTTGATTCTACTTATTATGGAAAATTATATTTAACCCCTAAAAGACCGTAAGGCCCCCACGTGGCTTTTGGAACTAGAAAGTAAAAAAATTTGGGTTCTTGGGCTTTGAATTATAGAATGATCAACAAAGAGACCCTGGTTCTTTTTGAGAGCCGAATATGTAGGTACTTCTCAATCGGAAAATCATCAAATGAACGGTTTTTGGTGATTTTTTGAGTTACACGGTGGGTATCTAGGCGTCACTTCAGTCCCTCATATCTTCTTCCTCACTCCTCCAAATCACTTGAAATTTTTTGCACATTTTAAAATGATGATTTCTACTCACAGTAAAAATTTCAGAATTTTTGGAGCATTTTAGAACAATTTGATTTCAACCTCTGTACAAAATACCCCAAACAAGTTCCATCAATCTTCTCAACGGTGGCATTTTCTCAAAAATTATGCGATTTAGTTGATCTTTTTTTCATAAAAAAGTTACGTAAGTCTTCTTTAACTTCAACGGTGCCGATCGTCAAAATTACCCCACACCAATGAGGAATTGAGCTTGCTACAAGAGCTAGTCAAGAAAACAAGAGCTAAGTTCAACACCCCCACCCCGGTCTTTTAGGGGTTAAGGTCTCACTTTATGAACTAAGAATAAAACTTGACATAAACCAATTGTGAAGTTTACAAAAAATCACAATATATTCATTTGAAGATCCATACCATACAAATGATAGTCAACTAGCACAAAAACCAAGAGAAATTTGAAAATCGTGAAGGATGTAGTAAAGAGAAAAGTTGAAATTTGTTCATCGTCCATTATATGAACGCATGCACGGCAAAGATTAATAAAGACCAAGAGGTTCAAAATGCCAACATGCAAACCGTGTAACTAATACCATTGCCGCACTTTCAACATCTTGCATATCTCCCAACAACTTTCAGTCTAAAAATTTCCAACCCCATTACCAATAATCCCCACAAGAGCAGACGCCATCTTTGAATTGGTGAAAGCGATTGGCATCACTGGCCACGATCTCCTGTCCAGTCACCTTAGAGATGAACTTGGTTGCTGTATGGCAATCTGAACACCCGAAGATTCTTGTACACACGAATTGGCTTTCCGCGAGAGGTGTGCATCATTCCATAAGCAATAGCTAGCTTTTCACTGTGAGAGCAAAGAGCAAGTTCTTTGTCCTCCTCATCAATATTGCGCAAGACAAGCCGAGTATCAGGAATGTACCCTTCAGCCTTTAACTTTTTGATCAAGTTATTCAGCACTGCATAGATATCCTCAACTTCTGGGTGAGACGTATCTCCTGCGACAAAGCGATGAATCTTATTATTAAGCTCAATCCAGCTTACCCCTGGCTTCTTGTGAATACCTCTTTCCCCCATCATACACCGTACAGAGGATACCAGATCCCACTGGCCAGCTGCAGCATAGATGTTTGAGAGCAGCACGTATGGAGAGGCATCCTCCGGTTCCAACTTAGTAATCTCTTTAGCAGCAAGTTCGCCCAACTCCACATTACCATAACTTCTGCAAGCACCAAGCAAAGCTCCCCAAGTAGCTGCACCTGCTTCAACTGGCATGTAATCAATAAAGAGCTTTGCTTCCTCTAAGTTTCCTGCCCGCCCAAGAAGATCCACCATGCAACCATAATGAGTCATACTAGGTTCCATGCCATAATCTTGCATCATAAACCGAAAGAGCCGACGGCCTTCATCAACAAGGCCTGCATGACTACAGGCCGACAACACTGCCACAAATGAGTAATCAATATGTTCAACACCATCAGCAATCATTCTTCTCAAGACTTCCAGGGCTTCAAGTCCACATCCATGGTCTGCAAGTCCATCAATCATCACGCTCCATGTCACCACACCACGTTCCTCCATTCTGTCAAAGACTCGAAGGGCAGCATCGATGCTGCCACTCTTGGCATACATGTGAACAAGCGCACTAGCCACACGCAAATCCAACTCCAATCCATCTGCCAGAATATGGCTGTGCACATCCTTCACCCACTCTAAACCCCCTGCACTTGCACATGCATTCAAAATGCTCATATATGTGATTACGTCTGGTACGCAGCCCTCACTTCGCATTTTAAGGAAATATTCATATGCCTCATGTCCACATCCATGGTCTGCAAGTCCACCAATCATCACATTCCAAGTGATGACATCGCGTTCCTCTATTCTGTCAAACACTCGAAGGGCATCATCGATGCTGCCACTCTTTGCGTACATGTGAACAAGTGCATTTCCCACCCGTAAATCAGACTCCAATCCATCTGCCAGGATATGGCTGTGCACGTCCTTCACCCACTCTAAACCATCCGCACTTGCACATGCATTCAAAATGCTCACATACGTGATTGGGTCTGGTACACAGCCCTTTCTTCGCATTTGAAGGAAACATTCATATGCCTCCTGCCCACGTCCATGGCCTGCAAGTCCACCAATCATCACGTTCCAGGTGACGACATCACGTTCCTCCATTCTGTCAAAGACTCGAAGGGCATCATCGATGCTGCCACTCTTTGCATACATATGAACAAGTGCACTCGCCATGCGCAAATCCAACTCCAATCCATCTGCCAGGATATGGCTGTGCACGTCCTTTACCCACTCTAAAGCACCCCCACTTGCACATGCATTCAAAATGTCCATATATGTAATTGCGTCTGGTACACAGCCTTCTCTTCGCATTTGAAGGAAACATTCATATGCCTCATGTCCACGTCCATGGTCTGCAAGGTCACCAATCATCACGTTCCAAGTGATGACATCGCGTTCCTCCATTCTGTCAAACACTCGAAGGGCATCATCGATGCTGCCACTCTTTGCGTACATGTGAACAAGTGCACTTGCCACCCGCAAATCAGACTCCAATCCATCTGCCAAGATATAGCTGTGCAAGTCCTTCACCCACTCTAAAGCACCCGCACTTGCACATGCATTCAAAATGCTCACATACGTGATTGCGTCTGGTATACAGCCCTCTCTGCGCATTTGAAGGAAACATTCATATGCCTCATGCCCACGTCCATGGCCTGCAAGTCCACCAATCATCACGTTCCAGGTGACGACATCACGTTCCTCCATTCTGTCAAAGACTCGAAGGGCATCATCGATGCAGCCACTCTTTGCGTACATGTGAATAATCGCATTTGCTACACGCAAATCCGACTCCAATCCATCTGCCAGAATATGGCTGTGCACGTCCTTCTCCCACTCTAAACCACCCGCACTTGCACATGTATTCAAAATGCTCATATACGTGATTGCGTCCGGTACACAGCCCTCTCTTCGCATTTGAAGGAAACATTCATATGCCTTATGCCCACGTCCATGGTCTGCAAGTCCACCAATCATCACGCTCCATGTGATGACATCACGTTCCTCCATTCTGTCAAAAAATCGTAGGGCATCATTGATACTGCCACTCTACACATACATGCAAACAAGCGCAGTCCCTACACGCACATTTGATTCAAGGCCATCGTGTCTGATGAGCGCGTGAAGTTCTTTGCCCCATTTCAAAGCTGCTGGACTGGCAAATGCCTTCAGGATGCTCAAGTAAGTAACTTCATTTGGCTGCACACCTTCTTGGCACATTTGATTGAAAACTTCCAGTGCATCCTTAGCACAATTGTGCTGAGCATAACCTCCAACCATGATGGTTCAACTATAAACATCCTTCTTCACAAGTTTATCAAACATTCGGCGTGCATCCTGCAGCCTCCCACATCTGATGTACACTCTCAAAAGGTTGTTTGCCACATATACATTTTGCTCCATTCCACTCTTGATGATGCAGTCATGAGCCTGCTTGGCCGCCATAAGGTCTTTCTGCTTCAAGCACCGCTTCAAAACTTCAACATACATGTACGAGTCTATAGTGGTGCCTTGTTGGAGTAGATTCTCCATAACAGCAAGCGCTTCACTCATGGTACTTGTGCTCCGAATCTGCTTACTACCAACAGCATGAGAATATGATGTGCCCTGAGTGACCGATTTGAGTCTTGCCTTCACCCAAGGTGGCGTTTTCCAGCCATCTACCCACAGTGCTTCTCCTTTCATCTTCTGTATGAAGTCAGGTGATCTGGGGTTCCTCTGTAGGCACCACAACCCACCATCAAATATGCAACATGTGACGCATATTAAAGTCCGGTTAATCTGCACCCAATGCTCAAAAATCAAGGATGACATTGTTTTCAACACTACAGTGATCAGACTCCACTCCAAAGTACGCAAAGCACAATACCTATACAGCTTGCCTTGTGCCCGCATCCTTGTACAGCTAAGAAATATCCACCTCACGTGTCTGATCCAAGGCTTACATCCAGTTTCTAGCATCAACCCACTGGCAGTCCTGGGATACCTAGTCAACTCTTCTGTTGTCCCACCACTGGGAAGGATCCGCAAAGTACTCTTCCCAAAGTTCCTCAGTCCGCTGAGCTTTGTCTGAGGCAAGTGCAACACACACTTCATGTCAGTCTCGTTCTCTGCGGGGAAGACAAATCCCATCCACCTCATTCCACGAGAGCCTGTCTCACACCTGGAGCTTCGGCACGCGTGGATGATGATCTTCTCCAAACCGACGATGTCGATAAACACCTAATTTTTCCACTGCGTCCTCCATGAGAGCACAAGAGCACGGATAACAAAGGGTAGCCAGGCCATGGAGACTTGAACAGTGTGTTCGCACGCACATCCTGCTCACAAAACGCCCAACAGTGATTCAAAAACTGCACACTAGTAGCAGAGCCCAAGCACACCATCTCAAATTTGGAAACATTACTGAAACAATAGGCTTTGCTATATAACAATAGGCTTTCTTTGTTTTAATGCAAAGACCAGCGTTGAAACTGTGCTAAAACAATATATGATGTCAATTTGGTGTCTTTTCAATATAGTTTTCGACCTTCCTATCAATATACTAGGGTCAGGGTTCGGAATTCAGCCAACCAAGCTCACGTGCTGCTACTTTGGGGAGAATGTAACAAACTAGGTATCAAGCATTGCCTTCCGAGCGAGTGCTCACCTGTGATCACCACCTTAATCGTACACCACAAGGCAATTTAATCAACAAGCTCACTGACAAATCTTTCTTTCCGCCCGCAAAGGTGTATGTCCAACATAAGAAAATGAGCCTCTGTCATCTTTATGCTCCGACGGTCTTTATGGCTCGCTAAGAATTTCAAAGAATCTTCAGCTTTCAACCTGAAAGAGGCCAAGCCTGAAATTGTGGAACTTACAGCTTTATGCACAAGGTCGATCCGTTGCCAGTTTCCACAGGCGCAGGCTCTGATTCGTAAAGAACGTCCACAAGCTTTGGATGCATGTCTTTGCTGACGAGTTGAAATAGAAGGAGGCCCCAAACAGTTTGTAGAATACGAGGTGCTCGCGGTGATGGCATCAGGCGCCGACGCTGCCCGCCAGTCTGAAACCACAACTGAATGCATTTCGTTTTTTCTGAACAAACAAATTGTCAAGCGTGAGAATGGGCAAAAGAACACAATCACCAATTTCGATAGTTATTTAGCTCAAGACAATATAAATCAGCTGTACGTACTACTTTGAGTTGCCTTCTACAGAAACAACAACCAGTGAATTGAAAATCCGTTCGGTGATTACTTGCAAAGGCCACAGACAAAGCTGCAACAGAGTATAATCCAAAACACCATTCAGCTCTTACCGGCAATTCAAAAATACCGACACTGTAGCTTTAGCGCGCGAATGTGGTCATTGGAAACGCATATCGAGAGAAACGAATTAGCAACGTCACCAGCAAACTCGACAAAAACAAACCCTATCCCTCTCTCTCTCTCTACACATTCACGACCGCTTGCAAGAAGCGCAAAGTTCACTGCCACACGAAATTGAGACTCTCAACTACATTACGTCTCATCATGAACCCTAAAAACACCACAATTACAGTGGTCAGCACAAGTGTTCGAACAGCGAGTGATATTCCCGAAATAGAAAGAGCAGCGATCCAAAAGTCAATCTGTAGGGGATTTTTTGGTTTGCATTAATGACAAAGAACACATGGCATCTAATTAGCAGCATATCTTTCGAAATTAGTCACATGGAAGCTCTCCAAAACGAAATATCTGCAGGTGGTGTGTACAACTTAATATGTACACAAGTTGTGCACACCACCACCATCTCAATGCTAACATTGCTTTCAAGATTTCATGTGCAACAACTTTCAGAGTTCGAGAGAGGTTTCCAGTGACTCATAATGGCTCCTTGGAGATGCGAGAGTGAGAGGAAGACGGTTTTGGAGATGCACAAGCGAGGTAGTTCCTATGGTCAAATTTCAACACTGTTGGGTGTTCCTCGAAGTACTTGCAGTGATATAGTACGAAGATTTGGTGAGAGAGGGAGTGTGAAAGACAAAATTTCACCTGGTAGACCTCAACTTCTTGATGAGCGCGATGATCGTGATATTGTGAGGAAGTTAAACAATCAAAGTACTAGTACTGCTGTAGCTATAGGAAGAGAGTTAAGGTCTATGGGCATGCAATTGAGTGATGATACAGTTAGAAGGAGTCTTCAGAGGCAAGGCCTGCAAGTACGTGTGAAGGTCAAGAAGCCACTTTTGACTAAGAAGCATCAAGCACGACGTTTTCAATAGGCAAAGAAGTGTAATCGTTTCACTTGGGAAGATTGGGGTTTTGTCATCTTCTCTGATGAGTCAAAATTCAACCTCTTTGGCTCAGATGGACCGCAATATTGTTGGAGAAAGAGTGGAGAAAGTCTTTTAGAGCAGCATGTACAATGTACAGTTAAACATGGGGGAGGAAGTATAATGGTTTGGGGTTGCATGAGTTGGGAAGGAGTTGGTAAGCTTCATTTGATTGAAGGGAAGATGGATAGATACATATATCGAGAGATTTTGGAGACAGAACTTATGGAGACTATACGCATGCAAGCTTTAGAGGAAGAGAGTGTCATTTTTCAACACGATAATGATCCAAAGCATACTGCAAATTATGTTGTAGATTGGTTGCTTGCACAGAAGTTCAAGCTTATTTGGCATCCACCACAATCTCCCGACCTCAATCCTATAGAACACCTTTGGAATGAAGTAGATCGTCACATGAGAAGGTCTGAGAGGAAACCTACTAGCAAGAGTGATTTATGGGAGAAGGTACAAGAAATTTGGTATAGTATTGAAGTTGATGTTGTTAGGAAGCTGATATGCTCTATGCCTCAACGAGCTACTGATGTTTATAAAGCAAAAGGTGGCTATACTCGGTGGTAGTCATTTGGATTGCTTAGACATTGCATTCTTGAGTTGTAAAGTCATTTTGTAGCTTGTACTTTCATTTTATACAAGTAATGCACAATGTTTCTAGTTCTTGCAAAAAGAATTGTACATCTTAGTTGTGTATTTGAATTAAACTAAATTTTTTGGGTTCACATTTCAACTTCAAAAGTTGTACTATATATTTGTTGCAACTATATGCTCTTATACACTTTTACATTCAATTTTATGATGTAATGTGTAAGAATGGTAGCAAATTCTTTCAATTAGCTTCCTCTGTACGACTATTTATGCTAGCCACTGTATGTTAGGGCCTCTTTACACTAGAGGTGAGAAGCCGTGAAGAGAGAAATTTCCCCCAATGGGAGGCCTAGAAATCGAGAAGACCAAAGAATGTCACTTTACACCCGAAATTTTCGGTCCAAGGGACAGAAGGAGGAGAAAATGACATAGACAACTCTTTTGTCATTCGTGGCAACAAAAGTGCACATTTTCCAGGCCCTCCGGATTTTGCATCAAGCCTACCTCAAGAGGTGGGTCTAAGGCCCTCTTTACACTAGAAACGAGTAGTCGTGGAAAAAGGCCATGGCTCATTCTTGAGAAGCCAAACTTTGAATTTGACGTCCTTTGGATATAGTGTAAAGTGAGATGAGGCTACAAAATAAAATACCGGTTTTAAAAAGTAAAGCTCTTACATATTTCTTAAAAAATAAAAAATGATTGGTTGTGAGAATTTTGGCTTGACGGCCCTCCGGAATTTGCGTTAGACCCACCTCTTGAGGTGGGTTTGACGAAAAATCTGGGGGCCTTCAAAAATTTCTATTTTTCTTGCCACCAAAGACAAAAGTGTTGTCCATGTCATTTTCTCCTCCTTTTGTCCTTTGGACTGAAAATTTCAAGTGTAAAGTGACCTTCTTTGGTCTTCTCGATTTCTACGCATCCCATTGGCTGAAATTTCTTTTTACACAACCCCTCGCCTCTAGTGTAAAGAGGGCCTAACGCAAAATCCGGGGGCCATTTGGCCAAAATTCTCACAACCAATCATCTTTTATGTTTTAAGAAATATATAAGAACTTTATTTTAAAAATGGGCACTTTATTTTGTGGCCCCTTCTCACTTTACACTATATCCAAAGGCCGTCAAGTTCAAAGATTGGTTTGTCAAGGATGAGCCATGAGCCTTGTGAGGTTTTCTCCACGACTTCTTGCATGTAGTGTAAAGAGGGCCTTAGGGTTGCTTCATACTATGGCCGAAGGTCGAGAGGCCATCGATTTCTACCAATCAAATTGCAAGAAACCATGGTTTTGGTCTCTCGACCGTTCACACTTGAGGCCAAAGTCCAAAGTCCGTGAACCTTCAAAATGCTTACATGGCAACATTTTTTGACCAAGGTGACGGTCTCTCGAGAGGAAGTTTGGGTCTTACATTATATTTTATTGCCTATTTTCAATAGATTTCTTTGGACTCTCAACAAAGTTTGGACTCTCAATCCCACGGCCTCTTGACTTGGACGGCCATAGTGTGAAGTGACCCTTAAGATGGTTGTTGAGGAATTTGCAAACATGTTTTCAAATTTCATATTCAAATTTTCTACCACAATTATGATTGTAAGTATTTCTATAAATAGCATATTATTCAAGAAACATTAAAGTTGATATGGAGTTTGAAAACATTTGAGTTACTATTCAAACAATTTACTTTAATTACCAATCAACTACACTATTGGCTATGAACTAATATTGAGTTAGCTCAGTATTCAAAGATTTTCATTGGTCCTAAATCATAGCACAATGGACTTCATCTTACATGACATAAATTTTTTATTGACTTATATAGAAAAGTAAGGACAAATCTCAAATTATCTTCAATTTGTAGCATATTAACTTCAACCATTTTCTCTTGGTCATCAAGTGATTTTCATCCAATGACTTTCAAAAACTATATAATTTTTTTTAAAGTTTGTCATTATTGCATTTTCTTGCAAGGGGGAAAATAATTTGACATTGACTCTACTTGCCAAAAAATTCAACACATTTTCTAAAGTCATTGTTCTTATTCTGATGGTGTATGAAAAACATCAAGAATTTAAAATAATGAACATTTGATGTGTTCAAATCTTATAGAAACATACAAGTGACACATTCTTGTCAATTAAAAACAAATACTGATTGGGTTGGACTTTGTTGTACAAAAGGACATTGAATTACTAAATAAAAGGACATTGATTTTAAAAAAAAATTAAAAAGATAGGATCATACTGTTGTTCACTACAAATGTCACTTTTGGGAAACAAAACTATGACCACGTTGGCTATGTAAGAAATACTATTCAAATCTATGCAAGATTATGGGGACTTGTTCACTGCAAATGTCACTTTTGAGAGGCTAACCATAACATAGTGCAAGATCATAGTGCAAGAGTTCAATCATACATTTAAACAATTAGTGTTTGGGTTTGGAAAAGGGTGGATGGAAGGATTTTTTAATGAACAACAAAATCCACCAAGTTAAAATTGTATATATAACATGGTCTAATCAAAGACGTACATGTGAGACTTTCCTGCCGATTAAAGACAATCACTCATTGAGTTGAGCATTGTCGGATAAAAGGACATTGACTTATAAAGTGACTGAACATTGAATTACTAGGTGACAAAGCATTGATTTGTAACAGATTAAAAAGTTAGGATCATATGACATTGAATTGGGAGTTAAAAGGAACATTGGCTATGAAGTGAAATAATTCAATATTTGCACATTTTAACCCCTAACTGCCTAAGCGTCCATTTCTTGGACGATGTACAGATTTCATCCAAAATTTCTCATCCATTATGCATTTTTTGCAGTGTGGAATTTTTACTGTAGATTCTATGGGAAGTTAGCTTCATGCATATGTGATCCGATTAGAGAGGGGATGATTTGTGAAATTTTTATGTCTCATTTCATGTTGTAGTGATTCACCCAAAATTTTGAAGATTTCAGTGTAAAAGTGCCCTAAAAAAAGTCAACTCATAAAATTAAGCAACCAAAAAATCTCCAAAAATCACTCCATTTAGAGTATTACATTTCAACCAATCACAATGAATCTCATTTGTAGATTGTCAATATCTTATTCGTAATTGAATTACAAAATAATTTTGAATTTCACGTTTTAGAATTTATACAAAATGATTGGTAATAGAAATTATAGATCTAACCGTATGGATAGAATCTAAAATTCATAATGTACAATTTTTACTCATATATCAAGCTCAAAATATCCCTCTAGGTTGCATTTTATAATACATCTTTGCAAAACTGCCGAATTCGGAGAGGGCTCTAGGCAGATAGGGGTTAATAATGCGTAAGTTTAGTCAAGTCTTGACATTTAATCACACAGTGTTTGATTAGAATTGACCATCGACATCACAAGAGCCATACTTGTAACCCTTAGAAGAGTCGTTTTGAATACAAAAATGGACTGTTTTTTTCAAAATTAATGTTGAAATTCTGTACGACAAAAAATATATCCACTAATGATTTCACCTTATTTTTTTGCATTTAAGGTAAAGATGTCAAAATTTGCTACCCTTTTCAATTATCATATATATTTTTAGTATAGCAAACCTTTGATTGAAAAATTTAGGTGATGAGTTTTTAAGAGTTGATTATACAAGTATATGGAGAATATATTTGAATAAATCTTTCAATTTAAATACTATCACACTACCTTCAAACCGACATTTGTTGTTGCAAACCCATCATTAATGATGAAAAATGAGATGAAAGAAACTCGACTTTGGATACCAGTAGCTTTGCGTCGCCTAATCCTTCAACCAAGTAGTCTTTTCAACACGTTACTTTTTGTGGGAAGAGAAAGGGGCAGTTGAGATGTACCGAGTCCACAACATGGCTAACAATAATGCGTCATCAAAGCAACGAGGCTCTAAAGTCGTATTCCAAAGCCTCGTCCCTAAGATAATGCCAACGATTAATGATATTTTATAAACAATGCATCCAATACACATCTCATGTGTGAATATAAAGAGTTTGGAGGTGAAGAGAAACATTTTTTATTTTGTCAAGACAATAAGTCTTATCTCCACCCTTTCGAGGTTTTTTTTAAGGTTATATAATTTCAAGTGCTATTATGTTTGAGAGTGCAAAACTATTGAGATTTATACTCATTGCGTTTACTCTTTGCAACTTTGCACATCACTTTAAAGGTGCTTTGTCTTCTTTATCTATGCATCTAATTTTCTCTTGGCATTTACCTTGCTCATAGCATTCAAAAAAACTTTACAACATTTGAGTTAACTGAAATCAAAATCAGAATAGGTGATTTGAACCTCCAAAATATAAGGGAACTAGAGTTTATGTTGTTTTTGAGTGTAACCAAAATCAAATCAAATATTGAACCCAACATCCTCCACTTTCAATTTGACATGAAACTTGCAAACTAGTCAAAGTTGTTACAGCCACCTAATCAAACAAGCCACCTAAGTATATGAATTTACTTTAGATTGAGTTTAGCCACCTTAGTAACGGCAAAACTTGTTTATTTTTCGTTCTATTTTGGATTCTTTGGAAACGATGCCAATGCTTAGCTACCTTAGATATTAGTCATACCCACCTTACCAAACATGTATTCTCTCTTCTTTTTGGTTAACTCTATTACTTTTATGAAATTGTGTGTTTTTTCTTTACAAGTAGTTATTCTCTTCATACTTTTGCATTTACCTTTGACGTTTATTAATCTTTGCACGGTTATGCCTTTCATTAAGAATGTTTTCTCCTCATGTCTACACTTTATGTTTCTGCAAACTAATTCTATCTTTATCTTTGTATTTACCCTTTGAAGTTTGCTCTCTAATATATAAATTCTTCTTTACCTTTGTACTTTCATCTAAGTTGCGTCTACTCACCTTTGGTCCGTTTATCACGAGGTCATAGTTTTCACTTGTATGCATTACTAGCACCTCACTTGTGAGATATTTTCTTGTATATTTTTTATCTCTCATTTTCTACTTACGTACCTTTTGGGGTGAATGAATTTCATATCAATCTTAGTTTCAAAAGAGGGCCTAAGAATAAAATTGACAAGATGAAGGAATGAATTAGGTATGAAACGATGGACATGAAGATCCAAATTCTATATAAAAAAGGCATTAGTTATCTTGTTTATTTTTGTTCAAGGTTCCTTAGCTAGATTTATATGACATTTCATTCAACAATTGGACATTACACTATTAGAGAACTTGGAATTAAATACATACACTAAGGACTCGACTAAGGATCAAAGCCGTTAGATGAATAAGGGAGTTTTTATTTTTTTTAGATACTCATTTTCTTTTATACTCTTACACTTTAAATATGCTTTTAACAACTTTTTAGTCAATCAATGGTTTGGATCATGCTACTCCTCTAGTTCCAACATCTTTTCTTTTGTCTTTCTTTATTTGTCCTTGAGTAAGATTGAAATTTGCATTACAATGCTAGGGCTTTGTTTTTTCTACATCACTTTAATGGGCACGAGTCAAATCAGTGGAGCTATGTGATAGTCACACCATGTAATAAAGGTAGTGTGTCCTATTTTTGAAAAACATAGACTCTATAGTGTGTACAACTATACTTGTTAACCCTTCAGCATCGACACTATAATTATCCATTCAAACCTCATCACTTCCTTGCATTTTAACCCTTTGGTGCCGAGGGTGGTTTTGGAGAGACCAGAGTTTCTTGGTGGTTTTTTCTTAAAAACTCTCTTTATTCAAATTATGGAAACTATTAATAGTATTTAACTGTATAAATGTAAGCGTAGCTTAATCAAACAAGTGCCGGTTAAACTTTGGTAAGATCCGACCGTTGGATTGGAAGATTATAGTATGTCTTTGAACCGTTTAATGTACACTCAAAAATGAGATCTTGGAGGATGTGCGACTTCAAAGTTGAATAGAATTTGGGTTAAATTTTCAAAAATAAAAGTGAAGAGGTTTAGCAATGACCTATGTCAACACCTCTCCATTGCAATATTTCATGTCAAGAACTGACTCACACATAATTATTGCGAATTTTACATGTGATAGTGACTTATCCATGTACAGTTTAGGACAAAAATTATACATTAAAATATTAAAGGAGTTCGTACATTGATCAAGATTGGAGTAGATACACTAATGGAACATGAACAAGAGAACACAATCCAAAAATTTAAAACAAGATAACAAACTTCCAAACACAAGAAATGCCACATAGTACATGTGCTATATTCGTAAGTATTTACTGTATTTTCAAGTATTTGCAGTATTTTCATGTTTTGTTCATAGGTATTTTGATAGTTGCACAACTCCAAAGTGAAATTTTTTCCCCAGAAGATGACATTAAGAATTTTGCAACCCTAAACCTCGAAGTATTAAACTTAAATCTTTACAGATTTTCCGGAATTCCCTTTTCCGATGACGGAGTGACCCCATTATGGTCTCTTGGGCACTAAAGGGTTAAAACACATTAAGTTTTTTCACAAATTTTTTTTTGACATAAGATATTGTCAAACCAATTTACCATGATTTTTTCATAATTATTTAAATCGAGTTTTAGAGTTTAGGGTTATAGGGTTATAGGGCTTAGGGTTTTAGGGTTTAGAGTTTAGGATTACATGGGTGTCCTAAGGGTTTTGTAAGTCCCTAGATATTAAGTATTTAGGGGAGGTTAATATATCGATGGATTCGTGATCTCGCAAAGATTCCAGAAACCCCAACCTTTTTAAAAAATTCATAGTTATGTGAAAACCCTAATTTTTCCCTAATATGCCCTGTCCGGCCCTAATTAGCCCTAATCAGCCCTGATCAGCTCAAATTCGCCGTGATTACGTACAAATTTGCGCTTACTTTTTCCTACCTTGATTTCGTGGCAATTGCAATTAAGGAGGAAACACTTATTGCTTACAATATTGAGCACAAGTCCTAACTGATATACGGAAAAAATCATGGATGTTCAAGTGAGGTACACCGTTGAGAGTGCCAAAGAGAGCATGAAGAGAGAAAGATCTTTAAAGCAAAATGAGTGGATACCATTGCATGTGTTTGTAGAGAAAGAACTATGAATACACTATGGATAGAGAACTATGGAAAGACTCTCAATTTTGACACAGGAGTATTCGTTCTTTGCCACGGCAAACTTGGAAAACGTCATTCATTGCATTAGTACGGGTAGATCCACACATTTGAATTAGCATCACCATCCATGATGGCAACAATAATGAAAAAGTATCACAAGATAGCAACAATCATGAATATTCAACAATGCAAACACAACGCTAAAATGGGTCGGCGTGGATTCACCTATAAAGAGACTACTTACTTGCCAGTGTGACTGACGAATTGGCTGCCCACTTGTCTGCAGATGAATTGCAAGCAAGAAAATGTTACAGACAAAATCTTCACCGCTAAAATCAAAAAAGAAACCAAGCACAGAACATGCCTTGATATCTGCAGCAGTTTAGATTAAAAAACTAGGTTTTGGGCTTTGCTTAGGTCACAGCAGTAGTAAAGATTACTACATATATTGAACAGTTGTTTGGGTCAAGTTGGACATCTTTTAGGGTTTAGGGCTTAGGACTTTTCCATTTCACAGTTTTTAACACTTACACACACTTGTGTGACAAATCATAATACCAAGAACGATGATTCACAATTGAAATTAATAAACCGTCCTCAATTGAAGAGAAGGGGTGCACCTGCTTTAACGGTTGAGAGACGCAACAATTGTTTCAACCGCGACTATGCACGAATCATGGCGCCAATCACTATGCTTACGAGAAAAGATGAACCATTCACCTGAACTACTGGATGTGACTAGGCCTTTACCGAGATCAATAAGCGTTATGTCAACGCTCCCATCCTCGTCGCAGTCAATTGGAAGCTCGAATTTCACATTCATACGGATGCTTCTGATATTGCAGTAGGAGCTATGCTGGCACAGAATCCTACCAACAAAATCAACCAGCCCATGGTCTGCGCATCAAGATTACTGAGCCAAGCAGAGAAGAATTACACGATTATCGAGCGCGAAGCTTTAGCTATGGTATATGCCATTGACAAATTTCAGCACTACCTCCTCGGTAACAGGTTCATTTTCTACGTAGACCACATGGCATTGATATATTTGGTGAACAAGACTCAGGTTTCCGGACGCATTGCTTCTGGTTACTATTATTTTTGCAGTTCGACTTCACCGTCGTTTACAAACCAGGCAAGATACACGGTATTGCCGACGCGCTCTCTCGGAACTTGGTAGCAGAACTGGCCACCGGCATTACGAACGCGACGTCCGACGCCCAACTATTCAGCATACAACCGGAGTGGCTCACGACAGTCCACGACTACCTCAAGACCAGAACCTTCCCTTCCGACTGGAGTACCGAGCGTAAGAAAAGGTTAGCATACAGAGCCCTTCCATTCCAGTTAGTCGATGGCACCTTGTACCGACAAAGCAAAGATTTTTCCTTACAAAACATTATTTATGGTAAGCAAATCACATTGATTATTCGGGAGCTCCATCACGGCAACACCGGAGAACATTTCTCTATTGAGATAACTACTCGGAAAATCCTTGACGGAGGCTACTGGTCGCCGTCTTTGCACAAAGACGTTTTCGAATAATGTCGCAGTTGCGATGAGTTATAGTGAGTCGGCAGACTCAAGAAAGCCATCACCGGTAAATTACTTACTACCCTACCGACGGAACTTTTTATGAAATGGGGACTTAATTTTGTGGGCTCTCTCAAATGCACAGTCACAGGGAACGGATACATCTTGGTAGCCACCGACTACGCCACCAAATGGGTCGAAGCGGTTGCACTCCACGACAACACAGCCAAGGATATGGCGAAATTCCTGTATGACAATATACTCACTCATTTTGGCTGTCGTCTCCATTTCGTCAGCGACCAAGGCGTACACTTCAACAACAAGGTCATTTACGCCCTTAAGTGATATTTAACTAATTATGGACTATCGTGTAGTCTAGAATTAAGTCGGTTTGCAGCTGATAAACCAGAAATTGTGAATCCAGGCAAAAAAGACCCTAAAAATGAGAACATATAATGCACACTCAATACACCATTCACAATAGACCATTCAAAATTTGAAGATAAACATTTGTGCAATAGAAAATTGGATTCGAAAATATTGTATGAAATTACAAGCAAATGGAGGATTCAATTTGCCAAAAGTAAGTGATCGACTAAATGGCTGAAACTAATGGCCAAGCTAACTGCTCACACAATGTTGACAAGCTAACTCAAAAGAGGAATGTCAGCCGGCAACCGACAACAATTCACAGAGGATGAAACAAAATAGTGAGATCACTATCGACGGCCATATCTAATAGCATGAGCAACCTCGTAACGAAGTTGGCCAGGACAAGGTCAACACCTAATGTATTCACTGACTGACCCAAACATATGCATTGGATACATAAATGGTAGTAGATTGGTAGTGGAATTAGTTGTAACGCCAGACGTGCATGATGAGCTCAGGTCCCCCTGAAATGGCAATGGAATGTAGCAAGCTGAATCAGGGACTTTCCGAAGAGATATAGGGTTCATATCAACAAGGAGGACCTGGTCGGGCTTGCAAATAGCCCTGGAAAGACGCTTGGAATATAGAATCTGGAGGACCTTATAACACCATGGATAATATTCTCTCTGCTCACAATACTCTCTACCAAAAATAAATGAAATCTTGCTAATGACATCCCCGGAGAGTAGAAAATTCAATAAGGGAATCAAGTCCCAAGATTGCTGTTAACCGTAAATTAGGAGTTACCGGGAGGTCTACTGGTCTGAGTTTTACCCCGGTAATTTTCCAAGTTACTCCAGCAGGTAGATCTAGGAAACAATTTTATACCGATTTGACCTAACTGTCAGATTTGGTTGTACTGTGGTATAAAAGCAATAGAGCCAAACTCATTGGCACGCCACATTTTTTCAGATAACTGATTTCTTGCTTCAAGTACTTATTCTCTTCTGACTTTGTGCCTACCGAGTAGTTTTCTGTCTGTATTTGTATACTCTGATCAATTTGTCTTTCCTCAATTTGTGACTACCGACCTAGTTCTGAGTGTTTCATAGCGAATTTCCTTTAAACTCCTTTCCCTCGGTATTGATTACCAAGTAGGTTCATACAAGGAGGAGCTACTATTTAGCGACCATCTAGTGTTCGAATTCTAGAAATTGTTTGCTTAAAAGCACGGAGTTACCGATCCCGGTACTCTATGATTGATTAGTATCTGTGTGACGCCGCACCTTTTACACCATCCGTCTTACCGAGCTCATTAGTTGTTATCAAAGTCCGGTTATCCCCATTCCGATACACCAGACTTTCCCATGGCCCGATGCCACACTCGATCTGCAGGTCCACCGCCCGAGTTCGACCTCGAGGCAATCACAACTTCTAACGCTCGCATTCACCGCAGCGTACAAGATCTTCTACCTTCACCGATGTTCCGAGCCCCCTCAACAGCCACTCATCCGACACGACGGCCTCAACCCTTACTCGCGGCGGACGAATTATCCACCCCGCAGGAACTTCAAACCGCACAACATCCACACTCGTCTACCTGGTAGCGCCCTTCTTCCGACTCGGTACTCCTCAACCCAGCAGCTACCGGGGAAGATTTACACCTGACAAACGAAGAACGCAAACGGTTTCGTACCCAAGCATTTCTTCAGTCCTCGGAAATCCAAGACTGACTTCAACAACTACCACACAAAGACGCAACGGACAAAGAACTCATTGCTGCTCTAGAACCGACACCTCAACTGGACCTCGATTTAGCTGCGTCTCGGTTACAACTTCCACATTTACGTTTACGCCAGTTTCAACAAGATCAAGGACGTGCCCCATCCATGCACCACACAATTCGACGACAACTGATTCCAGGACATCAATATCCGGTGCAACAACAATTTTTTGATTTTCATCCTCCACATCACCACCATCAGGTTCGTCCCAGACCCCCTATTCGATTTTGCACATTCTGTGGCTATACCAACCACCACTCCATTTCCTGTCCGTATAACTACCCCCAACCTCGCCGCATTGTGGCTCCGGGAGTATGGACCCCAACCTACCGACCTACCGGCGACCTAAGCGTTCCAAATCAACGTCCTACCTCGACCGCCCGAAAAGCGGTACCGTATCCCAAATACAAAACCGGTAAGTGCCTCCAATCACATTGCCGTAAATTTGAATCTGCTATTAGATTAAATGGCGAAACGGAAACCAGGGTCCAACTGGAGTTATTCGGTAATTCTCTCATAGAGAAAGAGTGGAATTGGTTTGCATATCATAGACGGATACATCCTACCAATACATTGCAGGAGGTGTTTACCGCATTCAAAAGGCGCTACCGAATCATCAAGACGGACGACCAAACGTACATCCAATTTTGTACAATCAACCAACAACCGAATGAATCTGTCGACGACTACGCCAAACGTCTCCAACAACTAGCGGAAAATCTAACAGTACCTCCGGATGATATGTTCATGTTGAGCAATTTCCGCGCTGGCTTATTGGAATATTTGCAGGTAGCCACGGTAGGACTTCAACGACAGACATTTTCCAAAGCAGTGGACTCGGCATGCACTGCAGAAGAAGGCTTACTGAAATCTCGGCAACCGACTGTTCTATCGACTAGTACCGGAGACAACCCCCGACGTAACCTCAAGTGTACCGGATGCGGTCGTATGGGCCATGAATGGAGAACGTGTTACCAAAATCCGGCACGTGACTACGGGAAGAAAACCGACACGGCTTCCGTCCATCAGATTCAAACTCAGCCAGCACCAACTTCGGTAAGTACCGAAAACTGCCGTAATTCTCGTGGTGTTACCCCGGTACAACGGTACCCATACAATGTATGTGGTTCACTCGAACACCCGGGACATCGTTGTCCACTTCTATTGGATGAGGATGTTAAAAAAGCCATTCAAAACAAACTACCCGCAAACTCGGGGTCCTCGGTAATCATTACCGATGTCCATACGGTCGATGTTTCTCACGCCGGCCCTCGCACCCGGAGTCAGACACAGCGTTCGGACCCGGTAATACCGGACAATCCTGCACCAACTACCGAAGCAGCTCGCACAACTAAGGCGTTCGATTGGCGAGCAGAAGAGCAGCTGCGCAAAGCCATGATAAAGACGGTCCTTGATATTCAAGACCTCTTGCCATTGGAGCCACCATCACCTCGCGTTATTCCGACCGCTCCAGATAGCTTCATGAACATCTGCGAGACCATTCTTCAACAAATCGAATCACAAACAATCCATGTCAGTCTAAAAAACCTTATGGCTATTGCACCCAGCATCACCAAACATATCCACCGCCGTCTGGGTGAGATAAACCTGTCCTCCGTCCCGGTTACCGAGCCACCCACCGTGGCAGTCCATTCGGTAGTGGCGATCGACCGCCACATGCCGATTATCTCAGTCAGAATTAGAAATCACCAATTACATGACGTTCTGCTAGATGGAGGATCGGGATCAATGTCATCACCGAAATCGAGCGACACAGACTTGGACTACCGACCCTAACCCCGACACCTTTTAAATTAAGGATGGCGGACAGCTCCCTCGTCCAACCACTTGGCTTGCTCAGGGACATCAAGATCTTTATTCACGGTATTCCCTATATCATTATCCTCACCGTCATTTCTTGTAAGGATGTCAATTCGGCATATACGCTATTGCTCGGTAGACCACGGCTTAGGGACGCTAGAGTAGTTCACGATTGGGCTAACGACCACATAGAGATCATGGGTAATGGTACCATCTAAACAGTACAGATTAACCGGGAATTAGGCTTTGAAGCCACGACTCTCGATGCTCTTGTCTGCTACAATTATTTGGAGGGCCTTACAAATGAAGAAGAAACCATCCTACTCAAACCAGAGGAGTTCCTCCACCCCATTGGAACATTGGCAATCGACAACCTGTGCCAGCTAAGCACTACCGAGCTCACTTTACCAGCCATAACCCATACGGAAGGCAGCATGCCAGGCGATGAAATACTAATCTAGGAGAAGGTAAAAGCCATTTCGGTAGCAAAATGGTCTCAGACCGAGGAAGAGCAGCTACGAGACCTCAACCTCGGTACCAATACCGACCCCAACATTATTCATATCGGTACTTCCGTCCCGGATTCCCTCCTACTAGAGGCCGAAGAATTATTCCGCGCTTTCAAAGACGTCTTCGCATGGTCATACCATGATCTACGTGGCATCCCGGAACACATTGCTCAACACAAGATTGAACTCGAGACCAGTATACCCCCAACCCATCAGGTACGCCACCGAATGAATCCCAATTATGCCGCAATTGTAAAAACTGATCTTGACAAACTTTGCAGGCCAGCTTTATAGAACCAGTGAACCATGCCACTTGGTTATCACCAATGGTCGTGGTACCAAAGAAGAACGGCAAACATCGAATTTATGTTGATTTCAGGCGTCTCAACAAGGCAACCAAGAAGGATCCATATCCACTACCGTTCACCGACAAAGTCCTCGACTCGGTAGCAGGCCACGAAATGTACTCCTTCCTCAACGGCTTCTCCGGATATCACCAGATCAAGATTGCACCCGAGGACCGCCAGTAGACGGCGTTCATTACCGACTAGGGTGCCTTTGTGTCGGTAGTAATGCTGTTCGGTTTGAAGAACGCTCCGTCGAAGTACCAGCGTGCAGTTAACCAACCTTTCAAGGAATATCTTGGTGATTTTATGAAACTATTCCTCAACGACTTCAGCATTTATAGTACACCTGAGATGCACCTCGACAAACTCCGAAAGTTTTTTACCAAATGCTGTGAGTTTGGTAGAAGTCTCAATCCCAAAAAATGCTGTTTTTTAGTTCGATCTGGTGTTATTCTTGGATATGTTGTCTCCGCCGAGGGCAAATTCCCAGATCCGAAGAAAATCGAGGCTCTCGTCACAATACCTCACCCTCGCAACAGCAAGGACATCCAGGTCTTTAACGGCCTACGGTCTTTAACGCCCTAACGGTCTTTAACAAGAAGGGGTGCACCTGCTTTAACGGTTGAGAGACGCAACAGATGTTTCATCCGCGATTACGCCTGAATTATGGCACCAATCACTTTGCTTACAAGAAAAGACCAACCATTTACTTGGACTACCGAATGTATCCAAGCATTTATCAAGATCAAAAAGCGTTATGTTAACGCTCCTATCCTTATTGGAGTCAATTGGAAGCTTGAATTTCACATTCATACGGCTGCTTCTGATATTGCAGTCAAAGCTATGCTGGCGCAGAACCCTATCGGAAAAATCGACCAGCCCATCATCTACGCATCTCGACTACTGAGCCGTGCAAAGAAGACTTATACGACTACTGAGCGTGAAGCTTTAGCTATGGTATACGCCATCAACAAATTTCGACACTACCTCCTCGGTAACAAGTTCGTGTTTTACGTAGACCACAAGGCATTGATCTATTTGGTAAACAAAACTCAAGTTTCCGGACGTATTCCTCAATGGTTACTATTGTTTCTGGAATTTGACTTCACCGTCATTTACAAACCGGGCAAGACACACGGTATTGCCAACGTGCTTTCTCGAAACACAGTAGCCGAACCGGCAACCGATTTTACCGATGCCATGTCCGGCGCCCAGCTGTTCAGCATACAACCAGAGTAGCTAACCACCGTCCACGACTACCTCTAAACCGGAACTTTCCCTTCCGACTGGAGTATTGAGCGCAAGAAAAGGTTAGCCTACCGAGCCCTCCCATTCCAGTTAGTCAATGGCACCTTGTATCGGCAAAGCAAAAAAAATTCTTTACAGAAGGTCATTTCCGGCGAACAAACCACATTGATTATCTGGGAGCATCACCACGGCAACTCGGGAGGACACTTTTCTACCGAGATTACCACTCGGAAAATCCTCGACGCCGGTTACTGTAGGCCATCTCTGCATAAAGAAGTTTTCGAATATTGTCGGAGTTGCGACGAATGTCAACGCGTCGGAGGACTCAAGAAGGCCATGACCGGTAAATTACTTACCACCCTACCGACGGAACCTTTTATGAAATGGGGACTGGATTTTGTAGGCCCCCTCAAACGCACAGTCGTAGGCAACCGATACATCTTGGTGGCCACGGACTACACCACCAAATGGGTCGAAGCGGTTGCACTCCGCGACAACACCGCCAACGACACGGCAAAATTCCAGTATGACAACATCCTCACCCATTTTGGCTGAACACTTCATTTCGTCAGCGACCAAGGCGTACATTTCAACAACAAGGTCATTTAAGCCCTTATTGAGCACTTCCTATTGCGCCACACCACATCCACCACATACTACCCTCAAAGAAATGGCCAAGTCGAGTCCACCAACAAGGTGATTGTCCAACTCCTCCAGAAATTGGTCAATCACAACCGAACGGACTTGGACCGATAGTTTCAGACACTCTTGTTCACCTACCGCACCGCTTTCAAGATCGGTACCAGCCATACACCATTTCAACTTCTGTATGGCATTATCTCTTTAATGCCTACCGAATACTTGATACCGACCAAGACCACACCTAGCAACCATTCACCTAGTCGGGTTTTTACAGCACGCACTGCCGATCTGGAGTGTTTGGACAAATCTCAATACTGAGCTCTCGAGACTTGAGGGATATCACAATGGACCCGCGACCAATGGGCCAACACCACGGGCCCAACACATCAGTTCTGACAGGGCGATCTGTTACTCTGGTATGCCAAAGGTGCTAACATCCACCCTGGTAAGCAAAAGAATAAATGGTTTGGGCCTTACCAAGTTTAGTACCCACTACCCGATAATACAGTATTACTCTTTGCAGTTGACAAATTCGATCCCAATCCGATCATAGTCAACATCAACAAGCTCAAACCCTACCGATTCCTCAATGACGACCAACTCCTTCAA
Source organism: Pohlia nutans (assembly GCA_022496805.1). NCBI lineage: Eukaryota > Viridiplantae > Streptophyta > Bryopsida > Bryales > Mniaceae > Pohlia > Pohlia nutans. The sequence continues at coordinate 6,199,200 of CM040106.1, read as the reverse complement.
GCAGCCCGGACTGTCCCGGATAGAAGTGCCATTCTACACCAACCGGACAATCAAAACGCAACCGAGGACGAGGGCGAGGCCGATGATGAGGTCACCAAGTGTTCCATCCACACCAACTTCATTACCGTCAAAAAATTTTCTTTGTCTACTCGGAATACCAAATTGCACCTCGGAACCAAACCGAAGCATTTTTCGGCTCGACCTTCTCCACCGACTCGGCTACTGACCTTAGTAGCCGCCCCAACGATAGCTGCACAGTTCCCAACAACGGCGCTGCTCGAATTCACCGAACCGACCACCTCGGTACCACCGAAGCAAAAACCGTATTGAGAACCAAGTTTGGTATTTTCCAACCCTATGGCGCCGCCAGTCTCCCAACCAAGTTTACACTCACCCACTCCTTCTTTCTTCACTCCACCGCCGTCTTCATTCATTTCATTGTTCTCCTCTCCTCCTATTTATCCCGTTTTCACCATGTCGTCTTCCGCCGCCACGGTTCTTTCTCCCTCTCAGTTAACTCTCCGCCTCTGCCCTTCATCTTCGTCTCCTTCTATTCTTCCCCAGCCTCCACGGCCGGTAGCTACCGATCACCGCCACCGACACAATCAACCAAGGCGAATAGCGCGGATTAGAATTCTCCCTCCTTCTTGCTTGGTAGCCGCTCCCTCTTCTACCTTCCGAGAGAGAACGCGAGGAACTCTCCGTGTGCGTTTTTGTAGGTTGACAGTGCAGAAGAAGACATCGGTAGACAGTCACCGTGCAAACACTTCGTGCGGCAACCCAGTAACCGAAGAATGGAAAGACATCTCGTGCCACCCGCTCAACCACATGCTTGCCTCGAAAGACTTCGCCTCCACAAGTCCAACCGAACGCGAATGGATTCACCGAGTCGGCCTCGACGGCTTTGTCAACCTACCGTGGGGCCAAATCCCAATCCGCAAAGACGTCGTGGAGAATTTTCTAAACACCGTGCACAGAATCCCGCAGTTGTCGATCATCGGCGAAGCACTCGGTAGGGGCTACATCATCACCTCGGCAGACATCACCACCATTCTTCGATTACCGACCGGCACGACTAGCGAGGTCAACTCTAGCCCGGATCCGGCCAAGTTCAAATACTGGAAAGTCGGTACCGGGTCACATCCGCTCACTCACCGAGTCGACACCGACGGGTATAGTGTTTTGCAAGGGCCGGTAGAGTTGCGGCATCGGAAGTATTGCATGCTGCACGGTATCTACTTCAAGAGGAAGCAAACTTATACGTCCAAACGGTATGTCCACGAGATACTGACCATTGATGACCTCTCGCTTACCGGTACCGCCACTTGGAACTGGGCAACCTTCATGCTCGGTCAGCTTCAGAAAGAACTCACCACCATCAAGGGAGGAACATCTCCACAGTGTTTCTCGGCCGAAATTTGGGACATGCTCCTCCAAGGACTCCAAGCAGCCAACACCACGACTACACCAGCAGCACCTATACCCGTATCGGATACAACTCCACCTCCTTTGGTACTGTGCCTGGGACTCGTGCATCGGTACTCGCCGGGCAAGCGGCGGTCATCACTGCCCCTCTTGAACTTCCCTGACCTAGGGATCTCGTCTCGATTCCGCAGCTGACAGCTACCGATTACCACTACATCCAAACGCAAGACCCGCCCAGAGTTAGCCGACGTCCTACAAGAATTCGGCATGAATCCTCGACTCCAAACCGAGCATGGCGGCGGTTCCTCATCTACACACCGGTCATCTCAGTGCACTCTGTCACCACCAATTCTGTCACCGAATCGCGAATCCTCGGAAACCCCGGAGATCATTGGCGAAAATCGCCTCGGATCAGTTCCACCGTTACGGACACAACCACTGTTTCCGCCATTCCAGACTCCAGATATGCACACTACCGAAGTCACTCGTACTACCGGTGTTCAAGTATCTACGCAGATGGCACCTCCACAGACCTCGATTACCCCACCAACCGAACGCAGCAACCCTCCGCATAGTTTTCTCCACCCACCTCTGAACCTAGTACAGAATGTACGTTTCCTCCGCCAAGGTAGAGACGCAAGTTCGGGACCTCACCATCTCCGACCAAGCAGCTCATCAGCGCCAACTTGACAGCGCCCAAGCTCGGATTACCGAGCTGGAAGGCCAACTCGACACCTCCCGAGCCGAAGCTCGACAGCCACTATCGATCTTGCTTGGATTCGGCATGACCGTGAACGCTACCGCCTCGAAGTGGATGCCCTTACCAAAAAAGCTGAGGACATCCTCTTGAGCGTAGTCCCCACGGACCGGGACCAACTCAAAACCGAGAAGGGCAAGAACAAGATCACCATCGACTCACTCCGGCAATCACTCCAGAACGAGTTGACCCACGTCACAGCACTTTCTACCGAGATGCAGAGCCTGGCTGCCGACTATGCGATGCTACACAGCCAGGAGCAAAACATCAACGACTCTGCCGTGCGAGCGTAGAATGGAGAGCGTAAGAGCGGAGAGCAGTGATTTGGAGAGCATACAATCTTGCTAAATTAAAGTTTTGACATTATTTTTAGAAAACATATTTCAAATATTAGAATTTTACTATTTATAGTAAATTAATGGGACCTATGACCGCTGCACCTAAGACCGTGTGTTTGCAGTAAAGAATATAAAATTTTGCAGTCAATCTGGAAAATGTTGGGCAAAATAGTATAAATGGATATAATTGGTCTAACATATAGTAGAATATTTTTTAAGTTTTTTTGCAAACAAATGATCAATTTGTTAAAATAAGTAGGCAATAACTCCAATCAACTACAACTTATAGTGTTGTACTCTGTAATAGAAATCTATGATTCTCCTATCCATCTAAACCGCAAAACAACCTCAGCAGTCCATTAACCATTCTTCGGTTTGGGGGTTTCTGGGCCACGACAAAACATGGCATCTGGCACTAAGGAATCTTGATAATCCCAGCAGCTACCAGAATCTGCTGGACCTCGTCCGTGCTTAGAGTGGGGGCATGGATGAAAGTGTCCACTTTGTAGTCTAGCTTGCAAAGGAAGCGAAAGACATAGTAAAGGTGCTTGTAGTTGAAGTACATACCACGCCTTCCAATTGCAGAAGTCATGCTGTGATAATGCGGGCATGTACAAGCTGGAAAATTGCAGAGAGTGATGTTGTAAGTGTTCGTAGTTGACTCGACTTCAAATTGTAGGACAACGATCACTCCTAGACCCGGATACGGAAGGAGGTTCACTCGGACAATTGCGGCCTTGACGTTGCGGGCACTCTCCTATTGGTTTCTGTGAGCTTTTGCGGGCGCTTTGGAGTTGCGGCGCACGCTCTTGCCGCTCCAAATGGTGGGGACACGATCAGAATTTGGAGGTTTCAGATGAGTCCACAACACCGCCTCAAAGAACTTAGATCCTGCGAAGAGGCGCCGTGGCCAGAGCCGAGTTGTAGATTGAAAGTGGAAACCAGCCTCTTGGAGCTCCAAGACCTCGTGACGGGACAAATTGGACCCAGTTAGGACTGGCCAAATATCAGGGATCTCCGGACGCGTTATAACAAACCCACGCTTAGGACCCGTTACGCACCTTGCAATTTGGTCCGGACAGAACCAGAAGTCTTCTGTGTCGCTTCCCTCAACGCAAATTTTTTGTTTGAGGCCCCTGTAGGTAGGAGCTGCAGTTGCTTTGCCTCCCCTAACGATGAGCATCTGGCATTTGGAATTGTTATTTGCCTGTACTGCATGACATCGTTTTTTGGACTTCTGCGTTATCCTCGCAATGTGCCATTAGGTCACATCGCAGATTGTTTCCAAAACGTGTGACGTGAAAGGCACAAGAGCTTCAGAATCAAGTGTCTCATGTGCAGTTTGGCGGGCAGTAGCTGAACGAGTCTGGACACGTGGGTGCAAGAAGTTTACCTTGTCTGGACGATGGGAGTCACCTTCTGAACCAATAGGCATGTCTAACTTCCTCTTCGTGGAACCAAAAACCTCCTCGCCCTCTAGATGCGGTACACGGTTGCAGAAATCTTCACCCCCGGGCATTATAGCAATTGCATCAGCTATCTTCTTTCCGTCCTTTGGTTGCAAAGCTCGCTTAAGTTTCAAGTCATGTTTAGAAGGACCTTTTCCAGACCCTCCGCCACACAAGTACGAACGGTAGTTGGTCATTTGCATGAAGGCCCGGGCCCAGTCGTCGGTGGTTGCTACGAAGAGGTCAGATCCGCGATTTCCCGAAGACAACAGCCATCTATTGTGAACAATTTCTACTAAATTGCAGGTTGGGATGTCCGCGAGTTCTTTTGGAGTAAGGTTTAGGACAGACAAGAGGAAGACAAACATCAGAGAAAATAAACACAATATATATCCTATGCCAAGATCACACGGTATTGAGATAGTCGTAGCTAAAGGAAAAGTAGAATGTGAGAGTTGAAGCGAATAGAAGGCCACACCGTTTCCATAAATCCTCCTCACTAGCAATAGCAGAAATGCCAAAAGGCCAACCCATCTTCTAGTTCCCGGATTGCATCTTCAATTGCTGCTCCGGATGAATACCACCATGCCCGAAGCTTTTGATACATCAGCCGCCTCAGCCATCGAGGTAGCATCCTTGTACTCTCTGCACAACCTGGTGTGCTGGTTCCAAAAGCTTTTTGCAATTAGCTTCTCCGTATGCTTGTGCATGCTTGTAGACCAATGAAACAAGCATGTCCTCGTCCGGACCACCATAACCACGGATGGGTCTCCAGATCCATAAGCAATGCGTACCGCATTGAAATTAGCTTGTGCACTATCAAACATGAATCCTTTGAAATTAGGTTCAGGAACACCATTTCTAGCCATCACTTTGTTTAGGCATTTCCAGAAAATGACTTGGCCATCCATACCTTTGGTTTGCATGTCACAAACCGCAATGGTCATGACTGTGCAGTACGTAGAATCGTTTACGTGACAAGCCAGCACTGTCCAAGTCTTGACTCCCTTCACGTGGTCCAACATAATGAAACAATTCTGAAGGTCTCCTCCCGGCTGCATTCGGCGCACAAGGTCAACTCCACTACCGGGACCATCCACGAGCATCTTGAACAGGTACACTTTGTCTTGCCCTTGACCGAAGAAGATGATGAAGTGGATGTACTCTATCTTTGCCACCTTCTTCGTTTCCGGAATCCTGTCAATTTCGCCTTTACCTTTGGCAGATGCGCGGAAGGATGCGATGATGTTTCGAACGTTTGGAGAGCTGAGCATGCGAAATTTGTCTATGACCTCATCCAATTCCGCTCTGCAAAGCATCTCCTTTGGACCTAGTCCAACATGGACTAAGAAGGTATCCATGAACTCCTTACATGCTACTAATGCAATAGCAGAGTTCTTTGCCGTTGGTGTCTTCTGAATTTTTGACGCAATCAAGCCCGTGATGGTCTCCATAGATTCTTGGCATTGCGAGTTGCTACGGGGTGGCGATGGTGTCCTAAATGTATGCATGCTCTCGACCTACCTACAACATTGAGTTCATAATAGATACGCGCGGGGCACACAGCAAAACAAGATGGAATCGATTTGCAAACCCTGCAAACCAGAGACAAATCTGACTGCGGACCCAGACCTACATAGAATGGTTTTATGGTTGTTCCCGTCCATTCAATCTCGTTCCTTTTAGAAGTGCGTTTTAGATAAGCACAGTCAGCATTTTCACAACAAAGATGGCCCACGCACGCTGACCTTCTGAACGTAAGCCCCAAATTATTGTTAATATTGGAAGTGAGAGTGCACGTCCAAACATGACCATCATACCGTTTGTCCATTCCTTCCATGCTCTTGGCACTCGAGGAATAAACACTCCCTCTACACGCAGGCAATTCAAAAACAACATCCCCATCAAACGTGGGCGGCAAGAACTGAACCTTTTGATATTCAATGGCGTTGAAATCAATCTGGGCCAATTTGTTTCGACAGCCAGGAATGCAATGCATTTGTTTCAGACATTGCATGATACTCAGAGAATCAGAAGAAGCAAGATAGAGAGGAGGACGAGACAAATAGGAGGAAGATGGACTTGTACATGGTGTGCGATAAGTGGACCGATGAGGAAGCGGGAATGGATTCAATGTCTTTCCCTCGTTAGATCTACACTGGGCAAGTGTCTCTCTATCTTATTTGCTAGAGAGTTCTACAATCGAGGTGCTCTTGTTTTACTTTGCGAAGCTTAAGCATGCTCTCAGCAGCTGATCGAGAAGTATGGGGGGTTTGAGAACACTGCGTGGCACGAACCGGAGCTTCTACAGTAGAAGTATCAGAGTTGTTAACAAGGATCTCAGTGGAGGCCGCTAACTGAGACGGTGTCATACCATACGCTCTATACTGAATAGGGTGAAGGAGCCAGTAATAGCCATCGTGATCCTCACATCTAGCCGCAGGACAGCTTCTTTCACTATTCCGTAATTCTCTAAAACTTCTCCAATCAGCATGCTAGAGGTTTCTGCGATTCCGAAACGGATGGTGAGGAGATTAGCGAGGACCCTCACAAACCCCTCATCGCCTACGGGAACAACTAGAGGGACTTCATCACCTTCGAAATGAATTGAAGCCATTCTGCTATGCATGGGATGTTTGTACTGTCACGGAAAGAAGTGGGAAGGAAATGAGAGTTCTTGTATTTATTCTCTTAACCCGGACAATCATGGTAAAAGCAGGTTTTGGTGATTCTGACATACCAGTAAAGTAACTTTTTTTTGAATTATATCGCAGGATGAAAACAACGTGGACGTTATAGGACCGAATTTCAAAGACAGCCGCCATCTCATACTAAAAAACTCTTGTGACAGGTAAGGTGATTCTGCTGGAATCGCAAAATGAGTCCACTTTATGTAAATGACGGCTGCATGAACATTGCAGATGCTAATCCTCTGACAGTTGAGCATCGTGCTGAGAAAGTAGGTAGCCTGTTCTGAAGCCATAATGAACCAGGAATGAAGCTTGATAATTAATTAATATTCCAAATCTATAAACGGTGAACATGTTCAAAGATAATAAGTAAACAAAAACGACAACATCACAGAATGCGTTGACGGCCGAGGCAAAATGGAGGCTACGTTCATGCACGTTGCAAGCAATGCTCATATTAATAAAATAGATTACATTTTTTTTGAAAGCTTGTTCATAGCTCCCTATGTATTTTCTCAAGATCTATCTTATGCTAAAGATTGCTACTGACAACGTCAATTGAGTTGTATGTGTTGCCTCCAGAGAACGATAAGTCTAAATTACGCCTTGCACCGGGGAGGAATTGAAGGACTCGTCGTCATCAGATTCTGAGATGCTCTTGACGTCAAGAATGGAATCCCAAAATGGAGGCTTGGGTTCGTCGTCGAAGTGCTCTTGGACGGCATCGAAGATGGCCTTGGGCTCGATTTGAACGTCCTTGCACTAGATATTGCACGGATCTGGATGTCCAAGTACGTCGCAAACATAATGACACCATATCAACGTCCACAAAACAGGAGGCCAAGGATAGAAATCCCAAATTCCACACAAGATATCATGTCGTACAAGAACGCCTTTTTCCAAGCGCAGGATGGAGATGTCAACGCGCCAGTCTTTGCAACACAGCATCTCGCTCATCCACATTTCAATTGCCCCCTGCAAGCTGTCAACACGGTATCTCATTTGGACAAACCTATCATTCTTCCACAACATAGGGTAGTCGTCGGTGCTTCGACTCGACCCGAGTCTCCAAGTCAGTTTCTCAAACCTGCGAGGAGTATCACCTTCCATCACGAGATTAAAGATATTGGACAGAAACTCAAGCGAGCATGTGAGAAGGGAAAGCTATCACCAAAGATGCTGTACCTCCTTTCTTGGCCACATGGAGTGATCTGTTTAGTGACACTTGTATGTTTAGCCCTCATCAGATGAAGATTTGGACATCGTCTCATCTTTGTAGCGCTGGGTGGTATTTGGAGTGTGGTCTCAACGCCGTACCGGACGTGGAACGGGCCCTTTTCGACTACGCGGAGAATGCAAAGGAAATCATTCTCCTTGACACTGTCGACGGCTCCATGGACAAGGCTGCGAAAGCCAAAGCGATAGCAAAGATACAGGCTCAAGATCTCAAAAAGAAGGAGCAGATGGCGGCCGCTGCTGAGAAACGACTTGCTAAAGAAGAAGCGAAACGGATTAAAGAGGCCGAGAAGAAACCAAGCAAAGAATGAGAAGACAAGATTGAAACGAGCGGAGAAGAACAAGGTTGGCATCACGAACAACTCGACAGTGGTGGATGAAGCTCAAAGCAATCGGGCACCAAAGGACGCTGGCAAGACTTTGAAAGTACCTGTGATCTCTTCTACCCAAGAACGACTCACTCAAGGACCCGTTGTTGATGAGGTTGCAACAGCCTCACACGCTACAAATGATGAATTCTTTCTGAATTTGTCCTTTTCATCTCTCTTGCCGGAGGACAAACCGCCGCTTCCTGCCTTCAAAGACATCGTGGCATTTTTGGAGAAGGTACTGCTAGTCCTTCAACATTGCTTTCTAGTCTTGTCAACTTTAATTTTGTTGCATAAATCATCCCCGTGTCCTCTAATGCAACTACCTCTACATCTTAAATTCTGTTGCTGCATCGTGGAGATCGGGATCGAGTATTTAAGGGTCGCCGTAATGCGAAAGCCACCGTTGACCTCATGTTGGTGGACTACCCAGAGGATCTGCGCGTCCCCAGTGTATCGGACCCCTTTGACGACATCCCACTTTGGAACAAGTTGGATCCTACTACTTTGGATGCCATATTTGACTTCGCAGATCACCACATTCATGACGGTGGGGCCATGGTCATCATCCACCCTTACGACATGGTGGTGAAGTCTTCTGTACTTGGGTATGCGAAGAGTTATGGGTTCATGGAGAGGAAAAACTGGTTTTGCATGAATCGCTTGCACTTGTGTCATTCGAGTAAGCTGGAGTTGACGGTACGATTTGCTAAGACCTTTATCTCAACTTGTCCATGCGATATAACTCTAAATATAATTTCCCTGCCTTTTGTGTTTTTTCTTTTGATTGTCTTCTGATGTCACAGACACACAGATTTGGTGCCTACCTTCTGGTTAGATTGGAGGGTTCTACCTTCCAATTCAATCCGGTGTCGTCCATGAACGAGTTCGGAGTGGACCCTGGTTCGGACGAGTAGCTGCAAAACTACACCACCAAGATTGACCAAGCTATGAACGGCTCTATGCCCTATCGTGGACCCAGAGAGAAGAGCGAAGGCTTTTGGCAAGTTCTAATCGAGGCTTATTCCAAGCCAGGAGACATTGTTCTAGACTACCACGCCAAGACTGGTGAATCCCTACCACCCTAACTAGCTTTGAAGTTTTTACATTTAATCGACGATATTCTATCTATCTATTCATAGTACGTTTTTTCATAGACATTGTATGTGTATTCCAGGCGCTTCCATTCATGCTTGTAGGAATGTCAATCGCCACATTGTGGCTTTAGAGGAAAACAAGGCCATCTTTGATGTTCTCATTGCTCCTTTGGCGCGTCCGAAGGCTACCCTACCATCGCCACAGCCTTCCGGATTGAAGTGTTCTCAGGACCCAGACAATATGGAGGTTGTACCATCGCAGGTCAAGAGAAGACGTACGAGTAAGTAAGTTTGTTTTAATTCAAATTCCCTTGTTCAACACGCCCAATACCGACGTGCCTACCAGGTCTGATGACGATACGCTCACATTTCAACGCACCATCTGTACTCATCCAGATATTGCGGAATAGAATCCTTCCTGTTCTATTTTTGTACCACATGTATTTTAACAAGTTCAAGGTGTGAACTTGGTTTAGAGGAGGGATGGTGTTAACCGTAAATTAGGAGTTACCGGTAGGTCTACCGGTCTGAGTTTTACCCCGGTAATTTTCCAAGGTACCCCAGCAAGTAGATCTAGGAATTACTTTTTTATCGATGTGACGTAACTGTCAGATCTGGTTGTACTGTGGTATAAAAGCAATAGAGCCAACCCCATTGGCACGCCACATTTTCCAAGATAACTGATTTCTTGCTTGAAGCATTCTCTTCTGACTTTATGCCTACCGAGTAGTTTTCTGTCTGTACTTGTATCCTCTAATCAATCTGTCTTTCCTCGGTTTGTGACTACCAACCTAGTTCTGAGTGTTTCATAGTGAAAACTCCTTTCCCTCGGTAGCTACCAACCCCTCCGGTACTGATGACCGAGGAGGAGCTACCAATTGCATTCTGGACCACAGTCCTACATGGAATCTAGCAAACAACATACGAAACAACTTCTTAAGACCAAGACGCTTGACAACGTTTTGATGAGCATTTCATCTATGAGGCTGATCGAACATTCAAATTGATGTAGCAAAGCAATCCAGCGACATAGAGGACAACACATTTCTTCGTTGGATGAGGTTGAGCAATATCAGCATCCATGTACAAGTCTCCTCGAACATAGAAACAAAATATATGAAACATGGAAAGATAAAACCATATCGGCTGGCAGCCAATACGACTAGAATAGAGTTGCAAGGAGACAACATGCAGCCACATAATACAAGAAAAGATAATGAACTCTGCTACCAAGATGAAGACGGGAATAGAGCAAACATGCGACTTAGGCATGGGAGGAAGATATAGGGTTGAAATAAAATGTGAAATAGTCATTCCACGTAAAGTGATAATACAAAAATATCAAAAATGAGTTCTCAAAATTGTACAGTTAAGTTCGATAAGTAAAAGCACTACACTATGAAGTATAGACAAATATACGCCTAGCCTATCAAATATATACATATATATGAACTCTACAAGGTGCCAAAATATCCTATACAGCGTATTGGTCGGCAGCTGACATGCAGATGGACATCCACATCGAGGTTGCCGGGTGCCTTGACTTGAAAATCTCCATCGCTCAAAAACTGGATGGAGTGTAAAAAAACTCTGGACCTTAGGCTTGAGTTGAAAAAATCTCCATGAAAAAAAAACAGGATGGAGGATGCATACTCAATCATAGAGTAGCATAGGGGACAAGCTCCTTGTACACTTTGTGCATTCACTACTAGAAAGTGCGTAAAAACCAAGACAAAACCAACACACATCTCTTAGAACCAACAGAGAATGGGTTTAACGTAGCAAACATTTAGTCATCTGCATAGAACCAACAAGTTTTCTCTTAGAACCAACAAGTTCCTTTTGATTTTCCGGAATCAACTGTTCCTAACCGGCTAACCCGCACAGAACCAACAAAATTTTTGTTGATTTTGTGCGGGTTAGGAATCCCATTTCTCTAGTAGTGATTGTGTGATGGGGAAGCAGGCGACGCTTCCCAATTTTGCGATTGGCAGCGCAAAACGCGGAACCGTCATCCCAGACTGGTGCAACCTCCAAAAGAAGGGCTGAAGAGTGCTAGTAAAATATGGCTCTTCACCAGGCTTCGTCTCCGAATGCATTGTACACCTAGGAGGGTGAACGGCGTTGTATGGATTGTTGAGAACATTCTCGTACGGGGTGTCATCCACAAGAAGGGTGTTGGATTCATTGGCACCAAGGGTTTGCAGCTTGAGGCTCCGCTTAAGCAGCGCGGATAGTGGCTTCTGCAAAAATGGCCTCTAGGGATATTTAGGATCCCTATATTTACTCTCCCTACAACAATTCAAGCCGAATGTCAGACAATCTTCAGGAAGGCGGGGGATGTGCTCATGAATAAATTTCATCCTACGAAGGAGGTTATCCTCAAGTACGCACGACCAGAAGAGAATCACAAATTGAGCATCTATACAAAAATTCAACAACTGCATCAGACCCAGCCTAGCTTGTTCCTCACTCTTCTTCATTCAATGTATAGGCCCCGCTACAATTTTGGAGGGTTTATAATGAATCAACGTCCTGTTAACGTCAAAAACAATAAAGTATTTGAGGGGGGCTACCTCAGAAGCACAAGCAATTACAGGCGCCATGGCATTGCTGCCTTCATCATCGTCTGAAGCCTCGGAAGCATTGCTACCGGCGCTAGAACCATCACCGTAGTCCACCTGCTCCACTGAAGAAGAGTCTGCTGGTAGAGTAAACATAATAAACATAAGACTTCATAGGTGGGGAAAACACATATATGTAAAAGAGCCGAAATGTTCATGATAATAATCCAAAATCAGGGAGTGAAAAATGGTCAATTATATATCGGCTGGCAGCCGACATAAGTATCTCTGTCGGCTGACGGCCGATACAATCTATGTAGACGCGAGACCAATTGAAAGAGCACAATGGTCCTCGACACCCCACCCAAGAGGATAGAATGAACTAGGTTAAAAATGCTACACCATCAACCCAGAACTAAATGAAATTTAGGGAAATATAAGCGAGTGACTAAATAGAGGTCGTCTAAGACAAACCTCCAAATTGAGTTGGAGAGCAGGATGCCTCCAGAGGCAGAGAAAGCTGCTCATTTGGCCTATCCAAGTCTACTGCATTCGGTGGAAAGTCAGCATCCACACCCTCCATCGCTGTCTCCATTCCCTTCGACGTGGCTTCCCCTTTACCTTTACTGCGAAAGAGGAGGAAGTTTAATTAACAATGGAGCGGAGACGTGTGTCTCCAACGAAGGAGTTGGCCCTCCATGAGAGACCTTAGCAGATGCCGCTAGTCTTGTCGGCTGGAAGCCGACACTCCCCGAGCCCTCAGTGAAATGGAGAGTCTTTTTGAGCGCCCCACTCCCCTGCCATCAGATCTCCTTAGAGGGTGGAGGGGCTTGAAGATTAACCTGCATCAACTGACCATCCTCCCCCTCAAGCGAGTGAGATCGAGCCCTCTTCTTCTTTTTTAATAGAGGCTCACTATCTTGCATTTCCATCTCGTCGTTTGTGATATGTATATCCCTACGCGGTGTTTTAGGGAGGCCACTTGACTGTGCTTGCCCGGGAGAGTCCTCCTCATAAAGCTTTGTGACATTGACGTCCGGCTGTCGGCCACCGGCCGACATCGGGCCTGAAGATGGATCGACCAAAGCAGCAGGTAGGGGAGGACGGAAGCCGAGGATTAGCGCACTGGGTCACGGGATAAACGCAGGACACGGAACGAGGTTCAAGTTCATTTCCTCCACCCTGCTCTTGGCCAGCGCCACATCCGTGTCGCTCCGCACAAACTCCAAAACGGGACATAAATCAAAACATATTGCAAGAGTAGAGTAGGAGTATATAGCGTACCAAAGCAATTTCAGAGACGTTGCCTCCGCCCCAGATGTTCACAAGAGTGGACGGCTTTGTAGAGAGGGAGGGCTTCAGAAGCTGCTCCAGGAGCGTGTGGTTGACACCACATAAGCCGCCGTTCCAATCGATCGAGCCCTCCGGGGTTATAAAGTTCCATTCCATAGGTTTTGGGGTGCCCGTAAATTTTTTAAACCCACTAAAAAGGTCTTTTTGCGGATCAGGCATTGGATAGGAGAGCGACTATGTTACGTGGACCACTGCGTCCAGGTCTGATTTCTTGAACCTCCCACGCACAAAAGGAAGGTAGTGGACGGTATGCACTGCCCAGGAGCTATCCTTCGTGTGCGACACAGCGGTTACAACATGCTGCACATCCGTATTCCCAACGAAAAGCATGGGTCGTGGAATTGCAGGGGGCCTCTCCGTTTCCTCGTCGTCATCTTGGATGAAACCCTCTCCACTATCATCGCCCTCTTCCTCATGCTCAGCAGCACGTGCGATCCGATTGACGTTGTTCCTGCTCACAAGGAGTGGGTCCTCTAAAGTCGAATACGCAAAGAGCTCGAACGTCTTGGGTTTGCCTACAACAGGTACAGGGTATTTGCATTTGAAAGCAATGCGTTGCAGACGTTGTTAATGCTTTCCGCATGCATGCAGTCATACACAGCAATCTCATCCGTCCGCCTCTGGCCTTTGACTGGCGTCTTCGTGTATTTCTCCAGCGCCTTGTAGAAACAAGTTGGAGCCAACCCACCAAGAGATTTATTCGTCGAAGGATTCAAGACATTCCCCCAAACAGCTAGCCATTTCTCTCCCTCCGTGTACTTCCTCATCTCAATCCAGATGTTCCGCACAATCATGGAGGAGATTCCTTCCTCAGCCTTAAGCTGATTCCACTCCTTGTCCGGGTAGGGAACCCAATCAACATCCTTACAAGGCACGGAGTAATTCTTGAACTCGCTCATGAGCTCGTTGATGATGAGTTGGTCGAGCTTCTTCTCCTTGCACCATTCCGGCAGCGTCACCTTTTGCCGAGTCTTTGCATTATGCTTGATGCAGACACAACTTGCCATAATCTCCTTTGCAAGCTCCTTGAGATCGCAGTCCCAGACACCAAGTGTTCGAGTGAGATCTGTCGTCGTGATGTGGGTCCTTGGTAGCCATGGAATCACGCCAGGCTCGCTACCGTCCTCTCCAATCAATACTTGGGCCTTCCACGCCTCGAGCACCTCCAACCAGGCCTGCCATGCCGCATTGCTCCAAAAGACCAGTGGAGGCTTACTGGAGACCTTCTCTTCCACAAATTGTGCGAGCGCTGCTTGCTTGGCTATCTGAAAGAAGAAATGACAACATAGTTAGCACTCTACACATCTGAAGGGGCGAATCAATATCAGCCGCTAGCCGACACCCGAGGCACCATCGCCGATGAGCATGTATCGGCTGGCAACCGACATGTATGAAACAAGATAAATTAAGCACACAAGGGCTGGGATGTCTTTACCGTATATTCAGCTGAGGACTTCCCATTCCCTTTGTGTAGCTCGGGACGCCCGGCTCGGATCCATACTGCACGGCCCAGCTCAGCGCACGAGCGGAAGTTTTCCTTTGCCACTCTCTCCGCAATATAGAGGTTGAGAGCGCTGGAGACTCGGATGAGCTCCTTCTGATCACGACTGTACACTGGAATGACTTTAAACTCTAGCAGGTCCTTCTGAGCCTCCGATCCAGTGGGGAGCTCTTGGGCAAGCTCGCGGCAAGCTGTGACGGTGTGTTGCCCTCCTATAATGTACCAATGGACGTTAGGCGAATTCCACCAAACAACTTCAACACCGTCAACCACCACCTTGGATCCTTCAGCCGGCATACTGTCCATATCAATATCAATTTCATTCTCGTCCGTCGTAGGCCTCTTCTTCAAGGAAACAACATGGATCTCCGGCTTCTTCCAAATGGATCCATATTCCTTGTATATTTTCTTGACTTGATAACAATGGCAGGCATACTTAGATTCATACCACCTGCAAGTGCTTGCAAACATGTCGGCTGGCAGCCCATACTAGGAAATGGCCAAACTAGCATAAGAAGAATGAATAGAACACTAACCTGCGACAAGCGCTCCTGTGCAATCTCGCGGTACTTCAGCGTGTCGGAAGCGATTTGCAACCTGTCAAAACGGATGACACCAGGAAGGCGATGTAAGGAAACAAACAAGACAGCCCAGCATCGAGTGCCTTGTAGATGGCCTCCACCTTGTCGTCCTTGGTCTTTGTGGACAAGTTAGTGGCCCGCGCCAATGCATCGTCCAAGGAGAGGACAACCTTTTTACTCTTTGGTTTCGCTTTACTCTTGCGCTTCTTGCTACTCCCTTCGCCTGTCGCTTGGACAGCCTCAGGAGCTGATGAAGGTGCGGGTGCAGCTGCAGTAGGAGTAGCACTCTTGTTCTTTGAGGCTTTCATCTTTAACGTCCCGTCAGGAGTCTCCGGACCCTTCCCTTTGTTCAACATAGCCTCGATTTTCTGGTTCTTAGCCATACAATTCTCTTTGAGCTCCTCCCAGCACTTGAGGAAGTCCTCGAGGCTCGTTGGGGTATTCCCGTCACCAGAAAACGTCATGCCCCTCGACTTTGCTTCTTCCCCGCACACAGCCTTTATGCATTTACTCCACGGAAGCGATAGTGCAACGTAGTCCTCCTGACCATCGAGGTTATTGATTGGCATCAGGCAAATCATGACGTCCACATAGCTACCATCGCCGTGTATCACCATGACTGAGCGATGTCCCGGAATCATGCAACCTTTCACTTTGGATGAGCAGGCAATCTCAACTTGCTTGTCTTTTTTAGCACGCCAGCAGAGGCCCCACTCTTGGATAGCCGGATTCCACCACCATACAGCTTGAGGCTTGATGTCCCCGACGCAAACCGGTGTGCTTGCAAGCGGCTCACCAAGAAGTCTGTGCAGCAAATGAGGTTTTCTACAATCAATAGCACAGTATTAATCTATGTCGGCTGCCGGCCAATACATTCGAGGCAACCTTATCGGCTCCCAGTCGATAAGAGACAAACATCGACATGCATTGCGACATTCAGATCACATTAACATTATTTAGTTACGACTGCCCCCGCAGTTCTAAATATCTCTACAGGCGGACCAGTGAGTGTATATCGGCTGCCAGCCGATAATTATTTAACCGCATGCACTTTCAAGGACATGGTAGTAGCAGAATATCGGTTGGCAGCCGACATACATCACATTTATCGGCTACCAGCCGATACAACAATGCTCATTGCAACAGCATAAATTAAGATCTTCCCTAAGAGTAGATGCGCTGGATGACATCTTGTCTCGGCTGGTCACAACTTCCGTGTCGGCTGATCACAGCTTGCAGTGGAAGCTGCGCGCGTTCTTGTCGGCTACCGTCCGATAGCTGTCGGCTGCACAATCAAAAGTATAGGCTGCACAAACAAAGGTGTCGGCTGCCGTCCGATAGCTGTCGGTTGCACAATCACAAGTATCGGCTGCATAAGAAGCGCTATCGGTTGATGAGGAGCCCGGTGAAAGAGAGAGGGAGAGCAGGGAGAGCAGGAAGCGCAATTGTAAAAAAACTATTGGCTGGCAGCAGTGAGGGAGAGAGGGAGAGCAGAGAGAGGAGCAAGCCAAGAAAAAAAACACAAGAATGAGGGAAAGTGAGGGAAGGTGAGAGAGTAACCCCCCCTCCTCTCTCCCGCCACAGGAGTGATTTTGCAATCACTTCAAACAGCCGCCAAAACGTCACATGTCACATCCATCCATCCATCCATTCTTGGCCTACCCTACGCCTAGTCTACTTCATCCATGCTCAACAATTCCATCAACCCAAGAATGCACGCACGTCACACTCAATTGCATTTCAAGAAGTTGCATGCAATTCAAAATTTTCTTGAAGTGGTGCCAATTTTGTATAGAGAAGCTCTTCTCTCCCTCATTCACTCTTGCAATCTTGTTTTGGGCTTCAGTACTGTGGGCAGGAGGCTCCATTTTTGCTCTGATTTCTTTGTGTTCCGTGCTTGATTTGCTTAGGTTGATGCTGTAGCTCTGCATTTTTTTGCTATATACTTGAACTGATTGCAACATCTCAATTTATTTGTAGGTTTTTTTATTCTGGTTTACCTCCGAAGCACTCTCCTAATTGTTGACCCAATCTCGATTCCGGTCTCCCAATTATTAGGTCATTGCTCTATTTAGTATCAGAGGCGAGCCAATATCCCGATTACCAGCAGTCGATACGCCAATATCTAACAGCCGATACCTCAAGCAGATTTCAAATCAATTCTATTCCTGGCATACGCCAACCCAGAGCAGTTTTTAGGTCCCTACTCAGTATCTTTACTATCATATCATCTGAATTATCGGCTACCAGCCGATACTCTACATGGATTTCTGAACTTATACTCACTCCTCTTTTGGCTGCCAGCCGATATACTAGGAGGCATCTGAATCATCTATCACTCAAACACAATCTCTCGCCTATCGGCTGCCAGCGGATACAATCGAAACCGCCTGAATCATAAATTGTGCAATCACACGTCCTCTTGTATTGGATGCCAGCCGATATACTTGGTAGACTATAAATTTCTATTCTTACCGTCTGACACTCTCCTCTGTCGGCTGCCAACCGATACCAGTATGAAGAGGTCATTTGCAGCTGCGATGGACTCAGAGCCTATTGCTTCATTTCTCAAGAATGGTGGCTCCGGTCGATGGAAGATGGAAAAAGGAGTTGTCGTTGCATTCAGTCATGCCGGCCTATACTATGCCGGATGTGTTGTTATAAATCGGGTAGTCTCTCGAGATCCGATACTTCTGAGTGTACATGTTCTGGATGTATCAAACTCTATCGAGATGATCCTCCCGTTTCCAGTTGAAGACATCAAATACCTAAGTGAAAGTGTGGGAAAGAGCATCGTATGGGAAGAGAGATTCGTCAGACCCTTTGCGGAGGATATTGACGCAGTTTGCTCTCCTATCGGCCGGCAGCCGATACATCTGATGGCAAAGGAGAAACCAATCGACCAATTTCTAATGCTCTCAGTGAACATCGCGGTCACACCTCTTCATGGTGATGGAGCCGACCTCAGATGAGCTGGATTTGGTGTGATCGTTGAGTGCTCACCCAAAGGGAGTTGGGAGGGCTTCCTAGTCCCGCACAGTTTCTTTGTCGTGGTGAGGTTGATCACTGTCCACCGTGACTTCCGTGAGTTCACAGCTTATTGCGGCGACAACTCTTGAATTGTCCTAGGAGAATGCCTTGGTCACTACGTCTTGTGGAGTAGATACAAGGTCAGGCTAGCAGACCTTGCAGACCCTTCCGCACCGGTGCGTTGTGGTGTCGGCTTCTTGCCGATACATCCGTGTTCGAAGGAGGCCGACCAGGATGCTGGCCATGTTGTACGCACAAATGATTCCCCTCCCAAAGAAGGCTGTGGCAACTCTGGAAATGCTCAAGCAGGCAAGAGTCCCCTCGATTATGGGCGTTGTTTGTCCTCGGGATCCGCTACGGAGTTGCAACGGCCCAATCTAGAGAATGGCCATGACCTTGATGATGTCAGTGATGATCATGACCTGCCTCCTGAGATTGGGAATAGCTCTAGTTTCAGAGATGACAGTGGAGGCAGTGACATTGCAAGAGGACAAAGTGTTGCGAGTGCAGCTAGCGATAGCGCCTATGTTGGTCGTGATGCCGGGCTGCCATACCCCGATCGCCACCTCTAGAAGCATAAATACTGTGAGCTCCTTAACGAGGATCAGAGAGTGTTTGGCAGAGCAATGATTCAAGTCTGCCTTCCTGAGGAGGCGTGCAATAAGAACATTCTAGGCGATACCGACGTGGGTGTTATGTTTGTGTCCGAGCACGAGTCCCTCCAGATGACCACGATGCGCTGGCCATTGAGCCGTACTAGATTAGAAGGTGGGCGACTACTATCCAAAATCGTCACGCTCTGGTCTAATGCTACTAATATGGTGGAATCAGAGGATGAAGGATTCCAAGGAGTTCCTAAGAATCCTTACCGCTTAGTGCGTCGCAAGCTCTTGCCCAAGGATCTCACTCCCATATCCAAACTGAAGCATAAGACATTGGAAGTGGTGGTTCAGAAGGTTAGCTCTCAATGTTGCTATAGAAATAGGTGTTGTCCAACGTTTCCTTGGGAGGAGAACAGGAATCTCTGCCGAAAGTTCTATGCCTCCTCATTTGAGGCAAGGAGGAAGACTGCTTACGTTATTCAGTGTCATCTTCATGCAGGTCCATTGAGGGGAAGGAGGTTTATCACTCTTGCCAATGTTGATGTCTGTGAGAAAGCATGGTATGTCGTTCACGGAGTCTCAAAATCCGCATACCACGTGTACAAAAATGTTGCGGTGGGCGGATGTGTTAGTGGGTCTCACGGTAACTCTGGAGTTGTTTGACCTCGTCCCTTCACAATTCAAGCCCAGGAACCTTTATAGAAAATTATTGATGAGAACTCTGACAAGATGCCATTACACGAGTAAATAATTTGAAGGTTGTGCCGTCCGCCATGAATTGGAACCACATGCGAGAGCAGGTTAACTTTGTGAGTACATCGACTGCTTTACCCCGGTGCACTCGATTGTACTTGTCTGCAAGTGGCACTGTATCGACTGGTGGCCGATACGGTCCAACTCACTTTTCCTGAATAAATGTTGTCAACTCCTCATGGCGTTCTGGTCGTTGCACCACTCTGTATTGGCTGCCGGCCGATACATGTTCTGCCATCATGAACTGACTCGTCTATTGTAGTCGCGTTCCAAGTGAATGAAAAGTGCAAACGAAGGCCTGTCTTGCAATCGACCATCAGTCAACCCCGAAAAAATCACATCAAAAATGTCAAAGTCAAAGCTATTGGGAGCAACTTCTCGAAGTGCATCGAGTATGACTTTCTCGTTGAATGCATTTCCAAATACCCGAGAGGATGTGATGAGTGGCAATCCTTGGTAGATGATAGAGAGCGTCATTTGAATTATCAGAGGGCCTGTCAAAATATATACGCCGGTTGGAGTGCTCAATCTGTGAAGAATCCGTCCGAGTTTCTCTGTATTATTCACGACAAGATGGATACAACCAAGACGGCTATTCCCAGAATGCAACGTATCACTAAGGCCACTGCAGGAGTTGGCTAGATTCCCATCTCTTGCACTGGCATGTTGACGCATGGCCATGGTGACAGTGCGTATGCACATTATTCGACAGCACTCTGGCCGAGCGACTCCAACTTTACTATTTCCTCTCTGTGTCGGGTATTGCGAGCTTTGGAGCGACCACCTATCTCAGAGTCCCGTGAGTTTCTCCTACTCCCCCAAGTCTACGGACTTCTGCATGTCACTGAATTTCTTTCTTTGGATATCTGAAGTCAGCATTTGAGCATGTATCGGCTGCCGGCCGATACGCTTCCAGCTTTCTTCGACTGACTCGTTCTCTGTGGTCTCATTCCAGGTGAACTGTTTCCTACTCCTCCTCTGAATAGTTTCTTCCAGGCTCTCCTAGACAGAAAGTCCAGGTGTTTGCCGTCCATTCC
Organism: Pohlia nutans; assembly: GCA_022496805.1. Classification (NCBI taxonomy): domain Eukaryota; kingdom Viridiplantae; phylum Streptophyta; class Bryopsida; order Bryales; family Mniaceae; genus Pohlia; species Pohlia nutans. The sequence continues at coordinate 6,178,420 of CM040106.1, read as the reverse complement.
TCCTACTTCGGGTCATCCCACGCCACCACCATGCCCTAGATGCCCAGCAACGACACTAGCGTGCGAGCCTAGGGAGGAGAGCCCAAGAGAGGAGAGCGGGGATTTGGGGAGCCTAGAGCCTAGGATCCATCTGAATTTAGAAAATGACTCTAATTTTAGAAAATAAAATACTATTTTTAGATTTATCACTAATAATAGTAAACTTTGGCACCCTATGACCGCTAGACCTATAACCGTGGGTTAGTACTTAGTGTAGTTTGATGTTAAAGGTTTAGGGTAAATAAATGGAAAATTATAGGGTACATTGGTGAAATTCAACCCCATCCGGTAAGCTTCTTGAAAAGAGACAAAGAACAGAAAGAGAACATGTGGATCTATATGTAGTATTTTCGTTTTTTCTTTTTGTGGAATACATAGTTCTACTGGTCAAACTTATCATGCAATTACTTCAACCAATTCAAAATAGGGCATCAGCTAGTCAAAGTAGTAAACTATTGATTTTGGTTCTAGTCTCCCTGTCTCAACACCGATTGGTCCTCATTCTTCAGTCTTGATGATCCCAGCAGCCAAAAGCATCTTCTTAACGTCATCCAAGCTGAGAGTAGGAGCATGGATGTACGTGTCAACTTTATAGTCCAACTTGCAAAAGAATCGAAAGATATAGTAGAGGTGTTTGTTGTTGACGTACTGGCCACGCCTCCCAACAGCTGCAGAGTTCATGCTCGCGTAATGGGGGCACGTACATGACGGAAAATTGCACAATGTGATATTGTACAATTTATCATTAGGCTCCATCCGAGACTTGAGCACGATGATGGCACCAAGCTCGGGATAGGAGAGTAGGTTGACGCGGAGAATATTTGCCTTCACGTTTCGGGCACTCTCCCATTGATTGCGGTGAGCTTCCGTGGGAGCCTTGGTGTTCCGACGCACGTTCTTGCCGTTTCGAGATGATGGGACTCTGTCAACATGCAATGGCCTTGGGTGAGTCTAGAGCACCGACTCAAACACCTTAGACATCGTAAAGAGGAGTCAAGGCGAAAGGGCTGTTGTAGACCAAAGGTGAAACCCGGCCTCCTGGAGCTCTAGGATCTCCGAACGCGTGAGGTTTGTACCAGAGAGGACGGGCCAAACGTCTGGGATTTCCGGGTGGTCTAGGACAAAGAAGCGCTTCGGTCCCATGATACATCGTGCGATTTGGTCAGGACAGAACCAGAAATAGTCCGTCTGAGGTTTAGTCCCTTTGTACTCCGTTCTAGTGCCTCGGTAGGTTGGAGCAGCTGTGGCCTTGCCGCCCTTCGCAATCAACTTCTTACACTTGTTTCCATTCCCCGCTTGCACTGCGTGACAGCGCTTTCTGGACTTGTGTGATATCCTTGCAATGTGCCATTTCGAGGTGTCACAGTCAGTCTCCAACACCCTAGTTGTGAATGGAACCGGAGAAGAAGATCTTGGTGATTGCTCAGAGTTCATTTGAGCAGCGGCTGATCGTGTTTGGACACATGGATGCGAGAAGTTCACCTTCTCGGGGCGATGAGAATCTCCCTCACAACCCACTGGCATGTCAAGCTTTCTCTTGACCGAGCCAAACACCTCTTCTCCTTCCAAGTGGGGAACTCGTGTTGAAACCTCCGCAGACCTAGGCATGTTGTTAATTGCGTCGGCGATTTTCTTGCTGTCATGGGATGCGATAGCCCTCTTCAGTTTTAGATCGTGCTTCGACGGACCAGTTCCACACGGATCCCCACATAAAAATGTTCTATAGTTGGTCATCTGCATGAAAGCACGGGCCCAATCATTAGTGGTGGCCACAAAGAGGTCCGAGCCTCGCTTCTCGGAGGCTTGCATCCACTTGTTATGAACGGTCTCTGCAAGGTTGCAGGTTGGGATGTCTGCAAGTTCATCTGCGGTAAGATTCTGCAGAAATTGCATCACACAATTTATATTATTACACGCGATAACATAGATTTCACCTAAACGTAGGAGTGAAAAAATAACCACGTAGGAGTGAAAAAAAAAATTCAAATTTCTGTTATTTTTTTTTGTTATTTCAGAAAAATTAGATCAATTTTTTTCATGAAAAAAGAGCCGCCGGGGCTGATGGCTACTTTCTATGTACTCTTTGTTGACCAGAATTTATGTATACTGGAAGATATCCAAACAAATGTCGGGCCCGAGAGTTCAGCACTTGACCTCGTCAAAATACAGACAACCTTGGAGGGAGGACCATGGTCTCCGAGGGACCACAACATATTCCAAACGTGCACGTGAAGCAAAATAATGTATTTGATACTTTACCGTTTCCATAAAACCACCCCATTGACGATAGCAAAAATACCAAAAGGCCATCCAGTCTTCTAGCTTACGAATCGCATCCTCTGAAGCAACACCAGAAGAATACCACCACGCTCTCAGTTCAAGGTACATCCTGTCAGCTTCGTCCATTGTTCGAGCGTCTTTATATTGCTTGCAAAGCCTGATGTGTTGATTTTGGAAGTTCTTGGCAATCAGCTTCTCAGTGTGCTTGTGCATACTTGTTGCCCAGTGGAACAGACAAGTTCTTTCACAGTCTACCATGGGTACAGAAGGATTGCCCGACCCGTAGACAATGCGAACTGCATTGAAGTTTGCTTGTGCGCTGTCGCACATGAAACCTTTGAAGTTTGGGTTTGGTACGCCGTTATTGTCCATCACTTTGTTTAGGCAACGCCTAAATATAAGCTGACCCTCAGTGCCTTCAGTTTGCATATCGCACACAGCAATGGTCATCACCTTGCAGTAGGTGGAGCCATAAACATGGCACGCAATGGTGGTCCATGGCTTCACTCTCTTGACGTGATCGAACATGACGAAGCAATTTTGGAGCTCTCCCCCAGGTTGCATTCTTTTGACGAGGTCGACGCCCCTCCCGGGGCTATGAACGAGCATCTTGAAGAGATATACCTTTTCCTATCCTTGGCCCGGGAATACACTGTCGTGTATGAACTCAATCTTCGCATGCCGCTTCATCTCTAGGATTTGATCAATCTCGCCTTTGCCTTTCCCTTGCGCGCAAAAGGTGGCGATCATGTTTCTAACACTCGGAGAGCTGAGCATGCAAAACTTTTCCATCACCTTGTCCAATTCCTGTCCTTGCAGCATCTGTTTTGGGCCAGGCCCACTGTGGACAAGAAATGTCTCGAGGAACTCCTTGCTAGCCGCAAGAGCAATAGCCGAGTTTTTGGCGCTTGGAGTCTTCGCCACCTCCGATGCGATCAAGCCGGTGATGGTCTCCATAGACTCCCTGCATTGTCCTTCGGCAACCGGATGTCGATGAAAGCCTAAGTGGATACATGCACGGGACCTGTCGTTGACGTTGACCATGTAATACACTCACTCTGTGCAAGAGTCGCGACAAGATGGGGCTTTCTTGCAGACTTTACATACAATAGATGAATCTTGAGGAGGGGGTTGACGAATAGTGAACGGGAAGTTAGTTGTACCTGTCCACTCTGTCTCATTCTTCCTAGACGTTCTAGCAAGATAGTCACAGTCTTCGTTGTCACAACGCAAGTTGACCTCCTGAACTTCAAACCGAAGCTATTGTGGATGTTAGACGTCGTGGTGCGGCACCATGTGTGGCCATCATAACGCTTGTCCATTCCCTCCATGCTCCGGGCTCCGGAGGAGTGCACACGTCCACAAATCGGAGGCAACTCAAAGACCACATCCCCGTCAAACTGCGAAGGAAGGAACTGCACCTTGTGATATTCGATGCGATCAAAATCTATTTGAGCAAGTTCAGTACGAGAGCTAGGAACACTAGACAACTTCCGCAGACATTGCATAACACTAGGACAATCCTGTGAACTACTAGATACACAGGACGGAGGGAGAACGAGGAGGAAGATGGACTATTAGCGAGGGTGCGGGCAGTAGGTTGAGTCGCAACAAAAGGAGCTGGTTCATTCAAGTTTGGAAGTTGGGAAGGCAGTGAAGGTGTTTCCCCCTGAAATTCACTGGACAACTCAATGATGGGGTCTAAAGATTCGCGTTTCACATTACGTAGATTGACCATAATATCTGCAACGGAACGAACTAGATCTGCAAAATGCCTTCTATCACGACGTGCGTGGGGCAACTCAACAGTGGAAGTATCCGAGGCAGGGGCAATAATTTCAATAGATGCAGCCAGTTGGTGCGGGGTGAGACTATATGCCCTATACTGACCAGGACTGAGGAGCCAGTAGTAACCCTCGTCCTCTGTACATCTAGACTGTAGAATGCCCTCTTTGACTATTCCATACTTCTCAAGGACCTCTTCTTTGACCATGATGGAGCCTTCCGCTAGACCAAACCTAATGTAGAGAAGGTTAGAGGTGACCTTGACAAAGCCAGATTCCCCTACTGGTAGAACTAGTGGGACCTCTCATCTCTAACAGAAATGCTGGCCATGGAAAAGAACTGGGTACAAAGGTACTGTTGCTTTCAAAACAAGAAACAAATCTGCAACGAAGACACAGAAAAATGAATTGTGAAGGGCATTGAATTTGATTCAGTATATAACATGATGTCGTTTGCTAGGGAGTGAGTATATTCATTGTAGCAGTAGAAATTAAAAAGAAGACTGTGGGATAGGTCTAAGGTTGGAGCCGCACTGCAAAAAGCATCAATTTCACTTTATGAGAATGACTAATCTAAACAATGTCAGAGTGTTATACGGCGCTCGCATATTAAAATAGATAAACGAATGCAGACTGTTACATGCATCAGCTCGCAGTTCAAAGTTCATGAGTGAATGTAAAGAGACTGGGAGGAATCTAAATCGGCGTTGGCTGAGTCATACCACATAAATAGATACAATATTCAAGTGAAGAATTTGTCGTTCGCTTTTATTTATACTGTCACAAAAACCCAATACTCTTTATGAAAGTGCAGCTTGTTGTAGTACTAATCTATGTGCACCATAGACAAAGCTTCTATGGCATTCGTGTAATAATAACAAAGTAAGAAAACATATAATAATCCTGGATACGGCTAAGTAATTTATATTCTATATCTTTCTCTTTAGTACAAGGATATTTTGATTTTAATCGTTAAAATCTAAGCTGCAGCTTCTAGAAAGGTAGTTTGGAAGTCATTTCCATGGCCCTGGGATTAGATGGGCATTGTGTTTGGAACGGAACCCCAAAACGAAGGCTTGGCTTCATCGTCAAAGAAGTCTTGCACGGCAGTTGCAATTTCTTCTGGCACAATTGGAACACCCTCGCTTTCGAGGTTGCAAGGATCGGGGAGTCCGAACAATTGGCAAACATAATGAGACCACATGAGCCTCCAGACAAGAGGATGTCCCGGGAGGGAGTCCCAAATTCCACACGGGACGCGGTAAAACCGAAGAACATCTTTGTCCAGCAAGATCATTGCGAGGTCGATGTTGAAGTCTTGACAGTTTGGGAATTCGCCCATCCACAATTCCACTGCACCCTCCAAGCTGTTGATGGGATTCGACATCTGCACCAAACGTCCATTCCTTGACACAATGGGATAGTCTTCTTTGTTTCGCGTACCCAATCTCCCAAATTTGTCTAACTTGATAACTTCCTATGCGCAGCTTCGTTCTGAAGCATCCATAACTGGTGCTAGAGTTACGATGGCAAAGGATTAACAAGAGATAACAAAAGATCGAAAGTGTGTAGAAGATGTGTTCATTGAATTAGATCTTGCAGATATACTAGCATAGTGGAGCACTTCAATTCTGATGAGCGCGTTGTATTTTAAGTATATCACTGACAAGTGACAAGCCCATTGACTGCATAACCTACTGAGCTTGAACATAGGCTACATTTTATAACACAATCAACGACGGCGGAGTCAGAATATGGAGAACGTGAATCACATACTATAGCAAGCACCCGTAATCAATAAAGGCATATACATCGTGGCGTAGTCAGTGACAGCTGATAAGGAGGATGTGAGTTGTTACAAAAACGCGTTTAACCAAAAATATAGAATTAGCCGACTTGTTAGAAAGCTCTACTAGATATAGAGTATATGAAATTAAGAATAATAGTGAATGGCTAACATCTAGGTACATGTACGCGTGAGTCACAGTGGAGGAACGAATTTGCTTTGCGAGAGCTGTGAACGTTGTATGGGCTGCTGAAACTAGAGCACAAATAGCATAGTGTGAGCATTTTGTTTTCATCAAAATATTGTGTTGGACTTTGGGGTATGCAGAACTTGGACGGGGGATGTTCTAATATCTTTGAGAGTGCTAGTAGACAGAAGAAGAGATAGAGACGAGGGAGTCTGCTATATTTTAGCAAAGGAGAAGTCGAGTGTTTGAGGATGAGATCGTCCTAACCTAAGTCACGTCGTTAGTACTATTTGGTGTAATTTTTATTTGCACTAATTCTAATAGTGAAGTTTTTCCTGTAATATACTTGCATTTGTCTTAGACAAATGCTTGAAAGAAACTGTCATCTTCAATCTGAAGGACCTAGTGGACAGGAGAAAAAAAAAGAAAAGAGGTCGTTTAATGTTTTCAAGCAAGCATGCGCTGGAGCGGTCAAAGATGAGACCTCCTAAACTCAAGTCAAGAGTGAAGGATGTTCATAAATGCACCCCAATGACTTTAGACTTTGGTAGCGACGATGTAACAGACTTGGCGTCTTCTCAAGATATTTTGACGTACAACGATCTGAATGATAATGGCCTATTACATCAAGACATTTTATGCGAGGACGAACATCAATGGCAGCATGTAAGTGTTACATTCAGAAGGATTATCTACTCAGGACACTTTGCTTTGATGAGTTTTTACAGGGTGTTCTAAGAGGTCATTAGCGTAAGTGGTCTTTCTGAGTGTTGAAATTTTAGACTATTTTGATATACGTCAATGGACGTGGGTATAGTATCAAGCTCGAGTCCCAGCTAAATTATTAAAGTCATGATGTGAAAAAGTCAAATATGCTCTTCGATATAGTTGTATCGTGTATCTATTGTGTTACAAATTTATAATCTTACCACCCGGCACTCGATTGTCATGGTGTCACCTAAGATATTTTTAATTTAGCACTTGGACGGCCAAGAGCACCAATATTGGTCAAGAGCACAAAGTTGCTCACGAATACTCAGTTTGTCAAAGCCCATGGTTTGTCACATCGGTTAAAATTGGATAGACGGATCCTTTTGATCTGACGAGCACCTGTGAAAATGACGTCGGTCGAGCGCACGTGGATGAACCTATGGATGTAAAGTGAGGGCTCGATCGAATCTAGGGTTTCCCTCAACTAGGTACTAGGAGGGTGACAGTCGATCCCCCTTGCACATCTCGTCAAAACGTCTGCACGGTGAGTGCGGAGCCAAACTCCAAAGCGGCTGCGCCTTCCTATCTGAATACTGTGTTAGCTAATCTCTACGCTCTTGTAGTGCTTTGCGATGGCGGTGCTCATATTGCGTCTTCTCTTGCATTCCCACATGAAGCACTAATCGTTTTGTGATTCTTGCAGGAAAACCTCATCTCACAAGGTATCAATACTAGATAATTCACCGTCCAAATCAACAGAAAAAGTGTTGAGGGTTTCTGTTGAATCGGTCGCGTTGAGCGGGTCATTATTCAACAGAAATCTATTGAAGTTTTCTGTTGATCTGGTCACCTGAAAATAAGAAAAAAAAATTTAAAAAATTTAAAAAAAAAAAAAACAAAAACATTTTTTTATTGCCCGGAATTTTCGGGCAAGAAAATGTTTTTAACTGCCCGGATTTTTAGGGCAGCCCAATTTCAACAACTATGTTGACAATCGGGTTTGAACTCGTGACCTTACATTTAACACTCAACACTCTAACCAATCCATCGCACTTAGAATTTGATGAACATAGAACTATTTTTTTCTTACATAAACACTTACAATTCGATGTTTTGGAATTCAGCAGACTTTGGCGGCCATTTTGACATAGTAAATTAAATTTTTTCAAAAACCATTGGACTAAGAAAAGTTGGAAAATGAAGTTAAGTTTCATCTCCAAAACTCCGTTTGTGATTTGAAGCCTCCAGTCAAAAGTTATAGACAAAAATCAGAGAGGGTGTTTGAAAATATCAATGAAAATATTCCTTGCTACCCCACTCTGAATTTTGTCTAAAACTTTTGAATGGAGGCTCAAAATCACAAACGGATTTTCGGAGATGAAACTTAACTTCATTACGCAACTTTTCTTGGTTCAAAGATTTTTGAAAAAAGTTGTTTTACTATGACAAAATGGCCTATAAAGTTTGCGTTTTTAAAAAAAAAATTGTGAATGATTAAGTTAATCCTTAAATCACAGAGGGGGTAAGGGAAAAACCTAGATGTGTTACAGGATGTTACTTTTGCAACTTTGATGAAGTTTGGTCCAAAAGAGAAAATGAAAAGCACGATGTTTAGTAATTATCTATATGGTCAAACTTCCAAAAAGAGTTTTAAATACTCATTTTAATGAATTTAGATTCATTTACCATTTGACATTCACCAAAATTACGTACTAATTCTACATTTAGAATATGGAATTTGGTATGATTAATTAAAACTAAACATTCTATTCTAAAATTTTAAAAGCAAAAGTTTCAAAGGAGAGAACATCATTAGTTTTCCAAAGTAGTAAGTTTTATAACACTAAGACAATATTGAGGTCTATGTCGTTGAAAAATTCCTTACTAAACCTCAATATTCCAAATGAAATGTATCAAACAACACTAGAACATGATCTCTCCCCCCCCCCAAGTTCGACAAGATATTAAAATTTGAAAATATCATTTCCTAACCATGGGCAGTCACTGCTATTTGGGTGCGACCAAAATATGGTCGATTGGTCACTTAGGGGTTAATGAGTTCAATTGATTGAATGTTTCAAAAAACCGGATTACTGTGAAGAAACAAAAAGAAGATTCCAAGTTTCTAGCACAGAGAGATTCAAAGAAGAAAGAAAAAAAAAGCTTCATAGATGACTGACTGTTGTCCCATTCAAGTGGGTTTATTTATTGGGGTGTCCCTGTGATTGTTTCAGATGGAGCTAAAAGTTTGTCAACAGTCGAAGTGTGTCAAGATTCACCCTCAATAGCTTTAATTTAGGGAATATCAAGCTGCTTGTCTTCTGTTGTTGTTTGTCAGGGATGATGAAAGTCTGCAAAATTGCAATTGTATAATCCAATTACATAAAACACCCATTCTAGTACTAAATGATTACAAAACTCTCATATAAAGTGCAAAAGATTCAAAAGGTTCAAGAATATTCAAAAGATTCTAGAATATTCCAATAGATTCTATAATATTCCAATAGATTCTATAATATTTTGACAGATTCTAGAATATTCTAAAATATTCCCAAAAGATTCCCAAAAGATTCCACTTTCACTAAAATTTTGTTGATTTGGTCATTGTACTATTTGAATCAATAGAAAAGTAAGCAGCAAACTATTGACTTTTACAAAAAAATTACAAATCAGTGAAATCGGTCATTGTAGTACCCCGAACAACATAAATCTGTTGAATTTCTGTTGATTTGGTCATGATTTTCTAGTAGTATATATTCATGAATTTTGAGAACAAAGGTACCTCTGAAGAAGGGCGCCACGTTCAACAGCAATGACGTCTGTTCTGCTCACTCCTTCACAGAAAAGTGTTGAACGAGTCAAATAGTGACCGCCGGTACCCTCCTTAACAGAAATCTGCTGAAAATCTGCTAAAGTGGTCATAGTTTTCTAGTAGTTTATTGAAACGACGCTACTGGAGGACGAAATGCCACGGACGAGAAGCAACACGGACGTCGTGGCTGTATCCGCGTGATGGCCGACTCTAGAGAATGCCTCATGAGGTGTCGAGTCTCTATGTTATGTCCCATGGCGTGGCGTACTGAGTTGCTCGCAATGCAACGAGTATGAGTCCCCAAGATAGTGGGGACTGTCCCATGGTCGTCTTGCTGTCGTGGTCGTCTTGTTGTCGTGGTCGTCATGGCGTTGTGCTCGCACTGGCATGAGTACGAGTATGATTATGTCTATGGGGTGTACCAGGGCGTGGTGAGTCCCTCATTCACTTGATCATGATCAAATCCTCGTGGCCGTGTTGATATTTTTCATCACGCTCGTCTTTCCTGCGTGGTCGTCATGCTTGTCTTGCTAGTGTAGTCGTCACATCGTGCTCGTACTCGCACGAGATTGAGTCCCATAGAGTCCAGGGAATGACCCGTAGCGGCTGTCATGGTCGTCTTGCCGTCGTGTTCGTCATACTGTCGTGGTCGTCATTCTGTACAAATTGCTCGCACTGGCACGAGTATGAGTCCCCTAGAGACTGGGGACTGTCCCATGGCGTGGTGAGTCCCTCATGAACTTGATCAACCTAGTCATGTTGAAGAGGGGTCTCGATGCCGATGGGAATGCCTTCCTCCCCCAGGCATAATCAGGTCCTCTTGGCCGTGGGAATTTTTAAGTAGTTGTAAATGCCGTCATGGTCGTCTTGCCGTCGTGTTCGTCATGCCGTCGTGGTCGTCATTCTGTACGAATTGCTCGCACTGGCAAGAGTTTGAGTCCCCTAGAGACTGGGGACTGTCCCATGGCGTGGTGAGTCCCTCATGAACTTGATCAAACTGGTCATCTAAAAGAGGGGTCTCGGTGCCGATGGTATCGCCCTTTTCCCCAGGCATGATCAGGTCTTCGTGGCCGTGGTGATTTTGAAGTAGTCGTGGCGGTCATCATTGTTGTCTTGCCGTCGTGGTCGTCTTCTCGTCGTGGTCATCATGCTCTAGTGACGTGCTCGCATTGGCACGAGTATGAGTCCCCTAGGGTCGGGGTCTGTTCCATGGCGCGGCGAGCCCTCATTTTAGGAGTACGTTATGTTCTCAATGCGCTTAACTAACTTTCTTAGATCAAATCTCTCCCCCGAGAGAGGTGTCTCAGGGTCGACACCCAATATGAGTCCTATGGTGTACCAGGACTAACCCTTGGCCGCGTTGCTCGTGGTGGTGTTATTATCTAAACCTAATGATGGCCGCATTGCTCGTTCCTTTGCGCGTGATGAATTTGTCATGGTGTCCAGTTGATGGCGTGTCGTGATGGCGTAGTTTGTCTTGCTCGAAATGGCCGTGTCGTATTATTGAAATCAAGTATCACCACCGAGAGAGGTGTCTCGGGGCCGACACCCTGGGCAGTCTAAACCTCCTTGATCCTGGTCGTGCTGTGGTCATGTTGGCGTAAGGGGATTCTGGTAATTATTTGGTCATGTCGGCCTGGAGTGGATGCTAGTTTTTCGTCACGCCATGGGATTACATGGATCGTGTTTGCGTGCGCGTGGATTATGTCTTGGTCTTCTGAGTCGTGCTTGTGGAATCTGGTCGTGCTTACGCGATGGCATGTTGTGCTAGCCGCATTGCTTGTCATGGCCGCTGGGTGGTTAATTCGTGCTTGCTGTCGTTGCGACTTGGTGATGGGCACTCTTGTTCAACACTATTTGATGACTTCGTGATGATTTCATGAGATCATGCTTGTCATGGCAGTTGCTCTTGCTTGCAATGCGCGCATCGTATGTTGTATTGTCGAGAAACTCCACCGATAGAGTGACAACGTGGGTAGTGATCAACAAGCCTGATCATTTCGTCCTGCTCGTGGATCCTGGTGATGGTGTAATGCCAAGCCTCCTTGCGCGTGATGGCGTGCTCGTCATGGCGCGATCTCGTGATGCCGTGTCATGAACACGTGAAGGCGTGTCGTGATGCTCATGATGTCATGATGTCGTGTTGATGTGTCGTGATTTCCTCGTCATGCCCTCGTACTTGTGGAATCTGTCTTGGTTTTCTCTGTCGTGGTAGCGACTTCGTGATAGCCGCATTGCTTCACGCTTGGTGGTAAACTCGTGCTGGCTGTTGTGGCAAATTGGTGATGGCCAATCACGTTCTTCCCATTTGTTTACTGTGTCGTGATGTTATGATAGCGTGCCGAAAATTTGCGACCGTGTCGTGATGTCGTGATAACATGTCAAAAAATTTCTAAGTGAGTAGAGTGCGTGAAGGGGTGACAAGTTCACTAAACCTAGTGATGGCGTCTCTTATGTTTTGCGTGTCGAATTTGTTTGCTCGTGATGGCGTGTCGTAGTTTTGGAGATCAAGTTTCACCACCAAGATAGGTGACTCGGGGCCGACACTCTGGACAGTCTAAAACCTGTTTGATCATGTTGACGTGGAGTGGATTCTAGTCATGGTTGCGATGGTGGTATGCTCGTGATGCTCTGCTCGTGATGGCCTGCTCGTGATGACGCACTCTTGATGGCGTACTCGTGATGGCGTGCTCGTGATGGCGTGCTCTTGATGGCGTACTCGTGATGGCGTGCTTGTCATGACGAGTTTCGTCTGGATTTTTTTTTTTCGTAATACACGCGGTGGCGATGGCAGTGCGGTCAGCATGGTCAACGTAGTGTTAGGTGTGCATCGTGGTGTCTTTTTCATCTCATGTCCTAGCGGTTTCTGGTCCCGGTGGCCGTGTGGTGTCCATTTTATCTCGTGCCCCCGCGTTTTCTTTACGTCGTGGCCTTGAGGTCTTTGAGCTCTTCATTCTGTGGTGTGTGCGTCTTGCTTGCTTGCGTCTTGCTCGTGATGTTCTAGAGATATCTGTTGTGGTTACGTGGATGTCGTGCAATGGTGTCCTGGAGTGATGCCTTGCGACTTGCTTGACTGCGTGGGACTCGTGATTTCCCGGAGTTCTCTGCTGTGGTTATGTGGATGTCCTGAAGTGATGTCCTGGAGTGATGGCCACTCGTGATGGTGTGCTCGTGATGTCCTGAAGTGATTCCTGTGGACGCGTCAAGGTTTTGTAATGGCAACTCTATACCCGTCGTGATGACTTTGTGATGACGCGCTCGTGATGGCGTGACGTGCCATGATCGAGTTCCTACTGGGTTTGTGAGTTTTGATTTGCACGCGGTGATGATGTGGTCGTGATGGCGTGTCTTGCATTTGTTGTTTCTTTACTCGTGATGTTGGGTTTGTGAGTATTGATTTGGACGCGTTTATGATGTGCTTGTGATGGCGTGTCATGCCCTTGCTTTTTCTTTACTCGTATTGCTCATCTGGTTATAGTGGTTGTGGGTTCTACTTCTGGAGGCTGTGGGATCAGGTTATGGTGGTTGGGGTTCAAGGCAACCATTACTCGCGATGGCAACTCATCTCGTTTCTTTGCTGTTCCGTTGCGCATGATGGCCATGTGGCTGGGTGCTTATAGTTTTGCTTGTATAGCCTTGCAATAATACCGCCTCTTTCTTGCTCGTAATGCTTGTGTTGTTGATCACCGAATCTGACTTGGTGGTATCCTCTCCTGATGGCCTTCTAGTGCTGGAGTTTGGTTCTCTTATTAGTGTCAGTAGCTTATGGGATTAGAATGCATGCAATCATATCATTGCTCTATCTATGTTAGCTAACAATGATACTATTTGTGTTATTAGTTTTTGGGCTCGTTATGGAAGTCGTGAACTTGTTGTTTCTTTGCTCGTGACGTTTCATAGCTAACAATGATGCTATTTGTGTTAGCATTTTCTTTAGATGATGGTGTTGATTCAATTGTATAAGTGCTTTAGTATGATAGCTAATGATCATGGATGTTCATTCATTTTGAAGGATGGCCAGGAGCACGACGCGATAGACTATAGCCCAGAACCTCAACCGTCATTGGGAGGTGGAGAGGAGGATGCTACAGATCTTGATGCGGAGGAGAATGACGAAGATGAAGCAACGTTGGGGGCAAGTGAGGATGTTATTAGGAGTCACCAAAAGCTTAATGCCGTTGCAACAATCGCAAGCCTTTGACTTCAGCCCGTCAACATTTCTAGGCATCACATCCCTCTGTGTCGGATGATTAGCATGCCAATGGTGAGGCCTACCCTTGCATGTGATTTGACCAAACTCGAGGAGGAGTTTGTCCATGGATATCGAGATGGCGCAGCTGTTTTTGATGTATCTGTTACTAATGAGCAAGGTGATGTCCAAGAAGTTTCACAGGAGGACAAGGAGAAGTGGCGACCATTATGGGATGAGGAGAACGAAAAATTCAATAAATACCTCCACGGTTTTCCTGGGATGGAGCAGTACATTAACAAGATGTTTTTTGTGTGTGATGGAAACCATCGTAGAGCTGCATGGATGAACCATATTCAGAGGTTGCATGCAAATGAGCCATCGTGGCACTATCATGTTGATACTATCATTCTTGACACCAAGGGGCGAATTAGTGTGGTCATGCAAGTGATGCATGACATCAACAAGTGAATTTGTATTATACAATTTTTATTTATTTGTTGTATAACAATTGAAGGTTATTTACTATGAATTAATGAGTCAATTCAATTAACCGTTGTTCTTTGTATATTTAACTAACATTGTGTTTTTGTAGATATTTCAAGTATGAGCTTCTTCCCGAGAGGGCAATTGCCAAAGAAGATCTCTCTGTCTTCCTCAACACGTGGTTGGATTGGTCATCTGATTCTTGTATGCTATCACCATCGCAGCTGTGGACATGGACTATAGCGCATTTGAACTCTGGCGCTTGGTACCTGGATTGCAGCACATTGTTCATGCCAATCCAAGAGATGGAGCTGAAGCGGAATCGGGAGGAAGCTGCAATTGCAGCTGAAGACATTATCGAGCTTGCAGATGTGGAGGATGACAAAGCCAGAGAGAAAGCTCTGAAGAAACGGGAGGAGTCCGATCGAAAGAAGGCTCAGAAGGTGAAGGATGTTGCTGAGAAGGCTGCCTTAAGGAGGAAGGAAAGGATTGAGAAGGCGGCAGAGAAGGCAGCAGAGAAGGCAGCAGAGAAGGTGAAGGGAAAGAAGAAGACCGTTGAACGTGCGAGGAACAAGAAGGAAGGTGTAGGCACCTCTTCTACTGTGGACGGTGGTTCTCAGTTACAATCGACTCCTTCCCGAGATACGAAGCGTGAATCTCCCTATGAACTTCTCTCTCAGGCTCTAGTGGCGGTTGATCTTGGACGAGTGGAGGACTTCACCAATGATGAGTTCATACTGAACACATCATTGGGCCAGATTCTTGGAGCTGGAACTGGTCCCTTGCCCCCGGTTTATGACGACTTGAAGGCATTTATGAAGAAAGTAAGTGGCTTTCTATTTAATTTGTGCAATTTTGATTTCAAATGTTTTCTACAATCAATGTAATTAATAATAAGAGATCTAGGAACTAAATTCATTGATTACTATGTTTGTGTATAATCTGTTACATTTTGATTTGAAATGTGTTCATGTATAAATCAATCAAAGTGTTTAAATCCTAAACTGTGCTTTTGAAACTACGATTGATGAGTGATATATTTGTATTTCAACCGTTTCAAGTATGATTTGAAATGTGTTCATGTAGAAATCAATCAAAGTGTTTTAATCCTAGACTGTGCTTTTGAAACTACGATTGATGAGGGATATGTTTGTATTTCAACCGTTTCAAGTATGATTTGAAATGTGTTCATGTATAAATCAATCAAAGTGTTTAAACCCTAAACTGTGCTTTTGAAACTAACTTCATTGATTGTCTTCTTTGTCTTCTAGCACAAGAATGACAAGTCCCGAGCTTTCAAAATTGCCTTGAATTCCAGGGGTTTACTCGACGTCATGATCGTGGATATGCCTCAGGGATTGCCAGTCCCAAGCGTATCCAATCCTGCCTCCACGGTTTCTAAGTGGAACCAGGAACCTCGAGAATTCTTGCAACCAGTTTTCAATTTTGCAGATCAACACCTACAGGATGATGGTGCTCTTATTATTATTTACTCTTTTAGATCAGCTACAAAATCGTAGATCTTGGGTTACCGCAAGAGCTATGGATTCGAGGTGAAGAAGGACTGGTGGTGAATGAACCGTCTTGACCTGACATCCCCTATCAATCCATTGTTGACGGTGAGTTTGTTTATGAAGCTAATGTTGACATTGATTTACTTTGAAGTACTTTCCTAAATTTATGCAATTGTTTTTCTTTTGCAGACCAATCGCTTTGGCATTTGTTTGGCAATCAGGGTTAAGGGTAATTGGGATCCATCCTCAATTACATTCCAGGCGGTCCCTGCACTTCTTCGTCACGGAGTAGTTATCGCACAAGACGACATCCTCCAGAACTACATGGGTAAATATGACCAATTGATGAACGGGGAGGTGCCATGGCGTGGACCGCGAGAGAAATCTACCTTGTTCATGCAGATGCTGATTGAGACTTGTTCTTTTCCAGGCGACGTGGTGTTGGATTGCACTAACGCGACTGGTTAGTAATTCAATCTCATTCTAAATGATATGTTTTAATTTTTGTCATTGTACATTGTTTACAATTGTTTACTATCTCTCATGTATTTTTGTCTACGTTTGTCTACTATCTTTCAATTTTTGTCTTTGTAGTTTGTTTACATTTTTCTACTTTGTGATTGTTTTTGCAGGCGCCTCTATCCACGCTTGCCGCAATGTGGACCGCCACATCGCAGTGATAGAGGAGGACAAGGCTATATTTGATGCGGTCCTTGCTCCTCTCATTCGACCCGCTGTGACACGTAGGCCTCGCCAACCGAGTGTTGTTATTGACTTGGATGATATAGACGATGAGGACATTGAAGCAGAGCCGATTGTGAAGAAATCCCGATTCGGTAAGTAAGTCGGTTTATGTAATTGCTTTGCATTATGATTTGTAGAGCTTTGATCGTGGTTTATTTTTCAGTGTTTCTAATACTATGTTTTTTTTTGCTTTCAGATGCGGAGGACTAAGTGCTCAAGTTCACTTACCTTTCTTCTCTAATCCGGAGTTTTTTCCTAGTCCTCCTAAACCCTTCACGCTGCCGTCTTATGCAGAAGGAATTGCTAGACAGTTTGCAGAGCAGTGTGTTTCTGATCGTAGTCCTCGCCCCGTGTTTGTTTCTGCTCGTGTTTTAGAGTTTGTTGATCAGGAGGCAGTTGAGTCTGATGGTGAGGCATCTGATAGTGATTGTAGTGACATAGAGGAGTCTATGTCCGCATCATCTAGTCCCACGGTTTCTATTGAGTCTTCACCATAGCACTACACTCTTGAGTATTGTGACTATTATGTGTAACTTGACACAGATGTTTTTATTGGATTGTAGTGAGACTAAAAGGGCCACTACCACTTTTATGCATTCATTGTCTATCATCATAATTTTCAATGATATCACTTTTATTCAATTGCTGTAATTCGGTTCTAAGTGTATAAAACTAATCACTCTAATTCAATTCTATGTGCATTCAATGTAGTTTCTAAATTTCTTATACATTGTATTCTTTGATACTACATTTGAAAATTGGAAAACATAATATAAAACTCTTCACATGTTGGTTTCTAAACTCTATACCTAAACCCTAAACTCCCTAACACCAAATCAATTGAAAGTTTTTCCTAAACCCTAAACCCTCTAACACATTGCATTGTTTCATAAGATTCTAAACTCAACATTAGAATGTTACATGCATTTCTAAATCACTAAATCTCACACATTTAACAATTTTACCCAACTAGTTTCTCCTACATACAAACCCTTTTCACCGCTCTAATTTCTTTCATATTTCCCCCTAAACTAATAGCAAATAATACCCAAAAGACCTAACTCACGGTCATAGGTCCAGTTCAAAAAAACTGAAAAAAAACTGTAAAAATCTCTGGGCTCTCAGGCTCTCGGGCTCCCCTTTCTAGACTCACACGCTAGCATTCCCGGACGCCCTGCGGTACCACTACCCAGGAAGCTATTTCTGCAACTTGACAATTCAGCGAAAGATAACAATAATCGTTTCCTGATGGCCTTCTGCTCATTGTTAACAGCTCGACGCATCTTCAAGGAAGTGACCGTCAGATTCTTGATTGTCGGTCATACTCATGAGGATATTGACGCGCACTTCAGCTATCTCTCCAAGCTTATCAAGAGGAAGAATACATATGTCCTCGGAGATCTCATGAAGGCTTTCATGGACTCCCAGAAGACGGTGGCCTTCATTCCTGAATTTGTTCAAAAAGTTGCTGATTTCAAGTCGGACGTGAAAGACTACCACCATGATGGTGTTAACAAGATTGTCAGACTCGGCAATAAGCACCTCTTCAAGTTCTACGTTGAAGAGGACGGAGATGATCGTGGCTGGCCTGTCACGCGATATAAAACGCGAGCGACTGATTCATCGTGGCTTCCTCCTGGGCCTGCGGTCAAAATGTGGACCGCCGACGACCAAAGGAGACCTCAACTGCCATCTGGTGACCGTGCTCCTGTTTCCTTTAAGCCATTGTGGGGAGATGTCGAGGTCAATTCTAGGAAGTGGAATGTAGAGAAGGAGCAAGAGAGGGCCACTGAATGCATAGAGTAGCAAAGCTACATAAAGAATGGCATTGCAAAATATGTTGAGTTCTAGAAGATTGGCATGGCACGCAACAGGAGATACTCTGAGGAGATGGCTGGATGCGTAGCATATTGGGAGCGAATCTATACTAAAATCAACAAATCCTCGCTAGTGACTCCTCCTACTCTTGTCAAAGGATTTTGGCCAATTTCACACTGGGTGCGTGCTCATGCTCGCACCAACGTAGAATCCGTCTCCACACTAAACAATCCAAAGGACTTTACTCCCGAGGATGATGTTGACACATTCCCATACAGTGGTCCTACAAAGGATCGACCGAGATTGACCTTCAATCCCTTCCACGACGTGCTATTAAGGGACTTTGTGCTTTGTCGCCCTAGCGATAATCATTACCTACTTGTGTGGCTTGGCCGAGTGCTTGAGCGTGTTGACCAGAACCCGGGCCCAAGCTACGGTAACTTCAAGGTAGAATGATGGATACCTATGAAAGCCAAGAGGGAAAAAAATTCAGTCGTTGCTAGGGAATGCTGGACGCGCCGTTGGTAGAACGAGCCTAGTTTTCCTCAAGTTGTTCACATTAGTATTGTCATGTTCTCTTACAGGATGCCTTCGCATGCAAAGAAGAGGCCTCCAGCTACTCACGTTATCCCTGAAGCCTCTGTCGCAGCTACTCTGGCTAATTTGGAGGCTGTCGGCGTCGTAATGGGTTGAGACGTTGATGATGAAGCAAAGGATTAGATTACCACGTGTCGGCCGCCGGCCGATACCTCTTGCCTCACACCATATGTCTTCCTCAAGTAGTTCACGTAAGAATTGGTATTTTCTCTCACAAGATGCCTTTGCATGCAAATCTAGTTACTCCAGTTATCCTTGAAGCCTCTGTCGAAGCTACTGTGGCTATCCTGGAGACTGGTGGCGTCGTATTGGATGAAAACGTTGACGATGGTGCAGAGGAATAAGCTGCTTTGTGTCGGCCGCTGGCCGATACCTCTTGCCTCATTCCGTAGCTAGTATTATATCGTCCCACTGCTCCCAGCATCTTTATAATGGTAACCTACCTCTGTCCACAGATTGCCTTGCTACTAACGTAAATTTTTTTAATCTGCATTTCATATGAAATGTTTGATGATTGTCATATGTGAATGTTGTCATGTATAATCTTTATGGTTGGATTTCACTAAATGCATTTTGATTATTTGTAAATGAATTCTGAGAGAAATGTTTTGAATATTCACATGAAGTACATCATAATATACAATCATATTTTGTGTTAAACTAAGTTTTTATCACTTATAAGTGAGATGTTCTACACTTGGATAGAGAATGCGGTCATATAGAGTTTACAATTTTTCCAAATCTAAATTCATACTAAGCTACATAAAAATAATGTAGACTTGATAGTTTAAATGAAACAAATATCAACCATGAATACTTAATTCTACATATATGAACGATAAATACTTAATTTTGTATATTATATAGATTATATAAGTTTGTTAATGAGATATTATATATATGGTTGTATATAATGAATTTGAGGATTTGATAAGTCATTCCAAAATCCAGAATTTGATTGTGTAATTGAATACAATCAACGACCATGAATACCGATCAATGTTAGCGTTTTGCTTTTAGCCAATCTTACCAAAATCAAAGATGAATTATTTCTTTTTTTAATATATGTAATATATGGAAGTCTAGTAGTGAGATTTGATATATATAATTGTCTATGATGACTTCTAGGATTTAGATTTGGAATTGAATACAATCAGGGACAATGAATTCCCATCATTGTGAATGTATGCACTTGAGAGGGCAAGGTACATAGCGCTCTAGGCTACTCTACGTACTTTGTGTGGAATGGCGGCTGACATGAGAGTGCAATTCATTTTCCGCAGCCTCCTCATCCAGCATTTCAATATTTGGATTTGTGAGCTTCTTCTCTTTCACCAATTACTGCTTTCCTTCTCTCATTCACCTCCCTTGTTTTTCTTGTTCATCACCTGGCTTTCTTCATATCTGTGAATCTTCCTCAGGAACTCTAGACTCCCTTCCCAAGCAGAGCCACCTCTCCCTCCTCATCGAGGGACTCTGGGCGCATTGACTGGATACCTGTGGTTTGTCTACAATTTTGATGCTTGTGTCTACAGACGTCTTCCTCCTCATCCACTGTTTGCAAGGGCTTGTTAGTGGCGAGGACTGGCATTGGAACTACAACTATAGTCTAGAAATGGCACGTCTGGAGGCTCATTCTGGCATTGCGTGGGATGTTGTGGCTGACCTTGTGAATCGTCCATCCACAGATGTACTTCGCGACATGGCGATGATATACCAGGATTGCGGTTGCGTGCTCCTTGATTTCTGCGATTGTTCTTTCACTGCATTGACTGAAAGCGCGAGGAACGAAGTCATTGAGATATCATCAGATACATCTCTCTACGTCACGCTGCAGAACGATGTGGTTGAAGTTTCGGATACCGCAACGATGGGGAGCAACCGCCAATCCTAGTTTTCACATTGGCAGCACCTCCAGGAAATTTCGTTTGGCGGCAGGTTTTGTGAAAGTAGCGGCAGGACATTGGTTAGCACATGTTTCAGTTTCGCCCTGTTCATAGCGGTATTGCGAATTTTTTAAGCACTAAGGTTTTAGAATTGTGAAGATATGAAGTAGTGTATGTGTTTTGTTGGCCAGCTTGGTGTCCTTAGCCCATTGGTCAGGAGCATGTAGAAATGTTTAATACTACCGATGTCGGCTGCCACCCAATACCCCTAGCCTGCAGGTTATATATCTGCATATAGCTGGATGTTGAATCCAACTGTGTATCGGCTGCCGGCTGATACCTGTCTCATAGTCTTTCGTAGGGGACTATCTTGTATGTCTTATTCAAATTGAGCTTTGCTGCTCATGGACTTGTACAGACATCAATTCAATATGCGAGGGAATTTCATTTTCCATAAGAGCTTCAATTGTATGATTGATATAGCTTGTGTTTGCACTCATCTATTCCCTAAATTAGATTTTATTAGGGTGATCTCTGCCAGATGTTTAGGGTTTTAGGGTTTTGGGTTTAGGGTATAGGTTAGTTTAGAAATAATAATGTTGTAGGCCCGCCGACACTTTTCTTTGACTTATTGGCCTTAGTTTTCACTACATTAATTATTTTAATGGGCTTCAGTTGGTTTATGTGGAGAATGTGTTGACGGGCCACCGATACTATTCTATGAAAATGTTCATAATTTGTAGGAATTTCTTTGTATTCAACTTTTTCCAGTTTTCGCTCCCTCATTTTGGGCATTATCCAGAAATTTTGGACGTATTTCACCGTCATAAATTGTATGAATTTGTCCATAATCAACACCATAGTCGATAATTAGTTAAATATCAGTTCCTTATGGAGCACTTCTTGCTACGCCATACCACATCCACCACATACAACCCTCAAGGAAACGGCCAAGAAAAATCCACCAACAAAGTGAATGTTCAACTCCTCCAGAAATTGGTTAATCACAACTGAACGGACTGGGACCGAAAATTATCGACGGTCTTATTCGCCTACCGCATTGCCTTTAAGATTGGTACTAGCCATACGCCGTTCCAATTTTTGTATGGCATCATCCCTTTAATGCCTACCGAGTACTTGGTGCCGACCAAGACCACACCAACCGACTCTACACCTAATTGTGTTCTTGCAGCCCGCACCGCCGATTTGGAGCGTTTGGACGAATCTCGCTATCAAGCTCTCGAAACTCAAGGGATATCACAGTGAAACCGTGCCCAATGGGCAAACACCTCGAGCCCGACACACCACTTTCGACTTGGAGACTCGGTACTATGGTACCCCAAAGGTGCCAACATTTACCCCAGTAAGTTTAAAAACAAGTGGTTTGGTCCTTATTGAGTCCAGTATCCACTACCCAACAATACGATATTACTCATCGCAGTCGATAAATTTGATCCCGATCCGATTATTGTCATCATTAACAAGCTCAAACATTACCGGTTTCTCAATGACGACCAGCTCCTTCAAGCAGCACGGACAGCCCTCGACAAAAGTGCCATTCTTTGCCAACCGAACAATCAAGATGCGACCGAGGATGAGGATGAGGACAAAGATGAGGTGGAAGAGATTCCCGTCAACACTATCTTCATCACAGTGGAAATTTCCCCTAAACCGACTCAATTCACCACACCATACCTCGGTACCAAACCGAAGCCCTCTCCGGCTCCGATCTCTACACCGACTCTAGTCCCGACCCTAGCTGCCCCACCAACAAAAATAGAACAGTCCCCGCCAACAACATAGCAACGGCCCACCGAACCGCCCACCTTGGTACCACCGAAACGAACACTGTACCTCCAGCGAAGTTCAGCAGTTTCCAACCCTACCAAGCTGCCACCCTACCTACTCTACAAACCCATATTACACGCACCCACTCCTTTTCTCTTCACTCCACCGCCGCCCTCATTCATTTTATTTTTTCCCTCTCCTTCTATTTATCCTCTCCCCAGCATGACGTCTTCCGCCGCCACGGTTGTTCTCCTTCCTGGTTAGCTCTTCGCCTCCGCCCTCTTTCTCCATCTCCCTCCGTTCTTCCGCGGCCTTCACGGCCGGTAGCTACCGTTCTCCGCCACCGACGCGCTCGACCGAGACAAATAGCGCGGATTAGAATACTTCCTCCGTCTAGCACGATAGCCGCTCCTTCTTCTACATTTCGAGAGAGACAACGAAGACATCTCTGTTTGCATTTTTGCAGGATGACAGGGCAGAAGAAGACCGAGGTAGACGGTCGCCGCACGGCCCCGGTTGACATCACCGCCATCCTCAAGCTACCGACTAGCACGACAATGGAGATCAACAACAACCCAAACCAAGTCACGTACGACTACTGGGGTACCGGTACCGGAACGCTTCTCACCCACCAAATCGAGACCGACGGATGGAGCGTTTTTCAAGGTCCGGCAGTGTTACGACATTAGAAGTACGGCATTTTGCAAGGCATCCACTTCAAGAGGAACCAAACGTACACATCCCACCAGTGCCTCCTCCAAATCCTCACGATAGACAACATCTCGGCTATCGGTACCGCGACGTGGAACGGGACCAGTTACATGCTCGAATAGCTTCAGAAGGAGGTGAACACAATTTGCTTGGGACGATCCCTACAATGTTTCTCGGCCAAAGTCTGGGACATGCTCCTCCGAGCACTCAAACCGACCGCCACCTCAACCAACCCGGCCGCGCCCATTCCTGCACCGGACACAACTCCCCTTCCCCCGATACTTCGCCCAAGCCTCGATAATCGGTACTTGCCCAACAAACGGCAGTCTTCACTGCCCCGACCGACTCCTAGTAACACGAGAATTGCGTCCCGATTCCGTAGTAGCCAATATCTGGCCTCCACTTCAGCAAACAGGAAGGAGCGCCCTGGGTTAGCTGATGCCCTTCAAGAGTTTGGCAGAAACCCTCGCCCCCGAAGCACGACACCCAGCAAGTATGGTGGGGATTCCTCCTCCACACACTCTCCTTCTCGGCATACCCCGACATCACCAATTCCGTCTGCGGCACCACCAAGTAATACCGAGGAGAGCCTTCAGAACCATATCATTGGCAAAATTTGACCGGGGTCAGCGCCAGCTCGGACACAACAAACGGTAAGGACACATCCACATTTTCCGCCATTACCCCCTCAAGGTATGCGTCCTATCGAAGTACCTTGTACTACTAGTATTCAGGTTGCTCAGCAGATTGCACCACCGCTGTCATCCTCCCCCCCCCCCCCACCATCCCGACCGAGGTGGAGATTCAAGTTCACAACCTCACCATCTCCAACCAAGAGACCCATCAGCGCCAACTTGACCGTCCAAAAACTCGGATGACCGAGCTGGAGGGACAACTCGACACCGCCACGGTCGAAGCACGACAGCAGACTACCGACTTTACTTGGATTCGGAGCAAACGTGCACGATTCCGCCTCGACTTGGATGCCCTTACGGCCCAATTTCAAGGCCAGTTGATTCTATTGAACGCCGTTAGCGTGGACCGAGATCAGCTGAAAACCGAGAAGGCCAGGAACAAGATCACCATCGACTCACTCCGGCACTCACTCCAGAATGAGTCGGCCAGCGTCGCACCTCTTTCGACAGAAATGCAAGGCCTGGTTACCGACCTCGAGTCGACAAAAGACCTAGAGCAGCATTCGGCGATGGCACTCATCAACACCTACAAGATGCTTCAACACTACCGCCTAGCTCATCCGGAGTTCGACAAAACAAACGCATCCCCGAACCAATCCAGTGACACCAACATCCTTCAACCTCCAGCACCGACACTCTCAAGACCCATCCATGCCCCTCCGTTACCGTCAAATGGATTCGACTCATCCTTTTTGGACCGATCCTTTGATAAACACATCCTCAGCCCCACGGCTGTTCAGCAGGGTAATGTGGTCACGCCATCTATTGGGACACCTAGCAGATCGGGTACCAATACTCCCGCTACCGACCAGCCTACCGAGTCCGAGGAGGATATGCCACTACTACGCTGCTCATCACAACGTGGTCGGTCCGCTGCTGCAGAGTAGGATCCCCCGAACTAAAAAAATTTGTAACAAATGTATTTTTACAAGTTCTAGGTGTGAATTTGGCTTAGAGGGGGAATAGTATTAACCGTAAATTAGAAGTTACCGGTAGGTCTACCGGTCTGAGTTTTACCCCGGTAATTTCCAAGTTACCCGAGCAGGTAGATATAGGAAACATTTTTTTACCGATCTGACCTAACTGTCAGATTTGGTTGTACTGTGGTATAAAAGCAATAGAACCAAACTCATTGGTACGCCATATTTTCCAAGATACATAATTATTCTGTTTACTGCATTTTTCTCTTCTTTTGTGCCTACCGAGTAGTCTTTTTGATTGTACTTCGCTATTAGATTAGTTCACACACTTCCTATTTTGCGCTTACCGAGCGAGTGTCAAACACTCCCCTATTGCATCTGCCTTTATTTCTCCTTCCCGGTAGCTAATATACCCTCCGGTAGTGATTACCGAATAGGTCTTTCACAAAGAGGAGCTACCATAATTGCAGTGAACTCCCCAAGGAAATATCAATGTTGTGAAGATGTCCGCTGGGAGATTGTACCATGATGCACGAGCCTAGGTCTTAAAACACATCTGGAATCAAAAGCAGTAATGATGCCCTTCATCTGCTCGCTCAGCATCAATCTAAACTTGCGAACTTGGTGCAAGTCATGAACCAAGTTTGTCTTGACATGCAAATTTTCAATAGATTCCAAAGTAACTTGCAAAGATAAAAATCAAATGAAAGTCATCTAGTACCACAAATGCAAAGGAATATAAATATACCTTCGGACAGGAGGAAATTAAGTTGAAGTCTTTTCTGCACAATCCACCAGAGCTTGGTCATTCACTTTTGTCAGAGTCTCCTCAATGATGTCAAGAGAACCTTGCATAAGAAGACAATTAATCACAATGAAATATAAAGCAAAAATTTTACTTTAAATATTTGAATTTTGAGCTGCTCATATGCTACGGCTCCAAGCATGTGAGCGGAAAAGAAATAAAATTATAAACCCCTCACATAGGACGTCAGTGTTGACGCTCCCATGGCACGGTTATTAATAATGTTTTTAAGTGCTCAGAGTCCACGAGCACAAGCGTGTGAGCAACTAAAAAATCAAATTAAAACCACCCTTTAGAGGGCGTCGATGTCGACGTGTCCCATGGCAGGGAAGGGGGGGTGGTTATTTTTCAAGTTTTCAGTCGCTCACATGCCATATCAGGTAGCGTGAGAGCTGAAGTAAAATAAAACTCCTCGCCTATGGGGGGGTGTCGGCACTGACGCCTTCCATAGAGGGGTTTTTTTTTTAATTTAGCTGCTCTAAAACCCCCGTCCATGGGAGATGTCGACACCGATGCCCTCTATAGGGGGTCTTTTCTGATAACAATTTGGAGCTCTAAAAATCCCCCGTCATAGGGGGTGTCGGCACCGACGCCTTCCATGGAGGGGTTTTTCAAAAAAATTAGCTGCTCTAAACCCCCCCCTATAGGAGGTGTTGGCACAGACGCCTCTCAAAAGGAGGTTTTATTTTGCTTAACAAAATTGGAAAAATCAGTTAACTTTTGGGCCACGGGGCACTTCCTTGAGAGGATGGCGCACCCATCCTATGGGGGCGTCGGTGCTGACGCCCCTTTAAGAGATATCTGGATGACTAAGTTTTTTTTTCCATCAACATCTCTCAGGATTGTTATTTCAACTTGTGAAGACGATATTTAGCATTCTTGGGCGTGAAATATACCGTTGGAAAGGTCTTGAAAGCTATTTTCTCATTAATGGTGTATTATATTTGTAAAGAGAGGCGTAGGTGCCTACGCCCCCCAAGGTATGTTTGAATGACTAGTTTTGTATTCCATCCACAGCTCGCAAGATTGTTTTCTAAGCTTGCGGACTCATTATTTAGCATTTTTAGGCGTAGATTATACGTGGATAATTCCACATAGTGTACAGTCATCATGATTGCGGTATGTCATTGATGAAAAAATATGCAGTCATGATGAAAAATCATGCAGTCGGAAGGTACGGATGGTCAAGTCATTTTCTTGAAGTGCCTCAACAAGGTGTGGGCTAGAAATGGTGTTCCTCACCCTAATTTTAAAGGTTCCATGTTCAATAGTGCACAAGTTAACTTTAATGCTGTACGCATTATTTATAGATCGGGAGACCCGTCCGTGCTCATAGATGACCTAGAAAGGGCTTGCTTGTTTCATTGGTCTACTAACATGCACAAGCATATGGAGAAGCTCATTGCAAAAAGCTTCTGAAACCAACACATCAAGTTGTGCAGGCAACACAAGGATGTTAAATTTATGGCTGAAGTATATTTGATGTATCAAGAGCTTTGCGTGTAGTGGTATTCCTCTGGAGCAACAACTGAAGATGCAATAAGGGAACTAGAAAATCGGTTGGCCTTTTGGCGCTTTCGTTACCGCCAATGGAGTGGTTTTATCAAGACGCCTTGGTTGTAAGGGATTTTTTTTGTAAGACATTTCACAGTCGTGTTTGGCCTCGAAAATTTTTGTTATAATTTGTTGTATGACACTCATGTTTGCGACAAAATATACGTAGTATGATTGTCGTTAATACTCTAGAAGATTCTAAAGATCAAAACTTGAGATTGTCGCTATCTTCAATTGAGTACCAAAACGGAAGCTTGTTTGCATCATTAAAGTGATCTTCCAGAGCAATCGATATCCCCTTTGGCATGACCAAGACCTTGTTTGTCTTGATGTTGCAAGGGTCCGGTAGGCCTAGCAATTCGTATATTTAATGTGACCATATTAACTGCCACACCATTGAGTTCCTTGAAGAGACGTCCCAAATATTACACGGTACCCCAAACTTATCTAGAACGTCCTTCTCTAGTAACGTGATCTCCAAATTGACCCAATGAGTTATGCAATTTGGAAATTCTTTCAACTGCAACTCCACCACTCCCTCAATAGAGGCAATAGGATACTGCATTTGGAATGTAAACCTGTTCCTAGTGACTACGGGATACGCAGATTTGTTCCTACTGCCCAACCCTCCCCATTCATCGATCAACTAACAATCGTAACTCTCTCAAGCTTGCTATGGTAAGTACATTATGTCGTAAGCTCTGTATTGGCCAGCACAAAGCATCTGATAGTATCTTTCCGTGTTGTCCTTCCTCATCTGTAGCACACCTTCTTTCACAAATCCGTCTCTATCTCGGATTTCTAGCTCCACTATTATTGATGATGGATTCAAGCCAAAACAAACTGCAAGAGCTAGGGCCAAAACTTGAGTATACTTTTCCAAACCCATTTCAACTACCATAGGAACCTCGTCACATGTAACGTATATGCGGGCCATGGAGACAAACGAAAATTTTACAACTGAAACGGCTAACAATGAATTGAGATCGCCAACACGTAATTAGAGAGGTATATCATTTGGACTGCATATTTATATGTATAATTTTCTATCTCCATTGTCTTAAATTATATGATGTTATCATAGACAATCCTAGCATGAATTACAATGAATAGCAATAGTAGCGTTCAATGAAAAATATTCATAGCCGCAATCTTATAAATTGTTAGAACCATGGCTCAGATTAGTCTTCTAAATGCAACATGCCCTCAATTCAAATAGCAAGCGTACCTCGTGAATCAAGCGTTTTTGGTTGTACGCAACTTGATTGCGAATGATGCAACTATGAGGCGCTTTTTATACAAAAAATGCAGTCTTGCACTTAAAAAATTTATAATTTAGGGAAGACCGAAGGCCAAGACGTTATACCAAGCCAAAGTCTTTTTCTGGCTTCACACTTGGAATTTCATAATCAAGCATTTTCATAGTTTTGGCGCTTTGACAGATCAGCAAACAACTATGTAGGTTTGGAACTTTGTCAAATTGGCAAACATCTTCATAGGTTTGCAACTTTGTCAATATTTATGCCTTATATGAAATGTGGGTGCATTCACAATATAACGAGCCGATCCCGCCCAAATCTATACTCTTGATGAGTGCTTAGAAAATTATATTTTCAAGTTATGTAGATATTAAAAAAATTTAAGGAGATTTTGCGACATATTATGAACATTTTAGCACATTTTAGTCGTATTAACAATTGGTTACGACTATATTTTAGTCATTTTGGAATAAAAATTCTCAAACATCGTCAAACTTTAGTATATTGTAGAATGACACATAATATATATGTAGTTACTAAAAAATATTGCATTATTAATTCAAATGATAAGATTATTGATTAATAATTCGTTAAAATAATCACAAGTTACAGTTTATTTGGGCCATTATACTGAAATTGTACCCATGTGCTTGTCCTCTAGGATGGGAGGGGCGTCGAAGGTGGGATTGTTACAACACGCGGACCCTAGTAGACATGGTGATCAACATCACTAGTGTGAGGGATGACGTTATACCATTTCAGCCTACTATACAAGTGGAGAATGCCAAGCAAAGCAAGTACCGCTCTACCGTTGTTGACCGCAACAAACAAGGTGTGAAAGTGGTTGAGTGTGATGAAACAAAGGTTGCATTTGATTCATATGACAATGTCAATGTACGCTTTGTCTATCATACATACTCCAAAGTTGGAAACGTTCCTCCTGGTTCATATTCCAAGGATTTGTTGCGACATAAATCTAATCTTGCAGTGTTTAAACTATCCAAAAGAAATTTTTGGCCTGGAAAGATGTTGACAGTTAAGATGATAGAGTCATACAATTGTAATGCAAAAGTAACAGGTAGACCATATGGTTGAATGCAAGATCAAACTCACACTATGAGATTAGACAATGTGTACTTGAACTATTAATACAAAATATGTTTAAAGAGCTTAATTCTCACTTTTCAATATGATACTATCAAACTGGAAATTATACATTTCTGTAGTAAATCTTAAATAAAGGCTTTGATACAAAAATTACCGTAGTAAAAAATCATGAAGGAGAAACAATTTATATTCCCAATATTTAGTTATTTTAAAGAATACTCGAATATTGTTAAGAATTAAATAGTACCTACAGGTAATCTACTAACTTTGGTTTTTTACTACTTCGGTCTCTTTCCAAATTACCACGGAATGTAGATCTACGAAAGCCTTTTTATCCGATTTGACAATTAGAACATATTAGGTTGTACTTTGTATGTAAGCAATAGAGCCAAACTCTTTGGCAAGGCACATTTTTCCAAACTCTAGTTTCAAGTTTCTCTCAGCTTTGATTTTGGTTTCGTTCTTGTCTTCACTCTTTTCTAGTATCATCACCTCAGTATTTTTTGTTTTGTTCTCCTAACTATTTGGTTTGAAGTTCGTACTAACTACCAAGTACATGTTGGTAACAATCATACGTTTTGTATCCCGATTCTCATAGAATTTAGTTCAAAAGTCTTTTAGTCAAACTCCTCCTTGGTTCTATCGGCTTGGTTGTTAGATACCAAATTGTTGCAGAAAGAGTGGAGCTACCAATCATCTTTGCCAATATTCAAATATTCATGTGCATATTCAAATATATTGAAATAAAGATTATAATTTAGAAGTAATTTAACTATTTTTTGCTATTTTCTCTCCAAATCTCTGCTCTAAACTTGTATGATAGTCACCCTCGCTTAAATTTGTCATATATGAGATACTCACCTAGAAGTTCTTTATTGCCTTCAAGCACGATTGCGTTTTTTATCGCTGATGGTGTCTTCTAAATTTAATTCCCAAATGAGCATGCTAATCTTCAACTTTGTGTCTCTATAATCACCAAACTTCACCAAGTGGCGATGGTGACCGAGATGGATGCAGGCCCTAGGAAAATGGCCTGATATGGGTACCACTTTTATGCGTCTCACATAGTGTGACTTATCACTAATTCATTGTACGTGTGCTAGAAATTCTGTCTTTAACACCATGTATATAGTTGCAGCCATGGTGTCTACAACATTCTCTAATTTTTGTAATTTTTAATTTTTTTTTCTAACCAAAAGGATATTTCTCAAAATTTGCACTATTCTTGGAGGGGGTACCTATATCACGCCATCACCCCCTAATCATGTAGGGCCTACCATAGATGTAGAATATTTGAGCAGCGCAATCTCTCACTAACATCGAGTGTTCTTTGCAAATCTTCCAAACCAAGGTAGAATCCGTTGGAGGATCTTGACTCATTGCAAACTGCCTTGACGTGTAGCCTTCAAACTCCGTATTGTTGAATGTAGACGTCTGGAGTAGGCGCACTTGAGATAATCACAATCCATGTTTGTGCACCGTAGGTGATCTACATATGAGGACTTTCGAAATGCCAGCCTATGTCACTGGAGATGTTGATTGTTATGGTCTTTGTCTAGATGTGGCCGTCATATCTCATATCTATGCGTTATATGAATTTGGCGGATGACTGAGCGGCATGAATAGTGACAGATGGAAACTCAAACACAACATCTCCATCAAAAGTTGGCGGAAGGTGGTCAACCCGCTCCGATCTTAATGAATCGTAATTAATTAATCGTAATTGACTTGTAAATCGTAATTAGTCCCATGCTAAACAGCTAGTTTCCTCAAACAATGTAGAATGCTGCCACTTTTCTATAATCCAACGGACTCGGAATGTCCAAATGTCTCACTGAGAAATACGGACTCAAAGAATGAAGCTGATAGTTCAAAGAAAGATCTTGACTTTGGCATGGTGTCGTCATCAGAGGAGTTGCTCGAAAATGCAACAAACGAGGTAAAACAAGGCTAAAGGCGTGTTGATGATGTAGAGCTCATTACCTTCTCCGTACCACGCTTGATCATCACCTTCCGTTAGGGAAGAGTCTGCATTGTGCAAGTGGAGGATTGGCGGGGTGTAATGAATCGTGTAGTTTTAGAAACATGAGATTCAAACTTCCAAAAGCATACTCTGTCCTACGGTCTCAAATGGCTGCTGAATGATGGTATAGGAAGGTTCTAAATCACTATTGCCATCAAAGATCTCTGCTTTGACTTTAAGTTTGGACTCACTAAAATGAAATCTCTTGTTAAGGTGCAAACTGGAGACAATTATGACACTATCATGATTCATTAGGACTGAGAGAGGAGTTGCAACGCCGTAAACAGTGAGGAGAGCAGAATCCAAAGTGGATCATACAAATGAAGGGGTTGCCAAGACAAGTGAGAGAGGGTCACGACCTCGGAGTAGGGAGATGTTAAATAACATGTGATAATGTGAGAGAGGGAAGCAATGAGGGGCAATATATGAATTGCTCGAAATCTCAGTATAACGGCGACCAACAAAATTAGATCAGAGCTATGGAATTATTACTAGAGAAAAGGATCCACTTTGAATTTGACTGAACGGATAGAGTCTATATTTCAATGTGTGACAGCGTCACCATTCCCACATAATTTTAGAGACGATGAAAATAGTCCGATAGAGTTCTAAAGCAAGCAGTCGTATTTCCTCGACAATAGACAGATAGTAGGCTGACTACAAACAACCATTTTAATTAGTTGTGCTAATTGAAGAATGAGTGTTGAGCAAATACTATACGATTAAAAGCAAATTAATTCAATCAAATCTTCTATTTATATGAGATTGTGACAACATTGGAGGATATTCAACAACGTGAGCTCTTTGGTTGCCTCTTGTTGAGCGGAGTGTGAATTGGGTACTAGCGTGTCGAGCGTGTGTTGGGATATGATGGGCGTACTCTCAACGACGATTTCGTGAGCAAAGTGTACATTGTGATCTGCTAAACAAAGTGTGTGTTATGAGGTATTGTTTGGATAGTGCATACTGCTAGGCGTATTGTATGTTGGATTGTACCAAGAGTAATTTTCCAAGCAGATTGTGCAGTCTGCGAAGCGGACATTGTGTTGCGACGGCGGCGTCAATCAAGACTAGAATTTAGGTAGGATAGTGAGTTCCGTGACATTCCATTTTCATTGCATAAGATAGACAATGCAGAGGTCCAAAGTTTGCAAGTGATAGTGGCGGATAGCAGCGTAGCGATCACAGGGCACAACACTATTTCCGGAATGAAATGAGGCAAGCAACCGGCATCCGCGGCAGACCTAGTTGTGGCAGAAGAGGAGGGCATCAAGGACGGAACTCAATGGAAAAGTCACAAGGTATGCGAGCAACTCCTCAGACTACAACAACCATCCAACACAGTGTGGAAGACGACGTGTTGAGGTGTAGTCAGCGGTTGAACATGTCGACCCAAACATCATTGCGCAACAAGAATGGACGCCTGGAGCAGGAAGTTGTCCCTTGAGGACACGTAAGCAAGGCAATGGATAGTATCGGTGAATCTAGTAAGGCAGGCAATGAGGCCGACACAAAAGCCAAATCTAATAGCGAGAGTGGAAACCCCAATGTCTCCACAATGTCAACTGCAGCCTTGGAAGAGCTGAGGGACAAAGAGGAGTTGGAACTT
Organism: Pohlia nutans; assembly: GCA_022496805.1. Classification (NCBI taxonomy): domain Eukaryota; kingdom Viridiplantae; phylum Streptophyta; class Bryopsida; order Bryales; family Mniaceae; genus Pohlia; species Pohlia nutans. The sequence goes on along the minus strand of CM040106.1, from coordinate 6,145,116 downwards.
ATGGATAGCATTCCCGCAGTAAAAGAGTAGATGAAAAAGGAATACCAATAAAACTTGATTGCTTGTGTGAATTTGATGCGCCGTGCACTGATTGGGTAATTTAGCAAGATGAAGATTTTGATGTGCCAAATGGTTGCAATACCTAAGATGAGGGTGACTTTGAAGAGGGAAGTGGAGAAATTAATGCGGGAGTTTTAGTTAGGATACCACCCTCGATCCGCTTGCTTCTACGTAGCAATTACAAGCAGTGCTAGGAGCAAGATGAGGTTAACTGCCGAGATTGAGGAAACTTAGAACGATGAATGGAAGTCCAAGAACAAGAAGTTTGATGCTATTTTCAATCAAGACTCTGATCTGAAACTGGTGAGTGGTCTCATGTTTTTGGTGCGGGATGAAAATCATCGACTTATACCTTGGAAGCAAGTGATTGCTATCCAACACAAGAACTTTGACAGGTGGTATGGCGAGAGTGGAAACCCCAATTACATGGTAATGGGTATTCCACTTCACGGCGTGTCCCAAATTCAAACCGCAATGCATGTTATCAACTTGTGAGTTCGCATTCCTCATTCTTCAAGCATTTTATGATTAGATGATAAGCAGTGTTTGAATGCAGATCATATTATCCACTCGTACAAATGTAGGGTCAAGAAAGTAGCCCACATTAAATCAAACATATGGTATGAGCTAGAACGTGTAAACTAGTTTGCGAGCCAGAGTGTAGAGTACTATAAGCCCCTAATCAACAAAGAAAACTATTAGGATTGCCTAAGCAAAAAGGCAAAGAGTCCAATGTGGTACTCCCTCACCAAGGACATGATGATCTGCTTCCTATACACGATACTCAAAGTCCCTATGTTTAATTCATTGTATGTGCATATTGTTGATTTGAAAAAAGGAAGATCAATAATGCATCATTGCATGCTAAACAAGACCAAATTGTAGCAAAGGCAGAAAAGGCGTAGATGCTCTACAAGGAAGACACAGAGTTGAAGGATCAGACGGTTAGGGGCCACCGCAATTAAGTTAATGAAGCGGTTACAAAACTAAATAGGAACCTAGTTGCAACATTCAGCAAGATGCACTCGATTGCAAATCCATTAATGGGCCCAAAACTTATGGATGAAGTACAAAATTACAGACACTAGTGACAAAGTGATAGAGCATGCTAGCCTATTAGAGCTGACAAGTAGGATGTCGAAGACGCTAGAACATATTTACATGTGCCTCAGCAAAAAAGATGCAATGCCATTACGCAAGCCTGGTGTCACTATGCGTAGCCTGTCGGAGTGCTCCCGGTGCTCTTAGAGCTCCCAGTAAGCACCTACAAAGACGCTAGAATACGATTGAATGTCCCTCAAACGAGACCTCAGCTTGGTAACTAGTTACACAAAACAATTCCTCCTTTGCAGCTAATTTCTTGGATGAACTATTGGCGTCTAGCCGATGGAAGTTTGGCGCAACAATAACTTTGTGGTACCCTTAGATGTTCAGGACCGCTCACGCACTAGATTGATGGATTCAACAACTTTATAGCCTCGGCCAAGAGCCTTGGATATTCTTCTAAAATTTCATCATAGTGGGGATAGGTCGCTACAATTATTGATCTTCATCAAGGAATTCCTAGTGAGCCCGAGTCATCAGCTTGATTTGACTATGTTTTTGCCCTTTGTACACACCGCCCGTCACTCCTACCGATTGAGTGGTTTGGTGAAGTTTTTGGATCTTGCCAACGCCAGAGTTTGCCGCTATTTAAATTGTTGGCTAGGTTTGTCCATGAAAATCACTGATAAAAATCATAGAGTCGAACAAGTTTTAGAAAGAGAGTATAGTAGGGTTTACTTGGTGTACTTTACAAGATGTATTGAATCCTAGTTAGACTTAGTAGGCTATGACATCTTCTACTGCTAATATAATCAAGACAATCCTTGCTATCCTTGGCTTGTCACAGCTTAGGAAATGACCTAGATGACTGGGAATGCAAGCTTTGGCTCGTTATATAGATGTCCAGGTATAAAAAGAGGGTTTTGATTTAGTTTTAGACTTTAAGGATAGTAGGATGGAAAAGAATTAGATGTATTTTTAGGACAAATCTAAGTATTGAAGGCTACAATAATAGCTCTTAGAATCAATAAGCAACTAGGAGAGTGTTGGTTATCTTTCTGGATTAAAAGAGACTTTAATCACTATTGTCCAAGACAATACAGTTACTTGGTTGGCAAAGACGGCTCGTGGCTAGACAATGTATAGTCAGGTAGGAATTGATTACGAATTTCCACTGCGATTAATTATCTTAAGAAACTTTGAAGAATCCGTGTGTACTCAAAAATGATCTGATTTGGAAACCGCAAAGTGCGTTGGAATCACATCGGCGTGTAATACAATATCATTACAAATTTACACATGTATTAGTGAAAGTCATACAAAAATTTACAATAATATATACACTATCTACCATTGAGTGCTCTCTCCGTTTGCTTCACTTACAGTGTCCATTTTAGCAAGAAAATTTGAAATGAGTGTTTGAAGTTTTTTTGAGATACTTGAGCTCATATTTCTTGAATGATTTGTATCATTTCATCTTTTTCCTTCATGATCTTTTTGATTCCATTGGCTTGTCTCGAATCATCATGATATCTACTACGGTGTATTGGATCACCATCCTCCATCAATGTGAAATGAATAGGTCTATCATGCATAAAATAAAAGCCAATCGATAGAATTTCATAAATAAGTTCCACAAAATGAACTACTGATTGTTTAGTTGGAGGAATGATGACAAATAGACTTTTATCAAAACTCATGAAAGCCCCTACACCATTACAAAAGAAGAAATTACAAAGGAGACTGATGAAATGATACAAATCATCCAACAAATATTAGTTCAATAATCTCAAAAACAACTTCAAACACTCATATCAAATTTTTTTGCTAAAATGGACACTGTAACTGAAGCAAACGGTGAGAGCACTCAATGGTAGATAATGTATATATTATTTTAAATTTTTGTATAAATTTCACTAATACATGTGTAGATTTTTAATGATATTGTAGTACACGCCGATGTGATTCCAACGCACTTTGCAGTTTCCAAATCGGATCATTTTTGAGTACACACGGATTGTTTAAAGTTTCTTAAAATAATTCCCTGCAGTGGGAATTTGTAAGCAATTCCTACCTGACTGTACAGTAAAGCTTCTTGGAATAATAGAGTTGAGGCTCACCAACAGTTTTAAGATAAACAAGTAGCTTAGGGTAAAGGCTAGAAATTGAGCTAGTTCAGGAGAAAAAAAAGATTGTCATTTATTCCTTGGACTCCAACGATATAATAGAAGCAGCAACCACTGCAGGGTGAGGGCAAGGGAACAGGCTAGTATAGGAAAAAGATATTGTCATTCATTCCACAGTCTCTAAGGGGAGAGAAAATACATGTGCAATACTATGTACAACACTTGATGCAAAGTCCCAGTATAACCATGATCGGTTTGAATGAATGAACAAGTGTTGTTTGTGCAACTGCCTGCCTTTTTTATACTAATCTACCCGAATTATGCGCGTGCACTCACAATTCCACCGTCTGTTGTCCTTGTCATCGTTTATTTTTGTAGTTTATACTTGCTATGGTATACTGTAATAGACGTTGTGAGAAGTTCATTAAACCTTATCATTTAGAAAGAGAAGTCTTAACAAGCTTTCCGTAGGTGACTTGCGGAAGGATCATTGCAGACAGAAACTTTGAAGCAAACTTTAAGGGTCAGCATTTGGTAGAGGATCAACTTGTCATCTGAATCCGGCTCACAGTGTGAACTCACATTTTTTCCTACAAATGTGACTTGCTCCATTTCATTTCTTTCGGACTTGGTCCCTTTATCATGATCTCCAATCTCGCAGCAAGAGGACTCTAATTCCTTGTATTGTGGGTCCCTGTCTTCTCGAGTTCCTTCGACAGTTCAAAAATGCAGCTATAGAAACGGATTGGCATAGAATTCGACAATAGAAATTACATTTTTTAAATTAGCAAAAAAAATCAAACAAGATAAGCTAAAGAAACTCCAAATCCAACAAGTTTTGAGAATTTTACGCACATTCGCAAAGGAGAAGAACACTAGTGTATCCTTTGTAGTATTGGTGTCGACAAAAGTATTGAATGCACTGCATTCCTATGCTTTCTACCCAAAACACTCATTTTAAAGTAATGATTCCAACATAAAAAAACACCTAGAACTTCAAAACTCTATAGATTTTTCATAATTGTGTTTGATTTTATTGTATCTTGGCATCTTCTGTAGCACCATGGTATATTTGTAATTGTTGATCAAGTAAATATAAAACCAAATGAATTCATTGTAGGTGAAGTTGAATGACAAAAATTGCATGACACAAACAGCATGACTGATGGTCCAATCATCAATGGCTCTAATATTGCAGGCACTAATTGCAACAAAGCTTTTTTACAAAGAGCCTAAACTCTAAAACCCCCACAAACCTAATACCTCCGCCTTTGTATCAAACAGTGAACCTTAAACTTGCTCAGTAGGTTCGTCTCTCAATTTTCAAGACTAAATTTTACATATGGCTATACTACCCAAGAATAAATGACATTAACCTCTAAACCCCTTTGTCATTGTTTTGAATCAACCCTAAAACATAACGGGCTACAGGTCCTATCAAACCCTCTGCCCGTTGCGCCGAACCCTGCTTGCTTCGATCGATGCTTTTGACACACATTTGATTTTTAAAAATACTTGAAAATGAAATTTCTTATATTTATATGTTTTTCAAAATTCTAATAAAGAATTAAACATAAACTATGTATACACTCAAATCTTGATGATCAGTTAGTACTGTTATTAAACAACTCCAAAACACCCCAACACATCCTAACACACCCTAAACCTTGAAGACATGTTAAACCTTGAACACACTCTTAACCCTAACACACATTCTAAACCTTGAACACACCCTAAACCCTAAGGACACCCTAAACTCTCAATACACCCTAAATCTTGAACACACCCTAAACTCCAAGACACACCTTAAACCCTGAACTCACCCCAAACCTTAAAAACAATGACGCATCACAATTAAAGAATTTCAAAATAATCCCAATGGCATACACTCGTCCATAGGCTTTGACATCACTCAATTGGAATTATGTTGTTCACACAACCACAACTAGTATAAGTGTAGAACTCCAGTGGCATCAATTCCACACATTAAAATTTGCACTACACTTCTAGAATCCATAGACAACGTATGAATAATAATGCACTCGCTCAAAAACAACAAGGCATTGCAATGGCACAATTTCAAATTAATTTCACCTTGTATCAATCCACTTTCTTAGATCAAATTATAGAACCACTGGATGAAAAATTGGAAACATAAAACTTGTTACAAATTCCTCTTAAGAAGAACTGACTTCAGCATGGATACATTCACTTTGAATGTTTAACCTCTTGAATGGCAATCATGACCATAATAACCACTTTTAGATCCCTTCAAACTGAGGCTACCTTAAAACATACTAACCTCATGCAATTTAGAATCCATTGGATGTGAACCTTGCAGTGGTGACAACCCAAAAGAAATACATATTCCATTGGTATAAGGCAATTTTAGAACCACTAGCTATTGGTGAGCAAACACGCTTACTAGGTTGAAACTCTATGGTCAACATATTGCAAAGGTTTTCCAAAAGATAGTTGTCTGTCAAATTAAATCAAACACCATTTAACCATAGTTAATAAAGGTGCTTAATCTACTCAACCGTTGTTGCCTAAGGTAAAAATATAATACAAAGTACAGGAATACAAATTTTAGCAAGAGAAAAGGAGTCATACTTGTTTGTGGATGTCAGCTATTGAAATGGCTAGATGAAAAAAAACTTTAATTGTGGCTAACACAACGCTATTTGTATGCTGCAATCTATTTTCAAGAATGTTCATCATATCAAATGACTCATTGGAATCAGATGGTATGTGTTTTGAGACCATGTCTAGAACTAAACACATAGCCTATTTGGTGAAGTCCCAAAAGTAAATGACATAAACCCTACTTGTCTAAGACTAGATTTGACGTATGGCTATACTACCCAAAAGTAAATGACATTAATCTTTGGGTGCATTGCTTAATAATCTGTTAAATTAATCATTGTTTATAGTTTCCTTGGTTTGTTATATTGTGAATGTACCCCCTAAATCCCCCTTGTTATTGTTGTGAATCAACTCTAAGAATAAAACCGTTGGACAAAGAATAAAAAACCGCACACTATAGGAACAAGAAATTCCACAATCGTGGAGGAATTGCACAAGACATGAAATCCAACATTTGATTGGAGAAAAATGAGTGATGAAAGCTTATACCGATGGAAATAGCATTAAAAAGCACACGCGATGGACCCAAGAAATTCGAGAATTGGGCCAAAAATTGCACAAGAAACGGGTTGTGGAAGTTTAGACCTAGATGCAAAACAATGTTCACAAATGGGGTTGTGGAAACCAATTGGCGTGGAACTTGACATTGGCAATTACACATTAAAAAAAAAACCACAATAAATCAATTAAGATAGGCTGAACTCATTATTGAATTGGACAAGTTTAAAATATCTTACATGCATCTGCAAAGGGAGAGGTACACCGGTATACCCCTTTGTAATATTGGTAAACCCAGAAGTTTTGAATGCATTGCGTTCATGTGTGTCCTACCCATACTTAAATAGTGTACTCTCAAGTCTTGACCCCCTCAAATTTCTATTCTTTAGAAGATGCTTGTGAGTGATTTCCAAAAGAGTAATAAGCTTCTTGTTAGAACGTTCTGTCTATGTGTAACGGCCGGATGAAGTTTCAAAAATTTAAACTTCATCCATTGATATCTTTTGCATGCAACATCTATTTGCCACGTGCCAAGTCATTTTGGAATCCCAAAAAAAGGTTATATCACGTGGCGTCTTTGACTTTTATTCAGCGTTAGGTCTCATGAGTTTGTTTCTCTAAAATAAAGCAACTGCTAATTATTAATATTCATTTCACATAAAGAATGTCCAAAATACTTGCATGACTTGAATGCAACGATGCATTTGACACTCTAAGAATATTTACAACTTATTCAATTATTCATCATGCATTTAAATGCTAATTTTATGACATTCACAAGTTCGGGGTCTTTAAAGTATAGCGACCGGCATATATTAATATTCATTTCACGTAAAAAGTACTCAAAACACTTGCATGACTTGAATGCAATGATGCATTTGACAATTTAAATATATTTACAACTTGTTCATTTAATTTTAATATGCATTATATTGGATGCTAATTCTATAATATTTACAAATTGGGTTCTTTGAGGTACAACAACTAGTGAATTTGCATATTCGTTTCACGTAAAAAAATACGCAAAACACTTGCATGACTTGAATGCAATCGTGTGTTTCACATTTTAAATACATTTATAGCTTGTTTGTTTATTTCTATCGTGCATTTGGATGCTATTTCTATAACATTCATGAGTCAAGGTCTTTAAAGTACTGCAACCGAATGATGTATAATAGTGTTCAAAAATCCAAACTTCATCCATCGATATCTTTTGCATGCATCCTGCAGTCACCACGTGCCTTGTCATTTTCGAATTATAGGAAAAGGCCCTATCATGTGGCGCCTTCGAATTTCAATCTCCTTTCTTCATCCAAGAATTGAATGACGCACGTTCAAGTTTTGATCCTCTCGAATTTCTATCTTTGAAATATTCGAAAGATGCCATTTTAAAGATGCTTGTCAGTGGTTTCCAAAACGGTTGAACGCTTCCCGTTTGGACTCTCCATCTGTGCGTAATAGGCAGATGTTTCAAAAACCAAAACTTCATCTGTGCATCTCTCAACCGTTATGAGTCTGAGTTCCAAGTATCATACCGTTCTGGAATCGCGCCGTCGGATCCTACCATAATCCAAAAAAAATTGAAATAAAAATTCAACCCCTAAAAGGTCAGCTCAAACTGGTCAATGTATCATATGCTTTAGGGTATCTGTCAAACTAATACTCCAATTGCAAAACCAATTGCACCGATGGAATCCCGAGTATTATAAATGGGGGGATATATCAAATAAAAACCCAAAACCGGCATGACCCTCGAAACATCAACCGGGGAATTCTAGAAAGTCAAAGTTGTTACATCTCACAAATTGTGACAATGTATAGATAATTGAGCACACTGTAGGGATTGTAGCCCTAAAAAATGGGGGAAGGAGGGGAGATGCAATAAAACGTACTTCAAAAAACTTAATATCAATAGGACACCAATGAAACCTTAAAGCTTAAATTGAAAATCAACATCTGCTCCAAAGTCAAATCAACATTTGCTCCAAAGTCAAATCTTGCACTTGGATTTCACCTTTTTCCAATATTCTTTTTTCTACCATATGTGTTCTTTTGTGAACTTTCAACCTACCGTGTCCGATTTTGCAATGGAGGTTCAGATTTGTAGGAAGTTGTCAATTTCTCTCAAAATCACAAGTAAACTAGTAAAAAGTGGATGTCCTGTCAAGGCCTCTTTCTCACTCAGTTTTTATCTTAAAAATAAAAAACTTGTTGTCATGCGTAGGGAACTTGATTATCTTCAAAATGAAAAGAAGATGCCAACTTTCTAAAATAGTATGTGCCCAAGAGAGTCGGTCAAAGCTCATTTTCAGCAGTGTGAAAACGGTGAATTTTTGGAGTACAACACGCAATTCGCTATTTATGCACTTGGCCAAGTGCGTTCCTTTCATGAGCAAATCTTGCTTAAAAAAATTTCTTTAAAAAGTTCTCTAGAAAAGAACGATTTTGTCGTTCTATAATTACTTTCATTATAAACAAACAATTATTTAATTTATTTTTTATTCTTATCTTTATCTTTTCTTTTATCTTTTCTTTATCTTGTTTCATTTATCTTATTTCTTTCTCGTCTTCAATTTCATTTCCTTCTTGTCTTCCTTCTTGTCTTCTTCTTTTTCTTTTTTCTTTTTTCATTCCTCTTATGGCAGCCGCAAACCCTTCGCGCACACCAAGGAATTTTTTTTTTTTTTTTTTTTTTTTTTTTTTTTTTTTTTTTGGTTGGATTTCGTCTTTTTTTGGTTGGATTTCGTCTTTTTTTTTATTCAGGGCTCATGAACCCTGAAAAATGAAATTAAAAAATATAAAAATTTAGGGTTCAGCCGCCGGCGGCTGAACCCTAAACGGCGGAGGATGCACCAAAAAAAAGAAAAAAAAAAAAAAAAGTTTTTTTTATTTTTTTTTTTATTTTTTTTATTTTTTTTAGTCTGCTGTGGGCTAGTGGGTGCGCGGCCGCGCACCCACTCCCTCATTTTCTCCTCTCTTCCTCTCCCTCTCTCCTTCTTCCCTCTCCCTCTCCCCTCTCCCCTATATATGAGGAGAGGGGAGAAGGAGAGAGAAGAGGGAAAGAGGGAGAGAGGGAGAGAGGGAGAGAGGGAGAGGAAGAGAGGAGAAAATGAAAAAAAAAAATAACAACTTTTTTTTTTTTTTTTTTTTTTTTTTTTTTTTTTTTTTTTTTTTTTTTTTTTGGTGCATCCTCCGCCGTTTAGGGTTCAGCCGCCGGCGGCTGAACCCTAAATTTTATTTTTTTTAATTTCATTTTTCAGGGTTCGTGAGCCCTAAATAAAAAAGAAGACGAAATCCAAAAAAAATAAAAAATTCCTTGATGTGCGCGAAGGGTTTGCGGCTGCCATAAGAGGAATGAAAAAAATAGAAGAAAAAGAAGAAGACAAGAAGGAAGACAAGAAGGAAAAGAAATTGAAGACAAGAAAGAAATAAGATAAATGAAACAAGATAAAGAAAAGATAAAAGAAAAGATAAAAGATAAGATAAAAGATAAGATAAAAGATAAGATAAAGATAAGAATAAAAAATAAATTAAATAATTGTTTGTTTACAATGAAAGTAATTGTAGAACAACAAAAATGGTTGTTTTTTAGACAATTTTTTAGACAATTTTTTTAATGCTTCCGGGGGGCAAGTGCATGATTATATGGCCAAGTGCGTAAATAGCGAATTGCGTGTTGTACCCTTCACTTTTATGTCCCATCTAGGCAACCTATGACTTGGATTGACATCAAACTTTGTAAAGATGAAGGTGACTTGCATATCTACAAGAGCTTACGGTTGATTTTGTAAAAAAGTGAACTATATAAGTTTCACCAACATGTATCCCTAACCAAAAAAATTAGGGTGCAAATCGCGCTCAAAATGGTTCAGGAAGTTAAGGGTTAATATTATATTAAATTTTTAAACTTCTATTTTGATTGGTTGTTCATTCACGGTTGATCAATATTTGACATATGGAAAGGGCATTTTAAAGGCCCAAATTCTCTCGTAATGAATGCAAAGAAAATTTGAGTTCCTATGGAGGAATATCTAGTACCCCTCACAAAAATTCTATATCAAGATCAAAAACTCCATGTGACGAATAGGTTAACCCTTAAGTTCCCAAGGGTTTTTGCTACAAACAAATTGTATTATAGTATGTGTTATATATGAATTTTTGGAAGTTTGTAAAATATGAAAGTTGTGATGTGTAATCTCTAAACTTCATCTACATAGTTGAATATCATCAAAACGATTTAGATTTTTAATAAATAAATTTTAAAAGAAAAACTTTGAATATTCATAAAAAATACATTATTCAATATTTTATATTGAATTAAATTATTATTACTTAAAAGTAAAAATGTTCATCGCTTGGATAGAAGTTGCCAAGATTTAGAGTTTAAAATTTGTCTAAATGTCAATTTAAACGATACTACGTAAGAATAGTATAGAACTAATAGTTCAAATGAAACAAATTCCAATGGGTATTTAACAGGCGCCTGCGTCCATATTCTGGACGACGAACAGATTCAAACTGTTCGAGTTCCGTTCAAATTGGACAGTTTTCATCCACCAAAATTTCTCATAATTCTTGTGCAAGTTGACTATCATTTGGACAGTTTGGATCTTCAGAATCGGTTATTATGATTTTTGAAAAAAAAACACAAGTGGTTTATATCAAGTTTCATTCTTAGTTCAAAAAGTGAGACCTTGAAGATGATTTTTCAAAATAAGTAGAATCAAATAATGGAAACCATACCATCGCATAGTGCATGTTATTCCAATTTCATTACAATTTTTTTTTTAAATCCGTCAATTCATGATTTTTAATTGAATTTCAAAAGAAAAGCTTGCAAAATTAATAAAAAAATATTTTTAAAAAATACGATAAATCCAACCGTATAGATGTGATCTTCACATTGACATTTACAACTTTTCTTTGTACATGAACTCCATTTCTGGTTTTCATCAAACATTTTATAACAAATCTTTGAAAACAGCAATGAACTGGGACGTTAAAGGATTAAGCATCTTACTGACCTTGTGCTTTTAGCCAATCATACCAATACTTTCTCATGCATTTTTTCAGACATTTAAAAAATTTATACATTTGTAGATTGTTCCAACATCTACACCACCCAACATTCTTTATTTTTTTGAATTTTTGTGAACACATTTTTAATGATCCAATGACATAATCTTATTAAAAATTTGATTCTAAATAGGTTAGGCCCAAGAAACACTCAATTTGGACACTCCTAGCTCATTTTATAACACTTTCTATTTTTGGAACGACCACTTTCAGGTCGCCTCGGCACTTAAGAGTTAACTACACTGAATAGGTAGATTAGTGTTAGACAATTATAAGATTTGAAAATATCATAGATTTTTACTCTCGAAAAAAAATTTTACCAAAGACATTGATTCCAATACTATTGAAAGATCCCCATCTTGACCATTATAGAGGGTAAAAAAATTGGTCAACAGTAACTTACATGTGTATGTAAATTAGTGCACCTAACACTAATCTACCTATTAAGTGTAGTGCTCTGTCTTTCAAAATCGCAAAAATATCTTGAATACAGGTGTAGCATCAAAAGAAAATTAGGTTTAATTTATATTTGTGATGTGAGGATATTGGCAAGAATCATTTCACCATTGAATGGAGCCAACTTGGATTCCTAGGCCTATGTAGTGTAATGTGATTTTTTGGGAATTACTATACTTTTGGCCTATAAAAATGAAAATGCACGCATTTGGGCAATTACCAAGCATGTTGGCATGCATCCTCATATCTATGAAGGTGATTACATGATTGAAGCCTGGCCGTTGGATTTTTCACTAGGCTGTACAAAATTGGACATTTCAAGGTAAACAAAATCGTGAGTTCGTAGAGAAATTTGCAAATTCTTTGGATCAGTGATCCAGAGATGCATCCTGTATGTTGGATAACTGAGATATCCGAATCATTCTCTCACACAAGCCCAAGAGTGGTGTGCGGGCCTAGGAATAGGAACCATAATGCTCTTGGGGGCCACGAGGTCCACGGTTCAAACATTGGCGGCCACTCTTGACGCGCCTCGACACGAGAGCAAACTCACTCATCCTACTTTACTTACCGGAAATATAACTTATCCGGTTTTTATTTTTGGAGCCCAACACTACTACTTTTAATGTCCCATAAGCCAGAATCTTTACTGACGCAGTACCGGAAGCCTGAGATTTCAGGACTTTACAAATTTCTCTTGTATATGCCAAATATTCAGCACAAAAAAGCACCTGAAACGTCAAAACTTAAAGAAGTTTTCACCTACTCTTCCTATGCACAAGATCTCGTGAAGCATTTGATAGTATTTTGGGACCAAATCTAGTGCAAGTGATTGAGGTACAAGGGAATGAGATCGGCAAGGGATAATAGCTGTCTAAAAAGCATCCCATCATTACCAAACAAAGGAGAACAGGACCGTCTGTTGGAGTATCCTACACAACTGACATCCATTCCTCAATATAAAATGTCCATATTCCAGATTTCACCGGCAATACACAAATAGAAGCCAAATTTCCTTCTCAACCTTCAGGGTTCTATGGCATCAGCCGGGGTTGATGCTGGGTCCAGCTCCAGACACTCAGCAGGCACTCCTTTGATGTTTTCTTCTGTTACAAGTAATGCAGGTACGCGATGTGAAAATTTATGCAGGTCATATTTCACTGTCAGCGGGAACGCATCTCCTTTAGGTACCCAAAGGGTTTTGAAACCTGCAAGCTTCTCAAGTCTCACCACTCTCCCTACCCCAGTAATTGCTGAGAAATCACTTCTAATTAATACAAAGTCATACCGAAGTTGTACTCTTCCATCTGCATTTGGACTGGGCAGCTCTTTATCATAATCTCTGTAAATAGCCCAGACTTCAGGCCTCTTTGGATAGACCTCGTATCCATTCTTGTATCTCTTGATTGTCATCAAATGTGAGAACATGTTTATAGTGTCAAAGTCGATTTCATCACCGAGCTTGAACTCGCCACAGCTGATAGAAAGTTCACGTTTCTTTAACCAGTGGAAAGTATCTTTGAATGGATGTATTGGCTCCAGCCACACAGCTTCCACCGTGAATGGATCTCGCCTTACTTTATTCACCTGACAATAGAACCGCGGCATACCATCTGTATCATCAAAGACAGCCCAAACCTGGTTCTTCTTCACATGGTGCTCAGTACGATCAACGTCAAAGTCGTGGAAATCGGGATCAGGCACAATAATAGCTTCTTCTACAGAACCTGGAGAGGAGTGAGGGGGGTTTGTCCCAATGCCTAGCGTAGCAGCTATTGGTGCCTCCTTGTGAGGTCCTCCAGCATCTTTGCCTTTGCCATTCCGAGCAGTTGAATTCCCCAAATGTTGCACTGACTTGGCACCACCTAATGCATTGAAAGCTTTTAGCCTCGGTTCTTCGTCCATCTTTGCTCCTGCACCTTGTGTGGGATCACGAGTTGGGATACCTAGTTTTGCTGCAAGCTCTCTCCTAAACCTTTCAGCCAATTGTTCCTGCAAGGGATCCTTCAATCTATCTCTATCCCTTACAAATGCAGGTTTACTGCCTAAACCACTACCGTCACCCCATATTTCCTCATCATAATCATCATCATCATCATCATCATCATCATCATCATCATCATCATCATCATCAACATCATCATCATCATCATCATCTTTGTCGTCATCGTCATCGTCATCGCACACCAGCGACTTGCCCTTCTCCATCCTACTACCGCTGAGATTCTTTGCTCTTGAGGTGGCTTCAAAATCAGTGTCACTTCCACCAGGTCCGTGTGCCACATTCCTTCTGTGACGCAAAGACTTTCTTGCAAAATCTGCCCGACTCCCATAAGCTGAATTGGATAGTTGTAAGTCTTCTTCACCCTCATCCTCGTCATCGTCATCATCGTTTCTCTTCCTCTTTTTATGCCGTTTCTTCGTCCCAGTCTTCATAGCGGCTTTCCTGATGGCTTCTTCTCGCCTCTTCATTAACCGCTCCATAGCCTCATGTGTCTTGGCGTTCTCACGCGCCTTCTTCAAAGCTTCTCTCTCTTGTTGCCGTAACAGTTTCTCCTTTTCTCTCTTCTTCCTTTTCAATTCCCTCTCTGCATCCACTCTGTCTCTCTGAGCCTTACGATATGCTTCATGCACCAGACTTGCAGCTGCTGCAGCTGAAGCACCCGCACAACCAGTGCCTCCTGATGAGTTGTTCCCAACACCCGCTGCATGTGCACCTCCAGCAAAATGCGTATGTCCATTTCCAGCCACGTTGCTTGGTGCCACTCCACCGTTGCGTGCCCAGGTTTGAAAATTATATCCGGCTTTTTGGGGAACAGGAGGAGCTGGGCCAGCCGGGAACGGGCCGTTGTTCTCAAAAGATCCCCGTGACCACGAGAAAGCAGTAGACCCATTTGTAGGATGGACATTGATGTCATTCGCAAGAAAAGGCTTGTGACATTTCTGGCAAAGAAGTTGATAGCCCAAGTAGGTGCGCAGGTATTGGTATTGCATTCGACAGAGAGGACACGCCGTCCAGAATGTATTGGGTAAGTACGGTGCTTGAGCGCCTGTAGCCTGTGCAGCTGCTGGATATTGCGCTTGATAAGCATAATGAGTAGGTTTCGATGGCTCAGACGCGTGGGAAGCCATCTGCGAAACCTTCGACTCTCCACCTCGCTTCGAATCGTGCAGATACCTCTTTGCTTTGTCCGAAAGAACTCCAAAAGCTTCCCCAATCAACTTAAACGCGGCCTCCGCCCCCACTGACTTGTTCTTGTCAGGATGCAGCAGAAGAGCAAGCTTCCGATACTGCTTCTTGATCGTGCTATCATCCGACAGAGGCTCCACCTGAAACAAGGTGCTCATGAAGTCAGAGAATAATTTAAACCCATCCCACCAAAAATTTGGTAAGATTGATCCAAGCTAATGATGCAGAAAAACGAAGACATTGTAACTGTATTGATAACAATGCAAGTCATTCACGCTTACAGGTTCGCACAACCGCAGACGAAACTACATCAGAGAACTATATTATTAACGATGTTTTGCTGCTTGCCAAAACCACCAACTGCATAACTCTCACGTAATTAATACGACAGATAAAAATATCATCGGGAAGTGTTTGAGCTAAAACTAAGTACCTGAAGAATACCATACCAATCGGTTTCATTAATCCCCAGTTTCACTTGAGCCGCAATATGAACATCCAAGACGGCCAACATTTGAATCGCACCCTCCAGAGGAGAATACAGCTGTTGAGCTTTGATAATAAACTTCTTCGCACCCACAAAATCCTGCACTGCAAACTTCTGTTCCGCAATATCCCTCGCCCGAATTGCTTCATCTCTGTTGCACTCCATCAGGCCTCAAGCCAGAGAGGCGACAAGTACCACCTTGCCGCCCCCAGTTAAACGCTCTCAATTCGTGTTTCTCCCCTGTTTTCCTTACAACTCGCACTCCTAAAAAGACTACAGACAAAGTGATAAATTAAGACCTAAGTTCTCCATTTCTCTAAGAATTTCTCTCACCACACAAGTCCACTGATGACTAAAGAAAGCCACTCATGTGCTTGACTCCCGAGCGCATTTTCAGAACCGCCAGTTACGATCATTAAAACCTTAAGTGCCAATACACCACCACTCTATGTCCTTTTTAAATGCCTCCGCTCCAGTTCAGGCCCTCTAATATTCCCCCTGCCACGATCCTCCACAACCCGGAGGACATTCCTGACGCTTACCATGGCCTCGCACACTAATTCCCCTAATCGCCACTACGACAGTACTCTAAAAACATCCGAGTCAAAACCCCGCACTACACCCATAAACACCAAAACGCCCGCGTTACTCGTCCCCTCTATTTACATTTCAAACCCTAACGAACCCCCCGGAAATCCCTCCACAAAACTCAAAAACCCGAAACCACTCCCTCAAAACCCTGCTCCTGCAACCCCAAGAACACCATCGCTCCCCTGTTACGATACTCATCCGTATCGCGCCATTGCCAATTTCCTCCGTCCTCTATTTAAATCGCCGGGTAACCACATCACCAAAACTCCTTACCATTCGCGCTCTATCAGCATTAGATCCCAAAACAGCACCCCGGTACACTAGATTTCAATCCAGAACGCTGATTAAAATGCCCGCGATCTCCCCACTCAGGCTAGGTAGACAACATGCGCAGGCATCGCCGTGGGGAGAATCCGCCGAAGCGGAAACGATTGCACCATTTCGTTGACGATGAGCATGCAACCAAGTTTGTCTGTAAGTTATGTCCAAGAAGTACAAGACTTCAAAGACAGCCGACCTTGGTCTCCGAACCTGCAAATTATGCAGAACCTAATTTTCCGAACCTACTTAGGACCAAACCTAGCGCTTAAATGGTGTCCCATGAAACGTAAACAGGAAACCCCACTCCCCTAGTTGAGGCCGGGCTGACGTCAACAATTCACATGCCTGAATTTTTATTGTGGCACTCTTGTTTGTTAACCACCAATTTTTTTCAAGGAAGCTTTTTCTTTTAAACGAAATATATGTTGTACACAAATACATTGTGCCAAAATTATATTGGGTCAACAAGTAAGAATGAATGAAAGATGATAACCCAAGTGTAATAGTGATCTCGTGAGTGCTTAACCCCTAAAAGCCCGAGGGGTATTGAACAAAACATAAATGTGATATAGTATGTGCCTTCAATATGTTTGATGAAGTTTGGGTCAATAGATAAAATGTAGGGTAACATCTCTACAAATTATTCGTACGGTCAAACTTTTAAAAATAACTTTAGATCATTTTTAAATGAATTTAAAAGCATTAACCTTTGAAAATTTGTATAAATTATAATTTTCAATTTTAAAGTTAAAATTTTAGTATGATTGGTTAAACTTGGACTATCTATTGTAAACTTCAAAAAAGCAAAAGAAATGGTGTATAGATCATCATTACTTTCCCCAAATAGAAAATTTTATAACACTAAGACAATGTTGATGTGATCGACTTTGAAAAATTCTCCCGGGTGGAGTTGTAGAGTTTAACTTAGATTGCCATAATTCAAATTGGGTTGGAAAGCAGACTTGATGTAGTATTTTAAAATATTTTTTATTTTTTCAAAAAAGTTTTTTTTTGTTCTGAGCTGCTCGTTAAATTCGGGGAGCGACCAGAAAATGGTCGTTTGAGCGCTAAAGGGTTAAGGTCCAACATTTCATGAGTGAAGTTTCTCACTAAAAGATAAGTTTTTAGAAACTTGAAGGGACAAAGTTCTACATTTTAAGTGAGCTTTAAAGAAAAAAATGGTAGAGAAATTGTTGTGAAGTATAGACGATTCTCAAGCCGAAGACTTTAATAGGAACTCTTACAAATTTGTTCATTTTTTACTTCACTTTACTACATAGTGACTTCAATTTACCTCACCTCACCATTCTTGGATTTAAGAATTCAAATTCTTGAGCTTTAGAATTTGGTATGTAGAGTTCATGTTTGCAATTCAAATTTCAGATTGCATTTTGCAGAGTTTAGACTTTCCTTCCATATTTGAAGTTGGCAAATTCCACATTCAACACTGCAAAGTTCAGGTTAACAATTCATGTTTGAAATTAAATTTAGGTAGGTTAAAAATAGGCATTTTTAAAATTAATTTTTTTGAATAGTGTGAAACTCGTGTAAATTTAATTTTTTTTTAAATCCACAAATAAAAAATGCAAAAATCTTAAAATGGAGAAATACAGAAAATGAAACTGGAATGTGAATTACAAAATCCAGAAATCAAATCTGGGTAAACCTGGAAATCGAGAAATCCAGAAATACTTGAAGATGAAACTCAAACCTAGAACTGAAAATGTTATCTGGGTGAATTAGGAAAGCGACTCACTTTCCACTATTTATTAATGTACCTAAATGTTAACCCTTAAACGTACCACTCCTTTGTAGGAAAGCCAAACTAAACAATTTAGCCTTAAAGATTTATCAAAATATATTTTGTAATATTTTTCATGCATGGAATTGAATGTTTCCTATCAGTCTTGAAATTTTCAGATTTTTTTGATTTAGTAAGGCCTTTTTAACAAAATTTTAAGTCACATACTTTAAAAAAAAAAAAAAAATTCAAAAAAGCTTTAAAAAATTTATATTTTTTAGGGAGCAGGTACAAATTACAATGGAGAATCACATGAGATGTTTTCCATAGAAATTTTTTATTTAAATTTTGAAATTTGAAAGGTGAACATCCTATGTAGTGTAATTCAAACCTTGAGCTACAAAGCTTGCACAAGCAATAAAATACTCAATAATTGGAATTTTTACAATTTGAAATGTGGAATACAAACTAGACTTAATAAACTCCATTTTCTTAGTTGGGTGTATTAGCAACAAAAGTCATCTTCAAGATCAAAATTGGGTTTGCCAACAAACATTCAGTAACTGGATGCGTGGACGTTTAGGGGTTAAGGTCGACAGTTGTTGTTGAATATTTAATTTAATTTTTTTTTTGGATATGATGTGAATATTTTCTAAGATATTTTGAATATTCTTTTAGATTCTCCCTTTGCACCATAGGTATTTTGTTTTTAAAATTCTTAGAAATATGAGCTTCTCATTTTGTAATTATTATGAGCAACTATGACGGCCGGGTACGGTATTTCATAGAAAACGTCACTTAAGGTAGAGGGCTCATAAACCGATCAAATTTCAGGTTAAACAAGTTCCTCATAGAGTGTTCATAAGAGAATTTTTGGGAGAATGTGCAAACTTTGTTGGAGAGCATTGGTGATGGAATCAAAAAATTCCAATTTTTCTTTCTTTAGTTATGAATTTTGAAAGGTGATGTCATAGGTGTTCCTTAAACCAATCAAGCTGTGGTGTACATTTAAGGGTTGGCTTGAAGGTTAGAATCTTCTTTTTGAGAAAATTGGCCCAGTGCACGGATTTTGAACATGCACGGATTATGAGCCCTCTACCTTATGTAAGTCCATAGAAGTGTGTATCACTTCATGGCCGGATATGAGACAAAATGTGATACTATTTTCTTCCTTCTTGCCTACTTATATGTGCAACTTCTCAAACTCATGGAAATTAAACCTAAGTACTCTCACTATTACATCCAAATCCACACTAAGATTACAAACATTTCTAACCTACATTAAGATTCCTTTGAGTACTTTGCATGACTATGCATAACCACCAACACCATATAAGCCCTAATAATTATCAACAACAAAACCTATACCAAAAATTAAATTACATGTACTTATAGTATCTACTGTAGCCTAAGTACACCATTCAATTACTTCTAACGGTTTTCATTGTGACTACGACCTTACTAACAATGATCTGACATAAAGATATCCCTATTACTATATGCACTAGACATCAGCAACATCTATACAAAACAAAATATCACATTGTCTGCTCATAAGGTCGAGGTACCCAAAACCGATCTGGCCTAATTTCTAGATTTTGAAAGAAAAGGTGTACCTCATTTGTACATTAGAGCATATTATCGGTTTTGGGTCCTGAAGTACTTTTCACTTTGAAAAATTGTACAAATTTCAATATTGGGAAATAATTCATGGAAAAATTTGCATTCTTCGCAAAACTAACTTCTAAACCGGGAAAATATCACCCTATTTATGGCTGGTCCAAAAATAGTGTAGGTAGCTTAAGTTGTCGGTTTTAGGTGCTTCGACCTTAATCAAGTACAGCAAGTGCGTTATCATTACCTCTTTAGTTAAATGAGTAAAAGTTCAAATAAAATCCATTAAAAATGGAATTTAGTGCCATTGTTAAAAAATGCATACAGATATAATACAATGAAGTTCTAAGATGCAATCAGCTTTCAGTCCATTACGAGAGAATGAACATAGCACTAGATAGATAGGAACTCCGGTCCAGTATTACTAGGCCGGCGTGAATAAAGTGTTTGTTTGTTTAGCCATTAATCCAGTGCCCACAGGGCAAAGGGTTAATGGTGCAAAACTACTCTCCTCTTTCAGGAACGGACACTCTAAAAGAAACTATAAACCAAATGACTAAGCTAACCTAACGTTGAGATCATGGAAAAGCTCGAGTTTCTTCTAGGGTATAAATGGTGCTGGTATGAGAGAGTGGTCGCCAAGTCACTACTTCAATGGTTGGTCGTGTATGAAGTGAGATGTTGGAGTGAAGTGGTCCGGGTTCAATTCTTGTGGGGTCCGTGTAAGCATTTTTGTAATATGAGTGACTTGGTGCTGCTAGTGAGTTATCATAGGCAGGAAATTTGTAGCAACCAACCGGCCCCATCCTATAACCTGAGACAAGTGTCGAGTGGTTATTACTGCTATCACACCCCCCCCACCTTTTCTTTTCGGAGAATTTATTGCTCAAGTGGCAGAGGTTGGTTATTTTTTATTTTTTGTTTATGTAGAAGAATTGATCCTGCGTGATGTATTGTAATGGTGTTAATTTCTTTAAATGTCTTATGTATAAGGGTTTTTGGGATTTTAAATTTGTCTTCAAGATTTTTCATGGGTGGAGCGTGAGTAGTTCTGCGCGCGCCTGCAGTGATGATAAATATGGAGTCTACTTTCCAACCTAAAGCAAGTATGTCGTTAAGTGGTGGTTGGTATTTTGTAGTTTTAGTAGTTATGGTGTCTTTGAGAGAATTTGTCGTTAATGTATTTGATTTCAATAAATTGTATTATGAGATGATCTTGTGGTAGTGTAGGTGGGGTGCTTTTATATGGGAGGCCTTTGATACAAAGGATATCTGGCTATAATTGGGCTTTAGTAGTGGTTATTATTGCTATCGTGATGTGAAAACGGACACTATGTAAAAATGTATATATTTAATGTTCATAATAGATTCTTTTAGCTAGCTATAAAACTTCAAAGTAATGTTTCTGGATAGCTTCGACGTGACGTTTCTTGCTCCCAAAATTATTGTATAAGAAGAGATCTTGAGTTAGCTCTCCAATGTAAAGTATTCTCTTTGGTTGTTAGGAGTTTGTATTTTGGTTCGAGTTCGTCTTTGGAATGTCAAACTGGAGGGTTTCTATGGAGTCGGAAGATTTAGGATCATAGCCAGAGGCTGAACTAGAGCTTTTGTTGGCATAGCTACCAGATCAACCATCTCAACCAGTTGTTTCTATATCAATGGCAATACAACGTCAAGATGAAGTTGGGCCGTCTCGTCCGCCAAAACAAGCTCGTTTAGAGCATCGCTGACATGGTGATCTTTAACGAGATGCTCGGGCTCTAGTGATTTTACTTCAAGTAGAGCATGTTGCATCTGGCACCAGAGAAGTTATGTTTGAAGCAAGTTACGAGGGTTTGAATGACAAGCAATATCATTACTGCATGTCTAAACCGATCAAAGGTAGTCCATGCCATCAACGTTGGTTGAGAGGGCCAGTGAATTCTTTAGCAAGATTCGATCGTGCAGATTACATTGCAAGCACTATGAAGCGCATCCTCAAGTTCTTGTAGATGAAATAGCGTTCTTCTCTGACTTCAGTTTTTAACCTCTGCTTTGATTTGGTAGACATTTGTGTTTAATTTTGGCTTTTGAATAATATATTAGGAAGTAAAAGTTAAAGAAGTAGAAGTAATATTTACTAGTTTTGACCTTCGAGGTACATTGGATTTCAACGATGGATAAGAAAATGCCTTTTCGTCGTTTTTTGCAAACCAATGTGTGTTTGAGAGCCGATGTGCTATGTATATGGGCTGATTCCACCTACCTTAGGGGTCTAGAGGCTAGGTAGGTACCTTCTCACACCTTCTTAGTCGGGCTTTGGTGGAAGAAAGAGTTAGTGTGTATGTATGTTGTAGTGAAGAAACCAATATGTTTGAGCAGTCATAGCCGCTATTGTAATTGGTATTTTGAAATGAAAATTTGAGGGTTTGTTCCCTTTTTTTTTTTTTTTTTATTTCTTGCTTCTAAAGACACTTTGTTTGCTTCATTTGGAGTTGTGGTTGAGAAGTTACAAGCGTTTGAGTGGAGGACGTTATGTTGCCACTCATTGGAGAGGAACACACCCCCCCTTTTCTTATTTTGTTTTAGTTATTCAAGTGGTAGTGGTTGGTTATTTTCGATTTTTCTTTTATGTAGAAGGATTGATTCAACATAATGTATTGCAATGGTGTTTATTTCTTTAAATATTTAGTGAATGAGAGTTTTTGGGATTTTAAATTTGTCTTCTAATGTTTTCATAGAGGGGGCATGGGTGGTTCCACGTGCCCTTGCGGTAATGATAATGATAGGATCTACTTTCCAAACTAGGGTTGAAATATCGTTAAATAGGGATTGATATTTTGCAATTTTATTAGCTATAGTATCTTGTGAGAATCTATCATTTGTATATGTGAATTCAATGAATTGTATTGTGAGGTAATTGTGTGGTAGTGTAGGTGGGGTGATTTTATATGCAAGGCCTTTGATCCAAAGGATGTCTGGTTTTAATCGTGCAATACATTGGCATCTATGATTAATGCATGTGCATGGGAGGAGCCATGTGGGTACTGTGTTTTTTGGTGGGTTGTTGAATGTGCCTGCAATCATGAAGATGTAGCATCTGGATTCGTATGTGGACAGTATTAGTTTCCGAAGTGTCCATACTGCTTTGTTATGTCTTTTAACTCTAATTGCATGTATGTGGTGATGATTTCCTTTTATAAGTACGTGGAGCCAGGTGTCATTGTTGTGTGAGTTGCAGATGGGGCATGTGGTAGAGGGGAATCGTTCTATGCTAAAAAATAGTTGTTTCCTTGCATTGCCCATATATTGGCTCGTTCTAAATTTTAATATGGTAGTTTTTTGTGAGTTTGTGATGGCACGATTAGACTGGAATTCGTTAGAGAGATCATTGTCTATATCACGGTTAGTGGTCAATTTGCTAATGTTAGGGAATTGTCGGTCCATCAGTTCTAAATTTTTCCTGCGGTCTATTTGTGAGATGTATATTTCAAGGTACAATACAGGTCCTTTGTCAGGTCTTCTTGTAGGCCTTAGCCAAGAATCTTTTTGGTAGTAGAATGGTACGGGGTGTGCAAATTTGTATGGTTTGGTAGCAGATTTGTATTCTTTGCTGGTACCTGCTTTGGTAAGTGTGTCTACTTGTTCATTTCCTTCAATATTGGCATGAGCTTTTATTTTGTTTAAGGTCGTGGTTTGTGTCTTGTTATAGAGCATGTTGACTAAGAAGGTTAGGATGGTTATATCTGGGTGATTAAGATGGAATGTTGGATGTTTTATTTGGGTGTTGATGAGGTATAGACAGTTAAGGGAATTGGTAAATATATGAGCAGGTTCATTTGGGAATTCTTTCGAAATTATTTTGAGAGTTTTGTGAATGGCCATAAGTTCTGCAAGGAAACATGTTTGTGATCCTGGTAGGCGTTTTGATATTGTATGTTGGGTTTGGTGGGGTGATAGATCCCGTATCCAGCATTCTCATGTATCCAATATTCATCTTTATGTCTTTTTGATGGTTTGAATGAACCATTTTTGTAGTAGTTGTATGCTGGCGGGTAGTGTACTTGTTTATTTGTTAGAAGGTTGGATATTGATGGTGTGGTTGTGTTTATTGTGTTGTAATTAAGAGGGTAAATGAGTTTGTTCCAATGTGTGTTTTTATTTATTGGGGTATTTAGTGGTGTCTGTGGTGTTGTTTGAATGTGATAGTGTGGGATATGAAGGTTATCAATTTGTTGTTTTGAGGATGTTGATTTGATCGGTACTATAAATGTGTTTGTTTTGATGGTGTATGCATAGTATTTGGAGTGCACGTGCTTCAGGTTGTGGTTTGGGTTTATGTGGTGGAAGAGTGGGTTTTTCGTATGTGATGATATTTGCCTCAAAGTGAAGGAGTACGTGTGTGTCAGGGAATGGTCCTTGGTAGGGAGACGGATTTTGGTACTAGTTAGTGTCAGGGATGGTTAGTATGGTTATTGAGCTAGCGTCATCTTTGGCTGCAAGTCTGGCCCAGTGTATGGCTTTTTGTGTTGTTTGTGCGTTATGTGGGTGTGCCTATCCATTTCCTTTCCATTTGTATTGAAATGTTGTTCCTAAAGATCCAAATATTTTATCACGTGGGAGAGAAGAGTAGAATTGTGTAAGTTTTGTAGAGCATGTGATTGGTGATGAGAAATATGAGTGAGTAATATTAAGTGTGGTGATAATGAAGTCTAGCAATGTTTGCGGGAGTGTGTGTTGGGGGGATTGTGTTGGATTTCTTTTTGAAGTGGTGTGTTTATATCGTTGGTAGAGCCATACAATTTCTGTTTTGAAGGATTGTGGTGGTGGTACTAAGCCATGTGTACTATAGATTGAGTTATTATATTGTTGCCATAACCATCGTATTCGGGAGTACGGAATTGTGGTGATATGTTTGCCGGTGCTGTTGTATATGGAGGAGAGATCATTGTTGGTTTGTATAGTGTCCCGGTTAGCCAGGTTGTCTTTGTCTTGGATGCATTCTCGGATAGAGATTTGTGTATGTGGTAGTATTGTTGGAAGTGGTATAAAACGTGTGTCTCTTGGTTGGTCAGGAATGAAAGATTGGTCAATGATTTTTGTATAGTGTTTGTGTTGGAGTTGTTTGTAATAAGTTGTAAGTAAGGAGAGGTTATGGGTAATTAGAGTCGGGTAATTGTATGGGAAGAGGTCTGGTTACGGTGTCCATTTCTTATATATGTCATTGGTTGGGGTATTCCATTGACAGAGGTATGTGGTGTAGGTTTTAGGGATGTTATTCGTATCTTGTGTTTTAATTGTTTTGTGAGAAAGGATGGTGTGTATAGGGAATTGTAGTAAGTTGTTCTTGATTATAGGGGGTGGGTGTGATAGAGGTATATGTATTCCTGGTGGTTGTATGAGGTTGGTTGGGCGTCGGGGTGTGAGGGAGTGGTTGTCAGATATATAGCATGCTTTGAGGGTATGGGCTACGGGATGGATTTGGCATTGAGGAGGGCATTGAGGTTGGCAAGTGGGGTAGCAGAATAGTTGTTTAGAAATATTTAAGGCACTTTTTTCTAGTTTGGTTGGGGTGTAGTAATAAAGTTTGAAGGCTTCTGGTCATATAAGGGAAGTGCCGTTTGGGAGGGTGATGTGTTTCATTTCAGAGATATTGTGTTGAAGGAGCTTGTGTAGAAGTTTATGGAAGAGTGTGCGATTGAGGTGGGGGAGTTCTATGGTTGCTTGTGTCATCCGTTGTGTTTCTAGTTTAGTGGCGTGAATTTGGAGTGTTTTGCATGTGCTTTTGAGATGTATGCCGCCAATCCTTTTTAGTAAATATAAGGTGCGTATAGTTGGAGATCTAACACCGTCTTGTGGTTTTATACGTGGGATGTCTTGTGCCCCCCCCATATTTAGCTAATATGTGTTGAATAAGGCCTTTGTATATTTTTCCCAGACGTCCAAGGTCATTGAGTGCGTTCTTGAATTGTTCACCGATACATCTAAGGTATGCGTTTTTTAGGAAAAAGGCTTCAAGACCAAACAAATCGTGGAGGAGTTGCGTGATTATGTTAGCAATGCATCTCGGGAGGCCGCATATGGTTTTTTGAATACTGATGATTTTTTTGTCTAGTTTTTTAATTGCAGGTAAGGAGTAGGGAACTGCGTAGAAACTATAAGCTATACCTACCCGGATGACTGTGTCAACTATGCTAATTCGTTGTTTCATTGTGGCTAGACATTGTGAGAGTTGTTTGCATTGGTCTGTTACCTTTTTGGTTGTGATGTGTGTTTGAAGTTTCCATGAAAGTGAGGGTACTAATTGTATACCTAGGTATACATATGGTTCATTTTGGAGTAGCGTAGGGATTTGTCGGTATCTATAATGGAGATTTTGGTTTTTTATGTGTTGGTTGAATTTTGTGGGATTTATTTTAGATTTATTGGGGCAGCCAGTAACGGCACATTTGGGTACGCCTAGGTCCATGCCTGCCCATTCGCAATATTTATCTAGTTTGTTAAGTTGGTTTTGAAGGGATTGTAGATTGCTGGTTATGGCAGCTAGATCATCTGCATACCGTACCTTAGGGGCAGCTTCATCACTCCTCCGTCGAATAATTAATTAATTTCAAATTTTGATGTCCGGAAAAAAAAAAAAAAAAAAAATTAAATTCAACTTTTCAAGAAATAAATAACTTTAAATTCGACTTTCATCCACAATTGATGAAGTTTCATTGAATGTTTGTTATTTTAGTGGACTTCATGTGATCACTCTTCACGTTTTTAATTTATTTTATTTTTAGTTCATGTATTCAATTTCAAGATATTTCATCATTCATCTAATTTAATTTCATGGTGTTCCGGCAAATAGGCAACATAATTATTTTTTTTATTCGACATTTTTATTTGGAATTATTTTTTGCCGAAGCTCCCCCTAAGGTACGGTATGCAGCTGAGTTGATTGTGATGTTTGATGTACCAAATTTGTATCCATTAGATCCACTTTGTAGCCATTACAGTAGTGATTCTAAGAATCTGAGGAATAAATAGGGGCTTAGTGTGTCGCCTTGAATGGTTCCTCGTTGTATGGGTATGGGTTTTGTGTGGCCAAAATGTTCACTAATGATGATGGTGTGTGAATGTGAGTATATGTTTCCTATCAATGCAACTGCATTTTCAGGGTAGCCAAGGTCTTTAATAATAGCAAGAAGTCTGGCATGATCCAGTGATCCAAATGTGTTTATGAAGTCGATGTATCGTAGGTAGATGTCTTGGTTTGAAAAGCGTGCATCTTCGAGTGCCGCGATATGGAGTTTTAGTTGTCTGGATGTGCATCTTTCTGTCCTAAATCCTTTTTGACTGTCGTTTAGTATTTGGTGAGTTTCTCCATAGGCTAATAGAATTAGTGTAAGTGTGCTGATGAATATTTTGTATATGGTATTGGCTAAGGCAATGGGTCGGTGGTTTGGGAGTTGAAAGGGGTCTACTTTTTTATATAGTAAATTAGTATGACTGGTTTTCCAAGATGTTGGGATTTGTTTTTGTTTGTAGCAGTGTGAGAAGAATAGGAACATTAGTTTGTGAAAACTATCATGCATATTTTTTAGTATTGTATTTGGAATTTTGTCAGGTTCGAGGGTTTTTTTGTTGGCAAGATTTTTAACGCATATGTCATATGTTTCTTGGTCAAGGTATTCATGTAGGGGTTTTAGTGGGTTTCCTCTTTTGCTAATAACAAAACCATCTATATCATGCCATGGGTATTGTTGTACTCTACATGTGCAATGGTTTGGATGGTCAGGTTGGTAGTGACATGTGGGGACCGTGGGTCTGTTAGATATGGATTGTTTTATGTTTATTTCGTTAGCAATATCTGTTGGGTTAGTTAGGGTATTGTTGTTTCGGTCTAAAATGCAATCTAGTGGAGGTATGTCTAGATTTTTAAAGACTTTTTATTGATTTTTTTGGGGCTTTTATCATAGAGGTGTCTATATTTGGATGTGGCTTTTTTGACTCATGTTTGTGTGTATAATGTGGTGATTTTTCCTGCCATTTTGTTGGTTGTTTTGGCTAAGTTTGCAAGGGAGGTGATCTAATCTTGTAGGGTGTTGTCTAGTGGTGGTGGTGGAGGGATAGTAATATGGGGGTGAGTAAGTAATTTATTTAGAATGGGGTGTGTGCGCCAGTGAGGGTTGGATTTGGTGACGTAAATTGTTTTGCAAAGAAGATGGTATGTAGAGAGGTGGTTTTTCCATTTTTTATGAAGTTTTCTTGGTAGGAATCCTCCTTGTTAGTTTGTATGTTTTGTTAGTTGGAGGAGGGGGGGGGTTACTGCATGTTTGTATGAGCTTGTCGGAGATCTTTTGTATAAAGTGGTCTAGAGACGTGCATGCAGATTGCCATTGTAAAAGTGTAAGGTGAACTACTGTATGAAAGGCGGTTAGAGTGTTGATTTGAGGGGCATTTTCTTCAAAAAATTCTGTTTTAAATTGCTCTATGTTCGTTTTGGGAGATGGGGTTTAATAGTCGAAGTGGTTTTGTAGTGGTAGGAATGTTGGGGCGGGCTAATAGCGTATTTGGTGGTATATGAAGGGTAACTAGAAAGTGATCCGAGTTTAGTGTGTGGTTGTTATTTATGGTTGATGTGAAGAGTTATTGGGAGTATGGATATAATATCCATCAATTTATCTAGTTTGGCTGTAATTTAGGCCACCTTGTCTTAAATATGTACTAATGGTGGGAATGTATGTTAAATGTAATTTTATGGTGGATAATTTCCAAAAAAAGTCTTCTTCTTGTGGTGGAGTGATGTGGAAGTCGTTTAGTCGACCTATTAGGCCGATGTCTCTATTAAATCTCCGCAGAGAATATATGTGTGGTTCGGGTGGTTTGTTATTTGGTGTGTGATGGTTTGTGGTATAAGTGGTATGTGTTATATATCTTCTTCATTTGTGGGCATATACATATGTAACATGAGGAGGGCAGCTACCACGTGAGCCTTGGACAGGAGAGCGGAGAGCGGAGAGCAGAGATGGTGCGAGCGGAGAGCGGAAAATAGCTAGAATATCTTTAAAATAGCAAAATTTCGAATATTCCTCAGAATATTCGAATATGCTGGAGAATATTCGAATATTAGAAAGGTAATTTTGAGCCTAAATACAATTTTTTACCACAGTAAATATTTCAATTGATTCATTTATGCAATATTTACTGTAGAAGATTGGAATTCCTCAATTGATAGCATCATTTATAGAGGTGAGAAACAAACTTTTCAAATGCATTTTTTTTATTAAAAGTTGAAGTACACATTGACCAATAGACTGGCCGTGGACGCCTCTGCCACGTCTCTCTCGCATTTTTATATAGAAAGCGCCGTATAGTTGCATCACTCGCAATACAGTTGCATACAGCCAAAAACCCCAGATTAACTTGTGACTATTAATAAGCAGCTATAAATTACATCTATAAACTACATAAATGGCCTATGATTTAGGGTAGGTCAATATTCCACTTTCGAGAAGGAGCTTAATTTCGTTGAAGCTGAAAATTGGGGCATGCATGAAAAGGTCAATTTTGGGATCACGTTTGCACACATTTATGAACACATAATAAACGTGCTTGCAGTAGCTAAAATACCCACCTTTCTTGCCAAACTTGACCATAGTTTGTTTGAATGCAGGACACGTGCACGTGGGTTCTGAGCTCACTATAATTTGGTATTGTGTCACAGTAGGTGGAGTTCCCGAGTCGAGAGCAATGATGCACCCATAGCCTGGGTGTGGTACCATCGTAACACCCTGGATTCTTGCTTTTAAAATTTTGGAGGATTCAATGCTGAGACACTGCTTGGAGGTGGGAACGTTGGCTTGACGGCGAACATTCTTCGACTTCCGCTTTCCAGGATACCGGTCCGCATCACATGGCATTGGGACAGCGGGCATATCTGAAGGGAGAGGTGCATTGGAGAATAGCCTCCTAGGAGACACTTGAACTTTTTGTGGGAGCTGAAATCCTGCAGCTTCGAGCGCCTGAATCTCCTTGAGCTTGAGGTTCGTTCCCAGCTTCTCGGGCCACACATCAGGGATTGGCGGCCTTGGTTCCATGGGCGAAAAGTGCCTCAGCCACTTGCATCGAGTGCCCTTCACGCACCTCTCAATGTCATCAGTGCAAAAGAAGAATTGTTCGGTTATCTCCCTGCCCAACCTCACGTTCAGCCATTCACCGGTGTATGTTGGAGCGGGGGTATTAGTCGAATTCCGGAAAATTCTCGCATCGCACTTCTTTTTAGTTACTGCTCTCATTGCCCAACACGACTTGGCACTTTTTTTGGACAGCCAAGCAATGTACCAAAGTTGCTTGTTCACAGTGGATTCTTGTACCGCGGTAACATGTTGAATACCACCTTCCAGGATAGGAGGTGAGGATGGAATCACGGGGGATATTGAAATCTCCCTGAGTGATGCGATGATCTCTGAAGCTTCACATTCTTTCTCCTCGGCTATTGCAAGTAGAGAGGCTACCCTAGAGAGAGCAGCCCGTTTCGATGCTCGGGGATGAGAGTAGTTCACTGTATCCGGCCAATGGGACTCACCGTCATCTCCACGCGGCAGGTCGGGCTTTCGCTAGGTTGAGCCAAATACCTCCTCTCCTTCCAAGTGAGGATCACGAATGCAAAACTCATCAACTCCGGGCATATCCAGCATTACCTCCTTAAGAACTCTAGGATCGCCCGTGTTTTGGGCTCGTCGTTGTGCATGTCTTAGCTTAATTTCGTTCTTGCTGGGACCGGATCCTCCAATGTCTCCCTTTAAGAATTGGTAGTATGCCACTACCTGCATAATCGCGTGAATGTAGTTGTCGACAGTGGCAACGTAGAGGTCATTACCTCTGTTGCCAGACGCTTGAAGCCATTTGTTGTGCACAGTCTCAGCAAGGTTGCTAGAAGGCATGTCTGCTAAGGCCTCTTCATTAAGGTTCTGAAGAAGTCCATGAAAAGGCATATCACTAAACAATATTAGAAAGCACGGCGCTGGAAAGAGATAGTAAGAGCAACGTATACTCACCAGCAACATGAAGCCACCCCATTGTCGGTATCGGAAGTGCGAGAAGGCTAGCCACAAATCCAAGTGTTGCAACGATAACTCTGATGCAGCTCCCAAAGACAGCCACCAAGCCCTGGTGGCTAGGTATCTCGTATCCGCCTCAGCCATGGTTGTGGAATCCCTATACTGTATGCAAAGGCGCTTGTGTTGTTCTCGAAATTCTTCGGCGATGTACTACTTGTTATGCTTCTCGAAGGATTGAGACCAATGAAAGAAGCACGTCCTCTCCCGGTCCACCATTGGATCTTTCGGATTTCCATTTCCGTAAATGATCCTCAGTGCATTCCAATTGGCTTGTGCACTATCCGCTATGAATCCCATGAATTGTGGGTTGGGAATGTCATGTCTCTCCATGACAGCATTCAGGTTCTTCCAGAAGACAATCTGAGCATCTGTGTCTTCCGATTGCATGTCACAGCATGCAATGGCCATGACACGACAATACGTAGAGTCGTAAACATGGCAACCCATTGTAGTCCAATGCTTAACGCGTTTGACATGGTCAAACATGATCCAACAGTTCTCAAGGTCTCCTCCCATCCACACCACTACCCGGGCCCATCTCAGACATTTTGAAAATGAAGACCTTGTCAGAATCCTCACCTTGTCTAGGGAACATGTTCTTTTGGACGAATTCCCAATTACTGAGTCCTCTAAGTTTGGTGATACTATCCATGACACCATACCTCCTAAGGTATTTGAATGTGACAACTTTATTTCTTATGCTGGAAGAGCCCATGTCCTTGAACCTGTCAAGAACCGGCACAAGATCTTCCAAACTAAGAGTTTTGGGTGGTTCGTCTTCACTGCGTAGAAGATACTCACCTAGGAGTTCTTTATTGGCCTCAAGAATGACTGCACTCTTGGTAGCTGATGGTGTTCTCTCCATTTGCTCATCGATGACAGTGCTGATCTTTGACTTGGTATCGCGGTAGTCTCCGACCTTCACCGGGTGCTTGTGATGTCCAAGATGAATGCAAGCCCTTGTGACGTTTGGCCCACCATGCACGTAGTATATTTTTGCGCTACATGTGTTCACGCAAGTAGGAGGCTCCTTGCAGACTTTGTAGACCAAAGTAGAGTCCTTTGGAGGTGAGCTGTCCACGATGAATGGCTTCCACATACAGCGTTCAAACTCTGTATCATTCAACGGGGAGGTGCGGTGGGCACGCTTCAAATACTCACACTCCTTGTTGCGACACTCCAAATGGCCAACAGAGACCGAAAATCGGAACGACAAGCCAAATGGATTGGAAACATTAGTTATCATAGTTCTAGTCCACATATGGCCATCGTACCTCTTATCCATTCCATACATAGTTTTGGCGTTTGTATGAAATGTGTAATTTGTGACGGCAGGAAACTCGTACACTATGTCACGATCGAATCTGGGAGGAAGATATTCCATCTTGATTGTTGTGATCCTGGTGTAATCAAGTTTCTTGAGTACGTTCTTCTTCCCAGGTACGGTAGCTAGTTTCTTCAACTTCGGTAAGATACTTGCAACGGTGAGTGTCTTAGCAGACAACGAGGGACATGGACTCTCATTGAGGTCGATCGATTCAAAACTAGGAGTGGCCGATTCAAGAGTATGAGCGGCATATGTCTTTGAGGACGGAGAATGAAGAGTTTGAATAGGAGGACGTTCAATGACCGTGTCTGAATCAGACGAATCGCTAGAGAGAGCAATGTACGAAGTTGATTCAGACTCAAGCTTAACGGAAGAGGATGATCCATGCAGGGGAGTGAATTCCACGACTGGATCATGCTCGACCTTGACATTCCTAAAAAGAGGAGTCTGTATTGGGCATGTGGGGTATGGATATGGTCTACAATTGCCCTTTGCTACACGCATACCGTAGACATCATACTTTCCAGGCTCAAGCTTCCACACTTGACTTTGATCCGGGCTCTCGTGTGGCTGTTGAATAACGGTGTGAGATGGAGACGATTTGTTAGAATCATCAAAGATGTTCTTCTCGACATATAGACTCGATTTGTCAAAATCAAATCGCATACAAAGATGTTTACTAGACACAACAGCGATCCCCTCTTCATTCACTGGGAATGAGAGAGGAGTATTAGAGCCATAAGTTGAAAGCACCGCAGTTCCTAAGGAAAGCTCAGAAGCAGCAGTGGATGCGATATCAAACAAGATCTACAATGAAGAAGACGAGGATTGTTCAGACTGGAAGGTAATAACCATATGTAACCGCATTCAGGATGGTAGGATGATGTTAGCAATGACTGCATTAAGAAAATATCTTGATGAATGCGGTCATCACTGACATAATCATTATAGTTCAAACACCAAGAAAAAGATGCAGCCGAAATTCTCAGCCCGCCAAGTGCAATGCAATGTAATCGAGGAAAAGATTGATTAGGACAAGGGGTGATATATAGAATTCGCCGATTTTTTTGAAATTGGACTTTTGGATCTTTTTGAAATATGTCAGTATTGTATAATAATGGCATGGTGATAAACATGAGCACATCGGGATTAGCACTATTAACCATCTTGTGGAATGTTTTGATTCCCAGAGTTGAGTATATATCCAATGCATAACTAAACAAAAACAATGTGTAGAAATGATGCCTGATATTGAATTTGAGAGAATGAGAGAGGAATAGATTGTTGTAGGGTATACATGAAGGAAGGGGCACCATCCAAGATCGTGATACCAAAGAAGAAGAGGAGACGTGGTCAGACGGACTTTAGCGGCACCAAGGCTAATCGAAGGTAGGAAGCTAGGAGGAGGTTGTTGCATGAGAATTTGCTTCCAGGTACTCCTAGAAAGCAACCTCAGGTAGATGCTGACGATGGAGGATTGAAGAGTAGAAAACATTGTAGCATCAACAAACTAACGCTAGATTCAACTGACGAGGGAATTGAAAAGGACCAAGAGTGCAAAGGATTAGAAGAAACATTGCCTTCTGACAGGACAAATCCAATGTCTAATCAGCAGCGAAGGAAGAGGCAAGGCGATCATTGCACTCGTTCAAATATGAACGTTCGGTCCTGGCTAGACACCAGCTACGATGAGGGTCATTTCAAGATTGCAGATGACGATTTCAACATTGACAGTGCTTGCCTCCTAAATGAGGTAAGGAAATAGAGTTGCAAATTGTCACATGTTTCAAGTATTTTGCAGAGCATAGCTCTATTTCAATTACGTAAGAATATGAATAATTTGCCTTCCTACAATGATGTGTGCTTGGAATCCCTAATTCCAAACTTCAAGTTTTGCTCAGCTAGTGACACATATAAAAGATCTAATAATTTCCGTTTGAGCTACATAGTATATTTGGAAAGTTTAGACTAACTGTCAATTTACTAAACTAAAGGACCTACTTCAAATTGCATCTGCATAAGTATATTGTGAGATTGAGTAAGCGTGCTCATGTAATTATCGTGCTCATCGTATACTCACATTGCATAATTTCATTACTATAGCTTGAATGTCCAAAATATCGTCAAAATTTTAATATTTGACTATGCAGTGATGGCAAGAATGATTGCGTGCTAAATGTCCATATATAAATTTCTTCATATCTTTTCGGACAAAGTTTATATACATTTGCAATGGAATAAACTTAGAGATTGATTGTAATTAGAATTGATTGCAAATTCTTTGGGCATTCTTTAAAAAGTCTTTGCAGTTGATTGCAATGGGCTTAACCCTTTCATGTGCCACTAGAGTTAATCGAAAAGAAGGCCATGGAACCTCCCTTATCAACCTTCTATCAAGCGCTCTTCTGAACTCCCTTGAGCTATGTTTGGGTTGAATAGTGTCGTGTCATAAGTTGTCCCCTTGTGGGCCATGGGCTTGGAGCTTTGGTAGGAGGTGTGGAAGTCATTGCGAGGTGTGGAGAATAATGACAGTGGCTTGCTTTAGATTGTCTCCCAACTCACGTTGAACTAGTTTTTGGTCTATTTATATTTCAATATGAGTTCAAGAGGAGTTCAAGAGGAATTTGCTAAAACTTTCCTCTTTGAGTTGACTTTTCAGTTAACTCTATTGTCCAGATAGTGTACGATGCACAGATTAAAACTGCTCGATTGTCGTCCAAATTACACAACCTTTGGCCACCAAAATTTCTCTTAGTTCTTGAGCAAGTTGACTATCCTTTGTACCGTTTGGATCTTCAAAAAGGTTATTGTGATTTTTAGAATAACAACAAAATTGGTTTATGTCAAGTTTCATTCTTAGTTCAGAAAGTGGAACCTTAAATATGATATTTCAAAATAAGTTGAATAAAATAATGGAAATAATACCATCTCGTAGTGCATGTTATTTCAATTTCATTACCATGTAAAAAGACGGGAAGACGAGCCTGAACAAGGAGACATGGAGGCTTAGGACGAAGAATTGGAGCTGGGATCAACTGATTCCTTGAACGCCACTCAAGACAACGAAGTCCAGGTATGGGTCTTGCCAATGGAATTGGTGAGAACATACTGTCTATGCATTATCACTTCTCCAAATGAGTTGAGGCACTCGAAATGGAGACCCTTTAGAGTCTCCCTTGAGACATTTAGAAATAGATTCAAGTGTATCTGTATAAAACTTTGACATTTAGATTTTGAGTTTGGATTGGGATACAAAGACTCACAATGAAAGTAAAACATGTAATGACAATGAAGGCCAAGAATATCACTGTATTAGCTAGGAACAGAATTCTAACAAATTATGTGATACCAAAGGTACTGCCTTGGATTGGTGTATATTGAATTGACTTAAGAATGATGCCTTAAAATTTTAAAAAATTGGCCTCAAAATTCTGCCCCTGGATGCAAGAGATATCAACTGGCAAATGGTGGCAGAAATCACGATCCTTTCTTTTAAATAAAAAAGATTAAACACCACATTGAAGTCCTCAATTGTTTTGAATTAGGTAGGGTAGCACTAGTCTTGAGAGCATGATCCACATTGAGAAAACTGGACTTGAGAATGCTGCCATGCATTGGTGTGCACAAGACAGGGTGGCACTCATGCACGAGCCCCCCACCAAACTGACTATCATTGATTGGTGTGACAAAATGCTTTTTTAATTTAAAAAACATGACTCCAAAATGGTGCTTTAGATTAGTTTGATAGAGGCAAAGAGGCACTCGTATACGAGCCCCTCTACAAGTGTGACTTGTTTAAATGACAAATTGATTTTTTAATTTAAAAAACATGACTCCAAAAGGTGCTTTAGATTGGTTTGATAGAGGCAAAGAGGCACTCGTATACAAGTCCCTCTACAAGTGTGACTTGTTTCAATCATTAAGTGCTTTTTTAATTTTAAAAACATGATTCCAAAAGGTGCATTGGATTGGTTTGATTGAGGCAAAGAGGCACTCGTATACAAGCTCCTCTACAAGTGTGACTTGTTTGAATCATTAAGTGATTTTTTAATTTAAAAAACATGACTCCAAAAGGTGCTTTGCATTGGTTTGATAGAGGCAAAGAGCCCCTCTACAAGTGTGACTTGTTTGAATGACAAATTGATATTTTAATTTAAACAAATTGACTGCAATCATACTTGGGAGATAGAATATTAGACAATTCATCTTATTTGTCTAAAAATCGGATCTAGATAAGTACATTCCATATCAAATATTGAATTTTGGACTAGGTAAGGAATAAATCAAATAGAATTTGATCATTTTGATAATCTTTGGACATTTGTGGGCAATTGTGTGCTATATTTGAGAATCTTTGGAAGGCACTTGTGAACGAGCCCCCTTTGGAAGTGCACCAACTGTGTTCATGGGGCCTCACTCGATGAGCCAAACGCTGGCAGCTGAATTTTGTTTTTGGCTTCTGGTTTTTTTGCATTGGCAGTTTTTTGTTGTGTTCGTGCGGCCTTGTGAGGCACTCGTGAACGAGCCCCTTTTAGAAATGCACCAATTTTGTTCATGGGGCGTCACTCGATGAGCCAAACGCTGGTAGCTGAATTTTGTTTTTGGCTTCTGGATTTCTTGCATTGGCAGTTTTTTGTTGTGTTCATGCGGCCTTGTGAGGCACTCGTGAACGAGCCCGTTTTAGGAGTGCACCAATTGTGTTCATGGGGCTTCACTCAATGAGCCAAACGCTGCTTGTTGAATTTCGTTTTTGGCTTCTAGTTTTCTTGCATTGGCAGTTATGTGTTGTGTCCGTGCGGCCATGTGAGGAATGCATGCTGTGGTGTTCGTGCGGCCTTGTAGATTTTGTTTACCATAACTATGAATTCATTTTTTTTAATGATCGTCATATGTGATTATTTTTCTTTTCAGGGTGATGACTCTGTACTTGTAGCTGCATCCACTCAGGTAATTGACCTCAGTGATGTAGAGAGTGTCGAGGAGAAGTTCTGCACATGCTATCAGATTGATCCATTTGCGTTCTCGTCCTTGAGAATGCAACAACCTAGTAGTCAGATTGCAATTTCTCCTCCTTCAGTTACCATGCCTGAGTCGCCTCCGTTCGTGCCAACTTCCCCTGAGGAGTTTCCTCCTACGGTTGACTACATTCCTACTTCTCCTCCGAATATGCCTTCGGCCGAGGACTACATGCCGACGTCACCTCCACTTCCGCTCCTATCTCCGGTGTTGATGATCGTCCGTGCATTGCCGGCGATTACTGGGCGCCTTAGTTCCCCACGACTCCGCCGTCGTAGTCGTAGTAGAGAGCATTCAGAGACGATACGTAGATCCCGCATGCGTAGGCTGCGCAGTCACCACTTTGCATAGATTCAGAGACATTGGTCTATTCATTCCATCTTTATATGTGGATCTATTATCTATGCTACTTTCCTGCGTGTGTCATGCGATTGTGCAATGAATAATTTTGTTTAATCACTTTTGTTTCTGAAGGTTGATCGACTAGATTCCATGGACAAGGACGATGAGCTATTGAGCAAATGTCCTGATAATATCACCACTCCTGTTGAGAATGAGATGGAGCACCGCAAGTCGCTGAAGGTTGATCACAATGGCCTTATTGAATCTCTGCGATTGAGTCCAAGAAAGAAATCGCGGCTTCAAGTGCCGTTGTGCAGGATGATTGTTATGGACGAAGTCAGAGCTGTTGGAGAGGTGGATGTTCAAAGACTGGAAAGCGAGTTCGTAAATGGGTATCGTGATGGTGACCAGGTCTTCTACATCTCCGTGTACAACAGCCACGAAGAGTCATGTGAGTTGATGGACGACACGATTGGAACATGGAGTCCTCGTTGGCAGCAAGTCAATGACGAGTTCGAGCTCGAGCTTGAAGCAGATGCTGATTTGGCCCCACTCCGTCAGAAGATGTTCTATGTCTGGGACGGCAACCACCGCGTAACAACATGGACTAAGTACATCACCAAGTGCCATGCGAACGAGCTAAAGTGGCATTACAGGGTCGAGTCAATTTTCCATGATCCGAGAGGATCAATAGCGCGCTTGCTTAACGCAATGGGGGATGTCAATTGGTTTGTCCCTTATTTGAACTCTGTGAATTTTTAAATCATTAGATTGGAATTCATGCAACATTCATTTGTATCGTTACTTATCTTGCTAATGTTGTTTAAGTCCACGGAGAATGACTTCGTGAAGAGCACTATCCCTGCTCGACTTCGATGAATACGGACATTGGGTGTGCTCCCCTTGTCTGCATTCAAGGATCTCATCACCAAGCAGGAGTTTGTGCATTGTGAGCGGGTGAAGTCAAAGTCAAATACTTGGTATTCTCTCACTATCGACGTCTTCATTAGCTTTTTATTCAAGGTAACTATCATCATGTATGAAAAATGCGCATTGAATTAACTTATTTATACCATGGTTAGATTTCTCATATATATTTCTTATTGTATTGCAGCGTGAGTTAGCGCTTGTCGTTGACGATGTGCACGAGAATACACAAAGAGGACCATTCCAGAAGAGAGGACCGCAACTGGAGTCTGGGATGCAATGAAGATTGCGGTAGATGCCAGAGTGAAGTCGATCCGATCAAATCACTTCGAAAAGTATCTTGCCGTTGCAAATCCCAAGAATGGGGATGATTGGATGAAAGAGGTGTGATTTTGACCTTTACCTATTCAATGGAAAAACCTTGCTTTAACTTTTAGATTTGCTGAAAGCTTGTCTCACGCAGATTGATCGCCATTTTAGCGAGAATGCAACACCGGAGATGACGATCGATAAGCTTCAAAGACTTGGTGTCTCTATCGTTGAGCCAAAATTCAAGGCGAGGTGGCTTCGTTGGTGGAACGCATCAGACGAAGCTAGACGAGCATATTGCTTCCCATTGCCCAACGACAAGGACTACAAGGATCCACAAGCATTCGATCATTGGATTCACAAGGCCGCGTTCTGGGCTGAGATACACATTATCTCCACTTTGCCTAGTTACATGCCATCTGACTTGGATTACTATGAATTGCATTACTGATGCACTATGAATTGCATTACTAACTTTGATTGCTCATCACAACAATTGGAGGAGGGTGTTGTTAACATGGTTGGACAGATTCTTACGGACGAGCATATTACCGTGGACTGGTCTCTTCATGGAGTCCGTAGACCGGGTGATTATGTTGAAAGCTGGCGAATCCTCCTATGGGAAAAAGCATTTCCTATGTTCATTGGATCCAAGGACAACAGGCAGTATTGGAAAAAGGCTGTATTCAAAGAGTTCCCTGGATGTGCCGAAGTCGTGAAGCGCGTTGTCTACAGGTTCGTGTTCTATTTTGATGCTTTTCATTGTTATGTTCAATTTATGCAAGTTTATAAAAATGCATTATCAGTGCGTCATGGAAATTGCTGCTGACTCGAGTGCTCTGAATTGTAGGTACTTTGTACGAATGCTTCTTGTACTATTTTGTGTGTACTTCGTTTGATCTTGCAGCCTGTAACTCTGTAAGGTTTTGGATCCAACTGTTTGAACGGCGAGAGGTTCAATCAAAATTCTCTTTCACCGCTAACCGTGGTAAGAACTACATGGGTGATCATGTTGAAAAGAGTGACGCTCTCTTCAACGTCACAGACGATGAAATGACTATGAACGGGAGTGTTCCTTGGAGAGGTGCTCGTGAGAAGACTCAGCCTTTCTTCCATCTGCTAGTTCAGCAGTTTTGCAAGGCTAGGGATGTTGTTCTCCATTGCAAGGCCGCTACAGGTATGCTCCAATGACTTGAATCACAGTTTGAGCTACATTATTGTAACGTATCTCATCATCTAAGTCTAAGATTTTGCATTTTGTCCTATTGACAGGTACATCCATCAAGGCATGCTTAGCTCTCGGTCGTCACATTCCTGCATTGGAGGATGATCGACAGATTTTTGAAGAACTCATTGCACCATTGCGACTACCTAAAGCAAACGACCTTATGGGAAAGGGTAGGGTCAACACTCCTCCATGAAATCCGGTGCCTGCTAAGAAACCAAGGAGGCAGAGACTAACAGCCAATTGTGCGTAAGTTGTATCGCTCAAGCATGTTTCCAAATTTGATATTGTACAATCATTTGCACTTTACAATATTTCCAAATATTACAATATTTCCAAATTCTAATTCGTTTCAATTTTGTTCTCTTGATCAGTGGGGTGAGAATTATTGCGTCAAATCATGATCGGTATTTGAGTCCTCCTCCAACTTTCACGCTGCCTGAGTACGTGGCCGGGATTGCCCAGGCGTACGCCACAGCCTCTCCACCTCCATACCGTCGCAAGCGACGATATGTTTGAGGACTGCGTGCATTTGTGGATGACGAGGGAGTCCAAGGAGAGGATGATTCTAACTCCTCTAGCGAGGGTAGCTCTGGTAATAGATATTAAGCTTTATATTCAATACATACGCATTTTTTGAATTATAATTATTATGTTTCCACTTTTGATTTTTATTTATGCAATGTTTATGCATTGGAACTGAAAGGTTCTAATCCTTATACATATATGCACAGGCTCGTGACGGCCCTTCGATGCAATTTATATCAATTGGATCTACAAACACGTCACTACTACTATCTCTTTTAGAGCCCATATCCAATGCTCATCAAGGTCATTGCTTGTTCTCAAAGATTGTCTTTCAAATAGGTCTCGTACTCAACTGACTGCTTTACCGAGCGCATCATGTCGTATATTGTAGCAACGTACAAACACGTCCCTCTACTCTGTGACATCCGCTGCCAGTAGTTGTGTACAGTCTTGCCTAGGTTGCATAAAGGAGTGTCCGCAATTTGTTTTGCCGTTAGATCCTGGAAGCCACATACCAAATGTTGAATGAGTATGACGACAAAGTAGTCATTCGGATTCCTAAGATGACATATTTGTGAATAGGCAATCAACTCTCACAAGCTCATAGAATCCACCCCATTGGCGGAATCTGAAGTGCCAAAATCCGAGCCAATCATCTAGCTCTCGCAGTCCATTTTCAGTGGCAGCTCCTGAGGACAGCCACCAGTCTCTAGTGCAATGGTAGAACTCTTCAGCCTCCCATGGGGTCTTCGCTTCTTTGAAATTCGTACAGAGTTTCTTATGCATTTCTCGGAGGTCTGGCCGGATGTGCTACACTGCGTATCACTCCAAAGAGCCGGTCTGGTCAACTTCATTGTACCTTTCTCTACCAACCATCTTCCTATTGGGATTTCCATTCCCCTACTCAATCCTCACCGCCATCCAGTTCGCATCATCCCTGTCTGCTACAAATCCCTTGAAGTAAGGGTTCGGAACTCCATTTCGTTCCATCACGTTGTTGAGAGCCAACCACATGAGCTTCTGTGAATTGACATCATCGCTCAAGATCTCGCATGTGGCTATTGTCATCAGGCGACACATTTCTGAATCATAAACGTAGCAAGACATAGTTGTCCAACCTCTTACTCGGTTGAGGTGGTCAAAATTGATCCAACTTTTGTCTAGCTCCCCACCCGGTTGCATGCGCCTCACAAGATCAACGCCGCTGCCAGGTCCATCTTCTAACATCTTGAATATGTAATACCATCCAATTCCAAATCCGAATCTGTCGCTCAATTCAATGAAGGCGCATGGACACTCAATCCTCAACTGTTCGACCATGTCAAGTGATCCTCTCTCTTCACTAATAGTTGATTCAAATCTAGTTGCATCCCATTTGTATCGAGAATGGAACATACTGAAGTGTTCAATCATAGCGAGGTACATCTGTGATCGGGATGGTACTATTGATCCTATACTACCTACTCCATGTGTCGTATCAACCTCAATGGAGGACTCGTCCGTGAAGCTTGTATCCATTTCTCTACAACAACAAACTAGACACTCAATACACAAAATTGTGGGCGACGCTACCACGAGAGATAAGCGGACACACAATGCATATGAGCGTTGTAAATGGCTACATATATATTTCGCATCATCATCTGTCCATAGGAATCAAACACAAAGTCTTCTAAGTCAATTTTGGTGCACAACGTTTTCAACCATGTCCATCATTACTAGACTACCATGAGCCAGAATAAGTCTATTCTTATATTGGCATCATTGATTCGGCTGGATTCAAACTCAGTGACAATACGATCTAATTAAAAAACGCAGACGGACTAAGTGCAAGCCGTCAATTCATTTCTATTCTTGGTCACCAGACTCCCTGGCACTATCTCTATGCTAGGTCCCGGGATTGCCCGGGAGAGCCTAAGGGCTGTCCCGGTTCTTGGTCCCGGGACTGCCCGGAACAGCCCTGGAGCTGTCCTGGTGCTAGGTCTCGAGACTGCCCGGGTCAGCCCAAGCAATGTTGGTCCTGGGGCTGCCCGGGACAACCCATGGCAAATCCCGGTGCTTGGGATAGAGACTCGCCGGCGCTAACACTAAGACATTTTTACCATGGTAAATTTTCTGAAATGTGACAAAAATAGACATTTATCGTGCATAAACTATTATTGGAAAATTACCATGTGGTAAAACTATTTTTTAGGAGAGTAAAAACCTAAATTTAGATGAATTTTTTTCTAATTTTACTTAACCAAGTAAATAAATTGTTCGAAATTTCCTCTCTAAAAGTGAAATATCTGCTCTCGGCTCTCGGCTCTCCTATCCAAGGCTCGTGTACGAGCTTTCCCCGTAACATGAGCCACGGTTGGAAGGGTTGGTTGTTGATTTGGATTATTTGTAGATAAGGTGAGATTGTTGCTAGTGATGGTATTTTTGTGATATTGCTAGGGAAGGCGTATTTTTGGTGAATAAGGGTGAGAAGTCCTCCGCGGGCTGGTTTGTTATTCTAGGAATAGGTTTTGTATCACTATAAGAAACCAGCATTTTTGGTCATGTGGTGAAAAAACATGTGGACATGGTGGAGGATGTCTTGTAGACGCGAGAACATCACAGACATGGTGCCATGTCTAGAGGACATGGGCAAAAAACACGTAGACATCGGGGAATGTCTGGTGATTTTCGGAGGCTGAAAGGTGTGACACACCGGCGCCACGTCAACGCCACATCAGCGGAAAAAAGATGGGCAGTGCCAAGTGGCGATGAAATTCATCCTCTCCACGGGTGACGTGGAAGAGAACGTGGTCCCCTGCCACATTCTGATGTAGCAGCGGGAAAATCCGACGTGGACACGGGAAATTTTGACATGGACCTGGGAAAAAATGACGTGGCATGCCTCGTCAGCAAAGGTCTGCGTGGTTTTCATTTCCGAAGCATGTTCCTGTGGACGTCAACCGGGACATGACTCTGTTTCTAGAGACATCCCAAAAAGACGCGGAGATGTCCTGCGAGATCTCTGCGACGACGCGTACTATGTCTTGGTGTCGGTTTGTGCACACATCCCCATGTCTCGCACAAGATACAGAACTTGACATGGCCATGTCTCGCACAAGATATAGAACTTGATATGGCCATGTCCGTCTGCACATTTACGTGCCCTACACGTGGGCATTGCGGATGTCATGGCTCATGTGTACATGAATGTACGCGCG
This sequence comes from Pohlia nutans, assembly GCA_022496805.1. NCBI lineage: Eukaryota > Viridiplantae > Streptophyta > Bryopsida > Bryales > Mniaceae > Pohlia > Pohlia nutans. The sequence continues at coordinate 6,101,305 of CM040106.1, read as the reverse complement.
TTTCCCGTGACATCCCTTCGGACGTGGTAGTGGTCACGTTAAGTATTTGAATATGTTGTGGATGATCATGTGTGCCTTGTTATTCAAGACGTGGCAATGTTTTAAAATTGTCGTTGCAGATGTTGTGCGAACGTCACTATGCAAGCGTGCCAATGTTCTCAGGGACGGCTTAGACAAAATCTAATGCGATGGCGTGGATGTTATCGGAAGACATCATCATGATAAGAGAGTCGTCCCAGAGAACATCCCCAAGTCATGTAACATGTGTCACGCAAGACATCATTGTCATCAAAAAGTTGTAGGGTATAACATTTTACCGTCATTTATAGACATGTCATAAAAGACATCAGCATGATCACACAGTCGACCCTGAAAACACCCTCACGTCTTGTAGCGCGTGTTGTAAAGTACAGCCGGCGCTATATGTACTGTACCATGAGAGTGATGCCTGCCAGTTACAAATACGTACTCACATTGCATATGCATAAAACGTTACTACAACACAGTTCAATAGTGATAAACTATTCAGTCCGTGACCTCAAATAACGCAGAGTCCACATCTACAGATACGTCAACCACACATCCATCTTCTATGCACCCACAAGCTGCACTCGCTCCAATGTCATCGCTTGTTGTTGGTGCTCCCAAAAATATCTGTACTCTCATCGGCGCTTGTCTGAGACTACATATGAAAATATGCCAACAACAATTTCGGGTAAACAAGTCCCTTGCGATGACCATAAACTACAATATTTCTTATAATTGGAACGTTCTATATATAACTTATATTTAAATAATTATGGAAAAATTCCTACAATTTATGACGGTGAAATATGTCCCAAAATTGTAGATAATGCCTAAAATGAGGAAGCAAAAATTGGAAAACACTTGAATATGAAGAAATTATGAACACATTCACCAAATAGTATCGGTGGCCCGCTAACGCATTTTCCATAGAAACCAAGCCCATTAAAACAATTAATATAGAGAAAACTAAAGCAAACAAGTCAAAGAAAAGAGTCGGCCGGCCTACGACACAATTATTACTAAATTAACCTATACCCTAAACCCTAAACCCTAAACAATGGGAAAGAGATCACTCCAAGAAAATCCAATTCAGGGAATAGATGAATGCAAACGCATGCCATACCAATCATACAATTGAAGTTCATATGGAAAAGGAAATTCCCTCATATAATGAATTGATGTCTGTAGAACTGTATAAGCAGCACAGTCCAATTCAAATATGACGGACAACCTAATCATCAACAACCAAATTGAAAGACTGTCCAAGAGGTTTCGGTTGGCAGCCGATACAGTGATACACAGATGAGAACTAAAGGCAAAGCAGAAGGACGAAACATAACCACTAGGCTAGACGTATCGGCTGGGAGCCGACATCGGTAGTATTACAAAATATTCATATAACAAATGTACATGCTCCTCACCAGTGAGCAAAGGCCACCAAGCTGGCCAACAAAATACATACACTACTTCATAACATGAAAATTCTAAAACCTTGGTGCCTAAACATTCGAAATACTGCTATGAGCAAGGCGAAACTCTTGCCTGCCGAAATCGAAAGCTAGCCGCTACAAATTCAAAATCAACCGCCAAACGAAATATGTTCGAGGTGGTGCCTGTATGAAAGTAGAAGTATCGACTGGCAGCCGACATGAGTAGTATTACTATATATTCATAAAACAAATGTACATGCTCCTGACTAGTGAGCAAAGGCTACCAAGCTGGCCAACAAAATACATACACTACTTCACAACATCAAAATTATAAAAACTTGGTGCCTCAAAATTCGCAATACTGGTATGAGCAAGACAAAACTCTTGCCTGCGCAATCCCAAAACCAGCCGCTAGTATCTCAAAATCAACCGCCAAACGAAACTTCCGCGAGGTGCTGCCAATGTGAAGACTAAGATTGGCGGTTGCTCCCTACCGATGCGGTATCCAAAGCTCCAGCCACATCGTTCTGCGCCGTGATGTAGAGAGATGTATCTGATGATATCTCAATGACTTCGTTCCTTGCGCTTTCAGTCGATGCTGTGAAAGAACAATCGTAGAAATCACGGAGCACGCACCCGCAATCCTGGTATATCACCGGCAGGGCGCGAAGTAAATCTGTGGATGGACAATTCACAAGGTCTGCCACATCATCCCATGCAATGCCAGAATGAGCCTCCAAGCGTGACATCTCTAAGCTACTGCTGTAGTTCCAATACCAGTCATCGCCACTAACAAGCCCTTGCAACAATAGATGAGGAGGAAGAGTTTTGTGGATATAAGCTGCATTAGAATTGTAGACAAACCACAAGTACCTAGTCAATGTGCCCAGACTATGAGGATGAGGAGGAAGAGGTGGATTCGCATGGGGAGGGAGTCTAAAATTCATGGTGCAGGCTTGGCACAAATTTCAACAAAATAGAGGAGGCCATGTGATGAAGAAGAAAAACAATTAAAGGGAGGTGAATGAGCAGTGAATGGTGAAGGAGAAGAAGCTCTGACTTCCAATATTAAAATGTTGGAAGAGGGGAGCTCACACTTCAAATGAATTGCACTCTCATGTGAGCCGCCATTCTACACAAAGTACGTAGATTACCCTATAGTAGGCTATTTACGTAGCCCTCTCAATTGCATGCATTCACGATGACAGTTAATAATTGTCCCTGATTGAATTCAATTCCAGATCTAATTTCTAAAATTCATCATAGACAATTATACATATAAAATCTTAGTACTAGACTTCCATAATTGACAGAAAATAAAAAAAGAAATAATCTATCTTTGATTTTGGTAAGATTGGCTAAAAGACAAGGTTAATATTGATGGATAATTATGGGCCATTATTTTATTCAACTCTAAATCCAATTATGCATTTTTGTAAAATAACCTATTAAATCCTAAAGTTCATCGAATACAATTGTATATATAATATATAAGATATGAGGGAAATAAGATGATTAAATACCCATTGGACATGAGCTTCATTTAAACTATTAAGAATAAATTATTCTAACATAGTGTCAAATGAATTATCATTCAGACAGATTGTAAGCTCCAAATGTTCACAACCTCTATCCAAGTGTAGAACTTCTTACTTACACGTGATTACAAATTAGTGCAACATAAAATACAATCGAATAATGCACTTCTTGTGATTGTTTTAATAACTTCTATTACAGTTCATTTACAAATAATCTAAATGGCTTTGATGATATTCAACCACAGAGATAATGCAAGACAACATTCACATAATACAAACGTCAAAAATTCCTTTTAAAAACCTCTGTGAATAGCAAGGCAATCGGCCAACAGAGGTAGGTTACCATTTTGAGGTTGCTAGGGACGACAAAGTACAGAACGAGGCAAGAGGTATCGGCCGGCGGCCGACACTTCGTAGTTTGTTCCTGTGCATCTTCGTCATCGTCTCAATCCATTACGACGCATGCAGTCTCCAAGTTAGCCAGAGCAGCTGCGACGGAGGCAACTGGGATAACGTGAGTAGCTGGAGGTCCCTTCCTTGCATGCAAAGGCACCCTGTGAGAGAACATGACAATACTAACGAGAACAACATGAGAAAAACAAGGCTCCTTTTGCATTGTCTCCAACCAAAGTAAACGTTGTCTTGTACAAATCTCCAGCCAATTTGGCTGTAGACAATGATATGAGAGAAAATCTACTCCAAGGCAATGCCGTACATAGCTAAGAGGAGTATCGACCGGCAACCGATACAGAGCCCACCATATAAATTCGCTGAAGAGTCCACATCACCCAGGGCGAGCACACCATGGCTGCAAGCCCCGTCGGGTCGATATCTTAGGCGTGTTCCATAACACAACAGGCGCAAGGGACAGTAAGATCGGCCAACAAGAATTCACTTGAGTTCCGTGTTGGCCGGCAGCCAATAGGTGGTCAAACAATATGAGTAGGGATACATCCAGTACTAGCGTATCGGCTGCCGGCCAATAGGCGACACCTAGTCGTCCGCTTCATCTTCAATATCGTGTTCCATTACAGCACCAGCCGCCTGAAGATTCGCTAATGTAGCTGCTACGGACGCCTCAGGAATTATATGGATAGCAGGTGGTCCTTTCTTGGCATGCGAGGGCATTCTATGAGAGCTCAAGACAAAGCTAGCATTCACATCGTGAGGGAGACAAGGCTCTTTATGCCAACGGCGTGTCCAACAACCCCTAGCGACAACCGACTTGCCCTCCTTCTTTGATCTCAAAGGAATCCACCATTCTACCTTAAAGTTATCGTAGCTAAGGCCTGAGGTAAGGTCGACACACTCTAGCACTCGTCCAAGCCAAACATGAAGGTAATGGTCATCGCTTGGTCGACAAAGAACAAAGTCTCCAAGCAGCACGTCTCAGTATGGATTGAAAGTCAACCTTGGTCTCCCCTTTGCCAGACCACAATATTGAAAAGGGTCAACATCGTCCTCGGGCGTAGTGTCCTTGGGAATAGATGGACTAGATCCGGAGTCCGTAATTGCACGAGCATGATCACGAGTCCAATCTTATACCGGCCAAAATCCCTCTACAAGTGCTACAGGCGCTATGGGCAACGGAGAATTGATCTCCGCGTAGATTCGCTCCTAGTAAGCAACACATCCGGCCATCTCCTAAGAGTATCTTTTTTTATGGGCCATACCGGCTTTCCAAAACTCAATATACTTGGAGATTCCATTCTTGATAAAACCCTGCTTCTCTGTGCATTCACTAGCCCAGGCATGCTCCTTCTCGGAATTCAATTTCCTCGGATTAACCTTCGTATCTCCCCACAATGGCTTAAATAGAACAGGGTGTGGATCACCAGTTAGAAAACAAGGTCTACCGTGGCAATCGGCCGTCCACATCTTGACTGCAGGTCCCGGCGGGAGCCAAGATGAATCAGTTGCTTGTTTCTTGTGTCTCATCACTAGCCAACCTCTATCATCTCCGTCCTCCTCGACGAAGAGTTTGAAGAGATGCATATCACCCAATACAACGATCTTGTTGACCCCGTCGTGGTGGAAGTCTTTAACGTATGATTTGAAATCCGCTACCTCTTGAACAAACTCGGGAATGAAGGCCACCGTCTTTTGCGGGTCCATGAAAGCCTTCATGAGATCTGCTACAACGTAGGTGTTCTTCCTCTTGATAAGCTTGGACAAGTAACTGAAATGTACATCAATGTTCTCATGAGTATGACCAACAATCAATAATACAACAGTGACTTCGTTGAATATGCGTCTAGTAGTTAAAAAAGAGCAGAAGGCCATTACAAATCTGTTGTCCTTGGCGGAGTTATCAAGTTGCAAGAAGAGCTTCTTAGGAAGAGGCACCGCCGAGCGTCCAGGGAGAGGAGGATTTGTACATATCCTAGTAGCAGGCGGAATAGAAGATAAGCACGTAGACTTGCCATATAAAAGAGCCTGAAAGAAGCTGTATTGTGGTGGCGTGGGAAAAAACTCCCGAGATTCACAATTTCGTGGCCTCTCCAGCGCTTGCAAGGCACAACACATAGAGGAAATCTCAAAATTCGAATCGCCAGGCCACAGTGCTGTAGAATATTGCGTATACGCACGATCACCGTGGCCATGAGTCAACATCCCAATACAGGAAATAAGAATCTGTCCAAGACCCGCCGTGACCTTTGTGATTCTTTGCATTCTAGGAATGGCTGTATCCATCTTATTATGGATAATATATAGAAACTCTGACGGATTTTGCACGAACAGAGCACTTCAACCAGCATAAATGTTTCGGCAAGCTCGTTAATAATTAAGATGGCGCTCTTTGTCATCGACTAATGCCTGCCACTCATCACATCCTCTTGGATATTTTGCAATACAGTCAACAAGGAAGTCACACTTAGTGCAGTTTGAGAAGTTGCTCCCAACAGCCTTCACCTTGACTTTTTTGAAATGGTTCTTTCGAAGCACACTCATAGTTGATTGCGAGATAGGTTTGTGATTACACTTCTCATTGCCCTGATAGCCGGATGCAAGAGAGATTGTTAGAATGAAGGCGAGAGAAGTCTATCGGCTGCTAGCTGACAAAAATTTATATCCAATAAATTTTCAGGAGATTGCAAAATGTATCGGCTGCCGGCCGACACACCCATTGTCCGAAGGCATAAACATAACTGCAAAGATGCCGCGCATGCCCAACGGACGTAGCCAAGTGCACATACCCAGCAAAGACTCAGCTTGGGATAGTTGTGTCGGCTGGCAGCCGACAGATGAAAACCAACAACAAGACAATGAGCAGGGAGATTAGAGGGCAGAGACGTACATGCTTCACCTGCTCACGCATATGGTCGGAATTCATTGCAGAGGGGACAACCTTCAGATTAGCCGCACGCTTATTTCCAGCAAGCCTGAACTCGTTAGGCATCTGCTCAACATTTTCGTCAATGATTTTCTGCAGGGTAGCTCGAGCCTGAATAGTGTGGGGACGAGGACGAAGTGATCTTGAATTTCCATGGGACCCGCTGACGCATCTTCCTACAGCTGCAGCCTTATAGACGTGGTGTGCAGATCTTGAGACTCCGTGAATAATGTACCATGCGTTCTTGCCGACGTCAACAGCTTCAAGTGTAATAAATTTCCTACCCTCGGGAGCACGAACATGAAGCTGTCTTTGGACAGCATACGCTGTTTCTCTCCTGATCTCAAATGAACAAGAGTAGAACTTGCGATGGATTATCCTCGTGGACTCCCATGGAAACGTCTGACAGCACCTATACTTGCAACACCTCTACTTGCAACACCTCTGAGAACTAATTTTCTGAACCTCATGCACGAAATCTTGAATTTCAACTTGGATACATGGGGCTGATCTTTGGATAATATTTTTTTACAGAGAGACCTGTAGGGATTTTGAGGAATACCTTGCAGGCCCGCAGAGTCCGTAGTGTCCATCTAAGCAGGCTTAGAGCGAAGCGTTACAATATCAGATAGAAGTCAACCACCCTCAGGTCTAGTGCGAGAGAACGGCCAACGCATTGTTGTCGTTTGCAGCGATTCGTGCTCGGACACGAATATTACACCAACATCTGTATCGCCAAGAACATTCTCATCGCACGCCTGATCTGGAAGACAAACTTGAATCATTGCCCTTCCAAACAAGGAGAAATCCTTGTTCAACAGCTCGCAATACTTATTTCTCCAGAGGGGCCGATTTTGATATGGCAGACCTGAATCTGGACCTGCTTCCTGGCTGTCAGTTGAAAAGGAGGCGCCTGGAGTAGTTCCGTCTCCTATGCTATCACTTTCAAAACCATTGCTTGGACCGACGCTGTGGTGGAGCGGAGTTGAATGAACATAGTCGAAGTTAGCAGTATTACCATGCAGTTCACCGCCGCTACCTACTCGCGTATTCGTCTGCGAGCCACCATAATCGCTGCGCTCGGACTCCGTGAGACCGATTCTTGTCTGTGCATTTCCAGAGCTACCACAACCTTTGATCGTTGGTGATTCACTGTTCACTCCAATGTCGTCTGAGTCGAGCTTCACTCTCTTCAGTGTAGGCAGTGTCGGCTGCCAGCCGATAGGATGTTTCTCTGCAATGGATGGATCCAGCAGTCGGGCCTTGTATCCGCTCCACAGGATTCTATATCCGAACCAATCTCCAAGGGAAGCAAGATCTAAATTCTCGCACTATGCCGCCAAGCCTAAGAAATCCTTCTTCACCGTCATAAGTCAAACAATGACGAAAAAGCTATGAGGAACACGGAATCCCTCCCATGTTTCCTTTGGAGAACACTCCACATTGACTCCCACTCTAGCACAATCACTCCCATTGCAGCACAAAGATGGTCACATCCGTCACTATCCAAAAGAGCTACCTCCATGTTCACCGTGAGAGCAAGGAACTGATCGATGGGCTTCTCCTTAGTACCGTCCAGTGTCGGCTGACAGCTGACAGGCTTGGGAGCAGTATCAATCTCATAAATATATGGACTCACATATCACTCCTTCCACACGATATTTCTGCCAACACATTTATAGACATGTTATAAAAGACATGAGCATGATCACAGAGTCGACCCAAAAATCATCTTCACGTCTTGTACCGCCTGTTGTTAGATACAGCCGCCGCTATACGTAGACATCTCACGAAGCATGGTCACGTCATTATGCAAGCGTGCCAATGTTCTCGAGGACGGCTTACACAACATGCACTCTGATACTCTGGATGTTTTCGGAAGACATCATCATGATAAAAGAGTCGTCCCAACTAACATCCCTAGGTCAAGTAACACGTGCCACGGAAGACATCATCGTCACCACAATGTTGTAGCCTATAACATTTCCCTGTCATTCACAAACATGTTATAAAAGATATAATCATCATCACACTATCGACCCGGAAAACATCGTCACGTCGTGTACCGCGTGTTGTAAATGACAGCCGCCGCTATATGTAGACGTCGCACGAAGCATGGTCACGTCACTTGTCATGCATGAACCGAGACATCCTTCGCGACCACTCCAACATCCCCACGTCATGAACAACATGAAGAACAATACATCCTGCGTAACATTCACTAGTCTCGGTGAGCATCCAGACGTCACATTGCAAAGCATTCGTACTATACCATGGGAGTGATGCCTGCCAGTCACATATACGTACTTGCATTGCATATGCATAAAACTTTACTACAGCACAATTCAATAGTCATAACTATTTTGTCCGTGACCTCAAATAGCACAGAGTCCACATCTACAGATACATCCACCACACATCCATCTACTATGCACCCACAAGCTCCACTCCCTCCAATGTCATCCCTTGCTGTTGGTGCTCCCAAAAGTCTCTGTACTCTCATCGGCGCTTGTTTGAGACTGCACATGAAAATATGCCAACAACAATTGCGGTTAAACAAGGCTTCCGCTATGACTATAGGCAGGTGTATTTCTCATAATTGGGACGTTCTATATATGCATGGTACGTTCTATACGTGCATGAACGCTGGACCCTCATTCCATACAAAAAAAAAGTTCTAGACGTCTCCCAGCATACTGTATACTTCAAGCTACATCACAGGTTCAGACGTCTCTTGGGATGTTTTATCAAACAAGCAGACGCTCATGGAGACGCGACAGCGACTCTGTTGACGTCTGCAAAGACGTCGTGCACAACGTCCGTGTTGTACCTCAACGTTCATTCCTCTTGCTGTAGGTCTCCTGCGTTTGATTCGCGGTGCATGTTCATTCTTCTTCGCCGCATCCGCTCTTGTTGACGTGTGCAATGACATTATGCCATGGACTCTTTCCATGCAATGTCCCAGTATACTATGAATGACAATGTAAAAACCACTTTGACATTGCGTAAATTGCCGTATTCAACGTCGCAGAGGTGTATTTCAGACAATCACATGAAGCGTATATACAAGTCCAAACATGTCAGTGCATCTACGTTTCCCAACCATCTCAGCCGCACTCCCCGGTTTTGACAGGCCCGCTTGCTTCGTTGAATCTGGCTTGGTCGTTTTGGATGCCCCCGTTGGCTTTGGTGTGTCACTCTTCCCAGGTTTAGACAATCTTGCAGGCTTCAGTGTCTTCGCAGGTGCCTTTTTTATGTTGTCGGGCTTAGTAATGCGCCTGACACTTTCCGCGGAACCCCCCGGTGTGTCCACAACCTCCTGCACTTCCAATTCAGCACTACTACTTGAAATGCACACAGTCACACTAGACATTGAAGTATGGTATGCACACCAAAGACTGCTGACCTCTCCTCTTCACCCATGTCATCAAATTCAATCTAGCTATCGTACTTGTCATCACCCAAGCTTTCATTCACGCACATTGCAACTTCAGTTCCATACACTTGACACTCATGACGAGGACGAGGAAAAAATACATCCCATTCAAAGAACACCATCCTGAATTGCCTAGAGAGAGTTCCAAAAAACATCACAATGTTCCAAAACATGTCTGTGCGATGTTCCGGGTGACGCGAGGATGTTTCGGCAAACGTCCGTGCGCTTTCTAAGTCATGGTCACAGACGTGGTCACAGCCGTGGTTACGCCTCACTGTTCCAGCATATCTACGCTCAACTCTTTACCTGCTCGGTCTGGACCGCAGGGTCTGTCTGCTCAGCAGACGGCATGGTATGCGCGACCGCATATGGATCGTCTTGGTCAACCGGCTCCGCGACGGGTGGTGTTACAGTTGCCTTTCCCTCCTCCGTGCCACCTCCTTCGGCCTGCTCCATCGACTGCCCTCCCCCAACATCCTCCGCAGCACCGACCTCGGCATTTCCGAGCAATGACGTGAGTGACACGCCCGATGCACCGTGGTTCCGTGAGGGTGCCCTACGCGTCTCAGTGATGGTCGTCGGCGTCGGAGTGACCTGCTATGACACCGAGGTTGCAGGCACCGGCGCATCCTTTGACTGTGGGAGGATGGAGTCCGTGCTCGATGCCTTGCTGGATAGGAGCTGCCTAAACATGGCCTCAATCTTTGACTTGAGCTGGTTGTTGGATAAATTGATCTTTTCCTCGAGCCGTGACTCTTGGTCCTCCATCCTACCGTCGAAATCTTCCTCCTCATTGTCCTCATCTGATGCGGAATTTTCCTTCTCGTTAAGGCGATGGTATTGTTCCTCAATCTCGTCGTTGATCTTGGACTCGAATGGTACTTGAGATTTCTCGAGAGCTTGCCACAGTCAAGTCCAAGAACATCACGTACACAGGGGGTAGACGAGTGAGCAAACAATGAATTAAGTGGCTCAGAATGCATGAAGAAGGTTAGAAAGCTTGACCGCGGCCGCTTCTTCGTGTTCGCCTTGTCTTTGCAGCCAGTATCAAAAAGAACAGCTGGAACCACGTATATGTCAAAATGGATGTCTCAGTGAACATATCCAGTGACATCCGCCTACGTCCGCGATGTCATCAATGCGTGTTATGAAACATCCTCACGTTCTCTAAGACATTCACTGACGTCACCTACTATGTTCAAGAGGCCACTGGAAACAGATGGATGTCCCTAGAGGCACTGCGAATCACATCAATTTCTATGTGAACTCTTTACACATTCTCCAAACATCCAAACAACAAGCTCGACTGTACATGCATCATTGCATAAATTGTGACGCACCAGCTTCATACCGCAGCCTCTCAGAGTGCGGCCATCTGTGTCGACCGTGTGCCCTTGCCCTTGTATACTTTCCGCATCCGTGCCGACTTCTCCCGAGACGCCTTAGTCGCCCTCTTCGCCACGAGAAAGTTCCATTGCTTGTCGATGAGTTTGGATGGCTTCCGTTGTCTCTGGTCGATCATCCGGTTCATCCTGAACTGTCTGTTTGTCAGCGCCTTGTTGACTCAAACGGCAATCCATCCCAGGTCTACTGTCTTTTGGCTATGATCCCCCCTCACCTCCCATCCTGCGAATCACGCATCACCCATGCACCAGAGTCATTCACGGCCAAGAAACCGTAAAAACAACAACAAAGTCATTCACGGCGAAGAAACATTCATGTCAACAACATGGACAGTTTAGGCAAATAAGCACGCGATATGCGACGTGCATGTTTTGATTGAGACATCTCCTTGTCACAGGAGACGTTTCCATGCACATCCTCAGACGTCTCGTAAGACATCCTTAGACGTCTCCATGAGCATCCGTTAACGTCCAAGAGGATATTTACACATCACTTCCAAGACATGGATAATCATGTGTATGGAATGTCAAATCATAACATTCCTATGTGATAGGCAACAGCAAAAAATGAGATAAGCATGTCCATTGTTTGCATTCTGCACTACGGTTTGATATTTTGTAGCACAAATAAGATGGTTTTTTGTGCCCACAAGCGCTTCAAAAATCTTTCTTGCGTTGGAGGATGCTGCGCAGACAAATTGTGACATGGATCCAAGTCCCTCGAGAGCAGCCGCAACTCAGTCAGAACGCCGACACCAATGCCCCATATGGGTGGCCCTTTTTTTCCACGGTCAGCTGCTTCTTGTCCCAATCCCGGTCCACGGTCCTGCGCAGCCGCTCAGACATAGGCGGTGTCTCCTCCTCTTCCGTGTCCTCATTTTCATCCTCTTCGTCCTCTTCATCGTTGTCTACCTGCTCGGAGTGAATGGGGTATCTTGAGCTGTACAACAAAAAACCTTGCCTAATTCCATGTTAATATCACATACCATAACATTCCATAGTACATGTTCCTGTAGCAAACTCTTCCACATCAACCCACGACACAGTACAACATAGCATCCCAGAACATGGCAACTCTGATTATGATGTTGCACTTCCGTCCATAGAACGGTTCATTGACCTGATACAACTCATTCACACGCGCAATGGTTCTCGGATGTCCGGTGAGACGTCTCTATGTTGCATGGAACGTCCCTCTGTTGTGTATGACGTCCCCAACATAGTCACCTCACTCAATGATCAACAACGTCACGATCACGGATGAATCATTCCAGGTCACTTGCTACATTGTACTGTCCGCTACCGTGTATTATGAAAGCTATATACAACAACATGGAGTGTAGAAGGGGACATCTCACGAGACGTGAGGGGGGGAAGCATCCTTGAGTGGACAACTAGGAACATCACGCGAATGTTTTTTCAGCAGGACAACAATTTGAATTTCCAAAGGACTTAGTTCCTGATAGAATCATTCACTATTAGAGTTTAGGATAGCTCTAGTAATACTAACTTAGGCATGCTAACTTGAAGCTATCTAGCAAGCTTCAAAAATTGATTAAGAAAAGGACACCTAAAATTCTGATTCAAAGAAAGTCACAATGTTATGCACCATTTCAAAGAAAGGGTTAGGGCTGGAAAATTCATTTTTTTCGAGTGGGCAATTCAATCGGACGGCATCGATGGGGCATGTGTACACATGGTATGTGTCAAATGCATTATTCACTGTCGACAGTAATTGAAATGATTTTTCAAAGTTTCAGGACCGTGGGGTTTCCGGGGCGCTGGATAGCTGGAAAAGCAAAATGGAAAAATTTCGAGATTCGTTTGTTATGGATAATAGCCGGAAAGTGGTTCTAACGGTTTTTGTAGAGAGAATGTCGCAACGTCCCTTGTACTGCTAAAGTTCTCCCTGGAAAGTGTCCTGCAAGGAAGTCGGAATCAATGAGTTTAGGGAGTCCGTTACATTCCTTTCCTGTCAAATTAGGTGCGTGGAAGAAATGTAGCCCTCCGATTAGAATATCCTGCATAGCTCAGATTTTGTCTCTTTCAATGCTCAAATTTCGTCTCTTTCAATGCTCCATTGTCTATCAAAATACTTTGCGCTCGCTTTGGCTACAAAATGATCGTCAATTTCTTTTTGCGCTTAGGGTTTTGTGCAGGTGCGTGGCCATGGACGCGGGTTGTACATCAGAGTGCAAAGGTTTGCAATCTCGCATAACCAATTATTTCAACTCTCTCCTTGTGCCTCTTGTAGAACCCGAAAGCTATTGTCCATTTCATTAGTCTCTTATAACGGATTATTTCCTAGAAATTAGTGTTTCACCTGTAGTTTCCGAAAGTGATTTCTACTCGAGGAGTAGTGTCTTTGTCCTTTCCGAAAGCGTCTTGCAAGAGTTGAGCTACTCAATATTTTCAATTCCATCTTCTGAACGTCAAACCCCGATGTCCAAGTTCATTCCTACAACTTCAACTTGTACCCACGTATCTGAAACCCTCGAAATCAAATTGGCAAGAGAAAGGGCCGAGACGTTAGCACGTCACAACAACGTCAAGCAAGAGGGGTGTTTTGTTCACAGATCTTTGTCCTAGAATGCTCCTTAACCGAAGCTCAAAGTGTAAGTTAGACGTCATTGGGAGCTTTTTTCAATTCTTTTTGCATTTTAGTTCTGAATTGTAACAATATAGTGGTCATATCTTGTTGACTGACTTTTGCCTTTGCAACTTTACCATGCTGGCTTACGGTGTTGTGAGCGCCCCCATTTAAACATGTATTAGTTTGCTTATCAGTGAGGCCCGAACTTCAAATTTGGTGATAATTTCGTTACATTATTTTAAAATATTTGTTTTCTTGTTTTGTTTATATGGTAGTCTCAATAATGGCACCCTGTAAAGATGCTCGAAGAGCTGGCCAGGGAACTAGATTACAGTTAGCTGAGCAAAATTTACTACAGGAACGTAGAGCCAACGCAGCAGAGAGGGCCAGAAAGTATCGAGAGAGGAAGAGAGAATTTCTGCTGAACACTGTGAATGGTGCCGTAGGCACTACAAGAACTTCAATGAACATCGATTGAGCTACTAGAAGAGCTGCAGATGAATGGGCAATTAGATGGTTTCATGAAACTAGCAGCAGGGGGTTGGAGTTTTAGAAAAAACTAATACCTGAAATTCTAAAGCACAATATATGGCAATCGGTACTCCCTACTTATGCGGAGATGGAGGAAGCCTACAACGCTGTTGGAAACATTTCACGAGGATGGCAACAAATAAAAGGGTGCCACTCCAAAGACGACTAACGTGCTCGTAATGTCATCATTCCTATGGTCCTTAGTTCAAAACCCGTGAGTGCTAGGCAAACAAGCCTTGTCATTGGAATTCATCGAAGAAACATGAAATCAGGACTTCTTAGGAGGATAGCTCTTGAGGCTAGAACTGACTTAGCTTTTTGGGCAGTTTGTGGACGGAAAAGGGGAGTTGATGCATTGGCTCCTCATGTTACCAAATTGGTGGAAGAGTATTGGACTCCTAACACACGCATCAGTCCTAACAGGAAGGACGTCATACGAAAGTGCATTGGTGTGAGGCAGTGGGTCTCTCATCCAACACAACACCTTCAAGAGTCTCGGGTTAGTTACAACAAGCATTATTTTGGTTCTTCAGAACGTAGTAAAACAATTAGCATTTATTCTATATGTCATGTATTGTGGCATCTAGACCCTAAACCATATTAGATGGATGATTTTTCTAGACTAAGTTTGTTCACAAATTTCTCATCCATCTATTATATCATCCAAGTACGGATAAGGGAATATGAGGTGGAGCATCTCCCAGGGCTTGGCATTTTTCCGAGTTTTGGCAACTGTATCCAAAATGATTCGTGGATTTAGGTTTTACACTTGCACTCTTGGATCATTTTGTTTTAGGGTGAGAGATAGTTCAACTTGCATGGAGAGATGCTTTTGTTATTGACTCTGTTTATTACTTTTGTAAGCCTTGGTTTAGGTTCATGTTTATAAATATGTTCAGTTTTTATTGTTGTCATTTTAATTGAAGTTCCTTGTACATTAGTATAAATTCATATTTCAAGAAGTTGGTACTGTCACATGTAGTTTGTTCATACGTTTTTGGGGATATGAATTTCTTTCGTACGAGTTCCTTTGCTAGTAACAAGAATTAGTACAAGTTCCTTTGCTAGTAACAGAAACTAGTACGAGTTCCTTTGCTAGTTACAGAAACTAGTGACAAGTTCCTTTGCCAGTAACATTAACTAGGATTTATTTTATGGTTTCATTTTTTCTTTTTCAAAGTCAATTTTTTCCTTTATTAAAAGATTAATGATTTCTTCTTTTCATTTTTCAGCTCTCTCAGTACACTAGATTCAGAAGCGAGCACCTTGCTGTGGAGATAGGAGTTCGTTCTTTTGAGGCACTTAAACCTTGGTTCGTGAGAAGAATGAAGGAATTCAACAGTTGTTGTTGCCGTGCCCACGTGCAAATGATGGAATTGAAAGAGGGTTTGAACTCTATGCGACGCGGCACTGTGCAAAAAAACTGTGAGTGTCAATGCAAGGTGTGTCGGCCCGTACCAGGTGGTTTGCTCGATATGACAGCGCGTTCAACTTTTCCTGGTGTGACTACTCTCCGCACATCCGTGCTTTGTCCAAAATCAGATGATGAGGAACACCACAAGCTTGGCTGCATTCGAGGTTCCTATGCAAACTGCGGCGTTTCAACACTAAAGCTTTGTCTTCAAGAACTCCCTGAGTCCTCTGATGCACTTGTGTCCTGGCGAAGATTTGAAATGGTGTTTGTGGGAAGAATGGACGATGGTGGTGACCGCCATGCTCTACGCCTTGAACATAAAATGACCCCACCAGCAGACCTAGTTACTGATTTAAGACGTCTCTGGAAGGATTTTTGACGCACAATTTCGAAGCAAAGTGGCAGGACCAGCAATTCAAGACTTGCATGGAGAACTTGTCAAGAGATGCAATAGTCTCTGTCATTGACTTTGCGGAAAATTACTCCTTCAAATGGCAAAATGAAGTGCAGTCACAGCATTGGTTCAGTTTTCAGGTTACAATACTTGTGCACATAAATTTTCGAATTCACCTAGAGTGGGACGGGGGAGATCCAGAGACGATGCTGCTGACCGAGTACCACTTTTAAATTAGCGATGATAAGTCTCATGACAACCAGTTTGTCCAGTATTGTTTCTCATTGCACAAGGACTTTCTAGTTCAGTAAGGCTATCTTATTCCAGTGGAGCATGTTGTTTTCTCCGATGGATGTGCGGCCAAATTCAAATGTGCTAAAAATTTGTATTTTGTAGGGAGGTACCCTTCTTTGACTCGCACAAATGTTTTGCCTTTAGGATGCACGATGCAATGGAATTAGTTTGGTACAGGCCATAGTAAAGGACGGTGGGATGGAGCCGGTGCGCATGTGAAACAAGCATTACGAGCTGAACAAGTGAAGCCTTTGGGATTGAGACTGCATAGTGCCATTGATGCGGTTAACTTTTTGCGCACTCAGATGACGAGAGAATACGCTCGTTACAATAGAGCACGAAGATCAGTGCATCGCTATTTCTATGATGTAAAGGAAGTTGAGGTCAATCTCATGCCTTCTTTCAATGCCCGAATAGTGGATGGGACAAGGTCATTCCATCAAGTTCGTAGTGCGAACCTCGAAGGAACTTCTCTACAAGTGCGGGATTTGTCTTGCTTTTGCAAGTTTTGTATAGATGTTGGAGATGGACCGTGCGACAATGCAGCATATGTACCGGCCTTTGTGACTATTGGTGAAGCTCATGTTGCATCATTAGAAGTTGGAGATCACTTTGTTGTTCTTGCAGACGAAGGAAGAGATGGGCCGGAGTTTTGGATCTTGCAGTGCACAGAAACCTTGCATGCAGTTGAGGAGGTAATGAAAGATGATACATGGGGTCAAAGGGTCTATCAAGTGGAGCAGATTGTCATCGGTACCTATTACAAGAAAAAGGGAAAGAAGGTGACATCTTTCATACAAGAAGATCCCAGTCAACATGCTCTTATATATTCTTACCTAGTATTGGCATCAAAGTTTCAAATGCCTGTGGCCAGTCACCGCCAGAAAGGAGGTCGGCGAGGAACTCATGTGCGGCCTCATTTTATTTCACATATTTTCACAAATAGTGTCTATAATGTTGCTTGTTGTGCATATCCATTTTCTCTTATATGTTTATTTTTTGAGCCAATGTGCAGGTCTATACGCTACAGCCTGAGGCACTCGAAATGATCCAGTAGGACTTTTGCAAGTAGAGTAGTTTATATTGAAAATAATTGTCGATTTTCCTACGATGCTAGTTCTCGTTTGATTGAGGGATTTTTTGCATAGTGACCGTTATATGTTGGATAGTTCTAGTGACATGTCAGTTGCTTCCGTTGGGGTTTTCTTCTCTCAACATCATTGCTTGGTAGTTTAAAGAATCAACTCCTGTTTAAATGGTATATTTGTGCAAAACAAAGACTCCACATATCTACTTTCTGATTGTTTGAATAAGGCTACAAAATTAATATATTGTGATTTCCTTGCTAGTTCAGATTCTCTTATATTCCCATTTATCCACAAACAATACTACCTAATGATAAATTGTAGGAATGATTAGGAACCTATATTGTGACTAGTTCCTAATCTTTGTATATATCCATTACGTAAGCAATAACAAAGACATACAATGTACTGTGGGTAAATGAAAGGTTTGCAGCTTAGGAATGGGCATTTGTTCAATGACATATTTTTCAAAGTAGGATCTTAAGTCCATCTATATTTATGTGCTAAATATTAACAAATAGGAATTTCTCAAACTACACTAAAAATTTTTATTTTTATTTTTCTTGGAGTTATACCTCGAGATATACAAGATGCCTTTGCAACTTGGACAAATCAAAGGAGTTGCTTTTGACAACCCTAAATTGGGGAATTTCCATCCTGTACATTAGTGATTCTGCGGCTGGAATCAACCACCAAGGCCTAGGATACCCTACATGTCCTAAGCTTATTTGAACCCTTGAATGCCTGCGATATGAACCAAACCACCAAGGCCTAGGATACCCCTACACGTCATAAGCTTAGCTGAATCCTTGAATTTCTGGAGCTCTCACCAAATTTGACAGTTTTGCAAAAATGCATTATAAATGCATTTAAGACGAATATATTGAACTCGATGTATGAATCAAAGTTGTACATGTTGAATTTCAGACTCTATCTATATGGTTAGATTTATGATTAGTATCACCGATATTTTTGTATAAAATATGTAACTCAAATTCTATTACAATTCGATTATGAATAAGATAATAACAATGTATGGATGAAATTTTTTTTGATTGGTTGAAACGTGACCAAAAAGTGTATTGATTTTTGGAGATGTTTTGGTTGCTTACTTTTATGAGTTTACTTTGTTAGGAAAAAATTTACACTGAACTCTTTAACATTGCAAGTGATTCACTACAACGAGTAAGAGGCACAAAAGATTCACAAAACACAAATATCCATCTATATGATTAGATTCACGAATGCCATCACCACTATTGTATTATAACTTTTGAAAGTGAAATTTATAAATTATAAAGTCCTATTTATTGATATTGTAGTGCTTTTTAAATCTATGAGCTCACCTGTATTAAGCCACTTTTGAACTAAATTCAAAACAAAATCTCTTGGTTAAAATTTCAGATACTCTTACTTTGGTGTTAGACTGTGGAGGTAATCTACAAATTTATATTCCAATTTAGCATTCTTCCAATTTAGTTTAAAATAATTTTTTAAAACTACTGCACTATAAGGCTTATAATTTAAGGGGATGTTTTCCTACACTATAAGGCTCACTGCTCTAGTTTAAAATAGTATGTGCTTAATTTCCAAGAAAAGAGATTTCATAAATCTTATAACTTCGATTTTCATTTACATAAATATGATTAAAAAATGGAAAATATCATACATTATATTATATTTTAAAGAGTGAAGAATTGATGAGGTTTGATAGGGTAAATCTAGTGTAAATTTTTAAAAGGTTTAGGCTTCAACTGAAGTGCAATTCTATTTGGGAGGCATGAGGCTTGCTAAAAATGATTTTTTAAAATTATAGAAGACAAACTTCTAATATGAAATTCAAGAACATATAGACATTGCCCCATTCAAATTATTCCTCACTCTATACAACATATAAACCATAAGTATAAATTTAGAACAAATCTATTAATTCTACTGGTAAATTGTATTTACCCTGAAATAATCGAGGTATGAATAAAGAATTACAATAATGATGTACGTGATTTAAGAATAAATCAATTCGAAAAATAACTTCAATAAAATCATTTATGATCTATGATTGTTGAAATACTATTATCTAATTTTAAAATTGGGTTCTAAAATAAGTAGATTAGTTATTATAATTGAATAATGAAAAATATTGATTTTTAGATGGTATAGTATTTCTTTTTTTAGTATATGAAATTATGCAATAAGTCGTTTCTATTCTTCTTTGGTTAAATATTTCGTTCATAAGAACGCGTAACTTTATAAATTTTACATCTCTTATGCTAATTGGGAAAATCTTACGTTATATGTAGTTGAATGATTAAATTTTTAGTACATGCAATCATGTGCTTACCAACTTCTATTTTTATATGGTTGGATAATCCTTTTTTTAGTATATAATATCATGTAATTGTTGATATCGTTCTATTTTGAGAGAATATTATGTGTCTAGTATATGAAATTATGCAACTATTCCTTTTCATTCTTATCTAGGAGAATTTATTACATTGTTTATTACATGTATTTATGTACGTATCTTTTTTGAATTCCTAAACGTACTAGCCCATTTGACAGAAGTATATTCTAGCCTTAAAAGTAGATATTAGCATGGGTCAAATGTACGCGAGGTGTACATGAGAAGATCATTGCAAGTATAAAATCTACCCAACAATTTTGACATACTTGTAATTGGAGGCGTCTCCAATATTATCAACAACTCCCTTACTCCCCATCACAAAAGATTTATCGTAATTTCTATACAATTTAATAGGCTTTGAAAGGTGACTTGGATGAAAATCATCCAAGGTTGTATGAGAAAGTTACATCGCTCCAAATCTGTTCTTGATCCAGTTTTAGGATGTTGGGACGTTTAGGAGTTAATTTTCGTTCACTTGGGAGAATATTAAGTACCTTAGGATATGCAATTATGTTCTTAAACCGTACAAGATCTTATATGAGCAAAGATAAAATCCTTTAAGGTTCTATAGGGTTATTTTTGTTCGTAGGACTAAGGAGAATTTCCACCTTTTTATACATTTTTCTATATAACATGCAATGCTTTAAATTCAAGTAAAGAAAAAAAATCAAGAACTTGATTGAAATATACATTTAATATTATGGAATGTAGTAGAAATAATTCAAATACATGATACTCTTCATTCAAATACCCTCCTAATGCAAGTGGTTACACTAGATATATGAGCATTAGTGGCCTCCAATATGAAATTTAGGGTTTTCTTCCATTTTAGACGTAAGAAGTGCAATGAATGATTTTGTCATACTGATTTCATCCATTCACGATAATGATTTTATTTTATTTTATTAATTTAAAATTAGCTATCTCACATCATGTGTTTATATGGTTAAAGAGATATATAATTTTAAAATTGAACTAAAACACATTTTCAATATAATAGATGGATGCTATAGATTATCCAAATTAGAATATAGAGTGTTAAGTAGCAAGTAATTTGATAAAATTATATCAAAATATTACATATACAAATTTGTTTTTTCAATTTTGGGTAACTTGTCTATGTAGTAACATAATTTACGTGCTTTTATTACTTTGCAATTTCCCGCCACAACACTCCTCTTATCAAGTGCTGCCACCTGCTATTCCCGCCAACACTTCTCTAATTAGATGCTGCCACTTGTGTTCCCGTAAATTTGAACTCATCCCGCCCAAACCCTCCCCGCGCAGTCCTCGCCCAGTAGCCGTTTAGGGTTTCATTTCCTCCATCTTCCTGGTGTCCTTCTCTCTCCCACCACTCTTTTTTTAGATACACAGGTTTTGGTGTTCCTCGAGCTTTTTGAGCGTTTTTTTGTGTGATTTCTTGGAGTTTTTGTTTTGTGTGTGGAGTAGGGGCCGCTTTGGGTTTTTATATCGCGACAAGAGGCCGTGGAGTTGTGGCGCATTTGCGGAGAGAGGTTCAGAGTTAAAAGAGAACAAGGGTTTGCTGTGTAGTGTGCGTCAAAATTGCATTGAGGATCGTTTTCACTATTTAGGAGTGGTATATGTTGTCGACTAGCACCTGTGACTGTACAGAATGGGACTTCCAGTTTGCTTAGGGTCACTAGGGGTTTCTTTCTTGCTGTGTAGTATGCATCGGTTTAGGCATTACGCAATGAGTTTCCTGGTGGCTGAGTTTGGTACAAAGGGATCAGTTGAGAGGTAACCTCTCATTTTCTTGGGACAATTATTCTTTGAGGCGTTTGAAGACATTCCAAGGCACTACGACAGTAAATCATGCAATTTGGTTTTCTGTAGAATTTACAGTTGTATCGCAGAGGGCGTTTTCAATATTTGGTTTCAGAGGGCGTATTTAATATTTCTAACATGGTTAGTGTTTGAATATTGTGGAGTTTGGAAGCTTACATGCAACGGTTTACACACATCAAATGGCTCTCTTCCCTAGGAGAGTCGGTTGCTTCTATTTTGTATGAATTTAGGTCAGTTCTCACGAGTATTCTTGCTTTGGCTTTCTTGATGCTATTTGGCTGCAACCCATGTCAGTTCTCACAAGTTTAGGGGGTCTTTCACTTGCTTTAGAAATGTCTACCATTTACTCTCTCAATCTCTATACCTCTTCCTCTAATTTTGGGATTTTTGTGTCTTGCAAAGGATAAGTGTACGTTCAAGGGTATCATAAAAAGACTGTTTCAGAATAAGCGATGGAGGCCGCGGTGAAGGAGTATGCACTGTTTCCATGTTAGTATTCTACCTTTAACAAGTGCAATGACTGGTTTGTCATATTCATTTCATCCATTTGTAGTGTTCTGTGTCACGATTGATAGTTATAGTCTTCAAAACGAAGGGTGTTGGAATTTAAAATATTTTCTTGTTTGATTTTGATTGTGGAAATCCCTGATTGTGTATTTCAAGCATCCTGTGAATGTTTTATGAATGTAGACTTGAATCACTTGTAATAGATTTATGAATTTAGATTTCAATTAGCTCTGACAGATTTAGGGTTGTACATTTGATTCACTTCCGAAAGATTTATGAAAGATTTATGAATCGTGTAAAATTAATGATGAGTTTAGGTGTACTATTGACTAATTAGAGTAGGTCATCCTAGAATCTAGGAATGCAAGCTATTGATTGTACTATTGACGGGAATTAGAGGAGAGGGTGGGAGATTAGACATCTCCTAATGGGCCGCACATGGGTGGAGGTGACACCGTGGGTGTCTGCACCCATTACAGGACGTCGTCATTGTTCATGCATGCATCGGGGTTTATATAGTCGTCTCCTCCCCCCGGCAAGCTCACTCACTTTCAAGCCCTCTTTGCTCACTCACTTTCACGCCTCCTTCGCTCACTGTGTTTTAGCTCCAGTTGCTCCAGTTTGTTTTAGCTCCAGTTGCTACAGTTGTTTTTTAGCTCCAATTTTTAGGTTGTACACAGCATTGGTTTCAGTATCATTAGTTGTATTTAGGTTTTTGTTCTACTTGCTGGTCACTGAAAAGAAGACAGTGTAAGGAGTTTTGGGCAGCATTGTGGAAGAGTTGTTGCTCTTGATTCCGTGTACTTTTGGTGAGCTTTTTTTTTTGATGCAGGTCGTTGTTAATTTCATTGGTTTCCTTTGCTATTTTAGACCCTGAAAAACTATGTCCCATGTCCTTCCGACTGTCTTGCTTTCTAAATTGCTGAACTCCTTTTTGGGCATGGCCAGATTGCCAAATTTAGTGATGACGGACTATCAACTAATTAGTTAGGTAGAAGATGTTTTTTGTCACATTCCATTTCAAGAATTTTTCATGTTTCCTGTGGCGTCCTCATCGCTGAACCCTGTATTGTTAGGTTGCGTTCATATTGCTTGTCACTGCAAAGGAGACATTGTAAGGAATTTTGGGCAGCAATTTGGAAGAGCAGTTCCAGAACTACTGCACTTGATTTTGTGTACTTGTGGTAAGCCATTCCTTTCCTCTGCAGGTCGTTTGTTCTTTTCATTGGTTTCCTTTGCCGTTTTAGTGAAAAGAAATTTAGTTCTCATGTCCTTCTTCTGTCTTGCTTTCCTAGCAGAAGTATATGCTTTAGGACTATCCCATTGAAACCCCTTACCTTCACTCCTTTTCGAAGTAGATAATGCTAACTCATTTCCTGGAAATTTGTTTAGGGTCTAGGGTTAGGAATTTCATTGTACTATTGGCGAACACTTCATCTCCGTTGGCAAGGAATTTCGGTATCGTTTAAGGTGAGTCCTGCATTTTGGTCCAGTAAAAGAGATTTCTAAATGGAAGAAAAAATGGTCTTCAAAACTGATAGTAGTCATAGGAAACTAATACAAGTCCTAGGAAATCAGAATTTGTATTAGTAAACCACACACACATATATATATATATATATATATATATTAGCTATTCATGACTCCTAAAATTTTGTACTACTTTATTTTTCTTATATTCATTTGGATTTTTAGTCTTGATCCTGTTCCTTTTTGTTCAATTGATATTAAATCCTTGTTCCGTATCCTTGTTTAGTTTTCTTGGTTTCAATTCCTTATTTAGTTTTCTTGGTTTTGTGTCCTTTTTTACATTTTCTGGTTTCCTATCCTTGTTCCTTGTCTTTCTTTCATACATATTTTGCATTTTTCAGTTGTTATAGTTGGATGACTCTGATCTTTCATTCCCAGATGATTTGCCTTTTAAAATGAACTTTAGGCACTTTTAAAATGACCTCACTTAGACACTCTATACGTTACACTTTACATTGAGGTGTTATTATCCTTGCACGTATTGAACAAGGTTTTTTTGTTTATGTGATTGCTATTTTATTTTTGAAGTAAAGCTTCATTGCTGTGTTTCCTTTCTTGGACAGCAGGGAACACAATGCACTTGGTTTTTTACTACGAAGAGAAGGGCTAATTTAAATATGTGACAAGGCTCCATGCTGATGGCCTCGTCCTTGGATCAACCCTCATAGAGGAGCATGTTTTCAAGGATGAGTGCAAGAAAATGTTTGTGTAAGGAGGACCACAGTCCAACAATGGCTACAGAACCACCAGTTGTCCATTTTTCAATGAAAGACTGCAGTGGCGCTGGGTTTGGGTTCACCAACAAAAGAAACCAACCAATAATGACTTTGGACTCAGTTTTGCCCAAGGCCTGCTTCACGAATACAAGACCAACGAGGAAGTAAATAGGGCAGAATTTGCATCGCACTGTGAACCGCTTCAAAAGCTCAAAAGGAGTGAATCAGGTTCATCCTTTTTGGGCTTGGGCCCATCCAAGTGTAACAATAGATTTAGACATTGGCCTCCCTACTCAAAGAGACTTTAACTTTCCTAACACTCCAGGCTCAAGGCCTATTTGGATGTCAGCTGTTTTCCCTATAACGATACTATTTCATACTCAATATTTGTTTCCATATTTGTCTCACACAATCTATCAATTTAGGATTTCTTGCACTATGAGTTGTTTCTAGTAGGAGTTAGGGGTTAGGGAAAGACACTCAATGACCTTTTTTGTTTAAGTCTTTAAATTCCTTCTATGCAGGGTTTACCCATATCCATGACTGAACGCGCAGCACGCAAAGAAAAGCGTGAAGGATCTGCATCCTTGGACTATGATTCTGAATCAGAAAAGAAAAATGCAAGGAGGAAAAAACAGAGAACCAGAGAATCGGTAAAATACGAGAGCCCAATCCAGAGACCAAATTACCCTACGGGAACTCCAGTTGCTCATGTTGGATCTTCCTCAATGGCTGTGACCGAGTCACCACGAGAATCATACAGAGTGCCTATACAATCGGCTATGGCACCGGATCGTCTACGTGAACACACTGATGCCGGGTTCTAGTTTGCTTCACTATGAATTTATGTTTCTTGTTTTCCAATATACTCATTGGTTTTTGTGCTTTGCATAATTTCTCTTTTCACTTCAGTTATAGTTTCCTTTGATTTTGATAGTGAACATGGTTCTATACATAATTTAATTTAGTTGTCTTCATGTTGTCTGTCAGATCCTCCGATCCTTCCAGGATTCTTAGTGTTGGACCAAATCTGGACAAAGTTCTGGTTGCACTTCAGCAATTCAAAAGCAAAATTCCAAAGATGGTTGAAACTGTAATTTCCAACCTTGAGCTGCAAAAGAAAGAATTACAGCAAGCCTTCAACATTGCCCATGAACAAGCTTCTTTTGCGAAGACTTCCAAGATGGAGCTCACTACCCAACTAGTGAACGCAAAATTAGCTATGATTGAAGAACCTAGTGATGATGCTCAAGGGGGAATTCGGTATCTTGAGTCTGGATTGAAGTATGCAGAAGGAAAAGTGGAAGCTGCAGGGGAAAAAGAGAGTGAGGCCTTGCATGCATTGCAAGCTCATTGCAATAAAGTTGAAGACCGATGCAAGGATCAGTGGATATCGGAGGAATACTTTATCTTTCACTAAGACACAACCAAGACAGGTATGTATATTTCATGAGTACCTTTTTGATTCTTTGAATGCCTCAAATATCAATTGTTCCTTCAGCTTCAATGGATCCACTGTCGACGGTTTGTGTGCTCACATACTACACCTTTTTTTGCAGTTCCACGCTAGAGTCATTGCGAAGATGAAGCCAATGTGGACTATGTGCAGTAAGCAATGACATGAAGATTAGAGCCTCAATACTTCCTATCGCTCTGTAGGAGTTCTTTATTAGATTTGTTTTTATAATGTATAGACTATGAAAGTTTTATTTTGTTTCGTTTTTTTTTTTGGTGTTTTCAATGGTGAGTATAGTGTGAATATAATGCATATCAGCGTAGATGTAGTCACTGAAGTTTTCGTGGAGTTTACAAAAAATAATCAACAAATACTTTTCCAACTAATTTTTGGTGCTTATTATTAAAGCATTCAGTAGGTTTCCTATGTACATTCACGTAGTGTATGAATTGTTCTATGTACATTCACGCACTATATTAACAGCTTGAGTAACATGATTCCTAAAACTATAGAACTGTTATACTCTTGATTTCGTCTAATATACATGTTGTTCCTTGTTCTGACGATAAGTGTCTTGTAGATGGAAGGAAAATACAAATAAGTACTTACACTTAAGAAAGGGTTCTCAGTCTTGTGTTAGATGTTAAATTTTATGTAGAGCTTTCTCTAGAATGCGTGGAAGTGTCATATTATGGTTAATGTGTTAGTTCAATTCTTTTGGCAAGTATCGTGGACACTAACTAGAACAGGATGTTTGCAATGTGCTCGAAGTCAGTTCTTTGTTTTTTTCTTCTGTATGTGATTTAGTTGTGTCCTGCAACATGAATAACTTGTTTAGAGTTCTCTCATGTGGGCATTCTTGGGGGAAGAGTAAGACTAGAGACTAGTCACTATGCACAATCTTTTGATTAATTTATGTGGAATTGCTGCTAGTGTTGAAGATGGGTTTATGATCTTTTAAATTGGATTGATTGATAGTTGTGTTTTATCTGTCTCCATTCACAAAGTTACGTTTGGGTAGCGGGTGTGCACTTTCTTAAGCATTCAAATGACTTCAGTGGTCTGTCTGAAGTAGTTGATGAATAGTTGATCACTTCAATGGCCTTCATGTCTTCAGTGGTGTCCTTTTCAATGGGTTTGTGGTGTGCTGGTTAAAAAAATAGCAGCCACGGACCCTAATGCTACTCATTCAATGTCTAATGTATCCTAATTCTACTCATTCAATATGAGTCTTGAAATGCTAATATAACTTAAATGTAGTCAACAAAATGACGCATGTTTTAGCATTCAATAACTTTCTTAAAATGCTACTATCACTTAAGGTGGTTACCCCATTTCCAATTGATAAAGAAATACAGTTAAGCAAGAAGAGATATGTTTCAACACAAGTTTAGGGTTAAGGTTTGGATGAAGAATGATTTAGTTATAAATTTTTGTAAGTTGAAGTATGACACATCCCATTCACATCACATAGGTAGAGCTCTTTTTGTCTAAAGAAGATTTGTATTGCAGACAATGAAGATGCTTGAACCAACAACAAACCCACACATACATATAGTAAAACCACACAAGAGAGAATCCATTACCAACTGTAACACATGCTAAAAACATCATCATTGCAGCATTGATTCTGTGAAATGTTCCTAGTTGGTTTATCGCGCTAGTTGGTAATGGGGTAAGCACCTTATGGTAGTACAAAATGATGTAGGTTCAATTGTGAACTCTTATTAGTTGAACAAAATCTTATTGTGAACTTTAGAAATTAAGGTACTTTAGAGGCAATGAGTGGACCTAGAGAGATAGTGAAGGGGATGTGTACACAAAGAGATTTGTTGATAAACGTAGACACTGACTGTTACTATAAAGTTCTTTAAACGGTTCCTCTCATTAAACTTGAAATGCATACTCGGTGAGAGGATACTCTGTGCAACTCTAAGTCTGAGTCAATTAACCCTAGCAGAGCAAATCAGACCTTGTGAATCATCAAGACAAGCACACATGGGCCACACCTCAATAAAAAGAAATGATACCATTTTAGAAATCTGCCATTCTTATGGAAAGGAATGATACCATTCTGGATTTTTTTTTAAAAGGCACTACTATATATTAACTATGCAAAACAAATGTCCATTGGGTTTATCTTACACTGAGACTAGTCAAGAATACTAAAGTTAATATAATCTAGGCATATACAAAAATGCATAGATGATCAAGAAAGGACCACAAAAGTCAACAAAACGAGAACCTTCCTTTGTTGAAATGATGGCACAATATATAACACAGTAACGTATAATAGGTTATCACACAATCAACTATTATTTCCAATTTCTACACTCTATCGTTGCCTCCTCTCAATCTTCCAGAAGATGTTCCACCTGAGGATGTTGGGGGAGAGATGTTTGCAAGGAGCTTCAATACCTCCTTGGTTTTGGCAGCTTGGGCTTTCATTCTAGTGGACTTTGGTGGTGCGCCACTCGGTGCACAAGGATTCTTGAGTTTCCCCTGAGATGGTTGGACGTCTTTGGGGTCTTCCTGGCCTCCTTGCAATGGACTCTCTATAGCCTCTACAGTGGAATCACTTGTACATCCTTTGGGGTACAACATCCTTTGGGGTACAACTACTAGCTAATAACCGTTTTGGTTTGTTTAAAACTCTTGTAGACACTATCTGCAAGATTTCAGTCTCATCCTCTTTTGTGTCCTCCGAATTGGATGAGAGCTCTGCTTCTTGTCTACCAAAAATTTCCATACCGAGTGCATTCTTTCTAGGAAAAACACTTGATCGCCCACACTTCTCGTCAACTTCAGGGTCAATGGCACAATTGAAGGCACTTCCAAGCGCTAATGGATTTAGTTGAGGTACAAGCTTAGAATCTCTGGCTCCCTCAACAATAGATTGACAAGTTGGACAGAGGAAGATGTCGCCTCCACAACATTTGCAAACGCCAAAATGCCCACAAGGCTGCCAAAAAATTGCACCTGAATCAATAATTTCAATTAAAAGTCTAAGAAAATTAGAATAGTCTAAGATTCTATGGATTTAGTGCACATGTCAATTACAACAGAAAGGTAAGGTACAACACCTGCAAAGTGACATGGAGGTAAACTACACGTTTGCATACTAAACACTCCTCCATTTCATCAGTGCCTTGTGAATCATTGTCGACAGTAGCCGTGGGAACTAATATAAATGAGGATTGGCTGCAGTTGCTTCAGTATACATCCTGCTCATTCTTTTGTTCAGAATCATACTGCAACAGCTCGTCGGATTGTGAATTCTCGCATCCTCTTGTGATTGTGCCCACTTTTCCAGAGCATGAAGAAGGTGTGTTTGTACGCAGTCCACAGCTAGGTCTGCTTGCTGCAGAAGTAGCAGCCAAGGATGCTCCATCAACTGAATCACCACATGACATGCACAACAGGTTCAGAAAACATCTTACGAAATCAATCATTTGTCTAAAGTCAGACTAGTTCCTTGTACAAGTAAATACGTTTCTTCAAAAATGAACTGATATCCTTGATTTGGAAACACATGAGGAACTTACAAAAGTTACCAGGAAGTGCTAAGGTTGATACTTAAAAACTTAGCATAGGAAGGAATGTGGTTTTAAAGTAGACAACAAGCTGCGGAAAATGAAAGGAACGGTGAGAGGATAAAGGAACTATAATCTTTATTTAAACATAACAGTCCTTGCGTACCAGGATCTATCAGTAATGCAAACATCTAGAGAAGATACTGAACATGAATCATTGACTCTATAATGGTAAGGAGCATGAAGGCACTATTCAGTAAGGAAAGCTAAAATGTAAACTAAGAAGTTCCTTCTCTATATCCGGATTGTGGTTCTATGCACAGAAGAAGGCAACCAAGTAAAAACAAAGGATAGGAGTATGTCCATAGAACCCTGTCCGGAGTCTACTATTTCTGAAACAAAGGAATCAGCACCATATAGTAAGGAAATAGGAGTACACCTCACTAGAGAGAAGGACATGAACAATATAGGAGTAGGAAGAGTAGTGTGTCTATAAAGGAGACTAAGAACTCTATCTACTGAGCAAGGAGGTAAAAGAAAGATCTATCAGGAACCAACTCACGACCCAAAACTATGCAAGTAATGAACTCAAATTTATTTCAAAAGATAGAAGTGAAACCTCATCAAACAGACCACCTGAGATTGGACTTCCTTGAGTAACGTCCGGAGTTGGAACAGGTGTGAGGGGTTGAGGAAAACCCTATGATAATCGCCATTGTGCATCGAATTCCTTGTCACAAAAATTTGCAATACATGAATTCGACTTCGAGGAGTGACTGATTAGACAGAAAGGATGATAGCAATGCCCACAAGAAGTGACAGCAATATCATTGCAGTGAAAGACTTCACCACAGAGAAGACAATTGTCAACGTACACAATATTTTCTACTTTCTCTGAAAATCCTTTGGCCTTTCTATTGGAGAGGGGCTGAACTTCTCTACAGTACCATACTTCATCATCCCTAGGTAGTCGACAACTAGATGCTTAAATTGCTCCGTGCACATTTGACTATGGAAGAGAGAATCATACCTCTTCTTGCATGCGGCCATGCTTTTAGCGCAATGACCACACTCTGCCTCACTTTCTTTTAGTTTAAGTAGGGCGTGCCTCATATTTTGCTCCTTTATTTGCAACTGATCCTCTAATTTGGATATCTTAGATGCAACGGAGTCATCAGAAGAGCGGTTGGGACTACAGCGGATAGGCTCAAGAGAAGAGTGGCTAGGACTAGATTGGATAGAATTTTTGGAAATTCCTTGGTTTGGGCAATTAGTCCACTGATCAACATACTGATTTGCACGTTTTAAAGCAGCCTTGACCTTCAAAACTTCCGATTTAGCAAACAGCGCAATGCTCTCTCTGTCATTGCACATCATCTTAGCTCTTCGAAGATCCAACTCTCTCTCCTCCTTCTCTATGCTCAAAACCCTCAAGCGCTCCTTTGTTGCTATGAAACCAACCTGGGCACTAGCTAAAAGACATTGGACTCTCTCAATAGTCTTGGCATTATTTTCCTTGACACTACTCAAACCAATTTCATGCCTCATGACACCCTTTACACAACGCTTATTCGACGACACAGAATCCATTTTTGACCTTGAAGCTGGGGTTGGTGGCAAATGTGGGCGGGTGCCGTCCAACGTTGTCCGCTCTTGGACAGATAGAGATGACAGTGGGAATACAGCGGGCGGCTCACAAAAAAACCCTCCACCTCGTTCCAAAGTGATTGTAGGAGAAGTGGGTTTAGACAACTCACCCGCCATCGATGGAGGGGTGAGGGCTTCTTCACTTGGGATACTGACGCCTGTTTCGCGAGGTTGAAGTGTCCGGTTGTGGTGTGCTCCAAGTTGTTGCGCCCTTGCTCGCCTGCTCTCTTGGAGAGATCGCCGTTTGCTGTAAGCAGCAACAACATATGCAGGCCAATTCACTTGTATCTTTTCAATCTCAGCAACAACACCTCTTGCAAATTCCAAAGAAATAGTGTTGTTCAATACTGACTCTCTACTAAATACTCGGCGATAGAGGGCTTTGATCTGGCGCTTCACCTCTGGTGACACATTCCTTGTAATCTTCCACCCGTTCTTGTCAAATCTTGGCCCCAAAACATCTTTGATCTCTTGAAGCGAAACATTCTTGTCTTGGAGGGATTTCACAGGACGACCTTTTCCACGTAGACCTTGCCGATTCACAAAGAATTGAAGATTGTACGTGGGCTGCAAACATAAAAAACACAAAGTGGAAGTTTGCCAACCACCCTAAACCACCAACATTATTCAACAAGAAGATTTCCATAGCCAGGTTGTAGAGCATACCGCAACCATTGTCTTGCAATTCCTAAACCTGCAACGCGATACTTAAGAAACAGAGAGCAATAGAAATGCAAACAACTTTGCAACTCCACCGTTACCTCACAAGGTTAAATATTTTGTTGCAAGAAGACGTTGCACCAAATTCTGAGAGCCGGTAGTTTGCAGCAATCGATGCACGCGGGGAGACGATGGGCGACAATAGGCGACAAACGTCTTAAGCGATGCGCGCGGAGAGACTATAACATAAAACCAGCGCGTAAACTTTTGAAGTGAGTAGGAGGCAGAAGAAAGTGAAGAGAACAATGAATGGACACAAGGCATGCGGGAGTTGTGAACCCCTTTCCTGTCCTCCCAACCAAAGAGATAATTCTTATTTTCAAAAAAGAAAACTCAAAATACTAACCCAATTGTAGATTAGTTCCTTATTCCTTAATTCCTAGTGGCTCCACCCAAGGATACTTCTCCACCCTTGAGCATGTCCTCTACCATGTTTCCACAGATGTCTTCTTAGACGTAACCATGTATTCTGTAGTGTTGCCATGTCTGGTTTGACGCAACGACGTCTAGCTATAGGCAACCATGTCCTAAACCGTGTTGTAGGGAAGCAGTGGCACAAAATAGTGTTCATAAAATCGTTCAAACTACATGTATTCCACGGCCATTGTAGATGACACTCTCACCTGAAGTCTTGCTCCATCTCTGGGTCTCGCATGGTCGCTTTGCCTTTTCCTTTTGTGCTTGCACTCGGGCCCGTGCGACCATCTTGCTTCTGCTTGGTCCGGCGCGGAACCACTTGCTCCGAACATGCTTCCTCTCTGTCAGTGTTGTCATTTCGCCTCCGCAATCGTGGCAACCGCGGCCGCTTCTTTAATTTCCCGGTCCCCTTCCTCTTTGGCATCCTCACGCGTCGGGCTGGCCACTCCAGGAACAACTCCAAGTTCTTTTGCTATAAACATCACACAAACACCACACAAAAATTATGCAAAATAAATAAATTGAAGGCTTTGGCTACATCTGTGCAGCTCACTTCATGGTATAACCATCCACACATTGCTTGCATTGCATGATCACCATACATCCTACAACAGAACTATACAGCCTACAACATCTAAGCAGCATACAGACAATTGAGAAAAATGACGCGGAGACGTCTCTGATCACGTCTCGTAGACATCAGGCATAGCAATTCGACGCTGCGGGCGCACATGGCAGCATGTATGCGAGATATGGCCAAGCACCAACTGCCTCTGCTCATGAAACCGTAGCAAGAGAAGAGAGATGCAACCAAACCCTCAGCCACAGCAACATTGAAACCCTGAAGCAGCATACAGACAATTGTGGGCAGAAGACGCGGAGACGTCTCTCATCACGTCTCGCAGACATCCTTGGAAGGCAATTTGATGCTGCGGGCACACACGGAAGCAACTTCGCAAGATATGGCAAAGCACCAACAACCTGCAGTGCTCATCAAACCATGGCAAGACAACATGCAAGCTTCGAAACCCTCAATCCTAGCAGCATGCAAACCCTCCTGGCCTGCGCCGACTCAAGAGAACTTGGCAACCGGTGGAGGTGGATGTAGGAAAACCTCAAATTTTACACGGGTGATCGCAAGCTTAGCAGCCACGCCAATGTCGCAAGATCATGCACACGGTGCGGAAGTCATTACCTGCGTAGAGAAACGGAGCGCCCACCTCGCCAAACCTTGAACGCAGCAATGTCTCTCTCAAAACATATAGCCAGCTTGCAATTATACTACGTTGGCCCAAAGCCTATGCCCGCGGAGTGCCCAGACCTACTGGCGTGGACCGCCGGGACCTATCGCCACGCACATGTGTCAGGAAAGGAGGGGTTTGGATTTTCCAGCGCAACTTGCCTTCTTCTTCTGCGGTGCTACAATTGTCTTTGCAACAGGCGATGGATCTGCATCTACTGCTTCCACGGGCTTGATAAAGCGCTCGCTACGCCGCAATTGCGTCGTGGGAATTTGACGTTTTTCCTTCACTGTTGCAGTTGTAGGAGTGACTCTGGCAATTTGTTCAACAAAATTGTTGAACACGTGGAGAGCGGCCTCCGTCACCTCGGTCTCTCTCTCTTCTGGTCGTATCCTGTCTCTTACTACTACAACCCTCTCATGTTGTGGGTATTGTTTAAGCACTGCCATATTTGAAAGATCTCTCTTATGTGAAATTCCCCACATTAGGGGTTTTGGACGACCCCCCCCACAATGTGCTATAGGTACCTGCACCGACTCCTTCTGTAGCTATTGTGTTTATCGCACTAGGTTAGACACGCGGACTATGTGTAGGTGAAAGTCCTTCCGACTCTAAAGCCGCGTAGAGACATACTTGTAGACATCCCTACGTTCGTGGAGACATCCCTGTAGACATCACAGGAGACATCTGCGATTAGAATGGGCATGTCTATGGGGACATCGCCGATGACGTCTGTCATGACGCAGTGATGTCCACGGAGACATCCTTGATGTCGACACTCCTGGTAAGTGTACATGACACTTCATATATATCATTTATGAGGAGAGAAATATTAATATTCATATGTTTTTGATTTGCAGAGAATGGAATACATTTGAACTCCGCGTACCGCTTGACCAGAAGTGCAGTAGAAGAGAATCAGGAGAGCACACAAACCAAGTCAACATGGAGTGCACGAAGGACTTGGATCACAAAGGTAGCAAGTCTAAAACTTCCGAGGATGATGAGCCATGTCTAGATATGTTATGTCAGCAATTAGGTTGCATTTGCAAGGGCCTACAGAAGTATAACTGCGTGATGCAGAAAGGCTCGCCTTTATGTCCAAAATACAAAGTACATGCGCCGCATGGGGGGATTAAACCAAAGCATGCCAAAAAAAGATGAGGCAGTTACTTGTAGACATGTTGATTCAGTCCGATTTCATACTACAGAAGGCATTAAAACTTCAATTGCAGTCTAAACATCTCTTAGAAAGTCTCTTTGAGGACACCCATGAAGCACCTTTGTAGAATCATATACGGATTTTTCATGGAAGCAGATGTGTAATGTGGCAAATAAATTTGAAGCTCATATATTTGTGACACTATAGTTGTCCAAATGACTTAATGCGTATGATTTCATGTGTACATGGATGATATAGTTCATATGGCCTTACACACTGTATGGTGATTTCTAATGATGTCATGTCCTCTTCAAAATCGTGATTGGGTAGAGACAACATGTGTGGAGTATCCATACTGTTCTATCCGTGTGCAAAATTTGAGGTATGTTATAAAATCAATATATTTTATAGTCAACCAGTGCTGTCGAGACTCATGTTAAGTGTACATGACAACTGTGCGTTACGTGCAGTCATTCGTGAGGATGTCATTGTAGACGTCACTATAGACATATGTACTGATATTTGTGGACATTCTCCAAAACGTCGTCGGTGGTATTCCGATGGAGTCCAACACTCTGACATTGAGGTGTACATGTACGGAACGTTGACTGTACCACGATTATAGGGCCTATGGACCGTGTCTGTACCGTCAGCATGGCGTTGCATGAGGAGGCATGGTCAGATGTGGAATCTGTGGGAGAGTGCGATCTTCCATATGAACCCTATCCATTTGAAGAATACGATGTACAATATGCTGCGTACTTGCAGCGGCTAGCGCTTATACATAGCGAACACATGTTTTTTTCAAGCGTGGATTGTTAAACACCAAGGATTTAATGCTTCAGACCGTGGACAATGTGTACAACAAGAACATGTACAACATGTCATGGTTCTATGAGGGTTGCTATCCTTTTGACACTTGGGAGGACAACTACGATCACAGGCTCTATGACCAAGTTCTGCTTGCAATGATAGATGGAGATCATGTAGTGTCACCTTAATTAAATGCATTGTATGCAAATTACATTACAGAAAATAAACATATGCTTTTTGTGCAACATGATTGATGATGCTCTCACTACAATGTGCACGATGGAAGAAGAGTTTGAAAGGCACGCTGCATGCATGTGCAATGGCTATGCAAAGAGTTGCCTCAACGACTTCTATCCATTATTGTATATGTTATGATATTGCCCTCACATATATAGGTGTTTCAACGTCTGAACGATGCGTGTGACGTGAAGCATCCCCACTGGCAAAAAGACAGTGATATCATTGATGTTTATGTGCAGAGCGCACTGCATGTGGAGGTGGGGTTTACCTCATCATACACGGTTGGAATTTTCAATGTTGCTTTGTTAACCAGGAATGCTATTCTGTGAGCAATGAGCGGTGACCAGTGAGCGGTAACTTCATAGTATTTTTAAAGATCATGTTCAGTAAAACAGGCCCTATAACCGCTGTTCAAAGATGAATTTTGGAAAAAAATTCCGACTCAATTAACAAAGAAGACCCTATTTCTCTGGCTATAGGGTATTTTTTTGGTGGGGGTCCCACCCGAGAGGTACATTCCAATTAGGTGGTTTAATGACTACATTGAATGCTAATGTCAGGTACATAGGAAACTAAACACAACAAAGAAAAAATGGGTTTTGTATGTCCACGTTAAAATTTTGATTAATTTGTGTCAAATTTTGTAAAGTCTTGTATTGGATTTCTAACTTGTAAGGTATACATTTAAAATAAAAATCTCCAAAATATTAATATATAGTTCAAAATAGTACAACATCCAAGACTAATTTTTTGGTTCAAAAAACAACCTTTCAAAAAAGACTTCAAAAAGTGTTGTGGTTTTTTAAATCATTAGAAATAGAACTTAATATTGTAAGATTAGGGTAATTTTTTTTTATGGTAATCTCTACACTAAAAACAGTGAAGAGATTATTACTAAGTAATTAACAATATCACTAAGTAATTAACAAGTCTGCAATGTAATTGTCATTTTGTTGTATTCAATAGAAATGTCATTCTAAGCAACATTCTCCTAGCAAGCAGTTGTTGTTATTCTGGTTCCTAGTGCAAATCCCCTATTCATCATCCAATGTTGTTGTGGTTTATTTACTCTTCTTTTCGACTCGTTTCAACAAGCTGGGCGGGGGGGAACTGAGTTAGAAGTTAGATATTGTGAATTCACTTTCTAGATACTTCACATCTTAGACCCTCACATGACAATTGCGATGGCAATGAATCAATGAATCACATCTTAGTCAACTGTAATCCAAGGAGTCGCTAGAACTAGAAGAATTACTGGAAGAGAAACCAACCTTTGCATCCAAATCTAAGAACCTATGCACTCCAAATCCAAGTCTCTTTGAATTTGATTGTATACTAGAGCCTCGGGGGGTTCACTGGCGAAAATTTTAGAAACAACGTGCGATAAAAAATAGGGTCCAATATATTCATTGTAAATAAATTTTGTAAAAAATGTACATGTAAAATAGGGGATTTTAAAAAAGTGAAACATGTTTAAATGTAAAATACCATCACATATAATATTCTCAGGCTTTTTATATGTAAAATACCATCACCTAATAATATTTTTTGCTAAATTTTTTTGCTAAAATAACCCCCCAAATAAATAGGTCATTATTGCACGTGTATACAAAATATACAAGGGAGTGACCTCCCCGAGACTAGAGCATTTGGGAGGTTCTTCTACAAAGGCATGAGCTAATGGCTGTTTATAGCAAGGTAGATCAAATGAATGATCGGGACTTTTGATATCCTCTTGTAGACCTTGAATACCACGGACCCTTGTACCTCTGCATAATTGGAGGAAGTAGTGCATCAGAAATTGGAAATAGCGTTCTGTAATTATTGGTAAAGAGATGGTAGAAGACAAAAGATAGTATTGAAGTAAATGAAGCAAGAATTGAGTTAAACTTACTTACATAATCTCGGCCGTTTGACCTTCACGACGGGGTCATCGTCGTCATCAATGGGAAGGGGAGGTGCCCTCTTCATGTTAGATGGAGACGAGAAAATCTTAGGGTCTATCAATGTCTAAAGCACTCCTTTGAAGATACCAGAGTCAGACTCCAGGGCAATGATATGGCGTCCAGTCGAGCGACAAGCATGAATGGAGGCTCCTGCAAAGCAGATCCAACACATAGTAATTAAGATTGACTCGATGTAGTACAAGTGATGCCAGAATTAAATCATGTCTAGTGTAAACTCACCAGTAGAGGCATTGTAATCCAATACTACATCTCCAAAGTTAGAGGAAGCTTCGATGAGGACTTGCAAAAATTGGGGATCCTTTGCTCGAGCACCCCTCCAAGGAATACTCCCATTCACCAATTGGCTTTTGGAAGTAGTGAAATTGTGTAAGAGATTATCAGCTTCTAAATCAATTCCAGCGTCCTGCACTTCACGAATGATTCACAGGACAAATATGAACTAAACTACAGTGTCTTTGATGCTCTCTCGGAAAAATTGCAGTACCCAAAAGCGTCGTGTCTGCATTAGCAAAGTTTAAATGGAATCGTTAAAATGATACAACAAATCATGATGGGTGAAAATCAATTAATGAATAACGCAAAAGGATGTAGGAGAGGAGACAAAGTCATTACCATGCATGCAGGATCTCTAAAGGATGTCAACCAAAGCTCGTTAATGCCCCACCAATCCTTGTACATCATGTAACCATATGTAGTAGCCCAACCAAGCACATCTTTGCGTATAGATGGACTCTCAAGAAGGAACATTAAGAGAGCTCCATCATCAGATAAGTGTTGAACAGCATAGGCAAACAAGATCTCCACAAAATCGTCAACATCGATCTTGTTCCAGTCGGGAACTATAGTGGAGGGATTAGAGCATCTCCACCCCTACTCCAAATTGTTGGTTTGCCAAACAAGGTTTGGAGGGCCCCACACATCAATAATGACTCGCCAAAGAAAGCAAGCCTCACCGGGCCACACGGTTTGCACTGTCGGGGACCTGTCAGCTGCGGAATTGGGGGGAATCGGCGTTTGACCAGGGTTATTTTTAGGGTATGTAAATCTCCTTTTGGCCGCAGCTCCAGGTGGGCGAGCTGATGAGTGAAGAACCTCCAGCTCATGCTGCCCACGTTGGCATACCATACTTGCCCTTCTCAATTTAAATCAAACATGTCAGAGTCCAAGTGTCTGAAGCAGTTGCCGACAAAATTTTCAAATATTTCCCGCAGAAGGGGTGCGCTATAGAACACCTCAGACTCTAAACGATGGCGATTGGAGTACGAAGTATGGCGAGGCCGCTCAGCCACCGACTAAATCACGAGTCCCAGTGGGGGACGTTGAGGAGCCCGGGCGCGCCATATGGGATCGCGGCCCTTGATTTGGAGTAGGGGTGGAGATGCTCTTAGAAATGCCAAGGACCGGAAGGTTTTCCGGAATATCTGCAATGAGCATATCTAAACTTGCATCGGGATTCACCACGTCCCCTAACTTGCGAGATTTTGATTCCCCACCTGCAAGCAATTAAAACCGAGCTATTCAAAGTTACAAACAATACAGTGCAAACATTCTGAATATAAGAAGAAGCAATTAAAACATTTGAATACAACATTCTAAAAAGTACCTTCTTAGAAAACTCCAGAATTTGAGTCCACGGAGCTAGTGTCTAGTCGCTCTTGAGCTTCATCTCCACAAGGGATATGAGGGATTCGTTGAAAACTAGAGCTTGAGAGTGGATGTTGTGGTTGCAAGCGCCAAGGGAACTCAAAGCAACAACCTGGGAATGCAAAAAATTCAAAGAAGGTACCTGTGTCGAAGGTATCTATACTGAAGCAACTGCAACAGGAAGTGCAACAGCAACTGCATCCACAGATTTTGCCTTGGTCCTCTTCAAAGTACCGGCACCGGCTGGAGACTTGGATGCCTTGCCCTTACCTCGTTTATTTTCTGCAGTGGTTGGAGCAGGAACCTCAACAACGGCATCGTCTTCAACATCTTCAGTTTCCTCTACCGAGGCGGGGGTTGCTGCACGTTTCTCTTCCTCCTCCTTGGCTACCGAGTAATTCTTCGCGCATTCTAGGTACCAAGGCGAGGCTAGAAGCTCAGGAAGCTTAAACAGACGTAGCTGATTTGGTGTGAAAACGCATGATGGCATTGTTTTGTCAAACCATGCACCAAAAAATTTGGGCATAGCCTTTCAATCAATTGCACCCTTACCAAGGAGTTTGCGTTTGAAGTACCTGGAAGTTCAGAAGCAAAATGTTTTAATACATAGGTAGAGTAGTGCAATTGTAGAGTGAACTGAATTTGTGAAATGTGAAGGCATTTGTAGATTGCAAACCTCTACAGGAGTCGTTTGAAGGCATATGAGGTCCCGTCTTGGTCTTTGAAGGCAATTATTCTAGAGTAGCCATTGGAATTCTTGAGTATAAAGTAGAATGCTCGACCCAGACAAGGATTCTCTATTTTTCAACGTGTTGGTTGATTTCATCCAAGCCAGGACGGGCTTCCCAATCAATCTGGATGCCGTCAGTGTGAAGGGCGTTTATGACCTCAGCCGCAACAGAGTCCTCAAGCTGTACAACCGTGACCCAAGAAAAAGCACTCAAAGGTATGTTTTAAATTACTAGCATAAAGCGATCAGTTTCCAAAGTAGCTCAGATATAGTTTTGAAGGACATATTGCAACGATACAATGTAGTAAGAGATTGACCTCTGCCCAAAATGCCGCCCGAGCCAACTAACTCTCTAAAGTTGCATCTGTGAAACGTTGAAATAGGAAGTGAAGAGCCTCTCGGGAAATATCCGACGAGTTCCACCACTTCAACCAGCGGACAAAGAATTGGGGCTGCACTACAATGGTAGAGATCCTCTGAAGCTTATCAAGTGTCATTTCCGGCTTTTCTTTAGCGCTCCAGTGTGTTTTATTTGCGTCAAGCATAAAATGAATTAGAAATACAACAATAGGAAAGGAGTATAATTGCTAAACAAAGAGATTGAAGGAAAATTGAATTTGGAGTAGTACCTCTGCTAAGAACTGCGGGCTGTGCTTTGGATTTGCAATGGACAACACCTTGTCGTACTCGGTTTTTTTCTCTTTGATTGCTGTCTTTGAAGCCTGGGTCATAGTGTCCCTCAACTCTTTAGCAGAGCGATTTTCAGGTGGTGTTTTCTCGTAATACAAACGTCATGCCTCATCGGAGGTAGTTGCAATGTCGTGTTGCAGTGAAGACGAAGAAAGATATTAGAACACAGTCCGGGTGTGCGATCTCAAATTCCAGTAATATCAACTATTCAATAAGCACTAACAATGCCTGCTTATATTGGTACTTTCTTTATCTTGTGAAATCAATGTTGATGGTCTTTCATACAACTGATGAAGCTTCTCTTAGTTTACAGTGATGATGGTTTCTTTGTTTGTTTGTTTCGATTTCTAATAACCGAATTCAATATTAATTAATTAGGACCTTGTCCATAACCACATTATGCATGGAACCCCATATTGGTTACATTAGACAATCGCCCAATCCTTGTTATTATCTACTGTAACAAGTCACATGAATTGACCGAAATAATGAATATGAGCTTGTCACTGATTCCTTTTGAGTGAGCAGTTAATTAATGCAACAGTACATCTATTTTTAGTACATGCGTATCATATTCTAATTACATGTGTACCTTGAGTATTTAGATAGTCTTTGAAGTTACGATGACGTCATTCCTGCATTTAATGTAAGAGGCAAGAGCTAGTTGTATCAGGGCTACTGTGGCAAAGTCTAATGGGGATCGAGATTACTAGATTGTGTGATACTTGAAACGGCATGCAAATATTGGAGGGTCAGTGCTATGGAGATTTCTTGTCTATTTAGTGTCTTTGCAAGTCCATATTAAGATTCAGTAGCCTTCATGCACTCAACTTATCATCTTGGGACTCCACCTATCCAATTAGTTTAGGATGAAGTCTTCTTGGGAGGTTGAGAATTCATACCCTATAGAAGAACGTGATGAAGACCTCCTTCATAAGTGGATGCCATGAGAACGGGGGCTTCCAGTTCTCGCACCGTTTGTACTCGTCCGGAGTGAGGAGGAATTTGAAATCAGTGAGGGGAAGTTGCCCAAAACTATTTATTTGGTGCAACATGTGAATCATATTGGTTTTCACGTGCGAATGTTCGGTCGACCTACAAAGATACATTTTGGAAATGGTAAGAAGATACTCATCAGAAGCAATGTATATTCAAATAAAAGAACGTGTACA
Organism: Pohlia nutans; assembly: GCA_022496805.1. NCBI lineage: Eukaryota > Viridiplantae > Streptophyta > Bryopsida > Bryales > Mniaceae > Pohlia > Pohlia nutans. Next base: position 6,059,431 of record CM040106.1, on the reverse strand, counting down.
TGATCAATATAATTACCTGTGCCCAACCTCTCTCATATTAATTATACATTGGTGCCCAACCTCTCTCATATTTTCAATCATTGGTGTCACCTGAGGACCTTCAACTCTCAAAGATTAAGTGGAAAGGTGCCAAGACCCAGACGTGGTATTAATTGACTATTGACTCTCTCAGTGGTCTTCTCAATCAGGTATAACCATCCCTTAACTGCTGAATTTTGTGTATAATGTTGGTAATTAATTCTTTCATAAAGTCTTTTAAATTGTTTTGTCTTCCTATTGCAGCAAGAGATTGGAGAAGTTGCTATCGTTGCTCAGAGGAGATTTTATGAGAAATATCCTAATTTTGAAGATTGGACTGCTAAGAGACTTGAGGAACTAGTGCACAACGCTGTGAAGAAAACCAAGGTTCATTACAAGGGTGAGATGAAGAAGATGTTGCCTGTTGCTGATCCCAGCAACATTACGGCTTTTCTCGAGGAACTGAAATCTCACTATGAGTCTCATGATGAAGAACCAAAGATGAAGCTTGAGAAGCTTTGGATGCTTTGCACCAGTGCTATGAATCCTTCAATGAAGGTTCTTTGGCTTGAATGTTGGAATCAACCTGCAAATCTTCGAGTGCAACTCAGATTTCCAAAACCTAGCTTTAATTATGACATCTTCTTGGTTTGGCTTCACACAGCTACTTGGTGGTCCCAGGTACATTCGAAGTTTTTTCTACTAATTTCTTTTTATCAATGCTCCCAGAATTTCACATTGGATTTTTTATAACACATTGTTATCATTTCATTACATCTTTCTCAAATGTTGAATTTTCTGCAGTTGACCGTGGAAGCTGGGATCATTTTTGAGTGCATTGTTCGAGATCAAAAGGTCATCATCAATTACCACCCAGACGGTAGTAACCCAACACCCACCATCTTTGATTACATTGAGCAAACGCGGATTTCACTCTGGGACACTGCATTCTTCAGAGAATTTGCTGTTGATAAAGGCATCCACAAGAACTTTTAGATTGATAAGAAATATTTGTTCAAACCTGCATTGCACCGTGTCTTGTACCGATATTTCAAGTATATTTTATTTTTAGCAAAGGCCATGTCTAGATCCCCTCCATTCTTTGTAAACTATCTTGATCAGGAAAGTGATGAGTTCATGCTTACAAAAGGGATTATGAAGCAGTGGGATAGTGTGCACTTGGACCGCTGTGGGTGGTACTTAGATTGCCCAGTTACCAAGCCTCCTTCATTTGACATTGCTCTACGAGACTCTCTCGAGCCTAGTCTGATTGGAACAGGTACACAGAAGGACACAGCTACGCCCGAGAAGGAAGCTGCTTCGACACAGAAGGCAACCACGACATCCAAGCGTGGTTCAAAATGGAAGGCTAACGTTATTGAGACCTCTGCACCAGCGGCTACAGTTCCATCTACTTCCACTGTGGCCAATAGCGCAGCACTACCACCAGCGCAGAGTTGACCACCATCGGTGAAGACCCCTGCTATGTCAGCATTGGAGCCTACAGCGAAGAGGGTGAAGTTGTACACTACAGGCCCTTCTACTCCAACGGTGTTCCTTTCTCCCTCGAAACGAGCACCCATGTTGAGCAAGCCTGGTGTTAGTGTTTCAGAGTACACTTCTCTTGACCTTCTTGTCAACGACTCTTTCTTACGAATGGCAGATGAGAAGAAGAAACCGGTCAATTATGCCCAGAGTATAATGAGATCGTGGAGTTTTTGAAGAAGGTGAATACTACTTCTATTTTATTTGTTCTCTTGTTTGCCAATTGTTATTAGTTTGTGTATTGTAGTTTGATTCTCAATTAATATTTAATTCTCTATGTTTCTTCATTGAGACATAGGTTGGTGCCTCTAGATAACTATTCTTTGACGGTAAGGCTGTAGAGAAACCGGGGGTTGATCTACTTATTGCAAAGTATCCAGACGGGTTGAGGGGCCCCGATGTTTCAGACCCTCCATCTCAAGTTCCTAATTGGAATGAGAGTCTTGACGGTTTTCTGAAGGTGACCATGGGGTTTGCGTATGCATATCTCCATGACGATGGTGCATTTCTCCTTTTTTTACCCCGACAGTCCCATTGTCAAAAAAGAAGTAATGTCCTATTTTAAACTCTATAAGATGAAAGTAGTTGATGAGTGGACTATCATCAACTACCTCCATCTAGCGAACCCGCTCCATCCTCCAAAAATGTGAGCTCCTCTAACTTTTTAAACTTTCTTCAAATTGAGTTTTTAGGACATGTTTTGTAATACGACCTTCTATGTATTAATATTCATTGTTTTCTTTTAGACTTTCATCAGGAATTTCAGACCCCACTGATTCTGCACGATTTCAGTGCGATTTCCGATATTTCAAAGGTTCGTACAGTTTTCGCACTGATTCCGCATCGTTGCGTCATTCATCCCAACTACACTGATATGACACGATGTTCGTACAAGCGGATATAGTACTGATTCGACACTATTGATACATCTATTGAAAACGTATGAATTCAGCACTTTTTATGGTCGTCAAGTGTCGTGTTTTAATCGTCTTTAAAACTACACTGATTCAGTGCGTTTTTCGTGCGACATCATCTTTTCCATATCTAGATTTTATTTTCTTTCTATATCTAAATTTGATCAAAATAATATTATTAAAAAATATTAAATAATATTAAATAATTACTTTCCTCGCTACCCACTTTAACTACACGGAAACTGCCCGAATCCACGGTGGGGCCCACCATGGCTTCCCAAGCTCTATCGCCGACGGCGGGATTCGAACTCACGACCTCCCGATTGTCAACCAAGCTCCAAACCACCAAATCACCACGAACTCTCGATGCATAGAATGGAACTTTTTTGGTAGTTATAAAAGATTAAAACCATTGGCAATTTTTTGCCATGTGTATATAATTTTTTTTTCAAATTTTTTTTTTGCACTACAACATGCAGGGCTTTTCCTACATCTACAAATTTTTTCAGAATATTTTAAGTTTTTTTTTTTTTGGCCAAAATTGTGATGGCAGATCATGGTTGAGAGCTGTTTTTTTTTCAGCGGACTTTGAATGATTTTAACTATGTGAAAAAAACTTTTTTTCCAATAGATTATGCAGGACTTTTTCTATATATAGGATTTTTTTCATTATTTTTTGAATTTTTTTATTTTTTGCCAAAATAGTGAAGGCAGATCATGGCTGTGAGCTGTTTTTTTTTTTCAGCGGACTTTGAATGTTTTTAACTATGTGAAAAAAACTTTTTTTCCAAATTATTTTTTGCATTAGATTATGCAGGACTTTTTCTATATTTAGGATTTTTTTTCATAATATTTTGAATTTTTTTATTTTTTTCCAAAATCGTGGTGGTTGTGAGCTATTTTTTTTTGCTCCTATGATGAAAAGTACAATGATAACCAATAATACCAAATTTGAATTCTAAAAATATAAAATGTTATTTCTTTGAAATTAAAATGTGTATTGCTTCTAAACTCTATAAATGTAGATCTAAAAATGTTTTGGGAAATTAAACCGTAAGTATAATTTAAAGAAGATTCTTGGAATATTCCAACATATTCCAAAATAATATAAAATATTTTGAAAGATTCCAAAATATTCTAAAAGATTCCAAAAGATTCCAAAAAATATATTAAAATATTATACACGGATGTCGTACGAAAATAATTTGCATTATAATAGATACTGAAATCGCACGAATATAGTAAATGGCATTAATATGATACGTATACGATACTGAATCCGCATTAACTAAAACCGCATGTTATCCGTGTCTTATTAGCCAAGTAATGTAGATACACGATTAACGCACGGATTCCGTCAAGCACGACTTTCGTGCGGAAACAACACTTTTGTCATAATCATTGAAAAGACACTGCATCGACATCTTAGTAATGCATGTCACTTCCGTACGATAACGACACTTCTAAATGCACGTATGACGTGTGAAATCAGTGTTTAACGATAAATGCACTGAAATCGTGCAGAATCAGTGGGGTCTGAAATTCCTGATGTTGAAGTTCAAGGCGGTTCTTCTTGCCCGTGATGTTCCCTCTACTACGGCCAGGCAACCCCCACCTTTAGTTATTGTGAAAGACCCGTCTATTCCGCAGGTTGACCTAGCGTGAGATGACGTTCTTTTCAACGTTGTGACCTTGAGTCACAGCAGTTGAGGAAAGACACAGGAAGACCATGGCGTGGTCTCAAAGAGAAATCAGAGGTGTTGATGAAACTGTTTGTGTATGGACTAACTCCAGAGAAAGGTATCGTAGCAGACCTCACGGCATCCACAGGTAATTTTATTCTCCTTCATTGAATTGCAGAATTAATATCACGTGACATTAAACCCTCTATTTCTAATAAACCTTTTCTGCTCTGTTGTGCAGGTGCGTCTATTCGTGCAGCACGGGTTTGCAACCGTCACATTGTAGCTCTTGAAAGCGATTCAAAGCTATTTACTGAGGGCTTGAAGCCCCTCGTTGCTCCTCAGACCCGTACAGCACCACCTGACACCGCTCACATCAACCTTCTTGATTCCGATGATGAGACCGTTCCCGACGAGCCCCTTGAGTGTCCATGTGAGTAAGTTTCATTGGTTATTTAATGCACCTTGCAAATACTAGTTAGTACATCTTTAACTGAATATGTTTTCTAATACTTTAACACTTCTCTTGTTTGCAGTTTGACAAGGACTAGACCATTACAGCGGCACCGTTCTAACCTTAGACAGTCCTTGCAGAGTTTGGTCAGCCCTGATAGTTCCCCTCAAGGACTGCCAGTGTACGCCGAAGCATTGGCAACAGCATTTGCCAATGCTAGTCCTAATAGTTCTTCATGCTTTTCCACACCGCATCAACATTATGATCCACGTGTGCTCTCATATGTTGATGTGAGTGCTATCGAATCTGATACAGATTCACTTTGATTGTACGGTTTGAGTATTTATTTATTTCCACATCATTTCTTGATTCTGTAACGAGTTTGAATGCATTTGTTTAAGATTCAAAAACGAGCTATTGTTGTTTGGAGCTGATAAATTCCACTAATAACTCTAAACATACAGCCTAAATTCCACGGCTATAGGTCCTTTGTCTAAAATAACATTTCAGAAATATTCACTAAATACACCCTAAATCCGCGGTAATAGGAGGTCCTTTACAGCCCGAAATCTTTTCCAAAATTTTTGCTCACTGCTCACTGCTCACTGCTCACTGCTCACGTAATAGCATTTCCCTACGAGTTCCCAGCATAGAACGTGACAAGTACGGATTCAGCGTGGCAAATTTCAACCACATGGATCACAGAGTACATCTAGATTAGTTTGCATTCCCCATACATTGTCAACAGGTTTTTTTCTCGGATGACCCCACGAGACGCGGGTAGAAGATCGTGTGCCGAACGGACGTCAGAGGTAGGCGTACATCACTTCATCATCGGAATCCAGTGGCCAACGCAATCGCTGTCGGTAACGACGATGACTTCCAAGGCTTGCAACCACAGATTTTGGAAAAGATCCAATTTGAAGTGCAGCTCCGACGGGAGGGAGCTTTGTTTCAGCCGCAACAGAAACAAACAACCAGGCTCAAATTAAAGAGTAGAGAATGATGAACTTCTTATTGCTCGTACTACCGTTTTGTAGTGCCGCATTACTTGATCCTACGCGTAGATTGCAATACTTCTTTTCTTCGCAAATTTATGTACATACATATATTGTAATTTTGGGCTTCATACATGGCAATGTGTGCGCAGTATGTACTGAACCAGTGTCTGAAACAAAGCAGTCAATAGAAGTGGGACGTCCGCAAAGAAAACCCCGTGGACATTTCTGCTAACATTGCTACGTATCCCAGAACATAGACCATGTTCCGACTGACGTCCGTTGACCACACATCGTCTTGAACGCACATGTCATTGACGAAAGCAGAGGTGCATGTTTCACCTGTGAACGTTGCACGCCATAATCCTGCTCCGAGAGAAGACGTATTTGCATTGCAAGTGTTCTTGCTGAAACGTGCCTTGCGCGCCCCGTTGGATGACGCAAGCGACATCGCACACATCGTTTGAAACATACGTGAACGTCCATATTGTGTCTTCTTAGACATCGCGTACATAGACTGAGACAGGCGTGCTTGTCCGTTGTCCCCTATAGCGCGTACTATGTCTCAGAGGCTGTTCATTCAGCCGTCACGGATGACCTTTCAGACGTCCACCCACGTCAACAATTACATCACATCACAAACTTAGGAAGTCATGTTTTTGCAATGTTTTACGTATGTTGTTGAGATGAACATGGGTGACTACGTTCGATATACGGTTAACGTATGTTTATCGTAGAAAAAACGTACGAAGGACATATTACAAACATGTAAATTTTATCATGATGTGTTTTTTCATGTTTGTAATATGTCGTTTGTATGGTTTTTATATGATAAACAAACGTAAAACGTATGTTGAACGTAATCACCTCTGTTCATCTCAACAACATATGTAAAACGTTGCAAAAACATGACTTGCCAAGTTTGTGATGCAATCCGTGCTGGCACGATGTCTCATACATCAACTCGGATGTCTTCATCGATGTCCAAATAGACACTCTTGTTGACTTCTGCAGACGCAGTCGGCCATCGTCTCAGATGGAGACATGTAGCCATGTTGACTGAGAAGTTGGATGTAGCCATGTTGACAGTGGATGTCGTGGATGACGTACCCATGTCGGACGTATGAACATGGTCCCGGCAATGTGAAGGGAGGCTATTTCCTCTTCTGTGTCGCAATGGCCGTCTTAGACATCATGTACGTCATCTGAGACATCCGTGATTGGACATTGTTTTGTATGTGATAGTTCATGTCTTCAAAGATGTCCAAAGAGACATCCTCTATTACCTCTGTATAAGCATCTCGGACGTTTCAGACGGAGACATCTACCTATGTTGAGTGAGATGTCCGACAGTTTCGGTCGATGTTCTGTCTGATGTCGCTAATTCCTACGACCACTGTGCTGTGTCAATATGGACGTCGGCTATGTCCTTTGCCGTGTCACAATGGATGTCTCAAAAAACACACACAGTTGCACGGCGGATGACTGCTGCAATGCAAGCTGGGAAATCCATGAAAAAATGTAGGAGATGTGAGCTCAATCTGTACGGATGTCATAGCTGACATGGCAGACTATGACTGCAACATCATCACGTCCCCTGCAGAGACACGGTGCTCCTCGTTTTTTGTTCTTTTCCGTCTCCTCCTCTGCGTTGTTGCCTCGTTGAGCCTCATTCTCGGATTCTTCTTCCGAACTTGGAACACCGCAAAGGACAAACACACCAGGGCGCCTCCTCTAAACCTGATCGATGCTTTGCTTACTAAACATGAACGGGAGCTCATGAGCTTGATCAAATGACAGAAGTGGACCTCTTAACTGTCATTGCCTCTTGCTGGCCAAATAGACCGGACATCGAGCCCTAATTTGTGGCGGCGTGTAAATGAAGTACCCCATGACATGGTCAGTTTCAACACAAATTAACTCGTTTCCGTCCAAAAAAAGTTCCACGTGACATCATATGATTGGTTTAGGATGACGTGGACAATTGGAAATCTGATGTGGAAATTCAATGTCGAAATTAACCGGACTCTTGAATCTGACTCTCATGTCAATACCGTATTTCCAATAAAATTGCAACAATCCTTTGTGTTGACACGTAGGATGGCACCAATGCATCAGTGCATGGAGATATGTCACGTTGCATGTTTTCTCCAACGTCAGTTGTAGCATTGGCAGAATGTTTTCTTTGACGTTCTGTCTTATGTCCGCCACTGCATGGACATGTCTGAGTCGACGTCCTCAATGACGTCCGCCGATGCATGTAGACGTTAGCTTTGACATTTGGTGTTACGTCCGCCGCTGCATCATGAATGTATGTAACGATGTCGGGTGGACATCCATCAAGACAATGATGGAGACGCGGGCTCGTCTGTTGCGGATGTCAACCTCCCTATAGAAGGAAAGAAGAAACTCATCAAAGATCCTCAAATGACCATCAAGGAACTTATGACACAAACAAAGCCGTTCTGGCCGGATTGGGACAAACGCAAAAAATTGAACTGTATCAACACAGTGAGAGCATCAGAGTTTGTAGCAAAGCGGCTTGGCATTAAGGATGGAACCGGGTACTTCCTTTTGGTGTGTTCATAATTCTGTCTTTTGCATTGTTTAGATGAGTGCTATGTGCACGCTATTTAGTTTTTTTCTCATAGTGTTGTATTGGAGAGTTTGCTATTTGAAAATCCATATTACAAAAAAGCAAAAATTACGTTGATATTTGTTATACATGTGATAGGACTCAGAAATTACAGCTTAGCATTGTGGAGCAGAAGAATTACATGTACTGGTGCTGCAAGATAAATTTTGGCTGGACATCCCCAAACATTCCTAGTCCTATCGAGGCTGATGAGATTGAGGTATGGCGATAAATAATCTTCTGCTCTTCCTTTCATCTCCTTAATTCTTTCTCTGAAATAGAATGATTTTAAAATGCATTTAGCAGAATGTTTTATGTACTGTAAACAACATACTTATATTTTGTGATGATTTTTTGAAACAAGCACAAGCTTATTTACAGATGTTTCTTTTATATTTTTGAAACAATATTGGTATTACCATGTCTTCTAGCTATTCATATCTTCGAACTGCATTTTTTTTTTTTAACCGATTCAAACCAAGTTAGTGTTTCTGGTCCTTTATTATTACTAATAGGTGTTAAATATTAGAAATGGAGGAAACTATTAACGTCGAAATTTGGCTTTTCAGGTTTAGGTCTGAGAAGTTCAATGGTGCCAATGTAGAAGTTGAAACTGACTGACGAATTGGTGGGGTGTTGATAATGTTGGCAATGTTGGGGTTTGATAAAGATCAATCCAGGCATTGTTTTGGCCTTACAGCGAGTGAGACATTTGTGCATTCCCAGGTCTCTTATGTCGCGCCCGATGTCTTCACGGATGTTTAGAGAGACTCTCGTCTTGACGTCTGTAGAAGCATCACGGACGTCTTAGACCATGCCATATTGCTATGTTCCGGAAGACATCCGAATGTTCTAGTGGACGTTGTCCAGAATGTCCAGTTTTGTGACTTCTATGACTGTGCTACGTTATCCCTAACGTCTATAGACGTCCTGGACTCTGTCAAAGTGGACGTCTCTGCCAAGACGCCCTACTTCATGACGGATGTATGCGGCGATGTTTGGTGGGACATCCCGGTGGACATCCATGAAGACAATGATGGAGACGCGGGCCTGTTTGTTGCGGATGTCATCACTGACACCTCACGAACAACGTGCAAATGTCCGTCGAGATGTTCCTGCCCAAGTTCGGAGCGCGACACCACGGGCGACCTCTCACACATCGTGGATGTCAGCGCAATCATAGTCTACGTGAACTGAAACATCCGTGGTAGGACGTTGTATCTCATGTCGCCTACTATGTCTAAGTGGATGTTCATGTAGACATCCGCTGTGACGTGCTCAGAAGTATCCCGCATGTTTAATAAGGTCACAAGGCTCCAATGTTTCGGGAGATGTGTAAATGTATTATGGTACGCTATCTGTGACGTCTCCGATCGTGACTCATGTGCTTGTGCACTATCTTCCAGGACGTCGGCTATGTAAGCATTCACTGTTGCATAGTAAATGATAGTGGGGATGTACCATGGGACATTGCAGTTCACCACTGCAGACATTGTTGCGTTTCGAGGACGTCGTCGCGGACATCCATTGGGATGTCTGCCGAAACATCCCCACGTCATAGTAGTCATCGTGAATCGGATGTCTTGCGGACAATGGCCTAAACACAGTATGTCGTGGCAGCTCGTCCAACGTGGATTTTTCATTGCCATGTAGGTTAAGATCTGTAAATTAGGAAATTGCAAAATATATCCACGTGTATTTGCCACTATAGATTTGGAAAAATACTCCTATATTATAAAAGTCCATTTTTGGCCGCAGCGTATTTTTAATTTATATAATTCTTTTATTATATAATTCTAATATTATATAATATAATATTTTCTTAAAATATTATTATTTTAATATTATAATATTATTATGACATTATTATAATATTATAATATTTTTATAATATTATAATTGAAGAGTATTTTACAAAATGGATGAATCACAAATATTGCGAGTAGAAGATATTGATTATAAAATCAATATTCCAAATTATGTGGTGTTTTAAAGTAAAAGTATATTGGACAAAAAGGAAAGAGTATTTAATAGGGTGAACCATTTTTTTTTCGCTGTTGCAAACCGCTGCCCATGATACTTTTTTACATCGGGTAGCATTTCACCTCACATACCATTAAATTTCAGACACTTACCCTCGGTCAAACCGGAATCCCGTGCCAACGTGGCAATGTTGCGTCTTTCTAGATGTCCTGCGTCACGTCCTCACAAACGCGCCAATGTCTACCAACATCTACGCATTTTTCCTAACACACACCTCGCCGAACCCTCTAATTTCAAATTATCCCAAAAAACGCATGGACATCCTTCTGTTGTGCGAGACATCCATGGCTAGCGCAAAGACATCACAAAGTTGTCTCTGCGTCTTTCGAGGACATCACCAAAAATGCGGGTTTCTTATAGTGGCACGTCATACGTGAATTTAGAAGTGTTGCTACGATACGGAAGTGACATGCATTACTAGGATGTTGATGTAGTGCCTTTTCAATGATTTTGAAAAAAGTGTTGTTTCCGCACAAAAGTTGTGCTTGACGAAATCCGTGCGTTAATCGTGTATCTACATTACATGGCTAATAAGACACAAATAACATGCGATTACCTTTCATGCGGATTCAATATCGTATATGTATCATATCAACGCCTTTTATTATATTCGTGCAATTTCAGTACCTATCATAATGCAAATTATTGTCATACGACATCCGTGTAGTTATCGTACAACATCCGTGTTCGTTGGTATGAATTCCATTGCCATTTGTATCAATCAAAACAAAATCAATTGAGAATTATTTTAAAAATTTAATTTGAGAATGAGTGGCTTGAATTCCTCTACACCACTCACGTTCTATGTTCTAGCGCCCAATTTTACTGAGTTCTCTATCCGTCTAGTTGCAGAACAAAATATTTAACGGACTCAAACACCAACTAAAAAGCTGAGATAAATCCAAATTGATCCCATGAGGAAGTTAATCCTTGCAACTAATAATGGATTATATTTTAGGATCATTGCCAGTGAAGCTAAAATTTCTCTCCAAAATTTGATCCAAAAATGGCAGTCAGAAGTGGCAGGAAAATGCAGCCTGCATTACTAACGTGCACAACTAAGAAAGGGGAAATTAATATGGGTCCATGTGAAAAGTTAAATTGCAAGGGAAATTTAAAAGAGTCCACGTGGTTAAGTGATGACAGTCTGACTTTCTCTATTGTCTCTCTACTTTGCTGTGGTTTCACTGTTGTGGTCACTAAGGTCGAGGCACCTAAAACCGACCAGGTACCTAAAACCGATCAAGCCTAATTTCTAGATTTTGAAAGAAAAGATGTACCTCATTCGTACATATTATCGGTTATAGGTTCTGAAGTACTTTTCACTTTGAAAAATTGTACAAATTTCAATATTGGGAAATAATTCATGGAAAATTTTGCATTCTTCGCGAAAACTAACTTCCAACCCGGGAAAAATATCACCCTATTAATGGCTGGTCCAGAAATAGTGTAGGTAGCTTAAGTTATCGGTTTTAGGTGCCTCGACCTTAAGCCTATGACCTGAAAATTGGCAGCTGATGTTTGCGGCGGACACGGAGAGAAAAAATTTGAGGGAGTCCACGTGTCTGAGGGAAGCAATTTTTTGGGCTACGTGTCAAGGATGATGAAGTGTTCGGATGAACGAAGGGATGAAGATAGAAGATGAAGCCTCATCGCAATTTTGCAATCGCTTTTTCGAGTCTCGAGAGGTTGCAGGAGTGAGGACGACTGAGCGTTTCCGTGAGGATTGTTTCTGTGAGGTTTGAGAAAATGCTTGGAGATCTTTGACGAATCGAAACCTTAAAACTTGTGCTCTTTACGCAAGCAAATCAACTTCTCAAGCAATCAGACATCAAGGACGAAGTGCTGGCCGGGTACCCTAATGACTTGCATCCCGTCACTGGAATCTTACTTGCGGAGCTCAGGGCGATAGGAAATTGAAGAGGTTGTGTGTGCAGAGAGCTTTGGATTGTAGGCGACGCTCTGTGCAAGTGACCAATTACAGAAGAAGGTACATTTCTTGGCTACAAATGGAATTCTCCAACAGCTTTTTTTGGTGTTTGTAGCTTCTTTTTGACAATTGTAACTCTATGTTGAGTCTGGTGGTTTTGAAGATCGTAGATCGCAGATCGAGGGCTGAAGATGTGAAATCGAAGGATTGGAAAGTTGGCAATTACTCCCTCTGTCTGGAAATAATTGTTCTAGAATTATTTGAAGGAGTGATGGAGTGATATTGTTGTATAATGAATAGGTCATGAACTAAGAGTGTCTTCGACGTTAAGAAAATTCGATCTTTAATGAGCTAGTAGTATAATGGTGAATCTCATGCCAATTTCTGGTGTGTTCAGGCCCGCCAAGCTGTTGTTTCTGCTGTCATGAGGCTTTTGACTGCATCTCGGGGTATTCTTGCACAATCATCGTGAGTCATTTCAAGATTGTCTTTGAATTTTTTTTGTTGTATTGGAATTTACCTGGATGGAATTTAATAACTCAAATCTACCTTGATTCTTACGTTGTAGCTGAGAGGTTTAAATTTTGGTGTTGCGATCGTGGCGGCAGGTTGTGGATGCGCTCATGATGCTTGAGCGAATGGCCCATAGATGAACATGCGGGTGCGAGGAGAGAACTAAAGACGGTGCCAGAATTCTTGTTGGCATTTCCCACAACTACTTCTCCGAGGTACTATAGAATTTTGTTGCAGTTCAATGGTTTCTGTACTACAAAGTTTTTCCTTGCAGCAATGCCCTTGAAACAGTTCATTTCTCAAACTGATGTGGTGAGCCTCCGGTTTTTTGCAATTTTCCAGGTTGAACCAGAAGAGATAGGAAAGCTGGTAGACAATCTAGATCTTGGTCTTCAATGGCGGCGTCCGCTCACATGTGAACTAACATCTGCGAGAAGCTGGGATTTCCCTCTCTTTGCCTTCCAAGCCACCGATAACGTTGTGCCAAATTATGCCGAACAGTGGAGGTAACTCTTCTGGGAGGGTGCTCCGGACTACCAGCTGGGGCTCTACTGGAACAGTGACTGCCGTCGGTAGCAGCATAGTGTCTAGACTGATCCCATTGACAGTGGGGCGGCAAAATCCATCCCTACGACATAGTGGACGCGGCCCATGGTCCGGAGTTGGAGAGTGGCTCTCATTAAAAAGGGCCTCAGATCCTGCATCATAGGATGTTGTCACGTCCAATCTTGCTTTCGTAGCTTTTCTTGCTTGCCAGTCTCCACGAGTGACGTTATGTCTAAGCCTTTCAACCGTATTTGAGGAATCAGAGTCGGTTGGTAACGACTTTTTTCGGCGAGCTCTTCTACGAATTATGGAAGTAGCTCGGAGTCTCCTCCCTTTGAAGCCGACCCTCTGCTTGGCAGGATCTCGGCCGCGCCGACTACATATGCCTTGCCGATCTGCAATTGCAACGCCACTCACAGCATCTGCGCGTGCCTCCACACCCGCTTCCACATCCTTACCTTTGGCACCATCACTTCCGCCGCCCACTGTGTGCATTGCTCTGGTCCCCGAAACAGTCTTGCGAAATGTCATTGACAGTTGAATGACAAGAAACAAGTGTGGAGGGGGAGGAAGCTATATATTTAATAGTGGGGGCTGTTGGTGCAGTTAAGGCAAGTAAGGTAGCATGCATAAAAGTAGCACTTATAATTGGAAAGAATGCAATGACTAACACATTGCTCACATGGTCGAGAAAGAGGCCATTCCTCCAAACAATAGTTGCCAAAGTTCATCAATTGATGTTTTTCTCTACGTTGGTTCCTCTTTTCTTGGCCTACGAAGTTCCTCAAATCGGGATGCAAGAATAAATGTGACCAAGCTTGAACACATAAAATTTCCATTTGTATATATACATCTAAAACAATTTGCATAAATGCTCACTGACGATTCCATTGAAAGTGAAAAACCTATTTCTGAACTGTGATTAATGATCAACATCCTTGTATTGCTGGGGATTGCTTGCATTCCTCGCACTATTACTCACATATGTAACATGCTGTGTTGTTTTCCAACCTTCTGCACTTTTGCCATATGCTTCTCATTTGCAGTCAATGCATTCAATCAAAAGCGAAAAAAAAAAAAAAAAAAAAAAAACATAAGTAGACGGCACATGGGCAAAAATACGAGTGAAGAAAGGCTGCGTCATGCCAACTAAGCTTGCCGAGGCTTGCCGATGGATTCCTAATTCTTTGAGATGTAACGTATTGTCAAATCTGCGGAAGGGCTGCAAGAGGACTCGCAATGATACTATTAGGCAGTTGCGTACATGAGGAGACAAGGGCTGAGTAGCTTGAAATGCCATGTCCACAGAAGATGCCATCGGAGTCTGCATCTTCTGCTTAAAATTGAGGTACATCTTTTAAAATCCACAAGTGTTGAATCGCTGTAGCCTTATGAAATATGGAATGGCACCACCGTATGGACGATACTGTGACTTTTATAGTTTTTTCACTCGTAAACAGTATACAGTTCCAACCAGGAGTGATTCTGGAATTACAGGATTCGGGTTGCACATGATTTACATGCTAAAGAATCTGATGGAAAAGGAGTATTGCATCTACAAATCTACTTTCCTGCTCCACCTAATCTAAGAGCTTGTAGAATCCGTTCACCGTCGCCAACCGGTAGTACTACGTTTGTGTGCCCAGTTCCTGGCCTCAAGAATACCTTCAAAAGGGTACGTAATGAGGGACGCTAGCTGCTCATACCAAATTAAAAAAGATGTACACGGAGGAAAAAGATTGAAACGAAAAGAGATAGAGAAAAGCTCTCAACTAACTATTGGGTTTATAAACTAAGAATCTACTACTCATGTGGTTGGTCTTAATACTAACTATTGGGTTTATAAACTAAGAATCTACTACTCATGTGGTTGGTCTTAATAGCCCACTGTCACTCATATCCCGAGGAAACCAACGTTCCGGAGAAAAAAAATCTAAGCTTTGCAGCAATGATTCTAACTGCACTAATTTCATAACTAGTCTGACTCGAGACAGTTGAACAAAATTATTACTTGTACAAGGGAAGGGCTGCACCTCAGTTAAGTTAACTTAGGTTTTGCAACCTCATCATTAATTCTGACCGTGAGTGACTTGTGCATCATTCAGAGGTCAAGAGTGTGGAACTGCCAGCCGGTATTCGGGAGGGATGGTGCTGTAGAGGCGTTTGATATTAGGGCAAAGACCACGAATAGGGGCCAAACCAGCAGCGGTAATCTGCAGTGAGTCCACACAACCAGCTTATTAAGATCAAATTAATCAATAGCACAAAAAATTTCAACTCATAACTTGTACATTGGAGAATCCCCATACTAAGCAAGAAAAATGCATTGGTTCGTCAATTAGCACAACAAGAACTTCAAATCTAAATCATAAAACCCATTAAGTTTGCTCTTGTACGCTGTATTGTACTCCCTCTGTCCGGAAATAATTGTCCTAGTTTTTGGCACCCTTCATTTTGCAATATTTATCCTATGTTTTATGCTTCAATCGTGAGTCCTGTTCACTTCAAACGGGACGGACAATGACAGAGACAGAAAAACAACATAAGGATGGACCATTTTTCAAGTACTGACACAAAAAAAACGTTAAGTTAAAACTTGCCAAAAACTAAGACAGTTGTTCTGGACAGAGGGAGTAGTAAGGGATTGCACAATCTTTGGAAACCCCAAAGTGCCCAAATGGCCAAAGGTGGCCGCCTTTATATCTTTAGGAGTTGAAATAAGTAATTTACGGAGATTCAAGGTAACAAACTGTTTCAATAGAAAAAAGAAATCATGACACACTTTTTTTTTAACTGATAGAAACATGTTTTCAAAGTTATTATAATCGATCCAAAGTGGATTTATAATTTGTAGCTTGCAAGAGCACTTGGGGATTAACAACAAAATAGCAGTTGTATGGTGACGCACCTTGGTACAATTTCGAAGATCTAGTGTCTCAAGCATAGTACAGCCCTGAAGGGCAACCTCGAGCATTTGAGACTCAATTCCACATGCCTGTAAATACATGTGATCAGCTCATTAATGATCAGTAACTAAGAAAATTGAAGTAGATAGCAATGTTACTTGAAGTGCTCCAGATTAAAAACAAGCAGATGACATGGACAAGTGATTGGCCCTGCTTAAGCACACCAGCTGAGCATGTGAGTGGCCAGATTAATTTTGTGACAAGATTCAAAACGCACAAAGAATGAACCAACTTACGTGGAGAGAGAGATTCAGGAGCCGAGGACAGTCCAATTTGAGCAGAGATAGAGTAGGACAGTTGCTGAGGAGCCCACAAAACAAGTTCCCACCATTAGTTCTAAACAGAAGTAACCAAACCATTTCTCTGCTGTGCTGTCTATAATAAGAGCGTCCATGTCAACATATGATGAAACATTTCTTCTCTGATTCTCATGAAACGGGTTGGTACATCCTATCTATAATCGTTTTAGAAGAGTTATTTCAGAAAAAAAGAAAACATGATCACTTAAAATGCAGAGGAGATCGATTTTACCTTAAATTGAGTGACACGAGGTTCAGGCATGCAAGATAAATTTCCCGGATATTGTTGGAGAGCGACAAGTTGATAGTAGACAGATGAGGACAAGTCTCGGCCATTATGCGAACCGAGCGAACGTTTTGGCAGCCAACACAACTCAAGCTCTGTAATGCTCGGTCGGAATGCTCAGTGCCAATCCTCTTTTTTCCAACAACTGGCTGCAGTGCACAATCAGCCATGGTGAGAGTGATGGGAGCATCACTCTGTGTAACTGTGCCGAGTACACTTGGAGTGGCCATTCCATCAATGGAATCATGTTCCAGAGCTGTTGAATCAGTTGGGGAAGAAAGATGGGCCCAAAAATCATCGGTCACATTGGCGCAGGCATTGAGGCTGATGTGAACCAGGTGTGGGCAATGCGCCAGAACACCTTCGATGGCCCTCTGACCTAAGCTCCCATATGAAATATCGAGCTCTTGCAGCTCGGGAAGCTTCTGGCCACCATGCAAAGCATCCAGCGCTGTTTCCTCAAGATACTTGCATGCCGATAATCTCAAGACCTAGGAGAAAAAAAAAAAAAACCACTTACAATCAGCTTCAGCTAGAAACCATTCTAGTGCTTCTAGATACTGCTCACCATATCGGAACACCTCAAAAGACACCCTATTAGATTCAAAGTTATTAATTACCCTAATAGAATATTAGATCAATATTAAGTAAATGTCACGTTAATGTTGACTTTAATCCTAACTCAATATTTGCCAGCATAATATAAAGTTAATGTCAAGGACTCTAACGTTAAGTTAACTCCTCAAAGGTCCAAGGATTCACAGTTTCAAAATGAAAAATTCATATTGTGAAAATTATAATTCAGATGGGACCAAATTTTATATCACTAGAATTAGTGCAGGTCATTGCATGTGTTGGTCGAAAAACAAATAACTTTGAACTAAAGGAAGTCCATGGACGTTTAGGGGTTAACACTGAAATTAATTAAATATTAACTCAATATGAGGACTATGTGAACATTATACCTAATATTAACTTAAGATGAAGACCTTAGTGAGTCTAAAGGAGGGGGTCTTCGGAGATGAAAAGTTTTCAGAGTGAACAAACAGTGCACCACAATTGGCATACGGTCTTTGACAAGTTGGATAGGATAGATGCAAGCAAATAATAATGCTAGTTTCTACATTCATCCAACACATTGATAGCAACTCAAAACGAGAGAACGTAAATACCTTCAGGCGGGGACAGGCTTCAAAGATTGGTGACAGATCGGTAAGAAAAGTGTAGTAGAGATCCAGCATGGTTAAATCAACCAGCTCCTTCAAAGCTAAGAGCCCAGCAGGGCCTACTAAGAAGCATGCAGCCAAGACAAGATGTTGTATTGCTGGGCAAGCAGAGGTTGTGGTAGTCAAGCACTCGTCACCCAATTGACTGTAAAAACCGTCACATGAAACTGATTAGGTAAGCATCATGCAAAAATCATCACATAAACTGCAAGCGAAAAAACGAGATGAAATGGAGAGGCTGTTTTTAGTATAGGTTTTTTAATGTACCTGCAATACGAGGCGTCCAAAGACGAGAGATTGGGACAATTGATGGACGCTTTGGAAAGAAGGCCACAATCCCGCAAATCCAAGACTGTCATCTGGTCAGCCTCGATGACGAGATTCGTCAAATGGGGGCAGATGCCCAGGTTCAGAGACTGTAAACCCAATGGAGCAAAGCAGGCATCTATCAGACGGTCACAGCCATCCAAATGAAGATGCTGAAGTCCAGGTGATGATAGCTCAAGCGTTGTGACTTTTTTGCAACCGATCAGGGAGAGCTTTTCCAGAGAGGAAGTGGACAGCTTCACTTCCACCAAGCCCTGCATGACCACCATCATCAGAATCGTAAGGAACATTTGTATACATTTTTATTTATTTATTTATGCTGCAAGTGAGTGCTTCAAAAAGTGACCAACACAATAACCAGAATGTGGAAGGATGTATACATCACAGTTGTCGAGAATCAGAGTATTCAGCTTCGGACACCCGCCTCCTTCGCTAAAAAACGTTGCAAACTAGGTCTGTCAGGGATTCGCACTCTGAGAGGTCTACGACTTGTAGCCGAGGGCAATGCAAAGCCATGCTGGACAAACCCGACTGCTGTTTCAGGTCTAGCTTCTGTCAAATCCAATGGGAAACCCACAATAATTTAGTAGCAATTATACAACAGCCTGATATCAGTGTCACCTCTTCATTCAGAAAAAAGGAACTTCATGCTCTTAAGTCAAGTATTTATCCTCAAATATTACCTTAGCCAGGTGTATTCATTCATATGCGATACTATTAGCCAAAACAAAATAAACATAGTCTCATATGCAAAACCTACCAAAAGATGTGATGAAGATAAATTAAACTAAATTCCTTTCTGCTTGCAAACCATGTTATTCAGTAACCATCACAGACTTGTCCAATTCGTAAGATTTACAAGACACAACTGAATGTAGTATTTCTGTATAGTGATTTTCAGCATGTGATGTAAAAACTCCATAATTTTTTTTACATTTTACGAAACTTAGACCTCATGAGAGCGAGAGTTGTCAACTTTACCAGCAAACTGCTGGACGTGAGGTCGATTCGATTGAGGGCATGGCAATTCTTGAGGTCGAGCGAGACAAGGAAAGGACTCCGCAATGTGAGCTCCATCAACCTGTAACTCCACAATAAAAGGATTAGAGGGTGAAGTATTCCAAGAATTAAGCACAAAGATCCAAATCCACGTCAAGTTAAAGAACAGACTCTTCCTAAATAGTATGAATCTTTGACATCCACTCAAATATCGAATATGCAATGTGGAACATTTTGGGAATTTTTTCTCTCATTCTAAAGCGTGTGAGCCCTTTCTGAACATTTCACCTCCTGGTATTCAGATCCATCAGTAAAACTCATCAACCGATCTCATCTGGAATGAATAACTACAGTAGAACATATATCAAACAGCAACCTCCAGGTCATTCTTCTGATAACAATGTATGTGCAAACAAAGATGATGTTAAAACACACATCGTTCGTTTAAAAATCACTATAATGTGAAACTTCTAGGTCACAAACGTCAAGTCCAGCAATAGGTTTTTACTCTCCTGGTGAGGAGAGAGTATTATGAACCCTCTCAAGGATCACTTCATAAAACTGGCAGCTCTAAGCTTTGAAACAAGCACACGTACGATCAAAAAGTTCCAACCCCAAAAACACGCAAACATTATGGTTTTTTTAGAATCTCACAACAAACACCCTGAATAATAATAATAAAAGAAAATGTTCAAACGTTTCAAACAATCTACACAAGTTTACTCAACAAGCGGTAGAGACACGAGATAGTACTTTTTTATTGTTGGCCAAGCTGATGGATCGCAAATGTGGCAGATCCAGATTCACCGATGATAGCAGCCAACAGTAGTCCATAGCCAACACCTGCACTTCCAGTAATGCATCAGACAAATTCTACATCTTCTATAAAACACATACTTCTATAGAACATATACAACTATTTTCCAAATATGCTTCAAACGCTCTTCAGTAACACCAAACTGCAAATCCTTAATCGGATTCTTAGAACCAATCCTAGTTGACAAACCCTTTTTGGAGAACACAAACTATCTTTAAAACATCATTCGAGTTCTGAATTTTAGAGCATTGTCAGAAATTGATTAATTGCCATAGACCATTAAAAGATGCGATACCATCTCATTAGGCTGGGGACCCAGAGATTTAGAATGCTATTCTTACTGGGTCAATATTATAAACCAAAAGCGTATCAAACATGGAAACAAAATTAGCCCACTTCACAACAGAATCAGCATATTTCATACCTCAAGCATGATACAATGTGAAAGAGCAATCATGGAGGATGAGCTGATGCCTTCACAGCTTTGCAGCCTCAACTCTGTTAACATAGGCATTCGTACTCCCTACACAAATAAAATTACCACTGTTATCTTGTCTCGCCAGATAGATAATCAAGGCAACCTTCTCCCTCTTCTTAAAAATGTCTGAGTACAAGATCAACAGTTTTGCCAGGGAGGACATGTGCTGCGACCGAAAGAAAACATCAGAAAGGAAGCAGATGTTTTTGCAATTGAGAAGATCAACAATTGAATAAGTTTGAAATGTAATTCCACAATCGAAAAGAATTTACCTCAAGAGAAATATTGGGGCAGTATGAAGCATCAAGTGTTTGTAGTTGTGTGCATGCATGAGAAATCTCGCGGAGCATGTCATCCGTCACATACTCACAGTTGGACATATTCAAAGATAAAAGAAGTGGACACGCTATTGCTGCTGTTCGCACTCCCGCATCTGAAAGCTTGTGGCAAGATGAGACGTTTAAGCTTGTGAGAAAAGGACACTGCAGCATCGCAGACGCAGTACCAGTTTGCTTGAGTGACAGCTCCTCCAGTTGGGGGCACCTGTTATGAAAAAACGCGTACGACTTCCCGTAAGGAACTACACAAGCTTGGGGCATTCTAATCTCAATCTGGAAATGCAAGTTAGAAATCCCCAATTCACAACTCTACGAGACAATGAAGATTAAGATGAAGCCGATTCACAACAGGATGGTAGGACTGGTTGTAATGTATAAAATATATCAACCTGATGGCAATACGGAGGACCCGACACTTGATCATCTGCAGTGATCGTAGCCCTTCATGTCGTAGCTGCACTTCTTGAGCACCTCCACTTCCCAAGATAGCATCCGTTATACTCAGCTTGCGCTTGGATGCACATTCAGAAAGTGCATGGAAAAACGTCTCTGTGTAGAAGCTTCGACCCAACGTGAGCATCTCCAAGTTTCTGAAATACACATTGAACACAACTCAAGCCAGTGAGCTCTCAATTTGTAGAAGTTTGTTGCATTAAAACTCTGAGAGGGTAAGTAACCAGTAACCCAGCAAACAATATCATTGAGGAGAATGCTCTGAACAGTTAATTTAAACTCGATCTTATGAAAATTCCCATAAACGTCAATGAGGGGAAAGGACACTTGACAGGATGACAAATATTACTCACCCTAAAGTAAGTTCCTGCTTAAAACTATAGAGGCTCTAGACTTGTTTTTGCTTACATTCAATCCAGTCTAGAATCATGAACGTCTTTAGAAGGGGGGAAACCTGAACTTTGCTTGTAAAGGATAAATTCACAGGAGCCGCATAAGTGGAAGGTAATGCATATATTTGTAAGTATGTATATAATACAGGACACACCTGAGAGAACGCATAGCTTCGCCGATCCGGCCTTCATCAACGCTGGATGTATTCTTCAGATGCAACTCTGTTGCCCTTGGATAACGACTGCACAACTCCGCAACTGCACATATTCATAGAAACGAATAACAGTCATTCTTCTTCACCATATCCGCATAAACTCTTAAGCAGTTCAAAAGGACTTGTAATACAGTAATTAAAACTAGTATTGTAGAAAATCACCTTAAATATTTGGAACAACACAGTAGCCTCATATCAGAGCTGTTATATCAACGACAGATCAACAGTGCAGTAGATTCAGTACCTTGGGCATCGGTTACTTGACGGTTCTCAAAATTTAACGATTTCCAAAAATCCTCATGAGCACTTGTTAGACGCCACTGTCGGCATACCATGGCCGCGTGACAGAGGGTGACATGATCCAGAAACGAGAAAACCTGGGAGAGCAGGGACAACCAATACGACTTCACGTCAAGACATATAAGTACCAAGGCAAATTTCCAAAGATGTGCAATTATTACAGCAATCAAAAGACCACTCTGATCTCACGATACAAGGCAAACTAATACAAAGTTGAATGAAAAAGTTTAGCACACCTTGAGGAGCAAATCGTCGGTGAGATCAAAGCGTGGTTCACAGTCTCCCTGTTCATCAGTGTTCTTCTCCTTGTCATCGTCTCCATCATTGTCAGTTTCCATATTCCCGTGCATTGTCCATTTTCCATTGTCATCGTATCCATCAAAGTTCGGTTGCAACAAGAACCGTATATCACTCACATTGCCAAGACCAAGAGCAGAGTAGAGGAGCTCGCGCCATGCTTGTCTATTCTCCACCGTATTGTCCACGTTCACCGTCGCCAACCTGCCATTCATTCCACCACCGCTCATCAAGAAAATTCCGAATTCTCCACTAAATGGAAGATCTAAACACGAATTCGTTTCCTCTCTTGTTCTGGAAATTGTGATCGCTGGACTAACCGTTTGCCAGTGGTGGCGTTGCTCTCGTCCGAGGCCAAGATGCCCTTGCCCGGTTGAGAGATGAAAGCTGCAGTGCGCTTCAACTCATCAGCATAGGGATTGGTGTTCTCGAAATTGGAGGTCATGATAATGTGGCCCGGCCGGCTCGTCTTCTCTCCAAATGAGAAACGAAGGTGTTTCAACCCTAGAAACACATACGGAAACCTTCCCTCCGAAACCCTAACCTGACCAAAATCCGCAGCAAATGCCAAAACCTGCACAATACAGCAGCACGTGAATTTGAGGAAAACGTGAAGGCTTCCCCCAACAGACACTCCAATGAAAATATATTTCCCAAAACCCGTGAAGCGCATAAGCACGAATTCGTTGAAACATAAAGCACATGAAGTCGCGAAGTTACTAGAAGATGAAAACAGAATTAATGCACACAATATGAGGGAAGAAAAGAAGACAGACCAAAGCCGACGCCACAGCCATGGAAAGGCACCACACCCATGACGGTAGAGTGCGAATTCGCTGCCAAATGATCACCCTCGCAGCAGAACAAAATGAATATTCTCGCAAAAAATTGTCCAAGCTAATATCTCAAGCTCAACCTGCTGCAGATAGAAGCAACCTAGATAGTCACAGTTCTGTTCACAATAGTACCATCGCGTACCAAAGCTGTATGGCTGAAGTCTTGGGCAAATTTTTCCCATATTATCGCATGATGCCTGAAAAAGCGAGAATTTTCAAATAGGACAATTCTATACTATTTCGAACCTAGAGTCTTTGTACAATGGTACAAGTCTCTAAATTTCAATAGAACATCTCTAATTTTGGAGATGAAGAAATAATTTAAACCTGACAAGTAAAATTTGACTTCGTTGCCTAATTCATCTCTATTTTCTGCGATTACAAAAATAATTAATTATTTTTAACTATACAATTTAAAAATAATAAAAAATAAAAAATAAAATCAACAACAAAAAAATTAATTGAATAATCTATATATTAAGGAAGAAGGGTGTTTTTTATGTGTCTGTCCGCGCATGACATTTTACACATGGAATAAGTGGTTATTTGACTAAGTTCCGGAGTGGAACCGTCAAAACGAAGAGTACTATAATATATATATATATATAATAGAATAAGAAGGAACAAGGGGAAACGAGAGGACAATTAGAGCCGAGGAGACGTTTTCTTAGCAAAACGCTTGACTTGAACTTAAATTTTCACCCATTGCTACAACGGGTGCCACACTATGAAGAGTCGTTTGCATTGATGATTCTCACCTATCCTACGTGGTTGTGTCCGGAGGACACGGGTACATACTAGTGAATTATAACTCACCATGTGAGCCAATCCAAATAAAAAATCTGAAACTATTGTCGTGTTCAAGAACGTGCGGATTACAAGAACAATCTCTTGTAATACACATTGTAGTGAAAGGCGCACCACCCACTCTACCCACATCGATTGTCATGCCTTTTTTTGATCCAAACCGCCTCCAGGTACTCAAAAATAGATGGAAAGATCTTCTTTAAAACGTCACAGAGCATTGTAGTCAACTTCTTACTATAAGAATAGTATAGTGGGTGTTTGGAATGGTTAAAAATTTGCAAAAAACCAAAAATCGTGAATTGAATAAAAATAAATTATAACAATTTAACAATTTTTTATGAATAATAGCAACAAAGAAAATGAAGGAAAACAACAAAGATGAATAGGCAATGTAAATAAAGATATATATAAACAATAATATTGAAGATTAATAGTGTTTAACAAAGTTAATAAAAAAAGATTACCGTCCAATTTTGCGGTATGCATATCTGTAGCCGTGAGCGACCATCCTCGTTCCGGCCGTTAATTAACCTTCCAAAACCCGTTCTTCATTTTTTTTCCATGTATGAAGCTCAACGGGTCATTTCCTTTAATTGCTCAAAGGAAAAATTTGCATTGATGTAACACAATAGTAATTCATAGCAACCAAATCCTCATATTTCCATTGGTGTTTCAATTTTTTTCTCCTCATTCCAATTCTGGTCTTCTATTTTATACTCATCCTTCCGATATATCTTTGGACGATTGCACAGTTGCATACCAAGTATAATTCTAGGCAATGATGGTCCCTTGTATACTTCGTTTGGAGAAAGAGGGTGTATAATTTTAAGAGATGACAGATGAATATTTTTAACATGATTCTCAAGGACATTGTATTTTGCGTGGAGCTTTTCGTTGAATCGAACCCGGGGCGATTACTAACAAAAAATGGCGAGTCAGCACTCTATGTCAAACCTTGATCAAGTAAAAAAAGCTCTTAAATTTAAGCTTTTCTAGACGCCTATGTTTTTTTTCCAGAAAAATGTATAGCGATGCCATGAGCAGTAACGGTAGTTTTACATGGTGAACAGTAGAATCTATCACCACTTTTTAACTTGGACCCTTTATCAGTGTGAAATGAAATTTCTCCCTACTCGGGACAAGGTCTTCCTCTTTTTTTACCCATTTAGATATCTGTAAAAACAAGCAACAAAATGAAGTAAAAACATGTCATATGAAAGGCCATTAAAAACAAAAACATAAGAAGCTATGTAAAAATGGTTGCTTAAATACAAACGAACTAAGTCATAAAACAGAAGAACTTTCTTCAAGGATGCACATTGAACAAAACATCCATGAAAAATGAGGATGGCTAAACTACCTTATTGCACGGTTGTTAGGGCCATATTCCGAACCTTCTGCGCAGCACGCTCCGTGGAGAAATCTTTTTTCCCTAAATTGAGAGAAAAACACATACTATGTCAGTTTACATCACAAAATATTGAGGAAAATAACCTTGTTTGGATGACAATTCAGAAGTCACTCTATGTGTGCCACTATGCTATGCACTACTGATGTGCAAGATGCAAGTTTTAAATGAAGGGCACTACTGAATGAAACTATGCACTATAGCGCTTCATGGGTAAGGAGCTAAGTGCATTTTTAGAGTACAGAACACACGGATAAAAACAATTGCAGATTGATCAAGCAGACCTCTCTAGTGGCACCTTCTATAAAAGGCTCCTGCCAAGAGTCCAAAAAATCTTAACTATATTTTGCGGTTTCCCGGTGGAATTATTGAGAACAATTGAACCTTCTAACAAAGATAGAATATTGACAGCGGATAATTAAATGACATTCATATTCACATGGCAGCACTTTCATATAAGTAGTGTAATTTGTATACAATTTTATGGAGTGCTCCAAATGACATCACTCTAGAAGACCAATTAGCCTACAGGAGCCGGTTTTTTAACATTATCTTGCTAACTTAATTGTGTTGTTGACCATAACTTTAACATGACAAATTTTGCTCAAGAAACGACTCCACAACATCAATAAGATCATTGCAAGCTCACCGCACACCTTGAGTACAACTGACCCCAAACTCAATTTTTAAAAAGAATGGCATGATAGCTGTCGTACTCACAGATAATTTCTTGGTCGTGCGATGACGCAGAGGAAGTCGACAAGTACGGAGGTACGTAAACAAGTGAAAAGATGAAGAGAGATAATAAACTCCAGTAACTGTGTTGAACCATAGAAATACTCGAGATGTCACCCTCCCTGAAGCAAAGCTACACTCCCGCCAACTGCAAAGAGTGGGATGCAAGAGGAAAGCCGATTCAAATAAATCAATACAATATGACGCCATCTACACGTTGAAGCAACCAAACACAAAAACCACCGTCACCTAAGAGGCAATGGCTACCCTAGTCAGAGGAGAAATATCCTCTGACTTCTCACCGCCACATTAAGGATAATTAAGGTTTTTTAACTTTACAAATCCAATATACATATCCAAAGATGTGCAGACCTTCACCGGAGTTAACATACAAAACTGTAAGACATAAAGCTTATAAAACATTGAACAGAGGTACTTCCACACCCAGTCCTTACGTCACTTGAAAGGCTACTTGAAAAAGGATTAACATACCTCTATAAGGGATTGGAGCATAGGAGGATGCAACCTTCAGGAGCTGTGGAGACTACAAATCCTAAGCACTTGGATACGCAAAGCGTCCGTAGTCAAAAGCTGTTGTCATCCATAGTCGTCGAATCTGCACAGGAAACCAACTTAGGATAAACTACTTGAAGGATAACTCTGAAAACAAAAGAATTATGACAGAATCAGAAAGAGCCATACAAATTCCATGATGTGAAAGAAAGTGCTTTATATCTGCTAACTTCTGAAGAATCCTAGCACAAATTGACGGGAATGTACTAAAGCTTGTGTTCGATAATACCTCCGTCAGTCGAAGATCGCTGAAATAAAGCAATTGGCTTCTTCTCAAGTAGAAATCTTCCTGCGCCGGCTAATACGAGTTAAATTTGTTAAATATAAATTCATTTAATTTAAACTCGTTAAATATCAATAAATTGAAGGCCAAGAAAAGAAATTCAACAAAGCAAGATGAAAAGACAAGGATTCCTAACCTCCCCATGGATGTCAAGGTATAATGAGAGCCTCATGCACGTCCGGTTGTTGCGAAGCAGTAGAAGCTGAGTAGAACGTAGCAACATAAATATTCCCACACCAGCCGATTCTATTACGTTGACAAACAACATGCGATTACTTATGTAACTGATTTGTAAGAGAATGGCAATACAATACGTGTTCGTCCATACTAAATCACTCCCGCAGAACTTGCTGACAAATAACTTAAATTATTGGATGTTTCATGCTCTCAGTAGGTGTGTAAAATCGCACCTTTGGCTGTATGTGAAGAACACTCTCCTATTCCCTTTGGGGATGTGCAGCAACCGGTATTACAACACAGAAGTTCTCCACAAATGAGACAGATTGCAGGATCACTGCAAAGGTAACAAAAAAGTTGTGCGAATTTGTTAGTACAATGCTTGGTAAGCACCAAGCGGTGAATCCCGTCAAAAAATGACTTATAACAAAGACAAAAATATTAGGCACTATGAAAAGATGAAAGGCTTACAAAGATCTACCGCATTGTTTACAGTGTGGTTGCAAGAAAAGAGTCCATGGCTTGAAATTTCAGGTCCTATTCCCTTTGGGGATGTGCAGCAACCGGTATTACAACACAGAAGTTCTCCACAAATGAGACAGATTGCAGGATCACTGCAAAAGTAACAAAAAAGTTGTGCGAATTTGTTAGTACAATGCTTGGTAAGCACCAAGCGGTGAATCCCGTCAAAAAATGACTTATAACAAAGACAAAAATATTAGGCACTATGAAAAGATGAAAGGCTTACAAAGATCTACCGCATTGTTTACAGTGTGGTTGCAAGAAAAGAGTCCATGGCTTCAAATTTCAGGTCCTTCAGTAGTCACATAAAAGGGTCTCACGAGTGGAATTCCCGGTCACACGGTTTGTTGGGCAGAGAACAAGATTGATTCAATCAGAGCAAAATCCAGAACATTCTTGAAGGCCAAAGAAAGATTCCTCCAAGAAAAATAATCCTGCCCTGGATACATAAAAAAAGAGTTGAATACATATACCAATGAAGGTAATGTTACCACATGCTAGATAGAAGGTAGATAGGAACTCTAGTCCTCTTCTGAGGCTGGTGTAAATAAAGTGTCTTGTTTTCTTGCAAATGAATCAGTGCCCAGTGGACAGAGAGCTATTGGTGCAAGGCTGCTCGCCCTTGTGCAGAAAACCTTGCAGAAGCTTACCTGGGCCAACTTTGCTCAGATATCCATTAAAGAGGCGCTGCGCATTATCCCGAACAGCCACTACAACCTGAATGTGTGCACTTCTTTTAAGCAAACCTTGATGTGAAATTTTGAATAAAATTAAGAAATTTGGTAATATACGGCATCAGTGGCTGACCTGAGATTCTGTGACTTTGAAAACCTGCTTCCATGGAAGATGAAACTTGGAAGCCTCACCAAACACCAAAGTTGATACATATACCAACTACTGGAATGTCTGCAAGTAAACAATGCGAAAACTTTCAGTCTGCATATAAGTGCAAAAAATTGGACAGGCCTAGAATACTAAAGTCCCTCTCATGTAGTTTACATTCATGGCAACTGGATCCGACAATGGCTGAGTGACGGTTGTGGCACCATAACACTTGAAGGTGATGAATAACAAAAATGCAATCATTACCGAGCAATTGCTAACCCTAATGACTGACCCTAATTCAGCTCTCAATGTTGTGCAAGACCAGCATAATTCAAGTCCTGCTCCAAGTCTCTTGAGAAATGGACACTGAAAGAGGACACTGAAAGAGAATGGCCAATCCACAAGACTCAAAAACAGAGAAACTTTGAGGATCCCAAGTGGTGATTATTACGATACACAACGATAGAGTGATTAACAAATGTTATAGAGTGATTAACAAGAGAACAAGCCAATGCTCCACAGTGATGAACAAGAGGACTAACCGATGTTATAGAGAGATTAGCAAGAGGACTAACCGATGTTATACAGTGATTAGCAAGTGAACTAACCAATGTTATACGGTGACTAGCAAGAGAACTAGCCAATGTTACACATCAATTAACAAGAGGTTTAGCCAATGTTACAAAGTGATTAGCAAGAGGACTAGCTAATGTTATAGAGTGATTAGCAAGAGCAAGAGGACTAGCCAATACAAAGGTAAAACCATCAACAATCAACAATCAACTAAATTAAGCGTTGGCAGCCTGCCATTTAGACATCCATTGAAAGAATTCATCATGGAAAGCCAGTACTGAAATCACAATACGGAAAAAAGAACTCTTATGCACTCAAAAACAAAAACCTAATCTAAGGTTTCAAGGGCATTAACACTGGTTCTTCAGAACCTCAAAAAAACTAGATGCCATTTTTCTCTCTGCAAACGTCAGACCGTGAACCTCAAAAACATCGTGCATGTACACAAAACTTAGAGTTTCAGTCCTTCAAGGCAATACCAAAAATTCGGAGTGAAAAGAACTTTGTCACCCAAATTAGACCTTTAGGTTTCCTGTTGTTCGTACCATGTGGTACTAATTTTCACTCATAATGATACCCAAAATCACCAACTATTTTTTAGCAATGCTTAACATGGCATTGATTTACTTTAATAGTGATATTGACAGTTTTGAGTATCAACTTTAGTGTCCCCAATAAAATTCTTCATGTCATAATTAGGGGAGGTGGTGATTTTAGGACATCCTATCTTAGAGTATCTCTCTAATTGTGTCCCCATTTGAAATAGACAAAGGTTACGTTTGAAGTATACAACATAGGAAAAATATTGCCAAAAACTGGAAAACTATTTTGAAACAGAGGAATTGATAAATAACGTACTTGTGTATACATTGAGCATGCAACTTATTCATTCCTTAGCTTTCAGCAAAGTTAACCCCTTTGAGATGTTGAGGCCAGGAATGGCCTCAAAGTTCTGTATTCATTGATTTACGGTATGTAGTCAACCGTATTTGCAAGTATTGAAGAAGTTTGTTGGTATGGGGTAGGGGAGAATTATCATGATTTTGAATTTTTTTTTGATGCACGGTGTAGACTGCACATCGATGCAAAGTGGTGTTTCTACGTATTTTGGCCCCTGACTGGCCCTACGATGACTTCGGTACATGTTGAGGTACGTGTCAGCCAGGGTCCGTATCGCCCGTATGGTAACTGGTTCTGCCCGGTAGTTAGCAGTTAGCTTTCTGGAGAAGGGGGAGCGCTTTGGATTCTTCTTGCAAGGTGTTCGGTTCCAATTTTTTTACTATTTCTTGTTGGCAACCTTACGCTCCACCAGCGCCGTCGTTGTGCGGAAGCTCACTCAGCCTCTAAGGAGTGCGACATTTGCTTAGGGAGAGTACTGGATTCTCAGGGGGGGGGGGGGGGGGGGGAATGCAAATTCAAGAGTCTTCACGAATGGCGAGGCGAGCAGGGACTCTGTCTTGTAGATCAAAACTTCTGGTTGAAGGACTTCTGCCTTGGGGATCAAAACTACATTCTTAGTTTCTTGAGCAAGGGGTGTCGGAGGAGAGTGCTGCGCATGCAATTCGAAACTTTTACCCAACTGTCGGTGAAGACGATGAAGAAACTTGCGCGTGAGCGCTTAAGGCCATCAAACGCGGGCGATGCAATCGCATTGGCGCCAGCATTGGACAGTGAGGTCGCAACACGCAGGCAGGCATCGATCACTCACGTCGTAAGTCCCCTGGTGAATACTCCCAATCTCAGCTGTGCATTGTTACAATGTGATGCATCTGTGCATGCAAGGGATGAATCTTCTCTTTAGCGTTCACGGTAGAGAGAAAACTTGGAAACCGCTTATTCCTCTGCTAATTCGGGTCCACTGGTTCCTCTGCTAATTCGTGCAGCGATCAAACACAATTAATTCCAAGTTTTCTCTTTGATTGATCCAACTCTAGAATTGCATTTCCAAGTTTTCTCTCTACTTCTTGAACACTTTCTACTGCTTCAAGTTTTAAATGGTAGCTAAGTCTGTCGTGCAAAACCTGCTCTAGCCCCAACTGCCGCGCTTTTTTTCACGTCTAAAAGTGCCTAATCCAAATCGATTCATTATTTAAATTTCAAATCACGGATAATGAATCGATTTAAATTTCAAATCGATTCATTATCGCATTCGGAAGCGACCCTCGCCTACAGTTGAGGTGAGGCTGTTTTCTTTCCTTCTTATTAGGCCGTTATGTTTGTCATTACAGAGGGAGAGTCAGTTTAAAAACTCCGGGGGACAGACCGTACTGT
Organism: Pohlia nutans; assembly: GCA_022496805.1. NCBI lineage: Eukaryota > Viridiplantae > Streptophyta > Bryopsida > Bryales > Mniaceae > Pohlia > Pohlia nutans. Next base: position 6,027,750 of record CM040106.1, on the reverse strand, counting down.
ATGGATAGACACACCCTGGGCAATGGCGCTGCAGCACGAGAATAAAAATGACAATGATCATGATTTTTCTAAACAGGATCGGTTGAATGAATTGGAGAGATTTCTCAAACCTTTCCTCCGTGACAACTGAGAGCAATATTATGATGTGGCCAATCATCTGGGCTTTAACAGGTAATGCCACGACTAGCGTATGCCCAAGCTGACAGGAAAGAGTATATCATGAATCTGTCATTCTCTGTTTTTTTCCTTTCTCCTGAGCTGAGTGACCCGAAATTGATCCAAGTTTTGAACCTTGATTCTCTCTCCCTGTGCGTCGCAGCCAGCCAACGTGGTCAAATACCCTCACCTACCTTGTACAACTGTCTAGTGATAAATAGAGCAGACGGGACGGGACTATGCACAACAAGGTCAGTTAGGGTTGTTAAACTGATAATTAAAGGTCTACTGAATCAATTCACAGTATTTGACATGAGTCTAGTACACTGATACTGATTTTTGCGCTTGGAAAACTAAGGGAGAAAAACAAGACATAGTGTGCACGTGGTTGTCGGATTCGTGGAGAGTTTCATCACACACATACACTGGGAACTTAGGCCGGAGTTTGATCTAATTTTATATTTTCTAATTCAGTTCTCATGAATTTGGGTGGTGCAATTGGTACCAAAGAAATTTGCATCTTGGTTTCGAAATTAAAGAAGTACCGGTATCTTTGTCTCGGGAGTGCCGACATTTGACCTTGGGGCTTGTCAAGTTAGGGCTCCGTTCTAGCCTCTTGAAAACCATTACGAGATATCCTATTTTTGTGACTATTTCGGAGAGATTATCATTGATATGGTACAATGTTAAAGTGCAAATTCTTAGAACTTTTAGACGTGAACTTTAAATAATCAATCGATCTGGATAATGAATCGTGAAAAGTACTATTTATTGAATTTTTAGCACTTTTAGACATTTCATTGTACGCTTTTCTGTAGGCGGGAATGAATCTTCTTGCTGGAGATTCTAATTTGTTACACCTGTGAGGTTCTCTAGAGGCTATTGTAGTCGCTTGATGTAGTCGCTTATTGCAAACACGGATAGATTCTAGGGTTGAAACACTTGAAGGAATCCCAGTAAGGCAATGGTTGTCGAGAGATTAATTTTCCATTCAAGGATCTGAGTGTGTAATTTGAAAACGGGAAATAGTGTGCGAGCATGATGATGCAACCTACAGATTTGGTTGTGAGGTATCAAAGTTCTGGCGCATCATCCTAGGAGTTGAACGAGGGCTACTGAATCGTCAGATTCGAGTTATTCTGACTCATAGTGTAATCATGTACTTCACCTGCAATGGTAAGAGGCACTCCATAAACTCTTCGGATGTTTGATGATCTAGTAAAATATTTTTTCGATGACAGGGACTCCAAATGGACTATTTCAGTGATTTGTAGTTGTTTTCCTGCACGTACTACTCTGTAGAATAGTTTCAGTCAAGACGCATTCACCCTCAAAAAATAGCTCAAACGAGCGTCTGCAGATAACGTATCGACTCCATTACCGCAACCAACAGTAGAAAACTTTGATGCAACAACGTGAGCTTATGTTTACACAAGGTTAGGCAATACATGACTATAGCCAATAAGTTGAAGAGGCTGAGCTTTGATTTCTGACTCATGAGGTTAAGAAGTGAGGCTTGACCCTAGGCACAAGTTCCATAGTCGCATTGGTCAGGAGGCCACCAGTCCAATGTTGCACACAGAAATGCCAGGATAGCAGTGGCGTCCACTTCGACCACAAGTACATTGTCAACGACATTTGCACACAAATTCGTGATATTAGAGCACTTTTGTAATGCGGATGCAGACTTGAGCAAGGACATAAACAACAACCAACATTTTGAGTTTTTAGCGTTGGCATTGTTTTGTTTGTTTTGATATCGTTCTTGATTATTTTGCACTAACTTATCTTTTTGGTTCTATGATGCAATAGATGGAGGATCCGGCAAGGGCAACTACCAAAGCGCCAGTGAGAGCAAAGCGGGTGTGTCGATCACGGTCAAAGAAAGCGGTAAGTGTACAAGTTCAAATTTGTGGTTTACCTTCGCTTGTAGTGCTGCCATCTCAGTATGGTCGAATTCGCAGACTTCTCACTTCTTACATACGTTTGCTGCAGGAGGAGGCTCTGCTCTTGGCAGACTCTGCAATGACCCCCCCTTCATCGTTCCCCCTATGTGTGGAGGACATTGCTGCAACCGACAATGCAACCACGGAGATGGAGCCTTTGGGAACGCAGTTGAAGCCGAGGCTGCTTCGGAAGTCGGCGCCAAGGAAGGTGGGTGCCAGAAGAACTGCCACTCCGGAGATGCAGACACCAATGCCCCTCAGCGAAATCCCAAACGGCATCGGGCCACCTCCTCTGGATTCATTGACCGCAACACAAGGTATACTGCATCACCATTTTCTTCCTGTCCTCTTCTTCGCCCCCCTACACAGACATCTTTCAATAAGCCAAAACTCCTTAAGAACAATTTGAGATTCTTCGGCAGAATGACCTTACAATCATGGGGATTAGAGTAGATTTACATGGACAGAGGGAGGGATGTTGAGCACCCGCCTTAAAAATTGATACTTGGGGAGGACAACCTGAACTAGAATCATCTTGCATATAAAACAAACGGATGTGCGAATTCTAATGATGGTAATAACTCTCACACTCACTCAGTCGCCAACTAGTTTCATAATGAATTATAACTGGCGAGTGAGGTTTGAAATGCATGCATAAACCGCGTGACAATCATCATCAGCAAGTAAAATGAATCCAAAACAACTCAAATGCATCATGACTGAAATTGGATCCTATCTTCTCAGCAATGGCTCTGAACACCAAACCAAACTTGTTGCCATTGGCAGCTCCAAGCCTCCTTGCCCACATTTTCTAAGGTTGAGGTACCTTATTCTGATAACTTAAGCTACCTACACTATTTCTGGACCAGCCATTAGTAGGGTGATATTTTTCCCGGGTTGGAAGTTAGTTTTCGCGAAGAATGCAAATCTTTCCATGAATTATGTCTCAATATTGAAGTTTGTACAATTTTTCAAAGTGAAAAGTACTTCAGGACCCAAAACCGATCATATGCTCCAATGTACAAATGAGGTACATCTGTTCTTTCACAATCTAGAAATTAGGCCTGATCGGTTTTGTGTCCCTGGTCGGAAATGGGTGTCTCAACCTTAGCATTTGTTTCAACCCTTTCCTTGTGCCATTCTTTATGTACTGGTACTGCTGCTGACACTCTGCAAGGGAGATTCCCATCTTGGCAATTAGAAGCTTCATTGTTTTCAAGCCACTGTCACCCCAGGTCTTGAGCTTCGGTGCCACTTAGAACGAGCACATCATGGCTTCATATAAACTCCATTCTCGGAGACTCATTATGCTCATATTACTATTGCTTTCTGATCATGGTGTGTATGAATGGGTGAGATGTTCGGTCCTCGATGTGCTTGCCTTTCTGCTCCCTTTTAGCTTCTTTGATTCACCTCTAACCTATCCTTGCATGAATTGTCACAGGTTTAGGGAGAAGGGAAAGATTCACGAAGGAGCAGAAGAAGAAGGTGAAGCCTTGAAAGTCGCGAAGACCGCGACTGTGGGCACCTGATGGCATCACACCAAACCAGACAGCATACACTGGGGAGCATGGACACACTCAATGTGAACCTCTAGGACTCGGTTTTCAAGGGGGATGGATGGCGGACTCAGCGACCGATTCGGCAAGCACCTGGTTTTGAAGCTACGCACCCAGGAGGAACTCTTCCCGGAGCGGTTGCACGTCTGCCACTGGAGATGCCGACGCATTTGGAGGGGCTCTATACTGATTGGAGTGTTGCACGGGCAGGATGGGCGGTTCTAGTTCCCAACCGGTTCTTATCAGAGTCCTTCTTTCACACAGGGTACACTCCGTCATAGACCTAGGGAGATATCATCGGGGAGGGTGTGAACTTGGGGACGGGGAGGACAATGATTCTTGTCGACCTCGGAGGATACGACATGGAGAGGCACATGGAAGAGAAGGATGTCAGGGTGGCCAGAGGACCGGAGGTGGGAGCAATCAGGAGTGAGGGGGGCCATGGGTATGGCTGGAAGAAACGGCAACACTGCTTCAGCCCGAATGCAGACGTGGATGTTACACCAGGATCACGGCTGCATGGTATTTCATTGCTTCCTCCCTTTTCTCTAATGCCTGCAGCCACAAATTCCAAATTCAAACCTTAATCAGCTCCATGTACATGCACCTTCCATTATATACGAGTGGACCACAAAAAACACTCATATTCTGGACACAATCAACCCAAAAAAATTCTCAGAAAGCTTGTTTTATTGTTAAAAAAGATGCAAAAATGGTAGGCTAGGTTGCAGTCCATGTTCAACTGGTATCTTCCAGGATTTAAAAATCTTCTGTCTGTAGTCTCTGAAGTCGAGCCCCTGGTCAAGCCATTGGTTATACCAATGCAGTATAAGACTACAATATAATGACGTAGGATCCAAGGTGTGGTGAGTGGCTGCCCGGTCATAACAATTTGCTAAGGTTCCATTTGCAGAATCCTCAAATTCATACTTGGCATGGGATGATATATATCCCAGTCCCAACTGTCAATAGTGTTTCATTTCCACCCAAATATACTTATTCTAGTCATTTATTCAGGAAAAATTTCTACTCCCTCCGTCCCAAAGTTATTGTCCAACTTGTTTGTTTGGTATTTCATTGAGCCAATTTCATTGATCATATTCTAAGATACACGATTTAAAAAGGTTCCAAATTATGTCACTAGAATAATTGAAGAACATTGCATGTGTTCATTGCAACCTAAATAAAATTAGTCACAAGGAAATATTTTTTTGACCTACTTAAAAATGCACTTTCAAACATGACTTTCAAACATGACGTTCAAACATGACGATAACTTTGGGACAGAGGGAGTAATAATTTTATGGCTTTCACCAACACTTTTGGACCAAGTCTCTTGATGTATGTACACTTCATAGCCATAATGGGAACGTGAGTGCTTCAGAAGTAGTTCGCATAGTTTTAAAAGATTCTCCCTCCGTCCCAAAGTTATTGTCATGTTTGAAAGTCATGTTTGAAAGTGATTTTTTAAATAGGTCAAAAGAATACTTCCTTGTGGCTAATTTTATTTAAGTTGCAATGAACACATGCAATGTTCTTCAATCATTCTAGTGACATAAATTGGAACCTTTTTTAATCATGTTTCTTACAATATGATCAATGAAATTGGCTCAAATAAATACCAAACAAACAAGTTGGACAATAATTTTGGGACAAAGGGAGTATTATGTACAGAAGGTTCCAATTTTTCTGTTTCCTCAGCTGTACGAATCTATCCAAAACATAAGTGATTAAGATAGTAACTAATTAGTGATGATGGTCTGCCAAAGAATCTTGTATAGAACACAGTACATATATTCTGTACATTCATGCCTCACGCTGGAGATGTGGATGTTATACGAGGATCAGGGCCGCGGGTGGGGGGATCTTTCGGTGGGAGAGACAGCGGTTTGGGGGGTGAAGAGGACGCGCCGGGCCAGACAGAACACATCGCAGAGAACATGTGCGAAGTACCGGCAGGTGATCCCATCCGCGATTATGATGTTCCCTTGGACGTGGAGGGGCTAGATGGAACCCAAAATTCGACGGCTCGCACGACCTTCCCGAAGGTGAGCTCTTCTCTCCCAGAGTACATGCTGTATACAGGAAACAAATTTCTAAACGAGGATTACTCGGACGACGATACTGGAGAGGAAACAGAGGGCATATTGGGTGATCTTGATTCCAGCGATAGGGAGTGGATTCCGAAGTTCCACGATACACTAGAGAGTGGAGACTCGGACTTCGAGGAGGACGACGTTGATAAGCGGCGCAAATTAGAAGATGGGTTAGATTCCTGGTGTATGCAGCCGGAGGCTTTTGCTCCCGTCCATTTGACGATGGAGCAGTTAGCGGTGTATTACAGGAAGTCCTCCTGGGGTTCTGCCAGTGTCAACTTTGTGAGGAGTCGAGACGATTTCACTGGACCGACTCTTGGGTTGAATGATCCGAAAGTATGTGGGGTGCCGAGGCCTGAACGGGTCTTCAACCTCTACTGGAGTGACGACACGGTAGACAAGATTGTAGTCAAAACGAATAGGTACGCAAGGACTGTTCTCCCCCATCCACCTGCTGAAACTGCCCGCACAAAGGGAGGGTGTAACTGGAAGGATGTAGACCAATTAGAGATTCAGGGCTGGTTTGGTATTTGCATCCTCATGGGATGCAAAAAACTTCCAAGCAAAAGACATTACTGGATGCGTGGAGAGCCCTTCATTTACTGTAACCTTATATCCCAAGTGATGTCGTTAGCTAGGTGGGAGCAGATCCTTCGGTGTTTGCATTTAGTGGACAAATGCCAATGTGATCCAAGATGTGAAGGAGCCTGGGTACGATAGGATAGCGAAGACACGGTGGCTTCTAGATATGTTCACGAACGTTTTAGAAGCTATCTACAATCTAGAGAGGGAGAATACTGTCGATGAGTGTGTAATTCCTTACAAGGAGCGCTACTGTTTTATCAGACAGTTTATGCCAGATAAGCCTATCGGCTTTGGGATCAAAGTGTGGATGCTTGCTAGCTCGAAGAGCAGGTTCGTTTGGCGGATTGAAGTCTATTTTGGCGAGGGCACCGAGACTGGAGAACACGGCTTGGGATATCACGTGGTGGAAAGGATAACCGCCGGCTTACACCATCGAGGTCATTGCCTTGTTGTAGATAACTTGTTCGTTAGTGTGAATTTGTTCCATGAACTCATCGTGTAGGGCATTTGGGCAACTGGTACTGTTTGACGGAGGAGCAAGAACCTGCCGGGCGGCCTTTACCGGGAGCCCAATTCCGACGTTAGAGGATCCATGCTGATCACGACTCACGTGCACCGACATATGGGTGTAGTGTCATGGCAAGACTCGAAGCTGGTGACCCTCATCAGCACTGCCGCACCTCCTTGGGCACTGGATGTTACCGTGTTCCGACGCATACCAGGACTGCGTGGCTAACTGATAGTACCATCTTCGCCCATGCACCTCCAATATACGGAGCATATGCGAGGTGTAGATGTAACTGATCAACTGCAAGGGAACCACTCCTCCCAGCTTCGGTGCCACAAATGGTGGATAAAACTGTTCCATTTTATCGTGGACCAAACCATGGTGAATTCATACGTGACGTGGGTACAGCAGATGGAGGACCTTGGTCTCCGGGTTGGTACTCATCTGAGATTCAAGATTGCAGTGGGACGACATCTTATCGAGGAGGTGCTCAAGAACCGTCGCCCCCCAGCAAGGCAGCCTGGACCAGTACGAGGGCGGCCTCCACTTACCCATGCTCACTTCCAATTGTCCCTGAAGAGGAAGTGTGTGGTCTGCGGTCACCCTCAGCGGTGGTATTGCCCAGCGTGTGGACACAAATGGATGTGCCGCGAGCGCTGCTACTATGACCACCACTCCCTTCTGAACCTCAGGAGCTGAGAAAGGACTGACACGTGCATGTTCGTCTGTTTTTTTTTCCAGGACTCCGCAGGGCAAGGTACGTGGAATTGGGCAAACTGGGAGTTGAACATGGCGTTCGATCGGGACTTTGCTGGCGGCAGTGGAACACCTACCCCAAAGCAGCGGCGTTGCTCGCTGTGAGGTTGTCCGCTTTGTGATCAGCGGCGTCGCTCACTACGCATCCCACCAATTTTCCCCCTGTTCCAACATATCGTTTCGACACGGATTCACGATGATGATTTTGATATTGCTATTCGTAGGACTGAACATTGAGAATGGACGATGCACTTGTTAGTAGTGACCCCAATTGTTGGAATTTTGTGTCGTCGTTGTGGAAACAATTCAGTTTGTCTGTAAATGGTGTGTCCGCCCAAGTAGCCTCGTAGGATACACTCTGCAAGTTTTTCCCCTGGCCTCATGTACTCCGAGCAATCAGGAATATGGAATTCTGATTCCATTCCAAATTTTTGTAAATGTTTTTACCTCCGTAGTTTCCTCTTTTCCGTGTGCAGGAAGATAATGACAGTTTCCTAGCTTCTGTTGTTGCGGTTTTCTTCAATGGAAATGGGGTTAGAAGTGCTCAACTGGTAGATATATCTGTAGACAAAGGAGCAGGGCACTTTCTGCTAGGAGCGTGATTTTGGCAGTCTAGCCATGATGAGTGGATCACCTCTTGCAGCTCAGATTGGTTTTCAGGTTGCTAATCTGAGCAAAAACAATTACAAATCTGTGGCGAAGGAGCTCTTCAGCGTACTTGTTTCTTTGAAAAGATTGCTTTTGGGGAGCAGGCAAACAAAGTCTATTTGCCCATGGATTGGTATCTCTTTTCGTGTCTTTGTTGCTAATTTTGGTAGTTATCTGCACTGGTAGCGAGCACTTATGAATTTTTGTTTTTGTTTTTAATTTTTGATCGCTCTTGTGTTTCTTGCTGATGAGTATTGTAATGATAATGAGTTGCAGTTGATCGCTTATAGACCAGATGGGAGTATTATTTTGTTACGAAATTGCTTGGAGCAAGTCAATTTGCAAGTGAAATTCGACCTGTTGACACTTGTTATTCAGGTATACCTAGCTATGCGGTTACTATTCGGGTTGAAGGACCTTTATTTTATTTCTATAAATTTGATTACAGACAATATTGGTACTCAGTGCTGCAGATGATTTTGTGATGAATCGCTATAACATTATCCATCTACTGGTTACAGACTCTGCAACAAGCTTGGTTGTGGTTACGGAGCATCATATCAAGAGAACCTGAGGTGGTTTCTCATTTTCCCACTGCTTGGAAGGTAAAGACCTCCGACTATATCAGCCCAAAATCAATTGCAATAGCTGGTTTTCTCCTTTACAGTTAAGGTGTATGTTTCCAACTGACAATTGTTGCTTTTCATCTGAATAATGTGCTTGTTTCGTATGAACTGTGTGAACTTCTCTACATGCTTGAAGGGGGTCATCCGACCACGCAAAAATTGTCAGTGGATCTTCTGCGACTGCAAGCAGAATTACGGCAGGTTCGTGAATCGTATAGAAAACGGAGTAAATGAACAGCTTTTTAGGAAAAACGTTCTTTCTACAGAGATGGACACTACACCGAAATCACCATATACTGTGGGTGCGTGAATGGCGTGGATACATTCATCCATTTTGAAAAAATTCATCCAATTTGGAATAATTTGACCACAATATTTTGAAAAATTAACTATTAGTAAAGCCTTTCGTAAATACCGTGGGCCACAATATATGAGGATTTCGGTGTATTGTCTTATTTTTCGTGATTCCCTACATTAGTTTGAAATGAAATTTATCAGTGGTCATTACAATATTTTTCTGTTGATTATTCTCTCAGGTTGTCACTACCCTAAGTAAGGAGAAGGAGATTGATACCATAATGGGCTTCCTCAGTCGCAAACTTGTGGCTAAACAATTTGACGAGGCCTGTACTTCAGTTTTCAATGAATTCTCTAGATGCTTGTTTCTTTTTCAATAATAGCTGTAAATTATGTAGTATGTTTTAGTGTCATCAAACTATTATGGTCAGTATTCAGAGTGCCTCTTCGATTATTTGGCCAAATGCTGTTCTATATCTATCATTTTGATTATGTACTTGTTGTCCAGTGCATTCCATATTAGCTTTGGCTTTGGACTGCGATGTTTTGTAACCACCTTCATTGTGTGTAAAAGTTCTTAGAAAGCTAACTCTATTGGTAACATCATGCTCAGGTTTGGCAGCATCATCTCTTAGACAAATGCTTGGCTTATGTGAGAAGTGGGTTTATCATCAGTTGCAGCAGTAGCTCTCTTGCAAGATCTTGATACTGTAACTCAAGACATGTTGGATTTGTTGGATATATTTTCGTTCATGCAATTGATTGTAATGAAGTTCTAGGTCCTCTTTGTGCATCTAAAAGCTTTTTTGGTCGTAGGCAACTCTATTTTCAACTACTGACAATTGCAGCATAGGATTTTTGAGATAATCTGGGTTCCAGTAATGACCATCTTCACAAAAATTCATGCCTTGGGTCGATCTGTACCTTATGTTGAAAATGCTAGTCTTTGGTTGTAAGTTTGATCTACGTGATGATCGGCAACCTAATCTAGAACAAGTAATGGCTCCACTTATGCAGAAGTTTCGGGAAATCGAGACCTGTATAGAGTGCTTGTCCATGAAGCAAATTCAGATAATCTGGTCCAACTCTGGGTTACTTATGGCTAAAATTGATTTGTATTTTGTGTTTCAGTAATAATTCAGAGGCTTTGTAGTGAGCATGACCATCAAAGCTTATTCGAATTGCGTTTGTGGTATGAGAATGAGCTCTGAGACTGTGATAATGCGAAGCGGTTATGCCAACCTCCAAGTTTTATGTCAAACTGTAGGTGTCACTTGTTGGTTGAGTTGAATGGTCTGGTAAGTTTCGTGATCGGAATGCTGATAAGAAGGCATTGAGACTGCAGATGCCGTGCTCGTAACTGAAGCTTTTGTGGCATCGTTTTGTAGGTCGCTGAGGTCTTCTATTATGCACAGAAAGCCATTCTTCATCCAACTGCGCCGCTTTCCGACCAGGAAACACGAACATTGAAGCCACGTTGTGTACGAGCATTAACGAGAATCTTCATACTTTGTGACCATGATAGAGATGGGACCCTGAATGATGCAGAACTGAATGACTTTCAGGTCTGCATCTCTATAGTTCCTGTTTTTCCTTACCTTATGTTTTGCGTTCTTTTCTTTGTTTCAATTTGCTTGTGATTCCTTTCAAGGATTCAGTTCTTGGATATGGATACTCATGGTTTATGGTGGATTAGATGAAGTGCTTCAATGCACCTCTGCAGCCATCTGAGATAGTAGGGGTAGATGACAAGATAGCCGAAGGTGTGAGTAACGATGGGTTGACGCTGACTGGATACCTTTTTCTTCACGCGCTGTTCATCGAGCGGGGTCGGTTGGAAACTACTTTGGACTGTTCTAAGAAAGTTTGGGTATGATGATGAGATTAAGATTCGGGATGACCTAGTGTTGAATCCATCCTTCAAGCGCGCTTCTGACCACGTACTTCGGAATCAGGTTTGTAGAGGTCGGATTAGCAGTTAGGGTGCCAGGATGCGCCAGCATAATGTAGGGTTCACGTGCAATGAAGAAATCATATTACTACGCTCATAAATTATTCGGGATTTGGTTGTTATTAATTCTTTCATAACTCCTGGAGGGGATCGAGTTGTGGATGTGTCCAATCTTTAATAAATCATTTATACTTGATTAGCCTAGAAGGCCAGTAGAAGAATGTCACAGTTCATTCCATCTTTGCCTTCTTATGTTTAGCGTACAGCATCTGATAATAGATGATACTGACGGGAGGTATGAAGGGATGTTTCTTTCGCATCTCTGATATGTTTTCTTATGCGATACTGGTTCTCGCCCTGAAGTGTTTCGTGTTGGGTCTACTAATATTCATTGTGAGCATTGGTGTATGTAGGCTATTGGGGACTTTCTGCAGACCTTGGCTGGTTCTGTGATACTTGACTCAAATTTTGATTACGACCTTGTCTGGATTACAGCGGACTCCAGATTCCCCAATGCCTCGTCGAAGGAAGATACTACCCAAGCCCACGAGTCGTCTGTCTGAGAAGCTGTTGCTGCTGGTCGACTTTGGTGCGTTTGCTTTGATCTGACCCCCGGGGTACGCTGTGCTCATCTTCTCTCTTCAGACACGGACCGTGACTCACAATTTGTGACTCACGCTTCTAAGCGAAACTCCCACACCTGGATGCACCGTGAATTGTCCGGGATTTGCTGCTGATTCTTGCACCGACGATCCTGAAGACCATCCACCGTGAATTGTCCGGGTTTTGCCGAAGGCTATGCACGGGATGCCGCGGGTAGGGGATTCCTTCTGACATGTTAACGGTTTTGGCACTCCCCGAATTCTCATTGGCTGATGTCGCCCTCCGGGGGATCAGCACGGCAGCAAGAACCGCTACACCCGGTTCACCTCCGGCGTGTGCTCTTGTACCTCCCGGTGATTCACCGGGAGTACTACCGTCCCCAGGCAATTCCTTAAATACACTTGAGTGTGTATTCAGCAGAATATACGTATTTGCATCCCACCGCACACCCCCCTGGTTTTTTATTTATCTGTTTTTTTCCACAGCAGCAAATCATCTTCTCTTTCCCCCACACTGTTCAGCACTTCCTCACCCTTGCAAAGAAGTTATCCACCATGAGAACAACCTTCGGAAGGTATGTCAAAAATCGATTGCATTGACCGTATAACCCCAAACACAACTCAAGAGACAACGTATCTCCAGAAGCCAACATCTTTTAGGGGTTAATTAAAGAATGAAGAGAGCATGAGCAAGTTCGAGTATTTACCAGTGAGAATAATGTCACATTTGTCTTGCGTGATAATGGTACAAATGTTAATAATAAGAACTGGGATACTGAAAAGCATGTCATTTGTATAGTATGGACCTTCAAAATAAGATATATTGATTTTTATGAAAACAACAGAATTGGTTTATGTCGAGTTTCATTCTTACTTCAAAAAGTGAGATCTTAAAAATAGTTTCCAAAATCATAAGAATGAAATAATGGAAATTATACCATCTCCTAGTGCATATTATTCCAAATTTGTAACCGCAATTTTAATAAAAGGTTGTTAATTTGGATTTTAAAGTAAATTTTAAAAGAAAACCTTGAAAAGTTAATTAAAATTAATTTAGGAAAAATATGACAAATCCAACCATAAAGATCTGATCTATGCATTGAGATTTACAACTTTTCTTTGTATGTCAACTCCATTTTCGTGATTCATCAAACATTTTATAACACATCTTTGAAATCGGTGGTGGATCTCAACGTACGTTAACCCCTAAACGTCTGAAAGTGCCTTTGTGGCTAGTAGAATACGGTGTATTTTTCTAGTATTTGGAATGGATCCAGACCTTTTACAGGTTTGAGTTCAACACAAAAGCTGAAATTTACATCAATGCAGTTCTAGTGAGCTATTGAGATCCCAATTTAGAGCTTCTTGTTGGTAGCAAATGCCAATTATACAGCCACGTGGGACGTTTCTATCCCCATGGGACATTTAGGGGTTAAAAGGTTAATATATGGATATATAGTTTTGTAAGACCCTGCTATTTATGTCCTAAAGGCATAAAATAGAACATCTTCAATGGCTTTAATCTACTATAAGCTAGTTTTAATAGGTCACTTTTCAAATAAGAAGTTTCATGTGAATCAATCCAAGAGATATGGCTAAAAGAAAAATTATTATTAGTTTTGCTTTATGATTTAACATTCCATATTAAGAAAAATAATTACCTAATTGGGTTGCTGGTGATGGTGGAGCTTTGATGTTATGTTTTGTGTGTTTCTTGGAATGGAATCTCTACATATATGTTGTTGTGATTGGAAGATTCCACTTGAAATATTCCTGAACTGTTCATTTCCTATTATTATAACTCTACTGATTCTTTTGTGGATTTAAGAATCAATATGGGGATTTTATGGAAGAATTAGTAGGGTGTGACTAATGTGACTAATGCCTTGCTAGAGCATTAGTCACATTAGTCACAGCCTAGTGAATCTTGCATAACTCTCGCACAAAGTGACCAATTTGTCTAAAAATTTCCACATAGCTGGAAAACTATATGACCTACCATAGTGTAAGATTGTGTGACCAGTGAACTCTTTGATGGATTTTCACAATTTTTGGATTGGTTTATGTATAAAACCCAAATAAAATTCAAATTGGTTGTGCAGAGTCTAAATATCAATGACAAACTGTTTGTTTCCTATTGTTATAACTCTACTGATTTTTGTATGGATTTTAGAATCAGTATGTGGGTTTTATGGAAGAATTAGTAGGGTGTGACTAATGTGACTAATGTCTTGCTAAATCTTGCATAACTCTCACATGGAGTGGCCGATTTGTCTAAAAATTTCCACATAGCTGGGAAACTATATGACCTACCATCTCATTAGATTGTTTGACCATTGAACTCTTTGATGAATTTTCACAATTTTTGGATTAGATTAACCTGTAAATGCCCTCACCTATGTCTAGTTTGGGTAGTTTTGCAAAGATGTATTATAAAATGCAGCTTACATAAATAGTTTACAATTGGTGGTCGTCCCCACTTGGATTTGTAATGTTGGGTTCGAATATCACTCGTCGAAGCCACTGATCATACGGGGCAATATTGTTGTCTTCTTTTTGTAGCTCCTCCCATTGGCTACATTCACAATTATGTACATATGCACATTAGTTGTGAGTAGACCATACATGTGAATCGAATAACATTGCAAAATATCAAATGACCAACGATGTAGCTAATAACAACAATTTTTATATAATCAAATTCTCCTCTAACAACATTTATATGAGGGGGTATGGTCCGAGTCTTCGTATTGAACGATGTATAGATTGAAATAACCGTTTGTATTGCGCACTGTGTAGCATCCAAAATGTACATTTAAAAAAATAGCCCATCGGGATTGTTTTTTATCAGTATAACTCAAAGTTGTATTTGTAAGGCAAATGCATCGGGAACCTTGCATGAATCTTTTTAAAAAACATGCAACAAATATGCTACTATGTACATCATGGGATTGTTGATGGAAGCAAAAAAAACTTACTGGAACAATGGCGTCAACAGTGTGGAATTCTGAATGACATAATTGTGTGCTACCAACCTTGAAACTATGGTGAATTTCCACTACTTCCATCCCCCTTCTAGCTTTTCAAAAAATACTTTGTCTTCATCGTCGGGATCCCAAAGTCTTGTCGTCACAGCCTTCACTCCATGGATATACTCTGTGACGAAGCCATTTGACTGATCCTGTAAATGTCCCCTTGCAATAAAACCTTCTCGCCTTGCCATATTCTTCAGATATTTCTTCAGTGTCGTATTGTAACGTTCGACAGGGTACATCCATCTAAATTGAAGTAGGCCCACACAAGTGAAGTTGATCCACCAATTCTAATGGAAAGTGAGTCATGATGTCAAAAAAAGAGCGTGGAAATACCATCTCTAGCAGGCACTGGGTCACAGAAACATCCTCCCGAAGTGACTCAATTTCGCTTGGATCCCAGACCTTGCAGCAAATTCGTCGAGAAACTCGACAAATCCTCATGATGGCTAATCTTGGAATGGGTTGCATAAGACCTCGTAGTACAAGTGGCATTAGGTCTTGCATAAGTTTATGAAAGTCATATGACTTGAGCGACCCCCGTTTCCTCTTACGAATATTATCTGCCAGTTTTGCTCCCACATATTTGGATGGCGTCTTCACAGACTCCAGAGTTGTGCAGAATTTGTCAAACTCTGCAGGAGTAAGGACGTATGGAGCAGCAGGTTTGACCATCCTTCCTGGCTTCTTTGGATGTGGTTGAAGAAAAAGATGCTTCCTCTGTTCCAAACCCATCCGTTGCATTTCTCTTTGAACTTGTACAGTATCTTTTTCTCCTGATATTGTTCTGAGCAAATTGTCCGCCAAGTTTTTTTCGGTATGCATCACATCCAAAGTGTTGCGAATTTCTAAATGCTGCAAGCAAGGATCTCAAATTAATTCCAATTCCATATAAGAGATACAATTGGACAACGCACTTGATTCAATGACAATGCAATTGATTCAATGTCATTGATTGCAAACATTGTTAACTCAATGTCAGGTGACGGCATCTACTCTAGCGATACAGTACGGTTATGGACAAGTCACTTAACGATACGTAAATGAACATCAATGGTATAAAAAGAGTTTAGTAGACTAACTAACCTCCCAATATGGCAAATCAAATAGTATGCTTCTTCTCTTCATCCCGTGGATTTTTGACGGTTCATGTGGGTCAAAATTGCTGCGGAAATTCTTTGACTTCCAAGCTTCATATTCTTTTGCTCCTTTGATCTGAGCCTGAGCTGTCACAAGTTAGGGTCGAGGACGAGTTTCAGAAACACTGTCAAAGAACATAGCTGCCAACTCTGACCTGTAACTATGATCTATATCGAACCATCTTCTGCCCTCTGGGTAAACGAATTTTCCTAGCTCATGTGCCCATATTCCATGCAATTGAGGCCAACATGGAGGACATGCAACGCGTCCCGAGTGAGCAGTTCCAGAAACCATGCCGTAGCTTGGCAAGTCATGAATTGTTGAGAATCGCTCTTGGCGAGTAGATTGAAACAGATAATAGTTTTGATAAAATCACAAGCTTATATTCCCTTTCAAGTGTTAAGCACTACTATTTATTAGTTGCTCTAGCCTAACTGTCACCACTAATGGTGATTAAGGCACCACTAATCAAGCCTTAACTGATTCACTAATTGACCACTAATTGGCCGCTTGGTACTTGGTGTTGTACAATCAATATGCCGGTTCAACAGTAATATGAGATCGACTTGGGATCTTGTACATTAACACCCCCCTTCGCTCCAAGCATTGATAATTTTTGGAGCGCTCTCTTAATGGCAATGTCGATCTCGGAAGATGAGTCGATCAGAATCTTCTCAGTCTTCGTGTCTGGTGGCTTATGAGCTCTAGTGATTCTTTCTAATAGAGTGTGTTAAGTCCTTAGTGTTAAGCTGGACAAGCCCCAGTTGACTCTTCATTCTCTCAAAAGCGGTTCTACCAAGTGCTTTTATTAATATGTCCGCTAACTGTTCGTTCGTGGGTATGTATTCTAAGCTAATCTATCCTGATAGGATTTTCTCTCTTATGAAGTGATGTCTCACCTCAATGTGCTTGGTGCGACCGTGGTAGATTGGGTTATGCGCAAGGTTGAGACTTCTTTGGTTTTCTCCATGAATCATTGTTGGAGTCTTTAGGTCTTGAATCTTTAATTCGCCAAACAACCTGCGCAACCAAACAGCTTCCTTGGTTCCTTCCGTCACAGCCATGTATTCAGACTCGGTTGAAGATAACGCGACAGTTGGTTGTTTTTTGCTGTTCCACGTAATCGGCGTGCTTCCTGACATGAATATGTAGCATGTTGTCGAGCGGTTGTCGTATGCATCTCCTGCCCAGTCGGCGTCAGTGAACCCGTATAGTTCTTCATCCTCCCCTTGCCGATATAATAGGGCAAGATTGGTGGTGCCTTTGAGGTAGCGGTAAATATGTTTGACTACTTGTGCATGAGGATTTTGAGGAGCAGTCATAAATCGACTTACAACACTTACAGCATATGCAATGTCCGGACGCGTGTGAGTGAGGAAAATAAATTTTCCAACCATACGCTAGTATTGGGCCGAATCCGTTGGTGGGGCGTCCATATCAGGAACTAGCTGCAGTTTCTCCTGCATCGGAGTGGAGACAGGTCGGCATACTCCGAGGCCAAAGTCGGCCAGCATGTCTTTGACATATTGTCGTTGGGTTACACGTATTCCGTCATCCGAGAATAGAAATTCAAGGCCCAAAGAGAAAGAAAGTAGGCCCAAGTCACTCATCTCAAACTCTTGCTGAATTGCTTGACGAATCAATGCAATGTGAGCTACGTTGTTTCGTGTCAAATAAACATCAACGTAAAGGAGAAGGAGTGTGAGCTTGCCTTGATCCTCATGGAAGTAAAGGTTGTGGTCCGCACTTGACTTCAAAAGTCCCTGGCTGAGTAGATATTGGTCCACCTTGGTGTACCATGCTCTTGGGGCTTGCTTAAGGCCGTATAAAGCTTTCTTCAGTTTGCATGCGTGATGCGGGGATGGGACGATTCGAAACCCGGCAGCGGGCAGACATATATGTCTTCTTCAATGACACCATTTAAGAAAGCGGTTTTGACATCCAAGTGTAAGATATCCCACCCGTGATGGCCGGCAAGTGATACTATACTTCTCAAAGTGTTCCACTTAACAACAAGTGCGAAAGACTCCTTATAGTCTTGCCCTTCTTTCTGTTGAAAACCCTTGACAACGAGACAAGCCTTCAATTTGGCAATGGAACCATGTACATTGGTCTTTACGCGAAAGACCCACTTTGTTGAGATTGCCTTTTTGTTATGCGGAAGAGGTACCAAATCCCATGTATTGTTTTTGTAGATGGATCGAAGCTCATCCTCCATCGCTTCTCGCCATCCTAGGTGCGCCAAAGCTTCAGTTGCATCCTTTGGAAGATGAGTGTATGTCATGTCCTCCATAGCATTAAGGTAGTAGTCATAAAAACGTGAAGGCGGCTGACGTATTCGACTGCTTCGATCAGTCGTGGTTGAAACTCGTGGGACTTGCCTCTGCCTCTAACATTGATAAGTGAACATTAGGTTGAGAGCTTGACTCGACGTATCCGAATGCATAGGCAAGTCAACAGTCAAATCACCACCTTGAATTGGTGTGAGCTCGTCTGAACTTCCAAGATGAGTTGGTGGTTGCAGTAAAAGTCTGGGCCCACTATGATGAGATTCTGGTTCAACTTGGTCAACGCATGGGAAGTTGCGAGCTGGTGCAGATGACTGATGAACAGGAGACGCGGGCTGTCGTTGGACCGGGTTACAGCTTGAGTGTGGATCTAGCAGCCCGGAGTGCTGGCAGTCTTCAATCTCTGGCCAAGGTTCATAGTCAGGGATGGTTGTCGTGTTGGCAGAAGGTGTAGCCAGTGAGAATAACTCTTCATTGAACTAGAAATCCTTGGAGATGAATATTCGCTTGCTTGAGCGGTGGTAATTCCTGTATCCTGTTGACGTCGTGTTGTTTTCCAAAAATACGTACTCCGTGGCACGTGGTGACCATTTCTTCTTGGACGGTTCGGTATTCATGACAAAAGTTTGGCAACCAAACACTCAAAGGTGCTTCACTGAAGGCTTGAGACTTGTGAGCTTGCTAAACAGGGTGTCGCCTCCATTGGCGCTTGTTGTAGTGCGGTTGATGACGTAATTTGCTGTTGAAACAGCCTCCGTCCAAAGCGATGGAGGGAGATTGCTTTCAAATGCCATCCTACGAGCTTTTTCTATCAGACTTCTATTTTTGCGTTCAGCTATACCATTTTGGTGAGGAGTGTGAGCTTGAGTTAGTTTTCTAGATATTCGAGACTCTTCACAAAAATTTACAAATGCCTTTGAGGTGTATTCACCTCCGCTATTTGAGCGTATAGCTTTGATTCTAATATTTCCTTGTCTCTCTATCATGGATTTGAATTGCTGGAACTTGGAAAGTGTTTCACTTTTTAATTTAAGAAAAAACAAGCATGTGTATCTACTGAAGTCATCAGTAAAGGTCATGATATACCTTGAACCGGACGGTGATGGTGTAGAGATAGGCCCGCACAGGTCGGTGTGTATGAGTTCCAGCAACTGTGGTGCGTGGGCCGTGCCTCTCGTACCTTGATCTTTTGTCCTAGTTTCTTTGTAGGCGGTGCAGTAACTAAGACGAGGTCTCTTGTTCGGTATTCGCTCGCGTGTTTGTTTCCCTATGCGGCAAGCTAGACAAAAGGGAAGAGCTGAAAACGAAGAAGGTAGACCGTCGACGATGGCCTTTGATGCCATGAACTGCATAGTTCTAAGATTGGCATGTCCAAGGCCTCTGTGCCATAGACAGGACAATTGTGGCTGTTGATCTTCTACATGAATTACATTGTTGATGGTGGCCGCAGGTGGTCGAAACCTATAAAGTCCATTTTTGAGATGACGGTAGCCCATGGTAACTATATGGTGATTTTTGGGAGTGGGAAAGTCTTTGAGTATCCACACTTTGCCTGAGTCAAACAACAGTTTGTACTTTTCCTTGCCGTCAGTTATTGTTCCTATTGACAGCAAGTTCTTTGTAACTCCAGGCATATACAGAATATTTCCAATCTTTATTTCTCCAAAATCAGTGGAGATTGCCACTTTTCTTTTTCCGGCAACATGCAGTTTCTCACCACCGGCTGTGCTAATTCTCGAGCTACTGCCTGGCTCTAGTTCGCTCAAAAGGTCCTTGCGACCTATGACATGTTTTGACGCTCCACTATCAACGTACCTGTCGTCAGTGGCGGGGCTTGTGCAATGATCAGCAAAGTTTAACTCCGTCAAGTTGACTGCTAGCTCCGGTTCGGAATCCAAGATGTCGTCGTCCGAGTCGCTACTTTCGAAATTGTCGATCAGGTTCACTGTAGGTGTCTCTTGACGGCTTGCTCTGCGTCTCTTCAACTCGGCTACAAGCTCAGGGCAATTTCTCATCTAATGATCCTTCCTTCCGCAATAGTGGTACACTCCTCCATCTTTTCGGCTCTTGGTGCGATCTTCACTTCCTACTGTCATGGTCTTTCGATTTGCAAAGTTCTTCTTGAGTAGCAACGCCTCTCCATCACCTTTCTTGTGACTCCTGAGTTCCCTGCGTATGTCATCCTGCATCAGGATCATCGTAAGTTCGGCTACGGAAGGTAGGACTGGTCTGTACATGAGTGTGTTAACCAAGCCTTCAAAAGTTTCAGGCAATGCCATAAGAACATGTTCTACGATCTCATCATCGGTGATCGTTTCTCCTACACATGCGAATTCATTTATGAGCTCCTTCAAGTTCTACAAAAAAAGAGTCATCGAGCGTCCCTTTTCTAGTTTCAGATTGGTCAGTTTTCGTCTCAACATGAGCTTTCTAGAATTAGTGCTATTGGCGTAAAGATTTTTCAACGTGGCCCAACGTACATCTGGTTCTGTAATATTTGCTATGTACAAGATCACATTGTAGCGGACTGACAAAGCTATCATCGCCAGGGCTTTACTTTTCTGTATCTGTAAGGCTGCTAGCTTTGTGGGGTCTGTGGAAGCTACAGTGCCGACAGGAGGTTCAACAAGCTTCCAAATGTCTTCTCTGGTCATCATATTTCTCAATTTAAAACTCCACACACTATAATTGGGATTCCCTTCTAGTTTCGAGGCATCTCCCATGGTGCTATCACGAAATGCCATATTGGCCTAAGTGTGGTAGAGAGCGTCTCCTACCACATGATCGTTTCTACTGTCTACTCCTTGAAAGGTTCAATCTATCCTGCAATAGTCAGAAGGCTATCTTATCTTGTAACCCTGATCTATTCTGCAATAGATAAAACCTTTTACAATCTCAGACCATGCTTTGATACCATGTTGAGAATCGCTCTTGGCGTGTAGATTGAAACAGATAATAGTTTTGATAAAATCACAAGCTTATATGCCCTTTCAAATGTTAAGCACTACTACTCTATTAGTTGCTCTAGCCTAACTGTCACCACTAATGGTGATTAAGGCACCACTTATCAAGCCTTAACTGATTTACTAATTGGCCACTAATTGGCCGCTTGGTACTTGGTGCTCTACAATCAATATGCCGGTTCAACAGTAATATGAGATCGACTTGGGATCTTGTACGTTAACATGAATAGTCCAGATTATCATTGCTCTCAGGGTGAAGTCCCTAACCTCAGCATTCGGATGGACATTATAGGCTGGCACACCTTCCCACAACTCGAGTAACTCTTTGATCAATGGCTCTAGATAAACGTCAAAATTCTCACTTTTCACTGCGTCTTTGCCCAAAATAAGTAATGCAATGATTACAAAGAATTTCTTTGTTGTTAGCCATGGAGGTATGTTGTAGTTGAATAGTAAAACTGGAGTGGTAGACCAAGTTGATCTGTACAATTTGAATGAACTCACACCATCTGCTGAAAGAGCTAACGTGACGTTCTTAGGGTCACCATGAAAATTCGGTTTGTCAGGGAATATTTGAGGCAGCTTTTGTGCAGCTAGTTTCTAGAATCTGCAGGGAACCTAACTTTTCCATCCGTGCTCTTATGTTGTTCGTGCCATAGTTGCAACTCCGAGAGAGAGGGCGATCTATAGGTTCTTTGTAAATGGGGTATCAAAGGGAAATGCCTTAAAACCTTCCTGGGATACTTCTTCCGTACCATATCTCTAAACCGTGGTTCATCACATACGAGACATCGATCGAGGAGCGACCGGTCCAACCCTGCTTTTTTCTTTCGGAACAAGACACATCCATCAACACATGCGTCTATGTTGATATAATCAAGCCCCAACCTGCTTAACAACTTTGTCAACCCGTAAATCGATTTCGGGAGCGTGTTTTTAGCAGGAAGGAAGTACTTGTGTAGGCCAGCCAACAAGTCTTCCACAAACAAGGAAGTGCAGGTATGAACTGAGAATAGGTTCTTCAAGAATATCGTGGCACTATGTTTAGAAGAGGGGGCACCTTCATACATATCTTGTATTGCTTCTTCCATGACTATTGGGTCAAAGGTCTCCGCATCACTATTCTCTGGAGGTGGTATAACACGTTCGAATTGGCCACATTCATTTCGCGGCTGCTGACCATCATCCACGTCATCGTCATTTGCATCATCGCCTCTACAGTTCACGTCATTTGCGTGATTCAGTGTCTCCAGAGCAATATCAATGACCCTATCCTCATGTTCAAAAGTGTTTTGAATCATTGGTCTCAAGTTCATCCCCTCGTCCCGTTGAGGATGCATATGTTGGTTCCTATACAAAGCCTCCCATTCGGCATCAGATGAATCATAGTCACCAGGTCCATTCCAAACACGATGTTTTGGGTGTCGTTTTCTATCTACAAGGTGTTTCCTCACTTCCTTGAGCTTGTATAACACCTTCTCGTTACAGTCTACACATGGACAAGGCATTTTTCGAAGCCTGCACATCCTATACCTCAAACATTCTCGTCGAAACATGCAATTGTCCCTTTGTCTTTGACGGAGGGGGTCGTTGAGAGGAAGCCTTTCATGATTCATCATCAATGCACCATTAAGAATGTAGTTTCATGTAAATCTCCAGCTGTATGTCGGTGTGCATAACCAAGGAATAATATCAGTTGAGTGCATTGTTAATTGAAATGTAATAGACTTTTTGATAACTTAGTTGTAGACCAGTTCAGAAATAAAATAAATTGAAATCGAGGAGCATTGAACTGTGCAGTGAAAATGTACATTGTTTAGCCTTGTAAATGAAAATATGGAAAAACTTCACCTAGTCAAGAGTTTTAACTTTTGGCCTATTGCAGACGTTCAAAAGCATAAGCATTAAACCAAACAGTGCAATTGTAGGATGTTTAGTGTTAGAAATTTACTTACGTCAAAAGTAAACGTTTCTCTGGATACTTGTAATAGAGCAACTTTGTTGACAAGTCATTTACTAAATTCTGTACAAACACCAAAAAATTGAAAAGTATAAAGTAAAAGCATTGGATGAAAATTTTTCATTGGATGAAAAAAAGTCGCGAAAATTAAAAGGAAATATGACTGAGCACCGGCTACTAAATTGCCAACGCTGTCAAGGCACAACTCCCAACACGCTCTATTTACAATCGATAAGACGTAGGATTAACAACAGGAGAGGTCATCATAGTAGTTTTAGGGTTGTCATTACTGCAAACCACCATTAGAATGTGCAATCAGTAGTAATTATGCAGTTGGAAGTCGTACATCTGATAGCTATGAATGCTGAATTGGAGTCTGATGGTGGAAGCGCCTCCCAAGATTCGAGCATGCGTGAAGAAGAGGATGTAGAGCCATGTGAAGAGAACGAGTACCTGCATAGAAGAAATGAACGGGTTGCGGAGCTGCGTGCTCGGGTTGCTCCTCTCAAAGAAGCAGCAAAAAACTTGGAAGTTCTTTCAACTAACCCTAATAGATGAGTGACCGTTCTAGATCGTTGCCACGTGCAGATGTAGGCGTCAGTGATTTTGTTGCTACTAATTTCCTTTTTGCAAGCTTATAGTTGCAACTCCAGTAAAGTAACTTGCTACTTGTCTATTTAAACTCTAAGTTAACTCTAAGTAAATTGCTACTTGTCTATGTTCCCTGCAAGTTCTATCGTTGCACATTTCACCGTTTTTCTACCCTACTTGCGCTTACAGAAAAGAGTCTTTCAGGCCCCCATGTTGTGAAGCTCTGATCAACGCATGCACGCCAACACTCTCCGACGAATTCGTTTTTCGACGGAGTTCACGTTTGAAAGTTGGAGCGCTTTTTAGAGGAATTCCGGCAAATATAGCTACCAGGAGCAACATCATGGGTGAGGAGTCACAGGATAGAATTTAGGATAGCGACGACGGTGGTTACATGCCCGGTAACATGACTTGCCATACTCTTTTGCTCATGCAGGGTTTCAGTTGCACGAGATAGAGAGGAATTGTAGGGTTTCCAAACAACAACCAAGCTCCAATAATGATCTAGGTATTTGGCATAGGTTTTGAGGGCTTCAATTTCAAATTAACCATAGAAAAGTCGAAGTAGGGTTATTGTGTTCAAAGGATAATTATTTGTAAAAAAATCTACCTTATAAGTTGTTTTTAGTCCAGTTGGTAGGTTCTCGTGTAAAAGGCACTTTTTTTAAATATTTTATTCTTATTGAGCTTGTTCAATTTGATTTTTGACATTGATACATCTAAATCTATTGTCGTATTAATAGGATATGAAGAAGATATGGACATGTGCGAGGAAGCGGTTGCAAACACAACGGATGTGGTGCGGTCCTCAAGCAATAAGTAGAGGCAGGCCTTCCAACCACCGGGACATGCAGGATCACGTCCAGCTAAGTCTTCCAGGTCTGCTGAGATCCGCTACACCTCCAAAACCCGTGAAACTTTTCAAACACCCATCACTTCTTAAAGGCCCAATAATTCTCATGTGCATCAGATTCCTCAAGGACAATGGCAATGGACACCTCAGGGGTGGACATGGAACCAACAGTCTTGGAACTATCCACCGACACAACCAACATGGCTTGGTGTTCAACCACCACCCAACTCACACCCAATGTCGTGGTCTACGCCTCTACCCCAACAAGGATCACATACATGGACTTTGACTACTACACAAGCGCAAATGATTCCAAATCAACATGTTGGTCCACAACAATGGATTCAGCCACAAAATAGAGGGCCGCCGCCGACATACCCATCAAATCCAATGGGCTCAGTCTCATACAACATATTTGCTGCAGGGCCACCAAGTTTTGCACATCCCATCTGCATCACTTGGGCAGGATATAGAAGCAGCACATCCTTTGGATCAAGAAGATCAACTGCATGAGGAGACATTACATGTTATAGAAGATGAAGACAAAAGGAAGCGAGAATCACAATCTTGGTCGTCAAGGAGGTCATATAGAAAACAAATGTTACAAATTGCCAAGGAGCGCAAGGAAAAGGGGCTCAAGCCATATTTGGTAGTCTTGAACAAAGGAGGTGAGGTGGATGGAGCTTCTATTGGAAAATCGTTCTAGGAGGCAATATTGAGGCGTTATGTCCCCAAGATGATGGACTTGAGCTGCGTCAACTACGCTAAACAAAAAGAACACACAAATAAAAACTTAAGGGATGCGTTCAATGAAGAGTTTGAGTTTGTCGATAACACTTTTGATGATGAGGGTTATCATAAGAACATTGCAAACTAGATCACAAAAGAAAGGGCTCGATTGAAGGATATGTATATGAGGGAAAAAACAAAATCCCAAAAGAAGCCAGAGGATATTAAATGCCCGCCATACATTGAAGAAGTGCTGTGGGACAATCTGAAAAAGTATTGGGAGATGCCTTCGACGGAAGAAAAGTCTCAAGAAATGCGATATGCTCGATCAAAAGTAAAAAACCTCAACCGCACTGGTCGCCAAGGCTATTCAAGAAAAGCTGCAAAGTTGGTGAGGATTCTACATATACTTGTTGTTTATTGATTTTCTCTCTTATTTAAAATTTTAATTTCAAATTAGATTTCATGTTGAAGTTAGATATCAAAAATGAGTGAGCAACTACTTCTACTTTGAGCATCATATTAGTTCAAATATGATGAGCATGAAGAGATTGGAAATATATATCCTCCTCAAGTGTTCCATTGTTATGATTTCATGTACTGCTTATATGAATCCATGACATGAAATCAGAAAAGGAGAAGGAACAATAGCCCTGGGATCTCGGATCTAGCGGAAGACATACAACAAACGCAGTTACAACGAGCATCAGTAAGCATATGTGAAACCATGTTTTTCGTTTGTTTCCAAATGTGCCTATTACCTTTTTTTTGTAATCATTCATGTTCGTTATAACATATCTTGCTGCTACTTTGTAGTCCTATCATATGAAATAACACATCTGAAGAAGGTCCACCAAAGTTAGTTGTCGGTTTCTATTCAGGAGAATATGGAAATGAGTTGACTCTCTGGTTGAAGTAGTTTACAAACATGGTGGGTAGCATAAATCGCACTTATAAAATGGTATTGTTACTTTATCAACATATATACATCAATGTTTGGCCTATTTGACACTGCTAGTTTTGATAAAGTTTTACTAAAACTTCTAATTCTTAGGGAATCTACATGCTCTATTAGCTTGAGAATATGATAGTGACCTATAATTGAAAAAATGAAGGTGTTGCAGAAGAAGGTATTTTGAGAAAGAAGAAGATGAAGGCAAAATAGATGATACTCTATCATTGCTCGTGTGGATCTAACGACCTAAAAATCATTTTATTTTTCATCATTTTATTATACCTCGACGAGATTTGTTTGAATATTTCCTTGTCACTCTTAATTGTACTTCAAAAATAGAAAACAGAAACTGGTCATAGTCATGTCACCCTGTGTACATTTGTTTTCTTGCAGGATCTAACGCGTAGTACTGCAATGAGACTTTCAGTATAGGAGAAGAATGCAAAAGACCAAGAGGAGTCGATGAAAGCCATAGATGGAAAACTTAACACGGCCATAGAAGTTGGGGCACGAAATGTTGTTGATATGAGTAGAATGGAGAACATGCTTTTGCACATCGTGAAAAGAATGAATGTTACTGTACCGACAATGATTGAGCCGTCGCATACGAATACAGAAGAAGACAGTTATGCCACTGCATCCCATCGTGCCAAGCCAAGGCCAACAGGAAATCCCTCTACATCACAGGGGCAGAGAGATCAAACTCCAGTTTTTCTGATTAATAGTAATGACCTTCGTCCTAACAAGGAGGATGGCGTAACATCTGCCATGCTGCAATGTACTGATCGAGTTGCAAGAATTTCGCGAGGTTCTTTATGTGATAGCCCTTCTAGGGACAGAGTGGTGCGGTTTACTTCAACTCCAAACACTACAAGTGTTAAGCATGGACATAGCAGGACAAAGATACCAGCAAGGGAGATCGAGCAGTCGAATACCATGGAGACCTTCAACAACGTTGAGGACAGTACTATTATATCTAGCATCTCCCTAGAGAAGGCCGATGTAGATATCTTTACATCACCTGCAGCCCCAAACAGTGTAAGAGTACATGGTGCTTCCACAAACCCCACCGGAAGTACGCGTAACACCAGAGCAAGTTATAAAAAATCTGCAACAATGGACGGCTCACAAATATCTTCCAAAAGATGCAAGCGGAGCAAGAAGCACATATTTGAAGGGGGTATTGTTGAGGACGATAACAATAGAAGCAACCAAAGTCAGGTGAGTGCACAGGGCAAGACTGCGGTGGTTCGTAAAGAGCCTTTAAGTATGTTTTCCTATACTAATGTTTGGTATTCTATTGTTGTTACAGGATGCTGAAGACACTGGTCTAGGCTGGGTTGTGGACACAGGGCTGTCGGTAGGTTTGTTAGGAAAGGTTCCATCATCAGTGGTTCCTCCAGAGGATGTTGTAGGAATAATAAGAGCACTACTCCATCCAAGACTCTCATACAAGTAATAGTACCTAGATGTGTGATATTGTAGGTCCATATATATAGTAGAGTTGTTGAAATCAACTAATTTAAATTTGAATTTGGAGCTTTGATTTGCAATTTAAACATGATGACAAGATGTACCTCTTAGATCGAAAGGATGCGACACACAAGGTAGCAATTGGAGAAGTCAATGGCCTACATGAAAGCCAAGACTTGTTTCACATGAGCCCAATTCCACCTGGATGGCTTTGCATAAACGTGTTAGAGGCGTTTGATAAGAAATTTCCGTTGATGCACCCCCATGAGCCTGCTGAAATTGGAGATACTATCAATGGACTTGTACTATGGAAGCAAGAACATGTACAGCGATGTGCACATGATTCAAATTATTGATGAAGAAGAGCACGAATTGGGGTCGGATGCAGAAGTATCAGGTGTGCCTCTCTATTTTCTAACCTGACATGGAACAATATTTTGATGCACAACATCACACAATGAGTCTTTGATGTCGTTACCTATGTACTATGGCATGTCATTCAACTCCTTTTGAACCCATTTGTATGTTTCACTTCAACTAAAGGTACGTTGCAACAACCTCATAGCCGGTAAGCACATACGCACATACTGAGCGTGACATATGAAATTCAACCAAGAGAGGATAGCAATTTTTTTTAAGTTCATTTTTGGTTTTATCTTTGCAACTTGCTTATCTAAATCCACCATGCTCTATTTTGTTGCTATATATTTGGTTTGGAGCAAAGTATTGATGAACGCTAAATTTCAATGGTTGTCCATGAATCCATATGTATTGATCCCTACCATTCACCTACACAGTACCCGGAAACAGTAGAATGCACCCTCAAATAATGAGTTTCTAATATCAATTTTTACTCGTTGCATCTCCATTTCGTGATTCCAAGTTAGAAACAGTGGGTATGATATTACAATTTTACTTTTGTACATTTTTTCTCTTAGTTGGGCGAATGGAGTCAGAAGTGGTTGGTTGTTCAGACTAAACGATATATGGAAGTGGATTGCAATGTTAGAGTCTTGTTTTGGCAACAATTTTCTGTCAAGTTTTTCTTGCACCATGTAAGAACTTGTTCTTTTTTGCACATGCTCTTCTATTTTGTTTCTACTACTGACTACCGTCCTTTTGATCTTATTGATGTTACCGGTAGTGAGCGTTTTTGAGTTTTTTTATTTACTTTTATTTTAATGGTGTGCTGGCTACCTTGGTGATGAATGTGGTCACAGTGCAAAGTTGATAGAATTCAATTCTTTTAGAATAAAGTAGAGCTTTTGACCTTTTGTAACACTTGCAAACCTCAATGGAGTTTTTCGAAAGCCAAGTGTGAATTTTAATTTTTGAGAAGAGGTGTCGGCAATGGCAATTTGATGCTCTCTGGCTTGGAGGACACTTCAGTAATGCACGACAGCATAAGTCTGTCTTTCTGTTTTTATTATTCCACGAGCCATCTGGTATAGTGTGAATTTCAGCAAGACTTGATTTGTATATTTCCTCCTCACGTAGCAACCACGTTTAAAGAATGGTGGACTTGCTCGTCTACAAATTGCAGAATTTTTACTCAGCTTCTTTTAGAGCAAAGGATGCACATGGTAAGCACATGATGTAGTGCATTTGGCATCTTTTTTGTCGTGAGTGCGTGATAAATTTTTCTTTTACTGTTGGGGGATTATTGGAGGCGGTCTTGGTTTGGTTTTTGAGGATCTGGAGCGGATAACCTTAGCCTTGGAAAATTGCAAGGTAGTTCCACGTATCGCTTAGATTTAACCTCAATGCCATATTCTATGAGGTTTTGAAGATCCAAACAATGTTAGGTTGGTTTCTATTTGGCTGCGTCAACTCTCGAGCTTTTTGTACCAGTTAGTGTTTTGCTATATTAGAGTAACTAGGGTGGAAAGATGCAAGGAACAGACAAAATCTAGTTTCAAAGTGTCGGACACTGTAGGACATTGTGGTGTAGGCAGGTATGATCTGGGGCTGAGGAGGAGACATGGGGGACCGAATGGAGAGAATGAAAGTTCTTCATACTAGGAGCTCACTGTTGAGACTACAATTGTCATCGAAAGTGGAGCAATCAATAAGGTAACCTTTTATCCGTCTCTACACATAATTCATGAAATGTTTTTAGCGTGTACGGTTTGAATCTACTGTGCAACTGTTTGAGTGAATGATTTTGGGAATGATATGTGAGTGAATGAGTTTGGAAATGTCAAGATTTCCATGAGAATAATGCGAACTTGAACGAATATTAAAGGACAAAACTCGATACAATCGAGCTTGAAGCTGTCATAACAATGTACATTGTATGCTTACACGGTTTTAGAACATGAGACATAGTTATTACCGGTTTACCATTTGGAGAGAATTGTGCCATAAATTTTTCTTTGCTGTGTAATGGTGATTTAAAAAGTGACACCAATATCCGAAACAACTATCAGAACATTCAGAGATGAGCCAAACAAAAGAGGCATTACATGACCTTAATCCTTTCATGTGTCTATAGCCGTTAGTCTAATGAGAACTATTTCAAAGAAAAGAGAGCAAATTAAGTGAGTATTTTGAGCAGACTAGGTCAATTGTAAGCTTCACGACAACTTTTAGGGTTATGGAAAGCATCCAAACCCTGCGACCTCCAACCCAAACCCTAAACCAATCCAGCCCAATCGACGCCCAAACCCTAAACCAGCATGTCCCGAGCATGTCCTCAAACCCTAGATGTCTATCGAAAGCCCCAAGATCTGGTCTCCGCCAGCAGCCCAAGACGACACATCACAAGAGTGTTAATCAAACCTCCATCCGCAGAACCAGTGTTATGGACGCCTCCAGCGTTTAGGGTTCCGTCTTTCGGCAAATATCCCATATGGTTTTTCCAGCACTCACTCGCAGTCATCAGCATAAAATCGCCGGCCTCCGGTGGTAAGAGCACACCTTTCCCAGCCTCATGGCTCGGATCAAGTGTGGCCATTCATCCCGTGTGTTGATTAGGGTTGAGGGTGCAAACCCTAGGACCTCCATCCCAGGCCATGTCTAGACCCAACGACACGGGCAAACCCCTAAACCCTAAACCAACATATTCGGGGCATTTCCTTTAACCCGAAAACCCTGTACGTCCATCGTCAGAACCAAAATATGCTCCTTGCCCGCAGCCCAAAACCCCAAGTTACAAAGGTGCTACGCACAGCTCCATCCCTAAAACAAGTGCTATGGATGGCTTCAGCGGTATGCTCTGGTCCGTGGACATGTATCCCATATGGTTTGTCAAGCAAACACTCGTGGTCATCAGCATAAAACCGCGAGCCTTCGGTGGGAAGGGCTCGGAACAAGTGTGGCTATTCATCCCGTGTTTAGTAATCCCGAGTTGCGTCCAAACCCTAGGACCTTCATCCCGGGATGCATCCACACCCAAGGGTCTTTATCAAGGGTTGCAGTGGTGTAGCTTTTTAGGTTTGATATATGTCCCATATGGTATTCACGGGAATGTGAAGTACAGATGTGCCGACCAACTACATTCCTCCATCTCAGCTTCCAGTGTTATGTCTCTTCAACTTGTGCTATGTCCGCTCTAGTATGCCACATCTGGAACAACCGCTGCGGTTTAGAAAGTCCGTAACAATCTTACACGTAAATCAACAAGCCATATATCAGCTGTGTGCGATGATCCCAAAGCGGAGTTCTGCAATGCTCAAAGCCGGTTGACAATGCCATACATTGAAATCAGGGTTGTGCCCTGTCCCAAACTAATAGGAATACAGTATAAGGAAAAAACATTTAAAATGGATGCTGTAGTTGCATTTTGTACACAATGCAATGATTCAGATCATAGAAGAAGAATAACCTATTACGACTTTTTATTGTGCACTGACGCAGATCTCGTACCAGTGTTATGGATCGCGTGATTTTTGAAATCCATCCTCCACATATATACAATATGTTGTGTCCTGTTCAAAGTCGTATGCGTCTCTGTCATGCTAAAAGGGATTACGAGACTCCATTCTGTTCAAGGTCCCGAAATTGAACCTCTCCCAATGCAAATTTCATTCTTCGGATCAAGTGTTATTCCACTTCTTAGAGGCCACAGCTGGAACCTAATCTGCTTCTGCACAAGTCTCCAACACTCCTACACGCATATCGGCAACTCCATTCACGTATGTGCTTTTTAGGTTTAGGGAACCAGATGGTACCTTTTCAGCAGTGATTGGAAGCTGCGATGGACCGATCCATTAAATATTATGTTACCACAGTGTTATGCACATGAATACAGCTATTTTCAGCACGCGTGACAGCTGTGCGCGTAGACCGGATATTCCATCGTTGTGAACTATATGTGCCTGTATAACTCCGGACTGGTTCATGGTAGTCTTTTTCTCCATCGTGGATTCCTCATTAGTTGGCGAGTTAGAGGAAGAGGTCACGGAACAGCTGTGCAAAGTGGTTTAGGAGAGAGATAGCGTAGTGCAAGCCCAGATGGCAGTGGAGGAAGTTTTAAGCACGGGTGTCAACAAGGAGCAGCAGGTTCGGAGTTACAGCAGTTATGGTGGAGGGATACGAGGAGTTGTTTCTAAGAAGTCGTCCAAGAGACATCTTCCCAAGCCGTCAACGCGAGCATCAATTCGTCGCCGTACCGCCAAGAATGCTGGGAGAGAGGAATTATAGCGACTTGCAGCTATACCAACCACCACGTACTGCAAGCTTCTTAGAGCAACTGGCAACGAGCTCCCTTCGTGGGCCTCGGGTAGTACCAGCGATGAAGGTCCGTAGAACCAGTGTTATGGTTAATATCTCCACGTTGCTGCACGCTTTGTAATGCACACTTATTTGAACACGACCATGGCCGTTGATATGAGAAACTGACTCACCATGGGATACTTCTATCTAATCGCTGCACCGTAGACATAGTTGGTACATTCGGACAAAGCATTGTAGGTTTTGTTTGCAATTATCGTGGAATTTCTCTTCATTATCGCACCCTAACATGTTACTTTAAAATCACGCCACGTCACAAAGCTTAACCAATACCCGAGGTTCACATAGAAACACATGAAGCTTCGGAATAAACAAATTAGAATCACTCCATGTTTATAGCACACGAGCGCACGAAAATTGTGCATAGAGAGATCGAACACAACAACATATATTGAAAACCCTCGTAACAGGCTTTAAACACTCCCTTTTATAACTGTGTTCAAATACAACAAGCTGCGGGATGCATCGTACAAATTACCTTTTCCCTAGGTATCAAAAACCACGAGTTTTGAATCTAAGATCTGCGACAAGGCAAACTGTCCATTGCATCCGCCCTTACCCAGGACCTAGACACCGGTAATAAAAAACTAAATTTCCCAGAGTCTGGATCGCTACATAACACTGCGTTCTGTTTCGAGGCGACCAGCAATGTGAGCATTCTTCCATTCTGAGGTTTAGGTTCTTGGGTTCCGGGTGTGTTCAAACTAAAATTGATCGCCGTCATTGGACAACCGGATGGCCAGAATCGGGCCCCGAATCTCGAAACAACCGGTGTTATGCTATTTGGAGACTCAGATTCAGATTCAAATCCAAGCTTGCCACTGGACCTCCATGCACCGTAATATATTTACCACGTTATAATTGTATGCGTTCATTTTGCAACCAAGGCGATTAAACCATTGAACCGATTGTGGCAAATTCCTGCTTCGATGTCCTGAAAACAATAAGGCAGACTACAACGCTGGTTTTATCTCGGGGAAGATCGGTGTCAATTTGAATGATGCGGGCCTTAGCCTTTATGATATCTATAATTGCAAGCTTGCCAATTGAATGCCCAACGATAGGATGTTCAATGAGATGATGTTTATAACATTCAAGATTTCAACATACATTTGGGTTCATAGCACAACCCATATTAAAGACTGAACCATTTTACATGTATAGTCCCCAAGCAGGAATACATCTGACATCCGAGTGCAAATTTGATGAATGGTCATTACGGACAGTCTTGATTACGGGTAACCTCGCTCGAGAAAATCCTTCTTGCGAACTATACTATCACCCAAGTCGTCATTTACTTTGATGTGGATGGGAGCAGATGCAGATGCGTCGATTTTTCCCTTCGGTGTGTCGGATTGCAGACTCTTGATTCTGCCAAGAACACTATTGAAGTCGGCGAGTAGGTGACCCATCAACAAGTCTTGTCCTTCAACGTGTTCGATTAGCGCAACGGCCTCGTTGCGGAGTGTGTCGAGGAGATTTCCTTGAAGTCTGAACCGCTTGACTTGCTGAACACCTGTGGTGCTGGCTCCAGCACATTTTTGGCCCGCTTCAGTGTTCACCTCCGTTGATACATAACACTGAGATGGATTCAGCATTTCGCGACGCCACCATTGAGATTCCCTAGTGTGCGATCACAATACCTTGCAATAGTCCCCTCAGCGAGATCAGGACGCAACATTTGAAGGACCTTCACCTGATGCTTGCATATATTGGCTCGTTGAGCGTGAACGCATGTGCAAGAAGCGAGGTCCGTAGTTAGAATATGCACCGTGTAGATGAGTTCCCTAGACTCCAAAGACACTACCCGCGCTGGCCCTCCGTCATTCTCTGGGAGACGCACATCACCGTCCGGTATAGTCCTTGCCTTGATAATCGATCTAACAGCAACGGCTTGCATCTTGCTGTTGTCGATGAACCCGTACATCTTCCGGAAATGCTAATACCAGTAATGCTGTGACACTGCCATCAGCATGTGGATCTCCCAATCCACCCGTCGCCCTGCTAAGCGACACCGTTCCGCTTTCAGGACCAACTTCAAATACCCATGGTACCTCTCGATTGCAGAGTTTGTATCCTGCCCCGCATAAGAGAGATCACGAAACCCCACAACCCACATGTGCACCTTGTTCAACCATTGGCTGCGCATGTATTCCCAAACATCTGGGTACAAAGGGAACTTCTCCTCCAATTGAGCTAACTTCTCGGTTGCCCATGGCACTGCTGCATCTCCAGAAGGGCCCGTTTTGTCATACATAATTTTCCCCAGCTCCCGTAGAACATCCTCCCGCTTCTCATGATCTGGATTCTTTATGCATGTTTGCTTTTGTAAGGCTCTTCGCACGTGCCACAAGCATAAGAAAATCTTCGTACTTGGTCACACTTCCCTGGGAATGACAGCAGTTGGGGTTACTTACAATGAACGCCAACATCCAAATTAGTGTTATGGCAGCAATCGTAATGATCCTTTATATTAAAGTGAGACCAATAGAGTAACGATCCAAAACAACTATGTTTAGAAAACGTACAAAAGGCTATTTATCTCTCCCGGTGCGCAATCCACGATGAAAGCACTGGGACACCAATCTGCCTGTTCTGTTGTCATGGCTGAATTCAATGCTTTCAGCCATGGCAGTAGGTCTGCTTGGGCAAAGTTGCTCGTAATGATGAATGCCACCGGAACACCGTTGTGATATTCATCGAACACCATTACGGTGTACAAAGGGAACTGAGGTCAAAGAACACAACAACGAGTAGTGTCAGAAGAGGTGTGTCGAATGGCATAACACTGACAGAGCAAAAAATAACCTAATTGACATGTGAAAAAAACACACATGGTCTATGACTGTACCTTTTTAGAGTTCGTGCGAAATGTGGCATCCATGGAGATCCCTCCTGCGTGACCGTACTTCAGCATCATCTTCTTTTGCCACGATGTTTGAATGCCCAAAGTGAATGGCATGTTACCACCCGTTAATGCCCCTCGCACCTCTTCCGTCGTTGTCTCCTTGTAGTAAAACCACTCGTGAGGATTCCGCTGAACCCACATTCGAACGCTAGTTGCATCATGTTTGTGCAATCTCCATGTTTCGCTATAAACACCATTCGCGAGATTGTACACGTCCTGTTCTTCAAGGAAAACGTCCCGGTCAACGTCGTATGAACCCTTTCGGAAGCGGACTTGTAAGTCCTCCAGATGCTTGTCCATGATCTACGCAGCACTTTATCCCTCCCGAATCCAACCTTGCACCTTCTCAATCATTTCTTGAGACAAGTGTGCTTGAAGAGCACTCCTATCCCCAATCTTCAAATCACCGTGTACGACCAGGCCCCTGTCGTTGGTATGCCTTGGGTGAATTATGCAAATTTCGGAAATATGAGGCAAGTGATATAATGATTTCACCGTGAAAGAAGCCTTACATCCTAGTTTAATCGACTCGCCCTACTTCTTTCGTGAATCGTACTTTGCCTTGGGCTTCGTGGCAGTTTCTTCTACTTGTGGCTCCAGGTTCAGATCGGAAAGCTCAGGTTTTTGGGCAATGGATGTCGTCAGCCTGGACATGGCAGCAGTGATATCCCTCTCCGGGTCAGTGTTATATAATGGCGGATCAACCTCCATATCAACCGGTACCTCATTCAAATCAAGTACTGTAGAAGGTTCACTCGCAACAGCACATGCGTGGCGTGGTGCCCGCGGTTTACGCCCTGCTCTTGTTGTCTGGACGCAAGTACAGGTTCCTCCTACTTTAGTCCTTTGACCGTTGTTGTCAGTCGAGCCAGTGTTATGGCAGCAGGCAGCCGCCAGAGTCTGCGACATCTTTCGAGCACGGGGCTTCTTCGGCGGTTTCGGAGGCGCAGCAGATTCCGGTGGCTAGTTCAAATCAAACAAGAAAGGAGGAGTATTCGCAACCGCATCTACCTTGCGTGGTGCCCGCGGTTTACGCCCCGCTCTCTTTGACTGGACGCAACAACCGGTCCCTCCCACGTCAGGACATTGGCCGTTGTTGTCGGTCGACCCAATGTTATGGCAGCAAGCACCCGTCGCAGGTTGCAAAACCTTCCGAGCACAGGGATTCCTCGGCAGTTTTGGAGGCGCTGTGGTGCTAGGTGGTTCATTCACATCAAGCAGGAAGGAGGAGTACTCGCTTCAAGAGGTACCTTGCGTGGTGCCCGCGGTTTACGTCCAGGGCCAGTGTTATAGGTGCCTGTCATCGTCAATGCCAGCTTCACTTTTCGAGCCCGAGGCTTCCTGGGCGGTTTCGGGGGTGCCGTGGATTCACCTGCCATTATGTTCTTGACCGTGGGACGTTTTTTTCTAGTCTTTGGAACCATGTCTTCGGTGATGTCCTTCACAATGCCGCTGTAGTCTTGAGGTCCATATTGGCAACTGAACCTATATAACACGTGTGGAGTTTCAAAGACATTCCGCACAAGAGCTTCAAAGAGGAACAAGTACGTAAGAGTTTCGAAGGGTAATGGTGGACGTTCAAACCTCTTGAATAGTAGTCCGGCCGTGGCTCGTACTCTTGAAGCAACCTTGAACACGTGCTTCTCAATCACAACATATTTGCATGAGATCCCTCCTTTAGCACCCTCCATGCCTGCGACAAAATCGTCGACACGATCAGAGTTCACATAACACTGTTGCACAACGGGCGTTTTTCCGTGCAATCCACGCTGCGTACGCTCCAGCATCCTCCACTCAACATCTCCAGCCCCCCAAGGTCCAGGAGCAGGGTGTCTACCGTTCCTCTCGATGGCCGCAATAGCTTCTTGGAGGGAAGATTGAACCAGAGCTTCAAACCCTAAACTGTGACCGTCCTCATGCTTGGGGTGAACAACAGCTCCAGAAGCTGCAAGTGTCGAACTCCCCCCTAACACGGCCATGGCGCACGACTAATTTCACCTTTCCCTAAACCAATCCAAAGCAGAAGTTCTGAGGGAGACGATGCCCAACAAATCACTGACTCTGGCAGGGTTGTGCAAGCTCACGTAGATCTGGGTAAAGTGGAATTCTTGAAGGTAGCAATAGCTTGTTGGGGGGAAGATTGAATCGGAGCTTCAAACCCTATACTGTGACCGTCCTCATGCTTGGGGTGAACATTAGCTCTAGAAGATGCCAAGCCCCATTAACTCCCCCCTACCAAACTTGTGTAGATCTGTCTTTACCTTTCCCTAAACCAATCCAATGCAGGAGTTGTGAGAGAGATGATGCCCCCGATATCAC
This sequence comes from Pohlia nutans, assembly GCA_022496805.1. Classification (NCBI taxonomy): domain Eukaryota; kingdom Viridiplantae; phylum Streptophyta; class Bryopsida; order Bryales; family Mniaceae; genus Pohlia; species Pohlia nutans. Next base: position 5,990,075 of record CM040106.1, on the reverse strand, counting down.
TGACTCCGGCAGGGTTGTGCGGCTCGTGAAGGTGTCGTAGGGGTAGCGGGTGTCATACGGGGTAGTGGCTCGTGTCGTTGGGTGTATAAATCAAAACTGAGCGTGGCCATCTGCTGCAGCTTGACCAGGCACTGTCTGAGGATGTTAAAGCCCATGTTTCCGAGGCGATCAACAAAATGAATGCTGCACTCATACCTAATAGGTCGAATATTCCATTGTCACGTTCTGTCCAAAATACCGGCCGCTACATTGACAACTGCAAAAAGCACCAGGAATGAGAGCAAGCATGCAATGTGTTTGAAGAGAAGTGCAATAAGGCGCGCCTAGCCGTGTTGCATGAGAGCCAGGTGGCATGGGCAAAGATTGCAGCAGAGAGGACTGAGGCCATACAGTGGGATTGGTGCCCTATTTGGTGGGTTCTTAGGAGTCAGCCTGAAATCCTCAGAAAATTGCCACCACAACCGTGGAGGCACGATGGTAAGTCCAGTTGTAGCGTTTAGGGCGGGTAAACAGAATTTTCTAAGTGCAAACAATATTCTGGCAAACAGTATTATCTTAGTGCCAAAATCATATCAGTTTTACGATGTTTAATATTGTGAGTGATATACTTTCACAAGTCATTGGTATGCTTTGAAACGTATGCTTTGAACTGTTACACTTCCAACGATACAGTGGTTTAGGTTATGATGTCCTTTATCTCCTTGACTGCACACCATGCTTACTAACATCCCCACTACCTTCTCGGAGCACGAAGCCAGAGAAGTCAGGAACATTCTTATTGTCAACAGAGTCCAATGTATGAAGCCAGACATCCTGGTGTATGTTTTCCGGATGCTATTCTACAATTTCTTTGGGAGGTTCTGGCTCATATCCTGTACGCAGTGGGGACTGAAAGAAGATTTTTTTCCCGTTCCTGATTCGATCACATTTCAACGCGCGGTGTTGGCCTTGGTATCTTGCGGTCACTATCTTTTTGCAGACCTTGGCGGGATCAACAATGGTGTTGCGAATGGACTATACAGTCTGAGCCTTGACAAACACGAATGGTCAGATCGGGGTGCAAGTGTGCAAGCCGTACTCGATTGGGTAAAGACGGTGCAGATTCGTGCCCTCCAAGACTTTGCCGTCGAGGATGAGCACCGATTTGTCCAGACTTGGTGCACTAAGTCACACTAAGCATGGGGCGAACAAAGCAAATCTTGGAGCCGTGCCCTATGCATCCGAGAGAACATTGGCATTGGATGGATATGTGACGAAGTAGTTCAGGAATGGAGCACTGATGCATGGCATGCCCGCGAAGAGCTTCATAGAGGAATCCGGCAGTTTCACAGTGCGGTGGTTGATGAAGATGCAGCTTGGTGGATGCGCCACCGCACACGGGATGCTGCGTGCGTAGGGTGGATTAAATGGCACCGGACAACAGGCAAAGACTTCACAAAGTGCACCACTAAAATGGCACCTAAACGCCAAGAAGAGGCGACTGTTGTACCAGTGGAGGAACATAACATTGGGAATGCCGTAGAAGAGATCAAAGGTTCAGCCTCAGTCCCTTCACAACCCACGAAAAGAGCGGATGGGGTTATCCTGCTTGTAGAAGGAGGGGTTTCAATTCATGATAATGGGATCCAGAGTGCCCCCAAACTGATTACTCCATCGCAGGTATTGAACTCAGTACGCATCTGTGCTGATACGTACACTGATGAAGAACTAGGCGCAAACATTAGCTACAATCAGATCGCTAAGATAGAAGTGGAAGACGTGTCAGGCATCGCAAAAGATAACCTGTCGGGATGCATTGCATCGAGGTCTACCCATTACATTAAGGGAGTTCATTGTTTGGGCGCGGTAAGTATCGCTTCGATTCCCGGTGAGGGAGGTTGACCACTGCCCATCGCTGGAAAATGTGCAAAGCCCAGGTGCTGGGGTCATTAGGCTTAGGGGCAGCGCTTTTGTGGCTTCACCTGTATACAATAGAATTTTCAATGTAATGACCGGTGATACGACAATAGGTACTGTCTCGGACTATTTGCTTATGCTTAAACCGCGAGAACATTGAGGCCACGTGGCCAACTACTTGGGTAACCAAAACTAGAGAGTCGCAATCTTGTTTGGCAGCATCTCAGCACAGCCACCTAAACCCACCAGCACAAACATCAGCGTAAATTGTATTCCAGGAGTACAGATTTTAGACAGCTCACAGTGTTATAGATGTGGACCAAAAGGTTCTACGTTGCCCATCAAACCTCTCGTACACGAATAGGACATACGTGGTACACGATTCTATTAATAAATCCACGATGTTGTTCCATTACGTTGTGCTTATAATATTTTATTGATATCATAGTGCCGGTTAGTGTTATGGACAGGCGCTGCAGTTTGAGAGTATACATGGCATCACTACAGGCAACAGATATAGCGAAGCGTGTCATAGAAGACTCCACGACACAAAACGCTTTAAGTTTGGTGTTGCTAGTCAAGGCGGCTCAATTTCCATTCGATGCATAGTTATGGCTCTTCCTCACCTTCATTCCAATGGTGTCCGTTGCAGGCTGCCATGCGAGGAACCTTGAAGCTCTTGGCGGAACTGGAATCTACCGCGTTCTGATCTACCGAGTGGAATCGCCATGGTGACGAAGTGTACTGTACATGTGAAGCTTGCCCCAGATGCCGATGCCAAGTTGAGTGGACCTTTGGTGGCACCTAGCATTCAATCCTTTCTTGTATCTGGACTGGAGAAGGACGTGGTTCAGAGCTTGGTTTGGCCAAAGCTTGTCGTGGGGAGAGCTGGAGGAGTGGTTCGCCAAATGGCACCTCTGCACGTAGTGTGCAAAGCATGGAGATGGGACATGGACGTGACTACCACGCCATAGGCTGCTCTTCAACATCACTATATAGATGAGAGTCAAGAGAGCTGTGGCTTTTTCGTTGATTCGAGTTACTTGTCCGGACGAGTTTATCCATGCCCGGAAGACAGTAGTGGTTCCAGTGTTATGCAGTTATATAGTTGCGGATTTATGTCAGAGCATACAGATGTGCATTGTAACCATTTGCCGTTTTTAAATAACCAAGCATATTGGGAGGTCCTAGAACTTGTGAAACGCAACTGTATTCCTAAACCCTCATTCCTCGATCGTCCGTTCGTAGAAACTTACTAAATCCTACTCAAACATGTACGAATTTCAACAACACTTTGCATGGGACTCTCCTTTTTCAAGTCTTTCATTTTGTATAGTGCCTCATTTATATTTTGTTTGGCATATATGTGGTTGAGAAATATGTTTGTAGTAGTACATAACACCGAATTTGGTCTTGGCACGATATCTTGTTTGGAATGTAGTCATCGCTGCATTTTCCATGTGTGCCAAAAAAAATAAAAATTAGTCCCGGTACTCATTGCTGCATTTTCCACATAAGTTAGAATGATCATAGAGTAAGAAAAATCCGAATAACTTACGGAATTTTATTTTTCATAAATATTAGAAAAAATTAGGGGTGATCCCATACATGTTCGGCACCCAGCTGTGAAAAAAAAAACCAAAATGTAGTCCCGGGACTCGTCGCTGCATTGTCCACATATGGCAAATCCTAGTCAAGAAACATAGAGTTGGCAAAATCATAATAACTTATGGAAGAATATTTTCCGAAGCTATAAGATAAAGTTAAAGCTTATGTGCAACAAGAAGCTGATGTTGGCTATTGACGATGTGCAAGAGCAACATGGGGGGGTTTTATGGGCATTGGAATGGTGGTTGGGAATTGGCCACCTAGAATATTATCTTGAATGTAGGATATAGAATATAAGGTCTTCTCTAATTGAGCAAGTCTTGTTTGAGTTTTGGGCAATTTATGTGCAGGTCTTGTGCATGCCACAAGTGCAGTTCTTGTGCAAGTCTTGTGCATGTATTGTTGGAATTTAAACCGTAGTAATCCATGTATTTTACAGTTAGTATATACTACAAACAATAGATGTATACTTTACAGAGCCCGTACAGCACTACCACGTAACGGTTTGGTCTCCGCGAAATCATGCCCGATTAATTAAATCAAGCATGCGATGAAGATACCCTAGAGATTCAACAATTGTGCAATCAAACAATTGAAAACATTCGCCAACGAAAGAACCAGATTAAGCAACACCCATTGCCACAGCGTCGTTGGATACAATGGAATTAGGGGAACAAAAGTTCATACAACAAGTTCCACAATTACATCACACATCCCAACTAATCATAGCCAGAAGCTACCAGGCACGCTAGAAGTTCACAAAGCAGTTACCATATACTATGAATATAATGTCAATGTTGAAGGAAATATAAATTCAATCTCATATATGTTGAAGAAGTTCATCGCTAATGATTACAAACCGTTACAATTGTCATATTGCCTAAAAAAAACTTCTCTTCATATTGAGGCCTCACCTTCATAGAAAAGGCTAGGACCAGCAACAACAAGCTCTGACCCTAATTCCGTGTCGTTCATGTCTTCGTCTCGACAGAACAAAGACTTGCTATGCAACATCCAACAAGGAACTTGTCAGAATGATCATGTGCAGCTAACCTCCATTGCCAAGCGACGCAGGAGCTCCACCTTTGTTCTTCATTGCCTCAGTATGTAGTATCAATTCCGCTATAGTACCAATTCCGCTTAGACGAATTGACCAGTGCGTTGCACTCACGCCAATTGCACACTGTACTATGCCAGTATGCCCTTCCTTCCCGGCATAATAAGTTAGCAGCATTCAATACGGTAGCTGCAGAGTTCATAAGCAATTCAGAAGGGAAAGTTCTATTAAGCTAACCCTCTAAGAGGCATCATCAGGAATTTCCGACCCCACTGATTCTGCACTGATTCAGTGCGTTTATCGTTAAACACTGATTCCGCACGTTATACGTGCATTTAGAAGTGTCGTTACGGTACGGAAGTGACATGCATTACTAGAGTGTCGATGCAGTGTCTTTTCAATGATTATCAGAAAAGTGTTGTTTCCGCACGAAAGTCGTGCTTGACGGAATCCGTGCGTTAATCGTGTATTTACATCACACGGCTGATAAGACACGGATAACGTGCGGTTTTAGTTAATGCGAATTCAGTATCGTATACGTATCATATTAATGTCATTTATTATATTCGTGCGATTTCAGTATCTATTATAATGCAAATTATTTTCGTACGACATCCGTGTACAATATTTTAATATATTTTTGGGAATCTTTGGGAATCTTTGGGAATCTTTCAAAATATTTTATATTATTTTGGAATATTTTGGAATATTCCAAGAATCTTCTTTAAATTATACTTCCGGTTTAATTTCCCAAAACATTTTTAGATCTACATTTATAGAGTTTAGAAGCAATACACATTAAAATTTCAAAGAAATAACATTTTATATTTTTAGAATTCAAATTTGGTATTATTGGTTTTCATTGTACTTTTCATCATAGGAGCAAAAAAAAATTGCTCACAACCACCATGATTTTGGCAAAAAGTTAAAAAATTCAAAATATTATGAAAAAAATCCTAGATATAGAAAACGTCCTGCATAATCTAGTGCAAAAAAAAATTTGGAAAAAAAGTTTTTTTCACATAGTTAAAAACATTCAAAGTCCGCTGAAAAAAAAAAAACAGCTCACAGCCATGATCTGCCATCACGATTTTGGCAAAAATTTAAAAAATTCAGAATATTATGAAAAAAATCCTAGATATAGAAAAATTCCTGCATAATCTAGTGCAAAAAGAAAATTTGGAAAAATGTTTTTTTCACATAGTTAAAAACATTCAAAGTCCGCTGAAAAAAAAAGTTTGATAATTACCAAAAGAGTTCCATTGTATGCATGAAGAGTTTGAAGTGGTTTGGTGGTTTGGAACTTGAGTAGCAACCGGGAGGTTGAGAGTTCATATCCCACCGTTGGCGATAGAGCTTGGGAAGCTATGGTGGGCCCCACCGCATGTGCAGGCAATTTTCGTGTAGTTGAAGTGGTTAGCGAGGAAAATAAGTATTTTATATTTTTTAATATTTTATTTTATTTTATATTTTTTAATAATATTGTTTTGATCAAATTTAGATATAAAAAGAAAAGAAAATCTAGATATGGAAATGATGATGTCGCACGAAAAACGCACTGAATCAATGTAGTTTTAAAGACGATTAAAACACGACATTTGACGAGTATAAAGAGTGTTGAATTCATACGTTTTCAATGGATGTATCAATCGTGTCGAATCAGTACTATATCCGCTTGTACGAACATCGTGTCATATCAGTGTAGTTGCGATGAATGACGCAACGATGCGGAATCAGTGCGAAAATCGTACGAACCCTTGAAATATCGGAAATCGCACTGAATCAGTGCAGAATCAGTGGGGTCCGAAATTCCTGATGATGAAAATGAGAAGTCTCGGCACCAACCCAAATTCAGAACCCCACGCCACAAATGCATTCAAGCTCATTGTGCAACAAACGCAATAACCCCTAGACTATTGTCCATAAAAACTGAGACTGATGGTCTTAGTTCGTATCGCAGCAAACTTGCACAAGAGGAAAAAAATGTTAACTTTTTCATTTCTCACAATGTTATTTTTGGTAAAATGAAATCCACTGTTAATGGGTCCATTTAAATAAAGCAGGAGTCCAACAATTGCCAGTCTCTCGTCTAGAATACAACGGCTATGCCTAAACGAATGCAGTAAGTGCATTTCAGAGTCGGCACTTGTAAATGCACCAGAGCTACCCTTGCCTGCACATCCAAGCTTGAAGGTTTTAGAATGGTAAAGATTACTTGTTACCCAGTTCTGAGTATTGTACTTTCAAGACTTCGACCATATTGAACAGAATTCGGGACATCTGTGTAAACTAAAGTACAGTGGGAAACTCTAGGAGATAGGCTTCAAAGTGACAATTTGGATAACATATGGCATATGGACTCGACATGAATCTTCACGAAAATTATTGCTCAAGCACGCTGATATTCAATCCGCACAACTATAGTGTCTGCACAAATGTTTGGAGTGGCTGACATATAATCTACTCAACTCCACAACTGTCACCTTGAGGGGTTGGGTTACTTGCCTGTTACTCTGGCATGCTCCCATTACAAGCAGAATATCTGAGGGAAGCAGGTAATAGATGCATTTCCACATAGGGTAACTGCTGAATGTCAGATATGCTACAGCCTGGACATCTCCAACCTCATAAGCTTTAGACCGCTCAGAAAAAAAAAAACTATTCAAGTCGGAACATACTGAACTCTACACAGAGGATATTGAGACATAGCTATATCTTGCCACGCCAACTGCAGGTTCTGGCATGGCCATCTAGGTCTCCAGGGTAGCACTGGCATCTCCACCCTTTGAGCCGTCCTCCTTTTAACAGTTTTTGAAAAATGAAATTGGTAACGGCATCCTTACAATGTTAGTTTTGAGTAGGGCATACCTCATAGTATTGTATTGAATGGTGGTTACATCAACCTTTTTGCGCCATATAAAGTAAACTTGCAAAAGTATAATGCTTATTCATTAAGGAAGTAGAAAACGACGTCCCTTGCCAAACAACTTGAGTTCAGGATTTTGGAATCCTACTTGAACAATAGTAGAGAAGGGGCACCCAGTCATAGTATTCTTTTCGTTAATGTTTTTTATAATTTGTTTATGGTTTCTTCCCTTTTTATTGTTTTTCCTTTAAAACATAAAGGGACCAAAAATAAAACTTTGCATTCTTCATTGTTCCTTCTTTTATACAAGAAACATTATTACTACCCATCAAATAATGATAGAACGAAGTTACACAACTGAATCGAATGTTGTTGAGTTCAATATGCCCGACCAACAATTACAATGCTCTTCCCTAGTCAGTTGTTTAGCAACTGTGGAGCAACATCCACCGTGGGGACATAGCTCAATCATTATTGGGGATTGGAAAATTTTACAAACCATTTGGGTCATTGGAGGATCTTTGATGAGTTTCATCCTTCCTTCTATAGGATTGTGGATGTATGCTCATGATCGCGGCATGCAGGAAGGTGCACGGCACGAACAAATTCAAGCTCGATATCAAAAAGATGCATTTAGTCAGGTACACTTCAAGCAACCTGCGTCGCTTGAAGGAGTCGGGGGAGTAAAAATCGAAGATTCGGAGGAATATACATAAATTCAAGAAAAGAGGCTGTATGTTGAACATCAACCGACTATTATACCGATGGAGCTTTACACGCTAGAGGGTAGTACAGGACGATCTGGTTCACCATCTAATCTGGTAGCTGATTTTTGTTTTTTGTTTCTTGCGTCTTTTTTTAATTTTCTTTTTTTTTTGTTTTTTTTTTTTGAAAAGTCAATGCTTAGGAAAGGATAACCTTGTGGTATGCATCTTCGTGCTATTGCTTGGCTTTCTTATTAACTCCAGGTTCCCAGTAGAAATCTCTGGCACGACGTATCTAGTGATACAAACAGAAAAAAATTTAGGTAGCGAAATGATGTGGAGACCCTTCAATTTGTTGCGGATCTTGGCCCTCACTTCGCTCACGAGCTAAGGACAGATTTGACTATGGTTGGGGACCCAATTCACTTTACGTGATACCTGTTCTAGAATTCAGGGTACAGAACATCTTCCCTAATCATGCAGTTATGTGCAAGAAAGCTCCAAAATGGAGTCCTAGGACTAATCGCTGCATGTTCCACACATTGCAAATCCTAGTAAAAAAACATAGAGTTGGAAAAATCTTAATAACATATGGAAAACTATTTTTTATGAACATTAAAAGATATTTAAATGGGTTCCTAAAGATGTTAGGAACCCATTTGTCCAAAAAAATTCCAAAATGCCATCCCGGGACTCATGGCTGCATTTTCCACACATTGCAAATCCTAGTCAAAAAACATAGAGTTGGCAAAATCGTAATAACATATAGAAAGATATATTTTATAAACATTGAAAAAAATTTAAATGGGTTCCTAATGATGTTAGGAACCCATTTTTCCAAAAAAGTTCCAAAATGGAATCCCGGGACTCATGGCTGCATGTTCCACACATTGCAAATCCTAGTCAAAAAACATAGAGTTGGAAAAATCTAAATAACATATGGAAAGATATTTTTTATAAACATTGAAATAAACTTAAATGGGTTTGTAATGATGTTAGGCACACATTTGTGCAAAAAAAAATTTAAATGGAGTCCCGGGACTCATGGTGGTATATTCCACATATTGCAAATCCTAGTCAAAAGCGATAAAGTTAGGAAAATCCTAATAACTTAGGGAAAATTATTTTCACTGAATATAACAACAATTTGGGGGTGCTCCCAATGGTATTAGGCACCTAAGTGTGCAATTATAAATTTAAATGGAATCCCGGTATTCATGGCCGAATTTTTTACTATAGTCAAAGAACATAGTATTAACAAAGTTCCAATGACATATGGAAAATTATTTTTCAAAAACAAAATAAAATGGGGGGGTGTTCCTTATGATGTTGGACACCTATATGTGAAAAAAAATAATTGGAATTGGAGTCCCGGGACTCCTCGCTGCATTTTTCACTAAAGTCAAAGAACATAGTGTTAGCAAAATTCCAATAATATATGGGAAAAAAAGCTAAGGAAAAATCAAAATAATATGGTGGGGTTCTTTATGTGATTAGGAACTTATTTTTCCCAAAAGGTAGTTAACTTAGAAAAAAAGAAAAAAAAATGGAAAAAAAAATAGCATAACGGGTTCATATCTAACGGGGTACCTGCACCTGCACCTGTAGGATTCTATCTACAAAGTTCCAAGTGTCGAAGTCGAAGTGCCATGTAGTTCCAAGTATCTTCTCGAAGGGGAGGGCACCTGGAGGGCCTTATATTCCTGATGGGACCCTCACTGCCAAACGATATGGGTTAAATGGGACAGTCCAAGAGAGTGGGTGAACGAAAGTGCGGCAAAATGGATTTAGCACTGGAAATTGCAGCAATGAGTCATGGTCGTCCTTTGACTGCTGAGAATCTACCATCGGGTCAGGGAAAGAACTTCCGGTTGTTTACATAATGCTATGGAAACCAAGTATATGTTGTCCTTGTTCTGAGTTACCAAAACTCTAACAATTTCTGGTGCTAAAAACTCATAATCTTCACGCTCCTAAACGTAATTGGTCATCAATGTTCTAGACTCATAGGGCTATGGTAAACTTGATTTCATAGAATCAATCTGAGAATTGACGGTCTAATTGTGTGTTATCAGGTCATAACACCATTGTCGAACCTTGTATACGATCTAATCACGATCTCCGCTGCTACTGGCCTGAGTCCACAAAAGGCAGCACGTTAGAAGCTCCTATTACAGACACGAAGTAATACAGCTCACAACTTTGAATTACACATAAATAACAGCACTCCTCTATAACACTGCAGTTGCCAAACACTACAATAGCCAACGACAAAAGTTGCCACCAATTCAAAACACAAATTAGATATTGTACAATTCACTGACAACAGTAAAAACCCAGCCCCCGCTCACCTCAGGCACCAAACATTCAACTGCCCATAAACGCAGTGACCCCTGCGAGATGCTCGCTGTGGCCCGTCCCCTGGTGCTCCCCTTCCTCAACCTCCTCGACTAATGTAGAACCCTTGATGGAGGAGAAGACTACCCTGAACCAGTCCGGAGTAATATCGGTACATATAGTTCACAGCGATGGAATATTAGGTCTGCGCCCACAACTGTCACCCGCCCTCAAAGATGGGTGTAGTCGTTTGCATAACACTGTTTTTCCGGAAGTCTTTAATGCATGGTTCCACGGCAGTTTCCAATCACTGCTAAAAAGCTACCATCTGGTTATGGAAACCACTGCCGAATGTATACAGATTGCTATGGAAACCAAGTAGATGCCGTTCTGCCATTTAGTTACAAAATCTCCGAAAGTTCATGCTGCTCAAAAAACATAATCTTCACGCTCCCAATAGTTTATGGTCATTACTGTTCTTCACTCATGGGACCATACTACGCCTGATTTCAAAGACTCAATATAGACATATACGGTCTAATTGTACGCTGTCATGCCATAACACCAGCATCGAAACTTGTAGAGTATCTAAGTACGATCTAACCATGATCTGGGCTGGTACTAGCTTGAGCCCACAAAAGGCAGCACGTTAGAAGCTGCTCTCAAAAATCCCAAGCCCTACAGCTCAAAACCAGTATGAGTATACATGAAACAACCCTCCTCTATAACACTGCACTTGCAAAACATCACAACAGCCATGAACGGAAGTTGCCAGCAAGTCAAAACACAAAGTAGATTACATTGCATGTTAGATCGATACAGCCAGTGCACTATGCCACAAACTTCCGCACTAACGGATTATTTACCGAACCTTATGGTTGACTACCTTCACGTTTCTATGTAGCCTCGGGTTTGCTCGCCCGACCGCAGGCGTACTTTCAGTCTGCCTCGTCTTATTCGTCCGCGCCTCTTCAACAGGTCTCTTGATTACAGCCTCTAGATTCCGCACAGGTCTGAATTCCCCATGAACATCCAACACCATGACTTCTTCGTCTGGATGATCATGGGGACGCAACAACATTCTGCGAGGAGACTTGTACGTCTTCTTGTCTTCAGCGGGCACCAGCTCTATTGCAAACGCTTGCATGGCGGCAACAATAAGGTCGTAGATGTCAACTGGTTAGAGTAGCCTGGCCATAAAATCATCGGCAATCTTTGGTATTTCGGGATCCGTGTAGTCATTATACCGGCGAGATCGTCCCTGCCGTATATCCACATGTCAGTTTTGCATAGAGATTTCATACATACCAACCGTGTATCCATTACCATTTAACACCAAAACAGAAACACAACGCCGAAAACATAACACATAACACCAAAACATAACACATAACACCAAAACAGAAACACTACATCTAGCGCTGTACATACCTGAAGCCAGAGCCGAAGGTATCGCGCCATTGCAAACCTACAGACCGTACCTCCTACGTGCTGTGCGACGTCTAGGACGTGGAAGTCTAAGTCCTGAGCCGCAACTTCCTCGGCTTCCACGGACTCTAACCACGCCGTATGCACGAAGATCAAGAAATCACGTTCATGGCTTTTGCAGTTGTGTATACCCTTGCTAGAATCAAGGTGGTACACCTTGCCTCGGCGAAACACAAACAGACTCCAATGGTTCCGGGACCGGTATGAAACAATAACTTCGGTTACTTGCACCCACACCCGCCACAATGACAAGCGCACCTTCAAAAAAAAGAAAAACATATGAGGCACGACTGCAATGCTTGCATAAAAACATGCAGCTACAATTCACTGCTAACAAACAATAAACGATGAGGCACCAATACCTGGGCGCGCTGATCCAGCGGATGGAATCCCTGATACCTCTTTGCCCACTCAGCTCGGTCCGTGATCTCGAGCTTCCCACAGTCCTTTTGCTCCAACGCGGTCACCGCCATCGCACAGACTATAATCGTCCAACTTTGGACGTTAGGCAACTGCTGAAGAAATGAATGAGTGGCCAAGAAATCCACCACGGTCTCATCCAACTTGGTGTTTTTATTTTTGAGATTCCTGATAGCCCGATATGGGACCGTGATTGGATCTCGTGACCTCTCACCGTTACCTGTGCCCTCAAAGAAAATCGCATAATCACCTGGTTCCTCTTTCTCCCTCAACGGTAACGCCTCTAAAAGTGCATCAACATCAAATGAAATCCACAGTTGTGGCAGACTAGTATCTTCGCTGTCATTTCAAGTGTTAGGGGCCTCTAGAGTCACCCCGGCTGACAATGAATCCACTGCTTCGACTGCCTTGGCGATGTGGTCATCGGCAGTCTCGCTAGGCGTGGAATAACAGGGCAACTGCATCTATGACTCTGGATGTTCATAGTCCGGATCATCCTGGAGGTTCATAGCTAGGAGGACATCTGCATCTGGCATTGAGGCATAAACATCCGCTGCCTTCTCTGCCTTGGGAATTCCCCGGTATCCGTCGTAAAGTGGCGGAACGTAACCCCGGCACTGCAGAGACAAGCATGGCTCCCCCTTACATTGAACGCCATAAACTAGGTCTGCAATTACGTGCCCCAAATATTCAACGACCCCCTCGTCAGTGCCCTCGGCCACGAACTGCCCTACAGCCGCACCAGCAACATCCACAGCATCATCCAAAGGAAGGAGCAAGACAGCACCACTCCCCTCTCCACATACAAATCCCCATTTGAAGCTGAAACGTCTGGCATTATTTTCCCAGCCCTGACACCGATGCACAGAGGTTTTGGTGGTTCCTTAAACTGCTAACCTTTTCCACGCCCGAATGCTACTTGCTATGGCCCGACCCCTGCTCCTCCCCCAACGTACCCACCCCGTGCTGACGCTTCGCAATGTTTTTGAAATCCACATTGTCTAAGAGCTCGTCACCCACCTTCGTGGGCAATATTGCAGGAGCACTGTTCGAGTCTGCGTGGTAGATCCCGCAAGCGCCACTGGTGACGACCTGCCCCCACACCCGCACCAATGACAACTACACCTTGAAAATAAGGAAAATCATAAGAGCCACGACTGCAATTCCTGCATCAAAACATTCAGCTATAATTTCCTAATAACAATCAATAACCAATGAGGCACCATGAGTTGGTCACAAGTTCACATATCAAGGCACCCTGAGCTGGTCCCGGCCCCTGCTCACCTGAGGCACCAAGACTGCACTGGCCGCAGAGTCAGCCACACCCGAGTGCTCGCTATGGCCTGGCCCCTGCTCCTCCCCCGTCCTATCCACCCCGTGATCGCGCTTCGCGACTAACGCATCATGCACAACCTCTACGCGATCGTCATCCGCGTTAGTGCTCAATAACACTGACGCAGTGTTGTGTTGATTTTGTCCTGCTTGACCTCATCAGTGCCATTCGTCGTGACCTGACCCCACACTCGCACCATTGACAACCCGGTTGTTTTATAAAAAAAATAAAGATTTTCTTCAAGCCACGACTGCAATGCTCATATCAAAACACTCATTTACAATTCACTAACAACAGTGAATAAGAGGTCCCTACTCACCTCAGTCACCAAGACTCCAATGCCCACAAACTTTAAGCCCCCCGAGTGCTGGTCGCTATAGCCCGACCCCTGCCACTCCCCCGTCATATGCGCCCCGTGCTCACGCTTGGCGACTTCCACACTGTCTAAGCGCTCATCATCCACCTTCGTGGGAAATAACACTGGAGCAGTCTTCGCCTTCTCAGCGCTTCCAATCATGACCTGACCCCACACCCGTACTAGTGACAACCTTGTTATCAATGCCCATATCAAAACACTCATGTACAATTCACTCATAACAGTGAATAACCAGGCCCCGCTCACCTCCGTCGGCAAGAGTCCATTGCCTGTAAACTCAGTGAGCCCCGACAGCTGCTCGCCGTGGGCTGACCCCTGCAGCTCCCCCATCGTACCCGCCCCGTGCTCGGGCTTCGCGTCGTTTTCCAAATCCACACTCTCTAAGCGCTCGTCGTTCACCCTCGTGGGAAATAACACTGGAGGGCTGTTCAACTCGTCATGCTTGATCTCGTCAGCATCATCCGTCAGGACCTTCACACACACCCGCCCGAATGACAACCTGAGTAACAAAAAACAATTAACGTTATAAGAGCCAGGACTGCAATGCATACATCGAAACATTCATCCAGAACTCACTGCTAACAATCAATATCCAACACTGCCACCTAAACCCACGAGTTTTGGTACCATGACTTGGTCCCGGTCGCCACTCTCCTCAGGCACCAAGCTCCACTGTCGACAGTATCAGCCATTGACTTCTTCTGCGTGACGGAGCGCGTCTTTAGCTCGTCATCCGGTGTTGTGCCCAATAAAACTGGAGCAATGGGCGTCTCGTCGTGCCCACACGCTTCCGTGAAATCCAACTTGACCTGCACAAACACCCGTAGCCATTACATTTAGGGCGTTTCAGTCGAAGTCACCAAATCCCCCGATGGTCTTGAATGAATGGGGACAAAAGTGCCCCCTATTTTTGTCCTTGTCAAGGCCCACCTTAAAGAACAACCCCCTCGTCCAATGGTTTTTTATCCCCAAATAGGTGCTCCTAGGGTAATTTGGGCCCGTAGGCCCCAATTTTTCAAAAAGATTTGCCAAAAAAAGGGGTCTCGGTGCCCAAAATAGAAATTTCAGAAAAGGGGGGGGGCCATGAATAGTGTCTCGCAGGGGTCTCGCATTCAAGACCACCGGGGGATATAGGAACGGGACGTTTCAGTCGCCTGATTGAAATCCCCCCACTACCATGCTCGTATCTAACAAGAAAATACCGTCTCCAGATCACCTCAGTCACCGAGGCAATACTGCCCACAGCCTCAGCGACAGCCGAGGGTGTCGCACTGTGACCCAAGCCTTGCACAACGACTACCGCAAATTCACCAGTGTTATCGTGCTCCACGGCTGTGTGTACTTGGACGTCGTGTCGTTCCTCCAGTAGTCCAGGCCTCAATGTATCTGCCTCCTCAGCATTTGCAGTTGGGGGAGCTTCAATCAACCCTGCCACCGCAGCATCGCGGCTGCGGTGACGTCTCCAACAGGCCATATCTTCCTCCACAATGAGGTCGTATAGTTTCCGGTGCAGAATTTGAATCTGTTCGCGAAGGTTCCAGACATGGGTGCTCCATCCCGGTGCTGACTCGCCGCAAAGCCATCCTATGTCCCTTTCCTCTCTAATTTTGAGTGTTGTAGTCCACGTTTCCCCTAATCGCCCCAGCCTTCGTGCAAATTAGTGCACCAGTTCTGTACAAACGTGTGCTCATCCTCAACGGGGATGTCCTGGAGAGCACGTATCTGCACTGTCTTCACCCAATCATGGGCAGACCCCAAACCCGCACGTCCTGAGCGCCAAGCCTGCTCATCAATGTCCAAATTGTACAGGTAATTAGCATCAGCGCTACTAATTCCACTGAAGTCAGCGAAAAGATAGTCACCGCAAGAAGTCAAGGCGGATGCTGCACGACGCATCTTCATCAAATCAGAGCAGCATTCGGGAAGACTGTCTTCCGCCAATCCCCATTGTGGACACGATATGAGCCTAAACTTGCCATAGAAGTGGTAGAAGAGCAGCCAAAAAACATACACCAAGGTGTCCGGCTTCAAATGCTCCACCCTTTCTTTGACAATGACCTTCCTCACAATCCTGGCTTCATTAAATGAGACAACAGCAGAGCACATCAGTGAGTGGGTTGTATGAACCATAAAACAAGATAAGTATGACAGTAGTATCCAAGTCTGGAGCGTACTCCAGCAAAGACGGAAGTAGAAGAATGAGTGGAAGCAGAGCAATAAGTGGACCAATAACACTGAAGCACAGCAAAGCAGGCATCACAACAAAGAAAGAAGCAGACGAATAAGTGGAAGCACGGAAAAGCACACCAATAACATTGAAGCACAGCAAAGACTGCAGCACGGCAAAGACGGAAGAGTAGCAAAGACGGAAGCAGAGCATTGAGTTGTTTAGGGTAGCAAAGCGCAGCAAAGCACCTTTCGGAAGCGGCAGCACATCAAAGACGGAAGCAAAGCAATGTGTGCAAGCACAGCAAAGCACATCAGTAACACTGAAGCACAGCAAGGACAGCAGCAAGGGACAGCCGGCAGCAGTAAAGCACGGAAGAAGAGCAATGAGTGGACGAACATCAAAGCACACCAATAACACTAGAGCACAGCAAGGACGTCAGCACAACAAAGCACACCAATAACACTGAAGCACAACGAACACGTGTAAGCACAGCAAAGACGGAAGCAGAGCAATGTGTGCAAGCACAGCAATGAGTGGAAGGAGAGTAGGACAACCATATTTCCATAACAGCATCCTTCCACAACACCATGATACCAATTCACCAGTATGCAATGTGTTTAGCATGCTCTACTCACCGTCGTGTTTCCAAGGTAGTCGTGGCATGGAAGGAAGTAACCTAGGCCGGCGCATCAGAACCCTCCAGATAGGGCACCAATCCCACGCGATGGCCTCGTATTCGTGTGCAGATATCCGGTCCCAGTCATCTTCAGCCCGCTGCAAAATTTCAGCGCGCATCCTCTTGTGATTAGCAATGAACGCCTCGTTGTCTTGCACAAATTGAGCCATCTTCTGGCGGTAGTCAAGGTAGAGGCCGGTAGCTTGAACTTCTCTTGCAATTTTCGCTGCGGTTTCCTTGGTGAACTTGATGTTTGCCATGTTCAACAGAGCAATCACATCACTAAGTTTGCATGCCGTCTCCAAATCCAAGTCCGGATTGAACTGCAGCAAAGACGGAAGCAGAGGAATGAGTGAAAGCAGAGAAATAAGTGGACCAATGAGACTGAAGCACATCAAAGAAAGAAGCAGAGGAATGACATGACAGCACAGCAAAGCACATCAATAACACTGAAGCACAAAACAGTCGGCCACAAGGGACAAACGGCAGCACAACAATGAGTGGAAGCACAACAAAGTAGGGCAAAGTCGGAAGCACGGCAAATCGCAAGGAATCAGCTCCGTCAAATACCCAAAACAACTGAATTTTGCTACCTTTGTGTAAAAAAAAAAAAAACACCCAAAACAAGATACATGAAACACTTATGCAGTTAGCGCAGAAAGCTTACCATCGTTCCACAGTACCACCAAACCGTCACCTCCTCCATCCGTTTGTTGAACTCTGCACTCTTCCACCAAACATTCCACTTCCGCTCAAAATCTCCCCCCCCGCATGTTGCAAAACGGGCCACGGCAGGCAATGTTCTTTCATATTCATGAGGCAATGGAGGTTGGTCCTAGGGACTTCTGTTGGTACAATGGGGGGCTGAATATTAATGAGTGTGTCATCACACTCACGCCTTGCCTTTGCAAAATGTTCTTCCCTATCTCTGTTGAGTCTGCCCAGCCTACCGTCCACGGTTTCTTCCATCCCTAGATGATACTTTTTGGGCAATGGAATCGCTTCCCCTTGAATCCATAACAAACTTAGCTGCTTATGATCATCAAAGGACACTGGCATGCGTCTTCTTGTATGAGCCAGAAGGTGAGTGTCATCGTCCCGTGGTGATATGGATCGTAAGACATCCCCACTTACTTTGGCCAAAGTCTTCAAAGGCCCATCACCCTCTTGCCTATTGACCACAACCACACTCTGCATATCAGTAAAGCACCACAGTACCAGCCCATCTTCTCCTAACTGCACAGTGTTACAACCCAGTGTTATCAGGCAATGTTTGAAAACAGTGCTTTTAAACAGAGATACGAGACAGTACTACAAGACTATTGCAGAGCTTGGCGCACCTTAAAGTTTCCCCCGAATACATAAGTTGTACCGTGCCTCGGTGCAGACAGGGGATCGTCCAGTGGCATGGCACCGCTAGCATTACTCTCGTCTAGGTCCATGTCCGAGCCCATTTTTGTCTCATCCTCATCAGTCTTGCCCTTGCCCTTGTCCTTCTGATCCGCGGCGCAGTAGGAAGAGCAATGAGTGGAAGCACAGCAAAGCACGGCAATAACACTGAAGCACAGCAAAGACGGCAACAAGGGACAGACGGCAGCACAGCCAAGACACAGGCACAGCAAGGCACAACAAAGACGGCAACAGAGCACTGAGTGGAAGAGGCGCAGTAAAGCACAACGCAGCAAGGCACAACAAAGATGGCAGCACAGCAAAGACAAAGCAAAGCACAGCAATAACCGCACATCACATCAAACACGGCCGCAAGGGACAGACGGTAGCATAGCAAAGACATGGGTACAGCGAAGCACACCAATGACACTGAAGCACGGCAAAGACGGCAGTACAGCAAAGACGGAAGCAGAGAAAAGATGGATGCAAAGCAATGAGTGGAAGCACAGCAAAGCACGGCAATAACACTGAAGGACAGCAGAGACGGCCGCAAGGGACAGACGGCAGCACAACAAAGACAGGGGCACAACGAAGCACACCAATGACATTGAAGCAACAACAAGGACGGCAGCTAATAAAAGACGGAAGCAGAGCAATGAGTGGAAGCACTGCAAAGCACGGAAATAACACTGAAGCACATCAAGGACGACAACACTGCAAAGACAGCAGCACACCAAAGCACACCAAAGCACAGCACATCAAAGCACACCTTCTGATCCGCCGGCGCAACAGGAAGACTTTCCATCCCCGCCTGTGGCCCTATCTCCTTGCCGGCTGATGCAGACACGCGCTCCTGCTCCGTGGACCTTGTGCGTACAGTTTCCTCTTGCGCTTTCCCCTTGCCGGCTGCTGCAGACACTCGCTCCCGCTCCTTAGACCTTGAGCGTACAGTTTCCTCCGCCGAATGTATATTTAGGTCGGCGTCGTCAGTGGTTTCTACAGAGTCATCTGCAGTGTCATTGACAGCATCTTCGTCTGACATGGGAGAGGCATGTTTCTTACGCCTCGATTGTTTCCCAGCACTATTACTCCTGCGGCAATTTCTGGGAATCCTTGTCGCGGTGAACTCCGTCGGTGTCCCCGCCCGATACATTTCACTGATCTTACCCTGCCCGGTTTCCATATCAGGGTACGGGTGAAGCTTCTTCTCCTCCACTGTAGGGCATCCCTGCAAGAACTGGTGATTGTTTAGTGCCCACTTGTTCGCGAAGTCGTCCTTCTTGCACCACTTACACCTGAAATACCTCCGACTCTTCCCGTCCTTGCCAGGCTTCTTCCTTTTGCCACAAAAATCCTCTTCCATGAACTCCTTCATGAGCGCCTGAGCATGGTTGTGGGATTCATAAGTAACGTTATAAGAATGATCCCCTATGCGTACCTGCCGCTCGACCTTGGCTAACACTGGCTGTGTAGCCGACGCCGCCTCCGGCGCCTCCGTACCCGAACTCCCTCCAACGTCGGTTGATGATGGAGTACGCTTGTCCCTTCCCATAGCCTCCTCATGACACCGCAACTGCTGTGGTGGATGTGGCCGCACGATGTATGTCCACGTTGCTTGGACGGGTAAACCTCCCTGCGATACGTGCCCCTTGCGGCAAATAAGAGCAATCTCAACTTGGCACAACGCGTTGCGCCATTCCGCAATTCTTCCGCATCCAATCCTACATAACACCGGATGGTACCGATGGTCTTGAAAATTACATTCCCTGCAACATTTCCATCAAACCTGTAAATTGACCAAAGCTGCAGAAGTATAAGATATAGGGTGAGCTCCCCCTAACACCGATTCTGAACTAATCGTGAACATAATCAGATTTTAAAAACCCAAACACTGAAGCACAACAAAGACAGCAGCCCAGCAAAAAAAATGGCAGAGCAATGAGTGGACAAACAACAAAGCACACCAACATCATTGAAGAACAGCAAAGACGGCAGCACTGCAAAGACGGAATCAGAGCAATGAGTGAAAGCACAGCAAAGCGCACCCATAACACCACAGATGGTTTAACAGCAAAGACGGAAGCAGAACATTCAGTGGAAGCACAGAAAAGCACAGCAAAGCGCAGACAAGCGCAGCAAAGCATAGCAAAGACGACAGCACAGCAAATACGGAAGCAGAGCAATGATTGGAAACACAGCAAAGCGCACCCATAACACCAAAGACGGTTTAACAGCAATAACGAAAGCATAGCATTCAGTGGAAGCACAAAAAAGCGCAGCAAAGCGCAGAAAAGCGCGGCAAAGCGCAGAAAAGCTCAAAGCGCGAATTTGCGCATAGAAATGAAGCTTCAGGATCCAATAACCTAGTACTTCCATCTGCAAGGTTATGGCATTTCAACAGAAAAGAATCAACCATTGCAACAATTTCAACGATATATTGACCTGTCGTTCATGTTCTGGACAGGCAGCCACAACAAGCAAGGCAAATGCAGAGATCGAGAGCGTGAAACTAACTTCTAGGGGGGCGCGGCGACAGCTCCTTGAAGTCGCGGAATCGACTGTGACGACACCCCAATGCTATCCGCCCGCTCTCTACTCCGGAACAACGTTGATGCGACGGTGCAATGATCATGTGAGCACGAAACCCTAAACCGTTTGAAGGCGCGCGACCTAACACTCTAATCAATGTGAAGAAAAACGAACTGCAGGAAGTCTAAATTACTTGAGCACAACCCTAAACTGTCTTGTCAACCATTGAGCGTTGTAATTGCAAGCATGGGCATGTTAGTTCCACTTCAAAATCAACTTAATTGGGGACCATGATTACATGGAGTTCCGTCCATAACACTGTAATTGCGAAATACTGGACAGTGTCACTTCGCGCCCCATGACGTGACGTGCGACGTGTACAGGGTCGATTGCGTACGATCCCCTACGATTCTCTAGTATCTTCTATGATACCGTTGGATAGTATACGTGTTAAATCGTTACATCGATGGATGAAAGAAAAAATTGTCTACGTTTTATATTATCTAGCAAGATTTGTAAAGATTGAGTTATAAACATCGAGCGACCAACGACGACCCTAATCCTTAGCCCTTTACTAGCCTAAGACAATTGAGCGTCTTGTAACTTGGAAGAATAGTTACACGCAAACTTTTATACACAGTTAATGCCCCCGAGATTTGGTTCAATCCTTTAGGGTCCTGATTGAACTTTGTTATTTCAAAATCGTTAAAAAATGTTTGAAAATAAAATAAAATGGAGTTGATGTACAAAGCGAAATATTCAAGATGAAGGTGAAGATAACATCTGTACGGTTTAATAACATATGTACGGTTGGATTCGTCATATTTATAATTAAATTTTTTTAATTAATTTTGCAAGGATATTTCTTCAAATTGTTTGTAAGTGCACCGTAAACCATATTGTGGTTGATTTTTGGTCAAACGTCCAAAAAATAAAGTGTTTTAGCTTTACTGTTATTCCCGCTTTTTATTAGATGTTTAAGTTAAGTTTATATACATCTTTCAACGGTTGCGATTGGATAATAGACTTCATTGGAAGTTTTTCCACTATTGAGAAATTTGCTTTGGTCCTTTCCAGAAAATGAAGGGCTCTCTGAAGATGCTGCAATGATAGGTCTTTTTAAATTATTTTACTTTCATGTTTTATCTACTCGTCAATGTAACTTTTAAGTAC
Organism: Pohlia nutans; assembly: GCA_022496805.1. Lineage (NCBI taxonomy): Eukaryota > Viridiplantae > Streptophyta > Bryopsida > Bryales > Mniaceae > Pohlia > Pohlia nutans. The sequence continues at coordinate 5,968,053 of CM040106.1, read as the reverse complement.
CTTAAATACAAGTTTTCATATTAAATTTGAAAATAATATTTTTTCTTGTGAATTTTCATCCTGATAAATATAAAATTTTGTAAATATTATTAATATCTTCCAATCATGTTGAAACTCTTGGTACACCTTCATAATGCTGATGACTATCAATTATAAATCACCCAATGTCATATTTCAAGTATGCAAATTGTAGAGATTTGAGTTTTACAGAATAGATGAGGACATTTAGGGGTTGAAAATACGAAATAAACATTAAACCTTTTTAAATTGCCGTAAAAAATTGGAATAACATGCACTACAGATGGTATGATTTTCACTATATGATTCTACTTATCATCGAAAATTCCGTTTGAGGCCTATATTCATGAACTAAGAATGCAAGTGGACATAAACATTTTTTTTTCTTCAAAAATTTTCAATATTTTATTTTGAAATTCCGTACAACATAAATGCTAAAGTCGAATTCCGGGACTCATGTCTGCATTTTTTACTAAAGTCAAAGAACATAGTCGTAGCAAAATTTAAATAACATATGGAAAATTATTTTTCAAAAATAAAATAAAATGGGAGGGTGTTCCTTATGATGCTGGGCACCCATCTGTGAAAAAAAATTTGAAAATGGAGTCCCGGGACTCATGGCTCCATTTTTCACTATAGTCAAAGAACATAGTGTTAGCAAAATTGTAATAACATATGGAAAAAATATCTACGGAAAAATGAAAATAATATGGTGGGGTTCTTTATGTGATTAGGAACTTATTTTTGCCAAAAGGTAGTGAACTTAAAAAAAAAGAAAAAAAAGAAAAAAAATGGCATAACGGGTTCAAATCTAACGGGGTATTTGCACTTGTGGGATTCTATCTACAAAGTTCCAAGTGTCGAAGTCGCAGTGCCATGTAGTTCCAAGTATCTTCTCGAAGGGGAGGGCACCTGGAAGGCCTTATATTCCCGATGGGACTCTCACTGCCAAACGATATGGGGTAAATGGGACAGTCTAAGATAGTGGATGAATGAAAGTGCGGCAAAATGGATGCAGCACCGAGACTTCCCGGGAGGATTTCATCTTGACATAAACCACTTGTATAATCTTTCAAATCCTAATACCATTAAATGTATACTCTTAGATCTAAAACTGAAATCTCAAATAGAAATTTCCGTAGCCCCTAATCTTCAAGGTCCAAAGTAATGTGCAATTCAATCACGAACGAAGCCTAAGGAGTATGCGGATGAAACTTGTTGTGATTGCTTGAATTGTTTTGTTACCCTAGACCCAGATCTAGTTATCACTACAGTCATGTCGTCCCATTGCTGGGCAGGGCATAATACCAGTTATAGAGTTGGCAAAATCGACAAGAATTGGCAAGACACTGGTACTGGGACCTGGTCCCTAAACCACAAACGTAAATGGAGTTGTCAATATGTGTGTATGAGTGTTGGAGACTTATGCGGACGCAGATTAGGTTGCAGCTGTGGCCTCGAGCAAGTGGAATAACACTGGCTCGGAAGAAAGAAAGTCGCGAGTGGAGAGATTCAAATTGGGGCTCATGAACAGAATAGAGTGTCGTAATTTCTAGCATCATGACAGAAACGCAGACCACTGTGAAGAGGACACGACGTATAGTATATATCTGTAGGAGAAAATTAAAGTCTGGCGATCCATAACACTGGAACGAGATATGCTTCCGTGCATAAATGTAAGTCGTCCTCGGTTATTCTTCTTTAATCACAGTCATTGCATTGCATAAAATGCCACTACATCATCCATTGTAGGTTTGATACCTGTATTCCTATTAGTTTGGAGTAGGGCATAACACCGATTTCGTGCTATGGCACCCTTAAACCGGCTTTGAGCATTGCATAACACCGCATTGGGATCATCGCGCACAGCTGAGAAGTGACTTCTGATGTACGTTTATGAGTGTTACAATCTTAATGAACTGCAGCGGTTGTTCAAAATGTCGCATAGCATTGCAAACATAGAATGAGCTCATGAGACATAACACTGGAAACTGAGTTGGAAGACTGTAGTTGGACGGCTAATCTGTGATATACATTCCCGTCAATATGGGACATATGTAAAATCTAAAAAGCAGGAGGCGCAAGGGTCCTGCCCTAGGGTGTAGATGCATCCCGGGATGGGGGTCCTAGGGTTTGCACCCTCAACCCTAATCAACACATGGGATGAATGGCCACACTTGATCCGAGCCATGAGGTTGGAAAAGGTGTGCTCTTACCACCGGAGGCCGGCGATTTTATGCTGATGACTGTGAGTGAGTGCTGGAAAAACCATATGGGATATGTGACGAAAGACGGAACCCTAAACGCTGGAGGCGTCTATAACACTGGTTGTGCGGATGGAGGTACGATTAAGACTCTTCTGACGTGTCATCTTGGGCTGCTGGCGGAGACCAAATCTTGGGGGGCTTTCGATGGACCTCTAGGGTTCGAGGACATGCTCGGGACATGCTGGTTTAGGGTTTGGGCGTCGATTGGGCTCGACTGGTGTAGGGTTTGGGTTGGAGGTCGCAGGGTTTGGATGCTTCCCATAACCCTAAACCCTAAAACCGCCACACATGGATAACCACACACGGGATGGGTGGCCACACTTGCTTCGGGCTGTGAGGCCGGGGAAGGTGTGCCGATCCCATCGGCGCCTCCGCCCTTTATACAACCCTTACACCGGTGTAGAGCTGTGCAAACCATATGGGATTAAGCGGCCGTGGAAGCCCTGAATTCCCTAAACCCTAACTACGCGCGGAAGCTGACGTGGCGCCCGTGGTCGACGTGGCACCCGCGGCTGACGTGGCGGGCGGGGCGCGTACGAATACGCGCATACGGGCAGAGGGGTACGTGTACGCGGGGACGGCCGGCCGGGCAGTATTCGGGCGGGCAGGGAAGAGTCGCAATTTTATTGCGGGGATGCTGAAACCGCCGCCGGCTGGCCCTGACGCAGGTAAATGCAGGAATAGAGAGGGCTGGGAATAGGCTCCGCAGAACTAGGCAACATAAGATACAAGCTTCACCCACGAGCATTACCCATGAGGTCACAGCCAGCACTCAAAAACTTGAAACCCCAATGCCTAAAACTCTTGAAACTGAATGCCTCAAGTACTCAATACCCTCGCTATTCACAAAGGTGAATGAAGACCCCTAGACTTACCTTCCTTCTCAGTGCACTCTGTCTCTATCTTGTCCTCTTTACTCCCTTGACCTGTACTCTTTGCCTCCATCTGCTGCACTAAAGCTATCCTAAGTAGTGGACGTTCAAGTGTTCAACCTCCAAGTCCGCCACCTGCAAGAGAAGAGCAGGTACTTAAAGTGCTTGACAAAGGAGTCTTCAGGATTCTAATTAAGGCACAATTTCGCTATGGGGGTTTTGCATGCGCGCTACACTGCAGCCTACCTTCTATAGCATTAGATACAAAAAATCACGCACGCTTCATGTAGGATCCGTTGAGTTCCTTACTCAAATCCCAAAAGATTCACAATTGGTACTATATGTCAGTACTTACTATGCCTTCTAAGTTGCAAGATTCCATGTTGTCTTCTTCGCTTTGACCAAGGCTTGGTAGCTCTTCTAATCTATGGCTCTTAGCCAGACAAAATCGGTATCAAAGCTTTGATTGAGCTTCTTGTTTGTTCATCTCGGCCCATGCCCACAGTATCTACTTTCTCCTTTCTTAACATTTTATTTCTCCTTAGAGTTTTAGAGCTACGAAAATATTATTTCTTTCTCTTCCTTCTCATCTTCCCCTGCCTTCTCTCCCTCATGTCCATTTACTCAAAGGGTTCGGATGCTATTCTAATACTCCACTTAACCCCTGAGCGCCCAGAGCATGTTTACCAAAATCCAGACCCTTCTCAACTCATTTGAATCAAATTCCATCCCAAAACAAGATCCACATAAATTGACCGTACCGATTGGTAGTGGAGACATGCTCGGAGTTGTGGAGGAAAGGACAAATGATTTCACCGTACCATTGAAAAGATTATAAGAGTCAAATATGGCAAACTTTCATTTTATGGAGGCCATATTTGGAGCGCTGGGGCGCTCAGGGGTTAAGCAATGTACACTACTCTTAGGTAAACACTTCTAAAAGTATATATTACAGAACATCATTCCAAATTCTAGGTTATCAATCACCAACTTGGCGTTGTTTGAGAAAAAAATTCAAAGTTAAAAATCAAATGCAGAATTGACACATACTCCAAATATTCTTCTAGCTCAATAATTCAAAATTCAATAATTTGGCACTATTGAACAACAATTGACATGGTTTGAATTTACAATGTCCCATAATGATTTTCTAGAGAACATTATCTATCATGGCGCATCGCGAACTTCGTGGCGGTTAATCAATTTTGATCCCAGATATGAATACAATCCCTACTTTACTTAGGACCACTGCTCTATACTAGCACTGCCAACTTGAATTTTCTATTTCTTATCCATCATGCTCCTCGTGTCTAATACATCACGATTTAATTCAGTCATTTGTCAGAATGTTGACGGTTCATTACAATTTTCATATATCCAAAATGTGTGCGCCAAACTTTGGACCTTACTTTTATTCATTAATAAATCAAAAAATCATACTTCTTTGGAATAGTCTTATGTCGTGTAAAGTACAATCACGATTCTTAATGTAAACGGTCTTCTCTAAATTCATATCCAATTTGCTCCACCTCTCAATGCGTACTTAAACCAATTTCCACTACTACTCACTAGTCAAGTCTCATTCGCAATTGCATCTTATTAGTCCTTTGTTGAGGCTCAAATTCCGGACTATGACACTGATTTGAGTCGAAGGTGCACGCGTCACTACATCCTTCCCGCTAGTGAACGATGGATTTGCAGTGGTTTTTGCGTTTAGTCTGAGTTTGACATTTCAGTTTCTCGCATCAACGGTGCATGTTGATGAGGAAGTATTTGAATTTGAGGTTGGGTAGCTTACGCACACTGTTAGGCAGCTTTCAATTGAAAGTGAGGATGGGAAAGTCTGTTTGTTTAGGCCGGGTAGATATAGAGCTTACGATCTCACCGATTCCCTTATGGATGCATCCACTGAACTCTTAACTCCTAAATAGTCATCCACTTGGACAATGCAAACAACCCTCCCAACTTGCACTACTAGAAAAACTATGACCGGTTCAACAGTTTCTCAACAAAAAACCGTTGAGCAAATCTGTCATTCCGGTCGCGTTGAGGCGGTCATCTCCCAACAAGAATCTGTTGTGTCGATAGTGTTGAAGTTGTCTCTTGTGCAGTTGGTCTCATCCAAGGTGGCACGCCACCTCATTCATTAGCACTGCTGTAAACATATGAGTTGGCATGGCATGCGAGGTGTACAGAATTTTTTGTTAACCACATTCCGGTTTTTACAATGACTATAGTACTTTTATTCAATTACCTTTGTGTTTTTTTTGCTTATTCAGGGGAATATGAGTGTGTAAAAAATTATGTAATTCACCGAGAATGTAAATTTTTCCGTGTTTCTCTCCGATGGATGAATTCCGTTCAGTACTTGGTGGATATTTGTCAGCCGTCACTCAAATTATCGTTCAACGTCTGGGAGACCCTTTTTGCCCAAATTTGCTTTTCATAGTTGACTTGTCATGTTGTGATTCGACGGAATATTTTTGGCACATATTATGCAAATTTATAAAATTTTCAATTTAACCTCATACAATATCTACACCCTATACCCTAAATCGAAATCTGTGGAAGTAATTATTCCCTACGATGCCATCTATACTCATTCCATGAGGTTCATGCTCTACATGGGCTACAACATTCTGCTTCTACGTCCTCTAGGTCACTAACAAGACTAAGTACCAATTCCTGTGCCAAACTTGCATGCCTAAACTTTTGTATATCATCTACCTTTCCAAGTCTCTAATTCACTGACTACTATGTCTAGAAGTTTGCTATAGCAAATTCACTCATGCCCATGACGTGTATGCACGCTCCAAGTCCTTCATTCCTCTTGGAAATCGGATTAATTACTCTGTTCTTGGATCCCGATTTGCACCTGCAAGTGTTCAACACTCATGAAATAGAAGGGGAATTCTCATACCATACTGAACAAAAAAAGTTCATTTTCCTTGTTCATGCCTCAGTCCCATATATATATCTCTTCTATCAACATTGTGTACTTTACGTCGTTTCAATTATTGTATATTACCTGAATGATTTCAAACCACTATTATGGGATTGCGGTTACAGCTTTTCACATGTTCAGACTCAGTCATGCAGGAAACTAGATACACAAAGTATCATTGCTTATAACACATATTCATACCTTATCTCAGTTGTTTCACAGTCTCAATCCAGAATGCTTCACATCTATGATATCTGTACACTCAACAGATATTACACATAGAGCATTACTACCATGAATTGTAGTCTAATATCTTGTCATCCACATTCAGTTGCATTCTTTGCACCATAAAAACGAGAATTTCAAATGGAACAAAAAAAAATTTAGTGTACTGTACAGTGGGGTACCAATCAAAATGTCGTTTTTGGTTTCGCAGTGAGAAATTTTTCATAACTGCCAACTTTGAAAGCCTCCCAAGAGCTCAAAGTTTGGTTTTTTACCACGAAACTCTTACCAAAGAATAATCTTTAAGTCAGTTATATGTATGCCAAATTTCAAGGCCAAAAGATTCACCGAAAAAAAGTTAATTAAAATCTATCAACATTGGTAAATTGCCACTGCTGCCAACTTTAACAACCTCCCAAAGATTGATTTTTTTTCTTTTCCATGAAATTCTTGGAAAAAAAACCTCTTAATGTTAATAGGATACAATAAAAATTTCAAGGCCAAAAGATTAATGCAAAAAAAGATATCAACAATCTACCAACATGTGTAGTTGTGGGAAACAATGGGGGAAACCATTTAATGGCTACCAACTTTGACTACTATGTTGGTAGATTTTGAGTAATTTTTTTTTGGTGAATTTTTTGGCCTTGAAATTTGGCATACATATAATTAACTTAAGGATTATTCTTTGGTAAACTTTCGTGGTAAATTATAAATTTTTGAGCTCTCGGAAGGCTTTCAAAGTTGGCAGTACTCAAAGTTGGGAGCAATGAAATGGTTTCCCCCATTGATTCCCACAACTGCACATGTTGGTAGATTGTTGATATCCTTTTTTGTATCAATCCTCTGACCTTGAAATTTTTATCGTATGTCATTTACATAAAGAGGTTTTTGTTCCAAGAATTTCATCGCAAAAAGAAAAATTACAATCTTTGGGAGGCTGTCAAAGTTGGCAGCAGTGAAACAATTTCCAGAGCTACCAATGTTGGTAGATTTTGAATGCCTTCTTTTTGGTGAATCTTTCAGCCTTGGAATTTGGCATACATATAATTAATTTAAAGATTAGTCTTTTTTTAAAATTTCGTAGTAAAAAACCAATGTTTGAGCTCTCGGGAGGCTTTCAAAGTTGGCAGTACTGAAATTTTTCTCACTGCGAATTTGAAAACGACATTTTGATTGGTACCCCACTGTACATACGGTTGCATGGACATTGTAGCATTCACATCTATAGGGTTTATTGTTAGCATGTCACTTACGTTATTTACCCTTCAAAAAAAACTATGTCAACGCTTTCATGGGTATAATCGTTTTGTATCTCCTTCTCGTAATTTAGGACCTCCTCTCATATTGTTGACGACCAGTCTGTCTTCTGTGTCCTTGTAAATGGACGCATGCGGGTACCCTCTGATCTTCGCGTTCCTGTACTGAGCTTTTTACTAAACCTCCTCTATATAGCTGGCTTGAAATATACCTACCCATGCTCTCATTTTGCCATAACAACAACAATTTTTGTCATAACCAGTCCAATTCAATTGTTCTTTACCCCTATAAACATGTCATCCAAGAATTCGGTCAGGTTTCTCTATAAAGCCTTTTATTTACTACAGACGGACAATAATAATACACCAAGTATGACATGTTGTCCCCCACAGTTATATACGCAATAACAACAACCACATTTGTACATGTCGTACTTTACGTATATTTGCTCAAGCTATTACCACTTCTGCGTCGTACAACTACCTAGTTCGTTCATTACTGCGTAAAGTAGTCATCACCGGGTTAGTGGTCCCTTTCCAATTCAAATGCCTCCTTCCCTGCCCATTACAAACCCTCTAATACCTGTTACTTTATTTGCTAGTACTCCGAATGGACTCCATGTCACCTTCCGTAATCTAGACCTTTGCTTGGAGAAGTTGATGCAGCTCCAATAAAAATCCATACATAAGTCTTGCATGTCATTCAAATGAAATCCCTGAGAATTAATAATGCCAAAAAATGTATGTAAGTCATTGTGACATTCTACTCGTATATCTCACTGTCATGACTGTGGGGCTTGGGGGTGAGATTCTCCTTTCCTCCATAGTAATTCACAGTTGAACATGAAAGTTCTGTGTTTTTTAGAGATTATTTAGCTTTGACTACAACGATTTAGTGTTACAGAGTGTATTTCAAAATAGGATTTACCACAATGCCTTTCTATGCAAACACATCCATTTATCTATGTTTGGAAACATTGAAACTATATTCAAGAGGATCACATCAAATTCGGTTGTATGTACCTGAACTGGAACATTGTCTCCGTCCACTGACACATGTCCAAGTTATACATATACGGTGTCTCACCTGCATTTACAACATTCACCATAAGATACCAATGTACATTGCTTTCTGAATTTTCAACAACATAGCTATTCAGATAGTTACAGCATACATATGTTCAATGTATCCAAGGCATTGTAAGAGTCAGACCTAAATTGCAAGTCTACAGCAGCCTAGAATACACATTTGCACTCCTGTATAGATATACATGTCTTTACCCTAGTGCAGTTGCTGACATGGTGAACAAGAAATTCACCTTCAAGTCCATATGTACTGCAATGGGATGTGCGGCACATTACCCATGGATGACCCCGTGAACCATTCCAACACGCTATGGTGTTGCCACATGTTTACAGCCACTGTTACCTATATGCGTGTACTAAACATGTACATAACAGTGTCCTACTCAGTCTTCACATTCAGTCATTTTCCTAAACATACAAATGTCAAAGAATACTTTGTGAAACATTACAATTTACTATAGGAATACTTAATTTCGTGGCCAAGCAGCAATAACATTACAGTACAATATATGTGTACATGACATGGACAATATTTACTACTGCGATAGCCCGGTATCACACAACATTTGCCACTATTATTTGTCGCAAAGAAAACTGCCCACTGTCATTTTATAAACATGCATATTACTATATATTATGAATGTTTTTAGAACCCTGCAACACAATCAACCCATACATTCCGCGTGTTCCATCATCATCATCTACACACTATTCTGATACATTGTTCTCTCCTGTGGATGATTTACGTTCTATACGCATGTGTTATTGACCCATCCATACAAAACAATACATTGGTTCTAGCCTGCCAACATCATTTCTACAAACCACTTTCAAAAATTTGACAGGACAACTTACAGTGCTTTCTAGAGACCATCACAAGTAATGTCTGTTAACATTGACATAACTGAGGACACAACACTTGGGCATCCTAATCTGACACAACAAAGCATTCTCTGCCTAAACCTTCTTCAAGTATTATCGAACATCTACGCCATTGTCCCCGTTCTCTGTCACTCCGGCATACTCTCCGTCTTTGCTTCATGCCCACGCCCTGCCGTTCAAGTTTGGAACAACATATCATCGTCATTTCTCATTTCCTTCACCTCGTACTTGTTATTTCAAAACATATCACTAAATCTGAATTTTACATGTCCATAAATATTTATCGTCTCCAACGCCCAATGGTTTCAGAAAAAAAATTACATACCTGCTTGCCCTTACGGTCGTGCTTTCTTCTTGACACAGGTGACTGTGACTGCATAACTCTGCGAGAGGACGATCCAATGCCCCATTCTGCCTTCATTTACTCAAGATATGCCTGTAATTGCAAAATGTACTCGTCCTTGGAATCACATTTTGACCCCTCACCTTTCGAATTCATAGTCACTGTACCTTTTTCAAGTGCAGCAGTCTCCTTCTCCTTCCTATCAGATTGTGATGACCTTCCCGTGCCCTACAAAATGATTAATCCAATACAGAACATGCATAAGTTCCTACTGTGCGAAGTGAAAATACGATGTTAGCTCCCTACTTGCAGGTGTGATCCACATCAGCATATATATATGTAGTATTTCTGCTTTATCTCACGTTTCATTATGTAACAATACCTTACTGTATATGTTATGTGTTCAATTCCTAGATTCAATAATGCATCTATCTCTGAGATCAACTCTTACAATTTGGGTAGCACATTCTCATGCAGTGATGGTTCAGGGTTCAGAATTCGTAATCGATATCTCCTTACATTATGTACACGTTACTACAAATACATCATGACAACATGAGAATACATTACAACCTGAGGGGCACTTGTCAACTGAGACATTTGTTCCACGCCATCATCGTTGCATAGTCCCTGCGAAGACTTATCCACCGATTGCCCGCGCTTGTCGCCCTCTGATGGCTCTACGCCTGCAATGTCTTCCCACTTAGGTGTGCCTCTGTCCTTCTTTTCTTTCGTCCCACTGGATCCTTTGGGACGGTGCGTCTCTGCAAATACTTCGTCAGGGTCAAGAGACCTCCCCAACACCTCCCGCATATTCTCACTCACTCCATTCAATCCTCTATTCCCAGTTCGATTAATCCTTTTTCTACAAGCATTCGTATGCTTCCCTGTTTAGATTTGTCCTTCTACTGCTTGCTTGCCTCGAACTTCACAAGTCTCTCCCATACTTCTGAGTCAATGTGATTCAGTTGTCTCCCACCTGCCTTTGGATCTTCTCCTCGTTACAGCTTTCCCTAGCAAGGATCTCAAATGAGCTTCATTCAGCTCTCCAGAATATTCAATACTCTGGCTTAAATGTTCTTTGAATATGGTGACATCCTTGTAGGTTTGTTTCATAATATGGGTACACGAGGGATCCACGCCAATTGAAAGTTCGTTGATTTCCCCCATCCATGCTGATTTTCCCGCGCCATATGGGATACCCTCCTTGTCTAGTGTAATATAGAAAGGTTTTTGTCTATCCCTCTCTTGTCGTGTAGCATCTGCTTCTCAAGCAGCTTGCTTATACCGACGTTGTTTTCGCTCAGATGCTAGTGAAGCCGCTGCTACGTGCTCTTGTTTCACTGCTGCTCCTCCCGCACAATCCCTTCTGCCGTCATCATGAGATTTTTGATATCCAGGTCCCGGTGATCTTAAAGGTGATGCTCTCGGGCTTCGCCTCTCATCACGCCGACTGTGATCGCAACGCGTACCCCTCGAACCGGATGAATCATTATCAGAAGGTGACACACTATATTTTTCTCCCATGTCGTTTGTCCTTCGACAAAGATCCTCTATACTCCCGATGATCTGTACATGAATACAGTGCAAACCATTAATTAGTTCACTTTGCACTGCACTTAAAAAGATAAGGTTCTCAAGATTCTTTGGAATGCAAGTGTGATATACAGTTCATACAGGAATTGCAATGTCGTTTACCTCGATCACCATGCTCCAGCGACATATGACGCCTGTAGCTATCCGTTGCATGCCGACCCCTCTGTTGTTCTCGGTTTATTCTTGTGTATGTTGGGCTCGCAGATCGGCTACGTCGTGGGCTTCTAGAGGTGTAATACCGCCCCTGCTTTGATGCATAGTATGCAGGACTTCGACAGCTAGAGTCCATGTGACGTTGATGTGATTCTTTTCCATATGTAGGTAACCCTCCCACTTCTTTCTCTTTTCCTTTTGCCATCTGAAGAAACAAATGTCATCCGACTTCATTGTTAGAATCAATTCTCATTAGTATTGTGTACCCTGTACATGTGATGTGATTCTCCACGGCACCGCTCTTACTTTCATATTCGAACATGTGTTACTCATAATCCACACACGTTTCGGCATATTCACTATATGGTACTTCACACTACCATTACGGAGGATTCTGTCTAACGAATATCTAGTCACATGAAGACTGTACACAAATACGCATTTGACTTATAAACGTGCACACCGATGAAGGATGAATCCTTACTTTGTACTTCTGATAAGAAGGGGACTAAGTAGGTAATACTTGTGTGTGTCTGTGTGCACTGTCGTTCGGATTAGAGTGCTCTGGACTCAGAGCCCGCGTAATTCTTGTGTCATGCACTTTCCGCTTTACTCTCCCTGAGATACGGATTGCACAGTCCATTGCGGCACACGCTCCTCCATGAAATGGCTCTATTGCGTGTTGTGCAAGAGAATGTGTCTTTGTGGCATTAGCAGTTACTCTTTTCGTACGTTTCTTTGTTTCCACAAGCATGTCATCATCTGCAATACAATAAAAAGAACTATGAGTTAGGAGATAAAAATTTATACTTTTCCTATGTTTAGATAGAGAAGTACATAGAATTAATGCATTCGTATTTATGTTACTACAACTTTTTCTAAAATTAATTCTACAAAAACATTGTGGATTGAAGACTCATAAGTAATCAAGTTACGACACCACATTTTAAAACGTTATGTACATAAATGATTTACATACTACTCTTCAGGCTAAAATTTGTGTTCTCATACCTCCTGATAATGCAATAGCTTCGACTGGGGAGGAAGAGTGTGAACCCATTTCCATCTCCGCTGCCGCCAATACGTCTTCTGTATTCTCTTCCGAAGATTCAGTGGCAGCCGTGGTAGGGCAGATCTGCCGCTTAGCCGCAAGCCAAAATTGTCTTCACAACACGACCACAAGCAACGGCATCCTCTATTCTCTTTCGCCTCTGTTCTTTGGATCATGCGCTAGATTGCTCGATCGGCCTGATACCACATCTGCGGTTCCTGTCCAAACAGATTTCGCCTTCTTCTTTCCCTTCGCAGCTATGGATTCTTTTGTTTTACCCTTCACGCGCCTCTTTGCTTTGTTACTGCCCTCCCCCTCTATTTCTGGTTCCACTGCCTGGTGTTCAGACAATAATTTTGACGCTACCTTTGTTTGTGTTTGCGTCGTGACAACCTTCGACTTCTTTCCAAACTATGGTTCAAGAAGATCCTTATCTTTGAGACCCTTCACCATCGTTGATTGTGCAACCTGAAAATTGAATAAAATGACAAGTTCAAAGAACTGTACAATTACAAACAAGTACAACATACATTTGAAAATCCCTGGGCCCACAACAACGACCAGAGACTCCCCATTTAGTATTTGTACCTTCTGGAACTTGTATGAATGTCTCGATCTCCCTCTTGTTTTTCCTTCCTGCAATTCCTGACACAAAATGAGGTACCACCACACATGTTAGAAGATGCACACTGAATACTATGTGTTCATAATTCTTCTTATAGATGCAATTGCGCTGAACTGAAGGATGCATTTACTCTGTTCCTACTATACACTGACTCCCGTAATAGTGTATCACTGATTCAGTAAACACCTTGTGAATATATGTGAATATACTAGACGTAGAAAATCACTATAGAATGCCCATGCACTGTACAGACATGACTAACAACATTTTGACACACATTTGAAAACTCAAGGACTTCCTCATCGTTTTTATTTTTGGATTTGCAAACTTTCGTACGTTGCATTACAACGCGTTACTCACCAATAACAAAAACACGCCGCTTTTGTCAAGTACTCCTACAAGTTATATATGACATGCAGTGCAACATATTCAATAGTTTGGTAAAGCAAGACATATATTTTAAATCTGATAGCCAATCTTCAATGTATTACCATGAAATTATGGAGTCCTATTATTCAATGACCTTTACACCACATATAACAATGTCATTCATTCACACTTTCATGTGTTATTCCAGTATGACAGTGTAATACTGACTTGAAAGAGGAATTCTTATCCCCAGTTCTACAATGCTGTAGCAAGTGTAGGAGACTTCACATCACTGTTACTTAAGAAGCACTTCTAGACTGAGGTGATACACTGAAGACAACATGCACAAATTCCAAATACTCTAGTCAATGTACATGAGACACTAGCATGAGTACCAGTGCCTGAACAAAGAAGTTCAGTTTATAAACTACAACTGTACGTAGGTGCACGCCAAAACATTTGCAGTACAACCATTCTCCTCAAAACAAGAGATAGCGGAACCACAGTTACCTTCCTTTCATAGTATTAAACAAACATGAAAAAAATATTTCTTCAAAACCACAACAAATTGGGTGTGTCAGTTTCGGTGGTACTGCACAGTCAGAAGGGTTCAAGATAGAACCTGATTTAGTAAGTTTTCAGTGTCCTTCGACGCCTCCTCCTCTGATGCGTCTGACTGTAATGCCTCCACGTCCAAGTAATCAGTGCCTGTAGAGCTCACCTCTTGGGATGTAGACAAACTATTGTGATCGTCCGTATGAAGCTCCGCATCGTTAGGCACAAATTCCAAGTCTGTTTCATGTAACGTCTCTTTACTAGGCGATGATGATGGCTCCCCTCTTTACCGGATCTTCCAAACACAGCTGCTCTTGCTCCGCTTCATCCTCGACACACAAAACAAGATGTGGCTCCCACAGGAATTCCAAAGACTTTATCTCCGCCGCTGCCTGAAAACTACCCGTATGTGCTTGGTCATAACGACAAATGCCTAAACTACAGCTCTTTTGTGATTTTGCAACGCCGCCGGCAGAGTCGCTGCGAACTTCCACAATCTCGAAGTCGTCGTTGCTGCGGACCTCCACAATCTCCAAGTCTTTCGTCGCTCAGAGTTACAAGAGAAGGACTTCTAACTCTCCCCGTTCTCGCGTACAAGTCTGCGTCAAGCAATGCCTTTTTGTTCAAGGCTTCATACCTACATGCGCTCCAGTGCACATTGTCAGAGGACACAGAGTTCAATGTACAAAGTGTGTACAATCTGCTTAGAGAGGACCATGGACCTGCAGCGGCCAAAGTGTGTAAACCTTCTAGAAACTCCCATACATAACAGAACCACGTCTAACAAGTTCGACCCTACTGGCGCAGTCCAATGTGGAGCAACGAAATTCATCCAAATTAGAATATTAGGTATTCGTGAAGGCACGGTGGACGAGGCGAATTACCGTGTTGCATTGTTAGTAGGGAAGTTAGTGCCAGAAGGGTGCAAATTTAGAGCTGTGATAGAGAGAGCTTCCAGCCCACAGCAGAAACTGAGAACAGATGCCGATTTGGCCAACAGATGCCTTGAAGCCAATTCTAGGAACTACACATAGGAACTTTCTACAAATCCGGGGGGGGGGGGGGTAGAGTACAAACGCGCGGATAATGACATCAGCGTTGGTACTTACGTCGGTTATTTCTTGATGTACACTGGGTAAGCATCCTACATTATAGTTACCTACAGCAGCATTGATATACATGTGGACAAGGTGCCCCGTTACCGCATGTGAATTCGGCATGGAGGAGCTTTCACCAGATGCAATGGATCGTGTACACTACTTTATCGCATTGGTCCGACATACAGCGCAACTTGTTCACAAGCAGTTCTCAAACAACGACAAAGTTGTAGGTAAGGAACTCTCACACTGACTCCTTGTGATTGAGCTCCCTCTGAAGCCGGTTGTGATTCTCGGTGATGGTTCTAAGGCAAACCAGTTCTTAGTCGTTTGGGATCAGAACCTGTACAGCTCTGAGTTTACAGGTCAGTCTTCATCTCCTTCACATCCTTTCTTCTCTAGTTCGCCCTTCTACGGCTAGAAATTTTGTGCGCAGCCAACAGTGCAGCAGAGCCTAGCCCATGCAGTGCGTACTCAAAGTGTCGCAGACAACTGTGAAGCAGAGCTCAGAGAAGAGAGTGCGTAGTCGTGGGTTTCAAAAATCTTTGAATCAGATTGCAGACCAAACAGTGATTTGTATGGGTTGGTGTATTCACCAACCCTTGACGTATAATAATACCGTAGGTAGTGGACTCTTAAGCTGTCTTGTTCTCACCACCCCCCCCCCCCCCCATTACATGAGTAGTGCTGGATGTAATTGGACTAATTTAATGTTCCTGTTGATGGAATGTAGTGGGTGTATATGATGTATGTGTATGTGTATGATCAGAGAACCACTAATCTTGAAATTTGATGAACACTATGCCAGGTTTAGGTCAATTAGGGGTGTTAAGCTTGAATGTCGTGTTTGTAGGTGAAGATTGGAGAGGGAGTTTGAGTTCAAGGCCGACTAAGCACTTTCGCCACCAAAGTTCGAGTCCTTGTATTGTCCCTCCATGAGCACCAATTTCTCTGCTCCATAATTAGTTTTGCTTTTTCTATTAGCGTTTTTTAACACATAAAATGTGTTATCGCTGAAAACGTTGAAGTATGAATTTTTTTCGGTGAGTATCATCACTTGGGTGAGTAGTGAAGAAGGCTATGTACGTGTAATGTTCTGTAAAAAATACCAGTGAACTGATGTGGTGGTGCTCTCAATTTTGATTCAGAGGCAAAGCGACAATCAAATGCAGAGGCGCTGCAGTGGCTGCAGTGCATAAAGCAGTTCCGAAAGCCTGCTACGACTCAAATCCACCCTTACTATAAAAATCTCGTAATTCCCAAAGATGAGATTTACGAAGCCAATGTGCTCTGTCAGCGCTATTGAATCTACCTAATTTTGGTAAGCCAAATTCCTTCAACATTGTTTTTTTGAGTAGATGTTCCAAATATTCAAATTGAATTTGAGTCATTCCGAGCCTAGCATTTCTAAAAATTGTTAAGTGAGGTGCACCGCGTGCCATGAATTTTTCAACCATGATAATTAATCGTGAACTATTTACTCGTTTTTAACCCACTCTTGTGGGTTCAACATTCCCGTGAAAAAGACCACAGTCCATTATAGCCTTCTCCCGTTGAAATGCATTAATTAAATCAAGTACAGTAATGAATTCAACAGTATTTGCTCAATGGCTGCACTGGAGAAAATAGTTTTCAATGTTCAGGTGCTTTGATGTCTCCTAGTGACTTGTCAATATTTCTGGCCACTCAAATGTAGTAGCATTATTGTGGAGATGTAATTTGATTTTGGACTTCTGTGTATATTCTGTAGTATGTAAATGACATTTGTAACCTGAGAAGTCCAGTTCAGTCAAAATTATACGGAATGATTCGCAGCCGTGGCTAATTTATACATGTCGGTGTCTTGAGGATATTCACATATACTCTATTGCACTGTTTTGCCATAGGGGTTGACGTTTCCCAGTGCCTGTGGTCTCAGAGTACTATATATAGGTATAACAAACATTGGATTTATAAAATATCATTGTGGAGTGAATGTTGTTCACAGATTGTAAATACATAGGTCGATGACATGCACATTGTCTTCCATGAACTGCTTCAACTTTTCAAGATTAATATTTTAAACTTCCATTCAGATGTTGTGATGGAACTACTTTCGCTTCCCACTTGAATTTGGAATTGTTAAAGAAGGAGGATTTGACGAAGTCAAAGTCTTTAATTAGTGACGGTTGCTAAATATGTGGCAGAAGAGTTCAGGAGCGTAAAGTTCATGGACAGCTTCAACTAGTCAAGCGACGGCCTCCCCATGTCTATGGACACCATTGATGGAAACTCCTGTTGCGAATCACCGCACCGTAGTGAAGAAATTTGCAACTGCACATTCGATGTAGGTCATGTCCTCCAGGAAATCACCACAGCACACAGAAGGCCTATACATAGGAGTCTAGGTTTGCAAAACAACAATAACCTGAATAGGCGGTTAATGAGACAAAAATTGAAAGCACTACTAAGACAGTCAGAAATTATCATATAGAAAACAAAGGATTTGCAAGAGCTATGTCTTGGTGCTGTTGAGAATTAGAGTATGACCAACATTTCTTAATTCGGCAGTAGCTGTGGTCGTGCGACATTTCCTGTATTTGTGAGTTGAATATGACACAATGTTCTTTTTGAATATGAAGTGCCTCGTTTGCTAAGAATAAAGTCAATTACATTTGTGTATTGAAGAGTCTTCTGAATGCGTTGTGTACGACGAATGTATTGCATATGAGATGTTTAGTATATGAAATTTCCCATATACTTTGTAAATGACTACTACTAAATATCAAAAGTGGTTAAGGGTCCGATCCGGACGTAGGGAGGATATAAGTAAAATTCCAAGTATACAGATCGTACAGTGGGGTCCAAGGTGGAATGGCGTTTTTGATTTCGCAGTGAGAAAAATTTCAGTACTACCAACTTTAAAAGCCTCCTGAGAGCTCAAAAATTGTTATTTTACCACGAAATGTTTACCAAAGACTTATCTTTAAGTTAATTATATATATGCCAAATTTCAAGGCCAAAAAATTCACCAAAAAAACGTTATTGAAAATCTACTAACATTGGTAGCTGTGGAAACTTTTTCACTGCTGCCGCCTCCCAAAGATTGAATTTTATTTTTTTTGCCATGAAATTCTTTGAACAAAGACCTCTTCATATTAATAACATACGATAAAAATTTCAAGGCCAAAAGATTAATACAAAAAAATATATGAACAATCTACCAACATGTGTAGTTGTGAGAAACAATGGGGGAAACTTTGCTACCAACTTTGACACCCTCCCAACGGTTGAGAAATTGTCTATTTACCATGAAATTTTTGGCACGACATGCTCTTTATGAAAAAAAAATTCATGCTAAATTTCAAGGTCAAAAAATTTATAAAAATAAAAATATTTACAATCTACCAATGTGTGTAATTTCCCCCATTGTTTCCCACAATTTCCACAGCTACCAATGTTGGTAGATTTTAAATACCTTTTTTTTGGTGAGTTTTCTGACCTTGGAATTTAATATACATATAATTAACTTAAAGATGAGGCTTTGGTAAAAATTTCGTGGTAAAATACCAATTTTTGAGGTCTCGGGAGGCTTTCAAAGTGGGCAAACTTGAATTTTTTTCCACTGTGAAACCAAAAACGCCATTCTACCTTGGACCCGACTGTACAGATTTATTACATCACTCCAGAATGTAACACATTGTTTTGTGCAGTAGAAGATTGTAATGTCATCGATGGTGAGATGTAGTCTGTAAAATAGTAGGCTTTTATTCTTTGTGTGATGTAATAATCGAACTTGCATGTGCATGATATATCCAGGCTTTGGAGATGAGAGGTCCGACCTTATTTTGAAACTTTCGACAAGAAAATACATGCTCTGAAGTAAAAGATCAAGCAAGTGATAATTTCAATGCGCGAAGGATTTGTTTAATTTAACGAAGGACCAAATCGACAACTATGTATGATCATTTCTGTATAGTGTTTTCACCTTTAATCTGCACTATTGCTTGTAGTTCTAGAAACGCTAATATAGAAGCTACGCTAATGTACTTTAGTATAATTGTGCCACAGATGAGTTATTTATGCGCTGTGCATTTACTATGTTTTATACTTCAAATGTGAGCCCTATAAACTCCAATTGGGGCAGACAGTAACGTTGTGACAAACACTACAGATGAGGGAATACAGTGAGGCCGGCATAGTTCAGGGCGTGCTAGTTAATTTTTCATCAAACTTAAGATAAAAGATGCCTCAAACCAGCAAAATTATTTCCAGATAGAATGATGTCGTTATCAACAACTGAAGCAGGTAAGCACGAGAG
This sequence comes from Pohlia nutans, assembly GCA_022496805.1. Lineage (NCBI taxonomy): Eukaryota > Viridiplantae > Streptophyta > Bryopsida > Bryales > Mniaceae > Pohlia > Pohlia nutans. The sequence goes on along the minus strand of CM040106.1, from coordinate 5,948,411 downwards.
CGGTTATGTAGGTGCTATTTTACTTACACATCCTTTCATGTATATTAGAGGTGGACAATGTAACATTGATTCAGAAAGGTATTTACCATAGGCTCCCCTAATAGTCGGTACTACATTACTCGGTGTGAGTCGCAGTTTTTTATGAATAAATTACGGGAATACAGCGTTAGCTTCCTCGTATGGGATACCCTCTTTTGGAATTCCATGTATGAATAATAATAATAATACATGGTGCAAATCGTTTACGGAAATTGGTAACAAACCAAATTCATGGCGAGAATGTTGAGGTATCATAGCATTGATGTTGTTGAGGTGATGGCCGTGTTGTTGCAGGAGAAGGTAAAGAAACTGAACCAATTCTGTCATTGGAGAAATACTGAGGATGACACTTTAGCAGATATCCTGTGAAAGGGATAGTGGGTGCAAGATGCGTCGTAGACTGTGCACTGCGTACCACATAGAGCGTTCAATAGCGCAACGATTGGGCTTACCCGAGTATCCGAGTGCCTACAACCAATGCAGAGGAGTTCGGATAAAGAAAGTTGAGACAGTTGCAAGGCACCACAGCTCGTATGGCCGTGACCCATACCTCATCTATCCAGTAATGGTAAGTGGAAATACTCCAAAGAATTTTGTTTTTTTCCACTAGTATCTCTGAGGTGTGTATGCAGTAGAGGTAGACTAACATACCCATTCATGCACACGTCCGTTGTTATGTAATTGCATATTACGTAAGTTTTTACAGAATGGATATGAGAAAAGTATAATTAGAGATGTAGTGTTTTGTATGGATTATATAATTAGAGTAGAGCATGGCTTTCTATGTCCTGAACGATATGTAGATCAATGTAGGGTAAAGTATAACATAAACATGCTATGTATTTCATTTCACAGACAGTGGATGGACAAAATGTGCGTGGACCTGCAATTGCGCAACCAAGACATGGAGAACGCTACCAAAGACAAAGGCGTCAAAATGGAGATGACGGATTCACGTGGCCGCGGAGGACGGTAGTGGACGTCCAGAACATGGCGAGAGACGCGTTTGCCCATATAGACGACATTCATAGCAATAGCATCAATTACGGTCACGCAGTAGATATGGATGCTGATGTGGGTGATGCTGAAGGTGAATACGATGAGGCTAATTTGGAGCACATGATACAGGAATCAACGGAAAGAATATACCAGGGAAGCAGCCAAAACCGATTGCAATGCGCAATTGTGTTGTTTTCGTTGTGCACATTGTACTCGATGCCACATACTTTCTTGGACGCCCTGTTGACATGGATTGCTGGGGACTTGTTACCCACGTCTAACAAGTTCCCTAGAACTGCATATGAAGTGAAGTCATTACTTATGAAGCTAGGATTGAAACATGAGCAGGTGCATTGTTGCCCAGACGGCCATGTGTTGTACCAAGGGGTGAACGAGGAACTTGAAGAATGTCCCCAATGCCATCAGGTATGATACATACCGGGGTCCAATAGAGTTCCACAGCCTGTAGCTCGGTATTTTGACGTCATCAGATATTTACAGCGAATGTTTAAATGTCCAAAGGTCGCAAAACACATGACGTGGTACCAAACCCATAAATCACAGGGGCAGCTAATGAGGTCGGTGGCTGACAGCATTCAGTGGAAGACAATAGATGAAAACAAACGAGAATTTGCCGGGGTGCCTACGAATCTGCGACTTGGACTAGTGGGGGATCATGGGATTATCCCATACAAGAATAATGCTATAAAGCCCTCCACTTGGGTGTTGTTAATTACAATGTACAATCTCCCTTTCTAGCTACTAACAAAAAAGTTTTTAGTATCACTCGCGTTACTAATTCCAGGGCCTAAATCTCCCACTGCAGAGAACATAGATGTATTTCTAGCCCCCATAGTTTGTGATTTGCTAACATTATGGGTAGGCGTCCCAGCTATAAATATGTCCATGCCAGAAGGGAACAAAAGATTTACACTAAGAGCCATGTTGATACGGACGGTCAACGATTTTCCTGCCTACGGACTTCTATCGGGGCAACAAGTGAGTAGTTACAAAGGGTGTCCTTTGTGTGGTCCAGGGACATGTGCCAAACATGCTCAACTTTTGAGCAAAATGATATCACCTAAGTTTAATACCTAGGGGGTTGAAGGTACCTAGTTGCAGATCATAGGTTTCGCAAAGCAAAAGCTGCATTCAACGTTCACCAAGAGTTGAAGATGGCTTCGGAGTGAGCAACGGGAGATGAAGTGCTTCAATGGGGAACAGAGAGAACAAGCTATCTTGCAGCGAGGGGACAAGAAAATTCCATGGGTGATCCTGTGAAACGGCACGGTGTCAAACGACACAGTATTTTCTTTGAACTACCGTATTCGAAGGTATGGGCAGTATTCATTAATATTGTTATATGTTATATATGGTGGAATAGTTATGTAAGACCGTAATCAGTGAATATAGAGCTCTTTCATGTGCATGGCTTATGGAATATAAGGGCAAGAACGAATTTGATAGAAATAAAAGCCTGCGTGGAATTGTTGCATATGAAAAGATGTGTGCCATAAAACGTTGGAATAAGATCTACAAGAAGTGAGGTGTGACCGAGGAATTTGCACTCCTATGTATAAGTATCAAGGATACCAGAATCTACTGCAACTTGTGTTATAAGAAGTGGGGAAGCGTAAGGATAGAAAGCAAAGATTGAGGAAGCAGGAGACTAGGCTATATGGTGTAGTAAGCAATTAAATGAGGGATCTCCAGTTGTGTACATGTTTATAGACAAGCAGAGTAAACATTTGGGAGATGTAACTTACAGTGAATCACCGTGTATGCATGTATGGTTTAGAGGAGTAGGTATGTGGAAAGGTGTCTTGATTATTCATCGAGAATTTCAAACCCCATTGATTCTGCACGATTTCAGTGCGTTTATCGTTAAACATTGATTCCGCACGTCATACGTGCATTTAGAAGTGTCGTTATGGTACGGAAGTGACATGCATTACTAGGATGTCGATGCAGTGTCTTTTCAATGATTATCAAAAAAATGTTGTTTCCGCACGAAAGTCATGCTTGACGGAATCCGTGCGTTAATCGTGCATCTACATTACATGGCTAATAAAACACGGATAATGTGCGGTTTTAGTTAATGCGGATTCAGTATCGTATACGTATCATATTACTGCCTTTTATTATATCCGTGCGATTTCAACATCTATCATAATGCCAATTATTTTCGTACGACATCCGTGTACAATATTTTAATATTCTTTTGGAATCTTTTTGGAATCTTTTGTAATCTTTTCGAATATTTTATATTATTTTGGAAATATTCTGAAAATATTTTGGAATATTCCGAGAATCTTCTTTAAATTATACTTACGGTTTAATTTTCCAAAACAAATTTTTAGATCTATATTTATAGAGTTTAGAAGCAATACACATTAAAATTTCAAAGAAATAACATTTTATATTTTTAGAATTCAAATTTGGTATTATTGGTTATCATTGTACTTTTCATCATAGGAACAAAAAAAATTGTACAGAAAAGGACAACATTACTTTTTCAAAATAGAAAAATTTGTAACACAAGACAATGTAGAGGTGTTGGTTTTTTGAAAGTTTCCTCTAAACAAAATTTAATTTGGATTGGCATGATTCAAATTGGGTTTGAAAGCATACTTGATTTCCTATTAGAAAAAAATTATAATTTAATTTAGTTTTAAGTTTTTTAGTCTTAGGCAGCTCATAAAAGGGGGCATCGATCAAAACATGATCTCTCAAAGCATTGTGAGTTAAATTGGGTTTAAAAACGGACTTTCTTTGAACTCAATTAGAGCAACTTTTCAAAAATAAAATTGCATGAGCTCTCAATTGCTTGCGACAACATTCAAACCATTGAATTTGTTTTCTAGGTATAGAAGAACGCTTGTATAGTGGAGTGCAAACAAAATTTGAAATAAAAAGATTTTTTTGCAATGCTAAAAGGGCAGAAATCTGCTTTTGGTATCACTTGTTGGACACACTAATTAGGTTACTTTTGTTTAAAACCTCCAAAGTTTGCCTAATTTGTTCATTTTGATCAAGTAAAAAGATCCTAAAATGAAAAAAAATAAAATCTCGCACCTCAATGGAATCAAAATGTATATGTTCAAAGAATTTATATTAAAAAAATTAATTTTTTTGGATCCATTCATAGATGTGTGAAAAAATGCTGAATTTTGGGATTTCCAAGCAGCATGTGCACAATTCATTAATTTTTTTAATGATAAAATAAATTATTTTGTACTCTACACAATTAGATGTAGGTCATATTCAAAAATAATATTAAAGTTTTTTTTTTTGATATTCCATTTGCTTGATTTCAGGGATTCTAGGTAACTGGGACATAACTTACTTTTTCAACTAAAAAATCAAATAAAGTTACTTAAAAATCTTTGATTGTAATCAAATTTTTTTGCCTTGATACGTTATAAGTGTAGAAAACTAAAATCACATTTAATGAAGTCTCATTTTATTAAAATTAAAAAAACATGTTTGTTTGACACACCAATGCATAGTGCAATTGTCCCGAATGCAGCTTTTTTGAGTACCCCAACCAGACCATCACCCAAAAACATCTAAAATCTACAGAAAATAAAAAACAGCTCAGAGCCTTTAAGGTTTTGGGAAAACAAAAACAAAATTAAAAAAAAATAGAATTTTTTTGTAGATATAGAAAAATGCTTGCAAAATCTACTGCAAAAAAGAACTGGAATTTTGTTTTACATAGCAAAAAAGCATCCAAAGTCTACTTAAAAAAAAAATAGCTCACAGCCACCACAATTTTGGCAAAAAATAAATAAATTCAAAATATTATGAAAAAAATCCTAGATATAGAAAAAGTCCTGCATAATCTAGTGCAAAAAAAAAATTGGAAAAAAAGTTTTTTTCACATAGTTAAAAACATTCAAAGTCTACTGGAAAAAAAAAGCAGCTCACAGCCATGATCTGCCATCACGATTATGGCCAAAAAAAATAAAAAATAAAAATATTCTGAAAAAATTTGTAGATGTAGAAAAAGCCCTGCATATTGTAGTGCAAAAAAAATTGAAAAAAGAATTATATACACATGGCAAAAAATTGCCAATGGTTTCATTCTTTTATAATTACTAAAAGAGTTCCACTCTTTGCATCACTTGTTTGAGGTGGTTCGGTGGTTTGGAGCTTGGTTTGCAACTAGGAGGTCTTGAGTTTAAATCCTATTATCAGTGATAGAGCTTGGGAAGCTGTGGCGGGCCCCACTATAGGTTCGGGCAGTTTGTGTGTAGTTGAAGCGGGTAGAGAGGAAAATAATAATATTTTTTATTATTATTATTTTTTTTTTTTAATAATATTATTTTGATCAAAGTTAGATGTAGAAAGAAAAAAAATCTAGATATGGAAAAGATGTCGCACAAAAAACGCACTGAATCAGTGTAGTTTTAAAGAAGATTAAAACACGAGATTGGACAACGGTACAGAGTGAAGAATTCACACGTTTTCAATAGATGTATCAATCGTGACGAATCTGTACTATATCCGTTTGTACGAACGTGATGTCATATCAGTGTAGTTGCGATGAATAACGCAATGATGCGGAATCAGTGCGAAAACTGTACGAACCCTTGAAATATCGGAAATCGCACTGAAATCGTGCAAAATCAGTGGGGTCCGAAATTCCTGATGCGGGTTTCACAGCAGAAGAAAGTCAAAGAATTTGAAAACCGCCAAAATGGCTAAACACTTGTCTACACATACCTACGTGGCTCAACGACAATTCTCTCTGCCATATCAGCACTCATCTTAAAAGAACTCATGAAATTAGATATCTAATATGCAGACCGTGAAAGTTAACAGAAACTAGGCAGATATTGTTCATTATTTCATAGAAATCTGCGGGTGAAGCCAAGTAGTGACCGCGTCTACCCGCCACAACAGAAATCTGTTGAATTTCTGTTGTTTCGGTCACAGCTTTCTAGTAGTGTTGCGTGAAAGTTGAGCTAGGGTTAGAGACAATTTTTGAACTTAATGACGATGAAGACCTAGAGTATTAAGATCACAATTTAATTTTTCCTCTTTCTCAACCTAATCTCCGATCATTTGCAGGTAGCTGTTTGTCAACTAGAAGGGCGCCTACGCATTTTCCACTCCCCAATCATAGTGTTGTCAGATGCATGAAATTGCTTGTTGCTAGAAAAGTCTCTAGGAATGTCTTCAAACAGATTGACTACAACTCTACATCTATTAAGCGAATCCAATTCCTCCCGCCCAAGTACAACGGAGATGTTATCTTTGAGTTTCCTCCGTCGGGTTCCTCTTCAAAACCCAGTACAGCAATGCAACTCCGTGGCATGGACAAACACTATGACGGGCACACGTGGACTCGTACTTATACGTCCAACATTGTCATCGACATAGGTTTGATCTTCTATACCTCGTCTTGTTGTGGTCATCAGCGATGTGAGAATGTCCACTACGCTTTTCTAACCCGCGTGCACCGCACGAGGTCTAGTAATGAAACTGAGTGGTATAAAGTCTTGTCTTTTGTTTTTGATGTAGGATCTAATCCTATTTAAGGATCCTCTTTGGTTTGCAAGTGTTTTAAAGTTCCTCCCTTGTGTCTTGAAATTTGTAATGCCAAAATCTATTATGTTCTAACTAAAGACAGTATGACTAGAGCTTGTGTTCATTTTGGAACTCACAACCATCTCGTTTAGGTCGGGGCTTACTGTAACGATATTGCCAAAGTAGAAATTATGGTTGAGAAGCACTTGCAGCAAACTCCTACCACAACCAACTCTGCCATTGTTTTAGAAGCAACATACTAGATGGTCAGCGACATGCTTGTTGTAACCAAAAGTGTGGAATCAAAGTCACTTGAACTCATTGAGCTCCTTCTACTCCTCAACAGATGCAAGGAAATCAGCTCGCCCAACATTTGCAACAAAGTGACGGGCTTCAAGTACTTCCGCAAGTTCGGTGTTATGTATAGCATCTCCAAACTTTGTGAATCTAGTAATTCGCCCTTTCTCTAAGAGACTAAGTTCCTTAGTCAAAGATCGGAGTTGGACAAGATCTTTGTGTTCAAAATGTCTGAAATTGGACCAGGTAGCGGAGTCAAACTCGTGAAACGCATGTAGCCTAGTGGAGACTTGCAGAACGCATGGCTTATGTTATATCATGTTATAAAGTCAAACAGTGGACTACTATGAGCTGCCACGTCTACGACCTGACTTGTTGTCGTGTCCTGACCATTGCGCTTTGCGATATGCAGTCTGAAAACGTCGCTGCCCATATAGTCGTTTGGAAGAATCTCAACTCCGTCGTTGCTTGCGAAAGTGTTCAAATCCCTTATTTCAAGGGCTTCATTGCTAACAACGCACAAACAAATAGGAATGCTATGCACATTGTCTACTGTTAGTCTGGGTTATGACATGGAGATAACTAAGACCAAAAACAGGTCGTGAGAATTGTCCGACCAGGGATGATAACGCTAGTATACAGCAATAAAGACCATGAGAGAAGAAGAATCGTCCTAGGATTGCCGGTGGTGCAAGGATTGGGTTTTGGTCAGGAGCGTAACTCAAAACCTCCAAGGCTCCCGACAGTTCCCAATAATATTAAATGTAATTGGCCACCTTTATGATACGGTCCTCAGTCGTCCTTGGTGACACTGGACTTTGGAGTAGAGACAGAAAGGCTTTTAGAGAATGCACGACCTAGTATAGACTAGCTAGCTGACCTTGGGTTCTTGATGACACAGCCCTTGATCGTCTTTGGTGACACTAGACTTAGGAGTTGAGGACAGTCGGACAGAGAGAAAGAGGGTAAAGCAGATGAGACTCAATACAGATTAGAGAGATGTCCTTGGTTTCTTGAGCCGTCCAAGGTAAGTTAGTGAAGTGAACAGAGCGAAGCAAACATGATGTGCAAGAATCCTTTAGAAACAAGAGAGAAGCAAAGGCATATTCCAGGGACAAAGATAGTGTAATCAGAGAGTAGATGGAGGTAAAACCATGGCTTCCATGTTAAGTAAAAACCTACAGAGTGCGACTTGCTGGTGCAAGATCGGAGCATGTTGCCAAAACCACTCTAAACTTACAAAATCCAAAAGTGAGACTCTCTCCTACATACGACTACTCTTATACTATCTTGATCCTCTAACTTTGCTGGAACTCCCAGTGCCACCGTCCTGCTATCTCCTGGTCCTCTATGGCGGCCTTGCGTCTGTACGGGTGACATGTACAGAAGTGAAGATGCATCAATTTCAATGCCGAATAAAAAACGACCTTGTTTTTTCCATTTGGTGCAGTTGTTGGAGAAGCACACGAAGGGTGATTTTAGAGCTGACCTCCAAGACCAACATCTCATGTTGTACATGCAATACAAAAATGCCTTAACGCAAGTGGAGTCGGGTACCCGATATCTCACTATCCGAGCTTTGTGGCTGTCCTTCGGAGCTACAGCTGAAGATGGATTGAGACGTCTCGAACTTGGCTTGCATTTTGGCATTTTTGATACGCCAATGTGGAGGCTTTATACAGCTAGTAAGCTCCAAAACTTTAATCTCTGAACCCAAATTCTTTGTCATATCTTTAAAACCGCATTCTAGTTCCAAATTCTAATGGTGCATTGCTTCTTCTATACCAAGACCTCATAGAGGACGATTTGGCTGAAATGCCCTCGTGCAACTTGGTCGAAAGTATGCACAACAAATGTAAATAGCAATCTTATGATTGAGGATCATATCCATTTTTCGCTACAATTGATGACTTTGTTTGTTGTTTCATGCAGAGTGTTGCATACTACCAATACCTCAAAGGAGATGGAGTAGGTACTGGCCCCACCAAAGAAGAGCTGAAACTTTGGGTCGCACAAAAAACTACAGAGCGCACAGGGAACTTGAAATCCCTACACAAAGTATTAGCAAAGATGCCGGGTGCTAAGGAATTGTGCACTCAAATGCGTCTACTTGAAGGAGAGGAAGTCTTCTTCTTGTTGAAATGGAAAGCAGACGTCCCAATCGGCTCGGAATTTGACTTGCATAGATTTGATATGATCAGTTTCTCGCGTCCGCGAGTCTAGACAAGATGTACATGAAAAAACACCCTAAAGCTCCCTTCTACCCCAAGTGAGATCCATCGGCATTTTAGCCGATTAGACAATTTTTCCGTGTAGGGTGCTATTTGGTTTGGGTTTTGATTGGCCTTTTCTATGATGCCTTTTTGTCTAAGCATATTTAGATGTTTATCGATTTTTAACCAAGTAACCATGGGATTTTTGGTGCTTGTACCATTTAGCCTATTATTTTAGTCTATAATTTTGATCTATTATTTAAACCTAATATTATAGTCTATTATTTTGGTCTTTCATTTTGGTCTATCCTTTAGTTTATTTCATTAGTTCATTCTATTAGTCTATTTTTGTTCGTAAAGCAAAATCCTAGTTTTCGTTCGTAAAGCAAAATCCGGCCAGAGCGAGGTCTAGGTAGTATAGTTAGAGGATGATTTTTTTGGTAATCAAAGGTACGAGTGAGATATGTGGAATGGGACTCGAGTCATGGTGGCGGGCATCGTGAGCAAAGCTGTAGCACGTGGGAACCTAAATTCACCCTGGGTCTAGCATTTGTTAACTAGAGAAATAGGGACTATCGGTAGTCAACCGATAAGAGTTTTTACTCCAGTAATTTTCCAAGTTACCATAGAAAGTAGATCTAGGAAAGCATTTTTTTTACCGATCTGACAATTAGGTCAGATCGAGTTGTACTTTGTATAAAAGCAATGGACCCAAACACATTGGCAAAAGCACATTTTTCAAAATACAAGTTTACATTGTTTTCTCTAACTTTCTTCTTCCAGATACTTCTGTCAAAGTTCTCCTTTCCAGTAGTTTGCTTACTTTTTCTTGAAATATAGATTCTTTAAGTTTCTACACTATCGAGTTGCTTTTGGTAATACAAATAGTCTTAGAATTCTGACTCAATATAGTTGAACTATAAATTTCTTAGTAGCTTTCATTACCCCGATACTGCATACCGAACAGCAATTTACAAGACGGAGCTACCATTTGGCGACTATGTAGTGTTTCAAATCCTCAAATCTTCGCTTTCATATTTGTGAATCATCCAATTTTGGTAGCTCCTATTTTGCGAAGATAGTATAACGTTACGCCTTTAACTCCTTACTGACAAGAGTACGACTAACCGAATCGCTTATACAACTATTTAGCCTAGCAGTACTATAACCTACTTCTCGGTACAACTATTCCGCTACATGGCTCGACGTCACACACAATCTGTAGGACCACCTCCAAAAATTGATCTGGACACCTTCACAACATCTTAGGCACGCTTCCAACAAAGCGTTCGGGAACTCATGTCTACCCCTACACGACAGCACACCCAAACACCATTAACAGCTACCTATTGAATGACGCGTCCACACCCATTATTAATGGCGGACGAACTACCGACACCCCGAGAGATTCAAACCGCGAGACACCCGCATTCTTCTATCTAGCAGCACCCTTCTTCTGACTCGGTACTCCACATTCCAGTTGGTACCGGACACAAGGTGATACCTACAGAGGCGGATTGAGAACAATTTTTCTCTCTGGCTTTTCTCCAATCATCACCAATCAAGGAATGTCTCCAACAACTACCGCTCGAGGATGCAACCGACCAAGAACTTCTCGCAACTCTAGAACCACCACCACAACCAGACTTCACGCTAGAAGAACCTTCACTTCAACTCCCACATTTACGCTTACGCTAGCTACAACAAAACAGAGGACATACTCCATCCATTCACCACACAGTCTTACCTCATCACCTTCCGGGTAGCCAATACCCTCCACACGTCAACAACCGTTTGGTCCGATGACTTTTCACATCATCATCAGCCACATCAGGTACGCCCGCGTCCCTCTATTTGTTTTGCACATCAGTGGTAATACCAATTACCCATCCATCGCTTGTCCGTATCACTACCCACATCTACAACAAATTACGGCTCCGGTAGTACCGACCCTAACCTACCAACCCCGCGAAGAACGAGGCCTTACAACACAACCACCCGCCCGACGAACTACTCTCACTGCCAGAAAAGCGGTACTATATCAAGAATAAAAGTCCGGTAAGTGTCTGGAAACCCATTGCCAAAAATTTGAATCTGCCATATTGCATAATGGAGAAAATGAAGCTCTCATACATCTTAAATTGTTTGGTAATTCCTTCACCGAGAAAGAATCCAATTGGTTTGCATATCACAAAAAGATACATCCAACTAACACACTCCAAGAGGTCTTCACCGCATTCAAACGACATTACTGAACCATCAAAACTCATGACCAAACGTATATCCAATTCCAAACACTCATTCAGCTACCGAATAAATTTGTGGATGATTATACCAAACGTCTCCAACAATTGGCGGAAAATCTATCCGTTCTATATGACAATATGTTTACGTTGAGTAACTTCCGCGCAGGCTTACTCGAATACTTGCAAATTTCCACGGTTGGACTACGACGACAGACGTATGCCGAGGCGGTCGACTTGGCAAGAACCACTAAAGGAGGATTACCGAAACAAGGACGCCCTAATGTTCCTACCACCAGTATTGGAGACAATCCTCAACGCAGCATGAATTGCACCAGTTGTGGACAAATGGGACACGAATGGGTCACCTGTTTCCAAAACCCGGCTAGCGAGTATGGGAAGAAAACTGACGCAACATTTGTGCACCAAACACAACCACAATCAACATTGATACCGGAAAGTACCCACACCCGACGAACATCTTGTCTTGGTTCTCTGGTACAACGCTACTCCAGCAACGTGAGGAAATCAATGGATCACCCGTGACATTGGTGTCCCTTATTACTAGACGATGACGTCAAAAGCAAGATACAAAAGAAACTACTCCAACCCACAGTATCCTTGGTAGTTATCACCGATGTCCATTTAGTTGATGTTTCTCACATAGGACCCCGGACACGTAGTCAAATTCATTGATAAGACCCCTCCATACCGGAAGATGACACACCCACTCCCGAGGTACCGCGTACCACTGATACGGTTGATTGGCAAGCGGAAGAGAAACTACGGGATGAAATTTTACAAACCCTACGCGAACTACAGGATCTCTCTCCGTTGGAGCCCTCTACTCCACAGTATTCTAGGGCCAACCCCAGCTCCGGCATTGATATCAGCAACAACATTCTCCAACAAATCAAGTCACAAACCATCCAAGTAAGTCTCAAAAACCTTATGGCCATTGCCCTCAGTAGTACCAAGCATATCTAACGCCGCCTTGGACGAGAATAGTATGCGCGCGGGGAGTGAGGAGCGGTGAGCAGTGAGCGAAGAAATGTGGGATTTAGAGTATAAATTTTAGGGTTTAGGGTGGTCAACGATACTATAATTAGGAAACATTCAAACATTTGGATATTTTTAGTAAATTATTAAAACTATGACGGTGGGATATTTAGTACCTATAACTATGGAATTAGGTCATTGAAAAATGTTCAAGGGACAGGAAAGGCACACGCAACGCCTATAAACGTGAATCAATGACCCAATACCGCTTGGAACAAGATGAAAACTTTATTTATATTACACCCTTGTTATGGACCAATCAATAGGTTTAGGCATAGATTTCCTACATCAAACTTATTTCAAATGAGTAGCAGGCTATTGATATAGACCAATTATGGTTTAGGGTGCAAAATAGAACAAACTCCAAAGTTGGATGAAGAATAAAACCCCGGTTTAAAAATTGCAACAGAACTATAAATATTGAACTACCCTAAGATGTTGAGTGAGTCAACAATCCACTCTCAAGAACTAGCTTAACTTTGTTGAAGCTAAGAGTCTGTGCATGTTTGAAGGCATCTACATCAGCATCAAACCCACAAATGACCGTGAAGACATAATACAAATATTTGCAATGAGCCCATTGACTGCGGCCCCCATTGCGTTAGACAGCATCTCTTTGAAATAAGGACACAAACAATCTAGGAATAGCGAAATTGTAAGATGGTATTGCTGAATCGTCGGAGGCGTGCCCGTATCCAATGTGACGATGCAACCCAGGGCAGGGACTGGAACCATGTCCACCTTCTTTAGACAACCTTTGACTGCTCCAGCACTAGCACAATTATTGGATTGCTTGAAGGATGGGCTCTTGTTGTTGCGGAGGACATTTTTGCCCTGCCGGCGCTTGGAAACGTCATTAGGGAATGCTGGAGTTGCATAGGTTGACAAGTCAAAGGGGAGAGGGTGGTCTTGGAAGAGCCTTCACAGCGATATGACTTCCCACTGTGGAAGTTGAAAGCCAGCATTCTCTAGGGCAAGTATCTCCAAGTGTATAAGGTTAGTGCCGTTCTCGACGGGCCAGATCTCGAGGACCTCCAGGCGGGACATAACCCACTTTTTGCGAGATCCTTTGACAGACCTCTCAATGTTGTTGTTGTGGAAGAAAAATTGCATGCAGTCCTTGCGATTCTTCCTGTAAATGTCCATCAAGCCTGTGTACAAAGGAGCAGTGGTAGATTTTCTGTCCTGTATGATTTAAGTAATGAACTTCTTCTAAAAAACAGCCTGCTGCGCGAAACAAGCCTTCATAAATGATTTTGGAAGCCTAGTATTGTGCCACTACTTCTCGTCACAAGCCATTTTTTGCACAGAAGTAACGTGGTTTAAAGCTGCCGTTGGGGTGTGGGCTCGTACCTGCACTTGCACATCCAACTTCTCTAATGCTTGGAGAGAGTCTGCTAGCTCTACAAGAGAAGACAAGAGGTTTTGGACGTTGTTCTTGTTAACAAAATAATCGTTGGATATTCCCTTAGGCTAAGTGTAGGCTAGTCTATACTCAGTAGGTATAGACCCGGTAGGGAATACCTTGTGGGACAGGCAGGTATAGACTGGTCGACCCGACTGACCCGGTCGACCAAGTCTGACACTACTGTCAAACTAGCCACATATATGTACTTCTCCTCTCTTTGAGAGGGGTGTTGCTATTCATTTTGTATATCTTCCTTGCCGGCAACCAGAGTTGTACTTCTCTCTTGTTTCAATCTTATTGTGTGTTTTGGTTATGCTTGTGCTTGTTCTTAGACTAGAGTGATATTTATGTTTCTTGCATTGATACTAGTGTAGAATCCACGCTAGTACAGTAGCCTACCGGCTTGCAGAGTCGACTTGCAGCAGACTAGTCTTCTCCCTAGTCGACTGTGGATTCTCTACCATCCTGCTATATCTTTCTACTGGCTACTCTCCATCTCTACTACTAGACTAAGTCGTGTGTTATTGAGAGAAGTTTTCCTACAACATTGTAAGGTCAGTTCCTAGAAAAGATCTTGTCTGGACTCGAGGACGCAAGATACTAATCATATCAAGTCTGTGCGAAACAAATTTTGAGCCGATTGGGACGTCTGCTTTCCGTTTCAATGAGAGGAAGGCTTCTTCTCCTTCAAGTTGAGGCATTTGAGTGCACAACTCCTTTACACCCGACATATTCGCTAATGCTTCGTGTAGCAATAGTGAGTTCCCCGTGCGCACTATAGACTTTTGAGCGACCCAAAGTTTCAGTTCTTCTTTACTAGGGCCAGTTCCTGCTCTATCTCCCTTGAGGTATTGGAAGTACGCGAAGCTCTACATAAAAGAGCGGATGAAGTCATCAACGGTAGCGACAAATAGGTCTAACCCTCGATCACTGTATTGTTGTTTCTATTTGTTTTCGATACTTTCGGCCAAGTTGTACCAGGGAATTTCAGCCAACTCGTTCTCTATGAGGTCCTGGTATAGAAGAAGCAATGCACCGTTAGAATTTAGAACTAAAATGCGGTTTAAAAGATATGACAAAGAATTTGGGTTTAGGGATTAAGGTTTAGGAGCTTACTAGCTGCATGAAGCTTCCCCATTGGCGGTATCGAAATGCCAAAATGCAGGCCATAGGTCGAGACGTCTCAATCCATCTTGAGCTGTAGCTTTGGAGGACAACCACAAAGCTCGGATAGCGAGATACCGGGTATCCGCCTCTACCTCGTTGAGGCACTAGTGGGACCCCTGTGCCGTTGAGCACATTGATGTTAGTTTAATGTTAAAAACTTTTATGGACTTCAAATATGTTGATTCAAGAAATAAACAATTCCAACGCTTGGGTTTTTGAGCTTAGGTTGTCTCCTCAACAGATTCCAGCACGGAACAATCGAGTGAGACAAAGCGAGTTGTATTGTATAATAGACTAGTGGGACCCGTACACTTGAGCACATTGAGAGCCACTTGTTTTTGAACTTGGGTTGTCTCCTTAACGCATTCCAGCGCGGAACGGTCGAGTGAGACAAACACTGCTGTATTGTATACATCAAGAATTCCGGACCCCACTGATTTTGCACGATTCACTGCGATTTCCAATATTTCAAAGGTTCGTACAGTTTTCGCACTGATTCCGCATCGTTGCGTCATTCATCGCAACTACACTAATATGACATCACGTTCGTACAAACGGATATAGTACAGATTCGACACGATTGATACATCTATTGAAAACGTGTGAATTCTTCACTCTGTACTATTGTCCAATGTCGTGTTTTAATCGTTTTTAAAACTACACTGATTCAGTGCGTTTTTCGTGCAACATCATCTTTTCCATATCTAGATTTTTTTTCTTTCTATA
The DNA here is from genome assembly GCA_022496805.1 of Pohlia nutans. NCBI lineage: Eukaryota > Viridiplantae > Streptophyta > Bryopsida > Bryales > Mniaceae > Pohlia > Pohlia nutans. Next base: position 5,932,725 of record CM040106.1, on the reverse strand, counting down.
TCAAAATTTGATCAAAATAATATTATTAAAAAATAAAAAATAAAAAATAAAAAAATAAAAAAAATTACCTTCCTCTCTACCCGCTTCAACTACACACAGACTGCCCGAACCCACGGTGGGGCCCCCCACCGCTTTCCAAGCTCTATTGTCGACGTTAGGATTTGAACTCAAGACCCCTTGGTTACAAACCAAGCTCCAAACCACCAAACCACCTCAAACACTTGATGCAAAGAATGGAACTCTTTTGGTAATTATAAAAAAATGAAACCATTGGCAATTGTTTTGCCATGTGTATATAATTCTTTTTTCAAATTTTTTTTTGCACTACAATATGCAAGGCTTTTTCTACATCTACAATTTTTTTCAGAATATTTTGATTTTTTTTTTGGCCAAAATCGTGATGGCAGATCATGGCTGTGAGGTGTTTTTTTTTTTTCAGCGGACTTTGAATGTTTTTAACTATGTGAAAATAACTTTTTTCCAAATTTTTTTTTGCACTAGATTATGCAAGACGTTTTCTGTATCTAGGATTTTTTTCATAATATTTTGAATTTATTTATTTTTTGCCAAAATCGTGGTGGCTGTGAGCTTTTTTTTGGAAAGCAGACTTTGGATGCTTTTTTGCGATGTAAAACAAAATTCCAATTCTTTCTTGCAGTAGATTACGCAATAACTCTTCTGTATCTAGAAAAAAATTCAATTTTTTTGGAATTTTGTTTTTGTTTTCCCAAAACCTTAAAGGCTCTGAGTTGTTTTTATTTTCAGTAAATTTCAGATGTTCTTAGCACTGTAAAAAAATCTTTTTATTCCAAATTTTGTTTGCACTCTACTATACAAGCTTTTTTTTGTACCTAGAAAAAAAATCAATGGTTTGAATGTTGTGGCAAGCAATTGAGTGCTCATGCAATTTTATTTTTGAAAAGTTGCTCAAATTGAGTTCAAAGAAAGTTTTTTTTTAAACCCAATTTAACTCGCAATGTTTTGAGAGATCATGTTTTGATCGATGCCCCCTTTTATGAGCTGCCCAAGACTAAAAAACTTATAACTAAATTAAATTATAATTTTTTTCTAATAAGAAATCAAGTATGCTTTCAAACCCAATTTGAATCGTGCCAATCCAAATTAAACTTTGCTTAGAGTAAACTTTCAAAAAAACAACACCTCTACATTGTCTTGTGTTACAAATTTTCTATTTTGAAAAAGTAATATTGTCCTTTTCTGTACAATTTTTTTTGCTCCTATGATGAAAAGTACAATGATAACCAATAATACCAAATTTGAATTCTAAAAATATAAAATGTTATTTCTTTGAAATTTTAATGTGTATTGCTTCTAAACTCTATAAATGTAGATCTAAAAATGTTTTGGGAAATTAAACCGTAAGTATAATTTAAAGAAGATTCTCGGAATATTCCAAAATATTCCAAAATAATATAAAATATTCTGAAAGATATCAAAAGATTCCAAAAAGAATATTAAAATATTGTACACGGATGTCGTACGAAAATAATTTGCACTATGATAGATGCTGAAATTGCACGAATATAATAAAAGGCGTTGATATGATACGTATACGATACTAGATCCGCATTCGAAGCAATCGCATATTATCCGTGTCTTATTAGCTATGTAATGTAGATACACGATTAACGCACGGATTCCGTTAAGCACGACTTTTGTGCGGAAACAACACTTTTTTGATAATCATTGAAAAGACACTACATCGACATCTTAATAATGCATGTCACTTCCGTACCATAACGACACTTCTAAATGCACGTATGACGTGCGGAATCAGTGTTTAACGATAAACGCATTAAAATCGTGCGGAATCAGTGGTATCCGAAATTCTTGATGTATTTTTTCAAAAAAATAAATATTCGTTCGCCAGGTGGCAAACCTGCTATGGTGTTACGGTAATATACTAGAAGGACCCGTGCCGTTGAGCACATTGAGCTTGGTTTTTGAGCTTGCGTTGTCTCCTCGACGGATTCCAGCGCGGAACGGTCGAGTGAGACAAACCATGTTGTATTGTATAATAGAATTTTGTATTGCATGCACAACATGAGATGGCCACGTCTACGGTCCATCACTGCAACGAAGAAAGGCATATAAAGGCACATTCCAATGCGATTAAGCCATTTTGGACGGGCCAAAACAAGAGGGATCGCTTACAATTCTACCTTTTGATGTTTTGAGACATGATGAGCTTGTTCCATATTGACGAGAAGTAGTCGTTTCTTTGACTAAGACAAACAACAAATACTACTTGATGCTATACAAAGAACCGCCCTATCTCATTACTAGAAACAAAGAATTCATTATCAAAGTTATGTTCCTAACTGTTATTGCGCGGCCCCAATTTGATTTGACAAAACAATGGGTATTTGACAGGACGATGGGCATCTTCGTGTTTGTATTTTAGAAAGGAGCTAAGCATGCTAGCAAGAATCGTCCAATTAGGACGCTGGAAACAAAGAGTGCTCAAAACATCGACAAAGATGAGATGTGAATGATGTTGATCGATATTGTTCTTCCGGCCATTCACAGAAAGTGGCCATCTTTCTAGTTGGGCAAAAGCAGCGACAAAATCTTCATCGAACTATATAATGTCAAACCTCATTTGTTTGGAAATCACAAATTCTTGTTTAGCAAGTTGATCATGGACGGGCTCAAGATGAAAGCACGAAAAAGTGTACCACTTCTAATTCTTATGACCATTCAACAATGCAAGGTTTGAAAATACATTATAAATTTGAATTTTGTTAAACAAAAACATTAAAAAAAACAAGTATTTTTTTTTTTATAAATTCTGCTAAAAAAATTTGAATAAATGATCTTCAATAAATAGTTATAAATTTATTCATGTAGAAGTGGTCAAAATAGAACAAGTAGTTATGTACAATCAACAAAGTTGATACAAAAAAAGCATAATGTATATCAAAGCATTTTCCTTTCTACTTTCTTTTTGGACAAGGACCTCATTTCTATCATTATCTCAAATGTCATTATGTTTTTATTTATATTGAGTGTATTTAACGCCATCAATTTTGCATCCAAGATTGGATTTTGGCATTCATTTTCAAACATTACTTTTTGTAAACTTTTTTGAAGATTTTGTTTAAAAATTTTGGGTTCAAGTACCTATAAGAACTTTAAAGGGTTTTATGAAACTAAAACCAAAATACAATACATTCTTATATAAATTTATAGCCTTTGATCAAAACAATTATGATCTTAGTATAGCAGACTAACTTTTTGGTACAATTTTTTTGTGCTTTCACCCTTCAACATCCACTTAACCAAGTAGGTGTTGAATAGTTCATATATCAATGTGTTGGATCTTAGATTTTTAGAGCCATTGAGTTGCTACAAAATCTATTCCTCTAGGAGAACATTGACGAGCTTATTGCTATGATGCAGCTAGCATTCAAAGACCTCGAGGCAAAAAATTTGAATAACATTTTTGTTACCTAGCAGCAATGTATGATTGAGACAACAAAAGAAGACAACGGGATCAACTACAAGGTCCGGCATATAGGAAATGCAAAGAAAATGTGATCTACCCAATTGCCTAGACTGCCCGGCTAAGGTCGAGGACTGCATAATTCAAGTGCTAAGTGCTAGTTCAAGCTATACTTAGCTATGGCTTCAAGCCATGTGGGGACAAATGCTCATGAAACGATTCATTTATTTTGAAACAAAAACTGAGGAGAAACGGGTGTTTAATATTGGGACAAAGGGAGTACAAGTTATGTCAATTAACCCGACTTGGACTTTCTTCTAATTCCCCAATTAGGGTGAGTTTATGTTATTAGTCCAAGTAAGAGTGACAAGATAATGCGGGTTAGGGGTGTAGTGAAATTGTGCTGACCTAAGTAAATGACTACCGGTAGATCCGTTCCTAAGGGGCGGTTTACACTATGGACCAAGAACCATGACCATGGAATTCTAAAATCTGTGATTGGCCCAAAAAGAGCTCTTGGTCCCATTTGGCTTTACACTACCTTGAAAAAAGGAGAATGACCACTAACTTTGAGGTCCCCAAAAATGCTAAAATTTCCCAAATGGATAATGTTTTCATGGTCTCCTTGATTATAGTTGAGTCGAAGCAAATGCCTCGACTCAACTATAATCTAGGAGACCATGGGGCTCAAAAATCATTGATTGCCTAGTGTTCAATTATTTAAAGAGAAAGGAGGAAAAAGGGGAGGATAAAAGAGAGAATGATGAGCTTAACTCCTAAGTGACCGAACGACCATTTTATAGTTGCTGCCCTTTTTTTACGGGCTGCCCGAGATGAAAAAAAACTTTTTTGAAAAATAAAAAATATTTTCAAATAGGAAATCAAGTCTACTTTCCAACCCAATTTGAATTATGTCAATCCGAGTTAAACTCCATCAAGGAGAAATTTTCAAAGACAAACACCTCAACATTGTCCTAGTGTTACAAAACTTACTATTTCGGGAAAGTAATGATGTTCCCTCTTTGAATTTTTTTGCTTTTTTGAACTTTAGAATAGAATGTCTAATTTCAACCAATCATACCAAATTTCAAATTCTAAAAATAAAATTTGTAATTTTGGTGAATATTCAACGATAAATGCTTCTAAATTTGTTTAATGAGTATCGAAAACATTTTTTGAAAGTTTGACCGTATGGATAATTACTAAACATCGTGCTTCTTATTTTCTCTTTTGAACCAAACTTCATCGAAGTTGTAGAAGCAACATTTTATAGCACATTTAGGTTTGGCCCTTACCCCCTCTGTCATTTAGGGGTTAAACTTGTCCCGGTCTAAATCCACTTTACACTACAAAGAGTGACCAAGTCATTTAAAATTGCATTTTTGGTTTTTCATGGTCACAGCTCTTGACCAAGAGGCATGACCATGAAAATGATTTAATTTTCTTGGTCATGGCTCTTGGTCCATAGTGTAAACCGTCCCTAAGGTTACGTGAAATAAGAGAAAGAATTAAAGCAGATATTTTGTTCTGTTAAAAGAGTGCAGAGTGTATTATTTGTGAGGGCATCGGGGCAGACGGGTAGGGAAAGAGAAAGTGTGACAGCCAGACTGCGGCACCTTCAGTGAAAGACTCGCCTTGGCTTCGAAATAGAAACCCTCGGATCTTGTGCATGCGAGAAGCTCTAGGCCACGCACATGTAGCTGCAAGTTGCAGCCGGCTGCTGCAGCTTTCGTTGATGATGATACAGGTGGAAGCCTAAGAGTGGCTGGCTCAACCAGCCAAGACATTGAATACCACCTTCGAAGCTCAACCAAGGTTTTTATAGTCGTAAACAGTGATTGTGACTGCAAGCGGTTTAAGCGGCTGCCAAGTTTTCGATGCCCTGGAAGCGCAGATTTTCAGCGCTCTGCGAGCGCAGTCGCATCTTGCAGCTCTTCCAATATTGTGCCGCTTGTACTGGTGCCGCGGCTGCACCCAGCGGTTGAGGTCAATGTGCGGGCCTTCTGAGAAGGTGACGAAGGTTGGCAGGGAGGGGCGACGGAGAATCATCGCACTGTGTGCGTCGCGCAGAGTTCATTGGGAGAAGATTGAGATTTTGGCGCAAGTGAGGGAGGAGTTGGGGTGCACTGGATGAGTGGCGGTGATGATGATGCGCGTGTGAGGGAGTGGAGGGGAGTTCAGTCGGTGCAGAGTTCGTGGGAGCGGTTCCATCAGGATCAAGGGACGGTGCTACATCATCGCCGGGTCATGCCGTCGTCGCAGTACTCCCGTCCTCCCTCCTTCGGTAGCAGTGCCGGGGGTGGCGGGCCCGGCTCTTCTTTTGGCAGGACTGTAAGCTCCAAGCAGACCGGCACCCCGATTTGCTCCAGCCAGCCTACTGTCGGCGTCGATCGCGGCGGCACGATCATTAGCTGGTAGACTACCTGAATTCTGAATTCTGAATCGTTTTCCCTCTTAAATTTATGAAAGTTTATGCAGCGGGTACGGAAAATACATCATATGAGGGATGGGTCTGTACGGTTGGGCACGGGGTTGGTTATTATAATGGTGGCTCGAATGGTGTTTCTCATTACTGGTATGGGAGCAGTGCTGTTGCGGTGGGGGAGAAATAATTTTAAGTTATTTGAATTTGAATTGGGTTTTAGGGCTCTGTTACAAGTATGTGTTGATTGTTTGAGCAGTAATTTTACAATATTATTTTGTTGTGGTACCGGCGTAGCAAGGGCCCTAAAGCTGTAGGTTTGTGCTCAGGAACCGAGCGGCCGAACTACTGTATCAATGGAAGGGGGATGAGGTGTTGAACAAGAATGTGCTGGACGTTATAATTCTGGAAAACAAGCAGACATTTGCACTAGATATTATTTTCCGCGCGGGTCAAGGAGAAATCTGGACGGGGCAATTGAACTGTCGACGCAGAGATAATGTTATTTTGAACACAGTGGTGACGATTAAACCTATCGTCGATGACAATCAGAGTATTACCGGCGCTTGGTTTTGTACTGAACCATACACTGTGCCAGAATTCATGCCCAAGAACTGTTCTGAGGAAGGAACTGGGAAGCTTATAGATGAAGAGAATGTGGTGGACGCAATCCACTTACCAAAGGGTGATGGTGATGCACCAGGGAAGTATCTTCTGGTATTTTCATCCATATTCTTCCCCTGAATTCGTTGTGTGTGTTTTGGTCGGTCAGTTGAGTCCAGTCTAGGCCAAACAGTATCTGTAGCGTCGAATTTCAGGGTGAATCGGTGGTATCATATACAGTTTCTGTGGACGTCGCATATGAATCTTATCAGGAAAGTCTACTCGCTTAGTGGAATCAGTGTATAAAGTTCAGGCTAGTGACAGTATGATCTATTCGTCTGTATTTCAGCATAAACTTAGTCCTGCTGTTCTATGGATTACTCTCTGTAGAATATAAGGTTTAATCTGCGACGTGATTGCGAGCATAGTGTAGATATTGGTTCTCTCTTTATGAAATGGCCGCTTCTGTATTTCTTTTTCTGCTCGCTGACGTTGAATGAGGTTTAGATGCTAATGCCATATTCATTCGAGATTATCTTCTTCTCATCTTGTTCGGATATTCCTCATTGCATGATGGAGTCCCCTAAATTTTCTACTCTTTGTCTTCTAACAGAGGCTGGGACGTAGTTCAGTTGAACGACTTTTGCGAAAACTGCACATTGGGGGCGGGAACAGGCGAGAGGAAGATGATACAGGGTCCCCAAGATGGCCACCTGAAAGGAAAAATTCATGGGATTCTGAGCATGACAATGACTTCCTTCAAGAGCGTGACCGTGTGTCACACAGTTCTGTTGTGAACAGGATACAGAATGATCCATATAGAGGTAGTGATGCAAATATTCCCGATGGACTCTCACTTCTTCTTGTTGCGGTTGACCATTGTGCTGGATACAACATGGGAAGAGAAGTGGAGCATCAGGAATTTGGGGGTTTTCAGGTATGCCAACAATTTCTTGTTGGTCCAACTCTCTTTCAATATGTTTTTGTCTTCCAGTTCTTAATCCTGCTAAAGATGCAAATATGTAGCTATGGTTCACCTGACATGAAGATGAGTAAGTTCCACAGTTGTTGTCGATGTAACGATGGGCACAAACACACACACACGCGCGCACACACACACACACACACGGATCGTTAGCGCTGTTCATATTGTCAACTGCCAAAGAGGATGATGCGAAGTGGAAGCCGATTGCTAATATTATCCACTCTCTGGCTCACATTATAAATGTGTAATTCAACACCAAATCCTTGACAAGCAAGCCGGATATTCATACACCTGACAATCAAACGAGATGTGGAACCATCAAGACTAAACATGTATTAACTAAAGTCGAGAATCCTCCACTAGCGAATAACTGTTGTACTACTCGTAGGGTCACTTGTTGGTCATTGGTCATTATAGTGCACGTTGAAATATGTCTTGGTTCTGGCTCAGGTGCTTTCTCGGACATCCAGTGGAAGTGCGGCATATTCTGTGTCAGGAAGCCCTAACGTCGCTTCCGTACAGGGAAGCTCTGCTGAAAGTACTGCATGGACTGGGCCTGCTGGAGGAATTAATTTTCAGCAAGCTGAAGAAGATTTCCAGCTGCAGTTAGCACTGGCATTGCGAGTCGCAGCTGAAGCTGCAGCGGTTGATGACCCAGACTTGTCTGCAAACAAAAGGGGTCCAGTGGGTAGTATGCGGTTGGTGCCAGGTGTCAGTCGTGTAGAATCCACAGCTTATCGGTACTGGGTGAGTGTTTAGCTACCCATCGGGATTTTTTTGATAGAGGATATTAACGGACTGTGTAGTGGCATATGTACAGGGCTTATAGTGGGTACGCATAGGCATTCACATCAAATAATACTAAGGCATGTTATTCTAATGCTAATCTGACTATATCTATTGCCTCTTAGTTTGACAAAGCAATCAACTTCCAGTCAATGTTAAATCAATGTTAATCTAATGTTTATTTTAATTTCATTCTAATGTCATGTTCATACGACTCTACAAAAATACTTAAAGTAACATCACATTATTGGAGATGTTTTATTTTTACAGTGAATAGCTATTAAGTTGATCTTCATATGACACTAAATTGACACTAATCTAACACCAGCTTAACATTGGCATAATGGGCCTATTAGGTTTCTGGGAAGTAAATGTTAATCTTATGGGACGGAAATTTTAAGATGTTGTGGTTGCTATTGTTTATTTGGTTGAGTTGAAATTGTCCATATCCAGAGGTCAAATTTGGATGTCTCTGTATTGCAGGTGAGCAATTGCTTGGGTTATGAAGACCGTATTGAGGATGGCTTTTATGAAGTTTGGGGTATGAGTCCCTATGTGTGGTCCATGTGCACAGATTCTAATGAACTTGGGCACATGCCTCCATTGGAGTCACTACGGAGTGTTAATCCCGCAGAGGCGGAGTTTGAAGTGGTTCTTGTAGATAGAAACGGAGATCCACATCTGCGTGAGCTTGAAGACAAAGCAGTGGGATTTGCCTACGATTCTCAGGAAGTCCTTGATTTAGCCACCAAGTTGGCCCAGATGGTGGCTGCTCAAATGGGAGGCCCTGCGGATTCTGACGAGGCGTTAGCTGATACATGGCGAGCTAATACCACAAAAATGACTCAGTTGCTTGGAAGTCTAGTTCTCCCAATTGGACTTCTTAAATGTGGCTTGGGGAGACATAGAGCTCTCTTGTTCAAGGTATATTTTTACAGGTTCTCTTCTTTATGAACATCTCAAGGGTTGTCTTGTGCATAGAAAATCTATCATACGATGCATACTCCCCACGACAATCCCACTGCAGGAACTGTCGTGCTGCACTCTTTCACGGGTCAAGTTAGTATTAACATACTTTGTATTCTTACAGGTGATGGCGGATAGTGTGGGACTGCCATGCCGTCTAGTTCGTGGGTCTTCTTACTGTGGCAAGGAAGATGATGCAATGGTGGTTGTTAAATATGGAGATGAGAGGTACGGTTACGCCTTGTCTTCAACAAGAAAGCTTGGTTTAGTTTGGAAGTGTGGTTTATTTTGAACTATTTTACAAACTGGAACAATTTGACATACATTTGTCTTTGAAGTCAATAGGTGACATGGTGGTTTCAGTGCATGTAGGTTGTTACTAAGGGTGATCTATTATTTATGATTTGTGATTTATGTGTTTTTTTCTTCAGGGAGTGGATGGTGGATCTCCTTATCAAACCTGGACAAATAATGGCTCCTGATTCCCGGCTAGCTGCTCCCCCTGCTGTGATTGCATCACCCTTGCAATTTGAGAGGCCCAGTCCATTTGGTGGGAGTAGTGTTTCTGTAGTTCACTGGGCACGAGGTGAAGTGGGTCCTAAAGGAGGAAGTGGCCCGCGACATGGAGGCACTCCTGACTCGGCCTCAACTGCAACCAGTACTACAACTGTTGCTGCAGTCCCTGTTATGACTGGGGCACTTGATGGAGATAAGAGCTTTGTTAGTTCCCCTCGTGATCAGAATATGGGTCCGCTGAGGGGGGGTATTCCTTCACCAAGAGGGATCATGGCTCTTCAGGCGTTTGATTTCACTCCCTTACAGTTTGATCAACGGACTAGTGTAGCACAGATTGCAAAAGAACGAGAAATGGAAAAAGAAAACAGTTCACCGATGGAGAACTATCAAGGGTCGCAACCTAGATACAACCAGGATGTAACAAGGAATAGAAACTCCGATTTGGTTACTGCTGGGCAGTCGGATAATGAACCTGCTGGACGTGCGAACGAAGGGAGAGGGGGGACTTCAAATAGCCAGGAAGAGGAATCAAGTAGGTTTACTACAGAAAAATTGGTTGAAAATGCAGTAGAATTTGCAAGGGAGTTTGAGATCTTATGGGAAGACCTCATAATCGGAGAACGGATAGGACAAGGTCTGTCTTCAATTTCCTTCATCAGATTACTGATTTGATTATCAAGTGGTATAATCATGCCCCAAGTTTTGAAGTAACAAAATATTGTTGTGAACTTGTAGTTCGCTTATGTTCTTTTTGAAACCGTCCTTCATGTTCGAGGGTCACTTAGCCTCATCCGCTTGTGTCTTTCAGACTGTTGCTTATGGAGTTCAGTCTCATCATCTGCTCTCGTTAGCTATTTCATTATCACCTTATTATAACTACATGTTTGAATCTGTGACAGGCTCTTACGGTAAAGTATATCGGGCTGATTGGCAAGGTTCGGTGAGTAGTAAATATATTCTTTTATTGAAGTCCCATAATCTCATTTCTTGCACTTCTTTTTCTGGTTTAGGGAAAATCACTCTATATTTGTCGTTGCGCCTAATTTATTCTTAGTTGAAAAATGTGAAGAGAAGAACACGGTTCCTTTTGTGTTCTTAGATTCTTTTTGACAAGGTCTTTGTATTAGTTCTTTGAGCTATTCATCCACATAGCATAATGTTTTTTAAAATCACTTTCCCCTGGGCAAACTCTCTTGGATGCGCCAAAAGCTTAATTTGTTAGGTTGTGTCAATTTATGATGATTGACAGAGCCTTCATCTTAGTCTAGGCCGGTGCAGGTGGTGCCCAAAATACAATCAATTATGGTGAGTTCTAATATTACAAGTTCTTGAAATTCATGTTGGGAATGTTGCAGGATGTGGCCGTAAAGGTGTTTCTAGACCAGGATTTGAAGGTGGAGGCATTGGATGAGTTTAGGAGAGAGGTATGTCGGGCTTGATTTACTTTAATCTATTTTGTATAGCTACGAGATACAAATTATTTCAAGAAAATCGTCAATTAGATTATCAGTGAATCGTTTTCTCAGCGTACTCTAATGTGTTTACTCAAGCTTGAGAAATGTAATTTAGTACCTTTTCTGATAGTCTTGACAGAAAAAATTGCAGCTGAAATTGATCTTTACAGGATACGGCTTGTTCTTTCATTTTGTACTTGACCTGGTGCTATGTTGTCTGTACAGGTGGCCATTATGAGGCGACTCAGGCATCCTAATGTTGTTCTTTTCATGGGAGCAGTCACAGTACCTCCTAACTTATCGATTATCACTGAGTTTTGCCCGAGGTTGGTCTTGTGAACACTCTGGGGCATTGTGTATGCCTTTTTCTGCGTTTTGAGTGTGAAGTGTGTGGGCACTTTATTGTTTCCCTGCTCTGTTTTTTGTTGTTTTTGAGATTTTACTATTATTTTCTACTCGTTGATGCTTTATCTGAGTGCAAGATTTGTTTCCATGAGTGCAGGGGAAGTCTTTACAGGCTGCTACATAGACCAAATCGAGAGCTTGATGAGCGCCGACGTATTCGCATGGCCTTGGATGTGGTTGGTCTTTTATCAGACTTGGATCTGAGTTTGGTTTAGGTCCATCCAAGGATCTCAAATAGAACAAGCATTGTGCTGCTTGATTGAAGATTCAAGCTTTTTGGGAATTGTGCACTTCATTTCACTCTATGAGAGTGGCATAGGGTAACTTAGCTTGCAGTATAATAGTCTACGCTTTTGTTGGGGAAGAATAATATTATAATTGTACTTTTGGCGAATCGACTCTAATGGTGTCCTTGCTGCAGGTCAAGGGAATGAATTATCTGCACCGCTCATCACCACCAATTGTACATAGGGACCTGAAGTCACCTAATCTATTGGTTGACAAAAATTGGACTGTGAAGGTTTTGCTCGCTGAGGATTTCTTGTTTTGTACTCTTTTGTTCATGTTTTGCACTTTTTTTTTAGTCAGGATTCTTTTTGTCATTTCAGTATGCTTGTCTACCTTGTGTAGTATTAGCTTTCTCTTTGGCGAGTTTCTACCATCATATTCACCAATTTTGATCGGATTTTAATTCTGTCATTGCGCTGTCATGAGCAGGTTTGTGATTTTGGACTCTCCCGTCTGAAGCACAATACTTTTTTGACCTCAAAGTCAAGCGCTGGAACGGTATGTTCGGAATTGCTTATCATGAACTACTAGAACTCACTGATCTGATACGAATTCAATGAAGGTTGATTATACAGTCTAGCACCTTTTGCTATAATGTGTAACAGATGTACTCATAATTGCCGTCTTTCTCAGCCGGAGTGGATGGCACCAGAAGTGCTACGAAATGAGCTCTCGGATGAAAAGTAAGTCACTACTGTCTCCACAAATCTATAGATAAGACTTCGGCAGGATAGATATATAGTTGCGGGCGGGACACTAGTCCTTGCCGTGTATATACTGAGTTGCTTTTGTTGTGCAGGTCAGACGTGTACAGTTTTGGAGTCATCTTGTGGGAGCTCGCAACCCTTCAGCAACCTTGGGCGGGCATGAATCCTATCCAGGTTTTCTCTGATTTATACTCGTAAATTGCTTGTAGACTTGATCATTCAAGTCATCATTTGAGACTCAAGTATGTGCTCTGATGAGATTGGTTGATATTTGGGTATCTCACTTCTTGTTGGAATGGCTCTTGTTCGTTGTCAGGTGGTGGGAGCTGTAGGATTCCAGCACAGAAGGCTTCCGATACCAGAGAACATTGATCCTGCTGTTGCTAATACCATCCAAGCATGCTGGCGCATGTACGTAGCGAGTCCTTAGTTGAATTCCTTTCGTGATTTTTGGAGTTGACCACCTCTGCAACAATTGTGTAACCTTATCAACGCAGCGTTTTCTGCTTCCTCTGCCAAGTGTTTTTTTCTTAGCAGCTCATCACATGGGAGGACGGCCAAGGTTGTGTTTAGATGGCATCGTCATTATTAGAGATGTTTGTATCTAATTTTGTTCGGCCTGTTGACTAGTTTTTTATTATTATTATCACTGGAGGGATGATGCAAAATGGATGACAGTTATGTGTTAACACTTCCAGGGATCCTAGACAGAGACCTACATTCTCGGACATTATGCAAGAGCTGAAGCCTTTGACACGACCGCCAATTGGACAGCCAGGAGGAGCCAACACTTCGAGAAGTTCTGCTGCTCACGAGTTTTAAGTAAGCTTATGCTGCATGGCTTTCTAGGTCCCTAGATAAGTTTTGATTAATCAGAGTTTATGTAGAGACCGATGCTTTTCATACATAGCAAGATTGTGTGCAATGTGAGGGGACATGCAGAGATTATTTTAGGCTGATTGTCTGATCATAGTTCAGATGAAGGTAAACTATGAGAAATGGATTAATTTCTGCTACTGGGTGATTAAGGCATGGTTTTTGTAACAAAGATGATCTTACAATCTCGGCCAAGATCTGGTAGCTCTAAACCAGTCAAAAACTCTTCTGACACAAATCTGGTGACAACATAACATTCAGAAGCCACTGTGACTACTGCCTCCCTCCAACAGAATGATGTGGAATATCCCACATCATTTCATCCCCAATGAAATAACGTGGGATATTCCACATCACATCAGTAGCCATGGGGCACATGGCATTAAGCAAGTGCAAACCATGGTGAATAGTAATCGAAAGCACTCAAATCACAATTCAACAATAGAGTTAACTGAAAAGTCAGCTCAAAGAGGAAAGTTTTAGCAAATTCCTCTTGAACTCCTCTTGAACTCATATTGAAACATAATAGACCGAAAACTAGTTCAAGATGAGTTGGGAGACAATCTAAAGCAAGCCACTTTCATTATTCTCCACACCTCCCCTATCAAAGCTCCAAGCCCATGGCCCACAAGGGGACAAGTTATGACACGACTATTCAACCCAAACATAGTTCAAGAGAGGTTGAAAGGAGGTTGAAAAGGGAGGTTCCATGGATTCCTTTTTGGATAACTCTAATGTTTTGTAATTGTTTGTTTGATTCAATAGTTCATTCAATTAGAAATCTTCGGCCACTACATATATAAAGGTGGATGAAACTAAAAGGCAATCTCTTCAAAGGCTACTGAATGTTATGAAAACCATAGGATTCTAGCTTTCAGTACATCAAGGTTAAATTAACACAAAAAGAATCCCAAATTAATGCAAAAATTAAAAAATATTTAAATGAAATTGGAATAACATGCACTAGAAGTTAGTTTAGTTTCCATTATTTATTTGACTCTACTTATTTTTTTAAATCATGTTTAAGATCTCACTTTTTGAACTAAGAAGGGAACTTGACATAAACCAGTTTTGTTGTTTTTCAAAAAATCATAACATTTTATTTTGACGATTCAAAAGGATAGTCGACTAGCACAAGACTGAAGAAAAATTTGGATGGATGAAAATTGTTCATGTATGTAGTCAAGAGAATAGTTTGAATCTGTTCATCGTCCACACAGTGGATGCAAGGAAGATAAGATTGTGTGATGGACCTCATTTTGCACAATGCAAATTACTTCTTCAGTCCTAGTATACTAGATCTTGGAGAAAAGAATTTCCTTCTTCAGTCCTAGTTTACCAGATGTTGGAGAAAAGAATTTGAAGGTGGTATTGAAAAATTTCACTTGCAAGGCATTTTGGAAACTATTTACAATATGATTCCATGTGGACATTTCATGGTTCACTCAAACCTCTTTACAATGATCTCTCGACAATGACTTTCTAGAATATTCTACACATTTTGTAAACTATCTTTGACTGCAAAAGTTTTCACACATTCAAACTGTCACAGTGAAACACTTGAGACTCGAGGTTAAAGAGGTTTGAGTGTGCTCTGCCATTCAAAAGATTCAGCGCCACCAAGCAGACTTCCATGTACCCTGGAAAATCAGTATAACTTTGTGAAGTTTTTTTGGGTCGGTAACACTATTTGCTAACATTTGGTGATCAAAACAATCACCCATCACTTCCGTGAGAGTAGGGTGAAAAAATTCGAATAGCTTAGCCGTGTTGTTAAACTTCTGCACTTCATAGAAAACGAAATTACGCTTCAAGAGTTGGAGTGATCGGTTTAACTCCTAAAGGTCCCATGGGGATAGTATATACGTTGTCGTATAATTGGGATTTGCTACTCACAAGACACTCTAAATGAAGATCTTTGTAGCTCACTAGAACCACATCGTTCTAAATTTCAGTTTCTCTTTTGAACTCAAACTCATTAGAGGTGTGGATCCATTCCAAATACAACCAAAATACACCGTATTCTACTGGTCGCCACGGCACGTTCAGACCTTTAGGGGTTAAAACATGATTTTCTCTCTCTATTAGGTTAACCCCTAAACGTCTCTAAACGTCCTCACCCTGTCCAGATTGGGTAATTCTGCAAAGATGAATAATAAAATGCAACTAAGAGGGATATTTTGAATTTGATATATGAATAAAAGATGTACATGGTGAATTTTAGATACTATTCATACGATTAGATATGCGATTGCTACCACCAATACTGTTCTGTAAAACTTGAAATCTAGAATTCAAAATTATTTTGTAATTTTATTACGGGTAAGATACAAACAATTTGTGGATGAAATTTGTTGTAACGGGTTGAAATGTAATACTCTACGTGTAGTGATTTTTGGGATTTTTTGGTTGCTTAATTTTATGAGTTGACTTTTTCAAGAGCACTCATAGACTAAAATCTTTGAAATTTTTGGTGAAACATTGGAACATGAAATGAGGCTCAAAAGTTTCACAAATCATCCCTTCTAATTGAATCACACATGCATTGAGCTAACTTTCTACAAAAAATTTAGTCAAAAATTCACACTGCAAAAAATGCATGACGGATGAGGAAACAAAGTTTGCTTCTTTACATTGTGCAAAATATGCATGGTTGGGTAGATAGAGGTTAATTTAGTGCAATATTTGGGTTCCATGTGCATTGATTCAGTAAATGTGCATTGATTGGTGGCATGTGACTAAGTTTTGGTGGCATATGTGTGCTAATTGTAACAATGAACACATACACAAGCAAATGACATCCAAAAAAATTAGCATCAAACGGGTGAATGACATCCACTCCATACGAAACTACCTATTGTAGCGTGTAATCCCATCCACCCCCAACCTAGTTAGTATTATTCATGAAAAAGACTCATGTAATCCACTAGCAAAAACTTGTGGATGTTATGGAGACAAAGGAGATCAAAAATCAACTCCAACCCTCTCTTTAGATTTCCTCCAATGATCAAAGGCTTTGGTTGTAGGGGGAAAGATTCAAGAGAGTAATATGATTGTGAAAACATCCTTATGCTCGTGTCGAAGTTGCCGTGGAGCTAGTTTCTAAACTTGTCCTTTACAAAGGACAAGGTGGAAAATGTCTTCTCATCTTCAATGGATTCTAGAATTGTAGTGACAACAATTTGAGAAAGTTATTCAATTAGGTGTTGCAAGCAAGCTTTAGCCACATCTTAGTGATTTGGTTAAAATCGTGAAGCTTTTCCATTCCTTAGAGGCACGTGACTTCACCATGAATTTGAATAGACATTGTTACATTGAAAGCAAATGCCAATCTATTGATGGGACTTTTAGTTGGCCATGACAAAGATAAAAACAAGGCAGTAATTTGGGGCGATAATAGTAAAATTGGAGAAATCGAGTAACAATAATTGTGAGTGTGCAGAGTCAACAAAGTTGACTTATTGTTTTGTCAGGGCTAGATGAACAATTTTTTCAGGGCAAAATGAACAGTTCTGCTAAAGCATGCATTCAGGGTGATAGCTAGGTTTAGGATGACAATTAGAATTTGGAAGGTAGTAAGGGTCTTTAGCCCTCATTGTCACATGGTTGTTTGGAAGTAAGAGGGGTTGGAGTTAGAAGAAGTAATAGGCGGTGTTTGGAGGGTGTAGGAGGCCAATTCATGGCATTGTAAAACGGGTTGTATTATGAGCACTATGACCGTGCAACCGATCAATGTGTTATAAAGTTGGGCCAAAGGGTGGGGTCCTAAATAGATCAAGCAATAGACACTTACAAAATGGGGGAATGAGGTGTGCTCTTTGATCACGACAATGAAATAATAGATGCAATGCAAAATTTTGTCAAATTGTCTTTTGTAAAAGAGGGGCATCACAAATGAGAATGTCAATTGAACCTCAAAACATTGAAATTACATAGATCAAATACATTTAATCCAAAATTCCTATAGAATTTTCAGTAATTGGCCAAATAATTAGCACAAAAGGGGGCTTTGCGCCCTCAATGAAAGATGACATCACAAATTATAATTCTAAATAAACTCAGAGAACACCAAAATATGATGAATTCAACACTATTAACTCTAGGTACAAAAAGTATTCCAAATGGGATCAAAATGGTCATATAATGAGCACAAGAGGTGGTTTTGCATTATATTTAGAAATTTACAACACAAAACATAATGGTAAATGAGCAAAAAAAGAACACCACAATTGTCATGAATTTAACACTATAATTAATTCTAAGTACTGAATATCTCAAATAGGGTCCAAATGGTCAAATAATGAGCACAAGAGGAGAATTTGCACCCTTAATAGAAAATGGCAGCACAAAACGTAATGCTAAATGAGCCTAAAAACAACCAAGATTGCCATGAATTCAACACAATTAGTCCTAGATACTTCAAGTACCTCAATCAAGGTTTGATTGGTCAAAAGTTTAACAAAAAATGGGAAATTGCACCCTCAACAATTACAATTTCAATCATTTGTCTAATTACTTTAGACACAAGCCCCGGTGTAAATTTGGTTGCGCTCCTTTGCTATACAAAACATTGGGCTCACAATTCATCCATACTTTTCCACGTCCTAAAAATGATCAACAATCCATCCACTCAAACATCAATACTTAAATGAATCCACAAGGCAAGTACGATCCAAGATTCAAGAGAAGCAATTAAATTGCACTAAAAAGTAATAGAATTCCTACTATATCATTCAACGCTAAGGGTTAATTTGCACCTCAAAGAATGAAGAAAATTGACAATAGGATAGATGAATTGGTTCTCCCTCTATAATATCACCCTATCAACCCTGTGTAATACCACACAAAGAGGACAAGGATGATGGTAAATTTTGCCTTGCGCTTCTTCCCGTGGTTGATGCTATGTTTGACCGCCACGAATTGGGTGCCAACTTGCAATCAATGCCGCAACTTAGCTACTTACCACCACGCTGACTAATCACTCGACGATGAGGCTACCGCCCCTGGCTCTTTGAGCCGTCTCCACCTTCGTCACCATAACTACATTGCGCTACTTGCTTTTTCGGCTCTTCGGCTAGTTTGTTATGCTAGCTGCTTGATCCACGAGCATTACCGTGGTGGTGGTCATCTTGTTTGATGTGGTCTTCAATCGCAAACCTGCTGTGGTGATGGTTTCCCTAATCTACGGCCTTTTATCACAAACCGCCAAGGTGACAGCTCCCTAATACATGTTTCCAATCACAACTCGTCGTGGCGTAGTCGCTATGATCTGATTTGACTCCCACGCCGCTCATACTCAAACCGTAGTCTCCAATCCCAACTAGTCGCCACGCTCACCGTTTCTCCACGCAACACTCTAGCTACAACTTGCTCATAGCACGTCCTGCTTCCTTCCCATAACTCCGATGCGCTGTAATGGCTTGCGCCGCGTCAGTGTCGCCGTGCCTGTCTCCTTAGCTCACTGTGCAGCCGAAACCCAACCTTGTAATCAGTGCACCAGAAACCTATGACAACCTGCTCTTCGCGATCTCTTGTAAGGCCACCTTGCCATATTGTCTAGATCATTGCGGCACTGTGGCTACATTGGAACTTGTTGAGGTGTTGCTATTGTAATGTGATGACGATGCTTGATCTAACTCACTATTATATTCAAATTGCTAATCTAATTGACAGGGCTTTGCATTTGCCCTTACAAACTCTCTCCAACGGTAGAAAAAAATTATCCCCTCAATACTACAGAGAGGATTTGAAACTTTAATCTTAACCACATTCATCTAAGAATACATTCATCTAAAATTATATTCTCTCTAAACTCTATTTTACTCCCACAAAGCTTCTACTCAATTCCTAGTTACACATGAGATAATTCTTATTTATGAAATTAGCGCTTGACCAAATCCTAAATATACTATATTAAAACACTATCAAGAGCACCACTTAACCACGCCTTCTAACTATCTAACAAGTGTCACAAAATCACCAAAAACCCACGATTAAAAGGTCAAAAATCCTTTAACTATGAAATTCAAGCAGAAATACTATTACGAGGCAAAATTCTAAATATAAACACATAATAATTTTCCAAAGATAGGCCAATTGTTTTGATTAACTAAAGTACTATAAATAGAGGTTAAAATAGTAGAAAAGAATACCAAACCCCACTGTAATGGTTTACCATAGTCTATGAACCGGTTGAACAATTCATACTATGAGCAGAGGAGGCAAGACCACCAGTATTGGAGGCCAAGACACCAACAGTGAAAGTGAGGACACAAGCGGTGGAAGTGAAATTACCAAAAACGGAGGCCAAAACATTAGTAGTGGAGGCAAGACCATTAGCAGAGGAGGCAAGACTACTAGATGTTGAGGCCAAGACACTAGTAGTGGAGGCAAGACCACTAGTATTCAAGGCAAGACCATCAATAGAGGAGACAAGACTACCAGTAGTGGAGGCCAAGACACTAGCAGTGGAAGTGAAAACACCAAGACCGGTAGTGGAGAAAAGGGCTAGTGGTGCAAGAGACAAGGGCCAGTGGTGCAAGAGACACATGGTTTGTGGTGGAGAAAACACTAGGGCCAATAGTAGAAGGACCACTGATGAAAGGTGAAGGAACAAGTGAGGAAGACAAAGGACCACTGAAAGAAAGTGAAGGACTAGTGATAGAAGACAAAGGACCAAAGAAAGAAAGACCAGTGGAAAATGACAAAGGACCAGTGGAAGAAGAATAGTGTAAGAAGGCGAAGGACGAGTAGAGGTGATTTGGTGGCCAACTCAAGTGTGTATAGGACCAATAGAAGGGTCACTTAAGACAATTTGATTGCAAGAAGATTGGATGGTATGAGCACTTTGATCGGTTGCCCGGTCAATGGGTCATATAGCCGGCCGAGGGGTGGGTGTTTCTTACTCCAAGCAATGGACTCCCTAGACCTAGTCAAACATGTGGTGAAAGTGCTAGGTACAAGGTGGCAAAAAACAATGTATATGGGCTAAAATCGGGATGTGCAAGAAAATTACAGCACACCTAAAAAGCTCAAATGAACATAACAAAGACCAAAACAAGCTCACAAGCCCTCAACAATCTCCCTAGGCACTAAGCTACATTTAATTGTGCAAAATGGGTGAGTTGACCCTTCTAATTAGGGTTTTTGAACTTGTGCACAAAAATTACAGCACACTCCCAAGTGCTTAAATGAACACTAACAAGCACTAATATGATCCTAAAGCACTTCACCAATCACGTTAGGCACCAAGTGTCCATGTGGGTTGAAATTGGTGAATTAAATCCTCTAATTAGGGTTTTTTCACTTGTGCACTAAAATTACAGCACATTCTCCGCACTCTGTTTGATCCAAAAATTGCTTAATAGTGCTTAAATTCCACCTCAATTTGCTTATAAGTATCTAGTACTTGAAAATCGATTAAAATTGGAGTAAGAAATGGTTAGGTGAGATGAATTTGCACCCTCACCTAAAATAGCAGCACTATTTCTACACCTAAAATGGCAGCACTATTCCCAAA
This sequence comes from Pohlia nutans, assembly GCA_022496805.1. Classification (NCBI taxonomy): domain Eukaryota; kingdom Viridiplantae; phylum Streptophyta; class Bryopsida; order Bryales; family Mniaceae; genus Pohlia; species Pohlia nutans. The sequence goes on along the minus strand of CM040106.1, from coordinate 5,911,732 downwards.
CCTAAAATGACCCAATACACCGCATAACCACTTCCAATGCTACAACACCTCAAATGGGAGTTGAAAGCAATACAAGTTCCTCAATCACAAAGAATTTTAATCTTTTTTATCACCATAAACCTAATTTTGCAAGAGATGGGGGTGAAATTCCGGTGTGATTACGATAGCGCTTAGCGCTATGCTATACCCCGGAATTTTTGAACCCTAATTCTCACCACACCACAAATTTCAACAACAAATTTTAAACCTCATTTAATAAACAACAATTAAAAAGGTTCAAAGAACACACACTCAAAAGATTGGCAATTAAAATTACCCAGTGCTACACAAATGATCCTAAACCTTCCCAGTCACCCACACTTGCTAGCATTCCAATAATAATTGTAAATATGAAGGAGAAGGGGAGTAACAAGGCTCCCTCTATAATATCACCATGTCTCCCTCCCTAATTTCACACAAGGAGGGACGTAAGGAATGGAAGAGGACGGCCTTGTCAACTGTTGTTAAGAGCCATGAGGGCCGATTCAGGTTGTTTAATAGAGGATTTTGGTGCAAAATTGGCGGGACGGCAGAATGAGCCCATACTGTTGATTCGGCAGTTCTCTATACGTTCCCCAGCCGTCCTCCAATGCTCTTAATGCCACGGAATGGGCAGAGATTGACCGATTCTGCCACCCGCTCGACTTGTGAGCTCACGCTGCTGCACTCGCCCACAAGCCTCGCAGGTGGTAGAATCAGCCCATCTCTGCCCGTTCCCTAGTACAACAAGTTCCGCCCCTGCAGTGGGTTCGTGGTAATCGCGTGATTTCTCTTGCCAAGGCTGATTCACCCTCAATCGCCCTGATCTTGCCTTTCTTGAACTAGCAGATCGCTCCAATCTTCCGTTGAGCCTTTTCGATCACTGCAACAGATGTTGGCACTTCCCCCAATCAGCTCGTTCTCTGTTCTCGATGGTCGTCATTGTGGATCCTGCACACCCTCTCACTTGCTTGCCGCGTCAGTCCTTCCCGACTCCACATGCCGCAGTAGCGTCCTTGGTCGCGCGTCGAAGCCGCACGTTGCTGCAGCGCCAATCCTTGTTGCCACGCCAATGTTTTTCACCGTCGAATCCTGTTGCAGGCGTCTCAGGAATCCTTGGCGTCGTAATTCCCCGTCTTCGTGGCCTTGCCGCAAATGAAACTCTGGTACCGTTGTCTGCAGTCGGTTGTGAGCTCCGGAGCCAAGAAGCCGTCGCCAAGTCTTGGACTGTTGGTGTCGCGCTCTCTTGTGGTTGTCGTCGTGCTCTCAGCTCCTATCTCCGCCCTGGAATTGAGGGCGCCCTCATGATGCTCTGCTCGCCGCCCCTCGTTTGACCACCATCGTTGTCACGAACATAAAACCTTGAGATGGGTATTGCAATGACTAGGCCTTGAAACTAGAGATATAATTATTGTGTCCAAAACTAGTTCGTGATGGGTACTGCCACAGTAATATAATTATTGTGTTCAAAACTAGTCCGTGATGAGTATTGCCATAGAGATATAATTATTGTGTTCAAAACTAGTTCGTGATGGGTACTGCCTCAGTGATATAATTATTGTGTTCAAAACTAGTTCGTGATGGGTATTGCTACGGACATAGGACCTTCTAGAATACTTTTAGAAGTTCTATGGGTCCTTAGACTTTTAGAATCTTCTAGATACTTCCTAGGGACTAGATCATAGTTCCTAGGAAGCCCCTTCAGAAGCTTCGTTAGTATTAGTATATGTAGGAGACGAGATGAGGGACTGTTCACTCTCGTCAACACCAGTTTAGGAGCAACCTCGAGCGTTGCCTTGTCTTGTATCTTGTTCAAACTATCGATTTAGTTCAATATACTTTCTTGAGAACCACTTTTGCGTATTATTGCACTTTTTGTTGTTGAGTCCTGTTCATGTCCTTGCTCTTGTTCTCTTGTTCTTGTTCTTGAGTTCTTGTGTCCCTGACAGTTTGACGAGAGTGACATTGACAATACTAGAGTTTGGTCTTTCTTGATAAGAGTGGATTATTCCTTTCTTGAATGTGCTAGAGCCTTCTAGAGGTTGCGGATTACCCTCCTCTAGGCTAGTATTGTTATGTGTTGTAAAATTCTTTCTTGATCAAGAGCGGATTACCCCTTTTTCAAGATTGGGTTTTAACATTTTAAAGGTAGCGGATTACCCCCCCTTTAATTGTCTCTACTCCTCATAGAATTCTTTAGTTTTCTTCTCTAGAGTGATTTCAAGATGTCGGGAGCTGTAGATACGAATACAACTTTAAGGTTCAAGGAGCCCTGGATTAGCCTTCTAGAGAAGTTTGATGGCACACGCTCAAAATTTCGAGGATTTCTCAATCATATTCAGCTTATGACCTTTTTACAACCGCATTGCTATCCGACAGACAAATGGCGAGTAGCTCTAGTAGGAACCGTACTTACGGGGCAAGCTCTATCTTGGTTTGCCCCTCTGTTTGAAAAAAGATCACCGATCTTGAACAACTTCAAGATGTTTTTCGCTGCTTTTGGAGAGGCGTTTGGAGAGCACGACAAGATTTTTTGGACAACAACCAAGATTCGTTCTTTGCGACAAGGATCGCGATCTGCATCTGTGTATGCATCAAATTTTTGACAATTAGCATGCGACATCAATTGGGACAAAGAAGCACTTATGAGTCAATTTCATTGGGGACTACGAGATGACGTCAAGGACCTGTTATTGTCCTTGCCTGATCTTCAACCACTCAGTGAGGCAATAAGTCAAGTTGTGAACTTGATAATCGATTATTTCAGCAACGTCAAGATCAACGTTCTTGGATTTCATTGAAACCATATAGAAGTTCTTCTCACTCGGCTGCTTTGACAAATAATCCAAGCAGTCATTTTGATGTGGAAGACATGCAAATTGATGCAGTACAATTCAAGCCACTTACGTCACAAGAGAAGAAACGACGATTTGAAGAAGGTTTATGTTTGTATTGTGGAGAACCAGGCCCTAAAGCCGACAGTTTTTCTAAAAAGCAACACCGCCATACTTTCAAGACACGGAGCACGTTTGTGGGGGACCATCAACAATCAAAAAACAAAGAGACCCAGCCACAATAGAGACAGTGCGGTTGGACGAGTTCAAATCACAAGGTCTCTTCCTTTTCGGTCAACCCTCTCGTTGTTTTAACGTTCCTTTTTCTTTTGCTTGTTTGAACTTTTGAACATCCGCCTTGATAGATTCAGGAGCCTCTACTTGTTTCATAGATAAAGAGTTCTGTCGTAGCATGTGATACCGGATATTCCTCTAGAACACACTTTTTCGTATTAAGAATGTTCGTAGAGGTGATTTCCGGGTTATCGTTCCACGGAGATTCTGTGAAGTGGGAGGCTTCTGGAAATTAGTCCGGAATGGTGGCTCCTACTTTGATACCACCAGCTAACTCCCTCTTTTCGTGCTAAACCGGATCTTCTCCCTACTACTGGCTAATCTGGTCATGGCTAGATCCGGTTTCCTTCTGGGAAGGAAGTTTTATCCTATCCACTCTCCCCGGTCTACCCTGACAACGTAACCTGGTTTAGTTAACTTGTGTTTTTGCTCAGAGGGTTTTCCATTTGCATTTAGTGGTGCTGGATTAAAAGACACACCCCTCCCTATTGATTTTAGTGATGGGAACTTTACTACCTCCCGATTCCACTTACACAACTCCCCAATCCGGGTACTTTCCGTACTGCACTTCAACTGCAAGTTTCTCCCAAACCCATAGCCGGTCACACAAACGCAACCCGGTTTCCCCCTTTTCCCAAAATACTTCAACGACTTGCTAACCGGGATGGACACTGTCTGGGGTGTCTAGAATCAACTGGGTTCCTAGCATCCTGTTCTACTCTAGCAATTCCGTATTTCCCTATTGCACGGGTTATCCAGATGCTGGTACCTCTACCGGACTACCCGTCTAGGAATTCTGTGCAAACCTGAGTACCCCCTCCTATCCGCTCAGCCACTAATCCGGATAATCCCCTGCAACCGGACATAGAAACCGCTTCTTCAAACACCCACTGAATCACCTACAATCTATATCCCGGACTTTAAACCGAATGAATTCGAGAACCCGGTTAGTCCTCCCGGTTACCAAGGGACTTATTGGACCACTGTATCAATCACCAAACAACCACACACACAGACACACGAACACACACATAGTTTCCGGAGAATGCGTCTACACTTGTTTACTTACAAGAAAACAGTGATACAAAAAGACCCAAGGAATGAAGAACATTCCTTGATAAGTAGCGAGCCCCAAGTACTCGGATCCGGAAAACCCGCAGATCCTACAAAACCAAGATCCGGAAAACAACGGAGCTCTTCCGCATGGTTCAGTTCCTATCCTAGTGGGACTTTAGCGCCTTATTCTCTATTTCCTCAAAATGATATACACAAATTGTTTAACCTACTCATCCTAAGAGTTATCCTACCAAACCGGGTCCGGTTAGTCGGGAACTCCGGACCTACCTACTCTACGGGCTCTTCCGAGCCACTGTCCTCCCCAGAGCCTGCCGTGTGAGCCGAGCAAGAGCCACCGGCTTCCTCCCGGGACCTCTTACACCGATTCTCCCGAGCCCGGTCCCCTTCCACTTTGTCTTCTTCTTCCTCCTCCTCCTGCTGCTACGCCTGCTTTCCTGCTTCCTACGCCCACTCTTGCACCTCCGACTCGCCTCCTTGCGCACCGCATTCGCCTGCGGGTTCGCCACCCGATTGACCCTCTGGGTCTCCTTCCTGTTCGCCTCCGGGTCTCGCCCCTGCATCCAGTTGAGTGCCGGTTTCCACCATTTCCTCTTCCTGATTTACCAAACCGACTAAACTCGCCTCTCGCTGGTCGCTCGCCAGAATCGGCTCCAAACTCCTCAGAGGTCGTAAGGTCTGCTCCGGGGTAGAATTCCCGGCTCCCATCATCTGCTCCAGGTCTCCCGTCCGGGACGCGTCTTGGGATAAGTGGAAGGGCGCCAACAACTCGCTGCTGGCCAAAGAAACTCTCCCTTCCTTGCAACTGGTTTCTCCCATTTCCGGTTGGGCTTCGGGTGGGCACTTTGCGAGTACCTTAGCCACTAATGTCCAGAATCCCACGAGCGTCTCCACTACCTTCGCAGCGTATTCCTTCACGATGTTCTTCACCCGCGATGCCCCCTCAACTCCCGGTTTGGTCACCTTCTCATCATACAGCCTCGCCTTGGTCTGGACCTCCCCGTCCAGTTGGAACAACTGGGCCAACAACTTGAGGATGGTCAAGTCCTGCTGCTCCAAGGCCCGGGTTGCCTCCTTTTTCCGGTCGAGGTTCGCTTTCTAGTCCACCATTAGCACAACCATCAAGGTGGCTTTCTTGTGACTCTGGTCCACCTCCTTCCGTAGTTTCCGGACCAGATCCGGATACTCGTCCAACTTCTTGCTCTTGAGGGCGTTCTCGATTCCCCTCATTGCCACGTACAACGGATGGTACTTCTGCTCTACCATCTCCATGGCCGCCCGGACCGGTAGGAGGAAAGCTTTCTCCGGTTTTGAGAGGACCGACACCTCCCCGCTGTCTCTCGGATTCGCTCCTTTGCCTGGACCTCCTTCTCTTTCTCGTCCGATCTTGATTCCCTCCGCCGCTTTGCCTTCGTCTTCACATTCTTCCGGCGGTTGCTTGGCCTGGCTTCTTGGGTATCCCGGTAACCACGGCCATTCACTAGGGTCGTCTTCATCCGGTTCTTTGTCTTCTTCCGGGGTGGACTTATGATCTTCGTGCCATCTGCATCCTCCTCGACATGGCTTAAGATGATCCGGTTCCTCTTCTGCTTCTGTCCCCGGGTACGCACTCTGGATGGAGCCCGCTCTTCCGGTTCTTCTTGGTTCGGTTCTCCTGCTCCTCCCTGCGCTCTCCCGGATTGCCTCCTTCTCCTTTTTCTGGTTAGGACGCCTCCCGCCTGGCTTGCGCGCCCTGGTTACCCTTTCGTCCACGGTGTCTCTGGCGTCCGGGCTTCCTTCTTCTCCCGGAACCTCGTCCTGGTTCTGCGCTAGTTCTCGTTCCGCGCACTTCTGGCGCTTCTCCACCCGCACCTTCTTCCTATCAGTAAGGAGTCCGTGCTGCGCGTATAGGTGATAGACAAAAGGGGTAAGGAGACACCCTTTTGCACCCCCAATTTTGAGCGCCTCCCTGACTACCAGCTAGTATACGATGAGTCTCCAGCCAATCTTCCAGTCGTGCAAGTATGCCTCGTAGATGGCCTTTGCCAGCTTGATTACGAAAATAGTGGGCTTGTCCGGGCTGAGGATAGGCACCAAGAACTCGAGAAGATGCCTCTCTCCGATACTCCGGCAGTTGTCTACCCGGAAACCGTCCTTGTCCAAGACTCTTGAACCGGTCCTACACCCAATTCGAGTCAGCCTTCTTCTTGCTATAGCCGAACGGACTTGTTGCAAAATGTTACGTGGCGCACTAGTGCGCTACGGTCCAGTCCGCGTACTTTCTTTGGAGTTCTGCATTACGGAATTCCTCAACCACTTCTCCTGCGGCTAACTCCTCGAAAATACTCGCATCCTAGATGTTCCAGGGTACGTATAAAAAATTCCTCGCACCCGATCTTGCGCAAGTCTTGGCGCAACTGCTCTAAATGATCGAGCCTATCCGGAATGGCCGGACACACTTTCTTCTCCTAGATTTTGATCCCGAACGTCCCTTTCTCCTTCCTCCCCATCACTATTGACTCCGGATTAGCTACTCTTCTGACCCGCGCGTTCCGACTAGGGCTTCGGCGGCAGCATTTCTCTCTCTCCGGTCGCGCACTCTCTACACTATTGTGATCCGAAAATACGAAAACTGGTCGCCTAGGAGGGCTGAAAGAGCTGCGTTGAAATGAACAGTGGGTCGCCCAATTTAAGGCTGTCCATTTCAAGGCGCAAATCGCGGCCGGGTCTCTCAGAGACCCGTCCATTTCTACCTGGTCTCCCATCCGGTCGCCAAGCCTACCGGAAATCCGCCGCCAACCCGGTCCCTAATAAACGCTCTAGGATGCGCGCGAGCGCCGCTTCTTTCAAAATAAATAAATGGGCCATTATGGCCACTACTTCTTCTATTTATGGCGATTTTGGCTACTCCAAGCCGCCTTAAAAACCCTTACTGCCCACTTTTGGAAAAACGAGGTTTGACAATTTCATAAAACATCACAATATTCCTTTAGTTAAAAAACCTTATCCCGTTCCAGTAGAAGTAATCGATGGACAACCTTTAGCCTCACGTCACGTCACCCATGAAACTACTCCTTTAGAAATAGAGTTAAAAGGTCATAATAGTTTTCTTCTTTTTAATGTCATTAAAACCCCTACAAGCTTTATCATACTAGCACTATCTTGGCTTAAAAAATACAATCCCAATATAGATTGGAGTAACCTCAAAATCATGTCATTCCCTAGTACAATTCCCCCAACACAACCAAATAGGTCCAAACTTCATCACCCTAAACCATTGTTTGTTGGAGCAAAGCTTTTATAAGAGCTGCGAATCATAGCAATCCATTTGCTATTTATGCAACTCCAGCTTCTGAAGAAGCAACTATGGTTACAAACATTCGGATCAGTATAAGGAGTTTCAAGATGTTTTTGAGAAGAAAAATGTTGATATTTTATCGGAGCATCGACCATACGACTACGCGATTGAGGAAAATCTCGCCAAAGTCCCTAGCTGATGCCGCAATACTCTTTGTCAAGAAGAAGGACGGCTCTTTACGAATGTGTGTTGATTATCGCGGCCTGAACAAGATTAATGTGAACAATCGATACCCGTTGCCGTTGACATTTGGAATTCTTGATCAACTTGGACAGGCCAAGATCTATACAAAGATTGATTTACGAGGAGCTTACAACCTAGTACGTGTTAAGCAAGGGGACGAATGGAAAATTGCATTTCAAACAAGGTATGGTCATTTTGAATACAATGTTCTGCCTTTTGGACTTACGAATGCACCTGTCATATTTCAACATTTGATGAACGACGTCTTCCGCGAATTTTTGGATAAATTTGTCGTGTGCTATATGGATGACATCTTAATCTATTCCAAGAATGTTGAAGAACATGAAGAACATGAAGAACATGTGAAGTTTGTATTACAAAAATTACGCGATGCTCGATTATACGCAAAAGTAGAAAAGAACGTATTTCATCAACCGCAAGTGGAGTTTCTTGGGTATATTATTTCCAGTGAAGACTTATCTATGGAGCTAAAGAAGATTGAAGCTATCACAAATTGGTTAACTCCCCAAACGGTACATGATGTACAATGTTTTCTCGGATTTGCTAATTTTTATCGAATTTTCATCCAGAAATATCCTCAAATCGCTGCTGCATTGACTCGATTGACATGCAAAGACAAACTTGATTGGGTGTAAACCGTCGAAACGGTTCACTTTAGTGATAAACTCTTAGTTCTATAGTTTTGATACGTTTAGTAATTTATATTTGTCTAACCGGGACATTTTAGCCGGTTAAACAAATTCCCATATTTGTTTGCATTTATTGTTCGGTTTTGATTGACAATTTTAGATTCCTTTTTATCTAGATAATTTTGTGTGTTTATTTACTTCTATTGACTTTATTGTTTGATTATGTGCAATTGGGCCGTTTGCCCTTTTATTTTACTTGATGATTTTAATATGTTTGGAGGGACGAGGTTTTGCAGATCTAGATCTAAGTTTTTGAATATTGGTTTGTTGTTGAAGAGTTTTGAAGAATTAGTTGTGAAAAATAAAAAGAGAATTAGTGTCGGAATTAGTAGATTGAAGGTAGGAGTTATTTTGATGCATTAGATTTGGTGAAGATCAGGACTTGTTGTGGGTGAGAAGAAAGGAGGATTTTGCTGTGTATTTGTGTTTTCGGGATTAGTGGGAGACTAGTGTGGGCATTGCACCCAGTAATTGTGATAGCATTGACGGAGTGACCCAAAGCCGGAATTTGCGCTGCTTGCAACCTGCGACGGGGAGCGGCAGGCTGCGGTAATTGCGATGAGAGCGCCGGAGACAGGGAGCTGCGGCGACGGCTTTAAGGGCTAGCACCGGATTTCACGGCGGAGGACAGCGCCCGTCAAGCGAAGGCGGAGAGGACGACGAGTACAAGAGCATGAAGCAACGGTGTTTTGGCAGGGCGACTGCGGTCAGCGGAGGCAGTCAACGACGATGCTGCAAGGGCGACAAAAACCAGAAAAGACGAAGGCAACCACGGCAACCTCAACAACGACGGATACCAGGAAGGATTCAGCCGCTGTGAGCGGTCCCGAACCAAAACGACGATCACGAATCGGCAAGATTAGCACGACGGAGAAGAGGACGGCGACGGCAGCGAAGGTTGTGAAGATCACCAAGACGTTCAACAACGAGTTCAAGGAGACAGCGATCGACACAAGGCAAGGCGACAATTTGGCTGCGACGATGCTGGAGATTCCGGCGACAAGGCAAAACAACGACGATCACGACCATGGAAACCCACAGCAAGGGGCGGAGACCATCGACAGTTGGGGGAGCAACCTCGACGACGGACTGCCGGAATTCCTGGCGGTGACCATTGCGAGAACAGAGAGGGCAAACAACGCAAGGCGACGAGATCAACAATCAGAAAGCAAATCGAACACAAGGACGACCCAGCAGATCACGAGCAAAGGTGGCGTTTCCACGGATCGGCTGCAGCAGTCAAGGATGAAGATCAGCAAGGCGAAGACGAAACACGAAGATCACGAAAAGACCAAGACCAATCGATCGCCATAGCCGAAGCCCCCTGTCCCTACCCATGTGATAATACGGAGGGACAGAGTGACATAATAGAGGGAGACTTCCCCTCTCTCATTTAATTCAAGTTCTAAGATTTTTATCAACTATTTTAGATTGTTGTGATTACTAGTAAGATAGGGAACAACTTTATTTATTAAAATTGGTAATTTTGATTGCCCCAAAAAACATTGGTGTGTGTTTTTGTGATATTGTGTGAATGTTGTTAATTGTGATTGGTTTGAACTTATTCCTTTTGCTGTTGTTTGTGGTTGAATTGGTCCGGTGAGGGTTTTAGCGCGGAAGCGCTGCCCAATTTTCACCGGGCCAATTAATTGGTTTGTATGTAAATTAGGGTTAAATTTTAGAGTTTTTGGCACGACGCGGAAGCGCTGCCCAAAATTGCCCACACAAACACCTAGGTTAATAGGAGTCCATTGCTTGCGTCTATAATTCACCCACACAATGGCCGGACATATGAGCTTTTGACTGGCGACGGTCAAAACGCTCATATTGGGGACTAGAAGCGGAGAATGCTTTTCAAAATCTGAAGACTGCTTTTACAACGGCTCCAATCTTGATTATCCAGACTTCTCAAAACCATTTTATATGGAGATTGATGCATCAAACTTTGCATTAGGTGCAGTCTTATCACAAAAAGAAGATGACGCAAAACTTCATTCAGTTGCGTTCTATTCTAGAAAATTCTCCGCTGCAGAAATCAACTACGAGATCCATGACAAAGAACTACTTGCTATTGTGGACTTGTTTCAAGAATGGCGTATTTTTCTTGAAGGCGCTTCGCACTAGGTGACTGTATATACATATCGCATCAATTTCAAGTTTGTGGATGACCTCTTGTATTTTGAGGAACGCTTGTATATTCTAGAAGGTTCTACACACTTTTGAATTCTTCAAGCCCGTCATGATTTTTCTGCAGCCGGACGTTTTGGGTTCAACAAGACGTTACAACTCATTTCTTGAGATTTTTGATGGCCCAGATGTGGAAAGCTGTCAAAGATTACGTCCTTTCTTGTGACACTTGTTCTAGATCAAAGACTCCACGACATCGTCCGTAGGGACAATTGCAAGTGCTGCCCATTCCAAAGCAACCATGGTCTTCTCTTTCTATGGATTTCATGACCGATTTACCACCGTCGAAGACTTTTGACACCATATTCGTGTTGTTAATTGATTGACAAAAATGACACATTTCATTTCTTGTAAGAAGACAATCACGAGAGAAGAGACAACAAGTCTATTTTTGGATAACATTTATCGATATCATGGATTATCAAATGACATCATTTCAGATCGTGAACCGCAATTTGTCTCTAAATTTTGGAGATCTCTCTTTGAAATCTTGAAAGTGCAAATCAAACTCTTTTCAGCTTTTCATTCTCAAATTGATGGCTAAACGGAGCGTGGAAACCAAGTATTAGAGCAGTATTTGCATTGCAACATGAACTATCAACAAGACGATTGGACCTTTCATTTCCATTGGCTGAGTTTGGATATAATAATACCGTTATTGCATCAACTCAACAAACGCCATTCTATGCTAAATATGGATATCATCCAAAATTTGACATGTTAAATCTGTCAAAGAACGAGAATTCGCATCTGTTAACTTTGCAACAAGATTATCAGAACTCCATGCATTGATGAAGATTCATTTAGAAAAAGCCCAAGATCACTACAAAGTCGCCACAGATAAACTTAGAAAGGAATCACCGTCATTCCTAGTCGGAAACAAAGTATGGCTTCTTCGGCGCAATATCAAGACTACAAGACCATGTGATAAGTTGGACTATCGCCGATTAGATCCATTCCCTATTCAGCAACAAGTCAATCCAGTGGCTTTTCGGTTGGACCTACCAGCATCTATGAAGGTACATCTTGTTTTTCATGTGTCACTCTTAGAACCATACAAAGAGTCGAATATACCAGGAAGAAAGCAACCACCACCACCCAATATTGAAGTTGATACCCACGAGGAATATGAAGTTGAAAAAGTACTTGATTCGCGGCTAAGACGGAACAAATTAGAATATCTTATACATTGGCGTGGTTAGGACATCAATGAACGGACGAGGAAATCAGCAAGAAATGTTGTTGGCGCGCCTGAAAAGGTACATGAATTTCATCGACGCTATCCTAACAAGCCACGACCTATTCGATGATAACTTCAACAAGAAGCTCTTCCGTTGAGAGCTGTATATAAAGAGAGGAGAGCAGTCAAAGAGCAACACAATTCTCAACCTCAGAAACATCTTCTCTCGTACTTCTTTTCTTCTCAGTATGTCTAATTGGAAGGTATTCCAAGACTCTTTAGATTCTGAATTGCAACCGGAGTCTGAGCGTGAGTTGCCTTTGTCACAATTGCCAAACCAGCCTGCAGATCCTTTGCCACCACAAGAGCCCCAAAACGAAGCTGGACCTTCTCAACAACAAAGACAGCCTCGAGATGAAGAACCTTTTGAACCACGGCAACGTCAAAAAATACCTAGTAGCAGATCGTTGGTGATTGTCATCGAAGTAGAACCTGCTTTTGAAGGTCGTCCAGAAGCAGTCTTTGAAGGAATTTTTTGCAACGAAGATACAGAGGTCCAAGCATGGTCTCAAGGTACAGGCGTCCGTCACTATCGCTGGTTGCAATGGCTCTTAAGCCACTTGACTCGCGCTAGACAACTTGAGTATGTCGGAGAAACCACGAGACATATTTTTTATTTTCTTTGCCTTTGATCAAATGTCTACAACAACACTCCTTTTAAAGGCTCGTCGCTAGAGAGGACGTGATGTAACAGACATAGAACCTTGAGATGGGTATTGCAAAGAATAGGCCTTGAAATTAGAGATATAATTATAGTGTCCAAAACTAGTTCATGATGGGTACTACCACAATGATATAAATATTGTGTTCAAAACTAGTGCGTGATGGATATTGCCACGGACATAGAAGCTTCTAGAATACTTCTAGAAGTTCTATAGGTCCTTAGACTTTTAGGATCTTCTAGATGAAGCTTCCTTAGTACTAGTATATCTAGGAGACGAGATGAGGAACTCCTCACTCTCGTCAACACCAGTTTAGGAGCAACTTTGGGCGTTGCCTTGTCTTGTATCTTGTTCAAACTATTGATTTAGTTCAATATACTTTCTTAAGAACCACTCTTGCGTATTACTGCACTTTTTGCTCTTGAGTCCTTGTTTATGTCCTTGATCTTGTTCTCTTGTTCTTATTCTTGAGTTCTTATGTCCCTGACAATTGTCATTGTTCTGTTTGGTACTTCAAAATGTGTTGCTCCAATAACGCTTTGAATTCAGCGCCCCCACTTCGGGAGTCTCAAACCACACCCTCGAACAAGTTGGAAGCAACTTGAACTTTAGCAAAGGCAATCCATCCGACCACTAATTTACTATCACTATATTGCTACCTACATTGCAACGCCTCCTCTCGGGCCATTTCTACAACATTTTGATAAATTTTAATCGGACACAGATTCCAACACCAGGAAGAACAAAAACAGAATCACTAGGCTCCTACCCTAATCCCAACTGCGAACTCCAAATTCCCAATCCCACTAAATCTAGGTCTTGCCAAAAAAAATTGTCTCCCTTCCTTGACTCAGATCTCGATTCAGCTTCTTGAACAAGCAAACTTACCGTATCTTTTCTCATGAAATTCATTCCTAGTTCTTATCCTATCTTCAAACTCGATCTTTCTAGTGATCTTCTCTACTATTCACAAAAGAAAAGACTAATCTAACAATTCCTCTATTCCCAACAAAAACTCCTAGATTCAGATTTCGCGACTCCAACTTTGAAAAACTAACGGCACACACACGGGGAGGGAGAAAACAACTAATTGGTTCTCTGGACTTGTGACAAGGATGGAATCGACATCCCATCCCAAACTACATCCAATCCTCACCCATTTCATCTAAATGATTTTCATCCGATAAGGTTAGTTTTCTTCCGACCCTCATTAAACCCCCACTCCACTCCTAGCAAATTGAGAGTTATATTTTTCTTCAATTTGTCTACAATGGTCGTTCAATGAATGAATCAACTAAATAACCGAAGTAGACTAATAGATTAAAATAATAGATTAAACTTATAAACCAAAATAATTAACTAGCAGAATAGACTAAAGAATGGTTTAAAGAATAGACTAAAGAATGGTTTAAAGAATAGACTAAAAGAATAGACCAAAAGAATGGACCAAAATAAAAGACTGAAATAATAGGCCAAAATAATAGATCAAAATAATAGACTAACATAATAGGCCCAAATAATAGATCAAAACAATAAAGTGAAATAATGGGCCAAATGGTCCAAACACCAAAAATCCCACGGTTAAACGGTTAGAAATCGACAAGCAACTAAAATTACTCAGATAAAAAGGCATGCAAGGAAAGGCCAACTAAAACCAAAACCAAATAGAACACCACATGGAAAATTGTCTAATCAGCTAATATAATGCGTTTAAACAAATAAATAATCTAAAAGAAATTTAAAAACCTTGCGATAAAGCGGTTTTCTCAAGTAGACGGTCTCAATGGTTCACAGATGGAAACTAGATAGACCTAATGGACAATATCTTAGACTATAGAAAAAATAAAATAAAAAGATATTAGATTTTGATTTTTTGCTCATTCTAGTGTTCAAACCAATGGTAGCAAAAAGAAAAACACCACACATGTGAAGGCAGATGTAAAGTAAAAGAGGGATAATGTTAATAGGATTTTTAGCCGGCGATGAAAAAAGTAAAAACATGGCAGTAACTCGGAGCAATAATAGTGCAATTGGATAAATCCAGGGACAATAACTGTAACTGTGCAGAGTAAACAAAGTTGATCTCCTCTTGTCTCAAGGCATGATTGTTTGAAAGATGATGTCTAGAATACTTTGCATCAGGTAATCCGGTTTAGTGGCTGGTGAGTCAACCGAGTAGTGCCATAATTCTTCGTCTTTAAGTAACCTCTCAATATGATTCATCCAAGCAACCCTACGGTGGTTGCCGTCGCACACAAGGAACATCATGTTAACAAATTTTCTCATCTTTGGAATACCTCGAAGGTATTTGTTAAACTTTTCATTCTCCTCATTACAAAGCGGTCCCCATTTGGCCTTATCCTCTTTAGTGACCTCTTGCACATTACCTTGCTCGTTAGAGAGGGACACATAGAAAACTGTTGTCCCATCACGATATCCATGGACAAACTCCTGCTTTAGTTTAGTCAAATCACAGGCGAGAGTAGGCCTCGCCACGGGCATTGAAACCATTTGACACAATGGAATGTGGTGCCGGGAGACATGCACGGGTTGGAGTCGAAGGTTAGCGATTGTAGCAACCGCATTTAACTTTTAGCGGCTCTTGATTACATCTTCGCTTGCGACTAACGCTAGCTCATCCTCATCCATCTCCTCCACCTCGACATATGTGGCATCATCATCTCCACTACCTAATGAGGGCTACAACCTAGGACTCTCTTCTATTGAATTTTGATCGGGGTGGCGAGACACCCTTCATATTGCAATACCATATTCAGCTCTACGGTGGACAAAGGCAATTCGGCCATCACAAATACTAATGAGCACGACCAACAAGACGAGCATTACGAGCAAAGATGACAAGCATGACCAGCATGATGAGCAAGTACGAGCATTACAAGAATGGACTACAAGCTTCACTATCAAGACAAGCATGTTGAGCAATGACAAGGATTACAAGCAAGGATGACGAGCATGACCAGCAAGACGACCATGACCAGCATTACGAGCAAGGACGACGATCTACTCACGAGGAAGATGACCATGATTGACAAACAAAGACGAGCATTACGAGCAAGGATCGACGAGCATGAGCAGCAAGACGAACATGATGATCAATGACATTGAGCATGACAAACAAGACGATAATGATGAGCATTACGAGCAAGGACCGACGAGCATGACCAGCAAAACGAACACAACAAGCATTACGAGCTAGAATCGACGAGCATGACGATCAAGGACGAGCATTACGACCAAGGGCGCCTATCATGACCAGCAAGACAACTATGACGAACATGACGAGCAAGGACAATGAGCATGACTTGCAAGACGAGCACGGACTAGTGGGTTCTTTGAAAGTGTGCCCTCGGGCACGATGCTACTCCTATGGTCATGGCCTCTAATCAAATTTCTTGATTAATTGCGAACATCACTACGAGGTTGGTAGCTTGATGCAGTGGATCATCTGACCAACAGCATGACAATAAGGATGACAACATGACCAACATGACAAGCAAGCAAGAAAGGCCAGGAAAAACACTATGATGGAGGAAGACTCTACAAACATCTAAAGGACCAGCATTGTAACAACGAGCACGACAACCATGATGAAGAACACCACGTGATGGACCTCAAGCATGACCATCACAAGGACAATCAACATTAGAATGAGGATGACGTGCACAACCTCAAACATGCACAGAAGCACGATGTGTATATCGAGCATGTCCAATATGACGAGCAGGACCACAACAAATATAATGCGCAAAACAACAAACATCTTGATCAAGTTCGGTTTCCAAGAGTGTCTCCTCAAGCCCGATGTCTCTTCTATGGTCAAACCCCTTGATCAAGTTTCATGACCACAATGAGCAAGACCACGGGCACAAGCACAATGAGCACAATGAACATGACCAGCATGACGAGCACGGCTACAAACCAACATGACGAGCGCGACTAGCACAACCAAAATGACGAGCGCGACTAGCACGACCAAGATGACGAGCATAACTAGCACGACTAAGATGACAAGCACTGCTACAAACCAACATGACGAGCTCAACCAACACGACCAGCTCTACAAGCATGATGAGTAAAACGAGCGCTAGCAGGGCGAGCAAGGCAAGTAAGACCACAAACATCACCATGATGGGGGAGGGCCAACAACATGATAGCGAAGACGACAAGAAAGACCAACCATCACAAGGACCAAAAATATGACAACGATGACGACAAGCATGATGAGCATGGGTATGACAACCAAGAACATTTAAAGCTTGATCAAGTTGTATCCCCAAAAGTGTAGCCTCGGGCCAGACACCACTCCTACGGTCAAGCTCCTTGATCAAGTTCCATCACTTCTATGTCCACGGTGAGCAACAAGGCGAAGTACACTACGACACTGAACGGCACCACGTCCATGACGAGGATTGATTGCATGACATTGACTATGTTAGTCTGGGTAATTGTATGGAGATGACTAAGACCAGCCACAGGCCAGCAAAGCTGCCTAATCAGGGAAGACAAGGGGTAGGACAAAGGTTACGTGATCAAGTTAAGCCTAGTCAGAGAGTAGTCTTGGATGTGTAAGTACTCCAGTTCCAAGACGTGCCTTAGTTCCCCCAGCGTAATATATATTTGTGTACACACATATACGCTGGGTCACTTTAACATACGGTCTTGAACTACCTTGGCGTACTTGGGCTCCTTGGAAGTTAGACAAGGTCAGAGAAGAATACACTATTACTGAGGCAGTTAGTTGATTAAGTGGGAGCACTGAACCAAGTAAGAGTCAGTTCCTAGACGTCCTTGGTGCTCTTGGATAGTGCGTGTTTTGAAGACAAAAAAGCAGAGGGTAGGTGAGTTTGACTTTTACACATGGAGACGGAGCTCAGAGCAAGGACAGCTTGGTACAAGGAGTAGTTAGAGAGCAGGAATACTCTTCCTAAGTACTTACATTAGAGTCAGCTAGACAGATAGAAGACATGATATCCCAGTCTTCCAAGTTAGATAGCAGCAGAATAGGATCAGTAGTTGGGATAGAACAGTAGAGATAGAGAATGCAAGAACATGCGTTTATTTCAAGGATGTAATAGTAGATTTGTACAATACAGAGGCTGAGTCCGCAGAACTATGTTAAACAAAGGATTTGAACCCATGCATTACATAAAAGCACAGCCATGGAGTCCATGAATAACAAGGAGTATGCAAGGAGTGACTTCCTGGTGTAAAAACCCGAGCATAACAAAATACTCATAAGTCCCAAAAACCAAGAAGTGTCTCATCTCTATCATACAACCACTCTTATACTTAAGCCTGGTCCACTATCTAAGTTAATCACTGCCAGTTCCACCGTTCTCCTATCTCCTTGTCCTCCGTGGCGGCCGTGTGTATTGGTCTGGTAACAATTCTCAAGTACGTTCTCCATTTGAACGAATATGTACTTGCACGGTGTCACAACTAGCTCATTGTTTCTCACTGGTTTGATTTAAGGTTTCAGGGGTATTCTGGATTTTATTTTTTTATGGTAGTTGCAGGGTTGAGAAGAATAGAGGTTTTTTGTGACAAAACTTGCATCAATAGCGTCTAAGTGCCTCATTGTTGTTGAAGCTTAGGACTGAGTTTTCGAAGATGATGACGTATAATGGTGGTGATTGGGAGTGAGGAGGCAACATTTTTTAAGAGGACCATCAAAACTAACGTTGAG
The DNA here is from genome assembly GCA_022496805.1 of Pohlia nutans. NCBI lineage: Eukaryota > Viridiplantae > Streptophyta > Bryopsida > Bryales > Mniaceae > Pohlia > Pohlia nutans. The sequence goes on along the minus strand of CM040106.1, from coordinate 5,893,486 downwards.
AACAATGATTCTCTCGACTCCAAGTAAAGGAGGTCGATCATTCTTCCTTACTTTTACAACATATGCAACTAACAGTATTTCGTTTTTTCTTTTCTTTCCAATCTCCTTTACTTTTTGTTTCTTGATCAAATCACATCCATAAGACTGTGATTGTTGGTGATGGCTTGGAGAGGTGCCTTGTTGGACCTTTTACATGTGCTTTGTGAAGCAAAGAGTGCGGTTAATGATGTAATCAAGATAATTGATTCTTCAATTTTTTTTGCTAACCTTTCTTTTGTTCAAGGAAGATGACCCAATAAACCGACATGTACCATGAACCAACAATATCTCCAACAAGCCTTTTACAAAAGCGTTTGTATGATATATCAATACTAGATTTGCGTAAATAGCTTAAAGTTCATGTTTATGGATCATCCACCATAGTGACTAGAATTTGAAATCACTATGTTTCATTGTTGTTAATAGGATGTGTTTGCTAGGTGAATCAAGTCCAGTGCTCTGGAGTCGTGGAATTGGAACATATACTTCTTTTCGCTTTGGATATATAGTATGGCCATACGATAACGTCCTCTTTTTTCCTATCAGGTTCAATTATTCTGACTTTTCGTCTTAGGTTTCATTCAAGCTGGTTGACTCATACACTGCAAGGAAATCATAGTATAGTGTTGATTTTTGTTCTGTTCTTGTTTCATTTTGATGTATTAGAGGCCCTGAATATTACTAAAATTTTGGTTGTATAAACATGTTTATTCTTCTCACAATTGGGTCACGCATGTTTTTTCTTTGCTCTGTTCTTTCCTTTTCATCTAGCATTGAAATCCAACAACTATGTCCAACGTCAAATTGAGGTTAGTTTACTCCTAAAAGGCATAGCTTGATTGATTTCCACACTGAATGTCTCTTTTAAAGTTTACTTTGAGTATAATTTTTTGTTTAATTTACTTTGATTCTATTCTGAAGAAATATAGATGCCATAGAGATGTTTTGAATTTGGATAAAGGTAGCCCAACTAGCATAGTTGAGAGTTTTGTTTGGAATTTAGACTGATTTAATGATTTTATATTGCTGCAAAGCAATTAGAATTATTAAATTTGTGTTGGCATGAAATGTGGGATTCTGAAAAGGCTTATTGCAATTCTGGCATTGGAACAGCTGCAAGAAGGGATTATATGTCTACATGTACCCATGTAAGTTTGTTCACCAGTTTATGCACCTCTACTGTTATATATTGTATGCACTGGTGTTCATAATTTTTTCTCTTCCAAAGATTGTTTCATATCTTGGGGAAGTCACTTAGTGTAAATTTTGGGTACATATGAGCGTACAAAGGGTATTTAATGGAGGGCTATGAAGTAATTAGAATATCCTACTATTTATAGTATATATTAGGGTATATTATAAAAATATTCCTAGAATATTTTCCAATTGGTTTTAAAACATCCTATATTACTTCTACAAATTTATGATTTTTATCTCAAATGAATTAAATACACCCTATATTTGTTCTCTCATAGTTTTCTAAATTCTCGATAGTGACCTCCCCGAGTTTCCTATACATCTTTACATTCATTCTTTTTGTTTCCATTGTTGATGGTTTTGTATGTTTTCAAGCAGCATATGGGAAACCATTAGCTCCTGTGGCATGTGCAATAGTAAAAGAAGCGATCAAGAAAGACGACATTTGTTAAGGGATATGAGAACATTGGTATCAAAGAAATTCAACGCATGGTTGAAGATGATTGTTTTGCGTTTCAATTTTGATATCACATAAATAGTTATTGTTATTGTAGATTTTGCTAGCAAAGAAGATGTGGTGCTTGATGACTCTTTAGTTGTGCGGAGATTAGAGAGTTACATTATTATTGTGGGAATTGCTCAAAATCTTCGTGTACCCAATATGCATTTTTGAATTTATATCTGGGATCAATTCATTGCAATCAATGCATTTGGGTTAATTATCTATTCAAAGTGGTTTTAACAGAGAATGTGCTAAATTTCAGGTTTGATCTAAAACAAATTAGTGTAATAAATGCATATTTTGATATTTAGATTTTTGAATCTATTCTTTTTTCACTCAAAAATGCAATACGAAAAACATTTCACAATAAATGATTTGCCCAATATATGTACGACGTGTTGCAAACATACGACAATCGTCAACGCTTTCCTGTTGGTTTTTTGTTGATCCGGTCACAAAATTTCTACTAGTGCGAGTAACTACTGGGTGGCGATGGTGTCCTCAATGGATGCATGCTCTCGACCTATCTACAACACTGAGCACATAATAGATACGCGCGGTACAAACGGCAAGACAAGATGGAATCCATTTGCAAACCTTGCAAACCAAAGACTTATATGACTGCGGGCCGAGTCCTACATGGAATGGATTTATGCTTGAACTCGTCCATTCAGTCTCATCATTCTAGGAAGTACGTTTGAGGTAATCACATTCAACGTTTTCACAACTAAGATGGCCCACGCACCCTGACCTTCTAAACTTGAGCCCTTGATTATTATTGACATTAGACATGAGAGTGCGCGTCCAGGCATGACCATCATAGCGCTTGTCCATTCCTTCCATGCTCTTGACACTCGAGTAATGAACACCCGTCTACACGGTGGCAGTACGAAAACAACATCCCCATCAAACAACGGGGGAAGGAACTGAACCTTCTAATATTTGATAGCATCAAAATCAATCTAGGCCAATTTTTTTGACACCGTGGAATAAAAGACAATTTTTTCAGACATTGTCTGATACTGGGAGAATCAATTGACGTAGGATAAAGTGGAAGTCGAGACAACAAAGAGGAAGACGGACTAATACTTGGTGTGCAGAAATTGGACAGATGAGGAAGCGGACATGGATTCAATGTGTCTTTCTCGGTAGATTTACACATGGTAGGTGTCTCTCCCTCCGATTTGCTAGAGAGTTCTATGATCGCTAGGAGATGCTCATGTTTAACCTTGTGTAGATTTAACATAATCTCTGCAGCAGATCGAGAAGTTTGGGGGGTTAGGGAACATTGTGTTCGGTGAACCGGAGCTTCTACTCCAGAAATATCATAGTGGTTAACTAGAATCTCTGTGGACGTTGCTAATTGAGATGGTGTCATATTATACTCTTTATAGTGATCAGGGTGAAGGAGCCAGTAATAACTATTGCGATCCTCACATCTGGCCTGCATAATAGCCTCCTTAATTATCCTGTAATATTCCAAAACCTCTTCTGTGAGCATTCTAGACGATTCTGCAATTGCGAAACGGATAGTGAGGAGATAATGAGGGACACTCACGTACCTGGTACCCCTTATCGCCTACAAGAACAACTAGAGGGACTTCGACACCTTCAAAATGTATTGAAGCCATTCTGTAGTGCATAGGATGTTTGAATATTCAAGAGAAGAAGTGGGACAAGGAAGGAAGATTCTTTGTATTTATTCTGTTTTAAGAGAAATCTATGGTGAAAGCCACCGTTGATGAGTCTAACATACGACACTATATTTTGAATTGTATGGCAGGAACAAAATGACGTGGATGTAGTAGAAATTAATATCAAGGACGGCGGGCATTGCATATTAAAAGACACTCATGTCAGCTAAGGTGATGCTGAACTAGTTAGTTGGAAACCGTGAACAAGTCCACTTTATGCAAATGACGGCTACATTAACATTCTGGACACCAATCCTCTAACAGTTGAGCATCGTGCTGAGAATACATATAGCATATAGTGAAGCAAAAAAACAGTAATATCATTGCATTTTTCAATCTATGAACGTTGAACACGTTGGATGAGTTTCAATATATGGTACCAAATTGTTTTCAATACTTGTTGACGGTGGAGCAAAATTGGAGGTTTAGTTCATGCACGTTGAAAGCAAATGCTTATATTTAAAACTTGAATTACAGTACTATTGAAACTTGTATATAACTGGATATATAGATGGTAATTATTCTAATGCTAAAGATTGATGCTGACAATGTGATCTACATTGAACGTATTTTCTCTACAAAATGATAGATCTAAACTACGCCTTGCACCGTGGACAAACCGAACAACTCATCGTCATCAGATTCTTGGATGTCCGTGACGTTAGGAATGGAATCCCAAAATGGAAGCTTGGATTTGTCATTTGGAAGTGCTCTTCGACAACATCGAAGATTGCCTTGGGCACAATTTGAACATTCTCGCACTAGACATGGCACGGATCAGAAAGTCCTAGTATGTTGCAAACATAATGACTTGAGATCAACGTCCGCAGAACAAGAGGCCGAGGATAGATATCCCAAATTCCACACGGGATATCATGATGAGCAAGAGTGTTTTTCTCCAAGTGCATGATCGAGATGTCGACGTAGTCGTCTTCACATCCCTGCACTTTGCTCATCCACATTTCAACTGCCCCCCTATAAAGTGTCAATACAATATCTCATTTGGAAAAACCTACCATTCCTCCACACCATAGGATAATCTTCGGTACTTCGGCCCAAACCCACTCTCCAAGTCAATTCTTCAAATTTGCGAACACGAGAATCCTCCATGAGAAGATTTGAGATATATTGTGATAGTATTTAGACGAGCATATTAGACAAGAAACTGAAGTGAAAGGAGTGTAGGTGCAAAGGTGCCAGAAACATTGTATGCAACTATACTGAGATCATGAGCCCATTGATTGAAGTGAACGGATGATATTTAATCTCGTGGAGTAACGAATGCAGACAGTGCAGTAATGGAAAGTGATCAAAGACGGCGGAGTCCAAGTACAATGTAAGTGATTAAACGTGTAGAATTAATTACTCCAAAGCCATTTTAGAGTGACGGAAATTTTGAACAATGACAGTGCATTGTCTTCAATACTGAGACTTAGTTCTATGTTGATTTTAAGAGTCATATTTTAATAGCATTTTTGGAGACGGCGGTGCACGACTAAGATAGAAGACTCTGTTAGAGTGCTCTAGCACTTGGAAAAACGTGTAGTTACATTCTAATCTGAAATCACGGCTGACAACTGAAGAAAGTGGAAGAGCCCGCCGACAGTCATTTATTCGTTGGTAATGCAGTCAAGGATGACGTGTGGACAAGATCCGAGGTAGGTGTGGAAGGTTGAATGGATAAATGAAGAATGAAGAATGATGGCTCACTATTCATTGAATATCAACGACTTATAAAAGACATAGTATTGGGTTAAAACTTTCATTTGTGAACCGCTCTTCCTAGGAAAGTTTACACCTCAGTTTGCTTTAAAGAGTTGTAGTGATGGAACTTATATAGAGGTTTAGTGAGAATGCTGAAAAGTTGGATGATGATTCAATCTGAGGATGCTTGTCAGAGTGCTGGAGTTTCAAGGATTCTATTCTCTTACTGATGTTAAAAGTAATGATTTAGTATGTGACGCCACAACCTTGGCCACAATGTATACAGCAGCCTAGATTGAAATCTGGTTTAGGGTGTCTTTGTTAGGTAGATTTATCACAAACAACAGTATAATTTGTTTTGTTTGGACGAATATACCATTTGATGCCATTAGTTTTTGCCTCGTGTTTTATATGTAGGGAATTGATAGTTGGGCATAAAAATTTGATGCTTAAGCCAAAGGATAGAAGAGATGCAACATAAGGACCACGATAGAGAGGGACAAGGTCAATAGGTGCAAAGCAAGACACGAAAGAAACCGAAGGTCATATTCTCAACTAGGAAGGAGATTGAAGCAAACTGAATGAGGCAAACAAAGACAAAGTCAAGGGTTGCTCAAGTAGATTTTGTTGTAGCGAAGGCTATAAACTTTGGTAACGAGAACATTGAGTGTTTGGCAAGTGCTAGCAGAAGTGAAAACTTGAATGCAAGCATTTGACGTGGCGCACCATCAATAGGAACATTAATGTGCAAGATGGACAAAGACAGTAGGGTAAGTTACTGCCTTATTCACATTTATTATTCAAAAATGATGATTGGGATTTTGATTCTAAATTACATACAATATGTCATGTTTCGTATGAAAAAACTGGCATGTGGAACTTGGTGCGTATTTGTGTAATTTGTAGAGCCTTTATGAATTTGGAAACGAAGTGAAGTGATGACTGCGTGTGTCGTCCTCACTGTTCGACCCCAGTAGCATGAATATAATCACAGTGCTTAACCTCACCATTATAAAAGAACTTGTCCTAGCACTGAGATTTCGAAGAATCATTCAGAAATTTTGGATGAGTGTGAGTTATTTGTGAGCAAGGGCCTATTTGTAGCATTATGGTCCTTGCTCTTGCACTCTTCATTGGGCCTTTCTGTAGTAATTCACATGCAGAGCGCGTGACATCAGCGGCGCACGTGACCTCATCCATTATTTAAAGTGAGGTTAACTCTGCTTCGAGAATCTCAAAATTCTCAAAGGCTGTCTCCAGTGGCTGCGTGAATCTCAAAATTTTCAAGTGTTGATGAGGGGCAGCTGATGAATGGCTCCGAGTATTTATACGTCGCCTGCTGTGAGTCGCAGCTGAAGAGTAGTGAGCGCCGATGGTGGACGGAGAGTATGTAGGAGCTGATCAGGTTGCAAAATGAGTGGTCACTCTTGAATTGACGATGTGCTCCGGAGGTACAAGGACCGCTGCGACATATCGCTTGCTCTCACAACTCTCACTCTGCATTTGTAAGCTTGCATCGTGTTCTCATTCTTGCCTCCTCCGCATCGAGTGCTCAATCTTGCCTCGATCAGTGAAACTTATTCATGCGCGTTTAGCTTGTCGTCGAGCTTGGCTTATGGTCATGCCTGTTTAGCTTGTTACTGTGACTGACTCATGCGCGTGTAGCTAGTCAGGTGCGTTAGCTAGTCAGGTGCGTTTAGCTCGGCTCTGTGACTGACTCATGCGCGAAAGCTCTGTGACTACTCATGCGCGTTTAGCTAGGCTGCACGGTACTCATGCGTTTAGCTAGGGTGTGGTACTCATGTGAAAGCTTAATATTATTATGCGATTAGCTTGGCTGAGAAGTGACTCATGCCCGTGAAGGTCTTTGACTGTATCCATTCACGTCTAGCTCGGCTCCGGAGTGATTTTTGCGCGCGAAGCTCTGTGACTATCCTCATGCGTTTTAGCTCCACCCTGTGACAGATGATTGCAATGAACGGATGCAAACTTAAATTATACAGGTGCAAGTTTAGGAGCACAAAGTGCCAGCTTCAAAATGCACATTCAATGAATTAATAGAACGCAAAAAAGGACACCGTGATAGTTTTAAAAAGGACAATGTTTGAGCAATAGACAATGTTTGAGCAATAGACAATGTTTGAGCAATGTTTGTTCATCCTTGTAAAGGTTTAAGCAACAATAGAGTAAAAGCTTTAGAATCAAGAGGCGTGATTATTAGAAGGAACAGCGTGTTAGCTTTACAAGGCACTCACTTAGAGTGCAAATATGTGAGCAACAGAATTAGTAGGTGTCAGTTGCGAGCGCTTTACAAGCAACCGTGTGGTTGTCCCATGACGAGTGGGACATAACTAAGTAGGACACAAATTTTGGGCACTATGGCACATTTCTAAAATGAATTTGTGGGATCTTGATGCATACGATTCTTACAAATGTGTAGAATGATTTTGTTGCGGAGTACGTCAAGATGGAGGATAGCATTGGAGCATCAGTATCAGACGACGCACGAGACCACCAAAAGACACAATGCGCGTTTCACTCAAGTGCCACAAGAACGCCGCGTCGAAATCTCCGTCATGCATTACTAAATACCACGATACTTCTGCAATCGCAATTTCTTATTGCCTAAATTTTCGAATTAAGGACTTGTCTTGACGCGCCACCCTTGGGGCGTCGTGCCAAAGCGCCACGACGCAGCAGAACGCCACGCCGTGACATCAAGTTCTAAAATTTTAGAAATCAGCGACACGCTCCCGGGGCCCACTCTAAGCTAAAAAGGCAAAAAGAGGGGGAGGGGGAGGGAAAAAGGAGAAAAGAGGGGGAGGAGGAAAAAGGAGAAGAAAAAATGCATATTGTGAAAAAATTGATTTGAGATTTTAGGGAAATTAAAAAAAAAATTGACATCAATACGTTAAAGAATAGAATTTGTTATTTTGATTCATCTTTAAATAATGCATGATTAAAATTCAATGTTCAATATTTCATGATTAAAAAAATGTTCAACAATTGTATTTCAATTTTATCATGAAAATTGATAATGCATTAAGGTTTGTTCTTTTGATTCATTTAAAACAATTTTCATTGATTCATATTTAAACATTGTTTTAATCATGATTCCTCTTAAACTTTGACATCAATACCTTAAAGAATAGAGTTTGTTCTTTTGATTCATCTTAAAAAGAAATTCATGATTAAATTTCAATGTTCAACATTTCATGATCAAAAAAATGTTCAACAATGTTCAACAATTTTATTTCAATTTAATCATGGAAATTGTTAATGCATTAGAGTTTGTTCTTTTGATTCATTTTAAAACAATTTTCATTGATTGATGATTAAACATTTTTTTAATCATGATTCATCTTAAATTTTGACATCAATACCTTCAAGAAAATTTAATTTTGGTATATAAAAAAAATTCATGATTTATTTAATTGTTTAGAGAATTTACATTTGATTTATGAATACAATTAAAAATAATCTCTTCTTCAATACATAGTTTTTTTTCCTATTATTTAATTTTTCTTTAATGCATGAAATGTTGTTGATTGTTGAACATTGTTTCATGCATTACAGTTTCAAAATAAAATGTTCAACAATGTTTGTTAATCAACAATGTTCAAAACAATGTTTGATCATTTTTTGTTAATCTACAATGTTTGTTCATCAACAATGCTCATGATTAAAACAATGTTCAACAATGTTCAACAATCAACAAACTCTAATGCATGTCAATTTTCATAATAAAAGAATGTTCAATGCATTACCGTACGTGGAAGCAGGGTCGGCAGAAAATAATTCTCCAAAAAAATGCCAAAAAAAATAAAAAATTTATTAAGTATTTTGTCGAAATCAGCAAAAATAAAGTCAACAAAGAGCCGAAAAAAATAGAATAAAAACACAACACTCAACAAAAATCGTAGGAAAAAAATAAAGTAAAATGTTTAGCCGTTGAAATTTTTTAATATTAGATATTAATAGCCAATTTTTGATAATCAATTTTGAAAGTGGAAAAAATCATCTTCAACAATTTTCATGATTAATTCGTAAACGTTCTCGCCCTTTTTAGATTTGGCAATTTCTCAAAGATGCATTATGAAATGCAACTAAGAGGGATTATTTTCAACTTGATGTACAATAAATAAAAGTTGTACATTATGAATTTTAGATTCTACCTATACGGTTAGATTTGTGATTGCTATCACCAACATTTGTGTATAAATTTTAAAACTTAAAATTTAGAGCTCTTTGTAATATGATTACGAATAGGATATTGATAAATCTAATAATGTAATTTTTTGGGATGGGTTGAAATGTAATACTCTAAGTGTAGTGATTTTTGGAGATTTTTTGGTTGCTTAATTTTAGTAGTTGACTTTTTCAAGAGCACTTTTAGACTAAAATCTTTGAAATTTTGGGTGGAACAATATAATATGAAATGAGGCATAAAAATTTCGGAAATCATCCCCTTTCTAAATGGATCACATGTGCATGAAGCTAATTTTTCATAAAAGTTTTAGTAAAAAATCCACACTACAAAAACTCATGATGGATGAGAAATTAAAACAATGTTCAATACATTATATGTATTTCAATTTAATGATAGATGTTATAAATTTCTTTAAATTTTTAAATTTTTTTTAAGATATTCTAAAGTAAAGAAACAATATTAAATTATTTAGCATTATTGAAGGGAACAAATGAATAATGATAAATAAATTGTAAATTCTCTATAGCAAATGAAAGTATTTAGAACAAAGTGAAAATAAATGAATCCATGTAGTAAAGTGATGAAAACACAAGAGTTATAATTTTATTTCTACAAAGGAAACATATGGTCAATTTAGAACTACATATAAATAAAAATCATGAATAAAAAACATAAATAAAAAACATACAACAATCAAAATCTCCATATCATCACAATTTCACATATGTGATAAAATCTATGTATTAGATTAAATACACATAAAGTCTAACATAAGCTAAAATACATATAATTTCTACTAAATTTTTTGTTTTCCTCTTTTGTCTTCATCTTTCTTTTTTTGTTTCAATTGAAACTGATCTCGGATATGGAAATTAGAATTTCCAAGGCACATTTCTACCTTACAATAAAACTTCCATCGTATCGCAAACTTTTCCCAATCAACCGTAGTACGATTGTTGGGTTTGATATGTCTTCTTTCATTTTGATGATGCAATAAATATGAAAATAACTAAGTCTCTTTCTCTGAATATGGAGTGCCTTTTTTTGCCAATGGTACTTTTGCCGAGTTAATATCTGTAAGACCTGAAAGTTGACTACAATGTGGAGGCTCATATATAGATTCTGATCTTCGTGCTTGTATAGAACATGAATCAATCAAAGGTGATAATGGTGATGTATCTATTATAGTTTCAGGTTCCGCTTGAGTCTCAACATCTTCAGTGATATCTTCATGAGTATCAGCTATAACATCACAGTTAGAAGATGGTAGGATTGAAAGTTGAGTTTGGAGATATTTATACCGCCTTCTAAGTTGTTCATGTGAATTTTCATAGAACCCCAAAATACCTTTGGTTGCTAAAGCATTCCATTGGGGCATTATAGAAAATTTCCAACGAACAAACTTTGATACATTTTGCTCGTCTTTCACCATAGCCAATAGTGCTTCATCTGGTGACCTAGTAGAGTATCTTGAAGTTGGAGCTAGAACCTCTACTATAGAAGGAATACTAGAAGCATCAGGAATGCTTACATTTTCTTTTTCATGAATGACATGTGATGTACCAATATCTTGCATAACTCGTGCTTCTTGTCTAAGATACGAAGTTGCTGAATGAAGGGTATTAATAATACTTGAAGTCCGTACTGTTGTTTTAAACTTTGTAGTGGTTTAGGGCGCAAATAGGCCTTGAAAGAGAAATTACTCTGTTGAATGGCAGAAATGCATACATCCCAAACTCGAAAGAGTGCACTATAATTAAATCCTTGGAGTGGAAAATCTTTCAAGCTAGAAAGTGGTTGTTCTGTGAAACAATGCATAGCAATAAATTGTAAAACCCGCCGTTCTAAAGGATTGAACATAGGCAACATGCCCATGACAGAATCCCATAATGCAAGGCTATCAAAGGCACTAAATCTGTGATTGCCAAATGTATTAAGAGAACCTGACCTTTTCTTGTGACTTGATGTTGAACCATGAACATGAACATTTGCCATCCTCTGCCTCTTTAGTGGATTGCCAATATTTGGTTGAACTGTTCCAGGAATAACATGATCTTCTATACTGGATGCAATGTTATGGCCATCCAAGTCTATATTTCCATCACTAACTTGTTGAGTAGCATTAATGACTTGTTCTGCCATCGGATCAAATGTGTGACTATCCCAAATAGCATAATCAACTAATGATGTAATGCCAACACTTAAACCTTCTTTTTGGATAGAAGAAACATTTGGCAATGTTGGCAATGAGTCAAAATAGGAATTATTGATGCCAAAGTCATTATCATAATCACGTAGTGACAATGGCAACGAACAAAAAATGGTACAGACTCCATCTCTGGAAGACAAATTAGCCCTAGAACGTAGGGCTAAATCTTGTGTCAAAATAATGTGCATTGTTGATATAGGTAAGTATGCCCATTTATCGTTGAATTGAACTTCTCCACAAAAATTCCATCCACATATTAACGCTGTCATGAGTGCATCACCAAATGAAACTCCACATGACTCTGGAAAAGATGCCCGAAGATGTCGCCAAAAGTTTTCATTCCGTGAAGAGCCACGCAGCAATAAACGTCTGAAAAAACGATCCAATATATCATATAGAAGCTCTGTAGGAGGATTCAAACAATTTGTAAAGTGTTTCTTCTGTGTATCATGACATCTTAGTAACGGCGCTCCAATAATACGTTTTGATGCTTGTAAATATGATTCAAATTTTTGAAAATTTTCAATGAAAGCTGTAAGTTTTGCATAAATGATAGAACCCTCTTGCATTTGACTTCCACGCCCAATGATGATCTTGGACACATTATTCATGACTAAAGTGTGTCTTGATTTGTCGGTTCCATTCAAATTAGCTCGATATCGAGTAATCAAGTGAAAATTATCAAGTAGAATACAACTTTGTGGAAATGCTTCTTTGAACCACTGACAATCATCACAACATTTATCCAAGTACAACAATATTTTGTGATTGCTCATAGTAACGCAACTTCAATTCTTTTGCAAGGTCTATATGTTCCTCATTAGTTGTGGAATTTGTCCACCGGTGTGCAATAATCTGATGTCGTTCGTTCATAACAACAAATAATCCATCAATGGGTGCAAATTTTTGGCCCGTTGTAGGATCATCAACTTGAAAAAACTTTTTTTGTTGACTTGTTATGGCTTCAAATATTGACACTGCAATTTGCCTTGAGGGGCCTGATGTTACATTGAATACATTGCAATGTCGAAAAAACGTGGGAAAATCTGGAAAAGTCTCCTTTGATGTAGTATAAGAGTGACCCCGTACTACTCCATTGTAATAATCAATGTGTCCTTTCCATGCCAAGGACTGCAATTAAAAGTAAGACATTCTCGATTTTTTGACCATGGCAATAAAGTCATTAATTCCTGCACGACTTAATGTCAAATCATACATTGTTTGAACTAAAGAAGTAGTCCAAGCACTTGTATGAAATAACTGTATAGGACATTGTTAAAATGCCTCATAAGGAATGATGTTTTTTAAAACAACATCTTGATCCATAATAGAAAATCTTGCACCACATCCATTTTTGGTTGCACAAATGTAAACCGTTGTTATGAAATAACAATCATGTTGCAACCCATAAACATGCCTTCGTAAAGAAAATTCTTTGAATCTCAAATAACCTTGTTTTTGGCAAGTTGGACACTTTTTTGAGCATATGGATATGCCCAATTGCCGTTGTGGATGCCAAATACTCAAAGGCTTCAATAAATAGTCATCCAAGTCAAGCCGCATGCTCCACTTTGGTGTTGGAGGATAAATCCATAATGGAATCTCTTTATGATCATTACCCTTGAATTGATTTAATATAGTCTTGATCCATGTTGATTGTAATACATTCAATGTCCCAGAAGTTTTGTCACATCCATCACATTTGATAGAGGTAGGACATTCAAGAGGAGAAGAATATTGTGGAGGCAATATTGGTGGTACAAAATGCACCTCTGAAGGAATAACTAGCTCTTCACAAAGTCTTTGAGTCTTGAGGACCGTCTCCAAATTTTTTGATATTCCATACATCTTGAAATCTACATTACAAAAGATGAGTTTTATTTCAAATGCGAACAATCATTAACTACTTCATAACAATTCAAATGTAAACAATTATTGCATTCTTAATATTGATCTTTTTAATAAAACATATCAACAACCAAATGACATCAAGAAAGAATATTGCCATATATTACCTCGTTCAAAAACTCCAAACACTTGAACTCCGCAAAATATATAGAATAATAGAGAGATATTTCACAAAGTCAATTTGCGGCAGTTGCAATAGTGTTGGGCCTTTAAAATAATTGTGTATTTGTAATATGCTAACCTGCATGCAGATGAATCTACAAGAATCAAACAAACATGAGAGTTATTTGTCTGATCATGTTAAGAATGACCAAAGAAAAAATGTCTAGTGAGGTGATGAATTGATGAAGATAAGACAACTTCATAAACCTTTTGCAACAACTTCCATATTTGGTTTGTAACACTTTTTATTAAACATGCTCTTAGTTCTAATGATTTCATATACACTAAAAGGACGGGTATTAGTAAAATATTATTTTAATCATTTTTGAAATTACTATGATTTTTACAAGAAATTAACTTTGAAAAATCATATAAAGACCATTTATAAAAGTCATCTAAACATTTAAATAATTTCTAAAAATCATATAATTTTTTTTGTAGAAATCTTAGTAATTTATAAATATCTATAAAATTCATAGTATGATTTTTATAAATTTATAAATTTGTATATAATTTTTATAAAATTCATCATTTATAATTTTTTATAAAGTTGTGATTTTTATATAATTTTTATAAAATTCATAATATGATTTTTATGAATGATTTAAATTTTAATATAAAATTATTATTTTAATATAAAATTATTATTTTAATATAAATTTATTATTTTAATATAATATCATTATTTTAATATAATATCATTATTTTAATATAATATCATTATTTTAATATAAAATTATTATTTATATATGATTTTTATAAATGATTTTTATATTATTTTTATTGTATTTTATATAAAATTTAAATCATATAAAAAAATTATATGAAAATTTAGAATCATATAAGAAATTAAACTTTAATACAAGAAATTAAACTTCCAAAAAAGTGAAATTAAAAGAGAAATACCTTTTATCACGCTTATCCACGAATGCAATTTTCTTTGTAAAGGTTGCTAATTCTTCATAATGACCTTGATCAGTTCATCTAACTACAAAGGCTTTGGTACTACTTTCTCCTGCATTAGAAAAACAAGCCTTATGAAAATGGCACAAAGAAGTATAGGAATTGACTTGAGACGATTTTGGACCCAATTTTTGATGGATTTCTTTATGTAAAAAGCACACAGAGAAGATTCCAGATCAGAAACTCCAAAAATCATGCCTTCAACATCTAACGTTAAAATGGCAAAAGGTATCGACACTTCTCCAAGTATTGTTTCACAGCTTCAATGCATGGATCACTCAAAATTTCTGTAATGAGGCACTGAGCAAAATGAGCAAGATTACATGAAACATGATCTTTGTAACATTTGAGCAATGAACAACCAATAATTTGCTGATTTAAAAAAAAATCTCATTTTGAGCAACTAGTGTTTTGCTCATTTGCTCAACCAATGAGCAAAATGCGTATAATGAGCAACCAATGTTTTGTTCATTATTTACAAGAATGCAAAAAATGAGCAAATTTATGTAATGAGCAACCAATGGTTTTCTTTTGTGGTTACATATCGTAAACTTGCTATTTAAAAATGGGCTTGCTATGTTGTTGTAAAAAAAAAATGGGTACAGACATAGAGTATATTGCCATAATCTTCCCTTATCATTGGTAGGTATAGCCAACAATTCTATAGAAAGCTATGCATTTGCAATAAAAATTATCATAAATTGGCAAAAACATGCTATCTGTTTTTCAATTTTCAATTCTCAAATCGCCAATGGGACTCCCTTGAAAAAATTTAAAAAAAGAAAAAAAAGAAAAAAAAGAAAAAAGAAAAACACTACATACAACTCATAGCTCATGCATAATTCAATTTTAAAGCCCAAAAAAGATATTCAAAATCCCGCACCCCGATCTATCAATGAAGATTGTAATATCTCCATGCACTATGATAAAAAAAAAAACCCATTCCCTATGTGATCAAAGAACAGGAAGTAGTGATACAAACTATGAGAAGGATGCTGGATCTTGACAAGACATGAGCTTAGTTACCTTGGAGGAGAGAACAGACTAGCTCAATCTCAGCCCAAGGTTGTTTGAAAGCTATTTCGATTAACAATAAGCATAACTGAATGAGGACCAGTCAAAACATGACAACTCGTAGTTGTCTATCGATGGATCATTGCCCCCAGTTGAGATTCACGAACAACATCGAGCTCCCGTGCTTATTGAATTAGAGCACAAAAAATACACAGTGGACACTTAAAGGTTAAACTGATTCTGGAAAAAACAGACACGGTGTTGCGTGATGAGAGTATATGTCAACCTGATCGGCTGTGCAGGTTCTTTGCGATGAGGTTCCAGTTTTGGGGTCCGCAATGCGAAACGAGCTCGCACAACTTCTGGTCTTCGGCCGAGCGCCAGTGACCTCGACGGCACTGCAATGTGAACTTGGATGCTGCAGTGCTGCCTGTACGAAAACTCCAGCTTCACCTCCGATCCCGCATAATATTCACCTCACACTCTCACACAAACATTGCAAACCACATACATTGAAATTTGTTATGTTGATGAATTCGGCGGTCTTGAGAAATCTACACTATGATAACAGTGCTCAATAACAAGAGAATACCCGGTATGAGCTGGGCGCGCAAAGAAGACTAGCTTGATGAGCGAAAGGAGACAGCCTTGACGGCGCAGCAAGCCTTGACGACAAGGTCACTGAGACAGGGTCAATTGTATACTGAATCGCAAATAGGCAGTGATCAAGGTCATGATGGACACGACGAGGATCATTTTGGGCACATGCTCACTTTGCCGCAACGATGGTGCACGAATTGCTGGCTAAGGAAGATGAACAAGCCGCCTGCCAAAATGCCCATCACCACCCAGCTCCCGCCGCCATACCTTTGCCCCTCTTGCATGACCTTGAATTAATGTCTGAATTGAGCGGGGAATTGAGACGGCAGACGGAGTCGCAGCAGCCAGACGGAGTCGCAACAGCCAGACGGAGTCACTCAGACAGGGTCACGGCAGATGGAGTCGCAGCAGTGAGAGAGAGGGTTGCAGTTAACCGGCGCGGACGACGACGGACGTCATCTAGTACACTTCATCCACAAACTTCATCACTTTAAAAAAATTGTCCTACTTTGTCCTATCCAAAAGTGAGACCCCACGGGGGGGTCGTCGGCACGAGGCCACGTTGTGGCGCCAAAATTCAATTATTATTACATAAAATTCAACATGGCCGGACACCCCCCTCGGACGTCGCGCTGTGAAGCCAAATTTTTAAATTTAAAAAATTTGGCAAGACGCCCCCGAGAGGCGGGAGGTGGTTGCCGGCGATACCCCCCCCCCCCCCCCATGGGCGTCTCGCCGAGGAGCCACGACGCGGCGACGAACCACGTCATGGCGTTGATTTTCAAATTTTCTTTACAAAAATTTGAACATGGCATGAGGCCCCCAAGGGGTTGTCGCATAGGACACTCCCCTGGGGGCGTCCCGCTAAGGCCCCACAGCGCGGCGCAAGGCCGCGCCATGACGCCAAGTTCTAAAATTTAGAACTCGGCAAGACGCTCCTGGGGGACTCTTGCCAACGACACCCCCCCTCTAAGGCGTCTCGCCGGCGACACCCCCTCCGTGGGCATCTCGCCCAGGCGCCACAATGCGGCGAGGAGCCAAGCCTTGGCGCCAAGTTTCAATTTGTTTTCAAAAATTGGAACATGGCGCGAAACCCCCCCCTTTTGGGGGCCTCACGCAAAGGCGCCACGGCACGGCGCAAGGTCGTGTAGTGACGCAAAGTTCTAAAATTTTAGAACTTGGCAAGAAGCCCCTAGGGTGGGTGTCGTCGGGGACACCTCCCCGGGGGCATCGCGCTGAGGCGCTACGGCTCGGCTCCGAGCCACATCGTGGCGCGAAGTTTTGAGATTATTTTGAAAACCCAAGTCCGCGTAAAGCCATTGGGAGGGGTATCGCCGGCGACGCCCCCTCTCCCTGGGGCATTACGCCGAGGCACCTTAGCGCGGCCTCGCGCCACGTTATGGCGTTAAATTTTGGGTTTTTTTTAAAATAACACAAGTCGGCGCGACTCCCAAGGGAGGAGGGGGTTGCTGATGTCACCCCCCCCCCCGAGGTTGTCGCGCCGAGGTGCCACGCCATGACCTCGGCCGTAACGCCAAGGATTTAGTTGTTTTTTAAAAAGACGCACAACAAGATGTCTCTGGGGGGGAGGTGTTGCCGGCGACATCCCCCCACAGGCGTCGCGTCGGGGCGCCACACCGTGGCGTTGGGCCACGCATTGGCGCCAATTTTTGGATTTTTAAAAAAAAAATCCAAGTTCGCGCTACGCCTTCGGGGAGGGTGTCGCCGGCGACACCTCCCTTCCGAAGGCGTCGTGCCCAGACGCCACGCTCTGATTTGAAGTTTTCAAGAAAAGGGATCTCACTGCGAGTAAATCTTTGAAAGACATTGTGATGAATATGTTTTTGAATAATGTTGGAAAGAAATGTCTCCAACATTTGTCTTAGCATCATTATTATATTGACCGTGCTTTAGATTTCAACTTTGCTTTCCATTATCTAAAACTAAATTTTCTAATCATTTAGTTGTGTGCCAATGTTAAGGATGCAATGTCATTGTGAGACTCAGAATGTTGCCCTAGACCCTGATTCGTTCGTCACCCGTTCATTTTCTCTTGTGGCTGAGGTATTTCCACTTTCATTTATATTGTCGTTTTCGTCTATTTCTTCTAAAATTTTTGCTAGTTCGATGTTTTGGTATTTATTATTTGGTTTTGTGATCATTGTCAGAGGATGTCGTTGCGGACAATAGAGCATTGATGGTGGAGATGATTTATCTTAATGTTGTTGAGAGTGGTGATTTTATCTTCTGTGTTTGCGATGATTTTGTTGCGGAGGTCGATAGTTTAGAAGTACATCGCTCGGCTAGTGATCATGCATCTCATTCTTTTTCTATTCCTTCTTTGTCTCCTTTTTGTAATAGCTCTTCTCTTCCAATGTCAGTTCCCACTTTCCCAGTGGGATTTGTTCCCACCTATCCCCCCGAGTTTGTTCTCACCTCCTTCCCTGAGTTTGTTCCCACTTCTCCCCCCGAGTTTGTTCCCACCTCTCCCTCCCAAGTTTGTTCCCACCTCTCCCTCCCAAGTTTGTTCCCACCTCTCCCTCCCAAATTTGTTCCCACCTCCCCCTCCAAGTTTGTTCCCACCTCTCTCCTTGAGTTTGTTCCCACCTTTCTTTATGATCTTCTAGAGTTCCTGCCTTTGTTTCCAGTCCTTTCTGTACCGACATTTCCTCCCTTGTACGCTGAGCCTCGTGATTTTGTGCTCTCGTATTCAAAAATACCGCTAGTGGGTGTAGCCATCAGGGACTTTTTTGGACTAGGCCGGCGGTCGTTTTCACATGGACGACGTGTTTGTAGGCGCTTAACCTCGATATATATGCTGACGCATCTGCCTTGGGCAACTTCATTTCATTTCTGTTTTTATCATCTATTCCATGTTCTTTTCCTTCCGAATTCAGCTACTATGGGTATCAAAACTAGATCAGATGATGAGGATCCTCAACGTGCGCTTAAAAATCAAACGATGATGATAGCGATGTTGAGAAAACAGATACCTAAAATCTGTCCACGGTGCAAATTCGATCCATTAACAAACTCAACTCCGTAATGACAATCGAGCAGCTCCGAATTGTACTGATCAAAGATTCAAGAATTTCTATTCCTCTTTGTCGGATGATCATCATACCAATTGTGAGGCCGACGTTTTTGTGTGATTTGACGTTGCTTGAAGCTGACTTTGTTCACAGTTATCGTGAAGGAGCTGCAGTTTTCTACATTTCAACGACGGATGAGCAAGGTGTTGTTCAAAAATTTACCGATGCAGATCGAGAAACCGGGAATGGGCACTGGAGAGCTGCAGATCAACGATTTGAAATTTTTTTGCTTAGTAAGCCATCTCTACAAGATTTGAGCAATGTGAAGTTTTTCATTTGCAATGGCAACCACCATCATCAAGCGTGGATGAAAGTGATCTCCCGAGATCACTCGCTTGAAGTGAAATGGCATTACTCTGTTGACTCCATTGTTCTTGATTCAAAAGGGTATATTGGTGCCGTGGTGCAAGTCATGCACGACATTAACAAGTAACTCTCTTCTAAATCCACTCTAGTTCATCCCTTGTATGACATCTTTTTTTTTCTATAGTATCTCTCATACATTAGATCTTGTTGTGGCAGATTTACAGAGAACTTTCACGTGAAGACAAACTTGGTACACAATTTGTATCAAGTTCGCAAGTTTGGAAATGATGACGGTCGAGCAGTTGAAGGGTGCCCATCATCAGTACTTCCGACTACAATCGTACGAAGGACTATAAACCTAAATTGTGGTACCATTTGCTAGCCAATACTTTTACAACACTCATATTTTAGATGTGTAAAAAATCACAGCTTATATTCTTTCAAATTATTTTCATCTCTTTACCTTGAGTTCTCTTATTGACAGCCAAACTGTCGTCTTTCAGCATGATATTGCAAAGACATGCAATGAGGAGATGCAAAAGTATTGATAACAGACGCCCGAGAAGGACATAACTGAGGATGGAATTAAGAATGCTATGTTGAAGGGCATTAGAAACAAGACCGAGAAGTTGAAGGCGAAGCTGCGGAAAATGACTGTTGTTGCTAATCCGTTCTACGGTGACCGAGTCTTACAGGAGGTATGTACTTGTCATGAGTTTCACTAGCATGTTCTTTGTCAAACATTCATTCATAACATATTTGAATTGTGCAGATCCAAACCACTACACTCAGAATTCTCTTAAACCAGACATGCATCTCGACAAGCTCCAACAACTTACAAGTGCTAAAGCCTGCCCGAATAGAAAGATTGCTTGGTTGGTTTGGTTGAATAATTTGGCACAGACACGCAAAGCACAAAAGTTTTTTCCACCAACACAAGCAAGGAAATCTTGTGCCTCTGGTTAGACAAGGCATGTTGGTATGCAGCGGTGAAATTTCTTTGCCTTTCGTATTGCATTCGTTACTTTTTAAGTGATCTTAACACTTATTCTAATCGCTTGAACTTTGATCCTCATAGTACATAGATGCTGCCATTGAGGCGTTCAATTCCATTGCGGACAAGGACAACTTTGTAATTGATTACACGAAAGCTGATACTATCCCCGTTTATCTTGAAACGAATAATAAAGCTCTAGGACATAGGCTTTCTTGAGATCTTTAGGAGATCCCGCTATAAAAAGGGTGACGATTTTGCTAAGCACCGTGATGCGTCTTCTTTAGTCAATTGAGAGATTTATTGGTTTGTACCTAAACTTCTTACTCTTTCAAGTTACTTTATATTTTTCATCGCTACTATTGAGATTACATGTAAATGAATTGCTCATTTTGTACAGGTACTTCATGTTCGAGCTGGTTCCGAAAATGGCTATCACCAAGGATAATATACCTCCTTTCTTGACCACGTAGAGTGATCAATCTCTTCAGCCCCACTTGTATGTTCAGCTCCCATCAGATGAAGATTTGGACCTCGGCTCATCTTTGAGGCAATGCCCGGTACTTGGAATGCGGTCTCAAACGTGTGTCGGACGTTGAGCGGACAATTTACGATGCAGCCGAATATGAAAAAGAGGTCATTCTCCTTGAGGACAACAATGGAGTGATGGACAAGGCTACGAGAGCCAAAGCTATTGCGAAGATACATGTCCAAGACCTCAAGAAGAAGGAGAATGGCAAAGCCCTTCTCGAAAAGGAGGTTGCTAAACAACAAGCTCGGGAGGCTAAGGAAGCGGAGACGATGCTTCTGAAAAATGAGAAAAGTAGGGCGAAGAAGGCCAAAGCGGATAAAGTCGGTACCACGAACAACTCTGCCGTGGTCAACGAGGCTCACAGCAACCGTGCATCATAGGAAGTGGACACGAAACGGGGATCTCCTCTCATCTGTTTGACACAAGAGCGGTTTACTCAAGGTCTCATCATTGTGAAAGTTGTGGAGGACGCTAAGCTGGCAACTGACAAGCTCTTTCTAAATTTCTCGATTGGATCACTCTTGCCGAAGGCAAAACCAACACTTCCTGTCTTCCAAGAAATATTGTCATTCCTCAAAAACGTATT
Source organism: Pohlia nutans (assembly GCA_022496805.1). Classification (NCBI taxonomy): domain Eukaryota; kingdom Viridiplantae; phylum Streptophyta; class Bryopsida; order Bryales; family Mniaceae; genus Pohlia; species Pohlia nutans. The sequence continues at coordinate 5,871,774 of CM040106.1, read as the reverse complement.
ACTGAACTTTACACGATGCTTTCATTTCACATCCGAATTATTTTCCCAGAACTCATCATCTTAAAATTTCCTTACAACTTGAAATTTCCTCTTGTATTTCTTGTGCAAAATTGAGGACATCGCGATCGCATGATCAAAGGTCGCTCTAATGCAAAGGGTTATGTTGACCTTATTTTTGTGGACTATCAAGAGAATTTGAGCTTCCCTACTGTCGCGGATCCTCCCAACGATATCCCACCTTGGAACAAGTTCTCACCAGCTAATTTTGATGCCATTTTCGACTTTGCTAATAACCACATTCAGGACAATGGTGCCTTGATCGTCATCCACCCTTACAACGTGGCAGCCAAGTCGGCCGTTTTTGGTTACACAGATACCTATAGATTTGTGGAGCAACAAAACGGGGTGTGCGTGAACCAATTGCGTTTGTGTTATCCCGCTAATTCGCAATTGACGGTACGTTTGTCTTGGTTCTTCATCAAACTTTATCAATTCTCAATAAGTCGTTATAATAACATAGACTTCATTTGTTTGTGGTTTTCATTGTCTTGTGACATTTAGACGCTGAGATGTAGAGCCTACCTTTTTGTGAGAAAAGAAGGTTCCAATTTCCAATTCAATCCAGTTTCATCCATGAACGAGGTCTGAGTGGATATTGGATCAGATGAGTGGCTGCAAAACTACACCACCAAATTTGACCAAGCGATGAATGACGCCCACCCATGGCGTGGAATTCGAGAAAAGACAATGGGCTTCAGGCAAGTTCTCATTGAGGCTTGTTCTTGATCGGGAGACCTTGTTTTTGACTGCAATGCCATGACTGGTAAACCTTAAACAGTCCTACATAGCTTTGATTTTTTTGCATTTTATCCACATCATTCTTTGTATGTATAAATATACCGTATTACATCAACTTTGTATGTGTATTCCAGGCACTTCCATTCATGCATGCAGGAATGTCAATCGTCTCATTGTGGCATTAGAGGAGGATAAAGCCATTTTTGATGCACTCATCACTCCTTTGGTGCGTGCAAAGGCTTCCTCGTCTGCACCACGGCCTTCGGCACCGAAGCGCTCTGAGGATCCGAACATCATGGAGATTGTACCCATGCAGATCAAAAAAAGATGCCAGAGTAAGTAAGTTTGCTTGGATTCACGTTCGCTTACTTTGTGATGATATGAATGTCACGTCGGTCAAAGCACTAATGTTATTTCTATGTGTCACCAACTGTTGATCGAATCGAGCCCTCTTCAACAGAAAGCCTTTTTTTGCTGCCGTAATTTCTTTCCAAGTCCGCCTAAACTGTTTGAGTTGTCTGTGTACGTGGAGCCACTCGCTAGGGCACTTGCTGAGCAGAGTCTTGATGACGTAGAGATGACAGAGGAAGCCGCTGATACTGGGATTTCATGGTTTCTTCCCAAGTCTCACTACCAATCATAAAATAACATAGAAATGCAAATTATTTTAAAAGGGCCACTACACTCATGTTTTTATACGTGCGTTCCTTTTCACGTCAATGTCTTTGATGATCCCTGATGCCTTTATAAATTGCTGCATTTTCTACAATATTCAAACCTTAATCACTGTATATGTCATCCTAAACCCTAAAACCCTAAACCAAATATCAAATTTATTCTATAAAAATCTTATATCTGAAACCCAAAATCAGTAAATCTTCATCCCTAAGAGTCCCTGAATCCTAAACCCTAGGCCCACGGTCTTAGGTATTTTTCAAAAAAAAAAAAAAAAAACTCAAAAATTTCCTATGCTCTCATGCTCTTCTGCTCTTCTCCTCTCCGCTCTTGGACTCACATACTAGCACCCCCAGAATTCGTAAAATATCTTTTTGATTTTGTTCTGCTCAGTTGTTTGGTCGGCCTGGTTTAGGATTTTTGCTTTGGTCCTCGTTTAGGGCCATGAGCTGCTCTGTTTTTTTTTGGTTGAGTTGTTGAGTGTTTGTAGTTGTGTTGGCAGAGTAACAATTGTGTTTTAATATTGGCATGGGGATTTGTATTGGACAGAGTTAATTTATCAAGCAAAAACATAATACTTCATGATCCGATCTCCAAACCTTGAGGTCCTTTAGTCTTGTTTGCATCTCAGTGGATTCATCTCACTCGACCCAAAGGTGATGGTCATCTCATGCAACGGAGATGTTGCTCAAGGAGCTTGGCTACATTATCATAACATCTTTTTTGGTGCTCTTTGTGACAATCTTTGACGGAGAATGCGACAGCAGCTATTGTTGTGAAGTTTTCATTACACCGAGTAATGTGATTTCATGTCTCTGAAGTACAATTGATTGTTAACCTGAAAACGAAACTTTTTATGGAATTCTATTTTTTAGTGAAGGCATTTGTGAAAGCTGGAAGATTTCATGATTATCTTTTGAGACCTTAACCCCTAAAGGACCAAGATGCCCAAATTGGGCTCCGTGATTATTTAACAGTTTTGAGTGGTCCCTATTTGAACTTCCTCTTGTTCAAATTTATTTGTTTTTGACCAACACATGCAATGATCTTCAGTACATTAGTTCTAGTGACATGAAATTTGGTTCCAAATGAATTATATTTTTCACAATGTGATCAATTGAATTTGTCAAAAGCAACGAATTGCTATTGCTAAAGCTCTCTTAAGGAACACGATAGACAAGTTGAAGAGCCGCAAGGATTTGCTACCACCAAAATCCATCCTCTAAAAAGAAGGTCAATGCATACTGTCTCTCTTGTTTTTGAAGGTTTTGCAAGCTTAAACAAACAAATAAACCAATTTAAGACTTTCCAAGATGAATTTAGTATGTTCAACCCTAATTAAGAGTGATGCGCAAACTTAAATGTGAGTGTCTGTGTGTGTTTCTCATTTCCAACAAATGCGAGTTAATAATAAGACTATGTAAGCAACACTCACATACATTGCACAGCTTGTAAGTACATGCGAAAAGGCTTTCCAAAGATGCCTTCATTATGTTCAACCCTAAATAAGAGTGATGCACATAATGGAATGCTATGCGATATCGAACCTTCCTTTTTTGATTGTTCTCAATGCAGTGACTGTAACGTATCATGTGGCCCATATAATCAATGGCAAGATGATAGTGCAAGAGATCAAAGAAGAGATATTTCGTCGACAAGAGTACTCGAACAAGGTTTTTATCTAGAAAAATAGCAAGAGAAAATCGTCAGATGAAAACCTTGATGGCATTAAGGGTGTGTTTTGGTATCCATGCTACTGATGCAATTGGTTTTCAGTAGAGGCCTTTGAACAGCACCAGAACAAAAGCAAGAAAAATTAAACACCTTTTGTTCCAAGGGCTATCAAATGGTTCCATATGTACATTTACTCACTCCATCATTGATGAAATTCCCATTCTTAATCTTATTATTCTTTTTCCTTTTTTTGTCATAAATTCGGACCATTTTATGTAGTTGAATTTGTGAAAAAATTGAATCTGTTATGGAAAAAAGAAAAACAATGTCACGTTTTGAAAAATTTCAATACCAATAGGACTATTGATCCTTAACCCTTTAACGTCCCAATTCAACATTGATCTCAAAGATGCGCTATAAAATGTTTGATGAAACCCTAAAATGGAGTAGTTGTATAAAATAACTTGTAAATGTCAACGTCAAGATCACATCTATATGATTGGATGCATCATATTTTTTATTAATACTTTTTATTTAATTTTGCAAGGTTTTATCTTGAAATTCACTATAGAATCCCAAATCAACACAAAAATATTTCAAAAAATTGTAATGAAATTGGAATAACATGCCCTATGAGATGATATGGTTTCCATTATTTGATTCCACATATTCTGAAAATCGTATTAGAGGAATCACATTTTGAACTAAGAGTGAAACTTGACACAAATTGATTGTGTTATTTTTCTAAAAATCATAAACTGTTCAAAGAATAGTCAATTTGTAATACAAGAACCAATTGTAATTTTGATGAATGAAAAATGTCTAATTTGGATGAGATCCGAACAACTTCAATTTTTTTGTTGTTCAATATATGGATGCTAGCGCGCTAAAGAATTATATGACTACGTCATGCGCTTCGTAATATTTTGGAAGAATATCTTCGACTTTGTTGCAACCAATTGGATTTGCATTCTATAAAATATGAATATGGATAAGGAAAATTTATATATAGAAAATTTATAAATTTATATTTATCAATTTATATATTTCATATTTAAATTATTTAGGAAATGCAAGCATTGTTTAAAATTTAAATTTTTTGTAATATTCATTTAACCCCTAAATGTACCAACATTTTGAACACAAGTAGATGCTCGCTTCAAAAATAGGTATTAGAATGGCTCAGATGTACATGAAGTGTACATGAGAGGACCAACAAATTTGACATGTTTGCATTTAGAGGCCTCTCCAATATTATCAACAACTCCCCATCATAAGAAAATTATTGTAATTGGTAGAAGATTTAATAGTCTTACAAAAGTAACTTGGATGAAAGTCATCCAAGATTCTATGAGAAATTTACAAGGGTTTGAAGCAGTTTGTAATCTTGTTTTTGGACGCCACAACATTTTGAGGTTAAAAAGTATTTTTCTTCAACGGTTGTGCGTAGCATTGCGTAGCCCTGGTGATTAAGTTAAAAAATAAATTTAAAGTACATTTTGAAAATTTTATTTTACTATGACAAAATGACCGCTAAAGTCTTTTGAGTTTTTTTTTTTTTTTCATAAACTATAAATTCCGTCGACGAGGTACTCGGAGAGGATTTTTACGCAAGAAAATTACAAAAGGAGTCGGTAGGTGTCGGCGTCGGCGTGATGGTAGTCGTTGTCATCATTAGCCTGCCTCTATTGCACTCACTCCTATGTTTGCAATGCCTTGTTGGAGCGTTTGAGCAGTGTCACCCTAATTGCTCTAGCACCCTCTTTGTTTGGTAGGGTCTTCTCGTCGTGCAGATCTCGGCAATCAACAAGTTTTTTGAGTAGGCTTTGCGGATGTTGTTGTAGGGTTTGTCCTTCGAGCTCTCGATCCAAGCTTCGTTGCTGTGAAATTCAATTCCTATGGCCTTGGATTGATACACTACGTATTTGTCGAAAACCTGTGTGTGTGTTGGCTTTCAGATCTTCCGTTTTCGTGGTGAAATTTGCGTTTCCCGTGTGGGAATCTTGTATTTATCTCCCTGTGAGTGTCTTTCAGCTTTGTGAAATAAGATGCAAGGTTTGGGCCGCCACCGTATTGAACCGATTGTTGATGGAGTGAGAGTATTAGCCAGTCATCCTATATCATGACAATCATCGCTTGAGGTTTATAAAGTTTTTTTGTTTTGATTGGCTTGATGTTGATGCTCTTTCAGCGTCCATTCCAATGTTGTCCTCTGATTTTGGTGATAGAAAATTTCGCCTCATCGAATTTTCAATTTTTCCAATCGAGTTTCAAACCATGAATCCCTTGGTCCTATGGGGTATAACACATGAATGCATCTTCTCAAAGTGTCTGTTTTAGAGTTGTAGCTGGTTGACGACTTGAACTGACAATCTGGGGGGGGTATGAAAATCCTAGAGGTTCATGGAGTTCATCTATTGGTGAATGTTGTGATTGGCTTCATGTTAATTCTCTTTTAGCGTCCATTCCTCATGAATAATCAAGGTTCAAGACGTGAATCCTTGCTCCTTTAGGATTTAATGCATGGATGCATGTTCTCTGTAAGTTTGGAAGTGTCTATTTTAGGGTTTCAGTCGTAAACTAATTGCGTATGTAAAATATCCAGTTGACTAATACTTAATTTCTACCTGCAAAAATGGCCATTTCCTAGCAACAATTCTAATCACGGTGAGAATCTGATCATCATGAATTTCTTATATTTTGAGGATCAGAACTACCTTTGCATTTCAGAAACTAGCTTGTCATATCATTACAGTTGTTCTTTAAGTACAAAGTTTTCAAAGCTTTTGGTGAGTCTTTAGTTGTCAAAACTAAAAATTTTGTTACTTTCGTCTGCACTTTTTTTGTGGTTTGCAAAATTTTACTCTATTAGCTCAAGGATTTTTGATTAGATTCCTTGTGTTTTCAAAGTTTGTGTAGTCAGATTTCTTGATGAATTTGGCGTGGGATTATCTCAAGATAACCAATGATTCAAGCTGGTCATTCTGAAGAGTGATTGGGATAAAATTACTTGTGTTGTAGACTTGTAGCACAAAAGCAAATGAAAATGTGTCATGTTTCTTCTCTTGCAAGATTTCTGTAAAGACACAAGCTGTTAACCCCAAGTTGCATAATTTTCTCTGCCTCAGGCATTCAATATAGGCTTATATGTAGCATGGTTGAATGTAATGTTGAAATTTCTTTTGATGATAGTGCTCATCAACTCCTTTGTAATACACCAAATTTGGATGTTTATCCACTTCCAGTTTCTATTGGAGAAAGTATACCAAAAAGCCTCATCCACTATGCTATAAATTTTGTTTTTGGCTTAATATGTCACTCATGTACGACTCACACATTTACTCGTTTATTATTAAGGTAACTAAGTATTCAATTTCATGGTTTCTACTTTCCAATGTATCATAATATATTATTCATCACTGGTAGCGCAAAGACCAGCGAAGCCCTAGTTTAGATGAGGCAAAATTTTATATCCTTGGTCCTTTAGGGGTTAAGGATCATCATAAGAGCTTTAGTCAAAAGCTTTAAAACAAGCAAGAGATGTTTTTATCATCCTCTGTAGTTCAGATTCCCCATTTTTGCTCTGGTACTTCTGAGGTGTTTCTATATCAATAGTATATGACAACGGAAATAGAAGAATTTTGGGATTTTAAGTTTTGTTTAGTCTCTTCATTAACATTTGACGTGGCTTGTATTGCAGGTCCGTGAGCCTCACCAAACAACACTAAAGGTTTGTAATTTGACATGTAATCTTAACCTCTGAAAGACTATTCACTAATGAGTGTCATAGCATGAATCTGATGAGTATCCACACGCCACTTGTGCTATTAATCTGAATCTTTCTGAAATACGAAGCTTACGAAGGTTGTGCCATGCTTTGCAGCCAAAGGCATATGAGGACAATTTCAAATGGAAAGGTCCAGTTCCTGAGTATGATTAGCTCTGATGTTATGTTTAGAGCACCTTTTGTTTGATGATACCGCAAAGTGTACTTGGTTCTTGCTTCAACTATATAAATAATATCAATATTGCTTATTGTCAAGATTTTTTCATAAATGATTCATTAGGCAGGTGTGCTATTTGTTAGATGATTACAAGCAAAAGACTTGGGTATGATTGTTTTGTGAGTTGGTTATCCAATTCTTTTTATTTCAAGTCTCTTTGTTGAACATCTTAGATCTCTCATCTTGAAGACGTTTAAATTGTCATGCTAACATCTTTGGTGCAAGATTCTCCAAATGTGTGGTGAATTGAAATTTGTTTCTCATCTTTGTTACTGGTTTTTGGCTTTTGCAAGCATATGCTAGTAGTGCTCTCAGCAGATTGTGGTGCAAGAAGACAAACCTTGTACATTTAAGTGTATCGTACGTGGAAGGCAAGGTCGGCAAAAAATAATTCTCCAAAAAAATGCCAAAAAATAAATAAAATATGTTCATATCAAATGTGTTCTACAAATAGTCGAGCTATAAAGCACGATTGGCATGCCTACCAAGTAAAGGGCATGATGAATTATGAATCTCACTTTGTTGACGGTTGTGTGAAGCATCGTGTAGCCCTAGTGATTAAGTTAAAAAAAAATTAGAGTACATAAAACTTTAATCATAGTGTGGTACAAAAAGTGCGGCCTAGGCTGCTGAGTCGGAATTCATAAGTTGATGAAGTGGATACTGGAAAACAATCAACGTGGAGACACAACGATTTGACGCACAAGTGGTACTACAGCAGTTAGAGCGTTACCATCATGTGAAGGCAGCTAAGTGAATTCAGTTAGTAACAAATTAGTCTACCGGTATGTACTAGTTAGTGAAGTAGTTGGGAGTAATGCTACTTAAGGCTTAATTGATTGCTTGTTAGGTGGGTTAGATTTGGTGACACTGACAAGTAACCACACTCAAACTCCAGGAGAGATTTTTAAACTATTGTATGAGCCTTAAATTATAAAGTACTTATATTGAAGGAACCGATGTACAAAAGTCTTAAATACTTGACTCTTAAGGTGTCAATGTTGAGGAAAGGAGGGATGAATACCTACCTAACCAAGTAAAGAAGTCACTAATAGTCAAAGCAAAAGTCTAATGTCAGGTCGGAATGCTTTTAAAAAGACGAAGCTACATCCTTTATCAACTTAATCACTGAGTTAAGTCTTCCGCTGCCATTGTCCTCTGATTATGTCGTGTTGGAAGAGCCTAATATTAAGTAACAAGGGTAGAAAGTAGGGTCCTTATTTTAGCGTCACAATAGTGTTTTAAATGATGCTCACATAAGGGTGTTTTAAATTTTTTAAGTGTTTGAAAGTCATAATTTTGTGCTTTGATACCTTTCAACTCTGGAGATTATGTTTACAATCTTGTTAAGAGTTTGTAAAAAGAATCTCAAACCAATTGGATTTATTTTTCATCGGTGCTTGAAATTGCACAAAACTAAAATATTATCACTCTTTAAGAAAAAGCTTTTTAATTGCAACTTGAATTTGTTCGAAAGAATTTTAGGCATTATCTTGATAGTGGAACACAAGTTTATTGAAATTTCACATCTCCTGTAAGAATTTAATTCAATGAATATAATATTAAAAACCTACTCAAAAGTGGAAATTAGTTTGAAATCATGACTCATGGTTTTGAGGGTTAATTAATTATTTGGCAATAATGTGTTTACCTTGTCCTATTGTTATGGTATGAAAACATTTCAAAATCTTCTAAGCGTAATGTTGATTCCGTAAATTTGCAAAAGGTTCCAAAGATTCCAAAAGATTCCAAATTCACTAAAAATCTATTGATTTGGTCATCGCACTATTCAACTTAAAAGAAAATAGCTAGCAATTTGTTTTTTTTTACAAAAAGTTCAAAAACCAGTAAAATCGGTCATTGCAGTGCTCCAAACAGCCTAAATCAGTTGATTTTTGGTTAATTTGGTCACAATTTTCTAGTAGTGCAAAAACAAAAATCAGAAAATACATCACCAAATTTTCCTAACTAGCATTTAGCTAAGGTAGAGGGCACCACGTGACATGCACCCACTAGCAATTTGCCTATCAGTACCGTCTTCAAGTCAACATCAAATTCATACTATGCATCTTGCCATCGGCCCAGTTGGAAACAAATGGATACCACTTGTATCGCCCATTTCTCATACCAGAGCAAACTACATCAAATTGTCAAACTTGGCCTAAACATTGCAACACCACCTAACTTCTAATCCGTGATTACAATCCTAGGACTTGTTTGTCCACTACCTACCGCTCACAGATTTTCAAACTCAATGTTGATGCTTGACGTTTGCTTGCGTTTAGAATTTTCTTGGTCTCAATAGGGCCCATTGGGAAATTTATCATAAGTAAACTTAGATTAGACGAGAAATAATAGAGATTTCAGCAGAGTACAAAGGTTGACCCCCCTTTTTCATCCTTTGTTTTTTGCTTTATTAGTTGTTTGATTCTATTTGAGACGACAAAGAGCACATAGTTTGGCTTCAGTGAGCTTCTCAATAGTGTATGGAAACACATGGTCAACAAATGGGAGCGTGGACCTAGATTTGGAGAGCGTGGACCTAGATTTGGAGAACATGGCTCTGTATTGTATAGGTCCTAGTTTCAAATCCCATCAACCTCGCTTCTAATTTTCATTAGTACAAACCAAGATGGGGTGAAACTCTTTTCTGTCTATTCTCAGTGATAAAAGACAACCTTTAAATTGGAGGTGAAATTTCACTAGAAACTTACCTCTATACCCCGCTGCCATTTATGTTTATGAAAATTTGGATCAATAAATTACTAGAAAATCCAATTTCTTTGTTGTTTTGGCCGCGTTGATTTGGTTCACTTTTTCTGCAAATTTGGTCAAGTTTTTGTCCAAATCAATAGATTCTTCTCCAAATCAACAAAAAAGTGAACGAAATCAACACGACCAAATCAACAATAAAATTGGATTTTCTAGTAGTGATACCCAACCATATTCGCCTTTTGCGGGATTACAAAGGGTATAGGATGCCATAACAAATGATTAGAAATTGGGGTTTCTAATAATAATGTTTGTTGTACCACTTGTCTTACTATGCCGCCATCCAACCGATTAACCCCAAGTGCCACTCCCCTGCTATCATATTCTTTGTTTGCCAATTATGTGTGATTGTTTAGATTTTCTTCCTTGTGACGAGGCTTGCATTTAGCCAATGATCTCAATTTGAATTTGACATTGGTATCTTCAGAGCATCACTCAAGTGCTAGTGCATTGCAGCCGCTTGAATAAAAGCCAATGAATTGAGGAATCAAGAAACCATGGCATGGACATATGACCTTTTGTAATCTTTTAGAAGCTTCCATAGGTACTAGACCTTTTGAAGTCCTTTGAAAGCTTCTAGAAGGTTCTATAATCCTTTTATAGAAAATTATAAGTCATCATATATGGAAGCCCTAGAAGCTTCCACAAAGTGTCCATTGCTAATGTGAAAGGATGGCAAGACAAAGAGACTCTTCAGTCTTGCCAACACCAACACTACTGAAAGAGAAATTTACCAGTGTCGCATTGTATTTTATTCTTACAGTCATAAAATTGAAGTTCCTTTCGTATTCTTTGAGAGGAATCTTGCAAGTTTTGTAGCATTTCTCTTTGCATCTCTAGTAGTCGTCAATTTAAGTTCCTTCTTTCAACTTCAAATCCTTGTACATATCTTTTCTCTTCGCATCTCTAACACATGGAGTTTACCATTTTTGGGTGAGATACGGGGTTGTGGTGCATTTTTCAAGGTTTGCACATTGCATCCGTTGGATTAGATTGAAGGTAGATTTACAAGTACATGCAACCATATTGAAGGCACAACGACAAGATTTTTTAGAATCATAAGAAACAAAGCCACAAAGACAATCTCTCGCCTTATGCATTCATTTCTTTGGTCTTTGTCTTTTTGCACATATTTCCAACTGTATATAAAAGTCAAATCGACGAAGTTGTTTGGTTATTGCAAGTCTATGGTTTGGAAAGTGATTTTTTTATTTGTGTACCACAACAAACTCTACATTGAAAGTATAAATGCCCTTACGTTAGTTTCTTTACGACGGCAAAGTTCTTGGTACATCGGGCAATTTTGACCATTAACACTTGTTTCGTTAAAAGTGCACATAGCCATGTGTACTTAATTTTTTGGTTAATTTTACCATTGGCTCAGTATGATGTCAACAAAGAGCCTAAATTGTGTATATGCACATACAATTTTATATTCCTATATGTATGCATCAAATATAAGGGAATTCAATGTAAAAATGCATACATATTGTAGTAATTGGTGAATTTAAAATGATGAAGGAGTGGGCTTAATCCCCTTCTAGTTTGAGAAAAAGTAATGATGACGGTGGGTGGGAAAAATTTCAGCCTGTGCACTTTTTGTATGGCACGTGCATTTTCAACAAAACAAGTGTTCATTTTTAATCTTCTTTGATTGTATGACGGGTGACTAAATAGAGGTTTGGATGGTCACAAAGAAGAGAGTGACCTTGGACTCAAATGCATCGGGTTTTGACTATCAAATGTTTGAGGCTTGCTCTACACCTGTGCTATTGTGAGTCCTTTATATTCTTTGACAAAGCCACTACGAGTGAGCATGCAACCACGAGGAAGTGTTGGAGAATTATGATAAAAATTGCCATTTCTAGGACTCATGGGCAATGAAGCTTCTATGGGTGGAGTTGGTTATTGGAGAATCAAACTCAACACGCAAGGACAATGTAAGATTTCTTTGAACTTGGAAGGACGTGAGGAAGAACAAGCACCAAAACCAAGTGTCTAAGTGGGAGTTTGAAAATGCAACGGCCAAAGTATGTCATAATTGGCTGATGCATGATATAAGCACCACTTCATTCAAATCCACCAATATTGATGACAAGACGTCAATCGACAACATCCAATAGTGGTCTATGCATGATTACTTTTGTATCAATTTCTCTCACTAGAAGAAACCTGCGTTTTTTAGTTTGTTTGAATTAACGTGCAAAGATGTCTGACACGACGTTGCACATGTCTAGTCGCATGTCACCTAAAATCGCCCAAAAAAAAGCGTCTTCGACATCTAAAAAAATACACTTTGACGTCGAAGATGTTTGTACGGGACATCCGTTTTTGACGTTCCATCGGCTGTGCCATATGAATGCCATGTCGGCGCCACGTAAGCGGTACGATTACAGGCGGTGCCACGTAGGAATGGATATCACCGGACCCCATTGGTGATGTGGAGAGTTGACGTGGTCTCGCCAAAATCTGACGTAGTGGCGGGAAAAGCTGATGTGGAGCCGCCAAAAGATGACGTGGCTTGCCCGGATAGCATGGTTTGGGGTGGTTTCTAACTGTTCATGTGGACGTCTGAGACATTCATTGGAACGTCCCCTCTGATATTTGTGATGTTTTGGCAGACATATATGGTGATACTGTGGTGTTCGCAAAGATTTCAGTATTGACGCGTGCGATGTCTATGTCGACATTTCGGGTGACGGACCAAATGTCATAAATGTCTGCATGTTTAGTGTGGCAATGTCAGGGTAGATGTCTACCGGACATTGATCATATCATCACCTAGATGTTCGTGCCGTTGTTGCGTTTGTTTTGGTCGACATAAAAGATGTCATTGACGGATATCAGCGCGTTCAGTTTAACATCTCTTGAGACATCTTTGTTCGAACGTATAAACATCGTCTGCTTTGAAGAGGATGTTCTACAGGTCATAGAAGACATCAGTTTGGATGTCCACTAATGTCACCGAGATGAATGCAAACGTCTAGATTGTCATATGGGACGTCTCACTAAGCAACATGTATGATGCTCTACGCATTATTGAAGACATCATCGTAGGTAGCCAGTTGTCATGTAGACATCACTATGCAAATGTCTACGACGTTGTGTCGGATGTCTCGCCCAACATCTACAATGATGATCTAGCCGTTCTACAAGACATCGTCCTGGACATTACAGACATTTGTATGCAAACGTCAACAATGTTGTGTTGGACGTTCCTCCCAACATGCACTGTGATGTCCTACCCGTTGTAGAAGACATCCTTCTGGATGGACACTGATCTCAATGAACATGTACAGACGTCAGTATGAGAACGTCCACTACATTCTCGGTGACGTCTCTCCCAACATCCACTATGATATCCTACACGTTCATCAAGACATTGTCGTGGACATTGCACGCCTTTCAACCAACATTCAAACTTTACTATGGGAACATCTACATTATTAATCCAGATGTCTCTCCCAACAATCATCTACTATGTCATTGGGGACGTTCGAGACTTGTCATGCCAGATGTCAGAATCAATGTTTGCAACACCGTACAAGATACCACATGTACAATGGGTTTAGGGTTCAAAGTCACACATACGTATTTCTATTGCATATACATAATACACCGCAATTTTAGAGTTCAAAGTTATGACTCCATTATTTGTGAGCAAAACATCGCGGTGAATGTACACAAAATATACATGTACGTATACAACAAAAGTATGTGCGCCTATTGCACATCTACAAATTGCAGTCCTTAACCTACAATATAAACATGCTGCTTGAGATTACCGTTCCTTGATAGGCTTCTCACTCCATTGTGTGCGCCCACTGCGAGACATCGCATAGCGCCACCTGTAGTGCCATCTTTGCAATGTCGTCCACTCGCAATCCGTGCATATGCGGACCTCTCAAGTATCACCATCCATTCGCCTAGTCTGCACATGCACAACACCCAAAATATACGATTGAATACATTGTCATGACCAGTGGAATTTGGAGCCACAATATCCCCTACTACAAGGTCAATCAGCCGCCCATTTGTTGGTACTGCACCTTGTCCGAGTAAATGTTGTAGTTGTAAAAACCCTGGTCCTTCGCAGCCTACAGTGCTCACGCTCGTTTCTTCTATGAGTCAAACTGCATGAAAACCGGCATGTCTCATCTCATTGCCGTTCCAGAACAGACATCTGTGGCATCCCTTGGACATTTCCTACAACATTGGAGATGTTAATTCAAATGCACTATTGTTTCCCCTGATGTCTATCCAGATGTGCATGTCATCGCCATGGCTTTTACCTGAGTTTGCGACATGCCTATTGAGGTTGCTTCAAGTGGACCAGACCTACGACATTTGAACATTCAGTCCACGTTTCATGTGTAATCACTCACCAAATTGCGTTCACATGCACGTCGATTCATTTCTTCTTGGTTACCTTTCCTCTCAAACAAACGTTGAATAGGGTCTTTGTGACAATTTTCTGAAACCACATTTTGTCTATTTTGTCAATTTTATGCATCCTAGCGCCTTTTTCCTTCATCTCCACATCTGTGAGCACAACGTAGCCCATTCAATCAGTATTTCCAAAGTCATATAAACATATCATGACATCACAACAGCAGGGCAAACAAAAGTAGCTATCGAGTGATATGATTTCCAATTCCAAAATATAATAAATCCTTGTCAGATCAAAACATTGTGTTGTATTTAAATTTCCCACATGTCATAACGAATGCCCAAGCGGACGTCTCTAGTATTCATCGACGTTGTGTCGGATGTGACACACACGACGTTAGTATTGCTAATGTCTGCATAACGATAATTAACACAGTATGTAAAGGTGGAAGAAGGCACATAGCAACAAACCTCACAACATCCACAAATGCTTGCAATGGCTCACAGTCCCGACTGCATTCTTCATCATCATTTCACATGGAATACAAGGCTATTGAATTTGGAATTTAGGCGTAGACATCCAGCCTAGACATCTCTAGTGACATCTTTGGTGACATCTCTGGTGACATCTACGTAGACATCTCTAGTGACTTTTGTGATGACATCTCTAATGACATCTTTGGTGCCATGTCCGATGACATCTCTGGTGACATTGCTAATGACATCTCTGGTGACATTGCTAATGACATCTCTGGTGACATTGTAATGACATCCTCGGTGACATCAATGATGTAAATATATGGTGCGTGTCACAAAGATAAAGGGCATAACTGCACACACGCGCTTGAAAAATCACTCCTTTGCGAGCCGTGACCGCCTTTTCCAGTTGTATTTGGGATCCAAGTCTTTAGCCAGCAGCTGCACTTCCTTGTGCAATACCTTTTACCTCAAGACTGTAACAACATACATCAAGAATTGCTCAATAGCTTGATGAGCGCTGCCTCACGGAATTCATGCATTTGCGCTACATATAATAGGATACCTAATTCCTTAGCATACTACAACTTTTAGGATTTCTTCCACAACAAATCAAATACTACAAGTTTTAGGGTTTCTTCCACAACAAATCAATACTACAAGTTTTAGGGTTTCATTTACAACAAATCAAATACTGCACGTTTTAGGGTTTCTTCCACAACAACACCTTCTTCATAGTGATATACATGATGCCTTTGAAATCCAGCAGCACAAATTTCTTCATCAAGTCGCCCCCCCTCCCCCCTGACTTTGACCTTGCCGCCAGGCTTCCAAGGCGGTGTAGCATCCTCACTTGTGTCCGCTCACGAAGAAAAAGAGAAGCCTTTTAGTGTTGCACACCCATCTCTCAAGCAGTGCATGTTATATGGTTCTCTCTACAACTACTATTCTCTTACTATAGTTTACAATCATTCTAAAAATAGATCACAACACTTTTGAGAACCTCTAAATCTAAACTCTAACTTCTTGGGAAAATGAAGGCCCGGGTAGGGCACTCCCGAAAATTTATTAAACCATGTAGGAAAGAATGTAGGGCATTTTTTATTCATTTGTGAGAAAATTTATACAATTCTTTGATATAATAAAGGATCTCTTCAATTACAAACTTGTGTGCGTAAAAAATAAGGGTACTATATAATGCATCAATATATCAAATTATATTGATCCAAAATAGGATTGGGAATAGTAGGTAGAGAAATAAATATTGAGGCAGAGGTATATAATGCATTTTATGGTGGTCAATGGATGAAAATCTATCCATTTTCATTTGCTTGCTTCAAGTTTCTTTGATTTAGACATTGTTTGATGTATGTTTTGGAACAATAGGAGGTCCTTATAATGCTCCTAGTTTTTATGTTTTGGTACATTGTTTCAAGATGTCTTCAATTTAGACATGGTTTATTGAATTTTCTCTACAAACATTCAAGAGTCCTATCGTTTGTTATTCATGGGGTCGAACATAAAAATTATAACGAACACAGGGTACTAGAAAATAGTTCACTTGCAACTTTATAAATACAAATTGGGTCATCTAAAATGAAAAACATTAGATTTATCTATACAAATAGGGTGTAAAGAATTCCAATTTATTAGATAAATAGCCCCATGATAAATACCCTTCTGTCGCAGATGGGTTATTAATTACATGTATAAGTGCCCTATCCGGGAATGAAGGCAGAAATGAGCTTTGTGAAGCCTCTAATTCCACTTAAAGGTCTCATGATCTAACTATGGTTGCGACACCTAACCCTAGCCGCAACTGTTCATCCAGTGAACTGAATGAAAGTCATCCCAATAGATGTTCGCAGGGACGTCATGGACGTCATTTTAGACATCTTCATGGATAGCTAGATGTCATCATTCATGTCCTTCCAAACGTTCTTATGTTGGGTATTGACTGTAATTTTTGAATTCATCTTGCACTCACTTAAGACTTCATATTACTAAGAAATCTTGCTTTTTTTAAAACATTTTACTTGTCTAAAAATGTGTTAAAAGAATGTTTTACAAGTTTCTAATCAAATAAAATTTCATACAAGCACAATATTATTTTTAGACAAATAGAACATCTTACACTTGCGTCTAAATGCTAATAAGTATATTAAGAAATATGAAGTTTTTAAAAGTATCTAAGTTTAAAAAAAAAACATTGTAACCAATATTTAACTAATTATGGACAAATCCATAGTCCAGAAATAAGTCGGCTGACCGCCAATAAAACAAGCCACTATCAATAAAGACACATTCATAGACAATAAAGACGCATTCATAGACAATAAAGACGCATAATGAACTTAAAATTAGCATCCCAATGCATTACATTAAAGACAAGGCCAAAATTGAATTCTAAAGTTGATCTACAACTACGGACATATAAACTACATCTACATTTACATCTACAGCTACATTTACAGCTATAGCTACAGATAGCATGTCGGCCGAAAGCCGATACTTTTTTTAAGAAGTAGTCACTAGAAAATTTCATCCCAATCACGCCTACTATATTTGATGGATTGAGGTACTTCATAACATAACCAGCCAAGTCTCTTAGCAATATGTTTCAATATGTGTTATGTTTCATAACCGCAAGGGTTATGTGTCAATATGTGTTTCAAGGGTTATGTGCTCTAGGTTGATGTTTTATATAGCTTGTAATTCCTCAAATCCCTTTTGTGAATCTGGGGTAAATTGTGTCGGCAGGCAGCTGACACATAAACCTTGCAGTTATCAAACTATACAATATATAATTGAGCGGAACTATGATGCTAAGTTCTTGCAATGATAGTATGCTTTAATTTGTAACAGAAGGGCCAAATTAAGCTATGTAACTAATATAAAATTGAAATACATATTTTCCAAAATCTATAAGTCCATACTAAATCTTGTTCTTACGGGACAAACTTCTAGTCTCTCAAAGTCATTATGGAGTGTCTCGCTAAGAATAAGTGGGAGAAAGAAGTTTATTTGGTGAGTTGAGCTTTGTCACGTTCTTGTAGAATGCACCTTCTCCATTGTCCTCATCCAAAGCACGTTTCCCAGAAGCAACTTTAGAATTTCAACGGCCAGAGCCCTGAGCACCAATTGATGTTCTATGATATTCTACATGATCCTCTTTGCTTTGACTACAACAAAGCTCTGACCAAAGTGGTGTTAGTTCTATCGGCTACCGGCTGATAGGGTTCGTTTCTCTCATCTGCCTTTTACCGTAGCTAAATGCCTTTTTTGCTCCCATGTTCCACTCCTCCCTAGTTGTTGCGACTTCAGCTCCCAACACGGTTTCAACCTCGGTTTCAACAACTCATGTTACAACCTCCTTCATAGGCAATGCTCAAAGATTCACTAGTATAGAACTAAAGGTAACCACCTTCAATTCAAGGCCTCAATTCCATCAAGGTCTCCAACTTCAGAAACATGTGGAGAATCTAAATGGCCTCTGGTTACACTTTTGAGTACAAAATCAGCCAGGGCAGCAATTCCGTCCAAGGAAGAAGAGCAGTGAGGAAAATGATGATGACTATGTTGAGGAGAAGTTTGGAAAGAAGATAGTGGAGAAGGTCGGCAAAAAGGTAGTGGAAAAGGTTGACAAGAAAGGTGAGGAAAAAGGAGACAAGAAAATTGATCACACACCATACCTGCGGAATCTGCCTCCAAAAAAATGGATTAAAAGCATGGATTAAAATTGGTGTTCAAACGTGGGCCGGAAGCTCGAGCCTGTTTGTAAAGGCACAAACTCCTCTTATCGGTTGGCAGCCGATAAAGAATTATAAAAAAAAGTAAAAAACCATTGGTAGCATAATATATTGTTGAAAGCATCTTTTCAAGACCTTTCAAACGGTATATTACACGACCTATAATTCTTGAAATTGTAGTTGCAAAACAAAAATGAATTGGCAGCTAGAAAAATCGATTGGCAGCTAGAAAAATCAATAAGCAGCCGATAGACAATTACAGATCATGTAATGTACCAATGGGAGTGTCCTTTCAAGACCTTTCCAACTATATATTAAACGCTTATAATTCTAAAAATTGCAGTTGCAAAACAAATATGAATTGGAAAATATGTATCGGCTCGATAGACAATTACAAGTCTTGTAGTTTACCAATGGAAGCGTCTTTTCAAGATCTTTCCAACGGTATATTACACGACCTATAATTCTTGAAATTGCAATTGCAAAACAAAAATGAATTGGCAACTAGAAAAATGTATCCGCTGGCAACCGATAGACAATTACAAGTCATGTAATATACCAATGGAAGCGTCTTTTCAGACCTTTCCAACGATATATTACACGCCCTATAATTCTCAAAATTGCAGTCGCAAAACAAAAAAGAAAATTTTGAATTAGTTTAGTGACTGCAGTTTATGCGGGTCAGTATCGGCAGTCGATACAATTGTCACCAAAATATTAGTTTCAACTCATAGATTCATAAGTTTCAAAATGTTTTCCACTAAGGTTTATAATCATGATTCAAATCTATACAAACGTGTTTCAAAACCACACAATTTTGTCACATATACTCTACATATGGGTCCCGAAACCTTAAACTCTGTTGTGTAACTAAAAAATATGGACATTGTATCAGTTGGCAGCCGATACACTTCCCTTTTGTGTCGGTGGGCAAATACAAACATGACATCAAATATAAGGGAATCATTACATTGTGTCGATGGTGCATTTTGTTCAAAGGAGCACAATTAGACTATTGTCAACTGTGAAATTTGTTGTTAATAGAAAAAGGGACATCTAACCAATGCTGTACGGGCTAGAAATGCTACCAACATTTTGTCTGGAGTAGATGAGGGTTCATAGTGGATTGGTAGGGTGCAGGCCATGAGACGGCGCAATGGGCCCAAGTTGAGGAATCTGGGAGGAGAAATCCTCACATTCCCTACATTGAAGTAATGCTGCAATATTACCGGAAACACCCGGGGCATAACAAGTATAAATATGATCACACCGATAGCAAATGGATTGATGTAGATTGTGTTATTTCTACTGTAACCATGATCTACAATGCTACAAATGATGTGTACAGTCTAGATAGGAATGATGCGGAAGAGTTGGAAAAGTTTGTGACAGAAAGAAATTAATGTATAGAGTTCATGGTTTGCAATGATTGAAGAGCTCCTACGCATGTGATAAGGCAAGTATGTTTTGTGGAATGTGATTTGAAGTTTTATGTTCTTCTTAGTTCAATGTTAGTTTAATGGAATCTTTTTTGGGTTTTTAATTCAACATTGTGATTATTTATGCAATTTTAGGTGTATGAATTCAAACTTCTGGTGATTTATTTTTCTTTGCATTGTTATTTGTAATTTTAGTTCTATAAATTCTTAGCTTAGTTTTATTAATTAACGTTGAGTTTATTAATCAATTTTAGTTAAACAAATTGGCCATTAAGGTTTAGGGTTTACTTGGTATAAAACCTAGGTATAAAACCTAGGTATAGTAGGTTGAAGATGCAAGAAGGTAAAGTGATGGGAGAGAACATGGGGGCTATAGGCGCGGAATTATTTGCCGGTGATGGAGGCGCTGTGGAGGGAGCGGTTGGAGGCGCGGTGGAAAAACAGGCTGCCACGGACTTGGAGGTTGAGCGCGCGCGTTTGAACTACATGGTCATCGACTTTGTTGGCACCTGGATGCTAAGCCGTTGCTACATCCAACAGCCTCGGACTCGTGTAGACTTCAGTGATGAGGAGCGCGCCTAGAATTTGAAGCTTCTCCCGCGATTGCTGGTCAACAACAACGAGGCGCATAAATTCGTAGGCAACACCGTGAACTGGCGATTGTCCAGTGCTTTGACGCGCACATGGAGCTGCTGCAGAAGTCTTGGGTTTTAAATAGCCCAATGCCAAACCGCCTTCACACAACCCCTTTTTCATGCCTCAACGTCACGGACCTCTACGCAATTTGTTTGCACCTCAAGTCAGGTTGGCCGCAGGAATACGTTGTTCGTGATGGTAATGGTGCGGTAGATGATGTGGGTGTTTGGATAACCCCTATTCTTAGATTCTGATGTTTGTAGATTTTGATGCAGTAAATTGCTTGTTTCTTTACTGCATGGCTGGACATTTAGGTATGTAACAAGGTGATATAGGTTTCCTTTTTCTTGCATTGAATACCCAAAACTTGCATAGATTTGTAGATAAGCCAAAGAACTGGCTCATGGCTGCAATGGTTGAGGGATTTTTTATACTTGGGCGCAGACTTTTACGGAGCGGGTGTTGTGTTTGTGAACACACGTTCACTCTCATTTGAGAATAAAAGTGCATTTTTCTCTTGCATAATTCTCCTTGTCTTTTTCCCCACTTGGAATTAGATGATATAATCTTGTCTTGATTATTGTCTTGGGATTATACATGACTTTTGTTTGGGAATGAGCTTTGAAATGAGGTTATGATGCTCATCACACTTCTATGTTGTGTATGTGTAAACTAGCTGCAATCGAAGGAATTGTTGTGGTACACTTAACATACACAGTCAAGCCACTAGCGTGATGTGGATAAACAATCAGGTCGTGTCGGTAATCACAAGTTTTGGACTGTGTTTTTGCAATATTATGTATGGTCTCTGCTAGTTGTTTCCAATCCTTAAACCACCATTTAAGCATTAAGTATACTACTAAATTAACTTTTATTACTTAAAAGGAATATAGACTACAAAGAATTGCAGTGACATGGGCAATATAAGTGATGGAAAAGTGCAAAAAAATAGGCCATTTTAGACAATTAAGTAATTATAGGGAACCTTTAATTTGTGCTTTGGAAGTAAATAGCCCTCAAACAAATATCCCTCGGTCGCAAGTGATGCAAAAGACACTATAAAGTGCCCCACTCGTGGTTGGCATATCCTAATGCTCCCATCCTCATCGCTCCAGATTGTTCCAAGCCTTTCCATGTACACACCGACGCCTCCAATATCGTTGTTGGCATTATGCTGGCTTAGGACGTAAATGGCAAACATGACCAGCCTGTAGCATACGCTAGCTGTCTTTTGAACCTAGAAGAGCAAAATTATTCCATGACAGAATGGGAAGCTCTTACCATGATCTATGCCGTTAAGAAATTTCGCCATTACCTGTTGGGGAATAAGTTTCGCTTTATGGTTGACCATCATAGTCTCTCATATCTAGGAAATCAACCACAAGTCACTGGAAGAGTAGCTAGGTGGATTATGATACACTTAGAATACGACTTTGAAGTAGTATACATTCCTGGCAAAAGACTCATAGTCGCCGATTATTTGTCTAGGGACACCAATGCCACCGAGGAAGGTATTGATGATTCATTTAATGAGCCATATATTCAAGCTGCCAGCGTGGCCGTCTAAGTACCGAAGGATTGGGCAACTACTAACATCCGTTACCTAACAGAAGGGATTATTCCAGCTGACCTCGCAGGTACCAAGAAGATTAGTTTTGTACGCACTACCGTGCCATATACTATCGTCCATGGACAGCTTTACCGCCGCGGCCCCGATCAGGAAACTCGGTTGTGTGCCCCGATGACACAACAACATGAGATTATAACTCACCGCCATGATGGCCCAGCAGAGGGGCACCAAGGCCCAGACACCACATTTAAGAAGATTCCATCTGCGAAATACTGGTGGCCTACACTCCATAAGGATGTCTATACATACATCAAGAATTGCCATGCTTGCCAAGTATCTACCACTAATTTTCAGCACCAAAGCAAGGTGCCTCTGAAGTCCATACCTTCTTTAGGACCTTTTCAGCGTTGGGGCCTGGATTTTGTGGGACCAATATGATCCGCTACTCGCCAAGGATATAAATATATCCTTGTTGCCACGGACTATACAACTAAGTGGGTGGAAGCTAAACCGCTCCGCAACAATACCGCAATCGTAACGGCAACATTTATATATGACAACATCATCACACTTTTTGGGTGCCCATTAAAAATTAATTTGGATCAAGGTACACACTTTGTTAATTCGGTCATTAAAGATCTCATGGACAAACGTATTATCAAGTATAGAACTAGCACAGTATACTACCTCCAAGGAAATGGCCAAGCAGAGTCAAAAAACAAAACTCTGATTATCATACTTAGTGGATTCATTCACGCCAACCAAACTGACTGGGACGACTGCATGCCGGCCGTATTGCGCGCTTACCGCGTGCTACCTAGACAGTAACCCAACTCAACCCCTTTGAAATGGTTAACGGAACACAACCCCTGTTGCCCACAGCGTATATAGTTCCTACATTCAAATCTATGCAACTAAAGGATTACACACCTCACAGGGTTTTAGCTGCTCGCCTCCAAGATATCCATCACCTGGAAGAAGTTTAAGCGTTTGCTATGAAAAACATTACAAACAAGCAAAAATTCAATGCCAAATATTTCCAAGCATCACAACCTTTGCGGACTTTCCTAAAGGGGGATCAAGTCCTTTGGTACCTATGAGACCCAAAGTTCCAGAAAACCAAGTTTGAATCCATCTAGCATGGACCATATCAAGTCCAATTGGTCCTCCCAAATAACACTGCGCTCTTGGTAAACAATGACAACTATGACAGTCAAGCAACAATTGAAAATTTAAACGAGCTCAACATTACCACGCTGCATCCCCGAACATCTTCCCTACGCTAAGCTTGGGAGAAATACATGGAAGTTTGGCTGCCGAGGCACAAAGAACAACAGAACAATTGGACTTCGAGGATTCCAAAGACAACAACAATGACAACCAAGGAACCATAGAGACCGTATTCTCACACGTACACGTAAGCCACATCCAAGTGATCCTTGACTTTCTAGGCCAGGTACATGGATACAATCAACATGGACATCATGGACATCATGAAAATTGGACAATCAACACCAATGATATAAGCCACATCCAAGTGATCTTAGACCCTCCAGGCCATGTACATGAAAACAATCACCATGTACATCATGGACACCATGAAAATTGGGCAATCAACATCATTGATAACCTTGACATCAATAGGACAGCGCAGCCACTATCCACGCTAGGCCCTCATGAGCCTACATCAGCGGCCAAAAGCAGCCCCTGGCTCTCATGTCATGCCAATACAACAACGCCACCACAACAAGTTCAAATCCAACAGCCCTTATTTTCATTCCCACAATCTTCCTCGACCACTTGCGCATTTCTCGCACTCTGCCCTCTAGCGTTTTCATCTCTCTCCCTGCGGCTCTTTCTAAGTGCCCAGATTCTCTCTATAGTATCTTTGTTCCAACACAATTGCGATGCTTTTCCGCTGCGCACTGTCTTTCTTTTTTACGTTTTCATGCAGATTCTATACGCCATGGACAACAAGTAGGCCAATGGACCGATCTACGTGCCGCGTATGGTCATGGAGTGGAAGAGACAACCTGATAGCGCCTGGCTGACGCGCACAAACCTCATCAAGTACTGGATGCGCTTGGACGACATTATCAACATTCCACGCTGCCAACAGTTCTTCACGTCTATGGCGGAGCGCAGCGAGGACGAACCATACCCCTCAGGCGTCGTGAACGGCGTGCTAGTTCAGTACTCCTGCCGATATTTGCATGCCTTTTTTGGTTGGGATGGAATTGGTGTCACCGAATGGAACTCTAAATGCGCCAATCCACGACCTAATATTGCCGTGCACATCACGGATCTACAGCCCAAAGCGGATGGCAGGTATGATGTTTTTTCCGTGGGAAGTGTGTTGAAGGAACTATGGTTTGTTAGAATGCATGGTGTCCTCAGTAAGATCTTCTTCAAAAATGGTTGTAATAGCATTCAACCGGAGCACCTTGGTCTCTTTCTCATGGCCGACCAAGGAGAAAAGATCAACTGGGGATTGATCCTCGATGATCTGTTCTGCATCTAGTTGCGTAGACACCGTCGGAAGGCAGACTGCCAGAGCCCCATCGGGCCGTTTCTCACGACTTACATTGCTTGTTTTTTGTCCTATCATAGACAAAACAACAAGCCACCCCTTATGGGCACCTTTTCGGACATCTAGCAAGAGCTTGCAGAAGCAGCGTCATAAGACCCCGCTGCCCCTAAACTGACCAAAAGACAACGCATGAGGGAGTCTGCCACGCACGATGATGGCGCAATCAACCAAAATTGGGGACCTCAGTCAAATCAGTTCCACACCTAGAGCAATGCGATGGCTGCTTGTGTGGAAGAAATGCCCCAGTTCATCCACACGACGGAGCAGGAACACATGGCACTCACGACACAACAGCAGGAGTTAGAAGAGCGCACCAAGCGCAAGGCTGCCGAAGCTATCCAAGCAGCCTAAGCACGAGCCAAAAAGACCTTAAAGGATGCTCGGGAGGATTTTCGTCAACAGCTGAGTAAGGCCAACCAGACCTTCATCAGCTTCTGAAATCAGGTAACCAATTTAGAACTAGAATTGTCCAATGCAGAGGAGCAGGTATATGCGCTCGACAAGGAGAAGAGCTTGGCGCTCGAACGAGCGCAAAGATTGGAACAACTGAACTCTAAGTATCTAGCCACGTGCAAAGCCTTAAATGACGCTCCGACACAGGGCACTGCCTCGCATTTCGAGGCACCCATGACCACCGAGGATCTTGTACGTCTCCAACAAGAATAAGTTGCAACAAAGCAGGCCAAGGAGAATTTTGAGGCCAACAAGATAAACTCGGTCTAAAGCGCTGCCAGACTCATTGCAAACAGTGCCTACCGAATACTTTGGGCGAATCCGCCAACAACAGCAGTTCCGCCCCAAAATTTCTTGGATTCCTGCATTGATGACGCACTCGTAGATTTGGACTTGGAGCAATCCGAGCCCAACAGGGACAACGTGGACATGGATATCATGGACAAGGACGCCCTGTACACAGCGACGACCCACGAGCAACACATTGTACTATCCAAGGAGCCAACCCAAGCAGACGCATTAATCCCAACACCCCAATCTCTGGTAAGACCACTTACCTTCTGCCCTATCCTCTAAGAACAAGGAAATCAAGCGGAGCGAATCGAGATATTGGACGCATTCACGGATGTTGACTACACGCCTCATCCATCTCCAGGCGGGAAACTTAGTAGTGTGAGCGTAGAGCGGAGAGCGGAGAGCGTAGAGCAGAGTTTGGAGAGCGTAGATTTTCTTTTCTAGAAATCTTTATCGGTAAGAAAAATGCCTATGAGCATGGACATTGGGTTATTTTTAGCTAAATTTGAAGACATTGGGTTATATTTAGCAAAAAAAAGTAATTGATTTTTGATGATTTTCCACGGTGTTACTTATGAAAAACTATGCATTTTACTTTTTGTATGATTTACAAGTGAATTAGGGCTGACGTCATCATTTAAAACCATCAAAAGTGCAAATTATACTAGGATTCAATGATTAAAAAACCAACACCAAAAACCTCATGTAAAATCCAAATCAAACCAAAACATAAGGAGCTCAAGTCTGCACAATCAAGAGGCCTAATCAAGAGCTTGGAATCCTCTCAAGTTCACTATCTTTGCCCTGCTCAGCCTCTATATCCAAAAGTCCATACATTGCGCTATCAAACTTGTCAGAGCTGCAACGAGGAGGTGGAGAAGTTGCAACCGCTTGTTGATGAGAAACTTGAGTAGCATTTGGTAGCAATTCAAATCTCCTAAGACGGCTTCCAAACAAGCTCGGATGGAGAACACGGATGGGGCTCGCCCGTGGAACTTTGGACACAAGAACAGAATTGAAAGCAAAAAAATTAGCAAGAAAGGAGAAGAGAATAAGATGAACAATGTTTAATGTGCGAAGTGAAAAGACTAACTTACTTACGGTGCCTCTGGCGTCGTACAAGCTTCAAAGGATGCTCCTTAGAGTCGGTGTCTTCAAGGTGCAAAGTAGGCTTGGTTGAAGGCATTGGATCCCGCATGGGGCAAAAGATGGCCTCAAAGATCTTTGTGTCCGCCTCCAGTGCCACAATGTGGCTTCATCCTCGCGACACACACTAATCGAAGCACCTAGATGAAAAAGAATTGAATGAAAAAAACAAAACCATGAGAAGTGCATGAAATGAAGAACAAACACTACCACACATTGGTACTTTCATAACTGGGAGAAAATGACTAGAGGTGACAGGCCACTGCCGGCTGTCACATTCTACGAGGGCAAAATTGTCGGCGGAAGCCAAATTAGACAATGTGACTGGCAGTCATATTTTGCAGTCATATTTGCCACATGTACCGTATAAAGTGGGTGGGAGGGTCGTATATCTTTGTAGGGAACGAATGGGAACGTTCCTGGCGAACGCCCAGTCATATTTGGCAGTCACATTTTTCTCCTAGTCATATTTTGCTGTCACATTTGTCCTATAGTCATTTTTTTTTTTTGGGCAGCCTAAGATTATAAACACTGCCCGAGACAGCTTACATGTACTTTGGCCCTCTCAATCACTGTATAGTATGAAGACCTAGGGTATTTATTTTATAGGGAGAATTTGTGTCCAAAATTGAGTAATGTTTTATTTGAGTTACAGTAGTTGGGAATTGTCCATGTATATTATTTTCATAATTGATTGATTAATAATTTATTCACTCTATGGGGGGGAGGGGGGAAATTGGCGAGGAATATATAATGTAGTTATTGCCGGTTTCTTTTATTGTGTACATGCATATTGTAGTAGTTAAAAAATGGCGTAGACATGCACTGGGAGGAAATAGTGAAATGAATGTGTTATGTGGCCAAGACAATAGTTTACTAAATATGTTTGCGTATATATATACATCAAAGTGTAATTATATGTATAAATATATATGTATATGTGTATATATATATATATACATCAAAGTTTTATATATACAACTGTCTGTCTTGGCCGGGGAGTCAGTCAGAGTCTCAGTCACAGTACTCTAAATCATCTACCAATATGTCGTTTTGTCAGAGGCGTTCTAATGCTTTAGCAACCACCTCTGGGGCTACTTCCACTACATCGCCCAAACTATGGATGTCTTTGGTATGGAAATCAGTCTTTTCATGTACGCGGTGCACAAATTCAATGGACTGGATATTCTCTCCTCTGTACACGTCACTCGTGACTAATCTCCCATGCACCACACGTATGCAAGCAATGGAACATGCAACAGTTGTCACATTCTACTTACAGATGTATGCCATGGTCAGGGTTTCTAACACATAGTTTTTATTATAGCATCCAACTTTGCAACTAATGTGACAATATTCTTTTGTCTTGTTTACAACAAAAATAACTCATTGTAGACATGTTAAAAAAAACATGACTGATTGTAGTCATGTTTAAAAAAACATGACTGACGCTAGTTATATTGGAACAAAACGTGACTGACGCTAGTCATATTAGTAAAATCGTGGTTGTCGCTAGTCATATTAAAAAAAAAACATGACTGATTGTAGTCATGCCATGGCTGGACTATTTGTTGAAATTTATAATATGGTGTATGGGTTTAGAGAGTACTGTGCATAGAGTTTTTCTCCGACCCTAATGTCCCTTTTCGCTATGGTAATTACATATCCCCATTCCTAAGTGTTCCATGTTTTAGGCAACATGCAAAATTTCCACGCAATATTTCCTATCTCATTGCGCCTTATGGAACTATTAATGAATCCAACGACATTCCCCTTCACTACATCTCTGTCGGTGTACAAGTCCCACTGAGCTTGCATCACATATGACTTCAGTCGAGGTTGTGCCTTGCTCAAAATTTTGTATAGGTGTATAGTGGTCTAATAAAGGGAAGTAATTCTTCTTTCTCTTTGGCGAGTTCAAGTGCAAATAGATCCCAATCCATAAAGGGGAAGTTGAACACCCTTACTTTCCATTCTCTATTCTAATGCAAAAAATTGTATTAACTTTGGGATGGGCCCGGCACACCATTGTCCATTATAACTAGGGTGATACACATGAGTAGGGAAAGTTGGTCACATAACTTGAAGTAGTCATATATCTCATAAAAGTCATATAGTTTAGAGGAGTCATATAACTCAGAGGAGTCATATAAATCAAATGAGTCATATAAATCAAATGAGTCATATAACTCAAAAGAGTCATATAACTCAAAGGAGTCATATATATCAGAGGAGTTTCATTAAACACGTGACTAGTTGTTGTCACCCTGCCACCGTCGTAGGCGGTCCATAATTAAAATTAATACAAAATGTTGGTAATAGCAATCATAGATCTAAACTTGTGGATAGAATCTAAAATTCAAAATGTACAATTTTTTTTGGACATCATATTTAAAATATCCCTCTTAGGTGCATTTTACAATTCATTTTTGCAATTCTTCAAATTTGAAGGGGGTTGTAAGCATTTAGGTATTAAAGAAGGTAGTTGGTTTTTTTTAAGTTGTTTGTACTTTGTGTTGAGATCTCTTGACCGTTGGCCTTGTTCTTGGCTTGTATCTTTAAAAAGCTTCAATGTAAAAGGGTGCATTGAAGTCATTTTGTGACTTTTGTACCCCTACGATGTGAAGTTATCGATTTTTAACCCTTTAATGCGCCACCGTCCACTATGTAGACAGCACACAAATTGAAACTGCTAGATTGTCATCCAAATTGAACATTTTTCATCCACCAAAATTTCTCATGATTCTTGAGCAAGTTGACTATCATTTGTACAGCTTGGATCTTCAAAACATGTTATAATGATTTTTAGGAAAACAATAGAGTTGGTTTATGTCAAGTTTCATTTTTAGTTAAAAAAAGTGGGATCTTAAATTTGATTTACCAGAAGAAGTAGAATTGAATAATGGAAACTATACCATCTTGTAGTGCATGTTATTCCAATTTATTGCCATATTTTTAAAAATTGTGCTAATTTCAGATTTCAAATTGAAGTTCAAGAGAAAAATTTGCAAAATTAATTTAAAAATATTAAATAAAAATAGAATATTAAATCTTCACATTAACATTTACAACTTTGTATTGACCATCAACCCCATTTTCTATTTTCTTCAAACATTTTATAACGCTTTTTTGAAAACAATGTTGAATCGAGACATTAAAGGGTTAAAATGACAAATCTACCAGTAGGTGGTACTGTTGGTGGTACAGATCAATTATTAGTTTGTAAATGGCTAGCTTACTACATCAATATTACCATATATTGTGGGTGCGTGAATGGAACGGGCACATTTATCCATTTAACCAAATTTTCATTGATTTAGCAAAATTTATGGACTGTGGTAAATTTAATCCATTAAAAATTTTAAAAATCAATTATTAGTGAAGTCTCTTGTAAATACCGTGGGCCACAATATATGGTCATTTAGGTAGTAGGGTAGGGCTCTAGGACTTAGTTGTCTCTTTCTCTCCAGTGAGTCACAGTTGCTCAAAACCCTAATCAGGTTGCTCGACTAGTTGTCTCTTCCTCTCCAGTGAGTCGCAGTTGCTCGAAACCCTAATCAGGTCACACTTCACTGCTCGTCGAGCTCCAAAGCGTCCTTTCTTCCCAGCCGCACTCAGCTCTCCTTCACGCCAGTAGTTTGTGCTTCTTAGTTTAGAAATTGTAGAGGCACGGCTTCGTTCTTGTAATTTTGCGGGCCGGGACAGAGAGGTTTTTGGCATGGTTGCTTGCAAACGTGTTAATTAATTAGGGAGTAGAGGAGCGACAAACTTCAATTCTCCAATGGCAGGCGCGGTAGGGATCAAGAATGATGATACTGCGAAACGGAAAAGTCCGAAGCCAATGAGCAATTGTGGAGCTTAAGCAACGGATCAAGCTAGAAGCTCCGGATGCAAAGCGGCAAATACTGTGTGGTTTTTGTATTCACGAGGTTGCTCTCCCTACAGGTTAGCACACTTGAGCTCAGTCATTGTGCCATTTCTGCTATGTTTTTATATTTTTATTTTCAACTTAGGGTTTGCCTGGAATTGTCAATTTTTATTTTCCAACTTAGAGTTTCGACAAGGTGCCTTTCTTGAAACTAAGCAATCTACAAGAGAGAATCTTATTGAAAATATGGAACTCGTCAAGTTTTGCTGGCGGAAAGTTGGTCCAGCTAAGGGGAGAGCAGAATCATTTTGATTGTCACCTCTACAACTTTGTTTAAAGCCCAGTTGTACGCACAGAATCGCTCTCAGTTTGAACAGGAGGAGTGGTTAACTTAAAGGACGTCGTCGAGTGTAGGCTTTGCCTGATAGAATAGCTCCTAAAAATGCCGAGGTAATGAATTATTCTTTGTGAATCATACACTTGCTTTGTTTCTTCTTGCCGTATTTTGCTTGAGTCGGATCAATTTCTTTGTTTTGTTGGAATATATGAAGACAAATGCATTTATGCTTGATTTTCTCACATTTCTAAACAATGCACTAAAAGATGCCTTTTTGAAACAATCACCTTAATTTCATTTCTTCTTCAGATCATTGATGGTCATAAATTCCTAAAGTTACTGATCACCTCTAGCCTGCAGTCCAAATGTAATGCAGATGTTGACACATTATCATTATTCAACTTGTAAACCTTTTTTAATTCTCGACAAATTTAATCAAGGTCTTTCAAGTTGCGTGGCTAGATTGACAAAGGTATGCTTGAACATGCAAATGGAGGTTGCGTGTGGTCCTCAGGGTGTAGTTAAGGGCTTGTGTGCTGATAAAGTGTAAGCTCGTTGTCTGTGTTTCTACTTTTGTCACTTGCTCGTAGATTTTTCGCCGGACAATCTCACACCTTAGTAAAAACGTTTTGGTGAGGTGCTTGTACTTCATATTGTCGTTTTGTGGCTATTGGCTGCACCTTTTTATGTATTACAATTGGGGATCATTCTGATTAATGCATGGTATCTTCATGCATGTTGTCCGTCGATGTGTTTAGTTACGTGGATGTATCTATTGTCGATGACAAAACTGTGAAGGCAATATACAAAGTTGTTCAGACGACTAGGGCTGAATTCATGAGGTGAGTTTTCGCTTGTTTCATTTATCATTCTAACGAGTATTAGTGTAAGTATTTACATTGAGAGGCGATTGGAGGTATGGAAGAATTCATTATAGACTGGTTAAGTGGCCACACAATACAACTGAAGATTTTATTTATTTTTGAATGAGAAGATGGATTCGCAAAATTACGTGTTCAAGTCTATTTATAATTCACTCACCAAAATAATTGAAGAAATGTGAGATATCCTTCATGAGTTTGCAGTCTGGCATGGACGCTCTTCTCTAGCAGAGTGATTTTTTGTGTAGTTTAGATGCGACAAAATATATCTTCATGTTGAAATTTTTGCAGTCCAAATTCTACCTCGGAGAACTGGGCAATGGTGCACCCATGAAGCTTGTAGTGAACATGGTCATGGGCAGGTAAGCTTCACAGGCCATTAGACCTCAAGTGTAATGAATAAATTTGACTCTTCTATTTATGAAAACTAATTGATGAAAGAACAATACTTTAGGGTGTCAAACTGCATTTCTTACGTCTGGCCCATTGCCGCACTGAAGGCAGTCTAAACCGCGCGACTGTAAAAGATAAGGTGATCTCTAAATGATCTACCGATGTTTGACGTAGCACGTAATGCTGATGAATTGCCTGAATGTCTCATGATTCGGTAATGTACGCAGTCAAAAAGTCACAGGGATCTGTAATGTTCATAGTTAGAATGTCACATGATTCAGTAATGTATCCTGAGAAGGTCACAAAGACTAGTCACGATACAACTGAATATAACAGATTATAGTCATAAATGTGCAACATCTGTATTACAGGGTCCTATAGTGAATTAATGAGGATTGTGCAAACTAGTTGTGTAACCTAGTGTGATTGAGGTGGTGCACACAGGATGACGAAGAGAACCACAAGGAGCCTGCACTGAAGAAGAAGCGGGAAGACAAAGATAAAGGATGTTGGATGCATATATTGGTGAGGAATGAGATTGGTTTAGCTAGATAGCAACTATATTTAAGACTGAACGGTCTTTGGTTTTGTATGGAGATTGTCACTACTAAATACAATTGAACCTTCATGCATTTCTCTAATCCCACGTATGTGTCTTCCATTGTATGATTTTGATATATAGTACTAATGTGACTGTTAGTAATCCAAAACATCACTCTAAGCAGTCATATGACCACATACATGGCAACGACATTGTCTTTTCTGCGAGTCGTGTAATGTTCTCACTCCCCCCGATACTCTGACCGAAACCAGTCATATACCCTTTGCACTCTTGTCAAACATTACTAGAGGTCTGGAATACACCACTCCCAGCAGTCACAGCGTTAGCTCAAATACGACTAGACATAGTCATATTCCACGTTAGCCAAAAACATAACTACTAGTAACATTCCACGCCAGCGACATTACGAGCCAAAATATGACTCCACAGAGTCACATTCCACGTCAGCCAAAAATATGACACTAGTTACATTCCACGTGTAGCTGCCATGTCAGCAAAAATATAAATCCACAGTCACATTCCACGTCAGCAGAAAATATGACTGCACAGAGTCACACGCCACGTCGGATTTTGGCCTCGGCTGCCCGGACAGACCAAGAAATGTCAAGGACCTATGGCCGGTCAAGATGGCGGCTGGAGATGCTGACGCGGCACGTACATGGAGCCCAAGTATACGCTTTGAGTCGTATTTATTCATATGACTAGGTGTCCGAAGCGACTCGTCGGTAACTACAGCACAGTGTCATAGCGCGCGTCACATTCCACGTCAGCAAAAAAATATGACTCGCAGTCTCAAACTTGATTTTATGAATGCGCGTAGTCATAAATGCAGTCATTCTCCCAATCATAAAGTACCAATGTGTGGTAGTGAAAGACAATACAAAGAAGGTAAGGGAGAAACTTGTGAATGTGTGCCAATCCAAGACAATGTCGTGCCTTTGAGTGAGATGATGTGGATGATGATGCTCAAGAATTCTTTGCGCTTCTTTCAAGCCCCTCTTCATGCCACTATGCTATCGTTGAGGAGTTGGGTATCCTCATCCGTGAAATTGTGAAGGAGGGAATTCTTTTCAAGTGAGAAGCCCAACTTTTGCCTTGTACACGGTGAAAGAGGTGCCAAGGCCCACAAGCACCTTGATTAAAAAGCACTTTGTCTACAAAAAAAACCACATACTTAGTGACAAAGAGAAGAGATTGAAACTTGAAGTGAAATAGGTGGAAAAGAAAAAAAAATTTACAAACATCTTGGAATCTTGATTCAAGGTAAGGTGAAGGTTATATATTGACATGGTCTTACTAATCTTTTGCCACACTCCAAATAGTCCCTTTGCACCTATTCCAAAGCTCCTTGTGCACCTTGATATCATTGCCGTGTATGACCACAAGGACACCGTTGTCATGGAGATGATCTTTAGCAAATGTGAAGAGATCATCCATGTAAAACTCACCATGGTGGTTCCACATGGAAATTTCTAAGGGGGAGCTAGAGATGGCAAGGACTAGGGGGTTCTTTGGAACATCTGCAAGGATAAGATCGATGCCGAGGTGGGACTTGGGCTTCTTTGTGTTGGAGCGAGAGCGGCCGCCTCCAACCTAGAAAGAAAAAAACAATTGTCAAGCAAAGAAGAGGAATGATTGAATGGGGAAAAAATGAAAGAATGTGAAAGGTGTGGACTCTTACCTTGACAAAGAACTCATCAATTCAGAAGTCGTTGTGGAAATCGCTGGACATCCTCCATGTTAATAGGTTGCATTAACGGGAGAGCTCGCAAACAGAAAAGAGGAATATCTAGGCAAGACTTCTCCACTAGCCAATTCCGAAGGCGGTTGATGATGGCATTGGTCCTTTTTTTTTTTTGATACAGATCGAGACCTTGCTCTCATCTGGGTTAGAAAATTCCACAGGCTCCTTGATAGGTGAAAGTCGAGTAGAAATCTACCAACATGGAATTTAGTACAAAAAAACCATAATTATTCAATCAAATGGCCTATGAACCAAATGGTTTAAGTACAAATGCATATCTACATCTTCAAAGCTCAAGGTAAACTAAGACAAGGAGACCGTCTAGGTGTTACTCTGGCCTGGGCACGAGCAAGTTCTCGTGCCTCACCAACCCGCTAGTTATGGCGAGTGGCATAACGCCTTCTTGCCTCACAAACCACGTACTTCCCCGCATAAGGAGGCGAACATGACTCTATAGTAGGTGATTCATACTTCCAAGTACGCTTCACTGCGGGCAAGGCAAGAATAACCCGATCCGAAGGAAAGCTATCCGTAACGGAATCTAGAATTGGACACGTACAAAACCTAAATGTATAAGAGCCCAAGTCTACTACCTCTTGGACCTCAGACTCCTCCTCAACTGCAAGAGCAACCTCTTGCACGTCTTCATCTTCTCCCACAATCTCTTGCTCCTTCGTCTCCTTGTCATTTTCCTCGTCCTCTTGAACCTCGACTTCATCCTCTAAAGAACATCAATCTCGTGAAGCTTAACTTTCTACAACTGTGACTAGGCCATGGTCTTACTGTCCTCGATAAACAATATGAAAATCCAAAATGCTCAAACTTTCATATTGAATCTAATTTTAAGAGTGCATTCAAACCATCATCAAACACTAGAAAGCATTTCACATTCAAAGTGACAATTCTAACTATAGAACCGTAAAGGCAAGGCAAACATTTGAAAGTGATAGCCAAAAAAATGTCAAAAAAATGAAAGCGCCTAATTCCACAAATCCATGGGGTTGGCCTTTGTGTCCAGGAAGGCGAGAAACAAGGTATTAAAGCAAAAATTTATACAAAGAAAAACATTATCAAATACTCAAAATTCTCAACACAGATGTGTATACAAAGTAGATTCACACGGTAGGAAGCATCTAAAACTATTATACACCATCTAAACAGCATGGCTAGAACGGATCTATTTCACATGTTTGTAGAGAAAGGACAAATGAAACTAAACAAACAAATGAAAGCTCATGCACTTCTAATGAGTCTATGTACAATCAAGAACATGAAAAAAAACAAATAAATTAATCGTTCAAATAAAACATAAAGCTCTGAATTGAAATTGCTAAAAAAGAGGACGAATTGGCATTGAAGCTAACTCCACGGATCCGTGGGGTTGACCTTTGTGCTGAGCAATGCCAGAAACAAGGTACTAGAGCGAGTCACAAACCTTTGCAGTGACCATTTCACCTGGTCCAGGTACTACTTCTTGTTCTTCTCTTTGTGCACTTCTATTGTTGGTTTGCGCACATGTTTTGAGAGTGAGCAATAATATGTATTCCACCTAACATGCTTCCATTACAACAAATTGAAAACCCTAATTTTGCACTAAAATGAGGCCTGATATGTATTTGTTCCATGCAACACTAGAACTTATCCTCATAGTATCTTGTTACAGATATTTTAATCCAACAATTGAATATTCATTATTGCAGCATTACTCCAAATCAAACTCCAACTATCCTTACCCTATAAGAGGTTTTAGTGTGAAATTTTGTTTAAGACCTAAAACCTAAAATACTTTGCACATTGTTTATAATTTTCCATCTTAGATTAAAATCACAAAGATAAAAAAAGAGGACAATTTTTTTTTTTGAAAAAGGCAAAAATGGCATTGAAGCCAACACTACGGATCCATGAGGTTAGCCTCGATGCCGAGCATTGCCAGAAAGCATGCTCTAGAACTTGGCATTTTTATTTTCAATCTACCTAATTTGTGCAAGGAGCCATTTCCAAACGCGTGATTGCTATTGAGGAGATGGCTCGAATGGATGTTCTACGCAATGAATAGAGTGGAACGCTAACCATGATACTCTAAACTTGAATGAATTAAGCAAGGATAACAAAAACCTTGATGTTAAGCAAGGATAACTGGATGAGAGGATCCAATACAACTTGTTTGAATTTTCTCGCGAAGAATTTGCTCGCGATTTTGTCCTGCAAAATATTCCATGGTGGCTAACCCCACGGATTTGTGGGGTTGGCTACTATGGATTTTGTGCTGCAAAAACCTCCATGGTGTCTAATCCCACGGATCCTTGGGGTTGGCCACAATGGATTTTGTGTTGCGATAAACTCTAGGGTCGCTGAGCCCACTGATCCGTGATGTTGGCTACTATAGATTTTGTGTTGCAAAAAAATCCATAGAATCTAATGCCCCGGATCCGAGGAGTTGGCCAATGTGGGTTTTTGTTGCAAAAAGCTTCATTGTGGCTAACCCTGCAGATCTGTGGGGTTGGCCACTGTGGGTTTTTTGTTACAAAAAACTCCACGGTGGCTAACCCCACGGATCCGTGGGGTTGGCCACCGTGGTTTTGTTTTTTGGAAGTCCAATTGCAATTTTAGGAATTTTAGGGCGTGTAAGATACCGTTGGAAAGGTCTTGAAAATACCTTTCCAATGGTATATTACAAGCCTCTATATGATTAAAATTACAATCGTGAATCAAATTAGAAAAATCAATAATTGCTAAGTGACTTCAAATCACGGTGGTCAAAACGACCGCAACCAATTTTGGCTGCGGTTTTTTCGACCATGTTTTCTACTAGTGCAAGGAGGAATTGAAACTTTGTGGCGTCCAACAACGTGTTAAGCGCCCTGGTGATTCTGTTGTGCTACAGAAGGTCTTGTTGGACAAACTTGGAGGCGAGGAGTTCTGCACTTGCAATCCACACCTCAAAGGTGCCGAGGTATGTGGATCGCAGAAGCGTAGGCCCGATACCCCTATTGGTGCAAATGATGAGACACACCACCCCAACATCGTGAACTTCTCTTGTCCTCGTGTCGGTAAGAGACTCTCTAGATCTAATCCCGTAATTCTACCTACAAGAATTGAAGAGTCTTCTCTAGACGTGCAAGAAGTTCAAGCGCCTTCACCGTCCGGGCTTGATATCCGTCTAGTCACCGCCGTTCTAGAAACCCAGGTTGACGAGTTGGTTTGGCATATAGCCCGTGTCCCTTATAATTCTAACAAGTCTTGTTTGACCATGCATACAAATACTGAGAAGAAATGCACGGCAAAGCTCGTCATTAACAATCGGAGTGTTGCTTGCCCGGCCTACTCTGGAGTTTAGAGTTTACACAATGCAAAAACAGAAACCTATAAAGTTCTTCTTCTGTTCGGACGACATCAAGCGTTTGTTAACGGTAAATTACTAACTACCGGTAGTGTACCGATTTGGGATTTTTAGTACTCCGGTAGTTTCCCAAGTTACCACAAAAAATAGATCTAGGGAATTCTTTTTTACCGATCCGACAATTACGTCAGTTCGGGTTGTACTTTGTCTAAATGCAATAGAGCCAAACACATTGGCAAGGGCACATTTTATGATATACAAATTACGTCTTTCTTTCGACCCTCTGACTTCTTGATATCACTGTCTATTTAAAGTTCCTTTCTGGTAGTTTGTTTATTTGTTGTTCTTCTAATTTGGATTCTCTAGTCTCCTAATTACTGAGTCAAGTTTGGTATTGCAAATAGTATTAGACTTCTGACTTAGTATAGAATCATCTTGCATTCGTTAGTAGCATCAATTACTTTGCATTAGAAAAAAGGTGGGGTTTCCAAAAGGCCCTTAGTTTTGGCACGTGCAGAAAATGTGAGGTATGCCCGCAGGTTTTTGACGCTGGCACCAATGGTGGCACAACGTTGCCAACAGTGCAGTTCCGTAGGTCAAGCCAATCGACGTTGCAAGCAGTGCCAGCACTGCGGCTTCCGAAATTGTCAGTGGGCAACGACCTTCATTCATGGTTTTAAAAACGGAGGGTGTTTGGGCACCTTGTTCACCTAATCTGAGTTGCCTTAAAGGGCTCTTTAAAGACCCCACATTTCTCCTAATGGTTCGGTATACAAGATGGGTACATTCACTGTAAATGGAGCCACCAAAACTATAACCAATGCTTAGATTTTACTTATATTCTACCAATGAGTCCCCTTAAAAAGGAGCACTTTGTGCTATATTTTAAAGTAGATTATATATTTTATAGTAGTATACAAGAGGGAGCTTCCATTTGGCTACAAGCGTTGTGTGAAGGGCTTCCGTTGCAAATGGGTCGTTTCATTTTTAGACACCCAAGGCAAGCCCCCAATTTCTCCTGTGTGGCTTGTCATGTTTGGTACTAAACTCACTCGCTCGGAGATCGTAGCTCTCAAGAATGTAGGATTCCAACTCCCGTCCAAGGAGCGCATCACTCCCACTCGACTCTTCAACAACTCTGCTTCCCCACTCGACTTGTCAACAGTTCAAAATCCCGACAACCCCGACTACATTCCTCCCATGAGGAAATCCAAGGCTACTCGACGCTCTGGCAATGGACCCTCAAAAAAAACACAAGCAGCATGTTGGATCTACTCGAGCCATGCACGGAACCATTTTGAAGTTGACCATGATCCCCCACTCAGGATTTGGTTGTGTTATCCTGTTGCAGTCCAAACCTCCTTCTACGGATACCATTTACCAAGTGACGGTGAGCTCTCATTTAGAGTTTACTTGCGCTGCCTTTAAAGATATGATTATCAAGTTTGGGAGCAGGAAATTCCTATCCCAATTGTAAGCACTTTTAATACATATTTGTCAAGGTTTCTATTATAAATTCTGAAGTTAACATGTTCGTACACGCCCCAACCTTTGGTTTGAACGAGGTCAAGCTCATCCTCAAAGGTGGCCTTTTGACACATTCTACCACCTAGACTTGTTCCCGGCTTTGGAATACTTTGTCCCTAATGGACGTGGTCGTTTGTTGACCACGTGTGTACTTGCTCTATCATTCACAAAAATACAAATATGTACTTCTACACTGTACGAAAAATTCAAACCATATTCAATGATCTTTATTCTTGTCCAATCATTGCATTACAATAATTCTTGCATGTCTCTCACACCGTCCAACTCTAGACTTCCCACTTTTTAACTACGCCTCTGACGTCCCTAGCTCCTTCAAGCTCTTGCTGCATGTTCCTTGTTCGATCTAGGCGGGCTTATTGGATTGGGTCGAGGTAAATCTACATAGCTAATGGTTTGGTCCTTCATCCGTTCTCCCAACGGCAAGGGATGTGGTGATAACCCTCACATGCTCTCACAGAATGAGAAAGGCTATAAAGAAGTCACTGCCT
The DNA here is from genome assembly GCA_022496805.1 of Pohlia nutans. Lineage (NCBI taxonomy): Eukaryota > Viridiplantae > Streptophyta > Bryopsida > Bryales > Mniaceae > Pohlia > Pohlia nutans. The sequence goes on along the minus strand of CM040106.1, from coordinate 5,831,947 downwards.
CCGTGACCTCCTTCTGCTTGTCAACCATGTTGTCCTCAACCTCCATCTCTTCTCTTTCCTCCACCGTATCTTCTGCTCTTGCCACCACATCTTTCTTCCTCAATTTGTCCGCATATCGTTGCCGCTCGTCCTGCTCCACTGTCCACTTCCAAGCTTGCGTGGACTATGAGAAGGGTGTCATCACATATTCATGACAATATCGTTCTGCACCACTCTTCTCATTTCTCTCACGTTCTGGCAATGGATTAAATGGAATATGCCTAGGGACCTTCTAAACTTACTATCTCCTCATCCCATCCTAGGCTGTCAAACATGTATCTAACACAAATTTCGTTAAAATTGGACCACATTTTGTTAAAACTGAACTACCATATTGGAAAAGTGATGGGGAGTACCATCCTTCGCAATAGAGATATGTCCTCAATTTTTCTACACTGCTCTTATTCGTGGGATAAGAGCGTTGTAGAAAAATTGGAGACCTATCTCTGTTACAAAGGATAGCACTCCCTATCACTTTTCCAAGCAGGTAGTCTAGTTTAAACAAAATGCAGTCCAATTTTAACGAAATGTGTGTTATCTCTCCTCTCCCATTGCAGACTACTCGTCTACATTCTTGTTGTGTTTGAGTTTAAGGACGTCCTTATATATTGAGTCCTGACAACTTTGTCTACCACAATGAATTATTGCTATAGTCCAAGTTGTAGGAATCAAATCAACAAGTAGCTAGAACAAAGACAAAATGAATGAGATAAGAATGCCACAACTACGTGCTTCGTCTCTTGTGCCTTGTCCTTTTATTCGCTTATTCTTTAATAACATCAATCTTGTTCACTCATTGAAACCTTCCTGACTTCTTCCATTGCTTTGATTTCCTACTTAACCATTATTTCTCAATTATCTATTTATGTGTCTATTTTAAGTAATAAAATCAATCAAAAGTGTACCAAAAAAAGCAAATGTTTTTGTGGCCCTCATTTCCATGGTTATGGGTCAAAAAATATACTATTATTAGCAAGAAGCTCGAATATTCTTTGGAGTATTCGAATCTTTCAAAAATAAATTTAAAAAGTAGTAAAAATATTACTATTTTTAATTTCTACCCGCTCTAAGCTCTCCAAATTTGCGCTCTCTGCTCTCCGCTCTCCGCTCTACACTCACATAGAGTTGTCGTCCGCTGGCAAGGAACTGGGCATAGCGATTGATGAGGTGAAGAAATACTTTGCTTCCAATCCAGATTTGGCTGCCCTCTATAGAAATTCCGAGTCCAAAAATATTCAGTGTCCGGCCTGTAACTAACTTTTTGGCAAGACTCTATTTGATGTACTTCTGCATGCCAATACCTCTAACACTAGGAACAACCTAATTCATTGAGGTATTGCTGCAGCCATAGCCGCTCTCTACGGCAACCAAGCACCTCTACGGCGCCAAGCCCACGTACCCCGCAAAAAAACTCGACCCAACCGCCAACCTCCCGCCCGCCGATCGTGCAACTGAAAGCTATCCGAGGACGAATTGCATTCTACAAGGGAGGGCAAAATGTCACCCGTAGAGACGCAAGGCCGCCATAGAAGACCAGGAGATAGCAGGACGGTGGCATTGGGAGTTCCAACAAAGTTAGCGGATCAAGATAGTATAAGAGTAGTTGTATGTAGGAGAGAGTTTCACTTTTGGATTTTGTAAGTTTAGAGTGGCTTTGGCAACATGCTCCGATCTTGCACCAGCAAGTCGCACTCTGTAGGCTCTTACTTAACATAGAAGCCATGGTTTTACTTCCATCTACTCTCAGATTACACTATTTTTGTCCTTGGAAAATGCCTTTGCTTCTCTCTTGTTTCTAAAGGATTCTTGCACATCATGTTTGCTTCGCTTTGTTCACTTCACTACCTTACTTTAGACGGCTCAAGAAACCAAGGACATCTCTCTAATCTGTACTGAGTTTCATCTCCTTTACCATCTTTCTCTCTGTCCTCAACTCCTAAGTCCAGTGTCACCAAGGACGACCAAGGGTGTGTCATCAAGAACCCAAGGTCAGCTAGCGAGTCTATACTAAATCGCGCATTCTTAAGTCTTTCTACCTCAACTCCCAAGTCCAGTGTATCCAAGGACGACTAAGGACCGTATCATAAAGGTGACCAATTATATTGAATATTATAATGAACCATTAGGAGCCTTGGGGGTTTTGAGTTATGCTTGTCACCAAAACCCAGCCCATACACGACCGGCAATCCCAAGACGATTTTATTTCTTCCACGCTCTTTGTTGCTATTCACTTGCCTTACCTTCCTTGGTTAGACAATTCTTATGAACAGTTTCCGGTCTCAGTAATCTCCATGTAATCACCCAGACTAAAAGTTGGCCCCACCCATCGTGCTCCAATTTTACCAAGGAACTTGGCCGTAGGTGTAGTATTAGGCCCGAGACCACAAACTTGGAGATCCCACTTGATCAAAGTAATTGTCGTCAAACTCGTAAATTGTGTTGTGTTCATCATATTGGTTGTGCTAGTCATGGTCATGGTGCCAGTCATGCTCGTCCCCATGCAGTTGGTCCATGTGATTCTTATTATAGCCTTCCCCATCGTGGTGTTCTTTGTACTCTTGCTTGTTACGGATAAAAAAATTAATCAAGGGGCTTGATTGTGAGAGTGGCATGAGGCCCGAGTCCACATTCTTGGGGACCACACATGATCAATGTGTTCTTGGTCTTGTTTGTGATGCTTGTCATACTTGTTGTAGTCTGTTACCGAATAAAGACACACGGCCGCCACGGAGGACAAGGAGATAGGAGATTGGTAGAACTGGCAGTGATTAACTTAGATAGCGGACCAGGCTTAAGTATAAGAGTAGTTGTAGGATAGAGATGAGACACTTCTTGGTTTTTGGGACTTATGAGTATTTTATTATGCTCAGGTTTTTACACCAGGAAGTCACTCCTTGCATACTCCTTGTTAAACATGGACTCCATGGTTGTGCTTTCATATAATGCATGGGTTCAAATCTTTTGTTTAACATAATTTTGCGGACTCAGCCTCTGTATTGTACAAATCTACTATTACATCCTTGAAATAAACGCATGTTCTTGCATTCTCTGTCTCTACTGCTTCGTCCCAACTACTGATTCTATTCTGCTTCTATCTAACCTGGAAGACTGGGATACCATGTCTTCTATCTGTCTGGCTAACTCTAATGTAAGTACTTAGGAAGAGTATTCCTACTTTCTAACTACTCCTTGTACCAAGCTGTCCTTGCTCTGAGATCCGTCTCCATGTGCAAAAGTCAAACTCACCTACCCTCTGCCTTTCTATCTTTAAAACACGCACTATCCAAGAACACCAAGGACGTCTAGGAACTGACTCTCACTTGGTTCAGTGCTCCCACTTAATCAACTAACTGCCTCAGTAATAGTGTATTCTTCTCTGTCCTTGTCTAACTTCCAAGGAGCCCAAGTATGCCAAGGTAGTTCAAGATCGTATGTAAAAGTGACCGAGCGTATATGTGTGTACACAAATATATATTACCCTGGGGGAACTAAGGCACGTCTTGGAACTGGAGTACTTACACATCCAAGACTACTCTCTGACAAGGCTTAACTTGATCACGTAACCTCTGTCCTACCCCTTGTCTTCCCTGATTAGGCAGCTCTGCTGGCGTGTGGCTGGTCTCAGTCATCTCCATACAATTACCCAGACCAGCACCAGTGCCTTGTGGAACGTGTGGGAAGGGCCGTAATAGGCAATGTTGGTTTGCAACAGGCAACTGTCGCCCTGAAGTTAACCGGCGACGAAGAACCACCACTGCTGCCATTTATGCCGAGGAAATTAATGTTGATGTTTTCCAACTAGGGAGAAATGATGCCTTTTGGGAATGTGGATCATTACTTCATAGAAGGAGTCAGTGCCCAATACTGAGGCAACGATGGGCAGAGACAAATTCACTTGCGGATCCCAGCCGACCTGCACCTCCTTCCATGGACAACCAAAAAATCCCTAGCACCAAATAGAAGGGGTGTAGTAACAGTCACTGAAGTCCATGGAACTGAGACGAATGTCTCTATCATTAGCACTGCCGCGGTAACCACACGATCCAAGTCTACCCCGGCATAACACGTGGTAGAACATCGGAAGTTTTTTCAACAAATCATTGGACGAGACTCCACAATATAAGGACGGACCTACAAAAGGGACTGGAAATTTCCACGGTGGACCCAGGAATACAACAGATACTAGACGAGACAAACGTCACTATAACTTTATCCAAGTTGTTGAAATTAAGCCCTAAATTGCAACAATATCTGCAACGGGCCACTATGACTAACACTACGTCAGACCGTGCAGTCATTGAAGTCAATGCCACCACGCTCGACCCTGATGCCGCGATGATACATTTGCAACGAGGAAAACATGAGCTAACCAATGTATTGATGGACGGCGGTTCAGGTGTCAACGTGATGAGCATTCATTTACAAAAACACTTGGGATTACCCCCTCCAAAAACCACCAAGTTTATACTCCGAATGGCTTATGACGACCTTGTGACCCCTTTGGGAATATTTGCCATCATAGCCATTACCACACATGGAGTGTCCACGTGGGCCACTTTTGTTATCATTGACATGCCTGACATTAGTAATTTTCTAGTGATACTTGGACGACCATGGCTCCAAGACATGAACGCTATACATGATTGGTCACGCAACCTGATTCGCATACACCGCCAAGGTAAAACCATGGTTATCCCTGTTGATGGATGCGTAACGCGTGCTAAAGCCAATCAAATTCGCCACTCGGCAGGGACCAATTGGGTGAAGGGCCTTTCCCAAGAATAGGAGGCTCTCCTTTTCCATGCCAACCCAGGACTGATACCTTTGGTGGAAATTCACTTGGCCACTGTGGTTACTTATCCAGAGAAGATGGACCTTCCGCCACGATTTTCCAAGGAAGTCTGCGAATCCGTTAATGTCAACACCACTCCAGCATCACTCTCTCTTCAAAAAGTAGTGAATGGCTGGTCCCATTGCGCCAAGGATAGAGTGGAATTGGTGAATCTTGGAACAACAAACAATCCCAAATTTATCAAGATTAACGCGGATGCTCCTAATCCCATTAAACAAGCTGCTATAGCCTTGTTCCATGAATACCACGACATCTTTGCATGGAGTCACGAGGACCTCAAAGGTATATCATGGACCTTGGCTGAACATACCATTGACCTGGTACCAAATGCCACCCCTGTGCAACAGAGGCGCTACAGAATGAATCTAAATTATGTGACGAGGGTCAAGGCAGAATTGGACAAGCTATTGCAGGCCAAATTCATATCACCGGTAGACTCGGTTCCTTGGTTGTCCCCGATGGTGATCATTCCCAAAAAGAATGGAGCACTACGTATTTGTGTTGATTTTCGCAAACTTAATGCGGCTACCAAGACAGACCATTTTCGATTGCCATATATGGAAGAAATCATAGACGAAGTTGCTGGCCATGAGATGTATTCATTCCTAGACTATTTCTTTGGATACTACCAAGTAGCCATAGCAGAACAAGACAAAAACAAAACAGCTTTTTCAACAGAGTGGAGGCCGTACCAGTTTGAGAGAATGTTATTTGGAGCCAAGAACGCACCCATTACGTTCCAACGAGTGATGGAGTTAATTTTTCGGCCATACTTGAAACAGTTCTTCTGAATTTATTTGGATGATGGAACTGTGTATGGACGAAGGAAGGATCACGTAACTCACCTGAGACAAATATTCCATGCCTGCCGACCAACGGTGTCAGCCTCAATGCCGATAAATGCATGTTTCTCTTCTTTGCAAGGGTCATCCTTGAATATATAGTTTGCAAATATGGCAAGGTACCTGACCCAGCAAAAATCAAGGATATCTTGGACATCACACCTCCAAAGGACCAGAAGGGTGTACAATGCCTCTTTGGTCTATCCCATTTCAACAGTATTTACGTCGAGAAACTGGCACACATCACCGCGCCCATCACTGCGTTGAACCATGCCAAGTATACCTACTCCCAAGATTGGACGCCCGCGGCCCAAGACGCCTTGGATTAAATCAAGTTAGCATACTCCAATGCACCCATACTCATTGCCCCTGATTGGTCCAAGCGATTCCATGTACACACGGATGCCTCCAAATATTGTCGTGGGAGTCATATTGACTCAGAATGTTGATGGAAAACATGACCAACCCGTGGCATACGCAACGCGTCTATTAAACTTGGCAGAACGAAACTCCTCCACGACAAAAAGGGAAGCCCTGGCAATGATTTATGTTGTTAAAAAATTCCGCCACTATTTCTTAGGGAATAAGTTTCGTTTCATGGTTGACCATCATAGTCTTTCATATTTGGTGAACTAACCGTTAGTCACAGGAAGAGTAGCTAGGCAAATTATGATACTTTTATTATACGACTTTGAGGTAGTATACATCCTAGGTAAGCGGCACATAGTCACTGATACTTGTCCAGTGACACCAATACCACCAAGGAAGGTATAGACGACTCATTCAATGAGCCATACATCCAATCTGCCGCCGTAGATGTCCAAGAATGCCAACATTGTTACCAGACTAGTTATGACCATCCTAACAGAGACCCATACATCCAAGCTGCCACCGTGGATGTCCAAGGAGTCAAAGATTGGACGACTCATATTATCCTTAAAAAAAGGTGACGTTTCTGCTGACCTCACAGGCACCACAAAAATTAGCTTTGTACGCACCACCTTGCCATACATTGTCATCCAAGGACAGCTTTACCGCCGCGGCCTTGAGCAAGAAACCTGACAATGTGTACCTACCCAGGAACAGCGAGGGATCATAACCCACCTCCATGACGGCCCAGTAGGAGGACACCAAGGCCCGGACACCACGATTAAAAAGATTTTATTCGCAAAATATTGGTGGCCTACACTCAATAACGACGTCTATGCCTACATCAAGAAATGCCATGCTTGCCATGTGCCTACCACGAATTTTCAGTACCAAGGCAAGGTTCCCCTGAAGTCAACGCCTTTGTTAGGACTGTTTCTCCGTTGGGGACTAGATTTTGTGGGTCTCATACGACCTGCAACTCGCCAAGGTTATAAACATATCTTGGTCTCTGTTGATTTTGTGTAGGTAAGGAACCCCATTTCTCTAGTAGTGTAGTCACAGCAACATTCATATACGACAACATCATCACACGTTTTTGGTGTCCACTAGAAATCGTCTCGAATCAAGGTACGCACTTTGTTAACTCAGTGATCGTGGATCTCATGGAAAAGCACATCATCAAGCATAGAATTAGCACGGTTTACTATCCACAAAGAAAACACTATTACCCACGGAATACATTGTTCCTACGTTCCAATCCATGCAACCAAGAGATTATACGCCACACAGGGTGTTAGCAACCCGCATCCAAGATATCCATCATCTAGACACTACTAGAGAAATGGGGTTCCTAACCCGTACAAAATCAACAGAAATTCTGTTGGTTCTGTGCGGGTTAGGAACAGTTGATTCCGGAAAATCAACAGGAACTTGTTGGTTCCAAGAGAAAACTTGTTGGTTCTGTGCAGATGACTAAATGTGTGCTACGTTAAACCCATTCTCTGTTGGTTCCAACAGATGTGTGTTGGTTTTGTCTTGGTTTTTACGCACTCTCTAGTAGTGAGAAGAAGTCCGAGCATTCGCTATGAAGAATATTACGAACTAACAAAAACTTAGTGCCAAATACTTCGAAGCCTCTCAATTAGTGCGGACATTCCAAAAAGGCGACCAAGTTCTCTAGTGTCCAAAAGATCCAAAATCAAGAAAACCAAGTTTGAATCTATCTGGCATGGGCCATATCGGGTCCAATTAGTTCTACCAAACAATATTGTGCTCTAGGTAAACAATGACAACTATGACAAACAAGCGACAATTGTCAATTCACGAAAACTCAAACACAACCACACTGCATCCCCGGACGTATCTCCTACCATGAGTCTAGGACAACTACATGAAACCTTGTCAGCCGAGGCAAAAATCAGAGCACAACAAGCACACTCCGAGGACTCCAAGGACACCATTGACAACCAAGGAAACTCCAAGGACTTTAAGGAATCCATCGACAACCAGGAGGCCATGGGGACAGTCCTTCCTCAATTCCACGTAAGCCACCTCCAAGTATTCCTAGACTACCCAGACCAAGTGTACGAGCCTAATCAACAGGGAGGTCATGGAAATCATTGGAAAATTAACAACAATAGTTTGAACTTCCAAGTAATCCTAAGCGAGCCATGCTATATACATGGATATCATGGACATCTGGGACATCAGGGACATGAGACAGTCGACATCATTGATCTAATCAGCCTCCAAGCAGCCCTTAATCACATAAATCCCAGTATGTGCCATGGACACCATGAATGCCATGATAATTGGACACTCAACTTCCATGATAAGCCATGCATCAATAGAACAACGCCGCCACATTCTACGCTAGGATTTCAAAAGCCTATATCAGTCGCCAAAACCATCCCCTGGCCCTCATGTCATCCTACGCCACCACCACAACTTCAACTTCAGGACTTATATTTACAGCTCTCACCTCCCTCAGCCACTTGCGCATTCTGCATTTTTGCTCCCCTGTCTCTCTCATTCCATTTCATTCCAAGTTTACAAGCCCTCTTCTACCTGTCTCCCTTCTCAGAAATCTTCACTTTTCTTTTGATACACCTCCCATTTCTCGGAAATTGGATTTCTAGTATCCTCGGAAATCCTAGACGCCATGGTTGCCAGTATCGAGCGCAATACAATCTTCATTCCGCACATGATGCAGGAATAGAAGCGAAAACCCGATGGCGCCTAACTGACCCACACCAATCTTATCAGATATTGGACGCGTTTGACGGGGACCGTTGACATCGCACGCTGTAAGGCATTCTTGAAGTCCATGGCAGATCGTTGTGAGGACAAGGAAAATCCCTTGGGCGTCGTGGATGGCGTGCTGGTGCAGTACTCACAGCGGTACCTGCACTAGTTTCTTAGCTGCGATGGCACGGGAGTCACAAATTGGAATGCTGAGTGCGCCACTCCAAAGCCCAATGTCAAGGAGGCGGCCAAGGATTTCCAACCAAAGCCGGACGTACGGCAGGTACGATGTTTACGCTCTGGGGGCCATAATGAACGAACCATGGTTTGCTAGAATGCGTGGTACTCCGAGTCAGATCTTCTTCTTGAATGACTGTAATAGTATTCAGCGGAGGCACCTTACTGTTTTATTGTTGGCCGGTCAAGGGGAAAAAATCAATAGGGGTGTTCTTCCAGATGATAATTTCTGTCTCCAGCTGCGTGGACACCGTAGAAGGCGTGATTAATAGAGCCCCACCGGGCCATTTCTTACGCAGTACATTGTCCAATTCCAGGCCTTCCACAAGGAACACAACCAGCCAACGCTCAACTTTAGGAACGAAGTCAAAAAATAAGGCAAGACTGTGTTTGGCCAATATCAGCATGCCAACACCTCTAAAACTAGGCATAACCTAATGCACCATGCCGTTGCTGCAGCCATAGCCGCTCTCTACGGTGACCAAGCACCTATAAGACACCACACACAGGTACTACGTGAGGAGACTCGCCCCGACCGCCGACCTGCAACCCGCCGATCGCGCTACAAACAGCAATCTGGAGACAAATTGCACTCTGCAAAGGAGGCCAAAATGTTACCAGACCAAGACATACGCCCGCCACGGATGACAAAGAGATAGGAGAACGGTGGAACTGGCAGTGATTTACTTAGATAGCGGACCAGGCTTAAGTATAAGAGTATTTGTACGATAGAGATGAGACACTTCTTGGTTTTTGGGACTTATGAGTATTTTATTATGCTCGGGTTTTTACACCTGGAAGTCACTCCTTGCATACTCCTTGTTAAACATGGACTCCATGGCTGTGCTTTCATGTAATGCATAGGTTCAAATCCTTTGTTTAACATAGTTCTGCAGACTCAGCCTCTGTATTGTACAAATCTACTATTACATCCTTGAAATAAACGCATGTTCTTGCATTCTTTGTCTCTACTGTTGTGTCCCAACTACAAATCCCATTATGCTGCTATCTAACTTGGAAGATTGGGATACAATGTCTTCTATCTGTCTGGCTAATTCTAATGTAAGTACTTAGGAAGAGTATCCCTGCTCTCTAACTACTCCTTGTACCAAACTGTCCTTGCTCTGAGCTCCGTCTCCATGTGCAAAAGTCAAACTCACCTACCCTCTGCTTTTTTGTCTTCAAAACACGCACTATCCAAGAGCACCAAGGACGTCTAGGAACTGACTCTCACTTGGTTCAGTGCTCCCACTTAATCAACTAACTGCCTCAGTAATAGTGTATTCTTCTCTGACCTTGTCTAACTTCCAAGGAGCCCAAGTACGCCAAGGTAGTTCAAGACCGTATGTTAAAGTGACCCAGCGTATATGTGTGTACACAAATATATATTACCCTGGGGGAACTAAGGCACGTCTTGGAACTGGAGTACTTACACATCCAAGACTACTCTCTGACAAGGCTTAACTTGATCACGTAACCTCTGTCCTACCCCTTGTCTTCCCTGATTAGGCAGCTTTGCTAGCGTGTGGCTGGTCTCAGTCATCTCCATATAATTACCCAGACTAACAAAAATTCTTGTTGGTTCTGACCATATACCTATAAAACTTTCAACCTTTTCCATGCATGCATCATCTTAAATAGGCATACTTTGGTTTACTGGAATATCCTTGAAGAAATTTGGTCTCTACTAGTATTGGCCACTACCCTTATTGCTGAACCCTTAAAGGACAAAGGAATTTCGGATTTCAAAGATAAATTCAATTGATCACATTAACAAAAATGAAATTTATATCGAAGAAATTAAATCAATCAAGAACATTGTATGTGATATTTGAGAACAAAGACATTTAAACAGGCGGAGTGTCCACAAAGGACGTACTCAAAATTGCAGGTAATATAAGATTTTCTACACTTAACTTCCTTCGAGCATATTAGCTATGAATCTAGTTCCTTGCATAACAACGTTTCGGATTACACTAAAAGAAAGATACTAAAACTGTTTGGCACCTCATTGTGGATCCTATACTAATAACAAGTCATCTATTCTTACACTTGGTTGGACTTAAGTATCAAGTGGTGTAAGCATGAATTGGCTAAATGTCTATGATTCTTCACCTTTTGTCATTGATCAACATAACATGTGACGTTGGATTTCAATCATCAAGGCAAAATCATATATTTGAACCTAGAGAGCATCAAACGCATGTCCCGTTCGAACAATCTAGTTCATATCACATTATCATGGGCAAACCAAAATTCACAAAGAAATTAAGTTGGAATACATCAACCTGTATGTACATAGGAAAAAAAACTCTAGTCCGAAGGGCCACAGTGAATGAAGGGTTGTTGGGTAGTGGGTACTTGCTAATGCCTTCTTTCAAAAGTGGACCCTGTGAAACCAATATGTATATGTAGTTAGTGAAACAAAACAAGCTCTTTTAGTCAAACTTCAATGCTTCAAATGGGTTATCATCAAAACTCATGACCTCATTCTTGAACATTCCAATCTTCTTCCTCTACAATCACCAAATTTGTAGGTGAATCCTCCGCCAATACATCAGATGTTGCTTCTAAATTATTGTCCTCCTGATCATCATTGTGGAGAATTGTGGTACCCTCCATGAACTTGGTCCGGTAAGCATCACATGATGCCTCAATACGTTCCATGCGAGTGGCATTCTCCATTTCATAAAATTCCTTCCTGAGGTTTGTGTACCAGGAAATCCATTTGTCCTTCCCTGCAATGAACCTAGATAAAAAAAACATTCAAACTAATATATCATTTAGAATGTGAAGGTAAAAATATATTCACAGAACAAAGTGTCAATATCAACTATAAATATGATACTAACATGTCATTGATGGATTTTGCACGATGCCATTCTACAATTGGAGTCACTAAAGTTTTTTTTTTCTTCTCATTTTTAGACCAGTCTTTTTCAAGAAACACTGTTCTCATGGACTTTGTCACCCTAGAGTTCAAAGTTGGGGTATTCATAACCAAATTAGCAAGCACTTTGGAATTATGCAATTTTTCCAGCTTAGATAGGTCAAGAACTCCCTCACCCATTTTCTTCATTCCAATGAGTTCCTCCAATTTATTTTCCTTATTTATTAGCGATAGGAGAATTGGACATGATCTTGGAGCTGCTTCTTGATTGACTTTCACTGCTAATTTCTCATATGCCACCTGTGCCCTCTCCTTCCATTGCTTTTGTTTCTTCCAAAACTCCTTTCTCGCCCTCTAAAAGGTATTTGTCGTCACCTTCAAATTCATTGCTTTGGAGTTGACAATTCTCTTCTTCATTTCCTTTTTGTTTTCATCTACCTTAGGCCATGGCTTCATAGTGGGTACGAAAATGGCATGATGTATTTTTATGTGTTGTGTCATGTGATGACGGTACTTGAATGGGCTACAGTGACATTTCTTCCCATTACCGTGGACAAGGCATTTAAATGGCTTTTGGTGAGTGGAGATATTAGCCCAATGCTCCCCCGCGACACCACCCCCCAATACAATCTTCACCATTGGCACATCATTTGTCTTCTTCACCATCTTTGAACATCATTGGAAATATATTAAAAAGCACATTAGTAACACTTTCCAAATATACACCAAACCAAATCAATAAAATGCAAATCTAAACTACAAAGACTCCCAAGAACAAATCCTCGGATTGTTTTTGTAAAGGACTGTTTACCGTAAATTAGGAGTTACCAATAGGTCTACCAGTTTGAGTTTTACTCGGTAATTTTCCAAGTTACCCAACAAATAGATCTAGGAAACACTTTTTTACCGATCTGACCTAACGGTCAAATCTGGTTGTACTGTGGTATAAAAGCAATAGAGCCAAACTCATTGGCACGCCACATTTTCCAAGATAACTGATTTCTTGCCTAAAGTATTCTCTTCTGATTTTATGCCTACCGAGTAGTTTTCTGTCTGTACTTGCATACTTTGATCAGTATGTCTTTCCTTGGTCTGTGACTACCGACCTAGTTTTGAATGTTTCACATTGAATTTCTTTTAACTCCCTTTCTTGGTAGCTACCATACTCTCCGGTACTGATCACCAAATAGGTTTTTACGAGGAGGAGCTACCATTTGGCAACTATCTAGTGTTCAAATTCTAGAAATCGTTTGCTTAAAAGCACGGAGTTACTGATCCCGGTACTCTATGATTGATTAGTATCTGTGTGACGCCGCGCCTGTTACACCATCCGTTTTACCAAGCTCATTAGTTGTTATCATAGTCCGGTTATCTCCATTCCGATACACCAGACTTTCCCATGGCCCGACCCCATACTCGATCTGCAGGACCACCAACCGAGTTTGACCTCGATGCAATCACGACTTCTAACGCTCGCATTCACTGCAATGTACAAGATCTGCTACCTTCACCGATGTTCCGAGCCACTCATCCGACATGACGGCCTCAACCTTTGCTCACGGCGAACGAATTACCGATCCCTCGGGAACTTCAAACCGCACGACATCCACACTCGACTACCTCGCAGCGCTCGTCTTCCGACGTGGTACTCCTCAACCTAGCAGCTACCGGGGAAGACGTACACCTGACAGACAAAGAACGGGAAAATCAGTTCTGTTCCTAGGTATTTCTTCAGTCCTCGGCAATCCACGACCGACTTCAACAACTACTACACGAAGACGCAACGGATCAAGAACTCATTGCTGCTCTAGAACCGAGACCTCAACTCGACCTCGATTTAGCTGCGTCTCGATTACAACTTCCACATTTACATTTACGCCAGTTTCGACAAGATCAAGGACGTGCCCCATCCATGCATCACACAATTCGACCACAACCGATTCCAGGACCTCAATATCCGGTGCAACAACTATTTTTTGGATTTCATCCTCCACACCACCACCATCAGGTTTGTCCCAGACCCCCTATTTGGTTTTGCACATGTTGTGGCCATACTGACCACCCTTCCTTTCCCTTTCTGTACAACTACCTTTAACCTCGCCGCATTGTGGCTCCGCGAGTACCGACTCCAACCTACCGACCTTTCGGCGACACAAGCGTCCGTAATCCGCCCATTGGTCGACGCCCTACCTCTACCGCCCGAAAAGCGGTACCATATCCCGAATACAAAATCGGTAAGTGCCCCAAAACACATTGCCGTAAATTTGAATCTGCTATTAGATTAAATGGCAAAATGGAAACCATGGTCCAACTAGAATTGTTCGGTAATTCTCTCACAGAGTAAGAGTCAAACTGGTTTGCATATCATAGACAGATAAATCCTACCAATACATTGCAGGAGGCGTTTACCGCATTCAAAAGGCGCTACCGTACCATCAAGACGGACGACCAAACGTACATCCAATTTCGTACAATCAACTAACAATCAGATGAATCTGTCGACGACTACGCCGAACGTCTCCAGCAACTAGCGGAAAATCTAACAGTACATCCAGATGATATGTTCATGTAGAGCAATTTCCGCGCTGGCTTATTGGAATATATGCAGGTAGCCACGGTAGGACTTCAAGGTCAGACGTTTTCCGAAGCAGTGGACTCGGCAGGCACTGCGGAAGAAGGCTTACCCAAATCTTGGCATCCGACTCTTCTATCGACTACTACCGGAGACAATCCTCAACGTAACCTCAAATGTACCGGATGCGGACGTATGGGCCATGAATGGGGAACGTGTTACCGAAATCCGGCAAGTGACTATGGGAAGAACACTGACACGGCTTCTGTACATCAGATCCAAACTCAGCCAACACCGACTCCGGTAAGTACCGAAAACCGCCGTAATTCTCCTGTTGGAACCCCGGTACAACGGGGAAACTTAGTAGTGTGAGCGTAGAGCGGAGAGCGGAGAGCAGAGTTTGGAGAGCGCAGATTTTCGTTTTTAGAAATCATTTTTGGTAGGAAAAAGGCCTATGACCGTGGACAGTGGGTTATTTTTAGCTATTATTTTTGGAAATTAGGATATTTTGAGTTAATTTTTAAAGAAAGGGACACCAAATCCATAGAAATGGGTAGAATTCTCGAAATCCTAGTTCAAAACAAAGTAATGGATTTTCAATCATTTATCGCGGCATTACTTACAAAAAACAATACATTTTTGTTTTTGTATGGTTTTCAATTAAATTAGGGATGACGTCGTCATTAAAAACCATCAAAAGTGCAAATAGAACAAGGACTCTTGTGAACACCGATGTAAATAATCCAACACAGAAAACCTCATATAAAATCCAAATCAAACCAAAACATTAGGAGCTCAAGTTTTCACAATCTAGAGGCCTAATAAAGGGCTAGGACTCCTTTCAACATCACTACCCTTGCCTTGTTTAGCCTCTATATCCAATAATCTGTACACCCCCCTATCAAACTTCTGGATGCAACTTGGGGGTGGTGAATGTGCAAGCGCTTACTGACGGGCAACCCCAGCGGCATACGATGGCAATCCGAATCCCCTTGGAGGGCTGCTAAACAAACTTGGATGGAGAACACGGATTGGACTTGCCCGTGGAACTCTTGAAACAAGAATATAAGAGGATACATAAGCATTAGTAAAGAAGGAGAAGAGAAGAAGATGAACAATGGTATGCCAAGTGAACAAACCAACTTACTTACAGTGCCTCTCGCGTCGTACAATCTTGGAGGGAGGCTCCTTAGAATCAGATTCCTCAAGGTGAATAGTAGGCTGGGGTTGAGGTACGGGATCCCGCATGGGGCAAAGGATGGCCTCAAAGATCTCTGTGTCCGCCTCCAAAGCTACAATGTGGCGCTCACCCTCACGACACGCACTAGTAGAAGCACCTAGAAGAAAAAAAATGAATGAACAAAACAAAACCACAAGGTTTGATAAAACTAGACACTCTATTGATGAAATTATTAGCATCTAAAGATGCCAATACAAATGGGCTACAAGGTAATCGATACTTGGACCCATTACATATACAAACAGAGTGCTTTCCTTCGAAAATCACTCTGAAGCTCTATTAAGACCACATCTTTTAAGTTTCTTTTCGTTACCTGCATTATGGGAGGGATTACATATATATGACAAAGTAACTCAAGCGGTAACGTGAGGTTGTAAACCTGAAGCGCTTGGGCTCGAACTTCATCACCTCCGCTTCCTCTAGCCTCAACTCTGGAGCCTGCTCTGCCTGCTCCACCGGTTTGCCCTCGAGCACCAGCGGTTTTGCCTTTACCACCAGGGTTCATTCTCCGAAACACGTACCAAACCCGCCTGCTTTTGGTTGCTTTGGAGAGTCCTTTGGAAAGTAGCTAGAGACATGAAAGTCATGATTTTCATTCAAAGAACAATTTTGTAGTGTATTTTTTTCAATTTTCATTCAGATGATCGTCATTGTCATTCAATTATCCCAAAATTTATACTAAAAAAGTGTTATTTATCATTTGGAAAAGTCCTTCGTGAGTCATTAAAACCACTGATGACAGAGCTATTCTAGTGCTTTTGATAGCTCATTGTTGACAATATTGCTTTCATTTTGTACTATGTGTTTTATATACATGTTGGAAACATTGACATATCACTTTCCTCTCTAATTACAATTTAAATCAAACATCACATTGAAAATGCCTTGGAAAAAGCACTGATGACAACTTATGTGGTACGTGTTTTGGAGAATGGACCCACCACCCTGCCAAAACATATGGGAATCTCAAGAACTGAGCGACCATCTTCATGCATGAAACAATGCAAACAAACACACAACCAACAAAGCGACCATCTTCAAGTATTCAGCTTCAAATACCATCTTCACACAGTGACCTTCAAAACCAGACAATGGAGCGTCGCCAGAAAAATGGGACAAGATAACGTGAGGTTGTGTAATAGCTCTACATCGGAGAATGGAGGCTCGGTTTTGCAAGTGGCCGCTACAGCGCGTATCATTCGCTGTGGGGAGCTCGACTAGGATTAGTCGGGAACGGATCTACAGCGGGGAACGGGAAGGGAACGGGAGGGGAACGGAGGCAGCAGGGAACGGGAGGGGAATGGTTTAAGCGATCAGGACAGGGGAGATCGGCACAGGAACAGAGGAGCCTAGATACCCTCCCTGTCCCTATACCCAATACCGGCCCCAACAAACCCGCCCCTGTCCCTATACCCGCCGCCCAAAACCGGATATCAAAAAGTCTAACCCCTACATGTACCTACCCGTTGAACACAAGTAGATTCTAGTGTCAAAAGTAGATATTAGCATGCTTAGATGCACATGAGGTGTACATGAGCATATAACCTACCCAACAAATCTGACAAAAATGTAGTTGAAGGCCTCTTCAATATAACCAAGAGGTCCCCATCACATTGATTTATTGTTATTGGTGCATAATTTAACCCCTAAATGACGGAAGGGGTAAGGGCAAAACATAAATAGGTTATTGAAAATTAATTCTTCAACTTTGATGAAGTTTGGTCCAAAAGAGAAAATGAGAAGCTTGATGTGTAGTAATTATCCCTACGGTCAAATTTTAAAAATTAGCTTTTTATCTTCTCATAATGAATTTAGAAGCATTGAACTTCAAATATTTATTAACATTTTTTACGCTCGGGTAATATTTTACAAATTTTCAAAGTTGCAAGACTACCTATACAAGTCATTGGAATCCCCTTCACCCTTAATCTGAATATTATAGTTGCTCAGTAAATGTTTCATATTTTAAAATAAAAAATATAATTTTGGGGCATTTTTCTCATATAGTTTATTGTTAAATTGATCTTTCATAGTTATTAAAATAAAAATGAAATTTATGTGATTTTAAGGTTTTTAAAACTTAGACTAACTTTTTAAGGTTTGATAAAACTAGACACTCTATTCTAAAATTTAAAAAGGAGAACATCATTACTTTCTCCAAATAGTAAGTTTTCTAACACTAGACAATGTAGAATTTGAAAATTTCTCTCGAGTGGAGTTTAACTCGGATTGACATGATTCAAATTGGATTACAATATTTTTTAATTTCTATAAAAAAGTTTTCTCTATTTCAGGCAGCTTGTAAAAAAAGGAAAGAGACCATAAAATGGTTGAGCCGTCACTTAGGGGTTAATAGGCTTTCCAAGGCGACTTGGATGGAAATCATCATAGGTTGTATGAGAAAGTTAGAAGGCTTCAAATATGTTCATGATCCAGTTTCTAAACGCAAAACGTGAAGGGGTTATTAAAAAAAGAATTGAAAATGGTAAACAAGAGTAAGACAAAACATGAAAGAATGTAAAACTAGAATTAGTTAAAAATATGAAAGGAGGGAAATGGTGAAGGAATGAGAGAAATAAAATGATCAAGGAATGAGAGAAACTCCATGGTTGCCAATCCCCTGGATCCGTGGGATTAAGCACCATGGAGTTTCTCTCTACACAAAACTCCATGGTGCTCAATCCCACGGATCCATGGGATTGGACACCATAGAGTTTTGTGTTGAGAAAATCTCCATAAAGGCTAATCCCACGGATCCGTGGGATTAGACACCATGGAGTTTCTCTCTATACAAAAGTCCATGGTAGCTAATTCCATGGATTCCGTGGGATTGGCCACCATAGAGTTTTGTATTAAGAAACTCTCCATAAAGGATAATCCCATGGATCCATGGGATTGGCCAGCATGGAGTTTCTCTTTACACAAAACTCCATGGTAGCTAATCCCATGGATTCCGTGGGATTGGCCACCATAGAGTTTTGTATTGAGAAACTCTCCATAAAGGCTAATCCCACTGATCTGTGGGATTGACCAGCATGGAGTTTCTCTATATACAAAACTTTATGGTAGCTTATCTCATGGATTCCGTGGGATTGACCACCATAGAGTTTTGTATTGAGAAACTCTCTATAAAGGCTAATCTCGCAGATCCGTGGAATAGGCCTGCATGGAGTTTTTCTCTACACAAAACTCCATGGTAGCTAGTCCCATGGATTCCGTGGGATTGGCCACCATAGAGTTTTGTCTACAGACCCTTTCACAACCAAAGGTCCCCCGCCTCCTACCTCTACCCTTGTGTGCAGGATTTGTAAGGCGCCTCCAATTTGCCTTGCACTTTGTGATGCAAAGATTTTCTATGTCCTCAGCAAAGACTCCTCCCAACGTGTGTGCATTCATATCGGTGTCCATAGACATCCCATCAAAGTTGGCCACTGTAGGGATAGTCGCATACGAATCAACGCGTTGATTAAGGACCACGTCGAAAGAACCCCTCAAGCCACACACAACAAGAACGTCCATGAGGCGAGCAACGATCTTCTAGGTGAGTTCCTTCTACGCCATGATACTCAAACGCATCGCCTTCTATCGTTAGAGGAACTCAAACCCGTCTTCGACAGTTGTAAATAATTGAACTCACCATACCTTCGTAACAAGGTTACTTCATTCAAGTACTTGCGGAGATTCGGAGTCATGGATGGCATCGCCCGGCTTAGAGGTGTTAGTGATGGAACTTGCGTTCAAAAAAACCAATTCCCCGGTCAAGGTGATGACACGGACAAGGTCTTCGTCTTCAAGATGTCTAAAGTTGGCCTAGGGAGTGGTGTAGACTTGGTTCGTCGTATGCAGCCCGACGGTGATCTCGAGGCAGCATGGATCATGTCCGACCATGTCAAGCGAGTCACAGGTTGGACAACCATGGCCGCCCATGTCTATGACGCCACCTATCAGCGCGTCATGACGATTGCCTGCTCTGACTTCTAGTCGGAGGATAAAGATGCCCAAGTGCACTTTTAGCACAACCTCAACCACGTCATGGCCCGACACGGAATCCCAAAGCCGAATTTTAAAGGATTCAAGGCCGATAGTGCGCAGGCCAACTGGAACGCCGTGCGTATCATCTACGGGTCCGGGGATCCCAAAATTATAATGGAGGGCCGTGAGAGGACGTGCTACTTCCATTGGAAGCAATCATTGGAGAACTACACCAAACAATATATCAAACACGATTTGCAGGAACAACACAAGCATCTCTGCCTCCAGTATCGAAACGCCTCGTCAATGCTAGAGGCAGAGACACAATATTGTGCCATCAAAGCTTGGTGGAGCTCATCAAATTGTACCTCCGACGATGGATTGCGACATCTTGATCTCTGGCTTGTGTTTTGGCATTTCCGATATCTTCAATGAGGTAGCTTCATGGAACTGGTTAGTCTCCTGCTTTCCTGGTCTTGTAAGTTCTTCAATTCTTTGACATATTCAGATTTTCACACTCCTCTATTTTCTTTGAACAGGAGGATCGCATGTCAGAGTCGGACTTTGCTCAAATGCCCTCGTACAATCTTGCCTAGTCCGTCCACAACAAGAGGCTTTAAGCGTCAGGCAACAAGGGCGGCGATTTGTATGTTGCCACCGTAGATGACTACATTCGAGCATTCTTGCAAGTGGTGGCCTACCAGTATCAATTCCTCAAGGGGGGCAATAGTGGCAAAAATCCTAGTAAGGAGGAACTGAAACTTCGTAGCGTCCAACGACGTGTCGAGCGCACCAGTGATCCTACTGTACTACAGAAGGTCTTGTTGGACATGCCCGGAGGCGAGGAATTCTGCACTCGCAATCCGCACCTCGAGGACGCCGAGGTATTTGGATTGCAGAAGCGTAGGTCCGATACCTCTATTGGTGGAGATGATGAGACACACCGCCTCGACACCATCAACTTTTCTCGCCCCCGTCCCGGTAAGGGACTCACTAGATCTAATCTCGTAATTCTACCTACAATTGTCGAAGAGTCTTCCCCAGACGTACAAGAAGTTCAAGCGCCTCCACCGTCCGGGCTCGATTTCCGTCGAGTCACCGTTGTTCAAGAGACCAAGGTTGACGAGTTGCTTTGGCATATAGCCCGTCTCCCTTACAATTCCGGCAAGTCTTGTTGGGCCATGTATGCGGGTACTGGGAAGAAATGCATGGCAAAGCTCGTCACCAACAATTGGAGTGTCCCTTGCCCGGTATACTCTGGAGTCTAGGATTTTTACACAATGCAAAAACGAAAACCTATGAAATTCTTTTTCTGTCCAGACGACATCGAGCGTTGTGTGAAGGGATTGCGTCACAAGTGGGTTGTTCCATTTTTAGACACCCAAGACAAGCCCCCAATTCCTCTCGTGTGGCCTGCCATGCTTGGTACTAAACTCACTCGCTCGGAGATCATGGCCCTTGAGAATGCAGGATTCCAACTTCCCCCTAAGGAGCGCGTCACTCCTACTCGACTCTTCAACAACTCTGCTTCCCCACTCGACTTGTCAAGAGTTCGAATTCCCGACAACCCTCACTACATTCCTCCCACGAGGAAATCCAAGGCTACTCGACGCTCTGGCATTGGACCCTCGACAAAACACAAGCAGAATGTTGGATCTGCTCGAGCCATGCATGGAACTGTTTTGAAGTTGACCATGATCCTCCACCCTCGATTCGGTTGTGTTATCATGTTGCAGTCCAAACCTCCTCCTACGGATGCCATTTACCAAGTGACGGTAAGCTCTCACCCAGACTGTACTTGCGCGGCTTTCAAAGATATCATTATCAAGTTTGGGAGCAGGCGCAATTCCTATCTAAATTGTAAGCACTTGTACTTTATATTTGTTAAGGTTTCTAAATTAGATATTGAAGTTAATCTGTTCACGCAAGCCCCAACCTTTAGTTTCATCGAGGTCAAGCTCATCCTTGAAGGTGGCCTTTTGACACATTCTACCACCTAGACTTGTTCCTGGCTTAGGAATACTTTGTCCCTAATGGACGTGGTCGTTTGTTGACCACGTGTGTACTTGCTCTATCATTCACAAAAATACAAATATGTACTTCTACACTCTACGAATAATACACACCATATTCAATAATATTTATTCTTGTCCAATCATTGCAGTACAATAATTCGTGCATGTCTCTCACACCGTCCAACTCTAGAGTTCCCGCGTTTTAACTACGCCTCCGACGTCCCCAGCTCCTTGAAGCACTTGCTGCATGTTCCCCGTTTGAGTTAGGCGTGCTTACTAGATTGGGCCGAAGTAAATCTACATAGCTAATGGTTTGGTCCTTCATCCGTTCTCTCAATGGCAAAAGATGTGGTGATAACCCTCGCATGCTCTCACAAAATGAGAAAGGCTGTGAAGAATCCACTGCCTCCGTGACCTCTTCTTGCTTGTCAACCGTGTTGTCCTCATCCTCCACCTCTTCTCTTTCCTCCACTGCATCTACTTCTCTTGCCACCACATCTTCCTTCCTCAATTAGTCCGCAGATCGTTGCCACTCGTCCTGCTCCACCCTCCACTTCCAAGCTTGCATGCACTTTGAGAAGGGTGTCATCACATATTTAGGACAATATCATTCTGCAGCACTTTTCTCATTCCTCTGACATTCCGGCAATGGATTAAATGGAATATGGGGATCTTCTAAACTTACTATCTCCTCATCCCCTCCTAGGCCGTCAAATATATATCTCTCATCTCCCATCACAGACTACTCGTCTACAATCTTGTTGTGTTTGAGTGTAAGGACGTCCTTATATATTGAGTCGTGACAACTTTTTCTACCACAATGAATTATTGCTATAGTCCAAGTTGTAGGAATCAAATCAACAAGTAGCTAGAACAAAGAAAAAATTGATGAGATAAGAATGCCACAACTACGTGCTTTGTCTCTTGTGCCTTGTCCTTTTATTCACTTAGTCTTCAATAGCATCAATCTTGTTCACTCATTGAAACCTTTTTTCACTTCTCCATTTGCTTTGATTTTATACTTAACCTTTATTTCTCAATTATCTATTTATGTGTCTATTTTAAGTAATTAAATTCAATCAAAAGTGTACCAAAAAAAAGTGGTTGTTTTTTGTGGACCTCATTTCCACGGTAATGGGTCAAAAAAATACTATTATTAACATGAATCTCGAATATTCTTTGGAATATTCAAATCTTTCAAAAAATTAGCTTAAAAATACTAAAAATATTACTATTTTTAATTGCTACCCGCTCTTCGCTCTCCAAATTTGCGCTCTCTGCTCTTCGCTCTCCGCTCTGCGGTCACATAGAAGTGTCGTCCCGGTACAACGGTACCCATGCAATGTATGTGGCTCACTAGAGCACCCGGGACATCGTTGCCTACTTCTATTGGATGGGGATGTTAAAAAAGCCATTAAAAACAAATTACCTGCAAACTCAGGATCCTCGATAGTTATTACAGAAGCCCATACAGTCGATATTTCTCATGTCTGCCCTCGCACCCGGTGTCAGACGCAGCGTTCAGACCCGGTAGTACCGGACAATCCTGCACCATCTACCGAAGCACCTCGCACTACTGAGGCGTTCGATTGGCAAGCAAAAGAGCAGCTGCGCGAAGAAATGATACAGACGGTCCGTGAACTGCAAGACCTCTCACCTTTGGATCCCTTAATTGTCCCCCGAGATACCAACTACGCATTTCAATTACCTGCGGGCTTTTTGTCAAGTGGGCAAAATCCAACAATCCTGCTAAGGATGTTCGATGACGCTGCATGATGTCTTTGGTCGCTCTCTTTCATCGTGCACCTTCATTGAATGATTTATACTTATTTGTACCAAGTTTAGTAACACTTGATACTCGTGGCACGACAATCTTTGATTGCAATATGTAACGCCGTTCACGGTCACCTACATTGTGGATTAGGGTATACGTGATTACGACTTTGCTTCATGTATAATAATAACCTACAGAGTGGTTTAGGATATACTATATACAGCTAATTTCTACTTTCGGTTGCATATCTGCTCCAACTTAAATCCACCATTTTTGGGAAAGTTTAGTGCTGATTCTTGTATTCCACATCCCCATTTTCACTTCATATACAATCATTGTATAATTATATTGTCTACCTTCCGTGATACATTTGTCTCTGCCTTTTATTGGCTGGTCACAAATCATTCAAACCTATTCAATGTTTAAACCTAGCATATGAATGTGATTTGAGCACAACACCTCATAAAATTTAGAGGCTTCTAGATGATATTATGAACACTTTGAAATTCCATTGTAGCCTTTCTACTACAGGTCATCCCGCCAGAAAATGTAATCTGTGCATCCCCTCTTGATTACATTTTTCATCCGGTTCAGGAGATCCTACTATGCAAATCATCCCAACTCCACAACACCGTACAAGATAGAATAAAACATACATCCTCTTCATGTGTACATGGTTTACTATACCCAACTACCATGGCATGGAGTAATTCAAATGAGTTAAAAAGAACTCGAGTATGACGTTGTACTTTTATGTTCTACAACACTAGTTGCACAATAGTTACGAATTGCTTTTTCTTATACTTGGGGGTTGGGTGGTACTAAACATGTACGAGTACATGTGAGTGCACAATAATGGTATTAATTTGAACATTGCAAAGTTTGTATACATAAAATAAACACATAATTCAGAATCTGATAATATTCACGTATTTATACTCCAATGACATTTAAACAGGTAAAACATTTGTATACAAATGTATTTAGACATATAACCTCTCGTATAGAAGGGGATTTTTAGAAGGGGATTCAGGAACATAATATACAATGCACCCCTCGAGACGATACACCATTGTCATCACTAAGAACAATGCCCTATCAGACATTCTTGCACAATTTCAAGGTCAAAAAACATCATATTAAGTGCGCAACGTAAAAAGGAAAATAATGTCATCAAGAGTCGGAATGAAGCAAGAACAGGAACTTGTTGGTTCCAAGAGGAAAATCAACAAGAACTTTTTGGTTCCAAGAGAAAACTTGTTGGTTCTGTGCAGATGACTAAATGTTTGCTACGTAAACCCATTCTCTGTTGGTTCCAACAGATGTGTCTTGGTTTTGTCTTGGTTTTTACGCACTCCCTAGTCGTGAGTCAGGTACTTCTTCAATCAATCCGGGAATGAACGGTTCGTCATCCAAATCCATGTACGATTTCATTAACAAGGGAATTGTTGGATAATCCTTTTCTCGCAACTTCATGATCCAACGGCCAAACGACGCATCAACGTCGTCATGGGTGTGGCCAATAACTATAAACCACACCTGAATTTCTTCAAAATGCCCTTCGTAACTAGAAGCGACCAAACAGTTATCTAACTGGACATGCAATATTGGAGGCAATTTCGTAAACATGGTCCCTTCTTCGGCGAGTTTGCAAGGTATGGAGTTGAGGGTGCAAACAAGGTAAAACGAGCCACTAAGGACGTCATCAGTGCTTAGAAAAAGGTTTGTGGAAGAATTGTCTTGTCTTAGAAGTTGAAAAGAAGTGAATTATCTCTATTCTAAAGTTCTAGTACTATTTGTGTAACATATAATGGACCTCATTGGTTATTTTAATAAATATTTATGTTTGTTTAGCACTAAAATAAGCATGTCATCAATGCTTTATGTCCTTAATAAGCACCTACATGGATGAAATATGTAGATGAATTCTTCATTATGTATCACGAAGATACAATTTTTCGTGACCGTTCTAGGAAGGAATGGAGTTAGGGTTTTGGATGAGAGGTTCTATTGAATGGATGTGTGACAATGCTCATCTACTATCAATGGCACTTGTACATTTCTCAGCCACTGTTCGAGAGGGTTGTTTGCCGCTAGGGTTTGCAGCGCAATGTTTTGCATCGCTTCTCTGATATTTGGTGCCCCGTCTCGTTGTCTTGTCGTCTTGCCGCTAGGGTTTGCAGCGCAATGTTTTTCATCTCTACTCTGGTGTTTGGTACCCCCGTCTTGCAGTCTTGCCGCTAGGGTTTGCAGCGCAATATTTTGGATCTTGTTCACCGTGTTTGGTACCCCCGTCTTGCTTACTTGCCGCTAGGGTTTGGCAGGGCAATGTTTTGCATCTCTACTTTGGTTTAGGGTACCCCCGTCCTGCTGTCTTGCCGCTAGGATGCACAGCGCAGGGTTTTTTCCGCAAGAGCTTGTTTGAGAACCTTGTCTTGTTGTCTTGCCGCTCAGGAATTTGCGTCAGTTTTAGTTTTTTGCGCAAGCGATTTAGGGTACCTTCTCTTCTTGTCTTGCCGCCAGCACTTGCAGCGCAGGGTTTAGGGTTGCAGGGTCAAAGTGTTTGCATTTGTAGCTCTATAGATTTCTTTCATTGCCGCTAGGGTTTAGAGCACCAGAAGGGTGATTGTCCTGCCGCTAGGGTTTTGGAGGCGGAGTTTTGCAGCGCAAGGTTTTGCAGAAGAAAACGCCAGCAAGGTTTAGGGTTGTTTACCCTGTAGGGTATGCAGTATTTTGTTTTGCAGTGCAATGTTACGAATTTGAAGCGGTTTTGGGTTAAGAATTTAGATCCACAGGGATTAGGGGGCAGGGTTTTGCAGCTCGCTGTATTTAGAAGTACTGGGTTTTGCAATGCAAGGGTTTGTAAGGGTAATTGGCTATTGATCTTTTAGGGTTGTATTGGGAGAGGTCAGGTGGGAGATGGCGTCATCATTGGAGCAGCAAGGCGGATTTAACTGCTCAACATTGTATGCAGAGAAGAGAAGACGAGGCAACTCTAAGAATCAACGGCGATGTAGGGCTCGTAGGGAGAGTGTAGTCGCAGTTTTCGCTATTGCAAACGTTGAAGTGCTACAACAAGCTGAAGTAGCACGGTCGAGAACAAGGTCTTCGTATGACAGGCAAACCCAGAGAATTAGTGCAGATATAGCTAGAGATCTTGGGCTGTACGCATTGTCTAACTTGCAAGGCCATAGTCGTGATGTTCATCATTTGTGTATTCAAAATTTTTTAGGGCAACCTTTGCTCTCAAGAATCGTGCCCCCTTTTTTAAGAGATCCCGCAGCTGCTAGGGTTGCTACCAAAGTTGTGGCTGGTATTAAGGATGGTGTCACAAGTCATCTCAAAGGTCCCCGTAAGGCCAAAGTGGTCATGGCCAAAGACATAATCTGCACGTGTGCAGCAGGTTCATCTGTGGGCACTAGCAGGATGATCCAGGGTGTGTTAGGACTGGATAGACGAAATGTGAAGAAGGGAATTGAGAGGAGGTTACAACTTGATGCTCAAAAACACGCTTTTTGGTTGTATACAAGTAGATCCAGGAGAGCAGATGCAACGATGAAGGTTGAGGAAGAACTTGTGTGACAATGGTGGAATAATGAAACCTCTATCTCTCCTAATAGGAAAGATCAGGTACGAAAGCGCATAGGAGTCAATCAGTACGAGGAGCACCAGGTGCACTACTTGCAGGTCCGTCATGTATGTTTGAACTAGGTAAACAATTCATTTTCGGAGTTATTGAGCGATTTCTTCACTTGCTGTGGTAAATCAATCACATATAATCTGTGTTTAGGGTTTAGGGGACTTTGGTAATCTCAAAAGAAGCAGTGAATTACAATTTTCCTTCTTGTTTAGGCTTTGTAGTACTGAATTAGCTTTGTGGTATTTATATCAAAGCAATGTTAGAATTATCTAAGTAGTCTAGAATTTGTAGGGCTTGACTCTGATTAGACTAAGGACTGAACTGTTGAACGCCGATTAAAGCAAAGCAAGCTCTGTAGTAATGAAGTCTAAGTAGAATAAGCTTTGTAGTGCTTATGGTTAATCACTGTAAGGTTTGTGGGGCTTAAGTCTAAGGGTAATAAGCTTTGTAGTACTTATAGTTAAGCACTCTAAGCTCTGTAGTAATTATGTCTAAGTATTATAAGCTTTGTAGTGCTTATGGTTAAGCACACTAAGCTTTGTAGTATGTATATCTATGGTTTATAAGCTTTGTAGTGCTTATGGTTAAGCACGCTAAGCTCTGTAGTAACTATGTCTAAGTTTTATAAGCTTTGTAGTGCTTATGGTTAAGCACACTAAGCTCGGTAGTGCTTAAATCAGACTAGAAAAAGTTTTGTAGTACTTATGGTTAAGCACACTAAGTTTTAGGGTACTTATTGTTAAGCACACTCAGCTTTGTAGAACTTAGGTGCACTTACTCCAAGCTCTGTAGTGATTATTTCTAAGTAGAATAAGCTCTTGTGGTGCTTGAGGTATTTTAGAAGTCTTTAAGTTGTATTTAGTACTTGCAATGGTACTGTTGTCCTTGTATATGCACTTGTAGTAGTTATCACGTCCTTGTACATGCTTACAATAAATTAGGTGCACTTTCTGTGCTTTCAGAATTTGAGAAGCCCTTTGTGTACTAAGTGGTTTAGGGTTCAGGGTCCTTAAAGTACTCAGTGGTTTAACAATTCATTTGCTTTTTTTGCAGCTAGAGTTTTACTTTGCATTCAAAGACAAGTACCCTGACACGAAGTGTAAGCTCTCTACGTTTCAATCACTGAAACCTTGGTGGGTAAGGCGGCTAAAAAACAGGAACACTTGTTGCAAGTATCATCAAGAATTGGGCTTGTTGCTTGCTGGTTTTAATGATATGCGATGCGAGCTTCATGGGGTAGATTGTTTGTGTGGATGTGCCTTAGTATGTTGCACTGGTCTTGGGGAATCAACGTGTAATGGAACCTCCAACGTCTATGGTAGAATGACCCAATTGTGGAGCTCTGTCCTTTGTGATAAAGATGAATTGGCATGTTAGCATTGGCGAGAGTGTTTGCTTGGTGATTTTAGCCACTGTGGCGTGGAGACGCTCAAAATATGCCCCGTTGAGGCTAGCTCTGATAGAGTGATAAAGTGGAGGAGCATTGGCCAGGAAGTTGTGGGCTACACAGAAGAAGGGAAGGAGAGAAAGGCCGCATGTGTTGAGTACCACGAAACCCAACCTCATGCTTTGATAGTTTATTTGAAGCCTCGTTTGAAAACTTTTATTGTTCATAACTATTTTGCTACTTGGCAGGAGGTTCAGTTTCAGGATTTGATGTGTGGAATTCCTAGGGATACAGTTATTTCTTGCATTGACTTTAGTGAAAATTACACCATGATGGTTCAAAACGAAATCCAAAGTATGCATTTCAGGAAGACACAAGTTACCATTTTAGTCCATATTACTTTCAGATTAAATCCACTATGGACTCGTGATAGTGATGAACGTTTGATCATTAGGGAAGTTCACTACTATGTCTCTGATGAACCTAATCATGATACCTTGTTGGTCCAACATGCTTTCATGTTGAATTGGGATTATTTGAAATCTAAAGGAGTCTCACCGTCTAACCATGTGGTCTGGAGTGATGGGTGCTTTGGCCAGTTCAAGTCAGCTCGAGCATGGTACTTCATTTCAAGGTACCCTAATTTGACTTCTTCTCCTGAATTCATGGATGGTTGCCAAATGTTGTGGAACTAATTTGCAACAGGTCATGGAAAAAGAGAGGTTGATGGGGCTGGAGCTCTATTCAAGCATGAGCTCCGCAAAGAGCAAATAAAGCCCAATGGCGAGAAACTTCAATGTGCAGCCGAAGTGGTTAACTATCTGCGTAACGAAGCTAATAAGGTTTATGCAAAAAATGCAGGTTCTCGCAGGCATACTAACAAGCATTTTTGGTTAATCAATCGTAGTGATGTTGATTGTAAGAAGTTGTACGATTATGAGACTATCAATGGGAGTCGCGGCATGCATCAGGTTAGATCTGTCTCACACCAGGACCCCACGTTGATCTAATTTCGGCAATTGAGTTGTTTTTGTGTGTCTTGCGTGGACATTGATCCTGATTCGGATTGTAGTAATCGTGATCATGTGCCTAGTTGGGCTTTGCGGAGATTGAAACCAAAATTGGCCAGTCAGGTGAGGGCCATGTACGACTATAATGAGGAGATCTTGTTGGGTGAATACGTAGTCGATGCCATAAAGGTCGATGACAATGTGGCAGTGAGGGCTGATCCCAATTCGGATGAGTAATTTTGGCTAATGTTGATAGACAAAGGGGTCCATGCTGTAGAGGCTGCATTCATTAATGACGCGGGTCAAGAATACCTCCTTGGTGAGATGGTCATCAGAGAGTTTTGGTATGAACAATCACGCCCATGAAGCCGAACTTATCGTTTGAGAGATGATAAACCGGTTGCTTGGGTGTATTCACATCTTCTTCTAACAGGGAAGTTTTCTATGCCCCCCATTCTCCATAGTGTGAAGGGAAGCTTTCCTGCGTATGAGCTGCAGACTGACATGTTGGATATCATTTTGGATGCAGAACAGTCTGCTGGCTTGTTTGAGTAACTAAACTTAGTGGCACCCTAAGTGTTCATTGAGCACCGTGCCGACTCTTCGGAGTTGGCACTTTTTTTTGGGTCCAGGCTCGAGCCGAACCCTCCAATGTAACCCCAAATTGCACTAAAGTGTTCAGGGTTACCTTAGTGAATGTTTTGTGGGATTTTTAAGGTGTTCAGGGTTACCTTAGTGAATGTAATGTGGGAATTTTAGGGTCTAGCCTCAAGCTGGACCCTCCAATTTAACTTGAAACTGGACTAATTTGTTCAACACTACCTTAGTGAATGTTTTGTGGGATTTTTAAGGTGTTCAGGGTTACCTTAGTGAATGTAATGTGGGAATTTTAGGGTCTAGCCTCGAGCTGGACCTTCCAATTTAACCTGAAGTTGGACTAATTTGTTCAACACTACCTTGGCCTTCATACAATTCACACAAGTGTTCAAAATTGAACTCTAAAGGCCTTCATACAATTCACACAAGTGTTCAAAACTTCCAACTAAAGGCTACGCATAGAATTCACACAAGTGTTCAATACTGCACCCTAAATGCCTTCATAGAACACATAGAAGTGTTCAAAACTGAATCACACAATTCTTCGTAGAATTCACACAAGTGTTCAAAATCGAACCCAAGGCCTTTAGAGAACACACAGAAGTGTTCAAAACTGAACCCAAGGCCTTCATAGAATTAACACAAGTGTTCAAAACTGCCAAATAAGGGCCTTCATATATAGAATTCACATATATGTTCAAAACTGCCAACTAAAGGCCTTCATACAATTCACACAAGTGTTCAAAACTGAACTAAAGGCCTTTATACAATTCATAGAAGTGTTCAAAAGTGAACCAAAGGCCTTCATACAATTCACACAAGTGTTCAAAACTAAATCCAAGGCATTCATAGAATTCACACAAGTGTTCAAAACTGCCAAGTAAGTGTATTCTACATACTAGGGAGGGTTCAAAAAACTTTACAAACGTAGTCAAAAAGACCATGTATATGGCATTCACAGGAACCCTAAAGCAATTCAATCATTGTTTTTTCAAAATTGCTCAAAATTGCTAAGCATTGCTCAAAACATACCATGTACAGTATGGCCACCCTAAACCATATCTCCCGTGCTTCTGCCAAAAAAAGGAACCCACACTGTGCTTTTGCCATCCACAAATGAAGTGCGTCTGCAAACCAAAGGAACCCACAGCGCGAAAAAAACCAAAAACCGCCCAATTCTATCATGCTTCTGCAAACACAAAAAAGCAACCACAACACTGTAAGGATCTTGAAAGCAAGGATACCTAAGTCCTAAACCACTTGAATCACAATGCAGCACTCAAAATGTGGATGAAAACACCGACTCTGAAGCGCGCTGGAGGCAGCTTAGGCGAATTCCATTGCAGCTTAGGAGCATTGGAGGCAGCTTATTCGCACTACCCTAAATCCAAAACAGGGGACACAACCCGGGTTCTAAACACCGACGCTTCCAATGGCATTCAAAACAACGACAGTTAGGCACATCAGCGCAAATTAGGCGCAGTGGGGTTTACCAAAACCAGGGCAAAATAAAACTCACAATTTTGCTAATCTGAAGTGCTCCCAATTGACGAATCCACGTACAGGGATGAGTCCGCGCTCTCAGATGGCGTTGTGGATCTCGACTCGTCTTCGTCCAAGGCGGCGCACTCCTCCTCTATCATCGCCAGAAATTCATCGGAGTCTCCACTGCGAGCCGCATCCTCCTCCGACGTGTCCGCCATTGTGGATCTTTCGTGCTTGCTAAAACATAGCTTCAAACACCCGCAATCCGTGAAAGAGATAACAGCAGGCTGAAGCCTGTCGTGGGCGGCGCCACTGAAAAATAACCGGACTTGGTTGAAGCTGACACCAGAGACTTAAGCGAGTTCTCCCATCTCCCTCTCGCAACTGGGATTCCACCAGTATGCGCCATTTGAGCAGAGCAGAGTCTGCAGCGCCGTGTG
Organism: Pohlia nutans; assembly: GCA_022496805.1. NCBI lineage: Eukaryota > Viridiplantae > Streptophyta > Bryopsida > Bryales > Mniaceae > Pohlia > Pohlia nutans. Next base: position 5,799,841 of record CM040106.1, on the reverse strand, counting down.
GGGGGGAAGCGGCTGGTTCAAACAAGCGCGCGAAGCGTAAACGAAGGATAGCCACCCTGCCAAAGCAGCCTTGTGGCGAGGGCGGGCACGAATTTCATCGCCAAAAAAGCTGGGCTCACGGGAATTCATCTTGCACTGAATGACTTTGTTGGATGAGAACTGGCTGTCCAAAAATAGAAACTATTTCTTATGTAGTTCACACTCTAAGGGGTCCCAAGCCCAAAATTTCACATTCAAACATGATAAGGAATGATTATCATTTAATCATTAGATTTACAAACATCGATCCAAATCCGGTAGAAGTGAAAGTTCTCCAAATTTAGCATGATGTAAATAGTGTGAAAATAAACTTATATATTTCACATTGTGTTTAGACATTAGCACTACAAAACTTAGATCGCAAAGACATAAAAAAAAGTAATCTTAGTGTGCTTAACCATAAGTACTACCACACTTATTCTACTTAGACATAAGTACTACCACGCTTATTCTACTTAGACATAAGTACTACAAAGCTTATTCTACTTAGACTTAAGCCCCATAAAGTAGAAATAAGACATATATAAGTTTATTTACATAGGTAAATTCAACTCCGGACCCCCTCAAACAAAAAATTAGACAAAAAAGGGATTGATTCTATTCTTACCACATTTCTAAATCACACAATTGAATATAAAAATAAGTAAAAAACACGATTCTGTACTTACTAAATTTCTAAATCACACAATTGAATATAAAAATAAGTAAAAAACATGATTTTGTACTTATTAAATTTCTGAATCACACATTTGAATATAAAAATAAGTAATAAAATTGATATTGTACTTACTAAATTTCTAAATCACGCAATTTGAATAAAAAAATAAGTAAAAACATTGATATTGTATTTACTAAATCACACAATTGAATATAAAAATAAGTAAATAAATTGATTCTATACTTACCAAACTTCTAAATCACACAATTGAATATAAAAATAAGTTAAAAACATGATTCTGTACTTACTAAATATGATAAGACATAGTGAAATACAAGACATCATGAAATAAGCCGCCCTTGTGATTTAGGAGACAAAATTCTATATGATTCGCCAAATCATGAATCCGACATGTCCAATCATTGGATTTTCAAATCCGGTGGAAATGAGTGTTCACCTTCATTACCTAAAATCAACAATCTAGAACTTGCCTTTTGTATATAATCTTCAAAAAATTAATCCTTTATAGAAGTTTATGATCAATTTTCATTAAATTGTGAATTCTAAGGACACATTGCTATGTTCACGCATTGAAGATTAAGTGTATGAATGGCATGTATAGAAATCTAACCCCATCCATGCAATTGCGAATGGGTGGATCTGAAATCCCTCAATCACTCCAAGCACAACCTCAAATACGGTGGATGCGTGAATGGAGTGTCCGGATAAATTCATCCATATCAAGGATGGTCGTCTATTTTAACAAACTTTCATCCATTTCATCCATTCCCATCCACAGAACCCAAATACTGTGTACTGTCATCCATTTACTGTAGCCATAAACCCTGAATCTATGTAGTGTATGCTTGCCGTATACCCTGAACCCATATATTGTATACATGCCATAGGCACAAGCTACAACTGTGTTTCTAATTTAATTTCCAATTCAAGGCTTCACCAATTTTCTCTGATTAAGATGTTCAGAATATTCAATTATTGCAAGGTGTTTGACGGCCTTCCAATGGACTTGAAGATCCATATAGTACATAGGGTGGTTGCAAGCTACGGTCACCCAAACTTTTTGTCGTGGTCTACAAATTGGTGCACTTACTCAATCTTTGGAAAATCATCAATAAATATTGGAATGGAATTTTGTGACGAAACAAATTGCATTGTTTCTAGAATTCTAAAGTTAAGATGTCTACCATAATAAAGTTTTCAAAATTTCAATCTTTCTATCCAAATTAAGCATTTCTACTTACATTTGGTAGCGTGACGCTTGTCAAAAGTGCACCTATTTTATGGAAAATGCTAGAAGGGTGTCAAATTTGAACTTCCAAAAATTATAGCAACATACCACAAGTGTGTACAAAGCTACATATTTTTTTTTTTTTGGTATTACGCTTACTTATTTTTTAATGAATTGTTTTGTGATGTTTTTGTTTTTTAAGATTTTCGTGCAGTTAAAACTTTTTTTTGGATTTTTTTTTTTGGAAATGAAATAATGGTTCAATTTCAGAGGTGGGATATGAAATGAATTTTTCATAAAACCTAGCTAAGGATGTTATGTAAAAAAGGCTCTAATTACCCCTGCTCGGTAAAAAACAGAAAAGGCTATTGAGTAATGCCTTAAGTCTTGAAATTAATTTAACAATTGCTAAAGTGAAAGTATTAGCATAAACCCTATTTGGGATGGTGAAATTTTTGATCTAATTGAAAGTTGAGAGGTGCGCATTACTACGCTAGTGCACGAGCTGCACGGCCTTTAGCTGCACAAGCTGCACTCCCCACTTGGTAGACCATAGCTTGCAATCACCCCATTAACAATAGCTTGTCACACATCATTTACAAATTGTAACACATTTTGGTGTAGAAAAACCCTAAGCATGTTCACTAACTTAGAACATATGTTAGTTACCCTCAATCCAAACATATCTACACTACCATCAATTTCCCTTAGGCTTTGCCTGGGCTCTAGTGTTTGGTGTTGGCACAGGCACACTCTTCTTGTCTTTGGGCGTTCTCTTGGCTTTCTTGGTCTGGTCTTTCTTGGTACCTCCTTCATCTGTTTCTGATGTGGCAGCCATACCTTCAGTTTCTAAGCCTAATATGCTTGATAGCAATGGACGCTTGCAGTATTGTGACTCATCCGGTACTCTATGCCCTTCTTTCGGCTGGCTTGGTACATCCTCCATGACAACTTCCAAGGGCTCATCGTTATCTATGGTTAGAAGGGATGGAACCCTTCTCCGGAGAATCGACCTCTTGCATAGATGTAGATACCCTCATGGCAACCACTGGCCTTGGAATTGGTGCCCTTGCAATACCCGTCTCTGTGGTATTCGTTCCAACTGACTTTGCGGTCACCATCAAAGGACCGTGATCCTCATTCCCATTCCTAACTGCAACATCACATACTCTGGCACTAGAACCTAAATCTGAAGGTCGATTCAAGCCTCCCGTTGAACCTGAAAAAAATGAGCAATGCTCACAGCCCCAAACCATTTGTAACCACAACCTCATTATAAACCCTAAACCCTAAACCCAACACTTTAAGAAAAAAAACCCTACATCACAAGCAAATCCTAAACTCTAAACCATACTACAAGCAGAAAATCCAGTATTGTAACCATCAAACCACTTGTATGCTTTAGTGGAGCAGCAGTCTAAGCACAAATCCAATACTGTAACCATCAAACCACTAGTATGCCTCAATGAAGCAACACTCTACGCAGAAAAGCAGGTACCCTAAACCATCAAACCACTTGTATGCTTCAGTGGAGCAGCAGTCTAAGCACAAATTCAGTACTTTAACCATCAAACCATTAGTATGCGTCAATGAAGCAGCACTCTAAGCAGAAAACTCAGTACTATAACTATCAAACCACTTGTAAAGTTCAAAGTAGCAGCACTCTAAGCATAAACCCTAAACCCTAAACCACCTAACCACTTCTAAGGTTGAATGTAGCAGCACTCTAAGCACAAAGCCTACACCCTAACCAACAAACCACTTGTATGCACTAATGAAGCAGCACTCTAAGCATAAATCCAGTATCCTAAACCATCTAACCACTTGTAAGCAATAATGCAGCAGCACTGTAAGCACAAATTTGAGATCTCTAACCATCAAACCATCCTAAGCTTCAATGTAGTAGCATTCTAAGCACAAAATCAGAACTCTAACCATCAAACGACTTTTGAGCTTAAATCAAGCAGCACTTGAAGGAGAATACCAGTACTCTAACCACGGTGCCACTTTTATTGACAAATGTGGCAGCACTCTAAGGAGACAACCCAACACTCTAACCATGAGACCACTTTTATTGACAAATGTAGCAGCACTCTATGTAGAATACCCAGTACTCTAACCATCAGACCACTTGTAAGCACAACCGTAGTAGCAGTCTAAAGAAGTTACTTGTACTCTAACCATCAAACCACTAGTAAGCACAACCGTAGCAGCACTCTAAGGACAATACCAGTACTCAATACCATCAAACCACTAGTAAGCACAATCATAGCAGCACTCTAAGGAGTCATCCCATCACTGTAACCATCAGACCACTGTTCGAAAACACCGTGGCATCACTCTAAGAAGTCACCCCAAACGAAGCACAACAGTACTCAACACTCTAACGAGTATCCCAAGATAAAACATAATCGTATGCAGCACTCTAAGCAAGATGCATTGAAACGTGGTGATCAAATACTTACTGCCTGGTGCTTGTTCTTTGTGCTCTTGAATCAAAGCTTGTAGCAAGTCTTCACGTTGACATTTCAGACCCAGCTTCTCTGATTCCACCTTCAGTTCCTCGTCCAAGGCACGAAACCCCCACGAAGTCCACCATTGTGGATGAAACAACCTATCACAAGCATTGCACTTGTTTGAGTGTCTTGCAAGCTCCGCAATGCAAAACGGGTGAAACATGTGCATACAAAGGACCACCACTACGTCCATACAAGAATACCATCTACTACAGAATGCACATGCAGAGACATCAATCTGCAATGGAAGATCAAGTGAACTAGGAGAACTAGGATGAAGAACAGGTTTGGGCCACAATGACACCCCTCCACCTTTCTTCATTTCCTGAAGTTGGAACTGAACAACTTCCTTCAATCTCTCAACATCTTCTACCTCTCCCTTTATCACTCGCAAGTTGGATTCAGTCTCCCATAAAGTTATCTCTGTATCTTGAAAGATGTTCTCTCCTTGAATTGCCCTCTTTCTCTTATCCTCAAGCATGGTTTGCGAAATTGAAATATTTCGCTCTAGCAATTCCTGCTCGCCTTTGAGCTGGCACAATAAAGCCCTCAATGTGGTCAAGGTTTCATTTTCCCCTGCTGGTTGCTCTGGCAGCGTCTCCAAAAAAGAAGCGATCTGTAAGCACCATAGATAATCAGAACCCTCAAACACCGAACTTGTACAGAACGAACACAAAAAAATTAAACCTAAACCCTAATCAACATCAGCAATCCTAGCACCCTAAATCTTGCACACCTCTGTTTCTAAGGCGGCACATTTATCAACAACAATCTTCAGATCTTGCTGAAGCAAAATTGTGCTCTCATCAGCCTCTTTAGCTATGGCCTTACGGTCCTCCATGTTGAACCGTAAGCCAATAAGCTGCTTCGAGATCTGCTTGATATCGCCACACGTTATTATTGGATCTGAACGTGCTTCACCGAGCCAAATATGTACATTGCCATTGCTTGCAGGACGTACTAACATAAAATACCCTGTATGACAATCTCTACCTACCCAAAACGAAGGTCTAGGACGCAAACTACGTGGTCCTATGTAATGCTCGTCCTCGGCGAATTTGTCACGTACTGCACCGTCAACATCATACAGTGTCTGAACATCAAATGATTGTCTGGTTTGAGGCCAAAATCCCATGCACAAGACATCCACTGCTTCCATCTCGCATTCCTCCTGCGCCTCCTTTACTCCACTTCAGTATTGCACAATAGAAGAATTGTGGCGGGCAAATTCCTTTGTGGCATCTGCTTCACTCACAACATTATGTCGTTTGTTTTTGTGTGTCTTCTGTGCGGCATTGCATCTGCCGTTGACGACAATATCATGGACATTGTCTGTGTAGCCTATGCAGAGCTACTTGATATCTTCTTCTTCCCGAGGGTTCTATGATGTTGAGGTCGTCGACCAGTGGCGGCATAGTCACGATACCGATAAAAATCAGTCTTTGATAAGCCATAAATAAAACGCCATTCATGCATACATACCGTCTTCCCTTCCACAACACACACTCTTTTAGATGTGTTTGATTTGCACTGAAAGTTTCTATGCACAGAAAGTTTCATACTATCTTTTGACTTCGAGTCAAGTGATCCATTTCATAACGCACGGTCTCCACCATTGCACGGTTGAATTGACTCAAGCATTGCCGCTTGCAACGTGCAGTTTGTAATGTCTCACGAATTGACTATTTGTGTACGAGACTGTCTTTTCGCGACATTTCACGGGGTTCTGCATCTCGCAATGATGAATATTGACGACTTCCCCTGCGATCACCCAATTTGGCTACTTTCATTTTAATATCTTCGTTGAATTTGCGTTCATGGTTGTAAAGACTGACTCCTTCGAATAGTGTGAACTTTGTAGACCATCTGCGAAGGGTGCGAGTTTCCAATGAGGCACCCGCTTGTAATACTTCGCAAACCACCACCCCTACAAACTCCTCTCCTAAAGGTGATCTACCATCAATAGACTGCCACGGTTTTGCAAACTCCACATACGATGTAGCCACACACACTCTAGTTGAGTGGACTAGGTGTACTTCCTTCTTACACCAATCATCTCTGCAAATACCTTTGCAGCTGGGGATTGGCATATCTTCATCCAGAATGTGATACACCTCATTTGCATCTTCTACGTCAAGGTCAACTCCCTGTAAAGCACAACGTTTATTGATCATAGCTGCATTCATATACGTTGTGTATGCATAGTAGAGGATACTTCAGTGCTGAACCTATACAAGGATAGACAGTGCCCATCTAATAGAACTCAAGCCCTCCAGCAATTCCGCTGCCACATTGAAAAAGAGCTAAATACAGATTGAAGATCCACACTTAGTTCAACAGTCTTACCACATCACTATAATCAGAATCACTATCCATCATTGTTCAATTTCGGCGACGTGCCTGCATAACACGGCCAAAAAAACCGTTGATCATACATTAGTGCCAACGTACTTAATTAGTAAAGAAGGTAGTAATCCCCACATTAGATTTGAGGATTGCCTAGAAACACTATCCAGTAGTCAATTGACCACTGTCTGATTAGTGACACACCGATTAGTTCACTAACAATATGAAGAGCCTTTGATGCCTGGTTTTAGAAACCCTTGACATGTCCACCGGGAGATTGGAGATTGCATTTCGTCGCGCGCCTGTTCTGCACTATCAACATTATTTGTTTCCTTGGACAAAATCCTACGTGAGACGCTACCAATTCTTGTTCCTGCGCGAGACGCTACCAATTCTGATTCCTCAACGTTTGACGCTACCAAAATCAGTAGGAAGCGTTCGACCTGTAGTCAATTGCCCACTGGAACATTGATATGCATTATTGTGTGCATCATCACCATAGACAACGACCGTCCACAGATTAATGCCAAAGGTTCGGGACGTTACCACTGACAAAGTATTTCATTGAAGAGGTTCTTATAAACAGCCAATTTGGTCTCCAGCGCTATGGTCTACATACTCAAAAAATGCAACCAGACAACCCATAACATTCTGGGCTACTTCCAACCACTCATGTGCCGCATGCACTACTAGAGAAATGGGGTTCCTAACCCGCATAAAATCAACAGAAATTCTGTTGGTTCTGTGCGGGTTAGGAACAGTTGAATCCGAAAAATCAACAAGAACTTGTTGGTTCCAAGAGAAAACTTGTTGGTCCTGTGCAGATGATTACATGTTTGCTACGTTAAACCCATTCTCTGTTGGTTCCAACAGATGTGAGTTGGCTTTGTCTTAGTTTTTACGCACTCTCTAGTAGTGGTGGTTTTCTTATCCTCGGCCCGAAAACACATACACATTGTGAGATTATGAAGCTAGCATACCCGAATTCAGACACACTCAAAGTCTCCTAGGACTGCCATCGGAATTCTATGCAGTGTCGTCCGGTTCTGTTGATCATACCAATTTTTGCACTGCCAATAGTCAACTGACCACTGGCTGCACTGCCCTCGGGATACCTATTCACTACAAATTACCATGTACTCGTACAATTTCTGTATAGCGTATGTACTCACCACCGTAATTATTTCAACTATATACGGTAATTAAAATATCACAACAAATTCCAATTTCTTTCAGCAGTATAAAGATTGAGTATCAAGCGTAAAGAAATGTACGACTCACAAAAAATACGTTGAGGTCGATGGTTAGCAGCTTATCCGTGTCCATCTCAGTGCACAATCAATGGACATTTCCATGAAATGCACCATCCCCAACTTCGCCAAAAAACAAACTCAAGCTTCTTATGGAAACACAAACCAGGACCCTCAGTCTGTGCATGCAATTATTCTATAATATGCAATGGATCTGGACTAGGACAAAAACTAGTCGATACTATCCCAAATTGCAAATAGAACAGAAGCAGCCATGCGATGCTCCAGCGCATCGAAATCCGGACGAGGGGAGAAGAAAGACTGAACGGAGAAGACATTATGAACAAGGGCATTGCGTAGAAACCTGTGCATACCAGAGTTTTGACGACCTTTGTGCGCCGCAATAGTTGACCGGATCGCGCCCATCCAAAAATGAGCTTCGCGCGTGCGCCGCTGGACACTCTCCGTGCGCAAATCCCTACTGGGTTTAGGGTCGCAATCAAACAGCGACGAGCACGACCTCCGTGCGCAGAATGGACATTCAAGCTTCGTGCGCCGCGATGGCAGACAACAAAGTGGAACTGCAGCACCTCCGTGCGCCGCAGTTAGGGAGCGAAGGGAATGTGAACACCTGCGACGAACACATGTAGAGCCCTTGCCCTATGCGCTGGATGAATGCATACAGGCGGAAGAAATGGCGGCTGGATGAAACTGTAAAACAATTAATTCGCTTTTGGGGGGTCGTGCTGAAACTGAAAGTGAAGTTATGGCCACCTTTCCTCGATGGGTGGGGTCAAGTAACTCAGGTTAGGGTTTATCAACCTTTTCGCTTGGGTGGGGGGGGTACATTTGGAAAATCAACAATTTTGCTATCACTCCCTTGCAACTTTATTTATTTACATTATAGTTTACTATCGCCATACTAATATTTTTAAATTAGTTTTGCAAGGGTTTCTTTTGAAATTCAATTAAAAATCCAAATTTTAACACGGTTTGTTTTTTAATATTGTAATGAAATTAGAATAACATGCTCTACAAGATGGTATGGTGTCTATTATTTGATTCTAATTATTATGGAAAATCATGTTTAAGGCCTCACTTTTTGAACTAAGTTTGAAACGTCACATAAACCACTTTTGTACTTTAGTGCGTCAAAGGGTTAATTCGGTGTTACAGTTCAGTTATGGGTGAATTGTTCGACCGTTGAAATTAGAGAATATTAGACGTTGTATGAAGATTTCACACCATCAAGAAATTTGAAAAATTGAGTGCTCTAAATACAAAGGGTTTCTGAAGGGTGGTCATTTGACATGCGTTTAATAATTTCTTCCCTTTCATTTTTAATCTATGTGTAACCATAACACTTATTTACCTTAAATATAATTTTTCCTATTCCAATTGTCAAAAATATATTTATACAAAACTTTCAATATGATTTGAAGATATTTTAAACATTAGTTACGCGTGATGTTTACTATACAGTAAAATGCTTAGACATTGCCTTTGTAAAATGCCTAAATATAAGAATCTTTTTGAAAGTCACCTTCTGTTTTAATAAGATATTGTGAATTTTGCTATACTGTACTTTTATTTGTGCACCTCAAATAGTTTAAAGAGCATGAAAAATCTTGGTTGATCATCATTATTAAGCATGTAAGAACTTTAAACTTATAAAAAATGTATTTGGCTGTTAAGAAAGACGGCTCACCTAGTTTTCCATGAGATTGAAGACCATCAAGCTCTTACACACCTAATAATAAATTGAGTTTACATACATCTTCTAACTGTTACATGTATTATAAAATGCAAATAAGAGGGATCTTTTGAACTTAATGCATGAATAAAGTTGTACGTACATCGTGAGTTGTTGATCATATGTGTTGTATATGTAAGTATTGAACATCTTACTAATTGCCCATCCATGCAAGTGAGTTCTTCAAAAACCTAAGCCTGTATACCCGGTACACTAATCCAAATTTCATCCATAGATTCTCATCCGACATGTGGTTTTTGTATTGTGATTTGTTTACATAATTGTTTATGGAAAATTAGCTTCATGTCTGTGAGTCCATGATCAAAAAAGAAACATTACAACCGCTAATTGTCATATTTGTTTTCCACATTATATGGCACAATTTGTGAATTCTAACATGGCAACTTTAGCTGCTCATGCTCATGGATGTCAAACTTCAAACCGTTTAGTACCGAGGGCTCTATAGCTGGATGCACTGGTCTTTACTAATTGTTTCCAACACGACGTACACTACAAGATATAGAATGTATTAAAATAGAAGGTAACTGTATAAGACATGTGTATGAATTGTATAATGCACATCGAAACATGCAAATCAATCAAAGGGTGTGGAACTTGAAATTTAAAAGGATTTTGGTTACATTTTTTTGGGAATTTTATAATTGAAAGTGACTTGGCTCTAAAAAATGTATAGAGTGTATAGATTTGGTAAATTTCCATCTAATTTATAGAGTTCAGGTTCAAAATTTGTTTAAAACTCTTCATTGATAGGTTTTATACCTACATTTGAAATGGTTCTATATTTACGTAATCTAAAAAACACACCCTGAAATAGAAAAAAAAGGATTGGTTCTATACTTATGTAATCCCAGAAACACACCCTGCAATAGAAAAATAAAAAAAGAATGACCAGCCTATATTACGCAATTTCAAAAACAAAGCATTGAATAGAAAAAAAACAAGGATTGGTTCTATACTTACGCAATCTCAAGAACACACTCGTCAATGAAAATTAATAGAATAAGGATTAATTCTATACTCACGTAATCTCACAAAGACACTTTTAAAAAAATAATAAAAATATGCTTATATACTCATGAAACATCATGAGTCACCGTGAATTACAAGACATCATGAAATAAGTCGTCATGGAATACGACATCATGAAATAAGCGCCCTTATGATTTAGGAGACAAGAGTCATAATGAATTGGCAAATCATGAATCCAACATGTTATGATGTTCATTTTCTCATGCGTCATGCAGTTTTTGTAGTGTGGATTTTTTATCGAAACTTTTATGGGACGTTGGCTTCATGCATGTGTGATCCGATTAGAAAAGGGATGATTTGTGACATAAATATTTCATAAAATAAAAAAACACAGTTACAGTATTACATTTCAACCGATCACAAAGAATTTCCCTATTAAATTGTCAACATCTTATTTGTGATCAGATTACAAAAGAGTGTTAAATTTTGAGTTAGAAATTGAATACACAAGTATTGGTGATAGCACTTGCAGAGCTAACCGTATGGATAGAATCTAAAACTCATAGTGTACAACTTTTATTCATCCATCAATTTGAAAATATTCCTCTTAGTTGCATTTTATAATGCATCTTTGAAAAACTGCCAGATCTGAAAATGGTGAGAACGTTTGGGGAGTAAACATGCAGGAAGCTAACCGCCCATCCCGTATGAAATTTGTACATTGTCCAAAAATTGTACATTGTCCAAAATTTTGTATCACAAACATCCACCCACTTGAAATATTGGAACCACGCCAGCAAGGTTTAGTGTATATGGTTAACAACAATAAAGTAATTTTCAGCAGACCATATTCAGGGAAAATCGAGGTTATTAATTGAGGGATTTAATAAAACAATCATATACTTGTATTTAGAATAATATTTTGGAATTTATATACAAGGGCAAGTTCTAGATTTTTAGTTTTAGATAATGAAGGTGAACACTCATTACCACTAGATTTGAAAATCTAATGAGATCACATGTTGGATCCATGATTCGCCAATTCATTGTGAATCTTGTCTACTAAATCAAAAGGGTGGCTTATTTCATGATTTCATATTTCATGACGGCTTCTTGAATGATGTCTTGTATTTCACGGTATGTCATGATGTTTTAAAACTATATGAGCACACTTATTTTAATTTGTTCGATGTCTTTTTTGAGAATACGAAAGTAGAGAATCAATCCTTTTTTATTTGTTCTATTCATGGGTGTGTTTAATATGAGATTACGTAAGTATAGAATCAATCTTCACTGGATTTTATTTTATTCAAGGGTATGTTATTGAGATTGCGGAATTCTAGAATCAATCTTTTTTCTTAATATTTTCATTCATCGGTCTGTTTTTGGGTATACGTAAGATTAGAATCAATCTATTTTTAATTTTCTTTTTATATTCAATGGTGAGTTTTTGAGATTACATAAGTCAATTGCTCAATCCTTTTTTTATTTTTTTTCCTTCTCAAGGTTGTGTTTTTGAGATTACATTTTATCCCCGAAAGAGGAGAGTAGTATTGTCCCAATGTCCCCTTGTCCGGTGGGCACCGGGTGATTGACATTCCGAACTGACATGTTATTCACACCGACCCTATGCACTTGAAAAATGCTACCCTTCTCAGTATCTTCTCAATATCAGGGTCGGATGAGAAAACGTGGATGAAATTTGTACATCGTCCAAAAATTGTACACTGACCAGAATTACTTATCATTTTCACTTCTACCAAATTTTTGTATGTAAATTTTCATGTTTGTTTAATTTAACTTATATTTCTTATTTCCAATCAAAGCTAATTTAGGATGGCTTTCACTTCTACCTTCCTAATATCAAGGTGGGATGAGAAAGCGTGGATGAAATTTGGATATCGTCCAAAAATTGTACATTATCCAAAATTCAGTATCTTTTTCATCCATAATCTACTGACTCCATCGAGGATTTCTTTTGTCACTTGAAGTATTCTACACCTAAACCCTAAACCCTAAACCCTAGTAAAGTTTTCAAGATTCTCAAATACTATTATTACATACTAGGGAAATTGTTAGAATGCGAAATTCGAAATTGTGAGGGGGTTTACGTGTGAATGGATGATTATATCATCATGAAGACAAAGGATAGTATCACGATGATAGGCAGATCACGATGAGATTCACGTAATTATCGTGATATCACGATGATGACATCATGATAGCACATCGTTGTATTAATGGATGACGTTTATGTGCATCAATCATCGATTGACGATTATGTGAATGGACCTAATCAATGTCTTTGGAGAGCTCGGACGGCCTGGGAAATTTTTTGGCCTTGCCGGCCCTGGCCAGCTCGGCATTGCCCTGCCCGGCCTTGCCCTGCCCGGCTCGACCCTGCCCTGCAGTGCCCTGCGCCGCAATCCGTCGTCTTCCCCGAGCCCGTTGTCCCTTCTTCCTCGTCGTCGTCTTTCGCTCTGTCTCGGCGCGTCGTGAGACTCTGCAGATCCGGAGGAGTTTTTCAATTGCCGCAATTTGAGCGGATTTTGAAGCGCATTATGTGAAGCTTGAGCGGATTGTTGATTGAAGCTTAAGCGGATTATTGAAGCTTCTGTTGAAGCGGATTCTGTGGTGTGTCTGTGCTTCCGGTGTAGACGGCGCACTGTGGCGGGGATTAGGGTTTTCATTGGATGGTGATTCTGCGAGGGTGTGCATGCTATGGAGTGCCCAATTATTTTGTTGAAGTCACTTGAAGGAGCACATGACCTTCACAGTGGACATTTCGGGTATAATTAGCCACCTTAGACTTCATGTTTGGCCTAAACGTTTGAGAATTGCCGTGTGATTGACGTCGTTCCTCTTCATATTGGTGCCCGGATGAGGAGGTTTGGGGTTTAGCTCACACTGATTTTTCCCGCTAGTAGAGATATGCTTCCTTGCTGCAATTTTTGGATGTGGTCCAGCTAGGATTTATGCTATTCGTTGGATGTTGTACAACTAGAGTAGAGACGGGGTTTTTTGTTGCTCCTTTGAGATCAAAAGGTTTGTTTTTTACTCTTCAATACCGGTTTTAGAGCTGCAAAGTCTTGGATGAGGTACAGCAAGGGTTTGCGCATTTGTGGATGTCGTCCGAATAGAGTTCACGCCGGGGTTTTTTCAGCTTTGAAATCACGAGGTATGTTGTTTTTTCTCCAATAACGGCAACAAGCGCTTCACTGAGAGATTGAAAGAACTTTTATTAATTCGCTTTACTGAAAAAACATTAGCCATCTAGAAATTGCATGTAGTGAACTTGCGGTGTGAGCTGTTAGTCTGGGTAATTGTATGGAGATGACTGAGACTAGACTTAGGCCAGCAAGGCTGCCTAATCAAAGAAGACAAGGGGAAGAGGGCAGAAGTTAAGGAGTCAAGTTGAGTTAGTCAGTGATTAGTTTAGGAGGTACGTGCCCCAAGTTCCATTGTATACCTTGGTTCCCCAGGAGGGTATACAATAATGTATACCACTTTTACGCTGGATCTCCGTTGGTATACGGTCTTGGACTTCCTTGGCATACTTGGACTCCTTGCGAGTTACACAAAGTCAGAGAAAGCTGTGTGATAGAGGAGGTAGACTGGGAGTAACTAAACTAAGTAAGGGTCAGTTCCTAGACGTCCTTGGTGTCCGTGGATTAATGAGTGTTTTGAAGACAAAAAGACAAAGTATAAGTGAGAATACCCCTGAAGACGGAGCTCAGAGCAAGGACAGCTTGGTACGAGGAGTAGTTAGAAAGTATAGCTATTTAGCCTAAACATTTGTATTAGAGTTAGTCAAGCAGGAAAGCACATGTTGTCCCAGCCTTCCAAGTTAGATATCAGGAAGGTGAAATCAGTAGTGAAGACAGAACAGTAGAGATAGAGAATGCAAGAACTTATATTTATTCCAAGGATGTAATAACGCACGTATAGAGTATAGATACTAAGTCCACAGAACTATGTTAAATAGAGGAATAGAACCCATGTATTACATAAACATACAACCATGGAATCCAGGTTTAACATGGAATAAGCAAGGAATGACGTCCTGGTACAACAAAACTAGAGCATAACTAAATGCTCATAAGTCTCAAAAACCAAGAGTGTCTCGTCACTATCGTACACTACTCTTATACTTAAGTCTGGTCCGTAATCTAAGCAAAACACTGCCAATTCCAACGTCTTCTATCTCCTTGTCCTCCGTGGCGGCCGTGTCTTAGTCAGGTAATATGAGCGGATGAGCAACGTCTGTGGTCGTTCAGTTTGAATGCGTTAATCTTTTACGTATGGCAGTATTTCTTTCCAATTTATATTTGCATTAAATATGAGAGCATGTACAGGAAACCGTATAGCTCGAGTATAGCATTCGGTAGAAATGTACGTACAAGAGGGCTAAAATTCTGGTGGCCAGTGGTCAATTGACTACTAGAACGGTGATTGAATTAAAGTAGGAAGCCTCTCGCTGTGAAGCCTTAGCATTCAGAATGTAGTTTGACAACCACTCGTCAAATGCAGTAGCCTGTCTCATGAGTCCCGCACATTTGGATCTGGAGGTCATGGAAAAAGATACAACGGACTCTGTGGCTCATGTCCCGTATGGTGGAATGTTTAAGAGATTGTTCGATCCCATCGCTGATGTCAACATGCGAGGAGAGACGAATGGAGGAAAGAGACATGGCCAAAGCAAGACCTCACCGCACCTCGCTAGTGGTACCTCGAAGTGCAGAAGCAGGCACACCCCGTCAAGTGTGGCCTCAGGGTGGTTGTGAATGCTGCAACCCCTCTAGAAACGGACACAACTTTTACGTGCGTGACCAACCTTCTAGTCACCAACGTCAAGCACCTCCACCAGTACGTGATTCTATGGGTTGCAAACATCTCCGGGATGGTGGCTAATCTGTATTTCACAGAAAGAGATGATTTGTTCCAAGCCAGACCGTTCACAACCAGCCTTACTGAGCAGAAGAAAGACCTTAGGGCGGAAGGAGATCAATGCCTTCTAACTCCTAAGGCTATTGCATACTTGAACTTGAAAGACAACCAGCAATGGAGTAGAGTGCTGCTGGCCGTGGTGCAAACTCTGAATAAGTACAATTGTGCGCAAATCCCTACTGAAGGGGTATAGGAGAAAACCCACTCCAGAAAACGGCCACCGCCCGCTCCAGTGTCATGTAGTCCTGCTCCTAGCCGTGCCAAATCAAAGAAGCGTAAACAACCAGTGACAAACAAGGAAGTGCAAGAAGCAGAGGCCGAGGTAGTGAACTTAGAGTCACCCGAGTAGCCGAGGGAGTTCAGTTTGGAAGTTGAGGAATTCTTCAACGTCGGCAACGGTGACCACAACCTTGAACTAACTCCCCCCGTCGCCGAACTTACTCCCCCCGTCGCCGGTAGTCAACTGACCACTGGCAACGTCGAGGGAGACATAGTTGTAGGATCACCTCGACCAGCAAAACGCCGGTGAAAGCAGACGTCCACAGTGAGGTTCTCCAGTACCCTAGTTCCGAACGATGCAGGAACGATACCAGTTGAGAATACGGAGAAAGGAGGAAATGCATTGGCCACACCTGGTGCACCCTGCCCACTCAAGAGACGAAAGAAGGAATGTCGATATCAGCACCCGGTGAAGACGGCTGAGGGGAAGGAGATAGACTAGGACGACTGTCGAGAAGAGATCAAGCAATTCAAGGACAGAAGTGCGCCAATGTACATCTGGGGGCAAGACTTCACGAGAGAGATTGATGTGGATCAGATGATCAATGCACCAATAGAATTTAAGTACCGCCCATTCCACGAATCACTTGCCAAGAGTCTGCTGGAGATTTACTTGACTGGGATACACGTGCCCAAGCAGACCTTGACTCTCATGCCCAAGATAGAAAAGAAGCCATTCTACTTTGAATATATAAAAACAAGAGAGTTTTACATTATTAATGGGCAACATTCTGTGGCAGCTGCAAAGAAACTGTTGGCACTTGAAGAAGTGGATCCCGAACGCAAGGAGAAGTTCAAGAGCTGGCAGTGTGACTTCGTGTGGACCGAGAATAAGATGCTGTTGTCGGAGCTGTCACGGCGCACAAATAACACGAATCAACACAAGTGGGATTTATTGGAGTATCTTCTGCACGTGCAGTACTGCCGAGATCTGTGGATCAATTATGGGAGACCGGATCCAAAGAAACCCGGCAAACCAAGGTCTCAGGAATAGAATATCTGCAAGGTGCGCGGGCATGGATTGTACAATTGTATACTGACTTTGTGCCGTTTGTTCATCTCAAATTTGCATTCACATTGCATCTCACTTGAACCAGACAGTGGTCAATTGACTATTGGCATGATGGCGTTTTACTGAATTTTCAAGACAAAGCAGTGGAGACTTTGAACGCTATGCCATCCTCACATGCCAACAAGACCTCCAAGGAGTACCAGGGTGAGTTCTTGATCATTTGTGGACCGGATGACTTGTACAAGGGCATCCACGACGCATTTCAGTGGTACGAGACAAGCGACCTCGTGAACCCCGACACTCAAAATAAAATGAAGGACGATTCCAAGGAGAAGTGGGTTCGAAGACTCACAAAGGCATTCGCATTCAAGTGTCTGCGTTGTCGGGTAGAGAGGGTTTTGCTCTGGGAAAACGCGGGGTTTCTAACTGCAACTAGTTTGAATTCAAGGTATGGGGAAATATGATAGTGTAATTTATTGTTTATACCATTAAAAACCCAAATCTATGTTTTATTTTGCAAAATAGCAAACCGTGTAAAGGCTTAAACCTTTAAAAACACTGTCAGCATTCAAATGAATGCCACAGACACATACTTGCTCCAAATCAAGTGTGCTATAACTTTCTGGAAAGCTAACACAAAGCTACACAATCTGTAAAATTTTCAAGAGAAAATGATTTACCATTCAATATTTATAGCGTGCTGAAGTTGAGACTCCAAATATTCACGGCAGCTGTACATCTCTCCACTTCGGGACGCATATCATCTTCATAAAAGCTCCAAATACATGATGCCATAATTTTTTAGAAAGCTAACATCACCATCTACGTTGCCTGTAAATCTTAGCTTAAAATATCATACTGTCCGTTTTCTATACTTCGTCAAAAATGGAACTCCTATATTGAGCGGCAGTTTCACACCCTCAAACTTCTACAAGCATAACTTTCACGTCCTAACTCCAAAACAAGAGTTTAATAGCTTTTTAGAAAGCTATCAACATAACACATGTGCTCACCAAATTTCAAAACTAATCGATCATTATATAAATTTCTACAAGAGTTTAAAGCGACTGCCTTTGAATTTCGACGGCAGTAAACCCTCTTTCACTTCTCAAGGCATAACTTTCTCATACTAACTCCAAATGACAAGCGCCACACACCATTGGAATCACAACAAGAAGAGGAACGTACTCTCAAAATTTCATTGAAATCCGAGCTATACACAGTAAGTCACTTGTCCTCAAACACACGGCACAAAACTAGAAAACTAAAACATGAACACAAGAAGAATGAGGTTCGGGAGAAGAAGGCCCCCCTTATCAAGCCACAAGGGGGAACACATCAGCCCATACCTAGCCACATGGGCACCCTAAAACTAATTGGGTGACCCAAAAGTCTCCCATACCTCTATCCATTCGCTTATTTTAATGATAAACTCACAAAAAACTAAAAGAAAGGTAAAACAATCTTCACCTTTCTTTTCAACAACTATCAAAACTCAAATTAAATATCAAAACTCATTCTAAGAAGATAAATGTAAAGTTTGACTCTTATTAGTCAAAACACAAGGCAATTAAAACCTTGTAGAGATTATGAATCAATTCATAATCTTTCTCAAATATTCCCTATTCATTTCTTCTTTAAATGAGATATCTTAAAACTCATCAAAATAACAATACTATAAGTTTTTACACTATATGCGCATTTGCATCGCGACATTCACCCCCTCTAAACCTGCACATCCTCCGGTATGTGCCAAACTCAGTCATCTTCTTGATCATCTTCACTCCCGAGTTGATCTTCATTAATTTCTTCATCTTCATCAACTTCGCGATCTTGCAATGCAGGCAATATTACATTTAAGTCTTCTTCATTAAATCTTCCATCTCTCCGTCGAAAAGCTTTGATCCGTTTGCCCGCCACTGGTATCCTACAAGGAGTACCATCTAATTCTCGAAGTGAATAAGTGGCGTTATCATGCACTTTTATTACCACATAAGGTCCAAACCACCGTTTAGCAAACTTCCTCAGTGTACTGTGTTGATGCTCCAAAGTGCTATCAAACACTAAAACCCAATCCCCTTCTTCAATATTTTTGGTCCTCAACCGATGAGTTCTATCAAATCTCTCCTTATTGCTCAGTCTCGCAGCTTTAAGTTTTTCTAATGCCATTTGTTGATCCTCGGGTAATTTTCCAAGCTGTCTAATACGGAGCTCTAAGAGTTTTTCTCGTGTAATACCATCTTCCCATGACAAAAATACCCATGTAGGAATAGACTCCTCAACAGGCATTAAAGGTTTTTGTCCATACATAAGTTCCACAGGCATGTAACCAGTAACAGTGCTATGGGTAGTTCTGTCAGCCCATAAAGCAAATGGAAGTAACTTAGGCCAGAACTTTAGTTTCCCTTTGCAAGCCTTAACCAATGCTTGAACAATGGGTGGATGACCTCTCTCAATCTTTCCATTAGCCTCAGGATTATATGCAGTTGTTAGCCTTAACTGCACACCGTATCGGTTGAAAAATTCTCTTGCTTCAGCTGCATCCAATTCTCCTCTGTCAGCCCTCATCTTGCCAATGCTCCCATATCGACTGAAAATATCTTCAAGTATAAATTTGCAAATCCCCTCCGTTGCTTTGGTTCGAAGAGCTCTACCTTCAACAAAGTTTGAGAGCTCTTCTCTTGCCAAAACAAGATATTTCATACCCCAAAGTCCAAGTGGCATTGCAACTAAGTCAATCATCCATTGAAAATGGATAGCAAGAGGATAAGTGGGATGTAGTTCATCCCTAAACCTCACTTTAGATTGCAATTGACAAACAACACATGAAGCCACAAATTCTTCAACATCTTTATATAATCCTTTCCACCAATAACGCTCTTTGATTTTAGTATAAGTGGCCCAAATTCCTCTATGACCGGCCCAAAGTGTATCATGAAATTCTTTAAGAACTTGGGTTTTAGTCTCAGAATCGTCCACTACTCTCAATGGCATACCATCACCCCTTTTTGCCCTCTTCCAGAGAAAACCATCTCGCAAAAGATAATCATAAGCACGATGTCTAATATCCTTGAAAGTCTTCTCTGACCAATCTTTATGTCTCTTTAAAGTGCTCAAATAAAAGCCAATATCTTTCAATCTTCCTTCATATAATTCTGCTTTAAATGGCAAGACTTCATCGCTTGAATTTTCTCCATTTGTAATTGATATATATACTTCATCAGAAAATTCTTCACTTCCTTCAAACGCCATCATTTCTTCTTCGTGAAAATACCGGGCTCTTGATAACATATCTGTCACTGGATTCTTGTTACCAGCAATATGTATCAATACCGGATTAAGTGATTTGATGTAGGCTATCCAACGTAGCATCGCAATATCAGGTGAAGAACAATTTGCTATCATACCAAGTAAAGGCAAACAATCGGTCTCCAACACCACATTTGCTCCTATCAAATAATTTCTATCTGCTTTAAGAGCAGTAAGTGCACCCCATAGTTCTCTCTTCACTTGTGGATATGCTCTTTGACGCTCTGTGAGAATTCTTGCCCCAAATCTTATAGCAAATCGTCTCCCTTCTGCATCATCTTGTCCCACAGCCCAACCAATAGCTATTGGACTAGTGTCAACTGTCACAATCACCGGTCTTCCGCATTCATAATCAACTTGCTTTAGAATTGGTGGTGACTTCAAAATATTTTTCAACCCGTCCATAGCTAAATCTTGATCATGTTCCCAAGAAAACTTGTTCCTCTTTCTCAATAATTTGTATAAAGGTTCAGACATATGTGCAAAATGTGGTATCCAAATTTGATAAAAGACACATGCTCCCAAAAACCTCCTTACTTCAGTAATGGTGCTACAAGCTTTCATTCTCCCGATAGCATCAACCTTCTCAGGATTAGGTTTTCTTCCATACCACCCACATAAATGTCCAACTACCAAAATTTCATCAATTCCAAATTTTGACTTGTCAATCGAAAGAGTCAAGTTTACTTCTTCAAGTCTCTTCAAAATATTGGAAACATCATCAATATGTTCATTCACAAATATTCTGCAACCATCATCTTGAACACTCAAATTTTTATCATCCTCCTTGCAACCTTTGATAGGAATATCATCAACAAAAGGTATAGTCTTTTCAGGCACGAACTCTCGTAAAATTTGATTCATAGCATTTTGCATGTGTGCTACCGAATTAGTAGCACTTTGAGGCAAGGTACACATTCGTACAAGTCCAAGAGGAGTCTTCATGGTTGTCAAATCTCTACTTTCATTGGCTAGCTGAAACTGATCATAACCAGAGTACAAGTCCCCTATAGAATAAATTGCATGCCCAGCAAATGCCTCAGCTACTTCATCAACAATAGGTCCAGATCCTTTGTTTCTGATTGTCACTTTATTAGCCGGTTGCATATCTTGAATAAATCTCAAAGCTCCTGATTTCTTTGGTACAGTAAACCAACGATTCGAATACGGAGCCATAGAAGGTTCAAGTATACCCATTTGCATCTTTTCTTTTAATAACCCTACCAATTTCGGAAGCAATGCCCGAGGTACTGGTATAGGCTTCAAATCCCATGGCACATGTGGTACCGTGAAAATCACCATAGGTGCAACCACACTAGGATGCACACACCCAATCTCATCTGATGAAGAAGCAAAGGCTTTACTATGTTTGAGAAGCATGTCTTGAAACTTCTTCTTCTCTGGTTCAGTCAAGAATTCACCCCCTCCAATCTTCATATTTGCGAGTGTCTCTTTTGTAAATTTGTGTCCAATATTTCTTACTTCTCTCAAACCAGGTTCCTTCTCTGCTTCTTTGATATGCTCATCAAAATCAGATGGTAACTGAGTTGCTACTGGTTTAACCTTCTTTGCCACTGTCTTATACTTTGTATGTACCATCACTTCATGCTTCAATCCATAACTGTTACAAACATCAAAACTTGTAACTGCTTTCAATACTTCATCATATAATGCCCGTGAATGAACTTCAATTATAGCATCATAAATATCACCATTGATCTCACTCTCTTGCAACTTCTTCAAAACATGGAGTACATCATCTCCAAAACCTTCTTCTTCAAACACTCCATTGATATATTCATCATCCAATAATGCCTTCACTTTTTTTAATTTCTTTTCTGCTTTTTTAACGACCCTTCTGCAAATAGGGTCCAAATCTTTAATACTCTTAAAACTCAAAAATCCACACTCCGTCACACTTACAAAACCACAATCAATATTTTGTACATTTGGGGACATAGTAATTTCAGATGCATCTGCACCCGTGGATCCCCGAACTCCACGTGTGCATTTTAGAAATCCTGAAAGTCTTCACCAGATCTTAGAGGTGCATCTCTAAGTTGGATTCTGTTTCTTTCATGATCAGGTCTCACCGTTAAAAATTGCAGAGACCTCTTGCCATCACGACTCCGAATACGTGCATAATGAGACCCATCATCCAAGACCTTGGTCTCCATTCTAGCTGCTGTGATATATGGTTGTCCAAGTATTATAGGATATGTCCCATAGTTTTGAACAAAAAAGTTTTGCTCAACTTCAACATCGCCAATTTTTGCACATACAGCCGGACAAGCCCCATATAATTCTCCTCTTCCATTGTTTGCAGCCCTCATGATCCAACCGTGATGAGTATCAATCGGCCACTTGCCTTTCTCATAAATTCTCTTTGACATGATATTTATTTCAGAGCCATGGTCCACAAGTGCCAAGATAGAATCATCCAACTCACCAAGTCTCACTCGTGTCTCCGTAGTGGCCCTTGCCCAAAATGGTTGATAATAATTCAACTTTCCTCCTCTTTCACGATCAATTTCATCAACAATTCCACAATCAAAAACATTTGCCTCCACCTCAAATCTTTCTTCATATGCCACCTCAGTAGTCATTCCATCCACCATTTCTTTTCCCTCATCTTGAGTTAGTATGGAATGGGCTTCTTTCTTTGAGCTCTTCACTTCCATCAACTCATATCCCTTCATGCTCAAACCTTCAATAGAATGCTCAGTTTTGGTAACATCTCTTTTGATGTCAATCATACACTCTGCAGCAAACATCTTCAAAATATCATCTTCTTCTTCATCAGTAAGATAATCCTTCATCTCTTCAGTTTGATCTTTCTGCTCTTCCAATGCCTCGATATTCATGTTCATAATCTTCTCTTCATCACCCTTTGCATCACACATCATATTAAATACTTGCCCGATTTCAATCTCCTCATCCTCTGTCATATGAGTATCCAATGCATGCATCATAACTGTCTCAGCTGTCATTTGCCTTTTTCTCTTGATAACATCAATGATAAGGTCGTGAAAATCTTTCTTGGCAATACCAAGAGCCTCTCTCAATGTAAACTCAATCTTGGCATCCAAAATCCTCTCCTCCAATATCCCCTTCATGTCAATAGAAGTCTCGATATCAGATTGAAGCTTGTAAGCTGGCCCTTTAGTTTTACCTTTGCCAGAATCTTCCTTCTCTTTGACCTTCTTGCTGGTGCTTGAATCTTCCCATATCTTCTCTGGAAGTGGTGCATCTCCAGGATGATTAATAGAAGGTGATTTCTCAGGCCTTTGGCGTGTGTGAAAACCAGGTCCATCACCCTTTGCAGCCTCTTTAAGCCCTTGATTTTTCTTCTTTAATGTTGGCTCATCAGCATCATCTTCTTCTGCAGGTCTACCCCGTTTTACTTCAACAGATGCATCATGATTCTCAATGTCATTTTGCACCTCACCCAAAAATGCTTTGATGCTAACTGCATCAACAGGATCCTCCCAACCGGTTGCCTTTCTGATAGCTTGTGCTCCTCTGATCATAATCTCTCTTGCTGGAGTAGAAGAGGCCTCAATAGTATGATGGTCCACCTCAATATGATATGACTCAACTCCCTTAGCACGCAAAGCACTCGACTTCC
This sequence comes from Pohlia nutans, assembly GCA_022496805.1. NCBI lineage: Eukaryota > Viridiplantae > Streptophyta > Bryopsida > Bryales > Mniaceae > Pohlia > Pohlia nutans. Next base: position 5,775,865 of record CM040106.1, on the reverse strand, counting down.
CCCTCTTCTCATCCATTATTTTCTTCATTCCACCTTTGCCAAAATTAGTGTCCATAGGCAGGTCAGTGGATGCATCACGAATCCTCCCATCCTTGAAAGAAACTATACCTTCTTTAAGTGCACCATCATAATCAGTGCAACCACGAAGAGTGTGGTCTATGACATCACACCAGATGCATCTCTTCACAAATGACTTTGCACCATCTGATGATTGAGAAGAACTTGCTCCTCGTGCCTTCTTCAATTCACTCATCTCCACCCTCAAATCTCTGATACCTTTGATAAGCTCTTCAATACTGTCTTCTTCAACTCTCTTGCTTGTTTTTGATGTCTCACCAAGAGTTGTAGGAGCCAATGATAATTTTGGAGCCCTTGGAACCATCATGGGGTTTGCATCAGTCCGTGAAATAATACCTCTAGACCTCACCCGTCGTTGTTTGGCCACAAGAGTCACCGTTTCTTCCACCCTCCTCCAATCATTAGTAAAACCACCTTCAGTGGTCCTATCCCCAAGAAGCAAGAGGAGTCTATCCTCTAATGCATCATCGGCTGCCTGCAAAAACATCTCTGCCTTTCTTGTATCAAGAAGGCGCCTTTCTGCTAAAGGCAACTGATTATATTTCTTCTCAAATTCTCTGAGCAGCTCATTTGGGCCCATATCATTCCCGGGTTGTTGCTCCACCCAATCAAGGAAAGACCTCTTAGTCATCCTCTCCGTATCTTCATCAAAATACTCATCCCTCAATCTCTCATCAAATGTGGCCCATGAAGTCACATACACATCTTCCCGAATTTCTTGCACCCTCTCACGAATTTCGGGAACCACAGCCAAGTCAAAAGTCAACATCATACGATCCTCAGATACTTGATGCACTTCCATTTCACAAACATATACCCTCAAAAAGTTTGTGATATTCTTCCCATCAAATCTCCCAATTTTGTCCACAACACCCTTCAATGCTTTGGTAGCCTCATGCCCACCAGAGTTTGCTCTATGATGGTCCATATACAGGGCCAATGCCCCCAAAATATTCTCCATATTCATTTGGCCCCCTCCGGAAGCCCCATCATGATCCCCCGTCATTCTTTAACTAAAACTAATTGCCCCAAAGCGTCTCTCAGTGGAAGCACCAAATGTCGGGTAGAGAGGGTTTTGCTCTGGGAAAACGCGGGGTTTCTAACTGCAACTAGTTTGAATTCAAGGTATGGGGAAATATGATAGTGTAATTTATTGTTTATACCATTAAAAACCCAAATCTATGTTTTATTTTGCAAAATAGCAAACCGTGTAAAGGCTTAAACCTTTAAAAACACTGTCAGCATTCAAATGAATGCCACAGACACATACTTGCTCCAAATCAAGTGTGCTATAACTTTCTGGAAAGCTAACACAAAGCTACACAATCTGTAAAATTTTCAAGAGAAAATGATTTACCATTCAATATTTATAGCGTGCTGAAGTTGAGACTCCAAATATTCACGGCAGCTGTACATCTCTCCACTTCGGGACGCATATCATCTTCATAAAAGCTCCAAATACATGATGCCATAATTTTTTAGAAAGCTAACATCACCATCTACGTTGCCTGTAAATCTTAGCTTAAAATATCATACTGTCCGTTTTCTATACTTCGTCAAAAATGGAACTCCTATATTGAGCGGCAGTTTCACACCCTCAAACTTCTACAAGCATAACTTTCACGTCCTAACTCCAAAACAAGAGTTTAATAGCTTTTTAGAAAGCTATCAACATAACACATGTGCTCACCAAATTTCAAAACTAATCGATCATTATATAAATTTCTACAAGAGTTTAAAGCGACTGCCTTTGAATTTCGACGGCAGTAAACCCTCTTTCACTTCTCAAGGCATAACTTTCTCATACTAACTCCAAATGACAAGCGCCACACACCATTGGAATCACAACAAGAAGAGGAACGTACTCTCAAAATTTCATTGAAATCCGAGCTATACACAGTAAGTCACTTGTCCTCAAACACACGGCACAAAACTAGAAAACTAAAACATGAACACAAGAAGAATGAGGTTCGGGAGAAGAAGGCCCCCCTTATCAAGCCACAAGGGGGAACACATCAGCCCATACCTAGCCACATGGGCACCCTAAAACTAATTGGGTGACCCAAAAGTCTCCCATACCTCTATCCATTCGCTTATTTTAATGATAAACTCACAAAAAACTAAAAGAAAGGTAAAACAATCTTCACCTTTCTTTTCAACAACTATCAAAACTCAAATTAAATATCAAAACTCATTCTAAGAAGATAAATGTAAAGTTTGACTCTTATTAGTCAAAACACAAGGCAATTAAAACCTTGTAGAGATTATGAATCAATTCATAATCTTTCTCAAATATTCCCTATTCATTTCTTCTTTAAATGAGATATCTTAAAACTCATCAAAATAACAATACTATAAGTTTTTACACTATATGCGCATTTGCATCGCGACAGCGTGGCTTAGGAACGGACTCACTTCTCGAGTTGGTGCGGAAAATCACCGTTGGCTTGACAGCCGAAGGGGAGCTGGATAAGGAGTCCAATGCGGTTCCCAAAGTGTATTTGGGGAGTACTCGGCCCAGAAAAAAACACTGTTCTAGCTTGAAGGACTGGACGGATAGAAAGAAGGTGAAGAATTCCGTTGTTCGGTGGCTAAATAAGAAGTTACCCGAGAGACTCTGGGTCAACGACGACTTTGATCGAGCGGCATGAGTCGAATTCAGATGCAAGCATGGGTCCAACTAAGCCCACATGGACGAGCTCATCAGGCGGGCGACAAAACTTTTCCTGTTGAAGTCCATGAAAGTAAGCAACACTCCTAGAAGAGAACAAATGCCCCCCTCGGATGCATTCTTGGCGGATATGGAGAGAATACTGGAGAAAGAGCACGTCTTGGACTCCAAGATAACTCCTGTACTAGGCAAGGTCCAGAAAGACAGGACACTTGAGAGATTTGCGAAGTTTCGACCCGATGCTCTTGGCAGGAGGGATGTTACTGATCCTGAAGCATGGGATGTTGTTAGATCAGAAGACCATCATTTCGATGGGGCCATAATGGATATGCGGGTAATCGACTGATGGCTGGAGCGCGAGGTTGTGGGCATTGATCGTAGCTACAAGTCGATCCTCTCTAAGATGCTGCAACGGAGCCGCTATAGCAGGTGGCCACCTCATTGGATGGTCATTTGCCATTGCACGAATGAGAATGAGACGCTGAAGGTGGTGGGTGGCCAATTAAAAGGGTATCGGCATTTGGAGAGCCGATACCTGCCAGCGTTAGCAGAGACGTATTTCTTCTCACCCCAGATCTTGAAAAAAGGCAACGGTGTCAGCATCTTGTACTTATGGGTTCCCAAGATAGCAAACGCAGTGAATTGGAAGAAGGAAATTCGTTCTTCGGAGTCCACAAAGTGGGTGGGATCTGTAAGGGAGGTTGACATGCACGAAGACGAACTTAGGATGGAGGTGTACTTGCATTTCATTATGAAGCTTCCATCAATTGACCACGAGGAGAAAGCGTCTGATTTGTGCTATGCGTGGCTGCCGGGCTGAAATGCATGATCGCGGCCATAGTACGCTCGTTTCCTTGTGCCAGTAGTCAATTGACCACCGATACCATCTGCTGTTATCTCACTGTACATCTGACCATTGTTGACAATTTCAAACCTTATCAGTTGATGTGCAGATATTTGATATCCAACCCGTGGCAGTGGGGTTGGCAGGAGATAACTTCAAAATCATCGTCATGAGCCACCAAATCGGCTCCGCACTTCAGAAGTTTGGATGAGCCAAAGAAAGACGGCACGTGGTATCCAATGAAGCGTACTCCGCCAAGTGAAGAACCTGAAACTTCTAATGTCGCGCGCCGAGAACTCCGGTCCAAGAGTCTTGCAGACCGTGGTAAGACTGCCGATGACGCATTGAATGTGGAGCCTGGCGCAAGCAGCGAAGAATCAGGCGAGGACGGTGACAGTGACCATAGTGATGAAGGTGCAGGGAGCAAGGGGGAATGACCATCTACAAATCTAAAACGCCAGCCCATTGGCAGACTGTTTGTACCATCCCAAGACAGCGACGCGGAAGAGCCTTTGGAAAGTGCGTTGCAGGGTCAGGACGACGCTCTAGAGACCGCGGCCGTGACATTGACCAAGGCAGAAGATCTGGAAGCCTCGGCGTCAGGTGCCAATGACATGGACGTAGAGAATGAGCATCACTTTTTGCCTCAAAGGGATGCACCAGCACAGATTGTAGAACACTGTACCCCAGTACCTCTGACTCCGTTCAGTCCCCGTTAACAAGCAGAAGGCGATCATGAATCGGCTCAACCCTTAAGCCCAGCTGGTCAATCTAGGAACTTGAGCGAAGCAATGGCACTTCTAGGAGATTATGCTAGTCTCATGTCACCCAAACCCTCCCCTTCTAAAGTCCGCGTACCATCTGATCACGCGCGTGAAGAGTCCACAGGTGATGCACAACCGCCAGTAGTGACTTGCCCAGTGGTAACTGTTGAGCAAGCAAAGTTGCCAGTGCATGTGGGCAGTAGAGTCGAGAACGACGTGGTCAATGACGGCAGTATCGCTGCCCATGAACTATACTGTGATTAATTTGGAAATCCGTCATGATGAGAGTGCGCCTCCGGCAGACATTGAGGAGGAACTGGGAACTGATTCTGTTGCAGCAGGCGATTGCGCAGAGGTGAACTCTGCCCAACAATTTGTGGTTATGCATCGCGTTGGAGTGCTCAAGGCAAGCATGGCCCAAGTGCGGATTTCTAAAGCACCTTCATCTAAGGCAGAAGACATGTTGGGGTTCACTCCCTCTCCGGTGCCTGTGGTAAATTGCCCACTGGCAACCACCGAGGAAGTATCCGTTCCCGTGAAGAGTTTTTCTTCTACCGACGAGCGCACTGGAGATGGGGACCAACTCCTAGTCGCCGTTGGTTCCGTCCAACACTCAATGGTATCGACAGGTTAGGGCGATGCAGGCGTGGCCCAAATGGAAAACCCAAATTCCTCAACGGCCGGTGAGTCAGAAGACACATTGGGGTTCACTCCGTATCTGGTGGTCAATTGCCCACTGGCAACTACTGAGGAAGCTCCCGCTCCCGTGATGCATTTTCTTTCTACCGACAAGCTCACTGGAGATGGGGACCCACTCCCAACGGCCGTTGATTCCCTCCAATCCTCGATGGTATCGGGAAGTGAAGACGATGCACGCGTGGCCCCTATGGAAATTCCGAATTCTTGAACAGCCGCGGAGTCAGAAGAGTTGTTGGGTTTCACTACCTTTCTGGTGCCAGTGGTTAACTGCCCAATGGCAAGCAGTGAGGAAGCTCCCGTTCCCGAAAACACTTGTGCCACTGCTGACGAGCGCGCTGAACATATCCACAAATTGCCAGTTGCCGTTGATTCCGTGTAGTCCTCGATGGTATCGCAAAGTGTGGACGATGCACGCGTGGCCCCTATGCAAAATCCAAATTTGTCAACGGCCGCTGAGTCAGCAGACTTGTTGGGTTTCACTCCCTCTCCTGTGCTAGTGGTCAATTGCCCATTGGTAACCATCGAGGACGACGCTGTCCGCGATGCGGGACTTGTTCTGGCTGCAGTTCCGGGCACAACTTGTGAGATATCTGTTGTGCCTCCATCTGAAGTTCCATCCATTCCTGCTCTGATTACGGTGAAGGAGGAGGTGACGGTCTCCCTGCCGTCTAATAAGGACAATGCCATCAAGATTGATAGCAGATCAGATGACGATGCGTAAAGAGAATCCTTGTTAGATTTCCCATCTGATAAGCAGTCCGACTTGTCAGATGATGCCAACGACGTTGTGCCAGCAGACGGTGGAGAGCAGAAGGTTTTACAACAAAGAGCTTTGAGAATACAACTACAGAAGATCTCAAAGAAGAGGTTGGCCATAAATCGAGAGGCACAACGGGCGAGCAGGGAGCTGGCAACGCAGAACAAGGTATTGAGAATGGAGTTGGACAGGCTCAAGGAAGAAGCAACGCAGAACCAAATGAAGTTGCAAGAGGCAATTTGGATGAGTCAGGAAGTGAGTGCGAGTGAGTTCACAGACTCTCCTTCCACGCACATTACCCATCAGACCACCTCGATTGCATTAGCAGGTGCCTTATGGTCCACATGAAGGTGCGCACATCTGAAGGTCCCGTAGACAACATTATCCCAGCCACACAGGTATAGATTTCCGTCACTGATTCAAAACATCTGCTGGATGCTCCATGCTAAATTCAAGGAGGTTGTAAGATACTTACCACATTGCATGGCAACCGCAGGAATCTGATGTTATAAGGCAGCATGTAGCCATTGAAGCAGCAAGGCAAAACAAGGATAGTTTTCTGTTGTAATATTGCATTGAAGGTGTTTGTGATTAGTGGCTGTGAGCGTCATTTTTGAATGAAATGGTGCCCGGTCTGTACAGAAAAATTGAGTTTCTTCGTAGGGCGCGTGAAGTTGAAGATTTGGGCACCACGAAAACTTCAGTTGTAGATATATAAGTATTCACTAGGCGCCTTCCACCATAATCTAGTACGCACTAGAATTTATTTATTTTCGTCAACACAGGTGGAAGGAAGCGCTCTTCAGAAAAATCAATTTATACAAATTACTAGACGACCGCTAGAGGACTTGGTGAACATAAACAATAATTGTAAATGTGTGGCAATACCGAGTTTTGATAACATACCGGGTTTGGAAATTTTCTAGGAGAATAGACCATGTGTGGGTGAATACCGTCTTCGCAAGGTAAGCGTGTTGTGGCAGAGTTCCATCATTTACATATTACGTTGTTCAATTTTTCCCTAAACTATAATGTGATGTAGGAACTTGACATGGATTAAATTTTATGCACTTTGCAGCGTGTTCTTCCAGTTTCAGCCGATGGCAAAATGCATAGACAGCGGAAGTTGAATAGGTGTGCATTTGACACCGAGTCATCATCATGAGTTCATTCGACATGTCTCATGCGATGACTTATGGATTGTGCATGCAAAGTCGAGTAGGGGATTGAAGCGAACATAAGAATATAGGGGAAAAATTGAAAATAGCAATTGGCAGACAATTATTCTACTCGGGGGGTTTACTCTTAGTATATTTTGCGTATCATGTGTGGAAAAAGGGTATTTAAAAGTACCCTTAAATATAAAAGTAATTATTACTATAATTAGTAATATTTCAAGAATATTCTCATAATTATTCTTGTAATCAATTTTTAGCATCCTATATTAATGTAATTCATTTATAGAAATTACCTTCCAAGATTTATTTAAACCCTATATTTTTTTGCACGGCATTTGTAATTTTTTGGAAGTAAACCCCCCGAGTTATTCTAGAAACAAAAGACATACTCTTCAATTCTTGGTAATTGTTTACCACAAAAGCACCACCCTGTAGAAGTATAAAATTTGTATACGCGTAGGAGATTGGGTGAAGAGTAATTGTTACCCAAACAATTCAAACCCTTAACAAAATATATGATTCAGTGGCAATTACTTGTCATGATCCATTTGCCGTGAATATTGTCACGCGCTAAAATGTAATCTTAAACTATTAATCATTACTTCATGCCATGGTAGTTGGATTATCATGTACACATGAAGAGGATGTATAGTATGTGTAATAATAATTCTTTGGGTACTATTAAATACCCTTTGTTCACACGTGATACTCAAAGGATACAAAGAGTGACTTCCCCGAGTTTGCACGGTGTTGTGGTGTTGAGAATTATTAATACTTGGTGTGGTTGTGGGAATGGAGTGACCATGTGAGAAACATAATACACTCCCTAAAATCACCTGTATATGTTGGATCTTAAAACAAAATAGTCTTGAATAATTCATGAATGGCCAATACAAGGTAGAGGTGAAAGAGAACGGAAGGTGGTCCATAGAATGATTGTATATGAAGTGAAACGAATGGAAAGCGGATCCACAAATAGACATTACATCAATAGACCATGTGTGGTTGCCTATGATAAAATCACTAGCAGCACCAAGCCACGTATATTACAATAAACGCTCAAACGGACCCAACGGGATTCGAACCCGGACTGTACAATTACAACACGAATGTCCTTCTCCAACCAACCTTGGAACCATGACTTGGCGACCACTAGCAAAACAAACACCAATTTATACTCGCGCTAGTTCTAACTAATGTCGTTTTACTAGTGTGACCGTGAATGCCGTTACATATTGCAATCAAACATTGTCCTGCATCTAGTCCAAGTGTTACTAAACATAGTACAAATAGAGTATTAATCATTCAACTAAGGGACCCTTCCTTGTACATACATGAAGTAATCGAATTTTGGAGTCAATTCTATAGGTCAAGTTAGCTCGGCCCGACCTAAATTGTGATGATGATCGAATCTCTGTCTCAACATTTGTGGATCGATACAATTTAGTTCGCCCCGACCTAAACTAAGACCTTTACGAGCTATAACCCATACGGAAGGCAACATGCTTGTCGATGAAATACCGATCTGGGAGAAGGTAAAAACTATTTCAGTAGCAAACTGGTCTCAGACCGAGGAAGAGCAGCTACGCGAGCTCAACCTCGGTACCAATACCGACTTCAACAATATTCGTATCGGTACTTCCGTTCCAGATTCCCTCCTACCGGAGGCCGTAGAATTATTCCACGCTTTCTAAGACGTTTTTGCATGGTCATATCATGATTTATGTGGCATCCCGGAACACACTGCTCAACACAAGATCGAACTCGACACCAGCATTCCCCCAACCCATGAGGTACACTACCGAATGAATCCTTATTATGCCGTAGCTGTAAAAACCGATCTTGACAAACTTTTGCAGGCCGGCTTTATAGAACCACTGGACGATGCCACCTGGTTATCACCAATGGTCGTGGTACTAAAGAAGAACGGAAAACTTCGAATTTGTGTTGATTTCAGGCGCCTCAACAAGGCAACCAACAGGGATCCATATCCACTGCCGTTTACCGACGAAGTCCTCAACTTGATAGCAAGCCACGAAATGTAATCCTTCCTCGATGGCTCCTCCGGATATCACCAGATCAAGATTGCACCCGAGGATCGATACAAGAGGGCGACTGCGGTGCCTTTGTCTGGGTAGTGATGCCGTTCGGTTTTAAAAACGCTCCGGCGACGTACCAGCGTGCAGTCAACAACGCTTTCAAAGAATATCTCGGTGATTTCATGAAACTCTTCCTCGACGACTTCAATGTTCATAGTACTACCGAGATGCATCTCGACAAACTCCGAAAGTTTTCACCATATGCCGTGAGTTTGGTATAAATCTCAATCCCGAAAAGTGTTGTTTTTTAGTTCGATCTGGTGTTATTCGTGGAGATGTCGTCTCCGCCGAGGGCAAGTTCCCTGATCTGAAGATAATCGAGGCTCTCGTCACAATGCTCTTCCCTCGCAACATCAAGGAGATCTAGGTCTTCAACGGCCTAGTCCAATTCAATATATGTTTTATCCGCGATTACGCCCAAATTATGGCACGGTCTGGTGTAGAGGTAGTTAGGGATTTAATGGCCTCGGGGTGCGATGTCTCATAGAGCTGCGTCGGATTGTACACGCCTTGCTGCACTTGATTATGGAGCCACAGTCCATAGCCCTCAGCACTAGAAGCATTATAATGCCTTGGATCCTTTAGGACAGCGTCTCCTAAATGCACCTCCATGTCGTCGATTACTGCCGCGAGGCGATGCACTCCGTGGTGCAAGTACTTGGTTTCCAAATACTCCTTCGACTTCTTCTTAAAGAACTACAACGTTGAGCGTTGAACTAATAGCAGGCAGCCCCTTGAAGGGATATGGGGAAGGTTTCTCCTCTCCTCCGGTGTCATGTGCTTCCTTTTTTTCTCCAAGCATCCAGAAGTAGAACCAGACAGCGAGGTACTCGGCGTTTGAGAACTACTCCCTCCAATGACTTCGATGCTTTGTCGTGGATCCATGGGCCTAGTCCCAATAGAAGCACTCGCGGTGGGACCAAATTCAAGATCTTGCACGCCTATTGATATACTTGCCACGCGTTGCAATCCCTGGCTTTGGTCCATGCCACCCGATGTACCTGCCCCGTGCTGCAACCCTTGGCTTTGGTCCCCAGATGATGATGTAGCCATCGAGCTCTGTCCTATGGTCGTGATCCACTTTGGAGGTTGCTTGAATCCGCTGTTCCTTTCCATACTTTTTTAGAAAAATTTGAAAAACTCACTACTAGAGAGTGCGTAAAAACCAAGACAAAACCAATACACATCTGTTACAACCAATAGAGAATGGGTTTAACGTAGCAAACATTTAGTCATCAGAACAGAACCAACAAGTTTTTTCTTGGAACCAACAAATTCCTGTTGATTTTCCGGAATCAAATGTTCTTATCCCGCACAGAACCAATAGAATTTTTGTTGAATTTTTGCGTGTTAGGAACCCCATTTCTCTAGAAGTGAGTCCTCCCCCAAAAAAGCCAGAAACTTACCGCTTCGGAAACCCAAGAAAAATCTGCAAGCGCAGGATTGGTCACGGGTTCCTCTGAGGAGCGGTCAAAACTGGCAGCAGTAAATGAGGGGCGGCCCTCAATATATATAGGCGGCCGTTAGGTTAGGGTTTCGGCAGTCGGGGCACGGTAGTCGGGGCAAGAAAGTCGGCACAGGCCGTTGAATACAGGCCAACGCGTTTAGTGCAGTCAGCGCAGGCCGTCAGATACAGGCCGACGGAAGTAGGGTAGTCGGAGGGGGGCCGTCGGATCCAGGCCGACGAGTTTAGGGCAGTTGGGGCAGGCCGTCGGATCGAGGCCAACAGGAGTTGGGCAGTCGAAGGGGGGCCGTCGGATCCAAGCCGACGGGTTTAGGGCAGACGGGGATAGGCAGTCGGGGAAAGGCAGACGGATTATCTCAATTGAACACTCCACTGCTCGATTGAACTGAAGCTGGATTTGGTTTCCGAAGCAAAGTTGTAACTGTCAAAGTAAAATTTAAATTAATATTAGTAGGATTCGATTATTCGTACTTGTTAATCGTTATTAATAATTTCCAAATACTTTTGTAAGGTTTAGGCTGGTAAGTCAATTAAAAGATAATAATTAACAGAAACCAAAAGAAAAATATTGGAATGCAGTCGGAATATTGTGTGATACATGATGGTAGGCTTCCCATTAGCTCGTTCTACTTATTTTGGAAAATCATGTATAACCCCTAAACGCAGTCACATATGTGTCATTGGGGAAGTGTTGCAAAGATGTATTATAAAATGCAACTAACATGAATATTTCAAACTTGGTGTATGAACAAAAGTAACACATTTTGAAATTCAGATTCTATCCATACGGCCAGATCTATGATTGCTATCACTGATATATTTTTTATAAATTTTGGAACATAAAGTAAAAAATTGTTTTCTAGTTCGATCATAAATAATACATTGATAGTATGTGGCCAAAATTTGTTGAGATGGGTTGTAATATAGTACTGGAGGTGTTGTAATTTTAGGAGATTTTTAAGATGCTCGATTTTATGACTTATTATTTTCAACAACAATGTCAGACTAAAATATTAAAATTTAGGGTTGAAATACTTCAACAAGAAATGAGGCATACTTTATTCCGAAATTGTTTCATTATTGATCAAACCACACATACACCAAGCCAACTTCCCATACAAATTTTAGTATAGAAATCACGAAAACTACGAAAATTGCATGACGGCTGAGAAACTGCGGATTAAATCCATACTAGAAGCTAAATTTGCATGCTTGGGCAATTAGGTGTTAATGTCCCACTTTGTACATTGGGAATCTCGCTGGGAATGAATTTTGAAATCAAAACTTGCATACATATGCCAATTATTTATGGACAAGTATTTTCCATACAATAAATACACACTCACGCACATATATAGATATATATATATATATATATATATATATATATTTTGAATGTACCGCAACAAAATAAGAAATCGTAATTAGATGAGAAAAAAAGGATCTCTACCATGCATTTGTATACGAAGAAAATGATGCAAACATGCATGACTATTTAAATATAGCTACATTCCCTATTCCTCATCCGATTCTAAACTGATAACGAGGATTGCTTCATCCAATGCGCGCTCCTTTAGTGTTCCACCACTTGAACCTTCGCCCTCTTGTATCACTCTTGGTGGCGCATACACAGCTGTTTCGTTTGCAGCCGCCCGATGAATCCGTTGGAGTTTGCCCCTAGTGCGGTAACAATATGCGTCTTCTGTAATAACCAGATTTGGACGTCGGACTCTACCCCTCTTGTGTGGCTTAAAAATACCGCTGTGTCTCTGGAGATACCTTGTGCAACAACACATAGATGGCTTGCCTCAATAGTGTAGGTTTGTGGTACGACTCTTCGTTCATAACATTGTCCCCGCGCTAAGAATATTGGCCTCGGTATCTTTCTGCGGACGTATAGTCTCGCCCATGTGATGCACCCTTTCTAGAATGGGAAGTTGTCCTCTCATTAACTGCCCTGTTCTCTCTCCCATTCCACCATAACTTGCTCCATCTCCATCTCCAATGCCCTCACTCTTGCTGCTGCAAAAATGGCAACAGTTGCACAGTCATCAAATTGCGTAGCAAGTTCGGCATACTCCTTTCTAAAACTTCTATTCTGCCGCCCCAACTCCACCGAGTTATCGTGCTGGACTTCGTACACCATTACGCGGGACCTCAAGTCTACAAGCTCTTCGTGGTTTTCAAAGTTACCGCAACTGAGAGCACGCTCTAATTTTTTTTTTAATTCTTGTTTTCTTTTTCTAGAGCAAGGTTCTTTGACATGACTTCACCGGCCAAAGACTCCGTGGTCGCAATGCAATCTAGAGAAACGTCCCGTTCATATTGCAATTTGTCCTCGCGATTCATTGCCGCGATACGTTCCTCGTACTTCCACAACTGCAATGAGGTCATTGGCTCCTTCCCCTTCCCATACATTCCGGTGGTGGAACACTCGAAATGATTTAATCAATGGGGACAACAAAATCATCACTCCATACCATGGAATCAGCGTTTGAAGCATCTTCCTTGAATCCAAGCTCAACAAGTTTTCCTTCTAAAAATGTCACCCTGGCGCGCAAAGCTGCGACCTCTGTCTCATGTTTTCTAACGAGGTCTCTGATAACCGTGCTGTAAAGATGGATCCCATCCAATCTACTTGGTGCGTCGTTTATGCCTGGAAATCCTTCCCCTCCCGGTAAAACGGGCGTACTTGGTACCACCGTCTCATCCATCATCACATCTGTTGTTTCAGTTTCAAAATCGGGCATTGCCGCATCTGCCTCTTCCGTAGGTGGGGCCCTTGTTGCCACTGCCTCCGCTTGTACTGCACTACCCATGTTATCGTCATGTCCCTCAAGGATTTGTACGGGAGGCGTTTGTCGTGGTACCTTTACAAAGGCTGAGATGCTCAAATTTGCAATGACTCCATCCAACAATTCTTCGTTCACTTGCATATCATCCTTTGTACTGGGCCCACTGTAAATCTTTGGCGCATATAGAAAATTATGGTTTTTCATAAACCATTGGGGGATTGCCACCATGGGAATTTCCTTTGGCCTCCTCAGTAAATACGCTTTGCGTACGCACGACGGAAGCGAGGACCAATCCACTTGCACTTTCAAGACACTTTCCGCATACACCATCGAAACGATACACAACGGAATTTAGGGTATTTAGGGTCATCCGAAATCGCCCTCAACATGCTCAACATCCTCCATTTCATTGGATTGTTGCTCATCTGGGTCCACTTGCCAAAGGCGCAGTGACGCAATGTTGTGAGCGGTGAGCAGTGAGCAGAAAACTTGTCTAATTTCTGTAAGAATTTCTGCAGAAAACCATGAATTTAGCATTATTTTGTAGACTTTTTGAAAATTTGTTGATTTTTCCATGTATTATGTTAAATCAGCCAAAAATAGGAGGGACACAATTCCGTGGAATTCGCAAAACTTTGACAATTTTTTTTGAAAGCTACCTTGTTCTAAAAATCATCGTAAATTTTTGAAAAAAAAACAATATGGAATTTTTCTTCATTCTATTCTCAGAAATATTTTATTTTCGGACTTTTCTTTAAAAAAATTGGGCAAAAAATGAAGCATTCAGGGGGGTATTTTGGATTTTAGGGGGGAATTGCTGGCCAGTCCACAACCCACGCTTTCCTATTTCTAGACACGCAGCGCTTGATGTCATCCGCACAAAACCAAAAGTCTGTCTGACCCCTCTTCTTCCTATGATAGTCCTTCTTGTCGCTAGAGTAAGTAGGTGCTAGGGTGCCACATGCGCCTTTTGCAACTCTGGTATCACACTTTGCATTCGTGTGGGCCTGCTACGCTTGACACCGTCTTGCCGACCTTGCTGGAAGACGAGCAATGTACGACTTGGACGGATTACAGTCGGTCTCAAGAACACAGGTTGTATGCTGGACTCGATGAGCAGGGTCCGAGAGTGCTTCCTCAATGCGAGCCTTAGTGGATCTAGTGCTCATACGAGGAATGGAGAAATTAACCTTATCTTGCCGATGAGAATCATGGTCAGATCCTGGTGGAAGATCCAACTTCCTTTTGGTGGATCCAAATATCTCTGCACCTTCCAAGCCACGAGGTTTGGTGATGAGATATTCAGCGCCAGGATAGGAGTTAACAACCTTTGCAATCATTTCTGGATCTCCAGATTTTCGGGCAACCCACAGTTTCAATTCAGCTTTGTCAAGACCCTTTCCCGACTATCCTCCCTTCAGATAGGTCCAATAGTTTGTGGTTTGCATGAATGCACGGATGAGGTCATCCAAAGTGGCCTCGTACACACATGTCATTTGATTCCCGGATTGCTGAAGCCACTTGTTGTGAACCGTTTCTGCCAGGTTGCATGATGGTATGTCGGCCATCTCATCAATTGACAGACTCTGCAAAAGAATAAAAACATTATACATGAGAAGACAGAAGTAAGATGATTTGGAGGGTTGAACAATATCATGAAGAGGTTTTGTGCAACGATGACTTACCAGTTGCATATAGCCACTCCATTGTCTGTATCGGAAATGCTAGAATACCATCCAGTCGTTGTGGGCACGAATAGCAGAGGGTGAAGTGGCAACTCCAAAGGATACCCACCAAGATTTGATGACGTTGTTTTTCGTCTCAGCCTCCTCTTGTGTCTTTGCATCCTTCCATTGCTTACAAAGTTCCTTGTGTTGATCGTGGAACTCAGGCTTGATGTTTCTTGTCGTCGCTCTTTGAAGGCATAACGTCCAGTGGAACAAACAAGTGCGCTCCCGTCCCACCATACATATCATTGGATCTCCATTTCCGTACACCTTCAATGACAGTTCTAGTGAAGGAACTTCCCGCTCAATAGGCCACTTCTTCAGACCCCCAAGCACTTCGCAATGGTTGCTATACAGCAAGCCAGTCGATGTGCTCGAAGGACGTGAGAAATGTGATAAATGAGGCAGCTTGCCCCCTATTTATATCCAGCCAGTGAACCCTAAACCGACTGCCTCTGTACCGACAGTCCCATCCAACAACCATGGCTCGTCAGCCTCCCCGACTGCCTCGATCGAACGGTTATTGATTATCAACCCTTACCCGCCTGCCCCTGCACCGACTGGTGGCCCCCCGACTGCCCCTACACCGACTGCTGGCCACCCCCCCCCGACTGCCCCCATCCAACGACTGTGGTTTGTCAGCCTCCCCGACTGCCTCAATCGGATAGTTCTTGATTATCAACCCTTACCCGACTGTCCCTACACCGACTGTTGGCCCCCCCCCGACTGCCCCATCCGTTTGCCTCTTTCGACTGCTCCATTCGTCTGCCTTGTCCGACTGCTCCGTTCGATTGCCTAACCCGACTGCTGCATCCATCTGCCCCAGTCGACTGCCTTGGCCTGCATAGCACTTGGAAAAGTTGGAAACCCAGTACACTATAGGAAGAAATCAACTGAATAAGAAACTTCATCCGAAAATCGGGTTGGCTACTTTATAAACTCAATTTCAATTGATTAAAGAAAAAAAAAATACGTCATCATGACATCTCATACAACTTCAAAGTCTGCATTGTCAAATCTATAGAACTTCTTGCTTCCTCTCCAATAGATAATTTCAAGATGTGCATGTATTAATTTGTTACATAGTAACAAACATAAGAATTTCACAAATGCATAATAAACACATGCCTAATGTAGAATGTGCTTTTTCCCAAATAACGAAAATAATAGTACCAAACTTGAAGGTGAAAATCATGCATCCAAAGAGCTTATATTAGGAATGGGCATATATTAATATTTTGGGCTTACTAGAAATAATAATATGCCTTCCACAATGTTCTACCATCATCCAAATGCCATGCCACATGTGTTTTATATTAGGTATGGGCGTATATTAATATTATGGGCCTACTAGAAATGATAATATGCCTTCCACAATGTTCTACCATCATCCAAATGCGATGCCACATGTGTTTTATATTAGGTATGGGCGTATATTAATATTATGGGCTTACTAGAAATGATAATATGCCTTCCACGATGTTCTACCATCATCCTAATGCCATGCCACATGTGTTTTATATTAGGAATGGGCGTATATTTATATTCTAGGCTGACTACTCCAAAGTCGTGATAGTGTTTTCTTGGTGTGCTCCCGGATGGTTATGTCCCTTAACAAGAAATCAAGAAAAAATTAATTAATCATTAATCTAGTTTGAAAAAATCATTAAAATTTTGAGGTATATAGTTTCGACATGCAGGATGATTATGGATATAAAAGCCTTCAATTTTCAGCTCCTCTTCTGTCATGACAAGGTGTGGCAGAATCTTCTATACATATGGAATTTATGGTTTCAATTCATGGTGTTCACTGAATAGATCTGCGGCACATGGAAATATGGGGCAGTCGGGAATAAGGGGGAATTGGAAACGTGGGCCAACGAGGAGGGGTTTACGAAGATTATGGAAGAGGAGTCAAAGGCAGATTGGGCAGTTGGAGGGGGGCAGTCGGGTGAGGCAGCTCAGGATTTGAGATGAGAAGAGAGAACGCAGATGAGGCAGTTGGAGTAGGTAGACAGGGGAGGCAGAAGGGTGGGCAGTGGCCAATGGGCGACCTGTTTGGCTCAAATTTCAGAATACAGCTTTGTAAGAGCAATGTTTCCCTCCGCGTGCCTCCTAGTGTGGGTGTGATTGAAGTACCAAAAATATAATTTAAGTCGATCCATTATTAATTCGGTCTCACAAAAACATTAAAATCTCGAGGGATTACATTTCCTCGTGCAACGTGCCTATGGATATAAATGACTTAATTCTACACCGTTATTCTCACCTGTCACTTGAGCAAGGTCTGGAGGGAAGGAGTTTGTATGGACAGGAAATCTGGTTTTCAAATCCATGATGTTTGGAGACTCGGCCGTCGGAGAGATGGGATAGTCGGAAATATGGGGCCGTCGTAAATATGGGCCAACTTAGGATGATTATGGAAGAAGAGTGAAGGGCAGATGGGGCAGTCGGTGTGGGGCAGTCGGGAGAGGGCAGTCAGGTGAGGCAGTTTAGAATTATAGAGGAAGAGAGGGGGTAGATGAGGCACTCGGAGGGGGCAGACAGGAGAGGCAGGTGGGTGGGCGGTCGGCGACCTGTTCGGCTCAAATGTCCGAATCCAACTTTGTATGGGCAATGTTTCCCTCTGCGTGCTTTCGGATGTGGGTGTTATGGACGTAACAAGAAAACATAATTTAAGTCAATCTATCATTAATTTGGTCTGACAAGAACATTAAAATCTCCAGGGCTTAAGGTTCCTCGTGCTTCGTGTGTATGGATATAAAAGACTTAATTCTACACCTCTTATTCTCACGTGTCACTTGAGCAAGGTCTAGAGGGAAGGAGTTTGTACGTACAGGAATTTCTGGTTTTCAAATCCATGATGTTTGGAGACTCGGCCGTCGGAGAGATGGGATAGTCGGAAATATGGGGCAGTAAAAAATATGGGCCAATTTAGGAAGATTATGGAAGAAGAGTGAAAGGCAGATGGGGTAGTTGGAGTAGGGCAGTCGGAGCGGGGCAGACGAGAGAGGGCAGTCGGGTGAGGCAGCTCAGGATTACAGAGGATGAGAGGGGGCAGACGAGGCAGTCGGAGGGGGCAGACGGGAGAGACAGTCACGGATGGCAGCTGGATAGTGTAGTTTACAGGGACTGCACGGGGAAGAGAAGAATGAAATCTTCTTGACTTTAGGATAGTATCTGATATCCAGTGTGCATGATCACCAAGCCACTCACCTATGTTGGTTGGTTAAGACTATATATTACAAATTTGAGACCACGGTTCGATACTAGTCGAGCACGTGTGATCATTAATGTGATATACACGGCCTGGTCCACCTGTGAGTTATTATAGGCAGGAAATCCTAAACAACCAACCCCTTCCCTGCGTTATCTGAGATGAAAAAGGGATAAAAAAGGAGGTGGGAAATAGAATGGCAGAGGAGCTTTTGTTTTTTGTTTGGAAATGGGGTCAGGTTTTTTCATTCCCATTGAGAGCATCTTGATATATTAAACTTGTGAACTTGAGAGCCCAATCTCATATTGTTAATACATTTTGTAGCATGCAATTATTGTATGAGCTAGTGAACACTTAGTGATTACTTGGGCACTAAAGGGTTAAAGTAGTTGATTTCTAAACTCTTGATATGTAATACTTTTTAGAAAAGGCTTTCAACCAAACCACAATTTTTGTCCCTTCTAACCAATTTTTGTCTCATACAAAAGTCCTTATAAAAGTCAGAACCGTCTTATAGCACTTTCATGTAAGCCATAGTTATTGTTCCTTTTAACTGGTTAAAGTCCAATGATCCCAAATGTATTTTAACACTTCCACCCAAGATTAAGGATTTAAAAATTCACAATCAAATTTTAACTCTTACAACAAAGGAATGGATTCAAAAGCCATATAGGAAAGTCTATTTACATCAATAGTATTTACATCAAATTCTAAAATCCCTAAATATTGAAATGTCATGACATTTCCTTTTGAAACCAAAAATGAAAATTAGAAAGTGGGAATAAAGATGTCATTTGTTCCAAAAAAAAAATGAGGTCTCCTACTTTGAGAAAGGGCAGCTGAAGCAGATCATGATGGCAGTCGGGGTAGTCGGAGTTGGGGCAGACAAGGCAGTTGGGGCAGTCAAAATTGGGGCAGAAGGGGCAGTCGGAATGTGGACAAGCAAGGCACTCCAGGCAGACGGGGCAGACGAGGCAGACGTGCCAGACGGGGGCAGTCGGGCTAGTACAGGCAGCAGGGGATGGCTGTGAAGATGTTAACCTTGAAAATCATCAATGTAAGATGCCTCTGCTTTTGAAGGACTGTTGCCGTTTGAACTGATGTCGTCCTCTGTTCCGGGTGAAGCAACACGTAAAATTAAGTTACCGTGGTTGGAAGTGACCAATTTTTTGGTAGGCCTTGACCCTGATGCGTCTCTAATTCCATTGGCATCTAAAAGCATCCACACCATTGGACTGTACAAGGGGCCTAGCCGGTCTATGGCGGCCCCGGGCTCCTTTTCCTGCCGCACCGGCACTCTCGCAACGGCCTGTTTCGTGGAGGATCCTTCAAAAACCGTTGTCGAATCCGTATTCTGGCGAGTGCGTCAATTTCTCCAGCGCGCCTAGGAATCGGAGAATTCGACCAAGATTTTGTCTATTTTCATATAGGATTAGGTGTTTGTGGATTTTTTGCATTCATGGCGGGGCGAGGGCTTGGAGTGTTGGCTCTGAGTGGTCGTGGCCGCGCTCTTGGAGTCAGCGGCGTTCTTCGTGGTTGTCGCCGCAATTTGTTTCCTGATGAGGGATTCGAGGCCAATCAACACAATTCGAGCACAATGCAGCCAAACGAGACTGAAATTGAGGGCCGGGAACGAGGCAGGCCAACGCCGCACAGGAGCGGAGCAGAGGTCGGGAGGGGCCGAGGAGGGCTTGTTCGAGGTCGGGGAAGCTCTGCGGCAGTGCGTGAATACCAAGGCGGCGGCTTCCGTGATTACCAAGGCAATGCGGCACTCCTCGATTTCGAAGGCAGGGACGGCGTCGGCGCGGCGACAGTTACGGGAGGCGGATTCTCTGCCTACGGGGAGGAGTACTCGGCACCTGCAGCGTCGGCATGGGACGATTAGCCTGGAGCAACAACGTGCAGCGACAAACATGAGCGACGGGAACCAACAGCGTACGACAATTTCCAAGACCCGCGCTCTTAGGTAAGTGATCTGCACGAATAAGGGTTCTCTAGGCTTGGTAGTGAGAAAGAAATTAAGCGAGAAACAGGTCGTGGTCATGGTCGCAGTGCGGGAATTACGCGACCCGCAAAGGGCATAAATTTTGTGCCAGAAGAAGAGTGTCAATTAACACGAAGTGTCTTGGCCATTTCTCAAGACCCAATTTGTGGAAACCAACAGAAGGGGAATTCATTCTGGGAGAGAATTTTCTTGCATTATGAATCAAATAAACCGGGAGGACATAGGCCAGCTCGATTGTTGGAATCTAAATGGGGGGTCACTAAACATGATGTGTCTAAATTCATCGGAGTGTATAATCAAATCAAACGGCTAAACAAGAGTGGCACGAAAGAATCAGATGTTGTGCGCATGGCTAAGGAATTATATTGCACTAAAAGCAACAACAACACAAAAATTTATGTTTGAACATCGCTGGGAGATGGTTAAAGATTTCCCCCGCTGGATTGACGGCGTTAGCACAACCAGACAGACAACTCCATCTAAGAGGTTGTCTACTTCTTCAGAGCACGGGTCATAGTCCGGTTCCCTACCGGGCACCGAGAAGTCTGTGGAAATAGCAGGTGTTGGCACTACAAGCATGCCATTCCTGTTGAGACCGGACGGCACAAAGGCAGCTAAGGAGGTTGTGCGCGCTGGTAAGATTTTAGACAAAGCGGCGTTGGTACAAGCGAAGGCGGCCTATAAAATGGCGGAAGCAACTCTCCGCAAGGCCGCAACTCTAGAATACCAAAACATGTTGCTCTTATTTTTGATGCCGATGGACCAAGTGACAGCGCCCAATGCCCACGAATATTTGACTCTATTACGGGAGGAGGAGTTGTATAAATTACGTAAAAGGAGGGCGGATTCCTCGGCCACGGAAATTCGTGAGCAACATGAGCAAGAGGCCGCGGACATGGAGAAGGCAACACGCGAGCGTGAAGCCGCGGCAAAGGCGGCACATAAGGACGAAGAGACTCGTCGACAAATGCGGAAGGCACGACTGGTTTTTGTGGAGATCGGGTTAGGTGAAGAATTCGAGCACGAAAATGAGGACAATGTTGTGGAGCCCTCGCAAAACGAGGTTGTGCACATTAGTGAATCAAGCGACGATGAGTACGAGCAATGTCAGGTGAAAACATTGGTTTTTTTTTCTTGGTTGTGGGACATTATGCTTTTGATTTTTGCTTTTGGTGTGGGTTTTGATTTATGGTATAATGTTTTGTTTATTTGTTTTCGTTTGGGTTTTTTTGCGTTGTTGCGTGGGGGGGTTTTTTTTTGTTGTGGGTGTGTATGGTGTTTAAATTTTTCTTTTTAAAAAAAAACCACAGCCAAGGCAGTCACAGCATTGGCCGTGACAGTGCCTCGGCTACAGTCACTGCCAAGGCAGTGACTGCGGCCTTGGCTGCAGTCACAGCCTTGGTTGTGACTGTGCCTTGGCGGCCAAGAATTAGAGATTCGTGAGGCCATTTTTTGACACTTTTCGCAATACTTGTTGGAATTTTTTGTTCTTTTTGTGTTTTTTTGTTCTTATGGTCGTTTCTTCAATTTTTCTTCATTCACCAATTGGTTTTTTTCTTCATTTCATAGGTCAATTGTTATAATTGTATGTGCATTATGATTTTTGGCTCTTATTGTTATCTTTGTCATTTTGTTCGTTTTGTTCTTTATGTTCATTTGTTCAATGGTTCATTTTTTCTTTGTTTCGCAATTTGTCCTTCTTCATTTCTTGAGCCACTTAATTCTTTGATTTGGCATTGTGATGTTTTGTTCATTTTTATTATTTGTGTTATTTTCTTCTTTATGTTCATTTATTCACTTGTTCATTCTTTCTTCATTTTTCAATTTGTCGTTCTTGATGTCTTGGGCGAATTGATTCTTTTCTTTGGATTGTGAGTTTTTGATCTTTTTCTTATTTTTTTTCTTTTGTTCTTTATGTTCATTTGTTCATTTCTTTATTTTTTCTTCGTTTCCCCATTTTTCCGTCTTCATTTTTTGGGCCAATTGATTTTTCTTTTTGGCATTGTGATTTTGTGTTGTTTTTGTATTTTTTGTTCTTGTGTTCTTTACGTTCATTTGTTCATTTGTTTATTTTTTCTATGTTTTGCAATTGGTCTTTATTGATTACTTGGGCCAATTGATTCAAGTTTTTGGCATTCATTTGGGCATTCATTTGGGCTTTCATTTTGGCATTCATTTTTCATTTGGCTTTACCTTGCCATTCCTTTGCCATTGAATGTAATCATTCGTTCAAGATTTTCACGTGGTTTTCCTACAATTAATTTTGGTGCCACGTTTATTGTTGTACCATGCAGGCACGGGATGCTTCTCAAAATCGGGATCCTTCCACCGTGGAACTTTTAGATACTCAAATGGTTAGTGGTGTGAGTTTAGGGATTGCTAGTGAGGATACTTTTGGCGTTAGTGTTGAATGGGATGACATTGAACATGTTGGACCGGGAATGCCCACCACATGGAATGTTATTAGAGATCATACTCAATCACAAAATGCGTACCATCCCAGTGATGTAGACGTACCAATACGTTGGGTGGTAAGAGGATTTGGATCATCTAATGAACTGGGTGGTTGTGTATTTTCAGCACGCAACCGAAATCTCGTATTTTGTCGTGCAATTGGAGGTCAAGTCGTTCTAATTTTTTTGTTACGCCTAGATTGACTGAGACTAAGAAGTGTGGCTCCAATCCTGGTAGTATGAGTCGATGATGTGTTGACAAGAGAGGGAGTCTCTATTTCCATTGGTAACAGTTCACATGGTATTTTAAGAGGTCTTCCGTCGTGGGTAATGCCTTCCAAAGGTTGGATACTTTCCGTACAAGTTGAACGCCCTTCGCCATGTGGCACAGTGGATAGATGGGCTGCTACAGTAATTTCTATTGGTACAGAAACTACATTATTGCCCGTGGTGGGAGGAGAAGGAAGTCTTGCACCTATGTTGTCGTTGTTGGCGTCGTTGAAAGTATAGACATTCATCCCATCAAGTCCATCATTCAAATGGTGGCCGTCGGAGTCAATGCTAATATTCCTAGAAGAATCGAAATCATTGGCATCAAACTCATCAAATTCGGCCCAGTCAGGTTGAGCACCGAGGGGGTCATCAGGGTCATCGTTTGCGTCGTCGTCATGAGGACCTAAACCATTGTCATTGTCATCAGGGTTAAATTCCGGATCATCCTCAAATTCTTCATTTGGTGATTCATCGTCAGAGTACATGTGCTCTGCGTACCATTGTGCAGGGGTTGCACCTCTTCTCCGTCGCATGAGCCTCGTGTTTGTGTATATGCAAACCAAATCTTCAGCTCTCGAATGGATCAAATGATTTCTAACTTTGTTATGAACGAATGAGTACATACTCCAATTGTGTTCGCATGATGAGGCCGAGCATACTTGGGCTAATATCCGTCTTTCTATATCGGAGAGTATCGGCGCCCCATGTCCAAAGGCATCCCACCATTCGTGCGGAGGGAAATGGGCCCTTGCGGCAAGAGGTACTCCTTCAAATGCACCCGTAGTTTCAATAAAGTCTTGGAACTCTGTAATAGCCACTAGATAAGTGGCTTCATCGGGAGTCAAATTCCGTAATACCCGGTTCAATGCTCGCTTTGCACGGGGGTTCTTGTGAAGGGGAATTTTGCCTATCAAAAAAGGATTGAAAAGGCCACCAGCCCACTGGAGGTCAGTCAACATCAAACCCCAACCGGCTTGGAATGAGTCTAAAGCTCGTTGTACAAGTTCACCTTCTAAATTGAAAAGAGGGTCCGCAAATTTTTGAACGTGTTTCTGTAATTTATGCATAACTAGCCACGCCTTTCCCATTGCAGGATGTTTTCTATCAAAAATACAGAGAACCTCTAGGACAGGCGTAACCATAAACAAAAAATTCTCACAAGAATTCCAAAACCTATCTGAACGAATTGAACGCCGCACGTCTCCCATTGTTTCGTGGGAATTGCCTTCTCTTCCACGCAATTCTATTAAATATGCACCCCATCGATCATCTATGATCATCCTTTCTAAAGCCCCCCTCATTTGAAGAAGTCTTTCAATCATGATGATATTGGTTGCAAAACGGGTGTCTGCAGGCAAGAGTAGAATGTGGTTGGGCGTGTATACTCGATACAGAGCTTGCGGAGCATGGTGACGTCTTACAAAAACGCAAATCTTTCGAGCCTTTTTCATCAAGCTTTTAACCCATCTTTCCAAACCCCAGTCTTGCAAAAGTAAGTCCATGATGTGGACACAACATCCTTGAAAATAAAGGTGAGGATGTCTTTGGGTCAATATGCGGCCCGCTGCCACCATATAGCTAGCATTGTCGGTGCAGACTTGAAACACGTTGGTCGGACCTACTCTATTGATATGTGCAGACATTTCTTCAGCAATGTAAAGTGCATCCTTTTTATTTCTCGTCGTATCAATAGATCCGAGGAACGTATCACTAGCGGGGCAACACATCAGTACATTTAAGAGGGCCCGATTCTAAACATTGTCCCATCCATCCAAACAAACCGTTACACCGTACTTGCGGATGGAATCTTTTGTTTTGGCGGTCACCTCAACCTTTATTTGTGCCCGTCTAGCCTTCAATAGAGAGGTTCGAATGGCGTAGTATGAAGGAGGTTTGTACGTCAACTTCGTTGCTGTAGTTTGTTTAACAGCGTTGATAAAAGACGGATGTCTCACTACGTTGAAAGGGATGTTGGCTTCATAGAACGCCGTTGACCAATTTTATCCAATGTCAACTTTGCAGATGTCTGTAGCCCCTCTTGCATTGATAATGGACGGAGACCCTTCTCGCCGAACTAGCTCGAACTTGTGCACTCGGAAGGATAATTCCACCATGGGTAGAATTTTGCGACGGAATCAATGGAGGGTTATCATTTGCTACTTCAGTACCTTGTCCCAAACAATGATCAATCTCGGGGGGTCCTAGTTCTCTAATCCGACGCTCCTCATTACCAACATTATCAATGATCTTGAGAGGCTTGGGAAGCACTCCTCTACACGAAGCAAAGAGTGCCCTGATATTTGGTGAAACTCTAGGGCATGCTCCAACATCTGAAGAGTTTTGTACGTCTCTGTGCCCCAAATGAGAAAACATCCTTTCAGCTCTGTATTGAATGTGCTTCTAGCAATACACGCATTCAACTCTCCTAGTTTTTGTATCCGCAGGCACATCTAAATCCTGAAATCACTTATCCCATTCCTCCGTATGCCTCGGCATTGCTGAAGTGAATCACCTAAACCTCTAACATAAGTTGGGCAATGAATGCTTAAAATAAAATGTATACCCAACTCAATCAATAGATCTCATGCAATAGTTCAAGGAGAACTACAGTCTCAAGACAACACTATGATGTGTTGGCCAGGGAATGATGCAAAATTGCTGACATTTATACATTTTATACCAATGAGTTAGAGGGAGGACAGTCCCGGCCTGGTAGACGGGAAAAGGGCAAAAGGGACAGTTGGGGCAGTTGGGGCGGTCGGGGCAGTCGGGGCCGTTGGGGCAGACGGGACAGACAGGACAAAGGCCGTCGAGGAATTGGGGTTAAGAAGCTAATATATATGCATTGCAACAGTGTTTTGTTTTCATTTTTGCAATGGAGAGTCATGGGGAGTTGGAGGAAGAGGTACAAGAGGGAGGGCTCCTATCCCCAGTGAGGAACGTGATGAATGTCGAGTGTAAGGTTTCATATCGGAAACCATGGCAGCCATCTGTAAAGCTACAGCATGGGAGGTTTGGACCCAAGCCACACCATTTCAAACTAGTTCCTTCCCCAATGAAGGTGTACGGTCAAAATTTCATGAGCAGTAGTATGTACAAGTCATTGCTTAAGCAACCTGTTTTGAAAAGGACAACATTATCACCCAAGGAAAAACCCTTGAGATTTCAAGTGAATTTGAAATGCAACTGTAGTTCAGAGGTGTTATGCAATCACGTGTTTAAAGAATGCAAGAACCCCGAAGAAGAATCATGACAGTGAGACGTACATAGAGAGGGAAATTTTGGGTCGGGATGGGCAGTTGGGTGGGGGCAGATGGAGCTGGGACAGTCGGAATAGGGTAGTTGGGTTGGGGTCCGGGAAAACAGGGAATGAGCCGTCGGCGTGGGCTGACGGGGACGGGGCCGTTGGCGTGGGCTGACGGGGAGGGGGTCGTTGGCGTTGGCAGACGGGGAGGGAGCTGTCGGCGTGGGCAGACAGGGAGGGTTCGTCGGCGAGGGAAATCAGCGAGGGCAGACGGGAAGGAGGTAGTCGCGGAGGGCAGACGGGCAGTGGGCAATCAGGTGGGGATAATGAGTAAAACTATCTGACTTTACTGAAGGAGCTTAATTTCATCAGAAGTCCACATCATCAAGTAGTCCATGACAGATACTAACGTGTCTACATGCGGGGTAAAAGTGAAAAAAACATTACCCGGTAAAAAATCGGGCCGGTATGATCCCAGCACGATTCGGCATAATGCCGGCATGACACGACATTGTGCCGAGATTTCTCTCCGACACGACACAATGAACAACCCTGTTTGACCCTATTAGTTCTCGAACCACTTCGGCCATGGAACCATGGAACTGTTGACCCCATCGCAACCATGGCACTGAGGATTGACAATCCAAGTGCAAACTGTTTCGAGAACCCGCACTCCTGGAATGTAGTCTTGGCCCCAAGACCACTATCCGACCCTCTCGGTTCTCAAACCACGTTAGCCATGGAACCTTGGCAGATCACAATCCACGGCAACTATCGCTGCGAGGATTGACATGGCAACAGGCGACTGTTTCCAAAACCCTTATTCCTGGAGATTGGTCTCGGCCCCGAGACCACTATCTGACCCTCCGAGTTCTCAAAGCAATGGCGCCATGGAACCATAGAAATCTTGACCCCATAGCGACCATGGCACCAAGGATGGATATGGCAAGAGCCAACTGTTTCCAATGCCCTTATTCCTGGAGAGTGGTCTCGGCCCCGAGAGCACTATCCAACCGTCCCCGTCCTTGAACCACGTAAGCCTTGGAACCATGGCAGATCCAAACCCAAGGCGACCATGGCACCGAGGATTGTTAAAGCGTTCGTGTTCATTCAAAATATGAGTGTTGTGGGATCATTCCTTGGGCATTTGCACTTCATCCGGTGAGTCAGCTTCATCACAAACTTAGGAAGTCATGTTTTTGCAATGTTTTACATATGTTGTTGAGATGAACAAGGGTGATTACGTTCGACATACGTTGTATGTATGTTTATCATAGAAAAAACGTACGAAGGACATATTACAAACATGTAAATTTTATCATGATGTACTTTTTCATGTTTGTAATATGTTGTTCGTACATATTTTATACAATTAACATACGTAAAACGTATGTCAAACGTAATCACCCCTGTTCATCTCAACAACATACGTAAAACATTGCAAAAACATGACTTGCCAAGTTTGTGATGTTCCCTCACGCGCCCTGCCTCTCCTCTTGTCTACCCCATTGCTTCCTGGAGATAGCAATGAGAAATCTTGTACGCCGTAGCAAAATGTAAGTGATGGTTTAGGGTTTAGAGGATTGGATTCAATTCTACGTGCTACACAGATGAGTCTTCAAAGCGAATCGCCTTGTGGAATACTCCGAGGTCGCTATCTTGATCCATTGCGAGACTTCTCCATCTCATACATCCAGAGTCCAATGACACACCAAAACTCATGCAAATAAAAATGCACATACAAATGGTGACACAACAACTCCAAGCTGATTCAACCAAACGGAACCAGGGAGTGTATGGATTTGGAAAGAAAAGATGGCATTGAGAACCGGATCTGGATAGGAGGTCGCACTTGAATGCGGTGCTGTCATCTCTAAACCAACGGAAGCGGAAGAGGAAGTGGAAAGAATGCGGAAGCGTAGGAGATCGCGTGACCACATAAAAACAAGCGGAAGGGGACAGAATCCAGTGAACACAAAAGGAGGCGGTCGCAGTGTACACGGTCGGAGTGGCTGTCTCCTAACTTTGATCGAGATGTCAACCCTAGTTTAACTCTTGTGACCCTGACCTATTCCTCGTCGGGCGCCAAATCATTTAGTATCTTAACTAAAGCATGACCTTCTGGCTAGCTACTTATCATTATATGATCATTTCAGTTTGAATTTACTGTGATCTAGAAAGAACCATTATCGACATAATTTTATCGAATCAAAATTGGTCTAGGGGTTTTTAATGATGGACACTGAATTTCTTCACGCACTGGTTGGGCCTACATGTCGCACTGCATAGTATCTATGTAGTGTACCCTATTGATGTCGAAATGCATATAAAACCCTATCTAGTCCATTCTGATGTATAGATGAGTCGACAACGAATATTAATCTCTCTAATAGGTCTAACAACTTACACCAATGGATAGTAATTTACAGCTGATTGTGAAGTCATACACTTCACCGTTTTGACGTTGTCTTGGATAATTGCATGCGTCGCGTCTACCTCCGCGACAACTTCTTGCAAAATCGGCAAATTAGTCGCTTCTTCTCCACTAAAATCAATCCTCACCCCGACAAGTTTATCGACAATAGTCAAACATGATATGTGTTTGGCCGATCTCATCCTTGAACGTTCCAATTGACGTCTTCTAGAGTATAGTAGCTTCCCACGTTTCTTTCTTCTCCTTTGCCTACTCGCGATCTTTGTGTTGTTATAACAATTTTCGGCACTCAGTATCAACGAGAGTCATGGATGCATTGGAGGATCGAAGCGTTGAGGATGTGCTCGACCTTGAAACCATTGGGAGATTGATGATGGGAAACGAAGAAGACTATCCCGTAGTGTCCAGGAATGCGCGTCTGGTGCAGATGATGAATGCCATCAACAGCTTGGAGGGTGTAGTGGAACTCTGGATGGGCGAATTTCTAGACATTCAGGACTCCAAGATCGACCTCACAACAATATTGCTAGACAAAGATGTTCTTTGATTCTACCACGTCCCGTGTGGAATTTGGGACTCCTTCCCTCGACATCCTCTTGTCTGGAGGCTCATGTGGTCTCATTATGATTGCCAACTGATAGGACTTCCCGATCCTTGGACTCTTGAAAGCGAGGAAGTCCCAATTGTGCTAGAAGAGATTGTAGCTGCCGTCCAAGACTTCTTTGATGATGAACCGAAGCCTCCTTTTTGGGATTTTGTTCCAAACACCACGCCCATCTAATCCCGGGGTCATTGACAAGACTTCAGAGCTACATTAGTGGAGGGTGTTGGTAAGACTTTAGGTGCACATAGATTAGTCCTACAAAAAGATGCACTTTCTTAAAGACTGTTAGTTTGTTCTTACAGTATAAATAAAATTCAACGACAACTTCTGTACTTGAATATTATATCACTTTATATTACATGACTACGCCCACGCCGAATTAGATTCTTCCCAATCTCATACATCCACTCCTGAACTTTGAACTGCGAGCTGATGCATCTGACATCTGGCTCGCTGTAGACTGTCTCTATTTCAATTACATAGCGCCGTATAACACTCTGACATTGTTTAGAAACAGTCGTATGCTTATTGTCAAATTGACGTCAATTGCAAGGCGTCTCCAATCTTAGACCTATCTCACCGTCTAGATTATTATTACTACCGTGATTCTGAATATAGTCACTCCCTAGCAACTAACATCATGTTATATACTCAACCCAAATTCAATGTCCCTCACAATTAGCCTCCTTGTGTCTCCATTGCAGAATTGTTTCTCCCTCTTAAATCAATAGTATCACTCTAGCTTGATCTTTTCAATGGCGAGCATTTCAGCCAGAGGTGAGGAAGTCCCACTAGTTCTACCTGAAGGTGAAAGTGGCTTTGTCAAAGTCACCTCTAACTTTCTCTACATTCGGTTTGGACTAGCAAAAGGCTCCATTATGGTTGAAGAGGAGGTCCTAGAGAAGTATGGACTAGTCAAAGACGGCATATTACAGTCTAGATGTACAGAGGACGAGGGTTACTACTAGCTCCTCTATCCTGGTCAGTACCGAGCATACGGTCTTACGCAGCAGCAGCTCGCTGCATCTACAGTGAATTTAGCCCTCCCTCAGATACTTCCATTGTAGAGTTACCTCTCTCACGTTGCGATAGAAAGCAATCTGAAATTCAAACTCGTTCCATTGCAGATATTATAGTCAATCTTTGTAACGTGAAACGTGAGACATAAGACCCCATCATTGAGTTGTCTAGTGAATCTGAGGGGGAAACACCATCACGGCTCTCGCAACGTCCAGACTTGAATGAACCAGCTTCCATTTTTGCCACTCCACCTACTGTCCGAACCCTCGCCAATAGTCCATCCTCTTCCTCGTTGTCTCTGCCCCCTCTATATCCTAGTAGCTCACAAAATGGTCCTAGTGTTATGCAATGTCTGCGGACGCTGTCTAGTGTTCATGGCTCTCGGAATGAACTTGATCACGTAGACTTTAACTGCATAGAATATCACAAGGTGCAGTTCCTTCCCTCCCACTTCGATCGAAACGTGGTGTTCGAGTTACTACCATGTCGTGGACGCTTGCACTCCTCTGGAGCCCGGCGCATGGAGGAAATGGACAAGCGTTATGACGGCCACACATGGTGCCGCACCACGACGTCCAACATCCACAACGCCTTCGGTTTGAAGTTCAGAAGGTCGTCGTGCGTTGGCCACTTGCAATCCGACAACGAAGATTGTGACTATCTAGCTAGAACGTATAAGAAGAACAAGACAGAGTGGACGAGTACAACTAACTTCGCGCATGATGTTCCTTAAAGCAGTCCCCAAGACTCTTCCATTGTGTGTAAAGTCTGCAAGAACGCCCCATCATGCCGCGACTATTGATCGGCGCGGGTGTATTACATGCTCAACGTGAACGACATGTCTTGCGCTTGTATCCATTTGTGCTACCATCGACATCCTGTTGCCGAAAGACAGTGCACGAAGCCCATGGAGACCATCACCGGCTTGATCGCATCGGAGGTCGCCAAGACTGCCACCGCCATGAACTCGGCCATTGCTTTTGCACCCAGCAAAGAGTTTCAGGAGACGTTTCTTGTCTATAGTGGGCCCGGCCCAAAGGAGATGCTGGAAGGACAAGAATTAGACAAGGTGATGGACAAGTTCTGCATGCTGAGCTCCCCCAACGTTTGGAACATGATCGCAACCTTCCGCGCCCAAGGAAAAGGCAAAGGCGAGATTGATCAAATTCAAGACATGAAGCGGCATTCGAGGATCGAGTTCATTCACGGCAGTGTTTTCCCGGGCCAAGGACAAGAAAAGGTATATCTCTTCAAGATGTTGGTTCATGGCCCCAGGAGTGGCGACGACCTCGTTAAAAAGATGAGACCTAGCTGAGACCTTAAAAATTTCTTTGTCATGTTCGACCACGTGAAGAGAGAAGTTACAGACCACCATTGCCTGCCACGTCTATAACTCCACCGACAGCAAGGTTTTGATCATCGCTGTGTGCGACATGCAAACTGAAGGCACTGTGGACCAGCTTATATTCCGGAGCTCAAAATTTTCATGTGGAGTTGTTTAATGCACTTGGCAGCACAATCGTGCGGTTTTGAGCAATTTCAATGCGTTTTGGGTTTTGAGGGGCTTGTTTGAGTCTATGAGCATTGATTTATTGCTATAGAGGGACACAAAGGTGTCGATTATGTGCATCGAGTGATTGGGAACACTAAGGTGTTGTTTTGATTCAATCAGAGTAGTAAAGAGCTCCATTGAGTGATTTGAAGTGTTTTGGTGAACATCTTTGCAATTTCAGATAGGACCCTTCCATAAAAATATCATAAAAATATCATAAAAAGAAGTGTGTGTTTTGAGGGTTGATTTGAGTGGAAAGACATACATCATGGCATCTTATGTGGATGACGGTCCAAAGGTGGTGGACAAATTCGATGGGGTGAATTTCCACCTGTGGAAGTTCAAATTGGAGATGGTGATGGCCAAGAAGGACTTGTAGGAGATTGTTGATGGTAGTGAGAAACCCCTCACTCTACTTCGGACCCTCGCGTCATGCAAGCATACATGAGGAGGGAGAAGAAGGCATTTGCCATTTTGGCCCTCAATCTCTCGGATTTGCAACTTGCACACATTTGTTCGTGCAAGACATCCGCAGAAGCATGGGCCAAGCTTTGCAACATTAACAAAGCCAAGAGTTTGGCCAACATTTTGTTTTTGAGCCGCAAGTTCTGCACCATCAAGATGGAAGAAGAAGAGGACATGTTGGCGCATATCAACAAGGTCAAAGCACTCGCGGATCAACTCAATGGTGCAGACGTGACCATCTTGGATGGGGACATTGTGATGACGCTCTTGGAAGGTCTACCACCTTCGTACGAGTATCTCATTGTGGCTATGGAGTCGAGGCCTATTTCCGAACTCACATTGGACTATGTGACATCACGGTTGTTACACGAGCTCTTGAGGCGAAAGGAGAATGAGTCTCGTGAAGATAGTACGGCTCTTATGGCAAAGCAATCTACAAACGGAAGCAGTGGGAGATCTAGCGACAAGGTGTGTTTTTATTGCGGCAAGAAGGGTCACATCGCAAGGTATTGTTTCAATCATAAGAACGCTGAAGAAGGTGAGAGTGCCAACAATACAAAGACACGTGACAATGATGATGAGTATGCTTTCACCACAAGGTATGTCTCTTGTGACGAAAGCATGAGTGATGATGATTACGAATACGCAAACATAGCAAGTCACGTATCATACAATAGTAGTGTGGACGATTGGATTGTGGATTCGGGTGCCGTATGCCACATGGCACCCGAAAGGAGTTGTTTGCATTTCTATCATCTTATTTTGCCAAAGAGAGTGATTTTGGGATATGATACGATGCTTGAGGCCGTAGGCAAAGGCCAAATTGTAGTGGAAACCGAGGTGAAGGGCCGTGTGAAGACAATCACTATCAAGGATGTCCTCCACGTTCCAAAACTAAAGGCCAACCTTTTATAGATAAGGCATTTGGTCGCAAAACACTTGCATGTTTACTTTAGTGATAGGGGCAACTTTGTTTTGTCACCGAGTCAAGACAAGGTGGCCAATATTCAAGAAATCAACGGTGTGTACCACATCAAATTTTTGATAGTGCATATGAGGGAATCGGTGGCGTTGGCGCTTTAGGACGACAAGTTGGAGTTGTGGCATCGTTAACCCGGCCATTTGAACATCAAGAGTGTTAAAACTCTTCGTGGCATGTTTGAAGAATTCCAGCAGTTGGTGGAGAAGCAATCTGAAAAGAAGATCACTGGATCGCGCAATGTCACGTTTTGTGAGGAGTCAACAGTTGGGCCGCATTTGGAATATGGTCCAAGTGGGAGATGTGGAAACATTATTGTGGACACATTTTCCAAATCTCCTATCTTTAATATTGACGATGAAGATGAAGGCGAGAAGGATGGCGAGTTGGGGGCTCCATCGAGTTTGAGCTTCCGTAACGGCAGAGAAGAGGTGCAAGTGGAGCACGTTCATTCAAACAACTGGCGATATCTTGAATGAGCACGCAAGCTGCCCGGAGAGTGGTGGAAGAATCACATCTTCCCTCCAAGTGATGACAAGCATGCAAGCGTGCCGTTATCTGATGGAGTATCAACCATTCGTGAAGCAATGCAAGGTGTCGTTGCGGTCGAGTGAAAGCAAGCCATGCAAGAGGAGTATGAGGAGCATGGGTCATTGATTACCAATAGCACATGGGAATTGCCTTCCATTCCCAAAGGTAGCAACTCTATAGGTTGCAAGTGGGTGTTTCCTGCAAAGAGAGATGTTTGCGGTGAGGTTGTGTGCTACAAAGTAAGGAATGTGGCAAAGCTCACTTTTCATGAGACGTTTTCTCTTGTGGCCAAGCTCGCAACCATTCAATACATTCTTGCAATTGGGGCGGCCATGAATTTGGAAATACATCAAATGAATGTGTTACCAAAAGGACTTACACGAGATCAACACGAAAGGGTAGTAATAGCATATGGACTTGAAAGCATTGGCTCTACGCAAAGTGGGAGTGTTGAAGTAGTAGATGAAGGGTAGTTTTGATAGAAGCCAAAGGGATTTGGGTGCAAATTAATGATGTGTGGGAGAGGAGTTGCGGCATGGGCTTACCTTTGAGGCCTATAGTATTGAGTATTCCCATATGGGTTGCCAAAGGGCACCTCAACTATACACTACTTATGCGGGGGAGCCCTTGAGTAAAGGCATCTCTTTCTACGTATTCCTTGTGTTTGTGTATTTGCGTTGTGCATTCGTCTATCACCTTTTACAAAATGTTGAACCCTCGAACCCTCGGTTTCTTAGATACCTCCCAGTAACGTCCAAAAGTTAGATTAAAAGAGAGACTCAGCCCCTAAATCGTGGTCTTTGTGGGACCCTGTGTGCCATGGTTCCATGGCGTATATGGTTTGAGAACAGGGAGGGTTATATAGTGGTCTCGGGGTTGAGAACACTCTCTAGGGGTGCGGGTTCTGAAAAGTAGTTGTTGTTTCTATGACAATCGTTGGTTCCATCGTTGCCCTGGTATCTCTATGACGTGGTTCCATGGTGCATTTGGTTCAAGACCCGGGAGGCTCAGATAGTGGTATGGGGGCCGAGACCACATTCCAGGGTGCGGGTTTTGAAAAGCTGCCACTCTTGCAGTGTCAATTCTAGTTGCTATGGCGGCCGTGGTATCACTTCTACTATGGTTCCATGGCTTACGTGGTTCGAGAACTAGGATGGTCAGATAGTGGTCTCGGGGGTGAGTCCAGTGTCCAAAGATAAGGGTTTTGGAAACGGTCAAAGTTGGCTTTTGCCATGTCAATCCTCGCACCCATGGTTGCTATGGGTTCATAAGTGTCATGGTTCCATGGCGCATTCGCTTCGAGAACAGGGAGGGTTAGATAGTGGTCTCGGGTCCGAGACCACTCTTAGGGGTGCGGGATCTGGATTTAGTTGGCTGTTGCCATGTCAATCCTTGCTAGCATGGTCGACGTGGGTTCATAAATGCCATGGTTCGATGGCACATTTGCTTTGAGAATTGGGAGGCTCTCGTAGTGGTCTCAGGGTCGAGACCACACTCAAGGGGTGCGGGGTTTGAAATAGGTTCGCTGTTTTTATGTCCATCCACGGTGCCTTGGCCGCCGTGGGTACATATGTGCCATGATTCCAAGGCGCATCCGCATCGAGACCTGGGAGTCTCAGATAGTGGTCTCGGCCCCGAGACCACTATCAAGGGGTGCGGGGTTAGAAAGAGCCCGGTGCCATTATTGATTTATTTATTAACAATCCGGTTTTTCTTTTAGAAATCTAGGTAGTGGTGAAATCAAAAAAATCGTATATAACATAAACTGTGTGAAACATTTTTTGCAGAATCTTACCACAGATTAACTCGCAAACATCCCAACCTGCAACCTCGTAGAGACCGTTCACAATAAGTGGATGCAAACCTCCGAGAAGCGAGGCTCAGACCACTTTGTAGCCACCACCGATGGTAGGGCCCGTGCATTCATGCAAATGACCAACTATAGGACATTTTTATGCGGAGGCCCGTCTAGAACTGGTCCGTCCAAGCACAATCTTAAGCTAAAGAGGGCTATGGCATTCCATGATGGCAAAAAGATCGCCGAAGCAATAAACAACATGCCTGGGGCTGCGGAGATTTCTACTCGAGTTCCACACTTAGAAGGAGAAGAATGTTTCGCTGGTCAAGAGGATGCTCGACATGCCTATGGGTTGTAAGGGAGATTCTCATCACCTAGACAAGGTGAACTAGTTGCATCCTCGTGTCCTAACACGATCTGCCGGTGCCTGAATGAACTTGGAGCAATCACCAGGATCTACTTCTCCAGTACCATTCACGACTAGGATGTTGGAGACTGACTGTAACACCTTGAAATGGCACATTGCAAGGATATCACACAAGTCCAGAAACAGAGTCATGCTGTTCAATCGGGGAATGGGAACAAGTGCAAGATGTTGATTGCGAAAGGCGGTAAGGCGACAACTGTTCCAACCTATGGAGGCACTAGGACGGAATACAAAGGGACCAAACTCCAAACTGTTGATTTTTGGTTCTTTTGTGACCAAATCGCACGATGTGTCATGGGGCCAAAGCGCTTCTTCGTCATAGACCGCCCGGACATCCCTGCCATCTGGCCCGTTCTCTCTGGCACGAACCTCACACGATCGGAGATCCCAGAGGTCCAGAAAGCTAGGTTTTGCCTTGAGTCTACTACAGCCTTTTTGCCTCGACACCTATTTACCACGTCAAAGGTGTTTGAGCCCATCATCAGGACTCACCGAAGGCCTCTGCATGCTGACAGGGTCCCATCTTCTCGAAACGGAAAAAACGTGCGACGAAACACCGAGGCTTTCACGGAAGCTCACCGGAATCAATGGGAGACTGCACAAAATGTGAAGGCAAATATTCTCCACGTTAACCTCCTCCCCTACCCCGGGCTTGGTGCCATCATCGTGCTCCAGTCCAAGGTGGAGCGCGATGATAATTTGTACAATATGACATTGTCCAATTTTTTGTCATGTACGTGCCCATATTACGCGAGCACGAACTCTGCAGCTGTTGGGAGGCGAGGCTAGTTTGTCAACTGCAAACTCCTTTACTATATCTTTTGCTTCTTTTGCAAGCTGGACTATAAAGTTGGCACGTACATCCATGCTCCTACTCTCAGCATGGATGAGGTTAAACAAATTCTCCTAGCTGCTAGGATCATCAAGACCGAGGATTGAAGAATGAGCCACATTTGGTGTTTAGACGGGGAGACTAGAACTAGAAGCGCTAGCTTCCTATTTTGAATAGCTGATCTCCTATTTTGAATTTGTTGAAGTACATACTCGATATGATTGACCATTATAACTATGTATTAGAAAAAAATCAAAAAATAAAATACTACATATAGAGCCTTATGTTCTCTTTCCGTTCTCAATTTTATGAAGAGCCAAGCCAGATGGGGTTCAATTTCACTCTATTTACCCTATAATTATCCATAACTGCCCACGGTGTCCTTGGTACATGGAAAAGCCCAAAATCAGTAACTGCCCACGCTGTCCAAAGTCCATGATGAGTACATCTCTTAGCAAGCATGCAATTTATGGTTGACCATAAAAATTTTACTGTGCTAAGTACTAATCCATGGTTATAGGTCCAGCGGTCATAGGGTAACTAAATTTACTATTATTAGTATATATTCTAAATATAGAATTTTATTTTCTAAAATTAGTGTCAAATTCTAAATTCTGATGGGTCCTAGGCTCTAGGCTCTCCAAATCCCTGCTCTCCACTCTTGGGGTCTCCTCTCTAGGCTCGCACGCTAGCGTTGTTGTCTTTTTGCATCTCACACCCTACTAAAATATGTTCACTAATATTTATTGAGGATTGGACTGTAGAGTTTGATTGTGGTCTATTTGTTTATTTGGCTACAATGAATATAATTGACAGTCTGGGAGTTATTACTTATCCGATATTTTTTCTTCAAGTAGTTTGCATTATCAATGATAGTGAATTTACAATTCCAAGGAACAACGCAAATGTGTCGATTGAATGCTATATTGCTCTTATATGAGAGTAAGCTTTATCTGCCCTTTTATGAACGTATTAATGAGTGAAACATAGATGGTGTTCAGAGTCTTGTAATCACCCATTCCTAGCGGATTTGGCATTAGAAGGAACCATTGGTTAGAGCCTTACGCCGAAAGAGCTTCTGGACCATCACATTGAAATTAGTGGCAAGATGCGGTTTCTGCATTTGATGATGTTGTTGCTTAATTCGGCAGGTTGGCAGGTGCTCATCTTCTCTCAGGTACTTGCTAACCTTCTTCTTTTGTAGTTTAAATTGTCGCAATATGTGGGTGATGTACATACTATACAATACATAGTTCAAATTATGCATGAATTTGAAATGTATCCGCTTTTATTGAACAATTGAATTAAAGTGCAGGAAACCAAAGAACTGAATATCCTGGAGAAGTATATGAGGCAGTCTCATGGGTTGGTGTCATATGCGCGAGTGGACCATGACATTGCTGTCAATGTCAAGAAAGCGGCAATTAAAAGATTCAATGCAAAAGGCTCAAAGCGGTTTGTGCTCCTTTTGAAAACTGATGTATATGTATCTTTTTAAAAAAATCAATTTGTTTTAATCTATGACAGTGACTGGAACCAAGAAAATCATATGCAAGCGTTGCACAAAATCCGCAACAAAGGTGAAACTAGCAACAAACCCTTACACGTCCTCCACCTCTACACACATATAACTGTATAAGTGAGCATACTTGGTTTATCCCAGGATGAGAAGTTCCCACCAACCCGTGCAAGTTTTAGTGCAAAAAACGCTAGGCGCTCGTTACCACAAAAGGCCTTGCCTTTGGCAGGGCCTCCGCGACCTTAGTTAAGGGACGACCTATATAATGGGGACGACCCTTTCCATTTCTCACTCTTGATCTCCTTGCAAACACACCTTCTGGCATGGGGTTTCTCGGTGATTTCCCACGGCAACTTTGCTTTCTAAAGCTATGGCTTGAAAAAGCTCCCGCAATCTAGCTTGGCACAACATCAATGTCAATCGAGCGTTCTAAACCGCCAAGCGCTCGTTATGACAGAAGGCCTCGCCTTTGGCAGGGCCTCCGCTGCCTTGGTTTTGGGAATAGGGACAGCCTATATAATGGAGACAGATCCTTCGATTTCTCACTCTTGATCTCCTTGCAAACACACCTAATAGCCTGGGGTCTCCCGGTGGAGCCCCCTTGCATTGGTTGTGTTGGAGATCGAGAGTCCAAATTTATACCAAGGTGCACCATTTTGTTTTCGTGATTTTGCAGGATTTGTTGATTTCTGCCGTGCAATTATAAAAATAAATGACCGTGATTTATGAGCATATTTTGCATCACAAAATTGTCAAATTTTAGTCATACAAACCTTATGTCAATTTAAGCATATCATTTGTATTAATTTTGAGACCATTTACTCTATATCCGCATATGACGTATGAGCAAAAAATCAACCAAGTCAACAGAACCTAAGATCATAAGACAATTGTATAATATATTAATATGTACACAATGACACGTGTTAATATGTTTGATACAAACAGTCAACAGAAGTCCACGTGTCGTATACATTAGTACACACCAATAGTCATAGAACAATACAATATTGTTACTACTATTCTAAACCCAAAAGTACTATATTACTATATTAAACCAATATCTACTATATTTCGCCTACTACGCAGATCTAAAATGCTCGTACGGTACTGGCCAGTATGTGCCTTTGAAACGTGTCACTATGTGAGTTAAACCTCCAACAACTTCTCGATCATGGCTGCATAATTGATTTAAATAGCCCTCAAACACGTCTCCGAGATTTTGTAGTCTATAGCAAAGTGAAGTTTCTCCAGGCTTTTGCAACTTCCAGTAATCCTCTGACATGTTGCCCTTGTTGATGCGCATAGAAATTTTTCCAACTGCATATGTTT
The DNA here is from genome assembly GCA_022496805.1 of Pohlia nutans. Taxonomy (NCBI): domain Eukaryota; kingdom Viridiplantae; phylum Streptophyta; class Bryopsida; order Bryales; family Mniaceae; genus Pohlia; species Pohlia nutans. The sequence goes on along the minus strand of CM040106.1, from coordinate 5,736,103 downwards.
CAATTGTCTTCGTCAATGGAGGGATTATGTTTACATCCGCATTTTGCTTACGTAAATAAGGAATCGTAGGATCCACCCACCACCGTTTTGTTAGAGCCTTCTCCATTTCCGCTGCACTACTGAACATGTACAGTGAGTTCATTGGCTCAGTTGAAAAGGTTAACATGCCCCAGTCACATACCCCGATGTATATACCCGTCTCGTCCAAAGGGAAATGTAAAAGGATATTATCGGGAGATATATCATTGTGGAGGTTATTGGTCATGTGTACCCCTGACATGATGATCACAAATGCCCACGTCAACTCCATTCTTTTTTTACGGAACCGCTGAAGATAACCCTGCTTTGATCACATCTTCCGGTTCTAAAGGTGCATGCAACATACGAGCATAGATATCGTCTCCATACGTGTTGTCTAAATTCGGCATCTGTCGCAATGTCTTACCATTTCACCAATATGCATAACCCTCATATTTTGAAGGATGAATAGCCACATATCGTATAGCACCTGGATGTTAAATTCAATCGGCCATTGTTTCATTGTGATGTTCCAATCTCGCGAGATCCGGTCTAGTCACTTGATGATTTGAGAGTTTTGTAGCAAACTTCCAATGAGGTTCAAAATCTAGGGTTCCTTCAATGAAAACCCTCCTTATAGTAGAATATCCACCTTTGAGTGCTCTACGCTGCAATTCAATGACCGTAGCCGTATTAGGCAATGCCTGGACGAACTGCTGCCTTATTAAGTTCTCTTCGGATCCGCCGGCGCTTGATTTCCACCAACGGATGGAGTCCTTGTGCTAGCGTCCATGGGAAAATGGTTTCATCAACCCAACAAATTTGTCTGCTTTCGACATCACTTCCTCAATATATTCAGGATATTCCACAATATTCTCAATATATGTAGTGTCCTCAAGTAGTCCGCGTTCCTTGCCATACTTGATTAATATATTCAGGATATTCCACAAAGAATTATACACCCTCATGTCAAACCACTTTGTGAACCCACGCTTTTTGGTCTCCCGAAACCACCTTTCTCCATGAAGAGCTTGCAACAAATCCCTGGGCATCTTTTCTTTAAATTTCTCCAAGCTATACTCTTTGTACTAAACGTATTTACTCTCCAACGCCATAAGCGTGTTGCTTTGGAAAAAATCCATCACGAACTGCTGGCAAAACTTCTTACACTCCTCCAACGGCATATCATCATCATTGAGGAGAGATTTTTGTTGCCCCTTACCTTTCTTGTGTTTCTTTCCCTTTAGCATGGTGACGAAGCTTCTTACTTTTTAAAAAAATAGCAAAATATACCCCCCCTACAACACTGACATTTTTTCTCCTCGAGTGAAGAGCCAGATGATGGGTCTAACTAGCCACATCCACACCCAACTTCTCTCACAAGAATGCGAGTGTGGATAAAACAATAAGCCGTCTGAACTGGTCGGACGGCTTTATAGGCGGACGTGTTGTCCGATTAGGTCTGACACTCGATCAGACGGCCGGCGCCGTCCGTCGCCTGAACGGACGGCATCCGCTCTTCGCAGCTCGATTGATCGGCAGCTGGCGATCAGGCAGTTCATGCTGTCCGGCCCTGTATTGGATAGTGGGGGTGCAGACATGTAGATCCGACGGCCGATGTCCACGCGTATAATCCAAACCAGGGCGCTCGATTGCACGACCTCATCGGACGGCGTAGTCGGATGCGCAGATTGGACTGACCACTAGATCGGACAAACCAACGTGCGTAGACAAGATCGTCAGATCGGACAATCGAGCGCGCGCAGACGAGATTGTCAGATTAGACGGCAGTCCGGATGCAAGATCGGACGCTCGAGCGGACGCTGTATCCGATGGCAGAGCGGACGGCATAGTTCGTCGTCCGTCGGCACTCCGTAATTTGTCGTTCGCCATGCGTCGTCCATTAGCACTCCATCGTCCAATGGTCCTTTCATTCCGTGACCTTGTTCTTTTGTTAGCGCTTTTACACAAAAATCATCGTTATTTTGAATGAATCACTAATTCACTAGAACATGTAATTGAGGTCTAAACATTTCGTAAATCGTATATCTTTGTATCACTAGAATCAAAGGTGTACATAGGACCTGCTTTATTACGGGCACTCTGTCTCGGTTTAGGGTTGCCGTTGTTCACTTTTTTCTTACGTTTATTTTGGAAATACAATCTCACTAATATGAGTTATAAAAAATTTAAACTTCTACCAATTTCTGTTGTTTTTTTCTAAGAATAACATCTTTGTTTTGAAAGATTCGCGTTGTGCAATAACTCAAGAAAATATTGAATAATTTGTCTCGCAAATTGTAAACTTCATTGAGTACATAACCAAGCGTTATTTCCATTGTTCATTGATGAACTTCGTGCCTCATTAAAAGATATATCCATTTCATTGATGTTCTCTCCATTCCTTTACCGGGCCTTCTATACATGGTTGACAGCAAAATGAGCTTACTCCTGATGCAATTCGGAGGGTTTGAGCTAATCCTATAACTTGGTTGTGCATAGCACAAAAGCCTTTCCGAGAAGGATTTCCACCGCATTCTCATTTCCTACCCTTTCATAACTAATTGTACAATGAAAACGTCCATCACGTATAGGGTTATTTCTACAAAAAGTCTCTCGCTATAGTAGGAAGTTCGATAGGACTATCGAACTACCAAAAGTGCACTTTCCTCAACCCCTCTTTATTTTAGTTCCGTACTACATACTCCCCACTAGAATTATATGGCTTCTCGTATATGCTTTTGGCGGAGCTCATCCTTGAATCCCTCTTCATCATCAAACAACCTCATGAGCGTTTTTGCTCAAAGTACTGTACAGCAAAACCAATTCTCACAAAAAAAAATCGTGAACATCGAAATGAACACCTTTGAAGTGCATACTCTTATAGCTTGAGATCGACCTTGCCACCTATGAACCTTACACTAATACAATTTTGGTTCTTTACAACTGGTCTTTTGTTACTTGAATGGTCCGAAACGACTCTGTTTAAAAAGAATTGAGTCACAAAGGACCATTTAAGTGACAAAGGGCCAGTTATGAAGGACCAAAATCCTACTAGTGTTAGTGCCCCATTCAAAATTTGAAATGATACAGAGGGCACTGCCCCAAGCAGTCAAACCGCATGCTTTGTTTTTCTCCTTGCAAACGCTTCGACTGAACCACTCCACCTACTTTGTCTTTCCGCCCTGACAAAACCACAAAGTAGAGCCCTATACAAAATAATAATCTCCAAGCGCGCCGTACTCGGCTATAGTTCTAGCAACTACAGCCTATTGGAAAGGAGAAAAAACAAAGTATGCGTCAACAAAGCCAGGGGCAAATGGGCAATACCTTCTCTAGCGTTTCAATGGGGGACCAAAGTTTGTAGATTGCAAGGTTGATCTCCAGCTTCGAGAGTATGTACTTTAAAAGCGTTCGTTCTGATCTTCACAATCGTCTCTTTCGAAGCTCTGGTGTTGCCCTACTGCACTTTCAGCACTGAAGCTCATGAGGTTGAACGATGATGAAGACGGTTTGAAGAAAGAGCTGGGCCAAAAGTAAATACAAGAAGCCACTTAATTCAAGTGGGCACTGTATAGCAAGGACCAAAAATAAAGAGGGGTTCACGAAAGTGCACTTTTGGTGGTTCATTCGCCGCCATGAACTTCTCAGTATAGTGAGACAAGATTTTTTTCATAAATAACTTTATTCGTGAAGGATGTTTTTGTTGCACAAGGTAATTATAAAAGGAGTATGAAATAACCATGTGTTGGGAGTCCTTGGAAAGACAACAATGTTGTGCACAACCAAGTTCTAAGATAAGCGTCTAGCCCCTCCATTGCATGTGAACCAAACTCATTTTGTTTTCAACCGGGTATGTAAGGTCTACTATAAAAGTCTGGGCAACACCAAGACAATTTATAAATCTCTTTGTAAGTCATGAACTGGAACTCTTATTAATGGAAATAACGGTGGGTTATGTACTCATTGTAGTTTATTCTTTGTGAATAGATCATATATATATATATATATGTAGATATATATATGCTAGTAATTTTTACAGAAAAGGCCTTACATGCTTTATAAGCATAAAGCATTAGAGCTAGAGCATTAGGAGCCTACAATATATCCAAAGTTTGTAGCATCCAAACAAAATTCAAACTAAGGACATGTCTTCATCTATACATAACACAATTGAAAACATTGAATTCTACGGTGTAGGCTATGCTTCAACTTCTAGTGGAACATAAAGAGTCTAGTTAAATCCGCCTAATATCGCGAATCTCTCCAAAATGTCCCGCGTTTTGTGTCCCACTATTGGTCAAAAAAACGTTGATCTATCTACCGCCATTCATTCTTATCCTCTTGGCTCCATCTTATGGCTTCTTGATGATCTCATACGTACTCATCATCTCAATTGTAATTACTCAATCGCCCAACAGCAAATGTGACAAAGGGGCTGTCTGTAGCACTATACATATCCCTACCAAAACTAACGGGTGCATTGCTTGTTGAGCTTTTGCCAAGGCCAGAATAAATAGGAGGATAGTTTTGAAACCCGTGATGTCCAAAATTGTTGTAATCCTTTTTGGGAGAATATGCTCGTGGGATACTATATTTGTCCGGATACAAAGCTCGCTCATCATTTTTTACTGCATATGCATTATGATTGTAGCCAAAGCTAGCCCTCTTTTGTTCACCCCTGCCTACTGGATTTGAAGTTCCATGATAATTTTCATAGCCATGTTGAGGAGGAGTTCCAAACGTCAATGGGTAGTTGTGGACGTCGCATTGCCGAGAACTGTTGCGTGGTTGTATTTCCCACTACGAGGTGTCATCATCTGCTACAACAATGTTTGCCGCATTTGCTTCACGATTGGACCATTGTGGCACACAATCACTTGGTCCGGTCCAATCGCTGGGAATCATGTGTTGTGAACGATTCAATAGATTAACGTTGCGCCCGTACACCGTACGCCAATCTACATCCTTGTGCAATGCAATCTCTGCTCAAACCATTGCATTTAGGGAATATTTCATCATGGTCGGTTTTGAGTTAGGCAACCCAACTCCATCGTGCACCCCTCACTACCGTGGCAAGAAATGGTTGCTTTGACAATTCAATGTTGGGCCTTCCTAATGAGGGGCAGATATTTCCATTTGAGATCATGGCCAAAGCATTGCCAAATGCGTCATCTTCACGTATTTCTTGCATATTGTACAAGTCCACATTCTCAAAGGCTCGGTGTCCCAATTCAGCTCCGCAAAAAAATTGGATCAAGGACTTGATCCCAGTTGTATTCTTGACGAGTCCCTTGTGAAGATCTCTTGCTGCATCTTTGGCAAAGCATCATGGAAAGCGAGAACAATGCTACGAAACCATGTGCATATGCGAAGCGTAACGTGCTAGATCTCCCCGAAAAAGAGTCAAACTTGCGTACAACGTGACGAAAGACATAAAGAACTGACAGTGGAGGTGCAGAAGCTGTGAGAACATCACTTGCCCACCGCCTCTCTGAGTAGACAAAGAAAGCCGTCCGCTATTTATATTGTCGGCCTAGAACGGACAGAGCGTACAGCGGACGCCAGTCGGATCGGACGGCGCAGATTGGACCGTACTAGTTCTATCAGACAACGGGGGTGCGGCCTTGCAGATGCGTCGGCCGATGTCCACCTGTACAATCTGACTCTCCAATCAGACGGACTTGGGCGTTCGATCGAATGTGCAGATCGGACGGACCACGTCGACCGGACGCCGGCCGGACAAGCTGATCAAACGAATTAGAGTGCTCGGTCGAGATTGTGAGATCAGACGGCAAATCAGATGTGATATGGGACAACCGAGCGGATGCTGTATCTAACGGCAGAGCAGACGACACAATCGGACCAGCCACTCGGGGACGGCGTGAGACGGCAGAGCATCGCGTGTGTTCAAATTATTGAGTTTTTGTGTTCTTTTGCTCTCCCTTGCTCCTGCTCCAGTCCAAGTTTTGGGGACAACATCCATTTAGAGAATCCTCATGTACTTCGAGGACCGTCATAGGTACGGACAAAGAATCTTCCTACATTTAATGTGCTCCCCATTGAATTCTTGTAGTGCTTTACTTTTAGGAGAGCGAGCCGTCCTACTTCTTTCATGATGTCTCTTATTTCTCCATCCTTAGCTAACTCCCCCTACCTTGCCCGTCTTCCTTTCCTCCTTTGTTCATTCTCCCTCCAACTTTTGTCCAATTCCATGATTTCACTTCATTGTTTGTAATTACTTACCAATTGAATACATAGGCAAAATAATCAAGCAATAGATTCCATAACAGATAGCAATTTTTTATGCATACATTAAAGATTACCTAATAGAGTAGCTCCATCTCAACGGAATCACAACCAAAATTTAAAAAGGGAAGACCACTTCAATTTCTAAAAACAAATTATCATGAAATATATGTTACAATTATTTAAAACCTAGTTTGAGGGGAAAACTTGAAATTAAATTAAAGTTGAAACTATTGAATGCATGCTCAAATGAATAGTATATATACAGACATATACATATATGTATGTATATACATTTATATACATACATGTATATGTATGTATGTAGGTATATACACATGAATGTATATGTATGTATGTATATATACTTATGTTTCTGTATATGTATGTATATATTGACTGTATGTTTGAGTGTACATATGTATACATTCGCGTATGTATGCATATGTATGTATGTATATATTTACATACATGTAAATAAATGTATGTGCATGCATGTATATGTATATGTATGCACATGTATTTCTATGTATATATAAATTTATATGTCCACAATATAAATATATTGTGTACACATGTGAATGGATGAATAATGTTCTTTGGACAAAATAAGCTCCTATTAGTTATCGGCAAAATTGCAATAGTTTCCGAAAGGGATGATCTTGGTGGTTTATTATTGTTTAGTGTTTAGAAGCTTGGTGGTTTAGGCCCTTGGTGTTGTAATACATAGGTTCTAGTGTTATGAACGATTGATAATTGGTTTTATAATATAGGGAGATATTTTAAACATTTCGGAATTATATTGTATTCAAAAGATTAAAATGTTATTGTTAAAAAACATTTGTATGGGATAAAGATAGTAATTCACCTTTTCTTTTATCAGATCTCAATATTCCATCATGCATCTTATATTGCTGTGAGGCAATATCTCTAAAAATCACTTCACTTACAATATATCATTTTAACCAATCACAATGAATTCCATCCGTAGATCAATGATATCTTATTCCTAATTGAATTTAAAATAATTTTGAATTCCAGGTCATTCTATATTTGTACAAAATAATTGGTATTTGCAACCGTTCATCTAAACGTATGGATAGAATCTAAAATTCATAATGCGCAACCTTTATTGGCCGGTATATAAAGTTCTAAATATCCCATACGATACATTTTATGATGAATATATACAAAAGTGCCAAATTTAGAGAGGGCTATAGGCATTTACAAATTACATATGTAATGCAAATGAGAATTTCAATGATGGTTCAATAAATCAAACTTTTTAACGTTTCACCAATTCGGCAATTTTATCAAATCATTATATGTTTCATTAGTCCTGTCAGGGTAAGATGCAATTGAGTTGTTAATGCTTATGTATTCATTTAATAGTTTTGTTCAAAGACATAAATTTCACCATACCAACCATTATTTTTGGTTTAGGGTGCGTTGCTTGTATCTAATTTTAGTAAAGAAAAACCAAAACGTTTATATAACTAAGCCACGTGAGCTTATTGAATACAAAATCATATTATAAATCTATACATTATTCAAGACGTAGTAAATCCATATGTATAAAGGGTAAGGGAAGAATGTAAGATGCAATAAGAAAAAATTGAATTGTGATTGTTATTTAGGTGATATAGATCATCACCTACGTATTAGGGTCTAAGGTTTGGGGTTTAGGTTTTAGGATACATAACAATATTTGTTGGAGATTTTATGGGATGTACCTTAGGATACATTTTTACTCTTTAACGTCCGAAAAGTGAAGTGAAAACAACAGTCGATAAACTTTGTTTTGTGTGGTTTTGGCTTTTTTTTTTTGGAAGTTTTGGCTCTTTTTTAGTGGTTTTTTGTGCAACCATCCATTTTGCAGTGACTGCGAGGCCTGTAGTCACTGTGGTTTGGCCAATTGCGGCCAGTGCAGGGCTGCGGCAACTATAGGGCTGTGGGTTTTTTTTAATTTTTAAATGGGTTTTTTTGTTAAATTTTTTTGTTATTTTTACAAAAAAGAAAACCAAGGAAAGCTTAATTGTACGGATTCAATTATTTTTTCAAGGTTAAATTTGATTTTGATGCTATGTGGCTTTGACTATAAGATGTGGACTATGGTTTTTAAAATTTATCGTGGTGTGATTTCGTGTTGTTTTGCTACTGCAGGCACTGGATGCTTATCTAGAGCGGGATCTTCGCGACGTGAAAATTCTTGATAGTCAAATGGTTAGTGGTGTAAGTAGTTGGAATGCTTTTGAGGATACTCAAGGTAGTAGTTTGCGTTGAGATGACATTGAACATGTTGGACCCGGAATGCCCACCACATGGAATGTCATTAGAGAAAATGATAATTCACAAGACGCATATTGTGGTCACGATTTGGGCCTTAATTTGGGCCTAGATTTGTATAGCGAAAGTCGCTTTTATGAATGAGTGTGATTGTAGTCACAATTTCACAAATCATGTCATATTATGGCCTTTCAACATCCACAAGTGCTCTATGAGATCTCCACGAAGATCAAAATGGGTGTCCGGATTTTCAATCTCTCTTGCAGTTGTTTCTAATTCATCAAACCCTAACCCCCTTTGCATTGGAACATTGCCTTTATGCATATCGTCAATGAAATCATCTAGTCTCTCTACTCCTTCTTCATCCTAAATTGTCATGTTATGCAAGATGAAACAAACAAACATAATATTGGATATGATGTCCATGGTTCACATACGGCTTGGATTTTGAATAATGGTAAAACGAGCTTGCAAAACCCGAAACACCTCTCCACATCTTTTTGAACTGCCTCTTGCATCTTTGCAAAATAACTCCGCCTCTCATCTTGAAGCTCATGGATGCTCTGCAAAAAGCATGACCACTGAGAATAAATCCCATCTGTGTGTAGATAATAGCGGTTGTATTGACAACCGTTGACCTCAAAATGCATATCATGAGCTTCGTCCGTCAACATGTCGTGTATGAGTGGCGATTGATCCAACACGTTCAAGATATTGTTGAAACCCGGTAGTCCAAAGAATGCATGGCATATGTGCAATCCACCATGCCACCGGAAAATTCTTCCACTCATAGTGCATACAATCAAGACAGGCAAACATCCCTGGAAAGCCATGATCATATTTAATGGCCAGTTGGTTTTCCAGGTCGGCACGAGTAGGCTGCCTCATATGATAACCCTTAAACTCAACCCAGATTGCAAGGCAAAATCTTTTGATGGACTCTATTGCGGTGGTCTCACTAGTCCTACAATACTCATCCATGGCGTCAGCACACATCCCGTTACATAGTATTCTCAACGCAGATGTGATCTTTTGATAGGGAGACAATCCTAAAACCACACGCGCCCGTTTTCTACACAAAATAATGATCTCTAGCACAAACCCTATCTAGGATTGTCAAAAACAAAGACCATCGCATGCGGTAGCGACGTCAAAAAATTTGTGGTCTATACACTGACTCATATGCAAAATAATCGGACATCATGCGCGGGTGTATATCGTGTCTATATCTCTTAACGTTGGGCGATTTCCTAGGACGTGACCCTTGAACATGGCATTGTATTTCACGTCCTGGCACCCCTAACCCTAAAACCAATCCACATTGAAATTGTCATCCTCATCATCCTCCAAAAAAAGCTCACACGTGGCAAGAAGGCGTTGCCGCCATTGGGTCATAGTCCCTAGGACTAAAAACTAGCCCTACACGAAACCCTAAACAATGAGAATGTATAGGCAGTAGTAAAAACCCAAGGAGTTGTAGGAAAGAACAAGCTCACAGTTGCTCACAGTTGGGCGAGCTCACAGTTGAACGAGTTGTTTTGGTTGATCAGGTCTGGTAGCCAAGGAGCCAGCCACAATGGCGTCGGCCACCTCAGCCGCAATCCCCTCCGGCCGTAGGCCACCTAAGCAGGGAGCCACTTCAGCTGTCGGCCACCTCGGCAAGGGGCCACTTCACCTGCGATCCCGTCCGCCACCAGTGCAAACACATGCTGTTGTGGCCGGTATTCTTTCCGAAAGATTCTCGAGATGCTCTAGGTTGCCTGTCGCGGCCAAGTTTGGCGCGGATGGGTGAGAAAGGAACTTTTTGGCTAGTCAACCATGCGAGAGCAAGCCCTGAATCCCGCCTATTGCGAGTCATGTTTGGCGCGGATGGGTGAAGATGTTTTGAAAGGGTAAATAGGATTCTTTGGCTGCCTTAAAATCATTCATCAGATTCTTAGTGGCATTTATTCCGTTATGGGAAGTTGTTGAGTTGTGATCTGATGGTGGACTGTCCGAACAGAAGAATTTGACGGCTGTATCGGATGGCGGATTGCAGGATCCGACATTGTCCATTGGACGGCATATCTCGGTGCCGTATTGGACGGCGAAAATGGGACGGCTAATCAGGGTGCCATATCAAACGGCCGCATTGAAATAAAACCTTGCTTGGAGCAAACCTACTTCCTTCACTTGCTCCTTTGACCAGCTACTTTGACCATGTAAACCTCTAAATGCTTCCAGTGCTTTCCCATGTTGTTTTTAAAATTATAACATAAAAAACAATATATTGCATATATGGGAGCTCCTCAAATTGGAAATATGTAATGCAATTTGTCAATTATTATGATTTCCTAAAAATTGTGAACAAAGAAGTGTAAGAAACCGAGTGTGGAAAATAAGAAATAACAAGTACGTCTATGATTTCTTACAAGTTTTTAGTACGATACGTGGACTAGCATGAGTAATTCTACTGCCTGCTTCAACCTCAGAATCTATCGCAATTTTCTCTTGAACATGGTCTTGAGATGGTTCCCAATTGTCATCCAAGTCGGCCTTTTGTTTCCCCTTGCCAGAACATTCCATATCCACCTCTTTTGCCTGAAAAACTTCCATGAACGTCTCCACACCACCGACAACAAGAGCTACAACTTCCTCATTTTCTAGAGATGCCGTGGTCGTTGATGTCAGCATATGACGTTGCCAAGTTTCGATGACGTCATTGATCCTTCTATCAAATGCACCAGCAACATCCGCATAGGAATTTTCCTCATCAACAAACATGTCCTCAATCGTTGTAGCTTGAAGCCTAGCCGCCTCCTCCAACTTTGAAAGGACCAGAGCTCTACCAATCAATGTACGGTCATACATTGAGTATTTTTCTCCTAAGACCGCACCGTTTGCCTTGTACTAAGTGCTATCATATCCCTTTTTTACTTCCGTCTTTGGGAACTAAAAGAACCTCTTGTGATTCTCACTTCAATGTCCTCCAAAGTTGTGGCAAAACACCTCCTTGTCCGCCATGTTTTCAATTGCACGTGCTCGCACTTCGACTTCGTAATCTCGGCTCATCCAAAAATAAGGATCAACATCCAAAAAAATGTCTTCCTCACTCCCTAGTGCTTCCACACGGTACAAGCCGTGGCAATCGAAGTCAACATCCCATACCAATGGTTGACTCTAGTTCTTGTAATTTAGAAATTTCTTTGGTAGGTGATCGAAAGGAAGGTTCTACTGGTTGTATTCATGACCAGATGGCATAACGGCGCGATGTCTCTTCATTTTTTAGAATGTGATATGTATAGGAGATCGGCATTGGGGACAAAAGGAGCATCGTAAGTAATTTTCCGCAATGAACTTAACATGAAATGAATGGGAACATTGTCCTAATTGGACTGCTCCTTCTGGACCAAAACCATATTGACACAAGCAACATGTCTCCCTCAGAAAGTCGGGAGCTGGATCACACGTATGAACCACTGTCTTCTCTTTCTTCAACAAATGCAAGGAAAACACGTTATATGGCATCCACAATTCTTCAATCGTTGAAGCCCAGTCAATGTTGTCGGACATAGAATTTTGAATTCCATGTGTCCGTGCCATCATTTAGTCAACATCATCCCACGCGGTTAACTCTGTGAGTGCACGCGCTCAAGGCAGCGCGGCTTGTTGATCAAATGATTCTTCCACCCTCTTCAACATTGGTAGGAGATAAGAGAGATCCCTACTTTTGTTGTTCTCATACTCGAACAACAAACCCAATTCCTTCCCGACCAATTCATCTACATCCTTTAATTGGTGGACATAACTTAGCCAAGGCAGACTATGCTTATGACGTGGTCTGTTTTTCCTTATATTACTGGTATTTTCCAGTATAGTAGTTCACACCTCAGTATATTCCTGACAATCTCTGCTTGGAGCAATTGTTGTCTCAACGTTTGGATCTCTTGGTTACTGGCTTCACCCTCTTTGGTTGGTGGCCTGATTAAGGTTGGTGGCCTGATCAAACTTTGTGCAACTCTTACCTCATCTACAGGTGGACATTTTACCATCTCGGGAGGATCCGATTGTTCATGGATGTCACCGTCCGAAGTCTTGGCATTAAAGGGAAGAGACAACTGGTCCAATGGGGCGAGAGTTTCTTCAACTATTGTTTCGTCCATAGTCTTGGCATCAAATGGAAGAGACAACTGGTCAGATAGGGAGAGAGTTTCTTCAAGTATTGCTCCGTCCAAAGTCTTGGCATCCAATGGAAGAGACGACACCTCCGATGGGACAAGAGTTTCTTCAAGTATTGCTTCATTCTCTGTAGTTGGTGATTGCAACTTTTCCAACTGTTTCATCAACTCATCTCAGGTTAACTGGAGATGCAAGTTCTTGGAATGGTTCTATATATGGATTGAACGCAATTCGGCCTCGAAATTCCACGCCATCCGCTTAAATCTATTTGCACAATCCTCTGCTTCTACTAGTTTCTTGATTAGCCCATCAACACGCTGAGCCCTCTGGATGATTGGCCCCCAAATGGCCATTTGTTTTTCAATGGATTGGATAGAGTTTACAAGCTATGGTGCCAACTTATGAAGGAAATGTGTTACGTTCATGGATCATACCATGTTTTGATACACGGTTTTCAAAAGAAGTTTCAATTTATTTAGATCACGTGCAAAGACCGCTAGAGCCTGGTCGGCTAGTTTCCAGTGCTCTTCTTCTGCATTTTGGCCCGCCATTAGAACTTTTTTCACCAACAAATCGAATGCATTTGCTATATCGTCAATAGTCTTTGTCTTTGTCAAACAAGGCCCCCATGTTCCCAAAAACCATTTTCTAGAATTTGTAGATTAGGACATGCGTGTTTCTTGTTGGAAGTTGGGGGAGGAACGAAAGTTGCATTGCTTGAACCAACATTATCCAAATCAACCATCACCGACCAATTCGGTCCGATGGAATATGTTTATTTGCGGCCCACCTTGAAAACTTTATCAGACTCCAACTTTTGTTTCCCTTGGAATCTATAGTTTCATGAATTAACATCGATGGATTTTGCGGCAAGTGTTCCACCTCCTCCTTTCACGGAATCAATCGAATCGTGCTAGTTGCAGTTGACTTAAGAGTTGTCACTTCGACTTTGACTTTGTTTCCCTCCCGTTCAACTGTGACTTGGCATTCCACCCGTTCAGTATTGACTTTGTTTTCCACCCCTTCATTTAAGTTGTCCAAAGCGGCCTTTGGTAGTACAAGTCATTTGGCAATCTTTGGTTTGACTTCCACTCGACTTGAGCTGCTTGCAGACGACGTGGGCGGTTCCTTCAAAGAGACCAACATCTCTTTTGTGCTTATGTTTGATGGATCATATAAATGAGGAATATCCTGCTACCCGTCGTTCAACTGAAGTGGAAATGCGAGAATTGTAGGGTATATACTCCAATCTACTTTGCGCTTCAACTTGAATTCCACGTAGACCATTGCCAGTAAGTTATAGTTGAATACCCCCTTTGACTTCAAACGAGCTCTATACATTGCCGTCCATACCTCTTCCGCTTAGTAAAATAAATGATTTTTATTACACATACACGGCTTGCACGTAAAGGACTTTAGAATAACTTGGAATTGATTTTTTGGCTACAGTTTAGCAATGTGGAACAGTTTGACATACCGCTTGATTGTCTTGTAAGACCAATATTCTTCACCAAATTATTACCATCCCCCTTTGGCTACAACATTTGGATTGTCTAATGCCTCTTAATTGATCGAATTAGGAGCCCCCCTGCGCTTGTTCCTCCTAGGTCCAACATTAGGATTTGTAGATTGGGGTTGTTCAGGAACTTCACCTTCATGTTGCTCACCATCCATTACTCTGTGATGAGTGAATGAACTGTGTGGACATACCTTGACAAAATCCCGCGACAAGGTGAATCAATCGTGTACCCTAAACCGTGACAAAATCCCGCGAAAATGAGAATGACCGACCGTGTAAAAATACCGCAAAAATGTGCATGAACCGTCTGTGTAAAAATACCGCGAAATTGTGAATCAACTGTGTAAGATGCTTATTATGACCAACTGATGATTGGTCACAATAAGCATGTGACTTTTGACGCCCAAATCAAATAGGGCCAAGAAGTCTTCAAAAAGAATTACTAGCCGTTTGATTTTGGGGTGAGAAAGATGAGAAAATGGGGAGGGACGTTCCTTCTATAGTGTCGTCTGGCCCCCCCACTGCCCAAACTAGATCGGACGGCCAAACCAGCCGATCAGCCCATCCGATCCGGGTGGGCCGTCCGATCTGTGCGGGCCGCCCGATTTTGGCCGTTCGACTAGGCGTCGGCGGTCGATTCAAAATCCTTAACCCTAAGCCGTCCGCTCCTATCTGGTCGACCGGTCTATCCGATGCAGCGCGTGCGATCTGTTTGTCCAATGCAGCGCGTGCGATCTGGCTGTATTATGCAGCCCGTGCAATTTGGCCCTCTGATGCAGCCTGTGCGATCGAGCCCATCCAATGCGTCTCGTCCAATCCAGACCGTCCATTCCAGCGCGTCCGATCCATGCGTCCGATCCAGCCCAACGCCATCAAACAACAAATCAGACGGATAGCCGCATCCTTAAACCGAGCATGCCCATCCGTGTGTAATAGGGCAAGGTTGTTGAACGGCTAGTACAACAGCTAGTTTACCAAATGGTAGTATAAATCATGATGGTTTTCATTTGGTGAGTTCATAAAAGTTCACCAATTGTCAAGGGCTAGGGCAACATTTTGTTTCCCTTGCTTGACCATTACCGAGTTTGAATGCGCCATTGTAAATTTCTTTTTGAATTTGATAATTCTTGTATTTCACATACATTTTTTCATCACACGATTATGAGGTATTGCATGCCGTCATTTACAACTACTGGGTAGCGAAACCTAAGCCTTTTTCAACCTTTCAAGATGCTAAGCTATTGGAAAGATTGGTATGTGGCTATAGTCCCAAGAAACATGAAGTGCTTATGATGTGGATCAGTTATTGCAAAGAAAGCGGCGAGGATGTTGAATCACCTTGGATACCAAAACGAATCAGGAAATCGTGACACTGGAGTATCTATATGCAAGAGACTTACACCGTGGATTAGAAAGCTTTTTCTTAATCGCAAAGGAAATCCACCCAAACGTCCAAATCCAGATCATTTCGATAAATGTCGCACTTCGAGAGCGGGAAATATGGATATCATGGAACTTTGTACACCGCAATCAACGGATCGAGAATCATGCGATGAACCACAGGAGATTCCAAATCAGAGGTCTGCTTCTAATACAATTGAAACTACCGCGAGCAGACCACCATCTACGAAACGTAAGAGTGCAGCCGGCAGAGCCGGCCGTCCATTACAACAAGCGGGAATATCCGAGGGTTTTCAGGAAGAGAAACGAAGGAAGTTAGACAAGATATGGGCAAGGTTCTATTACGAGGTGAACATCCCTTTTTTGATAGCACGAAATTCTACTTTCAAAGAGGCCATACAGAGGACTACTGATTTTTGGGGACCGTATGCACCACCCTCATACAATGACTTACAAAAGAAAATCTTGGTGCAAGCCAAGAATGAATTGGGGGCGGTGTTGGAAGGTAAAATGGCTGATAGCGTTCGCAAGTTTGGAGCCACTTTGACGTTTGATGGATGGAGCTCTTGCACAAACCAACTGTTATTCAATGCAATGATCCTGTGAGCAGTAGAACATTTTCTTGGATTAGTCGACACTTTGGGACATACAAAGACTGCAGCGTACCAAGCGTCAATTATAGAGAAGTTCATCGAGGATGTTCGCTTGCACAACATGGTGCAAATTGCAACGGACAACGCACTTGTTATGAAGCCAGCAACGGATATTGTGACGAACCAATATGACCACATATATTTCCAAGGGTGTGTTGTTCATACAATGAACCTATTATTGGGTGACATCGCGAAGGCAAAGGGGATAAATGAGGTGTTGAAGAAGGCCCAGACGATCGTGACGTTTACAAAGAAGAGACACATCCCTCTTGCAGTATTCCAAAAGCACGAGAAGCATTTCAACTTAGTACTAGTAGGAAAACTGGATTTGGATCAAATTTTATGATGGTAGATCGATTACTCAAAGTCAGACAAGCGTTAGAGCAGTCTGTTGTGGACGAACAGTGGACGTCTTATGTAACCACTTTGAGAGACGACAAAAAGGAAAAAGCGCGCACTATGTCTCCAGATCTGTGAAAGAAAATTTTGGACAATCACTTCGGGCAACAATGTACTAGTTTTCAAAAGGTGGTTGCATCGTTGATGTATGCTTTACAAGGTTTTGACAATGGAGAACCTGGTATGGGAAAAATACAACACATCTTTCGTAATGTGGAGAAACACTTTGAAAGGTTGCAAAATGAGTTCTTTACCTCTGACGGTGAAGAAAGCATTGATGTGGAGAAGCACTTGCGCGACTATTGGGCATTGGTCAGAACGGATTTACACAATGCAGGTGCATTTTTTGATTCCTTAGTTGTTACACGACAAAGAACTGGCAGATGACTTGGATGCCATTACAGCATGCAAGCGTGTGCTTGAGAAATTAAGTTCTCTAAACACATATCTGGATATGGTGCTAGAGTTTTTGGCATTTTGTCACACAGAACCCCCCTTCCACAATAAGTTGGATCCAAAACAACAAAAGTGCTCGCCTCATGCATGGTGGGATTTCCAAAGGGCATTTGGAAAGTTCATTGCACCAATAGCACGGAGAATCCTAGCCCAAACCATGTCATAGTCATCATGCAAACGCAATTGGAGTAGTCATTCTTTCATACACAATAAGTCTCAGAATCGCCTCCAACAAAAGAGAGTTGAAGATCTAGTGTATGTGTACACAAATTTGAAGCTCCTCGCAAAGGCAAAGAGAAAAGATGAAAAGAAGTGGTACAACAAAAATGTATCATCAGAAGATTTTGATTCCGCTTCAGAAGAAGAGGATGGAGATGATGGAGGTGATTGGATGGTAAATCATGCATCTGACAATGATCATTGGACTGATGTGCCTCTTGATGATCCGGTGGACGGTTGGACTCATTGGAGTGACCAACTCTCTCCACAAAGGCTTAAATCCTCTCCACCAAGATATGGTAAATCAACCAACGATGTATACGAGGTTGTTGAGGATGGAGAGGAGGGCAATTACGTGCAAGCATCAAATGTTAACGATACTAGTATGAATATCAGAGAGGAGAATAATTCTACGCCAAAATGGAGTGAAGAAGAAGGGCACAATTGTGGTGAAGATAGTAGTAGGAAGATTGACACAGTGCAAGAGGGTATTTTGAAGGACCCAAAAGATTCTGAGTTGGAGCTTTCTCCTGGGCGAAAGTCCACAATAGTGAACAATGGTCACCCTAAATGGAAAGCCATAGAGGAACAATTTGGTCCAATTAATAAGAGCCCGTTGAAGTTTGTAGACAGAGATTCTTCTCGTCTTGATGACCAAATGCAAAGGACCACCCTTGCCTCTAGATCCATATTTGATAATTTAAAAACACCGACAAACAGAGTTCCATTGACATCATCAACGGGATTGGTATCCCTATCCAAAACAATGCATAGACGTATCAGAGAATCGGACGTAGATTTGGAAAGTGACGGATATTTTCCTTTAGCAGTTGTTGTAGAAAGAAAGCGTTCGCGTGTGCCCCCAAGGCACAATCACGGCCCAATGGTGAAAAGACGCAAGTGGATCCATGCGGAAAATGAAGAGTATCCAACCAACATTCAAGGAGACCAAGGGAAGCGAGTATTACTTTAGTGCTGACCAGTCATGTGATCCAGATGATAGTAGCGGAGCAGAGGTGAAAGGAGATTCTGATTACAAAAAAGATTGAATACTCAATAGCATTTATGTATTTTCTTGGAGTATTTTTTATAAGATATTCTAGTATTCTCTAATTGTAGGTGACTGGACAATAGATGGATTTTATAAATATATATATTTATATTGTGATAAGTATGACGTACATGAATGAATGGAAAAATTGTGCTCACGTTTCCTTTCAAGGTGTTTTTTTTTTACAAAATATAAAATCTAAAAATGTTTTTATATTTTATGTTATTAAAACAATTCGGGCTTTTTCCCGTTGAACAAGTTTACTATATTTTTTATACGAAGAGGGTTACTGTGAATTATTGAGAATCTAATTTTTTTTCTCCACCACTTCAATTTGATTTTTGTTTGAAACGGCCTGAATTGTTCATGGTTTAGTGGTTTACCTAGCTTAAAATGGCGTGGCCGCCCTCAAGTTTTCCGTGGGCCATCCGGTCAACCGGCAGTCTACTAGGACAGTCCTGAATCGTATACCTGCCCAGTCGTCCGTCCCGCCGTCCGCCACGCTGTCCACCACGCCCATCCCTAAACCGTCCGCCTACGATCCAGACGATCGCCAGGCCGTCCGTAAGGTCGTTCGCTACGCCGTCTGCTAGGGTAAAATACAGCAGCGGATAAAGTAAATCGGAATTTACCTAGCGAACGCGGCGTCTGGCCGTTTGGATGTCAAATCAGACGCGATTTGGTTCAAAGACGCCTCTGTTGACGTGTTGAATCAAGCAAGAAAATTGTAATAACTTGCTCCATGAAGCTAAATGGCAACATGATGCCCGAACACGGCTCAGTCAAGGCAATTGAAGGACAAGGCGACTATGTCAACGTCATGATTTGCCTCATGTCAATTGGTCGCCCCGAAGGTATGCTCGACTACGTTGCAGTATCGCTTCCGTGGAAGCTCTTTACAGAGGCTGCATGCGGGGATGCCTCCATGAAGGCAGGGGTACTGTATGCAGGGGACAATTTACCAGCGAGCCTGGAGGACTTTCTCAACTCTTTTGAGTCCCTCAACATTGGGAAAAGTCCTCAGGGAAGAAAAATGTTGGCACCTTAAAGAAGAAGAGGGATGCACTTCCTGCACCACCCGCACCTGCAGCAACTGTTGAGGCAATCGGGCAAAGGGAGCAACAAGAAGCGCAAGACAAAGGAGAAGGCTAATACAAGCAAAGCGCTTGTCTTCTCTTTGGATGAAGCATTGACGCGGGGCAATAGGCTCTCTACAAAGACAAAGGACAAGAAGGTTCAGGCCCCCTACAAAGCACTCGATGCTGGGCTGTCCTGTATGTTTTCTTACAAGAAGCATCGCTTTCTTGGTGTCATCACTTCTAATAGGTTGCATATCGCTCGTAATGAGCTGAAGTACCACAGGATTGCTAAATAGCGCTGGATGCAGGCTAGTGTTCGTTTCATTCTTCTTTCGCTAGTTTGGTGTTCTTGTGGTAGCGGCTGCCAGCCGGTATGTTTGATTTCACTTGCAGAAGGTAGAAATCCAAGTATCCTTGCCATTGTCATCAGGTTAAGCAGATATAGAAGGAATATGGATCGATCAGGAAAAAACCAAAGACCTGTGGAATTTCCTTGAAGAGAACACCAACAGAGTCAAACTTAGGAATGGATGTTGTTATGGACAACATTCCTGTTGAAGACTCTAACGTGAACGTGAATGGTAAAGATGTTGAATGGTGGAAGGCGCTTGATGTGCATTGGTACATTATAGGAGGCCAAGACAACGTAACAACGTGCCGTGATCTAGCAAAACATTTCTTCGAAGGTTTTAAGGCTCGGAACGATTTGCTGAATTTGAAATCACTACTAGAAAATCCTATTGTCTGCTGATTAGGTCGCGTTGATGCGGGACACTTTTCTGTTAATTTGGACAGATTTCTGTTGATTTGGACAAAAACGCAACCATAATAACAGAAAAGTGTCCTGCATCAACGCGACCAAATCAACAGAATAATTGGGTTTTCTAGTAGTGAATCATTCTAGTTGTAGCCGCAATTTAGAGGAGCTCATTTGCGTCTCAAACACTTTCGACCTCAGTGTAGCGGAGAGAGTGGAAAAGGAGAACTTCCGCTCGTGCGCTGAGCTAGGCCGAGCAACATGGATTCGAGCCAAGCGTCCCAAGCCACACAAAGGGAATGGAAAGTCCTTAGCTGCATTTATGGTATAAACTTTCCTAGCTGTTGTGTGCTTCTTTAATCTTGTTTCATACATGTTGGCTGTCAGCAGATACATATTCATTTGAGTTTGTGTCTCGTGTATCGGCTGTCAGCCAATATGGATTAGCCGCTTGAAATTTCTACTGTGCTAAATTTGTACTCATTCCATCTTTCAGGCAGCTAAGCAAGTAGTGGTGGTACATTTTGTGGAAGAAAAGGTTCCCAGTATGCTTCCACTGGTCTTCACCAGCGACAAGACATCGGAGTGCTAAATGAAGGTGTTCGATGTGGTTTTTAGGTTGGCCGGGGAATTGATTGGTGAAGACGGTAGCGAGCATGTGTCAGTTTAAAAGCTATTATTACATGGTGAAAAGGTTGGATATAAGCAAAATCTATATATCTTAATATGAATTAGACAAAATAGAATGGTTATTAGAATTTTATGTATTTTAGCAATGCGAGTACCACTGGGATGTTTTGGAAATAACACCTTGAAATTGTAGAAACACTGCTTCTTAGCTAGTGTGTGTTTTTATTAGATGGATATGAGATGGAATAGTTAATGATATTAAGCTAAATGATTAATATAATGATATCGTATATGTGAACACGGTGGAACAAGCAATTCAACAATCGGAGTTGCCATCTAGAAGGCATGGCTTGCGAAACTGGAGCCGTTGATGAATGATGGAATGGATGGCATCAAACATGATAAGGATAATAAAGAGCCATTCAAATGGATGGTCTCATCTGACCTTATCAACTTGGTCATCCCTTCCACCAACAAAACTCCTCTTCTTCTTCTTTACTCACTCTCTCTCTCTCCCCCTTTTTCCTTCTTGCTCCTCTCCGTTTTTTGTTTCTCTCTTGCCCTCTTCTTGCCTACCTCCGATTTGGTCACCTGTAGTTTCACCTGTAGAAAACTTATCTTTAGGTTTTAGACCTTAATGAGCATGTTCATCTTATTTCTAGATTTCTATTAAGATACAATTCACTATATTTGGACTTGGCACTTAGAAGATACGATAACTTTAGTAGAGTAGAGTCAAACAGGCGCTCAAAGCTAAAAGTTATCTTTGGAGAGCCATGGTGGGCACAAATCTTCATCAAATGATGTGAAACTTGTTGGTGAAGGTGCTTATTAAAGTTGGCTTTTCAAAGACGTAAAGATCACTTTGATTCAAGCTGTAAGGCGACCACGGTGCTTCGGGAAGTGAAGAAAGGTCATCTGCTCTTGTCTTCACAAGTATCAACTTTGCTGGACCATATCTTCTGCATTTTTCATTGCACTGCTTTGAAACTTTTGCACATAGTAGATCTTTAAATGAGCTTTCTATTGACATATCATTTATTGAAATCCAATTTTTTAAGCACCCATAAGACTCATTTTAGTGACCAACACTTATTCTCCATGTTTTATTACTGCGGATAGTAATTCTTTCTATTAAATCATTCATTCACTATATGTTTTCAACCCCCCTTCCAAACTTACTTCAATTTTGAATGTATAAATGTTATTCTTGCATAATGAAACCATAGCAATGGATGAAATTTCATTGATGAATGAAATCCCAGGATTGGATGAAATTGCATTGATGAATGTGACCCTAAGATTGGATGAAATTGCATTGATGAATGAAACTCTATTAATGATGAAGAATGATAATTTGGATGAACTTAGTCTAATCCTAACGTAACCCTTAACCTAATAAAAAACCATAATCCTAAACCTAATTGGAAACCCTAACCCTAGACCTTATTAGAAACCCTAAACCTAATTCTAATTAAAAGCTCTAAACCTAATTCTAAATATCATTAGACATCGTAAACCTAATCTTAATGTTGATTAGACATTCTAAACCAACAACCAAATCTAAGTAGACCACTTAGCATAGACCTAAATCTAGTTCAAAATCCTAACTCAACTTTAAAATATAATCAGAACCTCAAGTCTAAGTAAACCTAAGATAGTAGTTCTTCACATTGATGTATTTTGAAGAAACTTGTTACATTCGTCCGTTGCTTGGGAAGTATAACAAACCCATATATTAAATAGAATGATGAAAAGAAAAGAAAAGAAAACTAAATTAATAATCATAAAACAAGATAAAAATTTAGTAAAGCCTTGTGTTTGTCTCTTCTTCCTCTTCCTAATTTCAAACACAAACCTCTTTGCACTAGTAGAAATTCTGAGACCGGATCAACAGAAAACCAACAGGACATCGTTGGTCTCGACTGTTGATTCAATCGCGTTAATTAGGACATGAATGAACAAAGTATCGTTGATATTTTCTGTTGCTCTAGTCACCAAAAATAAATTAATTTTATAAAATAAATTTAAATTTATTGATGCCCGGATTTTTCGGGCAAGAGAATGTTTTTGGGATGCCTAGAATTTTTGGGCAGCTCGACTTCATCACCACGAACGACATTCGGGCTTGAATTGTGACCTCACAATTAACACTTATCACTCTAATCTACTCACCATACTTAGAATTTGATGAATAAAGATATATTTTTTACTACAGTTTTTTTTTTTTTTTTTTTCCTTGATTGCGAATGATTATGCTAACCCTTAAATGACAGAGGGGTAAGGGAATAACCTAGATGTGTTATAAGATGTCACTTCAGCAACTATGATGAAGTTTGGTTCAAAAGAGAAAATGAGAAGCATGATGTTTGGTAATTATTTGTATGGTGAAAGTTTGAAAAAGAGTTTCAAATACTCATCTAATGAATTTAGATGCATTTTCCATTTGAAATTCACCAAAATTACGAATTCTTCATTTAGAGTATGAAATTTGGTATGATTGGTTAAAACTAAACATTCTATTCTAAAATTTAAAAAGAAAAATTTTCAAAGGAGAGAACATCGTTAGTTTCCCGAAGTAGTAAGTTTTATAACACTAAGACAATATTGAGGTCTATGTCGTTGAAAAATTCCTTACTACACCTCAATATTGCAAATGCAATGTATCAAACAACACTAGAACATGATCTCTCCCCCCAATTTTGACAAGATATTAAAACTTGAAATTGTCATTTACTAATCATGGGCAATCACTGCTATTTGGGGTACGATCAAACAATAGTCAATTGGTCACTCAAAGGTTAATGAGTTCAATTGATTGAATGTTTCAAAAAAACGGATTATTGTGTTGAAACAAAAAGAAGATTCCAAGTTTCCTACACAAAGATTTAGAGAAGAAAGAAAAAAAAAAAGGTTCACAGATCAGTGACTGTCGTCCCATTCAAGTGGGTTTTTTTGTTTGGGCGTCCCTGTGATTGTTTCTGTTAGAGCTGAAAGTCAGACAACAGCCGAAGTGTGTCAAAATTCATCTTCAACAGCTTTAATTTAAGGAGTATCAGCCTGCATGTCTCTTCTTATTGAAAGTCTGCAAAATTGCAGTTATATAATCAAATTACGTAAAGCACTCATTCTAGTATCAAATGATTACAAAACAAACTCGTTTTATTTTAAGTTATCTATGTGAAAAGAGAATGACTTTGGTATCTTGTCATATGCTAGACTTCAAATTTTGAAATGGCAAGCACTTACACTAGTAGAAAAGGTGGCGCCCTTGGGATATGCCACGGCAAAATCACTGTGCATGCGTGGAATTGAATATTGCTTACGTGGGCATCTCCCTCGGCAGTTTTACCTTTTCTACTAGTGTTAAAGCATGTCGAACAACAAGGGAATGCAGCAACCCATTGTTAGGATACTAAAAGTTTGAGGCAAATATGATCCCAATAGTTATGTACTATACGCTAAAAAAATGAAAACTTGGAAAATGTCATTTTCTGCCCACAGGTAGTCACTTTTGTTTGGGCTGCGATCAAAAAATGGTTGAGCAGTCATTTAATTTAGGGATCAAAAAAATTTGAGAGTACATAGAACTTCAACCATGATGTTTCAATTTTGCCCAAATAAGGGTGTTTTAAAAGTTTTAAGTGTTTTGAAAGTCATAATCTTGTGCTTTGATGCTTTTCATCCTTGGAGATTATGTTCACAATCTTGTCAAGAGTTTGTATAAAGAATTTAAATCTAATTGGATCTATTTGTCATGGGTGCCAGAAATTGTTCAAAAGTAAAAAAATCACCTTTTGAAAAATCGAGTCCATAAATTGCAAAAGATTCAAAAGATTGAATAACAATCCAATAGGTTCTATAATACTCCAATAGATTCCAAATTATTCCCAAAAGATTCCCAAAAGATTCCAGGAAATGTTCCAAAAAGATTCCACATTCACTAAAATTTTGTTGATTTGGTCATTATATTATTCAAATCAACAAGAAGTAGGCAACAAACTGTTGATTTGGTCATTGTACTATTCAAATCAACAAAAAAAAAACAGCAAAGTGTTGATTATTACAAAAAGTTTAAAATTCAGTGAAATCGATCATTGCTGTGCCCTAGACAACATAGATTTGTTGATTTTCACTTCATTTGGTCATGATTTTCTAGTAGTGTATGTGGAGTCAACTACAATCTCTTAGAGCAGCTTTTAAAGCCCTCCCTGACTGCAAAGAAGTCCGCTCTTGTGAGCATTTGGGGTGGAGGCAAAATCACTGAAATTACTTTGGTACGCTTTATTCTCTTAGTCTACTCTTGATTTATGTTTTAACTTATCTGCTTTTCCATCTCGTATGAGCTGCTTGCCAACACTTTCCTAATGTTATTGTTCACCTATGCATAGGATTGAGCGTCCTGTTTTGGAGTTTGTGCGAAACGACATGGAAGATGCGCGCGGCTTAAAGAGGGTGCAGGGAATGAACTTGAACTTAGTTCCATCTCCCACATTTACCCCACAACCCGGTGTGCCAAACAACGTGGTGATAACCTCAGATTATCTTCGGAGGGTTATCGTGTGCTGCTCCCGTCCGACCATCTGCAAGCACGGTATCGGCTCGCAGCCGACAACCAGAGGTCAATGTAATAGAGATGGAGACTAATAAAGCGACCAAGCCCCTTCGGTCATCCACCCCGGTTTGCCTCCCGCACATGTTGAGTCCCCTCCCTCCAACACCGGGCAAGAATATCAATTTCTCCAAATCCAAGCAGGATTATGATTTGGAGGCGGATTTGGAACAACCTCTATTGAAGCAAAAGCAAATTTGAAGGTCTTGATCTCCCCAAAGGGCAGGGGATGCAGATAACTCAATGACGGTGGATCTACCAGCTGCTCCATCGTCTGAAGAAATCCGACGGTACGAGAGTGGAATGCTTAAGACGTCTCTCTAGTTCGCTTACGGTTCATTGACTGTCACTTGCCAGCCAATAGAATAGGTGGCATCTGCTGGGGTTTCTCATAGAGGGCCAACTCCTTCATTGGACGCACACATCTCCTCTCCATTGGCGATTTGACTTCCTACGCGTTCGATGCAACGGGATGGCGGTGGAGCCATGTCAAGAATAATGGAGGTGACGTTGGAGATGGTAGAGTCTAACTTTCCTCCAAATGCGGCGGAGCTAGATGACCCAAATGAGTCTCTGTCTCCAACTCCGGAGGCAGCCATCTGTCTTGCTCGACCTGTGCTATCAAGAGGCTTGTCTTAGACAACCTCAAATTTTTCAATAGCCTATTGTTCGTAGGTGTCATTGATTTGTGCGTTGAAAATGTAGCAGCTTTAACGTAGTTTAACCTATCCTCTTCGGTGTGGTCTTTGAGGACCATTGTGCTATTTGGTCTAGCTTTTACATAGTTTGTATTGGCTGTCCGCTAAGAGATACTTATGTCAGCTACTAGCCAATACATGTTTGAATATTTTTCACAAGCTAATATCATATTATGTCCTGTAATTTTTGGTTCTTTTATATATGTATATATATATATATATATATATATATATATATATATATATATATATATATATATATATATATATATATATATATATATATATAAATCCCATGTATGTTTTGCATTTGATTCCTTATGTTCATTATGGTTCTTCTATTGGCAAAGTGTTCTTCTGAGGAGCCGTTGGACTGCAAATGAAGTGATGGTCATGATGTGTCTGACTCCTGTGGCAAAACTTCTCAGCAGTTGCACAATGCTGCTGGCAACACGGAGTTGTTGCCTACCTTCTCTCGTGCTCCTAAGGTAGCCCTCGACATATACTTTCATGTTTTGGGCATAAATGGAACGCTCATTTATTTTCTCCCGGGGAGGATTAAACCCGGGGTCTTCAAATGAAGAAGAGTGAGCGTTGAGCTAGGCTACGTCTTATGGACTTTTTGAATTTTTGTGTCGATGCTGATTTTGAGATTATTTTCTGGTCATGCGTGCGGGAGGACAACCTCGCTCCTAGGATCAAGTTTATTCAGTAAATAATCCCTTGCCTACCTGAAGATTGTCTAACATTCGGCCAAAATTTGTGTAGGGAGACTAAATATAGGAACCCTGCGTATCCCAGCAGGCCAATTTTGTTGAAGCCATTGTCCCAGTTGCTTAAGCGGAACCCCAAACTGCAAGCCCTTGGTGCCATTGTGGATAACACCCTTCTTGTTGATGACACCCCGTACAAGAATGTTCTCAACAATCCATTCAACGCCTTGCACCCTCCTCAGTGTAGAATGTATTTGGAGAGAAAGCTGAAGCCTCGTGTAAAGCCTTCTTTGACTAAGACTCTTCAGCACTTCCTTTGGAAGTTGAAGTTTTCTGGGAGCACGGTTCCTGAGTTTGGTGCAACTTATCACATAATCAGGGAAGCGTCGCATGTTTCCCAATGACCCACAATACAAAGAGTACTAGGAGCCTCGTGGGGAGCACTGGCAAAAAATTTAGAAACAACGTGCGATTAAAAATAGGGTCCAATATATTCATTGTAGATAAATTTTGTAAAAAATGTACATGTAATATAAGGGATTTTAAAATAGTGAAACATATTTACATGTAAAATACCATCACATATAATATTTTCAAGCTCTTTACATGTAAAGTACCATCACCTTATAATCCTTTTTGCAAGGTAGATAACCCCCCAATAAATAGGTCCCGAACGCACGTGTATGCAAAATATAAGAGGGAATGCACCCCCGAGCCCAGAGCTTGTTCCCTATGCTACTCTCTAATAGATTACGCATCTTCCATCCATTTATTTTTATGGAGAATTTTCAAGTCAAACCTCCCATCCAGAGTTTTATACACTCCATCTAGTTTTTGAGCGGTAGAGATTTTCAAGTCTAGGCACTCGGCAACCTCAAAGAGGATGTCGATCTGCATGTCGACTGCCGGCCGATACGATGTTTAGGAATTTTGTAACCTTGTAGAATTTGTGTATTTATATATATATATATATATATATATATATATATATATATATATATATGTATATATATATGTGTGTGTGTGTATATATTTGACAAGCTAGGTGTATATTCGTATATACTTCCTAGTCTAGTGTTGATACTTATCAAACCTAGCTATACAATTTTGAGAACTCATTTTCGATATTTTTGTATAATTACTTTACGTGGAATGACTATTTTATTTTTTATCTCAACCCTATATTTTCCTCCCATGTCTCAGTTGCATGTTTTACTCTATTTTCATCTTGGTGTTGGTAGCATTGTTCATTTTTCTTTCTTGTATGTTTGAGCCGCATGCTATCTGCTTCCAATCCTACGTCGTCGTTGTCATGCTATACTCTCTCTGCCGGCTGACATGTAGGCTGCTCCTCCAGCTTATATGTATCCTCTTGCGTCTATGATTTTACCCTACAGCCGCCGCTAATCATCTTGTTCTATAGAAAATTTCAATTTAGTCTTGATGTTATCTATGTTTGCTTATGTTATTGACTATTTTGTTATCTTGTCAATCTTGATGATTCTCGTTTACTCTACTCGGTAGCCATGCTGCATGTCCCCTTTGCCATTTCATAGTCATTTCCATATTTTGTCGCTATCGGCTGCTAGCCGATATGAGTTTATCTTTCTATGTTTTGTGCATTCTATTTCTATGTTCAGGTAGACTTCTCCACGGATGCTGGATTCGCTCAACCTCATCCAACGAAGAAATGTATTGTCCTATATGTTGCTCGATTGCTTTGCTACATCAATCCGAATGTTCAGCCGGACAAATGAAATGCTCATCGGAACGTTGTCAAGCAACCTAGTCTTAAGAAGTTGTTTGGAATGTTATTAGAAAAGTTCGATGTGGGGTTGTGGTCCAAAATGTCTTCTCAGGACTTGATTCCCTTATTGAAGTACCTACTCCCGAGGGATGTCATTAGCAAGATTGCATTTATTTTTTGTAGAGAGTATTTTGAAGGCAATGAGAATTATCCTTGGTGTTATTAGGTCCTGTGGACTCTATATTCTAAGCGTCATTCCAAGGATGTTTGCAACCCCAACCAGGTCATCCTTACCGATGTGAACCTTGTAGCTCTTCAGGAAGCCCCAGATTCAATTTGCTACATACCATTGCCATTTCAGGAGGAGTTGAGCTCATCATGCAGGTCCGGCGCTATTACTAATGTTGCTACCAATCTTCTACCATTTATTTATCCATTGCATATGTTTGAGTCAATCAGTGAATACATTAAGTGTTCACCTCGTCTTGGCCAAATTCATTACGTGGTTGCTCGTGCTATTAAATTCGGCCATCTATAGAGATCTCTCTATTTTTTGTTGTCCACTGTGGATTGTTTTCGGTTGCCGGCTAAGAGTCTTCTTTTGCATTTGCTTATGCAAATTGTGTGAGTAGTTAGCTTAGCCGTTAGTTTCAGCCATTTAGTTGTGCAATTACTCTTGGCAATTTGAATCGTCAATTTGCTTGTACTTTGATATGATATTGGATTCAATTTTCAGTTGCACAAATGTTTTTCTTCATATTGTGAATGGCCTATTGTGAATGGTGTATTGAAAATGCAATATATGTTCATATTTAGAATGTTTCATTTTGTATGGTTTCACTATTTCTAGTATATCAACTGCAAGCCGACTTTATTCTAGACTACACAATAGTCCATAATTAGTTAAAGTTCAGTATTTCTTAGCCTCTAATTTTCAAAACAACATCAAATCTTTGAAGCATGCTCTTATAAGGTGCCCAACAATCCATCACATCCAAACGAAGATACGGAGTGCATACAATTATATAAATATAGAAATTCTCTTCAAAGTGTTGGACACTTGTTTAAACGCTATTTCACAAGTGCCTACATTTTCTCCATAGGATTCCAATATGGTAATTGCACAGACTACAAAGGAGATGAAATGGTTGTGATGCAAGCCATTGTTTCGCGCTCTTGGATTTGTGCTTTGAATCATTGTCTTGCTTAAAAAAACCACCGTACTAGAATGTAATTTATAATTGTGTATAATAATCCATAAGTAATTTTCTAAGATATTTTTGTATACATATTGAATCATTGTACATTTATTTCTATGAGAAGCTTACAGTTCAAAAGTTTTTACACAAGCCCAAATCCTGATTGGCTTTTCACCGTATTTCACTGTATAACAGACAAGTTGTGGTCTAATGTATTCACTATCTTCTATCCAACACCTTGACCTACCATTCAATTTGAACCTATTTATCTTTGTCTTATTGCTAAATCAATACGCTTCCAATCATGAAATTACCATTTTTTATACCTTTAAGCAAACTTTAGCTGTGCGAGAACATGTTGCACCTACACATTCAAATTTGCCTTTTCAAAGCACGATTAATGGTGAAATTTCTTCTCCAAGTCGTTTTACTAGTGCACATCTCCGCTTCTTTGGGTCTCTCAAAATTCTTGGGCGCCCACATCTTTGCTTTTCGTGTTGCCATTGATCTCTTTTCAAGGATGCACTAGCGAGGATTAATTGATGCTGAAAGAAGCGGAAACCTTATGTATAGAAAATTTGCTTGTAAGTTACACCACAACTTGGTGCTTCTGCTCTTGAGAAAACTTAGGTAGAGTGATACAATTCACTCAACAAATCTCAGTACACAATCTTCAAAACTATAGCTACACAATGTACCCAAACTACACGACTCTATGTTCTAAACAATATGCACTTGAATTTTGAAGTTGAAGGAGCGGCGACTAACAAAATCGAGTAGCGTAACTTTAACAACTTCAACATTGATTAAATTTAGAAACCCTATTTCCTTCTCACTTTTTGCAATATTGATTGTGATATACAAGTTGGATGCACAATTTTCTTGTAAGATCTCGTTGCTCACAACTTGAACTACCTTCCATTGATTACTAAAGTTGAGTTTGTAAGAAACGTCCTCGATTATGTTCGTTATTGTATATATGCATCATTTAACTAGTTCTGGAAAAAGGGCTCAAATATGGACTATCTAATTCTGGACTAAAAGACATTTAAGACGGTCGACTACAGCTGAGTTTTTGACCACGAGGGGATTCCAGTGAAATCCTATCGGAAGATCCCTCGATAGAATAGGAGAACTTGGATGATTTCTAACTTTGAGAGAATTGGGACCCCTATAGGCTGAAATCAATAGGAGATGTCCCGATAGAACGCCTTCCCTCACGGGAAAACTTGGATGATTTCTAACTTCAGGAGATTCACGACCCTGTAAGCTGAAATCAACAGGGGATCTCCCAATAGAACGCCATCTACCAGTGGCATCTCCCAGAAGAGTGGCCGCCCGTGCTGTTACGATACATGCTAAGCCACCTCATCAAATCATCAAGTACAACCAGTACAACTGAGTGATGAGGCCTCCAGTCCAATCAACAATCTATCATGTGCAATTTCCTCAAAGAGTGACTCTACTGAGCTAAAACGAAACTGAGGAAGAATTCAATTGAAACTTATAGGCACCATCTTAACGAAGGATCTTCCGAAGGGTCTTGCCCGGAGGTAGATAAAATATATGGAACAATATTTTATTACATAGAATGAATCATACAATGTACAACGCTGCACTCAAGGATGCGTCAACCATTCTTTACATCATGTACATGGAGTCCAACTAAATGATCAAACTTAATGCAAACCCGCTTAATGTGCCACGGCTTTAAGAACTTCCACTTGAATCTTTCCATCCAACTCATTCTCCTCAAGAAATCTTCTCACTGAGCTACATTTTCGAAGGCCAAAGATAAAAGGAAGTAATGCGGTGCTGATATTGGGGATAACACTATGCTGATTGGGTGGCGTTTTCTCCCCCATCCATGAAGTAGGAAAGTAACATGCCAAGTCACCATTATATACATTCCTGTGCCTACAATCGTCTACTATGAGAACTTTATTTGGAAAACTGTACTCCTTTGCATTTCGTTGGCGTAGGAGATCTTTGAGCTTCTTAAAGCAATAGGGATAGCTCCTCGGCTGTCCACACTTGTTCCTTCCGTTTACAAATAATAATTGCCTCCTGATGTCTTTGGGTAGGATATATTGCATGACCTCTTTTAGACCGATTGAAAGCATGGAAAAACAAATTCCAACATTATAGTATTGAAACAAAAAACGAAAGAATTGTATTAGCCCAGGTCGAACTTTAATGTTGTTCGGATTAAAAGGGGTTGGCGTGAACTTGTCGTATTCCTCATAACATAGCAATCCATTCACTAATAGAACAATCACCATCTTCACGTTACTGCCCACATCCTCCTTGACCTCATCCACCGCATTCTCTTTGACCTTTCCCACCAAATGCTGCTTAATGAAAAACAACACTACATACATCAGCAGGGGATCCTCTGATAGGAACCAATGAACCATATTACATCCAATAAAAAATCAAGACAGAAGCTACAAACAAAGAAATGTATCGTAAAAATATTAAAGGAGTATCCTGGAAGAAAGTTTATGGAGAGATACTGTGATGTTGAGTAAAATCGGTAACAATCTAGAATGTTATCCTTTTGCCAATGTGTTTAGGCTAATGTGTTGTCCTTCCCCATGGAACGCTGATGGGGGATCCTCCGATAGGAACAATGACTCATATTACATCCAACAACAAAACAATTACAAGGCTAGAGACAATCAAATGTGTCATGAATAGTTAACATTCATGGAAGGCAGTATCCCGGTTTAGGGTGTCTATGAGCAATGATTGTAATGTATATCCAACGTAAGATGCTATCCCGTAGGGGACGTCATTGGAGTATTGTGTTGTCTTCCCTAACGAGGGATCCTCCGATAGGAACAAATGACCCATGTCACATCAAACAACACATAAATTCTAAGGCTAGAAACAAACAAATGTGTCATGAAAAGGAAAATCTTCTAGAAGAGAGTATCCCGGAAGGAAGTCTAGGGGCATTGTTTGTATTGTTTGTCGAACCTAAGATGCTATCCCATTGAGGATGTGATTGGTGTAATGTGCTGTCTTCAACCGTGGGATTCTAACGGGGGATCCTCTAACAGGAACCAATGAGCCATATTACATCAAACAATACATATATTCAGTAGCTAGAAACAAACAAATGTGTCATGATAAGTAAAATCTTTTTGGAAAGAGTATCTTAGAAGGAAGTCTATGCATAGTTATTGTGATGTTCAGTAAAAAATTTTACTAACCTAAGATGCTATCCCTTCAAGGATGTGTTAGGCTAACAAGCTGTCATTTCCTATGGGACTCTGACCACCGGGCAGGGGGTTGCCTTTCACATAGGTTGGCACAACCTGGGCAAACGAGAAGAGGCCTTGCAGCCAAAGTTTTAGGACGGCACTAAGGAACTTGTCCTTAACGTCTCTAGACCACGTGGAAGGGTAAATGGCTTGGAATTCAAAATTCAAAAACCTTTTTCTCTAGGCTTTCATCAATAAGTGTTAGTCTAGGTAATGGTATAGAGATGACTGAGACCAACACAGGCTAGCAAAGCTGCCTAATCAGGGAAGACAAGGGGGTAAGTAAGAAGTTATACGATCATGTTACAACTAATCAGTGAGTAGACTTGGTTGAGTGAGTACCTCAGACCCAAGACGTGTCGTGGTTCTCAAGGAATATATATATATATGCGCTTAGGTCATTCTAACATACGGTCTTGGATTACTTTGGCGTACTTGGACTCCCTGGAGGTCAGACAAGGTAAGAGAGGAATATGCTATTGATGAGGTAGTTAATTTGCTAAATATGTATACTCGATCTGGTAAAAGTCCAGTTCATAGATGTCCTTGGTGCCATTGAATGGTGTGTGTTTTGAAGACAGAAAGACATGTGTTAAGTGAGTTTGCCTTGTGCACAAGGAGGAGGAGATCAGAGCAAGGACGGCTTGGCACAAGGATTAGTTAGAGAACAGAGAGACAAGTCCTAAGTACTTATACTAGTGTTAGCAAGAAGGACAGAAGACATAGTATCCCAGTCTTCCAAGTGAGATTGAAACAAAGTAATATCAGTAAAGTAGACAGAATAGTGGACAACAAGAGATTGTAAGAAACATACGTTTATTCCAAAGGATGTAATAGTAGAATTGTACAGTAAAGAGTCTAAGTCCGAGGAACTATGTTAAACAAAGGATTTGAACCCATGTATTACATAAAGGCACAACCATGGAGTCCATGTTTAACAAGGAGTATACAAAGAGTGACCTACTGGTGTAAGACCTGAGCAGAATAGCTAAAATACTCATAAGTCTCAAAACCAAGAAGTGTTTCTTGCTTGTCTTACAACTACTCTTATACTTAAGCCTGGATCCGCCATCTAAGCTAATCACTACCAGTGCCACCGTCCTCCTATCTTTTGTCCTCCGTGACGGCCGTGTGTCTAAGTCCGGTAACACTTTGCCGTCCTTTGCAGAGTGCAATTCGTCCTCGGATTGCTGTTAGTGGCTCGATCTGCGAGCGGCAGGTTGGCGGTCGGGGCGAGTCTCCTCGCATGGTACCTGTGCTTAGCGGCTTGGAGGTGGTTGGTCACTGTAGAAAGCGGCTATGGCTGCAGCAACACCTCGGTGCATTAGGTTATTAGTTCTGGAGGTGCTGGCATGTTGATACACATCAAACACAGTCTTGCCCAAGAGCTTGTTGCAAGCAGGGCATTGGACATTGTCTGCTTCAGGGTTAGTGTATAAGGCAGCTATATCTGGGTGGGAGGCAAAATATTTTTTGACCTCCTTTTAGTGTATAAGGCAGCTATATCTGGGTGGGAGGCAAAATATCTGGGTGGGAGGCTAACCCATAATCCTCATCTGCATCACTATCGTCACTAGCCTCGGCCTCTATGTCATGGTCATCTTTAAGTTATTGCAATGCAAGTTTGAGGTCCTTGAAAGATTTAGGTTTGGCAGGTACCGATGAAGAAGGCTGACTTGGAGCATCTTGGATTGTCGGTGCAGTGGGGGTTAACGAAGCTGGGACGGCTGCTTGTAGGCGTGGCGACGGGTATGGCGTATCGTCCACGTCCATGGGCGCGTCCAATATGTGGACTCGCTCTGCCAGATCGCCCTGCTCTTAGAAGACAGGGAGTAAGGTAAGAGGGATTACCTCATCTTGGGGTGCTTGGGATGTCTGAATTGCTTGTGGTGGATCACTAGGAGGTGTGCTGTGATCCTGGCTGACTGGTGCCATGGACATGGCATCAATGTCCATAAGGTCCATATCTATGCCATCCCAGTTGGGCTTGGATTCTTCCAAGTCCAGATCCACGAGTGCGTCATCAACGCAAGTTTCTAAGAGTTCTTGGGGCGGAACTGTCGTTGTTGGCGGATTCGCCCAAAGAATTCTGTATACATTGGTAGCGATGAATCTGGCAGCATATTGGGCCCTATTTACCTTGCTAGCCTCGTAATTATGCTTGACGTTCTCGATCTCTATTCGCAGCTGCTGTAGGCGGGCGAGCTCCTCGGTATCCCTGGGCGCCGTGGATTGAGAGCTAGTGCCTTGTGCCAGCGCCTCATTTAGGGTTCTGCACCTCGCCAGGACTTCAGCATTATGCTGCTCCAATCTTTGAGCTCTCTGAATTGCCAAGGTCTTCTCCTTGGCCATCGCGTCCATCTGCTCATGTGTTGTGGACAGCTCCAACTCCAAATTCGTAACTTGCTTTTAGAAGTTGGAGATGGTCTCGCTGGCCTCGTCCAACTGGTCATGGAAGTTCTCCTGAGCGTCGTCTAAAACTTTTTTGGATCGTGCTAAGGCTTGGACTGCCTGGGCTGCCTTGCGCTTGGTGCGTTCTTCTATCTCCTGCTGCTGCGTCCTGAACGTCATGCGCTCCTGTTCAGCCGAGTGCACGAATAGGAGCATTTGTTCCACACATGCTGCCATCGTAGCACTCTTTTCGTGGAATTTGGCGTCCTCTGGTCCGATTTCTTGGCTGGTTTCTCCCTCCAAATGCATGGCATTTTCCCTTATGCGTGGCCTCTTGCTTGGTCCCGGGGCGGCGGGGTCTTGTGGTGTTGTTGCTACTGCGGTTGTTAGCTCCCTCTGGACATTGAAGAATGTGCCCATACGAGGTGGCTGGTTGTGTTCCTTGTAGGTGGCCAGGAATTGGACAATGTATTGAGTAAGAAATGGTTCGATGGGTCTCTGGTAATGACGCCTTCTACGGTGTCCACGCAGCTGGAGACGGAAATGATCATCTAAGAGAACACCCCAGTTGATTTTCTCCCCTTGATCGGCCAACAACAAAACACTAAGGTGCTCCAGCTCAATACTATTAGAGTCATTCTTGAAAAAGATCTGACAGAGAGTACCACGCATCCTAGCAAACCATGGTTCTTTCATGACAGCTCCTAGAGCGTACTCATTGTACCGGCCGACCGGCTTTGGCTGTAGATCCTTGACAGCCTCTTCGACATTGGGTTTTGGGGTGGCATACTCAAGCATTCCACTCCGTAACTCCCATGCCATCCCAGCCAAAAAACAGGTGCAGGTATCTCTAGGAATACTGCACCAGCACGCCATCCACAACACCCCAGGGATTTACCTCATCCTTGCTGCAATTTGCCATAGACTCTAAGAATTGCTCAAAGCGTGCTATGTCGACGGTCCCCGTCAAACGCGTCCAGTACTTGAAGAGATTGGTGCGGATCAGCCAGGCACCATCGGTTTTCCACTTCCATACCCGCACCATGCGCGGAATGTAGATTGTCTTTTGCTCGTTGTTGGCATCCATGGCGTCTAGGATTTGCGAGGATACTGAAAAGAGGAAGGCGAGGAGTAGCAAAATATAAGCGAAGATAATTGAGAAGGGGGACGCTTGGAAGAGAGCTTGGAAACTTGGAATGAAATGGAAGGAGAGAGACAAAGGAGCAGAAAAGCAGAATGCGCAAGTGGATGGAAGAAGTGAGAGCTGTGAATATAAGTCCTAAACTTGAAGTTGTGGTTGTGGCGTGGGATGACATGAGGGCCAAGAGATGGTTTTGGTGGCTGACATAGGCATTTGAAAGCCTTGCATGGAATGCGGCGCTGTCCCAGCCGCAATGAATATGGGAGCATTGGAGTATGCTACTTTGATTTTGTCAAAAGGCGTCTTGGACCGCGGGCGTCCAGTCTTGGGAGTAGGTATAATTGGCATGGTTTAACGCGGTGATGGGCACAGTGATGTGCGCATGTTTTTCAATGTAAATCCTATTGAAGTGGGATAGACCAAGGAGGCGTTGTACACCCTTCTGGTCCTGTGGAGGCGTGATGTCCAAGATGTCCTTGATTTTTGCTGGGTCAGAGATCTTGCCATATTTGCAAACTATATATTCAAGGATGACCCCTGCAAAGAAGAGAAACATGCATTTATTGGCATTGCGGCTGACACTGTTGGCACGGCAAGCATGGAATATTTGTCTTAGGTGAGTTACGTGGTCCTTCATCTGTCCATACACAGTTCCGTCATCCAAATAAATTTGGAAGAATTGTTTTAAGTATAGACGGAAAATTAACTTCATCACTCGTTGGAACGTAATGGGTGCGTTCTTGGCTCCAAATGGCATTCTCTCAAACTGGTACGGTCCCCACTCTGTTGAAAAAGTTGTTTTGCTTTTGTCTTGTTCTGTCATGGCTACTTGGTAGTATCCAGAGAAACAATCTAAGAATGAATACATTTCATGGCCAGCGACTTCGTCTATGATTTATTCCATATATGGCAATGGATAATGGTCCTTTTTGGTGGCCGCGTATAGTTTGCGAAAATCAACACAAATACGTAGTGCTCCATTCATTTTGGGAATGATCACCATCGGGGACAACCAAGGAACCGAGCCCACCGGTGATATGAATTTGGCCTCCAAGAGTTTGTCCAATTCTGCCTTGACCCTTATCGCATAATTTGCATTCATTCTGTAGCGCCTCTGTTGCACAGGGGTGGCATTTTGTACTAGGTCAATGGTATGTTCAGCCAAGGTCCATGATATACCTTTGAGGTCCTCGTGACTCCATGCAAAGATGTCGTGGTATTCATCGAACAAGGCTATAGCAGCTTGTTTAATGGTATTGGGAGCATCCGCGTTAATCTTGATGTCCTTGGGATCCTCTGTTGTCCCAAGATTCACCAATTCCACTCTATCCTTAGCGCCATGGGTCCAGCCACTCACTACTTCTTATTGAAGAGCGAGTGATGCAGGAGTGGTGTTGACAGTAACAGATTCTTAGACTTCCTTGGAAAATCGTGGCGGAAGGTCCACCTTCTCTGTATCAGTAACCACACTGGCCAAGTGAATTTCCGCCAAAGGTATTAGTCCTGGGTTGGCATGGAAAACAAGAGCCTCTTATTCTTGGGAAAGGCCCTTCACCCAATTGGTCCCTGCCAAGTGGCGAATTTGATTGGCTTTAGCACGCGTTATCCATCCATCAACTTGGATAACTACGGTTTTTCCTTGGCGGTGTATGCGAATCAGATTGCGTGACCAATCATGTATAGCGTTCATGTCTCGGAGCCATGGTCATCCAAGAATCACTGGAAAATTACTACTGTCAGGCATGTCAATGATAACAAAAGTGGCCCGCGTGGACACCCTATGTGTGGTAATGGCTACCGTGACTAGTATTCCCAAAGGGATCACTTGGTCGTCGTTAGCCATTCGGAGTATGAACTTGGCAGTTTTTGGAGGGGGTAGTCCCAAATGTTTTCGTAAATGATTGCTCATAACGTTGACACCTGAACCGCCGTCCACCAATATGTTGGTTAACTCATGTTTTTCCAGTTGTAAATGTATCACCGCGGCATCAGGGTCAAGCGTGGTGGCATTGACTTCAATGACTGCAAGGTCTAACATAGTGTCGATCATAGTGGCACGTTGCAGATATTGTTGCAATTCACGGCTTAATTTCAACAACTTGGATA
This sequence comes from Pohlia nutans, assembly GCA_022496805.1. Lineage (NCBI taxonomy): Eukaryota > Viridiplantae > Streptophyta > Bryopsida > Bryales > Mniaceae > Pohlia > Pohlia nutans. The sequence goes on along the minus strand of CM040106.1, from coordinate 5,697,352 downwards.
GCGTTATGGTGACGTTTGTCTCGTCTAGTATTTGTTGTATTCCTGGGTCCACCGTAGAAATCTCTAGTCCCTTTTGTAGGTCCGTTTTTATGTTGTGGAGTCTCTCTCAATGATTTGTTGGAAAAGGCTTCCGATGTTCTACTACTTTTTCTGTCAGGGTGGACTTGGACTATGTGGTTACCGCGGCAGTGCTAATGGTAGAGACATTCGTCTCAGTTCCATGGACTTCAGTGAATGTTACTCCACCCCTTCTATTGAGTGCTGGGATTTTTTGGCTGTCCATGGGAGGAGTTACAGTGCGTCTATGCCCATCGTTGCCTCAGTATTGGGCAGTGCCCCCTTCTATGATGTAGTGACCCACATTCCCAACAGGCATCATTTCTCCCTGGTTGGGAAACATCAACATTGATTTCCTGGGCGTACATGGCAGCAGTGGTAGTTCTTGGTTGCCGGTTGTCTTCAGGGCGAGGGTTACCCGCTGCAAACCAACATCGCCTATTATGGGCCTTCCCACACGTTCCACAAAGCACTGGTGCCGGTCTAGTATGAGCGCGTATGGTAGGCAAAGGCAAAGGGGGGCCTGTGTTTTGTTCAATGCTCCTTACTCTCTGCTGATGTCATTGGCCGCGGTAAGTATGTCATGTGAGGTTTTTACACCCCTAATGACAATTCCTAGTTGTATCCATGGTAGTAATCCCTTTTTGAACCACTCGCACAAATAATCCTCCTCTGGACGCTGACTCAGTTTATCAACTAATTGTTTGAATCTATCATAAAATTTGTCCACGGGTTCGTTTCTATCCTGAGTAATACTACCTAATGCACGTAGTATCTCGAAACTAGTTTTTAGTTTACGAAATTTATGGAGGAAACTCCGTTCCATATCTTTCCAATTGGCATGCGGATGTTCTGTCTCGAAATCTATTATCCAATTCATATGATTTCCTTGGAGTAGTCCCAAAGATGTTCTGTAAATCCGAGGAACTAAGGATGCCATTGGTACGAGCGATGACTATAAATCATCGTATCTCCAGATTCGTCGAACATCGGGTAAGGTATTTTGGGAAACTTGGTTGATCTATCAATGTCGCCCCCGCTCTGTAATGTAGCAGCAGTGCGATTCTCTTGGAGTAGCGTCGTAGATCTAAGGGGCTCCATTGGCACTTCCGAGGCCTGTGGTGTCGCATGAACAACCTCGTTTGTTGTAGTGTCATAGAGAGTTTAATATTGCATGCTGAACATTTCCAGTTTTGCATTCATGGCATCATTTATGGCAGTCAAGTCCGTCATTTGGTGCTTTAGAAATTGTAATAATTCCTTGGTAGGATCAGGGTCATCTTGTTGTATAGTTTCGTCTGCTTCATTGTCTCTTTCCATTGCAGCCTTCCATGGAGGCATGGTGAAATCAAGACAGGTATAGTTGTCTTGGTATTTTTAGAATGTCTCAGTATTCCGTCTCCAGCATGGTCGCCAAAATGTTAGTCTGGGTAACTGTATGGAGATGACTGAGACCAACACAGGCCAGCAAAGCTGCCTAAGTAGGGAAGACAAGGGGGGTAAGTAAGTAGTTATACGATCATGTTACAACTAATTAGTGAGTAGACTTGGTTGAGTGAGTACCTCAGACCCAAGACGTGTCGTGGTTCTCAAGGAATATATATATATATGCGCTTAGGTCATTCTAACATACGGTCTTGGATTACTTTGGCGTACTTGGACTCCCTGGAGGTCAGACAAGGTAAGAGAGGAATATGCTATTGATGAGGTAGTTAATTTGCTAAATATGTATACTCGATCTGGTAAAAGTCCAGTTCATAGATGTCCTTGGTGCCATTGAATGGTGTGTGTTTTGAAGACAGAAAGACATGTGTTAAGTGAGTTTGCCTTGTGCACAAGGAGGAGGAGATCAGAGCAAGGACGGCTTGGCACAAGGATTAGTTAGAGAACAGAGAGACAAGTCCTAAGTACTTATACTAGTGTTAGCAAGAAGGACAGAAGACATAGTATCCCAGTCTTCCAAGTGAGATTGAAACAAAGTAATATCAGTAAAGTAGACAGAATAGTGGACAACAAGAGATTGTAAGAAACATACGTTTATTCCAAAGGATGTAATAGTAGAATTGTACAGTAAAGAGTCTAAGTCCGAGGAACTATGTTAAACAAAGGATTTGAACCCATGTATTACATAAAGGCACAACCATGGAGTCCATGCTTAACAAGGAGTATACAAGGAGTGACCTATTGGTGTAAGACCCGACACTACAAGGAATCATTGTCCGAATTGACACGTCCTAATTGACAGAAAATGTCCGAATTGATAGAAATGTGTCCAAAGTGACAAAAATCTGTCATAAGGACGTGTTGATTCGGACATGATTATGTCAATTTGGACATTGTTTCCTTGTAGTGCAAGCATAGTAGCCAAAATACTCATAAGTCTCAAAACCAAGAAGTGTTTCATGCATGTCTTACAACTACTCTTATACTTAATCCTGGATCTGCTATCTAAGCTAATCACTGCCAGTGCCACCGTCCTCCTATGCCTTGTCCTCCGTGGCGGCCGTGTGTCTCGGTCTGGTAACAATAAGTAGGATATAATCCGTGCTGTCAACAAGGGCCTGGGTGTCCTAAATGACAAAAACTTAACAGATTTTTGTCAACTGCCTTGTCAATTAGGACATCTTGATTTTTTCACATAAATAACAAACCGTTGTCATTTGGGGTGTCATTTCGGTCAATAATACATGTCGGACACTCCGGCTCCATACCTCACTACCACGCTGCATATACTATGCAATATTAGCATTTATTTTTATGTGAATCATAATTTTTGACAGGGTAAATTTTGTAGTGAATTTTCTTGGAATCTTTGTGGATTAGTAAAACCCGCATATATTTCTCTAGGTAATTCTATAAAGGCTCCTTGATTTTGGAGCTCACTCACAGTTTTCATTCCGTAGATTCCGTTGAAGGTTCAACGTCAACCACTATTACGGTTACAACCTATCCAATTAAATAAATCAATTGATGTGCACATTAGTGTCTCCTTCACTCACACACCTGTTTAGAATGAGTGGGATCATAAATTGGTCCCGACCTCTTGCCATGTCCCTGTGAATTCAATACATGTTATGAAATAGTAATTTTCGTTGATACTATTTGCGATGAATTTCACAAACACGGACATTCTACTATCTAGTACTACATTAACTACAGTGCGATGCGGTTGCTAATTCTCATTATGTGCACTCACATGTTGTGACTTACACTATTTAGGAACTTGGGCATGCGTAACTATGAAAATAAAAACGGAGACTGATTGAGTCATCATGCTGTACACGTACCTGGATGTCACGCAATTGCTGCACTGCTTGTAACGTTTTCGTTGCTTGTGCTGCCTTCGTAGCTTCACACTGACAATCATATTCAACACTTTGTTACTCATAATATTTCTTTTGACTGACAGTAAGAACTGATTGTCATTTGCCAAAATTTCCTTCCAACGTCACCATGTTTCACTTACCTCCATGCCTCCGGTATGATTTACTCCCGTTGCAGTACTCACGTCACCTTCAGGAACCTTTGTATGCATCTTCTCCACGGTCACGGCTGCTACTTCTGCTTGAACAGTGCCCTGGCGGCCTTCTAGAGCAGCAATTCTTTCCATTACTTTCATTACAAACGGGTTTAGGACAAGTTGCTTTTCCGAAATGTTTTGTAGTCCCCCTGATGCAATATTCCGAGTGGCAGTTTCAGCTTCGCTACCCATATCCTCATGCAGTTGACAATTGCAGCAGAGATTATATGAGCATTGCTTACGTCCTCCGTCTTATCCAAGTATGGATTTCCAAAAGCATCGGTTATCCGGGCCACTTCGAATGACACTGGTGATGCACAATCACCCCCATGCATAACATAGTTTTCCTTTGGAAAGCGTTTAGAACGTCCGCCGTATCTTTTGACCCTCGCCATTTCAAATCTTAGCTCCTCTGGATCAGGAGACCTTTCGAGCCGCTTTCAAAGTTTCTCACGTTCCCCCACCTCTCTTGATGGTCTCGTTCGTCCAAAGTTCACTTAGCTCGCGTTAGCCTTGCTGCAATTCTAGGACTTTCTCATTGTTGCAGGATTCTCCAACTCCCTCTTCAAGGACCGCCAGATTCGATCGGATACATCTTCCAACTTCGGTTCACCATTGCGGATTTTTTTCCACAAGTCTGCACGCTTTAAGGACACTCCACAGGCTATGACTTCTTTCACTATCTTGAACTTAATTAGAGTACTGTATTGCCAAGTATGTTGAATCCATTCCACAATTTCGTTAACAACATCAGGAGGTTGTTTATTAATTTGACCTATTGCAGGGTCTAGTTTTTTGAAAGTAGCATTACCTCATTCCTCCAATCATTCACACCGGCGCCGTAAGGATTCTTTGTGTACTCATCCACAAATAAATAGTTTCTGGGCAGACCTTCCTTCCGATACTTATCCCCTTCCCTCTCTCTAGCCAGCTTTGCTCGCCTCCTCTTTTTACGCTTCTGTGCTTTAGTTTCACAATAAACATTGTCTGCTACCAAGTTTTCATTCTCTACTTGGTCTTGCTCTTCCACTTCCTCTACTTCCGCTTGATAATTCTCTTCACTGTCATCATTACTCTCTACATCATTTTCAGACTTGTAAATTAAATATGTTTGTGCCTATTGCTGCCATGGAGCAAGTGACCGACGCACTCTGTTGTCTCTATATTCTTGTGGAAATTTTCCACATAGCTGTATTCATTTGTTCTTACATTAATAAGTTATTTTAGAATTATCAACTATCGGCAATATCTTAAACGTGATCATTTACTACTCCCACTGATCTGTTTATGAATTGACAGGGTTCTAAGCACACTATTGCAGATATAATGCTATATTTGCTAAAATGGGACTATTCTAGAGATTTGGGACTTCTTCAACCCCTCAAAGCTGCCATATCCCGTACTTTGAATTGTGATAACTTGGAGAATTTTCCACTACGATGTTGCTAATTATAGTTGCACGTGAACTTACTTGAGGAAGCTTGGATCCCTTATTTTTCCCCCAGATAACAACTACGCATTTCAATTACATTCAGATTTTTTGTCTACGCATAATCCAACAATCCTCCTAAGTATGTACGAATAGCTGAATGATGACTTTGGTCACGAAGCTTTCATTGTGCAACTTCATTGAATGATTTATACTCTATGCGTACTATGTTTAGTAACACTCGTTCCAGACGCACGATAATCTTTGATTGCAATATGCAATGACGTTCAAGGTCAACTACGTTGTGGTCACATATACGTGATTATGACTTTCCATAGTGTATAATAATAACCACCAGAGTGCTTTAGGGATCACTATACAGAGATAATGTCTACTTTCGATTGCATATCTGCTCCAAATTAAATCCACCATTTTTGCAAAAGTTTAGTACTGATTCTTGTATTCCATTCCCATTTTCACTTCATATACAATCTTTGTATACACTACCTTATGTTCTCATTCATCTCAAAAAAATTTAAGACATCTAGATGATTGATATCATATTCGTTTAATTGCAAATTTCCACCATATTGGGATTCTTTGAAATCTACAGAATGTATAGATTTTTCCACTAAATCTATGTCAATTGTAGATTACAGAGAGTCCCAATATGATGGAATTCCCAATTCAACAAATATAGCAATATATGAACACTTTGAAATTCCATTGTAGCCTTTCTACTATAGGTCATCCCGCCACAAAATATATTCCATGCATCCCCTCTCGATTACATTTTTCATCCGGTTCAGGAGATCCTACTATGTGAATCATCCCAACACCACAACACCGTACATAACAGAATAAAACATACATCTTCTTCATGAGTACATAATTTACCATACCCAACTACCATGGCATGAAGTAATTCAAGAGAGTTCAAAAGAACTCTAGTAGTACGTTGTTCTTTTTTGTTCTACAACACTAGTTGCACAATAGTTACATTTTTTTCTACGATATACTCAGGGGGTGCACTGTACTAAACATGTACGAGTATACGTGAGTGCACAACAAAGGTTTTAATTTGAACATTGCAAATTTTGTATACATACAATAAACACATTTAGAACTGAAAATATTCACGTATATGTACACAAATGAAATTTAAAATGGAAAACATCTGTATACAAAGGTATTTCAACATATAACCTCTCGTATACTAGGGGATTTTTAGAAGGGGTCATGATAGCACGTGATTCTCAAACATAACGTACAATGCACCCCTGAGACGATATACATTTGTCATCACTAAGTATTATGCCCTATTAGACAGTCATGCACAATTTCGCATAAAACCATCATATTAAATGCCCTTCGTAACAAGGAAAATAATGTCATCAACAGTCGGAATTAAACAAGAGTATATATGTTATATTTTAGAACTTCATGTCTTATACACACTGGTCCCAACGTTGGAATGCACTAAGATTGCACCGCCTATAGATCCTATATCGTAATGTATTTAAAATGTTACTCACTGTCAGAAGAGCTCGCTTCTTTTGGGGCATTTGGAGTTGCTTGAATGCTATATGCTATTCTAGCCAACGCTTCTAGTATATGCCGTTTTGGAATAGTAATGGCAACACCACGATTTCCTCCTCTTGGCTTCTACGATGTTAACATAGAAGTGGTACTAGTCATTTTCTCTTCATACTCTACGTCTTCGCCCCATTTAAAGTTTGGCAATGTGTCCCAATTCTCATATGGTGTGCATTCTTTCCTTTGTCGTACACAAGGCTTATACCATTGTACTTTAATCTTCTTTTGGTTGATATCGCCATACGTTATTATTGGATCTGAACGTGCTTCACCGAGCCAAATATGTACATTGCCGTCGCTTGCAGGACGTACTTACATAAAATACCCTGTATGACAATCTCTACCTACTCAAAACGAAGGTCTAGGACGCAAACTACGTGGTCCTATGTAATGCTCGTCCTCGGCGAATTTGTCACGTACTGCACCGTCAACATCATACAGTGTCTGAACATCAAATGATTGTCTGGTTTGAGGCCAAAATCCCATGCACAAGACATCCACTGCTTCCATCTCGCATTCCTCCTGCGCCTCCTTTACTCCACTTCAGTATTGCACAATAGAAGAATTGTGGCGGGCAAATTCCCTTGTGGCATCTGCTTCACTCACAACCTTCCAATGTTGTATAAAGCCTTTGATGACTTTCACTATTTCAGCTTGCCCTATTATTGGGCGTGGCAACAAAGCACGTGGACTGCCACTGGGAAATTTCAGCTTTCCTTCTTCATCCTCCTTCTATAACTTAATGCCTTGCTCTGGACGCCATTGCGGATCAGTGCATCGCAATTTATACTACATCAGAGGCCATCCTGTACAATCCCTGTAAAATTGAAATTGGCGCCCTTTCAAATGGCCAATAAGGTTTTCGTCGCTAATAAATCCAATGATAAAAGACTTGAAATCATGTACCTCTTCAATTAGTCCGGGAATGAACGGTTTGTCATCCAAATCCATGTACAATTTTCATCAGCAAGGGAATTTTTGGATAATCCTTTTCTCGCAACTTCATGCTCTAACGGCCAACCGATGCATCGACGTCGTCATGGGTGTGGCCAACAACTATAAATGACACTTGAATTTTTTTTAAATGCCCTTCGCAACTAGAAGCGACCAAAAACATTTTATGTGCCGGCTTTTATTGTCCATCCAACAGTTATCTAACTGGACATGCAATATTGGAGGCAATTTTGTAAATGTGGTCCCTTTTTCGGCGAGTTTGCAAGGTATGGAGCTGATGTATAATGCATTGCTCCGACCTTACAAGAATAGCCTCATATAGTTCCGTTGTCCCTGCTCCCAAAAACAAATTACTTGGATTTATGCACTTCGAAGGGTTTTCAAGGTCCCTTAGCAACCTTGCATTGGAACCTATGGTTTGATTGCTGTCAGCAGGATATAAGTCTAACAAATAGTGCGTGTACTTTCTATCCCCATGTCTATGAGCCAACATCCCTGTAACTGAAACTGGAAGCCTCATAAGTCCATCCACAACCTTGTTTTTTGCTGCAAAGCAAAGGGAAGCTGTTTTGGAATGATCAACTTTGTCATGCATAATACAAAGTACTTGTGATGGTCGATAGCATGCTAACGCTCTACTCAAGTAATAGTGCGCGTGCAAAGCCTCTTGCTTACATAGGTGAGCTTCAAGCAATTGGGTTGTATAGTTATATCCTAGTGATTCATATGCATGAACATTCCGCATCTTTGTTAGTTGATCACAATGAGAGCACCGAGAAAAACTATCTCCTTTGCGCTTGATTTGGTACTTTGAAAAGTGTTCTTTCTGCACCTTACTACATAATGATTGTAATATAACTCTTTTTCCACATTCTTTTTGCACCTGCACAATACATGGTAATGTTCAATACTCCCAGTGTATACATCAACCAACCAAACACATATTCAGCTTCCAAAGTCAGTGCAAGCTTTGTGAAGTGTTCCTACCTTGTTCACTTCCTCTAGAATGTGCTTCCACTTTGTACCATTTGGAAGTACTTTCTCAACCACCTTTTTTCCTTTCATTATGCCGCTTGTTTTTGTCTGTGTTCTGTGCAGCATTGCATCTGCCGTTGACGACAATATCATGGACATTGTCTGTGTGGCCTGTGCAGTTCTACTTGAAATCATCTTCTTCCCGAGGGTTCCATGATGTTGAGGTCGTCGACCAGTGGCGGCATAGTCACAATACCGATAAAAGTCAGTCTTTGATATGCCATAAATCAAACGCCATGCATGCATATATACCATCTGGGTGGTTGCAAGCTACGGTCACCCAAACTTTTTGTCGCGGCGCTGCACCTGCAAATATTTAAAAATTAATTAAGACAAATATAACAAATGTTTTAAAAAAAATTTAATTTTCTAGAATTCTAAGATGTTTTTGGAAGGTAGGAAATTTTTGGGATTTCAAAATCATTGTTATATTTGTCTTAATTGATGTTTAAAGATTTGTAAGTGCAGCGCCACGACAAAAAGCTTGGGTGACCGTAGCTTGCAACCACCCATCTTCCCTTCCCCAACACACTTTCTTTTAGATGTGTTTGGTATGTAGTGAAAGTTACTATGCACTGCAAGTTTGATACTATCTTTTGACTTCGAATCAGAGTTATGCATTCATAACGCAAGGTCTCCACCATTGCATGGTTGAATTGACTCAAGCATTGCCGCTTGCAACATGCAGTTTGTAATGTCTCATGAATTGATTGTTTATGTACAAGACTGTCTTTTCGCGACATTTCACAGGATTGTTCATGTGGCAATGATGAATATTGATGACTTCCCCTGCGATCACCCAATTTAGTTGCTTTCATTTTAATATCTTCATTGAATTTGCGTTCATGGTTGTAAAGACTGACTACTTCGAAAAGTATGAATTTTGTAGACCATCTGCGAAGGGTGCAAGTTTCCAATGAAGCACCCGCTTGTAATACTTCGCAAACTACAACCCCTACAAACTCCTCTCCTACGGGTGATCTACCATCAATAGACTACCGGGCTTTCGCAAACCCCAAATACACTCTAGCCACACACACTCTTGTTGAGTGGACTAGCTGTACTTCCTTCTTACACCAATCATCTCTGCAAATACCTTTGCAACTGGGGATTGGCATATCTTCATCCAGAATGTGATACACCTCATCTGCATCTTCTACGGCAAGATCAACTCCCTATAAACCACAACGTGTATTGATCATAGCAGCATTCATATACAGATTGTATGCACAGTAGAGGATACTTCAGTGCTGAACCTATAGAAAGATAGTGTCCATCTAAAAAAACTCAAGCCCCTCACTTGTGCTGCCACATTGAAAAATAGCTAAATACAGATTGAAGATCCACACTTGGTTCAACATTCTTGCCACATCACTATAATCTGAATTACTATCCATCATTGCTCAACTTTGACAACGTACCTGCACAACGCAGCCAAAAAAACCGTTTATCATAAATTAATGCCAATACATTTCGTGTTATACATGATGTCCACAATAGCATATATTAGAGTTTGTGAATACCTAGAAACACTAACCAGTAGTCAATTGCCCACTGGACACACCTATCCATTCTCTAATTAGTGACACACCGATTAGTTGACTAACGATATGACGAGCGCGAGCATGCCCCGTTTTATAAACCCCTGTCATGTCTCCACCGGGAGATTGGAGATTGCATTTTATCGGCTGCCTTTTGTGTGCTATCAACATTATTTGTTTTCTTAGACAAAATCCTACGTGAGACGCTACCAAAATCAGTAGGAAGCGTTCGACTTATAGTCAATTGCCCACTGGATCGTGCATATGCATTATTGTTTGCATCAGCACCATAGACAACGACTGTCCACAGATTAATGCCAAAAGTTCAGGAAGTTACCATTGACGAAAGATTTCATTGAAGTGGTTTTTATAAACACCCAACGTGGTCTCTAGCGCTATAGTCCAGAAAGACGGGAAATCCAACCGGACAACTGATAGCATTCTGGGCTACTTCCGACCACTCATGTACCACGTGGTTTGGAAATTAAAATATCACAAAAAATTCCAATTTCTTTTAGCAGTATAAAGATTGAGTATCAAGCATAAAAAAATGTACAACTCACAAAAAAGACGTTGAGGCCATTGGCCAACAGCTTATCCGTGTCTATCTCACTGCACAATCAATGGACATATCCATGAAGTGCATCAACTGCAACTCCGCCAAAAAACAACCTCGAGCTTCCAATAGCAACACAAACTAGGACCCTCAGTCTTAGCGTGCAATTATTCTATAATCTGCAGCGGATCTGGACTAGAACAAAAACTGTAAGATCCTATCCCAAAATGCAAATAGAATAGAAGTAGCCATGGTACGCTCGATCGCATTGAAATCCGGACATTGCAAAAGAACAACGAAGAGATTACGAACAAGGGCATTGCGCAGAAACCTCGGTATTGGACAACCTCCGTGCGCCGCAATAGACGACCTCAGTGCGCCGCAGTGGACGAGTTCTGCGCGTGCGCCGCAATGGACACGCTCCGTGCGCAAAATGGACAGGCTCGTGGTACGCAATCAAACAGCGAAGAGAACCACCTTCGTGCTCAAAATGGACAGGCTCCGTGCGCCGTAATCAGACAACAAAGTGGAGCACCTCCGTGGGCCGCAATCAGGCAGCGGAGAGTGTATCCCCGCGAGGCGCAAATCAGAGCCTCAGCCCTGTGGGCTGCATGAACGCAGGCCGGCATGACGACTGGATGAAGGCAGGCGGGCATGGCAGCTGGATGAATGCAGGCGGTCATGGCGGCTGGATGAAGAATTGAAAACTTTAATTCGCTTTTGGGGGGGCCACATTTGGCAGTCCTTCTGACAGAACACTGTAGCAGCAGCCATGTCTATACATCCATACCCAGTTCTTCATGTGCATACAAGCTCGTAGCCTCATTCTAACACATTTCAACACAACACCAAACACAAGGGTTTTTTCTTTTTTTTTGAATAGAAATTCCACAATTTTGCTTTCATTCCTTTGCAACTTTTTTTATTTACATTATAGTTTGCTATCGCCATATTCAAATAATTGGTAATTTTTGTCATATTCAGACTCTTTGGAATCTATAGCTGGTATAGATTCAACGGGAAATTCTATACCAGCTGTAGATATTTTGTACACTAAAATAAAGGAAAATATGTAACTTATTACCTCAATTGATAACATTAGCAATTCTTTTTATTGCTACAAAGTAGGGCTTAACCATTAAATGACAGAGGGAATAAGGATAAAACCCAAATGTGTTGTAAAATGTTACTCCTATAACTCTGATGAAAAAGGAAGTTTGGTCCAAAAGTGAAAATGAGAAGCATGATGTTTAGAATTTATCTGTATGGTCAATCAACCAAAAATAGTTTTAGATACTCGTCTCATGAAAATTGAAGCATTTGTTCATTTTAAATTCACGAAAAAGTTGTGGTGTTTAAACTTAATTGGAGTTGGTGTTTTAACCCTTTAAAGTCCCAATTCAACACTGTTTTCAATGATTTGTTATAAAATGGTTGATGTAAAACGAAGATGGAGTTGATGTACAAAGCAAAGTTGTCAATGTCAATGTGAAGATAACATCTGTACGGTCGGATTCATCATATTTATTATTAATATTATTAAATTAATTTTGCAAGGTTTTCACTTAAAATTCAATTAAAAATCCAAAATTAACACAATTTTAAAAAAAATATTGTAATGAAATTGGAATAACATGCACTACAAGATGGTATGGTTTCCATTATTTGATTCTACTTATTATGGAAAATCATGTTTATGGCCTCACTATTTGAATTAAGATTGAAACGTCACATAAATCACTGTCGTAATTTTTCAAAAATTCACATTATCTTATTTTGGAAATCCATACGATACAAATGGTAGTCAATTAGCACAAGAATCAAGAAAATTTTGGATGGATGAATTACAACATCATATGTGGTGAAGGGACGCATCTGAATTCATTCAGCTTCCAGAATATGGACGCTGGCGCGTCAAAGGGTTAATTAGGTGTTACAGTTGAGTTATGAAACATTGTTTGACCATTGAAATTAGAGAATAGACATTGTATGTAAATTTTACACCATCAAGAAATTTGAAATTTGAGTGTTTTGAATACAAAGGGTTTTTTAAGGATGTTCCAATCACATGCGTTTATTAATTTCTTCGCTTTCATTTTTAATCTACGGTTAGACATAACTTTTATTTACCTTAAATATATGTTTTCCTATTGTGGCAATATTTGTTTAGTTGGGGCTTTCCATCAATTTGGGACTTTTAAAAATCTATAGCTAGCGGGTCCATCAGCATTGATTTCATGCTATTGAGTGACACAAAGGTGTCAATTACGTGCATTGAGTGATTAGAAACACTAAAGTGTTGTTTTGAGTCAATCGGAGTAGTTGAGAGCTCCATTGACAAGTTTAAGGTGTTCTTGTGAACATTTTTTGCAATTCGAGTGAAAAACCTTTGAATTTGAGTATTGGAAGGTGTGTGTGGAGCACAAAGGTACTAATTTGTTATTTGAGGTTGTAGTAGAAGCATTAAAGTGCTACTTTTAATAAAAAAAATCATAAAAACAAGTGCCTTTTTTTGAGTTTGAGGCTTGATTTTAGTGGATACATATACATCATAGCATCTTACAAGGGTGACGGTCCCAAAGTGGGGACAAGTTCGATGGGGTGAATTTCCACTAATAGAAGTTCAAAGTGGAGATGGTGATGGCCGAGAAGGAGTTGTGGGACATTGTAGATGGTAGTGAGGAACCCCCTCACTCTACTTTGAACCCTCAAATCATGCAAGCATACATGAGGAGGGAGAAGAAGATATTTGCCATTTTGGCTCTCATTCTCTCTAATTCGCAACTTGCGCACATTCGTGCGTGCAAGACATCCGTAGAGGCATGGACCAAGCTTTGCAACATTCACAAAGCAAAGAGTTTGGTTAACATTTTTCTTTTGAGGGGCAAATTCTTCACCATCAAAATGGAAGAAGAAGATGACATGTTGGCGCATATTAACAAAGTGAAGGCACTTGCGGATCAACTCAACAGTGCGGACGTGACCATTTCCAATGACAACATTGTGATGACACTTTTGAAGAGTTTACCACCTTCGTATGAGTATCTCATTGTATCTACGGAGCCGAGACCTATTTCCGAACTCACATTAAACTATGTAACGTTAAGGTTGTTGCATGAGCTGTCGTGACGAAAGGAGAATGAAGCTTGTGGTGATAGTGCGGCTTTTGTTGCAAAGCAATCGAAAATTGGAGGCGGTGGGAGCTTTAGCAACAAAGCGTGCTTCTATTGCGGTAAGAAGGGCCACATTGCAAAGTATTGTTTCAAGCGTAGGAACTATGAGAAGAGCGAGAGTGCCAACAACACAAAAGTATGTTTTCACTACCAGGTATGTCTCTTGCGACGCAAATATGAGTGATGATATTATGCCCCAACCTTATCGTCATTGATACACAGGTTTATAGCCGGCTAGTATTCTCACTGTCAAGGGCTCAATTGTTGAGGCCACTTGGTATTTACTTTTGCGTTTTTCTCATTCATTAGTTAACTCTTTCAAGCGCGTGCTTCCAAATATTGAACGTTGAACAAATTCAAACTGTTCAAATTCCATCCAAATTGAACAGTTTTCATCCACCAAAATTTCTCATGATTCTTGTACAAGTTGATTATCCTTTGTACGGTTTTGATTTTCAAAATAGGTTATTATGATTTTGGAAATAACAACACAAGTGGTTTATGTCAAGTTTCATTCTTAGTTCAAAAAGTGAGACCTTAAAGATGATTTCTCAAAATAAGTAGAATCAAATAATAGAAACCATACTATCGTGTAGTGCATGTTATTCCAATTTCATCACAATTTTTAATAAAAAAATTCTGTCAATTCATGATTTTTAATTGATTTTCAAGAGAAACCCTTGCAAAATCAATAAAAAAATATTAGAGAAATATATGATAAATCCAACCGTACAATGTGATCTTCACATTGACATTTACAACTTTTCTTTGTACATCATCGGTTTTCATCAAACATTTTATAACAAATCTTTGAAAACAGTGTTGAACTGGGACGTTAAAGGGTTAAGACGCCAGTTGCCAGGACTACTCTTTTTTTTTGTATCTAACCGCTATTGAAATATTCTACAACAGATAGGGAGCCAGCCGTTATTGACGTTAATCCTTTAGCATCCCTTGCACAATTGCTTCGTCTTCATCTTCCCTGACTTCCCCTACACTCCTGAGCTTGGAGAATCGAACCCGATCCTGCGTTGTACAGTACAGGCTCTTCGTGGCCTGAATGTAACATTCGGTATGAAATGTTAGGAATTTTTTCAGATTCGGAATGATATCACTAGTCTGAAATGGTACCAAGTTCTGTATCTTCCAAATTCATGAGTTGAAAATGCGGTTAGAAACTTCAACACATATCTTTACAGATACTTTACTGGATGCTCCATAAAATTGATTTTGATATCACTTACCGACCCAACCACTAATTTAGGCACGAGGCAGTTTAAGAATTCCCCAATTATCAAAACGAGAAACAAACGCAAGACAGCTCATGCTTTACAGTAGATCTACACCTCAGCAACCTCAAGTCCATACTCATACCGAATAACCGCAATAACCGGAATCTGGCTTCGAAAGGCTCAAGTAATACATTTGGTTGATGTCGAGGGTTTGTGACCTGAGAATTTCTTCTCGGCAGGCACAAGAGTACAAACTTGCTTTCAAAATTGGAAGATAAAAGGAAAAAGATAGGGAAGAGCAAGGGACTGAATTTAAAACCAAAGAGAGCCGATGGGCTGCTGGAAATGGTTTGGCAGTGCTCTCCATTATGGCCAGCATGTCAACTGTGCGAATTGACAAGATCCTCCAGGAACACAATTCACTATTGCGCGAGAAGACCAATCTGACCGCTTCAAGAGGTGAAGCTTCGTGAACAGAGCATCCAGAGTGTGGAAGCCAAGATGATGCCTGCTGTGCAACCGGAGAAGCGTCCTCGCTCTTTCGGCGGGGGCGAATCGGACAGTGGTAACAGCTATATAGCGTGACCATTGCACTTTTTCTCCTTCTGCTCTAGTTTTCATCTAATAGCTGAAATAATTCAAATGTTTGCACTGGTGGTTGTCTGCAATTTCCTATATCCGGGGCAATATTATTGTGAATTTTTGGGTATATATTTTAGCCATGGGCGATGCAGAGCGTGTGCGGGTGACGGTAAGGGTGAGGCCACCCACCCGAGCGGAGCAAAGGGAGGAAGATGGGCCGCCCTTTATCTTCCTGGACACCGACAAGAATACTGTTATTTTGCGTCGCAAGTAAGCCTTTGAAGCAGTGATCATTACTGAATGTTTTCCAAACCCTTAGAAGTGTTTTTGTACTTCTCAACACGCGATGTGTCCTAGGGTAAAAGATCAGCCAGAGGTGCTTCACATGTTGAAGAACCAGGCGTAATGAACATGGCTGCGAAAACATGTAAAAGAACGGAGCAAATTGTTCTTTACTCTGCCTAAAAGCTTCCAAACATTCTAAGAATCCCCGGGATAGCTTGGCGGAGGATGCTTCTGGAGAGGAACTGAGGGCGAACTTCCATGTGAGTGGGTGGTGGGTGGAAGGCACTAGAAGACAAGAATTGAGGTCTCAAGAACCACCGATGCTCCACCCATTTCGGTACAAAGGAAATTTATACCCTAGAATCCTTCTCTTTCCACCCATATCGGTGGAGTTTCCTCCTTTGGTGGACCGACCACCCACTGCCCCCCTTGCATGGAAGTCGGCCCTTACTGTCCAGACTGGTGCAGGTTAACTTGAGTAGGCCACCTCAATCTAGCGAGGAAATTCTGTAGAAATTCTATTGGCTGTGAGTCATTAAACCACTTGGGGTGCAGGTTAACTTGAGTAGGCCACCTCAATCTAGCGAGGAAATTCTGTTGAAATTCTATTGGCTGTGAATCATTGAAACACTTGGGGGGACACATGGAACCTCACCTCGGCAAATGTTCCCTCTGGCGACATTCTCCAGGGGTGCCCACAGGAGGTTCCCGATACTACGTTCTAGCCCCACTTGGGTCCAAGGCCAGCAGCCATCGACCTTCAATGTCGTAGCCAGTATTGGAATGGTCTGCGGTGAAGCGAATCAGAGAACATGGTTTAGAACTTAATTAACCCTTTAGTGCCCAGGGTACTATAGCAAACAGCACTGGATTTCAATGGAATTTTTCACTGTGATTGAGACTATCAAAAATAAAATGAATTAAATTAGAAAGTAGCAGTACAATTCTATTCTCAACTAGAGAGCACAACTTTTATTAAAATTTGAGAATCATCCAATGGTGGGATCGGAAGATTATAGTATGTATTTGAACTGTATAATGCACACTCAAAAATGAGATTTTGGGGGGTGTGTGACTTCAAAGTTAAATAGAATTTGGGTTAAATTTTCAAAAATAAAAATAAAGAAGTTCAGCTATGCCCTATGTCAACACCTCTCCGTTGCAATCATTTATATCAAGAATAGACTCAGACATAATTATTGTGAACTTTATAAGTGAAAGTGACTTATCCATATACGGTTTAGGACAAAATCTTATAAGTTGAAAATTAACAGGAGTGGGTACATTAGTCAAGATCGGATTACACACACTAATGGAAGATGAAGAAGAGAACACAATCCAAAACAATAAAACAAGATAACAATCTTCCAAACACAAGAAATACTGCATAATACATGTGTTGTATTTGTAAGTATTTACTGTATTTTCAAGTATTTACAGTATTTTCGCGTTCTGTTGATAGGTATTTTGATAGTTGTACAATTCCAAATTCAATTTTTTTTTTTTCTGGAAGGTGTGTAATGTATATGGGCAAATCTGAACTTCAAAACTGAAGTTCCAATTCTTCACGGATTCTCTGTTATTTACATTTCAACGTTGTAGTGACCATAATGTGGTCAGCTGGGCACTGAAGGGTTAAGACGCTTCTCTCACGTAAATTCAAGCCCCTTATGGGTGTCAGCTGCCTTCGCACAATGAGCTTAATTACGTAAGATTTGCATTTGCAGCAATCTTCTTCAGGCGTGAAAGGACACGTCAAACTTTGCTTACATATATGAATAACTATATCGGTCGAAGTTAATTGATTTACTCGAGATAAATGTTCGATTCAATCGAGTACGGGAACTGACTCAAGCCCTCGTGTTCGTAGATTTATTATTTTGATAAAGTATGTGCAGAGGAAGCTTTGTGGACTTCACTGAGTTTCAGTTCGACGCTGTTCTGCCATCGACCGCCCTTCAAGTTGACGTTTACAACATGGCTGCGCGAACTGTTGTCCTTGTGAGTCTCCATTCTCAAAAATAAACAAGCGTCGTTGATAATGGGGATCGCCTTGATCGGGACACATGTATCGGGGACCTTGGCGACATCACTCCAGGTCCCCGATAATGCATTCTAACCCTTGTATCTGTCATCATTTAATATGAAAGTAGGCAAACAGCCAATAGTGATCATATTTGTTACATTCGAGCTTCACAGTAGTTTTTGGTCTTAAACTTTGCGGAACAGTTGGGACCAAAAGTTTGGATATTCTGGTTCAAATTTAGTACCCTTGAAACTCCGAAGAGGACCATGATAAAGTTGCTTGATTCCGGGCTTGACTCATAGGATGTTCTCAATGGCTACAATGGAACGATCATGGCTTACGGTCAGACTGGGGCTGGGAAGACTTACACTCTTTCCGACAAGCTTACAAGCGGAGGAGGCGTTACCGCCGTTGGAGGTTACAGTAGTTTCGATAAAATTACTGTTGCTATAATTGCCATGGGCAGAAAATTTTATGAGAATTCATTAAAGGCACTCTTTCAGTTGGATAAGACAATCCTTTCTCACCATCTCTCTAAATCGTTTCGGCTCTTGCTGTCCAGGCATTATTCCTAGGTCGGCTGTGGAGATATTTGAAAGGGCAGACTCGGATAAGGACTATGAATACCATGTATCGATGTCCTACATCCAGATTTACATGGAACAGGTTTCAGTATTTCGTACTTGTCACTTCTGGATGAGACTTGCTTGCCCAATTACCCAAATGGCAATATCTTGAAACCAACCATTTGTTCCGGTACACATGTCAATGATTCCAGTCGAGCCCCCTGAAACTGCTCAAATAATGAATTCCGGGATCACTATTCACGCTCAGCTGCGAGCTCAGCCAATCTTTTTATTTTACTTTCAATTTAACAATGAGCTGCATTTGTCCCCTCTCTATTATGACATGTTTGGGAAGCCCTAACTTCAAAGTGGCAGTCATGGATTAAGCACACAAATTAGTTGTCACATGTGCATTGCTTGAAACAATGATATCGTCATATTATGGAGGGTTTCCTGTATACCGCTGAAAGTGTACACACCCAGTCTTGAAAATGTAGTTGTCCTGCAGACTAAGTGGCTGGAGTTCAAAATCTCCTAAGTACCGCAAGCCACCCTTCGAGGACAAATGTAACCCTCTAACCATGACTTGAGCAGAAAATCTAGTCGGTTTCCCAGAACGTGTCAAATTCTCAAATCTCGTCCCATCCTACGCATTAAAATTGGGCTTTCCAGTGAAACCCGAATTTAATGAGGGCTTTCACAGAGAAGCTTATAAGGGTATTAAATGCAGATTCAAGATCTTCTGCGCCCAGAAAGTTGCAACGTGCAGATTCGGGAAGGGGATAATGGGGTATATGTCTCAGGTGTTGAAGAAGTTCAAGTGAAGTCAGTAGAGGATGCTATGAAACTATTGATGCTTGGGGATCGGAATCGATGCTTTGCTTTCACTAAGCTGGTAGAACATATCAACCTTTTCAAGCTGTATGGATGTTTCCATGAGCTTGAGTTGCATTTTCTATGCTTAGAACAACTTCTCCGAGATTATAATTAATCTTTAGAACCAGAAGATCTAAAACTACGCGTTGAGATGATATCATACACTAGGCTTCTCATCGTTTTCATGCTTAAATGACAGAATGCACACTCCTCCCGGAGCCACACCATAGTCATCCTGACTGTAGAGAAGAAGGCTAGGTATCAGACCGATGAGCAGAAAGCTGACTTGGCCAAGCGGAGGCGCATGAGTTCCTGCTTCTTGGAGAGTGAAAGGTACATTCCTGCCTCTGCATTCAACCAGCAACCCAAAGGAATTTGCTCAGTATTGAAGTGCATTACAACTAAATGAAGGGCACGCTTACAATGTGATTGTTGAGGGCGTTATATTACGGAATGAATCTGTGACTGTTCAGGGTCTTAGTGGGGAAATTATTTCTCGTGGACTTGGCTGGCTCGGAGCGCTTGAAGAAGAGCGGTAAGGAGCTGATTTTTGGAGGATGTGTGACTTCAAAGTTAAATAGGATATGGCTTAAATTTTCAAAAATAAAAGTGAAGAGGTTTTTAGACCTGGATCAATGTAATTACAATACATGTTTATTTTAAGGGATAACCCATAACGGATAACTCAAGCTTTCTCGCCTATGTGCATTAGGAGTAGAAGGCAAATAGTATTTTCCTTTCATAAGAAAATAGAAAGCATGAAGAATGCAATTTTTTCCATAATTTTACTCTATAAAATGAGAAAAATGTTATTCCTTACTCAAAATCGATAACTCGACTATCCCAAATTTGTGAACATGATTCTATGTTGCTTCTTGAAATTGACTAATATAGGGAATAGTGACACATCTGTTGCACATTTCTTGGAATAGATTATGGGTCAGTCTACACATTGATTTTGGATTTATTAACCATTTCAGGACATTCTACCTTATCTCCCTACTTAAAACACGTATACCAGGTCAAAACGGAACTTAATCACTAAAGAATATATGTGGATGTATTTTACATATATCATAAATTACTTCTGTTCAGATTATAAGCAAAATGTGATTTCGTATCAGGTTCTGAAGGAATTCGAGCAAGTGAAGCCATGAGTGTCAACTTATCCCTCACTTGTCTAGGTCCGTTGCTATAACCTCCACGACTTGAAATATCTTTCTTGTTCCACTATGTCTAATAAATATTGATCCGTCATCTCTCTTTACATACCATTCAGTAGCATATAGTGGCTCTGCCTGGCCCCACAGTAGATGGTGCAGAATATTCCACACCCAACGGGACTTCAGCAATTGCTGAATGGACAGGTATAGCCCAAGGTGATGAGCATAGTGCATGAGAGAAAGATAGAGGGCATGAAGGCTACTGAATGTTATGTACGATGGGGGTACTAATGAGAAAGTTGAATGCTCTCATAGATTCAAATATCTTTCACAGGTAAGTGTATTAGTGCAAGGGCAGATCCAAACATAACCCATGTGCCGTTCCGGGACTCTAAGCTAACAAGGCTTCTTCAAGAGTCTTTAGGAGGTACTCCACTGCAACTCCAGAACCTTCACCTGGGCGTTAATTCTGGTGTTTACTTACTCAAGGAGTAGGGAGTGGATTTTAGCAGGGATAATCAACTCAGAATCATTAATACAGAAATTTCATCGTATATAGGGAATGCAAAGACATCTTTGGTGATCAACATAGCTCCTTGCAGCGAGTACCTGCAAGAATCACTCTCATCACTTCATTTTGGTTCAAGGGTAAGTGCACATTATAATGCAGACTTCAGTAGCAAAAATTGCCCCGAGAGCAAAGGTCAGAGATGAAGCAATTTGTTAACCCTTAAACGACAATTCCTTTCCTGATACCACATCCAAAATCTCTTTAATATTCCATTTTAAGCATGATTCTGTGTTTAATTTACTATAGCTATATTCTAAAGAAGTATAGATCTCTCTAAGGTGCTCCGTTTGAAATTTTTAAAACCCCATTTGGTGCAATGGTGTAGAAGTTATGAGCAAGATTCTCCCAAACTAAAATCAAGTCCATGGGGCTGGCATTGTCGTTTAAGGGTTAAATGAGCAACGTTTGGTATGTGTTTGGTTTATATTTATGTTTATGTTAATATTTCATAGTGTTGGGAAAACTAAGTTAAACAAGTTGAATGGCGGCATCCTTGCTTTATGTTCATAACATGATAGTTTGTTACAAAAAATAAAGAGCGGGGTTAGGAGGATGAAGACACATCGGTAAGTAGATTTGTATTTTTCTAATGCTTTCCAAATAAATATAAGGTGATCCGTTCATTGACGGAGTCTAATATCCAAACATTAGGATTTAAATAATAATGAAAGTGAACATAATCAAGAATTTTAATTACAAAAATTGTAAAGCATGAAGCACATGCATAATATAGTAGAATTGAGAATAAAATTAATACTCAAAAACTTGAGATATGTATTTTTATAGTTGGTTACACAAAATAAAACTTTGGAGAGCATTTCTAAGAAACACTCAAAATTTATCAATATTTTCTTTTTAAAACTACAACATTTTTAACATCATTTGACATGTTGATATACACCAGTTGAGATTATTTAATTAAAATCTGTAAAAATCTAATACAAGTATTTTAAAATTCTTCATGACCTACCAAATAATTCAAAATGTTGCTTTTAAAATTATTTGAAGGAACAACAATAAGAACAATAATAATAATAATAATAATAAGAATAATAATCAAAATGATCATAGTAATACTAATAATAATGAAGGATTTTCATAAAAATTACATAGACATGTGAAAATAAAAATTAGTGTAAAATATAACTTGAGCACATTCAATTTTGATAGTGTAGTAGATAGAAGTCTCTAATCATTTATATCTTTGTTTCATTACATTCTATAACAATAGGGTTAGACATACACCCCCTACTGCTTTGTTTGATCGTTATTGATATAGTAATTGTCCTTGCATTAAAGTGAAAGATAACACTTGCCATTATATAAGGAAATTTAGAGGGAGTCAAGCAAGTAAGAAAACTTAACATGTGAAAACAAAAAGCATCCAAGAGCATCCAAGAGAATCTGGGAAACTTTAGTAGGATTACAAAGTCTAGGAT
The DNA here is from genome assembly GCA_022496805.1 of Pohlia nutans. Lineage (NCBI taxonomy): Eukaryota > Viridiplantae > Streptophyta > Bryopsida > Bryales > Mniaceae > Pohlia > Pohlia nutans. The sequence goes on along the minus strand of CM040106.1, from coordinate 5,674,751 downwards.
TAAACAATGTTATGTTGAAAAATTTGAACAAACTCTTTGTAAAAAAATTGATATTTTTGTGGTGATATTTTTAGAGATAATTTATTTGTGGTGATTCTATTTAGATTAATTTTGTTTGTGGTGATATTGCTATGACAATCTATATTTTTAAAACTATATAAAAAAAATTCAACATAGACTCATATTGTAACTTATGGATGAATGGGTAAGTGGATCAACATCAATCCTTATGAAGAAGCAACAATGTAAGGTCAGAAAATAAATTAAATCTCTAATTATTGTAAAACAAGTTTGGCTAATAAAATAGAAGACTTGATGTTTAACAAAGACAATTGAAAATTTTGATTTCAATAATTATTTATGTATGTTTCAATGATGTCGGAGTAGTTAAAGTTGAAATTTTTTTTTGAATCAAATTGAAAAGTTGATATAAAACAAGTTGGAAATGCATTAAATATTTATTTTTTCAAGATTTTTTATTTTAAAGCCCTCAAATGCACAATGGACTTAAAGAATATAAGAATTATATGTGTATTGAATATGGTTTGGTTTATCAAATTTGCTCCCAAAATTGAATTTAGAAATTTGTTTTTGAACTTTACTTTTAGTAAATTTTTGATGATTCTTATTTTGAAGCTTTGGATTCGAGTACTCATAAGAACAACTAAGGGCACCATGAAATTAGAACTAATAGAAAAGACAATTTGATACTCTTTTATAGCCTCTGGAAAGAAAACATTGTAATTATGATAGGGTGGATCAACTTTTGGTAAACAATACCATGCTCACACCCAAATGCATGAAACACTTGTACTATGTTGGTGTCACACATTGCACGTACAATGTGTCTTGTATAATGGTTTTAAAAATAATGAGCTATTCGAGCCAAAATTTATTTTGAAGGTGGATGTCACCCTTTTAATTAAAGTTTATACTTTTGGCTTTTGAAAAGTCATTTACTATTTAGAATGTAACTTTCTATATTTGTCACATTATCAATTTTTATGGTTTGTAGAACTTTCAAGTACCCAAAATTAACAATCCAGAATCAACTTTTCAAGATATATTTATATACCTATACACCTATATGGTGCAAGGGATAACTGAAAATGATGAATTTATTATTGTCCATAAGAGTGCAAACAAGGTTCTTTTATGCATGCAATTGTAAACGTTTAGAATCGGTTGTTTGCCATTTCTTTGTTGAATTATCTTCTTCAAACAAGACGCCAATTTTTAGTTTTTTAATTCCCCTATTTTTGAATAATTTAACTTTTTTTGTATACATTTTATTGAGATTTCAAACTTTCTTAGTCATTAGAGTTATCCTTAAAGTCCATCAAATTTTGAAGAAGATATCGTGAATTTTCTTTATTATACTCTTATTTCTTCAATTCAAATAGTTAGAAGGTGTAGAAGACCTTGGTGGTTTATCATTATTAGGTGTGTAAGAGCTTGGTGGTCTTCAAAAAATTTTTAGCTTCAAAAAAAGAGCTAAAAAACTTTTGAAAACTTTTGAAGATCACCAAGCTCTTACACATCTAATAATGATAAACCACCAAGATCTTCCACACCTTTTAACTATTTGAAGTGAAGAAATAAGAGTATAATAAAAAAATTCACGATATCTTCTTCAAAATTTGATGGACTTTAAGGATAACTCTATTATACTTAGAAAATTGTCATAGGCTTGATCTTTCTAGGATATAATTTTCTCAAATATTTAAAACATTGGCCATATTTTTATTTTATTTTTAAATTTTATTTTTCAATTTCAAAATACTCTTAGGAATCATTTGTATCAAATCAAAATGCAACAAATAGTATTGATGCTTTTTGCGTTCACCCATATAAATTCTCCACAATTCTCCACAATGGTCAAATAAGGTCTTAACACTTTTCTATTAAAAGTGCACGTGCCATATTATAATTGCACATGTTGAAATTTTGTATGTTTGGAAAACTTTTAATCATATTTTACCTATAAAATGCCAAAATTGAGTGTACATTAAATAAAAAAATGTAGTGCGAATTTCAAAGGGGGGTGAATAAGTCCCCACCCCGCCCCCAAATAAGAATTCCAATGCAATTTAGAAAAAAAATAGCATCTGTTCAATTACTTCAATGTCACCCAAAGAAGGATTGCAAAGACGAGTTACAAACCAAAACAAACCATGATTTTACAACCAGTTATAATATTTTAAGAAATAATAATATAGATAAATTTAATAAACTATGAGGGTTTTTTAAAATGGACTGCAAAATCAAACGCATGTACAGAGTCAATTACAAAAATAAATGTAAATTAAGTCTTTGTAATAAATTTTCTTTCAATTTCTACTATATAATGCATTTAAATCATGCTTTGAAGCTTACTTTTTCAATTTTTTTTATTTTTTACTTCTGGATTCTGTTCGTAAATGCTTTGAAATCCAAATTTTATTGTTTTAACAATAAACTTGATTTTGTAAATTAGCATATATCACAAGATCAATGAAAATTTTGAACTGTAATTGCCATTATAAAGTTGTATGAGCATCTCCAAGTGTTACCAGTTAACAAAGGTAGCAAAGTTGAAGTGGGGAATTCAAGAAACTTTTCGACACAATGCACATATGGCTATGATGGAAGAAGGAAGGACCCATAAACCACCTGCCTCCTCATTCATCCCTCACCATTGTTGTCATGTAGGTGTCCTCAAATATTATCACTTAAAGAACCTAAAACCAACTACTTCTAATCTCCAACAAACTTAAAATCAACCACTTGTAATTTAGAGGGGACCTGAAATTGACCATTTTTTATTCAATTGAGAGTTTTTACAAGTGGACAAAATTCAATGATAATTGCAATTCCTAATAATTTTATGTTAGAAATAACATCATCTAAATGTCACAAGTAGGATATGATTATCTTCTCACTTTCAAAGCTCATGTAAAATATATTTTATTGAAAGAAAATCATTTTTATTCACAAGTCTTATTTGCCTATCAACCAACATACTCCTACTTTGATTTTCAAAAATTTCCAAGCACAGCAGCTTAAATGGGCGGTTTGAGGGAATTCCAAGCGACAAGTAGTTATCATGAGTGGTGCTTGTGAGTGACCTAATCAAAACCCCATTCAATTATGTGAACAGGCTATGAAGGTGACAACACGAGCCATTGTAAATGTGGAAGAGGAGTTTCGTGTGCTGACTAGGAACCTACAAGAAACCTTTGATTTGCAGGATGAAAAATTGCAACATCTTGAGGTAGATGCCATTCATAAAATATTAAATATGGCTACATTTTCATTTATTGTAGCTTCTTAAACCCTAAACGTACCAACCCTTTGAACAAAAGTAGATTCTAGCCTCAAAAGTAGATATTAGCATGGCTCAGATGTACATGAGGTGAACATGAGAAGACCATTGCAAGCATAAAATCTACCCAAAAAATTTGACATTCTTGTAATTGGAGGCCTCTCCAATATTATCAACAGCTCCCCATCATAAGAGATTTATTGTAATTGGTAGAGAATTTAATAGGCTTTCAAAAATGATTTGAATGAAAATCATTCGAGGTTATATAAAAAAGTTACAAAGCTTCAAATTTGTTTGTTATCCAGTTTCTGGACGCTGGGACGTTTAGGAGTTAACTCTTAAGCGTCCCCAGTACAATTACCTGGTCAAACCTCATCAAATCCTCACATTTAAAATATACTATATTTTCTAGTGTTTTTCTCATATAAGGTATTGTAAAATCAATTTACTCTAAATTTTTTTTGTAATTATTTAAATAAAATCAATTTTATAAGAATTTTGAAGTTTTTTTCTTGTAAAGATCATAGTAATTACAAAAATATTATAAGAATTTACAGAGTTGTTTTTTTAATTAGAAATGATGTTAGAGCATTGTGCCTAAACATGCAATAATGTTAGAGCATTGTGCCTAAACATGCAATAATGTTAGAGCATTGTGCCTAAACATTAGCTTGATGCCAATATAGGCCTTGAGTACCAAACTTTGACATTGTTCTTTATTTTCCAAAGACCTCCTTTTTACTGGTGAAGTGTCATCATCTACAACTTTCATTTGTATATCAATTTCAAAAAATAAATAAATTATAAAATTATATTTTCTGAATTTTTATTTTTATTATATTGAAACAAAGATTTTATAAAGCTAAATTTCCCATTTTTTTTAAATCCCAAAATTTAGGAGAATCGAAAAATCTAGCATGAGCATTTATTTCTTATCCCAAAATTTAGGAGAATCGAAAAATCGAGCATGAGCATCTATTTCTTATCCCAAAATTTAGGATAATCATATATGGTTATCCAAACACTTGGGCAATAAACGCATCCACAAAAAGCGAGATGACCATGAACTCTTAGGAAACTTCTTGCAGGCGTCCGTGTTGTCAAAAGACGAGCAACTATTGCAGGCCAGGCAGAGCTTGGCGGAGAAAGCTAGGCAAGTTGAGTTATTACGAGAAGAGCAGAACAAATTTAACAAGAAGTTCATGGAGCAACTCCGAGTCAAGGATGAGAGCTGGAAGAACAGGTCAAACCCATGACTGTCATGTAATGTGACTTACAAAACTCAGTATAATTGATAGATGTATATATGTATGTATGTATATATATAATTTATTATTATTATTATTATTATTATTATTATTATTATTATTATTATTTTTGATACAAATAAAAAGAACCCTTTACTATAAGAGAAAAGGCAACATACAAACCCACCCTATCAGGACCGATAAGGCTGGTAGACCGCTAGGCCTCGTTAATCGAGCTAAAACCAGGACCACTAAGAGACCAACAAGGTTGGATCCCATTCCACTTAGCAAACATCTTCTTTCTACACCACAATGACTTGAACTGGGTCCGGACCTGAGCAAACTTTGTTGGATTGTTGACGTGCTTCTTCATATCGACCTGAGCTCTTGTCCAAGCCATCCCCCCATAATCAACCATCTCCAACCAAATCTTGCAACAAACTTTTTTGATATGCCAGTGCGTGCCACTGAAGGCTGTATCGTTGCGTTCTCTCCACAATATCCACATAATGACGCCTCTGAGAAGGAGCCATATCGTGCGGACCGGTTTAAACCTCCGCGGCATTCTATATACGAAAATACCGTGTTTCCAAGTGATCATGGAGTTAGATTGCAAATCAACCTCACTAGCATGTTGTCCACTTCTAAGATCCTCACCATTTGATGTTCCAAGGTAATGTTCATATCAAACGGTGCCACCACGTGGCTGGTCGTGCCATGCACTGGGGGTCGGAATGGGCCATGTTAACCTCATGCAATCGAGACTCGGCTCTTAGCTGCAGGTGGAGTCTCCCCGCACTCAACTGCGTCACCTTCCTTAGTGCTGCGCCCACACGGGGCGTGGGCTGCGCGTAACACACATCGTGCGCCCGCAATGTGGCCCGCGTCGGCGTCGTCGTTGTCGCCACCTCCAGCAACTGGGCGTTTAGGCGTGGAGCAGCAAGCTCCTCTATCATCGCCTGCTCTGCATTCTCCCTGATCATTGGAACAAAGGAAGCCTGAATAAACGCCCCCCATTTCCAAGCTTTTGCAACAGCTAGACACTCCCAAAATCAATACAATATTGTTTCTTTAGTGCCTGTTAAGTATACTGGGCAGTATTGGTCAATTCCTCCTTGGCCGTGACCCTTCCCTCACACTCATTGACTTTGACTCCCTTGTGCTAGATCGCCCAAATTAACCCTGCATCTTTTTTTCACTCTTTCCACGTCCCAGACGTTGAGCCAGCGAAGTTTATATGTGATTGGCAACACGCTTCTCCATTTCTTTTTCGCGACTCCCGGAATATTGTGTGTCTTGAGTAGAAACTTCTTTCCTAAGCTGGCCGTGTAGTTCATGAAGGAGACATTCTAAAGCCACGCATACCTGGCTGGGTTCTATGAGAGGTCTTGAATCTTGCCATAGAACAACATGACTGCTTGTTTTTTGGTGCCTTTCTTCACTTCAACAACCTTAACCCATCTAACGCTTCCAGTAAGCACATTTACCGCACCATCACTGCTTCTGTCATATGATGTCGTCGAGATGCGTGACTCCCAGGGGATTTCAACTAGGCTATTAGATAGTTGCCGGATTGTTAATGCAGTTGTCTTGAGGGTACGAAGTGGTACCTTGGTCTAGGTTATGGGTGGAAATCTTCTCCTGTATCACACACCATGAGCAGGACGGAGGTTAGATAATTTTCAAAAACCCCAGTCCAGTCTTTTGTAACGGGGTAGTGTTGCTATTGAACGAGCAGTCTCCATGCCTGTTTTGCTTTAGTAATGGGTGCCAACCAGGCACCAAACTCCTCATCAAGCAGACCAAATCCATATTGAGCTTTTGGGGGCAACATGAATTTTCCGTGGCGCCAGGCGTCTCTATAGTACTTTAAACCGGCCCTGTGCACGACAGCAGCCCGCGTTTCTGAAAAGCCCGGTCCAATCATGGGTACTACAGGGTTCCACCACCAACTCAGACCCATCAACTCTTCCGAGCATGAGGGTTTGATGAAGGACTAGGCAGGCAATAAGCTCTTTGAAGCCGGTGTCATGCAATAGAACTAGTGCGCGCGTGATGCTTGGGGACATAAATAAATTCGAAGCTGTCAGAACATCTTCGTCCATTGTAAAGTTGGAATTGTGCAAGCTTGAAATGTAGAAGCAAGTGGAGATTGGAAATGTTGGGTTCCATGGCCTTCACTATCCATTTGACCATGAACGCTGCTACTACATCCTCAAGGTTTATAAGATTGATTCCTCCATCGTCCTTTCTCTGGCAGCATTAAACTGAGCTCACCCTAGCCCTAGATCTTTCTGTTTTTTTGGCTGTAAGGTAGTTTAGGATAGAAGATTTGAGCTTCGCCTCCTCTTTCTTAGTACCTCTCTATACAAAAAAAAAAGGGAGGAAAGAAACACGTTGGCAACTATCCCCCAGCCCGTCCGGTTGACCTTCATTGTACTCCTGTACGTGAGTTTTAGCTAATAGTTTCTTATATAGGAAGAGGTTATCATCAGCCGTGGATAACAACAACCCAAAGGAGATTCCTAGCAGTTTACTAACACCGTATTATCTACCTATGAGACACCGAGACTATCGGTGTAGGAGGGTCTTTTCACTTGCCGGCTGCTCTTCCAATAAACATTGGATTTACTCCATTTCAACACTAAACCTGTAGCTAAACAAACTATGTTGACAGTGTGAATTAAATTATGCGCCTACCCTTGTGTCCAAGTAGAGTAAAAGATTTTTAATTTGCATATTGTGCAAGAATTTTTTGCCATCCAGGGAATGGGAGTTTAATCCCTTTCACCCTCCCTAAGGCCGCGTCCTTAGTAACCTTGATATTAAGTAACTTGGAGATGATAAGGAGCAGATAGGATTTAAGCAAGCACCCTTGCCTAACTCCGCGATCAATTTTAAATTGAGATGATGGGACTCCGTTTACTTTGACCGATGTTGCTGCATCCTGAAATAGCAGAGAAACTATATGGACAAACAGAGGTCAAAATTCCAACTTGTTTATAATTTTGACATGCATCCCTATTCCTCTATGTCATAGGCTTTGGAAAAAGGAGTGGTTCGCCAGATTGCTCTACCCATGGAATCATTTCTTGAATGAGAAACAAATTGTCCATCATGAATCAGATGGAGAGAAATGCGGATTGATCCAAGCTAATCACTTCCATCAATGCTGGTTAAAGGCAGAGCTATAGCGCTTTAGCATAGATTTTGTAGCTCATGTTGAGGAGAATGATGGGCCTCCAATTTGTCAAGACGTGCCTCTAGCCTCCTTTATGTAGCAATGCTATCATCCCGTAAGTAACGCTGGCAAGAAGGCGGCCCTTTTAAATGCTTTTCAAAATCATATGGAAGAAATCTCCACTGATAGTGTCCCAAAAGATCTTATAGAACTCCAAGACGATCCCGTTGGATCCTGGAGCCTCACCAAACTTCATGTCCATTACTGCTTGTTTGAGTTCGGCCATCGTCATTGGTGCTCAAAGCCACTGCTTCATGTTAGGAGAGACATGGTCCGATAAATACCTCATGACCTCTGATTCTGCCTCCCCTGATTCCAACATGGAAACACTGGTAGAGTACATCACAAACTTGAGAAGGCACGTTTTTGCAATGTTCTTCATATGTTGTTGAAATGAACAGGGGTGATTACGTTCAATGTACAATAACATCATGTTTATCAAAAGAAAGAAATACACATGTTTTTGATACCATAATTTCGAATGGAATACAACATGTTTGTTATATGAAAAGCGCTCATGCAATTGTTGTGTGTTTTTAATATCCATTTCGTGCTTGTATTGTATATGTAGAACATGACAATTGTCGCATGTTTGCAGCACATTCTACATGTAATGGAAAAATCACTTATAGTGATATGGTTTTTGTATTGCATTCTCAATTGCAAAAAATATAAATTCATAAATCCAATTTCAAAATAAACATCTATTATGATATTTGATTTTGAATCAAACATAAAATTCAAGGTATTCTTCCACAAAACCAATATGAGCAAACATTTGTCCCAAATGTAGGGTTTGCAATAAATTAATATCAAATACAAATTTGAGGATGTACATTGATTATACAAAGGAGAAGTGTACAAAAAAAACGCTATAACTCTCTAATTTCAGAATGCCTCTAGCATCAAACCTTCTTTGCTAGCAATATTCCCAATAACCTCTTCTGATGCAATAGATTTGTATGTAGATTCTAAAGCTCATACTTAGTCCTTTGTTTGCTTGTTTAGCTTTGAACCTCTTTTAATTCCCGGTTCTAAAGAAAATAGTAAAGTGGGATCTGAGCCCTGTAATTTCCTAACTATCATGATCATCATCTTCAATTGGTAAAGAGGCTTGGTTATCAAACCTCATATTTCCCTATAGTACGGCTAATCCACTCCCCATGATGTTCATCAATAATGCAGAAATAGCAATTAGTACTGTTGTTAATAGGGATGTAAAATGTACACTGGCTAGTACCACTCCCAAGGACGAGTTTTGCATTCCAACCTCAATCGATATTGCACATCTTTGTGGCTCCCCAAATCACGTTATCTTAGCGGCTATGTACCTGCAAACCATACACACAGTATTTGTTAGAACGGTTCTTTTGACAAGCCTACAAAGCAACATAACAAAGCTTAATGACCTTCTAGAATTTAACTCCTTCCTTTTTCACCTCATTTAGTAAGTTGGCATAACTCACTTAAAACTTGGATAGCACAACAATGTAGGGGTTGCTGATACTAGAATCGAATAAATAATTCCGATGATCAACCAATGCATAACATCAAGTGTAACTTACCCAAGACCTACAAACCAAAAAAGGAGAAAAAAGGCAGTCAACATTGGACCACCTCCTCCAACAATCGGTGTACACGTCCAAATGGCTATAAAAACATTCCATGCGTGGCACAATAGACATAAAATCTTTGAACTTACAAAAAGCCATCAAGGTGGAGAGCAAACCATGCTTATTTCCATGTTGAAGAGCTCCATATTTTGAATGAAAAATAAATAAATAAATAAATAAATAATAATAAAAAATATATATATATATATATATATATGTATATGGGGCCAAAAAAAATGAATCAACATTAGCCAAATATATACTAATTTCTAATGAAATTACAAACTCACTATAGTAAACGTTCCAATCTCCTTTGTCTCTTGTGTGAGCCCATTTGCTGGAATCAATACTTCTAGCTTGGTGCTGCTCCTTAGTTTTTGCACCCAGTAAAACACTTGTAAATCGTTGATCTATTTTGTAATAGTGCGTTATGAGTACAATTTTGTGTTCAAAACTATGACAACACAAGTTACATAAGTAATCTCTATCAACACTAAAAGTTCTTTTACCAACAACTCCAATATCAAAGTGTCCGAAACGTTCTAAAGGTAAGTTATTTGATATTAAGTAGGCCCTACCAAAGAGAAAAACCAAAAATACATATATCAGTTGCTTACTACTTGCATCCCTACTAATCGTCGGACAATATTTGTATGATTGAAATATTGAGTTCAATTATGGGTTGAAATGAAGGGAACTGAAGACAATCCATAACTATCTTCATGCAAACCATGAATCACTTGTTTTGGAGACTTTGAAGAACAAGAGTGAACACATGTGTAAGTTGCAACGATGCATCTATCATAGAGAGCAAGAACATCCTATGTTGATCACAATCTCTTTGAACCGTTTTCTCCTTTTTTTTCTAACAGACTGCAATAATGCCAAACAATAAGCTACTTGTATATAGATTTTCGCATATGTGGCTAGTGCTTGTGTTCAATAGAACAAAACTCTATTACTCTCTAATATGAGGATCTTAACCCTTGAAGGATCAAAGGTAAAATAGTCCTAAAATGACAAATTCAATTGATCATATTGTTAAGGATATAATTTAGATAGAACCGGATTTTATATCACTCGAATTGGTGAACATTGCATGTGTTGATCAAAAGATGACAACTTGAAATGTAGAACTTGGTCTCCTAAAGTCCCTTCGAAACTTGTCTTTTAATGACATATTTCATCTACTTAACTTGGGTCTAAAGCTCTTAGAACCAACATAAAAAAAAATCAGCAAAAAGAGAATTCCAAGACCTCACCTTGCAAGAGGAGCAACATCACTCGCGTTGTCACGACTAGAGGCATTTGGTGGGATCACGCCAAAGATTGAATTGCAGCTCAAAAGACCTTGTAAGTAACCACACCTCATTCCAATAGAAATGCTTGCTTAAAATGTACATGGTCTCAGCATAAGAGTCTAGGGTCGATTTTGGATACACCTATAATGAGCCATTTGAAAATTCATAGCTTATCCACACAAACTAGTAGAATTTGTAACTTTTTCCTAAACTGCATAGCCATTTCAAGATTGAACTACTAAATTTCAAGAACACAATCACCACTAGAGGAAAGTTTCAAGTTTCCTACTCGTGTTGTACTAAAAGTTGAGTATGGAAATTGAATCCTACTACAATAGGTCTTTACGCACATCATGAGAACCAAAAAAGGCACAATTAGGAAAATTCGCCAATCAACCAGAGTTGATTTCTAACACCTCTAAGCTCTAGCAATTTCTTTTTCAACACAAAAAATCATTGTCATCATTTCAAACCTATCATACACGGCACGGTCCTTTGATAAAACCACGTCACGTTAAGAATGCTGCAATGTCTATTGTTGTAGCTTCACATAGCAAACGCAAAATCAGCAAGAGCTTCACAAACCCTAAGACTACATTTACACTGCAGTTATCTTTGCAGTTTGAGAGGTATAGTTTGTGCGACTCCAACGATACAATATTGTCATCAACTCTCATAGAAAAAGCATCAGCTGTGGATTTTTGGCAGACACAACCTCAAACAACAAAGATAATTGCAGTGGAGAGAGACAATGGGAGAGGTGGGGGTGGCACTCTAGGCTAGAGAGGAAGTACAAAGACAAAAGATGAAGAAAGGGAGTGCCTGCCAACTCCCGCAAGAATCACTGCAAACCTAAGAGTCATCTTGCACAAAAACTAGAACTCTCTCACACAATAGAATAGCTTGAGGCAATTGACAAATCTTTTAACCCTAAGAAACCATGTATCCAAACTCTTGAATTAACCACATGCCAATCTCTAGGAAACACAATGCTACGACTTTGTTACGTGTCAAAATGAAAAAAAATTAAATTGACTCTGTGTGGAACTACAATTGAAATGATAAAAAAGAAAACTCGTCACCGCAAGCCTAAGGGTGAGCTCAAACAAAACAACAATACAGAGAGTTGTTGGCGGAGCATACTTACCACCACGAAAGGTAGAAGGACGATGTGACCTTGAGGAGGATCAAACAAGTAAAGCAGAGACAATAAGGAACAGACCCGGACGGCACTTCTTCGATCTATCCAAGGTAGGCCACTCTGGCTAAGCTAACGGCGACTGAAGGTCTTCCATTCGCTAAAAGAAAATCACTAGTCAAGCTCAATTGAAACAATCTTTGCGGAAACCATACTCAATCAAACAAGCTCAAAAATAAATCAATTGAGCTTAATCAATAAAGCTCAAAGTTTGGACTGTAAGTTGCGGCTTCGGGGGAATCGCTCACCTTTTGAATCAGTTCCATCCTCACAAGTAATATGCTTTCAAACACCACCACAACCACCACCGTGAACGATCTTTGCTCTCCGAGTAGTCACCTCCTCAATCAGGCAGCCCTTATGTAGCGCAATTGCGGCAGTTTGTTCCAACCGAGTGGAATTCAAGAAAGGGAGCCCGAATTGTAAAATACACCAACTGAAACACAAAACCCTAGAAAACTAGGTCAACGATGACCACCACCATAGCACCACAAACCACTACCGCACTACAGAATAAAACAGAGATACAACTCCAAATTTGAAGATTGCACTGTGATGGGTATTTCCCATCCCGCACCACCGCTTTAGCACCGCTTCAGCAGAGATACAACTACTATTGCAAAAAATGGTTCATGACGGGTATTGCATTTTGAAAATCCCATCTTGTTTTGGCATTTAACCCTTTGACGCTCCAGCGTATATTCTGGACACTGATGATTTCTGACGCGTCCCTTCACCACATACGGTGTGCTAGTTGACTACCATTTGTGCGGTATGGATTTTTAAATAAGATAATGTGAATTTTTGAAAAAATACAAAAGTGATTTATGTCAAGTTTCAATCTTAGTTCAAAATGTGAGACCTTAAACATGATTTTCCATAATAAGTAGAATCAAATAATGGAAACCATACCATCTTGTAGCGCATGTTATTCCAATTTCATTACAATATCTTTAAATTTTTCTGTGTTAGTGATGGATTTTAAATTGAATTTCAAAAGAAATCCTTGCAAAATTAATTATAAAATATTAATAATAAATATGATGAATCCAATTGTACAGATGTTATCTTCATATTGACATTTACAACTTTGCTTTGTACAGTGGGGTCCAACATGGAATGGCGTTTTTGGTTTCGCAGTGAGAAATGTTTTAGTACTGCCAACTTTGGAAGCCTCCCGAGAGCTCAAAAATTGGTATCTTACCACGAAATTTTTACCAGAGACTCATCTTTAAGTTAACTATATGTATGACAAATTTCAAGGCCGAAATATTCACCCAAAAAAAGTTATTCAGAATCTACCAACATTGGTAGCTGTGGAATTTTTTTCACTGCTGCCAACTTTGACAGCCTCCCGAGAATGGAAAAAAAAATTCCTTACTTTGGTTTTTTTTTGGTAGAAACCAATTTGTGTTAGTAATATATGGTAAAAATCTCAAGTCTAAAAGATTAGTAAAAAAAAAGATATTCCCAATCTACCAACATGTGTAGTTGTGGGAAACAATGGGGGAAACCATTTCATTGCTACCAACTTTGACTACTATGTTGGTAGATTAGGAATAACTTCTTTTTGGTGAATCTTTTGGCCTTGAAATTTGGCATACATATAATTCACTTAAAGATATTTCTTTGGTAAAACTTTCGTGGTAAAATACCAATTTCTGAGCTCTCGAGAGGCTTTCAAAGTTGGCAGTATTCAAAGTTGGTAGGAATGAAATGGTTTCCCCATTGTATCCCACAACTACACATGTTGGTAGATTGGGAATATCTTTTTTTTTACTAATATTTTAGACTTGAGATTTTTACCATATATTACTAACACAAATTGGTTTCTACCAAAAAAAAACCAAAGTAAGGAAAAAAAAATTCCATTCTCGAGAGGCTGTCAAAGTTGGCAGCAGTGAAACAATTACCACAGCTACCAATGTTGGTAGATTCTGAATAACTTTTTTTGGGTGAATCTTTCGGCCTTGAAATTTGGCATACATATAATTAACTTAAAAATGAGTCTCTAGTCAAAATTTCGTGGTAAGATACCAATTTTTGAGCTCTCGGGAGGCTTCCAAAGTTGGCAGTACTAAAACATTTCTCACTGCGAAACCAAAAACGCCATTCCATGTTGGACCCCACTGTACATCAACTCCATTTTTGTTTTTCATCAACCATTTTTTAACGAATCTTTGAAAACATTGTTGAATCGAGACATTAAAGGATTAAAATTTTCATTCCATCAAATTCATGAATAAGATTGGTATGGTTATGAAGTTATGAGCAAGATTCTTCCAAAAAATGAAGTGAACTTGTCACGTGGGCCTTAGTATGTCTTTTAACCTTTAAAAATCAAGACCATGACCATGGAATCAAGTTGTACCTGTCACACTCAATTTTGCCACTATAAATCAAATAAAACTTCAAATTTATATTTTCAGTAGATGAGGCCATGTATCTACTCCAAACCATAGCTTTTTCACAAATTTTGGTGAAATTTTGAAATTACTATGATTTTTAGAAGTGATTATAGAGAAAATTCATATCAATTACAAAATGTACTCAAAAATTCCATTTTTTTTACCAAAGGTGTAATTACAATGAAGAACATTACAAGAAATGAAATCATCCATGTATCTATATCTAGATTTTTTTCTAAACCACGGCATTATATGTGGAACTTGTAACTTCAATAAAACACTCAATTTGCAAAGTTTTTCAAAAATTCAAAGTGGAATAGAAACTAGACTTGGTTAATTAGTTAAGCTCATATGCAATAGAACTCATTTTCATGGCCTAAATGTTTTTAAGCAGAAAAATCCAAAATGCATGGCGAACTGTTTTTACAACTATTTTGTAGTTGGAACCCCATATAAATCCAAAAATAGCTTGAATGATCTAAATTTAAATTGAAGCGGCGACATGACTAACAAAAATTCTTCATAAAAAAATTTGGATGAAAATCGTCTACGTAGCAGTTGGAAATGAATAGTGAATTACATTCACAAGCCAATTTTTAATGCTTTTAAGGGTTAACCCTTAAAACTTAAAAGCACCAAAAAGCTCAAATCGGCCCTATAATGTTTTTTATAGCAGTTTTGTCTAGGTCCTACATGCATTTCCTTAAATTCAAATTTATTAGTCTTTTGATCAACACATGAGTTATTCATCATTGATTCAAATGATATAAAATTTAGTCCTACCTGAATTATATTTTTCAAGTTTTTTGAATTACTATTTTCCTAAAAATTCTTGAAACTAAACTGAAGTTATTATGTTTTTTAGATCTATTATGCAACAAATCGTAATAATTAGATAAACACTCTATATGATCTCAATTCTTGATTGGGCATTTTGAACATATATTGAAACTGTCAATATTTTTGGAATTTAAAAAAATTAAAGTAATATAGAAAACTAGACTTGAAAATTACATTTTTGTACTTAGGCTTGAAGGAAAAATCTCATTTTCAAGGTTAAAATTGAACTTGACTAGCCAACATCCACTAAACATTGTTGAACGATTAATGTTAAGGGACTTGATGGTTTTGAACTTGATACTTGCACCGTAGCTACATTGTTGATGATGGTTGTTTTTAAATTCTATTATTTTATTTTATTTTCAAATTTCTACCATATGACATCAACCTACTGATGATGTTTTTTTCAAATTTAATTGGTAGGGGTGATAGGAATTTCAAGTGTACCACAGTGTTGGATTCTAGAGTTTTGGACATCATTCATAGCTGTTACCTTACTTCAAGGGGCGTATCATGAAGTTAGAGGTTGGACAACAATTGTACTTGTTAGTATGAAGATTTAGAGCTTTTTTACAAGGAAGAAGAAGTAAGTAGTGCTTGCGTTAGCCCAGTACACTAGAAAAATAAAATAAAATATTTTTTTGCTAGTACATTAGAAGGCTAGATTCTAAGTACATGTTGGATTCTATGTATGTTCAAAAATCAGAAAAAAAAACTTTGTTACACTCTCAAAAGTGATGCCTTTTGAAATTAGTTTTGCAAGATTTGCGGCATTTGTGTACATGCTCATATTTTCATGGTTTATAAATACTATTGTAGTCATTGTTCTACTAATAATTATACAAAGTGCCATTTGTTTACACAAAATTTAGTGCCCATTGGTAGATGCAAGTGTTTAAATATCATACATGAAAAACACAAGAATTTCGGTCGGAACAAATCTTGGATGTAATTGCCATATGGGTTGTAACGCAATTTTAGAAGCACTGACACCATGCGATGTATGTAAACGTTGCAAACATACATCTTACACACGCTTTTGATGTCAACTTTCAAAAGTTCTAAACCACAATCCTTTGATAATTCCTTTGTATGTCATTCGCTTATGTTGCGCTTGTATACAAAACATGTTGAGTTAACATGTACTGCAATCGTATGAAATGCGTACAAAAAAACATACGTAGAACATACACTAACACTTTGAAAAACAAAACATATCAAAAACATTGGAAAAACATGACTTGCCAAGTTTGTGATGTGGAGTCTTTGGTAGTATTCCTGACACACATGCCTGAGTTTTAGCTAACTGGTCACGACTTGGCCACCGGAGTCCTCGAGGGCAGTAATGTGCGAGGCCGATGAACATGCCTTGTAAGCGCAAAAGAAGTCTCGAGACCCCTGGTCCCCCACTTGCTTCCATTTGATTCTATTACAAAGGCCCGGCCTTTCCAATTTTCTCTCTTCCACGCGCCTAAGGAAGTTGGTGGCGTTAGCTAAAGTAGCTTGGGTTGATGGGTCCCCAAGAGTGGCATTTAGCAGTATTACAACTTGCTCCAAGCGAGATCTCCACATGGCTTCTTCAACTTTGTGTTCTTTGTCTTTCCTGATGCATAGTTCTTTGTAAAACTTAACACACTTCCGTAACTTCCCATAGAAGGGGAGCTGACGATTGTTTGTCCAGATGAGCTTGATTTGGTTCTGAACAACTTCTTCCTTAAAGTAAGTAGCATTCATAACATAAGTCAATGTCCTTTGTACTCTTGGCTCAAGCCAGATGGAACGCAACACAGATAAGTGGTCCCAGTGTAAGCTGCCGCCAAGGATTTTATACCCCTCTTTGGGACCAATCATTTCCTACGTCTGCGGCATGTAAATTCTGTCCAAGAGCGCCAAAACCCTATTACTTTCCCTGCGTTTACTATTGCAAGAGTACCGGACACTGTTACTCGTCGGGAAGTTGTCAACTACTTGCAGCAAGTCTTTGAGTTCACAAAAAATTCTCCTTTCCTCTTCTGTCAAGCTCAAGGCCCGGGTGTTGGATTTGTCGATCCGACGTTCGTCAAAATTCCAATCGCCGGCTAGTACCCATCTGCAAACTCTACGCAAGATTGAGATTAGCTCCATCAACAATGTGCATCGATCCGCGGATGAGTGTGGAGCATATACATTAAGTATAGCAATGTCCTGGCTGGGTACATCTTTAAATCAAACCCATTGCGCATTCCCAGCCACTGAGTGTCCTATAGAATGAATCAGATGAATGAGTGGCGGGGCCACCCATAGACGTATGCCTCCACTGCTTGCTCGATCCTTGTTGTTATCATTGTAGTACGCTATGTGAGCTTCCTCACTATAAAACTTGGCGCTCCTCCACATGAAGTGTTGAAGGGATTTGAGCTTGGTACCGCAAAGCTTCAATTCTTGGAAATAGATAATATTTGTATTCTTGAGATGATTTCTTTAATAGTTCCTAACTATGTCCGACTTAATTGAATAGTTCATGCCTTGCACGTTTTAGCTTATGATAGACAACTTTATTCAAAAGAAGGTGCAAGATTGGCTACTACGGGTCTAAAGCATGGACTACTCTGGTTGGCCCTATTATCGCAAGACGATTTCCTCTGTGACTTCATCTTGCCCACGGAATGCGTGGTGGTGCCTTCATTGCGCCGTGCAATAGTTTGTTGAGCTAGGTGCGGTTGAGCAGGTGATGCTAGAAAGTTGGCATGTACACCTTGTTCTTAAAGCCACGCCTTCATGACTAGGTACAAATGGGAAGGGATTTTCTCCTCTAGAGCTCGTCCAGGTGGAGGTGGCGGCGGCATCTTCTTTCGTGGTGAAGTTTTTCCCCTTCAAATCCTAGACTGTCCATAAATCTCTCTGAGTCTCCTAATGAGGCTTCCTGTTTAGACTCATGACATCCCTTAAAGTTGTGTCCAAAACCACTGCGCGCACAAGCAAACGAGTCATCTTTGCCTAGTGGTGTCCTAATTCCGTGTTGAGATTCCGGATCTTCTTCCTTTGTGTGCTCTATCATTTCTTCATCTTCCCCTTGTTGCATCTTTGACTCGCTTGGCATTGCAACTTTGCCTTGCCCACTGATGACTGCCACTTGAATTGCAAAGCCGAAACGAACAATAGTTTTTTCTGCATAGGTGGCATAAGCCGCACTTTGTGAGGGGAGAGTGCTAGAAGGGATTGAAGAGGACATGCTCATCTCTGCCCTTCTCTCTATCTATTTGGCATGTGGGCCTATTCCTCGCCGCAAGTCTTGGGCTTGCAGGTTGCCCGTTGTGCCCAAAGGAGTTGCCACATGTAACTCCTTTTGGCTTTGGCTTCTCCTATGTCTATCTGCACGAGCTTTCTGAAATTCAAATGCGTCCATAAATTCACAAGAATTAGGCGAAGATTCATACCCACGCTCTTTTTCACGTTGCGCCCACCCTTTCCAGTCAAAACAGAAGCTAGGCTTTCCTACCACTCCTTTACTTTTGCTCGAACTGCTCGGAGTGGCCGAGCCCCCCTTGTGCTGGTGTGTGTTGGGTGTGACAATACACATTATGTTGCTCAATCCCTACCCTTCTTTTGTTGTGGGGCCGCTCCCATTTTCTTTACTCCCCAACATATTAGACTCTTATTCCTGGGCTCCAAGGGCATCACACCTCGGACCTTGTTTCATTGCACTACTATTAGTGCCTCGAGTGGCATCTTTAGAAAAGAATGCCTTCAACTTGGCCGTTCCCTTCCTACGCTGCTCCTTCCATCCCGGGGAGTCCGTTTGAGTTGTTTGCTTTTTCGGCTCAGCTTTATCCAAGTCATTCCTCACGGTTGGGGGTTTGTCTTTGCTTTCCACTCTCTTTTTCCCGTGAAGCGCGCTACATTCCCTGATCAAATGAGATGTGGACAGCCAAAACCGACTCCTAATTGGCAGGTTAATTATTATAATCCACTTGGATCAACGAAGTTGACCTGTTAACTAGATTCTTTGCATCCATTGAGAGTACAAAGGGGATTCTAGTCTTAACATAAATGCAAAAAATTTGTTCCGCACTAGAAACGTTACCTATGTGTCTCCCCAGGACTGCACCTAGGCTTTGCACCATCTCCATGGCACTGCTCTTGAATCCGTTCGGAGCATTCTTTAGTATACTCCAAATGGGCATTTTGATGCCCATGGGGCGACTGGCATTAAAGCCAGGTATCCACGGTTGCATGATGCAAGTTCCCCATTTCAATAAGCGAGAGTCAGCATGAGGATCTTTTCGGTGATTGCTTTCCATAAAAACCACAACTCATAAATTCACCCTCTCCTTCTGAACCTTTTCCTTGGAGAGGGTGAATTTATGAGTTGTGGTTTTTATGAGGAACCCTCCACTACTTCTGTTGACTCCCTCCGGTACCTCCTTCCAGGAAATGTGTTTGTAGGATTGAATTGAGCAAATTGTCCAAGGTGAATTGTGACGGCCACCAATTCAGGCTCCACGTTCCCATGGTGATTAACTTTCTGTGTCAGGGCTTGATCTTCCTTGGCGGAGGGTTTGACTAATTTTTCTTTCAACGTCTCAGCATAACTTGCTGAAGTTGTTGAGTCTTCCATGATGCACTGTTCCTATGATCCAGCTTCTGATTACGGAGCCCACTAGTACGGGCCTAAACAACACTACCGAGGGATGCCCTACGTGGCGCCACACCCACACATGTGGGATGATGAACCCTAACCCTAGATTCTTGAGTCCATAGAAACTAACCCGCTCGAGATTACTTCCTAAACGAACGAAATAGTTGGTGGCAAATCTAC
Source organism: Pohlia nutans (assembly GCA_022496805.1). Taxonomy (NCBI): domain Eukaryota; kingdom Viridiplantae; phylum Streptophyta; class Bryopsida; order Bryales; family Mniaceae; genus Pohlia; species Pohlia nutans. The sequence continues at coordinate 5,654,801 of CM040106.1, read as the reverse complement.
GGCACGAAGATCCGTTGAAAAGAATCACGTTCCTAAGTCCCTACACAAAAGACTCTATCACGGCGATTTCTTGCTACCTGATCTGATAGAAGTGCTACAACAACTCTGTCTAGATCAAGGCCAAAGCTAAGGCAATTACACGTTGAGGAGATCGAGACTTACGAAACCGGTTGCAACGTGTGCAGATTGCACGCAACAATCAAGCCTTGTCGTGCCGCAGGGCGCTCTCGGAGCGTCATCGCGCCCAATCCTCATTGTATATTTTTATTGCCTAACATTGCAATGAAGCATCCTTTTGAACCCCTAAATGCCGAAGAGACCAACAAATGGCTTACGAATGAAGTCAACTGTTCAATTCCAACACTACATAGATGATTTCCATCTAATTTTTTATATAAAGGCTTTTGTTTGGTGATGCCACCCCTTCAAGTTAAATTTAAATCATTCAAGCTATTTTCAAACTATAAATAGAGTCGTAAAATTTGAAAATAGTCCCAACTATAAATAGAGTCGTAAAAATGGTTCACCGTGTGTTGTATTTTGAATTTTTTTGGTTATTCTACTTCAAGTAAATTTAGGCTATGAAAATGATTTCCATTGCATTGGAGCTTTACTTGCAAAGTGAAGCTTGTCAAGTCTAGTTTCTACTCCACTTTGAATTTTTGGAAAAATTTAAAAATCAAGTGTTTTATTGTAGTTACAAGTTTAGTAGGTATCACCAAGGTGTAGCAAAATTTCTAATAAACATGTGACTTCATCTACTCAAAACACAAATTTGAATTTTGATATTATTTTTAGTAGCAAAATTGAGTGTGACAGATAAAACACGATTCTATGGTCATAGGCCCAACTTTTAGGGGTTAAATTTGGATCCAAAGAGAATCTTTATTTAGATTTATTTTTTTAAGTAATGAAAGAATGTCATTTGTATCCAATGAATTTTGGGACTATTGTGTCATTGCCACGTAAACTTAGTCTCTAATTGTGACTAAATTGTGGTCCCATTGCAAAAGGATGTTGCAATTGACTCACATTGCTATATTATTCTATGTGAGTTATACCATATTCTTATGTAAATAAAATCCAAAACTGTAAACACGAAAGTTGTTATATTTCACATATTGAACAATATGAAAAATGTTTCAGCATACAAACAAGATTGTATTATGTAATAATTGAATTTCAAAGTTGACCACTCCAAAATACAAAGATTTGTAACTATTTTGAAACTCAAAATCTATTCTCTCAAGCTATTTCCATGTAAGAAATTTTTTCATGTCAACACACATCATTTAGGATTCCTCCTCATCAAAATTGTAATTTTTTTGCATATATGTGCTAAAAGATAAAATAAATTAAATATAACGTAATTTTTTTTGATATAAATACATTTGAAGATTTTCATATGAAATTAGAGGTATGAGATCAAATTGACCATCACAAGTAATCCATAGGTTGAATTGGGGTGGTTGTTATATATGCATTGTGTAGTTTGGCAATTAACAGGATTGTGAAGACTACTCAATTCATTGAAAATTGAATTAAACAATGAAAGGCAACTTATATCTTTTATTGACTTTTTAATTTAGCATTTCAAACTTCTATATCACATAAAATTGAAAAATTCACATGTAAAATTTGCAAATAATGGGGTTTATGGCAAATGCAATTATACAAAAACAATTGAAATCTATATCAAGCAACCGTAATAATATTTTCTATCATAGCATACTAAAAAAATCATTAATAAAATTTTAAATGATTATGGGATTATTCAATTTGTACTTGCAATGAACTATTAAGAAAAAAGGACAGTAAGTCATTTATACCATCCTTAATTATGATATTCAGCCAAATTTCACCTAATACACTATTGATATTAATATGTAGTGTTTAAAATTGCAATAAAATTTTCAATAACTATCTTTTGAATTCTTGAAATGGATATGAATCTAAACTTGATAAGCTTTCATACATAATTTTAATTTGGAGATTTTACCTTGCATGCAAAAACTATAAACAATCAAATCTGGACTTTGTGCCTTACAAATTTTGCTGAACAACAAATCAAAGGATTAAAATATTTCTATCTATATCTTTTAAAGCATGTCTTTATTCATTTTGAAAAAATTAATTACACGTATGGTAAAAGTCTATATAAAACATAATCAAATGTAGAAGTTGAAGGTTCGCATGAAGTTTTTAGAAATGGACTTTATTCTCTTGTTTTGAAAGGTGGTTTTTTTCTATTTAAGAGACTTTATATATTTTTGAATTTTAATTCAAATGCTAAACCAAACCAAACCACTTGTGATCCTTGTGAGGAAACAACAATGCAAGGTCCAAAAATCCGTTAATTTTTTAATTTTTTGTCAATGTTTTTCTTCTAACAAAATAAAAATTAACACACAATGTTTAACAAATTCTTACCAAAAAAATATGCAAAATTCATCTTCAATAAGTATTTATGTGTGCTATAATAAGGTAAAGGTGATTAAAATCGGAAAACTAGTTTCGACCAAATTGAAAAGTAGATATAAAACAAATTGAAATTAAAATAAATATTTAATATTTCAAGATTTTTTTCTTAGGAGCCTTCAAATGCACAATGAACTTAAAAAATATGTAATTTATATTCATATTGAATATGATTAAAATCATGATATATGCTCCCAAATTTTGATTTAGACATCAATATCAAGCTTTACTTTTTGTGACCTTTTTTAACATTTTAATTTGAAACTTTGAATTAAAGTACCAAAATAGGACAATACAGGGTGTAACCAAATTAGAACTGAAATATATGAATTTTTAGTGATAATCGTTGGCCTTTGACTAAGAAAATTGAAATTTAGCATTGAAGATGACTTTATTGGTTTGGTGCTTTCACCCAATTTCCAAATATTTAAATCAATTATGGTATAAGATTTTTTTTGAATTGTTTAGAAGAATTCTTGTGGTTGTTTACTACAAGTACACAACATTTTATAGCATAGCACCCCTTAACACATTTGTTGACACATTTTTAGTGTGCATAACGTGATCTTGTCATGGACTTCTGGAGAGGTCACTTTCAAAATTTTATTAAACCACATGAGAATAAATATAGGGTAATTTTAATTTATTGGAGCAAAAATGTATACAAATTTTGGAAATACCATAGCCTAGGTGAAATGGTGCACACGGTATTATATCTAAAGTAGGGTAGGTGAAAAGTATAGGTAGTATTAAATTTTTATTAATAAATTTGGGTATGTAATATTTGAAGGAACAAAGAATTTATATGAGGTTCAATGAAAATCCTTGGATTGGATGAGAAATTGCCTCCATCGCCTAAACCCTAAATCCTAAACCTTGTTGTCTAAACATTAAGTTTCATGTGCATGCAATCTTCTATATTCAATTCTTTAGAACTAAGAGGACTTAGAAGCTCATGTTTAGAAAAAGGTAGAGTGACAGTGAGTGCATTTGGAGAGGGGGCATTTTTGTGTTTGAACTTTTGCCCCTTGCGGAAAATACTGCTAGGTATTTGATTTTCTGTCAGACTCATGTTTTTTTTATTTTTTTTACTAAATTGTGTTTTTAAACACATTACTTGAATGTGACACTTGTCTAACTTTTTGTTTATTCTAGTATCTATTCATGTTTTTAAGGTAACTACATTTGATTGCAACACTCTAAGCATTGTGCACAATTGTTATTATTTCAAAGTTCCATTCATGTGTTGTTGTTGTTGTTATGGATTAATGTCAATTTATGCCAAAATTCCAAGATTCAGACAAATCGTACAATTTACAAAAACAATAGGGTCTATGCAATATATTTACCTATAGTGTTTTGAAAAACATCTCAAAGTACTATTTTATCACCTATAGGGTGCGAATTATTCTAGAAATTTAGATAAATAGTCCACCTTTAACTATCCCTTGACCGCACGTGGTATACAAAAGTATACAATATGTGACCTCCCCGTGCATGGACTCTTGGGTGAAGGCATAATATTTTTGACCAAAAATATCCGTCGCTATACTCAAATCCAAATGATTTGGTCAAGGGCTATTAAAAAAAAATATAAAATTTTCTTTTTTATTTTTCTTTTCTTCACGAAGCCCTCTATTGTTGTTATATATGCTGAAATCCAAATTTTCAAAAGAAATTCTATTAAAGAATTTACCAAAAGTAATGCTAGAAAAATTGCTTAGAAGTGGTTTTAAAAGTAAATTTAATGACTTGAAGTATTTCAACTTAATTATTAATTTTAATATTTTTGAATTTTGTAATGATGTCAACGGTAGACCAAAAAGAATTTGGAAAAAAGCAGTTTAATGCTCTTATACTCTATTGTTTTCAAACTTATGTGATTGTAGACTGCCTTCTTTTAAAAACAAATCAAATTGTATAAACATATATGATTTATTAAAAACTTATTTTTCAATATTTTTTGTTTGTCTTTTTAGAACAACATATCTACTACATTCTTGTAAAATAATTTAAATTTAATATGCATTTCTTAACCTTGTATTGTTGAAACTTTATAGTGTAATTCAATGGTCCTGTTTACCATGCTTTTTCCCTCTTGTCGCTATACCAATATCAAAGTTTAAAGATATAGAGCAACTAGAAGTTTTAAAAAAAAAATCTTAAGTTTGAATGGAACATGTATTAGAATATGTGTAGGTTTGTTGTTTGTATTAAAATGGTTTTGAAGGACGAAGGCTTCATAAGTTTATCAAATTTAGATCTAAAGTATCTTACTTAAAAAATCTAAAATCTAAAATTTTAAAATATGTATCTCACAATTTTTCCAATGCCAAAAAAATAATGGAAATGTGACTTCATAATTGATCTTTTTGAGTGGCATTTTCATTTTTTAAATCTCTATGATTAAATCTTTAATTTTTTAATTTTTTATTTGGAATAATGGAAAATTTCATTGAGAAGTTTAGTTTATTAAAAATATATCGTTGAACGATACTCTTTAGATTGTAATGTCTTTTCACACTAATTTTTGGGCGAAACAAAGATTTTTTTCTAATTTCTTTTATCATATATATTTCATACTATATATTTTTAGATTAACCTATTTTTAAATTTAATAAATTTAGTAAATTTAGTAAATATTTTATTTCATAGAAAAGAACCAAAATCAAAAACAAGAAAGTTGTGGTGTATAATATAACATTTTGGACATTGAAGGATGAATTTTAATTTAAGATCAAATATTTTTGTAATTAATTGAATATCAAAGTTGCCCACCTCAAATGCTGAGTTTTGTAGCCATTCCAAAATCACTCAAAACAATTCTTAATGCATGGCATTTATTTTCAATCAAGTACCACATTATCATTTTATGTCAGAACATACTTGACATTCAAATCTATCCTTATCAAATTTGTAAGAAATGGTGTAAAAAGACATGAAATAGAACATTTTCTAAGAAATGTTGATGCAAGTAGCATTTAATTTTTTGATGGAATTGGGGTTCTTGTTGCATTCACCTTCTAGAGTTTGAGTTGTACGTTAAAATGATAAATTCCAAAATTTTAGAAAGTGAATTCAAAAAGTTAAAAGATCTTTCATCTTCCATGTACTAGGGCGTTCTCACGGTACAAAGTGACTAAAAGGCCTAAAAATCAAGTACTACTTTTTGAAGTAGCGAATGTAGTGGTTAAAATGTCTTTAATTAGAAAAATATATTCATTTACAACTTTCTTCTTATCTAATTATGATGTCCATCAAATTTATATTTTCATAATTATACATCTTTGATGCATTAAAATTGATTCATAATAACAATATAAAAAAATTGCCACTAAAAATAATATTTTAATAGTTTTTACCCTTCTCAAACTATTTTTAGAATAAACATTTCATGATTCACTAAATCACCATATGTACATGTGTTTTAAGAAACAAATCTTGCATACAAATTTTTTGATCTTGCAAATTTTTCAATTCTTAGGTTTAAGAGGCTTACTAAATATCATGGATTGGAAGGATTTTAATTTTAGAAATAACTTCATAACTATTCAACATCTAATCACATTAGACCACTTAAAATTTTGAAGAATGGAGTTTCAATTATATACAGTCCATTTTACACTACATTTAGTTGAAATACTACATCATATTTTTACTAATATAGTTGCAGCAAAGTACTAACCCAAAAATAAACCTAGCCAAAATATCATTGTTTGGAAATCCCTCATACCCCTAAACCTTTAAAATTTCGTACATCCATCATTTACAAAAAATTAAGTTTAATTTTTCATAATCCATTTTCTCAAAAAGTCCATCGCTTTGGACTACCTGCTCACTCACCCAATCATACCATGAGAACACCCACAGATATAATGTAATGTATTGAAATTTTTGTAAGAAAATATTTAAAATTTCTCAAATTACATTGAAGAATAAAGGTTCTCTTAGGAAATGCAACATTATGAATTAAATTTATTGAAATAAATTATAATAGTGTTCTTCACTGATGTTTTTGTACAAAATAAAAGTCATTGAAAAGGCATTTCTATCTAGTAAATTTTTTAGCAATTTTGCCAATTCTCATAATTTGAAGAGCCTATGAAAAATAACCAAGGATTATTGTCATCCACAATTTGGAAATGGAAATGACTTTATCTCATCTAAATTCTTCTTCTTCTAGAGACTATACTCATCCTATAATTAAAAAAATTCAAACCTCTTTGTTATTATGGTATTTTATATGTACTAAAAATAATATGGGCCATTAAACGGCAACCTAAACTATACAAATTATGTTTTCCCCATTTCTTTGAGGCTATAATAAATTAAAAAATTATATAATTTTTATTCATAATGAATAATCGGCACCCTGTTTTTTTTATCTCTCATAGTATTTTAATTTTGAGTGTCACTTCCCTAGAACACAATGAAGAACATTCATCCCAATTACAACCTAGATAGATAAAAACCCCAAACCTCTTTCGAGCCTTGCGTAAATGAAGTGTATGTTTGTCTTGACAATGAGTCAATGTCTACCAAACAGAAAGCCATTAAATCAAGACTACTCTCCCTTTTGAGAATAGACTAGTTACAGTCTACAAACACTTGTGATCATTGATGAAGTTTCATACCCTAAGTTCCATAAAAAATTCAAATGATACTCAAAATATGATTTTTTATATATTATTCAATATTGATAATTTTTCACGTATGCATTTCTATCATTTCAATAATTTTGACAAGGATAGATTTAGAACAGTGTGAACTAACATATTAAGAATGCTAATGTGTTGTGTACTTCAAAATCATGTGTAATTTTTTTTGAGTATGTTTTGTATTTTAAAACCATACACAAATTTTTTTTAGAGTGATTTCTAAAATGACTATAAAAATAAGTAAATGAGGTGGGTAACTTTGAAACCCAATACATTACAAACAACAATTGATTTTGAATTGAATGTATATTATAAACATTGTCCAAAATGTTGTATAATACAACTTTCAAGTTTATAATTTTAGAAATTTACCATATACATAGTATGACTTTCTAAATAAAAATAATTTAAAACTAATTTCATGAATCATAACATTAGAGAAACTTCTAACAAACAAATTATTGAGATTTATTTTTATTTTTATAATGTTATTTAAAAGTTGTTGCAAAAAATTGATTTGTTGATACAATCTTCTTCTCACAAGTAGAAATTATTAAATTAATTAAAAATATATATTAAAAATATGAATAATATTTTCCATATCTATAAAGGCAAGTCTGAAATAATACATAACAATATCTTCAAAGGCATAAGAATATTTGTAACCTTATATAACAAACATTCTTAAATTTTTGAGTCTTTTCAAGAAGCAAATTTTTGAGCTAAATCAATATAGTAGTCAACTTTGAAATTCATTTAATCATAATGAAAACGCTATAATGCAGATTGAAAGAATCCAAATTATAGAATCCATTGAAAACTACAACTATTTTTCATATTGAAATATGATCTTAATACATTCTAATAAAGAGAATGATTTAACATTCACTTATTATAGAATTCACCATATTTTTTTGATATGTATAATATTGTATCATGGCCCTGTTCAATTTCATTGACTAAAGTAATATAGAAGATGCATGCTTGAAGTTGATTGACTAACATGTGAAACTTTGCTTGAATGTACAGGTTAGAGGATGTAAAAAACACAACAACCAATTTTCATCAAAAGGTTTGTCTATTTCCAAATGTAATAGTTATTTCAACCAAAAGTGTAGGATGTAGTAATTTTTCAAATGCTTTTTTTGTATTTTTTTTAATTGAAGAGTTTTAAAGACACATCATAAAGTGTAAATTAGAAGAATGATTTGGTTATGACATCTGGTCATAAACTCTACATTTTTATTTGAATCTTTTGTGATTTCTTCAAATATTCATTATCAAATTAGAAATTCTTTTGAATTTATTTTAAATCAACTATTAGATAGGTTTACATGAATTTTTTTTAATGAATTTGAAATATAAATCTTTTATATTTGAAATCTGTAGATTTTACAAAATAATTAAATAAAGTGTTGAAGTCATTTTTTAAAATAGTTTTTGTAATTAAGAGTGGTGTTTTTTAATGAGAGATTTTTTTGATTCAAAATGTATGCTCAAAGCAACAATTGAAATTGTTATTGTAACTGTGTTGTAAGAATGCTAAACAATTCTTGATAAGATTTCTATATAATTAAATTAACGAGGTTAATGAATTTTGGTGTTTACATTAACTTATTTGAATCTAGTAAACATCTTTTGTTTTCAACATTAGGTTCCTACTTTTAAATTTAAGACCCTGTCAACATGTCATTTATTTTCATTGAAATTTGACATTCACTTATAATGCTTGTTCCAAATATAGGAAAATGTTTATTCAATGTCAATTGGTGAATCAATTATGAAGTTTGTCATATAAGAGTATAAATAAATTGATGTAAAAGGACAAGGTTGTTGAACTCCATTAGGATATTTTTACTAGCATTTTAAAGAATCATACATTATTTTTTATTTTTTTATATGAAAAAAAATTAATACACCAAAAAAATGTGTTGTTTGGATATTGCATGATGTTTATATATTTTTAAAGAATAGTTTTGAACACTCCAAGTTTAGTGGTTATGATTTTATTTTATTTTACTAATTTTGATATGATACATAAGATGGGGAAACCATTTGTTTTGGTAATGATCCATTATCATGTTAAATATTGATTTCTTGCAAAAAGTAAACTATCATCTTCATTTTTGAAGATAAATTGTACTTCACCACCTTAAAATTTATTAATAAAAGAAAACTTTAAGATCATAAAGACTAGCATTTTAGTAAGTTCAAATTGCATTCAAAACTCTCAAAAAAATATCATAAAAAGAATCTTTTTTATTGTTCATAAAGAAGTCTTTTTATGGTAGTACTGATCATAAAAAAGTATATGATGTATAGAGATGTTTTGTATGTTTAGTACATCTATGAAAAGATCTATTTATCAAAAGATCTATCTATGAATTGTAAGAAAAGAGCAAAGCTAAAACCTTTTTTTTATAATAAATTGTATAAAATTTTAAAATCCAAATTAATTTTCATTCTATTCTAATCATTAGTTTATATATGTGAATTGTAAAACATAAGAGGAATTTTTATTATAGGCGGATAGGGAAAAATATTGTGTTTATCTCATTTTTTGCTTTAATTTTTATAATTTCTTAGGAAATTCCATAAGAAATAGGATGCTTACTACAATGTTCTTATTATTGAAAAAAGGACATACTAATTAAATTGAGACAATGTGGAGTCTCATTTTAATTGTGATGCTAAATTTAGAAAATAACATACTTAGCCCTTGAAAATTGCCTTCTCTCAAGGAGTGCCAAGCCACTTTGGAAGTTAGCGATACTCATATGAGTCAATTGGAATTTGAACTTGAATCATTCACAATATTCATGTTCTAACCAACCAATAGTAAAGAAATTGGCTTGACGGTTTTTATTGATGTTCTAAATAAATTATACTATAAATAGTATGTAGACCTAAGGTTTGCAAATGAAATAAAATAATACTAGTGACATAAAATATATAAAATCCATATTGCAAAAAAACCTATCAAAAATAACAATAGATGTATCGAAATTTTCAACAACAAGGACATCCTCATATTAATATTAGAAACCGGTCTACATGCAAATCCACATACTACATGTTTTAAAACAAGTCCATTCTAGGAATATGCCCAAAAGCTATTCATCCTTGAGGCGAGGATGCATCATTGACGAACTCTGACATGTATGAGTCTACTACTGCTCTCATGATGTTGAATTGTATTCAACAAATTTTAATTTTTGGTTTGGAAGTCCATTTTTTTGTACGTAGCTTCCACGCTATCACGATACAATCCATATAGGACCAATTTAGCTGGAAACCCCTATCCTCGTGCCACAAGTTCCCTTCTTTTGCATCCAACCTATAATACATGTCTATGTCAATTTTCTTTTTATGAAGTACGTGTTCAATACTGAATTTGGATAGAATTAATATACCTCAGATTAGGACTAGGATTTGTAAGCGCCTTAGCAAGGTCTCATTCCGCCGGAAAGACGACAACAAATGCATTGAAACAAATTTATGCTTCAAGTAAAGGGTTTTCAATTTGTGAGGCATGTAGTCTGGATTGATTCTAAGCAACAATCAAAGTATGGCACATGCCTGTAAGGCATACAACTGAGGCATCTTTGACTTGAGATTACCATGCGGCTCCGCAAACATATTTGATTTTGGCATGTCCTCGCATCAAAAGAATGTAGTTTTTGATACTTCATAGATGAAACACCATGCATGGAAAAAACCTCAATTTCTTCCAATGTTATCATGCCTTTGCCGCTCGCATCCCAATGAATTTACCTATGTACGTCAAACAGACAATGTTTACAAAAATATGCGCCACCTTTTATATAAAGCTAAGTGCGAGGGGCTAGAATATTTGTGTGTGGAAATGGTTGTAAGCAGTTTTTCTGGCTACATATTTTGTTCGACACTACGTTCATCGCCTACGTAGAGATGAAGAACTCTTTTTTGGAAGGTAGATTGGGCTCTCTTCTTTTGTGAGTGCTATCAAAAGGATGAACACCTACTCGAACATGTTGTCTCATAACATTAAGGGCTAATTCATAAATGTTTGTTTGCTTGTGTAGTTGTAGAAATTGGCTTTGTTGAAATAGACTAGGGAAATATGTCGAGCGCATGGACTACATCTACACAGACGAGAGTTTTGTTTCATACAATGGTACGCTATTTGCATTGCGGCATGACCGTCTTTGAGAGGGTTCCTCTCCATGCCAATCACAAAGTTTCTATCAATGTTGTGACAAATTTTTTGTGCTACGTCATACTCAACTTTGTTTATGAAAGTCATGCATTTGGTATTCCAGGATGCATAAGGATTCTAGTCAAAATTTATCTTTGGTTTGAGAAAAATGATACTACTTTTACAAATTTGATTATCTCTGCACTTGTTAAATATGACGTTGTCCTCTATTTTTTATGAAGTTATCTTCAAATTGAGGACAAAAATTTCCTGATCTAGAATATAATCATTAATTTTGCATATGCTTTATAAATCTGAATTCCGTTGAAAACAATTTAATTTGTTAGCAGAGTCTTATGAATTTATCCTCAACACAAATATATATATATATATATATATATATATATATATATATATATATATATATATTCAATTGGTCAGCAAAGTTTTTGTAATTTACCTTAACTCAAAGATATATCTATCTAGTTTACTAACTTAAATATCAAGAAAATAATTTTAATCATCTTCAACTGGAGTAGAAAAAAAAAAAATCTTTTGATACCTTATATTGAAATTTGAAGGGATGAGTATAAGTTCTAATTTGAATGGACATATCAGCACTTGAACATTACCTTTGGAGAAACATTGCTCCGAACCCATATTTAACTAATTATGGACAAATAGACCAATTATGGACAATTTCATTCACTTAATCACTATAAAATAGGAACAAAAGTGATGTGAGAAAAATTGAATTGAAAAAATTTAAAATAAAAATACAAAACACACTTGAATTTGAGCCAAGTCAAAAAAAATTGTAGTGCATTCACACAAAAGTATCGGTGGCCCACCAATACATTTATCAACTATTCCATCAGCCTCATACAATGGTTTTGTGAACAGAATCAGTTTGCAAAATTATTATATGAAATTAATACATTTTGTTGAACATGCCACATGGTGATTAACTAATAATTAATGTCAAACATAGTTTGCTAAAAAAAAATATCGGTGGCCTACCAACATAATTTTGAACAACCATACAGAGAAAATAAAAAATATTCCTCAATTAAAATGGTCATGCATAGTCCTAAACAAAATATAAACTAATTTAACCCCTCAAGGCCCAAGGGGATTCTGTACTATTTGAAGAAATTGAACTTTGACTGCAATTATCTCTTGTACAACAAATCTAAGTGAGAATATGATTTGTACTTCGAAATTTCTCACATCAATATTAACATTGCAATGTATTTTTTCTATATATATTTTATATATTTTTTGAACAAAACGAGTTTAAAAAATGACCAGATGAACAAGTCAGAGGACACTATATTTCCCCTTGGGCCTTGAGGGGTTAAACAATGAAAAAAAACCATAAACTCTAAAATCCTAAGCCCTATACTCCAAAAGTCCTAAACTCCAAGCGAAAGACCCCAAACACAAAGACAAAGACAACGACTTAGGAAAATATCGGTTGGTAGTCGATAGGTGGATTTGATAAAGTTACTAAATAACCCAAAATGAGAAAGTTCTTCAACATGATCATAGTTTGAACAAAAAATGGAGTACTTGAGCCGACTATATGATAGAATTGAATCCATGTGGAGAAGGAACTAAGTGTGCGCAAACAAGGAGCTAGACAGTCATGTGACCTGACAAACAACATTTCACATTAATGTGGTGATTGTATATAATTAGTGGAGATAGCAATTGAAATGTACAAAACATCTTGATAAAGGCAATAGTACAAGCTACATCGTTTAACTTGTAAAAAAGTTGTTTTAATCACATTGTCAGAATTTGAATGTACAAGCCCTGAACCATTCTGGTTGCAAAGGATCATATGAAATTCAAATCATATGATACAATCATTCTTGCTTCTAAAAATGCAAGAGTATTGTATATTCATTAGCTTCCAATAGCCAATACAGATGACAATCGGCTAAGTGCATGTCTTGTCCTAAGTTGATTTAAACACGTTATCATCCTCAAAGTAAAGCGAATAAACATGAACCATTCTAGCTGGAGAGGATCATTTGAAATTCAAGTGATTAGAATCGATCATTAGAACTTCTGTAAATACTTAAGTATCGTGTATCGGCTACCAACCGATAGACACTACGAAAGCACAAAGCTAATTTTATAACTCCTCGTCAACATCCTCATCCATTATGGCGCCAACAACCTCCAAATTTGTCAAGGTTGCTAGTTGCAACTTTGTTGAATCACCTTAGTAACATGAAGCCTCATCTTCATGTGTGAGGGCATTCGATGGGAGAACATGTCCATGCTTGCATAAACTACTTGGAGGAGACACGGCCCTTTTTGTCATCTCTATGTCCAACACTCTCTAGCAACCACTCCCTTGCTTTCTTTATTGGCTTTCATAGGAGTCCACCATTCCACCTTGAAATTCCAATAATTTGGACCAAGAGTTAAATTAAACCCCTGACGTTGTCACAGCTACCATCAAGGTCCTTATGTGACTCATCACTCTTCCTTCACTTCTTCATCTTCATGTTTGATCTACTTCAAAGTAGATAGTATCAATTGGTTGCCAATAGGATGACTAGCTGGAGCAAGATCAACCACTCTGACCTTGTATCCACTTTAGAGGATTTGGTACCTGATGTAGTCACCAAGGGTTGTCCTTGTATCCACTTTAGAGGATTTAGTACCTGACGTAGTCACCAAGGGTTGTCAAATTGGGCATCTTCTCTTATCAGCTGCCAGCCGATACAAAATTACATGTTGTGTAATATGTTTTTGAGAACATCTTTTCAAGACCTTTCCAACGATATATTACACGACCTATAATTCTCATAATTGCAATTGCAAAAAAAAAAATTGACATCTAGAAAAATGTGTCGGCTATGTAATATACTATTGAAAGCGTCTTTTCAAGACCTTTCCAACCGGTATATTACACGACCTAAAATTCTCAAAATTGCAGTTGCAAAACAAAAATGAATTGGCAGTTAGAAAAATGTGTCGGCTGGTAGCCGATAGACAATTACAAATCATATAGTATACCGTTGGAAATGTCTTTTCAAAACCTTTCAAACGGTATATAACACGACTTTTAATTCTCAAAATTGCAATCACAAAACAAAAATGAATTGGCATTTAGAAAAATGTATCGGCTGACAGCCGATACACAACCACAAGTCATGTAATATACCGTTGGAAGCGTCTTTTCAAGACCTTTATAATGGTATATTACGCACCCTGCAGTTCTCAAAATTTCAATTGCAAAACAAAAAGAATTGGTAGCAAAAAAATGATTCGGCTGGCAGCCAATACAAAAATAAGTATATGTCGGTGGCCAATACAAAAATAGGTATCGGCTGATGAAGAATTACGTATTAATTGGAAAATTATATGGAAAATGGTACTAATAGAAACTAATAAATTGAAGCTGAAATCAATTTTTAAATGTTCTAAAAAAAGACTTTAGAGCAACTAAAAAGTAGATTAGACTAGAAAAGTAGTTTAAACTTGAAAAGTAGTTGAAAAGTATTGAAATAGGCATTTTGAAGAGAAATAGTTTTGAACAATTAGGTAGCTTTATTGTTGACATACTAAAACCCTAAAACAGAACTTTGAAACCTTTACAGAAATTGACATTACAACCTTGAGAATCAACCGTGACAACCTTCCACCGGCACCTTTACAAAGTTAGTCCTTACTCGGTCAACTAATAGTCTTTAAACATACACAAAATCCTCACAGTCTAAATCCTCACACAAAAATCTTCATAGAAATCCTCACAGTCCTTAAACATAGACAAAAATCCTCACATACACACAATATTCATATTCACACATATACACAATCCTAAATCTCACACTATACACACTTGCCCACATGCTCACAACCTAGATTTGACACACGCACATCCCAGAAGTGAGAGAGGAAATTGAAAAGGTAAGCAAAAAGAAACGAGTACAGTAAACGGATTCCAAATTGGCGCCCAATTCAAGAACATTTCAAACTTGCATTGGAGCAAAGTTTTTGGCGCCAAATTTTTGAATCGAGAATTGGTTGAAACTTCGTGGATGAATGAAAAACTATGTAGGAATGGTGTCATCAAGAGGAAATGAATGAAGAACGATGGCGATGGGCGGATGGAACAACCGGGATAGATGAGAGTTCTGAACTTGGCGGAAAATGATGTGACAGATGGAACGTACATCCCCATCATCACTTCAACCTCCAAACCTCTCATTACTCATGATGGCTTTAGGTTTGGATTGGGGGGGCTCATTTTTCTCCTCTCTCATGTCTCTACTCACTCTTTCAACATTCTCCCTCTTTCTTTGCACTGTTTCCTCTCTCTCTTTCTCTCCCAATGTCGGCTGTCAGCAGATTACTTCCACCTACTTAAATTCTTGATTTCATTTTAGTTGATCAATCAACATATTGCAAAGGATAGCCGATAGAAAGTGCAGGGCGGCCGACAACGGTTTGAGACCAGCTGATATAAAGCATCGGGCAACCAACAACAAATTCAGACCAGTTGATACAAGACGGTGAGCAGCCGATACAAAAACGTTGAGCATCCGATAGCTTTAAAGATGTCGTCCGCGACTACCTCAAAGGTAAGATATCTCTTGGACTTTGCATTGTATCGGCTGCGAACCGATACAATGTCCTTATTATTTAGTTACGAAACAAAGTTCAGGGTTTCGGGACCTAGGTGTAGAGTACATGAAACAAAATTGTGTGGTTTTGAAACACGTTTGTATAAATTTGAATCACGGTTTGAATCTATGTAGAATTTTTTTTTAAACTTATGAATCTATGAGTTGAAACTAATAGTTTCGTGACTATTATATCGGCTGGCAGCCGATACTGAGCAGAACTAGAGTCACTAAACTAGTTCACAATTTTCTTTTTCATTTTACGACTGCAATATTGAGAACTATAGGGCATGTTATACATCGTTGGAAAGGTTTTGAAAAGACGCTTCCAATGGTTTATTATTTGTTTAATAATTCTTTATCGGCTGCCAGCCGACATGAGGAGTTTGTGCCTTTACAAACGGGCTTGAGCTTTCGGCCCAAGCCGAGTTTGAAGACCAATTTTGATGAATCCATTTCTTTTGAGTCGGATTCCGCTGTGGTGTGTAAACAACTTTTTTGTCTCCTTTCTCCTCACTTTTCTTCTCAACCTTTTTCACTACCTTCTTCCCAACCTTCTCCTCAACATTGCAGTTATCCGTAAAGTCACCTTGGATTAGAAGAATCAACCATGAGTTTTTCTTTGTTATACTCTTGTTTCTTCACTCCAAATAGTTAGAAGGTGTGGAAGATCTTGGTGGTTTATCATTATTAAGTGTGTAAGAGGTGTGTAAGAGCTTGGTGGTCTTTAAAAAGTTTTCAAAAGTTTTTTATTTCCTTTTGTGGTGCTAAAAAACTTTTGAAGACCACCAAGCTCTTACACACCTCTTACACACCTAATAATGATAGACCACCAAGATCTTCCACACCTTTTAACTATTTGGAGTGAACAAATAAGAATATAATAAAGTAAAATTATTTGTTGATTCTTCAAATCCAAGGTGACTTTACGGATAACTCAATTGTCATCAACAATTTCCTCACTGTTCTTCTTCTTTGGACGCTATTCTACTCTAAGGTCAAACTAAAGGCCATGTAGGTTCTCTACCTCTTTCTGAAGTTAGAAACCTTGATAGAATTGAGGCCTTCAAAATGGTTACTTCTAGTTCTATGCAAGTGAATTTTTGAGCATCGCCAATGAAGGAGGTTGTAACATGAGTTGTTGAAACCGTGTTGGGATCTGAAGTTGCAAAAACTAGGGAGGAGTGGAACATGGGAGCAAAGAAGACATTTAGCTATGGTAAAAGGCAGATGAGAGAAGTGAACTCTATCGGCCGGCAACCGATAGAACCAGCACCACTTTGGTCGGAGTTTTTTTGTAGTAAAAGAAAAGGGGATCATGTAGAGTATTATGCAACATCGATTGGTGCTTGGGGCTCTGACCGTTCAAATGCTAAAGTTGCTTGTGGAAAACGTGCTTTGAACAAGGACAATGGAGAAGGTGCATTCTACAACAATGTGGAAAAGCTCAACTCACCAACTAAACTTCTTCCTCCTATTTATTCTTAGCAAGAAACTCCAAAATGATTTTGATAGACTAAAGGTTTGCCCTATATGAACCTCTTAGAGGAAGATGTTCAACTTATCGGCCGTCAGCTGATATGCAATTTTTCAATTTTGACTATATTTTTTGGTAGATACCAAAGAACCTTTATATATAGTTAGTCATAGATTTTGAATTCCTAATCATCTAGTAATTGTATATTTTTTAGGGCTTTTAAGCTTTTAGTGTAAAGTCAATTTCAATCACGTCTCTAGTGGTCATTCATTTAAGTGCACTCATGAATTTCACATCAATTTATGTTGTTGACCAACACGCAATATGACTGTATTTCAGTGTATGTTAATTCCTCCTATGAGGTCATCTTAAACAAGTTAGAATTGGTAATTTGATTTTATCCAGTCTTATAATGATTTCTATTTAGGGATCTACCTACGGTCGAACACATCCTGCTGAAAATTGTTTTGTACCTACTTTGTATCATTGGATTGTTATGTCAATTAACATGTTTCTGCAGATCATTGGAATTCATATTGAAACATATTGCTAAGAGACTTAGCGGATTACATTATGAAGTAGGGCAATCCATCAAATATAGTAAGCGTGATTGGAATGAAATTTTCTAGTGACTATTTCTTAGAAAAGGTATCGGCTTCCGGCCGACATGCTATTTGTAGTTGTAGCTGTAATTGTAGTTGTAGATGTAAATGTAGTTTATATATTTGTAGTTGTAGATCAACTTTGGAATTCAATTTTGTATTGGCCTCATTTTTAATGTAATGCATAGGGATGCTAATTTTAAGTTCATTATGAGTCTTTTTCGTCTATAAATGCATAATTGATAGTGTGACATGTTTTATCGGCAATCAGCCGGCTTATTTTTGGACTATGGATTTGTCCATAATTAGTTAAATATCAGTTTCCGCAATTCCAATAGCAATGATCAATATATATAATTGCAAAGACAATTTTACAATTGAAACATGACATGATAATAAAGTGTGCAAGCGCAACATGTTTGCAAAATCACATATTAGGAACAGTGAACCGATATTTCTATAGGGACCTTTTAAATTAAAATTTCCAATTACCATATTGAAATGCTATAAATTGAAACTATATTCAATGCATATTGAAGACGTAATCTCATTCAAGTTATAACAATATCCAACTTGAAAAAAAAAATAAGCAATGCAAAAGCATACAAATCAATCCACAACAATAAAAAAGAATATAAAGCATCACACTATTGTGGAATTCAACAACAAGCAAGTTATAAAACCTAACCTCAACCTACATCAAAATCAATTAATATGTCACAATAATTCATTTTTGATCAATAAAAGTCAATAAGATTGACCACTGAGGCACACAAATATGAGGACATCAAGCAACACCTTCACAACAATACTCCAACTCAACACTTCACGGACGGCTCAGTCTCACTCAACTAAATTTGAAGCAAGAGCCTCTATAACAAAAAGAAATCCTAAATTCAATTCAATTTAATTCTTTCACTTTAAAAATAATTATCAATCCGATTTCAACAAATTTTGATGACTAATATAAACAATGGGATGCAAAAGCGAACAAGCTTACATGTGTGGTGAAGATGAGTGACTTTGGGTTCCAACGTGATTGCTACTCTAGCAAGATGCCGCATTATTGCAAGCCTAGCAAGATGCCGTAATAGCAATAGAAAGAACATTGTCCGTAAAGAGGGTGGAAACACATCACATATGCATGGATGCTAACTCTGGTCACCAACACGAAGGTTAACCACTAGGAGATGCTGACACTAGCAGGACAATTGCAACCCTAGCAGGACGTTGCACAAGCAACCCTAGCAGGAAGCCGTACAAGCAACCCTAGCAAAACATTGCACAAGCAAAATAAAAATGATACACAACAAAATTCAAGTTATTGTTATCATGGAAGTAAGCAACGAGGAGCTTATGCACGAACCAAGTAGCTTAGGCAAGAAACTACGACTTAGAAAGGAACACATAGTAAAGGCATCTCAAGCAATGGTTGTACAACAATAATCGCCAGAGAAAGCAAACAAAAAAAAAGATGGGAAGAAGGCCACCAAGGCGGTTAAGCAACGGTGTTATATTCATGGAATAAATGCCTCGTTGTAAGCCCACAATTTTTTTAACAACATTTTCTTCAAAACTACATTGGTCTTAAAAATTTTGCCTCAAAATGTTTAAAATGCTCTCTATGCCTTCATCTACTCTCCTCTCAAAAAAGAAAATTGTCCAAAATACAAGAAACCGAGCTTGCAAAGAAAAAAAATTAGTTCCGGTTCGAAATCCATACAAAATTGGTGTTTCCAATAGAAGTAGAATCCAAATCTCTAACAAAGTCCTCTTTTGCCATTAAAAAAGTAGCAGAAGAATCCTTTGCGGCAATGCTTTCATTAATTTCACGCACATAATCTGTAAATGGCATGCTAGGAGAAAAAATTAGAGTACCCAACGTGAATGTCTCGTTCTATTGTTTTGTTCTAGTGAGAATGCCTAGATGAGCATGTGCAAAAATTGAGTTGTATGCCCTCGAATTCTATGGATGTAATCATGCCATCGTGAAACAAATCTGCAAATAAACAGTTGAACTAGGCTGCCACAAAATCATATGAGATGGCTAAAACTATATCCAACCACCAAATCGCTTTGTGACAACTATGATTCCTATAAAACTCCTTTGATCAGCTGAGAACAGCTTCCTAATAAAGATGAGGGGAAGAACATCATTCAAATAAGCTTCTGAATTGTACACTAACCATAGGTATCATATCAAGGAATCCAAAGGTACAGGGTGTTGTAGAAGAGAAAGAACGTTGTGAGTGGAACATGTAGGCCTCACCTTGAACAAGTGCCCCGAGCAACATTGAGAGCAATTGATACACTACAAACATGTCCCTCCCCACAATATCCTTGAATGGTCTTTGAGAGCAATCTATACAATACATTTTTCTCTCCTCACAAAATGCCAACTCTTTCCCTTACATTTGTGGAATGGGTAAAATCTCAAGGGGTCTTAATTCCTAACTGCATGAGCATCCATTTTTTGAACGATGTACATATTTCATCTACAATTTCTCATCCATAAGGCATTCTTTGCAGTGTGAATTTTTTACTGTAGATTCTATAGGAAAATAGCTTCATGTATATGTGATCTGATTAGAAAGGGGATGATTTGTGAAAATTTTATGCCTCATTTCATGTTGTAGTGATTCACCCAAAATTTTGAAGATTTCAATGTAAAAGTGCTCTTGAAAAAGTAAACTCATAAAATTAAGCAACCAAAAAATCTCCAAAAACCACTACACTAAGAGTATTACATTTCAACCAATCACAACAAATTTCATTCGTAGATTGTCAATATCTTATTTGTAGTTGAATTACAAAATAATTTTGAATTTCACGTTTCAAATTTTATACAAAATTAATGGTAGTAGCAATCACAAATCTAACTGTATGAACAAATTTTAAAATTCATAATGTACAACATTTATTCATATATCAAGTTGAAAATATCCCTCTAAGTTGCATTTTATGATGCATCTTTCCAAAACTGCCAAATTTGTAGAGGGCTCTACGCATTTAGGGGTTAAACTTATGTACAGTACAAGGTGAAAAATAATTAATTTGACTTAAAGAGCACTTGATGAGGACGATAAATAGTACAAAGAAAAATAACTATGATCCAAAGATACATATGTAAACCAACTAAACCAAAAGAAAATAGAATAATTGGATAAAATTATTTTATAATTCAACCATATGCATTCTAAACCCCTAAATATCACAGCGTGTCCCTAGGATTGATGATTTTAGAAAATCCTCATTAATTACTATTTGGAAGAATATTTGGGAATTGATATGCAAATGAAAGTTGTAGACTATAATGTTTTAGACTCTACCGGTATGGTTCGATTTACTAATACTGTCATCAATATTTTATTATAAAATTCAAAAGTTAAAATTAAAAATTCCTTATAAACTTGATTACAAACAAAATTTAACATTTTTTAATAAACCATGTTGGAATGGATTAGAAATGAGATACTTTTAACGTGGTGATTATTTGAAATTTTTGTTCTAATTCTATCTTTGACCTCATTTTTACAAGGTCACTTTTGAACCAAAGTCAATGCAATTCTAGTTTGTCACCAACTTGATATACTTCTACATTTGTGATTTTAGATAAAAATGTACTTTAGTAATATCAAATCCAACCATTGGATAGGAAAAGAACTTAATGAAGTATCTCCAAAAATTTGGATGGCTTTCATTCAAGAAGTGATGAAAATGCATGGTGAGCTAGCATTTGAGAGTTATCTAGAAACTGCACGCCGTGACATTTAGGAGTTTATTATATAAGTAGTATAGTGCATTCGATTAGAATGCACTTCACTCTCATGTTGAAATCTTGTTAGGACAAAACAATACCACATCCATTAATATCTTTTTTTATTCTAACTTGAAGTAATAAAGAAACATCGAATTCCTTTTGGATTTAAAAAAGGTTGAAGTCGGAGGAGTTGAAATAATTCATGGTAGCTGTGGTAATGCCCTGTATAGTATGGTTTGTACTATAAAATCGTTATCGATATTCCTATGATACTACTATGGTAAGTACAAATAGATGTTTTTAGAATCTAACTATGAAAGTATGGAAAAATACTTGAATATGTGCTATCCTGAAAGTATTGATCCTCTATTAACTTAAAAAGGAAGATATAAGTGTAGAACCACTAGTCCACTGTTAGGTGGACATTTAAGCAAGGGTGCATCACACTAACACATCATTCCTACATTAGACCTACATAATATAGTATTCCTATGTATAATATAAATAATTTTATACCCCTACTTATATAATTTCTATATTAGTAAAGCCTTTAGTTGTATATATATTATGTAACTTTATATATATAAATATGATCTTAGGTTCCTAATGGTTCAACCATGCAAAAAATGCATGATATATATCAAGTAGTAATATCAAAAGACATCAAGTAGAGTATATCAGATAGTATTTTTGGGTTACATCAAGTACTGCTATTAAATAAATAATACAATATTGAAAGTTAGTTTCATGTATGTGAATTGATTAGAGAGTGGAGAAATCGTAAAATATTTATGCCTCATTTCATGTTGGAGGATTCACCAAACATTTCTAATGTCTTAGTTAAAAGATGCTCCTAGAAAAATAAACTAAAAATAGTAATCAACCAAAAAATTCCACTAATTTCTACACCTAGTCCAAAAATATTATAACCTATGACTAAAAATCACATCTACAAATTGTCAGTATTTTAATTGTAATCGAATTCCTAAAGTATTTTGCATTTTAAGTTTCAGATTCTATACAAACATTTTTATTTTTGTGTGTGTGTGTGTATGAATTTTATATAATTATAGTCATTAGAACCATATGTCTAATGCATATATATAAAAGTAACTCAACCAATCATATACACCTATTTATGAATATAGATTGGCTTATAATACAGAAAAATAGGAGTTATCTAAAATTCTATATACTTAGGATTATTTTTTATTATATATATAGTTCAATCATGTATATATATATATTAATATTAGAGTTATGTGTATTATATACGTGTACACATACCATATAAGTGAGAAGTGAAAATGTATTGATCGACTAATAAAAAAATTATTATATCTATTCGTATTAACGTACATACATATATATATATATATATATATATATATATATATATATATATATATATATAATCTACGCTTTATATCTAGTATCATATATAATTGTATCATATATCATTTATTCATGCACCTGTATATAATATGTATAACCATATTTAACTAATATAACCATACTTTACTAATTATGGATAAATAGACCAATTATAGACAATTTGATTCACTTAATCATTAAAATAGTAACAAATGCGATGAGAAAAAAAATCTAATGAAAAATTTAAAATTCAAAATACAAAATGTACTTGAATGCATGCCAAATGAGACAAAGTTATACTATATTGACAAATGAATATCAGGGGCTTGCTAACACAGTTTTTTGGCAACTCGCCAACCTTTGCTAATGGTTATGTGATTAACCATAGTTCAATTAATTTTTCGGCGGCTTGCAAATACAACTACAACCATAAAGAAAAAATAAACAATATCCTTCAATTGAATAGTCATGCAAAGTTTTAAACAGAGTACAAACTAGACCCTAGACCATAGACCAAAGATCCTAGAACCTAGACCCTTAACTCTAAATCCTAACAACCCTAAACCCTCTCAATCCTAAACCCTAAGCAAAAGACCCCAAACACAGAGACTAGGATGGCAATTGGAAAAGTAAAGGCAGGCAGCCAATAGAAGGATTTGACCTAGTGGCCAAATGGAAAACCGAATTTGTCTTTAATATAACCATAGTCTGGACAATGACTGGCCTATTTAAATCGGCTCTAGTATAGCAAGATTCTATGTGGAGAATGAGCGGAGTGACCACGAGTAGAGGGATAACTGACATGACAAGTGACATTTTGAACAACAATAGTGAATATATTTGATTAGCAGAGATAGCAAGAAAAATGTACAAAACAACTTGAGAAAGGTAGTAGTACATACTACACGGCCTAAAATTTAGTAAAGTTGTGTTGATCACATTGTCAAAATTAGAATTTACAACACCCAAGGCATGCTTGAAATTTCATCTGCCTTAGGTCTAGTACATTCTAATTTTGAAGTGGATCATATGAAAGTCAAATCGTATATAACAATTTATCCTGGCTATAAAAATGCAAGAGTCATTTAAGTTGGCAATTGGCTTTGTGCTATGATGATATGTTGACATTATCATCCTAAAGTAAAGTGCATAAAAGCTGAATGAACATTGCCGGCTAGGATCATATGAAACAAAAGTAACAAGGTTCAATTATACCAAATCTATGAATGCAAGAGTGCCAAGTATTGGCTAGTAGTTGGCATCTAATACAAATGAGTGAAGTTAATCTTTTCCTTCTTTGTCACAATCCCGATCTATTGTGGCCCTGACAACCTCCAAATATTCCAAAGCAACTACAATAGGAGCCTCAAGAATCACATGAATAGCAAGAGGCCCTTTTTTTTTTGCGTATTAAGGCATTTATTAGGAAAACATGACAATGCTTGCATGAACTACTTAAAGAAGACTTTATTCCTTTTGCCACTTCCATGTCCAACAATCTTTAGCAACCATCTCATTGCTCTTTTTCTTGGCTTTTATGGGAGTCCACCATTTCACCTTGAAAGTCTCATAATTTGGATCCAAAGTTAAGTCAACACAATCCAAAAGTTGTCCATGTTAAAGTAGAAGGTAATTATTGTGATTCAAGCGACAGAGAACAAAGTCTCCAAACAAGACGGTACAAAAGGGATATTAGCTCAAATTTTGTCTCTTTTTAGCTAGACCACAACAGGGAATGGCCACCACATTGTCTACTAGAGTGATGTCCTCAATATTGTTAGGATCTAGTCCTGAAGTAGAAGCGGAAAAATGATCTCTCGTCCAATTTGAGATTGGCAAGAATCCTTCTTGAAGCTGAGAAAGAGTAGTGGGCAATGGAGAATTACTCATTGAATAGATCCGCTCATAATAAGCAACACACTCGGCCAATTCTTCTGGGTACTTTATGTTCCGTGCGATACATGACTTCTAGAAGTCGATGAATTTAACATTTCTATTCTTAATGAAGCTATGCACTTACTAGCCTATGCCAACTCTTTCACTGCGTTTAATTTCCTTACATTAACATCAACATTTCTAAATAATGCGTTAAATCAAACACGATGAGGGTCACTTGTTGAAATTCAAGGATTGCGACTTGTATTTGCTCTCTACATTTTGACCAGGAATCTTGTGGGTTCTCGACCGCACGGCCAGTCAATACATCATAATAGTTGTATAGAGGGAATTGCGATCTAGGTGTCTCCAAGCAATGGACTCGTACGTGGTAATAGAATGAAGCAACATCAAAGGAATATCGAGGTTAAGAGGACCGTAGCATATGATCGGCTTTGGCAACAATTATATTATTTTAATAACGAAAATTAATATATTATTTTTTAGGAAAATTTTTAATAATTTTTAACAATTATATTATTTTAATAACGAATATTTTTAGGAATTGTTTTTAGCTTAATTTGCAAATTTGCAGATTTTTTTTCTAAAAATACAAGTGCCAAATCTATTCTTAGAAAACTAATTAATTATTCAACACCTTACTGTTGAATCAAATCGTGTACTATAATAAAAGGAATGTACCAATGGGTTGATGAAGGCTCCTTTAAAAGAAATCAACACACTTAAATCACCCATGATCTCATCATAAATCACTAGCAACCCACCAATCCCATTGTGATTGCCTTAGGCCACTAGAATACATAAATTATAAAAAATCACCAAGAGGGGAATTTTGCACCTTTATACCAAAGTGACAGTACACAAAATACTACGGAAATGGTTGCCCATGCATTCCAATTACATCAATGAAGCACCAAAACTTCAACCAATATTAATCATGGATCAATACCAATTACACTTTGGCTATGGAATGCAAATGGATTTGCAATTTTTTAGAAAGGGTTGGGCAGTGCTTCCTTGTATTGCTTATAAACCTAATTTTGATTACTTCTATGTTTATCAATTAGAGGTAAATCTAACATACCAATTGAAACCAAAACCTAGCGCTACTATACCATGTCATGCACCGTGAGCTTCAATTTGCCAAATACAACCCCCGCCAATCTAAAATTTGCACCAAATCCAAACTCACTACAACAACCAATCAAATTGAAAGAATTGTGAAGCAGTGACAAGAGTCACAAGATGTCAATAGGATGCAAATAGAATCGCAAAGTAAATACAAAACAATAGCTACAACACAATCCAAGTGACAAAAGTCTTTTTTCACCTCCAAAAGTGCCAAGACTTAAAGAAGATGGAGGTGGTCAAGCCCTCCTTCTCTAATGTACTACAATATAAGTGAGAGTATGCCAAGTCAATCGTTGATGTAGTGTCCACGTTAGAGATGAAATCCAATCCCCTGAACCTTCTAAAAAGACATGCTAAAACTCTCATTTCTCGTGTTTTCCAACAACTCTTCACTAAATAGTATATTTAGTGTGAGGTGATGAATAATGTGCTTACCCCTACTCCTTGTCTAACACTAATTGTCAATTTGTGGGTAATTAGTGTTGGATGATAATCATACTTTTCATCCAATTTCAGTTATCATCCAATTCGATTCATTCCATTTCTAAAATTTCAGTTTTTCCATCTAAACTTTCATCTCAAGTTTCATTCCTTACTCACACTAAATATCCATATCTCAAAAGATCACAATGTCAAAATGTTACTATTCTTCATAAATAGTGTGAGAATTCACAATTAGTGTTTTTACAAAAGTAGGTTTTTTGATTTTTAGAGTGATGTTCGCAATTAATGTGCCTCACACTAAATATACTATTTAGTGTAGTGATATTGTTCACATTATAGAGAAGAATATTCTTGAGATTGCAAGGCAAGCAAAGCATGTAATTGCTGGCATGGATTGAAATATTGGTAGCTCCTCTCTTTGTACAATAGTTTGGTATCTAATTACCGAGCCTATAGAAACAAAGAATGAGGAAATTAAGAACTAAACTTTATGAGGATCGATACACAAGAAGTAGTGCAATTACCGACCGGCACTCGGTGGTTAGTACAAGCTTTGAACAAGAAGTAACTAGAACAATAACACAAGTACCGAAGCAATAGTGCTCGGGAGGACTGAAGGCATAAGAAAAAGCACAATAGAAACAAAGGGAGAATTGAAACGGTAGTTTGGAAAATTGCGCCTGGCCAAGGAGTTTGGCTCTATTGCTTATATACAAAGTACAACCTTATTTAACCTAATTGTGAGATCGATAAAAAAGTCTTTTCTAATTCTATTTTCTGTAGTAGCTTGGAAAATTACCGAAGTAGTAAAAACCCAAGTTGGTAGACTAGCATTAATTATTATTTACCGTTAACAAATATCATTATCATTCAAATGAAAATCTTCACCGCCACCATAGATCCCTCTATCTACAATTTTCATTGGAAACTCTAGGCTAAGTGACCCCGTTGCCTTCACCACATACCCAGTGGATCTTTTTTGGTATGTAGATGCCGTATACTACTACACCTTTCCCTCCACTACTTACCTGCCTCACCCCAATGTGTTGGATCTAAAAAGTCCGACCTTGACGCAAAGTCCTTAGTCAAAGCCCTTAGCCCCTCTCAAATCCAAAGCCACAAGACAAATAGGACATATTTAGGGGATTTAAGTTTTTTTTGAGGAATATAGAAGCCATTCGCTTGGTACTAGGCGTGTGTTGATGGTGAAGTGGAGTGCAATGGTGGGCTCTATAGCATTAATCATGGTCTCCTAAAGCAACTTCTAAAGTTAGCAGGAAAGTCATCTTTAGCAACGGTCATGAATATCTAGGGACGCAAAAATGTGACCGAGATTACAATGGTATTGTCTATACTTTAAGTCTTTGACTTTCATTGTTAATGCTAGCCTTTTAACACTTATTGGGTGTGGGCCAAAAAAAAGAGATGATTGAGTCGTTCCCACCAAGAAGTGTTTAGTGGACTCTGTGTGGGTTGTTCACATCGGAGATTGCATAGTTGACCAAGATCCCAATTGGCAAATCAACTGCCATTTGACAGGTGGAGTTTAGTCCTGCTTCAGCAAGTCCTAGGTGCAACTTTTTGACACCACTTGAACATACTCGTGAGAGTCCTCCATCCCGTAGAATCGTATTTACTGGCGGCCAACAAGAAGGGTATGTGCCCTTTCGGGTGGACTCGGGCATCTTGTCTACTCTAGGTTAGAGCATTAACTATTTCAAATTGAATTCTTTACAAGTAGATTCTGCAAATGTGACGTACAGAAAACTTTTTTAAAGTCCTCCACAACTTCGTCCTCAATTCCTTCCTAATCATTCTCCTTTACATTCTGTTCAAATATCTCCTCTTTCTTCTAATTCTCTATTAAATGTTGTTGTTGCCTTGGTGGATTTGCTCCTCTAAGTTGAAGTTTTGGATGAAACTAAAAGGCATGGGACCACGTCCACTTCCAATCTAGTCAATCTTCATAGAACGCTATTGTTGGAGGTTGTCACCAAAGGCACAAACAACAATGGTGAAGACATTTCATCCTCGAGCGATCGTTGTTATCAGGAGAGAGTTTTTAGACTACTTGGTAACTTGGTGAGTGGTGGAAGAATCATATTTTCACTCAGGTTGAGGAAGAGCATGAAAATGTTACACTCAAAGTACTTCCTCGACGATTATTGAAGCTATGAAGTGCAATGATGCAAACAAGTGGGAGTTAGTCATCCAAGAGGAATTAAAATTGTTTATTGCAAATGGCGCTTGGAAAACGACTCCCATGCTTAAGAATCACATCCCTATTAGTTGTAAGTGGGTATTTTGTGCAAAGAAAAATTCAACAAGTGATATGGGAATGCTAGCATGTGAGCCTGGGATAGTGAGCATTAGAGCGTGAAAGCCTGAGAGCCTAGGAAATTTTCATATTTTTTTTAAAGTTTCATGGTTAGGACCTATAACCGTGGGTTCAATATTTTTGGAATCAGTAGTGTATTTGGATTCAGGGTTACATGGAATTAACATGAACAATGTGGTGTGGATATATCATGCACCTAACACATCATGGTAGCAAGTGGTACCGTGCATTATAAGGCAAAACTAGTGACAAAGAGCCCTTCACAAATCAAAGGTGTTGATTTCCATAAGATGTTTGCACTAGTGGCTGAATTCACTACCATTTGATGCATTCTTGCAATTAGGGCTGCTAGGAATATGGAAATGCATCATATGGAAGTGCCAACGGCCTTTTTGAATGGCAAATTGGAAGAGGATATCTACATGGTGCAACCCGAGGGATCTATGCAACAAGGTAATGAGAACCTTGTCTGTAAGTTGAAGAAGTCATTGTATAGATTGAAACAATCTCCGAGGTGTGGTATCAAAAGATTGATACCATTTTGGTTCAAAACAGGTTCACTAGGAGCATCGCTGATTAGTACTTGTATTTTATGCAAGAGGATCAACATGTGGTCATTGAGATCATATATGTAGATGATTCAATTCTCCTTGCAAGTCACATGAGCTCTTTGAAGGCATTAAAGGCAATGTTTGAGAAGGTATATGAAAGAAACAACCTTGATGAGTTGCATTTTTATTTTGGAATTGAGTTTGTGCAAGATATAGCAACACACACCATAACTATGAATCAAAGCCGGTATGTTGTGGATGTGCTCAAATACTTTAGAACAGAGGATTGTAAGCCGGCTGACACTCCATTGGATGTGAATTCAAAGCTTGTGAAGCTCACGCATGAGGAGTATGCTTTCAAGGCTCAATCTATGTTAGATGTGCCTTACAAGGAAGCGGTAGGGTCATTGATGTATGTAATTATTGGAACAAGGCCTTACCTTGCATTTTTGATCAGTGTTGTAAATCAACAAATGGCAAGACCAGGTTCAAATCATTGGGTTTTGGTTAGAAGGATCATGTGGTACTTGAAAGGTACAAGTGATGTGAAGTTGTGTCTTAGAAGTGACAATATTGTGTTGAATAGATATTGGGATGTGGATTATAAGTGAAATACCAATGATTGTAGAGCTACCACAAGTTACATGTTTAACGTTACATGGTGGGGGTTTCATAAAATAGCAAGTGCTAACAAACCACTGCCACATCCACAGTAGGGGCGGAATATAGGCCACGAGCTATGGTACAAAGGAGGCCATTAGTTGAGGCAATTGATGGCGGATAAGAGATGCACGCAAGAAGAGACTACAATAATTATGTGTAACAATCAAGGGAAGAGGTCACTGGCAAAGAATCCAACGCATCATTCACAAAAAAACACATTAATGTGCAATATCACTTCATACGAGGGAAGTAGAAGATGAAGGTCATAGAGTTGAAGTATCGTCTAACAGAGCACATAGTGTTGATTGTGCTCACTAAGCTTCTTACAAGAGATCGGTATCAATGACTAGTGGCATCATTTGGGCTACAAGGATTTAACTATTTGCAAAGTAGGAGTGTTGAAGTAGGGTAGTTGAAATGTGATGAAGTTGCTCACTGCCAAAGGTAATGAGGTATAATTAATAATTTGTGTTAGATGTGAGTACTATGGGCTAATCCTAGTGTTCTAGGACAAGAGAGGTGGGCTAATATGCCATATAGGTTGCCATATATTGAAATTTACACTTGTTAAGCGCGACAACTATTGAGTTAAGACATAAAAATGCTATACTACTGTGAACAGTTAGTGGTGAGCGGTGAGTAGAGATTTTGAAGAAGATTTATGAGAATTGTTTTTGAAGCACCTCTTAATACAATTGTTTTTAAGTGTGATAAATGAAAATTTGAAGTTAATGCGTTTATAAAGACCTATTGCAGTGTTTTAGAGGACCCGTTGCCGCATATTAGAAGACTTGTTTTTGCACAGTGATAACATTCAAAAGCTTCAAAAAAATGAAAACATTTGAAGCATTCAAACAACTCATTACATTTTAAACATTCAAGCCTCAAACTTTAGGCTAAACATTAAAAACAATCAAAGAATTTAAACCATCTAAAACATTCAAAACTAATAAAGCTTTCAAATCATTCAAAACATTTAATACATGTAATTCCACCAAAGCATTCAAAACATTCAAAACATCAAATGTATAAAAAACACTCAAAGCATTCAAAATCATCATTATCATTTAAAGCATTCTAAAAAACTCAAAGCATTCAAAAAATTCAATGTGTTAAAAACAATAAAAGCCTTTTAAAACACACAAAACATTTGAAGCTTTCAAAATCATGTCACAAATAGGTATATCACAAGTTGATCAAAATCCACGGTTTGAGACAACTGCACATCTTAAGGAATGAGGTCTATTGAATTGATTCTCCATGAGATTCTGAAGCACTTGAATCAAAGTATGAGACCACTTGTGGATCAAACAATCATTGCAATGTAGAAGAGTTAGAGGAACTACCCGAGCTGGCATTGGTAAAGGCTACTGCCAATGCTTCAGCATAGGTGGCAATCCTTGATGAGAACTGTTAGGAGTGAAAGATTTATGGAATGCCTGTTTAGGAATCAACTGGTGAGGCGTACTTTGGAGATGGACTTTTCTACTTGCAACTTTAAAAAATTCAATTTCAGAAAAACATCCTGCGGACGTAATAAGAACTTTGAACTGCAATTCCTTTTAGTTTAGCAAAAAGACTTACTCACATATAGCATCAAGTGGCTTGCTGGGAAGTGCGTCGTCATCGTCATCATTGAGCTTAATTGGACTGGTGAGTGGTGGAGCTGTACGATTTTGGGGAGCTGCCAGTGGTTTCAAGATCTCATTGAATAGCTTTTAATCACCTTCAAGAGCTTTAATGTGACAATTGCAGGCTCTGGTTTTTGTGAAAGGTGGTTTTTCCTACACCTTCAGTTAATAATCCCGTGTTCTAAAACTCTGCAAAAAAATGAGTACTGCTCCCTGAACTGCTCTCTGTAACTGCTTCTATGCCTGAAATTCTATAACTTAGATCTAGTCCAATTCCGGGGCTATTTCTTCAGATCTAATGCATACTTGTCATCCTCTAGGGTTGATCTACAAGACCCACCAGCTCACAACCCAGATCTGCAACACCCACCAGCCAAATGGACTACCTCTGATCCTCAACCCTAAAACCTCAATCTCAAGCATGTTCACAACTTAAATCCATTCAATCTCTTGATATTGATCTTTGGAAATGTGTATAATCTTACTCCTAACTGCTCCCAGTACTGCTTGGACTCTCCAGGTATCCTGAATCTGTTCCAGCAGCAGCTCTACTCTATTGTCCAACCTCTACACCATTCCACACACACACACTAAGAGAGAGAGGCTCCAAACAAAGAGAGAGAGAGTGTGAGCCGCCCCCCCCACTTAATACCCCCTCCTAACCCTAATCCGCCGCCTTCATCCATCCAGTGGATTTCATCCATCTAGGGTTTCATCCACAATAGTTTTATTGCTGTCCATGGTAGTAACTAATAGTTTTTCCTGCCGCAGTAACTAACAGTTTTACTGCCATAGTTTCTAACAATTTCACCCTACTACTGCCTAGGAAAATACCCGATTAACATTATCACTCTTTTAGTTTGCATCTGCCCTCAAATGTTCCTGTGTGGTTAATGGAAAAATTACTCAAGTAGAAATTTCTAAAAACTCCCAAAAAATCAAAATTAGAATGTTTTATTATTATTATTATTATTATTTTTGTTTTTAATTATTACTAGTCCTACCAGTTTTATCCCTAATCCTTCGCTCTAGCCACTAGTTGGTGCCGCCGTCGACGCCGTTAATGCCAGTCCTCTTGGTGGTACGTCCACTCCTAGTGGTGTTTCTACTCCTGGTGGTGATGTTACTAGTGGTACAGTCGGAATGTGGTCTGCTGGTGCGCTCAAAACACTGGTGTAACCCTAGGAAGAGCCATAGCAACTCCCTGGAAGCCGTGTGGCATCCCAATCTGCCCCCTGGTACTAGCATACTGGCCAGAAAACTGCCCTAACCCGCCAAAGAAAGACTCTACTAGTCCCTTGCTGTACTCTTTAACTAGTCCCCCGACTATTCCCCCCTCCACTAGACCTCCTTCCTCCGTATTAGATCTAATACCTGAAGTAGTCTCCTCGGCACTGCAAGAAGCTCCAACTCCCTCTAAAGACTGTCTGACATCTGACATCACCTGGTCCTCCTCGTCTCCGTGCTCATCATCTAACCAATAAACAAAAGATGGGAAGGCCTCGGCAAACCTCAGCAGGTACGTGGAGCACCTTACGTGGTCATCAGAATAGGCCCAAATCTCCTGCGAGACTTGCTTTCTAGAGGTGGTCAGAAGGTGCTTGGTCAGTCCCCGAGATACCGGAATAGAACTGGCCTTAGCTGACTCTACCCGTCGTTGGAGCTGGTGGTTCTCCATAGCCAGTCTGTCAAAGTCCCTGAATCGGGAGCTCATCTTGGCCTCCAACTCCATCTGCCGTGTGTTGACCTCCTCAGCTTGTATCTCTTTCTCAGCCCACTCCTGTCGTTCCTTCTGTTGTTCCTCTATGAGTGCTGCCTACTGCTGCTTCGTCTCGGACCAAGATCCCTCTAGCGTGGCACACTCCTGCTGGCTGTGCAAGAGTTGAGCAGTCAACTCCCAGAGCCTCCCCTCCAGGCCGAGCTTGGCGCTGATCAACTCCCCATAGCTTGGTCCAAACCTATCCTTCAGCTCTTGTAGCTCCCTTACCCGTGAAGCATCCGCCAGTACAACCTGTAACTGCTGGACCAATTGATCCAGCCCCTTGGTGACTGTGCTCTGGTCCCCTGGAGCCACCTGTTCTGGCCCTCTTGACTCCTGTGTTGTCCTTGCCTGTACCTGGTTTGTGGATATCTCTATAGCCGGCTCCTCGAGCGCCTCTTCAGCATGCCCCTGCTGCTGATCCTCCAAGACTCGCTCCTGCGGTTGCTGAATCATGGCCGGACTCAACACAAGTAACTCCTTCGGGCTGCTAGAGTGCTGAACTAGTCCTGCCACCCCTCTCTCCTCCCTATGTTCTAAGGGAAGGAAGGTGAGCTGAATAGCTCTGCCTACCTTTCTCACAATTTTGGTCGTCCTCGGGGCCCAGGCAAAGGTTCTGGTGAATTTCCTCCTCATGGGGTTCCCTGAAATTGCCTCCTTCATTGTTGGTTCTCCTCCTAGTCCCTTCTCTTGTTCACCTTTTGGCGCCTCTTGCGTGGCCTGTGGTGGTTCTTCTCCTACCCTCTGCTGTAGATCCATCTCCTCCTGGTGTATAAGTTCACCTGTAGTGTGCAGATAGGGGCGAAGGTTGCCCTTCACTCCCTTCCTCCTGGTGTCTATAGGAATTCTGTTGTTCCTTGCACTTGCGCCCCCCCTAATTCCCAAAACACCCCATTTTGCCCCTCTTCCTAGTACTTTTTGCTCCATTTTAAATTTCCCTTTTTTATTTTGTTCATTTTTACATTATTAACTTGGCTCATCTATTCCTTTGATTTCACCTCCTCCTCTGAATTCTCCCTATCGACTTCTCTGTCCCGGACCTTGAGGTCAGAAGCTCCTCCATCAATGTAGCTCTGATTTGTTACCTGCTGTCCCTTCCTTGGCGATGGGTTTGTTGCTGTCTTACTTTGATGATGCCTTCTGTCTTTGCCCTGGCGATCCTCTTCGCCTCGGTTTGGGTAAGTTGTTCGGCCCACAACTTGGTACTTTGCCCTGCCTTTGTCTCCGTAGGCTCCGCTCATGCCCCAGTGCCCCTCCTTCTTGTCGCTGAAGTGTATTCCGCCCCTGTGTAGGTGCTGCAGTCCGCCCTCGTCTTTGCAATGCACCTTGCTGCCTTTTCTTGTCAGCTCCTGTTCTCGGCCTCGGTGTCGGTCTTTCTCTGGCCTTTGTTGTGCTGCTCAATCCGCGCCCTTAGCCCTGCTTGCTCTACCAGTAGTTGTCGCCGTGCTCTCTTCCCTTTCCCCACCATGACCGCCGCTATCTTGATGTTGTACTCCCCCGCCTTCCTGCTATTGCACTTCTCCTCCGTCCTTTTGATTCTTTTCTTTTGTTGGGATGACTTCTAATACTCCACATCCTATTGTTGTTTGCCCTTCCTTCTCTTCATCCATTCCTTCTATCTCTTTCCCCACTGCCTCGTCTTTTTTTATTTTTTATTTTTGATTATTTCTTCTTTTTTCTTCATTTTTCTCCATTATTTCTTCTTCTCCTTTTTGTGTCTCTTGGTCTTCTTCCCACCTTTGTTGTTTTTGATTCTCCTCTTGGACTTTGATGTTGTCCTGGTCCTGTGAGCTTGCTATCTCCTTTTCCTTGACGTTAGTGCTGTCCGAGTCTCCTGGACTGGTCTTTTTTCTGGCCTGCGAGGCTACTATCCCCCTTTTGTTGTTCGACCAGTCCCTTGGTCGATTGGTTTGGTGTCACTGTACCTAGTTGGCCCTGATCATAAAATCTATATGGCTTTGACTTGTTGATATTGACAATCACTGGGTTAGGCTCAAAGTGTTCATCGGTGACCAGAAGAGCAGTGTTGTTAGGCAGATGGTATTGTACCCTATATAGCCCAAACCACCTGCTATTGAATTTACCCACATGCTCATTGTGCTCTTTGAGGTACCACAAAACATAATGTCCAACTTGAAAATCCTTCTGCTTATAGTGTTGCTGACTCCACAGTGACATGTTCCATTGTTTGGTCCCCGCCACTACTTGTGCGTCCTGTCTGATGGTGTCTATTTGCTCTAGGTCTGCAATTCTGGTTGTCAACACCCGAGTAGGTGTATATTCGATGTCCAAAATCGTCCTCTTGGTCGGAACTAAGTATTCCGTGGGTATCAATGGATGTAGCCTATAAACCAGTTGAAATGATGTATATCATGTTGTCACCTTGTACACTGTCCTATACAAAAATAAAACTGTAGATAGGTGATCATCCTAGTCTGTCCGCTTCTCATTGACCAGTTTGCTTAGCAGTTGGCCACTTACTTTGTTTGTTGACTTTGCCTGGCCATTACCCTGGGGGTAGTATGTTGTAGAAGTTTGGTGTTGGAGCAGAAAATGCTCCACCAGGTGCTCAATGGCCTCGTTTACGAAATGAGATCCGTGGTCACTAACCAGTGCCAATGGACACCCATACCTGGTAAGAACCTACTCGTACAAGAACTTAGCAGACTTTGCTGCTGAACATGCTCTCAAAGCCCTGGCCTCCACCCACTTGGTGGCATAGTCCATGGCCACCAAAATATATCTGTTACCTGTTTTTGCTGCCATAGGCTAAATTGGACCTATAAAATCCAGCCCCCATTTCATAAATGGTTCCGATGGCATGATGCTGGTGACCAGTTGTGCAAGACGAGAGTTGGCCATACCGCCCATATTCTGACACCTATCATAGGCCCGACAGTATTCAGCCACATCTCGGTACCAGTATCCTGCATCCAATTCTTCCTGGTGCTAATTTCTTGCGAAAAATGTCCACCCACCACTCCATAATGCATTTCCTTCATCACAGTCTTTACTGGGACAGGGCCCAGTACCCTGCGCAGAACTAAGTCTTGGCCTTTCTTGTACAATACTCCCTTAATAAGCGTATACGGCAACGACTTCGAGATTAATTTCCGTTGTTCCTCCTTGTACAGATTCTGTCGAACAATACCCATCTGAAGGTAATTACTCACATCATCCAGCCATTCTGGCTTAACATAAAACAAACTAGCGTCCTTGGTCTGGTCCTCTACACCCGTTGCTGGTTCTCCATTTGGCAATCTGGATAGCGCATCTGCTACTCCATGAGTCTTCCCCGGTTTGTGCACAACCGTGAACTCATACTCCTGAAATAGCAGTAGCCACCAAGCAATCCTGCCCGAGACCTGCGGTTTGTTCACCAGGTACACTAGTGGCATGTGATCCACAAAAAAAACAAACTTGATGCCCAACAAATAATGCCTATACTTGTTCAAAGCATAAACCATCGCAAGAGCTTCTCTTTCAGTGGTACTATGGTTCCTTTCAGCTGAATTCAACAAGCGGGAAGCATAAGATATAGGTTGGTCGCACTTCCTTGTTGGATTTTGGGCCAGCATTACTCCGACTACTATGTTTGAAGCAGCGGTATGAACATGGAACTCCAGATCCCATCTTGGTGCAATCAGAATTAGTGCATTCTGGTACTGCTCCTTAATTTTCCTCCACGCCTCCTCACACTGATCTGACCAGGTTAACTCCTCTGACTTCTGCATCAATCTGGTGATGGGCTCTATGATGTGGGCATATGACTTGATGTAGCACCTGTTAAACTGGGCAAAACCATTAAATACTTGTACATCACTCGGTTTCCTTGGTCTTGGAATTTTTTCAATTACCTCAATCTTTTTTGGGTCTGGGAATTTACCTTCCTTCGACATCACATGACCTAGGATAATTCCTGAATACACCAGTAATGAACATTTCTCTGGGTTCAGGC
Organism: Pohlia nutans; assembly: GCA_022496805.1. Lineage (NCBI taxonomy): Eukaryota > Viridiplantae > Streptophyta > Bryopsida > Bryales > Mniaceae > Pohlia > Pohlia nutans. The sequence continues at coordinate 5,617,258 of CM040106.1, read as the reverse complement.
TTATGCCATATTCTCAACATTTTTCAAAACACAATCGCAACTTGACCAGGTGATTGGTGGTGTCATTATAGACACTAAAATCATCCAAAAAGAATTTCATAAAATCACTAATGAAATCACGAAATGCTCTGTTTACTGCCCTTTGGTAAGTTGGTGGTGCATTTTTCAATCCGAATGGCATTACCACCCATACAAATGCCTCCCCAGTCTGTCTCAAAGGCAGTCTTGAATCGATCCTCTGGTGCTATTTGGATGTGGTGGTACCCTGAGTACCCGTCCAGAAATGATTACATCTCATGACCTGCCACAGAATCCAACACCTCCTCAGTAAATGGTAAAGGATATGGGTCCTTTTTAGTTGCAGCATTCAACTTCCTGAAATCAATACATATACGCAATTTTCCATTTTTCTTTGGCACAATAACAATGGGTGAGAGCCAGGTGGCATCCTACACTGGTGCAATAAATCCTATTTGGACCAACTTGTCCAAGTCCTGCTTCACTATACTCGTGTAGTTTGGATTCATTCGATAGCGGGCCAGATGTGCTGCTGGTATATCCTTCTCCAGCTCAATCCGATGTTGTGCAATTGAAGGGGGAATACCCTTCAAGTCTTCATAGGTCCAGGCAAACACGTCTTTGTACTCCCTGAAGAGTACCTCTGCCTCACTAGCCTGCTCTGGGCTGATGTCAGCGCTAATCCGCAAGTACTGGGGTTCTTCCTTAGTGCCCAGGTTCACCTTCCTCAACTGCTTTGATTCTGGCAAGGTCCAGGCAGCAATCTTTAGATTCTTCACCTTTTCTCTAGGTAATGTTTCATCAACTTCAATATCTCCCTCTTCAAATGTATAGTAATGCTCTGGAAAAGCCCGTTCTGGTCCCCCCACTTGGTCCTTGTCCTGGTCCTTATCCATCCGAGGTAGTATCACTGTTCCGATGACCAGTACATCCTGCTCTGTAGCCAGCCACCTTGCTTCTTCTTCATTCGTAAGACCATCAACGAAGTTGTATCAAACTAGTACCTCTCGTAATTTAGGTCTAGGTCCCTTCCTCTGACTCACTGAGACTGTCTTCACTGTCCCATTGCCTTGAATGGTGACAAGATTGTTTACCCAATCATGATTAACCTTTGCATCAATTAACCAAGGACGACCTAGCAACATGCTATACGCCTCATTGACCTCCTTGCTTTTAATCACAGTCAAAGTTATAAAGTAAGGGATACCATGAATGTGAATTCTCACGTTGCGTATCATCCCACCGGGTCTACGACTGTCTACTCTGCCATCCTCATTCTGAATGGGGCTGGTTGTGGGTCCTTCAATCCTAAACGCTTTCGCTCCTCCTCCGTGATCATATTGACTCCAAATCCGCCGTCTAGTAGTACATTGTCCAGGGTCCTGTTGCCAATCTACATAGTTAACACTGACAATTCCCTGTCAACATCTATAGCTAAGCTGCGTATCAGATGTGTCTTACCTCCTTGACTGGTCATCTGCTTCATCGAAGACGTTTGTCCTTGACTAGAATCCCTGTCTGCCCCCAACTCTGGAAATACATGAGCCTTGACAAATTCCGTTATGTTTCAGGCTATCTGTAGTAGTTGACCCAAAGACATAGTGATTAGGCTGGCCAATATCCGTCTGCCCACCTTGTTTGCATAGTAATGCTCTTGGTACCCCCTGGAACTGATCTCTGAAGGTATTCCCGGTCCAAGTAGATAAGTCTTCAGGGTGTAATCTAAAGCGTCAGAATCCGAGAATCCAATCCACTCATTCTCAAGCAAATCTCCTTCAGCCGCTATCAAACCTCGTTTTATTCAAGAACGGGCAGTTAGGGTTTGTAGGGCAGTAAGGGGTAGCCCCAGCCGCCATAAATGGGAGAAGTAGCGTTCATGATGGCCTTTTTGTTTATTTGGAGAGAGTGGTGCTCTCGTGCGCGCTTAAGTGTTTGCTACGGAACTTGGAATGGCGGCGGACCGGATGGGAAACCCGATGGAAAACTGGATGTCGGGGGACGGGCCCCTGACGGACCTGGCTACAATCCGGGATTTGAATTGGGCCGCCTTAAATTGGGCGGCTCACTATTCATTTCTCCCCGGTTCTTCCAGCCCTCCGCGCGCACCTGCTTTTGCACTTCCGGAGAGTGTTAGGGTTTCCATTGCGCGTCCGAAAGGAGAAAGCACTGAGCGACCGGCATTTGGGGAATTTGAGCGCCCGAGGAGAGACAGTAGTGCGAGGTTGGAGTTGGAGAAGGGCGAGCACCCGGACAGTGAGCGCCGGAATTTTAGGCGGAGGTTGCGGAAGGGAGTGAGTGTGCACCCGGGGAGAGAGGCGCGAGGGCTCCAGGAGGACAGGCGCGCATCACGGAAGCGGAAGGGAGTGCATCCGAAGAAGGAAGCGCGTGACTTGCGGGAGAGGGGAAGGGCGCATCCGGAGACAGAGACACGCCATTCACGGAGGAGTGGAGAAGCGCACCCGAAGTTCGCAGCCATGGCGCGCAGGGAGAGCGGATCCAAAATCCCGGAGATTCTTCCGGACATCCCGCAGCACTCGGAAGACTTCGAGGAACTGCTCAAGGACCTCGAGAAGATCGGGTGTTTGGGGTTGTTTGGGAAGGTGTGGGATGTGCAAGATGCCTAGATGTTGGAGGAAATTGAGGGCAGGGCTATGGAGTCTGCCTTTAGGGCAACCATCCGGGCAAAGTACGGGAATTGGACCCGGGAGCATTGGCGAGCCGTGTACGACTTCCTGGACACGAGCAAGGATCTGGAACCGGGCAGCAAGAACAACACGGATTGGGTGAAGGCGCGCTTCATCTACCTCTGGAACCACAATGGATTCGAGGTGGTGGATTGCAAGAATCCCTGGGAGCAACGGCTGCTCCAGTACGTGGTGCCCATCCTCAACCCGGAGAAGCCCACCACCCTCACGGTTACACTAGCAAGGGGCATCTTCTCCACCCTCCTCCGGAAGAATCAAATCAACTGGGCGTACGTGGTGCACCGGAACACCGAGAAGTGGGCCCAGAACCTCGATAATAAGAAGGGATGTCCGCTGGCCTCATTTCTCTACCACTTGCATGAGAAGAACTGGTGCATCACGGAGGAAGAGAAGAAGAGGCTGGAGATTCCTCCTATTTCGGGAGTGAGGAACCCAGCCAAAAAGAAGACAACACTTCCGGGAAGAGGAGCGGGGACCAGCCGGCCCGGACCCTCGCTGCAGAGGGAGATGGTTCCACCGGCACCTCAACTGGACAAGAGCAGTATCAGGGAGGAGCGCAGGAAGGAGAGGGAAGACCCAGTGTGACCGCGTGGAGCGAGCGCAATTTTGGAACTGAGGACGAAGAGGAGAGAACTCCGCCCGGAGGAAGGCCAACCGGGTGGTGACAGGCCGCGGCAAGTGGAGCGGCAAGAGAAGAGGAAGGACCCGGAGGTAGGCCAATCGGGAGGGGCAGGACCTCCACAAGAGTTGAGGACCAAGCGAAGGGAGGACCCGAAAGAAGACCAAGAGGAGAAGGAATCACCACAACCGAAGCTGACCCGGAAAAAGTGGGTGGATCCGGTAGCGGGTGCTAAACGAGATGGAGGAGGGTCTTCCCAAAGTCGGCCTCATGTGGAGCTGGTATTGGAGTCCGGACAGGCCGAGGAGACGGGTCATCCTCAAGCGCATCCCCAGGAGCAACCCGTAGCAGGTTTCGGACCGATGGAGGAAGATCCTGACCCAGTGTGTCTACAGGAACAGCCGGTGGTGCAGAACAGACCGGAGGAAGGAGGTCCGTCCCCAGGGTCAACCGGACCGGAAGAGGAAGCTGATCCTCACGCCCAAGGGGGATGAGGATCCGGACGTTCAGGAGACCACCCCTTGGAAGAAGAAGGGTTAGGCCCAGAGGAAGACTACTCCCTTGAACAACCGGAGGAAGCGTTCTAAGGAGGCAAGAGACGGAGGGGACGACTAGGAGGAGTCCGGAGACGAGGGAGACCGGGAGCAGGGACCGACAGCAAGAGAAGAGCCAGTCCTGGAGGCAGGACCATCCGGGGAGGCACCGGATGAGAAGAGACCCCGCTCACGGTGGAGAACATCCTCCTGACGACTCGGGTTGCCTTGGACTTGGTCACGGAGAAGTACACTCCGCTATTCGCTGCGCTACGGGAGGTAGGGGTGCTCCTCCGGACAGAGGACGCATTGGAGTACTGAGAGCGAATCCAGAAGCTCGAGAGGAAACTCCACAGGAGCCGGGAGAAGGTGAGTGAGGCCGCCGTCCTCATACTAGGACAACAGGAGGAGCTGCACCGGAAGGCAGACTAGATCGAGAAGATAAAGGCTCATATCCAGACGAATGAGCAGCACATCCGAGGGCAGGAGGAGACCATCCAGTGTTTGGAGGAGACAAGCCGGCAGTGCATCACAAAGATGGTAGAGTTGTTTCAACCGGGAGGGGAGGTGCAGGTGAAGGCCCGGTTGTATGATCAGAAGGTGGGCCAGTCAAGATTGGAGGGAGCAGCCCGGATGAAGAATGTGGTCCGGGAATACTCGGACAAGGTGGAGACCTTCCTGGTGGAGTTCTGGTCGTTGGCGGAGCATAGGACGAGGGAGAGTTCCTCCGCCTCGGAACCGGATGAAGAAGAGACCACCAACCGGGGTGAGCGGGTAGGTTCCAGGGATGGGTTGCAGGGTGTGTTCCACATGTCTACAGAGGCGCCTCAGGCGGGGGAGATTGACCGGCTGATGAGGATGGGGAGCTCAATGCAGGAGCACAGCTCCCAACCCGTGATGGATGTGGAGCCGATCCACATTGTCAGATCCTAAGGAGTGAGCCCAGAGGAGGTCCGGGATCAGGAGGAAAGCATAGAGGCAATGGGTGTCCAACCGGACAACAAAGAAAGGCAAGAGGGTGGGCCAGGAGGTCACCCGGATGGCCAACCGAGAGGCGCAGAAGTGGACGAGCCAACCGTGGAGCAGCAAGCGGAGCACGGAGTGCGAGGAGATCGGCCGGCTGATCCGATCGTGGTGGGGAGCCCGGAAGAACCGAAAGGGCAGCCAATGAAGGACGAGCAGCTGCCCGGGACCACCGTAGGGTCCGGGATTAGTGGTCTGGACTTAGTGGATCCGGCCACTTAGAGTAGGACTTTTTGAGTAGGTAGATTAGAAGAATTTTCTGTATATGGACTTTTAGGGTTTTTATGTTAGTGGCGGCTTAGGATAGGAACTAAACCGTGGAGAAAGCTCCCTGGATTTCCGGATCCCGGGAATGTAGGATTTGAGGGTTTCCCGGATCCAGGCGTTTGGGGTTGGCTTTTTATCAAGGAATGTTCTTCATTCTTTGGGTCTTTTTGTGTATCATTGTTTCGTGTAAATGAGTAGAAGTACATATTCCTTTCACAAACTTTGTGTGTGCGTGTGTGCAATGTGTATTGCTTGTGTGATTGCCCTAAACAGTGGCGCAACTAGTCCCTTGGTAACCGGATGGATTAGCCGGGTTCTGGTGTAGATTCAGTTAAGAGACCGGGTAGAAAATTTGGACGAGTCAGGATCGTTTGAATGTGGGGTTTTTTGTGTCCGGTTGCAGGAGATAATCAGGGTTAGTGGTTGAGTGAGCAGGAGGGGGTACTCCGGTTCTCTCACAACTCCTGGACGGGTAGTTTGGTAGAGTTGCCAGCATCCGGGTAGATCTTGCAATTGTAGAAAACGGGGGAGCTAGAGTAAAACGGGTTGTGAGGAATTCAATCTCTTGCGGACACCTCGGATACTGTCCATTCCGGTTAGCAAGTCGTTATAGTATTTTTGAGAGAAGGGGGGGAAACCGGGTTGCGCTTGTGTGACCAGCTGTGAATTCGGGATAAGTCCATAGTTGAAGAGCAATCCGGAAAGTACCCGGACTAGGGAGTTGAGTTTGGAGAACCGAGAAGTGGTGAATCCCCTGTCACGGAAATCAATAGGGGAGGGTGTGACTTTAAATCCAGCATCCTTAAAAATGCAAATGGAGAACCCTCTGAGGGAAAACAGAGGTTAAGGGGAAACCGGATTTAGTATTTAGGTTAGACCGGGTGGAGTACGGTTGGTTAAGCTTCCAACCCGGACAGAGACCGGATCTAGTCCTAACCGGATCAGTCAGTAGGAAAGATCCGGTTTTAGTAGGGAAAAAGGGAGTTCATTGGTGACCGGAAGAGAGCAGTCAGCAATCCGGGTCAGTTTCCAGAAACTTCCCACTTCACAGAATCTCCGCGGAACGATAACCCGAAAATCACCTTTATGAGCATTTTTAATACAAAGAAGTGCGCTCTAGGGGAGTATCCGGTACCACGTGCTACGACACAGACAAATTTTTGGCGCCGCTGCCGGGGATTCTAAAGCTAGAAAGTGAAGGAGACTCCCGGAATTCGGAGTACAGAATATTCGGAGCCGAATCGTGACCGGATTAACTAGAGGACCCCTACTTGTGGAAGTCGCAAGTGCGAGTCCGGAGGAAAGAGGAGAAGCATCCGATGGTTACCGGATTCGCTTCATGACTCAAGAACAATCCAGTGAAACTGACGCGAGGAGAGTTACAAGATCCGTACGGAAGAAGGCAAGCGCTTGTGGTGGGCCATTAGCATTGGCAAGAGAGTTCAACCCTCCGGGAGAAGAGACTTACTACGCCACTTAACCGGAGGAAGTTGTTTTTTCGGTTGTGGAGCAGTACGGCAGGGAATTTCAACCGGAAGGGGACGCCCACCCAAATTCAGAAGAAGAAGAAGAATGTGGGGAGATGCGGAGATGGATGGGATTCCACATCCGACAGAGGAGACCGGCTAGCCTCCGGGAAGCTATGGAAGCTGCTCAAAACTATGAGAATTCGGCCCAGTCACTCCGGAAGTCGCTCAAGAGGAATGACCAGAAGGAGGAGAAATGTTTGGGGCTATCTGTAGTAGTTGACCCAAAGACACAGTGATTAGGCTGGCCAATATCCGTGTGCCCATCTTGTTCATATAGTACTGCTCTTGGTACCCCCTGGAACTGATCTCCGAAGGTATTCCTGGTCCAAGTAGATTAGTCTTCAGGGTGTAATCTAAAGCGTCAGAATCCGAAAATCCTGCCCACTCATTCTCGAGAAAATCTCCTTCAGCCGCCCCTTTAGCCTAGTGTTTTAGAATATCCCGGGCTTCTTCTGCTGCTCTCCTCTCCTACTCGTCTTTGAGCTGAATTTCCTTTAGGGTATCCAGCATAGAATTTCTGAGCCGTTCCTCCTCCTTCCAATCTTACTTAGTCTAAGCCTTCCGTGGTTCTGGTACCTTAGACTCATCTTGAATTGGAGGTAGTCGTGCCTTCTGTCTTGGGGCCCTGCTCATACTTGCGACTTCCACTGGGTCCTCTGACTCGTTCAACAACTCAATCTCCACGTCACTCACATGGTGGTCCTGCTTTTTAGTCGTCAGTTCCCTGGCTGCAAAAAAATGGTCCCACTGTGCCTTTAGAGGACAGTTCCAGCTCCTATGTCCGGTCTCATAGCACAAGAAACACTCCTTTGGTCTAGCGCCAAAACCTCCCTCCTGGCCGCTACCTCCTCTTGGATTTGGTAGCCTCTGATATCCATGAGTATAGTTACCTTGGCGTAGTGTTGTTGGTTGTTGAACACACACATCGTTCACTCCTACTGGTGCATTCCCATCCTTTTTAGCACTTGGACCATTTAGGTTTGCCGGGTTGTACCAGCAGTTACCATCTTCATGACCAAGCTTTTTACATATTCCACAGAACCTCCTAGGTGCTTCCTACCCTGGTTCCTTCTTGGTCACACTCTCCGTCTTACTGGTGGTTTCTACCTTTTTAACTTCGACCTTGGTTGGCTTGCCACTGGAATCTGTGTAGTTTTCTTCACACCTCAAAGCACCATCTTTCAACTTCATCAAACTCCGCACTGGTGCTACACTGGTTGTGATCTTAATGTACTCTAGTAAACCAACCCGAAAGTTAGTGATTCTAAATCCCTCTCTAGGATCTGACTGAAGGCATTTGATCAACGTCATGAACTTGTCATAATAATTGTGCACCTTCTCCCAGTCTCCCTGCTTGAATGACTTGAGCTCCCGGTACACCGCCTCATCTGTAGTCTGGTCCCAATACCTTCTTCTAAAAAGAGCATTTACATCCTCCTATGAGCAGTAGAGATGGCTCTCTAAGAAATTCTCATACCAAGCACTTGCTTTATCAAGTAGGGTGGTACCCATTAAATTGATGATCACATGTTCATTTGTCTCCCCGTTGTGCCACAAAGTTTGTTCAAATAGCCGAATATGAGCATCTGGATTTGTCCTTTCCTTGTACTTGGAATAGGGAAGTGGTTTCGTCTGTGCTACGCTGACCGGTACCGTCACTAGTGGTATCCCTGGTCAAACTAATGGTGGATGTACTGGTAGTACTTGCCTTACAGGGTAGCTGTTGCCCCCCGCTGTAATGGGTACTCCTATACCCACTGGTGGCCTAGAACCAAAATCAGTTCTTCCGCTGGCTTTTGCTGGCCTTCGGAACCCTGTTCCTATTCCTGGTGCTCCTGCTTCAACGTCAGCTCCTCCACCTAGCCAGTATACCAACTTCGGTGCCTTTGGTTTATACTCATCACCAGTTAGGTGGTCAACGTAGGTCTATAAGATTCCTCCTCCTCCCAATGGACTTGTTTGTAACTTGTGATTGAGAAAATGGCTATCTGCTGGTCTTCCTAGTGCAGCAGCTGAGGGAATTGGGATCCCCATTGCTTCCACTTCTCTTGGATGAATTGGTCTCTCCTCCTGGACCTGTGGCTGGTCGTATCCTGTCTATGGGCTCACCTTCTGTTGAGCTTGAATTTTTTGACTTTCCTCCCTTAACGCCTCCTGCCACTTGTATAACGTAGCGTGGCGATGTGCTTCTTGTCTCTCCTTTTTCTTCTGGTCCTCCAGTCTTTGGGCCTCCTGCCACAAGTGCATAGCCTCCTGGCGTAGTAGGTCCTGTTGTATGGCCTCTTGCCTTTCCGCTGCCTGCTTAATTTCTTCCCTCCGTTGAGCATCTTGCCACGTTCTTAGGGCTTCTTGCCTCTGTCTTTCCTGGTCCTGCTCTTCAATCCTCTTTGTCTCCTGCCATATCCTCATCACTTCCTTCAACTTGAATTCTTCTCTGTTCTTTTCTTCCCAAGCCTCGATGCTTTCTTTGAATCTGGCTGCTTGTCCCAACCCCTCCATTTGCCTCTTATAAAAGTCCTCCATGGCTTGCTGGTTCCTTTTGTCCCTTTCAGCCTCTCTTTTTGCTTGTTGGCAAGCCTTGAATTCTTCCAGTTGCCTTCTGTCTTCCTCTTCCTCATCCAATTCTCCTCCTTGAAATTAGTCCTGGGTAAACTGTACCATCTGCTTCTTGGAAGACAGTGGCACTCGCCTACTGGTCTTGTGCATTTCTGAAAGTGGGGCTGCTTCTCCTGCGGCCCTATCTTCTGTCCTTATCTGGTCCAATTTCTTCTTCAACGTCTCCATTGTTTCCACCAAATCGCCTGGAGTCTACTCTCGTGGTCTAGAGGTATTTGGTCGACTGTTGCATCTCTTTACTCCCTCTTGATAGTGGTCATATTTTGCCACCGTCCTTAGGTGGGGGTACCAACCCTGCTGAATATCTCCACCTCCAGGTCTTGGAAATTCTCTCCTACTAGTCTTTGGCAATGGCAGAATGCCTTCATGTTTCTTGATCTCTTCTTCCTCTTGCCAGTTCTTGAAACTAGGTCCAAGTTCACCCATGACTGTTCTATCTTCCTGCTTACTCCCATCATCGTTTCTTGGCTGGAGTTTTCTCCCACCAGGTCCATATCGATAAGGTCCCCGGTTTTTCCTCTCGCAATGCTCTCCTCCGAGCTGATCTACCCTTCCATGTTTTTCCTTGTTTCGACTGCTACCCTCTACTCCTTGAGCTCGTATCTGGCCTGTCTTTCAGGTGCTTGTCTCCTAGCTATGTCTTCCTTGTCCCACCCTTGGTAGCCTCCATCGATTATAGTGCAGGTACTGCTTCTCCCTCATGGTACTGAATTTCGGGTCTGCCTTGCTTTTCCAGTAAGCCGAGTCTGCCCCCTCCAGGTGCTCTCTTGGGTAGGTGTTGTGGAGATCTTTTGCCCCAGCCTTCTTTTGGTCCCCTGCGTGCTAGTCCTTTGTAATCCTGCTTCCTTCCCAGTACATCCCTTTGCGACCCCAGTCTGGTCCTTTTTGGGTCCATCAGTAGCTACTGCTCCTACTTAGATTTCTTTTTACTACCCTTTAGGTTTCAATGTTTTTCTTAAGCTAGGATTTTTACCAGATTATGGTGCACTTCGGTCTTACAAGTCTAGTCCTAGGTGCATTTCCTATGCTCCTCTAGTTTTCATATTGTCAGTCCAGGAGAATAAATTTCTGGTGTTTCTAATCTTAATCTTTCCAATCCTGATGTTTTCTTTATTTATTTATTTATTAATTAATCCCTTCTAACTTTGCCTACTATTTTCTAAAATGCTAGATCAGATCAGTAGAGAACAAGAGGGTACTTAGATATGAGAGACTATCCCCCTTTTTCTCTGAAGCTGTCCTCAGCTCCTAGGAATTTGTCTCTTGTTCTGGTTACAGCCACTTGCTCCCTCCTGTTCTGGAACTTGCTTCTTCAGCCTCCTTTGGTGAGCTACATTCACCCATCTGCTGCCTGAACGCTGTCACCATCACAGGTTCCAATGAGCTCTCTAAATCGTCTTTGTCCGCTCCCTCGATAGCCACTGTGCCTATCACCACCTCAACACTACTGCTCTAGTACTGTGTTGGCGTGTGTAGCAAGAGCCACATGATCCAAACTTTAGTATAGTCGCAAATGTGAAAGGTGGTTTTTCCTACACCTTTAGTTAATAATCCAGTGTTCTAAAACTCTACAAAAAAATGAGTACTACTCCTTGAACTGCTCTTTGTATCTGCTCCTATGAATGAAATCCTATAACTTAGATCTTGTCCAATTCTGAAGCAACTTCTTTAGATCTAATGCATACTTGTCATCCTCTAGGGCTGATCTACAAGACCCACCAGCTCACAACCCAGATCTGCAACATCCACCACCCAAATGAACTACCTCTGATCCTCAACCCTAAAACTTGAATCTCAAGCATGTTCATAACTTAAATCCATTGAATCTATTAATATTGATCTTTGGAAATGGGTATAATCATACTCCTAACTGCTCCCCGTACTGCCTCGACTCTCCAAGTATCCAGGTATCTGAGTCTGTTCCAGCAGCAGCTCTACTCTATTGTCCAACCTCCACACCATTCCACACACACACACTAAGAGAGAGAGGCTCCAAACAAAGAGACAGAGAGAGAGAGAGTGTGAGCCGGCCCCCCCCACTTAATACCCCCTCCTAACCCTAATCCGCCGCCTTCATCCATCCAGTGGATTTCATCCATCTAGGATTTCATCCAGGACAGTTTTACTGCTGTCCAAAGCAGTAACTAACAGTTTTTCCTGCCACAGTAATCAACAATTTTATTGCCACAGTTTCTAACAGTTTCACCCTACTACTGCCTAGGAAAATACCAGGTTAACAGTTTCATGGATAAAAGTAACTAGAAAATAGTGCAAAGAAGTCTATCAATATGAATTTTCAAAATTGAAAAAGTTCTACAAGTGAGAATTATTAATGAAAAATTTCTATGGCGGAAATAAGGTCCGCAACAATATCATCTTTTGGACTCTATCCATGCTAAAAAAACTCATGAAAACTTGGAACTTCTCTTTAGCACGACATCTTCATCTACTATTATCCTTCCACAACATTTGGAGTCTAACCTGAAAAAGTTGATAAAAGACATCATCACAAGCCTAACCTATCTAATGAATCGCTGGGTCTTTTGCAATCTTGAGCGGAGGCGGCTGGGTCTACACTAGGTACGATTTCGGCAAAAGATCCAATGTATTTTGTGTACATTTTACTCCTCTAATTACTAGAAGTACTTTTGGTGGATTGATTGCAATTGTTCATCAAAAGTCAAGGAAACTATGGATTCATGATTCTAGGATCTGATTCCAAAAATCTACCATGTACTTGAGGATCAAATTAACTTGGATTTGAAGATAGAAGGCGGGGATAACATCGACAAAGTACTTACTATATTACAAGCACTTTTTTTCACCAATGGCGGCCGATAATAAGTCAGAAAAAAACACAAACTTTTGGAAATTCAACTAGTAGCCATTCTGCAATAGACATATGTTGTGCTTCCTATACAATAAGATCAACAAAAATAATGATTTTTTGGTCTTCTTTCTTCTGTAGAAAAGAATGGCCATCTGACTTCTAAATCCTAACGGATATCACTATTATGGTCTCACTATCACGAAGAATCCCTCGCGTATATAATACTCTACCATTGTGCAAATTATTGTGCTTTGTAGATGGTTCCTTTGGCTTCCACAGAGTACTTTCCAGTTATTTGGCAAATTTGACGAACATTCATTTGTCACTAAGTACTTTGTAGAGGATGATTGAAGCATGTCATTGAGTTTCAACCTTGTAAAAGACCTTCTTTATGGAGTTACTTACACTCTTGCACTAAAGAGAAAGTTAAAACAATAATTCTTGTAACAAAAAATTGTACTTGAAAATGAGTACTCCCACCAAAGTACTCTTTTGACGTACTTTTTAGGGGGGTGCAGTGTACTACCACCTGGTTGCCTAGCCGTGGTAGATAGAACATCACAGACCATAAAAATGGCCTTGAACTTCAATGTGTGCAAGGGATATGCAAAGTTAATATGCAATTGCTCAAATACAAATACAAATGCAAAAGTAGAAGGAAATAGAGTAAACTAGGAAATTTTGAGAAACTTACATTTTTGGTGGAATAGAGAGGATTTTCAGGATGAAGGTAGTTGATGTTAGTCTACTAATAAAAAATCTTTATCTTTCAATTTTAAAATTATGACGTCACTTCCTTCTACACAGTAGGACTGTCCGGAGAGATAAGTAGAAACGCACCATTGTCATGAAGGCAAGCATATGCAAATCCTATAGTTTGTCAATGTACTCATTCTAATGTGGAATTTGAGAAGGAGGGTCGGAAACACCAAGGACTCTTAGCTTGTTGGGGTACTCTACAATAAAAAAATCAATTTCTAGTTATTGTAGAAGCTTACCATCAAAGAAGTATTTTTAGATGCACCACCCTGCGCGGGAATGAAGATGATGAGGTATTAGGGAGAAAGAATAGGGGATAAAAAAGTACCTCAAAAAGACTAAAGAAAGGGGGCTAAATGTGAGAGATTGCCACCTTGGAAAGAAACTCAACAATCTCATTATATTGGGGATAAAATTTATCAATCTTCTTCTTCTCATGTGTTATTTGAACAAAGGAGTTGTTGACAAGAAGATCAAAAGAAGAATGATTTAAAGAGCTTACACTACGCTTACTCATTATGAGACATTCCTTGGTGGGAAATATGAAAACAACAAAAATGGAAGTGGCTGGAGCGGACGACTTCACACGCTTTGCCATCGGCTCCAAAGTTGACAAAGCAGGGGTAACAAAAACTGTAGGCCAAATAGATGTAGATTTGGGTGCAGAAACCAAAGCCACCTAAGAAGTGACTGGAAAGCAACCGATAGTTCAGTGGTCTGAAGAACATCGGCTTGCGCTTGGAACCCTGTTTAGATGTCGTGGTTAGATTTTGCATAAAAGCAACTTCCTTTTCAGGCGTTGCTTTCTCCTTCTATATACCTAGTCCAATCAAACTAGGTTCCAAAGAGTCCGGTAGAGTAATGTTAAAAGTTGTTAAGTAAACAATCTAGATACCACCCACACCGGTCCTAGTGCAAATTTTTCTAAGCTCTCATGACCTCTTTAGTGAGCATGAAGTCCTTGTTGTCCCGCTCAAGATATTTAAAAAAAATTGGAGGGCATTTAGAAATGGCCTTTGCATGGAATTAAACGTACTTGAAATATTAATATCAAACTATGTGTGATGCAAGCTTAAACAAGTCTTTCTTCTCAGTGTGATAGTTCTTGTTGATGCCGTTATCAATAGCAAATTATTTATTAAACGCGATGTCTTAAAGGGAAATTCACACTTGCTCAATGTAGTCAAAGATAGTGGGAATTAGATCACCACTATCTAGATGGCAGTTGATGGTGGCCTTTTGATCACGAAGAATGCCTTGAAATATGACTCCATCTTCAATGGTGAACTGCAAAAGAGATGACTGGAGTAAGAGAAGGACGGAATGAATTGATAACAATGTCTGATAAGTTTATAACAAAATTCAACAAGCATTATATCAACTCAGATTGTAGAGAAATAAGAGTACGTATCCAAGACTACCAAGTAGCTTTGTCAAGCCAAACTAAGAACATGTCATCAACAAATTGAAGTGCTAGAAAATCTTAGTTGAACTCAAAGATTTAGGGGTTGATTTCAATGTTCAAGCCATAGAATCTTCAAAGAAGGATACATAGCCGATGTGCCAAGCATCCACAGCTTCTTAAGTTTCATCTCTAGATCTTCATCGTGACATACATACTGAGATTTCACCTCATCAAGGAAGGTTGAAGTGTTAACTGGATCAACAATAGGAGGCATCTTCTTCAACTCGCTCTTGTAGTGAACCTTGGTTTTCTTCACAGCCTTGTTTACTAGTTCATCAAGTCCTTTGGCGGTCCAATCTTCTATCTTGGGATACTTCTCACAATACTTTCTATGAGCAACAGCAACAACGTTTCCAATCTCTTCTTGCATTTAGAATTCAACAAAATCCATAGAGATTAACCAAGATATAGAAACCAAAACAGAAAAAAAAAAAAGTTGTGTTGTAGATATAGTGGTATACTTCGTTGAGAAGAGCATTGAGAGTTAACGATCAATGTGAACCACGTATTAGTCTTAGGACCTTTTTGCTTTATCCTAGACAATCAAAGTTCCTTTTGTGACACCAAATACTGGAAGTATGAGAGGTTGCAAACCAATGTTATGGAATTGATAGAGTCGATGCACAAGGTTCGAAGTGACATGAGACTTGTTGCTCCTCCAAAGATAATTAAGGTAGAATATGAATTGGTTTGACAGGGTAAAATACATGACAATATCAAGCTTTGAGTCATGGAAGTTCTACTAATTGACTTTGTGGAGAGCAAGGAGCATCTAGTCGATATATCATTTTTGACTCAAAGATGATGCTCTCAACAAAGTAATGCCATTTTAGATCATTTGGATGATCTCGATCAATGATTGGCATCGAAGTCTGAACCTTATGATTACCATCTCCTACTTGGAACATTTTCCCACAAAACACACTAAGGATGAGATCGGCATCAAGAATGCATTCAAAGTCTCTATTGATGCTTATCCAATGAAGACTCCAAAAGGATGTAATCTCTAGAGTAACAAACTTGATCTTACCTTCGTTATCCTCAATGGCTACATAAAAAACACCATTGACTTCCATGTATCCATTCTTTAAAAAATGTGATGCCAGCTTCATAACGTCGTTCTTCAGAAAAGGTCTGACAACAGGACGGTATACCATTCTACAAAGGGAAATAAGCAACCTAGATTTGTAAAAGGGGGTAGAATCAAAGACATTCAATTCAAGATCTTGTGTTTGGAGTCTCCCTCAACAAAATAGATTTGACTTGCAAACGAACATTCCGCTTCCTTAGCCGTCCTGTTTGCGTACTTTCTCCAAGGTAAACATAGTCATTTTCAACAAATTTTAGAGTCAAAAAATTTAGTATTTAAATGGTCAAATCATGGCATGTCATGAGCCCAATCATGTAGAATGAAAGAGCACCTTTAATGCTATCTTCATTGTTCTGAGACTCACCACCCGCATCCATTCGTGAATGATCTACAAAATTACTAAATATAAGCCATTATGTTATGGAAAGTCTAAAACTCAAAATCCATAAAAGAAAATTTAAGGACATTTTGCAATATATTTTGAACATTTAAGCACATTTTAGTCGTTTTTAACGACTGATTACGGCCATATTCTAGTCCTTTTGGCGTAACAACACCTTCCCAAACATCATCAAACTTAAGTGAATTGTAGAATGACATATATTATATGTAGTTACTAATTTATATTGCATTGTCAATTCAAATGATAAGATTATTGCTTAAAAATCCGTTAAATTAATCACTGGTTACAGTTTCATTTGGTCGTTATACTGTGAATGTACCCATTTACCACGCTAAATTCTATACCTAAAAGGCTTGGTGGTTGTGCTTGTATATACAGGGATTCTCAGAACATAGAAATTATTTCAGTGACTTCAAAGTCACGTCTAGGGACAAAGCCAAGGGACATTTCATGAAATAACTATGCTTTTTATAACTATGTTTTTTTTTCTTTTTTTTTCTTTTTTCTTTTTTGGAATTTAATTCTAGGTTTCCTCCCTAGCTAAATTCTACCGCATGTTTAACCGAACTGGATTAACTCAACTACTTGGTTAACCAACCACTTGAGTTACTTTATAACCAACAACTACATGGTGGCTTCTCAACTGGGAGTTGCTTCCCGTGTATTAAGCCTAGTCCTTGGGGCTTTTTATATAGCCCGTTCATCCCACTACAATTGGTTGTGTCGTTGGACACGTTCACTGTACAGTGGGGTACCAATCAAAATGTCGTTTTCGAAATCGCATGTGAGAAAATTTCAGTTTTGCCAACTTTGAAAGTCTCCCAAGAGCTCAGGAATCGGTATTTTACCACGAAACTGTAATTAAAGAATTATCTTCAAGTTAATTATATGTATGCCAAATTTCAAGGCCAAAAGATTTACTGAACGAAAGTTATTCAAAATCTACCAACATTGGTATTTTTTCACTACTGCCAACTTTGACAGCCTCCCAAAGATTGAATTATTATTTTTTTGCCATGAAATTGTTGGAAAAAAAACCTCTTTATGTTAAAAACATATGATGAAAATTTCAAGGCCAAAAGATGAATGGAAAAAAAGATATCAACAATCTACCAACATGTGTAGTTGTGAGGGAAACCATTTCATTGCGACCAACTTTGATTACTATGTTGGTAGATTTTGATTAACTTTTTTTTGGTAAATCTTTTGGCCTTGAAATTGGCATATATATAACTAACTTAAAGATAATTCTTTAGTAACATTTTCGTGGTAAAATACCAATTTTTGAGCTCTCGGGAGGCTTTCAAAGTTGGTTGTACTCAAAGTTGGTAGCAATGAAATGGTTTCCCTCACAACTACACATGCTGGTAGATTGTTAATATCTTTTTTTTCATTAATCTTTTGGCCTTGAAATTTTCATCATATGTTATTAATATAAAGAGGTTTTTGTTCCAACAATTTCATGGAAAAAAAAGAAAATTCAATCTTTGGGAGGCTGTCAAAGTTGGCAGCAGTGAAAACATACCAATGTTGGTAGATTTTGAATTACTTTTGTTCAGTAAATCTTTTGGCCTTGAAATTTGGCATACATATAATTAACTTGAAGATAATTCTTTGGTAAACGTTTTGTGGTAAAATACCGATTTCTGAGCTCTTGGGAGACTTTCAAAGTTGGCAAAACCGAAATTTTTTCACATGCGATTTCGAAAACGACATTTTGATTGGTACCCCACTGTACACTCTCTCCCTCCATGCGTTCTTACCGCTTGACGGCACATTGAATTGCGAGCCGTAAAACGCCGTAATTAGTATACCGATCAGAATTGATGAGCGACTTCATGGTTGCGACAGATTCATGTTGCTTGTACATCCTACCTTGGCTCTTTCACAAATGAGTCTTATTTAGGGAAAACCTAAGTTTACTTGTGAGTTGTTGGAAGAGGAAAGCTGGTAGCGAGAAGCGCTCTATCTTGTTGTCAAGGGAGGTTGTGGGACAATCTAAGCTTGTTACGATGGTGTTGGGCTCCCAAAACAACGGACAACAGGTGTTGTATAATTTTTGTCAACAACATCACTCCTTTTCTCCAATTGGTTGTAGTCAATGCTTGCTCTTGTTATGAGTCTGTTGAATTTTTTCTCTGGTGAATGAACGATAACAAGTTGTGGTAACCTGCAGACACCTCGTACACGTCAAGTGGCACACTAACAGTTTGCTCTTTGGCATGGGTACAGTCGAGGGTTACCATTTTTTGAGGATCTTTTCAAAACCTCCAATTTGAGCTTCTCGATTGTCAACTTTTCGAGATGCTGTTCGACTTGCTCTGCCTGGTCCTTCATTCCCTGGTGTTGATGTTTATTTTATGGCATAAGTATAGTGTATTTTCCTTTGGTTGTAACTATTTCTACCCTTATTTAATCAATTAGGGTGTCACATGTTATTGCAACCTTTTCAAATGTTGCTCACAATGATCTGGTTTCTCCTTAGCGTTTTTCTTTTTTTGGGTTTTCTAGGCTTTTAATCGATTGTTGATTTTATCAACTTTGATTAAACTTCTTGCCCCTTGATATGCATGTATATGTATGTACTAGAGTGGGAGCATTTTAAATGTTGGTCATTCTTGTGTTTGCCTGTTCAAACCACTGGGTCCTTTTGTTTGTAATTATTGAAACGACTTTGGTTTGACGTTTTTTATTATAGCTTTATACTCATATCATTCATTCTCATGAAATTTTATAAGACTATGACGTTTCGTTAAAAAGTCTTCTTGACTTCAAGCCTACATTTGTTTGCTTTGACTCTTTTGATAAGATGATTTTGTTGTAGAAACATAATTGTATCTTTTCTTCTATCATGAGTATGACTTCTATATGGGAAGTAGAATCTACTCTGATTCTATGAGAGAAGTATCGAACAATCCCTTTTTTTTTCCGTCCCTAACAATATTCAAGAGTGCATATTGCGCTAGCTACTAACTGAGGATCTGCTATGAGAGGGTATAGTTTGCACATTTCTTGGACAAATCATAGTATGTCTCCAAAAATTACTTTTGTACTCTTTGAAAGCTTAGTAACCCTTGTGTGACATGCTTTTCTAATTCCACATTCAAAATCTCATTTAAACTCCATTTCAAGCATGATTTTCTTTTTGATTTACTTTGGTTTTATTGTAAAAGGAATATTACCCCTCAAACATGCTTTATTTGACATTTAAAAAATGCCATTTCATGCAACATATTAGAAGTTTTAGGGTTTAGGGTCTCCTAAGTGAGTGGAGCTTGCAAGTTGCAATTCATTGAAGGGTTAAAGAATCTACTGCAAGCCTAATGGGCTCGATAGTGTTGAAGGAGAATCTTGCTCATAACTTCTACTCTATTGAAGGTTTGCTAAATGCCAACTAATCAATTTTGAGGGATTTATAGTTTGTTTTAAAAGAACTAAAGTAATTTGTTAAGATAAATATGCTAAAATGGAGGTTATAGGAGATTTTGGATGAAGTATCAAGTATACATATGACCATTATCTTTGGATTAAACAACCAGTTCTAATTCATGTCTAAATCCATTAGAGGTTACAATTGTACGGCTTGCTTGTCAGGAGCAAGGACGCCACATTATAAAGAAAAACAGTTTAACCTCCAAAGCAAGTATGATGTAGTGCTATCACCTACCTGGTTGCAAGTCCCTTTCTTTCTTCAAAGTCGAAGGCAACTGCCAAAAAGATTTGTACAAGCATAGTGTTCTAATCCATTAAAAGCACACTTTGCACTTTAGTTTCAGAATATGCCAATTATTTCATTTTTGTTCAAGTATTCAATAGAAACACTCTTATCTATGTACAAATTAGCTACTACATACTAAAAAGAACCTGAATGAGTGCCCTAAATACAATAAGTCTAAGTACTACCGTTGTAATTGAATACAATAACTACATATCTAATTGCAACATCTACTTGTACAACGCCATCTCTCAACTACTCAGCCAACTTGCTTTCTGTTTCGCCAAACAAAAAAAAAATTCACAAAACGTCAATATTATGCTAGTATATCACCCCACATCCATGAATGACAACATCCTGGTTCAACAAGAAGTACTACTTCTAGAAACTATCATGGCTCTACCATTTGTGCCAAAATTAGGATCCAAGAGAGGCTGCAAATCAAGAATAAACAACATAGGCATCATGGCAACTATGCTTCGTCCAATCAACAAGGTTATAGTGTTTCTGCAAATAATATCCAACAAGAAATGGCAGGTGTTCCATGAACGGTATTTCTAACCTTTTTCTTGACAAAACATATAGTGGAATAATACCGGCCGTCCGCAACACCTTCAAACACCTGCACAGGACACCACATTTCAACATGAAAGCATTAACTACATACTAGCAAAACAAACACTTAGATACAACAAAATAACAATCAGATATCCACATAAAAACATGCCAAGAGATGTTATAATGATATCTAGTTTTTAGTGATTCACAAATATAAACATATGCGTGGTTTACCAAGAAAAACTGAAAAACCTCATAATAGAAAACCTCACTGTAACTTTCACTACGAGCATCCTACTTGAGCTGTAGAGGGATGGATCACAATATAAAAAAATGTTTTGTAAAGCACAGTTTCACATCAATTTTGCAATTAATAAAGAGAAGCTAAATGCACATGCAAATTACACATAACTTGCTTGTGATCAAATACTAACTTAGTCAGGACATCAGACATTGAAGAAGTAATTACAATATCCCCAAACTTAGAGTCCACTTACCTGTTGCATTCTGTCTATAGTCACGGCAATCTTGACTAATTTAAAGCATTGTTTAACAACTCTACATGAGAAGATTCAAACTACCCAAGATCCTCCACACCTTGGTGAAAGGGTTAATTTCGGTACCCTAAACTATCAAAGCACTCAAAACTTTTTGTTGACTCTGATGCCCCTTGTTTGTTGTCTAGTCTTGTTGCTCTACAACCAATGTACTCAAAATTAACTTGTTGAAGACATGCTCTCCCTCACCAAATTAGAGCAGAAACATGAATAAGTTCAATCCAATGCCTCACATTGCAAAACAACATCTATGATGATCTCCAAGACATGTATGGTTAACTACTAAGAAGAAAAACGCCCCTTCAAGCCCTGCTTTTTTGGAAGCATAGAAAAATTTAGAAGAACATATAAGGTTGGTGTATACGTACACAACAAGCTTGTCATCACTTAGGAAATAACTTTGAGATCTAGGATTCAGTAGCCGCTCATAACAAAATCCACCAATGACTAAGTCACCAGGAACATATTCATTGCCACCAGCGTCCTTGAAGGCAGACTCAACTTGTTGAGTACCTACTGTACCGAGCATGATCCAAAATCTAGGAGAAGAATTTGGGTTGGCTCTCAAAACTATGTTATTCCCAACCAAGACCAAATCAGCTATCCATTCACCTCCTAAACCAGCTTCAACTTCCTTGTCTGCATTGTACATTTCTCAAATTCTTCCGGGTTGTTCTAGAAGTACCCTAGTAGTTTTCCATGCTGGAACATGGTCTTGTTAGTAACGTTGGAAGCAGGCATTACTATCAAGGCATGCAAAGCAACAACATGATAAATCTCTAAATTGTAGTAGAGTAGGGTCTCGGTGAGACAAGGATCAAACTTAGAGCATTTTTATGCTTCTAGGTATAGTTTTTGCCTTCCAAAAATTCTTCTTGTCAACGTCATGCTTCATGATCTACTACACATGTCTATTAACGTGGCGAGGGACCCTAGGCTCAACAACATAAGATTTGTTAGTTTGCTCCCTGAGATACGCAACTACCTTAGCACAGTTTTGCAACTTCACACTTACAGGCTTGATTTGTTCCAATCGTATTTTGCATTTCACAAGAGCTCCAACGCCGTCAACTTCACCCTTTCTATGACTTGTAGCTTATGAATTCCACACCAACCGGCATCCTTCACTCAATTCTTCAGAAACTATTAGTTTTTGGTACCAATTGACAAAATACCAAGCTCTTGCAGACTTGAATTGCCCGCTACATCCATCACTCTACACAACATAGTTTCGAAGAGTAATACCTTGCTCCTTCAAGAAATTCCAGTGGGGCGTCATGCAATGTTGAACATATAGTGTGCCATGTTCAGGTTCATTTGACACGTAGTAATGCAAATCTGTTAAAGGTGATAGAGGAATGCACAAAGCACATACACAAATACAAGGAATGCGTAGAAAGAGATGTCTTTACTCAAGGGCTCTCCCGCTTAAGTAGTGTACAGTTGAGGTGCCCTTTGGCAACCCATATGGGATAACTCAACAGTACAGGCGTCAAAGGTAAGCCTTTGCCGCAACCCCTCTCCCACACATCAATTATTCCCACCCAAACCCCTTTGGCTTCTAGCAACACTACCCTTTATCTACTACTTCAACACTCCCACTTTGCCTAGAGCCAAAGCCTTTTAGTCCATATGCTATTACTACCCTTTCGTGTTGATCTCGTGTAAGTCCCTTTGGTAACACATTCATTTGATGGATTTCCAAATTCATGGCCGCCCCAATTGAAAGAATGTATTGAATGGTTGTGAGCTTGGCCACATGAGCAAACATCTCATGAAAAATGAGCTTTGCCACATTCTTTACTTTGTAGCACACGTCGTCACCGCAAACATCTCTCTTTGCACAAAACACCCATTTGCAACCAATAGAGTTGCTATCGGAAGGCAATTCCCATGTGCCATTGGTAATCAATGACTCATACTCATCATACTCCTCATACTCCTCTTACATAGTTTGCTCCCACTCGACCGCATCCTCAATTTGCATTGCTTCACGAATGGTTGATGTTCCATCCGATAACGCCACATTCGCATGCTCGTCATCATTTTGAGAGAAGATGTGATTCTTCCACCACTCTCCGGGCAGCTTGCGTGTTTGTTCGGGACATTGCCGATTTTTTGAAAGAGCGTGCTCCACTTGCACCTCTTTTGTGCCTTTAGTGAAGCTCGAACTCGATGGAGCCTCCAACCGCCATCCTTCTCGCTTTCATCTTCATCGTCAACATTAAAGATAGGAGATTTGGAAGATGTGTCCACAATGATGTCTCCACATCTCCCACTTGGACCTTACTCCAAATGCAACCCAACCGTTGACTCATCACAAAACGTGACATTGCACGATCTAGTGATCTTCTTTTCAGATTGCTTCTCCACCAAGTGCTGGAACTCTTCAAACATGCCACGAAGAGTTTTTACACTCTTGATGTGCAAATGGCCGGGTTGACAATGCCACAACTCCAACTTGTCGTCTTTAAGCGCCAACGCCACTGATTCCCTCATATGCACTTTCAAAAACTTGACGTGGTACAAACCGTCGATTTCTTGAATATTGGCCACCTCTTCTTGACTCGGTGACAATACAAAGCTGCCCCTGTCACTAAACTGAACATGCAAGTGTTTTGCGACCAAACTCCTTATCGATAAAAAGTTGGCCTTTAGTTTTGGAACGTGGAGGACATCCTTGATAGTGATTGTCTTCACACGGCCCTTCATCTTGGTTTCCACTACAATTTGGCCTTTGCCCACGGCCTCAAGCACCGTATCATCTCCCAAAATCACTCTCAAAATCATCTCCCAAAATCATCTCCCAAAATCACTCTCTTTAGTGAAATAAGATGATAGAAATGAAAACAACTCCTTTCGGGTGCCATGTGGCTCGAGGCACCCGAATCCACAATCCAATATTTCACACTACCTTTGCATGATACGTGACTTGCCATGTTTGCAAATTTGTAATCATCATCTCTCATGCTTTCGTCACAAGAGACATAACTTGTGGTGAAAGCATACTCATCATCATTGTCACGTGTCTTTGTGTTGTTGGCACTCTCACCTTCTTCATCGTTCCTACACTTGAAACAATACCTTGCGATGTGACCCTTCTTGCCGCAATAAAAACACACCTTGTCGCTAGATCTCCCACTACTTCCGTTCGTAGATTGCTTCACCATAAGAGCCGTACTATCTCTACGAGACTCATTCTCCTTTCGCCTCACAAGCTCGTGCAACAACAGTGATGTCACATAGTCCAATGTGAGTTCGGAAATAGGCCTTGATTCCATAGCCACAATGAGATACTCATACGAAGGTGGTAGACTTTCCAAGAGCATCATCACGATGTCCCCATCCGAGATGGTCACGTCCGCACCATTGAGTTGATCCGCGAGTGCTTTGACATTGTTGATATGCGCCAATATGTCGTCTTCTTCCATCTTGATGGTGAAGAATTTGCGCCTCAAAAACAAATTATTGGCCAAACTCTTGGCTTTGGGAATGTTGCAAAGCTTGGCCCATGCTTCCGCGGATGTCTTGCACGAACGAATGTGTGCAAGTTGCGAATCCGAGAGATTGAGGGCCAAAATGGCAAATGCCTTCTTCTCCCTCCTCATGTATGCTTGCATGACGGGAGGGTCCGAAGTAGAGTGAGGGGGTTTCTCTCTACCATGATCAATCTCCCACAAGTCCTTCTCGGCCATCACCATCTCGTCCTTCTCGGCCATCACCTTCCGTGGGTGGAAATTCACCCCATCGAACTTGTCCACCACCTTGGGACCCTCGCCCTCATAAGATGCCATGATGTACGTCCCTCCACTCAAATCAACCCTCAAAACAAACACTCCTTTTTATGATTTTTACTGGAATGTATCACCTTTGTGTTTCCAATGCCTCTTTGACAACCCTTAACCTCAAATGAGTACCTTTGTGCTTCCAATTGCTTTTTCGACAACCCTTAAATTCAAATCATCAAATCAGCGTTTTGTACTTCCAATGCCTCTTCAACAACCGTTAACCTCATATAGCACCTTTGTGCTCCACACACACCTTCCAACATTCAAATGCGAAGGGTCCTACTCAAATTGCAAAGATGTTCACCAAAACACTTCAAATCACTCATTGGAGCTCTTCACTACTCCGATTGAATCAAAACAACACCTCAGTGTTTCCAATCACTCAATGCACGTAATTGACACCTTTATGTCCCTCAATAGCACTTAATCAATGCTCATAGACTCAAACAAGCCCCTCAAAACCCGAAATGCATTGAAATTGCTCAAAACCGCACCTTTGTACTGCCAAGTGCATTAAACAACTCCACATGATACTTTTGAGCTCCCAAAGGGCATGAAACACATGCAACACCTCTTCCCAAGTGCCGAAGCACTCAAAGCAGATTGTAGACTCTTCCTTTAGAGCCTGAACACCTCACAGATCGTAGACTCTTCCCATAGAGCCTCAACACCTCAGAGATCGTAGACTCTTCCCTTAGAGCCTCAACACCTCACTGTTCGTAGACTCTTCTCTGAGAGCCTTAACACCTCACAAATCACTTGCAATATCACAAGTGCACAAGCTTGAACAAAACAATGTTCCACTTACAAAAAGGGTTTGGAATCAAGAAAGCAGAGCACCAAAAGAAGAGGCTGACCAAGACAAGTGCTCCAATATGCAACTTCAGCCCTTGCGCACCGCCAACTCCAAGAAACAAGACTCCTCTAAAAATTCAAATCTGTTCCCAAAAGCTCCAAATCAGCCTCCAGCCCCTTCAACAACGACTTCCTATGAAACGCTTCAATGCAATCCAACACTCACGCAACAGACATCAGTGGGCCCATAACTTGTTAAAGGTGATGGAGGAATGCACAAACACATACACAAACACAAGGAATGCGTAGAAAGAGATTTCTTTACTCAAGGGCTCTCCCGCTTAAGTAGTGTACAGTTGAGGTGCCCTTTGGCAACCCATATGGGATAACTCAACAGTACAGGCGTCAAAGGTAAGCCCATGCCGCAACCCCTCTCCCACACATCAATTATTCCCACCCAAACCCCTTTGGCTTCTAGCAACACTACCCTTTATCTACTACTTCAACAACATCCTTATGTATCAATGGCTCATCATTAGAGGTAGTCCACCTTACGTTCAATCTATAAGTTATGTGCACATGAATGGTAACTTGAAAATTGTGCCAATGCATATTTTGGATTTCCTTTCGCAACTTTAGTGTATAGTTCTCCAAGAAATCAATGTAACTAACGATTGTATTTTGTGGATATATAAAAAACAAATCTTTGAATTGAACATTTTGCCATGTAGCAATATATATGAACAATGAACTCTTGTAAACTAGACTTCAAAGCATTTATCAATTCAGAGGGTTTAGTGTTTTGTACTCAAAAACTGACGCTTTTCTTCGTTTTCCATTCTCCATTACACTTGTGACTTTGTACTCAATACACTTCCACTTAACCAGCATTTTGGATGTAAGCTCTTCAAAAACAAATTTAGAGATTGTGCACACCACAATTAGAACACTCTCCTTGTAGACATTTCCTCCAGTGTGTTAGTCTGGGTAATTGTATGGAGATGAGTGAGACCAGACTTAGGCCAGCAAGGCTGCCTAATCAAGGAAGACAAGGAGGAGGGGGCAGAAGTTAAGGAGTCAAGTTGAGTTAGTCAGTGATTAGTTTAAGAGGTACGTGCCCCAAGTTCCATTGTATACCTTGGTTCCCCAGGAGGGTATACAATAATGTATATCGCTTTTACGTTGGATCTCCATTGGTATACGGTCTTGGACTTCCTTGGCGTACTTGGACTCCTTGCAAGTTAGACAAAGTCAAAGAAAGCTGTGTGATAGATGAGGTAGACTGGGAGTAACTAAACTAAGTAAGGGTCAGTTCCTAGACGTCGTTGGTGTCCTTGGATTAATGAGTGTTTTGAAGACAGAAAGACTGAGTATAAGTGAGAATACGCCTGAAGACGGAGCTTAGAGCAAGGACAGCTTGGTACGAGGAGTAGTTAGAAAGTATAGCTATTCTGCCTAAGCATTTGTATTAGAGTTAGTCAAGCAGGAAAGCACATGTTGTCCCAGCCTTCCAAGTTAGATATCAGGATGATGAAATCAGTAGTGAAGACAGAACAGTAGAGACAGAGAATGCAAGAACTTATGTTTATTCCAAGGATGTAATAACGCACGTATACAGTATAGAGACTAAGTCCACAGAACTATGTTAAACAGAGGAATAGAACCCATGTATTACATAAACATACAACCATGGAATCCAGGTTTAACATGGAATAAGCAAGGAATGACGTCCTGGTACAACAAAACCAGAGCATAACTAAATGCTCATAAGTCTCAAAAACCAAGAGTGTCTCGTCACTATTGTACACTACTCTTATACTTAAGCCTAGTCCGTAATCTAAGCAAAACACTGCCAGTTCCACCGTCTTCTATCTCCTTGTCCTCCATGGCGGCCGTGTCTTGGTTCGGTAACACAGTGCCAAGCCAAATACTCAAGTTTCTCGTACAAAACACACATCCACAGATGTTTAAGGCTGTCATAGGTTTCATTCAAAGTCGTCACAAATTCCAGAGGTCACTTTGCCAGCGGGATCATCACAAACAACTAAACAATCACAATTACAATTGGAATAAACTTGTTGCTTAGTTGTCCGTGTGTTGTTCAAACTCACGCAGAGCTCGGCTAATTCTTGGTGATTCCGACAACAAGTATTCAATTCTTTCAATCTCTTCACCCACTATGGCTCTAAATTTTCAAATGAGCGCAAACAGCACTTGACATTTGGATTCTTTTGCTTGAATGTAGTATAAAACTCAAGCTGCCATGGTGCAAAAGCAGAACTCAGAGACCATCACAAAATGAACAAGGAGCTCTAAAAAGAAAAAAGAGAACCTTCTAAGCAACTAAGGACAAAGGCTTTTAAATGAGATGTCTTCAAAAGCAGTAAGCACTAATGCAAGGTTATCTTAGTAGCGGCACAAAGGACAAAGCAGCTTTTAAAGCATGTAAAAATTGAACAAGGAACAATTGGATCTTCTATGTTTGTAAACACTAGTGCAAGGAGATTTTAGTAGTGGAACAAATCACTAAGCAAATGTCAAAGCATGTAAGAAAAGAAACAGTTAACAATAGGAACTTCTAAGTCTCAAAGCACTACAATGAACAATCAAGTAGCACCCCCTCCCCCAGCAAGAAGCAACTGCAAAGCAATCATAAAGCTTAGAGTTAGATGAAGCAAAAATAATGTGTAGCAACTGATTGGTCACTAGATGGATCAGTGCTTTTTGCTGACACACGCTTTTTTGGAACAAGGTAATTACACATAGTGTCACCTAAGCAAACTAAAATAGACTGGAACTTTGTGAAACGAAACATAGCAATAATCAGCAGATCTTTAAACTATTTCATATTCTGCAAAAAATAGTGGCAATAATTAGTTGTGCAAAGTAATCTGGAGGGACTTCTAAAGGAGTATGTTGCTGAAGAGCCTAAATTCAACTATTTAAACAATGAAAGAAGCAACCACAATCACAAAGGGAGAATATAAAGAAGTCTAATGAACCACCCTTGACTAGAAATGAACATCACCATATGGTTTCAAATTTGAATTCTTTCTTAAACCCTATTCTAGTTGCAACTCATGAAGCTTCACCACCATCAAGGGGTTTGAAATTAGGGTGCACCAAGGCATCAAACTCAAAAACTTCAAAGGTGAAGGCACCGCTTAGTCTAACGTAGTGGAAAATTGTGTTGAGTTGAGAAGTACCTGCGATGTCTGCAAGTATTGAGCGGGGTGGACAATGCGGTCATTGGTTCCAATTCATTTACGCACTATGTTTCTGCAGATTGGTTAGATTGTTGTCTCCGCACTCTAAAACTCCACAAGGAGATCCCTCACTGAATCAAGCATCTTAGTGCTCAAGTTTTGAATCCTATCCTGTAATCAAAACGCAACTTGAGTAGTGTCGAGAAGAATTCTTCTCTCTATCTCCCTAAAAATGATTCTCTTGTCAACCCTAAGATCTCGGCAACCCCCCTCCCATATCCATGAGTTGCGGCATAAGATGCAAACGTACACACAATGTCCTTTGCCAATATCACTTTGGAATTGAAGCAATCTGTTAGGTGATCTTGCATCCTACCTTTCCAATTTGCAAGTACAGCGTGGTTCAACCTCACATTTTGAATACATCTCAAATGAGGAGGGACCATTTCACTTAGAAAATGTTGACTAAGAAGTTTTTCTAACGCTTAAAACTATACGTTTTCTGCGTGGCCAATTTTTCGTGTCGCTACAAACGCTACAATCTCACGAGCACAAGTGCCACTAAGCCTCTATGTTTGTCTAGCATAAGCTTCCCAAGACTTGCACGGAGCATTCTGAAGTCTATTCAAAACAATTTGATTAGCAAAATCTAATTTTGCTTGTTTCCAAGCTCTACAATGGCGGGTGGCTTTGTGTCTATTCCTCCTTTTTTGCGCATACCACAACTTGTAAGCATCCGGATTGCTGGGACGTGAATCTACAATCTCTTGTCTTTCAAGCTTTATTGCTATCATCTCGCCCGTGGAGGTGTGTTCTTGCACCTCCCTCTGAAATTTGCTTTCATCACTCGACATTGGACCCTAAGCCAGAAACTAGCGGCGACAAAAGAGATTTTGTTGTGAACACCCTAAACTCTAATCAATTGTAAGCTAGAAGCCGCACCCTAAACCCTAAATCAGAAAGAAAACCCCGTGTAGTCCTCTTATAATTCTTGTTTGACTCTACCTACAAAGAAAAGACTCAATGTTTGCAAAAATCATACGTCCTTTGTGTTGCAATCTCAAATGCATCATGAGCCATAGCCGACCACAGAGCCTCATGGTTTCTCAATGCTATCTAGAAGAAAGTGAGGTGGACGGAGAAGATCAAAAATTGCCCTACGTAGCCGTAGATTTGACTCAACGATCTATACTGTACAATTTGATTACAGATAGTACAAACTTTCATCCATATTTTAACAGATTCTATCTATTTTACATGACATTTAAAAACAAAAGTATTGGTGACCCGTGGAACGTTATGATTATCCTAATAATAGACATCTAGGGATACTTTCAAAACTAGCATAACTAAATCTAGAGTATAATATTATCATGCCTGTAACTTTGGTTTGACATAAATTCAATTTTCTTTGAAGAAAAGAGGTGAATAAACGTTCCAAATAGAAATTTTTATACCTAAGGTGGCTAGTGAAGTGGTACTTCTACCCATCCACACAACAAACTAGAACAATAAATGAATGAACTTAACTTAGAACACCTAGTAGCTCCTCCTTGTAAGTGACTGATCGGTAATCACTACCAGAGGGAATAGAAACTACTAGAGAGTGCGTAAAAACCAAGACAAAACCAACACACATCTGTTGAAACCAACAGAGAATGGGTTTAATATAGAAAAAATTTAGTCATCTGCACAGAACCAACGAGTTTTTCCTTGGAACCAATAAGTTCCTGTTGATTTTCCTCTTGGAACCAACAAGTTCCTGTTGATTTTCCGGAATCAACTGTTCCTAACCCGCACAGAACCAACAGAATTTCTGTTGATTTTGTGCTAGTTAGGAACCCCATTTCTCTAGTAGTGCGAGGAGAAGGAATTTAGGAAGAAGTACGGATAGGCACTCCCGCTGCTAGCTTGGAAGTCCGAAATCAGTGAATTTAGAACCAAATAACAAACAAAAATCTCAGTAAGGACTACTCGGTAAGCAAAGAAAATAGAGAAGGAGAAGGAAAATTGACAAAGTAATTGTATATCTTGGAAAATGTGGCGTGCCAATGAGATTGGCTCTATTTCTTTTATACAACAGTACAACCAGATGTGACAATCAGGTCAGAATGGTAAAAACATTGATAGTTCTTCTTTCTCGACAGGAGCTCGGTAGTGGACTACCAAGATATGGGAGAGGTAATTTTTGAAGGAATACATAAAATAGAGACAATGAAACTCTACTCGGTAGTGGATTTGGGTCTTCCAACCTCACCCCGGTAGTAGATCGGGGACTACTGACCTCACCTTGGTAGTAGATCGGGGACTACCGACCTCACCTCGGTAGTAGATCGGGGACTTCTGCCCTACTCGGTAGTAGATCTGGGAGTATCGAACCTCGTTTTATTCAAAAACGGGCAGTTAGGGTTTTTAGGATAGTAAGGGGTAGCCCCTACCGCCATAAATAGGAGAAGTAGCATCCATGATGGCCTTTTTATTTATTTGGAGAGAGTAGCGCTGTCACGCGCACTTAAGTGATTGCTACGGAACCAGGAATGGCGGCGGACTCGGCAGGAAACGCGATAGGCAACCGGATATTGGGGGACGAGCCCCTGACGGACCCGACTACGATCCGAACCTTCAATTAGGCCACCTTAAATTGGCGGCTCACTATTCATTTCTTCCCGGTTCCTCCAGCCCTCCTCGCCAACCCCATTTCGTGTTTCCGGAGAGTGTACGGGTTAATAGTGAGCGCCCGGAGTTAGAGAAGAGTGAGCGCCAGAAACTTAGGCGGAGTTCATAGAAGGAAGAGAGTGCGCACCCGGAAAGTGAGGCGTGAGAGCTCTTGGAAGTTAGGCGCAAATTACGGAAGAGAGAGAGTGCGCACCTGGAGAGAGAGACGCGCAATTCATGGAGTAGAAGAGATGCGTCCGGAGGCAGTGGCTATGGCGCGCAGGGGAGAGAGAGCGTTAGGGTTCAAAATCCCGGAGAAGAGGGTGATTCCGGCTATTCCACAACACTCGGGCAATTTTGAAGATTTGGTCATAGATCTCACGACCATAGGATGCTTAGGACTTCTTCGCCGGGTGTGGGATTTGCAGGACGCGAAGATGTTGGTGGACATCTTGGGCGGAGCCATGGAGTAAGCCTTCCGGTCGAGTTTCATCCACGCGAAGTACAATCATTTGACCCGGGAGCAGTGGCGCTTCACGTATGGCTTCCCGAAAACCGACAACGACCTCGAACCGGGCAACAAGGGAGATTCCGAGTAGGTGAAGAAGCGCTTCATCTCCCTCTCGAACCACAACGGGTTCAAGGTGGAGGATTGCAGGAATCCCCAGGAGCTGCGACTTCTCCAATTTGTGGTTCCAATCCTCAGCCCGGAGAAGCCCACCACTATCACAATCATGTACGTGAAGGGCAAACTCTCCGCGCTGTATTACAAGAAGAAGATCAACTCGGGCTTCTTGGTGCACCGGAATGCCAACCGGGCGGCATCCAATCTCGGAGGTAAGAAGGGTTGTCCTCTTGCCCCTTTCCTTTATCATCTGTACGAGAAGCGCGGATGCATCACGCAAGAGGAGAAGGCGAGGCTGGAGATCCTACCAATTCCGGGAGAGAGGAGTCCGGCCAAGAGGAAGGTAGCGCATCCGGGAGGGGAGCGGAACTGGGCATGGCATGCACATGAACACGAGGAGGACGCAGGAGGCGATGGTGACCGGAGCGAGTCGGAGGAGAGGGAATTGGCTTGCCCAGTGAAGAGAGAGGCCAAGGGCGCCTCAACCGGACAGGGGAAGCCGACCGGAGGAACGCCTGAAAGAGAGAGAAGATTCGGCACGGGAGCAACCGGGTGACGCCAAGGCCTTGCTCGAGCAGAGGAGGGAGAAGAAGGAGGACCACCCGGAAGAAGGATAACCGGGTGGTGCCAGGCCGCAACGGGAGGAACGGCAGAAGAGAAGGGAAGACTGGGAGGAAGGCCGACCGAGTGGCGCGAGGCCTCGACAAGAGGAGAGGCAGAAATGGAGGGAAGACCCGGAGGGAGGCCAACCGGGTGAGGAAGGGCCGCAAAAGGAGGAGAGGAGGAAGAAGAACGAAGATCCGGCAGAGGGCCCAAAACCGGATGATGGAGGCTCCTCGCGAGTGCGCACCCGAGAGCAGCAAGAGGAAGCTAATCTTCCGGGGTGATGGAGAGGAGGACTCGGAAATCCAGGAGGTTACTCTGCTCTGGAAGAAGAGCCAGAGTCAGAAGAAGACAACTTCGGTGAACAGTCAAGGAGCTCGTCCCACGGACAAATCCGGTCCGAGCAGCCGCAGGAAGGATACAAAGGAGAAGGAGAAGCGGAAGCCGGAACCGGAAGAGGACAACAAAGAGAAGGATTCTGAGGTGGACTCCGATGAGGATGAATCCGGGGACGAGAAAGACCGGGAGCAGGGGCCTGCCACGGGAACGGAACTAGCCCGGGGAGCAGGACCACCCGGAGAGGCACAGGGAGAGATCCCCATCCACGCGGCAGCGGATATTCTACTCTTACTGACCCGGGTAGCCCTGGACGTGGTGGAGGAAAGGTATACTCCTCTATTCACTGCAATGTGGGAATTGGGAAACATCCTAAGAAGCAAGGACGTACTGGAATACCTGGGGCTGGTCAAGAAGCTCCGGAAGGAGGTCAACCGCTCCCAGAAGTAGGCGAACCAGGCGACCTTGCTTGCGCTGGAGCAGAAAGATGAGCTGCGCAAGAAAAAGGTGTACATCCGGAAGATGGAGGGGCATATCCGGAAGCATGAACAGCTCATCCAACGGATGGAGGAGACCGACCGGACCTGCATCACGAAGGTCGTCCGGTTATTCCAACCGGAGGGGGAGGTACAGGGCAAGGCTCGGCTGTACGATGCGAAGATCACCCAACCGGGAATGGAAGGAGCAGCATGGGTGAAGAACATCGTGAAGGAGTACGCTGCCAAGGTGGAGGAGACATTGGTGGAGTTCCGGGCACTGGTAGAGCAGGTAATCTCGGGGAGCCCATCCGTCCCTGAACCGGACGTGGTGGAGACCAACAACCGGGATGAGAGAGTACCTATGTCCGAAGATGAGATGCAGGGGACTTTCCGGTTGTCTGTGAATGCTCCTCAGGCGAGGGATTTGGACAGGCTGCTGAGGACCGGGAGTTCACCTCAGGAGCATACTTCGCGGCTTGTGGAAGAAGTGGAGCCGGTTCAGGTGGTCAATCCAGGAGGAGCAAGCCCGGCTGATTTCCTGAACTCGGAAGAGGACATGGTGGAGATGGGTGCCCAACAAGGTGAGGAGGAACAACCAGAGGGTGGGCCAGGAGGTAACCCAGACGGTCAACTGGATGGTGCGCAAGGGGGCGAACTGGACGTGGAGCAGTAGGCGGGACTTGGTGAGCATGGGAGCAAACCGGCTGTTCCAATCCAGGTAGAGAACTCGGACAATCAGGAGGGGCAGCAAGTGGAAGAAAGAAGAGCGGAAGAATCGATGCCCGGGAACTCCGTGGGTGAGCTGGATCCAGGTTTAGTGAATCCGGCCGCGTAGGTAGATTAGAATACTTTTTGTGAATAGACTTTTTAGGACTTAAATGTTAGTGGCAATTTAGGATAGGAATTGAACCGTGGAGAGAGCTCCCCGGATTTCCGGATCCCGGGTTTGTAGGATCTGAGGATTTCCCAGATCCATGCGTTTGGGGTGGCTTCTTATCAAGGAATGTTCTTCATTCTTTAGGTCTTTTTTGTGTACCACCGTTCCGTGTAAATGATTAGAGGCGCATGTTCTTTTCCACAAAGTTGTGTGTGTGTGTGAGTGCTTGTGTTGTTGCTTGAATCAGTGGTCCAATTAGTCCTTTGGTAACCGGATGGACTAACCGGGTTTTGGTGTAGATTTTGTTAAGAGAACGGGTAGAAGATTTAGAGGAGTTAGGATCGTTTGAATGAGGGGTTTTCCGAGCCCAGTTGCAGGGGATAATCCGGGTTAGTGGCTGAGTGAACAAGAGGAGGTACTCTGGTTTTCTCAAAACTCCTGGACGGGTAGTTCGGTAGATGTGCCTGCATCCGGGTAGATCGTATAACTTCAGGGTACGGAGAAGCCAGAGTAAAACGGGTCTTTAGGAATCCAATCGAACCGGACACCCCGGATACTGTCTATTCCAGTTAACAAGTCGTTGTAGTATTTTGGGGAGAAGGGGGAAACCGGGTTGCACCTGTGTGACCGGCTGTGGGTTTGGGATAAATCTACAGCTGAAGAGCAATACGGAAAGTACTCGGATCGAGGAGTTGAGTTAGGATAACCGAGAGGTGGCGAATTTCCCATCACTAAAATCAGTAGAGAAGGGTGAGTCTTTAAATCCATCACCATTAAATGCAAATCGAGAACCCTCTGAGGGAAAACAGAGGTTAAGTCAAACCGGGTTAAATGGTTAGGATAGACCGGGTAGAGTAGGGTTGGATAAACCTCCAACCCGGACAGAAACCAAATCTAGCCATAATTGGATCAGTCAGTAGGGGAAGATTCGGTTTAGTACGGAAAGAGGAAGTTGATTAACGATAGGAAGAGAGGAGTCACCAAACCGGACCAGTCTCCGGAAACTTCCCACTTCACAGAGTCTCCGCGGAACGATAACCCGGAAATCACCTTTACAAGCATTGTTAATACGAAAAAGTGCGCTCTAGGGGAGTATCCGGTATTCCGTGCTACGACAAGGACTTCCAACCTCACCTCGGTAGAAGATTTGGGACTCCTGCCCTACTCGGTAGTAGATCTGGGATTTCCAACCTCACCTCGGTAGTAGATCTAGGACTTCCAATTCTACTTAATAGTAGATCTCGGACTTCCGGACTATACTCGATAGTAAATCTAGGACTTCCGGACTCTACTCGGTAGTAGATCTAAGATCTCAGCATAGGTCTAAGGTGAGAAAGGAAGGTAATGGATAAAGGTTTCTAATTGTAAATGCAGCAGCAAGTAGACAGAAGAGAGCTGAATGTAGAGAAGAACCCTGCAAAACACACAAGGAAACAAAATAACACAATAGGAAATGAGAATGGGAAAAACAATGCTTGCCAAGAGGTTTGGCACTACTGCATTTATACATGTACAACCCGATCTGACTTGTAACAGTTAGATCGGTCAAAAAGCCGTTTTAGATCTACTTTTGGAGGTAATTTGGGAAATTACTGACCTAGTAAAAAAGGAGCTTGGTAGAACTATCGATAGGTAACTATTTTACCATTAACAAAAATATTTTCCTAGATCTACTTGCTGTGGTAACTTAGAAAATTACCAAGGTAAAAACTTAGATCGATAGACCCATCGATATCCTAATTTACGGTCAACAGTATTTCCCTTCTAAAACCAAGTTCACACGTGGAACATGTAAAAATATAGTTTAGACAAAAAAACTCTTCTAAGAAAGGACTATGCATTGGCGGCACGCTAAAGACGGGGGGAGGGTCGACATATCAACAACAGGGCGTCATTGGAGCTTCCTCGGTTGCTGCAGTGTTGTTGTGTGATCCTCCTAGTGTGCCTTCAGATGGCGGGCGAATGTTGCCTTGCTAGACTGCAGTGGGGCTGAGAAGATTACCAAGGCAGGATTGCTCAAACAGCAAGACTAATCCCATGGTCAGTAACGGAGGGGCCTGGATGGATTCTCCTTTCGAGAATGCCCGACGCTTGATGATGTTGGTATCGGTCGATTGTGTTGGTGATTGGTCACCTTTGTCAAAATTCGGATGAGCCTATCGGTAGCGTCGAAGCATGTAGAATGTGTTGGCTTGCACTTCCGCATAGTGTTGTTCTTCCTCTTTGGTCTTCTTGAGCTCCTAAAGCGTGGCCTGCAGCTCTGTCAAAAGTGTTGCGTTGGAAGTCATCTGTGTCAAGAAGGATTGTCGGAGAGAGTCAATGGTGATGTTGGCCCGGGTCCTCTTGGTTTTAAGCTGATCGTGTTCTTCGGCTATCGCGGTTAGTGAGGTTTGTTGCCTTTGAAGTCTTGCGGAAGCAGACTCCAATTTGGTGCTGTACTAGTCTTGTTTCCTCCAAATCAGGGTAAGGTCGGAAGTGTGCTAGCGAGGTAATGCTGATGCGGTAGCGAGTTGCGCTTCCAACTCAATAATCCAATTTTGCGTGCAGTCGTGTTGACATTGGTGTGTCTCGCGGTCCGAACTGACGGTGAGGTCGTGGAGTGGAGTTCCTACCTAGGCTAGTACCTCAGTGTTATTACCTGCTATGCAATGCAGGAGACAGACCTTCTGTTCGAGGTTGCAAAAGGGCCTGGAGAAACTGTCCGGTAGGGCTGCGTCCGATAGTCGCGTCGTTGGGGGAGTCGAAGTTGGCCGCGGTGGTGCGAACTGTGGGGAAACTTGGATGCCAATAGTCCGGGTGACTCCAATAGGATGGGTACCTTGGAGTGGTGGTGGCGAGAAGAGTGGCTGTGTACAAGCCGGTGTGGTACTCGCTAGTACTGGTTGATGATCTGGTAGTGAGGGTTCTCCTCGGTAGTACTTGGTGGTGTTGGGGGCGGGTCTTGTGGTGGCGGCGTAGGTCGAGGTTGAGAGTGTGTGGAGGACAAATCATCGCCGTGCACGCTTGGTGCCGTTCTTTGTGGTCGGGGCGTTCGCCTGCCGAAATTCGTGTAATTCTTCATCGGCCGTTTGCCAAGTCTGTGGTCTGACCTTCCTTTTCGTTGTTGATGTGGAGGCCTAGTGCAGTCGGTTGCGGAGTCGTGTGTGGATACCAGGGTTGGTGATTGGCTTGCTAGGAGTTGGTAGAGGTGGAGATTGCCGCCAATTGCCGGGTGAGGTCCGGATGACAATACTTGGTATTGAAAGGTGGTGTGTCGTTGGCGGTGGTGTCGTGGCCGGTGCGGGAACTGGCGCGGCCGGGTTGGCAGTTGAGAGGATTGGTTTTCATGCGCGGAGGAGCATATCCCTGACTTTGGCCGAGTAACAGTGCGTTGATCAACCTTAGTAAAAGGTCTAGACCTCGGTTTGGAGTTGTCGAAGCAGCGTACTGCTCCAATCCTAGCTCTCGGTACTGTTGGCGATAATGTCGTCTACTGTGAGGAGGAGAAGCATACAACTGTGCAAAGTATGCGTCTGCTTCCACTTGAAGTAGATGCTCCGTACAATCCCGTACTTCTGAGCTTCTAAGTCAACTTGTCCTTTGCAAACTCTACATACGTGGCTGTTGTGTTGGTGAATGAGGATGAATCCGGTTTTATTGGTCCATTTGTCGTAAGTCTTAGGGTTGGGGCTGAGGTTGACCGTCTTTGTCGCACTAGGCGACAGGTGGAGTATGGTGGTGATGGTAGCCGAGGTATTTACATAGGTCTCACCGTATACATGGCCGATGATTGAGTCGCGAGAAATGTGGGCGATGTTGATGAAGTTCTCCACGACGTCGGCTCGGACATGGGTACGGTTCTACGGAAGGTTAACATAGAATTCGAGGCCGACTCGGTGGAACCAGGCGCGTTTGGTTGGGTTATTGGCGGCGTAGTTTCTCCACGCGGCCATGTAGTTCATCGGATGGCAGTTGATTTCCTGCCATGTCTTGCCTACCGGTGTCGCTGTCGAGGTGGTGGAAGTAGTGCGGCGGCCATCTACCGCCATCTTCTTCAGTACTGTCATCCTGCAAAAACCAACACGAAGAAGAACGCTCTTTTGTTCACAGAGGAAAGAGGGAGGATTTGCTATCATGCTAGAGGAAGGACGAAGTCTAAGCCGCGCTATTCACCTCAATCGAGAGTGTTAGTTACAAGAATGCCGGAGGGCAGCAGCTACTGGCCGTGATGGCCGTGGAAGAACTACAGTAGATGGAGAAGGAGGGCGGAGACGGACAATTAACCGAAAAGGGGAGAGAACCAAGGTAGAGGAACAAGGTATGGAGGAAAGGGGCTAAATAGTAGAAGGGGAGAAAAATGAAATGAGTGGCGGAGGCGGTGGAGTGAACAAAGAAGTAGTGGATCCGCCAAGTCTAGAGAGAGTAACTAGGTTGGGTGGCGGCGCGGTAGAGTTGGGGGCTGCCGAACCTAGCTTTGGATGGTGCGGTGTTTGTTGTGGTCGTACCGATGTTGGCGGTATGTTCGGATGTTGGTGCGGTGTCGACAGGTGGTGTGGTGTTTGCCTAGACGCGGAACTCGGACTCAGTGCTGGAGCCATTGCGGATTTCTAGGTTGGAGCTAGGTTCGATGCGGTATTTCAAGTCGGTGTTGAGTTTCTTGTTGTCACCGGTCCTGTTGTTGTCCGAGCTGTTGATTGGAGGACTAAGTCGTGTAATGCTAGTTTAAGAGAAAGCACCACCGTATAAAATTGGAGGTTGTGGGGGTCTCATCGGCTTCGTCTTCGTCTTGTGTGTCCAGTTGGAAGAGGTCAGCGCTTTTGTCGCGGGCCGTCCTTGCTGCTTGATGGAGCTGGTCATCATTTAGATATATGTAAGGCTTGAGTTTGTTGATGTTGACAGTGATGGGGTCTCAGAAGGTGTTGTCTCGGAACTGATGTGTTGGTTCCAAGGTGGTGGCCCATTGCGAGCGGTTCCACGATGATATCCCTTGAGTTTCAAGGGCTCAGTAGCGCGATTCGTCCAATCGCTCCAGATCTGTAATGCGAGCTGCGAGGACGCGCTGGGGCGTGGAGTCGGTCGGTGTGTTCTTGGTTGGTACTAGGTACTCGGAAGGCATAAAAGAGGTGATGCCATATCAAAGCTGAAATGGGGTATGGCTAGTACCAATTGTGAATGCAATCCAGGACGCAAATAAGACCGTCGGTAGTTGGCGGTCCCAGTCAGTCCTGTTGTAATTCACCAATTTCAGGAGCAGTTGGACGATCAGTTTGGTTGTGGATTCAGCTTGTTCGTTTCCTTGAGGGTCGTAAGTTGTAGACGTCGTGTGGCGTAGCAAGAAGTGTTCCATAAGGGTGTGGATGACTTTGTTGTTGAAGTGTTCAGCTTGATCGTTGACGAAGTGTAGAAGATAGCCGAAATGGCTAAGAACTTTGCCGTATCCCTGGCTGTGTTGTTCCAAAGTGCTACCGCCTCGACCCATTTGGTGGCGTAGATCGTAGCTACAAAGATGTACCGATTCCCTATGGGTGTGCATTTGAGGGGGCCCACAAAATCAAGGCTCCATGTCATAATATGTTCCATTGGTAAGATGGAAAGTAATTTAGCGGTTCACAACAGCACTGATCTGTTCACACTCATTGCAGTTGCAACAGTACTAAAAAATGTCTCTGTGCAGAGACGGCCACCAATAGCCTGCATCAAGGATTCTCCGAGTCGTAATCTCGGTAGAAAAATGTCCTCCGGAGTTGCCGTTATAATGCTCCCAAATAATCAACGGAATTTGATCAACGGTGACAACTTTTTGTAAAGAAAAATCCTTGCTCTGCCGGTACAAGGTGCCATCTACTAACTAGAATAGAAGGGCTCGGTAGGCTAACCTTTTTTTGCGCTCGGTAATCGCGTCGAAAGGGAAGGTTTCCGTTTGGAGGTAGTCCTGGACGGTGGTGAGCCATTCCGGTTGAATGCTGAAAGGCTGTGCTTCGGAAGTGGCATCTGTAATTCCGAAAGCCGTTTCTGCTACCGTGTTCCGGGATAG
The DNA here is from genome assembly GCA_022496805.1 of Pohlia nutans. NCBI lineage: Eukaryota > Viridiplantae > Streptophyta > Bryopsida > Bryales > Mniaceae > Pohlia > Pohlia nutans. The sequence continues at coordinate 5,577,194 of CM040106.1, read as the reverse complement.
CGCATCAGTAATACCGTTTGTCTTTTCCGATTTGTAAACGACTCTGAAATCAAACTCCAAAAACAATAAGAGCCATCGAGCAATGCGACCTAAGACCTGAGTCTTGTTTACCAAATATACCAAGGCCATGTGGTCTACGTAAATAACAAATTTGTTATTGAGAAGATAGTGTCAAAATTTGTTGATGGCATACACCATTGCCAATGCTTTGTGCTCGGTAGTAGTATAATTCTTTTCGGCGCGGCTCAAAAATTGTGATGCGTAGACGATGGGTTGGTCGATTGTTCTGGTAGGGTTCTGAGCCAGCATAGCTCCCAACATGATATCGGAAGCATTCGTATGAATGTAAAATTCCAGCTTCTAATTGACGGCAACGAGAATTGGAGTGTTGACGTAATGCTTTTTGATCTTGGTAAATGCCTCGTCGCACTCGGTAGTCCTGGTAAATGGTTCATCTTTTTGAGTAAACATGGTGATTGCCGCCATGATTCTTGCATAGTCTCTGGTGAAACATTTGTTGAATTGCGCCAATCCGTTGAGGATGTCCTTGATGTTGCGGGGGTGAGGCATCGTGACAAGGGCGTCAATCTTCTTGGCGTTGGGAGATTTGCCTTCGGAAGAGACCACATAACCAAGAATGACACCGAATTAAACTAAAAAACAACATTTTTCAGGGTTAAAACTAATATCGAACTCACGACATTTCATGATACATTTTCAGAGTTTGTCGAGGTGTGTCTAGGTATTACTATACACGCTAAAATTGTCAAGGAAGAGTTTCATGAAATTCTCCGAGATATACTTTGAAGGCTTAGTTGACTGCGCGCTGGTATATCGGGGAGCGTTCTTCAAGTCGAATGGCATCACGACCCAGACAAAAGCGCCCTAGTCGGTAATAAATGCCGTCTTGTGTTGATCTTCCGGGGCAATCTTGATCTGATGATAGCTAGAGAAACCATCCAGAAAGGAGTACATCTCGTGGCCTGCTACCGAGTCGAGTACCTCATTGATAAAAGGTAGCGGGTACGGGTCCTTCTTTGTCGAGACGTTGAAAATCCACACAAATTCCAAGTTTGCCATTTTTCTTGAGTACCACCACAATTGGTGACAACCAGGTGGCGTGGTCCACTGGTTTGATAAAATCGGCCTACAAAAGTTTGTCAATGTCATTTTTGACGACTTCAGCATAGTTTGGATTCATCCAATAGCGTACCTGATGAGTTGGAGGGATGCTGGTGTCAAGGTCGATCTTGTGTGGAGGAATATGCTCTAGATTTCCACACAAGTCATAGTACGACCACGCAAAGACATCTTAGAAGGCATGGAACAACTCTTTCGCTCCGGAGAGGAGGGTCTCTAGTTTGGTAGTACCGATCCAAATGATATTGGGCTCCCTAGTAGTACCGAGGTTGAGGTCTCGTAAATGATCTTCATCTTTCTGAGACCACTTTGTTACGGAAATTGTTTTTACCGTCTCCTAGATCGATACTTCATCTATCGGAATGCTACCTTCAGTATAGGTAATCACCGGTAAAGAGAGGTCGGTAGTGTTTAGTTCAGAGGTGTTGTCGATGGCCAATGTTTCAATAGGTTGGAGGAACTCCTCGGCTAGCAGCAAGATAACTTCCTCGTCATTCGTAAGACCTTCCACGTAATTGTAGCAAACTAATGTGGCAAGAGTCGTGGCTTGAAAGCCTAATTCGCGGTTAATCCATACCGTGCGGATGGTGCCATTGATTTGGATGTGGTTGTTGGCCCAGTCGTAGACTACCCGAGCGTACCAAACCCACGGCCTACCAAGTAATAGCGTAAATGCCGAATTGACATCTGTACAAGAAATGACTATAACGATAATGATGTAGGGAATACCGTGAATGAAGATTTTTACATCGCGGAGAAGTCCAATTGGTTGAACCAAAGTGCTCTCGGCCATCCTTAACTTAAAAGGTGCCACTGTCGAGTTTGGTAGTCCAAGGCGGCGTCGCTCGGTTTCGGTGATGGCGCTTATCCCGGATCCGCCATCCAGCAAAACGTCATGCAAGTTGTGGTTGCCAATTTTTGTCAAAATAATGGGCATGTGGCGGTCAATGGCGACTACCTAATGAACCGCGACTGTGGTAGTCTCTGGTACCGCGACAAATGAAGTAGCTTTTTGTCCAAGGCTGCGCTGGATATGCTGGGTAATACTAGGCGCAATGGCCATAAGGTTTTATCAACTGATCTGTATCGTTTGTCAATCGATTTGTTGGAGGATGTTGTTGCAGATGTCCAAGTCTATATTCAAACTAGTCCGGGGGACTCGTGGAGTAGCAAGCTCCAACGGAGAGAGGTCTTGGAGATCCCGTATAGTTTGTATCATTTTCTCCCATAGTCTGTCCTTCGCTTGCCAATCAAAAGTGTCTGTAGTACGGGATATGTCGGTAGTGCGTGTGTTGTCGTTCGGTATGACTGGGTCTTGACAATGGATTTGACTCTGGATACAAGGTCCGACGTGGGACACATCAACTGCATGCACGTCTGTAATGACTAACGAAGAGCTTGGAGTTTGGGGCAGTTTCTTCTCTATTGTGTTCTTGACGGTGTCATCTAGGAATAGTAGATATCGATGTCCCCGAAGCTCGAGCGATCTGCATACATTGCATGGGTACAGTTGTACCGGTGTACCAAATCAAGAAAAGCTTCAGGTGTCGGTAATTACCGGTGTCGTCGTTGGTTGCGTATGGATTTAGTCGACCGAAGCTGCTTTGGTTTTATTTGTTAACCGAAGATTCATTGGATATTCCCTTAGGCTGAGTATAGGCTAGTCTATACCCGGTAGGTATAGACCCGGCAGACCATACCCGGTAGTACAGGCTGGTACAGGCAGGTACAGGCTGGTCGACCTGACTGTCTTGGTCGACCAGGTCTAACACTACTGTCAGACCAGCCACCTACATGTACTTTCCCTCTCTTTTAGAAAGGTGTTGCTATACATTTTGTACATCTTCTTACTGGCAGCCTCAGTTGTACTTCTTTCTTGTCTTAAACTTTCGTGTGTGTTCTAGTATGCTAGTCTACTGTGGTAGAAGTGTTGTTTCCTGCTCTTGCATTGCTTATTGTGTTTGAATCCTGGCTAGTTGCAGTAGTCTATGATTGTGCAGGACTCGACTTGCAAGCAGATTGGTGTTACTCCTAGTCAACAGGGCATTCTTCTTCATTGAAAACTCTCTTACTGCTTCTTTCAAACCCTACTTGCTAGTCTAAAGTCGAGGGTTATTGCGAGAAGTAGTCTCATTAGCTTGTAAGGTCGGTTCCTAGAAAACCACCTTAACATTTGGTGACCATGCAAAGTTGAGCTCAGAAACCAACCACACTGTTGGTCTAGTCAGTAGTCGGTCCTGTCGACTTTTGCTAGGCGCTATACGTTGTTGGGAAACAGCAGTCATCTGCTTCCTACACAAACAACATAGTTCTGAGCAAGATATAGCAAACGCGTATTTGTAAAACGCCTCGGAGGTCATTGTGTGTGACAGTCGGCCGGAGTAGTTTATAGTCGATAATGCTGACCTGGAATCTGTAAGAGCAGTTTGAGGAAAAGGTTTTTGGTGCCAAAGAGCAACCGACTAAACCCACACAAAAGGCTAGCCAAGCAGATCTTAGAGCCCGACCCCTACCTGCCGCATCCAGATCGACATCCCAGATCCAGATCTAGATCTAGATCGCAAAACAGCCACGTCACCATTATCATAGGAACATGTACACGTGCTACCGGCTCTCCCTTGCCACTTGAACTAACTACCAACCAGCTTTCTAACCCCCATTTCTATTGGGAGTGGCCAAACTTGCAATCGGAGGACATTCCACCTGTTGTAGTACGCAATACTACCACGGAAATGGATCCCCGACCAACATACGATATTTGGCGGCAAATTGCACCATCGACCTCTACCGACCCATCTCTACAACACTACATCGAATTCACACAACGAATGATGGATACCCCAGAAGGTACTATTTTTCACAAAACTTCCATACCACTGGGACCAGACATCCCGACTCTCCCGCCCCAACCCTTGGCTATACTACCCACCATCTATAGCACGGCTCATCAATAAACCCGCCCAAGTGTGGCGCTCCATGCGATGTCCAACCCGCCCTCTCGACGTAGGGTTCCAAACGACCCACTCGACTTAGCGGAACGACCTTCCACTGCGTATCACAGACTAGTAAGGTACACTACCAACCCTCCCATCATTTCTCATCAACGCCAGATAGAGATAAATCAATTATGACGTAGTAGGGAAGAATTAGACTCTCACCTTGCATGTCTCTTATCAAACCGAAACCGGAACCTCTACCACAGCACACTTACAGACGACCGCTTGCCTCAAAACCTTCAATTCTACCGATCGTCAACCAGTACCAACCCACACTACCCAGGTATGCAACTTGTGGTTCCTACGGTCACTACACTGAGCAGTGCGCGATGTCCAACCTCCGGTGTATGGCATACTCGGTAACTGGAGTCCACATCAGGCCGAAGCCTTCCTACCCAGCAGCAAAACTCCCAACTCGAACGACTGCTCGAAAACCGGTAGCTATGCCAACCTACAAGGAAGGTAAGTGTGCCATTACTCATATCCATCGATTTCTCAATGCACAGACTTCGTATGGCAAAACTGACGCTGCTATTACTATAGCATTATTTTGAAACTCGCTAGTCGACGCTTCCAACTACAACAGGTTCTCGACTTAACTAATGTCTTACCCACACCAAGACGTACATGGCATTCCTAATGCCTTCAAATACGGCTACCAGGATATCCACAATGTCGACCAGGCATACCTACGTTCCTGCAGTATATAATAGGATGCCAAAGAGTCGGTTGACGATTACTAAGAGCGGATGATGAAACTCGCCAGCCAACTTGAGGTCCTTTTGGCTAATAATTTCCTACTAAGCAATTTCCCAGTTGGTTTGATGAAGTATTTGCGGATAGACACAGTCGGACTACCCAGATCGACACTAGCTTAGGCCAAGAAGTCGCCCAAATTAGCAGAAAGTGCACTCCCCAACGACCTCGACTTGACCTCTACTACCGATTGAGCTGAGAACACCAAGCTATTATTCTGCAACCAATGATAAAAGCCAGGCCATCCCAAAGGCAAATGGTGGCTCAACCCGAGGAGCGAGAATGGCAAAATTTGTGCAGCGGCAAATACGACAGTCTTGGTGGCGGCACCCACACCAGTATTGACTTCATCTGAATCGAGGGGTCGACCGCCGGGGATGGCACGCCACGACGGATATTCCCTTGTTCTCTTTGCAAGACCTTGGACCACCTGACACACATGTGCCCCATGCTGAAGGCTCCAAAGATAGTCAAATTCCATAATCTGCAGATCGAGAACAAGCCCAACACGTCGTTAGAAGTCATTGAAGAACTACCGAACACTACAATTGGTGTCCTAACGTTTGCAGCAATTACCAGAAGCCAGTTGACCCCAGCGTAGTCGACTCCTGACAAGACCACGGAGACAACCAACTGGACAATCCAGGAACTACTACGTGATCAATTGATGGAGGAAGTTCGTCAACTCCAAGCCGAGTTAGAAAAAATGACTTCCACTAAAGACCTAAAGTTGACTGAGGACTCACCCTCACTCGACTGGGAGGCAGATGCATTACCGCAGCAAACGATCACCCCTCAAGACAACCCAGCCCAACCTCCTTAGGCCTCGGTCTGGCAAAAAATCCTTGATCAACTGAAGGACAGCAAATTGCACGTGTCTATCCGAGACTTACTACAGTTATCACTGACACTCAACACTCTCGTTCGAGACCGTCCAACTCATAACGGTCGAGGGTTGAGTCTAGAGTCACCATCCTTCACTATGGAGGAGGTGACGATAGTTGTTGCGGCAATTATCGACAAACACATGCCGGTATTCTCGGTCTCAATCAGCAAGAACATGGTGGACGACGTTCTGATTGATGGCGGATCCAAATTCAATGTGATCACCGAAGACGAACGTCGGCGACTAAGACTTTCCAAGCCCTCTCCCGCACCGTTCTACCTCAAGATGGCCAACAACACTATAGCACGGCCTAAAGGATTGATATGGGATGTCAAAATTCATATTCATGGCATCCCCTACATAGTCACTCTTATAGTAATCGACAGCTCCACAGTCAAGTCGGACTACCGATTGCCACTCGATCAACCCTGCCTCCGACATGCCAAAGTCATACACAACTGGGGCAACAACGAGGTCGAGATTATGGGCAACGGCACCATGAAGACCGTCAAGTTCAATCGATAATTAGGGTACGAGGCGGTTACACTACATGCGGTCATCTGTGACAACTTCACAGAAGGCATCACCGATGAAGAGGAAATCTTGATGGTCTCCAATCCGACCCTTCACACAGTGGGCACAATCAACAGGAATTTCCTAGCTACTGAGTCGGCACCCAACTAGGACAAACCAGACTAGGACAAACCCGACTGCTACGGCTACTACGACTGAGCAGCAGGGTATTTAGTATAGGCCTGGAACAATGTTGGTAGACGAGACACCAATACAAGACAAGCTATGATTCATGGACATTTTCCATTGGAATCACAACGAGGAGGATCGACTCAACCATATCAATGTACCCCTACCGACCCCAAGATGTTGAAGCTGAATGCCTATCTGAGCCCTAGTCTCAGAGCCAGCGCGGAGTCCCTCTTCAAGGAGTTCATCAACATATTCGCTTTCTCATACGAAGACTTGCGAGGCATACCAAAGCATATAGCAACTCATTGGATCAAGCTCGACCATTTTGCCCAGCCACCAGGCACGCTACCGCATGAACCCGAACTATGCGCAAGCCGTGAAGGACGACTTGGAACGGCTCTTAAAGGCAGCGGTCATAGCGCTAGTCAACCAGGCTACATGGCTATTGCCAATAGTCGTGGTTCCCAAAAACAATGGAAAACTCCGCATATGTGTGGATTTCCGTCGACTCAATGCTGCAACCAAGAAACACCTATACCCCCTCCCGTTCACAGACGAGGTACTCGAAGCAGTCATAGGCTATGAAGCTTATTCCTTCATTGATTGTTTCTTAGGCTACCACTAGGTACTGATCCACCTGACCAACCGCCCCAAAACAGCTTTCATCACCGAGTGGGGCGCGTATGTATCGGTCGTTATGCCATTTGGATTGAAGAACGCCCCGCCTACCTACGAGCGCATCGTCAACCAGATCTTCAAAGACTCTTTGAGCAACTTGATGAAACTATTTCTAGACAATTTCAGTGTCTACAACAATATCGACTCCCACCTACCAAAGCTCAGACTAGTCTTCGACCGATGTCGACAGCACGGGGTAAGCCTCAACCCAGAAACGTGTATCCTTCATGTTCCTTCTAGTCTAATTTAAGGCTACATTGTCGGGCGGGAAGGCAAGTTTCCAAATCCAAAGAAGATCCAGGCCCTAGTCGAAATGGCAACCTTGAAAGACGTGAAAGCCATTCAGACGTTCAACGGACTAGCCCAATTCAACCGATGCTTCATCAAAAAATATGCATCTATTATGGAGCCCATCACCAACGTGGCCAGGAAGGGCAAACCGTTTGACTGGACGCCGGCATATGAAATCATCAAGGATCCATACCAAATTGCACCAATTCTGATTGGAGTGGACTGGTCCCTCGACTTCCACATACAGACAGACGCATCCGACATAGCAGTCGGGGCAATGTTGGCGCAAAACCCGATCGGCAATATCGACCGACTGATAGCCTATGCTTCCCGATTACTCAACAAAGCGGAGGAGAACTATACAACAACCGAGAAGGAAGCCCTCGCGATCGTTTACGCCATCGTCAAATTCCAACATTACCTCCTAGGTAACAAATTCGTATTCTACGTCGACCACCTAGCACACCAGTTCCTAATCAACAAACCACAAGTATGAGGTCAACTGGCTACTACTTTTTCTTGAATTCGACTTTACCGTGGTTTATGAACCAAGAAAAGCGCATGGAGTAGTCAACGCATTATCATGAAATGAGGGTGTATAGCTAGCCATGGGCATACCTGGGCAATTGCACGCTACAGTGGACCATTATGGACTGTCACTGTCCATAGATTTCAAGGGTTTAGAAGTTTGTAGGGACCACAAGTTGTTTGGAGATGTTGTTTAAATTAAGGGGACTTGTATGTGTGCTGAAGACTTGGTATACTATCATGTTGTAGAGTTTTATTTGTTAATTTATTGCATTCTCAAAGGGGGGGGACTTTTGAATCTCTTCATAGGGACTGTCCCAGTCCTTAGTTATAGAGGGTATGGACTCGTGTTCTATATAGTAGAGAAGGTAAACTCCAATATTGATTACAATTTGAAATAGAGATAAGTTATTAGAATAGTTTCCTCTCAAAAAATTCAATGAACACATACTTATACGTGCTAATATGGACTTTTGAGTCCTCAGAAATCTGAACTATTTTTGGTGTAACGTTTGACCCCCTATTTTTATTTTTTCATGAGACAACCTTCACTAAATTTTTTTAAGGAGTCTTAATCTAGGGTTGTCTAGATTTTAAATTGGATTTGCTGCCCGTTTGCAAAACTGCAGTCACAGGGATGCACTATTCCTGATATCGTCATACTGCTGCCATGTGACGTAATAGGATGAATGCAATTAAGGGTTTCATCTTCAGTTTCTTCCCACTTGGCTCGAGCTTAGGGTTTTCGTTTAGGCTTAGGGTTTCCGTTCAGTTTTCTTTTGCCGCTCCCTCAGCTCTGCCGTGGCTGAAACTTTGTTGCGCCCAGCCGCCTTGAGCTTCCTTGCGCCATGCCACCTTGGAGCTTGCTTGCGCCCTCTGTTTGGGTGGGTTTGCAACGTTGTTGAGGGCGCTTATCAATGCAAGTTGCAATTCTAGGACGTATGAGCTTAGGGTTTGATTGAGTTTCATATTGACACCTAATCTTGAAGTGTACACGGAAGAGGTGTGGGAGTGAGAACTACTGATTTGGAGGCGGCTGGAATAGATTTTCTTCAAGTGCAGGTGATTTTGAGTACGTTATTTCTTTCTAGAGCAAAGTTCACCTCGGAGTTTGTGGGTGCAAGTATTTAGGATAATTGTACGTACCATTTTTGCGCTAGGTATACTCATCTTGGAGTTGTATGGTTTTGGGGTTGGAGTTAGGGTTTAGGCATTACAGCTCCTTCTGCGTTTGGATACGCGTGTGTTAATGGGGTCTCAGAAGGTGAAGGAAAGAAGGGCCGGCGTGAGCAGGCCAGGACCTCAACAACGTCAAGCTCTTGCTGTCAACGTCAAGAAAACAAGGGTGTTAAGGTGTGTTGCGCAGAATACGCGGAAAGCAAGGAGCCGCGCTCTACTTGCAGAGATTGAAGCCAATCGTGTAGAGTCCCTTGCACGTCTAACAAAAGAAGAACGCATGGAGCGCAACGAGCGGGACATAATGCGAGACGTTGAGGACTCCATGACTGCTCGTGAAGAGAACAGACTTGCTACCATTATTGTTGAGTGTATCCGGAGGAACTTAGATGTGTGCCCTGGACCTAGATCTAGAAAGTCAATTATTGGGAGGGTCCTTGATCATAGTCGACTTTGTGCCGATGTTCCAGACTATGTTTTGCCAAAGAAGTTAGCCGTTGCACAATAGGAAATTTTGCGTGGTGTTACTATACGCCTAGATGAAGTGAGGGAACAAACAATGCTACGAAGCTGGCAATAAAACATGCCATTTTGGATGCATCAATTCTTGAGCAGGGCAACTCCTTAGCAAGGCAAGTTGCGAGGGTTTTGCGGATCCATCACTGCAACGTCTCTAAGGCTGTTGTGAGGCGGGAGGTTCTGCACACTGCGGGAGATTTTTTGTTTTCTTTGTCAGTGAGGACAAAGCGTGTTGATGGTTTAGGGCTTGATGAAAAGTATATCATAAACAACTGGTGGATTTCGGAGACAAGAGTGTCTCCAAATAAGAAAGACGTGACTCGGAAGCGGATCTCTGCAAGTGTACGAGACGAGAAGCCCACTCATTATTTGCAGGAGACTCAGGTATGGCAGTCTAGACTTCCTTCTTTTTTAATCTTGAGTACTAATACTGAGCTCATTGAAGGACTATATGGAGATTTGGTCACTCATGTACGTTCAATTGTCCATATCCATCTATGAGGTGTGTAGGACAAGTCCTTCATTGTGGGATTCAATGATAGAGAACTACCTTTTAGAGGTTTAAATGGACTGTGTATATTGTGTCATGTCCTCACATATTAGATAAAATAATAGATTGAATATTGCAAAGGGATTTTAGGTTCAGTTTTGTAGTCACATAGGTTCAGTAGTCCATATTCATCCACTGCATATGTAGAGCAAGTCCCCTATTGTGGACTTTAGCTTCTCAAGAGTCACAAACCATAGGTTTGAATGTATATAAGTACAAGTTCAGGACTACGGGTCATTACGTGGACTTTTGGAATCATCATGTATAGAAGCCTAGTCCATGAATAATTATACTTTATGGGAGAGTGCCTTTTTATGGACACTTATGTAGTCACTAATGGTGAGGAGTCCATATCGAGTGGCTAGTGGTGTAGTGTATTTCAGTTGATAAATATGGAGTAAGTTGTGCCAGGAGATATATACTCACACATGAGAGAAGTCCATTAGCATATAGTGGGCATAGGTATGGAGTCCTTCAATAATTGTTTATGTAGTCAATATTGTGCTACTGTGGACTCCCGTATGTAAGAAGTCCATGAGGGAAGTGATTGTACAATTAAAATGGAATTTACAAGACCATTGTTCCACTGAACATGGACTACAGGCATGTAAAAGATACTCACACATTGAATGCATGGACTAGCGATTGAATGAATGCACTCACATTGAGAGTGTATGGTTGATGTGCTGCAGACACAGTTCTTCATCAGATTCCAGAAAGCACATCCAGAAGTTATTGTGGGCGAGCGCTCCTTCTGCAGCTTGAAACCATTATTCATTAAAGCTATGAAAGAGCGCAACACATGTTGTTTTATATACCATGTAGAGCTCAATGAATTGAGAATTGCTCTCAACAAATACCATGCAACTAGACCCAATGAGCACTTGTGCCAGCATGGAATGGAGTCAGGAAGCTGTGAGGCTTCTACTATAGATTTTGAAGGGCTAACATCATTGTGGGAGTCTGTGGTCTGTCCAAAAGGCGAATTTGACGAGTGGCACGACGTCAAATGCTTATATGGTGAGTGTGGTAGATGCGGTATTCAGAAGCTTCTTTTGTGCAACGACGAGGAAGAAGGGACAGACGGTAGGCAAGTTGAGTGGAGACGGTTTGCTTATGAGGAAAACCCTTCAAAGAAAGGTAAAGTCCTGAAGAAACTGAACCTTGTGTACAAAAAAACAACAGCTGATGTGTTCTTTGATTATTTGAAGCCTAAATTGCAGGCATTTGTGACCCAGAACTTTGTGGCCCGATGGGAAGATGCACAATTTAAGAAAAGCATTTGATCATTTCCCAAGAATACAGTTGTATCTGTAGTGGACTTTGCAGAGAATTACAAGTTTGAGATCCAGAACAAGGTGCAAAGCATACACTGGCACTCTTATCAGGTGAGTATCTTGGTTCACATTACGTTCAGACACAATCCAGACCTAAACCCGTACAATAAAGATACTTTCATTTTGACAGAGTATCATTTTTACATTACAGATGACAAGAACCATGATTCGGAATTTGTTCAGCACTGTTTTGGCTTGCACTGGGACCATATAAAGAGGAACGCTTTTGAGCCAAAACAACACTGGGTTTAGTCAGATAGTTGTGCATCTCAATTTAAGTCCAAGAAGCCTTTCTACTTCATAAGTCGCTATCCTAATATGACAAATGGCTGCTCTATGCTCTAGAGTTTCTTTGGGTCAGGTCATGGGAAAGGGCCCCATGATAGTGTTAATGTAGTTGTCAAATGTTTTATCAGAAGGGAGCTGCTCAAACCTTATAGTGTGAAACTTCAAAGTGTTGGAGACGTTGTAGGTCACCTCAGAGCCAATCTTTCCGAGATGCCTGAGACGTCATACACGGGGCATAGAAAGCCGTTGAGACGTTATTTTCACCATGTGCTTGAGTCTGAGGTGCAGCCTTTGAGGGATAATACCCATTCTTGCGATTTTGTTCGAGGAACAAGGAAGTTACACTCCATCCTCGCAACCAACAAAATCCAAGTTGGGATGTTGATGGTTAAGGATTTAGTTTGCTTTTGTACCCATTGTATTGACAATGGATATGCTGAATGTGTGAATTTGAAGTAGACGGGAGAATGGATTGCAAGTTTCTTGCAGCCTGTAGATCCAGAGTTCATGAGGGAAAGCATGTTGCGGGTTTGGGATGGTAGTAGTGCATATGGGGCGGAAGGGGAGCTTCTAGCGGCCACCCTTGATGTTGGAGACATTTTTGCAGTTAACGCAGCAGCAGGTAATGACGAAGGTGAGGATTTTTGGATTCTCATATGCACTACAGTCCTTCATACTATAAAGGCAACATTCACCGATAAGTGGGGTACCTCTTTCAATGAAGGGGACGAAGTAGTAGCCGGAAAGTATTACCAGAAGTGGGGGACTGCAGAAAATTCATATGTGCTTTTGAGAAATTCCCATACTGTATATATGCATGCATGTTTTGTAAGAGCTGTCAAATTTGTAATGCCTCCCAAGGACCACAAGGTTCATGGGAACGATATGGTGTACGAATTGCCTGCAGACGCTCGGGCTAGCATCATGTCAGTCATAGCAACTCTCGAAGCAGATGAAGAGTAAATGCTGCAAATCTTGTATGTTGTACTTTGTTGCTGCAAATCTTGTGTGCATTTAAGGAGGTTTGTGCATGCTTCAGTGCATGTTCAGTATGTGATCACATACGATTATCATGATTGATATACCTGCAAGTATCAAGGTTAGTCCATATTCAGCCTTGTTGCCATTTGTGTGAAAGTCCATTTGACATGCATCATTGCCATCATATAGATATCTGAAGTACATATCTAGGCTGAAAGTACTCCTTCTGCTGAATTAATGGCCACATGCTTCTCCACATGTGTTGTGGTGATGCCAAGTAAGCTCAATCCTAATCCTAATCATTAGATTAAAATTAATCTAGATTTTTAGCCGACCTAATCTAGGACCTCTCTCCCACATGTTGAATGTATATAAGCAGACCATCTTCTAAGCTGGTCCACCATCTTATTGTCTTCCCATGGTGTTATGTTTTCCTACTCCATTATCTGCTGTTGTCTTAGAATCCTGCCCAACACCTTTCTTGTAATTGCTGCTTCTTTGAGCTCTCAGTTTCTCACTAGCTCAGTTGTTTAAGTATATGCAGAGGAGGTGCGCACCAATGGGGGCCAGGCAGCACACAGATGGGAAGGAGTCTCCGGACTTGACCAAATTCTCTGAGGTCATGTCCAAATCAGTTGAGGTGATCTCATTCAGCCACTTCCTTCCGGTGTTGGCGCAGCACATGAGGGCAAATGCAGATCCGTGGGCGCATGTCGGCGTGAACCGCGCTACACATCTGCGTTCCATTCATTTTGCAGGTGCAACTTGCAAAGAATGGAAAGATATAGTGACCTCCCAAACCGAGTATGCGGCGTTGCGTTTGGCGCAGTTTGACCGCCTTTGGGAGATTCGCCCCCGCCGTATGTCTGCTGATGACTTTGTTGTTGACAAGTTTGATCGCAATTGTACATTGCTATACAAATTGTGGGAGCTTTCTACCCCGATGCGCATTCGTCTCCGCACGGCACCCATGTCGGAGTTGTCCGATGTGGAGTTGGACGCGCTGCGAGGAGAGCTTCAAGGTGGCTGGGGTGTTGAGGCTCGCGTATCTAAGGGAGCTGATTGGCGTTCAATGGAACTTCTTTGGGTCACCCCCTCACTGCGTGATCGATAAGGTAAATTGAGGTTTCGTAGTTTGTGCAGGTTTTGAGGATATATATCGATATGTAGATAGAGCTTCCGTGATGTTGGAATCATGTGAATTCTGAAAACTATATGTATATTTTGTTTTGAAATACATACACTTTTGCTACTATTTTCCTTTGTCATATTGTGCTAGTTTAGCATGCATATGTTTCTTTCTATAAGCTCTATATTGTGTGCAGTAGAGCTGGCTCATTCTCTGAGGCATGCCTTCCTGTGAGGGATCCCATTGTATGTTTCTTCAGCACATTAGTTTCTAAGCAGTAGCTGTTTCGCATATCCCACAATCTGTAGCTTACAATCTGCCTTCATGTTACTTTCCTTGCAAGATGTTACTTTCTGTAGCTCACAATCTTGCATCACTAAGACGCCACAAGTATGGAGTATTGGTAAGGCCAAAACTAACTACAGCCTCTTCTATGTACGACATGACCTTCTAGCACTCCTGCATCACTATGACGCCACAAATATGGACTGGTGGTAGGAGACTACTCACAATTGATCACTTCTTTGTACATTTACATGGTCCTCATGGACTTCAGTATCACGAGGTTGATGAAAAATAATATATACTTTAGAATATTGGAGTGGACTTTCAGTTTTTAATTCTCTCTAAACTTAAATCCAAGAGTCCATTAACATAGACTAAAAGCTCAAAGCAATGGAGATGTGAAATTTAGAGATGGGAAAGTAAAGAGAACCTAGTGGTGAATCTGGAAGCTTTTTGATCGCCCTTGGAGTTGAGAAAACACGTGCAGGAGTGCTTGGCTTTACCAAACCAACTGCACTCCACCACCCCTCGTGCATCTCTTCATCGCAGCCCTCCTCAATACACTTGGTTGAATTCTCAAAGTGAAACCTGCAACACCACTCGTGGTAGCCGTGTTTGCAAGATGCAAGTCTCACATCCCATACTGGCTCAAACCCTAATCCACAGAAAGAACACTTCTCTAGCATAACCCATTCCTTCTCATCTGGCTTACTATGCTTAAATGGTTGTGGGGCTATGGATCTAAACAATCATGCCCCTGAATCTAACCTAGTGAGGATAACCTCCAAAGCTTAACCTAAGCGTTTGGCCATCTTGGAAGCAATCTGCAGTTCAGCCACCCTAGCAACAATACCCTCCTCACCTTTAATGACCTTCTTTAACTCAGCATCTCCCTCATCAGCCATGCCCTCAAAGTTGCTTACTAGAAATTCTTATGCTCGCAATCTACAACTCATCACCTCGATCTGAGCGTCCTCCTCACCATCACCATTGCTCCCAGCAGCTTCAATGCGCTCCCGCTCTTGCTGAATTTCAGCGTGTAACTTCTCCATTTTCTCTCGAGTTGAGGCAAGCCGATTGTACACAAAGTCCTTGTGGGATCTTGCTCGCACCTCTGCCAATGTGTACTCCTCCTTTGCTTTCAAACCCAACGACAATCTGCTCTCCACTTTTGCAAGCTCATCTAGGGCGTACCTCTGAAAACTCTTCCAGATCTCTGTCACTTCAGGAACCCCACCCAAACAAGCAAAAACCTCAACCCCGGCCAAATCCCGCCTAAACCCTAATCCGCCATTTTGCATACTCCCCTTCGACTGTGTAGATCCGTAGTTGTCAATCTCCGTGAGGTCTTCATTGTTAGAAAACGTGGAACTGTCCTCCCCTTTTCCCTTTCCAGGCCTCTTGATCCTCATCCTTCGCCTCCACTGCTCTGCGTTGGTCCACTCCGCATATGCCGCCCAGTTCACCTTCCGATCCTTTTTTGCCTCACAATATATTCCTCTCGCCATACCCGTTGTAATCGACCTAGTGGCTAGCATCTGCGACTTCTGGTGCATTTGCATCCATCTGAGCTCTATCTTTGTAATCAAATCAACATCTTCTACACCCATGTACCGGAAACCATTTTTGTTAATAATCGGTCCAAAATAATCTATAAGCTCGTCCTCTGTGCAATCATCGGGACATTTTAGCTGCTTTAGCGACAAGCCAAAGAGCTCTCAACCGTACTTCTCGTGGAACTCCTTCCGCGTGTATCCCCTATCTTTCCTCAATGAAAACAAATATGGGGCCTTCGCATAAACAGGAGCAACATAACCACTAACGCGTGTAGACAACGGTAGTCTCTCGCCTTCTAACTTTACTCTCACTCTTCTAGCCTCACTGGGTGATTGAGTGCCTGTACCTTGTGCCATCTTCACTAATCAGTGCAAACGAGCAATTAAAACCTAAACCCTTATAACAACGCCGTGCGAGCCGTGTAGCAGTACATTAAGCATCAAAACAACGCCGTGCAAGCTCAATCAAAACTCCGTAATCCGTGTCTAATCACAGCGCGAGGGTGCTTCAGAGACTAACCCTAATCCCTAACCAGATAAGGAAGAAGAAAGGGCGATCGACCTCCGAGCCACACGATCGGGTTTGCGTCCATCCGTCCGGCCTTCTAATTCCAGCAAACGCCGAGCCCCTAAAACCGCGCCAGGTAAGCATAGCCAGGTGAGCATTGACACGTGGACACTATGGACATGGACTACTGCCCACTTTGGTCAACCTTAGCTTGCAATTGCCCACCTGATCAGGCAGTCGACGCGCAGCTGTTTAGTAATGAGCCCGACGGGCTACACCCAAAAGTCGAGTACCGGACTAGCAGGACCTTTCCGGCCAACATGACTGAAGAGGCTCGCAAGCGACTAGCTCATAAGGCCATTCCATACTAAGTGCTTGACGGCCATCTTTACCAACTCGGCAAGGGCTACCAACTACGACAATTCCTAACGGAATGCCTGCCTACCAAAATCCTCCAAAATTATACAAAGGCATTGGTAGAGGCCATTTTTCTCACGATATCACTCTGGAAAAAACACTACACGCAGGCTATTGGTGGCCGACTCTGCACCGATATATTGTTTGGTACTGCGAGTCGTGCAAGATTACAGAAGGCCGATCCAAGACAGTCTCCTCCTAGCTCGTCACTCAACTCCCCTTCAAACCTTTCATGAAATGGGAACTCGACATTATCGGCCCGGTGAAGAAGACCCGACATATAGCCTGTCGATACATTTTGGTGGCTATCGACTATGCCACCAAATCGGTCGAGGCTAGAGCTCTTCGAGGAAACATTGCCAGGGACACCGTTCAGTTTTTTTACGAGGAAATCCTCACAAGGTTTGGATGCCACTCCACCTAGTAAGCGACCAAGGTGGCCATTTCATCAATAGCACGGTCCACACTCTCACTGAGCATTTTTTTACTCCGGCATACAACTTCCACGACATGCTACCCGCAAGGCAACGGCCAAGCAGAGTCGACCAACAAGGTCATAGTCAGGATGCTACAAATAGTAGTCAACGAGAATCAGACCGATTGGGACTTACAGCTCCTCACGGTTCTCTTGGACAGCATACAAGGTCGTCACGGGTCACACCCCATTCCAATTAGTTTATGGTTTGACACCATTCATGTCTTTCCAGTATATCATTCTGATCGAACAGTAGACAACGACTAACGAGTTGACTCCCCGATTAGTACTAGTAGCCCGCGTATTCGACCTCGAGAAATTAGACAAGACCCGACTGGCAACAACCACCCAACATGGCGAAGAGCAGTGGAACCAAGCACAGTGGGCTGAGACTCAAGGCCAGTCGACTCTATACAACGTAGGCGACTATGTCCTATGGCACCCGAAAGGTACAAATGTCCATATCGGTAAACTTCGTAGCAAATGGTTTGGCCCGTATGACCCGTACAGTTTGCCCTTCGCACCAACAATGTCTTCCTAGTCAGCCTTCAGCACTTCGACTTCAACCCGGTAGTTGTCAATGTCAACAAACTCAAACCCTACCGAATCCTAGACGATAACCCCCCTATAGATTTGTCTAGTCCACTCACTAATAAATCAGAGATCCGGTCAACACTAGAACAGAACGAAGATGAACCAAGCTGATAGAAGCCGATTCATGTAGCCCTAGTCACAGTCGGTCGACTCGACTAGTCAACCCGACTGGTCCACTTGACCGGTCAAACCTTAAAACCGCCGCCATATTTATGGGCACCGCTCTGAACTGTCCCATCCATTTTGAATTCAGAATCCAGAGGGCAGGTATTTAGCACTATGGCCGCGCCCCTTCTTCCCCCTCTTGCATCTTCACCATTTTCCCTGCTTTCTCCTCCCCACAACCGCTATGCCGCGGCCTCCGCCTTGTGCATCCTTAGCAAGCATTTTAGGAAGTCGCAAGTAGAAGGACAGCGTAGAGTAGTCAAGAGAGCTCGTTGCCCGACTGTGCAAGTAGTAGACAAGGGTCGGCACAGTAGTAAACGACCGCAAACATCATCACTACAGCCGACAGAGCGCGAGGCGACTTTGAGGACAGCACCGCCGTTTTCTTGTTTTTTTGTATACAGATTCCTGGCCGACCAATCCATGGCTAAAAGCAAGTCGACCGACTGCGGTCCGCGTTGTCTGTGGTTGTCCGCACCACCTACTTACAAGATTCCAATTCGCACAAAGCAAGGGCTCTACAAAACCCTAGCTTTTGAGTCGATGCGCCTGGTTTGCGAATGGCGGGAGTACGCGATCCTAAACCTAACCAAGGCCCAAGTTGATTAGCGTCTCACAGTACAAGGCACAGGACTGGGACAACCCCTGACGCGCACCACGCATGGAGCTGATCGAGGAGTTCGTTAGCGCCGCGGTCGTTGACACCAAAACCAAGAAGATTGAAACCCCGGTACAAACTCAACTGGTCACCATTCACCCGATTGTCGTCCACCAAGTGCTGAAGCTCCCATTCGGCATCTCTATGGAACCGATTCCGCCTGAGGACTACCCACCCCGTCGACTAGAGGAGTATACAGCCGCTGGCTAGACTGCCGAAGGTTTCAGCATCTCCCACTGCAAACCCAAATATCACCAGCGACTGACAACGTTCATTCAAGGCCTCTGGTTCATACGCAAGACGACCTACATCAGCACCAAAATGTTCGACGTCCTATGCATGGTTGAGTCCCTTATCGACTGGGACATGCAATGGGATTAGGCGACATGGATGTTCAACTCGAATGCCATTGACATCAAGACGATGTAGACCTAGAAGACCACGATTTGCCCTTTGTCTGAGGTACAGGACTTACTCCTTGACTCTCATTTTCCATGCACTGAGCAAGAGTATGGAAACCTTACGGTCGCCCAGCACAGCACAAACGACTGACGTCGTCAGTCAAAGAACTTTGTAAACAACTCTCGCGGACCCAACTACATACTAGCCCAGGCGGACTTAGATCCGACCGAGGGTCGAAGGCCCCCATCACGCCTCCCTCACAGGTCGACCAGGGCGAAACCTCGACTGCCCAGCCCCTAGAATAGCAAGTCGCTCCCGGCACGACAACGCCCGCGATCGACACCCTCTCACCTTAGACTCAACCGACCTCGACTCGATGGGAGATACGCGCACAACGCAAGCAGGTGCGAAATTAGACACCGCCGCTAGGCAAGCGTGGTCGCCTCGTCCCATTAGGCGCCCTTGCACCTCTGCAAGTCGATCTGACTTCATCTAATAGCAATGCTGAGTTGACTCCACTGCCGCGAGTTTTGACCCAAGGTGGAGCTCCCTTTCCCAATACCTCTCCACCATCATTGGCCGACTTCGAGCCACACAACCTCAAAGCGATCTATAACTCGGTGCTGTCTACATAATTTTGCCAGCCACCGCCCGTATCACCACAGCTCCGACCCCAGACGTCACTCGTGGTCAATCGACCTCCACCTAACGTTGTCCACGATCTGCAACAATTGAATGAGCAACTTACGAGGGGCAGTTACTCGACTCGAAGATGACGGCTCCAGAGTCGACAGTCTTTTATTAGAGACTATTCGATCGAAAGAAACCCTCTTGGTCGAGCTTGATCGCTTCGGAATGGAGTGCAATCGACTTGCCTGCGACTGTTTGGTTTACAAACTGCAAGTTGACACCCTCAATGGCATCATCGAACGCAAGGATACCGAGGTAGCGAACATGCGCACCACACTTGCCAACATCACCTACAAGAAGAGCGTAAGTGAACCCACCGTAGCAAAGCTGATGGTTGATCTCAAAGCCGGCAGTCAGGAGGCGCAGAGTCAACAGAGGGAGCTCGTGGTCGCCCGCAATCAACTCGAGACGGTACGAGCTGAGGCAGCAGCGGCCCAGCTCAGTCTTCAGCAAGCTCGAGTAGAGGTAGTCGACTCCAACAACCAACTAGAATAGTTGATGAAGGACAACAAGGAGAGGGCTCGACATTTCATAGCGAGAGTGCTAATCCTCTACAAACTTCGAGCGCGCAAGTACCGTCTCTGTGTGAAGGCGAGAAACCAAATCAAGATTCTCCTCCACACCCTCAGCACCGACCGCAACAAGCTCAACCTATACTGCCGGCAACTCAACCAATTCCATCTCGACCACCCCGACTTCGAGATTCCACCAGTCAACGAAGAAGATGAACAAGATACGAGCCAACGCGAACCCAACCATTCACTCTGGGAGAACCAGTCAATCGATGACAACGAAGCGGTGACTACCGATGTCAAGGTGAGTGAAGTTGACTCCGCGGAGGACATCGAGTCGACCTACGAAGACGAGGACAAAGACTAGCAGAAGGAGGAACAACTGACACCATTGAACGAACTACAAGACAAGGAGCAGGAACAACCACCAGCACAGCAGCAGCCACCCACCGAGATGAGCGACAACCTCCACCACAGCAAGTTTAGGGTGAGCAGCTCCCAGGACCGGACCAAATGACGACAGCAAGCACACCAACAATAGTGGACACTTGAATCGACTCACCTACCACCACTACAAGGAAACAGGTGTCGAAATGACAAGATTTTGACAGAGAAATGTCCAAGTTGACAAGTGCAACAATTTACTTGTACACTCCCGTCATATCGGTCAATTCTTGATTCCCAGTCAACTTCTTGTCAACTTTTTCTCAACTCTTGCTTCACTTTACAGCATGGACGCGCAAAGTGGGTTGGAACTAATGATAATTTTTGTACTAGGCATACGTGGAACTACTTTTGTACATGGTTACCATGACGCAAAATTACTCCGAGGAGCAAGAGGGGTTGTCTTCGTCGAACGACTGGCCGTCTCCCCAAGTGGTCATCTTCCACGTCCACTCCACGGCCTTCTACTAGCTTTTGGGATCATAGGCAGCCAGGAACCATCTGTGCCGCACCACTTTCGACTGCGGCTGTGGCTGATTGTCGTCTTCAGGCTTTGTTGGCAATGTACTAAGCTTGAAGAGACGCTTTGTTACTCCGAGAGTGGCGTGTCGCTGCAAGTAGTACGTGTCGGAGGGCTTGGCGGACGTTTGGGTGCAATGGTGAGTCCACTTCTCAGAAGGAAACGCTTTGATTTTGATGCCGTACACGAAGGGCCTTCGTGTGTTTGGAATGTTGAAGCTCGAGCTCACTCCGAATTGCACTTCTTACACCATCATTTGAAGCTCTAGGAGAGGAGACTCTACTACCCTGTGGAAACAAACCAACCGGCATTGGTCTAAGAATTTTCAATCACCCCAAGAATTTGCATTTATCCTTGCACAATCCTCGAAGAATTTTGATTTTGCACTATGACAGATGAACCCCAGCTCGCTTTCAGTCTTCATGAGGAGGCGTCAAAGAGAAACCATTGTCTTCAACACAATTTAAACGTGAGTACTGTGTTGGATATTATTTTTTGATTTTGTAGAGTTTCCGCAAGTGATTAGAATTGATAATCAGCTACCTGGTTGAAATATTCAATCATAAACTTATACAGAACATCTACGGGTCTGAGATGAGGCCTGTCTTTCTTTTTATTGTTTTTGATTGTGGTTACGGCAGTCACTACACTACTAGCTCAGCGCCACAAGTGTCAAGATTCGAGATGTGGAACCTCCTTTTTTCTCCAAAATTGTTACAGATGCAATAATGCACGTAGCGTGGACAGGAAATAACTACGAGAGGATCTACTCAATACAACCAAAAATAGAAACATGATAATATACTAGGAAACTTCCACAAAATCCATGAAACTCACTGGAAGTTTTTACCCGTGCACAAAAACTAACTACTGTACACGTAGACTACTGACGTGGCTAGGAATTCCACCGTGGCGAAGAGGATCGATGAAAATGCATCCTACGTGTATCTATGTCCTATATGACAGCAAAAATGACATAAATTTGTCAACTAAGTGACCGAATGAGGGTCTCCTAATTGACGGAGCAGTTGACAAATTTTTGTCAAAACTTCGTCAATTAGGACACAGGTTTCTTTGTAGTGCACATTCTCTTCACCACAGCAGTCCATCCGCTTCGACTTTTCAAGGATGCCTTCACGAATCACCTCCCCCGTAATGACCCAGGACACCAACGACATCAACAAGTGACGAGTTCAAAGTAGTAAGGGTCGACTACTCGTAGACGCCTCAACCGCAGGTAATTTTGTCATTCCTTGTGACCATTTTCTCTCTTCGCCTACCCGACTAGACTAAAGTCCACAGGAGTGTACTTAGCTCAGAGGGAGGACAATGTTAACCGAATATTCGTTGGATATTTTCTTAGGCTAAGTATAGGCCAGTGTATACTCGGTAGGTATAGACCCGGCAGACCATACCCGGTAGTACAGGCTGGTACAGGCAGGTACAGGCTGGTCGACCTGACTGTCCCGGTCGACCAGGTCTAACACTACTGTCAGACCAGTCTTCTATATGTACTTTCCCTCTCTTTAAGAGAGGTGTTGCTATACATTTTGTACATCTTCTTTACTGGCAGCCTCAGTTGAACTTCTTTTTTGTCTTAAACTTTCTTGTGTGTTCTAGTATGCTAGTCTACTGTGGCAGGAGT
This sequence comes from Pohlia nutans, assembly GCA_022496805.1. NCBI lineage: Eukaryota > Viridiplantae > Streptophyta > Bryopsida > Bryales > Mniaceae > Pohlia > Pohlia nutans. The sequence goes on along the minus strand of CM040106.1, from coordinate 5,554,363 downwards.
GTTATGTCCTGCTCTTGCATTGCTTATTGTGTTTGAATCCTAGCTAATAGCAGTAGTCTATGATTGTGCAGGAGTCAACTTGCAAGCATATTGGTGTTACTCCTAGTCGACAGGGCATTCTTCTTCATTGAAAACTCTCTTACTACTTCTCTGAATCTCTACTTGCTAGTCTAAGGTCGAGTGTTATTCCAAGAAGTAGTCTCATTAGCTTGTAAGGTCGGTTCCTAGAAAACCACCTTAAATTTTTGAGTGTGCAGAATTAGATGTAGGTTTGGTCATCAATTTTGATGGTGCGGTAGCGTCGTATGAATGAGGTAAAGACCTATTGCTGTGTGTTAGTGGGATGTATTTTTCTGTGATAGGCAAACCACTTAGATTCTTTCTCCGTAAGTGAATCTCCGAACAATATTAGTTGTACCATGGTTTTCTCCATTCAGTTGAATAGCAGATTCAAATTTGTGGTATTGCATTTCAGGACACCTACCGGATTTGTATTCGGGGTACGATACCGCTTTTCGAGCGGTGAGAGCAGTACGTAGGCCGGGTGGCGGATTAGGGATGCTTGATTTGCCGAGTGGTCGGTAGGTTGGGGTCGTTAGTACCAAAGCCACAACGCGTCGAGGTTGTGGGTAGTGATATGGACATACAATGGACAGGTGTTCGGTATGGCTACAAAATGTGCAAGATCAAATAGGGGGTCTGGAATGAACCTGATGAAGTTGGAGCGGATGTGAAAACGTCATCGGACCAAAAGATTGTTGGTACACGGAGTATAGACACCCTAGGAGCCGTTGTGGTGCGACTGTATGTTGAATGGACGGGGCATGTCCTTGGTTTTGTCGGAGTTGTCGTAAGCGTAATTGTGATAGTTGAAACCGAGACTTGGCTAATGTGCAGTCCAGTTGGGGTGGCGGGTCGAGGGCGGCAAAGAGTTCCTGATCGGTTGCATCTTTGGGCGGTAGTTATTGGAGTCATTCCGGAATCGTCGAAGATTGAAGGAATGCCTAGGAGCGAAACTGTTCGCGTTTATCTTTTGTCAATAGTACCTCGTCACCAGTAGCCGTCGGATTGTCCAGTATCAAGTTGGAAGGAGGACGCTGCCAAGTAGAAGAGTAGGGGTGTCATGCAGTTCGATGTTCCCGAGGAGTCGGTACTTTGTCCGCCGTCTATAAGGGTTGTGGTCGCGTTGTTTGATGGGTTGTTGTTGATGGCACTCGATTGTGGTGCAGCACTGGCTTAGACATGAGTTCTCGTATGCTGCGGGGGAAATGTGCGTTTGAGGCTGTGAAGGTATCGAGGCCAAACTCGGGAGGAGGTCCTGCAGATCAAGTGTGTCGTTGGGCCATGAGGTGGAAATATTGTACTCTAAGTGGGATCTTGGACGATTTGACTAAACAAACTATATAAGCTGTTCGATAGGAGTATGTGGATGAAGGACACGACGTCATTCGATCTCTAAATACCATAGATTACCGGGATTGGTTGATCTGTCGGTAGGAGGGGAGAAGTTTTCTAGAATTCGAAACACTAGATGGTCGCCAAATGGTAGCTCCTCCTTGTAAATGACTAATCGGTAATCACTACCGGAGGAAATATCAGCTACCGAGGAGAAGGAATTTAGGGAGAATTGCGGGTAGACAGTACCGAGGCTAGCTCGGGAGTCACAAATCAGGGAACTAAGAACCAAATAACAATTAGAATCCTCAATTAGGACTACTCGATAAGCAAGGAAAACAGAGAAGGAGAAAGAAACTTGACAAAGGAACCATGTATTTTGAAAAATGTGACGTGCCAATGAGTTTGGCTCCATTGTTTTTTTACAACAGTACAACGAGATCTAACAGTTAGGTCAATTGGTAAAAAAGTATTTCCTAGATCTACCTGCTATGGTAACTTGGAAAATTACTTGTGTAAAACTCAAATCGGTAGACCTATTGGTAGTTCCTAATTTATTGTTAACACGATCATTGCAACATGGCCGGACCTTTCGTATCCATTTAGTGTGGTGAGTCACCACATGGCTAGATCAAGCTGAAAGCTATCGATGGCGGTATAGGTGATCACGCACTAGTTAAAAAAGACAATTGATGTAAAACTATGTCTTAGGTCTTTGACATTGTGTTGATGGCTGTTGCAATAGAATACACGAGAGACATGGACAAATAATAATCTACTATAGGCTACATGTTCAAAAAGTTAGATCGGTTGAAATTTCATGGAATAGAAAGCAACAACAAAGCACAGCCACGTCTACGATGAAGATGGAGTACATGGCAACAAGCCAGTAGGGGAAATTTGAAATCTCCAAAAGACCTTGTACAATTGCCGGGGTAGTTGATTTGTCTACACAAACGCCCCTCTAATTTTAGAAATGTGAGTTCCTGTCATTGGCCGCACTGCTGATTGTGTAAATTGATACTACTGGCAACAATTTGCGTGAACAATAAGGGGCCTTGTTCGCACTGAAGTGTTGACGTTGTTTGGCAAAAAAACCTTTCATTGTATTTACTGCTATATACCAGCAATAATGGATCTTTGCAGAGTGAGTTACTAAGTGGAAGATTAGATTCTTGTTATTCCACTCTGAATTGAACTTGGGAAACAAATTTGCTGACATTACGATAACTTTGCTGGCACAACAATAAGTTTGCTAGAACTAAAGCATAAACTTTAATTGCTAATGCTCCTGCCAGCATTCAGATGTACTTGGAGTTTGTCCCCGCAAGTCCATTCTTGTTAGCCCCGATAATGTCTCTCAAGGCCTACACGTCTTTCCTCACAATGATTGGGTCGACCCACTCTCTGCGCAGTGCTGGCAGCATTGTGGCACCATTGGTGCCAGTCTCAAAAACTTATAGGCATACCCCAAAATCTATGGGACATGAGAAACCTAAGGGCCTTTTGGAGACCCCAGATTTTTCCTAATGTTTGGCACAAAAGAGGCCATTTGATTGAAACAACTAATGGCAAATGTGGGTTGTATACAAAGAGGGGCTACAACGATCATGTATGACAACCAAAGAAGTGCTTCACTTACAAAGAACCAAACACATCAATCACACATGAAACACATTGATGTGCAATATTACTTCATTCAAAAGAAGTTGAAGATGGAAGTTACATGTATAGAGCATTGTCCAACGGAGCTCATCGTGGCGGCTGTGTTTACAAACAACCTTGTATAAGATCAACACAAACGACTAGTGATAGCATTTGGACTTGAAATCCTTGGCTCTGCACAAAGAGGGAGTGTTAAAGTTGCTGATGTAGAATAGTGTTATTAGAAGCCAAAAGGAGTTTGGCTAGAAACAAATAGTGTATAGGAGAGGGGTGAGGACATCGGCTATTTTTAGAGCGATGTAGTGATGGATTATTCCATATGACTTGTCATGCACAACTCCTAGTGTACACCTTTTAAGGAGGAAAGCTCTTGAGCAAAAATTATCTCTTTCTACAGACTCCTTGTACTTATATATAAGCCTTGTGCAATCTTCTAATACCTTAGAAAGAGGCAATTTAATTTGAAAATGCTTGCAAATTCTAAACCCTTAATCCTAAACCCTAAACACCTTCAAAAAACCCAAAATCTTATAATTAATCTTATGAAATTGAGTCCATAAATTGCAAAAGATTTCAATGATTTCTAGAAATTTTCAACAGATCTTTAAAAGATTCCAAAATTATTCTAGATTTGCAAAAAAAATCTTGATTTGGTCATTGCACTTTTCAAATTAATAGAAAGTAGGAACCAATTGGTTGATTTGTACAAAAAATATTAAAAATCAGTGAAATTAGTCATTGTAGTGCTCCAAACAAAATAAAATTAGTTGATTTTCTAGTTGAGTTGGTCACAATTTTCTAATAATGGTATACTAGCAAGTTTGCATTCCATTTTAATTAATGAATTAGTTGGGTTTTTCCAAGTTGATTAAGTTTTTCCGAGTCAGTCGGGTTTTTCCGTGTTACTTAGATATTTCCAAGTTGGTTGGAGTAATTAAGAATGATCTGTCTAGTTGATAAGTTTTGTGTAAGAGTTTTATAAGGGAGGATTTAAAAAGATAATTTTCCTTGCTTTCATCACAACTTTGCATTTGTAAATGTTGCTATCAACTTTGAATGCGCAATTGAGTCTCAACCCTTTACCTCCCGCGACAGTTTAAGGATACTGGGTCTTTTGCAGACCGTTTTTTTTGGATCTTGATTACCGAGTAACAAGAGAGCAACATTCATAATCCAACTGGTTTGATTGGTAAACAACTATGCGATCAACTTGTGTGAGAAGAATTTTTTTGAATCGGCCTTGTGGATTGGTATATTATAGACCTAGATGGTACCGTATATTTTGGTTCAGGTTGCTTCGATTACTGGAGTGCTCAGTTTAAGCCCACATGGTGACTTCTAAATCATTTCATGATTTTTTAGGATTTCAATTCAATGATTACCTATCTCGTGCTCTTGGGATTGACATATATGGCCGTTTCATTTCGGCAATCCTACATTTTTTGATGAATTCTAAAACTGCCGTGACACCCTAGTATACGGTTCACAGGCTCTATGTATACATCGAAATTGTGCTTAATAATTTGATTGGAGCACAATCAGATTGTTTGCACCTCATTCCAACAATCAGGTGCACACAAAAATCCAAAAAAAATCAACTTTGGCAATGTGTAACATGAGATATACTGCAAAATACAAAAACTGCTACAGTCCCGTACTAGTTCCGCCCCATTTCCTTCTATTCCTTTCTTTCTCTCCCTGCTTCTAACACTTGTCCCATCTCTCTGTTGAACATCCAGCAGGTGCAACCAAGTGTGCATCAATGATGAACTCAATAGCACCCTTCCCACAACTCCTCATCCACCTCCGTCAGACTTGCTCCATTGAGAACTCTACAGTGCAGTGGTCTAGAAGGTGGTCGCATTGCGCCAATTTCTGATCAGCTCAACTACTGTAGAGCTCTCTTCCGGGTCAGCTGACATGGTAAGCAGTTGATCCACAGCTACAAAAACAACTGCAGATCACTAGGTGCAACTCCACATATTAGATTTAATCCCACTCTTCTCCGACATCCAAATGGAAGTTAAGGTGAACGACCCAATAACCAACGTGTACTATAAACCAACGATATCTTCAATACGTGTTCTTTGACAATTTCAAAATTCTATACCGATATTAGATTTGTGTGAAAAGCTTAAAGTGTTGGTTTATGGGCCACTCACTATACACCACTAGTGACTAGACGGGACTTTTACATGCTTAATATCTAACAAAAGAGACAAAAATTTAAACTAGAGAAAGTTGCAAAACCTTCTTATTTGGAAATCAAGATGCAAGAAAGCTTTGATGAAATCCCATGAGTCTAAACTACAACAATATTGCTCTTGTTCATTAACTGCAACCACTGCCATTCCCAGGTTGTTGTCTCCTTTGCGCGCAGGCTGAGTGTGTGGTTTCACTTCAAATCCCACAATAATTCAAGACTTTCCATCAGCCAAAAGATGGTAAAGCACGTTGAGTTCAATGTGATTGTTGACCAAGTACCTTTCTGTCTTACCCTGAAAAAATGGGAAAGCATAATTGAAAATGGTTTTTACAGAAGAATAATCTATAGAAAGAGGCAAAGCTCTAAAAAACGAAATAACCCCATGAAAAATGCACAAGAGAAGGTGCACACCTAAGAAAAATTTTCCTTCAACCCAACAACGAAGCCTCGTTCATAAAGCTTATTAACGTGCCTTAACCAGACTTCAGCAACTGGCAGATCGTCCAAAATCTTGAGGTTCGATAAGAACTTTCGTTAATGACTTTCCAAAAGCTCTTGTTCAAACAAACACAGGACGGTACAAAAAGAAATATAAATACAAAACTGCACCAATGCAATTAAAATATCTTGAAGTCAACTAGTATGACATGTCATGGTTTAACAATTAATGCAGATTGAATATCAAGAGACTGTAATGCATGCAAATTACTTACTGTGAGACGAATTATTCCAGCAAGATCTTTGATTCAACCACCCACATGCTCACACGGTATACGCCATCAATTTTGGCCTTAAAGTTCTTGAGCGACTACCTTGCACAGCTGATCGTTCCTCATTTGAAACTGCCCAAAACAAATGCCACCCGTCAGTGCCAGCACTAACCATAAACTGTCCATTATCCACAGAATGCACCATAAAGGCTCTACTTTTTACTCTGTCAAGTTCTACCATTCTATAAAACTACTTCAGTTGGCGTTACATTACTTTGGATGGTCTTCCAGTCCAGGTCAGAGCTAGCCCTCGCAAAGAAACAAAAATTGAGCACCTCAAATGTGTCCTGGGGGACTGACTAGCTAGTGATACTAAGTGCGTAGTTGGCACCCGACGCAAGTCTTGCCTCCTTATACGGTCCAACTCTTCGTAGAATCCAAAATATCATACTAGTTAGATATATTTCAGATTAAATATAGAAATTTAAAAAATAAAGTGGAACAAAAAGAACGTTCATTCTTTTATCAATGCATTGTTTTCCGTGCCCAGGGTGATGGCCTAATATGGGTACCTCCAAAAATACTGTGATTTTTGAGAAACATCTTTTTGGTATGAAAAAAAACAATGAAAAATTACAAAAATTATAGGGTGTTATAGACACCGTGAATGCAACTATATACGTGGCGTTAAAGACGGAATTTCTCGCACATATAAAATGAGTTAAACATAAGGTTAGCCACACTATGTGAGACGTGAAAAAGTGATACCCATATCAAGCCATTCCTCGTGAGACGTCTCTTAGGACATACCCGATTTAATCATACACCATCAAACGAAAGCCAACTTACATTTGACAGCATGAAAAATCCTTACAAACCATTGCAATAAGTTACTTCCCATACATTGGAGAGCATCTTGTTCATCACAACGGCCTCCTCCAACCATTCCCCTTTTGCTCCAGATCATTGTCATTAAACAACTATGTATAACGTTTTTAAAGTTACTTTAAAAAATAGATTCCAAACTTTGTTGGATTACCTCTCTGATCTTGCAAGTTCCACTAGATTCAATTGCCGAATTCAAAAATTGGAACCTCCATTGGATTCCCACTACCTCCAAGGCACCATCTGGACAAAGTGTTTTATGAAAATCAAGAATCACAAGTGAGTAAAGAAAATTCGTATCTAAAAAGCCCAATGTATCGATGTAACTAGTGTTATATCTGGTGTTATCATATACCTTGTTGTCAATGGTGAGGAATAAAACTCTATGAAAACGACCGCTCCTATGGTTGAAATTTGTAGCTGCCACTTTCTTATTAGCGCCCACTTGTAAAATGCAATGACCATATACCATCGTACAAATAATCATTGGTTCTTTGTAATGCAAGCATGATAACAATAATTCAAGACACATTTGTAAGTGGTCCCGTTGTATGTAATCCTTACCAAGCAGAAAAGATGAACCACCTCTTGGACACTTCCAACATGCAAATGACAATAGTAGATCTTCAGAAAGTAAAATTTCAAGTCATTAAAAACCACATATGCATACACGAAGTTATATCAATGAAAGTATGAAGATCTGTGCAATTGAATACCAAAACTGACATTGAGTACTTGTTATATACCAACGACTACACAAAACTTTCCATAATATGTAGTACATTCAATTCTCGAATGAGGCGAGTAGTCTTGCACCAATGGCCCTTTTTCCGGTGGACACTGGCTCATTGTCCAGACGAACATACACTTTATTCACGCTGGCCTCGAAAGAAGACCGGAGTTCATATCTATCTAGAACATTCAATGTACTTCCTACAACACACAGTCACACATAATAAGCAAACGTATTATATTATCGCAGGTGCTCCGCGACTCTACTTCGAGAGGTCTTGACGCCGGTTATGTTTCTCCTTATCGCTTTGTAGGCATAGGCGTCTTCGAAATTGAATACAATCGAGGAATGCTAAAGGCCACAGCATCAGTTCTCCGTGCATTCTCGAATGCTTTCGCAGCTCTAGCTTTCTGTCTGCAAATAATAAACAATCATGTCATTGCAAAGTGTTGGTTCTTTGAGCCTTTTAGTTGCAGCGTAAATTCTAAAAGAGTATGACATATTACAGCTCATGTAATAGCATAAGAAGAATGCAAATTAGAAAGGATCAGAGAATGTAACTACCTCCACTGCTTCAACATTTGTGGAAATCCTTTCAACTTCTTAAGCTCCGTCCATTCTGCAAAATGAGAATTTTAATTGTCAACGCAGAATGCTTGTGTGTACAGACACGAAACACTCTACGGGACACATTGTGGCCCTCCCGCATCTAATGCACATCCACTTTGTCCTTTTTATGCAGTTTAGACATCGCCTCTTTTTATCTCCTTTCGCACTGTAGTGAGCAGTCCATCTATGCCAAAGGTGCACAACATGATTCATGGCCTCTGGGAGCGTGTTTGGGCGCCTTCTTCGAACATGTGCATGTCCAGGCACATTAGTAGCGGCATTTGGTGGTTGCAGAATGACCTTACGTACAGAAGGTGACGTCTCTTCAATTTCAGCCACAAAGTTTGGGGTTGTGTTCACAGACTCTTGTGAAAGAACTAATTCTTTCAAACGATCTCCATGTTCAAAATGGGAGGAAAGAATCGCATCATCGGATGCTCTGGCGGTAGATACAATGGATAGGAGCTAAGAATTATTTCTTCGTCTTGATCCAGTACTATTGCCACCTGATGCAGAAACGCGCTTCCCAAAGTCTGCTGGTAGAGGACATCCCATAAGGGCATGAGTGACTTCTAATTGGAAGTCACAATGATCCATTGGTACGAGTCCATACTTCAAGCAATTGTGCTTGTACATGAGGTACGCATTAGTGAGAGTCGTATTCAAGGCAAAAACATAAGGGCGATGCCACCATTTTATGGTCTAAACTTGAGTGTTATAAAAAACTCCCAACTAATCCTCAGTGTCCACGCCGCGCATACCCTTAGAATAAACATCTTGAATAGGTGAAGTGGGGACTAATACAGATTTTCCACCGGAATTTCGGGTAACAACCATGCCCCCTATTTGAAAAGAGTCTGTTTGAGAAGAGAGGAAGTGCACACCTCTGTGTCGCACCGATGAATGGCTACCATTTGCCTCTCACAATGCATTTGAACTTCTAGAGACCCTCTCACGCCTTTCGTCGGAAAGTTGAGGCTGCTTGGAAATCCGATTCGTCCCTGACCAACCGTGCCAATAGCGTAGCATTAGGAGAAATCTGGGGTCACAAAGGGGCCTCTGCCTTTGGCACGTGCTGAAAATTTGAGGCAAAACCGTGCGCTTTACACGGTGGCATCAATAGTGCCACCGTGGTGCCAGCAGTGCAATTCCGTGAGTCGAGCCAGTCGACGCTGCCAGCACTGTGAACATTGCCACCACTGCTAGCACTGCGGCTTCCGACGCTGTCAGCGGGCAACGACCTGCACCAATGGGTTTACATAAAGAGGGGTACTTGGGCAGCCGATTCACCTACTACGGGTTGTCTTACAAGGACCTTTTGGGACCCCAAATCTCTCCTAATGAATCCTCTTCGCAATAAGTCCTCGAACAACATAGATGATGAAAAAAAATTATTTATAACAATTGTGTGCCACCAATCCTCCTACCCGGTCGTCAAACGAGTAACCACTCCTGCACCTGACCGACATGCATGTTGTGGAAGACCAATAATTGTTTCATTGTCAGAGCCCACATAAACCTCCAGGTTCAAAACAAACTTGGTCTCTGAACATGCAAGGCACCATACTTTTATACCATGAGAAACTGGCTTGAGTGGCATGTACTGCTTGAAGCTGCAATATCGGCCATTGTACGCCACCATCATTTCATTTACGCACAAGAATTTTGATGCGTTCCATGCATCCTGATAATTCTTCACAAACGTGTCCAGTAGCCAACGCACATGCACAATTGGATCGTATCTAGGATCACTTCGATCATATATGGGTCACTTATTTCTTTGGCACAATGTGAAGGAGTCTTAGGATGGACAGAAAGTGATTTCAAGTCATTGTCTTTGCCACAACTTCGCCGTGCAGAGCCTCGGCCTGCACACACCAATAATCTCCTACACTTGGCTGCTCACAAATTGCCAGAAATGCGCAAATGCCAGTAAATTGGCAGAATTCGTGCCTTGTAATTTTTTTCTGAATCACTGATCCTCCTTTCATTTCCCTTGTTGCTGGATCATTCTATAGTGCGTAATTGTTTGATTCCCGAACAATCCTTTGTTGTATCTTGTCATTCCAGAGCGTCAAGCAACACTCTAGAGGACTCAACAATAGCCCCCCATAATCGTGCTTTGCACCAGGTGTGGGGCCAACAAAATCATGACGTGGCATAAGGTTCCACGACTTGGCATGCCAATTTGCATCTGCGCGCAAACCGCTCCTCAAATGTGCTATCCTTTTTTGTTCGAGGTCCCATTGCATATTGCCCAAATTGTTCCAAAAGTACATGTGAGCAATCATCAAGGTCCGGCTCTGATTCTCCAGAAGATAATCCGTCAACACCAACACTTCCATGTCCACTGTTGCCTCCCACATCAGTGCTTGGAATCCAATTGGGATCCAATTCCGAGTCACTATCACCGACAAGGTCTCTAAAAAGCCTGTCATCATCAATGGCAGCAACTCCTGCATTACTATGAGGCAAAAAGCATGAAATCACGTTTTTTTTGTCGTAGAGGATAGGATCTCTTGGACATCGCTGCTGTAGTCTTCCTTTTCTTTGGCCCACTGAATTGCAACGTCTTTGGTCCAATGAGGTACATCCTCCACCATCTCCGAAGAAGGCTTTGAATGTATCTCATTATACACGGAAAAAGCAGCTTCTACTACATCGTCTCTTCCAGAAGGACATTGAGTTGGAATTCCTAGCACATCAGCCACAGTATATACATCTGCAGTTGCACATGATATTACTACCATGATAGCTGCATCCTCCTCTGCTGTCACACATGGGCGTTACCATGGAAAACAATCGCTGACAGGGACAAGTTGAATTCCCAAATAAGCCCCGAAGTCAACTGATAAACATGACATATTGTTCCTTCTATCCACAACCAGCTCTTGGACATACCCATATGCAAATTGACACGGATTTGAGATGCTTTCCCCTCCCCACTCTAAAAACATCACCTTCACCATAATTTTGCGGAGTTTGATATTACCTTCCTCCTCTATGTCAATGAAGTTGATCGGGGAGTCATCGTCGAAGCACGCTAGGAGCTCTGTTTTTCGATCATGACATCCCGGAAAGGTGTTGTCTACGCATGTGTTTTCTCCAATTGGCATCTAAATGCTTGCATGCTGCCTTCTATGGAAATGGCTTTGATAGAAAGGGCTTCTTCCATCACTCCTTATCCTTGTGAACTTTATTGCTCATTCACCTATGCCCTGAATGTCTTCAGAATCATAGTCTACACCTGCAATATCAATCACAGTTTCCAATTGTAAAATCAAAATATATATAATATGCATACAATGAAATTATGTACATCACATGTTTGGATTTCACATGGTCTACAAAATGGTGACACCAGATTCTTACCACGTATAATGCGGAGACTATTGCCAGAAAGCTCAAAACATGGACTTTCCATTTGACGGTCAAACCAGCAACGTCTCAATTTCCGATCCATCAATCCTCGTATAGCTGCGCAAGATTGTCGTTGTAAAGACGTGAAATCCTTAGGATCCCTCAATGTATTAATTGGCACTTCTTCGGTATCTTCGGGGATGATCTTATTCTTCTTGACTGCTTGCTTTTTAAGACCTCTAAAAGATGGCTCGGTTTGCCTCTCCCGTGGAGCATGCAATAGTGAAGCTGGCTTGCACTGGATGGATTCCCCCTCAGCCCCATCTCCAACATGACTTTGAACTTTTTGTTGTCTTGGACATCGCTTCTTTGCGGTAGGAAGATTAGGTTCAACCTCTGCTAAAACATAAGATAGGTTATACGCAAGTATGGTAGTATCATTTAATTTCTAAAAAGGAAACCAATATGAATTTAGTTTTACAAGCAATATGCTATTCTAATATAACATATATTATCTTATACTCCTGGGTGATGGTCTGATATGGGTACTCCCTCCAAAAATAGTGTGATTGTCTAAAAATATATTTTTGGTAAGAAAAAACATTAAAAATTACAAAAATTAGAAGGTGTTAGAGGCACCATGGCTGCAACTATATATATGGTGCTAAAGATGAAACTCTTAGCACACATAAAATGAGTTAGACATAAGTCACACTATGTGAGACGAGCAAACCTGGTATCCATATGAGGCCATGTTCCTCCTAGTTGTGTATGTTTATATTACTTCAATTTCAAAACTTGTTTAAAAATTTACAACAAATATATAGAAGATTGAGACAACGCCATGTGATTATACCATTTTTATTTTCTTACTTCTAGCCTAACATTGCCGAGTGTCTCATTTTCCTAAAACTATGCATCAAATCAATTAGAAGCACAAACACAACATCTCCAGTGAGAATACATGTCAAGTCTTGATATAGTAGTGATCTTCAAACAAAAGCTAAGAGAGAGCAAGGCGTAACAAAAGAGCACATGAATTAAATTTTTATGTGGATACGAACTAATAAAACAAAGGCACTAAACGTTTCAATTCCTAGCAGTCTTTATTGTACTAATCCATGGGTACATGGGTTAACACCGGTGACATAGGAAAACTAGTAATTAATAGCACCGTCTTTATATTGGGCTCAAAAAGTGATGAGTCGTTCATAACCTCTAAATTATTTAATTTGAATCGCAAAGCTAATATTGGAATTCAGCTTTAAAAAACATGAAATCACATTGTAAGGCCGTGAAGAATACAATAGATAATGCTACGTAGATTAGATTTATGATAATCCAAATGAACTCTCAAATTATATCTTGATCGTCTGGACATTACAACGGAGGCTGTACAAAATATACTTCACACGCTCAAACATATCAAAATACAGGCAAAAAGTCTCTTCTTTACTGCCGTATACAAACCAAAGGTTTCATCCAGCAAGGTAAAGAGCATCATTCAAATTTGCATCCCGAATACCAAGAATTAGCATGATTTATGGATTAGTACACAGCAAAGGACATCGCAGATTAGCAGAGATACAGACTCAGGAAAACGTTGTCTTTTGAACAACCATCTCCCACGCTTCAAAGCTAAATGTCTTTGTCTAAAAAGCAAAGAAGGATTAAAGCGTGAAATATAAAATGAGACTGCGAAAAGTCTCAATATAACGATTATAAATCCATATTCGTTATATTGAGACTTTTTTCGCAGTCTCATTTTTATCTTTGTCTTGAAGATAAACCGTTTTATCTCCTTACTACTATTTTTTTATAAATATTTAACACCTCTTGGAATTTCATTATAGAATCATTATTTGAGCATTAAGTTTTTTTGGGTTTCAAGTATTATTTTTCAAATTAGATTTTTGAATAACGGGCATTCTGTCTCAAAATCAGCTAAAAGTCTCAATATAATGAATATGACCATTGAAGAAGTGGTCATACGAGAGCATACCTTGTGATGTCGTGAGAGCGTTTGGGGTTGGACCTAGGACAGAGCCAACAGATGTTTGAATTGCATTTGCGTTTTCTCCATGATGACGTGAGGTACTCGAGGATGCAATTGCGACAATAAATTAGTATTTTAGATGGGGCAACTAAGAAAGAAGTAAAGAAATGAAATGGACCCAATCTAGAGTTGATGGTATTCGAGCATTGGACACCGACCTTCTCCAAAAGGAATGTTCGTGTTGTTCAATTCAAAAATGTTGCCCACTATTATGCAACCAGGTATAGCAAGTTCTTCACTGCGCTCTTGGATGACTTCGTCAGTACATTTTCCTTTCCCCTTGTCCATGAGTTTGCATTCACTGGATGGGGGGAAAGAAGTCACATACAAATCTTTCTTCTCATGAAATGTGTCAACTAGAAGTGACGACGAGGATTTGTTGATGACATCGTCAACTCTCTAATCAACCAAATTTGTGATGTGTTCAACAAAATCGACATCACCGTCGTAACCAAATTGTGCACCGCTTTCAGTAGACTTCGAAACTATGGGCTTCAACTTCCAATTGTAACGATGAACGGGAAGTCCTGTCCGTTTTCTGATTCGGGGGGAGCTTGCATTCTTTTCAGAACTAGCAACTTCTATTTTTGCCATCACGTGCAAAGATGATGAATTGAGAGCAAGATTGACATAGGACGCATCATCACCTATCAATCTATTAATTGACATAGACGTACTAGGACTTGGTATGAGGTCGACATTGTTAGATGCCACCTGCTGAAAGGATGTAAGTGGTCCTCTCATGGATGATGTGCTGTAGAAACTTTGTAAGTACGCACCAGCTGTACGAGCAGCAATCGCTGCATCACTGGTGATATCCAAAGATGGTGTCTCGGGAGTAGAATGAGGGCAACCGCAACCTTCGTCATCTGAGTAGGAGCAACTGGAAGTCTGTATAGACTTCCTCCCGGAGTGCTCAGTTGAGAGCATAGGGAAATCCATCAGCGTCACCTTCAGCTCTGCATCGAGTCATCCCAAGAATTTTGGCACAATGTCTTCAAAATAAATACTAAAGTTGCTTCCCTTGGAGTGAGGTGACATCTTCAAACCCGACGCTACCTTCAGGCATTGGAAACTACAGGAGAGACTCTTTGTGAAGGAGACTGCAGATGACACGCAGCTTAAATCTACTTGCTCCGTGTCTGACTGCCCAGTCATGCAGAATCCTGTGAACATCGGAAAAAATGGAGGCGGCATTGATGGAGGAATGGGCCAATTCCAAAAATCGTCCCAACCTTTGGGCCTTCTACCTCTATTGCTCCTTGCAACTGCCCTGTTTGCCATTGCATCCTTTAGAAACATGAAATAGAAATAAATAGAAAGAATAATGAGGAATGACCCTAAACGGTGAACTCCGTTTATTCTTATTGCAAACAATGGAAGTAGTAATCAAAGATTGCGGTAATTGAATTACAAAGTGGGTGACACAGTAAGTATGTGCTTACCTTGGCAATTCGGGATTAGGGCTCCGTTGTTGGTCGTCAATAAACTCCATGTGTCTGACCAACAGCCATTGCAAAATTTGAGAGATGCCAGAAGGCAAAACATCCAAAAACAGTCACTTTACGCCCTGTTCCCAGTGGCCAGCACGATCTGTGAATAAACCTCCGCATTGACAGGAACTCCCCATGATCTTCTAATCAACCTCAAACCGCATTGAGAGAAACTCCGGACCAAGAATTGCGGAACAGGAACTCCGGAACTGCTTCGACCATGGTGAAGGCGGCGTTGCTGGAAAACCCTACATGAACTCAATGCTTTTGTCGTTGAAATGCGGCTCACTGATACAGATCCAATCCCCTGCGCAATTAGTCTCCTAGTGCACGACAACAATGTGCCTCTGCATTGACAATTAAAAGTGGCGTTGCAGATCGCCACCTGGAAGAATGGCGCAATCATAGACAAGCAAGTGTGCTTGCTGTTGGAGTTGCTACAATAATTGAGCAACCTGAACTCTGCAAATCCCCTGTGCAATAACTCCTCCGATCAAAGTGGCGTCTCGGTTGTGCACGCAGGGGTAATTTCTGAAGAAAAACAACGTCAGGGAGGTCTTCGAGGACAACATGAAGCGGCGCTGTAATTTCAGTTCAGATTGGACATGGTGGAGGAATACCGAGAAGCGAACAGAAAAATTCTACACGAGGTTGATCAAAACAATTGACAAAGTCTAAACCCTGCACATTTTGCATCAGCCAGCCTGCAGCCTGGAAAGAACGTACAGCGTCAAGCTCCTGCCCATGGCCGTTATCGAGAACGATAGAGGAGAATAGTAGAACGCAGCTTGGGAGCGGAGGGTTGTCGTGCTATTCAATGTTCCCAGCATTGGATGTTTAAGTTTTATGAACTTTCTAGTCATCTAATAGGCTCAACGAGGTTCGCAAGTTTCATTTGCAGAACGTTCATCCACAGCTTCCTTTTTTTATACACTGGAAGGGATTCTTTGATGCCGTTGCATACGTATAGAATGTATGTTGGGTTTTATACAAGCGTATTTGGATATCTACAAAGGTGCGATCTGAATTTTTTTTTTGAATCATGTGCATAACAAAAAGTTACACAGTTGAACTTCCCACTCCACACTCACATGGTTCATTGATTTTCAATCATTTGCATTTTTGGTGTCCGAGTGACCACATAGTGGCAACCTGGGCACTAAAGGATTAACTTTAGAGGTTCCAAGAGAACCCTTGTTTGAAAAGAGGGGTGGAAGTATGCTACGGGTACAAAAAAGTACATAAGAAGTACAATTATTTCTAAAGGTGCTACACTTTGAGTGTAAAGGTGAGTGGTTTCATATTTTTGAGATGAGAATTTTTGTTCTTATAGAGGAGAGATGTTTTATAAACATTATATCCTAGTGTTTCAAAGAGTATCTAGAACATTAATTATCCTTCATTTTAGTACTTTTATTTAAAATGAAAGTACCGTTACAAGTTTCAAAATAGGCAAAAGTACTCCAAATCTTCTAAACTATCATATATTTAGAGTGGTTGATTTGCATGTGAAAAGAGTGTTGATTTGCATTTGAATTTGTAGTATGTGATGGCCTAAGGTCTTTGCTTATAAATATATTGTTAGTTCGTCTCCAGCAACTAGCAGAAAATCTAACAAAACCTCCGGATGATATGTTGATGTTGAGCAATTTCCGCGCAGGCTTATTGGAATATCTGCAGGTAGCCACGGTAGGACTTCAACGACAGACGTTTTCCGAAGCAGTGGACTCGGCACGCACCGCAGAGGAAGGCTTACCCAAATCGCGGCAACCGACCCTTCCCTCAACTAGTACCGGAGACAACCCCCGACGTAACCTGAAGTGTACCGGCTGCGGTCATATGGGTCATGAATGGGGGACATGTTACCGCAACCCGGCCAGCGACTACAAGAAGAAAACCGATACGGCTTCCGTCCATCAGATTCAAACTCAGCCAGCACACCAACTCCGGTAAGTACCGAAAACCGCCGTACTTCTCGTGGTATAACCCCGGTACAACGATACCCATGCAATGTATGTGGATCACTTGAACATTCGGGACATCTTTGTCTACTTCTATTGGATGAGGATGTTAAAAAAGCCATCCAAAACAAACTACCCGCACACTCGGGATCCTCGGTAGTCATTACCGATGTCCATACCGTGGATGTCTCTTACATCGGCCCTCGCAGTCGGAGTGAGACACAGCATCTGGACTCCGTAGTACTCGACAGTCCCACACCAACTACTGAAGCACCTCGCCCAACCGAGGCGTTCGATTGGCAAGCCGAAGAGCAGCAGCGTGAAGAAATGATAAAGATAGTCCGTGAACTACAAGAACTCTCTCTATTGGAGCCACCATCACCCCGCGTCACTCCAACCGCTCCGGACTGCACCATGGAGATCTGCGAGACCATTCTTCAACAAATCAAATCACAAACAATCCAGGTCAGTCTAAAAAACCTTATGGCTATTGCACTCAGTATTACTGAACATATCCACTGCCGTCTAGGACAGATAACCCCGTCAACCGTCCGGGTTACCGAGCCACCCATCGTGGCAGTCCATTCGGTAGTTGCGATCGACTGCCACATGCCAATCATCTCAACCAAAATTGGGAATCATCAATTACATAATGTCCTGTTGGATGGAGGATCGGGAGTAAATGTCATCACCAAAACCGAGCAACGCAGGCTTGGACTTCCGACCCCAACACCGGCACCTTTTTAATTAAAGATGGCAAACAGCTCCCTCGTCCAACCTCTTGGCTTGTTCAGGGACATCAAGATCTTCATTCACTATATCCCCTATATCATTATTCTCACCGTTATTTCTTGTAAAGATGTCAATTCAACTTATATGTTGTTGCTCGGTACACCATGGCTAAACGACGCCCGAGTCATTCACGATTGCTCGGTACACCATGGCTAACGACTACATACAGATCATGGGTAACGGTACCATCCGAACAGTACGGATTAACTGGGAGTTACGTTTTGAAGCCACAACTCCCGATGCTCTCGTCTGCTCAACTACATGGAAGGCCTTACCAACGAAGAAGAACTCATCCTACTCGAGGCAGAGGAGTTCCTCCTCCCTATTGGAACATTGGCTATTGACGACCCGTGCCAGGTAAGCACTACCGAGCTCACCTTATCAGCCATAACCCATACGGAAAGTAGCATGCCAGTCGATGAAATACCAATTTGGGATAAGATAAAAACAATATCGGTAGTAAAGTGGTCGCAGACAGAGGAAGAGCAACTACAAGACCTCAACCTCGGAACTGATACCGACCCCAACATTATTCGTATCGGTACTTCCGTCCCGGACTCTCTCCTATCGGAGGCCGAAGATCTCTTCTGCACTTTCAAAGATGTGTTTGCATGGTCATACCATGATCTACGTGGCATCCTGGAACACATCGCTCAACACAAGATTGAACTCGACACCAGTATTCTCCCAACCCATCAGCTACGCTACCGAATGAATCCTAACTATGCGGCAGCGGTAAAAACCGATCTTGACAAACTTTTGCGGGCAAGATTTATTGAACCTGTGGACCATGCTACCTGGTTATCACCAATCGTCGTGGTACCAAAGAAGAACGGCAAACTTTGAATTTGCGTTGATTTCAAGCGTCTCAACAAGGCAACAAAGAAGGATCCGTATCTCCTACCATTTTCCGATGAGGTCCTCGACTTGGTAGCAGGCAACGAGATGTATTCATTCCTCGATGGCTTCTTTGGATATCACCAAATCAAGATTGCACCCGAGGACCGCCACAAGACGGCGTTCATTACCGATTGGGAGCCTTTGTCTAGGTAGTAATGCCGTTCGGTTTGAAGAACGCTTTGCCAACGTACTAGCGAGCAGTCAACCAAGCTTTCAAGGAATATCTCGGTGATTTCATGAAGCTCTTCCTCTACGATTTCTGCGTGTATAGTACTACCGAGACACACCTCGACAAACTCCGAAAGTGTTTTACCAAATGCTGTGAGTTCGATATAATTCTAAATCCCGAAAAATGTTGTTTTTTTGTTTGCTCAGGTATGATTCTTGGGTATGTTAAAACCGTTGAAGGCCAATTTCCCGATCCAAAGAAAATTGAAGCTCTTCCCGATCCAAAGAAAATTGAAGCTCTTGTCACAATGGCGCGCCCTCGCAACATCAAGGACATCCGGGTCTTCAACGGCCTTGCTCAATTCAACAGATGTTTCATTTGCGATTACCCCCGAATTATGGCAACAATCACTTTGCTTACAAGAAAAGACGAACCATTTACTTGGACTACCGAATGCAACCAGGCATTTACGGAGATACAAAAGCGTTATGTCAACGCTCCTATCCTTATCGCACTCAATTGGAAGCTTGAATTTCACATTCATACGGATGCTTTGGATATCGCAGAAGGAGCTATGTTGGCGCAGAACCCTACCGGGAAGATCGACCAGCCCATCGTCTACGCCTCCCGATTACTAAGCCGACAGTTACCGACAGTCTTATTCACCTACCGCACTGCTTTTAAGATTGGTACCGGCCAGACGCCATTTCAAGTGTTGTATGGCATTATCCCCTTAATGCCTACCAAATACTTGATACCGACCGAGACCACCACTACCGACACCTCGCCTTGTCGGGTTTTTGCAGCACGCACGGCCGATCTGGAGCGCTTTGACGTATCTCGCCACCGAGCTCTCGAGACGCAAGGGATATCGCAATGGATCCGCGCTCAATGGGCCAACACCACGGGGCCGTTACATCAGTTCCGACTGGGCGATCCGGTACTCTGGTACCCCAAAGGTGCTAAAATCCACCCCGGTAAGCTCAGAAACAAATGGTTTGGGCCTTACCGAGTTCAATACCTCCTACCCAACAATACAGTATTACTCGTCGCCGTTGACAAATTCGATCCCGACCCGATTATAGTCAACATCAACAAACTAAAACCGTACCGATTCCTTAATGACGATCAGGTACATCAAGCCGCCCGAACCGCCCCAGATATAAGTGCCATCTTTTAGCAACCGGACAACCAAGACGCAACCGAGGACGATGCTGAGGACGACGAAGAGGCTACCGAGAATTCTATCTCCACCAACTTCATCACCGTGGAAATGTTTCCTCAGTCAATTTGGGATACCGAGTCGTACCTCGATACCAAACTGCTATTATTTTCTGCTCGACCTGCCGTACCAATTCGACCACCGACCTTGGTAACCGACCCACCCACAGCATCACAGCCGCCTCCGAGGCTGCCGCTGGGACATACCGAACCGACCACCTCCGTATCACCGAAGCAAAAACGGTATCGAGCGACATGTTCAGCAGTCCCCAACCCTAACGCGCCGCCACTCTCCCAACCTAGTTCGCACCCACCCACTCCATCTCTCTTCATTCATTTCCTTGTCCACCTCTCCTTTTATTTATCCTTTCCTCACCATGCCGACTTCCGCCGCCACGGTTCTTTCTCCCTCCCGGTTAGCTCTTCGCCTCCGCCCTCCATCTCCGTCTCCCTCTCTTCTTCCCCGGTCACCATGGCCGGTAGCTACCGTTCACCGCCATCGACACAATCGACCGAGGCAAATAGCGCGGATTGGAGTTCTTCCTCCTTCTTGCTTGGTAGTTGCTCCTTCTTCCACCTCCCAAAAGAGAATGCAAGGAACTCTCCGGGTGCGGTTTTGCAAGATGACAGGTCAGAAGAAAACAGCGGTCGACAGTCGCCATGGAAACACCTCCCGCAGCAACCTGGTAGGACCGTAGTGGAAGGAGATCACGTGCCTCCTGCTCAAACACATGGTTGCCTGGAAAGAATTCTCCGCCACAAGTCCAGACGAACGCGAGTGGATTCACCGAGTCGGCCTCGAGGGTTTCGTCAACCTACCATGGGATCAAGAAATCCGCAAGGACGTCGTGGAGAATTTTCTCAACACCGCGCACAGCAACCCACAGCAGTCGATTATCGGCAAAGCGTTTGGTAGGACCTACGTCATCACCTCCGCAGACATCACCAACATCCAACGACTACCGACCGGCATGACTACCAAAGTCAACACCAACCCGGATCCGGACAAGTTCAAATACAGGAGCGTTCACCCCACTGGGCATCAACTCCTTCACCGACCAGATACCGACGGGTGTTGTGTATCGTTGGGGCCGATAGAGTTGCAATTTCAGAAGTATGGCTTGCTGCAAGGGATCAACTTCAAGAGGAAACAGACCTATACGTCCAAGCAGTGCCTCCGAAAGATACTCACGGCCGATGAACTCTCCCTTACGGATACCGCCACTTGGAATTGGGCTACCTTCATGCTCGGGCAGCTTCAAAAGGATCTCGCCACCATCAAGGGAGGCTATTCTCCACAGTGTCTCTCGGCCAAAATCAGGGACATGCTTCTCCGAGGACAAGAACAAGCCGCCACCACGCCCATACCAGCAGCACCGGTAACCGTACCGAGCACCGGCACCAGTACTCCGCCTTCCCCGGTACCACACAGGGGACGCGCGCATCGGTACAAACCAGCAAAGCGGCGGTCATCACTGCCCCTCTTCACTACTTTCCCTGACCTAGGAGGGATCTCGTCTCAACTTCGTAGCCGACTCACACCGGCACCCACGACATCCAAACGCAAGACCCGACCGGACCTTACCGACGCCCTAAACGAATTTGGCAGGAATCTTTGGCCCCGAACCGAGCATGGCGGCGGTTCCTCCTCTACGCATCGATCATCTGAGCGCACTCCGTCTCCACCACCGGTTCCGTCACCAAATTGGACATCCTCGGAACCAGCGGAGATCATTGGCAAAAATCCACCGGCACAAACACAGCCACTGATCCCGCCACTCCAGACTTTAGGTATGCTCACTACCGAGGTCACTCGTACTACCGGTGTCCAAGTATCTGTGCAGATGGCACCGCCCTTGACCTCGGTTACCCCACCAACAGAGCGCACCAACCCTCCGAATATTCTTCTCCAAATATTACCGAGCTGGAGGGTCAACTCGACACCTCCCAAGCCGAAGCACGTCAGCATGCTACCGATCTTGCTCGAGTTCGACAAGACCATGAACGTTACCGCCTCAAAGTCGATAACCTGATCCAGTGGTTTCAAGCCCACGACATCCTCTTAATCGCCGTCACCACGGAACGGGAGCAGCTCAGAGCAAGATCACCATCCACACCCTTAGGCAGGCTATTCAGACCGATTTGGATCTCCGTGCAACCCTGTCTACCGAACTGGAGAACCTGGTTACCGACTACATCAGGCTGCACAACCAAGTACTGGAGACCCAGACGGCACTTGACAACACCTACCGGATGTTGAACCAGTACTGACGAGCACATCTGGATTTCATTCCGCAACCCACATCACCGGACTCTACCAACACCAACATTCTGCCCCCCGCCACGACGGATGACGGCCCCATCCAAGTTCCTCCATTACTGAGCAAGGGCTTTGATTCATCCTTTCTTAGAGACTCATTTGATGGCCGTGAACTACTCAGCCCCACCGGATTCATGCAAGGTAATATCAGTGCACCGGATACCGGGACACCCAGCGGACCTCGGCAAAACACGCTGAATACCGAGGAGCCTACCGGATCTGATGACAATCAACTCAGGTTTTCCCACACCATCAGTAGGCAACCCGGCCCCACGGAGTAGAAATCCCTCCGGTATCACTTTTTCTACCACTCATAGTTTAAAACAAGTTCCAGGTGTGAACTTGGTTTAGAGGGGGGGATAGTGTTAACCGTAAATTAGGAGTTACCGGTAGGTCTACCGGTCTGAGTTTTACCCGGGTGATTTTTCAAGTTACCCCAGCAGGTACATCTAGGAAACACTTTTTTACCGATCTGACCTAACTGCCAGATCTGGTTGTACTGTGGTATAAAAGCAATAGAGCCAACCTCATTGGCACGACACATTTTCCCAGATACTTGATTTCTTGTTTGAAGTATTCTCTTTTGATTTCATGCTTACTGAGTAGTTTCTGTTTGCATTAGATTCTGATCAGTTTATCTCTCCTCGGTTTTGTGATAATCGACTTAGTTTTTAAGGTTCTGTCTCACATTCCGTTAGACTCATTTCCCTCGGTAGCTACCAACCCCTCCGGTACTAATTATTGTGTAGGACCGTACCAAGAGGAGCTACCATTCAACCCTCAATTTAAGGCAAATTAAGTGTCCTAACTTTCAATTTGTCTTTACTGCCATTATGTGTGTTGTTTGTAATGGTTTTATCTCTTGTTTGCGTTATCATTTGTTGATCACTCTATCAGTGATAAATTTATGTGTGCTTACGCTACTCTTTAATTTCTACAATGTTGTATGTTTTTTCTAATATTCATATAAGTAATATGTGGTGCAAACAATAAATAGGCCTTAGTTTTTATAAGTAAGATAATGTCTCAAAAATGATCTTCACTTAGTTTTTTTTTCAATTGTAATGTCTTGATAAATTCAAAATTAGAAGCTAAGTAACTCTCTTATTAAATACCTTGTGAACAAAGGTGGTATCTAATTTACACATATAGTGCGGCCCCTAGAGTTTCCACTAGGCAATGTCAAGAATCTTCGAAAAGAATTATGAGCTTCATTGCAATTGAATTTGAGAAGACACCAATAGCAAAGAACTTTGAAATTGCATTTGCAAACAACAAAGAGTTATTGGTCACCTTTTTAGTCTACCTCAAGCTTGGTCCAAAGGAGATGTTGCACCAAGTGGAATAGGATGAGGTCATAGATAAGTTTTGCATGTTTAGTTTCCCAAATGTTGGAAATATCATGTCAACCTTTTGTGCGGCCTCTGAAAGGAAAGGTTTAATTGACTAAAATTTTGACATGAAGAATGTGGCAAAGATAGAGTACATCGAAAATTACATCTTTCCAAGACGACAGCAAGACAAAGTGTACTTGTTCAAGATGCCTGTGGATAATCAATGTAGTGGCGTTGACCTTGTCTAGTGATTGTACTCCGGAGGAGACTTTCAAAACAACTTTTTCATATTCAACTACACAAAGAGGTTAAGGCCTTTGACAACTCTAGTCTGTCACGTGTACGATTCCACATACTACAAAGTCATGACATTTGCGGTATGTGATGTGCAGTTGGAAGGTACAGATGGTTAAGAGATTTTTGGAAGTGTCTTAACAAAGTGATGGATCATTTATAGATTTAGAGACCCATCTATATTGTTAGTTGGACGTAAGAGGACTTGCTTGTATCATTGGTCTACTAGCATGCACAAGCATACAAAGAAGTTTATCTTGAAAAGCTTCTACAACCAATACATCAAACTCGCCAAGCAATACAAAGATGAAAAATCTATTGCAAAAATGGATCAAATGTATCCGGAGCTTTGAGTGTGGTAATATTCCTTTGAATTAGCAACTAAAAATGAAATTAAAGAACTGAAAGGGTTGTTGAAGTCCTATTTGATATTTTTGCTACCGCCAATGGGGAGGTT
The DNA here is from genome assembly GCA_022496805.1 of Pohlia nutans. Taxonomy (NCBI): domain Eukaryota; kingdom Viridiplantae; phylum Streptophyta; class Bryopsida; order Bryales; family Mniaceae; genus Pohlia; species Pohlia nutans. The sequence goes on along the minus strand of CM040106.1, from coordinate 5,529,803 downwards.
ACATGGAAACAATATGTCCCTTCTATTCCCTTAGACTATTGTATTGTATGGCTGCACAATTCTCATAAAGAAGGAAAGATATTAGACCCGATTAGAGGAGGTTGTCAAACCTGACCGGGGTAGGAAGGGTAGTGGACCCAAGAAGGATGGAGTGTAGTTTAGGCTATAAAAATATTGTGCTTGAAAAGACTGTATGATCACGGTTTCAACTAAACCATATATGTGACATGTTCTAATTCATCTTATTTTATCCTTCTTTTCTAATTAGAACCTATCTTTGAAAGAACATGTGGAAATTCCAACTTGCAATTTTGCAAAGACTATTCACAAAATTGCACTCTTCAAGAAAATGCCAATTATACCTCTGTGTTGCCACCACCAACGATTAAACTTGTGCCTTCATGCAAATGAAAAAATACCATTCATACTTTTGTGGCAGACTGTCAGAAACAAGCCATTCAAAACACAACTTGAAATTAAAAAAAGCCTTGCAATCGTATGACGGAATGAAAATTGTTGATAGACTTGTTGATGTGCTTGGGGAGGCAAGATTTCTACACTTGTTTCCAAAATCTAGAGGGCGAGGAGGTTTTTGTATCTACTAAGAGGAAATTAGAGATGCCCATCGGTTTTGAAGGCAACTCCCATTGTCTAGACGAGGTCAACTTCTCACACTCTTGTGTCTAGACCAGGTCCACTATTTCTCAATCATTTGCTGAACTACCACCTACACCAACATTTCCACAACGGAATTGAGTACGCAAGCTAAAGTCCCAATTGGGACAAGACTTCAAATCAACGAGGCCTCGACTGTCCACTAGGGTAGTGTGAACTGGAGAACCTTCGGACTGTCAATGACCAGACTTGCTACCTGTGCAACGACAAGACCGGTTGAGTTGCGGCAAATGGGGTCAGAGCTTAGGGCAATGTGAATAGACTCTTGAGCTGGCTTTGCAACGACTAGACCTAATGCTATGGTGATTGGACTGTCCAAAAGACAATGATTGCACCCGTTGATCGTATTCATCGTGATTAGGTAGGCTGTTGACTATGCTTGGATGACTTTGCGTTCAACCCTATACTATTACTTCATGTTACATGTGTGTTTTGATGGATTCTAGATACCACACTAAATGCCTTTGTAAGAAGACAAGGGGAAAAAATATTCTATTGTTGGTAAAAAAACAAAGAGCAAGAGTATGCGGTCTCTTGGTAGGCTTGCACTATGACAATTAAAAGGGTTACGTTGAGTGAGCATGAAGAGTCATGTGTTAGAAGCGAGGTTTGAAGAAGTAACATCTAAAATTCAATATGTGAGAATTAAAGGAGAACTCGAGGAGGTCACTGTCGAGAATGTAGAAAACTATGAGAGAACAAATTTAGGGTGTCTTTTATTCATTTGAGATTAAAATTATAAAATTTGTAGAAGAAATATAGGATGTTTTAAAACCATTTGGAGAATATTTTAGGAATATTCTTAGAATATATCCCAATATATACTATAAATAGTAGGAAATTCCAATTACTTCATAGCCCTCCATTAAATACCCTTTGTACGCTCATATGTACCCAAAATTTACACTAACTGACCTTCCCAAGAAAGAGAAACTGTAGAAGGTACGAAAGTAGCATTTATTGGCTAAAAAATAGAAATTGTCATCAATCTAATTGGGGTGATAACTAATTGACCTAGTCAATAATAGTGACTCTTGTAGTTTTTCAAATGTGCATAGGGCGTTCATCTTGAACGCCTTGGCAGCCTCACAATAGGATACAACATTATTTTTTCACTAGAAACCAAAGTATTAAGCCCAAAAGATATTCAATACTAAGAGTGTGGCGATAGATTTAATTGTGTGCAAAAAGTTAAAGAATAGCGACAAAAGTATATCTTGCCTCAACTAAACCAATGCACTATCTAAGATTTGCGTCGTTTTCAAACTTTGTCGTAGAAAATGATGTCATTGTGGTGAAATTTTAGGAACCCAATCTTGTGCAGAGTGGGTTCAAATGACAAAAGTTGATTTTTTCTTGTTATCTTCATTTATCATCAGATGCCAAGTATTGGTGTGAATCTTATACTTTCCACTCTATTTGGTATAAAGAAGAAGGGAGATGGTTAGAGAGAACAACAATAGTGCGCAATTTTTATCCATGATGTCATATTGATTTTGAGATCACCATTACTATATACCATACTTCTCAGCTAGGTAAAGGAGACATACATGTGGCATTTGCATGTTCTATAAGACTTAGTTTATGACCCTAGAAAAGTCACCTAGGGTTGGTTATACTAGAAGTTGTATACTAATTGCTCATGAAATTGGTTAGCACTCATGTAGGACTAAATTAAATAAAAGGCAAGGGTCTAGAGTAGAAGTAGTCAATAACCCACAAAGAAATGTAGAATTAAAAGAAGTCAAGGAAGTAGAAATGGTGCAATCCAAGTTATCGGAAGGTAACAACGGATTAACTTCACGAACAATGTTGCAAGCTTGATTTCAACACAATTGACAATGTTTAAGTTTAGTTTAAGGAGCTAATTTTTTTTTGAAAACTTGTGAAGACCACCAAGCTCTTACACACGTCTTAGACACCTAATAATGATAAACCACCAAGATCTTCCACACCTTCTAACTATTTGGAGTGAAGAAATAAGAGTATAGTAAAGCAAAATTCTTTGTAAATTCATCAAACTCAAGGTGACTTTACGGATAACTCCAGTGCAAGACAATTTTACCAATTACATATGGGTTGGAGTAGTTTGGACACATGGACAGTGTTGACACAAATGGAAGTTGACAGAAAGGTTTTGTTATTGCATATGCATGTCAATCTAATAATAATGTTGAAGCTCAATATAGTTTATGTTAGCGGGAATGTCATGCCTATATTTGAGCTGTTGCATACTTCTGTTGTTATTTCAATTGCAATGAGATTCTTCTCGTAACTGACCATAAACCAGTTAAGTGGCTCATGGAGTTAGACAAGTTTATGAAGAAGCTTACAAGGTGGGCACTAATGCTCATGGAGTATGATTTTCAAGTTGTACATCGATCAAGGTTGAAAAACATGAATGCGGAAGGTGTGAGTAGGAATCTCAATCATAATTAGGCATATTGACATACGGAAGTGAAGTAGCATGTTGAAGAAGGACATGACGTGTTACGCGTGTCGTAGCATGTGATACCGGATACTCCCCTAGAGCGCGCATTCTCGTGTAAAGAGCGCTCGTAGAGGTGATTTCTGGATTATCGTTCCACAGAGATTCTGTGAAGTAAGAAGCTTCCGGAAATCAATCCAAGGTGGCAACTAACACCCTAATACCACCGCCCACCTTCCTCCTTGTTACCAAACCAGGTCTTTCCCTTCTCAATGACTCACCCGGTCTCCTTTCTGATCTGGTATCCTTCCGGGGAGGAATCTTACCAACCACCTCTCCCCGGTCCACCTTTGTGACTAACTCCAGTTTAGTTTAGCCTGTGTTTTCCTCCAGAGGGTTCTCCAATTGCATTAGTAGTGTTGGATTGAAAGACACAACCCTCCCTACTGATTTTAAGTGACGGGAACTTCATCAGGAATTTCGGACCCCACTGATTTTGCACGATTTCAGTGCGATTTCCGATATTTCATGGGTTCGTACGTTATTTGCACTGATTCCGCATCATTGCGTTATTCATTTCAACTGCACTAATATGATATCATGCTCGTACAAGCGGATATAGTACTAATTCAACACGATTGATATATCTATTGAAAACATGAGAATTCAGCACTCATTATAGTCATCAAATGTCGTGTCTTAATCGTCTTTAAACCCACACTGATTTAGTGTGTTTTTCGTGCAACATCATCTTTTTTATATCTAGAGTTTTTTTTCTTTCTATGTCTAAATTTGGTCAAAATAATATTATCAAAAAATAAAAATAAAAAAATATTTTTTGTATAACTCGATCTAATTTTGGACTACCAAGTACAACTACTCCATCTGCCCGAACTAAAGGTGGGGTCCACTACTTGTCCCAAGCTCTACCACCGGTGGTTGGAATTGAACTCGTGACCTCCTGACTACAAACCAAGCTCTAAACCACCAAACCACGTTAATGTCTTGATGCAAGCAATTGAACTCTTTTGATAATTATAAAGGAATGAAACCATTGGCAATTTTTTACCATGTAAATACAATTCTCTTTTCAAATTTTTTATTTGCACTACAACACGCAGGCCTTTTTCTATATCGAGATTTGTTTTCTAAATTTTTTGAATATTTTTTTCTGCCAAAATTGTGATGGCAGATCATGGCTGTGAGTTGTTTTTTTTTCAACAGACTTTGAATAGTTTTAACAATGATAAAAAAAAAAAAAATTCCAAAATTTCTTTTTGCACTAGATTATGTAGGACGTTTTCTATATCTAGAATTTTTTTTCATATAAAATTTGAATTTCTTTATCTTTTGCCAACATTGTGCAGGTTGTGAGTCATTATTTTTTAAAGCAGACTTTGGATGCTTTTTTGCGATGTAAAAAATATTCCAAATTTATTTTGCAGTAGATTATGCAAGCATTTTTCTATATCTAGAAAAAACTTCAAATTTTTTGAATTTTGTTTTTGTTTTCCCAAAATCTTAAAGGCTCTAAGCTGTTTTTTATTTTCAATAGATTTTAGATGTTTTTAGCATTGTAAAAAAATCTTTTTATTCCAAATTTTTTTTGCACTCCATTATACAAGCTTTTTTTCTTAACCTAGAAAAAAACTTTCAATGGTTTGAATGTTGTGGCAAACGATTAAAAGCTCATGCAATTTTAATTTTGAAAAGTTACTCAAATTGAGTTCAAAGGAAGTCTGTTTTTAAACCCAATTTAAGTCTCAATGCTTTGCGAGATCATGTTTTGATCGATGCCCCCTTTTATGAGCTGCCCAAGACTAAAAAGTTTAAAATTAAATTAAAGTATAATTTTTTTCTAATAGGAAATCAAGTATGTTTTCAAACTCAATTTGAATCATGCCAATCCAAATTAAACTCCGCCTAGGGGAACCTTTCAAAAAAACAACACCTCTACATTGTCTTGAATTACAAGTTTTGTTATTTTGAAAAAGTTATATTGTCCTTTTCTGTACATTTATTTTTTTCTCCTATGATGAAAAGTTCAATGATAACCAATAATACCAAATTTAAATTCTAAAAATATAGCATGAAAATTTCATTGAAATTTTAATCTGTATTGCTCTAAACTCTATAAATGAAGATCTAAAAATGTTTTAGGAAATTAAACCATAAGGATAATTTAAAGAAGATTCTTGGAATATTCCAAAATATTTCAAAATAATATAAAATATTTTGAAATATCACTAGTAGGATTTTGGTCCTTTACACAAACAGTCCTTTGCAACTCAATTCTTTCAGAATCAAGTTGTTTTGGACACTTTTAGTCACATTGGACTAGTCGTAAAGGACCCAAATCCTACTAGTGGATTCCAAAAGATTCCAAAGGATTCTAAGGAGAATATTAAAATATTGTACACGGATGTCGTACGAATATAATTTGCATTATGATAGATGCTGAAATCGCACGGATATAACAAAAGGCGTTGATATCATACGTATATGATACTAGATCCGCATTAAAAGCAATCATATATTATCCGTGTCTTATTAGTCATGTAATGTAGATACACAATTAACGCACGGATTCCGTTACGCACAACTTTCGTGCAGGAACAACAGTTATTTCACAATCATTGTAAAGACATTGCATTGACATCCTAGTAATGCGTGTGACTTCCGTATTGTAACGACACTTCTAAATTCACGTATGACGTGCGGAATTAGTGTTTAACGATAAATGCACTAAAATCGTGCAAAATCAATGGGGTCCAAAATTCCTGATGTTCACTCTTTTCCGGTCAAACACACAACAACTCCTTCTCCCGAGTACTTACCGTATTGCTCTTCAGCTGCTAGTTTTGCCCAACTGGCAGCCGGTCACACAAGCGCAACCCGATTTCCCCCTTCCCTCAATTACTACAACGACTTACTAACCGGAATAGACACTATCTGGGGATTCCGGAACTAAGTCTGGAGGCTAATGACCCGTCTTACTCCGGTGAAATCGTATTCTCCCTTCGAGTTGACAACCCGAGTTCTAGCACCTCAACCGGTCTACCCGTCCAAGAATTCCGTGCAACCCGGAGTACACCCTCCTAATTGCCTAGCCACTAACCCGGATTACCTGATGAAAAAGGTTACAGACGTCACTCTTTTGAACAGTCATTTAATCACCCAAATCCCGTATTCAAACTCTAAATTGAATCACTCGAATACCTGACTTGCCCATCCGGTTACCAAGGGACTCCTGACCACTACGCCAATCCACAAACAACCTTAACACATACAAGCTTTCCGGATAATGTGCCTACAGCCGTTTACTACAAAGGAACAGTAATACAAGAAGACCCAACACTAGGACAAAGCCTGGCACCCAGGAGCTGTGCAAGGAGCTGGGATGTCAGCTTCTGTGGGTCAGCCCTCGAAATCACCCCCTTTCGTCACGGCATCAACGGGAGAGCGTTTTTACTGCGCATGGATGGGTTTTACCGAGGGTGCCGTTTGAATCGCATGCTCTCCAAGTGGTGACTTCTCCCGTAAACTGAGAACAAATCCGAGGCTTGAGTTTGGCCGGTTGAATGCCAAGTGTTCTTCTTCTGTGACAAATATTGTAGAGCATTCTGAATCGGAATGGAACGTTTCCAAACGTGCTTATCTCTTTAATTAAGTGCACCTGCAATTGTTAATCTTTTTGAGTAGCCTATACAGATTGTTTTCGCATACAAGCATGACATGGAGAGGGGTTCTTATCCCGCAAATTGTGAACCTGAAGTTTCTAAAAAGACTACCGATCAGGCGGTTTCTTGCACACCGTGGGGAAAGTGACGAGTTAGGGTTTGAAAGGAGCACACTCACCGCCTCATCGACGTCCGCAGCAAGAGACATCATTCCTCTTCAGTAGCACGGTGGTTTTACGGTGCTGATAGCACGACTGCAGTTATCTGGGACCTTCCGCAGAGACGAACTGACTAAGAGCATCACCATCCGCAAGAAAGTTGTGCCAAGAGAGGGCTACTTGAATAAGTTGCAGGAGTTGCATGGCCCACGGCAATTCTACTCCCGCAAAGCTCATCATGAATCACTCTATAAGTCATCAAGGCAAGAATGAAGGAAGAGCAGGAAACGACCTTGTTCGGGAGCTTACCGTGTCTCGACTATCGATTGCAGTCCGAAGCAGTGTTCCATACTGTAAGTTCCAGGGATATTGATCGGTCAATTGAGGAGCTGGATGGAGCTGCAGAAGGAGTGGTGAGGGAGGTTGTATGGCGCAACTACACATACGCTATGAAAACCTTCAATTTGAAAAAGGGACGCTTCAAAATTTAGAAGAAACATAGCAGAATGCACATCTTGGTGCCACCACTCTAGGTTAGGGTAAAAGCACTGAAAATGACAAAAAGACCCGGCTCCCAGGAAGGTACCCCTTCTTTTGGGCAATAAAAAAAAAAATTTATTGGTCTAATCAGTCCCCCTTCCTCGGAGGCCCTCGCTCCCAGGGACTCCACCCCCCTGCGTCAGTGCCAAACGCTCCCAGGATCCCTGGTATGTAGTAGTGCAAAGAATGGCAAGCATTCCTTGATAAGTAGTGAGCCCCAAACATCCGGGTCTGGGAAACCCTCAGATCTTAAAAACCCAGGATCCGGAAATCAAGGGGTTTCATCCAAACGCTCCAATCTTTATGCTCCTGGCCATAGCGCCCCTTCTTAACTACCAAAATCCTAATGTTAAAAAAGAACTAGACTACCTAAGCTAGTATGCCTACGGCCTAGCCTAATCCGGTTCTAACTGTACTCCGGATCCCCTACTCTACCTGCTACTCCGGACTGTGGGCGCGGTTTTCTGCGGAACTCCCCTCTTGGCCAGATCCGGAGCTAACAAAGTCCTCCTCAGATTTCTTCCTCCGGTTCTCCCGGGCTCTGTCATCTTCGTCTTCCTCCTCTTCCTCTTCTTGCTCCGCCGCGTCCCCTTCCGGCTCGTTCCTGCCCGGCTCGCCTTTGTCCAACTTCTCTTCACCCGGACCTCCTTCTTGGACACCCGCATCCGATTGACCCTCCACACCCTGGCCTCCTTCGTGGTCTGACTCTTCTCCTGGTTGGGCCCCGGTCTCCTCCTACCCCACGGCATGATCTACCAAGTTTGCCAGGCTCGCCTCTGATTGATCTCCCCTTAAACTTGGAGCCAGATGTCTCCTAGGCGTGCTCATGACCCGACTAGCAGCCGGTATTGACTTCTGCGCTAAAGTAGAGTTACCAGCATCCATCATCCGGTCAAAATCCCCAATTCCAGGTGCCTCCTCCCACGCCTCTGTTAAGGGGGTTTTCTAGGTACATTTTAAACTAATGGGACTACTTCATGTAATACTACTCTACTCTAAACTAGTAAGTAGAGATCGAGAGAAGTAGTAAGGTAATTCTAATGTAAGAGAAAGTACCGTCGACTAGGAAGAAGAACCAGTCTGCCTGTAAGTCGATTCCTGCATACTCACAGACTATTGCGACTAGCCAATATATAAACACCAATTGGAAATACAAGAACATGAAATAATACTGCTACCGCAATAGTCTAGCATACTAGTGCACACACAAAAGTTTAAGACAAGAATGAAGTACAACTGAGGCTGTGAGTAAGGAAGATATACAAAATGTATAGCAACACGTCTCTCAAAGAGAGGGAAAGTACATATAGGAGACTGGTCTGACAGTGTGTCAGACAAGTTGACCGGAATAGTTGGGTCGACCAGTCTGTACCAGCCTATACTCCCGGGTATCGCCCACCGGGTCTATTCCTACCAAATATAGGCTAGCCTACTCTTAGCCTAAGTGAATATCCAACGAATATTTGGTTAACATTGCCCTCCCTCTAAGCTAAGTACACTCCTGTGGACTTTAGTCTACCTCGGTAGGCGACTAGGGAAAATGGTTATGAGGAATGGTAAAATTGCTCGCGGTCGAGACGTCTGCAAGTAGTCAACTCGGACTATGGTCGACTCGTCACAGGTTGACGTTGCTGGAGTCTTGGGTCATGACGGGTGAGCAGATTCCTGAAAGCATCCCTAAAAAGTCTATCCCGAGAGAGTGCGGTGAAGAGAATGCGGGTGTGTTGACTGCGGTGTCCAGTGCTGATGGTGTGCGTGCTGCCGTCTTTTGGTCGAGTGGTGGGGGCTGCTGGTCCTGCTGCTCGTGTGGCACAGGTGAATGTTGTGCTGGTGGCTATTGTTGCGTCATGTCTTAGAGGTCGGCTGGTGGTGTCGGCTGGTCCTCCTGCTGCTGGTCTTTGTCCTCGTCTTCATTGGTCGACTCGCTGTTGTGGGCATCGTCGTCCTCACTCAACTTGACGTCGGTAATCATTATCTTGTCATCGTCAGTTGACTGGTTCTCCCAGAGCAAATGGTCGAGTTTGAGGTGGCTCTTATCTTCGTCTTCTTCTTCGTTGACGGGTGGAATCCCTGAATTGGGGTGGTCGAGCTGTAGTTGGTTGAGTTGCCGGTGGTACATATTGTGCTGGTGGCGATCGTTGCTGAGGGTGTAGAGGAGAATCTTGATTCGGTTTCTTGCCTTCAAACGGAGACAGTACTTGCGCGCTCGAAGTTTGTGGAGGCTCAGCTCCCGCTCTACAAAATGTCAAAACTTCTCCTCGTTGTCCTATATCAGTTGGTCGAGTCGATTGTTGGAGTCGACTGTGTCTTTCCAAGCTTGTTGAAGACTGAGCTGGGTCGCTGTTACTTTGGCTTGTGCCGACTCGAGTTTGTTTCGAACTACAACGAGCTCACTGTGGTGAGTCTGTACCTGCTGTCGACTGTCTCTGATGTCGACTATCAGCTTGGCGACTAAGTTGTCGCTCTGGTTCTTCTCCTCGGTGACGATGGTGAGTGTGGTGTGCATGTTCGCCAACTCGGTAGTGAGGGTGTCAACGTGCTGCTTGTATGCTGTGGAGTCTTTGGCCTGACGACTGCTCTCCATCCGGGTGTGGTCGAGCTCGGCTTGAAGGGTGGTCTTCGACTGAGTAGCCTCTAATAGAAGGAGGTTGACTCGGGAGCTGACATCTTCGGGTCGACTCACTGATCCTTGTACGTTGTTCAGGCGCTGGCGCTAGTGCATTGATAACGTCGCGGCTCGTGTTGTTAGTGAGTCAAGTGCTGGTCGATTGACCCTGGGTGACGTTGGAAGTTGAGGCGTTGGTGAGATGCGGTGGATGGCGAAACTCGCCAAGTGGCGCCGGTTCGTAGGCCGCTTTGAGGTTGAGTGGCTCGAACACGGATAATGATGGTGGAGGTGTGTGAGGGAGGGGGGCTCCGCCTGGGGTTGGTGGTGGAGTCGACAAGGCCTCGCTGTCAGATGATGTCAGGTCGACCTGGCATGGTAGAATGTGGCTTAAGGGGACGAGTCGACCTCGCTTGGCACACTTCTCTAGCTGATCCTAGTCACGTTTGCGTGCGTGTTGTGCTCGTTTCATCCTACGATCGATGGTCAGCTGAACCTGGTAGCGGCTGTAGGTGCCGCCGAGTAGGGCGTGGTTTGTTGACTCGGGGGCTGGGCAGTCGATGTTTGGCCCAGGTCGACCGGTCGGGGAGGCGAAACGTGTGCCTTCGATGCTTGGTCGGCTCCAAGTCCGCCTTAAAGGATTACGTAGTCGGGTCCTCGGGAGCTGTTTTCTGAGTTCTCCAATTGTCTACGTCGGTTGTTGGTGCTCTGTTGGGCTACCGTGTGGTGCATGTACTCCTAGTCAGTGCTCAAAAAATAGGATACAAGAAGTAAGTCCAACACCTCGGCCGAAGGGCAGATCGTGGTCTTTGTGGTCTGCATCGTCTTGATGTCGATGGCGATCGAATTGAACATCCATGTAGCCCAGTCCCATTGCATGTCGCGGTCAATAAGGGACTCGACCGTGCAAAGGACGTCGAGCATTTCTTTACTGATGTAGGTCGTCTTGCGTTTGAATCCCAGGCCTTGAATGAACGCCGTCAGTCACCGGTGGTGTTCGGGTTTGTAGTGGCAGATGCTGTAGCCTTTAGCAGTCTTGCCGGCAGCGGATTACTCTTCAAACCGACCTGGTCGATACTCCTTTGGTGCAATCGACTAGATGCAGATGCCGAATTGGAGTTTCAGGACTTCGTCAACGATAGTCGGATCGATCGTGACCAACAGAGTTCAAACGTGGGCCTCGATCTTCTTGTTATTGATGTCGACTCTCGAAGCGTTGACAAAATCCTCGATCAGATCTATGCGTGGCGCGCCTTGGGTGTTGTCCCAGTCGAGTCCAACAAACTGGGAGACGCCGATCGACTTGATGAATTCCGCCTCGGTTGAGTGGTCGTTGGCGTACTCTCGCCACTCCCGAATCTGGCGAATCTCTTCAGACATTTGTAGAGCCCTTCCTTCGTGCGGATCGGAATGTCGTAAGTCGATGCTGCAGAGGACGAGAGACGTCGTTGGCCGCTGTCAGTCGACTTGCCTTTTGCCATCGACCGGTCGGCTGAGAATCTGCACACAAAGAAACAAAAAAATGACCGAGCTGTTCCGAAGTCGGCTCGCTCGCAGTCAGCTGTAGTGGCGATGTGCGCGGCCGTTTACTACTCTTCCTACCCTCGTCTACTGCTCGCACAGTTGGGCTACGAGATCGCTTGACTACTCTGGGTCGATCTACTCTCGGCTTTCTAAATCGCTTGCTAAGAATGCACAAGGCAATGGCCACGGCATAGCGGTCGGACGGAGGAGAAGATAATGGAAATGGCAAAGAAGCAAGAGGAGGAAGAAGTGGCGCGGCCATAGTGCTAAATACTTGCCCTATTGGCCTCTCATTCAAAAGTGATGGGATAGGTGAAGACAACGGCCATAAATACGGCGGCTCTTCTAGGGTTTGACCGGTCGGGTTGACCAGTCAGGTCGAGCAACCGTGACTAGGGCTGCCTGGGTCGGCTGCTGTCAGCTTGGCTCATCTTCGTTGTGTTCTCGTCTTGATTGAATCTCTGATTTGCTAATTAGTGGGCTAAACAATTTGGTAGGGGGTTTATTGTCTAGGACTCGATAGGATTTGAGTTTGTTGAGGTTGACTACTACCGGGTCGGGGTCAAAGTGCTGAAGGCTGACTAGGAGGACAGTGTTGTTGGGGAGGGCATACTGGACGCGATACGGGCCGAATTATTCGCTACGAAGTTTACCGGCATAGACATTTGTACCTTTTGGGTGCCAGACGATGTAGTCGTCTACGTTGTATAGAGTCCATTGGCCTTGGCTCTGGGCCCAATGTGCTCGGTTCTAGTGTTTCGCGCCATGGTGGGTGGCTGTTGCCAGTCGGGTCTTGTCTAATTTTTTGAGGTCGGCGACACGGGTTGCTAGTATTTGCCTGGGAGCAAAGTCGGTAGTCAATGTCGACCGTTGGGTCGGGATGATGTATTTGGTTGGCATCAATGGTGTCAGACCATACACCAATTGGAATGGCGTGTGACCAATGACAACCTTGTATTGTCCGGTACGCGAAGAGGACCGTGTGGAGTTGTAAGTTCCAGTCGATCCGATTCTCGTTGACTAGCTTTCGAAGCATCCGGACTATGACCTTGTTGATCAACTCCGCTTGGCCGTTTCCTTGCGGGTAGTATGTCGTTGAAGTCGTATGCCGGAGTAAAAAATGATCGGTGAAAATGTGGACCGTGCTATTGATAAAATGGGCACCTTGGTCGCTTACTAGGTGGAGTGGGCATCCATACCGGGTAAGGATTGCTTCATACTGAAACTCTGCGGTTTCCCTGGCGGTGTTTCCTCGGAGAGCTCTAGCCTCGACCCATTTGGTGGCATAGTCGGTAGCTACCAAAATGTATCGACAAGCTGTATGTCGGGTCTTCTTGACTGGGCCTATGAAGTCGAGTCCCCATTTCATAAAAGGCTCGGCGGGTAGTTGGGTGACGAGCTTGGTGGAGACTGTCCTGGGTAGGCTGCCTGTCATCTGGCATTCATGACACGACTGGCAGTACCGCACAGTGTCTTGGTGTAGAGTCAGCTTCCAATAGCCTGCGTCTAGTATTTTTCTTACAGTGATGTCATGAGAAAAATGACCTCTAGCATTTCCCTTGTGTAATTCTTTGACGATTGTTGTAGGCTAGCTGCCGGTTAGGATTTGTCGGAGCTGGTAGTCCTTGCCAAGTCGGTATAGTTGGCCGTCAAGTATTTGGTACGGGATGGCTTTGTAAGCTATTTGCTTGCGAGCCTCCTTAATCATGTAGGATGGAAAGGTCCCGGTAGTCAAGTAGTCGACTATCGGGTGTAGCCAGTCGGGTTCGGTAGGAAACAACTGCGCGTCGACTGTCTGGTCGGGTATGCCTATGGCTGGCTCGACCCCTTCATTTCTTGATAATGCGTCGGCTACTCCATGCGTTTTTCCTGGTTTGTAAACCACAGTGAAGTCGAATTCAAGAAAAAGTAGTAGCCAGCGTGCAAGTCGACCAAATACTTGTGGTTTGTTAATCAAGTACTGGAGTGCTAGGTGGTGACGTAGAAGATAAATTTGTCACCGAGGAGGTAATGTCAAAATTTGTTGATGGCGTACACCATTGCGAGGGCTTCCTTCTCCATTGTTGTATAGTTCTTCTCCGCTTTTTGAGTAGTCGGGAAGCGTAGGCTATCATTTGGTCGATGTTGCCGGTCAGGTTCTGTGCTAGCATCGCCCGACTGCTATGTCGGATGCGTCTATGTGTATGTGGAAGTCAAGGGACTAGTCGACTCCAATCAAAATTGGTGCAATTTGGTATGGATCCTTGATGATTTGATATGCTGCCTCGCAAGCGGGCCTCCAATCAAACGGTTCGCCTTTCCTGGTCAGCTTTGTGATGGGCTCCATGACAGCTTCATAAATTTTGATAAAGCATCGGTTGAACAGGGCTAGTCCGTTGTACGTCTAAATGTCTTTCACGTCTTTTGGGGTTGGCATGTCGACTAGGGCCTGGATCTTCTTTGGATCCGGAAACTTGCCTTCCCGCCCTACAATGTTGCCTAAAATTACACCAGATGGGACATAGAAGATACAATTTTCTGGATTGAGGCTTACCCCATACTGTCGACATCGGTCGAAGACTAGTCTGAGCTTCGGTAGGTGGGAGTTGATGTCGCTGTAGACACTATAATCGTCTAGGAATTTAGCTTCGTGAAGTCGCCCAGGTGCTCTTTGAAGATTGGGTTGATGATGCGCTGGTAGGTAGGCGGAGCGTCTTTCAATCCGAACAGCATAACGACCGATACATACACGCCCACTCGGTGATGAAAGCTATTTTGGGGTGGTCGGTCGGGTGGATCAGTACCTGGTGGTAGCCTGAAAAACGGTCGATGAAGGAATAGGATTCATAGCCTATGATTGCGTCAAGTACCTCGTCCAGTATGGGTCTTTCTTGGTTGCCGCATTAAGTCGACGGAAATCCACACATATTCGGAGTTACCTATTCTTTTTGGGAACCACAACTATTGGTGATAGCCATGTAGCCTGGTCAACTGGCGCAATGAACCCTGCCTTTAAATGCCGTTCTAAGTCGTCCTTCACAGCTTGTGCATAGTTCGAATTCATGCGGTAGTGACTAGGCGAGATGGTCGGGTTGAGCTCGATCCGATGAGTCGCTATGTGTTCCGGTATGCCTCGCGGATCTTCGTTAGAGAAGGCAAAGATATCTATGAACTCCTTGAATAGGGATTCGGCACTGGCTCTGAGACTAGGGCTCAGATTGGCGTTCAGCTTCAACATCTTGGGGTCGATAGAGGTACCAACGTTGATATGGTCGAGTCGATCCTCTTCATTGTGATTCCAATGGGCAATGTCCATGAATCTCAGCTTGCCGCCGTAGTCGATTTTGTCCTAGTCTGGTTGATTGTCGACTTCGTAGCTAGGAGGTTCCAGTCGATTGTGCCCACTGTATGAAGGGTTAGGTCGGAGGCCATCAAGATTTCCTCCTCATCGGTGATGCCTTCCTCGAAGTTGTAACAGACAAGCGCATGTGGTGTAACCGCCTCATATCCTAACTGTCGATTGATCTTGACGGTCTTGACGGTGCCATTGCCCATAATCAAGACCTCGTTGTTGCTCCAATTGTGTATGACTTTGGCGTGTCAAAGCCAGGGTCGACTGAGTAAGAACCGGTAGTCTGACTTGACTGTCGAGTAGTCCATTACTATATGAGTGACTATGTAGGGGATGCCATGAATATGAATTTTGACATCCCTTATCAATCCTTTGGGCCGTGCTATGGTGCCGTTGGCCATCTTGAGGTTGAACGGTGCGGGCTTGGGCTTGAAAAGTCCTAGGCGTCAGCATTCGTCTTCGGTGATCACATTAACGCCGGATCCGCCATCAATCAGAACGTCGTCTACCATGTTTTTGCCGACTAAGACCGAGATCACCTGCATGTGTTTGTCGATGATTGCTGCAGCGGCAATCGTCACCTCCTCTGTGGTCAAATAGAGTGACTCTGGAGTCAACCTTGGATCTAGATGAGTCAGTCGATCCCGAACAAGTGTGTAGAGGGTTGGTGATATCTGTAGTAAGTCGCGGATGGACACCTATAATTTGCAGTCTTATAGTTGATCGAGGATCTGCTGCTGGACGGTGTCAAATGCGATGCTGCACTGTTTGACTGAGGCCAAAATCGGTTGGGCTGGGTTGTCTTGAGAAGTGATCGTTTGTTGCGGTAATGCATCCACGTCCCAGTCGAGTGAGGGTGAGTCCTCAGTAGACTTTGGGTCTTTAGTGGAAGTCATTTTTTCCAACTCGGCTTGGAGTTGACGAACTTCATGCATCATTTGATCACATAGTAGTTCTTGGATCGTCGAGTCGGTTGTCTCCATGGTCTAGTCAGGAGTCGACTGTAATGGGGTCGACTGGCTTCTGGTAATCACTGCAACCGTCAAGACACCAACTATAGTGTTCACTAGTTCTTCAATGACTTCTAACGACGTGTTGGGCTTGTTCTCGATCTGCTGATTATGGAATTTTACTATCTTTGGAGCCTTCAGCATGGGGCAAATGTGTGTTGGGTGGTCCAGGGTCTTGCAAAGAGAACAAGGGAATATCCGTCGTGGTGTGCCATCCTGGGGCGGTCGACCCCTCCATTTGGATGAAGTCGATACTGGTATGGCTGCCGCTACCGGGATGGTCGCATTGGCTGCTGCACTCCTTTTGCCAATATGGCTGTCAATTGAGCCAGCAATCGCGTTCAAGATGGCCTGGCTTCTTGCATTGGTTGTAGAATACTCGCTTGGTGGTCTCGGCTCGCTCAGTAGTAGAGGTCGAGTCGGGTTCCTTGGAGAGTCCGCTTATGCTAGCTTGGCCGACTTCTAGGCCTGAGCTAGTGTCAATCTTGGTAGTCCGACTGTGGCTACCTGCAGATACTTCAACAAACCAGCTTGGAAATGGCTTAGTAGGAAATTATTAGCCAGAAGCTCCTCAAATTGGCTGGCGAGTTTCATCATCCGTTCGTAGTAATTGTCAACCAACTCCTTAGCATCTTGTTTCATACTGCGGAAACGTAGGTAAGCGTGGTCGGCATTGTCGATATCCTTGTAGCGGTGTTTGAAGGCATCAAAAATGCTATGTAGGTCTTGATGTGGGTAGGACGTTCGTTGAGTCAAGAACCAATTATAGTTTGCTGCGTCGACTAGCGAGTTTCCAAATAATGCTATAGTAATAGTCGCATCAATTTCACCATTCAAAGTAAGGGCATTGAGAAATCGATGGATATGAGTAATGGCACACTTACCTTCCTTGTATCTGGGCATAGCTTCCGGTTTTCGAGCAGTCGTTCGAGTTGGGAATGTTGCTGCTGGGTAGGAAGGCTATTGCTGAATCTGGGCTGTAGTTACCGAATATGCCATCGACTGAGGGTTGTATAGTGCACATTATTCTAGAAGGTGACCATAGGAACCACAAAATGCACACATGGGTATTTTGGGTTGGTACCGGTCGATAGTCGGTAGGATTGATGGCTGGGACGCTATCAATCGACTGTAAGGGTTTTGTCGTAGATGCCTGGAATAGGCCTGTTAAAACAATGGTTGGATGATGGGCTGAATCATAGGAATGCCTATTGCGGGCTGGTTTTGGTGACTAGGTGGTAAGCTAGTCCGAGGGGTCGACACTCTGGGAATGGTGGTTTGAGCTACCCTCGACTAATCTAGGTATAGAATATTCGGCTCATGAGTATAAGTGCGAATATTTGGGAGAGTGGGTCGAGTTACAACCTGGTCGACTCGTTGGTTAGATTCATAGATTTGTCTGATCCTATTGACTAGGTCAGTCTCGAAGTCGTCTGGGCCAATCGGATACTCGTTGTCGTTTCTAGGTGTCCTTGGTCGACTATTCATTTGACTAGAACAACTCGGTTCCTGGTGAAATGTAGTCAACTGGTCCGGTCGACCTGGTTGAGATTCCGAGTGTAGTTGCTCAGACATCGGGTTTTGGCTTGATAAGAGACCGGCAAGGCGGGAGTCTAATTCGTCCCTACTACGACGTAGTTGATTTATCTCTAACTGTCATTGATGCGAAATGATGGGAGGGTCGGTAGTGTACCTTACTAGTCTTTGATACACACTGAAAGGTCGTTCCGGTAAGTTGAGTGGGTCGTCTGGGACCCTTTGTGGAGAAGACGGGTTGGACATTGTCTGGAACGCCACAGTTGGGCGGGTAAACTGATGAGCCGTGGTATACATGGTCGGTAGTATAGCCAAGGGTCGGGTCGGGAGAGTTGGGATGCCTCGTCCCATTGGTACGGAAGTTTCGTGAAAAATGGTACCTTCCAGGATATCCATCATTCCTTGTATGAACTCCATGTAGTGGTGTAAGGAAGGTTTGGTAGAGGTCGATGTTGCGACTTGCCGCCGAATCTCGTATGTCAGTCGGGGATCTATGCCCGTGGTAGTATCGTGTACTACTGTCAGTGGGATGGTCTCCGACTGCAAGTTTTGCCACTCTCTGTGAAAACAGGGGTTAGAGAGCTGGTCGACAATTACCTCTAGTGGTAAGGGAGAACCGGTAGCTCGTGTACGCGGTCGTTCCATACTGGTGACGCGGCAGTTACCCGATCTAGATCTAGACATGGATCTGCTAGGTAGGTCGGGCTTTCAGATCTGCTTGGCGAGTCATTTGTGCTGGCCTAGTTGGTTGCTCTTTGGCACCGTAAACCTTTTCCACAGACTGCTCATACAGATTCTTGGTCAGTAGCATTATCGACTGTTGACTACCCTGGCCGACTGTCACACACAATGATCTCCGAGGCTCTTTACGGCTACTCGGACTCTGGAGTTTTTTCAAGACTATGATGTTTGTGTAGGAAGCAGATGGTTGTTGTTTCCCAGGGACGTATAGTGCCTAGCGATAGTCTTCAGGATCGACTACTGACTAGCCCAACAGAAAGACTGGTTTCTGAGCTGAACTTTGCATGGTCGCCAAATGTTAAGGGGGTTTTCTAGGAATCGACTTTAAACTGATGAGACTACTTCTTGTAATACTACTCTAGACTAGTAAGTAAAGATTGAGAGAAGTAGTAAGGTAATTCTAATGAAGGAGAAAGTACCGTCGACTAGGAAGAAGCACCAGTCTGCTTGTAAGTCGATTCCTGCATACTCACAGACTATTGCGACTAGCCAAGATATAAACACCAATTGGAAATACAAGAACATGAAATAATACTGCTACCGCAAGAGTCTAGCATACTAGTGCACACACAAAAGTTTAAGACAAGAATGAAGTACAACTGAGGCTGCGAGTAAGGAAGATATACAAAATGTATAGCAACACCTCTCTCAAAGAGAGGAAAAGTACATATAGGAGACTGGTCTGACAGTGTGTCAAACTGGTCGACCGGAATAGATGGGTCGACCAGTCTGTACCAGCCTATACTACCGGGTATCGCGTGCCGGGTCTATTCTTGCCGGGTATAGACTAGCCTACTCTTAGCCTAAGGGAATATCCAACGAATATTTGATTAACAGCCACTTGCAATACTCGAAAGGGAGCCAACAAGTCGCTGTTGGCAAGTGGCTAATTCCCCCCTCTTCGGTTGGCCTCCTCTCCTTCCGGTCTGGGCTTAGATGGGAACCTAGCGAGACTCTTGGCCTCCAAATTCCGGAGTTCCGTCAATCCTTCCTTGACCTTCCCTTTACTAGGTTCGCCACCAGGGCAGCCCCATCTAGCCCCGCTGCGTCCACCTTGGCATTGTACAACCGGGCCTTTGTTTGGACCTCTCCATTTGGTTTGAGCAGTTGCTGTAGGAGATGGAAAGCAGTCCGGTCTTGCTTCTGCATGGTTTGGATCGTCTCCTTCTAGCTCTCGATAGCACCAGCAAGGTCATCTCGGTGTTGTCCTTCCGGAGCTTCTCGCTCTCCCTTAGCATCTTCCGGATGAGGTCTGGATACTTCTCTACATTCCTACTCCGGTGGAGTGTCCTGACTCCTCTCATCAAAGCGTAGATTACTCCGTACTTCTTCTTGCGGCCGCTTGATTCCGGAAATTGGGCTCCCCTTTCATCTTGAGATCCCCGGCCATTAACCGGTGTTGTCTTCCTTCTCTTCGACAGCCGAATCGCCCCCACCAAGACTGTATCCTCCTCCTCGTCATCCTCTCGTTCATCCGGAATTTTTAGAAGCCTCTGATTCTACCCTCTGGTGCATGCCCTGGTTGCGCCCTCCTCATTTGGTCTCTCCTCGAACTTCTCACCCTGGTCCGGACCTTCTTCCTTGTCTCAGGGCTTTGCAGGCTTCGCTTCTCCTTCCTCCTCATCCGGGTTGGCTGCCTCCTGCTCCTCCGGTTCATCTTGTTCTTCTGGGTCCTCCTGCTCTTCCAATTCCTCCTCCTCTTCCGGATCCTGCTCCCGGTTTGTTGGCGGCTCCCGGTACACAAGTTTATGGCGGCCCTCCCACGTTACTTTCTCCCTAGCAGTGAGGAGTTTGTACTTGACGTACAAGTGGTAGATAAAAGGGGTCAGGGGACATCCTTTTCGCCCTCCAATTTTGAGCACCTCCCAGTTCACCACATCGTCCAGGATGAGACCCCACCCGGTCGCCCGGTCGTTCAAGTAGGCCTCGTAAATGGCCTTGATCAATTTAATGGTGCAGGTGGTAGGTTTGTCCGAACTCAAAATTGGTACCAAAAACTGCAGCAGACGCCTCTCCCGATCGATCCTGCACTCATCCACCCGAAACCCATCTTTGTCAGAGACCGGCTTCAAAAATCGCTTCTTGACCCACCCGGTGTCCTGCTTTCTCTTATCGTAGCCAAGAGGGCTATCCCAAAAGTTATAAGTGGCGCGCCAAAGCGCCGCCGTCCAATTCTTCGACTGTCTCCGGAGTTTTTGATCCCGGAACTCCGCTACCACCTTCCCCGTCGCTAACTTTTGCAGCACACTCTCGTTTAGGATGTCTCAAGGTACATTGAGGAACCCTTGCACCTCATCATCTGCAAATCCGCCGGCAGCTGCTCTTGATACTCCGGTTTGTTCGGGACGATCGGGCGCACTTGCTTCTCCGAAATTGGGCGTCCGGGCCTCCACTCCTTTTGCAACTTCCTCCCTACGGCTACCGGCTCCAAATTCTCTCTCTCCCGTTTGCGCACGCTCCGCTTAAGCTCCCAGAAGAGTCGCTCACCGCCCGGTCGCTCTTCTCCAACGCTCGCAGAGTCCGGAAACACGAAAATCTGCTGTCATAGCGGTATGGAAGCGCTGCTCCGGAATGAACAGTGAGCCATCCAATTGGCAGCCGCCCATTTCAAGGCCCGAAATGAGGCCGGGTCTAGCAAAGACCCGTCCATGCCTTCCCGGTTTCCAGTCCGGATACCCTGACCCGTCTGGAAACCTGCCGCCAATTCGGATCCTAGCAAAAACTTCTACAGCGCGCGCGAGCGTCTCTTTTGCCTTAATATATAAATGCGCCATTATGGCCACTCCCACGCTCATTTATGGAGATTCTGACTACTCCTAGCTATCCTAAAGACCTAACTAGCTATATCTAGGCATAACGAGGTTCGACAACGCGGTTGGCATAGTGTGACGTATATACAGCTAGGTAACATAGAGAGTGTCTCAATCCACGATTATAATCAATTCCACATAGTCGTTAGTCATGTCCTCGGTGTATTACAAATTATGTTAAGCGTTTATCACATATTTGATGAATTTTCATGTGGATTCCTTGTCATTTCTTTTAGAAGATGTTTAGGGATTTGTCAAT
The DNA here is from genome assembly GCA_022496805.1 of Pohlia nutans. NCBI lineage: Eukaryota > Viridiplantae > Streptophyta > Bryopsida > Bryales > Mniaceae > Pohlia > Pohlia nutans. The sequence goes on along the minus strand of CM040106.1, from coordinate 5,508,506 downwards.
GTACAAACTATTTTGACACAAGTGAGAGGGAAAATAAAGAAGATGTTTCTAACTCATTTACTACATATGCAAGTTGTACAAATTATCTTTGTAGTATACATTTGGATTCTATTCTCAACTGTAGAGGCATTTTTTCACACTTTTGCTATTAATTGGAAGTATATGATTGCCATGATGTGTACTTGGTTGTGACTTTTGTCATGAGCTAAATGTGTTTAGATGAGCATAGTTATTATGTGTACTCACGAGTGTGAGTGGTTTGCTACGTAGAGATGTTTTTCATCTTATGAGGAAACATATATGATTACTATATTTAGGTGTTTGTATAGTCACCCATCCATAGTTTGTTGTCATTCTTGCATGTTTGCATGATGAGTATCAACACAATATGTTTGTGAACAATATTTCTTTCTAATATTAAAATTAAACTTGGCCATAAGTCCAAAACAAAGTTGTATGTCAAAGATATATGAAAGTACATTACATTTCATAAATGTGAAGTATGATGCAGATGAAGCCTTGTGATTTGTACAAAATTCAGTGCACTTGTGCTAAAAGATGAATGTGGGACATGTATAACACAATATAACTCCTCCCACTTCCTCGGGGAGGTGACTCTTAGTATATTTTGCGTATCATGTGTGAAAAATGGGTATTTAAAAGTACCCTTAAAAATAAAAGTAATTATTACTATAATAAATAATATTTCAAGAATATTCTCATAATTATTCTTGTAATCAATTTTTAGCATCCTATATTAATGTAATTCATTTATAAAAATTACCTTCCAAGATTTATTTGGACCCTATATTTTTTTGCACGCAATTTGTAATTTTTTGGAAGTAAACCCCCCGAGCCCACTTCATATCATCTCTCTTAATCACTGGTTAAACCTTTTACAAAAATGTAGCATAAAATTTTCAAATCACAAAATTCTATTTAGAGGTGAGAAATTTCTTGATTTTGAGTCTTTGATTTTGTGCACAATTGAGTCTTGAAAGTTTGAGCACAATATATTTTCTTATCATTCAACTCATGCACATTCTTCACAACCTTAGTGAATTTTGTCTAATCTCATGCATAAAAAATTTAAGATCACAAATACTTCATTGGAAGCGAAAGATGACTAGGCGTATTAACTTTTCCTAAGTAAAAATTTCAAAATAAGGTCATTTGTTGTGCTCAATTGTGCACAAAAATCTAATAAAAAACATGTAGTGAGAATTCACATAGGCTTGCAATTTCTTTTTATTCCATATCATTTAGGAGTGATTTAGAATGAATTTTATTACAAGACTAGCTCTTTCCTCCTCTACAATTTACTCTTAATTACCCAAAAGAACTTAAAAACATGATGATTTGGTCCAAGGGAAGTCATTGTCAAAAAATTTACCCTTAAAGGTTGTTGAGAATAGTAGATACGTTGCCGTATATGTGACATTTGTTGTAAATAGAAAGTTCCAAATTGAGATCCTAATAGTATTTAAGACCATGTAGACATGAATTATAACTTCATTTTTGATATAAAATACATAGGAAACACATAGGAGGTGTAGAACCATTCTAAATTTAATGAAATATGGCCGAATAATTTGGCCAAAATGGACAATCTCGACCTTTAAGGTTTAAAGACCATGAGAGAACACAAATAGGGTGTCTTTTATTCATTTGAGATAAAAATTATAAATTTTAGAGATAATATAAGATGTTTTCAAACCAAATAGGCAATATTTTATGAATAGTCTTAAAATATATCAAAGAAATACCCTTTATATAAACCCTATAACCCTATAAATAGTATAATATTCCAATTATTTCATAGGTCCCTATTAAATACCCATTGTTCGCTCATGTATACCAAAATTTACACTGACTTCCCTAAGGATTTGGTAATTTTTCTGTATTTCAACAATTTTTAGTTGGCTACAGTTAAAGTATGCAACCATGACCCCCATGGTAAGAGAGATTCCAATATCTTCTTAAAACAAATTGGTCTTCAATTATATGTGACATTTATGGTTTTCAGAATTTAGACACTATCTTGATTTCATATTTAGAAATATGCTTTTCAAATAGACTTGTGCATGCAGGAAAAAGAGCTTAAAAATTGAGATTATTTTGGACAGATGAAAAATATTTCTACCCTCCTAAAAAATTGAGAACATCAAGATAAAAATAAAAAGCAATTATGTCTTTGAAAATGATACATCCTATGATGTCCTTAAGAAAAAACTTTGACAAGATTGTTCATGGATTTCAATCATTTTAGACTATATACATATATATATAAGTTTATTTTACTATTTTATTTTAATTTTTAATAAACCCTAAAAAAAATTTAAAAAATGATAATAGTGGTTATATAATTTAAAAGAAACAATTGTTCTTTGCAACAACCCAAACTAGAAATATTATGTTCATATTACAGTCATAGAATATATCGCTTAAGCACAAGTTAAATGAATTTAGTACAAATTTTGTGTAATAAAATTGGATTGCAATAACAAGAATAATATTGTTTACTTAATAAATATCAATATACTATAGTACCTTTACAAATTAAAATATAATTATATTGTTTTTGAAAATGCCTAAATTTAAGAGAATTTCTTAAAAAAATAAAGAAATCACATGGATATATTCTAAAAATTCAATATTTTGGGATTTGTGAACTCAAAAATCAAAATTAAAATAATTATTTGGAGCAAGAGAGCCAAAATTGAAAAGGTGGTACGGTTTTATAAAGAAATTATAGATTTTGTGAAGTAATCTTATATAATTCATAAATAAAATAAAATAAATTATGATGTATTCTTTTGAATTCATCATGATTGCCATATTTTATAGAGTGAAGTAGGGTAGAAAAACCTTGTTTAAATGTTGCAGGAAAATTTTATAAGTTATATGGCAAAAAATGTACTATTATATTTTATGCATCAATAATTCAAGATTAATAACTAATAAGCCAATTCAACTAAATGAATCTATAAGTATTCTTAAAGTTGATTCGAATTAATAAGAAACTATTAAAACTTTGAGCATAAAGGAAGTTAATTGTTTTTAACATGGTCATATAAAAGCTTTACAATTGACACAATACTTTATAGACATAATTCCCGTTAATTGATTTTCTTTTAATCAATTTTAGACTATGAAAACTTTGAATCATAATATTAATTTTTTTTAAGTTCATATTAGTGTAGATAAATGGTTTTTATTTCTATCTTTTTACCACATCCTTTCCTATTAGTTAAGCAAAATTTAATTCTATTTTTATATTTAAAGAATTTTAACATCAACAAATTGACCAATAACTAATCATATAATTTTGAAAATGTTTAGATTTTTTAGTACATGAAATTTTAACTCTTACAATTCTTTAATAAATTTAGGCCCAAAAACAATTTTTATTTGTTAATAGTAAAATCTTTATTTTTCCTGATTTTTATTAAATCCAATTGTAGAATTTTTTATTTAAATTCCTTAAGTTCTATACATTCTTCCTTATATAAATAAAAGTCTTTTCAAGTGTAAGATCATAATGATAAAAGCTTAAAAATAAATGCTTTAAGCCCTTTCTTATGGCGATTTTTTCCATTTTCTAGTATTTTTTACAATAGACATGTGTTTTGAAACTTGTGCTTTTATATAATTTATTGAATAATCAACTGATCATAAATAAAGAAAGTAAAAGAAAATAAACCGTGTATTTATTTTGGAAAAAATATTAAGTGAATAGAATATATAATGAAAAGAATTCCTATATTGCTAACACCTCTAACATAAAATTGAATGATGTGAATTCCGATGGTGAAATTGTTCTATTATGCAAAAAACCTTATACATTTTTATTTTTATTCGAAAACATGAAAACTAAGTCCAAAAATGAACATCATATATAGTTTGAAGCATGAATTTTTATGCAACCGTGAAACACATAACACCTCAACTTCATTTCACTAACCAAAATTGAATCTCAAAGAATTTCAAATAGATATAGTTATACCAAACCAAAACCATATTCGAAAAAATAAAATAAAATCCTAAGCACCTTGCATTGGCTCTAAATGAAAAAACACTCATAATTTTGCAATATTATTTGAAATTGCAAGAAACAAATCAAGGCACATACAATATGATGATTGGAAACTAATAAAAGAACCTTTATTCATTAACAAATTTTTTATTTTTATTTTTTGGTTCAACTAAAATCACAAAAGCCTAATTTAAAAAAGAATAGAGCTATTGGAGTTAAGGTTCTAAATATTCAAAATATTTTAATAAATTTCACATTATTTTTGACAAATGCATGTGGACTTCTATTGTCTAACTCAATTGAAGTATCTTGATTAATATTTTTCATTTAAAATTGGAATGATAAAAGGTAATTTTTTCAATAAAGCAAAAACCTATTGATGTATTCAAATCAATAAAATTACAACTTATGTAATTATATCAATTTCATGTTTATTATTTGGGAAAAACATTTTATTAAAGGAAAAAAACAAGGATATAAATGGCTCTATAGTATAATATAATCATATTGTAATATAATGTATCATAAATAAATGAGCCAATTCGTACAAGTTAAATTGTGATTAATCCATCTATGTATGAACTTGACAAAGATCACTTGTAGATATTAATCAAGTAATAATATAAATTGCATGATGTTTAATAGGGTTTAGGAAAAATTGAAGCATCCGTTTTTATTCAATCATTACTTTTATTATTTTGCTTGTATATTAATTGATTTCAAAATTTCACTAAGAAATTCCAAGATCCATAATATTTGCAGATTTTTAAATGTAATCCTTTCACACCATCTATAGTGTAATCAAAAAAATTCTAGTGTATGGTTGGTAATGTTATTACCTAGTGTTTATAATAGTATTTGACTTCTAGTAAATTGGATGTACATCATTTCTTCTGTTCAATGTCACTACCTAAAGCAAGTCACTATAGGTTATAGCATTCTAACAAAAACATGTTTTTCACTCATCGGCATGGCGTCATAATTAGTGAAAGGCTTCTTCAATTTTATTAAAAAATAAATAAATGTTTTTGGTAAAAAATATCACACTACCGTAGTAGGATTTTGGTCTTTTATGACTGATCTTTTGTGACTTAAATGGTCTAAAACGACTTCTTTTTTTCTAAAAAATTGAGTCAGAAAGGATCATGTAAGTCACAAAGGGCCTTGAGGAAGTCACTCAATGTAAATTTTAGGTACATATGAGCGAACAAAGGGTATTTATTGGAGGGCTATGAACTAATTAGAATATTCTACTATTTATAGTATATTTAGGGTATGCACTATACATATTCTAGGAATATTCCAATAATATTTCCAAATTGGTTTTAATACACCCTATATTGCTTCTATAAATTTATAATTTTTGTCTTAAATGAATGAAAGAGAACCTATATTTTTTCTCTCATAGTTATTTAAATTCTTGACAGTGACTTCCCCGGGCAGAGGACTAGTTGTAAAGAACCAAAATCCTAATAGTATTAATTTCGGCTTATGGCACTAGATAGAATAAATAGTGTACTAATATGAAATCACAAATTTCAAATCAACTAGAAGCGCGTGCATAGGGAAGAAAGCTCTAAATTTATATAGAGAATTTTACAATTTTCCACTTATCAATTAGTACTTTCAAGATTCAAAAATTCAAAACAAAATGTAAAAAAATAATTAAAATAGTAATACTATTTAGAAATGTACACTAGTATACAACAAAATATTGGAAAAATAATATTAACTAGAAACTAATATAAATATATATAGAAAAATACTACTCCCTTCGTCCCAAAATGATCTTCCTATTGGCTTGCATTTTTTGTCCCAAAATGATCTTCCTGGTGGACGGATGAAATTTATTGGATGATTTCTGAACTTTTGGATGAAAATTGGAAAATTAGGTGAATATTTTGGATGAATGGATGAATGAATCCAGATAAAAATGGATGAATTTTGTAAAATGGATGAATGTTCCGAGAAGAACCAAGTCAGCTAAGGAAATGAGTGGCCACCGATGCTCCTCAAAAATGGCCAAAAATCCCACTTTTCAATGCCCCTAAACCTACACTTTCAAAAGGAATCTTAAACTCAAATTTTAAGGAATAAAAGAGTGCACTAAACTCTACTTCTAGCTCAAAAATGGTTTCAAAATTGTTATCTTCAACCTTAACCCCTAAGTGACGGATCAACCATTTTATGGTCTCTGCCCTTTTTTTACGGGCTGCCCAAAATAGATAAAACATGTTTATAGAAAATAAAAAATATTTTCAAATAGGGAATCAAGTCTACTTTCCAACCCAATTAGAATCATGTCAATCCGAGTTAAACTCCCCCCGGGAGAAATTTTCAAAGACAAACACTTCTACATTTGACTAGTGTTAGAAAACTTACTATTTGGGGAAAGTAATGATGTTCTCTCCATTAAAAAATTTGCAATTTCTAATTATAGAATAGAATGTCTAGTTTTAACGAATCATAAAAAATTTCAAATTCTAAAAATAAAATTTGTAATTTTGATAAATATATAAAGTTAAATGCTTCTAAATTCATTATAAGAAAATAAAAAGCTATTTTTTGAAATTTGATTGTATGGATAATTACTAAACATCAAGCTCCTCATTTTCTCTTTTGGACTAAACTTCATCAAAGTTGAAGAAGTATTTTTTTATAACACATTTATGTTTTGCCCTTACCCCTCCGCTGTTTAGGGATTAATCCAAAACATTTTGTTTAACAGGAAGATCATTTTGGGATAGAGTAGTATATATTAAAAAAATCAATAATCAATATATATTAATTTTTTTATGAAAGGGTGCTAATGAAAGGGTACTATATAGTCTTTAAGGAATTGTTGAGTCCACCCTATCATTCATGGATGGCACATGTGGTGTTGAAAAAGTTATGATTAATTCTAAATGGGATTGTCCGGTCCACTCATTGATGTCAAAATTGATAGATGAATGACAAAGAATTCTTTTCACCCAACATCCTAGATAAATTTAGAGAATTATCATAAGTAATTAACCATTGTAGGTCAAATTGTTTTTTAAAAAAAAGAATAAAAGAGAGTTCTCAATGGCTTTCTTATGAGAGTGCTGAATTTACAGCTACTATATATATATGAAAAGAATAAATAAATTCTTCTAAAATAATTCTGTAAATTTTAAATTTTAAATTTTTTTATAATTTTTTTTTTAAAAGTTTTATAAAAGAGAATTATTACTATTAAAGTAAAAATCAAAATTTGAAAAGTATCACATACACTATTTTGCGTTTGAAGTCCAAAATAAAAAACACTTCAAAGTTGAATATTTGAGTCATATTGTATAAAATTAATGAAAGTATTATTTGAGTCATATTTCTCACAACTATCCCATGTTGGTAGATCTTGCATAAGTTTTTTTGTATAAGTCTCCTGGACTTGAAATTTGGTATGCATGTTTTCAACATAAAGATGATGTTGTCCTCAAATTTTCATGGTAAAATAAAAATTTCTCAGCTTTGGGGAGGGTGTCAAAGTTGGCAGCAGTGTAGGACACTATCCCTGGAACTACTAAACGGCCAATTTGAATGTCACCCTATTGTACATTCAAATTGGCCGTTTAGTAGTTCCAGGGATAGTGTCCTACACTACTGCCAACTTTGACACCCTCCCCAAAGCTGAGAAATTTTTATTTTACCATGAAAATTTGGGGACAACATCATCTTTATGTTGAAAACATGCATACCATATTTCAAGTCCAGGAGACTTATACAAAAAAACTTATACAAGATCTACCAACATGGGATAGCTGTGAGAAAAGTGTCACAGCTGCCAACTTTGACACCCTCCCAAGAATTGAGGAAATTTCTTTTGCCCATGAAATTTTTGGAACAAAAACATTTTTATGTTGTTTGCATGTGTGGAAAATTTCAAGTCCAAAAGACCCATACAAAAAATAATATTCCAAATCTACCAACATGTGTAGTTTTGAGAAACAAAGGGGAAAACCATTTTACTACTTCCAACTTTGACGCCCTCCTTAGGATTGAGTTTTTGTTGATACATAATGAAATTTTTGGCACAAGATCATCTCTACGCTGGTAACTTGTTGGATAAATTTCAAAGCCAAAAGACATACATAAAAAAAGTTATTCTATATCTATCAACATGTTTCTCAAAACTACACATGTTGGTAGATTTGGAATATTATTTTTTGTATGGGTCTTTTGGACTTGAAATTTTCCACACATGCAAACAACATAAAAATGTTTTTTCTCCAAAAATTTCATGGGCAAAAAAAATTTCCTCAATTCTTGGGAGGGTGTCAAAGTTGGCAGCTGTGACACTAGCTGCTATCCCATGTTGGTAGATCTTGCATAAGCTTTTTCGTATAAGTCTCCTGGACTTGAAATTTGGTATGCATGTTTTCAACATAAAGATGATGCTGTCCCCAAATTTTCATGGTAAAATAAAAATTTCTCAGCTTTGGGGAGGGTGTCAAAGTTGGCAGCAGTGTAGGACACTATCCCTGGAACTACTAAACGGCCAATTTGAATGTCACCCTATTGTACAAGGGTTGCACCACACCCACATTCAACTCTGGTCGTACGTTGTAACCCAAAATTTTCTTACGCCAGACTTCAGTTGAGTTTCACAAAGATTACATATTAGGACATATTAGTTGCTTGACATGGGCTTCAACGTCAGTTTTAGTGAACTTATCACTTTCATTTTGCATTGTGGCAAGGACAGAGGATAGAGAACCTACAAGTTGAGCTGGACAGGTTAAAAAATGCCGAACACCAGCATATTCAGCCAGGACCCCTTCATGTATTGAATACCGAATTTGCCAGGGTACTCGCCTTCTCCTACATGCCTCAAATTCCCTTTCAGTCGTCCCCGCAGTAAGACAAGTTTTCAATAATTCGTTCGCATAATTTTATTCTTGCTCGAATTTCTTCCTATAAACCAAAAGATACAAAAAAAAAAAGTTGAGATTTATGCAGGACCTTGCAGCACGAATAATTCAACGAGCATACAGACAACATTATGTTGCTATACTCCACAGGGTATACGTACTACCTAATCAAAGAAATGTGTTGGATGAAAGATCTAGATTCAATGCATTTTTATATATTAAAGTCCTTTGAACCTGAATTACACCTTCAAAATCTTGCAAGATAACACTTGTAATCATATGCAAGTGGGCACAATTGTGGTAGCTTGCAACAACCATGAATTCTACCTTCTACATGCTAATTCAATTCATCGCTAAAAACAAGAGGACCCTCTCACAAATCTTGGCTTTTCCCCACGTCGATCCAAGAAGAATCTATGGATAAATAACACACTTGCATGTGCTGCAGGAGAAGCAAAAATTAGAGACGGTTGCAAGCTACCAGCTTATGGCAAATTCAGCAGTCCGAGTGCTCAAAGGAATGAAGATGCTTGATGATATGTTTACTAGGAAAAAATTGCAAAGAAGCAGCCGAAGATGAAGTCAACCATATCTATGCTTTAACTCTAGATGAATCTACAACTATTCAAAATATCTCCGCTCGTTATGAGCCAGTGTTCTTAAATCTGAAACGAGTAGATATCACACAAGGATGTAGAAATATCAAATGTTTTAAAATACTTGCACCAGAAGACAAGTTGCAATTGGAAGGGCTTGACAATGCTTTGGTGCTATAAGTTCATTCATCACTATTAGTAATGTAAAGGGCTTTGCACTCAAAATACAAATAACAACAATCACTAACATGCAATAAATTACAAAACATAAAAAATGTCATTAAAAAATACCATTATAAGATCTGGTAAAAATTCAAAGAAAATCTAGTTTTGCAAGATAATCTACAGATATTGCATCTTGAATTTTGCATGAGTGAATTTATAAAGTTACTTTCATTTATGAAACGTTTTTATATATTATGAAACTTATTGCAATGCAATAGCTCATGCGATAGAGATGTCCCTTAAGTCCAACTTTAGTTTTTGTGTTGCGTAGTCCCTTTGACTTCCTATGAGAGTGTATTTAATCATCAATGGAGTACATTACATCATTTACACAAATCAAACCCCTATTAATTCACTTTTATATCAATTCTAACATTTGAGGCATAAAATATAAGAAACAGAGGTTGGAAGTTGAGTGTGAGTTCATCCAACTTTGAAAGTTGAATGAGAAACAAACTGAAATATATCCCATTAGACTAATTGCAACTATGCAAGTCCAAATGCATATTCCATTTCAATCCCTTTCAAAGATATTGAAGCCTTTTTTAATTCATCTTATAATCAAACGAAGAAGATTGAATGAAACAAAGCATAAAACTCAATGCTCAAATAAAATCAATAATAAATATATAGCTTATAAAAAGACACAAAAATCTTTAAAACATGAAATTATCTCTAGGAAGGTGAGAGGGTAAAGGGATCTAAAACCTTTCCATTAAAACCTAATATTGAAAACATATTATATATATTTTAGATATATATATATATATATTTAATATATGTATATATACATAATTTGAAGGTTTGTAGAAATTTAACCTCTACATGACTACATAGTCAATACCAATTCAAAATTCAATCTAATTTCTATATAATTATACATGGTTTTATATTTCATGATTTGTCACACAAGACTTCACATTTCTTATAATTGAAGAAATTTTCAAATGATTTTGTGCAAAATTGTAATTGTCGCAATTTTTATAATAACAAACATACGGAAACTAACAAATTTGACAAACAAAAGTCAATTCAATTAATTTAGAAGACTTTCAAGAAATGCAAGTAAAAATAGAACATAGTACTATATAATTCAAGAATTGTTTTTCCTAACATTCTAAAATACCTTTAAGTACAACCTCTCGTACAACTTTCAAATAAAATTACCAATACCATGTTTAATTTTGCCTACATATAATAAAATAAGGAACATTCTCATTCTACATTTATATAAAGATTTTTTTTTCATGAATTTTTTTTTCCAAATTTATTGATGAAAAATTATAAATATTTTTATAATTCTTTGTTGAAAGAATATTATATCAATAACAATATAACTAGGAATAAATTAAAAACTTTACCAAAATTATAGTTTAGAATAAGAATATATTTTAATAATTTAGATTTATTTATTTTTAATTATTATTTTTGGATATCAGCAAATATAATTTGCTATTGCAATAATTTATTGAATTTTTAAATTTTTAAATTAAATTTGTAAGAGGTATAAAATAAATTGATAAGCTTCATTTGATGATTTGACAATTGAAATCAAACACTTAAAATGGAAAAATTGACTTTCATCAAGGTGCATTTATTTTTTGAATGCAAAGACTTTTAAGTTAAAAAAATAACATTTCAAAAATAATAATTATATATGTAAATATATTGTATTTATTTATTTCAAATGATTTAACGTCAACATTAAATTAATGCATATATATAATTTAGATGCCATTGTTACCATTGTTAGTTTGCACTGAAGTTACCTGGTCAAACTTCATCAATTCCTCACATTTTAAAACATATTATATATTTTTTGTATTTTCTTATATAAATTATTGTTAAATCAATTTACTTTGATTTTTACATAATTATTTGAATAAGAATGAATTCTACAAACTTTTTCAAAGTTTGCGCTTGTAAAAATCATAGTAATTACTTCAAAATAATATGAAAATTTGAAGGAAATGTAAATATTAGTGATGAACAAGGTGTAGTTGGCATGCTTTTTGAGTTTACATTAAAATATATTCGCTAGAAAAACATTTTTTTCAACGTGTATTGGAATTTTAGAGTTATGAGCTTTAAAGTGCTATAAAAAACACTATACTAACAATTTTAAAGAATGATAAATTGAACTAGTTCCATGACCCTTGCGTAATTTCCTCGTGTCCAAATTAGGTGAACTAAAAAACAATCCTGCTTTATCCATGCGACGCCTCCGCAGGAATTGAACCCGGTGCACCACCCAACTGTGGGCTCCCTACCCCACTGACCACTCTACTCCCATTTGCATAAGCAGTTTTATAGCATGTTGAGGTGTTTCTCAAAATTGATGCAATCTAAAGATACAACAAAGGATTTGACAAATTTGCTCTCTCTATCTGACAATTTGATTCATTGTTTACAAAAGTAGGAAACTCATTGTGTGTATATATAAATTTGGTACTACAACCAGCGTAAATAAAGAGCCTGTTCATCCGTAAGAGTGTTATTAGTAGGCCCCATGGCCCAGACAGACTCTTCTTTGGAGTACTACCACTTGTCAGTGGTGGGACTCTATAAATTTCAATCTATCTATTGTAAGTTATATAAATGCAATATGTTAGTCCTAAGTATAATAAATGAATAGAATTATGTTATTTTCTACTTGGTAATGATATAGGTTATTGCAAAAGATATTTATGGTGATTTCTATTTGGATGCGATTTTTATTTGAATTATTTTATTTTATTTTATTTTATTTTGTTGGGGATATATGTACACCTATATGGTTCGGCCACGTTCCACAACCTGGTTTCCTAGATTTTTGTTGGAGCAATACGATGACCACAGATGGGTCTAGATGTTTAGGATGTCCAAGAGAGTTGTGTACGAATTATCAGATTTGTTGGAGCCTCACGTCGAACGTTAAGACATACGACACATGATTGCCATCTTTGTTCTGATCAGAGTAGCATGCACTCTATTCAAGTTAACTCATGCCGCTAGCCTAATCATATGTAGTGAAATGTTTGCCATCGGGAAGAGCACGGTCTCAATTATCTTGCGTGAAGTGGTCTTTGCTATAAACGATACTATGTGCCATGAAATAGCATGGCCATCAGGTGACAGACTTCGAGAATGCCAAACTGGTTGTAGAAAAATGTGTGGCATGCCGGCCGTTGTGGGTGCCATTGACGGTACGCATATTGCCATTTCTAAACCATAGCATCTCCCAGCAGATTAATACTATTTTAAATCCGGTAGGTGTAACTGATATTTAACTAATTATGGACTATCGTGTAGTCCAGAATTAAGTCGGCTTGCAGCTGATAAACTGGAAATGGTGAATCCAGGCAAATCAGACCCTAAAAATGAGAACATATAATGCACATTCAATACACCATTCACAATAGACCATTCAGAATATGAAGATAAACATATGTGCAATAGAAAATTGGACTCCAATATAATATGAAATCACAAGCAAATTGACGACTCAATTTGCCAAAAGTAACTAAATGACTAAATGGCTGAAACTAATGGCCAAGCTATAGTTTTCCATATTGTTGAAAAGCTAACTCAAAAGAGGAATGTCAGCCTGCAGCCATCAACAATTCACGGTGGATGAAATAAAATAGTGAGATCACTATCAACGGCTATATCTAATAGCATGAGCAACCTCGTAATGAAGTTGTCCTGGACGAGGTGAACACCTAATGTATTCACTGACTGACTCAAACATATGCATTGGATATATAAATGGCAGTAGATCGGTAGCAGCATTAGATATAATGCCAGACCTGCATGATGACCCCTGAAATGGCAATGGAATGTAGTAAGCTGAATCAAGGACTCTCCGAAGAGATACAGGGTTCACATCAACAAGGAGGACCTAGTCGGGCTTGCAAACAGCCCTGGAAAGATGCTTGGAATATAGAACCCGGAGGACCTTATAACACCATGGATAATATTCTCTCTGCTCACAATACTCTCTACCAAAAATAATGAAATCTTGCTAATAACATCCCCGGGGAGTAGAAATTTCAATAAGAGAATGAAGTCCCGATATTGCATTTTGGACCACAGTCCCACATGGAATCTTTCAAACAACATACCAAACAACTTCTTAAGACCAGGACGCTTGACAGCGTTCCGATGAGCATTCCATCTGTCAGGCTGAACATTCAGATTGATGTAGCAAAGCAATCCAGCGACATAGAGGACAACACATTTTTTTGTTGGATGAGGTTGAGCGATATCAACATCCATGTACAAGTCTCCCTGAACATAGAAACGGAATATATGAAACATGGTAAGATAAAACAATATCGGCTGGCAGCCGAAAGGACTAGAATAGAGTTGCAAGCAGACAACATGCAGCCAGATAATACAACAAAAGATAATGAACTCCGCTACCAAGACGAAGATGGGAATAGAGCAAAACATGCAACTGAGACATGGGAGGAAGATATAAGGTTGAATTAAGATGTGAAATAGTCATTCCACGTAAAGTGATAATACAAAAATATCAAAAATGAGTTCACAATTTGCTTGTCTCTGGTGTCATAAGGTCTCTGCCGTCCACAATATCGAGCTCTTGCAGGTACATTTCTCTCTTTGCAGCAATTAGAGCAAAATCCTCATGGGAGGACCAGTTCGGGCCGCGGTCCTTACGAGCCCATTTGGCTGGACTTGGGACTGGCGCAAGGGGTCCGATACATGGAGGTGCACGGGGCAAAGGGGTCAGACCCATTCCACGAAGAATTGGCCGCACTTGTGGAAACTGTGGATGGATAGTGGAACCTAAAAATACTAACAAGTGTGAGAATTATTATCTATTATTGAAACAATACTTTTGAAGCATCGGAGAGTTGTTTTGTGCTGTGTAGGTCCCCTTTTTATGAACGACAATATCTTCACTAACACTGTCATGACAGTGAAGAAGACATAGTATAGAACAACATACCGTCAACTAGAAGGGCCGTCGGACGAATTGGGCCGTTGTAGAACTGGGGTCCAAGCGATTCTCCATTGCACAGATACGTTCACTAAACCCTGATCACACAAAATGATGCCACTCGTTAAACCCTAAACCAAATTGCAAGTGTATAAACATTAAATAAGAAGTCAAAATTTTTGTTTGTACTTCAAGGTCCACAGGTCATACACATTGTCCTTTTCTCATGGCTACTAGATCCAATGTTGTGGGAATCATGTCGATTGGAATAGTGCTAATCTTACCCACACTGTAGATGGTAGAGAGTAGCTTTAATTTCACAATCTGTCATGACCGTCATTACATGAATTTTTATTTGTCATTATTCTAACAACCAGGTCCTCACATGGTACAGAAATACACTGCTAGGTCGTAGGATAGTCGTTCAGTGGTGTCGGTCATGAGATTTGGGGAGAATAGTGGAAATTGGAAATGATGAAAAACACGGTCAAATAGTAGTTCCATAGAGTAATGAAGAAATCGGACCATCTTTCTGTTGTGAAAATCAGTAGGTTTAAAGGTACAAACACCTTCCTCTACTGACATACAGAATGACGGATTCACTTCAAGGTTTCAATACTCATGAAATCAAAGAAACTGAACTCATGCGGAATTTTTTTTTTCTAACTACCAATGCTAAAACCACACAATTCTAGTGTAGAATGCAAGGGTTTAGGGATCGAAAGTTGTTGCTCTGTTAGATCTACGTTTTTTGTAGTATGAAAAGCAAGAGTTCATGAATTAAACAATTTAGTAGTTGACACTGCAGTACGACAGAACCGGAACGTCCCGAAGTCATTCACAACACCGGGGTCATGAAAAATAAAACCGTACAATGCAAGTCAAAGTATTCTACAGAGCAAGAGTCATAGATCAATATTCAAAAACGAGAGACAAAAACTTTAGCTAATCTGTCAATGATTGTTTCTACAGACACGAAACTGCTGCAAGAGAGGCGGCAATGGAAGGCGATGGAACGCGCACATATGAGGTATGTTTTCTACAGCAACGCATTTGTACTATTCAATCGCGGCTGCAATGCTCGGAGGGGCGATGTCTTTGCATTCAGTTTCGCAAGGACTTGCTCGGAAGTCGCAAAATATCAAGAGTGTTATCTAGCTTCGGTTTTTCATAATATGCCACGAAGAGCTCCTTTACGTAGGACCGCCCCTACCTCTGAGGAATCTACAAAACTCGAAGATGTGCAATTATATAACACCTCTATGTAGTGGCGGAAATTTCTAAAAGTAAACTACCTCTTTTTGCCTAAAGGCAGTCTTATCTTGCTGCCACATCCGCAGCCACGTAGGCTCGGCATACCCTAAGTGCCACATGTGTGAACAGCACACAAGATAACTCGGTAAAAACGGCGCTCTTATCTCACCCCAACGCCAGGTGCGAACAGGGCTTTAGTGTAGCGGTTGTTACGGTGCTACGAGGATTTTAGCTCCGCAAGGATGAAGATATTGGTGATGTCTTTTGTGCAATTGATAGTGCAATTACATAAAACTTCTTGCCGGCAGACTTACCTGTTAGGTTTGTGTCAGTTTGTCCTCGATCCAGTGGTATCAAGTGTCCATTGTTTCCCATAATCTATATATATAAACAAAATTTCCAATTGTATTTCTTGTGTCGAATAATTTGTTCAAAATGATTTGAGAGAAACTCGTTAAGAGCCCGAGGGTTGGACCGGCAAGACGCGGACGAGATAAGGAGGCCACTGTTGTGTACCGTATTCTGTATCTGTAAGATACGTTTATTTTGACTTAAAGCTATGGTATCGTGGGTTAACGACTATTCTCAAAATGCTGTTGTTGAGATTCTAAGGTGGATAAGTGATTGTGAAATCTAACGATTTGATATATGGTTGCAGTCATGCATTCGGGTTTTCTGGTGTATTGGGGCGTTTTTCACAAATCACAGTTCTTGACAGTCACACTTATTTATGCTACCGGTTGTGGACTTTACTGTTGGAGGTGAGTTCTGTTGTTCTTATCAAAGAACAAAGGATTTGCAAGTATTCCATGCATACGGGTTAAACAGTGTGATTTTAAGTTTGTTGTGTTAGATTTCGAGGTGGCACTGTTTCTTACCTGTTAATATTGGTAAACTCTTAGTACGTTTTGTATCTATTTATCTGTTATGAGAGCTTTCATGTACCTTTATCACTGCTAAACCTTCTTTTCAGTAGAATATCTATGCTTTCTGCAGGGATGGGTGTGCGGTTCATGTGAACATCCTTGAAGACTATGTGGACGTAAAACTTAAACTTGGCTCATTTGCTCCTTAACATAAGTAATTAAAATATGGCAAAAAGTTTAAAACACTCAAATTTTATGCAATAAAATTTCTTATGCTTTATAAATTGTTTGAGAATAAATTAGATTGCTTCTACTATTTGTTTGGATTAATAGTGTCCTCATAGGACACAATGAGTGTGATATGGGTACCCCAAAACAATGTTTAATGTAATATTTACTGTAATATAAGCCTAAATACTACATCTCTTAAATGAAACTAAGTTTGATTTGGCGGAATGTGATGTATCTTTTTAAACATGAATTGTCAAATAGAAATAATGATCAAGATTGACGTATTTCAGAAAATCTATATTGAATTCTAAGTACACCAACTATTGTGAGTATTGTGAGTCACATTAATTTAGTATTCTTATAGAAATCGTGGTATTAGAACACAGTGTGACTCATAGTATTAAGAATTTTCACAATGAGTAGTGAGGATTGTGTGTAAAGTCTCACACTAATTGAGGATTGGTGGGAAGTCTCACATTAATTTTATGACTCATAGTAATGACAAAAATTAGTGTAGTTATTTTTGCAAATCAGATGACTTTTATTTATATATCACAATTTGTATCTCAACATGATTTACTTAAAACGATTACTCCAACATATCAGTGTTAGTGATTTTTGCACCACAATGGTTGAAAATCTTAATATTTAAATCATAAGTTTAGACAACTTAGAAATTTTGGTTTATAAAATCTTGACTCAGTACCTTATTGATTTCATTTTATGTGGGTTGATAAAAATTCAACATTCAAAATTCCAATAATTGACCTAAATGGCAAAAACATCAAAATTTGGATATTTTGAAGCAAATTTCACCTTTCTAGAAAATGTATTTAAACTAGACTTCTTTCCATTATCAGCTTCAAACATTGTAATAGAACATTTTCCTAATATTTTCTAGCTGTGGTTCTAAGAAGTTGTCTCTTTCAAATTTATTTGTGCTACTTTTGTATTATATAATCTAACTTTCTGTAAATATTATCCATCTAATATTAGTGTAAGTGGAGGGTAGGATTGGCAAAATATATATTTCTAAAAATAACTACCAATTTTTCTAGAAAATTGTTGTAAGTTTATACAATATTTGACACAAATCACATTCTGAAATTGCTAAAAATGTAAAGAATATTATCATTAGTCTCATTTCTTAATTTAGGCATCCTTTTAATTATTTATTTACTTATCTATTTTCTAAGAAGTTACGATGCCCTACGTTTAATTAGATTTTGGTGCAGAATTGTGCATAGAAAATAATTTTTCATTCAAAGGTTTTTACTTTAAAAAAGTTAAAAGGTCATATCACCTTCCACGTACCAAAAAAATTGTATGGTTTGGAGTTTTTATACATAAGGTATGAATAATTTTTAGTAAGGTTGTGAGAAAAGTGGATGAAATGATAAGAAGGTATCTATAGTGATTATGATTTTGGGGTTCAATTGTTCGAACTAAAATAGCTTATTTTTAGTTTTGTTCAATTAAGAAAAGTTGCAGAATCATGTATTCTTTTAATTCCAAAAAGAATTTCATAGCTTGAAATCTTTTTGCTTGAGTTGTGTATATTTATGTGAAAGAAGTTTAATTGGTGACAAAGTGAGATGACAAGAAGAGAGGAGTTTTCCATATCCCACGTGCATTATTAGCACTAGTGCTCTGCATTTTTGGCAAAGTACAAGGCTTTACCCTCTCTTCAATTCACAACCCTAAAATAGATTCCTCTTCTATATGTCCTTGATATATTACTTAGTTATGGCCAAATTGTATATTATAACTTAACTAAAACAATCAAATTTTACTAGTTTTATTTTTCAATGTTGAATTAGTTTTTTTCTAGCTTAATTAAATATTTGGCACATACATGTATGTATTGATCCTATCTACTATCTCTAGTAGTCAATGTTACAAATTAATAGAATGAAGATTAAAGATTCTAGTTTTTGACTATTGATTTTTGAAAATTATTGCTCTATAGGTTAAGTTTTCTTCATTTGTTAAAGTGTCTTTTCATTAGTGCCTTAAAGGAGGAAGGAGGGTCATCTTTTGTAATTTTAGTAACTATGTATGTCAAAGAGTATTCATTGGGAGCTTGTAAATAATACTTTTAAAGTAGAAGCATTTTCAGGTAATTCTAGTAATTTCAAGAATATGCTATCATATGATTTTTTAAGATCTTATTTGATTTATAATTGTAGTACATTTTACTTTCATTTTTTTTTCACTCTTTTGTTTTTCACTCATGCAGTTTTATTAAGGCCAAGTGACCCTCCTAACATTTGGGCATGCTTCAAGGATTTACAAAAGTTGGATTGATAATGTCTCACCTTCAATTAAAAATACTAGAAATGTCTAAAGTTTTTGTGGGCCCTTAACCCCTAAAGGCCCTTAAAAGCCAAAATGGCTTTTTGCTGTTTCGGGCAGCTTAGATGGAAGGTCTAAATTAAGAATTTTAGACTATAATTTGGCGTGGGCGTGGTCATACATACAAGGTGTGTGGGGTAAAAATTACAAAGTCAAATTCGGATTTTATAAAAAATTTATTGAAATTTTTGGTTTCAAGCCCAACTGGGGCAGAAAAAAACTTTTTATTATAATCATTTTTTCAAATTTTTTTTTTGGAGACATGATCTTCACCACATTTAGGCTCAGAATTTGAAGTGACCCATGTTGATTATATTCTTGGCTTGACAAGGGCAGCCTCCAAAATAAAGAATAGCAACCTCCAAGGTTTTTTGTAATGTCACATCCATTTCTTTCGAAATTTGTCAAAATTTGAGATTTTGAAATTTTTTTAAAGTAATTTCGCCTAAAATTTATAAAATCATAGAGGTACCTAATCACCGTTCATTTTTTCCAAAAATCAAATACAAATAATGTGATGCATGTTTCACCAAATTGCCATTTTTATACCTACTTCCGGAAATTAATTTGGATGAAGGTTTGAAACGCGTAATGAGTCTAAAATTTTGCATGAGCGTACCCAACTTAGTTATTTACATGGAAAAAAATATGAGCAAAATGTTTGGAGTAACAATCTTCAAGTCCCCCTTTGCACTATGGAGACAATGCCTCCCAAGCAATGCCCCGAAAAACTTTTGCACAAACTTTGGATGTCATGATCTTGCAAATGATAAACATCCAACGGTCAATTTTTGAAACAGTAGCTATGAATAGGCTTAGGTACAAGATCTTACGGTTGGAATTCTAAAAGAAGTAAAAAAACTTGGTTCACATCCCCGGGAGTATATAGAGGTAGAAAATTGCAGTTTTGAGGTTTCAAGCTCCCAAAAACACAAGGAAATTTAGGGGCTAAAGTTTCCACTAATGAAAATTTGTTTATACAAATGTCACAAATTTAGCCTATTTTATAAGAAGCAATAATTAGGAATCGAGATTTTAAATCTTTGTTGCATTTACTCATATGACATCCACTATCATTAATCAATCAAAAAACTTTTTTATTCCCTAGAAAATGGTCATAAGTGTAAAATATTTCTTTTCTCAAAATTGTATTTTTAAATTATACAAAGTACACATGGCTCTATTACATTGTTGAGCAAGAGCATTTCAATTTCATAAGTCAATAATGTTATGCATTGATTTGAATGTGGGTAGGAATTATATCATTCAAAAGGTACCAAAATTCATTGCTTCATTGTGGGTATAACCTTCATTGGAATATTCTATATAACTTCAATATTTAGTAATTTATTTAAAATAATTGGAAAGTTGTTTTAAATGTTGATCTATAGAGCACTTTGGTTTCATAAATTTTTGATTTTGAATGAAAAGCCATAGAACTTTTTGGTCCAAGAATTGAAACTAGTAGAGGAATGGCCACGCGTCTCATATAGAATGACTTATCTTTAACTCATTTTATGTGTTTTAGAAATACCGTAGTTAACTCCATGTATAAAGTTGCAACCATGGTGTTTATGACACCCTCTAATTTTTGTAATTTCCCAATGCTTTTTTGTTGCTAAAAAGATATTTCTTTCAAAATCACACTATTTTTGGACGAAGTATCCATATCAAACCATCATTCAACTTTTATTTTATTTTTATTTTTAAATAGATGTTCACTAAATTCTTTTATATCTCAAAGTAAAAGCTTTTATTTGTATTATTCTCATAGTGGATGTGAAAGGTATGAGGATCTTTGAATTGCAAAGCTTAGTGTTGTTATTTAGCAAGGCTCAAAAAAAACTTTCATTTCTTGAACATAAAACATAATCAGTCATTCTATTTTATTTTTTTTATATGAGACTACTTGAAAAATCCTATATATAAATTAGATTTAGGGACCTTAGTTGGATTAATTAAAATCAGCATTTATTTATGATTTTGATTGACTGTATAAAAAAATTAATGTAATATTACATCAAAATAGCCTCGAAAAGGGGCCTTGCAATTAGTTATTATAACCTATAACCCCTTTAATCCTTAAAGCTCCAAAGAGCCCTTTTCGTCTAGTATTATACACCAATATTCCATTGTATTTGGCATAGTTCTACACCTCCCATGGGTCTAAGATCAAAAGTGAAGTTACAATTCATGTTGACATGGATTTAATGAGCTATTGGGGTCTCAATTTGAAACTTTGTATTCAAAAAAAATGTCAATAATATGCCAACGTATATATTATCCCCATCAGTTCTATAAGGGTTAAAGCACCTTTGAAATGTTATAAATGATTAACTTGCAAGTGTTAAAGAAGCTTAATTCAATACCCAAATAACTATTTTGATTTGAAACTTAGCTACAAATAATATTATAAATTTATAAAAAGAAACCATATTCTAAATAAAGAAAAATAAACCTAATAATCCTAAGATATAATAAGCACAAATGTCACAACAAACCATTAGTTTTCAAATATATCTAGACATTCCACTCTTTGACTTAGAAAGCCCTTAATTCCATGATTGTTTTTGTGGTTGTGTATTGTATGGTTTCGTACCCTATGGTTTGTATTTCATGATTGTCACTGTGGTTTGAACTATGTTGTAGAATCTTGAACAATCACACTCTACAATTACATTTGTATAAAAGAGATTGAATCTCATTTTTAAATTTTTTTGGTGGAATGATAGTCCTAGCTAACATATTTGGCATGTTGATACAGAGAATTGTAGCCCTAGTTGCATCATTCACAGGTCATCTTGTAGGAGCTTGTGAGCGAACAACATCTAATTCCACTCAGGTATCATTTGCAATTGTAGCAATAACTATAATTTTATCTTTTTATTTTTGGAAAACAGATTCTAGCACTGAAATTTTTCAATTGCAAAAAGTAATGGTACAAACAACCTCAATTCCTTTATTTCTATCAACACCCATAATTAAATAACTACATGTGTATTATTTAATTATTAATTTTTCTTCATTCTCTCCTTTTTGACATTACTCCACTCCTCAATGTTACGATTAGTACACTGTAAATTGTTATATTGTATTCAACTCCTAATGGTGTGATTTTTCCTATAAGAAATCTTTAAAATAAGAGATATTATTTTAGAATCTTCATAGCAAGTGTTTACAATATTTAGTTGATGATTAGCATGAGTGACAATTCAACATTATAAACATTTTGAAAGTATAGTTTGTAAAATATTTCACTAATCTTAAATACTGTTATTAGTGTTACGCTTTTTTATCATAAATTTCATATTGAGGAACATGTAACCCATAACGTACAAGAAATTCATTTCTCTAGGTGTCAATTTATGATATGCGAATGCTGACAAAGATGAGTACATCTTTTATAATTAAAAAAAATGCAGGTGTGTTGTTTTGTTCTAAATTCACATTTCTTAAGTGAAATTCAATCTATTATTCTTTGTTTTTTAAAACATATCAAGATATCGTATTTCTGTAATTTGTGTTGATGCTTCAATTATGATTATTCAACTCGTGCTCTTATTTAATATTAGGCAATTTTATAAATTTCGATGAATTTTGATGAATTAAATAATTTTAATAAAATATTCTCCATCCTACATTTCAAAAGAACCACTTATAAAGAAAAAGGTCTTTATGCACGAATTAACGTCTAACCGTCTTGACATCCATATTTTGGACGATTTTTGAGATACTTCTACTTTGAAGAATTGTGACTTTTGCTTTCAATGTTCGATCTTAGTAAAATTTTGGAAAAACCCCTTCCAACCGATTCAAAATGCATTGATTATTTGGAAATCATTTAAAAGTAGGGGTCTCTTTTCTATGCAATTTGACGGCTACAACTGTGGAGGATTGTATCTCCTTCACCAATGTTCTTTTTCAATAAAAAAAATTCCATGTGATTTCCCTTGAAGTCTTGTTATCATGGTAAAATTGTCATATCAATTCATGTTATTTTAAATGTTTGATCCTGTGAAAGCATGGTATTCTGTACCAAAAAGTTACACCGCTTTGCTGAAATCCAATTTTTTGGTCAAAAGATTTAAAATTATACTAAATTATATATTTTTTGGTTTTTTTTCATCAAACCCTCTTTTGATGTTTTATATACTTAAATCCAAAGTTTCAATTTTTTTTACTGAAATTAGTGTTTGAAAAAAATGTCCGAATCTGGTTTCAAACGTAAATTTTATGACATTAAAAATTTACTTTTTGATTTTTTTCCTAATATTCTTAAAGTTTATGATGATGTTGAAGCTTTTTTTGGTACCAATGTGTTTATACAATGATTTTGAGCTACTTTATGGTTTAGTTTTTTTTTCATTTGAGTATATTTGAAAACAACATTCACCTCTAATGTGTTGCTTGGTAAATTTTAACATTCTTTTTAACACTAAAACATTATGATCTTGCAATATTTGTGGCCGAAAGGACTCCAAATTTCATCTCCATCATCTACTATATGGGTGGAAGTATGCTACGGGTACAAAAAAAGATACATAAGAAGTACAATTTTTTTGAAGGTGCTAAACTTTGAGTGTAAAAGTGAGTGGTTAAATATTCTTGAAATGGGAATTTTTGTTCTTTAAGAGCAAAGATATCTTATAAACATTATATTCAAGGGTTTGGAATAGTATTTGGAACATTAATTATCTTGTATTTTAGTACTTTTATTCAAAATGAAAGCACTATAAGAAGTTTCAAAATTGGCAATAGTACTCTATATCTTCTAAACTATAATATATTTTAATTGGTTGTTTTGCATGTGAAAAGAGTGTTACAATAGTTTCTTGAATTTGTAGTATGTGATGGCCTAAAGTCTTTGCTTGAAAAGATATTGTTTGTTAGTGCAATTATTTTCTGTACTAAATTCTGACACGATGGTGCAAACTTCCAACGATCATTTAGTACGACAAGACCATTATACTGTTTTCTAGAATATCTTATGTTGAAAACTAGAAAAAACCTCTAAGTTGATATGGAAATTGAGCTCAAAGTATAAAAAGTACTAAATAGTACTGAAAAAGTACTGAAAAGTACCAAAAAAATTGCCCAAAGTGTAGCACCTCTAGTGTAATTTTCAGTAATTATTTTACAGTGTAAATGACGCTTTTGTGAGGCCAATAGTCCATATCAATCTGTATGCATATTAGGATTCCTGCACGCTACAATCTATAAAACGGAGAGTGCAGTTATAATCCGTGCAACTCATGCTACTCGTATAGTAGTATGCACCTCACAATCTCAAAGTAGATAAAAATTTCATGATAATGAATAGGGCTTTTGCTAATTCTTCTTCTTTAACAATCATTAGGTTTATTTCAAGACTTTGGGCATTGCTCAATAACTCCTTTTTCTTTAAGCGTTTGAGGAAATTAGAACCTTTTTTACATAACCTCTATAGCGTGGTTTTATTGAAATAATTTCATATCCTCCTTCTAAAATTGGACCATTACTACTCTTCTAAAGAAATTCTATTTTTTTTTAAAACTACACAGAAGGATTGAAAAAAAAAACATCATGAAACAATCAATTTAGATATTAGTAAGGATATTACTTACAATAAAAATAATATGCTAGCTTTGTATGCACTTTTGGTATACTGCTACAAATTTGTGAAGGTAACAATTGATTCCCTTTTAGAACTTTCCATATTTTGGGTGCACATTTGACAATCGACACACTATCATTTTGAAGCATAAATGATTATTTGAATAGAAATATTGAAATTTTGCAAACTTTATTGTGGTAGATAGTGGAATATTGAAATAATGCAATTTGTTTCGTCACAACATTCTATCTCAATAAAAAGTTTAACGGTTTTTAAAAGATTGTTAAAATAGAGCAATTTGTAGCATGTGCTGAAAAAACGTGGTGTAACATACCTTCTAATCACCCATCAAGTTCTAATTACAAAGGTTTCTATAGAGCTAATTGCTTCTATTATGATGAAATGTACCTCGATAAAAAGCTGCAATGGTTTCAGCTTCAAATTTAGTTTGCAACTGAAACAACTCTTTATGATTGATCTAGGAGGGTATAGCTATTTCCTAAGACACATGTAAAGAAGCAAAGCAGAGTGGATAGAAGTAAGGTAGGGTAGACCAAAATGGACAATTTATGGATATTAATTATTCTGAATATTTTTTTCTAATCGCTAAAGGTTGATAGGAATCCAAATGTGTCCAATTTTGAAGCAAACAATGTAGTTAATACTCCTTGTACATCATACAATATTCAAATATATTTTTTACAAGACTCCCAAAATCTTTGTACAAAGACAAATTAGGAGTTCAATTTGCCACACCTTACAAATAGCAATTAGGTAGTGTATTCTATCACCAAATTTAATTCACTACTTCCTCCAACTATAAGTTAGTGCTTCCAAACATTAATTTAGAGTTTCTTTCGTTTATTTTGTTTTGAGAAATTCTAACTTAATTTGCCACTTGTACTTACATGAGCACTTTGACCGATTGCCCGGTCAAAATGACATATAACCGACCGAGGGTGGGTGTGATGAATATTCCAAGCAATAGACTCCTTTTAACCTAGGCAATTATGTGGGAATTTACTAAGCCCAAACGGTAAAAAACGAAGTGAATTGGCCAGAATGGGTGTGTGCTTAAAAATTACAGCACACACAAGGGATTGAAGTGAGCAATCAACAAGCACTAAACCACCCCCAAATGCTTCACTAATCCCCCTAGACACCACGTGCCATAATTAAGGTTTAATTTAGTGATTAAAACTCTCTAATTAGGGTTTTGGCACTTAAGTCTAAAAATTACAGCACATACACATTATTCAACAATGACCTAAAAATGGTGTGAGGTGCTCCAAATTGCCCTATTTCCCCCATATATCTTGGTACTCAAGAAATGGAGTTAAATTGGGCAAATTGTGCACTTAAGCACCACAAACTCAAATTAACCCTAAAATTACAGCACAAATGTAGAGACTAACAAAGGCACCAAAATTGCATGATTGAACATACTAATGAGCCCTAAATGTACCAAAACAACCTTTGCAATTTAAACAAGACAATCATAAACTAATGAGGGGTTTTTGGAAAAAATTGGGCAGCGCTTTCGCTGTCTTCGCTGCGCCTCTGCATTATCCGTCGGTGATTGTCATGTCGACCTTGATTGTTTCTTTTTAAAGTCCCATGATCCGCTCCAATGTTTGGTCGCTGTCGTGTCTTCTGTTGTTGATGGCTTGCACTTGGCCTTCACCACGCTGATGATCTTGTTCGCCTTCAATGCTGGTTGCGCTCCCGTCGCCTCTACGAACCAGCTACTGTCAATTCCGCAGCCAGGTTACGCCAAATTCGCCGCTCATGTGGTCTTGACCGTCGCCTTACTGTGGAGTTGTCGCTTTGTGATCTTGCCGACCAATCGTAGTGGTCTTCTTCGTAGCCGTTGGAGCCGCTGGAGATTCTCAGCCGCGGTCTTCGCTCTATCAATGCCGTTCATTGGTTGTGATCGCGGAATTGACTGCGCCTGAACATTGTTGTCGTCGTTCGTTGTTGCTGGTGCTGCTAGCCCTTGCTAGCTCCGTTACTGTTGATCTTCTTTGTCGTTGTCAAAATGCCGGAATTCACGCTCCGCAGTTACTCTGACTCTAGGGTGGTTGCAAGCTACGGTCACCCAAGCTTTTTGTCGCGGTCCATGAATTGGTGCACTTTCCTAATCTTTGGAAAATCATCAATAAATATTGGGATGGAATTTTGTGACCAAACAAATTGCATTGTTTCTAGAATTCCAAAGTTAAGATGTCTACCACAATAAAGTTTGTAAAATTTCAATCTTTCTATCCAAATTAAGTATTTTTACTTGGATTTGGTAGCGTGTAGCTTGTCAAAAGTGCATCTAATTTATGGGAAATGCTAGAAGGGGGTCAAATTTGAACTTCAAAAATTTATAGCAACATACCACAAGTGTATACAGAGCTATTATATTTTATTATTTTGGTATTACGGTTACTTGGTTTTTTAATTAATTTTTGGTGATGTTTTTGTTTTTTAAGATTTCGTACAGTTAAAACTTTTTCTTTTGGATTTTTTTTTTGGAAATGAAATAATGGTTCAATTTTAGAGGTGGGATATGAAATGCATTTTTCATTAAACCTAGCTATGTATGTTATGTAAAAAAGGCTCTAATTACCCCGGTCGGGTGAAAAACATAAAAAGGCTATTTAGTAAAGCCCAAAGTCTTGAAATTAACTCAACAATTGCTAAAGTGAAAGTATTAGGATAAACCCTATTTGAGATAGTGAAATTTTCGATTTAATTGAAAGTTGAGAGGTGGACATTACAACACTAGTGCATGAGTTGCACGGCCTTTAGCTGCACAAGCTACACTCCCCACTAGGTAGACCGTAGCTTGCAATCACCCTGCAACCTATCGCGATTGTCTAGTTGGTATCGGTCCTCCTTGCGCCCACGATTCTCTGCTCCGAAGCCTTGATTCTTGGGGTTGCTTGCTTGGTTTCATCTTCACTCGCCATCGCCGAGACCTATGTCCTGCTCTGCATTCGTGATTCTACAAAAAAACTATTTTCTCCTTTGGTTCCTCCTCTATTTTCAAATACCACTACTCCCAAATCTCACACAGACGAAAGAAATTCCTATTCCAATCTTACAATCATTCCAACCCAAAACAACCATATTTTTTCCACTAATTTTCTTCCTACCAATTTTCAAGCACCCAGATCCAGATCCAAAACTAACGTCTCTACCCCACAAAGCTCACCCGAACACAAACTAATTGACTGCCAAACTTAGCGATAGGGGTGGGATTCAAAATCCCACCCCAAAACTACATCCATCTCACCTAAGTTCATCCTATGAATGGTCATCCATAAAATCTAATCTAACCCCACTAAACTCCCACTACACTCATAGAACACCGAGAGTCTAATTTTCCCCCACTAGTCTACAAGGGAAATAATAAACTAATTAGCCCAATAGATCAAAATAATAAATTAAACTAATCAACTAAGATAATGGTCTAAATAATAGAGTAAACAATAGGCTAAAACAATAGGCAAATAATAGACTAAACTAGTAACTCAAAAGATTAGGCTAAAATAAACTAATAGAATGGACTAATAATTTAAAATAAAAGAAAATGTAAAGCTTTATGAAGAATGTATCTTTAGATTTTATTTAAATCTATCTCAACATTTGTTAAGAAAAAGTAGTTCAAAATATCACCAATGACTTCTAATATGTTTTGAAAAAGAATGAATTTGACAAAAATGCTAAATGTGCATTGCATGCACGTTCTTTTGGTCATCGAATAGGCACACCGTACCGTGCAACTACCCTGTGTTCAAGATAAATCTTGATAATTTAGTTTTATTTTAGTATCAATTATGGCAATGGACAAATTTCAGTGTCTTGCTAAAACAACGTATAGGTGTTGCTGCAGCCATCGCCACGCTTTATGGCAACCAAGTCCCTCCACGCCTCCGCAGATAGAAACCTTGCAAAGAAACTCGACCCAACCGGGCCTTACTTAGCCATTGATTGAAGAACCAAGACCAAAGAAATATGGGGACAAATTGCACTCTTTGATGGATAACAAATTGTTACTTCACACAACAATATGATAAGGTAACATTAGAGGCCAAAGTGACTAAGGACGGCATGAAAGTCAAATAGGGGCACTTGTACTTGGTCGCGCATAATTAGGGCAGAATAGTATAAAGGATGCAAGAAATTAGAAGTAGGACACTTGCCTGCCTTGATTTTGGGTTGTAGTTATAATTAGCTTGGACACTCAATTGCCCTCTGATGTGTACAAAAGTGTGCGTGTATGCTGTTAATCTGCTACCAAGAACTTTCTCAACACGCGCGTATAAACTCAAATATGAACACCAGTATGCAATCTACTTCTCTCTCTAAACATAAAACTTTACTCTTTCTACACATCTTCGATGTGTTGGATGTCTTGTATTTTGTCTCTGTTTCTCTAGGTCGTCTAATATAATACCAGCATCTTTTTTGTAGAACTCCGACTACTGAAATACATCTCTGTACTTAGAGCCTTCTTTGGTCGCTTGATCTAGCTTATGCTTAAATTTTTTGATCTTCTAATGTCCTTCGTAACCTTGACAAACCGCCCAGCTTCCAGATTCACAAGGACGTCATTGACTGTTTTGAACGATCCTTGTGAATCTTCTTAGTTAACTAAAACCCATTGTACTTAGGAAACCTCTCTCGTGTTAGCATTTTTCACCGTCTGACTTTGGTCCCATGAGGCTTACTGATTGTTATCAGTGATTTCAATGTGAAAAACCCAGCTAACATTTTGGCGACCATTTTGGGGATGGAATTTGGCGACGATTCTGAAAAAAATTGGAAGCTTGGATCAAACAACACATATTCTCAACATGCCTTCTTAAACAATGACCGTTGAGGTTGCGAGGAATAATGAGGCCAAGGACGACCCCAAATTGATGAACCAAAATCCATGAAGGAATTTTTGTGATGAATGAAACAATAGATGACCAATTTAGCAACAAAAAATGACGCGACAAATGCTAAACTAGGAATCTTGAGTATTCAATATCAATATTTACAAGTCGGAAATAGTCACAACGCCTTTGACATGCCATTCCAAGATCTCAAAGAACATGCCTTGGAAGCTTGGATGGAACTATTGATGTCGACTACAATTCCAAGAGAAAATCCTACGAGGGTATCCTCGCAAATTCTCAAAGATCCAGATTGTCAAACTAAGTTTCCCAAGATATCTTACCCAATTATTTTATAAATTTGGAGACCCAAACTGGCACATTAGACAATTTGAAGTCATTGCAAGAACTAGCGGTGTCACAAACCAAGCGGACCTACATAACATACTTGGCACTACGTTGCAAAAGAATCACATCAATTGGTATATTTATTTTGAAACCCAACACCTCTAGGCCAACTGAGAAGACATAGAGCAAAGCTTCTAACAAAAGATTCAAAAAATCAAGACCAGCTCAATAATACTACGGGCTTTGAGTAGCATTATTAAAAATAATGACAAATATGTGAACAAGTTC
Organism: Pohlia nutans; assembly: GCA_022496805.1. Lineage (NCBI taxonomy): Eukaryota > Viridiplantae > Streptophyta > Bryopsida > Bryales > Mniaceae > Pohlia > Pohlia nutans. The sequence continues at coordinate 5,478,006 of CM040106.1, read as the reverse complement.
TACGACATATTCAAACAACTTGCAGATAAACTTAACCATAAACTAAAAGAGGATTATCTTTGTAAATGGTTTAAGAAAAGATACTACCTTGGATTCGGTAATGAATAGTTGTTTGAGGGGTCAAGACCTTGAAGGACATCCTTACCGCTGCCAGTGACATCAACAAGGAACTGGGCGTTTTGAACAAGACTCAACCACGATTATTGCCGTTGCCACCATTTTGCACTGATATTCAATCAACACGATGCCTGTGCTCAACCAACAAAAAGACTTACAATGTACAATGTTGGTTTTCTACTATAAAGACTCATACTAATGAAACCTGCCGTCCTAGATTGACGATTGCCACACTGCAAATTTAGGAGATCAATGTGGACACGTTCTAACCAAGTCATTATGATGCGTGTTGGGATTGCACATGGATCACCACAACATAGATGGAGTCAATGCCCTTAACCGCGCCAAGGATGGTGCAACCCTATCAACCATCAGTACCGCGGGATCCAACAACTTACTCCAAAAATTCAAGACCAACGCAATCACTAAGATGGAGAGGTATTACAATAACTGTAGTCCATGCTGCAGAGACAAACGTAGCCACTACTAGCGCCGCTATGATTACCACAAGGTCCAAAATATTGAAGGTTAGATTAGAATGCCAAAGCCTCACACAAACACTTGGAATGCATAGGAAAGAGATGATCTTTACTCATGGGCTGCCCCTCTTAAGTAGCACACCCAAGGGAGGCCCCTTGGCAAACCATATGGGACATCAGCCCATACTCCACTCCTAGTACACTAGGATCAGCCCATATCACTTGGGAGACCCAATTCTCATTACTTCTAACTAGTATCACTTCTCTAGTTGCAAGTCTAGCTCATTCGCATCATCTACTCTAGCTAATGCGCATGGCTATGAGCAACTTCAGCCCACGCAATCATCCTACTTCAACACTCCCACTTTGCGAATAGCCAAAGCCTTGGAGCCCAAATGCCACCACTAGTCTTTGATGTCGATCTCTCGCAAGAGCCTTTGTGAGCACGTCCGCCACCATGTGCTCCGTTGGACAATACTTCAACTCTATCACCTTCATCTCTAACTTCTCTCGAATGAAGTGATATTGCACATCAATGTGCTTTGTACGTGAGTGATGCGTTGGATTCTTCGCCAATGACATACTCCCTTGGTTGTCACACATGATTGTTGTAGCCTCCTCTTGAGTGCATCTCACATCCGCCATTAGTTGCCTCAACCAAATGGCCTCCTTCGTACCGTGGCTCGTCGCCATGTACTCCGCCTCAACCGTTGACGTGGCCGTGGTTTGTTGGCGCTTGCTATTCCATGAAACGGCCCCCGATCCAACTTTGAACATGTACCCCGTGGTGGATCTACGATCATTGGTATCACCCGCATAATCCGCATCACAATACCCACTCAACACAATGTTGTCACCTCCAAGACACAACCTCACATCACTTGTGCCTTTCAAGTACCGCATGATCCTCTTGACCGCAACCCAATGACTTGAACCCGGTCTTGCCATGTGTTGACTTACAACGCTGATTGGATACGCAAGGTCCGGCCTTGTTGCAATCATAGCATACATCAATGACCCTACAGCTTGCTTGTATGGCACATCCACCATAGATTGAGCCTCTGATGCATACTCCTCATCGGTGAGTTTCACGAGTTTGGAATTCACATCCAATGGAGTGCCAACCGGTTTGCAATCCTTCATGCCAAAGCGTTTGAGAACATCCATAACATACTTGCTTTGATTCATTGTTATGGTGCGTGTTGCTCTAACTCGCACAAACTCAACTCCTAGACAAAAGTGCAACTCACCGAGATCACTCATCTCGTACTCGTTCTCAAGCATTGCCTTCAATGCCTTCAAAGAGCTCATACAACTTGCAAGGATGATCAAATCATCCACATATATGATCACGATGACCACATGTTGCCCCTTTTGCATGAAATACAAGCTGTGATCAGCGATGCTCCTTGTGAACCCGATATGAACAAGAAACGTGTCAATCTTTTGATACCATGCGCGTGGAGATTGCTTCAACCCATACAATGACTTGTTCAACTTGCAAACAAGGTTCTCATTACCTCGTTGCACAAATCCTTCGGGTTGCACCATGTAGATGTCCTCCTCCAACTCGCCGTTCAAGAACGCCGTCTTCACATCCATTTGATGCATTTCCAAATCCATGGCAGCCCCGATGGCCAAAATGCATCGAATAGTGGTGAATTTCGCCACGGGTGCAAAGGTCTCATGAAAATCAACACCTTCGATTTGTGAAAAGCCCTTTGCCACCAATCTTGCCTTATAACGAACCACATCACCCGTTGCATCTCTCTTTGCACGAAATACCCACTTACAACCGATAGCGTTGCGATTCTTGGGGAGGGGAGTCAATTCCCAAGTGCCATTGTCCATCAACGATTTGTACTCCTCTTGCATGGCTTGCTCCCACTTGTTTGCATCATCACAACTCAACGCTTCACGAATCGTCAATGGAGCATCTAAAAGTGCAACGTTTGCATGCTCCTCCTCACCTTGAGGGAGAATATGATTCTTCCACCACTCGCCAAGTGGTCTACGATTTCTCTCTGGATAACGACGATCGCTCGAGGATGCATTGTCTTCAACCGCCGTTGCTTGTGCCTTTTTCTCGCCATTCTTCGTCTTCAAAGGTGGCTCCTCAATATGTTCCTCATCACCACCATCTTCGTCATCTTCGTCTTCATCAACAATATCAATAACGGGAGATTTGGAAGATTGGTCCACAATGGCCGGTTTATCGCCACTTCTCCCACTTGGACCATCGTCCAAATTGTCTTCAACCTTGGAATTCTCGCAAAATGTCACATCACGAGCTCGAATGATCTTCTTGGTCTCGAGCGACATGAGCCTGTACGCCTTGGTACCTTCACAATATCCAAGAAACACACATTTTGTTGCCTTGGCCTCAAGTTTGGTTCTTTGAGAATCGGGTACCTTTGCAAATGCGATGCATCCAAATGTGCGCATGTGCTCCACGCGGGGTGGCCTCCCACTCCACGCTTGCTCTGGTGTCATGTTTTGAACCGCACTCGTCGGGCATCGGTTGCGTGTGTACACCGCAGTCACCACCGCTTCCGCCCAAAGGTCCAAACCCAAATTTTGTGCATGCAACATACTCCTTGCCATTTCCACAATTGTTCGATTTGCACGCTCTGCAACTCCGTTTTGTTGTGGTGTATATGGCGTTGTCGTTTGTCTAGCAATGCCTTCTTTCTTCAATAACTCTCCAAATTGGTTGGACAAGAACTCGCCGCCATTATCCGATCGAAACACCTTGATCTTGTGCTCGGATTGCTTCTCAACCAACGCCTTGAACTCTTTGAACTTCTCAAAACACTCGCTCTTTGCTTTGATCGGATACAACCATATCTTCCTCGAAAAATCATCAATGAACGTCACAAAATACTTGCAACCCCCCATAGACGTGGTCTTCATTGGACCACACACGTCGGAATGCACAATCTCAAGAACCTTGGTTGCACGAGTTGCCCCATCAACTGGAAACGGTGAGCGTTGTTGCTTGCCTTCAATACAACCCTCACATGTGAATGAACTAGGTGCGACGTGTGATTGTGCAAGATCCATGCCACTTACCATTCCACGCAGTGCTTTCACACTCTTGACATTCAAATGCCCGAGACGACGATGCCACAACGCCAACTTGTCTTCGTTTGAACTCGATTGCACCAACGTTGCGGATTCCGCCGCGTGCATCTTGGAAAACTTGATTTGGTACAAGCCGTTGACTTCGTGTATAATGGCCACCTCCTCACGACTTGGAGACAACACAAAACACCCTTGGTCGCTAAATTCCACTCGCAAATGCTTCATCACCAAATGTCGCACCGATAAAAGATTTGCCTTCAACTTGGGAACGTGGAGGACATCATGGATGGTAATTGTCTTCACACGACCCTTCACCTCGGTGTCTACGACGATGGATCCTTTACCCACGGCTTGAAGAACCGTATCATCACCCAAAATGACATTCTTTGGAGATATGACGTGATATGATTGGAAACAAGTCCTAATGGGCGCCATGTGACTCGAGGCTCCCGAATCAACAATCCAATCGATCACACTACCATTGCATGACACGTCACTTGCCATCATTGCATACTCGTCCCCGTCATCACTACAAGAAGAGACGCTAGTCATAAATGCGTACTCATCACCTGCATCGTTGACCTTTGTATTGTTGGCACTTTCCTCTCTCTTGCGTTTGTAGCAAAATTTTGCCAAGTGGCCCTTCTTACCGCAATAGTAGCATACCTTGTCTGTAGAGCTCCCACTGGCACCGCTCTTGGATTGCTTCGCCATAAGCGCCGCGCTATCGCCACGAGTCTCGTTCTCTTTGCGCCGCGAGAGTTCATGCAACAACCGTGATGTCACATAATCAAGAGTGAGCTCGCTAATGGGCCTACTCTCCATAGCAACGATAAGATACTCGTACGACGGCGGCAAACTCTCGAGGAGCGTCATAACGATATCACCGTCGGTAATGTTGACGTCTGCGCCGTTGAGCTGATCCGCAAGAGCCTTGACTTTGTTGATGTGCGCCAACATGTCGTCGTTTTCTTCCATCTTGATGGTGAAAAACTTGCGCCTCAAAAACAAGATATTGACCAAGCTCTTTGCCTCATGAATATTGCAAAGCTTGGCCCATGCCTCGGCGGGAGTCTTGCACGACCGAATATGAGAAAGCTGGGAATCAGAAAGATTAAGAGCCAAAATCGCAAAGGCCTTTTTCTCTCGCCGAGTGTACGCAGTTCGTACCCTAGCCTCGGCGTCAGACGAAGGCGGTTCCTCACTACCCTCAACTATCTCCCACAATTCTTTTTCGGCCATGACCATTTCCATCTTGAATTTCCACAAGTGGAAGTTGACGCCATCGAACTTGTCTACAACCTTAGCACCTTCACCCTCAAATGTAGCCATATCCTTGATTGAAAGACGTACGCTCACAAAATTCAGCCCCTAGAAACCTAAGAAAAATTGTTTTTATGATTTTTGACAATTTTGTGATTTGTGAAGCAAATTGCACACGTGCGTGCTTCTTATGCCTCCAAACTAATTCCAAACACTAAATCAGCACCTTTGTGCTACACATCAACCTCACAACCGTCAATCGTGATGGTTCTTAGTGAATTTGCACAAGATCATACCACAACACCCTAACTAGGAGAATTGCGCACTCGTTGGCTCAAATCCACTCAAATCAGCACCCTTGTGCTTCACAACATGTAATGCACCCTATGCACACCCTTGTGCCTTCCAAGGACTCTAAATCAATGCAAATTCAGCCCCTTCAAGTCCTAATTGCATTGAAATTCATCAAATCAGCCCCGTTGTGCATTCACTAACCCAAACTCTAATTTTGAGCACTCCAAGGGCATAACTCACATTCCAAACCCTTGTGCAAGAATTGCAATACCAAAATCAGATTGTAGACTCACCCCAAGAGCCTCAAAGCATAAAAGTGCCTTGCAACAACACAAGTGCACAAATTGAGCACAAATTGAGCCAATAAGCTCCAATAAGCTCCAATAAGCTCCACTAAGCTCCAATCAGCTCCAATATACTCCAACAAGCACCAATAAGCTCCAAAGCTCCAATTCAGCCCTTGTAGACGTGTATAAACTCCAAAAGTGCTCCAAAGTGCTCCAAAAGCTCCAAATCAACAAATGATAGCTCCAAAGTGCGAATTCAGCCCTCCAACACGTAGATCAAAGGTAGGAAGATTGTAATACCTCCCAATGTCGAAATCAGCCCACCAAAGCTCGAATTCAGCCCTCCAAAGTTCCAAATCAGCGCTCCAATACTCCAAAATCAGCGCTCCAACGCACGACCTCCACACAATGAGCAATCTAATCTTTGACTCACGCAAAACACATGAGTGGGCCCATAACCTATTGAAGGTTAGATTAGAATGCCAAAGCCTCACACAAACACTTGGAATGCATAGGAAAGAGATGATCTTTACTCATGGGCTGCCCCTCTTAAGTAGCACACCCAAGGGAGGCCCCTTGGCAAACCATATGGGACATCAGCCCATACTCCACTCCTAGTACACTAGGATCAGCCCATATCACTTGGGAGACCCAATTCTCATTACTTCTAACTAGTATCACTTCTCTAGTTGCAAGTCTAGCTCATTCGCATCATCTACTCTAGCTAATGCGCATGGCTATGAGCAACTTCAGCCCACGCAATCATCCTACTTCAACACAAAACACCAAATAAATGCCAAGATCGACACTTCTGTAGTGGAACATCAAAAGCCATTTCCTACCAATTATTGGAGAAGCGACACAATATTACGAAAGATTTGCAAGAAGAATTGAATACACTACCTCAAAATTTAAATGTCAAGCAAATTTTGGACAACACTAATGTTACTATTACGTTGCCTAAGTTAATAAAACTAAGCCTAAAATTACAGAGATACTTACAACAAGCTGCTACACCTCAATGGGCCGCCGACCTTGCCAATGTATAAGTCAATGCAACAACATTAGATCTTGATGTTGCAGTCATACATATGCAATTAGGAGAATTTAAACTTACCAAAGTTTTGTTTGACGAGAGATCATGCGTTAACGTCGTAAACAATCACTTACAAGAATACTTGGGACTTATTCAACCAAAAGCCACCTAATTTAATCTAAGATTAGCGAATGATGCCTTACTTACTCTACTTGGAATTTTGTTTGCCGTAGCCATCACAACCCATGGAGTATCCACGCCAAGAACTTTGGTTATAATTGTAGTATTTTACAGTAGTCATTTCCTAGTCATCATTTGACAACCGTGGCTTTGGGACATGAGCGCCATCCATAATTGGTTTAGGAATGAGATACAAATAAATTGGCAAGGCCAAACCATCATAACACCTGTGAATAGTTGTATCAATCGTGCAAAAGCCGAACACCGGAACAAATTGGAATGAAGGACTTACTTAAGAAGAATCTCTCATTTTCTATGCGAACCTTGATTATATACCACTAGCATATTTTCATCTGGCCAACCTTGTAATCGACAATAAATGTATTGATATACCTCCATAGTTTACAAATGAAATTCACAAACTAGTAATGGTCAATGCCATCCCAGCTTCCCATGCCTTACAAAACAAAACCATCAACGACAGGTCCCACGGTGCCAAAGGGAAAGTGGAACTAGTCAATCTAGGCACCTCCGCGGACCCTAAGTTTATCAAGCTAAGATCAACGCTCATGCCCAAATGTCATCGAACAAACTGCAATTGCACTATTCTATTAATGCCATGTCATAATTTCCTTAGAGACACAACGGCCTCAAAAGAATACCTAGAACCATAGCCAAGTATACCATTGACTTAATACCAAATGCAAACTCGATACAACGACGCTGCCACATGAATCCAAACTATGTTGTCCAAGTTAAAGCCAAGTTAGATAAACTATTCAAAGCTAAGTTTATATCACCTAGGGACTCGGATGCATGGTTGTCTCCAATGATCATAATACCAAAAAAGAATGGAACTCTCTAAATATGTGTAGGTGTCCGCAAGCTACTAATTGCTACCAAAAAGGACCATAACCCATTACCTTACGTGGAAATAATCATTGATAAAGTTGCCCGCCATGAAATGTATTCCTTTTTAGATTGTTTTTCAAGATTATGAAGTTGCCATGGCAGAACAAGAAATATACAAAATAGCATTCTCTATAGAAAACGTAGATTTAAGAAGAACTAATGTTAACTATAAATTAGGAGTTACTGGTAGGTCTACCAGTCTGAGTTTTACCCCGGTAATTTTCCAAGTTACTCCTGCAAATAGATCAAAAAAACACTTTTTTACCGATCTGACCTAACTGTCACATCTGGTTGTATTGTGGTATAAAAGCAATAGAGCCAAACTCATTGGCACGCCACATTTTCCAAGATACTTGATTTCTTTGTCTGAAGTACTTTCTTCAGATTCTGTATCTACCGAATAGTCTTCTACTTGTATTTCCACTCTCTGATTAGCTTACCTTCTTCTTATTTTGTGATTACCGAGCTAGTTTTGAAATCAGTCCTATGGAATTTTCCTCTACTTCTCCTCCTCGGTAGCTAACATACCCTCTAGTACTCATTATCGAGTAGGTTTTCACAAGGAGGAGCTACCATTTGGCGACCATCTAGTGTTCGAATTCTAGAAATTGCTTTCTTAAAACTCATGGAATCACCGATCCCAGTACTTTGTGATTGATTAGTTGTTGTTTGACGCCGCGCCTTACTAGCACCTTCCTACTGATCTATTGATTTAGTCGGCTTAGTCAGGTTATTCCTAGCCTGATACACCAGGCTTCTCCATGGCCTGTTGCCACACTAGATCTGCAGTTCCACCGCCTGAGTTTGACCTTGAGGCCGTGACAACTTCCAACGCGTGCATCCACCGCAACGTACAAGAACTTCTACCTTCACTGATGTTCCGAGCTCCTTCAACGGCTACTCATCAGACCCAAAGGCCTCAACCTGTGCTCACGGCAAACAAATTACCGACCCCTCGGGAACTTCAAACCGCATGACATCCACACTCGTCCACCTGGCAGTGCCCCTCTTCCGACTCGGTACTTGGCAACCCAGCAACTACCGGGGAAGACGTACACTTAACAAACGAAGAGTGCGAACAGTTTCGTTCACAAGCGTTTTTTCAATCCTCAGCAATTCAGGAACGACTCCAACAACTACCACACGAAGACGCAACGGATCAAGAACTCCTGGCTGCACTAGAACTGCCACCTCAAGTGGACCTCAATTTAGCTGCATCTTGGTTACACCTTCCACATCTACTTTTACGCCAATTCCAACAAGATCACGGACGTGCTCAATCCATGCATCAAACAATTCGACCACAACCGATCCCAAAACATCAATACTCGGTGCAACAACAATTTTTTTGGATTTCATCCTCCACACCACCACCATCAGGTTTGTCCGAGACCCCCTATTTGGTTTTGCACATTTTGTGGACATACCGATCACTCATCTATTTCTTGTCCGTACAACTACCCACAACCTTGACGTATTGTGGCTGCGAGAGTACTAACTCCAACCTACCGACCGATCGGCAACGCAACCGTTCCAAATCCTCCAACTAGCCGGCGTCTTGGGATAGAAAGCCACTTCCTCCATCTCGGTAACTGAAACAACCACAGTAGCGGTCCATTCGGTAGTCGCGATTGACCGTCACATGCCTATTATCTCTGCAAAAATTGGCAATCACCAGTTACATGACGTTCTGCTGGATGGAGGCTCGGGAGTCAATGTCATCACCGAAACCAAGCGACGCAGACTTGGACTACCGACCCCAACCTCGGCACCTTTTAAATTAAGGATGGCTGACAGTTCCCTTGTCCAGCCACTTGGCTTGCTCAGGGATATCAAGATCTTCATTCACGGTATTCCCTATATCATTATCCTCACCGTCATTTCTTGTAACGATGTCAATTCGGCATATACGATTTTGCTCGGTAGACCATGGCTTTGAGATGCTAGAGTAGTACAAATTGGGCTGACGAACACATACAGATCATGGGTAACGGTACCATCCGCACAGTGCGGATTAACCGGGAATTAGGCTTTGAAGCCACAACTCCCAATGCGCTAGTGTGCCACAACTACGTGGAGGGCCTTACCGATGAAGAAAAACTCATCTTGCTCGAAGCGGAGGAGTTCCTCCATCCAATTGGAACATTGGCAATCGACAACCTCTGCCAGGTAAGCACTACCGACCTCACTTTACCAGTCATAACCCATACGGAAGGCAACATGCCCGTCGATGAAATACCGATCTGGGAGAAGATAAAAACCATTTCGGTAGAAAAATGGTCTCAAACGGGGGAAGATCAACTACGCAACCTCAACCTCGGTACCGTTACCGACCCCAACATTATTCGCATTGGCACTACCGTTCCAGATTCCCTCCTACCAGAGGCCAAAGAATTATTCCACGCCTTCAAAGACGTCTTTGGGTGGTTATACCATGACTTACGTGGAATTCCGGAACACATCGCTCAACACAAGATCGAACTCAACACCAGCATCTCCCCAACCCATCAGGTACGCTACCCAATGAATTCCAATTATGCCAAAGCGGTCAAAACTGACCTCGATAAACTTTTGCAGGCCGGATTTATAGAACCAGTGGACCATGCTACATGGTTATCACCAATCGTCGTGGTACCAGAGAAAAACGGCAAACTGCGAAAGTGCGTTGATTTTAGGCGTCTCAACAAAGCAACCAAGAATGATCCATACCCGCTGCCGTTTACCAATGAAGTCCTCGACTTGATAGCAGGTCACGAAATGTACTCTTTCCTCAACAGCTTCTTTGGGTATCACCAGATCAAGATTGCACCCCGAGGATCGACACAAGATAGCGTTCATTATCGACTGGAGTGCCTTTGTCTGGGTAGTGATGCCCTTCGGATTGAAAAATGCTCCTCCGACATACTAGGGCAAAGTCATTCAAGCATTCAAAGAATATCTCGGTGATTTCATGAAACTTTTCCTCGACGACTTCAGCATTTATAGTACTACCGAGACGCACCTAGAAAAACTCCGGAAATGTTTTACGAAATGCCGTGAATTCGGTGTAAGTCTTATTCCCAAAAAATGTTGTTTTTTGGTTCGATCTAGCGTTATTCTTGTATATGTAGTCTCCTCCGTAGGCAAGTTCCCAAACCCCAAGAAAATTGAGGCTCTCGTCAAAATGCCTCGCCCCCCCAATATCAAAGACATCCAAGTCTTCAACGGACTAGCCCAATTCAACAGATGTTTCATTTGGCAACTACGCCCGAATTATGGCACCAATTACTATGCTTACAAGAAAAGATGAACCATTTACTTGGACTACTGAATGTGACCAGGCCTTTACCGAGATAAAAAAGCGTTATGTCAACGCTCTCAACCTCGTCGCAGTCAATTAGAAGCTCAAATTTCACATTCATACGGATGCTTCCAATATTGCAGTTAGAGCTATGGTGGCACAGAACCCTACCGGAAAAATCGACCAACCCATCGTCTACGCATCACGATTACTGAGCCGCGCCGAGAAGAATTATACAACTATCGAGCGCAAAGCTTAAGCGTTGACATAATGTTGACAAGCTTAAGCTTCACGCATTATGTCACACGTTATTCCAAAGAAAATTTGAGATTCTTGTTAATAATAGTATATTTTTTTGACCCATTACTGTGAAAATGAGGGCCACAAGAAACAACCACTTTTTTTTTATTACACTTTTGATTGAATTTATTTACTTAAAATAGACACAAAAATAGATAATTGAAAAATAAAAGTTAAGTATAAAATCAAAGCAAATAAAGAAGTCAAGAAAGGTTTCAATGAGTGAACAAGATTGATACTATTGATGACTAAGTGAATAAAAGGAGAAGGCACATGAGACAAAGCACGTAGTTGTGGCATTCTAATCTCATCAATTTTGTCTTTGTTCTAGCTACTTGTTGATTTGATTCCTGCAACTTGGACTATAGCAATAATTCACTGTGGTAGACAAAGTTGTCGGGACTCAATACATAAAGACATCCTTAAACTCAAACACAACAAGAATGTAGACGAGTAGTCTGCGATGGGAGAGGAGAGATACATGTTTGACGGCCTAGGATGGAATGAGGAGATAGTAAGTTTAGAAGATCCCCATATTCCATTTAATCCATTGCCAGAACGTGAGAGAAATGAGAAAAGTGTTGCAGAACGATATTGTCATGAGTATGTAATGACATCCTTCTCATAGTCTACGCAAGCTTAGAAGTGGACGGTGGATCATGACGAGCAGCAACAGTGTGCGTATGCAAGAGAAGAAGATACGGTGGAGGAAAAAGAAGAGGTGGAGGATGAAGACAACCCGCTTAACAAGCAAGAGGAGGTCCCGAAGGAAGTGAATTTTTCACAACCATTGTAATTTTGTGAGAGCATGTGAAAGTAATCACCCCATCCCTTGCCGTTGGGAGAACGGATGAGGGACCGAACCATTAGCTATGTAGATTTACCTCGACCCAATCCAATAAGCCCGCCTAGATCGAACGAGGAACATGCAGCAAGAGCTTGAAGGAGCTAGGGACGTCAGAGGCGTAGTTAAAAAGTGGGAAGTCTAGAGTTGGACGGTGTGAGAGACATGCAAGAATTATTGTAATGCAATGATTGGACAAGAATAAAGATCATTGAATATGGTTTGAATTTTTCGTACAGTGTAGAAGTACATATTTGTATTTTTGTGAATGATAGAGCAAGTACACACGTGGTCAACAAACGACCACGTCCATTAGGGACAAAGTATTCCAAAGCCGGGAACAAGTCTAAGTGGTAGAATGTGTCAAAAGGCCACCTTCGAGGATGAGCTTGACCTCGTTGAAACTAAAGGTTGGGGCGTGTATGAACATGTTAAGTTCAGGATCTAAATTAGAAACCTTGACAAATATGTAGTACAAGTGCTTACAATTCAGATAGGAATTGCACATGCTCCTGAATTTGATAATCATATCTTTGAAGGCCGCGCAAGTATACTTTGGGTGAGAGCCCACCGTCATTTGGTAAATGGCATCCGTAGGAGGAGGTTTGGACTGCAACACGATAATACAACCAAATCCTGAGTGGAGGATCATGGTCAACTTCAAAATGGTTCCGTGCATGGCTCGAGCTAATCCAACATTGTGCTTGTGTTTTGTGGAGGGTCCTGTGCCAGAGCGTCGACTAGCCTTGGATTTCCTCGTGGGAGGAGTTTAGTCGGGGTTGTTGAGAATTCAAACTCTTAACAAGTTGAGTAGGTCAGTGGGGTAGCATAGTTGTTGCAGAGTCTATTGGGAGTGATCCGCTCCTTAGGGGGGCAGGGAGTTGGAATCCTGCATTCTAGAGGGCTAGGATCTCCGAGTGGGTGAGTTTAGTACCAAGCATGATAGGCCACACGGGAGGAATTGGGGGCTTGCCTTACGTGTCTAAAAATGGAACTACCCACTTGTGACGGAAGCCCTTCACACAACGCTAGTAGCCAAATAATAGCTCCCTCTTGTATACTACTGTCCGGTATACCGCACCATTTGGAGAAATGTGGGGTCTTCAAAGGGCCCTTTGATAAGAAGCCATCCCAAAATGAAGAACATTCCTTGATAAGAAGCCCCCCCAAAATGAAGAACATTCCTTGATAAGAAGCTACCCCAAACGCCCGGATCTAGGAAATCCTCAGATTCTACAATCCCGGGATCCGGAAATCCAGAGAGCTCTCTCCACAGTTCAGTTTCTATCCTAAACCGCCACTAGCATTTAAATTCTAAAAAGTCTATTCACAAAAAGTCTTCTAATCTACCTACTCAAAAGCCTACCCTAAGCGGCCGGATCCACTAAATCCGGACCACTAATCCCGGACCCCCGGCGGTCCCGAGCAACGACTCTTCGGTCTTCCGTTCTTCCACTTGCTGCCCCTCCTGATTCTCCGGGTTCTCCACCTGATTTGGAACAACCGATTTGGTCCAATGCTCCCCACCCTTCGCTTGCTGCTCTACGTTAGGTTCGCCCCCTTGCGCACCGCACGGTTGACCGTCCGGGTTACCTCCTGGCCCACCCTTTGGTGGTTCCTCCCTGCCCGGTTGGGCACCCATGTCTTCTTCCGGATTCGGGAAATCTACCGGGATTGCTCCTCCGGGGTTGACCACCTAAATCGGCTCCACTTCCTCCACGGGCCAGGAAGTCTGCTCCTGTGTCAAACTCCCGGTCCTCATCAGCCTGTTCAAATCCCCCGCCTGGGGTGCATCTGCAGACAACCGGAAAGTCACCTTCATCTCATCCCCAGATCCTACTCTCTCGCCCTGGTTGTTGGTCTCCACGACATCCGGTTCAGGGACAGAGTTGCCCTCCGCGATCACTTGTTCTGCTAGCGCCTGGAACTCCACCAATGCCTCCTTTACCTTGTCCGCGTACTCTCTCACAATGTTCTTCACCCGGGCTGCTCCTTCTAATCCCGGTTGGGTGATCTTCGAGTCGTACAGCCGGGCCTTGGTCTGCACCTCCCCTTCCGGTTGGAATGACCGGACAACCTTTGTGATGCAGGTCCGGCCAGTCTCCTCCGCCCGTTGGATGAGTTGCTCTTGCTTCTGGATGTGCAGCTCCTGTTTCCGGATATGGGCCTCCATCTTCCGGATGTATTCCTTCTTCTTGCGCAGCTCCTCCTTCTGCTCCAGAGCGAGGAGGACCGCTTGGCTCGCCTGTTCCCGGTCCGGGTTGGCCTTTTGTTTGAGCTTCCTGACCAGCACTGGGTGCTCCAAGACATCCTTGCTCTGGAGGAGGTTTCCCACTTCCCTCACCGCAGTGAATAGAGGATTGTACCTTTCTTCTACCAAATCCAAGGCTAACCGGGTCGTGAGGTGGATGTCTTTAACTGCGAGGATAAGAACCTCCTCCTACGCCTCCCCGGATGGTCCTGCTTCCCGGGCTCGTTCCGTTCCCGCGCTTGGCCCCTGCTCCCGGTGTCCCTCGTTCCCGGATTCCTCCTCATCGGAGCCCTCCTCCTCTTCCGTGGGACGAGCTCTTCGGTTGTTTACCGGAGTCGTCTTCTTCCGGCTCTGAACCTTCTTCTTCCGGCTCTGAACCTCCCTCCGTTTCGACCTCACCTCCTGTCAAGGCCTTGCTCCACCCGGTCAGCCTTCCTCCGGGTCCTCCCTCTTCCTCTGCCGCTCCTCCCGTTGCGGCCTGGCACCACCCGGTTGTCCTTCTTCCAGGCGGTCCTCCTTCTTCCTTCTCTCTTCCGGAATGACCCTGGCACCACCCGGATGCTCCCGCGCCGGATCTTCCCTTTCCTTCCGGCGGTCCTCCCGAATGCTCCCCCTGTCCGGTTGGGGCGTCCTCGGTCGCACCTTTCCCACCGGGTGGGCCATTTCCCTCTCTTCCGGTTGCGGTGCATGCCTTGGCCGGTTCCCTACTTCTCCTGGATGCGCTGCCTTCCTCTTGGCCGACCCTCTCTCTCCTAGAATCGGAGGAATCTCCAACCTCTTCTTCTCCTGGTCCGAGATGCATCCATAGCTCCGCCTGTAATCTCCGCCAACATCTTTGCGTCCTGCACATCCTACATCCTGCGAAAGAGCCCTATGCATCCTATGGTCGTGAGATCCGTGACCAAGTCTTCAAAATCCTTCGACTGCTGTGGAATGACCGGAATCACCGTCTTCTCCGGGATTTTGGACCCTAACTCCCTGCGCACAATAGGCGCTGCCTCTGGATGCACCTCTCTCCTCCTCCGTAAATTGCGCGCCTCTCTCTCCGGGTGCGCTCTCTCTCTCTTCCGTGATGTGCGCCTAACTTCTTGGAGGCCTCGCGCCTCTCTCTCCAAGTGCGCACTCCCTCCCTTCCGTGAACTCCGCCTAATTTCCTGGCGCTCACTGTCCGGGTGTTCACCCTTCTCTAACTCCAAGCGCACACTGTTTTCTCTCCTTGGGTGCTTGCTTTCCTCAATTTCCAGGCGTTCTCTGTTCTCTCCCTTTAGACGCACACTGCGATCCCTAACACTATCCGGAAACACAAGACATGGTGCACGAGGAGGGTAGGAGGAACCGGGGAGGAATGAATAGTGAGCCGCCCAATTTAAGGCGGCGTAATTCAAATTCCGGATCGTGGCCGGGTCCGTCAGGGGCCCGTCCTCCGATGTCCGGTTTCCTGTCCGGTTTCTTGCCCGGTCCGCCGCCATTCCTAGCTCCGTAGCAAACACTTAAGCGCAAGTGAGAGCACCACTCTCTCAAAATTAATAAAAAGGCCATCAGGGACGCTACTTCTCCTATTTATGGCGGCTGGGGCTACCCCTTACTGCCCTAAAAACCCTAATTTCCTGTTTTTGAATAAAACGAGGTTCGACAATTCCACCTTTCTCCTAATGCGAGGTAATTCATGCTACTATGGAGTGCAAAAAGGAACTTGACTCGGTAAGTAGGAGACCAAAACAACAAATAAACAAACTATTGAAAAGGAACTTTAAGTAAACAGTGACATCAAGAAGACAGAGAGTCATAAGAAAGATGTAATCTGTATTTCAAAATATGTGCCCTTGCCAATGTGTTTTGCTCTATTGCATTTATACAAAGTGCAACCCAAATTGACGTGACTGTCACATCGGTAGAAAAGGATTCCCTTGATCTATTTTTTGCGGTAACTTGGAAAATCACCGGAGTAGTAAAAACCCAAATCGGTAGACTACCTGTAGTTACTTATTTACCGTTAACAAACGCTTGATGTCATTTGGACAGAAGAAGAACTTTACAGGTTTCTGTTTTTGCATTGTGTAAACCCTAAACTCCAGAGTAGGCCGGGCAAGCAACACTACGATTGTTGGTGACGAGCTTTGCCGTGCATTTCTTCTCATTACTAGTATGCATGGTCCAACAAGACTTGCTAGAATTATAAGGAACACGGGCTATATGCCAAACCAATTCGTCAACGGTGGTGACAGGACTGATATCGAGCCCGGACGGTGAAGGCACTTGAAATTCTTGCACCTCTAGAAAAGACTCTACAACAATTGTAAGTAGAATTACGAGATTAGATCTAGAGAGTCTCTTACCGGGACGGGCACAAGAGAAGTTGACGGTGTCGAGGCGATGTGTCTCATCATTTGCACCAATGGGAGTATCGGGACTACGCTTCTGCAATCCAAATACCTCGGTGCCTTTGAAGTGTGGATTGCGAGTGCAGAACTCTTCAATTCCTGGCATGTCCAACAAGACCTTCTATAGTTCAACATGATCACCAATGCGCTCGACATGTTGTTGGACGCTACAAAGTTTCAATTCCTCTTTGCACTAGTAGAAAACATGGTAAAAAAAAACCGCAACCAAAATTGGCTGCAGTCCTTTTGACCACCCTGATTTGTAGTCACTTAACGACTACTGATTTTTCTATTTTGATTCACGAATCCAGTTTTGATCATTTAGAGGCGTATTATATACCATTAGAAAGGTATTTTCAAGACCTTTCCAACGGTATATTGCACGCCCAAAAATTCCTAAAATTGCAATCGCAAATCTAAAAAAACAAAACCACGGTGGTCAACCCCACGGATCCCTGGGGTTAGCCTCCGTGGGGTTTTTTGTAACAAAAAACCCACAATGACCAACCCCACGGATCCCTGGGGTTAGATACCATGGAGTATTTTGCAGTACAAAATCGATAGTAGCCAACCCCACGGATCCTTGGGGTTAGCCACCATGAAGTTTTTTGCAACAAAAAGCCCACAGTGGCCAACCCCATAGATCCGTGGGGTTAGATACCATGGAGTTTTTTGCAACAAAAATTCCATAGTAGCCAACTCTACGAATCCGTGGAATTAGCCATCGTGAATTTTTTTGCAACAAAAAACCTACAGTGGCCAACTCTACGGATCCATGGAGTTTGCTAGCACAGAGTTTTTTGCAGCACAATATCTATAGTAGCCAACCCCACGGATCCCTGGAGTTAGCTGCCCTCGAGTTTATCGCAATACAAAACCCATAGTGGCCAACTCCACGGATCCGTGGGGTTAGCCACTGTAGAGGTTTTTGCAACAAAAAACTTACAGCGGCCAACCCTACGGATCCGTGGGGTTAGCCACCGTTGAGGTTTCTGCAACAAAAAACTTACAGCGGCCAACCCTACGGATCTATGGGGTTAGCCACCGTAGAGGAATTTGCAACAAAAAACCCACAGTGGATAACCCCACGGATCCGTGGGGTTAGCCACTGTGGAGTTTTCGGCAATAAAAAACTCACTTGTCCTATTGATTTAATCAATTTTACATCATTTTTCAACAATTTTCACAATTTTGCACCATGTTTCATCAATTTATGTCAAAATCTGGTCTATTCATCACTAGTTGGAGTTATGATAAATAGTTGGACTCTTTTTATCACTTGTTGGAGTTAATTTACCTTTAGATTTGTAAATTCCGTCAACGTTTCTTCACTATTTCTATTTAAATTACGTGGGAATTTAACATCAAACCTTTTTCCTCACATAATTTATGTCTTTAATTTAACATGTTTTATTTCTCTTCTTATATATTTAAGTGATTCTATTTTCACTTTATTACTAATTTTATCTTACTCTAGTTCATCATTTTCAATCAACCTTTTCATTAAACTTTCTGGTATTTAATTTGAGCTCTTTTCTGTTTTATTTAATTTTTTGTTATTTATCTATGTGTTATTTTCTTTCTTTTAGTTTTGTAATACACTTTACTTTTGTTCATTTTTCCCTCAATTGGATTTAATTTTGTTATCTATTTATTCCTTTTATCCTGCTTTTATCTTCATTTGAGGTATTGGGGGCAGGTATCAGAGACGGGGTGGGGGCGGGTGTCGAGGAGACGAGGGCGAGCGTTGGAGGGACGGGGGCAAGTGTCAGGGGGACGCGGGCGGGTATCAGAGGGATGGGGCGAGTATCAAGGGACGGGGGCGGGTATCGGGCATCAGGAGCGGGTATTCGCCATCTGTGCTCATTTGTGGTACCTTGTTTCTTGCACCAAGGCTAATCCCACGGATCCGTGAAGTTAGCTTCAAAATACAAAGTGCACTGATTCTCCATTCACTGCCACTTGAAAGGAAAGAGTGTGGAGAACTAATGGGAGAGTTGGTGAGTGGCGCTCCTCATCATCTCAACCTTTCACTGATGGAGCATGTTGTTTGGATCGTTCTGTTTAAATTTTTTATTTATTTTAGTTTTTGACTTTACTCCCGCATGAGTATCTATGAACAGAGTGAAGAATGCTAACCTTGTTTGACTTAGAGACAGAGAAGACGCCCCTTTGCTCCCACTAAAAATACATTATATTTCTTGCTTTTTGAATCATTTTCATGTACTATATGTGTATCATTCACAATGTTTATGTGACCACCATCATTGGTCAATCGTTGCTAACACTTTGTTTGTAACTTCTATTCTTTGCGAGAAAATTCAAAAAAGTTGTATTGGATCTTCTCATCCAGTTATCCTTGCTTAGCATCAGGGTTTTTGTTATCCTTGCTTAGTTCATTCAAGCTTAGTGCATCATGCTTAGCGTTCCAGTCTTGTCATTGCATAGAACATCCATTCCTACCATCTCTTCAATAGCAGTCCTGCATTTTGAAATAGCTCCTTTCTCAAATTAGAAAGATTAGAAATAAGAATGCCAAGTTCAAGAGCATCGTTTTTGGCAATGCTCGGCATCAAGGCTAATCCCGCGCATCCGTGGGGTTGGCTTCAATGCCATTTTTGCCTTTTTCAAAAAAAAATTGGTCCTCTTTTTTATCTTTGTGATTGTAATCTAATATGGAAAATTATTATTTAAGTAATTTAAGTAAGTTAAATTGTAATTTAAGTAAGGTTCAGAAATGGCCTTCATCAACTTCATGGTGCAGGAGGACGGTTTGTGCGGGCTCAAAATTAGCACGAGAAACCGGAGCAGGCGCCTCTCCTGGTTGCTCCTGCACTCATCCACCCGAAATCCGTTCTTGTCCGAGAGCGGCCTCAAAATTGCTTCTTGACCCACCAGGTATCTTCTCTTGTCCTGTAGTAGCCAAGAGGGCTATCCAGAAAGTTGTAGGTGGCTTGTCACTGCGCCACTCCCCAATTCTTTGGCCGTCCCCGGAGTTTGTGTTCTCGAAATTTCGGTACCACCTTTGTCGCTATCTCCTGCAGCACGCTCTTGTCGAGGATGTCCTAATATACCCTGAGGAATTCCTTGCACCCAATCTTCCACAAGTCCTCCCGCAGCTGCTCTCGATGCTGGGGATGTCCGGGCGCACTTGTTTCTTCGCAATTGGACGTCCGGGCCTCCAATTCTCCCCATGCCTACCGACTCCGGAGTGTCTCTCTCTCTCTCTCTCTCTCTCTCGATTTTGTGCGCTCCGCCTAAGCTTTCGGAAGAGTTGCTCGCCGTCCGGTCGCTCTTCTCTAGTCTCCACCGCTCGCAGAGTCCGGAAACACAAAAATCTAAGGTCATGGAGGGTTGGACGCGTTGCGGTGTCATGAACAGTGCGCCGCCAAATTGACAACCACCCATTTCAAGGCGCGAAATGCGGTGGGTCCAGCAAAGACCCGTCCATGCCACTCGGTTCCCAGTTTGGATACCCTAACCCGTCTGGAAATCTCCTCCTAGTCCGGAATTCCAGAAGCCCTACCAATAACTCGATAGTGTGCGCGAGCGCCTCTTCCTCACAAATAACTAAATGCGTGATTATAGCCACTCACGCGCTTATTTATGGAGATTCTGGCTACTTCTAGCTATCCTAAAGTCCTAACTAGCTACTTCCTGGAAAAACAAGGTTTGACACGTGCCCAGGCCTAAGAAACGGCTAGATGGTCTCCTCGCCTTAGTTTACCTTGAGCTTTGTGGATGTAGATATCCACGTGCATTTATGCGCTTGTACAATAGGGTGACATTCAAATTGGCCGTTTAGTAGTTCCAGGGATAGTGTCCTACACTGCTGCCAACTTTGACACCCTCCCCAAAGCTGAGAAATTGTTATTTTACCATGAAAATTTAGGGACAGCATTATCTTTATGTTGAAAACATGAATACCAAATTTCAAGTCCAGGAGACTTATACAAAAAAACTTATGAAAGATCTACCAACATCGGATAGCTGTGAGAAAAGTGTCACAGCTGCCAACTTTGACACCATCCCAAGAATTGAGGAAATTGTTTTTTCCCATGAAATTTTTGGAGCAAAAACATTTTTATGTTGTTTGCATGTGTGGAAAATTTGAAGTCCAAAAGACCCATACAAAAAATAATATTCCAAATCTACCAACATGTGTAGTTTTGAGAAACATGTTGATAGATATGGAATAACTTTTTTTATGTATGTCTTTTGGCTTTGAAATATATCCCACATGTTACCAGCGTAGGGATGATCTTGTGCCAAAAATTTCATTATGTATCAACAAAAACTCAATCCTAAGGAGGGCGTCAAAGTTGGAAGTAGTAAAATGGTTTTCCCCTTTGTTTCTCAAAACTACATATGTTGGTAGATTTGGAATATTATTTTTTATATGGGTCTTTTGGACTTGAAATTTTCCACACATGCAAACAACATAAAAATGTTTTTGCTCCAAAAATTTCATGGGAAAAATAAATTTCCTCAATTCTTGGGATGGTGTCAAAGTTGGCAGCTGTGACACTTTTCTCACAGCTATCCCATGTTGGTAGATCTTTCATAAGTTTTTTTGTATAAGTCTCCTGGACTTGAAATTTGGTATGCATGTTTTCAACATAAAGATGATGCTGTCCCCAAATTTTCATGGTAAGGTAACAATTTCTCAGCTTTGGGGAGGGTGTCAAAGTTGGCAGCAGTGTAGGACACTATCCCTGGAACTACTAAACGGCCAATTTGAATGTCACCCTATTGTACTTAAACCATTTGGTTTATAAGTCATTTGTTTGAATAATTATGGTTTGTTTTGTACTAAATTCCATGTTGGTAGGTTTCTACTCAACTTTCACCAATCAAGGAGCCTGTAGAGTCTCCCAACCTAGATGAGAGCGAGGTCTCCATCTGTATCAAGTAGAAGAAAAAATGCAATGCCATCAACTGCCTTCCGATTCGGCCAGCAAAGAAGTCTCGCCTAGATATTCCTCTATTTTGTTTGCGAGCTCTCGCATTAGTGCGACCTATTAATATGGAGGATGACGAGCGACTTCTACAGCGACTTCCAAATTGATGAGTACTTTGTCAAGGTAAGAGTCTATACCTTTGACATTCTTTCATTTTTTTCCCCATTCAAGCATTCCTCTTCTTTGCTTGACAATTTTTTTTTGTTTTCTAGGTTGGAGGCGGCCGCTCTCACTCCAACACTTATAAGCCCAAGTCCCACTCCAACATCGACCTCATCCTTGCAAATGTTCCAGAGAACCTCCCAGTGCCCGCCAATTCTAGCTCCCCTCTTAAAAATTTCTATGTGGAACCGCCATAGTGAGTTTTACATGGATGATCACTTCACATTTGCTGAAGATAATCTCCACGACAACGGTGTCCTTGTGATCAACATGGCAATGACCTCAAGGTGCACAAGGAGCTTTGGAATTGGTGCAAGGGGGCTATTTGGAGTGTGGCAAGAGATTGGTGGGGTGTCAATATATAACCTTCACCTTACCTTCAATCAAGATTCGAAGATGTTTGTAAATTTTTTCCTCTTCTCCACCTATTTCACTTCAAGTTTCAATCTCATCTCTATGTCACTAAAAATATGGGTTTTTTTTGTAGACAAAGTGTTTTTTTATCAAGGTGCTTGTGGGCCCTGGCACCTCTCTCACCGTGTAGAAGGCAAAAGTTGGGCTTTCTAATTGAGACGGATTTCCTCCTTCACAATTTCACGGCTAAGGATACCAACTCCTCAAGGATAGCATAGTGGCATGAAGAGGGGCTTGGAAGAAGCGCAAAGAATTCTTGAGCATAATCATCAACATCATCTCACTCAAAGGCACAACATTGTCTTGGATTGGCACGCATGCACAAGTGTCTCCCTTACCTTCTTTGTATTGTCTTTGTTCTTCATTTCATGCACTTCTCATGGTTTTTTTTTTTTCATTCAATCCTTTTTCGTCTAGGTGCTTTGATTAGTGTGTGTCGCGAGGATGAAGCCACATTGTGGCATTGGAGGCCGACACGAAGATCTTTGAGGCCATCCTTTGCTCCATGGGGGATATAATGCCTCCACCTAAGTCTACTCTGCACTTTCACGACACCGACTCTAAAGAGCATCCTTTGAAGCTTGTACGACGCCAGAGGCACCGTAAGTAAGTTAGTTTTTTCAATTCGCATATTAAACATTGTTCATCTTATTCTCTTCTCCTTCCTTGCTTATTGTTTTGCTTTCAATTCTATTCTTGTGTCCAGAGTTCCACCGGCGAGCTCCATTCGTGTTCTCCATCCGAGCTTGTTAAGAAGCCCTCTGAGGGGATTCAAATTGCTACCAAATGCTTCGGAAGCTGAAGCTGCCCATGAACAAGCGGTTGCAACTTCTCCACCTCCTCGTTGCAATTCTAACAAGTTTGATAGCGCAATATACGATATTTTTAATATTGAGGCTGAGCAAGGCAAGGATAATGAACTTGAGAGGAGTCCAAGCCCTTGATTAGGCTTCTTGATTGTGGAGACTTAAGATCCTTATGTTTTGGTTTGATTTGGATTTTACATAAGGTTTTTGGTGTTGGTTTTATAAACATTGTATCCTTGTATAATTTGCATTTCTGTTGGTTTTTAATCATGACGTCAGCCCTAATGTACTTGTAAATCATACAAAAAGTAAAATGCATAGTTTATCATAAGTAATGCCGTGGAAAATCATCAAAAATCCATTACTCTTTTTTCCTAAAAATAACCCAACGTCTTCAATTTTTAGCTAAAAAGTAGCCAATGACCACGGTCATAGGCACTTTTCTTACTAAAAAAGATTTCTAGAAAAGAAAATCTACGCTCTCTAAACTCTGCTCTCCGCTCTCCGCTCTACGCGCACAGTACTAAGTTTCCCCTATGATAATTATATGCCATTAACAAATTTCTGCACTACCTCCTTGGTAACAGGTTCGTTTTCTACGTAGACCACATAGCATTGATCTATTTGGTGAACAATACTCAGGTTTCTAGACGCATTGCTCGTTGGTTACTATTGTTTTTGGAGTTCGAGTCCACGGTCGTGTACAAACCAGACAAGACACACGGTATTGCTGCCGCGCTCTCTCGGAACACGGTAGCCAAACCGGTCACTGTAATTACCGATGCCACGTCAGAGGCTCAGCTCTTTAGGATACAACCGAAGTGGCTCACTACCGTCCACGAGTACCTCAAAACCGGAACCATCCCTTCCGACAAGAATACTGAGCGCAAGAAAAGGTTAGCATGCCGAGCCCTTTCATTCTAGTTAGTCGATGGCAACTTGTATCGACAAAGCAAAACGTTTCCTTACAGAAGGTCATCTTCAGCGACCAAATCACATTGGTTATCCGGGAGCTTCATCACGGCAATTCGGGAGGATTCTTCTCTACCGAGAATACTACTCGAAAAATCCTCGACGCATGCTACTGGTGGCCGTCTCTGCACACAGACGTGTTTGAATGTTGTCAGAGTTGCGATGAGTAACAGCGCGTCGGTGGACTCAAGAAAGCTTCATTGGTAAATTACTTACCACCCTACCGACGGAACCTTTTATGAAATGGGGACTTAATTTTGTGGGACCTCTCAAACGCACAGTCGCAGGCAACCGATACATCTTGGTAGCCACGGACTACGCCACCAAATGGATCGAAGCGATTGCACTCCGCGATAACACCGCCAAAGATACGGAAAAATTCCTGTATGACAACATCCTCACCCGGTTTGTTTGCCCGCTCCATTCTGTCAGCAACCAAGGCGTACACTTCAACAACAAGGTCATTTACGCCCTTATGGAGCACTTCCAGCAGCGCCACACCACATCCACCTCATACTATCCTCAAGGAAATGGCCAAGCCGAATCCAACAAGGTGATTGTCCAACTCCTCCAGAAATTGGTTAATCACAAGAGAACAGACTGGGACCGACAGTTACCGACAGTTACCGACGGTCTTATTCGCCTACCGCATTGCTTTCAAGATTGGTACTGACCACATGCCGTTCCTTCTTCTGTATGGCATCATCCCTATAATGCCTACCGAGTATTTGGTACCGACCAAGACCACACCAACCGACTCTTCACCAAGTTGTGTTCTTGCAGCCCGCACTGCCAATCTGGAGCGTTTAGATGAATCCCGCTAATGAGCTCTCGAAACTCAAGGGATATCACAATGGAAGCGCGTCCAATGCGCTAACACCTCGAGCCCAACATTCCAGTTTCGTCTTGGAGATTCGGTACTCTGGAACCCCAAAGGTGCCAACATCCACTCCGGTAAGCTCAAAAATAAATGGTTTGGACCTTATCGAGTTCAATACCCATTACCCAACAATACGGTATTACTTGTCGCAGTCGACAAATTTGATCTTGATCCGATTATCATTAACATTAACAAGCTCAAACCTTACTGGTTCCTCAATGACGAACAACTCCTGCAAGCGGCCTGGGCAGGCCTTGGATAAAAGTACCATTCTTCGCCAACCGGACAATCAAGACGAGGCCATTGACGAGGAAGAGGACGACGACCTGGTTGGAGAAAATTCTATTAACACAAACTGTATCACTGTGGAAATTTTCCCTCAGTCGACTGGGGATACTGAACCATACCTCGGTACCGATCCAAAGTTCTTTTCGACTCGGCTCTCTTCAACAATTCCGGTTCCGACCTCAGCGGCCGCACCAACGACAAGAGGTTAGTACTCACCAATGGTACAACAAGGACCCACAAAACCGCCTACCCCGGTACCATCGGAGCAAAAAATCGTCCCGACAGCCAGGTTCGGCAGTTCCCAACCCTTAGGCGCGCCACCCTTCGAACCTAGCCTACACTCCTTTTCTCTACACTCCGCCGCCGTCTTCATTCATTTCATTGTTTCTTTCTTCTCCTATTTATCCTTTCCTCACCATGCCGCCTTCCGCCGCCAAGGTTCTTTCTTCCTTTCGGTTAGCTCTCCGCCTCCGCCCTCCGTCTCTTTTTCCTTACGTTCTTCCGCAGCCTTCACGGCCGGTAGCTACCGTTCTCCGACACCGATACACTCGACCGAGGCAAATAGCGCGGATTAGAGTCCTCCCTCCCTCTTGCTTGTTAGCCGCTCCTTCTTCTACATTCCAAGAGAGAAAGCGAAGCCATCTCCGTGTGCATTTTTGCAGGATGACAGGCCAGATGAAGACACCGGTAGACGGTCGCCGCATGGCCTCCAACACTTCCCGAGGCATCTCGGTAGCGGAAGGGTGGAAGGAAATCTTCTGCCACCTGCTGATCCACATTGTCGCTTGGAGAGAACACGCCGCCAACAGTCCAAGTGAACGCAAGTGGATTTACCGAGTCGACCTTGAAGTCTTTGTCAACCTACCGTCGGGTCAAACTCCAATCCGCATCGACGTCGTGGAGAACTTTGTCAATACAACGCAGAGCATTCCGCAGCTATTGATCATCGGCAAAGTTCTCGGCAGGGCCTACGTCATCACCCCGGTAGACATCACCGCTATCTTTAAGCTACCGACCCGCACGACGACGAAAGTCAACCCCAGCCCGAATAAGGCCACATTCGACTACTGGAACATCGGTACCGGGTCACTACCGATCACTCACCGAGTCGACACAGAGGGTTGCAGCATTTTGCAAGGCTTGGCACAGTTGCGCCATCAAAAGTACGACATTTTGCAAGGTATTCACTTCAAGAGGAAGCAGACATACACGTCTCATCAGTGTCTCGTCGAGATTCTCACCATCGACATACTCTCGACTACCGGTACCGCGACTTGGAACTCGGCAAGCTACATGCTGGATCAGCTTCAGAAGGAGCTTCATACAATCCGCTCGGAATGATCCCCCCCATGTTTCTTGGCCAAAGTCTAGGACATACTCCTCCATGGACTTGAAGTGACCGCCACCACGACTATCCTAGCCGCGCCTGTTCGCGCACCGGCCACAAGTCCCCCTACCTCGGTACCTTGCCCGGGTCTCATCAATCGGTACTCCCCGGACAAACGGAAGTCGTCACTTCCCCTACCGACCCCTTGCGGCATTGCATCCCGACACCACAGCAGCCAGCTCTCACCCTCCATTCAATTTAAACGGAAGGAGCGCCCAGATTTAGCCGACGCCTTGCAAGAATTTGGCAGGAATCCTCGCCCTCGACGCACGACATCGACCAAGCATGGCGGAGATTCTTCTTCCTCACACTCTCCTCCTCGGCAAACCCCAACGCCGCCAATTCCGTCCCCGGCGAACCCCAACACCGCCAATTGCGTCCGTGGCACACGAAGGTAGTACCAAGGACAGCCCGGAGATCATTCGCGAGATTCTACAGGGGACATTAGCTCGGGCACAACCACCGGTGCGGGCAGTGCCACTGTTTCTGCCACTACCGACCCTGGGTATGCGCCCTACCATTTTACCTCGTACTACCAGTATTCAGGTTCCACAGCTGCATGCGCCGCCACTGTCATCCTCCCCCCCCCCACTCTGACCACCCGCATACTCAACGCCAACCTACCGGATAGTCTCCCCAACGCACCACGCAAACAGGAAGACAATGTAAGTTTCTTCCGCCGCACTGCCGGGAACATGTCACAGGAACTGACCGAGGTGGAGGCTCAAGTTCACGACCTCACCATCTTTGATCGAGAGGCTCATCAGCGCCACGTCCACCAAGCATACGCTTGGATTATCGAGCTCGAGGAGCAACTGGACACCGCCACGGCCGAAGCACGACAGCGCACTACCGACCTCGCTCGGATACGGAGCGAACGCGAACAATTCAGCATCGACTTGGAGGCCCATACGAAGCAATTTGACGGCCAGCAGATCCTATAGAATGCCGTCACCGCGGACCGAGATCATCTCAAAACCGAGAAGGGCATGAACAAGCTCACCATCAACCCACTCCGGAACACCCTCCAGAACGAGTCAGCCAACGTTGCAGCTCTTTCTACCGAGATTCCAAGCCTGGTTACCGACCTCACGAAGACAAAGGACCAGAGGGAGAACTACGCGATGGCGCTAAAAATTACGTACCAAATGCTTCAATGCTACTGACACGCTCATCTGGATTTCAACGAAGATGACGCATCTCTGAGCCGCTGTACCGACACCAATATCATTTAACTGCCGACTCGGACGCTCTCAGGACCAATCCAAGTCCCGCCGTTACCGTTCGATAGATTCGACTCATCCTACTTCAACCAATCGTTCCACGAAAACCTCCTCAGCCCCATGGCGGCTAAGCCAGGTAATGTGATCACGCCATCTATTGGGACCCCCTAGCAGACCGCGTATCAATAGCCAAGTTACCGTACTGCATTCCGAGTCTGAAGAGGATGAATTACACTTCCACCGCGTGACACGTACTTGGCCCGCTGCCGCCGAATAGAATCCCTATGGTTTTAAGTTTTGTACCAAATGTATTTTAACAAGTTCCAGGTGTGAATTTAGTTTAGAGGGGGGATAGTGTTAACCATAAATTAGGAGCTACCGGTAGGTTTACTGGTCTGAGTTTCATCCCGGTAATTTTCCAAGCTACCCCTGCAGGTAGATCTAGGAAACACTTTTTTACCGATCTGACCTAACTGTTACATCTGGTTGTATTGTGGTATAAAAGCAATAGAGCCAAACTCATTGGCACGCCACATTTTCCAAGATACTTGATATCTTTGTCTGAAGTACTTTCTTTTGATTCTGTGTCTACCGAACAGTCTTCTACTTGGATTTCCACTCTCTGATTAGCTTACCTTCTTCTCGGTTTTCTGATTACGGAGCTAGTTTTGAATTCTGTCTTATTGAATTTCCCTCTACTTCTCCTCCTCGGTAGCTAACATACCCTCCGGTACTGATTACCGAGTAGCTACCAATTGGGGCAATTTTGCGTATCGGTTCTTGCCATAGCACGATAATAAAGGACATGGTATGGTTTTAGGACAAGGTATCGTATATTATATTGTATTTCTTCAAAGTCACTTTGTTTTTTGAACAAGTAGGTATGCACAAACATCAAAGCTCCAAGCACACATATTAATATAAAAATGCAATGAAATGATAAAACATACTAGTGCAATTGTGCATCGGCAATGTTGCATAACCTTTCCAGAGACGTTCTCTATCAATGTACTTTTGATTTCCCGCATTGAATTTTATTTAATTTTTAATTTTTTTTGTTTAATTTTTTATTATTCTTTTTACATTCTTGCAGTTCTTTGTATCCTTCAATTGCAAGCACGATCAACTTTTACAATTGCAGCTTCGCAGGGTGTTTACACGCTTAGGATGAAGCGTTTGGTAGAAAACAAAAGTAATGTTAACTGATATTTAACTTATTATGGACTATGGTGCTAATTATGGACAAATTCATACAATTTTATGACGGTGAAATATGTCCAAAATTTGTAGATAATGCCCAAAGTGAGGTAGTCAAATTTAGAAAACACTTGAATATGAAGAAATTCAAACAAATTATGAACATTTTCATAGAATAGTATTGATAGCCCGCCAACACATTCTTTACAGAAACCAAGCCCATTAAAACAATTAATGTAGTGAAAACTAAGGCCAACAAGTGAAAAAAAAGTGTCGGCAGGCCTACAACACTATTATTTCTAAATTAACCTATACTCTAAACCCTAAATCCTAAACCCTAAACCCTAAACATTTGGCAATGATCACCCCAAGAAAATCCAATTCAGGGAGCAGATGAGTGCAAACACAGTCCATATATACCAATCATACAATTGAAGCTCATATGGGAAAGGAAATTCCCTCGCATAATGAGTTGATGTCTGTACATGTCCATGAGCAGCACAGCTCAATTTGAATAAGACATACAAGATAGTCCCCTACGACCAAATTGAAAGACTGGTAAACAGGTATCGGCCGGCAGCCGATACACAGTTGGATTCAACATCCAAAATGAGATACTCTTAATGTGGTGATTTTTGAAGTTTTTGTGTTGATTAAATTTATGACCCCAAATTGGCTATTTTTGGACTAAAGTCAAAGGAATTTTGCAAGCTATTCGCCGATCTATAGCCTGCAGGCTAGAGGTATCGGTTGGCAGCCGACATTGGTAGTATTAAACATTTCTACATGATTCTGACCAGTGAGCTATGGCCACCAAGCTGGCCAACAAAACACATACACTACTTCATATCTTCACAATTCTAAAACCTTGGTGCCAAAAAATTTGCAATACCGCTATGAACAGGGCGAAACTAAAACAAGTGCTAACCAAAGTCTCGCCGCTACTTTCTCAAAACCCGCCGCCAAATGAAATTTCCGGGAGGTGCTGCCAATGTGAAAACTAAGATTGGCGGTTGCTCCCGACCAATGCGGTATTCGAAACTCCAACCACATCGTTCTGCGCCGTGACGTAGAGAGATGTATCCGATGATATCTCAATGACTTTGTTCCTCGTGCTTTCAGTCGATGTTGTGAAAGAAAAATTGCAAAACTCAAGGAGCATGCACCCGCAATCCTCGTTTATCACCGCCACGTCGCGAAGTAAATCTGTGGATGGACGATTCACAAGGTCTGCCACATTATCCCATGCAATGCCAAAATGAGCCTCCAGTCGTGACATCTCTAAGCTACAGTTGTAGTTCCAGTACTAATCATCGCCACTAACAAGCCCTCGCAACAGCGGTTGACAAGGAAGAGTTCTGTAGACACAAGCCGTAGAATTGTAAACAAACCACAAGTACCCAGTCAATACGCCCAAACACACAAGATGAGGAGGGAGAGGTGGATGTGCATAGGAAGGGAGTCTAGAATCTATGGAGAAGGCTTTGCAGAAGATATGGAGGAGGCGTGGTGATGAACAAGAAAAACAAGGGAGGTGAATGAGAGAGGGAAAGTAGTGAATGGTAAAAGAGAAGAAGCTCACAAATCCAAATATTTAAATGCCCATTGGACATGAGTTTCATTTTAACTATCAAGTCTACATTATTCTTATCTAGCTTCGTATGAATTGAGATTTGGAAAAATTATAAACCCTATATGACCGCATCCTCTACCGAAGTGTAGAACTTCTCACTTATAAGTGATAAAAACGTAGTTCAACACAAAATATAATTGTATATTATGATGTACTTCAAGTGAACATTCAAAACATTTCTCTTAGAATTCATTTACAAATATTCAAAATGCATTTGATGAAATCCAACCATAGAAATTATACATGACAACATTCACATATTACAAACATCAAACATTTCATATAAAATGCAGATTAAATTTTTTTATGTTAGTAGCAAAGCAATCTGCGAACAGAGGTAGGTTACCATTATGAAGATTTGGGAGCAGTGGGACGATATAAAAATAGTTACGGTATGAGGCAAGAGGTATCGGCCGGCGGCCGACACATGGTAGCTTATTCCTCTGCATCATTGTCAAAGTCTTTATCCAAAACGACGCCACTAGTCTCCGAGATAGCCACAGTAGCTGCGACAGATGCTTCAAGCATAACGGGAGTAACTGGAATTGCATGCGAAGGCATCTTGCGAGAGAAAATACCAATACTAACGTGAACTACTTGAGGAAGACATATGGCGTGAGGCAAGAAGTATCGGCCGGCGGCCAACACCTGGTATTTTATTCCTCTGCGTCATTGTCAACGTCTCGACCCATTACGACGCCAGCAGCCTCCAAGTTAGCCAGAGCAGCTCCGACAGAGGCTTCACGGATAACGTGAGTAGCTGGAGACCCCTTCATTGCATGCAAAGGCATCTTGTGAGAGAACATGACAATACAAACGCGAACAGCTTGAGGAAGACAAGGCTCCATCTGCGAATGGCGCGTCCAGCATACCCTAGCAATGACTGAATTTCGATTCTTCTTGGCTTTCATAGGTATCTACCATTCTACCTTCAAGTTACCATAGCTTGGGCCCGGGTTCAGGTCAACACGCTCAAGCACTCGGCTAAGCCACACAGGTAGGTAATGATTGTCGCTAGGGTGACAGAGCACAAAGTCCCCTAATAGCACGTCGTGAAAGAGATTGAAGGTCAATCTCCGTCGATCCTTTGCAGGACCACAGTATGAGAATGTGTCAACATGATCCTCGGGGGTAACGTCCTCTGGATTGTTTAGAGTAGAGACAGATTCTACGTTGATGCGAGCATGATCACGCACACAATCAGAATTTGGCCAAAATCCTTCGACAAGAGTAGAAGGAGTCACTCGCAAGGATTTGTTGATTTCAGCATGGATTCGCTCCTAATACGCTATGCATCTAGGCATCTCCTCAGAATATCTCCTATTGTGTGCCATACGAGTCTTCCAAATCTCAACATATTTTGCAATGCCATTCTTTATGTAGCATTGTTTCTCCATGCATTCATTGGCCCTCGCTTGCTCCTTCTCAACATTCCGCTTTCTAGAATTGACCTCGACATCTCCCATTATGGCTTAAGAGGAACAGGAGCAAGGTCACCAAATGACAATCGCAATCTCCCTTGGTCGTCAGCGGTCCACATTTTGACTGCAGGCTCAGGAGGAAGCCACGATGAATGAGTCGCGTGCATTTTATATCGAATAGCAGGCCAACCATGATCATCTCCGTCTTCTTCAATGTAGAACTTGAAGAGGTGCTTATCGCCGAGTTCGACAATCTTGTTAACACCATCATGGTGGAAGTCCTTCACGTACGACTTGAAATCACCAACTTCTTGAACAAATTTTGGAATGAAGGCTACCGTCTTCTGGGAGTCCATGAAAGCCTTCATGAGATCTCCAAGGACGTATGTATTCTTCCTCTTGATTAGCTTGGAGAAATAGCTGAAGTGCGCGTCAATATCCTCATGAGTATGACTCACAATCAAGAATCCAACGGTCACTTCCTTGAAGATGCGTCAAGCTATTAACAATGAGCAAAGGCCATCAGGAAACGATTTTTATCATCTTTGGCTGAATTGTCAAGCTGCAGAAATAGCTTCCGGGGTAGTCGTAACGCTGGGCGTCCAAGACTCGGTGGTGGCGTTGGATGACATGAAGCAAGAAGAATGGACGATTAACACCTTGACTTTCTGTGTAGGAGCACTGGAAGAAACTATTTTGAGGAGGAGTAGGAAACAATTCATCTGGAATGAGACTACAGTAAACAAGTCAGTCGAAGAGAGCTGGAAGCGTATCGTCCGGCAGCCGATACATGCTCAAACGCTGACCTCAGACATCCAAAGAAAGAAATTGAGGGACATGCCGAAGTGCGTAGACTTGGGGGAGTAGGAGAAACTCACGGGACTCTGAGACAGGTGGTCGCTTCAATGCTGGCAATACCCGACACAGAGAGGAAATAGTGAAGTTGGAGTCGCTCGAGCAGAGTGCTTTCGTATAATGTGGGTACGCACCGTCACCATGGCTATGCGTCAACATGCCAGTGCAAGAGATGGGAATATGGCCAAGTCCTGTAGTGGCCTTAGTAATACGTTGCATTATGGGAATAGCCATCTTAGTTGTATCCATCTTGTCGTGAATAATACAGAGAAACTCGGACGGATTCTTCACAGATTGAGTACTCCAACCGGCGTATATATTTCAACAGGCCCTTTGATAATTTAGATGACGATCTCTATCATCCACCAAGGACTGCCAGTCATCACATCCTCTCGGGTATTTGGAAATGCATTCAACGAGAAAGTCACACTCGGTGCACTTTGAGAAGTCGCTCCCAATAGCTTTGACTTTGACATTTTTGAAGTGATTCTTTCGAAGCTGACTGATGGTCGATTGCGAGACAGGCCTACGTTTGCACTTTTCATTCACTTCGAACGCAACCACAATGGACGAGTCAGTTCAAGATGGCAGAAATCGTATCAGCTGGCAGCCGATACAGAGTGGTACGACGACCAGAAGGCCACGAGAATTTATTCAGGGAAAATGAGTTCGACCGTATTGGCTGCCAGCCGATACAATGCCACAAGCATGAGGTTCCAATTCATGGCGGACAGCACAACCTTCAAATTATCCATTCATTTGATGGCTACGAGTCTGAACTCATTCGGCATCTTGTCAGAGTTCTGATCAATGATATTCTGTAAATTTGCCTTGGCTTGAATTGTGTGGAGACAAGCTCGAACAACTCTAGAGTTACCGTGAGACCTGCTAACACATTCGTCCACCGCAACATTCTTGTACACGTGGTATGCGGATTTTGAGACTCTGTGAATGACATACCATGCTTTCTCACAGACATCAATATTGGCAAGAGTGATAAACCACCTTCCCCTCAACGGACCTGCATGAAGCTAACACTGTACAACGTAAGCACTCTCCCTCCTTGCCTCAAATGAGGCGGAATAGAACTTTCGGCGGGAGATTCCTGGTCTCCTCCAATGGAAACGCCTGACAGCATCTATTCCTACAACAACCTTGTGAGCGGACCTTCCGAACCTCCACTTCCGATGTCTTATGCTTCAGT
Source organism: Pohlia nutans (assembly GCA_022496805.1). NCBI lineage: Eukaryota > Viridiplantae > Streptophyta > Bryopsida > Bryales > Mniaceae > Pohlia > Pohlia nutans. The sequence goes on along the minus strand of CM040106.1, from coordinate 5,443,895 downwards.
TTGGATATAGGAGTTAGTTCTTTGGGCAAGAGTTTCCGACGCACCAAGCGGTAAGGATTCTTGGGAATCCGTTGGAATCCTCCATCCTCAGATTCCACCATATTAGCAGCATTAGAGCAGAGCATGATGATCTCGGATAGAAGTTGCCCACCGTCTAATCTAGTACAGCTCAATGGCCAGCGCATCATGGTCATCTGGAGGGACTCGTGCTCGGACATGAACATAACACCCACGTCGGTATCGGCTAGAATGTTCTCATCGCACGCCTCCTCAGGAAGGCATACTTGAATCATTGCTTGGCCAAACACTATCTGATCCTCGTTGAGTAGCTCAATGTATTTATGCCTCTAGAGGTGGTGATCAGGGTATGGCAGCCTGGCATCACGACTAATAGCGGCGCTATCGCTAGCTACACTGGCAACACTTTGTCCTCCTACAATCTCACTGCCTCCACTGTCATCTCTGAAACTAGAGCTATTCCCAATCTCAGGAGGCAGGTCAAGATCATCACTGACATCATCAAGGTTATGGCCATTGTCTAAGTTGGGCGGTTGCAACTCCGAAGCGGATCCCAAGGACAAACCACGCCCACAATCGAGGTCACGCTTGCTTGCATGAGCGTTTTTAGAACTGCCATAGCCTTCTCCGGGAGGGAATTCATTCGTACGTCGAACATGGCTAGCTTCCTCGTCGACCTCCTTTGAACACGGATGTAACGGCTGGCAGCTGACACCACAACGCACTAGAGCGGAGGGGTCCGCAAGTTCCGCAGGCCTGACCTTGTATCCACTCCACATGACGTTGTGACGAAGGCATTCTCCAAAGACAGTTTGAGAGTTGTCGTCGTCTTTATAAGCTGTGAGTTAATGGAAGTCACAGTGGACAATGATCAACTGCACCACGACAAAGAAACTGTGCAGGACTAGGAAGCCCTCCTAACTTCCTTTGGGTGAGCATTCAATGATCACACTGACACCAGCATGAAGAAATGTGACCGCCATGTTCATGGAGAGCATTAGAAATCGGTCAATGGATTTCTCCCCAGCCATCACATGTATCGCCTGCCGGGCAATGGGAGTGCAAATTGCGTTAATGTCCTCCGCAAAAGGTCTAACGAATCTGTCTTCCCATACAATGCTCTTTCCCACAGTTTGACTTAGGTATTTGATGTCTTCAACTAGAAATGGAAGGATCATCTCAATAGAGTCCGATACATCCAGCACACGTACACTCAGAAGTATCGAATCTCGAGAGTCTACTCCATTTATAACAACACGTCCGGCATAGTATAGGACGGCATGATTCAGTGCAACAACAACTCCTTTTTCCATCTTCTATTGGCCGGAGCCACCATTCTTCATACATGAAGCAAAAGGCTGTGAGTCCATTGCAGCTGCAAATGACCTCTTCATACTGGTATCGGCTGGCAGCCGACAGAGGAGAGTGTCAGACGGCGAGAATAGTAATTTATAGTCTCCCAAGTGTATCGGCTGGCAGCTAATACTGGAGGACGTGTGATTGCGCGAATGGTGATGCAGGCACTTCCTTGTGTATCGGCTAGCAGCCGATAGGGTAGAGCGTGTGTTTGAACGAAAGATGAGTCAGGCACTTCCTAGTGTATTGGCTGGCAGCCGACAGAGGAGTGAGTACAAGTTCAGAAATCCACGCAGAGTATCGGCTGCCAGCCGATATTTGACATGATATGATAGTGAAGATACCGTACAGGGACCTAAAACCAGCTACGGGTAGGAGTATGCCAGGAGTAGAATTGATTTGAAATCTGCTTGAGGTATCGGCTGTGCTATATCGACGTATTGGCTGCTAGTAATCGGGGTAATGGCTTGTCTTTTATACTGAACAGAGTAATGTCCTAATTATTGCGAGACCGGAATCCCGATTGGGTTCAGCGATTAGGAGACTGCGTTGGAGGTAAACCAAAATGAAAAAACCTACAAATTAATTGAGATGTTCTGATATGTTCAAGCACAGAGCAAAAAACTACAGAGCTTCAGCATTAACCTAAGCAAATCAAGCATGGGACACCAAGAAATTTGAGCAAAAATTGAGCCTCCTGCCCACAGTATTGAAGTCCAAAACAAGATTGCAAGAGTGAATGAGGGAAAGAGGAGCTTCCCTATACCAAGTTGGCACCACTTCAAGAAAAGTTTTGAATTGCATGCAACTTCTTGAAATGCAATTTAGTGTGACGTGCGTGCATTCTTGGGTGGATGGAATTGTTGAGGATAGATGAAGTAGACTAGCTAGGCGTAGGATAGGCCATGAATTTGTACGTCGGCTATCGAATGGATGGATGTGACATGTAACGTTTTTGGGGTTGTTTGAAGTGATTGCAAAATCACTCCAGTGGCGAGAAAGAGGGAGGGGGGTTACTCTCTCACCCTCCCTCACTTTCCCTCATTCTTGTGTTTTTTTTTCTCTGGCTCTCTTATCTCTCTGCTCTCCCTGCGCTCCCTCTCTCCCTCATTACTGCCAGCTGATAGTTATTTTGCGCTCCGTGCTCTCCCTCTCTCCCTGACCGCACTCATCTTGCCGATACCGCTTCCTGTGGAGCCGATACTTTTGTTTGTGCAGCCTATACTTTTGTTTGTGTAGCCGACAGGTATTGGACGACAGCCGACAAGAATGCCCGGAGCTTCCATTGCAAGTTATGATTAGCTGACACGCAAAGTACAGCTGCCAATAGAAGATGTCGTCGAGCGATTCCACTTGCAGGTAGGATCTTAATTTCTGTTGTCGCAATGAGCATTGTAATATTGGTTGGATGTCGATAAATGATTAAATGTGATGGATGCCGGCCGCCAGCCAATATTTTACTACTACCTTGTCCTTGAAAGTGCATGCGGTTGAATTGTTATTGGTCAACAGCCGATATACACTCACTGGTCCGGTTGTAGAGATATTTAGAAATGGACGGGCAGTCGTAACTAAATAATGTTTGTGTAATCAGAATGACGCAATGCATGTCGATGCTTGTCTCTTATCAGCTGGCAGCCTATAAGGTTGCCTCGAATGTATCGGTCGGTAGCCGACATAGATTAATACTGTGCTTTTGATTGCATAAAACCTCCTGTGCTGAATAGACAGCTTGGTGACCCGCTTGCAAGCACACTGGTTTGCACTGGGAACATCAAGCCTCGAGCTGTATGATGAAAGAACCACACTATCTAAGAGTTGGGCTTCTGTTGGCGTGCTGAACCAGACAAGCGATTTGAGATTGCCTGCTCCATCAAAGTGAAAGGCTGCATAATTCCAGGACACGGCTCAGTCATTGCAATTACAGGTGAAGGCATTTTCGTGGACGACATGAATTGCCTAATGCTAATCAATAACCCCGATGGTCAGGAGGAATACGTCGGAGTTTGCTTACAAAGGTTGTGTCCGGGGATGAAGCAAAGAAAAGGGGCAAGATGATTTCTAGCGACAGAATTACCCTAGCAAACCTCGAGGACTTCCTCAACTACGAGAAGACGCTCAACCTGATTTGTATGGCTAAGAACGAGAAAATCAAGGTTGCGTTGAACAAAGGGAAGGGTCCGCAGATTCCTGCTGGGAGGATAAAGATGAAAGCCTCAAAGAAGAAGAACGCTACTGCTGCTACAACTGCACCCGCACCTTCATCAACTCCTGAGGCCGTCCTGGAGACAAGCAAAGGGAGTAGCAAGAAGCGCAAGAGTAAAGCAAAACCAAAGAGTAAACCACTTCTCTCCTTGGACGTCGCATTGGTGTGGGCCAACAAGCTGTCCACAAAGACCAACGATGACGAGGTGAAGGCCATCTACAAAGCACTCGATGCTGGGCTGTCCCGTTTGTTTCCTTACAATAAGCATCGCCTTCCTTATGTCAGCCCTTTTGACAGGCTGCACATCGCACCCGACACGTTGAAGTACCGCATGATTACAAAGGAGCGCTTGTCGCAGGTTAGTGTTCTATTCATTCTTCCTATGCTAGTTTGATCATTTCCTGGTATCGGCTGCCAGCCGATATGTTTGCAAGTACTTGCAGGTAGTATGAATCTACCTTTGCCTGCCATTGTTATCGGGTCAAGCAAATACACAAGGGATATGGATCCATCTGGAAGAAGCCGGATATCCATGTAGTTCCCTTGAAGCAGAGGCCCACAACGGAGAAGAACGGAATTGCTATTGTTATGAACAGTATGCCGGATGAAAAATCCAAGGTGATGGTTACTGGTAATGAAGTTGATTGGTGGAAGGCGCTTGACGTCCGTAGGTACATTATAGGGGGCCAACACACCGTCACAGCTTACCACAAGCTTGCCCAAGAGCGCCCCATTGGACCGGAGGCTCGGAAGGACCTGCTGGAGTTTGAAGTCATTCCAGTGTACAGTCACGATCAGAAGGAGCTCATCGGCGTTTCCAACTCTCTCAACCTCAATATTGCGTAGAGAGTGGCAAAGGAGAACTTCCGCTCGTGCGCTGAGCTGGGCTGTGCAGCATGGATCCGAACCGGGAGTCCCAAGCCACACAAAGGGAATAGGAAGTTTTCAGCTGAATTTATTGTAAGGACATCCCCAACCCTTGTGTGCTTCATTTATCTTGTTTCATACATGTCGGCTGCCAGCCGATACATGCTCATCAGAGATGGTGCCTCGAGTGTCGGCTCGCGGCCAATATTGATTCACCCCTTGAAATGTCATGTATGTTGACCATATTGTCATTTCTTCTTTCACGCAGCCAAGCAAGCAGTGCTCGCACATTTTGTGGAAGTGAAGGTCTCCAGTAAGCTTCTATTGGTCTTCTGCAGCGACACAACAAGGCAAGCCTGGTTGGAAGTGTTCGAGGCGTGGGAGGCCAGGGAATTGATTCGAGAGGACAGTAGCGAGCTTGGCATGATTCCACGGCTGCCAAAGACCCACATCACGAAGACAATTTTTGTTCCAACACTTGGTGTCTGGGACTATGATCTTGAGGAGCTTGCAAAGGAGATTACAACAAAACATATCTGTATGAAGCATGATGCAAAGATTCGGCAAAGGCTGACGCTGCCACAAAGGTGCAAGGACAAGAAGCTCCACCGAATCATCATCAACGAGCTCATGAGCAAGTTCAAGGGATACTCCATGCCTTGCAAGGAAGCTGATAAGGTTCCCTACACCGACGAGGCGTGGAATCAGCTTAAGTTAAAGGAGGGATTCTCCTCCATGATCGTGGGCAACATCTGGACTGAGATGAAGAAGTTCACGGAGGGAGAGAAATGGCTAGCTGGTCGGGGTAATCCTATGAATCCATCAACAAATAAATCTCCTAGTGGGTTGGCTCGAACAGTGTTCTACGAAGCGCTTGAGAAATACACGAAGACGCCAATGAAAGGCGAGAGGCAAGCGGATGAGACTGTTGTATATGATTGCATGCATGCGGAAAGCATTAACGATGTATATAACGCATTGCTTTCAAATGTAGATACCCCTGTACTTGTTGCAAGCAAACCCAAGACGTTCGTGCTCTTTGCGTAATCGACTTCAGGTGACCCACTCCCTTTGAACAAGACCGCAATCACTCGGATCGACAAAAACATCACTCGGATCGACATGTCCTAATAGACAAAAACTGTCCGAATTGCTAGAAATGTGTCCAAAATTACAGAAATTTGTCATAAGGACGAGTTGATTCATACATGTTTCTGTCAATTCGGACACTCTTTCTTGTAGTGAGGAATCGAAGAAGCGCCTTGCAATTCCACGACCTATGCTTTTCATTGGGAATACAGATGTGCAGCATGTTGTAACCGCTGTATCAAACATGAAGGATAGCTCTTGGGCAGTGCACACCGTCCACTACCTTCCTTGTGTCCGTGGGAGGTTCAAGAAGTCAGACCTCAACGCAGAGGTCCACGTAACACTGTCGTTCCCCTATCCAACGCCTAATTTGCAGAAAGACCTTTTTGGTGGGTTTAAAAAATTTACGGGCATCCCAAAACCCCTGGACTGGACCTTCATAACCCCGGAGGGCTCGATCGACTGGAACGGCGGCTTATGTGGAGTGAACCACAAGTTCCTGGAGCAGCTATTGAAGCCCTCCCTGTGTGCAAAGATGTCCACTCTTGTGAACATCTGGGGCGGAGGCAACATCACTGAACTTTCTTTGGTATGCTATATACTCCTATTCTACTCTTGCTTTATGCTTTGATTTATCTGCTTTTCCATCTCGTATCGGCTCCCGGCCGACACTTACCTAATGTTGTTGTTCACTTATGCAGCGGACCGATTGTCCTGTTATGGAGTTTGTGCGGAACGACACGGATGTTGCGCTGGCCAAAAACAGAGTGGAGGGAATAAACTTGAACCTCGTTCCATGTCGTGCATTTACCCCGCGACCCAGTGCGCCAATCCTCAGCTTTTGTGCTCTCCCAGCTGCTCCTCCGGTCAATCCATCTTTAGGCCCTATGTCAGCCGGCGGCCAACAGCCGGACGTCAATGTCACGGAGCTTCATAAGGAGGACTCTACCGGGTCTCATCCTTCGAGTGGCCTCCTTGCATCACCGGGCAGGAACATACGCATCTCTGATGACGAGATGCTAGATAGACACAGGAAAATGAGCCTCCTTTGATTCACAAAAAAAGGCCTCGATGTCCTCCACTTGTGGGGGATGATGGTATTTCAATGCAGGTGGATCTTCAAGCCACTCCATCCTTTGAGGAGAACCGACAGCAGGAAAGTGGAGCACTCAAGAAGTCTCCATTTCACTGAGGGTTCGGTGAGTGTCGGCTGCCAGCCGATAAGACTGGCGGCATCTGCTAAGGTCTCTCATGGAGGGCCAACTCCTTCATTGGAGACACACGTCTTGGCTCCATTGTTGATTAAACTTCCCCGTCCTTCGCAGCGTCGAAGTAAACGGGAAGCCACGTCAAAGGAAATGTAGACAGCGATGGAGGTTGTGGATGCTGACTTTCCACCAAATGCGGCAGACTTGGATAAGCCGAATGAGCAGCTATCTCCGCCACCGGAGGCATCCGGCTCTCCTCTTCGACCAACTCTATTTGGAGGTTTGTCTTAGATGACCTCCACTTAGTCACTCGCTTATTTTTCTGTAGGTTTCATTTATTTTTGCGTTGATGGTGTAGCATTTTAGCTTAGTTCATCCGATCCTCTTGGTGGGGTCTCGAAGACCATTGTGCTCTTTTGTTTGGCTTCTACATAGATTGTATCGTCCGTCAGCCAACAGAGATACTTATGTTGGTTGCCAGCCGATACATAATTGACTATTCTTCACGGCCTGATATTATATTATTATCATGACATTTTTGGCTCCATTTACATATATGTTTCTTCCCCACCCATGATGTCTTATGATTATTGTGTTTACTCTACTAGCACACTATTCTTCCGAGGAGAAGGTGGACTACAACGGTAGTGATAGCGGTGAGGGTTCTGGCGCCGGTAGCAATGCTTCAGAGGATTCGGACGATGATGATGGCAGCATGGACTTGTGCTCCTGAGGTAGCCCTACTCAAATACGTTATTGTTGACGACGTTAACGGGATGCTGAATCATTATAAACCCTCCAAAATTGTACCGGGGCCTAAACATCGAAAGAAGAAGAGTGAAGAACGAGCTAGGCCGGGTTTGATGCAGTTGTTAAATTTTTGTATAGATGCTCAATTTGTAATTCTCTTCTGGTCGCGCGTGCAAGAGGACAACCTCCTTCCTAGGATGAAATTTATTCATGAGCACGTCCCCCGCCTTCCTAAAGATTGTCTGACATTCGGCCAGAGTTGTTGTAAGGAGAGTAAATATAGGGATCCTAAATATCCCAAGAAGCCATTTTTGCTGAAGCCACAGTCCGTATTGCTTATGCGGAGCCTCAAGTTGCAAACCCTTGGTGCGAATGAGGCCAACACCCTTCTTGTGGATGACACCCCGTACAAGAATGCTCTCAACAATCCATACAACGCCGTTCATCCTCCTAGGTGTACAATGCGTTCGGAGACGAATATGAAGCCTAATGAACAGCCATTTTTTACTAAGACTCTTCAACCCTTCTTTTTCAAGTTGCACCAGTCTGAGATGATGGTTCCCGCGTTTTGCGCAGCCAATCGCAAAATCGGGAAGCGTCGCATGTCTCCCAATCACCCAATGCACATATTGTACAAGGAGCTTGTCCCCTATGGTAATCTATGATTGAGTATGCATCCTCCATCCTATTTTTTTTTTCATGGAGATTTTTCAAGTCAAGCCTCTGGTCCAAAGTTTTTTTACACTCCATCTACTTTTTGAGTAATTGAGATTTTCAAGTCAAGGCACCCAGCAACCTCAATGTGGATGTGCATTTGCAAGCCAGCTGCCGGCCGATACACTGCATAGCATATTTTGACAATTTGTAGAATTCATATATATATATATATATGTATATATTTGATAGGCTAGGCGTATATTTGTCTATACTTTGTAGTTTAGTGCTTATACTTATCGAACTTAACTGTACAATTTTGAGAACTCATTTTTGATATTTTTGTATTATTACTTTACGTAAAATGACTATATCACTTTTAATTTCAACCCTATATCTTCCTCCCATGTCTCAATTGCATGTTTTGCATAATTCCCATCTTCGTCTTGGTAGCAGAGTTCATTTTCTTTTCTTATAGTATCTGGCTGCATGCTGTCTGCTTCCAACTCTATTCTAGTCCTATCGGCTGCCAGCCAATATGGTTTTATCTTTCTATGTTTCATATATTTTGTTTCTATGTTCAGGGAGACTTGTACATGGATGTTGATATCGCTCAACGTCATCCAACGAAGAAATGTGTTGTCCTCTATGTCGCTGGATTGCTTTGCTACATCAATCCAAATGTTTAGCCTAACAGATAGAATGCTCATCAAACGTTGTCAAGCGTCTTGGTCTTAAGAAGCTGTTTGGTATGTTGTTTGAAAGATTCCATGTAGAGCTATGGTCCAGAATGCAATCTCATGACTTGATTCCCTTATTGAGTTTCCTACTCCCCGGGGATGTCATTAGCAAGATTTCTTTTATTTTTGGTAGAGAGTATTGTGAGCAGAGAGAATATTATCCATGGTGTTATAAGGTCCTCCGGATTCTATATTCTAAGCGTCGTTTCAAGGCTGTTTGCAAGCCCAACCAGGTCCTCTTGGTTTATGTGAACCTTGTATCTCTTTCGAATGTCCCTGATTCAGCTTGCTACATTCCATTGCCATTTCAGGGGGACCTAAGCTCATCATAACACGTCTCGTGTTATATCTAATGCTGCTACCGATCTATGACCATTTATATATATCCAACGCATATGTTTGAGTCAGTCAGTGAATACACTAGGTGTTCACCTTTTCCTGGCCAACTTCATTACGAGGTTGCTCATGCTATTAGATATGGCCGACGATAGTGATCTCACTATTTTGTTTCATCCACTGTGAATTGTTGTCGGCTACTAGCTGACATTCTTCTTTTGAGTTAGCTTTTGCAACATTGTGGGAGCAGTTAGCTTGGCCATTAGTTTCAGCCATCTAGTCCTTCAGTTACTTTTGGCAAATTGAATCGTCAATTTGCTTGTAATTTCATATTATATTGGAATCCAATTTTCTATTGCACATATGTTTATCTTCATATTCTGAATGGTCTATTTCTGATTGGTGTATTGAATGTGCATTATATGTTCTTATTTTAAGGGTCTGATTTGCCTGCATTCACAATTTCCAGTTTATTATCTGCAAACCGACTTAATTCTAGACTACACAATAGTTCATAATTAGTTAGATATCAGTTTGTTGTAAAAAATTTTGTCATTTATGGGCCATTATTGCATCAATGCCGTATCATTATTTATATAAGATAATTATGAAAATATCTAAATAAATCAAAAATAGAATATTTTCAAAACCTTTAGAATATAATAGAATACATTATTTTATTTTATTGAATATTTTATATTATTTTTGAAATATGTTTATATACTAAACATTTGTTTTGGCCTATAACAATCAAATGACATTACACATTTGGAAATTAACGCTGTTATTAGAATATTGAAGTAATTCATTTCAAAAGTTTTGACATTATTTTATAGAATTATGAAGCCCATTATGTTAAAAAAAAAAATCTGAACACATTCTAGAATACTTTGAAATCCTAAAATACTAGAAATCCCAACTAAAAACTACATATTTTGGTACATCATAGCGTGAAAACACCTTGCATGTTGATGAATTTTTTGGTCTTTGTATTTTCATCGCTTCAAATCTATTATTTCAGCCGTGCCTTTCTTTACCCATCCTTTTGGTTTATCTTTTGTTTGGGCAAAGTCACCCTTTCTTGCAATTCATTCTTGGATTACATTTGTTGGAATTATTATGAGTTTGCATTTCCTGTTTTAGATTTAATTTTTCTATACAATGTTGTACAATTGTATGGTGAATTGAGCAATGGAGAAGCGCTTTGAGGCTCTGACCTATGGCGCCACAATCCATCTCATAGCCATGATTGTGAACGTTAAGTTGATGCTTTATACTTGCAATAGCATTTCAAAATTTAACTTTAATAAGAATTTTCTATGTAATAAAATTGCCTATAACTAAATAGAGAAGTTTGTAGTTTTATTATTTCTTGTTTCCTTCATATTGTGAATATTTATTTGCGTTTTTGAATTGAACAATAGACTTGCACAACACAAAAATACACTCTAATGCTTCTATGAATAATAATTTATAGAATGGGAGCTAAACTTTGAAAAAATTCATGTTTATAAGTTCCATATTCTTTGCAAACTTTATGCATCACATCACATCACATCACATCACCCGTGGAAGGGATGTTGTTGGCATGCCATCTGAACCACCGGTTTTCAGTTCTTTTACCACTACAAGTGAATCCAAGCGTGCATAAACCAGCGAGGCCCGAATAGGCTACTGGAAGAGATTGCAATACTCATGTACTGAAGTGGGATATGTTTCTAGAAGAGCTAGAAACAGTCAATGGCTGAAATATAATGGCTCTAGAGCATCATATAGATAAGTGTGTCACAGCGCGTGATGTGCGCAAGGTTGTCACCATATATGCAAGATGGTCCTACTTGCAAAATAAAGTGAAACTAATTGGTTTTTGATTACAAAAGCATTGTTGATAATTTGTACAAGACTAGAAAGAATGCACTCAAGTATTGGGAGCTCAATGCGGTGGAACAAAAGGTTGAAAGGCTGCCATGAATATTCACTCAAGATATCTAGAAGGCTATACACGAAAGGTATGGCAACCAATAGCAAATACAACCACCGCACATGCGCGACTTGTAAGCATTTACAAACATCAACTACAAACTTCTACAACAATACACATACAACATAAAGACGATAGTGAAAGTGAACTTGAAATGTAAGATCCTATAGACTTCCTATCACCTAAGCATGTCGACGAAACCAAGGATAGTACATCGCCGCGTTTTCTTTATCATACCATTTCCAAGCCATCAAAAGTTGCAACACCAAATTTGAGACCTTTGAATGGTTTGCATCCCCGGATTACTCCCCAAGTTATTAGTTCTTCGTGGACGTCAAACTTTGGGTTGAAGCGGTAATCATGTAAAAAGGAGTGCGACGCAAAAGAATCTCTAGACTTGTTGTCATTGTAGAGGCAACAAAAGCAAAAAGAGCAATAGTGGCACAACAGATGCAAGATATTGCAGAGTAGCCGCGAGTTAGAATGTTCAAAGATCGAAGTTCTCATCAAGCATTTTTGCAAGACAAACTATGTTTCCATTTAAATAAGAGAATTCTCAAATAATGAGAGTATTGATAGTCCACTTTGATCAGTAATTAGAGTCAAAATACAAATTGCATTAGCATAAACGAATCAACATTGGAGTAGAAATAGAAAAATGAGAAAAAGATGATTATAAACGTATATAAATATATATATATATATATATATATATGTATATATATATCTACCAATATAAAGAGTAGAAATAGTATCATTGTTGAGGGATATCTCTTGATTGCAGCATATCTTGCACAACAATTAAAAATCTAAGATTGAGAGTGTGATTCATTTTCGTAAAAATTGTGTTAAATATATGTATAAAACATTAATTTAGTAAAAAGCTTCTTGGGTCTCTATCTCTTGAAGTTCAAAAGAGGTAGAGAGAGAATACAACACAAAGAATGCTTACAAACGTGTAGAGCAAACCGTGTTTGGAATGAGATGGTGTCTCATTCCAATTCCTTGCTTATATATTTAGCCCAAGGCACATAGTGCTACAATCAATATGAGATAACCAATAGGACCAACCTCCTCCTCATACACAAGGGCGGTAAGGACCAGCCTATATAGCTTACACTAACGTACTCTAATTTCTCTTATAACTACGAGCAACCTATTCTTCAACACTCTTACTTTGCGAGTACTTACTGCCTCGCAATCCCATTGCCTTAGTGAGCTTCTTGTGCCTCGCTATAGCAAGCGCCTTGGTTAACACACCAACCACCATGTCTTCTGTTGGGCAATACCTCAAGCTCACCAGTCCATCCTCCTACTTTTCACGAATGAAATGGAATTGCACGTCAATATGCTTCGTACGAGGGTGGTGCTTGGGGACATTGGCAAGAGCAATCACTACTAGGAGAGCATTCGAAATATGACTACGGCCATATGACTAGATATAACTATCGGGAGGATATGACTCACCAGTAACTACTTTGGTGACTAGAACGGTCCATAGTCATCACATGACTATGATTTTAGTCATATTTACACGGAACCTCAATGGGAACGCAGTTGGGGAACGTATTCTTCCGTGGGCAGCCATATGACTTTTTGCGTGGGCAACGATATGACTAGATTTAGTAGTTATGTGACTATAGTTTTGGGCAGCTATTTGTAAGTGGGTTTTAGAGTGGGGCCTTCATGGTTTTAATTCAAATTTATATCCTTTGTTTATGTTCAAGTTATTATTTCAATTTGACTTTTCTTCCTTCAGTTTAGGGTTTTCTTTCGAAGTTATTTTGTTCCTTTGAGGTTTTAACATTTTATATATTGTATTTTTTAACTTTTTATTAAAAACAAACTAGCGTGTTTTGTTTTTTTGTTTTTTTTTCATTCCATTATTTTTTTTCTTCTTACATTTTTATATCATTTTTGCAATTCAAATGTCATGGATACTTTTTCCACATACCCTTCTTACTGTCTACAATCACTGCAGTTCTCTTTGCACCTTGTTCAAATACTTGTCATTTATCTTCTTTGCATTGATGTATTGTTTTTCGCTTTTTGACTAGGATAGTTTTATTTTGACTACAGTGCTTCTTCCCCTCATGTATTCTTTCCACTTTTGTTTACTCTACCTTTCCCTCTTTTTTATCAGCTTTTTCTTTCAATTTGTGCCCGTTTCACGTGCATGCTGAATTTTTTTTCAATCATTGGTTTAGTGTTGCTTTGGTATTCATCTTAAATTATAATCTGAGGTAGTGCCTCGGGGGGTGCACTCTACATTATGTTTGAGAATCACGTGCATTCATGACCCCTTCTAAAAAACCCCTCGTATACGAGAGGTTAAATACCATTATATACAGATGTATTTGGAGTATGTGGGGTGGGTGGACGAAATTATCAGCGTAGACTACGGGAAATTCGAAATGGTGGTGTTGTATTGCACATGGGACCAAACAAACAAGAGGGGAGCTCGGGCTACAATGAAATGTGACGAATATAGATTCACATTGTTCAGATTTGATCGATTGATTTTAGCGGACTTCTTTGCATTTCTTCTTCACGAACAACAAGTTTTTTATATAGACAACGAGGACAACAGTGGATGGAAGATTGTGTTACGACAACTGCCGCGTGGCGCAAAAGTCGAGTCAAGTGATGGCGGAAGACATGATCTGCAGAGTGTGCAGTTAGGTAGAGACGAGGAGCATGTAGGCCTACGGCTTGAATACACTACCGTGGAAAGGGAACTGGAAACTCTTGATTTGAGAGGATGTAGGAGACTAACCACAGAAGATGTAAACCAAGTTGTGGTCGCTGCAGAGGAGGATCTAGAGGTGGGACATGATGTACTATCACGATCAGATAGGAAATGAGGTCAAATGCATGGCATAGCGCATTGTATTAGTAGACCAAGTACGAACTCGGAAGATGAATGTCAGCCGGCGGCCGACAACAATCCACAGTGGACAAAACAAAATAGAGAAATCACTATCGATGGCCAAATCTAATAGCACGAGCAACCCCGTAATGAATTTGGCCACGACGAGGTGAACACCTAATGTATTTACTGACTGACTCAAACATATGCAATGGATATAGAAAATATAGAAGATCAGTAGCAACATTAATAATAACGTCGGACCTGCATGATGAGCTTTAGTCGCCCTAAAATGGCAATAAGATGTAGCAAGTTGAATCAAGGGTTTTCTGAAGAGATACAGGGTTCACATCAATAAGGAGGACTTGGTCGGGCTTGCAAACAACTTTGGAACGACGCTTAGAATATAGAGTCCGGAGGACCTTATAATACTATGGATAATATTCTCCGCCCTCCCAATACTCTCTACCAAAAACAAATGAAATCTTGCTAATAACATCCCCTGGGAGTAGGAACTTCAATAAGGGAATTGAAGTCCCGAGATTGCATTCTAGACCACAGCCCCACATAAAATCTTTCAAACAACATACCAAACAACTTTTTATGACCAAGACGCTTGACAACATTCCAATGAGCATTCATTTTTTGTCAGGCTGAACATTCGAATTGATGTAGCAAAGCAATCCAGCGACACAAAGGACAAGACATTTCTTTGTTCGATGAGGTTGAGCGAATGGGGCATCCATGTAGAAGTCTCTCTGAACATAGAAACAAAATGCATGAACATAGAAAGATAAACTCATATTGACTAGCAGCCGATAGCAACAGAATAAGGTTGGAAGCAGACAACATGCAGCCAGAACATACTAGAAAAGAAAATGAACAATGCTACCAATACAAAGATGAGAATAGAGTAAAACATGCAACTGAGACATGGGAGAGAAATACAGGGTTGAAATAAAAAGTGAAATAGTCATTCTATGTAAGGTAATAATACAACTACCACCAAGCCTTGAACACCTAGCGGTACCACTACCCAGGAAGGTCTTCTTGCAACTTGACAATTCAGTCAAGGATAACAAAAATCAATTTTTGATGGCCTTCTGCTCATTGCTAACAGCTCGACGCATTCAAGCAAGTGACTGTTGGATTCTTGATTGTGGGTCATATTCATGAGAATATTGATGCGCACTTCAGCTATCTGTCCAAGCTTATTAAGGGGAAGAATACGTGCGTCCTTGCACATCTCATGAAGGCTTTCATGGACTCCCAAAAGACGATGGCCTTGATTCCATAATTTGTTCAAAAAGTTGCTGATTTCAAGTCATACGTGAAGGACTTCCACCATGATGATATTAACAAGATTGTTGGACTCGGCGATAAGCACCTCTTCAAGTTCTATGTTGAAGACGACGGAGATGATCAAGGTTAGTGTGTCACACGATATAAAACGCAAACAAGTCATTCATCGTGGCTTCCTTTAGGGCTTGCGGTCAGAATGTGGACCGCTGACGGCCAAGGGAGACCTTGACTGCCATCACATGACCGTGCTCTTGTTCCCTTCAAGCCATTATGGGGAAATGTCAAGATCAATTCTAGGAAGTGGAATCTTGAGAAGGAGCAAGCGAGGGCCAATGCATGCATGGAGAAGCAATGCTACATAAAGAATGGCATTTCAAAATATGTTGAGTACAAAAAGACTGGTATGGCACGCGAGAGGAGATATTCAGAGGAGATGGCTGGATGCGTAGCGTATTGGGAGCGAATCCATGCTGAGATCAACAAATCCTTGCGGGTGACTTCTTCTACACTTGTCAAAGGATTTTGGCCAATTTCGGATTGGGGGCGTGATCATGCTCGCACCAACATAAAATCCGTCTCTGCTCGAAACAATCCAGAGGGAGTAACCCCAAAGGATGATGTTGACACATTCCCATATTGTGGTCCTGCAAGGGATCGACCGAGATTGACCTTCAATCCCTTCCGCGACGTGCTGTTAGGGGACTTTGTGCTCTGCCACCCTAGCCACAACCATGACCTATATGTATGGCTTGGTCGAGTACTTGAGCGTGCTGACCTAACCTCGGGTCCAAGCTACAAAAACTTCAACGTAGAATGGTGGATACCTATGAGATCCAAGAAAGAGGGGAAGTCAGTTGTTGCTAGGGAATGGTGGACGCGCCATTGGGAGAAGGAGCCTTGTCTTCCTCAAGTTGTTCACGTTAGTATTGCCATGTTCTCTCACAGGATGCCTTCGCATGCAAAGAAGGGGCCTCTAGCTATTCATGTTATCCCTGAAGCCTGTGTCGCAGCTGCTCTGACTGACTTGGAGATTGCTGGCGTCGTAATGGATCGAGACGTTGACGATGACGCAGAGGAATAGATTACCAGGTGTAGGCCGCCGGCTGATACCTCTTGTCTCATACCATATGTCTTCCTCAAGTTGTTCACGTCAGTATTGTCATGTTCTCTCACAGGATGCCTTTGCATGCAAAGAAGGAGCCTCTAGCTACTCACGTTATCCCTGAAGCCTCTATCGCAACTGTTTTACTAACTTAGAGATTGCTGGCGTCGTAATGGATCGAGACGTTGACGATGATACAGAGGAATAAACAGCCAACTGTTGGCCGCCGGCCAATACATCTTGCCTTATACCTTAGCTAGTTATATGTCGTTGCACTACTCCCAGCAACCTCAAAATGGTAATCTACCTCTATTGGCAGATTACCTTTTTACTAACTTAAATTTTGTCAATCTTCATTTCATATGAATTTTTTGACATTTGTGTTATGTGAATGTTGTCATGTATAATCTCTATGGTTGAATATTATCAAAACCATTTAGATTA
This sequence comes from Pohlia nutans, assembly GCA_022496805.1. Lineage (NCBI taxonomy): Eukaryota > Viridiplantae > Streptophyta > Bryopsida > Bryales > Mniaceae > Pohlia > Pohlia nutans. Next base: position 5,426,973 of record CM040106.1, on the reverse strand, counting down.
TTTATAAATGAATTCTAAAAGAAGTTTTTTGAATATTCACAAGAAGTACATTATACAATTATATTTTATGTTGAACTAAGTTGTTATCACTTATAACTGAGAAGTTCTACACTCGGATGGAAGTTGCAAAGATTTAGAGCTTACAATTTATCTAATTGTCAATTCATACGACAATATGTAAGAATAGTTTGGACTTGATAGTTTAAATGAAACTCATGTCCAATGGGTATTTAATCATCTTATTACCCTTTGGCTTTTAGTTAATTCTACCAAAATCAAAGAGAAATAATTAATTTTGTATATTATGTGAATTATGGAAGTTTGTTAGTGAGATGTTATATATGTAATTGTATATCATGACATTTAAGATTTGATAAGTCAAAATCCAAAATTAGATTTGGAATTGAATACAATCAAAGTCAATAAATATCCATCAATATTAACCTTGTGCTTTTAGCCAATCTGACCAAAATCAAAGATAAATAATTTCTTTTTATATTTTCTGTGAATTATGGAAGTTTAGTAGCCAGATTTGATATATATAATTTTCTATGATGAATTTTAGGAATTAGATTTGAAATTGAATACAATCAAAGACAATTAATACCCATCATTGTAAATGCATGCAGTTGAGAGGGCAAGGTACATGGCCTAGATTACTATGTGCTCTTTAAGGTACTCTAGGTACTTTGTGTGAATGGCGGCTCACATGAGAGTGCAATTCATTTGAAGCACTCTCTTCTATCAACATTTCAATATTTGGATGTGTGAGCTTCTTCTCCTTCCTCATTCACTTCTTTCCCTTCTTCATTCACTTCTTTTCCTTGCTCATTCATCTCCTCCTTGTTTTTCTTGTTCCTAAGCTTCCTCCTCCATATCTTTGAAATTTGTGCAAAGCCTCTACCATGGATTCTCGACTCCCAACCTATGGAGATCTACATCTCCCTCCTCATCCTATTTGTTTGGGCTCATTGATCGGGTACTTCTGGTTTGTTTACAATTCAGATGCATGTCTCTACAAAACTACTCCTCCTCATGTATTGTTGCTAGGGATTGTTAATGGCGCAAATGATTTCTTTTGGAACTACCACTGCCACCTAGAGATGTCACGGTTGGAGGCTCATTCTGGCGTTGCATATGTTGAAGCGGTAGACCTTCTGAATCGTCCATCCACAAATTTACTTCGCGACGTGGCGATGATAAAGAAAGATTGCGGGTGCGTGCAATTTGATTTTTGCGATTGTTCATTCACAACATCGAATGAAAGCGTGTGGAAGGAAGTGATCGATATATCATCGGATACATCTCCCAATTCCACAGTGCAGAAGGAGGAAGTTGGAGTTTTGGATGCCGCATCGGTAGGGAGCAACCGCCAATTTCAATTTTCACTTAGGCAGCACCTCCCGAAAATTTTGTTTGGCAGCGGATTTTGTGATAGTAGCGGTGGGTTTTTAGTTTGCACAGCAAAAAATTTGGCTTTGTTCATATTGGTATCGTGAATTTTGAGGCACCAAGGTTTTAAAATTGTGAAGTTTGGAAGTAGTGTAAGTATTTTGTTGGCCAGCTTGCTGTCCCCAGCACACTGGTCTGGAGCATGTACAATTTTTTTATAAATAGTAATCTGCCACCTGGTTGATCTACCTCTGTCGGCCGCCAGCCGATACCTCTAGCTTGCTAGTTATATGTTGTCCTTCTGCTGGATGTTGATCTCAACTGCGTATCGGCTGCCGACCAATACCTATTTGTGTGTCTTTCAATTTGATCGTAGGTGACTATCTTGTATGTTATATTTGAATTGAGCTGTGCTGCTCATGGACTTGTACAGACATCAATTCATTATATGAGGGAATTTCCTTTTCCATATGAGCTTCAACTGCATGATTGGTATATTTGGCTTGTATTTGCACTCATCTATTCCTGGAATGGAGTTTTCTTGTGCCAGATGTTTATGATTTAGGGGTTAGGATTTAGGAGTTAGGATTTAGGGTTTAGGTTAATTTAGTAATAATTGTGTTGTGGGCTGGCCGACACTTTTCTTTGACTTGTTTGCCTTAGTTTTCTTTACATTAATTGTTTTAATGGGCTTAGTTTTTGTTGAAAATGTGTTAATGTGCCACGGATACGATTCTATAGATATGTTCATAAATTGTTTTAATTTCTTCATATTCAATTGTTTTTAATTTTTGCTGCCTTGATTTGGGCACTATCTACAATTTTTTGGGCATATGTCACCCTTATGAATTGTATGAATTTGTCTTTAATTAGCACAATAGTCCATATTTAGTTAAATATCAGTTATGCTTTTGAGTTAAGATTTTAGAATCGATATTTAATTAATTATAGACAAAAAAGTCTAGAAATATGTCGGCAGTCTATTGAGACATTGAAAAGAGCTCAAAATAAGAAGAAATAAATAACCACACACTAAAACAGTATCGGTGTAGCTACCTACAGTATGAAAATAATTTAAAGTATTTAAATATCCCATTGCAGTCTTGGTAGTCTAGAATATGGTACCATTTAGGAAGATAATCTAACAGCTAAGCTTAAAATACTTTATGTATAATACCGACTAGTATGAGTGGCAGAATGATGCCGGTGAACAACCAATATAGTACCCCCATTAATCAATATATGATAGACTAGCATTACAATACTAAAAACCATAGGAATTTGCCTACAAACGATTCTAGCCAACAAATTTATAAAAAGAGTAAACGTGTTGTACAATGTAGAAGTCCATGCATGGAAAGTTTTATAGACAGAGAGCAAAGGACCAATATAAGCGTGCTACAAGCATACGTCATAGTCTCTATTGGCCCAACCAGTTCTATTGATTAGAATCCCTAGCAATTATATTGATATACCGCTCGAGGCGATCACACCCCATAATGTTTCGTAACCACGTGCGATAATGGGGTATTTAATAGGGGATCATTTATGCACCTCTCAATATTTTTTTTGTTCCTATTTGTAGATAAAAATCTAATTTGACGTATATTTTAGCACCCTATATTCTTTGTAATTGTTTATAGAGGCTAATTTTTGGCACAATTTTATTTTTTTATACATCGTACAAGTACCAAATAGTGGACGGAATACTATAGCATTGTCAAACCGAACTCTATGCTTCACCTAACCGTCTACGCTTACCCAAACCTAACCAAGCCTTGCCCTTAAATTTCTTAGCCAAAGCTTGAGCGAATTCCGAAACATAAATCAACAAAGAAAAAACAAACCATGAAAGCTATGCTTTAAACCAAATACACACAGAAAACATTACAAAGAAGTGGCCAATTTGCAACAAAATCGCGCGTAGAAAACAAAACCCTATTTCAAAAGTAGAATTCATCACAACATCTAGCCATAGTCTGACTAGAATTGTATATCTACAGAGACTCCTAGGAGCATCTAGTGCAACACAAACATCCATGCCCAGATAGCATCTTAATAAAGTCCAGGGCAATAGAAAATTATCTACCACTTTTGATAGATCTATTTCAAATCAAGGGCTTTCATGTGCAAGAGAATAATGAGGACTTACTATGAGAGATAACAAACATGACATCACTGTTGATATAGAACTTAGAAGAGCAAAATATCAACGAGATCATGGTGAATAGAGTCCAGACCATCTACATTATCTTTACAATCTATTTTTTGGATACATAGAACCGGTTAAATTGTTGAAGTAGGATGATTGCGTGGGCTGAAGTTGCTCATAGCCAATGCGCATTAGCTAGTGTAGATGATGCGAATGAGCTAGAGTTGCAACTAGTGAAGTAGTACTAGTTAGAAGTAATGAGAATTGGGTCTCCCAAGTGATATGGGCTGATCCTAGTGTAATAGGGGTTGAGTATGGGCTGATGTCCCATATGGTTTGCCAAGGGGACTCCCTTGGGTGTGCTACTTAAGAGGGGCAGCCCGTGAGTAAAGACTCTCTTTCCTATGCATTCCAAGTGTTTGTGTGAGGCTTTGGCATTCTAATCTAACCTTCAATAGGTTATGGGCCCACTCATGTGCTTTGCGTGAGTGAAAGATTAGATTGCTCATTGTGTGGAGGTCGTGCGTTGGAGCGCTGATTTTGGAGTATTGGAGCGCTGATTTGGAGCTTTGGAGGGCTGAATTCGAGCTTTGGTGGGCTGATTTCGACATTGGGAGGTATTACAATCTTCCTACCTTTGATCTACGTGTTGGAGGGCTGAATTGGCACTTTGGAGCAATCAATTGGTGATTTGGAGCTTTTGGAGCACTTTGGAGCACTTTTGGAGTTTATACACGTCTACAAGCGCTGAATTGGAGCTTTGGAGCTTATTGGTGCTTGTTGGAGTATATTGGAGTTGATTGGTGCTTATTGGAGCTTATTGGAGTTTATTGGCTCAATTTATGCTCAATTTGTGCACTTGTGTTGTTGCAAGGCACTTTTATGGTTTGAGGCTCTTGGGGTGAGTCTACAATCTGATTTTAGTATTGCAATTCTTGCACAAGGGTTTTGAATGTGATTGATGCCCTTGGAGTGCTCAAAATTAGAGTTTGGGTTAGTGAATGCACAATAGGGCTGATTTGATCAATTTCAATGCAATTAGGATTTGAAGGGGCTGATTTGGCTCAATTTGCATTGATTTAGAGTCCTTGGGAGGCACAAGGGTGTCATTAGGGTGCATTACATGTTGTGAGGCACTAGGGTGCTGATTTGAGTGGATTGGAGCAAAGGAGTGCGCAATTCACTTAGTTAAGGTGTTGTGGTAACATCTACGGCATTTGTATTGGGAAGCATCACGATTGAGTGTTGTGAGGTTGATGTGTAGCACAAAGGTGCTGATTTAGTGTTTGAAATAGCTTTGGGGGCATTGGAAGCACATACGTGTGCAATTTGCTTCACAATTCACAAAATTGTCAAAAACCATAAAAACAATTTTTTCTTAGCTTTGTAGGGGCTGATTTTTGTGTGAGGGTTCGTACTTAAGATATGGCTTCATTTGAGGGTGAGGGTCCCAAAGTTGTCGACAAGTTCGATGGTGTCAACTTCCACTTGTGGAAATTCAAGATGGAAATGGTCATGGCCGAAAAGGAATTGTGGGAGATAGTTGACAGTAGCAAGGAACCCCCTTCGTTCGATGCCGAGGCTAGGGTGAAAACTGCATACACTCGGCGAGAGAAGAAGGCGTTTGCGATTCTTGCTTTAAATCTTTCTGATTCCCAGCTCTCTCATATTCGGTCGTGCAAGACTCCCGCCGAGGCATGGGCCAAGCTTTGCAATATTCATGAGGCAAAGAGCTTGGTCAATATCTTGTTCTTGAGGCGCAAGTTTTTCACCATCAAGATGGAAGAAAACGACGACATGTTGGCACACATCAACAAAGTGAAGGCTCTTGCGGATCAGCTCAACGGCGCAGACGTCAACATTACGGACGGTGATATCGTTATGACGCTCCTCGAGAGTTTGCCGCCGTCGTACGAGTATCTTATCGTTGCTATGGAGAGTAGGCCCATTGCTGAGCTCACTCTTGATTATGTGACATTGCGGTTGTTGCATGAACTCTCGCGGCGCGAAGAGAACAAGACTCGTGGCGATAGCGCGGCGCTTATGGCGAAGCAATCGAAGAGCGGTGCGAGTGGGAGCTCTACGGACAAGGTATGCTACTATTGCGGTAAGAAGGGCTATTTGGCAAAATTTTGCTACAAGCGCAAGAGAGAGGAAAGTGCGAACAATACAAAGGTCAACGATGCGGGTGATGAGTATGCATTTATGACTAGCGTTTCTTGTTGTAGTGATGACGGGGACGAGTATGCAATGATGGCAAGTGATGTGTCATGCAATGGTAGTGTGATCGATTGGATTGTTGATTCGGGAGCCTCGAGTCACATGGCGCCCAATAGGACTTGTTTCCAATCATATCACGCCATATCTCCAAAGAATGTTATTTTGGGTGATGATACGGTTCTTCAAGCCGTGGGTAGAGGATCCATCGTTGTAGACACCGAGGTGATGGGTCGTGTGAAGACAATTACCATCCATGATGTCCTCGACGTTCCCAAGTTGAAGGCAAATCTTTTATCGGTGCGACATTTGGTGATGAAGCATTTGCGAGTGGAATTTAGCGACGAAGGGTGTTTTGTGTTGTCCCCAAGTCGTGAGGAGGTGGCCATTATACACAAAGTCAACGGCTTGTATCAAATCAAGTTTTCTAAGATGCACGCGGCCGAATCCGCAACGTTGGTGCAATCGAGTTCAAACGAGGACAAGTTGGCGTTGTGGCATCGTCGACTCGGGCATTTGAATGTCAAGAGTGTCAAAGCACTCCGTGGAATGGTAAGTGGCATGGATCTTCCTCAATCACACGTCGCGCCTAGTTCATTCACACGTGAGGGTTGTATTGAAGGCAAGCAACAACGCTCACCGTTTCCAGTTGATGGGGCAACTCGTGCAACCAAGGTACTTGAGATTGTGCATTCCGACGTGTGTGGTCCGATGAAGACCACGTCTATGGGGGGTTGCAAGTATTTTGTAACGTTCATTGATGATTTTTTGAGGAAGATATGGTTGTATCCGATCAAAGCAAAGAGCGAGTGTTTTGAGAAGTTCAAAGAGTTTAAGGCGTTGGTTTAGAAGCAATCCGAGCACAAGATCAAGGTGTTTCGATCGGATAATGGCGGCGAGTTCATGTCCAACCAATTTGGAGAGTTATTGAAGAAAGAAGGCATTGCTAGACAAACCACAACGCCATATACGCCACAACAAAACGGAATTGCGGAGCGTGCAAATCGAACCATTGTGGAGATGGCAAGGAGTATGTTGCATGCACAAAATTTGGGTTTGGACCTTTGGGCGGAAGCGGTAGTGACTGCGGTGTACACACGCAACCGATGCCCGACGAGTGCGGTTCAAAACATGACACCAGAGCAAGCGTGGAGTGGGAGGCCACCCCGCGTGGAGCACATGCGCACATTTGGATGCAGCGCATTTGCAAAGGTACCCGATTCTCAAAGAACCAAACTTGAGGCCAAGGCAACAAAATGTGTGTTTCTTGGATATTGTGAAGGTACCAAGGCGTACAGGCTCATGTCGCTCGAGACTAAGAAGATCATTTGAGCTCGTGATGTGACATTTTGTGAGAATTCCAAGGTTGAAGACAATTTGGACGATGGTCCAAGTGGGAGAAGTGGCGATAAACCGGCGATTGTGGACCAATCTTCCAAATCTCCTGTTATTGATATTGTTGATGAAGACGAATATGACGAAGATGGTGGTGATGAGGAGCATATTGAGGAGCGACCTTTGAAGACGAAGAATGGCGAGAAAAAGGCACAAGCAACGGCGGTTGAAGACAATGCATCCTCGAGCGATCGTCGTTATCCAGAGAGAAATCGTAGACCACTTGGCGAGTGGTGGAAGAATCATATTCTCCCTCAAGGTGAGGAGAAGCATGCAAACGTTGCACTTTTAGATGCTCCATTGACGATTCGTGAAGCGTTGAGTTGTGATGATGCAAACAAGTGGGAGCAAGCCATGCAAGAGGAGTACAAATCGTTGATGGACAATGGCACTTGGGAATTGACTCCCCTCCCCAAGAATCGCAACGCTATCGGTTGTAAGTGGGTATTTCGTGCAAAGAGAGATGCAACGGGTGATGTGGTTCGTTATAAGGCAAGATTGGTGGCAAAGGGCTTTTTAGAAATCGAAGGTGTTGATTTTCATGAGACCTTTGCACCAGTGGCGAAATTCACCACTATTCGATGCATTTTGGCCATCAGGGCTGCCATGGATTTGGAAATGCATCAAATGGATGTGAAGACGGCGTTCTTGAACGGCGAGTTGGAGGAAGACATCTACATGGTGCAACCCGAGGGATTTGTGCAACGAGGTAATGAGAACCTTGTTTGCAAGTTGAACAAGTCATTGTATGGGTTGAAGCAATCTCCACACGCATGGTATCAAAAGATTGACACCTTTCTTGTTCATATCGGGTTCACAAGGAGCATCGCTGATCACAGCTTGTATATCATGCAAAAGGGGCAACATGTGGTCATTGTGATCATATATGTGGATGATTTGATCATCCTTGCAAGTTGTATGAGCTCTTTGAAGGCATTGAAGGCAATGCTTGAGAACGAGTACGAGATGAGTGATCTCGGTGAGTTGCACTTTTGTCTAGGAGTTGAGTTTGTGCGAGATAGAGCAGCACGCACCATAACAATGAATCAAAGCAAGTATGTTATGGATGTGCTCAAACGCTTTGGCATGGAGGATTGCAAGCCGGTCGGCACTCCATTGGATGTGAATTCCAAGCTCGTGAAGCTCACGGATGAGGAGTATGCATTAGAGGCTCAATCTATGGTGGATGTGCCATACAAACAAGCTGTAGGGTCATTGATGTATGCTATGATTGCAACAAGGCCAGACCTTGCGTATCCAATCAGCGTTGTGAGTCAACACATGGCAAAACCGGGTTCAAGTCATTGGGTTGCGGTCAAGAGGATCATGCGGTACTTGAAAGGCACAAGTGATGTGACGTGGTGTCTTGGAGGTGACAACATTGTATTGAGTGGGTATTGTGATGCGGATTATGCGGGTGATACCAATGATCGTAGATCAACGACGGGGTACATGTTCAAAGTTGGATCGGGGGCCGTTTCATGGAATAGCAAGCGCCAACAAACCATGGCCACGTCAACGGTTGAGGCGGAGTACATGGCGACGAGCCACGGTACGAAGGAGGCCATTTGGTTGAGGCAACTAATGGCGGATGTGAGATGCACTCAAGAGGAGGCTACAACAATCATGTGTGACAACCAAGGGAGTATGTCATTGGCGAAGAATCCAACGCATCATTCACGTACAAAGCACATTGATGTGCAATATCACTTCATTCGAGAGAAGTTGGAGATGAAGGTGATAGAGTTGAAGTATTGTCCAACAGAGCACATGGTGGCGGACGTGCTCACAAAGGGTCTTGCAAGAGATCGACACCAAAGACTAGTGGTGGCATTTGGGCTCCAAGGCTTTGGCTATTCGCAAAGTGGGAGTGTTGAAGTAGGATGATTGCGTGGGCTGAAGTTGCTCATAGCCAATGCGCATTAGCTAGTGTAGATGATGCAAATGAGCTAGAGTTGCAACTAGTGAAGTAGTACTAGTTAGAAGTAATGAGAATTGGGTCTCCCAAGTGATATGGGCTGATCCTAGTGTAATAGGGGTTGAGTATGGGCTGATGTCCCATATGGTTTGCCAAGGGGACTCCCTTGGGTGTGCTACTTAAGAGGGGCAGCCCGTGAGTAAAGACTCTCTTTCCTATGCATTCCAAGTGTTTGTGTGAGGCTTTGGCATTCTAATCTAACCTTCAATATAAATATCATGCACCCGAGTAAACCGCCGAAATGCTCTTGTGACAATGTTGGCTGTCTATTCCAACAAAATAGCAGACTGTATCCATTTCCCGAGAAATTCCAACATAGCTCCATATTTCGCTCAGTAGAAAATCTTCTAGCGTGTTGAAGGTCTGCAAGGCAGGCCGCACCTTCATCTTCTTGAGCAGTGTAACAACTGTTGTCTCCATCTCCGATTAATTTAACATCTCCTTTGCCTAGTCTAACGCAACGCTTGTGTACTACATACATTTTTTAAAATTCACGCCTCTTAGTTGCTAGCCTTTTAAGTCGTCCCTTAACATCTCCAATCTTTGGCTTTAGCGTCAGCAAGCCCGCTAACGAAAAGAATGCAATAGTGCCAATCACTAATGATATTGATGGCTTGCTTGATCTGCACATTTTAGATGGACGTTGTATACGGGGTGTCCAACTCTATGTTGGAATCTATCAAGTCGACTATAGACAAGAGAATCAGCTTAGATAGAGCTTGTTACTGGGCACGATATATACCATGCAAGGGTAGATGCTCACTAATCACCTAGCTAAAGGTGGGTGGAAGCTTAAAAATTGATCATAACTAACTCTACTTAATATCAATCTAACCACTATTGGTGAGCTCTAATAGCTCCTGTTCCACACTCCACCTACCATGACATGACTGGTTGGTAAGAATGAATCCTCTATCTACAACACCTCCCTTTGCTCCGGATGCTTCAGCTTTCGGAGTGTTTGACCATTTTGCCCAGGATGTCGATTCCTAGTAGGTCGTTTATGACAAATGTTTGTGCTCTCGTGGCTGGAGAGCTATCACTGTAGCAAATCTTTCTTCTGTGCTTTTGGGTACTCAATCTTTTTCTTCATAGAGTGACTGGTTTGGCGGCGAAATTTCTTGAAAACGAGTTGCTCAATTCTTTCATGAGTGATGAAGATCATCCGCTTGAGGAGACTCCTGGTCACGAGAATGCTTCTCATTCTGCTGCAAGTTCTTCTTCAATTGTGACTTCGTCTGCTGGAGCAGCTAGCAGTTTGATCCCTTGCTTACCCGATGTGATGGTACGGGACAGAATTTGGGCTTTCTTGATAAATTCTCCTTCAATTCTTCTGCTGCTACATCTTAGTCAAGTGAACTCATCATGGCGTAGATTTGTGGAAAGAACTCCCGAATGGAGCTCATTGGTGTGTGTATTCCTTGATTCGACTGGTTACCTGAGTAGCGTGACAAGATATGGGCTGGTTCAACTTCCTCTTGCTCAGCGATTTAGTATGGAACTAGCTAACTACAGAAGTCTAATTGCTGAGGATATGAGAGATGTAGAAGCTAGAGTAAGATTTTCTAGACTACAAGCAAGTGGGTTTCCTTTCTATATTTCTATCGGTGAGTGCCCACCTAGTGTAGACGAGTGTCCTGAATACTATGATTTGTAATCTATGAGAATAAACTAGTGATTTGAACTAATCTTTACTAGACCTAATTGACTCTTCAACCTCTCAAACGCAATCCTTCCTAGAGCTTTTGTCAATATGTCCTCCAATTGTTTGTTGGTTACCACATACTCTAAATCAATTTCTCCCGACAATATTTTTTAGCGTATGAAATGATGTCTTATCTCAATATGTTTCATTCTTCCATGATAGACTGGATTTTGTGCCAAGTTCAAACTTCCTTGATTGTCTCCGTGAGTCACTATTGAGCACTGAAGATTCTGCATGTCCAATTCTCCGAGTAATCTGCGTAACCAAATTGCTTCTTTTGTGCCTTCTGTTACTGCCATGTATTCTGATTCTGTTGACGAAAGAGCCACAGTGGGCTGTTTCTTGCTATTCCAAGTGATTGGTGATCTTCCTAGCATATATATGTAGCCCGTGGTTGATCTTCATTCCTACACATCTCCAGCCCAATCGGGGTCAGTGAACCCATAGAGTTCACTTTCCTCTCCTCGCCGATATATGAGCCCAAAGTCAAGTGTACCTTTCAGATACCGGAAAATATGCTTGAGCGTTTGGGCGTGAGGGAGCTGGGGTTTTGCCATAAAACGACTAACTACACTAACTGAGTATGCTATGTCAGGTCGACTATTGGTGAGAAAGATCAATTTACCAACCATACGTTGGTAGTGAGTAGGATCAACTAAAGGAGCTTCCATATCAGGGAGCAGGGTGATCTTCTCAGCCATGGAAGTGGACACCGAATGACAGTTAGATAAACCGAACTCACTAAGCATCTCACTAATGTACCTGCGTTGGGTTACTAGTATACCAGTAGAAGAAAAATGAAACTCTAACCCTAAGGAATAAGATAAGAGGCCAAGGTCTGTCATGGCAAATTGAGTTTGAATTGCTGTTCTAAGCAAAGAAATATTCTCATGATCGTCCCCTGTAAGATAACCATCGTCGACGTACAAAAGAAGTAAAGTGAGTTTGTTGTTGTTTTTGGAGAAATATAAGTTTGAGTCAACGCTGGATTTGGTTAGTCCCTGGCTCTAGAGATAGCTATCAATCTTTGTGTACCATGCTCGGGGAGCTTGTTTTAAACCATAAAGAGCCTTGTTTAATTTGCAAACGTGGCTACAGGGTGGTGACGAGGCAAATCCAGGTGGGGGTAAAACATAAATGTCTTCGTCTACTTCGCCATTTAAAAATGCGGTTTTAACATCAAGGTGAAAGATGTTCCATCCTTTATGTCCTACAATGGCTACTATACTCCTCTATGTGTTTTATTTAACTCCAGGTGCAAAGGTTTTATTGTAATCAAGACCTTCCTGTTGCTGAAACCCTTTAGCTACCACACGGGCTTTTAATTTATCTATAGAGCCATTAGCATGGGTTTTAATCCTATAGACCCATTTGGTGGCAATAGCCTGCCGATTGGGAGGCAAAGGAACTAAACTCCACGTGTTGTTGCAATAAATAGAAACCATTTCATCTTCCATGGCAACTTTCTAACCAGGATGATTGACAGCATCTGTGATGTTGAGAGGAAGACTAGTGCTTAGTAACATATCTGCTACATTGAGGTAATACTCCTGAAGTTTAGTTGGCACTTTACTAATGTGTCCACTTCGAGTGGCAGGAAACATGGATAGAGATGGGTCATCAAGGTTAACTACTCGTCTTTGGTAAGTGTGTAATGGAAAAGTAGCTTGATGGGACTCATCTGGATTCAATGGTAATTGAATAGAAAAGTCACTAATTGGGACCTGTGTACTACTAGAAGAGTCACTAATTGGAACCTGTGTACTACTAAAAGAGTCACTAATTGGGACCTGTGTACTGCTAGGAGAGAGTGATTTTTCATTCAAGGTAGACCAAGGAAGTGATGGGATGGCCTGGGAGGGTCTAAATTGAACTGGGACAGGATCATCTTCTACTTCAGGAAACGAATCAGGAGTCAGGCTGACAGAGACCCGTGGTAGAGAGCCAGGATTGGTTGTAACCGAGACTGGACTTGCAGGTTGCATGACAAGCTGAGTGGGTTCTGACTCCGAATCAAGAGGCCATCTATGCTGTTCATGAGGCTGGGAAACTGGAAGAGGAAGACAAGGAAAAAATTCCTCATCAAAGCTAACATCCTTAGAAATAAGAATCTTGCGAGTGGATCTGTTGTAGTTTCGAAAGCCTTTGGAGTTTGCATCATATCCTAAGAAAATGCATTCAATTGAGCGTGGGTCCCATTTCTATCTAGCGGGTGTCGTATCTAGTACATGTGTGCGGCACCAAAAAAATTTAGATGACTAATAGAGGGAATTTGGCCTGTAAGTTTTGCAAACGGAGTATCTCCCTGGTTGGCTCTAGTGGACGTACGATTAATAAGATAAATGGCAGTGGAAACAGACTCTGTCCATAGGAATGCGGGTAGATTGCTATCAAAGGCCATGATACATCGGACTTTCTCTAAAAGGCTTCTATTTTTCCGTTCTACGACACCATTTTGGTAAGGAGTGTGGGATTGTGTTAGTTGTCGCACAATGCCAGAATCATCACAAAATTTGATAAATTCATGTGACAAGTATTCCCCTCCTCTATTTGACCTAATGGCTTGGAGTTTGTGGCTCCGTTGTTGTTCAACCAGAGCCTTGAATTGTCTAAATCAAAGCAAAGTTCACTTTTCTGTTTTAGAAAATAGATCCAAGTGAAACGGCTATAGTCATCTGTAAAAGTAAGTATATACCTTGATCCTGATAGGGATGTTGATGATAAGGGGCCACATAGGTCTATGTGGACAAGAGCAAGTGGCCGTCCTGTCCTTGTCCCTTTTACTTCTGCTGGAATTTAATCGTCACACGTACTGATGTTGACGCCAAAAGTTGAACTCCAGTTTTCACAACTTGAACCACTAGTGTTAGGTGGAGTTGGTGAGTCGAGTCTCCCACAATTCCGTGTCATGCTGGACAAATCACCGGTTGATATCAAGCTTGGCTGTTTTTGTGAAGGAATTTGTGCTGGACTGCCGCTGTTATCCTTCTGATTGGTCTCAGACTCCTTCCGTATGACTCGGTCTCTACATTGTTTTCCCACTTTGCATGCGGAACAGTAGTGTGGTGCAGAATGGAGAGTAGAAGGTAAGCCCTCAATTTTGTGTCTATTTTCCATAAATGCTATTGTTTTAAAATTGGCATGCCTAAGCCTTTTGTGCCAAAGTAGTGAACTAGTAGATAACAAGCTATTCGTGGTAACACTATTTATCGATATATTAGGAGGTCTAAATTTGTAAAGCCCGTTTTTCCTGTCACGTAATCCAAACGCTACGATATGATGTTGTTGGAGACAAGGAAAGTTTTTAAGTATCCACACATGACCTGAATCAAATAGAACTTTGGGCCTATCCTCTTTGTCTGTTATAGAGCCTATAGAGAGAAGATTTTTAGTGATACCAGGGACGTACAAAACTTCATCGAATTTTATTTCTCCATGATTGGTAGAAATCACAACATTTCCTTTCCCAACAATTTTCAAGGTTTCACCTCTTGTAGTGCTAATTTTAGACTTTCCTCCTGGTTGTAATTCTCTCAACAAGCTACTTCTTCCTGTGACATGTCTAGTGGCACCACTGTCGATGTACCACTCATGATCTTCGCTATTTTCTATGAGATTGAGTTCAGTCAAATTTACAGCAAGGTCTGGCTCAGTCTCTACAAATTCTTCGTCACTGCTGTCATCTTCAAAGTTGTCAACTAGGTTGACAATAGGCTTTTGACGGCTCTCCTTTCGTCTCTTAAGTTCAGCGGCTAATTCCGGACAATGCCGCATCCAGTGGTCACGCCCTCCACAATAATGACATTCACCAACTGGTTTCTTGTGCTTCTGCCTTGTGTTGTCTCCTTCTCTGTTGGGCTGACTTCTTTCAACATGCCTCCTGGGTGGTCTTCTTGTAAATAGAGCTTTTCCATCACTGCGACGCCTATTCTTGATTTCGCGTCTTAAGTCGTCCTGCATCAAAATCACTGTTAGTTCTGCAACAGAGGGTAGTGTGTCTCGATACATTAGAATATTCACTAGTCCTTTAAAACTTCCAGGTAAAGACATGAGCACATGCTCAAAAATCTCCGAATCTGCAATCATTTCACCCATACAAGCAAATTCGTTCATCAGTTCCTTCAGATGTTGAAGAAACTCCGACATTGAGCTTCCTTCCTCCATCTTTAGATTTGTGAGTTTACGCCTTAGCATGAGCTTCCTTGAGTTCGTGTTTGCTTGCGTAGAGATTCTTTAGCACTCTCCAGCATTCTTGTGGCTCTGAAATATTCGCTATGTATGGTATTACATTGTCCTTAACAGACAACGCAATCATCGTCAGGGCCTTGTTCTTCAGGACTTGCAACGCAGCAATTTCGGCAAAATCTGTTGGCGCTATTGTTCCTACATGCGGATCTACAATCTTCCACACATCTTCTCGACTCATCATATTACGCAACTTGAAACTCCACACGCTATAATTTGGATTGCCATCCAGTTTGGAGGCCTCTCCCATTGCAGAATCTCTATACGCCATTTGTACTAGTACGGTGGAATCGCTTCCCTCACCGGTCTCACTATTCTTTGTTGTCTATGCTAGTTGCTCTACTTTCTACTGCCAGATTTGACTACTCTCTCAAATTGCTAGAAGAAAGACAACTCAGCTCGAACCTCGCTCTGATACCATGTTGGAATCTATCAGGTCGACTATAAGCAAGAGAATCAACTTAGATAGAGCTTGTCTATGAGCACCATATATACCATGCAAGGGTAGATGGTCACTAATCACCAAGCTAAGGGTGGGTGGAAGCTAAAGAGTTAATTATAATTAACTCTACCTAATATCAATCTAACCACTATTGGTGAGCTCTATTGGTGAACAATCTGAACTCTAAACCTATCCCAGACATTCAAAAAACATCAAGTTAGTCTTCCGGGGGCTACACTGTACAAAATAAGTACAAGTATATGTGAGTGCACATAAGGAGTATTAATTCGGTTAGTGAATGGTTCCATCAAGGATTGGCTTGATACCAACTGGGCTGAGGAGGGTTAACCCATGAAGGGTTGACATACGGGCTTATAGGATAAACCCAAGAAAATAAAAATGACAATGGACCCACAGATCAGTGATTTTGGGAAGAGTCCAAAAGGGAGTTCTTTTCTGCATGTCATGTAAGCGTTTATAAGCAAACTCCACCTAATTGATCTCCCCACTCATAGCTTTAAGGAACAGTCTCTGAGAAAATTACCACAACAAGATCTTCGATTCATACATTTTTCAGTAATATGACTGTAGAGTTCTTCCACATACCGATGGTACCGTAGAGTATCTTGGTGGTGAAATGCATACCTACCATCGGCAAAATTCTCCTAATGAGCCCAACATTCCTCTTTTGTTGTGTAGTTGCTAGGTTTGTGAGTACGTGGAACCATGCCTTTAATTGAAAGCACCTAATATATGTCTTAGAACCATTCCAATATCCTTGCCTCCAAATAAGTCATTATCACCGTAGCAATGCATCGTCAGCATGTCACTACAGAACTACTATGAATTTGAGAATAAAGAAGGTGATAATTGACTTGACACGAGACATCATATTGTGTAGTATGGGCGAGCAATTGATACATTGATAGGGCTCTTGTTGTACAATAGAGTGGAAACAGAGGAGTCTCATATCTCTTGAATGATAATAAAGAGTAGGGGTAGTAAAACTTACGATGATGGATGAATGGTCTAATTCCTTATTCTGTCTGCAGCTTGCCAATATTGGAGCACAAAATTGGATAATATAAGAGATTTTTTATGCACTATACAAGGTCCAATGTTGGTGGCTCGCTAATACTGATATTGGAGCCTCATTCTTGGATGGCCACCAACATATTCTCTAGACTACACAATGTCTAGCGTTGGTAGTTTGACAACATCTACTATAGTGTCGTTGGCCAGCCGACATTGATGAAGGTATCTATTGATAGCTGACAAAAGAGACACGCGTTAGTAGACAACTAATTAACATAGAACCAATAATTGGCAGCCAGTTTAGACCGAGCCAAGCATCGGCAGCCAACCGATGTCTTCATGAGTAGAGAGGCCGAACATGAAACCTCTTTCAAGATTTAGATTTTTTGCCTCCTAGATCCCTCTTTGGAATTGATCGATGGATCGATCTAATTGACAGATGGATTGGTTGAGTTGGCAGGGTGGGAGGGTATTTGGAACCAATAGTTGAGCCCTACATGAATCGCTGATGGATGAAATTACAAATTTTTAAATCTTACAAATGACTAGAGGAATGTTGAATAACATTGAATGGTATCCATTGAAGTAAATTGACATAGCCAAAGTCCTTGATGACATATTTATATTCAATAGCAATTAATACCATGTCAAGGATAAATGTTTTGAATTATATCTGTGTGGATACATCTTAGAAGCCTACCTGGATATTAGACCAAAAGGAACCATCGTACTCCGCTATAGGAAACGATGCATTAACTTTAGTGATGGCAAATCTTAACCATTGACCATTTTCACAGACAAAATAGGATTACACACCTATGTTTAGTTATTGTCAAGCTACTGCTTCAATTTTGCGTCAATGAAAATTTAGTGGGAGCCTCTTGAACGACTTCTCATTCTGCCATTCTTTCATTCTCATTTCCTCATTCTAAATTTTAAGCTCTCGCTCTCCTCAGGGTCCATGCTCTCTCCTTCACTTGTAGGTGCCATTCTACTAGTTAATAGTACTGAAGCTGGCACTTCTAGAGTGCTCCTTTGTAATTTGTGGATTGTTGTTTAGGTGTGGCTTCCAAATATTATAATTTAGTTTCCTTTACCATTAATTTCGTCATGTTTTTCTCACCATTCATTAGATCTACTTGTCATTTATTATTGGCTGGTATTGACTATATCCGCGGATGACATTGAATTCTATCGGCTAGTTGCTATCGATGATGTGATGTTGTGCATTGTGTTGGCTAGTTGTTGATACCAATGATGTATGTCAATGGCCTGCCAACACCATCGCTGTGCCTTCAAATGAATTAGCGGACTGTCAATACTACTGACATACTATGCTAGGTGACTGTACTAAGATAACCAACAATGTGCTTTGCTATGTAGTCACGACTAACCGACGCTGACGTTATATGTTGAAAATATCGGCGGCTCGCTGAGAATTTCATTTAGTTGAAGTCATAGTCTTTTACCGGTCTAAGGTAATCAATACTACTTTCCACTGCAATGCGCAACTTTCTCATCGTGAAGCTGATTATATAAACCTAGATGTATTCAAACTGCAATATCATAATGAGAGCACCATTTATAGCTGCTGATGGATTTGGTGATCTAAAGAGACAAGAAGTTGGCAGTTAGTATGAGTACACACTTGTTGAAGTGGCAATTAATTGCGTGCTATGGTTCCAATTCCTTAACTTGCAATTCATGGTCCATAAAATATTGTACCGCAGATGTCAATTATTGTAATACTGAGCATAACGAATCATCTGCATCCACTTTAGTCTTTGTCTTTTTTTTGGAAAGAGACAATAGTATGGAAGGAAGATAGAATAGATGTAGATGGTTCAATGAGATCTGATGATTGTGATGGAATGGTTACACTGTTAGAAAATGTCGACCAAATCAACAAAATATCAACAGTTCCTTGTTCCTTTGGACAATAGCAATCATGAGTTGACATATTTAACAACTTCTTATAATAAAATCAACAAATGCCTCCTAAATTCTATTGGTTTTAGCAGTACAAGAGATATTATTACTGAATCAATTGAAATAAAATAAAATAATAACATTTATATATATAAACTATATATAATGGGTGCAAACGAGGTAAAACGAGCCACTAAGGACGTCATCAGTGCTTAGAAAAAGGTTTGTGGAAGAATTGTCTTGTCTTAGAAGTTGAGAAGAAGTGAATTAACTCTACTCTAAAGTTCTAGTACTATTTGTGTAACATATAATGGACCTCATTGGTTATTTTAATAAATATCTATGTTTGTTTAGCACTAAAATAAGCATGTCATCAGTGCTTTATGTTCTTAATAAGCACCTACATGGATGAAACATGTAGATGAATTCTTCATTATGTATCACGAAGGAGATACAATTTTTCGTGACCGTTCTAGGAAGGAATGGAGTTAGGGTTCTGGATGAGAGGTTCTGTTGAATGGATGTGTGACAATGCTCATCTACTATCAATGGCACTTGTACATTTCTCAGCCACTGTTCGAGAGGGTTGTTTGCCGCTAGGGTTTGCAGCGCAATGTTTTGCATCGCTTCTCTGGTGTTTGGTACCTCGTTTTGCTGTCTTGTCGTCTTGCAGCTAGGGTTTGCAGCGCAATGTTTTGCATCTCGTTCACCGTGTTTGGTACCCCCGTCTTGTTGTCTTGCCACTAGGGTTTGCGGCGCAATGTTTTGCATCTCTACTCTGGTGTTTGGTACCCCCGTCTTGATGTCTTGCCGCTAGGGTTTGCAGCGCAATATTTTGCATCTTGTTCACTGTGTTTGGTACCCCCGTTTTGCTTCCTTGCTGCTAGGGTTTGGCAGCGCAATGTTTTGCATCTCTACTTTGGTTTAGGGTACCCCCATCCTGCTGTATTGCCGCTAAGATGCACAGCGCAGGGTTTTTTCCGCAAGAGCTTGTTTGAGAACCTTATCTTGCTATCTTGCCGCTCAAGAACTTCTGTCAGTTTTAGTTTTTTGCGCAAGCGGTTTAGGGTACCTTGTCTTCCTGTCTTGCCGCCAGCATTTGCAGCGCAGGATTTAGGGTTGCAGGGTCAAAGTGTTTGCATCTGAAGCTCCATAGATTTCTCTCATTGCCTCTAGGGTTTAGAGCGCCAGAAGGGTGATTGTCTTGCTGCTAGGATTTAGGGGGCGGAGTTTTGCAGCGCAAGGTTTTGCAGAAGCAAACGCCAGCAAGGTTTAGGGTTGTTTACCCTGTAGGGTATGCAGTATTGTGTTTTGCAGCGCAATGTTACGAATCTGAAGCGGTTTTGGGTTAAGAATTTAGATCCACAGGGGTTAGGGGGCAGGGTTTTGCAGCTCGCTGTATTTAGGAGTGCTAGATTTCGCAGTGCAAGGATTTGTAAGGGTAATTGGCCATTGATCTTTTAGGGTTGTATTGGGAGAGGTCAGGTGGGAGATGGCGTCATCATTGGAGCAACAAGGCGGATCTAACTTCACAACATTGTATGCAGAGAAGAGAAGACGAGACAACTGTGAGAATCAACGGCGATGTAGGGCTCATAGGGAGAGAGTAGTCGCAATTTCCGCTATTGCAGACGTTGAAGTGCTACAACAAGCTGAAGTAGCACGGTCGAGAACAAGGTCTTCGTATGACAGGCAAGCCCAGAGAATCAGTGCAGATATAGCTAGAGATCTTGGGCTGTATGCATTGTCTAAATTGCAAGGCCACAGTCGTGATGTTCATCATTTGTGTATTCAAAAATTTTTAGGGCAACCTTTGCTCTCAAGAATCGTGCCCCATTTTCTAAGAGATCCCGCAGCTGCTAGGGTTGCTACCGAAGTTGTGGCTGGTATTAAGGATGGTGTCACAAGTCATCTCAAAGGTCCCCGTAAGGCCAAAGTGGTCATAGCTAAAGACATAATCTGCACGTTTGCAGCAGGTTCATATGTGGGCACTGGCTGGATGATCCAGGGTGTGTTAGGACTGGATAGACGAAATGTGAAGAAGGGAATTGAGAGGAGGTTACAACTTGATGCTCAAAAACACGCTTTTTAGTTGTATACAAGTAGATCTAGGAGAGCAGATGCAACGATGAAGGCTGAGGAAGAACTTGTGCGACAGTGGTGGAATAATGAAACCTCTATCTCTTCTAACAGGAAAGATCAGGTACGAAAGCGCATAGGAGTCAATCAGTACGAGGAGCATCAGGTGCACTACCTGCAGGTCCCTCAAATAAGTTTGAACCAGGTGAACAGTTCATTTTTGGAGTTATTGAACGATTTCTTCACTTGCTGTGGTGAATCAGTCACATGTAATCTCTGTTTAGAGTTTAGGAGACTTTGGTAATCTCAAAAGAAGCAGTGAATTACAATTGTCCTTCTTGATTAGGCTTTGTAGCATTGAATTAGCTTAGTGGTATTTATATCAAAGCAATGTTAGAATTATCTAAGTAGTCTAGAATTTGTAGGGCTTCACTCTGAACAGACTAAGGACTGAACTGCTGAACGCCAATTAAAGCAAAGCAAGCTCTGTAGTAATGAAGTCTAAGTAGAATAAGCTTTGTAGTGCTTATGATTAATCACAGTAAGGTTTGTGGGGCTTAAGTCTAAGGGTAATAAGCTTTGTAGTACTTATAGTTAAGAACTCTAAGCTCTGTAGTAATTATGTCTAAGTATTATAAGCTTTGTAGTGCTTATGGTTAAGCACACTAAGCTTTATAGTATGTATGTGTAAGGTTTATAAGCTTTGTAGTGCTTAAGGTTAAGCACGCTAAGCTCTGTAGTAACTATGTCTAAGTTTTATAAGCTTTGTAGTGCTTATGGTTAAGCACACTAAGCTTGGTAGTGCTTAAATCAGACTAGATTAAGTTTTGTAGTACTTATGGTTAAGCACACTAAGTTTTAGGGTACTTACTGTTAAGCACACTCAGCTTTGTAGAACTTAGGTGCACTTACTCCAAGCTCTGTAGTGATTATTTCTAAGTAGAATAAGCTCTTGTGGTGCTTGAGGTATTTTAGAAGTCCTTAAGCTGTATTTAGTGCTTGCAATGGTACTGTTGTCCTTATATATGCACTTGTAGTGGTTATGACGTCCTTGTACATGCTTATAGTGATTTAGACGCACTTTCTGTGATTTCAGAATTTGAGAAGTCCTTTGTGTACTAAGTGGTTTAGGGTTCAGGGTCCTTAAAGTACTAAGTGGTTTATCAATTCATTTGTTTTTTTTGCAACTAGAGTTTTACTCTGCATTCAAAGCCAAGTACCCTGACACGAAGTATAAGCTCACTACGTTTCAATCACTAAAACCTTGGTGGGTAAGGCGGCTAAAAAACTGGAACACTTGTTGTTACAAGTATCATCAAGAATTGGGCTTGTTGCTTGCTGGATTTAATGATATGCGATGCGAGCTTCATGGGGTAGATTATTTGTGTGGATGTGCCTTAGTATGTTGCACTGCTCTTGGAGAATCAACGTGTAATGGAACCTCCAACGTCTATGGTAGAATGACCCAATTGTGGAGCTCTGTCCTTTGTGATAAAGATTAATTAGCATGTTGGCATCGGCGAGAGTGTTTGCTTGGTGATTGTAGCCACTGTGGCGTGGAGACGCTCAAAATATGCCCCGTTGAGGCGAGCTCTGATAGAGTGATAAAGTGGAGGAGCATTGGCCAGGAAGTTGTGGGCTACACAAAAGAAGGGAAGGAGAAAAAGGCCGCATGTGTTGAGTACCACGAAACCCAACCTCATGCTTTGATAGTTTATTTGAAGCCTCGTTTGAAAACTTTTATTGTTCATAACTATTTTGCTACTTGGCAGGAGGCTCAGTTTCAGGATTTGATGTGTGGAATTCCTAGGGATGCAGTTATTTCTTGCATTGATTTTAGTGAAAATTACACCATGATGGTTCAAAACAAAATCCAAAGTATGCATTTCAGGAAGACACAAGTTACCATTTTAGTCCATATTACTTTCAGATTAAATCCACTATGGACTCGTGATAGTGATGAACGTTTGATCATTAGGGAAGTTCACTACTATGTCTCTGATGAACCTAATCATGATACCTTGTTGGTCCAACATGCTTTCATGTTGAATTGGGATTATTTGAAATCTAAAGGAGTCTCACCGTCTAACCATGTGGTCTGGAGTGATGGGCGCTTTGGCCAGTTCAAGTCAGCTCGAGCATGGTACTTCATTTCAAGGTACCCTAATTTGACTTCTTCTCCTGAATTCATGGATGGTTGCCAAATGTTGTGGAACTATTTTGCAACAGGTCATGGAAAAGGAGAGGTTGATGGGGCTGGAGCTCTATTCAAGCATGAGCTCCGCAAAGAGCAAATAAAGCCCAATGGCGAGAAACTTCAATGTGCAGCCGAAGTGGTTAACTATCTGCGTAACGAAGCTAATAAGGTTTATGCAAAAAACGCAGGTTCTCGCAGGCATACTAATAAGCATTTTTGGTTAATCAATCGTGGTGATGTTGATTGTAAGAAGTTGTACGATTGTGAGACTATCAATGGGAGTCGCGGCATGCATCAAGTTAGATCTGTCTCACACCAGGACCCCACCCCACGTTGATCTAATTTCGGCAATTGAGTTGTTTTTGTGTGTCTTGCGTGGACATTGATCCAGATTCGGATTGAAGTAATCGTGATCATGTGCCTAGTTGGGCTTTGCGGAGATTGAAACCAAAATTGGCCAGTCAGGTGAGGGCCATGTACAACTGTAATGAGGAGATCTTGTTGGGTGAATACGTAGTTGATGCCATAAAGGTCGGTGACAATGTTGCAGTGAGGGCTGATCCCAATTCGGATGAGTCATTTTGGCTAATGTTGATAGACAAAGGGGTCCATGCTGTAGAGGCTGCATTCATTCATGACGCGGGTCAAGAATACCTCCCTGGTGAGATGGTCATCAGAGGGTATTGGTATGAACAATCACGCCTAGGAAGCAAAACTTATCATTTGAGAGATGATAAACCGATTGCTTGGGTGTATTCACATCTTCTTCTAACCAGGGAAGTTTTCTATGCCCCCCATTCTCCATAGTGTGAAGGGAAGCTTTTCTGCGTATGAGCTGCAGACTGACGTGTTGGATGTCATTTTGGATGCAGAACAATCTGCTGGCTTGTTTGAGTAACTATACTTAGTAGCACCCTAAGTGTTCATTGAGCACAATGCCAACTCTTTGGAGTTGGCACTTTTTTTTGGGTCCAGCCTTTTTTTTGGACTAATTTGTTCAACACTACCTTAGTGAATGTTTTGTGGGATTTTTAAGGTGTTTAGGGTTACCTTAGTGAATGTAATGTCGGAATTTTAGGGTCTAGCCTCGAGCTGGACCTTCCAATTTAACCTGAAACTGGACTAATTTGTTCAACACTACCTTGGCCTTCATACAATTCACACAAGTGTTCAAAACTGAACCCTAAAGGCCTTCATACAATTCACACAAGTATTCAAAACTGAACCCTAAAGGCCTTCATACAATTCACACAAGTGTTCAAAACTGAACCCTAAAGGCCTTCATACAATTCACACAAGTGTTCAAAACTGAACCCTAAAGGCCTTCATACAATTCACATAAGTGTTCAAAACTGCCAACTAAAGGCTACGCATAGAATTCACACAAGTGTTCAAAACTGCCAACTAAAGGCTACGCATAGAATTCAAACAAGTGTTCAAAACTGCCAAACTTGATGCCTTCATAGAACACACAGAAGTGTTCAAAACTGTATCCAAGGCCTTCATAGAATTAACACAAGTGTTCAAAATCGAACCCAAGGCCTTTAGAGAACACACAAAAGTGTTCAAAACTGAACCCAAGGCCTTCATAGAATTCACACAAGTGTTCAAAACTGCCAAACTTGATGCCTTCATAGAACACACAGAAGTGTTCAAAACTGTATCCAAGGCCTTCATAGAATTAACACAAGTGTTCAAAATCGAACCCAAGGCCTTTAGAGAACACACAAAAGTGTTCAAAACTGAACCCAAGGCCTTCATAGAATTAACACAACTGTTCAAAACTGCCAAATAAGGGCCTTCATAGAATTCACATATATGTTCAAAACTGCCAACTAAAGGCCTTCATAAATTCACACAAGTGTTCAAAACTTAACTAAAGGCCTTCATACAATTCACACAAGTGTTCAAAACTGAACCCAAGGCATTCATAGAAATCACACAAGTGTTCAAAACTGCCAAGTAAGTGTATTCTACATACTACGGAGGGTTCAAAAAACTTTACAAACGTAGTCAAAAAGACCATGTACATAGCATTCACAGGAACCCTAAAGCAATTCACTGATTGTTTTTTCAAAATTGCTCAAAATTGCTAAACATTGCTCAAAATGTCTCAAAATTGCTCAAACATTGCTCACAACATACTATGTACAGTATGGCCATCCTAAACCATATCTCCTGTGCTTCTGCCAAAAAAAGGAACCCACATTGTGCTTCTGCCGTCTACAAATGAAGTGCTTCTGCAAACCAAAGGAACCCACAGCGCGAAAAAAACCAAAAACCGCCCAATTCTCTCATGCTTCTGCAAACACAAAAAAGCAACCACAACACTATAAGGATCTTGAAAGCAAGGATACCTGAGTCCTAAACCACTTGAATCACAATGCAGCACTCAAAATGTGGATGAAAACACCGACTCTGAAGCGCGCTGGAGGCAGCTTAGGCGAATTCCATTACAGCTTAGGAGCACTGGAGGCAGCTTACTCGCACTACCCTTAACCCAAAACAGGGGACACAACCCGGGTTCTAAAAAACCGACACTTCCAATGGCATTCAAAACAACGACAGTTAGGCACATCAGCGCAAATTAGGCGCAGTGGGGTAACCCAAAACCAGGGGAAGATAAAACTCACAATTTTGCTAATCTAAAGTGCTCCCAATTGATGAATCCACGTACAAGGATGAGTCCGCGCTCTCAGATGGCGTTGGGGATCCCGACTCGTCTTCGTCCAAGGCGGCGCACTCCTCCTCTATCATCGCTAGAAATTCGTCGGAGTCTCCACTGCGAGCAGCATCCTCCTCCGACATGTCCGCCATTGTAGATCTTTCGTGCTTGCAGAAACATAGCTTCAAACACCCGCAATCTGTGAAAGAGATAACAGCAAGCCGAAGCCTGTCGTGGGCGGCGCCACTGAAAAGAAACCGGACTAGGTCGAAGCTGACACCAGAGAATTGTGCGAGTTCTCCCATCTCCCTCTCGCAACTGGGATTCCACCAATATGCGCCATTTGAGCAGAGTAGAGTCTGCAACGCCGTGTAGGGGGGAAGCGGCTGGTTCAAACAAGCGCGCGAAGCGTAAACGAAGGACAGCCACCCTGCCAAAGCAGCCTTGTGGCGAGGGCGGGCACGAATTTCATCGCCAAAAAAAGCTGGGCTCACGGGAATTCATCTTGCACTGAATGACTTTGTTGGATGAGAACTGGCTGTCCAAAAATAGAAACTATTTGTTATGTAGTTCACACTCTGAAGGGTCCCAAGCCCAAAAGTTCACATTCACACATGATAAGGAATGATTATCATTCAATCATTAGATTTTCAAACATCGATCCAAATCCAGTAGAAATGAAAGTTCACCTAATTTAGCATGATGTAAATAGTGTGAAAATAAACTTATATATTTCACATTGTGTTTAGACATTAGCACTACAAAACTTAGATCGTAAAGACATAAATAATCTTAGTTTATTTACATAGGTAAATTCCACACCGGACCCCCTCAAACAAAAAATTCGACAAAAAAGGGATTGATTCTATTCTTACCACATTTCTAAATCACGCATTTGAATATAAAAATAAGTAAAAAAATTCATTTTGTACTTACGAAATTTCTAAATCACGCAATTTGAATATAAAAATAAGTAAATAAACTGATTCTATACTTACCAAACTTCTAAATCATACAATTGAATATAAAAATAAGTAAAAAACATGATTCTGTACTTACTAAATTTCTAAATCACACAATTGAATATAAAAATAAGTAAAAAACATGATTCTGTACTTACTAAATATCATGAGACATAGTGAAATACAAGACATCATGAAATAAGCCGCCCTTGTGATTTAGAAGACAAAATTCTATATGATTCGCCAAATCATGAATCCGACATGTCCAGTCATTGGATTTTCAAATCCGGTGGAAATGAGTGTTCACCTTCATTACCTAAAATCAACAATCTAGAACTTGCCTTTTGTATATAATCTTCAAAAAATTAATCCTTTATAGAAGTTTATGATCAATTTTCATTAAAGGCATTGCTATGTTCAGGCATTGAAGATTGAGTGTATGAATGGCATGTATAGAAATCTAACCCCATCCATGCAATTGTGAATGGGTGGATCTGAAATCCCTCAATCACTACAAGCACAACCTCAAATACTGTGTATGCGTGAATGGAGTGTCCGGATAAATTCATCCATATCAAGGACGGTCGTCTATTTTAACAAACTTTCATCCATTTCATCCATTCCCATCCACAGAACCCAAATACTGTGTATTGTCATCCATTTACTGTAGCCATAAACCCTGAACCCATATATTGTATATTTGCCATAGGCACAAGCTACAACTGTGTTTCTAATTTAATTTCCAATTCAAGGCTTCACCAATTTTCCCTAATTAAGATGTTCAGAATATTCAATTATTGCAAGGTGTTTGATGGCCTTCCAATTGGACTTGAAGATCTATATAGTACATAAACAATAGCTTGTCACACATTATTTACAAATTGTAACACATTTAGGTGTAGAAAAACCCTAAGCATGTTCACTAACTTAGAACATATGTTAGTTACCCTCAATCCAAACATATCTACACTACCATCAATTTCCCTTAGGCTTTGCCCGGGCTCTAGTGTTTGGTGTTGGCATAGGCACACTCTTCTTGTCTTTGGGAGTTCTCTTGGCTTTCTTGGTCTGGTCTTTCTAGGTACCTCCTTCATCTATTTCTGATGTGGCACCCATACCTTCAGTTTCTAAGCCTAATATGCTTGATAGCAATGGACGCTTGCGGCATTATGACTCATTCGGTACTCCATGCCCTTCTTTTGGCTGGCTTGGTACATCCTCCATGACAACTTCCAAGGGCTCATCGTTATCAAGACTAGGATGCTGGTTAGAAAGGATGGAACCCTTCTCCGGAGAATCGATCTCTTGCACAGATGTAGATACCCTCATGGCAACCACTGGCCTTGGAATTGGTGCCCTTACAATACCCATCTCTGTGCTATTCGTTCCAACTGACTTTGTGGTCACCATCAAAGGACCCTGACCCTCACTCCCATTCCTAACTGCAACATCACATACTATGGTACTAGAACCTAAATCTGAAGGTCGATTCAAGCCTCCCGTTGAACCTGGAAAAAATGAGCAATGCTCACAGCCCCAAACCATTTGTAAGCACAACCTCATTTTAAACCCTAAACCCTAAACCCAACACTCTAAGAAAAAAAACCCTACATCACAAGCAAATCCTAAACCCTAAACCATACTATAAGCAGAAAATCCAGTACTGTAACCATCAAACCACTTGTATGCTTCAGTGGAGCAGCAGTCTAAGCACAAATCCAGTACTGTAACCATCAAACCACTTGTATGCTTCAGTGGAGCAGCAGTCTAAGCACAAATCCAGTACTGTAACCATCAAACCACTTGTATGCTTCAGTGGAGCAGCAGTCTAAGTACAAATCCAGTACTGTAACCATCAAACCACTAGTATGCCTCAATGAAGCAGCACTCTAAGCACAAAATCAGGTACCCTAAACCATCAAACCACTTGTATGCTTCAGTGGAGCAGCAGTCTAAGCACAAATTTAGTACTCTAACCATCAAACCACTAGTATGCGTCAATGAAGCAGCACTCTAAGCAAAAAACCCAGTACTGTAACTATCAAACCACTTGTAAGGTTCAAAGTAGCAGCACTCTAAGTATAAACCCTAAACCACCTAACCACTTCTAAGGTTGAATGTAGCAGCACTCTAAGCACAAAGCCTACACCCTAACCATCAAACCACTTGTATGCACTAATGAAGCAGCACTCTAAGCATAAATCCAATACCCTAAACCATCTAACTACTTGTAAGCAATAATGTAGCAGCACTGTAAGCACAAATCTGAGATCTCTAACCATCAAACCACCCTAAGCTTCAATGTAGCAGCACTGTAAGCACAAATCTGAGATCTCTAACCGTCAAACCACCCTAAGCTTCAATGTAGCAGCACTCTAAGCACAAAATCAAAACTCTAACCATCAAACGACTTCTGAGCTTAAATCAAGCAACACTCGAAGGAGAATACCAGTACTCTAAGCAAAATCCACTGAAACGTGGTGATCAAATACTTAGTGCTGGGTGCTTGTTCTTTGTGCTCTTGAATCAAATCTTGTAGCAAGTCTTCACGTTGACATTTCAGACCCAGCTTCTCTGATTCCACCTTCAGTTCCTCGTCCAAGGCAGGAAACCCCCACGAAGTCCACCATTGTGGATGAAACAACGTATCACAAGCATTGCACTTGTTTGAGTGTCTTGCAAGCTCCACAATGCAATACAGGTGAAACATGTGCATACAAGGGGCCACCACTACGTCCATACAAGAATACCATCTACTACAGAATGCACATGCAGAGACATCAATCTGCAATGGAAGATCAAGTGAACTAGGAGAACTAGGATGAAGAACAGGTTTGGGCCACAATGACACCCCTCCACCTTTCTTCATTTCCTGAAGTTGGAACTCAATAGCTTCCTTCAATCTCTCAACATCTTCTACCTCTCCCTTTATCACTTGCAAGTTGGATTTAGTCTCCCACATATTTATCTCTGTATCTTGAAAGATGTTCTCTCCTTGAATTGCCCTCTTTCTCTTATCCTCAAGCATGGTTTGCGAAATTGACATATTTCGCTCTAGCAATTCCTGCTCGCCTTTGAGCTGGCACAATGAAGCCCTCAATGTGGTCAAGGTTTCATTTTCCTCTGTTGGTTGCTCTAGCAGCGTCTCCAACAAAGAAGCGATCTGTAAGCACCATAGATAATCAGAACCCTCAAACACCAACCTGTAAACACCATAGAAAACCCTAAACCTTCAAACACCGACCTGTGAGCACCATATCCAAAACCCTCAAACACCGAACTTGTACAGAACGAACACAAAATAAATTATACCTAAACCCTAATCAATATCAGCAAACCTAGCACCCTAAACCTTGCTCACCTGTGTTTCTAAGGCGGCACATTTATCAACAACGATCTTCAGATCTTGCTGAAGCAAAATTGTGCTCTCATTAGCCTCTTTAGCTATGGCCTTACGGTCCTCCATGTTGAACCGTAAGCTAATAAGCTGCTCCAAGATCTGCTTGTGACGCGACAAGTAGTTCCCAATCTTTTTGTTTTTTGAAGAACATAATTCAGACTCAAATGCCAAAACCTCCTCAACCCTAGTGATCTCAGCCAGGGACAAAGGGTGTGGACATTTCACAGATTCATTGACCAACAACCAGGCGCCATAACTTCCCGAATCAATTTCACGACATTCAGTAGCAAGAGAGGAGCAGGGGTCACCTGTTGTTGACACAGAATTGCTCCGGAGCTTATCAAACCTCCGTTCATTACGCTGCCGCAATAAGGCAGCTGTACTAGCAGCGGCAACACACCAGTTCATAGGAAACTTCTTCTCCGCAATGAACCCTTTGATTATCCAATCCATGAACTCATTGTTTGTGACATCAGACTTGCCATAGATCTTGCTGTAAAACGCGATCAGCTCCTTCTTCGTCTCTGGGGTGAGATTGGGATTCGTGGTTTTGAATTTGAGGTCCTTTCCGAACATCTTTTCTATGTCTATTGCAGAGACGTGTTTGGATGTAAGATCTAGTTTGGGATTCAAGCCTAAACTTGCTAAACCTCTCTCCACCCTAAAGAACTCCACCGTCTGTTTGCTGTAAGCTTCCACCAATGCGGCTAATTTCCCAGGGCTTAGAGGATCCGCAGCAGTCCTCTCCCAACTCCCTTCAACCTTCACCCTCAACCCTTTTGTCTTCATTGTGCTACCAACCTAAACTCTATAGCGACGTCAAAAAAAGAAGAGGGAGTTTTAAGCAATCAGACCCTTGTCGCTGTAATCCGCTGCGAGCAAAACCCTAAACCCTCTTGAACGTCCAATGCGCGAAGAAATACAAAACTGGATCAGACACAGCAAGAGGACAGGAAGCCTAGAGAAAGGAATGGAAACAAAGCCATCGTGAGAACCCATCGCATTGAGCGCCGCGTCCGAGAATCAAGGCGATAATTCAAACATCCAACCCCTCCACAGCAACGACGACGCCGAAGCACTCGATAAGTGTGCGCCTGTGGCTTGTTTTATCTCGTTTGTACCCTAATAACATAATCTTATTATAACACCTATTTTGAAGTTTTATTTGAAACATATCAATTCCAATTGTATGAATGTTCTAGTATTAAATAACAGGATTGACCAAAGTTGACCTACATCCTACACTATAAATTATTGTATCAAATCAGATTGCAAAAAAATAAGGTACGTACCTGAGACCACCAAGTAGCTTCATGAAGCCAGACTAAGAACAAAGCATCACTAAATCCCGGTTTGGGAAATTTGAGTAGCACTCAAAGAACAAGAGGTTGATTGCAACATTCAAGCCAAAGAACCTTCATTGAAGGATCCATGGTGCATGTTCCAATCACCCATAGCTTCTCAATTTCCATCTCTAGTTCTTCATTGTGACATTCATAGTGAGATTTCACTTCATCAAAGAAGGATGAATTGTTGATTGGATCAGCAACAAGAAGCATCCTCTTCAACTTGCTCTTATAGTGAACCTCCGTTTTCTACACAACCTTGTTTACAAACTCATCAAGTCTCTTGGCGGTCCAATCTTCTGGGTTGGGATACTTCTTATAGAACTTCCTCTGAACAACAACAAAGACTTCTCCAATCTCTTGTTGCATTTAAAATACAACAAAACTTATAGAGATTTGCTAAGATAATGAAACCAAAATAGGATAAACAAAATGTTGTATCATAGATAGAGTGGTCTAGCTGATTGAAATGAGCACTAAGAGAGTCAGCAGTTATTGTGAACCAAATATTAGTCTTGGAACCTTTCTGCATTATCTCACACAGTCGAAGCTCTTTCGATGACCCCAAAGACTGGAAATATGAAAGAGGTTGGGTATCAATGTTACAAAACTTGATAGGGTCAATGCACAAGGTTTGAAGTGACATGGGACTTCTCGTTTCTCCTGCAGAAACAATTAAAATTAGAACATTTATCGGTTTGAGGATGAAATGCAACATGACGATATCAAACTTTGAGTCATGGAAATTATACCAATTGATTTCGTGGAGAGCGGACCTTTCGTTGATGTAATCTTTGGAGTAAGAAGCTTAGTTTTACCTTTGTAATCTTCAATGGCCACATAGAAAACATTGTTGCCTTCCATGTATCCTGTCTTTATAAAATGTGAAGTCAGTTTCATAATGCTGTTCTTGAAAAAAGGTCTCACAATAGGAAGGCATACCATTCTACAAAGGAGAATGAGCAACCTAGATTTGTGACCAGGTTGAAATCGGTTGTCTCGTTTAACAAAATGGAATTGAGTTGCTAATGAACATCTTACTCGTTTAACCGTCCTCCTTGCGTACTTTCTTTAAGGTCAACAGAGTCAACTTCTGACAAAATGTAGTCAAAAAATTTAGTGTTATGATGGTCAAATCATGGCATGTAAAGAGTACAATCATGAGGAATGAATGAGCACCTTCAATATCATCTTCATTTTCCTAAGAACCACCATCCGCATCCTGTCTTGAAGTATCTACAAAATCACTTGATGTGAGTTGTTATGATATCTAAAGCATGTTAATAAAAATATATGATGGAAACTCAAACACTATAGATGGAGAGTAGCCAACATTGTGTGGAGTGGGGTTCCCCTATCAAGCACAAAGTAAACACTATTATCAAACATTGGGTTCATAAACTTGATTTTAAAATTTTGATTTTTTGTTTCTACAAACTCAAACACACTACCATGATGGTAGCCGGCACTGGCTCGAGTAGAAGGAGCCCATGTGATACACAATCTAGATACCTTGGTCTCTAATGCTGGTTTTGAAAATTTGATTATAAAAATTTGAGATTTTTTCTATAAACTCAAACATATTGTTTAGAGGGGGGTACATGGGGGATATGGGTATCAAATAGGAATGTCTCCATGCATTTTGTCCATACTCCTCCTCCTTAATTACTATTTTAAGTTTTTTTTTTTTACTAATATGCACTAATTGACATCCTAGACCTACTCTAAAAGAAAAATTTTGAATTTCATATTAAATCATCTTACATATAGTGGTGGGGTTTAGGGAGTCCAGAAAGGACTCTATGTGTTCTCGAAACGATCACACATGTGAAAAGGGTTCTAAGAGATGTAAGAGAAGGGAAAGAAAGAGGATAAAAGAAAATAATGATGGTTTATAATAGATACATACGGAAGAGTAATAGAGGGCTTCAATAATGGATAATGGGCGGGAAGGATTTCAAAATTTAATTATTGAATTTCTTCAAATGATTTCAAAATTCTGGAGGGAACTTGAAATTAATGGGCTAGTGTTGGACAAGTGCAACAACGTTGTGTAAAATGGTTTAGGGTTTGGAGTCTTGGGTTTAGACCATTTGTGGGTGTACATAAGGATGTGTGAATGTGTGGATGTGTGTATGGATGTATATATGCATGTATATGGATCACTAGTAGAAATCTTGTCTTATGTGACAAGTCTTTAATGACTCAATGTCCGGAAAGACAAGTCCATATTGACACAAAGTGGTCTTTGCGTCATTATGGACTAGTCTTTCCGGACATTTAGTCACTAAAGACTTGTCACATAAGACAAGATTTCTACTAGTGGATGTATGTATGCATGTGTATAGATGTATGTATGCATCTGTGGATGTGTGTATGGATGTATGTATTCATGTGTGGATGGATATATGGATGCAAAATGGATGCATGTATACATATATAGATGCATATTTGCATATATGTATGTACATGGATGTATGTATGCATGTATACACATGCACATGTATGGATGTACATAGATGTATGAATGTATGAATGTACATGTATGTGTGAATGTATGAATGAATATATGTATGCGTGAATGTATGAATGAATATATCTATATGTGTATAGATGTATGGATGCATGTATGGATGTATGCATACATGTATGGATGTATGTGTGTATGGATGTATAGGTATATATAGATATGCATACATTTATGTAAGGATGTATGTACACATGTATACATGTGTACATGTATACATACATGTTTGTATGTATTTATGTACAAAAATGAGTGTATGCATAAATGAATGTATGTATGTGTGGATATATGGGTAAATAGTTGCATGGGTATTTGGATGTATGTATTGATGTATATATGAATACAAAAAAAAAAAAAAAAAAAAAAATGAAAGACGTACAAAAATGCAAGTACACATGTATGAATGTATGCTCGGGGGGTGCGTTGTACTAAACAGGTACGAGTATACGTGAGTGCACAGAAGGGGTATTAATTTGAACACTTCCGTATTACGTATACATACAATAAACACATTTAGAACTGAAAATATTCACGTTTACTTATGCTAAACATATATTTAAAACGGAATACATCTGTACACAAAGGTGTTTAGACATATAACCTCTTGTATATAAGGGGTTTTTTAGAAAGGATCATGAACGCACGTGATTTTCAAACATAATGTAGAGTGCACCCCGATAATGTATGTATGAGTGGGTAAATGGATGTATAAATGCATGGGTATATGGATGTATAAATACATGAGTGTTTGGATGTATGTACTGATGTATATATATAGATATAAAAACAGATGCATAAAAATGAAAGATATACAAAATGCATGTATGTATGTATGCATGTATGTATGTGTGGGTATATGGGTGTGTATGTATGGATATAAAAAAAAGATCCATACAAATAAAAGATGTACAAACTTAAAAATAGATGTGCCTCCTAAAGCTTTTATGAGTTTCAACTTCAAATAACAACTATAAGACATTTTGATTAGAAGAATCTATATAGTCAAATTTAAATTTAGAATTGGATAATTTTAATTATTTGTATAAGTTTTTTCTTTAGAAATTCACGAAAATTTCATTTTTCACACTTGAAATTTGAAATTAGATTTGGATTGGCTAAAATCATAATGTTCTACAAGTGATGAATTTATCCACTTGAGTGCTATTACATCTTTATTGAGATGTTTTGAGATCTTTCTAAAAGTGATTGTGTGGTCTTGTTATTAGATAATAATTGTATTGTTTTAATTCAATATTGTTGATTATACTCTTTTGGCCAATCGTTCCAAAATTTAGACAATAATGAGTTATTTTGTATTTTTAACGTATATAGGTAATTTTTTTCAAAAATTGAATTAAATTAATTTTAATGTAATCACGAACTATTTCAAATGAATTAATTATTGTATACTTTGATTGAGACTATTTAATACATTATTTAAAATATGTTTATGAATGAAACATAAACACAAACTTTTTGAAATGAATTAATTATAGTGTCCTTTTCAATAATGCCTAAGGTAGAGGGTTCAATATCCGAACAAGACCACTGCCCGTCGGCTATGGATCTGCCTTGGATTTTGAAAACCACACAATTAGGGTGGAAAATACGCGCGAAATGGGGGGTTGTGCTAGCTGTATCAGGAAAGTGTGGATTTCTTGTGTGGTTCTTGCACATGCGGTGTGTAATGCAGGGTGATAGGGTGCGTGGTTCATGTGGGTGAGGGTAAGGCATATTAGTGCTTGATTTTGGTTGTAATTGGTGGCAGCCTGAATTAATTCAAGGCTCAATGAAGTTAGTTCAACAGCTCTTGGAGAGTGCTGCGGGGTGGCGGCCATGATGAACATGGAAATCCTGTTGTGTGATTTGTGATTAATTGCTGTACACAGCATGGCTTTTTGGTGCATGGTGCGGCAGCTGTTGTGTGCTTTTCCTTTACATACATTTTCTTTTATGTACTTTTATTTTCATATTTTTTGAAATAGGTATATTTTATATACTTTTATTTTTATATGTTTTTATTTTTATATATTTTTATTCTGATTCACGTTTGGAGCCCCAAGTTTAGCACTTGGGGACCCTAAGTCACTGGATTAGGGCCCCAAGTCGCTAGATTGGGGCCCCAAGTTCAGCACTTGGGGACCCTAAGTTGCTGGATTGGGGCCCCAACTAGATTGTTCAATTATCCTTTGATCGAATGTAAAACATTCAACATTACAAATAAATTTTTATAGTTAGGTAGAATTTTTCTTCCCATGAATAAAAGGACATAGTTTAACTCACACAGTTTTCTACATTTTGTATGATTATTAACTAAAATAAACACATTTTTATTTTTAGTACTTTGTGAATTTAGCTATATTAATGTTTGTAATATCTAATGTTTGTTACAATGATTATGTCCTTGTTTTAATATTATTTATTACTATTCAAGTTTTAATTTTCATTTAAATTATATCATCAGAAAATTAACAAAAGTTAATTAACCCTTTAACGTCCCATTTCAAAATTGTTTTCAAAGAACCGTTATATAATTAAATTATTCGTAAAGTCACCTTGGATTTGAAGAATCAAGAAAGAATTTTTCTTTATTATACTCTTATTTATTCACTCCAAATACTTAAAAGGTGTGGAAGTTCTTTACCAATAACTCCAATGTTTGATGAAAACAAAAAATGTAGAGATCACATTTGTACACTTTGATTTATCAGTTATTTTTTTAATATTTATAATTAGTTTTGCAAGATTTTCTCTTAAAATTCCCCTATAAATCTTGAATAAATACAATGTTTTTTTAAAAGTGTCAAACCACAACTTTATTTATAACATTTAGACTTATAGTTTTGAAGTGATAATAGGGTTAATCTAAATTCAATATAACTATGGCCTTTGTATATTATGATTCTAAACATTTCTCCTACTATTAACCTTTAAACGTCAAGAGGGTCTGGGCAGGGCAGCCTGCAAGGAATCTAAATTTTAGGAGTCAACTCCCCTTCCATCCCAATACTTTGATTGCTTGTGGATTATTCCATAATCATCAAAATGAGGCACAACTTGAAAATCTGAATTGCGTTTTCAGTACCTTTCTATAGCACCAATCTTCACTTGATTTGGTTGAGAGAAAATACTTTTCTCTTCAATAATTCCATCATCAAAAGCCCATGGTGCTTGCTTTGATGTTTAAAGGTTAACCTATTATTTTTGTTGCAACTATTCCCATACAAAATTCATTAGAAAAATAAATTTGATAGAAACATAAATAAGAATTATTTTTATTTCTAGGATTTTTTTAAATAATATATACCCTTAAAAAATCTTTTAAACCCTAAATAATCCATTAGAGCTCTAGAGATTCGGATCTAGGGTAAAATGTAATCTTAACCTATTAATCATTACTTCATGCCATGGTAGTTGGATTATCATGTACACATGAAGAGGATGTATGTTTTATTTTATTTTGTACGGTATTGTGGTGTTGAGGATTATTAATACTTGTTGTTGTTGTGAGAAAGAGATTAGAATGTGAGAAACATATGAGCTACCTTCGGTTTCAGGGGAATCTTAGAGGAATATATTCGAAATCAAACCCGGCACTTAAATTAAGAGGTGTTGTGCACAAATCACCTTTATATACTGGATTTTAAAACTGAATAGTCTTGAATAATTTATAAATGGCCTATATAATGTAGGGGTGAATGAAAACAGAAGGTGGTATATAGAATGATTGTATATGAAGTGAAAATGGGAATAGAATACAATAGTCAGTAGATAACGTTCG
This sequence comes from Pohlia nutans, assembly GCA_022496805.1. NCBI lineage: Eukaryota > Viridiplantae > Streptophyta > Bryopsida > Bryales > Mniaceae > Pohlia > Pohlia nutans. The sequence goes on along the minus strand of CM040106.1, from coordinate 5,389,526 downwards.
CGAGAATGGAGGGTTTGATTTGGAGTTTGGAGTCATAATCACATATATGTGACCATAACATAGAATGCAAAGTAGATCCACTCATAGACATTACGGCAAGAGCCAGAGGTACAACAGATACTCCCTCGATAAAACTCCTCGAAACAAAATTTAAACTACCAGATATCACCATTAAACACATAGATTACTGAATAAATCAAAACTATCAAAGAAAAGGAGGGTAATGGTGAAGACCACTACTTATTTCTTTTGTAATTTTTTTCTAGCTCAACGTGAACACTTGTCTCAGGTAGATGAGACGGGGTCGGTTGGTTGGTACAAACTTTCTTGCCTATGATAAATTCAATAGCATCACCAAGTCACGTACATTACAACAAACGCTCAGACGAACTCAACGGGAAGCGAACCCAGATCGTCCTATTGCAACACGAACGTTGTTCTCCAACCAACGTTGGAACCATGACTTGGTGACCACCAGCTAAACAAACACCAATATATACTTGCGCTAGTTCTAACTAATGAATTTTCCTAGTGTTACTAATCACTGAAGTCACTAAAGTGTCTATTCTCAAAAAAAGTAAGTAGTCTTGCACCAATGGCCTTTTGTCAAGTGGGCACCGGTGACCCCCAGGGAGTGCACTGTTCAAATATTGTAAATATACACGTGCGTGCACAAAAGGGGTATTATTTAGAACAAGCATGTACAAAATGTACGTACAAGAGATATATTGCTATTAGGCAAGAAGTAGATATACATGAGGCTGGAGATAAGGCTGTACAAAAATATATGTAAAGTAATGGTTTACGCGTTTACGCGTTCTTGTCAGACCTGGACCAATAATCATGCGTTTTTTCATCCACTAAGTAACGACGTAATTTGGATGTACAGTAGGGGGTGAGGGTCCATGCTCGGGTAAGGTTTCAGACCCTCATTTCCGCCTTTGCTCTCTGCGTTTTTTCTTTTTTCCTTGTGCGTGCACTTGAACTCACCTTTGCTTTTTGCTTTTTACTTGAACTTCTCTGTCGAAGTTCTCTTGGCGGAGCAGCTTTGCTTGCACACTTGCGTCGAAGTTCTCTTGGTGGAGCAGCTTGCACACTTGCGTCGAAGTTCTGGGCGGAGCAGCTTTGCTTGCACACTTGCGTCGACGTTCTTTAGCGGAGCAGCTTTGCTTGCACACTTGCGTCGACGTTCTTTGGTAGAGCAGCTTTGCTTGCACACTTGCGTCGAAGTTCTCTTGGCGGAGCAGCTTGGATACCGATCATCTTGGGTAACGATCAGCTTGGGTGCGGATCAGCTTGGGTACCGATCATCATTGACATCCTTTGCGATTCTAGGGCTCCTATGAAGGCGAGGTCGGGTTGCACCATGTCGAACCTCGTTTTATTCATAAACGGCCAGTTAGGGTTTTTAGGGCAGTAAAGGGTAGCCCCAGCCGCAATAAATAGGAGAAGTGGCGTCCATGATGGCCTTTTTATTTATTTGGAGAGGGTGGCGCTTTCACGCGCGCTTAAGTGATTGCTAGGGAACCAGGAATGGCAGTGGACCCGGCAGGAAACCGGATAGGGAACCGGGCATCGGGAGACGGGCCCCTGACGGACTTGACCACGATCCGGAATTTGAATTGGGCCGCCTTAAATTGGGCGGCTCACTATTCATTCCTCCTCGGTTCCTCCTGTCCTCCTTGTGCACCACATTTTGTGTTTCCGAATAGTGTTAGGGTTCACAGTGAGCGCCCGGAGAGAGAGAACAGGGTGCGCTCGGAGATTGAGTGCCAAAAACTTAGGCGGAGTTCACGGAAGGGAGAGAGTGCGCATCCGGGGAGTGAGGCGCGAGAGCTCCAGGAAGTGAGGCGTAAATCACGGAAGAAAGAGAGTGTACACCCGGAGAGAGAGACGCGCAACTTACGGAGGAGGAGAGAGGTGCATCCGGAGGCAACGGCTATGGCGCGGAGGGAGCTAGGGTCCAAAATCCCGGAGAAGAGAGTGCTTCCGGCCATTCCATAGCAATCGAAGGATTTTGAGGACTTGATCACGGATCTCACGACCATAGGATGAATAGGACTCTTTTGCAGGGTGTGGGACGTGCAGGATGCGAAGATGTTGGCGGAGATTGAGGGCGGAGCTATGGCGCTAGCCTTCCGGTCGAGCTACATCCAGGCGAAGTACGGGAATTGGACCCGAGAGCACTGGCATTTCACGTATGGCTTCCCGGAAACGGACCAGGACCTTGAACCGAGCAACAGAGCAGACTCGGAGTAGGTGAAAAAGTGTTTCAGCTTCCTCTTGGACCACGACGGATTCAAGGTGGGGGATTGCTTGAATCCCAAGGAGCAGCGTCTTCTCGAATTTGTGGTGCCAATCCTCAACCCGGAGAAGCCCACCACCCATACGGTCACGTTGGCGAAGGGCATCTTCTCCGCGCTACATTACAAGAAGAAGATCAACTGGGGATTCTTGGTGCACCGGAATGCCAAACGGATGGCAACCAGTCTCGGAAGTAAGAAGCGTTGCCCTCTTGCCCCATTCCTTTATCACCTGTACGAGAAGCACAGATGCATCACGGAATAGGAGAAGAAGAGGTTGGAGATTCCACCAATTCCGGGAGAGAGAGGTCCGTTCAAAAGAAGGCAGCGCATCCCGGAGGAGCTAGGAACCGGCCAAAGCATGCACCGAAATCGGAGGAGAGGGAAATGGCCCACCCGGTGGGAAGAGAGCGGCTGAGGACGCCCCAACCGGAGAGGGGGAGCATCCGGGAGGAACGCCGGAAGGAAAGGGAAGATCCGGCGCGGGAGCAACCCGGTGGCGCCAGGGCCATTCCGGAGGAGAGGAGGAAGAAGAAGGAGGACCGCCCGGAAGAAGGACAACCGGGTGGTGCCAGGCCGCAAGGGGAGGAGCGGCAAAAGAAAAGGGAGGACCCGGAGGAAGGCCAACCGGGTGGAGCAAGGCCTCGACAGGAGGAGAGGTCAAAACAAAGGGAGGACCCGGAAGGAGTCCAACCGGGGGAGGAAGGGCCGCAACCGGAGCTGAGGAGGAAGAAGAAGGAAGACCCGGCAGCAGGTTCCAAACCGGATGAGAGAGGCCCCTCCCGAGTGCGCCCCTGGGAGCAGCAAGTACGGAAGAGGAAGCTCATGCTCGGGAGCGACGGGGTGGAAGACCCGGACATCCAGGAGGTTACTCCGCTCCAGAAGAGGAGTCAGAGCTGGAAGAAGACAACTCCGGTGAGCAACCGAAGAGCTCGTCCCACGGAAGAGGACGATGAAGAGGATGACGAGGAGGAGGGCTCCGATGAGGGAGAATCCGGGGACGAGGGAGATCGGGAGCAGGGGCCAACCACGGGAACGGAGCCAGCCCGGGAAGCAGGACCACCCGAGGAGGCACAGAAGGAGGTCCCCATCCTAGCAGTAGAAGACATCCTCCTAACGGCCCAGGTAGCCTTGGATGTTGTAGAGGAGAGGTACACCCCTCTATTCACTGCGCTGAGGGAAGTGGGAAACCTCCTCCGGAGCAAGAATGTAATGGAGTACCCGGGGCTGGTCAAAAAGCTCAAGAAGAAGGCCAACCGGGACCGGAAACAGGCGAACCACGCGTCCTTGCGCTGGAGCAGAAGGAGGAGCTGCACAAGAAGAAGGAATACATCCGGAAGATGGAGGACGATATCCGGAAACAGGAGCAGCAAATCCAGAAACAGGAGCAGCACATCCAACGGGCGGAGGAGACTGACCGGACCTGCATCACGAAGGTTGTCCAGTTATTCCAACCAGAGGGGGAGGTGCAGGCAAAGGCTCGGCTGTACGACGCAAAGATCATCCAACCAGGAATGGAAGGGGCAACCCGGGTGAAGAACATTGTAAGGGATTACGCGGCCAAGGTGGAGGATGCATTGGTGGAGTTCCGGGCGTTGGCGGAACAGGTGATCTCGGAGGGCCCCTCCGTCCCTGAACTGGACGTGGTGGAGACCAACAATTGGGGCGAGAGAGTAGGATCCGGGAATGAGTTGCAGGGGACTTTCCAGTTGTCCGCATATGCCCCTCAGGCAGGAGATTTGGACAGGCTACTGAGGACCGGGAGTTGGACTCAGGAATATACTTCCCGGCCGGTGGAAGAAGCGGAGCCGATTCAAGTGGCCAACCCCGGACGAGCAAGCCCGGCGGATTTCCTGAACCCGGAGGAAGACATGGGAGAGATGGGTGCCCAACCGGGCTGGGAGGAACGACCAAAGGGTGGGCTAGGAGGTAACCCGGACGGTCAAACGGACGGTGCGCGAGGGAGCGAACCGGACGTAGAGCGACAGGAGGAGCACGGTGCGTATGGGAGCGAACCAACCGTTCCAAATGTGGTGGAGAGCCCGGAGAACCAGGAGGAGCTGCAAATAGAAGAACGGAGAACGGAAGAGTCGCTGCCCGGGAACTCCGGGGGTGGGCTGGATCCGGGATTAGTGGATCCGGCCGCTTAGGGTAGGCTTTTTTGAGTAGGTAGATTAGAAGACATTTTGTGAATAGACTTTTTAGAATTTAAATGTTAGTGACAGTTTAGGATAGAAACTGAACCGTGAAGAGAGCTCCCTGGATTTCTGGATCCCGGGATTCTAGGATCTGAGGATTTCCCGGATTCGGGCATTTGGGGTGGCTTCTTATCGAGGAATGTTCTTCATTCCTTGGGTCTTTTTGAGTACCACTGTTCCGTGTAAATGAGTAGAGGCGCATGTTCTTTTCCTCAAAGTTGTGTGTGTGTGTGCGTGGGTGCTTGTGTTGTTGCTTGAAATAGTGGTCCAATTAGTCCCTTGGTAACCGGATGGACTAACCGGGTTCAGGTGTAGAACCAGTTAAGAAACCGGGTAGAAGATTTGGGGGAGTTAGGATCGTTTGAATGTGGGGTTTTCTGCGCCCGGTTGCAGGGGATAATCCAGGTTAGTGGCTGAGTGAACAGGAGGGGGTACTCTGGTTTTCTCAAAACTCTTGGACGGGTAGTTTGGTAGAGGTGCCAGCACCCGGGTAGATCTTGTAAATTTAGGGTACGGAGGAGTCAAAGTAAAACAGTTCGTTAGGAATCCAATCGCTTCCGGACACCCCGGATACTGTCCATTCTGGTTAACAAGTCGTTGTAGTATTTTGGGGAGAAACTGGGTTGCGCTTGTGTGATCGGCTGTGGGTTTGGGATGAATCTATAGTTGAAGAGCAATACGGAAAGTACCCGCATCGAGGAGTTGAGTTAGGATAAACGGGAGGTGGTGAATTCCCCGTCACTGAAATCAATAGGGAAGGGTGTGTCTTTAAATCCAGCATCCTTAATATGCAAATGGAGAACCCTCTGAGGGAAAAAAAAGGTTAAGTAAAACCAGGATAAGTGGTTAGGATAGACCTGGTAGAGTAGGGTTGGATAAACTTTGAATCCGGACAAAATCCGGATCTAGCCATAGCCGGATCAGTCAGTAGGAAAAGATCCGGTTTAGTACAGAAAGAAGGAGTTAATTGGTGATAGGAAGAGAGGAGTCATCAATCCGGACCCGTTTCCGGACTTTTCCCACTTCACAGAGTCTCCGCGGAACGATAACCCGGAAATCACCTTTACGAGCATTTTTTAATACGAAAAAGTGCGCTCTAGGGGAGTATCCTGTACCACGTGCTACGACACACCAAACGTCAGTAGCTCAATCGTTGACCACTGTTTTTTTGTAAGCTCAATCAAAGCTTGACCATCCTGTTCTTTGTTCTTCGATTCGATGGTCCGTTCTCCTATTTGTTTTGATTAACCCTAAGGCATAGTTCACGGTCATGCAGAAAGCGGAACCCTAAGGCATGGTTCACGGGTAATTGTTGATTGACCGTTGTGGATGCCTGCAGGGGCATAGGAGCTGCTTGGACTCTGATGTCGAGGACGACGACGGCGATCTCTTGGAAGAGCAGTTGGAGGCGTGGAAGTTGTCCATTGGAGTGAAGCGCCACGGTAAGAAAGAACATGTTTCAATTCAAACTCCTGGATGTTAACGTCTTCTCTATGTTCCAAAATAAATTATCTATGTTAGAAGGGTTGCTTGAGTACTGTTAGTCATGCTTCTGTATGGCCTGAGTTTGACTAAGTGTAATGTTGTTTACTGACATGTTACTTCCACCAGTTAATCGAAATAAAATCCTAAAGTTATGCGGATCCTGGTTGGTTGCTGCCTCTGCAGTATTCCATGTTCTATTTTGTTTCACCTGGTTTTTTTGATATATTGATGTTGTGCTGGAAGTATTAATGCTACCTGCTCTATTTACAGGGAAGAATATTGAAGCATTATGGGGATCCTGTGGCCGCTGCAGCTTTGGCCGATGAAGCATGAACTATAGATCTTGCTGACCGTTTTATGAACAGTGAATGTGTGAAACGCATGGTTCAAGCTGACCAAGTATTTGTGGTTGATTGTGATAATATCCTCATATGTAGTAACAATTTTGCGGCTTTCTTTGCAGGGAAGTGTTAATACTACCTATTCTATATTTATTTATTCACAGGGAAGAATATCGAAGCATGTTGGGATCCTTAGACTCAATAATGATTCAGAGATGGAGTTTGACTCTGTTTTATCTTGTATTCTTTACCAGATGTGCACATTACAAAAGGCGATGTAAGATCGGTGCTCTGTGCTGCAACGAGGTCTTTGATTGCCGACATTGCCACAACGACGCCAAGGTGTGTAGAAGTGTTTGTTTGTGTGAATCGAATGTTATATAGTGTACAAAAATTGGAGCCCCTGCTGTAAATCATCTGATTGTTTGAAAATAAATTCAGTTTGACACGATGGAATGCTCTTGATCTTGTAATATAGAACACGAGCTTTAAATCATGATGTATTGTAATCAGAAAACTGAGGTAAAATAATAAAATGACATTGTTGCAAAGTTTAGTGATGGCGTTCTAGGAGTTAATTATCGACATACTCATCTGTTTTCGGTTTGCTTTTTAGAATATAAATGAGACAGATGACAAGAAACGTCACGAGATTGACCGTCACAGTGTGGAAAAGGTACGAGACCCTAAACTCATCTTAGACTTGCAGTTGTTGAATTTCATAATTGCAGGTTGGTTGTTTTTCATCTGAAAGTGAAGAGCGTGTGCTGAACGGGTTTTTTGTGGAGCCTTTGCAGGTGATTTGCTCATTGTGCAAGCACGAGAAAAATGTGCAACAAGTCTGTGAGAATTGTGGTGTCTGCATGGGCGAATTCTTCTGTTCCAAGTGCAAGTTTTTTGACGATGATGTAAGTTTGCTATTCAACTCGACTTGCAGTAAATAACAACAAATTGTTCAAACTTGCAGTAATTTATAACTTCAATTAGGATTTGCTTGGTTTAATTTATAACTTCAATTAGGGTTTTCTTGGTTTAATTTATAACTTCAATTAGGGTTTTCTTGGTTTAATTTATAACTTCAATTAGGGTTTTCTTGGTTTACAAGTTGTACAAGTACAACTCACTTGTCTAAATTCAGATGTGAACTCAAAAGGCTTAGAATTTATCAAGGTTCAGGATTATATACTTCGCTGAAAACATAAGTTTAACAAATTTGAAGTGTTGGGGAAAGACAACTGTATTCATGCTATCTAATGTTGTGTTTAAATTCCATGTGCAGGTCGATGAAACTCTCAATTTTGTTGACGGTGTTTCATCATACCAAACACTGATTGCAGTTAGCTTGAGGTGCAGTAAGAGGCATTGAGGTGCAGCTGATGTTCAGTCTTGAGGAGTGCATTCAATATAACCTCACCGAAGGACCACACTTGTGCAGAATGGATTAAAGACACCATTCAGATTTGTTGGGAATCTGGGGTTGTATTGTAAGAGATTATAGAATGGAAGAAGATTTAGAGTTCAAAATTGTGTCTGTAGAGTGCGATGAGCAGCACAACCAAATAAGGTCAGTGTTTTCAACATTAGGTGCTACTTATAGCAAGATTAGAGCAGCAATCCGAGAAGATGAAATCACCAGTGGTGTTTTTCAAATGCTCACGAGTGGAATGAGTCTTTTTTGTCAACCAATCAGGAAGAGAAAATAAAGGTGAAAGGAGATGTTGTATACATTAGGTTTGTCAATCAAAACGCTGGCTTCAGTGGAAAGAGGCCCATGTTGTTTGGGGAGTCTAGTATGTCAGCAGATGATCAAGTTAGTAATGGTGGGGACCTGCCTATGACTGAGCAACAAAAAGATCAAGTCATTGCTACAAAAGATGACTGCCCTTTATCGCCTCCAAGTGGAATGGAGGCAATTGGTACCGGAGAACAAGTGCCGTCAAGAGTAACCCGCCTGCGAAGTAAAAGTGCATTGTTGAAAGAGGTTCAGCAGTGGCAAAATAAGATCGATAACACAAGGCGCAAATTGAAGAAGCTTGGGCGGTACGACAACTTTGAGTTGGAGACAAGAGATGATGGTAAGAAGGCCATGTTCCATATTTAGTGTGAAGAATGAAATGACAAGTACCATCGTTCATGTACTAACAAACCATCCGAGGCATGTGCCAATTACTTGGGATCTCACATCAATAGTGATGGGCACATCAAGGCTTATGAAGGTCGAAATGGTTTAAATTCATCCTTAGAAAATCAGTCCATTGTAAGTGTTGAGGAAACATTGGCTGAAAACAAGGTTAGAGTTGATAAAGCGCTGGACCAAATCAAACAATTTGCTGTGGATTTCCCCACAAGTAGCTTTGAGATTGTTGAAGGCACTGCTGGAAACTACTCACGATTGGGGGCTGTAAAAATTCGTTGCATCCTAGATTCGATGTAGTTGAATTTGTTTCCAAAAATAGGGTCGTTGGAGTCAAATCTTCGTGAGCATATGAATGGCAAGGCTCATAATGTTGCAATTGGAGCTTCTATTAGAGCTGCGCAGCTCTAAACTTCCGACCCAAAACCAACAGGACGACCACCGAAGCCGCCTTCTGGAAAGGACCATGCTCAACGAGATTTGAGTTCTTTCCTTGTCTATGTCAATGAGCCCCATGATCATGTTGGATCGAGTTCTAATTCTTGTGATCATTTATGACAATCATAAAAAATGTTGGAAACGAAGACCCCAAGGGTAAACGTTATAGTAAAGCCACAAAAGTTATGTTTAAAACTATCAAGCTTTGGGATGGACCTAGGTTACATCATTTTTTATCTTTGAATATGGGTGGCCCATTGCTAGATACAACAAAAAGGGATACTAGGAAAGCCTTGAAGTATAAAGTCGGTGAGAATGAAGGAGTCTTCCAGCACCTTGCTGTTGTTTACAAATGTGCTATGAATCTTGCCTCAATACAATTGGGCACTGTTCCTGCTATGCTAGCAGAAGATGAAACAGTGGTGAAACGATCGGTCAGATGGGTAGCAAGGGATGATGTGCTACTAGGGTTTTGTGGTCCAATCGACAATCATAATTGTATTTCAGATTATATTGTCGAAGTGGGATCTAGAGTCATAGGTTACGAAAGTATTGTGAATTCGTTCAAATCTAATGTGCGTGCTCATTATGCGAGGGTTTTGATTGTTAATCCTCTGCATGCACGTCTGCCCAGATTAGTTGCTATAATTTAGCTTACATGTTATAGGTTTGATAGCAAAGATGTGCGAAACCAGTGGAAGAAAGTTAGGGTTCTTTGGAATAAACATCTTTCTGCTGTTTTTAGGCCATTAATTGGGCATTCTTCAGATGGAGACGCTAGACGAAGAAAACTTATGCTTGAAGATTTCATGAGTTCAGGAGGCAACCGGTTTAGAGTACCATGGGATGGTTGGTATTTCAGTGCCCGTATCCTACACAATAATGACGTATGTGGCCTTCATGATCAGGATTTTGTTCACAACGGAAAAAAACTTGTGAATCTTTTAGATCTGCCAAGCCGTCATCTCATTCTTGGCAATGAGAATGCTACTTTGAATCACATTTATTTAGTGTATCACTCGTTTTCAGTTGATAGGCATGGACTACAGGAAGGAGACATAAAGCGTGAAGATCTTCAGAATTGGACAATTGCACAGAGGTTAGCATCTCGCAAAGTGCAATTATGTTTGCAGCAGCTGCAGCAGACACTACTAGAGAAATGGGGTTCCTAACCCGCACAAAATCAACAAAATTTTTGTTGGTTCTGTGCGGGTTAGGAACAGTTGATTCGTGAAAATCAACAGGAACTTGTTGGTTCCAAGAGGAAAATCAACAGGAACTTGTTGGTTCCAAGAGGAAAATCAACAGGAACTTGTTGGTTCCAAGAGAAAACTTGTTGGTTCTGTGCAGATGACTAAATGTTTGCTACGTTAAACCCATTCTCTGTTGGTTCCAACAGATCTGTGTTGATTTTGTCTTGGTTTTTACGCACTCTCTAGTAGTGAGAATCCAAACCATCAGAAGGAGAGAACTAAAGGTACAGAGTTGTATTTACAAATTACTGCGTCGTATATAGATATATTCTTATCACCTCATATGTCTTTATTCGAAAGAGTGAAGGCATTGGCAAAAGTATCGTTCTTTTTTCGCTTGTGGAAATTGTAGCTCCATCTCGGGGTTCATACGTACAATTTAGCAACTAACTTTATTAGTAGACAGGCATATTTAGATATACAATTATCATGTCACTATAGTGTTCTATTGATAAAGTTGTTTCGAGACCAACACAACCATTTAGAAGAACCTCTGAGCCTTATGGGTTCAGACGCATGCGAGATTTTCTTTAGCAAAGTCAGAAGAATGATTCAGATTGAGCGAAATTATCATGGATGTGATCTAGTAAAGAGCGCTGGAGCAATTGCTCGCATTGCAGAGTTTGAGGCAATTCCTAAAGGGCCGCAGTTTGTCTGGGCTCATAAAAAACAAACTCATATTTGGACAGAGTTAGAGAAGAACTCTACTTTACCGTTGGCTAACTAAGGCGACTATGCAGGGTTAGAATCAGATGATCAAATCATTTCAGCGTTAAAGCTAGGTTTTATCGAGGCTCAAATGTTATATGCCGAGTTAGGTATGAAACCTATCAAAGGTTAACTTCTTGGTTTTAATGAAACCTATCAAAGGTTAACTTCTTGGTTCTAATGAAACCTATCAAAGGTTAACTTCTTGGTTTTAATGAATAGTGCACTCCCTGAGTAGTGACCGTAACGTAGTTGACGATGAACGTCATTACATATTGCAATTAAAGATTGTCATGCGTCCGGGACAAGTGTTACTAAACATAGTACGCATAGAGTAGAAATCATTCAATGAAGTTGCACGATGAAAGAGAGTGACGAAAGACATCATTTAGATGGTCGTACATACTTATGAAGATTGTTGGATTATGCGCAGAAAAAAAAATTCCAAAAGTAATTGAAATACGTAGTTGTTATCTCGGGGGACAAATAAGGGATCCAAACTTCCTTAAAGTAGTTCACGTGCTTGCGTGAATGCACACTATGGTCACCCAATTCTTTTGTCGCTGCGCACCACGCTGCAAATCTTTAAAAATCAATTAAGAAAAATATAACAATGATTTTGAAAATCCTAAAAATTTCCTACCTTCCAAAAACATCTTAGAATTCTAGAAAATTAAAATTTCTTAAAAACATTTGTTACATTTGTCTTAGTTGACTTTTAAAGATTTGCAGCGTAATGCGCACTGACAAAAGAATTGGGTGACCGTAGTGTGCATTCACCCGCAACTATAATTAGCAACATCGTAGTGGAAAATTTTCTAAGTTATCACAAATCAAAGTACTGGATATGGCAACTTCAAGGGGTTGAAAAGGTCCCAAATCTCTGGAATAGTCCCATTTTAGCGAATATAGCCTTGGTGTCTTTCCACTAAATGATTGCCGGTAGAATCATGGAAACGACTTTGTCCCCGGATTTGAGCGTCCTTGTACGGAGGGGCATGTGGTCCGCCGATTTCTCTAGAATGCATTGTAGTGTCGCGGTAGCTTGAACGGTGTGATTACGAGGCTTTTTCATTCCCAAATTGCCATGTAGATGAGTTTGCTGTCTGTGCATTGCGTATGCTTGGTAACCGTAGAATGCTGCTTCGTAGACACCTGCAATATGCATCCATGCTCGTAAGCAAACATTCATACCTTCAATAGTCACCACTCTCCATGTTGAACCTCGTTTTATTCAAAAACGGGCAGTTAGGATTTGTAGGGCAGTAAGGGGTAGCCCCAGCTGCCATAAATGGGAGATGTAGCGTTCATGATGGCCTTTTATTTATTTGGAGAGAGTGGTACGTGCTCTCGTGCGCGCTTAAGTATTCGCTACGGAACGTGGAATGGCGGCGGACCGGACGGGAAACCGGATGGGAAATTGGATGGCGGAGGACGGGCTCTTGACAGACCCGGCCACGATCCAAGATTTGAATTGGGCCGCCTTAAATTGGGCGGCTCACTATTCATTTCTCCCCGGTTCCTCCAGCCCTCCGCGTGCACCTGCTTTTGCATTTCCGGAGAGTGTTAGGGTTTCCATTGCGCGTCCGGAGGGAGAAAGCAGTGAGCGACTGACATTTGGAGATTTTGAGCGCCCGGGGAGAGAAAGTAGTGTGAGGTTGGAGTTGGAGAAGGGCGAGCACCCAGACCGTGAGCGCCGGAATTTCAGGCGGAGTTTGCGGAAGGGAGTGAGTGTGCACCCGGAGAGAGAGGCGCGAGGGCTCCAGGAGGTCAGGCGCGCATCACGGAAGCGGAAGGGAGCGCTTGGAGAGGGAAACGCGTGATTTGCAGGAGAGAGAGAGAGAGAGAGAGCGCAACCAGAGAGAGAGACGCGCCATTCACGAAGGAGTGGAAAAGCGCACCCGGAGGCATCAGCTATGGCGCGCAGAGAGGTCGGGTCCAAAATGTCGGAGAAGAGGGTGATTCTGGAGATTCCGCTGCGCTCGGGAGATTTCGGGGACCTACTCAAGGACCTCAAGACCATCGGGTGTTTGGGATTGTTTGGGAAGGTGTGGGATGTGCAGGACGCTCGGATGTTAGAAGAAATTGAGGGCGGAGCTATGGACTCTGCCTTCCGGGCGTCCATCCGGGTGAAGTACGGGAATTGGACCCGGAAGCTTTGGCAAGCCGTGTACGACTTCCCGGACACGAGCGAGGATCTTAAACCGGGCATCAAGGGCAACACGGATTGGGTGAAGGCGCGCTTCATCTACCTCTCGGACCACGACGGATTCAAAGTGGCGGATTGCAAGGATCCCCGGGAGCAACGGCTGCTCCAGTACGTGGTGCCAATCCTCAACCCGGAGAAGCCCACCACCCTCACGGTAACGCTGGCAAGAGGTATCTTCTCCGCCCTCCTCCGGAAGAAGAAGATCAACTCGGCGTACCTGGTGCACCGGAACAGCCAGAAGTGGGCCCGGAACCTCGTGAACAAGAAGGGATGTCCGCTGGCCCCGTTTCTCTACCACCTGTACGAGAAAGAAGAGCGCATCACAAAGGAAAAGAAGAAGAGGTTGGAGATTCCTCCTATTCCGGGGGTGAGGAGTCCAGCCAAGAAGAAGACAGCACTTCCGAGAGGAGGAGCGGGGACCAGCCGGCCCGGACCCTCGCTGCGACCGGAAGAAAGGAAGATGGCTCCACCGGCCCCTCAACCCGACAGGAGCAGCATCCGGGAGGAGCGCAGGAAGGAGAGGGAAGACTTGGTGCGATCGGGTGGAGCCAGCGTGATTCCGGAGCTGAGAACCAAGAGGAGAGAAGACCACCCGGAGGGAGGCCAACCGGGTGGTGTCAGGCCGCGGCAGATGGAGCGGCAGAAGAAGAGGAAGGACTCGGAGGTAGGCCGACCGGGTGGGGCAGGACTTCAACAAGAGTTGAGGACGAAGCGAAGGGAGGACCCGAGAGAAGACGAAGAGGAGAAGGAATCCCTGCAGCCGAAGCTGACCCGGAAGAAGAAGGTGGATCCCGCACCGAGTTCTTAAGCGGATGGGGGAGGTTTTTCCCAAACGCGGCCTCAAGTGGAGCCGGTAGTAGAGTCCGGACCGGCGGAGGAGATAGGGCCTTCTCCAACGCATCCACAGGAGCAGCTGGAAGCAGGTTCTGGACCAATCGAGGAAGATCCTGCCCCGGTGTGTCCACAAGAGCAGCCGGTGGTGGAGACCAGACCACAGGAAGGAGGTTTGTCCGAGGTACGACCTCAAGGCCAACCAGACCGGAAGAGGAAGTTGATCCTCACGCCCGAGGGGGATGACGATCCGGACGTTCAGGAGACCACCCCTCAACAGAGGAAGGGTCAGGCCCAGAGGAAGACTACTCCCCTGAACAACCGGAGGAAGCGTTCCAAGGAGGCAGGAGACGGAGGGGACGACTAGGAGGAGTCCGGAGACGAGGGAGACCGGGAGCAGGGACCGGCCGCAAGAAAAGGGCCTGTCCGGGAGGCAGGAGTGTCCGGAGGTGTACAGGAAGAGGAGGAGGCTCCGCTTGCGGTGGAGAACATCCTTTTGACGGCCAAGGTTGCCCTGGACCTGGTCACGGAGAAGTACACTCCGCTATTCACTGCACTTCGGGAGGTAGGCACCCTCCTCCAACAGATGACACGCTGAAGTACCCAAAGCGCATCCAGAAGCTCCAGAGGAAACTCCTCAGGAGCCGGGAGAAGAAGAGCGAGGCGGCCGTCCTTGTGCTAGGTCTACAGGAGGAGCTGCACCGGAAGGCGGACTACATCAAGAAGATGGAGGCTCACGTCCAGAAGGATGAGCAGCATATCCGGGGGCAGGAAGAGACCATCCGGTGCATAGGGGACACAATCCGGCAGTGCGTCTCCAAGATGGTACAGTTGTTTCAACCGGAAGGAGAGGTGCAGATGAAGGCCCGGTTGTATGATGAGAAGGTGGGCCAGCCGGAATTGGAGGGAGCAGCCCGGATGAAGAACGTGGTCCGGGAGTACTCGGACAAGTGGAGGCCTTCTTGGTGGAGTTCCGGTCATTGGCGGAGCATATGACGAGGGAGAGTTCCTCCGCCTCAGAACCGGATGAGGAGGAGGCCACCAACCGGGGTGAGAGGGTAGGTTCCGAGGATTGGTTGCAGGGTGTGTTTCATATGTCTGCAGAGGTACCTCAGGCGGGGGAGATCGACCGGCTAATGAGGATGGGGAGCTCCATGCAAGAGCACACCTCCCGGCCCGTGATGGATGTAGAGCCGATCCACATGGTCAGACCCGGAGGAGTGAGCCTAGAGGAGGTCCGGGATCTGGAGGAAGGCATGGAGGCAATGGGTGTCCAACTAGACAGAGAGGAAAGGCAAGAAGGTGGGTCAGGAGGTCACCCGGGCGGCCAACCGGGAGGCGCGCAAGTGGGCGAGCCAACCATGGGACTACAAGTGGAGAAACCGGCGGAGCACGGAGTGCGAGAAGATCGGCCGGCTGATCCGATTGTGTTGGGGAGCCCGGAAGAACAGGAGCGGCAGCCAATGGAGGACGAGTAGCTGCCCGGGACCACCGGGGGTCCGGAATCAGTGGTCTGGACTTAGTGGATCAGGCCACTTAGAGTAGGACTTTTTGAGTAGGTAGATCAGAAGACTTTTCCGTGTATAAACTTTTAGGGTTTTGATGTTAGTGGCGGCTTAGGATAGGAATTGAATAGTGGAGAAAGCTCCCCGGATTTCCGGATCCCAGGAATGTAGGATCTGAGGATTTCCTGGATTCGGGCGTTTGGAGTTGTCTTCTTATCAAGGAATGTTCTTCATTCTTGGGTCTTTTTGTGTATCATTGTTCCGTGTAAATGAGTAGAAGCGCATATTCCTTTCACAAACATTGTGTGTGTGTGTGTGCATATGTGTATTTGCTTGTGTTATTGCCCGAAACAGTGGCGCAACTAGTCCCTTGGTAACCGGATGGATTAGCCGGGTTCTGATGTTGAGTCAGTTAAGAGACCGGGTAGAGGATTTGGAAGAGTTAGGATCGTTTGAATGTGGGGTTTTCTGTGTCCGGTTGCAGGAGATAATCCGGGTTAGTGGCTGAGTGAGCAGGAGGGGGTACTCCGGTTCTCTCAGAACTACTGGACGGGTAGTTCGGTAGAGGTGCCAGCATCCGGGTAGATCTTGCAATTGTAGAGTACGGGGAAGCTAGAGTAAAACGGGTCGTGAGGAATTCAATCTCTCCCGGACACCCCGAATACTGTCCATTCCGGTTAGCAAGTCGTTGTAGTATTTTGGAGAGAAGGGGGAAACCGGGTTGCGCTTGTGTGACCGGCCGTGGGTTTGGGATAAGTTCATAGTTGAAGAGCAATCCGGGAAGTACCCGGACTAGGGAGTTGAGTTTTGAGAACTGGGAACTGGTGAATCCCCTGTCATGGAAATCAGTAGGGGAGGGTGTGACTTTAAATCCAGAATCCTTAAAAGAGCAAATGGAGAGCCCTCTGAGGAAAAACAGAGGTTAAAGGGAAACCGGATTCAGTATTTGGATTAGACCGGATGGAGTAGGGTTGGCTAAGCTTCCAACCCGGACAGAAACCGGATCTAGTCATAATCGGATTAGTCAGTAGGAAAGATCCGGTTTTAGTACGGAAAAAGGGAGTTAGTTGGTGACCGGAAGAAAGCAGTCACCAACCCGGGTCAATTTCCGGAAACTTCCCACTTCAGAGAGTCTCCGTGGAACAATAACCCGGAAATCACCTTTACGAGCATTCTTAATACGAAAAAGTGCGCTCTAAGGGAGTATCCGGTACCACTTGCTACGACACTCCAATTTTTAGAGTCGCGATGAATTTGTCTGTGGATGTCTATCTTTACGTGGAATCTGAATTGGAAAGAGGTGCCCTGATACATACGTTCACGGAAGGCACGAATCTTGTCCTTCGGAAAGGGTTGCACGCAATTATTGCTGCAACAAACTTTGTTAGAGACGGAGTTGATAGAGTCTTGAGTGAGGAGTTGTTGCGATTTAACGGCAGTTTCCCAGGGCGAATTCCTCACTATAGTGGTATACCTTGACAACCTAGCGGAAGAGGGTTGCATGAGACTAGCTTGGCGACGGTTGTAATTATCGCAAATTTTATAGTCATGGAGGCTCGCTCCATTGATATGGACAAGCCGAATCGCCCAAGCCCGCAATGAGTACCTCCATATGCGGTGGATGTTTACTTTAGAATGACTCCAAACTATGTGAATAGCAACGTGAGTGTCTCCAAGTGCACTGTTCGCACCGAGGACAAGGTCACAGCTCACGCTATGACAAGCTCTGTCTCCAACATGCAAGCCGTCGTTATTGAACAAAGTAACGCACTTTGTATTCCATAGACGTCGCGGAATGCTTTCACAATCCAAAACCTCGACGTCCATGAATTAGTATAATCCAATCGGAATGAGTATTTGAAAACTAATTAATAGTTTCATGACTACATGCAAGCGTACTTTAGCCATGTTATATTAATTCCTACATTGATAATTCTATAAATAAACCAAGTGTGACATTTGAGCATGAAGGTTGTATATTATAGTAAAATTCAACATGCCATTTTAGTAAGAGGAAAAATTACTCCATCTAGCTAATCTTCTCGAGTGTTATATATTTAACTGTAGTAGTCTATTCTCAGCAAAGGAGGGTAGTTTTGTTCCAATTGCCCTTCTTCGGTGGGCACTGGGTCATTCACATTACAATCAAATAGTTTATTCACGCCTGCCTCGTAATAGTAGACCGGAGTTTCTATCTATCTATGTATCTTTAACAATAGTATTTAGCTTACAAAATAGTAAGTCATAAATAACGTAATTCACTTCCAAGCCACGACACGTTCTATTGTTGAAGTTAGTGATGTTTAGGGTAAATGTAATGTAATTGTAATTTAAGTAAGGCTGTTTTTAGTATATAAAGGCAAACACAATATTTTAGGAGGTAATCCCCTTGAAATTAAATTTAATGTGTTCATAACGTCACTACATTGTGTACTTGACGTTAAAGATATCAATGACGTTAATTAGAAAATTATGGAATATAATAAATAGAATTATGGGAAATATATATATATATATATAACTTCATATTTGGAGGTGATTCAGATTAAATTAATTATGAAGTCCTTTAATCGGCCAATACAATTTCTGTGCGACCTTAAACACGTTAATTAACAAATAATGAAAAAATAACAAATAGAAATATGTGTGACAATTACTGAAAAGGTTTTTTATATTAAAGTCAACCATAATTCTAACTATTATATTTCATTTGTCATTAACGACTTTACTATTTTAGACGTCCTGTACTTGAATCCAAATCATCGCTAATATACATTGTAATAGTCAACACTTTGTTTCTCTCTATTGCTCTTATATTAATAAATTGATATTGTAGAAACAATAGTGAATAACCTGTACGCGTTTAGCACTCTGTAGAATTTTGGTGCATCATGTGCGGCAAATGGGTTTTTGTTTACTGACAATTTCATTCCATAACATGGATTAATTGTACAAAATGTAATTACTTAATTTTGAAAAAATACCCATTTTTTTGTATATATATACACATATATATATACATGTATACATACACATATATATATATATTGGTACAGATATGTTCCGCCTGATTATGGGCAGTTCCTATTATGTGCATTGGGTCCAAAACTTGGTTGATTTGTCACCCAATTGTACACAATTATATTTTTAATTATTGTAATGCAATATGAAACAAATGCACAATAAGATGGTATGGTTTTCATTATTTGCTTCTACTTATTGTTATTCAAAAAATCACAATATTTATTTTCCAAGATCTATTGTGTAGGAGGATAGTGAAGTAGCACAAATCCTTTAGAATTTTGGATGGATGAAAAAATAGTACAAAATGTCGTCTTGAGAAAGGTTCTACTGTAATCCTTGTCTCTATATATATGCAAGCAGGTGAAAGGGTTAAGTAGTGATATTTATAAAAATTACAACAAAAAATCATCCTTCCGCAGCTAAAACTAAATATTAATAAATATGTAAACCGCTATCATTAGAATATTCTATATGATTATATAGAGATTCCTTGTAATTTCTTTTCTCATCATGTATAGTACAGATTATTTACTTCTACAGATTTCATAAATCCTATGTTTTAGGATTTTGGCTTTTTTAATAACAAATTTGCACTACAATCTTTGAAATTTTTGATCGGACAATGAACTTTACACTTCGAATGTATTATGTGGTAAAACACAAACTAAAATGACAGTTGCCAGTCTATGAGATTCTTGAGTAAGAGCTCATGTAATAAATCAAATTGAACCCTTAAAGGTCCATAGAGCCCTTTCCGACTAGTCTTATACAACAATATTGCATTGTATTTGACATGATTCTATACTTCCTATGGGTTTAAGATAAAAACTGAAGTTAAAATGCACGTCGACATGATTTTAAGGAGCTATTGGAATCCCAATTTGGAACCTTCTTTTTACAAAAAATGTCAAATATACGCCAACGTGTCTACTACCGCAGGTGGAAGGCAGGGTTGGCAGATAATAATTCCTCAAAAAAATGCCGAAAACATAAATAACTTTATTATGTGTTTTGTCAAAATCAACAAAAATAAATTCAATAAAAAGCCAAACAAAAGTAAAACAAACTCAGAACATAATACTCAACAGAATTGGACAAAAACATAACACTCACTATAAATAAATAAAATGTTTAGCTGCCGCTGAAAATGAAGT
The DNA here is from genome assembly GCA_022496805.1 of Pohlia nutans. NCBI lineage: Eukaryota > Viridiplantae > Streptophyta > Bryopsida > Bryales > Mniaceae > Pohlia > Pohlia nutans. Next base: position 5,369,943 of record CM040106.1, on the reverse strand, counting down.
GTTAGCTATCAATAGCCAAATTCTTAAAAATTACTTTAGAAAGTGTCAACCTGAACTCTTTCAACTGTTATTATTAATTGTAAAATGAAAGTATCGACATTGCCTTCCACGTATAGTATCTCCATTAGCCCTTTATGGGGTCGTCTCTCCCGCAGCTAGGGTTTGAGTTTCATTTTTGGTTTTCTCTCTCTGTCTTGCTTGTTTTTCCACTCGTCGCCCTCGTTTCTAGTCGCTCGTCACCCTCAAAACTACTACTTTATTTTGACATAAACCAATTGTGTTGTTATTCATAAAATCACATTATCTATTTTTTAAGGTCCATCGTGTACAACTGATGGTGAAGTAGTACACAGCCTTCAGAATTTTGGATGGATGAAATACTAGTACAAAATGTCGTGTTGAGAAATGTTGTAGTCTATTCCTCGTCACTATATGTACGCAAGCGGGTCAAAGAATTAAATATTGATAGTTATAAAATCAAGAAATGAACAAAACATCATCCCTTCTAGGTAAAACTAAATAATATATACGCTCCTTTATCATGAAAATATAATATATGATATATAGAGATTCTTTAAAATTCCTTTTTTCATCACACATGGTACAATTTTTTTTAATTCTGCAGATTTCGTAAATCATAAGTTTTAAGATTTTGTATTTTTTAATAACAAACGTACACTAGAATCTTTGAAATTTTTGGTCGGACCATCAACCTTCCACTTGGAATATAGGATGTGCTATAACACAAACTAAAATTACAATTGCCAGTGTATGAGATTCTTCAGTAGTAGCTATTGTAACAAAGCTAGTCGCGGAGTCTCTACTTTAGTATTTACACCAAATTTATATTACAACTTCTTTTTCTTCAAGGTCCATAAATTTTGGTGACTCCTCAAATTTTGGAATCTTTAAGAGGATTACAAAGTCTATGTTTAATGCCTATTAAAATGATAAAGTACAAATATGTATAGGTTATATATATGTGTAAATATATGTATATATTTGTATATATACATATACATAATTATATATGTCTCTCTCTCTATATATATATATATATATATATATATATTTGTATATACTGTAGTTTACTAGCAAATTTGGCAGAAAATAATTCTAAAAATAGATGCCTAAATTTATTGGAAATTATTGGTATCTTTTGCCGAATATTAAATAATTTATAAGTCAAAATTGCCGAATAGTGAGAATTTTTTACTTTTCACTGGGTTTTGACTTAGTTGGGAGACTTGTCTGAATGTCAATGAAGAGAAGGTGCTCCTTTTGTAATCAAGCCCACTTACATTAGTCCACAAAGAATATGGGTTAAGTAGCAAGACTCTAGGTAAGGCTTTTGAAATGTGCTGTTCACAGATTTTTGGAGTCCAATTGAGCATAGAAGATGAAGTTTTATAGAATTGTGTTCAACTAACAAAAGTTGAGAAATCAAGTCTTCTTCCACCTCCAACAAGTTTTGTGTCAAAATAAGTTTCTATGCAAAAGATATGGACAAACCAGCACAGCATTGTAAAGGTGAATGCATCAAAATGCGTTCTTAACAGTTTTTCGAAGCTCAATTGTGCATAGAAGATCAACTATTTTGGATTTATTTAGGTCGAAGAAAAGTTTAGAAATCAAGTAATCTTTCACCTTCAACAAATTTTATGTCATATGAAGACTTTGTGCAAAATTTATGCGTGTTATAAAAATAAAGACTAACTAGGTGCTTCACCTCAAAGTTCACATATCCCATATGCATTGTTGGATACAACTCCACTCCACTTGTATAAAACACACAGCATTCTTGCCTCTCTAGACCCATTTCTTGCATGTCAACCAATGTAAGAGAGTTGGACTTGACAACAAGCCGAATTATAAAAATTAAAGGAGAAAACTGCCGAAATTATCAATATACTATTTTTAGGTGCCGAACGTACTTTTTGAACTTTAATTAATTATTAGGCAGCAAGGTGCCGAACTTGCTAGTATACTACAGTATAAAAATATATATTTTGTGGGATTTTATTTGTCATTAGTGTTCTAAGTACTGCAGTTTGCCTGTTGTTGTCGTTTCTTGTGTATTCTTGAATCAATGTATGTGTAGAGTTTTTAGCAGCGTCAGTTGTTTAGGATTTTAGGGTTTGCTAGAGGTATGAAGTTTGATGACTGTGGAAGATGCTGGTGACGCAAGTCGGTGACGTGGAAGGCGCAGCAATTTAAGTGGTGACGGTGGAGGGCTTCAGAGGCTTCAGTGTTACAGTGCTTTGAATTGTCTGCTTCAGTAATTAGGTAATTCTCAACCCGTTTATATCTTATGTCTTTTTAGGTAATTTTAACCGAGTTTCGCGGTGCATGGCCGTTCTTAGTTGATGAAGTGATTTGTCTGGTTAATTGTGGTAACAAACAAGACCCCAACGTGCTTACTGGCCATCCCATGATTTTGATTTTATGTCTGAAATTCAAAAAGAGATAGATTGAAGGATTGAGAGCTTTTTCTTGATTCCGTGGGTGGTGGTGCATAGCCATTCAGAGTTTAGAGTGTGATTAGTCTGGCTAATTCTAGTGTGTTTAGTGGCAGTTCAGCTCCAGGCTGTAATACTGCACACTAATCCCACACATTGAATGTTGCATATGATGTTGCTTGAATCATGCTCATATAGCATGTATGTTTTTGTGTTTGTTTGAAAGAGATTCTTCAATGGTGATATAGTTGAAACATTGAATTCCAAAGCAGTATTATGTAATGCTATACAAGCTCAATTCATTGATAAGTGTATAGGTTGCAATGTTTTAGATTGATCACCTTGGCCATCAAGAGAAATTGTTGGAACACATTGAAGATCTTATTTCGGGATAAAAGGTGAGTGCTATGCTCATCGCTAAGAAATCTTCTTGATTCATTATTGTAGGCACTACATGAATTTTGTCAACGTGATGTGTGTTGTGGAATGTGTAATAGTAATGTCCAATAGTATAATGTAACAGTAATGTCCAAAGAATTACTCAGATTAGGTCAGCAAAATTTAAACAGTAGTGTTTACCTTACCAGCATGTGACAAAGGGTAGTTTAGCTCGATGTCAGTTTAGCTCGATCCGATGTAAATGGATATACAACCCCGTAACAATATCAGCATGGGTTGATGTAAATAAGGTGGAAAAAATGAATTGTGCATTACGAAAATCATTCCGAAACTTTCATTCATGCTATGTTAAACAAAGCATACCACAAATCAGCTCGATTCGACCTAAATTGCAGTCGACTCAATTCGAATCAACCTAAATTGTAGTCGGTTTAGCTTGAATTGATCTAAATTGCGGTCGATTCAGCTCGAATTGACCTAAATTAATCCAAAACATGAACTAAAACCAAGCTCCAGAGAATCATAGAAAAACGATTTATTCCCCAAGTTTTAGTAGTTCTGCACATCATATGTCAACAAAGTGGTCACTTTAGCTCGACCCGAGCTAAATTGCGATATCACTGGTCGACAACGTGATCAATATAGCTCAGATCGAGCTAAATTATCAGAGGACATGGAAAGTAAATCAACTCAAATTGAACTAAATGACCTAATTGCACTACATTTAGATCAATTCCATCTGAAATCTAAAACAAAGAAGCTTATAATTCAGCTCGAATCAACCCAAAAGAGTCAATGTCTTCCACCAACTTGATTTTTTTCGATATAAACAACCATAATTAACAACCAAAATACATGGAAAGAATCAAATCAAATTAAAACCAAGCTCTAGTATCAGCAGTTTAGGTCGACTCGACCTAAAATCAGACAAGAAGATTGAAGTTAATGATAGGAAGATCGAAGATCGTTGTAGGTTAGAACGTCTACATTATGTAGTAGATGCTTTTCAGATTGGATCGATCTAAAATGTATCTGACTTGGTACCTATTTCAGAGTACCGGAGCTTGTATATAGCAATCACAACATACATGATATCTATGTCACTCGTTATAATCCTTATAAATTCAAGCCCTTGTTCAATTTAGCTCGACCCGAGCTAAATCTGCATATACGTTGTCCCAGAACATCTGTTTGTACACCTCTGACATTCTTTTATAGATAACAATACGTCTACTGTCATTGAAATACATTAAGTGCCACGGTTGGTACTGCCTGTAATACACAATTCAGCTCGTGTCGACCTAAACGTATGTCTCTACTCTCTGTGTACAGATTGGTGCCAAAGAAGAAAACACCAAAGGAAGAAGAAGTGAAAGTCTTTGAGTTCTTCTACAAGAAATCCTCGGAGCACTTTACCCAAAAAGATGCAGAAGGAGACGATCTGGCCAACTTCGGGGAATATTGCAACATGTTCAAGCCCGAAGCTGTGGAATTCTGGAGTTTGAAGATGATAGCCATGACACATGACGTGTGCTTGATAACAAAGCACAAAAATGTAGAGGCCTACCTCCCACTAATAAACATGGAGAAAGTGAAAGACATCAACGCGGGAAATAGCTCGATCATAAACGTGCACTGCGTCACGGCAAATACCGAATGGGAAAAGCAACATCTGTACAACCTCACGCTCACCTTCAACTTGGCTATAATTCCATTCAACATCAGCCCCTTAACATCCTCCTTGGAAACAACAGAGTTCAAAAGTATGGTGAAGGAGTTGGAGGGGAATTTTGACGATCAATACTATTAAGCAACCAATGGACAACCATTGATGGGGGCAAAACTGTGCTCCAAGATCTGGTCGCTGCTCAGAGATTTAGACATGTTGAAAGTCAAGCTAGACATGCAGAAGGAGATGATGACTTCTAGAACTGTGTCCCCAGATGTACGAAACCAAAGAGGGAGTGCGCGATCCATGGGCACACATACACTTAAAACGTAACAGAGTCGTGGAAAACGTAAGCTAAACACACCTCTGACACCTCAGACGGTTCCACGCCACAGTCATCATGGATCCTCTTCTACGAGGAGACCAACTGCGGAGCAGTCAACGCCTGCAGTCGTCAACGAGGAGAGCTTGGCGTCGGCTCTGACCTCATTGTTGGAGTCCTTGGAGGTGAACAATACTCCAGACTACGCGCGCTCGACCAAGGCGTACAAGACGTTCTGGTCGACATGCACTGATGCGTTCCTATTCGGCATTGACACAAAATTCTTGCTCCCCATCGAGCAACTAATAGATGCGCCCGCGCACATGAACATTTGCTTGTTCGAGCAAGATCTGGCGGAGAAGATCATGAACTTCCTTCTCAACAAGCTCGACAAGAGCACAAAGCAGACTCTGTGCATGATGCCTTGCGACCTGATGGAGCGGCCGAAGGACTCAAACTCCATCAAAGATCGACAATTCTAGTTTATAAATGGGCAGTACATCATCAGAGCCAGTTGCACGATGCGCGAGCAAGGATTTGCCGCTGAAGACATCAAAGAGTTCACAAAATAGAACTGCTTCATAGTTTGGACGGAGAATGATTAAATTCTTTGTTCCATATCCGCCTACTACAACCGCGTGAACCACTTCGGTGTCATCAAGCCGTTTGGGGCCACAAATATATTGGGAGCGCAGGAAGTGTGGAAGAACCTTGAGTGCCCTAAGAACCCGAAGGAAGCAGTGGGAGTAAAAAGGGTCAACTGGCCCTAAGAACGAGGGAAGCCCAAAATAACAAAGAGAAGTTCAACGTAATGTTCAGCTCGACTCAACCTAAATTGCTTGCTGCTATACTTGCATTATAAGTAATCTACTTTGTAGTCCGTCCCCGGAGAGTAGACCGAGGCCTACACAAGTTGGGTCGAGTCGACCTAATATGCTCATAAGTTTGTCATCCTACTTATTGCTACTCCATGCCAATCTTGTGTGAGGCATCCTCTGAAGGTTTAGGTCGAGTCAACCTAAATGACGTATGATAGCTAACAATGTAAGTAACCATAGAGGAATTTATGAAAGCGATGCAACTCCGGTTCGCAATGATCCACGTGACAAAATCCTAGAAGGATGCCAAAAAAAAGGATGCGGATGTATTGCTCAACATCCACAATGATATCAAATTAATCACGGCGCCAAACGACGTGTTTGATCTTTGGAGCAAAGTGATCTCAAGCGCATCGCACGGCGAGCTCATTGATCCAGACAACATGTTGAAGTTCAAGGACAAGCCCAACTGGACTCCCAATAGTGGGAATCTGAGTCACAAGTTCTTCAAATGGCAGGGAAATTTAACCCTCGACGACCTCGCCAAGCTTGCCAGACATATCTTGAACGTTTGCAACCCCAAGTTGAATTGCGGCTATCTAAAGGTCAGGATCAAGGCGATCTCCACGGTTTGGAAGAGGTGTTATTTGACAAAGGAATGGATGGAGAGGAGGAAGCGGAAGCACCTTGTGAAGAGGGAGCTGCACAATCTCAATTGTAATCTCGGACTCTTCAATCCGGCGGGGAACGTAGTGCCCAAGAAGTGCAGGCAGTTCAAAGAGGAGTACAATGTCACGAGGGCGACCATGAATGTCCTCCTTGAACGTCTACGAGAGCAGTACTTCAAGGAGGCTAAACATGTCAAAAGCAAGAACGAAAAGGCCGTCGACATCTCACCCTACGTCGCAAAATTCTTCAAAATCTTCCTTGACAATAGAAAAGAATTTGTCAGACCGACCGGAGACGCTCACTACCGGCTTTACGACGTGAAGCATAACGAGCACGCCGACTTGCGCGAGGGCACCTGGACCGCCGACACACCTACGGACTTGAGACTGTTGGTCATCGACTTCAGGACCCTCTCCAGTGTCGAAAACAAGGAGGAGTCCAAAACGGGGATGCCGTACTTTTATGACTTCATGTCATCCCTAAAAAGGAGAGGTGAACCGGCCTTTGATCAGATTCCTGTCTGTGGCTCATTATCTGCGCCAATATGACAGAGTAGACCTTGGTTGTGCATTCTGTAGTGAACAACGACATCCTTTGCAGATACATGATGGAGTACGCGGACTATTATCCGGCGAGGTACGAGCATTTGGGAGACAATCCGCCAAACCATGCGAAGGCGAAGGCGAAAGTTCTCTTGATCTTCTTGTAGAAGACCGGCAGGCCGCACGTCACTATCTCGGAGGGCTTCTTCGCTCCAAAGACTACCGTCTTTATGAAGCCCTGGACGTACAATGAGCTAGAGTACCGCCTCTACTAGGCAGAACTTAGAATGGAGTTCTACTTGAGGGAAGTGAGGACATTCAGCTATCCAGGGACGCATCTCTTCTCCGTCTACACAGGTGGAATGCTCACTAGTGCTGCTTTGGTACGGTGCCCAATACTTGGCCACATGCTCTTCAGCTCGAGTCGATCTAAATCAACAATTGAATATACTTATGTATTGTTAACGCTGTCACATTTCAGCTCGAGTCGATCTAAACTTCCTATCCGCAGTACTGCTCTAGTATCAAGTAACCAACTATATTTTTGAAGTTAGTATACATAATTTACTAGAGTCCCACAGCCTTTCATCTTGAGTCGAGCTAATAGTATTCTATGCAAGTCCTCAAATCAAAGCTGTACTTTAGCTCAAACCAACCTTAACTTCAAAGTTCCCCTACTCCTTAGCTCAGATCGGCTTGAACTACACAGTTTCCCCACTCCTTAGCTCGGATTGACCTAAATTGGTGCATTGTCATTGTATTATCCTTGTCTGCTTTTAGTCTGCTCATTCTTTTGGTCGGTCACAATTTAGGTCGAGTCGATCTAACCATTGTTTGCTCTTCAATTTTGTCAACTATTCAGTTAGTTGATGCGTGTCATGGTATTTGTACAGATGAGTTGCGTGAACAACTATGCTGTCGGGGCTAAGGAGAGTGCTAATTTTTGGACTTCAATTGCTTACGACTCCTTGACCCTCGACAAGGCAGACTTCTTTAAGGACGGATACCCTGTATCGGTTGCGGTAAATTATAGTACCTTTGATGCACGATCTACACCCTCTTTATCAAATATGAAAGCCCAAGATCTGTGGGGGAGTTTGAATCCTCCTCAGAATAAGAGGAAGGCTGTTGGGGAGGATTCCTCTTCGGATGACGAGGATGAAGACATGGACGATGAAGATTTTACTCCTCTTGCCAAGACCCCCGGGAGATCAGATGTGCCCGGTTCATCCGCATTGTCGGGCCAACCTCCTCCAACTCCTTCCTCCACGTTGAAGTCGAAGAGGAAGAGACTAGAGCCTGCCATCGACAATGACCTTTCCTAGTTGTTGGTCGCCTCGGTTGCAATTCTCAGAGTGTAGACCGCAGAGCGGGACAAGGAGAACATGATATTGCACCGAGAAATGCGAAGGAGTCAGCAAGAATTCCAACAGTTCACAGTTGCTCAACAGCAGCAAGAGCAGAGGCAACAGGAATTCCTTCCAGTAGACATTGCAGAATATATTTTTGACCTACGCTCTGCCGACTCCTCTTGCCACAATGAGCCCCCCGCCATCAATTTCTCAACCTCTGTTGCTTGGTAATCAATTGTTGGGTTCCAACATTAGCGAAGCTTTTGCTCCACCTGCGCCCTTGCCTGTTGTTGCGCCTGCTCCGCCTTCAACTGCTCCAGCGTCTGATCCATCGACTTTGCCGGCTCCCATGCAGGTGTCATTGAGCGCGACTGATAATTGTGCCGATCCATACAGCCTCGAGGATAGTCTTGGATTTGGCGTAGATGCTGGCACTGCAAATCCAGACACTGCCCACTCACTAGACACTGAAGCTACAACAGGTGGTTCCCAATAATCACTCAATGTTATATATTTCTATAGTTTCAGTTTGACTCCAGTTGATTTGTATCATAGGTTGAACATTGTAGGATTTTGGTATAGACGGTAGTAATATTTAGGAAGCTCAACTCTTGGTTGAGAAGACCACTAAGGACATTTTTTCCAACAATATTTTCTATACTTCAAATTTTTGGCCCATTTTTTAATTTAAATACTCCTCACTCGGCATTTTTGTTCATCTCTTGTAATCATAGGCTCCTTCAATGCCCTGAATGTGCCTCATGCTCAATTGCCTCCTGTTGTTCATCCCCTCCCACAATCTATGGTGGTAGATTCAACTCTGCAAACACCATTGTAGTGGACGACAGCCCTAGTAAGCACATTTTGAATGAGCCCTCAAATGTAATTCTCTCTGACTCTTTGTCTTACATCGGAGAGGGTGCGTGTGACAATTTTCTTTTTGATATTCCCGTTTTGACGTCTCCATCGCAATCTTGGCCCAGGGTTGTTAGCATTCCGAAGAAATGATAACATTGGGCGACGTATGCTCTGCAACAAGCCTAATCGTCGAGAGTACAACGCCCTCATGGAGGCTATACACGCATCCCGTAGTTTGCCTAGGTCCTAGTTGATTGTACAGTTGTATAGCTGGACTCCCTTTTCTTCGTAATGTAGCCGTTCGAGACTACATATTAATTCTTGGTCGCCTTGACTGATGTGTATAATTCTTTGTAATTGTAATATATCTTTCCATGAACAACAATTGCACTTGAGTACCCTGTGAGATGAATTTTATGAACGCCGGAATGCTGTCTACTTAATGTGTTATATCTTCATCGCTTTCTTTATTTCATTAGCAACATGCATTTGTTTCTCTATGTTGCTTAGAATAATGTGTTTTGATGCAATTCGCTATTGGGATTTGACTTCATCAGTAATTCTCTTCAGGCAAGGTTTGCCACTACAAATCCAATCTATGGTTTTGACCTCCAATGCACAATATTTGCCGATTCTATTATGGACTACCGCCAATATGCTATAATCAGTAAAGGAAACTTCTTGTGCTCGACAGCTACAACCTAGTCAACGATGGACTTTTCCACCAGGCCAATTGAGGATGGTGTAGTAGACAGCCCCCCCAACAGTGGCCAGCCTGTGTGTTCACCTTCTCCATTGCAGTCACGGATGCCCTCTACTTCTCGACGCTCGCCTTCTCCGTCCAATAGAGTGCCTCAGAGAAAGCTTTATGAAGACTCTGAATGCCCAATTAATTCTCTAGAAGTACGAGTACCTTCTTTTCCCGCACTATTATTTCTCTTTGTTTGACTTGCATTACGATTTACTTATAGATTTCGTTGTACTTGTAGGGTTCTGACAAGTCAAATAGATGAAAGTCCTCTGCTACATTAAACAATGCCCGAAAGACCCCTGCGATGTAGTCAACAAACCCGCCTTCTCTAATCCAAGCACGTGTTGATGTGCCTCTTCGTGCACCCTTACGTCCTCGTCGTCCTTCATTGAATGAGGATCTACGAGAGACTCAATCACACGATGCACTTTTGCCCTACAAGTGTGCCCCTCCTATTTGGAATGCGTGGAAGCAAAGGTCGTTGAAGCTCCAACGGCGAGAGATTTTGCGACAGTAGTCAAAGAAGGATAACAGATATAGTTGAGGTTCTAAGATATGGAAGGCATTAGCAATACTTAAGAGCCGATCGCATTCATGATACGGCTAGGCATTCTATTTGCACTTACTATACAGACTTATGAAAATATGTGGAGCTAACGGTTTTATATAGGATTTTACGCTTCACTCATTCTTTTTCCTAGCATTATGAGACATTATCATGATTCAACTACCATCCCGCAATACAAACACCCAAAAATGTAAATTCTTTTTATACTTCCTATAAATAGATGTCACTTCTGTAATCTTTTATTTCCTACTTGTATTCTATGTACTCAATTTGATCTTCAGTATGTCCATCTTCTATTATTTCAACCTATATTTGGAATGGTTTGTGCTTCGATTTGGGTTGGCTTAGCACTTTTTGAATTCTCATTATTTTGGAATTCTCTTATTTTAATGAATATTGTGTTAAGTTGTGAAGGGCTCGAGGTTGATAAAAGTTTGGAAAGTGCGGAAGCAAGTGTTAGGCGAGTGGAATTGGTAGCTGCGGAAGCAAATGACGATGCAGGTGAGGGAGTGGATTGTGATGATGACTTGGCTGCTGTAAGCTTTGCTGCCGAAGAAGCTTGTGAGAGGTATTCTGAAGATATAGACGAAGCTGCAAAATTAGCAGGAATGTTTGTAGCCAAGTTTTATGACTTTCAACTTTGCAAGTTGTCACCTAATGTACTAGCGTCAGAGTTGGAAGATATTGCTAGCGACGGTGAAATGGAAGACATCAACTCCAACTCACATCATTTTTGCTTGAATTCACCCGAGATAACACACGGTTAAATGTTATTCACAGTTTACAGGTGGAAGGTGGAAACTACAGTGATTGCGTTGAGGCTGGAGCTGCATCCAAGTGGGTGGATAGCGTGGAATTGAAAATGGGCGGGAAGAGTGTATGTTACTAGCAGGGAGACTATATGTCATTAGTGGGAAAAATGGAGACGTCTTTGGTGCTAAAAGCATGGATTTAGTGGACAATTTGCCACACCGATAATTGTCAAAAGTGTGGTTCACATAATTATTGTGAGTTCCAACCAATTGTCAAATGATGCGTGACTTTACAAACAATGTTCACTACTCCATGTGAAAAGTCTTGTGTATTGTGAGTCATATTATGTTGTAATATAATAATTATCAGGAGAATAATGATTTACCGTGGAGGGCTAAAATATTTTGGCAATTGACATTGAAGGAGAAGTTGGAAACAACAGCAGTAGGTGGCCAAGGAGTACTTACACAAGCAAGGGTGCAACTTGCAAGATGAAGCCTATTATGTTCTTCATGTGAAGCTCGTGAAGAACTAGTCGATTTCAATAGCGTTTTGTTCTCACTACATTGTACCTGTGACTTTGTGAGTATGCTCTACCTTAGTCCAAACTTGCTTGCTACAATTTTTGAGATTAAGTTGTAAACATACTGAAATAATTGACGATGATTATTTTGCAATTGTGTTGTTCTACATTTCAGATAGACCACACTCAATCAATTCAACGTGGACAAAATTTCTAGTATGTAATACAAACTAGTATGTTCTGAATCAGTTTTCTATGGATTTCTTTTTATTGATCAGGGATAAGCTATTGCAACACTTTATACAACATGTCTTTGTTTTTGAGGAAATGAAAGTTTTTGGAATGTTGTCGCGATGCAAATGCGCATATAGTGTAAAAACTTATAGTATTGTTATTTTGATGAGTTTTAAGATATCTCATTTAAAGAAGAAATGAATAGGGAATATTTGAGAAAGATTATGAATTGATTCATAATCTCTACAAGGTTTTAATTGCCTTGTGTTTTGACTAATAAGAGTCAAACTTTACATTTATCTTCTTAGAATGAGTTTTGATATTTAATTTGAGTTTTGATAGTTGTTGAAAAGAAAGGTGAAGATTGTTTTACCTTTCTTTTAGTTTTTTGTGAGTTTATCATTAAAATAAGCGAATGGATAGAGGTATGGGAGACTTTTGGGTCACCCAATTAGTTTTAGGGTGCCCATGTGGCTAGGTATGGGCTGATGTGTTCCCCCTTGTGGCTTGATAAGGGGGGCCTTCTTCTCCCGAACCTCATTCTTCTTGTGTTCATGTTTTAGTTTTTTAGTTTTGTGCCGTGTGTTTGAGGACAAGTGACTTACTGTGTATAGCTCGGATTTCAATGAAATTTTGAGAGCACGTTCCTCTTCTTGTTGTGATTCCAATGGTGTGTGGCGCTTGTCATTTGGAGTTAGTATGAGAAAGTTATGCCTTGAGAAGTGAAAGAGGGTTTAGTGCCGTCGAAATTCAAAGGCAGTCGCTTTAAACTCTTGTAGAAATTTGTATAATGATCGATTAGTTTTGAAATTTTGTGAGCACATGTGTTATGTTGATAGCTTTCTAAAAAGCTATTAAACTCTTGTTTTGGAGTTAGGACGTGAAAGTTATGCTTGTAGAAGTTTGAGGGTGTGAAACTGCCGCTCAATATAGAAGTTCCATTTTTGACGAAGTATAGAAAACGGACAGTATGATATTTTAAGCTAAGATTTACAGGCAACGTAGATGGTGATGTTAGCTTTCTAAAAAATTATGGCATCATGTATTTGGAGCTTTTATGAAGATGATATGCGTCCCGAAGTGGAGAGATGTACAGCTGCCGTGAATATTTGGAGTCTCAACTTCAGCACGCTATAAATATTGAATGGTAAATCATTTTCTCTTGAAATTTTTACAGATTGTGTAGCTTTGTGTTAGCTTTCCAGAAAGTTATAGCACACTTGATTTGGAGCAAGTATGTGTCTGTGGCATTCATTTGAATGCTGACAGTGTTTTTAAAGGTTTAAGCCTTTACACGGTTTGCTATTTTGCAAAATAAAACATAGATTTGGGTTTTTAATGGTATAAACAATAAATTACACTATCATATTTCCCCATACCTTGAATTCAAACTAGTTGCAGCTAGAAACCCCGCGTTTTCCCAGAGCAAAACCCTCTCTACCCGACATTTGGTGCTTCCACTGAGAGACGCTTTTGGGGAATTAGTTTTAGTTAAAGAATGACGGGGGATCATGATGGGGCTTCCGGAGGGGGCCAAATGAATATGGAGAATATTTTGGGGGCATTGGCCCTGTATATGGAGCATCATAGAGCAAACTCTGGTGGGCATGAGGCTACCAAAGCATTGAAGGGTGTTGTGGACAAAATTGGGAGATTTGATGGGAAGAATATCACAAACTTTTTGAGGGTATATGTTTGTGAAATGGAAGTGCATCAAGTATCTGAGGATCGTATGATGTTGACTTTTGACTTGGCTGTGGTTCCCGAAATTCGTGAGAGGGTGCAAGAAATTCGGGAAGATGTGTATGTGACTTCATGGGCCACATTTGATGAGAGATTGAGGGATGAGTATTTTGATGAAGATATGGAGAGGATGACTAAGAGGTCTTTCCTTGATTGGGTGGAGCAACAACCCGGGAATGATATGGGCCCAAATGAGCTGCTCAGAGAATTTGAGAAGAAATATAATCAGTTGCCTTTAGCAGAAAGACGCCTTCTTGATACAAGAAAGGCAGAGATGTTTTTGCAGGCAGCCGATGATGCATTAGAGGATAGACTCCTCTTGCTTCTTGGGGATAGGACCACTGAAGGTGGTTTTACTAATGATTGGAGGAGGGTGGAAGAAACGGTGACTCTTGTGGCCAAACAACGACGGGTGAGGTCTAGAGGTATTATTTCACGGACTGATGCAAACCCCATGATGGTTCCAAGGGCTCCAAAATTATCATTGGCTCCTACAACTCTTGGTGAGACATCAAAAACAAGCAAGAGAGTTGAAGAAGACAGTATTGAAGAGCTTATCAAAGGTATCAGAGATTTGAAGGTGGAGATGAGTGAATTGAAGAAGGCACGAGGAGCAAGTTCTTCTCAATCATCAGATGGTGCAAAGTCATTTGTGAAGAGATGCATCTGGTGTGATGTCATAGACCACACTCTTCGTGGTTGCACTGATTATGATGGTGCACTTAAAGAAGGTATAGTTTCTTTCAAGGATGGGAGGATTCGTGATGCATCCACTGACCTGCCTATGGACACTAATTTTGACAAAGGTGGAATGAAGAAAATAATGGATGAGAAGAGGGGGAAGTCGAGTGCTTTGCGTGCTAAGGGAGTTGAGTCATATCATATTGAGGTGGACCATCATACTATTGAGGCCTCTTCTACTCCAGCAAGAGAGATTATGATCAGAGGAGCACAAGCTATCAGAAAGGCAACCGGTTGGGAGGATCCTGTTGATGCAGTTAGCATCAAAGCATTTTTGGGTGAGGTGCAAAATGACATTGAAAATCATGATGCATCTGTTGAAGTAAAACGGGGTAGACCTGCAGAAGAAGATGATGCTGATGAGCCAACATTAAAGAAGAAAAATCAAGGGCTTAAAGACGCTGCAAAGGGTGATGGACCTGGTTTTCACACACGCCAAAGGCCTGAGAAATCACCTTCTATTAATCATCCTGGAGATGCACCACTTCCAGAGAAGATATGGGAAGATTCAAGCACCAGCAAGAAGGGCAAAGAGAAGGAAGATTCTGGCAAAGGTAAAACTAAAGGGCCAGCTTACAAGCTTCAATCTGATATCGAGACTTCTATTGACATGAAGGGGATATTGGAGGAGAGGATTTTGGATGCCAAGATTGAGTTTACATTGAGAGAAGCTCTTGGTATTGCCAAGAAAGATTTTCATGACCTTATCATTGATGTTATCAAGAGAAAAAGGCAAATGACAGCTGAGACAGTCATGATGCATGCATTGGATACTCATATGACAAAGGATGAGGAGATTGAAATCGGGCAAGTATTTAATATGATGTGTGATGCAAAGGGTGATGAAGAGAAGATTATGAACATGAATATCGAGGCATTAGAAGAGCAGAAAGATCAAACTGAAGAGATAAAGGATTATCTTACTGATGAAGAAGAAGATGATATTTTGAAGATGTTTGCTGCAGAATGTATGATTGACATCAAAAGAGATGTTACCAAAATTGAGCATTCTATTGAAGGTTTGAGCATGAAGGGATATGAGTTGATGGAAGTGAAGAGCTCAAAGAAAGAAGCCCATTCCATACTAACTCAAGATGAGGGAAAAAAAATGGTGGATGGAATGACTACTGAGGTGGCATATGAAGAAAGATTTGAGGTGGAGGCAAATGTCTTTGATTGTGGAATTGTTGATGAAATTGATCGTGAAAGAGGAGGAAAGTTGAATTATTATCAACCATTTTGGGCAAGGGCCACTACGGAGACACGAGTGAGACTTGGTGAGTTGGATGATTCTATCTTGGCACTTGTGGACCATGGCTCTGAAATAAATATCATGTCAAAGAGAATTTATGAGAAAGGCAAGTGGCCGATTGATACTCATCACGGTTGGATCATGAGGGCTGCAAACAATGGAAGAGGAGAATTATATGGGGCTTGTCCGGCTGTATGTGCAAAAATTGGCGATGTTGAAGTTGAGCAAAACTTTTTTGTTCAAAACTATGGGACATATCCTATAATACTTGGACAACCATATATCACAGCAGCTAGAATGGAGACCAAGGTCTTGGATGATGGGTCTCATTATGCACGTATTCGGAGTCGTGATGGCAAGAGGTCTCTGCAATTTTTAACGGTGTGACCTGATCATGAAAGAAACAGAATCCAGCTTAGAGATGCACCTCTAAGATCTGGTGAAGACTTTCAGGATTTCTAAAATGCACACGTGGAGTTCGGGGATCCACGGGTGCAGATGCATCTGAAATTACTATGTCCCCAAATGTACAAAATATTGATTGTGGTTTTGTAAGTGTGACGGAGTGTGGATTTTTGAGTTTTAAGAGTATTAAAGATTTGGACCCTATTTGCAGAAGGGTCGTTAAAAAAGCAGAAAAGAAATTAAAAAAAGTGAAGGCATTATTGGATGATGAATATATCAATGGTGTCTTTGAAGAAGAAGGCTTTGGAGATGATGTACTCCATGTTTTGAAGAAGTTGCAAGACAGTGAGATCAATGGTGATATTTATGATGCTATAATTGAAGTTCATTCACGGGCATTATATGATGAAGTATTGAAGGCAGTTACAAGTTTTGATGTTTGTAACAGTTATGGATTGAAGCATGAAGTGATGGTACATACAAAGTATAAGACAGTGGCAAAGAAGGTTAAACCAGTAGCAACTCAGTTACCATCTGATTTTGATGAGCATATCAAAGAAGCAGAGAAGGAACCTGGTTTGAGAGAAGTAAGAAATATTGGACACAAATTTACAAAAGAGACACTCGCAAATATGAAGATTGGAGGGGGTGAATTCTTGACTGAACCAGAGAAGAAGAAGTTTCAAGACATGCTTCTCAAACATAGTAAAGCCTTTGCTTCTTCATCAGATGAGATTGGGTGTGTGCATCCTAGTGTGGTTGCACCTATGGTGATTTTCACGGTACCACATGTGCCATGGGATTTGAAGCCTATACCAGTACCTCGGGCATTGCTTCCGAAATTGGTAGGGTTATTGAAAGAAAAGATGCAAATGGGTATACTTGAACCTTCTATGGCTCCGTATTCGAATCGTTGGTTTACTGTACCAAAGAAATCAGGAGCTTTGAGATTTATTCAAGATATGCAACCGGCTAATAAAGTGACAATCAGAAACAAAGGATCTGGACCTATTGTTGATGAAGTAGCTGAGGCATTTGCTGGGCATGCAATTTATTCTATAGGGGACTTGTACTCTGGTTATGATCAGTTTCAGCTAGCCAATGAAAGTAGAGATTTGACAACCATGAAGACTCCTCTTGGACTTGTACGAATGTGTACCTTGCCTCAAGGTGCTACTAATTCGGTAGCACACATGCAAAATGCTATGAATCAAATTTTACGAGAGTTCGTGCCTGAAAAGACTATACCTTTTGTTGATGATATTCCTATCAAAGGTTGCAAGGAGGATGATAAAAATTTGAGTGTTCAAGATGATGGTTGCAGAATATTTGTGAATGAACATATTGATGATGTTTCCAATATTTTGAAGAGACTTGAAGAAATAAACTTGACTCTTTCGATTGACAAGTCAAAATTTGGAGTTGATGAAATTTTGGTAGTTGGACATTTATGTGGGTGGTATGGAAGAAAACCTAATCCTGAGAAGGTTGATGCTATCGGGAGAATGAAAGCTTGTAGCACCATTACTGAAGTAAGGAGGTTTTTGGGAGCATGTGTCTTTTATCAAATTTGGATACCACATTTTGCACATATGTCTGAACCTTTATACAAATTATTGAGAAAGAGGAACAAGTTTTCTTGGGAACATGATCAAGATTTAGCTATGGACGGGTTGAAAAATATTTTGAAGTCACCACCAATTCTAAAGCAAGTTGATTATGAATGTGGAAGACCGGTGATTGTGACAGTTGACACTAGTCCAATAGCTATTGGTTGGGCTGTGGGACAAGATGATGCAGAAGGGAGACGATTTGCTATAAGATTTGGGGCAAGAATTCTCACAGAGCGTCAAAGAGCATATCCACAAGTGAAGAGAGAACTATGGGGTGCACTTACTGCTCTTAAAGCAGATAGAAATTATTTGATAGGAGCAAATGTGGTGTTGGAGACCGATTGTTTGCCTTTACTTGGTATGATAGAAAATTGTTCTTCACCTGATATTGCGATGCTACGTTGGATAGCCTACATCAAATCACTTAATCCGGTATTGATACATATTGCTGGTAACAAGAATCCAGTGGCAGATATGTTATCAAGAGCCCGGTATTTTCACGAAGAAGAAATGATGGCGTTTGAAGGAAGTGAAGAATTTTCTGATGAAGTATATATATCAATTACAAATGGAGAAAATTCAAGCGATGAAGTCTTGCCATTTAAAGCAGAATTATATGAAGGAAGATTGAAAGATATTGGCTTTTATTTGAGCACTTTAAAGAGACATAAAGATTGGTCAGAGAAGACTTTCAAGGATATTAGACATCGTGCTTATGATTATCTTTTGCGAGATGGTTTTCTCTGGAAGAGGGCAAAAAGGGGTGATGGTATGCCATTGAGAGTAGTGGACGATTCTGAGACTAAAACCCAAGTTCTTAAAGAATTTCATGATACACTTTGGGCCGGTCATAGAGGAATTTGGGCCACTTATACTAAAATCAAAGAGCGTTATTGGTGGAAAGGATTATATAAAGATGTTGAAGAATTTGTGGCTTCATGTGTTGTTTGTCAATTGCAATCTAAAGTGAGATTTAGGGATGAACTACATCCCACTTATCCTCTTGCCATTCATTTTCAATGGATGATTGACTTAGTTGCAATGCCACATGGACTTTGGGGTATGAAATATCTTGTTTTGGCAAGAGAAGAACTCTCAAACTTTGTTGAAGGTAGAGCTCTTCGAAGCAAAGCAACGGAGGGGATTTGCAAATTTATACTTGAAGATATTTTCAGTCGATATGGGAGCATTGGCAAGATGAGGGCTGACAGAGGAGAATTGGATGTAGCTGAAGCAAGAGAATTTTTCAACCGATACGGTGTGCAGTTAAGGCTAACAACTGCATATAATCCTGAGGCTAATGGAAAGATTGAGAGAGGTCATCCACCCATTGTTCAAGCATTGGTTAAGGCTTGCAAAGGGAAACTAAAGTTCTGGCCTAAGTTACTTCCATTTGCTTTATGGGCTGACAGAACTACCCATAGCACTGTTACTGGTTACATGCCTGTGGAGCTTATGTATGGACAAAAACCTTTAATGCCTGTTGAGGAGTCTATTCCTACATGGGTATTTTTGTCATGGGAAGATGGTATTACACGAGAAAAACTCTTAGAGCTCCGTATTAGACAGCTTGGAAAATTACCTGAGGATCAACAAATGGCATTAGAAAAACTTAAAGCTGCGAGACTGAGCAATAAGGAGAGATTTGATAGAACTCATCGGTTGAGGACCAAAAATATTGAAGAAGGGGATTGGGTTTTAGTGTTTGATAGCACTTTGGAGCATCAACACAGTACACTGAGAAAGTTTGCTAAACGGTGGTTTGGACCTTATGTGGTAATAAAAGTGCATGATAACGCCACTTATTCACTTCGAGAATTAGATGGTACTCCTTGTAGGATACCAGTGGCGGGCAAACGGATCAAAGCTTTTCGACGGAGAGATGGAAGATTTAATGAAGAAGACTTAAATGTAATATTGCCTGCATTGCAAGATCACGAAGTTGATGAAGATGAAGAAATTAATGAAGATCAACTCGAGAGTGAAGATGATCAAGAAGATGACTGAGTTTGGCACATACCGGAGGATGTGCAGGTTTAGAGGGGGTGAATGTCGCGATGCAAATGCGCATATAGTGTAAAAACTTATAGTATTGTTATTTTGATGAGTTTTAAGATATCTCATTTAAAGAAGAAATGAATAGGGAATATTTGAGAAAGATTATGAATTGATTCATAATCTCTACAAGGTTTTAATTGCCTTGTGTTTTGACTAATAAGAGTCAAACTTTACATTTATCTTCTTAGAATGAGTTTTGATATTTAATTTGAGTTTTGATAGTTGTTGAAAAGAAAGGTGAAGATTGTTTTACCTTTCTTTTAGTTTTTTGTGAGTTTATCATTAAAATAAGCGAATGGATAGAGGTATGGGAGACTTTTGGGTCACCCAATTAGTTTTAGGGTGCCCATGTGGCTAGGTATGGGCTGATGTGTTCCCCCTTGTGGCTTGATAAGGGGGGCCTTCTTCTCCCGAACCTCATTCTTCTTGTGTTCATGTTTTAGTTTTTTAGTTTTGTGCCGTGTGTTTGAGGACAAGTGACTTACTGTGTATAGCTCGGATTTCAATGAAGTTTTGAGAGCACGTTCCTCTTCTTGTTGTGATTCCAATGGTGTGTGGCGCTTGTCATTTGGAGTTAGTATGAGAAAGTTATGCCTTGAGAAGTGAAAGAGGGTTTAGTGCCGTCGAAATTCAAAGGCAGTCGCTTTAAACTCTTGTAGAAATTTGTATAATGATCGATTAGTTTTGAAATTTTGTGAGCACATGTGTTATGTTGATAGCTTTCTAAAAAGCTATTAAACTCTTGTTTTGGAGTTAGGACGTGAAAGTTATGCTTGTAGAAGTTTGAGGGTGTGAAACTGCCGCTCAATATAGAAGTTCCATTTTTGACGAAGTATAGAAAACGGACAGTATGATATTTTAAGCTAAGATTTACAGGCAACGTAGATGGTGATGTTAGCTTTCTAAAGCATTATGGCATCATGTATTTGGAGCTTTTATGAAGATGATATGCGTCCCGAAGTGGAGAGATGTACAGCTGCCGTGAATATTTGGAGTCTCAACTTCAGCACGCTATAAATATTGAATGGTAAATCATTTTCTCTTGAAATTTTTACAGATTGTGTAGCTTTGTGTTAGCTTTCCAGAAAGTTATAGCACACTTGATTTGGAGCAAGTATGTGTCTGTGGCATTCATTTGAATGCTGACAGTGTTTTTAAAGGTTTAAGCCTTTACACGGTTTGCTATTTTGCAAAATAAAACATAGATTTGGGTTTTTAATGGTATAAACAATAAATTACACTATCATATTTCCCCATACCTTGAATTCAAACTAGTTGCAGCTAGAAACCCCGCGTTTTCCCAGAGCAAAACCCTCTCTACCCGACAATGTACAATTCACAAACTTAGGGCCATGTTGGCAGAAGAAAGAGTGTCTCTTGAACTTGGTCATCAGTACTAAATTTGCGGAGGATCTTAGGAGTTAAACCCAGAAGAGAGGTTGAAATGATTAAATAGAGAGGTGGACTATGTCCCAAAACAAGGGTTTCATGGACAAGAACTCATTCTAGGCATCCCAATGGACATTGTGGTAGATGAAATTTGGCCTCTTATTCAAAAGGAAAAAGTTGCTAATCGGCTATATGAAGTGCATAGTATGCTCAACATGCATTTAGTGTCAAAATTTTGGTTAGTTTTTGTAGACATGAGTCTTCCCATGCATGAACAACATATGTTGTTGCTTAATAAACGAGGTATGGATTCATTCATGGCCGCAACAGGTTGTTTAGGACGCCTAGCTAGGCAATATAGTAGTTGATCCCCTTGTTCTTTTACTATATTAAAATTTTCTTACTTTTACTGGAATATTGTGTAATTTGTGCAAACTTTTGCGAGTTATAGCATGTATGCATCTACTATAGCAAATACAAACATGTTCTCCTCAAACGTTGCAGCATAACGTAGCTAATTGTAGAAAACGTAGCTAAAACGATGCTTTAGTCATATCAACGTAGCTTTCCATCAGTTTGGGGGTCAAAATCAAGTAAACGTAACTAAACTACCTAAATTTTCTAGACATAGCTATTGAGACGTAGCTCCTAGTGTACTGTTTTAGAAGTGCCTTCTTGTGCCTCCTCCCCTTTGTCTTGCCCCTTGTTCCTTCATCGCTCAAGTTTTTGGAAAGGTTTAAGGTGGGTCGCGTTTCCTCTTCAAAATTTTCTTCCTAATCAAAATCATACTCATCATTTTTGGACTCGTCCATGAGGCTTGCTATATAACTTGTGCATGCCATAACTAGGTTCAAGGAGGGATTGAAAAAATAGACATATAAGTTGAGAGAAAGCAATGAGTTGTGAATTGGTGAGATGGTGCTTTTGTAGGAGAACATTAAGTTAAATAAACGTGAGTTTTGTAGTCCTGAGAACATTCTATTGAATAAACATATGCTTTGACAGTTAAAAGCAGGAAATAATTTTACCTTAGCTGCAAGCTGGCCAACGCTACCAAGATTTGGACGCGCTGGGAGGACAATCATATGTTGGAGCCACAAAAACAAAAACATTGTTGCGCATCCACAAACCGTGTTGCATGAATACCGATGTTGCAGCTATAAAAAGAGGTGAGATGTCCTACGCACAAATGGCTGCAAGCTGCAGCCAGTCGTTGCAGTCTTTGTTGACAAAGATACATTTGGAAGGCTAAGAATGGCTCGCTATTTTTAACAAGTCATTGAATACTACCTTAGAAGCTCAACCAAGGCACTGTTAGGGATGCTATTTGAGCCAACCAGTCAATTTCCTTTATTTTATCTAATCAATCAGATTTTAAAGAATATATCCCATATGTATCTTTTATAGTTACTAAATATAACAAATTTTTAGTCATTTAGTCCGGTTTTTTGCCTCTACTCTTAAGATACAACCAGTTATTTTGGAAAATCAACCGGCTCACTTGTAACTAACCGCCAGTTCTTCCCAGACAGTTAACCAGGGCTATAACAACAGTGAAAAATGATGGAAAACAACTGCAAGATTTTTGACGACCTGGGAGCGCAACAACATCTTGCAGCATCTCATAAATCTTCCAACTAGAACATTGTGCCGCTTATACCGGTAGCGCAGCTGAAGAAGTCTGTTGAGGTCGATAAGCGTGGGCCTAGAGTCGATGTGCGGGGGCCTTTTGAGTGCGTTTGGGTTGGCTCTGGCTGGTGGTATTGATCTCAAAGCTCTCATTGGTGTCTGCATCATTGCAAGTATTGCTCGGGATCTGAGGACTATACTTTACGTTTGTCTCTAGGCGTCTCGGCTGAGTAACATCTGTACCCTATTCAAATCCCTGTTGCGCTTATAGATAGGCTTCTTTGTTTTCCTTCCTCATGCGCATGTAGAGAGGATTTGTGGAATCAAAACCGGGATTTAATTCTTTGTCTAGGAAAATCATAGATGATCTTTGGATTTTTCAGACTGGAATTACTAGTCTCTTTGATCTTAGCAGCAAGATTTTTTTAAGATTTTGGACCGAAATTGTAACTTTGAGTTGCAACAAAATGATTATTTGAAGGTGTTGGAGATACTAATCCATTAGGATCTCCGTATCTTCTGTAGAGATACTGCAGCTAGACGCCATTAGCTTAATATCAGACATGTAATTAGCCAGAGTTAATTTGTTTATGGGAATCAGCTACTCTCTGACAAGAGTATAGTGTCTCATTCAGTTAGCCAGGGGTTAGTTAGTTACCTAACCCATATATAACAAGTCAAGAGCCTAACTTCAAAATTATTTGTCATTAGGCTCACTTGTCGTGACTTGATTTACAATATGGTATCAGAGCCCTGTGTGGCAAGCGACTTTTTCTTACTCACTATTTACTGAATAGTGCAGACAGTGGTAGAATAGTTTTGACTATTGCAGGACAGTGCTCACTATAGTAGAACACTGTAGAAGCTGCAGGATCACACCTAGTTGAGACAAATCAAAGTTCTAGGCCAATATGGCATTCAGAGACACCTCCATGGGAGATGCTTCCAAGTTAGAAAGAAAATCCAAACTATAGTGTCTGGAACCTCAAAATGAGAAATATGATGACTAGAGAGGACACCTGGAAGTTAGTAGAACCACTAGTTGGAACCATAGCTCCTACACATCCAGCAGAAATAGCTGCTCTTCAAGTCCAGAAAAACAAGGCCCCCACCATGATAGCACTTTCTATCAAGGACAATGTAATTTCCTACATAGCAAATATTACAGAACCAGAAGAATGCTGGAACTTACTGAAAAGCTTGTATGCTAGCAACACTAACAGTAGGAAACTCGTGTTTAGAAGTAGACTGACCAATCTCAAAATGGAAGAGGGAGCATCTATGTCATTGTTTCTACAGGGTTTGAAGGAACTACTGAATGAATTTGCCTGCATTGGTGAAGTCATAGCAAACTCCAAAGTAGTAGAATAGGTTCTCATGGCTCTTCCAAAGAACTTCGAAGGATTAGTTAACACGGTCATGTACCGACCGTCACTACCGACAGCCTCAGAATTGACCGTGATTCTTATACAGGACGATCAGAGGAGAGATATCAAGGAAAATAAAAACGAAGGAGAAGTACTGCTGACGAAGGGAGGATACAAGAAACCCCTCACGCAACGCAAGGAAGGAGGACAAAAGTCAAGCAAAAAGGTCGACGGAGAATGCCATTACTGTGGAAGCGACGATCACATGATGAAGACTTGTCCGGATTTAGCCGCGGAGTTGAAGAAAAGGAAGGCGGAACGGATGGAGCGATCTGCCGCAAGCCAGTCTGTTAACCTCATAGACAACTTCGGCGACGACGACGATTTCAACTCCGACTCAAAGGAAGAACCAGACCGCGACACCGAACTTGCAGTGAACTTCACCGAAGTGAACTTGGCCGATCATCGCAAGTCCTCATCGATAGACGATTGATATGTCGATACTGGTGCTACTAAGCATGTTACTGGTCAGAGAGAATCGCTTAGCGAGCTAGGACCTGGAAACCGATCCAAAGTTAGAACGGCAGGTGGAGAGACACTACTTGTGGAAGGAAATGGGAATGTCGAAAATCCCACAAATTACGGGAAAATAAGATTTGAAAGTCTTTTGTACATCCCAGGATTTACCCAAAACTTACTTCCAGAAGGCTCCATAACTGACAACAAAGAAAAAAGGATGGTACTCTTTGATTCTAACAACGTATGGATACTTAGAGATTTTCCACTGCCGAGTCTCTATCAAATAGTCGCACTAGGTCATAGAAATAGAAAAAATGGCCTCTATTGCTTTAGACCACCAAAAAATAGCCTCAATTCAGTCATACCGACTGCAGGTCCAAGGTCACTACAGAACTTGCTGACTTTGCACAAGAGACTGGGGCATTCAAGCTTCAGAACCATTGTAACTATGCAACAAAAGACAAAGGTGATTGGGCTTCCACCAATGAGCCACGCACAACTCCCCGTGCCAGAGTGTCTAGCCTGCCATTTCGGCAAATAGTGTCGCGCCAGGACACCATCACCGCCAGCTACCGCATGCACATGACCACAAGAGCCGCATCTGATAGATCTACCAGTAGTGACGGCATCTGTCACGAGCACAGGAAGCAACGGATTCAACGGCGCCCATCGAGCTTCACAGCCCCTTGCACTGGTTTACTCCGATATTTTCGGGCTTCTTGCCAAACCGTCGCCATTGGAATCCAAGTACTTACTCACAGTCACAGATGACTACAGTAAGTTCACTTGGATTTACTTCTTGAAGAAGTAAAGTGACACATTGATCAAGTTCAAACACTTTAAATCCATGATAGAATTACAGATACCATTCAGGTTTAAGGCTATTCGCTCTAACAGGGGAGGCAAATATATTGCCAAAAGTTTTGTCAAATTTTGTGAAGATTCAGGGATTGTTCAAAAATTTACCCAATCCTACACTCCTCATCAAAATGGAGTCGCCGAACGAAAAACCCGAAGCCTGTTGGAAAAAGCTAGGACCATGGCGTATGAGAGCAATGTGCCTGCTCACCTCTGGACAGAAGCGGTGTCCACCGCAAAATTACCTTATCAACATGACTTCAACAAGAGCGAACGGTGGTGACACACCGTATGAACGGCTCACAGGTTCTTAGCCCTTTGATTCTCATCTGAAATTTTTTGGTTGTCGCTCATTCGTCTTGGACACTACAGCATCTCGAAAAAAGTGGTCACCTAGAGCCATTGAATGTATATTATTGGGCTATGACCATGAATCCAAGGGATTCAAGAATTATCACAGAAGCACCAGAAAGATTGTGATATCTAAAGATGCCACATTTGATGAGGCCCACTATCCTCTAGCCTCCGGTGATGCAGGCTCCATTGAGTTTTCACATTTTCAAGACTAGCTCGTGTTTCAACAATTTGTTTTTTTCGTGTTCAATATCATCAAAAAATTGTCAATTTTATGAAAGTCAGTGTAATTTCTGGCAGCTTTGAACTTTGTGATGATATTGAAAGTTACATGTTTATTGGATTGATTTTGTGCGTTAGAAACTCTAGACTTTGTACAAAAAAGTTAGACCAAGAAACTGCATCATATAGCTCTAATATTCAAATTGCACACATTGGCCTATTCAACAACTATTTCAAATGCAAGGGCATTAAAATGTAACAATGGTTCATGTTACAACCTATGCTCTCTATACAAAGGCCAATGCAGTCCCATGCTCTTAAATCCAAAAAAATCTTCAAATATTGTGAGAACCAACATCATTTGCATGTTTGTCAAATTGTGAATGTTTTAAATTTTATAAATGTCAACTTCCTTCAATTTTTGTGTACAACAATCTAAAATGATGTATACCAACATGCCAAGGCAGAAAAAGTTTTTTTGAAGCTCTAAGAAAAAGTTGAAAATTTTAAAGTAGTTCCGAAATATATCGCACAAAACCGAGTTTTAGACATGGCTAACCTTGAAAATCATTTTCTTTCAAATCACAATTGAGTTTTTCTTCAAACTTTGGTAGTAATGTGTAATATGTCACACACTACAACTTTTGCATATTCACTTTTGGACTTTACCCTTTGATGCTCATGGTATGGTTGTTTGAATGGAAAAGTTTCAAATCAGTACTCAGTTTTGTTCGTCACTGTATATAATTCCTCTAAAAGTATCTAGTAGGATCAATAGAATAATTATGGATTTGACTACTTGGATGAAGAAGTGTGTAGCTTTTGTCCAAATTTGAATCAAACACGTTGGTACGGAGGAAGGAATGTGTTGGCACTCCTCCATAGTCATTGGGTTTTGCAATGGCGTAAACATGTGGGACCTCGTTAGATGCATAGAATATGACAACCTCCACTATCACCCTCAACCGCTTTTTGTGATTCGTATTGGTTTTGTCACAACCTCAGTCTTTGATCGTCAAGCTTACGCGTTTTGTGAGCATTTTCTAGGGTTTCTTTCATGCAAATTGATGTTGTAAAGTGACCACTTCATTTGCAATGTTTTCCTTGTATATTTGGTGTATGGTTTAGCTTTCATGGTTCATCTCTCCTTCGTTGGTTTTGTGATTAGGATTTTGCTCAAGTTTTGGTAGAGCAATTTTAGGATAAGGCTTGTTTAGGGTTTGGGTAAACATAGATAGTTAGGTGAAGCGTGGAGTTTGGTTTTGCAATGCTATAGTATTATGTTCACTATTTTGTACTTGTGTGATTTACAAAAAAAATATTGCGCCAAAAATTAGCCTCTTTAAACAATTACAAATAAATATAGGGTGCTAAAAAATACGTCAAAGTAGCTTTTTATCTACAAATAGGGAGAAAAAAAATATTGAGAGGTGCATAAATATCCCCCTATTAAATACCCCATTATCACACGTGGTTACAAAACGTAAAGGGGTGTGATCCCCGAGCCTTTTGACCACCTCTACTAGAAGTTGGCTTAAACACATTTACGTTCATTTCTGGCTCTACAGCCGTGTGCGTCATGATTAGAAAAGAATCAATGATAAGCCATAATTAGTTGCCCATTCACTCAAAGACACATGTCTTTTCATCTGTCAGTGGCTGCTACCGCGGCTTTTCCCTGCAACCGCATGTGCGCTGGCCTACTATCTACACTACAAGCTACTCAAAATTCAGCCCCGTCCCTGCACATAGGTCTAGATCTCCTGGCCTCTCCTAAAAGTGTTCAACCCTGTGGAGTTTTTGGCTTGTGGCCACAATTGTTATACATAATAAGGTTGATTGTCCTAAAACCACCAAGCAATCTGGTCTATTTTTGGTAGTGCTAAATTCGAAAACAAATTCTGACCGCATTCAAAATAGGTTTTGATGAGGATTGCAAAAATTTGCAACATCTAATTCGCATTTGTCAATTCTATACAAAATTTGAAAGTGGAAAGAAACCTTTGACGCAAATCACACCTCTACCTTTCCCCATGTCCACACCATGTGGTATTAACTTTCAGTCATAATGGTATCCAAAACCACCAACTATTTCTTCACAATGCTTGGCATGCCATTGGTCTACTTGAATAGTGAAATTGGTGGTTTTGGGTCTCAATTGTGGTGGCCCCAAGAAAAGTCTACACGTCATAATTGGGGGAGGTGGTGGTTTTAGGACATCCTACCTTAGAGTTAACCAAAAAGAGTGTCTCAAAGGGGAAAATAAAACTTAAATTCAGCCTAATCCCTAAATGTCATAGCGTTCAGAAACTGGGCAACTAACAGATTTAAACCCGTCCTACGTTCTCATCAATGCTTGAATGAAAGTCATTCAATTTTTTGGAGATTCTATACCAAGTTGTTATCCTATTTAACAGTTGAATTTAGTCATACTTTATTATGTGTTTTTCTAAAATGACAAATGTAAAAGTATGTCAAGTCGTTGACTGTATTTGCATTAACTCTAGTTCAAAAGTGGCCTCGCAAAAATAAAGTCATAGATTTAAAAAACACAAAAACTTCAAAGCAACACCATGAATCTCATTTCAAATTTTTTCCAACAAATTTTACTCAAATAATATGAAACTTTTTTTTGTAATTGAATTTAGAAGTAATTTTTAATTTTATCTTTCCAAGTTTTATAATCAAATATTGGTGATAGTATTAGTGAATCGAATCGTACAAATGGAATCTAAAATACACAATCTAAAACTTTCATTTGTATATAAATTCCAAAATATTCTTTTGGATAGTAATTTTATGATGATTTTTCTCAAATTGACTATTCTAGAGACACTCTGGTACATTTAGGGATGAAACTCGTTTTAAGATCAAAAAGACTGCAAAACTAGTTTATGGTGAGTTAAAGAATAATTTAAAGCAAGAACCTACACCACCACATGGTGTGGAACTTGTGACCTTTTCAACGCTAAAAGAGAGTTCCCACACGCTCCCCCAACCAAAAGCCCTGACAATGAGGACTATTCATGAACAATGATTGTCAAAAAATATAATTAGAGAGAGGGATGTCCTCTTCAACTCCTCTTTTGTTTTTCGTTAACTCAAATATCTTTTACATATTAACCCTTAAACGACAATTCATGGCCTGGGCGGGCAGCCCGCAAGGAATAAGAAAGAATCATGCAAAAAGGTCAGCAGTTGTGGACTGGGAGTTTATTTCGTCGGGCAAAGGAAGTGAAGTCTCGAAAACCGCGCGCTCCACTACCCTCGCACAGTTCTCATGCCCAAATTAGTGGAACAGTAAAAGCACTGACAGCAGCCAGCCCGGGAATTGAACCCGGTGCACCACCCAATTGTGGACTGGCTCCCCACCCCACTCCCACCCACACAGCAACATCAGATGGTTACCCATCTAACTCCCATGCCCAACAACATCACATATTCTTTTTTTTCATTAGACTCCCCCCCCACCTCAATTATAAAAGAAATTATGTACTAGATAACCGGTTGAGCCACGTAGCGGCGAGTCGGTTATCGTACATAACCGGTTTTCCAACCTTCAATCGTGACCATTGATCTTTCAAATCTTGAACTAATCAATGGCTCATATTGAGCAAACCGATTATGGCATGTGAACCGATTCTTGGAATCCAATAGCAATTTGACACCTCAGCAACAAAGACAGGGAAAACCGGTTATGATGGCCTTGAGGTCCGTTTTCTGCCTGCCTTTGAAGGTTTAGAAATTGGTTTCACAAGATCATCACGAAGAATATTGCTGTGGTGTTTGACAAAACACTTCCCTATACACATGGCTTGGTGACAAGTAGGACAATAATGCTGTTGAATTTTTCTGCATACAGCACATCTCCGACGAAAACGACGACCGTGTCCTGACCATGCCATGGTGTAATGAATACCTCCTGGATTACGAACCTGTGCACGTGGTATGCAAGTTCGCTTTTTCCTTGCTGGTTTGGTTAGTGCGTAAGCTACACTCACATTGAATGATAAGTGATCCATTGGCTTCTTACCACGTTCGATCATTACAGCTTTGTAAAGAGTAAAAGTATTGAGAAAAGATTGATCTAACACATGCCACAAAATTTTATGCCACCATTTGTGATCACGACGTTGCACAGAATAATAACTGCGAAGTTGATCTTGTACATCAACTCCGCGCATGTGCGTTTGATAGTAGACTAGGACTGGCGACGAAGGAATCTCAATCAAGCTATTTACGTGCCAACGGTTGACAAACAATGACTTTGATGGGGCAATTGGACTGCAAGCTGTGGAAATCAAAGACACGGGCTTGTTGTCATACCATGTGATGGCGGTCATGCGGTTACTAGCATGTACGCGGTACCATAATTGCCCGCGCTCTCCACTTGACGGAGCAATCGTCAAAGCTTCTGGCCAGCCTTTCCGATTTGTACGAATCGTACCTGTAGCATATATTTCATCCTGCAGCAATTCCCAAAACAATGATGGACTCGTAAAAAAATTATCACAAGTGACAATGTGTCCTTTACCTCCAAGTCCCCTCAGAAGACTCAAAACTGTTTTTTCACCAATGTTGCCACTCTTCTCCTGGTTCTCGTTTGCACCACAGTAAATGGAAATTTTCTGCACATACTTTGGCACACTATTAGCGCAACACCAAATCTTAATTCCATATTGTGTAGGTTTAGCTTTCATGTACTAACGGATTGGTGAATACTTACCAGTGTATTTTATCATCATTTCGTCTACGCATAAATTCTGTTCCGGGTTCCAATATTGCAAGCACAAATCATTACATGCATCAACAAGCCATGCGGTTTTAGCAATCTTGTTTTGCTCACCTGCTTCATGCTCAATTTGTAACTCCTGATTATCAACCAAGTGTATGCATCGGATTAGGCTCTCAAAACGCACCCGTGACATGCTATCAACCACAGAAGTTGTACGAAATAAATCACGAGACTTCGACCAATGCAACCGTGTGTTAGGAACCTTTTTTAAGGCCATGAGCATTAGAACACCAAAGAATGATATAATTTCAGATGTTGTGGGGTACCACCCGAGGCCACCTTTCGTGCCGCCACCGTCGATAGAAGTCGTGGCATATAAGTTCGTCATACGAACTATGCGACTCAATATCTCCCGCGGCCAATACAGCAAAAAAAAGTCTAGAGGATGATTACATTGAGTAAGTGGCTCTTTCAAACCCTAAACCGCCCTTCCACTCCACTGGTGGCAATTGCGATGCTAGTGAGTTCCACATCTCCGCAGCAAAACGTTTCTCCACCGGCATCGCACTAAATTCTTCGAAAGTCAAACTGCAATCCAAACCAAGCTCACGGGTGGGAGCATCTGAAACAAGAAACCATTTTTTGCTGTTTGGAGTGAGGATCAAATTTTCAAGTCCATCGGCCTCACTCGAATGTCCAACGGATGAGCTAAGGCCAGGAAAATACTCGCTACCAGAGCCCATTCCTGAGTGATCACTACATGGCGGAGTGATGAGCCTCCGCCCCCACAACTGCAAGTCGCTTACCTTGCGAGATTCTCCATCCTCCACAAATTCAACCACACATCGTAACATCGTAACATCCCCACGGTCCATAAAGAAACACATCGTAACATCGTAACATCGTAACATCCCCACGGTCCATAAAGAAACACTGAAACCATATCTATTTCTTCAAGAGGGTCGTAGAACTCTCCTACTACAGTACCCCAAAAAAAACCAAGTGACATGCCTCCGACTCAGCGTCAATGACTAGTGACGGCAAGTCCGAACGTGGAATAATGCACACTTTGCCGTGCAAACTGAGATCAAATAGTGGAACATGGAGACGTTTATTACCATCGGAACGCAAGGTTACATTACGCGAGTTTAAATTCCCTGAGTTCCATATCCTCTCAAAGTGAGCGTTTCCCTCATCCGACAATTCACACAAATCGGCGTTGTTCAGTACCCCAATCCACTCATCTAACTCATCATTTTGAGGGTGAGATTCCTCCTGTCCAATTTGCAAGCACAATACATGAGAATCACGAGGCAAAGAATCAAGATTCAATAAACTATTAGCAAAGGATGGTAGGGAGTCACCTGTAGTCTGACTGCCGCGACCACCCTTCTTTCTGCTACCACTCGCACCTGCAGTACCAGTCTTGGGACGCCGCCCCCGTCTCGGAGTGGGTACCGGCTCTCCTACGCACGTCACGGACTGCTCCACGGTAGCATTGCACGAGCCACACAAATTGAGTTGTTGACAAACTTCGCGCAACTGTTGCCCCGGCGAGCTTGGTCCACCTTCGATGCTGACACTCTGACTGATGTG
This sequence comes from Pohlia nutans, assembly GCA_022496805.1. Lineage (NCBI taxonomy): Eukaryota > Viridiplantae > Streptophyta > Bryopsida > Bryales > Mniaceae > Pohlia > Pohlia nutans. Next base: position 5,337,545 of record CM040106.1, on the reverse strand, counting down.
AATTTGTCTTGGAGACAATGACGATGCATGTCCGGATCCTTCGACAGTAGGAGTAGACAATGTTGCATTCTTTGCCACTCTCCTTTTCCTATTACGCAAAGGAAAGAAGGGCCTAAATTCCGAATCTCTTTCCCTTGTCAATCCATCCACTGAAACAGAGGAATTTACGACATTAGAAAGAGATGGAGGGGCAGGAATCTCACCTGTCTGCGAGCTGCCCAAGAGGGCCGTGAATGACAGCGGCCTCCTCATCAGGCCACCAAATTTCCCTTAGGCCAAAGTTTACACCAAAAGAGAAAGAGTTGGTGTCTCCTTCCGCACGCTTGTCCGTCCAACCAAGCAAGCGAGCAATGTGGCGTCGAAACAAAAACCTGAAGTTGCGAGATTTAGACCTTACCAATTTTTAGCAAATGCAAAGCACATCACAACAAATACCGCCTTCATATGCACCAATTCATCCAAGGAAACTATTCTGGTTGTGCTTAATTCTTTGAAATCAACACACAAATGCTATCATTCACAAGGAAGAACTGATTTGATGCAGTCAAAATAAATCACAAGACAGATGGTATAAAAATTCAAATAGCTACAAATTTTATATCATCGGAATCATTGATACAGATGGTATAAGAATTCAGATAGCTACAAATTTTATATCATCGAAATCACTGATGCACATTGCATGTGCTTCTAAACAACACAAACACGTTTGCACAGAATGAAGTCTACAAAAGACCTACTCAAAACTTCCAAAAATAACATCAAACTCAATTTAAACTCCTTGATTCTTTACTCCATGCTAAGCAATTGGAGCATAGAGCCCTAATTATGAAAATAATTATTCTCAATTTTTTTTCTTTCACCCACAAATGCAGCTTCCATCACCAATTCAATTGATAATAAATGAGTGCAACCATAAAAACGAACGAACGGTATTCATCATAGAAACGAACGAACTGATCACTTTTTCTTAGCTCAAACTAAGTCTATCAATCTCTAACATATTTTTCTGTCGGCAAGTATGTCATCTGCCTCACGACAGTTGTTTGAAATGCAGCTTGGCTTCGTACCTCAAAACAACAAGGGCGTTGGAAGCTTAATGCAACAAGTGGTACAGGAATATGGAGACTGGTACGTTAGTTATCTGGTATGTAGAACACTGGCTTTTGATGGAATACATTGATATGTACATACAGTTTATGGAATCTTTGATGAGCACGTTTGAGATCTAATGCTACATTGTGTTTGTTTGCAGGTACTCTCCTGCAGTTCAACAATTGACTCTAAGAGGGTTTGATACTGAGGAGGACCTCGTTTCTTTCTACAACACACATCCAGAGGTAAGCATGTTATTTTCCAGTTCTAATTGAGAGCGTTTTGATTTGTTCATTGTCTTGCAAAGTGTTGAATGATAGGTTGACGCTACAAAACGGATTATTAATTACTCCCTCCATCCCAAATTTTTTGTCCAACTTGTTTGCTTGCTATTTCTTTGAGCCAATTTCAATGATCATATTGTAAGAAACATGATTAAAAAAGGTTCCAGATTATGTCACTAGAATGATTGAAGAACATTGCATGTGTTCATTGCAACCTAAATAAAATTAGCCACAAGTATTTTTTTGACCTACTTAAAAAGCACTTTCAAACATGACTTTCAAACATGACAATAACTTTGGGACGGAGGGAGTATTAATTTTATCATCCCTCTCTGATCGGTTGAATTTTTGTTTTTCAAACCAAAAATCCTCGGTCCTTCAATGTTGTGCTAACTACAAAATTCGTGAATGCAATCAATCAACAATCTGTACACCTTACAGAAATTGATGAGCAATCTGTGAGTGCTCCTTGTCTTAATTTATTTGAGATGTTTTCATCTCAAACAGGTAAATCAACAATGCAAGTTGCAATCTTCAATCACATGTGCACACAGTAGCAAAAATTACATCTGCATACTAGAGAGAGCAATAAAAAGAATAAGAACCTGAAATTGCAAGCTTTTGGCACAACCGGCCACTGCACTCCCTTTGGCAACGGCAAAGAGCACAAATAATCTTCCCTCAAGCACCGAACCACTTCAGCGAACATCAAATCACCTTGTTGTTGCTCATCCCGCAACCAACGCTCCAACTTGCGCTTGAACTCCTCTCCACCCAAAGCCCTAATTTCCAAAACTGCCTCGGAAACCATAGTTGCAGAGACTCGCACTGTCTACGTATAAATTGCAAAGCTCCCGGCCACCCACCAAACGGCTACTTCAACAAGCCTATCGACCCCAACGGACTTCCTCATTCACAGTGAGCGGACACTACAACGGAAATAAAAAGATTACCAAAAATATGGAAACTCCGTTACTCACGGGCAGTCTGACAACACTGCGCTTCTCAAACCAAGCAGCAAACGAAGGAAAAACCAAGCAGTTGCGCTCGGGCAAACCGCAATAGTTCGACGGGCAGAAGCCCCGCACCAAGCACACAAGCTCCCAAGGATCGAGATTGAAGAATCGGCAAAATTGAAGCATCGCATTGGGTGCATCAAATGCGCAAACCGTTTCACTCCAAGAAGACCTAAAACCGACCCGAAACCGTTCACTGTAGCTCCCGTAATAAGAGATATTCCGAGCAAATCGAGCCCCTCGGGCTCGCAATGACGTTTAAGGGTTAACTATGTATATACCTGATTTCAATATGAGAAATTTATTAAAAGTAAAAATAGTCTATTAACCAACAAATTTGTCCTCCCTAATCTTTCAGGCATAGAACAACATAGCATAAGAAGCTTTTAAGCACTAAGCAACCTCCATTCTATTTTCAAACTTTTTGCAGTTCCTCCAAATTCTTGAGAGAAATTCCACTGCATTTGACCTCATAGTGTCACACTGTGCAATTTTGTGCCATTCGCATCTGTATTTCTACATACTTAGTTAATTTGCTGCCACATGGATCCCCTTTTGGGGGTGCCACGTGTCAAAATATAAAATTCTAAGCCAAAATTGAAAAGCCCAAAGCTGCAGATGTGGAAACTATTATGAAAACCCTAAAAAAACACAAAACCAAATGAAACATTTCAAAATCTTCAAATGAATCATTTACAAACATTCTTGTTTACATGATACGACGCATGAAACATTTACGTTTTCATGTAAACCGTAAATCTTCCAGACCTCAAAACCTAAAATCTCATGTAAACCTCCAGATCTCAAAACCTCTAGAACTCGCAAAATTCATACATAATGCTGATTTCTCTTTGTCAAGCATCTGGTACTTCCAGCCGTGTCCAGAATTACTGCCATCCAGAGACAACAAAACTCGTCAAAAAATGCCTAGAATGATCAAAAAATGAAAATCTAGAAACCCTAAAATCTGCCAAAGCTTCTCTAAACCTTGACTTCTCCAAACAAAAAATATTTCGCAAGAAACAAAACGAAGCCATCCATCAGCGTTGCCCGTTGCCAAATTTCACAACTCCAAAACAAACCCTAAGTATACCATTTGCTTCGAAAAAAACCTACAGCGGAAGATGGAGGAGACGAAGAAGGTGAGGCTTACCCGTGGGAGAGGATGCCGCGTACTCGAGTTGCTGCTAAAAACAACTCTCCTGTAGAGTGGAGGGGAAAACATCGAAAGTTTTATTACTAAGAGGCTCCGTCTTCGGGAGACCCTGCCGTCAACACACCGCCATTGACACCGTTAATTCAACAAACCGTTGAAAAGGCCCTGCGACGGGCTAAAGTCGCAATCTTCTCGGCCCAAAGTCGTGATAAACCCTAAATATACCACTTGCTACAGAAAAACCTACGGCCAAAGATGGAGACAAAGAAGGTGAGGCTTACCCCTCGCTAAAAGATGCCGAGTATTCGACTTGCTGCTTAGAAACAACACTCCTGTAGAGCGCAGAGGAAAAACATCGAAATTTTTATTACTAAGAGGCTCCGTCTTCAGGAGACCGTGCCGTCGACACACCGCCATTGACACCGTCAATTCAACAAACCGTGGAAGAGGCCATGCGACGGGCTAAAGTCGCAATCTTCTCAGCCCAAAGTCGTGATTAAAATTAAGTATACCATTTGCTTCGGAAAAACCTATGGCGGTAGATGGAGGAGACAAAGAGCGTCGGGCTTACCCGTGATGAGAGGATGCCGCATATTTGGCTTGCTGCTTAGAAACAACTCTCCAGTAGAGCGCAGAGGAAAAACATCGAAAGTTTCATGACTAAGAGGCTCCGTCTTCAAGAGACCCTGCCGTGAAGACACCGCCATTGACACCGTCAATTCAACAAACCCTTGAAGAGGCCCTGCGACGGGCTAAAGTCACAATCTTCTTGACCCAAAGTCACAATAAACCCTATGTATACCATTTGCTTTGCAAAACCTACGGCCGAAGATGGAGGAGACAAAGAAGGCGAGGCTTACCCTTGGTGAGAAGATACAACGTATTCGAATTCCTGCTTAGAAACAACTCTCGTGTAGAGCGCAGGGGAAATCATCAAAAGCTCAATTTCTAAGAGGCTCCGTCTTCAGCTGACCCTCTCGTCAACACACCGCCATCAACACCCTAAATTCAACAAACCCTTGAGGAGGCCTTGCTACCGGCTAAAGTCGCAATCTTCTTGGCCCAAAATCGCAATAAACCCTATGTATACCATTTGCTTCCAGAAAACGTGCGGCGGAAGTTGGAGGGGACGAAGAAGGTGAGGCTTACCCCTCCTGAGAAGATGCTGCGTATTGGGATTTCTGCTTAGAAACTTATCTCTCATAGAGCGCAGAGGAAAAACATCGAAAGCTCAATTTCTAAGAGGCTCTGTCGTCGAGAGACCCTGCCTTCAACACACCGCCATTAACACCGTCAATTCAACAAACCCTTGAACAGGCCCTGCGACGGAGTAAAGTCAAAATCTTCTCGGCCCACCGTCGCAATAAACCCTATGTATACCATTCGCATCGAAAAAACCTACGGCTGAAGATGGAGGAGACAAAGAAGGTGAGGCTCACCCTTGGTGAAAGGATGCCGCGTATTCGACTTGCAGCTTAGAAACTAATCTCGTATAGAGCGCAGGGGAAATCATCGTAAGCTCAATTTCTAACAGGCTCCATCTTAAGGAGACCCTGCCGTGAAAACACTGCCATTGACACTGTTAATCCAACAATCCCTTGAAGAGGCCCTGTGACGGGCTAAAGTCGCAATCTTCTCAGCCCAAAGTCGCAATAAACCCTAAGTATACTATTTGCTTCGAAAAAACCTACACAGACGTTGGAGGAGACAAAGAAGGTGACGCTCACCCCTGGCTAAAGGATGGCGCATATTTGACAAGCTGCTTAGAAACTAGTTGCTTGTAGAGCGCAGGAGAAATCATCGTAAGCTCAATTTCTAATATGCTCCGTCTTGAGGAGACCCTGCCGTCAACACACCGCCATCGACAGCGTAATTTCAACATACCCTTGAAGAGGCCCTGCGATAGGCTCAAGTCGCAATCTCCTTGGTCCAAAGTCGCACTAAAACCTAAGTATACCATTTTCTTGGAAAATATCTGCGGCGGAAGATGGAGGAGACGAAGAATGTGAGGCATACGCATAGTGAGAGGATGCCTCGTATTAGACTTGCTGCTTCGATACTAATCTCTTGTAGAACGCAGGGGAAAACATCGTGAGCTCAATTTCTAAGAGGATCTGTCTTCAGGAGGCCCTGCCGTCAACACACCGCCATCGACACCGTCAATTCAAAAAACCCTTGAAGAGGCCCTGCGACGGGCTAAAGTCACTATCTTCATGGCCCAAATTCGCAACAAACCCTATGTATACCATTTGCTGCGAAAAAACCTACAGCGGAAGATGGAGGAGTCGAAGAAGGTGAGGCTTACCCTTGGTGAGACGATGACGCGTATTGGAATTGCTCCTTAGAAACGAATCTCCTGTAGAGCGTAGAGGAAAGTATCGTAAGCTCAATTTCTAAGAGGCTTCGTGTTCAGCACACCCTACCGTCAACACATCGCCATCGAAACTGTCAATTCAACAAACCCTTGAAGAGGCCCCGGGACGGGCTAAAGTCGCAATCTTTTTGGCCCAAAGTCGCAATAAATCCTACGTATACCATATGCTTCGAAAAATTCTACAGCCGAAGATGGAGGAGACAAAGAAGGAGAGGTTTACCCGTGCTGAGAGGATTCCGCGTAAGCCTCACCATCTTACTACTTAGGAACAATTTCTAAGAGGCTTCGTCTTCAGGAGGCCCTACCGTCAACACACTGCCATCCACACCGTAAATTCAACAAACCCTTGAAGAGGGCCTGTGACGGGCTAGAGTCACAATCTTCTCGGCCCAAAGTGGCAATAAACCGTAAGTATACCATTTTCTTCGAAAAAACCTACGGCAAAAGATGGAGGAGACAAAGAAGGTGAGGCTTATTCTTGGTAAAAGGATGCCACGTATTCGTCATGCAGTTTAGAGACTAGTCTCGTGTAGACCGCAGGGGAAAACATCGAAAGCTCAATTTCTAAGAGGGTCCATCTTCAAGAGACCCTGCCGTCAACACTCCGCCAAGGACACCGTGAATTCAACAAACCCTTGAAGAGGCCTTGCGACGGGCTAAAGTCGCAATCTTCTTGGCCCAAAGTTGCAATAAACCCTAAGTATACCGTTTGCTTCGAAAAAACCTACGGCGGGAGATGGGGGAGTCGAAGAAGGTGAGGCTTACCCTTGATGAGACGATGACGCGTATTGGACTTGCTGCTTAGAAACTAATCTCCTGTAGAGCACAGAGAAGAGCATCCGAAGCTTTTGAGAGGCTCCGTCTTCAGGAGACCCTGCCTTCAACACACCGCCATCGACACTGTCAATTCAACAAACCCTTGAAGAGGCCCTGCGACGGGCTATAGTCGCAATCTTCTCGGCCCAAAGTTGCATTCTTCTCGGCATGTCATGCCATGGGCAACTCGGAGCTCGCAAGGTAGCGTCACCGACCGGTCGCCCTGCATATTACCATTTCACGATATGAATCACCGCCTTCATTCACGTTTCATTGGGTCAATTCAAGAATCCTTCGAAGAGGCCCAGCGACGGGCTAAGTCAGGCGTGAGGGGGATAATGAGGTCTACTGCCACTCATGTAGTGTACAGGGTTACTCATCAGTCTACTCCGATCGATCGCTCAACGAGGGCAGAAAAATCACACAGATCGTAGAGAATTCAGAAAAGCAAGGACGTAGAGAACTCACAGAACTGACATCGTCGATCACAGAGAGGACAAGAGGAAAACCTCACTCACCACTCGCCTATCACACGAGTCGCCAAATTGGAGAGAATACTCGGGAGTCACTCTCGCCAAACCCTGATACCAGAGAAGAACCTCGCAAACCGGATCACAGATCGCAGAGAACACCTTGCAAACCGGCAGAGAACAACCTCACAAACCCTCAATGAGATAGACAAAAGCCATCGATCACAGACTCACTCAGTCGCCAATCGACTGCAGAGGACACTCGCAAACTCGCAAAGAAAGGAGGCAGATCGCAGAGCAGACAGAGGCAGACAGAGGACGTGGACCCCTAAAATTTTATTTTCTGTGCCCCTTGCCTACGTGGACTCCCGTAGAGATTTTGGCGTGTATTTTCTGCGCCCCGTATTTTCCGGGATCTCCCAAACTCGCAATTTTTGGGTCATAGTCTGGGTCTTGAATGACATGTTACTTTTGAGTCCATTCGAAGTATTTTCAATGGAATTGATTTTAAGAGAATTCGATTGCCAAAACAATCTTTTCTATTTTATGTTTTTGCCTCCATTGTTCAAGAAGTTTGCTACGATGAACAGGCGCTCCATTCCCCCATCAAGATTCTATCTAGAATCTTATCCATGAATAGAATCAATTCTCCATCATAAACCAATTCAACAAAACTGATAGCTTTGCGTTAGTCTTTTGGCATAAAGACCAACTTAAACTTTTGATTTTCTGCAAATGCAATCGATATCATAAGACATGTACGACCACTCTTGAATGAACAATACAGCTAGACGAGTACTTTTCAAATGCCTTTTGCCATCCATTAAAGATTCTAAAAAAATTGTCAATTTCAAAAGTTAATTCATTTGTGCAAATAATGTGCTCACATTACCTTTGATCCCAATTGCAATATTGTTGTACAAAAGCTAATCATTGAGCCATGTGAACTACGGATAAAAAGGCTTTCTAACCACAATGCAACTATAATGTGCACTCGTGAGTCAAGTAATTGTTTTAGTAGAATATCAATAAGACATATAAAAGTCAACTTGATACATGACACAACGATTGACTCTAGAATTTTCCACAATACCTTATACCTCTCTCATTTTGTTTCTTTAATGTACACAAACTTGGAAGAACATTAGTGTGTCCATATTCTTGAAACCTTTCTAAAATCTTTTAGACTGAACATGGATTTCAAGTTTATTAATAATGTCTTTACTAAGTTTGTACTCCATGCCTCCAATCCAAGAATGTGATTTTTTAGGTAAAGTGAAGTACAATGTTTATGGAATAAAACAAAGTTGAACTACCACGGCACACCCAATAAAAGAGAGGTGATCTATGATGTGCACAATACTAGCAAACTAAGTAGAATATATTAACAAAATATGTGAGCAAATAAAAATAAGAGTCATTAATCATGATCAACTGAGACATTGATTGAAGTGATCAACATCCGGCTCGAAAAGTTTATTTCTAATTTCACTCATGAAAAGAAGCCTAGAGACAATTAGATCTGCAATTCAAATAAATTCAAATGAAAAAACCTAAATTGCAGGCTAACGTACAATAGAACTAAGTTTCACATATGTATGTCATATCAACAGAACTGAACTTATGAACTTATGAAGCTGGAGACACCAACCTTCATGGTATTTTGAACATTCATTTATGTTCATGAACATGAATTGTTCATGCTTCAAATTTGAAAGCATCCCAACTGTCATCCATTTATGTCATCCATTTATGCATGTCAAGGGACCCATATGGAAATGTTCATTGCTATGAGTGGGCAATGGGTCATTTTTCTATATAAAACTACCCCAAATGTCACCTCATTTTTTATGACTTTCTTAATGCAAAAAAAGTAAGTTATTAATTTTCTTTTCGTTCCATTTCCACCTATCATTTGGCCAATTTGGTAATTTTAGACCCAATTTTGAACTTTTGAAATTTGGTTCAACTTCTCACAAACGAGGGAGACAGACTTATGTCCGGTGACTACTATGGAAGATGGAATCTCATCACATGAATCCTTAACCCTTATGTCCAAAGAGCACTTTCTGACCCGTATTATACACCAATATTCCATTGTATTTGGCATGGTACCACACCTCCTACAAGTTTAAGATCAAAAATTGAAGTGAAAATTCATGTTGACATGATTCTGATGAGCTATTGAGGTCTCAATTTAAACTTTCCATTTACAACAAATGTCAAATATACGCCAATGTATCCCCATTAGCCCTTTAGGGTTAAACCGGTTTTACAGGTAACAGTATCTGGGTTAGCATTTGCACATCCATCCTATAATTTCGTATTCATGAGGAAAAAAGAAGTGGAAAAACATTCACGGATTTAGTTATTACCTCAAACAGATTTGAATACACACCAGCAATTGGCATTGCCTTTACAAGTTCCTACTTTGTTTAGACATCGTTCTTAGCAAGGCTCCCACTCGATACATAACCGCCTACACATTAAGCCTGCTCCCTCACTTTTCGTTCTCCATCTAGGGGTGGATACACCCAAAACTGAAGAGGTGACGGATGAAACACTGAAAAGGTACTTCACTTGATTGACAGAGATGTAATTAACAAACACAATCCTAAGGTATCACTCGTGGCAGCGTTTCAGTCTCAAGGGTGCCACAGACGAAATACCGCGTGTACAAATCATTCTACTACGATGACTTGTCTTCTGCGATGGGAACTCGAACATAGAGCTGGCCATAGAGAGTCACAACTGCTGAGGTTTGATGAGCATCAATTCGAGACGGCAAACATATGACCTGAGAAAAAGAAATCATCTATAAGAAGAGGCACAACGACAATCAGAACATGCACATACATAATCTGCACGTACATAGTACATTTCTATTGTACTAATAATGAGCTGTGATATTTAAATTACTGCTGTCCAGAAGCGGTTCCACAAAATTCTAGGAGTTATGTCACCTTCTAGAATAGCCGGAGTCCAAATACTAGGAAATGACATAAGAGCCAACGAGGTTTGTTTTCAGTGGGAGTCCCTTTACATGCAATACTTGCATCATTGACAAAGTGCTTTGAGAGCTTACTTTTCTAAAAGGAGTCACACCCCAAGGATTCTCTGGATCCTCGGGCATTCCAGCAATCACTAGTCTGCCTCCTGGCTCACACTGAATGCGCACCTGCTCAGTTGAACATTGGGAAGTCAACATTGGAAAATTAAGCATTCCTGCATTCCTAACAAAAGATAATATAGAAGCTGTGATACTAGAAGTAATATCCGGAAAATCTATATATTATGCAGAAGCATGCAGAAGGACCTGACAAAAACCGAGGTAACTTAAACACACCGGGACATTGGCTGATTTATATTCTTTCTATTACATTGGATGCATTAGACAAATATATTAAATAAATAAATAAAATTAATGGATTAATAAATAAATTTAAATAATATTACATAGAGCATTAGAAGCAGAGATCTCGTAAAACATCCCCTAGTGATTTTGTTTCATAACATTCCATTTCGTTCTGCAGCTTCAGAAATAGATCTTGATATGTTACATATTTCTAAAACTTGCAAACATAGCATCATAAATCTTCTAAAGAGAGAATAAGGAATCCTACACAATCAGAAAGCATATAAAGCATGCCACTTTGCAGCTGTAGCTCCACAGAGGACATCAAGACAAGGGAGATGACAACATGCTGATAAAATCTAATTTGAGAACCCAACTTAAAATTTGAGAATCTAAGGCAGTTGTGTATCCTTCACCTCCTCACGTGCTAGCCCGGGAACGAGTGCATAAATTTCGAAACAATCTAGCTGCAAAAGGCGACAGAGGCATTACTAAAATAGTTTCAAAAAAAGAGAAAGAGAGAAAAATATGAAAAGAATCAGAACGAACTCAAAGATGTGGACCAACAGAAAAAGCATGCCATTTCAGCCTTAACATAAATCAACAACATATAGGATTACCTGTGACCATGATATCAGTTTTGATAAACCAAGCAGGATTTTCAGACAACTTACATGTTTATGTACATTAATTTTGACCCAATCGGCTTTAGGACCTTCATCAACAATCGGAGGATCAAAACCACCTACTGGTCCATCCACCTTAGCAACCTTGATAGGACGCCTTCCGGGGTCCTGTTGCTTCATACTTCTCTTGCCGGTTACCGCAGAATTACTTGGCGGACTCTCTTCGTGCAATCTCGGTCTTCCTCTGGCCTGAACAGCCTTCACTGCCCTCTCAAGTACAGTCTTTGACCCTTTCCTCTTCAACCCATTTCCTCCTGTATCAAGATGCAAACAAGATTTTGTAGGAAGTTCACCACAACTTCCACATATAAAAGATAAAAGGACATGTACAAAATCTTGAATACTCATTGACTAATATACGATCACATACTGCCTCACAGTGCCATGGACTTTAAGATACCACATCATCATCATCATCATCATCATCATCATCATCATCATCATAATAACAATAAATAGGAAAACTTTGAGACCTATGTTGGTTAGCTTTTTCTCTTTCTTCACATGCTTCCCACCAGAGCCCTTGTCCTGAAACAACAGTGCCTTCCATGTCACATTAAAATATTTTAAACAACAATAGTATTGCACCATCGAATACCCAACCTAAACACTAGCCCTCTTTCATACAACCCGTTCCAAATCCACATGAAACACGTTACCCGAAAGATTAATTGTTGCTCTCGAAGTTCTGAGTCATAATGCACAGTGGTACAAGAATGTGCAACCACGCAGTAAAAGCTTTGCCCATCAATTTCACTGAGGAATCACAAAAAACCAGATTTACTGAGTTAAATCTAATCTTACCTTTGAGTTGGGTTCTTTAACATCCCCATTGCCCATGCGCTGAGAGTGCCAGCCCTGCATTGCCCGAGCAGCGGCATCTCTCCGAGCACGTCCAGATCCTGATCCTGGTGTTCCAATTGTATTTGGCTACAAGAACACCAACACAATTATGATAGTTAGGGTCTGCATTAAAAACTGAATCCGTCTGAAACCACTTAAGCTTTCTCGAAAGTCCACCACTGAATAACTACAAAAAACTCATCTGAATTTTAGCCTTACAACAACATACTTGCATCCAATTGGACAGAACCAACAACATAAACAAGTCAAATAATAACATACATCAGAGGATGGGGTAGCGGGGGATGCAGTTCGCTGATCATTTGTCAAATAACAACCGATTGTTTGGACCGCTGGTTGACTGCTGTCAAGTGCTGAAACACCAGTCTTAAACCTCTCATAATCCAAAAGGGCCTGCGTGGTCGGTTACAAACAAAATTAGTAGATGTGCAATGGTTAGCCTACACGTAAAGACATAACATAAGAACTTCAAGTCGTCAAACTAGCTTGAAAACACAAAAGAAAACTGTCGATCCTCAGATAAATGAAAAAAAATCAGATTCATGGACAGGATTCAAACATTAAAGGGAGTAGAGACTGTACAAATTACTACTGCGCTGTCAATGGAGAGTATACCTTCTCAAAGAAACCTCGAAATGACCATGAAATAGTCGTACAAGTCCTGTAGTTACATTAATCTCGCAATCAGTACAGCATCCTACGAATCTCACTACAAATAGAGACAGTATTGCGGAGAAAGTCAACAAGAACCATCTAATTGCGAAGCAAAAAACGATATGGGTATTACGAGTATTAGAGGGATTATCACAGGCAATATCCTCCAAAACACAGTACAAACTATCAGAGTTGCACAGCCAGCAAACATAAAATATGATGATGATGCTGATCGATAACAGAAACTAATCTGCTTGTGTTCAATATTTAACACCCAAACTTGAAGATATTATAGACTATGGACAATCTTACTTCGGGGGTTTAAACTCTTCGCCAACTGTCCTCCAAAGCTTGCTCACCGTAACCTACATAAACATAGGAATGGATAGATCTCGTTAAAGTGCATGCACAGAAAAGTACAGCCAAATTAACAAGATAAAAATAGTGCAGCATTCACATGTCAAGAACCTCAGTCAACTGCCGACAAAAAAATAAATGATATCGAGTAGGAGATCCTAGACACATGATAGATTGCACCTCCGAATGATACCTGCATAATATACATTCTTCTTCCTTCAAAATCAAAAGCGTATTTATGTGTGAGCACGTCTTAGATTCTGTCAATATAACAAAGTGCTAATGATATCACTACCAGAAGCAGTCCATCAGGCAAAAAATATCCATGACCATAACCTGCACAGATATTTCATCTAAGCTACCTCTGCTGTGATGAATTCATTGAAATACATGCTCTGAGATTCAAATTTCGAAAATTTAGGAGGCATGAAGCAGCATGGAGTTTGCAAAGGCGCATACATGGTCATAGCCACCGTATCTGGACACCACCCGCCAAAGCCTGCAAACAATAAAAGTCAACTGTAAATTTCCATATGGTAATGTTCTTTTTCAGGACTGGCTTTCCTATCGATGGTAGCCATCATAAAATAAAAGGTAGGCCAGCTAATTGAAAAAATTTAAACTATATTCTATGGGTTAATAATGTCACCAGTTTCTAGCAACCTATTCATACAATCCAACTACCCTTTCTGGAAAGCTCTAAATGCTTTTGCTAACCAATGATGAATGCTCACGATGAGCAACTCACTTCAGAACATTTAACTCCAGCCCATAAAATTTGGGCGCCTTGTATTCCAAATTTCGTTGCTTAAAGAATTGCTCCAGCTCCTCTACAAATGACATCTGCTCGGCTGGAGACCCGTCATCGTCTTCGTAATCGTCATCATCATCTATCAGCTTGATTGCATCTTCGGCCAAGCCTCCAACTTCATGTGTTCCTCCATCATCCATCCGCTCATTCTCTTGGGGTCCTTCACCTCTTCCATAACCCCCTTCAACCACTTCATCTGCCAACTCATCTGCCAACTCATCTGCCAACTCATCAGCCACTTCAGCCGCCATTTCATCTGCCATCCTGTCAGCCATTTCGTCTGCCATCCTGTCAACCATTTCGCCTGCCATCCTATCAGCCATTTCGTCTGCCATCCTGTCAGCCATTTCGTCCGCCATCCTGTCAGCCATTTCATCTGCCATCCTGTCCGCCATTCTGTCTGCCATAGCGTCGGCGATACCATCAGCCATTTCATCAGCCATTTCATCCGCCATCTTATCAGCGATTTCATCTGCCATCCTGTCAGCGATCTGATCAGCAATTTCGTCGGCAATAGCATCTGCCATTTTATCAGCGATCCCATCTGCCAACTTATTTGCCATTCTATCAGCCATTTCAACCACTAGTTTATCACCCATATCCTCTGTATACTTCTCCGAGGTCTCCTCCACAGTTCTCCCAGTGATATCGTCAATTGAACTGTTAACTTCATTTCCAACCCTAGTGACAACGGTTGAGGATAGAGAGACAGCATGATTCGTTGCAGGCACTTCTTTATTCATCCTTGATTCTCCATTTTGAACAACCTCGATTTCAGAAAGGGGTTGTTGGCCAGGGCCTTCGATTCCAGTCATCGGTGGCTCCTTCACGGTGGTAGATATTGATGCAACACCCTGCCCTTCGTTCTGATATGGACCAGGAACTGACTCTTGTTCAACTCCGACATCTTTATCTGTGGACCTATCCTTCATGATGACATCCTTGTCTTCTCCACCCACTCCTGATACACCCGGGACCACGTCTTCAACTAAATCCTGGGAATGAAAACATTCACCCAAGAGGGTTGTTTCCTCTTCTAGGTCTGCCGTGACAGGAAGTTCCACGGCACGTGTATCCACAGTAGATATGCCTACAGTGTGTGTTTCCATAGTAGAACGGATCACGACAGGTGTGTCCACAATATGATTTTCCAGAGCAGATGTATCCACTGGAAATTTTTCCAAGACAGATGTTGCCATGGTAGTAATTTCCAAAGCAGATATCTTCACAATATCTTTTACGACAGGTAATTTCTCGACTAGCACTACTTTTGGAGCATTCAAAACTGGTTCTTCAATAGAGCTGTCCTTGATATCCGCCGAATACCGACGCGGACTACCAAGAGAAGTATGGAAATCCTCTGCTCCAATTGACAATTCTAGTTTCTCGGCGGAAAGAGTAACCCCGCCATGGCCTACTGCAGCTTCTCCAGATGGGATTTTAGATTCTGCGATAACCGTCCTCGAAGGAACACCTTCGACCTCTACTTTTGGATTTACGGCATTTTTTACTGGATTCTGGACTGCACCATCGAAAGAAGCGATTTAACATGGGGATAGCCCTGGCGACACGAAGCCCTCCACTCTCTCATGTGACGAGATATCTTGGGTTGCTGACATTGTTTCTGGATTTCCATAAGCCACTTCAGTCATTACTCTTCTAACTAATCTATCGCACAGTAAGACCAATGACGACTGACGCCTGGTGCAGATCCAATCTTAGCCTCCTCCCTAAAACAAAATTAGCCATCACAAGTGTCAAAGAACGTATACAATCAGTATTCCCTAGTAGATACGCAGAATAAGATTCATTCCAAAAACCAGAATCGAATTGAAACTTCGGCACTTATCCCCGACCATTAGCAAAATAAAAGTCACGTCAATAGTCAAGTACCAAACATCCCTTCAAATTTTGATCTGCTATGAGCAAGACACATTAGGGGTGCAAGGTTAATTGAATCACGAATAGCTTCTTTCGAATGCCAAACCTCGAGCTCTTTAAAGACTTCTAGGTGTTGTAAGAGGCAAACTCAAACTTAACTCACAATTTGGCTTGTATGTGAAGCCGCTGTGATGGCACATGTTCCGTACTGCAATGTAAACAGCACTGCGCCGTCGACCCTAGTGTAAGCTTACATTATAATTAATCACTCCTCATAACTCCTAGCAACACAGCATTCAATACATTTCTTAAAAGTAATCCACTCAAATAGTGGCAGAGCATGCATGAATTTCAGCGAGTTATTGATTACTTGGCACATTCCCTAACAGCAGAACATCAGAGAAAATGCTTTTGTAGACTATTAATTCGAAAGACAGAAACCCGCTCTTTAAAACTTAGGACTACAAATGGTATAGGCAGAGCATGCATGTATTTGGCGTGCAGAATGCCACACAACGATGTAAGTCACTCGGGACACTTGCGCGGATATTCCGTTGCAAACGTTGGGGGTGTAAGAGTGTCCAAAGAAATTATGCGGGTACAGAATAAACAATATAGATCAATCCAAGTGGAAGAAGTATGACGTAGTACAATACATGGATGACCTTCCCGCCTTTGCAGGTTCTTCTGGAAGCTCTTCAAATACATCTAGTCTCAGTACAAAGCTAAACGAGAATCCAAACAAAGACGAAATTGCATGAAGCTGCCTTCAAATCATTTCATTCCCCTATGTGTATAAGATAAAATTTTCCAACAATATTCGCACGAGCAACCAGAAGACCCTTCAGAAACGTGCACGGACTAGCACAAACGTTGTCATCAATACGCCACCTTTTCCCTCTGGCTTTTGCAATAGACAAAGAATAGAAACCGCAAAAGAAATAACCTCCGGCACTGGCGAGAAAAGAAAGCAGAATGAGCGAGTGCACTAACCTGAATAACAACCACTGTTGAGAGCTTCTCCAACTCCAAACTCCCACTGCCGCAACTTCGTCCACAGGTCGGAAGAAACAAGGCGTATAAAAAGCACTTCCAGGCGCGGTCAGTTTGCGAGAAGCAGGTAATCTCGCTACATGTCCTTCCTTCGCACACTGCCTTTAAGTCTCAACATTGCCGAAAACCTCACGGCCGTCTCTAAGCCACCGTTTCTTCTTTGGGTAATCTTGCACAGCAGCGTCCAACCTCGGTATAATAACTCTCACAAAACCTGCAAATGTAACAAACTACAACACCAAGAAGAGCTTCACAGCAAAAGCTAAAGAAACCACTCAGAATACTACCGCCGTAATACTTGTAGCGTCTACCTTAACAAACCAACGCAAAACATTCCAGAAAAGCAAGAGGCGGGAAAGAACAAATCAGAGAGCGACACAAAATCCAAAACCTCTATTCGTCTTCCATAACAACCTTGAAAGCTCTCGCCCAAAACCTAAACCACAACCACGACGAGACAACCGAGCTAAAACAGAAATGGACAAAAGGCCAGCTGAGTAGAACCTCCACGACAACCAGAAGAGGACAGTGGAGAGGAAATGGAAGAGGAAGCGGAGGCAATCACGGTAGTTAACATACGGGTAATGGCTATGGCAGAGGAGAAGAAGAAAGGCAGGCCATAGCCAAAGGAATAGGAGCAACAATCAAAACCACGAGTCAGGTCCAGTCAGTCCTGAGCACTTCAGCTTCTCCTCAGATAGACAGACAGCCCACGCACATGAAGGGAAATTGTGCCGGGCGCCGGTGGGCGCCAACGACAATCATCCAAAACTGCCTGGCGCATTGGCAGATTTCTCCCGACCCTGGAGACTACCGCCACAGCCTGTTCCATCGGCGTTTCCCCTGTCAAAGTTACTCCACGTTGGTTGGTCACTGCTGTGCAAAAACTGCAGACCGTTTTTATTACGCTGTTTCGAAACAATTTTTTTGGGCTAGTGTGAAGAGGACTGGAGATAAGCATAGAGATAAAAAAAACTTGAGTCCTTGGCATGGCGTGACGAAGCAAATAGACTGGCCCAAGTGCGTGGGCACCTACATGAGCCAGGACCACCCCTTCTGCACATCAATCCCGCCTCGCCACCTGTCATGGCGGATTGCAAGTGGCGGGTGAACATTCCAGCATATGCGTGGGCTGAGATAAACCAGCCCTCATGGGGCCGACGTGAATAAAGTGTTTATTTGTAATGTTAATGACCCAATGTCCACCAGACAAAGGGTGACTCGGATAAAACTACTCTCCCCTTTCGGTTATGGACCCTATAGTAACATGAATTTATACTGACAGGAACTAAACAACGGAGTGGGGTGTGGGAGGTTTTGCGAGAGAGGTTATTAGTATTGGGATGTGTGTGGAGTTTGGATTTTAAAGGGATGCATAGGTTGTGGGAGTTAAAGGTATGTAAGTACATATGAAAGTGTAAATTTCGTCGACGAGGTACTCGGAGAGGGTTTTAACCCAAAAAAATTACAAAGGATTTTTTCAGCGTCTGCGTGGTGGTGGTGGTGGTCGTCTTCGGCCCCCATCCGAGCCCCCATCTCCATGCTTCTCGATCATGTGAGTCGTGATCAGGTTCAAGTGATCCGTGTCGGTTGTCACATCCCGTCGTAGTCTGTGTATCAATTGTGCATTTTTTTGGAGTTTCTTCCGGGTTTTTTTATGGGGTTTTTTGGGTTTTTTGGCCCCGTCTCTGCCATGGTGGCGTAGAGACGGTGGTGGCAGTGAGAGAGATGGCGGAGGCGATGGTGGGTGCACTGGAGTGGCGTCACGAGCGGTATGCGGCCAAGCAGGTGAGCCGCGAGTAGGACTGCGCTTCTGTATTTTCTGAAGAAGAGTTGGAAATGCATACAATTGAAGAGTGGAAAAAACAAAAACAGGCGCTATTCCCCTCATCTGTCATATTGAAAGCTGTTCGCAGGGATCATATTGCGCATTTGTTGTTGCATTTGGCTTGAGTGAGTGTTAGAGCGGGAGATTAAATAGTGTGGATGAGGTTAGGACGACTTAGGGATGATAGAGTCTCTATTTTACCTTTCTTCTTGCTCAAATAAGAGGAGTATGCGTCATTGATTGCTAATAGCACGTGGGATTGACTCCCATTTCCAAGGGTCGCAACCCCATTGGTTGCAAGTGGGTGTTTCGTGCAAAAAGAGATGCTTCCGGCGATGTGGCGCGCTACAAGGCAAGGCTTGTGGCAAAGGGGCTTGCGCAAGTTCAAAGCGTGGATTTTCATGAGACATTTGCTCCCGTGGCCAAGTTCACGACCATTCGATGCATTCTTGCGATTGGGGCGGCCATGGATTTGGAAATCCATCAAATGGATGTGGAAATACATCAAATGGATGTGAAGACCGCTTTCTTGAACGGCGATTTTGAGGAGGACACCCACATGGTATAACCCAAGGGATTTGTGCAAGAAGGTAAAGAGAACTATGTTTGCAAACTCAAAAAGTCATTGTATGGATTGAAGCAATCTCCGAGGGTGTGGTATCAAAAGATTGACACATTTCTTATGCAATGCGGGTTTACTAGAAGCATTACTGATCATAGTTTGTATTTGATGCAAGAGGGTCAACATGTTGTGATTGTAATCATATGTGTCGATGACTTGATCATTCTTGCAAGCCTCTTGAGTTCCATGGAGACGCTCAAGGAGTATGAGATGAGTGACCTTGGCAAGTTGCATTTTTTGTCTTGGAGTTGAGTTTTTGAAGGATAGGGCAATGTGCACTATCACGATGAGCCAAGGCAAATACGTGTTGGATATGCTCAAACCATTTGGGATGGAGGATTGCAAACCCATTGCAACACCATTGGATGTCGATTCCAAGCTCGTGAAGCTAACCGAGGAGGAGTATGCAGCGGAGGCTCAATCGATGTCGGAAGTGCCATACAAGCTATTGGTGGGGTTGTTGATGTATGCGATGATTGCAACACGGCTGGACCTTGCATATTCAATCAGCACAGTGGGACAACGCATGGCAAGACCGGGATTAAAGCATTGGGTGGCGGTGAAGAGGATCATGCGCTACTTGAAGAAGACGATTGATGTGAAGCTATGTCTCGATGGCTTTGAAATTGTATTGAGCGGTTATTGCAATGCGGACTACGCGGGAGATATGGACGATCGAAAATTTACCACGGGCTACATGTCCAAGGTTGGTTCGGGCGCGGTAAGGTGGAATAGCAAGCTGCAACAAACCACGGCTACGTCCACCGAGGAGGCGGAGTACATGGCGACAAGTCACTCTACGAAGGAAGCCATTTGGTTGAGACAACTAATAGCGGATGTGGGTTGTGCACAAGGGGAGGCTACAACGATCATGTGTGACAAGCAAGGGAGCATTTCAGTTGCAAAGAACTCGACACATCATTCACGCACAAAGCACATTGATGTGCAATACCACTTCATTCGGAAGAAGTTGGAGATGGGAGTCATACGATTAGAGTATTGTCCAACGGAGCACATGATGGCGGATGTGTTGACAAAGGGTCTTGCACGAGATCGACACGAAAGACTAGTAATAGCATATGGACTTCAAGGCTTTGGCTCTACGCAAAGTGGGAGTGTTGAGGTAGAAGATGTAGGGTAGTGTTGCTAGAAGCCAAAGGGTTTTGGGTGGAAATAATGATGTGTAGGAGAGAGGTCAAGGCATGGGTTGACCTAAGAGGCCTCTAGTGGTGAGTTATCCCATATGGGTTGTGATGCACACCTCCCAGTGTACACCTCTTAAAGAGGGAAGCTCTTGAGTAAAGATCATCTCTTTCTACGCATTTCTTGTGTTTGTGTATGTGCCTTGTGCATTCCTCTAATACCTTCAATAGATGAAAGAGGGTAGTTTTGGGGTAAAAACCAACCACAATAAATAAAAGGGAGCTAGGAGTCATGTATGCATTGGACAAGGTGCATATAAAAGATCTTAAGTATACGCAATGAGGGTTTTGCATTAAAAAGTAAAAATCAATAAAAATCAATGGAGAAAAAAGAATAGTGTTGGGTTAAAAAATAAAGTTTGGATAATAAAAGGCCCGAGAAGTAATATTGGTGTTTTGGTCTTTGGGGTATTTTGTGCAATAGTGGCGGTGTAAAAATAGTCACTATGGAGGATGATGGATGAATTTGAGCTAGACAAAGGCACTTATGTTTGACAAAGGAAACTTGTGCAACATCTTTATATTTGCAAAGGTTTCTAGGATTCGGGTCCTTGCGCACAATTGAATTTTGATTATGTAGCAAAATGGTCATGTTACCACAAATAATTCATATCAATTATGACTACTAAGCATTCTAAAAAATGTTATCACCCAAGCAGAATAGAATCACGCAAAAGAAGGTACAATTATATGTCCAAACTCACCCTTAGATGGGCAAAATAAATCCCCACTAGGTTCAAAATGAACTTTAAAAGTTTAGAGCAACACATGCATTCCAAATAAAATGAACCTCTCAATACAAGAAGAGCAACAATTCAGTCATAGAGACAAAAATTTGAACCAATTCCATGAACATGAGATACGTATCAACCATTATGGATAAAATGAAGAGTGAGCATGATTTGTAGAAAATTTGGAGAGTGCATTTGTGTGTCAACAAAAACACAGAAGTTTGTAGTCAAATTCACGACACAATCAACAACCTACAACAAGCGGCAACTCAGTCTCTCAAATGATTATCAATTAAATTGACGATGCACACTTTTCGTTTGATCAATATGACAAATTATCACCTAAGATTGCAATTACAACCGTATTAAAGATAACACATGCACCACAAACATCAATGAGGTTCTAACTAAAGTTTTTTGTCAACTCTTGTACTCATTGAAGGTAATGATGGGGGTTGTTGCCTTGACCCCTTTTGTATTCGCACGAGGTTTGCTTCATTACATTACCGTGTTACCAAGTAGGATTTAGAGGCGGTTACTTAGATCAAAGAGTCAAAGGAAGGTCCAAAATTCTTTCTTTCGCATTGGCGACCATGAAAACATTAAAATTAATGTGATTCTTGCTATCTAGTCTAGAGCACTGGAATTGGAATAGTGCAATTAGACAAGTGCAATTTGAATAGTGCAATTGGAGCAATGCTATCCATTTGAGAAGGTAAGTAAGTGCATCTTTAATTCGTTAAACTTTTGAATCAATAGGGATAATGGTCTACGCAACCGCAAGGATTCCTTGGAAAAATGAAAAAAATGGGGAATGAAGAAGAATTTGACACTAGTGGTAATGAGTCTAGAACAGGGTCTAGGCCAAAATATCACAGCATCCAAGTTACATTGCAATCTAGAATAGGAGTGAAAAACTTGTAGCAGGTTCAATGTGGAAAAATTGTTTAAGCTGCATGCTATTCCAATCTACTATTGAAGTATGATCTTAGAGCACAACCAAAAAAACATAGAAATGGATAACTCCAAAGTTAGGGCTGAACACTAACAAGTTAGGAAGGCATTAGATGTGTTGGGAAGTAGTGGAGTGCTTATCAAAAACTAGGAGTATCAAAGGGTGGTTGCAAGCTACGGTCACCCAAGCTTTTTGTCGCGGCACTGCACCTGCAAATCTTTAAAAATCAATTAAGACAAATATAACAAATGTTTTTAAGAAATTTTAATTTTCTAGAATTCTAAGATGTTTTTGGAAGGTAGGAAATTTTTGGGATTTTCAAAATCATTATTATATTTTTCTTAATTGATTTTTAAAGATTTGCAGGTGCAGAGCCGCGACAAAAAGCTTGGGTGACTGTAGCTTGCAACCACCCCAAAATAGCATCAATAGAAGAGAAGCATGGATCAAGAAGGTCTACAATACCTATTCTAAAGTCTAGGAGCGTGGGGCAGACTCAAGTAATTGGAAAAGCAAGGCATTTAATGGACCACCATGGAATGAATTGTGGAGAAACAGAGGTACCAATGACCATGAAACAAGCGACAGAAGGAAGGTTCAGATACGAGCTTAGAGAACAAAGAGTGATAAAGGAAGCAAGAGTTAGCATAGGCGGAAAATCTAGCTTGGAATTGAGCATAGCTAAGCGAACAGTAAGGGATATGATTAACATAGATCTAGTGAGAGAAAATTCCTAGCAAGAGATAATCTTGGAGACAAGAGTTTTCGGACCAAGCTTTGGAAATTTGTAGGAGGATGACAAAATCCAAAGGTATGAACGTGCTAATGGATCAACCGTTAGACATGACTAAAGCAAGTTTTTAACTCCAACCGGAACATGTACAGAGCACGATAGTAGCATCCAAATATCAAGACGGAAAAAGTGTTGGGTGGACAGCTGAACAAGGAAAGAGGAAGAGGTAGCAGACCAGTGACTTCTAGGCAAAGAGAGAAGACTTCAAAGGACTTAAAAGAGAGTTTTGACACATTAAGTAAAAAATTGATGGGGCTTTGAATGGAGGAGCCACTAGTGATACTATCTATAGAGACTAGTGGAGTTGCACCTCAAAGACCACGACGACAACGGATGGTACATTTTGAGGACAAACAAAATTCAAAATCAAAAGTTGAGGTAGACATAAAAGAAATGAAGAATTTGGAAAAAATGAAGGGCTGACAACATGAGAAATGGGAAGCCAAAAGAAATGAGGTTGTAGAGAGCCAATCAAGTATTAAACATAAAGAAGAGCATGATTGAATAAGCTGCATGTTTCAAGTTGGAGACATCCATTTAGATTGATTTGTAGAGACATGAAACCCAACTTTTGGAAGCCATTAGACTATGACACGTGACCCGTAGAAGAACAAGATTAGGAGATTTAAAGTAGAGAATTCCAAAACACATGTCAAAGAACACAAAAAGTAAAGAAAATGAAGTGAGAAGCAGAGAGGCTAGGGGCCTTCAAATTGGAGGTCAAATAGCAAGAAATACTCCTTCAGAGTAGTTGTAGATTATTTTTTGTATTTGTAGCAAAAACTGATAGAGCAAAGAAAGGTAGTAGGGTTGTTCAAAAAGCTGGGACGCAGACGTCCGTGACCCGGCATCTAACAATTTAGAAAAAAACAAGCGTTTTCATCGGCTTTACCACAGCAGACAGCGGACCGGATGTTTTTACCACAGCAGACGACCAAGTGGACGCCACCATGGAAGGCAGATCAAACGGCCGAGCTGTTCTACTGCTAATTGTCTTGAATATCCCCAAATTGGGCAGTTTTGCAAAAATTCATTATAAAATACAACATGAAGGGATATTTGGAAGTTGGAAATTGAAATATGAATAAAATCTGAACATTATAAATGTTAGATTTACAATTTATATCACTAATGTTTTTGTATAAAATCTTGGGGGGTGCACTCTACATTATGTTTTAGAATCACGTGCGTTCATGACCCCTTCTAAAAACCCCATGTATGCGAGAGGCTATATGTCTAAAATACCTTTGTATACAGATGTATTCCACTTTAAATATATGTTTAGTGTAAGTATACGTGAATATTTTCAGTTCTAAATGTGTTTATTGTATGTATATGTAATACGATACTGTTCAAATTAATACCCCTTTTGTGCACTCACGTATACTCGTACATGTTTAGTACAATGCACCCCTCGAGTATAAAATTTGAAAATACAATTAAAAACTCTCTTGGGATTTGAATGACAATAAGCTATTGATAATTTCATTATAAAATATCTTGTAATGAGTTGAAATTTCTTGTTGTGGTTTGAGATTTTTTTTGTTGCTTGATTTTATCATTTGTCATTTTCAAGAGCACTCCTAAACTAAAATCTTCACAAAAATTGGCCTTCACAATGTTGCATGAAATGAGGTGTAAAATTTTCACAAACCATACTCTTTCTGATTGGTTATTTGGTAAGGGTGTTTGAGGCTAACTTTGCATAAAAAAATTAGTAAAATATTCACCCTGCAAAAAGTGCATAATGGATGATAAAATAGAGTCAAAATCTATTCATCATCCAAAATCTAGACAATTTCAGGGTTTAGGGTTTAGGGTATATTAATATTTCAAGTTAGAAAATACCATATTTATCATTAATTCCTTGCAATTTCAAATGATTTCAACCATCATTTTATGAACATATTTTGCATTACAATAATTAAAAATTAAAAAAATTATGTCAAAAGTACATTATATTTGTTAATTTTATGCCCATGTACGCCAGATTGCACATCAACACAAAATTAAACAAGGCAACATAAGCAAAGATGATAAGACAATTGTATAATATGTACACGATCACATGTGTTAAATATGTATAACAAAAAATCAACACAAGTCCATATATTGTATACATTGTTACAAACCTAAAGTCATACAATACTATTACTACAATCCTTAACCAAAAAATACAATATTCCGACTAGTATGATGATCTACAATGCTTGTATGGTATTGGCCAGTTGTTTGTGGGTTAGAAACACGTTACTATATGAGATAGACCACTAGCTCTTTTTCAATCATTATTGTGCGAATAATTCAAATAGCTCTCAAACACGTCTCCCAATTGCTGCAATGTAAAACAAATCAAAATCACTCTGGGTAATTGTAACTTCCACTAATCCTCTAACGTGTTACCTTTGTTGATGCGGATTGTAATTTTGGCAACTGAATATGCTTCAAATGTCTTTGTCAATTATGGAATTATCTCCACATCTGCATCACACTACGTAAATAAGCTATTGTATGCTCCATCTACCATCGTTTTGCAAGAGTTCATTTCATGTACACTAGTGAACATGAAAAGTGACTTCATTGGCTCAAATGATTTGGTTGCCATGCATGGGTCACATATTCCAATCTATACACATGACTCGTCTTTGGGAAAATGAAGAAGAATATGGTTGGAAGATGAATCATTGTGGAGGTTGTTGCTTATGTGTACTTCAAACATAATAATCACAAATGCCCACACCAACTGTGTTATTTTCTTACAGGATCGGTAAAGGCAGGGTACATTCACAATAACACGACCCAACCCCGCCCAGTTCTAACGACTCTTGATGAGTGCTTAGAAAATAATATCTTCAATTTCTGTAGATATTAGAAAAATTTAAGGACATTTTGCAACATATTTTGAACATTTTAGTCGTTATTAACGACTGGTTACAACCATATTTTAGTCATTTTGGAGTACCAATAACTTCTCAAACATCGTCAAACTTTAGTATGTTGTATAATGACATATATTATATGTAATTACTAATTTATATTTCATTATCAATTCATATGATAAGATTCATGCTTAACAATCCATTAAATTAATCACTGCAGTAGTAGAAAACGCTGTCCAAATCAACTAAAATCTAACACAATTTAGTTGGTTTGTGCACTGCAACGACCAAATCAACAGAACTCTAAAATTTTGGTTGAGTCCGTCAAATCGATTAACACATTTCTGTTGATTCGGGTACTGCATTTTTCCACTTACATTTTCAGTGACCCGTACATTCGTTGAAGCTTACGTGGCTCTGGACCATATCTGATGTCGTGACTTGTCGCTTTCAAGATGGCTTAGGTGGCATAACCAACAAATTTGCTGCTGTAAAATAATATAATCACCCTGATTATAGATATTGACAGCTCGCTAGCTGTAGTGTTGGACCTAAATTCCTCGACATTTTTTGGGTACTGAATTACCATGTATGATCTTATTTGCTCTTATGACATGTTTACCATAGTTGCACTTCCAGCAACGCAGATTCTTTAACCATGTGGTAAAAACCCCACTTAGGTATACATAATTCAATATTAGAAAATGTAGACAACCTTTTTCACACTTTTAAAATTCAAAATCCACTTTTGGTGCCTTTGTCATGCAGTAAATGATCACAGATTTTTACTCCGTACAATCTGCATATTCATAGCCTCCATAACTCAAGGAGAAATCTTTAGTCAGTTTCTTCAAGCTGTGATTACATCGTGCTAATTCATCAGAGTCACATACAACTTAGCGGTTTTACAATTGGAAAAAATCAGTACTCTTTGTACATCCGCAACACTCTATCACCGGCCTTTATCACTATGTCTGACTTTTATGACGTGCTTACAATACAAATGAGCGGATCGAAAATATGAATAAAAAATATATCTAATCAGATTACATTGCGGCAGCCTGTGGTAGTAGCTTTCGTATGATGCTTTCAAATCATCATGATTTCCCCATCATATATGTTGCCTTGTCCATAATTATCCCACTGCAAACAAAACTGTGCCATACGTGCATAATTAGAATGGATGCATGTGAAATTGTACTGTGATGAATACATTGAACAAAATTTAAAAATGCCAAAACAATTAAGCTTATTGTACTCATTTCGCTCCAAAGTTCACCATTTGCAATTCTTATTTTTCTCTTTTCATTTTCGAGCTCAATCAATCACTTTTAAAATCAATACTACAACTTAGTATCACACTTCCCAATGTCCAATTCACATCATTGGTCCAATTTCGTTGCCCTAAACACTCTGTTACAGTAACTCCCTTGCGACTACATTCTGTACAGTATTATTTCTAATGATAATTGTTCATTTCGGTTCAGGGCCCCTCCACTACCTAAAACTTTGCATGATCAAGATGAAATTTGCAGTCACAGTACTTACAGAATATTCAAAAATTCCCCTAGTCTTCCTCCTCTAATGATTCCCCAAAGTCTCTGTCAAATGCATTAGCATTGTCTTCTACTAACTGGTTCACGAATTCCGGCAACCGAATGTTCCTTCCTGTAGGGGAAGGCTCGAGATTTGTCTCTGGGATTTCGGTAGGTGCTCGAAGACCCTCAAAGTCTTCATCTCGTCCCATGGCATACATTTCTGCCTCATCTTCTTCCTCCATTTCACTGTCTATTCTGTGTCCCCTGACCTCCGTGCGTAACACTACCCTCCAACCGGGCTCGTCTTCATCTTCAGAGAAAAACACCTGGTCGCAATGAATTGGGAAACAAAATGACTCATACCCATACGGCACAAGAACATTAAAGTTAGACATAGTGAACCCCCACTCATCTTTTTTCACTGTAGCGTTTCTTCCTCTATAGTTGGCCTTCACCCACTCACAAACTAGTAGCACGGTGCAATGTCGTCCGTAGTTCAATCCTACAATCTCTAGTAGCTGCCCTTTGTACTCTAGGTTTGCTTCAACGGGGTTTGGATCTCGCCTCCCTGAGCGGCAAGGCCTACGTACACTACCACACATTGGTACTTTTATGACTGGAAAAATGATTGCATTCATGACTGCGTGCAGTCATAAAATCAGGTTTGTGACTGCGAGTCATATTCTTTTGCTGATGTGAAATGTGACGCGCGCTATGACAGGGTGTTGTAGTTACCGACGAGTCGCTTCGGACACCTAGTCATATGAATAAATACGACTCAAAGCGTATACTTGGGCTCCATGTACGTGACACGTCAGCATCTCCAGCCGCCATCTTGACCGGCCCTAGGTCCTTGACTTTCGTGGTTTGCCCGGGCAGCCGAGGCCAAAATCCGACATGGCATGTGACTCTGTGGAGTCATATTTTTTTGCTGACCTGACATCTGACGTGGCACGTGACTCTGTGGAGTCATATTTTCTGCCAACGTGAAATATGACTCTGTGAAGTTATATTTTTGATGACGTGGCACCTACACGTGGAATGTGAATAGTGTCGTATTTTCGGTTGACGTGGAATGTGACTCTGTGGAGTCATATTTTGGCCCACAAATCGACAATATGAAGTACAAGCATCTCACCAAAACGTTTTTACTAAGGTGTGAGATTGTCCGGCGAATCTACGAGCAAGTGACAAGAAGCAGAAGTAGAAACGTAGACAACGAGCTTTCACTTTATCAGCACTGAAGCCCTTAATTGCACCATGAGGACCCCATGCAACTTCCATCTGCATGTTCAAGCATACCTTTGTCAATCCAGCCACGCAACTTGCAAGACCTTGATTAAATTTGTCGAGAATTAGAAAGGTAGAAATGAAATTGAGGTGATTGTTTCAAAAAGGCATCTTTTACTACATTTTTTTGAAATGTGAGAAAAAGGAGCATAAATACATTTGTCTTCATATATCCCAACAAAACAAAGAAACATATTCGACTCGAGCAAAATGCGGCAAGAAGAAACGAAGCAAGTGCATGATTCACACAAAATGATTCATCACCTTGGCATTCTCAGGAGCTATTCCATCAGGCGAAG
The DNA here is from genome assembly GCA_022496805.1 of Pohlia nutans. Lineage (NCBI taxonomy): Eukaryota > Viridiplantae > Streptophyta > Bryopsida > Bryales > Mniaceae > Pohlia > Pohlia nutans. The sequence goes on along the minus strand of CM040106.1, from coordinate 5,308,536 downwards.
CCTACACTCGACGAAGTCCTTCAAGTTTAGCACTCCCCGTGTTCAACCTGAGAACGATTCTATGCGTACAACAGGGCTTTAAACGGAGTTGTAGAGGTGACGATCAAAATGATTCTATTCTCCCCCTTAGTTGGACCAACTTTCCGCCAGCAAAACTTGAGGATTTCCATATTTTCATTAAGATTCTCTCTTGTAGATTACTCAATTTCGAGAAAGGCACCCTGTCAAAACCCTAAGTTGGCAAATAAAAATTGGCAATTCTAGGAAAACCCTAAATTGAAACCAAAAATATAAAAACTTTGCAGAAATGGCACAATGACTAAGCTCAAGTGTGCTAACCTAGAGGGAGAGCAACCTCGTGAACACAAAAACCGCACAATATTTCGCCGCTTTGCATCCGGAGCTTCTTCATCCGTTGCTTGAGCTCCACAATTGCTCACAGGCTCCGGACTTTTTCGTTTCGCAGTATCATCATTCTTGATCCCTACCGCGCCTGCCATTGGAGAAGTCCGTCGCTCCTCTACTCCCTAATTAGTCCGGCCCGCAAAATTACAAGAATGATCCCATGCCTCTACAATTCTCAAGCTAAGAAGCACAAACTACTACTGGCGTGAAGAAGAGTTGAGTACTGGGAAGAAGGACCGCTTCGAAGCTCGACGCCTTGAAGGGACGCCTTGAAGCTTGACCTGATTAGGGTTTTGAGCAACTGCGACTCACTGGAGAGGAAGAGACAACTAGTCCTTGAGCCCTACGGCCCTACCCTACTACCGAAATCATCATATAGTGTGGCCCACGATATTTTCAAAATGCTTCATTAATAATCGATTTTAAATTTTTTAATGGGTTAAATTTATCACATTCCATAAATTTTGTTAAATCAATGAAAATTTGGTTAAATGGATAAATGTGTCCGTTCCATTCACGCATCCACAATATATGGCAATATTGATGTAGTAAGCTAGCCATTTACAAATCATTAATTGATCAGTGCCACCAACAGTACCACCTACTGGTAGATTTGTCATTTTAACCCTTTTACGTCTCGATTCAACATTGTTTTCAAAGAAGCGTTATAAAATGTTTGAAGAAAACCAAAAATGGGGTTGATGGTCAAAACAAAGTTGTAAATGTCAGTGTGAAGATGATATTTTTTGTTGGATTTATTCTATTTTCATTTAATATTTTTAAATTAATTTTATAAATTTTTCTCTTGAAATTCAATTTAAAATCTGAAATTGGCACAATTTTTAAAAATATGGCAATAAATTGGAATAACAAGTACTACAATATGGTATAGTTTCCATTATTCAATTCTACTTATATTGGTAAATCAAATTTAAGATCCCACTTTTTTAAACTAAGAATGAAATTTGACATAAACTAACTCTATTGTTTTCCTAAAAATCATCATAACATGTTTTGAAGATCCAAACTGTACAAATGATAGTCAACTTGCTCAAGAATCGTGAGAAATTTTGGTGGATAAAAATTGTTCAATTTGGATGAGAATCTAACAGTTTTAATTTGTGTGCCGTCTACATATTGGATGTTGGAGCATTAAAGGGTTAAAATTTGATAACTTCACACCGTAGGGGTCCAAAAGTCACAAAATGACTTCAATGAACCCTTTCTCATTGAAGCGTTTTGAAGATACAAGTCAAGAACAAGGCCGACGGTCAAGAGATCTCAACACAAAGTACAAACAAATTAGAACAAAACCAACTACCTTCTTTAATACCTAAATGCTTACAACCCTCTTCAAATTTGAAGAATTGCAAAAATGAAATGTAAAATGCACCTAAGAGGGATATTTTGAATATGATGTTTGAAAAAAAAATTGTACATCATGAATTTTAGATTCTATCCTCAAGTTTAGATCTATGATTGCTATTACCAACATTTTGTATTAATTTTAATTGTGGACCGCCTACCACGGTGGCAGGGTGACAACAACCAGTCACGTGTTTAATGAAACTCCTTTGAGTTATATGGCTCCTCTAAACTATATGAATCTTATGAGTTATATGACTACCTCAAGTTATGTGACCAACTTTCCCTACTTGTGTATATCACCCTAGTTATGATGGACAATGGTGTGACGGGCCCATCCCAAAGTTAACACAATTTTTTGTATTAGAATAGAGAATGGGAAGTAAGGGTGTTCAAATTCCCCTTCATGGATTGGGATCTATTTGTAGTGAAGGGGAATGTCGTTGGATTCATTAATAGTTCAATAACGCGCAATGAGATAGGAAATATTGCGTGGAAGTTTTGCATGTTGCCTTAAACATGGAACACTCAAAAATGGGGATATGTAATTTCCATAGCAAGAAGGGACATTAGGGCCGGAGAAAACTCTATGCACACTACTCTCTAAACCCATATGTACACCATATTGTAAATTTCATGAAATAGTCGAGCCATGGCATGACTACAATCAGTCATGCTTTTTTTTTAATATGACTAGCGTCAGCCACGTTTTTTCTAATATGACTAGCGTCAGTCACGTTTGTTTCCAATATAACTAGCGTCAGTCATGTTTTTTCGAACATGACTACAATCTGTCATGTTTTGTTTAACATGTCTACAATGAGTCATTTTTTTGTAATTAAACAAGACAAAAGAATATTGTCACATTAGTTGCAAAGTTGGATGCTAAGATAAAAACCATGTATTAGACACTTTGACCATGGCATACATCTTTAAGCAGAATGTGACAACTATTGCATGTTCCATTGCTTGCATACGTGTGGTGCATGGGAGATTAGCCACGTGTGACGTGTACAAAGGAGAGAATATCTAGTCCATTGAATTTGTGCACCGCGTACATGAAAAACATTGATTTCTACAGTTTTGTCCTCGGGAATTGCAGGATGAGTACATCCCCTTGAACTGGCTCTCCCATGCACCAAGCAGTGATCAAACTAGCCAGGCGTTTGATTACACTACTAGAAAATCCAACTATTCTGTTCATTTGGTCGCATTGATCAATGACACTTTTCTATTGATTCAGACAGAAATCTGTTGATTGGACAAAAACGCGACCAAATCAACAAAAACGTATCCTTGATCAACACGACCAAATCAACAAAACAATTGGGTTTTCTAGTAGTGTTATTCTCCAAACATCAGAGAACGGATGAAGTACAATGCATATCTTTGGGCAAAACATCAAATATTCCCGGACTCGTGAAGCCACGGGCCCATATGAGGATCTCATACCAAAGACACCTATAGTTTGGGTGATGCAGTGAAAGTAGCCCCAGAGGTGGTTGCTAAAGCATTAGAACGTCTTTGACACAACGACACACCGGTAGATGATTTAGAGTACTATGACTGAGACTCTAACTGACTCCTTGGCTACGACTGACAATTGTATATATGAAACTTTTATGTACATATAAATATGTTTGCGTAAATATATATATATATATATATATATATATATATATATATATATATATATATATACGCAAATATATTTAGTACACCCCCAAAGAGTGAATAAATATTTAATGAATCAATTATGAAAATAATATATATGGACAATTTCCATCTAATGTAACTCAAATAAAACATTACTCAACTTTGGACACAAATTCTCCCTCTAAAATATATACCCTAAATTCTCATACTATACAGTGATTGAGAGGGCCAATATACACGTAAATCGTCTCGGGCAATGTTTATAATCTTGGGCAGCCCCAAAAATATATATATATATGACTGTAGGGAAAATGTGACTGCAAAATATGACTAGGAGAAAAATGTGACGTCCAAATATAACTGGGCGTTCCCCAGGAATGTTCCTAGTCGTTCCCTATGAAGATATACGACCCTCCTACCTACTTTATATGGTACTTGTGGAAAATATGATTGCAGAATATGATTGTTAGTCACATTGTCAAATTGGAAAACCATCGACAATTTTGCCCTCGGAGAATGTGACTGCCGGCAGTCGCCTGTCACCCCCAGTCATATTCTCCCAGTCATCAAAGTACCAATGTGTGGTAGTGGAAAAACTGCAACCACCCCGGAGTCACAAGTATTATCCAGACTTTCTTCTGCACTCTTGACTCTCGGGGGGTTCACTGGCGAAAATTTTAGAAACAACGTGCGATAAAAAATAGGGTCCAATATATTCATTGTAGATAAATTTTGTAAAAAATGTACATGTAAAATAGGGGATTTTAAAAAAGTGAAACATGTTTACATGTAAAATACCATCACATATAATATTCTCAGGCTTTTTACATGTAAAATACCATCACCTTATAATATTTTTTGCTAATTTTTTTTGCTAAAATAACCCCCCAAATAAATAGGTCATTATCGCACGTGTATACAAAATATACAAGGGAGTGCCCTCCCCGAGTCTTGGCTCTAAAGTGATATCCATAAGCATGCATGCTTCTAAACCTTTGAGCTTGTAAAGAGGGTGGTTTAGAAGAGTCCTCAACTTCATCCGGTACCACAATCCCTTCATTTTGGCTTCTTCAACATGTGCTTCCAACCACTGTGCATAGGGAGGAATTTCCTCCATCCCAGCTAGGTATGGTGCCCCCGCTCTACCGTTTTCCGTGGATGTCTCCTTCGATAATCTGCTCTTGCAATTCTCCTCTCCTCCCAAATCTGTTGATATCTTCTGCATCATACCCCATAGCGTCCATTTCCAAACGTGACTGTTATAACCCATCAGTAATATAATATACCACTTTCAAAATGGTCTCACAGTAACTGCAACAATCTTAATGAATCGCTATATCGTGCTTTCAACAAAATCTCAAGTCCTGGATTATTACCTTACATCTACAATACAAACTACACTGCTTACACTTCGTGATATCCAATGAATGTTTCATTTCAAGTATCATCCATGGGCTGATAATGCGTCCTCATTCAATATATCCCAAAATAAAATCATACTTGATTACCTCATAACTCCACAAACTCCTTTCATTCAATTCTCCTCCAATATGTTTACTGGGACTATTTATTTAATAAACAGTACTAACCCGTACAAGACTGCGGTTTCCTATGTTCATTACCACCACTTTAACCTCCTCTAATTCTTTTTATTCTGAATATTATTTTACCTATTCATATAAACTATCAAATCAATTAGTGTAATAAAATTTCACAAATTTTTTATACCAACCTAACATATTTCCCAATGTCTTCAACTATGGTAAAAAAATATCCATAAAGACGAATTCTTCATCGTTCCCCTAAAAACATTATAATTTAACAACATGTACGCTCACATTGTATGTAAAACACAGCGTGCACTCACTCTAAAACCAATAAGAAGTTTAGGATTTAACCTTTAAATGCATGACCCTGCTACCGTGGTGGAAAAACTTCAGACTGTATGCCATCTTTCACCATTATTATTGAATAATAAATTAATTTAATATTTTATCTACATGAAACCGAATGTCAACTAAAATATATGATTTTTTTAACATTATTTACTCAAAATTCAAATTACTATGATTTTTTGAAATGATAACTGCAAAGACAATTCAGATCATTTATACACTATGTTTTTAAAATACAAAAAAAGTTTGAAATGTGTAAATTACAACGAACAACAAAAGCTTGCTTACCGTGCTCAAAAAATATTCCTAAATTTATAAATACAGTGGAAAAACCTATAGCCGTGGAACATTCTTTAGGTGCTGCGGTAATACACCCTCAACTTGTAATTGCTATATATCATTCAATTTTAGTAATTTTTCATCATTTCAAAATGGAGTGGAAGTTAGGCATTTATAAGCTACATTTTGTTAGTTAAGCTCAAATTTAGAAACTCACATCTCGATGGTCAACATTGCATTTCATTTGCATCAAAAAATGATCAGCCAAAATTGGTCTTCAGGGTATTTAAGGGTTACAATTCAAGGACTAAACTTATAGGTGTCATTTTCTAGCTTGCCCACGTGTCACATTCTTCCCCCCCCCGTTCAGTTATGCTCCATAAGCTTCCACTTCCATACTCGTTATCAAACAAAAATTAGATCCCACGTCTGTGTTATTGATATACCGTATTCACATGTTCAATTTCTGAATTTTAATCTCAGCAATTAGGCCAGGGGAACTAACTATCATTGAAATGTAATATTTACGATACTAGGTCCTTCAGGGGTTGTATACATGACATGTCAAACTTTACATACTTGAGCTATTATTGACATCATGTCTTTGTATATAACATCAATATCACTCTTATATTTCAACTACCATATGATACACTATCCTATAAATCTGTGCTAGAGTGGGACGCCTAGTTGTGAACCCTTGTCACACATCATCAACCCTGGTTTAGTCAAACTCGATGTGATCTGAGTAATACATGACATACGACATCTTCAATTGTGTGGAGGATAATAATGGTTTGTTATGTACTCAACTAGTGTTCAGTCAAATATTGCCTTGGTCATCTACACATGTGTTCTCTGGTTCCACACTATCCTTGTCCTCATACATGACATTTGAGTGTTTTATCACCTCCCCTGTGAAGTCATTTACATTCAGCTACTCCCAATATTTTTCACACAGACAACTGCTGCAACCATTATATATCCAGTTAGGGTTTCATATGAGCTCAGAGAGACGGTTTCACCAAACATTACTTTCTCCTTGATGGTAGTTCAATTTATATCCCATTCTAGGCGTAGACACCTCTCAATTCCATACCTACTATGAAATTAAGAAAATAAAATAAAATTCCAAACACCTATATTTTGAGTACATTTCCCTTATAATATTCTACTACATTCACACCAGGTCTTACTAACTTTGAGAAAACACATTGTACCTTTCAACAAACAATATGCATAGTACAAAAACAAATATTAAAGATAAGAAAAAAACTTACTCCCTGTATGGTTCAATGTGTGCTGCATTGTCCAACACAAAATCGTGCATTGCATACCTCAATCCTTCTGATAACAATTTCGGCTTTCCCTTCTTCTCCAAGATTTTGTCCACCATTGTTGGATCTTCCTTGTTGTCCCACACTCTACGAGATGTAATGTGGTACCCATTTATGTACTCTGTAATGAATCCCAGAGCTTCCTCAACTTGGTATCTTTGTGCAATGCTCCCCTCAGGTTTAGCTAAATTGCGGGCATATCCTTTTAATGTTTTGAAGTACCGCTCAAACGGGTACATCCACCTTGTATGAACAGGTCCACATTGAAACAACTGTTCTACTAGGTGATTTGGCAAATGTGACATAATATCAAAAAATGCTGGGGGAACTCTTTTTCCAGCATGCACATAGTCTCAGCTGCATCAGCTAATAACTGTTCCTTATCCTCACCATTTATGGTTTTTGCACACAACTTCTTGAACACCCTACTCAACCGTATCACAACCCTAGCTAGAGACTTGTTAGAGACTTTACAGAAACATAATGGTAAAATCTGCTGTAATAGAACGTTAAAGTCGTGCGATTTGAGGCCACTTAGTTTCCCTATGCTAATTTTTTTGTGCAATGATGACACATAATTGGTAGGCGTTCTCAATGACTTAAGCACTCGCAAAACCTTGGCCTTGTCTTTATCAGAAAGCACGTACGTTGCATCCGGCATGTAGAACCTATCTTGGTTAGGCCCAACGGGTTGTAGATGGAGGTTCGGTTAAATGCCACGGGCTTGCATGTCTGCCTTCACTGCTGGAGAGTCTTTCTTTTCAAATGTTGTCCTCAAAATATTCTTAGAGATGTTCTTCTCGCAGTGCATGATGTCTAGAACATGGCGCACAGGAAGATCCTTTTACATCATCCACATCACATATTAGTACAACTACTGACGTAAGGCAGCCGTTTTGTTCGTTACTTCTCATTGTCTTTCGTTGCGCTATCCACTTTATTTGTTATTGAAAACACTGTCTTCATTCCATTTATTATCATTGTTGTCCCAGAATGAAATGTCCAATATGTACTCATGGACCTTGTTCTAGTAACTTTGGTGTAGTTCTGTAAAAGTTACCATGTGAGCGAATCCATTACCCATGTTGTTTATCTATGCAAATTATATTTTAACGTTGGCATAAAATATGTTCCATCAAATATAATTGTATGTTCTCTTAAATATACCTGCTCATATTTAGAAATGTGTGATACGACCTATTACATGTTATAATGGTGTCATAATACTTCGCATTTTCAGATACTCTATATAGACGGCTACTTTCATTTCTGAACTGAACCTAGAAGGGTCCTATTACTCAGCTTGTTGAGGGTCCTATGTCCAGACAGAAGACATATATCAGAGCAAACCCGTCCCTATGGCAACATACAATCTGAGTAAGGTTGTGTAGACAAAATTAAATCGCACAACGTGGCCCATAAAGTAAATGAATTTAATTCCCACATGTTCCTTGTTCTTTTTCAGTAGCATCACTTTCCATAGCGTTTTTTTCCCATTACTATTGTTAACCCCTAAAGATCCTCACCTCTTTTGTAAAAGTCAAAGCACTATAATTTACATACTTGAAATATCACATTGCATGATTTATAATTTTTCATAGATAGTCAGCAACATTATGAAGGCATGACAAAATTTTCAACATGATTGAAAGATGTTTTGAATATTTACAAATTTTAGCATCTAAACAAGGTAAAAATTCAAAATAAACATATATTTGTCAAATTTAATATCAAAAATTATATTTAAGGTAGATAGAGGTTATATATACAAGGAGTAAAAACTTGAAAGTGAAGAAATAAAAAAAGACTTATGATTGGAGTGTTTTTAGAAAGTCCTTTGTATGTAGACAATCCTTTTCACACTTCAAATGAATATCACTGTATCGATGAGAATGTCTGCGGTGGAAGGTAAAGACTGACACATACGGGTATCTTTGTGCAAAATTTCAGAAAAAAGAAACCTTAGTGAAGGTATTGTACATCAATTTGCTGAGGAAACCGTCGACGCGCCTGATCAATGCGTGGACCATGAACCTGGTGTAGATGCCAATGACTTGGACATTAGGAGAAAACTGTGGTCGCAAAGGGGCCTTGGGGACTGTCACGTGGGAGCAAAATTTGGGGGTGCCCATGCACTTTTGACGAGGGCACCAATGTAACCACTGTGGTGCCAGCGCTGCGGGTTCCAGGGGGTCGAGCCAATCGCTGGGAACAAGCGCGTGTGTTTGGGCGGGGAGACGTTGTTGGGGTGACACAAAGCGCCGCTGTAGCGCACAAATCCCGAGCCGGTCGAGTGCTGTCAGTAGGCCGACGGCATCAATTAGGCGCTGGGTCGGGCGGTAGACGGATATGTAAATTGTAAAGGGACGGAGGTGCGAACAGCAGAGTGTCGTCTGTGAACGGATGAAGGAGATGTTGTTTAGAATTTTTTTCTAAATTAGTCAATCCTTTAACCCTTATGCGTCTACACTACATTTTACTCCTCAAACTTCATCAATTTCCCATATTTCTAATTGATTTAATTGTTTTTGGTAATTTCTTCATACAATACATTTTAAACCTCAGTTACGCTAATTTTTTTTATAATATTTTAGATAAAAATGAAATTAATAAGATTTTCAAAGTTTTATAGGTGAATATTAACATTTGACTAAAAAAATCAATGATGGCCCCATGAGGCTCCTTGCACGGTTAAGGGTTAGCTCTTGAATGTCTTCAATCTCTTCATTTAACACTAATTTTAAAGATCTGTTATACAATTTTTGATGAAAAACAAATATGCACTTAATGTTCATTGCAAAGTTGTAAATGTCAATGGCAAGATCATATCTATAATGGTTGGATACATCATATATTATATTCATGATTTGTAATTAATTTTGCAAATTTTTCTCTTGAAAATCAATATAGAATCCAAAATTAACACAAACAAAAATTAAAAATATTGTGATAAAATTGAAATAACATGCACTATGAGAAGGTTTGGAGTTTCTGTTATTTGCTTCTATTTACTTTGGAAAATTACGTTTAAAATAATAAAGTCTTACTTTTAGAACTTAGAATGAATTTTAACACAAATCAATTGTGTTGTTTTTTAAAATATCAGAACATCTTATTTTGAATGATCCATACAATACAATGACTTGAACTATTGGAAAATGAATACGAGACACTACAAGAATCAAAAATTTGGCAAAAGAAGGATACTCCAACTTGCAAATAGTAAACAACAATGAGTACATAGCCCAACGTTATTCATATTATTAAGAGTGGGAGTTCGTGGCTCAAAGATAGATTTATTGATTTTATTGGTCTTGCCTAGATTCTTATTGGACACATCATATACTTGGATGAAAACAAATTGAGTTTTGTCCACATGCAACTGAGAAGGTATAAACTTATTTTAGAACTTGATTTTCTAAAGCATAGTTACCTTTCCAAAAAGGACTGTCACCACATTCTCATTTTCTACCCCTTATAATTGCCTTGCGCAATGAAAATCTTCATCACGTATAGGGTGATATTCTAAAATCTTTTTATGCTAAACTTCAAAGCTCAAAAGGGCAAAAGAACCACTAAAGGCGCATTTTCTTCAAACCCTCTTTATTTTAGAACCTTACTACATACTTCGCACTTGAATCATCTGGCTTCTGGCATCTATTATTGGCCGAGTTCTTTCTTCATCCTTGATTCATCATCGAGCAACTCCATGAGCTTATGTGCTCTAGGTGTAGTTCAGCAAAACCAAAGCTTACGAAAACACAATGGTAAAGGTCGTAACGATCGAACACCTTCAAAGTGCATACTCACATAGCTTGAGAGGGAACTTGCCACCTAACCAGGTTATTCCTCCATTGAAATGCAAATACATTGGGGGGCAAAACGATTGGGTAGGAAAAGAGGATTAATTGGAGTGTTTCAAAGGTGAATATTCTTATTCAATGTAGACTGGATGGTCTTATTATTGCATGTTTTGGCAAATTCTCAATTCTTTACACTTGTGGCATAGATGCTTGGTTTGGTTTCGAAGTGAGATTAGAAACGTTGCTGTTGGTTACATTACTTTTATTTCTATGAGGAAAAGCGATTTTTATATTTAGCTTGCCTGTATTATAATTCAAGATCCAAAAGCGAGAGAGAATGTATGGAGTATGTAGTAAGATTTTTAAATGAAGACGGTTGGATGAAAGTGCACATTTGGTGGTTTATTTACCATTTTTGGCTTCCAAGTATAGCGAAAAAAGATTATTAAGAAATAAACCTATATGTGATGGAGGTAAATTGCGCAGAGAAATTATAAAGGGGGTTGAAAATGAGAACGAGGTGGGAGTCCTTTTTAGAAAGGAAACTGTGTTGTGTACCACCAAATTCTAAAATAAGCTTATACCCTCTTAGTAGCATGTGGACAGAGCTCATTTTGTTATCAACCCAGTATATGATGTCTCCAAGAAGAATCTAGGCAAGATTGATAAAACCAATAAACCTCTCAATTAGCCACGAACTCCAACTCTTACTATCACAAATAACGATGAGTTCTATACTCATTGCAAATTACTATTTGTAAATGGATTATATATGTATATAAATGCGTGTTCCTTGCATACAAAATGGTACATTCACTATAAGCATATAACTATGAGCCTGTGATATATCCGAAGTTTGTGGCATCCATAAAAAACTGAAAGTAAAGACCTACCTAAACTGTGCAAGTCAAAATTGAAAATAGTGAAATCTAGTCTATAACTATGTATTTTGAAAGCTATGCTTCAAACTCTATTTCAATATAATGTGTCAAGTCAAGCTAAGCTTAATATTGGCCACTTGGTCGAAAGGACCCGTGTTCTAAATCCCTTTGTTGGTCAACGTAACGTTGTTGTATTTGTTACCTTGCATTTTCCTCTTGGCTTTGTCTTATTGCTTCTTGAATATTTCTTTCATATTCATCATCCTCATTGTAGTTTGTTGATGGTCCTGCAGAAAATATAACACGCGTAACATTTGCAGTACTATACATATCTCTGCCAAAGCTTTGAGGCGCATTGCTCAATGAGCTATCACTAGGTTCGCCAAGGAGCAATTTGGAATCCGACGTAGTAAGGTCCTGCTGCACCTCTTCGCTGGCAGCCTACAACTCCCACAAAAAATGGTTGAACAGTGCAAGAGAGGTATGTATTTTGTAGTGCTCAACAATGCTCCTATAGAGCTAAAGATTGTTGCCATACACTTAAATTGAAGTGGCTTAAGGTCTTAAAAATCAAATGTGTATGGAAACTAATCTGTTCACTTCTTCCTCAAAAATTGGTCAAATCATGCATATGAGATATCCATCTTGTAGTACTTAAAAGGGATTCAAATTGAGTTTCATTTTCTCACACTTAGACGAAGGTCCTTGACACTTTCAAGTTGGACCCAATGGTACAACAGAGGGGTTTTTTGGATCCCATTAGAATTGGACACAGGCCCTAATGTAAAGTGGCCCAAAAGCATGACTGCAGAGAAACCAGAAACCTGAGGACCAAAATTTCAAAAGAGAAAGTTCAAGTCATAGGCACCGCATGATCCAGAAAGTGATTTACAATTGTCATCACAAGGTGATTGGTACACATGACATCATCTCTAATTTGAAAAGAGATCCCACCACATCTCACCATGTGTTATTTGAAAAAGGTTAGCTTTTCTCAGCCTACAAGCATTTCCAAAATTGAACTTAGACTCTGGTGTACATTCTCATAATTAATATTGACTAATTAGCCACGATTCAGCACAAGTCACATTTGGATCAGGGTCAGAAATACGGGTGCTACTAACTTAGTTCGTGACAAATTTCAAAGTACATCAAAAAGACCCAATACGTACTAATGTTTTTGAATCGGTGCAGATTTGTCACGTTCTTTACTTAATGAAATCTGCTCTTGTTTAAGAGTAGTTTGGAGGTCGTTTTCCCACTTCGCCTTTTCTGAATATAATCGTTTCTTCATGTCATGTCTGTCCCTAGATGCATATCTATATTTTTTCCTTAGCCTGTCCACAACCTGCAAAAGCGAAGCTCTCAAAATTGACTATCATTAGCGGAAGAACATGAGCATCCCGTAACCAACATGAGATGATGGAGGGAAAGGAGTATCCATGTGTCTAGGTGACACAGCGAGCATCTTATACCTTCAGGGTGTGATTAAGTTCTTGTTCTAGCTCTTCATTTCTTTTCTCAAGCTCCTGCAACTCTCTCTGTAAGTTCTCCTTATCTTTATGTAACTTGTCTTCAGCCTGCAGTACGCGCTACTTTGCTAGTTACCGTTTAAAGTTCAATAAAGGAAACTAAATCATCCCGACTCGTGGACACTCCTTTAGAATAAAAACTGTGTAACCCTACCTGCCTAACATAAGACTAAGCGGAGAACTTACATGTGCTGCATGCACAAGACTCTCCAGCAATTCGGTGTGACCATCCATGGACTCAATTGATCTCGCTGAGCTCCTCCCAGAGGACTTTCCCGAAGACTTCCTTGAGTACGTAGACCTTGAATTGATTGACCTTGAGTGGTTCGTAGACTTTGTTCGTTTCGAACCTTGTTTGGATATTGACCTACGCTTCGGACTTATTATTGCATCATGCGGGCCTTTCATTTTGGAGGAAACTTCCTCTACTTTTAGTAGCAGTGTGTCAAAAGAATTATCTGCTGCTGATCCTTTTAACTCTGTCTTCAGCCTCTTCCCTTCTCTTTCGGTTAGAGAATTGCCCGCTGAGATCTGAGTAAGTAGAAGAATCGCCACCCAATATGATACCCAAATGAGACTAAAGACTAACCAAGTGGCATTAAATTGTCGATTACAACAATGCAGAGATCAAGAGAGCGATACCCATCCATGACAAGTACACAAGACCAGGCTACAGTATACAGTTCCCCTACACATAGAAAGAGGTCAGAGGGTGATCAGAAAAGAAATTGGACAAGTGAACCGTGCAGAGAGGGGTTTGTAGTGTACCGATGTATCGGATGCATAATATTTCTTGGAAGTGTCTTTCCTTTTCCGTCGTGCAGCATCACTTCCACCAACAATTATCTGCGCAGAACAGTGTCACGGAGTGAGAAGAGGTGAAACTTGGAGACGGACAGACCTCCAGTTTTCCTCTAAGAATGTGACCAATTCTGAATTTGCATCAGCGTGGATTCTGACAAGGGAGACAGATAGGAGAATATGTTTGCATAAAATAATGTTGTCATGGTCCTACATTATAGGGATACTTTTGCAGGTGTTGCCTTAGAATGTCCGAGGAGCGATCACGTTGAAATTTGCACTTTCCGCTTTTACATGGATCCTTTCCTCTGGGGTTTACGTAAGGAGGTTCATTAATCGCAAGTGATGATGGAGGTGGATATTTAATATCAAGTTCAATGTCAGTCTTCCTTTGGCTGCTTGACCCAGGCCATCCTAGTGAAAGTTTCAATATGTAAGTCAGTACCTCCAATTACATGCTTTACACCGAATAGCACTTCACTACCGGCATACTGGAGTTCCCATAACCACAGAGCATTGCTGGAGCGCATGGTATGCTCTGTCACTCGAAGATACCTCATTATACCTGATTCTTAAGAGCCATCGGAGGTTAAAGTATCAAAAGATTGTTCTATTTCTTTATGAAAGAATCCACTCCAACTGTTACTTCTTCCATTAAATGTGACCCGTATTTCCTTGTAATATTTGTAAATTACGAAAACATGACCAGAACATCACAGGAAAACTAACACATATTATAAATTTTAAACGACTGACTCAGTAAGCGAAAAGTCACACCAATGAAAGAAAGACCTCAGGTTACCTCCTTCAGGGATTGTCCTGGAGATGTGGTCCTCTGAGACTTCTACACTAGCTTTTGGTAATACTGGTCGGCTAGTAGATATCCTCTCGACTACATCGTTAGGGTTAGTGCCACTATCATCCGATCCACTTTTACTGCTTGAACTTTGCCGTCTTTTTGCGCCTCGTCTCAGTTGCTTGTTGTATGTTCCTCTGCTTGTCATAGTTTCCAATGATGATGTTAAAGCAGGTGTTGCTTTAACCATCTCTGCAAACATGATACAAGGATCGTATGTAGACTAAATTAGATTCCGAATGTTTAATTTTACTCTCCTACCAACCGGACATAATCGAGGACGTCTCGACCGAAATTTCTCGAACAAAAACAAATCACCGCACATGAGCAAGGCGCTGACGGAAATAGGAATCCTCAAAAAGGTGTAGAAAGATCACCAATATCAAACCATGATACCAATTATCCCAGATATCAACTACTCCAAATATCAATATTAAGTTTCAGATTAAACTATGTCACCTCCTACTACAAATCGCGAACAAAAAATAACCATCCCCTCTAAGATCCTCAGCTCGGGAAGAAAGAAAACAAAAAACACATTACATCCCAGGGCACTTGCGACTTGCTGGGCCTAAAAATGGCCACCTCAATTGATTGGGGCATAGCTCGTGTCTAGTTACTCCATTGTTGTGAGCCCCTCTGCGTCGGCCGGAATGCTCCCTTCATTGACTCCAGCAAAAATTAGAGATAGCGGCTTTAGCAGAAATTAGAGATAGCCCCAAAAAAGACGGTAATTCATGTGTCCTGATGAAAATTACTGACAAAATGCTGCAGGACTCGATCTCTCAATCTTCAAACTCCAAGGGGTCACGAGAAAACGATACAACAATATACATCAAAGAGATGACTAAGGCAGGAGAAAAATAGCCAAACTCTGGTAAGACGACGATGACAAGCCAGACATCAGTATGCACCGCATGGGGCTAAGGGACAGACAATACACAATGACTCCGATTGCGAGAAGCAAGGGGTGCGATCGATGCCTCAAACGGTTTCTTTTAGATCTTTCCATCGGTTCCATTTTCTTTTACGTACAGGCCAAAGTGTTTGAATTACTCTAAACCCCGTACGTTAATGCAAAAGTTTTTATGGGACCTCCAGGGCACGCCTACGCTCCCGACATTGGGAGCGTCGGCGTTCCCGGAGATCCCGGTTTCCATTAGGCTTGGACAGACAGTTGTAAATTAATCGCTCTTTCTCGATCCAGCTTCGCGTGCATTCAATTTGCATTTTCGGGGGCGTCGGATCGCTTTTTCGCCGTCTGCTGATCGAAATTTCAATGTAAGAATCGTCAAATTTGGTGCAGTATCGTCGGTGTAGTTTTGTTTTTCAGGTGTAGGGTTTTAGGGTTTAAGGTTTTTGGATTTAGCTTTGTGGTCTTCATTCTCCTTTGCATAAGACAAAATAGGAGGTTAAAGTTTTGCAAACTTAGTTCGGAGGTTTGTTGTTTACCTCTGTGTATGAATCTCAAAGGTCGCTTGGTCCATGAATGTGTAGATTTCGGTATCGCAAGTTTAGGGTTTACGGTTTAGTGAGATTCTTATAATCTTTTTAGGGTTTCACATGTAGATGCCATCGTCCCCTCCTTTGTCTGTACACGTTGAGATTGTTTTTACCGACAGCACCTTGATTTTCAGATTAGAAACAACAATTTGCCTGAGTTTAGGGTTTAGCGTTGTTATTGACTGCTACTCCCCTGCTCCAAATTGATAATCCAATTAATGCAATTGATATTTTCTAGAACTCTGTGCTTTTGATGGTATATTATTGTTATGTGAGGGTTCCAAGAGGTCCTGTTACTGGCTATTGAAAATTAGGGTTTGGAAATTACATCCGGGACTGTAGTTTGTATCGTTTCTGCAATTTAATCATATCGGTTGATGAGAAACGTAATTCAACTGTGATATGTGGAACGGCATCTTGAAATGTTGCTAATGTCTGAATACCGAAAGAGGTTGAAGCTAAGCAGATACAGGCAAAGAGAACTTACGTCAAGTAGGAAACCTTCCTGTAGCCATTGATAAATGCTGCAAGTAAAACGGTAGATTGTAAAAAGTAAGCTTGAATCATTGTTTAGTTATGAATCAGACTGTCGTTCCGGAATAGAACAGAGGGAGTATTTTGGGCTAGACGATTAGCGATTAGCAGCTGGAGGAATGTGCTTTGCACTTTTTATGAATAAGCTGAAGGGATAGGCCAGTCTCCAACATTTGTGCTGTTAATTAGGCTCCATGTTTATTTTATCAGTTTTGAGTAGGTCCTATGTGAAGTTTCTTTTGTTCAAATTTATTTTGGTTTCTGATCAACACATGCAATGTTCTTCACTGATTCCGGTGATATGAAACTTGGTCCCATCTGAATGAATATGAATGATTGAATTTGTCATTTCAAAACCATGAATTTTTGGTTCTAAAAGGTTAATGAATGAGATTGACTTACAGGTCTGCGATAGGTGTCGTAGCGGCCATGGCGTTGGATTGAGATTGGCGTTTATTGAAAGAAATCATACGTTGCGACAATGGACGATGGTGCTGCTGAGCTGGAGACAAGGGCTTTGGAAGTTGAAGCCTGTGAGCTGGACCGAGCAATCACTTCGTTGCTGCAATTTCACGATCCTCAAGCCAACATGTGGATCAATGACTTTGTGGCTTTGCCGCGAGCATGGAGTGTGTCCCTGTATCTTGCATTTCCACCTCCAGGATCAGCTGCTGGTGGATCCCTGGACGTTCGATTCTTTTCCTTGAACCTGTTGCTGTCAAAAATAAGGGGAGACCAGTCTCAAGTGCCTGCGGAAGAAGCTCAAGAAATATACGAGGCATTGGTACGCCAACTGCCTCTCAATCTTGGAAACCAGATGGTCGGCGCAAGGTTGTGTCTGGTGGTGAGCGGCGCCGCAGCGCTGGCAGGAGCAGACACTTGTTATGAGCTTGTGGAGTACATTGTGGGCGGGTCTGTCGATGGTCCTTTGGCAGTGGAATTGCTGATTAGCCTTGCCGAGGAAACGTTGCAATACGCGACTGCGCTACCTTGGCAGGTGGGAGAATGCATGCAGGAGTGTGGTCCGCAGGTCATCTCTTACTTGCAGGCGTTAATTGTTGCCCCCGGTGTACAAGAAGAGTTTGTTACCAGAGTTATCGTGTGTTTAACCCGATGGATACGCTCCGGGGCCGTATTATCAGAACTTTATTTGGAGAATGCGCCGTTTCTGGAAGTGGTTCTGGGAGCTCTTGGATCTTCAGACGATGCCACTCTTGAAGCAGCTGTGGCTGCTTTGTCTGAATTGCTTTCTGCCGTTGACCCTCTACCTGGTAGGGAAGATGCAATGCGTGCTGTGATATCCGCACTTCTAGGGCAGAAAGGGCAGTTTGTTGCTGCTATGTCAGGTCCCATCTTACGCGTTCAATTGTTGTTGTCCCTAGTGAAGTGTTCTTAGTGCCCATTGACTCTAATGCATTCGATATTGAAGAACTCAGTGATTGGATAGAGGACCCCAAATTCAACCAATTCAAAAAAGTCGCTGTGGGTGCACTCGTCATGGTTTTGAACAATATCAACATTGAAAAAGGAGTCAACAATGGTGGAATGGGTAAAGTAGAAGCTATTCATTTTAAGGAAGATACAAATGTTGAAGGAATTACAATAGGTATGTTAGAATCTGGCTACAAAACAAAGTTGAAGAAAGGAAAGACAAAGTTTAACTACACCTATACATGAAAATATTTCAAGTCAACATTTTCGTTGGCTTTGGCATATGCCATGATTGGACATAAAGCTCAAGGAGCCACTGTTGCTGCAAAAGTGATTATCGACATTCGCGAGGCATTCACACCGGGATTAACATATGTTTTGTTATCTAGAGTAACAGAAAGCAAATATGTTATGCTACCTAGAAAACTTTATGCAAATGGGGGTTGGATTTAGAATCTTTCAAAATGTTTATCCCTCGGTGCCCTGACTTTTTGAAGGCGAGCAGAGAGTGAAATTGTTTTGGTTTTTTATTATAACCGATATCATGTTGTGTTTTGCTGATATGTCACTCAGCGTTTGGCTACAAATAGCATAATACATATGGTAGATTTATCTAATATTGCGCACGTGCCTAATTCTGTACATTGGATTGCGCACTTTGGATGAAGAATGATAATTTATCATCTAATTTACTTATGTTTTATCATCCATTCATTGTCTTCTCATCTAGCTTGTGCGTTCTCAAACATAGAGTTTTAGACAGGTTGTGAGGGGAGGGGTTTACGTTTGATGTTCTTTTCTGCCATCACTTTTTTACTTCTTGCCACCGCTGACATCTTTCTGGCTTTAAATCCAAATCTTATACTCTTGTATTTTCCTTTGACCGCCCAAGGGTTGCTCGCTTTTTTTTTTGCATGATTGCTTTTTATTTCTTTAATTTTTCTGATCTATTTTGTGGTAACGTAATCACGCGGTTTTTTCCAATGTGTTTTATGGTCCATTTTCTCAAAGTGCAACTTTCTATTCTTTGGTTGACTATGTAAGAGTCTAGATCATTTTCACGTGTTCT
Source organism: Pohlia nutans (assembly GCA_022496805.1). Classification (NCBI taxonomy): domain Eukaryota; kingdom Viridiplantae; phylum Streptophyta; class Bryopsida; order Bryales; family Mniaceae; genus Pohlia; species Pohlia nutans. The sequence goes on along the minus strand of CM040106.1, from coordinate 5,289,189 downwards.
TGATCGTTTTGCGGTATGAACTCATTGTTCCAAATTTAGGTATCAAATTTCAAAGAGTAGAGTTGTATCATGTGTCTCGTGTATGCGTTTAACCTAAATTAATCAAACTATACTCTCATTTTCCATCGCGATTCAAAAATTTCAAGATTTTAGAGACTTTCATTTGTAGGAATGTAATCTGCAACATGTGTCTCCATTTGGCAAAAGGTAAGATGATCTTTAGGTTCAACACATCTAATCGTTTTCTTTCTAATATGAGTATACATACACATAAGGTTTGCAAATTTGTATGGCTACAGTACTGCTAGCCTTAGATATTTACGCGATGTGCATCCTGTTGCACCCTGTGTAAATCGTGTCTACATACTTTCGTTATAAAAGCTATTTATGAGTCCATTTGAATATATACAACCATTGTATAATGAAAAAGTCACCAAAAGCTCCAAGTGGACATTTGTAGCTCGTTCCATAGATAACTGAAGGTAAGTATTGTAGATTTGTTATAGTTGCTATAGAAATCAAAGTTGCTAGTTGAATTTAAAAGAATATTTTAGTAGCAAACTTGTCACTACACCAATAAGCTGAATATGATTTGGTAGATCCTCTTTGATGATTCCTAAACACATTGTACGTGGAAATACGCCTATGGTTTTGTCTGATCTATCAAATTGAACATGTGTCAGCTATTGGAACTAGAACATCTTCTAATATTAATGGCTTGTCATAGTATATCTTGTTGCTTTCACAAAATGCACCTTTTGTGTTCAAGTTGATCCCAAATTATCATTGCACTGGAACCAACATCTATTTTCTTCAAATTTTTTTTATCAAATTTGTTGTGATTTGCAAATTGGTGGTTGAATCCAGTTTAGATTTTCTTGATCTGCCATTTCATATCGGTTCTTTTGTGTGAGAACACAAATGAGTAATGTCTATACTATTTGGGATACTTAGTCCCTACCCTAACATTCATCTAATTCTAGTCCTTCTACCTTTGATTAGATTTAGAGGTAGTCAGTTTTGGTTTGCAAGAAATGTAGAGAATCTAGTGAAAATAACAAGAATTCCACTTGATGTGTTGTAACATCTAGTTCTTAGTCTGACTCATATAGTAGAAGTTGGTGTCAAGACTCTTCCATTTGAATGGGCTGGCAAGCATACTCGCGAAGAGCTTGCAAAGAGCATGTTCTATACAATTGCATTCTTTTGAGTTTAATTGACTTGAGGTTGGGAATCTTCTAGTTTGCTGACAAATTTCTATTTGTTCAAGTCAGGTAAATAGATTTGAGTAATTTTATGATCTTTTAAATTATTAGCTACAATGACATGTTCATAACTTTGAATTTTGGATATTCTTAAATTTTAAATTTTTCAATATTAAAAAGGCTACCGCTAATAAAATTCCTTTACAACACATATTCTACACCAAAGAATATGGTGATAATTACATGAAAAATTGTAAATTTGGTGCAGTCATGAGTATGCAAACACACATTTGGATGACAAAGAAGTTATTTTTGGAGTGGTTGGGGCATTTTTGAGAATTGGTTCTAGGGGGTGAGTACAAGCAATCTCTAGTTATTACTTCTCAACAGACATTGCAATCATTTCGATGAGGAAGCAATTATTCTTGCTTGTAGAATGGGACTACAAATTACTCTTCTTCCTCTTCACAGCTCCTATCGACTTCAGCCTCTTGACGTTGGCATTTTCCGAGTTTTAAAATAACTTTTGAACAACTGAGGTCAAAACTAATAGCAACCAACCTTTTTAGTTGTATGGAGATAACAACAAAGCATTGCTAGCTGACTTGGCATCAAATGCTTTGGCCACAACATATAACCTTCATTATGGCAAGCTTCAATAAGACTAGAATACAGCCCTTTAATTCTTGAGCACTGGATTTAGATTTTGGTCCCAATAATCTATTTAGGTTACAAGAAGGAAAATGTAGTACTCATACTTCAAATTCAAGTTTGGAGGAATCAAATTCAGATGAGGAAGACCTAATTGAGGACCAAATTAAGGAAGACCATATTGCTAATGACCGAATTGAAAAGAAAATTGAAGAGTTAACTGAGGAGAAGCTTTTAAAGGCTCTCACAGTTGAGTGTTGATCAAAGGGAGCTTGCAAGCAATAGCATTGATTTTAGTTATACCAATGTTACCTTTTATTTGTGTCAGAGAAGGCTTAGGCCAAATATTTGCATCTTTTTCTTGAATTACTAGTGATGCTTTTGAAGCACACTTAGTAGGAAAATGTTTAATGAATAAGGCTAAAGAAGAGGGCATTAGGCAAAGGAAACTTACTCAGGAAGAAGAAAAGCAGAAGAAGAGGGAGGGACTAGAAGCTAGCCGTATGCAGAAGATTGAGGAGAAAAATAAAAGGGTAGCTATTAAGTAATTCAAAGAGGAAGAACTTAGGCTAGAGAAAACTATTGCCAAAGTAGAGAAACTAGCTGCCAAAGTGGTTAGGAGATTCTAAAAAGGCACAAAAGAGATTTTTTCCATTGAAATGATACTTACTATGAGATTGCTTCAGCTTATAGGGAGTCCATAAAGTTTGTTGTAGAAAATGGTTTACCTGCCCCTACTCCACTTTCATATTTGTGAAGGTAAGTTTTCATTCTAATCATTTTTCGTGTTGTAATGTAGTCAATTTATACTTGTTATTATTACTCTTAATTCATCTTCTTTTATGGCAATATGGTGGAGATTCTTTTTGGAAGGTAAAACCAGACTATGCTTTTATTTGTATTTTAACAATTGCTATTTTAAATTGTTGATCATGGCAAGAGATCGCCTTCTGCTTCTGTACATAAATGGCATAGAGCTAGTCATTGTACTTTGGTTTCATTTGTGCAAATTCAAATTTTTATTAATTTTTGTGTCTGTAAAACGGTTATTATAGTACAAAGCCAACCAACCTTGTATAGGTAACAAGTTGCGTGCAATCACACTTCTTAACTTTGATATTGGTTTTTCGTTGTGTCATTTTTCATTCAAACTAATTAGGTAATTCCATGCTTCATGATTGCAATAATGAACATTGTCATGTGAACGAACATACTTGTGGTCATTTGCAATAGTTCTTGAATGGATTGTTACTTTCTGTGAACCATAGAAGAACTATTATTCCAAACCACAACACTTTATGCACAATAACTTTGTAGTACAATCTGCAATATTGTGCACAACATAAGAGAAATTATTTGAAAATGGATGATTCTTACATAGGCGGGATTGAAGAGAACAATTCTCATCATTTTTTAATTTTGGTTTCATCCCAATGTAACAATCTTCATCCAAAAATTGAATGCCAAAAATAATATTGAAAAAATAATTAAAAATAATAGAGAAGAAACTTGCGGTCATTGCGCAATATTAGGCAAGCCTATCATAATCGGTAATCAATCTCAAAAACAAGTTATGAGCAAAGAAAAAATATATATAAACAAAGTACAAACAGTTATGAATTCAAAGCAAACAGACATAACAAAGATTGTGAGACATGGTGTAACATAGAATACAAATTCATCCAAACTGTGTACAAAAATTTGAATAAAATATCAACATAATGACATGGCATTTAATCAAGCTATAAGATAGACACGTGACAATTAATTGGACGCTCAAAAACAAACAAAGAATTGTCCATCCATTTGTTGATGACAATACACCTTGATCCTTAAACGTCCACATCCTCCCCGGATTTGGCAGTTTTCAGAGATGCATTATAAAATGCAACTGAAAGGGATATTTTGAATTGGATGTATGTATAGAGGATGTACATCACGAAATTTTTAATTCTATCTATACGGTTAGATTTGTAATTGCTATCAGTAATATTTGTCTATGAAATTTGGAGGAATGCTAGTATATAAGCAATGAGCAATGAACAATGTGCGGTGAGCAATGAGCAGAAAATTTTGAAAAAGTTTCAAGGTTTAGAATTATCAAACACCTTCTATTACTGCGGATTTAGGGTGTAATAAATGAATATTTGTAGTTTATAGTTTTAATAAAAGTTCCTATGGCTGTGGTTCAAAGAGCCTGTTAGCAAGTAGATTAGAGATTTTAGTAGCTTCAAAACAATGATAACCTTTGTAGAATTTGGAGGTACACATTCAAATGTGTCAGAACGTTTAAATCTCTGGAAACATTCAAATGGTTTAGGATCAATATGGACACCGATGAAGGGTCTAGATATCACCAAAGCATACATTGACATTTAAAACATTCAATCATTGATTTAAAAAGACAATGCATTCTACATGTTTCTAAACTTTTGAATGATTTATAAAAACAATGCATTCACATTCACGCTCTACATTCAAATGATTTGTAAAGAAAATGCATCCAAGCTCTTTATAAACTGAAGAAATTCTTTGTAAATAAAAAACATCCAAGTCATACAATCAAAACCAATCTCCATCACATTCAATATATAGCACTTACATCGACATATGAGAGCACTCGTGGATCATAGTGTTGTTGCAATGTGAAAAAACATGAGGAACTGCTAGAGCTAGCATTGGCAAAGACTGTTGCCAATGCTTCGGCATATACTGACAATTTTTGAGGAGAACTGTCAGGAGTGAGCAAAGTCTGCAACGACTGTTTACAAATAAAATGACGTCATTGTAGTGGTTTAGAACTTGTTGAACTGAAAATCAAAGAACATTAGATATTAGAAAACGCCATGCACATGTAGATGAAAAAATTTGTACTTGCAATTTGCATTACTTTACTAATAAAACTTACTCACATATATCGTCAAGGGGCTTGTCAAGAAGTGTGTCCTCATTGGATTCTTCAAGCAGGATTAGAGCGTTGACATGTGAAGCTGTACGGATTTGGAGAGCTACGAGTGGTTTCAAGACCTCGGTAAATCGCTTTAAATCACTTTCAAGAGCTACAATGTGACGATTACGAGCCCTAGTTGTACGGACAGAACCACCTGCACAATAGAGGAGGAAATTTTTATTAGAATGAAGTTTAAAAATTACATGAAATTGTACGATTCATTCAATGTGCAATGAAAATACCTCTAGAAGCAGTGTTCTTTGCCACGATACCATCTTGTGGAGTCAATCTGTGTGCAAAAAATTTCATAGGAACTTCAAACTTCTCTTTGGGATCACGCCATAGTTTGCCATTGTCCTTCCGCAACAGCTGTGATTCCAATGTGACATCGATGAAACGAACGTCATCACAAGCCAAGTCTGAAGGGCCTTTTGCAATAATCTGAGGAACTGAAGGGTCTTTTGCAATAATCTGAGGAACTGAAGGGTCTTTTGCAATAATCAGAGGAAGTCGTTGCCTTGCTGCCGTAGTAGGGACATCACGGGCCATAAGAACTACTTTAAAGTTTGATGTCTACAAAAAAACTTTGAATATTAATACGCCAAAGATCATACAAAAACAAGTGCATGGGTAAAGGGAAGTAGAGGAAATTTAGAAAGATGGAGAAATTCACATTTTTTGTGGGATGGAGAGGGTTTGTAAGATGAAGATAGTTGATGATAGTCTATTCATCAATAGGTTTCATCTTATAATTTTTAAAGTATGACATCAAATCTTTCTTCACAAAATGACTGTCCAGGTAAAAAAGTAGAAATGAACCATCGCCATGAAGATAGGCAAATGCAAATTCCATACAAGGTTGTTCGGACGCTGGGATGCGGACGTTCGCGTCCGGACGTCCGCTGGACGTGGACGTTCCCGTCTCAGCGTCCGGTAACTTTGTAAAATACACAGCGGACGGGGGTTTTACAACAGCGGACTGCGGTCGGGGGTTTAGAACGGCAGACGGCGCAATCGGAAAGGCGGACGATGCGATCAAACAGTTGGACAGGCGGACGGCGCGATCGGACAGTCGGACGGGCGGACAAGTTGGACACCCATGTCCGACGGCGAGGTCGACTGCCCCTGTCGCAATGTTAATTCGGACGGCGGACGCTTGTATAGGGTGTAAGACGAAATCTACGAGATTTCTAGTCCCATCCTCGTGCTGGTCTGATTATAATGCACCGAAATTAACGAAATCTACAAATTTAGTGTCTCAATCTACGGATCGAACGAGCGATTGGGTGCTCGATCGGACGGACGAGCAGTTGCTCGATCGGACGATTGAGAATGTGCCTGATCGGACAGGCAAGCGGGTTTAAAATGGCGGACGACGAGATCGGACAGGCGGACAACGCGATGGGAAAATCGGATGGATGGAGAGGTCAAACGACGCGATTGGACAGTCGGACGGACAGAGAGGTCGAACGCCCATGTCCGACGGCCAGGTCGACCGCCCGCGTCGCAAGAGTTATTCAGACGACGGTGCAGTGGACGTCCGATCACAGTTTTAGACTCTATCCATACGGTGACATCTATGATTGCTATTCCCAATAAATTTGGATAATATCTGAAACGGGAAATTCAAAATTAATTTGTAATTCAATCACGAGTAAGATATAGCCAATCTACGGAAAGAATTCTTTGTAATTGGTTGAGATGTAATACTGTAAGTGTGGTGAATTTTGGAGTTTTTGGGTTCTTTAACCCTTAAAGGTCCTCACTTCTTTTGTAAAAGTCAAAGCATTATAATTTGCATACTTGAAATATCACATTGTATGATTTATAATTTTTCATAGATAATCATTAACATTATGAAGGTATGGCAAAATTTTCAACATGATTTGAAGATATTTTGAATATTTACAAATTTTATTATGTAAAAAAGCGAAAAATTCAAAATAAATATATTTTTGTCAAATTCAATATCAAAAATTATATTTAAGGTAGATAAAAGTTATATTTACAAGGAGTAAAAAACTAAAAGTGAAGAAATTAAAAGAGACCTATGATAGGAGCATCTTTAGAAATCCCTTTGTATTTTGGACACTCAAAATTCAAATTTCTTAACGGTGGAAAATCTTCAAATGAAGTTTATTCTCCAATCCCAACGGTCACAAGATGTATCATAACTTAACTAAAACATCTAATAAAAACACCAACTACAATAAAGTTAAAACACTTGATTTTTGGAGCGTTTGACCAAAAAACAAGCATAATATGGTTGATTGGTCCTTTAGGAGTTAAAATTATGAGCTCGCTTATTCTAGAGAGCTTTTACACTAAACTTTGATATTTTTTGGGTGAATCACTACAACATGAAATGGGGCATAATAAATTCACAAATCATCCCTTGTATTTGGAGCACATACGTGCGAAGCTAACTTCCCATCGAATTTACAATAAAAAATCCACACTACAAAAGTGCATGACGGACGAGAAATTTGTGATGAACTCTGTATATTGTCCACAAGTAGAACGCTTAGGCGTTTAGGGGTTTAGGTGCGAATTCAACATTGTTTTCAAAGATTTGTTTACAAATGGGTGCTGGAAAACATGAATGGAGTTGATGTACAAAGCAAAGTTGTAAACGAGAGTGTGAAGGTAACACTTGTACCCTTCGATACATTCGTCCACAGTGTCGTATGTTTTATTCAAACTGTCAACACAAATCCACAGATTGCAAATCCTAGTCAAAAACCATAGAGTTAGCAAAATTCCAATAACACATGGAAGAACTATTTTCCAAAATATGAAAGAAAATTGAGGGTGTTTCTAAATCCTCATAACGTTAGGTACCCATGTGTGCAAAAAAATTCCAAATTGGAGTCCTGGGACTCATGGCTGCAAAACCCACTTATATCAATGAACATAGAGATAGCAAAATCCCAAAAACAATAAAACATATGGAATTTTTTTTCCGTAAATGTCAAAAAACAAAATATTTTACTGATAGTCGGATAGAAGTCCAGGTGTTCTATACATAAGCACACAGCAATAGCCATAGAACAATTCAATACTCTTATTACTATTCTAAACCAAAAAGAACCATATCACTATGTTTTGCCTAATACACATTTCTAAAATGCTCGTACGGTACTGGCTACTTGTATGTAAGCCTAAAACGTGTCGCTATATGAGTTAAACCTTCAACATTTTCTCGATTCTCGCTGGACAATCGATTCAAATAGCTCTCGAACACGTCTGCCAAATCCCGTTGTCTAAATAATGCTGAAGTTTCTCCAGGCGTCTGCAACTTCCAGGAATCCTCCGAAATGTTGCCCTTGTTGATGCGCATAGCAATTTTTGCAACTCCATATGCCTCAGTTGTCTTCGTCACTGGTGGGCGTATCTCCACATTTGGATCTGGCTTACGTACATAAGCAATCGTAGGATCTACCCACCACCGTTCTGCAAGATCCTTCTGCATTTCCTCTAAACTATTGAATCCATATAGTGACTTCATTGGCTCTGTCGAAAAGGATAACATGCCCGAGTCACATAAACCAATGTATACACGCATCTCGTCCGCAGGGAAATGAAAAAGGACATTATCGGGAGATAAATCATTGTGCAGGTTGTTGGCCATGTGTACCTCCTACATGACGATCACCAATGCGCACGCCAACTCCGTTCTTTTTTTACGGAACCGCCTCAGATAACTTGCTTTGATCACATCGTCCGCTAACATAGTTTTATGCAACGTACGTGCGTAGATATCGTCTCCGTACGTGTTGTCTAAATTCAGCATCTGTCGCAATGTCCCACCATTCCACCAATATGGATAACCGTCATATTTCGAAGCATGAATAGCCACGTATTGTATAACACCTGGATGTTCAATTCAAACGGCCATCGTTTCATTTTGGTGTTCCAATTTCGCAAGATCTGGTCTAGTCCTCGCCTGTTTTGAAAGTTTCGCCGCAAACTCCCAATGAGGTTCAAACCCTGGAGCTCCTTCAATTCGAACCCACTTGACGGTAGCACATGCACCCTTGAGTGATGTGTGCTCCACTTCAATGACATTGGCCGTAGCAGGCAATGCGTGGACCAACTTATTCTTCATTAACTCGGATCCACCGGCAACGTGTCTCTACCAACCGATTTGCTGTCTGCGTTGGCATCCAAGGCTCCATGGTTTCATCAACACCACAAAGTCGTCTGCTTTCTTCATCACTTCCTCAATATACGTATTGTCTTGAAGCAGTCCGTGGTCCTTCTCATACTTGGTTAATACTCCCTAGATATTCCACAAACAATCATTCACCCTCCACTCCAACCACTTTGTGAAATCACGCTTATCCATCTCCCGGTACCAAATTCCATCCTGAAGAGCCTGCAACATATCCCTCGTCATGTCTTCTTTAAATTTATCCACATTATGCTCTTTGTACCGAACAAATTTACTCTCCAACGCCATAAGCGTGTTGCTTCGGTAAAAATCCACCATGAACTTCTAGAGAAACTTCTTACACGCTTCCAACGGCATGTGAGGGTCATCTTCAAGATTTTTTTTTCTTCCGTCGTCTTACCTGTCTTCTGTTTTTTTCCCTTCGACATGATGACGGAGCTCCAGAATTGTAAAAAAAAATGACAAAATATACCCCGTTGGCAACAGTGACTTCTTCCTCCCCAATTGTGGAGCCAGAGGATGGGATAACCCTGCCAACAGCAACCCCTAAATACTCTCACAATAATGTGAGTAGGGAGAAGGGCTTTATAGGCGGACGTGCTGTCCGATTAGGTCGGACACCTAATCAGACGGCCCGCGCCATCCGCCACCCGATCGGACGGCATCGGAACTTTGTAGTCAGATCAACCGGTTGTCGGCAATCGAACGGGTCGCGCTATCCGCCCCTGTATCGGACGGTGGGGTGCGGACGTCCATATCCGACGGCAGATCGGAGGCGCGATCGCACGGCTGACGGGATCCAGATCGGACGGCTCCACCGACCGCACATCGGACGGCTGACCGAACCTGATACAAAATAACCAAATTCTCTTTGTTTTAGAATACTATCAAATGTCCAATGCGCATGATCATCAAATCATGCGGTCTTGTAGGTTAATTATGACTGTATGTGAGGACTTTGAGACCAAAGTACGATATTAGTCGAGCACGTGTGATCACTAATGTGATATACATAGCCTGGTCCGCCACTGAGTGATCATAGGCACTAAATATTTATCAACCATCCCCTTGTCTCCGGCAAAGTGCCATGAAATTGTAGGGTTTATAGAAAGGGTGGAATTTATAAATTATATGGCCGTCTTTTTTTAGCTAAAGCGGGCCTACTTATTTATAAGCTCGGTTTTCTTTATACACAAGTATGATAGGTTTGGAAATAAGCTCTCACTCTTATGAGTAATAAAAATGATTGACTTCCGTCAATTTCTATTGTTTTTTTCTAAGAACCACATCTTGTTTTGAAAGATCCGCGTCGTGCAATAACTCAAGATAATATTGAAAATCCGTCTCGCAAATTGTAAACCTCATTAAGTACCTAATCAAGCGTTATTTCCATTGGTCATTGATTAAGTTCGTGTCTCATGAAAAGATATATCAATTTCGTTGGTGTTCTCTCCGTTCTTTTATCGGACCTTCTATACATGGTTGACAACGAAATGAGTTCACTTTACCCTTAATGCAATTTGGAGGGTCTGAGCTAATCTTATAACTTGGTGGTGCATAGCACAAAGGCCTTTCCAAGAAGGACTCCCACCGCATTCTCATTTCCTCCCCTTCCATAACTACCTTGTATAGTGAAAACGTCCATCACGAATATGGTTATTTTTGAAAAAAACTCTTGCTTTGCTATAGTAAGAAGTTCATAAAATCGTGAAGATCGGAACGCACACCTTTGAAGTGCATACTCTCGTAGCTTGAGATCCACTTTGCCTATCCTAAACTTTAATCTCGATTGAAGCACTAGAGAGGGTATTGCCCATTTGCCCCCTGCTTTGTCGACACATGCTTTGCCTTTCCGCCTTTGAAAAGGGCTGCAGTCGCTAGAACCGAGCTAGTCTCTCACACACTCATCCAGTCACTTTCCAAAGGCCCAACTACAAAAAGATGAACATTCTAGGGTTTCAAAGCCTTTTGTAGCATGAGGCGTCAGGATGAGGTGACAACCTCATTCCAAGTGCCATGCCGCAAGATTGACACTTGAATACCTTCTTCATTGACTTCATCCAAACCTTAGTGGTGCCTAGTCCTCCCTCATGTACAATAGGGTGACATTCAAATTGGCCGTTTAGTAGTTCCAGGGATAGTGTCCTACATTGCTGCCAACTTTGACACCCTCCCCAAAGCTGAGAAATTGTTATTTTACCATGAAAATTTGGGGACAGCATCATCATTATGTTGAAAACATGCATACCAAATTTCAAGTCCAGGAGACTTATAAAAAAAAACTTATGAAAGATCTATCAACATGGGATAGCTGTGAGAAAAGTGTCAGAGCTGCCAACTTTGACACCCTCCCAAGAATTGAGGAAATTTTTTTTGTCCATGAAATTTTTGGAGAAAAAACATTTTTATGTTTTTTGCATGTGTGGAAAATTTTGAAGTCCAAAAGACCCATAAAAAAAAAAATATTCCAAATCTACCAACATGTGTAGTTTTGAGTTTTGCAAAAAGTATAAAGAGAGAAGTGAAAGAAAACCGAGTGTGAAAATTTTATTGTACATTGAAGTCAACAATAATGGAAATGTGAATAGAGTTTTATATATTGATATAGTAGCCAAAAGGCTAAAAAACAGTCATACGATATCAATATTCATCGAACGAGTACGTCTACGTTGACTATCATGAGTAATTCTACCGCCTGCTTCATCCTCTGAATCTATCGCAAGCTTCTTTTCAACGTGGTCTTGAGATGGTTCCCAATTATCATCCTCGTTGGCCTTTTGTTTCTCCTTGCGAAAACGATCCATATCCACCTCTTTTGCCTTAAAAACCTCCATGTACTTCTCCACACGACTGACAACAAGAGTTACATTTTGCTCAGTTTCTCCAAATGTCGGTAACCAGTTCGGTGTCAATGTATGACGTTGCCAGATTTCGATGACATCATTGATCCTCCTATCAAATGCACCTGCAACATCCGCATAGGAATTCTCCTCATCAATGAACATGTCCTCGGTTGTTGTGGCACAAAGCCTAGCTGCCTCCTCCAACTTTGAAAGGACCAGAGCTCTGCCAATCAACGTACGGTCATACGTTGCGTATTCTTCCCCTTAGATGGGACCGGAAGCCTCGTACCAAGTGTTATCATCTCTCTCTTTTACTTCATTCTTTGGGAATCAAAAGAACTTTTTGTGATGTACGCTCCAATGTCTCCCAAAGTTGCGGCAAAACACCTCTCGGTCCGCCTCGTTCTCAATTGCACGTGCTCGCACTTCGATGTCGTAATCTCGGGTCATCCAGAAAAGTTCGTCAACCTCCATACAAATTTCTTCCTCAGACCCTACTACTTGCATATGGTACAAGTCGTGGCAGTCGAAGTTAACATCCCATACAAATGGTTGACCCCAGTTTTTGTAATTTAGAAACTTCTTCGGTAGTTGGTCCAAAGGAAGGTTCCACTAGTTGTATTCATGACCAGATGGCATAATGGCGCGAAGGCCCATCATTTTGTAGAATCTGACATGTATAGGAGAATTGCACACGGGACAATAAGAGCGTCGCGTCGTATGGAGCGAGAGTATCTTCAACCACTGTTTCCGTCCGAAGTATGGGCATCAAATGGAAGAGACAATTGGTCCGATGGGGCAAGAGTTTCTTCAAGTACTGCTTCGTCCGAAGTGTTGGCATTCAATGGAATAGAGAGCTGCTCCAATGGGACGAGAGATTCTTGAAGTCATGCTTCTTTCTTTGTAGTTTCTTCTTGCAGCTTGTCTAACTCTTCTAACAACTGAAAATTCATGAACTAGAGATGCATGGTCTTGAAATGGTTATGTATAGCGCTCAATCGCAGTTGCTTTAAGGTTTTCCCCGCCAACCGCTCAAATCCCTTTGCACATTCCGTTGTTTCTTCTAGTTTCTTGGTGAGGTCATCGACACGCTTCGCCTTTTGGATGACTGGCCCCCAATGAGCCAATTTTTTCTCAATTGATTGAAGATGTTGTGCAAGCTGTCGTGCCAGCATATGAAGGAAAGAAGTTACATCCATGGCTTTTACCAAGTTCACGTACATGTTCTTCGAAAGAAGCTTCAACGAACCTAGATCACTTGCCAAGTCGGGGAACTCGTCGGACAGTTCCCACTGCTCTTCTTCTGCAATTTGGCTCGCCTTTGGAACTTTCTCCGCCAAGTGCCCGAATGCAATCGCTATAACCTCAATAGGCATTCTCTTTGACAAACAAGCCCACAGTTTCCCCAACGTCCATTTGGATCCAGAATTAGTGTATCTGGGTCATCCGGACATGCGCGTTTCTCGTTCGGAGTCGAGGAACTTGGATTGCTTGGACCGACATTTCCCATCTCAACCGTCATCGCCCAGTCCGGTCCAAAGTTATACTGTTCATGGCGGCCCTCCCTGGCAATTGCATTGGACCTCAACTTTTGTTTCCCCTTTGATTCCGCAGTTGCCTGAATTAGCGTCGATGGGTTTTGCGGCAACAGTTCCTCGTCCTCCTTACACGGAATTGATTGAGACAGGGAAGTTGCAATATCTTCGACTTTGTCTTCTAAGTCTCATTCAACTTTGACTTCTATTTCCTCCCGTTCAGCATTGATTTTGGTTTCCACCCTTGCATCCAAATTGTCCAAAGCAGCCATAGGTAGTACTGGTAATTTGGCGGTCTTTGGTTTGACTTCCACTCGACCTGAGCTGCTCGCAGTCGATGTGCCCGGTTTCTTTAAAGAGACCAACATCTCTTTTGTGCTTGTAGATGATGGATCATACAAATCAGGAATATCTCGTTGCCCGTCTTCAACCTGAGTTGGAGTCGATCGAATTGCAGGGTATGTACTCCAATCCACCTTGTGCTCCAACCTTAGTTCCGCATAGACCATTGCCAGTATGTTGTAGTTGAATGTTTCTTTTGACTTCGAACGAGCCCCAAACAGTGCCCTCTATACCTCTTCCGCTCGTTGAAGGGAATATTCATCATTGCACGGTGCAGGTTTGGCAGTAAAGGTCTCTGTAATATGTGGTAATTGTTCCCTCGGTCACAGTTTACCAATGTGGTACAGTTTGACATATTGTCTGGCTGTCGTGGCAGACCAAAATTCTTCCTTAACTTGTTCTCACCCTGGTTAGGCTAGAACATTTGGGTCGTCCAATACGTCGTAATTCGGCGCATGAGGGGCCCCCTTAGGCTTGTTCCTCCTAGGCCCAGCATTAGCATTTGGAGAGTGGGGCTGGTTTGGAACCTGATCCACACGTTGGTCATCGGCCATTGCTTTGCGATGTGTGAATGAACCGTGTGCAATTACCGTGACAAAATCCCGCAACGAGGTGAATCAACCATGTACCCTAAAACGTGAGTAAATCCCGCAAAAATGTGAATCAATCGTTTGCGTAAAAATCCCGCGAGAATGTGGAAGAACCGTTTGTGTAAAAAAACCGCAAAAATGTGAATGAATCGTTCGCGTGAAAATACTGCGAAGATGTGAATAAAGTGTGTAAGATGCTTATTGTGACCAACCGGTGATTGGTCACAATAAGCATATGACCTCTCACGCCTGTAGTAAATAAGGCCAGGAAGTTCGCAAAGGGAATTACCAGCAACCTGATTTAGGAGGGAGAAGTGAGAGCAAATGGAGACGGACGGGCCTTCTATACTCCCAACCGCGTTCCTCCTGCCTGAACAAGCCCGTCCGCCCATCTGATCCGGGTCTGCCGTCCGATCTGTCATCTGGAGCGTGTTGCCCGTCTGATCATTGTCGTTCGCTGGGGCGTCGGCAGCTGTCCGGCCAATCCTAAACCCGAAACCCTAAGACGTCCGCTGTTTTGGTGCGTCCGATGCATCCCGTGCGTTTCTGCCGTCCGATGCAGCCTGTGCAATCGAGTCCGCACGATAGACCGTGTCCGATCCAGACGGTCCGTTCCATCGCGTCCGGTCGAACCCTTTCTGATGCACCCCACCCAATCCGGACCGTCCCCTCCAGTGCGTCCGATCCAGGCCAACGCTATCGGACGACAAATTGGACGGCACAGCAGACGGCAGAACGGACCGGTGCAGTCTAGTTCTGAGGGGACAGGGCTGTTCAACGGCTAGTTCAACGGCTAGTTCAACGGATGGTAGTATAAAGCATGAAGGTTTTCTTTTGGTGAGTTCATTCGAACTCACTAGTTGTCAAGGGCTCTGGGCAAACTTTTGGTATCCCTTGCTTGACCATTACCGAGTTTGAATGCGCGGTTGTCATATTCCATTTGGAATTTGATAACTATTGTGTTTGACATAAATGATACATTTTTTCGTCACACGATCACGAGGTATTGCACGCCGTCACTTAAAACTATTGCATGGTGGGATTTTGAAGGGGCATGCGGAAAGCTCATTGCACCAATAGCACGGAGAATCCTAGCCAAACCGTGTCATTGTCATCATGCGAACGCAATTGGAGTAGTTATTCTTTCGTGCACAACAGGTCTCGGAATTGCCTCCAACAAAAGAGGGCTGAAGATTTAGTGTATGTGTACACAAATTCAAAGCTCCTCGCAAAGGCTAAGAGAAAAGATGAGAAGAAGTGGTACAACTAAAATGTATCATCAGAGGATTCGGATTCCGCTTCAGAAGAATCGGTCATTTTGGAAGCCCGATTCTGCTTACATGGCCTACCACCTCGGACATTTCTCACTGCACTAAAATCGATGTGGCAGTGTATGCCACGTCAATTGCAAGGAGGTAGGGAGGTTTAGTTCTTACGCCAACAGTACCCTTGTACTTACTTTTTCCGTCACTTTTAACTACGGGGTTTTAACGCCGTCTGTCAATATTCACTTACTTTTCTCCGAGTAGGTAATTCTAAACATACCCAACCTACTTTTTGCATTAAATGGAGTGGAGTGGAGTGGATTTAGGTGTGTCCCCTGCCACTGATTGGTTCTATTTTTTACGTGTGCTGGTGGCTGCATTTGGTCAATATGTTACTACGACAGTACGTGTACTCCAATGATAGGTCCTCTATATTTTGCCCTTGCATGGGTAGAATGCTGAAGAGTGCGGTAACTTACATCAGTAATTTTGACATTTGTAATTGTTACTCCCGAATTTTTGTACTATTTTTAGCGTCCTAAGGACCTTCTACTTTGTCAATCATTTCATCTCTACCTAAATCTTTGTCATATATTTGGGATTTAATACCCCGTACCTACATTTCACTAAGTATTTGGCAGTCTAAATCCCCAAAGTTTTGATTTGCTTTTACTCTCTGTTTTTATGCTACTTCCTTTCCATGGTATGGGAAAATCCATTCTGTAGTTCAGTATCGTACATCTACTGAAGTTACCGAGGATATCTACAGAAATACCTGCACATGTTTTAAAATTCCCCATTCTGTACCGGTTATCCTTCTCGCACCGCATGTATATCTCCATATGTGAGTTCCTGTAACAATGACGCACCATATTCTGTTGTTACATTTGTTTACCACATTCATAAGCATTTCCAAGACTGTCATTTTTCTTTCATAAATATATCTGTCCTCTCCTACATTCTGACACCTTCTCTAACTCAAATACTTGGATGCAACGAATTGTTTTGATCATGTCTGTCATTCCAAATAGACAACCTCCACTCCGACTGTGTGCAAGCATGTTTTTATAAATTAAAATAATTTTCTAGAAAACCGGGCAGGGAACCTACATAATGCGATGGCTTATAGTGAATGTTATTGCACTGTACTCAAGTTCTGGCAGTTCATAAGGGCAATCGAGAAGTACTCGAACATGGACATGTTAACCA
Source organism: Pohlia nutans (assembly GCA_022496805.1). Lineage (NCBI taxonomy): Eukaryota > Viridiplantae > Streptophyta > Bryopsida > Bryales > Mniaceae > Pohlia > Pohlia nutans. The sequence continues at coordinate 5,272,425 of CM040106.1, read as the reverse complement.
TTCCATGTTCCATTCTGGGTACACACTAACTTACACAAAAGTCTATGTCTATCGGGATGATTGATTATTTGTATAAGTGCATTTTCTACAAAACTCCATGTACATGAATCATACCTGCATACTTTTGTTGTCCGTACCCTGTTACTGTTGTCAATTCTTTCTCGATGCTGTACATTCCACTGCCATCCACAATCCACATACCTAGCAGCACACCCGACATGAGGGTCAACTCTTTGATGTTTACTATCCACTCTACAGATAATTAAATTTGTAGCATTGTTTTTAGGGTGTAGTCTGTTTAGATGATAGCAACCACACTCGTCACACTTCTTATTCCCTCTGTAGTGCTTCCCAGTTGACATTTACACCTGGCACAGGTTTGGAACGAATGGAATTTCATCATCTGTATGCTAGCCATCGAATACTCTATGCTGTTATTATAATGGAAACCCCTTTTCCTTCTACCAGGCCATTTCGTGGCATTATATTTTGAAAATCCATTACCTCAATCGATTTCTATGGCCTCACATCCCTTGTGAGATTGTATTATCGATTCATGGTTATTGCATCCGCACCATCCTGCATTCCTACATTTCTATGACACACTAACAATGGCGTTACTGTAAACTTTCATTCCATTGTTCATATTCCCAACCATCTTAAATTATTAGACTACATACTTTTGTCATAAATTATTAGACTTAAATGCCATTTGTCTTAAATTATTAGACTGAAATTATTTGACTACATGCTTATGCCATATGCACAACACGATTAGGCACTATCTTACTACTCCTAAAGCTTGGTCCTTCACTATCCCCTTAAAAATCCAATATTAAAGTGTCCATGCTCTACTGTGATTTCATTACCATGGAGACAACAGAGTCTCATGTTTGCCCAATTACAACTCTTGTCCACAAAATCTAGGAAATAAAATGTTTGTATAATACGAACTGCAGAGAGTCCTGTGCGTACCTCCCCTTCTGATCCTCAATTCCCCCACGGCAGCCCCTTGTCACTTCGAAGCCTTTGTCACCACTGCACTCATACTACACGTTGTGAGCCTTGTTCTCCTGCGACATAACTTTCTCAGTCTAAATCATTAGTGCCATACATGAATCAACCGAGAAATGCGATGCAAAAAAAATTACTTACTTGTACATAGTGCACGAGTCTTCAATTGTCAGTACCTCCAAAAGTCTAACCCTCAAACATATTTTACGATAAACACCTCACTTTATTGACTATATGTACGGAACTTACCCCGACAACGAGCACCGCACCTCCTGTCATCTGATCATAGCTTACGAGTTTTTCACGGTGAGATAAAACAAAATATCACTGTTATCCCACTGTAAGCCTCTTAGCTCTTCCACATATTTAATTAGTCAATAGTATAATACAGATTATATGTAACATCCGCAACTCATAACTATGACCGCCGTCTTCATGCACCTGTACTCTCATTTCTATTTCTAGTACATTATGTTTTATCAAAATAAAATCATATGCTTCACTCAATGTCAAAAAGAAGATTACTAATATATATTTTTATTATCATTATGTTCTACAAAATTTACCAATCCTGACCCACATGTCACATCAACCTTTACACATTACATGTACAAAAACATATTGCACTATGTACTAACAACATACATATAGAATTGTCTATTTTGCCATTCCAAAATGCAAGTGTACGATGCGGAAAAAAGTATTATGCTCGAAAAAACCCATGTTCAAAGTCTACCTATTGCCATGGTCATGAGAGTACTCTTACTATTCCTCTGAATACGGCGTATATGTTTTAGAAGCCTTGCGTATATGTCCAAATCTATTAACACTAAATAAACCCATACTATTTCCTAAAAGCCTGTGGTGTAGTGTTTACTGAGTTCAAGGTATCATTTTCTACATCTGTTACCGCAAAATTCTCAAACACATTTATCATCCCTAAACCCTTTTTCATCCCTCCATCCGCCCTATGTGCCTCCAAGTCCACTCTGACTTCCCCCTTCATCATGTCCTCCTCTTCCTGCGATTCTCTTTGCTATATGCATTCTTGAAATGAATGTGGCCCTTGTTCCACAATCCATGCACAGTCAAGTGTCAAATTTGATCCATTGAACTCCATACACTCAATCACCTTATCTTTGTCAATCACTTCCAAACCACCACATCACAATCACTTTCCCCTTGTACATTACATGCATGACTTACCTATTCGCCTGTTCTAGCATTCTTCTTTTTTGACACTGGTGACTGCAATCGAACAAACTTCTGTGATGACGATCCAATTCCCTAACTCCCCTTGAGGCTATCCAATTCAGCCTGTAACTGCTTTATGTAGTCGTCTTTTGATTTATTCTCCTTCCTCTGCTCGTTTGAATTGACATTTGTGTTTTCTTCTCCCAGTATCGCTGTGTCCTTTTGCTTCCTTGTTGCGCGGGTGGACCTCCCAGTATTCTATGTAACATCAACCACGTTGCTTTACTGAAAATTATTGTACAACTCCCATTACATATGCTTCAATATGTTATTACAAATATTCATATCTTCAGGCCTGCTAATGTATAAATTTCCATGGGAAATGTTCGTAGTAATCTGTTGATATGTTACACAAATCTATTTGCCTTCTCTAATTTAGTTCACAGTCACTGTCAATGGACGATGGTACACATAATCGTAATTTTTGAAGAGAAGTGAACTATGTTATTACTTTTTTTATAAAATACTCTGACATTTCTGTATTAGTATTCTCTGTTATTCCAACATGATTACTGCATTAATATACCACCACATCGTACAATTTCATTCCTTCACTGCACCGTCACAATTTCACTACTAAACTACATTTCACTACTAAAGTCCATAAGTGCACAATTGAAATATCATTTACGACATTGTTCTAACATAACCATGCATCAAAGTTTGTATAAAAACCTGTGGTATTGTTGTCACTTGGGACTTGTGCCCAACATCTTCCTCGCCAAATTCTCCACGGACAGAATTCTCTAGCGATTCATTGCGATCGCCCTCTTCTGATGCCTCCTCTTCTGGAATATCTTCCCATTTCTTAATCTCTGTGTCCTTCACGTCCTTATTTCTTGACCCTTTGGGACACTGTGCTTCGATGATTACTTTGTCTGGGTCGGGTGATCTCCCAAACATCTCCCTCAGGTTCTCTCTAACTCCATTCACCCCACGATTACCTGTCCTGTTAACCGTCTTCCAGCTTGCATTAGCATGCTTTCCGTGCGCTGATTTAGCTGCCCATTGTTTGCTCGAATACAATTTCAGCAGTTTCTTCCTCACTTCCGCATGTACATGCATGGGCTGCCTCCCCCTTTCCTTAATGATTTACATTAAATCTCCCCTTACCTTCGTTACGCCCCGACCCATCAATGTTCTCAAGTAACTCTCATTCCACTCTCCAGAGTACTCGAAACTGTTGCTCAAGCGCGCCTTAAATATTGAGACATCTTCATATGTTTGTTTCCTGACATCAGTGCATGAAGGATCAAGCCCGACCGCCAATTTGTTGATTTCGTTGACCCACGATGGTTTGCTTGAGCCGTATGGTATTCCGTCTTTGTCAACGAAAATGGAGAAGGGCTTCTTTCCATCTCTCTCTCTCCTTGCGGAATCTGCTTCATGAGCCGCCTGTTTAAAGCGCCTTTGCTTCCGTGCGATTGCTAGTGACGCATGTGCCATATGCTCAACTTTCACGTTCGCAGCCCCATATCGATCCCTCCTGCCGTCTTCATGGGATAACTCATTATGTCTCTCAGGTGATGTCGACTCTGAAGATGTGCGGCCCCGCCTATGGCCCCTCCGTCTATGCCTTCGCTTGTTATCTCCAGACCCATATCTCCCATGAGACGAATCACTATGTGAAGAGCTGGTCGCATGGTGCCGACCATCTGCGTGCACAAAAAAATTTCTCAGAATTACAAGCAATAGGAGGAATTCTGCAAACTCTCCTAAATCAGAAATGTAATTCATACAGAAGCGTACATCCATGTATATATATATATGTGAAAATGACTCTCACCACGATCACAATGCTGGTGGGATAAAATCCCTCTGGAACTCTCCGTTGCTTGTCGATCTCCTTTTTCTGACTACCCTCCCTTCTATGAGGCGGGCTTTGTGATCTACTGCGACGAGGGCTCCGTGTACTCTGAATACGCGTGGAACGTGAGTAGAACTGTGGGGGACTTCTATCATTAGCTCCCTAATCCATTGAGCGGCTGTGATTTGCCTTCCTTCCACCATTCGGTGATTTGCACACCTCTTTCTCCTTTCCTCGTGCTCTCTACACAACATGACATGCCATCTGTTTTAGCGTACGAGTTGGGATGTCAGTTACTGCCAAGGATTTTTGTTTTGATTTCTATTACAATTTCACTTTGTAATCGCTATGGTTTATCCAGCATGTCAGAATAAACTAAATTGGATCCCATAACATGACATTGCAGACGAAACACACCTTCTCCAGTCGTTTGTATGGTGAGGAAGTGTGGTTAACACGTCGGTGGTTTTTGGCACTATCCTCTGGGTCGGAGTGTTCTGAACTTAACGCAGTCACTATTAGTTGTTCCACTGCCTTTCGCTTTCCTCTGTCCGCCATTCGCTCATCAATAGATATCGGTAAGACTGTGCGTTTAGGAAATACCTCTTTCCCTTCTTTTTGCACCGACGTCATTCCCGCTTTTTCGTGTGCAATGACGTTGTCCTCCTCCTTGTCAGGTACGTCCATATTCTCATCTGCAAGTTTGCATGCATTGTATGAGAAGTTATTTAATACATGTACCACACTACATTCAAGCCAATGGACATTTACAGTTGTTCATGACTGTACATGACACGTACATCTCAGCTAACCATGTCACAAGGTGTGATATGATACAAGTATTCCCAGGAAAACTATTATGCATTTCAAAATACCTACTCTGGCATACGCTTCCATGGCTTCTACTAACTTCATCAGTTAAGACATACGTGTACTAATTGTATATGTACAATACATCATTCTACCACTGTGAGAATAAGATAGAACTTTGGCATTAGTAATGGATGTCTTACCTGCACCTGATGCCCTTTCTTCAGTGGTGACGGAGAATGCGATTCAATTTCCTATACTCCTGCCTCCAACTCCGCTTGAATATCTTCTTCAGATGACGAGGATCTCACTGCAGTTGGGCATGTCTTGCGGGTTGCTGGGTTCGATACATTTTTAACCACCCGACCACAGGCAAGTGCATCTTCAATTCTTTTTCTTCTTAATTCTTCACGGTCTGGAACTGTAGTTTTGGAACAACCGAATACTACATCCGCGGCTGCAGAACGTAATGCCTTTGTCTTCTTCTTCCCCTTCGCAGCCACAACTTCTTTTCTTTTCCCTTTCTTCCGACCTCTTCCTCTGTTAGTCGGATGCGGAACAGGGACTTCCTCCGCAGCCTCCTCTTGTGCCATTAATTTGGAAGCTACCTTGGTTTGTTTTGGGGCCGTGTTTGTCTTTGATTTGTTTCCAAACCAAGGCTCCGGGAGGTCCCTCTCTTTCACTGGTCTCCCCATTGTAGAATTCCCTCCCTAATAGAACGATTACAATCACAGTTAGTGTATTACGAATCAATGGATAGAGTGACCTCAGCACGTTGTATAGCGTGGCATCTGAATAAATAAGTTAGAGATATTACCTGTTCCAATTTTGAACTGCGAGTTCTGCTAGCAATAGCGCCTGTTACCTGCACATTATCAATTTGGGACGTCAATGAAACGAGTACTCTCTAAATTGCATGCACACCACATACTGTAACTTCAAAAACACGTAATGCATGATGTTGGGTGCATTCCGAGTAATCTAAAACATCGTTACACATAGCCATCACCGACCTTACTGTGCCTGTTCTCACATCCTCAAAGCAATAACACCTAATCCAAAACCATTAGTTTTGAATGATACAGCTGTTTGCATAACTAAAGTTCATTGCAAAGCAATTGGAATCGATCTACACACGTACCTCAGGAGGAAAATCTTCGATGCCTTCCGACTCCTCTTCCTTTGATGTGTCGTCCTCTGTTTCTTCGACCTCCGTGCTGCCCTCCTCTAATGATGACTCAGTACTGTCGAAGTCTGATTGTGGCTCGTCTTCGCTTGGAATAAATTCCGAATCTGTATCATGCACACTCTCCTCACTATCGGATGCTGAGCGCTCTGAGTGCTCTTGCTCCTGCTCAGCGACGTCCTCGTGTTCCGTTCCTTCTTCAACGCACACAACGTAGTGAGGCTCCCGCAGCGGTTCTTCTACAGTCTCTTCCGGCGGAGCGTCTACAGTATCCTCTTTTTTTTCTTCGCAGGGACAAACGTCTTCGCTCCCACTATGACGAGCTTCACCATCAACCCCATCAGGCAGGCTGACTAAGTCTTTTACTTCCAACTCGCCATCGCTAAGAGGAGGGGGGGAAAGGACTCCTAACTCTCCCTGTCCTTGCAAAAAGCTCAGCATCTAGCACTACTTTTTTGTTCATTGCCTCATAACTACATGGACAATTACAGAAAACGTGAATCACTAGAACAAGTACATGGAAGATTGCGGACACAGTGAATCACGATAAGCGCACAGTAAGAAAAACCAACAAAATCACACTCACAGCAAAAACTTGCAGCACCCGGACTTGTAGAAGACAACAGGAGACAGGAGAGGAGGCAACTGGGGTCTAGAAAAAGGAGCAATCTTGAGCGTTTATAGGCGATGATATTCATTCAAAGTGAAAAAAAAATTAGGTATTCTAGAAGGCACGGTTTTCCACACCGTCAATTACTGTGTTGCATGGGAGGTAGTTCAGAGCCACTCCGTCGTCATTTACAGAAGCGCAGCTTGAGGGTAATTGCACCGCAGCACACAATGACTGGCTTTCAATGCATACTAGTGACTTAGATTCGGTCCAATTTAGGAATGCAACACCGATCTGTTAAGCAAACCGTTGATTGCAAACAATCTCACGATTACATGTGTGCATAGCAAGGGAGTTAGAGACACGATGTGCCGTAGAAAACTAGGATACATTTATTGCACGACGGGTTTACTCCTGGGCGCTTGCATAAGACACTCGCAATTAGCGCATGCATAATCGGCATCAAATACTTTTCCCCTACAGAAATGGATGGTCTTAACCTGGCCGTTCTGGTGGTCCCACATGCATTGGAAACCGTGTCTAAACGCGCTTGCGATACAACATGCAGAAGAGGGTAAGAGCCACTTACATAGAATTTTTTTGGTGAAGTTCGTTCTGAATCCGCTCATGGTTCTTCGCGATTGTCTCTAGCCGCAATACTTCGTAGTCCGTGGGAACAGGCATGCTGTGAGGTTATGATCAATTTAACGTGGAAGGTGTTCTTCTGGAAGCAGGGAACAATTGAGCCGGAGTAGCAGCCCCGCACAAAAGATTTCACAATTTCCAAGGCCCCTGTCTACAGAAACCCCAGAGTTCTGTGCACAACTAACATCACACTGTTGCTGGCAGCAGCTCTGCGTAAACGACTGCAGCACACTTGCAGAACTTCGCTCACAGGTGAGATTCTAACACTCTGTTGGCCCATTCAACACATATAGAAAAGTTTTGTTACAATTCGAATGAGATGGTCTTGCTTTCCTTCTTCTATACGTTCCAGTGGATGGTCACTGTATTCATTGGAGAATTAATGTGCCATGGGAAACGGTTGTATACATTTGTTTCTTATTTCTAGAATTAGTATGCCTACTCTAATTAAGTGCACAGTCACTGTCTAAGTCATGTTACAAATTTTTCATCGAATTGTAATTTGCACAGTATGGTACCCTACACTTGTAATTTCACAAAAACTAAATCCTTTGTCTTTCTGTTCTCTATTAAACAAGTGCTTAAAAATTAACCTGGCATGCATGTTGTCATGCAGAGACTTCTCCAAATACAGGTGGCAGTTGGAGGTCACGTGAGATTACTATTTCTCCTACTACGACATATAGTTTTGCACTGCTGGGGCTTTGTGATTCACAGGTTCGACCACGACTCCCCCTAGCATTATTTTCCGAGACCCCAATATGACATCAGATTCCTCTAGTTATACCAAGCTCTCGTATTCCTTGCATAGGTTCACATCCTGGGAATATGTCACCAGCTTGTACATCCTTGGAAATCATCGCCACATCTGTGATGACTGCAAATGTCTAAGATGTATAATACTGCGTTGGGTTAGAACGCCTTCGTGCGATTGTAGGCTCCTTTTACCCAGACATGGATTGTCATTGGATGACAGAATCCGAAAAAAACGTCTGGCATGTCGCCATGAGCCACAATGTGTACCCATTTTTCCCCCAGAATTTTGCTTGTGTGATCATCCGGAGAAGAGAAAGGGTCAGAAAGCATTGTTGAATGGTGGATACAGTAGTACAAATGACGCTTACGAGTTTCCTAGTGATAGTTCCGAACATGAAGAGGACAGCTTTCTGGACCCTGATAGTGCACACTCCAATGACATAGATGTGCAATGTTTTAGAAAACTTAGGCGTTTATAGACCATTATGTGAGTGCATGTGCTACATGGTGGTGGTTGAATACGCACTTCATGAATGTTTCTTTACTATGCAAATATTCTGTAACAGTATAAATGAATTTTATATTGCAACGGCTCCTTTGTAATTCTTGCCCAATATTTCCAATACTTCAAATGCAAAAATTTGTGTTTCTATCCCTGCAGCTGGCATTCTCCTGCTTCCAGAGTCGTTGAATTCTGCGGCATTCATCTTGAGGACGCCTTCATCTTGAGGTAAACTTACCCGCCATCCCCACTGATTCTCCCACATGAAGTTGAAGTGTAAGAATTCTATGAGATTGTTCACCCAAATCTGCATTCATTCTCGGGTTTTGTATCTTAAAATCAATTTGGCATAAGACACGTACATGTACATTGTGAAAGAATTTTTTAGAGATATTGTCATTCCCAACCAAAATACCACGGTAGTTTTGTACGCCACTCCATTGCACGGGTGAAGTTAAAAGATTTTGGATATTTAATGTTTATGGGCACTACTTCTTCACCTGCATGGTAATTACATTCCAATTGTCTATGGGAATTCATGATACCAATTTATTAGAACGAAGTCAATAACATTGTGAAGTAGTATTAGAAACATTCCTGAATCAGTGAATGACTGATGTATTTTTCACTACTCGCATCCTAGTCCATGTCTGTAGTTTATGCACCGAGTTATGTTTACCCTAAACCCGATTTATAGCCATAGTCCAGTCCGTTACTAATTCCATGTTCACTCCTTATGTGAACATGTACAGCTTGTAATTTTCCATGCAAATGCGGAATTTTTAGTAGTGAGGAACTTCTATGCAGCTAACATGAAATACATCTTGTAGGATTAAAGTACACATAGGTCATGGACATGGTGCGCCAATTAGAGGAGGACCTCACTATGGGTACGGAGAGCGTTGGCAAAAGGCCTGTGCATAGTGGACGTTGTCAGAGTCCTTCTCATTTTTCACAGGACACAGAAAATTTGTCCAAGGATTGTCAGCCATTGGGCACGGTAGTGAAACCTACACGTTATGTGAGGACAAAGTCTTTAACTTTTCGGTCCAACAAGATTAAGCTAGAACAAAGACTACAACTACTTCAACTACTAGAACAGTCACGCAATATACTAGATCAGTCACTCATTGTACAGCGGAAAGTGAAAGATCTGCAGCAGTTGTCGCAACTTTTGATAGATGAAGATCCTGTCGATCTTGCAGACATAATTGGTTAGAATTCTGCACTTCTGCAAATACCGTATAATAGTCTCTTGAATATGACAGATGTTGAAATTTATGTCCAGCATCAATGCTGTGTTCAATGATTTTGGTTTGAATTTTTTCTCCACTTGTATTTCTACATCATCATATGGAAACGCTATGTATTTGTTTTGGACTGTGCTCTGCTGTTTAGTTTTTCAGTTGCAATGAAATACTATTTTGTTGGGTGTATTGAAGTAAACAGACAGTACGCGACGGTATATGTACGTTTCTTTTCTTTTGTAGAATGCATTGATCAATGTCAAAACTAAGAATGATTGGTTAATGTATTATCTATATTGCTGCAGAGGGTTTCAGCACCTGCAGAATGCGATAAGGATTAGCAGAGGTGTGGGAGTAAATGCACATACATTGATTAAGTTCTCCAATAAAAGTGCAGTACATGCTGCTCTGAAACATTGGATGTTCAGCTTATTTTAGTGCAGCGTTCTCGACTGATGCAGCTGTCAGACACGTAGTATGTACTGTTCATATCAGAGAAAGTGTGCTACGTTTTACCCCAGTCTCGTGGATGAACACGGAAACTTAGGTTGATTAGTTCACGCTTGTCAGTAATTTTATTACAAACATTAGAAATATTACAGCGTCGTTGCCATTGTCAGGTTGCACATTACAAGGAATTATTTAGTATGTCATAGGATTCTGCTTACTTTTATAAACAAAATACTTATGAACAAGCATCACACATCCAGTCTTTCCGTATAGTTCAGATATGTGATATATTCAACAATATAAGAAACGGTGTGAAGTATAATATTCAACATATTGAACAATGCAAGTATGACGTAGAATCACAGCACACTTACGTAATATACATTCATCTGAATATTGTTTTGTCATGTATATGGATATGAAACCGCCATGCGCTGCAAGAGCGCGGACTGTATTATGTCAGCGACATGCATGTACTCATTGTGGAGTTCATTGTTGCATGGGAGAAGGATGTGGTCTGTAAATTATTCCGTGGTTCTAATTTCGAAGTCACTTTCACTTAATCAATGTATGGAAAACTCGGAACTGCAGAAAAGCGCTCCAAAGGTGCAAAATGCGGCGACGGCACAGTACGGCCTATCACATTGAGCGATCAATAGCGCATAGGATGGGTTTGCCAGAATACCCATGCGCATGCAACCGCTGCAGAGGCGCTCGTATAAAGAAAGTCGAGACCGTTGCAAGACACCACTGTGCCTATGGTCGAGACCCGTATTTGATATACCCCGTCATGGTATGTACACAAAAATCATTGACCGTCATGTCCTGAGTACATTTTTTAAACCTACGCGATATAGAAATTGAGGACTGCGGTGATGTCCGGTATTGCAGCAAAATGAAACTATAACATGTATGGTACTAGGGTTGTGACTGAGTGTCCAATTTCAATGTACTGATTTGTGACTTTACTGCTCAGACGGTGGATGGCCAAAATGTTCGAGGTCCTACTATGGTCCCTAAGCAAGATGGAGAGCAATATCGCAGACGAAGACACCATAACACAGACGAAAGATTTACTTGGTCAAGGAGAGCAGCGGTGGACGTTGAAACCATGGCTAGGGATGCATTCGCTTGTGTAGATGAGATCCACACCAACAGCAACAACGACAGAGATGAAGCAGGTATGGATGCTGCCATGGGTGAGGATGATAATCAATGGCAACCTGGAACATCTGATACATGAATCAACCGAGACAGTATACGAAGGAAGCAGTCAAAACCGACTGCAATGCGCCATTGTGTTATTTTCTCTTTGCACCTTGTACTCAGTCCCACACACGTTTCTAGATGCACTACTGTCATGGATAGCCGGTGATTTACTACCTACATCAAACAAATTCCCCCGTACTGCCTATGAGATAAAATCATTATTAATGAAGCTGGGCTTAAAGCATAGACAAGTCCATTGTTGTCCTGATGGCCATGTCTTGTACGAAGGAGATAACGAAGAGCTAGACAGTTGTCCTTCATGCCAGCAGAAAAGATATATACCCGGGTCAAACAATGTTCCGTAGCGTGTAGCACAGTATTTTGATGTTATTAAACATTTACAGAGACTGTACAAGTCTCGAGAGGTAGCCAAACACATGACATGGTACGATTTGCATAGATCCCGAGGGGGGTTAATGAGATCTGTGGTGGATAGTGAGCAATGGAGGGCCATTGACTGGAATGAGCCAGAGTTTTCTAGTGTTCGCACAAACCTCAGGCTAGGACTAGTTGAAGATGGCATAATTCCATACAAAAACAATGCGATCAAGCACTCAACCTGGGTCTTGTTGATAACGATATACAATCTTCTGCCATGGCTATTAATGAAGAAATTTTTCATATCATTAGCTCTTCTCATTCCAGGCCCAAAATCCCCTATAGTAGAGAACACTGATGTCTACTTAGCACCTATAATAAGAGACTTGCAAAAACTATGGGAGGGAGTCCCAGCTTTAAACATGTCAATGCCGGAAGGGAATAGATGCTTCACTTTAAGAGCGATGTTAATCTGGACAGTTAACGATTTTCCAGCTTATGGTCTACTCCCCGGACAACAAGTCCATGGCTACAAAGGTTGTCCACTTTGTAGCTTGGGAACTTGTGCCGAGCATGCCTAATTGTTGAGCAAGATGATTTTTCTAGGCGGTCGACGATATCTAGAGTCAGATCATAGGTTTCGAAGAGCAAGGGCAGCATTCAATAATCACCATGAATTTGAAGAGGGTCCTGATAGACCAACAGGAGAGGAAGTGTTACGATGGGGGACAGAGCGGACAAAATTTCTTGCAGTGGGGGGAGTCGAGAATTCAAACGCTGATCCAGTAAAATTCCACGGGGTGAAGTGGCGTAGTATTTTTTTCGATTTACCGTACTGGAAGGTAAGTATTCAGTATCATCTGTAGTACTATTTTCTGTTAAAAAGGCATGTTTACCACGAAGACTGTGGTTTCCCTGAGTATGAGTAGATGGTCAGAATGTGCAGTCCGTGTGGACATATGCAATGATTGAATCATGCTGGCAAAAGAAGGGATGAAATCTGATTTATATGAAATCAACAATGGACTAAAACAGTCATTGTAAAAAGAAACGTATAATACTAAAATCCATGCACTTAAAATCTTGTATGTCACAGTAAAGTGTAGAAATGCAAGAATGTAACTTGTTACAAAGTGCAAGTGATTAATTATTTTTTTTCATTTATGTGTTTCATTTTTCATTGGCACGAAAACGAAACAACATAAGGAGTGTTATGTTAACCCCTATAGGTCCTCACCTGTTTTGTAAAAGTCAAAGCAATATATGATTGATACTTTAAATATCTCACTGAATGATATATAGCTTTTAAGAGATAATCATTTGCATTATGAAGGTATGACATATTTTTAAACTTCATTGGAAGATATATTGAATATTTACAAATTGTATGATGTGAACAAGGCAAACTTTTAAAATAAATATGTTTTGGGTGAAATTTAATAGCATAAATTAAATTTAAGGTACAGAAAAATTATTTTTACATGGAGAAATTATTTGAAGGTGAAGAAAGTAAAAGAGATTTATGATTGAAGAATCTTTAGACAAGCCATTTGTATTTTGGACTTTGAAAATTCATAGTTATCAACAGGGCAATTGCCTTGAAATGAAATTTATTCTCCAATCCCAACGGTTGATTGATGTATCATAACTTTCCTTAAACATCTAATGTGAACACCAACTACAATAAAGCTAAGACAATTGATTTTTGTCCGCCTTTGACCCAAAATGAAGCATAATATGATTGATTGGTTCTTGAGGGGTTAATAAGGTGCGCATTTTAGTCGTGGTAGTGAGAGTTAGTAAGCAGTCCCATACGTGTTTTTCCACTCATTAGTACGAATTGGACCCCGACAAAGGTTGTGTTTGATGAATTGAACAGCAGTGGTGATTGTCACAAAAAAGGATTGTAATTGTGCATGAGGTGACTTAAAATATCATTTAAGTTACTATAAAACCTGAGTGAAAGTGCTGGGAATTTAATGAGGGGAAGGAAGATATTGTGAAAGTGCTGTGATTTTAGTCATGTCTGGATTTATTTGGCATTAAGTTTCATGTGTTATATAATGCCAATTGAAATGATGTGCAATAATATGTTATGGAAATTGAATTTTGTATGTTGGCATGCATTTTGAACAATTGAGACAACGTGACATGGTTGAGTAAACATGTGGCAAAGCCAGCGGAGTAAGAAGTTTATTCCTGTAAAAGTTGTTCATAATAAGTACCTCGATGTTGACATGGACAGGACTTACCCGTGCAACATGTGCTCGATGTAATGCATTGCAAAAAAATCCTATGTGAAAATATTTTGACAACAACATTTGGGGAGAAGGACAAACCCTTTGTCAGAGCTGACATACAAGCACGGGGAATCAGACCCCATCTACATTTGCAAGCAGCGGGACCGAATCGTGATCGCTTTTATATACCCGACGCCTCCTATGTGCTGTCAGCGGACGATAAGGCAAGAGTCCTAAGAGTGTTGAAGTCATTGCGAACTCCAACTAATTATGTTGCAGCCTCCACACCAAAATCAACAAAGGCAAGCTTAGTGGTTTGAAATCACACGACTACCACGTCCTAATGCAATAGGTTCTTCCTCTATCCTTTAGAAAAATTTCGAACAAGGCTCTAGCAGGTGCGATAATTCGTTTGAGTCAAATTTTCCGCAAAATATGTGCAAAGACAGTTAATGGTGCAGAGAAAGAACAAATGTTGGCAGACTATGCCGAGACTATGTGCATGCTTGAAAAGGAGATGTCACCCGCCTTTTTTGACATAATGTCTCACCTACTGTACCATTTAGTCCAAGAGATTTTTTTGTGTGGCCCGGTACATACTAGATGGATATACCCATTCGAGAGATATTTCAAAGCAGTGAAGGGATTCGTCAGAAATCTTGCGAAACCGGAAGGGAGCATTGCCCAAGGGTATCAAGTAGAGCAAGCGCTCGGTTTCATTACGGAGTACATGTCGGAGTACAATATTACCACTCGGAGGGTTTGGGACGACAAAGAGGAACCATCCATGGTCGACGAGATTCTGGAGGGTAAAGGGAAGCCGAAGGTACTGTCTGAGGAACTGAGGGCAGCAATTCATGAATTTTTCTTGGGCAATTCCGCGCCCATGGAACCGTACCGACAATGAGTGTTTTCTTCCACTCAAGTTCATAATGGTAGGCATTGTTGTTCATATAATAACAGCTAAAGGAAGTCAGTCGATGGGACATCAGGAAAGCACAGTTCTGGGGTAACAAACCACAAGTTAGGATGATGTGATTCCACTAGGCGAACCGCAAAACCTGTTTAGAAGGTGTCTTGGTATTCTCTACTGCTGGACTGCATGGAATACCATTTCTACTTTGAACTGATAATGAGTATGTGAAGCGATTGTGTGTAGGTTAATTTACCATAGCCATTGTGGTTATTGAAAATATAAAAAACAAGTCAGCTGTAATGTGAGCAGTTGTTAGAATGCATAATGCTCTCATGGGAATGTGACGTAAAATAATGTAGAGACACAGAATGAAAAATTATTTTGAAATTGTTGTACACTTTAGATATTGACAATATGTGGATGGAGTTTTGTTGGGATGGGTTAGAATGTGGTACTCTAGGTGTAGTGAATTTTTGGCATTATATGGATGTTTGATTGTAATATTGTTTATTCTGAAAAACACTTTGGAAACAGTAGTTATCGAAATTTTGGGTAAAACAGTGCAACAGAAACTGATGTCAAATTTTTTCGATAATATAATCCTTTTTGATATGATTACACAAACATGAACCTAACTATAACCTACATACCTGTTTCATTTTCGATGGGCTCACACATACATGAGCCTAATGTATAAAACAACACTCTTGTAATTAGGGAGAAACAAAAGTGCTTCTTTTATATTTCTTAAATATTTCCAATGTGTACAACAGAAAATAACAGTAGACTTGTAATAGCAATGGAGGGGACATGGTAAGCTACCAGAAAAAAGAATGCCTCGAATCGAAACAATTTCATGATGAATAAGGACAGGGAGAATGTTTTAGTGTTGCACACATCATTGGACAAGGTATATTTGTCTAAGCATTCTATGACACCCTATATACATTAAATGCGCTTCACTAACCCCTAAGTGCCGAAGGAACCATATTATGGTGGGTTTTTGGTCAGACGCCTTGAAAATGAATGAATTTTGTTTAGTTGTGGTTGCTTTTTTCAGTAGCTGCTTAAGTGAAGATATGATACATATGTTGACAAATGTGATTGGATTGGAGAATATACTTCATTTGAAATAACTTCACCGAAGGTAAATGTGATTATTGGAAGCCAAAAATACTGAGGGTTTTCTATAAATGCTCCAATCATAGCTTAGTTTAAAATGCTTGACTTTCAATTATTTAATCAAGAACATATTAATTTTTCTCCAACATATATATTTTTTGATATAAAATATGAGAAAAAAAAATTATTTTGAATTTTTACGTTGTTTACATGTAAAATTTGTAAATATTGAAAATATGTTCCAATCATGTTTAAATATTTGTCTGACATTCATAATGTTCATGACTGTCTATGGAAAATTATGAATCATGCAATGTGATATTTCAAGTATGCAAATTATAGTGCTTTGAATTTTACCAAAGAGGTGAGGACCTGTAGGAGTTAAGGAGCATGGATAATTGGAAGGACACGATGTAGGTGTGCAGTGTACATAAAATTGAATTAAATCAATTCAAAGACATGACATGGAAGACAACACTTCTTGATTATACCATGTGAACTTCACATAATCCCCCTGCTATGTCATACAGTGGCTAGGTATGGGTGTTTGGAGCACAGTAGGCAGGTAAATCAATGAAATTTTTTATGTATGTAGGATGGGGTAACGTTGAGGAATAACGGAACAAAAAAACCCAGAGCCTCACCGTGAGAAAGTGTGGGAGCGAAGTGTAGCAGCCCAAGTCGCAGGCTTTGGATTAAATAGCTGAAGTCCATGATTCTAATGGATGCATTACCACTTATTTGATTGTGTGAGGATTATGGTTTTTGTACCCTAAATTGTAATGGAACAGAAAAAAAGTTCTGGAATTTTGATTACTATAACCCTTATAAAACCAGAAGGGAAGAGGATATTGCAATCTGAAGTTAACAATTTCTGAAATAACGTGATGTATTATTGTGCAGGAGATATGAGGAACTGTGGCAAGAACAAAGCATTGCAAGAGCTGAGTTCCGTAGGATGCATCCCAGGAGAAATGCAAGGAGGGCGGCACCATTTCCTGATGAACTGAATGAGTTGCCCGCATTTTCAGATTGGATCAGAGAAGAAATTGAATGCAGAAAACGGGAAGGAACTGACATCCCTCAGGACGTAGAGGACTCTTCAAAACTCCCAGCCTTACAAGCAATGAGGTACAAGAGCATGTATGCATACGGGTATCACTACCGGGTTAAAAGTGTAGAAGAGAGCGTAACAAAAACGTGTGATTGAGGTGTGACTGCAATATTTCGTAGACCATGCCGATCAGGGCGGCGAGATGAGAACGTAGTTGATGCTAACTTGGAGTACATTGGGCAGATATTGGAAATCTTGGAGCTCAATTATGGAGGTCATTGCACCGTGGTCCTTGTTTGTGATTGGATGAAGGCTAACTACCGGGGAAGGACAACCACCGTAAAAAAGGATGAATGGGGATTTACTGTAGCAAACTTCACAACAGTGGTTCCATACGGCTACGAATCTTTTGTTTTCCCCATCCATTGTGATCAAGTTTTCTTTTCAGATGAGGGGGAAGAACCCGGGTGGAAGGTAGTACTACGCACAGAAGTTCGGGGACGTAGAATCGACAGCAAGATGGCGGAAGAAGAGGAAGCTTAATTGTTTGCCATGGGTTCGGATGGAGATTTTCCAGGCCTACGTGCACCAGAGATGATACCCGAAAGTGATCCCGACCCTCTTCCCACAAGTAGAACTATTGCACTAAATGAAATTCTGAATGAAGTTGTACAAGAAGAAGCGATTATGTTTGATAGGGACGTTGGTGAAAGTTCGGATGATAACGAATGAAATATGTATTTCATTTCGTATCAAGTAGTAAATTTACCATGTGACAATGATGATATATACGGGAGAGGACTGTTTTGATGTAGGTCACTTTCATATGATGGGATGTCATATTACCGTTTGGTTACTCACAGAGAGGTTTATGTTATCATACTTTGAAAAATTATGGATTTCTGAGGATTTGTTTTCCATAACATAGTATGATCTGTCCGACACATATGAAATATTTCTGGTATAAGTATGTATTAAAACTCAGCATGGTTATGCTTAACTCTCTCTATCATGTATTGGTTTAACCCCGAACCACTGAACCCGTACTTGATATGTACATGACAAATTTCTCCACAGTATAGCACGTGATCGTATGATCCACCATGTATTCGGGACTATGGCATTTAGAGAGGTTGAAAAATTAGAGAGTGTCATGAATCTGTCACTTCAATTAGTGTTCACACTGTACTGGAGGCAGAATATTTGTCATGATGTGATTGAAGGTGGAGGTAGACTGAATCTACATGACAGAGTTGTTTTGGTTCAGACAGAAGTGGAGTGCCGGGTACAAAGAACTACCGTAATTTGTGACACTATGTGTGCAAACACTGTAAAACTTGATTATGTTGTTTGTTGTTTTCGAAAATAATTAGTATGTGACAGTAAATGCCATCATGCCGTAAATGAATCCATAAATTGTGTTGAAATTATATACGTCATGTATGTCAGCATACATACGTTGTTGGACTACAACAAAAGAGGAACGTAAAATTAACAGGGTGTGCAGATGTTACTACATAGACCTGTTATTACTGTATAGGTGCAAAGGAAGTGAATGACGGATCGGAAACAAACATTTTACGTTGTGACAATGACGTGCAATTCTTGGACACGATGTACTCTGATGTGAAAATATTTACCCATTTTCGGTGAATCACCATTTACTGTTAGACACCAGTTACTGTGAACTTCCATATGTAAAAATATGGATATACATTAAAATGTGTACATTGAGGTATATGTCAATTTTCCATTACCGTCAAAATGCCTGGTCAAAATGAAATTACTATGGCAGTCCTCAAACGCTTGCCTAGTAATTTCTGCCACCACAGAAATGACAGGCGTAATGTAACATCACAGAACTACCAAGCAGAGGGGTAATGTAATACCACAGAACTACCACGCAGAGTTCAGATATTTACATCGCCACATCAGCATAATTTGCTTGACACCTCATTGATTGCTCGATGCAGAAGAGGTGTATAAAATCCAACAGAAATTCTGTACCTTTCGTTGGGACCCTAACACGTGCCTGCTGAATAGGTCCAGTCATGACCGCCTCTGCTAAAGGGAACAGAAATCTGTTGAAAATCTGTTATTCTGGTCACAGTTTTCTAGTAGTGGATAGAGATGATAGAGGCGATTGGGTGGGTAATCATGCATCAGACGATGATCGCTGGGCTGATGTACCTCTTGACGATTGGAGTGATCAACTCTCTCCACAAAGGCATGAATCCTCTCCACCAAGATTTGGTCGATCAAGCCACGATGTATACGAGTTTGCTGAGGATGGAGAGGAGGGCAGTCACGTGCAAGCATCAAATGCCGACGATACCGGTGTGAATGTCAAGAAGAGAACAATTCAATTCCGGAGTTGGGTGAAGAAGAGGGGAACAAACGTGGTGAAGATGGTGGTACAAGGATTGACATCGTGCATGAGGGTGTTTTGAAAGACCCCAAAGATTATGAGTTGGAGCTTTCTCCGGGGCAAAAGGCCACAATGGTGCACAATGGTCACTCCAAATGGAAAGGCATAGAGGAAGAATTTGGTCCAATTAGTAAAAGTCCGTTGAAGTTTGTAGAGAGAGATTCTCTTCGTGGACCTCGTCTTGAAGACCATATGCAGAGGACCACCCTTGCATCTAGAGCCTTATTTGATAATTCTAAAACACCAACACTTAGAGTTCCACTTGCATCTTCAACGGCATTGGTATCCCTTTCCAAAGCAGTGCATAAACGAGTGAGAGAATCGGATGCAGATTCGGAAAGCGACGAAAATTTGCCTATATCAATAGCTATAATAAAAAAGCCTTCTGGTGTGCTTCCAAGGCACAATCAATGCCCAATGGAGAAGAGAACGGTGAAGGAGACATTTGTGGGCCCGAAACATATATCATCGAGTGGAGAGAAATTTGGCCCAACAGCAAACGGCAACGCTAAACGAAAAAGGCTCATGCAACCATTTGCTGCTTCTCCGCCAAAGCCAAGACAAGTTAAAACCCCCCTTGACGCAAGTGGATCTACGCGGAAAATGAAGAGTATCCAACCAGCAAAGAAGGAGAGAAAGGGAAACGAGTATTATTCTCACAGTGACGACGATTCATATGATCCAGAGGACAGTAGCGGAGCAGAGGTGAAAGGAGATTCTGATTACAGGGCAGATTAAAAACTCAATAGCATTTATGTATGTTTGTAGAGTTTTTTTTATAACATATTCTAGTATTCAGTAATTGTAGTTGTTTGGACAGGAGATAGATTTTATAAGTATATATTTGTGTAGTGATATGTATGATGTACATGAATAGATGGCAATATTCTGCTGACATTTCCTTTTATGAATGTTTGTTTACTTGCGAAATATAATATAAACAACTATTTTTATGTTTTATGTTGTTGGAACGAGTGGGGCTTTATCCCGTTAAACAAGGTCGTTATATTTTTAATACAAAGAGGGCCCCAGTGACTTAGGGAGATTTTAATTTGTATATTCCACCATTACAATCACCCTAAAACGGCCTGAACTGTTCAGGGTTTAGTCCTTTTGAACTTCTAAACCGGCTTGGCCGTCCTCTAGTTGTCCGCGTGCCGTCTGCCTGCCTGGACGTCCGTCCCGCCGTCCGCTAGGCCGTCCGCCCACAAACTCCGTCCGTCCAGCCGTTCGGACGGACGAGCGCCAGGCCGTCTGCTACGCTGTCCGCTAAGTCGTCCGCTAAGCCGTCCGTAGGGTAAAAACGGCAGCGGATAAAGTAAATCACAGTTTACCCAGCGGACGCGACGTCCGGACGTCCGGACGTCAAATCGGACGCGATTTGGTCCAATGATGTCCGAAATGACAACCTTGATTCCATAGTTACTTTGAGGAAGTTATCAAAGTACTCATTCCAATGTGGAATCGAAAATGGAGGGTCAGAAACACTGAAGACCCTAAGTCCATCTGGATACTTTGCAATCAAGAAATCAATCCCCAGTTTTTCTAGAAGCTTACC
Source organism: Pohlia nutans (assembly GCA_022496805.1). Classification (NCBI taxonomy): domain Eukaryota; kingdom Viridiplantae; phylum Streptophyta; class Bryopsida; order Bryales; family Mniaceae; genus Pohlia; species Pohlia nutans. The sequence continues at coordinate 5,251,239 of CM040106.1, read as the reverse complement.
ATCAAAGAAGTATTGTCTAGAAGCACCTACCTACGTGACAATGGAGATGATCATGTATCAAACAGAGAGAGAACAAGAGATGAACAAGAAACACATGAGAAATGAAGAAACAATAAAAAATGGAGAAGTAGTGACCTTCACTAGAAATTGAACGATCTCATCATATTGAAAACAATAGATGTGAAGAGCTTACACAAGGCTTGCTCATCATGGGACCTTGCTTTGAGGGAGAAATGAAAACAATCAAAGAAGAAGTGGCCACACTTGTTTCGTTAAGCTATGCCTAGATTCATACGGTTGGATACTATTAAGAGTATCTTTAATCTAAATCGATATAGTTTCAAAGAAATGTCACCCAGAAAACTGTGGTTCCTGTTGAACCACCCTGGGCGCTAAAGGGTGAAACCCAAAAAAAACAAATCCATAACGACATGTAGAGATATTAAAGCCAACAACAAAGAACCCATTTCCACATGTGACTTGTGCCAAAACACACATCATTGCAACATCAATTGTGGAAAATGCCCCTACCTGTAGTGTTGGTTGAAGGCGCTCGTTGATAAGGAAGTTACCACCTTAAGCCTCTATATATGCCCCCACACGCATTTCCACTCTAGCACATAAAAGCGCATGCTAAATTGTTAGTATTTCTTTACACAAACATTGGAGCTGATCGAATGAAATTTTTGTGGCAATGGAGTAGTGGAGTGCTTTATAAAAAATAAAAAAGTGTGGCGATAGAGTACTAGAGTTTTCTATGACAACTTTTTTTTAGTGGTGGAATATGGGCACATCGGGTCTTCAGTGGAGGCTTTTGTTGCAGTGACGAATTTGGAGCTTATGAAATGAATGGTTGAAATATATTTACGGGAGTGTGTTCTTGGAGGATGTAGCATTGGTACGTATTAATCTAGACTTTTGATGTTATTTACATGTAATGTTGTTTAGTTTAGTGTTATCCTACATTTATTGACTCCTCAGGGAAGTCAGTTAGTGTAGATTTTGGGTAGATGTGATTGTACAAAGAATATTAAAAGGAGGGCTCTGTAATAATTGGAATATTGTATTATTTATAGTATATTTAAATTATTTTCCGAAAATATTCACAGAACATTCTTCATTTGGATTTACAACACTCTATATTATGTCCGGTATCTTCAAGGCACTAGTGGCTAGCTAGGTAGTAGCTTAGTGTGTCACTATAGTGTCCATCCTCGAAAGGAGAGAGTAGTATTGTCTCAATTTCCCCTTGTCCGGTGGGCATCGGATCATTGGCATTACGAACGGACACTTCATTCACGCCGGCCTTGTAGAAGGGTCGGAGTTTCTATCTATCTATCTATCTTCTATAAATTCATAACTGTTATCTCAAATGAAAAAAAAGACACCTTGTATTACTTCTATAAACTCATATATGTTCTCTCATAGTTATCTAAATTCTCGACAGTGACTTCCTTGAGATTGACTCTACTGTTTTTAGAGAATGCTTTTAAGCATCAAAAGACTAGGTATTCATAGTTTTAAAATGACGAATTCTACAGATCATAATGCAAATTTTTTTAATTCAGGCGAGACTACAATTCATATTGCTAAGGCTCTTGAAAAAAATTGCATGTGTTAATGAAAAGAATGATAAAAGTTGAATAAAAGGAAGTGTATATAGGATCTATTCAAAAACACATAAAGAACACAGAGCAGGAACTGCAGGGCATGTGAACATGGTGCCCAAATGGTGCATTGAAATGCAATGATTGAAGATTATTTGGTTCGAGCCTCTAGACCAACCTAGTGTGGATAAAATGAAATTGTAATGACTCGTATGCGACCTTTGGTGTCAAAGTGGCACCAAAATAGTGTGGCCCAACGAGTTGGATTCAAGGCCAAATCTGGTCTTTTTATACTTGTAGGAGTTGGGGTTAAAATACTGTATGTGAGGGTCAAATTCAGACAATATTGTGTCAAAATCTAATTTCCACATCATATTTTGAGAGGTCGACATCACCATAATTCAATCACAAGATGACATGTGGCACTTTGGTACAAAAAATAATTAATTGATCTTAAAACTGACCACTAAGTAGGGTAGTAGGCAAGTTAGGATGACGGTCATATTATTTTCTTCTCTACTCTCATGACTGTTAATAAAATAAATCATATAGAAAGTACATAAATAATAGTTTACTATTCATTTATGTTGTATACATGTATTTCACTATTTCATGGCAATTACTGTTATCATGTCCTAACTATGTATTTTTCTAAGTAACATTGTAAACAAAGAAAGCAATGGAGGAAATTACGAGCGACAATACGAGGTAAATGAATAATTTATCAGAGAGTGACGAAGATGAGTATATTGATTTTCACCTAGTCTGTAATTTGAAATGCATAGGGATTGTAAAATTTTCACCTAGTTTGTAATTTTAATGGGAGTTGTCATGTATGTTCTCATCCAATTTATGGCTTCAAAAGTGCTCAAATTGTAGTTTCTATAGCACTTTAAAGCTCACAGCTTTAAAATTCTAAAATATGCTGCAAAAAAAAAATTTCAATGGAATTTCTTTTAATGTAATGTCCTAAAGCATGCACCGTTCATGTTGGATTCCATCTATATTATGTACATTTTTTAAGAAAGATTCATACTATTTGTAACATTTATATAGTGACTATGGCTATCACAAGGGAACAAGTTTGAAAAATATTATAAAATGTATTGTCCTTTACATAAGTATGAGACAATAAATGTAAATAGGTGTGAGAATATATTGTATGAGAAAAATACCAAAAAGAAATTCATACATTTAAAAATGTGATAAATTGTTGAGGTTTCACCGGATAAATGGGCTTTGGACGCTTAAGGGTTGAGCCCTAGACTTTGTAATCCTATTGAAGTTTCCGAACATGTTCTTTAAGTCTGTTTTACTTGCTTTACGCCTATTAATTTCCCTCATATAGTGGCAAGTGTCATCGTTCTATCTAGTTCTAAAAAAAAACTATTAGATTGGTAAAAATCTAGCCAAGCTATAGGAGATGTTGATCCTAATCACTAGTAGAAATTTTGTCTTATGTGACAAGTCTTTAATGACTCAATGTCGGGAATGACATGTCCGTAATGACACAAAGTCCCACTTTGTGTCATTATGGACATGTCATTCCCGACATTGAGTCATTAAAGACTTGTCACATAAGACAAGATTTCTACTAGTGTAATATTGAAGATTGTAATGAAGCTTTACAATTTTAAAAAGAAGCTTCATAATTGATGTAAATAAATGCCCACACTCCTAAGTGTACATAGAACAACAATTCTATGTGAGCGTAGAGCGGAGAGCGCAAATTTGGAGAGCATTGAGCATGCATCAATTAAAAATAGTAATATTTTTACTATTTTTATAACTTATTTGTGAAAGATTCAAATATTCCAAAGAATATTCGAGATTCTTGCTCGTAAAAGTATATTTTTTTGACCCATTACCGTGGAAATGAGGGCCACGAAAAACAATCACTTTTTTTTTGGTACACTTTTAATTGCTTTTAATTACTTAAAATAAACACAGACATAGATAATTGAGAATTAGAGGTTTTGTATAAAACCAAAGCAAATGAAGGGGTTAAGAAAAGTTTCAATGAGTGAACAAGATTGATGCCATTGATGACTAAGTGAACATAACGACAAGGCATAAGGCACAAAGCACGTACTTGTGGCATTCTTATCTCATCAATTTTGTCTTTGTTCTAGCTACTTGTTGTTTCAATTCCTACAACTTGGACTATAGCAATAATTCATTGTGATGGACGTAGTTGTCGAGACTCAATATATAATTAACGACGTCCCTAAACTCATACACAACCCTAGGTAGGACACTCATACATGTATTTAATATCCAATCCGCGACAGAAGGGTATTTATCATAGGGCTATTTATTTAATAAATTGGAATTCTTCACACCCTATCAATACAAATAATTCTAAATTTTGTCATTTTAGGTGACCCTATATGTATTTATAAAGTCCAAGTATATTAGTTTCTAGTACCCTATGTTCCTTATAATTTTTATACTCGATCCTATGAATGTCGAACTATAGGACTCTTGAATGTTTGTAGTGAAAATTCAATAAACCATGTCTAAATTGAAGACATCAAACAATGTTCCAAAACATAAAAACTTGAAGTATCATTAGGACATCATGTTGTTCCAAAACAGACATCAAACAATGTCCAAATCAAACAAACTTGAAGCAAACAAATGAGAATGAATAGTTTTTCATCCATTGATCACCATAAAATGCAATGTATACCTTAGCCTCAATATGTTTTCTCTATCTACTATTCCAAACCCTATTTTAAATTAAAATATTTTGATAAATTGATGCATTATATAGTACCGTTATTTTTTTATACATACAACTTTGTAATTGAAGAGGCCCTTCATAATATCAAAGAATTGTATATATTTTCTTACAAATGAATAAAAAATACCCTACATTCTTTCTCACATGGTTTAATAAATTTTTGCGGGTGCCCTACTCGGGAACACAACAAGAATGTAGGCGAGTAGTGTACGATAGAAGAGGAGAGATACATGTTTGACGGCTTAGGACAAAATGAGGAGATAATAGGTTTAGAAGATCCCTACATTCCATTTAATCTATCATCAGAACGTGAAACGAATGAAAAAACTGTCGCAAAACGATATCGTTATGAGTATGTGATGACACCCTTCTCAGAGTCCACGCAAGCTTGGAAGTGGAGGGTGGAGGAGGAGGAGCGGAAACGATATACGAAAAAATTTAAGAGGGAAGATGTGGTGGAAAGAAAAGAAGATGTGGTGGAAAGAGAAAAAGATGTGGTGGAAAAAGAAGAAGATGCGGTGGAGGAAAGAGAAGAGGTGGAGGATGAAGACAACATGGTTGACGAAGAAGAGGAGGTCAATGAGGCAGTGGATTCTTTGAAGCCGTTGTCATTTTTGAGAGCATGCGAGGATTATCACCACATCCTTTGCTGTTAAAAGAACAAATGAAGGACCAAACCATTAGCTATGTAGATTTACTTTGACCCAATCCAATAATACCGCCTAAACCAAATGAAGAACATAGAGCAAGAGCTTCAAGGAGCTGGGCACGTTGGAGGCGTAGTTAAAAAGTGAGAAGTCTAGAGTTGAACGGTGTGAAAGACATGCAAGAATTATTGTACTACAATGATTGGACAAGAGTAAAGATCATTGAATATGGTTTGTACTTTCTGTAGAGTGGGTAAGTACATATTTGTATTTCCTTGAGTGATAGAGCAATTACAGATGCGGTCAATAAACACAACCTCCATTAGAGACAAAATATTCCTAAGCCGGGTACAAGTCTAGGTGGTAGAATGTAACAAGAAGCCACCTTAAAGGATGAGCTTGACCTTGCTGAAACTAAAGATTGGGGCGTGTATGAACATGTTGACTTCAGGATGTAAATTAGAACCCTTGGCAAATATGTAGTAGAGGTGCTTACAATTCAGATAGGAATTGCATCTGCTTCCAAACTTGATAATCATATCTTTGAGGGCCGCTCAAGTACACTCTGGGTGAGAGCTCACCGTCACTTCGTAAACAACATTCGTAGGAGGGGGTTTGGACTGCAACAAGATAACACAGTTAAATCTCGGGTGGGAGATCATGGTCAACTTCAAAATGGTTATGTGCATGGCTCGAGCAGAATCAACATTCTTCTTGCCTTTTGTCGAAGACCTAGTGCTAGAGCATCGAGTAGCTTTGGATTTCCTTGTGGAAGGAATGTAGTCAGGGTTGTTGGGAATTCAAACCCTTGACAAGTCGAGTGAGGGAGCATAGTTCTTGAAGAATCGAGTCGGAGTAACACGCTCTTTAGAAGGGAGTTGGAATCCTGCATTCTCAAGGGCCACGACATCCAAGCAAACGAATTTAGTACGAAGCATGACATGCCACACGGGAGGAATTGGGAACTTGCCTTGGGTGTCTGAAAATGGGATGACATTCTTGCGACGGAAGCCCTTCACACAACGCTCAATGTCGCCTGGACAGAAGAAAAACTTTTTAGGTTTCTGGTTTTGCATTGTGTAAAAATCCTAAACCCCAGAGTAGGACAGGCAAGCAACACTCCAATTGTTAGTGACGAGCTTTGCAGTGCATTTCATTTTTGTACCGGTATACATAGTCCAAGAAGATTTTCCAAAATTGTAAAGGACACGAGCCAAATGCCTATTAACACGTCAACCTTGGTTTCTTGAACGGCGATGACTTGACAGAAACTAAGCGTGGACTGTGGAGGCGCTTGAACTTCTTGCTCGTCTGGAGAAGACTCTTCAACAATTGTAGGTAGAATTACAGAATTAGATCTAGAGAGTCTCTTACTAGGATGGGGGCGCAAGAAGTTGACGTTATTGGGGTGGTGTGTCGCATCATCCGCTCCAATGGGGGTATTGGGCCTACGCTTTTGCGATCCAAACACCTCGGCGCCCTCGAGGTGTGGATTGCGAGTGTAGAACTCTTCGCCTCCGGGCATGTCCATCAAGTCCTTTTGCAGCACAACAGGATCACCAATGCGTTCACCACGTCGTTGGGCGCTACAGAGTTTCAATTCCTCCATGCACTAGTAAAAAACATGGTCAATATTGCCTAGGGTTCATTTGTTAGATTTTTCTTTTTTTATTTACAATTCCAATTTAAATCAATTAGAGGCGTGTAATATAGTGTCAAATAGGTATTTTCAAGACCTTTCCAACGATATAATACACGACCTCAAATTCCTAAAATTGCAGTCACTAGTCCAAAAAAATAAAATCCACAGTGGCAAACTCCACGAATTGGTGGGGTTAGCCACTATGGAGTTTTTTGCAACATAAAACTTTAAGTGGTTCTCTACACCACCTTGATCTGCAATTGCTTATCGACTATAGATATTTTGTTTTTTATTTCCAATTCTAATTTTAATCATTTAGGGGTGCGTAAAATACCATTGGAAAGGTAATTTCAAGACCTTTCCAATGGTATATTACACGCACTAAAATTCCTAAAACTGCAGTCGCAAATCCAAAGAAACAAAAACCATGGTGGCCAACCCCACGGATCCGTGGGGTTAACCACCATGGAGTTTTTCGTAACAAAAAACCCACAGTGGCTAACCCCATGGATCCGTGGGGTTAGCCACCATGGAGATTTAGCAACACAAAATCCACAGTAGCCAACGCTACGGATTTGTGAGGTTAGGCATGATGGAATTTTTTACAAAACAAAACTCGCTCGTTCTCTTGATTTGTTCCTTTTTCATTATTTTTAATCACTTTTTACAATTTTACACCATTCTTCATCATTTTATGTCAAAATCTAGTTTATTTATCACTAATTGGTAATGTATACATGATCGTCAATAGGATTAGACTTATTGGGCTTAAGCTCTTAAAACTTGTAATGTTTTCTTTGTCTAAATTTTCGGTTTGGTTCCTTGTTTCTGGCAGTGCTTGGCTCCGAGGCCAACTCCACGGATCCGTGGGGTTAACTTCAATGCTTTTCTGGCCTTCTTTTTAAATGTTTTTTGGTCCTCTTTTTTAGCAATTTCACTCTAGAGCTTTATGTTTCAATTGAATGATTAGGTTATTTGTTGTGTTTTCACGTATTTTATTGTACATAGACTCAATTAGAAGTACATGAGCTTGAATTTATTTGTCTTGTTTCATTTGTCCTTTGACAAAATACAAAAGAAATAGATCTCTCCAAGCCTTGTTGGATTGATGGTGTTTGGTGGTTTTAGATGCTTCCTACGCATTGAATCTACTTTGTATACAATATTTGGCAGTGTTTCATAGTATTGTCAATGTTTTCCTTTGTCTAAATTTTCGGTCTAGTACCTTATTTCTGGCTTTGCTGGACACGAAGGCCAACCCCACGGATCCGTGGGGTTAGGCATTTTAAGTTTTTTTGGCTTTTTTTTTGCTTTTACTTTCAAATTATTGCTATGCCCTTGTAGTTTTGTAGATAGAATTGTCAATTTGAATGTGAAATGCTTTCTAGTGTTTGATGATGGTTTTAATGCACTCTTAAGATTAGATTGAATATGAGACTTTGAGGATTTTGGTGCAGTTGTCTTTGTCTTTTTTTGGTCAAGTAGTCCTTTTGTGGCTTCTCGGTACCTTGTTTTTTTTTTTCCTTTTCCCTTTTCTTTGCGGTTTTGTAGTTTTTGGTCACTTTGTATTTCAGTAGCTTTTTGTTTCTTCATTGCTTCATTGAATGGGCATGTGGATATGAGCATTTAGTGGTGTTTTTCTTTGTCTATTTTTTCAAGTACTAGTGTTCTCTCTTAGTACAATGGTCCGTTTTTCTTTTGCTTCTGGTAGTTTGCCTTGTCCTTTAGGATTGTATTAATTTAATGTTTTGGATATTCATATTGTCAGACCGTGGCTTCAATGGTGGAATTCTACCATCATATTTCGCGCCAAGAACAAATTTCCTTCTTTGCCTTTGAAGGAGAGGACCTTAGACCCATGGCTCCATAAAGTCTTCTTTTGGGCTCAAGTAAGCATTATTTCATTTCTCTTTAATTGTGTTCATTGTCCCCTTTTTGATTGCTAATTCCTTATTCATTTTTGTAGTCGGAGAAGAAGGTTGAGAAGGAAGTCGAGGCTTTGGAAGCCACTCTCAGGCATCCTATCCATTGGAATGCACACAGAGGTGTGCTCCGACTTGATGCATACGTGGATAGATAGCGCAATATCCTCTTGGAGCATGCCTGGCTTCTTGTCTTACTTCAATGACAAGGCTGCTCACAAATTTGTGAAGGGCAAAATCTCCTCAACTTTGTAGATGGTCAAAGATTATACATCATCTGCTCTATAGGTAAGCTTGTAACACTCTTTTCTTTGATTGCATTCTCTTCTATGTTATGAACTTTTCTTATTGCTCCTCTTCTTTGTTCAAGATACATCTTTTACAAACTTCTTTCCAAAGAAGCTCTTTCTCCATCTTTTCTTCCGGTGCATATCAAACAGTGGGTGGATCACTCCTCGTTGGACTACTTTTACACAGAGGACCATGAGGTGTGGCCTGATGCCCACCTCAAGCAAGCAGGATGGTATTTGGATTGCTCCAAGGGCTACATTCCTCCTTCAGAGAAGGCTTTTCATGCCTCTCTGAATGTTGAGGCTCCTTCGTAGATTGTTGTGTACGAGCCCTCGGTGCAAGAGGAGGCGGACAAGGCTACCAAGGGCAAGAAGGAGCCCAAAGGCAAGAAGGAGCCCAAGGGAAAGAAAGACAAATCGTTGGTATTCCTTCACGTACTCATGCTTCTCAAACTACCATTTCCACCTGTTTTGCTACGAAGGTTTTTGTAGAGGATTTTGCCGCCCCTACCGTTGTTGATAGCCCTTGAGTACCTCTTGTATTTGTTGTGCTTGCACCTTCTCATACCACAACCACTGCCCCAACCTTGATTCGGAAGAAGAAGGTTATTGCATGGCCACAAGTGCCACTTCCTCCGAGGCTACCTCCATTTACACCCTAATTGAGAATGTATACATGGGGAATATCATGGTGCATTTCAATTTGACCAAGACCCTCCACCACAGTCTTTCTCCGGATTGAAGAGTTCCTTGTCAAGGTAAGAGTTCACACACTTCACAATCTTCAATTCTATTTATTCTTTCAAGCATTCCTCTTCCTTGGTTAATAATTTTTTATTTTTTTTAGCTTGGAGGCGGCCGCTCTCGCTCCAATATAAGGGAGCCTAAGTCCTACACTGGCATCAACTTCATCCTTGTACATGTTTCAGAGTACCTCCCAGTGCCCGCCATCTCTAGCTCCCCCTTCAACATCCCTGTGGAATTGCTGTGGTGAGTTTTACATGGATGAATTCTTCACATTTGCTGTAGATCATCTCGAGGACAACGGTATCCTTGTGATCATACACGGCAATGACCCCAAGGTGTACAAGGAGCTTCAGGATTGGTGCAAGGTGGCTAAATGGAGGGTGGCAAAGGATTGGTAGGGTGTCAATGACCTTCCAACGTACCTCCGGTCAAGATTCCAAGATTTTTGTAAGTTTTTAGCTCTTCTTTATCTATTTCAATTCAAGTTTCAATCTCCTCTCTTCGTCACTAAGTATGTGGTTATTTTTTGTAGACAAAGCGTTTCTTTATCAAGGTGTTTGTGCCCCTTGGCACCTATCTCACCGTGTGCGAGGCCACGAAGTTTTTGAAGTTGGGTTTCTCGCTTGAAAAGGATTCCCTCCTTCACAACTTCACGAATGAAGATACCCAACTCCTCAAAAATGGCACAATCGCATGCACAAGGGCTCGGGAGAAGCACAAAGAATTCTTGAGCATCATCATCCACACTCTCACCTGCAGGCAGGACATTGTCTTCGGTTGGCACGCATCCACAGGTTTCTCCCTAATCTTCTTTGCATTGACTTTGTTCTTCATTTCTTTCACTTCTCATGGTTTGTTTTTCTCATTCAATTTAATTTCATCTAGGGGCTTCTATAAGTGTGTGTTATAAGGATGAACGCCACATTGTGATATTGGAGGCGGACACGGCGATCTTTGAGGCCATCCTTTGCCCCATGCGGAATCTAGTACCTCCACTCGAGTCTACTATGCACCTCTTTGACTCCGATTCTGAGGAGCCTCCTTTGATGTTTGTACAAAGCCAAAGGCACTGTAAGTAAGTCGGTTTTTTCACTTCGAACATTGAACATTGTTCATCTTATTTTCTTCTCCTTCCTTGCTAATTTTTTTGCTTTAAATTATGGTCTTGTGTCTAGAGTTCCACAAGCGAGCCTTGTTAATTGAATATTTGTTGGATATTCCCTTAGGCTAAGAGTAGGCTAGTATATACCCGACAGGAATAGGCCCGACAGGCGATACCCGGTAGCACAGGCTGGTACAGACTGGTCGACCCGACTATCCCGGTCAACCAGTCTGACTCACTATCAGACCTGTCTCCTATATGTACTTTCCCTCTCTTTGAGAGAAGTGTTGCTATACATTTTGTACATCTTCCTTACAGGCAGCCTCAGTTGTACTTCATTCTTGTCTTAAACCTTCGTGTGTGCACTAGTATGCTTGACTACTACTGTAGGAGTATTATTTCTTGCTCTTGTATTATTATTTGTGATTGAATCCGGGCTAGTTGCAGTAGTCTGTGAGCATGCGGAAGTCGACTTACAGGCATATTGGTGCTCAATCTAGTCGACGGTGCAATCTCCTTCATTAGAACTCTCTTACTACTCCTCTCAATCTCTACTTACTAGTCTAGAGTAGCGTAGTATTGCAAGAAGTAGTCTCATTAGTTTAAGGTCGGTTCCTAGAAAACCCCTTAACATTTGGCGACCATGCAAAGTTCAGCTCAGAAACCAGTCGTTCTCTTGGGCTAGTCAGTAGTCGCAACTGTCGACTATCGCTAGGCGCTATACGTCCCTGGGAAACAACAACCATCTGCTTCTTACACAAACATCATAGTTTTGAAAAAAATACCGAGCCCGAGTAGCCGTAAAACGCCTCATAGTTCTAAGCAAAATACAAAGAAAGGGTACTCGCAAAACGCCTTGGAGATCATTGTGTGTGACAGTTGGCCAGTGTAGTAAACAGTCGATAATGCTACTAAGCAAGAATCTGCTAGAGCAGTTTGTGGAAAAGGTTTACGGTGCCAAAGAGCAACCGACTAGGCCAGCACAAAGGACTCGCCAAACTGATCTCAGAGCCTGACCTACCTAGCACATCCAGATCTAAATCTCAGATCCAGATCTAGATCTAGATCGGACAACTGCCTCGTCATCAGTATGGAACGATCGCGTACACGAGCTACCGGTTCTCCTTTACCAATAGAAGTAACTGCCGACCAGCTCTCTAACATCCGTTTCCATTGAGAGTTGCGAAACCTACAGTCGGAGACCATCCCACCGACAGTAGTACGCGATACTACCACGGAAATGGATTCCCGACCGACATACGAGATTCGGCGGCTAGTCGCAGCATCGACCTCTACCGATCCATCCCTACAACACTATATGGAGTTCACACAAGGAATGATGGATACTCCAGAAGGTACCATTTTTCAAGAAATTTCCGTACCAATGGGACGAGGCATCCCAACTCTCCCGACCCGATCCCTAGCTATGCTACCGACCATATATACCACGGCTCATCAGTTTGTAAATGTACATTTCCTAATCATGAGAGTATTTATTAATCCCTAAGGAGCTCAAAATTGTCTCTGGAATGAATGATTTGAGGAAAACCATTATAAAGTACTATTTAGAGGAACATTTCGGAATTGAATTAGAATTAAAAGTTATAGATGTTGAATTTTAGAATCCATCCCTACAATTAAATTCACCAATGCTATCAACAATATTTTATTATAAAATTCAAAATTCCTTCTATTTTTGATTACAAGCAAATGATTGAGTCAAATTTGTTGAAGTGGATTTGAAATGAAATACTCTTGTCGTAGTGATTTTTTGATGTTTTTGTGTTTTCAAAATCTACGACCTCATTTTTCAAAGGGTACTTTTGAACTACAATCAAAGAAATTTTGGTTTGTTAAAAATCTCACATACATGTATATTTGTAATTTTAGAGAAATATTTATTCTAGTAACACTAACTCCAACTGTTGGGTAGGACAACAACTTATGAAATATTTTTAAAATATATTTCGTGATGAAAAGGTTAATGACAAGGTAGATTTGGAAGAACAAAAAAATGTTGCCATGTCGTCAAAAGGGTCAATTTGACATTTAGGGATTAATTTTAGATCTTCTACATGAATTGAACCTTTGTAACTTTTTGCATGCAACATTCAAGTATAGTACCACACTATCTACATCAACAATTCTTGCCAAATATTTAATTTTGTTGCCAAAATGATGCAAATACTCATTAAGATTATGTGGATAGATAGAAACTCCGGTCCTCTTGCGAGGCCATCGTGAATAAAGTGTCTGATTGTTTTGACAATGAGCCAATGCCCACCGGGCAAAGGAACATTAGTACAAGAATACTCTCCCCTTCCGAGAATAGATACTTTAGTCACCAATAGCTAGTAAAAGTAGCCCACAGTAACCGCTATCATCTCAAATTCTTTAAAATTTTGAATCAATATTTCACTATTGTTGAGAGAACACGACAAACACAAACTAGCCACACAAGGTTGTCTCAACAATGTCACAAGTTATATTGACTCAATGTTGTCAATCAAAGGTATTGTTTCAATAATTCCAATATAGTGGTGTAGGAATATTGAATCAACAAATATTCATGGTTGGTTTTTTTGTTTTGGACAATCTTGTAGTAGTATTTACAAGATGTTTGTTGAAACAATATTGAACAATTTGATATGTACACAATACAATCACATTATAGTTTAAAAATTGAAACAACATGGAAATCATTTGCATGATATTATTTGCTTAGTTGTCACAATGATGTCACTTCATATTTGCCAATATGTCCAGCCATGATATCAACATTTAAGGCTTTTTGAAAAAATAATCTACATTCAAGTAGAGACTTTCAAATTATTGAGAGCAAGGTACTAAGCCAACTCTTAGAGCACAATTCAAAAATGAAAAAAAAAATCATTTAAAGAAGAAACAATGTATATCTCAATCTGTTCTTTAATGCGTATTTGCTTTACTTCATTGTGTCCATGAAAAGAAGGAAAAGAAGAAAAAACTAAGTACACTAAGTGAGCATCAAAATTTTTAAGTATTGCCTCGATCACAGTTTCATCAGAAGGGTACATGCTTGAAAAACGAGTGTTCCCAAGTAGAACCTTGGTAACGATATCAGTAAGGTGCCGCTGTAAAAATCCAAACAACGGGTGTTAAGATCCTTTCAACATCAAAGTCCACATCAACAACAAGGTAGTTTATCTTAACAAGGTAGTCCACTAACCTTAACATTTTCTCGATCACAACAAGGTAGTTTATCTTTACTCTTTTCCATGGCAACGCTAAGGGACGAAGTTAGTTGTTCCACTTGTTTGCGCCAGAACTCATTATCCTGTGGCACTCTCTGGTAGTTGAGTCTCTCATATGCAGTAAGGGGCAAATGTAGGTTGTCTCTGGAAGCTAGGCGGATTTGTGCTTGCGTCTGAGGTGGAAGATGACGGGCATTAGTAGAATGAGGGTCAATCGGTAGGCGACTTGCCTCAGCCTCTTAAGCAAGGTTGCTAAAATTTGGTGGAGGATTGTTAACTGGTGGAAGGTTGCCAACATTTGGTGGAGGATTTGGTGCAGCAGGAATGCGATGCTGAAGAATGTTTGCACGTGGTCTACCCACCTCTTTATGAGATTGTACACCAAGCCAAGCGTGTGTTCGAACGCTTTGTGCTGTTTGCCTTGCACAAGCAGCATTACTTCTGGTAGACTCCACCCGGTGTGAGGTTTTGCGTTGAACACCAATTATGGCTTTGAATCCATTTTGTAAGCCAAATTGGCTGGATTGGCTAATGGTTCTTGGTGCCATTATTCTTAGTCAAGATACTGCAAAAATCATATCACCTTAATTGCATCATTGTATCTCAGTGATGAGGATCATGTTTTCCACTGCATTATATAAACAAGGGACATTTCAAGCTTGTTATGTAAGTTTGAACTCCACTTTCATCTTGAGCACTCTATTTTAAATATATTGCAACTCATGCTTCTATGCATCTATGCTCCTTATGAGATGAAGTGATTAGAATCTCACCTTGAGTGCAACAACTTGGCAAAACACTAGATCAATTGCACGACACACATTCCCGTATGATCATGAACCATGTACTTGCAATTTGTATTGGCTTCCCACTGTACACAAACAACCATGAATTCAGGCCAAAATGAGAATTCTTGTCATTAGTTAACTAATACATTTGCAGGTTGTAAGGTCACACAACCACTGTGTAAAAATAAAAATCCATAGAAACACGATCACTAAACTAATAAGATAAAGGATACTAAAACCTTAGTTCCATCTCTTATATTAACCCTGTTGTCAACAGAAACTCATCACTTCCAATACACTTACATGAAAGGAGTGTAAGCAAGACTCAATAGTTAAGTGTAAGCAAGACTTGGCGAAACACTATGAAATATGTATTGACACCAAAGAGTGTGCAGTTTTCCTACTTGAAAATCTAATATAACAGCTCCATTTGAGATATTCAAAGCTGTAGACTATTGATAACTAAGAAACAAACACTCACAATAGGTGCAATCGCCAAAACAAATCCAATTACACAAAAGGACACAAGCGATCCAATTTAACATAAAAATGCATGGGTTAATCTTATTGTTAGACTCAATTTCACGGTTAAAAAGAGAGATACACCTTTGTCATTAAATAGCGTTCACTAATCCTACTGGAAATTACAAGATGACAATAGCACCTTAGCAACAGCATCTCCATGAAATTGAGATTTTGAAACTGTAGTAAGACTACTAATAAGTAAGAAGCAAAAATTTGCAATGGCCACAACAAATTGATCTAAGAATGAAGTAAGAAGAGGAAAGAGCACTAGCGATCCAACGAAAGGGAGAAATTCTAATTAAGCACTACAGTTAATCTGCGATGTATATACATGAGGGAATATCGAACAATTGCATCCTATGCTAATAGTCTCGAGAAGAAATTGAATGCAGCGCAAGAATAGAAGATTGCACGTGCTCTCGATCGCCAATACTCTTCAATCACTGCCAATTGGAATCAAAGTCTTATACCTCAGCACAATGCAGAATGTATTACCACATCAAAACTTACCTCCAAAGCTTACATTGTCGCGTTCAACTAGAGCACGAGCAAATCCAAACAACGAAATTAAAAATCAATTTAGAAATTTAATATGGCACAAAAAGAGAACGGGAGCACCTCGTGAAAGGAATGCATAAACGGCCGGGCGTCGGTGGTGAGGCGCAGCAGTATATGCAAGTGATGGACGGAACTTTGCAGTGGCAGCTATGGCGATTGCAATTTCTACAACAAAATTGCAAGGCGGGACAAAGACTCCACAAGCACACAAATGGCGCGGTTGAATCGCAATCGGCAAGTGGCACTCAACCTCAAGTAGAACTGCGGTGTCAACCAAGGACGTGAGGTTTGGGAGTCAATTCTCATGAAGCAAAAAAGTGTTAATCCTTTAACCCCTAAAGGACCAAGAAGCCCAAATTGGGCCTCATGTTTTTTTAGCACTTTCTGAGTGAGTTTTGTATGGACTTTTTTTTTCAAATTTATTTGTTGTTTGACCAACACATAGAATGTTCTTCACTAATTTCATTTGAGACATAAAATTTGGTCCTATCTTAACCCTTTGACGCGTATGCGTCCACATAGTGGACGATGAACAAATTCAAACTATTCTCCTGACTTCATACATGGACAGTTTTCATCCATGCAAATTTCTCTTGGTTCTGGTGCTAGTTGACTATCATTTTGTGCAGTGTGGATCTTCAAAATAAGATATTATGATTTTTTTTAAAACAACACAATTGGTTTATGTCAAGTTTCATTCTAAGTTCAAAAAGTGAGACCTTAAATATGATTTTCCAAAATAAGTAGAATCAAATAATGGAAACCATACCATCTTGTAGTGCATGTTATTCCAAATTCATTACAATATTTAAAAAAAAATTGTGTTAATTTGGGTTTTTTAATTGAATTTCAAAAGAAAACCTTGAAAATTTAATTTAAAAAAAATTAATAAAATAAATATGATAAATCCAACCGTGTAGATGTGATCTTCATATTGACATTTACAACTTAGCTTTGAAAATGAACTCCATTTTTGTTTTTCATCAACCATTTTAAAGGACATCCTCGAAAACAATGTTTAATCGGGACGTTAAAGGGTTAATTATATTTTTCATAATATGAGCAATTGAATTTGTCATTTAAAAACCATGAATCCTTGGTCTTGTAGGGGTTAAAGGTCATACCAAGCCCCTCACGCGATTCTGCAATCCTTGCGTCGCTTCCAAGGCGCCACTTCCACGCGTTCCATCCGTCACAAATGCTCCTCGCACTCATGGAGTCACGCAATTACTCTCGCTCCACCAAAACACAGTTCAGGAGGCAAGCTTGCTCATTAGGTTAGGTTACAGTACTGTGGGATCATATCAATTATCTCGACACATTTTTCACTCTAGCATTACGTTCCGGTCTGACACTACAATAGAGTGGGTATTTTATGACTGGAAAAATATGACTGAAGATGACTAGCGACTACAAGCAGTCATATTCTGCAATGCCAAATCTGTCGGAGGGGGCCTCATTCAAAAACATGACTGGGAGTCATATTCTTTAGTCATATTTTCTAGTTGTATCGTATAAAGTGGATGGGAGGGCCGTATACCTTTGTGGGGAACAAATGAGAACGTACCTCGGGAACGCGCAGTCATATTCGCTAGTCATGTATTCGTTGTGTTCACATGTTAGAGTCGCATTTTCAATGTAGTCATCTTTTTTCTTTGAGGGGGGGCAGCCCAAGAATATATACACTGCCCAAGACGGCTTCCCTGTATTTAGCCTCGGGCAATCACTATGTAGTACTCCCTCCGTCCCAAAGATATTGTCCAACTTGTCTTCAAACAACAAGATTAAGCTCAAAATATTTTTTTTGCATAATTTTGTGGTGCGAGTATGCAAATCATTGAAGCCTCTTCTACTTTTGAAAATTGAACTTTGTCACCCTCTACAAATCTTAGTTTTGGTGCCAAATCCACCACCGTTATTGCACGCAATTTGCCAAGGCAGCAGTGGTCGTCAGAAATGTCGCCACGGTCATCGCGACCACAACCGCGATGCTTGGCCCGCGTCCCCACTCCAATCACAAAATAACAAAAGCCCACACCCAATGGTAGCATTTACACTTAACCCCAAAAGATCCTCAAAAACCGAAAATAGTTCTTTGGTTTCCGCAGGAATAAAATTTAGCCAACTTTGACTATTATGATCTCACAAATGAAGAAGAATCAACGGTTCAAATTTGGCAAGTTACTTAAACGTTAAGATAACTTCAAGACCCTAGGGTTGGATCTTCTAAATAATTCTTGGATTGAGGTTTAGATCAACAACTGGACGATATAAATGGGACGCAAAAAAATCGTGAATTGGACTATATCTTTGAGACGGAGGGAGTATTAAGGTTTAGTTCAAAATTACTTAATTATGAACATATGCATTCAAATTTGAGTGGTTTTCCATTTGGGCTAGGGTAACTGGGAATTGCACTTTGATATTATTCTAGTACGTGTTGAGTACACACACACACACACACACACACACACACATATATATATATATATATATATAAATATTTTCCTTTATTTTCTTTTTTGTCTCGCATTATTTCTTTTTTTTTTCATTTATTCAAAGTTTAATTTTAATTTTAATTTTAATTTCTTTTTCAATTTTCAATTTTTCTTTTTCATTTTTTCTTGTTTATTTTTTTTTCTCATTTTTAAAATTTAAATTAAAATTCCAATTTTAATTATTTTTTGGTCGAAGGTTTAGGGTTTGAGGGGTGGGGGTGGGGAGGGAGGGGGGTTCTTTGTTAAAATGTCAAGTACTTATTCCCGGATTTATTTATTCTGTATGTGCATGTAAGAGAAGTAAAACTATGGCGTGTGAATAGTGCTGATACACTGGAATGTTGAAATGCATGTGTGTCGTGTGATCAGGAAAAAAAAAGAGACTATTTACAAATGTACGTGTGAAGGCATATATGTATATATGGATATACCACAACAATGGTCTGCATACAAATGTGGGTCATGGTTGAGGACACAATCCTGCTCTGAGTCAGAGTACTCTAAATCATCCACTATTGTATCGTCCTGTGTGAGGCGTTCTAGTGCTTTAGCAACCACCTCCGGCACTACTTCCAACGCGCCACCTATGATAGGTGTTTTTGGGATGTTATCCTCATGTAGGCCCGTGGCTTCAAGTCCTGGAAAATCACATGTTCTGCCCAAGGATATGCATTGACCTTCCTCCGTTAGCTGATGTTTGGAGAATGACCGAACGCCTCTCGGTTCTCTACGCATCACAACTTCCCATCCACGTTTGGCCACATCCGGAGCAAAGAAAACTTGTTCAATGTAGAGGGGGAAGGCGAATGACTATGCAGAGTATGGGATCAATCTTTCGAAGTTCACGGTAGTGAATCCGTAGTCATCGTGCTTCATGGTGGCGCCATCTCCTCTCATGTTTGCTACCACCCAGTTGCAAAAGAGGACAACCACATCAAAGTGTCCATAGTCCACGGCCAGGATTTCCTCCACCCATTCCACGTACTCCAACTCTGCCACACGAAGATTTGTATCCTTCATACCCGCGTGACATAGTTGTCGAAAGGTTGCGGCTACTCCCGAGTCTACGGTTGTCAATTGTGCCTCTGCACTCCGGACACGAATGTGGTTTCCAAATGCATACATCGATCGATAGGACTTCGCTATGTTTGACAGAGGTAACATCGAGGCGTTCACGTCTGGAGGCACCTACTCGTCCCCATCTTCTATGGCTCTTATCACCGCTTTTGGAAACCAGACGTGGAAATCTTCGTCAGACATCTCTGCAGGCTACGCTACCTGAGCCTTCCGCTTCTTACGCTTGTACTCGTGGCGCTCCCCTCTGCGACGTGCCATGTCATCCTCGTGTCTCCTGCTAGATAGCCCAGTTAAGATTCAGTACATGTTCACACAACAGTAAGATTATGAAGGCGACCTATATAGGCAGATTTGATTCTTAGTAGCAAGCACTAGATTTTGCACGTGTTTTGGATTCTCTCCAATTAAAACTGTAACCGTGAACCTTGGAACAATCCACGTCATGTTTCATTTTGCATACAGTTTTACTCGTATTGTATGAACATCACAAGGGGTAGTCATAATCATTGCATGAAATGGTAGTCATAATATATGGACATCACTTCTGACAATCACGTTGTGTACGCTTGTAGTGATAATGTCGGAATATGACTAGCAGCAGTCATATTTCAGATGCTGGTAGTCATCTGCAAGCATTTTCTAAGTCGTAACGTACAGTATTGTTGTTTGTGAAGGCCCGGATTTTCAGAATATGAGAAGGAGCGGATGAGGAGAATCTAGAAGAATAAGGAACTCTTGAAGGAGCTAGGTCTGCTACCGCTTGCGACAAGCACGGAAGTCAAGAAACCTGCCGACCCTGGGTGAGTTACATACCTTCTTTTTTATTCTTGCAAATTCGATGCTCACATTTGCTGTTGTTTGCAATCCTCCGTTCTTCCTGCACATGCATACTTATTACTTTTTTTAGAAACGATTGCTTCCATTGGCTGTAGGCGGGACTCATCACAGAGGTAGAGTTTAGGGTTTACCACTCTCGGTGTCGAAGTCGTTGAGGAGCGTGGGTTTTGACGGGATCGCTGCCAACGCTCCACGAGATGAAGGCGCCAACAGTTAGGGTTAGGGTTTATGCAGGGTTGGGGTGAGAGTGTCTAGTAGTAATGCGACTAATTAATAAGTTCTCACCGCGTTAATTCTTCATTGTCGAAATGGAGCTCGGAAGCCTCTGTTCCAAGCACCTTCTCCTTCCAGTCCACTGATCCACCCTGTCAATATTGGTGCGGTTTCATCTTCTATATATCATGCAATGACGCATGATCCTTGGTGTCAATGAAGCCTGAGCTTAGGGACGCTCTATCGATCATGAACGTCTAAACATTGAATGTAAGTAGATTGCTCCTAAATCACAACAAGAATGTTGAGCTCACAATTACACTGAAAATTTTGGTCTCATGTTTTCTTTTAAGCAGTTTTGAGTAGGTTCCAAGTGGATTTCTTTTTATTCAATTTCATCAAACACATGGAATGTTCAGCACTAATTCCAATGATATAAATTTTGGTCCCATCTAAATTATATTTTTCACATTATGATTGATTGTAATTGTCATTTTAAAACCACGGATCCTTAGGGGTGAACACTAAATTGGGCCTCATCTCTTTCTAACAGTTCTTTCTTTTGTTCAGTTCTATTTAATTTTCAAGTAATACATGCAATGTTCTTTGGTCCTTAACAGATTAGAGTCCAGGTAATAAGAGAACAAGCTAAAAACGAACTCAAGCACATTATGATGAGATTGATGTCGCAACTGCAATCCTAATGTTTCGTTTTCATACTTAAAAAAATGCAAAATGGATAGAAGGAGGAATGATACCGCAGCAGTCAAGCTGTCCTTCAGTTGTGACATCTGCTCGACAACAAACTGAACCTCTTGGAGCGCTACTTGCTCGCGATACTTCTCCTGTGCCAACCTGGCCTCCCGAAGCTTCACTAGATTTCTTAGTCACCGAAAACCCTAAAAAAAAACCTAAGAGAACTCAAGAAGACGACTGTAATGTATACTTGCTCCAATCTAAGGAACTCTTTTTGTAACACCTAATTGTACCTAATTTCCAAATGCACAACCCTAGAAGCTTGCATAGATTGCATTTGAAAATGTAAACCACCATAACATCAAAGCTTGTGTCAAGAGGTTTAAGGTCATAAACTTTGAACCCTAATAACTTTTGCATGCAGTATCCACATTAGGCATCAAGAACAATTTGGTCAATCTGATAATAAGAACTCTACTTAGGGTTTAAAACGCCCAGAGCTTTGCGACGGTGGCATTTTTTCCTTTAACCTCCTCGGTTTTATGATTGCAATACATCATCTTAAAGCTCTTGTTCTATACTACAAGATGTGACGATCGTGTCAAACTGAAGTCATTTTCACACAAACAGCAAGGGGGTCCAATTTTCCTACATTATAGAAAATACACAATGGACGCTAAGGGATTAAAACTGTGAACCCCAATAACTTTTGCATGCAGTATCCACATGAAGAATCGGTAACAATTTGGTCAATCTGATTATATGAACTATACTGAGGGTTTAAAGTATCATGGCTACTTAAGAACACGCTCTGGTACTGTACATTGGTGTGATAGCCTAAGGAACAGAGCATAGTTACCTTAGCGAGCTATGCATTGATTGCCATAGTGCGCTGACGGATTGTCTCATAAGGAGGAAGACCTCTGAGCACACGCAAAATCTCTCACACCCTGGTCGTGATTCTGAAAATCATTCTCTGATCAGACTGCTTTGCTCTTGGCGTCCTACCGTTTCATGGCCGTCACAAATTCTTCGATCTTAGCAGGGCCGTATTTGGATCTCTCAAAACCCTGTCATCAGATTTCATAAACCCTAAATCCTAAACCCTGTCATAAACCCTAAACCCTGTCATTTCCTAAATCCTAAACCCTAAACCATAAAACCCTAAACCCTGTCATACTCACCGGACAGTGTGACTCGATTGAGTCATATTCTCTTGACTCGCTTGAGTCATACTCTCGGGACAGTGTGACTCCCTTGAGTCATACTCTTAGGATATTGTGACGCCATTGAGTCACACTTTGAAGTCTGTGTGACTCCTTCTAGTCGTAATGACAGGACTTCTGTACTGTGACTCCCACTGTCAGGATATGGATAAGGAAGTAGGGAATGTGTTAAGAGTAGTTGCTAATATGCCCATTGATATGCAAATCGAAGTATTCCGCTCGATTTCTAGTTTCCCGGCAATTACATTGCCGATTTTGGAAATGACGTCGAATGAGCTTGCGGGTGTCTTTGAGAGCAGCCAAGGCATACCCGCACAAGAGCCTTGCGGAATTTAAGAGCATGGGGCCGGTGATGCTGTAGGCACCGTGAACTCTGCGTGTTTAGTGCGCACTCGAGCAGCACAGAGGGAGCTAGAAGGTGAGCTTCAGAGTGGTGATGGGGACAGCATCCAGGACAAGCAATCAGAGGAGGAGGCATCCGTCGAGACGCGGTCAACATCAAAGAAGTGGAAGGTAAGACCATGAATTCTACGTGAGATGTTTCAGAGTTGTAATAATTCATAGTTATGTCAAACTTTATATTGGTTGACTATGAAGATTCAGAACTGAATTTTTTTTTAAAAATTGCTGTCAAATATGATTGTTCAGAATCCGATTTCTCTAAATAGTCATATGCCAAAGTTCATTCTTGAAATTAGGCGTCACCGTGGTCAGCCAAGTGATACGTTGCAGCGGTTGTCTTGTATATAGGGGGTGCACTCACATTTACCGGATCAGCCTAGGGCGTGGGCGGTGCTTCATCGTCGAAAGCCAACGAAGATTGCAGAATCAACACGGGTGAGGAGAAGAGTCGTCATGGACAAGGATAACCGACACACCGAGCACTCGAGCGATACGCTGGACGGGGAGGAATGGACGAGGGACGACGAAGAGGACTACAGTGCGGATGAAGACGACGGTGGTCAACAAAGAGAGGCAAACACGGAGCTCCTTGATGAGTTCGAGTTGCGGAAGCTGTCCGTGTTGCGGCGGATGGCCCAAAAAGGTGCAGACCCGACACACTTGAGGGAGAGGGTGCGCAACGTGGAAGAGTCTCCGCACCGGCGATCGAAGTTGAAGAACCTAAGGAAGAACATTAAGAAATCCGACAACATTGATTTGGGCACTGTCGGAGGAAGTCGCATGTGGGTAGAAGTTGACCAAGCTAGGTGCCCCACGGGACTGCACCAACTTGATTGGCTGACTAGACTGCGAGGCTATTCCCGAGACTTGGACTGGAGCGTGGACAACTGCAAGGAACATCCTTGACCGCTACTACTTGCGATAAAGGAAAAAATGGCGGCGCAATTCGAATACCGGGCGGACTCGGTGATGTTTCTGAGGAGGTGTTCTTCCAAGAATTGCGGACACAGATGCAAACAAAGAGGTCAAACATGAAGAAGATGCTGGAGCAAGGTCTACCTCTTCCCGGGTATATCAAGAAACAACACGTGGAGAACTTCAAGAGATTGATTGCGAAGACAGACAAGATCGTCGAGGCATATCGGATGAAGGCTTGTAGGAAGAGTGTGCGAAACATGTCCCACTCCGAGCGATCAGAGGGGGAAGTTAGATCCCGGCTTGTAACCACTCTACCATGAAATAAGTAATGTCCTTTGAGTGATGTAGAATACGTGACTGGGAGCAGTTATGTTTACGAACCACATGACTGTGCACGGTGGTTCACATGACTCCCCCAAGTCGTATACACGGAGGAGATATAATTATATGACTCATGACAGTCATAGTTGCTTGGATTGTTTAATATTGATCCCTTTCCATCTTTTTCATGGATTTGCAGTTGCTTCTGTAACAGGCTACAGATTTGGATCGCCCCCCAACGCAGTTGGAAGTGGAGACGGAGCTTCATACACCCGGCAAATCAAACCGCAACCAATCGTCTACTTCAAGGGGAGGAGAGCGGGGCATTGCAACGGTTCGGAGCGAGTTGCACTCTTTCCAGGATAGCGTGAAGGGTGAATTGGAGGACATGAAGGCCATGTTCAAAGAGCAGGGGCGACACCACCAGGAGGTCCGCAAGCAAAGGGCGGGGGCGACACTACCAGCTTCGTCTGAGGTGGGCACTACGGGGTTGGAGGAAATGCCGATGAATGAAGAGGGGCCGCCTGAAGAAGAAGCTCCAGTCTGGGACCCGCACAAGGTAAAAACTATACGAAAGTCCTCCCCAGCTGTGGTCAGTGCTCCAACGGTTGAGGCAGCACATGCATCTCCGGAGGTACATGCTCTAACCTGAATGTTAGAGATAGTATTGTACAAACAAATTGGCGTGCACCAAGCCTAAAGGAAAAGAATGTAGAAAAAGTGAATAAAGATACCAAATTGTTCCAATTTTTGAAAACCAATCGGATAAAATCGCTAGTTTTTATTGAAATCATTCAAATATGTGGATGAAAACATAATTCTAGATGAATATGTTAGGGAGATGCACGGAGGGTCCGGTTGAACAGGGAGAGGGAGTCGCCACTAAATTATACTCTTGCATGTGAGCTACCAGGAGCCTTGGGAAAACGGGAAGTTGGGGGGAAGTGATTGTCAGGAGGTACCGGTCGAAGTCGGTAGCCAGATGCTGCTTGGGAAGGAAAAGCAGCCGCCGAGGAAGAGGAAGGGCGAGGCCAAGAAGCTCTTGGCGGACCAACCCGCGCGACCTAAGCGGCGAGCATTAGCAAAAGAAAAGGTAAGTTGGCTCTCAACCCGTCACATATGCTAAATGTAACAGGCATTAGTCATAAACTTTGACTTCTCACATGGACGCGTTATAATTATAAAGAATTAATATAACAGCGAGTAGTCGTTTTTGTTTCAAATATCAGTGACTAGTCGAAAGTTCTACGCATGTAAGTTGCATTGACTCCAAATATGTTATTAATTGTTGGTCATGGAGGTGTTGTATCCAGGTTGCCAAGGAGGACTTGTCTGAGCATGCAGTGAAGAGGGTGGCCAAGAGGGCTGCTAGAGGAGGGAGTCCGTTGAAGAAGAAGAAGGTGAGAGGTGGGGGGAAGTTTCCAGTGGTTAGGGTGTTTAATTCATCGCGTAAAAAGATAGTCGTTCTGAACATTGTAGGCTTGCTATGCGACATCCGGCCACTGCACGATAAGCGGAAATGAGGTGCAGACCTAGTGGTCCTTTATGACAGAGACTTCAATGTGAAAATTAAGATGAGGGCCGACTGTGGGCAGTTCTTGACGTTGTTGTGTAGCAGTTTCGATGTTGGAATTTGGTCGCCCATAGAGCAAGGTCTCCTAGAGGTAGTGGCCAAGTTCTTGGCAAGAGGAACACGGGTGAAGTCGAGTTTCCAGGGGGGAAAAGAAACTCACGGTAGCACAAGAGACCTCAGCGATCTTTTTAGCATGATATCCGACCCGACAACTAGTGCAGGTCGTTGCTTTCAATTTGAATGTGATGTAGGTGCAATGGCGCGCTCCCCACCCTCAAATGTGATTAATCATGCACGACGGGACCCGTTAGAGCATAACGATGACTTTTTGAGCAAAATCATAGAGCCATTCAAAGCTTTAGCCCGCAACCCCTCTGACGTTGAATACTGCTTGGGGCACTTGGCCAACAAGGTCGACTTAGCATCGATACCACGTAACTTGGTAGGTCCAGGGTGCATCATCTCCTGTTTCTTTTCTTTTTTCTCCATGGGTTTCCTAACCTTGAATCTTTTAAAGCGTGGACGCAGGAACCGGAAGCATTGCCGGCGGTAGTGGAGGCTTCAGCCCCAGTGCTGGCCACGGACTCGAAGGTGGTGGAGGCTTCAACCCCAGCCTCAGCCACAGGCTCAAAGGCAATGGACACTTCAGCCCCCGCATTGGACACGGGCTCAAAGATGGCAGAGGTTTCAGCTCCAGTGTTAGCCATAGGGTCGAAGGTAACAATTTTTGACTACGACGAAGAGATGAAGGCGACGGGGAGAGCCGTAGGTCACGGTATGATTGTCAGCTTTGCAGGAGGTACACTGTACGGGCGGATTTTTGAGGAGGGCAATGTTTCTGTGGCGATTTCATCCATCGTTTGGGGATCGGAGAGGGTCTGGCTCTACGAGGCAAACGACAACAATGACCCTCCAATGGTCCATTTAGGAGACGCACTGAACTCCGTGACCAAGTGGCCCCTGGAAGCAATGAAGGCAGCCTGAATTCCACATCGTAAGATACTGGCCATCTGCTTTTTTATGTGTTGAGGAGTAGAAGCTGCTAACGCTAGATAGCGCCATCGTTTAGGACTTTTTGTGACCGATGGGCTATCCTTTGTGATACTCAGTTTCATTTTAAACTGAACTCAATTTCATTTCTCGGCAGTACCTTTTGTTTCTCTTTCATTGCCTCCTTTTGTACTTGCGTAGTGAACTTCGAATTGACTTATTCTCCCTTGCCGTGACTTCCTTGCCATAATCGCAAATCACTACTAACAATAATGCGAACCCAATGCCATGCCAACACACGCATCGCACAAAACTACCAGCAACATGACTCTCAGTCACCCGTATGTTACTCTATGTAGTCATATACGGCAATATATATCAGTAATAAGAAGACTAGTATTAGTCATGCAGTGACTGAAGTGTTGCCATTTTTATCACTACTGCTAGTCATATTCGGTTTGCACTGTAGCAAAAAGATGACTGGCAGTCATGAACACATGACTGGATCCAGTCACAGACGCTGTCGTCACATCCCAGTTGCCTTGCCGCATCTGCCAAAAATATGACTAGACCGAGTCGTATTCCACGTCAGCACAAAATATAACTCGTGGTCACAGTCCTCGTGCATTGCCACGTCACCAGAATATAACTCAACAGAGTCACATTCCACATTAGCCACAAATATGACTGACAGTCACATTCCACGTGGAAGAACCACGTCAGAAAAAAATGACTAGATAGAGTCACATTACAGGTCAGCCAAAAATATGACTGACAGTCACATTACACATGGAGGTCGCCACGTCTGCAGAAATATGACTCAATACAGTGACATTCCACGTCTGTCTAAAATGTGACTACACAGTCACATGCCACGTCGGTTTTTTCCCTCTTCTGCCCAGGCAGGTCAATGAAAGTTGTGT
Organism: Pohlia nutans; assembly: GCA_022496805.1. NCBI lineage: Eukaryota > Viridiplantae > Streptophyta > Bryopsida > Bryales > Mniaceae > Pohlia > Pohlia nutans. The sequence goes on along the minus strand of CM040106.1, from coordinate 5,223,758 downwards.
AACCCAAGGCCGGTCAACCCTATCCGTCCAATGCTGACGTGGCGCTTAGATTCCGCCTCTGTATACGCTGAGGAGCGTATTTATTTTTATGACTGGATGTCTGAAGCGACTTGTCGGTAATGACTAGGCCCTGTCATCCCGCGCGTCACATTCAGAAATCCCACTGCAGTCACATTTTCCGATTTTATGAGTTCGCGCAATCATAAACGCTAGTCACAAAAAGGCCAGTTTGTTGTAGTGTGATTTGACACAATGAGCCAAGGATGCGTTAACTTACAGAGGAACTGTGTGGATACAATGTTCTCTATTCATGCGGGAATAGGTTTAAGGTTTAAGGTTGTATCTAAAGATGTATCTCATATAGTGTGCGTTTTCTTGTAACTTGATATGTTGTGCTTGCATTTTAGTAACTAAGTAGAGAAGAGATTTGTTGAAAATTGGTTTCATCAACAGTAGCTTCTGGTCTAGGCAGAATTTAGGAGGGAGGGATTGAAGTACGAAGGTTCACGACGTTCTTGTTTCATGTGCAGGTTTAGAAAGACCTCGAGGCTTTTCCTCTGTTTTTATGGGAGCATCAGAAAATTAAGTGATTCTATGCATCAGAGTTGTACGGTTTTGAAAGAAACAAGCCCCGTGTCCTGCATGCTGTGTCTTGCAGAGTGATGAGGTCGAATTGAAATTTGCTGCAGGACGCTGTTGACGGTCTGCATTCTTGCTCTGTATGTAAGTAAACAACTTTTCAGGTTTTTATCAAGTTCTTAGAATCTCAGATGAGTCGAAGTACTGATGACCTAGTGCATTTTTACTTGAAGAGCTTTCAGTAAGTTTTTGCCTTCATACTAAGCCCTAAAATGAGGCGTAAAGTGTGAGTAGTACTACTCAGGTTACACTTCAATAATTTGTGTGATGTGGAAGCGGCTGTTTCTGCTTCCCTTGAATGGCCGGTGAGGTAGACTAGGAAAAACAATGGGAAGCTATACTCTGATATTCTTAAATGTGCAAGAACAAGTAGGAACATACATGAATTCTATTTTATGATAGCTTGAGTAGAAACAAAGACATTGTAAACTGGATTACGAACACGATTTTGCAAGTGTAGGAACTAAAGCAACCTTAAAAGCCTTCACGTATTTGGATCAAGTAAGCCTTCATTGTACTATTGCTACATGAGAGTCATTGCAATGAAGTCCAATTATGTGAACCAGTTATGTCGGTTTGGTAATGGGTGGATATTGTGGCTTTGCAGTAGAGAATCCTGTAGTTGAACTTCAAAGATATACAGGAGGTGATTCAAAGCCTCAAATGAGATTATATTCCTTGAAGTGAGCGTTGTTTTAACAATGTTGCAACAAGTACCAAGAAGCTAGAAATAATGCCTTGTAGCTGCCCTCATTGCGGGTCCTCTGAGTTCAGTGGATCCGGATTTGCAACCCATGTAAAGCATTGCTCATGCTGTAGTAATTTGGGTCAATGTATGCTTGTAGCCTTCCCTTTAGCCAATTTTGATGCATGACATGCAATTCAAGATAGCCCTAACGACCATTTGCATCAAATTGGGGTTCCAACAACCTTATCAGTAGCCCCTGAAGAGGAAGGGCTGTACTACAATGGTCCAATTGAAAAAACTCCTACTCCACCTCCAGCCTTTGATTCAACTTTTCATTTAGTTCAATTTTCCGTACCTGCAAGAATATGGAGGGGCTATCGGAACATGATATAGACTCCTTGTTGAACATACTATTTCATCCCAAATTCAATGTAAAGAAAGTGGTTGTGCGAGCTTCAGAGGATGTGAAGAATTTTGAGACAGAATTATACAAAGTTGATGATGTAAGTTCTCAATCTTCATAATTTATGAAATAACATAAGAAGGTTGAATATTGATTGATTTCTCACTTTTTTATTTTTATTTTTTAAATTGTTACAAATTAATTACTTGTTGACTTATTGTGAAACTTCATGTTTTGTAGGGGTAGTTGTCTCATGCGTTGGAAAAAAGAAGCGGTGAAAATCAACTAGTGTTAGACTACAAGGACCCTATTTTGGCATTAAGCAACTTGTTTCAGCTCTTGAGAATAGCTTGGGTTTCAAACTTCACTCTACTGTGGAAATCAATGAAGATGGTAAACAGGTATTTACAATTCCATGTACTTGCGAATGGTGGAACTCAATGGAGGTATTACAATGACTCAACAATTTTGTCATTTAACATATCTATTGACATGTACTGTGAATCCTAATCCTTGACATTTGCTGTGTTTGTAGACTTTTATAGACTGTGATCAAACGTCACTGTCAAACAATAGAAGGATCAACGGTTATCCTATGGTTATGTCAATTGGCAATATTGTTTGTGACTTAAGGGAAGGTGACGAAGGGCATTGTTTGTTGGCTGTGCTTCCTATTCTTTCAGGTGAACTTTTAAACTTATTTTTTGAATTTTTCCAAAATGGCTAATTATCCTTTATTGATGTCTAAGTGAATTTGGTGTTGATCTTTAATCAAATTTTTAAATAGAACCACAATGAAAATTGGAGATCTTTCAAGAATGTCTCGAATTAGTATTGAAACCCTTGAAGGTTGCAATTTAGAGGTAAGTTTTTCTTTTCAATCATGAAAATCAAGTGTTACAACATTTGTGTAAAATACTTGTAAATTAGGTAGGCTTTTAATAGATTTTATTGTATTTTATTTTATTTTAAAAAATTCTTGAAATTCTTTTGTGTTATGAGCAGTGGACTTGCTTTAATGGACCCATGGGGAGTTCCACAATTCGTTTATCCACTTCAATTCGTTTATGCAAGCGACTATCCGGAAGGCTGTAAGGTAAGTATTCTCTTAACTCTGCATTTATTTATTCACATATTTTTATTTATTTATAAATTTTTATTTACAAGATGCTTAAATATATATTATAGTATTAATTTATTGATTTATCATTTTATACATTAACTTATAGTGTTTATGACATGGTGATCAAATTGGACTACAAGTTACATGTACATATGACACCAATAGGTGTCAATCCCCTTGCTACTTGTACATGTGCGGAAAAGACATTCTTGGTGATGTTGAATTATCCTTTGCAAGTAGGACAGAAGAAAAAATGCAAAAAGCCTTTCATGCAATGAAATCATCTTCTACAAAGGTTGCTCAATCTAACTTATCGAAAAAGTGGTCACTTCATTGTGTGCCTGTAAGTGCTTGTTCTATTTAAATCCATTAATGGTCTCAAGTTGAAACATTTCAATGTTAATTGTTGTTAAGGTTTAATTATTTACATCTAAATTGTTCTTAAATTTGTAACAGAGTTCTCTCTGGAATTTAATGGAGGAATAACACCCGTTAGCAATCCGTACCTTTCAATCCATGTTGATGTTCTACATCAAAGCGATATTGGGATTTTCAAAATGTTGGTGGATATCTTACGCCAATTGGTCAGCCCCCATGTACTGCAAACACTTGATGATAAGAAAATGCTGATAAAAGATACTTGTTGATATCCAAATTTCCGAATACCTGGGAATGAAATAGGAGGCTACTTCCTCTCTCAAGCTAATTATGCTAGGTTTGAACATCGGGCTATGATGCAAGTACTTAAGCTAACCTCAAAAACCCGGCCTCAATTCGGATTGCAAGTTGCAGCTCGCCTGCATGAAGCCGGAATCGCTAGTAATTGCCAGTCAGTCATATGGCGGTGAATCCGTTCCCGGGCCTTGTACACACCGCCCGTCACACTATGGGAGCTAGCCATGTAAAGCCCTTTTCCTACAAATAGTACATTAGAAAAAGAAGCGTTCTATATATTCAATTTTGTTAATGTTTTGTTGCGTTTTTGTTTTCTCCACATCTACTTGTTGTTAATGTGGGGATGGAGGTTTTTCGAGCTCCGCTTGTATGACGAAGCCCTACTAGGAGCGTAGCCAAAGGGCGGAAGAAAAAACATTGGCTGCGCCCTGGCCGCTTTCACCCTCCACCTGGAAGCACAAAAACAAAACCTGCGGCCTGAATTTTTTTTTTTAGTTTCATTTTTCTAAACTGAATGAGTTGCTAAGAAGCTCTGTGTAAATTTTTTACAAAAGGTAGCTAGTTGACTATTTTCTGTTTACTAGGTTTGTATGAGGATGATATTGTACACACAACAACCCTTTCTGTTCAGTGGTACATCAAAGCATGTCGGAGTTCTTATCACACAGAGGGTACCTTACAAGAAATGGAACTTCTTATGAAAAGGTATGAAAGTTTGTTTTGGTGCTTTTAATAATTTTGAAATTTTATTTTAGTGCATTCAATTTTATGTTTTTAATGCCTTTTCATACAAAATTGATTCTAATCAATTTCTTTTTTTCATATAAACATCCAGAGTAGTGACTTCTATGAAAGAAAGTTTGGGTGAAATTCAGTGGTCGAATTTCAATACAATAAAAGTACATATGATGGGCCATTTCACCAATTGTATCAAGCGTTCAGGCCTACCTTGGGAATATTCAACAAATGTGTGGAAACATTTCCATATAGTGCACATGAAGTCTGCCTATAGAAAAAGCAACAGAAAAGATGCCAATGCCCAAATTGTGAAGCATAATCAACGCCTTGATATACTTCGAAAAATTGGACAAGAAATAGAAGATACAAGCAGAGTGCATGTTGATAAAGTGACTGCTTTAGACAAGGTAAGTTTTGGTGACAATGTTGTAGGCAAAATTTTGTAAACAATTATTTAATTCTCTTTTAAAAAATAATGTATACTAAAATTTTCATTTTCTTGAATATTATCTTGAAATATATTTGAAATTCTCTTGAAATTTGCAAACTGTTGCATCAAGTGCTAATGTTTTATCTAACTCATATGCAAAGTTGCATTGTTCTTGGTTGAGACCTTTGGCTCGAGAGCTAGATCAAACACCTTTGGCATCAATTCAGGATATCCAAAGAGGAAGGGGCTATGACGTTGCTAGGGTACCAAAAGTAATCCAAGACACTACAAGGAATCAGTGTCTGAATTCACACGTCCTAATTGACAGAAAATGTCCGAATGGATAGAAATCTGTCCAAAGTGACAAAAATCTGTCATAAAGACGTGTTGATTCGGGTTGATTCGGACATGATTCTGTCAATTTGGACATTGTATCCTTGTAGTAAGAATTACTAAACCATCAACCCGAAATAGCAGAAAAATTGCCAAGACTACTTCAAGAGTACGAATATGATAACCACTTGCATTCACATGAAGTAAGTGATTTTTTATGCCTTTCTTGAGAACTTTTGATATAGATTTTTAAATTTTTAATTTAGTGGTTCGTATTTGATTTGAGATATAATTCAATACAATCTGACCATGGTATTTTTTTGAATTTCTTTTCAGATTTTGGGAATATGCAAGGCACTTGCTATTCCTGCAGGCCATAGAGATCGATTTGGTGACTGACCACTCTATATTAGGGCTTCATATTGCTACCATGGACGTCCTTGGTATAGTGATGTCGCTTTACAAATGGAAGCTGAAGGACAACCAATTGAAACATGGTATGGACAAGTAAGATTCTTCATACGCCATGGAGATCTTTGTCTTGCTTTGGTTCAAATTTATTGTGACTTATTCCCAGACCAGTGGGTATACTTTGACAGGGTGCATTCAACTCTCATCACTACAAGGAAATGGGTGTCTAAACAACAAGAAGTTGACAGAAAAAAGTCTGATATGACAACTGGCTTAGTTTTCCCCTTCATCTTGTGATTTCGGAGGGTTTAAGAAAACTCTGTCAATTTTCATGTCAATTTCAAAGTTACAATGACAGCATGGAATTCTGTAATTCGGAATTCTGTAATTTGTAATTCAATATCACATTTTTTGGGATAACTCGCACACGTGTCATTCATATTGTACATGGTCTCTATATCTTGTTATAGAGAGGAATTTTCCGATGGGAAATTGCATGTATAAATACTTTATGTATGTCACACTTAAATATGCATGTGTATATTATCACTGACCATGATAGATGTAATAAGCTACACTAAATAGGTAGATTAGTGTTAAATAATTATAAGATTTGAAAATATTATAGATTTTTACTCTCGACAAAAAAAATTACCAAAGACATTGATTCCAATACTATTGAAAGATCCCCATCGTGACCAATATAGAGGGTAAAAAAATTGGTCAACAATAAAAACTTACAACATGTTTATGTAAATTAGTGTATCTAACACTAATCTACTTATTTAGTGTAACAGAAAAAACTAAGAAAAATTTGAATGGATGTAAATTGTTAGTTGTCAACAGAGTAATTAGAACGAAAAAATGTAACAAACAATTTTTTTCATGGATAGGAACTGTTACTGAGCCGGAGAGCCGATTTAGGTTCGGGAAGAGCCGAGCCGTGGACGTAGACTTGGCCATTTCCCTTTGCGATTCTAGAGTTTCTTGTCTCCTTGTGTTTCTCACCCTGCTCCTCGGCGGATGCTTATTGTGATTCTTCCCCTGCTCGTGTCGCATGCTCCTTTGATTCTCTGCTTGCTGCCTGTCGCATGTTGCCTTATATTTTTCTATGTTTCTCTTAGCCTTGTGTTATTGTATTTGTTGCTTGTTTCCTTTTGCAATTTTTGGCTTTAGGGTACACTCGCTGTCTCGCTCGGTGTAGCACAACCTTTGGTCTTTTTTTTATTCAAAGTGGTCGTGGAGGGTGGACTGCCTGCTTGGAGGTGGAGTGCATGCTTCTGACTTTAGGTAATTCTAAACCTTATTTTTGTGCTTGTTTGAACTGCTTCCTTTTTTTGCTTGATTGTTCTACTTGCTTGCTAGGGTGAGATCCTTGTTTAGGGTTTCACTCACGACTAAATTAAACATGATGCTTATTATAGCAACCTCTTCTATTTATTCCTACATGTTTATGTAAATTAGTGTATCTAACACTAATTGATCTATTTAGTGTAGTTTATGTAGAACTGCAAGACTTACGATGCAAGAGTTATACAGGAGGCGAGTATCAAACGTGTAAGGGCGATGTAAGAAGGAAATTCTTACAGGGTCCATGTGTAAGGGCGGAATTTTTTTTTTATAGCATCCACGTGTACAGATTGGATGAATGCCAATGAATGCGGATGAACGGAGTGATAGTAAACCCTAAAGCAAAGAACAAGAGGCAAACGTTCTTCCGTGTTTGAGTGACGGCGATGAGCGATTCTTCTACTCTTCTCTGTTTTGGCAACGACGCACCGCTTCAGCTGTTGAGCCCATAGGAGGAGGGGCGTGCATGGAGATCTTCGTGAAGACCCGTGAGTCTGTTCACCACTTGCTTTTAACAAGAGTAGAGCTGATACACGTATGTACTGTGTGGGTGGTGTAATGAGCATCAAGTCATTTACGGTGCCGGAACTGTTTGTGGATCTACCGGAGTCAGCAAGTGTGGCAAGCCTCAAGGTAGTGCTTCAGAGCCTGACGTGTGGAATTGAGTGTGAGGTTTGGTGCTTGGGAATGCAGCGATTGTTTTGGTGGGATGGGAGTTGTTTAGGAAATTGGTTTGAGGCAGGCTATATGATAATGTATGGTGTAGTAGCCCGTGGTTGATTGGTGTGGTGTTATAGTGTTCAGAGAGCAGTAATGGATGCAACGATGAACTTGCTGGGAGGTGGGCTCCTAGTGCAGGTTTTGATGCAAGGAAAGAAGGTTCCGGATGAGGCGGCCACTCTGTCACAAATTGGTATTTGACACAGATTTATGAATTTGGATGGTTGGAGAATAACCACGTCTACACGACGAGGGTAATCTTATTTGGTCAATAAATAAATGGGAAATTCTGATTTCACCACTTCTCAGCAAAAGATTGGATCCATACAAAGATTCCACGAAAATCTCGTAGTGTAAACACGTAAATCCCCGCTAACAACGTAGTTTCACAACTACTGCCATTCACGGGTTAATGCAAAATTTACCCAGACCCAGGAAACTTCTATGCAACTTCCGGGACGTTTTTACCTGTCATGAAAACAAAAATGTACACGTGGAATGTTGACCTGGCTAGGAATTCCACCGTGGGAAAGACATCCGACGGCGATACATCCAACGTGTATCTTTGTCCGAACTGACAGTTGAAATGACTAATTTTTGTCAACAAAGTGACCAAATTAGGGTCTCCTAATTGACAGAGCAGTTAACTAAATTTTGTCCCATCGCAGTCAATTAGGACACATATTTCCTTGTAGTGCATGGTCACTTCCTACTAATTTGAAAAGAGCACAGGCCAAAAAAATGAAAAGACTTGAGTACATTGTTGTAGATGTTGCAAATATTTTGCAGGCAGTTCATGTAGTCCCACATTTTAGTGACCCAGGTCATTATTTTCTCAACAGATGGAAATTAAGCAATGTTGTTTCAATATTGTGACAATGATGGATATACAATATATTTTTAACAATGTTTCATTATTGTATCAATGATGCTTAATTTTTTTGCTTAAACAATGTTTCATCGTTGTTTCTACAATGCCTAAATGTTGTTTTTTAAATACTGTCTCATCGTTGTTTCAACGATGGCTAAATGTTGTCGTTCAAATATTGTCTCATCGTTGTTTTTATGACAGCTAAATGTTGTTTAAATATTGTCTTATCGTTGTTTCAACGATGGCTAAATGATGATGGATAAATGGTGTGCTAATATGGATTAATTTCAAATTTAATGGTGTGACTATAACACATTGTTGAAACAATTTAACTTTGTGTACACATTGAGCCATTAGTTAAACATCCCAAAATGTTCCATTACTGTTTCATATAACAATTGACCAATTTTTAGTTAATGTTGTCATAACTTTGAAAAAGTGCACTAATGCACCAAACGTTGAAACAACAATGAAACAAAGGAGGGGTGTATTTGAGATGAACAATTATTTAAGTCAATTATAATCATGGTATAATTTGAGGTTTATTTTGTTGGTGGTCTCCAAGCTATGGTTCCTAGGTTGGTTGGAGAAAGACGTTTGCTCGGGGGGGACACTTCCCGTTTTTTAGTAACCTACGTGCGGCGGAATATAGGGTACATTTAAATAATCTTAGGTAAAATTTATAAGAAATTTATATATAAATTAGGGGACATTAAAAGTGGCATGTCCTTTATAAGTAACATAGGGAACCGGAAAATATAGTCCATTAAAATTTAGGTAGATATAAATTAGGGGCAAAAGAATGGGATCCTAGGAAAAAAAATTTAGTACGTTCAATGGCAGCAAGTGTGATCACCCTAAGCATATCTATAATGGCTAGAGGAAAATGTCAGTTCCCGCGTTTCTTCCTAGGTGACAAGGTACTCGAAGTTTGCGCGTTTCTTTGTGGAGGGATTAGGGTGCCGGAGTTCTCGCAGTTCGCGCGTTTCTTCTTCGTAGAGGGACTTGATGATTTAGGGTTTCAGTTCGAGGCATTTGTGTGAGCGCGTTTCGACTTTCTGCCTTTTCTACGTTTTTATTGTGAATTATTATATACCGGTGAAGAAGATGGAGCGGGTGATGGAATTTCGGAGTGAAACCCTAATTGGAGTTTGAAAACGGTGTTTAGGGCGAGATTAGTGTTGGCAGGTTTCGTTTGCAAGCTGATCATAACATTCTTTCGATTACTTTCGAGCTCCCAGCTGTCACGACGCTAACAATTTCTTTCGGTCTCAAAGAATTTCTTTCGATTTGATAATAACATTTTCTCGGTGTTTAGGGCGAGATTGAATGGCAGGTCTTGTTTGATCAATTTTTGGAGTCGGCATGGTAGTTCATGTTCGGTTCAAGGTGATGGTGGCGCGTGTGAAGAGGAGCTCCATTGTCCGTCGGGAGCTGGGAAAGCTGAGGAAGGAAAGCAAGGCTTAGGTACGATATTTGAGAATTAGGGTTTTTGGCTCTTCCTCTGTGAAGCATGTATGCATAAGAATTCAATGCAACGCCGGTTTTATTTTCATACTTTGTGTAGAACACGAATGTTGCGGACGCATCCTGGTAACCCTAAAATCTGCGAAAAATGTCGAACCTTTCTTCATGAATTCTATCAAATAATAGGATGTTTTGATTTTTTGGGATTTCTTTTCAATGTAATGGAACATGTTTACTCGTCAGGGTCTATTCAATATAACGGCAGAGGACACATGTAGTATCGGGAACCTCACCTTGGCAAATGTACCCGCAGGCTACATTCTACACGGTGCCCGATACAACATCCTAGCCTAACGGGTCCAATGCAGTTTTATTTGTTCTTCTTGAATTGGTTTTTGGAATGAAGAATGTGTTCTTCTTGAAGTGTTTTTTGAAAGGGCGCGTGCTGGTGGGTGGTGTTCAGGTACATTGACCAAACAAATAGACATCCAATCAGCACGAAGGCCATCACAGCTGCTATTCTAAATTTCTTAGGCGACATCTTTTGTCAGGTACTTGTATCGTTGCAACTAAATACAAAAAGAATCAGTATGATGGAATATAGAGATTTTTTTCACTTCTTATATAATCAATTGTTTTTGAATCATCTCACCAATGAGTCTGCACTAAATGCATCTATTATGTAGAATTTTTTTGTAATATTCATGCTTCTAGTTATATATATTCTTGCATTTAGTACTTATTTGATGACGATGTCTTGATCTTAAGATGACTTCAACTTCTTGTGCAAATACCACTCTAATCTTTAGCTGAACTTGATCCATGTTACTCTACACTTTTTTGTGTGGCTTATTGATCATGTTGCAAATCCCGTTTGGCTTGGCAGCTGGAATATATTATCATAATTGATCATTGTCAATTGGCAGTTAATGATCGACAAATCCGAGAAAGTCAAGCGAACGTCAGTGATTACCTTCCTTGGCTTTATTCTTGTTGGTCCCACATTGCACACTTGGTAAGATACCTTGTTTTAATTTTGGAGACAGTGAGACTGGAGTGGCCAGCCTATTTATTAAAGGTCCTTTGTACCGGTCCAAAATAGCTAGAAGCAGCACTGGAATGATAGAAAAGAAACACCTCATTGCTCATCTCAAGAGCTATGGAGCCTTGAGAGTGATTTTTCGCGATATTTGGCGCTTCACATGTGAAGATTCTCAATGTGATCATAGGTACTTGGCTTTGAGTAAGGTGGTGACTGCTACAGGATTTACAGGTGCTGCTATCCGGCTTGTGCTTCACCAGGTAGTCTCCTGACTATGCTAATTGTCAGGAATTGGATTTTCTTTTCTTTTGAATCATCCTTCTGGAATGGATACCAATTGATGGAGTAGCTTCTTTGTACATTTGATTGAGATTGTATTTCCATCTAATTCGTTCTACCTAGTTTTTTCTGGTGTGTCTCAATTTAAAAAAGAATTTGATATTTAAGGAAGATGACAAGGCATAGTACCTACCACACTAAAGCCTTGGCTGCAGTGCAGTTTTTATTTTCACCTGCATTTGTGGCTCTATTTTTTGCTTCATTGCTGACACTTAAGGGGCGCCCCAAGGACATTGTCCCCAAGCTTAAGCAGGTTCGTTCCAGTTCTTCCTCGAAGTTGTGAGAATGTACAGCAGTTTTTATAAAGGTCGACTGTATTACCTATTTGTCATTTGACTATTTGCATGACTACCATCTACAGCTACGTCATAATTGAAAGCGGTTGTGTCTAATTGCATGTTGTGATGCTAACATGGTATTTTGTTTCTGCAGGATTGGAAACCGGCTGTTATTGCCAACTGGAAACTTTGGATTCCCTTCGAGTTCATCAATTTCCTTTTTGTATCCCAACAGCTTCAGGTGACATAAACGATCTGTATTTCTACATGCTGCAATCTCATGCTAATATCCAAATAATTATTTAGATACTACATGTGTCCCCTGCCGTTATATTTACATGGATGAGTGGTTTTATGATTAGTTGAGGATGCAAAGGAAAGTGAAGGTCGTGAGGTTGGGTGTTCACTGTTGCTTGTGACAATATGCTGTTTGGCTGCACAGTTTCATGGGAACTTGCATGATGAAGATCATGTTAATTGGTTGTCACTTGATTTTCATGGCTCCTGCATGTTCCAGCTCTCTGCGTGACTTTGAGCTAGACTTGAAGATAATACGAATAGTACTGGTGGTGGCTAATAAATGATTTTTTTGCAGGATCCATTGTTATCTGATGTTTTAGGGTTTCAGTTCGAGGCATTTGCGTGAGCTCATTTGCAATCACTCGTTTGCGGTTGGGGTTCTAGGCGTTTTTTGTTAGCTCCTTATGGTTTACGGGTTGGGATAGGGTTTACTGAAGTTCAGTAATGGCCACTACAATTAAACTGTGGACAATGGACGAGGACTTCGGAGAACCAACTTTCTACACAAGGTCAAGGTTTTCGAGGACGAAACCTATGCATTACTGAGGCTGCGTTTGGAGGCATAATCAGGGCTGGAATGGCCAGTCAACTTCTGGACAAGGAGGAAGGCAGCAAAGTTCCGCAGAAAATGGAATCCTTTAGCGACATGCCTGCGGATGTTTTTGTTTTGCCATTGGGCAATGAGATTTTAGGAGAAGCCTCCAAACGCCAGCGCCTGGATAATGCAAGTACGCGATGTGAGGCCCTACCCGAAGATGGAAACTGTGCTCTCGGTTGTGAAGCAGGTGCAGTCCCCGATCTAGCAAACTCTAGGGCTAGTGTGACATCGGGAGACCCTAAACCCTCTTTAGAGCATCAATGTCATTCCACTTTGATTTTGGAGTAGAACAGGGAGCGCTATCTTGAACACGGCAAGAAGCTGAAGAGGAAATTGCAATGCGCCTCGTTGGAAGACAATCGGTGGTTGCTAAAGACTGCCGATATCAATGGACACGGGGTAGTAAAAATTTATTGCGTGGAATGCTGCAAGGAGGTTGGGGGGCAGTGGTAAGCACGAGAAGAACAACATTCAAAACCTATTCAACAACTTCAGATGGAAGCACTTGCTCAGCAACAGCCACGTGAAGAATTAGTGCGCTCATAATCGAGTGGAATATGTTGATCACCCGCAGTCTGTTGCTCCTAAGGGCAGGAACGTCCCACTGACTCCCAAGATGCACAAGAGCTTGATACAAGAAGGTATTGAAGTCATGGAAGCAGTGAACGCCAGTTTGGGAGATTTGCAGAAGCCTATCACCTTGTTCCAGCCGCTCAAGGAAGGTCAACGTAAGAGTTTCTAGATGAAGGTGCGCTGTTTCTATTGTCGGGAGATGCTCAACTTGTGCCCGCCCAAGAAGAATTTGGAACCTAATTTGCAGCAACACTTAGCGTCCAGCAAGCACTTACAGGCCGTAGAGCAGGCGGAGACGGGGAAGAAACATGGCAGGCCACTCCTGTCTGGGAAAAGAGGCCGGCCTGCCCTCTCCTCTGGGGTCAGTGTACACTCAAATCATCCGCATCTTGGGAGATGGAGGGCCGACTTTGGACTCCCTGAGGATGCTACTGCCGACCATGGTGGTCCTCCTTCGCAAACTTCGCCGGGTGAGTGTTTAGAAGCTCGCATGAATGCATTGTTGGGTTCCTTGTATTGGGGTTTTCAAGGTCCACATTGCATTTATGGTGGTTTGTCTTACTCTATTTGTGAGTTGCTGAATGACCTTCACGTTGGTAGAGTTTGGTATCCCAAACCCCATTTGACTGCGAGTTTCACTTCAAGGTCAAAAGTTATACAAATCAGCGGTACGTTTAGGCATACATTTTGTATTAGGGTTGATACATCTGGTAAGAGATTCCCGAATCTCTATTGCAGAATGTGCTCTTCTATCCCGCAGGAAAATGACTTCTACAAACGAGTTGTGAGGGAAGGGCTTAGTGTAGAAAAGCGAGGATTGAGAAGCACAAGAGCCGGAAGGCGATTTGCTTACCTGTCCATTTCGGAACTCGCTGGGCATGGTCGAAACCTCAGGAGGGAACTTATGAGTCAGAAATTGTTGCACACGTCCGCTCAGGCTAGAATTGTTTAGCTCAAGGTCAAGCGTCCAAGTTTAAGGGATTTAGCTACAGAGGCTTCTTGTGGTCATAATGTTCTTAAATTTTGTCAAAGTATAATCAACGCCCATAGGTCCGGTGCTTTAGGTGGAAAGCCTACGCTGTGGGATTTCCTCCGTGATGTGGCGCAAAATCTCAATCGTGATCGTAGAGGAAAGCGATACAGTAAGAACACAAAGTGCTTAGGGGAAGTTATCAAGGTTTATGATGGTTGTAGGATGGTCGATATGTTTCCTTTAAACTTCTCAGGTGCAAGTTACCGTCAGGTAAAGCGAGAGGAAGGGAAAGGAGTCCAATTTTTACCCGGTGAACAGTCATAGATTTTTGCAGCTATGGCACAGATTTACAGGGATGCTAAGCTTGCTCATAACATTCTAGGTCCAGTACCAGTACTTCTCGCTGAGGATGAAACAAAAGTTAAAGGGAGAGTGGCTTGGGAAAGTAAGTGGGATACAATTGCTGGGTTTTGCGGTCCTTCTGAGAACCATGTCTGTGTATCTGGTTTCAGGCGAATTGTCGGGAGTGGTAAGGAGGGGTACCGAAAATTGTTAGAATCATTTTCCAACAACAGGAAAGGCAGTTTTGCTCGAGTAGTAATTGTAGATCCTTTGCATGATTTACTTTGTCGACTTGTGCTAGTTGTCTGCTGCACTTGCAATTGCTTCAATTGGGTTAGAGGTCAGTGGAACACAATTGACAAGTTGTGGGAACAAGAATGTCTTGCAGCAGTAGGCCCGATTGTGGGACACGCCAGTGGCGGTGACTCCCGTAGGAGGTTGCTGATGTTGGCAAACTACCAGCAGAACAATGGAATCCGTTTAGATGTAGGGTGGGAGGGTTAGGTGTTCACTGCTTCTTTAGATTCGTGTGGGAATGCTAAGGGTCTGCATGACCTAGATTATATCCACAATGGGAAAAAACTAATAAATCTGTTGCTTTCAGGTGCTAAAACTTTGCAGTTAGGAGGACATTTGTGTCTCCATGGTAACATAGAGTAAGTATTTCAGTAGTTTACAGTTGAAGAATATGGTTTGACTAGAGAAGATGTAGAAAGAAGGGACCAGCAGAATTGGGCTACGACATAAAGGATGTGTCAGTCAAAAGTCAAGACATGTTTGGCTCACATGCGTGCTCCAGATTATCCTCATTGTGAAAGAACCCGTGGAACGGAATTTTACTTGGATATATGTGCTGCCTATATTGACATTTTCTGTTCTCCTGCTTTGGACCTGCGTTCTAGGATAGTATTGTGTTGCAAGGTCTCGTTTTTTTTTCGATTTTGGAGGTTCTGGTTGCAATATGGAGATCACGGGGTATTGGGTAATTCGGAAAAACCTGTGCACGCAAAGAACTTTGTAAGCCTATAGTGTTTTATCGATATTCAATTATCGTGTCATTTAGTTGTTGTCATAGACATAAGAACTCAAGACGAAGAACAAGAGAATAAGAACAAGAGCATGAATAAGGACCCACGAACAAGAAGTGCAATAGTACACAAGAGTGATTCTCAAGAAAGTATATTGAACTAAATCGATAGTTGAACAAGATTCAAGACAAGGCAATACTCAAGGTTGCTCCTAACTTTTGTTGACGAGAGTGAGGAGTCCCTCATCTCGTCCCATAGATATACTAGTACTAAGAGGGGCTTTCTAGAGACTATGAGAGTCCCTAGGAAGTATCTAGAAGATCCTAAAAGTCAAAGAACCTATAGAACTTCTAGAAGTATTTTAAAAGTATTCTAGAAGGTTCTATGTCGGTGGCAATACCCGTCACGAATTAGGTTTGAACACAATAATTATATCACTGTGGCAATATCCATCACAAACTAGTTTTGGACACAATAATTATATCACCATGGCAATATCCATCACTAAGGCAATACCCATCACTAACTAGTTTTGGACACAATAATTATATCTCTAATTTTAAGGCCTAGTCTTTGTAATACCCATCTCAAGGTTCTATGTCCGTGACATCACCTCTCTCTCTAGCGACAAGTCTCCACGAGGAGTGTTGTTGTAGACATTTGATCAAAGGCGAAGAAAATAAAAAATATGTCTCATGATTTCTCCGACATACCCAAGTTGTCTCGCGCGAGTCAAATGGTTTAAGGGCCTTTGCAACCAACGATAGTGACCGACGCCCGCAACTTGAGACCATACTTGGACCTCTGTATCTTCGTTGCAAAAAAGTCCTTCAAATACAGCTTCCGGGCGACCTTAAAATGCAGGCTCAACTTCAATGACAATCAGCAACGATCTTCTACTAGGTATTTTTCGACGTTGCCGTGGTTCAAGAGGTTCTTCTTCTCGAGGCCGTCGTCGTTGTTGAGAAGGTCCAGCTTCATTTCGAGGCTTCTGTGGTGGTAAAGGATCTGCGTGCTGGTCCGGTAACTGTGATAAAGAAAGTTCACGCTGAGACTCCGGTTGCGATTCAGAATCTAAAGAGTCTCGGAACACCTTCCAATTAGACATAATGAGAAGAAAAAAAGTACGAGAGAAGATGTTTCTAAGGTTAAGAGCTGTGATGCTCTTTGACTGCTCTCCCCTCTTTATATACAGCTCTCAACGTGAGAGCTTTTTGTTGAAGTTATCATCGAACATGTCGTGGCTTACCAAGATAGCGTTGATGAAATTCTTGTACCTTTTGAAGCGCGCCAACGACATTTATTGCTGGTTTCCACATCCGTTCATTGATGTCGTAACCGCACCAATGTATTAAATATTCTAATTTGCCCCGTGTTTGTCGCGAATCAAGTACTTTTTCAACTCCATATTCCTCGTGGGTATCAACTTCAATGCTGGGCGGTGGCGATTGCTTTCTACCTGGTATATTCGACTCTTTGTATGATTCTGACAGTGACTCATGAAAAACAGGATGTACCTTCATAGAGGTAGTAGGTCCAACCGAAAAGGCACCGGATTCACTTGTTGCTGAATAGGGAATGGTCCTAATCGGCGATAATCCAACTTATCTTATGGTCTTGTAGTCTTGATATTACGCCGTATAAGCCATACTTTGTTGCCAACTAGAAATGACGGTGATTCCTTTCTAAATTTATCCGCGGCGGCTTTGTAGCGACCTTGGCTTCTCCTAAATGAATCTTCATCAACACATGGAGTACTGATAATCTTGTCACAAAGTCGACAACAGCCGGATTTTCATTCTTCAATTGATTTAACATGTCAAACTTTGGATGATATCCATAGTTAGCATAGAATAGCGTTTGTTGAGTCGATGAATGAACGGGATTATTATACGCAAACTCAGCCAATGAAAATGAAAGGTCCAATCGTCTTGTTGATAGTTGATGTTACAACGCAAATACTGCTTCAATACTTGGTTTAAACAGTCCATTTGGCCATCAGTTTGAGGATGAAAAGCAGAAGAGAGTTTGATTTTCACCTTCAAGATTTCAAAGAGAGATCTCCAAAATTTAGAGACAAATTGCGGTCCACGATCTGAAATGATGTCATCCGGTAATCCATGATATCGATAAATGTTATCCAAAAATAGTCTTGCAGTCTCTTCTCCGGAGTTTGTTTTCTTGTAAGGGACGAAGTGTGCCATTTCTGTCAATCGATCAACAACCACGAATATGGTGTCAAAAGTCTTTGACGATGGTAAATCAGTGATGATATCCATAGAAACAGAAGATCACGGTTGCTTTGGATTAGGCAACGGCTGCAAGAATCCATACGGACGATGTCGCGGATTCTTCGATCTAGAACAAGTGTCATAAGAAAGAACGTAGTCTTTGACAGCCTTTCGCATCTGGGACCACCAAAAATCTCAAAAAATGAGTTCTAACGTCTTGTTGAACCCAAAGTGTCCGGCTGCAGGAAAATCATGACGGGCTTAAAGAAGGCATGCAGAACCTTCTAGAATATACAAGCGCTCCTCAAAATACAAGAGGTCATCCACAAACTTGAAATTGTCACAATCAATCTCAGAGCGACGCTGAATGTCAAGAACAAGAGGATCCGTTGCTGATAGTGCACGAACTTGGTCAAGAAATGATGAGTCAACTGGCATTGCCATAGTCGCTCCAAAAATAGCAAAGCCGAGAAAACATTGTACATCACGTACCGTTCGAGGAGTTAACCAATTCGTGATAGCTTTAATCTTCTTTGGATCCATAGATAAGCCTTCACTCGAAATAATATACCCAAGAAACTCCACTTGCGGTTGATGAAATATGCACTTTTCTCCTTTTGCGTATAATCCAACATCTCGTAATTTTTGTAATACAAACTTTACATATTCTTCATGTTCTTCAACATTTTTAGAATAGATTAAGACTTTATCCAGATAGCACACGACAAATTTATCCAAAAATTTGCGGAAGACGTCATTCATCGAATGTTGAAATATGGCAAGTGCATTCCTAAGTCTAAAAGACATGACATTATATTCAAAATGACCATACCTTGTTTGAAATGCAGTTTTCCATTCGTCCCCTTCTATAACGCGTACTAGGTTGTAAGCTCCGTGTAAATTAATCTTCGTATAGATCTTGGCCTGTCCAAGTTGATCAAGAAACCCAGATATCAACGACAACGGGAATTGATTCTTCACAGTAATCTTGTTCAAGCCGCGATAATCAACACACATTCGTAAAGAGCTGTCCTTCTTCTTGACAAAGAGTATTGGAGCACCAGCTACGGACTTCGAGTGTTGGATGAAGTTTTGGCGAGATTCTCTTCTATATATTCTTTCAACGCTACAAGTTTGTTTTGCGAGAGGTTATAAATTGCGCCAAACGGTGGTTGTGCGCCATCTTATAGATCAATTGCGCAATCGTAAGGTCAATGCTCCGGTAAAACATCAACATTTTTCTTCTCAAAAACATATTGAAACTCTTTATACTGATCCGGAATGCTCGTAACTATAGTTGCTTTATCACAAGCCGGAGTTGCAAAATAGCAAACGGATTGCTGTGTTTTGCAGCTCTTATGAAAGCCTTTGCTCCAATGAACAATGGTTTAGGGTGACAAAATTTGGACCTAGTTGGTTGTCTTGGAGGAATCGTACTAGTACTAGGAAATGACTTGATTTTGACGGTACTCCAATCAATATTGGGATTGTATTTTCTAAGCCAAGATAGTCCTAGTATGATAGAGCTTGTAGGGGTTTTAATGACATTGAAAACAAAAAAACTATTATGGCCTTCTCACTCTATTTCTATAGGAGAAGTTTCGCGGGTGACATGTCATGAGGCTAAGGGTCGTCCGTTTACCACTTCTACTGGAACGGGATAAGGTTTTTTAACTA
This sequence comes from Pohlia nutans, assembly GCA_022496805.1. Taxonomy (NCBI): domain Eukaryota; kingdom Viridiplantae; phylum Streptophyta; class Bryopsida; order Bryales; family Mniaceae; genus Pohlia; species Pohlia nutans. Next base: position 5,204,529 of record CM040106.1, on the reverse strand, counting down.
AAGGAATATTGTGAAGTTTTATGAAATCTTCATCAATGAAACAAGCAAAGGCTCCTGAATCTATCAAGGCGGATGTTCAAAAGTTCAAACAAGCAATAGAAAAAGGAAGGTTAAAACAACGAGAGGGTTGACCGGAAAGGAAGTGACCTTGTGATTTGAACTCATCCAACCGCACGGTCTCTATTGTGGCTGGGTCTCTTCGTTTTTTGAATGTTGATGGTCCCCCACAAACGTGCTCCGTGTCTTAAAAGTATAGCGGTGTTGCTTTTTAGAGCAACTGTTAGCTTTATGGCCGGGTTCTTCACAATACAAACATAAACCTTCTTCAAATCGTCGTTTCTTCTCTTGTGGCGTAAGTGGCTTGAATCGTACCGCATCAATTTGTATGTCTCCCACTTCCGAATGACTGCTTGGAATATTTGTCGAAACAGCCGAGTGAGAAGAACTTCTATATGGTTTTGATGAAGTCCAAGAACGTTGATCTTGATGTCGCTGAAATAATCAATTGTCGCACTTCACGGCTTGATTTATTGCCTCACTGAGTGTTTGAGGATCAGGCAAAGACAATAACAGGTCCTTGACGTCATCTTGTAGTCCCCAATGAAATTGACTCATAAGTGCTTCTTCGTCCCAATTGATGTCGCATGCTAATTGTCAAAAATCTGATGCATACACAGATGCAGATCGCGATCCTTGTCGCAAAGAACAAATCTTGGTTGTCGCCCAACAAATCTTGTCGTGCTCTCCAAACGCCTTTCCAAACGCCTCTCCAAAAGCAGCTAAGAACATCTCGAAGTTGTTCAAGATCGGTGATCTTTTTTCAGACAGAGGGGCAAACCAAGATAGAGCTTGCCCCGTAAGTAAGGTTCCAACTAGACCTACTCGCGATTCGTCTGTCGGATAGCGATGCGGTTGATGAAAGGTAATAAGTTGGATTTGATTGACAAACCCTCGAAATTTTGAGCATGTGCCATCAAACTTCTCTGGAAGACTAATCCGGGGCTCCTTGAACCTCGGAGTCTCAACATGTTGAGGAGATGGATTCTCCTCTGGAATTGGAAGAATTGATGGTTCTCCGGATGGAAAAGCTTGAGGCGCAGCACTTGTTTGTGAAGGTCCAGCCCCGTGATCGATGTGAAATTTAGGAACAAAATTCTCTATTTCGTTCGTCCTGATGAACAAGGATTCGATGGCTATGAGAACGGCGTCTAGTTTTGATTCAGCTAAGTCAGCTGGGTTCGTATCTACAACTCCTGACATCTTCAAATCACTCTAGAGAAGGAAACAAAAGAATTCTAGGAAGAGTAGAGACAATTAAAGGTGGGTAATCCGTAACCTTTAAAATGTTGAAACCCAATCTTGAAAAAGGGGTAATCCGCTCTTGATCAAGAAAGAATTTCACAACTCATAACAATACTAGCCCAGAGGAGGGTAATCCGCAACCTCTAGAAGGGTCTAGGACTTTCAAGGAAGGGGTAACTCTTATCAAGAAAGACCAAACTCTAGTATTGTCAATGTCACTCTCGTCAAATTGTCAGGGACACAAGAACTCAAGAACAAGAACAAGAGAATAAAAACAAGAGCATGAGCAAGGACTCACGAACAAGAAATGCAATAGTACACAAGAGTGATTCTTAAGAAAGTATATTGAACTAAATCGATAGTTGAATAAGATTCAAGACAAGGCAATACTCAAGGTTGTTCCTAACTTGTGTTGACGAGAGTGAGGAGTCCCTCATCTCGTCCCCTAGATATACTAGTACTAAGGAAGCTTGTAAAAGGGCTTCCAAGAGACAATGAGAGTTCCTAGGAAGTATCTAGAAGATCCTAAAAGTCAAAGGACCTATAGAACTTCTAGAAGTATTCTAGAAGGTTCTATGTCGGTGGCAATACCCATCACGAACTAGTTTTGAAACAATAATTGTATCATTGTGGCAATACTTCGTCACTAAGGCAATACCCATCACTAACTAGTTTTGGACACAATAATAATATCTCTAGTTTTAAGGCCTAGACTTTGCAAGGGAAACTTAGTAGTGTAAGCGTAGAGCGGAGAGCGGAGAGCGAAGAGCAGAGAGCGAAGAGTTTGGAGAGCGCAGATTTTCATTTTTAGAAATCATTTTTGGTAGGGAAAAGGCCTATGACCGTAGACAGTGGGTTATTTTTAGCTATTATTTTTGGAAATTAGGCTATATTTAGTTAATTTTTAGAAATAGGGACCCCAAATCCGTGGAAATGGGTAGAATTCTCGAAATCATAGTTCAAAACAAAATAATGGATTTTCAATCATTTTCCGCAGCATTATTTACAAAAAACAATATTTTTTTGTTTTTGTATGGTTTACAATTAAATTAGGGTTGACGTCATTATTAAAAACATCAAAAGTGCAAATAGAACAAGGACTCTTGTGTACACGGATGTAAATAAACCAACACAGAAAACCTCATATAAAATCCAAATCAAACCAAAACATAAGGAGCTCAAGTCTCCACAATCAAAAGGCCTAATTAAGGGCTAGGACTCCTTTCAACATCACTACCCTTGCCTTGTTTAGCCTCTATATCCAATAATCTGAACACCCCCCTATCAAACTTCTGGATGCGACGAGAGGGTGGTGAATCTGCAACCGCTTGCTGATGGGCAACCTCAGCGGCATACGATGGCAACCCGAATCCCCTTGGAGGGCTGCTAAACAAACTTGGATGGAGAACACGGATCGGACTTACCCGTGGAACTCTGGAAACAAGAATATAAGAGGATACATAAGCATTAGTAAGAAGGAGAAGAGAAGAAGATGAATAATGGTATGCCAAGTGAACAAACCAACTTACTTACAGTGCCTCTCGCGTCGTACGATCTTGGGGGTAGGCTCCTCAGAATCAAAATCCTCAAAGTGAACAGTAGGCTGGGGTTGAGGTACGGGATCCCGCATGGGGCAAAGGATGGCCTCAAAGATCTCCGTGTCCGTGTCCAACGCTACAATGTGGCGCTCACCCTCACGACACGCACTAATAGAAACACCTAGAAGAAAAAAAAAGAATGAACAAAACAAAACCACAAGAAATGCAAGAAATGTTGAACAAAGACAATGCAAGGATGGAAATGGAGAAACCTGTGGCCGCGTGCCAATCTAAGACAATGTCGTGCTCGCGGGTGAGAGTGTGGATGATGATGCTAAAAAATTATTTGTGCTTCTCCGGAGCCCCTCTCCATGCCACTGTGTTTTTTTGAAATTTGATCTTCGTCACCTCATACATATTTTATCTTTCAATACGTGCAAAAACCCGTAGGCGGTGCACACTCTGATCCCATTCAGACTTCCTTGAACATTAAGACGGTGATCTTTCTCTTATTTTATCGCAACGCGTTTCAAAAGATCCCCCCATTACATTGACAAAGCTATTAATCGTAAGTTAATGTCAATCTAATTTGACAGTAGATCATTACTAAAATAATGTCAAGTTAACTCAATGATAATAGTAGCTAATGTAATACTCCCTCCGTCCCAAAGTTATTGTCCTGTTTGAAAGTCATGTTTGAAAGTCTTTTATTAAGTAGGTCAAAAAAATACTTCCTTGTGACTAATTTTATTTAAGTTGCAAATGAACGCATGAAATGTTCTTCAATCATTCTAATGACATAATTTAGAACCTTTTTTAATCATGTTCAGTACGTTATGATCAATGTAATTGGCTCAAAGAAATACCAGGCAAACAAGTTGGACAATAACTTTGGGACGGAGGGAGTACTAACATTTCACTGTTAGGCATCATGTCACTAAACGTTTCTCCAGCATTGCTTCAATCCTCCAGCTCTTGTTACCTCTAACGCTAAAACTCTTTAAAAAAAATAAAAATCGACTGGTGTCTCAAAATACTAAACGGAATAGTCATCTTAAGGTAAGTTCCCTTGAACCATGTAAACAACGATCTGACCTATGTGCAAACTCATTCATCTGAAGATTGCTAGAATCTGAATTATTAGCATCTGAAGATTGCAAACTCATATTCATCTGAAGATTACTAGATTGCTCGATTGCTAGATTGCTAGAATTTGAATTATTCTAGAAGTTATTCAGATGAAATTGTTAGCATCTGAAGATGACAATACAAATGGGCTCCAAGGTAATCGATACCTGGACCCATTACATATACGAACAAAGTACTTTCTTTCGAAGATCACTCTAAAGCTCTGTTGAGACCACATCTTTTAAGTTTCTTTCCGTTACCTGCATTATGGGAGGGATTACATGTATATGACAAAGTAACTTAAGCGGTAATGTGAGGTTGTAAACCTAAACCGCTTGGGCTCGAACTTCATCACCTCCTCTTGCTCGAGCCTCAACTTTGGAGCCTGCTCCGCTTGCTCCACCGATTTGCCCTCCAGCACGTTCACCTCCACCGGTTTGCCCTCCTGCACCACCGGTTTTGCCTCTACCACCACCTTGCCAAAACATACGGGAATCTCAAGAACTGAGCGACCATCTTCATGCATGAAACAATGCAAACAAACACACAACCAACAAAGCGACCATCTTCAAGTATTAAGCTTCAAATACCATCTTCACGCAGTCAGCTTCAATACCAGACAATGGAGCGTCGCCAAAAAAAAAAGACAAGATAATGTGAGGCTGTGTAATAGCTCTACTTTCCGGCGCTGGCACATGGGAGAAGGGAAGCTTGGTTTTGCAAGTGGCCGCTGCTCGACTGGGATTAGCCGGGAACGGGTCTACAACGGGGAACGGGAGGGGAATGGAGGCAGCGGGAAAGACAGGAGCGATCGGGACAGGAAGAGGAGCGAACGGAGCTCTATACCCGCCCCAAGATACCCTCCTTGTCCCAATACCGGCCACAACAAACTCGCCCCTGTCCCTATACCCGCCACCCAAAACCGAACACCAAAAAGTCTATCCCCTACATGTACCTACCCTTTGAACACAAATAGATTCTAGTGTCAAAAGTAGATATGAGCATAATTAGATGAACATGAGGTGTACATGAGCATATAACTTACCCAACAAAACCGACATAAATGTAGTTGAAGGCCTCTTCAATATAACCAAGAGGTCCCCATCACAAGAGATTTATTGTTATAGGTGCAAAAGTTAACCCCTAAATGACAGAGGGGGTAAAGGCAAAACATAAATTCTTCAACTTTGATGAAGTTTGGTCCAAAAGAGAAAATGAGGAGCTTGATGTGTAGTAATTATCCCTACAATCGAATTTCAAAAAATAGCTTTTTATCTTCTCATAATGAATTTAGAAGCATTTAACTTCAAATATTTATCAGAAATTTTTACACTCGGGTAATATTTTACAAATTTTGAAAGTTGAAAGACTACCTACACAAGTCATTGGAATCCCCTTCACCCTTAATCTGCATATTATAGTTGCTCAGTGAATTTTTCATATTTTAAAATAAAAAATATAATTTTGGGGCATTTCTCTTATATAGTTTATTGTTAAATTGATCTTTCTTAATTATTAAAATATAAAGTGCCAACTGGAACGCCGTAGACAATACTGCCAACTGGAACGCCGTGCGTATTGTCTACGCGTCCGGGGATCCTTAAATTATAATGGAGGGCCGCGAGAGGACGTGCTTCTTCCATTGGAAGCAATCATTGGAGAAGCACACCAAACAATATATCAAACACGATTTGCACGAACAACACAAGCATCTCTGCCTCCAGTATCGCAATGCCTCGTCAATGCTAGAGACAGAGACACAATATTGTGCCATCAAAGCTTGGTGGAGCTCATCAAATTGTACCTCCGACGATGGATTGCGACATGTTGATCTCTGGCTCGCGTTTTGGCATTTCCAATATCTTCAGTGGGGTGGCTTCATGGAACTCGTTAGACTTCTCCTTCCCTGGTCTTGTAAGTTCTTCACTTCTTTAACATATTCAGATTTTCATACTCCTCTATTTTCTTTGAACAGGACGAGCGCATGTCGGAGTTGGACTTCACTCAAATGCCCTCGTGCAATCTTGCCGAGTCCGTCCACAACAAGTGGCTTCAAGCGTCAGGCAACAAAGGCGGCGATTTGTATGTTGCCACCGTGGATGACTACATTCGAGCATTCTTGCAAGGGCGGCAATGGTGGCATCGGTCCTAGCAAAGAGGAACTGAAACTTCGTAGCGCCTAACGACGTGCCGAGCGCACCGGTGATCCTACTATGTTGCAAAAGGTCTTGTTGGACATGTCCAGAGGCGATGAATTCTGCACTCGCAATCCGCACCTCGAGGGCGCCGAGGAATTTAGATCGCAGAAGCGTAGGCCCGATACCCCTATTGGTGCAAATGATGAGACACACCGCGCCGACACCATCAACTTCTCTCGCCCCCGTCCCGTTAAAAGACTCACTAGATCTAATCCTGTAATTCTACCTACAATTGTCGAAGAGTCTTCTCCAGACGTGCAAGAAGTTCAAGCGCCTCCACCGTCCGGGCTCGATTTCCGTCGAGTCACCGCTGTTCAAGAGACCAAGGTTGACGAGTCGCTTTGGCGTATAGCCCATCTCCTTTACAATTCCGGCAAGTCTTGTTGGGCCATGCATGTGGGTACTAGGAAGAAATACACGACAAAGCTCGTTACCAACAATCAGAGTGTCCCTTGCCCGGCATACTCTGGAGTCTGGGATTTTTACACATTGCAAAAACAAAAACCTATGAAGTTATTTTTCTATGCAGACGACATTGAGCGTTGTGTGATGGGATTCCGTCGCAAGTGGATTGTTCCATTTTCAGACACCCAAGTCAAGCCCCCAATTCCTCCCGTTTGGCCTGTCATGCTTGGTACTAAACTCACTGGCTCGGAGATCATGGCCCTTGAGAATGCAGGATTCCAACTACCCCCTAAGGAGCGCGTCACTCCCACTCGACTCTTCAACAACTCTGCTCACCCACTCGACTTGTCAAGAGTTCGAATTCCCGACAACCCTGACTACATTCCTCCCACGAGGAAATCCAAGGCTACTCGACGCTCTGGCACTGGACCCTCGACAAAACACAAGCAGAATGTTGGATCTGCTCGAGCCATGCACGGAACTGTTTTGAAGTTGACCATGATCCCCCACCCAGGATTCGGTTGTGTTATCCTATTGCAGTCCAAACCTCCTCCTACAGATGCCATTCACCAAGTGATGGTGAGCTCTCACCCAGAGTGTACTTGCGCGGCCTTCAAAGATATGATTATCAAGTTCGGGAGCACGCGCAATTCCTATCTGAATTGTAAGCATTTGTACTACATATTTGTTAAGGTTTCTAACTTAGATCTTGAAGTTAACTTGTTCATACACACCCCAACCTTTAGTTTCAACGAGGTCAAGTTCATCCTTGAAGGTGGCCTTTTGACACATTCTACCACCTAGACTTGTTCCTGGCTTAGGAATACTTTGTCCCTAATGGACATAGTTGTTTGTTGACCACGTGTGTACTTGCTCTATTACTCATGAAAATACAAATATGTACTTCTACACTCTACAAATGATACAAACCATATTCAATGATCTTTATTCTTGTCCAATCATTGCAGTACAATAATTCTTGCATGTCTCTCACACCGTCCAACTCTAAACTTCCCGCTTTTTAACTACGCCTCCGACGTCTCCAGCTCCTTGAAGCACTTAGTGCATGTTCCCCGTTCGATTTAGGCGGGCTTACTAGATTGGGTCGAAGTAAATCTACATAGCTAATGGTTCGGTCTTTCATCCGTTCTCCCAACGGCAAGGGATGTGGTGATAACCCTCACATGCTCTCACAGAATGAGGATGGATGTGAAGAAGCCACTGCCTCCGTGACCTCTTCTTGCTTGTCAACCGTGTTGTCCTCATCCTCCACCTCTTCTCTTTCCTCCACTACACCTTCTTCTCTTGCCACCACATCTTCCTTCTTCAATTTGTCCGCATATCGTTGCCGCTCGTCCTGCTCCACCCTCAGCCACTTCCAAGCTTGCATGGACTATGAGACGGGTGTCATCACATATCCTTGACAATATCGTTGGATGATTGCAAGCTACGGTCTACCAAGTGGGGAGTGCAGCTTGTGCAGCTAAAGGCCGTGCAGCTCGTGCACTAGCGTAGTAATGCGCACCTCTCAACTTTCAATTAGGTCAAAAATTTCACCATCCCAAATAGGGTTTATGCTAATACTTTCACTTTAGCAATTGTTAAGTTAATTTCAAGACTTTGGGCATTACTCAATAGCCTTTTCTGTCTTTTATCGAGCAAGGGTAATTAGAGCCTTTTTTACATAACATCCTTAGCTAGGTTTTATAAAAAATGCATTTCATATCCCACCTCTGAAATTGAACCATTATTCCATTTCCAAAAAAAAAAATCCAAAAAAAAGTTTTAACTACACGAAAATCTAAAAAAAAAAACATCACAAAACAATTAATTAAAAATTAAGTAAGCATAATACCAAATAAAATAAAATATGGTAGCTTTGTACACACTTGTGGTATGTTGCTATAAATTTTTGAAGTTCAAATTTGACCCCCTTCTAGCATTTCCCATAAAATAGGTGCACTTTTGACAAGCGACACACTACCAAATCTAAATAGAAATGCTTAATTTCGATAGAAAGATTGAAATTTTGCAAACTTTATTGTGGTAGACATCTTAACTTTAGAATTCTAGAAACAATGCAATTTGTTTCGTCACAAAATTCCATTCCAATATTTATTGATGATTTTCCAAAGATTGGGTAAGTGCACCAATTTGTAGACCGCGACAAAAAGTTTGGGTGACCGTAGCTTGCAACCACCCCGTTCTGCAACACTTTTTTCATTCCTCTCTCATTCCGGCAATGGATTAAATGGAATATGGGGATCTTCTAAACTTACTATCTCCTCATCCCATCCTAGGCCGTCAAACATGTATCTCTCATCTCCCATCGCAGACTACTCGTCTACATTCTTGTTGTGTTTGAGTGTAAGGACGTCTTTATATATTGAGTCGTGACAACTTTGTCTACCACAATGAATTATTGCTACAGTCCAAGCTGTAGGAATCAAATCAACAAGTAGCTAGAACAAAGACAAAATTGATGAGATAAGAATGCCACAACTATGTGCTTTGTCTCTTGTGCCTTGTCCTTTTATTCACTTAGTTTTCAATAGCATCAATCTTGTTCACTCATTGAAACCTTTCTTGACTTCTTCATTTGCTTTGATTTTATACTTAACCCTTATTTCTCAATTATCTATTTCTGTGTCTATTTTAAGTAATTAAATTCAATCCAAAGTGTACCAAAAAAAAGTGGTTGTTTTTTGTGAACCTCATTTCCACGGTAATGGGTCAAAAAAAATTTATTAACAAGAACATCGAATATTCTTTGGAATGTTCAAATCTTTCCAAAAAATAGCTTAAAAATACTAAAAATATTACTATTTTTAATTTCTGCCTACTCTATGCTCTCCAAATTTGCGCTCTCTGCTCTACGCTCACATAGAAGTGTCGTCCGTTTTTGCAATACCCATCTTAAGGTTCTATGTCGGTGACAGTTGTTCTTCTAATTTGTCATTTCAGAGACAAGTTCCCCGACTTAGCTGTGCCGCTGCATTTGACTGGAAGTGATTCCTGCAAAATCTTCTTCTCAAGAATTGGTGGCATGAACGGTCAAGAACGTGCCTATGACTTCCGTCAATTGGTGAACACCGCAAATACATTGAACCACATTTTAGCTGTCGAGTATGGGAAGAATGGTCTAGTCTTCAAGAAACAACACAACAAGATGGATACTGTCTCGGAATGATTGCACAAGCTGCAACCTAGGAGCAGCGCTGCAATTTGGATGACTACAGTCTGATTTCAACAAACGCAGAGGTGATATCCGCTCTACAGGAGGGACTGAAACAAGCCCAAGGCATGCTGAGGTTGCTGAATATGGCGCCAAGTACACATTGCCAACCATGACGAAGAATTTGGTATGACAGGCCCTGGCTGGTGGAGAGAGAAGACCCTAGATGCTTCCATTACATACCAGGTGCTAGACCGATGTCTGGTGAGGATGGGGACTTCGAGGTCTTGCGGGATCGCTTGCAAAACGAATCTTCAACATCTGACCTTATAACACACGCACCGTACATGAGGGACAACATAGAGGAGGACGCTACAGAGGATTGTTTACCCCGACCATTTGACAAGTCTCCAAGATGAAGCCCGAGATGCAGTGACTGATTTGCTTAATTCTGCTGAGGTTCAAATTTCACAGCCGAGAAGCAGTCAGCGAGTTGAAGCAACTGTCAGCGTCGACGGACATTGCATTTACAAGTCCACTCTTGTTTCGCAACTGAATGGTAGTACCTTTCTCTCCAAGGATCGATTGGCTAGAATAAAGCATAGCATTGAGTTTAATAACCACGACAACTGTATGCAGCTGGGCTTGTCATTAGGGTCAGGTTTGCTATCTATTGGGTCTGATTGTGTTGTTCATTTTGTCCAGCAAAACACTACTCGGTTGTCATCTACTGTGAGATCTGCTGCAAAGCGGAAACGAGGTCGTCTATCCAATATTTCAGGGTTAACTAGTACTAATGTTTTACATGCTGTAGATGAGGGTGCTTGCTGGTTGGGTAGAGTCTAGGCTATGAGGCGGCGCAATAGAAAGCAGTTCGGTGTGTTGCGGCAGCCTGTGGATTTGCTTGCGAGATTGGAGGAAAATGGGAAGCGAAAAGTTCAGAATCCGCATATTGAGGTCATATTGACGTTTGTGTTACAATTGTACAATCTGGGTTCGATTCCCGTTGAGTCCGCTTGAGTCCGTTTGAGCGTTAATGTAATATACATGACTTGGTGCTGCTAGTGAGTTTATCATAGGCAGGAAAATTGTACCAATCAACCGGCCCCTATCCACCTTCCTGAGACAAGTGGTGACATTGTGCTAATTGCTTAAAATAAATAGTGGTCTTCACCACTATCCCCTTTTTTTATTCTATGGGTATTCATTGGTTGTTTTCTATTTGTCTTTTATGTAGAAGGATTGATCCGGCATATTGTATAGCAATAGTGTTTATTGCTTTGAATGTGTGTTTAATAGAGGTTTCAGATAATTAAATTTTTTGTTTCGAGTTGTTTTATTGACGGGACGTGCGTAGTTCTTCTAGCTCCAGCCGAGATGACTATAAGTGGATCTACTTTCTATCTATGATTATGTGGATATTATGTAAGTCTTTCTTTTTCACCAAAGAAAATCATTTTTTTAACAAAATAATTTCCTAAAATTTGGGTTTTTTTTAATAATAATTTTTGGTCGACATTGATGACTGGGTACGGTAATTCATATGTGCACTGCATTCCCCTCTCAATTACTACCTTTCTTTCTTTTTAAAAATTTATTTTATTTTATTTAATAAAGAGTGTTAATTGACAAAATAATATTGTAGAATCCGACATATTTTTACATTCATACATATTTTGGATAGAAATTCATTTTCCATCCACAATTTACTCTTATTTTCATTAAAAAAAATGGTTATGTTTATTATTGATTTTTTTCTTTTCAAACACACAAATTGAATTTTAACAACCTGCGGCAAATTTTTCCAATCAAATAGTAAGCCGATTTCACAGCCAGTAATCGAACCGCCAACCTCTCCATTCGGTTTGGGTACCTTACCACTGTCACCCTAGTAGTTTAGGGTCATCTCGGACCTATTTATTATTGATTTTCAGAAAATCAATCAAAAAATCAAACAAAAAATATAAATTAAAAAAATAGAAATTCGAGGCCATAGCGTCCAAGTTGGCCAGTCCAAGTTGGTCCAACACACACTGGCCATGCTTGGGTTTGGCTAGGGTTTTGTGTTTCTCAGAGGGTAGACCAAGCAGCCATGTCTCGCTCCTCTCGTCCTTCAAGGGCTTGTCTCTCAAGTCCAGCAACGCCCCTGTCTCTCTCGCCGCCCCTGGTTGCGTTCAAGCTGCACCCCATCGTTGCTGCCGCGGGCTACAAGCTCAAATCTCACAAGGTAGGTGAAGCTTGATTGTTAGATTGGGAGCAGTGGTTCATTTTTCATTTTTGCGCATTTGCTATATGAGAATTTAAAATTGATAGCATATTTAAGTGTCAAAACTTTGAAAATGAGTAGTTTCGTATAGAAAATTGCCTATGTATACTCAGCATTAGGGTAGAATGTGGCTGTTTTACCAAAAGAATTGCCCCTTTTGAGGACGCAACATTCTTCACAGGTTTCCGTTTGTTCAAGTGTCGCTGATGACGTAACGGGACTGCTCAGGTTCTCATTTTTATATCAACTTTTCATTTCGCGAGGTGGTTACTTTGTCTCCCAACTCAACTCTGTTTATTGAAAAGCTAGTCCACCGTTTTGTGTTTTAGAGTTGATGTATGTCCATTTTGCAAGTTTGTATGTCGGGCTTTTGACATTTTTGTATAAATTTTGCGGTTCATGCGTATTACGGGAGAAAATTAGGGCTGAGATCGCAAAGCTACAACTGGAGGAACAAGTTACAATTTGGTGCATGACGTTAGGGTTGTCAAAGTATGCAATTTCAACCGCACAATTCTGTTATTTATTTCTAAATCTTGCCCTGTGCAATTTTGAGCTCCAGAATGTCGATTCCAAGTACTAGCCCACTTGCAGAGATTTCAAATCACCCTCCATTCTTGTAGCAGAACTTTTGAACTCTGAAAATTCTTTGCAGGGAGTGGAATGTCGCTGCAATTGACGATACACAGGCATGCCCAATTTTTCTATCTCTTTGGTACGTTAAATCTCAGTGCAAATGACAGAAGACAAAAAACGCCACTAGTCAACATAGTAGGAGTCTAGCGCAAAGCTTTTAATCTTGGTGCACAACGTATGGTAGTTTTTGAATTTCATTTTGAAAGTTAGTTTTTGTTTAGTTATTTGCATAACATTCTTTAGCCCTTGTAACCTTGCATCCTCTACTTTGAGAATCAGAATGATCATTGCATTATGACAGGACTGGTGTAGTTCTTTAAACTTGAATTTTACTAAGCATTGTTTGACTCCTATATTGACTCTTTGCTATGTTATTAATGGCAAGATAGCATTTAGACTTTATATATATATATATATATTGATAAAGTGAGATTTGAATCCTTTGGGTGCAGCTAGTAGTGGGTCTGTAAAGAAATATTATGTATGTGTATCATTGTCAAAAAAAATCCTCAATTAAAGTTGTATCATGCTTGCTGTGATGTGGAGGGGGTGCAAGAGAGTGTGATTGACATTCTCTCTTTTCTTTTTGAGGGACGCTCTTCATTCTATTTAGTGCATGATATAATATTTTGTAGCTTTAATGTTATTCTTTGTTACGTAGTGAGGTCACTCAGAAATGATGGTGATGGTAGTGCAGGTGATATAGGACTTGGAAAGAGTTGGTTGTTGCAAGTTGCTTCTTCAGGCGCACTACGTGGCTTATATATATGTGGGAATACAACTATAACATCGGGCTTACTACGTGCACACTTTATCTTTGAGCTTGTTTGTCCATGTGACTTACCAATTTTACACAAATGGGGCAGCTGTTGCATAGCACCCTTGCCTGGATTTGAGATTGAAGATTGCACCTTGCGATTGAGAAGATCTAGAGTTGGTGCAAAATAGTGATATAGTAATCTAGATATGATGTAGATTAGATGTACACTAGGTTATAGATTTTACAGCACTATGGCTAAATGTTCACTGTACACATATTTTAAAATCTACATTGTCACACTGTAGTAGATATGAGGTTCAAATGAAATGTCTCAGTGGAGAACAAATATTAACTCAAAATGCTGCGACATCTGGCGTGCAATGTACAGATTCTAAAAAAATCATACCCTTATTACATTCATATTGAAACAATACTACTCTCATATTGAAACAATCCTGCCTTTGAATACATTTCAATACTGCAGTCCAGAGCACTTGCAGTACTGCAGCAATAGCTATTGTGCGCGATATTGCAACAATACAGATAGATTGATAGAAACTCCGGTCCCTTTTTAGCAAGGGGCCGACGTGAATGAAGTGTCTGTTCGTAATGCCAAAGACCCAATGTCCATCGGACAAGGGGAAATTGGGACAATACTACTCTCTCCTTTTGAGGATGGACACTATAGTGACATACTATGCTACTACCTAGCTAGCCACTAGTGCCTTGAAGATACCGGACATTTGCAATGATACACAAACTATTTTGTATTGTTAACACCTAGACGTAATATTGTTTCAATACTGATGCAATACTGTTACAAAGTCGCGCAGTTTCCTGATGGTATTCCTACTAAATTTTTCAAGATTTTTTTTGATGCTCTTAGATGCTCTTTGTTTTCACATCTTAAGTTTGTATTATTTCCTTGACTTCGACTAAATTTCCTCATAAAATGGCAAGTGTCATCTTTCACTCTATATTCCAAAGAAAGTTATTGTATCAGTAAAAACTCAATCAAATTGTTATGAATTCTTAAGAATGTTATAGTAGTCCACCCTTGCTAAATGTTACCTCTTAACGCTAATGTTATTACGCTATATTTGTTACTCCCTCCGTTTCAAAATGAGAGTATGTTTTTGGCGATAAAAGCATTACATTCCAAAACGACTACTCTCATTAGTGTATAAGTACTCTTTCTATTTATTTTATTTTATTTGAACTCAATCAAACTTTATAAAAAACAGACTCTTATTTTTGGCGATAAAAGCATTACATTAAAACACACCAAAAAATGGTCTCTTATTATTAAATAAAGGGAGTAGGTTTAAGGTACTTCTAAAAAGATACACTAAAAATTGAAACAAAATGTTACTTCATTATTTGTTTCAAAACGACTACTCCCATTAGTGTATAAGTACTCTTTCTATTTTTTATATTTCATTTGAACTCAATCAAACTTTATCCACTCAATTTGAATGTACACAGAAGCTGTTATTAGTGAACATACATTATAGGCAAATTGTCATTGGTAGATATACGTCATGAACATTTATATTAATGGACATACGTCATCGACGAAAAAATTAACCTTTGACTATGCAAATAGATAGAAAATAAATAGAAACTCGGGTCCTTTTACAAGGCCGTCGTGAATAAAGTGTCTATTCCTAATGGGTCTGTTTAAGCAAAGTTGTAATATACATTACTTGGCATTACTAGTGAGTTATCATAGGCAATAAATTTTGTATGAACCAACCTTTTAACTATGCACATGAAGTTAACACTAATTCTAGCATTTGAGAGCAGGTCAAATGTAAAAATTACGTACTCCATTTTGTTCCATAAAGAGACTTGGTTTTCTAGGAAATCCATGGAATAGGCTTTTTTTCCATTGAAATCCACTGGTTAGTTTTAATTTTCTAATTATAGTACTATGTTTACTATGATGCAAATCCATGAATTAAATGAGTATAGAGGGACTATTGTGACTGCCAAAAATTGTATAGTCTGATGTAGGTACCACTTTTACGCGTCTCATATAGTGTGATTTATGTCTAACTTATTGTATGTTTGCTAAAAATCTCATCTTTTAACACCATGTATATAGTTGCAGCCATGGTGCCTATAACACCTTCTAAAATTTGTAATTTTCCGATGTTTTTGTCTTACCCAAAAAATGTTTCTCGAAAATCACACTATTTTGAAGGGGGTACCCATATTAGGCCATCATTTATACATGATCAAAATCAATGACAAGAATATGTTATTAGCATAATAAAAAAACCATAGATTATGTTGAAAATATTGTTTGCAATGGCCTAAAACACTTGTAAAGCATTCGCGAAGCTTAATCCATAAACATTAGTGTCCAATTTCTAAACGACTAACAATTTCAAATCCATCCTACATCCTCATCATTGTTTGGATGAAAGTCATCCAATTTTTGGATATACTTTACCAAATTGTTTTCCTATCTTATAATTGGGTTTAGTCATTTTTAAATATACATTTTTCTAAAATTACAAATGTAGAAGTCTATCAAGTTGTTGACCAAACCAAAACTGCATTGATTGTAGTTCAAAAGTAGCCTTGCAAAAATTGAGTTCATAGGTTTAAGGAATACCAAAATTTCAAAGAACTAGGTTTAAGAGTATCTCATTTCAAACTTATCCCCAAAAAAAATTACCTAAAAAATATCAAAAAAATTTGTAATCGAATTTAGAAGGAATCTTGATATTTCCCTTCAAATTGATAATTAAATATTGGTGAAAGTATTAGTGAATCGAAGCATACGGATGGAATCTAAATTCAAAATCTAGAATCTTCATTTGTATATCAATTTCAAACTATTCTTCTAAATAGTACTATATGATAATTTTTCTCAATTTTTCAATTCTAGGGACACCCTAGTATGTTTGAAGATTAATTTTTGATGCTGAATGGGTATTCTTGAAAACCGTGGTTTCTTTTGGGTCAAATTCAAGATGATATGCTGTACGTTCAAGTGTCCATATCCTTCTATGAGGTGTGAAGGACAAGTCCTACATTGTGGAATTCAATGTTTGAGAACTACCTTTTAGAGGTTTAAATGGACTGTGTATATTGTGTCATGTACTCACATATTAGATCAACTAATGGAATGAATATTGTAAAGGGTTTTTTGGTAATGTTTTGTAGTCACATAGGTTTAGTAGTCCATATTCATCCACTGGATATGTAGAGCAAGTCCCCAACTGTGGGCTTTGGCTTCTCAAAAGTTACAAACCATAGGTTTGAATGTATATAAGCACAAGTTTAGGATTGCCATACATTACATGTCCATTTGGAAGCATCATGTATAGGAGCCTAGTCCATGAGTGTGGATACATTATTGGAAGAGTGTCTTTGTATGGACAGTTATGTAGTCACTAATGGTGAAGAGTCCATATCGAGTGGCTAGTGGTGTAGTGTATTTCAGTTGATAAATATGGAGTAAGTTGTGCCAGGAGATATATACTCACACATGTGAGAAGTCCATTAGCATATAGTGGGCATAGGTATGGAGTCCTTCAATAATTGTTGATGTAGTCAATATTGTTCTACTTTGGACTCCCGTAAATAAGAAGTTCATGACAGTTGTGATTGTACAATTAAAATGGAATACAAGACCATTGTTCCACTGAACATGGACTACAGGCATGTGAAAGATACTCACACATTGAATGCATGGACTAGCGATTGAATGAATGCACTCACATTGAGAGTGTATGGTTGATGTGCTGCAGACACAATTTTTCATCAGATTCTAGAAATCACATCCAGAAGTTATTGTGGGCGAGCGCTCCTTCTGTAGTTTGAAACCATTCTTCATTAAAGTTGTGAAAGAGCGCAACACATGTTGTTGTATATACCATGTAGAGCTCAATGAATTGAGAAATGCTGTCAACTAATACCATGCGACTAGACCCAATGAGCACCTGCGCCAGTAGGGAATGGAGCCAGGAAGCTGTGAGGCTTCTTCTATAGAGTTTGAAGGGTAACATCATTGTGGGAGTCTGTGGTCTGTCCAAAAGGCAAATTTGATGAGTGGCACGACGTCAAATGCTTATATGGTGAGTGTGGTAGATGCGGTATACAAAAGCTCCCTTTGTGCAAGGACAAGGATGAAGGGACAGACGATAGGCAAGTCGAGTGGAGACGGTTTGCTTACGAGGAAACCCTCTCAAAGAAAGGTAAAGTCCTGAAGAAATTGAACCTTGTGTACAAAAAAACAACAGCAAATGTGTTCTTTGATTATTTGAAGCCTAAATTGCAGGCATTTGTGACCCATAACTTTGTGGCCCGATGGGAAGATGCACAATTTAAGAAAAGTATTCGATCATTTCCGAAGGATACAGTTGTATCTGTAGTGGACTTTGCAGAGAATTACAAGTTTGAGATCCAGAACGAGGTGCAAAGCATGCACTGGCACTCTTATCAAATCAGTATCTTGATTTACGTTACGTTTAGACACAATCCAGATCTAGACCAGTACAATGAAGATACTTTGATTTTGACTGGGTATCATCTTTACATTACAAATGACAAACACCATGACTTGGAATTTATTCAACACTGTTTTGGCTTGCACTGGGACCATACAAAGAGGAACCGTTTTGAGCCAAAACAGCATTGGTTTTGGTCAGATGGTTGTGCATCTCAATTTAAGTCCAAGAAGCCTTTCTACTTCATAAGTCGCTATCCTAATATGACAAATGGCTGCTCTATGCTCTGGAGTTTCTTTGGGTCAGGTCCTCGGGGAGGTCACTCTTTGTATCATTTGAGTATCACGTGTGAACAAAGGGTATTTAAAAGCACCCTAAAATTTAAAAATAAATTCTACTATAATTAGTAATAGTTTAAGAATATTCTCATTTTTATTCTTGTAATGAATTGTGAACATTCTATATTAATGTAAATCATTTATAAGAATTATCTTCAAAGATTTATTTGGACTCTATCTTTGTTCGCACGTTGTTACGTAATATTTGGAAGTGACCTCCCCGGGGTCAGGTCATCGGAAAGGGCCCCATGATGGGGCTAGTGCAGTTGTCAAATGTTTTATCAAAAGGGAGCAGCTCAAACTTTACGGTGTGAAACTTTGATGTGCTGGAGACGTTGTAATTTACCTCAGAGCCAATCTTTCCGAGAGGCCTGAGACATCATACACATGGCATAGAAAGCCGTTGAGACGTTATTTTCACCATGTGCTTGAGTCTGGGGTGCAGCCTTTGAAGGATAATACCCATTCTTGTGATTTTGTTCCTGGGACAAGGAAGCTACACTCTATCCTGGCAACCAACAAAATCCAAGTAGGAATGTTGATGGTGAAGGAATTAGCTTGTTTTTGTGCCCATTGTATTGACAATGACTATGCTAGTTGTGTGAATTTGAAGTGGACGAGAGAATGGACTCCAAGTTTTTTGCAACATGTAGATCCAGTGTTCATGAGGGAAAGCATGTTGCGGGTTTGGGATGGTAGTAGTGCATATAGGGCAGAAGGGGAGCTTCTAGCAGCCACGTTTGATGTTGGAGACATTTTTGCAGTCAATGCAGCACCAGCTAACGACGAAGGTGAGGATTTTTGGATTATGGTATGCACTAAGGTCCTTCATACTGTTAAGGCTCCATTCACCAATAAGTGGGGTACCTCATTCAATGAAGGGGACAAAGTAGTAGCCGGAAAGTATTACCAGAAGTGGGGGACTGCAGAAAATTCATATATGCTTTTGAGAAATTCCCATACTATATATATGCATGCATGTTTTGTAAGAGCTGTCAAATTTGTAATGCCTTCCAAGGACCACAGGGTTCAACGGAACGATATGGTGTAAGAATTACCTACAGACGCTCGGGCAGGCATCATGTCAGTCATAGCAACTCTCGAAGCAGATGAAGAGCAGTTGCTGCAAATCTTGTATTATGGACTTTGTTGCTGCAAGTATTGTGTGCATGTAGGGAGGTTTTTGCATGCTTCAGTGCATGGTTAGTATGTGATTACATACGATTGTTATAGTTGATATTGCTGCAAGTATCAAAGTTAGTACATTTCCTCCTTGTTGCCTTCTGTGTGAAAGTCCATCTGACATGCATCATTGCCATCATATAGAGATTTGAAGTACATATCTAGGCTGAAAGTACTCCTTGTGCTGAATTAATGGCCACATGCTTCTCTACATGTGTTGTGGTGATAATAAGTGAGCTCAATCCTAATCATTATCATTTGATAAAATTTAATTTAGACTTTTAGCCGACCTCAAACCCCTATGCTTTAGAGCCTAACCCTCGCATAGTCTAGGTTGCCCCTCTCCCACATGCTGAATGTATGTAAACAGTCCATCTTCACAACTGGTCCACCATCTTCTTGTCTCCCCATGGTCTTCTGTTTTCCTACTCCATCATCTGCTGTTGTCTTTGAATCTTGCCCGGCACCTTTCTTGTGATTGCTGCTCCTTTGAGATCTTAGTTTCTCACTACCTTAGTTGTTGGAGGATCTTCAGAGCAAATGCGCACCAATGGCGGCTAGGCAACACACAGGTGGAGAGGAGTCTCTGGACTTGACCACATTCTCTGAGGTCATCTCCAAATCTGTTGAGGTGATTTCATTCACCCACCTTCTTCCAGTTATGGCACAGCATATGGGGGCAAGTGAAGATCCATGGGCTCATGTCGGTGTGAACTGCGCCACACATTAGCGTTCCATTCCCTTTGCAGTAGCAACCTGCAAAGAATAGAGAGATATGGTGACATTGCAAACTGAGTATACGGCGTTGTGTTTGGCGGAATTCGACCTTCTTTGGGAGACTCGCCCCCGTCGTGTATCTGCTAATGAGTTTGTTGTTGACAGGTTTGACCGCAACGCCGCATTGCTATCCAAATCGTAGGAGCTTTCTACTCCCATGCCCAGTCGTCTCCGCATGGCACCCATATCGGAGTTGTCTGATGTGGAGTTGGACGCGCTGCGAGGAGAGCTTAAAGGCAGCTAGGGTGTTGAGGCACTCGTGTCTAAGGGAGCTGATTGGAAATCAATGGAACTTGTGTGGATCACCCCTCACAGCGTGATTGATAAACTTGAGGCTTCACGATTTGTGCAGGTTTTGAGGATATATATCAACTCTTAGATAGCGGTTTAAGGGGAAGGAATGAGGTGAACGATTATCAAAATTATAAGTATATTGTAATTATAAATACACACACTTTTGCAACTATTTTTCTTTGTCATATTCTGCTAGTTTAGCATGCATACGTTTGTTTCTATAAGCTCTATATTGTGTGTAGTAGAGCTAGCCCCTTCTGTAAAGATTGCCTTCCTGAGAGGGATCCCATTGTGTGTTTTTTCAGCACCAAAGTTTCCAAGCAGCAGCTGCTACGCATATCCCACAATCTGTAGCTTACAATCTGCCACATGTTAATGCATATCGTGCAAGATAATATGTCTATTTGTGTGAGGGTATTTTAATTCCACCTTGTTACCGATGTTGTGTTTGCAATGTATGGACTAGTTATTGTTTGCATATGTGATTAACACTTGGTAGGGTGAGGATTGCTTTGACTAAAATTTGAAAACTTGATAAAAAATGGCATGCCAAGCCACATCACTCTACAATTCAGCTAGACTACGTATTTAATGCAAATTGCATCCCAATTAGATATAATGCCTATGAAATGTCTTACATTTGTATATTGATGCGAAACCATGTTATCTTTCATTTGTGTTAGTGTTTTCTTTCCCTTAATCTACCAACTCAAGACATTCTAAAGTATAAACCCTAAACATTTAAAAAAATAATAGTATAGATAACAAGAACATTTCCTTATTTTGATGGAAATAAGGACATTCCCTTTGTAATAAAGGCTTTGAAAGTATACAAAACAAAAGGGCCTTAACAATGCACATAACAAAAGGCAAGCCAAGCAAATGACAAGGGCCTGAATAGAATATTTATCAAATATAAATTTAAGCAAAGCATCGACGAATACAAAGGTCACTCAAACCTCATTGTGAGAAAAGAAGTAGAGGTTACAAAGATCATACAAGACATCTAGTAGTACACAACAACTCAACTCATTTAATTCTAAGTATAATCAAATTGTCAAATGTCATCATTCCATTATCATTTGCAAGAGTTATTCATCGACAACTTATATAGTGTCTACATGCTGTACTACAACAATGCCCCTTAATCACTCACAATGTAGGCACACCCTAAATTATAATAAATGTAAAACAGTAAACCTTAAAACTAATTGCATACACAAAGAACAATATCAAAGACTTTAATCTTGTGATGTTCACTTGAAATTGACGTTCTTAGATATGTACATATTGCAAGGGAGTCCGAATACTGATAGGGCTAGAAATGACGCCTAAACCCTCACTTTGAGCTTTGGGGCTTCCCAACACGGGTGTTGGATGCCTTCGATATCCCGTCAACAACTGGGGTCTTCTTCCTCTTTCCTAAATTAACAACTCCATGTGCATGCTTTGGAGCCCCGTCAGATTTGCCAGCCCTCACTTTGGAACCTTCAACGGCTTAGGACCTCTTCCCAGTCCAATTAGCAACAGCTGATTTGCGCTTAGTGGCAGCCTTTTTGTGGGAACCCTTCTTCGGACGACCTCCTTCCTCCATTCCCTCCACTTCTTCTACCCCCTCTCCATCTTCTTCTTCTTCTTCTTCTTCTTCTTCTTCTTCTTCTTCTTCTTTTAAGAAAAATTCATGCCTATCTATTTAATTTATAGATGACATATATAGACCCTTCAAAAAATGCTCTGGAAAGATCAAAACATGATCTAAAACAGAACATCAAAATAGATTTTCAAATATGAGTCATGCAGCTCGACCTTTAGTTGTCATGAAAGCTATGGTGTTGATTTTAAAGCTCCAAATTTAACCATAAGGATTGATTTGGTTAACAATATATTAAGTACTTCCTTGAGATATGAGAGGAGATCTACTTACGGAATTAAAATGGTGGCTGCTTTTAATTCAAATCAGAGTGACTAATCTCTGAACCACCCACCCACCCACTTCAATATAATGGGCATATCAAAAATAATAATGATTCAAGTCCCACCAACACACAATGGACACATGGACTACCTCAGCCCAAGAACCTTAAAGACTTGACAGCTTTTACTGGCCAGAGTCACTATTTGTTCACCAAGGTTAAAAACGGCCTAGCTATTCTTGTCTGTTGAACGCTGGAAGCATATTGGGTCATTGAGACAGCTTCTCATTTAGGCAGACAAACCCTTGATTTTGTTTGTGACTCACTCAAATTTTGAAGCATCTACTCCAAAGTTTGGAACTGCCGGAGTATGCTTTGCTGTCGGTGGTCTCTTTTGCTGCTTTGCTGTAAAGGTGCTTTAGTGTGAAGGTGTTGGCTAAGCTGGGTGTGGGAACGTGAGAAGTCGCTGAGCTTCAATCACAATCATGACTCAACAGGTTCTATTGTGAACTACCAAATGGGTTGAACTTTTTATTTTCCTTATTATTTAAATGTGGTATGTTAGTGTTGAGTTGTTTTGAGTTCTGCTTTTTGTCTTGTTTAACTGGTGACAACAATAACAAGTGGTCGATGCTGAAGACACCTCCCACACGGCAATTCTCTAACCAAGGTTATGTTTTTTGTCATGGGTGCAGGTGAGGCTAGACCCTCCAGTTAACCTGCCATAGGTTGATTTTGGAATTTCTACAAGACTCGTCTTTACACCTGAAGTTTGATTGTTTTGTTAAAAAGGCCTTCCATCTTATTTCACAATCACTTGTGCATATGTGCGTGATTTGTTGTGTAGATATTTTTGTCCAGTCAAGTAAACACTAGTCATATCAATGTTGGTAGGATATTACAATCTTGTTTCTGCTTTGCACTTTCTAGTGATTATCACACTCTCTGGTGATTATCGTTTCAGTTTTGACAGGATGTATCGATCTTATTTCTACTTTGCACTGTCTCGTGATTTTTATTTGTTATTGATCAATTGGTCACATTGGTCTTAACTTATATACGTAGCTTTTATGCTTTGTATTGATTAGACTTGTTGCATGAGTAAAAGGTGAGATCACTACCTCTCTGCAATATAGTTACCTATCAGCTGTTGATCTCATGTTTTAGTGAGTTGGTAAAGTTTAAAAAGGTTCATTGGTTTATCTGATGTGATTGAAGTTACCCATTTTGTGTAAAAGTCTTTGATGTTGCGATAGCTGCTACAAGCTCTGTTTTTGTCTAAACTATGTCTTCGATCTGATGTGATCTAATTTGAATTATGCTAAAGTTTTGAAGACTTGAAAAGTTAGGCTCTGTCTAAATCAGAGGTGTATCTAATAATGACCTTCTTCTCGTTAATTCATGCAAGGGTGGTGAGCCCTTGTCCTAACTTTTTGAGACTTCATGATTTTATCATCGATTTGAATATAGATAATTTTTATTCCAAATTTATCTCATGGATTCATGTGGATCATATTCCAGGGCTCTAGTTCACATACCAAAAGTTCTGGCTGGCTGCCGGACCTGACCTCTGTTGGTTACGAAGAGTCGTTATCTGCCCCATCACATGCTGTGCAAGCTTCACTTGCTGCCATCCGTGACCCTGAAGTACATCGTTTTATTCAAGAGACTGACCGAGCTGCTTTGGAGGACCGAGATGATGACGATGAACTTGCGCCTACTCTTCTCGCTACCCTTGATCTATCTCATTGGACTGCAATCATTGCAGTCGCAACAGAGAGTGGTGAGAAAGGCTTAGAGCGGCTTAAACAAGCTCATAGAGTCTTGAGCGTGATACTGGATCGAGATGAGCTCGAACTGGATGAAGCACTGCGAAACACACGCGATGTTGAAGTGGTGCTACGCAATGCCTACCCTCACGAGAATTGGGAGGTAGAAATACCATCGGCCACGATGACCAACCTTGAAAGTACCGTTTCTGGCTCCTTAAATCCATTATTAGATCGAATGAATATTCTAGCAGCTCACAAGGCTGCTATTGAAGATTTGACAAAAAGCATTCAGAATTCGCAGGTGGAAGTTGAACGAGTAGCTCTGGATGCTTTTGGCAAGGGTCCTGCAATCCCTTTCTTGCCAGCAAGAGCAGTTGAGGAACAACTTGCCAACCGTAGCCACCGTATTTGGTGCCTTAAAAACATCAATCTCTTAGCCCCGATATCCACTACTATGTGGAAAACCTGGGCCTTTATCTCCGATGAGGAAGTTAAAGCATGTGAAGCCAAAGCGTTGAGTTACGAAGGCTTACTGAAAGAGGGATATCTGATATCAAACGCCTTTCCTTTAGTAATGTTTGATCATCATAAATGCGCCACTACATCTATTCAGGTGTTGTGCAAACAGGATATGATGACCGTCAATCCTAGACACAAAAAAATTTCCTCGTCCTTTTGGAATTGCCAACGTCTTTACATACGTTGTTGCTGTGAACAGAACGTTATTAACGGTTGCAAAGGGAATATGCTCTGGTTTGACCATGCGGTTTTGTACATGGTTAACCATCTTGATACTTTCTTTGATGAAGCATATCCCAATCTAGCTGTGAAATTTGGAGCTTTCATCGCATGGCTGAGTACTGCTGCACAAGTTGTAGTACGTTATCAAATCACTTTTAATGCAATTCGCCGAATGATGGAAGATGCTGCTTTGGAAGCTACAGTGAACCCATCGGGCAAACTGTTAGCCAAACATTACGAAGCACCAGGAGCCAGACAGGTTGAAAAGTACATCAAGCCGGCATTCTTTTCGTTAGAAATGGCCCCCAGTCCAAGTCCGGCCACCAACAAGCGACGCAAGCTTAATATGAACGTGTCCCCGAGTGACAAACACTACATCCAGCGACAGATGCGAGATGTACCACGAAGTGGCTATCACCAAGGACAAGCTCGACGAGGCCGCGGAGGGTATAACAAGAACTTCCGTGCTCCTTCTGGTGAGAATCGACGTGGTCACAGTTCTGATTTCAAACGTGGGCAGGAATCTGAACCGCGATGTGTACAAGGCCAGGATCCTCGGCGAGGCAGAAGCGAAGAACGGATAATCGCTAATACGCAATCACCAGTACGATTGCTACGCGGTATGCCGGAGGAGTTGATCAAACAGACACCGCCGACCAAATTGATGCCATGAGCAGCGATTTCACATCCCTCTGGCTTGAACACAAGAGGTTGTACATCTGCGGTTGTCATTAAACCGTGGACTTCGCCAATCAAAGGGCGTATTCTAGATTGGTCTGACCTGTAGAACTAACATGGATCATAATTTATGATTGTCCCATGCAGTAATTGCGGAGCGAGTTCTTGTGACCGACTCATACGGACGACAGCAGATTCGACGTAACAAAACACGACATAGTACAGGCTTCATCAAGATGTTTTACGACAGTAGAGCTTTCGAATGGTTAAACTTTCGTAAGATTTTTCAGGATTTGATTGTCTTTTTTGGCTTTTCCTAGTTATGCCCTATTGATGCGGATGTCACTTTTGCTTGGAGCTATGCTGATAGCTTAACTTCGGTTTTCTGTAAACCAGCTGCAGTTTTTAAGTCCTTTGCGTTCGTAGACCTTTTGGATGAGAACTTTGAATGCGCTTGTACCAAAGTGCACAGGCTGCGTGCCTTCTGTGATACATTGACTTTAAATGAAAGTTCATGTCATGTTAAATCTAATGTGCATGTGAGAACTACGGATTTTTCCATTCTCCAGCACCATGGTCTGAGGCATGCTCTAGCTGAGGGTCTGAACCATATCCCGCTCAGACCAACCAACATTAGTGAGGCTGTGGCAATTGCTATGGGTGCATTTTCTCAGCTAGCTATTCTTTTAAATTTACACAGTTTGGAGTTTCCAATGGAACAAGCTATAAAAAGGTTCCATTCAATCTGTTTGACCACACTCAAAACTGCTTTCCAAGCCAATAAGTTTGGTTTCAAAGAAACAGGCAAGGCCCTGTTAGAGATTACGGCAGTTAAAAATGAGATGGTTTGGTTACATAAACACTTGTATTGCTCAGGGTTAGATAAAGCAAGCAATAATGCTTGCTTTAGTTGCATAAGGCATATCCGACTCCAAGCTTTGGAACGGTTATCTGGTTCAGATTTTGAACCATGCATGGGTAAATCCACTTGGAAACTACCTACAGGAGTTTTAGATTCTGTAACTGAGGAACTCAAACTCATTCTACAAGAATCAACACCTCCCTACAATGCCTTACCTTATTTGATGGCGACTTATAAACATCATAAGGCCAAATATAGGTGGTTAACAAATGCGTTCCGCACAGTATTTTCGAATATTGCAATACTGTTGACTATTTCCTCTAATGAGGTACTAGAATCTTTCAAATCATGGGCATCTACCTCATCTTCTTTGTTTTCTTCAGCTGTGACAGTAGCCTTTAGATGCACCCTTGTGGCTTGTGCTCCTTTTGTAGACTTGGCTCCTGCTCCTTGTGGCTTCTTTTGCTCTTCTTCCAACAAGTCACCGAGAACAGGTGCCACGTCTGTCGACATAGGATTCGACTTGGTTGATCCTGCCGGAGGTTGCTTCTCTACTAAAATTGAAGCTGGAAGCTCTACTTCCACATTTGGAGTAGAATGAGGCAAAGCATTCAAAGATGGTCCTTGTTGTGGCACTCTCACTACTGTCGACCTTGAGGCTGTGGCTATAGGGCTAGACGAGAGACTGCTTGTAGATTGCACCCTCTGGTTAGCTTGAATTTTGATGGAGGTACCAATAAACTCCACACCTACGCACCAAAGTACATAATTTTCAGCATCAGTACATATTCTTCTACGATGGCATCGCAAGATTCTTTACATAAAGCCTTGGAAGTCCATTCAAATTACAAGTTATATTTAAATGCACTCTAAGGACTTGAATGTGTTCTCGATGGACCATGAGAGATAATTACAACATATCAGATCATAGAATTGGACTCAAAAATAAAAGATCAACCCTAGACCAAAAAACCAGTCTATAGTCCATTACTAGGGACTATTGGGAAGGGGTTACTCACTATTGGATGCCTTCTATACTTGCATGATCCTCATGGACTCTTGCATCTCTAGTAAGACGCCACAAGTATGGACTGGTGGTAGGGGATTAGCCGGATCACTGACTATTGTCTCTTCTATGTACACTTGCATGATCTTCATGAACTCTTGCATCACTAAGACGCCACAAGTATAGACAACGGGTTAGGCCTAAACTCACAATTGCCCCTTCTATGTACACTTTCATGATCTTATAGCACTCCTGCATCACTAAGACGCCACAAGTATGGACTGTTGGTTAGGCCAGAACTCACCATTGCTTCATTCTATGTACACTTGCATGATCTTCATGGACTCTTGCATCACTAAGACGCCACAAGTATAGACTACAGGTTAGGGCTAAACTCACAACTGCCTCTTCTATGTACACTTGCATGATCTTATAGCACTCTTGCATCACTAAGACGCCACAAGTATGGACTGTTGGTAGGAAATTAATCACTATTGTCTACTTCTATATACATTTGCATCGTCCTCATGGACTTCAGTATGACGAGGTTGATGAAAATATAGACTTTGGAATATTGGACTGGACTTTCAGTTTTTAATTCTCTCTAAACCTAAATCCAAGAGTCCATTAACATAGACTAAAAGCTCAAAACAATGGAGATGTGAAAGTAAAGAGATGGGAAAGTGGGGAATCTGGAAGCATTTTGATCGTCCTTGGAGTTGAGAAAACACGTGCACGAGTGCCTGGCTTTACCAAACCAACTGCACTCCACCACCCCTCGTGCATCTTGTCATTGCAGCCCTCCTCAACACACTTGGTTGAATTCTCAAAGTGAAACCTGCAACACCACTTGTAGTAGCCATGATTGCAAGATGCAAGTCTCACATCCCCTACTGGCTCAAACTCTAATCCACAAAAGGAACACTTCTCTGGCATAACCCATTCTTTCCCATCTGGCTTACTGTGCTTAAATGGTTGCGGGGCTATGGATCTAAACAACCATACCCCTGAATCTAACCTAGTGAGGATAACCTCCACAGCTCGACTTAAGCGTCCGGCCTTCTTGGAATCAAACTCTAGTTCAGCCACCCTAGCAACTATACCCTCCTCACTTTTATTGACCTTCTCCAACTCAGCATCTCCTTCATCAGCCATCCCCTCAAAATCGCTAACAAGAATTTCTTGCCCTTGCAATCTATTGTTCATGATCTGGATCTGAGCGTCCTCCTCACTATCACCGTTGTTCCCAGCAACTTCAATGCGCTCACGCTCTTGCGTAATTTCAGCGTGTAACCTCTCCATTTTTTCTCGAGCAGAGGCAAGCCGATTGTACACAAATTCCTTCTGGGACCTTGCTCGCACCTCTGCCAATGTGTACTCCTCCTTTGCTTTCAAACCCAACGACAATCTGTTCTCCACTTTTGCAAGCTCCTCCGGGGCATGACCCTGAAAACTCTTCTAAACCTCTGTCACTTCAGGAACCCCACCTGAACAAGAAAAAACCTCAACCCCGGCCAAATCCCGCCTAAACCCTAATCTGCAATTTTGCATACTCCCCTTCAACTGGGTAGATCCGTGGTCGTCAATCTCCGTGAGGTCTTCATCTTCAGAGAATGCGGAACTGTCCTCCCCTTTTCCCTTTCCATGCCTCTTGATCCTCATTCTTTGCTTCCACTGCTCTGCGTTGGTCCACTCCGCATATGCCGCCCTGTTCACCTTCCGATCTTTTTTTTCCTCACAAAATATTCCTCTAGTCATGCCCTTCGTAATCAACCTAGTGGCTAGCATCTGCGACTTTTGGTGCATTTGCATCCATTTGAGCTCTATCTTTGCAATCAAAGCAACATCTTCTACACCCATGTACCGGAGGGTCCAAATGAGGTAATAGGAGCCACTAAGGACATGGAAGAGAGTCCTTTTGGAAGTCTTTTTAAAATTTTAATAAAATGTTTTCATCAAAAACTTTATCAATATTAACAAAATTTGTTCTAAACATTATTCAAAGTTGTCAACAATGATAACTTCTATTTAAAAGATCATCACTTTTAATGGAAAAATTCTTAAATCATCTAATTTAAAATTCAACAAAGGACTAAAAAGCACTGGTTACATGAGGTTTTGGGCACTTAATTAAGACGAAATAATGACATCCTAAACTATGTATTAGTCAAACATGGCACTATAACATTTATGAAAAACAAAAGCATCTTTACTTTGAAGATACACAATTAATACTGGTCCAAACAATTAATAATGGTCATAAAAATCAGTGGTTACGTCTTAATTGGCTACTTATACCTCATTTAGACCCCAGAACCCGTTTTTATTAATAACCGGTCCAAAGAATTCTATAAGCTCCTGCTCTGAGCAATCATCGGGGCATTTTAGCTGCTTTGGCGATAAGCCAAAGACCACTAAACCGTACTTCTCGTGGAACTCCTTTCGCGTGTATCCCCTATCCTTCTTCAATGGAAAAAAATGTGGGGCCTTTGCATAAACGGGGGCAACGTAACCACTAACGAGTTGAGACAGCGATGGTCTCTCGCCTTCTAACTTAACTCTCACTCTTCTAGCCTCACTAGGTGTTTGAGTGCCTGTACCTTGTGCCATCTTCACTAATCAGACGCCACGAGCAATTCAAATCCACTCCTTACAACACAGCCGTGCGACCCGTGCAGCAGGACGTTAAGCATCAATGCGTCAGCAACAAGCTAGATCGAAACTCCCTAATCCCTGTCTAATCCCAACGCGAGGGTGTTGAGAGACTAACCCTAAACCCTAACCAGATTAGGCACAAGAATGGCCATCTAGTTCGCAGCCACACGATGGGGTTTGCAGCCACACGATGATCCATCAAAAGTTCAGTGACCGACCTTCTAATTGCAGCGCACGCTGAGCCTATATTCTCGCGCTAGGTAAGCATTGTCACGTAATTGCCCTTACAGGTGGACACTATGGACATGGACTCTTGCCTACTTTGGTCCACCTTAGTTTGCAATTGCCCTGCAAGCTCACTTACCTTTACATTGTACACCTTTTGATGCATTCAAACTATAAATCTCTGCTTTTTAAATGAAATTTGTTTGCGGGTATTTATCCTCCATGTTGTCTGTATTTTTATTTTTATTTCTGCAGGTAAAAGAACTCTCAACAAACGTGGGTGATAATGTATACCCAACTGTCGAAGGATGAGAGAGTGAGGAATGGATGTTGGTTGATTGTGGTAAGTTACTCAATTACCCTTCTTCTGGATTCATGATCTACGTTCTTCATTGCTTGTCACTCTTTTGTTCTATTCATTTATTTGTTTTGAAACAAATGGATGCTTTATTTTCATTGTACTGATGTGTTCTATCTCAAACACTGTTCTTGTACGACTCAATCACTCTATATTGGCTATTGTGTGAACTTGTGGTGATGGCAAACCTTTGCAGTGACATTATTGAGGTCTTTGTTTTGTGCAAGCTGAATATTCAGAATGAATCTTCACAGCAAAATCGATGTCATTGTGACTTTCAATTCAAGGAACCTTAATGACGACTAGATTCCAACAATAGTAGGCGTTGGCTCGTGGGTAATGTTGTTGCTTAGAAAGCAAGGAGGTTATGCCAAAGACGCACAAAAACATAAAGGAGATGGACGATACAACGTGAGAATTATGAAGTTCAAAGTCGGGAAAGAGTCATTTGTGGTGTTAAGCGTTTATGTTCAATACGCTTATGTACATTGTCAGTGTGATTTGGAGCCCACGGTTGTACATGGCGGTACAAATTGTACTACTCAAAATCCAATAACCTATTTTATGTGTCAATTCTTGTACACCGATCATGCAATTTCTTAGTATTGATGCAAATGATATGCATGTTTACATTGTTGTTTCCATTGGCTACAAATTTATACCCGTCTGGTTTTTTGGATTGGATGCAGCCAAAGTCCATAATAGATGTGTTGTATGTTCTGCATGTGGATGTGGGTGACCCTCAACGAGAATACTACACTCACAAGCAATTGCTAAAAATGGGAGTGTATTTCTAAAGCGCAGTGTACATTCTATGTAGCTCACCACATCCATTTGGTTGATTGGAGTCGATTCCATTTCCAACTTTTGAAGATCTAGAATGGCCGTTACAAAACATAAGCAAATCTTTTAGGACTAAGCTACACTTTGGTTTTCTACAATTTATGAGACCAAACACTTCATCCAAGTCTACCCATACTCAATGGTTTATATCATGTGTTGCAATGGTGGATCGTACATTGAAGTCATATACTTACCGTGAAATGGATTTCGGTGGGATTGGTGTGTATTTGTAAAATGCAGAGGCATTGATCATGACTTTTTGCAAGTTACTAGGCAATGTGTGGTTAACATGTTTGATGGTAGAAAGATTAGTTAGAAAGAAGAGAAGAAGCCAGGAAGAAGAACCAATGGGTCAATGCTCAACTGGATGAAAGTTAGTTGGATGTAAAATGATTGGATGCTAGGTTAGAGGGGGTTTTGAGAGAGGGGTCGTCACCTCTCTTCCAATCATTCATTGTGTGTGTATGTGGAGAGAGCATAGGAGGAGAAGGATACATGTAGGGAACTAGGAGAAAGAGGCCGTAGGGGAAAACAACAATATCTTCTTAATTCTAATGAAAATTCAGTTTAAAATTTAGATCATAGTGTTAGCTTTCTAGGAACACCTTACACGCTAGTTTTGTAGCTATAACAAAGGAGTGTTGGCTAATAAAGTGTGAGGAGGTTGACGGCCGCAAGAGTTCAAAATTTGCAACTTTGGGAGCTCATATCTTTTAATAAGTAGAACTTTTTTAGTGAAATTTTCATGTACTAAAGCAAAGTGGAGTCTTCTATGCACCAGCCAATTTTCTTGATTCTTGGAGCTACAAAATTAGTGTGGTAGTTGATCAAGTGCAAAGAAGTTGACTGACTTGGCCAATCAAGTGCAAAGAGGTTGAAGACTTGGGATTCCAGGTTTTTAGGACCAAATCCTCGTGGTTTTCCATCCCCATAGTTTCCACAAACTAGTAGAGGTCCTCTTTCTTGTCACTAAGGGGATCTAATGGTGCATCTTGCATGGGAGGGTTATCAATCAGCGGCTGGTGAGGGTTTCTAAGCAATTAGCCCTTCAAGATTTTATTAAAGTTTGGGATATCCGACACCTCTTCCGAGACGCTAGTTTCCATGGAGCTTTTCTTTTGGGGCGGAATCTTTGCCCGTTGTTGCCGAGTCATGACCGCCACGTATTGTTCTACTAGTTCTACACAAGGAGATACCACGGCGGTTTCCTCATCCTCGTGTATAATAATGTTTATACTTTGATGGCTTGGAGGATGAGGGTTTTGTGGAAGAACCTTGTGATTTGAGAACCAACGGGAAACATGGCTTTGTACTGGAGATTAATAAACCGGCATTTTGGGACTGACACGGGGGTGGATAAACCGGCCGCTACTTGGGTGAACTAGGTGGGACCGGATGCATTCTCATATAATATAGAGAGCTAATATTACTTGGTCCCGAAACTGGGCACGATGGTTGCGGTAAATAAGCTCTACAAGGAAACAATGTCCAAATTGACAAAATCATGTCCGAATCAACTCGAATCAACACGAATCAACACTTCCATATGATAGATTTTTGTCACTTTGGACACATTTCTATCAATTCGGACATTTTCTGTCAATTAGGACGTGTCAATTCCGACACTGATTCCTTGTAGTGAAGGGACGGACAATTGTGGGTACCACGGCGATAAATAAGAATGCACGTG
Source organism: Pohlia nutans (assembly GCA_022496805.1). Classification (NCBI taxonomy): domain Eukaryota; kingdom Viridiplantae; phylum Streptophyta; class Bryopsida; order Bryales; family Mniaceae; genus Pohlia; species Pohlia nutans. The sequence goes on along the minus strand of CM040106.1, from coordinate 5,171,324 downwards.
GTACCTATGTTGCGGTATTTGGGCGGTTTATCATATTAAATTTTTTGGGGTGGGTTAAAGTTGTTTCAACCCCTCGCCCCCGATCTTGGTCCCGGTCCTTTGTGAGAGCGTCGACACTTGTCAGTGGGGTGATTTCTTTCACAACTACTACATACAACGCCAGATTCCACCCAACAAATTCCCGGGCCAAGGGGATGCATCCAGTAGCACGTTGGGCACGGTACCCTTTCGGTTGAGGTTGATTACCTCCCGGCAGGTTGGGTGGAATTGACCGGACTAGAAGAGGCACATATGGACCATAATTCCTAGGACTTTGGCAAAATTACTCACTATGACTGTTATTTTTGCAATTTCGACACCAAATGTTAGTATGATAATTCCTGATTTCATTAAGGCGATAAGACAGGTGCGTGCTTTTTGCATTAATTGCCATCGTCAATTGGTCTCCGAGAGATTTGATGATTTTCATCATATCTACCTTGAGATTGTCATTGGCCTTTTTAAACCGCTCTTGCAATTCTGCCAATTGGTCCACGGTAGCGGGTTTCGGTTGTCGGTACCATTCGATTTGAGGAGCCAATGGCCTCAAATCTAGGGAGGCGGGAAAAATATAACCGGGTTTGTATGGTAGACTCTTAAAAGGCTTCCTAATGTGGAGGGTCGCTAATTGCAGGAGTACATAGTCTGCGGGGATGAATGCAAGTACGTGTGAAAGGTAGTTTTTCCTACAACTTCAGTTAATGTGGGAAAAACCACCTTCCTTGATGAAGTGAAATCTCACAATGAATGTCACGATAAAGAACTAGAGATGGAAATTGAGAAGCAGTGGATGATTGGCATATGCGCCATGGATCTTTCAATGAAGGTTCTCTCGCTTGAACGTTGAAATGAACCTCTTGTTCTCAAAGTTCAACTCAAATTTTCCAAACCTGGATTTAGTGATGATTTGTTCTTAGTCTGGCTTCATGAAGCTACTTACTGGTCTCAAGTACGTACCTTAATTTCTTTGCAATCTGATTTGATACAATTGAATAACTTATCACACATTGTTATCAATTCAATTCGTCCTTCTCACAGTCTAGTTATCTCTTTTACAGTTGATTGACAAAGTTGGGATCATTTTTAAGGGCATTATTTGTGATCAAAAGGCCACCATCAATTACCACCCAAACGGTGGTGATTCGATTCCCACTATCTTTGACTACATCGAGCATGTGCGAGTTTCCCTCTGGGACACTGTTTTTACAGAGAATTTTTTGTTGATAAGGGCATCAACAAGAACTATCAAATTGAGAAGCAGTACCTTTTCAAGCCCGCTTTGCACCGTGTTTATATCGATATTTCAAGTATGTTGTATTCCTTGCAAAAGCCATCTCTAGATCCCCTCTTATCTTTGTGAATTACCTTAAGCACAAAAAGAAGGACTTTGTGTTTATTGAGGGGATTATGAAAGCTTGGGATGAATGGGAATTATTTTTGTTGAATGGGATAAAAATTTCAAATGCTTTGAATGTTTTCATTGTTTTAAAGCTTTTGAATGTTTTTACTACGTGGGAACAAGTCCTTCAAGGCGAGGCAATAGGTCCTTTTATTAAATGCATTAACTTAAAATTTCCTTCTATTACATTCTGAGACCACGGTAATAGGAGGTGCCTCATAAAAAAATTGCGGAATTTTCTTTCCAAAATCTTTGCTCACCACTCACTGCTCACAGCTCACTGCTCACATAATTGCATTTCCCAGGCGTGACAGAGGCTATGAGGGAGGACGCTACCGTGATAAAAATGCAGATCACCCAAAAGGTCATTCATTTATCGTCCACCCGATCCCAAAAACCCTCGCCTCCGATGCTTTTCCAGGCTCAACCGCTGCATCATACGATCAGCGCTGCATCACCGAATCATCGCATCACGGCTGCATCACTCCTCCGCAAACAACTTCTCCACTCGCCTGAAACAACTCGACTGCAACAACTCGCTAAATTGACTTAAAACCCTCGCCTTCGCCAGGGATGCTTCCCACCCTAACCTTCCCGCCAATTTTTAATGGCAAGACATGCACTTTCCTAGAATTAGGACGCTCGCAACAATGAGAACGTTACATTCAAACTCATGGACAATTACAAGCCCCAAATAGTTTCTAATGAGATCAAGGATAACTGAGCTTGACTTTTGGTTACTACAGGCTATAAATTTTGGCAAAGACTGTTGTTGATTTGGCAAGCAGCAGTAGAATTGATATATAGATTGCACTCATCGAAGCTGGGGAGCCATCGACAAAAACATTGATTTGCAAAGATGATGAAGAAAACATAGTTAGTGACTATCTGACACTAATCATCTTGTTTTTTCCAAACTTTGAGGCGTAAATTCCAAATTCAGGAAGATATAAGGCTTTCAAACACTCTATCTTTGAGGCTAGTTTAATGGTGTGACAGTGTCACTTCCATGTTAATGAGTCCCTTGGGAGTCGTGGGAGTCCAATAATGTATTGAAAACCACTAGGAATTCCTTTATTGATGAGACAAAGAGTCCTACATTTTTGAGTCGTCATGAGTCCCATGTTTTGGAGTGGAAACGAGACTGAAGTTCTGGAGTCATGACGACTCCAAAGATCTAGAATTGTGACGAGTTCTCAATTCAATGTAATTTTTTTTTCATGAAATTGTAACCACATGTTCCTCACAACAAATGTGGTCTCTATGACTAATATTACCTATTAAGTCTCATTAGTCTAGAAGATATTGTCTAATTTTCACGTTCACAAAGGGTGGCCCATAACTTTTGTGAGTCACTGTAGCTTTAAAGGAGGACAAAGCTATCTATGATGCACTCATCGCTAAGGATACCTCTGTTGCAACGTGGCCTTCAGCATTGAAGCACTCTCACTGTCCAGATACCATGTATATTATATCGACGCAGAATAAAAGAACACGTCAGAGTTGGTTAGTTTGTTTATATTCAAATTTGCTAGCTACATCATGATATCATTTTTAAGCAGCCCAAAGTACTAATGTTCTTCCTATGTTTTTTAGACAATTGATTGGAATGAGCCCTCCTCGACAGAAGCCTCTTTGTGCTAATCGCGGGTTCTTCCCAAGTCCACCAAAACCGTTTGAGCTCCTTGTGTACGTGGAGCCATTTGCAAGGGCACTTGCTGAGCAAAGTCTTGATGATGTGGAGATGACAGAGAGAGTTGTTAATACTGGGGTTTTACGCTTCAGGAATGTAGAACTTGAGGAGTCTTCTCGCACCCATAGTTCTAGCTCTTTTTCTAGGACATCATCTTCTACACATGAGGACTCCTCTGATGATTCCTTATAGTAAAGTGTATTTTGCATTTCTATATTATTTTAGGATTGGTAGTGAGACAAAAAGGGCCACTACAGTCATGTTTTCATAATAGCGTCCATTCTCACGTCATTGTCTTTTGTGACCTTTGATGCCTTCATAACTTGCTCCACTTTCTACAATATTCAACATAAATCACGCTCATTATCACCCTAAATTCTACATGCTAAACTGAATATCAAATTTATTCTACATGGATCCAATAGCTAAAACCCCAAACCAATAAATCATCATCCCTAAAAGTCCCTGAATCCTACACCCTAGTCGCACAGTCTTCGGTATCTTTTGAAAAAAAAAAAAAAAAACTCAAAAAGTTCTATGCTCTTAGGCTCTCCTGCTCTTCTGCTCTCCGCTCTTGGGCCCTCATACTAGCATCCTTGGTTGCAACTTCCCCATCTCTTTCTTGGAGTTCTGACAAGTTTGATAGGAGGGTGTATAGACTTTTGAATAAGGAGGCTAAACATGGCAAGCATATTGAACTTGAGAGGAGTCCTAGCCTTTGATTAGGACTCTTGATTGTGGAGACTTGAGCTCCTTATGTTTTGGATTGATTTGGATTTTATATAAGGATTTTGATGTGGCTTTTATTTACATTGTATCCATGTATAATATGCACATTTTTTGGTTTTCAATAATGACGTCAGCCTCAATGGATAGTTGTAAACCATACTTGTAAACCATACAAGAAGCAGAATGCATAGTTTTCCATGAGTAATGACGTGGAAAAATCATCAAAAATCCATTACTTTGTTTTGAGAAAGGATTTTAGCAAATTCTACGGATTAAGCTTGCCTTTTCTAAGAAAAATATTTAAAAATAACCCAATGCCTACACATTTGAACTAAATATCTCCCAATGTCCTCGATCATAGGCATTTTTCTTACCAAAAAAGATTTCACAAATAAAATATCTTTGCTCTCCAAATTCTCCTCTTCGCTCTCCAAATTCTCTTCTTTGCTCTTCGCTCTCCGCTCTACGCTCACACTACTAAGTTTCTTAGCACCTCGCTACCACTCACTTTCTCTCTCCCTTGTATCGGTTTTTTCAAAACCAGTAACATAAGTTACCTGCTCAAAATTGAAACTATTCTACGTATGTTTTACAAGTATTAGTATGTGCCTACTACTCACCTATATTTGGTGGAAAGCTAATTCAAACTGAAAATACTGTCATACCGTCATTGCAGTACCAGTCTTCTTTTGGATTGTGATACTCTTGTGAGAACCAAGTATGTACATAGTTGTAACTGGCCAAAGTGCTTGCATGTCGAGAATTGGCCAAATATTAAATGAAAACCATACGGCAACAAATAATGCATCTATTCTCACATAACGCAAACCATGTAACAAAATGTCAACCATTTCAATAAGAATGAGGCCTCTAAAAGGCTGTTGGGCGCTCTCGAAATCTTTGCAACTGTAAAACACGGACTGGTTTCAAAAGTTTACGAGGGATGGTTTCAAAAGTTTACGCACGGGTAGCTGTCAAGCTCCTGTCGTTTTCGATGGCTTTTCAATTTTCCCGCTTCATGTCAGCTCCCAATTTTCCCGCTTCGTGTCACCTATTCAAATTAACAAAATTTTGTATCATGGAAAGCTTACTGATGTTTTTGATTTTCATGTATCTAGGAAGCTAACTAATCAGTGAAGAGATGGAAAACAACTTTACTCCTGGTATGAAGGTGCAAACCACATTATACAGAAAATATCAGTTTTGTATTGTGAGAGGTCGGCCGATTCATTTGCAACCATTAAAATCTTCATTTCTTGATAGAAGAGTAGCTGGTGACACTAACTTGGACTTATGGCTTGACAAAACAATATATCCTATGAATTCGTCTACTAGAAGGCGGCCAAATTTTTGTGACGTGAAAACTCTTTTGGAGTTTGTAGAAGAAGGAATGCAAGGATTGCTAGGTTACATCTTAGGATTAATGAATCCAAAGACCGCAAGAGAGAGCGTAGCATTTGATTAACGCAGAAGCAATGTTGAAATTCAATCGTAGAGAGATCGTGTTTATGCTTGTGAGCATCGAGAGCAAGAGCTACAATGTCAAAGATCTACAGAGATCAGTGAATTACTAAAAAGCTTGCAATCGTTGCAAGTTGAAAATCTTGCCTTGACAAGTTCACTAAGTGCAATGAAAGCATCGTGCCAGATTGAACTACTTCAATTATCACGAGACTTGAATATGACTCTCTTTGAAAAGGCAAAGTTAGAATTTCATATTGAAGCAAATGAGAAAAAACATGTTGATAGCCTACAGTTGTTGCTTGATAGTCACAAGTTAGAGATGGAGAAATTAAGAACTAAATCTGAAATTGTCTCACACTCGGTGACGTTACTCCAAAAAAAGATTGAGAGGATGAAATTAACACCATACGGTTACCGAAGTCAAATAAGAGCTAGGAAAGATTTGCATGCCTTATTGCAAACTGGCGGCCATGCAAAAGCTCAACGTAGATTAGTACGATGGATACCTGCTCGCGCTACCGTACAAGAAATTCAAGAATGTAATGCTGCAGATAAAAAGAAGCGGAGGCTTTGTGGCAGCGAAGAATCTCAAAGTCAATCAGGATCGATGATAGGGAAGATCATTTTAAAGATTGAATTACGTAGCGCATTAAAGAATTATGCTCTTGGATCAGTTATCATTGACAACACAAACCGGTATGGAATGCCAAAAAGGCTATGAAATGACGTTCATGGTTACCCCGGGTATTATTCTCTGGACCCCGGGTATTATTCCTCCACCTCGGGTAAGATTCATGAGAAGATGCCATGTACCCCGGGAAAGATGCTATGGACTATGATAGTTCAATCTACCTAGCGGATATCAACTTATCTGTATATTGGACCCGGTTGTGTACAGGTAATCGTATGCGTACAATTTGTAAATTTCAGACCATCCCGAAGACCCCCTGTCCGTTTCTGCCCTGTCCGTTTGTGCTCATCGGCTCCGCCCACCGCTCGTTGCTTAGATTTGCGCGTACCTTCAAATTAGGTTGTTTGGTGGTTTGCAGGGTTTTTTTCTGGTATTTTGTGGTGTTTTTGTGGAGGTTCGTTGGCGATGGCGGACTCTGCGATCCCTGGCGACGTGCAGCGGAGCGTCTCGCAGCTGGAGGTTGTCGTGTCGGATTTGCCAACGTAGATCCGGTTGCTTACTGCGCCGAAATCGCAGGAGGCCGTTGCGTTGCTGTCCGCCGCGGATCGTGCCTTGTATTTCTTGGCCATTGCCAAAGCGACTAACGCCCTCTTTTGTTGTAAGAGCAAATCGGGGCCCCGTTTCACAGCAGCTTCCTGTTGCACGAGCTTCATCTCCTTTTCTAGGTCTCCGAGTTCAGCTCCACTCCAGGGTTCCAAGCTCCAGGAATGCAAGCCGGGGTTGTGCATTGCGCGTCCAGGCGGAGATAGAGGAGTGTAGTGGTGATTGACGGAATAGAGGAGTGTAGTGGTGATTGACAATTACGACAGCTTCACTTACAATCTTGTTCAATATCTGGGACATATTTGAAGACTCAATCATAAATAACGCGTGAGCATTTGAACATCCTTTGCTGATATATGTAGTTAGAATTCAAGGGTCTTGTCTTTAGAAAACGATAAAATTTCATTTGTCCATGCTTTTACAAGTGATCAGTGGCTGCTGAATGTGCATCCTGCACTACAATTATCTATTTGTAATCAATGTATTTCGTGATACTAACTGAATTTGGGAATGGGCGAGGTTCTTCACCTAACATGCATGTTTTGATGATTTTATCCCGTAGGTGATGACAACTTTGACACAATGTATGGATTTTTGCATTTTGTACTGATCGGAGCTATTTGTCAATGTAATTAGGGTTGCGCTTGCCAATGAGAAGAGGAATGCGCTGAAAAGGGAGGGATATTCATCTGCCTCAATGAAGGTTCTCAATGAAGGACAGCATAGGACGCACAATCCGACAAGCTATGGATTGTGCAAAGCATGGCATCTCCGAGCAGGTCAGTTTAGGGTAGCGGTTTTGTGGTATGTTTTGTCCTGGTACATAGCCACAAAAAATTCGCTGTTCTTTTTCCTTCCAAGATTCACATCGTACGTGAGATAAATTGCGGATCCGGTATATTTTGCTTCACTGTTTGTGGCAGTGCTTGTCTTAGTATATGCCAGCAGAAGTCTTAGATCGTACCAAATTACAGCGTGAGCTCTGCTTACCAGTTTTTTGCAGGGAGTTTATTTTTCCCAACATTCTTTCATCCAATTCTGAGTGGAGGGTTTAGGGTTTAGGCAAGGTTTGGTTTGTGATCAGGGCGTTACACAATCTTTAATATCTTCTGCTTCCAAAGTCGGAGGTTTGACAGTATTTCCCAGGATTGCCTACTAATTCACGCCGTCTCGTTTCATACAGTCCATTGACTGCATTCCGATATCACAGCCTGGTTATAGAAGAAGATTCATTTCCAGCAGCTCAACTTGAAGTGACAGCACGGATCGAGGACGGACTTGTGATGGGCGTCCGTCATCGCGTGTACAAACACATCCAAGGAGTGCAATTCCATCCGGAGAGCATTATGACTCAAAATGGAATGCAAATTGTGGGCAATTTTCTGAAAATGCTCGACAGGAAGGAAGCAGCTGATGAGGAAATCGAAGCAAAAGTTTTGGAGACTGCTTGAGTGATGACTAAGCCATTTCTGACACGAATTTTTTTGCACCATCAGTGAATGCGCCAGGGCTAGATTTAGCTCCCACGTTATTGACAGGGTAGCAACCAGGACACGTAGATGGTACTCAACTTGTCATGCTCCAATGGAGTACAAGGTTATGACCACATAGGGTATGTAGAGATTGTTGTCCCGGAGGGAGCTTGCAAGATTACCTTGCTCATTCATTGAGGCTAGAAATTCTAAGAACGCCAGTGATATGTTGGAGAGCTTCTCGTTAGGGGAACTTCGGAGGGTACTAGAATATTGCAGAAATAGTGTAGATAGCTTAAGTTATCGGTTTTAGGTGCCTCGACCTTAGTGTGACTAAAGTTTCACACTATCAGATCCGTGCAATTGAGGAATTTTGCAATGAATACTTTTGAATACATGCTAATTAAACTTCTACTGATTGGAGTCTGCACAGAAGATTACGATTACGATAATGTGTTAACCCCTAAACATCCCAACATCCAAAAACTAAATCACGAAAAGATTCAAAGCCTTGCAACTTTCTCATACAATTCTAAATGACTTCCATCCAAGTTACCTTTAGAATATTATTAAATTCTCTATCAATTACAATAGTTCTCTTGTGATGAGGAATTGTTGATAATATTGAAGAGGCCTCCAACTGCAAGTATGTCAAATTTGTTGGGTAGATTTTATTCTTGCAATGGTCCTCTCATGTACTCATAGTGTTCAAAGTATCGGTACGTTTAGGTATTAACCCTTGAGCTATTTCTTCAGCCAAACACTCACTGCAGAAGCCATGATGGGTATCTTTAATTCTCAGCCGACTGCACACACCACAATTATAATATAAGGCATCTGACAAATGTAAAACATGAAACAATTTCCAGGACCTTTCTAAATTTTCACAAGTGGGCAAATTCGGACTCTGCAAAGCTCATTTCTCGGCTCTAGATCACTGAATCACATAAAAATTATCACTAGAAGAAAAGAGGAACTTGTACACTCAGCATGTTCACTCAGATATGACCAAACTCACTCAAATGTGGCCAACTTCACTCAGAATTCCACTCAACCTATAGTTAGCACTTTGGAAATTCATAACTTATTCATACGATGTCCAAATAATGCATGCTAAAGTGCATTGGAATTCTCTTGAACTTGCTATTAAGATTCTTGAATTTGAACGATAATATTCTGTAGCTCTTCATGTACTCAACTTTTCACTTATTTTTTGATATCATTTTGGTCACCTTCTTATGAACTATTCACAGAGTGAAATTTTACAATTCAAATCACAATTTGTATAGGTGATTTGTGCTTTGAAAGGATTGTGATAGGTAGGTTGGGGTTGCACATGACCTTGTTATCCAGGCCATGAATTGTCGTTTAAGGGTTAATAAGAACCTACAGAGATGACAACAGGGCACCTAAAGCTTCCATGCAACAAATGCAACCCACAGTAGTCCTTAATACAACGTGATTCATACTGCATTTAAGCCATCTCAGGACTCGAAAAATGGTCCATCAGGACTCACGTTCGAAGTATAAAAAATATGACAAAAACTAGGGGGAAAAGATGTCAAGCTTCAAAGACGATAAATATAAACATATGAAGTAAGCAGGATGAAATTTCCCGCACTCAGAATGCGATATTAACGCCTTCACAAAGGTTATTAATTACCAATGGCTTTCCTAAAATCACTCATATCACTGTACATTTTGCAGACAATATAGGTTAAACCAAATTCTCAAACCCTAGAACGTGTAGTTGTCGATCGCAACAACACAACACTGTTTTGAATGGCGATTGAGATTACAATGCAAAATTCGACCCTACCAGAACATAAAAGAATATCAATCAGTCTCCATCCTTCAAAACATCCATAAAGAAGAGCAATTTCTTTCCCATGTTTTCGAAAAAGTCTCCCTCAAATCAACGTTTCCAATATCATCCCATCACCAAATTCATCGATAGGGTTTCCAGATTGCAAATCACAAAATTAACCGAATATTCCGAATGCAGGAGCGGATAATGAAATGCTGCCAACAATGAGAACCCTATGAAAATGCGCTCCAGCAGAGAGGATGAAATCCTGTTGGAAGCAAGCTGAAACATGATATAGTGATTTATTCTCAAAAACTCAAAGTGCCTTCCAAAGGGCTGACGAGAACACAATTACAGCTTGCGAAGAGCTTCTCCCACCACTTTGCGAAGAGCTTCTCCCACCACGACCAAGCTTCAACCAGGCCTCTGATGCATTCCTACCTTACTCACAGCAGGTGAGGAGTCAGTGGACATTTGGTTTAAACAAACTTTCGAGGCGAGCGACTGCCGAATTTTCTGCTGCTTGCGACCCTGCTTCAAACTTGAGCTGCATAAAGCAAATAACTACCAGTCAATTCTCGTATTCACGAATTATTTACTTAACGGTTCGATGAGTGAGGACTAACAATCACTGATCTGTTAACAAGGAAATTGGTTCCAAGTGGTGACGACTTCAGAATTAGGAAAGTGGAACTGCAAAGCGGGTCTCAATTAAACACCAAGCTGATTCAGAAACAAGCGACGGTAAAAATAAGCACTTGATTTGAGCCTCTATGCATGTTCAAGAGAGAACACGCTTGTCTACCTTCTTTCTTCAACCTTGCCGTTCCCACTCAAACCGCAATCATGTGGCCCAATCTTCTCGAAGTGAAAAAAAGAAGAGCAGTAATTCGAAGATTGATGAGAGCAGTACCGTCAAAGCTTGGATTTGCTTCACATCCCTGTTCAAACCACAGCCCTCAGCTCTTGCCTAAACCCCAAATCTTGCCAGACAGCCCTCAGCTCTTGCCTAAACCCCAAATCTTGCCAGACAGCCCTCAGCTCTTGCCAAATCTCGAGTCGAAGCCAACCCTAAACCAGCCGTAAGCAAGAACGGACAAAGGGTCTTCGGGCAGATGGTCTGAAATTTCCAAATTGTCTGCATACGAAGAATACCATACGAAGAATACTATACGAAGAATACCTGTACATAACCGGATCCAACATACGGACGAGTTGATATCCGCTAGCTATCAGGGTTCATAGCATCTTTCCCGGGGTACATGGTATCTTCCCAGGGTACAAAGCATCTTACCCGGGGTGCAGAGAATAATACCAGGGGTGTAGAGAATAATACCCGGGGTGTAGAGAATAATACCCGGGGTGTAGAGAATAATACCCAGGGTCCAGAGAATAATACCCAGGGTAACCATGAACGTCATTTCATAGCCTTTTTGGCAATCCATAAACCGGTGCTTGGAGAAAATTGGATCGAAATGTGGAGCTCAAGAAATCCTTGCTACTTGCGACAGAAATGGGATTACACAACGTGGTTATAGTGCCATATACCAGAGATTCAAGGAAGGAGTAAGGGTAGCGGGATATGGATTACGACTGAGCTGCCTCCCAAAGCCCTTTCATATTTCCCTTCTGAGGCTGAGCATGAATACAAAATTACAGGAGTTTGTTGGAGATTAATACTCTATCAACAACATTATGGAAACGTTCTCTAGACCAGAATCAAGGAAGAATGAACATATTGAGCTCAACAATCACAACTCATTCTTTGTGGATATTGAGGCAGTCCAAAAGGCTATGATACTTTTGTATAAGATAACTACAGTAGGTACGTATTCATATATGTAATCCCATATCAATTCTTTTACTCAAGAGTTTTTAGTTGAGGAGTGAGGTTGAGGGGTTTTTTCGTTAATCTTGAACAAACACACTACTACTGGCTTGGTTTACAGATCAACGGGTCTTGAGTTTAATTCATTGACTAAATATTTATCAAGCTTGGAATCTTAAGCACACATAACTAATATGCTTTATTTCTCTTATGCAGAACTTGCTGGAAAAGCATTAATATTTGCCCTAAAATTAGATGAGGCCGAGATTATACACTCACAAAAGTTTGAAAGAATCAGTATAACCCTCATGAACCGAGCCCTTAATCCCAAGATGACTCCAACTCACCCAGAGTATTTTGCTGTGCAATCATAACGTGAAATTTGGCCGGTGGGGTGTTTTCAAGTGCCAAAGGAAAGCCATGAAATTCTGCAATGGGTTTTTAGCAAGACTAAAATTCCAGCATTGATCGAGGCACAAAACAATGGGCAGTCCTTGATTGTCCCTGGTGTTGGAAAATTTAATGTAGTATGGCATTTGGCTGCAGACTTGAAGACGATTAAAGTAATGTATGGATTGGGTCAAGGTGCGTGCTCCAAATATCCTTGCATTTCTTGCTATCAAGAACGGGTGAAGACACATGTGGTTATAATTGCTCAAGTCCAAGCAGCTTTGAACAAACAATCTTCTACATGGTCCGGAGGCCTCTTTTCCAAAAAAATAGTTTTAGAACCAATTTGCGGTGGTTTGGAGATGAATTGGTGGAAACCAATATTTTGTTCAATGTAGTATCTCTTCAAGTCTGCTATAATAGGAAATTTCTAATGTATCTTTATTTTCTTCTTCCAATTCAATTACAAAAGCGCTATTCTATTTATATCATTCTCTTTCTACACAATTATCTCAACCGTTACTCAATTCTCTTGTTCAAACAAACAACTCAATAACAATTCTTTCACTCAATTACTCACTCAGATCATAAGCACTTTACCTACCTGTTCAGACACACACACAACAACCAAAACCCGCACACAGACTAACGTATCTTTATTCTTTCAATCAGTTCTTATACAATTTTACTCTGCTAACGATACTATCTTTTTCTCTGCAATTATCTCTTAACACCGGTTTCAATTTTATTCGCTTCCTATTCACTCTCTCATATGCATACACGCCATAGCTCCATCTCTCAACTCAACTACTCAAACACTCGCACAGACAGACACACGCGTTCGCAGAACAGAGTTATAAGGCACGAAAACCGAGAACACAAAATGGACAGAGGTTTCAATTCCACGGAAAATAATGGATGAAAATCATCCAAGAACAAAACTCCCACTCGTCGAATGAAACCGAGAAACACTGATAACACGAACTTAAAGACAAAGAAATCTCCCACTTCAATGTGACGGTGTCATTCGAAAGAAGTGGCTAAGCAGAAGCGAACTCAGTAGCACTCTGCAACATGGCATTTCGCATAATCTTGAATTGCTCCGCTGGTAAACCTTTGGTGAAAATATCTGCCAGTTGTCGATGAGTTGGAACGTATTGATACAAGACTTCGCCAAGTTTGAGCTGTTCCGTGGCATATAGATATTTAATCTGAATATGCTTAGTCTTGTTTGAGCTGGAAGGGTGCTCTGCAAGACGGATAGCTGTCTGGTTGTCACAATACATGACAGTAGGCTTGTCCTGTGAAAACCCAGGGCTGCGAAGTAATTTGCGGAACCAAAGAACTTCTCTGGAACAATCATACATCGCAATACATTCCGCATGAGTAGTCGAGGTTGCAAGGCAATCTTGTTTATGAGAACCCCAAGCAACCGGTCCATGGTTGAGGAAAATAATCCATCCTGAGCGGGAATGTCGATCGTCCTTATCATTGCCATAATCCGCATCGCAGAACGCATGAAAGACCATGTTTGGTTCTTGACTACCATATGTGATGCCATACTCTGGTGCTCCTCGTAAATATATGAATCTTTCTCAAGGCATTGCAATGTTCATGATTAGGGTTTGCTTGATAGGGACATGTGCTACTGATGGCATATGTAATGTCTGGCCTTGTGATATATGATCCAAACTGGAGACTGCCAAGCATATTTTTATAAGGAAAGGACTCCTCAAACTTGTCATCGCCTATGATAGAAGTGTGTCGAAGTTGAGTGGTACAGTCAACAGGAACTGTTGTTGGAGAACAGTGATCATAACCAAAAGCTTGTAGTTTCGCCAAAATATAGGGTGTCTGATCAATATGAATCTGTCGAAGACGACGATTCCTCTGAATATGAACTCCAACGTAGACCTCAGGAGTAGTCTCTTTGACCTCAAATACACCTTTCATTGGTTCCAGGACATGATGAATTCTGGCTATCGTTGGAGCACAAATCAAGCCATCATCAACAAAAATAGCAACAATTAGAATAGAAGGTGTTTTCGAAAAACAAACACACTCATCTTCTTGTGTTACTGAAAGTTTGTTATTCTTCAGAAAGTTGTCGAGACATTCGTTCCATGCTCGACTGGCTTATCGAAGGCCGTATGTGGATTTCTTCAGTAAACAAACAACATCAGGATTAGTGTCGTTTGAAAAACTTGGCGGTTGCTTCATATATATTTCCTCATGTAAAGTGCCATTCAGGAATGCTGTACGAATATCAATTTGGACGATCTCTAAGTCTTGAGCTGCACAAATCGCCAAGATGGTTCGCAAACTTCTAAACTTGACCACCGGGGAATAAGTGTCTTGAAAATCCACCCCTGGTTGTTGACTGCAACCCTTAGCCACAAGTCTGGCTTTGAATCTATCAAGAGTGCCATCTGGTTTAGTCTTCACAGCATATACCCATTTGCAATTGATTGCTTTACGTCCTGGTGGGAGAGCTGTTAGAACCCACGTCTTATTCTGCTGTAAAGAATTGTATTCATCTTTCATGGCTGCCTGCCGTTCAACAGAATATTTTGTTCCTAATGCTTCTTCATACGTTGTTGGTACTGGAGGTAAGTTCTTCGAAACTTCTGCATGAAAGGCTCTGGACGTAGTGGCAAAAGCCGAAGGTGTATATCTGTCAGGAGGTTTCCTGATACACGAACTGACTCGAACTGAAGGAGCAGGTGTATCTTGAGGAATATTTGAAGAATCTGGCTGACATGATGGTGTTTTAGTTTGTTGGCGATGCACCTGGGAGCCATATCCTTCAGGATTAGGGTCAGGAAAAGCTGCTACAGGATCTGTAGGCAAAGAGTCTAAGACTTCGTCCAAAAATATTTCTACATGCTGGGAAGGAGGTCTAGAAAGCTTAGTAGAGAAAAGATTTGATTCATTAACGACGATGTCTCTAGATATTACTATCTTAGCCTTAGCAATATGCCAAATCCTATATCCCTTTGAGAACTTAGAGTATCCCATAAAAAGACCTTCAACTGCTTTAGGTTGAAGCTTTGTTCTAAGATCATCAGGGATATGTATATAGCAGGGTGATCCAAATGGTCGAAGATGAGCAACAGAGGGTTGAACTCCTGTGAATATCTGATAAGGCGTATATCTAAGCAATCTTGTTCCTATGCGATTGAGTGTATAAACAGAGTAGCAAACCGCTTCAGCCCAAAATTTGATAGAAACCTGAGCTTGATGTATGACACTCCTTGCCATTTCCATTACCGTCCTGTTATCCTTTTCAATTGCTCCATTCTGTTGTGGATTGTTTGGAACAGTAAACTCATGCTTAATACGATGAGTATTAACATAAGTTCGAAAGGCTTGGTTACAAAACTCAATACCGTTATCAGTCCTCAGAACAGTAATTGATGTACCATGAAGTTGTTACACAGCTTCATTGACATTCTTAAAACACTGAAGTGCCTCCGATTTGTGTTGAGCACAGTACACAAACCTGTAGCATGAAGCATCATCCTTGAAAAGTATAAAATACTTGGATCCTCCACAAGATGTTTGAGACATGGGTCCACAAACATCTGCATGGATAAGAACTCCAGGACGATCTTCTCTTGGATGGTCAGGCTTAGTTGGAAAAGAATGACGCTTGAGTTTTCCAAAAACACACCCAGAACATACGCTGGTAGAAGGAATTGTTGTTGTGCCTTTGATATTTAATCCTTTAACCATCCTAGAAGATGCCATTCGCTTTATCATGTCATAATGCAAGTATCCAAGTCTATGATGCCAAACCTATAAAGGTAAAGAAGGACTATCGGAAGCTATATCTTTGAATGGCGTTATAGCTGATAAGGCTTGAGTTTGTCTTGGAAGAATGACAGAGAAACGAAGACGATATATGTAACCTTTCAAATCCCAGTCATCACAATCTTGTTACCATCCCTAAGGTAGCAGTGTTGATCGTCCCCGTTGAAAAATAACTTGTTCTGTTTGGCAAGCTCAGTTGTCGAGAATAGATTCTGTTGAAGATCTGGGACATATAGAACATCGTTCATGGATGCAGTCAGAGTAGAATCCGGAAGTTGTATGAGAATGGGAATAGTGCCTATACCAGTGGCGTAACAAACTTTTCCTCCAATTGCTTTGATACTCCACTCTTGATCCATAGGAATGGGCTTGATATCCACAAACCAGGCTAACTTGTTGGTCATATGTCGAGTTGCACCAGTGTCTGCTATCCATGCATCCTGAGCATCACTAAAATGTTCTTGAACAATTGCCATGAAGGAACGTTCTTCATGCATATCTGTGAAGTCTCGGGATTCGGGTGAGGATGGATATGTCTGATCAGGTTGAAACTCAGGTTGATAGTATGAAGGAGAAGGACATGTGTTTGTAGGATAGGATGTTACATCCGAGTTAAATTGGAAAGACTGAACATGATGATCAGTAGGAGGAAAGGTATCAACAGGATGAAAGGTATTATAGTCGTAGTGATCATCACTAAATTGAGAGTCCTGAGTTTCAGCTACATGAGCTCGAAAATTTGAGCGCACTGGTCAAGAATATTGAAAGCGATGAGGACATTCATCAGCCCAGTGTCCAATGGCATAGCAGCAATTACAACGAGTATACTTCTTCATCTCCATGATTTCCATAGTCCTCTTACTCCTTAAATCTGAAGTTCTAAAAGAAGAAGAAGATTGATGTTGAATATGTTTACAAGTAGGACCAACGCACCTACGATATGCTGGTTGCGAAGAATTCGATTGAGGAAGGTTATTTCATCCAGGAAAATGCTGGTAAGTACTCCCTCTAGTATGCTAATTGCTCCCACTGGTCGAATTACTCCCACTGATCGAATTACTCACTTGTGGAAATGACCTTGGTGGAAATGGAGGTCGATTGCGCTGTGCAATAAATGCATGTGCCCCATTTGGTGTTGCAGAGGACGATTGACGGCTCTGTTTGTCTTCTCGAAGTAATGACGCAATCAGATTGTCGAGAGTGCGATCTTCAACTGGAGATAAATTCCATGATGTTCAAAAATGACTGCGGTGTGGAGGAACATTATCCAGAAACTTCGCAATAACAGCTGCATCACTGAAAGGCTCACCAACTGCTGAAAGAGACGTCAAGATCTCTTCAACTTCTCCAAGGAAATCTGCTACGCTGCCACCTTGTGGAATCTTAAGAGTATAGAATTGACTTTGAAGCTGATGGATATCAGATGAATCACTAGCTTCCCAGAGGTCATGTGCACGTTTCCAAGCAGCATGTGCAGATTGGCAATTCATCAAGGGTTTGGTGAAACGCCTCTCAACAGAAGAGAAAATAATCCCTATAGCAGTATTGTCTCTGTCATACCACGTTTGTGGTACTAGTGCGTCTTGAAGTAGTTCGGTGCCCTTGACAATACCAAGAAGTCGTTTAGCTTTTAGTAAGTTCTTCACCTGGAATTTCCGTGTATGGAATTTTGTACCATTGAAGCGCTCAATCCCGTAAAGGTCCTTATCAGTAGCAGCCATGGCTCTCACAACCCCGTAAAAACAGAGGATAGACTTGTATTAAGAAAAATAAAAGAAACAAAATAAAATGGAAGCTACTGAAGGAAAATGTCTAAAAAATATTAAAACAACCTATCTGCGACTAAGGACGATAGCCGAGAGAATATGGAAATGACGATCACACTGCGGAGTCCACTTGCCTATAAAGAAAGCGACTATCCATGGAAAAATAAGAGCATCGAAGTCTCGAATGACAGAGCAGTATGGAAGAAAATACTGTAAGGTAGCTAAAATGCGTGTATGAAGATCATGGTGATTACAAGAATCGCACAGCTGATCTGAAGTACAAACGCGATAGGGCATGGTGAAAATTAGAAAGACTAAAATTCTGCAAGAATGAAAGAAAAGAGAGCTAAAATCTAAATAGACCGATGAAACCTAATTTACCACCGACAGAGTACGCGCAACAATGTGCGTGAGACACCGCCCATAACCTTTTGTTCAATGTAGTTTCTCTTCAAGTCTGCTATAAAAGGCAATTTCTAATGTATCTTTATTTTCTTCTTCTAATTCAATTACAAAAGCGCTATTCTATTTATATCATTCTCTTTCTACACAATTATCTCAACCGTTACTCAATTCTCTTGTTCAAACAAACAACTCAATAACAATTCTTTCACTCAATTACTCACTCAGATCATAAGCACTTCACCTACCTGTTCAGACACACACACAACAACCAAAACCCGCACACAGACTAACGTATCTTTATTCTTTCAATCAGTTCTTATACAATTTTACTCTGCTAACGATACTATCTTTTTCTCTGCAATTATCTCTTAACACCGGTTTCAATTTTATTCGCTTCCTGTTCACTCTCTCATATGCATACACGCCATAGCTCCGTCTCTCAACTCAACTACTCAAACACTCGCACAGACAGACACAGGCGTTCGCAGAACAGAGTTATAAGGCACGAAAACCGAGAACACAAAATGGACAGAGGTTTCAATTCCACGGAAAATAATGGATGAAAATCATCCAAGAACAAAACAGTATTACCTATTCCATTGAATAGAGTACACATATGCACACTTCACTGTTTTAACAGAATAGTTGAAAAGATTATTCACTTACACTTTCAATTCATCTGGATGTTGAGTGAGAAGAGTGAACGAAAACAAGCAATTGGCAAAATGCAAAAGGTCTTATCATCCACTAGGGCGCATGGAGGAAACGTCTTGATTTATTAGAAAAAATTCATCAGCGTTCCTTGCAAACCTTCGTTTAATGGAGTTCATTCTCTTAAACTTTTCAAACCATCGACACTAGCTGGAGGATCTGAGAAGTTGTATGCAGATGTTGTGTGTGCGGAAAGGAATTTCATAGACTCAGGAGTTTCTAAGTTTACAAAACTGGCAGTTTGGCAAGGCTTGGAGAAACTACAACCATACTTCACCTCATTGACGTACTCAGAGGATATGAAACAAGCTTTCAAGAATGACGTGGAAGATTGGGGCCGAAAGTATATTGCTGCCTTTGATGAAACCCATGTGACACATCATATTGTAAGCTTCATCCTAATCTTTTTTTATTCCTTCATTGAAATGTACTCTAGAGGTATACTATAACCAAAATAGGAATGGTAGCACAAACAGGGCCTCTTGCTTTGATAGTTTGCCTACCAAGAAATCGATGAAAATTATGTAAGGTCCACAAAACTAAAGATGGATAGATCAAGGATTTGTACAGACTAAGTTGGTTTCAATTGATGATAGCATATACTCGTTAAACACAGCCCATGGTTTGTTGCACAATATGGCAGTCTATCAAAGTGGTCCACTCAAGGAATGGAATATATGCGTTATGCTGCGAAAGCTGCTTATCAGCGTCACACACAACATGGGGGAGGGAAGTCTAAAAAATCGCCTTTGGAGAAAACATACCAACATTGGTACCGTATCATTCAGCACCGGTTTCAAGACTTGGAGAAACTCACCAAATAAAACTTGAGTCTCACTGGACCAGATCAAGCAACAATAACGACTCAAATTTAAAAAAGACAAGAAGCATCTGCTTTATCAAGTGCTGCTACATACACGGCGTTGTGGATGCAAAAATGTGATCGCATTGCCAACAAGTGGGTTCCTTGACCACCTGATGTTGCTTAGGTAAGTGGAACAATTTGCAAATTTTTGGTGGCAAAAAATGTCCAGCTATAAGCTTCGATTGTCTCCTACGATTTATCTGCAATCATCTAAATCAACAATATTCTCAATTTTTGAAACTCAATGAAGATTTTGGGCACAATTTTTTGACTCTAATCAAATAAAATTCCTTATATAACTCCTTAGTAATCGTACCTTTTGCACGATATGTTCTTCTTCAACTATGCATATGAAAAAGGTCTCTGGAGCGTTAGATCCAAGAGTCAATTCTACCTCGGATCTTACTAACGCCAAACTCCAAGTAAATCTTACTTCCAAATTTTGGCGCCAATCTCCCATCTCGCATTCAATGGTAACCACATGTGTAGGCTCACTTTGATCTATTTGCTCCAAAGATTTGTTCCTTTCATTCTGCTCCTGTAATAGGAGAAATTTCCATACAGAGTCGACCTACCAATATGGTATTTGAATGTCACAAAGATAGGATCAACAACACATTTGATAATATCAGCTCCAACGCATATGTTTTCTTGCCAACCTTTATCCATAAGAGAAGCAAATAGATTGTGTGATACTTCTTTGAATACGAATGAAGTTTGTGTTCTGTAAATAGTACTTGCAACAACGAATAAATCAACCATCACAGTAATAGGCATGAACCAACTCAAGCGAGTTGCTTTACTGCCAATGCTTGGCTTCATTGAGCAAAGGAAATCCTCTCGCATTTGAGCCCTAAACGCTTCAGTAGTCGCCATATTAAGTAAGGGCCATGCTTTATCTGAGAATTTTGGCAAAGCAATGGGTTCAGCACGACCATAATCTCCAACCAAGCTTGGATGATAAAATGAGTTGTAAAAGAAGATAGATTCTTTAAGCAATTCTTTATGACTCCGGGATCCTTTACTAAGTTCCCCAATTTCTGCATGGGAGACACAAATCACTTGAAGAATACTCTTTAGATCTATCCGATCTTCATATGCAGAGGGATAGAGGGATACAAATCTGACAAAATACCAACACTACGCATTAAAATATTTCACTTGAATTTATTGAAATGCAAAGAGTTGCTAAAAAGAAAGATGCTAAGAAGAAAGAGATAGTGCTAAAATAAAATAAATATGCTATATGAGGAAGAGAAGGAGTATGAAGAGAGGGATGCATCTAAAATAAAAGAAAATTGCTACTTGAGCATAAAAAGAAAGATGCATCTAAACTAAAATAAAAGTGCTACATGAGTATGAAAGAAAAGATGCTTTTAAAATAAACTAAAAATGCTACATGAGTATAAAAAGAAAGATGCATCTAAACGAAATTAAAAGTGCTACATGAATGAGTATAAAAAATAAAGACGCATCTAAAATAAATTGAAAGTGCTACATGAATGAGTTTTAAAAAAAAGAAGCATAAAAAAAAATTCAAACAATCAAATTAGAAATCAGGAGACACTTACAGTTGCAAGCCGATTGTCGTGGTAATTGGGCAGGATGCAACTTTAGTTTCCTTCGCATATACGCATGTTGCACCAAAATTTGTGAAACAGCTCGAGTAGGACCTACATCAAATCCTATAACCTTGGCTTTGTACGCACCTGTGATAGATTCACCACCATGTCGCTTAGCATCTTGCGCATAGCCACCCATTTTTCCGGGTCGCATGGAAACCCAAGAATTTAATTCGATTTTGGGTGGTATCCATTTGTCTTGCTCATTCTTCTCGTTGAAGAGTACCACACTTTGGATGTAACTCCTTGGCCTCATTGTGCACTTAATCGCAATTCACAAGCAACCACGATCAAGCATGGTCCAAAATTTGAGTTGATCCAATCCTAGGAGTACCAGTTTTTAGGAGAGAGTGATGAGAGTCTAAAGGATAACTCAAGACAGACCTAGTATTCTTCATGCCTTATCAGAACAGTCGCAGAGCCGCAGAGAATTAATCAAAGACTTATTTGGCCCAACAGACGTATCAAGATTTCTAACAAACATTTTGCCGTTACTGTGGAACAAGCGTGGTTTCTATAAACCCTAAAGATTTGCACTGGACGTATGATTTGTTGTGCTAGTCGTGATTCAACATAACCTCATGTTGCGCTCTTCCGCGCCGCAAGCGAGCGGGAATACGCGGGGTTTTCATGATACATCACCGGCACTTCGGCCACATCAGCAGATAAAACTTTCAACCGGTCAGTCTTGAAAAAGAGCCTCGGGCTGTGGAAAACTCAACGCCCTATGAAGGCTTCGTTTTTTTTCTAGTATGGAGCAATATGCAAATTAAGGGGATGCTAAGTATAGGCCTAATAATCATGGAGATGCTCGTGTCCATAGCCTCCTAGGCAATCATCTGAATCAAATTGGTAGTTGGCCCTTGATTACTATTGTTTGAGAGTCTTGCTTTGATTGCTTGCTAGTCTTCCCTTCACAGTCTTGCTTTAGTTTTAGCGATCTAAGGCTTTTGTCATTTCTACCACACTTGAGGCACGAATGCTGCTCCAACATTCTCTCCCGCTCCAGCTCCTTCTCCCTCATCCTCTCCCGCTCCCACTCCCTAATCCTCTTCCGCTTCCACTCCCTCTCCTTCTCCCTCTCCCTCTCCCTAATCTTCATATATTACGGACTATACAAATACTTACACACTTTCAGACTTAATTATATTACACCCATAAAATGATGTATATGTGAAGATAATGTCTTTATCCTCAATGATCTTCATATTTTCATGAAGACCCAATTTTCATAATCTTTCTCTGTCTCCCCCTCTCTCTAGTCTATGTTTTGTCAAGACTATACACACTACACACAACAAACCTCAACTGAAAGAATCAAATTCTTTCCCCAAACAACAAAAACTGATGATGTTAATTTCAAAACAAAGCATTTACGCAAATCTATGGTATCAACTATACGTAGAATACATGTGTGCAACAATTGTGAGTCGCTCTTGAAGTAGAAGATGTAGGATAGTGTTGCTAGAAGCCAAAGGGGTTTGGCTAGAAAAAATGATGTCTTGGAGAGGGTTCAAAGCATGGGTTGATCTCTGAGGGCCTCTAGTGCTGAGTTATCCCATATGGGTTGTCATGCACACCTCCTAGTGTACACCTCTTAAGGAGAGAAGCTCTTGAGTAAAGATTTTCTCATTCTACGCATTCCTTGTGTTTGTGTATGTGCCTTGTGCTTTCATCCATCACCTATAATAGGTTAAGGGCCCACTCATGTGTATTGCGTGAGTGCTGGATTCCATTGAGGCGTTTTTTTGGAGGTCGTTGCGGAAGGGGCCGATTTGGAGCTTTCGGGAGAAATTTTTGATCTTTTTGGAGGAGTCTTGTCTATTGGAGGTGCGCATAGGCTGAAGTTGCACATTGGAGCACTCTTCTTGGTCAATCTCTTCCTTTGATGCTCTACTTTCTATATTCCAAACCCCTTTTGTAAGCGAAACATTGTTTTGTTCAAGTTGGTACTCTTGTGAGTTTGCACGTGATTTGTGAGGTGTTGACGCTTTAAGAGAAGAGTCTACAATCTGATTTTAGTGATTGGGCACTTGGATAGAGGTGTTGCATGTGTTTCATGCCCTCGGAGTGCTCAAAATTTTCATGTGGAGTCGTTTAATGCATTTGGGAGCACAAAGGTGCGGTTTTAGGCAATTTCAATGCAATTCAGGTTTTGAAGTACAAGATGAAGATAATGCTAGCGGAGAAGGACTTGTCGGAGATTGTAGGTGGTAGTGAGGAACCCCTTCACTCTACGCGTCATGCAAGCATACATGAGGAGGGAGAAGAAGGCATTTGCCATTTTGGCCCTCAATCGCTCGGATTCGCAACTCGCGCATATTTTTTCTTGCAAGACACCCGCGGAAGCATGGGCCAAGCTTTGCAAGATTCACAAACCCTAGAGTTTGGTCAACATTTTGTTTTTGAGGTGCAAATTCTTCACCAGCAAGATGGAGGAAGAAGACGGCATGTCGGCACACATCAACAAGGTCAAGGCTTTCGCGGATCAACTCTACGGTGCGGACATAAATCTAGAGCTTCGTAAAACTGGCGACATGGTTCTAGTGTATGTGCATCTTTATATTTATCGGAGTGTACTCCACATTATTTTTGAGAACCACAAGCGTTCATGATTCCCTCTAAAATATCTATGGATATGAGGGGTTATATGCCTAGAAGCCTTTGTATACAAATCTTATCATGTCCTAAATATATTTTTAATGTAAATGCACGTCAATATTTTCAGCTTTAAATTTGCTTATTGTAAGTATATGTTATACAACAATGTTCAAATTAATATCCCTTCTGTGCACTCACGTATACTTGTAAATGTTTAGTACATTGCACTTTGGGATATATACACAAATATACTCCTATGTAAAATGTTCTTAAACTGAAAGAAAACTTAGAAAAATATTTCATTGTGTAGATAAGTTTTTTTTTTTTATGAAGGTTTTCAAGTGATTTCAATTTTTCTTGAACAATTAACGAATTCATTTCTAAAATAACTATATTTAAAAAAACGTTATGTTCTAATATTTTTGAGTTAGTCTTTAGTATTCCGAATTTTGTAACAAAATTCTTTTTCATTAACTTTTCAAAATATATAATGTGTTGCTGAAGTTGTAAATAGATTTTTTTAACATAGAGTACCTAATAGCAAGATATATTAAACATCTATTGCACATAAAGTGTTGCAATATGTATTCAATGATTTATGAATAATTGAGGTTACTTCCTAATGAAAACATATTTGATTTACAGGTATGGTTTGCACTGCATAAAAAATCCAATTTAGTTTGCAAACTTATAATGTATGTATGAAGACAAAACTGAATTCAATCTTCAGATCTACAAGTTATGTCTTACTTTCAAGAGTAAACAAGATATTTATTCAAACTCGCCATTATCAACCTTAAGCTATTGGGTGAACTATCCATGTGATGGGATAAATGGTAGGTTTTATTCATGATATGGGCAAGGTCATTGATTTAACTCTTTAAGGTGGTGATGCATTTCATCATCCACTTGTTTGATAGAAGCTAGCAATTGGTAAATTCCTAAAAATAATTGTCACTTGAAATTGCCTAGTTGTAGGATATATATTTTTAATATATGTCTGTAAAATAATAAAGTTGTACAATAATTAATTTGAGACACATTAAATTGTGTTTGAATTTCTATTCAAATTACATTTTAATATAGGGTTTGCTTAGGAAATTTAAGCCAAAAGGTGGATCCAAGTGGACTCCTTTATGAAATCAGTTGTTTGTGCAAGGAAAATTGTACTATGTATATGAAGATGAAATACATGTATATGTATATGTATATGTATGTATATCATTAATTTTTATCATTTTAATGATGATTCAAAGGTGAACTTAAATATAGAAATACTTCATTTGAAGTATGACTTACAATTTTTAAATATACCTCAAAAATAGCAACTTAATTCATCATTTAGAAGTTCCAGAATTTGATGTATTCAATAAATTTAATTTTTATTTCATTCTTTGTCGTAATTTCTTTTAATATTAATATCTTTTGGTTAGGATATTACTATTCTTTTATTGAGATTCAATTTCTTTGCAATATTTACTCTTTTTTTCCTTTCAGAAATCTTTGTGAATCTTTTAAACGCCATAAAATTTCAATTCTAATGGACTTGATTTTATATTCTGCATCAAATTTTGAATTCCTATATGAGAATGTTTATTTTATACATATGTATCATAAGAGAATAGCTGTAACAAAAATCTCATTCACCAATTATTCAACATATCAATTTCACTATACATTCAAATATCTCAACAATGAATATTACATTTGTAAAGTGACATTTTATAATGTAATTTTTAATTTTCTTTATAAAAATAGAAGACTTTAGATGCATTTTATACAACTAGAAAAACAAACACAACACATTAGAGTTATCCACAAAGTCTCTTTCAATTTGGATAAAATATCACAAATTTTGCTTTAATATACTCTCACCTGTTCACTCTTAATGGTTAAAAAGTATCAAAGAGCTTGATGGTCTATAATTATCAAGTACGTAAGAGCTTGGTAGTTTTGAAACTCATGGAAAACATTTTTGACCATTAAGAATATAGGCAAAAAACGTTTCCTTGAGTTTAAAAACCATCAAGCTCTTACACATTTAATAATGATAGATCACCAAGCTCTTCCATATCTTTTAACTATTTAGAGTGAACAAATAAGAGTATATTAAATCAAAATTTATAGTATCTTATTCAAATTTAAAGTAACTTTGTAGAATACTCTATTGTATAGTCATACCAATACCTACATCACATATCAAAGATGTTTAAACTTTAACTATGTTTGATATATTACCATAAAGTATAGATTTTATTTAATAAGATTCAAGTTATAATTTAATTTCTTTATAAAATTTTCTGAAGTCCATTAATATCAAATACTTATAAATGATCATTTAAACCATGGTTTTTCCTAAATTTGTTGATCAAACTTCAAATTCGATAAATGCATTCATAAGATTGTGAAGTTGGAAAACTAATTATCTTCAAAAATTTAATCTCTTTTCATGTGTTAGTAAAATCACATATATCTTTAAAACATATAAAATAATATCAAAATATATTAAGCGTCTATTTTATTAAATTGATATTCTTATTTTTTTGTTAGTTTTATTTGTTTACTGTGGCAGCTCGAATCTCTGTAATCGTCAAACCAACGTAGGAGTGTTTCGTATGGTCATAAAGCAGTTATTTGTTTGTTAGTTTTGTTTGTTTACGGTGGCAGCTCAAATCCCTGTATTCGTCAAACCAACGTAGGAGTGTTTCGTATGGTCATAAAGTAGTTAGTGAAGAAGTCTATAGAGAGCAAGTTTCACACAATTTTGAATCATGTATGGCATGTATGGCACCTTTATAAAAAACGATGGTGAAATCTCACTAAAATTAGAATATAGAAATTAAAAAGGTTTTTTGAAGTCTCTCTTAGAATGTACAAGTAAGATGTTTGATCTTTGTTTTATTTTTCTTATTAATAATTAAAAATTAATTTGATTTTTAGTTTTTTTATCCATAAAGTCATCTTGGATTTGAAGAATCACCAAAGAATTTTACTTTATTATATTCTAATTTTTTCACTTCAAATAATTAAAAGGTGTGGAAGATCTTCATGCTCTATCATTATTAAGTGTGTAAGAGGTGTGTAAGAGCTTGGTGATCCTCAAAAGTTTCAAAGGTTTTTTTAGCATAAAGAAAGGAGCTAAGAAAACTTTTGAAAACGTTTGAAGACCACCAAGCTCTTACACACCTCTTAAACGCCTCTTACACACCTAATAATGATAAACCATTAAGATCTTCTACATCTTCTAACTATTTGAAGTGAAGGAATAGAAGTATAATAAAGAAAAATTCACGATATCTTTTTCAAAATTTGATGGACTTTAAGGATAACTCCAATACATTGAATGCATCATCACTTTAGTTGGTTTTATACAAACATAGTGAACTCTTACATCCGTGGCAATTACACAAAGCACACTATAACAGATAAAAATGATTATATGTGAATAAATTAGGCCAATCAAGTTATGGAATAAATAAAGGTATGTGCATGTAGGTCTATAATATGTCGCGTCATTTATGAACATATTACAGAAGACACGAGCATAGACATCCTTGAGTCGACCTAGAAAACATCCTCACGTCCTGTACCGTGTGTTGTCAGATACAGCCGCGCTAAACGTAGACGTCTCACAAAGCATGGTCACGTCATTCTGCAATCGTGCCTATGTTCTCGGGGACGGCTTACAAAACATGCACTACGTCACGAATATTGTTTGTGGAAGACATCATCATGATAAGAGATTCGTCGCAGCTAACATCCCTAGGTCTTGTAACACGTGTCACGGAAGACACCATCGTCATCACAAAGACGTTCCCTCGAACATTTTGCCATCATTCACAAACATGTTATAAAAGACATAATCATCATCACATAGTTGACCCATAATACATGCTCACGTCCTGTACCGCGTTTTGTAAAAGACAGCCGCCGCTATATGTAGACATCGCACGAAGCATATTCACGTCACCAGTTGAGCATGCACCGAGACATCCTTCGCGATCACCCCAACATCCCTACGTCATGAACAACAAGTAGAACAATACATCTCGCGTAACATGCACTAGTCTCGGTGAGCATCCATACGTCACATTGCAAAGCATTTGTACTGTACCATGGGAGTGATGCCTGCCAGTCACAAATACGTATTCGCATCGCATATGCATAAAACATTTTAACAACACAGTTCAATAGTGATAACTATTTAGTCCGTGACCTCAAATGGCGTAGAGTCCACATCTACGGGTACGTCCACCACACATTGATCTACTATGCATCTACTAGTTGCACACGCTCCAATGTCATTGCTTGCTGTTGGTGCTCCCAGAAGTATCTGTTCTCTCATCGGCCTTTATCTGAGATTGCACATAAACATATGCCAACAACAATTGCGGTTAAACAAGGCCCTCGCAATGACCATAGGCAGGTGTATTTCTCATAATTGGGACGTTCTATATATGCATGGTACGTTCTATACGTGCATGAACGCTGGACCCTCATCCCATACGAAAACAAAGTTCTAGACGTCTCCCAACAGATAATTCAAGCTACATCACAGGTTAAGACGTCTCTTGGGATGTTCTATCAAACAAGCGGACGCTCATGGAGTCGTGACAGCGTCTCAGTTGACGTCTACTAAGACGTCGTGCACAACGTCCGTGTTGTACCTCAGCGTTAAGCTGTGGGTCACCTGCGTCTGATTCGTGGTGCATGTTCATTTCTTCTTGGCCGCCCTTGCTCTTGTTGATGTGCCACCCTGCACTTGTGTAATGACATCATGTCATAGACTCTTTCTACGCAACGTCCTAGTATACTATGAATGACAATCGAAAAACCACTTTGACATTGCATAATTTGTCGTATTCAACGCCGCAAAGGTGAATTTCAGACAATCATGTGAAGCGTATATACAAGTCCAAGCATGTCAGTGCTTCTACATTTCCCAACCTTCTCAGCCGCACTCCCCGGTTTTGACAGGCCCGCTTGCTTTGTTGAATCTGGCTTGGTCGGTTTGGATAGCCCCGTCGGCTTCGGTGTGTTGGTCTTCCCCGGTTTAGACAATCTTGCAGGCTTCGGTGTCTTTGAAGGTGCCTTTGTTATGTTGTCGGGCTTAGTAATGCACCTTGCACTTGTCGCGGAACCCCCCGGTGTGTCCACAACCTCCTGCACTTCCAATTCATCACTACTATTTGAAATGCACGTATTCACACTAGACATTGAAGTATGGTATGCACACCAAAGACTCATGACCTCCCCTCCCTACCCACGTCATCAAATTCAGTCTAACTCCCCTACTTGTCATCATGCAAGCTTTCATTCACACACATTACAACTTCAGTTCCATACACTTCACACTCATGACGAGGACAAGGAAAACATACATCGCATTCAAAAATACACCATGCTGAATTGCCTAGACAGAGTTCCAAAAAACATCGCAGTGTTCCAAAACATGTCTGTGTGATGTCTCCACAAACGCGAGGATGTTTCGGTAGACGTTCGTGCGCTTCCTAAGTCGTTCTGCAGACGTCATCCACAAGGTGGTTACGCCTCACAGTTCCAGCATATCTACCCTCAGCTCTTTACCTGCTTGGTCTGGACCATTGTGTTTGCATTGTCACTGCAGCCAGTATCAGAAATAACTGCTGGAACCACGTATAGGTCGCACGAGAAGACATTGAACATCTCCGGTCACATCCAGCTGCATTTGCGACGACATCAATGCGCGTTATGAAACATCCTAACGTTGTCTAAGACATTCTCTGACGTCACCTACTATGTTCAAGACGCTAGTGGAAACAGATGGATGTTTATAGAAGCATTTTCAATCACATTGACGTCTACAAAGGAGATCTTTACACATTTGGCAAACAACATACAGCAAGCTTGACTGTACATGCACACAACGCATAAATTGTGACGCACCAGCTTCACTACCGCAGCCTCTCGGAGTGCGGCCATCTGTGTCGACCGTGTGCCCTTCCCCTTGGATACTTTCCACATCTGCTCCGTCTTTTCCCTGGACTCCTCAGTCGCCCTCTTTGCCACAGGAAAGTTCCATTGCTTGTCGGTGATATCAGGTGGCTTCCGTTGTTTCTGGTCGATCAGTCGGTTGAGCCTGAATCGTCTGTTGGTCAGCGCCTTGTTGACTCGAACAAAAATCCACCCCGGGTCTATTGTCTTCCGGCCATTCTCTTCCCTCACCTCCCATCCTGCAAATTCACGCATCACGCATGCACTAGAGTCATTCACGGCGAAGAAACAGTAAAAAGAACAAGAGAGACAGTTGCAGGGTAGAAGCATGCGAAATGCGACGTGCATGTTGTGATTGAAACGTCTCCTTGTCAAAGGGGACGTTTCCATGTACATCCTCACACGTCTCATAAGACATCCTTAGACGTCTCCATGAACATCCGTTAACGTCCAAGAGGATATCTGCACATCACTTTCAAGACATGGAGAATCATGTGTATGGAATGTCAAATCATAACGTTCATATGTGATAGGCAACAGCAGAAAATGAGATGAGCATGTCGTTTGTTTCAATTTTGCACTACGGCTTGGGAGTTTGTGGCACAAATAAGAAAGGTGTACATGCCCACACGCACTTCAAAAATCTTTCCATCGCCGGCTCAATCTGCTTGGGAAATTTTTTACATAGATCCAAGTCCCTCGAGAGCAGCCACAAGTCATTCTCGAACGTTGACACCAATGCCCCGTATGGGTGGCCATTTTGGTCCACAGTCAGCGGTTTCTTGTCCCAATCCCGCTCCCTAGTGCCGCGCTGTCGCTGAGACGGAGGCGGTGTCTCCTCCTCTTCCGTGTCCTCATTGAGGGTTATCTTCGTCCTCTTCGTCGGGCTCATCGTCGTCCTCCTGCTTGGAGTGACTGTCATACCCTCGGCTGTACAACAAAAAACCTTGCCTAATTACATGTTAATATCACATACCATAGCATTCCAGAGTACATGTTGATGTAGCAACCCCTTCCACAACAACCCACGATATAGTACAGCATAGCATCTCAGAACATGGCAACTCAGATTATGATGTTGCACTTGCGTCATGGAAGCGGATCATGGACTTGATACAGCTCATTCACACGAGCAATGGTTCTCGGATGTCCGGTGAGACGTCTCTATGTTTCATGGAACGTCCCCATCTCGTGTATGACGTCTGCGACATAGTCACCTTACTCAATGATCAACAAAGCCCATTCTCACAGATGAATCATTCCAGGACACTTGCGACATTCTATTGTCCGCCTTCGTACATAAAAAAGCTATATGCAACAAAATTACGTCTGGCAGGGGACGTCTCACGAGACGTGAGCATGTCTTCTACCATGTTTCCAGGGATGTCTGGCTAGATGTAAATATGTCATCTTCCGTGTTGCCAGGGAATCCTGCCTAGACGTAACCATGTTTAATGCTGTGTTGCCATGGACGTCTGGCTAGACGCAACCATGTCCTAAACCGTGTTCTAGGGGAAGCATTGGCACATAATCGTGTTCAAAAATTCCACAAATGCTTGCAATGGCTCACTGTCCCGATCACATTCTTCATCACCATGTTTCGGTGGAAAACAAGGCTGTAGAATTAGGAGCTCAAGCGCAGACATCCAACCCAAACATATGTGGTGACATCTATGTTGACATCTCTGGAGGCATCTATAGTGACATCTCTGATGACATCTTTGGTGCCATGCCCGATGACATCTCTGGTAACATTGCTAATGACATCTCTAGTGACATCTATGATTTAAATAAATATGGTGCATGCTGCAAACATGAAGGCATACACCGGCTTGAAAAACCGCTAATTTCCAAGTTGTGACCGCCCTTTCCAGTTGTGTCTGGGATTCAAGTCTTTAGCTAGCAGCTACACTTCCTCGTGCAATACCATTCTACATCAAGATTTACGGTTTCTACAACTACTAATCTCTATTCTCTCTACAACTAGTTGTAGAGATGGTTTTCTACAACTACAACTACTGTTCTCCACACCCATTTCAACAACTACTAATCTCTTACTATAGTTTACAATCATTCTAAAAATAGATGGATTTTTTTTTGAAAACCTCTACACTCTAAACTCTAACTTTAGAGAAATGAAGGCAAAAATGAGCTTGATGCAACCTCTAAATCCTCTTAAAGGTCTCATGACCTAACTCTGACTGCGGCAGCTAACCCTAACCGCCTCTGGTCATCCAGTGAACTGGATGAAAGTCATCCCAGTAGATGATCACAGTGACATCATGGACATCATCTTGGACATCATCTTAGACATCTTCATGGACGTCATCTTAGACATCTTTTTCGACGTCATCTTAGTCATCTTTATGGACGTCATTTTAGACATCTTCATGGACAGCTGGATGTCATCCTTGATATCCTTCCAAACATTCCAATGTTGGCTATTGACTGTAATTTTTTAATTTATATTGCACTCAGATAAACTTAAAGACTTCATATTACTAAAACGTCTTAGTTTTCTAAAAAAGTTTTACTTGTCTGAGAATTTGTTAAAATGTTTTTTCACAAGATTCTAATCAAATAAAATATGATACAAGTACAATTTTATTTTTAGACAAATAAAACATCTTACACTTGCGTCTAAATGCTTATAAGTATATCAAGAAATATGAAGTATTTGACAGTACCTAATTTTTTAATTTTAAAACCACTGTAATAAACATGATGAAAGTTGAATGATGAGTATGGGTGTTTGCATGGTATGGTTCATCAACTTCTTTGTCAAAGTGCAAAACTTTGCTCTTCTTTTTAATCTTTTAGAACTTCATAAATAGAAATTGATGGTAGAAGTTTAAAAATTTTGAACTACTACAACTAAGTAATGTCTTATACCAATGCCAAAAAAAGAGGTCAAAAATAACAAACATGCACTCCAAATTGATGTTTGTGTAAAACATTGGTGCCTTGTTGTAGTGCACAAGTACACACAAAAATTATGAAAGAGAAAAGAAGGTTGTGGATGGAATTTTCAGCTATAAATTTTTGATAGCACAATGTCTTGAACGAACATGTCATTGACAAAAGTAGAGGTGCATGTTTCACCTATGAACGTCGCACGCCATAATCCTGCTCCGAGAGAAGACGTATTTGCATTGCAAGTGTTGCTGCTGAGACGTACCTTGTGCGCCCCGGTGGATGATGCAGACGACATCGCGCACATTGTTTGAGACATCGTGAACGTCCGTGTTGTGTCCTCTCAGAAATCGCGTACATAGACTGAGACAAACGTGCTTGTCCGTTGTCCTCTATGGCGCGTCATATGTCTCAGAGGATGTTCTTTCAGCCGTCACGGATGACCTTCCCAACCTCCATCCACGTCAACAATTACATCAGTCCGTACTAGCACGATGTCTCCTATGTCGACTCGGATGTCTTCATCGATGTCCAAAGAGACATTGTATGTGACTTCTGCAAACGCAGTCGGCCATCATTTCAGATGGAGACATGTGGCTATGTTGAGTGAGAAGTCGGACCGATGTCGGTCGATGTTGTGGATGACGTACCGATGTCGGACGTTTGAACATGGCCCCGTCAATGTGAACGCAGGCTACGTCCTCTTTCGTGTTGCAATGGACGTCTTGGGAAACACGCATCGCTGCATGGTAGTTGTCTGCGGCGATGGAACCTGGGAATGCAAAAGTGCCTGCATTAAACGACATCCATGATCTCTTTTTGTCATCATCATTAGAGCATCAACATAAAGTACATATTGTTCCAGAAGAAGAGAGTGAAGTACAACTCGCAACACGCCGGTTACTTTATTTTCTACACTGAGTAACTTTTTCAGTGCTAATTTCGTCTACATATATATATCGCGTAAAGCTTATCTTGCGGCCCTATTTTGTTTGCAGTTGTTGTCTACGATATTCCCTCCACATTCTTGTACACTCCTACGTACAATAGGTAACATCACTAGAGGATGTTGGTACAAATTATGTACAATTGCAAAGTTTGTACACCATCGGAATCATATTTTTCATAACATCATGAATCGAATTGGTCATTTTGAAAACATAATTTGATTGGAGCAACAAACTTTAAGAAAAGGATTTGCATGATTTGTGTGATTTGTGGCTGGAGCCTACAAAGGCGGTTTTTGATATCCCAGTTTTATGAGCTGCAGATACGACGATGAGGTGAATGAGATGTCGCCGCATAATTGGAAAGCAATGACGTATGTGAAGCAGGAGCGGCTACACATCACTGTTGACGACTTTGGATACCCGTATGGCAACATGGCAAAGATCATGGAAAAGGCCTGACATCCAGTCCGTATGCAAAGGATCTTGATCCCAGAGTGGGTTGGGGTGATCAAACGAATATAATGCCGCAATGCCTTGTGAAGCAAACGAATGAGAGGACGATCTGTCTCGTTTCAAGCAAAGAGTGCGGGAAATGTGGTATTTGCCCATCGTTACAAAGGTCCTCATCAGTGTCCGCTTGTTGCGAATGTCATTGCCAACACGCCACCTACAACATGCGCATGACTAGCGGGATGTCACATCAGACGTCGTGTACAACGTTATGGATGACCTTTTAGACATTGCGTACATTGACTGAGAGAGTCGTGATCGGACGTGCTCTCTTATGTCGCGCCTGATGTCATCACGTATGTCTACAGAGACATCATTTCAGATGTCTCTAAAGGCATCCCGGATGTTTAAGTTGGAGAAATACCGCCATATTCACGGAGACATTCAACCGTTCCGGTGGACATTATCTGCGACGTCCTACAGTGTCTCAGCGACGTCGTCTACTGTGTCACCGTGGACGTCTCTCCCAAGACGCCTTCATAGATGGCGGATGTATGCAGCGATGGTCAATGCGACATCCGTATGGACATCCCTTCAAACAATTTTGGAGACGCGCGCCCCGTCGTTGCGGATGTAATCGCTAAAACGTCATCAACAACGTGCGCATGACCGGCGGGATGTCCTAGCACACGTCAAGTATGCGACGTCACGGATGACTTTTTGAACATCATGTACGTCATCTGAGACATCCGTGACATTTCGTATGTGAGAGTTGATGTCTTCACAGATGTCCAGAGACACACCCTGTGTTACGTCTGTAGAGGCATCTCCGGCGTTTTAGATGAAGACATCTAGCTATGTTGAGTGAGACTGCCGACAATTCTGGTGGATGTTCTGTCTAATGTTGCCAATTCCTACGACCACTGTGCTGTGTCATTATGGACGTCGGCTATGTCCTTTGGCGTGTCGCAATGGATGTCTCAGAAAACACGCACAGTTGCATGGCGGATGCCTGCGGCGATGCAAGGTGGGACATCTATGAAAACAATGTTGGAGAGGCGGGCTTGTTCTTTGCGGATGTCATAGCTGACATGGCATAATATGATTGGAGCATCATCAGGTCCCCTGCCGAGACACGGTGCTCCTCGTCTTCTGTTCTTTTCCGTCTCCCCCTCTGCGCTCTTGCCTCATTGAACCTCATTCTCGGATTCTTCTCCCGAACTTGGAACACCGCAAAGGACATACACACCAAGGCGCCTCCTCGTCACCCGATCGATGCTTAGCTTACTAAATGAGAACAGGAGCTCAAATGACAGAAGAGGATTTCTTAACCGTCATTGCCTTTTGTCGGCCAAATAGACCGGGTCATCGAGCCCTAATTTGTGCCGGCGTATAAATAAAGTACCCCATGACATGGTCAGCTTCAACATAAATTAATTGGTTTCTTTCCAAAAAAAAGTTCCACGTGGCATCATATGATTGGTTTAGAGTGACGTGGACATTTGGAAATATGATGTGGAAATTCAGTTTCGAAATTAACCAGACTCTTGCATCTAACCCTCATGTCAGTACCGTATTTTCGATAAAATTGCGACAATCCTTTGTGTTGACACGTAGGACGGCACCAGTGCATCAGTGCATGGAGATATGTCAAGTTGCATGTTTTCTCCAATGTCAATTGTAGCATTGGCACAATGTTTTCTTTGACGTTCTATATTATGTCCGCCGCTACATGGAGATGTCCGCGTTGACGTCCCGTCCAACGTTCGCCGCTGCATGTAGACGTTAGCTTTGACGTTCGGTCTGACGTCCGCAGCTGCATCACAAATGTATGCGGAGATGTCTGATGGGACATCCCGGTAGACATCCATGAAGACAATGATGGAGACGTGGGCCCGTCTGTTGCGGATATCATCGCTGACACGTCACGAACAACGGGCACATGTCCGCCGGGATGTTCCGGCCCACGTTTGGAGCGCGACATCACAAATGACCGCGAAGACACCGCGCACATCGAGTGAGACGTTTCGTGCATTCCCAGGTGTTTGATGTCGCACCCGATGTCTTTGCGGATGTTTAGAGAGACACCTGTCTTGACGTCTGTAGAAGCATCCCGGACGTCTTAGTGGACGCCATATTGCTATGTTTCGAAAGGCATCCGAATGTTCCGGTGGACGTTGTCCAGAATGTCCGATGTTGTGACTTCTGTGACAGTGCCATGTCCTCCCGAACGTCTATCAACGTCCTCAACCGTGCCACAGTGGACGTCGCTGCCAAGACGCCCTACTGCATGACGGATGTATGTGGCGATGTTTGGTCGGACATCTTGGTGGACATCTATGAAGACAATGATGGGGACGCGGGCCCGTCTCTTGCGGATGTCATCGCTGACACCTCACGAACAACGTGCAAATGTCCGCCGGGATGTTCCAGCCCACGTTCCGAGCGCGACATCAGAGATGACCGCGGAGACACCCCGCACATCGAGTGAGACGTTTCGTGCAATCCTAGGTCTCTGATGTCGCGCTCGATGTCTTCACGGGTGTTTAGAGAGACACCCGTCATGACGTGTGTAGAAGCATCCCGTACGTCTTAGACCACGCCATATTGCTATGTTCCGGAAGACATCCGAATGTTTCGGTGGACGTTGTCCAGAATGTCCGATTCTGTGACTTTTGTGACGGTGCCATGTCATCCCCGACGTCTATAGACGTCCTAGACCGTGTCACAGTGGACGTCTCTGCCAAGACGCCCTACTGCATGACGGATGTATGCGGCGATGTTTGTTGGGACACCCTGGTGGACATCTATGAAGACAATGATGGAGACGCGGGCCCGTCTATTACGGATGTCATCGCTAACACCTCACGAACAACGTGCAAATGTCCGCCGGGATTTCCCTGCTGACATTTGGAGCGCGACATCACGGGCGACTCCTCACACATCTTGGATGTCAGCGCAGACATAGTCTACATGAACTGAAACATCCATGGGAGGACGTTGTATCTCATGTAGCCAACTATGTCTCTGTGGATGTTTATGTAGACATCCGCAGCGATGTGCTCAGAAGTATCCCGTATGTTTTGTAGGGTCACGAGGCTACAATGTTTCGGGTGACGTGTAGCTATTTGATGGGATGCTGTCTGAGACGTCTCCGACCGTGACTTACGTGCTTCTACGATGTCTTCCAGGACGTTGGCTATGTGAGCATTCACTGTTGTACAGTAAATGATAATGGGGATGTACCATGGGACATTGCATTTCACCACCGTAGACATCGTTGCGCTTTGAGGACGTCGTTGCGGACATCCCAATGGATGTCCACGGAAACATCCCCACGTCATCGAAGTCATCGTCAATCAGATGTCTTGCGGACGATGGCCTAAACAGAGTATGACGTGGCAGCTCGTCCAACGTGGATTTTTTGTGCCATGTAGGTTAAGTTCGGTAAATTTGGAAATTCCAAAATATATCCACGTGCATTTTCTACCATAAATGTTGAAAAATCCTCCCATATTATAAAACTCTATTTTTGTCCGACGTGGATTTTTAATATTATAATATTAGTAAATTATAATTTTATAAATATTTTAATAATAAAAATCAGTTTTTATATATAATATTTATTATAGAATATAATATTTATTAACATATTATTATTATAATAATATTATTATAATATTATTATATTCTTATGATATTATTATAATATTATAATATTATAATTTACAATTATTTTAAAGAATGGACGAATCAGAAATATTGCGAGTACAAGATATGGAATATAAAATCAATATTCCAAATTATATGGTGATTTTAAATAAAAGTATATTGGACAAAAAGGAAATAGAATTTAATAGTATGAACCGGTTTTTTATTTCCGCTCTTGCAATCCGCTGCCCATTATACTGAATTTTTTA
Organism: Pohlia nutans; assembly: GCA_022496805.1. NCBI lineage: Eukaryota > Viridiplantae > Streptophyta > Bryopsida > Bryales > Mniaceae > Pohlia > Pohlia nutans. Next base: position 5,133,280 of record CM040106.1, on the reverse strand, counting down.
CATCGAGCAGCATTTCACCTTGCATTCCAGTAAATTTCAAACACTAACCCTTGGTAAAACCGGAATCCAGTGCTAGCGTGGCAAAGCTGCGTCTTTCCGGATGTCCTGCGTCATGTCTTCAGAAACGCGCAGATGCACGCAGACATCTACGCGTTTTTTCCGAAACACGCAACTCGCCGAACCATCTAATTTCAAATTATCTTCAACAACGTAGAGACATCCCTCTGTTGTGCGAGACATCCATTAAAACCGCAAAGACATGACAGGGATGTCTCCATGTCTTCCGAAGACATGACCAAAAACACGGGTTTCTTATAGTGTGATATTACATACCTAAGTCAAAGTATTGGAAAGAACATTGTATGGGAAGAGAGATACGTCAAACCCTTTGCGGTGGACATTGATGCAGTTTGCACTCTTATCAGCCGGCAGTCGATACAAGTGATGGCTAAGGAAAAACCCATCGACCAATTTCTCACGCACATCGTGAACATGGCGGTCACACTTCTGCATGGTGATGGAGCGGCCTCCAATGTGGTGGTGTTGGGCTGATCGTTGAGTGCTCATTTAAAGGAAGTTGGGAGGGCTTTCTAGTCCCGCACAGTTTCTTTCTCGTTGTGCGGTTGATGACTATCCACCGTGACTTCCATAAGATTACGGTGTACTGCGATGAAAACTCTCAATCTGTCCTTGGAGATAGCCATGGTCACAAAGTCTAGTGGAGCAGATACAAAGTTAGGCTTGCGGACCCCTCCACTCCACTGCATTGAGGTGTCGGCTGCAAACCGATACATGCATGTTTGAAGGAGGTCGAGCAAGATGTTGGCGATGATAGAGGCACAAATGATTCACCTACCGGCAAAGGTTGTGGCAGTTTTGGAAATACTCATGGAGACAAACGATGCTTTGATTGTGGCTGTGATTTGTCCTCGGGATCGGAGTTGCAACAGCCCAACGTAGACAACGGCCATGACTTTGATGATGTCAGTATTGATCATAATTTTCCTCTTTAGATCGGGAATCGCTCCAGCTATTAGAAGCAGAAATTACATTAGAAGCAGTGACATTGCAAGAGGACAGTGTTGCTATTGAAGTGCAGCTAGCGATAGCGCGGCTGTTGGTGGTGATGCTGGTCTGCCGTTCCCTGATTGCCATCTTAGGAGGCATAGATAATGTGAGCTCTTCAACAAGGATCATGCAGTGTTTGGCTGAGCAATGATTCAAGTCTGCCTTCTTGAGGAGGTTTGCAATGAGAATATTCTAGGGGATACCGATGTGGGTGTTATGTTGTTGTTCGAGCACAAGTCCCTTCCGATGACCACGATGCGTTGGCCATTGAGCCGTACTTGATTATAAGGTGGGCGACTTCTATCGAGGATCGTCACGCTCTGTTGTAATGGTGCTAATATGGAGGAATTTGAGGATGGAGGATTCCAATGGCTTCCCAAGAATCCTTACCACTCAGTGCGTCGCAAACTCTTGCCCAAAGATCTCAATCCTATATCCAAACTGAAGCATAGGACATGAGCAATGGAGGTTCGAAAGGTCAGTTCTCAAAGTTGTTGTAGGAATAGATGCTGTAAGAAGTTTTTTTGAGAGGAGACTAGGAATGTCCGCCAAAAGTTCTATGCCTCCACATTTGAGGCAAGAAGGCAAAGTGCTTATGTTGTTGTGAGTCAGCTTCATGCAAGTCCGTTGAAGGGAAGCAGGTTTATCACTCTTTCCAATGTTGATGTCTATGGGAAAGCATGGTGCGTCATTCAAAATCCACATACCATGTATACAAGGTTGCTGTGGTGGGAGGATGTGTTAGCTGGACTTACGGTAACTCAGGAGTTGTTTGACCTCGTCCTTACACAATTCAAGCCCAAGCAACTTTACGAAAAATCTTTGATGAGAACTCTGAAAAGATGTTGTATGAGTCAGACTCATCGCCAATAAAAGAGTGGATAATTTGAAAGTTGTGCCATCCGTGATGAATTGGAACCACATGCGAGATCAAGTTAACTATGTGAGCACATCAACTGCTTCACTCCGTTGCTTTCAATTGCACTTGTTTGATATAGAAATTGTATCGGCTGGCAGCCAATACGGTCCAAGTCATTTTCTCTCAATACATTCAGTCAACTCCTCAACGCCTTTTGGTCATTGTACCACTTTGCATTGGCTGCCAGCCGATACGATTTCTGCTAATACGAACTGACTCGTCCATTGTGGTCTTGTTCCATGTGAATGAGAAGTGCAACCGTAGGCCTGTCTCGCATTCCTGCATCAACCAGGTCCATAGGAATCACTTCAAAATTTTTGAAGTCAAAGCTGTTGGGAGCTACTTCTTCAAATAAACCAAGTGCGACTTTCTCGTTGAATGCATTTCTAAATACCCAAGAGGATGTGATGAGTGGCAGTCGTAGGTGGATGATAGAGATTGCATATGAATAATCAGAGGGCATGTCGAAATATATACGCTAGTTGGAATGCTCAATCTGTGCAAAATTAGTCGGAGCTTGTCTATATTATTTATGACAAGATGGATACGACCAAGACGGCTATTCTAAGAATGCAATGAATCACTAAGGCCATTGCAAGACTTGGCCAGATTCCCATCTCTTGCAGTGGTATGTTGACGCATGGCCATGGTGACGGTGCATATGCACATTATTCAACCGCACTTTGGTCGGGCGACTCTAACTTCACTATTTCCTCTCTGTGTCGAGTATTGCGAGCTTTGGAGTGACCGCCTGTTTATGAATCTTGTTAGTGTTTTCTACTCCCCCAAGTCTACAAAGTCTTGCATGGGACGAGGATAGTATGCGCGCGGGGAACAGGTAGCGAGGAGCGGTGAGCAGTGAGCGGAGAAATGTTGGATTTAGAGCAGAAATTTGAGGTCAACCGTAGTCAACAATACTATAATTAGTAAATATTCAAATATTTGAATATATTTAGTAAATTTTTGGACCTATCACCTTGGAATATTTAGTACCTAGAACCGTGGAATTGGTGCATTCTAAAAAAATTCACGGCACATGAAAGGCATACTCTATGCCTATGTCCGTGAATCACTGACCCAATACCACTTAGAACAAGATGAAAATTTTATTTATTACACCCTAGTTATGGACCATTCAGTGGATTAGACATAGACTTCTTACATGAAAATTATTTGAAATGAGAAGCAAGCTGTTGATATAGACCAGTTACGGCTAGGGTGCAAATTAGAACAAATCCTATAGTTGGCTGAAGAATAGAACTCGAGTTTAAAACCTGCAATAGTGGCCCTTTTAGTCTCTCTACTATTTCATTGATTTGAAGAGTATGCAGATCATACCTACAATGGAACTAGAAATATTGAACCACTTTAGGATGTTGAGTGAGTCAACAGTCCACTCTCAAGAACTAGCTTCACTTTGTTGAAGCTAAGAGTCGGTGCATGTATGAAAGCAACTACATCATCATCAAACCCAAAATGACCGTGAAGACAAAATAAAAATGTTTGCAATGAGTTCATTGACTGCGGCCTCCCTTTGCCTTGAAATAAAGGTAGGAATGTCTCCTTGAAATAAGGGCAGGGCAGTTTGGGAATTGGGAAATTGTAAAATGGTACTACTGAATCGTCGGAGGTGTGCCGGACTCCAATGTGACGATGCAACCCTGGGCAGGGACAGGAACCATGTCCACCTACTGTAAACGACATTTGACTTCTCTAGCACTGGCACAATTGTAGGCTTGCTTGAGGGATGGACTCTTCTTGTTGCGGCGGACATTTTTGCCGTGCCGCCGCTTAGAAACGTCATCAGGGAATGTTGGAGTTGCACAGGTTGACAAGTCAACGAGGAGAAGGTGGTCTTGGATAGCACAACCAATTGAAAGATAAATGCAAGAGATGGAACGAAGTCCAAGTTCATTCCCTGGACGAGCTTTAAGCCCTATCCAACATTCATGTCATTCCGTACATACTCCAAAACCGGTCTACCATTCCTCAGAAAAGGTGAAGAACAATATTACGAAAGTGTCGAATAACAACCGATACGAGAGTAGTCGATGGTAGCTGTTAACGGTAAATTTAAAGCTACTGGTAGGTCTACCGATCTGAGTTTTTAGTCGGGTAATTTTCCAACTTACCACAGAAAGTAGATCTAGAAAAATATTTTTTTACCGATCTGACCTAACTGTCACATCTAGTTGTACTGTTGTATAAAAGCAATGGAGCCAAACTCATTGGCACGCCACATTTTCCAAGATACATGATTACTTTGTCATTTTCCTTGTCCTTCTCTGTTTCCTTTGTTTACCGAGTAGTCCTCTCTTGATATTGCTGTGTGTGATTCTGTTCTATATACACTGATCTGGAGACTATCGAGTTGGCATTGGTAGCATTTGTTCGTGATTTCTCTGTGCTCACTGAACTTTCTTCTTCCGGTAGCAGTTATTCCCTCCAGAATTAACTACCAAACAATCAGTTACAAAGAAGAGCTACCATTTGGCGACCATCTAGTGTTTCGAATTCTAGAATATTTTCCTTCCCGATCCACTGATCAACCGATCCTAGTAGTCCGTACTATTTGGAAATCGTGTAACGTCGCGCACTTCATCTGTGTACGCCTACCGAACCGCTCAGATAACTTGTTGAGTCAAGCTGTTCAAAAAACCCACTTGGGTACATTTACAGTAATACAACCCAAGGAAACTGTTACCAATGATTAATTTAACGGATTGTTAAGCAATAATCTTATCATATAAACTGATAATGCAATATAAATTAATAACATGTAATATATGTCATTATATAATATACTAAAGTTTGACAATGTTTGGGAAGTCTTTGGTATTCCGAAACGACTAAAATATGGTCGTAACGAGTCGCTATTAACGACTAAAATGTGCTAAAATGTTCAAAATATGTCGCAAAATGTCCTTAAATTTTTCAAATATCTACACAAATTGAAGATATTATTTTCTAAGCACTCATCAAGAGTCGTTATCATTGGGTTGGATTAGCTCGTTTTATTGTGAATGCACCCACTTAGAAAATACAGCAATTCCACCTCATGGACCCACGACACACTCGATCTGCAGGACCACCTCCTCAGTTTTATCTCAAGCACCCTTCCACCGGAGCGTAAGAGAACTCATGTCAACACCAACGCGACAACACAACCGAGCGCCATCAACAACAACCCACCAAACGAGGCGTCCACAATTTCTACTGACGGCGGAAGAACTATCGACCCCTCAGGAGCATCAAACTACGCGACACCAACACTCTTCCACCTGACAGCGCTCTTTTCGTGACTCCGTACTGTATATTTCGATGGGTACTGGCGACGAGGTGATACTGAGATACAAAGAGCGCAAACGGTTTTGTTCACAGGCATTCTTTCTATCTTCGACGATTCAGGAACGACTCCAAGAACTACCGCCCGAAGATGCAACCGATTAGGAACTCTTTGCCACCCTCGAACCGCCACAACAATTGGACTTTGTTAGCAGAGTCTAGACTCCAACTGCCACATTTATGCTTAAGACAACTCCGACAAAACCAAGGACATGCCACATCTATTCATCATACGATTGCACCACTATAGCTTCCAAGGCGTAATACCTTGTGCAACAACAATCTTTTGGTCCGATGACATTTTCACATCCGCACAAACCCCATCACGTTCGTCCCAGACCCCTTATTTGATTTTGCACATTCTATGGCCATACCGACCATTCGTCCATCGCCTATCCGTACTCCTACCCGCAACCTAGACGCGTTGTGGCTCCGGTAGTACCAACCCCAACCTACGAACCTCTCGACGAACCAAGCGTCCCTGCCCCGCCACCTGGATGACGTACTGCTCTCACCTCCAGAAAAGCAGTACGGTACCCCAAATACAAATCTGGTAAGTGTCCTGAAACGCAGTGCCGCAAATTTGAATTTGCCATTCGGCTGAATGGAGAAAACAAAACCATGGTACAACTTGAATTGTTTGGTAATTCACTTACAGAGAAAGAATCTAACTGGTTTGACTATCAGAGAACGATACATTCAACTAACACATTGCGGGAGGTCTTTACCGTATTCAAACGACGCTACCGCATCGTCAAAACCGATGATCAAACATACATCCAATTCTGCACACTCAGCCAGCTACCAATTGATTTCGTGCACGACTACGCCAAACGTCTTCAGGAACTGGCAGAAAACCTAACCGTACCATGTGATGATATGTTTATGTTGAGCAATTTCCGCGTAGCCTTACTAGAATACTTGCAGGTAGCCACAGTAGGACTGCAACGCTGAACATTTTCCAAAGCCATCAACTTCGCACGCACTGCGAAAGAAGGCTTGCTGAAACCAAGGCGTCCAATCCCTGTTTCCACAAGTACCGGCAAAAATCCAAGGCGTAACATGAAGTGTTCTGGTTGCGGACGGATGGAACATCAATAGGTAACGTATTATCAAAACCGGACTAGCAAATACAGGAAGAGAACCGAAGCAGCCTCAGTACACCTAATCCAAACACAATCAACCATGACACCGGTAAACTGTACCAACACCCGACGTAATTCCCGTATTGGCACTCCGGTACAACGATACCCATTCAACATATGCGGATCACTCAATCACCCGGGACATTGATGTCCATTATTACTAGACGATGACGTCAAGAACGCAATACAGAAGAAGCTACCCCAAACTGTAGGATCTTTGGCAGTCATCATCGATGTGCGTACAGTTGACGTTTCCCTCGTCGGACGTCGAGCTGGAGTGAAACCCATCGCGAAGACCCAGCCGTACCGGAAGACGACACACGTACTACCGCAATACCTTGTACCATTGACGCTTTTGATTGGCAAGTGGAGGAGAAACTACGAGAAGAAATGATACAAACCGCACTCGATTTCACTACACCACCAGTCCCTCAGACCACTCCGAGTATCGACATGGAAATCTGCAACAGCAACCTCCAACAAATTGAATCACAAATAATAATAGTCAGTAAGCTTGATTTGATAAATATCACGAATTGCAAGAATGCGAACCATAGCGTGCTAAAAACATGCATAAATTTGACAGGTGATTACAAAAAGAAAGATGTCCAAGGAAACTGAGACAAACAAGAGTTTAAGGTCAAAGGTACAAAATCTTGAGAAGAAAAGTGCAGAAATCAAATTTTGGAAAGCCCTCCCTCACATGTGCCAATCCCCCCAACAATCACACGTGAGTATTAGTAGACATACACAAGGTGTCAGCAAAAAGACTTCAAGTTGTCATCCTAGCATATAATCTACTGACGCACAAAACCTTTCAAAATATTTCAAATAAGTATCGGCTGGCAACCGATATGCAATTGAAATCAACATCCAGTAGTTGGATGACATATAACTTGCAAGTTAGAGGTATCGGTTGGAGGCCGACATTGGTAGGTCAGTCAGAGGTAGGTTTGCCAGGTGGTAGATTACTATTTATAAAACATTTGTACATGCTCTAGACCACTGTGCAAGGGCCACTAAATTAGCCAACAAAATACTTACACTACTTTCAAACTTCACAATTCTAAAACCTTGGTGCCTCAAAATTCACGATACTGCTAAGAACAAAGCCAAATTTTTTCCTGTGCAAACCAGAAAACCGCCGCTACTATCTCAAAATCCGCCGCCAAACAAAATTTCCGGGAGGTGCTGCCTAAGTGAAAACTAAAATTGGCGGTTGCTCCCTATAGATGCAACATCCGTATCTCCAACTTCCTCCTTCTACGCTATGGAATTGGGAGACTAATCTGATGATAAATCAATCACGTCCTTCCTCTCGCTTTCATTTGATGTTTTGAAAGAACAATTGCAAAAATCAAGTTGCTCACACCTGCAATCCTTTTTTATCACCGCCACCTCGCGAAGTAAATCTATAGATGGACGCTTCACAAGGTCTGCCGCTTCAACATATGCAACGCTAGAATGAACCTCCAACTGTGATATCTCTTGGTGACAGTGGTAGTTCCAAAAGAAATCATCTGCGCGACTAACAATCGCTTGCACCAATGGATGGGGGGAGAGGGTTCTGTAGAAACATGCATCAGAATTATTAACAAACCTCAAGTACTCGGTCAATGAGCCTAGACACATAGGATGAGTAAGGAGAGGTGGATCTCCATGGGTTGGGTGTCTAGAATCCATAGTAGAGGCTTTGCACAAATTTCAAAGATATCGAGGAGGAAGCTTAAGAACAAGAAAAACAAGGAGGAGGTGTATGAGGAAGGGAAAGAAGTGAATGAAGAAAGAGAAGAAGTTTGCACATCCAAATATTGAAATGTTGGAACAAGAGAGTACTTCAAATGAATTTCACTTTTATGTGAGCCACCATTCAAACAAAGTACCTAGAGTACCCTAGAGAGCACTTAGTATTTTAGACCATGTACCTAGCGCTCTCAGTTGCATGCATTTACATTGATTGGTATCAATTGTCCTTGATTGTATTCAATTCCAAATCTTATCTTGGATATTGGAATGATTTATCAATTCCTAAAATTCATCATATACAATTAATTGAACACTCACTTCGAACAAAAATCGAACACTCACTTCCTTGAATATGCATTGAGCTATTAGTAGTGAGCAGAAGGCCATCAAGAATCAATTTTTGTTATCCTTGGATGAATTTTCAAGTTGCAAGAAGAGCTTCTTAGATAGTGGTACCGCCGGGCGACTAGGATTTAAAAGTGACGTGAGATGACCCGAGCCAACACGAATGGGCAACCAACACCTTGACTTTCCGTGTAGGAGAGCCTGGAAGAAACCATTTTGACGAGGAGTAGGCAACAATTCACCTAGAACGAGACCACAGTGTACGAGTGAGTCAATGAAAACAAGAACCGTATCGGCCGGCAGCCGATACATGCTCAAACGATGACCTGAGACATCCAGAGTAGGAAATTCAGGCACATGCAAGACGGGAAATGCTATTATGTGAGCAGTGAGCGGGGAGCGGTGAGGCAGTGAGCAGAGATTTTGGAAAAAAAATCTGGAATCTTTTTTATGAAGCACCTCCTATTACCGCAGTTTTAGAGTGTAATAAAAGAAAATTTTAAGCTAATGCATTTAATAAAAGGACCTATTGTCGTGCCTCGAAAGACATGTTCCCGCATAGTAAAACCAGGGTAAAAACATTCAAAAGCTTCAAAACAATGAAAACATTCAAAGCATTTGAAAAATTCATCAATATGCAATAGCTAATATGTAGGTAGTGACTCTTTGAGTCTCACCGCATTATAAATATAAATGAAAAGAAAAAAAATCAACAAGAAAACCATCAAAAGATGGAAACGATAAACAATCTCCTACAAATCAAAATAACTATAATTCTGAATCACTGCTAAGATCAATACCAGGTTGTTCATCACATTCACTATGAGATGAATCTGTACTAGCTTCTATAGCAAAATCGTCTACAAATGGCATTGTACTATTATTCTCTATTCCTGGACTACATCGTTTTTTTGGAGATGGTGGCTGTCTAGCTAGAACAGAAGCAAGTGGTTCAATATAAGGAAGAAGACAAAACAACTGTGGAGGGCTTGGACAGAAATCAACACGTCCAAAAAATGGACTTTTAGGCGATAAAAATTCCTCGGTACATCTTAAATATAAACATGCACAATAGTCATAACATGATAACATTGACATAGTCTGAAGAATAAATCAACAACAGAAAAAGCATTACCATATAATTATGTGCAAATTGAAATTTGGAAAGATGAAATTGACCAAAAACTATAGAATTTATTGAGTAGGTCATTTACATGTACTTACTTGTTGTGCTTTCGACGCTTTGGAGGCTGAATCATCCCCGCATCATCTTCAAATCCTCCTTGAAGATCTTCTTTGGCCACCGGTTCATCCACATCTTTGGATGTCACAAGTAGAGTCTTCACAGTTATAAGAGGTTCTAGAACAACCTTGAAGATAGCCTCATCCTCTTCAAACCCAAAGTAGTTTCTACCAGAGTTGAGGCAAGCTTGAGCACCTGCACTTGGAAAATAAACATTGATTGCGGTTGTTAAAAATGAATTTATATATACTAGAATAATCAAGAAACAAATAATAAAGACAAAAAATTAAAATACATGCGATGACTAACCAGTCGATGCAGAGAAGTCCACAACAACATTGCCTGGTGTTGTGGAAGCTTCAAAGAGTTGTTGAAGTAGGCAGAGATGCTTCTCACGAGGCCCTCTCCATTGATTACTTCCATTCATTGTCAAAGACTCGTGATCCCTGTAGTTGTGTACGATTCCATCGTCATTTCGATTAATTCCAACATCAAGTACTTCAGGATTTGATCTGAAAGAGAATGTAGATTGCATTGCTAGAGAATTTTGAGGATATTAATAGATCAATAAAGCAGTCCAAAAGCGCTTTGTCTGAGCAATAAAGAGCATTTAGTGAACATGAGGAACTTGACGACGACATGGCATGAAAGTGATAAAAAATACATGACAATTTAAGTATGTATCGTGCATGTTGAATCTGAGGAAGATGCCAATGGAAGTGGATTGAAACCCCACCAATCTTTGTATGACTTGAAGTGAAAAGTAGTGCAAAACCCAGCAATCTCTGCCCTCAATTGAGCATTATCTAGATAGAAAAGAAGATACGCCCCGTCATCGTGAATATTTTCATTTGCAACCTCAAAAATATCATAGAAATATGATTTAGGCCGCATATTCGATGGTGGAACAAAATTGGCTGGTTTAGAAATCCCAGGTACGGGTATGTCCTCTGGTACATCGTCAATGAGAAGATTGATAGCAGCACGTGTATCTGAAGTCACTGGCAAGCCCTCAAACATCTTTGTACGACCTTGTCCAACCTATACACCATCAAACTTGAAATTAGATATAATTCATTCATTAAAAAATCATCAACAAAATGCCAACACGTTACCTAAACATAAATGAATACTCACGTTAGATATGAAATCGAAGGCTAACTTGTCTTCGGGACACTTAGAGCCATCACGAAGTAGTTCAACATTCAATTTGTAATTGAATCATTTAAAATCAATACCTCAATGTCATCGTCCTCCTTAGATTCCTTCATTTGAGCCTTGCTAACAAGAATAGTTTTTTGAGTAGCATTGATAATGTGTGAAGCAAGAGTAGAATGATCTTGATCTCTTGGAAGCTTCTCAATGTAGGGAGGTGATTTAGGAGAACTTGTACATGTCAAAGTAGGAAACTTTTGAGTATCTGAAGGTACAGATTTCGATGCTTTCTTTGTTGCCCTCTCAACTTTAGCCGATTCCTTCACTACGACCTTCTCAGCCCTAAGAGCCTCTTTAAGTGCCACACACTATGCTTTCTTTGCTTCTTTGGCTGTCAATGGAACATCTTTAGAAGCTACAATAGATGGTGGTTTTTCAACAGCTTGAACATCTTCATCAGAATCATCAAGAAGTACTCGAGCAACATCTTCTTTAGAAGATGCATTGTTGATTGAAGTAAAGAGAGAATCTTCCTCAACTGGAATAAACTGGCCACCACATTCCAAGTACCATGCCCCACTTTGCAGATGAGGAAGACTAAATTTCTTCAATTGTGCAGGGGTGTAGATACAAGTCTCAGAATTCTTATCAACCCAGGAATCGAAAACTTTTGGCATGTCCCTTTTTTGAATTGCCTTTAGTGGGAGCAAATGCCTCTTGAAGTACTTACATAATTTGTTAAATTGAGTTAATGCATTGAATAAGTGTCAAAACAAAACATGCAATCTATTGGAATTAATTCCATGAATTAATTTACATGAAAGGTCATATTTCTTATATTGAAACTTTTTGCAGTCTCATTTTTATTTTTGACTCAAAAATAAACCGTTTTATCTCTTTACTAGTATATTTAATAAATAGGTAACAACATCAATTTTTAAAATTTCATTATAGAATCACTATTTGAGCATTATATTTCTTCGGTTTCAATTATTAGTTTTTAAATGAATTTTTGAATAACTAACATTCCGTCTCATAATTGCCAAACGTCTCAATATAACAAATATGGCCTTATAAGGAGCCGCTTCATAGTCAATTCACTCCCCTCATAGGTCGAAAATACTGTTGATTTGAGAAAACCTTTTTGTCCAATGAAAAATGGCTTGTAAGCTTTGTTCCAAAGAAAAATTCTCCATTTCTCTAGATAATCTTCTAATGAATCTGGCTCTTCCTTTCCCGTCGTGACAATAGTAATATTGTTACCCTCAACAATTGAATTGAATTCTTTCACTGCCATTTCCTCCAATTGAACACTCAAACAAAATAACATTATAATTTTATTGAATAAATCGAAAGGTAATATAAAGCCAAAAACCATGTAAGTACAACAACAAGTGATAAATAAAGTATACACTTACACCAGCATAGAATGAAGCCCAATTCAACCATGGTAAAAGAGAAATGGGTGCAACCGGTGCCTTTGGAAACTTTATGGCTAACTTGTTCATGGTACTAGAATTCCACCAATGTAGCCATCGTACTTTATATGCAGGTTCAGTCGCTGCTGTTGCAATGCTTTGGAGCTTGTCCAAATGCATTTCTGGTTTTGAATAAACATTGTAATGCGCTTGCACCTGTCATAGGCAATTCCAAAGTTTAAGCCAACTTCATATTAAAATTCTTTCAAAGTTCTACTTATCAATCATAAGAATAAGTTCATAATCAATCATAAAAATGAGTGAAAATAAAACCTGTTCAAGAAATCTTGGTGTGAGCGTAGGATCTGTTGGAACAGAGCATTTCTCGAACCTCTTTACAAGTCCCTTAGTGGTACTCATAGCCGCACTGTGCATCACTTTAGATAGCGCTTTAGAACTCCTCTCCTCCAATGGCGTATTTTCTTTGTAAATCCGAGCTGCCTCGTCTGATGCGGCACTAATCTCCTTCTACATAGAAAATCAGATCATCAAATGCTACTATATTATAATAACAAATGTGAATAAAGAGAAATCATTAGTGAATGGAGATATCTCACTTTAAATAAAAAAAGTCATAAAAATATCAGCAATCAGAGGAAACCAAAATGATTTTGTCCTCTTCTCACATCGAGCATAGCTCTCCGGAGATATTAGTGTGCGATAGCTTTCTAGTGGAAGCTGCCCATAGAAGCTAATGCGATGAAGAGTATGGAAAAGATTTGTCTTGACATGAGAATTTTCAACAGAGCTGCAAATACAAACCCAAAAGAAATTAAAATCTTTCGGAGTTCATATAAGCCAAATGAATGAATAGTCAAAACCAAATAGACTTACTCATTGATAATTTGCCTGGCATCCAAGAGGAGGCCTGCACTCTGCTTTGGATCAAGGCAAATGGAATCTACTAAGTAATGCCATGAGGGTTCATCAGAATGCTTTGCACCAATGACATTCATCCAAGCGTGCAGTCTGCGATTTCTATCCCAAACAAAGAACATTTTGTTTGAAAACATTGCTAGATCAGGGTCAGATAAAAGGAATCGTTCAAATTTCTCATTTTCGGCAACCCATAAAGGCTCCCATCTAGCCTTCTCCACTTCTGATACTTCAAGCACAATTCTTGTTGCATTGAACATGGATACATAAAACACCCTATCCCCTTCGCGATATCCATGTAGGAAGTCAGCCTCCAACTTCTCAATATCCGTTTTTAGACTTGGCCTTACAAAAAGCATCTTTGTCATCCGACACAAAGGAAATTTCATGCGAGATTTCTTAAATGGCAAGATGCGCAATGAATTTATCAATGCCGTAAAATTATAATTCTTCTTTGATGGAATGTCATCTTCCGCTACTTCAACCAACACTGCAGTATCTGCAACATCATTTTCCAATGCCTCCAAGCTCTTAGAAGCCTCTGTCTCCATCATTGAAACATCTCCCGCCATCAAATTCTTCAAAGAAATAAAAGCATTGAAATTAGAACAACCCAATCTTCAAACTAAATGCTATCAATTTATCGCCCATAAAAACACCTAGAAAAGGATCAAAGCCTCCATCTAGGGAGGGCCTCCTACTCCTACATTTCTATAGGCTTCTAAAGAGGTCTTCATCATTGAGAGAGACTTCTTCACTTCCCCCAAATTATCTTCAAACATGAGTTTCAATTCACAATCAACTGCTTCGTACATGTCTAGACCTAATCAAGTGTACATTATTTTTCCTTGCCTCAAAATTAAGTTAAAAGCTGAAAAACAAAACATATGGATTTGAAAAATGAAAAATGAAAAACATATTCCCACATTTTAGAATTACTTTTTGTTAAAATTAAAAATTACGTATAATTTAACATCTTCCAAAAATTGAAAATTGTGTGAGAAGATGTGTTATGCCTTTATTAAATTGTTGTAGTGAGTACGATTCAATAAATGATCGTACTATCACAGTTTCAGGAATAGGATAAATGTACTCGTTTTATCAAGTTATAGGTTTAATTGTCTCAATTTAAAGACCTTAGTTGAATGTCCAAATGTGGAAGGTGTAGATACTAATATTTAGAAAGAGTTATAAGCAATCTACAACTCAAAAATTGGCAAAATGTGGCTTTAGGTTCGGTGGGCCAAAGCATGACTTAAAAGTGTTCGTTTTTGAATTTTTTTGGATGAGTGTATTATTAGCTTTCTGATGCAGATGGGCCTACTATTGAATTTTGATATAAGTGACTCTTGGCTTCCTGTTGGGCGTATCGGAGGTTTTAGCCCTCTTATCAAGATTCAGGTCATTAGAATCCCTTAGGGTTGGCCCGCGTACACGATTGTACCCAGTATATTATACCATGTGTATGTTGTACTCCACTGTACTGCGTATACCAATTGGTGTCTGCCGCGTGGCATCATGGATGTCAGGATCACTGGCGATGTCTATGATTTCAGGTCGCTTTGCGGCGACATTCCTTCCATCACATTCTAAAACCTTTAAATCCGGCTACAATTTTTTGTCTTAACTCTGGATGCATATGCGCAATAGCAATCGAAAGTCGTTGGAGGCCGATGCCTTCGCTGCGCCTCCACTGCTTTCACTGCGCCTCCAGTGCCTTCACTTCGCCTTCTCTGCCTTCATTGCCTTCACTTCGCCTCAACGTCGATGTTTTTTGCAAAGTTCTGAGCTCCAAGCAAGGAGCGAGGACAAATAGAGCGATTAAACTGTTCAGTTCCTTTCGTTTAGGGTCCGGGACGAGAGCACCCCTGGACAGGCAAGGAAAAGAGATGGTTCGACTGGTCGTTGATCAAAGTTCTTCTTCCCGAGGTATCTCAGGAGACTTGGTGTCACAGTTGCTGTAGTTTTATGAATGTGTTGCATTATGTTGGTGTTTGTATTTTGCATTCTAGTTCAATTTTCGATACTGTTACTCGAAGATTTGTTTAGTGAGTTCGTACAATGTTTAGGGTTTAGGGGTTCACACGTAGCCACGCAGTGTACACACGGGAGTACAAATCCACATGTTTCTACAATTTTTTTATCTTCATTCATTATCGTATGCTTTCATTATGTTGATCGAGTACAAAACGCGTATGGTGAATCAGTGTAAACTTGTGAGCTTGCAGTGGATTTAGGGTCATGGAGTTCGAAGGGGACGACTGGATGATTCGCAGAAGGATTTTCTGCAGGGAAGACGAGCCCGTTAGCGACAACTAAGAGGAAGGCGAGGATGATTATCTTCTTCCCTCCCCAGCTACACCCTATGCTCAGGGTGCTCAGGGTAACGTTGACGGGAAGCCCAAAAAAACCCTGCTCAATAAGCGGATAGAGACACTAGCTTCATTGAAGAAGCATCCTCCTCCACGCGCTGTGTCTGCAGCCCAGTTTGCATCAAATTATGGCTTACCGGGCAACGGCAGAAATCCACATCAGCTGAAAACCCCAGTGGATCTTCTTGAGAAAGACATCACTGATGCATTTGGGCCAGCGAAGGGCAGAAACGGAAGAGCTGGTTACCATTATGGTGAATGCAAGGATGAAGTAGTGGTGGCACGCATTTGTGAGATTTTCCCAGTAGTCTACTTGAGAAACCTCCCCACGTCCAAAGTGATAGCCAAACAGTTCGCGAGGGGTATCATCATGGAGACGCTCAAGAATAAGCCGGTGAGCTGGGCAGACTTTGCAGGAACCTCCAACAAAAATCAACGAGGCAAGTGGTTGAAGAAAGTACGGTTTTGCCTTGCTGGCATTGCAGAACTCACAGGCGCCAGCGACAAGGAGCTTTACAAGGCTAAAGGGATGGATGAATTGTATCACGATCCTACTGCTAGAAATTCTCAAGGACTTGGGGTAAGTACAAATCCCAGAGAAGTTGAAGAAGAGAAGGTCGTACTCATTCCGAGCGGTCCAGAGAGGGAGAAGGATTCCACCGAAATCAAGGATTTGATGAGGTTGGTGCGGATGCAACTACATGTTGTGACAGAGGACTACGGGATCACTGGTAAGTAGAGAGTAGAGTTGAGTAATAAGGCTGCCCACAAAGAAGGGGTGATGCGCAAAACAGAAGCCAAGGTTGCAAAATTCCAGAAGATGTTGGCCGACCCTGACCAGGCATATAAGGTCCTTGACGGATCTGGGAAGAACGAGGCTTACCATGAGATGGTAAGAGATGCCAAGATTGATTACGAGGCAGCCGTGTTGGAATTGCAGCAATGCACAAAGACATTTGAGCCCTTCCAATCCAAGCAAACGTGCCTTAGAAGGCAAATTGATGCTTTGACGTTGTAGCTTGCACATCTGAAGAGAGGAGAAGTCGGAGTTTCTCTGAGACCACGGCCAATATGCACCATGTTTGACCACCGAAACTGCGATTCTGTCCCTGACCGCATTCCTGTGACACCATGTGCACTTTGCCTTAGCCCATTTCCTCTGAAGGATGTTATTGTGTGTACTTGCGGGCATTTGTACCATCCCTGGTGCGCAGGGTCTGGTTCAAGGTTTCTGGCACATGTGCAGATTCAGGTTGCAGCAAAATGGTACATCCGAATTGGTTCCGCAGTTTTGGATTCGGCCCCCTTCATGGACTTCTTCAGCAGCTCGTACAGTCCATGGAGTTGGACAAGCAGCAAGAGGTGCTCCTAGCGGACTTGACGTCATTCACACTACAATCCCATCCAGAGATTGGTATGCTCGTTTTAATCCTTGTCAAGAGTCATTTTGTGGTATCTTGGCAATTTTTATTTGCATCCACAACTTCAAATTCATTTTATTTGATTTTTTTGTTGTGGCTCAGATTTTGAGAAGGTGTGCATGGACCAATTTGAGCTCTGCACGTGGACTCAAAGCATCAGTGGTTCAGAAAGCATAGGTGTGACTGAAAGCGTTGGCCCCACGCTCAGCCTTACCAGGACCAGTGGGTCTCAAAGCATGGGCAACAATAGTGCAGCAGGGACTGGACGTGGGGGTAAATCACCGAAACATCTTGGACGACCATTCCAGAACAGACGTCTACCGTGCGTAGACGAGGTTGATTCTCCACAGAAATTAGATCATGCTCTATGCACACAACCGGTGTCAAACGGTGACACACAGGGTCCAAGTCGCAAGGCCATGACGACTGATCCCCCCAATTCTGATTATTCTGACGACTGTGTCATAGAGCCCATATTAAGTGCTCCTCATGACGAACTAGAGGACCGTGTCAGGAAGTTGAAAGAGGAGGCTGCAGAGTTCAAGAGATTTCAGAAGCTTAGAGAAGAAGTGGCGGAATTGGAGCGCCTCAAGAAGTTGAGACATGAAGTTGCTCAGTTGGAGCGCCAAAAGCAGATGAGAGACGATAGCCGACCAACTGAATTGGACGAGAGCGAACCAAGGTCACAGGGCCAGACTCGAGGCTTGATCAAAGTGCCTCAGCCTCCGCCACTCCCACCAGTTGGTAGTATTGGGACAACTAAACGCAAGACCAGAAGTGAGATAGCTGCTGAGGCAGTAGCCAAAGAGCTGGCAGCTAAGGAGGCAGAGGAAGAAAAGAAGAAAACTAAGAAATCCAGAAAAAATCATAGGGTTACCCCACTAGGTTAGAGTTGGGTCATGTACAAATTGGTCATGTTCACAGGATTTAAACCATCCTCCATCGATTTGACTCGGGTTTTTTTTTTTTTTTGTTTGATGCAAGTGGAAACGTGTTTATTCCTCTGCAGAGGAGAGAGTTTCTAAATAAGAAACTCGCATGCATTCCAAAATTTTGCATGAGGCGTGTTTATTCCACTGCAAAAGAGACAGTTTCTAAATAAGAAACTCGCATGCATTTCAAAATTCTACATGAGGTGTGCTTAGGGTTGGAGGTTTCTAGATTGTAAACAATGTAATGTGAGTACGAAGTGTATGTCATGGAATACAATGTGTATAATTTAGTATTCTCTCGATTACAGACGTTATTGTTCATCGATTCCATATGTCAGCAGGTACAGGATAAGGCTGTCACGGGTGCGTGTACAGTGAGCCACGTAGTCTTCATCTTTCTTTAGGAAAGTGAGCATGTATGTAGGAGACCAACACAGCCACTTGGAGGGAGTGCGGAATAATTCAAGCCAAGCACATGACTCGCTGTCTATTTACGGGACATCGTTGTCCTTCTTTACAGGAAACTACCCTGTCACATGTTACATGTCTATTACAAATCACGAATTTTTCATAAATTTTGGTGAAGATTTGAAATTACTATGCTTTTATGCTGTGATTGTAAAGAAAATCTATATCAATTACAAAATGTATTAGAAAATTCCGATTTTTTTACCTGAGGTGTAAATCACAATGAAGAAAAGTGTAGTTGACGAAAATCATTTGTGTGTCTAAATATAGAATTTTTTCCACACTTTGGTTTAGGGTCCAAACTTGTAACCATAATAAAACACTCAATTTTCAAAATGTTCCGCAAATTCAAAGTGGAGTAGATAATAGACTTCGCAAACTTCATTTTGTTACTGAACCCCTAAATGACGGAGGGGGTAAGGGCAAAACATAAATGTGTAATAAAATTACTTCTTCAACTTATATGAAGTTTGGCTCAAAAGAGAAAATGAGGAGCTTGATGTTTAGTAATTTTCCATATGGTCAAATATCAAAAAATAGCTGTTTATCATCTCATAATGAATTCAGAAGCATTCAACTTCAAATATTTATAAGAATCAAGAAATTTATTTTTAGAATTTGAAATTTTGTATGATTTGTTAAAACTAGACATTCTATTCTAAAATCAAAAATTGCAAATTTTTCAACGAAGAGATCATTACTTTCCCCAAATAGTAAGCTTTCTAACACTAGACAATGTAGAAGTGTTTTTCTTTGAAAATTTCTCCCGAGTGGAGTTTAACTTGAATTGACATAATTCAAATTCGGTTGGAAAGTAGATTTGATTACTTGTTTACAAATATTTTTAATTTTCTATTAAAATGTTTTTTCTATTTCGGGCAGCCCATAAAAAAAGGGCAGAGAACATAAAATGGTTGATCCGTCACTGAGGGATTAGGCTAAAATGCAATGGAACGCATTTTCATGGCCTAAACAAGCTAAAAAGAAACAAGCAAAAAAATCAAAATACATTACACTGTGAACCGTTTTTATGACTCTTCTTGTAGTTGGGACCCCATGTAAAATCTAAAAACAGCTTGAATTTTTGGAATTTAACTTCAAGGGATGGCATAATATTGTAAAAGAGATGCTTCAACATATGCAATTTAAATGGAATCTTTTGGAAAATAATATAAAAATCAATTTGAAATTTAGATTATTGGCGTGGACTTGGGCATATACGCTCAAATTATATCTATTCGTAAGTATTTATTTTTAAAAAATATTACCTATGTTTATATGCATAGCAGTTAACCCTTAAATGACTGAATGACCAATTCTGGTTGAGCATTTTTTTTCTGCGGCTGAAATGCAATTCTGGCCATCAAGAGGATACTTTTTGAAGATGAGCTTAAATTTAGAAATATTTTTTGAGCACGGTACACAAACTGATGATTTTCTTTGTAATTTACACATTTGGAAAGTTGTTTGTATTTTTAAAATATAGTTTATAAATGATGTGAATTTTCTTTGCTTTTATCACTTCGAAAAATCATGATAATTTAAATTTTCTATAATTATTTTTGAAATAATTATATATTATAGTTGACATTTGGTTTCATGTAGGAAAAATATGAAATTAGTTTTTTATTCAATAATAATGTTGAAAGATGGCATACAGTCTAAAAAATTTCTACCACGGTAATAAGGCCAAGCATTTAAGGTTTAAATACCGATTAGTTTGATTGATAGATATAATTTACAGTCTAGGATATAAAAAGAACCTCGTTATATACTATAACTATTATTAGACTCTTTTAAAGTTTTAAATTTGATCCAATTTCATTTAGTGTGATAGAACGCTTTATGCAAGATAGTCCACTTTAGAAAAGAATTTGATGCACACCACAATAAAACTTATATTTTATGATAACTCCAAAAGATTCTAACAAATAATTATAGAATATACATATTAGAGGTTTTAGGGTTTATATCTAAATAGGACACAATAACTTCCAATTATAATTCAATCATGCTTCTACAAATCATATTTAATGTCATATGTATAAACATATATGCGATGCCCAATTTTATATACCAGATAATAATACAATGGCACAATTTGAGTTTTATTCTACTATTATGGACTTGTGGATACATGCTCTAAATACGTCTTTCCTAAAATAAAGATTTTTTTACTTACTTCTACAAAGTTATAGAATTTTTAAATGTCTTCTTTGTACCATGTAAAACATTTTCTTATTCCATTATTTTACTATTAAACAAAATATATATATATGTGCATCACTGTAATACGGTGTTTAGGTATAAAAAGGACTTAAGTATAATCATACTTAGGATTTATTAACATATTTAGGGTGTAATACGGTGTTTAGGTATAAAAAGGACTTAAGAATAATCATACTTAGGGTTTATCAAAATATTTAGCGTTTAGGGTTTAGGGTTTAGGGTTTAAATAACATGTACTAGCACGTCAGAGTCAGTAATTATCATTGACGTTACTTCTCAGCTTTACACAATCGTGAGTGCAACCTGCAGTCACCGGTGACGAAGGTCCATTCGGGGATGGACTGCGACGGGGTAGCCTGCAGTCACTGGTTCGGGGGAGGGCTGCGACTGGTGAACACCGGTTGCAAATGAACCACCGGTGGCGGCCGGTGAGGAAGGAGCGACGCGGGCTATTCCCGGTGGTCGTCTTCCCCGAGTCCAGATTTTGAATTTGGCGCGCACGCTGTTGTGGCTGAGGTGTTTTGCGAGTGTGGTTGAGGTATTTTGCAAGGAGTGTGGATCAAAGGTGAGCGCCAAGGTGTAGATTGAAGCACTCCAATCCGAGTATACAGGCAGAGCAGTATAGAATGGCGGCGACTGAAGTGAGGTCACGATGAGGAGGGTTTGTGAGCACTTTGGAAAGGTTTGAGGTTCTTTCCGCGCGCGATTGGGAGTGAAGAGCGATTGGGAGGGGAGAGCGACTGAAAGTAGGAGCGGAAGAGCGATTTGAATCAGAGGTACGTTTTTTCACATTTCCTTGATTTTCTTTGATTCACAGCCCCGGTACGTGAAGAAGAGAGCGAGAGTTCCGGAGATTAGGATGAGGAAGTTGAGGACGAGGAAGAGGACGGCGAGGAGGAAGTGGGAGAAGAAGAAGCGGTGAGGGCAGTTTAGGGTGATGAAGGAGATCTCGAGGTGGAATTATTTTGCATTGAAGAAGAGCTAGAGAAGGTAGCGAACCCTCCTCCGTTGATGGTTGAGTCGGATTTCACTCAGAAGTACGGATTCGTGGACGACGGGGCGAACCCATGCAAATTGACGAAGTGGAAGGGTGAGGCATTTGATGACAGCAAGTGTATCAATCTGTTTGGGGAGCCTATTGGGAAGGATGGACAAAATGGGTATCCGTGGAAGTCGGTGAAGCCAAGGAGGATCCGTAAGAGGATTCAAGAACTCTGCATGGCGTTGTATTAGCGGAATGCACTGCCACATTTGCTCCCTTATAAGATGGCCAGGGGCACCGTGCTAGAGGAGGAGGGCGAGTTGGTCAACAGGGCTGCCTATGGGGCAGCAACGAACTTGAGTCAACGACTGCAGCATGCGAAGAATGTTCTGAGACTCTAGAAGGTGAAGGGTGAAGGGGCCACGGATCCATGTGCTTGGCGGAAAATCCACGTTGATCCCAGAGAGCTGCAGCCTGAGGTTTGCGAGGGGAGAGGGAGCTCGATGGGGGAAAGAGTTTCTGATGGAGGGCATCGGGATTCTAGCGTTGACTACCTTGGCCGCATCATGGCGATAGAGAACAAGGAGCTGGAGGCAAGAGTAGCGGCTGTGGAAAAGGCTACTTGTACAAGGGACAAAAACGCCACGAACTTGCAAGAGAATCAAGGTGTCTTGGCTCTCATGGAGAAGGAGCTGAAGAAGTACGAGAACAACCTTTAGGTAGCCAAGGCGAAAGAAGTGGTGGATGATGAGAGGGTTGCATACCTGAACCAAAAAGTGAAGGTCTACAAGAATCTCCGAAAGAAGAAGCGGAAGAGAGTCAAGGCTTTGGGGACAAAGATTGCTACCCTGGAGGAGACATTCACCAATGAGGGCCGGTTGGGTGCTATGAAGCGGATGCAAGTCAACGCGTTGAGAGCCGAGTATGCCCACCTGTCGCGTGGAGCCGCTCGTCTACACATAAGGCCGCTACCAATGGTTTACACTTCGAATAGTAATTGTGGTCATGTAGGGTCTATTGATACAGGGGAGTGTTGTGTTTGTGGATTCTCTTTTCCTCACTCAAATATCATTGTTTCCAGCTGTCGGCATGTTTATCATCCTTGGTGTGCGTTGGTTGTATTCAGCAAAGGCAGTAATTGTTGTGCTATTGCCTGCAACCACGCACAACCTATTCAGTGGATGATGAGTTTTGGCTGGAGAGGTGTTCGTGATTGGGGACGCACTGGCGGGGGGGCCAAGGATTGGGCCGCGTTCATGGTGCACTCTGCCACGGCCATATCTGAACGCTTAGCTTTGAGTGTCACTATCAGAGCATCTGGTCTAGTGGCCCACACTCGAGGTACGCTTGTCCAACTTCATTCTTGTTGTATACATGATGTGCACACTGATGTACAGATATCAACTGTTTGGTGCATATTCATATTTTGGTTCATAGTTGGTGTAACTATAATCATATCCGTGTGCAAGCTATTGTATTGTGCGTTTAGGCATCTATTTTCGTGCGTTGGCACTTGAGACTTGGATGCATCTGTTTTACGCATTGTACCTTCCACTGTCTAGTGTTCCTGATATCTAAGCTAGTTTTCATCTAGGTAGCAGGTTTGTACGTGAAGGTGTATTGTATGTACTTGCTATCTGAGCCAATCTTGGTTTTCGTAGTACACAATCAATTGTTTGTACCTTAAGGTGTATTGTTTGTATAATGATGTTTGTGGTTTGTATAGTTTTTAGCTTGAATATGTTTGTGTGTTGCTCTGTTTGTATGGTTTGTATATTGTTGCAAACATGTGCTCAGTTTCTTGTACTCAGTTGTACAGTTTGCACGAAGTTGTGTCTTATAGTACTACGTTGTCAGGTCAAGAGCGACCGAGTGGAGAAGGTTCAGAGAAGGACGAAGAGGAAGAATTCAGTGACGTTGAAGAGGATATAGCAGTCACGAGGATTGAACCAGAAGTCGCACCTGTGGCAGAGGGCAGTGCATGGGGGCATCCAAAGTGAAGGACAACGAAAAAAACGCATCCAAAAAGGCCAGTGGTCAGGGGACATCTAGCAAGGAGGAAGGTGAAGAAAACAAACACGTGAAGGAGATTGGAGGGGGGGGCATCTACAGAAAAGGGTGGAAAGAAAAGGAAGAAACCAGCTCTAGCCTCGGAGCGGAGAATTCAGTCGCGTAGGAGTGCAGTGGTAGAGGGCAGTGTTCCCCAGGAAACTCGAGAAGAAGACGACGGTTTTAGGATTAGGGTGCGCCGCCAAGTGAGCAACACAACACCAACTGCCCCCCCTCCGCTCATGCCAG
This sequence comes from Pohlia nutans, assembly GCA_022496805.1. Classification (NCBI taxonomy): domain Eukaryota; kingdom Viridiplantae; phylum Streptophyta; class Bryopsida; order Bryales; family Mniaceae; genus Pohlia; species Pohlia nutans. The sequence goes on along the minus strand of CM040106.1, from coordinate 5,109,258 downwards.
CTGCTACTTGAGGGTTTCAAATGTTCCCTGGTTGGTCGAGTGGGCCGTTGCAACTTAACCAATGTTTATTTAGTGGTTTATAGTCACACCTAGAATTATTTTTGATTCTATATGAAGAGCTTACACAGTTTTCTGTCTATAGTAACATTTTTGGTTTGATGCAAAGGACTTGTTAGAGGGTTTGGAACGCGTCTTAGTCCCAGTGTGGCTGCCAGAAACGAAATTCCATACTCTACAAGAGTTCACATACATTCCTCAGTCCACGGAACCTAAACTTGCATATGTTCAGCTAAATAAGATGCAATTGGGAGAGTCAATATGTTGCCTTGGATGCAAGCATACTTGTCTTCGGAGTACGTGCAGGTGCGGTGTACATTGTCTAAACGAGCCGGCCTACACTACACGAGGTCGTCTACGTAATTCTCTTTTAGAGCAACCGATGAGTGTTGCCATCTTACTCTATCCCCGTGTTTGACGTATTTGATTTGTTTGCATAGAAGCATGGTTACATCATGTGATGTTCAGTGGAAGTATTTGATTTACAGAAGTTGCCTAAATCGTGCAGGAATTGATGGAAGAGACTGTATATTGCGGCAAACAGTGTTCTCCAGAGCTTGGTTTAGCATGCCCGAGACACACAAACAAGGTTTTCCTTTACGAATTCAATAAGAATTGCGATTGCAGCGGCTCCTGTGGTAATCGGGTGGTGCAAAGGGGACTGCGATATCCCCTTTAGGTATTCTGGACTGGACCTTAGGAGTGGGGCCTGCGAGCAACATCCCTAATTTCGAAGGGCAACTTTGTGTTCGAGTATGTAGGAGAGATAGTCACAAATGCAGAGCTCATGCAACGAAGGGATACTGCGAAGCTCGGGACATCTGAGGCGTTCACTCTGGCACTTGATGCTGATTGGCGGTCTGAGCAAACGGTAAGCAATGAAGAGGCATTGTGCATTGATGGCACGTATTTCTCAAATGTAGCAAGGTTTCTAAACTACAGGTAATTTCTTTTAATCCTACATTCTACTTCTGAATACGATTGTAATGCTTGGTGTATAACTCTTTCAAATTGGATATTTTTTGATTAGTTCTAATCTGCAATTGTTTGCTCTTCAGATGTGAGGATGCCAACCTCATTGACGTGCCAGTGAGAGTCAACAACAGGGAAGGTGGAGCTTACCACGTAGCGTACTTTGCCAAAGATGACATTGAAGCACTGGAAGAGTTGACATGGGATTATGGCAGTAGTTTTCAAGAAGCAGACGTAAATGCTGTTGATGTCGTTTTTCCATTTCGTTGTAAGTGTGGTAGCACTCACTGCCGTGACATCATAAGGGATGAGCCCCCTATTCTCCACAGAGTTGATCTCTCGTGCAACGCTTCTATACTGTAGGGCCGTGTGATGTAGGACTCCTTCTTCAGTATTCTCTTCGATATAACCCTTGTTTGTGCCCTCGTGGTTGTGGCTCCAAAATTGAAGTCCAAAACTGAACTGCCGTCACTAACAAACTTAAGTAAAACTTCATGCATCCATGTATCATATAGACATTTATCTAGTTAAATATTCATGCATTTAATACACTTTCCTTAATAGTAGAATATTTGTACATATTAAACAATCTTTTGTTGTTTAACTTAGGGTTTGTACATTTCATACATTTGCTTATTTCAGGGTTAAGGGTGAATCCAATACCCCAAATAATAACTTAAACCAATCATCAATACTTTGGCTTGGCATTCAACAAAGATTATGTGCAATTTATGTGTGATAACCAAATTCGAATTGTGTGGAGGGGAAACCATAGGATCAAATTTTGCAATATGAGCTGATGAGTACGATCCTACGAGTGAAAGCTCTCACGAGTCATTTGATAGTATTTAGGATCTTCAGTGTAGTTCCTTATTGACAAGGAAACAAAAAAAATTGTGCACATGAATAGCACAAAACGTGATTTGAATGCAAAGTATCTGAATCAGCAACGTGGAATGTTCAGAGGAGCCTAAATTTTCACTGACAATTGCACACACAGTCTGTGCAAAACAATAGAACCACAATCAGTGTGGATCCAGAGATGCTCCGTATTGTTCAATCCAAACATAGGGCATAGTTTACAAACAAAATGGGTTTCTTTAGCGACGTCGGCACCACTGCAATTCACTTCAGGATTGCCATGGAACTGCATCCACTCCCGTACAACGTCCTCTCCCAGGATCCCTGAATTTCAAGAAAGCAATCGATTCCCAGAGAAGGTAAACCCAGGGAGAAAAGAAATACATCAAGAAACCTAAGGCCGATAATACAAAAATCTAGAGCAATCATAAATGAATATCAATGCAATTTGAACCCTACAAGAATATATGTTCAAAAAAAAGAGCAGTATATCAAGGGACAAGAGCTCCAGCAATTGTGTATATTCATGTTTCACTGACATGATTTTGGGTACCTGGTAGCACCACTACAAGCATGAATGGTGCACTGAAGGAACACGATCTAAACTACAAAATGTAATTTCTGAGACAGATCAAATTATCGATGATGTAATGAAAACAACAACCTCTAAATTAAAAACTATACAGAGGTAGTACAAAATATATTTACTGTCGAATCAAAAATATAAAATTAGTATAACAAATTACTGAAAACACTATGAAAAAAAATTACATAACCGTACAAACACTACGCATGCGGACATGATATTAGATTCAAGAGTACAATAGATACAACTCTATGTACCATAGTACAGTGTGTGCTGCCGAGGTACACAACATGGTATTGCATCACACTGCAAACACTGAAATTTCCTACTCCGCATACTTGCAATAGTACGGTGAGTACAACCATAGTTATCTGAAGCAGAGCTTGTACATGCCACTTAAAGGTCAATCTGAATCCTACTACGAACACTCATGTTTCTTACCTAAGTGTAATAGTAAAGTCAGGGTGCATATAACCCTCCTTCCAGTCGATACACCTTGTACTCTCAAGGTAGTCAAGATAGTATTGCATCCTAGTACAAAGAGACCTTCCACTTACATTCTACAATCACCCTTGCGTACAAACCCGATTGCCTCAGTACAATTGCTTAAGGGAAGTATAGAAACGAGTCCAAAATATAACGTCGTAGTAGGGAACCGAAATTTCATACTACATAGTTCTACAGACAGTGCATGTCCATACTATATTAGTATGAACTCAGCTCCACTCCCTATACACCCTACACAAACTTCACTTCAGAAAGTCCCAGGATTGTTCACACCAAAGTCCAATTTCCTACAAAGAGTACACAATCACAAAGCTTTGCACTACAATGACTAAATCCCATATATCCTCACTGCACACCAAAGAAAGTACCCGCTATGAATATCAAAACCTACAAGTATCCAACTACAAAAAATGACTTATGGGATACTGCATCCCAGTGATCCATAGCCAAACTATGGACACTCTTTTGCAAATGAATCCTCTTTCATTTGCGTCAAATTTTTTTTTTTTTTAAAAACGTTGACACTCAACATTCGGGTGGTGTATTACTCATTACAATGTCAAATTATTAAACTAGAGGTTAAGAGCTCACCCCAATTCAATCGTCACGGCAACGCCAACGTCACAGAATGGACCAGGACAAGATCTCAATTCCTCGACTATGCACTATGTAGACATAAACAACACTTGGTCCACATTCGGTTTGGACATCCCATTCACACGCATGGCGCGTGGTGTTTTCAGCCCTCCCTCACAGGGTCCATCGACCTCTGTAGAAGGGCACCCTTCAGCATAAAAAGAACCCATTCCAAAATCCTAGCTTGCAACAGAGCACAATAGAATTGCCTGTCAGTACTAATGGATAACCACTACCGTAACGTACCCGTAGAGCACATAGTTGAGGAGTTGAGAACTTCTCTTGCTCCTGGGACACATCAACTAATACACACGGGAAAGGGGTCCCCAAATCTGTATTGAAAAAAAAAAAACTAACTAACTAACAACAATTGTAGAGATAGACCTTCACTTCTTGTGAGTGACGGACTCACAAGTGGGAGTAGGGGAATGATTAAGGGTTTCCGGTTCCTCCCCACCAGAAGCTGCTCGCTCAAAAAGCACCTCACTGCTCTTAACCACCCGACTGTGAGAGTTCTCTATAGAGTTACAGAGTCCCAGATAGAACCCTAAAAAACCCTGCTTTGACTTTGGAGTTTCTGAGACGTAGTTGTCCGTTGAAGGAAGCAAGGAATCTAACTCACTACATAGGTCAGTCAAAGAACGATGTTTGCTATACACTGGAAAGTAAGAAGTGATACGTTTTTGGACAAGCCTAGTGTTAAAGAATGGAGGGTTGGACATTTCCACAGGAGAAGATTAGCCTCAAAGAGAAAGCCTTACTAGAGAAAAGAGGAGAGCCTAACTTTGAGAATCAAGCAGAGAGAGGAGGAGGAGACGATGAAGCATCAGCTGTCAAGGGAGTCCCATAATTCCTGTGAAGATTCTTATCTTTTGAGGGCAATAATGCAGTAATAATGGGTCTAGTAAACTGGAAGATTCCCAATGGTCCCTAAATATTCCCCACGAACCCTAATCATTCTCTAGACCGGAGAAAAGCAACAGAAGTTTAAAAAATTTAGCCTTACGCCTTCATTCTTCCGGCTTGGCCAAAATTTGAATGATAAATATGGCAATGATTATTGGATTCCTACACCTGGCGACTAGGCCGTTTGTTGCACAAAGGTTTCCATCCACTGAAACAAAATCCTATCTTGAGGGTAACCAATGTCTATCGACCTGACATTACCGTCGTCATCATCCAGGTACCGGTAATGGCACTTTCGAATATCTTTTGGAAAATTCCACTGGGTACCACTCCGTATGAACTTGTACATAACTATACAAACGTCTTTATAACGTACTGGTTTGTACAGTTTAGTATACATTTGTACAGGACTGAAGTGGCTGTGGCTCCTACAACAATTGGATTTATAGATGTCAGTCTCCGGAATTTTGTCATTATCTTTTTAATATGAGCTCAAGCTTGTAGAAATCATATCAATAATTCTGCCCAGCATCTACCCCAATGACAGAACAATGTGAGCACATACACAAAGTAGTCGTCAAATACATCATAAAAAAAAATTTCATTCAATGTGATGAGCTGGCGTGGAGCCGTCCCAAAACCGTAAACCCTTGGACATACTCTTAATACTCATCTTCCCTAAACCGTTCTAATCCTGCCCGAACAGTGGCTACAGTGTCCTCGCTCATGTCATAGGTGACTTCCCCACCTTTGTGCCTACCTGGCTTTGGAATCATTGCAAATTTCCCATGTACCACCAGATGTGCATCAATATGGGCCGTTTGGGAATTGCTTAGAAATACATATACATCGTTCCACTTCTGATAGTAAATGGCTTCTACTATGAGGTCGCCAACATCAAACTCAGGACCCCACGCACATGTGAATTTCTCCTGAACTTCGTCCTTTGCCTTAGTGCACTGCAAAATATAAAAATCCACTCCCTCAACATTACCTTCAGTGGTAGGGACGGCAAAATTGTCACCTGTCCGAATGAGGTCCCCTAAACCTTCGCCTTCCATACCCTCAGACCAATCTTCACCCTCTTCAACTCCATCATGTTGGAGCATGAACTCACGTACGTGATGGAGATCGAACGGCTTTTGTTTTACCAGATCCTAGTTGTCTACGTCGGACGTTATCTCGCAGTGATTTGTATCACCGTCTAAACAGTGTGCACAAAAGCAGGCGAGCCTGCGGACAAAGAGCTGCGTCGGGTCGGCAATCGAGAAAGAATAGATCGAATGCAAAGCTTGGGAGCCTTTCACAGTTTCGCAGTCATAACTGCGTTGCCTTAGAGCAGGGTTCTTTTTAATTTCCCAAAAGAACCTCTTTACCTCCACGATGCCCGTCTTCTCGGAGTTGGTATCCACCGTACCAGCCATTGTTACGTTTAAGAAACACACAGCGTCGTGTGCATTCTGCATTCTCCTCCAAGTATCGTGGAATTGAGAGTGCCGTAGAGCGCGCTTCACAACCGCACCAGCACCGTCCCACTCTTCCTTCCCGTGACCTGTGCCGAAGAAGTTCTAGTTCATGGTGCATCCATTTGTTAGGCCAGGGTATCTAGCCATGAAATAGAACGCCTTAGAACCCTTCAACTATCCTGCATAGCCGTCTGACTACACAATGTGGTGCTTGGGGCGAATCCCTACATAGAAACCAACACAACATTCAATTCATGCCTACACTGTAGATAACTTTTAAACAAAATGAATTCGATGTACTTCCATCCAATAGACAGGCTGTACCTATTGTACGCAGACTAGTGAGCGTAGGGTACGGGAAGCTCTATTGATCAGTAAAGAAACCCTAAACATGCACATACACAAGTTATTCACATGCACACTGTAAAATGACAAAAACAAGACCTACACTGTGACCGCACATACCTTGAGATTGGAGCCAATTCCAATGCTTAATCATGCAATGGTGGACAAAGAGGGAATCATGTTTTTCATCGTCCGATATGTAGAAATGCAAGTCCTTCACGATCGTTCCGTCTGATTTGATTCGATAGGTGATGTGCACAAGAGTATTGATCTACGTGGAGCACCGATACATACTCTGGATTTGGTTCTGAATCTCAAAAGTGTAGTTCTCTGCAAATTCGATATGGGACAATATCCAATCGCCTTGTAGATTCTCCATGGCGAGCCTGTAGTGCACATCCTGCCACCTTGCAATGAAGTTGTGCTTCACAAACTGGGGTAGTTTTGACTTCAAGTATTCAAAAAATACTAACGAGGTGGTCTCCTTGTACACCTTAATAATCCTCTTTCGCGGCTTTCTGTCCCGGGTCACTCGAATAGTTTCATTCTCGAAACACTTCCACGTGACATTTGTCTATGCCGATAATTCGAATGGACAAGTTGGCAGCTTTAAGATACCGCACTCTGAGCAATCACCCATGACGCATGCCAGAGAATGCCACTCAGAATTCCCTGGTTCTGGGCAAACTATCTCTTGCCACAGCGCTGTGGTACCAAGGTATGTCTTGACATGTGCCTTACACTTTGACTCACCGAAACGGAAAAGGCACACATCACACAAGCACTGACATTTCTCAACAAAGTGGATTCCCCTCTTGCTATTTCTTAACCAATTCAATCCTTCTCTGAGCATGTCGATTTCTACGTAGTATCTACAACAGCAGACGTTCCTCTCGTTGCATGCTCTCACAAAGTACGGCTTCAGTCTCTCAAAGGCAGTCTGCTTGATCGTCACATCTGGATGAGCCTCAACAAATCGTCTCTAGAATGCCGTCTGTAAGAATGCAAAACGCTTATAAGAAAAAGAAAAGGACCTTGGAATGTACAACTTGTGGATCCTCTATGTCTACATAGATACAAACCAACGACCCACAAGAACCATAAATACAAACTGAGTATAAACACTGCCTAAACTGCTTGAGTGCAAGTTACAAAGTACTAATTTCACTAAACTTTACAGGATTTTGAACCTCGTGTGTATGACTTTGTATACTTTATACCGGATCTAGTACCTAACGAAGTTAATTTGGCAGAATGCGATTTGTACAGCGGTACATAAACTCAGTAGTAGAATTTCTACAGACAATCGACCTAAACCCTAAAAGAAGGGGTTAAAAAATAGACATGTACCTGACTTTGAAGCAGGTAGTGCGTGCAATGCTTAGCGTATGTATTGCAATTTAGCCACTTCTGTACAATCTCCTTTCTGTTCGGGCTCACTTGCGTCTCCGTCGTCCACTATGAAATGACAACCTCCTTCACCGCCTCAAGTAAACCCGGCCTTTTCTTCCGCTTCACAACTGTAAAACGTGTCCCAACCAAAATTTTATCACGTCGTTGGCCAATAGCTATCCTCAAATTTGACGGGTGGATTTTCAAAACCCTAGACAATGCTTTAGTGCTTGTCACAGAGGTAGATACAGCAGCATCTAGAAGAACAGCCTTCCTGGCGAGCTTATCTGCTGAATGAACGCCCTTCACATCCTCCAACTCGTGCTGATAATTCTTTAGGAATTCAAACTGAACCTTTGCATCTTGTCCACGAGGATAATGTTGAGGAAGAAATTGGGAAATCCGGTCGTCCTCCAGAAAAAGCTCCATGATCCTTAAATGAGAAGAGGCATCACAACAACTTCGCATCTGACTTATGAAAAAATCCACAATCACAGACACTACACCCAAAAGTTCACGCGTCGATATGACTTGTCCTCCCTCCAATCCTTCCTCAGTCATGGCGAGCAGTCTAGCCTCTCTCTCTCTCTCTTTCTCTGCACCTCTCGATGTTTACGTTGTCTTTCAACATCTCCATCTCTTAGACCCTCCCTTAAACCCCTGGATTCCTCCGCCCTTGCAATAGGCCCCTTCCTCTTCATTCCTACGCGTCGTTGTTGTGCTTTTTAATTCTCCATCGTCGTATGAGCAGCGACTGACCCCTGCCAGGAAGGAAAGCTGAATAGACCCAAAGAAAAAACTCTTGATGGAAAGATTGAGCCCTGCCAGTTGAGTCGAAACAAAACCAACACCCTCAAGGAACCAAAATTGAGAAGCATTGTCTGCAAAGAGTCGGCTAGGAGGTAACTGACAAACAGACAAGATGTTGTCAGTGGTAGAGACAAACCTGCAGCTGCACATAGAAAAGCGCCCCGCGAATGTGCCGTCGTTCAGGGACTACAGGCCTCGTATTTTTCGTACAACTTGTATAGTTTGGTAGTAAGGTTGTCGTCAGTTAGATGATCTCGCATAGGCCACAATGTGGAAAAGAATTTGCTCGAGGTTATCGTCGACTCTACGATAAAGGGGTGGCTACTGTCGACCCGACAATAATGGGGAGGCTATCGACAACCATGTAATAACTAAAATATGACCGTGGCGATGACGAAAATGGAATGGCTATCGTAGACCCGACGATAATGAGGTGGCTATCGTCAACCCGATGATAACTAGGAGCTGACCGTGGCGATGACAAAACCTTCAAATATCGTCAACTTGACGATAGTAATGAGCTAAATTTCTTGTTGACTGTGACCTGGGAGTTATCGTTGACCCCACGATAACGTATTAGAGAATACTCATATAAAATAGGAAGGTCAATGTTATCGTTGGTCCAACGATAGCCTAGATTTTGTACTTAATTAATAGATGTGCAACATGTTATCGTCATGTCAACGATAACTGTGCTTGTAAGCATGATAAAATATGATTCTAAGTTATCGTCATCCCCACGATAACTTGATCATTATCATAAACTTGTCCTCTACCTCACAGTTATCGTTGGTTCGACGATAATTTTTCTTCTAATCATGGTAGCAAAAAATTCATAGTTATCCTCGACCCCATGATAACCTGTTCAATATCATAAAATTGTTCTCTGGTTTTGAGTTATCGTCGGGCCAACGATAACTGTGCTTGTAATCATGATAGCAAAAAATTCATAGTTGTCCTCGACCCCACAATAACTTCTTCAGTATCATAAAATTGTCGACTCCTTCTGAGTTATTGTCGAGTCGACGATAACTGCACGCAATCAATGGAATTGATGGTATACACGTACAGACTTATCGTCGGGTCGACGAAAAACTTGTGCATGTCATCTGTCTTACAATAAACTCAAACTCATAATTGACCCGACGATAACTTGTAGCGCATCATGAAATACTTGACAGCCTGAAAGATATTGTCTTGTCGACGATAACTATTGGCGCATAGGAGACTGTTTGGATCTCACGTACTTATCGTCGGGTCGACGATACCCTTCGATGTTGTGGGTGGCCTACCTATGATCATGTTTTAATTTTATGGTGATCATATCTAAAAGCGAGACTTGTCTACATTATATCCATTATAGACTTATTCAGTATCGACGACGCGATGAAAGTTGCTTGAGTGTGTTCAGTGATATGGAAATCATGTCGTGTGGATTTTAACAATATACGTATTAGCTAGAGTCTCAAACTATTGTTCTTCAAACACATGTACTGACAGAGGTTGTCTTTCTTGCAGAATTTGCTAAACATGTGCCTGAATTACCTCCTGACGTCGCTGTAGTTGATACGTATGTAAGTTGTCTTATTTATACGGTGTGGCAATGAATGCACTTTGTTTTTACATATTTCAGATGTTTAGATATATATATACTTTATCAATTTTATTAAAATAGTTTGGCAATGTATTGATTGTTGATTACTATTAATAGTATACTTGATTGTTTTCATTATTTTTTTTCAACATTTTTCATTTTGAATTGAATTTTTGTTTAAGATGTTCCGTTTATTGTCGTGTGCCACTATCAATTTTCATAATTGTTGGATATGTTGACATTGTCATTTCTATGGTCTATGTAGATTTCGAATGAGATGGAATATTTCAAAGGTTCATTGTTGTGGCATCCTACTCCATGAATCTAAAAATAGTAATTTCAAATGTATTTTGGCATTTAAAAGTCTCAATTTATTGAAATGTCTCAATTTAATGAACACTTCTTCTGATCTAAATATAGAAGGGATTAAAATGAGACTACAACTTGTCTCATTTTAACGAATAAGGCCTTCATGGTAAAACTCAGCCGGTAGATCTATCGGTAGCTCCTAATTTACGATTAACAGTGGTGTATACAGCCCCCACAACTGTAGTCCCCGTCCTCTGCCCGTGTGCTCACCTTCTCCTTTGCGATCACGGGAACCCTCTACTTCTCGTCACTCGCGTTTTCCGTTTAATAAAGTGCCTCAGAGAGAGCTTTATGAAGACACTACATGCCTAATTAATTCTTTAGAGGTATGAATACCTTCTATTCCCGCTCTATTATTCCTCTTTGACGGACTTGCCTAACGATTTGCTTAAAGATTTCTCTGTACTTGCAGGGCTCCGACATGCCGAATAGATGCAAGTCCTCTGCTACTTTAAATGCTGCCCGAAAGACCCCTGCGATGCTATCAACAGACCCGCCTTCTCTTACCCAAGTGTTGATGTGCCTCCTCGTGCACCCTTGCGTACTTGTCACCCTTCATTGAATGAGGGTCTTTGAGAGACTCAGTCACACGACGGACTTTTGTTTGGGATGCGTGGGAGCAAAGGTCGTTGAAGCTCCAACGGGGAGAGATTGTGCGACAACGATCTTCAAAGGATACCAGCTATAGTTGTGGTCCTGCAATATTGAAGGGATTAGCAGAACTTAAGGGACGATCGCATTGATGATACCGTTAGGCATTCTATTTGCGATTACTATACAGACTTATAAGAATACGTGGAGCTGATGTTTTTATATAGGATTTTACGCTTCGCTCATTCTTTTCCCTAGCATTATAAGACAATATCATGATTCAATTACCGTCCCGCAATACGAACACCCAAAAAATGTATATTCGTTTTATGCTTATTATAAACAGATGACACTTCAATAATCTTTTATTGCCCACTTGTATTAAATGTGCTCAATTTGATCTTCAGTGTGTCCATCTTCTATTGTTTCAACCTATATTTGGAATGGTTAGTGGTTCAATTTGGGTTGGGTTAACACTTTTTGAGCTCTCATTATTCTGGAATTCTCTCATTTTGATGAATATTGTGTTCTACGACAAACAAGGAACAATTATCAGTGCTTCCAAATTAAAACAATATGATGCAGCATCTCCAATTGCCTTCTCCACACCTAGTATGGGGGACATTCACAATAACTTGGAACCATGGCATCCAAGGATAGTGACCCTGAACTACACAGACTAGCCATCACCAGTCACACCAAACCAGACAACATATCTCTTCGCCGCTCAAACCCAAGTCCATGCCCAGAAGTCCTTGTCAATGATATCTAAGACACCCTACTTCCCCTAACGCATCACGGTATCCAAGGACATCACAGTAATTGGACAACAATTAGTCCCATTACAACCTGCAGCAATCAGCCTCCGCCGCCACCTTAAGGTCCAGCCCAGTCATGTTCGGCAGAGTCCGGCCAAATCCATGTGAAGGTCATCATGGACGTTCAGCATGTCTGCAATCACTACCAAAACATTCAAAACCAACAACATTTTAGAACCTTCAGCGCCTCTCTTTCCAAGCTCTCCAATTCTTCCATTGCAATCCCAGTTTACCATGCCTTCCGAGCCTTAGTGTGGGGGACGTTCACAATAACTTGGAACCATGGCATCCAAGGATAGTGACACAGACTGGCTAACACTAGTCACACTCTCTAAGAGCGCGCTTAAGAGTGCTCGCAGAGGTGATTTCTAGGTTATCGTTCCGCGGAGATTTTGTGAAGTAAGAGGCTTCTGGAAATTGGTCCGGAATGGTGGCTTGGAAGTTGTCTGCAACTTTCACCCCAACCCACAGCCGGCCACACAAGCGCAACCCGGTTTTCCCTTCCCTCCAAAATACTACAATGACTTGCTAACCAAGGTGGACAGTGTCCAGGGTGTCGAAACCAACCTTGGTATCTAGCGGCCTGTTTTACTCTAGCGATTCCATATTCCTCTTTTGCGCGGACTATCCAGGTGCAAGCACCTCAACCGGACTACCTATCTAGGAGTTCTATGCAGTTTGGAGTACACCCTTCTACTGCTCAGCCACTAACCTGGAATATCCACTGCAACTAGACATAAAAACCACTTCTTCAAACAACCCCTAAATCACCCAAAGATCCGTATCTTGGACTCTAAACCAAACTTACTCGAGAACCCGCTTAGTCCATCCTGTCACCAAGGGACTATTTGACCACTTTATCAATCAACAAACAACCATACACGCACACACAATTTTTGGGTAATGCATCTATAGTCATTTACTTACAAGAAAACAGTGATACAAAAAGACCCAAGGAATAGCAAACATTCCTTGATAAGTAGCGAGCCCCAAGCACCCGGATCCGGAAAATCCGCAGATCCTACAAACCCGGGATCCGGAAATCAAGGGAGTTCAGCCACAACGGTTCAGTCCTTATTCTACTTTGAATTTAGTGCCTTATTCTCTATTTCCTCAAAAGTCCTATGCACAAAATACTAGCCTACCTAGCCTAAAAGTTATACTACCTAACCGGGTTCGGTTACCGCAATACTCCGGATCCCCCTATTCACGTAACTCTTTCGGGCCACTCTCCTCCGCAGAGCTCGCCGTGTGAGCAGAGCAGGAGCCACGAGAGTCGTCTTCGGATCTCTTACTATGGTTGTCCCGCGCCCGGTTCTCTTTTTCTTTGTCTTCTTCATCCTCGTCCTCCTCCTGCGCCTACTCTTGCTACTGCTGCTCTGCCTCCGGTTCATCCCCTCGCGCATTGCGTTTGCCCTCTCGTTTGCCGTCCAGGTGACCTTCTGGGTTGCCTTCCGGTTCACCTCCAGGTCTTGCCCCTTCATTAGTTGGGTACCGGTCTCCACCATCTCCTTTGCGTGGTCCACTAGACCGGCCAGACTCGCCTAACACTGTTCCCCGACCAGAACCGGTTCCAGGCTCTTGCGTGGTGGGCTCCTTTCCGGGTTCACAGCCAGTTGCGAAGTTTGCTCCAGATTAGAGTTCCCAGCCCCCATCATCCGGTCCATGTCCCTAGCCCTTGGCGCATCTTGGGATATGTGAAATGGTGCCAACAACTCGCTGCTGGCCTAACGGATGCCCCCTTCTCTCCGGCTGGTTTTCCCTCCTTCCCGTTGGAGTCCGGGTGGAGACCGGGCAAGTACTTCGGCCATCAGCTTCCGGAACTCTACCACTGTCTCCTCAACCTTCGCCGCATACTCCTTCACCATGTTCCTTACCTACGCTGCCCTTTCCATGCTTGGTTTCGTCACATTCTCGTCATGTAAGTGGGCCTTGGTTTGGACTTCCGTATTTGGTTGGAACAACCTCTCCAACGCCTTGAGAGTGGTCCGGTCTTGCTGCTCTAGGACCCGGATTGCTTCCTTCCGTTGCACGATCTCTGTGTTCTGGTCCAACATCAAGATAGCCATCGCGCTAGCATCCTTCCGGCTCCGGTCCACATCCTTCCGCAGCTTCCGGACTAGCTCCGAGTACTCGCCCCCCTTCATGTTCTTGAGGGCGTTTCCAACTCCCCTCATCGCCACATAGAGCAGGTGGTACTTCTTTTCCACCACCTCCATGGCCTCCCTGACCGGTTGGAAGAAAACTTCCTCCAGCTCAGCTAGGACCAAAACGTCCTCTGCTGCCTCCTGGATTGGTTCTTCTGCCCGGACCTCCTCCTCCTCTTCCAGACCCTCTTTTTTCGGTTTCGACCCCCTCCGCCTACTCGCCTTCACGTTGACATTCTTTTAGCGGTGGCTGATCCCCGGTTTTTGGCCATCCCAAAAACCGCGGCCATTCACTAGGGTCGTCTTCATCCAATTCTTTATCTTCTTCTAGGGTGGACTAATGATCCTCGTGTCTTCTTTGTCCTCTTCCTCATCGTTGACGATTATTGCCTTCCTCTTCTTCTTCTGCCCTTGGGTGCGCGCTCTAGGTGGAGCCCTCTCATTCGGTTCCTCCTAGTCTCGTTCTCCGCGCTCCTACCGGTGCTCACCCGGATTCCGTTGGCGTCCTTTTTGGTCTAGCAAGGCCGCCTCCTGCCCGTCTGGCGTACTCTGGTCGCCTCGCTCGTCTGCGCTCTCTCCCTCATCCGGGCCTTCGTCCCCATCCAGGTTCTCCTCGCCTCTCGGAATCTCCCCCGGATTAGTCGCTGGATCCCGCTTCACGCGCTCCTGGCGCTCCTCCATCCTCACCTTCTCCCTATCGGTGAGGAGTCCGTGCTCGGCGTAGGGGTGGTACACTAAAGGGGCGAGGGGGCACCCTTTTGCGCCTCCAATTTTGAGCGCCTCCTGTTCTGCCATCTCATGCACGATGATTCCCCACCCAATCTTCCGGCCGTGCAAGCAGGCCTCGTAGATGGCCTTTGCGAGCTTGATTACGAGGGTGGTGGGCTTGTCCGGGCTGAGAATGGGTACCAAAAATTGAAGAAGGCGCCTCTCCCGGTTGATCCG
The DNA here is from genome assembly GCA_022496805.1 of Pohlia nutans. NCBI lineage: Eukaryota > Viridiplantae > Streptophyta > Bryopsida > Bryales > Mniaceae > Pohlia > Pohlia nutans. Next base: position 5,094,256 of record CM040106.1, on the reverse strand, counting down.
GCAGTCGTCCACCCAGAACCCGTCCTTGTCCGAGAGGCTCTTGAACTGGTCCTTCACTCAATCCGAGTCCCCTTTTTTCTTGTCAAAGCCAAATGGGTTGTTTGCAAACCGGTAGGTGGCGCGCCAGTGCGCCACTGTCCAGTTGGCGTACTTCTTTTCCACCACCCGTCCTCCGGCTAGCTCCTCCAGTATTCTCCCATTTTGGATGTCCCAGGGCACGTACAAGAGCTCCTTGCACCGGATTTTGATCAAGCCCTGCCGCAGCTGGTCTAAGTGATCGTGCCTGTCCAAAATGGCCGGGCGCACCTGCTTCTCTAGTATCTTTATCCTGAACGTCCACTCGTTCTTCCACCCCATTACTTCTGGCTCCGGACTCGCTACTCTTCTGACCGAGCACTCGGCCTCAGTCTCCAATTGCCACGCTCCTCTCTCCATTCGCACACTCTCTACATTAAAGTGGTCCGGAAATACGAAAACCTGTGGCCTTGGAGGGCTAGGAATGCTGCATTGAAATAAACAATGGGTTGCCCAATTTAAGGTTGCCCACTTCAAAGCGAGGATTGCGGCCGGGTCTGTCAAAGACTCGTTCATTTCTACCCGGTTCCAATCCAGTCGCTAGGTCTACTGGAAACCCGCCGCCAACCCGGACCCTAATAATCACCCTACAGCGCGCGCGACCACCACTTCTGTCAAAATAAATGAGCCATTATGGCCACTCCTCTTATTTTTGACAGTTCTGGCTACTTGTAGCTACCCTAAAAACCCTAACTGACTACTTCTAGGAAAAATGAGGTTCAACACATTCCAAGCGCTCTATTTTTTTCCATTGCAATCCTAGTTCTCCCTGTCCTTTGATCTTTCTCCTCTTTAGTTTTACGCTGTCTATGTTTTTCCTTAACTCATCTTCTTCCCTAACTCATCTCTCGCGAATCTCTCTCGCATGCATGAAAGCCAAGGATCTCTCATTCCAAGCTCTCCAATTATTTCCATTGCAATCCCAATTCTCCTTGTCCTCCAATCCTTCTCTTCTTTAGTTTTACACTGTCTATGTTTATCCCTTACTCATCTTCTGCCCTAGCTCATCTCTCGCTCATCTCTCTCGCATCTCCCTTGCCCGTGCACGCTCCCTGTCTTCCAATCTACTCTGCTTACACTTGGAGCCATAGCATCATCCTTGTAGAAGCGCAAGAGCCCCGGTCCTTTTTACGTTCCTTGGCCCTTTTTAAGTGCCCTGTTCATCTACCACTCATCGATATGTGGAAGAAACATGTTCACATTGTTTGGTGCGACAAGACAAAGTTGACGCGGTACTGGGATGTCATGAGACCCAAGGTCGACATCGAACAGTGCACAAAGTTTGTTAGATCCAAGCAATAGAGAGACAAACATGAAGAACACATGTCCCGCATGGTGGAAGGTATTCTTGTCCAATACACACCTCGTTACTTGCTTACTTTTTTAAGTTGGGATTGCTCGGGCGTCATCAATTCGAACAGACCTGTCGACAAGCAGTGCCGGATTTGAGTGAATTTGTGGGCGACACACCAATGAAGAAGATGGGGAAATACAATGTATTTCACTTAGGCAAAGTTCACCCAGATCCTTGGTTTTCATAGATACGGGGCATACTCAGCAAAATCTTCTTCCAGAATGACTACAATAATGTGGCACATGACCACCTCCAAGTGATTCTCTTGGCCAACCAAGATGAGAAAGTGAATTGGGGCCTCATTTTGGACCGGAGCCTCAGATTCCAGCTGCGGTGTAAGCGGAACAACCCGGATTACTCAAGTCCGATTGGACCCTTTCTGACCGCGTACATTGCGCGCTATCTCGCGCACTTCCGCATCTCCAACGCACCACCGCCCTTAGGCACGTTTTTGGAAGTACATCGCAAACACTCCATTAAAGCTTGCGCTCGCCAAGACAGCCCGGAATCAAGCAGAAAGCGGAAATGTGTGGCCAGAGGAACATCCAAACCAGTCTTGGGAGTGGATTCAACTTGGGGGAACACACACCCAAGATTTCCATGGACATTGCGCGACCATGAGGGAGCGCAAAGACACACTCGTGCAGTTCGTCCATTCGACGGAGTAGGCCAAGGACAGCATGGTAGAGAATAAGTCCTAGTGGGAGAGATCCAAGCGTGAGGTGGTTCAAGAAATCCAATCCGCCAAAGATGCAGCACTGAATACTGAGATGCGGCTCGACTCGAGCATCACCTGCAACTAGATAAAGCTGAGAAAAACTTGAAGAACTTGTGCATCTAAGTCACCAATTTGAAACTCAAATCTACCCACAACAAGGAGAGGAGCGACGCAATTGCCAAGGAGAATTCTATGGCTCAAGCGCGAGTCAAAAAATTAGAGCTGCAGAACGAGCAGCATTTGGCGAGATGCAAGGACTTGGCAGCAGAACGTGACTTCGCACAGGAAGGGCAGTCCTCGTAACCTGTGTGCAGAACGTGGGAAGATAGAGAATGCAAGGGCGTCTTTTGAGGCCAACAGAGTCGGCTGAGTACGTGAAGCAGTGCGAATCTAGTCACCAATGTACACGAACTCTTAAGATACAAGCCCAACACCACAGCATATCCATTCCAGGAGTTCATTGACCGCTGCTATGATGACGCCATTGAGAGTTTAAGCCTGCAAGAATCGGAGTATGAATGGGAGGATGAAGACATGCCTTTGGTGCAGATGTTGCTAACCGGGAGTGATGCAGAAGCAAGACCCCAGGAAGAGACACCCCCAAGCATATTGCCACCGCCAACCAAAGATCCACATACAACACCAAACCCAGTGACAACACCACAGGCCGAAGGAGCTCCAAGCGACCCCCAATTTGTTTCTGCAGCCCAAGGTGAACAAGGGCATCACGTCAACATTGCATGTCATCAGTCAGACCTGGAGGTGACGCCTCAACCCTCGCCACCCTTGCCACGCCCTCCACCACCGCTGCAACCCTCACCACGTTCACCACCCTAGCCTCCACGAAACACGGTACAGCATCCTTCCAAATCTTTTCAAGATCATAAGAATGCTTTAAAATAAATAGAGGAAGATAACAATCTGGAGGATTTGGCTGACGACAGTGACGGCGATGAGAAATTGGCTACAGCCATAGATGAGACTAAGAAATATTTCCAAGACAACCCGGATTTAGCTGGCCTTTACTCCAATCCCGAAGCAGATAATGTGCACTGTCTATGTTGTAATAAGATGTTAGGCAAGAGCGTGTTTGATGTATATCAACACTGTGCTACTTACACAAATAAACATAGTCAAATTCATCGAGGTGTTGCTGCAGCTATAAAAGCACTCTATGATGGCCAATATCCACCATGTTGTCCTCTTTGAGGAACTCAGTTAAAACCACAATGTTCTTCTTTCTCGATATGAACTCTGTTGTATAAAATCTGCTTCTTATACATGTATTGCATGCTTGTAAAACTCTTTTGTAAATTCTCTTGTACTCTAATGTTATTTGTCTTTATCTCCCTGACCAGAGGATTCAACCCTTGTGCCGACATTAGATATCTGGGTCAGTTTGGCCTAGTATCTTGTAATCCAAGCCAACTAAGAATTGGGTGTACTGTTTCATACCTGCTAGCTGAAGTATTGTTAAATAAGCTAACACCTTGTTGTCCCAAGAATCCCTTACTATTCTCCAAGCCCCAAACATACCAAGGACACCACTATAACTTTGCCCAATATAGAGAGGAACCCACGGCAACCAAGCCCTGGAAGAGCAATCCACGGCAACCAAAGCACTCAAGAGCAACCCTCAGCAACCCACGGCAACCAAGGCTTGGTTGTGGAACTCACGGCAACCCACAGGAACGAAGGCCCGGAAGACAAACCCACAGGAACCTAGGTCTCGAAGTTAAAAAAAAATGTGAAACCCAAAGGGGAGGTCAGAATTATGACAAAAATTAGAAAATTACTATATAAAACTATTTTAGAAAGTTACCACGTGGTAAAACCTATTTTAGGGGGGTAAAACCTAAATTTAGACGACTTTTTTCTATTAAACCCTAATCTAGTAACTTTATTGTTTGAAATTTACTGGAAGTATGTGAATTTTCTGCTCTTTGCTATCCTAAATTTGCTCTCCGCTCTACGCTCTAAGCTCACATATGAGTTTTCTCCATCAATGGAGTTGTTCAAGCGATCAACCAGGCCACCATTACTGAAATATTGAAGCTCCTGTCAATAATGACAGAGATAGTTAACAACAGTTCCAACCCCGCTACATACAACTCCTGGACCGATTCTATCGGGTCCATCACTACCGGACATTGGTACTTTTATGACTGGGAGAATATGACTAGGGGTGACAGGCGACTGCTGGTTGTCACATTCTACGAGGGCAAAATTGTCGGCAGAACCCAAATTAGACAATGTGACTAGCAGTCATATTTTGCAGTCATATTTGCCACGTGTACCATATAAAGTGGATGGGAGGGATGTATATCTTCGTAGGGAACAAGCGGGAACGTTCCTAAGGAACGCCTAGTCATATTTGGACGTGTCTTTTTTCTCCTAGTCATATTTTGCAGTCACATTTTTCCCTATAGTCGTATATTTTTTTTTTCGACTGCCCAAGATTATAAACACTGCTCGAGACAGTTTACATGTATATTGGCCCTCTCAATCACTGTATAGTATGAGAATTTAGGGTATTTATTTTATAGGGAGAATTTGTGTCCAAAATTGAGTAGTTTTTCATTTGTTTAGGGTAATTAGGAATTGTCCATGTGCATTATTTTAATAATTGATGAGTAAATTATTTATTCACGCAATTACATGGTGGAGCGGTTTAGGGTGGAGATGGGGGTTTACATTGAGAAGGAATATGTGGCAGAATTATTAAGGGTTTTATAATTGTGTCCGTGCCTGCATGTAGTGGTAGTTGGCAACTAATGTGAGAAGTGTGCAACTTATCGGTTTGGGAGGTTGAAATGAATGTGTCCTGCGTGGCCAAGACTTGAGGGTGCTAATTACACAATTTCGTGTGAATATATGTATATATATAGATATAAACACCGAGTAGAATATTCACAATTGTATGTGATTGGAAGGGGACTCGGTCAATCCTGCTTTCAGTCGCAATAGTCTAAATCATCTAATGATGTGTCATCCTGTCCAAGGCGTTCTAATGCTTTAGCCACCACCTCCGGGGCTACTTCCACTGCATCGCTCAAAATAGATGTTTGAGGTATGAGATCCGAATCCAGGTCTGTGGCTTCAAGTCCGGGAAAATCACTTGTTCTTCCCAATGATATGCACCGTACTTCATCCGTGAGTTGGTGGATCAAGAATGTCCAAATTCCTCGTGGTTCGTTGCGCAAGACAACATCCCATCCACGCTTGGCCACATCCAGTGCAAAAAGACCTATTCAATGTGGAGCGGGAAGGCAAATGATTGTGCAGAGTATGGGATCAACCTCTAGAAGTTTACGGTAGAGAAATCGTAATCATCGCGCTTCATAGTGACGCCATCTCCTCTCATGTTTGCAACCACCCAGTTGCAATAGAGGACCACCACCTCATACTGTCCATAGTCCACCGAAAGGATTTCCTCCACCCACCCCACGTACTCCAACTCCGCAGCTCGGAGGTTTGTATCCTTGGTACCGGCGCGACAAAGTTGTCGAAAGGTTGCGGCTACCCCCAAGTCCGCGGTTGTCAATTGCTTCTCTGCACTCCGGACACGGAGGTGGTTTCCATATGCATACATGGATCGATACGACTTGGCTACGTCCGATGGAGGTAGCATCAAGGCCCTCACGTCTTGGGGGACCTCCTCGTCCCCATCTTCTATAGCCCGTATCACAGCCTTTGGAAACCATACGTGGAAGTCTTCGTTGCACATCTCCGAAGGGTATACTATCCTAGTCTTACGCTTCTTGCTCCTATACTCGTGATGCTCCGCTTCCCGACGTGCCATGTCATCCTCGTGTCTCCTGTAAGCAAAAGAGTTCAATATGGTCACTTTCATCTTTACATAATATTCGGGGTTTAGAACGTAGTATATAGTCCAAATTGGCTGCTTGTGGCAACCACTGCATCACGGGGTGCAGATCTAGTAGTCTCATTGGAGGCAGTCACTAACATCTCTGGGGGCAGTCACTGATACCACGAGCGGTCAATGCAAAAGACATTGTCTCCAGTTACTAACATCTCTAAGGGCAGTGACTGATATCACGAGCGGCCATTGCAAGAGACATTGTCTCTAGTCACTAACATCTCTGGGGGCAGTCACTCATATCACGAGCATTCGTTGCAAAAGACATTGTCTCCAGATACGGATATCATTGCCATCACTGAGGGTAGTCACATTGTATACAATCACATTCATATTCAACGTCAGCTAAAAACATGTGATGTGCACTCACCTCCTCCATTCTTCCAATGGTGCCGCGTAGGTCACCACGAACTCGTGAATCCATTTGGTTGAGCTCTTTTATTATGAGAAGATTCATGAACACTGAGCGGCTGATTATACTATTTTTGGATTTAGAGTTTTTAGTGTTTCTAATCACTAGTATTTAGATGGAGGCTTTAAATGCAAAGGATTATAGCAGTTCATAGATATATGCGCCGCATAGAATTTTAGGGGGAGCGGTTTTACTTAGAATTTTGAGGTAGGGACAATACTATTTTGACACACGCTAAAGGCCACTTCTAGCACTAAACTCATTCACACCACTGTGCATAGTAAATATTACAGGAGAGAGTCATACAAGACTACAGAGTCATATAGATGACTATAGGGCATCATGTTGATGAGTGTAGAGTGTTGTATAACTCCTGCGTGTCACATACATCACTCCACTTAGTCATCTATATGACTAAGGGCGCGGTCAACGAAGTACACCTGGCGCGGGTTAACTAGGCCAACGTGTCCGGCACGGCGCCCAGCAATACTCCACCATGGCAGCTTGATTAGGCGCACCAATTGAGGAGGAAGATGCAAGTGACCTTAAACTTGGTGAAGGTTCGTTCATTAGCAAACCCTAGCATACCGTTCCAATTGCTACTTATTCTTCTTAGGGTTTCGTCACTTTGTTCCAAGTGTCTCAAATTTGTATTCTAGAATCATTTGTGAAGTTCCAATGACCTAATCGTGGTCAGTAATTTTTGCATTTTTCAGCACTTGACCACGCATGCTAGGATTTCGTGGCGTAGCTTTTTTTGTGTTCTAAGTGTGGAAGTTTTTATCCCGAGTTGCGATTGCAGGATAGCTCAGCTTCGGGTTGAGTCTATCGTGATTGTGATTTTTGAGCAGTGTTAGGGTTTTGTGTCTTTGTAGCTTCGAAATGCCAATGGCTGTGAGATTGCGACCATCGTAAGCTCCGGCAAAAGACGCTGTCAACACGAAGGACAAAGCCCCACAGACAAAGACCTCTTGAAGAGTCTCCATCTCGAAAGATGGGTGCACACTTGATCCTTTTCACGTTTCTTGCATTTTTAGATTTAGGGTTTTGAAGCTTCTTGAATGTCGTTGATCCTTTTTTGCTCTTTTGTTCTACTCAAGAGTCTAGTAGAGAATTCACATGCTTCTTAAACATGTCCTAATGTTGTAGAAATCATGATTTGGAACTATCAGTTACCTTATTGAAATGTAGTCTCTCAAAACATTCAACAATCCTTCTTTGAGCATCTCAAACTGAGCTTTTAATGTTGTAGTTAGTGTGATTTAAAAAAGGTGCCATTGCACTTGTGGCTGGGCTGGTTGTATTTTTGGTTCTCTTTGCAACGGAACCTTGTTTCATTTGTTTCTAAAAGGGTGCCATTACATGAATGCGATATCATTACGAAATGGGTAACGTTGAAGACTTCATCTACCATATGTGTACATTCCTTTTCATTGTTGAACTGCCTCACATAGCATTCAAAAAACTCTAAAACTCACTATTGTGAGCATTGCCGTTGTCTTTGAATGTAAGGTTTTCAGTCTGGGGTTTTGATCTAGTTGCATTTTTTATCTAGTTAGGTCAATGTCTCTGCAATGGCTGATTGTGTGGTGTTGCAGAATGCTAGGAAGAAAGATGGATGCTATCTTTGAGTAGTGACAAGAAGAAGAAGAAGGAGAAGAAGAGGAATAACAATAACAACGACAACCACGCCGAGTAGGTTATGTAAGAAATGGCTCTGTGAAAGCAAAACCCTAATTCCTCTGTGGTTTTTACAACATGGCGAAAGGACGAGGGTTTGACAATAGTGCAAAGGGAATGAAGAACTTTCCTTATTTTCTTATCAAAATCTTAGTCAGACGCACTAGTCCCCAATTTTCTTCCAGGTCATGATCAGGTATCTTGGGGACTGAATATTACAGCAACTTGCATTTGCTATCTTTTGTTCAATTTCTTAAGATCAAGGGTGTTTCGTATTCATGACCTCCATCCCATGATTGGTTTACAAATAAGCTTCTGAGTCTTCCGTTGCATTGATTCCGTTCTCTATTCAGTCCGTGCATTGTTGGCATGATTGCACCCTATGCTGCAAATCATTTGTTTGTGTGAAAATGACTTCAATAGCTCACAATTGTGGGCGATGTATTTTTCATGGTGTGTTTGTGTTGTCACCAGTCTTCTGTTTGTGATTTTGACAATGAAGTTTTGTTGAATTCTTGCAGGTGATGGCAGAGTACTTTCTCATTGCTAAGACAAGTGCAGTCACTTTGACCATTGCTGGTGTCGTTAACGAGAATGTCACCATTGCGTTAAGTAAACACATGTCTGCATGCTTGGGATAGTCAGACTCAAAACCTAGTGCACATAAATGAACAAAAACCAGTTTCTTCTCACTAATTATCATGCAATTTTTTCATATTGCTTATCATATGCATTTGGGCACATATTTTTTTTGTAATGCTCAACATTTAGGGTTATTGGTGAGGAGGACTTATATCAATTTTGTGGCCAATGCGCAGGGTGATGTCTTCATCTTCCATGATGAGTTCACATGGCTGAAGGGCATGGGTTTGGTAGTCATCTTCATTGATGTTGGTCTGATCTTTTAAAAGCACTACTGTAACTCTTAGTTTTTAGGTTAGTAGCTTGGTTAGAGCTAGTGGTCACTACTAGAGAAATGAGGTTCCGGTGTAAGAGAAAACCAACAGAAATTTTGTTGGTTTCGTGTGCGGGTTAGGAACAGTTGATTGCGGATCACAATCGAGAGAATATATCTTCGTTTGGTGTTGCTTCAATGTCCAAAATATATATGCTCTACCCCAAAATTTTAAAAGTTGTCCAGGAAGCCCTGTCTGCAGTATTTTCCTACTGGGCCACTCAATTCCCAACCTAGATAGGACTCCCGAAGTGCCGCCCTACGGTTTCGAACCCGCTACCTCGTGCCTTCTAACACCAGCCTCCCACCAACGCACTATGGGCGAGGCTTCATCCTAAATCTTGAATATTGTTACCTATTAGTCTTGATTCCGTCACAGGAAAAAAAAACAGTGAACTTTGGCGGCTTATTTCTCCTTCATCTGGTGTCCGTTTTCATTAAAAGTTGTTGGAAAAGTTGCGTCTTGAAGTCTAGTTTTTGTGGTAAACATTTCAGTCAAATCCAAGATGTAATGAATTTATGAGAAGCATTTTACTAGAAGGAGGTTCGGCCAAAGATCACTTTTCTTGTATAAGTTTTTTACTATTTTGCAAAAATGTTCAACTTTTGATATTTCATGCATGAAACGATTTTTTAATTTGGATTCCAATTTAATCTTTAAATGCCCACAACCCTTTTCATATTTCAAGAATTGTAAAGATGCATTATAAAATGAAACTAAGAGGGATATTTTGAACTTGATGTGTGAATAAAAGTTGTACATTATGAATTTTATATTCTATCCATTTAGTTAAATCTATCATTGCAATCACCAATATTTTGTATAGAATTTGAAAAGCAAGATTCAAAATTCTTTTATAGTTTGATTACAAATAAGATATTGACAAGTTGTGAAAGAAATTGGTTGAGATGAGTTGAAATGTAAAACTCTAAGTCTAGTGATTTTGGAGATCTTTTTGGTTACTTAATTTACTATTTTCCTTTTATAAGAGCACTTTTGAACTATTTTGAACTAACATCTTAGAAATTTTTTGATGAATTATTGCAACATGAAACGAGACATAAAAATTATAACTTTTGTGAATATTCAGCGATTAGTGCTTAAGTTCATGAAGTAATCATCTAATTTTTTTTTGAAAGTTTGACACTGCCGATCATGCATTACTAAACATCATGCTTCTTAATTTTTCCTTTGTACGAAAATTCATCACAATTGCATAAAAATTCATCAAAGTTGCACAAAACTTCATCAAGTAACAGTTTATAACGCATCTAAGTTTTGTCTAGCTTTTATCCCCTTGAGTATTTAGAAGTTAATACTCTTAGGATTTCATCCTAATTTTTTTTATTCTAGAATATTTGAAAATAAGTATTATAATATTTTTTTTTATGTTCTTAACATATATATTACTACTATATTATGTTCAAATTTTAGGGTGTTTTTGACATTCATAATATTTTAGCATCTATTTAAAAAGTAATTTGATATAACAAGCTTCATGATTCTATAAAACAATGTCAAAGCTTGTGATATGAGACTTTTCAAATTCAAATAATAGAATTTGGATCCAAACGTGGAATGTCATTGATTTGTTACGATTACACATTGTAATATCATCAATTTGGTAACGCCTTAATTGATATGTTTCATTGAAGATATGGTAATGGGAATTTTTTTTCTTTAGCCCCTATTATTCAAAGGTATCATATATAAAAAGATTCCAAAATATTCCAAAAATATTATAGAAAGATTCTAAACTATGCCTAAAATTCAAAAGATTCCATGAATATTCTCAAACTGGCATAATTTTTTTGAAAAGTTGGCCAAAGATTCCAAAGATTTTAAAAAGATTCTATTTAAAATATATTTTAATATTTTCCATAATTATTAATAGTATTAATGACGCAATAATGACAAATGTGTTACATACTATGTACTTTTCATTTTGTGCAAAAATGAGAGCTCTACTGCGAGAAACACTATGTGCACGAACTAACAGAATTTAGTTAAAAAATGCACTTACTATGCACAAACCAACAAAAATCTGTGAAAAAGGCACTAACAGTGCACGAACCAACATAAATGTGTTGGTTTTCAAGAAAACTTGTTGGTTCCAAGAGAAACCTTGTTGGTTCCGTGCGGTGAATTCGGCTTTGCTACGTTAAACCCATTCCCTATTGGTGTCAAGAGATGTGTCTTGGTTTTGTCTTGGTTTTGACGCACTCTCTAGTAGTGGGTCTTTGTTTCATTTCTCAATGTGGATTGTTATGTCGTTCTGTGCTGATCTAGTATGTATCTAATTACGAAAGATTTGTATCCTGCAACTTTCCCATGTCTCACCAGTTGCATATGACGAGTTAATGTTTCAGTAGTGTTCAGTTGTTTGAATTTTAACATCATCTACTGACACAAAAGTTTGATAGAGGAGTGCCAGTAATTATTTACTATATACTTAAGATCATCTGTGACTGCCTATCACATATTTGAAGATATTATCGGTTGTGGAGCGCTTGGGTGAGGCTCTCAACACCGTCACCAAGTGGCCCGTTGCCGTACTGAAGGCAGCCTAAACCGCGCGACCGCGAAGGAGAAGGTGACCTCTAAATCATCTACCGATGTTTCACGTAGCACGCAATGCTGATGAATTGCCTGAATATCATAGTGATCAGTAATGTACATATAGAATGTCACAGGGATCACTAATGTACATAGTGAGATTGTCATAGGGTTCAGTAATGTACGCAGTCAGAATGTCACAGTGATTAGTAATATACACAGTGAGAATGTCACATGGTTCAGTAATGTATCCTGAGAAGGTAAGAGGGACTAATCACGATACAACTGAATATAACAGATTATAGTCATAAATGCGCAGCATCCGTATTACGGGGTCCTCTAGTGAATTAATGAGGTTTGTGCAAAATAATTGGGTAACCTAGTGTGACTCTGGTGGTGCACAGAGGATGACAAAGAGAACTACAAGGAGCCTGCAGCAAAGAGGAAGCGGGAAGAACGAGCTAATGGATGTTGGATGCATATATTGGTGAGGAATGAGACTGGTCTAGCTAGATAGCAACTATATTTAAGACTGAACGGTCTTTGGTTTTGTATGGAGAGTTTCACTACCAAATATAAGTGAACCTTGATGCATTTCTCTAATCCCACATATGTGTCTTCCATTGTATGATTTTGATACATAGTACTAATGTGACTCCCCGTAGAGCAAAAATATCAGTGTACGCAGTCTAGTGCCACATACATGGCAACAACATTATGACTACCGCGAGTCATGTAATGGTCTAATTCCTTCCGATACTGTGACTGAAACTAGTTTTATATCCTTTGCACTCCTGTCAAACATTACTGGAGGTCTTGAACACACCACTGGCTACAATCATAGCGTTTGCTCAAACACGACTATACATAGTCATAATACACGTCAGCTAAAAACATCACTACCAGTCGAATTCCACGTCAGCAACATTATGACCCAAAATATGACTACACAGAATCACGTGCCACGTCGAATGCCACGTCAGGTAAAAAATATGACTCGTCCGAGTTACATGCCACGTCGGATTTTGGCCTCAGCTGCTTGGGTAGACCACCAAAAGTCAAGGACTTGGGGCCGGTCAAGATGGCGGCTGGGTATGCTGACGTGGCACGTTCATGGAGCCCAAGTATACGCTTTGAGTCGTATTTATTTATATGACTAGGTTTTTGAAGCGACTCGTCGGTAACTACGGCACCCAGTCATAGCGCGCATCTTATTCCACGTCAGCAAAAAATATAACGCGCAATCACAGACTTGATTTTATGACTACGCGCAGTGATAAACGCACTCATTCTTCCTGTCATAAAAATACCAATGTCCGGTAGTGCATCCTTATCTAGCAGCACCAAGACGGCGGATGGAGCATCAGCAAAGGACCGGTCGAATAACAAGCTTGGAAGTACGGCATTCTCGAAGGGATTTACTTCAAGCCGAAGCAGACATACAACTAACATAGCTGCATCCTCCTACTCATGATAGTAGTCGAGTTAGAAACTAGCGGTACCGGTGCCTGGAATTAGAGCCACATGATGATCCGACAATTCACATCCGAGGTACAGACCTTACAACAAAGTAGATCCACTCTATGCTACTATGCCATGGTCAGGGATATGCTGCTCCGAGGATTAGAATCGAGAGCCGCAATTTCAGACCCAACACCAACACCACCAGTCCCGACACGCCGCGGTTCCCTACCGAGCCAAGTCCTAAGGAGCCCACGTGACGCCCGATAGAACTCTCTCCCTCCAATGAACTCATTTGAGCCGTCTTCTAGCCCCAGGATTCACACTCGACTACGTAGCAGACAACAGCAGCCCTCCGCATCAACACCCAAATGTAAGATATGTACGTCTACATACTAAGAGGCCGATATAGCATTGCGAGAATTCGGCAGAGGACAACCTCGACTAAGGAGAACGGCACCAATAGCGCAAGAGGACAACCTCGACCAAGGAGAACGGGACCAACAGCGCTAGGGGACAATTCTTCATCCACCCACTCACCATAGCAGCCTACACCGCTAGGTCGGAGCCGACTAGCAATATAGCCAAGCGCTTCGGATAGCCCCAACGTACAAATCATATCCGCACCACCGAGCAATCCACTGACACCACCAGCGACTGCAGAACTCCCGGCTTCCACCCAACAGTTACTCTTTTTGACACAACCGGCACCGCTCCAAGGCACCAAACCCCCCACAATTACTAGGACGACCGGCATCCTAGCACCACCAAGCATCCCAGGGCCAACCCCGCCCTCGAGCACTCCACCAACCCGACTACTGGACATCAGCCTCCCAAACCTCTTTTTTAGCTTCCCTCGTGACCTCCACTAGAACGTTGGCCTCCTACGCCAATTTGCATTTAATCTCTCACAAGTAATTAACCAGGTGGACGCTGAAATCCAAAAACTCTAGGTCATATCTGGACAAGAGGAGGAGCTCCAACGACAACTCAACAGCGCGGGACGAAGGATTGCCGATTTGGAAGTACAACTTGCTACCACAGCAACAGACCATTGCTAACACACTACCAACCGCACCCGCATCTGGAACAAACGAGACTGCTACCGAGCCAAATTGGTTACAGCTATAGTACAAATTCAGGAAAACTAGACCTTGATGACAGCGCTAACAGAAAAACGTGACCGAGCAAACACTAAGCTGAACTAGACTAACACAACACATGAGATTCTTCGAAAGACCTCGTGGAGACCACAGCCAAAAACGCAAGACTTTCCATAGAGATTGAGGCTACATTTCCCGAGATCAAAAGCGTTAGAGAAAAAGAGAAGAATATGCACATGCACTGGCCAACGCAACAACCTGCTCTAAGGCTATCAAGAGGCATTTCCTACCTAAGAGGACGACAACATCATCCAATCATCAACTTGATTGTCCGGTACCAACATCCTCGGCTCGGGAGTGGAACCCCCTCAGGCCCCTCCGCTACCGACCGTAGGCTTTGCTCTTTATTCGACCAATCCTTCCCGGGCAATCTTCCTAGCCTACTTGCGGCTCAACAAGGCAATATTTGACAGGGATCAGACGGCACACCTGGAGCGCCGCACTACAATACCCTACGAATCGAGCAAGTTTCCGAATTCGAAAACATCGTACCAACAGCTCGAATCGCTCACCGTCTTTTCAAATTTTTTGGTAAATAGGCAAATAGGAAAATTTTCCCCATAAACTTTTACAAATTCTATGAGTGAACGTGGTTTAGAGGGGGGATAGTGTTAACGCTAAATTGGTAACTACGGGTAGTCTACCGATCAAGGTTTTACTTTGGTAAATTTCCAAGTTACCACAGAAAGTAGATCTAGGAAAATACATTTTTACCGATCTGAAAAAATAAAGAGGGTTTGAAGATAGTGCACTTTTTGTGTTTCATTTTTCCTTTAGAACTTCTAATTATAGCAATACTAGATGGTTTTTTTAAAGAACCCTATCCTTATCATTGCACAAGGCAAGTATAAAAGAGTACGAAAGGAGAATGTGGTAGGAGTCCTACTTGCAAAGGCCTTTGTGTTGTGCACAACCAAGTTCTAAGATAAGCTCAAACCTTCTCAGTTGCATGTGGATAAAGCTCATGTCGTTGTCTACCAAGTACAAAATGTCTACAATAAGAATCTAGACAAGATCGATAAAATTAATAAATTTTTCAATGAGGCACAAACTTCAACACTAAATAATGGAAATAACGGTCGGTTATGTATTCATTAAAGTTTACTACTTGCAAGTTGGATTATTCTTGTTTTGCCAGATTTTTGTGTCTTTTTACTTGTCTTTATTTTGAAGATTTCAAGTCATTATATGGTATGGATCATTCAAAACAATATATTGTAATTTTTTGAAAAGCAATACAATCGGTTTGTGTTAATATTCATTCTCAATTCAAAAGTGAGGCTTTATTATCCTAAACGTGATTTTTCATATTAAATTGAAGCAAATAAGTAAATTTTAGAAACTCAAAATGCAGAGAGAGTGTTTGATATTCCAATTTTATCATAATATTTTAAAATATTTCGGTAATAATTTTGGATTCTATATTGATTTGTAAGCGTAAACCATGTTCAAAATTATTAATAAATCATGAGTATATAATATGATGAATCCAACTGTATGGATACAATTTTGCCATTTACATTTACAATCATACAATGAAAAGTAATTGTGATTTAGAATATATCGTTGGCCATCCACACCTTGCCATTCGCACCTTGCCGTCTAACAAGGTGCCTTAATAACGCCGTCCAATCTCATCGATCAATTGATAGTTGATTGAACGCGCCAAACAGACTACGGAAGACGGACAGGCGACAAACAACAAATAGTTGGCATATGATGGACGGCCGATCTAGCGGCGGATAGCAGACGCCGTCGAATCAAGTGTTCGACCTAATCAAATAGCATGTCCACATTCAAAGTCATCCGACTAGTACGAACAGCTTGATTTTTTCTCCCCGCTTGCATTTGTGTGATAGAGGTTAGAACTGGCTTTGGCTGGCAGTTATCTTCCTCTTCCTCTTTACCAGACGAGGATAGTATGCGCGCAAGGAGCGGGGAGCGGTGAGCGATGAGCGGAGAAATGTGGGGTTTAGAGCAAAAATTTCAGGTCAACCATGGTCAATGGTACTATAATTAGTAAATATTCGAATATTCAGATATTTTTAGTAAACTTTTTATCCTATAACCGTGGAATATTTTGTACCTATAACCGTGGAATTGGGTCATTGGAAAATGTTCAAGGCACATGAAAGGCAAACTCAATATACCTATAACCGTGAATCAAAGACCTGAAACTATTTCAAACAAGATGAAATCATTATTTGGCCATTGTTATACACCATTCAAGCATGAAGAGATAGATTTCCTACATCAATTTTTGTGAAATGAGTGCTAGGTTGTTAATATAAACCATTTACAGTTTAGGGTGAAAAATAGAACAAATTCCATAGATTAGGGTTTAGTATAGAACCCGAGTTTGAGAATTGCAGTAGTGGCCCTTTTAGTCTCACTACTGTTTCATTGACCTAGAAAGTATGCAATTGCGAACAATGGAACTAGGAATAGTGAACTACCCTAAAATGTTGGGTGAGTCAACAATCCACTCTCAAGAACTAGCTTAAATTCATTGAAGCTAAGAGTAGGTGCATGTATGAAGGCATCGACTTCAGCATCAAATCCACATATGACGGTGAAGATAAAATACAAATGCTTGCAATAAGTCCATTGACTACGGCCTCCCTTAGCTTTAGTCTACATCTCCTTCATATAAGGGCACGAGTAGTTTGGAAATTGCAAAATTGTGAGATGGTATTGCTGAATTGTCGGATGTGTGCCGAAATCCAATGTGACAATGCATCCAAGGGCGGGGACAGGAACCATGTTCACCTTCCCTCACCAGCTGCATGAAACCTCCTCACTGGAGGTATCGGAAGTGCCAGAAGGCAATCTAGAAGTCAAGACGTTGCAAACCATCTTCAGTTGTAGCTCCGGATGACAGTCACCACGCTCGAATAGCAAAATACCGGGTATCAACATCCGATTGCGTTGAGGCGTTCTTGTATTGTTTGCACAGGAGGCGATGTTGGTCCTGGAGGTCAGCTCGAATGTCAGCCTTGGTTTGCATCTCCATGGAGTGCACCCAATGGAATAAACAAATTTGTTCCTTATTCGGCATTGGAATTGATGCATCTCCACTTCCATTTACAATGCGTATAGCATTCCAGTTTGCTTGTGCACTGTCAACCATGAAGCCTTTGAAATTTGGATTCTCAACTCCGTGGCGACCGACGACGATGTTGAGATTCTTCCAGACGACCATTTGGGTAGCGACATCCTTAGACTGCATATTGCAAAGTGCGATGGTCATGACACGACAATAAGTGGGGTTGTAGATGTGGCAGCCTATGGTGGTCCACTGTTTGACCCTTTTAACATGGTCAAACATAAGCTATGCGTTTTGGAGGTCTCCACTAGGTTGCATGCGCTGGACAAGGTCAACTCTGCTTCCCGCCCAACTTCAGACATTTTGAACACAAAGACTTTGTCTGACTCCAATCCTTGATTGGGGAACTTGTTCTTTTGGACAAAGGACCACTTACTCGAGCCGCCAAGCTTGGTGATGCTGTCCATAGCTCCAAACCTGCAAAAGTATTTGAAGCCGGTTACTTTATTGCGAATACAAGGCAAAGTGAGCTCCTTACATCTATTGAAGAGTGAAAAGAGCTAGTTGAGCTCTAGTGTCTTTGATTGCACACCTTCAGCAATAAAGAGCATGTCCCCGACTATCTCCTTTGTAGCCTCCAAAACAATAGCAGAGTTGGTTGGAGTAGAAGTTCGCTGCACTTGCTCCTCGACTAAGCTTTTGTCTCTTGCAATATCATTACGATAAGCACCGATCTTGAGGAGATGGTTGTGATTGCCAAAATGAACATAAGCTCTGGTCATGTTGTCTTTAGCTAGAACATAATAGATTTTGGCATTGCACGTTGCAAGACAAGAAGGAGGAACTTTACAGCATTTGCAAACCAAAGTGGATCCTTTAGGAGGATTATATCCTACATCAAAAACGAAAGAGGAGACTCCATCCCACTCAATTTCATTAACAGTGGCCGTCCGATGCACAGAGGTTTGAAAATCACATTCGACATTCTCACATTGTAGATGACCACAGTGAGACGAGGTACGGAAGATCAAACCTAAATTGTTCACAATGTTTGACGTGTGGATACGAGTCCAAGCCTGCCCGTCATAGTGTTTGTCCATTCCATAGAGTTGCGTTGCTCTGCAGTTGGAAAATCATTATGGGATTTAGCAGTCCATAATTGCCACTACAAATTCAAACCTTGTCAATTGTTTTTAAGTGATGTCAAATCATTGAGTTCTAAATTATTGAGCGAGAAGGATATCTGAAGTATTG
The DNA here is from genome assembly GCA_022496805.1 of Pohlia nutans. NCBI lineage: Eukaryota > Viridiplantae > Streptophyta > Bryopsida > Bryales > Mniaceae > Pohlia > Pohlia nutans. Next base: position 5,075,701 of record CM040106.1, on the reverse strand, counting down.
GTCAATTCTAAATTTTACTTTTAACTTTGAATATGGTAGCGAAAGAAAGCAAAGTTGATGATTGACAGCCTAGAATGAAGTTCTGTAATATATACTTATAGAAGTGTTTACCTAAGAGTAGTGTATATTGCTTATGTCTGGAATATAAGAATAGCATTGGACCTTGCAAGCGCATGGAGATGAGGGAGAGAAGGTAGAGGAGGATGAGAAAGAAGAGAAAGGAACTATATTTTAGTAGCTCAAAAACTCTTAGGAGAACTAGAATGTTGAGAAAGGAAAAAATAGATGCCGTGGGTGTGGGCCAAGATAAGCAAACAAGAAGTTCACTGACAGCTTTGGTATTGATTTCAATTGCAGAGAGCCACGGATTAGGAGAGCAGCTAAGTCTTAGTGAAAGCGAAGAAGACAACATTGAATCCTGCAACTTGGAGAACACAGTAAGTACTAACATATAGTATCAATTGTGAATCTTTCAGGGATTTGAGTAAGGAACTTAGTAGACATATTAGAATTAACTCTACATGAAGCCTAAGACAACTTGTTGTACCCAACACTATAGTAGTGAAGACAACGCAATAGTAACTGTATGGACTCCAATATAGGGTAGGTTGCACCAATGCGATGTAGCACCAATGCAAAATTCCTATGGCAGAACCGTGTCTTATGTAGAATCCTTAAGACTCTTTTGTCGAGCACTTTAAGTACCTGTTCTTGTCGTGCAAGTGGCGGACTTGGGAGTCGAGGGTTCACTGTTTGGGATGGCTTCAAAGCAGCAAATGGAGGTAAGAGCATCGGTCAGGGGAGCAAAGATGACTAGATGGAGACAAAGTGCACTGAGGATGAAGGTAAGCCTTGGAGTCTTGTTTCACCTTCCTCAATAGCTAGAGTTTTGTGTATTTGGGGCATTCAGATTCTGGGGTTTCAAGCTTTGGGATTTCAAGTTCTGAGTGCTAGCTATGACCTCATGGGTCAAGCTCGTGAGATTCTGAGGGTCTCAAGTTCTGAGTGGTGACCATGTTTTGCTCGCCTTTTTGGTCTGCTAGTACCCGCATTCCGCTTAGAGTTTCCTCCGGTGTTCAAGTTTTGCTCGCGCATTTGGTCTGCCGGTACCGGCACTACGATTTTGGTTTCCTCCAATGTTCAAGTTTTGCTTGCGCTTTTGGTCTGCCGGTACCGGCACTACAATTTTGGTTTCCTCAAGTGTTCAAAATTTGCTCGCGCTTTTGGTCTGCCGGTAGCGGCACTGCGATTTTGGTTTCCTCAAGTGTTCAAGTTTTGCTCGCACATTTGGTTTGCCGGTACCGGCATTGCGATTTTGGTTTCCTCACGTGTTCAAGTTTTGCTTGCACTTTAGGTCTGCCGGTACCGGCACTGCGATTTTGGTTTCCTCACGTGTTCAAGTTTTGCTCGCGCTTTAGGTCTGCCGGTACCGGCACTACGATTTTGGTTTCCTTAGGTGTTCAAGTTTTGCTCGCGCTTTTGGTCTGCCGGTACCGGCACTGCAATTTTGGTTTCATCATGTGTTCAAGTTTTGCTCGCGCTTTAGGTCTGCCGGTACCGGCACTGCGATTTTGGTTTCCTCCAATGTTCAAGTTTTGTTTGCGCTTTAGGTCTGCCGGTACCGGCACTACGATTTTCGTTTCCTTAGATGTTCAAGTTTTGCTTGCGCTTTTGGTCTGCCGGTACCGGCACTGCAATTTTGGTTTCCTCAAGTGTTCAAGTTTTGCTCGCGCTTTTGGTCTGCCGGTAGCGGCACTGCGATTTTGGTTTCCTCAAGTGTTCAAGTTTTGCTTGCGCATTTGGTTTGCCGGTACCGGCACTGCGATTTTGATTTCCTCGCGTGTTCAAGTTTTGCTCGCACATTAGGTCTGCCAGTACCGGCACTGCGATTTTGGTTTCCTCACGTGTTCAAGTTTTGCTCGCGCTTTAGGTCTACCGGTACCGGCACTACGATATTGGTTTCCTCAGGTGTTCAAGTTTTGCTCGCGCTTTTGGTCTGCCGGTACCGGCACTGCGATTTTGGTTTCCTCGACTGTTGAAGTTTTCCTCACGCTTTAGGTCTGCCGGTACCGGCACTGCGATTTTGGTTTCCTCAGGTGTTCAAGTTTTGCTCGCACTATTGGTCTGTTGGTAACGGCACTGCGATTTTGGCTTCTTTCTTTTGACAATCTCTTTAAAATTAGCGTGGCCAACATAAATTGAACTAAAACGTATAAATACACATACATATGTAACCTCCAGCACAAACAAACTTGAGAATTCTCAATCTTGTCATGGCCACTTCGAGACTCCAAACGGACTGCCGGTACCGGCAGTCCTTTTTTCACAATTTCAAGGGCGCATAATATACCATTGGAAAGGTATTCTCAAGACCTTTCCAACGGTATATTACGCGCCCCATGATTCGAAAAATTGCAGTCGCTACACCAAAAAGAAACTCTAGTAGAATCAAACTAGAGAATTTTCAATCTTGTCACGGCCGCTTGGGGACCCCAAACGGACTGCCGGTACCGGCAGTCCTTTTTTCACAATTTTAAGGGCGCATAACATACCATAGGAAAGGTATTCTCAAGACCTTTCCAACGGTATATTACAAGCTTCAAGATTTAAAAATCGTAGTCCCTTCATCGCTAAGAAACTCCAGCAGCATTAAACTTGAAAATTCTGAATTTCGTCATAGCAGCTTCGGGACCCCATTCGGTTGTGACTGACCTTTCAGATTTTTGTAGAGAATAGTTTCTATATTTTTAGATCAATTTTAAGAACCCTGTGATAAAGATCAGGGGTCTACGTTGTGCTTCACAAGGACCCCTGCTCACCTCATTCGGTGCCGGCTACCCTCCAAATAGGGTGTTTAAGTCTGTAGAACAAAATTTCAAGATTTTAGAATAAATTTTAAGAACCGAGTGGTAGAGAACAGGGTGTCTAGTTTGTGCTCGACATGGCCCCAGTCCCACCCTAGCAGGTGCCAGCTACCCTCCAAACATAGTGGTTGAGTTTGTAGAAAAGAATTTCAAATTTTCAGAATCAATTTTTAGAACCGTGTGTTAATGATCAGGGTATCTAGTTTGTGTTTGACAAGGGCCCCTCCCACCCTTGCCGGTGCTAGCTACCCTCCAAACAGTGTGTTTGAGTTTGTAGAGAAAAAAATTTCAAATTTTTTGAATCAATTTTAAGAACCATGTGTTAAAGATCAATGGGTCCAATTTGTGCATGACATGCCCCCCCCACATGCCTGTGAATGAGAACTCGGTGTCTTGTTTGTGATAGCTACCCTCCAAAAAATTTGTTTGAGTTTATGAAAAAAAATCTCAGATTTTTATAATCAATTTTTTGAAACCAATGTGAGAGATCAGGGTGTCTAGTTTGTGCATCACATGGGCCCTTCCTACTCGAGCCGGTGTTGGTTACCATCCAAGTAGTGTGTTTGAGTTTGTAGAAGAAAATTCGAATTTGTAGAATTAAGTTTATGAACAGAGTGTTTGAGAACAGTGTCTAGTTTGTGCTTGACAAGGGCAGCCCCACCCCAGCCAGTGCTGGCTACTCTCTATTTATAGTGTTTGAGTTTCCATCATATATTTTTATAATCATGCTTTAGATATCATAACAACTCACATCAAGTGATTTTGTAAATACTTCAAGAATGGATGCGGATGGTGATTCCCAGGAAAATGAAGATGACATTGAAGGTGCTCATTCATTCCTCATGATTGTGCTCTTTACATGTCATGATTTGACCATTGAAACACTAAATTTTGTGACTATATTTTGTTGAAGTTGACTTTGTTGACCTAAACGAAAGTACACAAGGAGGACGGCTAAGCGAGCGAGATGTTCATTCCTAGCTCAATTCCATTTTGTTGAGCAAGACTCCAAACACAAGATCTCGAATCGAATGTCTTTGATTCCAACCCTGTCACAAATCTAGGTTGCTCATTCACCTTTGTCGAATGGTATGCCTTCTTGTTGTGAGATCTTTTCTCAAGAATGACATTATGAAACTGACTTCACATTTTATAAAGACTGGATACTTGGAAGGCAACGGTGTTTTCTATGTGGCCATTGAAGATAACAAAGGTATTTAAGACTAAACTTGTTACTCCAACGATTACATCTATGAAGAGTCCACTCTCCACAAAATCAATTGGTACAATTTCTTTGACTCAAAGTTTGATATCGTCATATTGCATTTCATCCTCTCAAACCGATACATGTTCTAATTTTATTGTTTCTGCAAAAGAAACAAGAAGTTCCATGTCACTTCAAACCTTGTGCACCGACCCTATCGAGTTCGTAACATTGGTTCCCAACCTCTCTCATATTTCCAGTCTTTGGTGTCACGAGAAGAGCTTTGACTGTCTGAGATAATGCAGAAAGGTCCCTAGACTAATACTTGGTTCACACTAGCCGTTGACTCTCTCAGTGGTCTTTTCAATCAAGTAAACCGCTCTTTCTACAATACAACTTTTTTTATCCTATTTTGGTTTCATTATCTTAGCAAATCTCCATGAGTTTTTTTGTATTTTAAATGCAACAAGAGGTTAAAGAAGTCGTTGTTGTTGCTCAGACGAAGTTCTATAAGAGGTATCCCAACCCAGAAGATTGGACCGCCAAAAGACTTGATGAGTTTGTAAACAAAGTTGTGAAGAAAACCAAGGTTCACTATAAGAGCGTGTTGAAGAAGATGCTTCTTGTTGTTGATCCAGTCAACACTTCATCCTTCCTTGATGAAGTGAAATCTCACTATGAATGTCACGATGAAGAACCAGAGATGAAAATTGACAAGCTGTGGATGCTTGGCACATGCGCCATAGATCTTTCAATGAAGGTTCTTTGGCTTGAACGTTGAAATCAACCTCTTGTTCTTTGAGTTCAACTCAGATTTCCCAAGCTTGGATTTAGTGATGACTTGTTCTTAGTCTGGCTTCATGAAGCTACTTGGTGGTCTCATGTACGTACTTTAATTTCTTTGCAATCTGATTTGATACAATTGAATAACTTATCACACATTGTTATCATTTCAATTCGTCCTTCTCACAGTCTAGTTATCTCTTCTGCAGTTGATCGTCGAAGTTGGAGTCATTTTTAAGGGCATTATTCGTGATCAAAAAGCCACCATCAATTACCACCCAAACGGTGGTGATCCGATTCCCACTATCTTTGACTACATCAAGTAGGTGCAAATTTCCCTCTGGAACACTGCCTTTACAGAGAATTTGTTGTTGATAAGGGCATCAACAAGAATTATCAAAATGAGAAGCAGTACCTTTTCAAGCCTACTTTGCACCGTGTTTTATATCGATATTTCAAGCACGTTGAATTCCCCGCAAAAGCCATTTCTAGATCCCCTCTTGTCTTTGTGAATTACCTTAAGTAGGAAAGGAAGGACTTTGTGCTCACTGAGGAGATCATGAAAGCTTGGGATGAATGGGAATTATTTTTGTTGAATGGGATGAAAATTTCAAATGCTTTGAATGTTTTCATTGTTTTGAAGCTTTTGAATGTTTTTACTACGCGGGAACAAGTCCTTTAAGGCGCAGCAATAGGTCCTTTTATTAAACGCATTAACTTAAAATTTTCTCTTATTACACTCTAAAACCATGGTAATAGGAGGTGCTTCATAAAAAAAATTGCGGAATTTTTTTCCAAAATCTCTGCTCACCGTTCACCGCTCACTACTCACTGCTCACATAATAGCATTTCCCGCTCTTTACCTTGGAGAGATTAAAATTAAGTGTGTTGGGTGAATCTCTTGGTTTTTTATGAAAAACTGAGAGTTTTGTCCCTATGCCAAAAAGAAATAAACAGAAGAATAATAAGGGGCAATATCAACAATACAGTCAATATCCATTCCATCTCTATGATACGCCATCAAAGGACTGTAAAAAATATTCTTGATGGATTTTATGGTGAAATATTACAAAAAATTATACAGCTGGACAGAATTTTTTTTTAATACCGTGAAGGAAGAAAATAAATTCAAGCAAGAAATGGCCAACAGTATATTCCAAGCTCTTCATGTTCCAAGATAGATTGCTAAAATAGAGAAGTATAGATTTACAAAGTTATCAAACCAAAGGGTGCATGAAACTTTGTCAAATGCCAAAAACAATTACCTAAATACGGCAAGGACCATCAAGCTTCAGACAACACTTTATTTTCAGCAAGTGATCTTGAAAACTAATTTAATTGTTGGGTTGATAAAACCATTTTCCAAGAGCATAAATGGCAAAGGGTCCATGGATTGGTGGAATTCCAATGCCGAAAAAGTGGAAGAACATTTAATGAGGCAACACTTGGTAGCATTGCTAGAGACGGCTACAATCATTGAACTGGAACGCCAAACACTCAAGGGTGGATATACAACCATCAAGAAGGTTCAGATAGAAAGGGCCCGAAGGATAGAACATCATTGGGAGTTTGCTGCGAAACTTTCAAATCAACACGCGACAAAACTGGATCTAGTGAAATTGGAACATCAAAATGAATCTATGGAGGTGAGGATTCAATATCCTGGTATCATACAAAACGTGGCTATTCATGGCCAAAAGTAAAAGGGTTATGCTTATTGGTGGAATGGTGGAACATTGCGACAAATGCTTAATTTGGGCAATGCGTATGGAGTGGATTTCCATGCTCGTAAGTTGCATGCACATTTAGCACCGGACTATGTTATCAAAGTTGATCGTCTTTGCTAGTTTTGTAAGAAATGATCAAAGTTGGCGTAGGCATTTGTAGATATCATGTCTAAAGTATACATGAGCAACAACCTCCACATTGATTTATCTCTCGATAATATCTTTCTTCATTTTCCCGATGACGAGTCGTGATTATCCATTAGACTATGTCACAGAGGTATGACAACCAAAGAAACTAAGCCAATGAAGTCACTCTACACGTTCACTAGTGTAGAGGATAGGAACAAAACTCCTGTAGAACGGTAAATGAACGGTAAATGGACATGAATGCCTGCCTCTAACATCAGATATGATCTTCACTGTTTTGCAGACCTTCGTGACCATGATTCTCAGTCGATTTCAGAGTATCAACCCCAACAAAGAAGGAAACAATGTGAAGGGGATCGCTAATATCAAACATGAGGTCACGATCATGACGGTCAAAGACGACCACTACGCCATGTGGGAGGAGTTCCTGACCAAGTACACCGACGGGGACATCGTCAACCCAGATACGTCCATGCCTTACAGACAGAACAAGGGCGGAGAGAAAAGGTACAAGTTGAAGCGCGATTTCTTCAAGCATATGGGGCACTTCTCAGACGACGGCCTCAAGACTTACGTACAACATTTGCTCGGGAGGACCCCCAATAGAACGCTGCCATACCCCAAAGTCTCCGTTCTGAAATCGAAAAAGCCGATCTTGGACAACTGCTGTGCCAGTGAGTGGGTTGAGCGCCCCAAGCGCAAGGTCATTCTTGAGGAATTGGTGAATGCTGACAAGTCCCTCACATTTGTGAAGGACGACGGCAATATTGACAGGCAGAAATGGAGAGACTGGAAGAAGACGTGCTCTTTCTCCTCTGCAACATGGGACTTTCTTCTCGCCACTCCCAGCAAAACTTTCTTCACGATGCGTCGAACAAACCTGGCGGTCAACCAGCGGGCGGACAAGATGGGGGACAAATTCATAGAGTTGAGAGACATGCTCAATCGCTTTGTTTCGTTCAAGAAACGCGTACCAAAGCAGACTGGCAAGATTCAACTTCGTGCCCATGACGAACCGTCGATGGCGTTTGTCATGAATCCAGCGACGTGGGACTACACTCCCAATAACAGGCCTATGAGCTTGGGAATTGCGGATCTCCAGGACGTTGCGAAGCACAAAAAATCCGACAACCCGACTGCTCCGGCTCCGGTTATGCCATTCCTCGAGAAGCTCCTACAGCTGAATGACCCGTCAATAAAAGAGCCCAAAGTATGGCTCTCGATTACGGCGGACACATGGGATAACGCAGCGGCGAGTGCGTTCATTGGTGTTCATTTCAAGGACTAGGAGTACAAGAAGTCTGTCGACAAGACATGCAAAGCTGAGCGGCTCTATGACATACCAATTCGGGAGGCTGCGATGCCGTCCCTTAATCTCCACTTCTTCTATCGGCGAGATCCGTCAACATTCATTCCTGGGTTCATCAAACTGGAGTACATTGCAGCCAATATTGATTACTACAATGATCCCCGGAACAACCACGAGTCCAAGTTCCGATCGAACTCAAGCGAGCTGCGGATAAAGTTCTACTTAGATATCATCCAGAACTTTGCATCTCGGGGGGAGAACTTCTTTGGCGTCTACACGGGTGCCAAGTGCATGCTGGCTGCAAAAATAATGCCTCCCACCATTGGTGGACTGTTATCTTCGACTCGAAGATAGTTCTAGTCGTTTTAATGCCTGCACTCCATGTATGTTGGTCCACATCTGTGCTGTCACGGACATAGAACCTTGAGATGTGTATTGCAAAGACTAGGCGTTGAAACCAGAGATATGTTATTGTTCAAGATTAGTTCGTGATGGGTATTGCCGTAGTTGTTCAGAGATAAGTTATTGTCCAAACTAGTTTGTGCTGGGTATTGCCACCGACATAGAATCTTCTAGAATACTTCTAGAAGTTCTATAGGTCTCCTTTGACTTTTAGGATCTTTCTAGATACTTCCTAGGGAGTCTCATAGTCTCTAGGAAGCCCCTTCAGAAGCTTCCTTAGTACTAGTATATCTAGAGGACGAGATGAGGGACTCCTCACTCTCGTCAACACAAGTTAGGAGCAACCTTGAGTATTGCGTTGTCTTGAATCTTGTTCAACTATCGATTTAGTTCAATATACTTTCTTGAGAACCACTCTTGTGTACTATTGCATTTCTTGTTCTTGGTTCCTTGCTCATACTCTTGTTCTTGTTCTTTTATTCTTGTTCTTGAGTTCTTGTATCCCTGACAGTTTGACGAGAGTGACATTGACAATACTAGAGCTCGGTTTTTCTTGATAAGAGTGGATTACCCCTTTCTTGAAAGTACTAGAGCCTTCTAGAGGTTGCGGATTACCCTCCTCTACGCTAGTATTGTTATGTGTTATAAAATTCTTTCTTGATCAAGAGCGGATTACCCCTTTTTCAAGATTGGGTTTTAACATTTTAAAGGTTGCAGATTACCCACCTTTAATTGTCTCTACTCTTCTTAGAATTCTTTTGTTTCCTTCTCTAGAGTGATTTTAAGATGTCGGGAGTTGTAGAAACGAACTCAGCTGACTTAGCTGAATCAAAACTAGACGCCGTTCTCAAAGCCATCGAATCCTTGTCTCTCAGGACGAACGAAATTGAGAATTTTGTTTCTAGACTTCACAACGATCATGGGGCTGAACCTTCACAAATGAGTGCTGCGCCTCAAGTTTTTCCATCCGGAGAACCATCAATTCTTCCAACTCGAGAGTAGAATCCATCTCCTCAACATGTTGAGACTCCGAGGTTCAAGGAACCCCGGATTAGCCTTCCAGAGACGTTTGATGGCACACGCTCAAAATTTCGAGGGTTTGTCAATCAAATCCACCTTATTACCTTTCTTCAACCGCATCGTTATCCGACAGACGAATCGCGAGTAGGTCTAGTTGGAACCTTACTTACGGGGCAAGCTCTATCATGGTTTGCCCCTCTGTTTGAAAAAAGATCACCGATCTTGAACAACTTCGAGATGTTTTTAGCTGCTTTTGGAGATGCGCTTGGAGAGCACGACAAGATTCGTTGGGCGTCAACCAAGATTCGTTCTTTGTGGCAAGGATTGCGATCTGCATCTGTATATGCATTAGATTTTTGACAATTAGCATGTGACATCAATTGAGACGAAGAAGCACTTATGAGTCAATTTCATTGGGGACTACAAGATGATGTCAAGGACCTGTTATTGTCCTTGTCTGATTCTCAAACACTCAGTGAGGCAATAAGTCAAGCCGTGAAGTGCGACAATCGATTATTTCAGCGACGTCAAGATCAACGTTCTTGGACTTCATCAAAACCATATAGAAGTTCTTCTCACTCGGCTGCTTCGACAAATATTCCAAGCAGTCATTCGGAAGTGGAAGACATGGAAATTGATGCGATACGATTCAAGCCACTTAAGCCACAAGAGAAGAAACGACGATTTAAAGAAGGTTTATGTTTGTATTGTAGAGAACCAGGTCATAAAGCTGACAGTTGCTCTAAAAAGCAACACCGCCATATTTTCAAGACACGGAGCACGTTTGTGGGGGACCATCAACAATTAAAAAACGAAGAGACCCAGCCACAATAGAGACCGTGCGGTTGGATGAGTTCAAATCACAAGGTCTCTTCCTTTCCGGTCAACCCTCTCGTTGTTTTAACCTTCCTTTTTCTATTGCTTGTTTGAACATTCGGACATCCGCTTTGATAGATTCAGGAGCCTCTGCTTGTTTCATAGATGAAGATTTCGTAAAACTTCACAATATTTCTTTAGTTAAAAAACCTTATCCTGTCCCGGTAGAAGTAATAGATGGACGACCTTTAGCCTCATGTCATGTCACCCACGAAACTACTCCTTTAGAAATAGAATTAGAAGGCCATAATAGTTTTCTTGTTTTCAATGTCATTAAAACCTCTACAAGCTCTATCATACTAGGACTATCTTGGCTTAGAAAATACAATCCCAATATAGATTGGAGTACCCTGAAAATCAAGTCATTACCTAGTACTACGATTCCCTAACACAACCAACTAGGTCCAAAATTCGTCACCCTAAACCATTGTTCATTGGAACAAAGGCTTTTATGAGAGCTGCGAAATACAACAATCCGTCTGCTATTTATGCAACTCCGGCTCGTGAAGAAGTAACTATAGTTACGAGTATTCCAAATCAGTATAAGAAGTTTCAAGATGTTTTTGAGAAGAAAAATGCTGATATTTTACCGGAGCATCGACCTTATGACTGCGCAATTGATTTGCAAGATGGCGCGCAATCACCTTTTCGCCCGATTTACAACCTCTCGCAAAACGAACTCATAGCGTTGAAGGACTATATTGAAGAAAATCTCGCCAAAAACTTCATCCGACACTCGAAGTCCCAGCTGGTGCCCCAATACTCTTTGTCAAGAAGAAGGACGGCTCTTTACGTATGGAGTTTCTTGGGTATATTATTTCCGATGAAGGCTTATCTATGGATCCAAAGAAGATTAAAGCAATCACAAATTGGTTAACTCCCCGAACGGTACGTGATGTATAATGTTTTCTCAGATTTGCTATTTTTTATAGAATTTTTATCCAAAATTATTCTCAAATCGCTACTGCATTGACTCGATTGACATGCAAAGACAAGCTCGATTGGGACTTGAAGCGGAGAATGCTTTTCAAAATCTGAAGACTGCTTTTACAACAGCTCCAATCTTGATTCATCCAGACTTCTCAAAACCATTTTACATGGAGACTGATGCATCAGACTTTGCATTAGGTGCAGTCTTATCGCAAAAGGGAGATGACGCAAAACTTCATCCAGTTGCGTTCTATTCTAGAAAATTCTCTGCTGCAAAAATCAACTACGAGATTCATGACAAAGAACAACTTGCTATAGTGGACTCATTTCAATAATGACGTCATTTTCTTGAAGGCGCTTCGCACCAGGTGACTGTATATACAGATCACAAAAATCTTGAATATTTTATGTCAGCTCGTGTATTAAATCGTCGGCAAGCTCGTCGAAATATGTCATTATCTCGTTTTGACTTTGTCATCACATATTGACCTGGAAGACAACAAGGATTATCAGATGCTTTGTCTCGAAGATCCTATTTTGCGTCTAAAGAAAGAGAAGCTGTGTATGACCAACAACGAACAATTCTTCTGAAAACCGAGCAATTTCGAGTTCATGGAGCGACTATGGCAATGCCAGTTGACTCATCATTTTTTGACCAAGTTCGTGCAATATTAGCAACGGACCTTTTTGTTCTTGACATTCAGCATCGCTCTGAGATTGATCGCGACAATTTCAAGTTTGTGAATGACCTCTTGTATTTTGAGGAGCGCTTGTATATTCTAGAAAGTTCTGCACGCCTTCAAATTCTTCAAGCCCGTCATGATTTTCCTACAACCGGACATTTTGGGTTCAACAAAACGTTAGAACTCATTTCTCGAGATTTTTGGTGGCCTCAGATGTGGAAGACTGTCAAAGACTACGTTCTTTCTTGTGACACTTGTTCTAGATCGAAGAATCCATGACATCGTCCGTATGGACTCTTGCAACCGCTGCCTATTCCAAAGCAGCCATGATCTTCTGTTTCTATGGATTTCATCACCGATTTACTTCCATCAAAGTCATCTGACACCATATTCGTGGTTGTTGACCGATTGACAAAAATGACACATTTCATTCCTTGCAAGAAGACAATCACCGGAGAAGAGACAGCAAGATTATTTTTGGACAACATTTATCGATATCATGGATTACTGGATGACATCATTTCAGATCGTAGACCGCAATTTGTCTCTAAATTTTGAAGATCTCTTTTTGAAATCTTGAAGGTGCAAATTAAACTCTCTTCTGCTTTTCATCTTCAAACTGATAGCCAAACGCAGCGTGTAAACCAAGTATTGGAGCAGTATTTGCGTTGCAACATTAACTATCAATAAGACGATTGGACCTTGCACTTGCCATTGGTTGAGTTTGCGTATAATAATACCGTTCATGCATCGACTCAACAAACGCCATTCTATGCCAATTATGGATATCATCCAAAGTTTGACATGTTAAATCAGTCAAAGAATGAGAATCCGGCAGCTGTTGACTTTGCAACAAGATTATCAGAACTCCATGCGTAGATGAAGATTCATTTAGAAGAAGCCCAAGATCGCTATAAAGCCGCGCAGATAAACTTAGAAAGGAATCACTGTCATTCCTAGTTGGCGACAAAGTATGACTTATTCGACGCAACATCAAGACTACAAGACCATGTGATAAGTTGGATTATCGTCGATTAGGACCATTCCCTATTCAGCAACAAGTCAATCCGGTGACTTTTCGGTTGGACCTACTAGCATCTATGAAGATACATCCTGTTTTTCATGTGTCACTGTTAGAACCATACAAAGAGTCGAATATACCAGGAAGAAAGTAACCACCACCGCCCAGCATTGAAGTTGATACCCACGAGGAATATGAAGTTGAAAAAGTACTTGATTCGCGGCGAAGACGGGGCAAATTAGAATATCTTATACATTGGCGTGGTTACGACATCAATGAACGGACGTGGGAACCAGCAATAAATGTCGTTGGCGCGCCTCCAAAGGTACAGGAATTTCATCGACGCTATCCTGATAAGCCACGACCTATTCGATGATAACTTCAACAAAAAGCTCTTCCGTTGAGAGTTGTATATAAAGAGGGGAGAGCAGTCAAAGAACAACACAACTCTCAACCTCAGTAACATCTTCTCTTGTACTTCTTTTCTTCTTAATATGTCTAATTGGAAGGTATTCCAAGACTCTTTAGATTCTGAATCGCAACCGGAGTTTGAGCGTGAGCTGTCTTTATCACAATTGCCGAACCAGCCTGCAGATCCTTTGCCACCACAAGAGCCTCGAAACGAAGCTAGACCTTCTCAACAACAAAGACGGCCTCGAGATGAAGATCCTCTTGAACCACGGCAACGTCGAAAAATACCCAGTAGCAGATCGTTGGTGATTGTCATCTAAGTAGAACCTGCTTTTGAAGGTCGCCCGGAAGCTGTATTTGAAGGACTTTTTTGCAACGAAGATACAGAAGTCCAAGCATGGTCTCAAGTAGCGGGCGTCGGTCACTATCGCTGGTTGCAAGGGCCCTTAAACCACTTGACTCGCGCTAGAAAATTTTAGTATGTCGGAGAAACCATGAGACATATTTTTCATTTTCTTCACCTCTGATTGAGAGTCCACAACAACACTCCTCGTGAAGTCTCGTCGCTAGAGAGGGAGGTCATGTCACGGACATAGAACTTTAAGATGGGTATTGCAAATACTAGGCCTTGAAACCAAAGATATGTTATTGTTCAAGACTAGTTCGTGATGGGTATTGCCGTAGTTGTCCAGAGATAAGTTATTGTCCAAACTAGTTCGTGATGGGTATTACCGTATTGTCCAGTGATAAGTTATTGTCCAAACTAGTTTGTGATGGGTATTGCCACCGACATAGAACCTTCTAGAATACTTCTAGAAGTTCTATAGGTCCTTTGACTTTTAGGATCTTTCTAGATACTTCCTAGGGAGTCTCATAGTCTCTAGGAAGCTCCTTCAAAAGCTTCCTTAGTACTAGTATATCTAGAAGACGAGATGAGGGACTCCTCACTCTCGTCAACACAAGTTAGGAGCAACCTTGAGTATTGCATTGTCTTTAATCTTGTTCAACTATCGATTTAGTTCAATATACTTTCTTGAGAACCATTCTTGTGTACTACTGCATTTATTGTTCTTGGGTCCTTGCTCATACTCTTGTTCTTGTTCTCTTGTTCTTGTTCTTGAGTTTTTGTGTCCCTGACATGTGCATTTGAAATGCTATTTCCCAAAGATTGCTGCTCTCACTCCTCGTCTATCTTCAAGTCGAGGATAAGTCTCGAAGCTCAACCAACTATAGAGTGTCCGCTGTTCATACAGATCACTAACCACTCGCTTGCTGATTCTGCAGATGTATGGCTTGCACTACTACGGGATCGCTACCAATGTGGGATTACAGAAACTCAAATCCCTGGCGTAGAAGGCCAAGAGCCTGGACATGAAGGATTTCCTGTTCGGAAATTCCCCGTACATGGGGAATTACATCAAGCCCGTTACAACAGCAATCCTGCGCTCCAACGACAAGGAGTCATCACCCTTTCCTGCACGGTCAAGGGATCCAAGACCCCAACAAGTGGAGGGAGTCAATGCGGAGCTGGGCCGTGACGAGGAGGACCGTGATCAGGAGGATCTTGAGGGCAACGAGCAAGACGAGGACGTCAATGAGGAGTTCGACCAGTACGGGACTCATCTTTCTGGCGAGCGTAGCGAGGAGGAAGATGATGGAGAAGATGATGAAGCCTTGTTCAGCGATGGAGCTTCCGACAAGGATGACGATCCCAACTTTACGACGAGGAAGCCAAGAGCGGCAAAGAAACAGACTCCCCGGAGACCTCAAGTCGGAGCAAGTCGATCCGGCCATAGTTCTCCTGCCCCGGATCCTCGAGTCGAGGATACTCGCGCCATGGATTCCCCTCCTGCTCCCCCTCCTCCTCAACAATCCGCAGGAGCAGCGGGGCCGAGCTGTTCTGGTCCTCCTCCAGTAAAGCGGAGTCGGAATAAGGGAAAGGCGATCGCTGACGAATTTGCTACCGCTGCTTATATAGAGCTCAGCGACACCGACGAGGATGCGCCAGCACCATCTGCTTCAATTGCAAGAGATGTCTCAATACCGAGCGCTCGCCCTGCACCGTCGTACAACAGTGAGATAGAAACCATCGAAGCGTAAATCGCGAAGCTGAAAGTACTGAAAGCCAACTCGACCTCTATTGATGGAAAAGAAAACGAGAGCGTTGCTTACAAGCTTTCCTAGTGGGAGAGAAACTAGAAAGGAAGAAGCAGAAGAGGGAGCATGAAGAAGCCTTGATGAGAGAACTTCAGGAGTTGAAGGCGGCTGAGGCAAAGCGTAAATTAGAGTATAATGAGATGCTCGCCAAAGCCAAGAAGGATGTGGTTGCCAAAGCCAAGGAGGAATTTATGGCAGTGCTGAGGGCCAAGTACTTTCATGACCTTAGGAGCTCCCAAACCGCAGGTTCTTCTACTCCGTCTGCTAAACCCTTGAATTTGGCGGTGAGCACCATCCTTGCTACTCAGGATTCGGCCCTCCACCTTCCCGCTTACGATGCTCCTCGTGATCCTTGACTCGAGGATATGTCTTGCTCCTTGCCTACTCCAGCTGCGGTTGCATCTCATGCAGCACGTCCTGCTTCTCCGGACCCCGTTGGCAGCGCTGCCCCTCCGGCTCAGCTGGACAATCATCCACGGGAGATCCCCGTGCCTACCTCCCCGGTACACCAGCATCTTTGACTCGAGGATAATTCTGGACATCCTTGAGTCGAGGATACTCCTGCGCCTCCTCTAAGTCCCAAAGATGCCTCCCTGGCCGAGCCTCTTAAGGCCGAGACTCAATTCAATGTTGTGCGCTCGACTCTCCCGCCTGTCGATGCAGAAGTCGACGGTTGTCCTCCAGCTGCCTTAGATGAGGAGCTTGTGGACTACGAAGTTGACACTCCGCTGCTGCAGCCCGAGCCGGCACCAATCGTACCCGCCGTGGAGTTTGTCGACAGCGACTCACACAATCTCGCAAATCAGGTACACTCCCCTGACCTTTCAAACCCTTATGAATATTGATGAGTCGCCGGGATGCCACTTGACGGAAGTAATTTACTACCTCCATCAATTTGTCATTGCCTGTATGTAGATTCTTATTTCTATTCATTCTGGTTGACAGGAGGGAGTGCCTCGTCTTTGAATGTGTGGCGCTGTTGACCCGCCCCGTTGCGACAGCCTCCTGTAGGATAGTGTAGATTCACGGCTTCCGGATGTAGTTTTGTGATGCGTGCATAGCTGCCCCTTGGGCGACATTTTTTTACCGGATGATTGTATATTATATTAACTATGTAAATTAAATATATGAGGCGCTAATTTTTTGAATATCCTTGCCTAATGTCTTCTCATTTTCCATGTTTTTGTCCAGCCGACATTGATTAAAAGTGTGCACCATCCGCTGCCCCTCAAACCATCACATGTGGAGGGTGTCCTGCCCTCACTTAGAGGGATGAAATGCTTTGCCCCACTCTCTGGCTCCCTTGTCTTTGCTTTTGCATTCAATCAGGTAACTCCACTTGTTCTATATTTGCCTTGATTAGGTAGAGTCGCCGTGTAGCGGAGTCGCCGTGCCGCGGAGTGTATCATCTATAGGGTCCCAACCGCGGAAGAAGTGGTTGAATATCGTTTTCGACTTGAACAGCATTCTCTGCCAGTGCATCGATAGGTCCCAGATCCCCAAATCTGCGCGGGTCAACCACGTTGGAATGCACCTCTTTTTGTCGTCGCATTCCACAGTAGTTGGCCCGAAGGGTGTCTACACTCGTCCCCGTCTGGCGGAGTTCCTGGCCATGGTCTCCGAGGTTGCCGATCATGTCTTTGTCTGGAGCTCCATGAGGAGCTCCACCGTCGAGCTCATCGCGGGGTTCCTCTTCTATAGCGTGAAATAGCCCTACGAGATCATGGGGCGGGATTTCTGCACTAAGGTTGAAATCTCAGAGGAGCAGCACCTTAAGGACTTGTCTGGCACCAAAGAGATCTTCTTCAAGGACCTCTCTAAACATGTGTTCTCCATTTCCAATACGGCTGTTATCGACAAAGACAACACCCTCCTCATAGACGATTCCCCCGAGAAGAGTGTGTGCAATGAGGCCGGAAACGCAATTTTCTTAGAATCCTGGTCCCGTTGTAAAACTAAAGACGACTTCCTCATGGGGTCTCTGGCTCCGTGGCTTCGCCAGCTGCACTCCTCCTGTGCTCCGGGCCGGCTGCGTGCGTACGTGGAGGATAATCGGATTGGGCGTGGTCCGCTTGAACCGTCTGATCCTCTCTACGCCCACATCCGTCGTGGGCTCAATCAGTCCTTAGCCTTTTCCGGCCAATTTTACGACTTCCCAGGGATTCGTTAGTTCAAGGTCGCTTTGTTTTGTAGGAGTGATGTTGTCTGGGTCTTCGAACTGTAATTACATTTTGTATGATTAATTTTGTACGCGACTTTGTATAAATAAAATGTGTAAATCGGAATTATGTAAATGCTCAATGTGTTTTCGGGACCTATTGAATGTATTTGTCTTCTCTCGTGCTTGTCTCGATCTGGGACATAGATCCTTCATTCTAGGATGATGTGTTGGGCCACCGGCCGTTGCTTTTCATGCCTTCACCCCCCTGATCATGTTCTTTCCTCAGGCGACCAATTTCACGGTGTACCGTACCCCCCCTGAGGAGCTCCTCACAAAGAGTCTGCAGTCAGGATCGGACGCATCGTTCCCCGGAGGATCCGAGTCTACGGGAGGTAGCTGCGGCCCCTCCAAGTATTCAAGGCCCTACGTCCTCTACTTGGCCACGGACGCTGCATCTGCTGCAATCGACTACTCCAAGAAGAAGAATGTGGAGGACGGCGTCGTCAGCAGCCCTCCCAGTCGAGGCCCCATCAGAACCCCCGTGAACTCCACTTTGCCGCTCAAGCGCTCTTCGCCAATTCGATGTCGCTCTCATTCGTCGACTCCGCGTACCAAGTCCACCCCTCTCAGGAAGTTGTACGAAGGCCCTGATGGTGGCGTTGGGGATCCTCGCCTCGATGACGATGAAGCTCCGCCGGTGCGTCCTCCTGCACCTAGAGCAACTGTAAGCAGGCCGACCCGCTCGGGCGGGAGTCGCAAGCGTCCGGCCCCTTTGCCTTCTTCGAAACCTGCTCAGTGTCCTCGGATCGAGGATAATTTGCGCCCGGCCCCTTTGCGTTCCTCAAAACCTGCTCAGTGTCCTCGGATCGAGGATAATTTGCGCCCGGCCCCTTTGCATTCCTCGAAACGTGCTCAGTGTCCTCGGATCGAGGATAATTTGCGCTCGGCCCCTTTAGGTCCGCCGCGGAGTGGCGCCTCTTCTGGCTCAGCCGGTCTGGTCCGGTCCAGTCCGGTCCCCGGTCGTCCAGTGGTGCCTGATGCTCATTGGCCCGAGGACTCAAGATCCATGGGTGTCGGCTATCCGAAGCTACGCTCCACAAACCGAGTGAAGGCTCCTCAGCCTACCCGATCACTCGAGGACTACGGATGTCCGCAATCTAATAGACTGTATGCTATCGTTTGAGGCCTGGCAGAGGTGAAAGCGTTGGAGGCTAAGAAGAATCGTCGTAGTGGAGGCAAGGATGCCTAGCTTAGGGGGTCATGTGTTCCCCGTAATAGTAGTACGTCACTTACTGTTGTGTCACTAACTCACTATAAATATTAGTTGTCCCCACAAAACCCCATAAACATTTGATACCCTGATAGCGTACGGTTGTTCTTGTGTACCACCGTATGTTGTTCTTGAAAACCTATATCGCCAAGGGCATATTCGAATATCTCATGTCTATAATTGTATCATGATCTACTAGTACTAGTCATACTTGTATACTCTAGGACGCATTATCTTCTACACTTGTGTACATGAGCACGGTACTGGAAATTCCCACGCTCCCATACATCAAATAATACGTGCGAACTTCCACAAAGCGGATGGCATCAGTGTGCTCTTCATACTTTTCACTTCAAATGTGCTTAATTGAATGGGTTGGTGTATGGAAGTCTCAAAATGTGCAATTTGTCTCAATTTAATGAGCATTAATTTCTTTTGTTTATCTTTGATTGCAATGAGCTCAAAGTAACTACTACTTCTTTTATTTCATCAATCAATCTAATTCGACCTTTCTTTATCTTTGGCTTCAACAACTATCCTTGAAAAGAAGCCCGCAATAGAGGGTTGGGAGTCTCAAAATGACCATTTTGTGTCATTTTAATGAATATTTTCTTAATTAGTTAAATACCAGTTGTATAAAAGAGCTTGGTAGTCTCTCAATTAGAACTTTTATGTAGCATTAAAGAGTGTGGTGATCTCTCAACTCAAAGAAAACTTTTTTTGCCTCCTTTTTTGATAGCAAATTTTTTTTTCATAAATTTGAAAACCACCAAGCTCTTTTATACCTTTTAACTATTTCGAGTGATCAAGTAACGGTATATTAAAGCAAAATTCATAGTTTCTCATTAAAACTCAATGTGACTTTGTGGATAATTCTACTATTGATATGAAAATCTTTGTAAATTCCTAAATGACAGAGGGGGTAAGGGAAAAACCTAGAACTGTTATAAAATGTTACTTCTACAACTTCGATGAAGTTTTAGTCCAAAGAGAAAAAATCAGACGCATGATGTTAAGTAATTATCTGTACCGTCAAACATTCAAAAAATGTTTTAAGCACTCATTTAATGAATTTTGAAGCATTTACCATTTATTGTTCACTAAAATTATAATTTTTATATTTAGAATTTGAAACTTGGTATGATTACTTAAAACTAGACATTCTATTCTAAAATTTAACAAAGAAAAAAAATCAAAGTAGAGAACATCATTGCTTTTTTGAAATAGAAAGTTTTATAAAACTTGGACATTGTTGAGGTGTTCGTCTTTGAAAACTTCCTTAGTGAACCCCAATATTGAAACTGCAATGCATTATTTTTTGAAGCAACATAGGATAATAACATTGCCACTACAAAAAAAAAGTGCCAAAGAATAAGTTGATGATTTTATTAAATAAAAACAAGAGTACATGAAGGATATGAAAAAAATAGAAAAGTAGAGCGAAATAAAAATATGAAAAATGAATTGTTTGTTTGCTTGTTTTTTTGGCCTTATATGGGCCTTCTTTTTCCATTCGTTCATGAGATGAATGGAAGTTATATCTATATCTATCCTAGAATTCTATATCTACACCTTTCTATGGTGGTTGTTCAATATTGCACAAATCATCCTAAAGATTAAATCTTTTGTGATCTAAAAAGTTATCCTCTACTACCCTTCATTTTAACTATGTGATTGTAACCGGGATGGTCTATGAACTCAATCCTTAGCTGAACCGTCACATGAGAATCCATTGATTTATTACATTGTCATAGTTTGAACGATCATTGTCATTGTTTGATCTATGAATTACTTACGAGATTATTTAGCAACTAAAACATCATATAAATTCTATTACTATTTGTCTTGGGATTCCCATCTTTGCCTTGTAGTTCCTCCTTCATATAAATTGTCCGTTTATCTCCTAATACAATCCATTGACATCCACCCTATGATTTTTCTAAATCTTAATGGAAAGTTGTAATTAGAACCATAATCGCCTTCTTGTGTATAACTATATTAATTTTTTTTTTTTATTAAAATCCACCTATAGAATTATTGTAACAATCTGAATGACTTTTTCAAAATTTGATTGATGATGTAAAAGTGAAATTCAAAATGTTGGATCTTCATGACGATACACCAGTTATACAATTGATTTTATAAAATGATGAGTTTTCTATTTATATATATATGACTTCATATAGATCATCCTACTAAGTGAAATTCTAAATGGTTTGAAATATTTGTTGGCATGTTTTACTGAATTTTGACATTGCTTTACAATTTTTTGAATTCTTTTTGAATTTAATAGAAATATAAAAAAAATCAAAAAGCATCAAAAATTTGTTTGAAGTACTTAGGATATATTGTGGAGCATTAATAGTCATCATAAGACATGTTTCATTTTATCTAACACCTCATGAGACATGCCAATCGCAAAAGGGATCTTGAACAAGATGAGTTGTTTGATATTATTTAGAAATACAAAACACTAGTAGGCAGTAGTTCTTTTTCAAGTTCTTATTAGAGATGTCAACACTATAGCCAAGAAGTGTCATTTGTCTCAATGTTTCTTATAACAACGCTAATGATATTTTACTTCTTAAAGATACTAAATTCTATATCCAACCTTGTGAATACGTTGTGAAAATAATTTATGATACAAGTTGAACTTGGATTTCAAAAATACCATCTCATACTACATATTAATCTAAAGACACAAAACAAAAAATAATTGAGATTTTTTATTAATGATATAAACCATACCATCTCGTAGTGCATGATATTTCAATTTCATTAAAATATCTTTAATATTTTTGTGTTAATCAAGATACCCTTACTTATAATTAGTGCATTGCAAAATCTCAAATTGTAATTAGTTAAAAACATATCAATGTAAAATGGGTTATAATTTTTTTTTAAACGATAAGTAAGAAAAATCAATGATATAATGACTCTTGATGAATTCATGAATTCACATTAAATTAATTTATCAGATGTGTGAATTTTTTTTATCTGATTATGTCGTTTTGAAGAATTATAATTGAATTCAACTCTTTCCTTATAAGAACTAAATATATTTATGAAACTAAATATAGTTTTAATGGTTTGCTTTGTACAAATGGAAAAATGAATATCCTTTTTAATTTAGTTGAATGTCAAATTTTCGATTTCATTATTTTATATGGTTCACTGCAATTGTTAGAAAAATATTTTTGCAAAACACAAAGAAAAGAAGTGGAAAGAAACCAAAGATATTAAAAGTCCTTTTACAATGTTTTATATCAAATTTGGAAAAGTTATAGAAGTCATATGTTATAGTAAATTGGGGTTTTGATCAATATCCATTAGTCAGTTATGGATTAAATAATATTATAAAACTACATCAATATTACTATAACAACATTAGTCACATTCAACCCATAATTTAAATTCATACACATACACACATTTATACATACATTTATATGTCAAAATCTCAAGCATTGTAGTTCGTTTTTCTTGACAGTGCAAAATTGCTAAATAAATACAGTTTCCATTATTTAAAATAAAACGAAAGTTACAATTGAACCAATATATAACTAATTACAAATTTTTTATGAATTTTGAAAATTATAAAAAATATCTTTCATGCACAATGTAGTCAATGCAAACAAGGTTTTTGTTAATAAATGTAAAATCTCTTTAATATTTCATAACATTTAATGCCATTAATTCAATGAATTTAATTATCAAATATCATTATTTTGAATATTTTCTATTTTAGGAAAGTTTTTTTTTTCATGGCTTACAAACAATGATCGCATTGGTGTGAGTCACTTACAAGCTTGTGATGATACTAACAATGTATTGAAACATATCATGCAAAAATGGTTTCATTCACAAAACTTGTGTATTTTTTGAATGCAAGACTCAACAATTTGAAAAAGAACTAGTTATCTAATATAGTTCACTTAGAAATTTGTCTTTTTTCAAACTTCAATTCAAATAAATTTCATTTTTTAAATGCATTTTTAATAAAATATATACCAGAGTTTTCATTTTGATAGATTTGAACTTTTCTCTCATAGTCATGGTACTAGTTCTTAAATGCAAAGGATGCAAAACATTATCCACTTTTATTTGTAAGTGTATAAATTAAATAGGTATTGTAATACCATAACAAGGTTGCCACATTGCAAACAAATGTTTATTATTTTATAAAAGATAAGGTTTATCCCTCAAAAAATGAATTTCTTGATTTTGGTGACCGTACTTTGATACTACGTATAATCCATATTTAACTAATTATGGACAATTAGACCAATTATGGAAAATTTTGTTCACTTAATCACCATAAAATAGTAACAAGAGTGATGTGAGAAATGTTGAAATGAAAAAATTTAAAATAAAAAAACAAAACACACTTGAATTTGAGACAAGTCAAAAACAATTGTAGTGTATTCACACAAAAGTATCGGCGGCCCGCCAATACATTTACCAATTGTCCCATCAACCTCATGTAATGATTTTGTAAATTAGAATAAGTTTGCAAAAAAATTATGTGAAATTAATGCATTTAATTGAACATGCCGTATGGTGGATAACATATAATTAATTTCAAACATAGTTTGCTAAAACAAAAATCTTGGTGGTTTGCCAACATAATTTTGAACAACCATAGAGAGGAAATAAAAAATATTCCTCAATTAAAACGGTCATACATAGTCCTAAACAAAATATAAACTAATTTAAGTAATGAAAAAAACCATAAACCCCAAAATCCTAAGCCCTATACTCTAAAAGTCCTAAATTCCAAGTGGAAGACCCCAAACACAAAGACAACAACTTAGGAAAATATCGGTTGGCATCCAATAGGTGGATTTGATCAAATTATCAAATAACCCAAAATCAAGAAAGTTCTTCAACATGATCATAGTCTGAACAACAAATGGAGTACTTGAGCCAACTATATGATAAAAAAAACCCATGTGGAGAAGATACCAAGTGTTCAAAAGCAAGGACCTGACAAACAATATTTCATACAAATGTGGTGATTGTATATAATTAGAGGAGATTGCAAGTAAAATGTACAAAGCATCTTGATAATGGCAATAGTACAAGCTCCATCGCTTAACTTGTGAAAAAGTTGTTTTAATTACATTGTCAAAATTTGAATGTACAAGCCCTGAATTATTCTGGCTGCAAAGGTCATATGAAATTCAAGTCATATGATGCAATCATTCCTGCTTCTAAAAATGCATGAGTATTGTATATTCATTAGCTCCCAATAGACAGTACAGTTGACAATCGACCAAGTGCATGTCTTGTCCTAAGTTGATTTAATCACAATATCATCTACAAAGTAAAGTGAATAAATATTAAGTCATTCTAGCCGGAGAGGATCATTTGAAATTCAAGTGACCAAATTTGATCATTAGAAATTTTGTAAATACTTGAACATTGTGTATCGGCTGCCAGCCGACAGCCACTACAAAAGCAGAAAGCTAATCTTATTCCTCCTCGTCAACATCCTCATCCATTATCGCGCCAACAACCTCCAACTTCGTCAAGGTTTCTAGTTGCAAGAGACGCCTAATGAATCACATTAGTAACATGAAGCCTCATCTTCATGTATGAGGATTTCAATGGGAGAACATGTCAATGCTTGCATAAACTACTTCGAGAAGACATGGTTATTTTTGTCATCTCTGTGTCCAACACTCTCTAGCAACTACTCCCTTGCTTTCTTTCTTGACTTTCATAGGAGTCTACCATTCCACCTTGAAATTCCCATAATTTAGACCAAGCATTACATTTCACCCTCAACATTGTCACAACTACCAATACCTTCGCCATCAAGGTCCTTATGTGACTCATCATTCTTCCTCCACTTCTTCATCTTCAAGTTTGATCTACTTCAAAGTGGATGGTACCGATTGGTCGCCAACAGGATGACTAGCACTTATAGCGAGATCAACTGCTCTGACTTTGTATCCACTTTAGAGGATTCGGTACTTGATGTAGTCACCAAGGGTCGTTAAATTGAACAATCGATACAAAATTACATGTTGTGTAATTTATTGTTGGAGGCGTCTTTCCAAGACCTTTCCAACGGTATATTACACGCTCTATGATTCTCAAAATTGCACTTGCAAAACAAAAATGAATTAGCACCTAGAAAAATGTATCGGCTCGCAGCCGATAGAAAATTACAAGTCATGTAATATACCAATGGAAGCTTCTATTCAAGACCTTTCCAACGGTATATTTCACGACCTATAATTCTCAAAATAGCAGTAACAAAACAAAAATAAATTGGGAGCTAGAAATTGTATCGGTTGGCAGCCGATAGAAAACTACAAGTCATGTAATATATCAATGGAAGCGTCTTTTCAAGATTTTTCTAATGGTGTAGTAGATGACCTTAAAGTCTCAAAATTGCAAGTTGCAAAACAAAAATGAATTGGCAGAAGATGAATGTATCGGCTGGCAGCTTATAGACAATTACAGGTTGTGTAATATATTGTTGAAAGCATCTTTTCAAGACCTTTCCAGTAGTATTTTACACATCCTGCAATTCTCAAAATTGCAACTGCAAAAAAAATAAAAATTAGTAGCAAAAAAAAGTATGGGCTGGCAGCCGATAGGGAAATAAGTATATGTAGGTGGCCAATACAGAACTAGGTATCAGTTGATGAAGAATTACGTATCGGCTGGAAAATAATATAGAATATGGTACTGATAATAACTAAAAAATAGAAGTTGAAATCAATTTAAAGATATTTTCAAAAAAGACTTTAGAGCAACTAATAAGTAGATTAGACTAAAAAAGTAGGTAAAACTTGAAAAAAAGTTGAAAAGTATTGAATTAGCATTTTGAATAAAATTATTTTGAAAAATCATGAAGCTTTATTGTTGAGAGACTAAAACCCTTAAATAGAACTTTGAAACCCTTACAGAATCTCACATTACAACCCTCGGGGGGTTCACTGGCAAAAATTTTAGAAACAACGTGCGATAAAAAATAGGGTCCAATATATTCATTGTAGATAAATTTTGTAAAAAACGTACATGTAAAATAGGGGATTTTAAAAAAGTGAAACATGTTTACATGTAAAATACCATCACATATAATATTCTCAGGCTTTTTACATGTAAAATACCATCACCTTATAATATTTTTTGCTAAATGTTTTTGCTAAAATAACCCCCCAAATAAATAGGTCATTATCGCACGTGTATACAAAATATACAAGGGAGTGCCCCCCCCCCGAGTTACAACCCTGAGAATCAACCGTGACAACCTTGCACCAACACCATTACAAAACTAATCCTTACCCCATCAACTAATAGTCCTTAAATATACACAAAAAATCCTCACAATTACACATACACACAATTTTTATACTCACACATATACACAATCTTCAATCTCACACTAAACACACTTGCGCACATGCTCACAACTTAAATTTGACATATGCAGATCTCCTGAAATGAGAGAGGAAATGGGAAACGTAAGCAAAACGAAATGAGTAAACGGATTCCAAATTGGCGCCCAATTCAAGAACATTTCAAACTCGCATTGGAGCAAAGTTTTTTGGTGCCAAATTTTTGAATCGAGAATCGGTTGAAACTTCTTGGAATGTGATTAAGAAAGCTATGTACGATGCATGCATTTTTGCATGGATGGAATTCTTGTGGATGAATGAAAAATTATGTAGGAGTGGTGTTAGCAAGAGAAGATGAATGAAGAACAATAGCGATGGGCGGATGGAACAACCGGGATAGATGAGAGTTTTGAATTTGGCGGCAAATGATTTGACGGATGGGAGGTACATTTTCCATCATCACTCCAATCTCCAAACCTTCCATCCCTCATGATGGCTGGAGGTTTGGGTGGGGGGGGCTCATTTTTTCTTCTCTCATTTCTCTACTCACACTTTCAACACTCTCCCACTTTCTTTGCAATGTTTTCCTGTCTCTCTCTCTCTATCTCTTCGATTGTCAGCTGTCAGCAGATTTCTTCCACCCACTTAAGTTCTTAAATTTTTTTTAGCTGATTAGTCAACATGTTGCAAAGAATAGTCAATTGAAAGTGCAGAGCAGCCAACAATTGATTGAAACTAGCCGATACACAGCGTCGGGCATCCGGCCAACAACAAATTCTGACCAACCGATACAAAGAGTTGAGCAGCCGATAACTTTAAAGAGGTAAAACATCTTTTGGACTTTGCATTGTATCGGCTGCCAGCTGACATATCATGTTTGTATTTTCCAACCGACACAAAAGGGAAATGTATTGGCTGCCAGCCAATACAATGTCCTTATTGTTTAGTTACAAACAGAGTTTAGGGTTTTGGGACCTACGTGTAGAGTATATGAGACAATATTGTGTGGTTTTGAAACACGTTTGTATAGATTTAAATCATGATTTAAACCTAAGTGGAAAACATTTTGAAACTTATCAATCTATGAGTTGAAACTAATATTTTAGTCACTATTGTATCGGCTGGCAATCGATACTGACCAGCCTGAACTGTAGTCACTAAACTGGTTCAAAATTTTCTTTTTTATTTTGCAACTACAATTTTGAGAATTATAGGTCGTGTAGTATACCGTTGGAAAGGTCTTGAAAAGACACTTCCAATGGTATATTAATAGACTTGTAATTGTCTATCGGCTGCCAGCCAATATATTTTTCTAGCTACCAATTCATTTTTGTTTTGGAAGTGCAATTTTGAGAATTATATGTTGTGTAATATACCTTTGGAATGGTCTTGAAGAGACGCTTTCAACAATATATTACTCTTCCAATGGTTTATTACTTGTTTTATTAATCTTTATTGGCTGCCAGCCAATAGGATGAGTTTGTACATTTACAAAAAGGCTCAAGCTTTCGACCCACTTTGAGTTTGAACACCAATTTTGATGAATCCTTTATATCATTTGCAGATGTGGTGTATAAACCACCTTCTTGTCTCCTTTTTCCTCACCTTTCTTATCAACCTTTTCCATTAACTTCTTCCCAACCTTCTCCACTAGTACCATCTTTCCAACCTTCTCTAGTATTTTCTTCCCAACCTTCTCCTCATCATTGTCATCAACATTCTCCTCACTACTCTTCTTCCTTGGATGGTACTGCTGTCCTAGTTGATTTTCTACTCTAAAGTGAAACCAAAGGCCATGTAGGTTCTCCACCTCTTTTTAAAGTTGGAGACCTTGATGGAATTGAGGCCTTAAAGGTGGTTACTTCTAGTTCTATGCTAGTGAATCTTTGAGCATCGCCAATGAAAGAGGTTGTAACATGAGTTGTTGAAACTATGTTGGGATCTAAAGTCACAATAACTAGGGATGAATGGAACAGGGGAGCAAAGAAGGCATTTAGCTACAGTAAAAGGCATAGGAGAGAAGTGAACCCTATCGGCCGGCAACCGATAGAACCAACACCACTTTGGTCGGAGCATTGTTGTAGTCAAAGCAAAGGGGATCATGTAGAGTATCATGCAACATCAACAACCTAGAACACATAACCCTTAGTACACATATTGAAACATAACATATATTGACACATAACCCTTGCAGTTATGAAACATAACACATATATATTGAAACATATTGCTTAGAGACTTGGCTGGACCTTATGTTATGAAGTAGCACAATCCATCAAATGTAGTAGGTGTGATTGGGATGAAATTTTCTAGTGACGACTTCTTAAAAAAGGTAACGGCTTTTGGCCGACATGTTACCTGTAGCTATAGCTGAAAATGTAGTTGTAGATGTAGATGTAGTTTATATGTCCGAAGTTGTGAATCAACTTTGGAATTCAATTTTGTATTGGTCTCATCTTTAATGTAATGCATATGCATGCTAATTTTAAGTTCATCATGTGTCTTTTTTGTCTATGAATGCATAAGATTGATAGTGTGACTTGTTTTATTGGCGGTCAGCTGACTTATTTCTGGACTATGGATTTGTCCATGATTAGTTAAATATTAGTTGTATACCTTCACATTGTTATTATATGCAAAAGCTTTGTAGACCAAGAATTTTACCTCATCGAATCGTACAAATGATCCTTCAGCAGGATTACAACTTGTAGGGTAGTAGTTAGACTCTGGTCCAAATGGGTCACAAATATGAGGTAAAATTGTTGGATGAGAGACCATTCTTCTCTCTGCAAGCTTTTGTTCCTAGTGGTTGAGCAAGTCCACAGCTGCATTGGAGTACTGGATGACAGTTTTAATTGCTTTTTTAGCACCACTCAAAGCTTCTGCTGCTACTTGTGGAGGTAAGCAAGGTAGAAGCTGAGCAATACTTGAATTGTGAGGATTCTCTTCATATGCTTCCATAGCTTGGCATCCATCAACAACTAAACTGCACATAAGACTCATATGACATTAATGACACTATATATAGCATATGATTAATGTCTCATTAACTTATTAAATTGTCCCCTCAAAACACCTCTCCTAAAATTCATCCAGAATGTAATAAAATAGAAATTAAAATATCCATCCAAATTAATTATTTTTAACACACCTCTATCCTTGATGACATTTAGCGTGCCCCATACCTCCATGACCCTATGTGCATCAAGTTATGAAAAGGTTTTTTGTCTATTAAAAATTTCTTCAAAAATCATAGGGATTTACGTTATGAGTATATATGTAGGGTGGTAAAGATCTTTCAAATGTAATTTGGAGGCAAAAATGGTATTCAAGCACATAAACTATAACTAATAGAGAATTTAGTAAATTATGTTAGGATTTGTTTTATTGCCCTTACCTTTGGGCAACCCAATTTAATATTTTTCAAAAGCTCCATAACATTCAGTCAAACAAAAGATTTACTATTTATTGTCATAGTATTACAAATCCACTATATTTATAGTTTTAAATTTTATTAAATTTTATAATAACTTTTAGTAACTTGTGTAAAAGACTTCTATGTGTTGGCAAAATATGCTAAAAGAGAAAGGAATTCCTAAATTTTTCATAAGCGTGTAAATTGAAAACCTATAATAACCATAAACAATTGTAGGTATATTTCAAAGACGACCAAACTTTAAAAATTTGTGTTGAATCATAACTTGGCCAAATTTGGAATTAAATTCAAATAAAGTGTTATGAAACTTTTGAAGTGGAACATACTTTATTTTAGTTATTATTATATGCCTTAATGTACTCAATATTAAAATCACAATGTAAAACATACTCTCAATGGAATATAACATGCCTAATGTTTTCATAATATTAACATTGATATTCTAAATGATGTCCTTTTTTATATACATGATATCAAAGTCATATATTTAGGACACCACTAAAGATCGCAATGCAATGTAATGCATGTAATCCATGATTATGATTATAATAAGGATTGTAGATTTTTTTTTGCAATACAATGAATACTTGAAGTTACCACATTTGAAATCATACATCCTTGCTTTGAGTACATATGATATTAACTTGATTTACTTTGTCTATCTTTCAAGGAAAATAATAAAAAAATCCATTTAAATGATAGTTTGCGACTATTCCCTAAGTAATGAACAATTGAATAACCATAAAAATTTATTTTAAAGAAGATATGAATCATTATGATGTAGTGAAATACATTAAAGAATCTTATTAGAATAAAGTCTTAGTAATTCAAATTTACATTTTTTGTACACTTTTAATTCTACAAATTATAAGTTACCAAATAATGCAATAAGTCCATGGTAAATATTTCTAAAATGTTAAATATCATATGCAGACAAATGCATAGTAGGGTCAATACATTTTTTTTGTCTCGGTGCACTACAAGTGGAAATTTTTCAAATTTAAAAAAATCAAAAACAGATATGTAGAATTAATTTTAGTGTAATATTAATTTTAGGTGGTTTAGGAAAGGTAACTTCGTGGTATCAACACCAAAGTTTTCGCAAAGAAGTGAGTATATTCCAATAGATACACTAGATTCCTAGAAGACACTGTAGGTCCGTGTACACACGTGCACCCCAATTTCATTCAATTTCATAAAAAAGATGGAATTTCATTTAATCTTGATCTATAACTTTTTCCAATATCCATATCCGTAAAAATAAACATCCTTAATTTTTTTCAGATTTTTTTTAGATTTATTTCAAATCCAAAGTATCTAAACTAATATAGTTTTGTATTTTATCCAATTTATTCATTTTATAAATTTTTTTTTGATGCTTTTCTTTTTAAATTTTCTTTAAAACAATAATTTTCAAGTGAGAGTTTTGATAGATTTTCAAAATTAGATTTAAACGTGGATGATTACAAAAATAATAGCTTTGATAGGAATCCAAATAGAAATTGGTCAAAATGGTATTCAAATATTAGTTTTGAAAGTAAATTTTCTTAAAATGGATCAATTTTGAGAAACTAAAATTTAATTTTATGGTTGATATATAATTGATGTACACTGATAGTGCAATTTTGTCTCATTCTGCCAATGTTATTCTTTTTGAAATTGATTTCAAAACTGGAGTGATATTTTTCTTTAATTTAGTATTAAACCAAGTAATCATATAATTGAAACAAAAAATTCTGACTTTTTAAAAATCATTCACTTTTATACATTTGATTGAGATACATTTTATAGAATAAATATCTTATAAATAAAATCCAATATCATTAATAATATTCAAATTTTAAGTATTTTTATTATATATTTAATATGATTATAACTTACGATTTTATAAACTCTATATTCAAGTCTCGCTCAATAGTTTCATAACACTTTAGCATGATCTTGATTTAACGTTGGAATAATTATAGATAATATATTTTTAATACTATTATTTTGAATTAAAGAATTTGATATGTTGAAGTAGAAGATGTAGGGTAGTGTTGCTTGAAGCCAAAGGGGTTTGGATGGAAATAAATGATGTATGGAAGAAAAGTCAAGGCATGGGCTGATCTTAGAGGCCTCTAGTGGTGAGCTATCCTATATGGGTTGTCATACACATCTTTGAGTGCTTTGACAAATTCAAGGGATTCAAGGAACTTGAAGAGAAGCAATCCGAGAAGAAGATCAACATCTTTCAATCGAATAACGGCGGCAAATTCTTGTCCAACAAGTTTGATGAGTTTTTGAAGAATGAAGGCGTTACGCGCCAAACATCAACCCTGTATACCCCTCAACAAAATGGAGTTGCAGAGCGTGCAAATCAAACCATTGTGTAGATGGCAAAGAGCATGTTGCATGTTCATAACTTGAACTTGAAGCTTTGGGCGCAAGGGGTGGTGAATACAATGTACACTCGCAATCGGTGCTCTACAAGTGTGGTTGCAAACATGACACTCGAGCAAGCGTGGATGTTAAAGGAACTTTTATAACCCTTAGTAGCCAGTACCCATGTAGGCAATGCTACCATGTATCTCCTCCTAGTTGGTAGTCTATTCAGTAGCACTAGAGGCTAGTCGACTTGGTAGTCGACCAGGTAGTTGACTCGGTAGTCGACCAGAGGCTAGTCGACCCGGTAGTCGACCAGGAAGTTGACCCGGTAGTCGACCAAATAGTTGACCCGGTAGTCGACCCGGTAGTCGACCAGGTAGTCGACTCGGTAGCCACGAGTCCGAAGTCAGATCCAGATCGAGATATAGATCTAGATCTAGATCTAGATCTTGGATCTTCCCATTATATCTTCATTTTATATAAGTGAGACTTCCTCATGTGAGAGGATATGGAGGTTGTGTGTGTTTTTCAATGTAGTCTTTTGGTGTCAATCTTCTCTACAGGTAGGTAGAGTACTACTAGATCAACACTTTGTTCCCCTTTAACATTTGGCGACCATGTAGTGTTTCGTACTCTAATCTCTTGTTTGCAAAGTGGTTCTTGTTGCAATGTATTGTTTCTTGTGCTTTGCACTCTTTCTTATCATCTTGGATCTATAGGTTAATGTTTTAGAAGGTTGGAAGCTCTTCAAAAGAGATCTAGATCTAGAGCAACACTCTTGAAGATTTTAGTGAAAGTTTGATGCTATGATGAACTTAGATGACGTGAGCCATAGAAGTAAGATACTGAAAAGCTAAGAGAAAGAGCTAAATATGAAGAACTAAAACTAAGAATAGAAATGTTGTGACTCTAGTCCTAGTCTGCTCTACCGACTCAATCCAGTACAGTCCAAAACAATCTGTCACTGCCGACTCAATCCAATCATTACCGATCCAAGTGTTCAAATGTTAACCGAATATTCGTTGGATATTCCCTTTGGCTAAGTATAGTCTAGTCTATACCCGGTAGGTATAGACCCGGTAGGCGATACCCAGTAGTACAGGCAGTTACACGCTGGTCGACCCGACTGACCCGGTCAACCTGGTCTGACACTATTGTCAGACCAGCCACCTATATGTACTTCCCTCTCTTTGAAAGGATGTTGCTGTTCATTTGTACATCTTCATTACCACCAGCCATTGTTGTCTCTCTATCTTTTGTCTCCATCTTTGTACGTGTTCTAGTTATGCTAGTATGCTGTTAGACTGGAGCTTTATTTTCCGTTCTTGTATTGATTCTTGTGTTTGAATCTGGACCTCGGGGGGTGCACTGTACTAAACATGTACGAATATACGTGAGTGCACAGAAGGGGAATTGATTTGAACACTACCGTATTACGTATACATACAATAAACACATTTAGAGCTAAAAATATTCACGTATACTTACACTAAACGTATATTTAAAACATAATACATCTGTATACAAAGGTATTTTAGACATAAAACCTCTTGTATACAAGGGGTTTTTAGAAGGGGTCATGAACGCACGTGATTCTCAAACATAATGTAGAGTGCACCCCCTGAGATCTGGACTAGACGCAGTAGTCTGTGAGACTGCAGAGTTGACTTGCAGTATACTAGCGCTACTTCCAGTCGACAGTAGATTCTTCTTCATCAAAACTACTTTTACTACTCCTCTCAATCTCCACTTACTAGTCTGAAGTCGAGTGTTATGGTGAGAAGTAGTTCCATCACACTGTAAAGTTGGTTCTTAGTTAACCCTCTTAACATTTGGCGACCATGCAAAGTTCAGCTCAGAAACCAGCCTTTCTGTTGGTCTAGTCAGTAGTCGGTCTTGTCGACTATCGCTAGGCGCTATACATCCAAGAAAAACAACAATCATCTGCTTCCTCCACAAATATCATAGTTCTAAGCAAAATACAAAGAAAGGGTATTTGTAAAACGCCTCGGAAATCATTGTGTTGTGACAGCCGGCCATGGTAGTAAACAGGCGATAATGCTGCTGACCAGGAATCTGTAAGAGCAGTCTGTGGAAAAGGTATACGGTGCCAAAGAGCAACCGACTAAACCCACACAAAAGGCTAGCAAAGCAGATCTCAGAGCCCGACCCCTACCTGCCAGATCCAGATCTATATCTCACATCCAGATCTAGATCTAGATCTGAATACAACCACGTCACCATTATGATAGGACCGCGTACACGTGCTACCGGCTTTCCCTTGCCACTAGAACTAAATATCAACTAGCTCACTAACCCCCGTTTCTATTGGGAGTGGCGAAACTTGCAGTCGGAGGCCATTCCACCGGGTGCTGAACTCGATACTACCACGGAAATGGATCCTCGACCGACATACGATATTCGGCAGCAAGTTGCACCATCGACCTCTACCGACCCATCCCTACAACACTACATGGAATTCACACACGGAATGATGGATATCCCGGAAGGTACCATTTTTCACGAAACTTCCATACCAATGGGACGAGACATCTCGACTCTCCCGACCCGACCTCAAACTATACTACCAACTATATATACCACAGTTCATTAGTACACCTCGCTAACTGTGGCGTTCCAAGCAATGTCCAACTCGCCTTCTCCACGTAGGGTTCCAGAAGAACCACTTGACTTACCACAATGACCCTGCAGTGCGTATCAAAGACTAGTAACGTACACTACCGGCCCTCCCATCATTTCTCATCAACGTCAGATAGAGATCAATCAATTACGTCGTAGTCGGGAAGAACTAGACTCCCGCCTTGCATGTCTCTTATCAAACCATACCCTGGCTTCTGAACAACATCACTTGGAATCCCAACCAGGTCGACAGATCAGTTCACTAGGGAACCCAATTCTCCTGGTTAAATGCATAGTTGACCATGAACACCTAGAAACGACAACCAGTACCCGACTAGCCCAGAAGACTTCAAGACTACCTAGCCGATAGGATCAGAGAGATCTTTAACTCTAACTAAAGAGGCGACCCGGTAGAAGCTCGATCCACTCTGCCGAATATTCGTACTCATACTCTAAGCCAAATATTCTAAACCTAGAACAGTCGAGGGTAGTCCAAACTACAATCCTCCAAGTGTCGACACCTAGAACTAGTATACCACCTAGTTACCAAAACTAGCCCGCAATAGGCATCCCCATTAACCAGTCTAATACCCAACCATCGTTCTCACAGGCCTACACTAGGCCTTTACCACAGAACACTTACAGTCGACTGGTAGCTTCCCAGCCTTCGGTTCTACCGACCGTCACCTAATACCAACCCACACAACCCCAGTGTGCATCTTGGGGTTCCTACGGTCACTACACTGAGCAATGCGCGAAGTCCAACCCTCGGTTGATAGCATACTCGGTACCTGCAGCCCAGATTCAACCGCAGCCTTCCTACACAGCAGCAACACTCCCAACCTGTACGACTGCTTGAAAACTGGTAGCCATGCCTACCTACAAGGAAGGTAAGTTTGCCATTACTCATGTACATCGATTTCTCAATGCACTTATTTTGAATGGTGAAACCGATGCTGCTATTACTATAGCGTTATTTGGAAACTCGCTAGTCTTCGCCGCAAACTACAACTGGTTCTCAACTCAGCGAACCTCTTACCCGCACCAAAACTTACATGGTATTATTGATGCCTTCAAACACCGCTACCAGGATATGGACAATGACGACCATGTGTACCTACGTTCCGAAGTCTGAAACATGATGCCAAAGAGTCGGTTGACGACTACTATGAGCGAATGATGAAACTCGCTAGCCAATTTGAGGTCCTTTCGGCTGATGATTTCCTACTAAGCAATTTTAGAGCTAGTTTGTTGAAGTATTTGCACGTAGCCACAATCTAACTACCCAGATCGATACTCACTAAGGCCAAGAAGTCGGCCAAGCTAGCAGAAAGTGGACTACCCAAGGAACGCGACTCGACTTCTACTACCGATATAGCAGAGAACACCAAGCGAGTATTTTACAACCCATGCAAGAAGAGAGGCCATCCCAAACGCGATTGTTGGCTCAACCCGGAGAGCGAGATTGGCAAAAGGCGTGCAGCGGCAAATGTGACAGTCCTAGTAGCAACTGCCTCACCAGTATCAACTACATCCGATCGAGGGGTCAACCGACCGGAGATGGAACCCCACGTCACATATCACTACCAAAAAAGGAGTGTCTGTATCAACAGAAATTCTACAGGAGATCGTTGATTCCGGCAGTTGTTTAGGTTGCGTTGACTTGGACATATTCGAACGCGGCTTCGTTGGTGATGGTCTGTTGATTTGGTCAAGTCTCGTTGTTGCCGTCCAATGACTGTAACTGCCACGTTGGATGACGAATGACGTGTCAGGTACGCTGGCGTTCTTTGCCACGTGAGCAGGGCATATCCGGAGGTTAAATTAGCCCATTCGTTTCTGCTTTTGTAAGATTGCATGTGAAATGTAAGATTGCATGTGAAATTTTTTCGCATTCTTACAGTTACATGGCTATTTTCCGCAAAATTACTGGGGTGAGTTTATGAGTATATTCTAAATTTAAGCTGCCTCCGCGTTGGTCCACTGTCCTTACATCACGAACTTCTAGGAATATAATGTGGCCTATCCCGTTGACATCTGGTGCGGCAATTAAGCTTTCTTATTGGCCAGTGACTCACACATGTATTTTACTGGCGTGGAGCAATTGGAGGCGTCCATGTACATTTACTGCTCAACATGTTCATTTTTGGAACATGTTTTGGAGCTTTCATTGCCACAATTCAACCTCCTCATTTTACCCGCCCAATCAGGAGTCAAAGAAATATTTTCCCATGCATGAGTTCATAAAAATTGATTCAACAAAAAATGTCATTCATACATTCTGTACGCTTAGTTTATCTATCGTATTCTCCTCACTTTCGCTTCTATTATTCTGAATCAAAATCCCGTACTGTATATCTTCGATTCTGGTATTTTACAGTCTCTTTCCACTTTGGATCGTCATTGTTCACGGTTATTTCCTGCAATGCATTAGAAAGGAATTGAGGCCAGCGGAGGGCGGTTTCAGGGCTGTTCCCCAGATATGGAGAACGAAGGAAAAAAAAAAAAAAAAAAAAAAAAGTTTTTTTTCCAAAAAAAAATCTTTTTATAGTATTCTGTGACGTTTTGCTGACGTCACAGTGTTTCGGCCACATCAGCAGCCCATGTGGCAGCATTGCATGGAGCTCCCAAGCTTGGGAGCTTGAAGAGAACTCACGGCCCTTAGGAGGCCTCAATTCCCTTCTAATGATGCCACTCTGTTCTCTGTCTTCACAGACTGTCTTCCCTATAATAATTGATGTTCACAGTCATTGAACCACCACACTTTATAAACCTGGGCAGAGTAGAATATTAAGCTTTCCTCAGACTAATACTCTCATTCTCTACTGCTTTTATGTGTATATTCTTGCATTCAGCACTTACTTCAATCAATAAAGAAAAGTGTCGTCCTAACTACAAACACTCTTGAACGCTACATTGCCAACAGCGATCTCGGAAATTCTGTAGTGTACGGAAATTTCCATACCTCTGCATTCTCTGTACGTCAAAATTGTCCAAAATTCGTGTCTGTTACCCCACAGTACCAACATCCCTGTGCACGCGTTATCTGAACTAGAAGACGGACATAATAATGTAAGTGTTAGAAATAATTACTTTCTACTTTGCTACTTATAAACACAACTCCCACGGCAAAGGAAATAGTTCCTAAGATGAGCACTGTGAAATACATATTTGTGATTCGTTAATTCGTTCCATTGCTACTGAAATTCACCCATTTCATTTTCTGAAGAAAATTGTACCTAATTTGAGGTTCTGAATTTTTATTCTTGAATAATTCAATAAGCTGTTCCTCATGAAACGGTAGAATCCATCTACACCATGATCACTATATATGCTAGCACATTTGAGCTGCAACATTCATATCATCCATCATAGTATGGACCCTAGGTTTGCTTAATCAACTTACCTCACCGTTTCTCTTTTAGCTACGCAGCCATTGATATGTAAAATGCCAAAAATAATCGGTTATAGGGTACAGAATCCCGTAATCTGATCTCCAAAATTTTGCATCCACCGTCACCTGCATAACATTCACACTTGAGACCATCAGTCCCAATTTTCTTCTATGAAGTCCATCACATAGAACCTAGTATGACCATGACCAAATTCTGTCCACGACACCCTGTACATCACTAAGTTGGATGATGTCAATAATTCTTTCTTTTTTCAAACAGTATGATCATTTGTAATAAATTTTCTATGTATTTACTTCATAGCTACCCAGTTTTGATATATTCCAAAAGCAGGGGATTGTCATAAACAGAATCTTCCAAAACATTCAGAGCAACCTCATGATGTGTATTTAGCTCATTAACTCAGATAAACGAACGTCTTTGAGTACACACTGCGATGCACCCAAGACATTATATTTCAAATTCCACTTACTTTCTTATAACTTGGACATAAGCATATTCTTGCGCCACTTCTTCCACTTACAACATTGCTGCTTCACACACGTCCTGCAATATTCTACACTGCACAATAAGTTGGTACCCTCGAAGAATTGATCCTCCAGCTCCTTAATGTTGTCACTAAACTCAGTCGTTTGCAGGGAGTCTAGTAGGGGGCTGATGTTGAATGGAATCACGGCCGAGTCGAAGGCAGCGTGAAGTTGAACTGCTGCTTCTTCTCCCATTCCGTTCTCGTGGTGACGCAGTGAAACAAAATCTTGGATCCATCACCCGCGTTGATGTCCTTCACCTTCTCGTGGAATGAAAGTGGCAAGTAGGCATCTGCATTCTTGTTCTTCGTTGTCAAGCAGCAGTCACATGTATTTCCGATCATTTTCAGACTCCAGAACTCTACCAATTCTTGGTCTCGCATGTCCTAGAACTTCCCAAAGTTTTCCAGGTCGTCTCCCGCCTGGTCATCATCCGCGTGTGGCTGATGAGCTCCTTTCATGCAGTAGAGCTCGAGGTTTGGCACTTGCTGTTCCTTTGGTGTCTTCCTCTCTGTTGCCATTCTGTTCACAACGCGGACAGACAAAGATTTAGGTCAGTATGAGCTAAAATGCGCGACACAAACATCAGCATGCCTCTACAGAGAAGAGTAATTTTCTTCATGCATGATCTTCAGTGGCGAACAACTATGACGTCTATTTTGATCAAGCCCACATCATAATTTAGCTCGGGTCGAGCTAAAGTTTAAACGGGCTTCGATTCTTGACGGTTGTAGTACGCTTAATATGTATCATACATACAGTTGTTAATCTAGTACTCTTTAGGTCAATCCGACCTAAAGAGCAATTATAGTCAAGGACTTTGGGTATTTAGGAGTTACAAATATATTCTATAGTGCCTATGAGTATAGGTTCAATGGGATTCTGTAGGATGCAATCGAATAGACCTTATCAATTATAATTGGAGCTTTGTCCTGGCTTACATTGATTCTTTTAGTGTTGGGTGCAGGCCATTTTGGGCCATTTAGGTCGACACGACCTGAATGTGTTTTTTTCTTGCTTAATGTTATCAATTGATTATAAGATATGGTAATTTAGGTCGTGTCAACCTGAATGGACTGCAATTTTATTGCAATTGGGGTAACTTAGGTCGTTTCTATCTGAATTAACAAATGGAACATTTTTTTGTGCTAGACTTTCTACTCTAGAATTCAAAAACTCTGATCTGTAATTGCGGATTTAGGTCGATTCGACCTGATCTGCTGGACTGGTAGAGTGCTTCTACCTTATGTTTTCTTCTAGGATTTCTTTGTATTGATTATGAGTAGTGGTAATTTAGGTCGGGTCGACCTGAATGGACTGCAATTCTATTGCAGTTTAGGGTAATTTAGGCCAATTCTATCTGAATTAGCAGATGGTACATTTTCATGTGCTAGACTTTCTACTCTATAATTCGACAACTATGATCTATAATTGCGGATTTAGGTCGATTCGACCTAATCTACTGGATGGGGAGAATCCTTTTTCCTTATGTTTTCTTCTAGCTTTTCTTTGTATTGATTGTAAGATATGGTAATTAAGGTTGGGTCGACCTGAATGGACTGCAATTTAGGTCGATTCAAGCTGATATGTGGCATTTACTGGTGAATTTTAGGTCAGGTCGATCTGAAGTACCATTTCTGGCAAGAGTTTCTAAGTGTATTAGCTCGAGTCGACCTAAATTACTGTTTCTCGCAAGAGTTTTTGTGTCCATTTACATCAGCTCAACCTAAACTGACATTGACCTAAATTGACATCGACCTAAACTACCGTCTGTAACATGCAGGTTAACTAAAAACCATTGTGCTTAAACATAGCAAAATAGAGCAAATCTAAAACTATTCTTTATCATTTGCAGGTAGACATTGCATTCAGTGCACAACAGAATGATACATTATAGAATTGATAGTAGTCAGTAGAGCATTGACCTAACCTCCTGGAATATGAATTGGAAACTCTACAGAAAAATTGCTCCTGATGGCCAAATTGCTGAATCTAAAACATTGCAACCAATACAGTAATCAATGAATTGAACTTGTATAACATACAACAAATTCATACGGAATTCAAAGTTTCAACCATATCACCATTTAAGAATCTCATTTGGACGATATTGCAAACAAACTTGGCATCTGAGCTTCATTCAATCAAAAGCTCATTATACATTCAAGGTTTGGGTAAGATAGCACAATAAAAAAACCATGCATTACAAATCCATGTACCAGCACCCATAGAATCAAGACAAGAAGTCTCTATTCGTGAATGATTGAACGCAAATACATTCAATTATAAAAATCCCCAATTGAAAGTAAGGACACTGATCACTCCACCAATTCGTTCACGGAATTAACAAGACAACTCACTTTAGCAATCACTACAAAATAGGCTTACTTGATTCAAGCGTGCA
This sequence comes from Pohlia nutans, assembly GCA_022496805.1. Taxonomy (NCBI): domain Eukaryota; kingdom Viridiplantae; phylum Streptophyta; class Bryopsida; order Bryales; family Mniaceae; genus Pohlia; species Pohlia nutans. The sequence goes on along the minus strand of CM040106.1, from coordinate 5,034,594 downwards.
TACATCTAATTCAAGCAAATAAACATATTGTTCAATCAAGTAAGCAAGCACATCTACACTGCAACAACTTATGTATACATTATTCCCCATTATGTAAGCAAGCAATCAATCAAGTCTTGCTTGCTTACACAGTGAGGAATAATGATTCAAGAACACCTGAGTGGGTACATTTACGGTAACACGACCCAAGGAAACTGTAACCAGTGATTAATTTAATGGATTGTTAAGCAATAATCTTATCATATGAATTGATAATGAAATATAGATTAGCAATTACATATGATATATGTCATTATACAACATACTAAAGTTTGACGATGTTTGAGAAGTTATTGGTAGTCCAAAACGACTAAAATATGATTGTAACCAGTCGTTAATAACGACTAAAATGTGCTAAAATGTTCAAAATATGTTGCAAAATGTCCTTAAATTTTTCTAATATGTACAGAAATTGAAGATATTATTTTCTAAGCAATCATCAAGAGTCGTTATAACTGGGTGGGGTTGGGTCGTGTTACTGTGAATGTACCCGAGTGCAAACGATTCCACTTGCAAAAGGTGTGTTTCTGCATCATTGACATTGCCTTGAAGCACAAACAGTGCATCACTCAGACAAAGAATCGGTTGTAGAGTCCGAGTCTAGCAAATGGAAACCAGTTCTTCAGAAAACCCTAACTTTGAGAAATCACTGTTCAATTCCTCCATGCCCGTACCGTCCTAGCATTTCTTAGTCCTTCAAAAAACATACAACGCCCTCACAGAGTATTTTGTTACAAAATTAAAACAAGGGATTTCAGGGTTACCTGAAGACGCTGTCCTTCGAGCTTCCGATGCGTGCTCACTCTAGCTTCAATCTGCAGCTTCAGTTTCCAGCTTCAATCTCCAGCCTCAGTCTTGAGCTCCAATCTACAGCCTTAGTGTTTAGCTTCAATATGCAGCTACAATCTCCAGCTTCTAAACCCTAAGCAAGAAAGAGCAGGCGGTGTACACCCTACCCAAAACAGCAGATGCTCTAAACCCTAAGCAACAACGGAGTGACGAGAGGAATACACAAAGAGCGCAACAGCAGCAACAAAGGGAGGAGTACACAAACACAAACACAGCGAGCGAGGAGAACAAATACACAGCGAGGAGAACACAAACAGAGCAAGGAGAACACAAATAGAGCAAAAAGAAAACGAACACAACAAGAGTACGACAAACACAGCGAGCGACGAGAGGGGGGGGAGGAAACACAGGGAGCAAAAATAATGGCGAATGAGCAAATCCTAGCCAAAATGGGAGAGACGAAGCACGGACACGGGGATTCCTTTCCACGGGCACGGGTACGGAAGCTGGCTCGGGTGCATATACGGGAACGGGTACATATACAGGCACAAGGATACATGGTACACGATACACGGGCACGGGCACAAGTACTTGGTACACGGTACAATGGCACAGGTACGGGTATATGGTACATGGTACACAGGGCACGGGGTACGAGTACATGGTACACGGACACAGTCACACGATTACATTGTACAAGGTACAAGGTACATGGTAGAAAAAAAAACCCCAAAAAAACGCCCAAAAAAATAATTAAATATTAAGTATTTTGTTGAAATCAACAAAAATGAAGTCAACGAAAAGTCTAGAAAAACAAACACACTAAATTGGATGAGAACATGAAACTCAACAGAAATTGAAGACAAAAAATTAATATAAAACGTTTACTAGCAGCCATAGCAAACTGGAGCGCAAAAAATGAAGGACTCAAACCCTAAACCCGCTGCGAGCGAGACGACCCTGAGGGGCAACGGACAGAAACCATCGGGCAGCGGGCAGGGGGTATAAATGTATATATATATGTATATATATATGTACATGTACATGTACATGTACATATACATATATGTATATGTATAAATATACGTAACATGCATATATATGCAGGCAGGAACCACAATGTGGTCTACGGCTTTTGTATTCCTTATTTATATTAGAAATTATTTCAAGCATTGCCACCTTTGGAAAATTATGGAAATTTCGCAACACACTCTTTTGTAGGTCTTATATGTTTAGGAAAAAAACCGGCCTCGTACGACATACTGGTGGATGTGCATTTTAACTTTACTTTTTATCTTGAACCTATAGAAGGTATAGAATCATGTCAATTACAAAGGAATATTGTTGTATAAGACTGGTTGGAAATGGCTCTAGGAACCTTTAGGGGTTGAATTTGATTTATTACATGAGCTCTAACTCAACAATGTCATAGACTAGCAACAATCATTTTAATTCGTGTTTTAGCACATCCCTACATTCAAAGTTTTAAGTTAATGGTCGTACCCTAAATTTCAAAGATTGCAGTGGAAGTTTATTATTAAAAAAGTCAAAATCTGTAGGAGTAAATAAACTGTACCATACATGAAACCATAAAAGAAATTTCAAAGAATCTCTATATAATCATATAGAATGTTCTAATGATTGCAAGTCGCATATTTATTAATATTTGGTTTAAGCTGCGGAAGGATTATTCTTTGTTGTTATTTTTATGTTTAGCGGCCGGATAATAATTATTGATATCTATTAATACCCAATTTCTTAATACTTACCTTTGAAAGTGCTGACTTTGCCTTCCACGTACTATAAATATAGAAAAATAAAAAATAAAAAAAATAAAAAATAAAAAAATAAAAAAATAAAAAATAAAAAAAAATAAAAAAAAATAAAAATAAATAAATATATATATATATATATATATACACAAACATGTATAACAGGTGTATATATATATTTGTACATTCTCGTGCTGTTCACATAATTATTAATTTCTGTGAGATACTCATTCTAATGTCTACAATATTTTCTGAACGTCCCAGCGTTCAAAAACTGGATCGCGAACAGATTCCTAACCCCGTAACTGTAATTTCTCATACAACCTTCAATGATCTTTATGCAAGTCACCTTAGAAAGCCTATTAAATTCTCTACCAATCACAATAAATCTTTGACTTGTGATGGAAAGTTGTTTTTAATATTGGAGAGGCCTTTGACTACAAATATGTCTAATTTGTTTTGTAGATTTTTTGCTTACACTGGTCTTCTCATATACCCTTCATGTAATAATTATGACATTGGTCTTCGCCATGCTAATAATTATCTACTTCTGAGGCTAGAATCAACTTGTGTTCAAAGGGTTAGTATATTTACTTAGGGGTTATAAAGACCTGCCTTACACTGTAAATTTTGTAACCTACTGAAGTATTCTTTATTTTTCATCCATCCACAATTCTCTATGTTGATGTATTGAGTTTTTAGAATAGAAGGTTTATTTTGGACCAATCGTAATTTCAATCTTAATTCCAAATTATTCTGAATAAGCACTATAGAATATATTTAGGTCGACTCGACCTGATTTGCAACAACGTTACCTGTATTTCGCTTTGTACTGGACAAAGAGTCATCCTCCAGTTTAGGTCGACTCGACCTAATTTGCACCAACCTTACCTACATTTCGCCTTCTACGGAAGCGAGATTCATCTTCCAGCTTAGGTCGACTCATCCTAAATTGTACGAGTACCCTAAACCTGAACACCTAGCTTCTAATGATTTATTCAGCTTGACCCAACCTGAAGTGTTATTGTTATAATCCAAATTCTAGTCGAACCGACCTTAAGTACATAGAGCACATCCTTCTTGTAAACATTCTATATTGTATTCCGTGCCATTTGTTCTCCTCAATTTAGCTCAAGGCGACCTAAATCACAAAGACACTTAGATCTCATACGAGCCATTTCCTTTCGTATAGGTCTATTGTATTGACATTTTAGGTCGACTCGACCTAAAATACCCCGGCTAGTGATCTTCTTTTGGTAACTGCCAATGAGTCATATATCTCACCCCTATATTTCAACTCAGCTCGTGTCAACCTCAACAAGGAGACCCTTCCTTGTACGTACATGAAGTAACCGGATTGTGGAGTCAATTCTTCAGGTCAAATTAGCTCGGCCCAACCTAAATTGAGATCATGATCGACTCTATGTCTCGACAATTGTGGATCGATACAATTTAGTTCGAGCCGACCTAAACTGAGACAAAGTCGAGACAATTTAGGTCGAATCGACCAAAACAAAATCTGAAGATTGAGCACACCATTACGCTCGGCCTCCATGAGTATCAACCCTACTTCTTTCAAATCTCTCTAGTTCCGTATGTACATCTTCCGAATCCCTTTTGTCATTTAGCTCGCCTCAAGCCAATCAAGCATAGGGGATCCATCTCAAAGCATTATATTCTAACTTCAGGGAACTCGATCTACCAGGTATCTTCAGGTCCTTTGTCGCTGCCATGGACCCTGCTCGCATGACGATTGCTGGAATCGACTCCTCCGACGATGAAGTTGAGGCCCAACAGACACTAGACGTCGAGGTTCCGGATTGTGAAGGCATTCCGCGACGTCAGTGGAATACTCAATGTGTAGCTCTGTTCAATGACAACGGCTTGCATCTTGGGGACGCAACTTGTCATAGTGTCAGCTCTGACCTTGTCCTCGGTGCGAACGAACCATTTGGAGACACTCACATTGCTATTCACATAGTCCAGAGTTATCTTGAGGTAGACATCCCCCGCGAGTGGAGGTACTCGTTGCGAGCTTGGCCGATTCGGCTTGTCCATATCAATGCAGCTAGCCTCCATGATCATGAAATTTGCGACAACTACAACCGTCGCCAACATAGTCTCACGCAACCCTCTTCCGCTAGGTCGTCAAGATATACCACTATAGTGAGGAAAATGCCCCGGGAGACTTCCGTCATATCGCAGCAACTCTTCACTCAAGACTCTATCAACTCCCTCTCTAGCACAGTTTGTTGCAGCAAGAATTGCGTTCAACCCTTTCCGCGGGATAAGATTCGTGCCTTCCGCGAACGTATATATCAGGGCAGTTCTTTCCAGTTCAGATTCCACATGAAGATGGACATCCATAGGCAGATTCCCCGTAATTCTCAAAACCGGAGGGTGGTGACTATGGAAGGTATTGATGTTTGCGTGCGAGCATGGATGCATATTGCAAGTGTCCCCGAAGCAACATTCTACCTTTACCAAGCATACGCAGTGCAGGGGCGGCAAGCGCATCCTCATGGAAATCCGGGAGTTAAGAAGCCTCGTAATTACACCGATCAAGCCAACGCGACACTGCAATGTATTCTAGAAAAATCCGCGAACCACATGCCCCACCATACGAGGACGCTCATATCCGGGGACAAGGTTGTTTCTATGATTCTGCCGGCAACCTTTCAGTGGAAAGACACCATTCCCAAACTCAACGCGGTGAATGCAGCGTTTGGGTTGAAGGAAGTCTCGCCTTCCAACTTGAGCAAGATTAGTACATCCACTTTCAGTGAGTTCAACGGAAAGAAACCAGGTGATAATTTTGCTCGGTGCGCAACGTGCGACAAATATCATTCTGTTAGGGGGGGATCAATAGCTCGATCCCAGCAAGCGTTGCTCTGGGCTAAGGTATTAGATAAGCATTTGGCTCTTGCGCGAGCGCACCGGGAGTTGTATTACGGCAACCGCATCTGATCCTTCAATTTCCCCCAGGAGTGTCTCACGATCATGTATGACAAGATGGACCATGCGAAAGCAGCCTCTCCGGTTTTCTCCCAGTCACAAGAGCAAAGAGATTGATGGCCTTGTTAAGTTACCCGTTTTCGTTACTGGTATGCTTGCACATGGCCACACCGATGTGCGCTACGCTCATTATGGCCTGGATCTATTCTCGCACGATTCCAATTACACTATCGGCTCAATGGCAAGGTTGTTGCAGGATCTAGAGTTGCCTCCTAAGTTTGCATCTCCGGAATTGTTTGTGGGATCAAAGTCATCTCCTTTGTTTGATGCTGTGCTTAAGGGAGCAAAGACTTGCAAACCATCGTTGCGTCCGACTGGTGGAACCTCTCCTCTAGCAACTCCTTTGCCGCCCGTTCTCTATGTGCAAATGGATAATGTTACCAGGGACAACAAGAATAGATATGTTTTTTGTTTTTGGTCTCTTCTCGTTGCCAAAAAAAATATTTCGTGAAGTATATGTTGCATGCTGGTGGGTCACACCCACGACAACATAGATGCATTGTTTGGAAGGTGGAGCATGTTGTTGCGGAAGGAAAACTTTCCTACGATTCCTTTGCTCATAAAGTCCTTCATGGACGTGGAATCTATCCCCACTGTCCCTCACCTTGTCGAAGAAGTGCCCGATTTCAAAGGTTTCATCGAAGACAGTATTATGGAGGGAGATGAAGCACTTGTAGGACACTTCAAGGCACAACAGTTCAAGTTCTACCTTGATTCTACTGGTTGTCCGGTCTTGAAGTACAAGATATTCTGCTCAGACGTAGACTGGTTGCCCAAAGAAGGTAGAGGGATCAAATTGTGGAAAGAGGATTCGGAAGGTAGGAGTTTGTGGCCCCGTGGAGTGCAAATTCCTGTTGCGGAGGGTCCGATGAGGAACGTGGAAGATATCTCCAAAGGTATATCAGGATTTATCAAATACTGGGAGAATTTGTGGAATGAGGACCTCACCGGGGAATTCAGAAGACGCTATGAGCACTTGATTCATTATTGGCGAGCTGTGAAGGTAGCGCTTCAAGAGCCTCCAGAACCATCCAATGTTTTGAAAGATGGCTTCTGGCCGACAACTCGGCTTGAAGCGATTGTGGAGGATCAATACGCAGAGGATGGTGACATTCGAGAAGAGTTTGCAGAGGACGACGTTTACGTTGGGCAGATGCGGGGTCGTCCATTGCCATCATGCAGGGTCGGTCGAGACCATTACGAGGGCTACTTCATTGCAATCCGACCAGCGGATGGTGACACTCGGCCAGTTTGGATTGCGAGAGCGCTAACTCTAACCCTGAAAAACCAAATTGTGTCCTCATTCAGTACTTTCGTCCAACATCAAGGGATCAAAATGTGCAGAACTACTACACTCGATGGGACACCTCGAAAGGTTTGCGTTAGAAGGTTGATGAAACGGAACCTCCACTTTGGGAAGAAACAAATGCTTTGATGACAGCATGGAAGTCTAGGATCAGACGAGGTACTATCAAGTGCATGATCAAAATTCCATCAACTTAGATCAAAGTCATTAAGTAAAGTTTGGCTTTGTATAATTCTACTTAAGCCGCTGCTGATTGGAGGCGATGGAGGATATGGCTTTTTGGGTAGCTCTATGTGATAGTTTGTATTTGACTATTATTGTGATACTTTGCGCTTTGATGTAAGCGATATAGAGTCTATACTATGAATAGTTCATTAAACGTTGTAGACTTCTTTTGACCTATTTCTCATTTAATATTTGCGTGTTTTACTTTGAAGTTGCAGATTTCCATTTCAAAGACTAACTGTTTTGATTTTCAAAAAAATTACAGTTTCAAGTGCAATATATTAATATCTTTATTAATATATTTACTATTACAATGTACGTTTACTTCTTTGTATATTTGATCCCTTTTCCTTCAAAGACTAACTATGTGTATTTGTTTTTAAAAACAAGTACATATAAAAGGTTTAGTGGTTAAGACCACTGTTTTTTTGTTAGTTCGTTAAGTACTTGTCACAGTTTAGGGTACGGGGCTAGTTGGTTGTTACAAATTTCTTGCCTGCCGAGGCTCACTTAGCAGCACCAAGTCATGCATATCTCATAATACCCGCTCAAACGAATTCAACGGGAATCGAACCCGGACCACCTATATGAGATAAACACCCATTTCACAACCAACCATTGAGCTCATGACTTGGTGTCCACGAGATGAGAAACCAGTCCCTTATACATAAGCATTATTTTTATTTCAAATGATACTATATTAGTTTGGGACCGACCGTTCTTTTCATGACTCTCATTTTAATGGAAACTCCTCCTTCCAACTGGGAGTGATCATTCTTTCCATAACTCTCATTTTAATGGAAATTCCTACTTCCATATGATATATGTACTAACTATCCACCTAAATTGACAACCCATTTTAATTCAATCCTCCCCCTTGAAAATGAGAGATATAATTTTGAGAGGTCCCTATTCTCTCATTTTAATGAATATTACATGTTTTGGGATACGAAGATCGCTTTCAAATGGAAAGTTGATGACAGCCACATCGCGGAATGGCTTCATGGTGGTGCTATTTTTCGTCATGGAAATCAAGTGCAAAACCTGGCTCTCGCCGTCCGGTTATCTCAATAACAGACTTGCAGATCGTCATCATCAAAGAGAGCATTGAGCAATTTAACTGGAAAGACGAGTAGAATGACGGTTACTAGTTTATCTAACCTGGTTTTGCAATTCGGCTCTAGTCGAGCTAAATGAGAAAATCTTCAAAATCATCGATATTGACTTAGTTACACCCTTCTCAGCCGATGAAATCCTCTTAGAATTGCATGTAGAAGCCCTCTTTTCCATTCATTAGTAGCGGCTGATTTTAGCAATTACTTGGAACGTTGTGCCTTTAAAACCCTAACTATTGGGATAATTGGTTTTCTGGAGTTTTTATTGACTCCCATTTTAATCGACTTTCTTGTTTTATTGAGCTGTTTGTGCAGATTCGGTTTTGTGAAAGTGTTCTGATGATTGCAAATACATTTTTGATATGCACTTTAGCTCTCGAACACCAGATTTTTGTTAACTTTAGATGTTGAAATTAAAGTCGATGGAGTTTTTGATAATTTGAATATCCCCATTATAACGAAATATGTGTTAAAACCCAGCAATTCATTGTCCCTTGTGCAAATTCTTGGACATGTGATGATTGAATTGTGCCAAATTCTTGGACACATGAATGATAGACTAACGCGTACCGTACATAATGGTCTGCAGGATCGTGAAGACCGCAGAGTTTCCTGAGTGAATACCACATAGTTAGCATCATAATAGCATAGGCTTGTAGTCTTTGTAGTCAGTTTTGTACAATTCTAGGGTTTCTTTTTTTGCAGGTACACTAAACTATAGTTTTCCATGTGTGCACAGTATATGCTGAACACTAAAACTTCCATTCTTAAACCCTAAACCCTAAACATTTGTAATTTTGTAAATGCCTTCTACTGTGTTTACGAACACATTTAGGACGTGGTTTTGCGCATATGCGCTGTTTTTGTATAAACATTGTGCTTATTAATTTTCAGGGTGTAGCCTGTTTAATATGCACTCCTATACCATATACTTTTCCTTTATGTGTATGTCTGAATTTTGCATGTCGTATTTAAAATGAACATAGCCTACATATAATTACTAGAAAAAAAATTGTATAATAAAAGGTAGGGCATATGAAATTAAGGGATTTTAGATATTGAGGTAAACATAGGGCTAAATTAATGAACTTATTTTACATACATAGCCCGCATGTGAAGACGGCTTGAACGCTCGTGATCCTTAGAATCATCATGAAGTGCTCCCCCCTAGGAAATCAAGGTGAAGATTGCAGAACCAATAGACAAAGATAAACATGTTGAGATATATTAAATAACCCTCTATGGATGTAAAGAGTTTCAATTGTTTTTTTAAAAGGGGGGATGGGTGGAATCTTGCTTATAACTTCTATTCCATTAAATGAAATGGGATTTTGGACATGCCAAAATGAATATATTTAAGGGGTCTATATACTTATTTAGAATATAAACAAAGTAAATATAAAAAGAGAATTATGCCTAAAATGGAGTTAAAAGAGATTTTAATGTAGGAATTATAAAAGTGTCCATTGAGACTTAACAATCATTATCATACAATATTGCTATGCACGTTTCATTGCCTTTTTATTTGATAAAATTCACTAATTAATGTGTTTCATTCTATATTTTGTATTTCAATGTATATGTTAGATTTCAATCTACAGCGAACATTCGGGACATACTCTAGGCTCAGATGTAGATATTCTTTTTCTACTCCTACATCCAATGGCAATTAAACATCTACGGGAGAATTTGCACAATTTGAATGATGTCCAATCAACATTATCTGCAGCAAGGCGACGTACAGGTATGAGTGTGGATTAATGAATACAAAATTTTATGTTATATCTAAGTATTAATCTAATATATCACAGACAATGATTTTATTGTAGCTTTTATAAGTATACCATATTATACATGCAAAATATTGTTTTGAACGTCAATTATTTTATTATGTACATATTGTATATTTAATATATGTACAAATATATGAATATGGAGTGTATTTTAGGTAGACTTAAAGAGTTAGTTGAGCCATATGAAAAAGTTTTGTATCGATTTTTCCCAACTTCAAAAGAAGTAGGCAACTTAGCATACACATTACAAAAAAAAAAGCACAGTGCACAACGATGATTGGATGAATGTTCATGCAAGTACAATTGAGTGGATTGAAAAAGACATGGTTATTTTTCTCCAACGCTACAATCCAGAGCATGAGGATCTTGAGAAGCAACCCTTTGTTTTAGTCATACAAACAAAGTGGATGTGTGAATTGACAATGAGTATTACTCCTAACTCTGCATGGGTAATTGATTCTACATTCAGGACAAATCAATATGGTTTGTTATTGTACGCAGCTATGTGTCCTAATACAAGGATGCTAGGGATGCCCATTTTTCTCATGCTTTGTTCAACAGACGTGGATAAAGGACATGAAGCCGTAACTTTAAGATTAACTTTGAAAGCTCTTTTTGGGAAAATGGGTCAAGTTAGACCAAATGCTATAGTCATAGACAAAAGAAAAACTGAATACAATGCTTTCAAATATATCATAGATCGTGACGAGGTATGTTGGGAGAACAGTGAAACTGGTAGAATCCAGACAAAATGCCATCTTCTTCTTTGTTGGTCCCATGTCAAAAAAACATATATAGAACATTTAAATCCAAAAGTAATTGAAGCAGTGAGGAATCATTTATACAATGTCATGTGCGAACTATTGGAGTGTCCCAAAGAAGAGGACTTCAACAAAAAATATGAAGACTTCTAGTTGAAGTATGCAAATGAAAAATTGGTTTTAACCTATGTAACTACGGGTTGGGCAGGGGTGGGATGCATATGGAGATGTATGTGGCCCCGATATAGTCGTTTATATCAACATGGCTATATGAACACAACTAACCTTGTAGAAAAGTTATGGCACTATATTAAGTACATTTTGCTTCGGGAAAAAATGAATCAAAGATTAGACACATTGATTTGGGATATTATAGGTAACTAAACCACTTTCTAATCATGCATGTACGATGTTGAAGTTTAAACTAATTTCTATTTTTGATTCTATTATTGATTTATCAATCTTTGAAATATCTTCACTTATATAATGTCAAAAATTGTATTATGATAGGTGAGCCAAACACAAGAGATCGATCTAGTGGAGAAACAATATTGGATCATTATTGGCATGCCAACTGTGTGAGTAAGTTTATGAAGTATTTTATTCGAGGTAGAGATAAACATTCTACAGTATGACTACAAAGAGCTACTCAAATTGTGGCATCTTTTCAAAAGGATCTCGAAAGACATTTCAAGTCATTGATGAATTCAATATGAAATTCATGATTCGAAGTCAAATCAAGAGTGAAGTTTGGTACGCTCCTTCATATAATACAGAGTGTTGTGAATGTGAGGATCATGTTGCAATTTGCAAATATTTGTTAGCCGTACGAATGCTCACGGATGGAGAATTACAATACTTGAAGAAGTTACTACCATCTGAAGAACAAATGTTTTATCATGACGTAAATGATGATTTTGAAGAGGAAGCACCAAATTTCGCATATAGTGTACCTTCAACTGATATGTGAAGCCGTATACCAAATAATCCTCTAGGTATTTTTTTTAACTCTAAATGTTTAAAAATCTATGTGATATGTTGTACTATCTTGATTATTTAATGCTCTTGTATTTTATGGAGATTTTTTTTATGTTCATCTACTCACTTTTTGATTGTTTTTTAGAAAAATGAAGAAAAACTGCCACTTGAGAATCAAGACGAGGACATTGTTTCAACACTTTGCAAATGAGTATGTCTACATCCAATGCCACATTAGTAGATTTTGTCCAGAGAAAAATGCAAGGAATTCTCTCTTGGAATTCTTTACTATTGAAAAATTGTTTATGCTATCATCAAAAGAAGTTATTGCTTTGGACAAAATAAACAACATGTTTTCACGGTCCATAACATCTATATTCAATCCACAAGTGGCGCCGAGAACCACTACTGTACCTCGAAGTGGAACAAACATAGAAGCAATCCAAGCACAATGTACCATGACAAGACTTGGTCATGGAAAGTCAAGGAAGGGTAAAGAAGCAATTGCTTCACCGGAAAATCCATCAGATACCTAATAACATTACTTACAAGTTTTAATGTTTTTTCTTCATAAACTATATCAATATTTTAGCAATGCAAAATTTGTACAAGATTTACTTACTTATTCTAAATGTTTGTAGGTACTTCATCCACACCAAATCAAAGCATAGTGAGGCTGAAGACCACTGTAGAAGTACAACGACGGGAAACTTATTCTCGAAAACGCAAGCGATTACAACTTCCAAAGGTTTTCAAACAAAAATGTTGCGACAATAACATGTTTTTTCATGGTGAAAATTACACAAAGTGCAGAAATTGTGGAACAATGATTTTGAGGGGTAAATTACAATGTGGGACAATTGGCACGGATGGTTCTTTTATTGCAAAGATGGTAGAGGTTTTGATGAAAGTACAAAAAAATGGTATTTAGGAACAATTTCAAGCTTTAATGAATTGATAGAAGGCATTAATGCTCAATCGTACATCATAGAGGTATCAAGTAATGGTAAAATTATGAAAGGTATAACACTCCCAGATGAAAATGTACGGTTTTCTTGACAGTATGTTTTATAGGAATTATTTTATGTACTTTGATGGTATTTTAAATCAATCGTATCAAATTCTATAGAGCTCCTCGATGCTTTGTAACATAATTGATAAACTTTGATTTTGTTGATTGTTTTGTAGGCATGTTTTTTTAAAAAGAGTCTTATGTTTAACCTATAAGGTTGAACCATGCCAAAAAATGCATGATGTAGAGAGTTGAACCTTGGTTTCTCATACATCATGCACTTTTATGGTGTAGATTTTTTACTATGTATTTTATGGGGAGTAAGCTTCATGCATATGTTGATCGATTAGAAAGGGGAAAAGTTATGAAAATTTTATGCCTCATTTCATGTTGCAGTAATTCATTCAAAAAATTTAAGACTTTGATGTAAAAGCGCTCTTGAAAAAACCAACTCATAAAATCAAGCAACCAAAAAATTACCATAATTCACTACATTTAGACTATTACATTTCAACTAATTAGAAAAAAATTCATGTACAAATTTTTAATACCTTATTTGTAATCAAATTACAAAAGTGTATTCAATTTCAGGTTTCTAATTTATACAGAAATATTAGTAATGAAAATTGAAAGTTTAATTATATGGATAGAATCTAAAATTGATAATGTGCAACTTTTATTCAAACATCGAGCTCAAAATATCCCTCTGCATTGCATTTTATAATGAATCTATGCAAAATTGTAAAATTTGCAGAGGGGTGCCGACATTTAGGGGTTAATAAGCTACTTTTGTAGCAATGAAATAAAAATTACAAATTTATCTATTAAAGAAATTAATTACACTTCTTTCTTCATTTTGATGTATACATTTTGATATATTCTCAAAAACGAAAAGTAAGCATTGAAATCAACTCTTAAAAATGCAAAAAAATACATGCAATGCCCCCATTACTTAGATCTGTTTGTTGTCTGGGCTGTGGAAACCGAGTGCCCGTGCCCCTACCGCAAGCCGCGTTCCCGATGAGCCCCTCCCGCGTTCCCATGAATGAGCAGTTAATGATGGCCTTCTGACAGCTTGCGTTTTGGGAAGGAAAGCTAGCCTACTCTGCCCGCCCGCGTTTGGGGAACCGGACTGGCAAGTTGGCAACTGGCACATGATGAGCACCCATGACCTCAACTGCCACGTTGGAAATTTACAACTGCAGGATTGAACTCCAGCCAAGAAGGGCTAAAATTGAGCGAGCCCGCCACAGGCTTGAGGCTGCAATATGCGCCTCAGTGACGCGAGTATGGACCTGGCAAAATATAAACTTGGTCCTCATAGCATAACAAACATCCTTTGGTAGCATAGCGGGGTATCCACATAGCCTTTGTTTTTTGTGCCTTGAAGACACGAAAGATGCCTGAAAATAGTCGATTCATTGTCTCGTCCATCCCGTATGCTACGTTGTCGCTCTAGAAGTCCGTATGTACGCACAAACTTTGCATTCAAGATGCTAGCACTATGGATACTATTATGTTGACTCAGCTTCTCGTATCAATGTGTTTTTCAACTTGAGAAAGAAATTTATTGTATTCATGTCATGGTGTATTGATTCTTATTCATTTTATGACAACTTTTGACATAGCTAGTATGAGTATTATTGCTTATTGTAATCATTGAATAGGATAACAACGTGAAGCCATGCTAAAGACACATGTTGTACGTCCTCAGACCTACTTTTGTTTGTCCGGATTGGCATTGGCACAAGTAAGGTGTGACTTCCTAAAATCGGAATCTATACTCATGGTAGTCTGTTTTTCTTTCAACGAGGCTACCGTGCAAGCATAGAATCAAAAGCCCAAAAGTGAGTAGCCTATATAACAGAGTCTTGCTAAATTTAAAAATAGGTTCTATTTTTGTAAAAAAGATTATCTTATTAGATTTATTACTATTTATAGTAACTTTAAGGACCTATGAGTGCTTGACCTAAAATTGTGGGTTTGCAGTTTAGTGTGTATAATGAGCGGATTGTTAATCTGAAAAATTTGGGAGTCAAAGAATAAAGAGAGAATACTAGACTGATATAAAGGATCATATATTTTTTTTAATTTTTTTAATTACATAAACATAGTAATCAAACTTAGCGAGCAAGTACTTCAACCAACTAGAGGTGCTAGTGTTGTAGTAATTCATGACAGTAAACTAATATTCTACTTCTAGTTTCCCCTATAAACACCAACAATAAATCATTCTCCATTCTACAGTCATCGTGATGCAAGCCGCTATAAACAATTGCACATAAAACTAAGGTGTCTTGATTATCCCTGCAATTACTAGAATCTGCTGGACTTTGTACATGCTTATAGTAGGGGCATGGATGAAAGTGTCCGCTTTTTAGTCTAGCTTGCAAAGGAAGCGAAAGACATAGTAAAGGTGCTTGCATTTGATGTACAGTCAGGTACAAGATAGTTACGAATTTTTGAATCCAGTTGAGATTTGTAGGAACTTTGGAAGGCCAGTGTATACTCAAAAATGAACGGAATTTCAAATTTCAAATTGCATTTGAATCACACTAAAGTCTACCTTTATCACTAATACAAATACACATAAGTAATTGAAAATCATACTAATTTATAATGTTTTCTATATGCTATTTACCATTCATTGTTGCTACCATTTGTGAAAATTACAACTTGTATTCAATGGTACATATTAGAAATGAACCTTTGCAATTGCTTTAGATATAATTGATTCCACACCACTTGAACTACTTGTATGATTTCTTTCTTATTTTATACTTAAATGCAAGAAATCTTTGAGCGACTTCCAAAGGTTCACTATGAAATGATAGATAGTGTATAAAAGAAATCTAAATTGTTGTTTTATTTTGAATTATTCTCATTTCACTTATTATGAAGTTGAAGGACACTTCATAGCAATTCCAATGCAATTTGTGGTTTCAAAATCGGTTCATTTTTGAACAACTAAGAGCTTCTTAAACATTGTTGAACTTTCTAGAGAAAAGTGGTTGAAAAATTCTTAAGCATGTTGTACCCAACTATACATGCCACGCCTTTCAATCGCAGAAGTCATGTTGTTTCAACGCGGGCACGTTAAATTTGGAAAATTACAAAGGATGATGTTGTATACATTTGTTTCAGGCTTGACTCTCGATTGAAAGTCAACAATCACTCCTAGTTCCAAATATAGAAGGAGGTTCACACGGATTATAGTTGCCTTCACGTTTCAAGCACTCTCTCATTGGTTTTAGTGAGCTTCCGTGGGTGCCTAAGTGTTGCGGCGCACGTTCTTGCTGTTCCATGTAGTGGAAACTTGATTAGTTTAAAGTAGAAGTGGATGAGTCAATAATACCGGCTCAAATACCTTGGACCTTGCGAAGAGGCGCCGTGGTCAAAACGGTGTAATAGATTGAAGGTGGAAACCGGCCTCTTAGAGCTCCAAGATCTGGCAACGGGAGACGTTAGTGGTAGTAAAGACCGGCCAAACACATAGGAGCTTCGGACGCGTTTAAACAAAGCCACGCGTAGAACCCATTACGCACCTAGCAATTTGATCTGGATAGAATTAGAAATCTTCAAAATCGGTTCCCTATATCTACCACATTTATTTGACGCCTCTAGGGTGTCGGGTCCTATTCCCCCCCCTTCCATTGTCACATCCAACACTCTAATTGTTAGGTCCGACACCCTTTTAATCCAGTGTGACCACTTCCTTTGATTTGGTCCACTATTTTTCTTTCTTTATTAGAATCTAATGTTCATCCAAACATGAGACTAGTTTACAATAATAAAAGGGACACATTTTTTCCATGAAACTTTCCTATTGGCGATAGAAAAAGTGCCAAGACGCCAACCAATCTTCTAGTTCTTTGATTGCATCTTTAGTTGTTGTTCCTCAAGGATACTACCACGCTCAAAGCTCTTCATACATCAAATTTACTTCCGCCATAGATTTATGGTAGTTCCTGTTTTCTACAAGAGATGGGTAGTTGACTATCAAATTGTAGGAAAGGAAATCCGAAAAGGAATGGAGAAAACAGAGACTATAAAAGTCTTTTTGGTAGTTGATCTAGGATTTGAGTGATATCCTATAGGAAACAAAAAATATATGTGAAAAGATAGTTCTCTTTAGGAGTGAGTTGTAGTAAACACAATGGAACAGAACGTTATGAAGGATCATGCAAATCACACTTAAGAAAGATAATCATGATCACACTTTAATTAGGTAAAAACAACTGCTCGCTAAGAAGTTCGGCTCTATTGGTATATACATGTATAACCCAATTTGACTAGTAGTTGTCAGATTGGTTAAATAGTTTTTCTAGATTTACTTTCTAAGGTAACTTAGAGAATTACAAAGCAGTAAAATACCCAGATTGGGAGTACTACTAGAAGTTACTATTTTACTGTTAGCAATTTAGATATAGGGAACTGATTTTGAAGATGCATACCGTGGCGACCAAGATGTATTTATAACCTTGGCGAGTTGCAGGTCGTATGGGACCGACAAAATCTAGTCCCCAACATTGAAACGGTCCTAACGGTGGCGTTGACTTCAAGGGAACCTTGCCTTGGTACTGAAAATTCGTGGTAGATACTTGGCAGGCATGGCAATTTTTGGTATAAGCGTATACATCTTTGTGGAGTGTAGGCCACCAGTACTTCCCGGATAAAATCTTTTTCATCGTGGTGTCCGGGCCTTGGTGCCCTCCTGCTGGGCCGTCATGGAGGTGAGTTATGATCCCACGCTGTTCCTTGGTAGGCACACATAAACGTGTTTCTTGGTCAGGACCTCAGCGGTAAATGTATCCTTGGATGACAGTGTATGGCAAGGTGGTGCGTACAAATCTATTTTTCCTAGTACCAGTGAGGTCAGCAGGCACGTCACCTTTTGTTAGGTACTGGATGATATCTGTCGTCCAATCCTTAATTCCTTGGACATCCATGGTGGCAGCTTGGATGTCATGATCTTTACTGGGACAGTCGTAAGTGGTTCGATAGCAGTGCTGGCATTCTTGGACATCCATGGCAGCAGCTTGGATGTATGGCTCATTGAATGAGTCGTCCATCCCTTCCTCGGTGGTATTGGTGTCCCTAGACAGGTAATTAGCGACTATGTGCCGCTTACCTGGGATGTATACTACCTCAAAGTCGTATTCTAAAAGAATCATAATCCATCTAGCTACTCTTCCCGTTACTAATGGCTGATTCACTAAATATGAAAGACTATGATGATCTACCATAAAACGAAACTTATTCCCCAAATGATAATGGCAAATTTTTTTAATAGTGTAAATCATTGCCAGTGCTTCTCTTTCTGTCGTGGAATAGTTTTGCTCTGTCTGATTCAGTAGGCAACTTGCGTATGCCACTAGTTGATCATGTTTGCCATTTACATTCTCGGCTAACATGACTCCCACGGCAATGTTGGAGGCATCCGTGTGTACATGGAATGGCTTGGACCAGTCAGGGGCAATGAGTATGGGTGCATTGGAGTATGCCACCTTGATTTTGTCCAAGGCATCTTGGGCTGCGGGTGTCCAGTCTTGGGAGTACGTGTACTTGGCATGGTTCAACGCGGTAATAGGCGCAGTAATGTGTGCCAGTTTCTCAATGTAGATCCTGTTGAATTGGGATAAACCAAGGAGGCGTTGTACTCCCTTCTAGTTCTTTGGAGGTGTGATGTCCTAGATATCCTTGATTTTTGCTGGGTCGGGTAGTTTGCCGTATTTGCAAACTATGTACCCAAGGATAACCCCTGCAAAGAAGAGAAACATGCATTTATCTGCATTGAGGCTAACCCCGTTGGCTCGGCAGGCATGGAATATTTGGCTCAGGTGAGTGACGTGATCCTTCATCCGTCCATACACAGTCCCGTCGTCCAAATAAATTCGGAAGAACTGTTTTAAGTATGGTCCAAAAATCAACTCCATCACTCTTTGGAATGTCATGGGTGCGTTCTTGGCTCCAAAAGGCATTCTCTCAAACTGGTATGGTCCCCACTCTGTTGAAAAAGCTGTTTTGTTTTTGTCTTGTTCTGCCATGGCGACTTGGTAGTATCCAGAGAAACAGTCTAGGAATGAATACATTTCGTGGCCGGCGACTTCATCTATGATCTCTTCCATGTATGGAAATGGATCTTGATCTTTCTTGGTGGCCGCGTTTAGCTTGCGAAAGTCAATGCAAATGTGCAGTGCTCCATTCTTTTTGGGAATGATCACCATCGGGGACAACCAAGGAGCCGAGTCCACCGGAGATATGAATTCGGCTTGCAACAGTTTGTCCAATTCTGCCTTGACTCTCGTTGCATAGTTTGGATTCATCCTATAGCGCCTCTGTTGCACCGGGGTAGCATTTGGTACCAAGTCAATGGTATGCTTAGCCAAGGTCCGTGGTATACCTTTGAGGTCCTAGTGACTCCATGCAAAGATGTCGTGGTATTCATGGAACAAGGCTATAGCAGCTTGTTTAATGGAATCGGGGGCGTCCGCGTTAATCTTGATGTACTTGGGCTTGTCTTTCGTCCCAAGATTCACCAATTCCACTCTATCCTTGGCGCCATGGGTCCATCCATTCACTACTTCTTTCTAAAGAGCAAGTGATGCCGGAGTGGTGTTAACGGTAACTGATTCGCGGACTTCCTTGGAAAATCGTGGCGGAAGGTCCACCTTCTCGGGATTAGTGACCAAACTGGCCAAAACAAATTTCTGCTAACGGTACAAGTTTTGGGTTGGCATGGAAAACCAGAGCTTCTTGTTCTTGGGAAAGGCCTTTTATCCAATTGGTCCCTGCTAAGTGACGAATTTGATTGGCTTTTGCACGCGTGATGCATCCATCCACTGGGATCACCATGGTTTTTCCTTGGCGGTATAAGCAAATCTGGTTGCGTGACCAGTCATGGATAGCGTTCATGTCTCGGAGCCATGGTCGTCCAAGTATTACTGGGAAATTACTGCTATCAGGCATATCAATGATAACAAAAGTGGCCGGCGTGGACACTCCATGGGTGGTAATGGCTACCGTGGCTAGTATTCCCAAAGGAGTTACTGGATCGTCATTAGCCATCCGGAGTATAAACTTGGCAGTTTTTGGAGGGGGCAGTTCCAAGTGTTTCCGTAAATGATTGCTCATCACGTTGACGCCCGAGCCGCCATCAACCAATACATTGGTTAGTTCATGTTTTCCTAATTGCAAATGGATCACCACGGCATGATGGTCTAGCGTGGTGGCATTGACTTCAATGACTGCAGGGTCTGATGCAGTATCAGTCATGGTGGCCCGTTGCAGGTATTGCTGCAATTCAGGACTTAACTTCAACAGCTTGGATAGCATTATAGTGACGTTGGTCTCGTCCAGTATCTGTTGTATTCCTGGTTCCACCGGTGAGATTTCCAGTCCCTTTTGTAAGTCTGTTCTTATTTTGTGGAGTCTTTCCCAATGATTTGTTGGAAAGGGCTTTCGATGTTCTACCACATGCTCTACCAGGGTGGACTTGGACCGTGTGGTCACCGCGGCACTGCTAATGGTAGAGACATTCGTCTCAGTGCCATGGACTTCTGTGAGTGTCACTCCATCCCTTCTATTGGGTGCTGGAATTTTTGGTTGTCCATGGAAGTTGATGAAGGTCGGCTGGGATCCGTAGGTGGATTTGTCTGTGTCCAATGTTGCCTCAGTATTGGGCATTGACTCCTCCTGTGATGTAAGGATCCACACTCCCAGCAGGCATCATTTCTCCCTGGCTGGAAAGCATCCACGTTAATTTCCTCGGCGTACATGGCTGCCGTGGTGTTTCTTGGTCGCCGGTTGTCTTCAGGGCGAGGATTGCTGGTTGCGAACCAACAGCGCCCATTATGAACCTTTCCACACGTTGCACAGAGCACAGGTGCTGGTCTAGCATCAGCGCGTATGGTGGG
Organism: Pohlia nutans; assembly: GCA_022496805.1. Lineage (NCBI taxonomy): Eukaryota > Viridiplantae > Streptophyta > Bryopsida > Bryales > Mniaceae > Pohlia > Pohlia nutans. The sequence goes on along the minus strand of CM040106.1, from coordinate 5,013,873 downwards.
CAAGGGCAATAGGGGTGTCTGGGTTTTGCTCAACGCTCCTAACTCTGTGCTAAATGTCATTGGCGGCGGTGAGTATGTCATGCAGAGTTTTTACATCCATAATGACAATCCCCTGTTGTATCCATGGTAGTAGTCCCTTTTTGAACCACTCACACAGGTAATCCTCTTCTGGACGTTAACTTAGCTTATCAGCTAATTGCTTGAATCTATCATAGAACTTGTCCACAGGTTCGTTCCTATCTTGGGTAATACTGCCTAACGCTCGTAGTATCTCAGAACTAGTCTTGAGTTTACGGAATTTATGTAGGAAACTTCGCTCCATATCTTCCCAACTAGCATGAGGGTGTTTTGTCTCAAAATCTATGTACCAACTGATATGGTTTCCTTGGAGGGTAGTCTCAAAGATGTTTTGTAAATCTGAGGAAATAAGGATGCCATTGGTACGTGCAATTACTTTGAATCGTCCTATGTGCCAATCAGGGTCACTAGATTGGTCAAACACAGGGTAAGGTATCTTGGGGAATTTGGTAGATCTATCCATGTCACCCCCGCTCTGTGAGGTGGCAGCGGTGGAATTTTCTTGGGGTAGCGTGGTAGACCTGAGAGGTTCCATGGGTACTTCCGAGGCTTGTGGTGTCACATGGACAGCCTCGTTTGTGGTGGTGCCATCGAGAGTTTGGTATTGCATGCTTAACATCTCCAGTTTTGCATTCGTGGCATCATTCTTGGCAACCAAGTCAGTCATCTAGTCCTTTAGGAATTGTAGTAATTCCTTGGTAGGATCAGGGTCATCTTGTTGTATAGTTTCCTCTGCTTCATTGTTTCTTTCCATTGCAGCCTTCCGTAGAGGCATGGTGAAATCACGGCAGGTATAGTTGTCTTGGTATTTTTAGAATGTCTCAGTATTCCATCCCCAGCATGGTCGCCAAAATGTTAGTCTTGGTAATTGTATGGAGATGACTGAGACCAGTCTTAGGCCAGCAGAGCTGCCTAATCAAGGAAGACAAGGGAAAAGAGGTAACAGTTAACGAGTCAGGTTGAGTTAGTCAGTGGTTAGTTTAAGAAGTGCGTGCACCAAGTTCCATGACGTACCTTGGTTCCCCAGGAGAGTATACACTAATATGTGCAACTTATACACTGGATTTCCGTTGGTATACGGTCTTGGACTTCCTTGGTGTACTTGGATTCCTAGCGAGTTAGACAAAGTCAGAGAAGCTATGAAATAGATGAGATGGTCTGTGAGTAACTAATTAAGTAAGGGTCAGTTCCTAGACATCCTTGGTGTCCTTGGATGATGAATGTTTTGAAGACAGAAAGACAGGGCATAAGAGAGAATATGCCTGAAGACGGAGCACAGAGCAAGGACGGCTTGGTACGAGGAGTAGTTAGAGTATAGCCATTCTATCTAAGTATTTGGGTTAGTGTTAGTCCAGCCAAGGAGAACATGTTTCCCAGCCTTCCAAGTCAGATAGCATTGAGGTGGTAATCAATAGCAAAGACAGAACAATAGAGATAGAGAATGTAAAGGTGTGTTTATTCCAAGGATGTAATAAACCACAAATACAGTATAGAGACTAAGTACGCAGAACTATGTTAAACAGAGGAATTGAACCCATGTATTACATAAACTTACAACCATGGAATCCAGGTTTAACATGGAATAAGCAAGGAATGACTTCCTGGTACAACAAAACCAGAGCATAACTAAATGCTCATAAGTCTCAAAAACCAAGAGTGTCTCGTCACTATCGTATACTACTCTTATACTTAAGCCTAGTCCGTAATCTAAGCAAAACACTGCCAATTCCACCGTCTTCTATCTCCTTGTCCTCCGTGGCGGCCGTGTCTTGGTCCGGTAACACTCCCTCTCCGGTGCCAGTGGCCAATTGCCCATTAGTAACCATCGAAAAGGACGTTGTCCACAATGAGGACATGTGCTTGCTGCGGTTCCGGGTCCAACTTCTGAGGCATCTGCTATGCTTCCACCTGAAGTCCCACCCATTCCAGCTTTGAGGACCGTAAAGGAGGAGGTAACGGTCTCCCTGCCGTCTAGTAAGGACAATGCCATCGAGATTGACAGCGGATCAGATGATGATGCGTATAGGGAATCCTTGTTAGATTTCCCATCCGAAGGGGAGTCCAACTTGTCAGATGGTCCTAACGACATCGTGCGAGCAGAGGGTGGAGAGCAGAAGGTCTCTGCACAAAGAGCTTTGAGAATACAACTGCAGAAGATCTTGAAGAAGAAGTTGGCAATGAATCGAGAGGCACTACGGGCGAGCAGAGAGCTCGCAACGCAGAACAAGGTACTGAAAATGGAGTTGGAGAGGGTCCGCGAGGAAGTTAGGCAGAGGGAATTGAAGTTGGAGGAGGCAATTCGGATGAGTCAGGTAGTGAGTGCGAGTGAGTTCACAGACTCCCTTTCCACGCACATTATCCATCAAACCACCTCGATTGCATCAGCACGAGAAGTCTCGGACCATGAGGCGGAGGTATCCAAAGGTCCCGTAGACAACATTATCGCAGCCACATAGGTATAGATTTCCGTCATTGGTTTAAAAGATCTGTTGGATGTTGTATATCGCTATAGTCGTTTAATTGGGAATTTTTGTCATATTGGGATTCTTTCAAATCTCCGACTAGTATAGATTCAATGGAAAATCTATACATTCCGTAGATTCCAAAGAGTTGCAATATGGCGGATATTCCCAATTAAACGAATATGGCGTTCTATGCTATATTCAAGGAAGTCGTGAGATGCTTACGACGCTTACTGGTAATCGCAGGAATCCGATGTTATAAAGTAGCATGCAGCCATAGAAGCAGCAAGGACAAACAAGGTTAGTTTTTTGTCGTATTATTGCATTGAAGCTGTTTGTGATTAGTGGATGTGAGCGTCATTTTTGAATGAAATGGTGCCTGGTCTGTACAGGAAAATTGAGTTTCTTCGTAGGGCGCATCAAGTTGAAGATTCGGGCAACACAAAGACTTCAGTTGTAGATATATAAGTGTTCACTAGGCCCCTTCCACCATAATCTAGCGTGCACTAGAATTTATTTTATTTTTTCATCAACACAGGTGGAAGGATGCGCCCATCAGAAAATCAATTTTATACAAATTATTAGATGACCGCTAGAGGACTTGGTAAACATAAACATTAATTGTAAATGTGTGGCAATACCAAGTTTTGATAAGTTACCCGGTTTGGAAATTTTGCGGAGAATAGACCATGTGTAGATGAATACCGTCTTTGCAAGGTAAGCGTATTGTGGCAGAGTTTCATCATTTACGTCTCACCATATTCAATTTTTCCCTAAACTGTAATGTGATGTAGGAACTTGACATGGATCAAATTTTCTGCAATTTGCAACGTGTTCTTCAAATTTCAGCCGATGGCAAATTGCATAGACGGCGGAAGCTGAATAGGTGTGTATCTGACACCAAGTCATCATCATGAGTTCATTCGACATGTCTCATGAGATGACAAATGGATTGTGCATGCAAAGTCGAGTTATGGATTGAAGCAAACTCAAGAATATAGGGGAAAAACTGAAAATAGCAAGTGGCAGACAATTATTCTAGAAACACAAGACATACTCTTTAGTTCTTGGTAATTGTTTACAACAAGAACACCACCCCGGAGAAGTATAAAATTTGTGTACGTGTAGGAGATTGGGTGAAGAGTAATTGTTATCCAAACAATTCAAACCCTAAACAATATATAAGAGTCATTGGCAATTATATGTCATGGTCAGTTTGCCGTGAACATTGTCACGCGCTAAAATGTAATCTTAACCTATTAATCATTACTTCATGCCATGGTAGTTGGATTATCATGTACACATGAAGAGGATGTATAGTATGTATAATAATAATTCTTTGGGTACTATTAAATACCCTTTGTTCACACGTGATACTCAAAGGATACAAAGAGTGACTTTCGCGAGTTTGCACGATGTTGTGTTGAGAATTATTAATACTTGGTGTGGTTGTGGGAATGGAGTGAGCATATGAGATACATATGAGCCTCCCTCGGTTTCAGGGAATCTTGGGGGAATATATTCTAAATCAAACCAGAATCTTAACTTAAGAGGTGTTGTGTTCAAATCACCTTTATATGCTGGATTTTATAATTGGATAGTCTTGAATAATTTATGAATGGCCAATATAAGGTGGAGGTAAATGAGAATAGAAGTTGGTATATAGAATGAAGTGAAACGAATGGATAGTGGATCCACTCATAGACATCACGGCAAGAGCCAGAGGTACAATACATACTCCCTCAATAAAACTCCTCGAAAAAAAATTGAACTCCAGAAATCACCATTAAGCACACATTCAAAGAAATAAACATCATTGCTATACAACATGCCGGATCAATTATTTTCCACTAAAAATAATAGAAAGCAACCACCCATTACCTTAGATTATTGAATAAAACATAACTATCAAAGAAAAGGAGGATAATGGTAAGACCACTACTTATTCCTCTTGTATTTTTTGTGTAGCTTAACATGAACACTTGTCTCAGGTAGATGGGACGGGGCCGGTTGGTTAGTACAGACTTTCCTGCCTATGATAAATTCACTAGCAGCACCACAATGTACAGACAATCGTCCTTGATACTAGGAATCGCATCAGTGCAATCATATTATGCAAGACATCAACGACTGCATCATGTTCAATTGCATTTTGGCAGTGTATATCTAAATTAGTTAGTTCAGAACATAAAAAACTCACGCTTTCAAAATGATTGTTGCACACATACAGAGAATTTGACGTGAAGATGAAGTTGGTCTATATTGAAGGCAAAGAAAGGCAAGGCAAAGAAGGCCAAAGCTAATGTTCTTGTTAACACAAATGGCTCTGCGATCTACGATGAAGCTCAAAGCAATCAAGTGTCAAAAGAGGTAGGTCAGAGACATGAATCTCCTTTCACTTCCTTCACGCAAAAGCGCCTTACGCAAGGTCTAGTGACCATCGAGATTGCAAATGATGACAACTTGCAAAATGACAAGCTCTTCTTGAACTCGGCGTTTGGAATGCTAATGCTTAAGAATAGACTGACACATACCAATTTCCAAGACATCATTGCATTTCTTGAAAAGGGATTACTCTACATCATTCAGTAGTACTTGTACACTTCTTTTGATTCCATACATCTACTAAAAGATTCTCCAAGTATTGTAATAGATTCAAACATTTATTCATGTTTGTGATGCAACATCGTAGAGATCAAAATTGCAAGTTCAAGCGGCAATGCAAAGGGCACCATTGACTCCATGTTGGTGGACTATTAAGGAGACTTACACGTCCCCACTATATCAAATCCTTCCAACGTAGCCCCTCGTTGGAATTTTGTGCCTGCAAATTTCTTAGCCATTGCAACTTTGCAAATAATCACCTTCAAGACGATAGAGCCATTTTCATAATTCATCCTTACATTCCTAGTGGATTCATTACGTTCTGATGATGTGATTCCTTATATGTAGATAATATTCTCATAAATTCTGTATGTGTTCGAAGCACTTCAATTCTTGTTTCGCAGAACGTTAACCGCGACATTGTGGCTTTAGAGGAGGAAAAAGCTATATATGATGCCCACATCGCTCTTTTTATGCATGCAAAGGCTAGCTCATCTTCACCACGGCCTCCAACATGGAAGCGCTTTTAAGATCAAGACACCATGGAGATCATTCCTACAGAGCTCAAGAACAAAAGTCAAACGGAGATTAATTTTGTTTCAATTGAATTTATTTCACTAAGTAATGATGACAATGACATGCACGTCATAATACTTATGATTTTCCTATATTTTACAACATTCTATTTGAATGAGCCCTCCTGGATACAAACCCTTATTTGCTACACACGATTTCTTCTCAAGTCCACCAAAATCCTTTGAGCTCCCTCTATACGTAGAGCCCCTGGCAAGGGCGTTTGCAGAGCATAGTCTTGATGATGTGGAGATCACAGAGAGAGTTTTTGATACTAGCATTTCAAGGTTCATGGATGTAGAGGTTGCAGAGTCTTCTCACATAAATAGTTCTAGTTCTTTATCCCGGACATCGTCTTCTAAGGTTGAAGTTTCTTGTGATGCTTCTTCATAGTAGACTCCATTATGCATTTCTTTATATTATATGACTTGTACTGAGAGTAAAAGAGCCACTACCCACAATTTTGTCCATCAGTGTTATACTTCACACCATTTTTGTTTTTGCTTCACACCACTTCCTTTATACTTCACACCATTTTTTTTATTCTTTGATTTTAATCACGTTCAATTATTCAAAATTGAAAAAGTAATTTTAAACCAAATCAAAAAGTTGATATAAAAAAAGCTGAAAATGCATTAAATAATATTTTTTCAAGATTCTTTTTTTTTAAGCCCTCAAATGCAAGATGGAATTAAAGATTTTTCAATTTATACAGATAATAAATTTGATTTAGTTCATCAAAATTTCTCTCAAAATTGGATTTAGACATCAATTTTGAGGTCTAATTTTAGTAATATTCATAATGTTTATACTTTGAAACTTTGAATTCAAGTATTTATAAGAACAACACAATGCATTATGAAATTAAAACCAATAGAAAAGACATTTTGATACTCTTTATAGCCTTTGACCAAAATCCTTGTAATTTCAACAAGGAGGATCAAATTTTTGGTACACAAAACCATGCTTTTATCCTTAACAAGGAAAAAAGGTTTTATTTTGAATCATCATCAAATCTCAATTAATTTGAAATTTTGGATTTATTAATATATATATATACATTTTTTTACTTTTCCACATATTCCTTTTAAGGTACAATAAATTTTTTTTGCATAAGAGTCTACGTTTAAAATGTGGTAATTTAAAGGGACTCGTCTTGCCTATACAAACCTAATAATTCAATAGGACTCGCCTGGCTTAGTTAGTCGTTAATTTGAAATGGATACTTTTAAAGGATTAAAAAATGTGAAGATAAGTACGTGCAAAATAGATGGGGGATCTTCATTCTTTCAGTAACCAGTAGATCTTAAGATCTTTTCAATATACCAACAACAACAATCATGGTCTTCTTGAATTACTTTTCAAAATTTAGACATCTTAACTCTAAATTGCCTAGGCCTTCATTTTTTGAACAATGCATGAATATCGTCCACATTCTCATCCGTCTTGTAATTTTTACAATGTGGATCATTACTATGGATTTTATAGGAAATTAGCTTCATGCATTTATGAAATGATTAGAAAGGAGATGATTTGTGAAATTTTTAGGCCTCATTGTATGTTGTGATGATTCACCAGAAATCTCTATGCTCTTAGTTGTAAATAGTTCAAAAAAGCTTTTGATAAAGTCAACTCATAAAATTAAGCTACCAAAAAATTTTCAAACATCACTACACTTAGATTATTACATTTCAACCCATCTCAACAAATTTCATCTACATTGAGAATATCTTATTCGTGATTGAATTACAAAAGAATTTTGAATTTCAAATTTCAAATTTTATACAAAAATATTGGTGATTGCAATCATAGATATAATGTTTTTGATAGAATCTAAAATTCATAATACATGTACAAAAGGTTCATACACAAGGTTCAAAATATCCCTCTTAGTTGCATTTTATAAAGCAGCTTTGCATTTCTTATCAAACTTGGAGGGAGTTGTGGGCATTAGGGAATAAATTCAAATACAATGTTACAGATAGCACATGGATCGACATCAATTCAATCATTAGCTCACTTACTATGACATTTGATCAAACTCAAAATGTCTACACTTTGAATGATGTTGATGCTCAAAGCATTGAAGAACTCTGAATCTATCAAATATAAGGTTATTTCATTTATGTTCTGAAAAAAAAAAATTTACTTTATTTTTTATTGTTGGGTGTTTGAAATTAATTACTATAGTTGTAATAAAATATAATTAAAAAAAATTCTTAAAAAAATTCATTATTTTGCAAAATTATGCAATAGCAGGGAGCTAAAACAAGGGGGCCAAAAATTAACAACCCCTTCAAGAGACCCTTTTTTTGCCCATGATACCTCAAAGCTACAAAGAGTGTCCCTTCTAAAATCATGTGTTTTGTGATTCTGACAAAATTTGAACATTATGTTTTTAATAAAATATTAAAATGATCCTTTTTCTTTGTAGAGTCAAAGTTCTTGAAGATTCTATCACTTTACCTATAGATTTATTATACGTCTTCAAAGTAAGATTCTATTTGTAATAAACGTGAAAATTAATTAAGTTATGTAAGATAGTTCTTAGTTGTGAAAATTTTGCTATAGATACATATTGGCTTTCTAATCATTTTAGAAAGATTACTTTACTCAAAATTTACTTTACTCTAATACTTTTTGGAACTTTAAATAAATGAAGAAATTACTGAAATGTTACAGTTTTAGAACTATAACATTGAAGTGTGTAGTGTCCTAAATCACTACACTTGAAACAAACTCTATTTTCTCATAGAACTATAGAAGTCAATATCGAACATCTTCCGGTAATCTATTGTTCATTTGGAATAAATTTGTACCAATGGGAAACGATTGGCTTTATGCAAGCTGACAATATCTCCACTTTCTTTTCTTTCAATTTTTCTTTTTTTCGTTAATAATTCAAATCCGTCTCATAACAATTCATTTAATAATGTTTTAATTGTAAATTTGTAGGCTCCATACATTTGTCATACATAACAAACACCATTTGACAACTTCTAAACATCATGGAAATAATTCAATAGAAATAGCGCTTTAATATTTGTTGGGTTGGCTATTCAATTCTTATTCCCAAAATTATTCTCTTATTTAAAATCCACATCTTATTTACCTTTAGCCAAGATCTTATTCATTAGTAGCATTAAAATGTAGTACAAAAAATGTACTTTAGCAACAATTGGGAATAAAATTAGCAAATACTTTCATTGTTAAAGAGGATCTTAGTTAGTTAGAGTTTTATCAATCTAAGTCATCCGGGATAAATTTTACTTCAAGATATATAAAGGATAGGCAGGAAATTATTATGCTAGTAGGATAAAAAATGATCACAAAACACCTCAATTCTACACCAATTTGATCATTTCTTAGTTCAATCATTGGTGTTCTTGTGTGCTGCCATTTTGGGTGAGGGTGCAATTTGACCTCATCCACTTGGTTTTCTCACCAAATTAAGCCTACATTTGGGTATCTAGTAACCTGGAAGCAATTTGGTGTAGAACTGAGACTCTCGTGGAATTTTTTTAGGTCAAATGTCCGTGAGATTATGTTCTGTCATTTCCAGGCACACACCCATTTTGGCCATTTAGGCACTGTTTTTCACTCTTGTGTCTAGTCTTTTCACCACATCCATCCCTAGATAAAAGGCGTTCATTGCTTGGAGTACAAATACCCACCCCTTGGCCGGCTATGTGATACATTGACAGGGCAACCGGTCAAAGTACTCATAGCAATCACAGATCTAAATGTGTGGATAGAATCTAAAATTTATAATGTACATTTTTTATTCATACATTAGGTTCAAAATATTCCCACAGTTAATCAGTTAGAAAATGTTACGCAAATAAAATTACTCAAACAAATAGGAATAATAAAAAAGGCCAACTTAAACCAAAAGCGAAGAGCAGACCACGCGCCAAAATGTCTAAACAGCTAAAACGCTGCATTTAGACAAATAAATGATAGAAAAGAATAAAAAAACCTTGCGGTAAACGTTTACTGCGGAAGTGGACCGTCTGGACGGTTCATAATTGCCATCACCAATATTTTGTTTAAAAATTAAAACTTGAAATTCAAAATTATTTTGTAATTCAATTAAAAATAAGATATTGAAAATTTGTGGATGAAGTTTTAGTGATGGATCGAAATGTAATGCTCTAAATGTAGAGATTTTTGGAAAATTTTTGGTAACTTAATTTTATGAGTTTATTTTTCAAGAGCACTTTTAGACTAAAATCGTGAAAACTTCCGGTGAGTCATTAGAACATACAATGGAAAAAAATTTATTTTACAAATCATCCCTTTTTAATTAGATCACACATGCTTGAAGCTATCTTGCCATAGAATGTTGTTATATAAATTTTCCTTGCAAAATAGCATTAACGGATGAGAAAAAGTGGATAAAATCTATACATTGTCCAAAACAATGGACGGTTGGGCGCCCGAAGGGTGGCGCCACGGGCTCGGCCCGTAGTGTCGCGGTGAGGACAGCGATGGACTTAGAGCACGTGGTGGCGCGTGGAAAAGCCGCACCTGCGGCACGACGTACGCGTCACGCGACGGGACTTGTGGGTGTGAATTGGCGAAACCCCAAGAGTTGAACTAACATGATGGGGGTCATAATTTGGGGTTGCAAGAGTTTAGCTAAGTTGAATACTAACTTGTGTGATGCTTGAGGAGGTGAAGTGTTAGAAGCCGCGTCAAAGTAGGTGGCGTAGGACGTAGTGTAAGAGTTGTATTACGTGTGGTATTAGAGCAGACAAGCTTGGTATCACGATTCCTGAGGAGCTTGAGTGTACTAGATCAAGGCTTGTAGAAGACTTAAGTTCATATAGTAGCTACGTAGCAAGCAAAGAACATTGAGAAGGAAACCCGACAAAATTGGAATTGCAAGCTAGGAAACGGTTTCAATGGCGGTTTGGGAAGAAGTTCAAGTTGCAACGGACAAAGCAGGCCCGAGCAAGAAGACTTGGGCCTCCAAAAAGAAGACTTCTGAGAGTCTTGCTAAAGAGCCACGAGAAGTTGAAATTCTTGAAGCAAAACAATGGAACACCACTTTGGGGAAAAGACATTACCTCACCAAGGTCCCAAAATTAGGGCTTTGAAGGATCCAATGTTAACGGTAAATTAGTAACTACCGGTAGTTTATCAATCTAGGTTTTTACTACTCCGGTAATTTTCCAAGTTACCACAGAAAGTAAATCTAGGAAAACCTTTTTTACCATGCTGATAGTTAGGTTATATCGGGTTGTACTTTGTTTAAAAGCAATAGAGCCAAACACATTGGCATGAGCACATTTTTTGAACTACAGTTTCTCATTTCTCTCTTTTGTTTCTCCGCCCTTTTAATCTTCATTTCCTCAAAGCGTTTCCTTCCGGTATTTTTTTTTCTTATTGCTTTGATGATCTGGACTACCTGTACTTCTGATTACTGAATAGAGCTTGGTAGGAGCTGGTAGTAATAGAACTCTGACCTAGTAAATGCTTTCAGTATACTCCTTCGTAGCATTTTATAGCCCAGTAGTATATACTGAACAATGATAGAAAAGAAACAGCTACCATCCGAGCAAGGAGATGGAGACCCAAACGACGACCTAAGCAATGACGAATCCACTAACAAGAGGGCAACATTAAAAGCAAGGCGGTAATGAGTCTGATACAGACTCTGAATGTGAGGCGCCTTACAGTAGAATAACTAGGGCACTTTTTGGTCCAACTCCGTTGCCTAAAACAAAGTTGGAGGAAATGAACGAGATGTTGGCTACTGCACTAAAGTTAAATCGTATCCTTGCAGAGTATCTTACAAAAGACAAGCAAGTTGATCATCACGCCAGCTAGTTCTGTCAAGGTAAGAAACATGAAGAACGTTCCCAAGCCGGTTGTTTGGAACATCAAAGATTGGAGGAATATTGAGACCTTCATCACAGAGTACGAGACGTATTGTGATGCCTTGAGATACATGGAGAACAACATGAGGGTGAGAAGTTTTGGCTCCTTTCTCAAAGAAGGAGGTGCTGCTACTTTCTTTGCTTAAAGGGTAATGCACTTTAAAGCAATCTCTTCGAAGAACCTAAAAGATCGAGTAATTGTCACATGGAAGAAGCCACACCAGCATCTCATAGATGTTTTATCATTGGGAGTAATGAATTGGAAGCCGGATCAATTCCTTGCAATGTAAAGTGAAGAGTACAAAGCAAAGTACCTGTAGTTTAAGTGTGAGGAAAATAATAAGGTTGGAGATGATGGGATCGTTTCTTGCGAGCCTTGATGAGATAATTTAGAAGAAGGTGTGGGAGCGTGACAAGCTCTCTAAAATGATGTTGGAACTCTTAAATATTGTCATTTGCTTGGGGGATGCTAGAGATCTGAGTGAACAAGATAATCAGAGAGGTAACAAGACGTTGGAAACTGCGTTTGGCAGCAATGCGGGTGGCTCACACAAGGGCAATTTCCTCAAGCGGAAGTTTGAAGCCAAAGCAAACCAAGAGGATAGAGGAAGCAAGGCCTCTTTCAAGAAGAAGGCCGGACAAGTGGATCTTAAGGTGGCCAAAGAAAATGGGACTTGTTACAAGTACGGAGAACCTGATCAGTGTGCAAAAGACTATAAAGTCATTGGCAAAAATGATAAGGTGTTAAGATCCATAACTCTTGAAGTTGAGCCAATCATAAATGGGTCTTTAGAATTAAATGCTAAGGATGAGGCTGCAGAGAGTAAGCTACTTTTGCAAAGAGGTAACATGGTGTTGAAGAACATCAATTTGAGGATGATTGTGAAAAACGGTGGTTATGAAGCAACTCTCTCTGCAATTAATCTAGGTAAGGAAGAGTTACTCTACCTTTGAACTAGGGTAGAAAATTCTCACATTGCTATGTTCAGTGATATTGGGGCCAAAAACTCTTTCAGAACTCTGGTGTGTGCGAAGAAGTTAAGATTACTGGTAGAGCGGACACCAGAGCCTGTCAAAGTGAATTCTGCACAAGGATCAGTTTAAGCAATAGAGGTGGTCAAAGATGTCAAGATCCATGCGGATGAAAGAAAGTTTCAAGAGGACTTCACTGTGTGAAATTGGTAGGATGGATGCCGTGTTAGAAAACACATTTCTATGGAATAGAAATTAAACAAAGGCCTAAGCTACATAACAACTGCTATTAATTAGGATGCCAAGCCTGAGTGGATTAGGAATTAAAAGAGTAGGGATAGAGGAGCTTTTTGAAGAAGCAATTTGAGTTAGTTTTACGAGAGATGACTCCAATATAAATTCAATTGTAAAAACTTCACCTTCTATTACATCTCATCTTTGTGCCAAAGTCTTACATGAATTCAATGATGTTTTGACTAACCAATTGCCATTCGAATTTGCCTCACAAAAGGGAAGTGGACCATAAGATTGAATTGATACCAAGGGCAAAGCCTCAAAACAAGGCCTTGTATCAATTAAATCAAGTGGAACTCAAGTTACTTAAAAAAAACTGGATGCACTCTTGGAAAGAGAGTATATCCGTCTTGGCAAATCACTATTTAGGACGCCAGTACTCTTTGTGAGCAAAAAGGATGGTCAATTGTGGATGTCCATTGACTACCAGGCTTTGAACAAAGTAACAGTAAAGAACAATTATCTTATGCCGCGGGTAGATGATCTCTTAGATACGTTTACAAGTGCTAAGACGTTCAATTGCATAGATTTGAAGTTTGAGTACTATTAGATTTGTATTAATGAGTCTGATGTGCACAAAACGGCAATGAGGACTAGGCACGGGTCCTACGAGTTTTTAGAGATGCGGTTTGGATTGTACAATGCACCAGCAACATTCATGTTCATTATGAATTCGGTGCTTCATAAAGAATTGGATGAGTGCGTGGTGGTGAACATTAATGACATGTTGGTGTACTCCAAAACGAAAGAAGATCACGCACGAGACCTAGAAAAAGCGTCGTCAGAGTGAAGACAACACAAGTTATTGGCAAAAGTGAGAAAGAGTGAGTTCTTTTTACATGAATTAGAGTTCTTGGGGCATGTCTTGAATTAGAAAGGAATTAGGTCAAACCCCAAAAAGATAAGGGCCATTTTAGAATGGATTATTCCAATGTCCCAAAAGAAGGTGAGATCCATACGGAGATTAGCTGATTACTATAGGAAGTTCATAAAGAACTTCTCCAAAATAGTGGGTTTGCTGTTAGCCTTGCTCACAAAGGAGGGCAAAGTATTGCATTGAACTGATGCATGCAATGCCACTATTAAAGAACTGAAGCAGCTCTTCTCTACGGCAAACGTGTTGCAGTACTCTAGATTTGATAAGTCATTCAAGGTCCACACAGACGTGAGTGACTTTGCAATCGGGAGGTGCTTACACAAAACGAGCACCCTATTGCTTATGAAAGCATAATAAACTAACAGGGCGCCGGCTAAGGTGAGCAACTCATAAGAAAGAGTTGTACGCCGTGGTTCATTGCTTCAAGGCATGGCGGCACTATGTTGGAGGATTGAAGACTAAATTCTTCAAAAATAGCATATCCTTGAAGTGATTAGACTCCAAATTGCATGCTATGTTGAAGGAATTAAGATGGTATGACACTATCATCTCAATAGATGTGGAATCAATTCACAAACCAAGAATGAATAATTTAGTGCCGGATGCACTAAGTAGAAGGGAGGACTTGATAACTCCTCCACTCCTCACAATAGTTGAAGAGTAGCTAAATTGAGTGGAGCAGGACTTCTTGCAGGATTTGAGGGAATCCATGAAGACGATGCAGACGCCATCTATACAAACAAACTCATGGATATGAGGTCGCTTCAAAGAACCAAAGTCATGGTTCAATATCCAAAAAGAAGAACGGTTTGCATTACTTCAAGCAGAACCACCTCTACATTTTTTATGGATATTTGAGGAAAAAACTACATCATGACTATCTCGATACACCACAGTTTGCGGGACATAAGAATGTAAGGGCAACTCAAGCTAAGTTGAAGAAGAAATATTTCTCGCCTTGCATGCAATTTGATGTTGAAGAATACATCAAGTCTTGTGTTAAGTGTCAAATGAATAAACACAGCACTCAATCCAAGATTAGAAAGCTCTTGCCATTACCTATTCCAAAGATGCCATTTCAATCAGTTCCAATGGATTTCATGATTGGTTTCCCCAAGTCAAGAGAGTGAGATGCAATCATAGTGATAGGCTCACCAAATAGGCAACTTTTGTGCGTTGTACAGTGGGATGACACCGAAATTGTCCCCTTGTGCAATTCCAGGGAAAATGCCCACACTACTGCCAACTTTGACACCCTCCCGAGCGCTGGAAAATTGTTATTTATACATGAACTTTTAGACACAAAATCATTGTTATGTTGAAAACATGTGTACCAAATTTCAAAGCTAGAGAATTGATACAAAAAAAGATACTCAAGATTTACTAACAAGGGGTAGCTGTAAGAAATGTTTCACAGCTGCCAACTTTGACACCCTCCCAAGGATTGAAGAAATTTTTTTTTCACATGGAATTTTTGGAGTAGGAACATCTTTATGTTTTTTACACATGTGAAAAAAATTCAAGTCCAAAAGACCTACGAAAAATATGATATTCCAAATCTACCAACAGGTGTAGTTGTGAGAAACAAAGTTGCTTCACAACTTCCAACTTTGACAGCCTCCCTAGAGCTGAGAATATGTTATTTCAATATGAAAGTTTTGTCACATGATCTTTACAATGTTTATCACATGTATGAAAATTTTCAAGGCCAAAAGATACACACAAAAATAGTTATTCTATATCTACCAACGTAGTTGTGAAGCAACTTTGTTTCTCACAACTACACATGTTGGTAGATTTGGAATATCATTTTTTTTGTGGGTCTTTTGGACTAGAATATTTTCACATGTGTAAACAACATAAAGATGTTCCTACTCCGAAAATCCCATGTGAAAAAAAAATTTCTTTAATCCTTGGGAGGGTGTCAAAGTTGGCAGCTGTGAAACATTTCTTACAACTACCCCTTGTTAGTAAATCCTAAATATCTTCTTTTTTATCAATCCTCTAGCTTTGAAATTTGGTACACATGTTTTCAACATAACAATGATTTTGTGTCTAAAATTTCATGTATAAATAACAATTTTCCATTGCTCGGGAGGGTGTCAAAGTTGGCAGCAGTGTGGGCACTTTCCCTGGAATTGCACAAGGGGACAATTTCGGTGTCACCCCACTGTACAAAGAAGGTGATCGCAAATGAGGTGGCCTAGTAGTTTTTTGACAACTAGGTTAGGTACAAAGGGTTTCCATGGGACATTGTTAGTGATAGAGGTTTTGTTTTTCAAACAACATTTTGGCAATATATGATGCGCAAGACAAGTATGAACCTCATAATGAGAACTGCTTGGCATCGTCAACAGGATGGGCAAATTGAAAAGATCATCTCCTTCCTCAACATGTACATGAGGTCATTTTGTGAAGGTGACGAGTTAAGTTCGCCAATGTTGCTACCAATAGCAAAATTAAGCTACAACACAATACAAACAGTGCCTCAAGGCAATAGGCCATTCTTTATGTGCTATACACAAGAGGCAACGCAAGCCACTCAGGTTTGCTCTGATTGAAGCAAATGGTACCGCGATCAAGAGAGGCTGTCGGGATACTTTTCAAACAATGCACTGTGCTATGTGGAACGACGTAATGTGATTTTGAGAAATGCAAAGCTAGAGTCAGCCATGTCTCAAGATTGTTATGTGAATGTGGTGAACAAGCATCAAAGAGATGAAAAGGTCTGGTTGGATTCAAGGAACTTGGGGCTACCTATGGAATTGTCAGCTAAATGATCTGCAAGTTGAATTGAACTATTTCCAGTGGAGAAGACCATTCCCCAAAATGTTTACATTTTGGACATTAACAAAAGGTTTGGCACGAATTGGCATCCAGTGTTCTTTGTCTCAAAACTCAAGAAGTACAATAAAGATGAGACGAACTTGCAGTTTTCGCAAGAGGATCCACGCCCACCGCCAAAGTATGAACTTTAAGATGGTGCAGTGGGCAGGATCATGGCAATCTTGGATTCAAGACATGTATAGCGTAGGGTCAAGCAATAAAAGTATTTGCTCCATAGATATAGCCCATTTGAGTACAAATAGATCAATGTGATGTAAAGTACCTGACTAAGACAGATGACGCTAAAAGGTTAATTGATGTAAAATTAGCTAAGGCCAAATCCAAAGGTAAAGTACTAGTTGACTTGATTGCGAATACAGAGATTCAAAGAATGTCTAATGAGGAGGAAGGACCTCTTTAAGACAAACCAGATTGTAACAAGTATCGCAAGACAATTTACATTTATAATAGAAGATGATGGAGACATCATAGTTTCAATGAGGGAGGGAGGAGAAGAAGGAAGTGAAAACTTTCAACTTCTTTCCTCAAAGTGCGTGGCAAACAAGTTTTACTCCAAAGAAGTTCATATTCATTGACAACAAGTTGTAAAGGAGAACAAAACCCAGGTCTAAAGAACAAAGGTGAAGGAACCCAAATTCAGGAAGGGAATACAAAGAGGAACTATAGCAATGGGCGCCGATAAGGGGACGTACACTATGGTTACCTTTTTATGATAGTAAGCTTGTTTGTGGCAAGAACAAGGTGTGGGCATCGAGCCGTAGTAGGATTCCGTTGTATGATGCATCTGGAAGCGGGAGCGCATATTGGCCAACCATGTCCTATGGGGTGAACAAAAATGGGAGCTAAATAACTCCAAAACACATTCTACATGCCGACATTAATAAATGTTTATCACTCACTCTTGGCAAAGTGAGGTTGTGAAAGGGAGTACCTTGGTAGGAACTGACAAGGAAGTATCAGTAGGAACTGAGTCCGAGTCATATTGATGGACCAATAAGCGCGTAGGAAATACAAACTATAGAGGACGCGCAACGAAGGCATCACATGAAGGGGTTAGTCACCTTATAGCGCGTGAAGGCAAAACTCATTTGCCTCGACTGAGACAGATGGGAGTGTCATATTGAGATTTTATGAGGACATCAAATTCCATAGAGTGGGGTAAGGTGTAGTGTCTTTTAATTTGGAGGAGCATCACGGGAACTGGCTGCGCGGTATAGTTGGAAACCGCGGCCCCGCGATGAAGGCAAAATTGAGTTGGGACCTCGTATCGGGTGAGAGGATCGATATAAGTAGTAGGATGGTCCGTGCCTTGAAATGAGGCACGAAGGGTAGCGCTTTAGACTCAGAGTACGCAATGGCACGTGGGAAAGTTGTACCCGTGGCGAGGCATTGGCTCGTGGGTGTGAATCGGTGAGACCCTTAGAATTGGACTAACGTGACGGGAATCATGATCTCGGGTTGCGGGAACCTAGTTAAGTTGAGTACTAATCTGTGTGATGCTTGTGCTAATAAAGTGTTAGGAACTGCCTCGAAGTAGGCAGCGCGAGACATAGTGCAAGAGTTGCATTACACGGATGATGGGCAGGGCCATGCAGGAGGCAATAGGGCCAAACAATGGGATAGGCAACAACTCCTACTACCCGCAAGGAGGCTTTGCAAGCTTGCCCACGGGGACACATTTTTTTTAACATAAACTCATCCTAAGTTATTGGGATATGTTGTTTTAGGATTCTTGTGTGTCTTCATTGAGCACCCCACATAAAGGATACTTTACTTTACAAGTATTGTCACGTCATGATTCCCTTGCCTGAAGACGAGCAGGGCACTCTTTTGTACAATGTCTATTGTCAAAGTAAAAGCAACACCTAATTCGAAAGAAGTTGTAATCAATAAGAATATTAGGCTAGGACTAATTATACTCGTTGGTAATTACTACCAAAAATTTCCACCCTATCCATGAAGTATCTTCGTGGACCACCTCCAGGTCAACTAGAATTTCCTGTTTCGTGTCTCTCAGCAGATCATAAAGATTGATACAATACATAAAGACGTTGTCACATGCACGCACAAATCAAAACAAGGGACGCCGCATCTGCCAATATAGCCCCAATAGTAACTAGTTCTAATTGTGTCCAATCGTGTCCTTTAAAGCTCCCAAAAAATTTAAGAATGAATTGAAAGGAGAACGAAGTACAGTCAAGAAGCCATCATCACTTCAAAAAAATTGATAGAAAGCAATGGGTTCCAACTTCCATTGCTTTGTTGTTCATTGCTGATGAATCAGCATGGATAGTACGATTGCACTCCTTCAATGACGCCAGCCCTGTTTCATCACAAATTGAAAAAACAACAATGGTCAGGAGTGACTTAATAACAGTACGGACTTGGAAAAAGAACCCTTCCAATTCCATATGAATCAATTGCTGATAGTAAAGAAAGCACTAAGGACAAGCTTTGATAGAGGCGAATCATGTTTGATAGAAAAGTACTCAGATTCTGGCGTCCTTTCGAGGTCTCCCCAAACACGGAATGTGCTGTCTGAGCTACCTGATACCATGAAATTGCCACTGGGGTCGAACACCACAGCTTGCACCGCATCCTCATGGCCCCTTAATTCAGCCACGGGTACCACCTCTGAGTTGATTTGGAAGCTGCAGAGCACTTCAGATTTAACAATCTATGGGTCGTGCTATCCAAATCCATTGACATATGCCAGGTATATGCTTCGTATTAATTAGCTGTGCATTGCAGGGCCTAACCATTTGATGCGTTGGTCATTGCTAGCAATAGCAATGACAAGGCCACTAGGATCAAAACAGCAACGGTTAGCAGACTGAGGTCCAACATTGATTGTTGCATATTCAGCTACTTTCCTCACATCCCACAGTTTCACGACCCCATCCGCATCCACAGAGGCTATCATAAATCCCTGCCATCGATGAAAATGACCCATTTTATGTCTATTTGGTAAGCTGGATGAGCTGGATGAGCTGGATGAGCCAGAAGTCGTCTTGACAGTCAAGCTTCAATATCAAAATGACCCACAATTTGTATACTAAAGAAGTGGAAGTTTGTACTGCAGAGAGATGACCTTGTTGTCAAAACAAGCCTGGTTGCAGGATGCTTTATGGCCATAGAAGGTTTGCACACACACTGCAGATCTAGCATCCCACAGGCTGACAGTCTTGTCGCTGCTTGCAGTGGAGATAATATTAGTATACAATTGCCACGTTATGGAATTCACTGAGTCCACGTGGCCCCGTAAGGTGCCGCGGCATTTCATCCTGTTCAAAATAATGGCAAGCCCAAACAACACCAATCAACTCATGTACTGCAAATTTACTGACCAGAACTAAAAAGTTTAGAAAAAACAAAATAATCCTCTGGAACCTTGAGAAAGCTGGAAAGTTGGAGAACAGTCGAGATTTCAAGCTACATTCAGATTCCTTAACTATAAGTAATATCGCAAATCAAGAATGACACAGATAATTCGATCGTACGCATAAAGATCCCAGAGACGTGAAGTATGGTCCAGAGATGAACTTGCAAGAACATCACCACTCGTGTGATATGATACTGACCACACTGCCTGTACTCAATACAAGTAAGAAGTCGTATTAAGAAGATGCCATGCAAAGAAACGCGTGCAAGACAGGAGAGGACAGTTCATAAAATGCAAAACGAGCAAATTTAAGCATGTCAGGAAATGCCAAGATCAGGCAGTCTCGCTGCTTGCAAGAAGCTTTCGTCAGAGTTATATTCAGCCTTAGAACAATCAAAGCAGAATTGGACCTGAGATCTCTAATAATAACATTAATAGATTCAAACCTGGGTGTGATCGGTGAATGTATGAATACAACGTGATTTCTCAAAACTCCACAATTTCACTGTGCAGTCCCCAGATGTGGAAGCCAAGTGCATGCCTCTATTGAACCCACCCCCTATCATCAGAATTCCTCAACACTTATGCAACATGAATAGGTAGAAGAATAACTAGCAGCAATGATCTCTTCACAGTTGCAAATACTGCATTTGATCTAATACTTATGACTAACGACGTTTCAATCTAGGATTAAAGAAGAGTTGAGGAGTAACTTGGGATGGAAATCGAGGCCAGACACCCAATCTTTATGACCTTCCCCGGTCATGATGAGATCACCAGCAGGCAATCCCCACATCCGCCATGTTCCATCATCAGAAGCAGTGACAACGACCGGTTTTTTCGGGTGAATAATGACACTGCCAAAAATTTGCAACAGAATGCGTCATCTGTACGAACTCTACAACAGCTCGACTTAAATCATTTCAAGACTCACAGCTGAGGCTTCGCTAAATTGTAAGAGTATGAACTACACAAGAAAAGGAAGTTACTAGATCTGTGGTCACGAATTACTTGCTCACAGACATCATATGGCCTCGGAAGGTGGATTTGAGCATATACGCTCGGACATCTGTGAGTGATATTCTCGCCTCATGGAAGGGGTTTATTTTGCACGCAGAAATCAAAGGATCTGCCCTCGGCACTGCAGTCATGGAACCTTTGCCGTACTTGGGGCCTTTGTAGGTAAGTGATAGAGGATTGTCGTCTGTGAGTAGTTCTGCCTTCTCCACCTGAAGAAAAAAGATACCTCATGATCCCCGTGTGTAGTGATTGCAATGTTCGGTACAAATGGGGACTTAGAGAGATCTACCATGGCTCGCAGTTTATCCCTTTCCAATGCCATCAGTGACTTGGCCTTCACAGCTTGCTCGTATTTCTTCTTCAGCTGTTCAAGCAGGCCATCGTACTTTCCAAAGTGGGTCCGCAACCTCTGCACATTAACGTCTGAAGCACATGATGTTTGTAGCGAGATGCAGAAACGAAGCATTACTTAGCATCTGAAAATTGAGCTGCAAAGGAAAATAATGATGATTAATGCAGTATACCACCTTAATATCGACGACTAACTTGTTTTTCTCTTGCGCAATCCGATTGTGGTGCATACGATGCAAGTTCCTTTCCTTCCGAAACTTTTCAAGCATCTCTGCTCGGCATCTGCCCATCTGAGTGTATCCTCAGTCACAAAGATGATTGCGCTCATCCTTGCTATGTCAAAAGCGTAAATACACTCTACAACTAATCTGTTCTAAACAGAGTAATGTGGCCACACCCAGTTACATATTACGCCCAGCGAAATCCAGAAACCCTAAAATTTGGCGTGAATACAATTGTGTCGACACAGAATGGCCACTGTAGTGCTGGAAAACTTCCTTCAAACTAATAGAAATTCGCGAAAGGTGAGCCTGAGGAGAATGGAAGGGGGCAAGTACTGAGCAACGATAGTTTGTTGTTCGAGTTGGTCTTGAAGGCGCTTCAGAATATTGGTGAGCTGTAAGGAGCGACCATATTCATCTGGTACCATTATCAGCTGGCTGTCTATTACCTTCCCCTTCTCCTTCGCATCAAACCACTCCACCTAGCCCACAGGACCCACAATCAACCCAACAAATGGAACACATTTGAATGGAAATATTACATCTTATCGATACTCTTGCAATCTTGCCCGGAACTTGATGAATCAATTAAAGTATATTCTTACTTCGAATACTTCGAGCGTTTTGTGTAGACTGTACGTCATACAGAAGTTACGCACAAAATCATCCAGAACCTCTCGTTGCCGCCGTATGTCTGGGTACGCAACACTCTTCTGTCCTTTGCCTGAATCCACATGTCCACCAAATACTCCTCAGCAGGGATTAAGCAAATGACAACATTACCGCACTGGAAAAACAGCCGATAAAAGTCCAAGAATCCATGACGAATTTCTGCGCCAAGTACTCACCAAGAAGAAATGAGAGCTTCTGTAAGGAAAGAAGGGTGGCTTCGAGATCTTCAGACTCGATATCGCCTTCTGACTCAAACTCCTCGTCAATGCCCACCTCTTCATACCCATACTCACTGTCGTCAAAGCTATCGTCTGCACAGAAATTCATATTCCTTCATGTCACAGGAATAATTCATGGCCGATCTCCACCACTGAAGTTCACAAAATAAAAATAAAGGCAGGAGGATAAATGTGACCTGGAAGAATCAGAAGCTCGTCATCAGGTCCTCCAAGGCTTGGAAAACTAATAGTCTCAGACATGATAGCAATTTCTTTTCGTCAAATGACGCAATACCAATTATTCAATCATCTCAAACATGTGTCTTAGAGCATCTCCTGTGGCCCGCAACCCACCTGCCTCGCGACTTCCAACTTTGCTCCGTGACAGTTGGGTGCCGATATGAACCACCCATCAGGGAACTGAATCTTGAATCAAAATTTATTGGTGAACTCTTTATTATCACACTCTCTTAACCATATACCCACAATGCCCTAAGAAATGGATGAACTCACTTCAAAACTCACTCCATCGAGTCAGTATTATATTTTTAATGTCAACATATAATTCAATAACAAAAATTCATCAAGTATAAAATGGTATCATTCAATGATTTTAACAATACGTTACTGATAGATTTTTATATAATATTGGAATATTACTAAAATTATTATTATATTTTGAGGTATTAGAATATTATTATTATTATATTATATTATATTTATAAATTTATTTTATAAATTCTAAAGCCATAAATATATTGTTACATAGTACCGGTATCACATGCCATTAACACTACCAAAGTCTTTATAATCACTTGCACATTAGTTATTTTTCAGTATAGTAATAAGAGAACAAGAATGGTGCAACCGTGAGGTTCTATCCCATTCATAACACTAACAAACACATACAATTAATCTACCTGTAGTAGAATAAAAATTTGAAGAGAATTTCAAGTTAATATCTTTCTTTTTATAATAAAAAAATTTATATTATGTTTCATACATTACAATTGGTCCTCTAAATTATCCATTATATATATATATATATATATATATATATATATATATATTTATATTTATATAATATATAGAATAGTTGAACCTATTCTTGCACATTAGACCCTTTGATGCGCCAATGTCCATATATTGTACGATAAACAAATTGTAAACCTTTTCTTGACTACATCATGTACAATTTTTCATCCATTCAGATTTTCCTTTGTTTTTCTGCTAGTTGACTACCACTTGTAGGGTATGGGCTTTCAAAATAAGATATTGGGATTTTATTTTGAAAACAAAAAAACTGGTTTATATCAAGTTTCATTCTTAGTTCAACCCCTAAACGGCCAACCATCTAAAGAGTGAACAATTTAGTGAATCAGATATAGGTTCCTTATCCGTCATTGACTTTTTGCAGTGAGGATCTTTTAATATATATTTTATGGGAAGTTAGCTTCATGCATGTGTAATCCAATTAGAAAGGAGATGATTTATGAAATGTTTATGCTTCATTTCATGTTGTAGTGATTCACCCAAAATTTAGAAGGTCTCAGTGTAAAAGTGCTCTTAAAAAAGTCAACTCATAAAATTAAGCAACCAAAACAGCTCTAAAAATCACAAAACTTTTAGTACTGCATTTCAATCAATTACAAAAATTTCATGTACAAATTGTCAATATCTTATTTGTAATCAAAATACAAAATAATTTTGAATTTCAAATTTCAAATATTACAAAACATTAGTGACAACAATCATAGATCTAACTGTATCAATAGAATCAAAAATTCATTAGGTACAACTTTATTCATACAACATGTTTGCACGAAGAAGTCACTATCAAGAATTTAGATAACTATGAGAGAACAAATATAGGGTGTTTTTCATTCATTTGAGATAAACATTATAAATTTAAAGAAGTAATATAGGCTATTTTAAAACCAATTTGGGAATATTTGGGAATATTCTTGGAATATATAAGATAACCTAAATATACTATAAATAGTAGAATATTCGAATTATTTCATAGCCCCCCATTAACTACCCTTTGTTCACTCATATGTACCCAAAATTTACACTAAATGATTTCCTCAAGCATGTTTGAAATATTCTTCTTAATTACATTTTATAAGACATCTATGGAATTCTCCGAATTTAGAGAGGGGTGAAGATGTTTAGGAGTTAAAAAGTGAGACCCTAACTGTAATTTTCCAAAATAAGTAGAATCAAATAATGAAAATTATACTATCTCTTAATGCACATTATTCCAAATTTGTTATAAATCTTCTTTATTAAAAATTGTTAATTTGGGACTTTTGTAACAAATTTCAAAAATGACTTTGCAAAACTAATTAAAAATTATGAATATATATATATATATATATATATATATATATATATATACATTTGATAAATCCAACTGTACAAATGTGATCCACAAATTGAGAAATTTACAACTTTTCTTTGTATGTCTACAATTTTGTGATTCATCAAACATTTTATAACACATCTTCAAATTTGGTGGTGGATCTAGACATTAACGGGTTTAGAATTTGAGGAGCTATAAACTTTTCATTTGGTCATCTTTTGTGTAATATTTGAACCACAGAAGAGGTTGGTAAATTGGTTTTGATAGATACTCGGGGAGTTCACTCAATGTATTTTATGTGTATCACGTGCGAACAAGTGATTTTCAACCCCCTATATACTTTTTTATAAAATTTGATTTAGCTCCAAATTTTTGAGAGTGGTCACATAAACATTGTATCTTTCATTTTAGAAAACTCTTATTTCAATTAAATTCAAAACCAATTCTAAAAACACAATTGAAACTAGCTCTAAAATACTGAAATTAGTTATATAGTGTATTTATTTACTTCAAAAATTTGTAAGAAATTTATTTGATTAAAAAAAATTCCCAAAACTTCACAATATAAACTTTCAACATAAAGAAACATCCGATAATTTTTTCAAGTTGTTTGATTGATTATTTACAATGTAATATAGGGGGTCAAAGATTTGTTCGCACGTGATACACATAAAATACATTGAGTGAACTCCCCGAGGATAGATATCCAATTTATGGATTCTCAAAATTCAAATCTTTTCACGAATTGTACAAATATACAAATATACCTACAAATGTTCAACTTCAAAGAGTTGGTTTGAGATAACATGATGAAAAAAGTACTTTGAACCATAACTCAATTAAGACCTAAAAAATGTAAATATGACCCACTAAGCAACGAAATGCTCCCCAAATTGAACTGTGTCCAAATAAAAATTCACAATGTTCAAGCTATTGTCATCAAGTATGAGGTGATTATAGGCCTAGCAAAATACAATTAAACAATCATGAGAACATTTTCAAGTGTATGGATTGTTTACCTCCTCTTGATTTGCACCTTTGATTACTGGCAATATCTACTAACTCCACGTTTGTAGGCACAATTTTCTAAGAATCACAACCCTATGCAAATAGTTTCATCTACTTGAAATGGTTACAGAGAGAGAGACAAGGATACTTATATTATAACCTGCAATCTAGGCGACAACCTGTAAATTGAACTAGAGCTTGAAAACCTCTTTCAACACCCTTGGATATTTTCAACCATGTTCTAAAACGGAATTTTGAACAGGACTGCTCGGGTAGGGCACTTGCAAAAATTTATGAAACCATGTAAGAAAGAATGTAGGGTATTTTTTTATTCATTTGTTAGAAAATTTATGCAATTCTATGATATAATGAAGGACCTCTTCAATTACAAAGTTATGTGTATAAAAAATAAGGTTACCATATAATGCATCAATTTATCTAATTATTTTAATCTAAACTAGAGCTGGAAATAGTAGGTAGAGACAAAATATTGAGGCAGAGGTATACAATGCATTTTATGGTGGTCAATGCATGAAAAACTATTCATTTTCAATCCAAATTCCCAAATGAAATATTTGGATAACGAGGGTTTTTGGTGTTCATTGCTTTGTGCGTTGTATCTTTGATTTTTGCCTAGGGTTGCTTGCACCACTGCGGCGCTGCTTCTGAGGCGGGATTTGGTGTTGAAGTTCTTGACGTGCATTCTGTGGTTGTGTCCGGTTTTCGGAGATCTAGTGGTATGCTTGCGGTTTTCGGAGTTCTAATAGTAGAATCTTGTCTTCATTCATTTTACAGTGACTTCAAAGACTTGAGAAAGGTGGCTGGAGTCTACTGCTATATAATTTCAAATCTGACGGGGTTGCAAGGGGTGGAGAATGTCCAAGGTGAGGAGTAGAAGAAGTTGGAGGTGATTTCAAACAAGTTCAGTGCGCGCTCTGTCTAAGCTGAACTTAATTAGGGTTTGGTATTGGCGATGAACAAGCGGGTTGGTTTTTAGTTGATGTTGGTAATCTGAGGCGCGTATTTTTGTGCAGGTGTTTTCGAATTTCCTGTGCTTGAACAGGCGCAATGGCATTATCGCGAGCAACAACCGTGGATAATAGTAGCTTCAACCAAAGTACTTCAACGCCAACTTCGTTGTCTGGTCAAAAGCAAGATAGCTCGGGCGCTCCCGTGCACGGCGGTCACGGTATATCTCTCTTTTTTTGCTTTAAAATCCGGGATCGGTTACGCCGCGTTTTGAAAGGTTTTGATGCCTTGTTTGCTTAGATTGTGCAATAGGCTTCAATCGTCAAACCTCGGGGAGTTCACTCAATGTATTTTATGTGTATCACGTGCGAACAAGTGATTTTCAACTCCCTATATACTTTTTTATAAAATTTGATTTAGCTCCAAATTTTTGAGTGTGGTCACATAAACATTGTATCTTTCATTTTAGAAAACTCTTATTTCAATTAAATTCAAAACCAATTCTAAAAACACAATTGAAACTAGCTCTAAAATACTGAAATTAGTTGTATAGTGTATTTATTTACTTCAAAAATTTGTAAGAAATTCATTTGATTAAAAAAAATTCCCAAAACTTCACAATATAAACTTTCAACATAAAGAAACATCCTATAATTTTTTCAAGTTGTTTGATTGATTATTTACAATGTAATATAGGGGGTCAAAGATTTGTTCGCACGTGATACACATAAAATACATTGAGTGAACTCCCCGAGCGCCAAACTGTACTTTACTTTGTTTTGTTTCGATGTTAATAAGCTCGGATTACCTTGTTTAGTGCGTACTTTTTGATTATGTAGAGGAGCAATTCTTACGTGTTTTCCCCTAATTTGTGCATTGTGCGCATGAACGCATTCACATATTGTAACTCTTCACATAAATGTGATTCTTTAAACTAGTTCATTACAAGCGATTGAAACATCTAGTTCAATGTGTTTCTTTAATGCAATCATCCTGTTTTCTGTTGCATTGCGGCAGCTGTGGTCTTAAGAATTCTTATAGTTATTTAGATTTTGGTTGCAAAAGAAATGATACGTTGTTTTTTAATGCTAGAAACCATGACTTCAGTTGCAGAAAAAGACAAGGTACATGTTCAGTTGATGTTTGCTAGAAGTAGAGTATTTATTTTAGGGCATATGATCGGAAGGAGTAGTGGTGACAATTGTTGCCGTTTTTGAAACCCTAAGGAGTATTACAGTTGGAGATAGATATACGGGATGACGATATGGAATGTGTTGGGTTTTGTTTGGTTTGAAAAATGACGTTTTCCATGTTTCGGTTGTCTGAATTGTATACTTAATTGATTTGCCTTCTTTTTTTCACAGTTTGCTAAGATTTCTATCACTTTAAATAGGTAGTTTTCCAGGAGGATAGAGCTTGAGCACTTTGATAGGTTGTAATTGTTCGTGTTAGTGAATTTCAATCTAGAAGTCACAAATAGTACCGCGCACTAATCACATAAATCTTGGTGTTTGTGGTGGCCAGTGCGGGTTCTTAAGCAGTATTCAAATCATTCTACAGATGTTGTGTATATTCCCGAGTTTCGTACTCATGGAGCACTTCTTGTTTATGATATGTTCCTATGCTTTTCGGTTAGAAAGTAATCTTTTGATTAAGTGTGAGAAAATATCATCTCGAGACTTGCACAAATATTTAATCAAGCTGGTGTCACTACTAGAATATCCTGACCAAATCAACAAAAAATCAACTAATTTCTGTTGTTTCGGACACTCTAATGACCAATTTCACTGATTTTTAAACTTTTTATAAAAATCAACAGTTTGCTACCAACGTTTTGTTGATTTGAATAGTACAATGACCAAATCAACAATTTTTTAGTGAATCTAGAATATTTTTTGGAATTTTTTGGAATCTATTTAGAATATTTTGAAAATACATTGGAATATTCTAGATTCTATTAAAATATTGTGGAATCTATTGGAATATTATAAAATCTTTGAAATATTTTTCAATTTATAGACTCAACTTCTCAAAAGGTAATTTTTTTAATTTTTGGGCAATTTCGGGCACCCATGACAAATAGATCCAATTGGTTTCAAATTCTTTATACAAACTCTTAACAAGATTGTGAACATAATCCCCAAAGTTGAAAGGCATCAAAGTACACAATTATGACTTTCAAAACACTTAAAACATTTGAAACACCCTTATTTGGGCAACATTTAAATACCATGGTTGAAGTTCAATGTACTCTAAATTTCTTTTTTAACTTAATCATTCACAATTAAAAAAACAAAAAAGAGTCAGCAGACTTTGGTGGCCATTTTGTCATAGTAGAATAAATTCTTTGAAAAAAATTTGAACTAAGAAATGCTGGGAAATGAAGTTAAGTTTCATCTCCAAAAATCCGTTTGTGATTTTGAGCCTCCATTCAAAAGTTATAAACAAAATTCAGAGTGGGGTAGCAAGGAATACTTTCTTTGATATTTTCAAACACCCTCTTTGAATTTTTTCTATAGCGTTTGATTGGAGGCTTAAAACCACAAACAAATTTTTGGAGAAGAAACTTAACTTGATTTCCCAGTTTTTTATGGCCAAAAAGTTTTAAATTTTTTTATTTTACTATGTCAAAATGGCTGCCAAAGTATGCTAAGTTCCAAAACATCAAATTGTAAGTGTATGTAAAAAATAAATTACATTTTGTTCATCAAATTCTAAATATGTTGATTTGGGAGTGTTAAGTAATAAATGTGAGGTTTTGAGTTCAAACCTGAGTGACAACCGTGGTGTTAAAGCTTGGCTGTCCAAAAAATCTGGGCAACAAAATAAAGTTTTTAATTTTAATTTTTATAATTTTTTGGTGACCAGATCAACAGAAAATATTTACAGATTTCTGTTGATTATTGACCGGTACGACGCAACCAAATCAATAGAAAATATCAACGCATCTCTATTGATTTGGACGCTGAATTTTCTAGTAGTGTGTTGTTTTGACAGATTTGGCCGATTGTGCTTTCGTCAAACTTTTTGTTAGTTCCGTGCTCCAAACAATTACAAAAGATGAAGTTAGTAGTTGACTCTTGTTGCACCGGTTGATTTTCTTTTATTTGGTTAAAACATTGCATATAGTGGAGTTATCCTAAAAGTCAAGTGGCGTTTGAATAAAATACCATGTGTTTTGATTTAATGTACTCTTATTTGTCCATTGTAAATAGTTATTAAGTTTGAAAGAGCTTGGTGGTCTCTCACTATTAGGTGTATAAGAGATTACAAAGAGAGACCACTAAGCTTTTACACACCTAATAATGAGAGGCCACTAAGCTCTTCTACATCTTTGAAATATTTAGATTGAACAAGTAAGAGTGTATTAAAGCAAAACACATGGTATCTTGTTCAAATGCCATTTGACTTTTAGGATAACTCTAGTAACTCTACTGCATTTGTGGAGTTTGAAAATTGTTGGCTTTTTTGTTTCTTTGTTGTTCTTCTTGGTTGGATGCTGATACAAATATATTACAAATGCGACCAATGTTTGCTGAGCATGGAAATGTTTTTAAAGTAGCCATTATCAAGGACAAAAGGACTAGAAATTAGCAAGGTGCTTGTTGTGCCGTCATTTCATTCCTATGTTTTAAAATTGCTTCTTGTTTGTAGTGTAAAGTCTTATTTAGCTTTGCACATTGTATTATCGGTGCACATGGTAGGGATGTGCACCGCATTACTTTGCCTTGTCCTTCGTTATCTTTTCTTGAGAATTCTTTTAGGTGTTCTTACTCAACAAGTGGTTTTTCACTATGGAGGTAGAAAATTCTTTGCAAGTCTAAAGGATGGTGCTACGGACACGAGTCCTTGCGGTTGATGAGGATGGCTTGACACCCCAGAAAAATTGATCTAGTAGAGGGAGAAACCTATGCTGGGCTTCGTGTAACACTTGAAGAAAATGACGTAGTAGAATGGCCCTTTGAATTCTTGTTGCGTCGCTAGGAAGACAACGAGGAGTGCTTCATGGTAGCATAGATCTCTACTAATGCTCTTGGATTTTGTCCACTTCAACTCACGGCTCTCGAAGACCTCAAAGTTGCAAAATTGCCGAACTTTTCCGGCACGTGGATGAACACCCTATAAATGTCTTGTAAATGTTGTTCAAGGTATAATACTTTTAAGTTATGTTGCTATCCAATGTGTTCCTAAACACAAAAATGAATTCCATTGCTATCCAATGTGTTCCTAAACACAAAAATGAATTCCATTGCTATCCAATGTGTTCTAAAACACAAGAGTTGAGAATAGAATTGAGCTTAGATATTCATTTTTATTTTACTTTTGTGCTTCTCTCAACTTTGCTTGCTTCAAGCTCGTTTGATTTGGACATTGTTTGATGTATGTCTTGGAACAACAGGAGGTCCTATAATTGCTTCAGGTTTTTATGTTTTGGTACATTGTTTGATGTTTTCAATCTAGACATGGTTTATTGAATTTTCACTGCAAACTTTTAAGAGTCCTATAGTTTGTCATTCATGGGGTCAAATATAAAAATTATAAGGAACATAAGGCATTAGAAACTAGTTCACTTGCAACTTTATAAATACAAATAGGATCATCTAAAATGACAAAATTTAGATTTATTTGTATTGATAGGGTGTAAAGAATTCCAATTTCTTAGATAAATAGCCCCATGATAAATACCCTTTTGTCGCAGATGGGTTATTAAATACATGTATAAGTGCCCTACTCGGGCATGATTGCTATGTAGACTTATAAAACTTGGTCAAGGATGTGAATTACTTTTGGCAATTACGAAATTAGAAAACCTACAATGTACATAAGCATGACTTGAACTTTAAGTTCTGCACCACAACATACATAAGCAATAGTTTAAAATCTTCTATTAGTTGGAGCTCTAGATTAAATAATTGTCCTTTTATTGTCACGTAAGCATTCCTTGTATCAAATAGGCGTTACTTGATATCGTTCACAAAATTCCAAAATTCTTGTTCTAGTGACAACTTGAATTGAGTTAAAATTTCAAGCCAAAACACGCAGTTTCACAAGACCACATTACACGGAGTAACTAAGCATGTCAACAAGATTGAGCCAATACAAAATTATTTTTATTGCATTAAGTTCCTTCTAAGCGAAAAAACAGAACGGAACCTTCTGAAAATTTATGTTGAAAATTATTGCTAAAAATTTCCATTGACAAATTCAACTCCGACAGACCCTTCACTCATAAAAAAGAACAAAAGAAAAATGGAATATTAATCAACACTCACTTTTATTGATGTCGTTTGCTATAGCCATATCCAGTCTAAAAATTTGTGTTTGCTCTAGGATCTCGAACTCACCATCTTTCAAATGTACAAAGAACTTGGGACCGTCATTGTTAGATGTCGTGAATTGTACTTTGTTAGGCAAAGTTACCAAGCACGACTTCCTTCACCACGGCAACCTCACACATGACTATATGACTGTTTTGCTGCAGCGTAAACCGCTTAAAGGTTTTCAGGGAGCCATGCTAATTGGATACACCTCCCCTCCCGACCAATCAGACCCCCCCCCTCGGCCCAAAAGACCTAAAACACATCGTGAAATTGAATCCATATTTGGATCCAATGTTTGATACCCATACCTCAATACCCTCCCATTTGTGTGTAGTGCGAATGCGGTTGTAGATAGGAATTAGAAGCTCTGGTTGAAAAATCAAAGTCAATGTAGGATTGTGCTACTTGATGCCATAGTCTTTGTTCAAAGGATAGAGCCGATTAAGACTTATAAATGATTGATAAGTTATTTGGTGTTATTATTTTTTTTCTCCCATTTTCAATGCATGCATTCAATGAAGTTGAAGCCTTCCTTCAAGTGTTTCACTTTGGACAAAATGTGATTCATAAAAGAAAAAGGAACCAAGTACGTTTTAGCAACCGTTGAGGTACAACATACAATCTAGTCCCAAATTTAGACTTTGAGCTGCAAAGATGGGACCAAAAATCCAATTAAAGAAAAAAGTAATTCAATATTAATGAATTGTATGCAATGATTAATTATTTATTATTACTTTAAAACTACAATAAATTTGTTGTATCCCTACCACTTTTTAATACACTAGTCAGGCATTCTTGTGCATATGACTAGCACTTCACTTAATCCAAGGGCATTTTTGATAAATGTTTGGAGTGAAAGTACAATTATTTTAGTGTTAGAAAATTACTTAGTCCTACAGTGACTCACTTAGGTAGTTGGCTACCATATGAGTCCTCTTACAAATTGAGAAATTGGAATCATAAAGTAAAATTTGGATATGTTGTACTGTACAAAAGGGATTCAATACTCATGTTCAATTTCACTGAGAAAAAAATAGATTTAGACCTATTATTACTTGAATGAAATTTCTATGTAAAAATGTACTTTTTGTGAAAAGTAAAAAATATATCTCATTTCTCTTTATAGGAAGAATGTACATCTTGCATTAGAGAAAGTTTGAACTTTCAACAAGGCCCTTAGAGGAGGGATTATAAGGGAGTCTCACGAATTTTGTTTCCTTTCAGAAATGCTTTTTCTCCTATCTCTACCTAGGGAGGTTGGATGTACTTAGGAGGCATGCTTTTTTAATTGGCTGCTAGAGCTTAGGCCAAGCCATGCATGTACCAATATCCATGATTGAAGTGTGATCAGGCACAGAGTCCTCTATCAACAGAGCGTTTGTATCAAGTCATCCAATCATAGATATACTTGCATTTTGAGCACTGTCTAGTGGCCATGATCAAAAGCATCATGCAATTTAGTTCATCTAGAGCATGGTGAGATACCAAAGCAGTTCATGAATCACACCCTATGCCATACCAAGACAACCGATAGAAAGCTCTCATTGTAATAACTGTTGAATTCACGAAATTCACTCAACTTGACACCAAAATTTGTCAATAATTTGTCATTGGTATACAGCTCAACTAGTTTTCTAGTAACACGGCAGGAGCCTGTTGTAGGGTTCAAACTCTCTATAATGATTAGAATCAAATGTTACAAGTTAGCTGAATTTTGGATTTTTATTGATTATAATCTTCATGATTAAATTTTGACTTTAATTTCTTTTCCTTTTCCTTTCATATCATACACTACAAAAAAATCAAAAAATATTCCAAACAACATGAAATAAGTATACATTAAAAAAATTATTGCAATTTTAAGAATAAAAAGTAAGAAAGTCAAAATTTTGAGGCTAAATTTTAATCATTAAGATTTTAAACCAATAAAAATCTAAAATTATAAAACTTGTAACGTGTGATTTTAGTCAAGATGTACATTCTTTCTATAAAAAGTGAGACATTCTGTCTTTTCACCAAAAAAATATTTCTACATATAAATTTTATTGATTTAATAATAGTTCTAAATAGATTTTGTTCTAAGTGAAATTTAACAAGAGCGTAGAATTCCTTGTGTACAACCTTTCAAAATTTTACTTCATGATTCTTATCTCACAATGTATTAGAGAAATTCATATGTTGTCTAACTACTTAAGTAAATCACCGTATGTCGATGTTATGACAATAGTTAGTTATATTTTAATGTCCACTAGTTAATCTAATACTCAATTATACCTAAACCTTTTAGATATCTATTATACAATACAACTCAGTATGTCTCAGTCGACTGTTCCGCCCAGGAATTGGTTCAGTGCCGCGTGTGGCCCTGCCAGTGGTAGCGTGGATTCTATCCTTATTGTCCCGGTTGTAAGTGGAGGATGTGGAGCGCAGCGAGAGGCGGTGGTAGATGCATTGAATTCCTTCATATTGGTCACAAATCCATTTTGTGACCACGTTATTCTCCGGTGCTCAATTTGACTACGTTATTCTCCAGTGCTCAGTTTAATTGTGTCCGTTCAAGAATTGAATTGGGAATCCACAAATTTCTTTGTGGCGGCTTTCTGAGTCCTCCAATTCTTTCAATGCGGCAATGTCGTTGTTGGTTGAATGCGGGAATATATTTTGCTGACCATGAGTTGTGTTGAATCATTATTAGTAAGCGTTTCTTTGCCAAGCAATGTGGTGGAAAGCGAGACTGACCGATTTTTGAGCGGACCGTTCGCAACATTTTTGCGTCACGGCCGACCCATCAATTGAGTCCCGATGCAGGAATTGGGAATCAATCCAGGTTAACTTTCTTTTTTTGTAAACCCTAGCGACAATTGTGTTTACTCTACTGGGAATGTAAGTATTGTGAAGCTATTGACATTCCAGAGTTTAAGTCTTTATGTTATTTTGAGACCTGATAGATTGAGTCTTACCAAATCCTCGGTGAAGTATTTGAATCGACAGTGGCACTAAGAGTTAGGTTTTCAAGAATGATAATTCATTGCAGGAGAGTGATTGAATATTTCATTCAAAATTCAAGGCATGGAGGCGGAGCTGAGAGATGTGGAGATTGTGACGGATTTGCAAGTCACATTCGTGAAGGGCGGTGACGCTTTGCAATGCAGGCAATTATTACGAGCGTTTTGAGCCGAAGCCGTAGCGGAGCATTTTGCATAGTATTCTGTAGTACAATGTGGGATTGTACCATCTCTTTGATAAGGTATTAGGGTTTAGCATCTTCATTACTTTTGTTTGGATGTTCTACATGGGAAATTGGAGTTGCAAGTTATTCTCTATCATATATTTGCTCTTTGCATCATCGTATGTAACGGACTGGAAAAAGTATATCTCAAATGGTAAACCTCAATATGCCATATTTTGACAAAAGAGCTGTTTGTTACCCTACTCACTCAATTTTGTAGGACTGTTTGTCTTGGCGACAAGTGAAATTGTGAATACATTGCGTATACAAAGCGGTTCTTGAAATCCGCATTTGATCACTCCTTTGTTGTTGAAATTTATTCATGTATGTGGGCATTGTATAGTCTCTAGAGGTTATGCTCTTGTGTATTTTTAGGATGTTGGTCTTGATCACAAGTGTGTTTCATTTTCCCTCTTCAAATGTATAATAGTTAGCTGGTGGTGTCAAGTCACAACTACTATCAATACAAACCTTGCTTCTAGAATCTTGTTGGTTCAAGGAAGAACACTGATGAATCTCAAGTATCTTCAAAGTAACCTCTGAATCTCAATTAGACATCTCATTGTTTTATTATAGGTCTTTGTTTGTATTATGTTAGGCTTTAGGAAACCCTCAGTTAAATTAAAGTTTATAGTTTTCATTATCAAATAAAAATTGGTGCAAACTGTCCTGCAACTTGCAGGTATATTCTAAACATCCGCCGCAAGTTCATTCTTAAATTTCTTGCATACTTCTTTACGATACCCCCATAGCAACCACTGAATAAATATTTTTGAAGAGATTCCTGATCCATTGGTCATTGTCATGTTGAAGTCCATTACAAATGTTTTCGGAGAGTTTCTGTTCCACAATAGTCGTCGTTGCGGCTACCTCTGACTCTACTCATTATTTTGAGGTAGCTCGCAATGGACGATTGTTCTCTGAGGCTTGTGCTTATTTCTTTGGACAGTTGTGCAATATCATATTTAAGGAGCATGAGCATTATATTTGTATTAAAGTAAGTATGCTTGGATTGGTAATGATACATGTTGGGCTTTAAACATATTATTATAGAAGACAACAAAGTATATGGACTCTTATATGTAGGTTCAAATCCTACAATTGTCATTTTCAATAGCTTTGCCCAAAAAAGATTGCATAATGATATGATCTATGTGGAACCAACTTCTTCCTATACTTTAATTCAAGGAACTCAAATACTTACTTTAAAGTTCATAATATCTCATTACTATGCACGTGAGCACTTTAAAAAATTTGCATACAACAATTTGGCATGGGCCAACTTGAGAAGGTAAAGAAACATTAATAGTACTAAATTGTTAGAGCAATCGCATCCTACCATTGTAAGCATGAGATTTTGTGAGAGGTGGAAGAAAAGTGTTTATATTTAATGTTGAAAATTTAGGGTGGGTGAGAGAGCCACATAAAATGAACACCAAATATAATGATATTTAAATACATTCCTCAATAACTAATTTAAGGAAGTATTTGGTATCCTAGATTGATGGACAATAATAATCACCCATGGATAGTGATTGTGATTGGTTCACCAACTATTTAGGGTACATAGTATTTCAAGGGTGTAGATATGTTTAGCTGGTGACACCAAATTGTAGATGTGATGATAGTGGCCAAGGGGTGAATTGAAGGGTGTAATCTTATTCGTAATCAAATTGAAAAATAATCTTGAATTTTGAGTTTCAAAAATTTCAAAAAAATATTGGTCATAGCAATCACACATCTAAGTGCATGTAGGATTGTTCATCGTGTCGTGTCGGAGATAAATCCCGGCACAATGTTGTGTCATACCGGCATGATGTCATGCCAGCATTATGCTGGATCGTTTCGGGATCATGCCGGCCCGATTTTTTACCAGGTAATTTTTTTTTCACTTTTACCCCGCATGTCGACACGTCAGTATCTGACGTGCAGACGTGGACTACTTGATGATGTGGACTTTTGGTGAAATTAAGGTCCGTCAGTAAAGTCAGATAGTTTTACCCATCATCTCCACCCGACTGCCCACTTCCCGTCTGCCCTCCTCGTCTGCCCTCGCCGATGGACCCTCCCCGTCTGCCCACGCGGACGGCCCCCTCCCCGTTTGCCCTCTCCGACTGCTCCCTCCCCGTTTACCCAAACCCCATCCCGACTACCCTATGCTGACTGTCCCAGCCCCATCTGCCTCCACCCGACTGCCCATCCCCGCCCAAAATTCCCCTCATTCTGTACGTCTCATTGTCATGTTTTTTCTTCAGGGTTCTTGCATTCTTCAAACTCATGATTGCATGACACTTTATAACTACAATTGCATTTCAAAATCACTTGAAATTTCAAGGGTTTTTCCTTGGGTGGTAATGTTGTCCTCTTCAAAACAGGTCGCTTCAGCAATGACTTCTATGTACTACTACTGGTGAAATTTTCACCGTACGCCTTCATTGGGAAAGGAACTAGTTTGAATTGGTATGGCTTGGGTCCAAACCTCCGATGCTATAGTTTAACAGATGGCTGCCATGGTTTCCGATATAAAACCTTAGACTCGACATTCATCACGTTCCTCACTGGGGATAGGAGCCCTCCTTCTTGCACCTCTTCCTCCAACTCCCGATGACTCCCCATTGCAAAAATGAAAACAAAACTCTATTGCAATGCATATATATTAGCTTCTTAGCCCCAATTCCCCGACGGTCTTTGCCCCGACTGTCCCGTCTGTCCCAACTGCCCTGACTGCCCCGACTGTCCTTTTCCCGTCTGCTAGGCCGGGATTGTCCTCCCTCTAACCCATTTGTGTGAAATGTATAAATGTCAGCAATTTTGCATCATTCCCTGCCCAACTCATCATAATGTTGTCTTGAGACTGTAGTTCTGCTTGAACTATTGCATGACACCCATTGATTGAGTTGGGTCTACATTTTATTTTGGAGCATTCATTGCCCAACTTATCACAGTGTTGTCTTGAGACTATGGTTCAACTTCAACCATTGCATGAGACCCGTTGATTGAGTTGGGCCCAATTTATGTTGGAGGTTTAGGTGATTCACTTTAGCAATGCCGAGGCGTACAGAGGAATGGGATAAGTGGTTCAGGGATTTAGGTGTGCCTCCGGGTACAAAGATTAGGAGAGTTGAATGCGTGTATTGCCAGAAGCAGATTCAATACAGAGCTGAAAGGATGCTTTCTCATTTGGGATACAGAGACGGACAAAACTCTACGGATGTTGGAGCATGCCCCAGAGTTCCACCAAATATCAGGGCACTCTTTGATTCGTGTGGAGGAGTGCTTCCCGAGCCTCTCAAGATCATTGATAATGTTGGTAACAAAGAGCGTCGGATTGGAGAACTAGTACCCGTTGAGATTGATCATTGTTTGGGAGAGGGTACTGAAGTAGCAAATGATAACCCTCCATTGATTTTGTCGCAAAATTCTACCCATGGTGGAATTTTCCTTCCGAGTGCACAAGTTCGAGCTAGTTCGGCGGGAAGGGGTCTCCGTCAATTATCAATGCAAGAGGGGCTACAGTCATCCGCAAAGTTGACATTGGATAAAATTTGGTCAACGACGTTCTATGAAGCCAACATCCCTTTCAACGTGGTGAGACATCCGTATTTTATCAATGATGCTAAACAAACTGCAGTAATGAAGTTGACGTACAAACCTCTTTCATACTACGCCATGCAAACCTCTCTATTGAAGGCTAGATGGGCACAAATAGAGGTTGAGGTGAACGCTAAAACAAAAGATTCCATCCGCAAGTACGGTGTAACGGTTTGTTCGGATGGATGGAACAATGTTCAGAATTGGTCCCTCTTGAATGTACTGATGTGTTGCCCCGCTGGTGATACGTTCCTCGGATCTATTGATACGACGGGCAATAAAAAGGATGCACCTTACATTGCTGAAGAAATGTCTGCACATATCAATAGAGTAGGTCCCACCAACGTGATTCAAGTTTGCACCGATAATGCTAGCAGTATGGTAGCAGCGGGCCGCATATTGACCCAAAGACATCCTCACCTTTATTTTCAAGGATGTTGTGCCCTCATCATGAACTTACTTTTGCAAGACTGGGGTTTGGAAAGATGGGTTAAAAGCTTGGTGAAAAAGGCTCGAAAGATTTGCGTTTTTGTAAGACGTCACCATGCTCCGCAAGCTCTGTTTTGAGTGCACTCGCCCAACCACATTCTACGCACGCCAGCAGACACCCGTTTTGCAACAAATTTTATCATGATTGAAAGACTTCTTCAAGTTAGGGGGGGCTTTAGAGAGGATGATCATAAATGATCGATGGGGTGCATATTTAATAGAATTGCGTGGAAGAAGAGGCAATTCTCACGAAACAATGGGAAACGTGTGGCGTTCGATTCGTTCGGATGGGTTTTGGAATTCTTGCGAGAATTTTTTGTTTATGGTTACGCCTGTTCTAGAGGTTCTCCGTGTTTTTGATGGAAAACAACCTGCGATGGGGAAGGCGTGGCTAGTCATGCATAAATTTACAGAAACACGTTCAAAAATTTGCGGACCCTCCTTTCAATTTAGACCGTGAACTTGCAGAGCGTGCTTTAGACTCATTCCAAGCACGTTGGCGTTTGATGTTGACTGACCTCCACTGGTGGCCTCCTCAATTCTTTTTTGATAGGCAAAATTCCCCTTCACGAGAACCCCTGTGCACGGCAAGCATTGAACCGGGTATTACGGAATTTGACTCCCGATGAAGCCACTTACCTAGTGCCTATTACGGAGTTCCAAGACTTTATTGAAAGCAGGGGTGCATTTGAAGGAGTACCTCTTGTAGCAAGGGCCGATTTATATCACGAATGGTGGGATGTCTTTGGACATGGGGCGCCGATACTCTCTAATATAGCACGACGGATATTAGCCCAAGTATGCTCGGCCTCATCATGCGAACGCAATTGGAGTATGTACTCATTCGTTCATAACAAAGTTAGAAATCGTTTAATCCATTCGAGAGCCGAAGATTTGGTTTACATATACACGAACACGAGGCTCATGCGGCGGAGAAGAGGTGCAACCCTTGCACAATGGTACGCACGGCACATGTACTTTGACGACGAATCAACAAATGAAGATTTTAAGGATGATCCGGAATTCAACCCCGATGACAATGACCATGGTTTAGGTCCTCATGACGACGACGTCAACGATGACCCCAATGACCCCCTTGGTGCTCAACTTGAATGCCCGGAGTTAATCACTTCGGTGCCAATGATTCTGATTCTTCTAGGAATAGTAGCACTGACTCTAGTGACTCCGACGGCCACCATTTGGATGATGGACTTGATGGGATGAATGTCTATAATTTTAACGACGCCAACGACAACAACATAGGTGCAAGACTTCCTTCTCCTCCTACCACGGGCGATAATGTAGTTTCTGTACCAATAGAAATTATTATACCAGCCCATCCACCCACTGTGCCACATGGCAAAGGGTGTTCAACTCGTACGGAAAATATCCAACCTTTGGAAGACATTACCCACGACGGAAGATCTCTCCAGATACCATGTGAACCGTTACCAATGGAAACAGAGACTCCCTCTCTTGTCAACACATCATCGACTCATACTACTAGAATTGGAGCCACACTTCTTAGTCTCAGTCAATCTAGGCGTAACGGAAAAACTAGAACGACTGGACCTCCAATTGCACGACCAAATACGAGATTACGGTTTAGGGCTGAAAATACACAACCACCTAGTCCATTAGATGATCCAAATCCCATTACCACACAAGGTATTGGTATCATCAACACTAGAGCACGAGGCCAAAAGCGGTATTCCTCTAGGGCGCCAAGGCCTTTTGTGGGGCTTAATGATGACACGCGACCGGTGTTAGATGCCAATGGAATTAGAGATGCATCGGGGTCATGGCCTACTAAAAAATTGGTCACTTCTAACCACGGTGATTTAATTTTATGTGTTGTTTCACCCGGACCAGATGACAAAATCAGTTCAAACGGCAGCAGTTCTTCAAGAGCAGAGGCACCTAACGATGATGATTTTCGAAGTTAACATCTTCATAGCCATCCCCTGCTGCCTGTACTCGCCCGGTTGCCCCGTCTGCCCCGTCTGCCTGGAGTGCCTTGTTTGTCCACATTCTGACCGCCCCTTCTGCTCCAATTCCGACTACCCCGACTGCCCCGTCTGCCCCAACTGCCATCATGATCTGCTTCATCTATCCTTTTTCAAAGTAGGAGACCTCATGGAGGAAAAATATTAATTCTAGTTCCAAATGGTTTAGGGTCAAAGTAGGAGACATCATGGAGGACAAATATTAATTCTAGTTTAAGATGGCCATTTGCATCAGCAATGTTAGTGCCGCCTTTTGTTTTCTTTTGTAATCAGAAGAATATATATATATATATCTATATATATATGTGTATATATATATCTATATATACTTCTTTTTTTTTTTGTTATATGGGAAAATTGCAAGTGTTGAGCTACTTCACAAGGACGTTAAACTATTTAAATCTCATCACATAGGATGCAATTTGTAATTGAACATTTCCAATTTAGTAATTCTTTACAATTAATTTATCTCATTCCATAAAATTTTGCAATATTGTTCTTAAGTACTTGTTATATTTTAGTTAATTGGTTCAGTAATATTGAATACTTATTTAATTTTCATTTTTGGCTTCAAAAGGAAATGTCATGACATTTCAATATTTAGGGATTTTAGAATTTGATGTAAATACTATTGGCTTTCCTATATGGCTTTTGAATCCATTCCTTCGTTGTAAGAGTTAAAATTTAATTGTGAAATTTTAAATCCTTAATCTTGGGTGGAAGTGATAAAATTCAATTGTGATCATTGGACTCAAACTAGTTAAAAGGAACAATAATTGTGGCTTACATGAAAGTGCTAAAAGACAATTCTCACTTTTATAGGGACTTTTGGAAGAGACAAAAATTGGTTAGAAGGGACAAATATTGTGGCTTCGGTTCAAACCCTTCTCTAAAACATATTACATATGAAGAGTTCAAAAATCAACTACTTTAACCTTTTAGTGCCCAAGTAATCACTAAGTGTTCTCTATCTCATACAATAATTGAATGCTACAAAATCTATTAAAAATATGAGATTGGGCTCTCCAGTCCACAAGTTTAATATATCAAGATGCTCTCAATGGGAATCAAAAACATTGACGCCATTTCCAAAAAAGAACAAAAGCTCCTCTGCCACTCCATTTCCCACCCCCTTTTTCATCCCTTTTTCATCTCAGATAATGTTCGGAAGGGGTTGGTTGTTTGGGGTTTCCTGCCTATGATAACTCACTGGCGGACCAGGCCGTGTATATCACATTAATGATCACACGTGCTCGACTAGTATCGAACCTTGGTCTCA
Source organism: Pohlia nutans (assembly GCA_022496805.1). Classification (NCBI taxonomy): domain Eukaryota; kingdom Viridiplantae; phylum Streptophyta; class Bryopsida; order Bryales; family Mniaceae; genus Pohlia; species Pohlia nutans. The sequence goes on along the minus strand of CM040106.1, from coordinate 4,971,160 downwards.
AATTTGTAATATATATTCTCAACCAACCAACAAGGGTGAGTGACTTGGTGATCATGTACACTGGATATTAGATACTATACTAAAGTCAAGAGGATTTCATTCCTTTATTCCCCGTGCGGTCCCTGTCAACTACCCTATCCAGCTCCAATCCCCAACTGCCTCTCCCGACTGCCCCCTTCCGAGTGCCCCTTGCCGACTGTCCCATCTGCCCTTCTGTCCTCTTCTGTAATCTTTCCCTGCCCCACCCGACTACCCCATACTTCCGACTGTCCCATTTCGCCGACGGCCAAGTCTATGAATTCGAAACCTGAAATTCCTCTCCATACAAAATCTCTCACCCAAAACTTCCGCAAGTGACAGGTGAGAATAACAGGTGTAGAATTAAGTCTTTTATATCCATAGGCATGCAGCACGAGGAACCTTAATCCCTGGAGATTTTAATGTTTCTGTCAGACCAAATTAATGATGGATTGACTTTAATTATGTTTTTTTTTACGTCCATCACACCCACATTCGGAGGCACATGGAGGGAAACATTGCTCATACAAAGCTGGATTCCGAAATTTGAGCCCAACACATCGCCCACCGCCCACCCGTCTGCCCCCTCCGACTGCCTCATTTGCCCCCTCTCTTCCTCTTTAATCCTGAGCTGCCTCACCCGACTGCCCTCTGCCGACTCCCTCCACTCCGTCTACTCCACTCCGTCCGCACCACTCCGTCTGCCCTACTCTGACTGCCCGATCTACCCTTCACTCATCTTCCATAATCTTCCTAAATTGACCCATATTTCCGACTATCCCATTTCTCCGACGGCCGAGTCTCCAAACATCATGAATTTGAAAACCAGAAATTCCTCTCCATACAATCTCTCTCCCCTCCAGACCTTGTTCAAGTGACAAGTGAGAATAACAGGTGTAGAATTAAGACTTTTATATCCATAGGCACGTTGCACGAGGAAACTTAATCCCTCGAGATTTTAATGTTTCTATCAGACCGAATTAATGATGGATTGATTTAAATTATATTTTTTGTACTTCCATCACACCCACATCCGGAGGCATGTGGAGGCAAACATTGCTCTTACAAAGCTACATTCTGAAATTTGGGCCCAACAGGTCGCCCACTGGCTACTACCAACCCTACTGCCTTCCACGTCTGCTTCCTCCGACTGCCACATCTGTCCTATCTCTTCTCATCTCTAATCCTAAGCTGCCTCACCCGATTGCCCTCTACCGACTGCCCCCCTCCGACAGCCCCATCTGCCTTTGACTCATCTACCGAAATCTTCCTAAACCCCTCCTGATTGACCCACATTTCCGACTGCCCCATATTTCCATCATCTGCAGACCTATCCTGTCAACACCATGAATTGAAACCATGAATTCCCTTTCTATACAAGATTCTCCCACACCTTGTAAGGACGAAAGAGCAGCTCAAAATTGAAGGCTTTAATATCCAAAATCATCTTGCATGTCGAAACCATATACCTCAAGCTTTTAATGTTTTTTCCAAACAAGATTAATGATGAATTAATTTTTTCTTGATTTCATGTTAAGGGACATGACCATTCGGGAGCACACCAAAGAAAATTCTATCAAAATTTTGGGATAGTAAGCCCAGAATATTAATATACGCCCATTTCTAATATTCAACACATGACGCATGGCATTTGCACAATGGTAGAACATCGTGGAAGGCATATTATCATTTCAAGTAAGCCCAATCATTAATATACGTCCATTTGTAATATAAAACACATGTGGCATGGCATTTTGATGATGGTAGAACATCATCGAAGGGATATTATCATTTCTAGTAAGCCTAGAATATTAAAATACGCCCATTTGTAATATAAAACACATGTGGCATGGCATTTGGATGATTGTAGAACATCGTAGAAGGCATATTATAATTTACAGTAAGCCCAAAATATTAATATACGCCCATTTCTAATATTCAACACATGAGGCATGGCATTTGCACGATGGTAGAACATCGTGGAAGGCATATTATCATTTCAAGTAAGCCCCAATTATTAATATACGCCCATTTGTAATATACAACATATGTGGCATGGCATTTGGATGACGGTAGAACATCATGGAAGGCATACTATCATTTCTAGTAAGCCTAGAATATTAATATACGTTGATTTGTAAAATAAAACACATGTGGCATGGCATTTGGATGATGGTAGAACATCTTGGAAGGTATATTATCGTATCTTGTAAGCTCAGAATATTAATTATCGCCCATTTGTAATAAACAACACATGTGGCATGGCATTTGGATGATAGTAGAACATCGTGGAAGGCATATTGTCATTTCTAGTCAGCCCAAAATATTAATATACGCCCATTTCTAATATTCAACACATGTTGCATAGCATTTCGATGATGGTAGAACATCGTGGAACGCATATTATCATATACGGTTAACCCAGAATATTAATATACGCCGATTTGTAAAATAAAACACATATGGCATGGCATTTCGATGATAGTAGAACATCTAAGAAGGCAGAATATAATTTACAGTAAGCCCAGAATATAAATATACTTCCATTTGTGACATACAACACAAATGGCATGGCAATTGGATGATGGTAGAACATCGTGGAAGGTATATAATCTTTCTCGTAAGCCCACAATATTAATATACGCCCATTTGAAATATACAAAACATGTGGCATGGGATTTGCATGATGGTAGAACATTGTGAAGGCATATTATCATATATAGTTAACCCTGAAGAATAATATACGGCGATTTGTAAAATGAAACACATGTGGCATGGCATTTGGATAATGGTAGAACATCGTGGAAGGCATATTATCATTTCAACTAAGCCGAGAATATTAATATACGCCCATTTGTAATATAAAACACTTTTGGCTTGGGATTTAAATGATGGTAGAACATTGTGGAAGGCATATTATCATTTCTAGTAAGCCTAGAATATTAATATACGCCGATTTGAAAAATAAAACACATGTGGCATGGCATTTGGATGATGGTAGAATATCGTGGAAGGCATATTATCATATCTAGTAAGCCGAGAATATTGATATACGCCCATTTGTAATATACAACAAATGTGGCATGGCATTTAAATAATTATAGAACATCGTGGAAGGCATTCTATCATTTCTAGTAAGCCGAGAATATTAATATACGCCCATTTGTAATGCAAAACACATGACGCATGACATTTGGATAATGGTAGAACATCGTAGATGGAATATTGTCATTACAAATCAACCCAAAATATTAAAATACGCCCATTTGTAATATATGACATATGTAGCATGGCATTTGGATGATGGTAGAACATCGTGGAAGGCCTATTTTCATTTCTAGTAAGCCGAGAATATTGATATACGCCCATTTGTAATATACAACAAATGTGGCATGCCATTTGGATGATAGTAGAACATCGTGGAAGGCATAATATAATTTAAAGTAAGCCCATAATATTAATATACTTCCATTTGTGATATACAGCACAAATGGCATGGCATTTGGATGATGGTAGAACATCGTGGATGGAATATTGTCATTACAAATCAACCCAAAATATTAAAATACGCCCATTTGTAATATATGACATATGTAGCATGGCATTTGGATGATGGTAGAACATCGTGGAAGGCCTATTTTCATTTCTAGTAAGCCGAGAATATTGATATACGCCCATTTGTAATATACAACAAATGTGGCATGCCATTTGGATGATAGTAGAACATCGTGGAAGGCATAATATAATTTAAAGTAAGCCCATAATATTAATATACTTCCATTTGTGATATACAGCACAAATGGCATGGCATTTGGATGATGGTAGAACATCGTGGAAGGCATATAATCCTTTCTTGAAAGCCCAGAATAATAATATAAGCCCATTTGTAATATACAAGACATGTAGCATAGGATTTGCATGATGGTAGAACATCGTGGAACGCATATTATCATACATGGTTAACCCTGAATAATAATATACGCCGATTTGTAAAATAGAATTCATGTGGCATGGTATTTCACTGATCGTAGAACATCGTGGAAGGCATATTATCATTTCTAGTAAGCCAAGAATATTAATATACGCCCATTTGTAATATAAAACACATGTGGCATGGCATTTGCATGATGGTAGAACATCGTGGAAGGCACACTCTCATTTCTAGTAAGCCAGAATATTAATATACGCCCATTTGTAATATAAAATACATGTGGCATGGCATTTGCATGATGGTAGAACATCGTGGAAAGCATATTATCATATCCAGTAAGCCCCGAATATCAATATAAGCCCATTTGTAATATAAAACACATGTGCGATGGCATTTGGATGATGGTAGAACATCGTTGAAAGCATTTTATCATATCTTCTAAGTTGAGAATATCAATATACGGCCATTTCTAATATTCATCACATGTGGCATGGCATTTGCACAATGGAAGAACATCGTGGAAGGTATATTATCACTTCTAGTAAGCCCAGAATATATATATATATATATATATATATATATATATATATATATATATATATATATATATATATATATATATATATATATATATATATATATATATATATATATATATATATATATATATATATATATGCCCATTTGTAATAAAAAATCACATGTGCCATGGCATTTGGATGATGGTAGAACATCGTGGAAGGCATATTATCATATCTAGTAAGCCCAGAATATTAATATACGCTCATTCGTAATATAAAAGACATGTGGCAATCCATTTGCATGATGGTAGAACATCATGGAAAGCATATTATTATTTCTAGTAAGCCCAGAATATTAATATAAGCCCATTTGTAATAAAAAAAAACACATGTAGCATGGCATTTGGATGATCGTAGAACATCGTGGAAGGCATATTGTCATTTCTAGTCAACCTAAAATAGTAATATACACCCATTTGTAATATACAACACATGTAGCATCGCATTTAGATGATAGTATAACATCGTGGAAGGCATATTATCATATATAGTAAGCCCTGAATATTAATATACGCCGATTTATAAAATAAAACACATGTGGCATGGCATTTGGATGAAGGTAGAACATCGTGGACAGCATATTGTCATTACAAGTCAACCCGAAATATTAATATACGCCCATTTGTAATATTAAATATATGTGGCATGGCATTTAAATGATTATAGAACAGCGTGGAAGGCATACTATCATTCCTAGTAAGCCCAGAATATTAATATACGCCCATTTGTAATATAGCGCACATGTGGCATGACATTTGGATAATTGTAGAACATCGTGCATGGAATATTGTCATTACAAATCAGTCCTGAATATTAAAATATGCCCATTTGTAATATACGACACATGTAGCATGGCATATGGATGATGGTAGAACATCATGGAAGGCCAATTATCATTTCTAGTAAGCCGAGAATATTGATATACGCCCATTTGTAATATACAACACATGTGGCATAGCATTTGGATGATGGTAGAACATCGTGGAATGCATATTATCATCTCTAGTAAGCCCAGAATATTAATATATGCCCATTTGTAATATACAACACATGTGGCATGGCATTTGGATGATGGTAGAACATCGTGGAATGCATATTATCATCTCTAGTAAGCCCATAATATTAATATATGCCCATTTGTAATATACAACACATGTGGCATGGCATTTGGATGATGGTAGAACATCGTGAAAGGCATATTATCATTTCTAGTAAGCCCAAAATATTAGAATACGCTAATTTGTAATATACAACATTTGTGGCATGGCATTTGGATGATGGTAGAACATCGCGGAAGGCATACTATCATTTCTAGTAAGCCAAGAATATTAATATACGTCCATTTGTAATATACAACACATGTAGCATGGCATTTGGATGATGGTAGAACATTGTGGAAGGCATAATATGATTTCTAGTAAGCCGAGAATATTAATATACACTCATTTGTAATATACAACACATGTGGCATGCATTACGCCAAACCGGTACTTTTATGACTGGAAGAATGTAACTGGGGGTGACAGGCGACTGCCGGCAGTCACGTTCTGCGAGGGCAAAATTGTCGGCGGCGGCCAAATTTGACAGTGCATCAGGAATTTCGGACCCCACTGATTCTGCACTGATTCAGTGCGATTTCCGATATTTCAAGGGTTTGTACGATTTTCGCACTGATTCCGCATCGTTGCGTCATTCATCGCAACTACACTGATATGACACGATGTTCGTACAAGCGGATATAGTACTGATTCGACACGATTGATACATCCATTGAAAACGTATGAATTCAGCACTCTTTATAGTCGTCAAATGTCGTGTTTTAATCGTCTTTAAAACTACACTGATTCAGTGCGTTTTTCGTGCGACATCATCATTTCCATATCTAGATTTTATTTTCTTTTTATATCTAAATTTGATCAAAATAGTATTATTAAAAAATATAAAATAAAATAAAATATTAGAAAATATAAAATAATTACTTTCCTCGCTACCCACTTCAACTACACGGAAATTGCCCGCACATGCAGTAAGGCCCACCATAGCTTCCCAAGCTCTATCGCCAACGGTGGGATTTGAACTCTCAACCTCCCGGTTGCTACTCAAGTTCCAAACCACCAAACCACCTCAAACTCTTCATGCATAGAATAGAACTCCAGTGGTAATTATCAAACTTTTATTTTCAGCGGACTTTGAATGTTTTTAACTATGTGAAAAAAACTTTTTTTCCAATTTTTTTTTGCACTAGATTATGCAGGACGTTTTCTATATCTAGGATTTTTTTCATAATTTTTTGAATTTTTTAAATTTTTGCCAAAATCGTGATGGCAGATCATGGCTGTAAGCTGTTTTTTTTTCTCAGCGGACTTTGAATGATTTTAACTATGTGAAAAAAACTTTTTTTCCAAATTTTTTTTTGCACTAGATTATGCAGGACGTTTTCTATATCTAGGATTTTTTTCATAATATTTTGAATTTATTTATTTTTTGGCAAAATCGTGGTGGTTGTGAGCTATTTTTTTTTGCTCCTATGATGAAAAGTACAATGATAACGAATAATTCCAAATTTGAATTCTAAAAATATAAAATGTTATTTCTCTGAAATTTTAATGTGTATTGCTTCTAAACTCTATAAATGAAGATCTAAAAATGTTTTGGGAAATTAAACCGGAAGTATAATTTAAAGAAGATTCTTGGAATATTCCAAAATATTCCAAAATAATATAAAATATTTTGAAAGATTCCAAAAGATTCCAAAAGATTCCAAAAGATTCCAAAAAATATATTAAAATATTGTACACGGATGTCGTACGAAAATAATTTGCATTATAATAGATACTGAAATCGCACGAATATAATAAATGGCATTAATATGATACGTATACGATACTGAATTCGCATTAACTAAAACCGCACGTTATCCGTGTCTTATCAGCCATGTGATGTAAATACACGATTAACGCACGGATTCCGTCAAGCACGACTTTCGTGCGGAAACAACACTTTTCTGATAATCATTGAAAAGACACTGCATCGACACTCTAGTAATGCATGTCACTTCCGTACCGTAACGACACTTCTAAATGCACGTATGACGTGCGGAATCAGTGTTTAACGATAAACGCACTGAATCAGTGCAGAATCAGTGGGGTCGGAAATTCCTGATGTGTGACTGGCAGTCATATTCTGCAGTCATATTTGCCAGCTGTACCGTATAAAGTGGGTGGGAGGATCGTATATCTTTGTAGGGAACGAATGGGAACGTTCCTGGGGAACGCCCAGTCATATTTGGCAGTCACATTTTTCTCCTAGTCATATTTTGCAGTCACATTTTCCCTACAGTCATATTTTTTTTTTTTGGGCAGCCCAAGATTATAAACACTGCCCGAGACAGTTTACATGTATTTTGGCCCTCTCAATCACTGTATAGTATGAGGGTTTAGGGTATTTATTTTATAGAGAGAATTTGTGTTCAAAATTGAGTAGTTTTTCATTTGTTTAGGGTAATTAGGAATTGGCCATGTATATTATTTTAATAATTTATGAATTAACTATTGATTTACTCAATTAATTGGGGGAGCTAGGGGGGGGGGGGTTAGGAATATGGGAAAGATTTATTGTCGGTTTTATAATTGTATCCGTGCATGTAGTAGTTGTTTGCAGCTTACGTGAGAAGTGTGTACATTATCGGTTTGAGAAGTTGAAATGTATGTTATGTGGCCAAGACATGAGGGTGCTAATTAAATATGTACGTGTGAATATATGTATATATAGATATATCCATCAAATGGAATGTATACAACTGTCTGTGATTGAACGGGGACTCAATCCTGCTCTGAGTCGTAATACTCTAAATCATCTACCGATGTGTTGTCATGTCTGAGGCGTTCTAATGCACTAGCAACCACCTCCGCGGCTACTTCCACTGCACCGCCCAAAATAGGTGTCTTCAGTATGAGATTTGAATCTAGGCTTGTGGCTTTGAGTCCGGGAAAATCACATGCTCTGCCCAATGATATGCATTATACTTCATCCGTGAGTTGGTGTTTGGTAAATGACCAAACTCCTCTTGGTTCTCTACGCAACACAACTTCCTATCCACGTTTGGCCACGTCCAGTGTAAAATAAACCTGTTCGATGTGGAGGGGGAAGGCAAATGACTGTGCAAAGTATGGGATCAATCTCTCAAAGTTTACGGTTGTGAAACCGTAATCATCTCGTAGCTTCTCCTTGTAAATGACTGCTCGGTAATCACTACCGGAGGGAATACCAGCTACCGAGGGGGGAGAATTCAGGAGGAAAGCTGAACTAGCTGTACCGAGGCTAGATCGATAGTTACAAATCAGTGAGCTCAGACCTACTAGCAAGCAAAAACCTCAGTAAGGGCTACTCGGTAGACAAAGAAAACTTCGAACAAGGAGAGAAATTAACAAAGTAAACTCTATAGACCGTATCACAGCCTTTGGAAACCACATGTGGAAATCTTCTTCGCACATCTCTAAAGGGTACACTACCCTAGCCTTTCGCTTCTTGCGCCTATACTCGTGGCGCTCCGCTTCGCGACGTGCCATGTCATCCTCGTGTCTCTTGTAAGATAGAAGAGTTATATATGGTCACGTACATCTTCACAGAAGCGTCGGGTTTTAGTACATAATTTACAACCAACTGTACGTGGTCGTTCGTGGCAACCACTACATCACTGGGTGCAGTCAGTGCCATCACTGGAGGCAGTCACTGACATCGCGAGAGGTCGTCGCTGACATCACTAGGGGCAGTTACGGATATCATTGACATCACTGGGGGCAGTCACATTGCGTACAGTCGCAGTTGTATTCCATGTCAGCCATAATGGTGTGAACTCACCTCCTCCACTCTTCCAATGGTGCTGCATTGATCACCACGAATTCGTGAATTCATCCTTGGAGGTCAGGTGACAATCGGCATGGGCGCTGATTGCCTTCGTCCAAACTTCCTTGGCCATTGTAGTGTGCACACATAGTGACAACACTTGCTGGAGGAGGACATGGTACTCATGTGATTTTAGGCCTTTGATTTGTCTATCCATGTTCACACGCTTCTTTAGCTGCCCAACGTACTAGGTGGGGGTTCGCAAGGAACGCACTTGGTCTACAAAGACCTGACGCTCTTCTTTCGTAAGAACATATGATGACCGAGGTAATATGACGCTGCCAGGTTTCTTTCCGCGTACGGACCATAGACATTTGCGTATACCCGCTTCCTTCATGTCGAGACGGGCTCCGAGGGTGTTCTTTTCTCCGAATATGGTCTTCATGATGTTCTCGGCAATGTTTTTTTCACAGTGCATAACATCCAAAGTGTGTCAAATTAGAAGATCCTGCACAGTGACTCCGACCAGTCACAAATTAGATTCCATGCATTACACCATCACTGCGTATAGTCACATTCCACGTCACATCACTGCATTCAGTCATAAACTACATTCCATGCATCAGAACATCACTATGCACAGTCATATTCCACGTTGCATCACTGCATTCAGTCATAATTTACATTCCACGCATCACAACATCACTGTGTATAGTCATGTCACTGTACAAGACTACGTGAGATACACGTACTTTCCAATACGAAAGGTCAAAAAGACATGTCCTTCTCTTTACTCCGTGTTCGTGTATAGGGTCCAGCGTTTGTCCTCTTTCGTTCGCGCAGTTCTTTCTTGTCCATTCTTGTCGCACCTTTTCTACTAGTGTAATGTAATGTGGCCTACACTATATAGAATGAATAATATAGTTTCAGTGATGATACCACAGTACCTTGTCAATTTGGAACAAGGTTGTGCCAAATATTTATTTCACTTCCAAAAATTGATTTCAACAATTTCGAATATCTTGATGTTATGAAAAAATTCATTCAATTTTTTTTGCTACTTTTAAAGACTAGTTTTTGAAGAATTTAGGCATTTTGAAAATAAGTTTAATTTAATTTACAAATGATGAAGTACTCCCTATCATCTTTGCATTTGAAAACAAACAGCTACGCCATGAGGAGTCTGACCCAAAGGACGAGAATGCATTTTATTTTTATTTTTGAGACAAATGGAGCTTTTATTCCACTGCAAAGAGACGAAACAAAGAGCACCGATGCAAAACAAAGTAGGCCCGATACAAAGCCAATTGGGGCGAGAATACATTTTAGCGGAATCATGGACGGAATATATTTGCTACAGTAATATTTAGCCCAAGAAAATGAGCCTCTTCCTTATGGTCAGGCCAACAAACAAATAATTTCAAGAATGTGAACTCAAAGTCCATTGGCATCTTTGGCATTGTCTGAAGCACGGGATAAGGACCCACGGGGAAGGGACCCACACGGGAATGGGTTCCCTGCCTTCATATAGGAGACTCGTTTTAGGGTTTTTGTCCCCGTCGCAACCTCTGTGGTGCTTCGCACTGCAAGCTTTGCACAAGCTTAACACCGCTTGAACTCTGCGGTTAGGGTTTGGATTTCTGCTGGTTTTGCAAGAGTGTCGCAGCAAAATTGGAGACGACGGATTGCAGCATCTCCAGCTGCGAGTAGAGGAGCGGACGAAGCACACGAAAGAGCCGTGCTTGTTTTCTACTCCACTGTTGCGGTCCAAAATGGCTGCCAATTTCTGGGCATCCTCGCACTGGTTAGCAGGTGCATGGTATTAGAATCGAGGAAAAAGGGTTGCTTTTAATTGAGTTTTCAAATTTAGCTTGAGTTCTTTATATTGGCAGTCAGTTTTCAAATTTATCTTGAGTTCTTTACATTGGTAATTAGTTTTTCAAATGTTAATCATGTCCAAGCTTTGAAACACTTGAGTGGTCAAAAACAAATTCAAAGCTTGCAAACAGAGGTTATGCAATGTTTTTGTATCTTCGATTATCAAAGTTGGATTTTTATGTAGATTCATTTTATCTTTGGCTGTCCACCTCTAATTCATATGCAACTACGGCATGAAGATTAGGGTTGGTGGTGAATAGTGATGTTTAAGAAAGCCAATTATCAAATTAGTGTTCAATTCCTCTTTCAACTTGTAACAATGTATTGACAGCTCTGTTGTCTAGATATCTTATGAATAAGTTAAGAATAATAATAAAATTTCCTTATTACTTCTCCAAAAACAAGTGCGTTTGAGAATACGTGCATTCATGATCCTTTCTAAAAACCCCATTGTATACAAGGTGTTATGTGTTTAACCTTTGTATACAGACTTATTCCGTCCTAAATATATGTTTAATGCAAGTATATGTCAATATTTCCAACTCTAAGTATGTTTATTGTCTGTACAAGTAATACATCAATGTTCAAATTAATACCTTTTTGTGCACTCACGTATACTTGTACGTGTTTAGTACAATGCAGGAATATTGTACATTTGTGCAACTTCAATACTAATTTTTTCCAACCCATGCTTTTGAAATAATCACAGCAATGAGAAATTGCCTTATATGATTTCAAGCAACCAGTAGGAGTGGCTCATTCAGGAACCACTTCCTCTTGAAACCAATTCAGTCGGCGGAAGGATGGATGAACAGACTTTCTTGTCTAGGAATGCAAATTGTTTTGCCTTTCCTCCCCGGACTGACCAAATGGGTGCAGCCCCAGCGAGACATGTAAAATATGAATGTACTATAATTAATTCATTCAAAATGGATGGTATTAGAATCGAGGAAAAAGGGTTGCTTTTAATTGGTGCAATGGCTTACTCAGAGCATATCTTCAGCCTTGAGAAATCATTCAGAGCATATGTCAGCAGCTTACTTCAGCCTTGAGAAATCCTACTCAACTAATTGCAAGCATTCGTTCAAGCCAGTCAAAGGATCAGGTACTGTCTTACAAGTTTGACACTATCGTTACCTGTGTTTAGTCTGTTGTATTCATGGGCAATGAATTCTCAGAAAGTTGCGCCTTTTATTGCTGCTGAAGGCATAGCTCTGTTCCTTGATATTGAGCTCCTTTTCTCAAGGGAGTACAATTTCATTGACATCTCACTCGCTTGGCAGGCAATTCCTGGTTTGGTGGATAATGGTGGTAGGTTCATACACTTGAGAATCAATCAAATCTATTCCGACCGAAGCTGGAAAAAAGATGACGGGTCCAGATTCATACGATTGTCTTTAGTTGTTCCTCTACATTCACTCTGACAGTTACATGTGTTTTGGGAGGAACACTAACTGTGTATTCTGTCTTTTGTAGGCAAGTACCTCCAATCTTCAGGTGGTTGATGATTCTAAATTCTATCAACAACTACTAGTTGAATTCTTGGAGTCCTCTAATCCAGGTGGACTTAGTAAGTGATTTTAACATCTTTATTCTTTCTCGTTGTTAAGATTTTTTTACATAAGATCATGTTCAATTTCTATTTTGTGACAAAGGTACAGATTTCCTGGATGTTTGGTAACCACACATTGTGAGTTCTAGCCAACGGAAGAGTCGAATCTGTGAAACCTTGCATAGACCTGACAATCTATTCAATGATACTCTTTGTATATCAGGTCACTTGTGGTGACGGTTTGAAGCATTAGTTCTGTGTATTTTAGGAATCAGTTGAGTTATTTATGGGGGGTATCGTGTTCTAACCTCCAGGGGGGATCGAGCGAAGGCAACATACAAAAAGAAGGAAGGTTGTGGATCGTTGATTATCATTGTCATTTGGTGAGAACTGAATGTTTGATGATGTGCAGGGTTGTATTGTACACACCAAGATATCTCTCCAAAATATGCAAGTGTCCTCTTGGTAAGGTTCCTAAGTTGGTACATTGTTCCTTTCACAAACATTAGGTTGGTCAATTATTGCACAAGGTTTGAATCCCTTTAGTAGAGCTTGTTTCTTTCTACTTGAAATAACATGTATGACTGAAGTGGAAAGGACTCATTAGTGTTTTGAAACCTATGGTTTTTTGTAATGTTACTATGTCTTTGTCAATTGAAATTGTTGAAGTTCTCTTAGGTTTGATGCTCTAATATTTTTGCTAAAATGGTGCGGAACTGGTTGAAAGAAATTACAAAATTCACTAACGGAAGAAAGAACAACAATTTAGGGTGTCAAGCTACATTTCTTACGTCTCTAGTCATAACGGGGACTAGTCATAAATTTGTCAAATGTGTATTAAAGGGTTGTGTCATAAATTGTCAAATTTATATAGTATTGACTTGTCATAAAATGACTAGTTGTAACAAGGACTAGTCATAAAATTTTAATTGTCACAGGGACGTGTCATAAATCGATGGAATGTGTATTACAGGAACTAGTCATAAAATGTTGAATGTAGATAACATGGATTAGTTATAAAATGACGAATGTAACAAGGACTAATCATAAATTGTGAAATGTATGTAATAGTGTACTCAAAGGAAATCTTGTATCCATTGTGTAACCGTCAGTCATCGAGGGGGTGCATACAAGTTCTTAACACAGGAATGTGTCAAGCACGACTTCTTCAACTAGATGACGAAGAGAATCACGAGGAACCTGCAGTGAAGAGGGTGGTCAAGCGGGCAGAAATATCAGGGAGTCCGTCGAAGGTGGGAGGCGATGGGAAGTTCTCATCGGTAAAGGTACTATGGAAGCATTCAAGGCATCCTAATGCATGAAGTAAGATTCTCATGATTAGATAGTCCATATATTCATTAAGAATACAAGCCAAAATGCGTGATAGTGAATCTGTCTAAGATTGACTCATTTGGCTTTGCTTCAAGATTTTCAGTACTAAATATAAGTGAATTCATTTACATTTCTCTAAACTCACTTCTATGTCTCCAACGATTGCCTCCTCTGTATTTGCAAAGTAAATTTAGTGCATCATTGTGTAAACCTAGTTTTTAGTTTGTAATCATAGCTACTACACTCCATGATGCATGACTACAATGCGTTGTACCTGCTAGGAATGACTTCCAAAACGTGACTGCAATTCACTACTGACAATAATGCAAATCTAACTCAATGTAGTCACAAACATCGCATACAAATCCCAGTAATGTGACTCAGTCATCCACCACATCACTCTATCTAGTCACACAATGGGATACATATCAACAAGAAGGTGACTACAACGAGTCATATAATGTTCGTAGTGTTTCTAATACTGTGACTACAACTAGTCATATAATGTTCGCACTGAAACTTAAATATGACTGACGATATGAAAAACATGACTGGAAGCAGTTACAAATCTAGTAGTAACATTCCAGTTGGGTCGCCACATCGGCCCAAATATGTCTTGATATAGTCATATTCCACGTTAGCCAAAAACATAACTACTAGTCACATTCCACGTCAGCAACATTTTGAGCCAAAATATGATTCCACAGTCACATTCCACGTCAGCCGAAAATACTAAACTGGTCACATTCCACGTGGAGGTGCCACGTCAGCAAAAATATAACTCTACAGAGTCACATTCCACGTCAGTAGAAAATATGACTCCACATAGTCACGTGCCACGTCGGATGCCACGTCAGCAGAAAATATGACTCCACAGAGTTACATGCCACGTCGGATGACACGTCAGCAGAAAAATATGATTCCACAGAGTCACATGCCACGTCGGATTTTGGCCTCGGCTGCCCGGGCAGACCACGAAAAGTCAAGGACAAGGGCCGGTCAAGTTGGCGGCTGGAGGTGCTGACGTGGCACGTACATGGAGCCCCCTTATACGTTTTGGGTCGTATTTATTCATATGACTAGGTGTCCGAAGTGACTCGTCGGTAATGAGCCCGCCTTGTCACCCTGCACGTCACATTCCAGGTCAGCAGAAAATATGACTCGCAGTCACAGAACCTGTTTTTATGACTGCGCGCAGTCATAAACGCAGTCATCTTGCCAGTCATAAAAGTACCCGTTTGGCGTAGCGATGGCATTTGGATGATTGTAGAACATCGTACAAGGCAAATTATCATATATACGAATCCCAAAATATTAATATACGTTGATTTGTAAAATAAAACACATGTGGCATGGCATTTGGATGATGGTAGAACATATTGGAAGGCATTATATAATTTAAAGTAAGCCTTGAATATTAATATACTTCCATTTGTGATATACAGCACAAATGGTATGGCATTTGATGGTAGAGCATCGTGGAAGGCATATTATCACATCTTGTTAACCCTGAATATTATTATACGCCGATAAGTAAAATAAAGCACATGTGGCATGGCATTTGGATGATGGTAGATCATCATGGACGGCATATTGTCATTACAAGTAAGCCCAGAATAGTAATATACGCCCATTTGTTATATACAACACATGTAGCATGGCATTTGGATGATGGTAGAACATTGTGGAAGGCATACTATCATTTCTAGTAAGCCCAGAATATTAATATACGCCCATTTGTAATATAAAACACATGTGGCATGGCATTTGCATGATGGTAGAACATCGTGGAAGGCATATTATCATTACTAGTAAGCCCCGAATATAAATATACGCCCATTTTGTAATATACAACACATATGGCATGGCATTTGGATGATGCTAGAACCTCGAAAAAGGCATATTATCGTATATGGTTAACCCTGAATATGTATATACGCCAACTGTAAAATAAAACACATGTAGCATGGCATTTGGATGATGGTAGAACTTCCTGGAAGGCATAAATCAGACCAGCACGAGGATGGGACTCCAAATCTCGTAGATGTCGTCTTACGTGAAGAACAAGAGTCCGTTGTTTGAATAACCCTTGCGACGCGGGCGGTTGACCTGGCCGTCGGACATGGGCGTCCGACCTCTCCGTCTGTCCGACTGTCCGATCGCGCTGTCCGCCATTCTATACCGCCGACCGTCGTCCGATGTGGTAAAACCCCCGTCCTCTGGGTAAAAATAGTCTATTTTTCAAAGTCATCGAACGCTGAGACGTATACATCTACGTCCAGCGGACGTCCACATCCCAGCGTCCGAACAACCCTGGTCCCAAGACGTGTGCGAGAGCATGCATCATAGAATCCTCATCTATTTCATCTTTCAGCTTCCCCACCGCCTTCTTCTTCCCCTTTGATTCTTTCCTTGGCTGCCCGTCGGGATGCTCTAGCCACTAATCCGAGATAAGTTCTGCGGGGGTTTTATCACCCTTCGACAACAGAGGAACTCAATTTTGCTCTAGACTTGTCACATAAAACTTGAAACCTCCACCGTGTGCATTGAATTTGAGGTCGCCTATACGGCGGTGGATGTTTAAAAGGTGCTTCTGCATCGCTTGTCTCTAATGTGGTGGACAGATCGTGCACTAGAATCTCTTGTGTTCTTACGTAATCAGCTTTTTGTGGCATTCCTAGAGCATTCTACTCCATTCATCAGGTGTGTATTCCTCAAACCACACCTTGGCATCCATGTCGAACCGCTCATAAAGTTTCCCGCCATGTAGGCGAATTCTCGGGGACCTCAAATCTTTTTTGGTGATTGCCTGACGTGCCATTGAAACTACCCAGTTGGTACTCCCTAAACCGAGACATTTATGTCATTAGTATATAAATCCGACTGCAGGAGACCCTAAAGTACACAAGACTGAAGCAATGTCAACAAATTATGCACTGGCAAAAGGGCATGTGGTAATCCCTAAACTGAGACAGACACGGATTTGCTAACCATAACAATAGAAACATCACACAATGGGACTCGCGCGAGACGGGGGGGCAGGGCGAGCTGGCACAAGACTGCCAACGTGACAAAAGACGCGAGATGCTCTAGGAGGGGCTAGCGAGACTACCGACGTGGCAACGAGACCCACGCGAGATAGGGGTAGGAAGAAAAAATGGCAGGAAAAAGATCAGGCTCGGAAGGAAAAGAAGAGGCGGGCGCAGCGTCGGACCTCGTGAGGCCCTTCTCGTGGGTCTCGCACTGCCAAAACTATTCCGTGATAGCGCATTTAAGACCACCGGGGGATATAGAGACGGGGGTGTAGATGTAGTTTTTATGTCCGTAGCTGTAGAGCAGAATTGGAATTCAATTTTGTATTGCTTTATTTTTAATATAATGCATTTGGATACTAATTTTGAACTCATTACACATCTTTTTCATTGATGAATATATGGAGTTGATACTCACTTGTTTTATGAGCAGTCAATAGATTTATTTACAAACTATGGATTTTTCCATATTTCATTAAATACCAGTTGATTCAATTTGGATTCAAAAGCGTACTTGATTTCCTATTAGAAAATATTCTTAATTTTAATATTTGAGTTTTAGGCAGCTCATAAAAAGGGGCATCATTCAAAGAATGATTTCTTAAAGCATTCCAGATAAATTTGAGTTTAAAATTAGACTTTCTTCGAACTGAATTTGACCTTCCCAATTTGGGCCAAAAAAAGAAATTCAAAATTTTTTGAATTTTTTCTAGGTGTAGAAAATTACCTGCATGATGTAGTACAAAAATGTTTTTTGGGAAAAAAAGATTTTTTACATTGCAAAAAACATTCAACGTCCGCTGAAATATGAAAAAATAGCTCTCAACCTTTACAATTCTAGCCAAAAGAAAAGATTCAAATTTTTTTGAAATTTTTTCTAGATATAAAAAATTCCTGCATGATGTAATGCAAAAAAAAGTTTGGATTTTTTTTCTTACATAACCACTTTACGCTACAATATTTCTTGTATCCCTACAACCAACCACACTTCCCTCTCTGCCCGTTGATAAAGCTTTCTTGTTTCACAACATTTACTTCATCTTTGTTAGACGCTAGATGTACCACAGCAGCTGGAGAACTAGCCAATTCCACGCTTCGATTCTTCGCTCCTAAACTTTGATTCCGCAAATTGTATATAGAACATCAACTATACCTCCCTGTCCAAATAAAAGCAACTTACTGTCGTTGAACACTATACATGAGCAACTATTTTGCAAAACTTAAAAAAATATAGTTATCATCTTACAGGTTTTCTAAGCTTGGATATCCTAAATCTTATGAAAAATGAATCACAATACAACAATGTGTTCAAGCAACTATCCCTTTTGAGGTAGCAAGTTCAACATGTATAAACATGTAAACACCTAAACATTAAAATTGTGGCGGTGATCTACGACAAATGATGGGTAAATGAGCGACACCTTCAAGAAAAAAATGCTCTGCAAGCCATATTTGACTCTACACTCTTTCACGGTCTTGCACAGTCCTCTACGCTCTTACACCCAAATCAGACAATAGATTGCAATCAAACCACAAACACTCCTATAGTTCTAAGAGCCATGTAACACATTAAAACAACCCCACTAGGAAGAACTGAGTAGAGTCTCAATGTTGTGCATTATGTGAGTTTTGGAGAAACATGTAGTGCAACGTGTCCTGATCAAAACCTGATGCGGGGTGGAAAACCTTGTCTTCGCGCCGCCACAACCGGCCCTATCGAAAAACCCTACTAGAGCCTTGAATGTAGAACCTTGTTAGAACACTAGAGCTCTATAATGTAGATCACTACTGGGTAGAACATCTATATTATATGACATGATTCTACCAAAGAACACATTATGAACATGACTCGAGAGGACACATCCAAAGAAAAATAACCCTATACTATGGATGAAGAAGGACAAAATGACGGTCAAGAGAGCCGACAGAGATAGGATGGTCTTCATCTTCCTCAAAAAGTGTAATGGAACGATGACCATTCGAAGGGATGGTCATCCAATGATCTCCTAGGTACAACTTAAATTATTGTGGCACGGGTACGTGGGAGGGAGCTAGGATGTGTTATTAACCCCTAATGGACCATAAGGCCCCCATGCGGCTTTTAGAACTAGAAATTGAGGAAATTTGGGTTCTTAGGGTTTGAATTGTAGGGTGAGCAGCAAAGAGACCCTGTTTCTTTTTAAAAGTTGAATTTGTAGATACTTCCCGATCGGAAATTCATAAAGTATGCGATCTTTAGTGATTTTTTGAATAGCAAGGAGGCTATGTAGGCTTCAGAACTTCATATGTTTCTCCTTACAACTCCAAATTACGTGAAGTTTTTATCACATATTTACAATGATGATCTTTATGCACAGTAAAGTTTTCAAAATTTTTGAAGCACTTCTAATCAATCCGAATTCAGCATACGTACAAAATACCCCGAACAAGTTCCATCAATCTTCTCAACGGTGGCATTTTCTCAAAAATTGTGTGATTCTGTTGATCCTTTTTTCATACAAAAACTACATAAGTCATTTTTA
Organism: Pohlia nutans; assembly: GCA_022496805.1. Lineage (NCBI taxonomy): Eukaryota > Viridiplantae > Streptophyta > Bryopsida > Bryales > Mniaceae > Pohlia > Pohlia nutans. The sequence goes on along the minus strand of CM040106.1, from coordinate 4,951,469 downwards.
ATTTGAGCGCTGCTGATTGTCAAAATTAACCCACACCAATGAAGAATTGCGCTTGTTATAAGAGCTCATTAAGAAAACAAGAGCTAAGTTTAACACCCCTCCCCAACCCCCCCCCCCCCCCCCCCCCCCCCCCGTGGGGTCTCATTCTTGGATAGGACAAAGTAGGACAATTGCTTTAAAGTTGACTATTCACCGGTTAACTCCTTTACAAAAACGTGCATAACTCAATAATTAAAATTCCAAATCACAAAATTCTTTTTGGAGGTGAAAGATTGTTTGATTGTGAAACTTTTCTTTATTGATCAGTACTAAAAATAAGTTAGTCTACTATGCACAATTGAGCCTCGAAAGTCTGATCACAACACATTTTCTTATCATTCAACTCATGCACATTCTTCACCATCTTACTGAAATTTGTCCACATCTCATTCATAAAAACTTCAAATCACAAAAATGTTTTTGGACGTGGAAGATGACTTGGCCTTCTAGCTTTTCTTAGTTGAAAAAATTTTAAAATAAAATCATTCTCTATGCTCAATTGTGCACCAAAGTCTACTGAAAAATATGGTGTAGCGAGAATTCACATGGGCTTGCAAGATCTTCTTATCCCATGTCATTTGGGAGTGACTTAAAATGAATTTGATCGCAAGACCAATTCTTTCTTCCACCAAAACTCATGCTTGATCACTCAAATAATATTAAGATGTGTAAAAATTGGTAATTTTTCATCATTTTGAAAATTTCAATAAATAGTTTATGTGAAATTCGGAAAAAACTACTTATAATTTCCAAAAACACTTTGGCATGTTCTATTTATGTGTATCATTCAATACTGATATACAATTTTTATCACATATGTAAAACTATGATGATATGAAGATTTTAATTGTCATATTGATGAATTTTAGAGAGCATCGGTTTTCATTTTTGTTATGTAAATACAAATTCAACACATGTTTCTTTGTAAAAATAAAATGACAACTCTAATTGTAATCATTTTGTATATTCTTCACTTTACTACATAATTTCATTTATTTTCATTTCAATTTAGATTAACTCATTTATTATATACACTATAAGAAGCTCATGTTTTTTATAATGCATTTTAGGTGACATCACGATGTTTTCATGTTAAAAATAACATCAAACGTAACTTTCGGAATATTACGTTTGATGTTATTCTTAACATGAAAACATCGTGATGTCACCTAAAATGCATCATAAAAAACATAAGTTCTTTATAGTGATAGAATTTACAATAAATTTATCAATATTGAATATTTCTTTTTTCCAAAAATGCAAAATGATTCAATATCGTATTTTTTTTAGAATACCCTAAAACCTAAAAAAAAGAAGTTAGAATAAAATAAAAATTAATCAAATTTTATTTTGATATTTTAAAATCCTATTCAAGATCAATTTTATTATTTGAGGAAATTTAGTTTGATTTAAAAATTCAATTTAAAACAATTTTTTCACCTTAACTACTAACAAAGTTGTTTTTGTTATTTTCTATTTAAAATTAAAGATCATTGTAATTTTTCATGTTTGAATTCTAGACAACAACTAGTGTGGCCGTGTGATGTTGGCCTCCCCGTGATTTAGCGATGCTTTTGCTTTTATTTTTATTTTTTGATTTATTTATCCATAATTTTATTTCAATTTATGGTGAGGAAATTTGATTAAAAATCCATAACTTTTACGCCATAGATTCAATACTTATGAAATGACTTTGGTGCACCCCTATTTATAGACGAAGCTTTTTAACGATGCCAAGAATGACATCAAAAACTTCCAATTTTAATTTTTCAAAATTTAATTCAATTTATGATGTCAAAAATCACTCAAAACTCCAAAACTCTTGCGATGTACCTCTAAAAGCAATGATATGACTTTAGTACATCTCTCCTTGTCAAGAGCTTTCTAACGGTACCAAGAACGTAACGAGCAGATGCACGGTCAAGGAGATCTCAACGCTCAATTCTATTTCTTTTTTCTTTTTTTTCTCCTCCCCCTTCTTTTTCCTTTTTTCCCTCCCCCTCCCCCTCTTTTTGCCTTTTTAGCTTAGAATAGGCCCTGGCCGCCCCCCCCCCCCCCCCCCCCCCCCCCTCGGTCCTTTCGGGGTTAACAAAGCTTGTAAATTATACCTTGTTTGTTAGATTTAACATAATTGGACAATTATAGATCAATTTTCAAGTTAAGCTTGATTTAGATTGATGGATCAAATCTAGCTTGAGAGGACATGTTTAGATCAATATTCAAGTAGAGCTTGAAATGACACATTTAGCTTGACAAGGTTCATTTAGCTTGACCGCATACGATAAACTTGCATGTTTACTTTTAGCTACTATTCTCATTGTAGCAAAATGGCTTCTCTTGGACATAAAGCGAAAAAAAAAATTGCCTCTCTACATCTTTGCACCTCAATCATTCTTTTTTTCTTTCTTTTGCGTCTGTCCACCTAATGGATGAGAGAAGTTTAGATCAACCTTAATTTAATGAGAACTCACGAGACGAAAAGAGATAATGGACTCAAAGAACATAGGTTGAGAAGGGTTGAGGATCCCAAATTTTCTTTTAGGTCCTTTTTTGGGTTCATTATTAGGTCCATTCAAGCTAATACAAGCCAAAGGTGTCTCATTTTGAATACTTTGAAGAGTCATGTGGAGAGTTTTTAGAGACCAAAAAAACCATGATTTTCAATCAAAGAATAATTTCCTTGACGAATTGATTTCAATTTTCATTCACATAATCATCATTCTCATTTGATCATCCCAAAATCTCTACCAAAAAAATATTATTTATCATTTAGAAAAGTTCTTTGACAGTCATTAAAACAACTAATGACAAAGCATTTTTTTGTGCTTTTAAGATTGACATATTTACAATATTGGATTCATCTTGTACTACGTGTTTTATATACATGTTGCAAACATTGACATAGTACTTTCCTTTCTAAAAACATTTAAATCAAACCACATTGAAAATGCCTCCAAAAATACATTGATGACAACTTAGCCAGTTCGTATTAACTTGAATGGATCCTACTCAGTTTAGGTTAGGTGGTGTTCAAATAATGTGGACTAAATTCAAAGTGAGGTAAGCTTTAAAATTTTGAGTTTTTTTTGGCTCTTCTTTATTTCCACCTTCAACAGCTTCCACATATTGAGCATGGTTCAAGTTGGTATTTACACATCCACATTATTTGCATAATCATCATATTATTAGTCATTCAATATTCAATACTTTATGTATCCTTGTAATCTAGATTGAGTATTGTATGACATGCTCTAGCTTGGAGTAGGTGCTTGTCACATTGAGAGGGTGTCACACAGAGTGGGTTGAGTTGAATTTAGTTTGAGTTTTCAAACCCGGTTGAGTGTTTTCAACGAAACTAAATCCAACCAAGGCCCACACAAGGAGTTGGGTTGGGTTGGAATTGGGTTTAGTAAAATGATGGGGAGAGGCACTTTCCAAATTAACAGTGAATTTTCAACTGAGGGAGAAGGACCTTGGTTGAGAGTTTTTCTCGAGGGTTGAAATCACTCCCTCTGTTGCAGCCCAAGTTAAAACCATTTTCAACCCAGAAGCACCTATAAATTTTCAACCCAACCCCTGTGCAGGCTCCCCTCTGGGTCACACAGCAACAAGGTAGTGATATGTGCCTACTACAAGGAGGCATGGCATACAACATGCAATACTCAATCTAGCACAGCAAACAATGAGAATAGTAGCAAATGCAAACGAGGGTGTGCCACATACACCTCTAAAAAAAGTGGAGTCGAATACGTTCCTGCAACACAGTTTGATCTCACTAATACATTGAAGATTGTTTTCATATAAATTAGGCCTGGGTACCGTGGGAGTCAACTGACTTGCTGAATAGGCTGCAACTGACTTCCTCCTAGAATTTTCTCACGTCGTCCTTTTGTCGGGGCTATCGTTGACAGGTCCAAGCCAGGTCATCGCGAGAGGAGGCGGTGCCTTTGGCCAACATAAAATCGAGCAGATCTGAGCATGTTATAATAGCAATTCATTCACCGACCATCCCATGTCCTTCCAGAACCAGGACCAGCTTCTGGCGGGGGTCTGGGTGTCGCTCTAGAGCCACTTCGAGTTGAGGGATCCTGCGCACGTCCACACACCATTCCACACACCTTCTGTATTTGAGTACTGCGTGAATGGAGTTTTTCAAAAATTATGAATTTACTTTGCAATATCCAAGGCGCACGCGCAGAGAGCATTACTTTACGGAACACATTCACATCGAGATAGACACACCAGCAGCTCTATAATTTCAAGACACTGCGACGTATCTTGCAAAATCTAAGACCTCTGTGAAGTACTTACAAGTTCTTAGTTAGACTAAAGGAATCAAATTAAAATCATAATCTACAGTTCCATTAGCCTATCGAGGTAAAGGGATTTGCAAGTCAAGATACTTACTTCCGGCATGACAGAATCTCGCAATCGACTCATGATGCGGGCCTGCAAGCGCTGAATCTCAAGATGAAGACTATCAACCGCATTGGGGTTGTCGTCCAATGTCATGCGATACGGCGCTTCTCCTGTGGTTTGAAGATCTCCAGCTTCACCCCCACCAGCAGCCAAAAGAGATTGCTCTTGCTCTCTTCCATCTGTCAGAGAATATGATCCAGGTGGTGTTGGTCTCGTTGTCGAAACGAGTGCAAAAGACGTCTCCCAGTCTGGATGTACCATGTCCTTCACTCGATACAACAAGACAGAACGACTGTCCTGATCGAGTGTTTCCTCGCTTGGCTGGCGACAGATCTCAGAGCCCAAATCCATTTGTGCACGTTCCTCCAAGCAAGATGACGCACCCACCTCTGCTTTGTGAGGTGTCGTACCAATGACTGCCTCTAGGGGTTTGTCCAAAAGGGGTGTAGAATATTGCTGGCGAGGTGTGAGTTCAAAGCTGTTGACTAAGCAGGGTAAGGGCTCAGGAAGTACTTCAATGCGAGATGATAGATCCCCAGGTTGCTGGCCTTCGCAACACGTCGTGGAGGGACCTTCGGTTATGTAGGCATAACCCCGATGTCTACGTGACCTTGGTCCTCCTTCAAAGCTTGTACTAGCACTATATTGTTGAAGATCGTTCTTGGCGTCATCGTATGTCAGGGGTGTGGGCTCTTTTGTAGATAAGCTGGCGTGTGCCTCCCTTCGTAGAGAGGCACTGGTGTCGGAGTTGATTAGAGTTGCTGACCAGGAATTAAAGTTGGATACAAATAGTTTCGTCTTCAAGGCCGTTTGTTCTGTATTTCACAGCTTACGCGTGTTACAAATCAAAAGATGGAGTGAATCGTTTCCTAACATCTTAGCCCCATTCTAAGAATTCACGTAACTGGATTCGTGAAAGATAATGAACTAGCAAGTTGCAAACTAGGAGGATGATTTCCGTTAGGGCTGAGGAGTATTGCAGGACAGAATGTGGCATACTCATTAAACGACATGACGGGCATGCAGTAGAAGTTGAAACGGACATATGGTGTATAAGTGCTCTTTCATTATGATTTTAAAAGGATACAAACAATGTGGAAAAAAAGCAAATCATTGAACATGCAGAGACCAAAGAATGAGAACAGCGTACCGGACATAAGGTTTATCTCGTATTCTAACTTCCGTACACGACTCTCTTTGGAATCCATTGCTAACTCCATATTTTGTAATTGCTGTTGCACCTCCTGTACCTGCATTTCCATTTCAATACACTCTGATTTGTTCTTTTTTTTAAGGGATTTGATCTCCTCAAGAAAAGGGTTTCAAAATCGCATAAGCATGAGGCTTGGAGGATAGTGAAACTCTGAATTCAGCTTGAAGGCAAAAAAGTTCCATCGAAAAAGTTATAAGAAAGATATCCAGTATTAACGCAGAGGAAGATTGGTACCTCTTGCTGCTTACTGCAAAGCATTGTCTCGAGCTCTTGAATACGAGAGTCCCTGCATTCGACTGTTTCACATAATGTGCAGTTGGCTACTGCCAGTTTGCGTTGCACCTCTCCCAATTCTAATTCTCGCCTCTGTTTTGTCACAAGCACGTAAGCAGGGCAGTCATAGTAACAGAGGTCCACATTCTCGGTGATGATTGGGATTTAATAGCATCTAATAGCAGACATTCACGAAGCATCAGAAGGATGCATCACAAGCATTAGAGTAAGTTGCTATCAGTATTAAAATTGGTGAAAGACAAACGTGCTTTCTATTAAGTTCCATACCCGACAATTTCCTTCTAGGGTGGCAAATTGGCTCTCACGATCCTCCAACAATTTTCTCAACGATCCAGCAATTTCGAAAGCACTTGTGAGTTTCTCCTGGGACTCATCTGATGCCCCTTCAAGCCTCTCTGCTGTTTCTTTTAATGCCTGAACTTAGCAACCAGCCCATACAAACCACATGTTTGATAACTCAGGGTCCGTCACGATTGATGATTGCAATATGATGTGATGAAGTACATGCTCAGTTGGGTTTGGGCCCAATGAAATGGTTAGGTCAACTGAAATATTTTGTAGATTTAGTACAATTTGTAACAAATAGAACAGAATGAACAGTGACAAAAAACAGTAAGTCGGTGCCTCATTCCTCTGCTAAAAGAATTTCACATTCTTACATAAAACTGAACAGGATGAGTACTCTCTGGCACAAACCTTCTCGTAGGAATCAATTTGAGAAGACTTATCCGCCAATTGGATGCGGAGTTCTTTAAGAGCCTGCTCCAAGTTCTGAATTTCCAAGGTATGGTGAATCTCTCCAGCCGTGTCCTCTGCGTTCTTCATTTGGAGCTTTTTCTGAATTATCGTGGTTGCAACTTCAATGTTGGTTTGTACTAAAGTAGTGGCAAGACAAAACACCAATAGTGCTTGTCTTAAGTACATGCTTTTCTTATTTATCAGAAATTTCTTTAGATGGATCGAAGGGTACATTGCACAAGGCATCGCGCAATAGAAGAATAGCCGTGTGTCCCAACAATTTTCCAGATTCCTAAACGTCAAACTCGTGGCTATTATTGGGACGACCTACGCTGTCTTCTATTCAAGAAGGAAGCAGTAATTTGCGGCATGAAGATCATTAGTACGAGATGAATTTGTGTGTATTACCTGAAAACCTTGAATCTCACACTCGAGCTCCTCACATCGTACATGTTGCTGCTCAATTTCACCTCGCATGGAGCTTTCTAGGATGGCACCATCTTCTAGCGCACGATGAAGGTTCTCCACTTGTCTTTCTTTATCACTGACAGTGGTCTTGAGGTAGGCTACTTCTGATGACATAGTATGGAGACGGTCAATGAGTTGAAGATTCTCCACGTCCACTGTGGTGACCTGATGCTTCTGTTCCTCAAACAATGCCTGAACAAAGCCAAGTCCAACTACTTATCAGATACAAATACGAATTTTTACATGCCATGCCATCCACGTCAATGCCAGCTGAGCAGCAACTTGAATATTTTCCACCTCATTACGGTATACTAGTACAAAGTCGATGCCAAAATGTGACACATCACAATGTTTCCTGCAACACTCAGGCAGGGAACGTTAGAGAAACAAGAATTATAGGAATCCCTTATGAATGTTAACTCGAAAACCCTTTACCTACTTTAAACTGTTCTGCTTCATTTCAGATCATAAAAATAACGTCTGTATCCTGATGAAGATAGGAAGTGCAACAGCAGAAGAATTCAGAGCAGCTACTCCACATCCTCGACAAACGACATTGAAGAACAAAAAATATCTCCAAAGAGAAAATTCTGTACAGCTATTCAGTCATGAAACTAAGCCCAAAAGCATACATTCCTCTCAACTGAATAATGAACCACAACGAAAGGGGGTTTTCTGAGCTCAAAATTCTCAAAAACAGTTGTTTTCTTTCAAGTTTGGTCGCATCGTTAGCCAGTCCACCGTCAACATGAATATCGTATACAGCATTGAATAAATTAACAAAGGTGACAGCCAGTGGCAAGTACAGGTACCTGAGCTTCCAAAAGATCTTCGTGAAACTTGGTGTTTGCAAGCAGAAGGCCATCAAAAGTAGCATGCAGCCAGACATGCAGACTTTGGATAAGCATTGACCTGCGGCGGCGCACTGCCAATAAGTTGTCCAGCCGCATGGCCTTACGCTTCCATGCTACTTGCTCCCACCACAATCCCAATACCCTTTTTGCCAGCTGTGCACAAATTATGTGCACTCAGTACTCTGAAGGAAGTGCAACAAACAGGTTTTACTGCTTATGTTCCTAGGCAAACTTTCTGGAACCTATCAATTGGAACCTATCAACCTAAGAAAAATAAATTCTTTGGCACGATTCGGTTTGCAGCTTTACCATGGTTTGCTTCCGTTTTGTATGTATTGCAGCCCTGTAATCTTTCTTTTTCCTGCATGCATGAGAAAATTGAATTCAGCAAATAACTAGACTGCATCTCGTGTGAGTACTGATATCATACTGAACACAATCAGTGAGATCCCTTGTAAATACGCAAGACTCTAAAAGGAGATATCAAAATCCCCGGTAAGATATTAGACACTCTCGAACTGAATCTTACTTTGTTGATTCGTAGACATGATAATCTCGCCAAAAGACCATCGCAGCCCTTGTAAGCGCCTGGTTTACTTCTGCTGTAGCTCTCTGTTGTGCCTTTTTGTAATTGACATTTTCTCTCCAAATTTGGATACTCTAAAGATTTGGATAAGACATCAAGGGAATATAAAATGAGTACAAGAGCTAGAGCTGTAGTAGATGAGAGCATAATGACAACAAACATATTTTGAGCATAGATTGAAAGGAACCTGCACAAACTAAGGTATGCCTTGATGCCTGAGAGTAATCTCAGCATGCTGTGAAGACTATTGATTACCTGAATTCCTTAAAGTCTGACAAGCACGACATAATAATCACCCCAATTTAATGCAATGAGAAGGACCAACAATACTAAGCATTTCTTCGTTCTGGACGAGTAGATTTAAGATATGATCAGTATGGTTCGAGAAGGTTCAAGAAGATATCCGACCTTGACAGAAAGGTTGTGAAGATAATGCCGAAAAGCCATTTTCTTGTAAATTCGCATGTGCATACTACGTTGAAGAAAATTGCGCCAGAATCCAAATACTGCGCGTCCCGTTCTGAAAGATCTGAATGCGATGGCTTGAGTAGAGTGCAGCTTGTAGAGCTTCACTGTACGTATGCCTTGTTGCCACCTACATAGTCATTGCCATCAAATCAGGATACACCGTTCGCCATTGACAAACTTCAATCAATCCTCCGACCCATTTTTCTTTTCAATTACGTCTTCTGACCTAGTTTAACTTATAAAATATGCACTCTAATCGGGTGGAATCCATCTGATTGCACTCTGGAATATTGAATAGGGTGAGGACCTTAATATAAACCGCTAGCGTTGACGCAATGCCAAGGATAGATGTCCAAGTAGCTTGAATACAACAGAAGACTGAATAAGAATCTCCAAAATAGAGGACTAAAAACACAAAAAACCAATTCATTAAGAGGGTATCCGCCTTGATCACAAACGGAAAGGCCCTTGGTGACAGGCCTAGGTAGAGAGACTAATTCAGAGCAAAAATCATGCACCACAACAGCTTTCATCACCTCAAGAAATTAATCTATGAAGCAGAAAGAGGTGACATTCAAATGTCCCACTCCCACATTTAATATCCTCCAAGTATGATACTTAATCCATAGAATTTTCAAAGTCATCCGTGCAGATCCATGACACAGTTTACAGGGAAAAGAATATATAAATGTGATGACCTGCGGAAAGTGCGTTTTATGCACCAAATTTTGCTTAGTTCGGCTGCTTCTTCAAATTTTATGCGGCGAACCCATTTTACATAAACTATGCACCGCCATGCACCTACAGCTTGCTTCATTGTCATCTTATTTATATGAGCCTGCACAGTTGCAAATCTCTTTCTCTTCGGTCGTGCATACGCTTTGAGCCAGTCTTGCCAAGAGTCATAACAATAGCGCAACAACATTTTAGAAAAGTGCCTAACTGCTTTTCCCATAAGAAGTTTCTCTTCTTTTACCCCCAACCTCCAGTATCTGAGAGTCTGTGACCACCTGTTGAAGTAAGTCTGCAGGCACTTCCGACTCCAATGTGATACAGCTATCACATAGCGTTCTGGATTAAGGCGTAACTGGATGATATAGGCCACCCATACGTGCATACTATGGGTCAATCGTGCAACTGCTTGTCTCTCCAGTGACTTAACGCCCATGCGTTTAGCGATGGTGCTCAACTTCCACATTCTCCAGCATGCATGAAAAGCAAGCTGTATAACCCGAGTGAAAGAAGTGAATGTTGACGTTTGTACAAATAAATCCATTGGGGAAAATGGAGAAGAAAGGTGAAAAATGGTGTGCATCGAATTCAAAACTACTGTGCATTGACTAGGGCCCCAGGATGCAAAAGGTTTAATGCTGGCTATAACCTGCCCGTTGCCGAGAATAACTGCAAATTCCTCTCCCAAATATAAATCAACCATTTTCGATCTCTGGATATAGAATTTATTCAATCATCTTGACAGGCATTCACAGTATCAAATACCTTGCAGTGTCGATCAATTGCTCGACGCATTACGGATGCGCGATGAGTGGCTATCCACAGATAAGACAATGTCTTCTTGCAACAATGGTGCGTGTACAGCTTACTGGCGTGCTCTGTGTTTGCTCTGTCAATGACTTGCTCCCAAACTCCCACTTGAAAATGTAAGAAGGCCCGTCGGATTACTGACTTTCTTCCCATCCTATCCAACTTTTGATCCAATTGCTCCTGTGTATCTAAAAAGAATAAGATTGACGATCTCTCTAAAAGCGCAATAACCTTACAATTTAGAGACAGACAGCCCAAACCACGAATTGCCAAAAACTTGTTACGCTAACCTTGGTGTAGATCAACCATATGTACACATCTGCGACTGGTGGAATAAACTCCATGTAGATTCACAACATACTGAAGGCAACTGAGATTTAATACATTGACAGGAAAAGTGAAACCAAGAGTATTAAAAATACAGTAAGACTGCCGCTAATGCCATCTTACCTTGAGAATCAGATTTCGAAGCTCGTTACTACAGTCATCAGCTTTCTTCTTTAAAAAAGCTGTTTCTTTAGCGAAATACTCAAGCCGTTCCTCCAGCTTGACCTTAACGTCCAGAGTGGATAACAGCTCTGCCTACAAGTTCTCAAAACCAAATTTTGAGTCCCGTCCAGTTATTGAATTCTCGTACCTAGACACCGAGTTCATGAGTATAGTACGGATTCAAGAAGCACGTAACAGAAATCACAATATATCTTCAAGCAAAAAAGTTGCCATCTTGTATAACGAGGCGCTAAATGACATTCTGTTTCACACACACACTTCATTATATTTTGATGTCATTCAAGTCTAGTTATGCACCGATAACCCAAAGATAAGACTTAGTGAAAGCGCCTGGTCACCTGTAGTTGATTGACTTTCTCCTGGGCTTCGGCCTTTGCCCGCAAATCTTCACCCATGCTCTGAATGCGAGTTTGAAGAGAGGTCCTCTCATTTTCGAACTCCAGTACTCTTCGCTGTAGAACAGCCTCTATATCCTTCTTCTCTTTTTCGAGAGCTGTTGCCCTGATAAGAGAGTCTAGATTAGTACATCTCTGAAATGGCTGCAGGTTAACAATGCCGAGATATATAACACAAGATCAGACATCACAAGCTGAGGCCTTGACGCTATTTAGTATCTGAGTGTCATTGGAAGTTAAACCAGTGTTCATTTTGGCGCCCCAACTCCAAAGGTGCAAGGACAAGCACAGTTTTTAGCAGCCTCTCCAAACTACATTTAATCAGGTTTACCTTTGAGCTAAGCGACGCTGCAGCTCAAGTGTTTGTTCCATATCCTCATGGAGGGTGTTGAGCTCAGTCTCAGCTCTCTCCACGTTTTCATGATTCTGCTTCATGTACACCTCCAGCCTGTCATTTATACAAGTCAAAATTCGTTAGTTTATCCTTGAAGTTGTCAGGAACGGTCCTACGATGACCATAAAACAAAACGGCTGCCAAGCTGGATCACCATCTTGGACTCCTAGTGGTTGAGGAAAAGACCTGAGCGGTTAATTCAATCGTCAAGTTTCAACCATACTGCCTACAAGCCCTCGTCTGCCTGATGTCGCCCTCCTCTGCCAGATGTCACCCTCATCTTCGTTTCATTGTCCCGTGGATTTATGATCGACAAGGGCTAAGAACTGAGGTTTTCATTGAGCTGAGACTACCAACCTTTCTACCATGTTGCACTTAGAAATTCGGCATAAAGATAAACGCATTTGTGTTCCTCTACTTGTGATATTTGTGCTTTGATTATTCCACAAAACTGCAAACGAAGGAAGGGTAGAGCACAACTTTGCAAATTAGGCTGGGGGCAGCGAGCGAGAGAAGAGGACAAGACCTTTCACGAAGCTGTTGATTGATACTTTGCAGCCGCTGCTCGCCGTCAATGTGAGCTTCTAAATCAATTTGCAAAGCAGCGACTTGGCGACGTAAAGTAGCTGCATCAGAAGCGGGGGGAACCATTAAGCCTTCGGCTCGCAGCCGGGGACCAGTTCGAAGCGTCGATTGATGTTGACCAGCTGATGGAGGAACAGCATTGTTTCCAAATTCTAGGGCTGTTCTTGTGAGGGGGCTTGCGGCGGGGCTCTCCACAAAATTCGTAGGCTTGCTAAAGGCGACTGTCTTGTTCGAACCAAGACCACCGCCTAGAGGACTTGTTCGACTCGACATACCGGATATGCTTGCCGGAGCTTTTACCCCTCCAGCAGCTTGTCCCTGTTTTCCTCAAAGCGGTGTGATGATCCATAAAGCAGACACGTTCCCTAGGACCATGCTAAGACGGCGCTGAACTATATAACGTTATAAAACCCTAATTATCTGGCATTATCACATGACCCACAACAAAACATTACTCCTGTAAGTTTTCTTAATTCATCAATTCTGTAAACTGTAAACTGCCACAAAATATCATCTCTTCTTTTCATTAGCAATGTCCTAATAGTCGGATCTTTGATTCTTAAACATGTCGATCGACACTAACCTTGGCAGACGACAGAAGACAGCTGACGCAATAAGCATACCTGGGGTAGAAGACGAGTGAATAGTCCCAGCGAGGTAGCTTACCGAGCGGGGAGAATGATAGGCACTCCTAGAATATGTGGGTCCAGCCTGTGAGTGGCGATTGTCCATCTCTACATATACGTGCCACTTGTATTCAGGAAGAAAACCTAAAGTCGTTCATGCAACCCGTCACGTCCTCTGCTCCTAACCGATCCGACTGGATCAATGAAGCGACTCCACTAGGAAGAAACAGCGGACCGTTTAGAGCAGCTGACGAAACTTTAGTTCTTCGACCACCACTTCCTATCAACAGCAGTACACATTATGGATAATGAATAACGCACAGGAGCAGACATCTCACCTTCACGACATATAAGCAAAAAATTACAATCACCTCATGGAAAATAATTTCACATAGAACGAATTGTACAGTATTGAAGCCAACTACACACAGAGCAGAAGGTGAATAAATCAGATCCGGGAATTAAGGAAGAAGAATTTCAAAGTGCTGGGCCGAACCCTAAAACATCGGCACTGAAGCTGGGAAACGAATTGATAGAACGAATGCTGTAATTTCAATCAATGACCCGGCCACGATAAGGCCTCACTTGCCTAGACTGACAGCTTCAACGCTTGTTGGAAGCTAGCTCAATTCTATCAGGGGCAACTGTAATCATAAAAAACACCAGCAAGCAGCACTACACTCATGATGGGCAACGTTGACGCTATTAAAAGAACTGATAACAGCCACAACAGGGGTTCCAAAGCTCCTCACGCCACTTCATAACTAGAAAACCTCAGGCATTATCCATAAGATTCAGCTCCACACTCGTTTCCTTGTTCAGCTTTCAGAACAAGCGCTGCATTGCAAGCTCTTGAATATTTAGCTGTCAGCAAATCGTTGAAGGGCGTCAATACTTCTCTTGTTTCGTTACATCGAGCTCCACAATGCATGAGGGAGGTTGATAATAATGCATGAATATGATTCCATTTCCCATGGGTCAACAATTGCAACTCAAAAATCAGAAAACAGTACTGCAACAAACTCAAATCCCTTAAACAAAGATGACATTCAATCTTCAGCTACAAGTGATTTACTACTTCTAACGATCCACATTGATCGACCTCAAGAAAATTCAGCAATAGAGATGTAGACACGATGAGTATGAGCCTGACCATGTGTCAAAAAAAACTGTACAGTTGGCACAAGTGAAGCAGGACAGATGGTGGGAGGTAAAGATGCAGACATAGAATTCAGTGAGGAGCCATATCTATGTTATCGTTTTTGCTTTCGTAACACATGTGAATATGATATCACTGCGAACCACAAGATACAACAGCCATGAAATTAAAGAGCAACAAGAGCAAGGCGGTTAAGGAGGCGGCTCTCTTCTTAATTAGTTATCATATTCTTCGTTCAATTAGAGTTAACCGAAAAGTCAGCTCAAAGAGGCCAACTCCTCTTGAACTCACATTGAAATATAAATAGACCAAAAACTAATTCATGATGAGTTGAGAGACAATCTAAAGCAAGCCACTGTCATTAATCTCCACACCTCGCAATGACTCCCACACCTCCTACCAAAGCTCCAAGCCCATAGCTCACAAGGGGACAAGCTATGACACGACACTATTCAACTCAAGTATAGCTCAAAAAAGAGGTTAGAAGTGGGGCAAAAAGGGAGGTTAGATGGCCTTCTTTTTCGATTAACTCAATTGTGCGGCGAAAGTATGTTCACGATCTTCTTGCCTGCGGCGTTGCTTCCCGTGATATTTGTACTCTCCCCGATGTTTCCGTTGTTGATGCTACGCCGTCTCCCACCACGGTCTCAATTTGGAACTTTCTATTTACAACAAATGTCTAATATACGCCAACGTATATATTATCCCCATTTATTTAGCCCTTTAAACGTAAAGAGCTAAGAGCAGGGATTTGCAAAGCCTAGAGCATAGAAACCGACAAAAATATTTAATATCATTTCTTATAAGAAGATAAGCTATTTTTAAATATTTTTTTATTTATTAGTAAAATTTTATCCTATGACCGCTTGATCTATGACCACTGAACCTATTATCATAGCTTGGAAGCCAATAAAATTTAATTTCCTATATAGGTTGACAAATTTTATTCCATCTCCATAGAAATTGAACCCCAATGTTACAGTATAACTTTGGGTTCAAACAAGGTAAAACAATCCACTAAGGACGTCATATGTGCTTTTTATGAAGAACTTTTATCAAAAAAATTGAATAAAATATATAAAATACTAAAAAAGATTATAGTCCAATGTTCTATACTTATCAATGTATCATATATAAAAAAACTAAAAGATTTTGTGAATATTATAAGTATCAAAAGGACAATTATGTCTTTGTCATCAATCCTTATTATTCCTTGATTGAGGACTATTTTGAATGAATTAATGACTATTTTGGATGAATTATCCAATATTTTGGATAGAATATGCCATTAAGGACTCCGGACGCTAAGGACTCCCTAAGTGTGCACGGTTGGCTTGTTTTACTTCATTTGGACCCCGTTACAATGTGTCACAAGGAAGATATGTTAGAAGGGCATATTGGATCTATATGTAGAACGTTTTTTTTTAAATTTATATACGTAGTCCTCGTTGAAAATCTAAGCAACCAAATATTGTAGTTAATTAGCCGGTTTAGTGGAAATCAATTTTAAAAAAAGATGCGTAAATTTTTAGGAGATTCTTTTTCAAAAGAAAAAAATTGTAAGGGAAAAAAAGGATTTTAGAATATATTTGTATTTCTTAAAATTATTATTAAAAATACTTAAATATTAGACAAGAGGATGCCAAACTTGCTACTAAAGTACTATAGTTGTAGCGAACAACTATAATAAGCTTTCTATATTTCACATTAGTAGACAATTGCTTCTAGTTCTAGATTTCATCTCTAAAAACCAAACTTGATTCTTTCTTCACGCCTTGATCTTAACAATCTTAGCAATGACAAGTATTTGTTTGACTTCATCCAAGCTAAAAGTACAGGCATGGATGAATATATCAATTGTGTAGTGAATTTTGCAAAAAAAACAAAAAATGTACTAGTTTAGGTGCTTGCAGTTGATGTATATGCCATGCCTCTTGACGGAAGAAGAGTTCGTGCCAGTATAATGCGGGTAGGTACATAATTGAAAATTACATAATGTGATATTGTACAAATGGTAGTCAAACTCCATTCCGAACTAGAGAATGATGATGGTGCCAATTTCGGGCCAAAAGACGAGGTTGATGCGGAGAATAGTAGCCTTTACATTTCTTGCTTTCTTCCATTGATTGCAATCAGCTTCTATAGGAGCCTTGCTATTCGGATACACAATCTTAACATTTCAAAAGGATGAAATTTTATTAGTATGGGTTGGCTTCAATGCAGTCCACAACAGTGGCTCAAACACTCAAATTCAATTATCCCAAAATTCATACAAAAAAAGTGTCTTTTATCATTTAGAAAAGTCCTCGGTGAATCATTAAAACCACTAATGACATAGCTATTCTAGTGCTTTTGATAGCTAATTGTTTACAGGTATTGCTTTTATCTTGTACTATGTGTTTTATTTACATGTTGGAAACACTGATATATCACTTTCCTCTATAATTACAATTTAAATCAAACATCACATTGAAAACGCTTTGAAAAATGCACTAAAAAAGCACTGATGACAACTTAAGTGGTACGTGTTTCAGAAAATGGACCCCTTTTGCTTTGATAGGTAGGGACAGATGTGGCCTTACCGCCCTTGAAAACCAACATTTTTCGCTTCTTACCATTTCCCACCTGCACAACCAACATTGAGTTCTTGATTTGTGTGATATTTTAGCAATGTGCCATTTTGATGTGTTGCAATCAATTTCCATCACTTCAGACATGCACGGCTCTAGTGAAGTACATTTGGGCGTATTCTCAAAGTTCATTTGAGCTACAACTGACCCTGTTTGAAGTCAAAGAAGGAAGAGGTTGACTTTGTCGGGGCAATTAGAATTGCGATCAAAACCAAGAGGCTAGTCAAGCTTGCTCCGCACTGATCTAAATTCAACGGATATTTAATTAATTACAGATAAAATAAAAGTCAAGAATAATATTGGCTGCCTTCTGAGAACAATAATATGACGTTATAATCACTAAAAGTTGCAAGTGAGACAATGAGAGCACGAAGATGATAAAAAATTCTAAGTGATCATTTGTATCTCGGAACAAAACATGGTACTTAGAGATGTAGCATAGAGTGTGGACTACAATATTCATCCATACATAAACTATATTGGCATGAAAACAAATACACAAATTATACCATCAAGTACCTAATTATCATATGCTAGAATCTATATATTAAATGGCTCAAGTATAGAAAAATGCAAATAGATTGCAATCAAAGGACATATCACTTGAACTCTAGTGCAACTTTTGGACTCCATATAAAGTCAAAAAAATACTTTGGATTTTGATGAATATAAGAAGTTTTGCACTCCATATAAAGTCAAAAAAATACTTTGGATTTTGATGAATA
This sequence comes from Pohlia nutans, assembly GCA_022496805.1. Lineage (NCBI taxonomy): Eukaryota > Viridiplantae > Streptophyta > Bryopsida > Bryales > Mniaceae > Pohlia > Pohlia nutans. The sequence continues at coordinate 4,933,824 of CM040106.1, read as the reverse complement.
TAAGAAGTTTTGCACTCCATATAAAGTCAAAAAAATACTTTGGATTTTAATGAATATAAGAAGTTTTAAGCTGATGTTAGCGACCAGCCAACGCATTGGAGCCATAATGGATCTTGAGTTTAGCATCACTCTGAATAATACCATTCAATCTGGTTGTAGTTGATATCTAAAACAATCTCATAGTGCACTTGCCTAGGCATCAAAGCCTACCTCATGTACTCCAAAACATATTCAAACTTGTGGAAGGGGTAAACAAATGGGATAATGTCAATATCAATGCTAAGTATAACATTACGTTTAGAAGTCACCAACAAACATATAAGGCAAAAAACATGTTGCAATAGAGCGACATGATTGGAGTCAACAAAGAACACTTGGTTCTTGTTGCATCAAGCCGATTTCTTTTCAAATAAAGTATAAAACCATATATAACACCAAAAGGTACATATCCTTATTTTTTCAGTACTTCCTTCCATACATAAAAAACAATCTAACAAGGTAGAACTCTAGAAGAATGTTCTCCACAAACCAATTAGCTTTTTCAGAGGCATGGACGACTACAAAACAATGTGAAGAACTGGCTTCTTCACAACATTGAGATAATGATAGCATGGTGAAATAGGCAAACCCTTTGGATCCTCATAGCAAAGCTACCCTCACACAACAAGCACAATACATTTCTTGATCGGATGTGGAGAAGCATGGATGTAGTCGAACTAAAACATAGTAATCTAAACAAGAGACATTCCAAAGTGCGTAGAAACTCAGCAAAAGATATAATATTAAACTCCAAATGATGGATGCCACTCTTCACTCAAGCAACACTTGCCTTAGAAAGGAAAAGAGTATTTTCTATACAAGAGTGGTCATTGATATAAGAGTGAAGGGTACCCTTGAACAAGCTAAGAAGTGACTTACAAATGGGTATAACATAGAAAGAGCTACTTGAATATTTTACGAGACAACTTCACTACTTAAATTTGCTTGCTCCCGGATGACATTGTTGTAAATGGGGTCCAATAACAATGGTAAATGAGAACTCTCTCTCCATAATTTTTGAGATTTTTTTGCAAGGATATCAACTAATGGGTGAAGTAGGGCCTTGAATGCAAATCCTTCCAAAATATAGTTGAATATTTCCAGTTGAACAACATTCCACTTATTATTTTTAATGTTCTTATATGAAGAATCATCAATCATGAGTGTATTGTTAGGACAAGCACGAGACTCAAATAGTGCCAATGGAGATTAAAAAAGAGCATCTAGCCTCTTCAAGACAAATGATTGATCAAGACTATTTTGTCTTACAATATTTACAAGTATCACACTTACTCTAGTTGAATCTAGGATGATTTGGACCAAACACTGGGCAATATAAAAGCAAAGTGTTGTACAAATTTTGAAGCCGTACTTTGTCACAAGTCTAAAAGACAAAAGTAAACTCCCTCAGATAGAACTCAAAAACTCTCCCAAATCATCTTGGATCTTAGTGTTCTAGCCACATCGTCCTTTCTTTTAGCATATGAAGAAACTGTTGATGTCCAAGTCAAAGAAATGTGAAGGCACACAAGCAACTGCTACTTGAACATTAATTTTTAGACCGCCATCTTTCTAAAATTTTGGGGTAGCAATAATGTAGGCTTAGGCCCCTTTTGACCCATAGTTACATATACATAAACCTATGAAAAAATACGCAAACAACTACTTTTGTCAAGAGATGTAGGCAGAAAACTTATCAATAGACTGTCGATGATAATTAGGTGCATTGGGTATCAATATGGCCAGAGTAAATGTGCAAAGTCTATGAAGATGGTAAATAACATTTGTAAATTACGTATAGCATTACCAATGCAAGTTACAATTGACATCCAACTGGCTAGTCAGTGTGCCAATCTATATGTACATAGTCTACAATATTTCATGTAAAAGAACCACAAGCTACTTTGAAGATGGAAAAGCATGTCTGAATCACTAAAGTCCCCCAATGCGCTACTTCTTAAGTCTCTTCTATTTAAGAGAAACACAGATTATTCTTAGGTTGATTCTCATTGCCTGAAATCTGTCTTTAGAGGAGCAGACACTAAGTTGCCCCGCTCTTAGCCTTGGAAACTTTGTCCTTTGAACTTTGTAAATACATACTTTTGAGACCTTGGCAACAAACAAGAGATCTTCTTCACCAACAAATGTGGTATTATTTCATCTTTGTTGACCACTTCGGAAAAGGATAGAACCACTTGTGCTTATAGATTTTGTAGGTCAATCAAAGAACTCTCTTGCAACAAGGTGGGCAATCTCAATCTTAGCTGGCAAAATAGTTGATTCTCCTCTGTCCTCCCAAATATGCTTGACCTATCATAAATGGAAGAAAAAGATTTAGCATTAATTATGAAGGGGCTGGCAATAGTGGAGACGTCTACATCTACCAAAACTATTGGCGGTACAGAGGAGATAGCAACAAGTACAGGCGACTCATCTCAGAGTCTCATTGATGGTGCGTTGAGAGCTGATTAGGGCTTAGTATCCCAAATGATGAATGAACTCAAAGTTGTCAACTGACTCAAACCAAAGGGTACATAATCCTCTCTTGATATATCTCATTTAAATAGTATTGGCGGTTCACCAATGCAACAACTAAGAACACGTCCTGTGAGCAAATCTAACAAAAAGATCAATAGAGGAAGAATAAAATTCCGTGTCACAATCTCATTCACGGGAAAATTAGTCAAATCCACACTCATGCTCCCTAGTCCGTCTTTTGCAACAACCACATCTCAAAGATTGAATTTAGATGAGTCGTACGTCATCGGCTTGGGTCCTTCAAGTGACATGGGCTCCCACTCACTCTGCCTAAATTGTTGTCCATGCTCATAAGGACATGTAGAAATTATAACAACATTTCGTAGAGATACACTACTTGAGTCGGATGTTTCAAACATATCTTGAGCCTCTTGAAGCTTATCCTGAAGAGGCGTTGTATTTTGTCGCCTCGATGTAGCGTCCAATAGTGAATCACGATCACATTAAAATATAACGATATCCCCGCAGTCGGTCGTATGCCAATTGCTTCTTGTCATTGTCATGATCAAACTTGATGCTAATTTGAATGCTCATCTGGATAGGAAGAGATGAAGGTGATGAGCTCAACAACAAACTACATTTGTAGACGATCAATATAATGTACAGCTATATTATTGATCAAGAAGTCATGAAATATGGAAAGGAATTTATTAAAGCAACAAACGTGACGTTTCCACCGTCCTACGTATTAATGAACATTAACGGGGCTTTCTTGACAATAGGCTGCAAGAGTAGCTCCACAAATGGATAGTTAATTTTGCGTTTTCCACCCGCCCAATCTTCATCTCTTGAGCTCATTCCAAAGTGAATTCAGTAGCTTTCTAATGTCGTTGGACTTTGAAAAGGTTGGCTAAGGATTGACTTCCGATAATCGTTAGACATCAGCTTACCTAAAAGCAAGTTAGTCTCAATCTAATGCCTTTGAAAACTACCAAACTCCGCTAAGAGATAGTTTATAGTATGTTATATCCAACAATTTGAGTTTTTAAACCATCTTTCAAGGGCAATCAACATTGTTGAATCACAAGCACAGACTAGAGGCATAGAGAACTAATGTTGGCTGAGCTTCATCCTTGTCCTCAGCTAGTCTTGTCTCCGGTGGACAAAAGACTCTCTCCGTATTTGTCTGCTGAAGAAGATTACCTCGCCACTAGAGTCAAAGTTTAACACAACAAAATCCTTGGGCCGGAGGATATCAATATCAAAATGAAGCGGTAGTGCATAAAGACTTTCAACAGCTAGTACAAGAGCTTGTCTATTGGCCTTGTACGAAGAATCGACTATGATCCTAATTGTTCTTTTTGGATTGCTTTTGTACGATGGCTTAGAGTGATGAAACAAGTGGAAAAAGCCAATAGTTACAGAGAAAATAATCTTTTTTCTGGCTTCTTATTATTGCTTGCATCTTTGTTCGTGCTTTATTTTTCCGTATAGCACTACCTAAAATTTTAGATGGTTAGATAGTTTTTCTAAAGACAAAAAACAAAAAAAACATATTTGATAATTAGTAATAAAAATTACTTAGAAATGAATCAGGTGAATTTACAATTTTGTGTTATTTCATGGTGAACATTATCCATTAGAACTTTTTCAATTCCCATGTGAATATGCCAAAATAACAAAACATTCAACAAAATCAAAGTAGAGACGATTGTGCCACGCAAACATCAAACCTGATCCTATTATTATATGATAGAGTCTCTACGTTCTCTACCACGGTATAATTTTTCATGAAGTCATAGAAATTTTAGGATGCAAACGTGTTCTTCTCACTGTTGGGATGAAGAGGCTGGAATCTCCTTTTGAACCACGTCATCCCTTCCATGTATTTCATCATGTCTTTCTAGATGATTGTTGTCATTATGCCATTGAAACTCTTTTTCGCGGCAAGTACGTCATGTTTTGTATCGGTGTATTCTTTGTAGTGGTTATCCTTGCAAAAGAGCTTTTACCTAAGTATGTGAATATGAACTTATTTTTTATGAGCCTATTGTACTTCGCATCCCAGCATGACCCAACAATTGTTGGGGCATCGCAATGCATCAAGGTGTTATTGTTCTTGATACAAACTCTTGAAGCAAGGATTTCCTTTGATAAGAGAAACACATTAGTATTGCCTAGACCAATAGCAAGAGAGTAGCCATTTTGAGTGATGTCCAACCTCAACATCTTTAAAAACAACCCTAGTCACTTCCCATCTTCAACGCATCATGAATTTTGAACCCCACTGATTTTGCACGATTTTAGTGCGATTTCCGATATTTCATCGGTTCGTACGTTTTTGCACTGATTCCGCATCGTTGCGTCATTCTTCGCAACTGCACTGATATGACATCACGATTGTACAAACAGATATAGTACTGATTTGACACGATTGATACATCTATTGAAAACGTGTGAATTCTACATTCTGTACAGTTGTCAAATGTCGTGTTTTAATCGTCTTTAAAACCACATTGATTCACAGCCTTTTTGTGTGACATCATCTTTCCCATATCTAAAGTTTTTTTTCTTTCTATATCTACATTCGATCAAAATAATATTATTAAAAAATATAAAATAAAATAATAAATCATTATTTTCCTCTACCCAATGGAATTTTCGAACTGCCCAATTCAACTACTCCAACTGCCCAAATCGACGGCGGGGCCCACCACAGCTTTCCAAGGTCTATCACCGATGGTAGAACTTGAACTTGAGACCTCCCGCTTACTAACCAAGCTCTAAACCATGAAATCCCTATCAGGGTTAGAAAAAGAAGCGCAGAAACGCGAAGAACAAAGGCGGAACCGAGCCCAGCCAAGGGCCAAAGAACCGACGGCCACAGGCTAAGAAAACAACGGCCAAGGGCCAAAGGAAAAAGAGGGCCAAGGGCCTGACAAAAGTAAACTAAAGCGAACGAGGGTCCGACCTGTTCCCACTGAAAGGGAAGGGCCCGACAGCGCGATCGCAAAATCCTTGCTTGCAGAAAACCACGGAAAAACTTTGAACGGGGATGCCTAGGACCCAAGTTGAAGTACTCTAAGCCGTCACGCATCCACCAGCGATAGTCGTCCGCACTCAGCTGCTGAGCCACTCCCGTGTACATCTCAAGGGCCGCCAGGCCATAGAAATTGGGATCCCGTCTCGCTAGTCTAACCATGGCTGGGAGCTCGTCGGCGCAATAAGGTCCGCGGGCAGCGTCCGCCCGAGCAACAGCTTCACAAGTGGCCGCTTGCATCAGTTCTTGATGGCGCTCCTCCTCGGCATTCTTGAGCATCCGGTCGATTTCCAGTTGAAGGTGATCTTCCGGGAGAGTAGCTGAGGCAAGGCTAGCATCACGTCTTACTTGTTGGGTCGTCTGCGTTGCCAAGGTAAGTTCGGGAAGCTCCTCCTCTCGGTGCTGGCTTTGTTGCGTGGTCTGCGGCGTTCGAGAGGATTCTCCCACTTCAAATCTTGAGATTGTTGTGTTGTTGGTCTGAGGAGGAGGGGAGGTCGGTGTCGAGTCCCTCGCCATCGGCATGGTCCTGTCTTCCTCCTCTCTATCTGCGATCGCCTGATTTACTTCCTCGAATAATGTGTCTATGGCATCGTGTAGATCCGCAGAGTCCTGGGAATGAAACGAATCCTTGTCTGGGCTAAGTTAGCGCTCTGGGATGATTTGAAGATATCTTGGAACATGGGTCGCCAAATCCTGGGGTAAGAAGCTGATAGGCCGTATGCATTTCCACCGAGGCTTAGGTCCGTCTAAAGTAGCAAAAATGCCCTCGTCCATCCAGATTTTGTGAAATGTGGTCCTCAAGAACGTGATTCTTTCCTGGCCGCGTGTGTGTCTCGTAATGCTGTTCCAGACCTCCATTCCTATATGAATGCATGTCTTCCAAGCAACGTAGAGGGCTTTGCCCAGGCTGAAAGCCACTCCATTAAGTTCCTGGAAACATTTCTGTACCCAGAGGTTCCAAAGGAGTTTAGATCGAAGTATTTCCCAAGTAGAGTCTTCCGTCACATAAGTGGTGTGGCCGGTGTCCCACGCCATTCCGTCCTGTATTGTCTGTAACCCGGGACGGTGACATTGCCCATGTAAGATTTGGTGCCAAGTCTCGTATGTACCTGGGCGGCGGGATGTAGCTCGAAGGGCGTTGAAACGTTCCCACGCTGGAGCTACTACTGGGCACGACTTGAGGGCATGTTCCACGCTCTCGGTGGCGTTGCCGCACATCTTGCAATTACCCTCCCAGCCCGCCTGTGCTCTCCAATCCCCAATCGGTAATCCCCTAGCCATCGCTAGCCATTGCATTGAAGCAATTTTCCTCGGTAACCACGGGTGCCATGCTCGCTGTATGAGCTGTTTGCATTGAGCATTCGTGTAACCCCTGTTGCGAAGGTCTCGGAGTTCTCTCATACGGCCCGTTATACGCTTAAGCCCAATCCGGTAGCCGTATTTGGAACCAAGCTCTAAACCACCAAACCATCTCAAAGCCTTGATGCAAGTAAATGAACTCTTTTGGTAATTATAAAGGAATGAAACCATTGGCAATTTTTTGCCATGTGTGTATAAATCTTTTTTCAATTTTTTTGCACTACAACATGCAGGGCTTTTTCTACATCTACAAATTCTTTCAAAAAAATTTATTTTTTATTTTTTATTTATTTTTTGACCAAAATCGTGATGGCAGATCATCGCTGTGAGCTGTTTTTTTTCCAGCGGACTTTGAATGTTTTTAACTATGTAAAAAAACTTTTTTTCCAAATTTTTTTTTTCCAAATAGTCTTCTAAATTATGGAAGACTATTTTTATATCAAGGATTCTTTTCAAGATCTTATGAATTTATTTAATTTTTGCCAAAATTGTGGTGGCAGTGAGCTTTTTTTTAAAGCAGACTTTGGATGCATTTTTGCGATGTTAGGAAAAAGTTCCATTTTTTATTTTTTTATTTAATTTTTTTGCAGTAGATATCTAGAGAAAATTACAATTTTTTAATTTTTTAATTTTTTTTTGCCAAAATCTTATAGGCTTTGAGTTGTTTTTTATTTTCAGCAGACTTTAGATGTATTTAGCAATGCAAACAAATCTTTTTATTCCAATTTTTTTTTGAACTCCATTATACAAGCTTTTTTCTATATCTAGAAAAAATATTCAATGGTTTGAATGTTGTAGCAAGCAATTAAAAGCTCTTGCAATTTTATTTTTTGAAAAGTTGCTTAAATTGAGTTCAAAGAAAGTCTGAATTTAAACTCATTTTAACTCTCAATGCTTTGAGAGATTATGTTTTGGTCAATGCCCCCTTTTATGAGCTGCCCGAGACTAAAAAATTAAATTAAACTATAATTATTTTCTAATAGGAAATCAAGTATACTTTCAAACCCAATTTGAATTGTGCCAATTCAAGTTAACTCCACCTAAGGGAACTTTCAAAAAATCAACACCTCGACATTGTCTTGTGTTACAAATTTTACTATTATGGAAAAGTAATGTTGTCCTTTGCTGTACAATTTTTTTTAGGCTCTTATGATGAAAAGTACAATGATAACCAATAATACCAAATTTGAAATCTAAAAACGTAAAATGTAATTTCATTGAAATTTTAATGTTCATTGCTTCTAAATTTTATAAATGAAGATCTAAAAATGTTTTGGGAAATTAGACCGTAAGGATAATTAAAAGAATACTCTTGGAATATTCCAATATTCCAATATAATATAAAAGATTCCAAAAGATTCCAAAAGAAAACATTAAAATATTTTGATATTTTCTCTATTTATTATATTTCATTAATAAATCAATAGTTTTAGAACATTATAAACTTTTTTTGTTGAGAATTATGATATGCTACTGTAGTTCAAAAACACACCCTTGAACGCAAGTGGCGTTGAGAAATATAAATCACTCATTCTCAAATTAAAAACTTGTACTATAATTACACGGATGTCGTACGAAAAAAATTTGCATTATGGTAAATGCTGAAATCGCACGGATATAATAAAAGGCGTTGATATGATATGCATACGATACTACATCCGCATTAAAGACAATCGCATATTATCCATATCTTATTAGCCATGTAATGTAGATACACGATTAACGCACAAATTCCGTCAAGCACGGCTTTTGTGCAAAAAAAACACTTTTTTTCATAATCATTGAAAAGACACTACATCAACATCCTAGTAATGCATGTCACTTCCGTATTGTAACGACGCTTCTAAATTCACGTATGACGTGCGGAATCAGTGTTTAACGATAAATGCACTGAAAAATCGTGCAAAATTAGTGGGGTCCAAAATTCTTGATGTGCATTTATTGTTAAACATTGATTAGATTGCACATCATACGTGGATTTAGAAGTGTCATTATAATACAGAAGTGACATGCATTACTAGGATGTTGATGCAATGTCTTTTCAATGATTATGAAAAAAATGTTGTTTTTGCACGAAAGTCGTGCTTGATGGAATCCGTGCGTTAATCGCGTATTTACATTACATGGCTAATAAGACACGGATAACATGCAATTGCCTTTAATGCAGATTTAGTATCGTATATGTATTATATTGACGCCTTTTATTATATTCGTGCGATTTCAACATCTATCATAATGCAAATTATTTTCGTACGACATCTATATAGTCATCATACAACATCCGTGTGGATCCGTATGAAATCATTGCTATTGGTATTAATCACAACAAAATCAACTGAGAATTATTTCAACTACCTTCTACTTTCTAGTTCAATTTATGGTTATTTTTTTATAGCATTTTAAAGCTCAAAACCCTAAAATTCTAATGTACACTGCAGAAAATGCTTTTCTATTGAATTTCTTTTTATATCAGCTCAAGAAGCATGCCCACCTACACCTTGTTGTTAATCACTATTATTTACAATTTTCCTACAACTTCATAGTATTCTAAGCTTTTTTGTAATCACTATGATTTTTACAAGAGAAAGGCTTTAAAAAATCTTAATTCTTTAATATTTTACTTAAATAATTATGAAATAATTAGGTTAAATTGGTCTAAAAATATCTCACATAAGAAAAAGAGTAGATAATCATAATATATTTTTAAATGTAAGAAATTCTGGGGTTTGACCAGGTAATTGTAGTGTGGACCTTAAAATTAATTCAATTTCTCTACAAAAGCTTCATACTAAAAGCCAACCGGATGACCGGTGCTAACCGGTACTTCTTACGAAAGGATTGGAACACCTGTCATCGTAACCGGATGGTTCCAATCGAGCCCTTCCGGTCGTCAATATACCATGGCATTTTCTCTTCGAACACTCCATGTAGCTTGCTTTACCCCTGGAGTGTTGCCTCAACGATTATTCTTTGTGCTAATTAATCAACGCAACGAGTCGATTGTGTTTTAGCCCCCTCTAGCACCACGCGCTCTTCCATGTCAAATTTTTGGGGCGTGATTTGGACCAGAATAGCGATGACATGAAGGGTTTTGGGACTCAATCGAGGGATTTGTATATATGAGAGTTCTATTCTATCGCACCTTGCTCTGTGATGATAATCGTTTGGCTGAGGATTACTAACCACATCCAATCTGTATTAACACTATAGTTATCACATTGGAGCTGCAACGGCGATAAAAACAATCTTTTTCACGACCCGATTGCTTGTGAACAACTCTTTGGAGTACAACTGTGTTTGTGGCGTAATATCTTTTGTTTGCATCGAAGGCAACAACACCATGTTGCAGTTTGGCCCGAGCTTCATCTACTTGTCAAAGCTGCTGACCGACATCTGTGTTGTCAGGTACACACCTTGAGATCCTAAGCCCTAATTTAATCTTTTTGCTACAAAGTGATTCTCATCAACTGTTTGTTCCGAGCTTTAGGATTCCAAATTAATGCAAAATTGATTCTTCTAGATGTTTAGTTAAAGTGAGCTCTGTAATTGATTGCGCTTGGTATTAGTTGTAGGGTTGAACGGTGGACAATGCGGGCTAAAGACAGGACAAATGAAGAGGAGGCCAAGTTTTCCGTTGTTGTTAATCTGCTTGAATTGTAGGTGGAACTTCAGAGTTCTTTGGATATGCAAAGTTTTGAGTTTTGAGTTTTGCAAAGTGTAGAATCATTTTCAAAAGGGGCGAAACGTTGGCAAGGCGGATTTAGGGTTGATATCGCGCTGCGTTCATTATGGTCCGATGATGTCTACAGGTAGTAATATGAATCCAAAGCCAGTCGCGACATGGCTGAAATGCGCAGCCTGTACGTCAAAGCGGAGGTCTCCCATGAGGCCGTCATATTTGCTTGGCGAGAGAACCGGGTCTGGTAGTGTCCTGGAGGCAATTCACAAGCTAGGCGAGGATCTTTTGAGTAGTGTAAGTAAAGAGGCTGTGAAGCCACAGAAAAAAAGTGATACTGTCACTCCGCAGCCTATTGAGGTACAAATTATTTGCCCACTTGGATTCCATTTGTTTTAGATTTTATATGCGATGGTTATATTAATAGAATTTGTACAGAAAAATGGTAGAGTACGATGTTGCATGTTCACTTTAAAGTTGAAACTCACGAGGGTGTGTCTTAGGTATGTAGTCGAGTTTTTGGTGATGAGCCCCATGTGGATGGTTTATGGTTTATGGCAGGTTCCATTGTAAGAACGTTACGGTGTAACTTCCATTGCAATGGACAGCATCAAGCAATTGGTGCTGATTTCACGATACAGTTTTACGACATAAATTTACTTACCATGAGGTTTACGACAGTTTTGTGATGAGTTGAGGCAGGAATAGAAGCATAATTGTAAGGCTGAGTTATTTTGTTAGGAAGAAACAGTGGTTGGCTTTTATTTCTCATTATACTGAGCCATGAGTTTGGAATTGTAGTGGAAAGCTCTTGGTCAAACTTCTAGTTCATCACCTTTGCGGTTTAGGGTTTAGGGTCAAGTGACACAACAATGTCCATACTATAGCAACAACTCAAATCCATGCACCGTTCTAGAGGTGATGCGACTTGGCCGCCAATCTGATTATTCCTCCATTCCCCTGCAATGTCCAATTGTTATTGAGAATGGAGTGCATCATTGTCGCGTTGGTGTAGTATGCAAAACGCTCTACGTTGCCTTTGTTGGAGACTGAATTAGGGTCTACAATTTTTTATCTTTGTTTTTGGCTTATCAGGGCATTTGTGAATTGATGACAATAAAGTTGTGTATTTTTAGTGCAATCAATTTTATTGTCTCTGTGCTTCAAAAAATATTGGCTCTTGAGAACCTCATTCACTAGTAGAAAATGCCGTCCAAATCAACAACAAATCAACAAACTTTTGTTGGTTTGTGCACTGCATTGACCTCTTCAACTGATTTTTTGATTTTCTGTTCAGTATGCCAAAACACTCGCCTCATTTGTGTTGGTTTCAGCACTGTACTTTATCATTTACACATTTATAGAACTCTAGCAACTACTTTGCTGATGTGGCAGGTTCATAAAAGTTGATGACGGTAATTGGTAATCTATCCAAGATTACGGTATTAGAAGTAATTTATTAATTACTACTTGAGTGCAATTAATAATTTTCCCATATGGTTGCAATGGTACCACCTGGCCATTACCCGGCCATTACCTGGGCGATACCTGGGCCATACCCGGACACCAAACCCTAAGCCTTCCTTAGAGCCCCCGGACTTTGCCCTAAGTGTTTCCTTTCCAAGCTGTGCGTGTCTGCTGGAGCTGGCCTGTACCGTTCGAAGCGTGCAAGGTGAGCAACATTGACGCAAAGCTTGCCTTCAGCTCTGCTTCGCCCCCGTTCTGCTTGGCGGTCCATGTTCCGCCGGACTGCTTTACGATGAAGGCATTATTCTCATCGCCGTCTTCAGTTCCAATTTAGCCATCCGTCTCATTGCTCCAATGTATACTAGTATCCACATGCTTTTTTTCATTCTTTCCGTCGCCGCTGGTACTCGTGGATGTCGATTCTACTGTACACAAAACACGAAATGCTGAGCTCGGCCGGTGTAGGCCATGGCCATGGCGATGGCGGGGGTGGAACGAAGCAGGGGCGTATGGCCATGGCCGGCAGCGAATTGCAGTGAGAGCTGTTGCCATGGCGTGCACTGAATTCTTCGCATTTTGAAGAATTGGCAGAATTGGGACTCCAGAGGAAGATCACCAACTTGGCCATGACCTCCGCTGGCTCCGGCGGTGCGTTCGTGCTCGTTCTCATTGATCACTCCTACCTCCGCCGTTGCCCAGGTAACATTTGCACCGCAAACCGAAGGCTTTGTCCAACTGAGTTACAGCTGCTTCTTTTAGGGTTTGGTTATAGATTCATGCGATTCCAAGGGATCAACAGACGGCAAACCCTGTGCTCTGCTTCATTCGGCATGGAGTCGCCCGCCTTGGAACGGTGACGAAAGTGTTGCAAGGTGGTCAAATTCTAGGGTTGGCGTTTTGGGTGACGGATTCAACGCGTTTTGGATGACGATTTGTTTTACGGATTACAAGTTCATCAGGTAACTGTTCTTCATATTGAGACAAAGTGCTTCATGGAAATTGTGCTTTTTGGAGTAGACAATGCATTTAACAAAGCGTGAGTAATGGAGGTTGTTGGCTGCATGTGTACAATGAATCCAATGTACAGAATGATGTGATTACAAACCTTTTAAAATGTTAGTGACATTGGCCCTGAATGAAGCAATCTGGATACAACATGGAGATTGATATGTTGTCTGTTATGTTTTTCAGAGCATGTGCTACATCTTTATTGGTCTCCCTAAATGGAGAAACCCGCATCAGGTCTCACCTGAACTCTGATCCAGTAATGTAGTAAAAAAAATTATATTATGTAATGTGTAGTGCCATTCTCACAGTATGGAGAGTGATATGACAAATGAAGAGATTGTGATGATGAATAGCATGTGTTGTGACCAATACCCAAGAATTACAGAATGACTGTTAATAATAGAAAGTCATGGTGATGTTCTAATTGACGAAGCACCCTAAACCTTTATTGGCAACAACAATGAATACGGTTATACATTGGGTTAGAATTATGTGAGGGAAAGTCAGCAATCAAGTGATATAGGTGTTAGTGTGTAATTTTTGTCATTATTAAAGGATGTAAGGATGTAGAATAGTTTTTGGTCAAGAACAGGCTCCCACATTGTGAACAGTGTTTGGGCAAGGTGAGTCCTATTTCGCATCTTGTGCATTTAATTGTTGTATATAAGTGGAGAGCCTATAAATCTTAAAGCGAGATTCCTGAGTTATATATGTTTATTGCAGGTTGTCAGTCTCTGATTATCTTTGACGAAGGGACAGTGCATTGATCAAAAAGAAGAGGCAGAAATTCTTGTATAAAGTTGTGGAGGTGAACGTAATGCCATGGTATGCTGAAGCGTTTTGAACCACTTTCATCAATGTGGTAGGATGCTCTGAATGATACATTAAACCCATAATTCATGCTCAAAGAAGCAATAATGTTGCATCAATTGAGTTACCCGTAAAGTCACCTTGAATTTGATGAATCTACAAAGAATTTTGTTTTACTATACTCTTATTTGTTCACTTTAAATAGTTATAAGGTGTGGAAGATTTTGGTGGTCTTTCATTATTAGGTGTGTAAGAGGTGTGTAAGAGCTTGGTGGTCTTCAAAAGTTTTTTAGCACCAAGAAAGGAGCTAAAAAACTTTTGAAAACTTTTGAAGACCACCAAGCTCTTATACACCTCTTATACACCTAATAATGATAAACCACCAAGATCTTCTACACCTTCTAACTATTTGGAGTAAAGAAATAAGAGTATATTAAAACAAAATTCTTTGTTGATTCTTCAAATGTAAGGTGACTTTACGGATAACTCCAATATATGCAAACTTTTGCAACATAAAATAAAATTTATGGTTGTTTGTAAGAAGCGTGCAATAGAAAATTGATTGAATGCATAATTTCAGTGAAGCTTACGTCGTAACCAGTGTGATGATTTAATAATTGCGTGCAATGGAATAACGCAGGATCTAAAAAGGAATTCGTGCGCACAAGGAAATGGTGTGCGAGCAGTGCAAAGGGATTCCGGCAATGGAATGTACAGGGACAGCGAGAATGTATGCACGGTGATATGTACTAGAAATGAAGATTGTGGCTATAGAATGTACAGGGACAGCTTGATTTTCATCCAATTATTACAAGACATGTGAAAGTGCAGTTTTAGTTACAGTACACGTCAGCGCTCATAAATGAAGTGGCGTTCACAGTCACCGCCGATGACCAATATAGGATGACCAAATCAACAGAACAGATCAACGATTCTCTGTTAATTTGTGTCCAGATCAACGCGACCGAATCAACAACCAGGACCAACGATCTCCTGTTGGTTTTTTTGTTGATCCAGTCACATAATTTCTACTACTGATTGTTGGAATACAGTTGGGGTGGAGAAGACAATCCTCAACTGGCCTCTTGCAACGTCCTTAACAGACCTCGACTACAAACATCTTGTACGTTTTTGTTTTACGTTTGTTTTTAAAGATCATGCCTAGGTTCTTAGGATTTAATCCATTTTAATTGGTTTTAAATGACCGATGTGATTGATCACATTGTGAAAAGTTTATTTCAGATGGGGCCAGTATCATTGAAGAACATTGCATGTGTTGGAAAAAAGTTAAATAAAATTGAACAAAAGTACAAAAAAAACATGTCCAATTTGGGCCTCTTGGTCCTTTACGGGTTAAGAGGATGATGCATGTACCTTGAAAATTTTCAAAGTTTTTAAAGCTTCAAATATGTTTATACCGGGGTTTATAGAAGGCACCACCTCTCCCTAGGGCAGTGGAGTTGCGGAAGTGTAATAATTAACTCAGAGGAAATATTGGTGGCATGTGAATTAGTGAGTCTTGTCGGAGAGTTCAATGATTCTAACCTCGTCAAGCGGTTTGACTTCACACAATTCTCTATTCGCGTTCTGTTTGATGGAAATGTTGTGTACCAGTTCCAGACCATGGAAAGTGTAAGTTTTGTTGATGTTCTGTATTACATATTTCAGGTTAAGTTTGTCTTTGTATATTGTCACACAAGCTTTGTGTGACAAGCCTTGTATTGCTGAACCTATAATTATCTTTCTTCAGATAAGATGAGCTATGCATTTCAAGACTTGTTTTCTGGGAATATTCTAAGAATGTTGTGTGAGCACAAGCTGGAAACTAAGAATATGAAATGGTTTATGGTTTGAATGTTGGTGGTTCCATTTTTTTGTTTGATGAAAGTTTCTGTTGCTAGGTACAGAGATGGTTGTCTTTGTCATGCAGAGGTGATTTTTTACTTAGGGGACATATTTAGTCTTGTATGGGGGAAATCTTATTTGTTACTAAAGCTGTGATCTGGTAGGTGCATTCAGAGTACTATGAGATTGTGAACAACGTGATTAACACGCAGTTCTTGTTCTCAATACCGCTATACACGCTTGCGTCAATGACGACCCCATTGATGTGGAATGCGTATGTCCAGTTTCAGGACTAGATCGGTTTCTGCTAGGTGTAGTGCGCAAAAGGAATCAAACATGAAGAAGACGTCGTATCGGCTGGTTGTGATACTCCCGGTGCGTGCAATAATTGGCTTCATGAATTTCTTGGGGTGTGCCATTCTTCTCTGGATTGTTGATTAAGAGTTGATAGAATTCGTGACCTAGTTTTTTGATTTGTA
This sequence comes from Pohlia nutans, assembly GCA_022496805.1. Classification (NCBI taxonomy): domain Eukaryota; kingdom Viridiplantae; phylum Streptophyta; class Bryopsida; order Bryales; family Mniaceae; genus Pohlia; species Pohlia nutans. The sequence continues at coordinate 4,917,623 of CM040106.1, read as the reverse complement.
TAAATTCCAAGAAGGGCTTTTGTTAGTTTGCTTCAAACTATATCTGGACTGTCAGTAAGCATTCGCTCGGTCGGTTTTGGAAGATTCAGGGTAGGGGACACCCAAAATGGCCACTTTTTCTGCAGAGCATACAAAATTCCTATCATTCTAAATCTGTGTGTTCTTTTGTGACGAATGAAAGAGGATTCCAACGCACTAAAAGAATGAAACTATATGCAAAAGTCACGAAGGGTCAATTGTTTTTTAGAAAATCGCTTCTTCGACAATATGTACATTTGCATCTGATCAAGTGGTGCTTTTGGGTCCCTAGTGATTCTGGGTCTCCTCACCTTACACGACGGTTGTATGGGTTCAGAGAAGAACTTTTGTTAAGTTTGCTACAATAGAATTCAAGTTGTATCTGGACTGTCAGTAGGATTTTTCTCAGTCCGTTTTGAAAGATCTGATTCAATTTATTTATATGAATGCAGAGCTTAGGAAAAAACATGGGTTATTACAACGAGCTTGTGGCCTCTCTTACAGCCTATGGATTGCCCTTAGTAACTGCTCAGGTTTCTTGTCCCGATTGGCTCTGGAATGCAGTTGGACTTCTTGATGCTGCTTACAGGAAAGGCAACTTTGAACCTCGGCCCACACTAGATTGGTGCGTAGTAGTTTTGCACATGTCTTGATTTTCAAGTTGTTGGAACTTGCTGTTGGAAAAATATTGGAAACCGAGACGCATTCATTTTAGACTAATTTTAATGGTTAATGTAATGGCAGGTATTTGGAAAGGATTGAAATGCTATTGAAGAAGCAAAGACTATGGCTCTCGGTAGGCATTTTAAAATGCTTCTATGTTTGAAAATATAAGGTTACTCTAAGTCTTTTCTCTCTCTCGTCATATCTTGTTTGAAAATTTCAAATCGGATTCACTGATCTTAGCCTGAGACTAAAGGCTCAGGGTTGATATGTTTTGTTTGTGCACATTTGGTTTTGTTTGTGAGCATGGCTAACCCAAGAAGCCTAAATTGGGTCTCATGTTTTCTTTTCTTTTTTCTTTTTTCTAACAATTTTAAGTAGGTACAATGTGGACTATGTTTTGTTCAAATTTGTCTGTTTTTTACCAACACATGCAAAGTTCCTGATTTTGATGCTATGACTATTTAATTTACAATATGAATTTTTCATATTCAAACCATGAGTTCTTGATCCTTTTGGGTTTTATCTCTAGTGCTGGAAAGCCAACATTTAAAATTCTTTACACAAATCCCCTATTTTATTCTAAGGTCTCAAGGTCTCATACTTGGTTTTAGAAGGTACTATAAACCTTTAGTTCGCATTTCTATTTTATAACAATATGGTGTTCTCACCTCTTGCTTGTAGTTCATGTCATGGTATTGTTTTCCATGCCTATGAGTGTTGTATGTACTCTCCTTGAGCAAAACATGTTTGTTGTGATGGCGTAGCTCTATTCTCTAGCAACAACTCATTGTTGTTGATTAAGGATGACTGCATCGAAGCTCAACCTCCTCAAGGCCATAAGCTTAGAGTAAGAATCACTTCTTTCTTCAGTCATCTTGATTTGGAATAAGCATACTAAAGCACGTTAAAATTGTATGATGTGTTGATTTTTGTGCTCCATAGTTTCAACTTGGGTTCAAGGTTGTTTACTGATATTGACTTATAAAATTGTATTGTGGTGTGGATGTAGGTGAGGTTAGAGTTGTCTGGTAAAGATACACATCCGGAAAAGATACCATGGTGAGAAGACTTGCAAAGAATGCTCCACCACTACTTTGGTTCCGGAAATGGTTGTCAGTTTTTTTTTCCCTTGGTTTTCTTGAGCTTTAGGGCTTCTTTTTTGTGTAATTTCTAGGAACAAGTGGTTACATTCAACTAAAACACTTGGTTTTATTGCTAGTGTAGGTGTTTATTGCATATCACATAGCAATAAATTGTTGACATACGTGGTTTGTGCAACAATATTGTTTCAGGAGTTTGGGCAGTGAAATTTGGCAGAGCTTAGTTGAAGTAGATAGTAGTACGGTAGAGGACAAGTCCATAGGGATAGGTATTGTACCATGACTATTGTAGTAAATGTAATCATTATGGACAATGTTTAAATAAACATGACTTTTCATTTCTAAGAGGAAGTTATGTTCCTATTGCCTGAGGAATTCTACTGCAGTGGTTATTTGTAACTTATATGAACTGTAGTGACATTAGTACAAAATTTTGCGTATTTCTTTAAATTTTAAAGCTATACAAAGGTCTTTTGGCATTTAGACTAAAGAAAACACGTTTTCAATATTGTAACAGCTTAAAAATGATGTCGCACGAAAAACACATTGTATTAGTGTGGCTTTAAAGACAATTCAGACACGACATTTGACAACTATACGGAGTGAAGAATTCACATGTTTTCAATAATTGTCTCAATCTTGTTGAATCAGTACTAGATATCCACTTGTACGAGCATGATGTCATATCAGTGCAGTTGTGATGAACGACTCAAGGATGCAGAATCAGTGCAAAAAATACACGCACCCATGAAACATCGGAAATCGCACTGAAAACGTTCAAAATCTGTGGGGTCCAAAATTCCATAGTACATCTGTAGAGGGTGCCAATTCCAGGTCAAAGGTCTGCCAATAAGATGAACAATGTAGAGATTGACAATGTCACTTGTATGCGTACATTGTACCCATTGCTTCGCTTCATTCCATCTTTCTTGGGAAGCATTTCCCCCTCTTTTATCCAATCTGTTGTTGCACCATATAGCTGGGTGCAATAGGACTCTTTGGCACTTTGTCCGTGATTTGCATGTTTAGTGTATTTGAAACCTTCATTAGGAATTTTGGACCCTACGGATTTTTATTGATTTTAGTACGTTTATCGTTAAACACTGAATCCGCACGTCATACGTGGTTTTTAAAGTGCCATTATGATACGAAAGTGACATGCAATATGAAGATCTCAAAGCAATGTTTTTACAATGATTATGAAAACAGTGTTGTTTTAGCACAAAATTTGTGCTTGACGGAATCCGTGCGTTAATCGTGTATCTATATTACATGGCTAATAAGACACAGACAATAAGCGATTTCCTTTAATGCAGATCTAGTATCGTATACGTATCATGTCAATGCCTTTTATTATATCTAAGGCCTTATTCGTTAAATTGAGACAAAGTGTAGTCTCAATTTTATCGTCGACTCGAGGATAAACCATTGTAACTGTTCAGGTTTGCGACTATTCGGTAATTTGAGACTTTAATATATTAATATATATAAAAACCTTTGATTGCCCAAAGGTTATAGTCTCATCTTATCGTCGACTCGACGATAAATGACTATAGTTGTTTTAGGGCTGAAGTCTCAAAATGACCATTTTGTCTCAATTTAACGAATAAGGCCTTATCTATGCGATTTTAGCATCTATCATAGTGCAAATTATTTTCGTACGAAATCGGTGTAGTTATAGTACAACATCCATGTGGAGTCATATGAAATCCATTGCCATTTGGTGGCATCAATCAAAACAAATTCAGTTGAGAATTATTTCAAATTTCAAATTTGAGAATGAGTGACTCATATTTCTCTACATCACTTGCATTCAAGGGTGTTTTTGTACTACAATAGCATCTTTTACTTCTCGACAAAAAAAGATTATAATGTTTTAAAACTATTAATTTATTGATGAAATATAATAAATAGAGAAAATATCAAAAAATATATAAAAATTCTTAGAATCTTTTTAAAATATTCCAGAATATTCCTAAAATCTTCTTTTATAAATCCTTATGGTCTAATTTCCCAAAATGTTTTAAGATCTTCATTTATAGAATTTAGAAGCAATGAACATTAAAAATTCATTAAAATTACATTCTGTATTTTTAGAATTCATAATTTGGTATTATTCGTTATCATTGTACTTTTCATTATAGGAGCCAAAAAAGAAAGATGTAGAGAAAAGAACAACATAACTTTTCCAAAATAGAAAAATTTGTAACACAAGAAAATGTAAAGGTGTTGTTTTTTTGAAATTTCCTCTAGATCGAGTTTACCTTGGATTGGCATGATTCAAATTGGGTTCGAAAGCATACTTGATTTTCTATCAGAAAATAATCATAATTCAATTATATTTTTAGACTTTTTAGTCTTGGGCAACTCATAAAAGGGGGCATTGACCAAAACATGATCTCTTGAAGCATTGCAAGGTAAATTGAGTTTAAAATCAGACTTTCTTTTGAACTTAATTTCGGCAACTTTAAAAAAAATAAAATTGCAAGAGCTTTTAATTGCTCGCTACAACATTCAGAGCATTGAATTTTTTTTCATTTATTCCCTCAAGTTATGCTCGTAACAATTTAGTTCCTTACTTTCAGACTATATACCTCCCTTTCATTCCTGCATTTCAAAGTGAATATCCAAGGATTTTTTTATTTTTTATTTTTTATTTTTTGGCTTTGTAATGGTATTATCGTAGTTTAATTCCAGCCCAGTCTTATAATAAACCATGTATTGCTTATACTACACATGGTTTTTATGCGTAATTTTGTACAAAGCTTCACCTTAAATTTTGCTTCTTTTGGGCTGACTCCTTCAAGTTAGACCCATGGTTTTGCTTACGACTTGCATGATGTTCTCCCTTTGCGAGGCGCTACGCGAGCTGAACCACGAGCTTGAAGCTTCTCGATAGAAGCATTCGGTGTGCAAAGATGGAGGGTTCTCCACTAGCTAGCCAGGTTACGATCGTTTTTTTCTTCAATATAATGAGTACTGTGTGTTTTGTTTGCTCTTGGATGATTTTGGTTTTTTGGACTTGTGATTGCAATAACACGTTGAAGTTGCCTGTAAACACCTCGTATGCTCATTCTAACCCCTGGTTGTGGCGTTGGATTGTATAGGTACATGTGAGGGTGGCTTCCTCTTGTTCCTTCCTTTTGACTCTTGGACAGACTACACACTATCAAGAATTCCCATGCGTTTTGCCTGGTTCCTTCTTTCATGACTTCTCAACTTCACTTTGCCCCTTGTAGTTTGTTAATAAGTTGTTGTTACCATTTGTGTTTACTTTGTCTGCTGTTACTTGCTTTATAACACGTTGATATGTTATTTTGCTACTTGGTCGTGAATCTAGCCCCTTTGTGTGGTTAAATTATGCCCTTGAAGATTCTCAATAAAATATGATTTAACTGGTTCCAAAGCTTGGCTTTGCTTTGTACTTGTCCCATTTTACCTTGATTTGACTAGTTCCAAAGCTTGGCTTTGCTTTCTACTTGTCCCATTTTACCTTGCTTTGCGCAGTTTTGCTTAGAAAAGAGACTTTGTACTACTATGCTTTGAAAAGAGATGTACCAGAAAAGCGCTTTTATTTTTAATTAGACCCACAACTCATTTCCCTAACATACAATCAAAAAAATTCAATTGAAACAAAAAGGCATATATGTTGAAATGTCATAGAGGTAAAAAAGTTGAAAAAAAATACAAAAACTTACAATGAACAGAATGATTTTGGTTGATTCAAACATAAAATGAAAAAAAGGATTTGAAAAAAAATGTTTTTCCAGCATAAAATAAGAAAACATTACAAAGAAATATTTTTAAAATTGCTAAAAATATGCAAATTGAAAAAAAGAAGCTTTCAAACATTATGATTTCATCAAAATAAAAATTTTGAATGATTTTGAAGATTTTTTTTAGGTATAGAAAAAAGCTTGTATAGTGTAGTGCAAAAAGAATTTGGAACAAAATATTTTTTTTACATTGCTAAAAACATTTAAAGTTTGCTGAAAAAATAAAAATAAAAATAAAAATCTCACGGCGTTTAAGATTTTGGCAAAAGAGAATAAAATTTTAAAAAAATTGAATTTTTTTTAAGATATAGAAAGATGTTTACATGATCTTGTGCAAAAAATATTTGGAAAAAAAGTTCTATTTAAAAAAAAAAATTGCCAATGGTTACATTTCTTCATAATTATTAAGAAAATTCAATTGTTTGCATGAAGACTTCTATGTGGTTTGGTCGTTTAGAGAATGATTTGTACTTGAGAGGTCTCGTGTTCGATTCCAGGTACCGGAGATAGAGCCTGGGAAACCTTAGTGGGCTCCACTGTAGTTCAGGCAATCCGAGTAGTTGGATTGGGCAGCCTATAATAATGATAGACCTGAGCAAAGAAAAAAATTATGGACAAAGTGGGGATGATTGTGCCAAAACATTAGCACGTCATTGGAGAAATGCAAAGATGTTGGCAAAAACGTAGCCGTTTATCAGGATGTCAGACGGGACATCCACACAAATACGCAAATGCCACGATGGCAAGGGATTATGGATTGACCGTAGGTAAGTCCTTGAAATTTATTGGCATGTGAGGTAATATGCAGCTCTGATGTAAAAATTTTAGTAGAAAGGGCAAGATTTGCCAGTTCAAAAGAAAAAAAGACTTCATTGAATTTTATACTCTTTATTATTTTTGGATTATAATTTTATTTTATGATATAAAAAACTTTGGTATATTGTTATTATGACTACTATTTTATAATCCCAGTATTTTTCATTTGTCTATTTTGTATAAAATTGTAATATAATATTATGGTATGGAAAATTCCACGTCATACTTTGTCTACACCAACGTCACTTCCAACATCCGCTTCATCAACGTCACAATGGCATATACACGTTTCATTGGACATCCCTACATCACAAATTTTGGACCCCACTAATTTTGAATGATTTCAGTGCAATTTCTAATATTTCATGGGTATGTTCATTTTTTGCACAGATTCCGCATCGTTGCGTTATTCATTACAACTGCACTAATATGACATCATGCTCGTACAAGCGGATATAGTACTGATTCGACACGATTGATACATCTATTGAAAACGTATGAATTCTTCACTCTTTATAATTGTCAAATGTCGTGTCTTAATCGTCTTCAAAGCCACACTGATGCAATGTGTTTTTTGTGCAACATCATCGTCTCTATATCTAGAGTTTTTTTCTTTCTATATCTAAATTTGGTCAAAATGATTTTATTAGAAAAATAAAAATAAAAAACATTTTAGGCTATATCCAAACAATATTTTGAGCTGCCCAGTCCAATTACTCCGGTTGCTCGGACTAACAGTGGGGTCCATAACAGTTTCCCAAGCTCTATCGCCAGTGGTAGGAATTGAACTCGAGACCTTCTAACTACAAACCATGCTCTAAACCACCTTAAAGTCTTGATGCAAGCAATTGAACTCTTTTGGTTATCATAAAGGATTGAAACCGTTGGCAATTGTTTTGCCATGCATATGTAATTCTTCTTTCAATTTTTTTTTGCACAACAACACGCAAGCTTCCTTCTATATCTAGATTTTTTTTCGGAATATTTTGAAATTTTATTTTTCTTGGCCAAAATCGTGATGGGAGATCATGGTTGTGAGTTGGTTTTTATTTTTATTTATTTTTATTATTTTTATTATTATTATTATTTTTTGCAGTGGACTTTGAATGTTTTTAACAATTTGAAGTTTATTTATTTTTTCCAAATTTTGTTTTGCACTAGATTATGCAGGACTTTTTCTACATCTAGGATTTTTTTTCAAAATATTATGAATTTATTTAATTTTTGCCAAAATTGTGATGGCTGTGAGCTTTTTTTTTATGCAGAATTTTGATGCTTTTTAGCAATGTAAAAAAGAATTCCAATTTTTTTTTCGCTGTAGATTATGCAAAAAAAATTCTGTATCTAGAAAAAATTTCAATTTTTTTTTAATTCTTATTTTTTTTTCCAAAATCTTAAAGGTTGTGAGGTGCTTTTTTATTTTCAGTAGACTTTAGATGTTTTTAGTAATGTAAAGAAATATTTTTATTCCAAATTGTTTTTGCGCTCCATTATGTTAGCTTTTTTCTACATCTAGAAAAGAAATTCAATGGTTTGAATGTTGTAGCAAGCAATTAAAAGCTCTTGCAATTCTATTTTATGAAAAGTAGCTCAAACTGAGTTCAAAGAAAGTCTTATTTTAAACTCAATATAACTCGCAATGCTTTGAGAGATCATGTTTTGGTTGATGCCCCCATTTATGAGCTCCTCGAGACTACAAAATTAAGAATATTATTAAGTTATAATTATTTTCTAATAGGAAATCAAGTATGCTTTCAAACCCAATTTGAACTGTGCCAAACTAAGTTAAACTCCGCATAGGGAAAGTTAAAAAAAAAACAACACTCTACATTGTCTCGTGTTACAGATTTTACTATTGAAAAAGTAATGCTGTCCTCATCTCTACAATCTGTTTTTGCTCCTATGATGAAAAGTACAATGATAACCAATAATGCCAAATTTTGAATCCTAAAAATATTAAATGTAATTGCATTGAAATTTTATTGTTCATTGCTTCTACATTCTACTTATGAAGATCTAATTTTTTTTTTGGGAAATTAGATCTTAAGGGTATTTTAAAGAAGATTTTTAATGTCCCAAAGTTCATCTTAATGAACATCCACAAAGCAACAATGCATGTTTGCTGAGACGTCCACTTTGACACACTCGAGGACATTGCCAACGTCCGGGATGACATGCCAAAAGCACATACATTACATTTCGGGATGTCATACAGAACGTCCCTAGGAATGGTTAGACGTTTCTCTGAACATAGCTAGATGTATCCATGTGAAACATCTAGGATGCTTCTGTATACGTTACGCTAGATGTCTCTACCGACATCCGCCAAAACATTGCGGGCGACAAAGATGAGAACAAATTAGAACGAATGTCTCACTCGATGCAACGACACTAGCGTGCGAGCCTAGAGTGAAGAGCCCGAGAGCGGAGAGCGGGGATTTGGAGAGCCTAGAGCCTAAGATTCATCTGAATTTCAAGAATGACACTAATCTTAGAAAAAAAAATCTGTTTTTAGATTATTTACTATTTATAGTAAAATATGGTACCCTATGACCTCTAGACCTATAACCGTGGGTTAGTGCTTAGTATGATACAATGTTTTTAGTCAACCTGCAAAAATTGAATAATTATAGGGTACATGGAATGAAATTTTACCCCATCAGGGAAACCTCTTGATAAGAGATAACAAATGGAAAGTGAATAGCTAGACGTATAATTATGTAATTTTTTTTTTGCTTTTTGTCTAATACATAGTTATAGTAGTCAAACTTATTGGGCAAGCTAGTACTTCAACCAATTCAAAATAGGGCTTCAACCATTCAAAATAGGAAGCTATTGCTTCTAATTCTAGTTTCCCCGTCTAAACACCAATTGTGACTCATTCTTCAATCCTCGGTCTTGATGATCCTGGCCGCCACAAGATTTTTTTAAACCTCATCCAAGCTGAGAGTAAGAGCATGGATGTACATGTCAACTTTATAGTCCAGCTTGCAAAAGAAACGAAAGATATAGTAAAGGTGTTTGCAGTTTACGTAGTGGCCACGCCTCCCAATATCTGCAGAGTTCATTCTAGCATAATGTGGGCTACATGACGGAAATTTACACTATGTGATATTGTACAAATTTTTGTCGGGCTTCACCGCGGACGAAAGCACGATGATGGCACCAAGGTCGGGGTAGGAGAGGAGGTTGACGAGGAGATTATTCGCCTTCACGTTTCTTGCGCTCTCCCGTTGATTGCGGCGAGCTTCCGTGGGAGCCTTGGTGTTTCGTTGCACATTTTTGCCGTTTCGGGAGGATAGGATCTTGTCAGCATGCAATGGCCTTGGGTAAATCTACAGCATCGGCTCAAACATCTTCGACGTTGTAAAGAGGTGTTAAGGTGAAAGGACTATAGTGGACTCAAGACAAAACCCAGCCTCCTGGAGCTCTAGGATCTCCGAACGCGTAAGGTCCGTACCCGAGAGGACGGGCCAAACGTTTGGGATTTCTGAGCGGTCTATGACAAAGAAGCGCTACGGTCCTATGACAAATCCTGCGATTTAGTCAGTACAAAACCAAAAATCAATTGTTTGATGTTTAGTCCCTTTCTACTCCGTCCTCGTGCCTCGGTAGGTTGGAGCAGCTGTAGCCTTACCGCCCTTCGCAATCAACATCTTACACTTGTTTATATGACATGCTTGTACTGCATGACACTGCAATCTGAACTTGTGTGATATCCTTGCAATGTGCTATTTCAAGGCCAGATAGAGCAGTCTAGGAATTGGGAAATTGTAAGATGGTATTGCTGAATCGTGGGAGCCGTGCCGGAATCCAATGTGACGATCCAACTCAGGGCAGGGACTGGAACCATGTCCACCTTCCTCATACAACCTTTGACTGCTCTAGCACTGGCATGGTTGTTGGCTTGCTTGACGAATGAGCTCTTTTTGTTGCCGCGGACATTTTTGCTGTGCTGCCGCTTAGGAACGTCATCAGGGAATGCTGGAGTTGCATAGGTTGACAAGTCAATGGGGAGAGGGTGGTCTTGGAAGAGCCTTCGCGGCAATATGACCTCCCGCTGTGGAAGTCAAAAACTTGCATTCTCTTGGGCAAGTACCTCTTTGCTTATAAGATAAGTGCCATTATTGACGGGCCAATTCTCAAGGATCTCCAGGCGGGACATAACCTACTTTCTACAAGTTCCTTTGAGACACCTCTCAATGTCGTCGTTGCAGAAGAAAAATTGCATGCGGTCCATGCGGTTTTTCTTGTAATTGTCCATCAAGCTTGTGTACGTAGGAGCAGCAGTAGACTTTTCGTCCTATATGATTCGAGCAATGCACTTCTTCTTAGTGATAGCCTGTTGCGCGAAAATGCCTTTGCAGATGATTTTGGAAGCCTAGCAATGAGCCATTGACTCTCATCACAAATCGTTTCTTGCATGGAAGTAACTTGGTTTAGGGCTGCTGCAGGGGTGTGGGCTGGTAATTGCACTTGCACATCCAACTTCTCTTATGCTTGGGAAGAGTCCTCTAGCCCCATTGGAGAGGGTGGAAGGTTTAGGGCGTTGTTGTTTGCAAACCTTGTCTGGATTTGAGGACGCGAGATGCTGATCATATCAAGTTTGTGCAAGTCAAATTCCGAGCCAATGGGAACGTCTGCTTTCCGCTTCAACGAGAGGTAGACTTCCTTTCCTTCAAGTTGAGGCATTCGAGTGCAAAACTCCTCAGCACCCAACATCTTCACTAATGCTTAGTGTAGGAATTTTGAGTTCCCCGTGCGCTCTGTAGACTTTTGTGCGATTTCAAGCTTCAGTTCTTCTTTAGTAGGGCCTGTTCTTGTTCTATCTCCCTTGAGGTATTGGTAGTACACGACGCTCTGCATGAAGGAGCGGACGAAGTCATCAACTATTGCGACATATAGGTCTGATCCTCGATCACGGGATTGTTGTTTCCATTTGTTGTGGATACTTTCGGCCAAGTTGCACGACGACATTTCAGCCAACTCGTCCTTTGTAAGGTCCAAGTATAGGGGAAACAATGCACTTTTACAGTTTTGATGTGAAATGCGGTACAAAAGACATGACAGAGAATTAGGGTTTACGGGTTAGGGTTTAGGAGCTTACCAACTGCATAAAGCCTCTCCTTTGGCGGTATCAAAACACTACTAGAATCAAGGGGGTACAACAACGTTTTCAAGCAACGTTCGGACAAGAGCCCCGCTGGATTGAACAAACGGTGCTGTCGCGGGGGCTGGGGCGGGCTTCACACTTTTCGAGCAACGTTTGCGAGTTCTCATGGGCTGCCACCGTTTCCAGAGTTCCCATGCTGCTACAGTTGAAGGTTCAAGGTCTACAACAGTTCTTAAATTGGGGAATTACTGTGCTTTGGCACGGTAGGGTCGGCTTTATTCACCATGGTAGGGCCAGCGTTGTAACTTTGTTTTGGGCAGTTGTAACGACACGTCCTCGTTTGGTGCAAGTGTGTTGATTTCTAACTTGTTATATGTGCTTTTAGTTTCACAATATATATAATAGATTCTTAAATGGACTATGCAAAAAAAATACTCCAAACAAAACACTTAGGCCTGATGGCTGCATTTTCCCGTAATTGCAATTCCTAATAAAAAATGTATAAGTTAGCAACATCCCAATAACATATGGGGTATTGTATTTTTAAAAAAAAAAAACTTGAGGGTTTTCCCATAGATGTTGCGCACCCAACCATGAAAACTACTTCCTAATCTTCATCCCTGCACTCATGGCTACAATGATTGCTACTTGCAATTCCTAGTCAAAAAGCATGGAGTTTGCAACTCTCAATAACATATGGAAAATAATTTTCATAAAAAATAAAAAATAAAAAAACAAAAAAACAAAGAGGAGGGTGGTCATAAAGATGTTATGCACCCAAATCTGATAATAAATTTCCAAAATGGAGTTTTCGGACTTATGGTTGAATTTTCCAATAATTGCAAATGGTATTCCTAATGATGTTAGGCACCCATCTATGCAAAAAATTCCACATCCTGGAGTCCTGGGACTCATGGCTCTATTTTCCACATTTTGCAAATCCTAGTCAAAAAACATAGAGTTACCAACATCCCAATAATATATGGAAAAGTATTTTTCATACATAAAAACAAAATTTGAGGGTGTTTCCAATGTTGTAAGTCATCCATCTGTGCAAAAAAAAATCCAAAATGCAGTCCCGGGTCTCATGGTTGCATTTTGCACCAAAGTCAAAGAACATAGAGTTAGCAAAATCCCAATAACATATGGAAAATTATTTTTCTTAAATATCAAAAAAAATTGAGGATGTTCCTAATGATGTCAGGCACCCATTTGTGCAAGTGAATTCCAAAATGGAGTCCCGAGACTCATGGCTTCATTTTCTACATATTGCAAATCCTAGTCAAATAGCATAGAGTTATCAAAATCCGTATAACATATGGAAAAATATTTTTAAAAAATATAAATCAATTTTGAGCGTGATCCCAATGATGTTAGGCACCCATCTGTGCAAAAAAATAAATGAAATGGAGTCCCAGGACTTTTGGATGCATTTTCCACTTATTCCGCAATGTTAGTCAAAAAAACATAGAGTAGGCAACATTCCAATAACACGTGGCAAATTGTATTTCATAAATATAGCCGTGTTTTGCGGTTGTTCCCAATGCTTTGAAACAACGAACCGTGAAAATGAATTCTCAAATGAGTTTTCTGACTCACGGGTACAATTTCCAAAAATTGCATTTCCTAGTCAAATAATGTAGAGTCGGCAACATTCCAATAACACGTGGCAAATTGTATTTCATGAATATAGTAAGATTTTGAGGTTTTTTCCAATGATGTTCGGCCCGAACCTTTGCCAAAATATTATCCTAAAACAAATTCCGGGACTCATGGTTGCATTTTACAGTATTTGCAATTTCTATTCAATAAACACAGATTCCCCAATGTTTCCTAAAAAAATATGGAATACCGGGTTCCTATAAAACAATTAATAAAAGGTGGTGTTGCCATAGCTAACTCAAGTGATGTCATTGAATGGTTACTAGAATTGTAAAAATATCATCTACAGTTACTTCTTGAATTTCGGCCGTGCATAAAGAATAAATAGTTCATATGCTGTACTACACTTTCCTGCATAGAGGGAAGTTCAACGAACGTATAGAAGGCACATATTATAACACATCTATGGTTCGTTCCATACCCCTCAGGATTTTAAATGTCAAAAATGCCTTCTAAATTTCATTACAAGGTATGACATAAACTTTCATATCAAAATTAGATGGGATGAATTTGTAATGATGTATTCTTCATTTTTGAGATGTTTAAACATTTTTTAAATCCTTATCTCTATTACCTTGGTTAAACAAAATGATACAAATTTCAAAATTGAAAGCCGAAGGTTTACCTAAAACCTTTACATGCAGTAAAAAATAAATGGGGTAAATTTCCTCTTCAAAAACCTAAAACTTTTGCAATAACCTAGGGTATCAGGGACACAAGAACTCAAGAAGAAGAACAAGAGAACAAGAACAAGAGCATGAACAAAGACCCAAGAACAAGAAGTGCAATAGTACACAAGAGTGATTCTCAAGAAAGTATATTGAATTAAATCGATAGTTGAATAAGATTCAAGACAAGGCAATACTCAAGGTTGCTCCTAACTTGTGTTGACGAGAGTGAGGAGTCCCTCATCTCGTCCCCTAGATATACTAGTACTAAGGAAGCTTCTGAAGGGGCTTCCTAGAGACTATGAGAGTCCCTAGGAAGTATCTAGAAGATCCTAAAAGTCTAAGGACCTATAGAACTTCTAGAAGTATTTTAGAAGGTTTTATATCGGTGGCAATACCCATCACGAACTAGTTTTGAACACAATAATTATATCACTGTAGCAATACTCATCACAAACTAGTTTTGGACACAATAATTATATCACCGTGGCAATATCCATCACTAAGGCAATACCCATCACTAACTAGTTTTGGACACAATAATTATATCTCTAGTTTTAAGGCCTAGTCTTTGCAATAGCCATCTCAAGGTTCTATGTCCGTAACATAGGGTGGTGGTGTTTCTGTTTATGGTCGGTTTAGGGTGCCTCAGCCTTAAAGTGGCAATAAATGTGCTTTCATTTTTAAATTCTATGCTCATATGGCAACTGAAGTGTGTAATTCATTTACCTTTGGACCCTGGTAATATGTTATTTATAGGCTCTACCTCTGTTCAATAGGCTGGCATGTTCAGTGGTTTATTGGCAAATTCACAATTACGAAGAAAGTATTGACAAATAATATCCAGCTACTTCCAATAAATTCTGTGAGTGTGAAATCAAATAGATCTTGAGTTGACTATCCCAACACTTAAAATCCAAACATTGTACTTTTTTTCTATCTAATTGGTAAAAACTCTTCCATCTAATTGGAGTAAAAGTGAAGCTAATCACCAACAGACTACCTTATATATTCCTCATTCCCACTGTCAGATGTGGTATCTGATATCGTCTCCTCTGAAATTAATTGTTCTCCAATATATCTACGAATAACAGATCTATGCGTCAGTGTGTCTATTTTTTGTGGCTCCTGCGATGCTAAAACATTGACATCCAATTTGTATTCATATTCCTCTTCCTCTGACTCCGATTCCTAATCGTCATCATTGACTTCTTCATTTGACTTTGGTTCCTCGTTCACAGAATCTTCACTGACATGCTCAATCCCTTGGTCGTTGTTGGATACGCCAGTTACATCTCTTGGTTGTAGACCCTGGTCTTCTTCACTGCCAATTTCACCATCTCTACTACCACCTGCAGCTGGGAGTCCTTTAACAACATGGGTTGATCTTGGCTCCATTTCTTTAATTAGATTCCAATCCTTGTTGATTCTATCTTCAATAAAAAAACCTTGCTCGCAATCCTCTGGGTACATGAATGGTTCATGTGTTGGTAAGTGTGAAGGAAGGGTAGTTCTGGTCTTCACATGTAGGAAACCACATTCATCCTGTACTAAATGACCTGCGGGTTGACTAGCTATCAAACCACTTTCCTTTCAAGAGGGTTATCTGGAAAGAGGTGGAATGGACTTGAACTGTATTTTCTATACGCCCAAAATATTGTGTCGCTGTATTTTCGTCACCGTCAGAAGTATTGTCATGGAAATGTGCACTAATTCCTATAAAATGCCACGAAAGCCAATGTTAGAGACATATTATCGAATTCCGACTAAGTAGTGTTTGATATGTTTAATGATTTTAGGGTATATTTTAATTTTTTTTTTTTTCATACTTACCTTTTATTTTAGATGTTGTTGTTCCAAACACTATTCAGAAGAAGCTTTCTGACTTTATTCTTATGATACACTTTTTGAATAATTATAATAATTTCCCCCAAGGTTTTATTTGGTTTCAGTTTCAAGTTCTCATTGTGCTGTACCTGTGTACATTCCGGAGATGTTCTTTGTTATGGTATGATATTTCACTCGCGCAGAATCCAGTGATTGGACTCCAATCACACATGTGAGTACGTTTACAGATTTGGGTTAAATTAAGTGTCGTTATCAACATTCTAATCCAATTTCGTCAATTTTAGTAGTACACTAAATAGGTATATTAGTGTTAGATAATTATAAGATTTGAAAATATTATAGATTGTTACTCTCGACAAAAGAAATTACCAAAGACATTGATTCCAAAACTATTGAAATATCCCCATCTTGACCAATATAGAGAGTAAAAGAATTGGTCAATAGTAAAAACTTACAACATGTTTATGTAAATTAGTGTATCTAACACCAATCTACCTATTTAGTGTATTGGTCTTATCAAAATTGCGGATAAAAATATTTTATAATCAATCACATTGTATACTTTAACTATGTATAATAAAATTATGTGAATGCAGGAATCTGGGCAAGTTAAGGTAAGCTCCATCCAGTTCTAGCCTAGCTGTTGTACTACACTGCCGTAGGCTTTATTTATTGAAATCGAGGCTGCATAGTTGTCATACTGGCCTGTAGTATGCTATTCTCATTCCAATCCACGCGATAGCAGATACAACAAGGCTAATTAAAACGCTAGTCGTTTACATCTACTCAATCACCGTACAAACTATGATAGAATGTAGGTGGGACCGCTAGATTATACTACTTCAAAGAGTGCTTTTTGCTCAAAGAACAATTAAGAAAAAAAAATTTAGAAATGTAGACATAAGTTTTTTTAAACTTACCAGAGTCTTACTTGTGTCTTGTTGCTCACTGTTTCCCGCGCTTGTATGCGGAAAAATTTACCCTCAACCCACATATAAGTGAAAAAACGCACCTTCTGTTGAGACCCTATTGCGAGATGATATTTTTGGTCAGATATGTTAATTCCCCTCCCTATGAGTGCTTAGATTTGAGACAATACCCAATCCTTAAAATCCGGAAGATTCTTTGAATCTTAGCCGTCGTATGTAGCTCTCCTGTGCGCCATTGCTGGGTTATTTCTAAGAACGAAATTGAAGACTTGGTGTAGAAAAACCCGCCCAAGAGGGTCTCGGTTCAACCTTCGTACTTTATAGGATTTCGGCAATAACGACCCTGTGAGTTTGGGATCATCTCCTAAACGCCATAGTTGTGGGGACTCCGGAGATAATCGGGTGGTGTACTCTGTAAGGTAGTGCATTCCTTCAAAAAGGACATGTCCTTCAGCTATGGATCTCTCTGGCGTGCCATTTGTCTCACCCACCCTTTCATGACCTTCATGTAAGGCTCTTAATAGTACATCCACCAATAATGGATGGGACCCGCTAATTCCACCTCTCTGGGTAGATGCACAATAAGATGTGGTTGAATGTCAAAAAAAACTCGGTGGTAAATGTTGCTCCATCAGACATACTAGCTCTGCTGCTTCATCTACCATGCTAGGCACTATTGCTTGTACTATCTCTTTGGAACTCAACCACCGGAAAAATGCCCCAAGTCGGAATATGATTTCTCTAATCTCTGGTGTCAAAAATCCCCTAATTGCTATAGGCAATAAACCGTGCAACAAATTGTGGTAATCATGTGTCTTCATTCCAAATATTTTATCCTCAGGGAACTTACACAGGAATGAAGACCCATACCTACGAGGTGTTTTAATACTTTTCAAAATATCAATTACCTCCTCAAAGTGCACTTTAGATAACACCCACGGAGCGGCTGCGGAGGTGTAAACATCATTGCCCTTTGCATCCACACCTGAGCGATGTGCATGCAGATGGGGCATGATGCCCATGGCCGCCATCTCCAGCCTTTGCTCCATTGAATTTCCTTTTGTGCCCTTTGCATTAGTAATAGTTTTGAACAAAACCGGACCACACATTCTTCTCAATGTGCATTGGATCTAAGAGATGAGGTATGAGGTGCTCTTGCGCACAATTAAAAAATGTAATATTAGAAAATTATCATTGTTGTGGCGAAAATATCCATAGGATTTTTTATCCCAATCCGAAGTAGTACAGTCAAACTACACTTTTATACACAATTCGGATGAAGTTATTAAATACATATTTTAATCTTGTACATGTATTACATTGCATGATTCTATAAGTTCCAATATTTTTTCGTTTCTTTTAATATAATCATCACTAAATACATAATTCTAAGGAAAAAACATCAAGAAATTCATAAAAATGATGGAAAGTATTTGCCAAAACGTATAAAATTAAAAAACATGTGCACATGGCTTTGGTGAACCAGATGATATAATTCTGCGAGATTTTTAAAATCTAATACTCCAAGTTTGTAGATGTCAATGTCCTCTGTTTTGTAACACAGGAATGGGAATTATAAATAACCATTTTGCTTGCTATATTAATAATATATTCAAAATTAGGAATTTTGAAGGTTCGTTAAAGGGGAGTGAAATTCGAGACCCATGAGAGTTTTTTTTATTTTTTTATTTTTTATTCCAATATAAACATCAGATTTAAAATCAACCCTTGAATTGAACAACAATCACCTCCTAGAAAATGTCATAAAAAATCTTACTCGTGCATTTCTAATGTGTAATGAGATGTATGAATTGTTGTTTTATGTTATTTTATTTTATTATTTTTTTTACACTCCTAATTTCTTACCGCCCAATACTCCAGCTCAAAAAAAATTGAACACCCCTTCATGGCGCTCTCCACCATAGATAGTGACCCTTCTGCAATTTTTTCCCATTGCGCAAGCCATTGCCAGCCACTCCACCTCTCTGGTGGTCCTAGGCTTGGTTCCATTCTTCCGTTGAATTTGTTCTTATGCCGCTAATGTTGCCACTTGTGTCCCCTAGACAAATACTTGCAGTGACCATGGGAAATGGTCTTCCCGAGATGCACTGTGCCATATGATGGAACTTCTTCTGGGCCGCATGGGGGGCACGCATAATAGCCTTGCGTTTGCAAGGATGATGCGAATTTGTAACCGGGACAATCGTGCATGGTCCACATCAACACCGCTCTTGCTACATATGAACGCTTTGCCTCGTTTGAAATAGACATATCTGTTACTCTTGCTCCATGCTCCCATAAATCTTTCATTTCGTCATGAGTGGCCAGACGTACACGTTAAAGTCCTTCACTTTTTTCTTCCCTTCATTGGACAGAGAGCACATGCCTCGATTAGAAGTACTTCATCATAAATAAAGGGCCAGTGAAGTTCACCACACCTTAATTACATAGGCCTGTCCTCACTCCCAATTAGACATCTCTAAACATAAAGGGTCTTGCCAGTTAAAAATGACAATGACTGCATGAATAACCAAAAAGGCTCTTGTAGGTAAAAAATGACAATGGTTGCAGGATGAAATTTAGTACCTAGTATAATGGCAGTCAATATTATGTGGCTTGCCTTAATCGCCAACCATGGTGGAATGTTCAGATTCACCAACATGATGGACCATGTGGAATGGCTAGTGCCATTGTTGCCCCACAGATTTACCCCGTCCTAGAAAAATATTCCCCAATCTATTCTTTAACTTTTGATTTGACATTTAACATTATAATAGTTATTAATTTGACACCACAATTTCATATCTAGAATCTGTATTGATATTTACAATCCATTGCACATTAGCGTTAATAATCCTAAAGGGCCCAATCCAGAATAATTTCATATTTACCCATTCCACTTTTGACAAATTAACACTAAACCTCCACATTCATTATATTTGAGTGTTTATGCAGTTCTAATTAGGCATTTAGAACACAAAATCTCCCCATCCATTCTATTTTAAAATTTAATGAAATCTTTAGAAATTTAGAATAGTACATCTCGCTAATACAATATACTTTAAAATTACAATTTTTTTAATAAACTTAGGCATATTTGCTATGCACGTTCCCATAATGAACATATAACAAACCAATGAGTTGCATGCACTAGGGACATAGGATTAGAAAACAAGGCTTTTAAAACGATCAAAACAGTTGTATGCGTTTTACCTCATACTTCGGTGCTATTGGCCGTGTCATCAATTGTTTTTCAATCACGGACATGAGCCTAACGGTGGGTCTTGGCAATTCCGCACATGCAGGCAAGGGCATATATTGTGATAATCTAGTTCAAATCCCTCTCCCATTCGTCCATCGTTCTGTCCCCCCTGGTTATTTCTACGCCTGTTTCTCCGTACATGAAGTTCTGGAAGGGGGTCTACCGACACTTGGTGTACAAGGTCTACGGGTTCAAAATCAACAACTCTTTTTTTTCGTCGAGGCATGTTGCCAAATCGACCATGAAGCCCTTACCCTAAAGTTCACAATGCAATGTATTAGTATACAAGAAAATGTACATACGTGACCTTGAATGTAGAGAAGTCATAATTGATCATATGATTTGGCATTGACCTTAGTACCATAGAAAATCGGATCTTGCTTTGTACATACGTGATAATCAACTTATGTACATCCAAGTCAATTTCTTTGAGATTTTTTTCTTGAGTGCCTAGTGATTATTCTAGTGATTGGCTACACATGGATGTAAGCCCATTAAATGCCTTGTCATCGAGAGTCCGACAAACTTGTGGCCAAACATGTTAATTTAGTAAACATTGGCCAACTCAGCGTTGTTATCCCTGCCAATTCACACACTGACCTGTCCACGTCACATACCTTTGCCAACTGAGGCTGATTTCACATGCCACCTAGGCAAAATGAGTTGCCACCTCACCCAGAAACTTGCCTAGTCAGCATAAACCCTGCGCACGTCAGCAGGTTTACATTTGCACTTACAAAACCCACGTAGTGACCATCGTCTTCTCCCTTGTTTTTCGCATCTGATTTTGGCCAACGTCTTGCCCATCGCCCTTGCGCTGCACCGTCTCTACCTCTCCAACAGCGCTGTAGTTGTAAGTGACTTAGAATTTAGCACACTCCACGCGCGTTCTGTACTTGTTAGCACCCCCGCCAAGTTGCTCTACAATCTGTTGCTCGCGATCTGTGGATTTTGCCTTGGTCCTTGTATCTCTCCTTCAGTTATTTTAGTGTGTGTTGCGCTCCATCACGTTGTTGTTCTATTCTTGAGATCTGCATTGCCTCCCTCAGGCGCTGCGGCAACCACAGAAAGAGTGCTTGTCACCTCCGCAGCGCAATAGCTCAGGGTTCAGGTCTGTGCCCTATATTTATTCCATAGCATACATCACCTTTAGACATTGCGCTGTAGAATACATTGTGTGCAGGGTCTTCAACGCGATCCCCCAAGTCTCTAGCCGCGCCAGAAGGTAAACACTATACTCCACACCCTGTGGTATATCTTTGTTGAGGCTAATTTCATAGAATGAGCCGTTGTATGGCTATTGAGCAATCGTCTAGGCAGTTCCATACTTCGTTTCTAACTGCGCATGATTTTGGGCGGTGTGTGGAAGTGCACAGATGGCGCTGTCCAAGTCTGAGAAAGGCAAGAAAAAGCTGGTGAAGGCAGATAAAAATCCTCACGTCAAAGCCAAACGCGTGCATGCACCAAAGTCTGCACCCGCAAAGGCACCAGACGACAACATGGCAAAGAATTTTCGCACTCAAGGCAAGATTGAAGAGTCTGAAGGCGCGGGCAGTCCTTCAACACGAAGGAGGAAGAAACTAAGAGAATCGCCACTGAAAGTGTTGCAAAAATCTATAGTGAGCGCATCTCGAGGGGGAAGGGGAGGTGGGCGGGGACAAGGGCGCGGCACTAGGGTCAAGAACGCAATAGTTGAAGTCTTGGCAATGGCGGATGCTTTGAAGGCGGCGGGAGGGGATGGAGCAAACGCAGAGGCCCTAGTGGCGCACACCGCAGAAAGTGAGAATAGAGTTGGTGTGAAGTCCAACGTACAGGCGGTGTACACACCACCACATTCTCCCTCAAATGGTGTGCACATCAACTTCTATCTCCCTCCGAATAGCCCATTATTGCCAGATACTCAGATAGTGACAAGTAGAATTCTCCGTTCAGAGTCCAATTCAGGAGTAGTAACTGGAACGCCGGTCAAAAGTCCTCTACCTCCTTGTTGCTTGATTCCTCCTGTCTCTCCTTCGGTCGCCCAACCTCAACCACCATTTACTGCTCCATGTGATGTCCCCCCCCGAGATAGTAGTATCTGAGCCGAAGAGAAATATCGTTGTAGACAGCACCCCCAACCCTGAGGTCATTCCACAGAATCCCACGGCAGGCCCAAGTACACCACCGAATCCTTCGCCAACTGCGCCAAGCCAGCCAGTGTGGAATTTGGGCGGAACTTCACGCCCTAGTCCCGAAGTAGCTGCAAATGTGTCATCCTCCACGCCCCCAAAGCCCACTACATCCCTCTCATACCTTTTGTCTTTCATGCTGGACCATGAAAAACAAAAATTTCTTACATCACACCCCAGAGCTCGTTTGTCAAGTTCATCACCCCCAGTGCCGCGCCAAAGCCCTGTGGCAGTAGATTCCCACAACTCTGCAAATTCTAGGAGTGTAAGAGATTTAAAGGTACTCCATAGCAAACCTCCACAAAATTTGGCAGCCAAGAAAAGACAAATGGAACGTGATGCACTAGAAAACCAAGTGCGCCATGAGAAAGGTGTGGATAGAATTATAGACTTTGCATTGCGTAGACAGGCTAGAGAGAGGGAAGAACATGAGAAGAAAACACGAGAGGCACAAGAGAGAAAAACAGGAGATGCTAATGTAGCAGTCGATGCCCAGACAATAGTTGAGGGAGTTCATACTCTAGCGGACAAAACCAGCCCTGTCGAGAAAGACAGTGCTCCTTCGGTCCCAGATGTGGCGTTGCCATGTGTAAGCGATGCAGAGGAAGGAGACTTGGGCTTGCAGGTAGAGGGCAACAACAACCCGATTCTCCATTCTCTCACGTGCCTAAACAAAGCGGCTCCTACTGAAGGACCCGCAAAATACAAGAAGAAGAAGGCCCTGCGAGAAAAGTCTAAAACTGACAAGTAGAAGAAGAAGGGCGGTTCATAGAAAGTGTTGGGGTCCACGTCTAAAGGCAAGGGAACTGACAACTGTGGGCATAGTATACTAGTTGAGGACTTGGTCCAGGAATCTCCACTTCCGGCTTAGGAGGCGGGGCTCCAGTCATGTGCTAACCCCGATGTGGCAGGCCCGTCACAGCCCCCCATGCCGTCAAGTGCTGCTGTTGCAGCCCAAAAAAAACCCCGACGCAAGCACAGGAGGACCAAGGCACATCCTAACCATTCCAGCGGAGGGTCAAAGGAATCAGCATCTCCTCAAAGTGTTTCTCAACACTCAAAGAAGTCAGAGGACTCCGTCACACGGGCCACATAGGGCACGGCTGGAGATATCCCTCCCTTTGAAGTTAACACACTCGCAGCGCCCACTAGAAGTTTTGTAGACCATATGAAGCAATATGCTTTTGACTAGGCAAGTAAAGAGTTCCAATGGCACGTGAACTGGAACCGCCAGTGCTTTGAGCTAAAGGCAGGGTTCATTATGAGACTAAGGAAGGTGTACCCTGCGCCATGGGAGTCCAAAACAATCCTCAACGCAGTGGGAGCCAATTTGACGGAAAGACATTGCCGGTTGAAGAAAAAAATTTGAGACTTATAAGAATTGGAGGACAGTGCCAAGATCTACGGGGTGCACTGCCTTTTCCTTCCAAAAAACTTCTGAGTTGACAATGGATGCAAAGATCAACCACAAGGCTAAAGTTTGCCATAATGCAGCGAACAAGAGGATGAAAGAAGTGGGGTACTCTCACAAATGCGGGCCAACCGGACTGAAAGGCCTAAGCGACCGATTTGTAAGTGACTTCCCATAACCCATTCTCAGTTTTTATTTTATTTGCTAATCAGCTGGTTTGTATACTTTAATATGTGGCTCAGCCATTGACAACCTCGTGGTTGTAAGGTAACTTCTAGTAATAGTGAACAAGAAGACAGGTTTCACATGTTCTGTTTTGGACTCCTTCTATTTATGCTGTAAGGTAGCCAAAGCTCATGTCTCTCCTTGTAGTTTGATTTAAGTCTACTTTTAATCTGAATTTAATACAGTAGACAATTTTTTGCTGTCCTTGCATGGTTGTACAGGTAAAACTTAGATTTACCTAGGGATATCACTTCGTACACCCCAACGTCTAGTACTTGTAATAATTTATATTCAAAATCAAGTGCAGCCAGTGGATTGACGTTGTTGTGGAGGAAGCTGTTGTACTAATGTGTATGTTAGAACACTTAGTCTTTATTCTTACTAGTGTATATGCTGTAAAACGAGAGTCATCCATATCTTCACATCATGCTAGACTGACTTGTAGTATGAATGAGCCCCAAATCAGTTTCGTTTTCAACTAGTTGTATATATAGTTTAAGTAACATCAGGCAAGAATTTGATTGGTCTTCGCTAACTTATGGATTTAACATGAAATTAGAAGGAAGAATCCTTTTTTAGGACGCGCTGTTAGTGGTACTTGAAACAATGATCATGTGTGGATATGGATTCTCCTTGGACTTTTTGTAGTACTAATACAAGTTTATGTAGTGAATTACTTGTTATTTTGTATTTTGAAAATTATCAAAGGCTGTTTTCTATGGTTGAAATGAGGTTCAACCATGGTTGAATTATCTTTTAGAGAAACAGTTAATCATAATCAGAAATTGAATACATTCTAGGTTCATATTTAGTATTGGTTGAATCTATACTAGAAGCAGGTTCAAGAATGTCATTAATTTATTTTTACTTACTTCTTTTCATACACTTAGTGTTATGGTTATGTGCTTCGTACATGACATGTTACATCAGCCATGCGTTACATTTGGTTTTGGCTGATGGTGACCGTACTAACCAAAGTAGTATTATGCCGGATTTGACTTTTTAGATACTTGCATGGACCGAGAGCAAGAATGTTGCTTCAGCCATGATATTTTCTTGTCCTTGGCA
The DNA here is from genome assembly GCA_022496805.1 of Pohlia nutans. Taxonomy (NCBI): domain Eukaryota; kingdom Viridiplantae; phylum Streptophyta; class Bryopsida; order Bryales; family Mniaceae; genus Pohlia; species Pohlia nutans. The sequence continues at coordinate 4,892,893 of CM040106.1, read as the reverse complement.
AACATCTAGTACTACTGTAAATAACATGTACTTATTTCTAACATGTGTTTTTAATTTCGTTGTCTTTATACATCTGATGGGTAATTTCTGGTATGGATAACATTTGTTTCATGGAGGACTTGTAGTGCTACTGAGAAATGAATGCCATCTTCTCTTATTTTTATGTTCTGATTGTTTCAATAATCCCCAACTAGGTCCAGAGTCTACACGGGTTTGTTTTGCAACGTTTAATGTCAGTGCCTTGTCGTTATAGTCAAATATGAAGTTCAACCATGGATGAGTTTTGGAATGAAGTAACTTACAGAAGCAATCAGAAGTATTGGATAGGTCAATTATAATTATAAGTTTCCTCTTTTCTCATTTGAATATGAGGTACACCTGTATGGATAAATTGAGACCGAAATCATATTCTAGAACTAATAATAATTTATTCAATTTTGTTTCTTTCTACCCGTTGATTCTTTAGCTTACTTTGCATTAGGCATGGATTTTGTACGTTACCGCTAACATTTGTGTGTGAATAATGAGCAGATTTTCTTTTGACAACCTTTTTCTGAAACAAGATTCTATGAACACTTGAAAAGGTGGACAAGGGGCAGTGATGTCAAGTGACTGTGGAACAGTCGTAGTACAAATTTTCACTTAGATATATTTATATTTGATTTGGCATTGTCAATTTCTATGGGTAAAATCAGGTTCAGACATATGACTAAGGACCCTTGCTTTAGATTAACTAATAGTACTAATCAATAGTGATTCTCAGTTTAATTTTGTCTTAGTCTTGGTTGTTTACACAATAGAAGCAGGTTAAGTCATGGATTATGTTTTCTCTTACAATTTTGTAGTACTACTCGGATTAAGTCTTTCAATTTGGTTTTTTTTAAAACCTTTGCTGGTATCTAAATTTGAAAAGTAGGTACAACATTGGATATCAATTGCTGTTGCTTAACTGCGAATATTAATTACAATTCATGCACTCTCTGTTCTGTAGAACGCATTCTTCAATAGAGTGCCAACCGAGTCCGATTTGGAGTATGGGAAACGCCATCGCGTTGACAAGCTAGAGGAGCGGGAGAATGCAAGATTGGCGGGCAGTGATCCGAATGCATCATGCGCAGACAAGGATGGGCCGCCTGTGAAGGGGAAGACCAAGAAGCAAGGAGACAAAGGGAAGGGAAAGAGCAAGAGGGAAAGAGCTTCTGATGATCAAGCCAGTATCTCAAGCAAAAGCAACTCAAATTCCTCCGAGGGCTCATCTGAGGGTTCAGAGTCTGATGGCTGTGACGCAGAGGGATCGGGATCAGAGGAGTGTGGGTCAAGTGGTGACGAGTAGTTAGTGGTCTTTGCTGTGAAGATAAGCAAGTGGAGTTTTGATGGCATGGTAATGCACGGGTAATGTCATTCACTTGTCTTGATGATTTCAGGTTCGTCGTTTGCCATCAATGTTTATATTGTTCATACTACACATTTTGTACACGCTCCGGAATGTACTATAGGCATTTAGAAGTAATATGTTAAATAATAGTTTTTTGGTGATAATTTCTGCATTTTTATACATATTGGCAGCAAGTCTATGCCACCATTGAGACATTGATTATATCGTAGTTTGTGCAAACTGAAACTACCATTACAATGCCATTTTAAGTTTTATTTGAAGACACAAACAGATATTACAATTAACTTTACTGTCATTGAGGTTGTATTTGTAAAAGTTGGATGATTTGCATTTATATGGTTGGTAGGATGTGCAATTGAAATCCCCAATTCTACACAAAATATGCTGACCCTAGCCCAATGAGAAGAGTGCTATGGTGCAGCTTTATTACACTCACAACTACCCAATACCATAGTCCTACCCTAAACCTGCCATTTCATTTGGTGATTCCAAATTAAGCTGATTGGAATTCCACATGATGGATGAAATTCTGTTCTATGAAATTGGCTTGTAGATGGAAACAACAGAAATACCAGCTAAAATGGACGAGACTACCATGTCGTGAACGCCAAGTGTATACCCTACACATATACTATGAACACTTGTAAGGCTACTATTAGCCTCGACACACATACTGGGCCATTCAATTTGGATAATTTAAGAATAACACCAAAATCAACACTTCGAGCATTAAAGTCTAAAACCTATTTACAGAATAATTAAGTTTTAACAACACTTTGGGAATTCGAATTTAGCAAGATTGCGGCACATTGACATGACTGTATAGTGCCACGTGGCAAGGCAAAACAAGGTAGAAGTAATTGAAGTTACCCGAGGTTTTCTTTTTTACATTGGTATGGCACCGAAAATCCCACATCAGCTTTTAACCACAATTTATTCACGACTCAAATTACCACACGAAATTATCTTGAAGATTTACTATGTGGCCGTGAATTCACTAAGTAAAAACCAAGGGGATAAGCCATTGTGTGATTTTATTTCGTAAATCTGAATAGCCACTGAAAATAACCATGAAGTGAAAAAGGGTCTTTAAAAAGTAAGGTGGGACCATCTCACCGGTGAAGGGAACGCTGCAATGTAGACCATCCCAATATCGGATAGAGCCCTTAGAAACGTTGCAAATTCTTGTTCCAAAACGTTGCTTATTTTGAGCAATGTTCCTAACGTTAGTACTGCAACGTTTACGAAGCCCCCCCAGAAACCCCTTGCTAGTGCATTGAGCAACGTTTAAAACGTTACAACCTTTAGGCACCCTCATTCTAGTAGTGAATATGTCAAATGGCAAGCGAGAGGTTGAGACGTCTCAATTCATCTTCAGTTTTAAGCTCCGGAGGTCAGCCACTAAGCTCGAATAGCGATATACGAGGAATCTGTCTCCGTTTGCGTTGAAAAGTTATTGTATTGCTTGCAGAGCATGCGGTGTTGGTTTTAGAGGTCAGCTCTGATGTTAGCCTTAGTGTGCTTCTCCAAAGACTGAACCCAATGGAAAAGACAGGTTCGTTTATTATTTGGCAGGGGGACTGATGCATCTCCGCTTTCGTACACAATGCATTTGGCATTCCAGTTTGCTAATTTTGCTTGCGCGTTATCAACTATGAAGCCCTTGAAGTTAGGAGTTTGAAGTCCGTAACGAGCAACGACCGCGTTGAGATTCTTCCATACATCCATTTGGACAGCAACATCTTCAGACTGCATATCGCAAAGCGCGATGGTCATGACACAACAATAGCAAGAGTCGTAAACGAGGCGGCCCATGGTGGTCCACTGTTTTACCCTCTTAACACAATCGAACAGAGGCCATGCGTTCTGCAAGTCTCCAGTAGGTTGCATGCGTTTCACAAGGTGAATTTTATTATAATTTTATGAATGACTAATTTATATTATTGCTCGCACGATTGATTTTGTTTTGAAAACCCAATATTTATCAGTTTTGGGCGTTTAATATACCGTTGGAAGGTCCTAAAAGGACCATCCCAATCTTATATGTACCCCATCTAGGGAAAGCATCAATGCCAACTTCCTCCCCCTCCCCCCTCCCCCGGGGCGTCTTACCGAGGCGGCAGCACGTGGCGCCAACTTTTCAATGTTATTAAACAAACGTTGCCGCTGCGGAGACCTCCAAGGAGGCGTCGCCCCCCTCTCCCTAGGTATGTATTGTTGAGGCGCCATGGTGTAGAAATGCGCCACGCTGTACCGCCCATTTTTCAAACTTTTTTGAAAAATAAGGTCGTGGCGCAACACCCCGCACCCAAAGGGTGTCGCGCCGAGGCGCCACGGCATGGTGTTACGCCACATTGTGGCCCTCATTTTTCAATTTTTTTTGAAAAATGAAGCCGTAGTGCGCTACTTCTGGGCGGGGCGTTGCACTGAGGTGTCATGGAGTGGTTTCACGCCACGCCGTGGCGCCCATTTTTCAATTTTTTTCTCCATCCGTTGCTTGCAGGATTGGTTTTTCAATTTGCGAACACAATGTTTGTTAGTTTGGGGTGTATATTCTATTGTTGGAAAGATCTCAAGAGCACCTTTCCAATGGTGTTTGAGAGACCCGCAGGGACGTCGTCGCTGGCGACGCCCACTCCAAAGGGTGTTTGGCAGACTAGTTTTTTTCTCCAACTACTGCTTGCAGGATTGGTTTTTCAATTTGCAGACACCATTTTTGTCAGTTTGGGGCGTGTAATATACCGTTGGAAAGGTCTTGAGAGAACCTTTCTAATAATTTATGAGACACCCCTAGGGGGTAGGTTGCCGGTGACGCCCTCCCGGGGGTGGCGCACTACGACCACATTTTCTAATTTGCGGACACAATGTTTGTCAGTTTGGGGCGTGTATTCCACTGTTAGAAAGGTCTCAAGTGCACCTTTCCAATGGTGTATGAGACACCCCTAGTGGGGCGTCGCCGGTGAGGCCCTCCCCAAAGGCTGTCTAGCAGACTAGTTTTTTCTTTCATCAGCCGCTCGTAGGATTGGTTTTTCGATTTGCGGACACAATTTTTGTCAGTTTGGGGTATGTATTACACCGTTGGAAAGGTCTTGGGAGTACCTTTCAAATGTTGTTTGAGACACCTATAGAAAGGGAGGGGGCGTCGCATGAATCGGGTCTGCACAAATCATTTGCATAAATCTAATGCATTTGTGTTATCCGAGTTAACCAGAGTTGACCGTACATTTGTCTAAGTTCTTTGCTTAAACTCGTTCACTTTTCATTACTCTCAATCTAATTGCATTGACTTCTTTGTTTTTAGTTTTCATTGTCTAGTAATATTACAGATGTAGAGATTTGGTGCTTACCTTTTGGTGAGGAGGGAGGGTTCCATCTTCCAATTCAATTGAGTCTCGTCCATGAACGAGTTGGGAGTGGACATTGGTTCGGATGAGTGGCTGCAGAACTATATGACCAAGATTGATCAAGCGATGAATGGCTCCAAGCTTTGGCGTGAGCCTCGAGAGAAGAGCAAAGGCTTTTGGCTAGTTCTGATCAAGGCTTGTTCTAAGCTGAGAGACATTGTTGTTGACTACCACGCCATGAGTGGTGAGTTTCTACCACCCTTAACAACTTTGATTTTATTACATTTTATCAACGAGATTCTATATATCTATTACTTGTACTCTCTTTCACAAAACCTTGTGTGTGTATTCCAGGCGCTTCTATTCATGCTTACAGGAATGTCAATTGCCACATTGTGGCTTTGGAGGAGGACAAAGCCATCTTTGATGCACTCATTGCTCCTCTAACGCGTGCGAAGGCTACCCCAGCATCGCCACGGCGTTTCGCATCGAAGCGTCCTCAATATCCAGACACCATGGAGATCATACCAACCCAAATCAAAAGAAGACGTTAGAGTTAGTAAGTTTGTTTGAATTCAAAATGGCTAGCTTTGTGATGATATCAATTTCATGTCGCTTAAAGTACTAATGTCTTTCCGTTGTTTTATAGATCGTCAATTGGAATGAGCCTCCCTAGACACAAGCTTTTTTTTTGCTGCGCGTGGTTTCTTTCGAAGTCTACCTAAACCGTTTGAGCTCCATGTGTATGTGGAGCCGCTTACTAGGGCATTTGCAGAGCATAGTCTGGACAACGTGGAGATGACAGAGGAAGCAGCTGATACCGGCATTTCTTGATACATGGATGTAGAAGCCGAGGAGTCTACTCGCATCCATTGTTCTAGTTCTTTGTCAAAGACATCGTCTTCTTTACATGAGGACTCATTTGATGATTCTTCATAGTGTAGTCTATTATGTATTTCTTTATTTTCTTATGACTGGTAGCAAGACTAAAAGGGCCACTACACTTATATTTTCATACCCATGTGATTCTTCACCTCATTGTCAGTTGTATTCTTTGATGCCTTCACGGACTGTCCATATTTTTAAAGAATTCACGCTCAATTTCACTAAATTTGTAAACCCTAACCTGAAACTTAAAATTTATTTGCATAGTCCCCGCATCTACATGAATAAAATGCAAACTCCTATACCCAAATACACCCTAAACCCTACATCTTAGTCCCACGGTCATAAGTAAACATCAGAAAAAATGTAGGCTCTCAGGCTCTTGGGCTCTCGAGCTCATGCTCCCAAGTTCACATGCTAGCATTTCCGCACTCAATGTACGCGATATCCAAAAGGTCATCTGAAGGCGCGCGCTCCGAACATCTGCTGGGACATCCCGTCGGACATGCGCATGTTGTTCTTTATTTGTTCGCGATGACTTCCGCAACGTTCGCAGACTTGTATCCTATATAGTCCGTATAGATGTCCGCAGGCATGTGCCAGCGTACATTGCTATGAACTTCAGCAAGGCAACAGTGCATGTTCGTTGAGACATCCACTACGACACTGTCAAGGACATAGCCAACGTCCAAGATAACAGGCCACGAGCATATACTTCATACTTTGGGACGTCAAACAAAACATCCATAGAGACAGCGAGACATTTCTTTGAACAAAGTTGAATGCCTCCATCTGTAACATCGGGGATGCTTCTGTATACGTTACCCTAAATGTCTCTGCCGACATTCGCTAAAACATAATGGGCAACAAAAGTGACAACGGATTAGTCAACATGTCGGCAATCTTTGGCGATCGCCACTTTTGTTTCAGGCAGGGTATCAAAGGAAAGTGCCGGATCACATTGACCGGGATAGAGTTCATGTCGTCCAACCAACGTGGCTTTGAACACTTTGGGCATGTATTTAACTAATTGTGCCCATCCACGTAAAGTACACAGCCATCTGGACATGTATGGATGTTGTTGTAGTCCAAGCTCAACCTTCGGATGGTCTTTGCTATTGCATAAAGATTGTTTCGCAGTTTGTTGGCGTTTGGTAGCAAGTCTTTCTAAAAATACCGCAACAATTCAGAGGTGAAAGTGTTGCTCACACCAAACACAGCACACATGTTTATGATGAAGATTGTGGCTGAAACAACGATGGTCTTCAAGCCCGTATAAAACGGAGTAATGGCTTGCTTGTACAAGTGTTGCAAGCCATCGAGTGTGTATTGAGGTCCTCGTTCTCTACCACATTGGGTTCGCCTTCAGCATCCCTGTGCAATGCATCACCTTAGTCGAGGGCTTCCAAGACCTGCTTCTGCACGTCGTAAAACTCATCCCATAGGGTTGCGTCTCCATCAACAGGATCATGTCCGGGGGCGCCTTCAACGTTGTCGTGGACGACATAGTCGGCGCTAAGGATTGGATCATCATCTACAACATCATTGTCAAATGTAATATCCTCAACGCAATTACCATGAAGTGGATATCCGTCTAGTGGGTTGCCGCCTATGATAAACTTCATCAGATAGTGGTCTCTGTCCACCACCACAAAGTATTCTCTGATGACATCAAGTTGATTGCGTCAACCCCCATCACAGTTGCTACATGGGTATGCTGTAATGTTTTGCGTCATTGCCTCTTGTAGCTTTTTCTGCAAGATTAAGTCACTGAGAGGGATGTGACGCGCTGTCCATCTGTCACCACTGATTCAAATTTTTGCACCGCGACAACGCACATCCATATTCTAGGTACCTACATTTCTTCCAACAAATACACAATGTAGGACAACACGTCAAAATTTACAGCAATTACCCAACAATGCAATGAAAATTCTTCTCATGTTGAGTCCTATGCAAGCACAGCGGAATAGATGTCTGGCTAGACATCTGAGTTGAGGTCTCATTCGTTGTGGGGCATCAACAATGATGAAAATGCTTCACTTAGTCAGCAGTTAAAAATGACGTTCACACTGCAATATATATTGCGGTCCGACTTGTACATAGAATTGCACATCCACCTTAAAACATCAAAATATGCATGTAAAGTAGACCAACCGACCAGTATATTTCAGCTTCAAATGACATTAATACTTCTTCCCCGCAATGCCAAAAATTGAACTGTGCATACGAGACACATGAACTAACGGTGGCTCACGATGTTGGCACAGCAAGGTCTTATTGTCTGCACTTTTTGAACATTCATTTTTGACTCCCAGATGCAATGCAATTAAGACATGTACCTGACAACATAATTCATTGCACTGCCATCCTCTTATGAACAACGTCAATGAACATGTATGTCTTTGCTAATGCGTGGACCATTGGGAAAAATGTGGGGTCTCCAAAAGGTCCTAAGGTTTCTCAAGTGCCAAAAAATTTAAAGTATGTCTATATCTTTTTGAAGCTAGCACCAATAGTGTTACAACGCTGTAAGCACTGCAGTTTTTCTGGGTCAAACCAACGAATGCGAAGTTGCGCGTGTGTGCAGAAGGAAGGACGCTGTCCAGGCTAACGGGGGGAAGCATCCTTGGGTGGAGCCACTAGGAACCAAGGAATAAGGAACTAACCTACCATTGGGTTAGTATTTTGAATTCGTTTTTTTGAAAATAAGAATTGTCTCATTGGTTGGGAAGACATGAAAGGGGTTGACAACTCCCGCATGCCTTGTGTCCATTTGTTGTTCTCTTCTCTTTCTTTTTTCCCCCCTACTCACTTTGAAAGTTAGTCGCCGCTTTTAGGGTCTTGTCTCTTCGCGCGCATCGCTTCAGACGTTTGTCGCCTGTTGTCGCCCTTCGTCTCTCTGCCCGCATTGCTTGCTGCAAACTATCGGCTCTCTGAATTTGGCACAACGTCTCTTAGCAACAAAATATTTAACCTTGTGAGGTAACGGTGGAGTTGCAAAGTTCTTCGCAGTTCTATTGCTCATTGTTTCTTAAGAATCTACGTTGCAGGTTTAGGGATTGCGAGACAATGGCTGCGGTAGGCTCTACAACCTGGCTATGGAAATCTAATTTTTGAATACTATTGGTGGTTCAGGGTGGTTGGCTAACATCTAGTCTATGTTTTTATGTTTGCAGCCCACGTACAACCTTCAATTCTTTATTAATTGACAGGGTCCGCGTGAAAAAGGTCGTCCTGTGAAATCCCTCCAGGATAGCGATGTTTTGCTTCAAGAGATCAAAGATGTTTTGGGGCCAAGATTCGACAAGAACAAGTGGAAGATTATAAGGAATGTGTCACCAGAGGTGTAGCGCCAGATCAAAGACCTCTATCGCCGAGTATTTAGCAGAGAGTCAGTGTTGAATGACACTATTTCTTTGGAATTTTCTCGAAATGTTGTTGCTCAGATTAAGAAGATTCAAGTGAATTGTGCCGCATATGCTGTCGCTGCTTACAGCAAACGTCTAACTCTCCAAGAGAGCAGGCGAGCAAGGGCGCAACAACTTGGAACACATCACAACCGGACACTTCAACCTTGAGAAACTAGGGTCAATATCCTTGGTGAAGAAGCCCTCACCCCTGCATCGTTAGTAGGTGAGTTGTCTGAACCTAGTTCTCCTACGATCACTCTGGAGCGAGGTGTAGGGTTTTCCGTGAGCCACCCGCTGATTTCCCATTGCCGTCTCCATCAGTCCAAGAGCAGAGAACGTTGGAAGGCACCCGTCCACGCTTGCCACCAACCCCAGTTTCAAGGCAAAAAATGGATTCTGTGTTGTCGAATAAGCGTTGTGCAAAGGATGTCATGAAGCATGAAATTGGTTTGAGTAGTGTCAAAGAAAGTAACGCCAAAACTATTGAGAGAGTCCAATGTCTTTTAGCTAGTGCCCAGGTTGGTTTTATAGCAACAAAGGAGCGCTTGAGGGTTTAAAGCTTAGAGAAGGAGGAGAGAGAGTTGGATCTTCGAAGAGCTAAGTTGATGTGCAGTGATAGAAAGAGCATTGTTGAGTTTGTTGAATCGGAAGTTTTGAAGGTCAAAGATGCTTTAGAACGTGCAAATCAGTATGTTGATCAGTGCACTAAATGCCCAGACTAAGGAATTTCTAGTAATTCTATCGAATCTAGTCCTAGTCACTCTTCTCCTAACCCTACCCACTGTAGTCCTAGTTGTCTTCTCATGACTCCGTTGCAGCTAGGATTTCCGAATTAGAGGATCAATTGCGAATAGAGGAGCAAAATAGTTAGCACACCCTACTTAAGCTAGAAGAAACAGAGGCAAAGTGTCGTTGCGCTGAAAGCACAGCCGCATGCAAGAAGAGATACGATTTTCTCTTCCATAGTCAAATGTGCATGAAGCAATTTCAACATCTAGTTGTAGACTACCTAGAGATGATGAAGTGTGGTACTGTAGAGAAATTCATTCCCTCTCCAATAGAAAGGCCAAAGGATTTTCAGAGAGAGTCGAATATTGTGTACGTTGACAATTTCCCTCTTTGTGGTGAAGTCTTTTACTGCAATGATATTGCCGTCACTTCTAGTGGGCACTGCTTTCCCCCCCTTTCTGTCTAATCAGTCACTCCTCGAAGTTGAATTTATGTATTGCAGATTTTTGTGACAAGGAATTTGATGCACAATGGCAATTATCATGGGGTTTTCCTCAACCACTGACACCTCTTCCAACTCCAGATGTTACTCAAGGCAATCCAATCTCAGGTGGAATGTTTGATGAGATTTCAATTCTATCTTTTGAAATAAAGTTGAATCCTTCATTTCTTGCATTGTTTTGGGTTGTGAGTTGGTTCCTAATAGATCTTTCTTTTACTTCCTTGCTCAGTGGATAGAGTTCTTAGTCTCCTTTACAGACACACTATTCTTCCTGCTCCTATATTGTTCATGTCCTTCGCTCTAGTGAGGTGTACTCTAGGTAGTTCCTTACTATACGGTGCTAGTTCCTTTGTTTCAGAAATAGTAAACTCCGGACAGGGCTCTATGGACATACTTCTATCCTTTTTTTTTACTTGGTTGCCTACTTTTGTGTATAGAACCACAATCCGGAATTAGAGAAGAAACTCCCTAGTTTACATTTTGGCTTTCCTTACTGAATAGTGCCTTCATGCTCCTTACCATTATATAGTCAATGATTCATATCCAAGATCTTCTCTAGATGTTTTTATTGCTGATAAGTCCTGATACGCAAGGATTTTTGTGTACAAATAAGGATTATAGTTCCTTTATCTTCTCACCGTTCCTTTTATTTTCTGCAGCTTGTTGTCTTCTTTCATACCTCATTCCTTCTTATGCTAAGTTCATTAAATATCAACCTTGGCACTTCCTGCTAAATTTTGTAAGTTCCTCATGTGTTTCCAAATCAAGGATATCAGTTCATATTTGAAGAAACGTATTTACTTGTGCAAGGAACTAGTCTGACTTTAGACATATATGATTTATATCGTAAAATGTCTTCTGAAGCTGTTGTGCATATCATGCGGTGATTTTGTTGATGGAGTATCCTTGGCTGCTACTTCTGCTGCAAGCAGACCTAGCTGTGGACTGTGTACAGACACACATTCTTCGTGCTCTGGGAAAGCGGGCACAATTACAAGAGGATGCCAGAACTCACAATCCGACGAGCTGTTACAGTATGATTCTGAATAGAAGAATAAGCAGGATGTACACCAAAGCAACTGCAGCCAATCCTCATTTGGATTAGTTCCCACGGAAACTGTCTTCGATGATTCACAAGGCACTGATGAAATGGAGGAGTGCTTAGTATGAAAACGTACAGTCAACTTCCATGTCACTTTGCAGGTGTTGTACCTTAGCTTTGTGTTGTAATTGACATGTGCACTAAATCCATGGAATATTATACTATTTTAATTTTCTTAGACTTTAATTGAAATTACTGATTCAGGTGCAATTTTTTGGCAACCTTGTGGGCATTTAGGCGTTTTCAAAGGTTGTAGGGGCAATATCTTCCTTTTTCCAACTTGTCAATCTATTGTTGAGGGAGCCAAAGATTCTAAGCTATTACCTCAACTAAATCCGTTAGCGCTTGGAAGTGCCTTCAATCGTGCCATTGACCCTGAAATTGACAAGAAGAGTGGGCGATCAAATGATTGTCCTAGAAAGAGCGCACTCTGTATAGAAATTATAGATGGACACGAAGCTGAATTCTCATCCAATTCGGAGGACACAACAGAAGATGAGACTGAAATGTTGCAGACACTGTCTACAAGAGTTTAAAATTTTACCAAAAAGATTATTAGCTAGTAGTTGTACCCCAAAGGATGTTGTGTAGGAAACGTCTAATAGTGATACAAGCGACCTTCTAGAAAATGAATCTATCGAAGGACAAGCCAATGACACCGGTTCAAGTGAGGAAGGGTTTGTTGAGAGAGTCCATAACGATGTACTTGGGACTGATTTAGAGCCATCAGGAACACATTACACGGATTTAGTGTCCTGTCAAGAGAACGGTAGAGGTGGAACAAGTGATTCCACTGTAGAAGCTATAGAGAGTCCATTGCAAGTAGGCCACGAAGACCGCAAAGACGTCCAACCGTCTTGTGGGAAATGCAAGAATCCTTGTGCACCGAGTAGTGCACCACCAAGGTCCACTAGGATGAAAGCCCAAGCTGCCAAAACGAAGGAGGTATTGAAGCTCTTTGTAGACATCTCTCCTCCAACATCCTCAGGAGGAACATCTTTTGGAAGACTAAGAGGAGGCAAGGACAGAGTGTAGAGATTGAAAATAATAGTCGATCGTGTGATAACCTATAATATGTTAGTGTGTTATATATTGTGCCATCGTTTCAGCAAGGCAAGATTCTCATTTTCTTGACTTTTGTGGTCCTTTCTTGATCATCTATCCGTTTTTGTATATGCCTAGATTATATTAACCTTAGTATTCTTGACTAGTCTCAGTGTAAGATAAACCCAATCAACACGTTTGTTTTGTATAGTTCATGTATAGAAATGCCATTTTCTCTGATCCAGAATGGTATCATTCGTTTCCATAAGAATGGCATTTCTCTAGAATGGTATCATTTCTTTTTATTGAGGTGTGGTCCATATATGCCTGTGGTGATGATTCAAAAGGTCTGATTTGCGCTGCTAGGGTTAATTGACTCAAAGACTTAGAGTTACACACACTATCCTCTTACCGAAAATGCATTTCAAGTTTAATGAGAGGAACCGTTTAAAGAACTTGATGGTAATAGTCACTATCTACGTTTATCTACGGATCTCTTTGTGTACACATCCCCTTGACTATCTCTCTAGGTCCACTCACTGTCTCCAAAGTACCTTAATTTCTGAAGTTCACAAGAAGATTTTGTTCAACTGATAAGATTTCACAATTGAACCTACATCATTTTTTGCTACCATAAGGTGGTTTTTCCATTACCAACTAGCGCTTTAAACCAACAACTAGGAGCATTTTCCACACATCAATGATGTTGGTTTTAGCATGTGTTACAGTTGGTAATAGATTCTCTCTTGTGTAGTTTTACTATATGTAAGTGTGGGTTTGTTGTTGGTTCAAGCATTTTTATTGTGTGCAATACAAATCTTCTTAAGACAAAAAGAACTCTACATGTGTGATGTGAATGGGTTGTGTTATACTTCAACTTTAAAAACTTATAACTAATTCATTTATCATCCAAATCTAAACTCTAAACTCGTGTTGAAATATATTTCTTCTTCCTTAAGGGTGGTTGCAAGCTACGGTCACCCAAACTTTTTGTCGCGGTTTACAAATTGGTGCACTTACCCAATCTTTGGAAAATCATCAATAAATATTGGAATGGAATTTTGTGACGAAACAAATTGCATTGTTTCTAGAATTCTAAAGTTAAGATGTCTACCACAATACAGTTTGCAAAATTTCAATCTTTCTATCCAAATTAGGCATTTCTACTTAGATTTGGTAGCGTGTGGCTTGTCAAAAGTGCACCTATTTTATAAGAAATGCTAGAAGGGGGTCAAATTTGAACTTCAAAAATTTATAGCAACATACCACAAGTGTGTACAAAACTACCATATTTTATTTTTTTTGGTATTATCCTTACTTATTTTTAAATTAATTGTTTTGTGATGTTTTTTTTTTTTAAGATTTTCATGCAGTTAAAACTTTTTTTTGGATTTTCTTTTTTGGAAATGAAATAATGGTTCAATTTCAGAGGTGGGATATGAAATGCATTTTTCATAAAACCTAGCTAAGGATGTTGTGTAAAAAAGGCTCTAATTACCCCTACTCGGTAAAAAACAGAAAAGGCTATTGAGTAATGCCCAAAGTTTTGAAATTAACTTAACAATTGCTAAAGTGAAAGTATTAGCATAAACCCTATTTGGGATGGTGAAATTTTTGATCTAATTGAAAGTTGAGAGGTGCGCATTACTACGCTACTGCACGAGCTGCACGGCCTTTAGCTGCACAAGCTGCACTCCCCACTTGGTAGACCGTAGCTTGCAATCACCCTTAACTCTATGAAATAATATTAATGTCTCATATCTGTATTTCTTATTCAGTTGGGAATGGGGTAACTACCTTAAGTCATATTAGCATTTCAAGATAGATATTGAATGAGTAGCATTAGAATACATTAGACATTGAATGAGTAGCATGAGGATCCTTGGCTACTACTTCTTTAGCTAGCAGACCACAATTCCATTGAAAAGAAGACCACTAAAGACAGGAAGACCACTAAAATCATCAACTATTCATCAACTACTACAGAAAGACCACTGAAGTCATTTGAATGCTTAAGAAAATGCACACCCGCTATCCAAACGTACCTCTAAGAATGGAGACAAATAAAACACAACCATCAATCAATTCAATTTAAGAAATCATGAACCCCTCTTCAACACAAGCAGTAATTCCACATAAATTAATCAAAAGATTTTGCAAGGTGAGCAATATCTATTCTTACTCTTCCCCCAAGAATGCCCACATGAGAGAATTCTAAACAAGTTATCCATGTTCCAGGACACAAGTAAATCACATACAAAAGAGAAAACGAGGGACTGACATGGAACACATTGCAAACATTTTGTTTCGATTAGGATCCATCGTACTTGCAAAAACAATTGCACTAACACATTAACCGTAATGAGACAGTTCCACGCATTCTAGATAAAGCTCTACAACAAACTTACCATCCAACATGACTGAGAACCCTTTCTTAAGTGTATGTACTTATCCCTATTTTCCTTCCACCTACAAGACATTTATCGTCAGAACAAGGAACAATATGTAAATTAGAAGAAATCAAGAGTATAATAGTTCTATAGTTTTTGTACTCATGTTACTCAACCAGTTAATACAGTACGTGAATGTACATAGGAAACCCACATGAATGCTTTAATAATAAGCACCAAAAGTTAGTTGGAAAAGTTTCACTGGTTATTTTTTGTAATCTCCACAAAAACTTCAGTGACTATATCTACGCTAATATGCATTGTATTCACACTATACTCACCATAGAAAACACCAAAAAACAAAAAACAAAAAAAAAACTTCCATAGTCTATGCATTATAAAACAAATCCAATAAAGAATTCCTACAGAGCGATAGGAAGTATTGAGGCTCTAATCTTCATGTCTTTGCTTACTGCACATAGTCCACATTCGCTTCATCTTCAACATTGCCTCGTACGTGGAACTGCAAAAAAGGGTTTAGTATGTTAGCACACAAACCATCAACAATGAATCCATTGAAGCTAAATGAACAATTGATATTTGAGGCATTCAAAGAATCAAAAAGGTACTCATAAAATATACATACTTATCTTAGTTGTGTCTTAGTTGAAGATAAAGTGTTCCTCCAATATCCACTGATCCTTGCGTCGGTCTTCAACTTTCGTGCAATGAGCTTGCAATGCATACAAGGCCTCTCTCTCCTTTGCCATTGCAGCTTCCACTTTTCCTACTGCACATTTCAATCCAGACTCAAGATACCAATTTCCCCGTGAGCATCATCAGTGGGTTCTTCAATCTTCAATCTTCAATTTTGCCTTCACAAGTTGGGAAATGAGCTCCCTCTTGGAAGTCTTTGCAATAGATGTTTGTTCATGGGCAATGTCAAAGGCTTGCTGAAATTCTTTCTTTTGCAGCTCAAGGTTGGAAATTATAGTTTCAACCATCTTTGGAATTTCACTTCTACATTGTTGAAGTGCAGCCAAATCGTTGTTCGGATTTGGTCTTATTCTAGGAATCGTGGAAGAATCGAAGGGTCTGAAAACTAACATGAAGACAATTAAATTAAATTATGCATAGAACCATGTTCACCATCAAAATCAAAGGAAACTAAAAATCAAGTGAAAAAAAAAATTATGCAAAGCACAAAAACAAGTGAGTATATTGGAAAACAAAAAACATAAATTCATAGTGAAGCAAAAAAGAACCCAGCATCATTGTGTTCACTTAGATGATCCGGTTCCTGAGCCAGCTCTATTGCCACTTTGTTTGGAACTGATTCTAGTGCTCACTTAGTCTCGGCCATTGCCAAAGACCCAACATGAGCAATTGGAGTTCCTATAGGATGATCAGGTCTCTGTATTGGGCTCTCGTATTTTACCGATGCTCTGGTTCTATATCTTTTCCTCCTCCTTGCATTTCTCTCTTCTAATTTAGAATCATAGTCCAGAGATGTAGATCCTTCTCGCTTTACTTTGCGTGCTGTACGTTCAGTCATGGATATGGGTAAACCTTGCATACAAGGATTTCAAAGACTTATACAAATTAAACATTCAGTGTCTTTTCTTAACCCTTAACTCCTACTAGAAACAACTAATAGTGTAAGAAATCCTAAATTGATGGATTGTGGGAGAGAAATATGGAAACAAATATTGAGTATGAAAAAGTACCGTCTTAGGGGAAACAACTGACATCTGAATAGGCATTGAGCCCGGAGTGTTAGGGAAGTTGTAGTCTCTTTGAGTAGAGAGACCAGTGTCTAAATCTATTGTGACACTTGGATGGACCCAAGCCCAAAAAGGACGAACATGATTCACTCCTTTTGAGCTTTTGAAGCGGTTCACAGTGCGCGATGCAAATTCTGCCTAATCTACCTCCTCATTGGTCTTGTATTCCTGAAGCAAGCCTTGGGCAAAATAGAGTCCTAAGTCATTATTGGTTGGTTTCTCTTGTTGAACTTGAACCCAAAGGCACTGCAGTCTTTCATTAAGAAATTGACAATTGCTAGTTCTGTAGCCTTTGTTGGACTGTGGTCCTCCATAAACAAACATTTTCTTGCAGTCACCCTTGGAAACATGCTCCTTTGTGAGAATTAATCCAGAGACGAGGCCATCAGCATGGAGCCTTATCACATATTTAAACCAGCCCTTCTTCCCGTAGTAAAAACCTGCAAGTGCATTGTGGTCCGTGCTGTCCAAGAAAGGAAACACAACAATGAAGCTTTACTTCAAAAATAAAATAGCAGTCACATGAACAAAAAAAAACTTGTTCACTACGTGCAAGGATAATAACACCTCAATGTAAAGTGTAACGTATAGAGTGTCTAAGTGAGGTCATTTTAAAAGTGCCTAGAGTGCATTTTAAAATCCAAATCATCTGTTGATGAAACATTAGAGTCATCCAACTGTAATAGCTGAAGGATGCAAAATATGTATGAAGGAAAGACGAGGAACAAGGACCGGAAACCAAAAATACTAAACAAAGATACAAAACCAGGAAAACTAAACGAGGATACGAAATAAGGATTCAAATTTCTACTGAACAAAAAGGAACAGGACGAAGACTAAAAATCCAAATGAATAGAAGGAAAATAAAGTAGTAATAAATTTGAAGAGTCATGAATGGCTACTATAAATGTATGTGGTTTCCTAATACAATTTCTGATTTCCTAGGCCATGTGTTAGTTTCCAATGACTATTGTCAATTTTGAAGACAATTTTGTTTTCCCTTGAGAAATCTCCTTTACCGAACCAAAATGCAGGACTCACCTTCAACGATACTGAAATTCCTTGCCAACGTAGATGAAGAGTTCGCCAATAGCGGATTGAAATTCCTGACCCTATACCCTAAACCAATTTTTAGGAAATGAGTGAGCATTATCTACTTCAAAAAGGAGTGAAGGTGTTGTAGCACGTGGTACCGGATACTCCCCTAGAGCGCACTTTTTTGTATTAAGAATGCTCGTAAAGGCGATTTCCAGGTTATCGTTCCGCGGAGACTCTGTGAAGTGGGAAGTTTCCAGAAACTGGTCCGGATTAGTAACTCCTCTCTTCCGATCACCAATTAACTCCCCTATTACGTACTAAAACCGGATCTTCCCTACTGACTGATTCGGCTATGGCTAGATCCGGATTCTGTCCGGGTTGGAAGTTTAGCCAACCCTACTCTACCCGGTCTATCCTAACCACTTAACCCGGTTTTACTTAACCTCTGTTTTCCCTCAGAGGGTTCTCCATTTGCATTTTTAAGGATGTTGGATTTAAAAACACACCCTCTCCTACTGATTTCAGTGACAGGGGATTCACCACCTCCCGGTTATCCTAATTCAACTCCCCCATCCGGGTACTTTCCGTATTGCTCTTCAACTATAGATTTATCTCAAACCCACAGCCGGTCAGACAAGCGCAACCCGGTTCCCCCCTTCTCTCCAAAATACTACAACGACTTGTTAACCGGAATGGACAGTATCCAGGGTGTCCGGAAGAGATTGGATTCCTCATGACCTGTTTTACTCTGGCTTCCCCGTACCCTGCAATTACAAGATCTACCCGGATGTTGGCACCTCTACCAAACTACCCGTCCAAGAGTTCTGAGAAATCGGAGTACCCCCTCCTGTTCACTCAGCCACTAACCTGGATTATCCCCTGCAACCGGGCGCGAAAAACCCCACATTCAAACGATCCTAACTCTCCCAAGTCTTCTATCCGGTCTCTTAACTGATCCTACACCAGAACCCGATTAATCCATCCAGTTACTAAGGGAGTAATTGGACCACTGTTCCAAGCAACAACACAAGCAAATACACACACACACACACAACTTTGTGGCAAAGAACATGCGCCTCTACTCATTTACACGGAACAGTGATACACAAAAAGACCCAAGGAATGAAGAACATTCCTTGATAAGAAGCCACCCCAAACGCCCGGATTCGGGAAATCCTCAGATCCTACAATTCCAGGATCCGGATATCCGGGGAGCTCTCTCCACGGTTCAGTTTCTATCCTAAACCGCCACTAACATTTAAATCCTAAAAAGTCTATTCACAAAAAGTCTTCTAGTCTACCTACTCAAAAGCCTACCCTAAGCGACCGGATCCACTAAATCCGGATCACTTATCCCGAACCCGCGGTGGTCCCGGGAAGCGGCTCTTCTTCCACTTGCTGCTTCTCCTGATCCTCCGGGTTCTCCACCTGGTTTGGAACAACCAGTTTGCTCCGATGCTCCCCACGCTCCACCTGCTGCTCCACGTTCAGTCCGCCCCTTTGCGCACCGCCCGGTTGACCGTCCAGGTTACGTCCTGGCTCACCCGCTGGTCGTTCCTCCCTGCCCGGTTGGGCACCCATCTCACCCATGTCTGTCTCCGGGTTCAAAAAATCTGCTGGGCTTGCTCCTCCGGTGTTGACAACTTAAATCGGCTCCGCTTCTTCCACCACCGGGAAGTCTGCTCGTGAGTCGAACTCCCGGTCCTCAGCAGCATGTCCAAATCTCCCGCCTGAGGTGCATCTGCAGACAACCGGAAAGCCCCCTCCATCTCATCCCCGGATCCTACTCTCTTGCCCCGGTTGTTGGTCTCCGCCACATTTGGTTCAAAGACATAGGGGCCCTCCGCAATCACTTGTTCTGCCAACGCCCGGAACTCCACCAATGCGTCCTCTACCTTGGCCGCGTAATCCCATACAATGTTCTTCACCCGGGTTGCCCTTTCCAATGCCGGTTGGGTGATCTTCGAGTCGTACACCCGGGCCTTGGTCTGCACCTCCCCTTCCAGTTGGAATAACCTGACAACCTTCATGATGCAGGTCCGGCCAGTCTCCTCCGCGCTTTTAATGAGCTCCTCCTACTTCTGGATGTGCTGCTCTTGTGTCCGGATATGGGCCTCCATCTTCTGGATGTACTCCTTGCGCAGCTCCTGCTTCTGCTCCTGCGCGACAAGGACCGCCAGGCTCGCCTGTTCCCGGTCCCGGTTGGCCTTCTTCTGGAGCTTCTTGACCAGCCCCGGGTACTCCAACACATCCTTGCTTCGGAGGAGTTTTCCCACATCCCTCAACGCAATGAATAGAGGAGTGTACCTCTCCTCTACCAAATCCAGGGCTACAAGGGTCGTCAGGAGGATGTCTTCAACCGCGAGGATGGGGACCTCCTCCTGTGCTTTCCCGGATGGTCCTGCTTCCCGGACTGGCTCCTGCCCCGCGGTTGGCTCCTGCCTCTGGTCTCCCTCGTCTCCGAATTCCTCCTCGTCATCCTCTCCATTGTCCTCTTCCGTGGGACAAACTCTCCGGTTGTTTACCGGAGAGGTCTTCTTCCGGCCCTGACCCTTCTTCTTGAGGGGAGTAATCTCCTGGATGTCCGGATCTTCCTCCCCGTCGGGCCCGAGGATTAGCTTCCTCTTCCGCTCCGGCTCAGCCGCTCTCTTCCCACCGGGTGGGCCATTTCCCTCTCCTCCGGGTCCTGCGTGTGCCTTGGCCGGTTCCCTGCTTCTCCCGGATGTGCTGCCTTCCGCTTGGCTGGACTTCTCTCTCCCAGAATCGGAGGAAGCTCCAACCTCTTCTTCTCTTGTTCCGAGATGCATCTGTGCTTCTCGTACAGGTGATAGAGGAAAGGGGCAAGAGCGCAACCCTTCTTACTCCTGAGACTCGTTGCCATCCGCCTGGCATTCCGGTGCACGAAGAATTCCAAGTTGATCCTCTTCCGGTAATGGAGCGCAAAGAGGATGCCCTTTGCCAACGTGACCGTGAGGGTGGTCGGCTTCTCCGGGTTGAGGATGGGCACCATGTACTCGAGAAGATGCTGCTCTCGGGGATTCAGGCAATCCGCCACTTTGAATTCATTGTGATCCGAGAGGAAGCTGAAACGCTCCTTCACCCAATCCGAGTCTCCTTTGTTGCCCGGTTCCAAGTCCTGGTCCGTCTCCGGGAAGCCGTATGTGTACGCCAGTGCTCCGGGGTCCAATGCTCGTACTTTGCCCGGATGTAGCTCGACCGGAAGGCTGGCGCCATAGCTCCACCCTTAATTTCCGCCAACATCTTTGCGTCCTGCACATCCCACACCCTGCCAAAGAGCCCTATGCATCTGATGGTCGTGAGATCCGTGACCAAGTCCCCAAAGTCTCCCGAGTGCAGTGGGATGGCCGGAATCACTCTCTTCTCCGGGATTTTGGACCCTAACTCCCTGCGCGCCATAGCCGCTGCCTCCGGATGCACCTCTCTCCTCCTTCGTAAATTGCGCGTCTCTCTCTCCGGGTGCGCTCTCCCTCTCTTCCGTAAATCGCGTGTCTCTCTCTTCGGGCGCGCTCTCTCTCTCTTCCGTGATGTGCGCCTAACTTCCTAGAGCCCTCGCGCCTCACTCCCTGGGTGCGCACTCACTCCCTTTCGTGAACTCCGCCTCATTTCGTGGCGCTCACTCTCCGGGTGCTCACCCTTCTCTAAATCCAATCTCACACTACTTTCTTTCCCCGGGCGTTCACTCTCCTCAATTCCCGGGCGCTCACTCTCTTGAATCTCCGAGCGCTCATTGTTCTCTCCCATTGGACGCACACTAGGAACCCTAACTCTATCCGGAAATACAAAACAGGGTGCACGAGGAGGGCTGGAGGAACTGGGGAGGAATGAATAGTGAGCCGCCCAATTGAAGGCGGCCCAATTCAAATTCCGGATCGTGGCCCGGTCCGTTAGGGGCCCGTCCCCTGATGTCCGGTTTCCTGCCCGGTCCGCCGTCATTCCTAGTTCCGTAGCAAACACTTAAGCGCGCGTGAGAGCACCACTCTCTCCAAATTAATAAAAAGGCCATCATGGACACTACTTCTCTTATTTATGGCGGCTGGGGCTACCACTTACTGCCCTAAAAACCCTAACTGCCTGTTTTTGGATATACGAGGTTCGACTGAAGGTAAGGGGTTTCAAAGAGATAGTCTTGAGGCATATACTTCCGCTAGGAAAGCAAGACACAAGGACCTGGGACCTAATTTTTCTTTCACTAAAACCGCATAGGAAACCAATGAAAAGAACAAACACCCTACAGAGGAAAGGAAAGGCTTACCACAAGTACACAAAATCAAGTGCAGTAGTTGTGGAACTGCTCTTCCAAATTGCTGCCCAAAATTCCTTACACTGTCTCCTTTGCTGTGACAAGCAAGATGAACGCAACTTGACAATACAAGATTGAGTGATGAGAATGCCACAGGAAAGATGAAAAAGTCTTGATATTGAATGTAACAAAAATCATCTTGTAGATATACTAATTATTTGATAGTTTTTCATCACAAAATTTGGCAATCTGGCCATGCCCAAGAAAGAGTACAGCAATCCTGAAAGCAAGACAGAAGGAAGGACATGGGACCTAGTTTTTTAGGGTCTAAAACTGCAAAGGAAATCAATTAAAATAACAACAACATACAACAACATAAAAAAAGGCTTACCACACGTACACGAAATCAATAGAGGCTTACCACATGTACATGACAGGATACTACAAATGGATGAAATGAATATGACAAACCAATCATTGCACTTGTTATGGGTAGAATACTAACATGGAAACCTTACATACTCTCCACCTATCTTCGTTGACATCGGCAAAGCCGGCGTTGAAGTACTCCTTCACCGCGGCTTGCATGGCAAACCCTAAAACCGTCCGTTTTTTATACCCTTGAACGTACACTTATCCTTTGGAAGACACAAAAATCCCAAAATTAGAGGAAGAAGTCTAGAGATTGACAGAGTAAATGGTAGACATTTCCAAAGCAAGCGAAAGACCCCCGAAACTTGTGAGAACTGACATGGCTCACAACCAAATAGCATCAAGAAAGCCAAAGCAAGAATACTCGTCAGAACTGATCTAAATTCATACAAAATAGAAGCAACCGACTCTCCTTGAAAAGAGAGCCAGTTGATGCGTGTAAACCGTTGCACATAAGCTCCCAAACTGCACAATAATTAAACACTAACCATGTAAGAAATATTAAAAACGCCCTCTGACACCAAATAGACAGACACGTGCTTCACAAGTAACACACACACAGAACGATACATCTTAAGTTTATCAGCAGTACAATTAGGGTGAAGTAGTTTAGAATATGATACAACTATAAACCGTATTGAAAACCAAACTACATATCTTACTGTTGTAGTGCCTCAGAATGTCTTCGAACGCCTCAAAGAATAATCGTCATAAGAAATGAGAGGTTCTTGCCGCTCAAAAGATCCCCTTGTACGAAACTCAGCCACCGGGAAACTCATTGTGTGATGCCTAAACCGATGCATACTAAACAGCAAGAAAGAAACCCCTAGTGACCCTATGCAAACTGGAAGTCTCATTCTGTGCAGTCATAGGTGCTACTCGACAACATATACCACTCCTAAATAGAGAGAACAATCCTCAACGCAATTTGACGCACACTAGACAGTAAACCTTTGTTCTCTCTTAATTGTGAACCTTCCTTCGCAAAACAGCCACAACTCCATGGCCTCCTCTCGCGGTATAAGAACCCAAAATCGGCCCCAAAAAGAACCACACGCACAACAAGAACTCTAAGAAACCATACAAAAAGAAATGCTCAAAAAACTCGAGGAACACCTGAACTTGGTGGAAGAGAGAAGGACGCTAGGAAGATGGAGAACCTGAAACCCTAAACGGCTATTGGGCGAGGACTGCGCCAGGAGGGTTTGGGCGGGAGGAGTTCAAAATTGCGGGAACACAGGTAGCAGCACCAAATTATAGAAGTGTTGGCCGGAACAGCAGGTGGCAGCACTTGATTAGAAGAGTGTTGTGGCGGAAAATTGCATCTCATAAGACTAAGTTTTTGAATGGTAATATGGCATTTATCATTTGAATAAGTTTTATTCTCCCCCAAAGTATTAAGAGCGGGTAAATTATGTTACTACGTTTACGAGTTACCCAAAATAAAAAAACAAACTTGTATATGTAATATTTTGATATAATTTTATCAAATTGCTCGCTACTTAATACTCAATATTCTAATTTGGATAATCTATAGCATCCATGTATTATACTGAAAATGTGTTTTAGTTCAATTTAAAAAATATATATCTCTTTAATCATATAACGCATGATGTGAGATTGCTAATTTTCAATTAATAAAATAAAGAAAATCATTACCTTGAATGGATGAAATCAATATGACAAAATCATTCATTGTAATTTTTACGTCTAAAATGGATGAAATCATTAAATTTCATATTGGGGGCCACTAATGCTCATATATCTAGTGTAACCACCTACATTAGGAAGGTATTTAAATGAAGAGTATCATATAATTGAATTATTTTGGGTACTTTCCATAGTATTAAATGTATATTTCCATCAGATTCTTGATTTTTTTCTTTACTTGAATTTAAAGCATTGCATGTTACATATAAAAATGTATAAAAAGGTAGAAATTCTCCATAGTCATGGGAACAAAAATGACTCTATAGAACCTTAAACGGTTAATCTTTGCTCATATGAGATCTTGTACGGTTTAAGAACATAATTGCATATCCTGAAGTACATAATATTCTTCCAAAGAAGATTAACTCCTAAACGTCCCAGCATCCTAAAATTGGATCAAGAACAGATTTGGAGCTCTGTGACTTTCTCATACAACCTCGGATGATTTTCATCCAAGTCACCTTTGAAAGCCTATTTAACTGTCTAGCAAATACAATAAATCTCTTGTGATGGGGAGTAATATTGGAGAGGCCTCCAACTACAAGTATGTCAAAATTGTTGGGTATATTTTATACTTGCAATGATCTTCTCATGTACAGTTCATGTACATTTGAGCCATGCTAATATCTACTTTTGAGGCTAGAATATACTTTTGTCAAAAGGGCTGGTACGTTTAGGAGTTAAAAACACATCTATACATAAATACATGTAATAAACAATGTCATTTTCTCCTAGAGAAGAATGACAAGGAATAATTGCATAATTTCATATGCTAGACACATAATATTCTCTCAAAATAGAACGATATTGACAATTACATGATATTATATACTAAAAAAAGGATTATCCAACCATATAAAAATAGAAGTTGGTAAGCACATGATTTCATCTACTAAAAATTTAATCATCCAACTATATATAATGTAAGATTTTCCCACATAAGATTAAAGATGTAATTATAAAGTTACGCGTTTTGATGAACGAAATATTTAACCAAAAAAGAATAGAAACGACTTATTGCATAATTGCATATACTAAAAAAGGAAATATTCAACCATCTAAAATTCAAAATATGTTATTATTCAATTATAATAACTAAACTACTTATTTTAGAACCCAATTTTAAAATTAGACAACAGTATTTCAACAATGATAATTCATAAATGAACTTATTGAAGTTATTTTTAGAATTTATTTATTTTTAATTCACGTACATCACTATTGTAATTATTTGTTCATATTTGGATTATTTTATGGTAAATAAATTTTTTTCTTAAAAATTAATATATTTTTTCTAAACTTATACTTACAGTTTGTATGTTCTCTAGAGTGAGGAATAATTTGACATGGACAATATCTATATGTTCTTAAATTTCATATTAGAAATTTGTCTTCTATAATTTAAAAAATCATTTTTAACAAGCCTCATGCCTCCCAAATAGAATTGCACTCCAGATGAAGCCTAAACCTTTCAAGAATTTAGACTAGATTTACCTAATCAACCCTCATCAATTCCCCACGCTTTAAAATATAATATGATTTATGACATTTTCCATTTTTTAATCATATTTACGTAAATAAAAATGGAAGTTATAAGATTCATGAAATCTTTTTTCTTGGAATTGAAGCACATATTATTTTTAACTAGTGCAGTGAGCCTTACAGTGCAGCAATACATCCCCTTAAATTATGACCCTTATAGTGCAGCAGTTTTAAATATTATTTTAAACTAAATTGAAAGAATGCTAAATTGGAATATAAATTTGTAGATTACCTCCACAGTTTAATGCCAAAGTAGGAGTATCTGAAATTTTAACCAAGCCAAAATTGTATTGAATTAAGTTCAGATCTAGAAGTTCAGATCTAGAAGTAAAGATCTAGAAGTAAAGGATAGAAAGATCTATGACTTAGATTTAAGATTGGAATAGAAAGCCTAAACCCTCGAAGTAGACTCTAGTTCCTTTAGGAAGGAACTATTATGTAAGGCTCGAGGGTGAGAAGGTAAAGTCACTTCTTGTGTGATCTCCTCTCTATGGTTGGGTTATGAGCCTTAGACCATATTATATAGTATTTGCGAGAGTTGGTGGCAAACCGTAGGAGGTTTGTGACAATTGGTATCAAAGCAGGTTAGTTATGGATTGTTACAATTGGTATCAAAGCATGTTAGTTATGGATTGTCTAGAGGGTTTGGAAGGGAGGATTGTGAGAGCAGTATTGATAGCATTGAGGCAGGCCCAAGGTTCTATACAACATGGACCTCAACCTCTTCCTAACAACCCACCCCCTCCTTCATCTTCACCATCTAAGTCAAGAGAGGTAGATTCTAGTCCACATCTTCTTCAAGGGGTTCTGGTCATAGACAAGTTGATGTTTCAGAGGATTTCAAGAGGTATCCTATCAAGCCTTGTTTTGGAGGAAGAAATTCCAAGCCTGAAGAAGCCATATCCTTTATATCCATATTAGAGGACTTCTTTTCTTCTAGGTACAAATATGATTACAAGACCAACGCCACGGTGATTTGTTTCCAAGACAAAGCTCGTGTTTGATACGTCACTTTGAAAAGGGATTAGGAAAGTCTTGGACTTCAACCTCTTTCAACTTGGAGTATCTTTAAGGGCTTGTTTCTTCAACAATTCCTTCTTGGAAATTATGGAGAGGACATGTGCCAAGGGCTCTATGACTTGAAACAGGGAAGTTTTTCTGTCACTCAATATAAGTCAAAGTTTAATTTGTATATTGTCTATTTTCCCAATTGGAGTAAAGTGATAAAGTTGAGTTTTTTGTTCGTAACCTAAAGGATTCAATTAGGTTTAAAGTCAGTGCTCATGGTCCAAAGACTTTAGATGATGCTTATGGTTTGGCTATGAACTTTGAGAGGAAGGTTAATAACAAGTTGGAGAGGAATAAGAGTCACTTGGGAAAAAGGTCCTTAGAGTTCAATCAACCTGCTAGTCAAAAATTTAAGTCTGCCAAGTTTTTGCAAGGTTCTAACCCTTCTCAAGCTTCCCAGTTCAAGGCTGTCTTATTGAGCAAAGAAGAAAAATAGGAGCATGTGAAGAAAGGCTTATAATTTAGGTATCATAAGCTTGGACATCGGAGCTTTAAATGTCCATCATTCAAGAAGAAGACTGCAGCATTGGGCGTAGAGCAAGAAAAGGATGATGTATATCTGATGGAGAGCCAAACAAGGAGGCAGTTCCAACTATCTCAACTGCGATTATAAACATGGAAATGGAGCAAGATCCAATGGTGCTCCAAATCAAAGGATTTCTCAACTCTTCTTTCTCTTCAATGATTCTTATTAATTATTGTAGCACTCATAATATGATATCAACTTCATTTGCTCACAAGCTAGGACTTCCTTTAGTTACTATCAAACCTTGCTCAGTTTGGTTACCGAACAACCAAACAAGTTGTATCACTCACCGCATGTTGAAAGTTCCTGTGAACATTCAAGGTGTGGATATTGAAGTGAAGTTTGAAGTTTGGAATGAAGCACGATATGATGTGATACCAGGGATGGCGTGGCTAAAGCAAGTGGATGCATGGATTGCATGCAAGGAGGGAACAGTCTATGGAAAGCTTCACAATGGTAAATCTTTTTCCATCAGAGGTAAGAGATCTTTACCAAGTGTTCCTATGCTTTCTCATTTACAAATAAAACGGTGTATTAGGAAAAATCATGAAGTGTTTTTAATACATGTGAATGAAGTTGAGGATGAAAATAGGAACAATGAAGGAATGAATGAGTTCTTGGATGATTTTAAAGATATATTTCCTGAAGAATTGAAGGAATTACCACCGAGGAGAGATGTCAATCATGCTATAGATTTAATTGTTGATGCTACTCCAGTAGCCAAGGCACCCTACCGCCATTCTATAGCTCAATACGTTGAGTTGGAGAATCAATTAAAAGATTTGCTAAACAAAGGTTATATTAGACCTAGCAAATTTCCTTGGGGAGCTCTTGTGCTCTTTGTTAAGAAGAAAGATAGATCATTAAGATTATGTGTAGGTAATCGAGGTCTAAATAAACTCACTGTAAAGAATAGGTCTCTTTTGCCCCATGTTGATGACATTTTTAATTTATTTGCATGGAGCAAAGATATTTTCAAAAATTGATTTGAAAAGTGGTTATCATCAAATTAGAATTAAAGAATCTGATATTGAAAAGACTAGATTTTGGTCTCGATTGGGTCACTATGAGTATGTTGTAATGCCTTTTGGATTTACAAATGCTCTAGCCACATTTATGACCTTAATGAACTCTTTGTTTCGCAAAATTTTAGGTAAATTTGTATTTGTGTTTATGGATGATATTCTAATTTACTTCAAAAATGTAGGGGAACACAAAAAACACTTTAGACAAGTTTTGAAATTTTGAGAACTAATAAGCTATATGCTAAACTTAGCAAGTGAGATTTCTTTACATCTTGTATTGAATTTCTTGGGCATATCATTTCGAATGAAGGAATTAGTGTTGATCCTAAAAAGATCAAAGTGATTGTTGATTGGATGGTACTAAAAGACAAGACTAAAGTGAGAAGTTTGTTAGCCCTTGCTACCCATTGTAGAAGGTTTGTCAGAGGATTTTCTAAAATTGCTGCTCTTATGATTGCGTTATTGAAAGGAAAGTCTGTTCGAGGTAAATCTGAGTTGATAGAATGGACTGCTAAATGTGATTCAAGTTTTAGAGCTTTGAAGTCAATTTTGACTCAAACTCTTGTTTTGACCATTATGGATCCTTTAAAGGGAAACATAATGTTGTGCACTGACGTTAGTGATTTAGCCATTTGGGATGTCTTGATGCAAGACAACAGAGTGATTGCTTATGTCTCGCAAGTTAAATTCACCAAAATTAAATTACCCTGTGCATGAAAAAGAATTGCTTGCTGTGGTCCATGCTTTAAAAGTATGGAGACATTATTTACTTGGATTGAAGTTTAGGATTGAAACTGACCATCAATCTTTGAAGTATTTGTTATCCCAATCCAATTTGAGTAGAAGACAGGGAAGATGGATGGTATTATTGCAAGAGTTTGATTATCACATGGAATATGTTAAGGATAAAGAAAATGTTGTGGCTGATGCTTTGTCTAGAAGACCTATGGCTAATGCAATCTCATATATTAGAAATTCTTTAATAGATGAGATTAAGTCATATTAAATGGATGACAATGTATTCAAAGTACTTGTTGCAAGCTTATCTAAAGAAGCTAGAACTGCTGAAGAGTTAGAGCAGTTTAAGTTTTATGAATTGACGGATGGAGTGCTATTTTACAATTCTAGAGTCCTTATCCCCAATTTTGGGAAATATAGACTTAACATGATGCACGATCTTCATGATATTCCCATAGCAGGTCATCCAGGTTTTCAAAAGACCTATATGGCAGTCGAGCATTATTAATATTGGCCACGAATGAAAAAAGATGTCAAAGACTATGTTGATAGATGTTTAAAATGTCAAGTCTCGAAGTCAAAACAAGTGAAGAACCCCGGATTGTTGCAACCTCTTAGTGTGCCTAATTTAAAATTTGAATCAATAAGTATGGATTTTATTGTTGGATTGCCTAAGACTCGAAGTAACTTAGTTTGATAGTATCATGGTGGTTGTAGATAGACTAACCAAGATAGCTCATTTTCTTCCTACAATTACTACAGTAACTGCGTATGGAGTAGCTGAGTTATTTATGAGAGAAGTTTTTCAAACACGATAGAATTCCGCATGAGATTATAAGTGATAGAGATCGTAAGTTTGTGAGTGGATTTTAGACTACATTTTTCAAGTTGTGTACGACCAAAATTAAGTTGAGCACTACATATCATTCTGAAAGTGATGGGCATACTGAAAGAACAAATAAGACTCTTGAGGATATGTTGAGAATGTATGTTGGTAAAAAAACAACATTCATAGGATAAATGGTTACATTTGATTGAATTTTCTTACAAAGATCAATTTCATAGTAGTATTAAAGTAAATCCATTCTATGTGTTATACATTCTAATCCATTACACTCTCTACTCCTAGTACTAGATTTGAAAGCATTAATGATATGATTAGAGAGATGAATGAGATCAGAGAGTTGGAAAAACAGGCTATGAAGAATGCTCATGCTAGAGCTAAACAATATGTTGATAGAGAAAGGCTTTTTTTTGAGTTTGAAGTGGGTGATAAGGTATTTTTAAAAGTAGCTCCAAAGAAATTTGGACTAAAGCTTGGTAAATCAAGCAAGTTATCACCTCGATTTTGTGGTCCTTTTGAGATTGTGAAGAGAATAGGACTAGTTGTTTATAAACTTAGGTTACCAAAAGATTAGCAGATACATGATGTATTTCATGTTAGTTTGTTGAGGAAGTCATCAGGAATTTTGGACCCCACTGATTCTGCACGATTTTAGTGCGATTTTCGATATTTCAAGGGTGCGTGTATTTTTCGCACTGATTCCGCATCGTTGCATCATGCATCGCAACCGCACTGAAATGACATCCTGATCGTACAAGCGGATACAGTACTGATTCGACACGATTGATACATCTATTGGAAACGTGCGAATTCTTCACTCTATACAGTTGAAAAATGTCGTGTCTTAATTGTATTTAAAGCCGCATTGATTCAATGTCTTTTTCGTGCGACATCATTTTTAAACTGTTACGATACGGAAAACGTGTTTTCTTTAGTCCAAATGTCAAAAGACCTTTGTATTGCTCTAAAATTTAAAGATATTCGCAAAGATTGTACAAGATGTCACCAAAGTTCATATAAGCCATGAGCTGCAATAATCATTGTATTAAGACTCTACAAGCAATACAAGCAAAACTTCCTCTTAGAAATGAAAAATTGTGTTAATTTGAACGATATCCATAATAACAACATTTCCTACAATGCTATTAATCATGGTTGATACAACATCTGTCCATATGGACCTCACTTCTACCTCCCTCACTACTAATATCTACTACTCCTTGAATGAACCCACAATATGTCCCTTCGGTTTTGGCAGTCGCCTGCAAGACACGACAGATCAGCGTTTGTAAATGAGACGTAACTTCTCTCAACAACCCTACATGTCAGTGTCCTGTGTTAGAAAAACACATTGCCGAAAACTCCATTTCAAACACATATGAGAGGTAAATGCTAGATATAAGATGTATTCACCAGCATTGGGTAAAGCTAGAAGAAACAACAATTTTTAGCACCCCGAACATTTGTGGAGGACATTAAATGTCATGATCACATTGAATGCTACTACGTGACATGAAAGGGAAAGAGACTGCACTTACTCGTCGCGAGGGGGTGGCGGGTTCTTTATTCTTTCTTGAATCATCTTAAATGTACCACCAATGATACTGCCACCGATTTCTTCTAGCCTCCACACCTTACCAAATGCAGCTTTCTTGCTCAGCTTTGAAGGATCTCCGGCATAAACACCTGCAGTCCATTGTCTCCTAACAATCACGTATACATACTCCATTAATTTGGGAAGTGCTATATACAATATAGATTCAATATCAACTACTTTACCACAAAGGGAGATAGTTTTTTCCCCAAGAAAAATATATCAACACAAGACAAACTGAACGCTTCCTTACCAAAATAGAACGATTCAATCAACCGCTGGAAAACCTCCTCACCTAGGTTGCGAGTCACAAACTCCTTCACTGATTCCTCACGGCCCTATATCAAACCAAAAAACTCATTCAATACTTTGACTTGAACATTCTTCCTAATGAAACATCAAGGATATCCTCGAGTAACTTGAAGTACCACATTTCTCAGAAGAGAATTCAGAGCAGCATGGAGATCTGTATATCATCATGATGAAAGGAGTTTTAACACCTTGGGATTTGGAGTTCTAACACCTATGCGTTGTTCACTCTTGCTCTAGAAGAAGAGGAAGAGAAGGAGATTCAAACATAAGCAACTTCAAACATGTGTAAACGCAAAGATGAAAGGACATTCAGAGGAGAGTGATGGACCTGTGGGAATATCCCCGGATGTTCAGCTTTACACGACGGACAGCTTAATGTGTTGTTGTGTCCAACCACCACACAGTGCTCGCCAAACATGATCAGATTGATTGGTAACATAACATCCATAACAACTGCACAACCAAGGTCCTTTAGGGGTTAAACCACATTTGTGCAGATGCGACTCATATTGAGAAATAGTACCTGAAGACTGAAGCTCCCATGATTACAAGAGCTTTACTTGCTCTCTCTCCCTTGTAGCCTGTGCTCGTCTGCACGAAAGATAGCTCACACAGTTGACTGAGCCCGCCTTTTACAAGATTTGGCATCGGGTTGTGATCTTGAAAGAATATTAAATTAAAATAAAATGTCACTCGTTGCGTGAACATTCAAGAAGGGAAAAAAAAAGCTGCTTCCGGTGAAGGCGTGAGTGATGTGAACGCATAACTCAACAGCAATACCAATGGCTATGACCAGGTTCACAATAGAGACAGCATTGAGTTGTATATCCCACACCACCATGAGACCCTGTAGATTGAGCAGAACAACCACGACAAGAAAATCAAAGAAGGAAAACATTGATGGCTCAACTACATAATGTCCAGGTTCAAATCAAGCCATTTCTTAGACATTCTTGTACTAGACAAGTTCGTTCTTGGTTAGTCTGTAAAAGGATGACCATAATGGAGGTGGACAAAGAATTGTGATGAACATGAAACTCACCATCAGATCAATAATAATCATTGCAATAACAAATACGATAGTAAAAGCCGTTGAAATGCTGCAATACAAAAATACACGTTATCAGTGGAAACATTAACACCTTGAACTCCTGAACCTGAATTAACATCGAATTTCAACTCTGACATAACATTGTTAGTCACGGAAAAAAATATTATTGCAAACAATACATTCAAGTGTCGAACCTTGTGGTGATGAACAGGCAGACGAAGAAAACAGCCGCTGCGGAACAAGTACAAACAACATGTCACATTTCACACATGAGGACGCTAAAAGACTTCATTTACTTACAACTAGAGCATTCGATTTCGTTTTCTGTCAAGCCTCCTTAGTGTCTCCAACACAACATGAGATAGTTGAAAATGAAATTGAGTTAGGGGTCAGCGTTAACATTGGTCACAAAAACTAGTTAGGCGTATATGAAAGGGGCAGCTCGTCAACTTACCCAAAGCAAGGGAGAGGCTGACTATTGTAGTATTCCATATGTCCAGATATTGCTCAAAAAATATGTAGAATATTGAGTATGGAAACACCTCTATCTGGGACACCAACCACACGATTGTGAGGCAACAACGACATTCAATACCCTTATTCAAGTAAGGATCCAAGTCCACATGTACGCAAACATGCACATGATAAATAGAAACAGATACAGTAGGGTGCTATATGATAACGCACATTTAAAGATTCAGATAATCTGCTGGTGAAGTGCCTTGCTGCTTGAAGAGAGTCCATGAAGTCGCTCTGAAACAAATCCAACAAAGATGAGCTTCAATCTTACTGCCATACCATAAGCATTCAGACATCAGGATTTACGAGTTAAAAATGATTTTAAAATATTCATCCAACATGTGTCGATACAGCGGAAGGGCAAGACGAAGTATCATACCTGCTTATTCTAAGACGTGTGATATGAACGAAATTCTGATGCCTTTATTATCCCGTTTTCGTACCCTGAAGCAACCGCCATATAAAACACAGATGGATTAAATTCAATGTTCAAAAATCTATATCTCATCGCATAGTCGCATAGGAACTCCGTCACCGATTCCTCACGGCCCTACATCAAACCAAAAAAATCAGTCAATACTTTGACTTGAACTATTTGGGCTTGCTAATTGATACAAAGGATTTAAAGAATAATAGCTAGATTTCCTCCATGGAGTCAAGATGTGTAGCCTCTTTAAACCTAGGTCTCACCCTAGTATTTTCTAAGTAGCACACATGTGTATCCCTGATATTACTTATACATTACCTATATATTAGTTTGAAAAGAGCATCGAAGGCATAAGGTTCTTTAGCCCTTGTGAACTGTATGTAGGAATAAGAATTATTGCAGGAAAAATCGCTGTAGCGGATCATAGAATATTAGACATGCCAATGATGGTGGAGAGTTGGAAGTCCACAGTAGCCTACCTCAAGAATCACACGTTTTGAATTTTTTATATTTTATGCAGTGAGAGCAAAAGGGTGAACCTTTGCAAGGGCTACAGAACTTGTGGGAGTCTGGATTGCTCTTCAAGCCATAGAAAAGTAGCAAAAATGCAACACTGTCTCCTGACACACACAAAAATCACTGCAATGGTGCATGATCTATAATTGAAGAGCTGAATACACCCTAAACCTTACCAACTGAACCTATTTACACACATAAAACAGAAATTATTTTTAGTGGGTCTCAGTAGCAAGTTCAAGAGAAATCTAATGCACTTTAGCATGCATTATTTGGATACCGTATGAATAAGTTATGAATTTCCTAAGTGTTGACTATAGGTTCATCTAAAAGCGACCCTAAACTCAGATGTTCAGATTGTGCACATTCTCATCAACAGTAGGGTGTTATAATCTACTTATTATGGAAGATTGAGCTATGGACGCTTCAAGAAAATGGTCGCTTTTAGATATAGTTACCTTAACTGTTCAATTGTCCAATTTTTTTGACGACAATGTGAAGATTTCATCCACGGTTTCACATCTACTATGCTTCAAAATCTTTTTTCATAATCATTGAAAAGACACTGCATACATACATTCATTTATATATACGCATTTTATTGTATAGAAGAACCTACCATGCTATTTTGGAATATCGAAAACATTGCATTTAGAATATTTGATCTTTCTGGTGTAAAACCTTAAGTTTTTAAGTTTAGAATGTTAGGCTTAGAATCAAGTGAACATGTAGCAGTATTCATAACATGAATTGTTTTTACATGAAATGCAGAGAAGAAAAAAAATGGGATTTTTTTTTAATAAAAATAAACGGAATTAAGTATCAAACAATTTTGCAAACAAAGTTTTCATATTTTGAAATTTTTATCAAAAAAGATTAAATACTAAGACAAAAGTGTAGAAGCTTATAACTACTTCATCTTAGTTTTTTAGTCTGTATTTTAGCTCCAAAATTATATTGTGAAATGGCAATGGATTTCATACAAATCAACACGGATGTTGTACGACAACTACACGGATGTCGTACGACAATGATTTGCATTATAATAGATACTGAAATCCCACGAATATAATAAAAGGCATTAATTTGATACATATACGATACTGAATCCGCATTAACTAAAACTGCATGTTATCCGTGTCTTATTAGCCATGTAATGTAGATACACGATTAAAGCACGGATTCCGTCAAACACGACTTTCGTGCGGAAACAACACTTTTTTCACAATCATTGAAAAGACACTTCATCGACATCCTAGTAATGCATGTCACTTCCATACCATAACGACACTTCTAAATGCACGTATGACGTGCAGAATCAGTGTTCAACGATAAACGCACTGAAATCGTGCAGAATCAGTGGGGTCGGAAATTCCTGATGGTATGTATCTAATCCTAATCATATTTTGCCTAATCTTCCAAAATTTTCTCTTGAACGAGAATAACTTGCTCAACCTGAGAAGATTTTGAACATTGAGCATCAACATCTGTAGAATAAGACCTACCATACATTCTATGTGAAGTGGAAAGATTATCCGGAAGAAGATTCTTCGTGGAAAAGAAAAGTTGATGTAAGTCAAGGTAATTGTATGGAGATGACCGAGACCATTCTTAGGCCAGCAGAGCTCCCTAATCATGGAAGACAAAGGGTAAAACAGAGGTTATGTGATCAAGTTGAGTTTAGTCAGTGAGTAGTCTGAGATGTAAGTACTCCAATTCCAAGACATGCCTTGGTTCCCAAGGGGAGTTTACAATGGTGTATACACACTTATACGTTGGGTCCCTTTTGTATACGGTCTTGAACTACTTTGGCGTAATTGGATTCCTTGGAAGTTAGACAAGGTCAGAGAGGGTTATACTAATACTGAGGAAATTAGCTGATTAAGTGTGAGTACTTGAACTAAGCAAGGGTCAGTTCCTAGCCGTCCTTGGTGCCCTTGGATAATGAGTGTTTTGAAGACAGAGGGTAAGTGAGTTAGACTATTGCGCATGGAGACGGAGCTCAGAACAAGGACAGCTTGGTACGAGGAGTAGTTAGAGAGTAGTACTATTGTTCCTAAGCACTTGTATTAGAGTTAGTTAGGCAGGTGAAAGACATGGTATCCAAGCCTTCCAAGTTAGACAGCAGCAGAATAGGATCAGTAGTGGAGACAGAACAATAGAGACAGAGAATGCAAGAACATGCGTTTATTTCAAGGATATAATAGTATACTTGTACAATACAGAGACTAAGTCCAGAGAACTATGTTAAACAAAGGAATTGAACCCATGTATTACATAAAAGCACAGCCATGGAATCCAGGATTCACATGGAGTAAGCAAGGAATGACTTCCTGGTATAACAAAACCAGAGCATAGCAAAATACTCATAAGTCTCAAAAACCAAGAAGTGTTTTGTCCCTATCGTACAACTACTCTTATACTTGATCCTGGGCCGCTATCTAAGCTAAACGCTACCAATTCCACCGTCTCCTATCTCTTTGTCCTCCGTGGCGGCTGTGTGTCTTGGTCCGGTAACATGAAGAACAAACCCTCAATCTAGGAGGAAATCCAAACTGGCAAGTTCAATATAATGGACGGTCAACACAGCATTGCAGCTTTAAAGGAACTGCAACGAGAGCCTTGAGACGAGAAACGGCGGAAGGAGCTCAGAACGTGAGAGGCATACATTGTGTGGACTTTGGAACTGCTCCAGCTGCACAACATCTCCAAATTCTATATTGCCACCAACAACCTCGAACACGCCCAGCCTACATAGGAGACCGAGATCATCAGCGGTCGTCTAATTTGGGAACACTTCAATAGGTCCACCCAGAATGCCATTGAGGCACAGATCAGGGGGAACGATGCAAAGCAATTACCATCAAAGTGGCAGGTACTTACCCGTCCCAACCAATTAATATCCTTGACTCAAAGATACGGCCTGACGCTCCTTGTAGGATTGTTCATATTCTTAAACATTCAATTCATTCCCCTGACACCATCCAAATTTCTTGTACATTTGATATTGAGTAGGTCCTATATCAAACTATGCAAACTCCTAATGTCCTCCTCAGTCCATCCATATGCAGTAAGTACCCGTAGCCATTATCCTTGACTCGAAGATAATCACCAAAAGTTCCTCCTAACCAATGTCTTCCTCTAACATCTGATTGAATCTTGATTGTGTTGCAGACCTTCTTGACCATGATCATCGGTCGATTCCAGAGTATCAACTCTAACAAGGAACAAAACAACGTGAAGGGGATCAGTGATATTGAACATGAGATCAAGATCATGACGCTCGCAGACGATCTCTATGCCATGTAGGAGGAGTTTCTGACCAGGTTCATCGTCGGGGACATCATCAATCCGGAGACGGTCCTGCCTTACAAGTAGACCAGAGGCGCCAACAAAAGGTACGCGTTGCATTATGAGTTCTTCAAGCCAATGGGGCATTTCACGGACGACGATCGGAAAACTTACGTGCAACATATGCTCAAGGGAAACCCAAACAGAAGGATGCCATACTCCAAAGTCTTCGTTGTAAAAAAAAAACTTCCGGTCCTGGACATCTGCTGCAGCAGTGAGTAGGTGGAGCGCCGCAAGCGCAAGAAGGTCATTCTTCAAGAGTTGGTGAATGCTGACATGTCTCTCAAATTCATCAAGGACAACGGCTCTATCAACAAAGGAAAATGGAGTGACTGGAAGAAGGCATCTTGGTTCTCCACGGGGATATGGGGGCTTCGTCCTCGCCACTTCCTCCAGTGATTTCTTGAAGAGGCGCCTCACAAACGAGGCCATGAACAAGTGGGTGGACGAGATGAGGGACAAATTCATGGAGTTGAGAGATATGTTCAGTCGCTTCGTGTTGCACAAGAAAACGTGTACAAAAGCAGGCTGACAAGATTCAACTTTGTGCCCATGACAGTCCGTCAATGGCGTTTGTCATAAATCCAACAACGTGGAATTACACTCCCAATCAAAGGAGTATGACCTTCGGAATTGCGGATCTCCGGGACGTTCTCGAGCACAAAAAATCCGAGGACCCAAACGGTCCGGCTCCACTTATCCCTTTCCTCGAGAAGGTCCTTTAGCTGGATGACCCGTCAATAAAAGATCCCAAAGTCTGGCTCCGGATTACGGCGGAGACATAGGATGACGCAGCAGCGTCTGCGTTCATCGAAATTCATTTCGCCGATTGGGATTACAAACAATTGGTCTAGAAGGCGTGCAAAGCCGAGCGACTCTATGACATACCAGTTTGGCAGGCTACACTGTTCACCGTCAATCTCCACTTCTTCTTTTAGCAAGATGTCTCGGCCTAAATTCCTGGGCTCATTAAGCACAAGTACACCGCTTGCCCTGATCGCGTACTACGATGAGCCCCCGAGGAACCACGAGATGAAGTATAGATTGTCTTCAAGCGAGCTGCGGATGGAGTTCTAACTGGATATCATCGAGAATTTTGCA
The DNA here is from genome assembly GCA_022496805.1 of Pohlia nutans. Classification (NCBI taxonomy): domain Eukaryota; kingdom Viridiplantae; phylum Streptophyta; class Bryopsida; order Bryales; family Mniaceae; genus Pohlia; species Pohlia nutans. Next base: position 4,854,249 of record CM040106.1, on the reverse strand, counting down.
TCTCCTAGGCAGAACTTCTTCGGCGTCTCGACGTGTGCAAAATGCATGCGGGCTGGGAAGGTAGCGATTCAATGCATTGGTGGACTGTTATCTTTGACTCAAAGACAATTCCTTTCGTTTTAATGCCCGCAGTGCTTGTTTATCGTGAGAATTGTCTGTATATGTGTATTTGAAATATTATCCCCCTAACATTGCTGCTGGCACTCCTCTATCTTCGACTCGAGGATGATTTTCCAAGCTAAACCAGATCTCGAGTCTCCGTTGTTCATACAAATCATTAACGATTTGCTTTCTGATTGTACAGATGTATAGTTTGCACTACTACAGGATCGCCAACAAGGTGGGAATTGAGAACCTCAAATTCCTGAAGAAGAAGGCCAAGAGCCTAGACATGAAGGATTTCATGTTCGGAAATTCCGTGTACATGGGGAATTACATCAAGCCAACAATCCTGCGCTCGAGCAACGAGGAGTCGTCACCCTACTAAGAAACGTGGAAGGATGCAGGACTCCAACCGGTGGAGGAGGTCATTGCAAAGGAGGACCGTGACGGGTCGGCTCTTGATGACCTCGAGCAAGACGACGAGGGCGAGGAGAAATTTGACCGGTACGGGTCTAGGCTCCCTCTGGAGCAGAGCGAAGCAGGAGATGATGGAGCGGATTGTGATGGCTTGTCTAGCAATGATACTTCCGACGATGATGACTATCTCGATTATACAATGAAGCAACAGACAAGGGCAAAGAAATAGATACCTCTAAAACAACAAGTCGAGGATAGTCGCTCCGGCCATAGTTCTCCTCCTCCAAATCCTCGAGGGGAGGATACTCGCACCATCGACTGTTCTCCTGCTCTGCTTCCTCCTCAGCAATCTCAGATATCAGTGACGTCGTCTTGTTCGGGTCCTCCTCCTCCACGACAAAGTCGTGATAAGGGAAAGAAGATCAATGTCCAACCTGCTAACGCTGATGTCATCGAGCTCAGCGACACCAAAGACAAATTAGCAGCAACATCTACTTCCGCTGCAGGAGCACAGAGTGAACCACTTGCTCCGTTGTTTTTTAGTGACGAGTCCCTCAAAGCGCAAATTGAGGAGTTGAAACGTACACAAGCTACTATAAGCGCTGAAGATGGCAAAGTAAACGAGTGCGTGGCATCAGAGATTACCTAGTGGGAAGATAAACTAGCAAAGAAGAAGCAGAGGAAAGAGCAGGAGGAGGCCTTGATGAGAGAGCTTCAGGAGTTGAGGGTGGCTCAAGCAAGCAATAAGCAGGACTACAAGGAGATGTTTGTCAAAGTCAAGGAGGACTTGATGGAAGAGATGAAGGCGAAGCTCATGCAAGAAAAGTCAAACTCCTAAACCGCAGCTTTGTCTACTCCGTTTGCTGGACCCTTCAATGTGGCAGTGGGCACGATCCCCTCTTCTCAGGACTCGGCCCTGCACCTTCCCGCTTACGATGCTCCTCATGATCCTCGACCTGAGGATATGTCTTGCTCCTTCCCTGCTCCATCTGCAGTGGCATGTGATGCTTGCGGTCGCGCTTCATTTAATCACGTTGGCAACGCTCCCCCTCGGGTTCAGCTGAACGATCATCAGCGGGAGATCCCTCTGCCCACCTCTCCAGAGCACCAGCATCCTCGAGTCGAGGATAGTTCAGGGCATCTTTGAGCCGAGGATACTTCTGGGCCTCCTCCAACGCCCGAGGAGGCCTGCCTCGCCTCGCTTCCTAAGACAAGACTCAATTCGATGTTGTGCACTCCAGTCTCCCCCTTGTTCATGGAGCAGTCGACGGCTATCCTCCACGTCTTGTGGATGAACAGTTTGTGGACTACAAAGATGAGCCTCCTCTGCAGCAGCCCAAGTCGGCACCGATTGTTCCCGCCCTGCAGTTTGTAGACGACGCCTCATCTGATGTAGCAGCTCAGGTACATTCTCCTGACCTTTCATACCCTTATGAATATTTATGAGTCGCCAGGATGCCACTTGATGGAAGTGTTTTGTTGCCTCCATCAATTTGTCATTGCATGTATTTAGACTCTTATTTCTATTCATTCTAGTTAACAAGGGGAGTGCCTCGTCTGTGCATGTGTGGCGCTGTCGACCCGCCCCGTTGTGACAGCCTCCTATAGAATAGTGTAGATTCACGGATTCTGGATGTAGTTTTATGATGCGTTCATAGCGGCCCCTTCAGCGACAATTTCTTACGGGATGATTGTATATTACATTCACTATGTAAATTTAATATATGACGTGCTAAATGTTTTTGAATATTTGTTTTTTCCAGGGGATTCGTTAGTTTAGGGTCGCCTTTTTTGTAGGAATGACGTTGTCTAGGTCTTCGAACTGTAATTACATTTTGTATGATTAATTTTGTACGCCACTTTGTATAAATAAAATGTATAAATCAGAATTTTGTACATGATGAGTGTGTTTTCGGGACCTATGCATGTGTGTGCCTTCTCTCATGCTTCTGTCCCTGCCCAAGATCTAAGACAGAGATCCTTGCATCTCGGATGGTGTGTGGGGTCACCCGCCGTTGTATGCATTTCTTTTCATGCCTTCACCCCTAATCGTGTTGTGTCCTCAGGTGAGCAGTTTCTTGGAGTATCCTCTCCCTCCCAAGGAGGGCCTCACAAAGAGTCTACTGTCAGGATCGGACGCCTCGTTCCCCAGAAAATCAGAGTTTGCTGGAGGTAGCTGCAGCCCTTCCAGGTATTCAAGGCCCTACGTCCTCTGCTCGGCCACAAACGCTGCATCTTCCACAACCGACTTCTCTAAGGCGACAGTGGATGATGTTACCGTTGATAGCCCTCCGAGTTGCGGCCCCGTCAGAACCCCCGTGAGCTCTCCTTTGCCGCTGAAGCGCTCTGCACCGGTTCGATTTCGCTCTCAATCGCCAACTCCGCGTATCGAGTTCACCTCTGACAACAAATTTTACAGAGGCAGTAGCGGTGGTGCTGTGAATCCTCGCCTCAATGACAAGGGTGCTTTGACGGTGCGTCCTCCTACATCTGGAGACGCACATCCGGCCCCCTAAGGCGAGGATCGCAAGTGCCCGGCCCCTTTACGTTCCTCAAAACCTGCTGAGTGTGCTCGGATCGAAGATAATTTGCCTAGCCCGACTCGACCGCGGAGGGGCGCCTCTTTCCGCTCAGCCGGTCCAGTCCGGTCCGATTCCTGGTCGTCTAATAGTGCGTGATGATTGTCGGCCTGAGGACTCAAGATCCATGAGCGTCGCGTATCCGAACCTACGCTCCACAAACCAAGTGAAGGCTCCTCGGCCTACCTTATCACTCTCAAACTCCGAGATTCCGCCGCGCCCTTTCAGAGATTCTCGACGCGACGATATCCTTCTAGGCCTGGCAAAGGTGAAAGCGTTGGACACTGCAAAGAGTCGTCATAGTATAGGCAACGATGGCTAACTGAGTGGGTTATGAATGTGTTCCCTGTAGTAGTAGTACGTCACTTACTGTTGTGTCACTATAAATATTAGCTTTCTTCACAAAACCCCATTAACATTTGATACCCTTACAGTGTACGGTTGATCTTGTGTACTACCGTATGTTGTTCTTGAACACCTATATCGCCAAGGGCATATTTGAATATCTCATGTCTATAACTGTATCATGATCTACTACTAGTCATACTTGTATACTCTGGCACACGTTATCTTCTACACTTGTGTACATGAGCACGGTTTTGTAAATTCCCACGCTCCCATATATCAAATAATACGTGCGGACATCAAATTTCCACAAAGTGAACGGCATCAGTTTCAATTTAATGAGCATTAATTTCTTTTGTTTATCTTTGATTGCAATGAGCTCAAAGTAACTACAACCTCTTTTATTTCATCAATCAATCTAATTCAACCTTTATTCATTTTTGGCTGCAACAACTATCGTTGAAAGGAAGCCCGCAATAGAGGGTTGGGAGTCTCAAAATGACTATTTTGTGTCGATTTAATGAATATTCCTTGTTTGTAAGATCATTGAAGGAAGGCTCATCATTTTATCATCTATGCAACTTCAACTAGTAAAGAGAAGACCTCGACAACAAGTATACTAGAGCATTATAAGGGTTTTCAAGACGTGTTTTAGAAGGAAATTCCGACATACTACCAGAACACCAACTATATGATTGCTCTATAGAGTTGGAGGATGGAACACAACCACCTTTTGGTCCAATCTACAATCTCTCGCAAACGGAGTTGGAAGAACTACAAAAATACATCGATGAGGATCTAGCCAAGAACTTCATTTGTCATTCAAAGTCGCTAGCTAGGGCACCAATCTTATTCGTGAAGAAGAAAGACGGCACATTATGAATGTGCGTGGACTATTGAGGCCTCAACAAGGTGACAAAGAATAATCATTATCCATTACCCCTGATCTATGATCTTCTAGAACATCTTGGATGCGCAAAGATATTTACAAAGATTGATCTCAGAGGAGCTTAAAACCTTGTACGAATCAAAGGAGGAGATGAATGAAAACAACGTTTTGTACAACGTATGGCCATTTTGAATATAATGTCATGCCTTTTGGTCTTATCGATGCTCCTGCAGTCTTTCATCGCATGATGAACGACATTTTTAGAGAGCATCTTGACGACTTTGTCATCATCTACCTAGATGATATCTTGATATATTCTAAGAACAAAGAAGAGCATGAGAAACACGTACAGCTGGTTCTTGAAAACTACACGAGCAAGGACTCAATGCAAAATTAGAGAAATGTATATTTCATCAAAATTAGATGGAGTTTTTGGAATTTTTTGCAACTAGAAAAGGCTTAAATATGGATCCTAAGAAGGTGGAAGCAGTCGTCTCATGGGAAGTTCCAAAAAAAGTGAAGAATGTAAAACGCTTCCTTGGGTTTGCTAACTTCTATCGGATCTTTATCAAAAATTATTCTCAAGTCGCGGCTTTGCTTACTTGGTTGACATGTAAGACTAAACTTGAAAGGGGACCCCTTGCGGAGAAAGCATTTCAAGACCTCAAAAAGGCATTTACTACAGCTCCAATTTTTATACATCCAAACTCTGTAAAGGGGTTTTATTTAGAGGCTGATGCTTCAAATTTCGTTTTGGGAGCTGTACTTTTACAGATGGGCGTGGACGAGAAGCTTCACCCAATTGCGTTCTATTCTCAGAAGTTTTTGCTGCAAAGATTAACTATGAGATCCACGACAAAGTACTGCTTGCTATAGTACATTCTTTTCAAAAGTGGCGTCACTTTCTAGAAGGCGCAGCACATTTGGTGAACGTATATACGAATCACAAAAATTTGGAGTACGTCTTGTTGGCTTGAGTTCTCAATCATCGTCAACCTTGATGGAAGATGTCACTATCACAATTTGACTTTGTTATCACCTCTTGACCGGGAAGGGAGCAAGGACTATCTGATGCATAGTTGCAGAGATCGTATCTTACACCAACGGCTGGAGCAACAACGTTTTATCAACAACATACGACATTGTTGAAGCCAGTGCAATTCAAGATTTTTGTTGTTGTTGTGCCTATTGATGCCGACTTTGTCAATCAAGTGCATGTAGCAACTATTGAAGATTTTGTAGCTCTTGATGTCAAAGAGCGTGTTGATAATGAAAAATTCATGGTGGAGGATGATCTTTTATACTTTGAGGAACGGTTGTATATTCCAAGCAGACCAACACATCTCCGAGTTCTTCAATCTTGTAACGGCTTTCTAGCTGCAAGACACTTTGGATTCAACAGAACTTTGGAACTTGTTTCACGAGAATTCTAGTGGCCTAAAATGTGGAAAGATGTAAAGGAGTATATCCTCTCTTGTGACATTTGTTCAAGATCCAAAAAACCTAGGCATTGCCCTTATAGGCTTAACTTTTACAACCATTCCCTATTCCGCGCCGACCATGGTTATCAGTTTCTATAGATTTCATTACGGACTTGCGGCCATCAAATTCATTTGAAAGCATTTTTGTTGTGGTAGATCGTCTTACGAAGATGGCAGACTTTGTTCCTTGTAGGAAGACATCGTCAAACAAAGACAGAGCAAGTCTTTTTCTAGATAATGTATATCAATATTATGGTCTACTAGATGACATCGTGTCGAGGTCCCGATCGAGGTACTCAATTTGTATCAAAGTTTTCGAGATGTCTATTTGAGATATTGAAGGTAGATATCAAACTCTCTTCAGATTTTCATCCTCAAACTCACGGCCAAATGGAGCAAGTGAATCAAATCTTCGAATAGTATCTAGGATGCAGCATCAACTATCAACAAGATGATTGGACTGCATATCTATCGCTAGCCAATTTTTCATACAACAACACTCTTCATGCGTGGATTTAAAAAATACCATTCTTCTGTAACTATGGATATCATCAAAAGTTTGATTTATTGAGTCGCTCAGCAAATAACAATCTGGCAGCTAAAGGATTTGTAGAGCAATTATCTCAGCTTCAAACTACATCAAATAGCAGAAGAGGCTTACAAGGCATCCGCAAATAAATTTCGAAGCTAAGCTCTTCTTTTCAAAGTTGGAGATAAGGTTTGGCTACTTCGACAAAATATTAAGACCAAACAGCTATGTGATAAGTTGGACTACCGGAGATTGGGGCCATTCGTCATCGATAAACAAATCAATCCAATGGCGTTCCATTTGGAGTTATTTGCTGCTATGAAGGTACACCCAGTCTTTCATATTTCCTTGTTGGAACCTTATTGAGAGTCATTTTCTCCTGAAGCCCGGCACCTAGTATCAAAATTGAGAACCACGAGGAACACGAGGTAGAAAAGATATTAGACTTGTAAAGTAATCGGGGAAAATTGGAGTATTTAGTGCATAGGAGTGGCTATGACATCAATGAACGATTATGGGAGCCAGCAGAAGATCTAATCAATGCGCTTTCATTGACGATATCCTCAGAAACGTAAACCATGTTCAAGATTCTAACATCTCTTGGCTTTTAGAGAAAGCGGCTTAGCAATGAAGCTTCAATATAACAAGGAGAGGAACCCAACTAGGACCTCGGGTGGGTCAGTCTTCATACATTTTGGGTACCACGTGCGGCGAAGGGGTGTTTTTTGGGGGGCTATTTACCTCTTAGCTGAAATTAAAAGGACCCCTATAATTACTTAATGGGAAAAAATGGCCTATATTATGGACTCTATCATTTTTTATAAAACGGTGATCAATGCAATTTTTTATATGCTATCTTCCTTGTAAAGACTTAAATATAATCAAAAATTAACATGACTTTACAAACTTGAGAAAAATGGCCTCAAGAAAATGACTAGAACTTAACCTTCTTTCATACATTCTGGAAAATGTGCACTTCTAGACCTACTTTTCGTCCACCTCGCAGCTGACCGCCCTTTCCTACCAACTGTGCTCCAGCTGTTCTCTCCCCCCCCCCCCCCCCCCCCCCCGAAACAAACTGTACTCAGTTTAATACCTTGGATCCCATTCGCAATTCCCTAAATTACATGTACTAAAATCATAATGGACTAGAATTGTGGTGTACCTAAATTATTTATAATGGCTTGTACTCTTTTATTGCATTCTATCTTATTTTTAAATTTTTTATAAATTCTTATAAATTTTACCTATGATGAATAAAACCCATGCTATTTTCTGCCGCACGTTGTTTGTAAAATGCAATAAGTGACCCACCCGAGGCTAGGACCACCACTTTTCAATAGTTTTTTTCTACAGGGTAGCATATATTTGTTTTCAATGTCCAATCTTCGGGTATTTGGAGAATAGCAAGGACATGGGTGGAAGGAACCATCTTCTGAACATTTGTAACTCTCACAACATCCTATTTTAGAAGAGTCAAAGAGGGGATCAGGTAGTTGGCGTCGACAACCACGAGAAGAAGAATCAAATGAACCAAGAAGACGTCAAAGGATGCCATGTATTAGATTATTGGTAACTCGGGGGGATCACACCCCTTTACGTTTCGAAACCACGTGCGATAATGGAGTATTTAATAGGGGGATATTTATGCACCTCTCAATATTTTTTCCCTCCCTATTTGTAGATAAAAAGCTACTTTGACGTATTTTTTAGCACCCTATATTTATTTGTAATTGTTTAGAGAGGCTAATTTTTGGCCCAATATTTTTTTTACAAATCATACAAGTACCAAATAGTAAACATAATACTATAGCATTGCGAAACCAAACTCCACGCTTCACCTAACTGTCTATGCTTACTCAAACCCTAAACAACTCTTACTCTAAAATTGCTTTACCAAAACTTGAGCAAAATCCTAATCACAAAATCGAGAAAGGAGAGATGAACCATGAAAACTAAACCATAAACCAAATACACAAGGAAAACATTGCAAAGGAAGTGGTCACTCTACAACATCAATCTGCATCAAAGAATCCCTAGAAAATGCACACAAAAAGCATAAGCTTGATGATCGAGGACAGAGGTTGTGACAAAACCAATCACAGGAAGCAGTTGAGGGTGATGGTGGAGGTTGTCAGGTTCTACGCCATTCTTTCTCTTAAAAAAATCCCATGACATTTCCCTCCGTACTAACGTGTTTCCTTAAATTTTGAACAAAAGCTACACACTTCTTCATCCAAGTAGTGAAACCCATAATGGTCCTACTACATACTTTTAGAGGGATCCTATATCTATGACCCTATTTTTTTTCTATTGATTACTAAATTGGAAGAATTATCGACCACCCTATTTTATATATAATCATGTAGGGGACATATTTCCAATGCTATAGTAGATCTAATGAAATTATAAATTTTATCCTAAACAAATTAAATAGACCCTATTTTTTATCTCACGTGGTTTTCTAAAATTCCGATAGTTACCTCCCCGAGATTGGTAATCGTTTTTGAAGTGAAGCCCGCTTTTAAAAGTCATGCAGAAGCAACCTTTGCAAGTCCTTTCCACAACAAAGATACAAAGGTTCATGCTTAGCCTCAAGTAGACGGTGTTGGTTATCATCAATAGCTTTAAGGACCGATGACATATTTACTTTGTGAAAGACAACTCAAATATGTTGCAGTCACAATACGGCAAATTTTTTACTTTCTATAACTTTGAAACTTCTCAAAGAACTCGAAGTTAGAAAAGGGGGTGATGTCATAGACATAGCTCTTAGAACCTTCTAGAACCTCCTTGATCTTTTTATAAGTCTTCCATAATCTTCCAATATCTTCCGTAGTCTTCTAGAAGCTTTCATTGTATTCCAATAGCTTCCGGAAACTTCCATAGTCTTCTAGTATCTTCTGTAGACCTCTAGAACCTTCTGCAATGTCTCTATATTTTATTATAAATAGGTGGCAAGACGAGGGACTCCTCAGTCTTGCTAACACTAGTTCTGGAGCAATTCCTCAGTGTTCCATTGTCTTGTATCTTGTCGTGTTATCAATATAATCTCTTGAAGACTATTCTTTGTGTACTCTTGTACTTCTTGTACTTCTTGTTCTTTAGTCTTTGCGTCCTTGACAATTTGTTAGTTCTAATAATTAAACCATCCAAGATAACCTCTTCTAAAGTACAATTTCATTGCAAACTAAGATATCCCACGCAAACCAAGAGGAAGAGGGTTAATTGCAAAGATACCAAAGGATTAATATTAGTATTAACAAAAGGAGTAACCAAATTTAAGAATAAGACGTGTGCTTACCAAGCCAAGCTCGCATCAGAGAGCATGTAGTAGAATTAAACACCTCTAAATACAAGTATTAAAATTTTCATTTCATAGATGGCCAAAAAATTTCATTTTGTATGTGTTTTTTTTTTTTTTGAAATGCATTTAAACCACTATATTGATATTTGCATTTCTTCTCCATGTTTTGTTCTTTTAGTTGGAGATTGCAGCATCTAAACTTCTAAACAAGCAGATCAATGAATTTTTTAGATTAGCTCTTTTTTAATAGAAATTGTTGTTATTGTCAATATACAAACAGATTATATAAATGTGGATGTAGAAAAAAAACTTCATTGCACTCATTTACTCACACTATAAGAAACCCGTGTTTTTAGTGATGTCTTGAATCATGTCTCCAAAAACACGTGGACATGGAAAAAGATGCCGCGTGTACGCGCAAACAAGCGAGACACGCAGAAGCGCGTGGGGACATCACAAAACACACGTAGACATGACTGTAACAGGAACGTCTCAAGGTAATTTTTGGAGGCAGAAAATGGTGCCACGTGGGTGCCACGTCGACGACACATCAGCGGCAAAATGACGGGCAGTGCCACATGGCGATGAATTCCATCCTCTCCAATGGTGATGTGGAAGAGGATGTGGTCCCGCCAAATACTGACGTGGTGCCGCAAAACTCTGACTTGGACCCGGGAAAATCCGATGTAGACCCGGGAAAAATGATGTGGCGTGCCATTACAACAAATTTTTGGGTGGTTTTCTTTTCAGAATCATGTTTGCTTGGACGTCACACGGGACATGACTCTATTTTGCGAGACATCCCGCACTGACGGCGAGATGTCCGCCCCAATGTCTGCGACGACGCGTATTGTATCTTGTTGTTGGTTTCTTTGGACATCCCCATGTCTCAGACGATATGACGCTTGACATGGCCATGTCCGTGTGCACGTCTTTGTCCCCTGCACGTGGGCATTGCGGGTGTCATTGCTGATGTCTCTAGGAATCTATGCGCGTCTGACGTGACATCACTTGAGACATAGTAGTGCTCACGTTGTGTATTTGACAATGTTTCAGTGGATGTGAGACATATTATACCAGACATGAGTACGTTGAATGCAGACGTGAGTATGCAAACGTCCCAAGGTTCTCTGGGACGTCTCGGAAAACATCCTATGCAAATTTGTGGATGTTATGGAAGACATCGTCTTGATCCGACAATCGTCCTTGAAAACATCCCCACGTTATGTACCACGTGTTACAGAGACATCAACCTCATCACGTAATTGTCCCAGAAAACTTCCCCATGTCACGTAACAAGTGCTATAAAAGACATCATTATGATCACCTAGTTATCCGAGAAAACATCCCCATATCATGTACCACGTGTTACAGAGACATCAACCTCATCACACAGCCGTCCTAGAAAACATTTCCATGTCACTTAACAATTGTTATAGAAAACATCATCATGATCACACATACGTCCAAGAAAACATCCCCATGTCATGTACGACGTGTTATCAAGACATCCGCCGCTATACCTAGACGTCTCACGTCGCATGCTCACGTCACCATGCGAACATGCATTGAGACATTGCGGACGACCCTCTACACATCCCCACGTCATGTTCCACACGTTAACAAAATACATCTCTCGTAACATTCACTGGTCTCACTGGGCATGCACATGTCACATTGCAAAGTGTTCCAAATGTCCACGAGATTAATGGCTGCGAGTCAGGAATACGTTTTCACATTGCATATGCATAACACATTGTAACATCACTGTTTACAAGTCAGAACGCTATTGTTTGTGACCTCATATAGCGTAAAGTGCACATCTATGGATACGTCAACCGACAACATCCATGTACTACAACTTTCACTTGTTCCTATATCATCGTTTGTTGTTGGTGCTCCCCTGTGATCTTTAGTATCATTTGCGCATGTCCAACACTGCACATGTTCAATATGCTAACAATGCATGCGGTTGAACAAGGGATGCACAACGAAATAAAATTGCAGTACTTCATGTTAGCGGGACAAGCTATATATGCATGGTTTAGGGTTCAAACGTGCATAAACGTTGAACCCTCATCCGATACTATGTCAATGTTCTGGATGCCTAATAGTGGGGAATACAGCTCCATCATATGACAAGATGTGTATGGGGATGTTCTAAGAGACGTCTTCGACGCTCATAGAAACGTCGATGTGATTTAGCAGACGTCTTTGAAGACATTTTGCAAAACATCCGTGTTGTACGTCACCGTTAATCCGTCTTGAAGTGGGTCACCAACGTTTGATAAGGGTCAGCGGTTTTAGGTGCAATCACTCAATCAATTCCTTGCACGCCCCTTTCTTCATTTCTTCTTGGACGCTTCCGCTCTTGTTGACATGCCTACCTGCACTTGTGCAATGACAGCATGTCATGGACTCTTTCTATGCAATGTCTTTGTATACTAAGGAAAATATTGTTGCCCCATTATCACATTGTATAATATGCATTATTGCTCACCGTAACCGTCAATTTCAGAAAATAATGTGGCTACATACAAGTCCAAACATTATGTGGATCTACATTTTGCCAACCTTCTCAACCGGCTTCCCAGGTTTCGACAGGCCCGCTTGCTTCGTTGTATCTAGCTTGGTTGGTTTAGATGGTCCCGTTGCCTTCGGTGTGTCCATCTTTCCCGGTTTTGACAATCCTACAGGCTTAGGTGTCTTTGACAGTGCCTTTGTTATGTTTCCGGGCTTTGTAATGTGCCGTACAATTCCTGCAGACCCCCCCACTCCTGGTGTTTCCAGAGCCTCCTACACTTCCAATTCATCACTACTTCTGCAATTTGCCACTACATGTACACTAGACATGGCATTGTGGTATGCAAATGAAAGATGTTCCTAGCGCATCTCCACCCATGTCATCAACTTCATGCTAACTGGCCTACTTGCCATCAAACAATATGACATAAACGCAATTTAGAACTTCAAAGCATTACACTTCAAAATCATTAAACAGACAATGACAGTGTTTGTGATCAAAATTAAACCTTGCTCAATTGCCACGACAAAGTTGCAACAAACATTGCAGTGTTTGTGAACATGTCTGCAAGATGTCTCCACAAATGAGAGGATGATTTGAAAGATGTCCGTGCGTTTCCTAAAAGTTTTTGCGAAAGTCATTGACAATGTGGTCACGCCTCAATCATGCTCACAATACATCTATTCTCAGTTTACCTGCTTGGTCTAAAGTAAATGATCTGTTTGCGCTGCAGACGACAAGGTTTCCACAGTCGTGTATGGATCGTCATCGTGAACCTCCTTTGCAACGTTCGATACTGAAGTTGAGAATACAGCTGCATCTCCCTTGTCTGAGCCCCCTCTTTCATCTCCAAATCTGCGAGCACAACGTACTCCACTCAATCAGTACTGCTAAAGTTATATATATATATAACAAGACATTACAGTAGCAAAGCATACAACAACAGCTATTAAGTGACGTGATGTCCAATTCCAAAATATTATAAATCCTTGTCAGTTCAAAACACTGTGTTGTATTTAAGTCTACCACATGTCATAACGGATGTCCGAGTGGACGTCTCTAGTGTTTGTCGACAATGTGAGGGACGTCACGCACAACACGTTAGTGTTGCTAATGTCTGCATAACAGTAATTGGCGCAGTATGTAAAGGTGCGAGAAGGCACATAGTAGCAAACTCCACAACATCCACAAATGCTTGCAATGGCTCGCTGTCTAGATGACATTCTTCATGACCATTGCACATAGAAAACAAGGCTGGAGAATTAGGAGCTCAGGCGCAGACATCCAGCCCAAACATCTGTGCTGACATTCTGGTGACATCTATGTTGACATCTCTGGTGACATCTATAGTGACATCTTTGGTGCCATGTCTGATGACATCTCTGGTAAGATTGCTAATGACATCTCTAGTTATATCTATGATGTAAATATGGTGCATGCTATGAACATGAAGGCCGTACTTGTATACAGCTGCTTGAAAAACCACTAATTTGCAAGTCGTGACAACCCTTCCCACTTGTGTCTGGGATTCAAGTCTTGTGCAATACCTTCTACATCAAAACTGTAACAACATGCATCAAGAATTGCTCAGCAGTTTGACGAGCGCTACCTCACGGAGTTCGTGCATTTGCGCTGCATATATTAGGATACCTAAATCATTAGGATACTACAAGTTTAGGGTTTCTTCCACAACAAATCAAATACTACAAGTTTTTCGATTTCTTCCACAACAACACCTTCTTCATAGTGTCATACAAGATGCCTTTAAAATCCACTAACACCAGTTTCTTTATCAAATTGCCCCCCCTCCGACCTTGACTTTGCCGCCACACTTCCAAAGCCGCGTAGCATCCTCACTTGTGTTCGCTCAGAGAGGAAAAGGAAAACCTTTTAGTGTTGCACACCCATCTCTCAAGCAGTGCATGTTCGATGGGTCTCTCTACAACTACTATTCTCTTACTATAGTTTACAATCATTCTAAAAATAGATGGAAACACTTTTGAAAACCTCAACATTCTAAACTCTAACTACTTGGACAATTGAAGGCAAAATGAGCTTTGTGCAGCCTCTAAATCCTCTTAAAGGTCTTATGACCTAACTACGGCTGTGGCAGCTAACCCTAGCCGCCTCTGTTCATCCAGTGTACTCAATGAAAATCATCCCAGTAGATGTTCGCAGGGACATCTTAGACATCTTCATAGACAGCTGGATGTCAACATTGATGTCCTTCCAAACATTCCAATGTTAGCTATTGACTGTAATTTTTGAATTTGTATTGCATTCAAATAAATTTAAAGACTTCATATAACGGAGACGTCTTGCTTTTCCTAAAACGTTTCACTTGTCTAAAAGTGTGTTAAAAGAAATTTTTACAAGTTTCTTATCAAATAGAATCTGATACAAGCACAATTTTATTTTTAGAAAAATAAAACATCTTACACTTGCGTCTAAATGCTTTTAAGTATATTAAGAAATATGAAGTTTTTGAAAGTACCTAAGTTTTTTTTTTTTAACATTGTAATGAACACGATGAAAGTTCAATGATGAGTACGGGTGTTTGCATGGTATGGTTCATGAACTTATTTGTCAAAATGCAAAACTTTGCTCTTCTTTTTAATCTTTAAGAACTCCATAAATAGAAATTGATGGTAGAAGTTAAAAACAATTGAACCACTACAACTAAGTGATGTCTTATGCCAATGCTAAAAAAAGAAGTAAAAAACAACAAACATGCTGTCCAAATTAATGTTAATGTAAAACGTTAGTGCCTTGTTGTAGTGCAAAAGTGCACACGGAAATTATGAAAGAGAAAAGAAGGTTGTGGATGGAATTTTCAACTACAAATTTTTCCAATTTACAAATATGTGAAGAAAAATATGTTCCACATTTTTCCAAGTTTTTCAAAATTATTGAAGTTCTAATTTTGAAATATGTGTTGCTGAAAATTGTTCTCTGACTATTTCTAAAATAATTTTTTGATGGATTTTGTTTTTTAATTTCTATGATAACCAAAAATTTCTACTGGGAGTTTTTTGAAACTCTCAAATATAGAACCAAAAATCAACTAATTAACACTCAAAGTTTAACTATATTGGATAAAGTGGCAGTAGAACGGGAGTTTTTATACTCAAAATGTTCTAGATTAAATCATTCAGACAAACTCAGATTTAAATCTATCATTAATAAATACATAAATTTAAAAGTTAGCACCCTTCATTTTTCATTGTAATATTTCTAAATATCTTTTAAAGGGGATTAAAAGTTATCCCTTTCAATGAAATGCACAATGTGCGCAAATGTGCACCAAAAGGCATGATAATTCACAATTCTGAATTCCCCCAATATGGTGAACCATACCATGCACGACGGTGTTGCTCATTTTCATGGGTTAAAGCCTCACGTGATGTACAAGTCCCCAACATTGAATGTGACAGGTACGGATTCAGCGTGGCAAACTTCAACCACATGGACAACGTAGTGCATCCTGATATAGACATTTTTCTAATAAACATGTGTTCAGAAAGACGGATTTGCATTCCTTTCTACGTTCTTTATAACGTCTCCAAGTGTGACGTATGTGCTCCTAATAGGTCATTCTGGACGTCGGATATGTCCTAAACTATGTCGCCAAGGACGTCTCAGAAAACATCCTCTATTGCATTAGAGATGTATTAGGAATGGACGTTGAGACATGCCTGCGGACATGCATACGGACTAGTTTGTAGACGCAATTGCAAACGTGGGGGATATCGTTGCGGAGACGTTTTCAACAACATGCTCTAATTAGGCGAGATGGCCCATCAGACGTGCAGAGCGCACCCCTCTGGATGACGTAAGAGACATCGCGTACACCCAGTGAAACATCCGTGCTCAGCGGTTGTCACCTACAAAACATCGTGTACATCGATCGAGACAACTGTGCTGGTACGTTGTCTCCGATGTTGCGTGCTATGACTCAACGGATGTCCAAACAGACACCCTTTGCAACATATGCAGAAGCATGTTGGATGTTTTGGAGAGCGACGTCCAGCTATGTTTACAAAGACATTGGACCATTTTGTTAGATGTTGTCTGTCACGTCCCGAATTATGACATATGTGCTCGTGCCTTGTCATCCCAAACGTCCGCTACGTCCTCTACCGTGTCGCAGTGGACATCTCTGCCAACATGCACTGTTGCATTGGGGATGTAAGCGGCAATGTATGCTGGGACATCATTGCGCACATCCATACAAAAAATGTTAGAGACGCGGCCGCCTTTGTTGTGGATGTTATTGCTAACAAGTCATCAAAAACATGCCCATGCCTCTGAGGATGTCGCAGCTGATGCTCGGAGCACGCCCCTCTTGATGACCTCTGAGACATTGCGTACATCGACTCGGGGAGGTGACTCTTAGTATATTTTGCGTATCATGTGTGAAAAAAGGGTATTTAAAAGTACCCTTAAAAATAAAAGTAATTCTTACTATAATAAGTAATATTTCAAGAATATTCTCATAATTATTCTTGTTATCAATTTTTAGCATCCTATATTATTGTAATTCATTTATAAAAATTACCTTCCAAGATTTATTTGGACCCTATATTTTTTTGCCCGCCATTTGTAATTTTTTGGAAGTAAACCCCCCGAGTACATCGACTGAGACATCCGTGCTGGTTCGTTGTCTCCTATGCCGCGTGCTATGTCTTGACGGATGTCCAAAAAGACACCCTTTGTAACGTACGCAGAAGAATCCCGGATGTTTCAGATGGAGACATCCAGCTATGTTCAAGGAGACGTCCGACCGTTCTGTCGGATGTTGTCTGTGACGTCCTGAATTGGGACGTATGTGCTTGTGCCTTGTCAACCACGACTTTGGCGATGTCCTCTATTAACGTATCTTATTGGACGTTTCAACCAACACGCACTGCTGCACGGCGGATGTATGCGGCGATGTATGATGGGACATTCCTATGGACATCCCTGCAAACATTGTTGGAGACGTGGGCCCAGTTGTTGCGGATGTCATCGCTGACACGTCACCTACAACATGTGTATGTCCCCGGGATGTCCCAACGCACGTTCGGAGAGCGCCGTCTTACCTCTTAGACATCTCGTACCTGAACTAAGACATTTGTGCTAGTACGTTGTCTCTCATGTCTCCTGTGATGTCTCAAAAGATGTCTACGCAGACATACGTTGTGACGTTTGCAGAAACATCCCAAATGTTGTACATCGTCACGAAGTGCCATGTTTTGAGAGACGTCCATATGTTTTAGGAGACGTTGTATGTGACGTCACCGACTGTGACATATGTGCTTCTGCCCTATCGTCCAGGACGTCGGCTATGTCCTCTACTGTGTACAGGTTGATGTCTATGTGAAATTCCCTATCGCATTGCAGATGTGCATGGGGATGTACTCTGGGATATTAGAGTTGACGACGAAAGACATCGTAGCGTGTCCTGCACGTCGGATTGGACGTCTTCGCGGACTTCCCGGAGGATGTCCACAGAAACATTTACACGTCATTGTCGTCATCGTGAATCCGATGTCCGAAGTGACGTTGGCCTAAACATAGTATGACGTGTCAACTCGTCCGACATGGAATTTTCCTTCCCATGTAGATGAAGTGCTGTAAATTATAAAATGAATAATATGTCCACGTGTATTCACTACCATAAATTTTATACAATCACCTCACATTATAAAAGTCTATATTTGAAAGCAATTTCTTTTTAATAATATAATAATAATATATTATTAAAATATATATTATACATAATATTAATACTGTAATATTACAATCGAAGACTATTATACAAAATTGACAAATGAGAAATACTGAGAGTGCAAAATAATGATTATAAAGGAAATTATACCATCTCATAGTGCATATTATTCCAAATTTGTTACAAATCTATTTAATAAAAAATGTTAATACAAATATTCTAACTTTTGTGGTATTATAAAATAAAATCATAACGGAAAAAAATTAAGAGTATTTAATAGGATGAAGCCTTTTTTCTTTTGCTATTGCAAACCGGTGCCCATTATATTGTTTTTTTTACATCCAGGCTGCATTCTACCTCGCATACCAGTAACTTTCACACACTTACCCTCGGCGAAACCGGAGTTCATTGCTAAGGTGGCAATTTTGCGTCTCTGCGGATGTGTTGCGTCATGTCCTCAGAAATGGGCACGTTTCTACCAACATCTTCGTGTTTTCTAGCTAACACCCGTGTTTCAAAAGCCTCTCAGACCCACTGATCCAAATTAACGCGTGGACATCTTTATGTTCGGTGAGACATCCGTGGCTAACACAAAGACATCACAAAAGCACGTCGGTGTTTTTCAAGACATTACAAAAAACACAGGTTTTTTATAGTGTCATTTACCAACCTGAAAGCAGTTTGTGATATTCTAATTCATGATTTCATAAACAAGTTCTAGACAGCTAAACTAGTTGTGCATGAGTTTGAAGACCACTAAGCTCTTATACACCTAATAATGAGAGAACACTAAATTCTTCCATATCTTACAATTATTTAAAGTGAACAAATCGGGGAACAAATAGGAGTATATTAAAGCAAAACACATGGTATCTTGTTAAAACAAAACTTTTCTTCTAGGATAATTCTAATGCATAAGATTACCTATCCTTCATTGATTTCTCTTTAGAACTATTGAGTATGATATAAAAAGATATAGTCATCCTTGTGGTGATGGAGTACCCTTTCCTCATATGGATGGATGGGTAAATATCAAATGAATTTAGGAGTAGCTAACTAACCCCTAAAGGTCCTCACTTTTTTTGTAAAATTCAAAGCCCTACAATTTGCATATTTGAAACATTACATTGTATGATTTCTAATTTTTCATAGATAGTCATCAAAATTGTGGAAATATGACAAAAATTCAACATGATTAGAAGATACTAAATTTGAAATATTTACAAATCAATATACCATGTAAAGAAAAATAAAATAAAAAAAAGAAATATTTTTGACAAATTTAATATTGAAAATTATATTTACAAGTAGTTAAAAACATGAAAGTGAAGAAATTAAAAGAGACACATGATTAGAGCATCCTTTGAAAGTTTTTACATTTGTATTCTGAATATTCAAATTTTAGATTTCTCCACGTTGAAAAATCTACAAATGAAGTCTATTTTCCAATCTCAACAGTCAAAAGATGTATTGTAACTTAACTTACACACCTAATTATGCAAACACCAACTCCAATAAGACTAAAACACTTGATTTTTTGAGCCTTTAACCAAAACCATCCAAAAAATGGATGGTTGGTCTTTTAGGATGGACTAAGTGTATAATTCTATAAACACATACATTCAAATACATAGTTTAAAAGCATAGAACAAATATTGAATACACAATGTAGAATGAATATTATGAATGAACATATAATCTATAGTAGATGTGCATGAAATACGCATTTATGAAGTATGATTAGATAAAATACGTATTGATGAGGTCTGGTTCAATGAAATATTAAGATGTAATATGTCCTGATGAATGTTTCACTTTGACTCCAAAATTGCAGGGAATTGGGCTCCAGGAAAAGTGCTTGGAAAAGCGTTGAGGAAAAAAACTGAGCGGGTTTACATATCATTCACGAACAAATGGCAAATGAACGTGGATGCAAGTTGAAGAACAAAGTAAACTGTGAAAACCCTAATTTGCAAGCATGTGCTTGCGATTCTTTTTTTCCGCCAAAGCCAGGATGAGGAAGAGCAACGAGTGAGAGGGCAAGTCGTTGCAAATTCAAAAGACAAAGTAGAGGCCATGGATTCAATTGAGCTAGAGGGATGACGGATGGGAAAGAATGCAACGAGTCTAGCTTGCAATGGAGAACTAAGGCGAGACTAAGGCGGTCTACTCAAAGCAAAGGAGCTCACTCATCGTTGCCAGCCACTGTGAAGAAAGATCCGGGTAAGTGGTTTTCTTCATTGCTCTTGATTTGCAGAAAGGTTGGTTTTGAACGAATCTGTAACATAGGTGTTCCTTGTGTTGTGGGAATGAGGACTCGTCATTTTGTCTTTTACAGCGAGAACATGTATTTTTTCCTAGATATGCATGACGGAATGATTTTTGTAGTCCCTCTTACATGGAGGGACATTGCCAAGCAGATTGCGCCAAAGAGGTGGATGAGGACATCGTCAAAGAGACACCGAGGGATTGGAAGGGTTTAGGGTTTTGAGATTTTTGTTTTTGTCACCCTGGACTGAGTGACGAGTTTTGTTGCGGTTGCCGTGATTTGGTAGCGAGGTCGATAATTGTATTTGTTGTAGCAGCAACTATTGTGAAAGGAATGAAACCCTTATTAGGGTTGAGCGCAAAGAATAGTAGCTTTAATTTGAAATTCTAGCAGAGAAGGATTTCACTGTCAGAAGACATTTAAAAAGGAGTTTTCTACAAGGATGGTGATACAGTGGTTGTTAAATTTGAAGCAGGGACTATGGTTCTTTGCGTATGTTTTTTGTTTTTTTTTTTGTTTTTAGTTTTGTTTGTAGGAGTTGCGTTGATTTTGGATTAGGTTTTTGGAAATGCGTAACGTCGCAGTGCTCTTGGAAATGGATGACACACAGTAGGAAGTATTATTTTTTGTGACAAATGTTGTTTTGGGAATTTTTATGGAGGGTAAAATTAATTAGAATAGTTCTTCCTTGGAATGTAGGATCATTCAATTGAGAAATTTCTGAAACCACAAGTGCAAGTCTTTTTCTATTGATTGTGTATAACACAATCAAGATGAGTACTATGTTTGATATAAAGAGACCAGAAATCATGCGTCCTCCTCTTTTTCTCTTGCTTGTGTTTTTTTTCTACACACGCGCTGATTACGGTTGTAGTGTCGACAAATTCACTAGGAAGGACTAGTATGACATCAAGACTTCCACCACCTTCACGTGGTGGGAGCTTGTACCTGCGGAGCCTGTTCTTGAAACCTAAGTAGTGTATGATATACCATTTGAAGATGCTCCTTCTATTTTTCAATCGAATTTTGGAGTGAATTTTGTGAATTCCTATGCATTTTGGCGTATCTGGTGTATTTTTTGAATTTTTGAGTATTTTCCAAGCTTTTTTTTGGCTTGCTTCTACCTTTCTTCTCCAATGTTGTTCAACACCACCATTCTATGCAATTTCTTATCAAGTTTGTCTTCTGCAGTGATTGTGGTTTTTCTTAATATGGTTTTTTGTATCTTGTGAGTGGAGACTTATTCAATGGTTAAGGTTTTGACCCATTTTCATCCTGTGCGTTATCACTGATTTTTCTTTCTACCTTAAAATAGCAATGTATAGCCATTAGAGGAAATTTAAGGTCTCCAAAAGGCCCTGTAAGACAACCCAACTTAGGTGACGAAGGTTACCTATGTTTATATGCATAGCGGTTAACCCTTAAATGACTGAATGACCAATTCTGGTTGAGCATTTTTTTTCTGCGGCTGAAATGCAATTCTGGCCATCAAGAGGATACTTTTTGAAGATGAGCTTAAATTTAGAAATATTTTTTGAGCATGGTACACAAACTGATGATTTTCTTTGTAATTTACACATTTGGAAAGTTGTTTGTATTTTTAAAATATAGTTTATAAATGATGTGAATTTTCTTTGCTTTTATCACTTCGAAAAATCATGATAATTTAAATTTTCTATAATTATTTTTGAAATAACTATATATTATAGTTGACATTTGGTTTCATGTAGGAAAAATATGAAATTAGTTTTTTATTCAATAATAATGTTGAAAGATGGCATACAGTCTAAATTTTTCTACCACGGTAATAAGGCTAGGCATTTAAGGCTTAAACACCGATTAGTTTGATTGATAGATATAATTTACAGCCTAGGATATAAAAAGAACCTCGTTATATACTATAACTATTATTAGACTCTTTAAAAGTGTTAAATTTGATCCAATTTCATTTAGTGTGATAGAACGCTTTATGCAAGATAGTCCACTTTAGAAAAGAATTTGATGCACACCACAATAAAACTTATATTTTATGATAACTCCGAAAGATTCTAACAAATAATTATAGAATATACGTATTAGAGGTTTTAGGGTTTATATCTAAATAGGACAAAATAACTTCCAATTATAATTCAATCATGCTTTTACAAATCATATTTAATGTCATATGTATAAACATATATGCGATGCCCAATTTTATTTACCAGATAATAATAAAATGGCACAATTTGAGTTTTATTCTACTATTATGGACTTGTGGATACATGCTCTAAATACGTCTTTCCTAAAATAAAGATTTTTTTACTTAATTCTACAAAGTTATAGAATTTTTAAATGTCTTCTTTGTACCATGTAAAACATTTTCTTATTCCATTATTTTACTATTAAACAAAAAATATATATGTGCATCACTGTAATACGGTGTTTAGGTATAAAAAGGACTTAAGTATAATCATACTTAGGATTTATTAACATATTTAGGGTGTAATACGGTGTTTAGGTATAAAAAGGACTTAAGAATAATCATACTTAGGGTTTATTAACATATTTAGGGTGTAATATGGTGTTTAGGTATAAAAAGGACTTAAGTATAATCATACTTAGGGTTTATTAACATATTTAGGGTGTAATACAGTGTTTAGGTATAAAAAGGGCTTAATTATAATCATACTTAGGGTTTATCAAAAGATTTAGGGTTTAGGGTTTAGGGTTTAAGTAACATGTACTAGCACGTCAGAGTCAGTAATTATCATTGACGTTACTTGTCAGATTTACACAATCGTGAGTGCAACCTGCAGTCACCGGTGACGAAGGACCGTTCGGGGATGGACTGCGACGGGGTAGCCTGCAGTCACCGCTTCGGGGGAGGGCTGCGACTGGTGAACACCGGTTGCGAATGAACCACCGGTGGCGGCCGGTGAGGAAGGAGCGACGTGGGCTATTCCCGGTAGTCGTCTTCCCCAAGTCCAGATTTTGAATCTAGCGCGCACGCTGTTGTGGCTGAGGTGTTTTGCAAGTGCGGCTGAGGTATTTTGCAAGGAGTGTGGAGCGGAGGTGAGCGCTAAGGTGTAGATTGAAGCACTCCAATCCGAGTATAGAGGCAGAGCAGTTTAGGATGGCGGCGACTGAAGTGGGGTCACAATGAGGAGGGTTTGTGAGCACTTCGGGAAGGTTTGAGGTTCTTTCCGCATGCGATTGGGAGTGAAGAGCGATTGGGAGGAAAGGCCATCGGGAGTGAAGAGCGATTGGGAGTGGAGTGCGATTGGGAGGGGAGAGTGACTGAAAGAAGGAGCGGAAGAGCGATTTGAATCAGAGGTACGTTTTTTCACATTTCCTTGATTTGCTTTCTTCTAAGTTTTTTCACATTTCCTTCACTTTCTTTCTTTTTTTAGATTTTCCTAGTACTCCCTTAACCCTAGTAGCAGGGCATAATGGTAACATCTAGTGTTTGGTGTTTTCCAGCAAGTTTAGGGAGTGCAGCTTATCGGAGGAGGACGCTATGGCATACCTCCAATCGAAGCTTCGCACAGGTATACTCTTCAGTCTCAGTGCTTAGTTTAGGGTGGGTTTTTCTATTGGGTTTAAGGTGTGTAGGAAGATTTCAATTGTTTTTTGTGAACACTTTTAATAAATTTTCTTCGGAGGTAGCCCCGGTACGTGAAGAAGAGAGCAAGAGTTCCGGAGATCAGGATGAGGAAGTTGAGGACGAGGAAGAGGACGGCGAGGAGGAAGTGGGAGAAGAAGAAGCGGTGAGGGCGGGGGAAAGAGATGAAGGAGATCCCGAGGTGGAATTATTTTGCGTTGAAGAAGAGCTAGAGAAGTTAGCGAACCCTCCTCCGTTGATGGTTGAGTCGGATTTCACTCAGAAGTACGGATTCGTGGACGACAGGGCAAACCCATGCAAATTGACGAAGTGGAAGGGTGAGGCATTTGATGACAGCAAGTGTGTCAATCTGTTTGGGGAGCCTATTGGGAAAGATGGGCGAAATGGGTATCCGTGGAAGTCGGTGAAGCCAAGGAGGATCCGTAAGAGGATTCAAGAACTCTGCGTGGCGTTGTATCAGCGGGATGCACTGCCACATTTGCTTCCTCATAAGATAGCCAGGGGCATCGTGCTAGAGGAGGAGGGCGAGTTGGTCAACTGGGCTGCCTATGGGGCAGCAACGAACTTGAGTCAACGACTGCAGCATGCAAGGAATGTTCTGAGACTCCAGAAGGTGAAGGATGAAGGGGCCACGGATCCATGTGCTTGGCGGAAAATCCACGTTGATCCCCGAGAGCTGCAGCCTCAGGTTTGCGAGGGGAGAGGGAGCTCGATGGGGGAAAGAGTTTGTGATGGAGGGCATCGGGATTCTAGCGTTGACTACCTTGGCCGCATCATGGCGATAGAGAACGAGGAGCTGGAGGCAAGAGTAGCGGCTGTGGAGAAGGCTACTCGTACAAGGGACAAAAACGCCACGAACTTGCAAGAGAATCAAGGTGTCTTGGCTCTCATGGAGAAGGAGCTGAAGAAGTACGAGAACAACCTTCAGGTAGCCAAGGCGAAAGAAGTGGTGGATGATGAGAGGGTTGCATACCTGACCCAAAAAGTGAAGGTCTACAAGAATCTCCGAAAGAAGAAGCGGAAGAGAGTCAAGGCCATGGAGACGAAGATTGCTGCCCTGGAGGAGATATTGACCAATGAGGGCCGGTTGGGTGCTATGAAGCGGATGCAGGTCAACGCGTTGAGAGCCGAGTATGCCCACCTGTCGTGTGGAGCCGCTGGTCTACACATGAGGCCGCTACCAATGGTTTACACTTCGAATAGTAATTGTGGTCATGTAGGGTCTATTGATACAGGGGAGTGTTGTGTTTGTGGATTCTCTTTCCCTCACTCAAATATCGTTGTTTCCAGCTGTCGGCATGTTTATCATCCTTAGTGTGCATTGGTTGTATTCAGCAAAGGCAGTAATTGTTGTGCTATTGGCTGCAACCACGCACAACCTATTTAGTGGATGATGAGTTTTGGCTGGAGAGGTGTTCGTGATTGGGGACGCACTGGCGGGGGGGCCAAGGATTGGGCCGCATTCATGGTGGACTCTGCCATGGCCATATCTGAATGCTTAGCAGCTAGGAGTGTCACTGTCAGAGCATCTGGTCTAGTGGCCCACAAGGGAGGTACGCTTGTCCAACTTCATTCTTGTTGTATACATGATGTGCACACTGATGTACAGATATCAACTGTTTGGTGCATATTCGTATTTTGGTTCATAGTGGGTGTAACTATAATCATATCCATGTGCAAGCTATTGTATTGTGCATTTAGGCATCTGTTTTCATGCGTTGGCACTTGAGACTTGGATGCATCTGTTTTACGCATTGTACCTTCCACTGTCTAGTGTACCTGATATCTGAGGTGGTTTTCATCTTGGTAGCAGGTTTGTACGTGAAGATGTATTGTATGTACTTGCTATCTGAGCCAATGTTGGTTTCGGTAGTACACAATCAATTGTTTGTACATTAAGATGTATTGTTTGTATAATGACGTTTGTGGTTTGTATAGTTTTTAGTTTAAATATGTTTGTGTGTTGCTCTGTTTGTATGGTTTGTATATTGTTGCAAACATGTGATCAGTTTCTTGTACTGAGTTGTACAGTTTGCACGAAGTTGTGTCTTATAGTACTACATTGTCAGGTCAAGAGCGACCGAGTGGAGAAGGTTCAGAGAAGGACGAAGAGGAAGAATTCAGTGACGTTGAAGAGGATATAGCAGTCACGAGGATTGAACCAGAAGTCGCACCCGTGGCAGAGGGCAGTGCAAGGGGGGCATCCAAAGAGAAGGACAACGAAAAAAACGCATCCAAAGAGGCCAGTGGTCAGGGGACATCTAGCGAGGAGGAAGGTGAAGAAAACAAACACGTGAAGGAGATTGGAAGGGGGGGGGGGGCATCTACAGAAAAGAGTGGAAAGAAAAGGAAGAAACCAGCTCCAGCCTTGGAGGGCAATTGCAAGCTAATGTGGACCAAAGTGGGCGGTAGTCCATGTCGATAGTGTCCATTTGTAAGCTCAATGCTCACCTTGCCATGCTTACCTGGCGCGGTTTTAGGGGCTCGGCGTTTGATGGAATTAGAAGGCCGGACGGATGGACGCAAACCCGATCGTGTGGCTCTGAGGTTGATCGCCCTTTCTTCTTTCTAATCTAGTTAGGGATTAGGGTTAGTCTCTGAAGCACCCTCGCGCTGGGATTAGACAGGGATTACAGAGTTTTGATCGAGCTTGCACGGCGCTGTCTTGATGCCTAACGTCCTGCTGTACGGCTCGCACGGCGCTGTTGTAAGGGTTTAGGTTTTAATTGCTCGTTTGCACTGATTAGTGAAGATGGCACAAGGTACAGGCACTCAATCACCCAGTGAGGCTAGAAGAGTGAGAGTAAAGTTAGAAGGCGAGAGACCACCGTTGTCTACACGCGTTAGTGATTATGTTGCTCCCGTTTATGCGAAGGCCCCAGATTTGTTTCCATTGAGGAAAGATAGGGGATACACGCGGAATGAGTTCCACGAGAAGTACGGTTTAGAGCTCTTTGGCTTGTCGCCAAAGCAGCTAAAATGTCCCGATGATTGCACAGAGGACGAGCTTATAGATTATTTTGGACCGATTATTAACAAAAATGGTTTCCGGTACATGGGTGTAGAAGATGTTGATTTGATTACAAAGATAGAGCTCAGATGGATGCAAATGCACCAGAAGTCGCAGATGCTAGCCACTAGGTTGATTACGAAGGGCATGGCGAGAGGAATATATTGTGAGGCAAAAAAGGATCGGAAGGTGAACTGGGCGGCATATGCGGAGTGGACCAACGCAAAGTAGTGGAGGCAAAGGATGAGGATCAAGAGGCCTGGAAAGGGAAAAGGGGAGGACAGTTCCGCGTTTTCTGACGATGAAGACCTCACGGAGATTGACGACCACGGATCTACACAGTCGAAGGGGAGTATGCAAAATGGCGGATTAGGGTTTAGGCGGGATTTGGCCGGGGTTGAGGTTTTTGCTTGTTCGGGTGGGGTTCCTGAAGTGACAGAGATCTGGAAGAGTTTTCAGAGTCACGCCCTAGACGAGCTTGCAAAAATGGAGAGCAGATTGTCGTTGGGTTTGAAAGCAAAGGAGGAGTACACATTGGCAGAGGTGCGAGCAAGATCCCAGAAGGACTTTGTGTACAATCGGCTTGCCTCAGCTCGAGAGAAAATGGAGAAGTTACACGCTGAAATTCAGCAAAAGCGGGAGCGCATTGAAGCTGCTGGGAGTAATGGTGATGGTGAGGAGGACGCTCAGATCCAGGTGATGAGCAGTAGATTGCGAGCACAAGAATTTCTTGTAAGCGATTTGGAGGGGATGGCTGATGAGGGAGATGCTGAGTTGGAGAAGGTCAATAAAGGTGAGGAGGGTATTGTTGCTAGGGTGGCTGAACTGCAGATTGATTCCAAGAAGGCCAAACGCTTAGGTCGAGCTGTGGAGGTTATCCTCACCAGGTTAGATTCAGGGGCATAGTTGTTTAGATCCATAGCCCCACAACCATTTAAGCATAGTAAGCCAGATGAGAAGGAATGGGTTATGCTAGAGAAGTGTTCTTTCTGTGGATTAGGGTTTGAGCCAGTATGGGATGTGAGACTTGCATCTTGCAAACACGGCTACCACGAGTGGTGTTGTAGGTTTCACTTTGAGAATTCAACCAAGTGTGTTGAGGAGGGCTGCGATGAGGAGATGCACGAGGGGTGGTGGAGTGCAGTTGGTTTGGTAAAGCCAAGCACTCCTGCACGTGTTTTCTCAACTCCAAGGGCGATCAAAAAGCTTCCAGATTCACCACTAGGTTCTCTTTACTTTCCCATCTCTTTATTTCACATCTCCATTGCTTTGAGCTTTTAGTCTATGTTAATGGACTCTTGGATTTAAGTTTAGAGAGAATTAAAAACTGAAAGTCCACTCCAATATTCTAAAGTATATATTATTTTTCATCAACCTCGTGATACTGAAGTCCATGAGGACCATGTAAATGTACAAAGAAGTGATCAATTGTGAGTAGTCTCCTACCACCAGTCCATATTTGTGGCGTCTTAGTGATGCAGGAGTGCTAGAAGGTCATGTTGTACATAGAAGAGGCAGTAGTTAGTTTTGGCCTTACCAATACTCCATACTTGTGGCGTCTTAGTGATGCAAGAGTCCATGATAATCATGCAAGAGTACATAGAATGAAGCAGTAGTGAGGTTTGGCCAAACCAATACTCCATACTTGTGGCGTCTTAGTGATGCAAGAGTCCATGAAGATCATGCAAGAGTACATAGAATGAAGCAGTAGTGAGTTTTGGCCTAACCAATACTCCATACTTGTGGGGTCTTAGTGATGCAGGAGTACTAGAAGATCATGGAAGTGTACATAGAAGAGACAGTAGTGAGTTTAGGCCTAACCAATAGTCCATACTTGTGGAGTCTTAGTGATGCAGGAGTACTAGCTAGAAGATCATGCAAGTGTACACGTAAGAGGTAGTAGTGATGTTAGGCCTAACCAATGCTCCATACTTGTGGGTTTAAGTGATGCAGCAGTGTTAGAAGATCGTGCAAATGTACATAGAAGAGAATGTAGTGAGTTTAGGCCTAACCCGTAGTCCATACGAGTAGAGTCTTAGTGATGCAAGAGTCCATGAAGATCACTAACGTGTACATATAAGAGACAGTAGTCAATGAGAGATCTAATCTCCTACCACTAGTGCATACTTGTGGCGTCTTACTAGTGATGCAGGAGTCCATGAGGATCATGGAAGTGTACATAGAAGGCATCCAATAGTAAGTAACCCCTTCCCAATAATCCCTAGTAGTGGACTAAAGACTGGTTTTTTGGTCTACAGTTCATCTTTTAATTTTGAGTCCATTTCTATGATCTGATTTGTTGTAATGCTCCTTCATGGTCCATCAAGAACACATTAATGTCCTTAGACGTGAAATAGAAGCTTGCCACAGTCCATTCCTTGTTGTGGCTCTTTTTGTTGAACGTTATTTACTTTGGTGTGCAGGTGTGGAGTTTATTGGTACCCCCATCAAAGGTCAAGCTACTCAAAGGGTGCAATCAACGAGCAGCCTTTCGTCTAGCCCTGCAGCTACAGCTTCAGGGTCGACAGTCGTGAGTGTGCCACAAGAAGGCCATGCTTTGAGTGTTTTGCCCCATTCTACTCCAAGTGTGGAAATAGAGCTTCCAGCCCCAATTTCAGTAGAGGAGCCAGCTCCAGCTCTGTCAAGCAAGTCGAATCCTATGTCAACAGATGTGGCACCTGTTCTCGGTGACTTGTTGGAAAAAGAGCAAATGGAGCCACAAGGAGCAGGAGCCAAGGGTACAAAAGGAGCAGGAGCGACAAGGATGCATCCGAAGGCTACTGTCACAAGTGAAGAAAATGAAGAAGATGAGGTAGATGATGAAGAGGATGAAGAAGAAGAGGAAGAAGAGGACCAGGAAGAAGAAGAAGATGGAGAGGGGACAGAAGAAATGGAGGGAATGGAGGAAGGAGGTCGTCCGAAGAAGGGTTCCCACAAGAAGGCTGCCGCTAAGCGCAAATCAGCAGCTGCAAGTGATCGGGCTGGGAAGAGGTCCAAAGCCATTGAAGGTTCCAAAGCCAGGGCCGGCAAATCTAACGGAGCTCCAAAGCATGCACATGGAGTTGTCAATGCAGGGAAGAGGAAGAAGACCCCAGTTGTTGACAGGATATCGAAGGCATCCAACACCCGTGCTGGGAAGGCCCAAAGCTCAAAGTGAAGGTTTAGGCGTCATTTCTAGCCTTGTCAGTATTTGGACTCCCTTGCAATATGTAGATACCAAAGAACGTCAATTTCAAGTGTACATCAGAAGATTGAAGTCTTTGAAATGCTTCTTTGTGTATGCAATTAGTTTTAGGGTTTAGATTTATACAATTTTTATAGTTTTTGGTGTGCCTACGTAGGGAGTGATTAAGGGGCATTGTTGTAGTACACCATGTAGACACTAGTTAAGTTGTCGATGAATAACCCTTGCAAATGATAATGGAATGATGACATTTGACGATTTGA
The DNA here is from genome assembly GCA_022496805.1 of Pohlia nutans. Taxonomy (NCBI): domain Eukaryota; kingdom Viridiplantae; phylum Streptophyta; class Bryopsida; order Bryales; family Mniaceae; genus Pohlia; species Pohlia nutans. The sequence continues at coordinate 4,824,039 of CM040106.1, read as the reverse complement.
TTATACTTTGAATTAAATGAGTTGAGTTGTTGTGTAATACTAGATGGCTTGTATAAACTTTGTAACCTCTACTTCTTTTGTCACAAGGAGGTTCGAGTGACCTTTGTATTGGCCGGTGCTTTGTTTAACTTTTTGTTTGTTAAGTATTCTATTGAGGCCCTTGTCATTTGCTTAGCTTGGCTTTTGTTATGTGTATTGTTAAGGCCCTTTTGTTAGGTGTACTTTCAAGGCCTTTATTACGAAAGGAATGTCCTTATTACCATCAGAACAAGGAAATGTTCTTGTTATGCATACCATTATTTGTTTAGATGTTTAGGGCTTATACTTATTCAAGGGATTTTTCATTTCCTTAGAATGTCTTGAGTTGGCAGTAGCGCCCTTCTTCTTTGAGGCTTTCATCTTTATCCTCCCGGCAGGAATCTCCGGACCCTTCCTTTTGTTCAACACAGCCTCGATTCTCTCGTTCTTTGCCATACAATTCTTGTTGAGCTCCTCCCAGCAGTTGAGGAAGTCCTCGAGGCTCGCTGGGGTATTCCCGTCGCCAGAAAACGTCATGCCCCTCATCTTTGCTTCTTCCCCGCACACAACCTCTGTGCATTTACTCCACGGAAGCGATATTGCGACGTTGTCCTCCTGACTATTGGGGTTATTGATTTGCATCAGGCAAATCATGACGTCCACATAGCTGCCATCGCCAGTAATCGCCATGACTGAGCCATGTCCCGAAATCATGCAGCCTTTCACTTTGGTGGAGCAGGCAATCTCAACTCGCTTGTCTGGTTTAGCACGCCAGCAGAGGCCCCACTTTTGGATAGCCGGATTCCCCCACCATACAGCTCAAGGCTTGATGTCCCCGGAACAAACCGGTGTGCTTGCAAGCGGGTCACCAAGCAATCTATGCAGCACAAGAAGTTTTCTGCAATCAAAAGCACAGTATTAATCTATGTCAGCTGCCGACCGATACATTTGAGGCTAACATCAACATGCATTGCGACAATCTGATTACATTAACAATATTTAGTTACAACTGCCCGTCCAATTCGAAATATCTCTACAGCCAGACCAATGAGTGTATATCGGCTGCCAACCGATAACAATTCAACCGCATGCACTTTCAAGGACATCGTAGTAGCAGAATATCGGCTGGCAACTGAAAAACATCACATTTATCAGCTGCCAGCCGATACAACAATGCTCATTGCGACAACAGAAATTAAGATCTTACCTGAGAGTGGATGCGCTGGACGACATCTTGTATTGGCTAGTCACAACTTGCGTGTCGGCTGAACACAGCTTGCAGTGGAAGCTGCGCGCGTTCTTGTCGGCTGCCGTCCAATAGGTGTCTGCTGCACAATCAAATGTATAGGGTGTACAAACAAAGGTGTTGGCTGCCGTCCGATAGTTGTCGTCTGATGAGGAGCGCAGTGAGGGAGAGAGGGAGAGCAGGGAGAGGAGAGAGCGAAGAAAAAAAAACTCAAGAATGAGGGAAAGTGAGGGAGGGTGAGAGAGTAACCCCCCTACCTCTCTCGCGCCACTTGAGTGATTTTGCAATCACTTCAAACAGCCGCCAAAACATTACATGTCACATCCATCCATCCATCCATCTATTCTTGGCCTACCATACGCCTAGCTAGTCTACTTCATCCATGCTCAACAATTCCATCCACCCAAGAATGCAGGCACGTCACACTCAATTGCATTTCAAGAAGTTGCATGCAATTCAAAATTTTCTTGAAAAGGCGCCAACTTGGTATAGGGAAGCTCTTCTCTCCCTCATTCACTCTTGCAATCTTTTTTTGGGCTTCAGTATTTTGGGCAAGAGGCTCCATTTTTGCTCAGATTTCTTTGTGTTTCGTGCTTGATTTGCTGAGGTTGATGTTGCAACTCTGCATTTTTTTTCTCTGTGCTTGAACTGATTGCAACATCTCAATTAATTTGTAGGTTTTTTCATTCTGGTTTACCTCGGAAGCAATCCCCTAATCGTTGAACCCAATCTGGATTCCGGTCTCCCAATTATTAGGTCATTGCTCTATTCAGTATCGGAGGCCAGTCAATACCCCGTTAACCAGCAGCCGATACGCCGATATAGCACAGCCGATCCCTCAAGCAAATTTCAAATCAATTCTACTCCTAGCATACGCCAAGCCTGAGCAGTTTTTGGGTCCCTATTCAGTATCTTCACTATCATATCATCTCAATTGTCGACTGCCAAGCGATACTCTGCGTGGATTTCTGAACTTGTACTCACTCCTCTGTCGGCTGCCAGCCGATACACTAGGAGGCGTCTGACTCATCTATCGCTCAAACACACGGTCTTCCTAATCGGCTCCCAGCCAATACAATCGGAACCGCTTGAATCATCAATCGTGCAATCACACGTCCTCCAGTGTCGGCTGCCAGCCGATACACTTCGTAGACTATAAATTTCTATTCTTACCGTCTGACACTCTCCTCTGTCGGCTGCCAACCGATACCCGTATGAAGAGGTCATTTGCAGCTGCGATGGACTCAGAGCCTATTGCTTCATTTCTGTAGAATGGTGGTTCCGGTCGATGGATGATGGGAAAAGGAGTTGTTATTACACTTGCTCATGCCGGCCTATACTATGCCGGACGTGCTATTATAAATCGGGTTGTCTCTCGGGATCCGATACTTCCGAGTGTACGTGTGCTGGATGTATCGGACTCTATTGAGATGATCCTCCCGTTTCCAGTTGAAGACATCAAATACCTAAGTCAAAGTGTGGGAAAGAGCATTGTATGGAAAGAGAGATTCGTAAGACCCTTTGTGGAGGACATTGACGCAATTTGCACTCTTATCGGCCGGCAGCAGATACATCTGATGGCAGAGACAAACCCATCGACCATTTTTTCATGCTCTCAGTGAACATGGCGGTCACATTTCTTCATGGTGATGGAGCGAACCTCCGATGTGCTGGAGTCGGTGTGATCGTTGAGTGCTCACCTAAAAGGAGTTGGAAGGGCTTCCTAGTCCCGCACAGTTTCTTATTCGTAGTGAGGTTGATCACTGTCCACCATGACTTCCTTGTTCATTGTGGGATTCAATGTTAGAGAACTACCTTTAAGTGGTTTAAATGGACTGTGTATATTGTGTCATGTACTCACATATTAGATAAAATAATGGATTGAATATTGCAAAGGGATTTTAGGTTCAGTTTATTAGTCACATAGGTTCAGTAGTCCATATTCATCCGCTGCATATGTAGAGCAAGTCCCCTACTGTGGACATTAGCTTCTCAAGAGTCACAAACCAGAGGTTTGAATGTATATAAGCACAAGTTCAGGACTACGGGTCATTACGTGGACTTTTGGAATCATCATGTATAGAAGCCTAGTCCATGAATAATTATACTTTATGGGAGAGTGCCTTTGTATGGACAGTTATGTAGTCACTAATGGTGAGGAGTCCATATCGAGTGGCTAGTGGTGTAGTGTATTTCAGTTGATAAATATGGAGTAAGTTGTGCCAGGAAATGTATACTCACACATATGAGAAGTCCATTAGCATATAGTGGGCATAGGTATGGAGTCCTTCAATAATTGTTTATGTAGTCAATATTGTGCTACTGTGGACTCCTGTATGTAAGAAATCCATCAGGGAAGTGATTGTACAATTAAAATGGAATTTAAAAGACCATTGTTCCACTGAACATGGACTACAGGCATGTGAAAGATACTCACACATTGAATGCATGGACTAGCGATTGAATGAATACACTCACATTGAGAGTGTATGGTTGATGTGCTGCAGACACAGTTTTTCATCAGATTCCAGAAAGCACATCCAGAAGTTATTGTGGGCGAGCACTCTTTCTCCAGCTTGAAACCATTCTTCATTAAAGCTATGAAAGAGCGCAACACATGTTGTTGTATATACCATGTAGAGCTCAATGAATTGAGAATTGCTCTCAAAAAATACCATGCGACTAGACCCAATGAGCACTTGTGCCAGGATGGAATGGAGTCAGGAAGCTGTGCAGCTTCTTCTATAGAGTTTGAAGGGCTAACATCATTGTGGGAGTCTGTGGTCTGTCCAAAAGGCGAATTTGACGAGTGGCACGACGTCAAATGCTTATATGGTGAGTGTGGTAGATGCAGTATTCAGAAGCTTCCTTTGTGCAAGGACGAGGAAGAAGGGACATACGGTAGGCAAGTTGAGTGGAGACGGTTTGTTTACGAGGAAACCCTCTCAAAAAAAGGTAAAGTCCTGAAGAAATTGAACCTTGTGTACAAAAAAACAACAGGTGATGTGTTCTTTGATTATTTGAAGCCTAAATTGCAGGCATTTGTGACCCATAACTTTGCGGCCCGATGGGAAGATGCTCAATTTAAGAAAAGCATTCGATCATTTCCCAAGGATACAGTTGTATTGTAGTGGACTTTGCAAAGAATTACAAGTTTGAGATCCAGAACGAGGTGCAAAACATGCACTGGCACTCTTATCAGGTGAGTATCTTGGTTCACATTACGTTCAGATACAATCCAGACCTAGACCCCTACAACGAAGATACTTTCATTTTGACAGAGTATCATTTTTACATTACAAATGACAAGAACCATGATTCGGAATTTGTTCAGCACTGTTTTGGCTTGCACTGGGACTATATGAAGAGGAACGCTTTTGAGCCAAAACAACATTGGGTTTGGTCAGATGGTTGTGCATCTCAATTAAGTCCAAAAAGCCTTTCTACTTCATAAGTTGCTATCCTAATATGAAAAATGGCTGCTCTATGCTCTGGAGTTTCTTTAGGTCAGGTCATGGGAAAGGGCCCCATGATAGTGTTAATGTAGTTGTCAAATGTTTTATCAGAAGGGAGCAGCTCAAACCTTATGGTGTGAAACTTCAAAGTGCTGGAGACGTTGTAGGTCACCTCAAAGCCAATCTTTCCGAGAGGCCTGAGACGTCATATACGGGGCATAGAAAGCCGTTGAGACGTTATTTTCACCATGTGCTTGAGTCTGAGGTGCAGCCTTTGAGGGATAATACCCATTCTTGCGATTTTTTTCCTGGAACAAGGAAGTTACACTCCATCCTCGCAACCAACAAAATCCAAGTTGGGATGTTGATGGTTAAAGAATTAGCTTGCTTTTGTGCCCATTGTATTGACAATGACTATACTAAATGTGTGAATTTGAAGTGGACGGGAGAATGGACTGCAAGTTTCTTGCAGCGTGTAGATCCAGAGTTCATGAGGGAAAGCATGTTGCGGGTTTGGGATGGTAGTAGTGCATATGGGGCGGAAGGGGAGCTTCTAGCGGCCACCCTTGATGTTGGAGACATTTTTGCAGTCAACGCAGCAGCAGGTAATGACAAAGGTGAAAATTTTTGGATTATCATATGCACTAAGGTCCTTCATACTATTAAGGCAACATTCACCGATAAGTGGGGTACCTCCTTCAATGAAGGGGACGAAGTAGTAGCCGGAAAGTATTACCTAAAGTGGGGGATTGCAGAAAATTCATATGTGCTTTTGAGAAATTCCCATACTGTATATATGCATGCATGTTTTGTAAGAGCTGTCAAATTTGTAATGCCTCCCAAGGACCACAGGGTTCAAGGGAACAATATGGTGTACGAATTACCTGCAGACGCTCGGGCTGGCATCATGTCAGTCATAGCAACTCTCGAAGCAGATGAAGAGTAAATGCTGCAAATCTTGTGTGCATTTAAGGAGGTTTGTGCATGCTTCAGTGCATGGTCAGTATGTGATAACATACGATTATCATGGTTGATATACTTGCAAGTATCAAGGTTAGTCCATATTCAGCCTTGTTGCCATTTGTGTGAAAGTCCATTTGACATGCATCATTGCCATCATAGAGATATCTGAAGTACATATCTAGGCTGAAAGTACTCCTTGTGCTGAATTAATAGCCACATGCATCTCCACATGTGTTGTGGTGATGCCAAGTGAGCTCAATCCTAATCCTAATCATTAGATTAAAATTAATCTAGATTTTTAGCCGACCTAATCTAGGAACTCTCTCCCACATGCTGAATGTATATAAGCAGACCATCTTCTAAACTGGTCCACCATCTTATTGTCATCCCATGGTGTTATGTTTTCCTACTACATTATCTGTTGTTGTCTTAGAATCCTGCCCAACACCTTTCTTGTAATTGGTGCTCCTTTGAGCTCTCAGTTTCTCACTAGCTCAGTTGTTTAAGTATATGCAGAGGAGGTGCGCACCAATGGGGGCCAGGCAGCACACAGATGGGAAGGAGTCTCCGGACTTGACCAAATTCTCTTAGGTCATGTCCAAATCAGTTGAGGTGATACCATTCAGCCACTTCCTTCCGGTGTTGGCGCAGCACATGGGAGCAAATGAAAATCCGTGGGCGCATGTCAGTGTGAATTGTGCCACACATCTGCGTTCCATTCATTTTGCAGGTGCAACCTGCAAAGAATGGAAAGATATAGTGACCTCCCAAACCGAGTATGCGGCGTTGCGTTTGGCGCAGTTTGACCGCCTTTGGGAGATTCGCCCCCACCGTATGTCTGCTGATGACTTTGTTGTTGACAGGTTTGATCGCAATTGTGCATTGCTATCCAAATCGTGGGAGCTTTCTACCCCCATGCGCACTCGTCTCTGCACGGCACCCCTGTCGGAGTTGTCCGATGTGGAGTTGGACGCGCTGCGAGGAGAGCTTCAGGCTGGCTGGGGTGTTGAGGCTCGCGTGTCTAAGGGAGCTGATTGGCGTTCAATGGAACTTCTTTGGGTCACCCCCTCACTGCGTGATTGATGAGGTAACTTGAAGTTTCGTAGTTTGTGCAGGTTTTGAGGATATATATCGATATGTAGATAGAGCTTCCGTGATGTAGAAATCAGGTGAACCCTGAAAACTATATGTATATTGTGTTTTTAAATACATACACTTTTGCTACTATTTTCCTTTCTCATATTCTGCTAGTTTAGCATGCATATGTTTCTTTCTATAAGCTCTATATTGTGTGCATTAGAGTTGGCTCATTCTGTGAGGAATGCCTTCATGTGAGGGATTCCATTGTATGTTTTTTCAGCACCTAAGTTTCTAAGCAGTAGCTGTTTCGCATATCCCACAATCTGTAGCTCACAATCTGCCTTCATGTTACTTTCCTTTGTGCAAGACCGTATGTCTATCTATTATCATATGTACACAAAATTTGAGAGTTTATATGGGCGTGCAACAAGGTGGCCCTAGTGCTCGCCCACACTTGATCACAATTGTCATCATCTGAACTTGTCTACATGTTACCGGTGACAAATATTTCAGTTTGAATGGACACAAAGACCGCTCACTTTGTATCATAGACAATGTGGCTACATGTTAATGCATATCGTGCTAGATAGTATGTGTATTTGTGTGAGGGTATTTGAATTCGACCTTGTTATCGGTGTTCTGTTTGCAATGCATGGAGTAGTTATTGTTTGCATATGTGATTAACACTTGGTAGGGCGAGGATTGCTTTGACTGAAATTTGAAAATTTGTCCAAAAATAGCATGCCAAGGCACATCACTCTACAATTCAGCTACACAAAGTACTTAATGCAAATCACATCCCAATTAGATAAATGCCTATGAAATGTCTTATATTTGTACATTGATGAGAAGACATGTTATGTTTTATTTGTGTTAGTGTTTTCTTTCCCTTAATCTACCAACTCAAGAAAAATCTCATGAATAAGTATAAGCCCTATACATCTAAACAAATAATGGTATGTATAACAAGAACATTTCCTTGTTCTGATGGTAATAAGGACATTCCTTTCGTAATAAAGGCCTTGAAAGTACACCTAACAAAAGGGCCTTAACAATACACATAACAAAAGCCAAGCTAAGCAAATGACAAGGGCCTCAATAGAATACTTAACAAACAAAAAGTTAAACAAAGCACCGGCCAATACAAAGGTCACTCGAACCTCCTTGTGACAAAAGAAGTAGAGGTTACAAAGTTTATACAAGCCATCTAGTATTACACAACAACTCAACTCATTTAATTCAAAGTATAATCAAATCGTCAAATGTCATCATTCCATTATCATTTGCAAGGGTTATTCATCGACAACTTAACTAGTGTCTACATGGTGTACTACAACAATGCCCCTTAATCACTCCCTACGTAGGCACACCAAAAACTATAAAAATTGTATAAATCTAAACCCTAAAACTAATTGCATACACAAAGAAGCATTTCAAAGACTTCAATCTTCTGATGTACACTTGAAATTGACGTTCTTTGGTATCTACATATTGCAAGGGAGTCCAAATACTGACAAGGCTAGAAATGACGCCTAAACCTTCACTTTGAGCTTTGGGCCTTCCCAGCACGGGTGTTGGATGCCTTCGATATCCTGTCAACAACTGGGGTCTTCTTCCTCTTCCCTGCATTGACAACTCCATGTGCATGCTTTGGAGCTCCGTTAGATTTGCCGGCCCTGGCTTTGGAACCTTCAATGGCTTTGGACCTCTTCCCAGCCCGATCACTTGCAGCTGCTGATTTGCGCTTAGCGGCAGCCTTCTTGTGGGAACCCTTCTTCGGACGACCTCCTTCCTCCATTCCCTCCATTTCTTCTGTCCCCTCTCCATCTTCTTCTTCTTCCTGGTCCTCTTCTTCCTCTTCTTCTTCATCCTCTTCATCATCTACCTCATCTTCTTCATTTTCTTCACTTGTGACAGTAGCCTTCGGATGCATCCTTGTCGCTCCTGCTCCTTTTGTACCCTTGGCTCCTGCTCCTTGTGGCTCCATTTGCTCTTTTTCCAACAAGTCACCGAGAACAGGTGCCACATCTGTTGACATAGGATTCGACTTGCTTGACAGAGCTGGAGCTGGCTCCTCTACTGAAATTGGGGCTGGAAGCTCTATTTCCACACTTGGAGTAGAATGGGGCAAAACACTCAAAGCATGGCCTTCTTGTGGCACACTCACGACTGTCGACCCTGAAGCTGTAGCTGCAGGGCTAGACGAAAGGCTGCTCGTTGATTGCACCCTTTGAGTAGCTTGACCTTTGATGGGGGTACCAATAAACTCCACACCTGCACACCAAAGTAAATAACGTTCAACAAAAAGAGCCACAACAAGGAATGGACTGTGGCAAGCTTCTATTTCACGTCTAAGGACATTAATGTGTTCTTGATGGACCATGAAGGAGCATTACAACAAATCAGATCATAGAAATGGACTCAAAATTAAAAGATGAACTGTAGACCAAAAAACCAGTCTTTAGTCCACTACTAGGGACTATTGGGAAGGGGTTACTTACTATTGGATGCCTTCTATGTACACTTCCATGATCCTCATGGACTCCTGCATCACTAGTAAGACGCCACAAGTATGCACTAGTGGTAGGAGATTAGATCTCTCATTGACTACTGTCTCTTATATGTACACGTTAGTGATCTTCATGGACTCTTGCATCACTAAGACTCTACTCGTATGGACTACGGGTTAGGCCTAAACTCACTACATTCTCTTCTATGTACATTTGCACGATCTTCTAACACTGCTGCATCACTTAAACCCACAAGTATGGAGCATTGGTTAGGCCTAACATCACTACTACCTCTTACGTGTACACTTGCATGATCTTCTAGCTAGTACTCCTGCATCACTAAGACTCCACAAGTATGGACTATTGGTTAGGCCTAAACTCACTACTGTCTCTTCTATGTACACTTCCATGATCTTCTAGTACTCCTGCATCACTAAGACCCCACAAGTATGGAGTATTGGTTAGGCCAAAACTCACTACTGCTTCATTCTATGTACTCTTGCATGATCTTCATGGACTCTTGCATCACTAAGACGCCACAAGTATGGAGTATTGGTTTGGCCAAACCTCACTACTGCTTCATTCTATGTACTCTTGCATGATTATCATGGACTCTTGCATCACTAAGACGCCACAAGTATGGAGTATTGGTAAGGCCAAAACTAACTACTGCCTCTTCTATGTACAACATGACCTTCTAGCACTCCTGCATCACTAAGACGCCACAAATATGGACTGGTGGTAGGAGACTACTCACAATTGATCACTTCTTTGTACATTTACATGGTCCTCATGGACTTCAGTATCACGAGGTTGATGAAAAATAATATATACTTTAGAATATTGGAGTGGACTTTCAGTTTTTAATTCTCTCTAAACTTAAATCCAAGAGTCCATTAACATAGACTAAAAGCTCAAAGCAATGGAGATGTGAAATAAAGAGATGGGAAAGTAAAGAGAACCTAGTGGTGAATCTGGAAGCTTTTTGATCGCCCTTGGAGTTGAGAAAACACGTGCAGGAGTGCTTGGCTTTACCAAACCAACTGCACTCCACCACCCCTCGTGCATCTCCTCATCGCAGCCCTCCTCAACACACTTGGTTGAATTCTCAAAGTGAAACCTACAACACCACTCGTGGTAGCCGTGTTTGCAAGATGCAAGTCTCACATCCCATACTGGCTCAAACCCTAATCCACAGAAAGAACACTTCTCTAGCATAACCCATTCCTTCTCATCTGGCTTACTATGCTTAAATGGTTGTGGGGCTATGGATCTAAACAACTATGCCCCTGAATCTAACCTGGTGAGGATAACCTCCACAGCTCGACCTAAGCGTTTGGCCTTCTTGGAATCAATCTGCAGTTCAGCCACCCTAGCAACAATACCCTCCTCACCTTTATTGACCTTCTCCAACTCAGCATCTCCCTCATCAGCCATCCCCTCCAAATCGCTTACAAGAAATTCTTGTGCTCGCAATCTACTGCTCATCACCTGGATCTGAGCGTCCTCCTCACCATCACCATTACTCCCAGCAGCTTCAATGCGCTCCCGCTTTTGCTGAATTTCAGCGTGTAACTTCTCCATTTTCTCTCGAGCTGAGGCAAGCCGATTGTACACAAAGTCCTTCTGGGATCTTGCTCGCACCTCTGCCAATGTGTACTCCTCCTTTGCTTTCAAACCCAACGACAATCTGCTCTCCATTTTTGCAAGCTCGTCTAGGGCGTGACTCTGAAAACTCTTCCAGATCTCTGTCACTTCAGGAACCCCACCCGAACAAGCAAAAACCTCAACCCCGGCCAAATCCCGCCTAAACCCTAATCCGCCATTTTGCATACTCCCCTTCGACTGTGTAGATCCGTGGTCGTCAATCTCCGTGAGGTCTTCATCGTCAGAAAACGCGGAACTGTCCTCCCCTTTTCCCTTTCCAGGCCTCTTGATCCTCATCCTTTGCCTCCACTACTTTGCGTTGGTCCACTCCGCATATGCCGCCCAGTTCACCTTCCGATCCTTTTTTGCCTCACAATATATTCCTCTCGCCATGCCCTTCGTAATCAACCTAGTGGCTAGCATCTGCGACTTCTGGTGCATTTGCATCCATCTGAGCTCTATCTTTGTAATCAAATCAACATCTTCTACACCCATGTACCGGAAACCATTTTTGTTAATAATCGGTCCAAAATAATCTATAAGCTCGTCCTCTGTGCAATCATCGGGACATTTTAGCTGCTTTGGCGACAAGCCAAAGAGCTCTAAACCGTACTTCTCGTGGAACTCATTCCGCGTGTATCCCCTATCTTTCCTCAATGGAAACAAATCTGGGGCCTTCGCATAAACGGGAGCAACATAATCACTAACGCGTGTAGACAACGGTGGTCTCTCGCCTTCTAACTTTACTCTCACTCTTCTAGCCTCACTGGGTGATTGAGTGCCTGTACCTTGTGCCATCTTCACTAATCAGTGCAAACGAGCAATTAAAACCTAAACCCTTACAACAGCGCCGTGCGAGCCGTACAGCAGGACGTTAGGCATCAAGACAGCGCCGTGCAAGCTCGATCAAAACTCTGTAATCCCTGTCTAATCCCAGCGCGAGGGTGCTTCAGAGACTAACCCTAATCCCTAACTAGATTAGAAAGAAGAAAGGGCGATCAACCTCAGAGCCACACGATCGGGTTTGCGTCCATCCGTCCGGCCTTCTAATTCCATCAAACGCCGAGCCCCTAAAACCGCGCCAGGTAAGCATGGCAAGGTGAGCATTGAGCTTACAAATGGACACTATCGACATGGACTACCGCCCACTTTGGTCCACATTAGCTTGCAATTGCCCTCCAAGGCTGGAGCTGGTTTCTTCCTTTTCTTTCCACTCTTTTCTGTAGATGCCCCCCCCCCCCTTCCAATCTCCTTCACGTGTTTGTTTTCTTCACCTTCCTCCTCGCTAGATGTCCCCTGACCACTGGCCTCTTTGGATGCGTTTTTTTCGTTGTCCTTCTCTTTGGATGCCCCCCTTGCACTGCCCTCTGCCACGGGTGCGACTTCTGGTTCAATCCTCGTGACTGCTATATCCTCTTCAACGTCACTGAATTCTTCCTCTTCGTCCTTCTCTGAACCTTCTCCACTCGGTCGCTCTTGACCTGACAATGTAGTACTATAAGACACAACTTCGTGCAAACTGTACAACTCAGTACAAGAAACTGATCACATGTTTGCAACAATATACAAACCATACAAACAGAGCAACACACAAACATATTTAAACTAAAAACTATACAAACCACAAACGTCATTATACAAACAATACATCTTAATGTACAAACAATTGATTGTGTACTACCGAAACCAACATTGGCTCAGATAGCAAGTACATACAATACATCTTCACGTACAAACCTGCTACCAAGATGAAAACCACCTCAGATATCAGGTACACTAGACAGTGGAAGGTACAATGCGTAAAACAGATGCATCCAAGTCTCAAGTGCCAACGCATGAAAACAGATGCCTAAATGCACAATACAATAGCTTGCACATGGATATGATTATAGTTACACCCACTATGAACCAAAATACGAATATGCACCAAACAGTTGATATCTGTACATCAGTGTGCACATCATGTATACAACAAGAATGAAGTTGGACAAGCGTACCTCCCTTGTGGGCCACTAGACCAGATGCTCTGACAGTGACACTCCTAGCTGCTAAGCATTCAGATATGGCCATGGCAGAGTCCACCATGAATGCGGCCCAATCCTTGGCCCCCCCGCCAGTGCGTCCCCAATCACGAACACCTCTCCAGCCAAAACTCATCATCCACTGAATAGGTTGTGCGTGGTTGCAGCCAATAGCACAACAATTACTGCCTTTGCTGAATACAACCAATGCACACTAAGGATGATAAACATGCCGACAGCTGGAAACAACGATATTTGAGTGAGGGAAAGAGAATCCACAAACACAACACTCCCCTGTATCAATAGACCCTACATGACCACAATTACTATTCGAAGTGTAAACCATTGGTAGCGGCCTCATGTGTAGACCAGCGGCTCCACACGACAGGTGGGCATACTCGGCTCTCAACGCGTTGACCTGCATCCGCTTCATAGCACCCAACCGGCCCTCATTGGTCAATATCTCCTCCAGGGCAGCAATCTTCGTCTCCATGGCCTTGACTCTCTTCCGCTTCTTCTTTCGAAGATTCTTGTAGACCTTCACTTTTTGGGTCAGGTATGCAACCCTCTCATCATCCACCACTTCTTTCGCCTTGGCTACCTGAAGGTTGTTCTCGTACTTCTTCAGCTCCTTCTCCATGAGAGCCAAGACACCTTGATTCTCTTGCAAGTTCGTGGCGTTTTTGTCCCTTGTACGAGTAGCCTTCTCCACAGCCGCTACTCTTGCCTCCAGCTCCTCGTTCTCTATCGCCATGATGCGGCCAAGGTAGTCAACGCTAGAATCCCGATGCCCTCCATCACAAACTCTTTCCCCCATCGAGCTCCCTCTCCCCTCGCAAACCTCAGGCTGCAGCTCTCGGGGATCAACGTGGATTTTCCGCCAAGCACATGGATCCGTGGCCCCTTCATCCTTCACCTTCTGGAGTCTCAGAACATTCCTTGCATGCTGCAGTCGTTGACTCAAGTTCGTTGCTGCCCCATAGGCAGCCCAGTTGACCAACTCGCCCTCCTCCTCTAGCACGATGCCCCTGGCTATCTTATGAGGAAGCAAATGTGGCAGTGCATCCCGCTGATACAACGCCACGCAGAGTTCTTGAATCCTCTTACGGATCCTCCTTGGCTTCACCGACTTCCACGGATACCCATTTCGCCCATCTTTCCCAATAGGCTCCCCAAACAGATTGACACACTTGCTGTCATCAAATGCCTCACCCTTCCACTTCGTCAATTTGCATGGGTTTGCCCTGTCGTCCACGAATCCGTACTTCTGAGTGAAATCCGACTCAACCATCAACGGAGGAGGGTTCGCTAACTTCTCTAGCTCTTCTTCAACGCAAAATAATTCCACCTCGGGATCTCCTTCATCTCTTTCCCCCGCCCTCACCGCTTCTTCTTCTCCCACTTCCTCCTCGCCGTCCTCTTCCTCGTCCTCAACTTCCTCATCCTGATCTCCGGAACTCTTGCTCTCTTCTTCACGTACCGGGGCTACCTCCGAAGAAAATTTATTAAAAGTGTTCACAAAAAACAATTGAAATCTTCCTACACACCTTAAACCCAATAGAAAAACCCACCCTAAACTAAGCACTGAGACTGAAGAGTATACCTGTGCGAAGCTTCGATTGGAGGTATGCCATAGCGTCCTCCTCCGATAAGCTGCACTCCCTAAACTTGCTGGAAAACACCAAACACTAGATGTTACCATTATGCCCTGCTACTAGGGTTAAGGGAGTACTAGGAAAATCTAAAAAAAGAAAGAAAGTGAAGGAAATGTGAAAAAACTTAGAAGAAAGCAAATCAAGGAAATGTGAAAAAACGTACCTCTGATTCAAATCGCTCTTCCGCTCCTTCTTTCAGTCACTCTCCCCTCCCAATCGCACTCCACTCCCAATCGCTCTTCACTCCCGATGGCCTTTCCTCCCAATCGCTCTTCACTCCCAATCGCATGCGGAAAGAACCTCAAACCTTCCCGAAGTGCTCACAAACCCTCCTCATTGTGACCCCACTTCAGTCGCCGCCATCCTAAACTGCTCTGCCTCTATACTCGGATTGGAGTGCTTCAATCTACACCTTAGCGCTCACCTCCGCTCCACACTCCTTGCAAAATACCTCAGCCGCACTTGCAAAACACCTCAGCCACAACAGCGTGCGCGCTAGATTCAAAATCTGGACTTGGGGAAGACGACTACCGGGAATAGCCCACGTCGCTCCTTCCTCACCGGCCGCCACCGGTGGTTCATTCGCAACCGGTGTTCACCAGTCGCAGCCCTCCCCCGAAGCGGTGACTGCAGGCTACCCCGTCGCAGTCCATCCCCGAACGGTCCTTCGTCACCGGTGACTGCAGGTTGCACTCACGATTGTGTAAATCTGACAAGTAACGTCAATGATAATTACTGACTCTGACGTGCTAGTACATGTTACTTAAACCCTAAACCCTAAACCCTAAATCTTTTGATAAACCCTAAGTATGATTATAATTAAGCCCTTTTTATACCTAAACACTGTATTACACCCTAAATATGTTAATAAACCCTAAGTATGATTATACTTAAGTCCTTTTTATACCTAAACACCATATTACACCCTAAATATGTTAATAAACCCTAAGTATGATTATTCTTAAGTCCTTTTTATACCTAAACACCGTATTACACCCTAAATATGTTAATAAATCCTAAGTATGATTATACTTAAGTCCTTTTTATACCTAAACACCGTATTACAGTGATGCACATATATATTTTTTGTTTAATAGTAAAATAATGGAATAAGAAAATGTTTTACATGGTACAAAGAAGACATTTAAAAATTCTATAACTTTGTAGAATTAAGTAAAAAAATCTTTATTTTAGGAAAGACGTATTTAGAGCATGTATCCACAAGTCCATAATAGTAGAATAAAACTCAAATTGTGCCATTTTATTATTATCTGGTAAATAAAATTGGGCATCGCATATATGTTTATACATATGACATTAAATATGATTTGTAAAAGCATGATTGAATTATAATTGGAAGTTATTTTGTCCTATTTAGATATAAACCCTAAAACCTCTAATACGTATATTCTATAATTATTTGTTAGAATCTTTCGGAGTTATCATAAAATATAAGTTTTATTGTGGTGTGCATCAAATTCTTTTCTAAAGTGGACTATCTTGCATAAAGCGTTCTATCACACTAAATGAAATTGGATCAAATTTAACACTTTTAAAGAGTCTAATAATAGTTATAGTATATAACGAGGTTCTTTTTATATCCTAGGCTGTAAATTATATCTATCAATCAAACTAATCGGTGTTTAAGCCTTAAATGCCTAGCCTTATTACCGTGGTAGAAAAATTTAGACTGTATGCCATCTTTCAACATTATTATTGAATAAAAAACTAATTTCATATTTTTCCTACATGAAACCAAATGTCAACTATAATATATAGTTATTTCAAAAATAATTATAGAAAATTTAAATTATCATGATTTTTCGAAGTGATAAAAGCAAAGAAAATTCACATCATTTATAAACTATATTTTAAAAATACAAACAACTTTCCAAATGTGTAAATTACAAAGAAAATCATCAGTTTGTGTACCATGCTCAAAAAATATTTCTAAATTTAAGCTCATCTTCAAAAAGTATCCTCTTGATGGCCAGAATTGCATTTCAGCCGCAGAAAAAAAATGCTCAACCAGAATTGGTCATTCAGTCATTTAAGGGTTAACCGCTATGCATATAAACATAGGTAATATTTAAAAAAAAGAAATACTCACGAATAGATGTATTTTGAGCGTACATGCACAAGGCCACACCAATAATCTAAATTTCAAATTGATTTTTATATTATTTTCCAAAAGATTCCATTTAAATTGCATATGTTGAAGCATCTCTTTTACAATATTATGCCATCCCTTGAAGTTAAATTCCAAAAATTCAAGCTGTTTTTAGATTTTACATGGGGCCCCCACTACAAGAAGAGTCATAAAAACGGTTCACAGTTTAGTGTATTTTGATTTTTTTGCTTGTTCTACTTAAACTAAATTTAGGCCATGAAAATGCGTTCCATTGCATTTTAGCCTAACCCCTCAGTGACGGATCAACCATTTTATGTTCTCTGCCCTTTTTTTATAGGCTGCCCGAAATAGAAAAAACATTTTAATAGAAAATTAAAAATATTTATAAACAGGTAATCAAATCTACTTTCCAACCGAATTTGAATTATGTCAATTCGTGTTAAACTCCACCCGGGAGAAATTTTCAAAGAAAAACACTTCTACATTGTCTAGTGTTAGAAAACTTACTATTTGGGGAAAGTACAGATGTTCTCTCTGTTGAAAAATTTGCAATTTTTGATTTTAGAATAGAATGTCTAGTTGTAACAAATCATACAAAATTTCAAATTCTAAAAATAAATTTCGTGATTCTTATAAATATTTGAAGTTAAATACTTCTGAATTCATTATGAGATGATAAACAGCTATTTTTTGATATCTAACCATATGGAAAATTACTAAACATCAAGCTCCTCATTTTCTCTTTTGGGCCAAACTTCATATAAGTTGAAGAAGTAATTTTATTACACATTTATGTTTTGCCCTTACCCCCTCCGTCATTTAGGGTTTCAGTTACAAAATGAAGTTTGCAAAGTCTATTATCTACTCCACTTTGAATTTGCGGAACCTTTTGAAAATTGAGTGTTTTATTATAGTTACAAGTTTGGACCCTAAACCAAAGTGTGGAAAAAATTCTATATTTAGACACACAGACGATTTTTGTCAACTACACTTTTCTTTATTGTGATTTACACCTGAGGTAAAAAAATCGGCATTTTCTAATACATTTTGTAATTGATATAGATTTTCTTTACAATCACAGCATAAAAGCATAGTAATTTCAAATCTTCACCAAAATTTATGAAAAATTTGTGATTTGTAATAGACATGTAACATGTGACAGGGTGGTTTCCTGTAAAGAAGGACAACGATGTCCCGTAAATAGGCAGTGAGTCATGTGCTTGGCTTGAATTATTCCGCACTCCCTTCAAGTGGCTGTGTTGGTCTCCTACATACATGCTCACTTTCCTAAAGAAAGATGAAGACTACGTGGCTCACTGTACACGCACCGGTGACATCCTTATCCTGTACCTGCTGACATATGGAATCGATGAACAATAACGTCTGTAATTGAGAGAATACTAAATTATACACATTGTATTCCATGACATACACTTCGTACTCACATTACTACTTTTTATCATAGAACATTACATAGTTTACAATCCAGAAACCTCCAACCCTAAGCACACCTCATGTAAAATTTTGGAATGCTTGCGAGTTTCTTATTTAGAAACTCTCTCTTCTGCAGTGGAATAAACACGCCTCATGCAAAATTTTGGAATGCATGCGAGTTTCTTATTTAGAAACTCTCTCTTCTGCAGTGGAATAAACATGTTCCCACTTGCACCAAACAAAAAAAAAACAAAAAACCGAGTCAAGTCGATGGAGGATGGTTTAAATCCTGTGAACATGACCGATTTGTACATGACCCAACTCTAACCTAGTAGGGTAACCCTATGATTTATTCTAGATTTCTTAGTTTTCTTCTTTTCTTCCTCTGCCTCCTTAGCTGCCAGCTCTTTGGCTACTGCCTCAGCAGCTATCTCACTTCTGGTCTTGCGCTTAGTTGTCCCAATACTACCAACTGGTGGGAGTGGCGGAGGCTCAGGCACTTTGATCATGCCTCGAGTCTGGCCCTGTGACCTTGGTTCGCTCTCGTCCAATTCAGTTGGTCGGCTATCGTCTCTCATCTGCTTTTGGCGCTCCAACTGAGCGACTTCATGTCTCAACTTCTTGAGGCGCTCCAATTCCGCCACTTCTTCTCTAAGCTTCTGAAATCTCTCAAACTCTGCAGCCTCCTCTTTCAACTTCTTGACACGGTCCTCCAGTTCGTCATCAGGAGCACCTAATATGGGCTCTGTGACACAGTCGTCAGAATAATCAGAATTGGGGGGATCAGCCGTCATAGCCTTGCGACTTGGACCCTGTGTGTCACCGTTTGACACCAGTTGTGTGCACAGAGCAGGCTCTAATTTCTCTAGAGAATCAACCTCGTCTACGCACGGTAGACGTCTGTTCTACAATGGTCGTCCAAGGTGTTTCGGTGATTCATCCCCACGTCCAGTCCCTGCTGCACTATTGTTGTCCATGCTTTGAGACCCACCGGTCCTGGTAAGGCTGAGCGTGGGGCCAACGCTTTCAGTCACACCTATGCTTTTTGAACCACCGATGCTTTGAGTCCACGTGCAGAGCTCAGATTGGTCCATGCACACCTTCTCAAAATCTGAGCCACAGCAAAAAAATCAAATAAAATGAATTTGAAGTTGTGGATGCAAATAAAAATTTCCAAGATACCACAAGCTGACTCTTGACAAGGGTTAAAACAAGCATACCAATCTCTGGATGGGATTGTAGTGTGAATGACGTCAAGTCCGCTAGGAGCACCTCTTGCTGCTTGTCCACCTCCATGGACTGTACGCGCTGCTGAAGAGGTCCATGAAGGGGGCCGAATCCAAAACTGCGGAACCAATTTGGATGTACCATTTCGCTGCAACTTGAATCTGCACATGTGCCAGAAACCTTGAACCAGACCCCTGCGTACCAGGGATGGTACAAATGCCCGCAAGTACACACAATAACATCCTTTAGAGGAAATGGGCTAAGGCAAAGTGCACATGGTGTCACAGGAATGGGGTCAGGGACAGAATCGCAGTTTCAGTGGTCAAACATGGTGCATGTTGGCCGTGGTCTCAGAGAAACTCCCACTTCTCTCTTCAGATGTGCAAGCTGCAACGTCAAAGCATCAATTTGCCTTCTAAGGCAGGTTTGCTTGGATTGGAGGCGCTCAAAAGTCTTCGTGCATTACTGCAATTCCAACACAGCTGCCTTGTTATCAATCTTGGCATCTCTTACCATCTCATGGTAAGCCTCGTTCTTCCCAGATCCGTCAAGGACCTTATATGCCTGGTCAGGGTCGGCCAACATCTTCTGGAATTTTGCAACCTTGGCTTCTGTTTTGCGCATCACCCCTTCTTCGTGGGCAGCCTTATTACTCAACTCTACTCTCTGCTTACCAATGATCCCGTAGTCCTCTGTCACAGCATGTAGTTGCATCCGCACCAACCTCATCAAATCCTTGATTTCGGTGATGTCCTTCTCCCTCTCTGGACCGCTCGGAAAGAGTACGACCTTCTCTTCTTCAACTTCTCTGGGATTCGTACTTACCCCAAGTCGTTGAGAATTTCCAGCAGTAGGATCGTGAAACAATTCATCAATCCCTTCTGCCTTGTAAAGCTCCTTGTCGCTGGCGCCTATGAGTTCTGCAATGCCAGCAAGGCAAAACTGTACTTTCTTCAACCACTTGCCTCGTTGATTCTTGTTGGAGGTTCCTGCAAAGTCTGCCCAGCTCACCGGCTTATTCTTGAACGTCTCCATGATGATACCCCTCGTGAACTCTTTGGCTATCACTTTGGACGTGGGGAGGTTTCTCAAGTAGACTACTGGGAAAATCTCACAAATGCGCGCCACCACTACTTCATCCTTGCATTCACCATAATGGTAACTAGCTCTTCCATTTCTGCCCTTCGCTGGCCCAAATGCATCAGTGATGTCTTTCTCAAGAAGATCCACTGGGATTTTCAGCTGATGTGGATTTCTGCCCTTTCTCGGTAAGCCATAATTTGATGCGAACTAGGCTGCAGACACAGCGTGTGGAGGAGGATGCTTCTTCATTGAAGCTAGTGTCTCTATCCGCTTATCGAGCAGGGTTTTTTTGGGCTTCCCGTCAACGTTACCCTGAGCACCCTGAGCATAGGGTGTAGCCGGGGAGGGAAGAAGATAATCATCCTCGCCTTCCTCGTAGTTGTCGCTAACGGGCTCGTCTTCCCTGCAGAAAATCCTTCTGCGAATCATCCAGTCGTCCCCTTCGAACTCCATGACCCTAAACCCACTGCAAGCTCACAGGTTTATATTGATTCAGCATACGCGTTTTGTACTCGATCAACATAATGAAAGCATACGATAATGAATGAAGATAAAAAAAATTGTACAAACATGTGGATTTGTATTCCCGTGTGTACACTGCGTGGCTACGTGTGAACCCCTAAACCCTAAACATTGTACGAACTCACTAAACAAATCTTCGAGTAACAGTATCGAAAATTGAACTAGAATGCAAGATACAAACACCAACATAATGCAACACATTCATAAAACTACAGCAACTGTGACACCAAGTCTCCTGAGATACCTCGGGAAGAAGAACTTTGATCAACGACCAGTCGAACCATCTCTTTTCCTTGCCTGTCCAGGGGTGCTCTCGTCCCGGACCCTAAACGAAAGGAACTGAACAGTTGAATCGCTCTATTTGTCCTCGCTCCTTGCTTGGAGCTCAAAACTTTGCAAAAAACATCGACGTTGAGGCGCAGTGAAGGCAATGAAGGCAGTGAAGGCGAAGTGAAGGCAGTGGAGGCGCAATGAAAGCAGTGGAGGCGCAGCAAAGGCATCGGCCTCCAGCGACTTTCGATTGCTATTGCGCATATGCATCCGGAGTTAAGACAAAAAATTGTAGCCGGATTTAAAGGTTTTAGAATGTAATGGAGGGAATGTTTCCGCAAAGCAACCTGAAATCATGGACATCGCCAGTGATCCCGACATCCATGATGCCACGCGGCAGACACCAATTGGTATACACAGTACAGTGGAGTACAACATACACGGGGCATATTATACTGGGTACAATCGTGTACGCGGGCCAACCCTAAGGGATTCTAATGACCTGAATCTTGATAAGAGGGCTAAAACCTCCGATACGCCTAACAAGAAGCCAAAATTCACTTATATCAAAATTCAATAGTAGGTCCATCTGCATCAGCAAGCTAATAATACACTCACCCAAAAAAATTCAAAAACAAACACTTTAAAGTCATGTTTTGGCCCACCGAACCTAAAGCCACATTTTGCCAATTTTTGAGTTGTAGATTGCTTATAACTCTTTCTAAATATTAGTGTCTACACCTTCCACATTTGGACATTCAACTAAGGTCTTTAAATTGAGACAATTAAACCTATAACTTGATAAAAAGAGTACATTTATCCTATTCCTGAAACTGTGACAGTACGATCATTTATTGAATCGTACTCACTACAATAATTTAATAGAGGCATGACACATCTTCTCACACAATTTTCAATTTTTGGGAGATGTTAAACTATACGTAATTTTTAATTTAAACAAAAAGTAATTCTACGAAGGGTAAAATTGGCTCAAAACTTTCATCCTGTGCAGGAATCGTACCGTGACAACGATTTTGTACACCCGTAGTGTATTTTCAACCTCGCATGATGGAGTCATACTCCGATTCCATAGCTTGCTGCCAAATAGGATTGTCGCTTACATCCTAGAAGGTAAGATCCTCTCCTATAACACCCAATTCCCTAATTTCATGAACAAACTTGGCTTTAAGAAAATTTGTTTGAAAAAATCTGTAAAAACAGGGATTTTTGTCTTTCTACAATCTCTTCATTGTAAAGAAACAATTATTTACTTTAATTTTTATCCTTATCTTTATCTTTAATCTTTATCTTTATCTTTTCTTTTTCTTTTATCTTGTTTTCTTTCCTTGTCTTCTTTCTTGTCTTCCTCTTGTCTTCCTTCTTCTTTTTCTTCTAGTCTTCCACTTGTCTTCCTTTCTTTCCTTCACCTTGCCATTTTTGGAGTTTAAACGAATTTTTTTTTTAAATAAAAATAAAAATCAGGGAGTAGGCTGAATCCAATATAGGCCCGGAAGAAAAAAAAAATGAAAAAAAAAAAAAAAAAAAAAAAAGTTTTTTTTTTTTTTTTTTTTTTTTTTTCCGGTTTTACCAGGCAAGGAGGGTCCGCGCGTGCGGACCCTACTCTTCTTTTGACCCTCCCTCCCTCACTCCTCCCTCTCCCCTATATAAGCTCTCCCTCACTCTCCCTCCCTCACACTCTCCTTCCTCCCCTTTTCCTCTCTTGTTCTTCTCCCTCTCTTCCTTCTCCCCTCTCCTCAATATAAAGGAAGAAGAGAGAGAAGGAAAGAAGACTGAGGGAGGGAGAATGAGGGAGGGTTTATAAAGGGGAGAGGGGAAAAAAAAAAAAAAAGGAGAGGAGGGAAGGAGAGTGGATCAAAAAAAGAGTAGGGTCTGCGCGCGTGGACCCTCCCTGCCCGGAAAAATCGGGAAAAAATAAAATAATTTTTTTTTTTTTTTTTTAATTTTTTATTATTATTATTATTTCGATTTTTTTTTTCTTCCGGGCCTGTATTAGATTCAGCCTGCTCACTGATTTATTTTTATTTTTTCTAAATTATCGTTTAAACTCCAAAAATAGCAAGGTGAAGAAAAAAAAAAGACAAGTGGAAGACTAGAAGAAAAAGAAGAAGGAAGACAAGAGAAAGACAAGAAAGAAGACAAGAAAAAAAAACAAGATAAAAGAAAAGGTAAGATAAGATAAAGATAAAGATAAAAGAAAAGATAAAGAGAAGGATGGGAAATAAATTATATAATTGTTTCTTTACAGCGTAAGGAATTGTAGAAAGACAAAAATCCCTGTTTTTACGAGATTTTTTCAAACAATTTTTTTAATGCGCTTGGGGGCCAAGTGCATGATTATATGGCCAAGTGCAAAATTAGTGAATTTGGTGTTCTATGTCCAAGTCAATTGAGACAAGGTTGGAGCCTTTGGAAGAAGATTCCGGCTCCATGGGACCACAGTCAAATTCTAGCTGGCACACGTAGTCCGAAAAGTGCTGAGGCAACTGACGTGAACGAGTTGAGCGGCGGGGTAGTTGATCTTGTGTACCTTGATTGTCGCGTTGGAACTGCGTGAGGTGCGGCAGCAAATCTGGTGGCGTAGTGGAAGGTCCTGTAGCAGCAGATGATCCAAGCAGTTGTGGATTCGACCAGGTGAAACGTGGGCCAGTAGTGGCTGAAGTTTCGGCACCTGGTGATCGGTGACTGGCAGCGTTGACTGGGGACTCGGTGACTGCAGTTGGAGCAGTCGTTACAGGCTCGGTTACAGGCGGCGTAACTGCAGGTAACTGATCCGGTGCTCTCGGCAGTGGCTCAAAAAGCAAAGGATGCCCGGAGCTGCTTATCTCGATTAGACCAGAATCTGATGGATATTCGACATCCACGTGTGAGGATTTGATAACACGCACATGGCATGAAACTAGAACGGGTCGCTTGGAAGGCTGTAAACACCATTAGCCTTTAGCTCAATCGTCGTGGCTAAGTAGAATACATTCCTCGGAGTGCGCATCCAACTTGCCCAAATTGGAAGAATTATCCTTCACAAGAACGGTGGACCCAAAGATTTTCAGATCTGCAACCGACGATTTGCGACCTGAGAAAATCTCTACCGGAGTGCGATTTGGAGAGGTCTTGCTTGATCGCAAATTAGAATGATGTAGGCAGCCCTCACGGCTTCTCCCCAAAGAAAATTTGGGAGCTTTTTGTCGATGAGCAGGCAACGGGTGATGTCGAGCAACGACCGGTTCCTTCGCTCAGCAATGCCGTTTCGCTGCAGAGTGTGAGGGACCGTAAACTCACGACAAATTCCATGAGATTCACAGAAATCAGTGAAGGCTTGTTACGTATATTCCCCACCATTATCGGATCGTAAGGCCTCAATGTGTTGGTGTTTGTTCTCCACCTCTTGGTGAAAATTTTTGAACTTGTCAAGCACCTTTGATTTTTGAACCATAAAATCATGGGTAGATCACTCTAAGGCATTTTTGTGCACCACGTGTGACTCGGGGTTTATTTTTTGGAGGCTATTTACCTTCAAGGGCTAAATTAAAGCCTCCCTATAATTACTTAGATTTCAAAAATGGCCCATTTTTTTGCACCCTTCCATTACTTATATTGTCCAAATCATTGCAATTTTTTTTTACTCTACATTCCTTTTAAGTAATATAAACTAATTTAAACATATAACCAATTTGCAAATATTAAAGCAAAGAATGGAAACAACAAGGAGTGCAAACTGTAATACCATTGCACGACAACGATAACCTTGGAGACCAAAGCAAAGCCAGTGTATTAAAAACATTGTGATGAAGAAAACAAGGAGAGGATGCCAACAAACATACTATAGCTATCTGTACTATGCAAGTAACCAAACACACAACATATTAAAGCCTAAGAGAATTTACAATTTTAGCCTAAGTCCAGAATGTTTAGGCGCATAGAAACAAAACCCCAAGTACACCATATCATGGGGTAAGGGTTCAAAAAGATGTTCACGGTCTGTGTATTCACAAACACAGCATACAACATACAAATACCCGCAGTTTACACAAAAAGGGAAGCGAAACAAAAGTTCCTAAGCCCTTTTCATCCATTTTTGGACAGACGAAACTCGCAATTATCATCCATCCCCGTCAATCCTAGACCTATTTACACAGCATACTAAATATACCTTCTAGGATCCTTATCTTCAGTCCCTACATTATTTTTACAAAAAAAATAATGGCCCACGTTTTATGCCCATCTAACTTAGTTATAATGGGATTGTCTTCATTTAATGGCCCCTTCATTAGTTGGAATTCCTTTATAATTTTTATTTCAAAAGAATTTAATCCTCTCTATATTATGCCGCACGTTGTTTTTAAAATGCACTAAGTGATTTACCCGTGCATAAAATACACCCATGTTTGACGAGAGAAATCGTCGATAAAGCTAACAAAGTACCTCGCACCACCCAGAGAGGGTTGGCGGAAAGGACCGCAAACGTTTGAGTGAATCAGCTGCATGGGCCGCTCAGCCCTGGTGTCAAAACGCTTGGGTATCATTGTTCGCGCCTGCTTGCCTTGAAAGCAGCTCATACAAGGTCTGTCAGATAACCTCAGTTGAGGCAGATCTGTAACTGCATTAGCTAGGATCATATGATGTATCCCTTCTTTATGAAAATGCCCTAATCTACGGTGCCATATGTCAAATTTTGACGGCTGCTCAGAAGAGATGGAATTAATCTCAATTGATGGTGGCACAATTTCACCATGAAGTTGGTACAGCCCTCGAGAATTTTCTCATGAAGCGAATGCAATTGTCTCTCTAGTTTGCCTGTTGCAAATAGTACAACCTTCAAAAGCAAACTCGAGGCTATAATTGTTGTCAGCTATGTGCCCAACTGACAGCAGATTTTTCTTGATCAATGGAGAGTAAAGAACATGAGAAATACTTTGAACGCCTCCACTTGGAAATTGCATATCAACAGTGCCAACTCCCAAGACGTCATGACCGTGTCCTCCAGCTGTTTTGACACTGGTGGTGAGACTCTAATGTAGCGACGAGAATACCTATTGATTGCCTATGATGTGGTGGGTAGCTCCCAAATCCAAATACCACAGTGCAGTTGATTCTGGTGTGTGAACCAAGTTGAGTTTGACTACACTAGCAAAGGCCAACTTCAGCGACAGGCAGGGAATTGAAATTTTTAGGGTCTTGCAAAACTCACATGACTCAAGTTGTTCTCTTTCGACAGATACTTCCACCATACAGGCCTCGATGTTGAGTCCAGCATCTAACTCAACATATTCATCTTCGCGCTCACATTGTATGTCTTGGAGTTCGCCATGAAGGTCATCGTCAACGGAATTGATCTGACCTTGCATGGATCTTGGAGTCGAAACTCGATGTCTTTGGCGGGGTCAACCATCGCCTTTAAGTCACATTCACGGTCTAGATAGCCACGCTGAAAACAGAAGTTACAATACTCTGGGTGAAGAGTTTCAGGTCCACGTGATCCGTACCTGGGTTGATAGTTTTGATGCCGTCCTCCGTGAGATTGAAAATTTTGAGCGTTTTGGTAGCTTGGTGGCTGGTAACTCCTGGCAGAGTTTTGGGGTCGATGTTGTTGTCATGTATAAGATGATCCTCCTGACATGCTGTTGGTGAACACATGTGATTGGCCTGCGCGGAATGGCGGAGCTTGGCGGTAATTGTTGCGGCTTACGAACAAGGCTTCACTAGAATGTCTTTCTTCAACGTTCCAAGAGAGAGATTTCTTCCCCTAGCAATTTCGCCTCTAGATCGTTGTACGATGGAAGATTGCTCATGTGAAGACGTTTGAAAACATCGTACTGGCTCGGTAAGTTTTAGAGCGTGTAGTAAACTATGATGTCCTCATGAAGCCACAATTGACCTCTTCTAGCATATCAGAGATGTTCTTCACTTCCGTGAGGTGTTCATCCATGGTGATGCTTTCGAGTTTCCTGAGGCGAAAGAATTTTTCTATGAATTGAGCCCGCCTTGGGCCTCGGTCGGACTCATACCAATGTTTGAGTGCAGTCCAAAGCTCATACGGGTCATTGTATCGCTTAAGGAGCTTCAAACCTGACATTCTGGCATTCTTCATAAACAAGCTCATACATATGGATCGTTCTGAAATTTCCACTGTTCCCATGGATGAAGATGGGGGTGTGGTGCAATAGAAGAACAATCCATCTTTCTGAAGCTCATGTTTAATTCTGAACAACCAAACTGCATAATTTGATGCACTAGCAAAATGATACGACTCTGGCAAATTAGTTTCAGCTGTAGCTACTGCTAAACGGCCAGTGGCTTCGTGTTGGTCTCCCAACGGAACTCCATCTCTGCCACCGGAACTGGCAGGAGTGGTCTGGCCGCGGACAACATTACTGAAACTATCTCCTGACATGTTCGATAACAAGAAATTGAAAAATAATGAGTAGCAAAAGGAACTATGATTAGTTGTAGAAAACTACTGTAGAAATGAAGAACGAGTCTCACTCCTGAGTTAGAATCACTGAACGTGGGGACGAGCAAGGAAATAAATCAATTGTAGAAAACTACTGTAGAAAAGAAGAAACGAGCATCAGGAGAAATCTGTAGTCACAAAGGGGCCTTTGCCTTTGGCACGTGCTGAAAATTTTAGGGAAAGCCGTGCACTTTCGACAAGGGCCCCAATGGTACCACCGTGGTTGCCAGCAGTGCAGTTCCCTGGGTCGATACAATCAACGCTGCCAACATTGCCAACACTGCGGCTTCTGACGCTGTCAGCGGGCAACGACCTTCACCAATGGGTTTACAAGGAGAGGGGTGTATGGGCAGCCGGTTCACCTAACACGGGCTGGCTTAGAGGGCCCCTTTGGAACCCCATTTTTCTCCTAATGTCTCACTCCTGAGTCAGAGTCAGTGAACATGGGGAAGAGCAAGGGAATCTATCCCGAAGCCGTACCGGCTCTGATACCATGATAAAATGCACGCACAGGGATAACTGTGGGAAACGATAAGTGAATTGAAAGAAGGAAAGGAACATAGAAGTACCCTTGAGGTCCCAGGAAACCAGGAAGCCCAAGGGACCGAGCCCCATACGCTCTCATGTGGGAACGAGTGGAGCGAGGTTCTAAACCTGAGTGGGCACACACATTTCAACAGAATATCATAGTATTCTTTAACACAGTGTCATTTACATTATACAAACTTATTCAAGACCTAAGCTTGAAGAGGCCCAGTTCTTTTATTCTTCTATTTTGGGTGTTTCATTATCTATTTTTTGGAAATTTTTGAATTCAAAATTGGGACCTTACTTCAGTTCTAGATTGACTTACCCACAAAAGTATAAAACTGTTAATTTGACTTGTATCAATGCCCGACACGACCATTTCGATGACAAAACCATACACAACTGTGGGTTATATATTAGATTCCTTTTGCTAGATCCAGAACCCTCTAAACCAATAAAAGATACTAAGAGACCTTTCTGAGGAGCCCAGCACGAGCTTTGTAGAAGGCAATAATGTCAGTATCTGCAGCTGCATTGCCTGTGAGCGGAATTGACTGAAGGCTTGCTGTGCCGATTGTCTCTCCCAACCTTTGCTTATCTTTGGAACTTGACAGGTAATCCGAGATCTTGGCAGTTCCCGCACCTATGAATCAAAATTCGAAGTACACCATTAAAACGAATCTTCAATACTTTTTTGGTATGTATAAAGTGTAAATTCTCAAATCTTAAAGTACAGTCAAGCTGTTTTACCAAATGTTTAATTTGTTACACTATATATGGCTTCAATAAAAAAATTGAGCTTATTTCAAAAGTGGATTTGTAAGTCTTACGGTTAAGAAATTATCTATCCAAGTAAATTTCAAAATTGCAAACATGAATATTTCTAAAATAAATTTATAATTTATAATGGTTTAGCGGATTAAAATTGTCAAATACATAGGAGTGGAAAAGCATAAGCTTTTGGAAGATTATATGCTTTTGAAAGATGCTTTTTATACGTTAAGGCTTCCCATATATAAGAAATGTCATAACATAAGGATATCATTAACTATTTCATTTATTTTCATGCAGTTATTGACTGTATTAATCTTGTTTTCTATATTACAATCCAAAAGAAATAATTTTTTTATTAATACGGAAAATCAGATTTTATAGTTTTTCTAATCTGTTATTTATATTCTAAATTTTCCAAAAAGTGGTGATAACCAAAAAATGAAGTTTTTGGACAAATAGAAATGAATCCTTGAAGGACCAAGAAGCCCAAATTGGGCGTCATGTTTCTTTTTTTCTTTTTTTTCTTTTTGGTAGTTTTGAGGTCTGATGTGAATTATTTATTAAATTTTTTATTTTTTTTTGTCGAACAAATGCAAAATTCTTTACTGATTCCAGTGATATAAAATTTGGTCTCATCTAAATTATATTTTTCAAAATATGCGCAAATGAATTTGTCATCTTAAACCATGAATCCAAGGTTCTTTATGGGTTAACACATGTTAGTGATACAATTTGTGACTCTGAAAGTATTCTGAAACCTCAAGAAAGGAGGTTTATAGTATGACACAATTGATTGCTTCAGAATACCGTAGTCTTATTTTTTTTGAAAAAATTATGATTATCTATTCTATAATTGAAAAGAATTCAGAATACTCCATATGTTCCGTATTGATAGTTTAAATCCTTTTGTAAAACACACTATATCGTAAACTATTATTTCGGAACAGAGAGTATCAAATATACAATAAATTCACTTGAAGTCCTACATGATTTTGAATATTTGTCGATCATATTGTATGGCTTTTAATATTAACCCTTTGACGCGCCAGCGTCCATATTTTGGACGCTTGGATGATTTCTGTTGCGTTTCCTTCACCACATATGGTGATCTTTTTCATCCATCCAAAAAAATTCTTAATTCTTGTGCTAGTTAACTACCACTTGTACAGTACGGATCTTCAACATAAAATGATGTGAATTTTTGAAAAATAACAAAAGTGGTTTATGTCAAGTTTCATTCTTAGTTCAAAAAGTGGGACCTTAAACATGATTTTCCATAATAAGTAGAATCAAATAATGAAAACCATACCATCTTGTAGTGCATGTTATTCCAATTTTGTTACAATATTTTTTGATTTTTTTATGTTGATTTTGGATTTTAAGTTGAATTTCAAGAGAAAACCTTGCAAAATTAATTAAAAATTATTAATAACAATTATGATGAATCGAACCGTACAGATGTTATCGTCACATTGACATTTACAACTTTGTTTTGTACATCAACTCCATTTTTATTTTTCATCAAACATTTTATAACGACTCTTTGAAAATAGTGCTGATTCGGGACCTTAACCCCTAAACGTCCTCACCTATGTCCAATTTGGGCAGTTTTGCAAAGATGCATTACAAAATGCAACTAACATGAATATTTGAAACTTGATGTATGAATAAAAGTTATACATTTTGAAATTTAGATTCAATCTATACAGTTAGATCTTTGATTGCTATCACTAAAAAATTTCTATAAATTTTGAAACACAAAATAAAAAATTATTTTGTAATTCGATTACGAATAAGATATTGACAATATGGGGATGAAATTTGTTGTGATGGCTTATAATATAGTACTCTAGGTGTAGTGATTTTTGGAGATTTTTTGGATGCTTGATTTTATGAGTTTATTTTTTCAAGAACACTTTTAGACTAAAATCTTTAAAATTTTGGGTGAAACACTGCAATACAAAATGAGCCATAATTTTTTCAGAAATGGTTTCCTTTTCGATCGGATCACACATGCATGAAGCTAACTTCCCATAAAAAATTCAGTCAAAAATTCACACACAAAAAGTGCATGACGGATGAGAAACTACGAATGAAATCTATACATCAAGCAAAATATGCATGGTTGGGTGGTTAGGGGTTAAAGGGTTAATACATCATGTTTTACGATCCTCTAGATTTTATAACGATCTCAGGACCTTTTACATTATGATGGACAAATCAGGAGTCATAAAAATTTGAACTTTGTTCACAACCCGCAATCCATATTGTAAAGAGGCCATCAGCTTTTAACATATGTACGGTCAGGTAGGAATTGCTTACGAATTTCCACTGCAGGGAATTTTTTAGAAACTTTGAACAATGCATGTGTACTCAAAAATGATTAGATTTGGAAACCGCAAAGTGCGTCGGAATCAGATCGGCGTGTACTACAATATCATTAAAAATTTACACATGTATAAGTGAAAGTTATACAACAAGTTAAAAAATATATATACACTATCTATCATTGAGTGCTCTCACCGTTTGCTTCAGTTACAATGTCCATTTTAGCAAAAAAAATTAAAATGAGTGTTTGAAGTTGTCTTTGAGATACTTGAGCTCATACTTGATGAATGATTTGTATCATTTCATTAGTCTCCTTTGTAATTTCTTCTTTTGTAATGGTGTAGGGGCTTTCATAGGTTTTGATAAAAGTTCATTTGTCATCATTTCTCCAACTAAACAATCAGTAGTTCATTTTGTGGAACTTATTTATGAAAATCTATCGATTGGCTTCTATTTTATGCATGATAGACCTATTCAAATCACATTCATGGAGGATGGTGATCCAATACACCGTAGTAGATATCATGATGATTGGAGACAAGTCCATGGAATCAAAAAGATTATGAAGGTAAAAGATGAAATGATACAAATCATTCATCAAGTATGAGCTCAAGTATCTCAAAAACAACTTCAAACACTCATTTCAATTTTTTTTGCTAAAATGGACATTGTAACTGAAGCAAACGGTGAGAGCACTCAATGGTAGATAGTGTATATATATTTTTTAACTTGTTGTATAACTTTCACTTATCCATGTGTAAATTTTTAATGATATTGTAGTACACGCCGATGTGATTCCGACGCACTTTGCGATTTCCAAATCTAATCATTTTTGAGTACACATGCATTGTTCAAAGTTTCTAAAAAATTCCCTGCAGTGGGAATTTGTAAGCAATTCCTACTTGACTGTATAGTGGGGTGACACCAAAATTGGCCCCTTGTGCAATTCGAGGGAAATTGCCCACACTGCTGCCAACTTTGACACCCTCCCGAGCGCTAGAAAATTGTTATTTATACATGAAATTTAAGACACAAAATCATTGTTAAGTTGAAAACATGTGTGCCAAATTTCAAAGCTAGAATATTGATACAAAAAAATAAATAGAAGATTTACTAATAAGGGGTAGCTGTAAGAAATGTTTCACATCTGCCAACTTTGACACCCTCCCAAGGATGGAAGAATTTTTTTTTGGAGTAGGAACATTGTTATATTTTTACACATGTGAAAAAATTCAAGTCCAAAAGACCCACAAAAAAAATGATATTCCAAATCTACCAACAGGTGTAGTTGTGAGAAACAAAGTTGCTTCACAACTACGTTGGTAGATATAGAATAACTATTTTTTTGAGTATGTTTTGGCCTTGAAAATTCTCATACATGTGATCGACATCATAAATATCATGTGACAAAAATTCCATATTGAAATAATAGATTCTCAGCCCAAGAGAGTGTGTCAAAGTTGGAAGTTGTGCAGCAACTTTGTTTCTCACAACTACACCTGTTGCTAGATTTGGAATATCATTTTTTTTGTGGGTCTTTTGGACTTGAATTTTTCTCACATGTGTAAACAACATAATGATATTCCTACTCCAAAAACTCCATGTGAAAAAAAAATTCTTCAATCCTTGGGAGGGTGTCAAAGTTAGCAGATGTGAAACATTTCTTACAGCTACCCCTTGTTAGTAAATCTTGAATATCTTTTTTTGTATCAATATTCTAGCTTTGAAATTTGGTACACATGTTTTCAACATAACAATGATTTTGCATCTAATATTTCATGTATAAATAACAATTTTCGAACGCTCGGGAGGGTGTCAAAGTTGGCAGCAGTGTGGGTACTTTCCCTGGAATTGCAAAAGGGGCCAATTTCGGTGTCCCCCCACTGTACAGTACAAGCCATGTATACGGTACATGTCAGCAGTGCAGAAGTTTTCTGCCCTGAAATCTATGACGGTGAGAGGCACCAAATTGACCTGATGTGAATTCATTTGTTGACAGGACGCTCCAGTCCTTTGGAGAAGGGAAAACCATGGCACCCAGAGCATGTATTTGGTGTGAATTTATTCCTCGATCAAAATTCGACGATGGGCCGCTATGGAGCATCTCCCGCTCATTCAAGCTGCTGCTATCCTGCCATGGGGGAGTGTTCCTCCCCCTTCTTGGGCTTGGCTGAAATTGCAGCCTGGGAATGCTTGGGGATTCCGTTGAGCTCTCCATCTGCGCAGGTGGTGACCTCATCGCACTCCAATATACCTTAAATTCGGCCTTTTCAAGGATTCCGTTATAATGTAACAGGCCAACCAATACGTCACTATTCACAGGTGGTTTCCAGAAGCTCAGAAATTAGCACTGTGTTAGCCTTCAGAAACACCCTAATGATGAAAATCAAAGAATTGGAGTGGTTGTATCCAGGTCAAATTCCAAATTGATGTAATATTTTAGAATCTTATGTTGGAGATTGTAAATTTACCTGTAAAGGGGTTTATGCACAATTAACCCCGAAACGTCCCTAAGGCTCATCTGAATACCACTAAATGTTTTCTCATATAATCCATCTCATGTACTGAATTACAATGATGTCTTCAAATACTTTGTATACTTAAATGCTTTAGTGTACTTCAATATGTTAGTATACTGAAATACAGCATCAACCACATGCTTGTACATAAAACTATAAACATGTATAACCAAAATGGGCCTTTGGAACATAGTATGAGATGGACTGCATCCATGTGGGTTGGTGAGTACGTAATTTTCTGAACTGGCGATGAGAGGAGCCTAGAGAATCACCTGAAGCTGGGCTCGATTTTGTTCAACCAATTTGTGGAGATGCTCAATTTCTTTCTTCATGTCTCTCAGCTGCCCAAATCCTTCTTTGTATGCTCGCTGCAACCATATCACAAGTTATTTTCAGCCCCCCTAATGAATGCATTCCACTTAAATTGGATTCAGACATGGGGAGAATTCAGACTTTAACTGAAGCAATGAATAGTCAGACACAACTTACCTTTTCAGCATCTATAGAGCAGAGAAGGTCATCTTCCTCTTGATCATGCTCAAACAAGGACCCATCAGAAACACCAGAAACAAGGTAATCTTGTGCACGCTCCACACGATGCTTCTCAATCCTTTCTTTTAACAAGTTGATGCTCTGTTACTCTCAAACATGACTAAACCGTGAAGGTAGACACTGATATCTGTAATCTCAAATATAAATTGCTACTATGAAATTTGACTCCTCAGTGTCAATCCAACGAGTGACCCCATAACATTCCAATTTTAAAAAAATTTAAAAAAATTCAAGTCTTTGTGTGATTTTGGTTATTTTCTGCAGGGAGGGTCGGCACCTAACTTTTTTTTCACTGTAAATACGCCAAAACTGAAGTTTGTCCCTTAAAAAGTGCACACTTGATTGTGCACTTTTATTTAATACCGTGAACTAAAACTCAACATTATAGTTAATGTGAAAAGTAAATAGGTAAGAGGAATTGTAGAGCAGGCAATCTCGTCAAAAGCAGTTGAATATGATGTGTTAACTTATATATTCATGGCCTTCCATGCCTTGTATACGTCATGAAGTACAGGCCACAACTCACAACTGCAGCTAAGTGAATTTCTAATTGAAGATACTCATGTGCTTACAAGTCATGAAGACGTAGGAAAGAACTCACATCTCTGGCTCGGTTAACCTTCTCACCAAGAGCTTTGGAATCGGCATATATTTTCTTTAACAAATACTTATTCTCTTCTATTGCTTCCATTTTGCCATTATTTTTCAAGAACCTGCCACAAGAGTCCTACCTTAACAGATCGCGTTGAAAGCAATAGTCAAGTGCTAGTTTCTTGTTAGTCCAACTCCGTACCAAAAGTTCACAATGTGGTCAAAGTCAATGTGAATTTGGTGATCTTGACGACTTTGTCCCTATAACCAAGTGCATAAGATGGACAAATTCCTACAATTTTTGAATGAAAATTTCCTCTCATTTTCAGTTGTCGTAATGTCAACCTTAGAAACAGAAATTTAGTTGTCATGGTCATATTTTTATAAATACTCAATTTCATCTTAAATTTTAAATTACAAATCAAAGGAGCCACAAAATATTCTAATATTCAAATACAAAGTGTAATTTTCATCTATTTTGGAAGGTTAGAACTCAGAGAGCTCATGTTACTAAGTTCAGATTTGGAATGTAGGAGTTAAATAAATTCACCGTTCTAGTGCCAGTAGCCAGTACAATGGATTTGCATTCGTGTATTTTAACACTAAAAGAGGATAACAAACAACTAGAGCAAGATTATTGAGTAACGACTCTCACTTGGACTAACCGGAATATCGGATGCTTCATTTTTTCCCTGCATCCAGAGTGGATACGTATAACACATGCATTTTGTGCTAAGCTGCTATTAAGTTAAAGCCATTAGGCCAGGTGAGATACCTGTTGAAGGGAAGTGATAATGGTGAGCTTGGGATTAGGTCTGAATATGGGGGAGAGGAGTTGGCACAATGCTTTGGTATCACTTGATAAGTGAAAAAATTCATGTTGGGGTCGCTTGTACGTTGCAGAAAATTTACTTATGTCAATATAGAGGATGAATAGAATTCCAGCTCTACGTACAGCTCAAAAGCTTTGTCTTTGTCCATCACGCCATACTCGGGTACTATATTTGCTGGCAACTCCACAGCGTAGCTTCTGGGCTTCTTCGATTCTGGTGTTTTTGAAATTTGTGGTAGAGCATTTTTCTCAGCAAGCAGCTGAGAAGATGTCAATTCCCGGCTGTGCTCTTTCGCGCTTGAGTTTAAACGGGCTGATGATGGTCGGCCTCTTGATGGTTGGGCAGACAAAGGTCGGGCTGTATCCCACGCAGCTGTCTCTCGTTTGCGAATGAATGC
Source organism: Pohlia nutans (assembly GCA_022496805.1). Lineage (NCBI taxonomy): Eukaryota > Viridiplantae > Streptophyta > Bryopsida > Bryales > Mniaceae > Pohlia > Pohlia nutans. The sequence goes on along the minus strand of CM040106.1, from coordinate 4,787,786 downwards.
AACAAGAATCTGGATCTCATTGTCCCGTTGTTGCAACTGCACAAAATCAATTAAGATTGTTATTGGCCGTATTGACAAGCACGTCTATAGTTGACTTGAGTTCCGCAACGAGAATAATCTCTTCCGTCAACTGGATTCACGACATACGAGTAATAAAATTAAACCCTTATTTTAGTGTGGGGTGTCAGACCTCGCAATTATGCTCCGCAATTTGCGGTTTGTTAACCCCTAATGGACCAGGACAGTATTCTCACAAAAAACCATGAAAAACGCAGCATTTGGAAGTTGCAGAAGAAATCATATGTTTTTTATTTTTTTCATCATTTAACCATAAGATCTAATACCCAACTTGAATTTTCATGTGAGCACAAAATTTGAGAGCAAAATGACCTCTAGATTCTTAGATTATAAGGATCAAAGTTGCAAAAGAAGATTTTTTGGGGTTCAATCCAGTGACAAATTTGAACTTTAGAAATTAATATCTTTAAATTTTTTTGAATGGGTTAGAAATTCATTGAATGGCAAGACCATGTTAACAATTGAGTTAAGTCTTCAAATACAAAATCTTGTAAGAAAAAAGCTCATATTAATTTTTTCATAAAACAATTACTAGAAGTGGGTACAAAGTGAAAGGAAAAAGAAAATCATTAATAAGTTTGACATGGAATTATAAAATGTCAATCTTAACAGTGAGAATGTTGTACTTGGAAATCTTCACCCAATGCCTTTTATTTCATTAAAAAATATTGAAAATTGAGTTTAGAAATGAGCTTCAAAGTTTTTTTTGTCCAAACTGCCCAAAAAACAAATCTCCTCATAACTTTTATTCCATTGCTCAAAATGGGTAGATTTAAAGCTTCATTTGTAGATAAAGATCAACCAATCATGAATCAAAAAAGAAATTTTGAAAAAGAGTAAAAAATTAAAAAATTCTTGCTGCCCGATCTCGCTTCAAAAACTTCAAATGCTTATAACTTTTGCAATACTTATCGGAATGACATGAAACGAAGTGCGACATGTAGAGTGTAGTTTTTGGAAGCTACACTGAAATTTTCATTGAAATTTTTAAGAACATGAGGTCCCTGGAGGCTGCCCCAAAAGTGGAACGACCAGAATATGGTCGCTCAAAAATTTAGGGGTTAAAAATACGTTGTTTCTTTGTCCCAAAGAACCTTCCCCTGGGCCTTCCCCTTGTAGAGTTTTGGAATGCAATTCCGAATCGCCTTCTTTTCCAGGCCAGCTCTGACACCCCCTACTATGAACTAATAGAAGAGTAAATTACCTTGGCTTTCAAAAGATTGGCGAAAATTGTTGGCTAATTGGGTCGTTTGAAACAGCAGAGGAAAAAAATTAGCTCTAGAAAGTAGGTGAAAAACATTTTAGATGCCGGCACATGTAAAGACCTGGTACTGCAAGTCAGAGACTTTATTCTTGATTAAATTCAAATTGGCGAATTCACCGCATGCCAATGTCTCGTTGTCACCTTTAATAAAATCCTCTACTGCTTGTATCGTTTGTAGTTCCCCGTTATTGAGCAGTTCTTTAAAGATTTGAAATGCAGCTCGCACATGCATCATACTACCTGCAGCAGGAATGTCCGCCTACTAAGGTCATTCCAGTCCACACTCCAAAAAAAAAAAACCAAAGAGATAGCATGAAGAATAGTAGAACTTACATCTTTATGGCGTGCAATCATTATGTCTGGGATGAAAAAGCTGCAAATACTTTCACAGTGCAATCTCTAACGCAAGTAGGGTGTGTGTTTCTACGATTATCTTAAAGTTGCTCGTGGTTGCGGTGAAATTCAATGAAACTTGATCACTTAACTTAGCAGTCCTTGTATTTAAGATTAATTGTCTGTGCACAAAGGCAGAGGAGAATTCTTGCGATATCATCTTTCCAATTAGATTACTGCCTTCCCAGTCAGTGGTGAATTAATATGTAAATGTGGAAAATATATTTTGTAGTGCAGATGACAAAAATATTGATTTGAGAAGGAAGATCGTACGGTGATCTTCGGAGAGTGTAGAATTTGCTAATAAATTTGGTAATGCATTGAAATGGTTTTAATTTTTCCACAAAAGAGAGTGCAAGCAGAGTACCTTGTGGCTAACGCCTTACTTTCTATTGTGTGCAAAGGAAAAGTATCTCAAATCATGCCGACAAGGTCATTCGATGTTACACTCGGTAGGTGAGTCAAATGGTCACCACTTCGCACTCACTACTTAGGCACTCAAGACTTGGTGAGTGCCATTCGTCATGTAGGACAAGTGTGTACAGAGGTTTGAGACACTGATTTGAGTGAGAAGCGACACCTTTGCTAGTACACTAAATAGGTAGATTAGTGTTAGATACACTAATTTACATAAACATGTTGTAAGTTTTTAGTGTTGACCAATTTTTTTACCTTCTATATTGGTCAAGACGGGGATCTTTCAATAGTATTGGAATCAATGTCTTCGGTAAAAAAATTTGTCGAGAGTAAAAATCTATAATATTTTCAAATCTTATAATTATCTAACACTAATCTACCTATTTAGTGTAGTGAGGACAATCTTCCTATAATTTTTTTTTATAAATTACTTCATTTGCACAAATACTAATTTTCAAACACTAAAAAATTAATCTTGACTAAAATTAGTACAATACAGGAATTTTTTCAGTCCACACTAACTTGAATATAATTTAGATAATGTACTTTTGGGAACAGTATAACATCTACTGATAGGATAAATTAGAATAATAACATTTTGGATTGTAACTTCTAGATTGATCACGTAGAAGACTATTTGTTATCTAATTATTTTATAAAAGAAAGTTTGGCAAAATCAAAATTTCAGAGTTCTAAAAAAATTAAACAAATGCTTTTTGGAAATTAAAATTTTGAATTTTTTGAATTTAATTCAATTTAATTTCTACCTAACCAAGCTAGAACTATTTCCATTCTTGCCCATTTTGAGTACGTAATGACCATGTATTTTCCAAATTATGTGATCTAAGCTGGACCTTTATATTTTAGTACTCTGACAGGCTCTTAACAAAGTTATAAGGATTACTCACTTGTTTTGATATTGTTTGTAACATACATACTCCAATATAAGAAATAGAGCTTTCAATCCTCCACTGTGGATTTTTCCTATATTTGAAGGATGAAAAACCCTTCTTTGTAATGATTAGATCCGGGGAAGCACTCACAAATTTATGAAACAAGGTGAGTTAGAAAACAATTTTTTTAAATTCATTTCAGAGAAAATTTTCAAATCTTTTGGAAATAAAATAGGGGCTTTACGATGTCAAAAGTTTAAATAATATAATACAAAGTGTTTTTCATAAATAAATAAATAATATAGGGTTTTCTTTTGAATTTATAGGATTAATTTATGATTACACTTTGAATATTTTGATTAATTGTAGAAAATTCCTTTACATCCATAGATAAATACATAGTTAACACACATGTATACAGAAAATAACTATAAGTGCCTTCCCCATACATTAGATCTCAATTATGTAACTTCGTTTATTGAGAGATCTAATCTTTTTATAACATAAAAAATGATAAAATAATTTATTTTAATCCAATAATTTCTTAAAACCTTTAACTGATGGATTTGATAATGATTGCTACTTAACCCCTAAGCATCAAAAGAGCCCACTGCGGCCACACTTGGTCACTTTTTAGTGAAACGTTGGTTTTCACCCAGTTCTTTATTTCAAATGATATAAGAATCCAACAAAGGCCAGACTTCCATGTATCGGAGGAGATTATTGAAAAACACAAAGTTATTGATTCATCACCAAAATGGAAGAATCCTGGAGTTGGTTTTCAATTTGTATCAAAATAGGTGGAGTATCAAAATGGATGGTGTTCTAGCGGCTTTCACCTACATAATCACTACATAGAAGCATGTCCTAAGAAAATGTGGGGACTATCTCATGCTTTTTGGTCCAATTTACTATCCTTCAAAAATTTTACAACTTTGTTTTTTACGGTATATCAAAGCTTAGAACCCTAAAATTCCAATATACATTGCAGATTTATTTTTTCAATCGAATTCCTTTATATATAAGTTCAAGAAGTATGGCGCATGCATCTTCTTGTTCATCATTATTATTAACATTTTTCCTAAAACATATCCTACTATTTTAAGCATTTTTGTAATCATTATAATTTTTACAAGAAAAACTTTGAAGAATCTTATAAAATTCATTTTTATTTAAATAAATATGTAAAAAATTGGGGTAAATTGGTTTAACAATGAATTATAGTGTCGACACTTAGCAATTAAGAATAAAATCAAACACATTTTCATGAGAATTATTTTTTTCATTATATTTGTATATGACAAAATTTACACAATAATAGGAAGTAGACAATATGATAAATACATAAAATAATTGGAAGTAGACACATATATTTACATAATTGCAATGTTTGTAATTTGGAACATACAATAATTGGTTCGAGAAATAAATATCATTTATTTTATAATGCAATTTTCTTAACATTTATAGAATAATTATTTGTAGAAATTTTCATCATCTAAATATAATTTATAAGTTCTTAAAACACGAGTGCAACAAAAATATTGTATTTTAATCAACTATCAAATAACTATGAAGATCATGTGTCCACTTCTTGTGTGAATCTATTTTGTTCTAGCACAACCCACCATCCATATTCTAAAAATAATTCATCAATAGAAGAAATAAATTTATTTTTTTACACATGTATAATGTAAACATAATCATATAAAATCAATAAACATTATCTATATTTTTCATTTTTGTTCCATCCAACCTAAAGCCAATGCATGTGACTCTTTCAAACTCTACAATAGAAATAGAAAAAATTCAACTATAAATATATTTAACTATCACTCCCACATATCTAATTAACTAAGAATTATAGCATGCTATTACAAAAGGATTTTGAATTTTAAGTTTCAAAAATTTATACAAAAGTATTGGTGATATTAGGAGAAATATGGGGTGTTCAAAAGGCCCTGAGGTTTCTCACGTGCCACAAATTTTGGGGTATGCCGATCATTTTTTGAGGTTGGCACCAATGGTGCCACAACAATGCCAGCAATGTGGGGAGAGTGGGTCGATCCAATCATTGTGAGGAAGTGGGTGTGTGTGTCAGAAGAGACGTTGTCGGGGCTGATAAAAATGCATCCATGGCGCACAAAGCCCAAACACTTTTGAATGCTGGCGAAAGCATTTGCATTTAAGGGTATCGTTTCAGTTCTAGCGAACTAACGATTGTATTAGCTAACTTCTTTTCCAAGTTCAATTCTATGTGGGCTAACAAAAATCAAATATTCCACTTAGTAACTCACTCTGCCAAGATCCTTCATTCCTAGTGCAGAGCAGTAAATACAATGAGAGGGTCCTTTTCCAAACACCGTCGACACGTTGGTACCAAGAAGGCCTCCCGTTGTTCACACAATTCGCTTCTAACAATGTCAGTTCACACAATCAATTTTGCAAGCAACGACGAGAATTCACATTTCTACCATTGGAGGGACGTTTGGGCAGACAAGTCATCTAACCCACACTGACTTATAGGACCATTTGGAGACCCCAAATTTCCCCTAATGTAACAATTGCAGATCTAACCATATAGATAGAATCTAAAATTCATAATGTACAACTTTTACTCATACACCAAGTTCAAAATGTCCCTCTTGATTGCATTTAATAATGCATTGTTGCAATCCTTTTTTTATAAAAGTTGGAACTCAATTTCTTTTTCTGAAAAGCCACATTTCATAAAACATCTAGGTTATATATAACAGCCTTGAGAGTTTAGGGTAGAATGTTTATTCTTGCATTTTTTTTTTTATTGAAGATGTATACTTGTATGAGCTTGTGGATCTTTATTTTTTTTCATAGGAAAACAAGCTCAAAAGTTTTGAAGTCCAAAACTCTAGAAGAAACTTAGACATAGTGCTAATAGAGGGGCGAATTGTTGGTCAGCTGCAAATAAAATAAAACCTTGTTGCCTTCAATTATACCACTAGCATTTTGTGATTCATTCACTTAAATTTAAATGAATTGAATTTATTTTTTAACTTATTTTTTAATTTTGAGTATAGATTAAGGGCGTTTGTATGGTATGGTCTACTAAATCCTCTTGATGAACTGATTATATTTTGGTGCACATTTGTGCACTCTGAGCATTTTATTTAACAAGCTAAATTTCAAACCAAATTGAAATTTATATCGTAATGATTCAATGAAAAATGATTGAACCAACTTTAATTAAATTTATGTAAATATTGTATAAAAATAATAATTTAGAATGTTAAATTGATTCTATGTTGAAGATTTTGAATATCAAAACACCCATTTTAATAACATTTCTACCAATTTATGATCAAACCTTGAAAGTAAATATAGTTCATATCTGAATCTATACTTTAAAATCTAAAAACAAGCCAACTTACATAAATTCATTATCAATTAGATTAAAAAGAAGAAATCCATCAAAAAAGTTCTTTAAATAGAGAAACAATTCACGCCTTCTATAAATATCAAAATTTAGAATTTGAAGCTTCAATCAATTCAAAAAAAATTGAAAAAATTGAAAGAATTTTTCCTTTACATATTTGAACACTGGAAAAATTCATAGTTCAAAATTCCATCCACAACCCTATTTTCTCTTTCTCTTTTAAAATTTCAAATGCAAATTATGCACCGTGACAATGCACTAGTTTACCCTTTGCTTCATTGTCCATTAAAATATATGTTGAATTTTTATTTTCCTATCAAATTTTGTTTCTCTTTGATTGGTATAGTCCATCCTACTATTTTAGATTTCACAAAAATGTTTTTTCTCTCTTTGAAATGGATTTTTCAAATTCTTGAAATTCTTATAAGAGTACACAAGAATTCTAGTGGATTGTACCATACAAATGCCCTCAACTCTTAAAGGACATATACTTTCCCGATTCCACACCCAAAATCTCTTTTAAACTCCATTTAAACCATCATTTTCTTTTTAATTTACTTAGGTTCTATTCTAAAGAAGTATAGATCCCTCAAAAGTACTCGGTTTGGCATTTAATTAACCCCATTTTGTGCAACGGAGTAGAAATTATAAGCAAGATTCTCCCAAAATACTATCAAACTTGTAGGGCTTGCATTGTCCTTTTAGGGTTAACTACAAAGTGTTTTTAACAATTCCTTAAAACGACTAAAAAGGAGCTTAGAAATTACATATTTAAAGATTTCATTGCCTAAGTACTTACCATGAGTTCTTAATGAGTTCTTAAATTGGGCGCTTACGGCTTGCGTTAGCAAAATTACACCCTATAGTGCATGTTTTTAGTGTGTGTGCAGTAAGTTGTAAGGAGGTTAATATTGTGCAGGAAGATTAAATAGAAAAAGATCTTGTTAATGGAACCATTTATTATATGTTGTGTTGTTTGGTAGTGTCTATTGGCATAGATATGTGGTAAATTTTTTGGATTCTGTGTTTGTCCATTGATTCATTTTTTTGTATTGTAATATGGTGTACATGGGAAATTATATTGGATTAATTTAAATCATTACACATCCTCACTCCTCTCCAAATTTGGAGAATTGCAAAGATGTCTTATAAAATGTAATTAAGAGGGATATTTTTTAATTTGATAAAGTAAAAAAAGTTGATCATTATGAATTTTTTATTCTATTCATATTGTTAGATTTATGACTGTTGTCACCAATATTTTGTATAAAAATTGAAACGTAAAATTCAAAATTCTTTTGTAATTTGATTACAAATAAAATATTGACAAATTGTACAATAAATTTGTTTGTGATTGCTTGAAATGTAATACTCTAAGTGTATTGTTTTTTAGGGACTTTTTGGTTGCTTAATTTAATGAGATCACTTTTTTAAGATCACTTTTACAGTGAAATCTTCAAAATTTGGGTGAATCACTACAACATGAAATGAGACATAAAAATTTCACAAATTGTCCCCTTTCTAATTGGATCACATATATGTAGCTAAATTCCGATAAAATATTTATAAAAAAATCCACAGTGCAAGAAGTCAATGACAGATGAAAAATTTGTATTTGATTCTGTACATCATCCACATTCTGAACGGTTGGGTGTTTAGGGGCTAATGTACTAGGGTAGCAGTGGTTGTGCCGGTGATGGTGGTAGTAGAGGGTGTATGGGATTGTCAGGCTGCCAAGATGTTTTAACCCTTAAACGTCAAAGCAAGCCCCGCGGGCTTGGCGTAAAGGAATAATTGGAGAAAAAAGTAGTTTTACTCTACCAAATCAAGCGAGACTTGTTGCGTTGGAAAGCTACTGAAAAAGCGATCTAGATACCAAATTTTCGCTTCATTTGAGAGATTGTGGAATCGTTGGTAAGCAATCAAAGTTATCAAATTGAACAAGTTTTGAGGTTGGAGCAGCTGAAGTTCAGCAGTGCCGTAGTGCTACAGTGCTAGCCAACAGTGCACTGCAAAGTCGTTTTTGCCAATAAATATATATATATTTTGGCAAAAAAACTTAGATTGTTTCCGGGCTGCCTCGTCCAGCCCTCTTGACGTTTAAGGGTTAATATGATTGTGTGTGGTAAGTTCAAGTTTGAGAGTGTCAAGGAGGGGGTAGATTCGGCAGGGGTCCAAATAGTCTGGAACACATTTATGGTGGCAAAAGAATTGTTTGGCAATGGCGAGAGCCATTTTATTAAGTTGGATTGGGGTCTTGTAGACAATCTTGAAATCTTTAGGGGACATTAAACTAGTACCATTTGGAAGGGTGAGATGTTTGATTTTAGAGATGTTATATAGTAGGAGTTTGTTTAGAAATTTAGCGTAGAGGGTGGAGTCAAAATGTGGGGCTTGTCTCATGTACCCCTTGTATTTCAGTATACACTTTGGATGCATGCTTGTACTAACAGACCCTTAGTCACATATTGGGGCTTGTATTAACGATTGTCTTTTTAGGTGAGTGGATTCTATAGGGAATTTCTCAATAGTGTTGTGAAGGTGATCACCACCATCAGTTTTGAGGATGAAGAGTGTACGGGTTATTGGTGATTGTAGACAATATTGAAGGTTGATTCTAGGGATGTTGTAAGTACCACCATAGTTTTAAAGGATGTATTGAGTTAGACCTTTGTAGATTGTTCCTAGTCGTGCCGAATTTTTAAGGGCATTACAAAGTTATTCAATGATACATATGAAGTAAGCTTTTCTAAGGGAGAATGTCGCGATACCAAAGAATTCGTGAGGGATTGAATTCGTGAGTTCTTAAATTACAGTATTACAGTACCCACCAATAAGTTTAGGTTCATTCAACTTTTCACATAACTGCCAATAATAATTACAAAAATTATAAGCTTTGAGCCTAATTTGAACAAGTTTTAGTGCACAAGATGAACCACACATACAATTGATTCTTGATAATAAAAGGTTTTTTTAAATCTATTTTTATTTGAAATTCAATCCTTCATTTTTTAACCTTAATTCGAACCACTATGAACACAAAATTTGTTATTTATAATTTATAAAACTTTCAATGAAAAGAATGTAAATTCTTTGTAGGATCATGTGGAAAAAAATCATGATTTTTGAAGTCATATTTACTAAAATATCAATGTATGAAGTTTTCAATTCAGAAATGTTCAATTAGATTATAAATTATATATCTTTTTAAAATCCGATCTAAAAAATTCCAAAGGATTAATTTTACACACTACAAATGGTTTAATATATATTAATGCCGATATTGATATTTTTTATAAATTTAATTATTTGAATCAATTCTTTGAAAAGTTGAACAAACATAAACTCATTAGTGGGTATTGTACACCATCCAAATTGCAATTAATTAAAAAAAAACTAATATACACCAATTGAAACACATCAAACCTACTATTGTACGTAGAAAGCAGGATTGGTAGAATATAATTCTCCAAAAAAATGCCAAAAATAAAATTATATATATATATATATAAATATAAAGTATTTTGTTGAAATCAACAAAAATAAGGTCAACAAAAAGCCGAAAAAAAATAAAACAAACTTAAAACAGAACACTCAACAAAATTGAATGAAAACATAACACTCAATGCAAAAAACAAAACAAAATGTTTAGCGGCCGGAATTTTTTAATTTTAGCTATTAATAGCCGGTTTCTTAATAATTTCGTTTGAAAGTGCCGACCTTTGTTTCAACTTTTATTAATTATTCGACATGAAAGTGCTGACCCTGCCTTCCACGTACGGTATTCATGACAACAATACTACACAATACACATATGTCCCTCTTTGGTGGAGCATCACATCCAAAATTGACCCTATGGCACAACACTCAATAACACATTCTTGTACACAAAAGAACCGCTAAAACCTATACTCCTTGCTATACAAAAAAATAGAAGTCTTTTTATTTTGTAGAATAGACATCCAAAAACTCATAATCCTATTCCATAAAACACTCACATCACCGCTCAAAAAGCATCAGAAAAACCAAAACATGTCCTAGGCAACACAAAGTTAGCTACTACAATAAAATGACCAAAATAAAAGTAATAGACACACCACTCAAATCAAAAGAAAATATAAATAGGAATACTAATAAAAAATACTATTAAAAATAAATTTTAATAATAAAAGAACCCCACGTCCAAAAAAAATTCAAGATATAAACACTATACAAAATAGTAAGAGACGCAAATAACACCAATTCTAATTATACTTAATAAAAATCTTGCCCAAAAAACCCATCTACTAATCCAACTACAACCAAAATCCAACACCAAACTTAAAACTAGAAATCAAGCATTATCCAACACACAACTCCAACCACTCTAAAAAAACAACAACCCAATGGACTTGGCCTCCCGGCCAATCCATAAACACCTAAAAAGGGCTCAGCCTCCCAGCCTCACACTAAATCAATTAAAATTCACCCAGTCCATGAAGAAGATCATTAAATCATCTACAATCCAAACAGATTTTAAACAAGTAAACCCAACAAAATCTATATACCATTAACAATTATCACCCACATCACACAACAAACATAAAACATATAAAATCACCATCTTGAATGATTAATATTACAAACAAATAATACCCTTCCAAAATAAATGACCAAATATCACAAACAAATACTACAAAAAAATTATAACCTTTCAAAATTAAAATCGTCTCACTACATCTCTTTTAATGCAGAGATATCAAAACCAACCCAAGACCCATGCTTAATATACTTGAAAGACACCAACCAACATACAAAGAAAGATACAAGATATACTTCATACCGTGCACAATCAAATTACAACGAAAATACCAACACCTTGTAACACGATTCTCACCCATCCTAAATCCAACACACTCAAACCACCACACTATAAATAGTGACTACCCACGGCTATCAAGATTCATTAACCAAAACCTACACCACCCACCATCACAAATTCTAGTTGCATTTCACACCATAGTTAGTCCATTATTAAAAATATATAATTACCAATCAATACAAATACCTAATCTATATTGGGTAAGATCACTATTAGAATGTATCGTTATACTACAAAGTCCACTATAAAGACATATTACATCCATATATGCAATTTACACTCACAAATCAAAATATCATCAACCTTTTCAACACTATCAATTACGAGAATATCGTAGTTTACCTGCAGCTTTGGTGGAAAAAAATTCTAAAAATAGATGCCAAAAAAACTTTAAGGAAAAAAGTGGATTTCAAAGAATATTCATTTAAATTTTTATTTTAAAAAAGTACTTAAATATTTGGTAGAGGTGCTAAACCTCCTAGTAAACTATAGTATACAACTTTATCAAACACACCAATGAACCACTATACTTGGAAACAGTTTTAAATTGATTTCCATTTCTACCTGAAAATCTACTCAACGAAACCTTAAAGTGTAATGAACCATCATATGAATATTGCCACCTTCCACCACCCTCCTGTATACCCCCACCATAAATCATAGCACGCACATCTCTTCATGGAATGCCACCTTACTAAACATAGCCCTACCAAGATTCCAACAACTAATCTTGACCACATCAAATGATCCCGAAATTATTACAATATAAGAAACTAAGCTAATAGCAACCAAATCTACAAAATATATACAAAACCTATTATGACAATATGAGTTGATGTATATAACACAAAATGCCATACACACTAGCCAAACCATGACTTCTCACACTTATAAACCAAAAACATGCCTATCAATGAAACATCACCAAAATACCTACACTGGTAGAAATCTCATTGTATTAACAAATAATTAAAATAAACAATCAACCTTTGTAAGCATAGCTAATACTACACACGTAAATGCCTTCTTTCACTAATGACAAAAGATGTATACCTATAATTCAACAAACCATAGTTCAACAAATAGCAACACATCCAAACCATACATGTATACTATGTGAGGATTTTAATAGAGACATTGTCCTAGGGCGTTTGTAAAGTGCGGTCTACTAACTTCTCTTGGCGAACTAACTACATTTTGGTGCATATTTGTGCACTTTGAGCATTTTGTTTAAAAATCTAACTTTCAAACCAATTTGAAAATTATGTCGCAATGGATCAATGAAAAATGAGTGAACCAAATTCTAAATTTATGTACATATTATCCAGAAAATTAAATTTTAGAATGTCAACATGATTTTTTGTTGGAGATTTAGAGTATCAAAACCTCCCTTTTATAAACATTTTTATCAATTTATAATCAAACTTTGAATGTAAATATAGCTCACGTTTGATTCTATATAATAAAATCTAAAAAGAAACCAACCTGCAAATTTTCATTCATTTGAACATTCAAAATGAAATCCATCAAAATAAAATTAAACAGAAAAAAATTCATCCCTCACAAAAATAAGACATTGGTATTTTGAAACTTTGATTAATTCAAAAAATTTGAAAAAGTTTGAAGATGTTTTTCTTCACATATTAAAACATTGAATAAATTCATAGCTCAAATATCCATTCATAGCCCTTTGTTTTCCTTCTCTTTTGATATTTGGAGTGCATATTATGCACTGTAACAATGCACTAGTTTATTCTTTGTTTCATCTTCCATTAAAGTATGATACCAAAGTTTCAAGTTTTCTATCATTTTTTTCCTTTTATCGATAAAGTCCATCCTACCACTCTAGATTCACAAAAACATTTTTCTTCTTCTAAAATGGATTCTTCAAATTCTCAAAATCTTCAGAAGAGTCCATAGGGACAAAAATTCTAGTAAACCGTACCGTACAAACGCCCCCTAATTGGAATACAGAATGAATTTAATCCAACTCTACCACAAACAAAAGACTTAGAATGGCGTAGATTTACAGATAACCTCCCACTAACCCACATTCCCACAAATAGCCCAGTTTTTAAACAAAGCGGCCGAGATTACAATCAAACCAGTCTAATTGATGAATTTTACAGCAACACACACAATAATTCTGTATAGACGTCCACCACAAACAATGACCATCTACCAAATTTAGGCCAAGTGCTTTCTAATCATTCTATAGGTACACCAAATACACTACTAGCATGATTCCACCATCCTACTAATAAATGACCAACAAACAAAGAAAACCAACTGGAAACATCTTGTACAACCTTAGATTATATTATATATCAGATAAATTCTAAGACACCTTAACTACACTCCCTCTCTTGCAACTAACAAACAACATATCAAACAACAGAACTTTTCACTAAGAAAACATCCAATTTTTTTGAAGAAATCACCTCTCTACATACCACCTAATTAAAAAAAACAAGATACCTAGTAAAAACACACACCAAACTCGCAAACACGCCGAATACTAAAAGAATTACAAAATCAAACTCATGTTAACATCCTACTACCTCCAAAAATGGATTAAAATTGTAGTAGACCTAGCCAATCCTGCGAACATAAGAGCTCACAAAATTACTACATAATACACTCAAGGATGTATCAAAAAAGTCATATCAAAACATAGACAACTATATGAAAAGGTCCAAAGAAGGTAAATTAAAAAGTCTTCAAAAATCATTAAACACCCCATTAAACTACATTACAAACAAATGCAATAGTATATATACAAACATTGTAGACACAACTAACAAAATACATATTCAACAATCCATTGGCCACTGTCCTATAGTACCAATGTGCTTCTACTAACCTAAACATTTGCCACGGTGTACTTGCAGAGTTCGACAATATCCATGGCACAACTTACACAACTTTATCATCAATAAAAGAGAGAATCCACAAACTCTACTACATAAATACTTAGACCAAGAAACATACGATAAGTACCTAGAACATTTAGCCAAGAACAAAACTCCTGGCCCATTTAGAACCCCCAATGCAATACCAAAAAGCATACATGAGAGCTTTAGGAGCATTCACAATCAAACCACCAAAGATTGCCCAAATCTAAGGACTCTTTATGAGTGCTTAGGAAATTATATCTTCAATTTATGTAAATATTGGAAAAAATAAAGGACATTTTGAATGTTTAATAAGCACATTTTAGTCCTTATTAACAATTGGTTATGGTTGTATTTCAATCATTTTGGAGTACCAATGATTTCTCAAACATCATCAAAATTTAGCACATAGTAGAATGACATATGATATATGCAGCCCAGAGAAGTCACAGTCAAGAATTTAAACAACTATGAGAGAACAAATATAGGGTGTCTTTTATACTTTGAGATAAAAATTATAAATTTATAGAAGTAATATAGGGTGTTTTAAAACCAATTTGAGAATATCTTAGAAATATTCTTAGAATATATAAAGAAAATACCCTAAATATACTATAAATAGTACAATATTCCAATTATTTAATAGCCTCCCATTAAATACCCTTTGTTCGCTCATGTGTACCCAAAATTTACACTAAGTGACTTCCCTGAGATATGTAGTTACTAATTGATATTGCATTACCAATTTAAATGATAAAATTATTGCATAATAATTCATATATAATCATTGGTTGTGGTTTTTGTGGGTCGTGTTATTGGAGATGTACCTCTTCTACAAAATTTTATTTCTATTCTTTACTCATTGCTATAAAAAAAAATCTAGCTTTATGGAAAATAAGCCTGAATATACTATACTGTAAAAAATAAGACCCCTTCCAACTACCAAACTACAGACCTATTTCACTTGCAAAATAAATTTACAAATGTTTTACTAGTACTTTGACATCAATACTCTCAACATATGGAGAAAAAGACCAAATTTTACATGACAATAAAGAAGGCTTCAGAGCAAAAAAGATGCACATCAAAACAACTTTAACTCCTAATAGGAGCACTAGAAGAAGCACGATTACTATACATCAACTTTATAACACCATTTGGCTCCCTTAACCATGCCAAATTCCTAGCCATAATGAAAGATCTCGGCTATTCCAAAAACGCTATAACACTAGTAAGAAATATTTACTCACATTTCGATACTATATATACTAGTAAACACTTTGGAAAAAAAAAAACCCATAACTATACAATGAGGCACCATCCAATCAGACACACTCAGTCTATATTTATTTCTAATATTCTTAGAAACAATACTAAGGTGGCTACAATATGAAGAAACACATATACATTTGGCAATCCAAAATAAACATCGGCTTTGTGATATATGCAAATGATCTAGCAACTATTACAAACAACCTCGGTCCAATCACTTCAAATCCAATTGAATAAACTAGACATCTCAAAATGACCTCAAAAAGTACATTTTAATCACTGTTTTGTAAATTTTAGAATTGATGCATTAAACATCAAATCCAAATTATACAAAAAAAATATTAAAATCGTACATAATAGAATGACCTTGGAAAGTTTATTTCAACAACTATTTTGTAAATTTCAAAAACCTTACAATGTGCAGGAGGTCTAAATTCTACAAAAAATCTAGTCTTATTGTACATGTCAACGATGGGAGATTGCAACATATCTCTTCAAAGACGTTCAAAATTCTTTGATTTAACTCAAAGGTCTTCTTTCAATGTTGACTAAATTCAATATTTCTCTGATACTTGAATATTTTATGCTTTGCTTCGGGCTCACGAGTTCAAAATTCACAACTATGTTTCATTTTCTTCTTTTATGATACATATCAGAGTTCATAACCACATTTCATGTCTTTCTTTTAGGACACAAGTTTAAAAGTAAAAAAAAACTTTATTTCATCCTTTATTTGAAATTCATGTAATTTAAAAGATCATTCCTTTTTGAATTCAATATCTTATCCCACATGGGTTGAAACCAAGAGAAATTTGTTTTGTATACAACTTTTTAAGGGCTTTCTAGTAGTACTAAGTATGCTCCAAATTGACCTAATGGTTGCAAAGATTTGAAGGACCATCACAAAATTAAAATTAAATTAAAATTAAATGATTAAAACATCTCTTTTAATACATAGAGTATATTCCAAGTGTTTTAGCCACAACAAGGTAGCCTAGTTTAAACTGAATTCCAAATTGAATCTCCTTTATTGTAGCCGATCAAAAATCCACATTGATATAGCTTGTACTTTATCTCCATCTTTTAACCACTTCCATCTATTACACCATATGATCATGTAATATGTGATAAATCATCCTTTTTCTAAATGCCTTTATTTTTAATTGATTATCTTTTTTTGTAATTCCAAATTATTTTTTTTCTAAGTGGCTGTTGAAATTTTTTAAATGAAATTTTCATTTCATCATTGTGACACTTCTATGAAAGTGTTCAAATGTAATATTTCAATTTTTTGTCACTATAATGCTTTGAAAATCAAACTCTTTTATTGTATCTTTTAGATTTGTGCTCCTCCGCTTCCAAGGCCTTTCGGTTAGTCCTAAACAGGCCCAAACTTCCTAATTTTTAGTTTTTAAAATCTTAATTTCATAAGTTCTTTCAAATCCTATATCTTTCGTTGCATCAAAAAACATGGCATAAAACTTAATTTGTAGGACTCTTTAGGATCTTTCCAGCAACCCCCCGTTGACTCAAAAATTACTTAGATACAAGGTACGGAAACCAACAAACATCTAAAAATAAACCAAATGAAACACATCAACAACCTTAATATATAGACTAGTATGCAATGTATAGTTGTCAATATTACAATGACCCAATTTGACAAAAATAAATACTAAGATTTATTGAATTTGAAAATAAAAATAAAAATGATTTTTTTTTTGGCACTTTTGAATCAATGCTTTCTAAAGACTGATGTTGGAAAGGTTTTGAGCATCTTTTCCCTAAGAAATTGATGTCTAAGGTTTTTGAAAAAAATTCATTGTTGTGGCAGCACTTTTATCATTATGAAAGAATTGTAGGCAAGAGGGTAGAATTGCAATAGATCTTATAGAAGAAATTTTAGAGTTGCAACATATCTTTAGAAAGACACTCCTAGCAATAAGCTCAAGCAACTTTAAATTTGGCATTATTTTTTATTTTTTTATATCAAAGTGAAAAAATTCTTTGAACTTTAATGTCTATTATAATATGAATTGAAATCATATCAAAAAACAATTAACCCCTAAAATACCAGAGTGTTTTTCCTCCAAAAACACTCCAATGCTGTCATTTTTACTCCCTATGCAAATATACCAAAAAATGTCGTTTTTAACCTTCTTAGCATAAGATCTTGTCCTAAACTATTTGATAAACATGCACAACAAACTTCATTGATTTTGACTGCACGGATTGCAAGATAATTGCATTTGATGGAAAAAATCACCTGAAAAAAACACATGCTGGAAAATTTTAGATGCGTTTGAATATGGCTACAATAAGTAAACCTCACTACCAAAACTTGTCGCACTTCACTTTCACATTTTATATGATGTTACTTAGTTGTGTACCAATTTTTGTTGTGTTTTGAGATCATGTTTAGGATATTGAAGAACACCCTGCATTTGTTGGGAGATTAAAAGTTAAAAAAGACTCTTTCTTTTTGGAATTGCAATATTTTTTACTTTTTTTATTTAAACATGAATCCGAGCGGTGAAACGTACATACATTCCACCCTCTATAGAACGGCAAAAAGAGTTTGAAAAAAAAAACCAATCTCCTAGTTTTAAAAGACATATGACATGTTTTTTAAGAATTCTGGGGGTTAGGGGGGAAATAAAGGAGAAAGGAAAAGAATCGAAGTGCCACCTCACCCAACCCATTCCAAAGTTCAAGACCCCACTAACTCTCAAGGTGGATTGCCATGTAGCACTCTTTCATTGGATGGTTTCTTTGTTTATATTTTTAATCGTTTCTTTTTGCTTCAAAATAAAAACCAAAAAAATATTAATAAAAAATAAAAATAAAAACTTATAATAATAATTTTTAGTTTAAAATAATAAATTTTAATCATTAATTTTTATTCTTTATTTTTTATTTTTTTAATGAGTGCGGAAAATGGGGTGGTCTTCTACACCCCACAAGCCACTCCATTTTCCACACTTCGTCCAGCTTGTTGCTCCCCTCAAAATTCAACTATTTCTCTATTGCCCTGCTGTCTTTTCTCCCAAAAAACACATTTCCCCTCATAACTTCCACATATAGTGTCAAAATTAAAAAAAAAGAACATTCATTTTTGTGGGACATTGAGGAATCTACTATTAAATTTCCTTTAAAAATTCAATCAAAATTATGTTCACTAGAACCTACCCTATTCTCTAAATGTCCTAGTTAGGACATTTGGTCCTTTAGACGTTAACCCTTAAACGTCAAGAGGCCTTGACGGGGCAGCCCAGAAGGCATCTAAACATTTGGAGGGGAAAAAATAAAATAAAAATAAAAATGAAAAAACAGCTCTGCTCGCCACAGTTGGCCAACATTGTAGGAATGTTGCCTCAACCTCAAGTCCTATTCATTTTGATAACTTTGATTGCTTGCCAATGTTTCCACAATCTTCCAAATGAGGCACAAATTTCGAATTTAGATCGTTTTTTCAGTAGCTTTCCTGCACCAATCCTCATTTGATTTGGTTGAGATAATCCACTTTATTCTTCATTATTTTCTCATAAATAAGACCATGGGGCTTACTTTGACATTTAAGGGTTAATTCCCCCAGAAGGCTTTTTGATAATCTTGTGGTTGTCACCCTTTGTATTATCCTTTAACTTTGAGCATAATTAGAAGGTTCTGATATATCTACAAGTAACATTATTAAAAAGAGAACATTTTCAAATAGTTTTGGAAAAAATTAAAATCATTTTTTCATATAATTTTTGGAAATTTGATTTTATTTAAATAATATTATATTTTTTTATACTAGCAATAAACCCGAGATGCACTCTTCATTAAACCTTGGAATCACATGCGTTCATGACCCCTTTTAAATATCCCTATACTCAATATTTTTACTAATACAAAGACTTGTATACAAAGAAACTTCAGTTATAACAAACGGAGAAATATATGTTTATATGAAAAAAAATTAAAAAATTAAACCTACAACGTGAATATACAAAAATTAAATGAAGTGGTAGAAACCCCTTTTGTTATGTAAAATGCAATTTTTTTATTTTATATTCAAAATTTCAATAAAGAATTATTCCCAAGATGTAATTTATACATGTTTGATTGAACATTATAAATTATGTTGGCTAATGCAAAGACCATTTCTAGACTTACAATGTCATGATCATTAACATCATATATACATTTTGATTGACTAAACTTTTGCTATCAGCACAAACTAACCTTCATGTTTGATAGATGAACTATCAAATCGATTGGATCCCTATATTCTATCCATCGATTACCATATCTTGTATGCATTCTAAAAATCTTGCTAACAAACCATGATTTTGTTGAAGTTGACTTATGTGCCATGCTTCGTTTTTTGTTCATATTTCATCCATCTTGGCTTAAATTCAATAAAGCTTGTATGTAAGCCGTGATGTAAGCCCAACCATATAAATACATGTGCTCAACATCTTGACTAATGCAAAATTGACTAATGCATGTGTATCTTGTATTGTACATTGATATTAAATTAATCCCCTCTTATGCACTCATATGGTTCCTCACACACATAAAAAAGTGCACCCCCGGGCAATCAACTACTTACTATCTTTGGAC
Organism: Pohlia nutans; assembly: GCA_022496805.1. NCBI lineage: Eukaryota > Viridiplantae > Streptophyta > Bryopsida > Bryales > Mniaceae > Pohlia > Pohlia nutans. The sequence continues at coordinate 4,767,694 of CM040106.1, read as the reverse complement.
TCACCTATATTTTTGAAATCAATGGTAGTGATCATTTTGAACCATTAATACAAAGTACGTTCTTGTTGGCCTTATAGTAGCCCAAATTGAAGGTGCTATCACAAACATAAAAAATTAAAAAATATGATAAAAAGTAAATACCTCCCTTAATTGCCAAAAGGTAGAGCGTCTCGTTATTTTTGAAGATTTGAAAAGATTTAGTATATTACACAAAAAAGAGGAAAATTTGAAGTTGGTGAAAAAAGAAAAGTTGTAGATTTTGAATTTGGGTCTTGTTTATAGAATTAAATTTACAAGTTATCACCAATATTTTAATATAGAATTTGGAACCTTAATTTCCAAATTCTTTATGAATTTATATACAAACAAATAAATAGGTTTGAAAACTGTTGAAATAGGTTTGAAATGAGATGATTCTATTACAATAAAATTTTGAAGTTTTTCTATTGTTTAAATATATAAACTTGTTCTTTCATTGTCAATTATGAATTGAAAATCAACACTATCAAAATTAGATTTACTTCCATCTTGATAATTCATTTGAAATATGCGTTTAGGTATTGTCAAATATGATCATTGTAAAATAAAATGACTTTGTTGAGGTATTTCCAAAGAAATCTAAATAACAATTTTTATTTTATTGTAAGTAGTGATAGTTTGAAACTATCCACCAACCCAAAATGGATTGAGCAATCTTTTAGAGATTAGTGTATAGATGTTCCATTTTAGCATTTTTTGGTGCACTCAATGTTTTCATTGTTGAGAATGATGCATCCCACACACATAATACATTTATAATCTAAAGTACAAAATTCATATTGCATAATTACTTACATTGTATTATTACTTTGATTTTTTATCATGCCATTGATCTTGTAACTATGGAAACACTGATAACATTAATAGTATCTTTGAAGAGTTTTGAAACAAAAGTAATGTACACCAATGATTTTGTAGATTAACATTTACAAAACAAAAGATATTAAATTTTAAGACATTTTGGTCATTGATAATCACATTTAGGATGAATTGAATGTGGATTAGGCTACCATAATCGTGGCAATAACATATACTATATCAATTTATGTTTAGAAAAAAAGTATAGTGATTTTCTTTGTCTATGATTATAGCAAAGATTTCCACTACTATTGAATTGATGATGGTACTATAAATACTATTAGAAAACCTTTAAAAAGCATAATTTATTTGATACTTATTTCAAATGACTTAGAACTACAAGATAAGAGAGATGGATTTCTAAAATATTTATGTTTTCACAAAAGAATATAAAAATAGTGAAGAAATGGACCGCTATAGATTTGACAACAACAAAGTCAACTAATTTATAAAAAAGAAACTTCACTATAAACTAGAAAGTGCATTGGAAAATGTAACTTTTTTATGAACAAATGTATGAGGTCAAATGACCACATTTTTGAGAGGGTTAGGGGCAAGTCTTGTTTTTTCACTTGTCAATGCGCATCATATGTCACATTTGCGACATAAATGTTTTTAACCCGTCCAAAGAAAACACATAAAATGTCCATCAAACAATAAATGATTCAAAACAATGTCTGTCAAATGATATATGAAGAAAACGCTTATCCGTTAAATTCAATTTGATGAGAAAAAGGAGAAAACTAAGAATTCAAGAAAAGTTGCAAAAACAATATTGAAGAGCAAAAAACTAGGAACTGTTTGGGCTTATTGCAGTGTTGCAACAATATAGCAATACTACAACACCTTTACATCTTTCAAAATTATTTCCATTCTTGCATTTAACAATATTGTAATGTTAAGCTATTTCTTTTGTTAAAATGCATACATTTGTATCGATACTAATCTTTTTGTGAAGTGGTATTCAACAAGAGCTTTTTTTCAATATTTTTTTTAATGAATTTTCTTGTCAAAATTTCTTAAATGAATTTTTTTGAAAACATGTTATTTCTATTATAAATGTTATTTTCGGTTTATATCATTATGCTTGAATTAGTTTCAGCATTCAAAGTTGGATATTTCCAATTTTTACTATTGTAGAAAATTTAGCATTGCAAGTCATAACCAACTAGGATAATTGTGTTTGTTTTTGGAACTTCAACCCAAGAGATCCTAGAGTTTTAAATATGATATGTACCTTTAAATCTCTTTCAAATACATTAAATTTCATTTTTTAACATGTGCTTATGTCAAGAATTGGTAGAATATGTGTTCTAACCAAATTGTTTCTTCTCAAATTGGTATGAGGTACGTTTAGGAAATTTTTGAGTTACAAAGATTATCCCTATACAATGCAAAAATGGAAGTTAAATTATTTGCATTAAAAAAGTGTATCTAAAAATGCCTTTTCTCAAAAATTTAGCATTGCCATAAGTGTTTCACCTTTACATTTCTATAAAAGAAAAGGGTGTAAAAAAAAACTTTTGACTTCTGGATGATGGCCTGATATGGGTACCCCCTTCAAAAATAATGTGATTTTTGAGAAATATCTTTTTGGTAAGGAATAAAACATTGAAAATTTACAAAATTAGAAGGTGTTATAAACATGATAACTGTAACTATATAAATAAGTAGCATGAAATTTCTAGCACAAATAAAATATGTTAAACATAAATTACACTATGTGAGACGCGTAAAAGTGGTGCCCATATCATACCATTGCCCACCTGTCATTTTCAAATTTTGTCTGTCAAATGAAAAGCCAAAAAAATTTGATCCAGAGTAGAGCATGTTAAAAATTAACACTGCGTCGCGGGCTCTACACAGCATTTTATCAATTCTACACGTTGATTGTACTGCGTAATCAAATTCTACAGAATATTAAGGTGCGGCATTGAAGCAAGTTAAACGAACCACCACAATGAAGATCCGCATCAACACTTTTGTCGCTGACAAAGCCAATGATTCGACTGCGAATATTTTCAAGTTCACTTGGAGATAAGGGAGGGTGATTTTCGGTTATTCCACGCAACAAAGCAATTTCTTCCTGTAACCACAAGAAAATCTTTGATGAGAAATATGAGTAAGGACTCCACCAAATGCACGTTTAGCAACCATAAATTTTAATAAAAACAGTCATGGGCGAAGTATACCTTTGGCACATGCCCGGGGTTTGTTGAAATTTGAATTATATTATATTATATTATATTATATTATATATTTTGGCACACCATACGAATAACCCCAAGACAAATCCCAAAGGTTGCACTAGAGTGCATCATACAGAAGAGCCTTTGACCAACTTGGGGATTTGAACTCTTGACTTGCAGATGCTAAAAAGCACCCCTAGCCCATCTTGAGGGTAGTTTAGGAAACTATAATTGTTTTTAGTAGAAGACGTCAATTAGTAAGAAGATGCACTAATTCTGCTTTAATTTGTAAGAAGATGCACTAATTCATTTATATTTCATTCTTTTTTATGGAAATAATTTTTATTTTAAAATTTTAAATGATTTAAGGAAAAAGATGCTTATGTCTTCTCCTGGTACAGTACGTAGAAGGCAGACTCGGCAGAAAATAATTCCCCAAAAAGATACTGAAAAAATAAATAATTTTATTAAGTATTTTATCGAAATCAACAAAAATAAAGTCAATAAAAAGTCGATAAAAAATAACACTCAGAAGTGGATGAAAACATAACTCTTAGCAAAAATCATAAGCAAAAAATAAAATAAAATTTTTAGCGAGCGATTTTTTTTTAATGTTAGCTATTAATAGCCAATTTCTTAATAATTACTTTTGAAAGTGCTGACCTCAACTGTTTCAACTTTTATTAATTGTTCGACATGAAAGTGCTGACCTTGCCTTCCATGTACGGTAGCCATCAAAAAGACAAGAAAATGTATCCTAGATAAAAGCACAATAATGAAACAATTAGTGCGTCTGGCACTACTTGAATTAAGTTTTGTAGCCATTTTCTATATCACGTACCGAAGCTTTGACGTCTCATAACATTCAGTAGCCTTCCAAGAAGGTGCCTTTTAGTTTCATCCACCTTTACATGTGGAGTGACCAGTGATTTGTAATTGAATGAACTATTGAATCAAATAAACAATTACAAAACACTATTGAATTGTGATGGAATCAAAATATACAATTACAAAACACTGTTGAATTGTGATTGAATGAGTGCTTTCGATGACTGTTCTCCATGGTTGATTGCTCTTGCTTAATGCCACGTGCCTCCATAGCTATTGATTTGATGTGGAATATCCCACATCATTTCATTGGGAGGATGAAATGATGTGGGATATTCCACATCATTCTGTTGAAGGGAGGCAGCAGTCACAATGGCTACTGAATGTTATGCTGTGCTCACAGGAAGAAACATACTGGATTATACCTTCAACTCGCGAATTTGTTGCTTGAGTCGCTTGATCAATAAATTGGGGTCGATCTCCTCGTTGAGTATTACCTGTTCAAGTCACACATAAGATTAGAGAAGGATTCTGTTGGCTGATCGAACATGAAATTAAGTATGCTTCTTAGATGTTTCCCGTCCGCAGACTATCAATCTCTGCCTCTTATTCAAAACCTCTCAGACAAAGTTCATTCTTGGCCAACATAAGATCTAGGAGAGGGGGTTAAAGTAAGATCCTTTTTTATAACCAAAAACTCTGACTCGCACCTGATTTGAAATCATCGCCACGCGCTGGGCAAAACGGCATGTGGAGATGGTTTCTGGCAACTGATCTTGTGCCAGTGTCACTGTTGCTATCATCACCTGCAATGAGGAGCAGGATTGTCTTACTCGACCAATAGAAAAAATGTCGAACGATTCCCATTTGTCAGACAAGCATAAATTCATAAAATATAACTACAATATTTTAGAATGTGATACGATATTCGAGAATATTTCATCCAGGTTGTGTAACATATCCGACACTTTTTTTAATTAGGCAGTCGACGTCAGACGTAGTCAAGTTGGAAAATAGTGTTAGACGTGACGACCCTGATGAGGAGGACAAGTTTTGACTTAACGGCAGTGACTCAACACTTCTTAAATTATGTGTAGTGGTAGACAGCTCTTGTATTTGTCCTGTTTCACTGTCGTATCAGATTCAAATCATGTAGTCAATGTAATTGCTGCACCAAGCAACAAATAGAGGTTGCATCCATTCTCTCCTGAAAAGGTGAGTATACCGTGCGGCAGTTGCCTCCAATCGAATCTCGCAGAACGGAAGTCACCATCGAGTTACGGTAAGGAATGTGGGAGCGCATTTTCCCTTGATATTTCTCCTGTAAGGCTAAGATGACCTGCACAAAGTACATGAAATCATCTTCCAGTTGAAGAGAGTGTCCAACTCTAAGGTCATTTCTTACGATGAATTAGAAGCGTGGGAGAGCAATGCCTGTTCCAAATAGTGCAGAGACAGATTGATGTACTTAGCCTCCCTTAGAATCTGCACCAGTCACTAGCATATTAGAGATTAGATTTCGTGAATGTCTGATTTTTAAGAATACGCTTAAAGACATTTCTGCTGCCAACTAAAAACTTCAAATATTGAGAAAGTACCTGGCCATCAACTCCCGTCTTCCACACACGCTCGGAACCAGCAAGATCCACAAGGTTAAGCTTTGATTTGCGAACAGTTTCCTTCCCAACTTTGCATGCAAGGATATGCGCTGTGAATATACAGTGCGATCGTGAACTGGCCATGTTCATAGGAGTGGAGCTGATAATTCTGTTGGTATCACCAACAAAGAGAAGATTCAAGGCTTCTTCCTCATTGCTGCTCCAAACCCCACACATTTTGCAATTAAGACGACCAATTTTGGCTACATTTCTCAAAACAAATCTGTAGACATACGCTCTCTAGAATTCACGTTGCAGGCAACTTTGACAAATGAGGTCATAATGCTATCACTAAATGTCCTCTAACATGCTAGATAAATGTTGAATGGATTTCTAGAGCAGCCTTATGATTTGCAACCCGGGGGTGCCCATTCCATTGAAACCAGGAATCACTTGCGTTCTTAACTGTACTTTTGTATTTCAAAACATAAATAATGAATACATCTACTGTAGCCAGGTAGCACCTTCGGCCAAAAATAATTCTTAAAATTGATGACGAAAATTTTGGAAAATTATTTTAAGAAGAATCTGTTAAGGAAAAAATGTATTTATGAGTATTGTTTTTGTCAAAATATATTTTTAGACAAATAAATATTCGACAGAGGTGCTTAGGGTGCTACCTGGCTACGGTAGTATAGATTGCAAGCACTTTATCATTCAATGATGGCATACTCAGTCTTGTAGGATATGTCCTACGTTACCAAACCTTAAAAAAATGTTGAAATTAATCTTAACATTCCATGAAATTTTTAGAATATTTCACAAATATCCCCAATAAGTGTTGAGAAAGAGCTTTATCTAACATCTATGATAGACATGACATTCATTTGTCCTTCTGTCAATTATGAAAAATTTGAAATTAACATTGTGAGTCGTGAAAGATAGTAAATTACCATTTGTAAGCCCATCATGAAAGTGATTATTAAGTACACGAGTATTTGGAAAATGGTCAAATTTGGGTATTACTTTCCAAACTTTCCAAATTTTAGAAAAATATCCTTTATGTAATGAAAAAAATATTGCAAAATTACAAATATTACATGGTGTTATAGATTGCATGTTGATACATAACAATTATGTGCTATATAGGTCAAATTCAAAAATTGAATGTTTTCTTAATTTAACATATTCGACACATGGTCACATTATAGTAACAAAAGAGTACGTATTGAAAAAATTCTATTAAAAAAAATAGTCATGCACTTTATTAAGTTTATATTTAACCATATCATATGGTTTTAGAACTATGATGCTGTGAAATCATAAATTATGTAAAAATACAAGATTTTTGAAATTTCTTACAAATAAAGTAATATAGTAATATATCAAATTAATAATTAAGATTGAATACAGTTATGATTCAAACATTTTTTAGCTAAATATCATGTTTATAAACTTCTTCGCAATAAATTCCATTTGCCTCGAATCTAGAATTGAGACAGTTTTGGATTTGAAGTATAAAGAAATGGAAAGAATACCAAAATTGTTCTATTTTACTTGCTCAATAGTATTTTGGATGGAGTGTTACAACTTTCTTATGAAATTGTCATTAAATTCAAGTAAATTGAAAATATTTAATTTCTAGCACACATTCAATGAGTTATAACTTACAATATTTTATTAACAGAATCCATTTTGAAATCTATATCAAATCATTGCCTAGATTTAGATACACTAATGCGATAATACATATCAACATACTAATACAATAACCCTTTTTCATATGCTCATTTTTCAGCCTTAAATTACTTCTATACAATTGAATCCATGATTTTTGCAATAACGCATTACAAAACGCATTACAAATATAAAATATGTTATTTGAAAATATAATATTAGGAATGAATGGTTGAAATACAAGATTTCGTATGTATATATGGATGCAATACATCTTTTATTGAGCCCTCAAGATATATATTTAATTACTAGTTACTATCATTCCTAGTTTCATAGATAGTGGTTATTTTACAAGTTCCTGGGAGATAGAGTAGAGGGTACGATGCATTAGCATCAAATTAAGCCTAGGAAAGGGGATTTTGACTAGGATTTTAGGTTTTGAAAAACTCAAAAAAATAAATAAAAATAAATTATCGCCTAAGGGTGTCTCTTCAAGTTCTGTGTCTATTTGTTCTTCTATCAATGGAATAAGCATTCATTTGATTGAAAAAAATAAGAAAATAAGAAAATTTAATTACTACAAAACCAAATTTTGAACATCTATACAAAAATAAAATAGATGTTGGCGCAAATTGACAATTTATGCAATCATAATAAAGTTCAAATTAAACTATATATATAATATAAAATATAAAATATAAAATATAATATATATAATATTATACGTAATGCATATTTTTACATTTAAAAAATAAATAATTAAAAATTGAAAAACATCTTTTTGGAAAATCCAACAATATAAATGGCAAGTCCCACTTCTTAACTACAATCTTATTTTACAATTTAAGTTGATAAACGTTGTAAAATAAGTACATAATCGTACACTTGGTTTTGGTAAAAACCCTTCATTTCTTTTAGAGTTGACCTCCCAAATAATGGTTCTAGAACCACATAGTCAATCATTGATTTAATATTAATTTTGGTCACTAATTTTTTTACATAATCAAATATTTAGAATTTGATATTTTTGGTTTCCAACAAAATATATTTCTACTAGTGTTGATTTTTCCAAAGTTATTGGTGCACGAATATAATTATTGTTTTTGAAAACCATAATGCAAAAGGAAAATCATATCAATCACAATATAGATTGGAATAATCTGAAGTCTTTGCCAAAATTGTAGATTGAATTAAGAATTTTTTGTAGTTCATTTTTATTTTATTTATTTATTTATTTATTTAAAACTTGAAAATATGAAAGAAAAACATGATGTTGTCAAATTTGGATTTTCACATACACAACTTGCAATTTTAATACTTCACTCAATTTTAGAAGCTTTCAAAATTTGTAAAATGGATTATAAAGTAATAATAAGCTTAATTTTATTAATTAAAATCAAATACTTGAAATAAATCTATTGAGGGTCAAAATTGAATGGATTTCATCCATTCTAGTAGAATGCAATTAAATTTATAAAGACCAACCATGCAGATATATGTATTCAATTTCCCGAAAGAAAGATATGCATATATGGCCCTATGCTATTGGTACACTATTCTTTGTGATTTAGCCATGCTATTTACTTTTATTTTAGTTTTAGGATAATGTATCCGTAAAATTAATTAATAATTTATCTATAATTCAATGAATAATTCATAATTTCCACCAATACATTCAAGTCCACAAAACAACTTTGGTGCACTCTGTCATCGAGAAATTTTAAACAACATGAAGAATATAGTCGGCTTCTGTACGGTGCAGTCTAACATACAAATATACAAATAAAATAAGCAAACAAACTACCTTCCTTAATGTATGAACTAGTGTGACCTAGTGGTTTTGCCTAGTGTTCCTATGTTCCACATGTCTCCGGTGCTCCCTAAACTCCCATGCATTCCCAATGTTCCCTATACTTTTGCTTTAGAATAATTCATAGATTAAAAAATTGATTTTAACTACATAACTCTCGCACAATAAGTTTAAAAGTTACAAAACAACTTTAGTACACCCCTACTCGTCAAAAGCTTTACAACAATGCCAAGAATAACATCTAAAAATCCCATATTCCATTTTTCATAATTTAATTCAATTTATGATGATGAAAGTCACTCAAAATCCATAACTCTTACACTGTACGTCCAAATGTGACAAAACAACTTTAGTTTGGCCCTTGTTGTCGAGAGCTTTTCAACAATACCAAGAGCCTGACGGGCGGACGCCCAATCCAGGAGATCTCAACGTTATGTACAAACAAATAAAGTAAACGAACTACCTTCCTTCATGTAAGTATAAATAAAAAAAAAATGTTTAAGTAATAGGGTTTCACAAACCATTAAAAGTGCACCTCCAGATTTGCAACATTAGGAACGACGATGCTGTTTCTTCTGGTGTTCAGAGTATTGTAAAATGTGTACTTTTGTTTATGTAGGTATTCATGAAAGATATTCAACATTAGATGAATCACATTAACCCCTAAAGGACCAAGTGTCCTAACTAGGACATTTAGAAAATTGGGTAACTTCCGGTGAACATGTTTTTAATCAAACTTTGAAGAAAATTTAATAGTAGATTCCCTAATGTGCCACGAAAATGGGGGTTCTTTTTTTTTGAATTCCGACACCCGATGTGAAAATTATGAGGAGAAATGTGTTTTTTTCGGGAGAAAGGGCAACGGGGCACTAGAGAAATAGTTGAATTTTAGGGGGGGGCAGCAAGATGGGCGGTGTGTGGAAAATGGGGTGGCCTATGGGGGGGGAGAAGACCACCCCATTTTCCAAACTCATTCAAAAATTTAAAAAAACATTATTTTTAAAACTTTAAAATATTGTTTTTAATTTTTTAAAATAATTTTTTATAAATAAAAATACTATTTTAAACTGAAAATTATTATTTTAAACTAAAAGTTCAATTTTATAATTATAATGTATTATTTAAAATTTTGAAAATTAAAATCATTTAAAAAAATTAAAATTAAAAAATTAAAATCATCCAATGAGGGACTGCCACGTGGCCGTACAACTTGAGAGTTAGTGGGGTCATGAACATTGGAATGGGTTGGCACTTCAATTCCCTTCCTCCATCCTTTCTTTCCCCCCTAACCCCCGAAATTCTTAAAAAATGTGCTACATGTCTTCTAAAACTTCAAAGTTTATTTCTTTTTCATATTTTTTTTTGGCCATTCTATAGAGGGTGGAATGTACTTGTGTTTCACCGCTCGGATTTGTATTTTAAATAAGGAAAGTCAAAAATATTGCAGTTCCAAAAACATATAGTCTATTATGAACTTTTAAATCCCCAACAAGTGCAAGGTGTTCTTCAACATCCTAAACATCTCCAAATGCAACAAAAATTGGTACACAACTAAGTAACATCATATAGAATGTGAAAGTGAAGTGCGATAGATTTCGGTAGTGAGGATTTTTTGATGTAGACATGGTCAAACGCATCTGAAATTTCTAGGCATGTGTTTTCTGGGGTGTTTTTTTTCCATCAAACGCATTTATCTAACAATCCGTGCGGTCAAAATCAATGAAATTTGTTGTGTGTGTTTTTCAAATAGTGCAAGACAAGATCTTACAATTAGAAGGTAAAAAATAACAATTTTTGGATTTTTTGCATGGGGGAGTAAAAATGGCAGCATTGGAGTGTTTTTGGAGGAAAAACACTCCGGTCCTTTAGGGGTTAATCTGCTTGTTTGTTGAAACAAACTGTCTAACGTGTCCAAGAACGCCATGGGGTCTGCCATACACAGAAGAGACTGCCAACTCACAGAGGGTTGAGAGTGAGCACCTACATACGTGGCAAGGTGTTGCGAAAGATTGCGGAGATGAAACACACTGTCCTCATCTTCCAGCAAGGTCACCTGTCCCAGTAAACACCATGGCCACACAACTAATCATGCCACCAATGCACACATCATTCACTATTGCAACTGTTACAGATCTCTTGGGACTCTTCTTGAATTCTGAATGTACAAAGGAACTTATCCAGGTCAACGTCTGAAACAAGAGAATATAAAGACAGCTTTTATGCTTGGAATTAAGAGATTTGCAATGAATTTTTTTTCAGAATTTGAGAAATATAGTCATTATTTGTTTATTAACTCAATTTCAAAAAAACTGTAAAATAGAGAGAGCACATGTAGACAAAGTGTGCAATGGAATTCAAAGACCCCCACTAAAATCTTAAAAACTGAAATAGTATAGATTTTAAGATGTGAACATCTCCATATTTAAAGAATATTTTTTTATTTAAACCAAATCAAGCTTCCTTCCTTTGTTCATAGCTTCCTTAATATTTGTTAATTTATAAAATTTGAAATTATTGGTCTATGTGGGGAGTCATTTATATTTGGACCTCATTTTTTGACAACACCCTTGTTCACAAATCAAGGAGTACCTTGGGCAAGTCCTCAAGAGCTTTGGTCTCATGGTCAGGGTTAAGTAGGTCATAACCCATTTCATTATAAACCTCCAAATAGGAGAAATGTAACGTGTAAGTGTAATCGCTCCGTTCTGCAACCTCACTGAAGATGAGGGAGATGGCCCGTGGAGTGATACCACGATCGACATAGCGCTCGGTTCTTCCTGTGATGGTGTAGGTCTTGCCTGAGCCAGTCTGCCCGTACGCAAAGATTGTGCCATTGTAGCCGTCCAAAGAGCCCACCACCACCTATTCTCCCTCCATCCAACATCCCTCACTATTAGCACACAGATTCAGTATTCCTGTGCTTTAGCAATATTTCATGACAAGTCTTTAACAAAAACGAGTGTCCATTCCTTGATACCCTAGCATTTATGAAGCATAAATGGTGTATCAGATGAACACATTCTAAGATTTGATGTTTGTGACACAGAAAGAGATAGTTAATTGAGAGGAAGGACGGAAACGGAGGAAGCACCGTAAGGTTTCTGGTCCAAAGAATCCTCATTGAATGCCAAGCCTGAAACTCTTAGAAAAAACTTCTATATCATACAGTTTATCAGATTCCTGAGTGACCTCTAAGAATATTGAAACAAAAGGACAAATACATACACGCCGGTAATGCGAGGTAGAATGTTTTCTAATGGTACTAATATTCTCAAGCCTTTTTTATACAAGCAGAACACCCAGAACAAGAAGAGCGAAAGGAATTCTGTTGCTGGAAAGAGAGTTAAGGTAGATGGTGCTTATTCCGTGCACTTAAGCAATTCTTGAACATGGACTGCGGGAAAACTGGATGCAAAAATTCCAAATGCTTGCAAGAGTGAGAGAAGTCTTTTAGCAACGGTCCCACAAAATTATCAAAAAATTATCACAAAATTATCAAAATCTTCAAAATTCACTGCAACATGAAATGAGGCATAAAAAATTCACAAATCTTCCCCTTTCTAAAATCACACACGCACAAAACTAACTTCCCATAAAAGTTTCAGCTGCAAAAGTTGCACGATGGATGAGAAATTGAGTTCAAAGCCGTACATCATGCAAAATATGCATGATTGGGCGGTGAGGGGTTAAAGAGGCAAGGAGTAATATTGCCGAAAGGCAAATTCGGCGAAGAGTTATTAGGGTTTCTACCTTATGAGCAACTTTCTGAAATACTTCATCTTGTTTACTTTCCACGTCGAAAATGCCACTGAACTTGAAAGTGTAATGCTCGCGCTGATGATTCACCATCCCCAAAGACACGTGCCTAGGGATTCTCCATGTCACGAGTCCTTCTTCCTGGTTCAATTCAAACAGGGCTGTTGTTCCACTAAGAATGGGCCGAACTCGAAGGAAAATGTCAATCGTATTCTGAAATCCCGCCCCCATTGCAGAAAATATACCGAGGTTACAAATTCCCGACTTAATTCAAATACCAATAGAATCAGATCGCAGACCTCTGTTGGTCAATTCCTCTCTGCAGAAACCCATGTCGCTCAAATATTAGCATAGGATCATAGTTCTACAATCTGGATCGCATCAGAACTTGGTAATTGCACAACCTGCCCTCTCAAGCAACATGTCTAACCGATCCGAACATTTTGAAACCACCAATCGCATTCAATGTCTAACTGGTATTAACCTATGGCAAACCATTGAAAAGTAAGACATCTTGCGTCATGCTCCTTGGCTCCATACTCCGCGCGGATATTATTCGTAGAAATAGAGAGGGATACATTGATATTTTCTAATAATCATAATCTAACTAGCACAACTGACCGCACATTCGACTGCAAATCATTTCAGGCTCTGTGGCGGCAATTCAGTAACAAGCTGACATCGGTTGAAAGTAGAGTGGTAAACCTGATGATCTTGCAGTCGAACGTTCAATTTCTCATAATCCATCCATAAAATCGCCAAAACAGCGATGTTGCTTGAATTTGTGTAGCGGTAATTCGGCTATTTTGAACAGGGAAATAGCAGGCCCAGTTGCTCAGAATTTCGAATTGTATCATGCTTGCACATGATAATGTTGAAATGTGTGGGATTAGAACCTCGCTCCACTCGCGAACGTATGGAGCTCGATCCCTTGGGCTTCCCTGTTCTCCGGGACCTCAAAGGGTATTTCTGTGTTCCTTTTCTTCTCATAATAAACTTATTGTTTCCCACAGTTATCCCTGTGCGTACATTCTATCATGGTATCAGAGCCGGTACGGCTTCGGGTTAGATTCCCTTGCTCTTCCCCATGTTCAATGACTCTGACTTAGGAGTGAGACTCGTTCCTTCCTTTGTACAGTACTTTGCTACAACTGATTACAGTTCCTTTTGCTACTCATTATTCTTTTATTTCTTCTTATCGAACATGTCAGGAGATAGTTTCAGTAATGTTGTCCGCGGCCAAACCACTCCTGCCAGTACCGGTGGCAGAGATGGAGTTCCGTTGAGAGACCAACACGGAGCCACTGGCCGCTCAGCAGTAGCTACAGCTGAAGCAAACTTACCAGAGTCGTATCATTTTGCTGGTGCTTCAAACTATGGAGTTTGGTCGTTCAGAATTAAACATGAGCTTCAGAAAGATGGATTGTTCTTCTATTGCACCACACCCCCATCTTCTCCCATGGGAACAGTGGAAATATTAGATCAATTTAGACGTATGAGCTTATTTATGAAGAATGCCAAAATGTCCGGTTTGAAGCTTCTCAAGCGATACAATGACCCGTATGAGCTTTGGACTGCACTTAAACACCGTTATGAGTCCGACCAAGGCCCAAGGCGGGCTCAATTGATAGACAAATTCTTCCGCCTTAGGAAGCTCGAGAGCATTACTATGCATGAACATCTCACGGAAGTGAAGAACATCTCTGATATGCTTGAAGAGGTCAATTGCGGCATTCCTGGGGACATCGTAGTTGACTACACTCTAGAATTTACCAAGCCAGTACGATGTCTTTAAACGTATGCACATGAACAATCTTCCATCGTACAATGATCTGGAGGCGAAATTGCTTGGGGAAGAGATCTCTCTCACCTGGAATGCTGAAGAAAGACAAAGAGAAGCCATGTTGGTAAGCCGCAGCAACTACCGAAGAGCTCCACCATTCCGCGCAGGTCAATCAAACGTGTTCGCCAACAGCATGTCGGAAGGATCATCTTACACAGGACAACATTGACTCCAAAACTATGCAATGAGTCACCAGCCGCCAAGCTACCAAAACGCTCAGAATTTTCAGTCTCAGGGAGGACGGTACCAAAACTACTAGCCCAGGTATCGATCACGTGGACTTGGAATTCCTCGCCCGGAGTACTGTAACTTCTGTTTCCAGCGTGGCCATCTCGATCGTGAATGTGACTTAAAGGCGATGGTTGATCGCGCCAAAGACATCGATGTTCCGACTCCAGGACCGACGCAAGCATTCAATGCAAGGACAGATCAATTCTGTCGATAACAATCTTGATGGCGAACTTCAAGACATACATTGTGAGCGCGAAGAAGAATACGTTGATTTAGATGCTGAACCCAATATTGAGGCCTACATGGTGGAAGTACCTCTTGAAGAACAACCTGAGTCATGTAAGTTTTGCATGTCTCCGAAAATTTCCATTCCCTGCCGGTCACCACAGTTGGACTCTGCTAGCGTGGTCGAACTCAACTTAGTCCTTACACCAGAATCAACTACAGTATGGTATCTGGATTTGGGAGCTACCCATCGCATCACAGGAAATCAACAGGTATTCTCGTCGCTACATCAGAATCTAACCACAAGTGTGAAAACAGCTGGTGGGCACGGTCATGACGTTTTGGCAGTTGGCAACGTTGACATGAAATTTCCGAGTGGAGGCGTTCAGAGTATTTCTCATGTTCTTTACTCTCCATTGATCAAGAAGAACTTGTTGTCAGTTGGACACATAGCTGACAATTATAGCCTCAAGTTTGTTTCTGAAGGTTGCACTATTCGCAACAGGCAAACCGGAGTGACAATTGCATTTGCCTCAAGAGAAAATTCTCGACGGCTGTATCGACTTCAAGGTGAAATTGTGCCACCATCAATTGAGATCAACTCCATTTCTTCCGAGCAGCCCTCAAAATTTGACATTTGGCACCGTAGATTAGGGCATTTTCATAAAGAAGGGATACGTCGGATGATCCTAGGTAACGCAGTTACAGGTCTGCCTCGACTCAGATTACCTGACAGACCTTGTATGAGCTGATTTCAAGGCAAGCAAGCGCGGACCAAGATACCCAAGCATTCTGACAACAAGGCTGAGCGGCCCCTGCAATTAGTTCACTCGGATGTTTGCGGTCCTTTTCGCCAACCTTCTGTGGGTGGTGCGAGGTACTTTGTTAGCTTCATCGACGATTTCTCTCGTCACACATATGGGTGTACTTCATAGATCAAAAATGAGAGGTGCTTGATAAAGTAAAAAAATTTCAGCGCGAGGTGGAGAACAAACACCGTCACATTGAGGCCTTATGATCCGATAATGGTGGGAAGTATACATCACAAGCCTTCACTAATTTCTGTAAATCTCATGGAATCCGTCGCGGGCTCACGGTCCCTCACACTCCGCAGCAAAACATCGTTGCTGAGCAGAAGAACCGGTCCCTGCTCAACGTCACTCGTTGCCTATTCATCGACAAAAATCTCCCAAATTTTCTCTGGGGAGAAGCCGTGAGGACTACTAGCATCGTTGTAAATTTACGATCCAGCAAGGCCTCTACGGATCGCACTCCGGTGGAGATTTTCTCAGGTTGCAAACAGTCAGTTACAGATCTGAGGATCTTTGGATCCACCGTCTTCGTCAAGGATAACTCTTCCAACTTGGGCAATTTGGATGCGCACTCCGAGGAGTGCATTCTACTTAGCCACGATGATCGGGCTAAAAGTTACCGGTGTTTCCAGACTTCCAAGCAACGTGTTCTAATTTCACGAAATGTGCGCATCATCAAATCCTCACACGTGGATGTCGAAGATCCATCAGACTCTGACCTGATCAAAATCAGCAGCTCCGCGCATCCTCTAGCTTTTGCACCACTGCCGCAAGTGCCGAATCAATTACCTGTAGTCATCGGGCCTGCAACGCCCGCTCCCACCGCAGTTACCGAGTTTCCAGTCAACAGTGCTAGTCACCGCTCCCCAAGTGCCGGATCTTCAGCCACCTCTGGCCCACGTTTGAACAGCTGGTCGAATTCTCAACTGCCTGGCTCATCTGCTGCTACAGTAACTCTAGTCTCAACTGCGCCACTGGATTCACTGTCGCAACTCACGCAGTTACAACACGTAAATCAAAGTGCACAAGATTCACTACCTCGCTGCTCAACTCGTACACGTCAGTCACCTCAGCATCTTTCGGACTACGTGTGCCAACTTGAACTTGATTGAGAACCCATTGAGCGGGAATCTTCGTCCGAAGGTTCCAATTTTGTCTCCGTTGACTTTGACACGGGAGAGGATCTTACTTTCCTGGATGTTTGCGACAATCCTATCTAGCAGCAGGCTATGCAATCGGAGTATGACTCCATCATACGAAATGAGACATGGGAACTTGTTGACTTGCCTCCCGGCAAGAAAACAATTACGGCGTGTTGGGTATACAAAATTAAACCTAGTCAGTGTGGACAGCCACCACGGCACAAAGCGCGACTCGTAGCAAGCATTAGAAGCAAAACGAGGCCTGTGGAGGGCCGCTCCAGTGGTGTTCCCTTTTAGTAGCGGGTGTTCCCCTGTACGTTCCAATTACTTTGAATTACAAGCAGGAAGATGATCCCAACATCGAGAATATCCAACCCGTGCTGCAGTCGTTTCCTGGCCACGTCAGACACATGTAGAACGCTTGTTCACAAGTGCGAACACAGTGGGAACAGACCAAAGAATTCGTGGGAACTGGCAGCCCTCGGGAGGGCTCAATACTTCTCTAATGATGCTTCGAATAAAAACAAGGCGTTGATTATCATGAAACTTTTGCGCCTGTTGTTAAATGGGAGACAATCCGTGTTGTGTCTGGCCTCGCAGCTCATGCCGATTGGCCAATTCGACATTTAGACGTCTAAACGGCATTCCTTAAGGAGGTGATCGAAGAGGAGGTTTTCTTACAGCAGCCGCTCGGCTTTATCATTCTTGGTCAAGAACACCGCGCGTGTAAACTACACAAGGCTCTTAATGGGTTACGTCAAAGTCCCAGAGCCTAGTATAGCCGCACTGATACTTACCTTCAACAGCAAGGACTGACACGCAGCCACGCTGACACCAACTTGTACTATCCCCGCAACGCCATTGGAATGGTCATTTTGATCCTATATGTCAATGACCTCATGGTGACCGGGAGCCAATCAGGTCTAGTAGACCAGCTCATCCAAAATCTGTTACGAGAATTTGTCATGACGGAGCTTGGTTCCGTCCAGACATACCTTGGAGTGCAATTCCTTTGCACTGCTCATGGGCTGCTTCTTCACCAAGCTGTGCATGCAGAGAAGGTTTTACAAGAACTTGGACACCTCGATGCCCGTCTCTCAGAGATTCCCCTCAATGACGAAGTCTGATTGCGACGTGATACTGAAACGCCACCAATCTAGGCTACTCTGTACCGACGAGGAGTAGGACTCTTGATTTTGGGACACCTGCTATATCGGGAACCTCTGGCCATGGCTGTTCATATCCAGTACATTTGAGGCGACTCATATGTTTACAGGAGTAACATGCATTGGGATGGGGTTCCCAATGCAGCATTCTACCCTCGTACACGCCCGAACATACTTTTTGCCACCAATCTCGCAAATCGATACATGCAAAATCCACAAGTGCTTCACCTCCAAGTAGTTCATGGATATATCCATTATTTGCGGACTTACCCGGACTATGGCCTTTTCTACGCAAAGGGGGAGGAAGACATACTCCGGGGTATTCAGATGCCAACTATGCTCTAGACGCAGACGACAGATGTTCTACTAGTGAAAATGTTCTTCTTGGGCAAGACACCCATCTCATGGAGCTGTAAAAAGCAATCGACAACTAGCAGGTCAAGTTGCAAATCAGAGTACCACGCCTTCTGCCATTGTACTTGCGAGGAAATCTGGCTTCGATTACTTTTACAAGAACTCAGAGTTGACGCATCTCAGCCAACCTTCATTGGCATGGATAATCAAAGTGCCATCAAACTCACGAATAATCCTGTATTCCAACCGTACCAAGCATTTCGCGGTGGATTGGCATTTATCTCGTCAGAAAGCTGAGAGTGGAGAAATTTTGGTCGAGTACATTCCTACGGACAAACAACCCGTTGATATGTTCACAAAAGCCTTAGCGAAGACCAAGTTTCAAGTAGCTAGAGAGAGACTTAGAATGCTTACACCAAAAGAGGCTTTGACAGATTTCATTAACAGCCTTCGACACTAGGTCCAGTACATTTCATGGAGTTAGTAACTGTAGTAATAACGCTCAGCATCCTCTTCACGTCTAAAAGCTTTGTACTCTGCCCCTCGGTAATGTTGTACTTGTCTCTGGCACTCAGGCCATGAAGGATAGATGCCAGGCTCATAACCTCTACGTATGACGTAGAACTTTTGTGCCACTACTTTTGTCTCTTCCCGCTCAGGCTCAAGAGGGAGTTCCTTTCGTGTGACAACGAGAAGAGATTTACACTCAAGTGGTGTCATCCGGGGCTCTAGGCAAATCTCTTTAAGCGGTACCTGATGACCACGCTCACAATGGACCGAATCTGACTCTGCTCGTGGCTTGTCTTTAAAAGCGTGCGGCTCAATGAATCTCATTAGCCATTGCAGCTGGTGGTGGAGAAAGACTATTAAGGCCCAAAGGGCGACTAGTAGCGCCTGCAACTAGACATGTTTCCGTTTTACAATGTTTCCTTATTATTTTCCTTGTTTCTCAAATCAAACCTTCTATATTTCTAGTTTAGCATCTCACCAATGAACGCAAACTTGCTTGACGTTACCGGTCCATTGCTCATGTTGTTGTTTTTAGAACTCATTCCCCTCATGTGCAAGAGGGAGTGTTGAAATGTGTGTGCCCACTTGGGATTAGAACCTCGCTCCACTCGTTTCCACATGCGAACGTATAGAGCTCGGTCCCTTGGGCTTCCCTGTTCTTTAGGACCTCAAGGGTATTTTTGTATTCCTTTTCTTCTCATAATAACTTATTGTTTCCCACATTTATCCCTGTGTGTACATTCTATTAGATAATTCATATGACAGCTACATCCCTATGCTCGCAAAAATAGCTGTGTATAGAAAGTGCAGAGGAGCAAGCCAGGAGTTGAGGAACTGAGGATGCTCTAGAGGCTGCAGATCCTGCAGGCTAACAGAAAAGATTGTTCTAACAAGGTCAGAGCTTCTCCACTGCTTTCACTGTAAGGTAGACAGACCTATATTTCGCCGCTTAAGAAATTCGAATGAGAATACGGAAGGGACAAAATACAATTAATGAGTCCCATTGCAGTTAAAATATTTTTGATTTTCTTAATAATAAAACATAGTAAAAAACTTCATCTTTATTTTTTATTTTTACTTTTTCAAAGCAGTAACAGACCGCTTTTCTACAACTGATCATCCATGTTGGTGCAATTAGCAATGGTCAAGCAGTCGTGGTCGCAAACTAAGAAATTTTTCCCTGTGACGAACAAACTTGACTTGTGCAATTGAACTATGGAAGTAAAACTTTGGACGGACACTACCGTGATAAAAACACTTCATGTTCTAAGATTGATCACTCAATGAACTTGATTCCGGATACAATAAATGGAAAACTAAATCGCAAGGAGGCAACTCCCACTTATTAAAGGAGGTTTATTATATCTTATTTTACAAAATAATATGACTTAATCACTTATGATTGTGGTAATATATGTTTCATTGAAAAAAAGTACATTGAAATCTTTCAAATTATGTATTTTGTATGTCAAATTGTTTTATCTGTATTTAAATTAGATACATGAGTCTAAAATAAGATATTTTACTATGCAAGGATGTGAGGACAAGATTCTTAAAAAGGAAAAGCAACAGACATTCTAAACTTATGGGTTTCGACTTCCTTCCACTATAATTTCCAGCAAAAAAATCTGGCAGTTGAAGTGCACGTTGCAATATTCTCTCTTCAAAAGCCATTAGCACGATGCTTCCAAATCAAATAGATCTCAAAATCCATTCATATTTCTTTTATTTTTTTCTTGCACCCATAAAACTCCCTAGCCCCAAAACCTTTAAAAATCAAATCAATTATTGTTGACAGAGTACAACCCATTTGATGCCTATATTGTGTACCAATGTCCCATGGTTGCAGTCCAATTAAATCTTTGATTGGAAAAATATGTAATTTCTACTCCTAATTCCTTCTTTGATATGGTACATAACAACATCACAAACAAGTTATGTTTTTGGAAGTTATGTTTTTGGAATATTTTACGTATGTTGTTGAGACAAACATGGGTGATTACATTCATATTACATCTTATGTACGTTTACTATGAACAAAACATACAAAAGACATATTACAAATATGTAAATTTTATCATAAAAGGCAATATTCGTTAAATTGATACAAAATGGTCATTTTGAGACTTCCATCAATCTATTGCGGGCTTCGTTTCAAGGGTAGTTGTTGAAGCTAAAGATAAATGAAGCTCGAATTAGATTAATAGTTGGAATTAAAAAAGTTGGAGTTCCATTGAGCTTACCACAATCAAAGATAAACAAATACAATTTATACTCATTAAATTGAGACAAAATGCATATTTTGAGACCTCCGTACATCAAATCACTTCAAAGATAATTGTCGATTGGAAAGACAAGTAGAATTCCAAATACAAGAAAGATTAAAAATAGAGACGTTGCAAATGGCAAGCAACCAAGCACATTTAAAGAGAAATATAATAAGAATGACATGATGCAATTTGATTGTGAAAATGGAGAGTCTGCACATATTATTTCATGATACAATTATTGACTTGGGATATTTTAGTATTTCCTTGATAGTATAGGTATTCAAGAACAGTACAGGTTGGTACACAAAAACAATCGTATGCTATTAGTCTATCAAATGTTTATGGGTCTTTTTGAAGAATGCTAATATTAATAGTAACACAAGGGTAAGCAACAAGCTACTACTATGGAGAACAAATGACCTACTTGGCTAGCCATCGTTGCATGTACTATGACGAAACTTTGTAGCCTCCAAGGCTTATACCCTTGCCAAGCTTTGAATGACATCCTCGCATTGTGATGGCATTAGGGATCTACTTTTGGTAGGCATCGATCTAGGCTTTTCCATACAGAGAGCAGAGTTATTTTCAGACTGACGCCTGAACGGGCGCGGAAGAATCTCGATGTATGATAGAAACTTGGTAGACCAAGGAGCCTTCACTCGGTTTACAAAGTGTAGGTTCAAATACGCGATCCTTGTGGATCGTGAGTCCATTAGCCAACGATCATCTCGCACGATCGAACGATCAGAGACCAGACAGGCAGAGCCGGAAGAGCCGCCCCTTTAAGGCGTAGCCGGGCTAAGCAAATTATCTTTGATCTGAGGAAATTGACGAGGGTCCAAAGGCACGCAAAGGGGCCCGGCGCTTACAATCCCCGGAGGAGGCTGTTGAGTGCACGTCTCTATCTGTAGGAAGATGCACCCGCTAAGCACCGTCATCTACGAGGCAAGGAATTACAACGCCATCGCTACTACCTCCATTCAATTTCTTGTGCGGGTGGACTACGTACGCGGAGTTGGCGAATGAGAGCGACATCGGACCGGCATTGAGGTTAAATGCTGCAACGGCAAAGGAAAGCAGACGGGGGTCCTAACAGGGCTTCGACTAGGAGGGCTATCGTCGCCGCCATCATCCACACTCCCTTTGAAAAAGTCGATGGCGGCAGATGCAACGTCCGTGGCCGAGCAGAGGACATAGGGCTTTGAATACCTCAAGGGATAGTAGCTACTTCCAGCAGAGTCCGACGCCCTAAGGTACGAGGCGTCAGATCCTAACAGCAGACTCCTTTTCAAGCGCTGCTCAAGGGGCAACAATTACCCTAAGAAACCGCCAACGTGAGAACCAAGTAGGATTAGAAACAATGCATGAAAACCAACCAATACAACAATGGGTGGTCCCACACACCATTCAAGATGCAAACATCCAGCTTGGGATCTAGAGCATGGAGAGAATGACAAGAGAATCCAACATTTGGTCAGAGCTCCCGAGAACACAGGAAGCATTTACAAATTCCAATGTACACATTTTATTTATACAAAGTTGGAAGTACACAATTTATTATACAAAATGTAATTACAATTTGATAACTCGAACAATGTCACTCCTACGAACCACGGCGACCCAGAATGAATAAACCCTTAGAAAATTGTAAGAATAGCCAAAGGTGGCGTTGGACTCAGAGTCCACAAACAATATGGGAATAGAGGGGATTAGACGGAAGCATTGAACCACGCCCGATCGGATTTCTCTTGACGTACTGTTGCAGCTAGCTCGAAGCACGCAAAGAGTGCAGTTGGCAAAGCCATGAAGTGAGGGTCCCCATGTGGACGTTGATCGTGCCTTGCTAACAAAACCATGACTCTAGGAATATGGCGTTGCCGGTGTCATTGCACACACTCTTCTCGGGGGAATCGTCTATGAGAAGGGTGTTGTCCTTGTCGAAGGAAGCAACCCTATTGGAATTGGAAAATACCTGTTTGGAGAGATTCTTGAAGAAGATTTCTTTAGTGCTAGACAGATCCTAAAGATACCTTCCGTGAGATATTTGAACCTTGGTGCAAAAATCCTGGCCCATGATCTTGAAGGGCTCTTTGGCGCCCTAGAAGAGGAAGCCCGCAATAAGCTCGGTGGTGGACCTCTTCATTGAGCTCTAGACGACGACACGATCGGCGACCTTGGTGACTACGGCAAGGAAATCTGCCCGTCGTGGACGAGTGTAGACATGATTAGGTCCAAACAAGATAGAAACCGCCAACGAAAAGACGTGCGAGTCGACACGGTTGATCCACGCAGTCTTTGGGAGTTGGAACCTATCAACGCATTGGCAAAGAATGCCGTTCAAGTCAAGCACAAGATTCAACCACTTCTCTTGCGGTTGGAACCCTACAGAGGATACACTCCGCGACAGACCGACTCCGCTACACGACGACACGACCTGATCAAAGCAAACACAGAGCAAGTGGAATTACCTGATTGAACGCAGAAGCAAAGACATGGGAGTTAGAGAGTGGGGAAAAGCATTTCATCCCACTAAGTGAGTGTAGGACACCTCCACAAGTGATGGTTTCAGAGGCAGCACACGATGCACACTTCTAAGTAATTTTGGCTGGGACAAAAAAACATAGACAATGAAGAGACATTAGGCAAGGATTTGCAAAAATATAGTGCCTTATATATTAAATGTAGATAGTAAATAATGTACAATTATCTAGTATGAAAATCTCGCCGAGGGGGAAATTATGTACGAATTCAAAAACTTTATTCGAAATCTGTGAATCTACACTATTCTACAAGAGGCTGTCACAGCGGGGCGGGTCGACAGCGCTACACAATCACGGACAAGGCACTCTTTCCTGTCGACCATAATGAATAGAAATAAGAGTCTACATACAAGTGATGACAAATTGATGGAGGCAATAAATTACTTCAATCAAGCGACATCCCGACAACTCATAAATAATCATAAGAGTCTGAAAGGTCGTGAGAATGTATCTAAGCTGCTAGATCGGGTGAGGCGCTGTGAACATTCTCCATGGCGGGAACGACCGGTGTTGGCAGCGGCTACTGTAGAAAAGGCGTATCTTCGTAGCCCACAAGCTTTCATCCTTGGGAGCAGGGGGGACAGTGGTCTTCTGCTACCGTGACGGGAGGAGGAGTTGAGTGAACAACATGGCAATGAGCCTCAGTCTCAGGTGGAGCAGTAATGAAGGCCTCCTTTGGGTTTGGAGGTGGATGCCCAGAATTATCTTGGCCTCGAGGATGCCCATAATTATCCTGTCCTCGAGGATGTCGTTGCTCGTCTTGCTATTGAGCATTGGGAGGGGACAACAAGGAAACTTCTGCCTAACTTTGGTCTACAAGGTACCGAGAAAGAGCGGTGCCAGCAGTTTGATGCAGAGCACGACAGGGGGCATCACATGTCACCACACCAAGAGCAATGGAAAAACAAGACAATCCTTAGGTCAAGGGTCCCAAGGTACATCATAGCCGGGAAGGTGCAGACCCGAGTCCTCTTCTTTAGCTCCTTCTCTTCCCAGGACATCACCTCGCTCAGAAGGCATTTGTTCAAATTTATTGGAATTGAGATCAGAGGAGGACACGTCCCCACCGGCAAGTCTCGCATGCAACTCTGTGAGTTGCAATGCAATACACTTGTCACTAAAAGAAAGGACGAAGCGGGGGTGATACTCGCAGGTTCTGTCGCAAGAGTAGATGTGGCTGCTGATTTGTCTTGGGGATCGCAAAGCTTGATGGTTTCAGCAGCAACAGCTAGAGCAACAATGCCTTGTCCCTTCTCAGGCACCTGTTGTAGAAGAAAAACGTCTGAATTGGATGACGCGACTAATAACTGCGACTGCTAAGGAGGAGGCGGGTTGAGAGAACCTTGAATGGGACGACTATCCTTGACTTGAGGATTTGAAGGTACATTTTCGCCACAAAAAATATAGCTTCTGGCATACATTAGTCCGGATCATCATACTCATCCGACATATCATCGCTCGACAGGTTTGCGCAATCCAATTCATTATCTCCTCCAACGTCATGAGGTTTAGGAAGTTGAGACCTATACTGATCAAAGTCCTCTTCTTCCTCTTTGTCACATCCTCCCTGTCACGGTCTTCCTTATTACGATCCTTGTCCTCATTGTCCTCCACTTTTGATTGGGGCCCCTCATCCCTTTGTGCGTCTCCTAAAAGAGTTGCCTCAACGTCATTCGTATGCAAGAGTATTGGCTTGATGTAATTTGCCATGTACAGGGAATTGCCGAAAAGGAAATCCTTCATGTTGACGCAATAACCCTCAATATTCCCCAGCCTCTCAAGCTTGTCCATCCCAAATTGCTGGCGATCTTGTAGCAATGTAACTCGTATATCTGCGGGATCAACAAGCATATGGTCAAGATTAAATACAAACAATAGAGACCCCTTAAGTAGGTAAGTTTGGCCAATTATCCCTAAGTTAAAGATAGAAGAGGAGTCAACATCAACAATGTTAGTGAGGATAACTACACATACATAGAGACACGAACACAGTAGACGCCACACAATGATAGCAGCAAATAAAGACAATTATTATCTTTGTGTCAAAGATAACGCACTTTGCTACAAATAAAGTGGAACTATACTTTATCAGCCAGCATGCATTTGGCACCCGTGTAGATGCCAAAAAAGTTCTCCCTTGGAGTTGCAAAGTTCTGGAGGACATCCAAGTAGAACTCCATGCGCAGCTTGCTAGAGTACAATTTTCACTTCGACTCATGGTTCTTTGAAGGATCATTGTAGTATGAGATCGGACTAGAGGAGTACTCTTTCTTGGCAAGTCTAGGAATGTAGTTTGGGACACCTTACTTGAAAATAAAGTGCAGTTTGACGTCAGAGGATGTCTGCTTATTGGACACGTCCACTTGTAATTGTATTCGGGATAGGCCACCTTGCTCAACGCAGCCGCGGTTGCGTCATCAAGATTCAACGCCATTATCTAGAACCACACTTTTGGGTCTGTCATAGGCGGGTCCTTCAGCTCAAGGGACTTTGTGAGGAAAGAGAGAAGCGGAGCCGGAGAATTTGTGTTTTACAACCTCCCGGGGATTCGCAATCCCGAAGCTCATACCCTTGAGAGGGCCGTGTTAACGGTAGATTAGTAACTACCGGTAGTCTACTAATCTAGGTTTTTACTCCGCTAAGTTTCCAAGTTACCACAAAAAGTAGATCTAGGAAAACACTTTTTTACCGATCTGACAGTTAGGTCAGATCGGGTTGTACTTTGTATAAAAGCTATGGAGCCAAACACATTGGCAAGGCACATTTTTTGAAATACGGTTTACATTTTTTTCTCGAACTTCCGTATTCCTGATACCTCTATTTACCAATGTTCTCTTTTCTAGTAGATTGCTTATTTGTTCTTGGGATCTGGATTCTCTAAATTTCTTCATTAGCGAGTTGATTCCGGTAATACAAATAGTTTTAGAGTTTTGACTCGACATAGCCTTCACTATCTCGGTACTATACATTCTTTAGTAGCCTTCACTATCTCGGTATTGCATACCGAACAACAGCTTACGAGAGGGAGCTAGTAGGTTGTACTTCCACTTCAAATTCATGACGAACGCCATCGATGTCCGTCATGGCTCTGAAGCTGAATCTTGCCTCTCGGCTCTTGTAAGCGGCACTTGAGCAAGATGAATGAGGTCTTTAAATGTTGCACAAGTGATAACTTGTTTAACTCGTTCAAGTGATAAATTCAAAGACTTTGTTCATGTCGCTAAGCCGCTTGTTCAACGCCTCGTTTGTCACGCCCTTCTTGAAAAAATCTCCCGACGGAGCGGAGAGGAGGAAGCTGAACGCCGCCGTCGAGAACCAATAAGTCTTCTACCAGGATTTCCAACTCGCTATGTTGACAGACTTGTCCGGTTTAAAGAAATTGAGGGTCGTGTTGATATTAATCAACTCTTCAAGAATGACCTTTTTGCACTTGCGGCGCTCCACCTAGTCATTTCCGCTGAAGTGGCCCACGACATACGATTTTGTCTTTCCCACTGAAACCTTGCGGTATGGCTGCGTCTTGTTTGTGGTTCTCATGAGCAGATGTTGCACGCAGGCTTTTAGGTCATAATTTGTGAAATGGTCCATGTGCTTGAAAAATTCCCCTTGCAGCGTGAACCTTTCCTTGACGCCTTTGGCTTGTTTGTAGGGCTCGAGCATCTGGAGATTGACAAGGTTCCCGTCTTAGTGCTTGCTCAAGAATTCCTCCCCCAAGGCGTAGTGGTTGTTCAGGAGCGTGATGACATTGATCTCATACTTGATATCAACAACCTCCTTTACATTGTTTACATCCTTGTTGGGGTTAATATCTTGGAACCGGCCAACAATCAAGATGGCAAATGTCTGCTACAAAATTAATAACAAACCAGATGTTAGAGACAAACAATTGTTAAGGGGAAACTGGCCTCGATTATTTTTGAGTCGAAGATATTAACTACAGTACTAATAGTAGATGGGACGACTTAGGAAGACATTATGTATTTGCATTGATTGATTTAAGTATTTCTAAATGTCTAATCTACATATATCTAGATGTGGTTGGAGGGTTGATAAATTGTTTGTATATTGATAGAGTTGCACGACGAGGGAGAGATTGTATCTTTTATTCAAGGATAAATGTTTAGAAATGGGTACTTACCAAGTACTTCGTTGAAAATAGCATTGCGCCGTTCTTTTTCGTTGTTGCCTTAGTACTAGAGTTGGTGGGCTTGGCGTAGTGGAGCCAAATGTTGCAACCGCTGATGATCTAGTTCCTTCATATTGGGTGGGCGTGGATGAGGTGGTTTGTAGAGTTGTAGACTTTAGAGATGTTGTGCAGTGGAGAGGATCCAAAGTCCACACAATATATGCATTCCATGTTGTCAGCTCATTCCGTTGAGCCTCACCGCATCCCTCATGCTACAATTCTTTAGAAACGGTGATGTTGTGTTGACCATTCAGATCATGAAGTAGCCATGTTGGATTTCCTCCAATTTCTAGGGTTTATTCTTCAGTACCCTGAAGTTCTCGTCAACTAGAGTGAGACACACAGTTTGTCGTTGTTTGATATCTGCAGTGTTAAACAAGCTCCTTCTTGCCACTATAAGAAACCCGTGATATTTGTGACAGCTCCACTAACGTGAAGCTATGTTTTGTGCAGCATTAGGCATGTCTACATTGACGTCCAAAAAAATCCGTTATAAATGACAAGCCAAAAACGTGCCAAAATTTCAAGAAACAAGCCTTGATGTTAGATTGTTTTTTAAATACGTCACAAAAAACATGGGGCTGGAAGGTCTTCAAAACCTGCCACGTCGCATCCACATCATGAGCACAAGGGCAGGCAATGCCACATGTGAAAGTTTTTCACCCGGCCCCTTGCTGATGTAGCGCATGACATGGTCCCGCTAAAATATGGCGTGGTCGCGCCAAAATCCGACGTGGCCGCGCCAAATGCTGACATGGCATGTCCAATCAGCAGACTTTTTGGAGGTTGTGGAATCATAATTGTGTTTATATAGACGTCTCAATTGACGCAACTCTGTTTCGTACAACATTCTGTACAACATTGTGGTGTTATCCGAGATGTCTTTGTTGACAATACTGCAATTCTATATACTTTCACGTGGCGGTTGTCTTATTGAATTGGACATCTAAATAGATGCTACAATGTTGGATTGGATGTTATACTTGCTAGATTCAATGTTAAAGTAGCTACTATATTTGATTTAGCCATGTCTTTGTCATTGTCCTTGCTATCATCAAGTATGACTACTATGCCTTTTTGTGTTATTCATTGTCTTGCATAAGACATTAGAGATACGTTGATGAGTTTTTGGGAATGAACACTGGTGTTTATTGATACATAGTTTTCCTAAAGAGGTGTTCTTGTACTGTACATGTTTGACTAGACGTCTGACATGTCAAAGAAAACACTATCGTGGACAAAGGCTCATCTCATTAAAAGGCAAAACCTACTTTACAGACACCTACCTCAATGTCATTATAAATACTACATGGAATGTGCCATGCTTTCCATGACGTCTCTCTCAACATCCAATATGATTATTGTGTTTAACCCTTAAAGGGATGATGGGGATAGTAGATACGGTGGCGTATATTTGACATTTTTTGTAAATAGGTAGTTCCAAATTGAGACCCCAATAGCTCATTAAAATCATGTCAACGTGAACTTTAACTTCACTTTTGATCTTAAACCTATAGGAGGTTTGGAACCATGCCAAATACAATGAAATACTGATGTATAATATTGGTCGGAAAGGGCTCTTTGGACCTTTAAGGGTTAAGGTGGTGTTATTGCGGATGTTCAAGTGGATGTTTGACACATTCTAGAAGACATCATCATAGACACATGCTTGTCTTACTAATCATGTACACCCTACTGTACGAGCAACCACCTCAATGTCACTATTGTCATTGCAAACAACGATGGCACATGTCTCAAAAAATGCACATACATCAACAAAAGCATATGGAATAATTGTCAATCCCTACATTGTTGTAAAGGATATGATGTTTCATTAGACATTACCTATAATTTAGTATACAATATGCCGTACATTGGATTTAGGACTTATGATCACAAATACGTATTTTTGCATATGAATAATATTTTGGACCATCAAAATTTGTTATATCCCTATTGTTTGTGAGGGAGACATGCCGCTAAGCGTGCAAAACTCTACAGATATGCATACTGGGAAAACACACGTTGCGGGGATGCACCATTGGTTGACATGGCCTACATGATATAAAGCTGGTGTGTCTTCCTGAGCCTCAATCGCTGCACCACACGTCTTACTTAGCTTGAGCGCATCTTAAAATTAACATTCTTTTTGCTCTAATGTACACCACTCGCTATGGGTGCTCCACTAAAACTAGAAGTTTGACGTACACACAAGTCTGCATATGGACAACACCCCATAGATGCGTGTCAATTTTTTTGTACAAACATAGAACTTCTCCTTAACCTAACAAAACATTGAACGTTTCTAATATTGAAATTGACATTCACACTAAACCATGCTATCCAAAATATAATTCCAATGGAAAAAACACGTATTATCATTGCCTATGCCTTGATACATTAATTAGGAACATTGATCTGCCACTATATATATTAATCATGTCCTACATGTGGGACTAGAAACTAAATCAACTCTGCAATGTCCCTGTGAAGTATGGATGTTCAAAAAAACAACATACATGTGATATGGGACACTCCTAACAACACATCGGCATTTCAGCACACGTCTGCCAAAAGGCCACTCAAAATGTTTGCATATATATATCAACATTAATCAGGTCATATTGCAAATTCCCATGCTTTGATACATTCACATCTATCTTTCTTGGTGTGGCCTGAATGTCAACTTCTCTACTCCTAATAGTCTAATTGTATAAAAAAATTAAAAAGTTAGATACAAAATATAGATTATGATGATTAAAACACTAGGGTTCTTTGTTCAATGTTATATGGGACCTCAAATGAAACGTCCTAGTGTTTAAGTTGACGTCCTATAGCATGATCTCCAAAACGTCAATTTGACACAACAAGAAAATTTACCAGTGGTTGTTTATACGGTTTGGCCGGCACATATATTGCAGTTGCGGACTTGCGGTGACTTCTGATTCCAGTGTTGTGGGCTGCTCCAAAATCAACTCATTAATTTCTGCACCTTCTTTCTCGGCCTCCTCTTGTGTCTCATATGCTTTTGTTAGTCTAGTTGAATACAAAAAAATTAACTAGTTAGATGAATAAAAATAGATTAGGACAATTAAAACATTGTGATTCTTCTTTGCACTGAATGTACAAACCTCAAGAACGCAACGAGCCAGCAACTAGATGTGATAGTGGATGTTGAATAGAACGTTTGAGCGTTTTAAGTTATCGTGCTGCAACATGTTCTCCATAACGTCTTAGATAACATCATAAATAACATCTTGCACAATGTCATTGGTAGCTCCTCCTGGTAAGGACCTACTCGGTAATCAGTACCGGAGGGGTTGGTAACTACTGGGGGAAAGGAGTCTCACGGAATGTGAGGCAGAACCTTAAAAACTAAGTTGGCTATCACAAAACCGAGGAGAGACAAACTGATCAGAATCTAATACAAACAGAAACTACTCAGTAAGCATGAAATCAATAAAAGAGTACTTCAAACAAGAAATCAAGTATCTGTGAAAATGTGTCGTGCCAATGAGGTTGGCTCTATTGCTTTTATACCACAGTACAACCAGATCTGACAGTTAGATCAGATCGGTATAAAAGTGTTTTCCAAGATCTACCTACTGGAGTAACTTGGAAAATTACCCGGGTAAAACTCAGACCAGTAGACCTACCGATAACTCCTAATTTACGGTTAACACTATACCCCCTCTAAACCAAGTTCGCACTTGGAACTTGTTTTAAACTCTGAGTGGTAAAAAAAAATGATACCGGAGGGATTTCTACGCCGTGGGACCGGGTTGCCTACTGATGGTGCGGGAAAACCTGAGTTCATTGTCCTCAGATCCGTTAGGCTCTTCGGTATTTGGCGTGCTCTTCCGAGGTCCGCTGGGTGTCCCGGTATGCGGTGCACTGATATTACCTTGCATGAATCCGGTGGGGCTGAGCAGTTCACGGCCATCAAATGAGTCCTAAGAAAGGTTGCATCAAAGTCCTCGCTCGGTAATGGAGGAGCTCAGATGGGGCCGTGATCTGTCGTTGTGGGGGGCAGAATGTTGGTGTCGATAGAGTCCGGCTTGGGAGGTGTCGAGTTGACCCTCTAGCTGGGTAATACGTTTTCGGGGGCTCTCAAGTTGGCGCTGATGTGCTGGTGGGTCGGAGATGGTGAGTTGTTGAACTTACGTCTGGACCTCAGTAAGTACTTGAGACAACGTTTCTGTTGTGCAACGGAGAAAACATACATTCTGGACCAAGTTCCGAGGTCCGTGGAGAAGAATATTCGGAGGGTCGGCGCGCTCCGTTAGTGGGGTAATCGAGGTCAGGGGCAGTGCCATTTGCGCAGATACTTGGCCACTGGTAGTACGAGTGACCTCGGTAGTGAGCATACCTGAAGTCTGGAGTGGCGGGTTCAGTGGCTATGTTCGTGCCGGTGGATTTTCGCCAATGATCTTCGGTGGTTTCGAGGATGTATGATTTGGTGACGGAACCGGTGGTGGAGACGGAGTGCACTGAGATGATTGGTGCGTAGAGGAGGAACCACCGCCATGCTCGGTTCGGGGTCGAGGATTCCTGCCAAATTCGTTTAAGGCGTCGGTAAGGTCGGGTCGGGTCTTGCGTTTGGAAGTCGTGGGTGCCGGTGTGAGTCGGCTGCAAAGTGGAGTGGAGATCCCTAGGTCGGGGAAAGTAGTGAAGAGGGGCAGTAATGACCGCCGCTTTCCTGGTTTGTACCGAAGCGTGCGTCCTCTGTGTGGTACCAGGAAAGGCAGAGTATGGGTGCCGGTGCTCGGTGCTGGTCTCGGTGTTGCTGGTGTGGTCGTGCTCGGTACGGTTACCGATGCTACTAGTATAGTCGTGGTAGCGGCTGGTTCTTGTCCTCAGAGAAGTATGTCCCAGATTTCGGCCGAGAGACACTGTAGAGAATGGCCCCCCTTGATGGTCGTGAGGTCCTTCTGAAGCTGCTCGAGCATGAAGGTAGCCCAGTTCTAAGTGGCGGTATCGGTAAGGGAGAGTTCATCGGCCGTGGGTATCTCGCGGAGGCTCTGCTTGGACATATAGGTCTGCTTCTTCTTGAACTAGATCCCTTGCAGCAAGCCATACTTCTGATGTGGCAACTCTACCGGCCCCAACAAAACACTGTACCCGTCGGTATCTGGTCGGTGAAGGAGTTCATGTCCTGTGGGGGCGACACTCCAATATTTGAACTTGACCGGATCCAGGTTGGTGTTGACTTCGGTAGTCGGAGGATGTTGGTGATGCTTGTCTGGGTGATGACGTAGGTCCTACCGAACGCTCCTTCGATGATCGACTGCTGTGAGATGCTGTGCGCGGTGTTGAGAAAATTCTCCCCGACATCCTTGCGGATTATTTGATTCCACGGTAGGTTGACGAAACCCTCGAGGCTGACTCGGTGAATCCACTCGCGTTCGTCTGGACTGGTGGCGGCGAATTCTTTCCAAGAAATCATGTGTTTGAGCGGTAGGCATGTGCTTTCCTTCCACCCCGGTCCTCCCAGGTTGCCGCGGGAGGTGCTTCCACGGCGACTGTCGACCGCAGTTTTCTTCTGACCTGTCATCCTGCAAAACTGCACACGGAGAGTTCCTCGCGTTCTCTCTCGGGAGGTGAAAGAAGGAGCGGCTACCAAGCAAGAAGGAGGAAGAACTCTAATCCGCGCTATTCGCCTTAGTCGATTGTGTCGGTGGCGGTGAATGGTAGCTACCGGCCGTGACGTCCGGGAAAGAAGAGAGGGAGACGGAGATGGTTTAGGGCGGAGGCGAAGGCGGAGAGCTAACCGGGAGGGAGAAAGAACCGTGTCGGCGGAAGACGGCATGGTGAGGAAAGGATAAATAGAAGGAGAGGTGGACAAAGAAATGAATAAAGAGGGCGGTGGAATGCAGAAAGATGAAGTGGGTGGGTGCGAACTAGGTTGGGAGAGTGGCGGCGCGTTAGGGTTGGGGACTGCCGAACTTGGCGCTCGGTACGGTTTTTGCTTCGGTGATACCGAGGTGGTCGGTTCGGTATGTCCTAGCGGCAGCATTGGTGGCGGCTGTGATGCTGTGGTTGGATCGGTTACCGAGGTCGGTGGTCGAATTAGTACGGCAAGTCGAGTCAAAAATAATATCAATTTGGTATTCAGGTGCAACTCGGTATCCCGAGTTGACTAAGGAAAAATTTCCACGATGATGCAGTTGGTGGAGATGGATTTCTCGGTAAGTTTTGCTTCGTCCTCGATTGCGTCTTGGTTGTCCGGTTGGTGAAGGATGGCACTTTTATCTGGGGCGGTTCGGGCGGCTTGATGTAGCTGATCGTCATTGAGAAATTGGTACGGTTTTAGTTTGTTGATGTTGACTATAATCGGGTCGGGATCGAATTTGTCAACAGCGACGAGTAATACCGTATTGTTGGGTAGGGGGTATTAAACTCGGTAAGGCCCAAACCATTTGTTTTTTAGCTTAACGGGGTGGATGTTAGCACCTTTGGGGTACCAGAGTACCGGATCGCCCAGTCGGAACTGATGTATCGGCCCCGTAGTGTTGGCCCATTGAGCGCGGTTCCATTGCGATATCCCTTGCGTCTCGAGGGCTCGGTGGCGAGATTCGTCCAAGCGCTCCAGATCTGCCATGCGCGCTGCAAGAACCCAACTAGGTGAGGGGTCGGTAGTGGTGGTCTTGGTCGGTATCAAGTATTTGGTAGGCATTAAGGGGATGATGCCATACAGAAGTTGAAATGGCGTATAACCGGTACCAATCTTAAAAGCCGTGCGGTAGGCAAATAAGACTGTCGGTAATTGTCGGTCCCAGTCCGTTTGGTTGTGATTGACCAATTTCTGAAGGAGTTGGACAATCACCTTGTTGGTAGACTCCGCTTGACCATTTCCTTGAGGGTAGTATGTGGTGGATGTTGTGTGGCGCAGTAAAAAGTGCTCCATAAGGGCGTAAATAACCTTGTTGTTGAAATGTATGCCTTGGTCGCTCACGAAATGAAGTGGACAACCAAAACGGGTGAGGATGTTGTCATACAGGAATTTAGTCATGTCCTTGGCGGTGTTGTCACGGAGTGCAACTGCTTCTATTCATTTAGTGGCGTAGTCCGTCGCCACTAAGATGTATCGATTGTCGGTGACTGTGCGTTTGAGGGGGCCTACAAAATCTAGTCCTCATTTCATAAAAGGTTCCGTTAGTAGGGTGGTAAGTAATTTACCGGTCACAGCTTTCTTGAGTCCTCCTGCACGTTGACATTCGTCGCAGCTCCGACAGTATTCAAAAATGTTTTTATGTAGGGATGGCCACTAGTACTCGGCGTCGAGAATTTTCCGAGTGGTGATCTCGGTAGAAAAATGTCCTCCCGAGTTACCGTGGTAAAGCTCTCTGATAATCAATGTGGTCTGTTTGCCAGTGATGACCTTCCGTAAAGCAAATTTTTTGCTTTGTCGATACAAAGTGCCATCTACTAACTGAAATGGGAGGGCTTGGTAGGCTAACCTTTTCTTACGCTCGGTACTCCAGTTGGTAGGAAGGTGCCAGTTTTGAGGTAGTCGTAGACTGTTGTAAGCCACTCCGGTTGTATGCTGAATAGCTGGGCGTCGGACATGGTATCGGTAATACCGGTGGCCGGTTCGGCTACCGTGTTCCGAGATAGTGCGTTGGCAATACCGTGTGTCTTACTTGGTTTGTAAACGACTGTAAAGTCGAATTCTAGAAACAAGAGTATTTTTCGAGCAATACGGCCTGAAACTTAAGTTTTGTTTACCAAATAGATCAATGCCATGTGGTCGACGTAAAAGACAAAGCGGTTACCGAGGAGGTAGTGTCAAAATGTGTTGATGGCGTAAACCATGGCTAAAGCTTCGCGCTCGGTAGTCATATAATTCTTCTCTGCGTGGCTCAGTAGTCGAGATGCATAGACGATGGGCTAGTCGATTTTCCCGGTAGGGTTCTGCGCCAGCATAGCTCCTACTGCAATATCCGAAGCATCCGTATGAATGTGAAATTCTAGCTTTCAACTGACTGCGATAAGGATAGGAGCGTTGACATAACGCTTTTTTGTCTCGGTAAATGATTGGTTGCATTTGGTAGTCCAAATAAATGGTTCGTCTTTTCTTGTAAGCAAAGTGATTGGTGCCATAATTTGGGCGTAATCGCGGATGAAACATCTGTTGAAATGAGCAAGGCCGTTGAAAACCTGGATGTCTTTGATGTTGTGAGGGCGCGGCATTGTGACGAGAGCTTCGACTCGGGGGGTTCGCTGGCGAAAATTTTAGAAACAACGTGCGATAAAAAATAGGGTCCAATATATTCATTGTAGATAAATTTTGTAAAAAATGTACATGTAAAATAGGGTATTTTAAAAAAGTGAAACATGTTTAGATGTAAAATACCATCACATATAATATTCTCAGGCTTTTTACATGTAAAATACCATCACCTTATAATATTTTTTACTAAATTTTTTTGCTAAAATAACCCCCCAAATAAATAGGTCATTATCGCACGTGTATACAAAATATACAAGGGAGTGCCCCCCCCGAGAGCTTCAATTTTCTTTGGATCGGGGAATTTGCCTTCTACGGAGACGACATACCCAAGAATCGTACCGGAGCGAACTAAAAAACAGCATTTTTTGGGGTTTAGACTTATACCGAACTCACGGCATTTGGTATAACACTTTCGGAGTTTGTCGAGGTGTGTCTCGGTAGTACTATACACGCTGAAGTCGTCGAGGAAGAGATTCATGAAATCACCGAGATATTCCTTGAAAGCTTGGTTGGCTGCTTGCTGGTACGTTGGGGGAGTGTTCTTCAAACCGAACGGCATTACTACCCAAACAAAGGTTCCCTAGTCGGTAATGAACTCCGTTTTGTGGCGGTCCTCGGGTGCAATCTTGATTTGGTGATAACCAGAGAAGCCATCAAGGAATGAGTACATCTCGTTGCCCGCTACCGAGTCGAGGACCTCATCGGTAAACGGTAGAGGATACGGATCCTTCTTGGTTGCCTTGTTGAGACGCTTGAAATCAACGGAAATTTAAAGTTTGCCGTTCTTCTTTGGTACCACGACGATTGGTGATAACCAAGTAGCATGGTCCACAAGTTCAATAAATCTTGCCTGCAAAAGTTTGTCAAGATCGGTTTTTACTGCTGCCGCATAATTAGGATTCATTCGGTAGCGTACCTGATGGGTTGGAGGAATGCTGGTGTCGAGTTCAATCTTGTGTTGAGCGATGTGTTCCGGGATGCCATGTAGATCATGGTATGACCATGCAAACACATCCTTGAAAGTGCGGAAGAGATCTTTGGCCTCCGGTAAAGGAGAGTTCGGGACGGAAGTACCGATACGAATAATGTTGGGGTCGGTATCGGCTCCGAGGTTGAGGTCTCGTAGTTGCTCTTCCTCTGTCTGCGACCATTTTGCTACCGAGATTGTTTTTACCTTTTCCCAAATCGATATTTCATCGACTGGCATGCTACCTTCCGTATGGATTATGGCTGGTAAGGTGAGCTCGGTAGTGCTTACCTTGCACAAGTCGTCAATAGCCAATGTTCCAATAGGGAGGAAGAACTCCTCTGCCTCGAGTAGGATGAGTTCTTCTTCGTCGGTAAGGCCTTCCATGTAGTTGTAGCAGACGAGAGAATCGGGAGTTGTGGCTTTAAAACCTAATTCCCGGTTAATCCGTACTGTTCGGATGGTACCATTATCCATGATTTGTATGTGGTCGTTAGCCCAATTTTGAACTATTCTAGCGTCCCTAAGCCATGGTCTACCGAGCAACAGCGTATAAGCCGAATTGACATCCTTACAAGAAATAACGCTGAGAATAATGATATAGGGAATACCATGAATGAAGATCTTGATGTCCCTGAGCAAGCCAAGAGGTTGGACGAGGGAGCTGTCCGCCATCCTTAATTTAAAAGGTGCCGGTGTTGGGGTCGGTAGTCCAAGCTTGCGTCGCTTGGTTTCGGTAATGACATTTACTCTCGATCCTCCATTCAACAGGACATCATGTAATTGATGATTCCCAATTTTGGCTGAGATGATTGGCATGTGGCAGTCGATCGCAACTACCGAATGGACTGCCACGATGGGTGGCTCGGTAACCCGGACGGTTGACGGGGTTATCTGTCCTAGACGGCGGTGGATATGTTCAGTAATACTGAGTGCAATAGCCATAAGGTTTTTTAGACTGACCTGGATTGTTTGTGATTTGATTTGTTGAAGAATGGTCTCGCAGATCTCCAGATCTCGCAGATCTCCAGATGATTGGCATGTGGCAGTCGATCGCAACTACCAAATGGACTGCCAGTGTGGGTGGCTCGGTAACCCGGACGGTTGACGGGGTTATCTGACCTAGACGGCAATGGATATGTTCGGTAATACTGGGTGCAATAGCCATAAGGGTTTTCAGACTGACCTGGATTGTTTGTGATTTGATTTGTTGGAAAATAGTCTTGTAGATGTCCATGGTGCTGTCATGAGCGATTGGAGTGACGTGGAGTGATGGTGGGTCCAAGGGCGAGAGGTCTTGTAGTTCATGGACCGTCTTTATCATTTCTTCGCGCAGCTACTCTTCGGCTTGCCAATCGAACGTCTCTATTGGGCGAGGTGCTTCGGTAGTTGGTGTAGGACTGTTCGGTACTACCGAGTCTAGATGCTGTGTCCAACTCCGAGTGCAAGGGCCGACGTGAAAGACATCCATGGTATGGACATCGGTAATGAATACCCGGGGATCCCGAGTGTGCAGGTAGTTTGTTTTGGATGGCTTTTTTAACATCTTCATCCAATACGAGTGTGCAACGATGTCCTGGATGTTCAAGTGATCCACATACATTGCATGGGTACCATTGTACCGGGGTTATACCACGAGAAGTACGGCGGTTTTCGGTACTTACCGGAGTTGGTGCTGGCTGAGTTTGAATCTGATGGACGGAAGCCGTATCAGTTTTCTTCCCGTAGTCACTGGCCGGGTTGCGGTAACACGTTCCCCATTCATGGCCCATACAACCGCAGCCGGTACACTTCAGGTTATGTCGGGAATTGTCTCCGGTACTAGTCGAGGGAAGTGTCAGTTGCCGCGATTTAGGTAAGCCTTCCTCTGTGGTGCGTGCCGAGTCCACTGCTTTGGAAAACGTCTGTCGTTGAAGTTCTACCGTGGCTACCTGCAGATATTCCAATAAGCCAGCGCGGAAATTGCTCAACATGAACATATCATCGTGGCGCATTGTTAGATTTTCCGCTAGTTGCTGGAGACGTTCGGCGTAATCATCAACAGATTCCTTCGGTTGCTGATTGATTGTACGAAATTGGATGTACGTTTGGTCGTCTGTTTTGATGGTTCGGTAGCGTCTTTTGAATGCGGTAAATACCTCCTGCAATGTATTAGTAGGATGTATCCGTCTATGGTATGCAAACCAATTCGACTCTTTCTCGGTGAGAGAATTACCGAATAATTCCAATTGGACCATGGTTTCCGTTTCGCCATTTAATCTAATAGCAGATTCAAACTTACGGCAATGTGTCTTGAGGCACTTACCGGTTTTGTACTCAGGATACGGTACCGCTTTTTGAGCGGTCGAGGTAGGGCGTCGACCCGCGGGTTGAACGCTTGGGTCGCCGGAAGGTCGGTAGGTTGGGGTCGGTACTCCGGTAGCCATAATGCGGCGCAGTTGGGGATAGTTATATGGACAGGAAATAGAAGGGTGGTCAGTATGGCCACAGAATGTGCAAAACCGAATAGGAGGTTTAGGATGAACCTGGTGGTGGTGATGTGGAGGAGGAAATCCAAAAAATTGTTGTTCTACCGGGTATTGATGTCCTGGAATTGGTTGCGGGCGGACTGTGTGATGCATTGATGGGGCACGTCCTTGATCTTGTCGAAACTGGTGTAAACGTAAATTTGGAAGTTGTAACCAAGACGCAACTAAATCGAGGTCCAGTTGAGATGTCGGTTCTAGAGCCGCGAGGAGTTCTTGATCCGTTGCGTCTTTTTCTGGTGGTTGTTGAAGTTTGTCTTGGATGGCCGAGGACTGCAGAAATGCCTGGGCACGAAACCGTTCGCGTTCTTCGTCGGTGAGGGGTAAATCTTCTCCGGTAGCTGCTGGGTTGTGGAGTACCAAGTCGGAAGATGGCCTCTGCCAAGTAGATGAGTGTGGATGTCGTGCAGTTTGGAGTTCTCGCGAGGTTGGTAATTCGTCCTGCATGAGTAAAGGTTGAGGCCGTCGTGTCGGATGAGTGGCTGTTGAGGGAGCTCGGAACATCGGTGATGGTAGCAAATCCTGTAAGCTTCGGTGCATACGAGTGTTGGAAATCGTAAGAGCCTCGAGGCTGAACTCCGGCGGTGGTCCTGCAGATCTAGTGTGGCGCCGGGCCATAGGAAAGTCTGGTCTATCGGAGTTTTGGACAACCGGACTATGAAAACGGTGAATGATTTCGGTAAGACAGAAAAAAGGCGCGGTGTCACGCAGATGCTAGGGGATCATGGAGTACCGGGATTGGTAACTCCGTATTTTTTAGCAATCGAGTTCTAGAATTCGAGCACTAGATGGTCGCCAGATGGTAGCTCCTCCTGGTAAGGACCTCCTCGGTAATCAGTACCGGAGGGGTCGGTAACTACCGGGGGAAAGGAGTCTAACGGAATGTGAGGCAGAACCTTAAAAACTAAGTCAGTTATCACAAAAGTGAAGAGAGACAAACTGATCAAAATCTAATACAAACAGAAATTACTCAGTAAGTATGAAATCAATAAGAGAGTACTTCTAACAAGAAATCAAGTATCTGGGAAAATGTGTCGTGCTAATGAGGTTGGCTCTATTGCTTTTATACCACAGTACAACCAGATCTCATAGTTAGGTCAGATCGGTAAAAAAGTGTTTCCTAGATCTACCTACTGGGGTAACTTGGAAAATTACCTGGATTAAACTCAGACCGGTAGACCTACCGGTAATTCCTAATTTAAGGTTAACAGTCATATTACCTGAAACCCTAGTACCAAAATCTAATTTACAACAAACTTCATGTGACAAAAAAAAGACAATGTGCTAGTGTTTTTTGTCCCACTAAACCTAAACTCTCAACCTATTGTTGTTATACTCCACTCCAACACAAGCAAATAGCTCGAAAACAATCACAAAATAGAGTGGAGTTTAAGAAAGTTGTTAAAGGCAAGCATTGCCTTCAAAATAAGCCCAACAAAAACCCACAACATGCAATACTCCAAACCTTCAAACACCCCAACAATGAAGAAGAATGAAGAGAAACCTACAAAAATCCAACTCCATACCTCA
This sequence comes from Pohlia nutans, assembly GCA_022496805.1. Lineage (NCBI taxonomy): Eukaryota > Viridiplantae > Streptophyta > Bryopsida > Bryales > Mniaceae > Pohlia > Pohlia nutans. The sequence continues at coordinate 4,726,405 of CM040106.1, read as the reverse complement.
TACTCTAGCAATCTAACATGCTAGTTTGTAAAACTCTAGAACTCTAACAAAAAATGTGTAAAAACGAAAACAAGAATGAGATTCTACTCTTTTATCTTCCCTGAAAGTATTGTAACCTAACTATGGCGGCTAACCCTAGCCGCCTCTGTTCATCCATCCCAATGAAAGTCATCCCAGTGGATGGAAAAAAGTACGTCATATTGGACGTCTCTCCGAACGTCCCTGTGTGTAACCGGACGTCGTACATAACATCATAAATAACGTCAATATACTGAAATAGATAATTGTTTCCAAAATATTATTTGCATGGATTTCTTAAACCTTAGCTAAAATGATTCTTAGTAAATGTCCAATGGGTTCTAAAAAATGAATATTTTATATTAATCTATAAACGTCCTCACACCTCTCTAAATGAGAAAATTTTACAAAGATGCATTATAAAATGCATCTTAGAGGTATAATTTGAACTTGATGTATGAAAGAAAGTTGTACATTATAGATTTTAGATTCTATCTATATAGTCAGATCTGCAATTTCTATCACCAACATTTTGTATAAAATGAAAAATTTAAAATGAAAAATTCTTTTGTAATTTGATTACAAATAAAATATCAAAAATTTGTAGATGAAATTTGTTGAAATGGGTTGAAAAGTAATACTCTAAGTGTAGTGAAGTTTTGGAGAGTTTTTGGCCACCTAATTTTATGACTTAATTTTTCAAATAAGCTTTTGAACTAAGATCTTAGAACATTTTGGAGAATCAATGCAACTTGAAATGAAGCATAAAAATTTCACAAAATTATCTTCTTCCTAATCGGTTCACATGTATATGCATAGACCTTAAAATCTACCATAAAAAATTCACATTACAAAAGTGTTTGATGGATGAGAAATCACTGCTCAATTTTGCACATCATGCATCCTTTGCATGATTGGACTTTAAGGGGTTAGATAGAATGGATTGCACATGTATGGGGTTTTTGCAAGCTATGGTGTACCAAAGGGAGGGTGTAGAGGCATAGTAGTGTGTATCAAAACTTATGCAAAATCATGATACTCATATAGTAGTGTGCACTTCGCGACCTCAAATTAGACTCGGGGGGGCACTCCATTGTATATTTTGCATACACCTGCGATAATGACCTATTAAAATGGGGGCTATTTACCTTGAATAATTGATTATATGAGATGGTATATTTTAAAATAAATGTAAAACTTGGTAATTAATTGTATCCTATTAGTACTTATAATTTTTCTAGGTGGCTATTTAAATAAGGGTACTTTACTTATACTCCATTTTTTTTATTCTTACTCCCCATTTTTTTTTTCTTACTCCCTATTTTTTTCCTTACCATTTTAGTTCAGTTTTGAAAGTGCGCCAGGTTGTCACCCCAAAAGTTGGATGTAAAAGACTCCATTTTCATCCAAAATTAATTTCTGGCAACCAGTTGCCCTTCATAGTCTACACCTACCCCCTATAAAAAATATTCGGCATAGTATTTTATATGTACCGGTAAAATAAATCTTCCATGATATATTGAATGCTATATTACTTATAATGTAGTTTTATAATTTAGAGCAATGTATTTTATACGTACGTTTTTTACAAAATTTATCTACAAAGAATATATACGACCCTATTTTTTATTGCACGTTGTTTCTACGATTTTCGCTAGTGCTCCCCCCGAGAAATTAGATCAAAAAATTCAAAGTAGCTAGACAATCTAAAATAGGATTTTTGCTTACGTCTTATCCTCCGTAGCGAGTGTCAGGTTTATTTTAAGACTTTGGTCTTTGCCCAAAGACAATTTCATTTTTACTCATTAAAGGCAATTACAATTTTTTTCAGATAACCTCCAAAGTTATGTTTTATGAAAACATTATTTCATATCCCACTTCTAAAATTAGAGTATTGCTTCAAATCCTTTTTTTTTTGGAAAAACAAATATATTGTGAAAAAATAAATCAAAAAACATGTAAGGGTAATTATATCAAAAATTAAAAAATACGGTAGTTCAATATCTACTAATAATATATTACTAAAAATTAATGAAAGTAAAAATTTGATGAGAAGATTTTTTGCGAGAATATATTACAGACTCTTTCATTTCGGAATGAACGGGAGTTCAAACAGTCGTCAAGATGTGGACTTGAATAATAACATGCGAATAACATCAAAATAATTACATGCAAATGTTATACTGAATTTTGGGCTTTATAGATATTCCTGGTGGTTGTTTGGAATATACTGGACGAAAATGAGCGCTTGGCAATCATCAAAATCAGCAGAGTGTTCCAAAAAATTGCCAGAAAGAAATTCAAGAAGACAACAACTAGAGTGTGATGCGAAACATAATTATGGAAACATGCGTGTTAGAGAAGGAGTTCCTGCCAACATTTCTTAACGTCATGATACATCTTCTAGTACATCTTGTTGAACACCTTTTCATATGTGGGCATGTCGACTGCGGTTAGATGTATCCAATTGAGAGGTACATGAAGACTTTGGAAGATTACGTGAGGAACTTTTGCACATTCAGAAGGGAGCATAGCAAAAGGGTATTGTATGGAGGATACACTTAGGTTTTGCACGAAGTACGTAAAACAATACAAAGCAACATCATTGCATGGAGTAATTTGATAACTTTGTGCAGTGAACCCAAACAATGCAGACATTTTGTCAGACGTTGTATTTGTAACTCCGAATGGTATCGTAGACATGGATAAAAGCGTCAATGCGTTTTGACCGACACTCTCAATGTTACTGCAAACATCATGGCAAATAAGTGAGACGTACGATAAGTCTAATTGTGGAGAAGATCCACATGTTACGCAAAATATCTGGACGGACAATTGAGACGCATCTTCCCGGATGTCTATTTTAACATAGACACTCACATTATTTGATGTTTGCAGTGGCAGCCTACTGTTTTCATGTACATTCCTAAATGGGAATGAATATCCGTATGTTCACATTGGAAGCAACTACAAAATTCCATTCCACATGTCTCAGTCGATGTTGTCAATTAGCGTTTACAGCAACGTCTACATGTCCGTGGTATTTTCTATGCCACGTCCTACGGGTATTTCACGTAGGACAAGTGAACATTTTTTGTGATGTGTATTGAGATATGAACAGTGAGTATCATCAAGACCGTGTGTGATACATGGTGAAAGTAATCTGGGATGTCATAGCGGACATACCTTAAAGTTACGCCGTGTTTTCCAGACGTTGATCAAAATGGACTGTGTGTTTAGGTTGATGTCGGATTGTCCATGGGCCGCAATGATTTGGTGACGGTGAGTATATTGAAGTCGATGTTGTCAAATAGCATTTATGGCTATCTTTGGATGTTTGGTGGAATGTTGTTTAGAACATCTGAATATTTAATGTATATGCTCCGCCGTTTGTCAACATAGACGTCGTGTATGTTATATAAAATGTTGTTGTGGAGGTGTAAATATGAATGTGTGGTCCCAATTCGGATGTTGCTCTTGATGTTGTATAAGACTTAGACACTGACAAATTTTGACTTTTCAACAAATCTCGTATGTTAGAGTGGACGGCACAACAGACATTTGAATATAATTTTAGACATATAAATGGATGTCTAGTAAAACATGTAAATGACGTTGAGTTTTTGTTTCAGACAATGTTCTCTTTGATGTCGTCTCTAACATATTATGACATGTCAGCACGTTTGACGTGGATTTTCCCATGCCACGTAGATGACGCATTGTAATCCCTTCACTAATGAAACTTCAAGTGTTCTAAGTTTTGAAGACACTCAAAAATCATCCTGTAGTGTAAATAACGGTCGAAACAAAAATAAAAATAAATAAAAAAATGGTGTTAAAACATTAAAAGCGGATAAGTTTATAAATATTACTATATTAGAAAGTACTAAAATTATGAAATAAGATTGCAAAATAAAGTTGTAAAATAAATATTATAAAAAATAATATATAAGTTACATTATAAAATAATAATATTATAAAATAGGATGAAATCTAAAATTATAGAATAAAGAGTCACATAGAAAAGTAGAAGATTATGAAAATTATAATATATTCATATAAGATAAAAATTTAAGATAACACTATAAATTGAGGGTTAAAAAAAGGAATTGCAACGTATAATTTGAATCTATCAGCAACACAAATTTGACAACTAGAGGCGGTTGTGTAAGTTTAAAATAATTGCAAAATTAGTGTTTTACTTTGTATTTACGTGTGTTTAAAATTAGTTAAAATAAATCAATGAAACAAATATTTTACTTTGCAACAGAGGACAATAAGTAATTTTTGGCCACCAGTCCTAAACAAACTATGTTGATTTTTGCAAAACTATATAGAAGAATGCAGAGAAATTTTTAGGGTAATCAATTATGCAACAATGGGTTATAATATGTTTTATGGGACACACTAATATATGTGGTATTCTATTTCAACTGTAAAAAAACAATTCCAACAGTCAAAGCTTGTGGATCGATAGAATGATAAATTTATAGTGTACTAAAAAACCCAGACCTATCCCTTGTTTTTTTCACATCCGGGCTGCGTTTTACCTCAGTCTACAATAATTTTGACATACTTACTTGCAATCAAGCTGAAACAACATGCCGACGTGGCACTGTCATGTTTCTGAGGACGTTTTCTAAAAACATGACTATGTTCACTGGGACGTCTCGCTAAACGAATACGTATATGCTAACATCTTTGCGTTTTTCCTCCAATATCCCCATGTTTTGTGCAACATCCACCGGAATCCGACAGCCCAGTGGCTCGGCTTGTTCGCGCAACGATGTTTTTAAAAAAAACCTTAGCCTCAGCTAACGTCACAAAAATCACGGATTTCTTATAGTGTCCAATCCTCGACAATTTCCTTCTCTAGAATCCGAATGACGTATTATCATTGGCTATATAACATTGATTGATGGAAACTGTATGCTTTCTTTCATAAAAAATGTAGCAGACTTTGTGTTTGTCCTAGAATTCTTGTTTCATCTCACCGGACTTCTAATACTTCAACACAGCGAGTGCAGTCTAGTTGGGTCTCTCTTCCACCGTCATCAAAGCTTATCTTGAACTACTAGCACTAGATAGTCTTGCGGCAAATGTTGATTTTCTTCGCTTCCAATTTGGTTCACCTCCAGCTGCGGTTTTTAGAGTTGACACTCAGCAGTTCAAATAGGATCTGATACCAATAATGCCCCTACTATCTCCTCGAGGTGTTCTTGACTGGGTAGGGTAGCGTCGTCTACATTTGGCCAGCGGGGACGCTTGGTTTTGATTGCTAAGGAGGACGATTTGCAATTCTGCAATTCGCTTCTGTCAAGAGCCCGAAAAACCTTGCTGAGCTTGCAAATTGTGAGCTGCTAGGTCGGCACTTCGTGCTTAAAGTTGCAATTTTTTTATTTTTTGTAAATATTAAGGTGTTTATGTAAACAAATGAAAAAAATAGTAAACAAATGTGGAAAAAAATTGGAAAATTCAAATAAGGGTTTTTTACTTATTTTTATATTTTTCTCGTAAAACTACAAAAGTAAAGTAAAAAATTAGTTATATTGATAGATTTTTACTTAAAAAAACAATGTTGCAAAAATTAAGAGTTTGATCAGCGACCGAGATAAAATTATTATAAGTTGTGACTATTTAAACATCTTTTGGATCCAATTTAGGGGAATGCCCTTTGAAGTTAAAATGTAACAGAGAACAAGATATTGGAAAGAGTTATGATTAATAACTACTTTAAGTAGCTAGTAATTAATTTTATAAAAGGTAGAAGAAAGAGATAGTAAAATTCCTACTAAAAGGTCGAGAATAGACTTTGAGACTCTCAATAGAATTGTAGAGTTTTTGCGTAATAACAGACATTAAACGCAATTATAATAAATTGTAAATATGCTTTGAAAATTCATAGAAAGTAAAGAGATGATGTTAAATTGACCAATTAATTGTTACACAAACCTTTAGGTACCTTGATAAAGATCGCAAAATTTGATAATTATCAAAGTTAAGGTCCTATGTTTTTTTTAAAAGCTAGAATTTTCCCGTACATTTCGTTGAAAGGTTAAAAAGTTAGTCAGAATTGTTAAAGACCAACTAAGAATCCAATTGAGAGTTTACAAAAGTCGTTCTCCACTAAAAGCAACCTTTGAAGATCAACGATAAATTCAATTGAACAAAAATTACATTTTTCAACTGACGGTAAATTCCGCGAGCGATAAAAGGCTAAAATGGGGTTAAATAGATGAAAATGTCTATTTTTAGCCCATTCAAAGTTTCTATAAACTAATTTTGGCATTTTGAATCCACAAGTGAAATTCGTTTGTCAATTTGAACTATATTTAGAAAGTTATATTTTATGTCTAATAGTAAATTAGATTTTGAAGTTAATTGGGTTTTTTTTCCTCAATTACTTTATAAGGTGGGGATCGCCAACTAATAACTTTGACAAATTATAAGGTTCGTAAGACCGAGGGTCTAAATTCGATTATCGCGAGCCGTGTTTTTAGATTGTTTTGTTTTATATAAAAAGAGGCTCATATTCTCTCAAAAATGACCAATTTTATCACTTGAATAGGAGGTTTCATGGTGTTCTAATCCTTTTTTCACTTTTAATACATCCTTTTTGACAAGATGTGTAGCGTTTGTTTGTGTTGTTGCGAAAGAGGATAAATCCTTGAAGAGAATAAATTGCAATTAGTGGAAAATTCTTTTATTTGTGAGTTGTTATATAACACTCTAATGAAAGAAAATTCCAATTAGCACCTCATTCCTCTTACATTTGGTGCAATTGTAACCGTTATTGATATATATTTTTATTTTTGTTGTTTAATTAATCATTCTTCACATGTACTTCTCTCTATGTACTAATCTATGGGTTGTAAGAGATTGTAAAGGATATGGAGTCTGAAGTGTGAAGAGTAAAGAGCAACTTGTGTATGTGTTTTTGTGTGTTCGAATGTGTTTATAGGTGTGTATGTGTGTATTTGGGCGGAAAAAAAAATTGTGATTAATACAAGGGGTAATATACCGTAAAAGATATTCAAATTGAGTATATGTGTGGAAGTGCCGTGAAGAAGAGTCAAAATACTTCAATTCAAGTATCAAACTCATTCAAATATAATACATACACTCAAACACGTTCATACTCTCAAAGATGATACATACTCTCAAACATCTTCATTTGAATAATAAATAAATTATTTTAACAAAACTTCATCTGTCCATATCATCAATAATAAGCATTCATTGAAAATGAAATTTATTTTTTTATAAATAACATCAAAGATAGAAAAGCATGATGCGGTTAGTTTTTAAAAGAAATAATATTATTAAAAAATTATCGCTAACTGTTTTTCATAAAGTAAAATAGATGAAAAAACATAGCATAATTTCATCCATGCCTAGCTATTATTCTGTAAATTCATTTTCGGTAAATTTTATATTTTTATAAATGACATAAAATACAAAAGAGTATAATGTAGTTAGTTTTTAGAGAAATAATTCAATTAAAAAATAATTCCACGATGTCTTTCAAAGAGTGAAATAGATGTAAACATTGTAGTAAAACTTCATCTATTTGTATCTTCTAATCTGTACATCCATTTTTGGTGAAATTCATATTTTTATAAAGACATAATACGTTCTAAAGCATAGAATAATTTATTTTTCAAAACAATTTAAATTGCAAAAAATCACATCAGCAGTCCAGGAATAAAACTGAAAATTGTAATTTTTGACTTGAAAACCACTCAAAACATAAAAACTCATAACTTTTGCATATCTTGTTTAAATAAAATGTATTTTAACATTTTGGAAACATTATGAATTGTATTTTAACAATATCCAAAAAAAATCAACAAAAATTGTAACTGTAAAAGTGTCTATTGCTTGAAAGGATTACTAAAAACTTGGATAGATAATTAACTTAATATTTGATAAAAACTTATCAAAATTCTAAAAAAATTATATAAATTGTCACTTGTCTCACTTACGAACTCGTATGTAAGATAAATGGATAATTTTCTACTCACATGAGTCAAGTCTTTGATTGTTGCGCATTTGAGAGGAAATTATTTCTGAACAAGACTACCAACTATGCCGTGGAGAAGTCTTGCAAGGAACTCATTAGCACGTTCATGTCGTATTGCGCTCTCCACTCGTAGACTTTGATGACAAAGAAATGCGTGTGTTATAAAGTACGGCCCATATCGTCATTTTCTTGGAGTGCTATGAAAATATAATCCTTGTGGTGGTGCTCGATGAGTGTGAAGTTCTTCTTGTTGTTACAAACGAGGAAGTTAGGACTTGTGTGCTCACAATGCCTGAGACACATATAATTTTTGAACTGGTTGAATTCAAACGTCCAGGTTGCAACGCAGTCTTTGAATTGCCACATGGTTATGTTGTTAGATTCCATCTCGTAAATAAATGGAGTCTCTCTGAGTGGATTCTCGGGGGGTTCACTGGCGAAAATTTTAGAAACAATGTGCGATAAAAAATAGGGTCCAATATATTCATTGTAGATAAATTTTGTAAAAAATGTACATGTAAAATAGGGGATTTTTAAAAAGTGAAACATGTTTACATGTAAAATACCATCACATATAATATTCTCAGGCTTTTTACATGTAAAATACCATCACCTTATAATATTTTTTGCAAGGTAAATAATCCCCCAAATAAATAGGTCATTATCGCACGTGTATGCAAAATATACAAGGGAGTGCTCCCCCCGAGAGTGGATTTTGACAGAGCTCTATGAATAGTGTTGTGGACCAGTAGTCATAGTTGTCTAACTCAGCCATTTCAACACATCTGAACATGACATCGGAATAGCAATTTTATTATAGGCTTTTCACAGCTCATGGATCTTCAAGTCGATGACATCATAGGTCCTTTACATACGTACAGCTTGTGGTCTTTTTATTTTGATCAGAATGCATCTTTGAATCGAAAATGTGTAAGGGGCAGGTATGTAATTCTCTTTGATATTGTATATTATCTTCTTGATATTTAGAGGTTTCATAGGGATATATCTATATTAGTTAATGCTTATATAGTTTTGTGTATCGGATTTGAGAAATTTATCTTTAAGCCAAAGATATCCTCGTTTGTCTCCAACACTCTTTTTATTTTATCTACTGTTAGTGTCTATGGTTGGATTTTATTAGGCTTATTGTTGTTAGCAGCTATCCTCAATTCAAAAATAACTCTACGCTCTGGCTGACATTGAGATGATAATTTCGTTACTTTGTTAGTAAATGTGTTAATTTTTAGTGCGTGTCGTTTGGGACTATCTTTGACTTGAAGATAAATTTGTGCATTCGCATGAATATCTTTGACTCTAGATATATCTTCAAGTCGAAGATATTCCTGCTAGAGTTCACGATATTTATTCATGTTTCTTAGTGCGCTATCAATTGCTTGATTAAAGTTATCGTCGCGCCGAGGTTAATTTTCTTGGTATCCTATATAACTATCTAAAGCTCGTGGTGTATCTTCTTTGTCTCAAGGATTTGTGTTCTTCAATTGAAGATAGATATCTTTGTATTGAGGATATATTTGTTTTAGTCCAGAATATATCATTGAGACGAAGACATATATCTTTGAATCGAAGATATATATCTTCGACTTAAAGATAGATATCCTCGTCTTGAAAATAAATATCCCCAACTCAAAGATAAATATTCTCGAGCTTGATTATAGTTATCCTTGAGTTAAAATAATTATCTTTGACTGAAAGGCATTTAGGCTCAAGTTGAAGATAATTATCTTCGATTTTGCAAGGGTGTATTATTGTAATCAGTTCATGTCTAAATATGCATAGCTGAATCAAGTTTTCAAACTATATCACTAAATTGAATGACCATATGAATGATATTTTGTTAGAAAAACAAGTAATGGTATGTATTCATGCAAAAGAATGAAGAGTTCTTTAATGCGTCCTTGAAATATAGAATTTAGGATTGACGCACAAAATTCAATGAATAAAACAGAAATCAGCAATATTAAAGACTTCACCTGAAATCCAACCTACACTATAAAAAATCTAAACTACACACGGACACATACACTAAACTTCACCCACTCACGCACGCACACACACTACACTGCACCCACAAACGCACTAAACAAGACACGCACAGAGCTACACCCCTATGAATAAAAGTCAACCAAAAATGAAATTGAAAACAAAGATGAAGTGTTTTCACCAAATTGAAGAACTAAAGTCCAATCTTGTCCTTAGCGATTCCTTGTTGCAGGTGGCCTCCTAGCATGTTGAAAACTTTAGCAAAAAATTTAGAATCGAAGAGCATAAACTCTATATTAAATAATCTGAAGACACCACTATCTGCAAACACCAAAGATAGCAAGCTATACAAGATCTCGTGATGACTTTAAGGATTTCTAAAATGCACACGTGGAATTCGGGGGTCCACGGGTGCAGATTCATCGGAAAGTATTATGTCCCTAAACGTACAAAATGTTGGCTGTAGTTTTCTAAATGTGATGAAGTGTGGATTTGTGAGATTTAAAGATGTTAAAAATTTGGACTCTATTTGCAAGAAGGTCGTTAAAAAAGCCAAAAAGAAATTAAAGAAAGCAAAGGTATTATTGGATGATGAATAGACGAGTGGACTGTTTGAAGGACTACAAACAGAAACCAAAAGTTTAGGCCTTAATTACTTCCATTTGCTTTATAGGTTGACAAAACTACTCATTGCACTATTACTAGTTAGATGCTTGTGGAGCTTATGTATGAACAAAAACCCATAATACCTGCTGAGGAGTCTATTATTACATGGGTATTTCTCTCATGGAAAGATGAATGATTGTAAGCTACGGTCTAGCAAGTGGGGAGTGTAGCTTGAGCAGCTAAGGGCCGTCCAACTCATACACTAGCGTTGTAATGTGTACCTCTCAACTTTCGAGTAGATCACAAATTTCACCATCCCAAAATAGGGTTTATGCTAATACTTTCACTTTAACAATTATTAAGTTAATTTCAAGACTTTGGGCTTTATTCAACAGCCTTTTTGTATTTTACCCAACATGGGTAATTAGAGCCTTTTTTACATAACATCCTTAGCTAGGTTTTATGAAAAATGCAATTTATATCCCAACTTTGAAATTGAATTATTGTTTCATTTCCGAAAAAAATAATCCAAAAACAAAGTTTTAACTGCACGAAAATCTTAAAAAACAAAAAAGCCACAAAATAATTAATTAAAAAAAAAATTAAGCGTAATACCAAAAAAATAATATGGTAGCTTTGTACACACTTGTGGTATGTTGGTATAAATTTTTGAAGTTCAAATTTGACCCCCTTCTAACATTTTCTATAAAATAGGTGCACTTTCGACAAGCGACACGCTACCAAATCCAAGTAGAAATGCTTAATTTGGATAGAAAGATTGAAATTTTGCAAACTTTATTGTGGTAGACATCTAAACATTGGAATTCTAGAAACAATGAAATTTGTTTCGTCACAAAATTTCATTCTAATATTTATAGATGATTTTCCAAAGATTGGGAAAGTGCACCAATTTGTTGACCGCAACAAAAAGCTTGAGTGATTGTAGCTTGCAACCACCCTGATGGTATCACACATGAAACTTTTTTAGAGCTTTGTATTAGATAGCTTGACAGATTTCCTGACGATCAACAAATAGCATTAGAAAAAATTAAAGTTGTAAGACTGACAAATAAGAAGAGATTTTATAGAACTCATCGGTTGAAAATCAAATAAATTAAAGAGGGTGATTGGGTTTTAATGTTTTATAGCACCTTGAAGTATTAACACAGCATTATGAAAAAGTTTGCTAAACAATGATTTGGGTCTTATATGACTAGTAGTAAAGGTGTATGATAACGTCACTTATTCACTTCATTAGATGGTACTCCCTGCAGACTCACTGTTGCAGGCAAACGGATCAAAGCTTTTTGGCGCAGAGATGGAAGATTTGATGTAGAAGGTTTGAATGCAATATTGGTTGCAATGCAAGATCAATAAGTTGATAAAGATGAAGAAGATTATAAAGATTAGCTTGATAGTGAAGATGATGAAGAAATTCAGTGAGTTTGACACATACCGGAGGTTGTGTAGGTTAAGACACTACTAGAAGTCTGTGTCCTAATCAACAAAAAACCAACCGAAAAGCGTTGTCATACCAGTTGTTCCGATCGCGTTGGTCTGGACAGCCCGCAACCCAAATCTGTTGATTTAATTCTGTTGATTCGGATGCGACAAGGCCTTCTCATCAAGCCTTTTTCACTGCCACGTCATAGGTCTGCGCTGGCGTGAATGGCGACGTGGCATGCTTTGCCACGTATATAGAAATTACAGCGTAGTTGATTTTCTCACCAATCCGGATGCATTCAGTAAATTTACGCCTACTATTTACATACACTTCGATTATAGTAATTTCGATATTCAGCGACAGTAATACCTAAAATTAGACATATGTAATTGGAAATGTTACCCGCCATTTCACCAGCACACGTACTGTTTACCGTTGAATTATCCCTTTTATTAAAAGGGGTTTACTTAATTAATCACAATCCGCCCACATTACATTTACAGCTCTGCTAGCTGCAGGTTTAGAGGAGATAAAACTTGCCCTCTTCACTTTGGCATAAACTCCAGATAAGCTTCTACAGTAAATATCATTTCTCTGGACTATGGCCGTGATCATTGGGGATTTACCCTTCCCAATTCCAGTGTATTCAAAATTTCTATCTAATACTTCATCAACACTTTTATAACTCAATTCACTATGCTACACCATACCTAAATATTACATGCTAAGCATGCATTACTCTTATCATGTCACCGCTTCTATGAGATCAACCTCGGCATTCTGCATCTTGCTCTGTCATTATATCTCCATGCCTTAGGCGCTTCACTCCACTGGGCGTAAAATACATCTACATTTCCAACATTATCGCCGTCCTGCTGAGTAGAAAAATGAATTTCTTCTACGTAGTCCCAGAAATTATATTCAAATTGAGCATACTCATCAGCATAGTCATTCTCAGTTTATAGAACAACTCCCTATTTTTATAAATCACTGCCCAATCGTTGCATATTGTCACCAATTTCGTTGAGTTAACAAGCTTTGGCGCTAGTTCAAATTGCCACACCTCACCACCTTCATCCATACAGGCAAGCATGCCTTCCATTTCCACGAATTCCACCTGCAGGCCTGTCCCATACAATAGTAACTTGGCATTTTATAGAACAAGCTCATAAAACCAGAGTGAGAATATTTGCTGACGAATTCCTCTGCATAAACTGTATAGTGACCTCCAGAATGAACAATAACAGCGTTCCTCATTCCGGGCGGCGATGCCCTCCTCATTCATACCGCAACAGAAGTCTGTGCTCTGACAAGTTTTCGAACACAACTTCAACTTATTCATCGCACTAGTTTATCACAAAGTATGTTGATTTCACCAGTGCTGCAATAATTAGACGGCCCAAGCAGTGGGTCTTAGGTTTCGGTCTACGCTACCCGATCAAACCAAATTTGCAGTAGCTGACTCTGTAAAATTAAAAGGGATCGATTCATGTCAACATACCGTTATGCAGAACTATTCATTGAGAGTAAAGAGTACTACATTTGATACCCACAAACGAATTAAAACAAATATCATGCGATTATAACGAGAGTCAACGTGGTTCGGTAAATTGACATCACTGGGTACCAGGACCAGAAGTTTCATACCTTGCCAACATTAAAGTTCTTGGTGTCATTACGTAGCCATCGCAAGTATCTGTTAAGCTTCGCTCCAATGATAGTTCCGCATTCGTAGAGAACCCAATCTGCAGCCAGTTTAAAACCCCGATAACCTTAACATCGCAATTTCTGCAACATGCGATACCATGCCTGCGGGCATCACTCAGATTAATCATACAGTGCTCTAACCAGTATGTGCTTTCATCACTCAAATTCAAAGAGAAAAGCGTCTACTCTATGTACAGTCGATAATGCATTAGCCTTAACTGCCAAACTGTTTTGACGTTTCTACTAAACGGAGATCCAGATGCATGCTTACAGCTCACCACAACAATTACTTTGCTTGAATTATTAACTAGGCTACCTCGGTGGGAGATGATAGTGGCACACAATGAGAACAGCATAGGACACACCATCTTCATGTTTGTTATATTCACAAAACGATCATAGCATACAGTTATAAGAGGGTCATCAAAGTATAGCTCCCGAATACGAAAAATGTGCCTGACATGGAAAATTCGTCAACCATATTCACTTTACCTTCACAGAATGACGTTTGCTTCTTGTTCCAGTTTGCCGTTGATACCGGGGTTACTTTACCCTGCTGCAGCTTATACTTTCGTCTCTCCCCAAACACTGGAGCTGTAATCTGGGCAGAACCTGAGCGCTGTCGGCTTTGTCAAAGAAGCTCTGTTGCATGAGCCGCATATTTACCATGGTGGAAGGGAGTGCCTCGAGGACGCATGTTGTAGTGTTCTTCATCTACATCCAGTGCCTGCTTCTCACTTTGATCAGTACAATCGGTGAATAGTTACCCTGACACAAATATTGTTACTATCGGTGAATAGTTACCCTGACATCAGCTACCTGTTTCATTGATACAAGAACATGACACTTTTTATCAGTACATCACATCCGACTTCCGGTACAGTTTGCTCTACATGCTCACATCCAAACACTCTCTTAAAAGTGCTGGTTATTTCGCAGACCATGAACTCAGAATTCAGAGCTTCAAAATAGAAGATGAAGATACATACATGAATCGATCTGGACACTATTGTGAAGTATTGCTCATATACTCCAATCAGTAAACAGAATCGCAATATGCAAAGCACATGCAAAATCTTTGCAAAGAGCTACTGAGAATACACTGCGCATACATTGAAGTACTTCAGTATGGAGTAAATATTCTTCATGACACTGAAATATATAATTTCTTTTTATTTCGTAAATACCGGAATAACAATCTCGTTCACAACAACAATTATTGTCAAGCTGCACAAAAAAGGACCGCAAATATTGATTGCTAAAATCCATTACAGTCACTAGTAAAACACTTACGGCCTTGGCAGTGTAGTATGACTACATAATTGGCACTGAACCCGAGACGTGTCAAAAAAATCAAGTGCCATGACTTGTCCATCGGGAATGTGCAATTTCAGGGCCACGATGGGGACGCCCTACGGTATTTTCATCCGCAGTTTCGCTCACGCTGGTGCAATGAGTTTTTCCCATTATCAGTTTCTCATAGATTATGTTGGACTTCACACTTTCAAAACCATCCCCCCCCCCTTTTTTAGCAGCACCGGTCGACAGCACATACAATTTCTTCGCTTTCAAGTTGCGAAAAACCTGAAATCTCCCTGTAATACAAATCGTCTCGTGATCAACTAAAAACCTGTCCATGTGAACATAGACTGACTGAATTCAACGGATCAGGTGTAAATCTCAGCCTTGTCTGTGGAGATTGTTATCTCCTCATTCCTGTCAATGTATCATAAAGTTCAAACAACTCGTTAACTATTACATTAAGTTTTATGTACTCATTATAAACAACACTTTCGTATGACATTCATAATGTTGCTTCCGTGACATTCGACATGATCCCCTCCTGAAATTGCTCGCGAAATTGTGATTCAAGTACGTTACTAAATCACAATATAGACACTGCATACACTCTAAGTTACAAAATATAACCCGCTATTTCTGAGAAATCTATAACGACATCAACTCCGAGAACACTTTATAACATTCACAAAATAAAAAACAAACGAAGATGACTCGTCCAACATTTCCACACTACCACCGTCGTGCTACATCTCCGAATCTAAACATAAAAAATCACAGTTAGACAAAGAAACACTCACCATAGCTGTGAATAATGTCTAAAAAGCCATACAATCAACAAAAATTAACTAACAATGTATCAATGCCGCGAAGATGAAGTCCACAGGCACGGACTCCTAGGAGCAACGACATTCGATTTCAGCAATTCCCTTTTCAATTACCCACCAACAGGAGTAGGGGGTTAGGCATTCTCTGTCACTGTAGATGAAAAATCTCCACACGCGCATTTAAGCGCATCATGCCCGGGCATAGCGTAGCTTTACGCTTCCCACGTGCGAGTGCACTAACACAGTCCAGGCACTGAGAGACGGGGTACCTTTCTGCCATCCACGCTGGAAAGAGCATCTCTACACAGATTATGAACCTGTTCCTAACAAAACAGTACTGCTATTGTGAAATTCAGATGATTGGCGCTGAATATGTCAAATCATTCATGTCATACCTTTCCTTCGCAGTCGTGTTTCAATTCGTATTGCACCAAAATCACATATAATTCGTCTATTATGGTATTTATTACGCACTACGCATACGTTGTTATCATTCAACTTCAGCGCCCATACAAAACACGCCACTATCACGATAACTGTCTACAAACATCCCCTACAAAGTCACAATTGCCATAACATTACTGACATCTGTATGGCTACACTGTCTACATGCTTTCAACTTCAGCCTCTACCCTGATTTCCACTACAACCTCTTTTACTTGATCTCCCACATAATTATAGAAATATATCATTTAGTACGTCTTATAGAACCCTACCACACTCAAAAAAAAACATTCATCCCATCTGTTTCTTCACTCCCTCAATAGTTCAACATGTAGCCCAAATCTAGACTTCTCGTTCATTCCCTGAGATGCTCCATCGTCCCAAGCTATACGGAAAGTCCCTCAATTGAAATATTCCGATTCTTGATGCTGACAGAGGGTGGCTCTGACATGCATCAACAACACTCCAAGTTCTTCAATCCAACCATAATAATCGTTACTGACTTGTCCAGTTTCATTAGATGTTCCTATACAAGCATATAAAAACATATCCAATCATACCGTATAGATTATACCAGCCCTTGTCACCTCAGACTTGCTGCATACAACATCTGTTGTCGATTGTCCTCTACAACTATTACGTGCTGCGTATTCTGACATTGTATCTTTTGAAGATCTCACCACCCAACACTGAAGTGATTTGCAAAGATTCTAAGTTTAATTCATCAAAGCAATTGCCTTCACTGACGATGATGCTGCCTCTTTGGAGTCTTCCGGCCCTTCCCTAAATTTGCCTTCAATCTTTCAATTTCAGCTTCAAGTTTCTTTATATAATTCTGCTCTGATTTCTGTTGTGCTCCATTGTTGATGGTGGTGGGGCTGTGGGAAGCACTCCCTCCGGTGCCTATTTCCATGGCTTCCTCAATGAAATGATTGTAGTCCCCGGATTTATCCTTCACCAAATACAACAATTACGCCACGGTTATGTTCACATCTTTATCATCTTTGCAGTAATACATGCCTTGTACTCACTACATATAGTCAAATAGAATCATGGACCTTACGTACTGTCCACGCATTTATTCTCTTACATATAATTGAAGCGCATTCTTGTGTCCCACTTCCAACTCCTTTTTCGACTATGCACAATACATCCTACCTACCTGCAACTTCTGAAATGCAAACCCCTCATCCCTCACTTCATTTACACTATCCGGGAAAATATTACCTTTTTCTTCTGACTATGATGCTCTTTCCTTCTCGCATCATTACCTCCCTCACTCGCATTGTGCTCTGTCAGAGGGCTTCGTGACGGTGACCCCGGCAAGTTTTCATCCGACAGTAGTTCTCGGGACTCCTTCTCAAGTTTGACTAGAGCCCTTCTTTTCTTATATCCCCCATATCCCTTGTCTCGATTCAATTCTTCCTCCATTTCATCGGGATCTGGAGACCGATTGAATTTCTCGCGAAGTCGCTCTCGCACGCCATTGATCCCTCTTGACCCTGTTCTCCCATATGATTTGCGCATAGAATTTGCGAATTTTCCTTGCTCCGACCTCTCCTGTTGTTGTTTACTAGCTTCGTACTTAATAAGCCTTTCCCATACTGCATGGTCAATGTGAAGCGGTTGGGGTTCCCCTTCCCGTATCAGTTTTATATAATCCGACCGCTTTTTCGTTACTGCCCTACCCATCGTTGTTATGAGGTGAGCGTCATTTAAGGTTCCAGAGTACTCAAAATTTTCGTTCAATCTGGCCTTGAGAGTGGTCATTGCCTCATACGTTTGATGACGTATATCTGTGCATGACGGATCCAAGCTGGTAGCTAGCTTACCAATCTCTGCCACCCATGCTGGCCTTCCAGGCCTGTATGGTATCCCTTCTGCATCTAGAGTCAAATAGAAGGCTTTTTAGCCATCCCTCTCTCGTCTTGCTTTTTCTTCCTCAAGAGCTGCCTGCCTGTGTCTTCTTGCTCTCCTGTCAACTGCTCGTTCGTGGAGATAATCTTTCTCTACTTTCACTGTGTCTTCTCTCCTCTGTGAAGCATGTGCAGCTCCGTGAGAACTGGGCCGCCTGGATACATGGGGCGATACTGGCGTTGATAAATACGGGCTTCTTCTGTGCCTTTCACGATGCTGTTCAGGTGACCTTGATCGACGGTTATGATGAGTGTTGTCGTTGGACTGTGACCGCACTCTGTGATGTAATACGGCACTTGCAGGGCTGCGCCTACCATGTCCAGATTCTGTAAGTAACAAGATATGAGTTAGTTCAATTTTTACTACATTGAAAGCACTACCGCGTCGTGTTACTAATTCACCAGTATAATAGAGTTATCATTTAATAGCCAATTCTAATATTTTTTAACTTCTCTAAGACTGTGGTTGTGCACTATGAACTCAATACTTTTATTCAATCACCAAAGAAGGCACTCAGGCTGAAGAAGGAACCACCGCCTCGTTCAAACTTCAGCTGCGTAATAGTCCTTCGTACATAGCGGTCAAAGTCAACTCGAAATGCCAAATTAAAAGTATCCATGTCATGTATGGAGCAATGCATATGCAAAAACCATAAAATGACACTGTTGGCAAGAAAATTGATTACTACCCCGGTGTCTCATTGCGCGGTCATATTCATAATCCACTAACCCTGTTCGCAAGCGTCGCGCTCTGTCATACCCAGGACTTCGTGAACGAGTTCGACGAGGGCTTCGTGTGCGGGACCTTTCGTAAGATCCATGGCGACGACGAACCGGGCTTCTAGAATACGAGTTATATGGCTGCTTGTGTCGTTCTGCTCTACGTCTGTATCTTGGCATATTGATATTCTCATATTCTCTTCTTTTTGTACGCTGTGAAACAATATAATTCAATCAGTACTGGGTGACAGACAATTGTTTCATGTATACCAACTCCACGTGATAAAAAATGATAGTAAATCTGGATAATCTTACACTGCGATTGTAGTACGTGCTTGGTGAATCATGCCGCGTATCTCTCCGCCCTTGACGATCGCAATGTACTGGGCTCGAAGGTTCTAACTCTACTTCAGTTTGGGTCGCAATCTCCGGTCTCTCTGTGCCAAACTGCCTCTGCGAACGCTTTGGTGTGGTCGTCGGTTCTTGCATATTACAGTCCAATGCTTCAATTCCGGGCGTTTCGAATTCGCTACTTGTGTCATCGTCCCTGTGTGCTTCAGGGAACTGTAATTTCTCAATCGGCCAATTCTTATTCAACTTTGTACAATGGCAGATACGATATATTAGTAAGTCCCCCAATTCTGATGTACTCATAAGAGTAACAACTTCGAGCAACGCACAAAATCGTTCTGAGACACTGAAGTTATCAATGTCACATTATCCCGTAGTATAGATTGAATTTCACTTTCAAAATACCCGGTCTCAGCCCCCTATTACTAATACCTATCACAAATTACCTTCATCATTTATTGTATTTTCGTAGTTGACAAACAAGAGTGTAATCCACAGTTATAGCTTTGTTTACTACGATCTACCATTTTCCAAACATCCCCATGCATTTCCTTACCATCCTCATTATCGAATCTGAGGTATTAAATACACTTGGATAAACTCATTGTTTTCCCAGTGTACTCTAGATTCATGTCGGACTACTTACGGCCTGTCTACTGCTGCAGTTGCACATACTAGTACACAGATTCTGAAAAATATTGCATAACCACTTTCAGATCATGGTTTTAGGTGACAGAGTTACTGGGGTTATTGTTTACCAGATAGTACTTCTATTGGAAGTATTTTTGGAGAAAGGCGTGGCACTTGCACTGCTGCGGGTGGGCTCATCCTTTCAATTTGCTGGCCATCCCTAGAAATGGACGCTGTCGTGGGGCAGGATTTCCGAGTTGCAGGAGTTAATACAGTCCTGGTGATTCAGCCACACGCCCTTGCGTCTCCTTCGATTTTTTTGTTCATTTCTTCTACACTCCGGACGGGGTTCTCTCCTCGTCCTAGTAGAACATCGACTGTTGCTGCAGGCATAGGTTTGGTCTTCTTCATACCCTTTGCAGTCTGAACTCCTTTTCCTTTAGTGTTCCTACGTCTGCTACCACTTCCACTAGGCAGACTTGCGTCTTTTGGCTCTTGTACTTTGTCCAATTTAGCACTTGCTCTTGCAGCTGTTCTGGTCTCCCTTGCGGATGCTGGTACAGGTGATTTTTTTTTAAGCCACGGCTCAGGTCTGTCATCTGCTCCTAGAGTTCTCACCATATCGGATGAGGCACCCTGTTGAATGGCAAAATGAAAACAATTGCCTCTCTTAAAATTCATAACCTTACAATACAATATTACATGTGTATATCAAACTCCTGCACTTCTCTTTGTAATTTACATGGACTGCGACATGTACAATATACATTTATATATTTCAAAAATCAAAAGCATACAACACAATTCACATTACAGTGCTTTAAGTCATTGCTTTTATGCACCTGGGGCTTTTATGTATCTGAATCCAAGAATAATTTTTCTTCAAGAACTGCACTACTCGAAGCAACTTCTTCCTCTGGAAAGAGCAAAGATCACCGTTTAATATTATCATTACAACATGCTCTTCAAAGAAGCATTTGTATTCCCATACTCTATAAGATAATATCCAAATTCTATATGCCCGAAACCCTACTGCATTCCACGAACATATTCAGGTCACTGCAATGTCTATTTCATCCTCTGATGGACACTTGGAGAATTGCACATTCTTGGGCTTTGATAGTACTTTGCCTATGCTAATTGTAAAGATATGAAATGCACTATAGGTGGGATGTACCTGTGCAGCGGATAGCTCGGAAGAAGCTGCTGTAAGGTTACTGTTCCCAGTATTCAATAATTCCCTGAAATGAAATCAAAAAATAATGCCAATATACGTTTGTCAACATCAATGCTGCCAGTTTAGGGTAGGCCATAATCAAATAGCTTGGAAACTTGTTTACTTTATATAAGCAATAAATATTGCTTATAACTTATATGATGAATAACAATACAACAATTACAATTGACTTGACAGATAAGAGTAATGACACTAACCTAGAAACATCGGAAGCAATAGGTTGTTCGTCTGTGGACAGCTCCTTGTTAGATTTGGGTAATATTGTCTGGATTTCTTAAATTTTCTGTCCGATACCTCCTTCCACAACCTATAATATGCATATATACATTAGCTCTCTGTATCAAGCATAAACATCATTTATGTCCTTAAACATGTCTGCCGATATTATTCTCTCCTCGTATAATCAACCATTGCTATACATACATCATAAATTTATTCGACTCCAAATGAATGGTTCCTATACAGGGTTTATGAACAGGCGTTAAGGTGTGCATCTCAAAATTATTACCCGAGGTTTCTGAATCCTACTTTCAGTACATTGGCAAAATTGTACAACCCGGCTCAACTTCGCACTCTGAAGGCAATATACGTCACAATTTATTACATGATGGCCATTGTGCTATATAACTTTAGTACTGTTGATTTTGCGACACATCTAATATCATGGTTATGGAAACTATAGGTATGCCAACTATTGATGGCATCCCACGATAAGGCACCCTATTGACTTCTCAGTCATGGATGTACGCAATGCAGTAACTGAGGTATGAGAAACTGTTTTTTTCACAACTAACCAAAACTATTTTCCATTTAACAGACACAAGTCCTTACCTTGGAGGCGTCTTCCTGGACGGTTCCACCTGCATTGAAATTCTTTGTTTCAATATTTGAATCTTGCCTGCAGTGTGAAAATCACAATGTCATGAGTATCATGCTTTTTCAAACAACCATCTAACAATCAGTTCTACACTTTAATTCAAATTCATGTTTTGTACTTGATGTGTTTGATTAGCACAACCAATTCAGTGCATTGTATCAAAGCACAATTTCATTGAGTACATAGTTAAACATGGTACGTGGTGGAGGGTATCGTCGGTTTTGGACGCAGTAGCTTCTGTTGTGGAACAAATAATCTGGAGTGTTTCTTCCTTCTCTGATGCACCTCCTTCTAGTATCTGTTCACAGAAATTGTCATGAAAAAGTAGTGATTCTGTCAGCCACACAGTAAGTCCCCCTGTCACGATTTGATGCATCTAATGTATTGGCGCATGAGGACATGTAGTACACATTGTAAGAGTGTATATGGAAAACAACACTGCCCAGTAGTTCCAGATTTTCAGCAACATTAAGGTACTCTAGAATGGTGAACGATAAGAAGAGTGTTAGTTTAGGGTTTAGGCTAATCCGTATTACAGTGAATTGTATGTTAGCGTTGTGGATTTAGGTTTCGGGGAATGAGGATTGCGTAACTTACTTTCCCTTTCCGGTTCTGGCTATGCGTTCTCCTCACAACACCCTGTTCTGCCTTTGCTACCTGCCTCTGCAAATAACACGAGTGGAAGAGAGAGAAGTTGTTAGGGACTCGGTTAGGGAATTGTGTAACAACACCATCTTATATACATAGTGCAGGACTGCAACACGTAATGGGTTTCCTAAATTGTAGGAAATCTTACATAGCGTAACTCATGGTCTGGGTTTCATGAATTTCACCAACAATCACTTACAGGTATTTTGCTTAAGTTTTGCTTCTCCTTTGGTTTAGACGTACATCTGCTCGGCAAACTATGATTGTATGCGTCAGTGCCAGTGCTTCGTTGAACGGGGTATTTTGTGGTTCCAAAACCCTCCTCTCCTGCGCACCCGTTCTCCGACGAAGATAAATTGCTGGTGGTGGAGCTGTCGCCCTCTGCTTTGCTTGGGTTAAAGTCCGAATCATTGTCTTCTTCCGCACTGGAGCTCGAAAGTAAGTTGTCTTCGCCAGTACACGCTACAGCTTGCGGCTCCTTCAAAGCATGCTCTATATGTTTGTTGCTACGTGCATCCTCTTTGATGGATGTGGCGTCAATATCTTCTTCTGACGCTGTAAGCTCCACAGGCGAGGGAAATCTAAGTCATCCAGTTTTGTCGTATAACTCAACATCGCGCAAAGCCTTTTCGTTCAGTTTGTCATACCTGCATTGTAAGAGAACTACGCAATTAGACGAGTTGCACGAACTAACTTATTACATCTGTGATTTTTGCAAAAACACCCCTACAAGACTGATTCACATACCCAAAGATTTACCTTTCCTACAGACCTTAACGCCTACAACAAATTAAAATTCACACGCGCTACCAAAGGCCCTACTCATCACAGAAATTACGAAATTACCACTTCACTTTCATCAGTTTTTGTCCACGTATGCGGTTTATGCGCTTACACGCATCGTGCACCTACGCCCTTCTACATGGCCACATCAATGCAACAGGAATGGGCGAATAGAGGACTCAGCGAGCTACAAAACCGAACCAGGCGAGTGACAATGCAGAGATACCCTCAACTGTAAAACATTTCCCAAGGAATAAATCACCATGGATGAAGGCGCATGCAACTTTACTGCGGTCCACCGCAGCAAACGAAAACCGCAATTCTCTAAGCCTGCCATCCCCCCTAACAATGCGAGCTATAAACCCTGTGTACTTACTAAATTTTGATAAAACTAAACGGGGGTATTAAAGACGTCCGTGGAAAGAGGGTAACGATTTTAATCCATCGTTCCAAGTTTAGTTTCTCCGAGGCACACATCCCCATAATACTACCTACGTGTTCAGTGTTCGCTACACAGGGAAGAATTTGACGGTTAGCAGCGGCGCTAGGAGATAATGATAGCGTTTTCTCCGGTTGTAATGCAAGACCACAACAGGGCGCCTATTTTGACGAGGATATATTCTAAGTGTGGCGATACTGAGCTGTAAAACATGCAGATGCTTCAATTAAGAAGGCGGCTGCAATCTCGGCTTCACTTCTGCGCACATATTGACAAACTACCACCCCCACGTTCTGGCGCTAAATTTTGTACACCACACGATTACTTCGGGATCCTTAAAATTTCAAGAGGGTAGAATGGTAAGCTTACACCGATTCTTTGTGGTGGAGCGTATCGTCCAAATACTTCTGGTTCCTCTGAATGTTCTTCAACCGTAACAACTCATAGTTGTTTGGTATCGACATTGCAGAGTACACTTCTACTGTTGCTTTGCGAAGCGTCCATTCTGAAATCTTGTTGCTATCTCCAAGTCTATGATCTGTGCCCTGAATATGATGCAAACAGTTTCATGGAACGGGCTGAATATACTGCGTCTCTGATGTCGTCAATCTTCCAACACTCCTTCACGTCCTTGAACTTGGAGTACTGAACAAGCATACTGAAATCTTGCACTAGAGTCGAAGGTATACATTGCTGTGATCAACGAACCCTTTCGTTTAGTTCTTTAACACATGCACAGGGGAGGATGCACTTAATGCCCGGCAATTGCTGTAGAACAGCAAGCTGTGTTGTCAAGAATGATTACAGTAGATGCAATTGAGTTTTGTGATCGCTGTAGAATGAGTGGCGATATATGCATTTAATGTTGCATGAGTTAACAAAAATTAACCGCAGTTACGTAATTACTGCTGGTTTCGAGTTGTATGGTTAATATCGTACACTGCTTTTCTTACGCAGTGGACCTCTTTGTTGTAAATAAGGGTGTTCTGGGGTGCTGCGACAAGAACTTGTATTCTCTGTGTAGAATACTACATCCATCAGATTGGAACGTTTCTCTTCTATTCTTCTGAATATTGTTTTTATTTATTATGTTGAAAAATTGCACAGAACTCAGAGATATCAGCTATGTTGCCCAAACTGCAGGCTGGATACGCAATTATCATCATTTTATCATGGATTGTGAGTTCTAAGTTCAGAATATCACAACAAACTGATAATTTCTCAGTCTGTAACCCGCTGCTACTTCTCATTACAGGTGAGTTCTATCTCCTGTATATGCGCTTTAGCTACTCAGAAATATGCTTAGAATTGAGTGGACGTAGGTATTTCGGTTTTGAACATTGAGATGTAATTATTCGGGTATTTTGATAAGCACGTCTATTTATGATATAGAGTACATTCTTGTCACTAGCCTATATCGCCAAGTCTCTGAACTATGAGGTTTGTTGACTCAGGAATGTTTTGACTCCTGCAACGGCTTCTCCATATACAAGGCAACTAAGAGAGCGTTCAATGGAATTCAACATGGAATGCAGCCGGAACAGGCCTTCCAAAGGTAGCATTTCTAGGGATATGGTGGGCGGAGAACCTAGTTCGGAAATGTTTCATGACAACCCAGTTGTCATTTCCAAAATAAAACAATTTTCTGAGTGCCTCAAAAATGTTAGTAACAGTGTAGGTAAAAAGCCAAAACAGGAAGCACAGCATGTAGAGAGAAAATCAAAGAATACAAAGAGTGAAAAGAAGAGGAAGCTCGAAGAAATGCTTCTTCTCTCAGATTTAATACTACAAAAGTCAATGAGACTGGAGCTTCAATGTCGAATTCTCTTAGAGAAACTTAATGATGACACCCTTGGAGCTCCTATGTAGAGTCTTACTCTTTGGATATTCATGCTTCCGTGTATTGCAAACTTGCCCATGACATGATGAGTTTTTATATTTCTCAGTTGAATTGTTGAGCCAATGACTATATGTGAGTGATTTTTATGCGTACTTCTGTTTCATTACATTCTTGTCTTTGAATATTAAACGTAGTGACCTCAATTTATGTTATGTCCCTTTCAGGGACGTCGTTGGGCTCATAGGACAGGCAACACGAAACATAATTCTGTGTATGCTCTCAACATTTCAGGTATGACTCTGAAGTCCTCGCATTTTCTATTGAAGCACAACGTGTTGATGTGCATGAAATTTAAATCATATATCTAATGCATTACTTCACTATTACTAGGGAGTCTGGCCACATACAAAAACATTAATGAAAAATAATAATTTTGCAGTATAGGAGTCACCTTGCTGTAAATCTGTAAGTGATCTGGATGAGGGAATCCAAGGAGAAACATGTGAAGGGACTCTGACAATGATTACTAATCTGATGCATAGACTGCAGAAACGTGTATAAATAAACTGTATATGCCTTTTAGAATATGAATATAGTTTTCTGAACCGCATTACATGGCAACTCACCTATGGATTGATAAAACAAAGCAAATGTAATATTGTTTGTGTTTCTATGTGATATGCAGTGCACGTGTGCGTTTACAACATCATAAAATGACCCTAAACAACACAGTGATGACCACAACAAAAGAATGCATTTATTTTCTGTGTTGGCTGGACGTAATGCACTGAAGAGTATTCGTTTGAATCTGATCTTCAACTACCAGTGATTCTTATTACAGCGGCTGTGGACAACGCTGTACAGTACAAGGCAAGTGACAGGCCTCTGCTTCCTTTGCAGTTCATCAGCATAAATATGTGCTCGGTAGCATTCCAACCAATCTTGAACACAACTCTTTGTTTCTTTGTCATTCGGGGGACGTGGACATGAAGCCTACATTTACGGTTGCATAAGAGGATCCTAATTTTATAACTCAGGTTAGTACGGACAGTGATATGATTTTCCCCATAATTTTTTGAATGTTCTGAACATAGATTGCTTTACAGTATTGCATGCAATCTTGACAAACTGTGTGGGGATGGTTTATGTCAGCTTGGGAGTGCAACTGCTTAATACCAAAAAGAAGATTCGCAATCAAGAAGCTTCTTTGTTTGGTATTATTTCTAGACCAAAACGGTGAGTTAGGAAAAATGTGTATCCCTCAAGGTAGCATTAATCCTTTCACGCGCCAGTGTCCATATAATGGACGCTGGATTATTCCTGACGTGTCCCTTTACCACATACGGTGATGTTTTTAATTCATCCTAAATGCTCTTCATTATTGTACTAGTTGACTACTATTTGTACGGTTTGAATCTTCAAAATCATTTTTTGTGAATTCCAGAATAACAACAGAAGTGGTTCATGTCAAGTTTCATTCTTAGTTCAAAAAGTGAGACCTCAAACATGATATTAAGAAATGAGTCGAATGAAATAATGGAAACCATACCATCTTGTACCGCATATTATTCCAATTTCATTGCAATTTTTTTTAATTTCTTTGTGTTGTGTTTGGATTATTAATTGAATTTCAAGAGAAAAGCTTTCAATAATAAATAAAGAATGTTAATACTGAATATGTTGAATCCAACCTTACAGATGTTATCTTCACATTGACATATATAAATGTTCTTTGTACACCAAGTGCCTTTTTTATCAACCCTAAACATTTTATAACGAATCTTTGAAATTAAGTAACAGTATTATATATCCGTGGTAGTTCAGTATATACTTGGTGAATGCCTTCATTAGAAAACATTGATAGTACACATTAAATTACCGCATGATATAGAGATTGGAAGATTAAGATAAAATACTTACAGAAAATTAATAATGATGCAATGAAACTTTGGCAAGTGTATATAATGTCCAGAATCACTGCTGCATTGGGAGAACAAGACATTCAAGGAAATGAATCATACACATTAGTACCATCCTTAGTATACAAAGTGCTAATCTTCTATAGAACCATGAATTAGTTTGTAATTACATAACATTTGAGAAAGCAGAACTGAAAATTTGGAAGTTTCAATTCTGTCTATACAACATGAGTTTAACGTCTTACAGCGATGAACAAGATAACGAGAACGATAAGTAATGTGAAATGCATTAATGAAAACCCAAAGTTACATGCAATTATTTAAAATGTCAATTAATGTATACGTATACTTTAGTCTGGAATTGAGTATTTAGAAAACTGTGCAGCATGCGGCGAAGACTATGTGCAGCATATCACATAGAGCGGTCTTTAGCGAACAGATTAGGATTACCCGAATATCTATGTGCACGCAATCGATGCAGGGGCGCTTCAATCAAAAAAGTAGAGACGGTGGCAAGGCATCACATCACATATAGAAGAGATCCTTACTTGTACCCCGTCATGGTAATATTTGAATTTTGTATGAAGTTTCTCTATTTATTTTTCCCAATCCAATACAAAGTTTGTGTTTTATTATCACTTGTGTTTAACATGATGTAGAGGAACCGCATTGAATAAAAGTAGTAATGTTGTTGTGGGGTTTTCCCGGCTACCTAAATCACGTAACACATTAACCTTCAAATGCCTGAATGATCAATTTTTGCGCACGGTAAACCAACTAATGTTTTTCTTTGTAGTTTACACATTTGTAAAGTTTTTTTTTATTTTTAAAATATATTTCCTAAGTGATGTGAAGTTTCTTTGCTTCTATCACTTCGACAAATCATGATAATTTAAATTTTGCATAAATAAGTTAGAAAAAAACATATATTCTAGTTGAAATTTGGTTTCATGTAGGAAAAATATGAATTTAATATATTATTCATTAATTCTGATAAAAGATGGTATAGAGTATAAAAATTATGCATCAGGGTAATAGGGTCATGCATGTAATTAAGGGTTAATGTCTTTGGAGTCTTCAAATTCGCAATTACATTGTTGAACAACTCGTTACTCTGGTATATTCTTTTTCATAAGTTAATATACTACCTTAACTGTGGTGTTTGCACACAGACCGTAGATGGGCAAAATGTGCGGGGTCCTGCAGGTCCAGAACAAAGACATAGAGAGCAATACCGACAACAACGACGTCAGGATACAGAAGATGTTTTCACATGGCCAGAGGCAACCGCCGTGGACATAGAAAACATGGCTCGGGATGCATTTACACAAATGGAGGACATCCACAATGACGCAGTTCAAAATGGACAACCAGGACCAGTGGACGGTGGCGTTCCTGATGGGGATGAATAGTGGAACGAAGAGAATCTTGAAGATGTGGTACGGAAGTCCACCGAATCTGTTTTCGAGGGAAGCACTCAAAACCGTCTTCAATGCTGCATTGTATTGTTCTCGCTATGCAGTTTGTACTCAGTGCCACACACGTTTTTGGATGCACTATTAACATGGATAGCTGGAGATCTTCTACCGACCTCTAATTGTTTTCCTCGGACGTCATACGAGGTCAAAACTATGTTGATGAAGTTGGGCCTCAAGCACAGACAAATGCATTGTTGCCCTGATGGCCATGTATTGTATGAGGGGAAAAATGCAAACCTCGAACTATGCCCTCAGTGTGATCAACCTCGGTATATAGAAGGATCCAATAAAATTCCCCAAAGAGTGGAATATTTTCAGTGCGATATTTTCAGGTTATCAAACATTTGCAAAGACTGTTTAAATGCCCTGAGATTGCAAAGCACATGACATGGTATGATAGTCATAGATCACGGGGCCGAACGATGAGGTCTGTATCTAATAGTGAACAGTGGAAAACCATGGACCGCCTATATCCGGTACTTGCCATGGTATTGACAAACCTTCGTCTCGGGCTCGTAGGAGATGGTATGATCCCCTTCAAGAATAACGCCATAAAACACTCCACGTTTGTATTGCTGATAACAATCTACAACCTTCCTCCTTGGTTGCTAACGAAGAAGTTTTTCATATCTCTAGTTGTTTTAATTCAAGGACCAAAGTCACCAACGGTAGATAAGATCGATGTTTTCTTGCGGCCTGTAGTACGTGATTTATTGGAATTATGGGACGGAGTACCAGCGATGGACATGTCAAAACCAGAAGGGGAAAAGGGGTTCAGTCTTCGCGCTATGTTGATTTGGACTGTAAATGATTTTCCTGCCTACGGGCTTCTTTGAGGACAACAAGTGCATGGATACAAAGGTTGTCCCCAATGTGGTCCACAAACCTGTGCAGAACATTCTCTAATTCTAAACAAAATGATATATTTGGGTGGAAGACGGTATTTGGAAGGAGATCACAGATTTCGGAGTGCACAGGCAGCATTTAACAACTACCCAGAGTGGCGTTTGGCACCAAAACCAACGACAGGGGAGAGAGTTCTACGTTGCGGCAATGAAAGACAAGATTTTTTTAATAACGGAGGTGTGGAGAATTCGAACCTGGACCCTGTCAAGTTTCATGGAGTGAAGCGGAGGAGCATACTATTTGACCTCCCGTACTGGAAGGTAAGAATCTACTATTAGAGAAGTCAATGACTATATATCGGTTAGAGGAAGAAATTGATTGTATTGTGCAAATTTTTATAGTCTATAATATGTGTAGGTATTTTTATGAATCTCGATACCTTCATCATACACAAGGTTTGGGTTCTTATAGATGTCAATTTTTAACCGACATAAGCTTTCTACAAACCACACCCAAACCCTCTATTTTAAATGCCATTTTAAGCATGATTATGTTTGTACCTTACATTGGCTCTATTATAAGGTAGTATAGATCTCTCAAAGGCGCTCATTTGGCGTTCTTACAACCCCTGTTGTTGGAATGGAGTAGAGTTATGAGGAAGATTCTTCCAAAATATAAACAAACCCATGGGGTTGGCAATTTGGTTTGAGGGTTAATGCCATGTGGGGAACCGTATGTGCATAAAGAAACTGTAACTCAGTTATGTAGACAGAGGTATACTACACCAGAAAATGGTGTACAACAACAATTGAAAATAGAGTACAGGGAGCTTTTGTTGTTGAAGGTCAACTCGCATCTGACAGGAGACAATTAAAGCTCTGTACAGAATGCTGATGTTCCTTACAGAGTTATTAGCAATGCAAAATGAAACGACTGCATATACCATTTAAATATACTGTGAATAAAGAAGAAAAGTTTGGATGTCATGTAGAACTGAAAAAGGCGTATGAATTGTGTACAGAAATATTGGTCCCCATTCCCATAGACTGTAAATATGATTTTTGAAAATCAGTGGCCTTGGAGTAGTAGTTCTGGGAGGTAGGCATTCTGGAGAGCCTAAACCCTGTAACGTCCCAGTACAACACTTTTTCCCCGAAATGAATATAAAACGTTTGAAGAAAAACCAAAAAAGTAGTCAATGTTCAAAAAAAAGTTAAAAAATAAAATGTCAAGATCACATGTTAAACTAATATTTAACTAATTATGGACAAATTCATAGTCCATAAATAAGTCGGCCCTCAGCCGACAAATGCCAAATATGCAAAGGATGTAGAAATCGGACTAGGAATATAGAAATTGGTTGAATTTTCTTTTTGTTTTTTGATTTGAATATTAAAATCAGTGAACAAATACAAAATGCTCAAATGGAGCAGAAGAGAGTTGGCCCGCAGCCGATACCTCTAGCCTAACTAATGGAATAGAAGAGGGTCGGCCCGCAGCCGATACCTCTAGCCTAACTAATGGTATAGAAGAGAGTCGGCCCGCAGCCAATACCTCTAGCCTAGCATGAAGAATAGGAAGGAATCCTGTACTTCAGGGCATGTGCAACTTCGTAGTGTATCTGTCCAGGTCTACGAGAATGCTTCATATAGTCACTAACAGACTCAAACTGATGTAAGGGATAAATGAAGGGAATAATATCTGTTGCAACATTAGGAATAGTCCTGCTTGATGCGGTGAAGTCTCCCTGAAATGGCCATGGCATGTAGCATGCAGAATCATGAGTCCTGCGTAGAGAGAGAGGGCTAACATCAACGAGGAGGACTTGGTCAGGCTTGCATACATCCCTGGAATGGCGCTTATAATAAAGAGTGTCGAGAACCTTGTAACACCAGGGATAATGCTCAGGACGTTCACAATATTCTCTACCAAAAACAAAGAATAGCCTATCTAGAACGCCCTCCGGGAGGATAAAATTTAGCAAGAGTTTCAAGTCTCGGATTGGCATCTTAGACCAGAGGCCAACATGGAATCGCTCCAACAACATTGTGAACAACTTCCTAACACCAGGCCTCTTGACAACATTTCGATGAGAATTCTAACGATCCGGCATAACATTAGGATTGATGTAGCAAAGCAATCCTGAAACACAGAGAATGATATACTTCTTGACGGCATGAGGTTGTGCGTAATCAGAGTCCATGAGGAAATCTCCCTGAACAAAAGCAGACGAATAACTCATGAATATGGTGGTTAGAGAAAGAGCAAAAGCGGACGACAGTGAGAGAGAACGTAAGTAGCGGAACATAACGGCCGGCAGCCGACAACATAATAGAAGCTAGAATATGGAGCACATATCGGCTGGCAGCTGACAACAGTATGAACGTGAGAAATCCAGTTGAACGGCACAAATTGAAAGAATGAGAAAGATACAAAAATAAAAAGAGACAAAGAATGATGTGAAATTGGGCTGAAACGCTCATAATATTGAATAGAAGAAGAACCATTGTAATGATAATTTGAACAGTCATTCTTCTATAAAAATGATACAGTACTGACAAAAAAAGGTCCTCAGAATGTACATTTACAGGATAACAGCGTCCTCACAACTACACAGCCTGCAACAGAGTGACCAGCTACAGAAATAGATCTTCAACATTTACAATTAGTCGGCATTAAGTAGGTCCTCAAAAGTGCATTCTCTACGAAAATGTACACCTATGCTGAAGATATATAACCTAGGTGACTAGAAACGCTGGAAAAAATTCTATCGGCCGGCAGCCCACAAGTAGAGCCTCATCAACTTCGAGGCTGCTAGGTGCCGAAACTTGAAAATCTCCAACGCAAAAAAAATGGCTGAAGACAAGTCAACCTATTTGGCTAGCTCCGTCAGCTGTGGGTACCAGGCATCATCTGGATAAATGTGGTGTTGCCCATAAGTTTGGTGGGCTTGCATGAACTCTGGAACAGATTGTCCAAAGCCATACAACTTATACAAAAGGGGCATTAGAATTTGCAGTAAGAAAGGTTTGCAACCCTTCCTCAGCTTTGTCTCTGAGTACATCGTGCAGATAGGTGGGTGAAAAGCATTAAAGGGATTGTTCAGGGCATTCTTGCATGGGGAGTCATCAATGAGGAGGGTATTCTCTACAATGGCTCCACGCCTCACCAAATCAAGACGGAGCTGAAACAGGTACTCTAAAGACTTCAAAAAATATGGCTTATCGGGAAATTTCGTGTCTCTATAAGCACTTACCTTGCAAGTTCTCTGCCCAAACTGCAAGCAGTTTTCTAGAAGGCCAAGGACTTTACCTTGGATGAAATCGATCCGAGGAGCAAGGTTGTGCTCCATGACACAAGACCAAAAACAAATCTCCATCCCGGCGTCTAGAACCCAACCCAAGAATTTTTCTAGACCCGGTCGAGCCCTGGACTCACCCTTCTTCACCTTGTCGCCACCCAATATTTTAGGGTTGGAGAAGTGAATGAGAGTCCCATTGACGTCGAAGAGTAGAAAATATTTCATAGGAACTACCTGCGGTATTAGGGTGGTCAGAACTCGCCCTAACGCCTGGATTTGAGCAGTATCACCCTCGCCATCAATATCGTCTTCTCCGTCGTCACGGTCCGGTGACTCATATTCAGAGAACTCTGCAAGAGGATGAAGCATTCATTTGATGAGCGACAAGATAGCAGACAAGCACTCTAGACTCCATAGAAAATGAATGAGGCAGGATAGAAGTGAATAACTAACGATTATAATATGCATTGGCTGGCAGCCGATATTGCAAGCCTGTCGCCTGGCAGCCGATACAAAGCCAAGTAAAGGCAGTGAGCAAAATGCTCAAAATCATGGAGACACTAGATGGTAGGAAATCGTGATATTTTGTATTGGCTGGCAGCCGATACAAAGCAAAATAAATCTAGTGAGCAGAGTGCTCAAAATTGTACAGGCTATAGACACTAAGGAATCGTGCATATATAAACGCGGAAGGTTCTAAATGAGGACTAAGACGATACGAATCTACAATGGTAGTGCAGAATCTTGGGCACTCTATATACAATAGACTAAAACACTACTCCGTCGACTGGGACAAACCTCTAGTTGGCCGCTGTCGCTTTGGAGAGGATTGAGTGGCGGGCTGCGGTGATAGCTACTCATTCGGCTTGTCAAAGATCTGCCGCATTTTCAGGGAAGTCCGCCTCTGTGATCTCCGTCAACAGCAACCGCTTCTTCGATGTAGCCTTCTGAGAATCGGCGGACAGTCGGGATTTTCTTCCACCCCCCCCCCCCCCCCCGGGTAAGAAGTCGAGGATGTCGGCTGGCGGCCGACATGAAGAGGACCGGATTGCAATGAGGACTTCCTACCCTCCCCTGCTCGCTTATGACCAACATCGGCGCTTCGCGATCCAGGCACGATATGCGCCAAGCGCTTCGTGATAACCTCGGACGAAGGAGGAGCACGCAAATCCACTTGCATTGAAGCAGCACCAGAAATGTTGAGATCCTCTAGGCCGTCTAGCGCTTGCTCCCTCGGCGATGCAGTATCCGACATAGAAGAGGAGTCCTTGGTGGACTGCGAGGAAAAGATACCATGCCCATGCGTCCGAAGAAAGCCCGACGTATCCATCGGCGGCGGAGATAAAGTTGTAGCGCCCCCCCAAGCATACGATACTGACTGGGAAGATATGGTGGTGGCAGGCGTGAGCATCGGGGGAGTCTGATCAACCTCCTCCGCCTCTCCCAAACCCACATTGAGTGCGCCGTGTCGGCCGGCAGCCGATACAGGAGGTCCCGCTGCTGGCCCAACATCTTCTTTGGTTTCCATGTTATCGTTTGCCGCTGGCCCATTATCTTCTTCGGTTTCCATGTTATCGTCTGCCACTGGCCCACTATCATCTGCCGCTGGCCTAGCATCTTCTTGGGCTTCCATGTTATCGTCTTCGTCTTCGTCTGACTCGCTAGAGGGAGCTTGGAGGAGCATGTCCAAGTTCAGCCCCTTCATTCAGTGCTGCGCCTTTGCTACATCCTCCTTGGAACGAGCGAATTCGAGAACAGACCTGCCATTCCTCTGTACATACAGGGGAAATGAGTAGCAGTGTATCGGTTGGCGGCCGATATAAGACAATGAAAGAAGTAAGAAGATCAAGTAGGAGAGGATGATGAAGTGGGTAGCGTACCAGGCCAATCTCAGTCACGTTACCGCCTCCCCAGATGTTGATGATAGTGACATTGGTTGACAAACGCAGAGAGGGCTTGAGCAGCTTCTCCAGGGACTCATTGTCGACGCCGCAATCTCTGCTATTATAGTCACGACCTCCCTCTGGACACGTCTGGAACCAATCAACGAGCTTCTGGATTCTAGTGAATTTCTTGAAGACATCAAAGCCGCCCTCTAACGTCTTGGGATATGACAACGACAGTGTGACAAGTGGATAAGAGTCCATATCCGACTTCTTAAACCCAGCACGACTGGAGGGGTGATAGTACACAGTATGCACCAACCACGAAGAATCATTCGATCCAGTCAAATATGAGAGGATATCGCGCTGTCTCGAATCGCCGATGAAGAGCATTGGGACTGGAATCTCGGGGCGCTCCAGGCGCGTAGGCAAGTTGCCCTCATTGTCGTCAATGAAGGCTGAATCGTCGGGTTTAAACACTGCGCGCTTCGCAAGATCCATGATCTCTTCTCTTTAGACAGTTCTAGGGTCTCCTGACGATGAGTATGCAAAGAGCACAATCAACTTGGGGCAGTCCGTGATGGGGACAATGCATGCTTCACCCAAATCCAGTGCATGAAGAACGTCCCTGATGGAGTCCGCCAACACGCAGTCATACCGCTGCTTTGTACGAGTGGATGGCACGATTGCAACTAAGACCTTCATGTGGGCCTGGATAAGTTGATTAAAAATTGGGGGCACAACACCATTCTTGGACTTGTCCGTCGTGGGATTCATTGCATTCGCGCGTCCCTTCAACCACTCAGACCCATCTGTGTACTTCTTCAGGTCTGTCCAGACATTCCTGACCATGTCATCAGTAAAATCCTTCTCGTCTGCCAAATCGTCCCAATCTTTGTCAGCATAGAGAGTCCAGCCCGCGTCCTTGCACGGCAGCGGATACTGCTTAAGCTTCCACATCAGCTCGTTCTTAATCACGCGGTCGAGCTTCGTGTCACGACACCAATCTGTCAACGTGAGCCTGTCACGGGTCTTGCTATTGTTCTTGATGCAGATTCTCTTCGCAATAATTGCCTTTGCGCACTCGATGAGATCAGAGTCACGCAAACCCAAGGTTGAAATGACGTCCGTCTTCGTAATGTCCGTGAGCGGCACACGCTTAATCAACGCTAATGGCTCTTTACCGTCCTCTCCGATCAGCTCTCCAGCCTCCTATGCATTAAAAACTTCAATCCAGCTCTTCCAAGCCTCGTCGGTCTTACAAAACACGACGGGAAGCTTGCTGGATACCTTCTCCCCAACAATATGTGCCATCACCTGGGTCTTTGAAGTTTGCAGAATAGACATGGAGATGTGTTAGGACATATATCCAAGATGCGCCTATATTGGCTGGCAGCTAATACATAAATCGAATAAACATAGCAAAGCTCATATGACAACCTATCGGCTGGCAGCCGATACATGATATGACAAAGTGAAGAAAAGGAGAAGTGAGATCCTATCGGCTGGCAGCCGACAGGCAAGAAGCATGATGAATTACCTCAAATGCTGCTGAAGGCTTGCCACCACCTCGGTGTGGCTCAGGGCGTCCATTTCAGATCCAAGCGGCCCTACCAAGCTCGGCGCAGGAGCGGAATGTCTCCTTCGCTACCTTCTGCGCGATGTTCAAATTTAGAGCGTAGGAGACTCTCACGCAGACCTGCGTATCACGGGTAAAAACCAGGATCACCTCGAACTCGAGCAGCTCCTTGCATGCTTCAGAATCAGCCAGAAACTGCTCTCCAAGCTCACGGCATGCGGTAACAGTGTGTTGACCACCGATTATGTACCAGTGGGTATCCGGATGCTTCCACCACTCAACCTTGTATCCACCGGGCATCAGCATCATGGCATTCTCCGCGGGCATCAACTCCATGATAGGATCCAAGACCTTTTCTCCTATGTCCTCCAGCTCAGGCTTTCGCTTCAGCGGAAGAGCATGGATCTCAGGCTTCTTCCTGATTGCTCCATAGCCCTTGTAAATTTTCTTTACCTGCCATCACGCGATGAAGTGGGTCAGCTGAGTCGTATAGAAAGATGTCGGCCGGCAGCTGATACCATCAAACAACTCATACAGAAGGACAAAGACTAATAATTTACCTGGCCCAAGCGCGCGGTGTTAATTTTCCTGTACTTGAACTCGTCCGGCGCAATCCAGAACTTCTCGAACGAAATCACCCCTGGAAGCCTTCGTTTCTTGTAGGGAAACGCATGCCTAAGTCCTGCCTCCGACGCCTTGTAGATCGCGTTGACCTCATCGTCCTTTGTCTTTGTTGACAAGCGGTTTCCACGCGATAAGGCCTCATCCAGTGAGAGCTCTAGTTTCTTCCCAACAACGGCCTTGCTAAACCCCTTCCGCTCTGGCTTGCTGCTGCCCTCACCAGTTTCTTGAGCCGGCTCCGGACCAGCCTCTTCTCCCGTCCCCGGAGCACCTCTCTTCTTCCGCGGGGTGGCCTTCTTCTTCCCTTTCTCCTTCATCTCTGCCGCCTTCTTCGCTACCTCTTCTTCGGCCTCAAAGTCATTGTTAGCTTGGATTCGAGCCGCATTTAGTGACTCCCACGAATCCATGAATTCATCGCGAGATTCGGGGTATTCGCCCGCAAATGTCATACCCTGCTCCTTCGACGCCTGGCCATAGACATTTTCGGAGCACTTCCTCCAGGGAATGCATACTGCTATGTTGTCGGGCTGCCCCGTGGGGTCATTGATGGGCATCAAGCTGATCAACAGATCGACGTTCTCCAACTCCATCCCCTCTGCCACCGCAAGGACGCATCCATGCCCAGGCTGGCAGCATCCCTTCAGGTCGTACGAGCACACTATGTCGACTCGTTTCATCCTCTTCACCCTCCAGCAAAGACCCCATTGTTCAACTTCTTTGTTTGCTTCACATACTCTGCACGAAACAAAGTCCTCGACTGTCACATTCGTCGAGGCCCGCGGAGACCCAAGGAGCTTAGTGAGGAGACCCAGCTTTCTGCAAGATCAAAACAGTTATAAGTCTCTATCGGCTGCCGGCTGACACACAAAAACAATCACATGACAGACCAACTACAGTGCCTTGCATACTCTATCGGCTGCCGGCCGATACTACAACACTATGGGCACCCCAAGCTGATCCCTATATACTGACTTATATCGGCTGCCGGCCTATATATCACGATAAACCTTATGACACTACTCAAGAGTTCAAAGATAAGAGATGAGACTAGTACGCGCTATAGTATGTATTGGTCCACTACGATGAGTACTTGGTTACGATTGTATTGGCCGGCAGTCGATAGGAAACACTCTAGCTGCTGCCAGCCGATACAATCAAGCACTCCTAATCCACAAACAGGAATTTTCAAAATGTGGTGTATCGGCCGGCAGCCAACATCCGCTAAGACTATCGGCTGCCAGCCGATACACCTATCGGTTGAAATGATGCGAATGATAAGAAATTTGCGTACCTGGGTTGCGTGGCCATCTGATGGTCCTTGTGTCGGCTGCTGCACTCCACGTATCGGCGGCTGTATCATTAGTGTCGGCAGCTGCCTAAAGTGTATCGACTGCTGCAGCAAAGCGAGCACTCGACTGGCCGCCAGCAGGTAAGAGACGAAGGAGAGAAGGTGAGGGAGGGTGAGAGCAGAGGGAGGTGAGAGGGAGGAGAGAGGCGAGAGTGAAAGTGGGGGAGTGAAATGAGGAAAAAATGAGAGGGGAAGGGAGAGTAACCCCCCACCAGCGCTTCTCCAAGAAATGATGGCGCGAGCCCACCACGTCACACTATAGGCCGTCAAATCGTACGCCGCCAAAAGTGTCAAATCGGTCATTCCATCCATCCTATAGAACGCTCAACTACAAAATTTCATCCACCCTAACTCTCTAGGTGGCAATCATCATCAACGAAGAAATCCATCTCAAGAACTTCATCGACGATCAAACTCAATCCAAGAACTTCCAAGGAATTTGAAATTTTCTTGATTTGGGCGCCAATCGCGCATGGGAATTCCCCTGGGGTATGCATTGTGCTTCCATTTTCCTCGTTTCACTCTAGGATTGTTGCGCCAGCTGCGGACCTCTTTGATTTGGATCTCTCTCTCTCTGTGATACATTTTTGCGGCAATTTTGATTCTCGCTCGTAGATTGATCCTGCAAGTGTGTTTGTAGAGTGTAGAATTATGTGGCTATTGTGATTCTAGCATGTGCATTGAGCTTGCAAGGTTGCTGGTTTTGTTTTCTAAGGCGTAAATGAGCATTTTGAGCAATCATCTGGTGTAGAAACAGACATTCCCGCTAGGCCTGCTAGCGCCAGCCGATACCCTGCAGCACTCCAGCCGATATCGTGACTCTGAACCCATGGTCACCCGATCCCTGTCGGCCGCCGGCCGATACTAACTTCAACACGTATATTGTGCTGGTCGACTGGGGTTTTTAGGGTTTAGTGAAGAATTTCTAGGGTTTAGTGCCACCTTTTCTCCGCTAGGTAGTCGTTGTGTTTGCTAAGTTGTAGTGTCCACCCCTATCGGCCGGCAGCCGATACAATCATGAAGAGGTCACTAC
Source organism: Pohlia nutans (assembly GCA_022496805.1). NCBI lineage: Eukaryota > Viridiplantae > Streptophyta > Bryopsida > Bryales > Mniaceae > Pohlia > Pohlia nutans. The sequence continues at coordinate 4,686,587 of CM040106.1, read as the reverse complement.
CTTTGACGTTGGACACTGAACCAATCGACGCATTCACGAAGAACGGTGGTTGTGGGCGAGGGAAAGTGAGTAAGGGAGTGGTAATCGCGTTAACCCACTCCGGATTCTACTATGCCGGACATGCAGTTATCAGTCGTATTGTCTCTCGCGACCCATATCTCCTCGATGTCCGGGTTTTGGATGTTGCTGACAATATTGAGATGATTGTACCTTACCCACAGGTGACCTTAAATATCTCAGGCAATGTGCTGGGAGAAATATCGTGTGGGAGGAGCGATATGTGTATTCATATTTTTCTGAGAATGATACTGCTCCCAAGCCCGTCGGCTGGCAGCCGACACTGAACGCTACTTAGGAGAAGCCCATCGACTAGTTCCTTATTCTCACGGTGAACATGGAGGTAGCTCTTTTGCACAGTGACGGAAGTGACCATCGTTGTGCTGGAGTGAGAATCATTGTGGAGTGTTCTCCAAAGGGAACGTGGGAGGGATTCCTTGTTCCTCATAGCTTTTTCGTCATCGTTCGACTCATGACGGTGAAGAAGGATTCTTAGGCTTGGCGGCATACTGCAAGAATTCAGATCTTACTTCCCTTGGAGATTGCCTCGGATATAGAATCTTGTGGAGAGGTTACAAGGTCCGGCCGCTGGATTCATCCACTACAGAGGAACATCCTATCGGCTAGCAGCCGACACTGCCTACACTTAAGAGAGTGAAGCTCGAGGCAGACGACAGTGGACTGAACAGTGAATCACCAACAATCGAAGGCAGTAATAGCACTGGGAATGCACAGTCTGGTATCGGTCTTACGGAGTCCGAGCGCACAGATGATGGTGGCTCGTAGACGGATGTTCATTCAGCCCCGCTCCACCACAGCGTCGGTCCGAGCAATGGCTCTGAAAGTGATAGCTTAGGAGACGGAACTACTCCCGGCGCATCCTTTTTGACTGACAGCCAAGAAGCGGGTCCAGATTCGGGTCTGCCATATCCAGATCGGCCCCTCTAGAGAAATAAGTACTGCGAGCTTCTGAGCGAGGTTTTCTCCTTGTTTGGAAGAGCAATGATACAAGTCTGTCTTCTAGATGAGGCGTGCGATGAGAATGTTCTTGGCGATACAGATGTTGGTGTAATGTTCGTGTCCCAGCACAAATCTCTGCAAATGACGACAATGCGTTGGCCGTTATCTTGCACGAGACTCGAGGGTGCTTGACTTCTATCAGACATGGTAACGCTCTGCTCTGAGGCAGCTCAGATGGACTCTACAGACTGCACGGGCCTGCAAAGCATTCCTCAAAATCCCTATAGGTCTGTTCGTCGAAAAATCTTATCCAGGGATCAGCCCCATGTATCCAAGTTGAAATTCAAGACTTCGGAGGATGAGGTTCGGAAGGTTAGTTTGCAGAGGTGTTGCAAGTATAGGTGCTGTCAGACGTTTCCATGGGAGTCCACGAGGATTCTCCGTCGCAAGTTCTACTCTTGCTCATTTGAGATCAGGAGAGAGACAGCGTATGCTGTCCAAAGACAACTTCATATTCGTGCTCCCGAGGGAAGGAAATTCATGACCCTTGAAGCTGATGACTTCGGCGAGAACGCATGGTACATTATTCACGGAGTCTCAAGATCTGCACACCACGTCTATAAGGCTGCAGCTGTGGGAGGATGCGTCAGCGGGTCGCATGGAAATTCAGGATCACTTCGTCCTCGTCCCCACACTATTCTGGCCCGAGCTACCCTGCAGAAAATCATTGACGAAAATGCTGACCAGATGCCTAACGAGTTTTTGGCTTGTTGGAAATAAGCGTGCGGATAATCTGAAGGTTGTCCCCTCCGCAATGAATTGGGACCATATGCGTGAGCAAGTGAACCAAGTATGTCTCTGCCCTTAAATCTCCCTGCTCATTGTCCTGTTGTTGGTTTTTGTCTGTCGGCTGCCAGCCGACACAACTATCCCAATTTGAGTCTTCGCTAGGTCTGGGCACTTCGCCACGTCTATTGGGCATGCGAGGCATCAAAACAGTATGTGCTTGTGCCTTCCGACGATGGGCATGTCGGCCGGCAGCCGATACATTATGCAATCTCCTGCATATTGATTAGATATCAAGGCTTGTCGGCTGGCAGCCGATAGACTTCTCTTGCCTTCGTTCTAACACTCTCTCTTGCATCCGGCTATTAGGTCAATGAGAAGTGTAATCACAAACCTGTCTCGCAATCAACTATGAGTGTGCTTCGAAAGAACCATTTCAGAAATGTCGAGGTGAAGGCTGTTGGGAGCAACTTCTCGAAGTGCACTGAGTGTGACTTCCTTGTTGAGTGCATTGCAAAATATCCAAGAGGATGTGACGAGTGGCAGGCATTAGTCAATGACATAGATTGCCATCTTAACTATCAACGAGCTTGCCGAAACATATATGCGGGTTGGAGTGCTTTGTCCATGCAAAATCCGTCTAAGTTTCTATGTATTATCCATGATAAGATGGATACGACTAAGACAGCCATTCCCAGAATGCAGAGAATCACAAAGGCCACGGTGGGTCTTGGTCACATTCCTATTTCCTGTACAGGGATGTTGACTCATGGCCACGACAATGGTGCGTATGCGCACTATTCTACAGCACTGTGGCCGGGCGATTCCAATTTTACGATTTCCTCTTTGTGTCGTGTCTTGCGAGCACTGGAGAGGCCACCAGTTCGTGAATCCCGGGAGTTGTTTCCCACGCCACCACAAAACAACTTCTTTCAGGCTCTCTTGCATGACAAGTCCAGGTGCTTATCCTCTATTCCGCCCGCTACTAGGATATGTACAAATCCTCCTCTCCCTGGTTGCCCGGCGGTGCCTCTTCCTAAGAAGCTCTTCTTGCAACTTGATAACTCCGCCAAGGACAACAAGAACAGATTTGTAATGGCCTTCTTCTCTTTGCTAACTGCAAGACGCATATTCAAGGAAGTCACTATTGGATTCTTGATTGTTAGTCACACTCATGAGGACATTGATGCACATTTCAGTTACTTGTCCAAGCTTATCAAGAGGAAGAACACCTACGTTGTAGCAGATCTCATGAAGGCTTTCATAGACTCGCAAAAGACGGTGGCCCTCATTCCCGAGTTCGTTCAAGAGGTAGCAGATTTCAAATCATACGTTAAAGACTACCACCACGACGGTGTCAACAAGATCGTTGGATTGGGCGATATGCATCTCTTCAAATTTTTCGTCGAGGAGAACGGAGATGATAGAGGTTGGCCAGTGATGAGATACAAGAAACAAGCAACTGATTCATCGTGGCTCCCGTCGGGTACTGCAGTCAAGATGTGAACGGTTGATTGCCACGGTAGACCTCGTCTTCCAACTGGAGATCCACACCCTGTTCCATTTTAGCCATTGTGGGGAGTTACTGAGGTTAATCCGAGGAAATTGAATTCCAAGAAGGAGTATGCCCGGGCTAGTGAATGCACGGAGAAGCAGGGTTTTATCAAGAATGGAATCTCCAAGTATATCGACTTTTGGAAAGCCGGTATGGCCTGCAATAGAAGATACTCTGAGGAGATGGCTAGATGTGTTTCTTACTGGGAGCGAATCTACGCGGAGATCAATTCTCCGTTACCCACAGCGCCTGCAGCACTTGTGGAGGGAATTTGGCCGGTATGAGATTGGACTCGTGATCATGCTCGTGCAACCACGAACTCCGGATCTAGTCCAACTAATCCTGAGGACACTACGCCCGAGGACACTACGTCCGAGGACGATGTTGAGCCTTTTCCATATTGTGGTCCGGCAAAGGGGAGACCAAGGTTGACGTTCAATCCATACCGGGACGTGCTGCTTGGAGACTTTGTTCTTTGTCGACCAAGCGATGACCATTACCTTCCTATTTGGCTTGGACGGGTGCTAGAGTGTGTCAACCTTACCCCAGGCCCCAGATACGGTAACTTTAAGGTAGAATGGTGGATTCCTTTGAGATCAAAGAAAGAGGGGAAGTCGGTTGTCGCTAGGGAGTGTTGGACACGCCATTGGCAGAAAGAGCAATGTCTCCCTCAAGTTGTGAACGCTAGCATTGTCTTGTTCTCACATAGAATGCCATCGCATGCCAAGAAAGGACCACCTACTACCCATCTAATTCTAGAGGCGTCCGTATCAGCTGCATTGGCGAATCTTCAGGCCGTTGGTGCTGTGATGGAACAGGACATTGAAGATGAAGCGGACGCCTAGGCGCCGCCTATCGGCTGGCAGCCGATATGTCTGTACTGGTGCCGCCTATCGGCCGACAGCCGATACGCTTATAAGCCTAAACCTGACAAGGATTGCAGCCATGGCGTGCTCGCCTATCGGCCGGCAGCCGATACGCTTATAAGCCTAAACCTGACGAGGATTGCAGCCATGGCGTGCTCGCCTATCGGCCGGCAGTTGATACGCTTGTAACATATCGATCCAACGGGGCGTGCAGCCACGGTGTGCAAGCCCTTGGTGGAGTGGACTCTTCAGCACATCTATGTGGTGGACTATCTATCGGCTGCCGGCCGATACCCCTCTTAGTAATGCACCGCATTGCCTTAGAGTTCATTTCTTCCTATATCATTCTCTATAGCCAAATCGGCTGGAGATTTGTACAGGACAACGTTTACTTTGGCTGGAGACAATGCAGAATAAGCCTTATCTTTTTCATGTTGTTCTTGTTCTTATTGTTATGTTCTCTCACAAGGTGCCTTTGCATGAAAAGTAGGGGCCTCGAGCTACTCTCGTTATCCTTGTTGCCTTCGTCGCTGCTGCTCTGGCTAACTTTGAGACAGCATATTTCGTAATGGATTGAGACGATGACGATGATGCACAGATACCAACTACCAAGTGTCGGCCGCCGGCCGATACCTCTTGCCTCGTTCTGTTCTTTGTCGTCCTACTGCCCCTTTCAACCTCAAGATGGTAACCTACCTCTGTTGGCGGATTGCCTTGCCACTCACTGAGGTTTTTCTAATCTGCAATTCAAAGGAATGTTTTGATTTTTGTATTGTGTGAATGTTGTCTTGCATTATCTCTGTCGTTGACTTATCATCAAAGCCATTTAGATTATTTGTTGATTAATTGTAATACAAGTTATTTTAAAGGTCATTCCAAAATGTATAATTGTATTTGAAATTGAATAAAATAGTGGCCCATTATTGTCCACTAATATTAACCTTGTCTATTAGCCAATCTTACCAGAATCAAAGATAATTTATTTCTTTTTTTATTTACTCTCAGTTATGGATGTGTAGTACTGAGATTTCATATGTATAATTGTCTATCATGAATTTTGGGAATTAGATCTGCAATTGAATACAATCGGGGACAATTATTAGCCGTCTTTGTGAATGCATGCAATTGAGAGCGCTACGTACATAGCCTACTGTAGGGTAATCTACGTACTTTGTGTAGAATGGCGGCTCACATGAGAGTGCAATTCATTTGAAGTGTGAGCTCCCCTCTTCCAATATTTTTATATCTGGATGTGTGAGCTTCTTCTCCTTCACCATTCACTGCATTCCCTTCCTCAGTCACCTCCCTTGCTTCTGTTGTTCATCATCTGGCCTCCTCCATATCTTTGCATCATCTGCGTAGCCAGCTCCATGAACTCTAGACCCCCTTCCCAAGCTGAGCCACCTCTCCCTCCTCATCCAGGGACTCGGGGTGCATTGACTGGATACCTGTGGTTTGCCTACAATTCTGATGCAGCTGATCGTCTTCCTCCTCATCCATTGTTGCAAGGGCTTGTTAGTGGCGAGCCCTGGCACTGGAAATACAACTATACTCTAGAGATGGCACGTCTGGAGGCTCATTCTCACATTGCATGGAATGATGTTTCTGACCTTGTGAATCGTCCATCCTCACATATGCTTCAGGCCGTGCCGGTGATATACCACGCTTGCGGGTGCGTGCTCCTTGATTTTTGCGATTGTTCTTGGACATCAGCGCCTGAAAGCACGAGGAACAAAGTCACTGAGATATCATCGGATACATCTCTCTACATCATGGAGCAGAACGATGAGGCGGGAGCTTCAGATACCGCATCGGTAGGGAGCAACCACCAAGCTTAGAATTCGCATTGCCAGCACCTCCCGGTTTACTCGTCTGGCGTTTGATTTTGGGGTATGACCGGCTGGTTTCGGGATTGCGCGTGCAAGAGTTTTGCCTTGCTTATACCAGTATTGCGAATTTTGAGGCACCAAGGTTTTTTAATTTTGTTGTTGTGAAGTAGTGTATGTTTTTTGTTGCCCAGCTTAGTGGCCTTTGCTCACTAGTCAGGAGCATGTACATTTGTTTTATGAATATATAGGAATACTACTGATGTCGGCTGCCAGCCGATACCTCTAGTTTCTTATAGGCACCACCTCGAACATATTTTGTTTGGCGGATGATTTTGAAATTTTAGCGGCTGGCTTTCGGTTAGGGCAGACAAAAGTTTCGCCCTCTTCATAGCAGTATGTCGAATGTTTTGGCACCTAGGTTTTAGAATTTTCATATTATAAAGTAGTGTATGTATTTTGTTGGCCATTTTTGTGTCCTTTGCTCACTGGTCAGGAGCATGTACATTTGTTATATCAATATTTTGTAATACTACCGATGTGAGCTGTCAGCCGATACCTCTAGCCTACTGGTTATGTTTCGGTCTTCTGCTTTGCCTTTAGTTCTCATTTGTGTATCTCTGTATCGGCTGCCGGCCAATACCTCTTTCACAGTCTTTCAACTTGGTCGTTGATGATCATGTTGTCCGTCATATTCGAATTAGGTTGTGCTGCTTCTGGAGTTCTACAGACATCAATTCATTCTTTGAGGGAATTTCCTTTTCCAAATGAATTTTAATCATATGATTGGTGTGGCTTGTGTTTGCATTCATGTATTCCCTGAATTGGATTTTATTGGAGTGATCTCTTTCCCATTGTTTACTGTTTTAGGGTCTAGGGGTTTAGGGTTTAGGGTTTAGGGTATAGGTTAATTTAGTAATAATTGTGTCGTAGGCCGGCCGACTCTTTTCTTTGACTTGTTTGCCTTAGTTTTTCTACATTAATTGTTTGTATAGGGTTAAGGGTCTACGGTTTAGAGTTTAGGGTTTAGGGTTTAGGGTATAGGTTAATTTAGTAATAATTGTGTCGTAGGTCGGCCGACACTTTTCTTTGTCTTGTTTGCCTTAGTTTTCTCTACATTAGTTGCTTGCCTAGGGTTTAGGGTTTAGGGTATAGGTTAATTTAGTAATAATTGTGTCGTAGGCCCTTCGACTCTTTTCTTTGACTTGTTTGCCTTACTTTTTTCTACATTAGTTGTTTTAATGGGGTTGGTTTCTATGGAAAATGTGCTGGCGGGCCACCGATACTATTCGGTGAATGTGTTCATAATTTCTTCATATTCAAGTGTTTTCCAATTTTTGCTTCCTCATTTTGGGCTTTATCTACAATTTTGGGACATATTTCACCGTCATAAATTGTACGAATTTGTCCATAATTAGCACAATTGTCCATAATTAGTTAAATATAAGTTGTTATGGTTGGATTTATAATATGATTCTTTAATATTATTTTATTGATTTGGCAAGTTTCTACATTGAAAACTAATAAAAAATCACGAAATACATGGATTTGTAAAAAAATTGTTATTTTATGAATTTGAAATAACATGCACTAAGAGATGGTATGGTTTCTAGTGTATGATTATTCTTATTATGAAGAATCAAAAATAAGATCTCACTTTATGAACCAAGATTGAAACTTGACATAAACCACTTCTGTTGTTTTTTGAAAACTTACAATAACCTACACAGCAAATAAGGAGCATATGAAGGATAGTATACTTGACATATCTCGCAAATAGAAGGTTCTAATATGAGATCCTAATAACTCATTGAAGTCATGTTGACGTGACTTTTAACTTCACTTTTGATCTTATACCAATAGAAGGTGCGGAAAATGCCATGTACAGTAGAATATTGGTGTACAATATTGGTTGGAATTGGCTCTATGGACATATGAGGGTTTAACATGTGAGACTAGAACCGTACAGGGAAGGCATGGTGAGCAGAAAATAATTCCCGTCAGTTGTTCAAATAAGGAAGTGAACGTATGGAATATTTTGTCGAATTAGTAGAAATTGAACAGAACTAAAGTGGATTTCCAAAAACCTTTAGAAAACATGAATCTTGTGTAAAATCATGTATAGAGCAATTATAAAAACCTAAATATAAATTATTGATTTAGAAAATGCCAATCTCCACAATTTGAACTGTTAGTAATTGTAATAATGACCCTAAACACTAAACACTGCCTTAGACTTAATTTGTGGAAACAGCAATTCAGAGGTGAATGCGGGTTTCTATGAAATGGACAAAATCCTAAACCGTTATAGTAATTATTTGACACCTTAAAGTACCAGGGTGTATCTATTATTGACAGTTCAAGAAAAAGCATTATAATCAACTAAGTAGAAGAATATCATAGCATGAATATACAAATGAAAGTTTTAGATTTTGTATTTTATTATCCATCCGTATGGTTTGTATCACTAATACAGTCACCAATATTTCAGTATATAATTTGAAAGTTAAAATTAAAAACTCCTTATAAATATGGTAACGAACTAATTTTGAACATTGTTTGAGTAATATTTGTTGGAATGTAATTTCAGAAAATATGCACTATACTATGACTAAATCCAACCATTAGATAGGACAACATATTGGTAAAGTATCTTTTCAAAATTGAATTATTTCCTTCCAAGCATTGACGAGAACGTGAGAAGGCTTTGAATCTGTTCGTCATCCAGTTTCTGGTTGCTGGCAGAATTTGGGGTTAACCACCAAGTGAGCATAATGATGAAATACATAATCCTAACCACAAAATGTGCAACACCTAGAATTTGATGTGCAAAATATAAAATAAGATAGTCACAGTTTGTTTCGAACGTACATGATGGATTCCACAGGGAGGGGGGGGGGGAGAGCTTGGGGGGTGATTGTATTGGCTTGCAACGTCTATATTATGGTCAAGGCAGGAGTTATCTTTGTATCATAAAAGCAGAAGTTTATGATGTGGCATGTTTGAAAGATGGTACGAAGGACATTAAACTATATTCTGATGTACAGAGATATGTAGTAGTTGTCCATGTTCAGAGAAAACCTGTATATCAGGATTCCTCATATGTATTAACTCCTAAAAGAGTAAGTTATCTAAGTAGGACATTTCTTCGGTCAACAGAGATTTCCACAAGGTTAACTTTAGTTTTTTTTTTTAAATTAAGTCATGCAAAATCAATATATCAATACGTAATTGGGAATAGAATTTGTTTTTTTATCCTTCCTTATCAGTGGAATTCATGGCAAAGAAGGGGTTTGTGGGGGAGAATGAGCAATACGTGGAAGTATAAAATGAGCTTTAAAAATTAGCAATTTTGTAGTGTAATAGTAGGATCTTGATATACATCACCAAGAGATTGAATGGTACAAATTTCATAGAATTTTACTGTACAGATTGCAAGATTTTAGCTTTTTCAGTAAGAAGATACAGATGATGTGTTTTTGGGTATTTTATAAATGTCAAGGAAGACATAGCATAATTACTTAAATTTTTTAATGAAAAATAGTAAATTTTATATAATTCTTTGCTTTTGTATTTCTATCAAAAACATAAATATTCACAACAAACTGAATAGAAAGAGGAGAATATGATGTTCAAAATCAGAAAAATCCGTTGTCTGTAGGGGTAAAAAGCATAATTTTAGAGGGCAATCCACGGATTAAACGTTGTAGGAGTAAGGCCTGTTAGAAGGAGATGTTTGATGTCACAATAACCTCAAATTACATATATACATTAGTATTGTATTAGTGAGTACATAATTTCTGTATACAGGAACTGAGGTGAGTAATACATTGACTGAGTGTGACATTTTTAGAGAATATCCCTCTTACAAATTAGGCAATCGTTCAACAGTACAGAGTAGTGGTAGAGATCTTCAGAAATTGTATTAGTCATGTTCATAGCATGTGAGCTATGACAAACCAGTGACATTATCATGTCAAGAAGAAAGGATTATTCATGTCTGCTGTGACCGGTATGTAAGTATAAGTAAACAGAGTGTGAATTTAGATTAAATCTCATAGGTATAAGGTAGGTGGCTAAAAAACCACTCAAATTTTGGAATGGAAGGTTCAGTGGGGCGAGTTATTATAGAAAGCTAACTTGGGAGCTCCGCAAATTAGATAGGAAATAGGACCAGTTGGAATAATTAATTTTGGAATAATATTGAAGTATTTGTGAATTTTGTAGGGGGAACTTATAGGTGTAACTAAAACCGCTCACTATAAAATGTATACCATGATTACATAGTCATTTAAGGTTGGAAGCTATAATGCCGTTGTCTGCTTGGATAGCTTTAGTGAGTGGTTTAAGGAACTGCATAGAAATTGGCACATCTACCTTATGTGAAATGTGTAATTCACTAATATTGTGATGTGGTTTGTTTTAAAAGGATCTTCCTGTGCGCCATGTTCTAGATGTCATGCATTGCGAGAAGAATATTGCAGAAAATATATTGAGGACAACATTTGGAGAAAAAGACTCCCCAGCAGTTCGGGCAAATCTGCAAGCACGTGGTATCAGGTCCCACCTACATCTTCAACCGTTAGGGCCATACGGGGATAGGTACTACATGCCAGACGCATCGTATGTGCTTTCAACAGAGGACAAGGCAAAGATATTGCGTGTTCTAAAGTCTCTTAGAACACCAAGTCACTACGTGTCAGCTTTGCATAAAAAAATAAGCAAAGGGAAGTTGAGCGGCCTGAAATCACACGACTTTCATGTTCTTTTACAGCAAATTCTACCATTGTGTTTCAAGAAAATTTCAAACAAGTCCCTTGCAGGGGCTGTGATACGACTGAGTAGGATGTTTAGGAAACTTTGTGCAAAAACAATTAACGGTGAGGAAAAGGAACAATTGTTAGCTGATACAGCAGAGACCATGTGCATGCTGGAAAAAGAATTTCCGCCCGCATTTTTTGACATAATGTCACATTTGCCTAATCACTTGGTGGAACAATTGTTTAAATGTGGACCCGTTCATACGAGGTGGATATACCCTTTTGAACGGTATTTTAAATCATTGAAGGGGTATGTGCGGAATTTAGCAAAACCCGAGGGGAACATTGCCCAAGGATACCAAGTTGAGGAAGCTTTGGGCTTTATAACAGAGTATATGTCCAATGAGGGACTGCCACGTGGCAATGTACCTTGAGAGTTAGTGGGGTCATGAACATTGGAATGGGTTGGCACTTCAATTCCCTTCCTCCACCCTTTATTTCCCCCCTAACCCCCAAAATTCTTAGAAAATGTGCTACATGGCTTCTAAAACTTGGAGATTTATTTTTTTTTCAAATTTTTTTTCGCCATTCTATAGAGGGTGGAATGTACTTGTGTTTCACCGCTCGGATTCGTATTTTAAATAAAGAAAGTCGAAAATATTGCAATTCCAAAAACATATAGTCTTTTCTGAACTTTTAAACCCCCAACAAGTGCAAGGTGTTATTCAACATCCTAAACATCTCCAAACGCAACGAAAATTGGTACACAACTAAGTAACATCATATAGAATGTGAAAGTGAAGTGCGACAAGTTTCGGTAGTGAGGTTTTTTTGATGTAGCCATGGTCAAACGCATCTGAAATTTTCGGGCATGTGTTTTTTTGGGGAGTTTTTTTTCCATCAAACGCAATTATCTTGCAATCCGTGCGGTCAAAATCAACGAAATTTGTTGTGTATGTTTTTCAAATAGTTTAGGACAAGATCTTACGGTTAGAAGGTAAAAAATAACATTTTTTTGGATTTTTTGCATGGGGGAGTAAAAATGGCAGCATTGGAGTGTTTTTGGTGGAAAAACACTCCGGTCAAATTGTGAAATTGTGAAATCAAAACAAGTTTTAAGTTATTTTAATTAAAGAATAATCCATTAATTGTTTGTTAAAAAATTTATGTTGAGAATTTTGGATTTTATTTGCATATGATTGTTGTATAGTACTGTCAACATAAAATAATTTGACTCTATTACCTTAAAACGATGAATCTTTGGTTAGTTAAGGATTAATCCTTAAAGGGTTTAGGGCATAGTAAATACGTTGCCGTATATTTAACATTTTTTGTAAGTAGAAAGTTCCAAATTGAGATCCCAATAGCTTTTAAATCCATGTAGACATGAATTTTAACTTCACTTTTGACATGAAACTCACATGAGGTGTAGAACCATTCCAAATAAAATGAAATACGGCTATATAATACTGGTCAGAATGGCCAATGTGGACCTTTATGCCCCATGTTTTTTAACCATGATTTAAATTGATTCCGGTAATATTAATTTTGATGCCCTTTGATTTATATTCAATACAATTGAATCCGTAATTCCAAAAAACTATGAATCTTTGGTCCTTCACCCCTTAAAGGACATGGCTTTCTTGATTCCCTTATTCCAAATTTCTTTTAAGCTCTATTTTAAGCATGTTTATCTCGTGGGTTATTTTTTTGATTTTATTTGGTTCTACGCTAATAAAATACAAATCTTTTGAATATGCTCAATTTGGCATTTGTAAAATCCCATCGATTTCAGCAAAATAGAAGTTATATGCAAGATTCTCCTAAAATACCAGAAAGCTCAAGGAGCTTGGTATGTCCTTTAAGGAAAATGTGTTGAAGGCATTGTGTTTTTTACCATGTTTTAAAGTACTTCCTATGATAAAAACTTAATTAGCAATTTTTGCATTGGGCCAAGTGCATCGTCTTTTGGAATTGATGGGTTGACAACATGATATAATGTTGTTTGCAGCAATTCATTAATTTCACTTCTAAGGTTTTAATAGGATTTTTTTAAATGCAAAGACTTCAATATGGTCATAGTGTTATGAAACTTTCTACTTCAAAAAAGTTATAATGTACTCTAAAAAGAAAATGCTTCTAAACCATTAATCGAAGACTCGAAAGTTGAAAGAATGATGAAAAGTTTGACTATATAGGTAATTACTAAACATCATGCTTCTCTTTTTCCCTGTTGAACAAAAAATTTCATCAAAGTTTTAGAAGTAAAATTATATAACACATATTGGTTTTGCCGATACCTCCTCTGTCATTCACTATAGGGATTATTAACCAAGCCCATTTTATCTTAATTCTTATCAATAGTTTGAAAATAATTTTGCAAGATTGCAGTACATTTTGGAGCCCTTTACTTTAGGGCGCTCTAAAAATGTTCAAAATTCTCTTATGACATACATTGTTTCTATTGACACGATCCAATACAATTTTTCATCTAATCAGATTTTCCTTGGTTTTTGAGCTAATTGACTATCATTTGTACAATATGGATATTTAAAATAAGATATTGTGTTTTATTCTAATAGCATATTTGGTTTATGTGAAGTTCTACCATCACTTGTTACATAGAGACCATAACATGATTTTCCCAAAAAAAATTGCAACACAAGTATGCAGTAATTATGTTTTATTAACATAAAATAATTATGTACGCATGTCTTCTATCCTAAACAACAAGAGAAAAATACAAAAAAATTAATGGGTCAAATTCTAATATATAAAACGTTGGCATTAATAAAACATGACTTAAAGACTCATACATGTAGACATGACACTATTAAACAATCTCTTAAACTTCAAACATGTGGAATTATAATAATTAGAAGGTTCTAATCAATAAAAGATTTTTTTTTCATACACATGTCTTCTTTAACAAGCAAAGAACAATACTCGTAACTTGCAATGAGTTTTATTATAATGTGTGCATTGTTAGAATTAATTAAACTTCAATACTCATGCATGCAGTCATTGAACTATTAAACAATTAACTACAACTCAAGGAGATGGGATTATAATATCTAGAAGGTTTTAATTAAAAATAAATAAATAATTACGTACGCATGTCTTCATATTAAAATAATAAAAGAAAAATACTCGTAACTTCAAATGGGTTTAATTCTAATGTATAGAACGTTGGAATTAATGAAACATGACTTAAATACTCATGCATGTAGTCATAAAACTATTAATCCATTAAGAGAAAAATGGGGTTCCGAAGGGGCCCTGTAAGACACCCCGTGTTAGGTGAACCGGCTGCCCAAACACCCCTCTGCTGGTGCCAGTGGTAGCCAAAAAAGCTGCCCATAAAGTTAAGAGCCTTCCCTGACGATGTCGGAATGGAGTCGCGTGGCGTGGAGGTCTGCTTGTTGGCATCGACGTAGGCAGGGTGTTTGGCGAACGACCGACTCCAAGCATTTCACTACTCTGCACAGATTGGAATCCAGAGTGATCGTTGCCAACGGTTTAGGGAGCCAGCCGATGGAAGTTTGTTGGGACAACCGCAAGAACGTAGGAGCCCGGCCGGCGCCTATGCCGTTCCCTACCTAGGAAACGCAACCATGAATTTTGGTGCGTACAATTCGAGCTCTCCACAACGGCTGGCCCAAATGAGAGTGAATTCCTGCCAAATTCCCCAATCACACGGGCGCCCCAGGTTGAGGGTAGGAGCTCAAATTTTCATTTTCCTGCCACAAACATCCGCTGGCATCAATAGCTTAGGAGGTCCGGGCAGCAAGAGGATGCCGATGGATCTACCTTCCGACGTTGTCAGATTTATGCGAAGTTAAGTTGCCACAACCAATAGCCGTAGCTAGTAACTTGATGGCAATCGGGGATTGTGAATTCGCTTCCGTCGGAGTTTGCTGGCACAATGGCTTCCTCCAACTTCCGCAAATCCTACGCCCTAGGTTTGGCATATCGGTTTTAGGGATTCGGGCGCTTGGGTAGATACAAGGGAGTTCCTATAACTCCTACCTCGATGGACCCAAAGCATGCTGTAAGCGGCATATTTTTTATGATAGGTGTTGGGCGTGTTCCACCGTACTAGGATAGGAGTTGTGGAAGGGGGGATTTTGCTTCCAGCAACGATGATTAGGGTTTAGGGCTACTTGACAACTCTTGAGTTAAGGGTAATTGGAAACCATATCAAGGTTTGTCTACATAGCTGTAGACCGTTCAGTAGCATTGGGAGATTCGATCACTTCTTTGGAATTTTGGATTCTTGATGGCAGCAAGGCTTGCATATAGTGCTCCGTACATTCCCTAGGTTTCGCTTGATGCACGCTATGCACAATTGTTAGGCGAGGTTCTTTGCGATCTGCGCGACCGTGTCTATCAACGTTTCCAGCACAGAGGGCAGCCGGGGATACAAACATTGACTTGTGGACCGATGACAGCATTTACCTAGTTGATCCAGTAACGGGGAAGCCACCTCCATTCAAAACTCTTAAGGAATGCCTCCAATTCATATGCCATGGAGAGCAAGGCCTGTATGGTTGTACATGCAGATTGGAGCTGGGCCCCCAAGGAGGTCCACCTTGAAGTGTGTTAAAAATGCGATGCAAACTGTTGCAACAAGAAGTGATTGTGGTGAGAGACGAAGCTGCTGCCAGCATCAAAAGGCTTGACTGTTGCAGAGACTTAGAGAATACATGCATGGAATTGCGGGCTGAATTGCAGACTATATGTGAGGAGATGGACGACAAAGAAAAAACTTATAACATGAGGGTGCAGCATCTGGAGTCCGAGGTGCACCGTTGGCAACAAGAATCAGAGCGCCTGCAGCAAAAAACCTTTTTGAAAAAGACACGCCTATAGGAATGCGACGTAGGCCTTGGTTGCTCAGACGGATTCATGAGTTGAATCTTGGTACAGATGGTGCAAAGCGCAGAGTGAAGCTCATCAGAAGAGCGTTGCAACCACATCTCGTGCAAACTATCAATGACCGCAACCGGGTCGAGCGTGAGAACCAACGACTTTATGGGAATAAAGAGTCACAAACCAGAACCGCTGTAGCTCTAGCCAAGCTACTATCTAGGCACAAAGGTCTAGCCCTCACAAGTCACCCTGCTATGGGACATGTTGAGACCAAAATTGCCAACAACGTTCTCAAATCAATTGGAAAGAGTGTAGGACCGGATAAAATTCTTGCAGCTTGCGACCAAGCAGGGATGTCTTATCGGGGATACGGTGCTATTTACAAAGCCGTGAGGGGTCCAATTGGTGTTTTGAACAAAGATATAAAAGCTAGCATTCTACTGAGCCCCTATCACGTGAAATTGCTTCGGCAGGAGTTGAATGCCAACTTGCCACAGTTTATTGGCGAATACTACCACGTTGAAGGTCGAATGGAGCTGCCAACGACGTCCAAGAAAACTAAGAAATCCCACTACACACGGAAGGATGTAGTCTTGACTGACAAGAATTCATTATTCATTGACCTTGAGGTGGTCCAACAAAGCATGATGATCTTCTATGGCATCACAGAAATAGGTATGGTTCCCCCTTCAATCATGTTCGTGGCTCACTGTTTGTCTGTTTGGTGTCAGCAACCACATTGACTGTGTACAACAAAGAAAAGAGTTTGTTGTTACATTGAATGTGCCCTCACTCCCACTTACAATGGTTGCGCAGAGTTGAGAGGGGCACCGCTGATCTTTGTCCTAAAACTCGACCAGGCAAAGATTGTAAATGGAAAAAAAATTGAACGTGTTAGTATCACATTGATGAACAAGGCATTGGACGTTAACATTCAAAAGGACCATGAGAAGTACTTCTCAGTACAGTCCGAGCAAGAAATTTGGCCAGTTGCCGCGTTCGACGTGGAGGAGTCCTACGATGTTCAGTCTTGGATATTTGCAAGATCCAAGTTCCCATCTGTGATTATAGCACAATCAAGTGGCTAAATACTGCAGGTCCCCGGAGTTGGTGAATTCCATGTGGAGTGGCGCCTCGGAGCGGATATGAAGACTATTAAGTGTATGTACGGGCTTCAATCTGGGTCTGCATGCGCAATGAACTGCATATATTGCAAGCAAAAGTGGATTAAGCCTACAGTAGGGACAACAAGTGAGGCAAATGCTGCCATCAGAGGCCGTGGTAAAGCAAATTGGGTGGGAGGACTGTTTGCGAGCAGTGTAGCAGCAAAACCTTGTGACATGATAGCATTCGCCAAGTGGAGGCCCATCTTGCCAATTCCTTTGTCCACAGTGCACATTTGTACACTACATGCCCAGGTTTGATTAACGGAGAAGATTCAGCATAATTATGCATATCATGTATGTTTGGAACATACAACATCAAAAACTTAGGGCTAGTGCAATCAAGCAGATGGAGAAGTCATTGTCAGCAATCGGGGCTCATGGTGGGAACGTGGAGATTAGAAAAGACCCGAAGCTCAGTGGTAACACTGGAAACGTGCCACAAAAACCATCTCTTAGTGGTGTTGTTGCCAGCACGCTTTTCAAGCCGAGCGTTTGGTCTAGCAACGATTAGGGTTGGAAAGATGTTTGTCAATCCGAGAATAATAATACTGGCGGTGGTGCGGATTGCATTGCCAAATTTGCTATGTGGCAAGCCTCTGAAGAGGTCCTACCATATTTGACCGGATTGGTGTTGACAGCAGAACAACGACTGCCATTCAAACAGAAGATAGAAAATTGGGGAAGGGCATATTTAAAGGCCTTTGGGGAGGAGCATGATTCCCATTACATGCTATGTTCTTAAATCCGTTTGTCAAAATTCATGCTCTGGCTTTACGGGCCACTTATTTCATCGGGGCAACGGGTTTTAACTTTCTTCTTCTTGGTGACAACACGTACTTGTGAGGCACTGAAGTTCGTTTGTGGAACAATATGGTAGCCTCGGAGTCTGGAGTTGCTAGGATATGGAGAAATCTCATCATCAAGCGGAGGCAAAAAATCAAGGACATACATCTCATGGTGGTGGCAAAGCGCGCATCAGTGTCCTTTTGCAACAATCCTAGCATTGATACCAAAATATACAGCATTGATACAACAAGAAATTGGAGTGCTTAAGAGTCGTCCATACCCCGGTTGATGAAGCAAGAGGCACAGCTGCATGCAAAAGACGCAAGCGGTGGCATCAAACAAATGCTGCCAAGGCTTTGGAGAACTGGCGGTCAAGGCGACGCCGTGTTGGCAAAGCGTGGGTTACCGAAGACTCCGTGGGAGGTGGAGGGGATGGCTTCGTGGAGGAAGTGCTAGAATGGAATTGCAATGGGGACTTGGTTCGAAATGGGGACGATGATGAAAAACAAAGGGATGCTGCCAACGATGTGGACATCGAGGATGTTGCCCACGATGTCGACAGTGAAGATGTTGAGAGTGAATGAGGAAAATACATTAAAAATGGACATTTCGGATACACGGAATATCGTTGAAGTATATTGTTCTAATTTCAATTGTCTTTTTCCATTTGTACAGTACCCTAGAGAAAGTAAGGTAAAGCCAACATTTGACTTGTAAGAAACTCTTCTGAAATTTACACTTTTTTGATATATCCTTCAATACTACCCTTTTAAAACAATAGTACTACGCAACTTCAATGAGCACACAGAATTTCGTGGAATTTGGTGCATCGACTAATATTGCACAAAATAGGTCCACAAACGTCACATCGCGAAAAAATTCCCTTTTCTAAAATAAAACCCACTATTTGTTATAAATCTTCCAACCGGTAACTTTAAGTTTTATACATTATCATTGATATTTGATCTATTTTGGGATATTACTTGTAAGAATACGTGGAGTTCATATAATCCAAAGTAAAGATGGGAATCCGAATATTTGTAAAATTCATCTGGAATGGCTACTAAATTACATGAATTTTAACTACTGCAATAATTTGGGCAGTTGAATCAAAAAATCGTAGGCCATGATGAGGAATTCCACAAAAAATCTTACTAATCATGCTGACGAGTCACCCTAATACCCTCAATTTCAATTTATGACATGTTTTTTTGCATCCCATCAAATATTCACCTTGATTTGCAAATCCATGAATTCTCAACAAATATTCACCTTGATTTGCAAATCCATGAATTCTCAACAAATATTCACCTTCATTTGCAAATCCATGAACCCTCAATATTGACAATGACACGTAGATAATATTTAGTTGCCACCAACCCTCAAATGACAGAGTTTAGAGGCTTCATCACGAGAGGGTTCATGAATAAGTGAGGAAGTGAGGTTTATAATGCATGTCTTTATTTCCCTTCGTTCATAATGAAGGGCTTCATTGAAGGAGCCACCAACCCAATTCCCCTTTCTAATTTCCACTTATAGGCTCATAGTGTATGTATACTCCTCCCATTTCTCATACGCCCCTGAAGTTTATCATACACCCCTGCAGTTTATCATACACCCCTACAGTTTATCATACGCCCCTGATGTTTATGATACGTTCTTCCAAGTCGCCCATACTCCTGCGTACAGTGGAGAGTTCTCCTATGCTCTTCTTGGTGTCACTGCGGCCTAAGTCACTGCACAATTGATAGCAACAGACACGAACACGACGCCAATGCCATCGTACCACTGACAGGCCACATGCTGCACCGGAAGGCTCTCACAAGCGCGTGCGAAGGGCGAGGGACTTCGCGGGCAAGCAAAGCGCGAGCGGAGCGGTGGTGCCAAGCGCGAGCGGACAACTGCGGAGCGTGAGCGGTGGTTGGCATTACATTTTGGGTGTGCTTGCGGGCGCGGCAGCGACGAACTCAATGACTGCTCGCGGATCTAGCGTGAAGGTAAGTTGTTTTCGTCCCATTCCGCTTCATTGTTGACTAGAGTTACTGCGCTGGAGAAGTAGAGGACGTTCTTAAACTTTATGCATTGAGGCCATGATTGTATTTCCACTTCTCTTCAGCCATGGCAGCTAAATTTTTGGCCACATTTTTTTCCATTGAGAACTTTGACCCTGAAGCCCTTGCTAGTTGTTGGCAGGAATGGCGCAGCGCAAAAAATGCCCCACCGCTGTGAAGCTAAAGAAGCACGAAGACGAGGAGGTGGAAGAGGTTGATGCTAGCAAAGACACGAACTCGGTGGCTACGCCGTGGGACCAGCCGTTTGACCTGAAGGCCTTGCCTAATTGTGTGGCGTCTAAGCTCAAGTTTATAGCACCCTTTCTTCTTGGTAGGAAGAGGGCAAATTATGATATTGAATTCTTCAACCGGACCCTTGGCTATACAAGACTAGAACCACTTTTGCCACGCTAAACAATGACAAGATATGCCAGAAGTCATTGTATTTGGAGTCATTGCGAGAGCGGGCATCTTGGCGGCATTACATTTCGGATTGCAGAGACCAACAAGCCATCAAGGCTTACACAAAGATGCACAATAAGGTGTATGGAGGTGATCCAGAAAATGGAACATTTGGTACATCATTTCTTTGAGCATGCTATTTGAGCTTGGAGCAGGGCAAAGAGGTGAACTAGGCGCAGAAAGCAAAGTCGCTGAAGAAGGCGCGTGAGAGGCAGGCTTCACGCAATCCCCTGAAACTTTCATCCGCAGCTTTGAGGGAGCAGATTGAGGCCTATTGAGGTAATTGATGCAACGTAGTATTGCTAGAAGCCAAAGACGTACAGGTGCTAAATAATGGTGTGTGGGAGGAGGGGTTAGGCATGGGCTGATCTCTAGAGTGTCCTTGTGATGAGTTATCCCATATGGTTTGTCCATGGTGACCTCCTAGTGTACACTACTTAAGGTGGAAGGCCTTTGAGTAAAGATCATCTCTTTCTACGCATTCCTTGTGTTTGTGTGTGTGCCTTGTGCAATCTTCTCTACCTTCAATAGGTTATGGGCCCACTCATGTGTGTTTCATGAGTATTAGATTGCATTTGTGCAAGTATTTTGAGGTCGGTGCGCAACGGGCGGTTTTGGAGCATTGTTGGAGGTTTTGGAGCTTGTTGAAGCGTTGGTGTTTCTTGGAGGTGTGCATGGGCTGAAGTTACATGTTGGAGCACTCTCTTTGGTCAATTTCTTCCCTTGATCTCCTTCTTTTCTTTCTTCTATCTCTTCGTTGCGAGTGGAACTTCGTTTGGTTCAATTGTGAGCATTTGAGTAAATGCAAGTGATTTGTGAGGTGTGAAGACTCTCGTGGAGGGTCTACCATCTGATCCTAGTGATTAGGCACTTGCTTTGAGGTGTTGCATGTGTTTCATGCTCTTGGGGTGCTCAAATTTTCATTTGGAGCTAGTTTGTGCACAAAGGTGCGGTTTTGAGCAATTTCAATGCGATTGGGGTTTTGAGGGACTTGTGTGAGTTCATGTGCATTGAGTGAGTGCTCTTGAAGGACACAAAGGTGTCATTGACGTGCATTGAGTGTTTGGGGACACTAAGGCGTCGTATTGAAGCATTTGGAGTTGTTTTGAGCTCCATTGAGTGATTTGAGGGGTTTTGGTGAGCCTCTTTGCATTTTTGGGTGAGGGTTCTCACATTTGAGTGTTGGGAGGCGTGTGTGGAGCACAAAAGTGCTGATCTAGTGTTTGGGGTTGTTTTAAACCCATTGGGTGCACAAAGGTGCAATATCAAAGCAAAAAAAAAATCACAAAAACAAAGTTGTGTGTTTGAGTTTGAGGTTTCATTTGTGTGGGGAGGCATACGTAAGTGAGGATCATGGCATCTTTTGAGGGTGAGGGTCCCAAGGTCGTGGACAAGTTCGATGGGGTGAATTTCCACTTGTGGAAATTCAAAATGGAGATGGTGATGGCCGAGAAGGAGTTGTGGGAGATTGTCGAGGGTAGTGAGGAACCTCCTTTCTCTTCTACGGATCCTAGGATCATGCAAGCGTACACGAGGAGGGAGAAGAAGGCATTTGCCATTTTGGCACTCAACCTCGCGGATTCGCAACTTGCGCACATTCGTTCGTGCAAGACACCCGCGGAAGCATGGTCCAAGCTTTGCAACATTCACGAAGCGAAAACATTGGCCAACATTTTGTTTTTGAGGCGCAAGTTCTTCACCATCAAGATGGGCGAAGAAGATGACATGTTGGCGCACATCAACAAGGTCAAAGCTCTCGCGGATCAACTCAACGGTTGCGACGTGTCGGTTACGGATGGTGACATCGTGATGACACTTTTGGAGAGCCTTCCATCATCATACGAGTACCTCATCGTGGCGATGGAGTCAAGACCCATTACGGAGCTCACATTGGACTATGTGACCTCACGGTTGTTGCACGAGCTTTCGCGGCGAAAGGAGAACGAGTCTCGAGAAGATGGAGCGGCACTCGTGGCGAAGCAATTCAAGAATGGAGGCGGTGGGAGCTCAAGCGACAAGGTGTGCTTCTATTGTGGTAAGAAGGGCCACATTGCCAAATTTTGCTTCAAACGCAAGAGGGATGAGAAAGGGGAGAGTGCAAACAACACTAAAACTCGTGACGATGATGAGTACGCATTTACGGCTAGATATGAGGCAAGCATGAGCGATGGCATCGAGGGTGATGCAAGCATGAGTGATGGTATCGAGGGTGATGCAAGCATGAGTGATTGGATTGAGGTTGGTGATGAGTATGCAAACATGGCAAGCAATGTATCGTGCAATGGTAGTACGAGTGATTGGATTGTTGATTCGGGGGCTACAAGCCACATGTCACCACATAAAACTTGTTTTCATTCGTATGCTCTCATTAATCCAAGGAGAGTGATTTTGGGAGATGATACGGTGCTTGAGGCCGTTGGCAAGGGCCAAATTGTTGTAGACACCGAGGTGAGGGGTCGTGTGAAGACAATCACTATCCAAGATGTCCTCCACGTTCCCAAATTAACGGCAAATTTACTATCGGTGAGGCAATTAGTGGCAAAGCACTTGAGGGTTGAGTTTAGTGATAAGGGGTGTTATGTGTTGTCACCGAGTCGAGATGAGGTGGCCATCATTGAAGAACACGAGGGCTTGTACCACATCAAGTTCTCCAAGGTGCATTCGAAGGAATCGGCGGCGTTGGCGCATTCAAACTTGAAGGACGACAAGTTGGCGTTGTGGCATCGTCGACTTGGCCATTTGAACATCAAGAGTGTGAAGACACTACGCGGCATGGTAAGCGGTATGGACCTTCATCAATTGAAAGTGGATGCTTCTACATTCACGTGTGAAGGTTGCATTGAAGGCAAGCAACAACGGTTGCCATTTGCGGGTGAAGGGGCGACACGGGCCACAAAAGTTTTGGAGATCGTGCATTCGGATGTGTGTGGCCCCATGAAGACCACATCGATGGGAGGTTGCAAGTACTTTGTGACCTTCATCGATGATTTTTCAAGGAAGATATGGCTCTACCCTATCAAAGCCAAGAGTGAGTGCTTTGAGAAGTTCAAGGAGTTCAAGACATTGGTGGAGAACCAATCCGAGTTGAAGATCAAGGTGTTTCGGTCGGACAATGGCGGCGAGTACATGTCCAAGAAATTTGACGAGCTTTTGAAGAATGAAGGCATCGCACGCCAAACTTCGGCCCCGTACACGCCTCAACAAAATGGAGTTGCGGAGCGCGCAAATCGCACCATTGTAGAGATGGCGAGGAGCATGTTGCACGCTCAAAACTTGAAGTTGGACCTTTGGGCGGAAGCGGTGGTGAATGCGGTATACACACGCAATCGGTGTCCAACAAGCGCGGTTGAAGGCATGACGCCGGAGCAAGCGTGGAGTGGGAGGCAACCATGTGTTGCACACATGCGCATCTTCGGATGCATTGCATATGCGAAGGTTCCCGACGAACGGAGGACGAAACTCGAGGCTAAGGCCTTGAAATGTGTGTTTCTTGGGTATTGTGAAGGTACCAAGGCGTATAGACTCATGTCGGTGGACACGAAGAAGATCATTCGGTCACGTGATGTGACATTTTGTGAGGAGTCTACGATGGAGGCTCCTTTGGAGGTTGGTCCAAGTGGGAGTAGTGGAGACGTTTTGGTGGACACACCCTCCAAGTCTCCTAGTGTTGTTGATGTAGGTGATGATGACGGTGATGACGAAGCTGGCGACACGGAGGTTGTTGAAGCGCCATCGAGCTCAAAGGCCAAGAATGGCGCAAAGGGCACGCAAGAGGAGCAAGTTTCTTCAAGCGAGCGGCGGTACCCCGAGAGATCGCGCAAGCCACCTGGAGAATGGTGGAAGAACCACATCTTCCCTCAAGTGGAGGACGAGCATGCGAATGTGGCATTATCGGATGGTCCATTGACCATTCGAGAAGCCATGCAAGGTGAGGATGCGGTCAAGTGGGAGCGCGCCATGCAAGAGGAGTACGACTCTCTAATTGCTAACGGTACGTGGCAATTAACTCCCATTCCAAAGGATCGCAACCCCATTGGTTGCAAATGGGTGTTTCGGACAAAGAGGGATGTTTCGGGTATTGTTGTGCGTCACAAGGCAAGATTAGTAGCCAAGGGGTTCGCGCAAGTGCATGGGGTGGACTTTCACGAGACATTTGCTCCCGTGGCCAAGTTCACCACCATTCGATGCATTCTTGCCATTGGAGCGGCCTTGGACTTGGAGATGCATCAAATGGATGTGAAGACCGCATTTTTGAATGGCGATTTGGAGGAGGACATCTACATGGTGCAACCTGAGGGGTTTGTGCAACAAGGTAATGAGCACCTTGTTTGTAAGTTGCAAAAATCATTGTATGGGTTGAAACAATCTCCAAGAGCGTGGTACCAAAAGATTGACACGTTCTTGGTTGCACACGGGTTTACTAGGAGCATTGCGGATCATAGTCTCTACTTCATGCAAGAGGGGCAACATGTGGTGATTGTGATCATATATGTTGATGATTTGATCATTCTTGCAAGCCTCATGAGTTTAATGAATGCATTAAAAGGCATGCTTGAGAGAGAGTACGAGATGAGTGATCTTGGAGAATTGCACTTTTGTCTTGGTGTTGAGTTTGTGCGAGACAGGGCTACACGCACTATCACCATGAGTCAAGGCAAGTATGTGATGGACGTGCTCAAGAGATTCGGGATGGAGGATTGTAAGCCCGTGGCAACACCATTGGATGCAAACTCCAAGCTCGTCAAGCTTTCGGAGGAGGAGTATGCGATGGAGGCTAAATCGATGGCGGAGGTGCCATACAAGCAAGCGGTGGGGTCATTGATGTATGCGATGATTGCGACACGGCCCGACCTTGCGTATCCAATTAGCGTGGTGAGTCAACACATGGCGAGACCGGGCTCGATGCATTGGATGACGGTCAAGAGGATCATGCGTTATTTGAGGGGCACAAGCGATGTGAAGTTGTGTCTTGGAGGCAAAGACATTGTGTTGAGCGGCTATTGTGACGCGGACTACGCGGGAGACACGAGCGATCGAAGATCGACAACGGGCTACATGTTCAAGGTCGGATCGGGAGCGGTGTCGTGGAATAGCAAGCGGCAACAAACCACGGCGACATCAACGGTGGAGGCCGAGTACATGGCTACGAGCCATGCCACGAAGGAGGCCATTTGGTTGAGGCAACTAATGGTGGATGTGGGTTGCACACAAGGTGAGGCTACAACGATTATGTGTGACAACCAAGGGTGCATTTCACTTGCAAAGAACCCTACACATCATTCACGCACGAAGCACATTGATGTGCAATACCACTTCATTCGGGAGAAGTTGGAATTGGGAGTTATACATTTGGAGTATTGCCCAACGGAGCACATGGTGGCGGATGTGCTCACAAAGGGTCTTTGTAGAGACCGACACCAACGATTAGTAATAGCATTTGGACTTAGAGGCTTTGGCTCTACGCAAAGTGGGAGTATTGAGGTAATTGATGCAACGTAGTATTGCTAGAAGCCAAAGACGTACAGGTGCTAAATAATGGTGTGTGGGAGGAGGGGTTAGGCATGGGCTGATCTCTAGAGTGTCCTTGTGATGAGTTATCCCATATGGTTTGTCCATGGTGACCTCCTAGTGTACACTACTTAAGGTGGAAGGCCTTTGAGTAAAGATCATCTCTTTCTACGCATTCCTTGTGTTTGTGTGTGTGCCTTGTGCAATCTTCTCTACCTTCAATAAGGCCATCATTGACGTGCTTGCGAGCCACATTGACGACAAGCCATCTGGTGCAAACATAGCCTCCAGATCGGAACTAGGCGCTCGAGCTGACAACACCGTCCTCATTATCGGCATCAGCAACAAAGGGGGTATTAATGAGGGCTTCGGTAAGGGTCGAATTTTTTACGGGAGAACCCCAAAGATCCGTATGCCCAGCGAGGACGAGACATATCCTAGGTCTTCCCCCGATGGCAGCTGACCTAGGTCTTTCCTTGATCGTAGCAGACTTGAGGGCGGGGTCACTTCAGATCCCAAGGCAAAATTAGACCAAGCGAGGATGAAGAAAGCTGAAGCTTAGGCGGAACTCGAGAAGATGGAGGCTCAACGAGAACGCATCGCAGGCGATTTGCAAAACCAGCGGGCCTTTTTGAAGGAGAAGGAGAATGAAGAAAGTAAGTTTCATGAAGACGTTGTTGTCCACCGTGTTGCCAGCAAGAAAGCGGGGGCCGCTGGCAACGATGCAGAGAAGAGGGGCTTTGATGTCTTGGCCCGTCTTGGTGGTGATCAACTGTCCTTTGCAAGCAAATTTGCCCTAGATTGCCAGCAACGCATTGACACAAAGGAGGCTTCATTGAAAGATCTGGAGAAAGAGATAGAGAAGTGCAAAGATGAGGTTGGAGTTCTCAGTGAAGAGATCGTGTCCCTCGAGCTCGGAACAACATTCATACAACCCAAGAATGTGTTCTCACGCTTGCCATCCACGTCCCAAACCCTGCTTATCCAAGTTTCAGACCTATGCCCCTTCTGCGACCGATACTTTGTTGATACAGCTTGCGTACTTTTAACGTGCGGTTGCCTAGCACACCCACATTGCATGTTTCAAGTTAGTTTCTCGCTTGACGCAAAGTGTAGTCGATACGAGAGCGCTGTGACCAGAGGGTGGCTTGGACAATAGGGATTTCTACTACATGAGAAGGCTCAGGCGGAACTGCACCTACTTCAAAGGATTCTTCAATCTGAGCGTGATGTGCCACGTTTCTAGTGAACATCTGGTGGCAGCAAGTGGGCCCCTGAGCTAATTATTCTGCCTTCCAAGGATGAGGGTTGGACCAAGAAGAAGGCCCGTATAGAAGGCCCCACGGGGACGTCAAAGCCTCCTGTCGCTGCAAACAGGAAGGTGAAGGACGTTGCCACCACTGACGTGAAAGACGACCATGACATTGTACAACAAATACAAGCCTCTCCACATGAGAAGGTCGAGGACACACGCGGAGATGGAGGTGACCCGGACAGTGAGGCACACCCCGAAGAGGCCAAAGGAGATGGTGACGACGTGGAGAACTTAGCTGCTCTCGACGTCCTTGTTGACGCGATTGGAATAGCACTAGTGGAGTAGATTTGAGGTTTTATTGTAAATAATGCTATAATGGACTAACATTAGCGGCATCGACAAGGTTCGTTGTTTAATTTTCATTGGCAGAGTGCTGTGGTACTCTTTGTTCTCAACTGCGGTCGAGGACACTAGTTGTTGTCAACAATGTGTAAGTAGTCTGTTACTGTGAGTGACAGTTGAGACGTTGTGAAACCCTATCCCCCTTTTGTTTGCGAACTCATGGTAAAGAAATTTATCGTTCTAATTGTATCGTCTACATGTGGCTGCAACTTTGTCCCACTGTTTCGTGAAAGTCGCCCATGCTCGGAAGGTGAAGTTTGTAGGCACCATCTTTTTTTACTAGGATTTGAATTGATTAGGGGAAAATGCAGCCACGAGGCCCGGGGAAGATAAGATACATACAAGAACAAGATGTCGCAGGTATGGTAAATAATCCCCAGTGATTGTAAAAATTCAAAAGTGCATCGATTTAGGGAGCCTTCCCGGTCAAAATGTATGGACCAAATGGTCAGTGTAGTGAACCCTAATCTTGAATAGAAACTATTGTAGGCGGACTTGTGGAGACCCTAATAGAATTAAAAAAAAAAAAAAAAAAAAACCTCTTATCCTACGCTTCTACAGTCTTGATGGTTTTGGGAACCGCGACTTGAGCAGCAAGTAGATGTCTCTCATTTTGTTTTTTGAACTGCATCAATGCATCAAACTTGCTTAGTTAGTTTCGTTTGCTTCCAATGAGTAGGTGTCCGCCGAATGCTGTCACATGCTACAACACACAAATCAACCATAACATGGATAGGCATAAACCATTGCTGGTGGGCAAAACTACTACCAGTCAACACTTTCATCGCATTTGCAAAATCTATGGTAAGCCTGATCCTGAAGGCCTCGGATGTATGCATGTGTGGCAAAGGCCATTTGACATCGTTGAAACCAGGGAGCGGGAGTGCTTCTACCTTCCCATACAACATAGGACCCGCTAGAGGGAAATTCACACCGCTGAGGAAGAATGTACCTGTGTCAAAAAAATCCACGTGACTTAGACCATTCCGTGTTGCCTCCCCAATCTCTGCATGGAGTACAAGGATGGAACCAATGATAGTTATGGGGTGCACCCAATCTTCAAAATGCGACGCAAAGAGGTAGTTTGCTATGCATGGCCCATTTGCTGCCACTGCTGGATCCAAGCGTAGATGGCGAGGCTAGTATGCATGTCGCACAAGCACTTTATCAAGGTTGCTTGCTCCACGCACACCGGGTGTCCACGAGAAATCTATGATCTGCGCTTTGAAGGTGCCTCAAAAGTTATCTCCACCATGCCGCCTTGCCTCTCTATCCTAAGGCACCTCCGACGTTGGTTGATGCATAACCTATGAATCACGGTCCAACCTCATTGGAATCCAGTTGCCCTCGACGTCTTGATTGTTATGCAGCATAACGCTTTGTACTTGGGAGTTTGGCCGTCTAGCCATGCCAGTGTAATGACAGAATATTGGAAGACACTCTAAAACTACAAGATTTGCCTTTGATGGCAGCAAGCGCTAGGTAATGTGATGTCAACACATCCAAGAAAACCACAGGAGTACAAATTATGCCTTTGATGACAGCAAACGCCAGAGTATGTAACAAAAGTTATAATATTGGATAAAACCGCATACAAATAGCTTGACCCTTTGAAGGCAGTAAACTCCAGATTATTGGAAAAAACCAGAAAACTACAAGTTCTGCAGCCCGCTGGCAGCGAACGGCAGATCATGTTGCCAACGAAGAACGCCACATTTCCACCCTAAATCTTGATATATACAAAGTGGGTCAAAATTTGCTACCTAAACTGCACCGTAACTCCCAATCACGTTGGCACCTCGAAAACAACATTGACTATCACGAGCTACACTCGAAAACCAATGCTTCCATGAATGGACAACAATGCCAACGCCATCAACATCACCGACACCAACGCCATTGAAATCGCCCACGCCAATGCCATTGTCCTAAGAATCAACAGGACGACCACCACAAACCGTTCCAACGTAGCGGCTCGACGAGGTAACTGTTGGCAGCATGTCGCCCAAACAACAACTCCGTTTGTAGGTGGAGTAGCACACGTTTTCGGAAAAGGTAGGTGGCCCAACTCATGACTCCATCCATAAATTGTATCCTGAACCCCTACTCACAGCATTCGCGTGGCTCGGGATTTGTGCGTTGCAGCGGCGCTTGGTGTCAGCTTTGACACCATCTCTCCGGCAGCACACACGTGCTTCTTCCGGGCGATTGGCTCGACCCAAGGAACTCGCAGCGGTGGCACCACGATGGCACTGGTCATTGGTGCCAACTTCAAAAGTGCACGGGCACCCCCCAAATTTCTTCCACGTGATAGTGGCAAAGGCCCCTTTGAGACCACAATTTTCTCCTAATGAGTCATTTAAACTTCAAACCACGCTTCAAACAAGTGGAATTGTAATATTTTGAAGGTTCTAATTAATAAAAGGTAAAATATTTATGAACGCATGTCTTATTTAACAAGAAGACAACAATACTCTAAACTTGCAATTCGTTTAATTATAATGCATACATCGTTATAATTAACCCCTCACCGCCCACGTGGACACATTCTGTCCGCTCAAAATTGAAAAATTGCTCCCCAAGGTGGTGGATGATCCAGGTGAGGTTGGAGTAAATCGGGAAATTGTGGGGGAAGTAGGTTAGATCTCGGACGTGGCCTCGGTGGCAGCAAATTGCAAGCTGTTGACGCGGAATTCAACCCAGATTGGGACTTGGGCAAAACGAGGACATGGCAGTTGTCCTTATTGTCAAGATTCTTACCAGCAGTTTCTGGTGGCATGCCGTTGGAGCAGAAGTGGGCTCTTCGAGTGAGCCAAAACTAACGGTTGAAAGCGTTTTATTTTTTTGTAGCATGGCTTCTGTCTACGAATCCACCAAAGTGGCCCGGATCCATCAGCCGCAGCGGTTGCCGTCATCGAGTCTCGGCTCTTCAGCAGCTTCCGTGTCATCTTCTGTCGACAACGCTTTTGTTGATCAAATCTTGTTCTCCTCTCTTACCATTTGGCATTTTCTTTTGTTGTAGGCACTTAGATACAGTCGCAGTGAGTTGAGTGGTTTGAATTTTTGGTTAGTGATAGAGGGTTCTCAAATTTTGCCACAATTTTTGGTAGGAGAGGCACACATTTTACATCTTGTGGCTTGTCTCAAGAACACTTGTACCGTTATTTATGTTGCAATGAGAACCAATTTTGATCAATCTGTTTTGTGTCTATTCCACCTGTGTGTTAGGTCCCAAACTCATGAAGTCTTGATCTCAAACTCACCCAGCTTCGGTCCCAAATGCCTGAAGTTTTCACCTGCAACGTACTTCATGACTCTAGAACCGCAAAGCTTTCAGACTATTGTGAAATTATGAGTACTTACTGTAGCCCGTCAGCCTTGTCTGTCCTTGCCGGTTCCTCCCTGTAGCACTCTGTCAATGCTTCTTCTCTGGCGCCGATTGTCGGAGATCTGCTGCAACGGCCTTTTACATTTTTATGCTCAAATTTTTACACAAGCATCTGTGGCTGTGAACGAGCGAACCCTCAAAATTTTGAAAGATTTGAACCTTGCACCTGCTAGCTACAATTTTCTAAGTCCCGCAGACTGTAGAAAAAATGATGTTTTCAATGGGAGAAGGCGACAGTCAAAGCCTATAATCTCTGCATCCGCTGGACGGATGCTCGTGGCACTTGTTTTGATGGGAGCACAATAACCCAAGC
The DNA here is from genome assembly GCA_022496805.1 of Pohlia nutans. NCBI lineage: Eukaryota > Viridiplantae > Streptophyta > Bryopsida > Bryales > Mniaceae > Pohlia > Pohlia nutans. Next base: position 4,655,574 of record CM040106.1, on the reverse strand, counting down.
ACAAGGATTCATCGGTCAACTTCTTAGATTCGCCCTACAACTCCCGCAGATCAATTTCTAACCTATCAGACTTGGAAAGTGTGTTGCTAACGTAGTTGAGTCAGGGGTGGTGAGGGGTTAATGAAACAAAGCTTTAGTACGCGTGCATGCAGTCATGAAACTACTAAACAATGACGAGAGATGTGTCACTACTAGAAAATCGTGACCAAATTACTAGAACATCAATCGATTTCTGTTGATTTAGGCACTCCAATGACGGATTTCACTGGTTCTTAAACTTTTTGTAAAAATCAACAGCTTGCTACCAACTTTTTGTTGATTTGAATAGTGCGATGACCAAATCAATTTTTTTTTGTATATCTAGAATCTTTTTTGGAATCTTTTTGGAACCTTTAGAAATCTTTTAAAAATCTTTTGGATATATATTGAAATATTCTAGAATCTATCAAAATATTATAGAATCTATTGGAATATTATAGCATTTTTCGAATCTTTTGCAATTTATAGACTCGACTTTTCAAAAGGTGATTTTTTTACTTTTGGGCAATTTTGGGCACCCGTGATAAATGGATCCAATTAGTTCTAAATCCTTTATACAAACTCTACACAAGACTGTGAACATAATCCCCAAAGTTGAAAGGCATCAAAGCATACAATTACGACTTTTAAAACACTTAAAACATTTAAAACATCCTTATTTGGGTAGCATTTAAACACCATCGTTGAAGTTCTATGTACTTTGGGTTTTTTTTAATCCCTAAATGACCGATCGACCATTTTTGGTCGCAACCCAAATAGCAGTGACTGCTTATGGGCAGAAAATGACATTTTCCAAGGTTTCATTTTTTGTTTAAATTGAGGGTCGAGATCATGTTCTAGTGCTTTTGGATACACTACATTTGCAATATTGAAGTTCCCTAAGGAATTTTTCAAAGACAAAGATCTCAATATTGTCCTAGTGTTATAAAACTGAAATTTACTATTTCGGGAAACTAATGATGTTCATTCATTCAAAAAAATTGCCTTTAAATTTTTTAGAATAGAATGTCTAATTTTAACCAATCATATCAAATTTCAAATTCTAAAAATAAAACTTTTATGGGACCTCCAGGGCACGCCTACGCTCCCGACATTGGGAGCGCCGGCGTTCCCGGAGATCCCGTGAGTTCTCATCCACTCACAGTGAATTAGGGTTCAAAGCTCAGACGACCCATGCTCACGCAGGTCACGGCTCCTTCTGCGGCCGTGACACTCCTCCTAAACTCCTTCTGCGGTTCGGTTTATCGCAATTCAGGGTTTGGGGTTTTCGTTGCGTATTTGCGAGTTTCGCAATGCGGGGTTTACCTCATAGTTCCTGCACTTCATCGCTTTCCTTTCTGCTTTCGCATTATGCAAAAAACCTACGGTGCCGTGTGCGGGAATTTTTGTGAGCTTTTGAATTTGGTGTCAGCATGCTCTTTAGTGTTAGTCGGAGGGCAGAGCGAGGGAAGATGTCGATCAGTCTTGCATGAAAAAAAAAGGTTGAAGAAGGTATGCTTTCTTGTTGAATTTTGCCTCACTTTTGAAATGAAATCCATTGTGTCAGTTCCGTTGTTGTTGAGGGAAAAAAAATCAAGCTGAAATGTTACTCTCTCATCATAGAAATGTAGATGTGGCCACATGATTTATGCAATTGTCCCATTGTCTTGAACCCTAAACCCTAAATATCAACTCACACTGTGGAACTACTTATTACTTCCGGCAGATCAATGAAATGTCTTGGATTTTTTGGTTTAGCGAGTTATGCGAAGTGCTGTGGATTTCGCCCCACTTTTAAAACCCTAAGCGTCCACTGTGTATCTTCTGTAAATTGGACCCCGTGCTGGAAATCATCCGTTTGTGTGAAAATGACTTCAGTTGATACAGTCGACACAGTTGATCTTGTAGTGTAGAACAAGAGCTTTAAAATGATGTATTGCAATCAGGAATTCAAGATAAAATGAGAAAATGCCACTGTTGCAAAGTTCAGTGATGCAGATGGCTATATTGGGCATTTTTGAATCACCTTTGCATTCTGTTCTAACTAAAATTTGTTTGGCGTTGTGATTACATTCTTATGTATTGCCTTCAATTAATTTCTTCGCACTAACGTATGTCTCAGACGTTTTGTTAGTTTTGTGGTTATATAGTGTGGACATTTATAATTGGTGAGAGAGTGTAATTTTGCTATGTGCATTTTGCTTTAGATATAGAGGGGGTGCACATAGTGCATCATGATGCATCAACATGGAGAACAATGTGAATTCTGATAAATATGCCTTGTGCTGCAGGAGCCACTTTCATTAGCAGAAGCCGAGTATAAAACTGAGAGTCCTGTTTTCCTTGCCAAACTCCAAGTAATTTATTTTATCACTGATTATATATTTTTTATGTGAAACGAGTAATCAAGTAATGCAGGTAATAGACAATGGAGTTCTTGTTACTTTGCTGGAATTTCCTCTCTTTCCAAAAACCTAGGGTTTGAATCCGGTCGAAACGGGCTGCTTTACAGGAATTCTGCCTGCGCAAGTATTTTATTGACCGATGCAAGATATTGCAACCCAAAATTTCCAGAAGGTTCAAGAGGCATATGAAATGTTGAGTGATGAAAGGAAGCGGAAAACAGAGTTCCAGAAACAAAATCTCCTACTTATTTTTCTTGCAGATGTAGACAAACTTATTGGGAACGTGTTCAAATTGCACATCATTTGAGTGTGTCCCACTATCTATTTATACATTTGAGTCTCACTCAACCGTTCCAACCTGGAACTAGTTGAGTCAAACAACACATGTTCAAATGTACAGTAGATTAAGTCCATTATACCAACATCGATTTGCTCAATGACATGGGTCCCATTAATCTATTATACAATACAGCTCAGTTTGTCTCACTCGACCGTTCCGCGCTGGAAGCCGTCGAGGAGACAACCCAAGTTCAATGTGCTCAACGGCACGGGTCCCACTAGAACATTTTAAGGAAGATACAAATGTTGAAGGGTGACAGAGAGGGTGCAAGGGGAGAAGATGAAGAGGGTTGGGAAGAAGAGTATGTGATGCTTGACCTCGATGACGTCTTTCATGGGGCACCAGTTCCCAACTTCGCGTACACCCTTTCTGTAAGTAACAAGCTTGAAACAACAATTTCATTTGAGCTTTCACTTGGTTGTATAACAATAAGATTTTTTGTTGTTTCGTTACCACACTGTGACAAGCTGTGATTTATATGGCCTGAATTTCCTGCGTATTTTGAAGTTGTTGCGCTCTCTCAAAGTCAAGTAATTTTGACATAGGCATCTACAAGTGTGTTCCTTATTTCTTATGTATAAGTAGATACTTTACACTTCTTGCGCTGTGCAGGGCTTGAACACATTGAATCCGATACTGACGCTTGATAATGGGATGAAGTTGGTAAGGAACTTCTGCAATGGTTATTGATCTGTGTCTCTTTAATAAGATAGTAATCTGTCTATTGGATCTGTTTTTCTAAACCACAAGTTTCTCCATGTACGCAGATTGGTCATTACACGGAGACAATAGGCACCGTTGTTGTATACTCTGAGAAAGGTACGTTCATAATTTAGACTTCCTTATGGTTTCATGAAGTTCCGTATCTCATCAATAAAGGGTTTTTGAAGTATGCTGAAAGCACAGCATTGTGAAAGGGTTATCACTTGTGTGATGATTTCTATGGACTCTTCAGATTCGTATGTGCAATCTGGCTTGGATTTGTGTGGTGTAGGAAATGACAATTAACACATTGTTTGCTATGCAGAGAAGGAGGCACAAGCTGATAGTCCACCACCTGCTGATCCTAATGCTGTTAATAATGAGAAGAGACCACTTAAGCGGATTCGGGGTGTGTGTAAATTGGAACAAAAACTGAAGTTTTGTGCCATGCCGATTGCCTCTGCACCAGCTAGCAACGACATGCCAATGAGGGATGTATCATTTATGAAGACGACGGGGACAGAGGATGCATCACTGAAAGACGCAAGGCCAACTGAGGATGCATCACTTGGAAATGCCATGTCGACACAAGATGCCACGCTGACAGAGAATGATTCAACGGACGATTCTAGGCCGACAGAGAATGCTTCAGTGGACGATGCTAGGCTGATGGAGAATGCTTCAGTGGACGATGCCAGGCCGACGTAGAATGCTTCAGCGGACGATGCTAGACTGACGGAAAATGATTCAATGGAAAATACCATGCCGAGGGAGGATGCATTTCTTAAACATGCCATGCCCATGGAGGACACCTCATCTAAATGATCTTTGAAGATTTTCATGCTCCTGAGTTTCTGTCAGGTGCAGTCGAGTCACCTTGGTAGTTTTTTTTATTCTTTTATTTTTATTTTTAAACATACCCAATATTGACCAGATTCCAGATTAGGAGTTGTGGCACTGTTGAAAAATTTAAAATCGTGTCATGGAATGTAGTACCTTCAGTGGCTGCTACTGTCATGCAAATGCATTGTTCAGAGAAGCATTGTTCAGAGCGAAGTTGGTGTTAGGCATCCATTGCAAGTCCACTGCAAAACCCATTCTTATGTCGAAAATTGTACCATTACAAGAAAAATCTGCAATAGTGAATTTAGGGAACTAAGAGTCTTGAGGCCCAAATAACTGGAATTTCTTTCAATGGAAAGTGAGTTACGTCTTCTGTCTTTCTATTAAGTCTGAGTCATGGGCATGGCACAAACAGGTAGCAGATGAGTAAATTGTAAGGCCGCATTTAGTAACTCATTCTGCTTTGCTGATGGCAATTCTATGAAACTGCCATCGAGAATTTTGTAGAGCAAAGTTGTAGTATTGGAGTAAGGTTGTTATTTTGCAGCCAACTACTACCCCAAATTTATTTTATTTTTCCTTAATGTTGTCGAGGCTAATGTTGGTTTTGGTTTGATTGCCTGCATTCTTGAGGCCATATGATTCAGAAATTTCTTGTAATAGCGTGTAATAGATACAAGGATGGCTTGGTGAATGGAATTAGTAAATCTAAAATGGTGGAAAGAAGGCCTGCAAAGAGGGTGATGTAACCACATTCTCCTAATCACCAACCTCCCAAAATTGTAGATCAATTTGTCAATTAAATTGCACAAATTTTCAATTGAAATTCCAAATTTTTTAAGTGAATGGCATAAGTGGATATATTTTGGGGAACTAATGACAATCACAAGTCCAAAATGAAAAGATCAGTTTTTAACTTCCAATCCTATGACCCTCTTCTCACATGTTTGAATGTTTCTCACCTGCATCCAACAAGTCTCAATGGTTTTAGCATGGCATGCTAATAGTCTTACAAAAATGACCAACTTCATGTGAACTACTACAATACTACAATTTTTTCGTGGAAGATGAATAGGTGGTATTCCTTTGTCTCTAGTGGTAAATGACAACTTCATTGAATTGAATTTCAATTGTATATATCTTGTTATGTGAACAATCAACTAATGATCAACCAATGAATGAATCATTAACACTGCTAACGATATGTGAGTTTTGCTACAAAATTTCAAAAAAATATGGTTTTAAATGTTTAAAACACTCATTTTTCAAATTCATTTCTGAGCATCTTTAAAATTAAAAAAAAATGATTTAATGTTTTTTTTGAAGTTTTCATAAACGTAAATTATAAAAGTATGTTGCATAAATAAAATAAGATTTTTGATATTTTGAATTTTGACATTTATACTAGAATTTCTACTTTAAAAGGTAAAAAAAATTTGTATTCATTTTTAAGGATTTGAATAGATTAAACGTCTTCTTTCCAAACTAAAAGTGAGTTTTGAAAGTCGAAATATATTCTTACTTATATTCGTAGCAAATATGTTATGCTACCTAGAAAACTTACTGTTGATGATTTCAATCCAGTGAAGCGTAAGATACTTAATAATAAAGAGTAAACATAGTTGTGAAAGTTTTGTGCTCCTACCTTGAACCCTATACTTTAGTTTCAACTTTCTCCGAGATTTGTATTTGTAGGTGAACCTTGAGGTCCCACACGCCTTGTTAATTTTGTAAAATTTTAAATGGTAAATGCTCTTAAATCCATCAAAGGAGTATCTAGAACTATTTTTGGAACTTTTGCCCTTACCCCTTCTGTCATGTAGGAATTAATTTAATCATTCACAATTATACAAAAACAAGGCGTGTGGGACCTCAAGGTTCACCTACAAATACAAATCTCGGAGAAAGTTGAAACTAAAGTATAGGGTTCAAGGTAGGAGTACAAAACTTTCACAACTATGTTTGCTCTTTATTATTAAGTATCTTACGCTTCACTGGATTGAAATCATCAACAGTAAGTTTTCTAGGTAGCATAACATATTTGCTTTATGTTACTCTAGATAACAAAACATATGTTAATCCCGGTGTGAATGCCTCGCGAATGTCGATAATCACTTTTGCAGCAACAGTGGCTCCTTGAGCTTTATGTCCAGTCATAGCATATGCCAAAGCCAACGAAAATGTAGACTTGAAATATTTTCCTGTATAGATGTAGTTAAACTTTGTCTTTCCTTTCTTCAACTTTGTTTTGTAGCCGGATTCTAACATACCTAGTGGGACCCGTGCCGTTGAGCACATTGCTGTTAGTTTAATGTTAAGAATTTTTTGAACTTCAAATAAAATAATACATATGAATATTATTTATTTAGAAAAGTAAAATATACATTGAAGGCCTCAAACATTGCCTATATTTTATTTATTTATTAGTTTTAATAATTGAATAATATTAAGATTGCATTACATTTAATTAGTCTAAATTCTATCTTCTCAATTTCTACACCAAAGATTTTATAAAACATTGAGTAACACAAAGAGCGATCCAAATGCTGCAACAATTTTCAATTCAATTCAGCTTGATCTTTTTTCTTCAACAACAAAGAAACAAACTCAAACAGAGACAAATTGAGCTTCATCTTTTTCAACAGCAAAGAAACAGACTCAACAATGCAACTTGATCTTTTTTCCTCAACCTTTTTCCCTCAGATTTCTACACAAGGATGGCCTAACAAAGCGATATTGTAAGTACCAAGGTACAAAAAAAAACTGATGCCATCTGCGTACCAAGAAAAAGTCCACCAAGACTCACAATGTAACCTTCTTGACTTTTCATTCTATACTTCTATATTACTGAAGCTCTCAGATTTAGCATCCCATAACATTCTGTAGTCTTTGAACTTGCTGCCCTCCCTTGGATGCATCAGGAATTTCCGACCCCACTGATTCTGCACTGATTCAGTGCGGTTATCGTTAAACACTGATTCCGCACGTCATACGTGCATTTAGAAGTGTCGTTACGGTACAGAAGTGACATGCATTACTAGAGTGTCGCTGCAGTGTCTTTTCAATGATTATCAGAAAAGTGTTGTTTCCGCACGAAAGTCGTGCTTGACGGAATCCGTGCGTTAATCGTGTATTTACATCACATGGCTGATAAGACACGGATAACGTGCGGTTTTAGTTAATGCGAATTCAGTATCGTATACGTATCATATTAATGCCATTTATTATATTCGTGCGATTTCAGTATCTATTATAATGCAAATTATTTTCGTACGACATCCGTGTACAATATTTTAATATATATTTTTTGGAATCTTTTGGATTCTTTTGGAATCTTTCAAAATATTTTATATTATTTTGGAATATTTTGGAATATTCCAAGAATCTTCTTTAAATTATACTTCCGGTTTAATTTCCCAAAACATTTTTAGATCTTCATTTATAGAGTTTAGAAGCAATACACATTAAAATTTCAAAGAAATAACATTTTGTATTTTTAGAATTCAAATTTGGAATTATTGGTTATCATTGTACTTTTCATCATAGTAGCAAAAAAAAATAGCTCACAACCACCACGATTTTGCCAAAAAATAAATAAATTCAAAATATTATGAAAAAAATCCTAGATATAGAAAACGTCCTGCATAATCTAGTGCAAAAGAAAAATTTGGAAAAAAAGTTTTTTTCACATAGTTAAAAACATTCAAAGTCCGCTGAAAAAAAAAAAACAGCTCACAGCCATGATCTGCCATCACGATTTTGGCAAAAATTTAAAAAATTCAAAAAATTATGAAAAAAATCCTAGATATAGAAAAAGTCCTGCATAATCTAGTGCAAAAAAATTTGGAAAAAAAGTTTTTTTCACATAGTTAAAAACATTCAAAGTCCGCTGAAAAAAAAAAACAGCTCAGAGCCATGATCTGCCATCACGATTTTGGCAAAAATTTAAAAAATTCAAAAAATTATGAAAAAAATCCTAGATATAGAAAACGTCCTGCATAATCTAGTGCAAAAAAAAATTTGGAATTTTTTTTTTTTTCACATAGTTAAAAACATTCAAAGTCCGCTGAAAATAAAAGTTTGGTAATTACCACTGGAGTTCTATTCTATGCATGAAGAGTTTGAGGTGGTTTGGTGGTTTGGAACTTGAGTAACAACCGGGAGGTTGAGAGTTCAAATCCCACCGTTGGCGATAGAGCTTGGGAAGCTATGGTGGGCCCCACCGCATGTGCGGGCAATTTCCGTGTAGTTGAAGTGGGTAGCGAGGAAAGTAATTATTTTATATTTTCTAATATTTTATTTTATTTTATATTTTTTAATAATACTATTTTGATCAAATTTAGATATAAAAAGAAAATAAAATCTAGATATGGAAAAGATGATGTCGCACGAAAAACGTACTGAATCAGTGTAGTTTTAAAGACGATTAAAACACGACATTTGACGACTATAAAGAGTGCTGAATTCATACGTTTTCAATGGATGTATCAATCGTGTCGAATCAGTACTATATCCGCTTGTACGAACATCGTGTCATATCAGTGTAGTTGCGATGAATGACGCAACGATGCGGAATCAGTGCGAAAATCGTACGAACCCTTGAAATATCGGAAATCGCACTGAATCAGTGCAGAATCAGTGGGGTCCGAAATTCCTGATGTGGAATGATGTGGAATATCCCACATCATTTCATCCTTCCAACGAAATGATGTGGGATATTCCACATCCCATTAGTAGCTATGGAGGCACGTGGCATTAAGCAAGAGCAAACAACCATGGTGCACAGTAATCGAAAGCACACTTCAACAATGTTTTTCCATTGTTTATTTGATTGATTCTCAATTCAATAGTGTTTTGTCATTGTTAATTTGATTCATTCTCAACTCAACAGTGTTTCGTCATTATTTATTTGATTTAATAGTTCATTCAATTAGAAATCACTGCTCACTTTGTGTATAAGGTGGTTACTCCATTACCAACTGGCTCTTTTCACCAACAGCTACGGGCATTATCAGTAATTAATGCTGCAATGATGTTGGTTGTAGCATGAGTTACAATTGGTAATGGGTTCTTTCTTGTTGGTTTTAGTATATATAAGTGTGGTTATGGATTCGTTGTTGTTGGTTTAAACATCTTTAGTGTGTGCAATACAAATCTTCTTTAGACAAAAAGAGGTGTACCTATATGACGTGAATGGGATGCGTAATACTTCAACTTTGAAAACTTATAACTAATTCATTCTTCATCCAAAAATTATGAATCAACTTGTGTTGGAATCTATTTCTTCTTGCCTACCTCTAAAAAATAATAATACTAAATAATAACAATGCCTCATATCCGTATTTCTTATTCAGTTGGGAATGGGATAACCACCTTAAAGGTGGATGAAACTTAAAAGACAGTCTCTTTGAAGGCTACTGAATGTGGAGTCCAGCGTCAAATGCGCGCACGTAGGGCTGCGATACAGTAAGAGGGGATTTGATAAACCCTAAGTGACAGATGGCCAAGAGCGGTGTGAACGAAGTGGTGTCCAAAGTCATTGTGAACAAACAAAAACTACGTCTGCATGTGGCGGAGTAAGGCATCGGGCTGGACAAATTCATAGAGAGAGATTGGCAGTCGGACAGTAAAGGGATCCAAATGCTTGGCCGCTCTGAGGGTATCGCCACTCACCTCTTGTAAATCCCGTACGTCCTCTGTGCTCTCTCTCTCTGCCTGCCTTCTCTGATTATTCTTTTTTAGTGATATGGTGCATTTGAGGAGGTCATGTGTAGATTGCAGTGATATAAGAATTGGTCTCATCTGAAATTATATTTTGATTACAATGTGATTAATTGAATTTGAAAATCATGAAGTTTTGGTCATTTAGGGCTATTGTCCGATAAGATCTTAACCAGAAAGTTCGCTTTGGAAGCTTTATAGTAATGTATTTCCACCGTTCAAAAACGTAATAGGGTATGGTTTTTTGTACATTTGTATAGGGTTTCTGTCAACTCTTCTCGATTTGGGAGCGGCCTCTATTGGCCATTTAGGGTTAAGCGTTGGTTTTGTGTCGAAGAGCTTTCAATTCCAAGAGTTGATTTTTTGTTTCGGTTTCTTGACCAGGTTCGTAGTATCGCCGCTCACCTCCTCTTGTAAATCCCGTAGGTCCTCAACGCTCTCTCTGCCTGCCTGTCCTCACGCTCTCGCATGCTTGCTTGCGCACCTTCAGCACTCTCTCCTTCGTTGCGTGTTGTCGTCTCTTTCATCTCAGGTATCGTCTCTTCTCTTTGCTCCTGCTCCTCCTGTGTTGAATGATGCCTTTCACATCTCTTTCTGCGGCAGCAGCGTTAGGTTTCGAGCTGCCCGGAGATGCGGATTGGGACAACCTAATTTGCAAGCTACCTAATTTGAAAGACAACCACTTGCCGTTCAGTGATGTAGATGGCCGTATTGAGCGTTTTAGACGCTTAGGGTTTAAGATTGTGCAAGATGAAGACGTTTATTTTATTTTATTCCTCGGCAATTAGAGCTGGATGTGTTGTGGCTAGGTAACTGGTATTTTAGTTTCTCATTCTCATTTCGTTCTTCGTCTGCGATCGCCACATAGATTGCAAGAGGTCAGTGCCGGTGGTTCCTGTCATTGTTCTTCTCCTCATCCCAAGCTGCCTGTATTTATGAGCCACTCGATTCTTTTCATCTTCAGTGTGAGTTGATATGAAATTTGATGAATTGAGTAGTCACGGTGTTCCGAAGACGAGAATTCATTGTGAATGGATGAAAACAAAGAAGTGTCACGGGATCTCCGGGAACGCCGGCGCTCCCAATGTCGGGAGCGTAGGCGTGCCCTGGAGGTCCCATAAAAAAAGTCAGCAGACTGTGGCGGCCATTTTGTCATGGTAGAATAACTTCTTTCAAACGTCTTTGGACTAAAAAAAGCTGGGAAATGAAATTAAGTTTCATCTCTAAAAATCTGTTTGTGATTTTGAACCTCCATTCAAAAGTTATAAACAAAATCTAGAGTGGAGTAGCAAGGAATATTATCTTTGATATTTTCAAACACTCTCTATGAATATTGTCTATAACTTTTGACTCGAGGCTTATAATCACAAACGGATCTATGAAGGTGCAACTTTACTTGATTTCCCAGCTATTTTTTGCCCAAATATTTAAAAAGATGTTATTTTACAATGTCAAAATGGCCGCCAAAGTATGCTGAGTTCCAAAACATCGAATTGTAAGTATATTTGTAAGAAAAAATATTACATTTTGTTCGTCAAATTCTAAATATGTTGAGTTGGTTAGAGTATTAAATAATAAATGTGAGGTCTTGAGTTCAAACACGAGTGACAACCGTGGTGGTAATCCTTGGTTGTTTGAAAAATTCGGGCAGCAAATTTTTATTTATTTTTTGGATGACCAGATTAACCAAAAAATATTCATAATTTTTTGTTGATTATTGACCGGTACAATGCGACTGAATCAACAAAAAATATTAATGCTTCTTTATTGATTGGGACCTTGAATTTTTTTGTAGTGTGTGTGGCTTGAAGAGTTTCAGGATAATGTGTGTGTCATTTGTAGGTCAGTTTTAGAATCGTCAATGGAACGTTGGCTTAGGACAATATATCATTTAGGTTGTGCCTTGTGTTGTAAATATAATTATGCAATTCTACATGACAAATCCTTTGCGGTGAGTCATTTTGGTGTTGATTTTCACAGCGCTTGTTGTAAAATGTAATGCAAGGAGGTAGTGCTAGTGGTACTTCTGATATCTAAAATATGTAGGAGAACCTCTTCCTCTTTTCAAAGGTTCAAATCATTTTATTGTTCTAATATATACATGAATCTCTAAATGGATAATCCAAGCTTTCATTTTCATGCTAATTTAACACTTCAATCTCAAAAATTTGGTAACCATTGATGAGTGGCGCACGATAAATAGTAAGAAGAATAACAAAATTGAGCATCATTTTTAATTTATTCAATTTTTTATACTACAAGAGGAAGAGCTGTGGCCAGCAGTTGAACCTCTGTTTCATAGGATGCCTTTGCTTTTTTCAGTGCAATTTCAAAATTCTATAAGCGTTTTTTTGTTGATTCACGAGAGCTCTTGTCTTTAAGATACGCTTTGAATTTGGAATTTTCTATAAAAGGGAACAACATATCGCCCTCTAAGAGCGTATGAAAAGTTGAAAAATGTCTCCAATCATTGCCTTTCAATCCATAAAAGCAGTTTTATAGCGCCCTTGAGGTACCAACCTTAAAGATATATAATGAGTGATGACCTTCACTGTCTATGTCAATTGTAGCAAATAGCTAATCCATGCAAAATATTCCAAAAAAAGGCGAAATCTGAAAATAATTAATTCTAATAATTAAATTTCCTAACGTCATTAACATTAATAATGTCAAAAATAGAATGTAGTGATGTCACTAATAGATAGTATTTAATTCAAAGTGAATTGCCTCTAATATAGAATGAAATGTTTTTCTTATATATATTCAAATCTTTAAAAAACAACTCTACATTTTATTCACCTTCACATTTTTGAGTATTTGGCACAATACTACAACTACCTTCTACAATTGTTTGTTGACAATTGTAGCACCCAATGATAGTAATTCCATTAAAAATATATATTCAATCCTCCACAATCAAGACACTCTTCCCTACAAAGCTTAGGCAATTTTACCCTTGTGTATGTTTTTCTTTTCGCAAGTTTTCTTTGACGTAGTAACTTGATACCATCATTTGGGCTTGAGGATTTTTGTACACATTCTATTTAGCCACTCAGATTTTCGTAATTCAATCTTCCTGTTTTCCTTTAACTTCCATGTCCAAGTTTTGTGTTTATAACATTCTCTTATAAGGGGGTGATACTTCCACCTTCTCTCGGCATCAATATGCAACTTGGCCTCAATCCCAATTTCATAGGCTCTTCAAAAACTGCAACAATTTTTTCTTCAGCTCTTTTCAATGCATTTTGTTTCTCCGTTGTTAAATTCACATAGTTTTTACTTGAAATGTTGTGTGAAGTTGTCATGTTCGAGATCTTTAAAAACATCTCTTTTATAAGTTTAATTCATCATTTGGATTTAGGCAAGGTTTGTCATTTGAATCTCCACTTTGACCCTCATTTGGATCTTTACTTGACCCCCATTTGGACCGTCAATTAACAACTCCCAAGCATCTTCACTAAAATCTTTCAAGTAATGAATAAATCCATAAAGTTCATATCTGTTAGGAAAAAAATCACGCAAATGTTTAAATTCAACCTCAACAATTTGTTTTACAATCAACATGTGTTTAGAAAAAGAGTTAAACAACTTAAGAACCCAAACTCCAGATGACATCAATCAATGATTTCTAAATTCGCTGATCAATCCTCTTCATATTATTGAGCCAATTTCTTAACCTTCTACAACCTCATTGTTTAACTCTTCTTTTCTTGTTTAATTGAACACTCACACAATTCATTCAATCAATGAATATCACTGTAATGTTCATCTAAAGTTAGTCCTCTAAATTGTCGTCTAGTATCAAGATTACCTAACATTGCCAAAATAAGTTCATCAAGTCTTCGATTGACTTTCCCATTAAACAAAGTATACTTGACATATTGCCACATGCGTTCCAAGGTTTGTTGTGTTTGCATGTCCATGTTTAAACATCCTAGCTCACTTAGGCTACATATGTTTCCAACGAATATTGTCCCCTGCCCAACCTTGCTCAATATACCTTAATACTCTTGCATTATTGGCATATTAAGTTTTCAGCCTTCGATATGTTCTATTGAAGTTGTCCTTGGTAACTGCCTCCGACATGACGGACATTTCTTTATACAAATCATCGCGAAGAATTTCAAACAACTTAGGCTACAAATGATTGATTGATATCTTCTCTGCATAGAATCAACAGAGTAGTAATTGACACTTTGTTTGGATTCCACTAATTTCTTGATTTTCCCTATACCAAACGTCTTCATCAATTGCCCTCTTTATAACATTTTTTGAAGTCATGTCTTTGTCTATCACTATTGCGTTCGGACAAATTGTAGTCATGTTTTGAAACACGACTTTCATAGTAAGCCACAATGCCGTTTCCACTTGTCTACTTTCATTATCGTTACTACAAAGCATTAGAAATATAAACATATCCAATCCGCTTGTATAAGGATACAATCCAGCAAATAACGACATGTTCCATTTATTTGTTTTAAATGTGGATTCAATCACCCATGCCAAACTTGTGATTATAGTTAATGCCCGCCTAAGCATCTCCTTGGTCTGCATGACTATTACAAATGAGGGCTTACTTGGATCCGAATTCAGAGGGTTATAGGGTTGAAAAAAAATCACTATATTTTTTTTCAATCCATTTGGATACCATCTGTTTTACTACTTTGTAATCATCTTTACTACATCTTTCTTGCACATAAAGACAATACAACATGTTTAAGACTTCTTTTGAATCTAATAGAAAACGATACGTTTTTTTATTTGTGCAAAGAGATACTTTTGCGCAAGATGTCTTTGAATCTTTTTGAACATGTAAGTGCTAATTGATGTTATTCAAGTTTCTCGACATCTCAATGTTCATAATTTTTTATTGCACTTTGTTGAACGGGTAAAAAAATAACAATTCGTTCATGACCCCGGTTCATGTCCCCTATGCTCTTCATTCACATGAATCTCAATATCTTGACCTACTTCATCTGGATTTTGAACGTTCACTGCAAACTTGCATCCCACATATTTAACGATAGAGTATTGCCTCTCTTTATTACTTAATCCGTCATTAACATGTGATTTATCTTAAAAAATTTGTCCTTGGTAATATACATGTTTTTTCACCTTTACTGCATAAAGCCTCACTTGATTCTCATTTCTATTGTAAACGTACCATATGCTGAGCTCTTATGTTATTAAAAAATGATTTCTCCTCTGCTAACAACATTGTGTACTTTAATATGTATTATTGGAATGAACGAACTGTTTTTTCATGTGATGGTCCCAAAAGACAGTTGAAACATGAGCTAATAAGCTTTTCAATAAAAGGTTTTGGGATGTCATCACTTGTGTACGCACAACCCACCCTTTCTTCCTAATTCTCCAAGAAATATCTTTGTATGCTTCATGTCTTTTTCCCCCGTGATGCACTTTTAAAATAATTGATGACCATTTATCAATGAAGGAGACAGTTAAATGAGGATGCTTCTTATTGAACAAACATTTTTTTCCATTTGCAATTCTTTGAATCGCAAATTGCCTCCCATACCGTTGTCACTTTTTCAAAATCCCTTTTGTGCTATGCCTTTAATGAATTTCTCGCATGGCGAAAGAAAGTTGGATCCATTTTGCTAATAGTGTCCGTTAAAAGTACTTTCTCATTCATATACCAATCTATAAAATGATTTCCGAATTTCTGTTTTGAAGAGCAGTATGTCGTAAGCAAGAACATAGAAGGATCCAAGTTTCCTTCTTGAACCCTATCCACATGTTCCCCAACTTCTTCATCTTCATTCTTTCGTAGCAGCGATAGTAAACTCATCCCAATGTCATTATTGGAAAGAAGACCATCGAGGTTCAAATCCTCGGAAATATCTCCCACATCGTTCATTCTACCGATACTTTTTTACGAGCCTAATTCCATCTCAACCTTCTTTTATGGTCTATAAAACAATTTTTGTCATATGTGTACATCTAATACACGATAATGTGAGTTTCACACAAACAATATAAATTTCCCAATTTTCTGAAAGTATTCACAATCATCAAGACAAATTGTTATCAACAATGATCCATCATCACCACTACGACAGTTGTTTCGGTGGTCCCCACCACCATGTGTAAAAAGTACTAGAAGTGGTGATGGACACCACCTCCACTTAATTATGGTAGCACCCGCCACCACACATTCAAATTAATTGAAGTGTTGGCGGATATCACCATCCCTTTGCATCAGTGGTGCCCATCACCATTTGAGAATAAACATGTAAAGTGGCGGCGGACACCACCACTCCTTGCCTCGTTGGTGCTTGCCACGAATTGCTAACAAACATTTAATGTGGTCACGGGCACCACCACTCCTA
Organism: Pohlia nutans; assembly: GCA_022496805.1. Taxonomy (NCBI): domain Eukaryota; kingdom Viridiplantae; phylum Streptophyta; class Bryopsida; order Bryales; family Mniaceae; genus Pohlia; species Pohlia nutans. Next base: position 4,639,192 of record CM040106.1, on the reverse strand, counting down.
ACCCCATTAGTGTCCACCATCCATTGTCCAAATACATTTAAAGTAGTGAAAGACTTCACTACTTTTTTGCCTCGGTGATGCTCGTCTGAAGTATTAGAAGTGGTGGCAAACAACACTATCCCTTTCAAATTGGTGACGATCGCTACTACACACTCAATTTTTTTGAAGTAGTGGTGGTGAGTACCACTACTTCCAAATCGGTAGCATCTTCACTACAAGTTTAATTTTTTTTGCATATCTAGCGGTGAGCACTACCACTTCAAAAAAATTGATCATGTAGTCGAGGTAGCCACCAGTTTTGAAGAGGTAGTGGCACTCACTACGACCCCTTATAAACCGGTGGAAATCGCCACATATGTTCAATATTTTTAAAGTGGTCTTCATGATCTATACCACCCCATATTAATTTTCATGTGGTGGTAGAGACCGCCACTACCACCCCGTACCATTTTCCCAATATTTTTTGGTGATACTGACGGTCATCACCACCTCCATGCTAATTTTCACGTAGTAGTGGAGTTCGTCACCACCACCCCCGTGTCATTTCTCGAATTTTTTTGGTGGTGGTGACGGTCAGCACCACACCCATGTTAATTTTCATGTGGTGATGGAGACCGTTACCACTACTCCGTGTCATTTTCTCAATTTTTTTGGATGGTAGTGACGGTCACCACCAACTCCATGCTAATTTTCATATGGTGGTGGTGATTGTCACCACCACCCCCGTTGCATTTCCTCAATTTTTTTGGTGGTGCTGATGGTCACTACCACCACCTTTTACCACCACTTAGTTCCAAGAGGGAAGACACCAACACTCTCCTCATAGTACTCTCTGTGGGATTCGCCAAGCCCTAGGTGTGGCCATCAAAGGCACTTCTTGGACACACAATTTTTTTGGAAGACCACATATCTCATGGCTTTAGGTCACGTCCCATCATTGTTCTTAATTGTGAGAAGAATGTTGCCTTTAACCGTGGAACCCAAGGTGGTGAAGCAAAGGAAAATGAAGAGCCTCTTCATAACCATGAACAATAGATATTAATAGTCATTAAAGGAAGCTGATGTCAACTATTGCCCGGCATGCTCAATTTAACTTGATTCCGCACACATATAACACATGCTCAATTTAAATTCAATCACTTAATTACATGGCTGGTATGTCAAACTCCAACCCGTGTATCTAGCCTTCCCGTCCCGCAATGGGCTTCGATCTTGAGGAGAGATCTTGACTGTCAATGTAGATTAACGGTCAATGCAGATCAATAGTCAATGCAGATCAACGGCCCTCCTTTGGTGAGCCCACGCTCAAACCCAACACTGCGTCGTGACGGCAGTGGGCTCATGCACATGCTGAAGAATCGTGGCGGGCGCCAACGGCTGCTAACGATTATCATCCTAGAATGACGATGACGATGGTGGACTTCTCCGCCGCAACAGAGCACCGCCACAGCTCTCTGTGATGCCTGTTTAAGGTAGGAAAACCAAAAACGGTGAAAATAAGGTGATTTGACCAGAAGGAATGGAGTTAGAAATTATGTGAAATTTTTTTGAGATGAAGAAGAAGAAATGATGAAGAATGCAAGTTGTTTCGTATTTTTATTCTCCGTAAATAATTATCTACAATTTCTCAAAGTGGGAAGTTTGTCAAACCCCCTTCTTGTATACTAGACTCTTCCTTTTCTACACATGAAAGCACCTAAAACGGTTAACTAATATCACAGAAAACCGCACACAAGATTCCAAAAAAATTAGTAATTTTTAGTAAATTTTTAGTAATCCTCGTCATGAAAAAATTCTCCATTTTCGGTCTACCACCTCCCTGCTTTTAAAAAACTCTAGTGCACGCCTTGAGGGCATTAACCGTTTTTGGTTTTCCTACCTTACTGTGAATTCTTTACATCGTTCACTCCGACAGCGTTTACATCGCAATTTTTTACTGAACCTGCAGCTGCCAAGCAATTTCGATGGGCAATTTCGATGGGTCTTCTCCGTGCTGGAGCAACGGCCCTGGAGACCCAAAACCGAAACCAAAGGGCTTTTGTGAATGGGACCTTTTAGCATCGAGTTATTTCGAGTTCATCAAAAGGGCTGGCGTGGCTTATGGCGGGTGGGCGACCTGCTGCATGTGCGTGGGAGAGTAAGTCCGCCATTCTGCACCGATATCCTAGCAAATCAAGCCCCGCCACCTGTCATGGCCGGTGGCGGGTGGCGGGGACCTAAACCAGCATGTGCGTCAGGCCAGTGTCGGTGTCTGGAGGGCAAGGTGATGGCGACCCTGATGGCAACGGAGACGGAGAGTTGGGAATGCATGGCGGATAGCACCCCACGCTCAGAATCGGTGGATATGAGTAGGATTATTGTCTCGTATTCAGATTCTGCTACTGGGTCCCTGAGTAGATCGGCAAGCAGAGGTATTCCTATCTACACTCTCTTCTTCATGCTCAGTTCCAATTGCACGAAGGGCATGTCTCACAAATGTGGATTTGTTGGTGTTCAATTGTGAAGTGGTCACAGAACGGTGGGATTTCTTTCCAAAATTCTGCAGAAAGCAAAGGTCGAGCCGGGAGTTCTAATCCAGATCGGCTCTACATTAGCATGGCGGAAAGGATGGAGCAACGGAAACAGAGGCGACAGGAGCTTGAGATGCGGTACGAATGTGCTCGGAAGCAGCAAGAGGTAATCGAATATTCTCACATCTTATCGTTTTGCTTACAGCTCTTGAGTCTCAATGTTTGCATTTTGGAATTGTCCACTGTTGTACATTGGGTGAAGCAAGCAAATTAGGTTAGCGCGTTCTTACCTTTAAGGACAGCCTAGGTCAGCGTCCAGGTTGGTTTGCTGCAACGAGCCCTAATTCCATGACTTTGATTTTCTGACATCTGAAACGAACGCTAATGTTTCTAAAACCCCTGAGTGCTTCTAGGCTGCGGTCATGTTCGGGAACTCGATTATATGACCTTTCCACACGGTTTTGTTCTGGTGTGTCCTGTGAAATCTGATAGCATTTAGTGTTTAGACTGATCTGTCAAAGAATCCTCGGAGCATCAGACCTGGGACTATAACGAGAGTTTGAACAGCGTCCTGTCGATGTCACAGGGCTACATCTCTGCTAGTAAGGTAGAATAGCTCAATTCGGCACGTGCTAGCAGCTTTGGCATTTTCGTTAGTTGAAAGATAGTTGAGATATTTGACATTTTATGGTTTTTGGAGTCCTGATTATGTATACTGTGGGCCAGGAGGAGAAGCGAATGAAAGAAGAACTGAACTCGACTTTAGATAAGCTTCGGAGAAAGGCCATGGCAGAACAGAATAGGGCTGTTCTTCGGAAGCAGAAGCAGGTATCATTTCATATCAGATGCCTGCCCCGTTTGAAGTCCGACTGTCTTCGGTTCATTCGTCTCGGTAACGGTGGTAAGTTGACTTGTAGAAGTAGGACGAATTGGTTGAGTAGGTGGCGTATAAGTGATCATTCCGGTTGTTTAGCATTTTCATAAAAGGTTCTCTGAAATTTTAGTATGGCTTCAGCTAGTAAGAGAAACTCAGCAACGGCGTGAGCTGCTACGCCAGCAGCGAGAATTAGCAAGCTTGCATGACTTCCGAAGGATTCTACTGCATTATGGATTGATGCCCTGGCACTGCTTTCTGCTTCAATGCAGGTGATTCATATACATGTGTGGTTCGTTTAATATTTAGTGTCAAATTGATTCTGCTAGTAGGAGATTTTAACGCTCTAGAAGACAATGAATGGTTATGGAGTTTTTAAACTTTTCGAGTATCTGCATCCCACATTTGGAGAATGTTTTTCTTCACTGGAAATATTCTTGAAATATAATTTTGTTGGATGTTGTTGTTGATTCGTAGGAAAATCGTAAAGAAAGCTGCAATGAACTATGATCGCCTCCTTAAGAAGCGAACACTCAAATGGCTGTACAGGCGGTGCATTGAAGGAAAATCATCTCCAGAACTACATGAACTACATGCTCGTGGCCTTGCGTTGCGTGCAGAAGGGTTTCAGGAGAGGTGGAGACTAAGGTATATTTGGCTTTATTGGATTGAAGGAAGGCGGGGAGAGTATCATTATCAACAATTCTTGCTAAAGCGCTCTTGCAAGGCACTGAGAGAGGTGCCCTTCCTCCTTCCTTCTTTGACGCTTCAAAAGCTTCTGTCATCAAGAAATGGGCATTTTTTCGCAATAAATTAACCAAACAAATAAGTCTGAACATATTGAAACAGTAGCGTCCACTTTTCCTTTCCTCCATCAAATATTAGAAAAGAGCATGATCTTCAGAAGCTCTTGCAGATCTTGGAATACCACAGAAAACTAGAGAAAATTGGAGACGAAAGGAATCAATTACGGCTCCTATCAGGGTCATGGTTGAAGTGGACAGAATATATGAGGAAGGAAAAGCGCTCTCAGCTTCTGAAGTATTTGGAGCTCGACCAGATTGCATCGCTTCATTGGCAACGGTATATAAGTCATGTTGTACTGTTTTGTGATGGAATTGTGATTATAATTAAGGAGCCATCTGCTGGCTACTCTACCCTTTAATTAAGTCAGCGGACAGATACTTGTTCAATACTTGAAGGTTTCTTAGTGAACTATTCGTACTCTTTGCAGAGTGACCTATGTTCGGATTTTGAGAGCATGGAAAGATGGAATAGGGCTCGTGCGATATGAACAGAAGCAGTCACAACATAAGGCAGAGGCATGGACAAAGATCCACTTCTGGCTACACGAACATAAAGAGGTTAGTATGTCCTAGATGAACATATAATCGGTTTTGCAAGACAACACAAAGACTGGTCTTTAGACTACACATTACACTTCAGATAAAATCATGTGGAAGAAAGTTTAAAGCTCCGCTTTTGAAGAAGGGGTCAAAAGTCAGCTTTGAGTGTACTAAAGTTGTGATCAAATATAGTATTGTAAGAAAGCCTTATTAGACCTTGACTATGGAGTAGGGTTATTTCCCATGTAGTTTATACTTTCCAAGCAATGTGCAACACTCGGGGAGTGGTGTAGGAGATCGAAATAAACTTCCTAACGCTCGTTTGACAATAGCGAGTTATTTCTAAATTGTGATTGTTTTTTACTAAAGATTGTTGGTACTCCACCGTAGTACTTTACTAAGGTAGTGGAGACAAAATTATGGCATATCATATGGTATGGCCAACAAATTCATGTAACCTAAATTCAACTGAAAATGTGTGATGAAGGGTTTATTGCGGCGTGAGCCATGACTAACAAAATGGAGAAGGAATGGCAAAAAAACGCTATGAGTGAGTGCACAACATTTGCAAATCCTCACTTCTAGCATGCCTGCAAGAGTGCAAGCCGTAAGTGAAGTAAATGGTGGGAGTACTAGATGGTAGATTGTTTCATGAAAAAATGAAATTATTGTATGGTTTAGAACTTTAAAGTGCAATAGTTGTGTTCTTATGTGAGTGACTCAAATAGCTTTAATGTGGTGCAATTGGTTTTGAAAAAGAGTCATTGTGTAGTGAGAAACATCATGTTATAGTTTTTTATATTTGGTATGTTGAAATTTTATTAAAAAACTTATATCATCTAAACACCCCTCTAGGCAAGTTCTCTATTTCATATTTGAAATGACGCATATTGTTCTACATCACAACCTTTGCCTTCTATCCAAAATCCGGATCGTAAAAAGTATATATGTAAATGTAATGAATTTTTGCACATGAAAATTAAATTTTGCTTTTTTTTTTTTTGTTTTTTTTTCCTTTCATCTTCATGTTACCAAATTGTGCACATGTTTTATCCATGAAGTTGCAATGTTGTATTCAAATTTCATGCTCATTCAACCATTTTTGTGCACATGGGAACAATAGAAGTTGATGATGATGGAAAAATTACAAAGACTTTATGGACCTCACTCTACAGTATATTTTTTTAGTAGCTTTTATGTGCTATGCCTTTCTTTCATGCACTCGGTTTATATTAGCACTTTGTCTCTCTTCGTATTGCTTGTGATGAAGTAAAAGGACACGAAATTAACCCTTTAAGGTCTCGATTCAACATTGTTTTCAAAGATTTGCTATAAAATGGTTGATGAAAAACGAAAATGGAATTGATGTACAAAGCAAAGTTATAGATTTCAATGTGAAGATAACATCTATATGGTTGGATTCATCATATTTATTATTAATATTTTTAAATTAATTTTGCAAGGTTTTCTCTTGAAATTCAATTTAAAATCCAAAATTAACACAAAATTTTTTAAAAATATTGTAATGAAATTGGTTTAACATGCACAACAAGATGGTATGGTTTCCATTATTTGATTCTACTTATTACAGAAAATCATATTTAAGGTCTCACTTTTTGAACTAGGATTGAAATTTGACATAAACCACTTTTCTAATTTTTCAAAAATGCACATTATCTTGTTTTGAGGATCCATACCGTACAAATGATAGTCAACTAACACAAGAATTAAGACAAATTTGGATGGATGAAAAACATCACCGTATGTGGTGAAGGAATGCGTCGGAAATCATCTAGCGTTCAGAATATAATGGACTTTGAGGAAGAAATGGAACAGTCCTAGGATGACCATCTAAGAATGTGAAAAACTAGGTTACATCATAGAATACCCTATCCTAGAATTGTTGGCTTGTGACTTGCCAGCTCGCTTACATACCCTATAAACATTGGGAATCTATAAGTGAAACCTATAGTCACCAATACAATTTTTTGAAAACTAACTCCGACATAAGGTCATCAATGTAAATATTTTTTAATTCAAAATTTGATTACAAACTAAATACTCACATCTTTCTAAGTATTTTTTAGGAATAGGTTTAGACTAAAATAATTTTAATTTTGTGATGTTTTGATTTTTTGAATTCTTTATATCTTGGGAATCGTTTTTACATTTTGGTGTAAAAAAACATACTTTTGGATCAACTTACTTAAAACTTTCATTTACAATGAATTAGTGCACAATGTATCTATATATCCATAAATCTTTGCTATTAAAATGTTGAACAACTTATGTTATTTAATAAAATCAAATGGATGGATGAAAAGTCACGCATTTAAAGTTAGGAAGAAAGTTTATAGCCTAGTGTCATTTATATCCAATGCCTTGATTTCTAACGTAGTGACATTTATTTTCAACTAGATTTTTGTAGTAAGATTGTCATGTGGCAATTGAAGTCTGGAATTTGCATAGAATGTAGGAGAATTGAGAAGGTTCACAAGCAAGTGAAAATCTATTTTTTAGAATAAGATTTATTTATAATACATTAGATTGATCGGTGTTGGAGTTTGGCACAACAGTTCCAACAACAAAATTTTCATAATGTGCATGGTTTGTATCATATATGAGACTAGATTGGCACGAAAATTGCAATGAGAGATTTGTCTTGATATGTAGGTGTGAATGGTCTCTATAATATAGTAAATTAAGTTGACATGTTCTAGTATTGGGTACAAAAATTCTAACAACGGAACCATCTTCACATGCATGCATGCATGATCCGTATCATATAACAAATACCGATATCCAAAGTTTGATGCCATCCAAAGTTCAATTTCGAAGTATAAATATCATCCGAATCCGACCAAACTTGATTTTTTAATTTACTAATTGTGAAAGCTTTAACGTCTCTTCTATAAGCTAATATGGTTTGGAAAGACACCAGACTTGCTTGCCATGGGTTTGGCGCTTGGTCAGAATCACTCTTCCTCCGCTCAGAATTTGGTACACTACAAGGAGAAGTTGTCGCTTTTCACTATGTGAGTCAAACGGCGTCACTTCTTACCATTTTTTTGGTTGGATTTGGTGAGTGTGATTCGTCACGTAGAACGAGCATGTATAGTGAAAAGCAACAATGAACATGATCGTCTAAAATGAGAAACGACGCCTTTGCTTGTAGCAGTATATATTCATGGTACTAGAAGATCCTACCTTGTCTAAATGGGGCCTTTAAAGATACACACCCAATAGAGAAGTTGCATAAAACTTATTGTCTTGATGATAAAGTTTTCAATAAAGTCGAAGCCAAGGAACTTGTTTCTTGACCAAAGACTTTTAACTGTCCATCTCTGAAATGAAGCATTGGCTTGCTTGGTGTGGATGAGCATGTACATAGGGTACATGGAGATTCAAGGGGGAACATGCCCTGAGGAGAGCGATGGCGCTCTGAAGCAACAAATTACAGGGAGCTCATAATGGTATCCATCTGTGCGTTTCCCTTTGTCTCACTTTTCCCACCGAGCCTTAAGAGTTGACACGTGTTAAACTTTCCTTTTACAAGCAGGTGAGTCAAGATTAAACTGGTGAATAATTAGCTTTAACCCTTAAATGCCTGACCCTATTACCGTGGTGGAAAAACTTGAGACTGTATGCCATCTTTCACCATTATTATTGAATAAAAACTTAAATTCACATTTTTCCTACATGAAACCGAATGTCAAATACAATATATGATTTTTCCAAAATTATTTATGCAACATTTAAATTATCATGATTTTTTTACGTGATAAAAGCAAAGAAAATTCACATCATTTATAAACTATATTTTAAAATTACTAAAAAATTACCAAATGTGTAATTTACAAAGAAAAACATTAGTTTGTTTATCGTGCTCAAAAAAAATTCTAAATTTAAAAATACAGTGGAAAAACCTAAAACCGTGGAACAATGTGGAGGTGCCATGGTAAAACACCCTCAATTTGTAATTGCTATAAATCATTCAATTTTAGGAATTTTTCAGAATTTCAAAATGGAGTGGAAACTAGACTTTGTAAAGTACATTTTGTTAGTTAAGCTCAAATTCAAGAAGTATCATCTCGATGGTCGAAATTGCATTTTAGCTGCAGCAAAAAATGCTCAACCAAAATTGGTCATTCAAGCATTTAAGGGTTAAGACTTAGTGGGAAAAGTGAGACTCACAGGGAAATCACACAGGGAATCGCACATGAGACCCTGCTGAACCAACATGGCGATGGTAGAGTGAGCAGCGCCTGTTCCACTACTATACGTAGTCCAAATTCTGACGTTTTTTATGACGTTTTTGAAACATTTTGTAACGCAAACGAGACGGGAGCAACTATGACGTTCATAACACGGGCTTTCAACACAATCATTTATGACGCTATCTAAACAGGTTTGATATAAGAGTAAAACAGTACTAAGTACAATTGAAACATGTTTACTGCAGAGCTACTTTGACTCTTCAACGTTCCTAAAACATTATATATACGGAATTGACACATAATTTAAAATTGAGGTAGAAGAATCATTATCAAATCGTTTTTTACAAATGCAGTCTCCAATCTATATCGTCAAAGCATTTCAGACAAGGATCTAGTTCTCCTGGATTCATAATCAGAATCCTCATCAAGAAAGTCATCTGCCGTTTCATCTAAGTGTCTCTCTAATGCTTCTATACCTCTCAGTCTAGATTCTTCCTCGTCGTTGCCAGAGTCATAATCCTCATGTGTATCGTCGACATTCTCCTCAGCTTCATCTTCAGATTCCTGGTCCTCGGTGTGAAATCTATGCACATGTGGAATTCCATCTTCTTTCTCGGAACCTGACAATAATCCCCTGACATGTCTACCATCATCCTAATCCATTGGTTCAATTAACTCAAATACCCTAAAGCTTTTGGGTTTATCTTGGATAACAAATGTCCATTGGGGATTTAAAACATCCTCTGCGAAAAAGATTTGTTCTACTGTAGCAGGGAAAGCAAACGGTTGGTCCTCCAAGTCGCCATCACTAAGGAACTCTATGTTTCTCACCGAATGCAACAAACAGTCATTCCAACAAAACTCATTCTTGTACCACTTCCCTTTAAATACCACAATTGGACCTATGTCGATGAACGTGATCTCCAATATTTCTTCCAACACTCCAACGTAATCCACGAGTTTGTCACCTTCTTTCATCCTGCATGCTATACCACAATCACATGTTCGTCTTGTTTTGTCAATACGCTCCGTACGAAAGTGGCGGCCCTCGTGGTACATTGCTGAGTATGTCTTGCATTGCAATTCAAACACTTGAGCTATGTTGACTATCACATCATCCACTTCGATACCATTATCGAGATCATCAATCACCGCATTATAAATCCAATGATCAATATTATCAAACCTGGGAGGCTCATCAATCAATCCCCTATTATGCCATTCCTGCTCAAATGATTCTTTAGCATCTTCATACCTTTGTACATAACCATTCATATGTGCAGTGCCTCTCAATAATAATCTATGGATCTGTCTATACTCCAAATGCTGTTGACCGGTAAATCGCTTGTTTCGTCCTTTACTTTGCAAATATGTACCTACACAAAGCAATTTTTTTGTAAAAAGATAATTACAAAAATAAGAAAAAATAAGAAAATTTGAATTATAAAGTAATCTAGACTTTTGCATGATACGGTGTATCGATGACCAAAAACATGTATATGCAATACACACTCAACATTTTTGTCAAAATTAATCTTTATCAAAACATATTAAAATTCATTCGTGATATTTTGAAAAACAAATTGTTACCAAATGTTAAGATTGATGTACACAAAATCTAAAGATACATTCTTTTTTTTGTGTAAAGGCTTTACACTAAGAAATATGAATTTTAGAAACTACCTTTTCAACAAGAAACACAATGAACATGATGAAAGTTCAATGATGAATATTGTGCATGATTTTTATTCTTATATGGTTATCTATAATGGTTTTGCAAAATAATGTTAAGTTCTCAAGAGTTTAAACTTCTAAGCTCAACAATAAGTGTAGACATCGACCAACTTTCTGAATACAATGTGAACACAATAAAATCTTGTAGAATGAACCTACTCTAACCACCCTTGCTAATCGTAAACCATAAACTTTAAAACTAGAATCATATCAGAAAGTGTACCTTTTTTGCAATCTTCCGGCTCTTCATTCCAAGCTTGGTCACTCTCAGCTTCAAACTCTTCAAATTTGTCATTAAACATGCGTATCCTCTCTTGCATCAAATACCCTTCAGCAATGCTTCCTTCTGGCCTAGCTCTTTGACGTACAAAACCCTTTAAGACTTTTATATACCTTTCCACGGGGTACATCCACCTCAATTGCACTGGGCCGGCAAGCTTCAGCTCCGCAGGTAGATGAACTAATAGATGTGGTTGACTATCAAAAAATGATGGTAGGAGTTGCATTTGAAGAAGCACTACAATCACCGCAGCTTCTTTTTCCAAATTAGCCATCATTCTTGGTGAAATCTCTCGCAAACATACATACCTCATAAATCTTGAGAGACGATATATTGCCTCACTAACACCAGCACCAACCTCAGATGATAATAACCCACGAATTGCCAAAGGAAGTTGATAGCGCAATATGTTGAAAAAGTCGTGAGACTTCAAGCCCAAAAACGTATCTTCTTTGTAAAGGCATTAGCCAATACAGCTCCAAAGTGCGAAGGGATACAAATAGAACTAATGCGACTATATAAAACACTCCTATGCCTCCTTTCAATCGTGTAGGGTGCTATCGGGTACACTAATCTCCCCCTCTCATCCAAATGACGATCCCACAACTCCCTCTTTGTGTTAGAATCTTTCAAATCACTCCTCTCCTTTGAAATATTCCTCACTCCAGTTAAGTGTTCAAGCAATGACTTGCACACATTCTTACTAATGTGCATGGGATCTAACAAATGTTGTATTGGAAACTTGGTTCAATATTCCAACTGATAGAAAATGGACTTTCTAGTCATACCTAGTGGATTACTCACGAGTTGGGAATGGATTGGATGTGCTAACTATGAATCTATGAAACCATTCCACCTAGATATCCAATCCTTAGCTGTCACACGGATGGGACAAGGTCTTTGTTCAATGTAACCATTGAACAAATCCTTCAATTCCGTGCGAAATGGATGAAGTTCATCTAAATACCTGCGGAATTCATCAAACACTATCTTATGGAGTGGCACAGAGTGCCGTGCATGAATCTGGTCCATGCACAAATAGCAAGCATTGTAACCCTTGGTAACCATTCCTACAATCACCACAACTTACATTAGTGTTCAACAAAAACTTTACATCTCAAAATAAAAAAATTCAAATATTTTTCAATCAATATCGAAACAAAAACATGGATATTTCTAAAATGTACACCTTCATCCCTAAAAGCCAAAGCTGCTAAACCCTACCTCTAAACTGAAATAAAATAAATCAAAATCTGAATGCTAACATTACATTTATACGTTTGAACTTCATCATTCAACCTTGAACTCTAACATTTAATCGTAAATTGTAACATTCAACCTTAAGTCCTCAATACTAAATCATATACTCTAAATCTCAATTACATTCAAAAAAAAGTTAAATGAATATTAGTTACCAAAAAATGAGAGAAATCAACTACGTACCAGATATAGATGTAGCGCCTGGATAATCCGTAATTGTCCACAATACAATTGCATGCAAGATGAAATCTTGTTGTCCAATAGGTTTGCTTATGTCACGAGCAGGAACCCCGGGTGACCATAACAACTGTAATTCTATAATTAGTGGTCTAAGATAGACGTCCATATTTTTTACCTGAAACTTTCCCGGAATGATTAAGGATAAAAAAATAAATTCTTTCTTCGTGGTAAGATGAGGTGGTAGATTATAAACTATAACCGCCACTGGAGTAATGCTATAAGAAGAACTACGTAGTGATGATGGATTAAAACCATCTGACACAACCGCTAGTCTTAACCCCTCAAATGTTGAATCAATGGTCATCACGTTTTTCCATGATTCTGAATCAATAACACTTCTAATGTATCCGTCATCGCTACCTGGGGTATCATTTGTGGCCAAATGAGGCGTTGTGCGGAGAGATGTATACAACTGTTGAAGCCTTGAAATGATTGGTTGGAAGCGCACAACCTGTCAATTAGTTTTTCTAAGTCAAATATTGACTAGTGGAAAGAACCAAAACATTCTACTTAATCTTTAATTTCACCATAATACACGTTAAAGAATATAATACACCAAAATCACCATAAATGTTTTTTCAAATTCTTACAAACTAACATAAAGGGCGTGACATATTTAGATGAACGATTAAAATAAGCCATAATTTCTTTCTCTCTTGTAAACACCATAGACTTCCAAACTTCATTATTCACAAACATGAATAAACCCAGAATCATTTTGACATTACGATAATTTTGCATCTACAATATATGTCAATTTTTTGTACCATAACATCAAAATATTAAAATGTCAAATTGAGATAATACCTTTCTAGGGGACTCTTGGTTTAGAATGTTTTTGTGGCGTCGTTGTTCTCCACAATGTGGACATGTTGTCATATCATCAAGTGTACGTCCATCAGGTAATTTTCCATAAAATATCTCACAATCTTTCACACACGCGTCTATCAAAAGTGATGGTAGACTCACTGATTCAAGCAATTTGTTGGCCTCCCTGTGAGAAGATGGCATTGTGTTGTCATTCAACAACACTTTTTCCTTGAAAAGCCTGCGACAAATCCATATTGCAACATTTGTTACTAAAATCATGAAGTATAGTACATGAGATGCGAAGAAGTTCCTATGTACACCATGAAGTTTAAAAAAAAGATATAAAGAATCACACATATAGGTATTAATGCAAATTGTACTCTTAAGAAATTTACAACAAAAGTGTTGATTAAAACTAGTTTGGAAGATTACCTAAGTAAGTCTGTTACACTAGTGTTACTACATTTATGTTGTAGTTGCAATTTTAATATCCTAAAAATTAATTCCTTTTCCCCCATTGTACTCTCAAGAAACAATTTTGGGATGCCAAACGACTCTGGATCAAAAAACTGCGCCATTGCTCAGTCTCCATCTTGTTGCACAACCACATCAATATCTTCATCCATACAAGCTATCCCCAATGATGATGCAGCCTCGTGAATAATGAAATCATCACGATATTCCTGATAAAAAGAAAAACACACCAAGACTAGGCTTAGTTGTACTGTTTTATATTCATAAAAAATGTATGTTATGCTTGCTATCATAAATTAATTTTGAATAATTTTAAACAATCCTTACTGATTTCTAAAGAAAATTCAAACTAAACAAAAATAAATGACATAGGATAAAAATAATTAAAGCCGACATTTAAATATGCAATCCAATTTTGACATTTATTAAGTGTAATTTCGTTATAGAAGCCTACTGACAAAAATTTGCATCAAAATATTCATATTGCAAAAAAATTAAACTTTACCTGCGTTCGTTCCTCCCCTCTAGTAGATTCCGAATTTGATGTTGATGAATCATTTGAAGTTTTAGTAGCCAAAATTGCATCACAAGTCCAAGGTCCAAACAACTCAAGCAAATGTTGATGAATGATGGCACGAGTTTGCCATGCTTCACCTTTGCAACTATTACAATAACAAGGGTAATTTATTCCTATCTCCTCAGACGGCTCTAAATCACGTGGATCTCCTACCATAGGTCCAAACAATTCTATAACATGACGGTTAATGATGCTACTTTTGTGCTTATGCTCTCCTTTACACCTATTACAAAAACAAATGTATCTTGGTTCTCTATTACTTTCTAAGTTTCTAGAAGATAAGACACGACCAGATCCATCTACACTCATGTCATAATGAGATGGACTACTACCAATACTATCGGTTGATATATCACCACTTCCTGACAAACCTCCAACACCGCTGCTAGGCAAGTTGCCACTACTGCTACTACGCGAACCACTATTGGACAAACTACCTCCACTACCTATTGATACATCACTAGCCATGGTGCACTACGTATTCACAATGACAATTACAAAATATATGAGCTTGATCAGTTAATATAAACTGCTATACTATATTATGCAATATATTATTCAACCACTCTATTATTAAGGAGAGCTAGAATAAGAGACCCACCCTTCTTTCAAGTAAGATACTTATAGTACATACAACCTCCCAATTATAACTCAATTTTTTATTTTTCTTCTTACTTTTACTTCAGACTTATATCAACCACCCAACCAAAGAAAAGGGAGAGAGCTTTACCTTTTTATCCCTAAGCTTTATATCCTAAGTTCCTTCACTATAGGAACTAGCAGTCTATCTCTAGTCTTTTTACTTTCTATCTTCAAAATTAAATCTTGTTCATAGATCTTTAAGTCCTTTAACTTTTAAACCCGAAGTGGTCTAACTCCAATGCACTAACTGTGGAGTTGTTTAACTCGAGTGCTTCACCTTTTTATCCCCAAGCTTTATGTCATGAATTCCTTTACTATAGAAACTAGCAGTCTATCTCTAGTCTTTTTTACTTTCTATCTTCAAAATTAAATTTTTTCCATAGATCTTTAAGTCCTTTACCTTTTGAACCCGAAGTGGTCTAATTCCAGTGCACTAAATGTAGGGTTGTTTAACTCCAGTGCACTAACCGTGGAGTTGTTTAACGCGAGTGTACTAACTGTGGAGTTGTTTAACTCGAGTGCACTAACTGTGGAGCTTTTTAATTCGAGTGCACTAACTGTAGAGTTGTTTAACTCGAATGCACTAACTGTGGAGCTGTTTAACTCGAGTGCACTAACTGTGGAGTTGTTTAACTCGAGTGCACTAACTGTGGAGCTGTTTAACTCCAATTCATTCATCTTCAACTTGGAATTGGCTTGCTTCCATCATTATTTGATTTCACACTACCACATGAAATACATTACCATCCCTAAAGATTTCAACTCTACCCCTCATGATATAAATTGTACCATGCCTCATATGGTATCAACTGTACCTCCAAAAAGACAACACAAGATGATCTTCCAAATTTAATTCATTGACTTCTAAAAGCTTGAGGAGTATTGGACAGAACATAGATGCGTTATTTCCATATGTATTATGAAGTTTGGTTCAATAAACAAAATGTAGGAAATATGTCTACAAATTACTCGTATGGTTGAACTTCCAAAAAATACCAGTAGATATTTTTAATCAATAAAAAGGCACTAATCTTTGAATTCAAAAAAAAAAAAAATTAATTTTCACTTTTGAATTTAAAAATTTATCATGATACGTTACAATTGCTTTATTTATTTGTGAACTTCAAATAAGCAAAAGAAATGATGGAAGGAACATTTTTGCTTTTTCCAAATAGTAAATTTTATAATAGTAGGACAATATTGAGATGATCTATTTTGAAAAATTATCTCGGGTGGAGTCTAACTAGGGTTGACATAATTCAACTTGCGTTGCAAAATAGACTTGATTTTGTTTAATTTTTGTTTCCAAAACATATTTATGTTCCAGGAAGCTTGTAAAACTTGGACAACGACCAAAACATTGTTGTCTGAGCATTGAGGGGTTACATAAACACCATCTATTTTGTACTTGTCTTTTTAAATTATAGTTCCACTCACGCTATACATATTGCAGTTGAACTTACAATAAAAATGACCCTCCATTTTTTGTTTCTCCGTTATAACAGGCAATTCCCTATTTTTGCACTTGCCCAAGTACAATCATTTCGGGGCCTAATTCTGCTAAAAAAGAAAATTTATCAAAAATACTAACAAAAAAACATCAATATTTTTTTTGTTGAAACTTGTAGTATATTGCAAAATATTTAAATACTATTACAAATTATGAATAGACTAAGACACTATAATATTGTTGCTAGAGTGTATGGGATATGATTTGAATTTTGGTGATCACATTCCTTTTTCTTATTTCGTTTTTTGAGTGTTAAAAATTATTTATTGGTGCATGGCTCCTTCCTCCATCCTTCAAAACATCATTCAAATGCCACATATGCCCACAACTCCTCTACAACGCCATTATTTGTATTTATTATGTAGTTGTATTTTTATTATTTTGAGGTACATTTTCTTTGTCACCTTGCCGCGTACCCTTTGCCCCCTGCCACGTTCAAGAAAATATTTATTATTTATTATTATTATTTCCAAGATTTTTGAGTCCTAGGATCTGTGCTCGCAGACTCTTTTTTGTCCCCACCTCAAGCGACTCCTTCAAAAAAACATCTATATGTTCTGCAATAGTTTCATTCTCCCATAGCCGTCTTATATAGTTTTGAGGCGATTATGAGAGGATATGAAAGAACCTATGCATGTTTTCGTTAAGAAAAGCAGAAAACAAAGGGGCGGCTATGTATCATTAAGAACACGCAATATATATATATATATATATATATATATATATATATATATATATATATATATACACACACAATAATAGATGGATAGATGTTTAATGATTTATTGTATTTTATTTCTTTCCAGATGGTTGAATGTGTATGGTCACGCATACTTTTTCGTCCGTCTCTTTGTGCATTTCAAACCCCCGTTTGAGTTGACAACAACATTGTTCATATGAATTTTCATGAATCCTAATTAGGGTAGTGAATTTCTTAGTTCGTTTTTCTAAAGAGTTTATTCCAAGAGGTTGAACAATTTATTTTGATAACACAATAAAGAATTGTCATATGAGAGTTGCTATTTGGAGGCAAGAAGCAACAAATGCAATAATGGCACTATATAATTACGTGTGAATAAAGCAAATCACATTTTCAAATGAAGCAAAGTTGTACATACTTGAACATGTCTTTATGCATATTGAAGGCATGGTTGACAAGAGGTTGCTAGTTGCTTTTTAGAGTACATGAGTACGTTATTATATAATATGTGGTTTTTTAGTTTAGTTGTAAATTTATTGATTTAAAAGTTTATACTATTCGAAGAAATTGTGAACAAGTAATTAGATGGTTTCCCCATTTTAAATGTATTTTGATTTAATATTTCAATAAATTTCAAAAATCAGCAAATCAAAATCAAAGGTCCAATTAATGGATTTTTCATGTAAACGTCAATGATGAAATAGAGATCATTCTACATTAAATTTGCCACCGAGGCAACAACATCATTAGGTTTGGTCCATTTTATTTTTCCAAAATTTTATAAATAATCCTTCTTATATTATTTTTGTCACGCGTGCTTTCATGTTATGCTAAGATACTGTAACATAGAGCATTAAATTCATTTTGTTAAATTGTATACATGTGCACCATCATCAAATAACATTCGTGGATATTTGTTCTTAGGGTGTAGCACTTGTTTTTTCAAACCATTAAGTTTCTTCGCCCAAACCACTACATGAACCGTTTGCACGCCTCTTTTGATAGCAGATGATATTTTTTTCTGCTTTATGGTAGGTTTGTATGAGTATCACAAGACCATATCAACATAAACATGCAAGGCCCGAGCATGTGTAATAAAGGACAAAATCAACATAGACGCATCGAGTTCATCATAAACATACACGGCATGAGCATGTGTAACAAAGGATGAAGTTAACATAAACGCATCGAGTTCGAGCAAGGCTCACAATCCTACACTTTCGAAATGACACCATCTTGGTTTTTATGCTTGTTTACTACCATTTGTATAGTATGGATGTTCAAAATAACACATTGTGAATTTCCATAAAATAAAAAATTTGTTTTATGTTCAAATTTCATTTTTAGTTCAAAAACTAAGATTTAAAAAATAAATTTCCCAAAAATGTGGAATCAAATCATAGAGAGTCC
Organism: Pohlia nutans; assembly: GCA_022496805.1. Taxonomy (NCBI): domain Eukaryota; kingdom Viridiplantae; phylum Streptophyta; class Bryopsida; order Bryales; family Mniaceae; genus Pohlia; species Pohlia nutans. The sequence continues at coordinate 4,620,608 of CM040106.1, read as the reverse complement.
TCAATATTATAGTGCGTGTTATTCCTAATTCACTTCCAAAAAAAATATTGAAAGTTTTTAATGTAGGAATTTTGATTGAAAAAAAAAAAATCCTTGATAACTTAATCAAAAACATTAACCAAGAACATGATAAATCCAATTGTACAAGTGTGATCTACACATTCACACTTACAACCTTTCTTTAAATATCAACTCCATTTTAGATGTTATTCCAACTTTTTATAGTACATATTTGAAACAGTGAATCACTTGGACCTGAAAGGATTAATTATAACATCATCAATTGAATTTTTTATTTTAAAACCATTAATATTTTTAAAACCACTATTCTTTATTTATGTCGGAAAAAAAGTATTTCTCTATCTTTTTATCCGATTCATGTTTGAAGGGTTGATATAAGATAAGACTTTTAAAAATGAAAGTCTAGACCCCAAAGGTCTTTCTACTATTCGATGAATATAAAAATTTATTTCATCTTATTTATACTTTCTCAATATGATCAATTGAATTTGTCATTTCAAAACCATCAATCTTTGGTGTTTGAAGGATTATAAGATATTTGCCTTTCTCGGGGTCTAGTCTTTCATTTTTTTAGGATAATCTCTTATCATCCTTTCAAAAATGAAAGGTAAAAATGGCTTGAATCCTTCACATTGAAAAGCACTTTCATAACGACTCATTTGATAACATTGTTTTGCAAAAGTAATATCTAAAGGACGTTTAAATCCTAAAGGACCACGGATTTGTGGTTTTTAAATTACAGATTCAATTGGTTATACTCTAAATTTAAAAAAATTGATATGGCACCATATTTTACATTACATAAATCAATGAAGCCCATTACATTGTGTGTTTTGGTGACAGAAACAAATATATTTAAAAAAATGGAAATCCACATTGCACCTACTCAAAATTGTGAAATAAAAAATACGAGACTAAATTCCACCTTTTTGGCTATTTAAGGGTTAAAGTATGCTAGCATCGATGCTAGCATGTATGTAAAGATACTTGTGATCACGATTTTAATCCCTAATTTCCTCAGTTTCCATTACAAAAAACATTTCATTACAATTTCTCATCTTCGGTGGTGTTCTTGCAATGTGATTTTTTTATATTATTTTTTCAAGTAATTACCTTTACGTAAGTGAAGTGATAATAGGAAAATAATAAAAATCACATTGACTAGATCCTTCTATTCTACATGTGCTTTCATTTTGACAAATAGAATTCCAAAGTTTTGAGCTACAAGATGCGCACTAAATCCATTCTTTGAGGTTTAGATACGAATGAAAGTTCTGGTAAGATGATGTTTTTTTTGACATCCATACGGTTGGATTAAATAATGGTGTTGAAATTTTTTTTAATTTGATTTTAACAGAGATTATTGTTTCAGTTATACGACAAATCCAAAAATAGTAATTTTCTTATGGATTTTTGAAATATTGACTAGCAATGCACAATGCGCAACATTAAATCATCTTTTGCATAATGTACAATATTTCAACTTATAAAATAATCATTTGATTTCTTACAAGGAGATCTCCAGACACCACTATGGATCCGTAACAAAACTCATGTGAACAACTTCACCGTTGCCGAACCATAATAGTTTCAATCAATCTTAAATGACTTACAAGTTGAGAATATAAAAATTGTAATTTTAGTGAATTTCTATAGTTTTTTCTTGTAAATTCATTTTAAAATATCTAAGCATTTGATTTCAAATGCAACAATACGAATGTCTTCTAAGAAAGATGTCTTACATATGCTCTTTCAAATTGAAGCTCAAAACAGTGAAAGAGGCCTCATTTTATAGTACACTTAGGTATTGCCCAAATCTAAGAGCATTTTCATGTTAACCATTGTTCTATTATTGTAGTGACAACATTAAATCAAAACTCGTTTACCAAAAAATACATTGGTAACTATAGGTTTCACTTGCAACTTTCAAATGCTTATAGAGTAAGTAAAAAAGTTGGCTCTAAAGGCTCTTTGTTAGGTGGGCGTTGCGTCACTGTCATTACGAACAAACACTTTATTCACTCCAACCTCAAAAGAACTGTAGAGTTATATATATATATATAAAAGTGTCGGCGAGCCGACAAGTCAACCTTTCGATGAAGTAACATTGCCTTTCACGTCACTTGATGGTCTTCTTATGACAGTTTCATTCCAATTTGTCTTTAGAAGACCATTTGTGAGGTAACCTAACTTTTCACCTCTTTTGATTTTCACGGCCTTTTATACCTTTATAATTTCATAGCCGTTCATATCTTTATAATTTCATGTCTTTTTAGTTTCACTACCTTTCATGTGCGGAAAGAAGCGAAAAGTTAATTTATATAGAGGTAATTATTGTATATAATTATAATTTTGAATGTGTATTTTTAATGTTTATTAACACCAATACAATTGTTACTTCCTCACTGGTAGTGGGGAAATAAGTGTAGCCCTAGTGGTTATTATATTTTCACATATTCCTAGGGATTTGCTTCTCTCCGCACTACCAACGACGAAATATCATTTGTATATCGGGTGTGGATACATATTATAAAAATCCAAAATCATTATTAATTACATACATGAATTACCTCTTTAAAATTTAAATTTTAGTTTCTCTCTGCATTTGGAAGGCCACAAAACTCAAAAAAGATTAAGGGTTAGGTTGTTCACCACATGGTCTTCTTATGACAAAATGGAGTGGAATAGTCATAGGAAGACCATTAAATGATGTGACCATTAATATATATTTCTAAATAGTTTTTTGTTTTTTATTTTTAAAATTTTCATATTTTATTTTATTTTAATGTTTTAATAATAATATTATTATTACTTTTTCAATGTTTTTCTTATCATATCTCATGATGCACATCCCAAAAGAAAGGAGCCTTATCAAGGTCCTAATATCCTTCTTATGACACTAAAATATGCAATACATATTATTAAGTAATGCACACTATGAAGATCAATGTCAGGGAATGCCAAAAACTAATGCCAAAAACCTTAAGACTCACAGTCAAGTGTAGTACAAATCTTAAGTTGAGTGAGATTAGAGTTTGTTTCATCTTTCCTCTAATATATACTGTACCAACAAATGTGACTTCATTGTCCCAAGGGACACTGATATTCTAAGGGCCATCAATATATTCAAAAAATTACAAGAATACTTCAACAACCTCATACTTAGCATTGACAAGGCTCTTGGAATGTTTATATGTCGTATTCTTAAGGTCTTTTTAACCCCGCTAAAGGTTCATCGATTGAATTTGTATTTGGAATAGTGTTACACCTCCAATTGGCTTGAGATCAAAAGTGAAGTTATAATTCATGTCAACATGGTTTTAATGAGCTATTGAGGTAACCACTTGGAACTTTCTACTTACAACAAAATAATGCCACTTACACGCTAATGTATAAATTATCCCCAAGGGACCTTTAAGAATTAAGATAAGATAGTTTATGAAGTTTTTTATTTTGCATATTAGATAGTTTCTCCATATTCATGGATTCTAATTGATAATTGTTATTCTAACTATTGTAGCTATTAATAAAATGAAAGAAACATGTGTGGATCTTGTTTTCATTTTCAAGATGATTTTAATACGCTAAAACACATTTTATTATGATACTACATAAATAAGTTATATTTTTTTTGAAATTGTGCTTGTGATTTTTCAAAAGTGATTATTTAGTTGTTACTCCTCTATTCCATATTAAGCTTCATATACCTTGAAAATAGACAACTTAACTAATCCAATGGTGTGGACCCTGTGGGTACAACAATATAAACCTTCAACAACTAGGAGTAGTAGTTTAAGCAAACATGAACTGTAATGTGAGACAAATTTAAAAGGCGTTATGGAAGCTTAATTTGTAACAAAGGGGGTAAGTATACACTTAATATTCAACTACATTTGTATTTTAGTCTACTTGTGGAAATGAAAAAGTCTTTGGACTGAAATAGAGAAACCAACTTTTTACTCAAGGGCTCTTTACAATAGGAGTCGGGTCTAAACTAATGTGCAAAGAGTTTGAAATCCTCCCTTCTCTTTGGTCTAAAGTCCATTGTTTGGGCCCAACCTCTTTACACTAAGAATCGTGCCCAATGCAACCAAAACATGTTTTACATTAAGAACGACAAGCTCTTATATGGACCTAACCCAATTCATTGGTTCCACCAAATATAAAATCCCACACTTTGACCTTGGGCCCGAGTGCACATTTTATTAAAATCTGTAATTTTATTATATTGAGTACATAAGGCCGGACCTAAGGCTAAATTGGGCTATTTTTTTAATTGCATTGGGCCCAAGAAGAAGAGACCTGACTCCTAAGTGTAAAGCGGCCCTTAAGCCAAATAATTCCATTTGATGTTGGTTTTCTCTCAAATTCCGTTATTTTGAATAAATAATTCCATTTTCAATAAGAGAAAATAAATCAAAAATCCCTCTTCAACGGAATTCTCACCATTTGACTCCAAAAAACATAAAAAACAAAACATAAAAAAAGGAGAGAAGAAAAAAGACTAGTTCATGTTTGGAAATATGCTTTCTCTCAAAAGGGATATGTTTTGAAGAGAGCGACAATTCTGGCTGGAACATGTTGAGCTCTGGTCAAAATAATTCAGCTGGATATTTCCATCGATAAGTCCATCTTCAAAACTGATGTAATGAATTTGAGATCTTATTTGCGATCGAATCACAAATGAATTTTGAATTTTACATTTTAAATTTTATATAAAGATATTGGTGATTGCAATCATATCAAATCTAACCGTATCAATAGAATCTAAAATTCATAATGTACAACTTTTATTCATACATCACATTTAACTTGCATCTTCTTGTGAACTTAAGAAATAAAGTTGGAGTTGACAACAAGCCGATTTAAAAAAAAAAATTAGAGCGTGGAATGCCGAAATTATTAATATTTTAATTTTAAATGCCACACCTAATTTTTGAACATTAAATTAATTATTAAAAAGCGAGCTGCTGAACTTGCTAGTAAATTAGGATATATAACATAGCTAGACCACACATGCACATAGGGATAGTTTTATTGCTAAAATTGTCGTATCGCACTCAATCATACACACAATCAATGATAGTTTCGTCATCAAAATTACTATGTCAAATTTCGGCAATGTTCAACCTAGTCTATTATAAATAGGTTATGTATGACATTTTAGCACAACCATAGCAAAAGAACCAATGATTCTACCATCTAAACAATCAATGCATAATTTTAGGCATAGAAAGTTCTTCAGTTCAAATCTAAATTTATCTCAAATAGAGCTTCATTTTACAAGCTCGAGTACATTTGTGTTTAACCCCTAAATGACGGGGGGGGGGGGGGGGGGGGGGGGTAAGGGCAAGACATAAATGTGTTATAAAAAATTACTTCTTCAACTTTGATGAAGTTTGGTCCAAAAGAGAAATTGAGGAGCTTGATGTTTAGTAATTATCCATACAATCAAATTTCAAAAAATAGTTTTTTATCATCTCATAATGAATTTAGAAGCATTTAACTTCAAATATTTATCAGAATTACAAATATTATTTTTAGAATTTGAAATTTTGTATGATTCGTTAAAACTAGACATTCTATTCTAAAAATAAAAAAGCAAAATTTTCAATGGAGAGAACATCATTACCTTCCCCAAATAGTAAGTTTTTTAACACTACACAATGTAGAAGTGTTTTTTTTTGAAAATTTCTCCCGGGTGGAGTTCAACTCGGATTGACATGATTCAAATTGGGTTTGAAAGTGCACTTGATTCCCTATTTAAAAATAATTTTTATTCTCTATAAAAAAGTTTCTATTTTGGGCAGCCCGTAAAAAAAGGGCGGAGACCATAAAATGGTTGATCCGTCACTTAGGGGTTAAATATAATTATATACACCATAGTACTTACCATGTTTCAACTCAACAATGTCAAATAGATGGTAATTTTTCATTTTCAGTGTTGGGAGACTAGGATTAATAGAAAGTATGAGCACCAAAGAATCATCCTGAGTTTTTTTTACTGAGATTATATTCAGGGGTGAAGAAAGCCGTTACATTGGTGAGGGTTTAGAGTGTGACTGGATTTATCATCCATATACCTTAACGCTAATTACCTAATGTGATCCTGGTCATTCAGGACCGGTCGAGTAGGTATGCTGACTAAGCTATGGATGGAACTTGAGAGTGACATTCGTCTTGTCTTAACAGTCATATTTCATAAAGAAGTGTTTTAATTTTTTGTTGTTTTCATATTTAAATCCTTGGTTAAAAAATAAATGGTAGGACTTCATAACATTTTGATTTGTAGCCTAGTTAGAAGGAACAAACATAGTTCTTTGTGTTATTTGAAAATTGAAAATGTGCTACTTTTATTCGTACTTTTTAGTGAATTGATCTAGTTTTGAGCGCATAGCAATCTTCATGAACCTTTTGCGCTTTTTCCATTGTCTTTGACCCATTGAAACATAATTGGGAAGTTATTTTTTATATTCTTGTAGTTGCTAGTTAAATTAATTTAACTTCTACCAAAATATTAAAGGTATTTTGATACATCACATTATATATATAAATTTATTCATTGATATTCATATATGTTTCGAAGTATTTGATGCTATGATTTTGTTAGAAAAGATGATATCATTTTTACCTTTTTCTAGTGTGAAAATTCACTTTCCAATAGTAAAAGCTAATATGCTGCAAATAAGCAAATATTAATTTTTATAGAATATGAATGAACTCTATAACCTATAACTGAAATCACATATTTTATAAACTAGTAAAATTTCATCGCACAATGTAATACCTTTACATTGATTTCAAAATGCCTACCAATTAGACAAAACATATCATATACCAAACGGTGGTTGCATACATCCAATTTTATTTATAGACTATTACTTCAAGAGACCTTTATTGCAAATTAATGTTTTTACCATGGTTCAACAGGAGATCCCAAACAACAATTTGGGAAAGTACAACGTTACGTGAATTAAGTTAATAATTTAAAAAAATAATATTATTTACACATTCAACGTACTTGGAGGTGTAAAATGGGGAATTTTTAGCAGTGCCGGTATAAACATGATGGATTTTGCACTCCTCATTTTTGTGGTGGTTTATACGGGGTTTACAATGTTACATAAAATATGTTTATGTCTTTTACTTTATTTTATGATTTTCTGAACACCACATTAGAAGTTCCAAATATATTTGGTTAATTCTTCAAAGATACAAAATCAACTATTTTTTGTAAAAGAGTGCAAGTCTCCTTTCTAAAAGATTTTTTGGACAATTATACTTTACCTAACATTATTTTTGCATAAATTACAAAATAAATGCAGTGATCTCAAACTTCTTGGTCAAGGGTATCAATTCATTAACCCAAAAATGATAGATGGAGTAAGGGCAAAACCTAGATGTGTTATAAAATGTTACTTTTGCAACTGTGATAAAATGTGGTTCAAAAAAAAATTCAAGATTCATAATTTTTAGTGATTATCCCTGTGGTCAAATTTTAAAAAATATTTTAGATACTCATTTATTGAATTTAGAAGCATTTACCATTTGATATTTACCAAAATCACAAATTTATTTTTAGAATTTTAAATTTGGCATGATTGATTTAAACTAAAAATTCTATTCTAAAGTTCAAAAAATATTTTTTTAAAGGAAAGAACATCGTTAATTTCCCAAAATAGTAAATTTTATAACACTAGGACAATATTGAAATCTTTGACTTTGAAAAAATGTCCTAGGTAGAGTTTTACTTGAATAGACATGATTCAAATTGGGTTTGGAAAGTCAACTTAATTTCCTATTTGAAAAGGTTTTTTATAAAGATGTTTTTTCCATCTTGGGTAAGCTATTAAAAAAAGGTAACAATCATAAAATGGTCGCTTGGTCACTTAGGGTGAAGATAGGTGCTTCAGTTTTGGACTTTCAAACATTCAACATCCTCATTTGCATTAACCCCTAAACGTCCCATGGGGATAGTAGATACATGGCCGTATAATTGGTATTTGCTACCAACAAGAAGCTCTAAATTAACTCACTAGAACCGCATTGATCTAAATTCCAACTTCTCTTTTGAACTAAAACCCACTAAAAGTATGGATCCATTCCAAATACAACCAAAATACACCGTATTCTACTGGCCGCAAAGGCACGTTAAGACGTTTAGGGGTTAATTTAAGTTGAAACCGACTACGACATAGGGTACGGAAAAAATAAAATGCTTTTGAGGCAACTTAACATTTATTAACCCCTAAACGTCTGAACGTGCCTTTGCGACTTGTAGAATACGTTGTATTTTGACTGTATTTGGAATGAATCCACACCGCTAATGGGTATTAGGTCAAAAGAAAAGTTGAAATTTAGATCAATGCAATTCTAACAAGCTCCTAAGATCCCAATTTTAGAATTTCTTGTTGATAAAAAACCCAATTATACGATAGCGTATATACTATCCGTATGGGACGTTCAGGGGTTAACCCCTAAAGGTCTGAACATGCCGTGGTGACCAGTAGAATACGGTGTATTTTGATTGTATTTGGAATGGATACACTCCTTCAATGGATTTGAGTTCAAAAGAGAAGTTAAAATTTAATTCAATGTGGTTCTAATGAGCTATTGAGATCAGGGTATCAATTGAACATAGCCGGGTCTCACGGGGCGGAGGTTTTGCAGTATAGTAGCTGTGACCTGCCGCCGTTGTATGCGAAACAGTGGTGCTCACTAACGGTGGGTGCCAGTTCTTGCTTTGCCGCAAAGCTCACGCTGTGGACGGAGCTAGCTATTGCACTCCGTGATCCTTCCACATTGCAATTGCTCTGCGCGCTTCGACTTAGGTAATCACTTCTCTTGAAGGGTTTCGCTTCTCTCTTAGTTCTTTAGGTATTTGTATTCAAGCTCTAGCTAGACGTGCTGAAATGAAGCTGCGATGGGCTGATCGTTGCATTTAGTGGTTCGTTGTTGTTGCAGGGAAGATAGCCGCCTCGCACCGCTTGATCATCCACAGGCAGTTAACTCATTTGTGCGGTGAGTTGAAGCACAACCTCAAACATTCATTGTTTTAATTCTCTGTTTCTATGATTTTTTGTGCTTATGCAATTTTCAACAATTCTCTTGTCATGTTTGCACGGACGATTAGGGAAATGGATAATTTGTTCACCTTTCATAGTGGTTCAGTGGTCCAACAAGGAAGATCTCCTCAATGCCTTGACGCCCAATCCTCACCTTAGTTGCAAAGAAATAGTAAATAGTAGCATATAAGACATTCACGTGCTGCTAGAAAGCTGCATACTGAGGACACCATTAGGCCTAGCAGAGGTGGCTTGGTACGATAAAACCACTGAACAATAGACCTGAATTTTTAGGTATAAGAAGGTTCAACAAGTTTTTGTTTATGTTTTTTTTATTTAAAAAAAAACTTGAGTTTTCCATTACCAGAACAATCTGACTGGTTCTTACCTCACAGGCAACATAAGAGCATTCAACGATGCCAGACTGTCCTTGTAAGGCCCGTAAACAAGATTCCACAAACTTGGCGGCTGCAAAAGCCTATTGTTGGCTATTCTTCGTTTTCTTGCTCTCTCCTATCGGCAACGTTTCGCCATTTACATTGCTGACACTGGTTTGACCTATTTGAGATGTTGTTTTGTCATTGTGTCTTTTAATGAAAAATGACTCTTATGAAGGTTCTGTTATGCATGTGCCTCAGTTAATTACCATTTATGCATCCTCGTTTGTGCTCACAGCTTTATATTTTTTTGGCATGATGTTAGTTGAATAATCAACATTGATGGAAATTGCAGGCCTCAGGTGACCATTGCAACTTCTATTGTATTCTGCCATCGATTTTTCCATCGACAATCACATAAGAGGAATGACAGATACGTGAGTATCTCCATCCCCTTGTCTAGATTATAAGTTTTTGAGAAACTGGAAATAGAGGTACTAGACAGTTTCTATGTGAGGGTGAGAAATATGTGCTGTTCCTTCTGTTCATTCTAGTGCTGATGTGCATGTAATGGCAGATGATAGCAACCGTGTGCATGTTTTTAGCTGGAAAGGTGGAAGAGACGCCCCGTCCTCTTCGAGAAGTTATCGTATTCTCTTATCACATCCGGTATAAAAAGGATCAAGCAGCAAAGGAGCGAATCAAACAGAAGGTATTGCTTCCACCCGCCAATTACATATTTCCAGATGTTTGCTCCAATGGGGACAGCCTCTATTCCAAGGCTATGATAGATGACTTCTTAAGATTCGAACTGATTCCTTAGGTGAACAGTGGCATTCTCTTTTAGAAATGTTTGAAAGTGTGGATGTTTTTAAAAGAGAATAGTGTCCAAAGTGATTTCCTTTTCCCAAGGATATGGCCATGTCTGCAGAGATAGTTGTGTTCAGGGGCGAGTTATTGTAGGGGCTTTAGCTGGTGATCTGGGCTGTTTCTTTGTCGAGATTCTATAATCAATTCACGTTATGGACAAGTGATGTTTGCAATGTGAATCTATTTTGAAACTGTGGTCCTCAGCACCAGGTCGCTTAAATGTGGTGCTAGAGAATATGGTTGGAATGAACAACACAACATATAAACAAACAATCATAGTAAACAATGAGCATGTTTTGCAGTCACTATTTATTTTTATCAATTTTTTTTGTACAATTTTTTGGAAGCAGGGTGGCTTGGAGTGAGTGCGGTTATGGATCCAGAAGAATCACTTGAAGGTTCACCGGCGTCACTTCGAACCGCACCTACGGATGCAGATCCTACCCCAGCTACTGGTGCAGAACCTCGACGACCTGGCACTCAACTACCAACACTACGTACGGCTCGTCGACGGGAAGAGCGTCTCAATGGGCAACTCAAGCGCACTGACAAACGAGCTTTGTGGTCAAGAGTGAGGGGTTTGTGTAACCTCTTGCTTGTTGACTGTCATGAACGATGGGCCAAGCAAAAAAAATCCAAAGCAGTGGATAGGATCTTCAAAAAGTTGGTAAGTGCATTTCCCGCAGGAGATTGGGATTGGGATGATGTTTTGCTTTCCATTGGGACCAAGCAAAGGAACCGTCGGAGCAAATACCGCAAAATGGCAGAGCGAGGAGAGAGAATGCCCGATGATTGTAGCAAGCGGAGTTGGAATGAATTTTTGCGGGAGGTTGCAACCCATCGTGCCAATCCAAATTGGAATCGTGCACAATGTAATGCAGCAGCTGCACGCACGCATCATAACCTTCTTGGCAGTGGAGGAATTGATAGTTTCAAACGTGATTTTGTAAGTAAACATTTAAATGTTGATTTTGTGGGTTGAAAGAGGTTTGTGGGTTGGAAGAGGTTTGAAGAACTAATGCAAACTAAAATGTGTTTTTGGTTTAGAAGAGGTTTGAAGAACTAATGCAAATTTAAATGTTTTTGTGGGTTGGAAGAGGTTTGAAGAAGTGGTTTTAGGCTTTACAAATGCAAAATAAAATGTTCATGTATTTGTTGGTTGGTAGATGGAACGGTATGGCATGCGCCCACCATATGAGTACGTGCGTCGTGTGAAGGAGATTGGCAGGGAGCGGTTTTGGGATGAGTTTAACAGATGTGGACTTGGGGACGTTCACGACGATGAGGAGGAAGATGAGGATTCTGCGGTAGAATCCTCTGAGGCTTAGATGTTTTGAGATTTGTATAGTGTTTTTGATGTTTTTTTGCAGTGTAGGTGTTTTCAATTTGTATAGTGTTTTTGATGTTAACGTTTATAAATATAATGAAATATAACATTTGGACATCATAACATTTTGATTTGTAGCCTAGTTAGATTCCGTGAGCTCTATTCCATTCTGAAGAATTACAACGAGTTTTCGAGCCCGAAGATTGTGCTAGTGAGAGACGAATTTGATGGCGCTTTTGGCTCTGACCATGGCTATGACCAGATGCACGAAGGTCTAAGGATTTATCAGAACGAAACCACTCCTAGCGACAGCGTGCAAGTACTCTGCTTTTCTTGTTTCTGGATTGTAAATAGATAAATTTCAATGTTAGTCGATGTCGCTGAATTTTACGAGATTGTGAAATTTTCGCAGATAACGGAGAGTAAGCCAGCAGAGTACTGGAAAGCAATGGCCCCAAATGTCGATGATTACAATAGTGAGCTTGCAAAGACCTTGGCGGCAGGCACCGGTAGCCTTATCAAGGGCATCTTCTGGTTGCGAAACTCGACTGTTGCACTGGACAATGGTAGCAAGTATGTGAAAGAGCAAGTACAACCTAATCCCAGGCAACCGAGTAACATCAGTCCTTACACTATCAACAACTTGAAGAGGTAATAAGATAAGTATTATTTTCGGAAGTTTTTGATTAAGATTGTTTGCAATTTACTTTCTGATTCAATTTGTCATTTATGAGAGTAATTTCTTGGAGTATAAATCACTAACAAGATGAGAGCTTGGATTTTGCGGCAGGGTAATGAATCTGTCCATGGCCACTGAGCAAGTGGCGACATCTGTGCTAAACGGTGTTATAAAGGTAGCGGGCTTCTTCACAGGTGCCCTGATGAGAACGGATACTGCCAAGAAAATCGTCCAATTTCTTCCTGGAGTAGCAGCCTTGGTGTCTTTGGATGCTTTTGATATGTTTTAGTTCCCTCCCAGTTTCGTTTGAAGAATCCACACACGTAGTGGCCAATGTTGATGATTTGTTATGCAATTTTATCACCGTAGGTCAGAACATGATCTTTTTAGCCATAAAATGATACGAGCTCTCGTTCAGTTTCTGATAATCTGTGGTTGTGATCAATGGCTGCAGCAAAATTGTTTGATGCGGTGGAGATGGCAGGCACCGATATAGCAAAGAAGACTGCTGCGTTCACGCATGATGTTGTAAAACACAGGTTCATGCCATTCTGCTCGGGTTTACTCTTTTAGGAGAATCAGTTGGACAAAACGGGTTTTGCATTTTAATTGGTCGAATCTTGAGCGTGTACAGTTGAGAATCTATTTGTTCTGATTTGCTGAACTTGGTTGTATATTTGAAACTTTATGCCAGAGTTCAGATCTATGTCCGGAGGGGTGGACCCAACTACCAAAAGGGCCTCGCAAAAATGAGGGAACTGGGAACCGAGATTGGTATTCTAATTGAGGTAATTGATCGTAGCTCAAAATCTTGTTTTAGGCCCACTGTATTTCTCTCCACGTAGTTCTTTCATATGAACTAGAATTCGTCGATAAAATTTTAGATTATCGAATTGAGATATTTCGTCCTTGACTTACCTTCTGAGGTGCCTTGGATCAGGGTTATGGACCCGAAGCAAGCATGACTGGAATCTGCAAGTCGGCAATTGATTACATCAGCGTTGCTGCTTGAAGAACTACATTATCTATTCCTTCATGATCATATATTTGACCTTGACCTGCTCCTCTTCATCCGTTACTAGGTTGATAGGTTATTAGACTAGCAACCTGGCTGTTGTACACATTGGATTACAGTTTACTCCAATTTTATTTACTTGGTCTTATAATTCTTGTGGATCCAAAACGATGTTCAAACATTTTGATCTATACAATTAGATTGGTGTTTATAAACATACTCGTGCACAATTTCTATGAATATGATGGTTGAATGTTATGAGATGATGCATAAATATGCCTTGAGTTGATGCAATCCAAGATATGTGAGTACAATGCTTCTACCTACAATTGCCTACAATTGTAGTTCAGTACAAGTTGGTATGAAATGTGATATACTTTTGTGTTTTGGACATTTTAAGACAGTGCATATTTTGTCATTACAAAGTACCAAGAGTATCGTTATTGCGCAACAAAATGATATTCACTGCGTCTTTGTTGCATTTAAACATTGTCATAAAAAAGTTCCAAAATTCTATTTGAACTTCACTTATTATGCTACAAAATCGTTCTAAAACTCCACTAATTATGCCATAGAAACATGAGCATAGCAATGCAGAACCATCAAAAAAGTAATTCTAAGATATAATAATTTTGTGCTTATAAACTTATATTTTTGCGTTAAAACTGTTCCTAAACTGTACTTATTATGCCACAATAGCATAAGCACAAGATGACAAAGACATCAAAAGAATGCTTTTAACTTGTGCTCATACTGTTCTTAATTGATAAACAAGTTGCGCCAAAAGTGTTTACGGACTCCTTTTGTTATGCCAAAAGATCATATACAAAACGTGACAAACGGATTGAAAGACTATCCGCAATAAGAAGTACAAAAGCGTGCAATATATATCAATTCCGCAAGCAAGTTAGATGTGAAACGTTTTATTATATATTACTAAAACGTTTATAAAACGATTTAAATGTGTTGTAGTAATATATAATAATGACGTAAAACTGTTCATCAACAGGTATATTTTGAGACTAAATTAATTACAAATGTTCCAAATCTGCAACAAGATTGCAAAACAATGTCTTGCTACTATTTTGAATTAGTTGCTCTTCTGAAAATAAATAAGTAAATAAGTTTCAAATTCGTTTCAAAAACGTCGAAAGGACGTATATATCAATTTTTATGACGTTTTTTTGGAAACAACTTTATGACGTTTTTGGGTCACTATTTACAAGCAATTGTGATATAAGTAAAACGTACTTCAACATCGGGGATTTACGCAAACGTTTTAGAAACGTCATAATTATGTTTCAAGGGTGTTTAAATGCGGGCAACCTGTACTAGTGTTCAAACACAAGAGGGTGATGCCTCAAGCAAGCGTAGCAACAGCACAAAGAAATCGTTGTAGAATTAGCTAGAGATACCTTGTTAGTCTGATCTAGATTTGCGTTCTAAGCTCGATTTGCAAAGTAGGTTCTCTGTGGCAACGTCGTGGGTATTACCTTGTACAACTGCCTATGTAGATTTGCCCTGCAGTGTGAGATTAGCAAGAGCTCCCTACGTGAGAGTGTGAAGACTGGAAGACCGTGTACATTAGACACTCGCAGTAGGTCGTAGATCCAGATTTGTGATTACTAGAGCATTTCAGCCGAACGCGTGAGTGATGAACGCTAGCTCTCAATTTGGAGAAGGTCGGAGCCACGAATCCAGTGCTGCCCAACATCGTCACTGAAGCAAGCTGGAGGTGCCTCGATCACATGTTGGAAGATGAAGAGGGACAACGAGCCTAGTCGTGGATCCACCTCAACAACGAGAGATGAGCCACAAGACCGGGAGGCTGCAACAAACACCGAAAGACTGAAGCAGCTGGGTGGTAAGATCTTCAACTGCAGACTGAACCTCCCCACCCAGTAATCGTCACAAGCGTAGCTGACCTGCACCAAACGTGCAGCACCTGCAGATCAGATCTACAGCGCTAGTGTGTCTTCCAAGTCTCAAAACCCACCGAGTTCGCTTGACGCACGCAAACAAGTCGGAGCCACCGAGCTAAGCACAATCGATGCAACTTCGAATCCCGTGGCAAGAACACCCTCAACTCTTCCTCTATTATTTCATGTCCACTAACACTCCTTTCATCATCTCATGTGACCTTACTAGAGACTGTTACAGCCTTTCGACAGCAGATCAAATTTGCCAAGACTCCAGCAATCAAAACATGCTAGGTACACAATAGGCCCCCGCACATGCACCTCAACCGCCGGCTGCAGCCGCGGCACCGGTATAAGCGGCACAGTGTTCTCGTTGAAGGATTGGCAAGATCCTGCAAGATGCAGCTACGCTTCCAGATGCTCAAAAACCTTGCAGCCGTTTGCGATCATTGTTCACGGCTGTTACAGCCCTGGCTGAGCTTGTAAGACAATATTAAATGCCTTGCCGAAAATAGAGCGCCACTCTTAAGCTTCCACATGTATTTACATCAACTGAGGCTGCAACAGCCGACTTCAGCTTGCAGCTTCATGTGCGGGGGCCTTATCTAATCTTTCTCAAGATTCCATTCTTGTTCATTCAGTAGACAAGAAGCCATAAGTCAACCCTAATTCAAAAAACTTGTACACAAATTCTTCACAATCCCTCTCTCCATACAGTCCTATGGCACACGCCCGTCGAAAGCAGAAGAGTCAA
Organism: Pohlia nutans; assembly: GCA_022496805.1. Lineage (NCBI taxonomy): Eukaryota > Viridiplantae > Streptophyta > Bryopsida > Bryales > Mniaceae > Pohlia > Pohlia nutans. The sequence goes on along the minus strand of CM040106.1, from coordinate 4,604,581 downwards.
GATAAAATCAAAAAATTCCACCACTAATCCTAACTTATTATATACAGTGTTTAATAGACTAAACGCGTATCTATTGTCCCGCTTCTTAAATTGCCACAGTAAGATGTCAGGAAAAAGGTCCAGCAGGAGCTCCTCAAGCGCACTTATCGACGACCCAGACTTCGATATAGACAACACCAACCCACCTTAGGGACTAAAACGATCAGCAGTCACCAAACAAAGCTCAGCAGAATCCAACGGCCAAAAGGACAACAAAACTTGAACACCAACTGGAGCAGCAGTAGCCCAAAGTGCTACGAACTATTGGCTAGGCTTTGAGGCAATGGAAAATCTTGCGGTTGACAACAAAGAGGAGTGCTTCGAACCCGGACTCATCGCCAACTTTGTCAAACGAAGCATCTCAAAGAAAGAGGCAGAAGAAACGCACAATGCGGTATTTTCCATCCTTTCAATATAGAGACCAATCTTAAAACAAGCCTCTCATCTGATTACCATGTCACTATTCATTTCAAAAAACCAAATCAGTATTTCCCCTGAAGTGATATCCTAAGTATGACACAAGAACGCTTGAAAGAAATGAATATTGGACTAGGTCAAAACATAGCAGAGCCCATAACCATCCTTTGCAATAACAATTTGCCTGGACAAGGCTTCTCGAAGAAAGAGGCAGAAGAAACACACAATGCGGTATTTCCCATCCTTTCGATATAGAGACCAATCTTAAAACATGCCTCTCATATGATTACCATGTCGCTATTCATTTCAAAAAACCAAATCAGCATTTCACCTGGATTGAATTCCTAAGCATGACACAAGAACGCTTGAAAGAAATGAATATTGCACTAGGTCAAAACATAGCAGAGCCCATAACCATCCTTTGCAATAACAATTTCCCTGGACAAGGCTTCTCGAAGAAAGAGGCAGAAGAAACACACAATGCGTTATTTTCCATCCTTTCGATATAGAGACCAATCTTAAAACAAGCCTCGCATATGATTACCATATCGCTATTCATTACAGAAAACCAAATCCGCATTTCACCTAAAGTGATATCCTAAGTATGACACAAGAACGGTTGAAAGAAATGAATATTGCACTAGGTCAAAACATAGCAGAGCCCATAACCATCCTTTGCAATAACAATTTGCCTAGACAAGGCTTCTCGAAGAAAGAGGAAGAAAAAACGCAAAATACGGTATTTTCCATCCTTTCAATATAGAGACCAACCTTAAAACAAGCCTCTCATATGATTCCCATGTCACTATTCATTTCAAAAAACCAAATCAGCATTTCACCTGGAGTGATATCCTAAGTATGACACAAGATTGCTTGAAAGAAATGAATATTGCACTAGTTCAAAACATAGCACAGCCCATAGCCATCCTATGCAATAACGATTTGAATAGACAAGGCTTCTCGAGAAAGAAGTAGAAGAAACGCACAATGCGATATTTTCCTTCCTTTCGATATAGAGACCAATCTTAAAACAAGCCTCGCATATGATTACCATGTCGCTATTCATTTCAAAAAACCAAATCAACATTTCACCTAAAGTGATAACCTAAGTATAACACAAGAACGCTTGAAAGAAATGAATATTGCACTAGGTCAAAACATAGCAGAGCCCATAACCATCCTTTGCAATAACACTTTGCCTAGACAAGGCTTCTCGAAGAAAGAGGCAGAAGCAACGCAAAATAGGGTATATTCCGTCCTTTCAATATAGAGACCAACCTTTAAACAAGCCGCTCATATGATTACCGTGTCACTGTTCATTTCAAAAAACCAAATCAGCATTTCACCTGGAGTGATATCCTAAGTATGACACAAGAACGCTTGAAAGAAATGAATATTGCACTAGTTCAAAACATAGCACAGCCCATAGCCATCCTTTGCAATATTGATATGCCTAGACAAGGCTTCTCGAGAAAGAAGTAGAAGAAACGCACAATGCGATATTTTCCTTTCTTTCGATATAGAGACCAATCTTAAAACATGCCTCTCATATGATTACCATGTCGCTATTCATTTCAAAAAACCAAATCAGCATTTCAAATAAAGTCATAACCTAAGTATAACACAAGAACGCTTGAAAGAAATGTATATTGCACTAGGTCAAAACATAGCGGAGCCCATAACCATCCTTTGCAATAACAATTTGCCTAGACAAGGCTTCACGAGAAAGAGGCAGAAGAAACGCACAATGCGATATTTTTCATCTTTTCGATATAGCGACTAATCTTAAAACAAGCCTCGCATATGATTACCATGTCGCTATTCATTTCAGACAACCAAATCAGCACTTCACCTACAGTGATAACCTAAGTATTACACAAGAACGCTTGAAAGAAATGAATATTGCACTAAATCAAAACATAGCAGAGCCCATAACCATCCTTTGCAATGACGATTTGCCTAGACAAGGCTTCTCGAGAAAGAGGCAGAAGAATCGCAAAATGCGGTATTTTCCTTCCTTTCGATATAGAGACCAATCTTAAAACAAGCCTCTCATATGATTACCATGTCGCTATTCAAATCAAAAAACCAAATCAGCATTTCGCCTAAAGAGATATCCTAAGTATGACACAAGAACGCTTGAAAGAAATGTATATTGCACTAGGTCAAAACATAGCAGAGCCCATAACCATCCTTTGCAATATCGATTTACCTAGACAAGGCTTCTCGAGAAAGAAGCAGAAGAAACACACAATGCGATATTTTCCTTCCTTTCGATATACAGACCAATCTTAAAACAATCCTCGCATATGATTACCATGTCGCTATTCATTTCAAAAAACCAAATCAGCAATTCACCTAAAGTGATAACCTAAGTATGACACAAGAACGCTTAAAAGAAATGAATATTGCACTAGGTCAAAACATAGCAGAGCCCACAACCATCCTTTGCAATAACAATTTGCCTAGACAAGGCTTCTCGAAGAAAGAGGTAGAAGAAACGCAAAATACGGTATTTTCCTTCCTTTCGATAGAGAGACCAGCCATGAAACAAGCCTCCCATATGATTACCATGTCGCTATTCATTTCAAAAAACCAAATCAACAACTCACCTAAAGTGATAACCTAAGTATGACACAAGAATGCTTAAAAGAAATGAATATTGCACTCGGTCAAAACATACCAGAGCCCATAACCATCCTTTGCAATAACCATTTGCCTACACAAGGCATCACGAAGAAAGAGGGAGAAGAAACGCACAATGCGGTATTTTCCTTCCTTTCGATATAGAGACCAATCTTAAAACAAGCCTCTCATATGATTACGATGTCGCTATTCATTTCAAGAGACGAAATCAGCATTTCAACTGGATATCCTAAGCATGACACAAGAACGCTTGAAAGAAATGAATATTGCACTAGGTCAAAAAATAGCAGAGCCCATAACCATCCTTTGCAATAACAATTTTCCTAGACAAGGCTTCCCGAAGAAAGAGGCAGAAGAAACGCACAATGGGGTATTTTCCTTCCTTTCGATATAGAGACCAATCTTAAAACAAGCCTCTCATATGCATACCCTGTCGCTATTCATTTCAAAAAACGAAATCAGCATTTCACCTGGAGTGATATCCTAAGCATGACACAAGAACGCTTGAAAGAAATGAATATTGCACTTGGTCAAAACATAGCAGAGCCCATAACCATCCTCTGCAATAACAATTTGCCTAGACAAGGCTTCTCGAGAAAGAGGCAGAAGAAACGCACAATGCGGTATTTTCTTTCCTTTCGATATAGAGACCAATCCTAAAACAAGCCTCTCATATGCTTACCATGTCGCTATTCATTTCAAAAAACCAAATCAGCATTTCACCTGGAGTGATATCCTAAGCATGACACAGGAACGCTTGAAAGAAATGAATATTGCAGTACGTCAAAACATAGTCGAGCCTATAACCATCCTTTGGAATAACAATTTGCCTAGACAAGGCTTCTGGAAGAAAGAGGCAGAGAAAACGCACAAAGCGGTATTTTCCTTCCTTTCGATAAAGAGACCAATCCTAAAACAAGCCTCTCATATGATTATCATGTCGCTATTCATTTCATAAAACCAAATCAGCATTTCACCTTAGGTGAAATCCTAAGTATGATACAAGAACGCTTGAAAGAAATGAATATTGCACTAGGTCAAAACAAAGTAGAGCCCATATCCAGCCTTTGCAATAACAATTTGCCTAGACAAGGCTTCTGGAAGAAAGAGGCAGAGGAAACGCACATTGCGGTATTTTCCTTCCTTTCGATATAAGGACCAAATTTTAAAACAAGCCTCTCATATGATTACCATGTCGCTATTCATTTCGAAAAACCAAATCAGCATTTTACCTTAAGTGATATCCTAAGCATGACACAAGAACGCTTGAAAGAAATGAATATTGCACTAGGTCAAAACAGAGCAGAGTCCATAACCATCTTTTGCAATAACGATTTGCATAGACAAGGCTTCTCGAAAAAGAGGCAGAAGAAACGCACAATGCGGTATTTTCCTTCCTTTCGATATAGAGACCAATCTTAAAACAAGTGTCTCATATGATTACCATGTCGCTATTCATTTCAAAGAACGAAATCAGCATTTCACCTGGAGTGATATTCTAAGCATGACACAAGAACGCTTGAAAGAAATGAATATTGCACTAGATCAAAACAAAGCAGAGCCCATAACCAGCCTTTGCAATAACAATTTGCCTAGACATGGCTTCTGCAAGAAAGAGGTAGAGGAAACGCACAATGCGGTATATTCCTTCCTTTGGATATAGAGACCAATTCTAAAACAAGCCTCTCATATGATTACCATGTCGCTATTCATTTCAAAAAACCAAATCAGCATTTCACCTGGAGTGAATTCCTAAGCATGACAGAAGAACGCTTGAAAGAAATGAATATTGCACTAGGTCAAACATAGCAGAGCCCATAACCATCCTATGCAATAACAATTTGCCTAGACAAGGCTTCTCGTGAAAGAGGGAGAAGAAACGCACAATGCGGTATTTTCCCTCCTTTCCATATAGAGACCAATCTTAAATCAAGCGTCTCATATGATTGCCATGTCGCTTTTCATTTCAAAAAACGAAATCAGCATTTCACTTGGAGTGATATCCTAAGTATGACACAAGAATGCTTGAAAGAAATGAATATTGCACTAGGTCAAAACATAGCAGAGCCCATAACCATCCTTTGCAATAACAATTTCCCTAGAGAAGGCATTTGGAAGAAAGAGGCACAACAAATGCACATTGCGGTATTTTCCTTCCTTTCGATATAGAGACCAATCATAAAACAAGCCTCTCATATAATTACCATGTCGCTATTCATTTCAAAAAACCAAATCAGCATTTCATCTGGAGTGATATCCTAACCATGACACAAGAACGCATCAAAAAAATGAATATTGCCGTTGGTCAAAACATAGCAGAGCCCATAACCATCTTTTGCAATAACAATTTGCCTAGACAAGGCATCTCGTAGAAAGAAGTAGAAGAAACGCACAATGCGGTAATTTCCATCTTTTCGATATCGAGACCGATCCTAAAACAAGCCTCTCATATGGTTACCATGTCGCTATTCATTTCAAGAAACCAAATGAACATTTCACCGGGAGTGATATCCTAAGCATGAGACAAGAACGCTTGAATGAAATGAATATTGTACTAGGTCAAAACATAGTAGAGCCCATAACCATCCTTTGCAATAACAATTTGCCTAGACAAGACTACTCGGAAAAGATGCAGAACAAACGCACAATGCGGTATATTCCTTCCTTTCGATATGGAGACCAATCTTAAAACAAGCGTCTGATATGAATACCATGTCGCTATTCATTTCAGAAAACCAAATCAGCATTTCACCTGGAGTGATATCCTAAGCATGACACAAGAACGCTTGAATGAAATGAATATTGCACTAGGTCAAAACATAGCAGAGCCCATAACCTGCCTTTGCAATAACAATTTGCCTAGACAAGGCTTCTGCAAGAAAGAGGTAGAGGAAACGCACAATGCGGTATTTTCCTTCCTTTCGATATAGAGACCAATCTTAAAACAAGCCTCTCATATGATTAAGATGTCGCTATTCATTTCAAAGAACAAAATCAGCATTTCACCTGGAGTGATATTCTTACCATGACACAAGAACGCTTAAAAGAAATGAATATTGCACTAAGTCAAAACATAGCAGAGTCCATATTTAGCCTTGGCAATAACAATTTGCCTAGACAAGGCTTCTGGAAGAAAGAGGTAGAGGAAACGCACAATGCGGTATTTTTCTTCCTTTTGAAATACAGACCAATCCTAAAACAAGCCTCTCATATAATTACCATGTCGCTATTCATTTCAAAAAACCAAATCAGCATTTCACCTGGAGTGATATTCTAAGTATGACACAAGAATGCTTGAAAGAAATGAATATTGCACTAGGTCAAAACATAGCTGAGCCCATAACCATCCTTTGCAATAACAATTTCCCTAGACAAGGCATTTGGAAGAAAGAGGGACAACAAATGCACATTGCGGTTTTTTCCTTCCTTTCGATATAGAGACCAATCTTAAAACAAGCCTCTCATATAATTACCATGTCGCTATTCATTTTAAAAAACCAAATCAGAATTTCATCTGGAGTGATATCCTAACCATGACACAAGAACGCATTAAAAAAATGAATATTGCCGTTCGTCAAAACATAGCAGAGCCCATAACCATCTTTTGCAATAACAATTTGCCTAGACAAGGCTTCTGGAAGAAAGAGGCAGAGGAAACGCACAATGCGGTATTTTCCTTCCTTTCGATATAGAGACCAATCCTAAAACAAGCCTCTCATATGATGACCATGTCGCTATTCATTTCATAAAACCAAATCAGCATTTCACCTTAAGTGAAATCCAAAGTATGATACAAGAATGCTTGAAAGAAATGAATATTGCACTAGGTCAAAACATAGTAGAGCCCATAACCAGCCTTTGCAATAACAATTTGCCTAGACAAGGTTTCTGGAAGAAAGAGGTAGAGGAAACGCACAATGCGGTATTTTCCTTCCTTTCTATATAGAGACCAAATTTCAAAACAAGCCTCTCATATGATTACCATGTCGCTATTCATTTCAAAAAACCAAATCAGCATTTTACCTTAAGTGATATCCTAAGCATGACACAAGAACGCTTGAAAGAAATGAATATTGCACTTGGTCAAAACATAGCAGAGACCATAACCATCCTTTGCAATAACAATTTGCCTAGACAAGGCTTCTCGAAGAAAGAGGCAGAAGAAACGCACAATGGGGTATTTTCCTTCCTTTCGATATAGAGTCCAATCTTAAAACAAGCCTCTCATATGCATACCCTGTCGCTATTCATTTCAAAAAACGAAATCAGCATTTCACGTGGAGTGATATCCTAAGCATGACACAAGAACGCTTGAATGAAATGAATATTGCACTAGGTCAAAACATAGCAGAGCCCATAACCTGCCTTTGCAATAACAATTTGCCTAGACAAGGCTTCTGCAAGAAAGAGGTAGAGGAAACGCACAATGCGGTATTTTCCTTCCTTTCGATATAGAGACCAATCTTAAAACAAGCCTCTCATATGATTAAGATGTCGCTATTCATTTCAAAGAACAAAATCAGCATTTCACCTGGAGTGATATTCTTACCATGACACAAGAACGCTTAAAAGAAATGAATATTGCACTAAGTCAAAACATAGCAGAGTCCATATTTAGCCTTGGCAATAACAATTTGCCTAGACAAGGCTTCTGGAAGAAAGAGGTAGAGGAAACGCACAATGCGGTATTTTTCTTCCTTTTGAAATACAGACCAATCCTAAAACAAGCCTCTCATATAATTACCATGTCGCTATTCATTTCAAAAAACCAAATCAGCATTTCACCTGGAGTGATATTCTAAGTATGACACAAGAATGCTTGAAAGAAATGAATATTGCACTAGGTCAAAACATAGCTGAGCCCATAACCATCCTTTGCAATAACAATTTCCCTAGACAAGGCATTTGGAAGAAAGAGGGACAACAAATGCACATTGCGGTTTTTTCCTTCCTTTCGATATAGAGACCAATCTTAAAACAAGCCTCTCATATAATTACCATGTCGCTATTCATTTCAAAAAACCAAATCAGCATTTCATCTGGAGTGATATCCTAACCATGACACAAGAACGCATCAAAAAAATGAATATTGCCGTTCGTCAAAACATAGCAGAGCCCCTAACCATCTTTTGCAATAACAATTTGCCTAGACAAGGCTTCTGGAAGAAAGAGGCAGAGGAAACGCACAATGCGGTATTTTCCTTCCTTTCGATATAGAGACCAATCCTAAAACAAGCCTCTCATATGATGACCATGTCGCTATTCATTTCATAAAACCAAATCAGCATTTCACCTTAAGTGAAATCCGAAGTATGATACAAGAATGCTTGAAAGAAATGAATATTGCACTAGGTCAAAACATAGTAGAGCCCATAACCAGCCGTTGCAATAACAATTTGCCTAGACAAGGTTTCTGGAAGAAAGAGGTAGAGGAAACGCACAATGCAGTATTTTCCTTCCTTTCCATATAGAGACCAAATTTTAAAACAAGCCTCTCATATGATGACCATGTCGCTATTCATTTCAAAAAACCAAATCAGCATTTTACCTTAAGTGATATCCTAAGCATGACACAAGAACGCTTGAAAGAAATGAATATTGCACTTGGTCAAAACATAGCAGAGCCCTAACCATCCTTTGCAATAACAATTTGCCTAGACAAGGCTTCTCGAAGAAAGAGGCAGAAGAAACGCACAATGGGGTATTTTCCTTCCTTTCGATATAGAGACCAATCTTAAAACAAGCCTCTCATATGCATACCCTGTCGCTATTCATTTCAAAAAACGAAATCAGCATTTCACGTGGAGTGATATCCTAAGCATGACACAAGAACGCTTGAAAGAAATGAATATTGCAATAGGTCAAAACATAGCAGAGCCCATAACCATCCTTTGCAATAACAATTTGCCTAGACAAGGCTTCTCGAGAAAGAGGCAGAAGAAACGCACAATGCGGTATTGTCCCTCCTTTCGATATAGAGACCAATCTTAAAACAAGCCTTTCATATGATTAAGATGTCGCTATTCATTTCAAAGAATGAAATGTGCATTTCACCTGGAGTGATATCCTTACCATGACACAAGAACGCTTAAAAGAAATGAATATTGCACTGAGTCAAAGCATAGCAGGGTTCATAACTAGCCTTGGCAATAACAATTTGCCTAGACAAGGCTTCTGGAAGAAAGAGGTAGAGGAAACGCACAATGCGGTATTTTTCTTCCTTTTGAAATACAGACCAATCCTAAAACAAACCTCTCATATAATTACCATGTCGCTATTCATTTCGAAAAACCAAATCAGCATTTCACCTGGAGTGATTTTCTAAGTATGACACAAGAATGCTTGAAAGAAATGAATATTGCACTAGGTCAAAACATAGCAGAGCCCATAACCATCCTTTGCAATAACAAATTCCCTAGACAAGGCATTTGGAAGAAAGAGGGACAACAAATGCACATTGCGGTATTTTCCTTCCTTTCGATATAGAGACCAATCTTAAAACAAGCCTCTCATATAATTACCATGTCGCTATTCATTTTAAAAAACCAAATCAGAATTTCATCTGGAGTGATATCCTAACCATGACACAAGAACGCATTAAAAAAATGAATATTGCCGTTCGTCAAAACATAGCAGAGCCCATAACCATCTTTTGCAATAACAATTTGCCTAGACAAGGCTTCTGGAAGAAAGAGGCAGAGGAAACGCACAATGCGGTATTTTCCTTCCTTTCGATATAGAGACCAATCCTAAAACAAGCCTCTCATATGATTACCATGTCGCTATTCATTTCAAAAAACCAAATCAGCATTTTACCTAAAGTGATATCCTTAGTATGACACAAGAACGCTTGAACGAAATAAATATTGCACTAGGTGAAAACATAGCCCAACCCATAACCATCCTTTGCACTAACAATTTTTCTAGACAAGGCTTCTCGAGAAAGAGGCAGAAGAAACGCACAATGCGGTATTTTCCTTCCTTTCAATATAGAGACCAATCTTAAAACAAGCCTCTCATATGATTACCAAGTCGCTGTTCATTTCAAAAAACCAAATCAGCATTTCAGCCAAAGTGATATCCTAAGTATGACACAAGAACGCTTGAAAGAAATCAATGTTGCACTAGGTCAAAACATAGCAGAGCCTATAACCAACCTTTGCAATGACCATTTGCCTAGACAAGGCGTCACGAAGAAAGAGGGAGAAGAAACTCAGAATGCGGTATTTTCCATCCTTACGATATAGAGACCAATCATAAAACAAGCTGTTCATATGATTACCATGTCGCTATTCATTTCAAAAAACCAAATCAGCATTTCACCTAAAGTGATATCCTTAGTATGACACAAGAACGCTTGAACGAAATAAATATTGCACTAGGTGAAAACATAGCCCAGCCCATAACCATCCTTTGCACTAACAATTTCCCTAGACAAGGCTTTTCGAGAAAGAGGCAGAAGAAACGCACAATGCGGTATTTTCCATCCTTTCGATATAGGGACCAATCCAAAAGCTAGCCTTTCATATGATTACCATGTCGCTATTCATTTCAAAACACCAAATCAGCATTTCACCTAAAGTGAATTTCTAAGTATGACACAAGAACGCTTGAAAGAAATGAATATTGCACTAGGTCAAAACATAGCAGAGCGCTTAACCATCCTTTCCAATATCGATTTGCCTAGATAAGGCGTCTCGAAGAAAGAGGCAGAAGAAACGCACAATGCGGTATTTGCCTTCCTTTCGTCATAGAGACCAATCTTAAAACAAGCCTCTCAAATGATTACCATGTCGCTATTCATTTCAAAAAACCAAATCAGCATTTCACCCAAAGTCATATCCTAAGTATGACACAAGAATGCTTGAAAGAAATGAATATTGCACTAGGTCAAGACATAGCAGATCCCTTAACCATCCTTTGCAATATCGATTTGCCTAGACAAGGCGTCACGAAGAAAGAGGCAGAAGAAACTCAGAATGCGGTAGTTTCCATCCTTTCGATATAGAGACCAATCCTAAAACAAGCCTTTCATATGATTACCATGTCGCTATTCATTTCAAGAAACCAAATCAGCATTTCACCTAAAGTGATATCCTAAGTATGACACAAGAACGCTTGAAAGAAATGAATATTGCACTAGATCAAAACATAGCAAAGCCCTTAACCATCTTTTGCAATAACGATTTGCCTAGACACGGCTTCTGGAAGAAAGAGGCAGAGGAAACGCACAATGCGGTATTTTCCTTCCTTTCGATATAGAGACTAATCTTAAAACAAGTCTCTCAAATGATTACCATGTCTCTATTCATTTCAAAAAACCAAATCAGCATTTCACCTGGACTGATATACTAAGTATGACACAAGAATGCTTGAAAGAAATGAATATTGTACTAGGTCAAAACATAGCTAAGCCCTTAACCATCCTTTGCAATATTGATTTGCCTAGACAAGGCTTCTCGAAGAAAGAGGCAGAAGAAACGCAGAATGCGGTATTTTCCACCGTTTCGATATAGACACCAATCCTAAAACAAGCCTCTCATATGATTACCTTGTCGCTATTCATTTCAAAAAACCAAATCAGTATTTCAAATGGAATGAATTCCTAAGCATGAGATAAGAACGCTCGAAAGAAATGAATATTGCACTAGGTCAAAACATAGCAGAGCCCAATACCATCCTTTGCAATAACGATTTGCTTAGACAAGGCTTCTCGAAGAATGAGCCGGAAGAAACGCACAATGCCGTATTTTCCTTCCTTTCGATATAGAGACCAATCCTAAAACAAGCTTCTCATATAATTACCATGTCGCAATTCATTTCAGAAAACCAAATCAGCATTTCACCTAAAGTGATATCCTAAGTATGACACAAGATCGCTTGAAAGAACTGATTATTGTTGTGGGTCAAAACATAGCTGAGTCCATAACCATCCTTTGCAATAACGATTTGCCTAGACAAGACTTCTGGAGAAACAGGCAGACGAAACGCACGATGGGGTATTTTCCTTCCTTTCGATATTGTGACCAATCCCAAAAAGCCTCTCATATGATTACCAAGTTGCTATTCATTTCTTATAACCAAATCAGCATTTCACCTAAAGTGATATCCTAAGTATGACCCAAGAACGCTTGAAAGAAATGAATATTGCACTAGGTCAAAACATTGCAGAGCCCATAACCATCCTTTGCACTAACAATTTCCCTAGACAAGGCTTCTCGAGAAAGAGGCAGATGAAACGCACAATGCGGTATTTTCCTTCCTTTCAATTTATAGACCAATTCAAAATCCAGCCTCTCATATGATTACCATGTCGCTATTCATTTCATAAAACCAAATCAGCATTTCACCCAAAGTGAATTCCTAAGCATGACACAAGAACGCTTGAAAGAAATGAATATTGCACTAGGTCAAACCATAGCAGAGCCCATAACTATCGTTTGCAATAACGATTTGCCTAGACAAGGCTTCTCGAAGAATGAGGCAGAAGAAACACAGAATGCGGTATTTTCCTTCCTTTCGATATAGAGACCAATCCTAAAACAAGCCTCGCATATGATTACCATGTTGCTATTCATTTCAAAAAACCAAATCAGCATTTCACCTAAAGTGATATCCTAAGTATGACCCAAGAACGCTTGAAAGAAATGAATATTGCACTAGGTCAAAACATAGCAGAGCCCATAACCATCCTTTGCAATAACCATTTGCCTAGACAAGGCTTCTCGACAAGCAGGCAGACGAAATGCTCAATGGGGTATTTTCCTTCCTTTCGATATAGAGACCAATCCTAAAACAAGCCTTTCATATGATTACCATGTCGCTATTCATTTCAAAAAACCAAATCAGCATTTCACCTAAAGTGATATCCTAACTATGACACAAGAACGCTTGAACGAAATGATTATTGCACTCAGTCAAAACTTAGCTGAGCCCATAACCATCCTTTTCAATAACGATTTGCCTAGACAAGGCTTCTCGAGAAAGAGGCAGACGAAACGCACAATGGGGTATTTTCCTTCCTTTCGATATTGAGACCAATCCTAAAACAAGCCTCTCATATGATCTCCATGTCGCTATTCATTTCAAAAATCCAAATAAGCATTTTACCCAAAGTGAATTCCTAAGCATGACACAAGAACGCTTGAAAGAAATGAATATTGCACTAGGTCAAAATATAGCAGAGCCCATAACCATCCTTCGTCATATCCATTTGCCTAGACAAGGCTTCTCGAGAAAGAGGCAAAAGTAACGCACAATGCGGTATTTTCGTGCCTTTCTATATAAAGACCAATCTTAAAACAAGCCTCTCATATGATTTCTATGTCGCTATTCATTTCAAAAAACCAAATAAGCATTTTGACCCAAAGTGAATTCCTAAGCATGACACAAGAACGCTTGAAAGAAATGAATATTGCACTAGGTCAAAACTTAGCAGAGCCGATAACCATCCTTTGCAATAACTATTTGCCTAGATAAGGCTTTTCGAAGAAAGAGGCAGAAGAAACGCACAATGCGGTATTTTCCTTCCTTTCGATAGAGAGACCAATTCTAAAACAAGCCTCTCATATGATTACCATGTCGCTATTCATGTCAAAAAACCAAATCAGCATTTCACTTGGAGTGAATTCCTAAGCATGACAGAAGAACGCTTGAAAGAAATGAATATTGCACTAGGTCAAAACATAGCAGAGCCCATAACCATCCTTTGCAATAAGGATTTGCCTAGACACTAGTGAAGTACCAGTAATTTCCGTTTTGAACATTAAACATTATACACCCCGAAGTAGATGGTATCAACATGCTATCAGGACATAGACCCTTTATCTTGACCCTAGATAACAAAACCCCATCGTAGGCAATGTTTGTAAAAACTACAACTCTGTCGCCCGTTGCAACCTCATGCCAGTCAAAATTAGCTGCCAAAACCTTGCCTAAGTTAAATGACCGGAGCTCTTCAGGGAGATGATTGAGGAGAGCTTTTAAAGAAACCAAGCGCTAGAGATCACAAGAGTAGAGAAATATCCTAATGAAACATGGGCGTGGTTTGTGGCTCTTACTCCAATTAAGTCGAAAAATTTGTGAAGTACAAAGCATCATTCCGCAATGAGATATTACCAACAACGGTCAAAGTAGGTGAGAAACTAACTGATACCCAACTTGCCAAAAAAACTGCTTGGTGTTTGTTCTACAGGGACTACAACATACAAAGAATATGGAGGAAAGTATCCATACTATTAAGGAGATTATGGGCCCCAAGAATGTGTCCTCACATTATTTCAGATCACAACGGGGAGTCCTTCATGGAGGAATTGTGAACATTGAATGCATAAACTCTACGGTTTACCATCAGTTTGTTAACAAGACTCACAAGATTTTCAACACGCACATCACCTTCACACCACACCCTAGAAGCTTGGAGGGCTCATCTAAACCGACACAAGAAGAGAAAGAACAACTAGGCTTTAGCAACATAAACCCCGCATCGGTAAACACACTAGATGCTATCATGAACGCACTAAAAGCCTAACAACGCCTTGGCAAGAAGGAAATCATTGCCATAGTCAAAGACGTGGTTGCCAAGAACAACACCGAATTGAAGCAAGAACTCAAAAGAGAACTAATTCACCTCCGAACAAATGTAGTAGCCACTTCCAATGCCTATGAGAGACGTTGAACAACAACCTTCAAGAAGTCGTGCGTCAACAATTTGGAAGAATTCTTGAAAGTGATCAATAATACCCTAGTAGGCATTTCAAAACCGATGTTCCTACCACCCCTTACATGATCAACGACCCCGCAACACCCAAGTAGAATTAGCAGCCTTTCACAACAACTAAAAAAAAAAGCTATCACAAAACCAACAAACAAAACCACACATTTAATCAATAAAAAAAAAAACCACCAAATACGAAACAGCAACAAACGATTCACAAAACATACAACAATAACCAAAAGTGTAAGACAAATCACACATCCTACAGGGACCTATGTAAATCACCTAAAACGGGCTCGGCCTACCGGCCTTGCCCAAAATAAACTTAAAAAAGAAGACGAAAAAAAACTCTAATAAAAGCCAAACTAATTCAAATAAAACCAAATACAAAGCACACAAAAATAACACAAAACAATCAAACCACAAAACACATCACAAAACAAAACAACCAAACACAATCTACAAACTTAAAAAGAATTCCATTCAAAATAAAAGAACCTCACCACACCTTCTAAAACCATGACCCCAAAATATTTTTGCTGGAGGTGCCCCGGGAAATGCGAGGCCCTGGAATTACGTAAATTAGAAATTATAAGGGGGTTCAGGTAATACTGAAATTAACTGAAGGAGTCTACATATATTACTGAAATTATATAAGAAGGGGTCCACGTATGATGGGTCCACGACATTTCCTGAATGAGACAGTTTGAGTGTAAATGAGATAGCCTAGGTTAAGTCACTGTGAGTCTTTTGTCTATTTGTCATTTGAACAATCTGTCTCCGATCTTTCAATTATGAGCGATATGTTCTTGGGTGTTTGGGTTTTGATGTTGATCAAAAGTTTGTGGGTGTTTTAGTTTTGATGTTGGTCACAAGTTTTTGGGTTTTTAATGAGCGATGCTGTCAAATTTATGTGGTTCTGAAGCGATACCGTAATTCTGCAGCAATACTGATGAGCGCGAGAGTTCTTGCGTGAGGGCATGAGGTGTGTGTGAGGGCGTGAGTTCATACGTGGCCGATGGGCGATTTGTATGTGAGGAGTGGCGATCGGAGTGTGATCGTGAGGGCGTGAGTTCCTGCGTGTAGATCTGGAGCGAGTGTAGACAGGGCGTGAGGCGATTTCAGTGTGATCGACAAGGCGTGAGGGTTCCGGGAGGCAACAAATTTGGAGCTGAGAAGCCACCGGTAGACCTCAATGCAGTGACATGTAGCTGATCCATTGCTCCATCGTAGGGTTTCAGATTGCAAAGGGTTTTGATCGCAGAGGGTTTCAATTGCAAAGGGTTTCGTGAAGGTTACGGAGAGGTTTTTGTAGCGGGACAAATTGCGGAATTAGTGCAATGGTTAGCGATGGCAATGGAAATGGCGATGGAAGGCTTTGTTTCGTTTTTCCCGCTTTCTGACGGGGACGGTTTCGGAGAGGTTTCTTGCAGTCAGGGTGGCATTGCGGGATGGGCGCTGCCTCACACGTTGGAGAATGTACATACAATTTCTTTCACAAGTTGATTAAGGTCCAAGTTGTTAGATTGTTTCTCTTGGCACTGATCGAAGCGTTGTGCTACAAGAGGTTAGGATTTATTTGGTTTTTGTAAGAATTTTTGAGTCTGAATTCTTATTAATGGAGTCAAGGGATCTCTCTTGAAACAATTTCAGGGTTTTTCTACGAGCTTTTTGTCAATGAATAGTGCTTAAAAGCAGTTTAAAGATCTCTTGCTATTTGTGCAGATGAGATGAATCGAAGAGCCTGAAGACCTTAAAGAAGCAGAATAGGCGGGAAGATTGCTTTGGACGTTAATTCTATGGTTTGGGCTTGTATCGTGCACTGGAAATGGTTTTTTAGCTGGCGGGGCAAGCTTATTGTAAATCATCTGGGGATTCTATGTACCTTTTAAATGGCGTATGTCGAATTACGGTTTAGGTTGAAGATGTTGTTCCAGGATGGTGTGGATAAGTTTAGGTTTGTTCGGTTAATTTTGGGCGTGAATCTGGAAACGTATGTAAAAATTTTTGGAACTCTTATTTTATATCTCTGTAAACATTTTGTTTCGTATTTGGGTTTTTTTCATGCACATATACAAGGTGTTTGAAAATTTCTTATTTTTAAAAATTTTGTGTTTTTGCCATATGGCACTCCCATAACGGGTTCCATGTGGCACAAAAAAAATAAAAAATAATATGTGTATTTTTGTCCAATTGTTTTTCCAATTTTTTCCACCTGAGGATATTGTGACATTATGAGGTCAGAGTGGATGACCTAAAACTATGCGGAGACATTGAAACCAACTCAAGACCCTTGGCAAGCATTCTTTAAGTACATGCATCATTATACAAAATAGATGGAAAATGTACTTCACACCAAGTACAATCAAGCTACAACTTGAATACCAACATTTGGCAGAACAATTCTCTCCTATTGTAAACCTCACACATCCAAAACATCCAGATATAATCACTGACTACTCATATTTATCAAAATACATTTTTCAAAACCAACACTACCCACCAACATGAGTTCTGTATGCATTTATCACAACAACTAGCCTAATTTTAGCAACATGCGACCACCAACTAATAATAATACCAGAACCAGATTGGACAACAATAAATTTAGAAAAAATGACCTTATTGCAAAACCCACCAAAAAGATAGAACACTACTCATCCATATACAAAATGTACACAATCAAACCAAAAACATTATTAACCCTCCAAATACTATTCACAAAGAAGGATAATTTTTTTATCAAATATAATAATGAACTTCTAAATTTACAAATAATGACAAAAAAATTCTCATTCTCACCAAAAAAATTACTCATAGTAACATTAAAATGCAAAGAATTGCTGCATGGATATTCTCACCCACTACCGCTACCCAACATATCTCTACTACATATCCAAACAATTCCAACTACAAACTACAACAGACACATCATCACATGGAACGCCTCATCACTAAATATAGCTTTATTACACCTCCTCTAATTAATATCAAACATACAAAACAATTTCACAATTATTATAATACAAAAATCTAAACTAACTGCACCAAAATCCACAAAATTCAGCCAAAATCTATTTCCACATTATCAACTAATAATTTAACAACACACACCCATTAAGAAGATGCATGCAACACATAATGCCATATACACTTGCAAAAAGTGGACTTCGTATACTTATAAATAAAAAATACGCATACCCAAGAAATATCATTAAAATCCCTACTCTAGCAAAAATCTCACCATTTTTACAAATAATAAAAATAAACAACCAACCTTGACAATCATGGTTAATAATACATATGTATATGCCATCACATGTAGAAAACACACGTTATATACCAATAATCCAACAAAATATAACACAACAAATTACACCACATCCAAACCACATACATATTCTATGGGGAGACTTTAATAGAGACATAGTCCTAATTGGATGACAAAATGAGTATTACACAACACCATCCTAAATAGAAGATACAGAGTGGCGTACATTTACTAATGATCTACAAGCCACATACATCTCCACAAACAACTCATACTCCAATCAAGGTGGTCAAAACTACAACCAAACAAGCTTAATTGACGGATATTACATTAAAACACCCAACGACGTTCTATACACATCAACGACAAAAAATGAATATAAACTAAATTTAGGCCACTCAATAGTAACATTACATATACCACCAAGTATTCTACTAGAGGACAAATAAATCAACAAGAATTTTAAATCCTACTTCACAAGAACATTGAAAAATTCAAGACATAATTCTTTGAAAAAAATGCACTTCGAATAAACGAACTTACCAACACTCTAATAATTTCACTTTTAATAGACAATCACTAGAAAACATCTTGTACAAAACTAGATTACCTAATACAAAAAATTTCACATAAAATTCAAGAAACTTGCAATGCACCACCTTTTACAAAACTCACAAACTGCACATCACAACAGGAGGCTTTCTACCAAGAAAATTCCAAAAAAAAATGGAAAAATCACCTCTCCACTTACCACCTAATTAGAAAAGCAATTTACCTCACAAAAAAACATTTCAAACTAGCAATCACACCCAATAATAGAAGAATTAATAAACCATACCCATGTTAACATCCCACTCTTTCTAAATCAAGACCCCGACCAACAAGAATGGATCAAAACCTTAGCTAAAATAGCCAAGACTGCAAATATACAAGCCCGTAAAATAACTACAAAATAGATCCAAGAATGTGTCAAAAAAGCCATATAAAAGTACAGACAACTACACAAAAAAATTTCAAAGTAAGTAAATAAACAAATCTTTAAAAACTAAGAAACACCCCCACTTGACTGTATAACAGACAGATACAACAATATATTTACAAGCTTTGAAGACATAGCCAATGAAATCCACAATCAACAATCAATTGGTAATAGATCCATAGTGCCAACATGCTATTACCAACCGTAACACATACAAAAATGCACTTTTGAAATTAGACATTATTCATAGCATGACCTAGAGAGGTTTGTCATTGACAAAAGAGAAAACCCACAAACACCAATTCAAGAATACTTTGACAGAGAAACATATGACATGTGCCTGAAAAACTTAGCAAACAACAAAACACCAGGCCCTGATAAAATTCCTAACGTAATTCTAAAAAATATGCCTGAAAGCTTCTATAGATTACTTTTTCTATTTTTTTACTCATTGCTACAAACAAAAACAAATTCCAACATCATGGAAAATAAGCCTAACTAAATTCCTATACAAAAAGGAGACCCCTCACAATTACCAAATTATAGACTAATTGCACTCGCAAACACAATATACAAAATTTTCACAAGTACTTTAACATTCATACTCTCTGCATATGGCTAAAAACACCAGATCCTACATGACAACCAAGAAGGATTTAGTGCAAAAAGAAGCACGTTTAGACAACTCCAACTCCTTATAGCAGCATTGGAAGATGCAAGATTCACAAACGAAGACATACACTTAATATACATTGATTTCAAGAATGTTTTTGGCTCTCTCAATCACGCAAGACTACTAGCTATAATAAAAGATCTGGGCTATCCAGAAGATGTAGTAACTCTAGTAGGAAATATCTACTCACACTCCAACACCATATTTACTAGAGTACACTTTGGAAAAACAAAATCAATATTAATACGAAGCACTATACAAGGTAACACACTTAATTCATATTTATTTCGTATATTTTTAGAACCACTGCTACGTTGGCTACAAAGAGGGAAGAATAGATATACACTTGGCACATCTAAACTTATAATTAGTTTGGCTGCATATGTAGATGACTTAGCAGCCATTATAGATAACCTCCAATTAATACAAATTCAACTACATAAATTATAAAAGTACTGTAAATGGGCTGGATTGGATATAGGGGTGCCCAAATGTGCTATCACTGGATGCCCAAATTGATCAAAAACAAAACCAAATACATTCAATGAAAAAATCTGAGCCCAAAACATCCATTATAGAAACCAACCACTACCCATATTGCACCAAAATGATCTATACATATATTTAGCCATACAATTAGTACCCTTACTAAAATAGAAACTCCAAACATACATCACTACAACCAAAGTAACAAATCAATGTAAACAACTAAAAAACAGCTCAGCAACAATCAAACAAAAAATCAGCATGGTAGATACCGTAATCAGAGCAGGTTTAGCAAATAGCTTCTATGTAGTCCCATACTCTCTACCGACTATCAAAAAACTAAACAATTAGATTATTGGAATTCAAAAAGCAATCTGCGGATTACCAAAATGAACAACAAATATGATAACCCAACTACCACATGATTTATTTGGACCGGAAGCCTTCTCATTAACAAATGTCTATCTACGTTGTATCAATGAATAACCTAGAAATGCACTAAATGACCCCGGAAGGCTAGGAATATTCTATAAAGGATTCATACAACATATACTAGCCAAATACGAAGGTGCAAAAGACATACCAAGAATCAAACATCAGGACTGCATCAGATCACCTACTACGTAAACACTATTTCTTATGAAAATGGAAGGTGGGATGCACTTCAAAAGTGTAGAAGAAAACTTCCAACTCCATATGGTAGAATGTCGCAGTCCAGTGGTAAACATTTCTCAAAGTTAACCAAAATTGACCTTAAGCAAGCTCCACCTAACCAAGTTGTCTCTAGGGATTTCCATCGTGTGTTAAACTTCCTATGTCTATAAACAATATACACATTCAATACCCTAGCATACCCGATAGGATGGCTTCCCGGGTACCGGTCAGTAACTACATTGTTTAAATTAAACTCTATTGAACATCAGAGTAGTTCTCCAGTGAATTTTTACAGTGCCCGGTAAGTCACTGCCCTTCGTTCTACCAGTCCAGAGGCTACAATCTTCCCACAACCTACTTCTAATCCAAGAAGATAAGAAGGTAGTAGTTAATTCTACCGGTACTCACAATCTATCGGTCTGCCAAAGACTTATCCCGGAAACAACCCCGGTAAAGAGGTCACACAACCCCGATTTTCCTAACTATAACGTCACCTAAGGAATTAAGCAAGAAAGAACAAAACATATTTTAAAGTGGACTCAACATCCTCACACAAGCAAGGTAACCACATCTTGGGTATATCATGGGACTTCACCAATGGCAAGGGTGGAGTCCCCGGAACACTTCGGAGCGCAGATTAGTTAGAATCTCTCCAAACTACCAAGAGAGGGGATAACACCCCTCTTTCCCCACCACTCCAAACACTTCCCATTTAAGGGATGCTATCATAAATGGCAGTAGGCTTCCTCGATCCCATCCGATAGGCAACTTCTACCCAGTCCAACCGGTATAGAAGTTTGAAGCAGTCCCGGACTTCACTTCACCTTGCTAACTTGGCGTCCTAATCCCTTCAAAAACCTCCACTTATACTTAAATAATCAACCACTTGACACTACACTTGAACAATCTAGCAAAACACACTATGTGCACTTCAACAAATCTCACACTTCACTACTCATACAAGTCTCACATCCATTCTAAACACAAGCAATGAAGACAAGATATAAGCAAAGAAACAAAAAAAATCCCAAGACACACTTAGGTGGACTCACTCCCTCTTACCTCTCTACTTGCACACGCTCAACACCCACTCCAAATGTAAGCAAGCTAGGGAAGCAAGGCACAAGCAAAGAAATGAAGAGAAAGCAAGTTACACTTAGGTGGACTCACTCCCTCTTACCCCTCTACATGCACAAGCTCAACATCACTTCAAAGGCAAGCAATGAAGGCAAGACACAAGCAAAGAAAGAAAGAGAAGAGATAGTGAATTACAAAGGAGCAAAACGCCCCTTAAGTACACCAGGCCACTAGCTATGCTCCAAAATCTAGATCCACAAAAAGGAAAAAGTGGCATCTAAAAAGTCAAAGGTGCCTAGTCACCAGTGACCTAACAAGTCAACTCTGGAACCGGGAGACTTCCTGTCTAGGTTCGGTAACTCCCTTCTCCACAATCACTAGGTAGTAGTAAAATATACTCAAGTGGTAGCAACCGGGTGCACAATGGGCCCTATCATCATTGCTACTCTCACCCTAGTACTAATCTTCCACTACCATCCTATAAACAACAATAACAATTCAAAAATGAACACAAAACAACAAAAAAAGTTCATATAGGTGACTTCTCCGGGGATGGATGATCCTCTTTAGACTACTCTATAGTATGATGAGCTAAGAGATCAAAGGTCTCTGTTAACCGTAAATTAGGAGTTACCGGTAGGCCTACAGGTTTGAGTTTTACCCGGGTAATTTTCCAAGTTACCCCAGCAGGTAGATCTAGGAAACACTTTTTTACCGATCTGACCTAACTGTCAGATCTGGTTGTACTGTGGTATAAAAGCAATAGAGCCAACATCATTGATACACCACATTTTCCCAGATACTTGATTTCTTATTTGAAGTATTCTCTTCTGATTTCATGCTTACCGAGTAGTTTCTGGTTGTATTCGCATGCTCTGATCAGTTTGTCTTTCCTCAGTTTTGTGATATCCGACTTAGTTTTTAATGTTTCGTCTTACATTCCGTTAGACTCTTTTCCCTCGGTAGCTACCAACCCCTCCGGTACTGATTACCAAGTAGGTCCTTACCAGGAGGAGCTACCATTTGGCGATCATCTAGTGTTCGAATTCTAGAAATGATTTGCTAAAAAACACGGAGTTACCGATCCCGGTACTCTATGATCCCCTAGTATCTGTGTGACACCGCGCCTTTTTTCCGCCTTACCGAGATCATTCGTCGTTCTCACAGTCCGGTTGGCCAAAATTCCGATACACCAGACTTTCCCATGGCCCGGCGCCACACTAGATCTGCAGGACCACCGCCCGAGTTTGACCTCGAGGCTCTCACGATTTCCAACGCTCGTATTCACCGTAGCGTACAAGATCTGTTGCCGTCACTAATGTTCCGAGCTCCCTCAACAGTCACTCATCCGACACGACGGCCTCAACCCTTACTCACGCCGGACGAATTACCGACCCCGCGAGAACTCCAAACCGCACGACATCCACACTCATCTACTTGGCAGAGGCCATCTTCTGACTCGGTACTCCTCAACCCAGCAGCTACCGAGGAAGACTTACACCTCACCGACAAAGAACGCGAACGGTTTCGTGCCCATTCATTTCTGCAGTCCTCGGCCATCCAAGACCGACTTCAACAACTACCACAAGAAGACGCAACGGATCAAGAACTCCTCGCGGCCCTAGAACCGACATCTCAACTGGACCTCGATTTAGCTGCCTCTCGGTTACAACTTCCAAATATACGTTTTCGCCAGTTTCGACAAGATCAAGGACGTGCCCATCAATGCACCACACAGTACGCCCACAACCGATGCCACGACATCAATACCCGGTACAACAACAATTTTTTGGATTTCCTCCTCCACATCACCATCACCAGGTTCGTCCTAGACCTCCTATTCGGTTTTGAAAATTCTATGGCCATACCGACCACCCTTCTATTTCCTGTCCATACAACTATCCCCAACCGCGCCGCATTATGGCTACCGGAGTACCGACCCCAACCTATCGACCTGCCGACTATCCGAGCGTTCAAAGTCCACCCGCGGGTCGACGTCCTACCTCGACCGCTCGAAAAGCGGTACTGTATCTTGAATACAAAACCGGTAAGTGCCCCGAGACACATTGCCGTAAATTTGAATTTGCTATAAGATTAAATGGCGAAACGGAAACCATGGTCCAATTGGAATTATTCGGTAATTCTCTCACCAAGAAAGAGTCGAATTGGTTTGCATATCATAGACGGATACATCCTACTAATACATTGCAAGAGGTATTTTCCGCATTCAAAAGACGCTACCAAACCATCAAAACAGACGACCAAACGTACATCCAATTTCGTACAATCAATTAACAACCAAAAGAATCTGTCGATGATTACGCCAAACGTCTCCAACAACTAGCGGAAAATCTAACAGTGCCTCCGGTTGATATGTTCATGTTGAGCAATTTCCGCGCTGGCTTATTGGAATATTTGCAGGTAGCCACGGTAGGACTTCAACGACAGACGTTTTCCGAAGCAATGGACTTGGCACATACTGCAGAAGAAGGCTTACCCAAATCTCGGCAACCGATCCTTCCCTCGACTAGTACCGGAGACAACCCCCGACGTATCCTCAAGTGTACTGGCTGCGGTCGTATGGGCCATGAATGGAGAACGTGTTTCCGCAACCCGGCAAGTGACTACGGGAAGAAAACCGATACGGCTTCCGTCCATCAGATTCAAACTCAGCTAGCACCAAGTCCGGTAAGTACCGACAACCGCCGTAATTCTCGTGGTATAACCCCGGTACAACGGTACCCATGCAATATATGTGGATCACTTGAACATCCGGGACATCGTTGTCCAGTTCTATTAGATGAGGATGTTAAAAAAGCCATCCAAAACAAACTACCCGCACACTCGGTGTCCTCGGTAGTCATTACCGACATCCATACCGTTGATGTTTCTCACGTCGGCCCTCGCACTCGGAGTGAGACACAGCGTTCGGACTCGGTAGTATCGGACAGTCCCACACCAACTACCGAAGCACCTCGCCCAACCAAGGCGTTCGATTGGCAAGCCGAAGAGCAGCTGTGCGAAGACATGATAAAGACGGTCCGTGAACTACAAGAACTCTCGCCATTGGAGCCACCATGAGCTA
The DNA here is from genome assembly GCA_022496805.1 of Pohlia nutans. Lineage (NCBI taxonomy): Eukaryota > Viridiplantae > Streptophyta > Bryopsida > Bryales > Mniaceae > Pohlia > Pohlia nutans. Next base: position 4,579,538 of record CM040106.1, on the reverse strand, counting down.
GCGTCACTCCAACCGCTCCGGACAACACCATGAACATCTGCGAGACCATTCTTCAACAAATCGAATCACAAACAATCCAGGTCAGTCTAAAAAAGCTTATGGCTATTGCACCCAGTATCACCGAACATATCCACCGCCGTCTAGGTCAAATAACCCCGTCAACCGTCTAGGTTACCGAGCCACCCACAGTGGCAGTCCATTTGGTAGTTGCGATCCACCGCCACATGCCAATCATCTCAGCCAAAATTGGGAATCATCAATTACATGTCCTGTTGGATGGAGGATCGAGAGTAAATGTCATCACCGAAACTGAGCGACGCAGGCTTAGACTACCGACCCCAACACCGGCACCTTTTAAATTAAGGATCGCGGACAGCTCCCTCGTCCAACCACTTGGCTTGCTTACGGACATCAAGATCTTCATTCACGGTATTCCCTATATCATTACTCTCACCGTTATTTCTTGTAAGGATGTCAATTCGGCATATACGCTGTTGCTCGGTAGACCATGGCTCAGGGACGCTAGAATAGTTCACGATTGGGCTAACGACCAAATACAGATCATGGGTAATGGTACCATCCGAACAGTACGGATTAACCGGGAGTTAGGTTTTGAAGCCACGACTCCAGACGCTCTCGTCTGCTACAATTACGTGGAAGGCCTTACCAACGAAGAAGAAATCATCCTACTCGAGGCAGAGGAGTTCCTCCTCCCCATTGGAACATTGGCTATTAATGACCTGTGCCAGGTAAGCACTACCGAGCTCACTTTACCAGCCATAATCGATACGGAAGGCAGCATGCCAATTGATGAAGTACCGATTTGGGAAAAGGTAAAAACCATCTCGATAGCAAAATGGTCGCAGACAGAGGAAGAGCAACTACGAGACCTCAACCTTGGAACCGATACCGACCCCAACATTATTCGTATCGGTACTTCCGTCCCGGATTCCCTCTTACCGGAGCCCGAAGATCTATTCCGCACTTTCAAGGATGTGTTTGTATGGTCATACCATGATCTACGTGGCATCCCGGAACACATCGCTCAACACAAGATTGAACTCGACACTAGTATTCCTCCCACCCATGAGGTTCGCCACCGAATGAATCCTAATTATGCGGCAGCAGTGAAAACCGATCTTGACAAAATTTTGAAGGCAGGATTTATTGAACCTGTGGACCATGCTACTTGGTTATCACTAATCGTTGTGGTACCAAAGAAGAACGGCAAACTTTGAATTTGTGTTGATTTCAGGCGTCTCAATCAGGCAACCAAGAAGGATCCGTATCCACTACCGTTTACCGATGAAGTCCTCGACTCGGTAGCAGGCAACGAGATGTACTCATTCCTCGACGGCTTCTCCGGATATCACCTGATCAAAATTGCACCCGAGGACCGCCACAAGGCGGCGCTCATTATCGACTGGGGAGCCTTTGTCTGGGTAGTAATGCCGTTCGGTTTGAAGAACGCTCCGCCAACGTACCAGCGAGCAGTCAACCAAGCTTTCAAGGAATATCTCAGTGTTTCATAAAGCTCTTCCTCAACAACTTCAGCGTCTATGGTACTACCGAGACACACCTTGACAAACTCCAAAAGTGTTTCACCAAATGCCGTGAGTTCGGTATAAGTCTCAATCCCGAAAAATGCTGTTTTTTAGTTCGCTCCAGTATGATTCTGGAGTATGTCGTCTCCGCAGAGGGCAAATTCCCCGATCCAAAGAAAATCGAAGCTCTCGTCACAATGCCGCGCCCTCGCAACATCATGGTCATCCAGGTCTTCAACGGCCTAGATCAATTCAACAGATGTTTCATCCGCGATTACGCCCGGATTATGGCACCAATCACTTTGCTTACAAGAAAAGACGAACCATTTACTTGGACTACCAAATGCAACCAAGCATTTACTCAGATAAAAACGCGTTATGTCAACGCTCCTATCCTTAACGCACTCAATTGGAAGCTTGAATTTCACATTCATACGGATGCTTTGGATATTGTAGTAGGAGCTATGCTGGCGCAAAACCCTACCGGGAAAATCGACCAGCCTATCGTCTACGCATCTCGACTACTGAGCCGCGCAGAGAAGAATTATACAACTACCGAGCGCGAAGCTTTAGCCATGGTATACGCCATCAACAAATTTCGGCACTACCTCCTCGGTAACTGGTTCGTGTTTTACGTCGACCACATGGCATTGATCTATTTGGTAAACAAAACTCAAGTTTCTGGCCGTATTGCTCGATGGGTACTCTTGTTTCTGGAATTCGACTTCACAGTCGTTTACAAACCAGGCAAGACACACGGTATTGCCGACACACTTTCTCGGAACACGGTAGCCAAACCGGCCACCGGTATTACCGATACCATGTCCGACGCCCAGCTATTCAGCATACAATCGGAGTGGCTCACGACAGTCCACGACTACCTCTAAACCGGCACCTTCCCTGCCGACTGGAGTACTGAGCGCAAGAAAAGGTTAGCCTACCGAGCCCTCCCATTTCAGTTAGTCGATGGCACCTTGTATCGACAAAGCAAAAATTTCTCTTTACAGAAGGTCATTTCCGGCAAACAGACCACATTGATTATCCGAGAGCTTCACCACGGTAACTCGGGAGGACATTTTTCTACCGAGATTACCACTCGAAAAATCCTCGACGCCGACTACTGGTGGTCATCCCTGCATAAAGACGTTTTTGAATACTATCGGAGCTGCGACGAATGTCAACGCGTAGGCGGACTCAAGAAGGCCGTGACCGGTAATTTACTTACCACCCTACCGACGGAACCTTTTATGAAATGGGGACTGGATTTTGTAGGTCCCATGAAACGCATAGTCACCGGCAACCGATACATCTTGGTGGCCACAGACTACGCCACCAAATGGGTCGAAGCGGTTGCACTCCGCGACAACACCGCCATGGACAGAGCCAAATTCCTGTATGACAACATCCTCACCCGTTTTGGCTGTCCACTTCATTTCGTCAGCGACCAAGGCGTACATTTCAACAACAGGGTCATTTACGCCTTTATGGAGCACTTCTTGCTGCGCCACACTACATCCACCACCTACTACCCTCAAGGAAATGGTCAAGCTGAATCCACCAACAAGGTGATTTTCCAACTCCTTCAAAAATTGGTCAATCACAACCAAACGGATTGGGACCGATAGTTACCGACGGTCTTATTCGCCTACCGCACCGCCTTTAAGATCGGTACCGGCCATACGCCATTTCAACTTCTGTATGGCATTATCCCCTTAATGCCTACGGAATACTTGATACCGACCAAAACCACCACTACCGACCATTCGCCTAGTCGGGTTCTTGCAGCACGCACTGCCGATCAAGAGCGCTTGGACGAATCTCGACATCGAGCTCTCGAGACGCAAGTGATATCGCAATGGAACCGCGCTCAGTGGGCCAACACCACGGGCTCAACACCTCAGTTCCGACTAGGCGATCCGGTACTTTGGTACTCCAAAGGTGCTAACATACACCCCGGTAAGCTCAAAAATAAATGGTTTGGGCCTTACCGAGTTCAATACCCCCTTCCCAACAATACGGTATTATTCATCGCCGTTGACAAATTCGATCCCGACCCGATTATAGTCAACATCAACAAACTGAAACCGTACCGATTCCTCAATGACGATCAGCTACTTCAAGCCGCCCGAAATGCCCTAGATAAAAGTGCCATTCTTCACCAACCTGACAATCAAGACGCAACCGAGGACGATGCAGAGGACGATGAAGAGGCTAACGAGATTTCTATAACCACAAACTGCATTACCGTGGAAATTTTTCCTCGGTCGACTCGAGATACCGAGTCGCACCTAGGTACCACACCGATATTATATTCGACTCGACCTGCCAATTCGACCACCGACCTCGGCAACCGACCCAACCACAACATCACAGCCGCCTCCAACGCTGCTGCTAGGACATACCGAACCAACCACCTCGGTATCACCGAAGCAAAAACCGTACCAAGTGCCACGTTCGGCAGTCCCCAACCCCAACGCGCCGCCACTCTCCCAACCTAGTTCGCACCCATCCACTCTTTCTCTCTTCATTTCACCGCCATCTTCATTCATTTCCTTGTCCACCTCTCCTTCTATTCATCCCTTCCTAACCATACCGTCTTCCGCCGCCACAATTCTTTCTCCCTCCTGGTTAGCTCTCCGCCTCCGCCCTCTATCTCCGTCTCCCACTCTTTTTTCCCGGCCGCCACGGCTGGTAGCTACCGTTCACCGCCACCGACACAATCGACCAAGGCGAATAGCGCAGATTAGAGTTTTCCCTCCTTGCTTGGTAGCCGTTCCTTCTTCCACCTTCCGAGAGCGAACGCGAGGAACTCTCCATGTGCGGTTTTGCAAGATGACAGGTCAGAAGAAAACAGCGGTAGACAGTCGCCGTGGAAACACCTCTCGCGGCAACCCAGTAACCGATGAGTGGAAGGACATAACGTGCCTCCCGCTCAAACACATGATTACCTGGTAAGAATTTGCCGCCACAAGTCAAGCCGAACGCGAGTGGCTTCACCGAGTCGGCCTCGAGGGTTTCGTCAACCTACCGTGGAGTTAAGAAATCCGCAAGGATGTGGTGGAGAATTTTCTCAACACCGCGATTAGCATACCGCAGCAGTCGATCATCGGCGAAGCGTTCGATAGGAGCTACGTCATCACCCTGGCGAACATCACCAACATTCTCCGATTACCGATCGGCACGACTACCGAGGTCAACACTAACCCGGATCCGGCCAAGTTCAAATACTGGAGCGTCGGCCCTGCATCGCATGAACTCACTCACCGATCAGATATTGATGGGTATAATGTTTCGCAAGGGCTGGTAGAGTTGCGACCTCGGAAGTATGGCTTGCTGCAAGGGATCTACTTCAAAAGGAAGCAGACCTATACGTTCAAGCAGTGCCTCCACGAGATACTCACGGCCGATGAGCTCTCCCTTACCGATACCGTCACTTGGAAATGGGCTACATTTATGATCGGGCAGCTTTAGAAGGACCTCGCCACCATCAAAGGAGGCCATTCTCCACAGTGTCTCTCGGCCGAAATCTGGGACATGCTTCTCCGAGATCAAGAAGCAACCACCACCACGCCCATACCAGCAGCACCGGGACCCGTACCGAGCACCGGCACCAGTACTCCGCCTTCCCCGGTACCACACAGGGGACGCGTGCATCGGTACAAACCGGGAAAGCGGCGGTCATCACTGCCCCTCTGCACTACTCTCCCCGACCTAGGTGTAGAAAAACAAGAGGTGTTTATGAAGATAGGAGTTTTACTAATGCAAATGAAATTGGAGCTCTCCACCCAACCGTAGAGGTATGATCAAGATATGATCAAGAGCCTCACCCCCGAGCTCTTATACAATGGTCTAAGTGACTTAGACCATTCACACCAAGTGTGAACACACGTAGTCAATTACCTACAAGACTACGGCTATTACCGCCATAACGGCTATTACCGCCAAAACGGCTATGACGATTATGACGGCTACTACGGCAACTACGGCTACGCCGCCTACAAGTTGTTAACTAACAACTTTGTCAAAGTACATAACCAACACATGTTCTAATAGGAATTAATAACACGGTAAATGTACTTCTAACACTCCCACTTAATGACTTATTAGATACTAGTTCAATTTAATGATCCCCATCATTTCGTTGAACCGACTATGTTTCTCACGTGTAAGTCCTTTGGTCAAAACATCTGCAACCATATCCTGAGTCCCACAAAAAACTAAGTCAATCTTACCCTCTTCAATCTTCTCACGAACAAAATGATGATGAATTTCATCATGTTTCGTTCGAGCGTGGAATGTAGGATTCTTTCAAAGAGAGATGCAACTTTGATTGTCGCTGTAAATGGTCATCGGAACATCTTGCAGAAATCCAGTGTCTCTGAAAAATCGTTGAAACCAAATTGCCTCTTTAGCAGCATGTGTAGCTGCCATGTATTCGGCTTCGGTGGTTGATAAAGCAATTGTTGGTTGCTTCTTGTTGTTCGAACTGATAGCACCACCGTACAATAAGAATGTGTATCCGGTAGTAGATTTGCGAGTGTCAATGTCTCCCGCATAGTCCGCATCACAATATCCAACCACTTGTGAAATTGGACTCCCACCGTAGCTAAGTCCATGATCCATCGTACCCTTGAGGTAGCGAAAGATCCGTTTGACTACAGTCCAATGTAATGGTCCCGGATTCCTCATGTATTGACTAACTACTCCCACTGCATATGCAATATCAGGTCGAGTGCCAATCATTGCATAAACCAAACTACCCACCGCACTCTGATAAGGAATACTCGCCATTGAGTTTATATCCTCACTAGTTAGTGGAGCCATGTCCTTTGACAATTTACTGTTGGCGTCTAAAGGAGTGGCTAAAGATTTGCAGTCTTCCATACCATATCGCTTCAGGATAGATTGAATGTACTTCGTCTGACTGATATGAATCATGCGATGTATCCGATCCCGAGTGATCTGCAGGCCCAAAATGTAGAAGATCTCTCCAAGATCCTTCATGTCAAACACTTTGGAAAGATCAACTTTGGTTTTCAAAAGAAAACTCAAGTCATTACAAACCATGATCAAATCATCGACATATAGTGCAATGATAAGATAAAGTGTTGCATTCCTCAACACATAAATGTTAGGATCTGCATGATTCTTCTTCAAACCAATCAATTCAAAGTATTGGTCAATTTTCTTGTACCAAGTCCTTGGTGATTGCTTGAGTCCATAGATGGTTTTGGAAAGTTTACATACCATATCTTCTTTGCCTTTGGATGAAAAACCTTTTGGCTCATCCATGTAAATTTCATCTACAAGGTCTCCATTTAGAAACGCCGTCTTGACATCCATTTGGTGAATTTCGGCATCGTCTATAGCAGCAAGTGCTAAAAGAGTGCGAATTGAAGTCATCTTTGCAACTGGAGCAAAGGTCTCGGTATAGTCTATACCTTCTTTTTGGAGGTATCCCAACGCTACGAGTCTCGCCTTGTAGTGCTCTACCGATCCATCCGCGTTGTACTTGATCTTGTAAATCCATTTGCAACCAATGGATTTGCGATCCTTTGGTAATGGCACAAGCTCCCAAGTCTTGTTGTCGATGAGATTTTGAAATTCTAATTCCATTGCCTCCTTCCATTTCGATGAATCATCCTTTCCCATAGCTTCAGATATGGTTAATGGCTCATCAATGCTTGTATGAAAAGCATGAGCCATACATACTGAATCTATGACTGTCGTGGTAGGAATTGAAGCACTTGAAGCTGACTCCGCTTGTGCACGTGCAATCTCTCGGGCTCGTGAACGAGTAATTCTAGGGGAAGGTGGAGGAGGAGAGATGGACTCTAACTCTTGAGTTTGTGAAACTTTACGTGCCTCCGAACGAATTTGTTTGACAGAAAGTGGACGTTGACCAGTTGAACCAACTAAATCTCCGACTTTTTCCTCACCTTCATTGTCCGATTCGGATGAAGAGTCCTCATATTCAACAAAATTTTCAACTTTGATGATACGTTCTAGAGGTTCATTACTAACCTCAACTATCCCTTCCTTTTCCTTAGTTTCTCTCACCTCTACAAACTTGACATCCCGACTCTTGACAATTGTCTTCTTCTCAGGATTAAAAAGTCTGTAGCATTTGGATCCCTCATAATATCCCAAGAAAATACATTTAACACTCTTCAAGTCCAGTTTGGTACGTTTCTCATCTGAAACGTGAGTATATGCCTCACATCCAAAGACTCGAAAGTGTTCAACGGTTGGTTTCTTACCAGACCCAGCTTCTTGTGGAGTCTTGCCTTTTACAGCTGATGTAGGTGCTCGATTAAGCACATATACTGCTGTACTGATCGCCTCAGCCCAAAATACATTAGAAAGCCCTGCATGTTGAAGCATACACCGTGCACTTTCAACAAGTGTCCGGTTCTTGCGTTCTGCAACTCCATTCTGCTGCGGAGTGTAGGGCGTGCTAAACTGACGTTGAATGCCATGTTCTCGGCAAAAATCATTGAAAGCCTTTGATGTATACTCACCCTCGTTGTCAGACCGAAGTGTTTGGATTTGACACCCCGTCTCGTTCTCCACAAATGCCTTGAATTCCTTGAATTTCTCAAGGACTTGCGACTTTTGTGTTAGAAAATACACAAAGGTTTTTCTGGTGAAATCATCATTGAAAAGGACAAAGTACTTAGCTCCTCCATGCGTCGGTGTTTTCATTGGTCCATTGACATTGCTATGTACCAATTCGAGGATGCGCGTAGCCCTCGTACCGCCATCTTTAGGAAATTTGTCTCGATGTTGTTTGCTATAAACACACCCTTCACAAAATTCAAGTTTTGAATTCTTACCCATGTCAAAATCACGCACAAGGTTGTCTTCTTTGAGTTTCTTCAAGTTGGTGATGCACAAGTGTCCATATCGTTGATGCCAAAGGTCGGCCTTCCCTAAGCCATGCTTTGCCAACGATAAATGTGCCTCCGGTGATTTCTGCACCGATCCTTGTAACAAGTACAAAGTCCCCAAACGAACTGCAGAGAATGAAATGCCGTCCTTCGTGAACGTGAAGATATCTGCTACATCATCAAATGTGATGCGGTATCTTTGATCCCTCAACTTGCTCAAAGAAATAAGGTTTTTACGTAAACCTTCAACATGTAGGATGTCTTGTACATCCATACAATCACCATGTAGAAATTGAAAGGGGATCGAACCCTTCCCTTTGATAACCAAGTCGCTATCATCTCCTAAAGTGACAGTCCGACTTAGTGATAGGATTTCGTACTTAGAAAACCATGCTCTACATCCGGTCATGTGCTGAGAAGCACCCGAGTCAAGGTACCACATGTCACTTGACACTGACGCAGATAAAGCAGCTACAAAAGCCGTGTCATCTTCTTCGGTTTTAACAGTATTAGCTTGGTTCTTTTGAAAACTTTTCTTCAGTTTTCCAGACTTAAAGTCTCTCTCTTTAGTCCGACACTCCTTTTCGTAATGTCCTTTCTTACCACAATATCTACACTTGGCATTCTTTTTGTGATCATGAGAGGATTTACTTTCACCATGGCTATGGTTGTACGACTTATCTTTTTTCGTCACCATGAGTGCCGCCTCCGAGGATGAACCGCTCCCTTGATGTCGCGATTCTTCTTGTTGTAACTGTGCAGTTACCATCTCCATTGTCAAAGCACTGGGCTCCTTTGTCCCGAGTGTCACCACCAGTGTCTGGTATGATTCCGGAAGACTCCCCAACAACGTCATAATCATCCAAAGGTCTGAAACCTTCTCCCTGATTGATGCAAGTTGCTCGGCAAGTTCCCGAACTTTGTTGATGTGGGCCGCGATGCTATCTCCTTCGCTCATCTTAATGGTGAAAAACTGTTGCAAAAGAAATAAAAGACTGGCCGCATTTTTGTGCTCATACAAAGTCTCTAAAGACTCCCAAGCCTCAGCAGAGCTTTCGGCTTTGCTAACATTAAGAAGTTGTGAATCCTTCATGTGTAAGCAAATACATGACAATGCCCTCTCATCTAGATCCTCCCATTTCTCGACATCATCTGGAGTCACTCCAGGTCCAAAAGGTTTTTGCACTCTTCCGGAAACAATTTTCCAGAGGCCCTTGTCTATAAGGATGAACTTAATTTTAAGTTTCCAAATGTGCCAATTTTCTCCGTCAAACTTCTCTATCATGCGGTACTCGGTAGCCATTTTCCAATGAAGGTACCAAAAATAGAAAAAATTATGGAAGAAAATAACAGAGGGATAGAAATGAAGTCTAGGTAAAACAAACTCCAAAATATGGGTAACTTTGGATATTTATAGGAATTCTAAAATATTTCCAAAATACCAAAAACACCGGCGCTCTCAAAAAATTTCACCCTCAAACTCCCATTATTTTGGAAGTAAGAGCAATCTGAGTGATGGGATGTCAAGGAAATTGAAAAACTCACGCCTTTCTTGATTTCTTCACTCCCTGGAGTTGCTGGAGTTGCAAACTGCCGCGTTCCCGTAGTATCGTGTTCCCGATACGCGTTCCCGAGGGGGCTGCCCGACAGTGTTTACTGCCCAATTGCAGCCTGACTGCAACTGCGACTGCCCGACTGCGATTGAAGCTGCCCGACTGCGACTGCGACTTCCCGACTGCGATTGAAGCTCCCCGACTGCGACTGCGACTGCCTGACTGCAACAGTAACTTCCCGGAAATTTCTCGCAGGTTCGGCAGGTCTGTTCAGCAGCTCTGGCTGGTCTGTCTAGCTCTCACTGCCTCTTTTCTTCACAAAAAATCGTTCTCCCTCTAGTTGATTGAAAGATCAAGTCTTCTAAACAATCTCACAAGAAATCTACTCAACCCGCGAAGGGCAAACATGAGCACTAAGCTCTAATACCATGTAGAAAAAACAAGAGGTGTTTATGAAGATAGGAGTTTTACTAATGCAAATGAAATTGGAGCTCTCCACCCAACCGTAGAGGTATGATCAAGATATGATCAAGAGCCTCACCCCCGAGCTCTTATACAATGGTCTAAGTGACTTAGACCATTCACACCAAGTGTGAACACACGTAGTCAATTACCTACAAGACTACGGCTATTACCGCCATAACGGCTATTACCGCCAAAACGGCTATGACGATTATGACGGCTACTACGGCAACTACGGCTACGCCGCCTACAAGTTGTTAACTAACAACTTTGTCAAAGTACATAACCAACACATGTTCTAATAGGAATTAATAACACGGTAAATGTACTTCTAACACTAGGAGGGATCTCGTCTTGACTTCATAGCCGACTCACACCGACATCCACGACATTCAAACAAGGCCCGACCGGAGATCGCCAACGCCCTAAACGAATTTGGCAAGAATCCTCGACCCTGAACCAAGCATGGCGGCGGCTCCTCCTCTCCGCACCGATCATCTCAGCGCACTCTGTCTCCACCACCAGTTCCGTCACCAAACCGCACATCCTCGGAACCACCGGAGATCACTGGTGAAAATCCACCGTCACGAATACAACCACTGTTCTCGCCACTCCAGACTCTAGGTATGCTCACTACCGAGGTCACTCGTACTACCGGTGTCCAAGTATCTGCGCAGATGGCACCCCCACTGACCTCGGTTACCCCACCAATAGAGCGATCTGACCCTCCAAATATTCTTCTCCACGGACCACAGAACTTGGTCCAGAATGTATGTTTCCTCCGCCGAACGACAGAAAACTTGTCTCAGGTACTCACCGAGGTCAAAACGCAAGTTCGACAACTCACAATCTCCGACCCAGCGGCACATCAGCGCCAACTTGAGAGCGCCCAAACTTGGATTACCGAGCTGGAGGGTCAACTCGACACTTCCCGAGCCGAAGCACGCCAGCATACTATCGATCTTGCTTGGATTTGGCAGGACCGTGAACGTTCCCGCCTCGATGTCGACAACCTTACCCAGCAGCTTTAAGCCCAGGACATCCTCTTGGCCGCCGTCACCACAGAACGGGAGCAGCTAAGAACTGAGAACGGCCATAACAAGATCACCATCAACACCCTCAGGCAGGCACTCCAGAACAAGTCGACTCACTGTGCAATCCTGTCTAGTGAGTTGGAGAACCTGGCTACCGACTATGCCACGCTGCACAGCCAAGAACTGAACGCCGCCACGGCACTTGACTACACCTACCGGATGCCGAACCAGTACTGACGGGCATATCCGGATTTCATTCCTCAACCCGCATCACCGGACTCTAACGACACCAACATTCTCCCCCAGCGACAACGGACCACGGCCCCATCCAAGCTCCTCCATTACCTCTCGAGGGCTTTGATTCATCCTTTCTTAGGGACTCATTTGAACTGCTCAGCCCCACGGGATTCACGCAAGGTAATATCATCACACCTGATACCGGGACAACCAGCGGACCTCGGCAGAACACGCCGAATACTGAGGAGCCTACCGGATCTGATGACAATCCACTCAGGTTTTCCCGCACCATCAGTAGGCAAACTGGCCCCACGGAGTAGAAATTCCTCCGGTATCACTTTTTGTACCACTGGTAGTTTAAAACAAGTTCCAGGTGTGAACTTGGTTTAGAGGGGGAATAGTGTCAACCGTAAATTGGGAGTTATCGGTAGGTCTACCGGTCTGAGTTTTACCCAGGTAATTTTCCAAGTTACCCCAGCAGGTAGATCTAGGAAACACTTTTTTACCGATCTAACCTAACTATCAGATCTGGTTGTACTGTGGTATAAAAGCAATAGAGCCAACATCTTTGGCATGCCACATTTTTTCAGATACTTAATTTCCTGTTTGAAGTATTCTCTTCTGATTTCATGCTTACCGAGTAGTTTCTGGTTGTATTCGCATGCTCTGATCAGTTTGTCTTTCCTCAGTTTTGTGATAACCGAATTAGTTTTTAATGTTTTGTCTTACATTCTATTAGACTCCTTTCCCTCTGTAGCTACCAACCCCTCTGGTCCTAATTACCGAGTAGGTCCTTACCAGGAGGAGCTATCAGTCTCAGAAGATGAGACACATGGGACCTCCAGTGTAGTCTTTCCCAGGGAAGTGACTCCGAGAATGTGAGAGGAACCTCCCGGTGTGGTCTTTATCCACCAGTGGAAGGGGAAGATCCTCCGGTAAAGCATACTTATTCTACGGTAAAGCATACTTATTCTCCGGTAAAACATACTTATCCTCTGGTGAGGATGGAGAAGGACCTAGGATGGTGGAGAGATCCTCTGGTCCTACAATTGGAATCAAAAGGGAATCCACTTGGGAAGAAAAAGATGGGTCTACCAGTTCTCTTCTAGGGAGGATTACCGGCGGTCTCTCTTCCTCTCGTACACTCTTACCCCCTCATCTTGAATTGAAAGAGATACATCTCTCTTCCTCAGCTCTCGGTGCTCTTCTTGATATGTCCGGAGCTTTTTCTTTATGTTCACCATCTCTCTCTGGGTCTCACCAACTTCTTAGGGTCCACCTTTGCAAATGCCGGTACTCCCCGAGCAGCCATAGCTCCTCTTCATACCTCTTGAAGAAACAAACCCCCCCCCCCCACACACACACACACACACAACACTAGACTCTACAACTGCCCCAGGGAGATGGAGAAGAAAACAACAAACCGGTGACTAGTCTAGTACATCACGAACACTCTTGAGGATGATACTAGAAGAGAAGATAACACACAAACAACAATACACTCCAAGAACACTACCCCGGGGTTATGGCAGAAACCGGGAAGGTAACCCCGGGGCAAGGAATATGGGAAAGCCAAGAAAGAGAAAGGAAAGGCTTGGACTAAAGTTTGAAAGAGAGAAAACAACCCGACAATTGCGATACGTGAAGCAACAACAAAAGAGATGTAACCAGAAATTTTTTTTCCGAAATAAAAATAAAATATCAAGACTTTTATCGGGAAAGTGAAATGGAAGAGTTTCAACAAATGAGACACACACAAAGGATTACAAAACAAGATTGTTGCCCAAGAAGTACACACCTCTTGAACAACTTCCAACACCTTCACTTCCACCTCAAGATGCTTCTTTTCTTGCCTCAAAACCTTTGTTGCCTCAAATCTTTGCTCCATGACTCTTGTTGCTCCAAATCTTTGCTCCAAATCTCCACCTTCTTCAAATCTTTCCTCCAAATCTCTTCTTCTCTCTCTAAATTTCCTAAAATCTTATTCAAAAGCCCTCAAATTTCTTCTTCAAAACCCCAAAACCTAATTCAAAAGCTCTTAAGTTTCCTCCCCATCTCTTGTTTCTATCACCCTCTCTTGTTTTTATCACCCGTCTAACATTAAAAAGAAAGAAAATGGTGAGGTAGCGGTAGGGTTTCAAAGGCGGCGGTTGGGTGGAGATTCCAATAAAGATACTACGGAGGTGCCACGCAACCGGGTACCGGGGTAGCTGGATACCGGGGCAGCCGAGTACCGGACTCCCTTTCCCTATTTTATTTATTTATTTTTATATCCCCTCCTTCTCATCCTGTAACTTCCCCGGCTTTTTCTTTTCTACTTTTTTTTAATGTCTACGTTCTAATCTACTTCTAAATGGTGAATTGCTACATGGATATCCTCACCCACCACCACTATCCAACATATCCCTACTACATATCCAAGCAATTCCAACTACAAACTACAACACACACATCATCACATCGAACACCTCATCACTAAATATAGCTTTACCACACCTCCTCTAATTAATATCAAACATACAAAAAAATCCCACAATCATTATAATACAAACCTCATGCTACCTTTTTAACAATTTTTTTAGTAGGGGCTAACAAGTGGGAGTTTTAGACTCCCACATAGATCAAGAACTAAAATGGAGATCACGCGCCACGATTGAATTACGGCTCCCATCCCTCTATTGCGGGCTTTGTTACAAGGATAGTTGTTAAAGCCAAAGATAAATGAAGGTCGAATTACATTGACAGATGAAATTAAAGAAGTTGTAGTTACTTTGAGCTTACAGCAATCTATGATAAACAAATAAAATTAATCCTCATTAAATTGAGACAAATTGCATATTTTGAAACCTCTATACATCAAACCACCTCGAAGATAGTCGTGAATAGGTAAGAGAAGTGGGCATCCAAATACAAGAACAAATAAAAACAAAGATGGCGCCACAATTAAGCACATTTGAAGAGAAAAGTAATAAGAACAGAATGATGCGATTCAATTGTAGAAATGGGAAGTCCGCAAGTGTTTTTTAATATATGGGAGCGTGGGAATTTACAAAACCGTGCTCATGTACACAAGTATAGAAGATGACGTGTGCTAGAGTATATAAGTATGACTAGTAGTAGATCATGATACAATTATAGATATAAGATATTCGAATATTCCCTTGGCAGTATAAGTGTTCCAGAACAACATAGGATAGTACACAAGAACAACTGTACGCTATAACGCTATCAAATGTTTTTGGGGTTTTATGAAGAATGCTAATATTTATAGTTATACAATAGTAAGTGACGTACTACTACTATGGGGAACACATGACCCACTTCGCTAGCCATCGTTGCCTGTACTATGATGAATCTTCGCAGCTTCCAACGCTTTCACCTTTGCCAGGCCTCGAAGGATATCATCGCGTCAAGAAGGCATTGGGATCCACTTTGGGTAAACATCGCACCGGGCGTTCCCGTGTAGAGAACCAAGTTGTCATCAAATTGGCGCCTGAACGGGCGCAGCAGAATCTTGGAGTTAGAGAGTGATCTGGTAGGCCGTAGAGCCTTCACTCGGTTCGTGGAGCGTAGGTTCGGATACGCGACGCCCATGGATCTTGAGTCCTCTGGCCAACGATCATCACGCAAGATCGGACGACCGGGGACCAAACCGGCGGAGCCGGTAGAGCCGTCCCTCCGAGGCGAAGCCGGGGTAAGCAAAACATCTTCGGTCTGAGGATACTGAGCAGGTTTTGAGGAACGCAAAGACGCTGGGCGCTTGCGACTTCTGCCCGAGCGGGCCAGGCACGCGTCTCCTGTGCGGAGTGGACTTGGTACGCGGAGTTGGCCAAAGAGAGCAACATCGGACCGACAAAGAGCGCTTCAGCGGCGAAGAGGAGCAGACGGGGATTCTGACAGGGCCTCAACTAGGAGGGCTATCGACGACACCACCATCCACACTCCCCTTGGAGAAATCGATGGCAGCAGATGCAACGTTTGCGGCCGAGCAGAGGACGTAGGGCCTTGAATACCTAGAAAGGCTGCAACTACCTCCAAAAGACTCTGACCTTCTAAGGAACGAGGCGTCCGATCTTGACAGCAGACTCCTTGTCAAGCGCTGCTCAGGAGAGAGAGTATACTCCAAGAATCCGCCAACCTGAGGATCAAATAGGATCTCAATGATGGCATGAAAAGCAACAGATACAACAGCGGGTTGCTCCACATACCATCCGAGATGCAAGGATCCAGACCAAGATCGAGAGCAGGGACAGAAGCAAGAGAGAAGACAACACACATGCATAGGTCCCAAAAACACACTGAGCATTTACAAAATTCTGATGTACACATTTTATTTATACAAAATTGGAATATAAAATTAATCATACTAAATGTAATTACAGTTCGACGACCTAGACAATGCCACTCCTACAAAACAAGGCGGCCATGAACTATCAAATCCTTGGAAAATCGTATAATTGGCCGGAAAAGGCTGAAGACTCATAGAGCCCATGAGCGATATGGGAGTAGAGAGGATTGGATGGTTCAGGTAGACCATGCATGATCCAATTATTCTCGAGGTACGGGCGCTTCTGGCCCTGAGCACAAGAGGAGTGCAGATGGCAAAGCCACAGATCGAGAGACCCCTTCAGGACGTCGTCCGCGATTTTAGAACAAAACCAGGATTCTAAGAAAATGGCCTTGCCGGCCTCATTGCACACACTCTTCTCGGGGAAATCGTCTAAGAGAAGGGTGTTGTCTTTGTCGAAGGAGGCCGCTCAATTGGAACTAGAGAACACCCGTTTGGAGAGGTCCTTGAAGAAGACCTCCTTTGTGCTAGATAGGTCCATAAGGTACTTCATCTAAGAGATTGGAACCTTAGTGTGCAAGTCCTGCCCCATGATCTCGTAGGGCTGTTTGGCGCCCCAAAAGAGGATCCTTGCGATGAGCTCGACGGTGGACTTCTTTATCGAGCTCTAGACGACGACACGATTGGCAACCTCGGTGACCATGGTTAGGAGATCCGCCATACGAGGATGAGTGTAGACACCCTTGGGTCCAACTAAGGTGGCATCCGACAACGAGAAGACGTGCAAGACGACATGGTTGACCCGCGCAGTCTATGGGAGTTATAACTTATTGATGCATTGGCAGAGAATGCCGTTCAAGTTGAAAACGAGATTCAACCACTTCTTCCATGGTTGGGAACCTATAGACAATACACTCCGCGGCACAGCGACTCTGCTACACGGCGACACTACTTGATAAAAGCAAACACAAAACAAGTGGAGTTACCAGATTGAACGCAGAAGCAAAGACAGGTGGGCAAGAGAGTGGGGCAAAAAAATTATCGCCTCATATATTAAATGTCCATAGTGAAGAATATATATTCATCGGGTAAGAAAATCTCGCCGAGGGGGAAGCTATGCACGCATCTTTAAACTACATCCAAATGCCGTGAATCTATCCTATTCTACAGGAGGCTGTCACAGCGGGGCGGGTCGACAGCCCCACACATTCACAGACGAGGCACTCCCTCTTGTGAACGAGAATGAATAGAATCTACATACAAGCAATGACAGATTGATGGAGGCAGCAAAACACTTCCATCAAGCGACAACTCGGGAAATGCTATTATGTGAGCAGTGAGCGGTGAGCGGTGAGCAGAGATTTTGGAAAAAAATTCCGCAATTTTTTTTATGAAGCACCTCCTATTACCGTGGTTTTAGAGTGTAATAAAAGAAAATTTTAAGTTAATGCGTTTAATAAAAGGACCTATTGCCGTGCCTTAAAGGACTTGTTCCCGTATAGTAAAAACATTCAAAAGCTTCAAAATAATGAAAACATTCAAAGCATTTGAAATTTTCATTCCATTCAACAAAAATAATTCCCATTCATCCCAAGCTTTCATGATCTCCTCAGTGTGCACAAAGTCCTTCCTTTCCTGCTTAAGGTAATTCACAAAGACAGGAGGGGATCTAGAAATGGCTTTTGCGGGGAATACAACGTGCTTGAAATATCGATATAAAACACGGTGCAAAGTAGGCTTGAAAAGGTACTGCTTCTCAATTTGATAGTTCTTGTTGATGACCTTATCAACAACAAATTCACTGTAAAGGCAGTGTTACAGAGGGAAATTTGCACCTGCTTGATGTAGTCAAAGATAGTGGGAATCGTATCACCACCGTTTGGATGGTGATTGATGGTGGCTTTTTGATCACGAATAATGCCCTTAAAAATGACCCCAACTTCGACGATCAACTGCAGAAGAGATAACTAGACTGTGAGAAGGACGAAATGAAATGATAACAATGTGTGATAGGTTATTCAATGCACAATTCTACAATCATTGTATCAAATCATATTGCAAAGAAATTAAGGTACGTACATGAGACCACCAAGTAGCTTCATGAAGCCAGACTAAGAACAAGTCATCAGTAAATCCAAGCTTGGAAATCTGAGTTGAACTCAAAGAACAAGAGGTTGATTTCAACGTTCAAGCCAGAGAACCTTCATTGAAAGATCTATGGCGCACGTGCCAAGCATCCACAGCTTCTCAATTTTCATCTCTAGTTCTTCATTGTGACATTCATAGTGAGATTTCACTTCATCAAGGAAGGATGAAGTGTTGACTGGATCAACAACAAGAAGCATCTTCTTCAACTCGCTCTTATAGTGAACCTTGGTTTTCTTCACAACTTTGTTTACAAACTCATCAAGTCTTTTGGCAGTCCAATCTTCTGGGTTGGGATACTTTTTATAGAACTTCCTTTGAGCAACAACAACAACTTCTTTAATCTCTTGTTGCATTTAAAATACAACAAAATTCATGGAGATTTGCTAAGATAATGAAACCAAAATAGGATAAAAAAAGTTGTATTGTAGAAAGAGTGGTATACCTGATTGAAAAGAGCACTGAGAGAGTCAACGGCTAGTGAGAACCAAGTATTAGTCTTGGGACCTTTCTGCATTATCTCAGACAGTCAAAGCTCTTCTGGTCACACCAAAGACTGGAAATATGAGAGAGGTTGCAAACCAATGTTACGAACTTGATAGGGTCGGTGCACAAGGTTTGAAGAGACATGGGACTTCTTGTTTCTCCTGCAGAAACAATTAAATCAGAACATGTATCGGTTTGAGAGGATGAAATGCAACATGACGATATCAAACTTTGAGTCATAGAAATTGTATCAATTGATTTCGTGGAGAGTGGACTCTTCAAAGATGTAATCTTTGGAGTAACAAGTTCAGTCTTAAATACCTTTGTTATCTTCAATGGCCATATTGAAAACACCGTTGCCTTCCAAGTATCCAGTCTTTATAAAATGTGAAGTCAGTTTCATAATGTCATTCTTGAGAAAAGATCTCACAACAAGAAGGCATACCATTCTACAAAGATGAATGACCAACCTAGATTTGTGATAGGGTTGGAATCAAAGACATTCAACTTGAGATCTTGTGTTTGGAGTCTCGCTCAACAAAATGGAATTGAGCTAGGAATGAACATCTCGCTCGCTTAGCCGTCCTCCTTGCGTACTTTCGTTTAGGTCAACAAAGTCAACTTCAACAAAATATAGTCACAAAATTTAGTGTTTCAATGGTCAAATCATGACATGTAAAGAGCACAATCATGAGGAATGAATCAGCACCTTCAATGTCATCTTCATTTTCCTGAGAATCACCATCCTCATCCATTCTTGAAGTATTTACAAAATCACTTGATGTGAGTTGTTATGATATCTAAAGCATGATTATAAAAATATATGATGGAAACTCAAACACTATAAATAGAGAGTAGCCAGCACTGGCTAGGGTGGGGCTGCCCTTGTCAAGCACAAACTAGACACTGTTCTCAAACACTCTGTTCATAAACTTAATTCTAAAAATTCGAATTTTCTTCTACAAACTCAAACACACTACTTGGATGGTAGCCGGCACTAGCTCGAGTAGGAGGAGCCCATGTGATGCACAAACTAGACACGCTGATCTCTCACATTGGTTTCAAAAAATTGATTATAAAAATTTGAGATTTTTTTTCATAAACTCAAACAAATTGTTTGGAGGGTAGCCATCACAAACAAGACACCGAGTTCTCATTCACTGGCGTGTGGGGGGGCCATGTCATGCACAAATTGGACCCATTGATCTTTAACACATGGTTCTTAAAATTGATTCAAAAAATTTGAAATTTTTTCTCTACAAACTCAAACACAGTGTTTGGAGGGTAGCTAGCACCGGCAAGGGTGGGAGGGGCCCTTGTCAAACACAAACTAGATACCCTGATCATTAACACACGGTTCTAAAAATTGATTCTGAAAATTTGAAATTCTTTTCTACAAACTCAACCACTATGTTTGGAGGGTAGCTGGCACCGGCGAGGGTGGGGGCGGGGCCATGTCAAGCACAAACTAGACACCATGTTCTCTACCACTCGGTTCTTAAAACTTATTCTAAAATCTTGAAAGTTTGTTCTACAAACTTAAACACCCTATTTGTAGGGTATCCGGCACCGAATGAGGTGAACAAGGGTCCTTGTGAAGCACAACATAGACACTTGATCTTTATCACAAGGTTCTTAAAATTGATCTAAAACAATAGAAACTATTATCTACAAAAATCTGAAAGGTCAGTCACAACCGAATGGGGTCCTGAAGCTGCCATGACGGGATTGAGAATTTTCGAGTTTAATGCGGCTGGAGTTTCTAAGCGATGAAGGGACTCCGATTTTTAAATCTTGAAGCGTGTAATATACCGTTTGAAAGGTCTTGTGAATACCTTTCTAATGGTATATTATGCGCCCTTGAAATTGTGGATAAAGGACTGCCGGTACCGGCAGTCCGATTGGAGTCCCAAATCGGCCATGATAAAATTGAAAATTCTCTAGTTTGATTCTGCTAGAGTTTCTTTTTGGTGTAGCGACTGCAATTTTTTGAATCTTGGGGTGTGTAATATACCGTTGGAAAGGTCTTGAGAATACCTTTCCAATAGTATGTTATGCGCCCTTGAAATTATGGAAAAAGGACTGTCGGTACCGGCAGTCTGTTTGGAGTCCCGAAGCGGCCGTGACATTTTTGAAAATTCTCTAGTTTGATTCTGCTAGAGGTTACATATGTATGTGTATTTATACATTTTAGTTCAATTTATGCAGGCCACGCTAATGTTAAAGAGATTGTGGAAAGGAAGAAGCCAAAATCGCAGTGCCGGTACCGGCAGACCAAATGCGCGAGCAAAACTTGAACACTTGAGGAAACCAAAATCGCAGTGCTGGTACCGGTAGTTCAAAAGCGCGAGCAAACCTTGAACACCGGAGGAAATCCTAAGCGCAGTGCCGGTACCAACAAACCAAAAAGGCAAGCAAAACATGGTCACCACTCAGAACTTGAAACCCTCAGAAGCTCACGAGGTTGACCCATGAGGTCAGAGGCAGCACACAGAACTTGAAACCCAAAGCTTGAAACTCCAGAATCTGAATGCCCCAAATATCCAAAACTCTAGCTATTGAGGAAGGTGAAACAAGACCTCAAGGCTTACCTTCATCCTCAGTGCACTTTGTCTCCATCTAGTCATCTTTGCCCCCCTAACCGATGCTCTCCACCTCCATCTGCTGCTTTGAAGCCATCCCAAACAGTGAACCCTCGACTCCCAAATCCGCCACTTGCACGACAAGAACAGGTACTTAAAGTGCTCGATAAAAGAGTCTTAAGGATTCTACATAGGACACGGTTCCGCCATAGGAATTTTGCATTGGTGCTACATCGCATTGGTGCAACCTACCCTATATTGGAGTCCATACAGTTACTATTGCGTTGTTTTCACTACTATAGCGTTGGTTACAACAAGTTGTCGCAGGCTTCATGTAGAGTTAATTCTAATATGTCCACTAAGTTCCTTACTCAAATCCCTAAAACATTCACAATTGATACTATATGTTAGTACTTACTGTGTTCTCCAAGTTGCAGGATTCCATGTTGTCTTCTTCGCTTTCACCAAGACTTAGCTGCTCCCCTAATCCGTGGCTCTCTGCAATTGAAATCAATACCAAAGCTGTGGATGAACTTCCTGTTTGCTCATTTCGGCCCACACCCACGGCATCTATTTTTTCCTTTCTCAACATTCTAGTTCTCCTTAGAGTTTTTGAGCTACTAAAATATAGTTCCTTTCTCTTCCTTCTCATCCTCCTCTACCTTCTCTCCCTCATCTCCATGCGCTTGCAAGGTCCAACGCTATTCTAATACTCCAGACATAAGCAATATACACTACTCTTAGGTAAACACTTCTATAAGTATATATTACAGAACTTCATTCTAGGCTGTCAATCAACAGCTTCGCGTTCTTTGGCTACCATATTCAAAGTTAAAAGTAAAATTTAGAATTGACGCATACTCCAGATATCCTTCTCGCTCAATAATTCAGAACTCAATGATTTGACACTACTAAACAACAGTTGACAAGGTTTGAATTTGCAGTGGCAATTATGGACTCCTAAATCCCATAATGATTTTTCAACTGTAGAGCAAAGCAACTCTATGGAATGGACAAACACTATGACGGGCAGGCTTGGACTCGTATCCACACGTCAAACATTGTGAACAATTTAGGTTTGATCTTCCGTACCTCGTATTACTGTGGTCATCTACAATGTGAGAATGTCAAATGTGATTTTCTAACCTGCGTGCATCGAACGGCCGCTGTTAATGAAATTGAGTGGGATGGAGTCTCCTCTTTCATTTTTGACATAGGATGTAATCCTCCTAAAGGATCCACTTTGGTTTGCTAATGATGTAAGGTTCCTCCTTCGTGTCTTGCAACCTGCAATGCCAAAATCTATTATGTTCTAGCTAAAGACAACATGACCAGAGTTTATGTTCATTTTGGCAATCACAACCACCCCGTCAAGATCGATGCTTATCGTGACGATATTGCAAGAGGCGAGAGCTTAGTCGAGGAGCAAGTACAGCGAACTTCTACTGCAACCAACTCTGCCATTGTTTTGGAGGCTACAAAGGAGATAGTCGAGGACATGCTCGTTGTTGCTGAAGGTGTGCAATCAAAGACACTAGAGCTCAATTACCTCTTTTCACTCTTTAATAGATGTAAGGAGCTCACTTTGCCTTGTATTTGCAATAAAGTGACCGGCTTCAAATACTTTCGCAGGTTTGGAGCTATGGACAGCATCACCAAGCTTCGCGGCTCGAGTAAGTGGTCCTTTGTCCAAGAGAACAAGTTGCCCAATCAAGGATTGGAGTCAGACAAAGTCTTTGTGTTCAAAATGTCTGAAGTTGGGCGGGTAGCGAAGTTGACCTCGTCCAGCGCATGCAGCCTAGTGGAGACCTCCAAAACGCATAGCTTATGTTTGACCATGTTAAAAGGGTCAAACAGTGGACCACCATAGGCTGCCACATCTACAACCCCACTCATTGTCGTGTCATGACCCTCGCACTTTGCAATATGCAGTCTGAGGATGTCGCTGCCTAAATGGTCGTCTGGAAGAATCTCAACGCCGTCGTCGGTCGCCACGGAGTTGAGAATCCAAATTTCAAAGGCTTCATGGCCGACAGTGCACAAGCAAACAGGAATCCTATACGTATTGTATATGGAAGTGGAGATGCATCAATTTCGATGCCAAATAAGGAACGAACTTGTTTATTCCATTGGGTGCAGTCCATGGAGAAGCAAACCAAGGTTGACATTCGAGCTGACCTCCAGGACCAACATCGCCTCTTGTGCAAGCAATACAAGAACGCCTCAACGCAATCGGATGCTGATACCCGGTATCTCGCTATTCAAGCCTGGTGATTGTCATCCGGAGCTACAACTGAAGATGGTTTGCGACGTCTTGACCTTTGGCTTGCCTTCTGGCACTTCCGATACCGCTAGTGAAGAGGTTTGATGTAGCTGGTAAGTGAAGGTGAACATGGTTCCTGTCCCGCCCTTGGATGCATTGTCATATTGGATTTCGGCACACATCCGACGATTCAGCAATACCATCTCACAATTTTGCAATTCCCAAACTGCTCCTGCCCTTATTTCAAGGAGATGTTGACTAAAACTAAGGGAGGCCGTAGTCAATGGACTTATTGCAAGCATTTGTATTTTATCTTCACCGTCATACACTCATATGTGGATTTGATGCTGAAGTCGATGCCTTCATACATGCACCTACTCTTAGCATCAATGAATTTAAGCTAGTTCTTGAGAGTGGATTGTTGACTCACCCAACATCTTAGGGTAGTTCACTATTCCTAGTTCCATTGTTCGCAATTGCATACTCTTTAGGTCAATGAAACAATAGTGAGACTAAAAGGGCCACTACTGCAGTTCTTAAACTTGGGTTCTATACTAAACCCTAATCTATGGAATTTGTTCTATTTTGCACCCTAAACCGTAAATGGTATATCAACAACCTAGCACTCATTAAACAAAAATCAATGTAGGAAATCTATCTCGTCATGCTTGAATAGTGTATAACAATGGCCAAATAATGATTTCATCTTGTTTGAAATAGTTTCAGGTCTTTGATTCACGGTTATAGGTATATTGAGTTTGCCTTTCATGTGCCTTGAACATTTTCCAATGACCCAATTCCACGGTTATAGGTACTAAATATTCCACGGTTATAAGATAAAAAGTTTACTAAAAATATCTAAATATTCGAATATTTACTAATTATAGTAGCATTGACCATGGTTGACCTGAAATTTCTGCTCTAAACTCGACATTTCTCCGCTCATCGCTCATCGCTCCCGGCTCCCTGCGCGCATACTATCCTCATCCGCGACAACTCGGCGACTCATAAATATTCATAAGAGTGTGAAAGATCAGAAGAGTGTACTTGAGCTACTAGATCATGTGAAGCACTGTCAACGAATTGCACGACAGGAATAATTGGTGTCGGCACGGGCTGCTGCCGAGGAGGCTCATCTTCGTAGTCCACAAGCTGTTCATCCACGGGATCAGAGGACAGCGATCGTCTGTAGCATCGACGGAAGGGGGAGCCGAGTGCACAACATTGCAATGAGCCTCGCTCTCCGAAGGAGTAGCAACAAAGGCTACTCGGGTGTTGGAGGATGCCTAGGGTCATTCTTGGCTCGAGGATGCCTAGAACTATCCTTGGCTCGAGGAGGCCCAAAACTATCCTAGGTAAGAGGATGGTGGTGCTCGGGTGGAGTAGGCGCAGGGATCTCTAGCTAAAGTTTGTTGTGAAGGTCCTAAGGGAGAGCTTTGCCTACGGTACTTGACAAAGCAGGACAAGGAGCATCACATGCCACAGCAGTTGGAGCAGGGAAGGAGCGAGACACATCCTCGGGTCAAGGATCAGGTGGTGCATCGTAGCCGGGAAAGTGCAGGCCCAATTTTAGAGAAGTGGAGATGGCGCCCACTACCACGTTGAAGGGTCCAGCAAACAGAGCAGAAGGAGCTGCGGTTGAGGAGTGTGACAAGTCCTCCCTGACCTTGGCCAACATCTCTTTTATCTCCTCCGTAAACATTGCCCTTAACTCTTATTTCATGTTCTCCTTATTATTTTCTTGAGCCTCCCTCAATTGCTGAAGCTCTCTCAGAAAGGTCTCTTCGTGTTCTTTCTTTTGCTTCCTCTTTGCTGCCTTCTCTTCCCAGAAGGTAATCTCCGACAAAAAGCACTTGTTGTCGTTGGCATCGTCAGAGGACGTGTCCATACCGGCTTGTCTTGATTTCAACATCGTTATTCGCTTGTCGATACACTCGCCATTGAACCACGACGGAGCAGGTGTGACATTCGCTGGTGCTACTGCGGAAGTAGATGCTGCTGCCATTTCGTCTTCGGTGTCGCTGAGCATGATGATTTCAGCGGTAGCATATAGGGCAGCAATCCCCTTTCACTTATCTCGCGCCCATCGAGGAGGAGGAGCGCTGGAATAGGACGACGTCACAGATATCCGAGACTACTGCGGAGGAGACGAGGAGGAGAATTCTCGACGGAGCGACTATCCTTGCCTCGAAGAATCGGGGGAGGAGAAATATCTACGGAGCAACTATCTTTGCCTCGATGATTTGCGGGTGGTTGTTGCCGTATCCATCGCAATTCCATCATATTATAGTGGGGATCGTCTTCATCATCGGTCGTATCATTGTTGGACAAGCTTTGATGATCGTCTTTATCATCTGCTTGTGCGTCATGGTGCTTAGGGAGCTGAGACCCGTACTGGTCGAACTCCTCCTCTCCCTCGTTGGCTTGCACGCCCTTGTCACGTTCCGCCTCGTTACGATCCTCGTGGTCCTCGTCCGCATTGTCCTCCTCTACCGGTTTGGGTCCTTCATTCCTCCACGCGTCTTTGGATGGTGACAACTCATCGTTGTTCGTGCGCAAGAGTACGGGCTTGATGTAATTCCCCATATACGGGGAATTGCCAAACATGAAATCCTTCATGTCCAGGCTTTTTAGCCTTCTGTTTTAGGGGTTTTGAACTTGTCCATTTCCACATTGTTGCCGATCCCGTAGTAATGCAAGCATTACATTTGCGCATTTAGCAAGAAAATGGTGAATGATATGTACAAACATCGGAGACTCGAGATCTAGTTCAGCTAGGGCAATCATCCTTGAGTCAAAGATAGGAGAGGGGTGCCATTAGCAATGTTATGAGGACAACTTCAGAAATTCACCACTGACGCTACACAATGAAAGCAAGGCATGAAAAGATCGCGATTATCTTTAACTCAAAGATAAGAGTCCACCAATGCAGTGAGTCCCTACCTTTGTAGCTAGCATGCATTTGGAACCCATGTTTACGCTGAAGTAGTTCTCCTTTGAAGATGCAAAACTCTAGATGACTTCCAAGTAGAATTCCATCCGCAGGCCGCTGGAGGACAATCTATACTTCATATTGTGGTTCCTTGGGGGCTCATCGTAGTAAGGGATTGGGTTGGCAGAGTAATCTTGCCTGACAAGCCCAAGAATGTAGTCCGGGACTTCTCGCTTGAAGAAGAAGTGCAGATTGACGTCGAGGGCTGACAGCCAAATTGGCAAGTCATTGAGCCGTTTGGCTTTGCACGGCTTGAAGACTGACGATTTGTAATCCCAGTCGGAAAAGTGAGTATTGATGTACGAAGAGGCACCAACGTCATCCCATATATTCACCGTATACAAAAGCCACACTTTGGGCTCTTTTATAGACGGGTCATTCAACTCAAAGAGCTTTAGGAGGAAAGGGAAAAGCAGAGCCAGAGCGAGAGGGTTCTCAGATGGTTTGTGCTTTGGAACTTCCCAAAGATCCTCAATCTTGAAGCTCATACTCCTTTGATGGGGAGTGTAATTCGACGTCGCTGGATTCATGACAAATGCCATCCTCGGTCTGTTATGGCCGCGAAGCTAAATCTTGCCAGCTGGCTTTTGCAAGCAACGCTTGTGCGACATGAACCAAGTGAACATATCTCTTAGGTCAATATATCCGTCCCCTAAGTCGTTCACCTGCTTGTTCATGGCCTCATTTGTCAGGCGCCTTTTGAAGAAATCATTCGGGGGAGTGGCAAAGAGGAAGTCATATGTCGCCGAGGAGAACCAAGATGTCTTCTTCCAGGCTCTCCAGCTTGCCTTATTGATAGACCCGTCCTTCTTGAAGACTTTGAGGGAGCCGTCAACATTCATCAACTCCTAAAGAATTACCTTCTTGCACTTGCAGCGCTCCACCCATTTACTACCGCAGTAGTTGCCGATGACACCATGGTTGTCTATCATGATGTGACGCCGCTAATTTTCGTTAGTACTTTGTGATGCGTCAGTCACGAAACGTCTTGACGCGTCTGGATCGCGTCTGCATCTCGACACGAAGGTAAAAATCATCGAGAATTTTACCTTTTTTACTTTACCCGCAGTAATTTTTTTGGATGAATTTCATCCAAGGCTGTTGAGGAGGCCGTCCACTGGACAGCCCTTTAGACAGCCTTGTCTGTCCTTGGAGACGGCCTTGTCTGTCCCTTAGCAACGGTCTGGACGGCCCTTTAGACGGCCTTGTCCGTCCCTTGGAGACGGCCTTGTCCGTCCCTTGGCGACGGCCTTGTCCGTCCCTTGCCGTCGGCCTAGACGGCCCTTGGCGACGGCCTTGAACGGTCCTTTAGAAGGCCGTCTACTAAACGACCTACCTATCCGTCCTTTGGCATCGGGCCGTCTACTAAACGGCTTTGTCCGTCCCTTGGCGACGGCCATCGACAGCTCTTTGGACGGTCTTGTCCGTCTTTTGGCGACCGCCCTCGACGGCCCTTGGTGACGGCCAGCCCGTAAACGGCTTATTCGTCCTTTGGCGACGGCTCGTCTACTAAACGGCCTATCCGTCCCTTCCGGATGGGCCGTCTACTAAATGACCTTGTCCATCCCTTGACCACACCCAATCCGTTTAATAAACAGCCTATCCGTCCCTTGGCAACGGTCCATTTATTGAACGGCCTATCCGTCCTTGTGCGACCCGTCTACTAGACGGCCTATCCATCCTTCAGCTAAGGGCCGTCTATTGGAAGGCCTTGTTTGTTCCTTGGCAACGGCTCTAGATGACTTTATCTATCACTTGGCAACCCGTCTTCCAGAGGGCCTTGTCCGTCCCTTAGCGATAGTTAGTCCGTTTACTAAACGGCTTCACGGCCAATTTGTTTTTTGACAACAACCAATCCGTCTAAATGAGTAATCCGTCCCTTAACCATGACTAGTCCGTCCACTTGATCTTGACAATG
Organism: Pohlia nutans; assembly: GCA_022496805.1. Taxonomy (NCBI): domain Eukaryota; kingdom Viridiplantae; phylum Streptophyta; class Bryopsida; order Bryales; family Mniaceae; genus Pohlia; species Pohlia nutans. The sequence continues at coordinate 4,551,144 of CM040106.1, read as the reverse complement.
CCTAGGCCGTATATTCAATGTTATGACTGTCCTTTCAATGGCTTGTCCATTCATTGATTGTCCTTTTGTTCATCGAACAACTAGAAAAATAAATGTTTTGTTATATACATAGGATTCTTTAGTTCCCATATATTTTTCCCTCCAACAAAATAGAGAATACTAGGGAAACAAGGATCTCTTTAATGATAAGGGTAGGTGATTTGTTTTTGCGAATATTCAAATGCATCTCATAAAAAGAAATCCTAACAATTTATTTTTATATTAATTACTATGATTAATTACGTCACATTACTGAAATAGATTATCTTTTATTCAATTTATCAAAATAATCCACCATGTTAACCATGATTTCCAAATTCTGTTGCACACATGTACATACAGGTTATTATATTTATTTAATGTATAAAAATACATCTAAATATATTTATGTCTTTTGAATGTATTTTAAAATTAATCAAATAATCAGTTTTTTGCTTACACTATAGAGATAAATCTATGCTTGTGTACACAAACACACACACATACTATATATATACATCTATATAAATCTTTGTACACATATGTTTATATTTATAAACATATCTATACAAACATATATATAGATATACATATATATATATATATATATATAATATATACATATATATAGTATATATATATACTATATATATATATATATATATATTTCTAAACCATTCCATATATATATCTATATACATAATATATGTGTTCAAAAATATCCATTTCCAATCAAATGCATTACTTATTGAGCAATTTCACTAGAAATTTGATAAAAATTACACTTATAAATGCTTACAACGGGGGGTTTAAGCAACATTTTTTTTTACTAAAAAAAATGTATTCAACAAGAAGATATTTACAATTTGAAAATAATAAGTTGCTCAATTTTTCCTATGTGTTGGTCGATTTTAACACTCCTTAGCACATTTTGTTCACTTTTATTCATTCTCACTAACATTTTTTTCTTCCAATCAAGAAAGAGATATAGAGAATTCCTAATTTTAGTATTTTCAATCAAATTTTTGATTTGAAAATAATTTATTTATCTACGTGCATCTTTTAATTATAAAATGTATCAAATTGGTTTCAATGTTTTAAATGTGAATATTCTCTCAATAAAGGCATATTTATTCTTCAAACAATCAATATCTTCATCTTCATGTTGTGAGCTTTCCAAGCATATAAATAAATTATAAAATTTGAAATAAAATGAACATAATATAAGTTAGTTCTTTTGGGAATGAATTTTATTTGAACCTAATTATACATATTTATGCAATTGATGTATGAATATAAATATAACTAAATATATATGTATATATGGATAAAGATATACATATATCCATATTTATATATAAATAGAAATAAATGTATCTATCTATATATAATATATCCATCCATACGTATCCATGTATATCTATGTGTATGTATATATATATATATATATGTGTGTGTGTGTGTGTGTGCGCCCGCGCACAAAGATCTATATACACACATATAACGCATACAAATATAAATCTTTCTATATATACATATATGTATATGTCGATAAAGATATACATATATATATATATATATCCATATATCTTTCAATATATACATAATCATATATATATATATAAGTATACAATCATATGTACATATAAACATCTAAACATATTTATATATATATATATATATATATATATATATAAATAAAGAGATAAAATATGAATTTATATCCACATATATGTTTATATTTTTTCACCTTTAAATTAAATTAAATTTATTTATCTGTAAATATATATATCATTATTATTTTGTGTCTATAAAGATGCATGAATATGTATGTATATACATCCATATTCATCGATATGTATATGTACATCAATATATAATATATCCTATTGTATCCATGTACACCATTGTGGATATATCCAAATTGATATCTATATCTATATATGTGTGTACTTAATAGTTTTACATGTATGTATATATAAACTCAAAGATATTAAATATAGATATCCACACAAACACACATATATATATTTATTTATTTATATTTATAATTATATTTATAAATGAGTGTATGCTTATAGAAATTCATGAATGTAGTTTTACATATATACCTATAGATTTATCCATGTAACTACCAATGTTGGTAGATTTTGAATTACGTTTTTTTGGTGAATTATTTGGCTTTGAAATTTGGTAGGCATACTGAAAACTTGATTTCAGGTTCATGGTAAAATTTTCAAGGTAAAATACCAATTTTTGATCTCTCTAGAGGCTTTCAAAGTGGGCAGACTTGAATTTTTTCCCACTGCAAAACCAAAAACGCCAAACTTTTTGTCCCCCTACTGTACTCTAAATCGAAGCTAGTATCCAAATTCTAAGTGATTCAAAGCAAGTGAATTTAAGCTTGTATCCAAGTTGTAAGTGATTCGAAGCAATTGGACGTTAAGCTAGTCTAAAGATCAAACTGTACAGATCGAAGAAAGTATCCAGATTGAGAGTTCGAAGCTAGAACCCTGATTGAGAGAGCGAAGCATTGAAGTATCGAGTTCCAATATTAGGAGATAAGAACACCAAACGAGGTAGATCATCACGAAACCAGTACGCTGCATCCATTATCGAAGCATACAGAATCAATCCAACGAGCTACTATCAATCTCTGACTTAGTACGCTACATTCATCACAAACTAGTACGTTGCTATTCATCATCAAAGCATCTATCACTGAACTACTATGCTGCTACCTTATAATCCAGAATACGCAAGAAAAAAAACAAAAAAACTTGCAGGAAGATTTGGAGCTTACAAACGCAGAGAAAGGAAGGACTGAATTGAGAGTTGGCTAATTGTTCAAGTGGCTCGAAATCCAAACCAGAGGTACCCAATCAGAACCGGTGGCTGGAAATTGCGAAGCACGAATGGGATCCCACTGAAGTTCTAGGAGATGCAGGCAAATAGGTTGCGACTTTGATGGGGGTCAGGTGGTAAGCTTTGGAGAGATTTCTCTAAATCCCCTGGTGGTCTCCAATGAATGGGGACAAAAGTGCCCCCTATTTTTGTCCTTGTACGGGCCCACCTTAAAAAAACAACCCCCTCCTCCAATGGTTTTTTATTCTCAAATAGGTCTCCTTAGGGTAACTTGGAGCCGTAGGCCCCAAATTTGCAAAAACAATTGCCAAAAAAAGCACCTAAGGTGTCCAAAATGGAAATTTCACAAAAAAGGGGGGGGGGGGGGGGGGGGCATGAACAGTAGCCCCGCATTCAAGACCACCGGGGGATTTAGAGGCGGGGGCTTTGGAGTCACACGTCAAAGATTCCTGGAGCGGGTTGCAAGGGACGGAAGAAAAACCCCGTATGGGCCGAGAACGAGTCGCTCCACGAGGACCTGGTCTCGAGTCTAACTATTTAAGAACGCAGTCATAACTGGGAAGTAAATTCCATCCTTGGCTAAATATTTGCAAAAGTCCAATAGCAAATAAGTAATGCAAGGGTATATAGGTAAATTAGATGGTAAAAATTGCCAAATTTATAGCGCCACGCCACGAGCCGTGGCGCGGTGTGAGCGCACGGCATCGCGGTGCGCGACGGCGCGCAGCGTGATGCCACGCGCTCACACCGCGCCACGGCACGTGGTTTGGCATAGAGCAAAATAAATACCAAACTTTTATCCTCCCCTCGGGGAACGTCGGTGCCGACACCATCCTAAGGGGAGGTAAATTTTTTTTTTGACTGCTCAGTGCTCACGAGTAGCCAAAATGCGTGTGAGCAGTAAAATTTTGGCAAAATTTTACCCACCCAAAAGGGCGTCGGCATCGACGCCTCCCTAGAGGAGGGGGTAAAATTTTCCAAAATATAGAGCGCCATCCACGGCTCATGGCGTCACGTGGAACAAAAATAAGACAAAATATTTACAACCCTCCCCTAGGGGGACGTCGATGCAGACACCCCCTAAGTGGAGGATAAATTCAGTTCAATGTTTTTCCTCCACGCACAACCAAAATGTGCGCGAGCAGCTGCATTTTAGCAAAATGTTACCTCCTTTTGGGGGTTTTAACATTTTACCAAATTTCTAGGAGCTTTTATGTTTTGTTTCTCATTCAACGTCTTGTAGGAGTGTTTTTGTGCTTATGAACTCAATATTTAGCTGTTTTGGGCGTGTAATATATCGTTGGAGAGGTCTTGAAAGCCTCTATCCAATGGTATATTATACCCCCCCTTAGGGGGCGTTGGTGCCGACTCCCCATTGTGGGGGGGTAAATTGATCTCGTTTTTTTGGTGCTCAAGCCCAGCGAAAATGCGCTTGAGCAGCTAAAATTATAGCAGTGAAGTATTTTTGCAGCTGATTGAAATTTACGCTTTGGCTTTGGGCTTGCTCGTTGTTCAAACGCGGACTGCGAGTAGTGCAAGTATATTATATAATTAGGTTTCTACTAATGAGCTGTAGCCCTTTCGAATTCTGCTTCATGCTCAAACTAGGGTGCGTCTAGATAGGATTAGCACACAAATCATTAATGGGTGAGTTATTTATTTGATTTCTACCATAAAGGCTGCTCTTTGGAGTTTGAAATGAAGCGTCTTCTTCTAGTCTGTTTGTCCAAAAGACTTGGGTTCAATGAGACTTGCCAATCGCACAATGTTGTCTTCTTCAAAGATTAAACTCTTTGTACAAGTATAATCAACTTCTGCTACTCTTGAATTTGTCTTCGATTGTCTCATACGACTAACCTTGATCTTTTTTTGTGTGGAATATACCACCTTCAGTTTCTTCCTTTTCTTCTTTTGAACTTTCAAACATTGTGCCGTTTCTGGATAGTCGTCTCCTTGCTTCTGCAGTCTCTTCAATCAAAACCATCAATAAATTTACATGCAAAAGGCGTCTAAGTTGCATTATCTATACGCCAAGAACCTCAAATCCATTGAAATATATAGACTCGTTTGCTTCTATCTAATAGAGGGGCTAAGTAATGGGAGACATCCATGAAAATAGAGCAAATGCTATCGTGAACTGATCCTAGTCCTATTATCTTTCTATTACCGACGCCAACTATCAACAGTCATAGAAAACAAGATTCAACCATTGCCATCAGTAGATGTGTTGCTTTCTACTTGCTTAAATCTCGTCCAGTTCCGTTCTGCTAATAGGCCACGTTCACAGCTTCTGTCTCCTTGTCTACATAATTCACCGACGATGTGCTAAAAAACTCTCTTCTAAGGAAGTACTCAAATCGCAGTTTTGAAAGACGTCGTTTTATGTAGGTAATTTAACATGGTAGATGACAGCTCCTTGCTCTTCATCCATTTCCTAACCAACGTGTTCTGTCACGGGCAACGAAAGAACCTTCTAACACGTCGTAACTGAAGGCGGCTAGCTCCACAACTCCATCTTGCAATCACCCACCAAATCAATGCAATAATAGCTGGCAGGATTTGGTAGTGCATGTTGAAATGCACGTCGTATTTAGTATAATAAATAGCAGGCCGCCGTTTCTTTCAACGAAGGCGTTGAAAAAACTCCTGACACGATTGAAGTTAGCAAACCAATTGGCTTAATGGATCTACCTAACTTCGGGATTCCTAATGTGAATCTAAGATTTAATAATTAATAGGAAGCGTGTTGCAAGTTGGCCTTCTGCCCAATAATGACCTATCTCCCATAATATTCACCTTATGAATGACTTCTTATATCCATTGGCAGCGCCGTCTTTGAACCATACTCTCGGGGTGGGGGGGCACTCCCTTGTATATTTTGCATACACCTGCGATAATGACCTATTAAAATGGGGGCTATTTACCTTGGATAATTGATTATATGAGATGGTATATTTTAAAATAAATATAAAACTTAGTAATTAATTGTATCCTATTAGTACTTATGATTTTTCTAGATGGCTATTTAAACAAGGGTATTTTACTTATACCATTTTTCTCCCCATTTTTTTTCCTTACCACTTTAATTCAGTTTTGAAAGTGCAGATTCATGCTAAAGGGCTTGTGCAACCTATCTAAGTCAAGAATATGGGGGAAAAAAATGCAAGCATCAGGAAAGACAAAACCACATAGGCAATGAAAAAGACTTTAAACATAAGCAATAGTTGTGCTTAATAGCACACTTTCAGAGTTCAAAAACTCTGTTTTTAGGGTGAGCACTAGTAGAGGGACCAAATGAAGTCACTCCTACATTGGAAATAAGTCCTGCTGAGCACATTTTGAATGTCTACAAAACTTGTGACAGCCAGTTGTCCTTCATAGTCTACATCTACGCCCTACAAAAAATATTTGGCATGGTGTTTTATATGTACTGGTAAAAAAAATCTTCCATAATATATTGAATGCTAAATTACTTATAATGTAGTTTCACAATTTAAAGCAATGTATTTTACATGTACGTTTTTTACAAAATTTCTCTACAAGGAATATATGGGACTCTATTTTTTATCGCACGTTTCTACAATTTTCTCCTGTGCCCCCTCCGAGACCATACTTTAACCCTTAATTTCCTGGGCGACCCAAAATGGGTCACTCTATTTTTAGAACTGAACTATCTTCAGGAAGGAGTGCCCGAATGATTCAAAATTTGGGCCAATCTTGTCTAGAAACGAGTTAGCTATCCAATGGTGTAGTTTGATTTGGAGAAATGCACATTGTCAATTTTACAAAAATCCACAAGTGCTGGGTGGTCACAAAACTGAGGAAGAAAAGTCAACAAAAAAGAGTGACGGGCGAATTATTCCAGTTGAACAGGGCGGCTTGTGGGTGGGTGTAGCTACTGAAATGCAAATCTTGCACTTGGATTTCACCTTTTCTTCAAAATTCTTTTTCCTACTATATGTGTTCTTTTGTGTACTTTCAACCTACCGTGTTTGATTTTGCAATGAAAGATCAGATTTGTAAGAATTTGTAAGATTTCTCTCAAACTCACAAGTGAACTAGTAAAAAGTGGATGTCATGTCAAGGCCTCTTTTTCACTCAGTTTTATCCTAAAAATACAAAACTTGTTGTCATGCGTAGGGAACTTGATTATCTTCATAATGACAAGAATGCACCAACTTTTTAAAATAGTCTGTGCCCAAGAGTTGGTCAAAGCTCATTTTCAACAGTGTGAAAACAGTGAATTTCTTGGAGTACCCTTCACTTTTATATCCCATCCAAACAACCTATAACTTAGATTGACACCAAACTTTGTGTAGATGAAGGTGACTTGCATATCTACAAGATCTTACGGTTGATTTTGTAAAAAAGTGAAGTACATAAGTTTGAGCAGCATGTATCCCTAACCCAAAAAATCAGGGTCCAAGACGCGCTCAAAATGGTTCAGGAAGTTAAGGGTTAAATTCTACCGTCCTTAGCTGTCAGCCTTCAAAATCTAATATTACAAGTTATTTTGAATCCATTGGTTTCCATCAATTACGTTGAAATCGTGACAAATTTTTCTAACTGCCCATAGCATGCTGTACCAAAAACATTTATTCGGTGGCTTGCTTACCTCTTCCGATCCAGATTAACTTCCAACCCTAAAGCTTTGTCCCTGCCAATGACCGTTGTGTTCATGGCTGTTTTTGATACTCACTACATTTATACGGATACCTTCTGTTCTCTATCCATCTTGTTTTCTTAGATTAGCAATCAACCTTTCTTATGCAACATGGCCTCAATTCGCTTTGAAGTTAACGAAGTCCCGTTAGTTGTCCCCGTGGGAGACAAAAGTTTCGTGAGGGTCCCTACTAGTCTTTTGTCCATATGTTTTGTAGTAGCCGAATCATCCAGCATGTTGACAGAAGAAGTCTTAGAAAATTATAGGAAAGTCAAAGAGGCTATCATGCAGAGTAGATGTGAAAATCGTGATGTATTCTATTAGCTTCTCTATCCTGGCTAATCCGAAGTGTCTGGTATGATTCCTTCGCAGTTAGCGGCTTCTACTGAGATTTTGGTTAACCACTCTGATTCCTCTACCGTACAGGCTCCGATTCACGCTAGCAAGTGTTCTCAAACCCCCCTGTCCACTCGTTCAGCAGCTTAGATTATCCTAAATCTTTGCCAGGTTAAACAAGAGCACCTCTCTTTGATCATAGAACTCTCTATTGAGTCAGAAGGTGACACACCTGCCAAGTGTACATCTACTGAGAGAACGCCTATGATTACATGTCCTCTTCTTTCCTAGTCAAATTTTTGCACACCAATTAACAGTCCGTCGTCCTTGCTGTTGTATCGACCTCCTCTATAGAATCTCCTAGTATCGTACAATGTCTCAAAACATTATCTAGTATTCCAGGATGTCGCAACGAACTTGCCCAAATTGATTTCGATGGGCCATCAAATATCAAAAGGTGCAATTCTTGCCTCCATCGTTTGATGGGGATGTAATATTTGAACTACCACCGTTTCGTGGGAGTGTGCATTCCTCAAGTGCCAAAAGTATGGAAGGAATGGACAAACGATTTGATGGTCACGCATGTACGCGCACCCTCACGTCTAACATCCACAACAATCTAGGATTGAAGTTCAGAAGGTCAGCATGTCTGGGGCACCTCACTTGTGAAAATGTAGATTGTGATTACCTCAAACCCACTTTTAAAAAGAATGAGAAAGAGTAGACGGGCACCAGTCTCAGTCCATTCTATATAGGATTGGGCCCTCAGTCAAAGTCCTCTTTGGTTTGCAAATTTTGTAAATCATTTCTATTTTGTCAAACACTTTGTACAACGCAAATTTATTATGTCCTCAGCATGGAAGATAGGTCAAGGGCATGCATTCATCTAGGACATCATCGCCACCCCGTTGCTTTAGGGCAATGCCGGTAGTCTATGGAGACCATTGCAGGCCTGATAGCATTAGAAGTGGAGAAGACACCAACGGCAAAGATCTTCGCAATTGCATTGGCAGCTAGCAAGGAGTCCATGGACACCTTCTTAGTCCACTCTAGGCCCAGTCCAAAAGAAATGTTGCGCGGCCCTGATTTAGACGAAGTCATGGACAAGTTTTGCATGCTCAGTCTTCCAACGTTCAAAATATCATCGCATCATTGCGTGCGGGCGCGAAAAGAAAAGGAAAAATTGATCGGATTCTAGAGATGAAAAGGGTCGCAAAGATGGAGTACATCCACGACACCATCTTCCCTGGGCAAGGTCAAGACAAAGTGTACCTGTTCAAGATGCTCGTGGACAGTCCTGGAAGTGGCGTTGACCTCATCCGTCGAATGCAACCTGGTGGCGATCTTCAAAATTGCTTTGTCATATTCAACCACATGAAGCGGGTCAAGCCTTGGACAACCCTCGCCTGTCATGTGTACAATTCCGCGTCCTGTAAAGTCAAAATGATTGCAGTATGTAACATGCAGTTCGAAAGTATGGAAGGTGAAGTTATTTTTTGGAACTGCCTCAACAAGGTCATGGAGAGAAATGGTGTGCCTCACCCTAACTTCAAGGGCTTCATGTGTGATAGTGCAGCAACTAACTTCAACGTAGTTCGCGTTGTTTATGGAACCTGGAGACCCATCCGTGGTGATGGTTGATCGGGAAAGGACTTGTTTGTTTCATTGGTCATTAAGCATGCACAAGCATATTGAGAAGCTCATTGCGATATCCTTCCTGAACCAACACATCAAGCTTTGCAAACAGTACAAGGATGCTAAATCTATGGCTGATGCTGATCTGATGTATCAGGAGCTCCGAGCGTGGTCGTATTCCTTTGGAGCAACAACTTAAGATGCAATCAGAGAACTAGAAGACTGGTTGGCATTTTGGTACTTCCGCTACCGCCAGTGGGGAGGTTTCATGGAAACGGTGAGTCCCTTCTACTCTCATAAACTATCTTCACATTCATGCGCACATGTGAACTGCCTAATAAAAGCGTGATCTAGACATGCGTTTCCGACAAGAGGCATTTCAACTCACTTTTTCCATTTTTAGTGTTCAGAACCTTATTCCGGAAGAATTGGCGGATATCCCAACTTGCAATCTTGCGGAGACAGTTCACAACAAATTGTTGCAGTCTTCGCGCAATCGCGGATTAGACCTCCTTCTTGTAGCCACCGACGACTAGGCGCGGGCCTTCCTACAAATGACCAACTACCGATCCTACTTGTGTGGTGGGGCGTTGGGAACGGGCCCCTCAAAACAAGACTTGAAACTTAAAAGAGCCTTGCAATCTCAAGACGGCAAAAAGATTGTAGATGCTCTTGCTGAAATGCCAGGGGGTCAAAATTTCTGTAATCGGGTATCGCACCTCGAGGTTGAAGAGGTTTTTGGATCGACCAAAAGGAAGTTGGACATGCTAATCGGTTTTGAAAGTGACTCCCATCGTTCAAACAAGGTCAACTTCTCGCACCCCCGTATCCAAACAAGGTCCGCTGCTGCTCAATTATCTGTTGATAAAACTTGTACTCCTGAAGCTATTGTGCCCTTCACCTCAAGCGAGTTGGAAACAGACTGCGACGTGACCAAATGGCACATTGCACGGATTAATCACAAATCCAAGAAACGATGCCACGCTGTACAAGCAGATTACAATTCTAAGTGCCTGAAGCTCATTGTCAGAGGAGGCAAAGCAACTGCAGCTCCTACTTATAAAGGCGTCAAACAAAAGTAAAGAGTTGAAGGGATTGATACTAAAGATTTTTGGTGATGTCCAACCAAATTGCGAGGTGCGTAATAGGTCCTAAACGTGGACACGTTTTGACTCGTCTGGAGACCCCCGAGTTTTGGCCAGTCCTCGCTGGGACCAACCTCTCTCGACACGAGATCTTGGAGCTACAAGAGGCTGGCTTCCGCCTGCAATCTTCAACTCCGCTCTTGCCATGTCGTCTCTTTACAGGGTCCAAGGTGTTTGAGGCGGTATTGTGAACTCATCCTACACCACCCCATTTGGATTGAGTCCCGACTATCCGAGGCGGCAAGAAAGTGCGCTGCAACAACAAAGCTCCCATAGAATCCCACCGAAACCAGTGGGAGAGTGTTTCCAACGTGTAGGCAACTAGTGTCCATGTTAACCTCCTTCCATATCCGGGACTAGGTGCAATCATTGCCCTGCAATCTGGAGTCGAACCTACTGCAAACATATACAACATCACTCTTTGCAATTTACCGGCGTGTACGTGCCCGCACTATAACAGCATGACTTCTTCCGTGATTGGAAGGCGTGGAACGTACGTCAACTGCAAGCACCTTTACTATGTCTTTCGCTTCCTCTCCAAACTAGACTACAAAGTAGACACTTTCATCCATGTCCCTACTCTAAGCATGGGCGAAGTCCAGCAGATTCTCGTAGCTGCAGGGATAATTAAGATGCCATAGTTTAATTTGCAAAGTTTTGTCACGGGCTGCATCCGGATGACTACTAAATGAAAAATGATTCATATTTGGTGTTAAGAGGGGAGAGTAGATGTAGTCTCATAGCTTGCCATTTTGAATTACTACAACAATAGGACCTCTAGTTGGTTGATAATCCTTCTTTCTATATTTGATAGTTGTGACAATGTATTTAAAAAATTCCTAAAAAAATAACTCTATATGTGTGTTCGATTATCCTTCTTTCATCACTCTCGCCCAAATTATTTACATATTGACTGCAAGCGTTAAATATTTTTACTGCAATCCCACGGTTAAAGGTCCAGCGGTCGTAGGTCCAAAAATTTACTATAAATAGCAAATGTTCCAATAATTAAATTAATTTTTCTAAAAATAGTGTCTATTTTTAAATATAGGGGCACTCTAGGCTCTAGGATCCCCAAATCCCCGCTCTCCACTTTGGGGCTCTCCGTTCTAGGCTCGCACGCTAGCGTCGTTGACTCCACCCACTGCCACTCTAACCGAGCCGCTCGACAACATAAGCGACACCCAAGGAACTTTACCACCTTTTTGACCCATCTACTGTTACAATCTGGAGTTATTCACCGGCCCTCCCACCTTTTTTATGTAATAGGAGTTGTGTTGAAAAGATTACAAAATTGTTAGAAATAATACATACAATGTGGTATGGACTAGAATCCTGTCTAGTACGTAGACATTTGCATATGCATTTTCAACTATTTTCAATGACAAATACAAACATTTGCAATTACATTCTCAACTATTTTCAATGACAAGAACAAAAATTTGCAACAAAAAAGTTAGCTTGAGTTTTGCGCAACTTGTCCCCCATATGCCAAATAATTTTGTGTTTTAAAGTGTTGTTGATAGCATTTACTACCTCATCAATACCATTGACACAACATTTTTGCTTATAGCAAACATCTCACTGTACACTGCCATGTTCACACCATGCAAGAGTTTGAACAAAGTACAAGTCACCCATAGGAAAGCTCATATAGCAAACTTGTACCTTGTGTTCTCTCTTTGCTCATAAAGTCTCAATACATCTTATAATGCTAGTATTCCTCGTTTAATCATCCTAAACATTTGCACTATCGTATTGTTCCAAAAGAAAACATTTGCATTATCATATTGTTCCAAAAGAAAACAAGAAAACCATGTAGTTGATCTAGGATTCATACAAAACTTAAGATCTTCATCAGAGAAATTTAATGCTATACATAATTGGAAAAAATTCAATGTTGCACGCATTTGATTTTGAGCTTCATAGAAGTGGCCTTGCACATTCTCAACAATGGCAAACAGCGGATCTTTTTTAGTCTCATCCAATTTCAACAACATTAGGAGAACAAAAGCTTCATTGCTATTCAAAAGCAACAAAAGAAGCCACACATTTGTTAAAAGAGATAGAAGAATGCACAAAGCACATACACAAACACAAGGAATGCGTAGAAAACGATATCTTTACTCAAGGCCTGCCCCGCTTAAGTAGTGTACAGTTGAGGTGCCCTTCGGCAATCCATATGGGATAACTCAACACTACAGGTCTCAAAGGTAAGCCCATGCCTCAACCCTTCTCCCACACATCATTTATTTCCACCCAAATTCCTTTGGCTTCTAGTAGCAGTACCCTTCATCTACTACTTCAACACTCCCACTTTGCGTAGAGCCAAAGCCTTTAAGTCCATAGGCTAGTACTACCCTTTCGTGTCGATCTCATGTAATTTCCTTTGTTAACACATTCATTTGATGGATTTCCAAATCCATGGCCGCCCCAATCGCAAGAATGTATTGAATGGTTGTCAACTCGGCCACAAACGTCTCATGAAAATCCACGCCCTTTGCCACATTCTTTACTTTGTAGCGTTGAACAACACCGCAAACATCTCTCTTTGCACGAAACACCCACTTGCAACCAATGGAGTTGCTAACCTTGGAAATGGGAGGCAATTCCCATGTGCCTCTGGTTATCAATGACTCATACTCCTCATACTCTTCACACTCCTCATACTCCTCCTGCATGGCTTACTTCCACTTGACCGCATCCTCACCTTGCATTGCTTCATGAATGATTGACGGTCCATCTGATAACGCCACATTCGCATGCTCGTCATCACTAGGAGGGAAGATGTAATTCTTCCACCACTCTCCGAGCGGCTTGCGTGCTTGTTTGGAATATCGCCGATTGTTTGAAAGAGCGTGCTCCACTTGTACCTCTTTTGTGTCGTTACTAAAGCTCAAACTCAATGGAGATCCCAACTTGTCATCTTTCTTGTCTTCATCTTCATCTTCAATATTAAAGATAGGAAAATTTGGAAGATGTGTCCACAATGATGTCTCCACATCTCCCATTTGGACTATACTCCAAATGCGGCCCAACAAAATGTGTGTTAAAATGTGACATTGTGCGATGCAATCATCTTCTTTTCAGATTGCTTCTCCACCAACGGTTTGAACTCCTCGAACATGCCACGAAGAGTTTTTACACTCTTGATGTTCAAATGTCCGGGTTGACGATGCCACAACTCCAACTTGTCGTCCTTAAGCGCCAACGCCGCCGATTCACTCATATACACCTTTGAAAACTTGATGTAATACAAGCCGTCGATTTCTTGGATGATGCCCACCTCGTCATGACTCGGTGACAATAAAAAGCTGCCCTTGTCACTAAACTCAACATGCAAGTGTTTTGCGACCAAACGCCTTATCGATAAAAGGTTGGCCTTTAGTTTTGGAACGTGGAGGACATCCTTGATAGTGATTGTCTTCACCTCGGTTTCCACTACAATTTGGCCTTTTTCCACGGCCTCAAGCACCGTATCATCTCCCAAAATCACTCGATTTGGTGGAATGAGATGATACAAATGAAAGCAATTCCTTTCATGTGCCATGTGGCTCATGGCTATCAAATCTACAATCCAATCGCTCACACCACCATTGCTCGATACGGCACTTGTCATGATTGCGTATTCGTCAACATCATCACGCATGCTTACGTCATAAGAGACATACCTTGTGATGAAAGCGTACTCATCATCATTGTCACGTGTTTTTATGTTGTTAGCACTTTCACCTTCTTCATCGTTCCTACGCTTAAAACAATACCTTGCGATGTGACCCTTCTTGCCGCAATTAAAGCACACCTTGTCGCTAGAGCTCCCAGTGCTTCCGTTCTTGGATTGCTTTGCCATAAGAGCCGTACTATCTCCACAAGACTCATTCTCTTTTTGCCGCGAGAGCTCGTGCAACAACCTTGATGTCATATAGTCCAATGTGATTTTGGAAACAAGCTTCGACTCCATAGCCACAATGAGATACTCGTACAAAAGTGGTAGACTTTCCAAGAGCGTCATCACAATGTCCCCATTCGAGATGGTCACGTCCGCACCATTGAGTTGATCTACGAGTGCTTTGACCCGCGGGTGTTTTGCAAGAACAAATGTGTACGGGTTGCAAATGCGAGAGATTGAGAGCCAAAATTGCAAATGCCTTCTTCTCCCTCCTCATGTATGTTTGCATGACGCAAGGGTCCGAAGTAGAGTGAGGGGGTTTCTTACTACCATCAACAATCTCCCACAAGTCCTTCTCGACTATCACCATCTCCAATTTGAACTTCCACGGGTGGAAATGCAACCCATCGAACTTGTCCACCACCTTGGGACCCTCACCCTCATAAAATGCCATGATGTACGTCTCTCCACTCAAATCAACCCTCAACACAAACACTTTTTTTTATGATCTTTAATGGAATGTAGCACCTTTGTGCTTCTAATGCCTCTTCAACAACCTTTAACCTCAAATGAGCACCTTTGTGCTTCCAATGCTTCTTTGACAACCCTTAAACTTAAATCATCAAATCAACGTTTTCTGCTTCCATTGCCTTTCGAAAACCGTTAACCTCATATAGCACCTTTGTGCTCCACACACACCTTCCAATATTCAAATACAAAGGGTCCTATCTCAAATTGCAAAGATGTTCACCAAAACACTTCAAATCACTCAATGGAGCTCTTCACTATTCGGATGGAATCAAAACAACACCTTAGTGTTCCCAATCACTCAATGCACATAATCGACACCTTTGTGTCCCTCAATAGCACTCGATCAATGCTCATAGACTCAAACAAGCCCCTCAAAACCCAAAATGCATTGAAATTGCTCAAAACCGCACCTTGTGCTCCCAAGTGCATTAAACAACTCAACATGAAACTTTTGAGCTGCCCGAGGGCATGAAACACATAAAACACCTCTTCCCAAGTGCCCAAGCACTCAAAGCAGATGGTAGACTCTTCCCTTAGAGCCTCAAAACCTCACAAATCACTTGCAATATCACAAGTGCACCAACTTGAACAAAACAATGTTCCTCTTACAAAAAGGGTTTGGAATCAAGAAAGTAGAGCACCATAAGAAGAGGTTGACCAAGATAAGTGCTCCAATGTGCAACTTCAGCCCCTATGCACTTCCAAGTGAGAAGACTCCTCCAAAAAACTCAAAACGGCTCCCAAGAGCTCCAAATCAACCTGAGCCCTCCTGCAACGACCTCCTACGAAACGCTTCAATGCAATCCAACACTTACGCAACACACATGAATGGGCCCATAGCGTGATAAAAGTGATAGAGGAATGCACAAAGCACTTACACAAACACAAGGAATGCGTAGAAAGAGATATCTTTACTCAAGGGCTCCTCCCGCTTAAGTAGTGTACAGTTGAAGTGCCCTGCGGCAACCTATATGGCATAACTCAACACTACAGGTCTCAAAGGTAAGCCCATGCCTCAACCTCTCGCCCACACATCATTTATTTCCACCCAAACCCCTGTGGCTTCTAGCAACACTACCCTTCATCTACTACTTCAACAACATACAACGTAAGAGCATTCACTAGGTCAGCCAAGGAATTCATTACAGCGCCTTCTTAATAATAAACAAATCTAACAATACCAATCACACTTTATGAGTACTTCGACCGGTTTCCCACTCAACATATGACGTAGTCGGCCGAGGGGTGGATATTTTCACTCCAAGCAATGGACGCCTTTCAGCTAGGTGTGCACACGGTAGAAGAACTAGGCAGAGAGGTGTGAAAACCAATTCCTAAATGGCAAAATTGGTTGCGTGATAGAAAATGGCAGCACACATACAATACTCAAATAACCAATAACTATAACAAGTGGAGCTCACAATCATCCACTAAGTGCCGTAGGTACCAAATACCATTAAATAGGGCTTAATTAGCAAACACTACAAGGAAATAACTGTCTAAATGACAAGTAGTTGACAAATAAATGTCCAAGATGACGACTACAACATTTTCCATGTTTTGCCTCGTCATATCGGCTATTCGTTGTTTTTCTGTCATCTTTTTGTCAACTTTTGTCCCACTTTACACCATGGGCGCGTAAACTTGCCTCGAATTGAAGAGAACTTTTTAACTCTTCAGTTTTACTGTGCATATTGTACTGCTTCTTTGCGTTGAAATTCTCTTTTGCTATATTTAGCATATCCAAATGGAAGATCACCAACGTGAATACTAGCTGTCATTCGTACATAGATTCAGAGCAGTAGACAAAGATTTTGACTTATGACAGTTTTACCTTCCTAGGGTTTAGTGCCCAATATTTAGTTAGTAACTAAGTTCATTTGGTTTCTAGTAAGCAATTCACTACAAGGAATCAGTGTCCGAATTGACACGTCCTAATTGACAGAAAATGTCCGAATTGATAGAAAGGTGTCCAAAGTGACAAAAATGTATCATAAGGACGTGTTGATTCGGACATGATTCTGTCAATTTGGACATTGTTTCCTTATAGTGACTAAAAACCGGTTTACTTACAAGTATCATTTAGATGGTCTCCCTGCTTCTCCAGGGTTGTCCCTGAAATTGTTATTAGTTGGTGTATCATTTAGACGTAAAAGGTTTGCTTGTATTTTGCAACTGTTAATCTTTATTCCTTTTTTCCGGTGAATTGTATATTAAAACAATTTGTTTCTTTGCACGTGAGTGAAAGTGGCAAGGAATACAGTGTGGAAGTGTAAAGATACTCATTAGACATCCACATACTTGTTCAGAACTTGTGACAGTGGTTCTTGAAAGAACTTATATACAGTTTTTTGGTGTCTGAAACAAGTGTATTCTTTATGTACTAAAGCCGCACAACTTTCACAGTACATCTAGGTGATATGTACTGTACCTGATTTAGTGGAGGTGTTGTATAGCGCTTGAGGAAGGTGCGATACGGTTCATGAGTAGACACTACAAAGAAAAATGTGTCCTAATTGACAAAGTTTCGACAAAAATTTGTCAACTGCTCCGTCAATTAGGAGACCCTGATTCCGTCATTTAGTTGACAGATTTATGTCATTTTTGTTGTCATATAGGACATAGATACACGTCAGCTGCCACTCTCGTCGACGGTACTCGCTACTCTAGATCTGCCGTGTCATGTCACCTTGTATATTTCCAGGGGGTAATTTCGTTGACTCCGTAAAAGTTTAACTTACCCAGATATGAATTCCGAGGAACCTTCGTAGATGGGTTAATGATATGATTGACATTAACCCAACAGTTAATTTTGTAAAATCTCCGTATTTTGAAGGTGACGTAAGTCTTACTGTACGAGAATTTTGTTAGAAGTAAAAGGGCAACTTATCTCCGGGCTACGGGTGGTCGTATGAACAGCCGACATGTATAACATGATCGAATTATATTATATTGCTCTTGTGGACATGGTAATTCTCCAACCATGCAAATTGGTGATACGTGGTCATTGTAGATTTGTGGGCTTTTTAATAGTGTTTCAAAATATAGAATGGTCTCCTGAATTTTGTTCTTCAAGATGTATAATATAACAGTTCTATGTATTCTAATCACTCTGATCCTGCCTCCCATGATACATATCTTTACGTTGCGTTATTAGTGTTGTGTCATAGACTACACCTGTACATGCTATGCACAAGTATTGAAGTTCTATGCTATTTTTAGTATAGCCTACATATTTTACATATGCCAAAATTCTTCATCTCATACGTGCCACCCATAAATCCTTTAACGTTTCGTGCTCCTGCACTGAAGCAAAATAAACGCTGCAATAGGTCATTGACAATCGCTCTAAGTTAATTTGGCTTTGCTTTCATCTTTGTACGCGCTATTTTTTTCATTGGTTGAATGCTCCGTGTTTCAGCAACATCTCCTTTACACTACGCAACACAATCCATGCATGCTTAACAATACTTCACTCCACAAAATCACTCTTACCTATAACCTCACATTCTTTCACATTAGATTGCTTAAGTTAAATTCGTGAAATTTCTTCATTGCCTGATCACATGCATCTTGGTGACATGCTCTGAAATTAGTGCAATAAAACAGATGTGAATGTCAGAATTTAGGCACTGTGCAACATGCAATTTTAAAGAACATTGACCGTATAGGTCTGTACCACAACACACTGTCAGAAGACGACATCTACTACCATAAAATCTACATAAGGGTATCTCCATAATCTATCCCTAACTCACACACCTGATTGGGCAAAGACTGATCAGCCTGCTCTCCTGACTGCCCGACTTGTTCCTGATATTACAATTCATTGTTAAAACAACATCAGAGCATGCAATGACATATATGAGCATTCACATTCCCTTCAAACCTATATTACCCTTCTAACAGAAATTGCAGTCATAGTTTTTTATGATAAGTCGGCAAATCTATTACATGTACAGTTGCTCACTTTCACAGTACAAATGTTGCCCTGCACAACAACTTCGGCAACAGATTGATCCGAATCTAATACAAAACATTGTCTTACACACATACCTGCATACATGGTGTTTCGTCCTCCACTGCTGTGGCTTCCGCTGTCTCACACTGTGAATCATATTGAACATACAAATATCAAAAATCATAGCTGCCATTGACACTAAAAAAACGTTACCGCATTTAACAACTTCTAATCCATTTTCAAATATATAATTGGCTGTAATAGCTAATAACAACTGTACTCACCTCTTTCCCTTTAGTACGCAATGGAGGGTGTGCGTGATCCACTATTGTTTGTGCAGCTGCTACAATTATTTTATCTGCGGTCACGGATGGAACCATAAATGGTACAGATGCATGCCGCCCTTCCAATGTTGCTATCCTCTCCATCAATTTCATCACAAAAGGGTTTGCTGTAAGTTCCTCCTCTGTCATAGATGGTCCTCTCCCAAATCCAATACTCATTTTCTCAGGTCGTGCGTTATTTCCAATGTTCTTGTGAACTTCAACATTATACGCAGAGGTTATTGGAAGATCACATGCATCCTCAGTTGTATCCTCGTAGGTATTCCCAACTACATCAGTTACTCGTGCCACTTCAAATGACACTGGGGATGCAAATGGACTGCCATGCATCACATTGTCTACGGTCTTGTTTTTCTTAGATCGGCCACCATATCCTTTGTGTCTCGCCATCTCAATTCGTACCTCCTCCGGCTCTGGAGATCTTCTCAACCGCATTCTCAGTAGTTCACGTACCCCGACCTCTCGAGATGGACAGGTCCATCCAAAATTCACCCGGCTCGCGTTAGCCTTGCAGCAGTTTTGCAAATTCCTGATCGTTGTTGGATTCTCTAACTCTCTCTTCAGAGAACGCCAGGTACGATCAGAGACATCTTCGGGCTTTGGGTCATTGTTGCAAAGTTTCATCCACAACTCTGCTCCCCTCAATGACACTCCTTGTGCTATGACCTCTTTTACAACCTCAAACTTCAAGGGGTGACTGTACTCCCATGTATGCTGTATCCAGTCTGCAATCTCTTGAAGAGCATCATGAGGTCATCTATTGATTAATCCTATAGCAGGGTCCAGTTTTCTAGACAGTAGCATCACCTCTTTTCTCCAATTGCTCACACTAACGCCATAAGGCTTTCCAGTATATTCGTCTACCGTGAGATAGTTCCTAAACAGACCTACGCGACGTCGCCTATCCCCTTCTCTCTCTCGTGTTGCTTTGGCGTGTCTTCTCTCATATGGTTTCTGTGCTTCTGTTTCACAATCATTAGTGTCTGGGACCACATCTTTCAGTTCTTCATGATCTTCTTCATGTATATCCGCTTCTTTCTCCTTCTTCATATTCCGATTCAATGCCGTTACTACTATCCTCATCGTCCGCGGTGTAGAAGAAGTATGTTTCAGGTTGTTGGTTCCATGTAGTATGGGACCTCCAAAGTCTGCCTTGCTCAAATTTAGGCTCGGAATTTCTTTCACCGCCTTGTACTTAGAAATAATACCAAATACTTGTACGAATTGAAGTATACATGGAACAATGTCAATCTCGTCACAGCCATGACAATACAAAACAGTTCCCTATAAATGTACAACCGTGATTATGACACTAAAAAGGCATATGCCAAATATAACATCCACATTTAGTACTACAACGTACAACTCAACACGCACAATGACAAACATCAAGAATTTTGGACCCCACTGATTCTGCACTATTTCAGTGCGATTTCCGATATTTCATGGGTGCGTGTATTTTTCGCACTGGTTCCGCATTGTTGCGTCATGCATTGCAACTGCACTAAAATGACATCATGATCGTACAAGCGGATATAGTACTGATTCGACACAATTAATACATCTATTGAAAACGTGCGAATTTTTCACTATATACAATTGTAAAATGTTGTATCTTAATCATATTTAAAGCCGCACTGATTCAATGTGTTTTTCGTGCAACATCATTTTTAAACTCTTACGATACGAAAAATGTGTTTTCATTAGTCCAAATGTCAAAAGACCTTTTTATAGCTTTAAAATTGAAAGATATACGCAAAATTTTGTACAAGATGTCACCAAAGTTCATATAAGCCATGAGCTGCAACAATGATTGTATCAAAACTCTACAAGCAATACAAGCAAAACTTCCTCTTAGAAATGAAAAATGGCGTTTATTTGAATGATGTCCATAATAGCAACATTCCCTACAATGATATTAATCATGGTTGATACAACATCTGTCCATATGAACCTCACTTCTACCTCCCTCGCTACTAATATCTACTACTCCTTGAATGAACCCACATTTTGTCCCTTCGGTTTTGGCAGTCGCCTGCAAAACACGACAAATTAGCGTTTGTAAACGAGACGTCACTTCTCTCAACATGTGAGTGTCCTTGTGTGTTAGAAAAACTCACTACCAAAAACTCCATATCAAACAAACATGAGAGGTAAATGCTCGACATAAAATGTATTCACTAGCATTGGATAAAGCTAGAAGAAACAACAATTTTCAGCAACCCCGAACATTTGTGGACATTAAATGTCATGATCAGATTGAATGCTACTACGTGACATGAAAGAGAAAGAGACTGCACTTACTTGTCGCGAGGAGGTGGTGGGTTCTTTTTTCTTTCTTTAATCATCTTAAATGTTCCACCAATGAAACTGCCACCGATTTCTTCTAGCTTCCACACCTTAGCGAATGCAGCTTTCATGCTCAGCTTTGAAGGATCTCCGACATAAACAATTGCAGTCCATTGAAATCAATGCGTCCTCTCCTGACAATCACGTATACATACTCCACTAATTTGGGAAGTGCTATATACAATTCAGATTCAATATCAACTACATTACCTCAATGGAAGATAATTTTTTTCCAAAGAAAAATATGTCAACACAAGACGAACGCTTCCTTACCAGAACAGAACGGTTCAATCAACCGCTGGAAAACCTCTTCACCCAAGTTACGAGTCACAAACTCCTTCACTGATTCATCATGGCCCTACATCAAACTAAAAAACTCAGTCAATACTTTGACTTGAACATTCTTCCTAATGAAACATCAAGGATATCCTCAAGGAACTTGAAGTACCACATTTCTCAAAAGAGAACTCAGAGCACCATGGAGATCTCTATATCATCATGATGAAAGGAGTTCTAACACTCAAATCCCAAGGTTAGCTTAGAAATCAATTAAACCATTAGCTCATGATCATATCCAGAGGCAACTGTCAAAACGTTTGCCAAGCTACCGGATACAATCTTTTTTTGTTTTAAAATGGCCGTACGATAGGACTTCACGAGATGGCAGTGAACAATACTCTACTGGCATATTTGCAATTTCGCAGTTTTTAACTCAAACTTAAGACTTCCAGATATTGACGTACTGGAGCAGCAGGTCTCAATCCCATGGCTCCGAAACCAGCCCGAAGCTTTCCAAAAATACCGAGAAGATAAAAAAATGGAAAATCAGCCGGACTTGCAAAGCGAAAGAGATAGCATCAACACAGTTTACGTTTGAATTATAAAACATAGGAAAAATATTACCCCAAAAAAATGCCAAAAAACTAAGACAATTGTTTTGAAACAGAGGGAGTAACATACATAAGCCACATACCAATTCAGAAGCCATTTCCAGCAATATCTCATGATCTCAATATGATCACTACAGCAAGGTGCATCATTGTGAGTCTAGGGTCGCAACAAAATGCAGATATTTCTTACACTAATCGAGAAGGGGGAAGATGATTTACCACAGCAGCCAACATTGAGTTGTTGGGTTGGAAGCTGTCGGGACCCTCCTCCCACAGAAATCCATCGCCCTTAATTGTTGTGGTGTTCCCTCCAACTCGATCTCTTGCTTCCCTGACTAAGACACTGCTTACTCCATGCCTGAAAATAATCCCACTGGCTCAGTTACGATCTCAATTTGCCTTTACGCTCACACAAAACCGGAATTCAATTACTTGCAAGGGGCTATCTAATATAATGCATCCTGGAATGAACACTCTGATATTTCATTCCTCAAATGGTGTACACAACATCTCCTTTTGATGCACTACCTCATAAAGAAAATTCCCTGGAAACAGCCATAGCCTTCAACATTCTCCAACGAAATGTACTAAAATCTTGCAAATGACTGAAAACAGTTTATTAAACCCTAAAGAACCAAGAGGCTCAAATTGGACCACATGTTCTTTTTTTGCGGTTCTAAGGAGGTCATATGGGAACTTTCTTTGTCCGATTTTGTTTATTTTTTTACAAGCACATGCAATGTTATTCACTGATATAAAAATCCAATAATGGTTCTGAAGATTGCATCAGGAATTGATTTTACCCAGAGAACAGGCAATTGTAGAGGCTTCAAAAGCTCTTGTACGCAAGAACATCATATTCAAAGTTTGTCAATCTCTGTACACAAACGATACTCCAGTCCCGTCACTTGCAATACCTACTTCTAGAAGCTCTGCATAATCCAGGAGCCATAATAAAAAAATCAAGGAAAGTTGGGCCTACAGCTTAAAGAAACCTTTACACTGGTACCACTCAGTGAGAGACCAGAAATCAATACGGTCAGCAATTGCATCATGTCGTGACACAAGAAAACTTTAACTGTATCGACACATGAATTCAAGTTACTACAGAGGTGGTTCTGAGCCCTTCCGTAAATGATACTACACTTTGCAAAACTCGAAACTCAAAATCTGCATATCCGAAGAACTCTGAAGCTCCACCTACGATTCAAGCAGATTAACAAGGGAGAACTTGGCCTCCTCTTTATCTGCTTTGTCTTCTGCCCTCATTGTCCACCGTTCAACTCTACAACTAATACCAAGTGTAATCAATTACAGATCTTGATCTAACTAAACATTGAGAAGAATCAGTTTCGCATTAATTTGGACTCCTGAAGTTCGGAACAAACAGTTGATAAGAATCACTCTGTAGCAAAATGATTAAATGAGGGCTTAGGATTTCAGGGTGTGTTATATTTGACAACATAGATGTCGGTCAGCAGCTTTGAAAAGCAAATGAAGCTCGGGCCAAACTGCAACAAGGTGCCGATGCCTTTGATGCAAACACAAGAAATTGCGCCACACACAAATTGTTCCCAATAGAGCACAAGCAATCGGGTCGTGAAAAAAGGTTGTTTTTATCGCCGTCGTAGCTCCAAAATAATGACTATGGTGTTAAAACAGATTGGATGAGTTTAGTAATCCTCAGCCAAACCATGAGCAGTGGTGAAATCGTAGTCAATTTTGAACTTATCAGCCACCATGAACCATACACTGTCGTTGTTAAAAGTGACTGCACTCACTTTTTTGTCAGACATCTGCCATTGCATCATTCAAATTTCAGCTATGCAATCAACTGTTTGCACAATGTATCTCAAAAAATTCTTTGTCAGACATCTGCCATTGCATCATTCCAATTTCAGCTATTGCACAATGTATCTCAAAAAATTCTACCATGCAAGCCGAATTTTGTTAAAACAACTTCCCATTCTTCACAGCTTGAAACCCAAAAAAAGGGCAGTCCTCACAAAACAGAAATCAAAGATCAAGCAAAGAAAGAAAAAGATCCCCTACGAGGAGGCTGAGACTGCAAGTGAAATGAGAACAGTGAAAACATATTTTGAAGATAAAGGATGCGAGAAGATTGTCAACATACATAGTCTTGATGCACGTCCAAGTCTTAGCATTCCACAGCTTGACTCGCTTGTCATCATCTACGGTAGCAAACAATGAACTATCCACGTTGAAGGCTCGGGGGGTTTACTTCCAAAAAATTACAAATGGCGTGCAAAAAAATATAGGGTCCAAATAAATCTTGGAAGGTAATTTTTATAAATAAAATGCATTAATATAGGATACTAAAAATTGATTACAAGAATAATTATGAGAATATTTTTGAAATATTACTTATTATAGTAAGAATTACTTTTATTTTTAAGGGTACTTTTAAATAACTTTTTCACACATGATACGCAAAATATACTAAGAGTCACCTCCCCGAGGTTGAAGGCAACTGATCGTATGGCATCTCCGTGCAGTGCTGGAACCGTATTATCCTCAACGTCCACTGCATATTTTGCGTGCTGCACCACAGCCCAAGTCAATTCAGTTGAGTGACGATTGAAATGCATAAGCGGACATATTATACTTTGAGTGCACTCCATCCAGAAGAAACTTAAGAAAGTGGCCTCACTGCTGGAAATACACCAAAATGTAAAATAAATGCATAGGTAAACGACTATGACAACGGAAACTAAATTCGTGAAACTCGTTATCAACGGCTTGAATCTAGGGGGCAGGTCTTCCCAATGAAGTGCTCTTATAAAAAAAAAACCGCGTCTGACGAAGCAAAACAAAGAGCTGCGGACACAAGTTTACAAAATCCACGACATGAAACCAAGACTTGCAGTATGAGCTTGGCACTGAAGATCTCTTGCAAGACTACCGCGTCATCATCTAAATCATAATGATTTGGAAAAAAGAGCACGGTCGTGCTGAAACGCCCACGAGAGAGGTGAAGGAATGACGGATACACAGAATTGAAGGAAATTGCAAAACATGCAAATTGCAGACATGTGGGAGGGGAGAGAGAGGGAGAGGAATGCCAGAGACATGACACGATAGAATAGAAGTCTCAAATCAACAAAACCCTCAATTGAGTCCCAAAACCCTTCTCATCATCGCAATTCTAGTCCAAATTACGCCCCGGAAATTTGACACGAGAGAGCGCGTGGTGCTCGACAAGGCTAAAACGCAATTGTCTCGGAGAATAATCACTGAGGTTGCGTTGATTAATCGGCACAGAGAATAATCACTGAGGCAACACTCGCGGAATGAAGCAAGCTGTTCGAAGAAAAAATGCCCTGGTATGTTGACGACCGGAAGGGTTCGACCGGAGCCATCCAGTTACAATGACAGGTGTTCTAATCCTTTGGTAAGAAGTACCGGCTAGCACAGGTCGTCCGGTTGGCTATTAGTTTGAAGCTTTTGTAGAGCAATTGAATTAATATTAAGGTCCACACTGCAATTACCCGGTCAAACCTCAGAATTCCTTACATTTAAAAGTATATTATGATTTTCTGGTCTTTTTCTCACGGGAGATATTGTTAGACCAATTTAACCTGATTTTTTTCATAATTATTTAAATAAAATATTAAAGAATTAAGATTATTAAAGGTCTTTCTCTTGTAAAAAACATAGTGATTACAAGAAAGCTTAGAATAGTATGAAATTTTAGGGAAATTGTAAATAATAGTGATGAACAACAAGGTGTAGGTGGACATGCTTCTTGAGCTAATATAAAAAGCAATTCAATAGAAAAACATTTTCTGCACTGCATATTAGAATTTTAGGGTTTTAAGTTTTAAAATGCTATAAACAAATAACCGTAAATTGAACTAGAAAGTAGAAGGTAGTTGAAATCATTATGAGCTGATTTTATTGTGATTAATACCAATAGCAATGATATCATATGGATCTACACGAATGTTGTACAATGACTACACGGATGTCGTACGACAATAATTTGCACTATAATAGATACTCAAATCGCTCGGATATAATAAAAGGTGTTAATATGATACGTATACAATACTAAATCCGCATTAACTAAAACCGCACGTTATCAGTGTCTAATTAGCCATGTAATGTAGACACACGATTAACGGAAGGATTCCGTCATGCACGACTTTCGTGCGGAAACAACATTTTTTTCATAATCATTGAAAAGACACTGCATCGACATCCTAGTAATGCATGTCACATCCGTAGTATAACGACACTTCTAAATGCACGAATGACGTGCAAAATCAGTGTTTAACGATAAACGCACTGAAATCGTGCATAATCAGTGGGGTCCAAAATTCCTGATGAACAGAAGGCAACATCCTAAAAAAAACAACATTGATGTGCAATCCAATATCCAAAAAAAATTCAAAAATATTTCAACCGCATTAACTCACTTCCAAAATGACATTCCCGTGCACTCTGACTACTCACCAATTTAGTTTTTTTTTTAAATTCTGAAAATCTTAGACTCTGTGCTGTGCTACTTCACGCAGACGTTCACATGCCATCTATGCAACAAGGAAAAACAACCTCCTCTTGTTGTCTTACAGAAGTTGCTACTAGTGTCTTCATACGACCGTGCACTACAGACGGACTCATGGATGTCCGGCAAGCTGGGCTACGTTGTGGAAGATCATTTAGATGACGCAATGGAGTACTCGGTCCCTCAATTTGTCCTCCTTCTCTACTTGGCGCAAACTTAGACTGATTCTCCACTTGAGCATTCCGTTGCGGAGGCAACGTACGTATCAAAGTTCTAGACAATCCGATGGTTAGAGAGCCTGTGCCAGTTTCTACTGTTCCTTGTCCTCCTGAAGCAATGTGAGGTGTTGCTCGTGCACGTCCGTATGGATGCTCACTTCTCAAGTGTCCTTACATTATAACAATATGTCAATTCCAAATATCCAACATCAAAGGACTACTCTTACAGCTCACATTTATTTCCACACATGTTTCTGCATTGCTATACTCTACGCATCGATGTAAAGCCCACGTACAATATGTCACGTTACTACATAATGATAGATGCAAAACAGTAATTCCTAATATCTATGCAACAGACCTCTGTGCAATTGGACAAACAATGCCGAGAACAATTAGAAATCCATATTACAATATCTAACATGCACATGTATTCAATTTATATCAATGGGCATGATATAATATATAATATCCTATTGATACATAGTTTCCGAATTACAACCACACTGTTCTCCAAATATTGCACAATACCGTCTTCATGAAGCCATTTTCCCACTCATAGCACGTTTTGAATCTTGTGCAAGAAGTCCATCATAAGACTACTACAACAAAAATTACTTTCGTATTTCATATCGAAGTGTATCTAGATGTATGCCCTACCTTGTGGTGGTGGTATGTTCTGTTGCAAGAAATTACCATCACCTTCAAGTATTGTTGAATCATCCTGGCAGTGTACTGCTTCCGTTGGGGGCTGGATGCATTTGCCGCGCTCCGTTACAATGTTTGGTGTCTGTCCAAAGGCCCTTTCAGATTCATTTTCTCTCACCACTAGTACTAAAGATATTGTAATAGGGATCAGTAAAGGCGGCACAAATCTTGGGGGCGGATTTGTAGAAGGGGCTTCTACGACAACATGTGACGAATTTGCACCTCTTCCTTCGGCCAGTACTACAATGCCACTTCCAATGTGGTTGGAGTCTTCAACCCCGGGACCCTCAAGTGTTGTGTCTCCAGCTCCACGAAAAACTGTCCCCCTTGTAGACCACTTCTTTTTTCTGCCTCTTGACGTTGACGCATCACCATCAACATTTGTTGTACCTCCACCCAACTGCATTGGCTCCTTCCACTGCACAAACTTCTCATTTGCTCTATCCGAGCTTGTAGAGCAAACCATTCTCTGAAAACATGACAACATTATATTCTTCATCTCATCTCTATTCTAGAAGCAACTACATACGACTGTTGTGCAGATATTTCAAACAATACAAACAATGTACGGTATTGTTAAGAGCATTTACACTAAAGTTGGTTCATCCAACTGAATTTCTAGAACCCTTTATTCATACCTGCGCATGCTTCAATTGTATACGTAAATCTTGTTCTCAGCAGCTGCTACTACCACCGCCCTTGATTTAAGTAGGTGGTGATGATGGTATTAATGTTTTGCAATATCATTTGAGAACAATTCAAAAAAAATTTGGGTTTTACTCTTAGTGTCGACACTTACAAATTACAGTCTAAAGAAACACTGATGTTCTTCTCTATGTTAGACAATTCTTCTCAATATCACAAACAAGTGTCATCCCACTATCTTAAAGCTGGAAACTGTAAGAAGGTATTCACAAACACACTAGTATTCAATGCTAGAATGGAACCTAGTGTTTCCTAATATAACTAATCTGCTAATCTCATAGTAAAACAACATCAACACGAGTCATATTGACTACTTTATGATGTGCATGCCTTCAATGTTCAGATATATGCAGTAACCAAAAATCACATGTCACATGAACAAAAAATGTATTCTCCAGCCTTTGCATACCTCATAGTCGTATTGTATTGACAACGACTGTTCGTGGTGCTGTTGTCGGCTGGCTTCCACTCTTGTGTGCTCTGTTCAGCTGTACTCCTCCTCGTTTAGTGTATTCGTAGAATCTATGCGGTCTTTCTATTAGCAACTCCGTGTAGACTTGCAGCTAGTGTTTTCAGACTTCCTGGCCGTGTACTCCTCTCCACTGCTTGATGCAATTCTCTTCTTCTTTGCTGATATGGCGTCCATGCTAACTACTTCTCACCCGGAACTTTTAGATGACCATTTGGAACAAATCGACGGCGTCTTTATCTCCCCTGACTCTAGCGCAGTTTTGGCTTCGAAAAGTGCTTTGGAATTCTGCATTGTATACCTGTAGAAACAACTGTTAGCTTGTTTTATCTAAATACAGAAAAAAAACTAAGAGTGCAAGGGTCTATGCATGCATCAGCGCTCAACAACAGTGTACAGCAATTCCACATGATTCCAATTACCTTTTCTTAGATGCTCCTATTCAGACACCAAAAGAACCAAAACTCGAGAAACCTTGCTGACAAGGAACTCCACAAATACCATACACCTACAGTTGACAAAACTCCAGGAGCCTTGCTGACAACAAAATTTACAAGCACAAGACACCCGCACTTGAGGAAAAACACAACACTTCAACGTAACCCTAGCCGCAATACACTAACACACCCTACGGACCTCCAATTGACAGAAGGCATGCAGTTACAGGAGCAGAGATGATAGGGAGCAATGACGGCATCGACAGACGTGAGATTTTGTGCCTCAATGTCTGCATGCCCACTTTTCATCCAAAAAAACCCTAATGCCTTCTAATTTACATCCCTCTGTGCGTTTAGGAGCTTCCATTTTTTTAAGAATATATATCCTACGCAAGCCTCAACGTGTGAGTGCAGTTGTTTCCATGTGAGGAAGACGAGAACATACCGGCTACTACGTGGGAAAATCTTCTTTCCCTTTCTCGAGAAGGAGGTGGCAATTACCACCTTCCTAGACTTACTAAAACCGCTGCAGTCACAGTTACAACCCTGCAAACTTCGCGTTTACTTTGCATCACCAGCACAATGTCTAATTCTTCTCACAACACGTCAGAAAATCGCAGCAGCAATGGCGGAGGGGTAAGAAACTTACAACCAGTTCTCTACTTCGGTTTTGGCATCCAGTACTTTGTCGTTCTCTAAAATTGTAGCATATTTCTTCAATTTGTATGGAGGGACCTTCATGCTAATCCCGCCCCTCTTCGTTGCAGGTTCTGCGCTCCTCGGCCACAGTTTGCTGTTGTATTCTACGGATAGAAAGCTACTTCAACATACTAAACTTGCTTCGCCTATAC
The DNA here is from genome assembly GCA_022496805.1 of Pohlia nutans. Lineage (NCBI taxonomy): Eukaryota > Viridiplantae > Streptophyta > Bryopsida > Bryales > Mniaceae > Pohlia > Pohlia nutans. The sequence goes on along the minus strand of CM040106.1, from coordinate 4,520,602 downwards.
AGACAAATCTCACTAGCTCCTCAGAAACTCTACGCGCAGAACTTACGTCAGAGTTCTTTTTTAATCGAGCGCTCCTTTGCAATTCTTTCCTATCCTCCTCTACAGCTCGGTTTAGCCATTCAAATTCTAAAGCTGCATGGCCTATCCAGAGAGTACAGAATCACAAAAAAAGAAAAAAAAACCGTATGCGCAGCGAGTGGAGATGTGTTACTCGCAGTTCTAGCGCTCCGTCACCACTCGTTGTGTTGTCTTCTAAATGCGCAGTGGTACTACGAAGTTCGTCACATGCTGCTGCAAGATAAAGACAACATAATCGCTGAACGTGTACAGAGTTAACAAAAATTGTGCAGATCACGTCGCTCAACTTTGGATGTGCTCAACTTTGAGGGAGTATACAGTTTTGGACTTGCCGATCATTACTTGGTAAGAGAACACAACAAAAGCCTATCGTGACCGACCTCTGTGTTTCCGGCGTCGTATTTATGTCATGCAGTTATGACTCCATTATTGCAACTCCACTACCCTGTACATGTCACATCAACCTTATTCATCCTCAATAGCCATATCAATGGTTAGTTTCCGATTCAAATTACCTATAACTTAAGTGCATTGTGTATAACTTGTGCATTCATACATGATTTACAAAAACTAAGATTTTTGTGTAAAGGAGGACAGGTAGTATTGGTTTTTCTAAAAAGACAATGGGGACTTGTAAAACATGAATTGAACAGGGATTTATCAATTGTACCCCTTTCTAATCATAAAGAAATTCCAAAAGTTTTAGGTGGAATGGGAATTGTTATTCCTTCAACGTCTCAAGGAATTATGACAGATTTTTGCTCGAATATGACAAAAATAGATTGGGTTTTTTAATATTGCTACAATGATTTCAGATTATGCAGATTTTGCTATTGTTTGAGTATTTTAACGTTGTAATGTGTCATATATGTGTTGTGTTGCAGATCCCATATTACAATTTGTATCCATTTCCAGAATCACATGGAACCCTCAGCAGGTATATTTTGAAGGGTTCAGGTACGTGCAATGGACTCTGTTATTAATTCTCGTCACTTGTCATAGTGTTCATGGAATGTATATAAAATTCTATAGTACCTAGCTTTCTCTTCCCAATTTGTCAATTCATGCACACTTGTATTAAGATAAAGATTTGAAATTTAGAAATTGACAGAGTCGGTGTATACGTGCTTTCAATATGGAAGTTTAGTGAGAACATCTGCTTGGTGTTCAATGAATCTGTATGTACAGGATAGAAGTCGTAATTCAACAATTCTATGCAATTCTGTGACCAATAGGCAGCTACTACATTAGTTCAATGTCTTTAGTCGTAGAACAAACATGGAATGTGAATATATGTAATTCCAGCCGTCAAAAACCAGTGCACGAGCCAGTGCATAAAGCAATTAAAATAATGTACCTCAAATTGGTGATACGGTTCATGGTTTTCAAGAAATCAATGATGTAAACACTTGCTTCGTTAAAAGTGCACATAGCCATATGCACTATTTTTTAGTGGTATGTGCACTGCATTTATTTTTACAAAAAAGGAGAAGGGGGGTGAGAACAAACCTACCCCCCTTTAAAATTTGCGCTACATTTTTTTTAATTTTAAAGAGGGAGGTGGGAACATACCCACCCCCCTCTAAAGTTTGCATTACTTTTTTTTTAATTTTTAGGGAGGGGGTGGGAACATGCTCACCCCCTCTAAAATTTGCATTACATTATTTTTTGATGTAATGTACATTCAGTTTTGGCACTTTCTAGGTAAAATATGACCACTTTTTTCAAACGTAGAAAATTTTAGCATGTGCATTATTTATATGGCATGTGCACTTTTAACAAAACAAATGTTATGACATGAAGGGTACAAGAATGATTTTTCCATGGGGCAGAATGGGGGGTTGTACTAAATCGGCTAAGTTTGGTATACAATTTTGATTAATTCATTCAGAAATAGATGAGGGATGTCAAATGGAAAAAAAAAAATCAGTTCTAAACTCATGATATAATCTGCTGATGTGCAAGAACCTTGTATGTAGTGCAGGTTTACAGAGTGGTTTTTCTAAAACTAACCGTACAGCAGGTACACTTGTAATTTTCAAAATTGTTGTCTTATTATATATGGTGGAAGATAGAACATACCATTACTCAATTGTAAGTGTTATTTGTAATTTTGTATATCGTAATTATGTTTTGGCAATGAGAACGTAAATTATTTTGTGTCAGAATGTACAACATTCATTGTACATTTATAAACCAGATAGTATGATTGTAGCTCGGTCAGATGTCCGCAAAATTATGTGTTCTTCAAGACTTATATGGTATACAGTACTCTGCAGTCATCCAATTACATGTCATTGAGTTGGACATTGGGAAGTGGCTTCAATGTACAATAGGGTGACATTCAAATTGGCCGTTTAGTAGTTCCAGGGATAGTGTCCTACACTGCTGCCAACTTTGACACCCTCCCCAAAGCTGAGAAATTGTTATTTTACCATGAAAATTTGGGGACATCATCATCATTATGTTGAAAACATGCATACCAAATTTCAAGTCCAGGAGACTTATACAAAAAAACTTATGAAAGATCTACCAACATGGGATAGCTGTGAGAAAAGTGTCACAGCTGCCAACTTTGACACCCTCCCAAGAATTGAGGAAATTGTTTTTGCCCATGAAATTTTTGGAGCAAAAACATTTTAATGTTGTTTGCATGTGTGGAAAATTTCAAGTCCAAAAGACCCATACAAAAAATAATATTCCAAATCTACCAACATATGTAGTTTTGAGAAACAAAGGGGAAAACCATTTTACTACTTCCAACTTTGACGCCCTCCTTAGGATTGAGTTTTTGTTGATACATAATGAAATTTTTGGCACAAGATCATCTCTACGCTGGTAACATGTGGGATAAATTTCAAAGCCAAAAGACATACATAAAAAAAGTTATTCCATATCTATCAACATGTTTCTCAAAACTACACATGTTGGTAGATTTGGAATATTATTTTTTGTATGGGTCTTTTGGACTTGAAATTTTCCACACATGCAAACAACATAAAAATGTTTTTTCTCCAAAAATTTCATGGGCAAAAAAAATTTCCTCAATTCTTGGGAGGGTGTCAAAGTTGGCAGCTATGACACTAGCTGCTATCCCATGTTGGTAGATCTTTCATAAGTTTTTTTGTATAAGTCTCCTGGACTTGAAATTTAGTATGCATGTTTTCAACATAATGATGATGCTGTCCCCAAATTTGCATGGTAAAATAACAATTTCTCAGCTTTGGGGAGGGTGTCAAAGTTGGCAGCAGTGTAGGACACTATCCCTGGAACTACTAAACGGCCAATTTGAATGTCACCCTATTGTACAAGCCCTGAACCATTCTGGTTGCAAATGATCATATGAAATTCAAATCATATGATGTAATCATTCCTACTTCTAAAAAGGAAAAAGTATTGTATATTCATTAGCTTTGAGTAGTCAGAACAGTTGACAATCGGCTTAATGCATGTCTTATCCTAAGTTGATTTAATCACGTTATCATCCACAAAGTGAATAAACACTCAGTCATTCTAGCCAGAGAAGATCATTTGAAATCAGGTGACCAAAATCAATCATTAGAAAGTCTGTAGATACTTTAGTATTGTGTATCGACTACGAGCCGACAGCCACTACAAAAAGACAAAGGTAATCTTATCCCTCCTCGTCAACATCCTCATCCATTATGGCGCTAATAACCCGGTTTAGGCTAGTCTATACCCGGTAGGTATAGACCCGGCAGGCGATACCCGGTAGTACAGGCTGGTACAGGCTGGTCGACCCAACAGACCCGGTCAACCAAGTCTGACACTGCTGTTAGACCAGTCTCCTATATGTACTTTCCCTCTCTTTGAGAGAGGTGTTGCTATACATTTTGTACATTAATGGCAGCCTCAGTTGTACTTCTTTCTTGTCTTAAACTTCTGTATGTGTTCTAGTATGTTAGACTACTGTGGCAAGAGTGTTATTTCCTGCTCTTGCATTGCTTATTGTATTTGAATCCTGGCTAGTTGCAGTAGTCTGTAAGTTATGCAGGAGTCGATTTGCAAGCATACTGGTGTTATTCCTAGTCGAAAGGACATCCTTCTTCATTGAAAACTCTCTTACTACTCCTCTCAATCTCCACTTACTAGTCTAAAGTCGGGTGTTATTGTGAGAAGTAGTCTCATTAGCTTAAGGTCGGTTCCTAGAAAAACCTCTTAACATTTGGCGACCATACAAAGTTCAGCTCAGAAACTAGCCTTTCTGTTGGTCTAGTCAGTAGTCGGTCCTGTTAACTACAGCTAGGTTCTATACATCCCTGGAAAACAGCAGTCATCTGCTTCCTACAAAAACATCATAGTCCTGAGAAAAATACAAAGCACGAGTAGTCATAAAATGCTTCGGAGATCATTGTGTGTGACAATCGGTCAGGATAGTAAAGAGTCGATAATACTTCTGACTAGGAATCTGAAAGAGCAGTCTGTAGAAAAGGTTTACGGTGCTAAAGAGCAACTGAATAAAACCACACAAAAGACTAGCCAAGCAGATCTCAGAGCCCGACCCCTACCTATGAGATCCAGATTTACATCTCAAATCCAGATCTAGATCTAGATCGGACAACTGTCATGTCACTAGTATGATAGGACCACGTACACGTGCTACCGGCTCTCCATTGCCACTAGAGCTAACTACTGAGCAGCTCATCAACCCCCGTTTCTATCGGGAGTGGCAAAACTTGCAGTCCAAGGCCATTCCACCGGTAGTAGTTCGCGATACTACCACGGAAATGGATCCCCGATTAACATACGAGATTCAGCGGCAAGTCTTAAAATCGACCTCTACCGGCCCATCCCTACGACACTACATGGAATTCACACAAGGAATGATGGATACCCCGGAAGGTACCATTTTTCACAAAACCTCCGTACCTAAGGGACGAGGCATCCCAACTCTCCCGAACCAACCCCTGGCTATACTACTGACAATGTATACCACGGCTTATCAGTACACCCGTCCAAGTGTGGCGTTCCAGACGATGTGCTACCCGCCTTCTCCGCGTAGGGTTCCAGACGACCGACTCGACTTATCGGAACGACCCTCCAGTGCGTATCAAAGATTAGTAAGGTACACTACCAACCCTCCCCTCATTTCTCATCAACGTCAGATAGAGATAAATCAACTACGTCGTAGTAGGGATGAATTAGACTCTCGCCTCGCAGGTCTCTTATCAAACCAGAACCCGGTGTCTGAGCAATTCCACTAGGAATACCAACCAAGTCGACAGGACCAGTTGACTATATTTCACTAGGAACCCAGTTCTCCTGGTCAAATGCATAGTCGACCAAGGACACCTAGAAACAAGAACCAGTATCCTACTGGCCCAAAAGACTTTGAGACTGACCTAGTTGATAGGATCAGAGATATCTATCAATCTAACCAACGAGGCGACCATGTAGCAGCTCAACCCACTCTGCCGAATATTTGTACACATACTCATGAGCCAAATATTCTTAACTTAGAACAGTCAAGGGTAGCCCAAACTACAACCCCCAGAGTGTCAATACCTAGGACTAGCTTACCATCTAGTTACCAAAACCAGCTTGCAATAGGCATTCTCATTACTTAGTCCAACAACCAACCATCGTTCTCACATGCCTACACCATGCTTCTACCACAGTACACTTACAATCGACCAATAGCTTCCCAGCCTTCAGTCCTACCGACCGTCAACCAGTACCAACCCACACTACCCATGTGTGCATTTTGTGGTTCCTACGATCACTATACTAGACAGTGCGTGATGTACAACCCCCGGTCGATGGCCTATTCGGTACCTGCGGTCCAGATCTAACCGCAGCCTTCCTACCCAGCAGCAGCACTCCTGACTTGAACGACTGCTCGAAAACCAGTAGCTATGCCTACCAACAAGGAAGGTAAGTGTGCCATTAGTCATATCCTTTGATTTCTAAATGCCCTTACTTGAATGGTGAAACCAATGCTGCTGTAACTATCGCGTTATTTGGAAACTCACTAGTGGACGCTGCCAACTACAACTGGTTCTTGACTCAACAAACGTCTTACCAACACCAAGACTTACATGGCATTCTTGACGCCTTCAATCACCGCTATGAGGATATCAACAATGACGACGAGGCATACTTACGTTTCCGAAGTATGAAACAAGATGCCAAAGAGTAGGTTTTTTGATTACTATGAGCGGATGATGAAACTCGCCAGCCAATTTGAGGTCCTTCTGGCTGATAATTTCCTACTAAGCAATTTCCGAGCTGGTTTGTTGAAGCAATTGCAGGTACCCACAGTCGGACTACCCAGTCGGACTACACAGTCGGACTTTTGAAGGAACTCGACTTGACCTCTACTACCGAGCCGAGAACACCAAGCAAGTATTCAACAACCGATGTAAGAAGACCGGCCATCACGAACGCGATTGCTGGCTCAAGCTGGAGAGCGAGATTGCCAAAAGGCGTGCAGCAGCAAATGCGACAGTCGTGGTAGCGGCAGCCACACCAGTGTCGACTACATCCGAATCGAGGGGTCGACCGCCCCGGGATGGCAGACCAGGACGTATATTTCCATGTTCTCTTTGCAAAACCCCGGAGCACCCGACACACATGTGTCCCATGCTGAAGGATCCGAAGGTAGTCAAATTCCTTAGTGAGCAGATGGAAAACAAGCCCAACACGTCTTTAGTCGTCATCGAAGAACTACCAAACACGCCTTGAGACGACCTAGCTCAACCGACTTTGGCCTTGGTCAAATAGGGCAACATCGCATTTGGCACGGTCCAGCAACAGATCCACGACCAATTGCAAGATTGCAAATTGCAGGTGTCCATCCGCGACTAACTACAGTTATCGCCGACCCTCAACAGACTCATTCGGGACCGACTTACTCATCCCGGCCTAGGGTCGACTCGAGAGTCACTATCCTAGACTATGGAGAGCGTGACGATAGCCGCTGCGGCAGTTATCAACAAGCACATGCCAGTAATCTCGGTCTCAATCTGCAAGAACATGGTAGACGACATTCTGATTGAGGGCGGATCCGGAGTAAATGTGATCATCAAAGACGAACGCTGGCGACTAGGACTTTTGAAGCCCTCTACCACGTTGTTCAAACTCAAGATGGCCAACAGCACCATAGCACGGCCCAAAAAATTGATACGGGATGTCAAAATTCATATTCATGGTATCCCCTACATGGTCACTCTTATCGTCATCGACTGCTCGACAATCAAATCAGGCTACCGGGTACATTCACAGTAACACGACCCAAGGAAACTGTAACCAGTGATTAATTCAACGCATTGTTAAGCAACAATCTTATCATATGAATTGATAATGCAATATAAATTAGTAACTACATATAATATATGTCATTATACAATATACTAAAGTTTGACGATGTTTGGGAAGTTATTGGTACTCCAAAACGACTAAAATAGGGTCGTAACCAGTCGTTAATAACGACTAAAATGTGCTAGAATGTTCAAAATATGTTGCAAAATGTCCTTAAATTTTTCTAATATCTACATAAATTGAAGATATTATTTTCTAAGCACTCATCAAGAGTCGTTATAACTGGGCGGGGTTGGGTCGTGTTACTGTGAATGTATCCTACCGGTTACTAGCCCAAGCCACCAGGCACGCTACCGCATGAACCTGAACTATGCACAAGCCGTAAAAGACGACTTAGAACGGCTCTTAAAGGCAGGGTTCCCAGCGCCAGTCGACCAGGCTACATGGCTATCACTAATAGTCGTGGTTCCCAAAAAGAAATGGAAAATTCCGAATATGTGTTGATTTCTGTCGACTCAATGTGGCAAACAAGATAGACCCGTACCCCCTCTTGTTCACAAACGAAGTACTCGACGCAGTCAAAGGCTACGAAGTCTATTCCTTCATTGACTGCTTTTCAGGCTTCCACTAGGTACTGATCCACCCGACCGACCGACCTAAAACAACTTTCACTACCGAATGGAGCGCATATCTATGGGTCCTTATGCTGTTTGGATTGAAGAACGCCCCGCCTACTTACCAGCGCATTGTCAACAAGATATTCAAAGACTACCTAGGCAACTTCATGAAGCTGTTCCTAGATGATTTCAGTGTCTACAGCAACATCGACTATCACCTACCGAAGCTTTGACTAGTCTTCAACCCATGTTGACAGTATGGGATAAGCCTCAACTCAGAAAAATGTATCTTCTATGTTCCTTCTGGTGTGATTTTAGGCTACATTGTCGGTCGGAAAGGCAAGTTTCCGGATCCAAAGAAGCTCCTGGCCCTAGTCGACATGCCAACCCCAAAAGACGTCAAAGCCATTCAGACGTTCAACGGAGTAGCCCAGTTCAACCGATGTTTCATAAAAAATTATGCAGCCATCATGGAGCCCATCACCAAGTTGACCAAGAAAGGCGAACCATTCGACTGGACGCCAGCTTGCGAGGCAGCATATCAGATCATCAAGGACCGATACCACACTGCATCAATCCTGATTGGAGTCGACTAGTCCCTCGACTTCCACATACACATAGACGCATCTGACAAAACAAGCGAGGCGATGCTGTCAGAGAACCCGACCGGCAACATCGACCAACCGATAGCCTACGCTTCACGACTACTCAACAAAGTGGAGAAGAACTTTACACAACAACCGAGAAGGAAGCCCTCGTGATGGTTTATGCCATCAAGAAATTCTGACATTACCTCCTAGGTAACAAATTCGTATTCTATGTCAACCACCTAATACTCCAGTATTTGATCATCAAACCACAAGTATGGGGTCGACTCACACGCTGGCTACTACTTTTTTTTAAATTTGACTTTATTGTGGTTTATAAACCAGGAAAAACGCATGGAGTAGCCGACGCATTATCAAGGAATGAGGATGCAGAGTCAGCCATATGCATACCCGACGAGGCAATCGACGCGCAGCTGTTTTCTACCAAGCCCGACTGGCTACACCCGATATTCAACTACGCGACTACCGGGACCTTTCCAGTCCACATGCCGAAAGAGGCTCGCAAGCGAATAGCTCACAAATCCATCTCATACCAAGTACTCGACAGCCAACTGAACCGACTCGGCAAGGACCACCTACTCCGACAAGTCCTAACCGGCAGCCAGCCTATCACAATCCTCCATGTATTACTCAAGGGCAATGCTGGAGGTCATTTTTCTCATGACATCACGATGAGAAAAATACTAGACGCAGGCTATTGGTGGCCGACTCTGCACCAAGACACTCTTCGGTACTGCCAGTCGTGTCATGAATGCCAGATGACAGACGGCTTACCTAAAACAGTCTCTTCCAAGCTCGTCACCCAACTACGAGCCGAACCTTTCATGAAATGGGGACTAGACTTCATTGGCCCAGTCAAGAAGACCCGACATATTGCCTATCAATACATTTTGGTGGATACTGACTATGCCACCAAATGGGTCGAGGTTAGAGCTCTCCGAGGGCACCGCCAGGGAAACCGCACAGTTTCTTTACGAGGAAGTCCTTACCAGGTTTGGATATCCACTCCACCTAGTCAGCGACCAAGGTGCCGATTTCATCAATAGCACGATCCACACTCTCATCGAGCATTTTTTACTTCGGTGCAGGACTTCCACGACATACTACCCGCAAGGTAACGGCCAAGCGGAGTCGACCAACAAGCTCATAGTCAGGATGTCCAGAAGTTAGTCAACGAAAATTGGACCGACTGGGACTTACTGCTCTACACGGTCCTCTTTGCGTACCGCAGAGCATACAAGGTTGTCACGGGTCATACTCCATTCCAATTAGTTTATGGTCTCATACCATTGATGCCTACCGAGTACATAATCCCGACCCAACGGTCGACAATGACTACCAACTTCGCTCCCCAGCGAGTACTAGCAGCCCGCGTTGCCGACCTCGAGAAATTAGACGAGACTTGACTAGCAGCGGCCATTCACAATGGCGCAGAGCAGTGGAACCGAGTAGAATCGGCCCAGACCTTAGGTTAGTCGACTTTATACAACGTAGGCGACTACGTCCTATGGCACCAGAAAGGTACACATTTCCATGCTGGTAAACTTCGTAGCAAATGGTTCGGTCCGTGTCGAGTGCAGTATGCCCTTCCCAACAACACTGTCCTCGTAGTCAGCCTCCAACACTTTGACCTTGACCCGATTGTTGTCAATGTCAACAAACTCAAACCTTATCGAGTCCTAGACGATAACTCCCCTTCAGATTTGTCTAGCCCACTCACTAGTAAATCAGAGACCAGGACAACCCTAGAACAGAATGAAGATGTGCCAAGCCGACAGAAGCCGGTCCATGTAGCCCTAGTCACAGTCGGTCGACTCAACTGGTCAACCCGACTGGTCAAACCCTAGTACAACAGCCGTATTTATGGCCGCCGTCCTCACCTATCACATCAATTTTGAATGCGAGACCAATAGGGTAAGTTTTTAGCACTATGGACGCGCCCCTCCTTCCTCCTTTTGCTTTATCGCCGTTTTCCTTGGTTTCTCCTCTCCTTGACTGCTACACCGCGGCCATTGCCATCTGCATTCTTAGCAAGCAATTTCAAAAGCCGAGAGTAGACGAACAGCGTAGAGTAGTCAAGGGAGCCCGTAGCCCGACTGTGCGAGCAGTAGACGAGGGTTGGGATAGTAGTAAACGGCTGCGCTCATCGCCACTACAACTGACACCGAGCGAGCCGACTTCGAGGCCAGCCCGGCCATTTTCTTGTTTCCTTGTGTGCAGATTCCCAGCCGATCGATCGATGGCTAAAGGCAAGTTGACCAAACGCGACCTGCGTCCTCTCTTTTGTCGTCCGCACCACCGGCATACGAGATCCTGATTCGCACAAAGCAAGGGCTCTACAAAACCCTAGCCTTTCAAACGATGCGCCCAGTTTGCGAATGGCGGGAGTACGCAGTCGACAACTCGACCGAGGCGCAATATATCAAGTCAATCGACGTCTCCCAGTTTGTCGCACTGGACTGGGACAACCCCCGACGCGCACCACGCATGTAGCTGATCGACGGGTTCGTTAACGCCGCGGCAGTCGACTCCATAAACAAGAAGATAGAGGCCCGCGTCCGAACTCAATTGGTCACCATCGACCCGATTGTCATCCACTAAGTATTAAAGCTCCCATTTGGCATCTGTATGCAACCGATTCCGCCCGAGGAGTACCCACGGGGTGGACTGGAAGAATATTCCGCCGCCGGCAAAACTGCCGAAGGTTTGAGCATCTGCCACAAGAAACCCGAACACCATAAGCGACTGACGGCGTTGATTCAGGGCCTTGGGTACAAACGCAAGATGAACTACATCAGCACTTACATACTCGACGTCCTCTGCACGGTCGAGTCCGTTATCAACCTGGGACATACAATGGGACTGGGCGACATGGATGTTCAACTCGCTCGCCATCGACATCAAGACAATGCAGATCCAAAAGACCACGATCTTCCCTTTGGCCGAGGTATTGGACTTACTCCTTGATTCTCATTTTCCTAGCACTGAACAAGAGTATATGCACCAGATAGTCGCCTAGCAGAACACAATCAACCGACGTCGTCAGTGGAAGAACTCGGAAAACAACTCCTGCGGACCCGACTACATACTCCTCCAAGGCGGACTCGGAGCCGAACGAACATTGAAGGCCCCCATCACGCCTCCCCGACAAGTCGACCAGGGCGCAACATCGACTGCCTTGCCCATGAGACAGCAGGCCACTCTTGACACGACAGCACCCGCGGTCGACACCCTCCCAAACCAGAGTTGACCGATCTTGACTCGACGGGAGACACGCCTACAACGCAAGCGGGACCAAAATCAAACAAAAAAGCGTGCCAAGCGTGGTCGACTCGTCCCCTTGAGCTCCATTATAACTCCAAGGGTCGACCTGACTACATCCGACAGGGATGCTCGGTCGACTGCACCACCGCAAGAGTCAATTCCAGGTGGAGCCTCCCTTCTAGACACTCTTCCAACATCATTGACTGACTTCAAGCCACTCAACCTCGAAGCGGCCTACAACCCGACGCCGTCTGGAGAATTTTGTCAGCTACCGCCCTAACACGTGACGTCACCCGTGGTCAATCAACCAACACCTGACTCACCAGAAACACGTGCCGCAACGTTATCCATGACCTGGCGCCAACGACTGAGCGACTTACGAGGGTCAGTGACTAGACTCAAAGATGCCGGCTCCAGAGTTGACAGTCCTTTCTTAGATGCTATTCAATCAGAGGAAGCCCTCCACGCCGAGCTCCACCGCACCCGGATGGAGCGCAGTGAACTTGCCAGCGACTCCATAGCTTTCAAACAGCAGGTCGACACCCTCACTAGCACCCTCGACCGCAAGGAGACCGAGTTGGCGAACATGCACACCACACTCGCCAACATCACCAAGGAGAAGAGCTAGAGCAAGCTCACAGTAGCCAAGTTGACGGTCCACCTCAAAGTTAACCAACAGGAGGCACGGAGTCAGCAGAGCCTGCTCGTGATCGTCCAAAACCAACTCAAGTCGGTACGAACCGGGGCAGTAGCGGCCCAGCTCAGTCTTCAGAAAGCTTGGGAAGAGACAATCGACTCCAACAACCGACTCGAACTATTTTTGAAGGACAACAAGGAGAAGTCTCGACATTTCATAGCGCAAGAGCCTATCCTCCACAAACTTTGAGCACGCACATACCGTCTTCGTGTGAAGGCAAGAAACCAAACCAAAATTCTCCTCCACAGCCTCAGCACCAACCGCAACCAGCTCCACATGTACCCCCGGCAGCTCGACCAACTACCGCTCAACCACCCCGACTTGGAGCTTCCACCAGTCGACAAAGAAGAAGAAGAAGATAAGAGCCAGCGCGAGCCCAACATTTCACTCTGGGAGAACCAGTCGACTAACGACGACAAGGTAGCGACTACCAATGTCAAGCTGAGCGCATATGTAGACGCGGACGACAGCGAGTCGACCAACGAAGTTGAGGGCGAAGACCAACAGCAGGAGGAACAGCAAGCACCACCGGACGACCCACAAGAAGAGGAGCAGCAACAACCACGAGCTTAGCAGCAGCCACCTACCAAAGGAGAGCGACAGCCTCCACCACAGCAATAGCACTGCAAGCAGTTCCTAGCACCCGACCAGACATCGGCAGCAAGCACACCAACAGCAGTCGACACTCGAGTCGACTCACCCACCACATTCTCTTCACTACAACAGTTCTTTGGCTTCGACTTTTCGGGGATGCCTTCAGGAATCACCTCCCCCATCATGACCTATAACTCCAACGACATCAATCAATGACGAGTCGACAGTAGTACGGGTTGACTACTCGTTGACGTCTCAACCGCGGGTAATTTTGTCGCTCTTTGTGACCGTTTTCCCTAGTCGCCAACCGGATTAGACTAAAGTCCACAAGAGTGTACTTAGCTTAGAGGGAGGGCAATGTTAACCGAATATTTGTTGGATATTCCCTTAGGCTCTGTACAAGCTAGTCTATACCCGATAGGTATAGACCCGGCAGGCGATACCCGGTAGTAGAGGCTGGTCGACTCGACTGACCCGGTCGACCAGGTCTAGCACTGTTGTCAGACCAATCTCCTATATGTACTTTCCTTCTCTTTGAGAGAGGTGTTGCTATACATTTTCTACATCTTCTTTGTTGGCAGCCTCAGTTGTACTTCTTTCTTGTCTTAATCTTCCGTATGTGTTCTAGTATGTTAGACTACTATGGCGGGAGTGTTATTTCCTGCTCTTGCATTGCTTATTGTATTTGAATCCTTGCTAGTTGCAGTAGTCTGTGAGTTATGCAGGAGTCGACTTGCAAGCATACTACTGTAATTCCTAGTCGAAAAGGCATCCTTCTTCATTGAAAACTCTCTTACTACTGCTCTCAATCTCCACTTACTAGTCTAAAGTCGGGTGTTATTGTGAGAAGTAGTCTCATTAGCTTAAGGTCGGTTCCTATAAAACCCCCTTAACAAACATGTCAATGCTTGCAGGAACTTCTTGGAGAAGACACGGTTCTTTTTGTCATTTTTGTGTCCAACATTCTCTAACAACCATCCCCTTGCCGTCATTTTTTATTTTCATAGGATTCCGCCATTCCAGCTTAAAATTCCCCTAATTTGGACCAAAAGTTAAATTTCACCCTCGACGTTTTCACAGCTACCACTGCCTTCGCTATCAAGGTCTTCATGTGACTCATCATTCTTCCTCCATTTCCTCATCTTCAAATTTGATCTACTTCAAAGTAAATAGTGTCAATTGGTCGCGAATAGGATGACTTTAAGTTGGAGTGGGATCAACCGCTTTGATCTTGTCTCCTTTTTAGAGGATTTCGTACCTCATAGAATCACCAAAGGTCGCTAAATTAAACATCTTCTCTTATCAAATGGGTATTTAGAAAATTACATCTAGTGTAATATATATCTGGAAGTGTATTTTCAGGACCTTTCCAACAGTATATTACACAACCTATGATTCTCAAAATTGCAGTTGCAAAACACGAATGAATTGGCAGCTAGAAACATGTATTGGCTGGAAGTTGATAGACAAATACAAGTCATGTCATACACTGTTGGAAGCGTCTTTTCAAGACTTTTCTGACGGTATATTACACGCCCTATGATTCTCAAAATTAAAGTCGTAAAACAAGAATGTATTTGTAGGTGGAAATATGTATCGGATTACAGCCGATAGTCAACTACAAGTCATTAAATATACCGATGGAAGCATCTTTTCAAGACCTTTCCAACGATATATTACACGCCCTATAATCCTCAAAATCGCAGTCGCAGAACAAGAACAAATTGAGAGCTAGAAAAATGTATCGATTGGCAAGTGATAGACAATTACAAGTTGTGTAATATACTGTTGGAAGCATCTTTTCAAAACCTTTCTAATGGTGTATCATACACCGTAAAATTTTCAAAATTGCAAGGGCAAAACAAAGAAGACTTTGTAGCGAAAACATGTATCGGTTTATGAAGAATTACGTATCAGGTGGCCAATAATTTAGAAAATGGTACTCATAGAAAGCAAAATATAGAAGTTGAAATCAATTTAAAAAAGTTCTCAAAAAAATACTTTAGAGCAACTAAAAAGTAGATTAGACTAGAAAAGTTGTTTAAAATTGAAAAATATTTAAAACTATTGAAATAGGCATTTTGAATAGAAATTGTTTTGAACAATTAGGAAGCTTAATTTATTGTTGACACACTAAAATCCTAAAACAGAATCTTGAAATCCTTTGAGAAACTCACATTACAACCCTGAGAATCAACCTTGACAACCATGCACCGGCATCATTGCAAAGTCAGTCTTTACCCGATCAACTAATAGTCGTTAAACATACACAAAAATCCTCAAATTCACACACATATAGACAATCTTCATACTCGATCACACATATACACAATCCTCAATCTCACACTATACACACTTGCGCACATGCTCACAACCTAAATTTGACACACGAACATTCCAGAATTGAGAGAGGAAATGGGAAATGTAAACAAAACAAAATGAGTAAACGGATTCCAAATTGGCGCCCAATTCAAGATCATTTCAAACTCGAATTGGAGCAAAGTTTTTTGGCACCAAATTTTTGAATGAAGAATTGATTAAAAATTCTTGGAATGTGAAAAAAAAGCTACTTATTGTGCATACATTTTTGCATGGATGGAATTCTTGTGGATGAATGAAAAATTATGTAGGAATGGCATTAGCAGGAGCAAATAAATGAAGAATGTTGGCGATGGGCGGATAGGACAACTGGAATGGATGAGAGTTTTCAATTTGGCAGCGAATGATGTGACAGATAGGAGGTACATGTCCCATCATCACTCCAACCTTCTAACCTCCCATCACTCATGATGGTTGGAGGTTTGGGTTGAGGGGGGGTCATTTTTCTCCTCTCATTTCTCTACTCACTCTCTCAGCTCTCTCTTTTTCTTTGCACTATTTTCCTCTCTCTCTCTTTCATTGTCGGCTGTCAGCAGATTTCTTCCACCTACTTAAGTTTTTGAATTCGTTTTAGTTGATCACTCAACACATTGCAAAGAATAGCCAGTAGAAATCGATCTATTGTCGGGCAGCCAATACACAGCGTTGAGCAGCTGATAGCTTTAGAGATGTAGTCCATAACTGCTTCAAAGGTAAGATATCTTTTTGACTTTACATTGTATTGGCTACCAACCGCTATATCATATTTGTATTTGCTGCCAATCGACACAAAAGGGAAGTGTATCGGCTGCCAGCCAATACAATGCCCTTATTAGTTAGTTACAAAACAAAGTTCAAGTTTCGGGACCTAGGTGTAGAGTATATGAGACAAAATTTTGTGGTTTTGAAACACATTTGTATAGATTTGAATCATCATTTTTAATCTAAATAGAAAACATTTTTAAACTTATGATTCTATGAGTTGAAACTAATAGTTTAGTGACTATTGTATCGACAGGCAGCCGATACTGACTAGCCTCAACTGCAGTCACTAAACCAGTTCAAAATTTTCTTTTTTGTTTTGCGATTGCGATTTTGAGAATTTCAAGGTGTGTAATACACCATTAGAAAGGTTTTGAAAAGATGCTTCCAACAGTATATTACACAACTTGTAATTGTCTATCGGCTGCCAGCCGATACATTTTCTTAGCTGTCAATTTGTTCTTGTTCTAGGACTGCGATTTTGAGAATTATAGGGTGTGTAATATACTGTTGGAAAGGTTTTGAAAAGATGCTTCCATCGGTATATTAAATGACTTGTAGTTGTCTATTGGTTGCTAGCCGATACATATTTCCACCTATAAATTCATTCTTGTTTTGCGACTTCAATTTTGAGAATCATAGGGCGTGTAATATACCATCGGAAAGGTCTTGAAAAGACACTTCCAACAGTATATGACATGACTTGTATTTGTCTATCGGCTGCCAGCCGATACATGTTTCTAGCTGCCAATTCATTCTTGTTTTGCAATTGCAATTTTTAGAATTATAGGTCGTTTAGTATACCGTTGGAAAGGACTTGAGAAGGCGCTTCCAATGGTATATTCCATGACTTGTAGTTGTCTATCGACTGCCAACCAATACATATTTCTAGGTGCCAATTCATTCTTGTTTTACGACTGCAATTTTGAGAATCATAGAGCGTGTAATATATCGTTGGAAAGGTCTTGAAAATAAGCTTGCAATGGTATATTACTTGTTTTATAATTCCTTATTGGGTGCCAGCCGACAAGAGGAGTTTGTGCTTATACAAATGGGCTCAAGCTTCCGGCCCACGCCAAGTTTGAACACCAATTTGATGAATCCATTTCTTTGGAGGCAGATTCTGCAGATTTGGTGCGTAAAACAACTTTCTTGTCTCTTTTCTCCTCACTTATCTTCTCAACATTTTCCACTACCTTCTTTCCAACCTTCTCTTTAACATTGTCATCAACGTTTTCCTCACTACTTTTCTTCCTCGGACGATATTGCTGCCCTGGTTGATTTTCTACTCTTAGGTGAAACCAGAGGCTATGTAGGTTCTCTACCTCTTTTTGAAGTTGGAGACCTTGATAGAATTGAGGCCTTGAAGGTCGTTACTTCTAGTTCTATGCTAGTGAATCTTTGAGCATCTCCAATGAAGGAGGTTGTAACATAAGTTATTGAAACCGTGTTGGGATCTGAAGTCGCAATAACTAGGGAGGAATGGAGCACGGGAGAAAAGAAGGAATTTAGCTACATTAAAAGGTACATGAAAGAAGTGAATCTTATCGTCCGGCAGCCGATAGAACTAACACCACTTTGGTCTGAGCTTTGTTGTAGTCAAAATAAAGGAGATCATGTAGAGTATCATGCAACACTTACATCGATTGGTGTTCGGGGCTCTGGCCTTTCAAATGCTAAAGCTGCTTGTGGAAAACATGCTTAGAACGAGGATTATGAAGAATGTGCATTTTGCAACATGACAAAACGCGACTCACCAAATAAACTTCTATCTTCCATTTATTCTTAGCAAGAGACTCCGAAATGACTTCGATAGACTAGAGGTTTGCTCTATACAAACAAGTTTTAGTGTGGACTTATAGATTTTGGATAATATGTATTTCAATTTTATATTAGTTACATAGTTTAATTTGGTCCAGCTGTTACAAATAAAAACATTCTATCATTGCAAGAACTTAGCATCGTAGTTTAACTCAATTATATATTGTATCAACTAATAGCCGCAAGGATTATGTATCAGCTGTATACGAACATAACTTACTCCAGATTCACAAAAGGGATTTGAGGAATTACAAGCCATGTAAAATATCAACCTTGAACACCCATCAACCTCTTAGAGAAGGATGTTCAACTTTTCGGCTGTCAGTTGATATATAATTTTTAAATTTTGACTATGTTTATTAGATAGATACCATATAACCTTTATAGCTTGTCATAGATTTTGAACTCCTAGTCATCAAATAATTGTATATTTTTTAGGGCTTTTAAGGTTTTAGTGTAAATTCTATTTCAATCACGTCCCTAGTGGTCATTCATTTAAAAGTACTCATGAATTTCACATCAATTTTTGTTGTTGGCCAATAGCTGATATGATTGTATTTCAGTGCATGTCAATTCCTCCTATGAGGTCATCTTAAAAAATTTAGAATTGGTAATTTGATAAGCATGTGGAAGTTACTGTGGGTTGAGGTAAAACGCAGCCCGGATGTGAAAACAACAGGGAAACGGGTACGGTTCACTAATACATTAGAAATCTGTCAATCTAATGATGCACAAGTGTTGACTGTTGTGATTTTTTAAAATTGAATAGAATACCGCATATGGTTGTGTTTAGGGTAAAACATATTGTCACACATTGTTGCACGTTTGATAACTCTAAATATCTATTTGCATTGTTCTATATAGTTTCGCAAAAATCAACGTAGTTTGTTTAAGTTGTGAGAAATGATTGGATGTCAACTGTTGCAAAGTGAAATATTGGTTTCATTTATTAACTTTTGCTAATTTTAAACACGCGTAAATACAAATGGTAACACGTGTTTTGCAATTATTTAAAACTTGCACAATCGCGTCTAGTTATTGAAGTTGTGTTGCTGACGTGCAGATCCAAATTATATATTAGAAACCCGGTTTGTAACCTTCATGTGATAGTGTTGTCTGAATTTATTTATTTATTTATTTATTTTGTAAATATGTACTCCTTTGACCCGGCCCTAAATTAAATGAAGGAGGCGGTAAGGAAAAAACATGAATTAATGTGTTATAAAACATTACTTCTTCCACTTTGATGACGTTCGGTCCAGAAGAATCATTGAAGAGCTTGATGTTTAGTAATTATCCATGTAGTCAAATTTCAAAAAATAGCTTTTTATCATCTCACAATGAATTTGTTAGCATTTGACGTAACTTTGCATATTTATCAGAACTGCGAATTTTGTTTTTAGAATTTGAAATTTAGTGTGATTCGTTACAACTAGTCATTCTATTCTAAACTTAAAAAAACCAAATTTTTCAATAGAGCGAACATCACTACTTCCTCCAAATCGTAAGTTTTCTAACGTACAGTAGACATTGTATAAGTGGTTTTTAAAAAAAAAGGAAATTTCTCACTGTTTTCAAAGATTGAAACGTTATTAAGTGTTAGAGGCATACCAAAAATGCAGTTAATGTACAAATTAAATGAAGGCAATTGTAAATGTCAACATGGAGATCGATCACCTTTGTACAGTTGGATTTATCATATTTTATATTAGGTATTTTTAATTATTTTTTCACAATTTTCCCTTGGAATATATGTGATTAGACATCGTGGCCCTCATAAACAACAAAAAAATGTAAGGTATTGTAATGAAATGGGAATAACATGCTCTGTGAGATGGTGTGGTTCCCATTGTTTGAATGTACTTATTTTGGGAAAATCATGTTTTACGTCTCGCTAACTGAATTACAGATGAAACTTGACCTGAATATACTAATTGGGTGATTTTCCCGGAATTCATAATGTAGCATTTTAAGAATTGTAACCCTACAATATATATATAGTAAACTTGCACATGAACCAATGGAAATTTATGTTTGGGAAAACTGTCTATTTTAATTTGGCCGAATGAGGATCAAACAACTTGAATCTGTTCATCGTCCACATATTGGACGCAATTGCGGCAATTGGTTAATTTGCACAATCTTGTGCTTTTCTCTGTGATGCCTTATTCTATGAATTTTGAGTTCCCGTTGTTTTATGATATTTTTATTTTATGAGGTTACATATATATGATATTTCATAATGTGTATTTTATAGACATATTATGTAGTCTTGTTTCTATGCTTTTAGTACTTTCTACTACAGTGATCTTTCTAATTCTGTGATCCACTTTTACTGATTAAATATTATTTTTTCTCTTTGTTCTGATTTTTGTTCGAGCTTTATTTATACTATGAAATGCTTTGTCATTGTCTTCAGAACTCGGAACGCTTGGTATTTGACTACCTAGGGTTTATCAATGCCTCGTCCAGATGGCATGGGAAATTGCACGTTGATCGTGCTGAGATGTCATGATATGTCAGAGACGACATCAAAGACAGCATTATCTGAAACAAGAACTCAACGTAATGTACATGTTTCACTAGACATCCAGTTAGATGTTAAAAATTATATCCTCCTGTCTGTTGTGTAGACGACTTCGACATACGTCATGACGTTGAGGAGTAAAAAATCTGTCGGTGTCCAAGTCTTATACAACATCGACAACGACATCCGAATTGGGACCGCACATTCATATTTACACCTCCAGAACAACATTGTCTATAACATACGCCACGTCTATATTGACAATCGGCGGAGCATATGCATCAAATACACATGTGTGGTTGCAAGCTACGGTCACCCAAGCTTTTTGTCGCGGCTCTGCACCTGCAAATCTTTAAAAATCAATTAAGACAAATATAACAATGATTTTGAAAGTTCCAAAAATTTCCTACATTCCAAAAACATCTTAGAATTCTCGAAAATAAAAATTTCTTAAAAGCATTTGTTATATTTGTATTAATTGATTTTTAAAGATTTGCAGGTTCAGCGCCGCGACAAATAGCTTGGGTGACCGTAGCTTGCAACTACCCACATACGTAGAAGTTACCATCCCATCGGACATTCAAAGATGGGCGTCAATGCTACTGGACAACATCGACTTCAGCATCCTCACCGTCACCAAATCAGTGCGGTTGATGGACAATTTGACATCAACCTCAGCATCGACACAGACCATTTCGATCAAAGTTGAGTTCAGTGCACAAAGTTATCCGACTACTCCGTGCAGTGTTGTTATTTGCCGTAACATATAGTACTTAGTATTTACAAATGACATGGTGTCAGTCCATTGCATTTTTTGTGATACAATCAACAATAATGACAATGATTTGCAAGCCGGGGAAAAAATGAGATCCATTTGTCATTCTTCTTGTTGAGTAGCTTGTTGCGGTGCAGTGTCGGTTGCTGCTGTCACGTATCTGCCGCCCTCAGTAGCTGGCCTTCTTTCAAGCTCAGTTTCCAGCATGATAGGATGTAGGCCGTCAAAGTTCTCATCATTGTCGACGTTAACCATGGTGGAGGCGGGCTGTGAAAGTTGCAATGGTCGACGCTGACCCCTGACATCTGTTCGGCACACCATCTTCCATCCCCGTCTCGTTGGATCATCAGAGAAAAATACTTGTTGGCAATGCAATGGGAATGCAAATGAATTGGCATGCACCCTCCTGTCCATATGGTTGAAGTTTGCCACGGTGAATCCATATTTATCCAGCTCAATGTTTGGGTATCGAGAATCCCGTGATGCCTTCACCCAATCGCACACAAGTACCATGGTGCAGTGATTTCGGTAATCCAGCTCCAATATTTCTTCTATGTAGCCCACACACTCTTCGGTTCTTTCTATTAGCCTGCCATTGCAAATCCCCCAACTAAGTTGTTCTGTGAAAGTGGCTACCACACACGAGTCGCGAGTGATGAGCCCACCTTTGGAGCTCCGAACACGCAAATGCATCCCAAATGCATGCATGAGCCGGTGTGAGGTAGCGTACTGCTCCGGTGGTTGGAAGTACTATATTACGTCGTCGTCAAGTTCTTGGCCAGCACGCTGCGCATCTTTCACCCGTGCTGTCAACCAGTTTGCAAAAGGGGGCAACTCGCTCAATTCAGGGGGGTACCGACATGGTGCAGAAGGGTGACGACGACGTGCCTGTACTCGGTATGCCTCTCGATCTTGCCAATTGCGTCCTTTGGCAGTAACGTATGCCCTGTTTGACAAGGCAAAACTTCCGCTGTTAGACATGTTGTAGGATTTATTAGAGCAGAAGAAGAAACAATCATGTGACTGAAGAATTTTTGTTGAGCATTTGTTTCAGCAAGGTGTGTTTGTTTTGATGCTACGTCGGACATGGGTTTAGGCATGGACAAAAGGCATAGCTGTTATGTGAGATGTCCGTCCAAACATCAGGGTTGACTTCTATCTGTTGAATGGGTACCACAGCATGACTGATATGAACATGGCATACTACATAAGCGTGACATTCAAGCAGGGTGACCCTCACGTTATGTATGAAGGTTTAGGGACTCATTCTTGTCAAGGTTCTACGCACAGCGCATTGTCAATGCGTAGCCGCGCACCTTGTAAGACATTTTGTGCTTCATGAGCTCGTTTCGGGTCAAGATTTCGTCATTCATGGTTGGCTCTTCCTTGGGATCCCATACACGGTGCATTGTTGCTTTGTATTGTTTCATATACTCCGTACACCACCCAAGCGTGTCCTCCATGCGATACCCTTCAGCTATGCTCCCTTCTGGATGGGCTAGGGTCCTCACATAATCTTTCAAGGTCTTCATGTACCTCTCAATTGGATACATCCAGGGGCAGTGGACAGGCCCACATATGAAAAGTTGCTCAACAAGGTGTACTGGGAGATGCGTCATGACGTTCAGAATTGTTGGCGAAAACTCCTTCTCTAGCACGCAGGTTGCCATAATCACGTTTTGCATCATTCTGTCCTTGTCATCTTCTCAAATTTCTTTCTGGCAAATTTTCTGGAAGACTATGCTGATTTTTATGATTGCCATGCGTACATCTTCGTCCAAATATTCCGAACAACCACCGGGAGTATCTACAAATCATGAAAATCCAAAGCACAGTAAGAGGTAACACTTTTGAGGCACGCTAAAACATGCTTGTGATAGCGTAGGTTATTTGACGTCCTTGTTCAATCTATCAATGTTTGCAATAACATGTACAAAACGAGATGTCTCTCTTGGGATGTGATCTCGAGCATCTATCAAATCGTCTAGACATAACGAACGATGTTTTCTATGACATCATGGACAACACACCATGCTAAGGTGGACACAAAGTTATAAGAGTCGTGTTATATAGAGAGTGTTATGAGCCAATTTCTATACTGCTTTTTTGAGGTTTCTGTCAATACTTGTTGCATGAGGACATGATAGGCTTCTTGGAGGCTGCAGCCAAACCTCTTGCCGCATACTCAAGTCCTCCATATCTTGACGACTTCCCGGATTGTCGTTCTTACCAAAAAGCGTCTTCAATATATTCTTGCACAAGATCTTCTCACAGTGCATGACGTCTAGGACATGTCGGACCTTCAAATGCTGTGAGAAAAGACAATGCATTTCTAATTAGAAGTGCAATTGAATTTTCCAATTACTATGCGGTTGACCAGCGGTTTCAAGGCTTCACGAAACACTGCTCTATTATCTGTCATTTTCACAGACGTCTTCCGAAATGTCCACTATGACATTGCACATGTCAATAACAATGTTCTTGCCAACGTCTCAAGAGGTGTGCCGACTTCCAGAACGACAACATGCAAGGCAGACAGAGTGTCAAAGAGATGGCACAGATGGTGTTTTTTGACTTTACAGTGCAACTGCAGATACCTCTGGATCCAAAGCGGCTGACTCGCAGCTCAATGTACTTCATACAGTGAGCTGAAATGTTAATCAAGTTACCTGCCAGTATGGAAGTTCGAAGAGAGCACTCAATCTTTTCACGCTTGTTGTGTGCACTGGATTGTGTTTTCCATCTTCTTTGCCACTCATATCCAAGTATGATTGCCGCTACGGAGCATACCTGATCACGTCCACCCCTGACACTATTGGAAGTTTTCCTCGGTGCTCAAGCTTGCCATTAAACCTCTTGTTTCAACGATATGGATGGTGACGAGCTAGATACATGCGGGTTCCTCCATACACAATCTTTGAACCTCTCGTGGTTTGATCAGGTAGCAGCTCACCTGTCTTTGCCATCCTCACCTCCGTTGAAGGGCCACAACACGGACAACCTTTGTAACCCCTGCAACATAAGCGTGAAATGAGGCCGTACGCTGTAAAATCGGAGATGGTCCACATCAACAACCCGCGTAGGTTGAAACGTCGAGACTCTTCTGGAGAGGAGAAGTCTAGTGTTGGGACGCCTCCCCATAGTTCAAGGAGCTCCTTCAACAGAGGACGCAGGAAAACGTCAATGTTTTTGGCAGTTGGTGATTGCTTGCCTGAGATCAAGATGCACAATGAAATGAAAAACTTCTTTGTGACAAACCAAGGCTTCTAATTGTATATCAAGATCACCACAGGCCATGTCGACCAATTCGTATTGTTGAGCTTGAAAGAGTTAACTCCGTCCAATGCCAAAGCCAACCTCAAGTTCTTGCTATCCGCGCCAAAGTTGTTGAATGAAACGTCTGTGTCGATGTGCTTCCACGCAGGGCTGTCAACAACCGATTGCATGATGTTGTCGTCGCTGACATGTTTTGTGTGACCCGTCAACATGCAAGAAGTTTTTTGAGATTGCCACATCCGTTTCAGCCTAGGTATCAAAGGGAAGTGTCGAATCACCTTTGTTGGGATACTGTTGGTGCCTTCCATCAATCGTGACTTGAAACAATGAGGGCATGTATTCAGCTCTGCATGCTGATCTTCATAGAGCACACATCCATCAGGACACGCATGTATGTTGTTGTAGTTCAAGCCCAACTTGCGGATGGTCTTGCGGGCTACATAATGACTACCTGGCAGCTTGTTGCCCTTCGGTAGCAAGTCTTGTGACAAAAATTGCAACAATTCATCTGTGAACTTGTTACTGACACGGAACACCACGCACATGTTCATAATGATGATTGTTACGAAGACAACACTTGTCTTTGAGCCGGGATACAACGGCGTATATGCTTACGTGAACAACTCTTCCAATCCATCCATTGTGTCACTGTCGCGGTCCTCGTTTTCTGGTACATTGGATTCGGCAATAGACGCCCTGTGCAATGCATCTCCGCGATCAAAAGCATCATGGACAAAATTTCGCTGACATGGACTAAATTCACAAAGTTTAGTTCACACATACTAAATTATCAATATTCACTTCACATAGACTAAGTTCACCAAAAATATTTATTTTCAACAAGAAGCGTAGCAATAGTACTTCACGTTTGTACATACACAAATTCACACCTAATTTACCCGTGTAGGTCAAATATTTGTGTGATTCACTTTCATTATTATTAAATCAATATTTTCCATAATTGTGGGTGATATAATATTCGATACAATATCACTGCTTAATAATTGACATCACATCACATCCTATTGCTGAAATGATTCAAAGTTATTGAATTCGAGATATTTAGACCATGCATCCATGGCTCTGAAACCATGGTAGTAACGACACTATACATGACGTCGTTACGTTATGCGTGACGTTATATGCGTTGTCCACAGAAACACCTAAACGCTTTGACTAACGTCTAGAACATTGTATAAGAAAACGGGAAGGAAGAAATGACATCAGAATTTGGTGTCAGCATCATGTCGCATTATGGATATCACAGTGAGAAATCGGTTAATCCATCATAACTTGGATACAATCACTCACTCGACAAATCAATGCAGATGGTGGATGTCATATCTTGGATATGGTCATCACCTTTGTCATGGAACATCATATCACCATGTCCTCATAAATGACATCACATTTCCTTGCAAATAAAAATTAATTACGTTCACATACACAAAACAAGGAGAATAACAAAATGGAGAACACATGCATCAACAAGTGAATTTATTTCACAAATACATAATATTGTGCACATAGAAGAACACGCATATTATGCTCGCATTCACAAAAGTGAGTTCACATAATTATGTTCATGTACACAGTGTTCACAAACGAGTTAGGACACGTTTGTTTTATGACATAGAATTATGGTCAGTATTTTGAGGATATGTAATGTTGTAGACCATTTTCTATGATCTACATACCATTTTTTGTTCTTGGACGTCCCATTTTTAGCTATGAATCATGGAATCAAGTTTCATATACATGGAAGTCTGAAGTAACATTAGTATATAACACAATTATGTTAATACCACAAAAACACCATGCCAATTTTTTTTTGGAAACCACGGCACTAAACCAGCCTCACAGTTATCTAATTTCTTCATGATAGCATGTCACAAGCGTCACACGTGACATCGGCCTCAACATTCATGCGTTATCCACAACGCTACGATGTCTCCACAGATGTCATTTATGACATCCTGGACAGCACGCCTCATGGAATTGTGCGTCTAAATATTCCACGTGTCCGCTATAGTCCACAAGTGGGCAGACAAAGTGCTATACAATGACTTGGGAAGCCTACTCCACCACATGTTATGAGAGTGGTGGTCTAAAACCCTAAGTGAGTGTGATTCATTTAAGAGAGATCATACAAGAGACTAACAAATGGAATTGAAAGCATGATTCCAGAACCATGCTAGGGTTTTAGCTATGAGCGAGGGTGTACCAGAAGTTCAGCCGCACGACTTTGGAGTCACAAAGGCCGCACTGAAATTTTTCAAAAACTTCGTGCAACAAGTGGCTGTGACTGCACGGATGGCAAAGAAGAAGGAGACCCCGGAGAGTACATCGCAGAGGGCTCTGCGGTGGAGCAGATGTTGCGCGATCAAACCTGATGCAGAAATTTTTCCTCCGTCGCCGGCAGTCGCAGCTCCGAAAAAATTGCCCCCCCCGAAGGTAAATACCTTTCTCCCCTTCAATTTGTGTTTTATTATCGCCACTATTGCCTTGTAGCTCGTGCCACCGTGCTTCCACCGCTCTAACCTCGTCAGCATCGCAGGATCTTGTGGAGCTGGAGTTGTTCCTCTCGAATTGAGAGCTGAGCACCAGCTTCATTCTCTTCTTCGTTGTCCTCATCTTTATTGCTTTCTTCATCCGTGTCTTGGTCAAGTGGTGGTCCTCCCCCATTGCTGTCCGAGTCCTCTTGATCATCATCGTCGTTGCCTCCTCCATCTCTGGTCTCTTCTCCAGCCACTGCTCTTGCACTCAAATACAGCATGTGAAAGACGGTCAAAACCCATGCAAAACAGACCATGTGAAACAACTACTACAAGGGCATGTGAAACTGCAAGAGTACGCATGAGTACGCAATAGGACTGCATGAGCATAATCAACTGCATTATAATGTATACTATAGTCCGTTGTTGAGTACACTGCAGTCTTTTGTTGAGCGTACTGTTGTATACTCATGCAAGAGACAAAAGACTGCAGACATATACGCTTCTAAGGTTAATATGTAATGACTTGCCAGGATGACCAAGTTCTAAGAAAACCACAATTCATTGTTGCACAGAAAAGGGATCCCGTTGCATGCAAGAGGAAGGACTACAACTGAGATAAATAGTAAAGTACTTGATTGGCATATCTAAACATGCCACTTCGCCTGCATCACGTTAACACCTCGACCACTAATGTATCAATAGATAAAACGCTACAAGCTTCATTGTGGTGGATGTTAGCTGAACTGTACATTGACAGTATGACCCCAACCAAACCCTCTTAGTTTCCAAGAGTAATAGTTATGACCCAATGCCTAACATAAAAGAGCTTGTGCTATCAAACTAACATGTTGTCCACATAAAGTCTCTTCATCCATATTTAGAGCACCCTCATCTAGACAGGATGTACTACAACTCTAAGCTAAGCTTGTGCGGAAATAAGTAAGAGCTTCTTTGCAACGAAACACTGCAGTATAATACAACTGTCAGTACGCTCAACAAAAGATTGCATTATACTGCATTATACTACATGAGTACGCTCAAAAAATGACTATGTGCACTGCGTAGCCCAATCATCTCACCTGCAGCACCTGTGTTGCACGGTGGTGACCTCGGAATATGAAAAGGGGCTCTTGTTTTGTAAACGTCTCTGTCGTGAAGGTTTTTGGCATGCCAGCGGATGGCATAGTACGGTTGAGGAGCAACGTCTCTTGCATCACCACCACTGTCAGGAATGGTACCGGAGTCCTCCTCCAAATCTGTAGGTTGTACTCTTGTCACTGCATGCCCGTCCTCTACAAACACATATTGAAGACAACTTGTCATGTTGTTTACAAACATTGCCTTTCATAAGCATGACTGTAAACAACAGTTAGGCTTAGGGTTAAATTCAAGCTTATCTGATTCGTGAGTTCTCCTAAACTGATTTGAGCAACGACGAGCTGGGTTTCATCGTTGAAGTGCCTCTGTGCTGCAATCACGAGCTCGCTTTGCAGGCGTCTACTTCTCCGCTACTTCACGGGAGCTTCCAAGTGCTGCTCTCGCTTCATTCTCGACGCCGGGAGGTACTTCACCCGCTTCTCCCGACACTGCACTGTTTCGTCGTGTCTCCCGGCTAGGACGCCCTCTTCGTTTTGGACAGCCTGCAACTACATGATCACGCTCCTCATTTCCAAGACGCGTTCATCTGTCCTTGAGCTCCTCGAACGCACCATCGTGATTGTTTGCTCGCCAACATGCGAATGTAGCCCAGTTGACAGAGTTTGCACCGAGTTGCTCCTGCGCAATCCACCCTAACGCAAAGTAGAGAGGAATGGTGAAGCCAAGAGGTCGCTGATGGACGTCCTCGTACCTTTTCTTCAGGTCGTTGTAGTTCTCATACGGTGCTGTTACTTTGTATCCGTTCTTTCCTCTCCTCTCTCTCCAACAAGCAACGCAATCAGCCTGGCACGCGATAGTGTCAGGAAGTCCAATAGGGCTGGACAGGTAAACTTGGTGTGGCAGCCCTATTTCCTTCTTAAACCACTTTCTCTGGCCTTTCTCGTAAAGTGCGCCCTCCATATTGAACTGCAGACAAAACACCGTCACGTGCGGGCACCCACAAGGCCTTTGTTTCCATTTGTACCACATGCATACTTAACCAAATTGAATGTTGTTTGGGCAAGAATCAAAGAGTGTTTACTCATTTCTAATACTTACACTTAGAGAAGCTGTGATCGCAAGAACCTGTAACTTCAAAACCTTACACGGTGCTTAGCACAACGACTATGTCTCAATCGACATGCAATGATACAAACAAAGCGGCGCTATTTATCCGCAGGGACATAAACCTAGAAAGCTCCAGTGCTGCGCCTAAAACACTCTTCTGTTGCGCCTCTGGTAACTCCTCCTTGTGAAAGACCTATTCGGTAATCACTATTGGAGGGTATTTTAGCTACCGGGGAGGAGAAGTAAAGGCAAATTCACTATGGCAGTACTTGATACTAGCTCGGTAAGCGCAAACTAGGAAGTATATGACTACTCTATCAGAAAGGTACAAGTAAAAAGACTACTTGGTAGGCACACATATAGAGAGAAATGTAGTACACAGAATAATCATGTATCTTGGAAGACGTGGCGTGCCAATGAGCTTGGCTCTATTGCTTTTAAACCACAGTACAACCAGATCTGACAGTTAGGTCAAATCGGTAAAAAAGTGTTTTCTAGATCTACTTGCTGGGATAACTTGGAAAATTACCGGGGTAAAACTCAGACCGGTAGACCTACTGGTAACTCCTAATTTACGGTTAACAGCCTCCAGCGCCCAATGTTGCGCCTAAAGCCTCCACTGCTGCGACTAAACCTAAATATGTTATGCCTGAACACTCCACTGGTGCGCCTATTCCCTCCACTGCTGTGCACACAATGTAATGGCGATATCTACACTTCAGAACCACATCGCTCTTATCTTTGACTGCGCACTCACAAGTCTAAAAGTAGAAGCAAGCAGAATAGCCTCCCACTTAAAACTCAGACATTAACGTCACATGGTGCACACCACTCTCACACTGCAGCATGACACACTAATTAAGGATGTGTATTATTAATGATTGTTTGCCTTGCAGGAGGGCGGCTTTGACAGGACATTCTACGATATCATTCTACAATTTCAATGTACTTCCACCAGTCACAATAACAACTCTACATCAACATCATTTTTAAAGAGGGACTTACTAATAACTCAACGTACTGTACTAAAAGACAATAATTACCTGCCAACAATTCACATTTGTGAACTTATATTTTATGTAACACTAGGGTTTCACACAACAAACAGTCCAACATCACTTCAGTATTTCTCGACAATGTTGTTTTTCCAACCCAAAAATAAAGAACCCAAAAACTCTCCTACTATATTCTTTAATCATACACCCTAACAGTGATCTAAAAAACCCATCATCACATTCAGAACCTTTCACAACATTCTTCAGACATGGTAACTTTTACTACCCAAAGTGCAGAAGTCACGATACCTCTACAATATTCGGCGATATCCATGAGAGTGCAAATTCATAACACGTGTAGGTGTCAATCAAATCACTCCAACAGTAGGTTCTATGTTTTTTAGAGTACATTACAATGGAATGACGTTTGGGCCATACAAACAGCGTTAGGGATTCAAGGTTCCAATCTCTTACCTTCGGAGATGATGTAGTCCCAACACACCTTCACTTACTCTCTCAATCTACACTCCTCCCTTTTGTAATGAGCGGAACTTTAGAGGCCACTATGAACACCAAAATCCTAGGCACCGTGGAACAGAACAAGGTCAATTCATGTACGTAAAAACGCACCACATTATAAAATGTTTGGACTCTGATAATTGAGTAGAAACAAATGGAATGTTGTTCGGAAAAACACAGCGTCAAGGTTTAGGGTTTCTAGAATGTTACCTTCAACAACGCTAGAGACGCAGCGCACCTTGACTTAGACACTCAGTCCAAGTACAGTCCTCTCTTTTTTAATCAACGCCACTGTAGAGAAAACTCTGAACGCTAAAACCCCGAGCGTAAAGGTATAAAGCATGGTCAATTGATGCACTTAACACTGCAACCGGAAAGTATAACCCTGCAATTTTTCACAGAACTGCAGACATGCGTAATGAAGGCCTTTTTGCACAACATAGCAATAAGTCTAAATATAAAAAAAATGATTCTCAGTTGGATGCTTGTATATGAGCTTTGGTACCATAGCAATAAGTCTTTCTTACATCTTGGAGGCCGAATGAATTCAAAACATGACCTAGTGAAGAAAACAGGTGTTAAAAGAGTCAGCATTTTGTTTCAACTACCTTATTGGGAGGTAAGTGTATTTCTTATCTTAATTTTTTTCAATAAAACATTTCATGTGTTAAGTCCAAAATTAAGAATTCAAAAACACCGAGTTTCTGAAATTTGATTACAATGTAATCAATGTCGCCTGGGCATTGCAAAGCAATGTTGTAGCAGGGTTTTACAGGTTTTATTATACTGACAATGATTCGGATACACTGAATATAGTAGGACCCCCGACATGCAATGATTACTAAGAAAATACCACGTTTGTTGTGTTAGGAATGAATTGTAGAGTAAGAATGTTGTCATGTGATGTGGGTTGCTAACAATGAAGTCTGCACCGTAACAATAGTATCTAACATTTGAACTTTTGCACTAGTCATATCTGAAGTAGGCTGTCCGGTTTCCAAGTAGTGCCAAATGTCAAGCACGGTTTTTGGTGTCGAAGTGGTGCGGATAATGAAATGGAACAGAAACATCGCTGTGCAGGAGTGATATTTTAAATATGTGTATGCTTTTTGAACAGAAACTTCCAACATTTCACACCTTAGATGCAATGCACTGAGAGAAAAACATCTGTGAGCATTTACTTCAAACTCTGTTTGGCGAGACAAAAAGACTAAAGAGCTCATAGTTTAAAACTTAGAGTAGGGGATTTTCAAGTAGTTGTCAACGTTGTATAGAAAATATGAGGACGATGTAACGGAATGGGAGCATGAAAGAGAACAATATCGACGAGAACAACGTTGACGAGGAAGAAGGATCCGGTTTGCATTTCCTTGAGAGCTCCGACCACTACTTGTGTTTGCAAACAGGGTCCAGGAAGAGGTACGACGAGAGTAACAAGCAGGTGTTGTTGTGGATCCACAGGTATTGGACACAGCAAAAGGTTCATTGCAAGTAGCAGCTACATATAAGTCGATGTATGCTTTCAAGAACCATTATCGAGTTAAAAGCTTAGAGAGGCCCCTCAAAACATGCGATAGTGGAGTTGCAGCTACATTTATTCAAGTAAGTAGACGTATTCCTCCTGATGCTAACCAAGTTAATGCAGATGTGGAATATGTAGGACACATTGAAGAAATTTTAGAACTTAACTACAGACACCATTGCTTAGTGGTATTATTCTGTGATTTTGTGAAGGCAAATTACATGGGAGAAAATGCAACGATGAAAAAAGATAAATAGAGCTTCACATTAGCAAACTACGAAAAAAGATATGGTACGGTTTGTAGAGATTGTTTTGCATTTCCAAGGCATTGTGAATAAGTTTTTTATTCGAACGCAAGGGAGTGTCCAGGTTGGAGAGTGGTATTGAGGAAAGAGGTTAGAGGGAAACGAGTATTACCAAACAGTGAAATCAACGAGAAGGCAACATTGTTTCAGATGGGCCGAGATGTAGACTTTGAAGGCTTACGGCCTGATCGGGAAGTTGGGGAGCAGGAGCTAGTTCCAGCAGCAACAGGAGTGGATGTGTTGCTTGAACCAGTGATTCGAACAAATACAGGATGACAAGGAGGACGCGGGGCTCGTGGTTCTAACCAAGGAGGCACCAGGGCAGGCGTGGCGGGCGTGGTAGGCATAGAGGTCTTCATAGACGTCATGTACAAGAGCCTGAACTATGTTTAGACAGTGCAGACATTCATGATGCTGGAGAAGAACGATTGTACACAGAAAATTTAGGCAATGCGGGCCAAGTTCGTAGAACACCAACAACACAAAGCGCACATGGAGGGAACATAAACGTCCAATAAAGACATCTGTTATGAGGAAGAAGTTCACAGTAGTGAAGCTAGCAGCTCAAAGGAAGAATCGATTTATTTTGAGAACACGTCATCTAAAGCTTCTTCCTCGAATTTAGATCACATCGACGATGAGTAGGTAATGTGCCTAAGAGATTTTCCTAATCATTGTAGTCATGGAGTTGTTGAAATTACTTATTGAATGTAGCTATAATTGAAGTGATAAGGAATTAGAAGTAGGTTGTCCGAAAGAAATTGTCGTTATCAATATTTATGATCAAAAATTTGAATAGAACAACAAAATAGCAGTATGTGTCCTCACTATAGACATAATTTGATGGAAGCAAAATTTTAGAAACAATACAATTTATTTCGTCACAAAATTCCATCCCAATATTTATTGGTGAGTTTCCAAAGATTGAAAAAGTGCAGCAATGTTTGCATTGCGACAAAAATGTGGATGATCGTGGCTTGCAATCAGATTAATTTGGACTTCTTGGCCTTTTAGGGGTTATAATATCTACTATTATACTATTCACATTCACTGTCCCCTTATTTATATTCTGTGGGTTGCACAAATCTAGTCATACGTATTTTTGCAGTAGAAAGGAGCATTGTGTAAATTGTATAGAGAAAAATTGTTCCTTATGTATGGCTCCATGTGCTCAGTGTTCTCTAATACAAATCCATGTACCAACTTCTAAAACTCGGGTGTCATGACACGGTCCTTTTTTGCACTCTCCAGGATCTCGTCATACATGGCACGTTCCTCCTTATCATCCCATGCACGCTTTGTTGTCGGAGTATACTCTGAAAGATATTCATTTAGAAAGCCATATGCCTCTTCCCTCAAAGATGGTGTTAGTGGCATTTGAGGAGTACATAAAGCCAAGTATCGGAGTCTTGGGAGTTGCAAATGGTGCACGTTTTTTAGAGGAATCTTGCAATGCCAAAGAATAGTTGTTTTCTAGCATTGCCCATGTATTGTCCAGTACAGAACTTGAGTATAGTGGTTTTTTGTAGGTCTGTGATGGCTGGATTGGTCCAGAATTTGTTAGAGAGGTCCTTGTCTATAATTGGGTTTGTAGTCCATTTGTTTATATTTGGAAATTGCTATGCCATTTTTTCTAAATTTTTCTTCGAATCTTGGTTTTTGATGTAAGTATCAAGCCATCTAACGGGGCCTTTGTCTGGCCTATGGTCAGGGTCAGGCCAAGAGTCTTTTTGGTAGTAAAAGGGCGTGATGTGTGCAAATTCGTGGGGTTTGGTGGCAAATTTATATGCTTTGGTTGTGCCATTTCTGGCTAATTTGTCTACTTGTTCATTTCCAGATATATTGACATGGGCTTTGATTTTGTTGATTGAAGTTGGTTGAGTGCGGTTTAATACCATGTCGACTATGGAGACTAGGATGGTTTGATCTGCATGGTTTCTATGTAAAGTGGGATGTTTGATCTGTGTATTGAGGAGGTGGAGGCAGTTAAGGCAATTTGTGAATATGTGGGTAGGTTCGTTGGGGTATTTTGTGGTAATTATTTTGAGGAATTAATGTATGGCCATGAGTTCAGCTCGGAGGGATGCTTGTAGGCCAAGGAATCGCTTGGAGATTTGTATATTAGGTTTAAGGTTTAGGGTAGATGCCATATCTTGCTTTTTCACCGATCCACAATCCATCGTCATGTAGACGAGGGGGTATGAAAGAGCCATCCGTATAGTAGTTGTATTCAGGAAGGGAAGCGTAGTTGTATGTCTGTTGAGAAGTGCGAGAGTGGGGGTGTGTAGGTAAGTTAGGGGATGTAGTCGAAAGGGTATGTGAGTGTATTCCAATGGGTGTTTTTGTTAACTGATGTGTTTGGAGGCGTTAGTGAGTCCTTTGGTATGTGAGAGTGTGGAATGCCAAGCGCGTCAATTTGGAGTTTGATTGCCTCAATTTGAATGGTAGTATATATTGGGTGGTTGCAATGGTGGATACAAAGAATATGGAGAGCAAGTGGTTCAAAGGACAGTGTTTTCCCGAGGAGAAGTGTTGGTTCGTCATAAGTGATAGTGTTGGCCCAAAAGCTTGCAACATCTAATTTGCATTTGCGAATTTAACACAAAATTCCAAATTGGAAAGTAAGATGTGACCCAAATCAAACCTCTAGGTTTTCCCATGTTCACACTATGTGGTACTAACTTTCACTCATAATGATACCCAAAACCACCAATTATTTCTTTGCAATGCTTGGCGTACCATTGATCTACTTAAATAGTGAAATTGGTGGTTTTGGGTCTCAACTGTGGTGGCCCCAAGAAAAGTCTACATGTCATAATTGGAGGAGGTGGTGGTTTTAGGACATCCTACCTTATGCCCCCACTTCAGTTATGCCCCTACACGCACCCGCTAGTATACATACTCCAGTATATAAAAGCCCATCCTAAAGCTCAAGTGTATTTCCTCACGCAAACATTGGAGCTTGTTATGACGACAAATTTTGTAGCAATGGAGTATTAGAGTTTATTATGACAACAACTTTTTTGTTGGAGTATTGACACATTGTATCTTAATTCAAGGCTTTTGTTGCAGTGACGGTTATGGAGCTTATTTGTATTCAAACGAATGATTGAAATATATTTACGGAAGTGTGTTCTTGGAGGATTTATGATTGGTGCGCATTCATTCAGACTTTTGGTGATGTTTGGATGTAAAACTGTTTAGTTTAGTATTGTTTTGTGTTTATTAGATGTAGTGTTTTTTTTTCATTTTATTTTAAGTATAAAAGGACCAAGGATTTATAGTTTTGAAATGCCAAGTTCAATTGATCGTATTGCGAAAAAATAAATTTCAAATAGGACCTTTTATATTACTACAATTATTGAAGAACATTGCATGTGTTGATGAAAAGAAATACAAATTTGAATAGAAGAAAGTCTATACAGGACCTACTCATGAATGTTATAAATAACACAAGGCGGAATTTTGGCTTCTTAGTCCTCTAGGGTTTGTGTTTAACCCCTAACCACCCAACCCTGCATATTTTGCGTGATGTGCATATTTGAAATCCGTTTTCTCATCCATCAAGCGCTTTTTGCAGTATGGATATTTTACTAAACTTTAATGGGAAGCTAGCTTTGTCTATGTGTGATTTGATTAGAAAGGAGATGATTTGTGAAATTTTTATGACTCATTTCATGTTATAGTGTTCTACCCAAAATTTTAAAGAATTTAGTTTAAAAGTGCTTTTGAAGAAGTCAACTTCTAAAATTAAGCAACCAAAAAATCTCAAGAAATTACTAAAATTTAGAGTGTTACATTTCAACACATCACAACAAATTTCATTATTAGATTGTCAATATCTTATTCATAATCACATTACAAAAAGAGCTTTAAATTTTAAGCAAAATACTTTATACACAAATATTGGTGATAGCAATTGTAAATCTATTCGTATGGATAGAATCTAAAATTCATAATGTACAACTTTTATTCATTTATTAAGTTGAAAATATCCCTCTTAATTGCATTTTATAATGCATCTTTGAAAAAACTGCCAAATCTGAAGGAGGTGAGAATGTTTAGAGGTTTAGTTATTAGGCATGTTGGAATTAGGGTCATATTATTTTCTTTCTAGTCTCATGATTGTTAATAAAACTAATTATATAAAGAGTAAATGAATCATTGTTTAATATTTACTTTATGTTGTATATCTGTTTTTTTTTCTTATTTCATGTTAATTCTTGTTTTCATGTCTTAAAAATGCATTTTTTTAACATTTAAAGGGTAAAAAATAAAGCAATGGAGGCAATTACAAGGTATGTGGATACTTTATTGGAGAGTAGCAAAGACGAGTACTTTGAGTTCTTTATTTTGATGATGATGACAAAAGGGCCGTTGAGCGCTCTAATATAGTACAATGAGAGCTTCGAGATGATGATGATGCTTTTCAAGGGCGCTTGGAAACATATGATCCATTCATATTTTGTGCTACATCAAACTGGTATCTCTTCACCAAGAAAATCCTATATTTTTATGATTCAATGCTTGTAAGGTCAAATCCATGCTACATGTGAGACCATTCTCAATGTTTAGCCTTTATGATCTATCCCTGGTCGAGTAATTGTGTCTTTTGATGATATATTCTAGTAATATAAATTTTGGTCCTATTGAAAATATACTTTTCACACTATCATCATTTGCCTGCATTATTTTAACTCCTAAACTTCCAAACGTCCAGAAACTCGATCACAAACAGATTCAAAGCCTTGCAACCTTCTCATACAATCTTGGATGACTTTCATCCAATTCACCTTTGTAAGACTATTAAATTCTCTATCAATTACAATAAATTCCATGAGATGGGGAGTTGTTGATAATATTAACGAGGCCTGCAATTACATATATGTCAAATTTGTTGGGTAGATTTTACGTTTGTAATAGTCC
Organism: Pohlia nutans; assembly: GCA_022496805.1. Taxonomy (NCBI): domain Eukaryota; kingdom Viridiplantae; phylum Streptophyta; class Bryopsida; order Bryales; family Mniaceae; genus Pohlia; species Pohlia nutans. Next base: position 4,482,974 of record CM040106.1, on the reverse strand, counting down.
TATCATCTCATGTACACTTCATGTACATCCGAGCGATGCTGATACCTATTTTTAAGGCTAGCATCCATCTGTGTTCAAAGGATATCGGTACGTTTAAGGGTTAAAACAACGTAGCCAGCCATGTGTTAAGCTAGTATGGTATGGAGCAAAGTATGTTGTTAGGGAGCAGAGTATATTGTCATAGAGGAGAGTATGTTGCCCAGGAGGAGAGTGTATCCCGGAGTGTACATCTAGCAAATACTTGTTTAAATTATCACCTTTGTTTAACGAACTTATTTAATAAACTTCCCTATCTCGGGCAGCCCTGCCACCTTCACACCGAGCCTATCAATCAGATCACCTGCCAGCCCGTTGGAAGGTGGATCGTCTGCAGCCTGTCAACAATTTCGCATCAACAAAATTCCAGTCGCCCCTTGGTCCCAATGAACTCTCCCCCCTGTGTGTATCCATTGCCACATGTTGCGATAGTGCCCATTAGATCCTGCAGCCTGATCAGAGGGCCACCGTTATCCTTGCCGGCGATCCACCTTGGTGCACTCACTGCGACAGAGTGACGCGGGTGCCGAACCAGATTAAAGGAAATAGACGCAAGTATACGAAGGAAAAGTGGAGAATTTTGAAAGCACTAGAACTTCAGGTGGGATCAAATCCTAGCAGGATACCCTAGACATGCTATGGCCGCACTAGAAGGTTATGTGTAGGATAAGAGCCTCTTCACCGATGCTCTGTATTCGCGGCCGTGCTCTTCTTTAGCGGGCCCACGCATGAACGACCCTCCTACCGGGGCTCAAGCAACGGCACTTTCATGAGCAGCCTCGTTAAAAATTGCTCAATTCTTGCCATTTTCCAGAGTGGAGATGTTTCGTAATCACGCCCAAAAGCCGAAGAGATTTTGGTAAATCGTACTCTATTTGTGGTTTTTTTCACGATTTTGGTTTTTGAGTCTCGAGGGCAAGACGTGAGCGTGGGCAGACCATGTAGCGTGCACTACAAGGAAATAGGTGTTTAAATGACCAGAAGTTGACACTGAATTGTCCAAATTGACAAGTGCCACTTGATGCACTTGTGTTTTGTCATTTCGAACTTTTTTTAAACTTTTGTAATCTCCTTGTCAACTCTTCCTTCACCTATACAGCGTGGACTTTGAAAGTAGGTTCCATTTGTGGATTTTTATTTTTTTGACATTTATTACTGGTCTGCAGATGTGGACTTTTATGTTCACATTTTTTTTACAACTTGCCAAAATGAACACATCCAATAACATTTTGACACGTGTCAGCATTTTGTAGAGAATAATTCTGGGAAAGATTCATAGCCACTAGTATGATGTAGATCTACTGGTTTCAGATAAGTTTTATGGAGGTGAGTAAATTTTCAACAGTCCAAGCCAAAATTTACTTAGTTTTGTTCTTCCCGTATACTCTGAGACCTATCATAATCTAATACCATATTTTGTAGCACGTGTCCACATATTGCAACACTGTTCCAATATTGAGAATGACTCCGTTGTTGTTCTGGTTTGAACTATCTAATATCACCACTTTTAGAAATACTCACGAAAAACAAAGTTCACACGTACGTGACATAGCTTAATTCCACAAAAAAGAGGAAATTATTGTATGTAAAAAAATTGAGGGCTGCAAGTAAATCTTCAAAAGAAAAATACTGTAATGTAGTCTAAAAGCTATATTAAATAAGTTTTTAACTTTGACCTCTAAGCATGTACTACCCACTTCCTGTTGTAGCAAATATTGTACAACTTCGTTTGCTGACGATGGCTGCAAGAATACCACAACAATACAGACGAGGTTCAGTTACACATAAATCATTTGTAATCCATGACTGGAGTACGGTAATCAGTAACATGAAAAAACTTTGTAATGCAATTTAAAAATTAAATGTTAAAGTTACCCTCTCTCCTGAATGGACAACGCTTCGTCCACCAAGACTGATCCATTTGTAGTATATGCTCTTGGAAGGCAACAAGTGCCATCATACACTCCTCTGGCCCGGAATCGCATTCATGACGCTCACCCTTCCACTACTTACGTCCCTTCATGAACACAATAGTTCACTATTAGTGCTGGTAAGCAATTTGCTCACAAATTAATGGAAACCATACCTGTACACGTGTCTCTACAGTGAGGACACATACTGCTATTTTGTTGTTCTATTCAAATTTTTGATCATAAATATTGATAACGACAATTTCTTTCGGACAACCTACTTCTAATTCCTTATCACTTCAATTATAGCTACATTCAATAAGTAATTTCAACAACTCCATGACTACAATGATTAGGAAAATCTCTTAGGCACATTACCTACTCATCGTCGATGTGATCTAAATTCGAGGAAGAAGCTTTAGATGACGTGTTCTCAAAATAAATCGATTCTTCCTTTGAGCTGCTAGCTTCACTACTGTGAACTTCTTCCTCATAACAGATGTCTTTATTGGACGTTTATGTTCCCTCCATGTGCGCTTTGTGTTGTTGGTGTTCTACGAACTTGGCCCGCATTGCCTAAATTTTCTGTGTACAATCGTTCTTCTCCAGCATCATGAATGTCTGCACTGTCTAAACATGGTTCAGGCTCTTGTACATGACGTCTATGAAGACCTCTATGCCTACCACGCCCGCCACGCCTGCCCTGGTGCCTCCTTGGTTAGAACCACGAGCCCCGCGTCCTCCTTGTCATCCTGTATTTGTTCGAATCACTGGTTCAAGCAACACATCCACTCCTGTTGCTGCTGGAACTAGCTCCTGCTCCCCAACTTCCCGATCAGGCCGTAAGCCTTCAAAGTCTACATCTCGGCCCATCTGAAACAATGTTGCCTTCTCGTTGATTTCACTGTTTGGTAATACTCGTTTCCCTCTAACCTCTTTCCTCAATACCACTCTCCAACCTGGACACTCCCTTGCGTTCGAATAAAAAACTTATTCACAATGCCTTGGAAATGCAAAACAATCTCTACAAACCGTACCATATCTTTTTTCGTAGTTTGCTAATGTGAAGCTCTATTTATCTTTTTTCATCGTTGCATTTTCTCCCATGTAATTTGCCTTCACAAAATCACAGAATAATACCACTAAGCAATGGTGTCTGTAGTTAAGTTCTAAAATTTCTTCAATGTGTCCTACATATTCCACATCTGCATTAACTTGGTTAGCATCAGGAGGAATACGTCTACTTACTTGAATAAATGTAGCTGCAACTCCACTATCGCATGTTTTGAGGGGCCTCTCTAAGCTTTTAACTCGATAATGGTTCTTGAAAGCATACATCGACTTATATGTAGCTGCTACTTGCAATGAACCTTTTGCTGTGTCCAATACCTGTGGATCCACAACAACACCTGCTTGTTACTCTCGTCGTACCTCTTCCTGGACCCTGTTTGCAAACACAAGTAGTGGTCGGAGCTCTCAAGGAAATGCAAACCGGATCCTTCTTCCTCGTCAACGTTGTTCTCGTCGATATTGTTCTCTTTCATGCTCCCATTCCGTTACATCGTCCTCATATTTTCTATACAACGTTGACAACTACTTGAAAATCCCCTACTCTAAGTTTTAAACTATGAGCTCTTTAGTCTTTTTGTCTCGCCAAACAGAGTTTGAAGTAAATGCTCACAGATGTTTTTCTCTCAGTGCATTGCATCTAAGGTGTGAAATGTTGGAAGTTTCTGTTCAAAAAGCATACACATATTTAAAATATCACTCCTGCACAGCGATGTTTCTGTTCCATTTCATTATCCGCACCACTTCGACACCAAAAACCGTGCTTGACATTTGGCACTACTTGGAAACCGGACAGCCTACTTCAGATATGACTAGTGCAAAAGTTCAAATGTTAGATACTATTGTTACGGTGCAGACTTCATTGTTAGCAACCCACATCACATGACAACATTCTTACTCTACAATTCATTCCTAACACAACAAACGTGGTATTTTCTTAGTAATCATTGCATGTCGGGGGTCCTACTATATTCAGTGTATCCGAATCATTGTCAGTATAATAAAACCTGTAAAACCCTGCTACAACATTGCTTTGCAATGCCCAGGCGACATTGATTACATTGTAATCAAATTTCAGAAACTCGGTGTTTTTGAATTCTTAATTTTGGACTTAACACATGAAATGTTTTATTGAAAAAAATTAAGATAAGAAATACACTTACCTCCCAATAAGGTAGTTGAAACAAAATGCTGACTCTTTTAACACCTGTTTTCTTCACTAGGTCATGTTTTGAATTCATTCGGCCTCCAAGATGTAAGAAAGACTTATTGCTATGGTACCAAAGCTCATATACAAGCATCCAACTGAGAATCATTTTTTTTATATTTAGACTTATTGCTATGTTGTGCAAAAAGGCCTTCATTACGCATGTCTGCAGTTCTGTGAAAAATTGCAGGGTTATACTTTCCGGTTGCAGTGTTAAGTGCATCAATTGACCATGCTTTATACCTTTACGCTCGGGGTTTTAGCGTTCAGAGTTTTCTCTACAGTGGCGTTGATTAAAAAAGAGAGGACTGTACTTGGACTGAGTGTCTAAGTCAAGGTGCGCTGCGTCTCTAGCGTTGTTGAAGGTAACATTCTAGAAACCCTAAACCTTGACGCTGTGTTTTTCCGAACAACATTCCATTTGTTTCTACTCAATTATCAGAGTCCAAACATTTTATAATGTGGTGCGTTTTTACGTACATGAATTGACCTTGTTCTGTTCCACGGTGCCTAGGATTTTGGTGTTCATAGTGGCCTCTAAAGTTCCGCTCATTACAAAAGGGAGGAGTGTAGATTGAGAGAGTAAGTGAAGGTGTGTTGGGACTACATCATCTCCGAAGGTAAGAGATTGGAACCTTGAATCCCTAACGCTGTTTGTATGGCCCAAACGTCATTCCATTGTAATGTACTCTAAAAAACATAGAACCTACTGTTGGAGTGATTTGATTGACACCTACACGTGTTATGAATTTGCACTCTCATGGATATCGCCGAATATTGTAGAGGTATCGTGACTTCTGCACTTTGGGTAGTAAAAGTTACCATGTCTGAAGAATGTTGTGAAAGGTTCTGAATGTGATGATGGGTTTTTTAGATCACTGTTAGGGTGTATGATTAAAGAATATAGTAGGAGAGTTTTTGGGTTCTTTATTTTTGGGTTGGAAAAACAACATTGTCGAGAAATACTGAAGTGATGTTGGACTGTTTGTTGTGTGAAACCCTAGTGTTACATAAAATATAAGTTCACAAATGTGAATTGTTGGCAGGTAATTATTGTCTTTTAGTACAGTACGTTGAGTTATTAGTAAGTCCCTCTTTAAAAATGATGTTGATGTAGAGTTGTTATTGTGACTGGTGGAAGTACATTGAAATTGTAGAATGATATCGTAGAATGTCCTGTCAAAGCCGCCCTCCTGCAAGGCAAACAATCATTAATAATACACATCCTTAATTAGTGTGTCATGCTGCAGTGTGAGAGTGGTGTGCACCATGTGACGTTAATGTCTGAGTTTTAAGTGGGAGGCTATTCTGCTTGCTTCCACTTTTAGACTTGTGAGTGCGCAGTCAAAGATAAGAGCGATGTGGTTCTGAAGTGTAGATATCGCCATTACATTGTGTGCACAGCAGTGGAGGGAATAGGCGCACCAGTGGAGTGTTCAGGCATAACATATTTAGGTTTAGTCGCAGCAGTGGAGGCTTTAGGCGCAACATTGGGCGCTGGAGGCTGTTAACCGTAAATTAGGAGTTACCAGTAGGTCTACCGGTCTGAGTTTTACCCCGGTAATTTTCCAAGTTATCCCAGCAAGTAGATCTAGAAAACACTTTTTTACCGATTTGACCTAACTGTCAGATCTGGTTGTACTGTGGTTTAAAAGCAATAGAGCCAAGCTCATTGGCACGCCACGTCTTCCAAGATACATGATTATTCTGTGTACTACATTTCTCTCTATATGTGTGCCTACCAAGTAGTCTTTTTACTTGTACCTTTCTGATAGAGTAGTCATATACTTCCTAGTTTGCGCTTACCGAGCTAGTATCAAGTACTGCCATAGTGAATTTGCCTTTACTTCTCCTCCCCGGTAGCTAAAATACCCTCCAATAGTGATTACCGAATAGGTCTTTCACAAGGAGGAGTTACCAGAGGCGCAACAGAAGAGTGTTTTAGGCGCAGCACTGGAGCTTTCTAGGTTTATGTCCCTGCGGATAAATAGCGCCGCTTTGTTTGTATCATTGCATGTCGATTGAGACATAGTCGTTGTGCTAAGCACCGTGTAAGGTTTTGAAGTTACAGGTTCTTGCGATCACAGCTTCTCTAAGTGTAAGTATTAGAAATGAGTAAACACTCTTTGATTCTTGCCCAAACAACATTCAATTTGGTTAAGTATGCATGTGGTACAAATGGAAACAAAGGCCTTGTGGGTGCCCGCACGTGACGGTGTTTTGTCTGCAGTTCAATATGGAGGGCGCACTTTACGAGAAAGGCCAGAGAAAGTGGTTTAAGAAGGAAATAGGGCTGCCACACCAAGTTTACCTGTCCAGCCCTATTGGACTTCCTGACACTATCGCGTGCCAGGCTGATTGCGTTGCTTGTTGGAGAGAGAGGAGAGGAAAGAACGGATACAAAGTAACAGCACCGTATGAGAACTACAACGACCTGAAGAAAAGGTACGAGGACGTCCATCAGCGACCTCTTGGCTTCACCATTCCTCTCTACTTTGCGTTAGGGTGGATTGCGCAGGAGCAACTCGGTGCAAACTCTGTCAACTGGGCTACATTCGCATGTTGGCGAGCAAACAATCACGATGGTGCGTTCGAGGAGCTCAAGGACAGATGAACGCGTCTTGGAAATGAGGAGCGTGATCATGTAGTTGCAGGCTGTCCAAAACGAAGAGGGCGTCCTAGCCGGGAGACACGACGAAACAGTGCAGTGTCGGGAGAAGCGGGTGAAGTACCTCCCGGCGTCGAGAATGAAGCGAGAGCAGCACTTGGAAGCTCCCGTGAAGTAGCGGAGAAGTAGACGCCTGCAAAGCGAGCTCGTGATTGCAGCACAGAGGCACTTCAACGATGAAACCCAGCTCGTCGTTGCTCAAATCAGTTTAGGAGAACTCACGAATCAGATAAGCTTGAATTTAACCCTAAGCCTAACTGTTGTTTACAGTCATGCTTATGAAAGGCAATGTTTGTAAACAACATGACAAGTTGTCTTCAATATGTGTTTGTAGAGGACGGGCATGCAGTGACAAGAGTACAACCTACAGATTTGGAGGAGGACTCCGGTACCATTCCTGACAGTGGTGGTGATGCAAGAGACGTTGCTCCTCAACCGTACTATGCCATCCGCTGGCATGCCAAAAACCTTCACGACAGAGACGTTTACAAAACAAGAGCCCCTTTTCATATTCCGAGGTCGCCACCGTGCAACACAGGTGCTGCAGGTGAGATGATTGGGCTACGCAGTGCACATAGTCATTTTTTGAGCGTACTCATGTAGTATAATGCAGTATAATGCAATCTTTTGTTGAGCGTACTGACAGTTGTATTATACTGCAGTGTTTCGTTGCAAAGAAGCTCTTACTTATTTCCGCACAAGCTTAGCTTAGAGTTGTAGTACATCCTGTCTAGATGAGGGTGCTCTAAATATGGATGAAGAGACTTTATGTGGACAACATGTTAGTTTGATAGCACAAGCTCTTTTATGTTAGGCATTGGGTCATAACTATTACTCTTGGAAACTAAGAGGGTTTGGTTGGGGTCATACTGTCAATGTACAGTTCAGCTAACATCCACCACAATGAAGCTTGTAGCGTTTTATCTATTGATACATTAGTGGTCGAGGTGTTAACGTGATGCAGGCGAAGTGGCATGTTTAGATATGCCAATCAAGTACTTTACTATTTATCTCAGTTGTAGTCCTTCCTCTTGCATGCAACGGGATCCCTTTTCTGTGCAACAATGAATTGTGGTTTTCTTAGAACTTGGTCATCCTGGCAAGTCATTACATATTAACCTTAGAAGCGTATATGTCTGCAGTCTTTTGTCTCTTGCATGAGTATACAACAGTACGCTCAACAAAAGACTGCAGTGTACTCAACAACGGACTATAGTATACATTATAATGCAGTTGGTTGTGCTCATGCAGTCCTATTGCGTACTCATGCGTACTCTTGCAGTTTCACATGCCTTTGTAGTAGTTGTTTCACATGGTCTGTTTTGCATGGGTTTCGACCGTCTTTCACATGCTGTATTTGAGTGCAAGAGCAGTGGCTGGAGAAGAGACCAGAGATGGAGGAGGCAACGACGATGATGATCAAGAGGACTCGGACAGCAATGGGGGAGGACCACCACTTGACTAGGACACGGATGAAGAAAGCAATAAAGATGAGGACAACGAAGAAGAGAATGAAGCTGGTGCTCAGCTCTCAATTCGAGAGGAACAACTCCAGCTCCACGAGATCCTGCGATGCTGACGAGGTTAGAGCGGTGGCAGTTGGCAAACGGAAAGTTGCCGCCCACGGCCTGTGGAAGCAGCTCCACGCAGCTTCCGTGGTCGCAGCCAAAGTGGAGAGGAACGTTCGATGTATTTAGGTCCCTAAAGAGTCGTACCGCAGGTGTGCATTGTGTAAATAGGCATTTCTTTCAGATGTTGGGGTACAGTTTAGGCAGTTTAGGCAAATCAATGTCCGTTGCAGTTGTAGTTTGTTTTTGTTTAGCAGGACTTAGTGGACACGGGTTTTTCTTTGCCTTGTATTTTGGTTTTTTTTTTGGGTTCACTTCGCTTGTAATGAACCCTATGTAGTGTTTGACTTTTTAAGAGTCACTTTGGAGGAGATGAACAAGTCTTTTTTGTTTATTTTTAGTGAGCTTTTTTAGACTAATTTTTTTTATTTTATGTCTTGTTTCATTGTGCCAATGGACTTGGCGTGTTTACAATTTTAATGTGGTTAGGCGCATTGTACACGAATGTACATTTTTTGTTTGTAATGTGCATTGTTTGTTTGTTTGTTTGTTTTTTTGTACTATACATTGATTGATGTGCATTGTTTGTCTGGTAGGCCTGGTGTATTTTGATATATATGTAGAAAACCTGACTTCCACTTAAGAAGTTTAGGCAGTGCAATAGATTTGTGAGAGTTCATTAGCTAGAAATAGGACAAGGACAAAAAAAAGTAACAGTAATTGTGCACTAAGGGGTAGACCACAAAGATAAAAGCTTAGTAGTTGAGAGACGGGAGGAACAACAGCGTGGTGACACACATAAGTAGAGGGTAACAACTTGTAACAAAAAACGAACGCTCGGCTCCCAAGAGGACATCGGCCCCATTCATGAATGTATAGACGTTGTGAGAACGCCACGTAGCCCAACTTGCTCGGAGGCCCTCGCTCCTAGGGAGTCCACCCCTGTGCGTCAGTAACCACCGCTCCCGGGATCCCTCTTTTGTAGCAGTGCTTATAAAGTGGAGTTGATGGGTAAAAAAGTAATCGGGGGTGAAGAAGGTGGTTTAGAACCCTTTTCACACATCTTGATCTTATTATTATCAAATTTTTATGCAATGTCTTGCGATGTAAATTGACAATATGAAAGTGTGACAGAGAGATTACATAATGTTAAGTTCAAATTTCCAAGCAAGTAAGTTTTTCTTATTAAATAATTAATACATGCTACGAAGAAGGTCAAGAAAAGAATCCATAATTTTTATTTTTATTTTTTCCTTTTTGTAAACCCTTTGATTAATAAAAGGTATATAACAACTCTAGGGGTTAAAGATTGAAGCTTGAATGCCACATTATAATTATCCCATAATCTACTCACTACTCGTCCAACCATGCAATCTACAGTGATATTTGAAGTGAGGATGTCTATCTACTAAAGTTTTGGTGAGGAAACAAAGAATGTGATGTCAGTTAGAGAAAGCGATATTAACCCCTAACTGCCCAACCATCCGTTTTTTGGATGGTATTCATGATGGCAAGCTCTTTTCTCACATGTCATGTAGTTTTTGCAGCTTGATTCTCTTAATATCAGTTTTTTAGGTAGTTACATTCACGTAAGTAAAGTTTGATTAGGAAAAAAATCAAAATTGAATTTAGTAGTCTTTCTATTCCGTGTGAGTTTTCATTTTGACAAAAAGTTAATTTAAGGTTTTGAGCTATAAAATGCACACCAAAACCATTCTTTGAGGTTGATATACAAATGAAAGTTGTAGATGGTGAATTTTTCAAGACATCCATACGGTTGGATTAAGTAATAGTGTCAAAAAATGTTTAAATGTTTTTTTAAAAGAGATTATGGTTTTAATTATACGAAAAATACAAAATACTCATTATCTTATGAATTTTGGAATGCTTGGCCAAAAGTGCATAATGTACAACATTGAACCTAAAGGTAACCTCTTCAAATTATATACAGTGACATGGAAATTGAATCTTGACAACAATTAAAGTGTTTAGTCTGACATATACATGCATACAGTAGTGTGCATTTAGGGACTTTTGGAGCGGAGTGTTAGAGACAGTGCTGCTTATCAGAAGAGAATTATAGGCATCGCAACATGGTTCTTTATAAACTACCGTTCTGATTGGAATCATGTAAAACGGTGGAGAGGTGGGTTGTGATTTTGAAGCTATAATGAATATTTAGGTTTTTTCAATTGGTTTTGAAAATGGTTCATTCCTCTTTCTATTACTTTTTGAATAGATTGAATCGTTTTGGCCAAATTTTTGAAGCTTTTGAACATAATAGGGAAGAAGTTTTGTAAAATTAACCACGGAGTGCTTTCACCAATATAAGGCATGCATCCAAAAGTTGGTTATTTGTTATTGGTATGGCCAAGAAGATGGAGTGATCCTAAACGATAAACCCCTAATTGCCTAAGCTCTCGTTTTCTACTTGATGTACATAATTGAATTTCATTTTTCCATCTGTCATGCAAATTTTGCAAGTAAACTAAATACTACAAAAACCTATGGTAAGACCGCTTCATGCATGTGTCACCTGATTAGAAAGGGGATGACCCAAAAACTGGAAAAACAAAACCTACACTCAACCAAGCAAATTTTACACTTCATTTTCATAAAAAATCGATTCAAGGTTCCACTGCATGCAAATCACATGTAGATCTGATTATAAAGGACGTAGTAGCTCCAAAGGATTGAATAGAAAATTTACCGAACAAAATACTAGTACTATAAACTTTGACTTTTTGATCATAGCGTCCGTAATCGATCTCACAGCAAAACATAGACACACATCACATCGAAACAGATGCGAATTTCGATTCATAACTTGCGCAGTCCCGAGGTCAATCAAGGTATCCAACCAATCGATTCATACATAGAGCTTGCACAAGAAATCATGCATACAGGCTTCGGAACAAGAGCTTGACAATATCATACACGCATGTATGAGAACGTGAATTAACAGATATATCTAGTGAATCAACAGACATATCTAGTGAATCAACAAGAATTGAAAAGAGTTATATGCTGGGATTCAACAGCTTTACAGATTGAGACGAGTTTCTAATACCTTGAGACTTTCAATGCAGATGTCTGATTATCTTCGGCTTCCACCGCCACGACTAACACTCCCTCATAACATTGGGTGATACTGAAAATACTCAGCGAAGCTGTCCATCTTTTATGAAATACCATTAGCTTCTTCCATAGACAACCTCTTCAACCTTTTTCCATATACAATCTTATAAATTTATTTATTTATTTAAATAATTATAATAAAATCAAGGTAAATCGGTTTAATAATACCTTATATGAGGAAAATTCCAAAATATAATATATTTTAACAATATGATGAATTGATGAGGTTTTATCAGGTAAGTGTTTCATTATATTTATATTATAATATCTTATTTTGCAAACAACTAAAAATAATAATTTAAGACTATTTTACAATTATTTCATTCATATTTGGCATGATAAATTCATAATAATTTGGATTAAAAAATTAGTATAGACCACACTATACCTACATCACCACAAGCACTACAAGTTATTTCAATTACTTCAACTCGAACTTTCTTCTAATTTCACAATAGGTCTGAGTCGAACTAAAGATGATAATGGGTGGTGTCTATACTCTACCCTACATTAATTAATTACTTTTTGTCTTAAAGTGCCACATGTCATTTTGTGATTGGTTATGGGGTGACATGGACCTTTCAAAATCTGATGTGGAAATTCAATTTTGACACCTAGCGTATAGTACTCACCGTTCTGTGAAATGAATGTTTCTTTTCTAATAATCACAAATGAATGTTTCTCTTCAAATATTCGTATTTGCAGTTCTTCGTGTACTGAAGACTAGACAAAACAGAAGTTCACTGTAAAGCATACGCAAAGTGAGCACGGCCCAAGTGTGATGGTACATAGACAGAAACAATGTGTGAGTGTTTGCATTTATGGTCACCCTGCACACATTGACATCAAACCGAGTTGACTGGCAAAGCATACACAGGCAATGTGTCGGTGGACGAGGCTATTGTGCGAGCGTGGAGCGGGGAGCGGGGATTTTGAGAGCGGGGAGCAGGAATTATTGTCAGAATTTTATAAATACTCGAATTCTAATAAAAATAGAAATTGTGGATGGCTATTTATTTCAAAAATTCTATTTTTGGTTTAGGGTATGACCTATGACCGTGGGTTTTGAAGATCCTATGACCGTGGGTTTTGGTCGGGGAACAAGTTCTCCTGGACATACGGCCAGTTGCTGCAACCTCTGAGCATGGTGATGCCATCCATGACCCCATATCTCCGTATTTACCTGAATGAAGTCACATCATTCGTGATGTTAGGCGAGCTCATATACCTGCACTTGTCAAAGACAGGTACCAGTTCCTCAAAAGTGAAAGTTTTTGTCGGCGCTTCTTCTGGCCGTAGCAGCAGTTCTTCCAAAAGCTCTTTGGTAGCCTCCAACACAATTGTAGAGTTTGTTGCATGCGGAGTCCTCTCCACTTGCTCGGCCAAGAGAGTGCGACTGCGATCCTTAAAGTCCTGGTACTCTCCATTCTTCACTGGATGCTCGTGGACCCCGAGATGCACGCATGCACGAGTCATATGATCACCACCAGAGACATAATAAATCCTAGCCTTACAGGTTGCAACACAAGCGGGTGGCGTCTTGCAAATCTTACAGATGATGGAGGACTGGCTGGGAGGTTGACATCCAACTTGAAAGGGTGTAGTAGTGAAACCCTCCCACTCCATCTCATTCACCTGGGAAGTGCGGTGCACACGACTCAAATACTCACAACCCTGATTATCACACCGGAGATGTCCTACGCATGAAGCTGAACGAAAAGTCAAGCCCATATCACTCTTTATATGGGAAGTACATGTCCTTGTCCAGACATGTCCATCCTATCGCTTGTCCATACCGTGCATGAGCCCAGCTTGAGTACTCTTCAACAAATGAATCGAAGGAAATTCAAAAACTACATCACCATTAAAGATTGGAGGAAGGTAGTCCATTTTAAGATGTTGGACACTATCATAGTCAACCTTTTTAAGAGCATTCCTAGTGCCCTTTATAAACTGGAGTCTCTTCAAACAGTCCAAGACGCTACTTTGTGATTCAAGACCAGGTCGGAGAACTGTCTGACTGGTGCAGGCAGGGGAATCAGTTGGAACATCCTGGGAAGGACAATTCCCCAAATTGCATATATTGGGTGTGGATTCTTGAGGTGAGCTCACATCTGAGTCATCGCTGAGAATTGTAACGAACTCCGTTCCAGGTTCCTCTTTTACTATAGACGATACAAAGGTACAAGTGGTGAAGCTAGGGGACCGAAGAGATGGAGCCAACTCAGTTGATGCTGCCATGGTAAGTTCACTAAGACCATACAATCTAAACCTACCACGCCTCAAGAGCCAGTGTTTGCCATCTCCGTTACACTCGGGAATTTGACCAATAGTATGAGTGATACAACCAGATGCTAAATCAAAGACTTCCTCGTCAATGTGCAGGGAATCCACATTCAATTGGAACCGAAGACCTAAGCGAACTGCTGAGACCAAGGCCAATCCATCACTGCCCAAAGGAAATGAGATTGGAACACAATCACCATCTGCTCGGATAGTTGCAAAAGTTGAGCAAAAGGGACCTATGCTTTCAGAAGCCATACTAAACTGAATCAAAGAGGAGATAGTGAGCATTACCGCGAATGAGTCATATAGAGAGACTCCTGGATCAATTGAGATGCTTGAATCCTATTACAGACATATATATCTTCTATAATTAAAGTTACAGACATATATATCTTCCACAATTTTCAGTAATGTAGCCAATCAGAAAGCAGGAGGCTACCTCTCTGCACATTTTGGTTGAAATTACGGCAGTCGTGGAAAACTAGTCCATGATTAAATTACTGGAGGCTGTCAGAGGTTAGGTGGCTCTCATGCATATTAAGGTGGCAGGTGGGTATTGACGGCTTTGCACTTTGGATACATGAAGTTCTGATTGTAGGGTATCCATGATCATCAAATTAAATTGGATGACCGTCGTTTGAATGGGATAATTAAAGAGTTGCCGTAATATGAGTTCAAATTTGTTATAAATGATGGAGCATGCTTAGATTGATCGTGCCGGTTCAAATTTATGCACAGTCCATTAAAGCTATTATAGGGTGGATAGACTCGCAGCTACTTCATTTTGAATGTTGCCAGTTGCTAGTGAACTCCAATATCAGGTATTCCAAAGATATTATGGACAGGTCTAGGTAGCTAGGTGCAGTGGACTCAGCTATAAGGTAGTGAATATTTCTTGGTAACATTCATTTGAGGTGAACCTACACGCAAATCTTGCCTCCAATGAAGCGATAGACAGCTAATCATGCTAATATTACTTGAGTGAATATGCTTGTGCTGAGCGATATTTAAGTACATGATGGACTTGTTTAAATACACTGTGCTTGTCCTTGGATGTGTGAAATTGTTGTGTACCCACCACGGTATATGGCAATTGTCCAATGACAAGGACTGTGACTTCTTGAATTCGGTACTCGTATAGGTTTTATGTCAAGGTACCTTCGGCACCGAGGCTACCTCCAAGGGACTCTAGGAAGTGATGGAGTTCACTCCTTGGTGGTGGTCCAAGGTACCTTCGGTACCAAAGCTATCTCCAAAGGAATCTAGGAAGTGATGCAATTCACTCCCTAGCGGTGCTCGAAGGTACCTTCGGCACTGAGGCTACCTCCATGGGACTCTAGGAAGTGATGGAGTTCACTCCTTGGTGATGGTCCAAGGTACCTTCGGTACCAAAGCTATCTCCAAGGGAATCTAGGAAGTGATGCAATTCACTCCCTAGCGGTGCTCGAAAGTACCTTCGGCGCCGAAGCTACCTCCAAGGGAGTCTAGGATGCTGCATTTTACGTCTTGGGGGGGCTTCAGCATAGCTTCGGTGCCAAAGCTGTCACCACGGAGGCCCAGGAGATGAAATGGTTGACTCTTGGCTACTGATTGCTGGTTCCTGGCTGTCAGGATCTTGGTATGTGATTTGGCTTTTTTCTCTTTCTTTCAGGTGCAGGTACACACACAATTCAGGAGCTGCAGGAAGTTCTAGGATCACCAAAGCAGATCGAGTATAACATTGTTTTGGTAAATTATTACCTGCCTCTTATTTTATTTTGGAGATTTACTAGGATCATTGAAATGTAGTAGTTGCTTTCATTTGGGCCAATCTGATTACATTCAATAGTCTGACTTGTGTAAGCAATTTCAATTGATTTGAACTTGCAATTGAATATCATCCATGGCCTCATAGTTGGTGATTGCATATGAGTCTGACACCTCAGAGTTTATTGAAATAGACAATGAGTGTAGCACAATAAGTTGTAGTTCAGTTGGCTCAACTGATTTCAACTCTCATTGCATAACCTCTAGCCCCAGCTCCACACAGTTCTGTCAATGCAGTGATAGTAATGATGAGCCACAACTTGAATCATGTGTCTCAAATCTCTATGTTGTTGATTGCATGCCATGTTGCATTCATGTGTAGACACTGAAGTTTTGCATTCAACTACTAGTGAGGAGCTATCCAAGGCTGCCTCCTTCCACCTTCTCTATTCGACCTATGGCTGAACTTGATTCTGTCGGTATTGACGTTGCTACTGACGATGTCCTCTTCAATCTGGTGACGAAGGACAGTCAACTCATGAAAGGTAGCATTCCTTGGAGAGGTGGTAGGGAGAAGGATCCCCTCCTTCTCCAATTGCTTATTGAGTCCACCACAGTGTTTGGCGACATAGTTCCGGATTGTACTACATCCACAGGTATGTAGTATCTTCATATCCTTTTTGTTCCTTCTCAATCATTTGCTGACAGTTATCTTGATTCTCTGCAGGAGCTTCAATCCATGCTTGTCGCAAAGCCGGTCGCCATCTTGTGGCAATGGAGGGTGATAAGGAGATCTTCAAAGGCCTTCTTGAGCCCCTCATTGTGGACCCTGCCAGTGAAGCCCTCAAGAAGCAACGGCTTGAGGCTACAAGCACCACTCATATTCATGA
The DNA here is from genome assembly GCA_022496805.1 of Pohlia nutans. Lineage (NCBI taxonomy): Eukaryota > Viridiplantae > Streptophyta > Bryopsida > Bryales > Mniaceae > Pohlia > Pohlia nutans. Next base: position 4,466,457 of record CM040106.1, on the reverse strand, counting down.
AGGTGCTGAGCTCGCAGATTCAGTCATCATCCCCATCAACCAATATTGTAAGTAAGTTTTATCCTTCTTTTATTTTGTCCTTCACATCTGTCAATAACCAGCACTGACACTGCTTATACTCATGCCTTGTTGATTATATGGCATTTCAGCATGTCCTTGAGTACTCCAACTCATGGATACATCTTGCAAGCAAGTATGTTCAACAGCCCAGAGAAGCCATTCGACCTGCCTATCTATGCTGAGGCAATGGCACGTGCATCTCTACCAACAGGACCAAGTTGTGTACCTCGTAAATACAATGTGGATCCCAGGGTATCGGAGTTCTTTGACTTAGATGCTACTGTTGATGCTTCATTCCTTGTAGATTGTTCAGATCCTGAATCTAGTTCTATGTGTGGTGAAATCTTTCAACAGAGCTCCTCGAAGTCCAGTCCTTGGAGTGATGATAGTATGTCGCAATCTTATTAGTTGCTTACTTATGTACTTCCTACGGGATTGAGTTCATTTATATTTCAATTCCGATCCCGATTCCGATCTGCAGTGAGACTTCCAGGGCCACTGCCTTTGATTTTTATGATAGTGTTTTGGTCTTTTGGAGTAGAGGAGGTCTTTAGCTTCATAACATTGCATATCACCACAATTTCCAAGTCCACTACATGTCTACATATTGTACTTATGTAAAGACATCCCGTCTCTAGTAATTCTAAGTGATTATGTTGAATTGACTCTAAAATTTCACATTCAATTTTCTTGGGACTATGCAATCTCTTACACTTCAATATAGAAACATATCTTTCATCATCCACGGTAATAGGTTCTCTTTCATACTAATCTATCTGGATGATCATTTCTTCTTCACAGACCCTAAAACAAATCCAAGAATTTTTTAAAATCCTTAGTTTTATGGTCCACGGTAATAGGTCTCCTTCTCCACGGTTGATAGAATTTTTACACATTAAAATAAATAATCCTTGCTCCCCGCTCCCCGCTCCCCGCTCGCACAATAGCATTCCCCATGTGTTGACATACATCCTCACTTCGACAGGCAATCAAGACTTGGATTAGATCTGCCATGTTTGGCTGCTTTCACGTTTTCTGCATCTATTAACAGGCGACACACCAAGTAATGTAGACTGCTATTCTCAATAGTGTGGAGCTTGAACAATCTGATACCGGTAGTTACCGGATACAATCACCCTAAATGCTACAAAGTTCCGTGTTAACTCTGTCCCTTCGACTGATTGGACACCTTCACATCTCTTTGATGGACCCAGGGTCAGCAACCTCATCTCCCCGTACACTTCTGTAAGTCAGGATTTAAGCACTACATATTGAGGGTACAGAAAAGAAATGAAAAATTCTTTGACATGATCTGACGCTACATATTGCTGCAGCTTGGAATGAGCTGCTTTGAAGGTAGCTCATCTGATCATTTCTCAAACTCTCTGCCAAGAATAATGGTTGTATTCTGTTTCAGCGATCATGAAGGCTGTACGAGGTGAACAAATGTGCCATAAAGTGAAAGGCGATCTTCATATTGCTGTTTCACGCTTCTAAAAAACCTCTTGGATTTCCGGCTATGGGTCGGCGCTGCTCCTGCAAGACACGGGATTTGTAAAGAAAAGTGCAACTGGAGACAGACAGACGGCTTCCTGGTAGGGGCATGGGGGCACACTTAGTTTCCATAGCCCAGAAGCAGAGTAAATTATTTGAAGTGTGCCCAGGCATATTGATGAGAAATATGAGAAATATGCCCAGGCAACAAAGCAGATTTGTTTTCTCATATTTTGAGCTTCTCATTTGTTTTCTCAGTTCACTCATACGAGGGAAGACAGAAGTCGTTTCAGACATTTGAGTACAAGACTTTGTTTTGGACCTTGTAACGCCTGATGTTTAGTATGTTTTTTCTGGATATAACATTTATTCATCTCAACACTTGCAGCTATATTGGAGCTTGTTTTACATTGGTGTGACAACGACAAGTTTGTGGATTTATTTTGTGTGATGCAATGGAGCAAAATAATTTGACCCTTTTGGTTTTCCAAGAGTTAGAGGCAAGACTGGTGGTTGAATTGTAAGAGCATCCGCACCTGTCTCCCTTCAATTCACTCCTTGACCACTATCATCTCATCCAAAATTCCGAAGTCATTACCGTAACACCATAGCAGGTTCGCCACCTAGCGAACGAATATTTAATTTTTTTGAAAAAATAAGGTTCGCCTCTCAAAAACTGAATTTCTCAATTTTTGTTTTTTAGCAAAAAATCAGTAAAAATGACCTTAAATAGCTTAGAAATAACAAAATATTTCAAAAAATAATTTATTCTATTTTTGTTCTTCTGTCTTTAGAATTTTCTAATTTTTACGTTTTTTTTATTTTTAGAATTATTTTAGGACGAACCTGCTATGGTACTACGTTACTCGGTCTCGACGGGCACCTTCTAGAATCTCGTCGTACATAGCAGGTTCCTCCTTGTCATCCCAAGCACGTTTTCTGGTGGGGATATACTCCGCTAGATATTCATTAAGAAATCCAATGGATTCTTCCCTCAAATATCCATGTGCCATACTCCCTTCCGGTCTGGCTTTGTTTTTCACAAAACCTTTCAAACCCTTCATGTACCTTTCGAATGGGTACATCCACCGCGTGTGCACAAGACCACAAATATATGACTCTTCCACGAAATGTATTGGAAGATGCATTATAATGACAAAGACAGAAGGAAGCAATTCCTTCTCCAAAGAACAAATTGTTTCTGCAACATCATGAACCATTTCTTCCTTCTGATCAACGTCTACTACTTTGGAACAGATTTTTCTAAACAATCTTCTCACACGCATGACTGCACCTACGACCTTGTGATCACCCACGTTTCGCAAACATACAGGTATGACTTGCTGAAGTAGGATATGGAAATTATGGGTTTTTAAGCCCAGCAATTTCCCATCCTGAATCATGCGGCTCAGAGCACCAACATAATTTGAAAGAAACTTAAGTTCCCTGAGCGTAGTAAAGAATTCCTGTTGTTGCTCTTTGGTCAGAACGTAGGGTGCATCAGGTTTAAAATATGTTTGACCGTCCGCATTGCGTTGCAAATGCAAATGCGGACGAATTCCTCGTGCACGCATATCCTCCCGCGACTTAGGACCATCAGTTTTGCCAAACAAAGTGCGCAGCAAATTCTTGCATATATTCTTTTCACAATGCATAGCGTCTAACGTATGTTGTGTTGGCAATTCCTATCCAAAATAAACGCTATATTATTCATAGCACAAATTTTTATTTGACCCAAAAAGTTAAATTTTTTAAAGACAGGTTCGTAGAACAAAGCATGTGGTAGTTATGATATTCCATACAACTCACTCTGCATATGAATTCGACCTATAGAGTTCAGTTATTATTACTAACATAGCACAGTTGGATTATCACAAAAGGTACACACAAGAGTTATAATTTCCCCATTATAAGGCGTGTATTTTCAAAATCAGGGGTGTGCTACCACTTTTTGACTGCAGCTCATGGGTAATTCTGCAATAATTGACAGGGTTCTCAATATGCCGAAATTTCCATGCTATTTGACCCAGCTATGCAAATCAGCAAGGATCAGGGTTCATTATACAAAATAACCCCTCGTAGTCCTGACGGCCACTGCAAGTGTTATAGAAATTTACATATACTGCATATACTTCTCAAACTCTACAAATTCTTGTAACACTGTACAGTTGGGTACAAGATGGTTACTAATTTATGATGCATTTCAAAAATTGTGGGAAATTTAAAAGGCCCATGGATGCTAAAAAATGAACGGCATTTGAAATTGTAAATTGCCTTGAAATCATATTCAAGTCTACTTCTTCATAATTACAAATACACATATGTAATTCAAAATCATACAATTATTTTTGATGTTTTCTATACGCTATCAACCATGTCTTGCTCCCACCATTTGTAAAAAGTACATCTTGCATTTAATGGTACATATTACAAATGAGCCTTCACAATTGCTTTACAGATACTTTATACCACACCGTTTGAACTACTTTTAAGATTTCTTACTTATTTTTTACTACAATGCAAAAAAGCCTTGACTATCTTCCAAAGGTTCCCTATGACCTGATAGATATTGTATAAAAGAAGTTTCAAACATTGTATGCTGTCAAATTACTCTCTTTTCATTTAACATGAAGTAGAAGCCCGCTTCATTGCAATTCCAATGCAATTTGCAAATTCAAATATGGTTCATTTTGTAGCATGCTAGAGCTTCCAAAATATTCTGGGACTCTTTATTGATAAGTGATTCATAAATTTGTAAGCATGTTGTACCCTACTGTACTTTTCAAATTTAATTCTGAACTGAAGGGAATAAAAAAATATACCTTCCAATACGACAGGTTGTATAAAATGCTAACTCTTTTCATGCCCGTCTGCTTCACAGGATAGTGCTTAGAATTTGGCCTGCCCCCTAGTTGCAAGTATGTCTCCCTCCAAGCTCCTCGTTGAATTACCGTCACTCCAGATTGACGGGGCGGCGCTTCTTCATAGTTTGGCCGCCCGTTGAACGCTGCACAAGCTGCCCTCCAACGGTGATTCCGCCTCAACCACCTGCGATGTCCAAGAAAAATAGTCTTCTGCGCATGTCTAGAATGCTCTGCAAAGGTACCCTCTCCGCATACAGGACAACCAGCGTAGCCCTTTCCTGATTGACCAGAGATTAAGGTATACGCTGGATAGTCATGGATAGTCCATATAAGCATACCACGCAATTTAAATGGTCGATTTTGCACTACTAGTTCTGACATGTCCACCGCATTTACACCCACCCAGAGCTTCTTTAGCTCATGCACAAGCGGTTGCAAGTACACATCTATCGTGTCTTCAGATGGAGAGCTAGGTCAGGGTATTATCATAGTTAAAGAAATGAAGAATCTTTTTGTCACTAAATAAAGAGGGAGGTTGTACAGTACTAACAAAACATGCCACACTGAATGTTTTGAGGACTGTAAGCTATGTGGATTTACGCCATCTAGAGCAAGTCCCATTCTTATGTTTCTCTCGTGTCTGCTAAAGCTGGGAAATTACTGTTCAATAAATTGCCATTGCTCAGTATCAACAACTGATCTCATCTTCCTATCTTGAAAATGATTTGAACTATGCCACCGCATATGTTTTGCTAGTTGTGGACATCTAAACATTCTGCGCAACCGTTTGATTATAGAAAAGTATCTCAACACTCGAACAAGGATTTAATTGGACCCAAAAATGTACCTAGACTTTTGGCATTTTGGACACTACTGTAGGTCTGCGTTCTCTTTCCATTATTAGGTTTTACCACACTCATAGCAATGTATAGTTTCATGCAACAACCCAAGTTTCAGTAGCATTCGCTTCATCTCGCAGGATGACGTAGGACAAATATTGTCCGGGGGTAAGACATCGTATTTAAGGAACGTGAGAATCTCATCGAGACAGTGATGGTTGATTGAAAATAATGTACACAACGACATTAGAATAATGGAGAATTGTAACCTGTTGCATTGGGATCCAGGAAACAACGGCTCAGCTGATTGCCAAAGCAATTCCTCCAAAATGGGCGTCCTGTCCGGTTCATCCTCCTTGGCGGAAAAGTCCTCAAAATCTACGACTGCATCCTCCTCCACTTGTACGTGGTGGTGGATTTTGTCAACGCACGCAAAGTAGTTCTTAGCCATTTAATCGAAATTAACATTGGTGTTCGGAGGAGCACCCTCAAATTCATCGGAGTCTTCGGCATCAAAGTAGATATCTTCACCTCCCACGTCAAAACTGTCTCATGTTAGCGCATCACCGCTCTGTTCCGCTTGCCCAGCACCATTAGTGTTACCATAGTTTTGTCTTCGGTTTGGGCGTTGGTTTGGATTTCTCTACGATAGCAATAAATGGGTCATGAATAAAATTTCTCCAAACACATAGTTATACAATTAACTGAAAAAACACAATGACGATGACAGATGTACTAGCCCAATACATTCCAGTACTTATAGACTTCTACAAGTCATTTAAAGCCTCGAAGGCTGATTATGCTAACCCTACAATCAATTAAGTTTACTGGACAGTACACAAATCCCTTATTAAAAACATGAACGTTCTACAACATTGGTAATGCTGATCCATCTAGGCATGTGAACGCAAGCTATTGATTCCCTGCAGCAAATGTCAGATCCATAGCCTGATATTGACAAAATTTTCCACCAAGTCTGCCAACGCACAGCAACTGATTGAACAAAGTCCGGCTCCGGGATTTTGATGACAACCTAGGACTGTGAAGCCGAGGACTCATGGTCTAGGAACTGGACTCAACCATATTGGAAAATATGGTTGACATAGATAATTGAGTCGTTACGCAACACGACGTGTGGGGCGGATTCTGCACATGAGCTCGCCTATGAGCTCGCCGACGGGCGTGATCTTGTGCAGAATCCGCCCCACACGGCGCGTTCTGTAGTACGTATACAATGAAAGATAGTCGATCCAGTTTCCAAATCATCTATAGAACTAAACATAGATTCAGTCCCCAACTCAAGACATCACAAATCGAGTTGCAATGAATTTGCCAAGATTTGTGAACATCAAATACTGTAAGTAATCCTACTTCACTGCACTAGCCGGGTTCATACAACGTCTATCCACTGCATTCATGTACAAAGATTTTTGAGCTTCTAGAAAATAGTGAATGAGCAACATCTACACATATGTATTGAAATGCGCAAAATCACAAACCAGAATATTTGGAAATAGCTTACAAGAAGAGGTTCTTTGAGTGCGTTGTCTCGTCTGTACTTCCGACAGTGCGTTTCGACTGTCTGCATTGTTTGCGTCTTGAACCCATGGCATTTTTCACATCCACAAGGATATTGTTGAATCCCTTGTCTAGTTGCTAGTGCCCGCTCAATGTGATAAGCATCTCCAAGTCGTGCGGGCCTCATCTATCATGTACGTGATGTACAAAAATTTAGAAGAGGTGTAAAAATGGTTTCATACACATGTAGAAGAAACATAGAGGAGAAAGTATAGCACATCTGGGGAATCTAGGTTCCATCATTTACTATAATGTGTGGTGTGTACATTGATTGTCAATAGTCAGAATGATTTGTGTACTGAATGTTGTATAAGATTTCCTACAGATTATTTTAAAAGAATCTCATAACAAAACAAATGACCTGATGTCAAAAACCATAAACTTTGTTATCAGCGGCTTCAAATGATAGATTTATTGACAAAACTTTGCATTCGATACTAATAATGGTATGTCACCTGATGTACCAAAATCGGTATAACGAAAGATATTTTTGTACAGACTTATTGACAACTATAAATCTAGTTTTTGGACAAATTTCTGTCGTGAAGGATGTTTCCATGAAGTACAAGGGATAATTCTGATGACAATATACACCCATATATAGTTAAAAAACAATGTAGAATTTCAATATACCGAATTGAACAAGGAATCATTTGTACAGAACCTCTCTATACAGTACATAAACTTCATACCAAGCAAGCACAACTGATAAAAATTGCATTCCTGCATCGTTTGTTTTGAGGACAAATCATATTATTAGCACTTCGGTGGTTTTTAAAATTCATAACAAACATAAGTATGGATTGGGTGACAGTGTAACATGTAGGAAGTCTCACCTTTTTTTTTCTGTCGATGCCGCGTTTGAAATTGATGAGTGATTGAAAATGTTGCAAAAGCAGGAGCCAGTGGAAAATGCAGTCGTGAGAGATACAACAAATATGCCCCGACTGTTCTACAATCTCGCTCGTCTACGAGACGTTGCTGCGGAGGACGCCACAAACCACAGTCAGTATACCAAGCAAGTTAATGAATACTGTGAACACATTCATTCTGCATGTGTGAACTGTTGTATGAAAAAATAAATTATAATGAAGTTCTTAGTATCACTGTTCAAACACAATGTCTACTTGGTTTTATATCGGCAACGTCCTTAACTACGGTACTATCTAGAGCGTGACATTTATATGTAGTTTGCAAGTAGAATATAAAAACCTTGTCACCGTGAAATTGACATAGGCTAACTAAACAGCAAGTGTACAATACATAACGTGATAGTACATGTCACAACCACGGGTACATAACCATTGGGAATACATACCTTCACTCTTGAAAAATCACATGAACAGTTCTTTATCTTCCTGATTATTGAACATGCACTGCAACGTTTCTGAAGAAAACATAAAAGACACAGATGTCATCATCGATAGGTATAAATTACAAAAAAATCACAATATGAAATTCACACATACATCTTGTACACATGTAGACCAGGTCAGAAGATGACTGTAGAGATGAGCTCTGAATTAATATGTGAAATGATTATAAATTTAAACAATACACAATCCGGTGTCATGGGCTCTACAAAGCTAATGCATGCATGTCCTCAGCTATGTGTTCTAGTAGTATTTCTGCCTGCGCTCGTAGTCGTCTGTCTTTTGTAGAATTACGTTTGAGCGACGCAACATATCTACAAGTTTCTTCTTATTTTCCATGTTTGTTCTACGCTTTGTACTCGATCCCTGTGCAGACCCTTGTATCGGAATTATACTAAAAAACTTACGTAGGGTCACAGTTGGCCTTGCATGTTTCCTGTACTTGGAAATGTCAAAATCCACAGTGGCATCACGTACCAAGTCCTGGACACGTTCTACATCCTCAGTGTTATCAGAATGAATACCTTTGAAAACAAAATCTGGCTTGGAGTCTATGTCGATACAATTTGTTTGAGTCTTCTAGATGTCCTTCATTCCAGATGTCCACGAACACATTCAAATTTGACGCACAATTTTCTGAGTCCTGTCAAACATTAAGACCAATGGCCAAGATTATGTCAAGTAGCAGTTTTCTGTACAAGCTGACGTGCATGTATGAAGGATGATATGTGAAAAAAACGTGCCTAAGTTGACAAAAATTGCACACTAGTGTAGGTAATTTGACAATCACAGTGAATTGTAAAATATATATTTTACCATAAACCGAGTGATGGAACCACAGTTCACTATGAGTGAAACAAATATACTGGAGAGAAATATTGCAGATCTGTAATCTAGCGAGTGCCAGATATTGCAGATCTGTAATCATGTAAGGGAACCAATTTGTGAAACTTTGCAAATCTGTAATGTAATGTCAGGCAGATCTGAGATTTTGCTGCGTACAGGTGGATCTGTGGATATCAAGTAGATTGTGCGAGTGACATGTACATCTCACTGATTTAACAAGTTGAGTGACAAGGCATTCGCAGTCGTGAGTGACAAACACAGAGCAATTTATTTGAAAGCACAGAAGTGAACATCACAACGGGCAACTGCATCATTCGCGCAAGTAGGGTTTGAAAGAGAAGGACCTGAACGGCGAAATGCAGAATTAGTAGCGCGTGCAGCTTGCCTAGGTATAGAGAACTGGAATTTTCAAAGTTTGTGCTTCGTTTCTGATGTTTCAAAAATGAGCGCGTCGTTGCTTGTACTGCTTTTCTTAGTTGAAAGAGAAGCTTTTTCACAAATGCAAGTATCTGAGACAGCAAAAAGAAGTTCAAGTAGTGAAAATGAAGGTTTCCGACTATGAATTGCATAGATATAGAACAATAGTAGAAAATGAGGCAAACTTAAGAGCAGAAAAGGGAGTGAAGATCTTTCTGTAAGAATCTCACCTTGACCCCGTTGTTACCGCACGCGTAAGAGAGCAAAGCGTAAACCTGTGAGGGCGCCTTAGCATGTCCTAGTTTGTCGCAACGCACCCTTCTTGATCGGCAAAGGTAATGTGATAGTGGTCTAGGACTGGTCTTGGACATTGGGACCGCCATTGCCATGCCCCTTTCCCGCATAACTAGCAGGATCGTCACCTTCTGAACGTGGTAAAACGCCAAAGAAGGAATGAAAACGCGCTAGAAGAGGGGAAGCACTAGGATTTTGGACGAGGGTGATAACAGATTTTGTCCACCTAGGGCTTCATGGATGAAATCAAGGGGATGTTCATGCCACTTGGAGGCACGAACTCCAACGTCCCTGAACTTTTCCTTCTGTCATAGTTTTGTCACGCGAGACAACTCCAGTTTTAACGTTGTTTTTTTTGGGCCGCCGTCTTCCCTGCAGATATGCTGCGCACAATGCAAAGGTGTTAGTAGAAGCCAAGACAGCCCTAGCAACTGGAGAAATTCGAACACCTTAGTTACCAAGTCCAGAATCGTCAGAGGGTTGAGAAGGTGACAAGGAATTAGCGGAGGCAGGACCTGCAGGTAGCACGGACGAGGAGAACAGTAGTGGCGAACAATACAAAGGGGAGGCCTCCGACACAGCCACTTCGAGGAGAACAGCTTCGTCGTCGACGGAGTATGAAGAAGAAACATCTAGAGATACTTGTTCTGGATCTAAGGAGACCTCATTAGCTACAGAGGAAATGACTACAAAGGGCACTTACTCCGAGTACAGTTCCAGCAGCGGTGACGAAGAGAACAGTGGCAGCGAAGACTCTGAACTCAACCCTCTGGTATGTTAGAGTAATGTGGACGTGTAACTCTTGATTGTGTAACACTGTTGAAGTTTTGTATGTGTAGTATTTCAGTTTATTGACGTGAAATTGACAATAGCGTTGCTATAGAGAAACCTGGTATGCCAATAAGCACAATGTTATGAACTAAAAGTTAGACAGGGGTAAGGTGTTCTCACCGTGTACACAATAGCATTCTAAAGACTTCAGACATATGGCCTTACCTCACGTGAACAGTATTAGAAAATATTAGATATGGGTAATTTTATAAACATATTTAGTAGCGTGTCCTATTTTCATAAGCATTGTATGTGGTCTGAGAGGACGAACATGGAGCATGGGTGTTATGTTCTTGCGTCAATCTAAGGAGGATTAGGCTTCGACAACGTAATGCAGAGGCAGTGTATTCCTAATGTAGACTAACAAGAGGCCAAAGAGGGCATCTATTTAGTGCTACAGAAAAATTAATTTTAGGACGTCACTAATATGTCATACAAAATAATTCTGACAAGTACACGAACAGATTGTGCTTGGAGAGTGTTGAGAAAACATAATAAATGTTCCCTCTATATGTATGGCAAATTGATCTCAGAACTGAATTAGCACACTAGATTAACATTGTAAACAAGACAGATACATAATAATAATTGTATGCATGCTTAATATCGTTTTGGAATTTGGTGATATTGCTAGTATGTAGCTTTCATGTTTAACATTATGTTCTCCATGTAGAAGACAAGGAATGTAATTGTGACAACATTTTTTGTTCCATGAAGACGCCCAGTCACTTACAACTACGGTTGTATAACTTGGATAGAGAATTGAGACGCATAGAATTTACCCAATAGTGCTTGACGAAATTATGACCATCCGTGGATTTCAACTGATTTCATGGATTTCATCAAACACTTTGGGGTTGAATTTTGCAGAGGCCTTCACATGGAGAACTACCTTTGAAGGATAAAAGGGATGCAGTTCTTTCAGAAGCACAGCCCAGACGACGTAGCAGCAGGTTAGCGTGTATTGATAAAGTGCAGAGCGCGGTGCGAGATGAAGACAAGGACGGTGAAACAAGTGGAAATGATTTCAACGAATGCACACCATGCTTGGTTAGTATTGATCCTCTCTCACTTTGTTTGTGACTTTGTTATTGTTGAAGTGAATGGAGTCTCACATAAAATATAGTGAGTGACACATATTTTAAGTGATCAGGGATCATCACCCTCCTGCAAGAACAATGAAGATGTAAAGGAGACGTTCAAAATAGTTCAAGGAGGGGATAAAGAACGTAGAGAACAAAGAATTTTGGTGGTAGAAACTGTACAAAAAACGCCAGAGACATCACCTACGACTGTAAGATCTATCCTGTCATGAAATCAATGTTTCCATGATGGGGACTAATAGAGAAAACTGTACGTGAAGAATGGCTTGACGATAAGCTCATTGATATGTATACGTGTGATACTGTATAGAATTTGCAGGTCTTTGTCACTGAATAGGAATGAATATGTACTTGATGTACATGTAAGAAATACTGTTTTGTAGCCTTTGTATGTACTACTTCATATGTATGAAATATTGTATAAGGAAATTTTAAAGTCTAATTAGACGTTGATGAATTACATGTTGTATAAAAAGCAGGTTATGGCTTCTCCTACTACGTCTTGCAAAAGTAAAGAGGACTTCGTGAAGTGGAATGAGCCGTCGCAAGTGGGAGGCACAAACAGAAGCAAATTGGGCGAGCGTCTCCAGTAGGGGCTAGGAAAAAAAACATGCAATAAGGGAGAAAGTCTTTGTCCATGCGCCTATACACTCTGGAACAGGAAGTGAACCAAACAGTGTGCTAGGAAATGAGGCAGATAGCGAAGCGGAGAAGGACATCCAAGCAGCACCAATTGAACCGTCTCCTCGCCCCCCCCCAACATCTAAGTTTTCTGCATCAAATAGATTTGTGCCGCCTCGACCTATATCAGCATCAGCATCCAGAGAAATTCCACAAGGCGCATCCATGTATTTACAAGACCGAGGACGTGAACCAAGCCAATCACCCGTGTACAACACATGGTGCAATTGCAATTCCAGGATAGTGTGCCAGGTGAAGCATATGGCAATCCGAACAACAATGATGTGCAAGCACGTGAAGGTAGACCTCCAGGTAAAGTTTGTTTAGTGATATGTAGTGTATTTATGAATATGAAGTTTTATTTCTAATTGTGTACCTCAGCAAAATTCACTCTCTAAACACATGTCAACGCGTTTTCTAAAATCTGTAGGATTAATATTCTAATGACAATGAAGTTCACTATACATAATTGTATAATACATAGACAGGAGTAGAAGCAGGTTCTAATGTTGGAAACAGTGCAGTGGCAAGACAGAAAATGAGACCACAGTATCCATCCCATGGTGCGATTGCAAGTGGGAACACTTCTTCGCCAGTGCAACGCCAATTATCTACTCCTCCAAGGTCAAGTGTATGGGGATCATTGACAGCTCACTCGCCATCTATTCAGCCGCAGTTTAATAAAGAAAGGTTCACAGACTTACGTGCACGCTCGTCTCATGGAGATACCAGAGAAAGAGAAACTAGCGGTGATTGTGGTAATCAACAACGACTGCATGGTAACTATGGAGAACGGAGTCCTACTTATGTGCGAAATCAAAGTCCTCCTCTAGAAGAAACTTCCCTAACTAAAGGTTTCCAACTCCAAATACCGGCAATGACAGAGAAGTTGTCCTCCCCCCTTTCTAGAAATTTATGATAAGTGAATGTGTACTTGAATTGTTTGCTTGGTTATGAATTCAGTACGGTGCGCTTCATTGCACATAGGGTTGCAGGTACACTCAATTACATTCTCCGTCTCTACAGTGATATGGGGTATCGCTGCCCCAAACCAAGGACTCAAGCAGACTTTGATATTGAATTGTAATACTTATATCGATATTGATGTCAAGTTCACAATCTCGGCTGTAATGTTCTAAACACTGGTGTTTAGTAGAGTGAATGAAAAATGTATGATAGATATAGTACTTGTGGGATGAAGGGCTGATTCTCATAATAGTGAGTGACAGCAGAAAAAACTTGTACATATTTGAAGTGTAAAAGGAATGATAAGAACATATTTTATGGTCTGTAACTGCAGGACTTTAGAAGGGGCTCGGAAACACAGTTGGCCGAAAACGTCCGTACTTCACAGCGTAAGCAAATAGAAGAGAAGGAACCATATGCATTCTACAATGACAACAATGACAACGACGTCAGCAGGGATAGTGAGGAGCCTGAGGAAGACAAAGATTAAATCCAGGAGGCCGATTATGAAGAACCGATAAAAAAGGATGATGGAGTACCTTATCCATATCAAACATAAACTAAGAGACGGAGGGAACGATGACAAGAACAAGCAGCACGAGAAAGGGAGGACGAGAGGCGAAGACGCGCTGATCTTCCTCAAAACTACCTTCTAATTGACGAGCACAGAAGGGAGCCATACGGGCAGGGAGTTAGTATGTGGTGCAAGGAGCTCATGCTGCTATCTAGAAAACTAGACCCCGCGATAGGAAACATCAATAGACAACCCGAAAGGCTTGTAAAAGAAATTGCTGATTGGATTCAACATACTTGGGAGTATAGTGGCTCAATAAAGGATAAGTATGTGAAGGAAGTTATAGCTCGAGGGGTGTCATTGAGGCGATCAGAACTATGGAAGAAACTCAGAAATGGGTTCCCCAAAACCGGATGATGTTTCAGATAGAACTTGGCAGTCGTTGAAAAAAGAGCTGGAGAGTCCAGCAACAATTAAGAAGCAAGAGAGCTGCACCCGCGCAAATGCGAGTAGGGTGAATTTTGGGAGAACCGTACCATCCGGTGAGGTTGGCATGCATGAGAGACTGCAAAAATTGTTTTACAGATCACCTGACCCTGAGGAAATCAGTTTTGAGATGGCACGCAACAAAGGTTACGGCGGGCGATCAAAGCGTAAAGAACCGTCAGAAAATGTAATGCATGAGAGGCAGGTGGCATCCGTTACACTAGAGGATGGGCAGATAGGAAGTAGGTCTGGACACGATGAAGGGGAATCCCGGAGCAGAGAGAATTCTCCGCCTGCATCATGTCACGCACCAGTTGACACTACAGTGAAGGAAAACCCATACGTGGACACTACCACGGACAAAGTCACTGCCTCAAGGGTCTTATCAATTTCAGAAGAGCAAATTGCATAGCATCCCATGGTAATTTGCATGATGCAACGGTTGGAGGCACTGGAAGGGAGACAGAAACAAGGCGTGGTTCAGGGTGAAACAACACAGCAAGATAGCGTATGACAAGCACACGTGGATGAGATATCTGAACAACTGCCCACAGAAGAGGAGGTCGTGGAACCAGTTCAAACTGCAGAAAATTGTAAAAGCAAGCATGTGAGTACATGGCGTGTTGGATTTGTGTCTTCCATTGTATTGCTGCAGTGCGCGTATCTCAAGTTTAGTGGCAGGACAAGGTACGTAGTGACGCTGGACCCGTGAAAGATCTGCAGAAATACAATGAAATTCCAGTATTAACCAAATGTTTTTGTAACAGCACAGGGATGATGCCGTGGATCCGGAGAGCAGTCACGCAGTAAAGAGGTCTGGTCGCTCAAAAAACGTTTGAAGCGCTCTTGAGTCTTCATTATGGAGTAAGTCCTTTATGTCATCTTGTTTTAAAGTAGACAGTAAACCTGTACAATCATGAAATTTTGTTTTAGTTCCCTGAATTGTTTATCAAGTATTTTGTGATGTTCTTTCTATGGAAGTGACGTCTTCTGAGGTTTACGGTATAATAGAAATGGAATTGCATTCAAGACATGGTAATGATAAAACGCAGACATCAAGATAAGTGTATATTGGTAATATGTGTTGTTCTACCTTATACTTCAGTTACAACTTTGACAGACTGTATAACGATGACATGCACATATAGCTCGTGAATTGCATCTTTGAATTCTTGAGGCAGAAGTGGTTGAATTATTACAAGGCAGACATCGTCCGCAGTGAAGTGATGTGATTAAAGCTATGAAGAAGGAGAAGAAAGTGCATATTTTATGTTGTCAGACGAGGACGTTTTGGGGTCTGCCCATTGTTTTCATCAAGGGCCATGCAAGTAGACAGATGTTGTGCAGATGCTGTAAGTAGTTTGTTAATAGAATTTTGACTCGATCGAGTTATTCACTATTATAGAAAAATTGTGTATAGCAGGATAGTAAGGCAGACTTGACAGAAGTCTCCTAAACTTTTATAGCAGTCCTCTAAGCGCAAAGTAGCAGCGGATTTATTGACTGTAAGTGCAAGGTAGCATCAGATTTTTTTGACAATGCATTGATCAATGTGCTTCAACGCAAATGGAAATTGGTGTACATGTAATCCATGTACATTATTGTACGTGGACTTTAATATCAATTTTTTTAATAGGTCGTGAATATGCTCTGAACTCTCATTGGTCGAAAGAAACCACCTCAACGGACCACTCATTCTGTGGATAAAATTATATACAAATTTGAAATGGTACCGTTGGTCCACATGTACGCACTCCAAACGAAAATTCAGTGACATGAAGTTTCTAGGAAACTCAGTGACAGGAAGTTTCCAGGAAACTCCATTGCGCCACATCACCCATTTAACCGTGGTAATTTACAAGTGCTGTAATAGTAAAAAAATGCTGATTTGGAAGGATAGATCCACGGTGGCAAGAGGTACAAATCCTGCACAGCTGACGTTTATTTCTGTCCAAGATGACAGCAAAATTGACGAAATTCTGTCAACTTAGTGATCGAATCAGGGTCTCCTAATTGACGGGACAGTTGACATAATCATGTCAGATTTGTGTCAATTCAACCACAGAAGTTCTTGTAGTGTATGTCATGTTGTGCGTCAGTAGGTGAGTGCTTCAGCATCACACATTGGCAAAAAAAATGAATGAAAGGATGACATTTTAGCATACAAATGAAGTCTAAAAATAATATGTTCTACTAATAGGTTTAGTGCACATGAAAGCAAAAACTATACTCCCTTTGTTCCAATATAACAGGCATGGTCTTCTAAAGTTTAACATAGTGTTTCAATTACTATGCTGAATTTCAGAAGGTGCTTGTCATAGTGGGATACAGGGATAACATACTACTACAATTTTGTGCCCGTAGAAAATTTCATACATTGCCCTAACTATACATACTACTACACTAAACCTGTAGCAGCTAACTACATTGTAAAAAAATCCATGTATTGTACAAGGACGATGCTTAAGCATGGAGGGAAAATTGTATATGGGGAGCTTTGCATCGTATCGTATGCTGGTGTAACTAGCTATTCCACTGCTTTGCTAAGAGTATTAAAAATTCAGTGTCCAAATTAATAGAGAAGTGTTGATATTATTAGTTATTTCAGACAAGTTGTATTGGACAATAATCAATAGAAACTTGTTGACTTTTCATGTTGATTTCGTCAAATCAAAAATGAAAAAAAAATGTTTAAAAAAAACCTTTTCTTCATTGCTGGAAAGATCCAGGAAGAAATGCTTTTTTTAAATGCCTGACACCTCCGAACAACCAAGTTGTACACCTACAATATCTACTTGGGTTCATACTTGGAACCTCACACTAGTGACTCAACACTCTTACCAACTGACCATCATTAGAATTTGATGACTGGAGCTCCCAGGAGGACCAATGATGGAAGCAAACCTTATGGGGTTATCTGCACTCACTTTTGGATCTCATTGTTCACATAACACTGACCGCAACAGACGTGGCATACGTAGCACATATGTACGCGTAGACATAGACGGCGGAGGGTAGAGGGTGTACGTGTACGTGGGAGGCTGATTCATCCGGATCCCAAAAAAATCAGATCTTACTATTCATTGGCGGGATAACACTGGCCACTCCCGCGCAGTTTTTGTCGGGCAGAGGGATTTTGAAAGTTATTGCGAGGTAGGGAGAACCGCCGTCGCCGTTTAGGTTTGACATGAGTAACTCTAGGAATAGCACCCGCTAGGAAAGGCCTCCAATTAACATGGCAATATAAGATATTTGCGTCTCCGATCAAGGTCTCACGTACATGGTATGCACTGGGGGTGTTTAAGTTGTCAAAATGACTATACGTTGAGTTCTCTATTCACTAGATCAGGCAAAGAGAGAAACAATGACATTTTATCATGGGAAATCATATGGCAAGTGGGAAACATTCTCCACAGTTAAAACTCTTCTAGAATGATTGCAGTGAATTATAGATATAGAAGAGTACGAATTGTGTGAAATTTGTCTACGTGTCTGACTTGGGAATCTAGAATTTATCTGCATATAAAGGATTGGTTTGAGTATGTAATGACTGAACATGTTTGACTACAAACCATTTGTATTCTAGATTTAATATTGGAAAAACATAGGGCAAATTTTTTTGGCACAAGGATTTACTCTTCATTTGGCCACTATATCCAGTGATGGGTTTTCTGATGTTCTACGTCCGTTAATGAGCAAAGCACCACCTATTGTTCTAATATCGATTGAAAGTTCTTCAATTCCAAGTCCTTCAAAATTTATAGTCGTGGGGATAATTTTTTCATCTTCTTTTCCTCTAGACTTGGTTTTCAATTGCCTCATTCTACTGGGCTCAATTTCCTTCCTAGTTGAGAATCTGACCTTGGGCTTCTTCCTACCTTTTCCTCGTACTGTTGAGCTTTGTATTTTAGCGTCAATCTTCTCTTCTTCACTCTATCCTTCAATGCAACGATCTTCACATAGCATTTTTTTAGTGTCTAAACTTATCAACAAAAGTCCTAGTGTCATATTTAACATCGTTTCTTATTATACCTTATAGCCATTTGATTGTCCCAATTCAAAGTTTGTGTTCACTGCAAAACACCTTGGATTAAAACAAAGCATCTTCACCTCTCCATAAAAAAGACATTCAAGTATAGCAGTATTAGACATATCTACGACTAAGAATCCCCATCAAATAGATTCCTATAGTGAAAATAAACCTTGATACAACGTGATAGTGTCTAACCGGTCCTCTCTTCACAAAATGCAATCAATGCCCCACTGTCACATCCAAGTCTTCATTTGCAATAACGCCAAATCTCTCTAAACATTATGACAGAAGTCACTATCAAATGGCTCAAACTCTCTAGTCGAGTACTCTCAAAAACACTTCACTCATAATATGTTGTTTCCCGATCATTGCCTTATAAAGGAAACATAACTTCTTGAATGACTGATATTCTTTCCTCATCCTTTACTCACCCAATGTATTCTGTCACATGCATTGGCAAGTTGTTTTGACACAGCGTCCTCCACACCTATGTCAACTTCCATCGATACCCCGTAGCTAGGTTTACTGACAAATTAGAATGATTGTTGGCAAGTTCCTCCATAATCTATTGCAATTAGCGGCCCTCTCATATTAAAGTGTTGATTAACATTTTGATATTGCTGGATTAGTCACACAAAATCCGCAAGCTTAGCCACAATATCAAAGTAGCTTTAAAATTGACCATAGATCTCTAGCAAACTTCAAGAAACTTAATATAAGTCACACATCTAATTTTATATAGAAAGCGCACTGCTACTTGACCTCATTTTTAATAATGACCTAAATCCCTAAGTTCTACTTTCAATATACTATTACCCCGCCGTCATTGAACTACACATAATATTCTTTTTAAGGGTTGTTTTGTTCATAGAAAATTTCCATAATCACTACATATATACGTATACCTTTTGTTGAA
The DNA here is from genome assembly GCA_022496805.1 of Pohlia nutans. Classification (NCBI taxonomy): domain Eukaryota; kingdom Viridiplantae; phylum Streptophyta; class Bryopsida; order Bryales; family Mniaceae; genus Pohlia; species Pohlia nutans. The sequence goes on along the minus strand of CM040106.1, from coordinate 4,447,162 downwards.
GTAGAAAACAAAGGGTAGTGTTGCTAGAAGCCAAAGGGGTTTGGGTGGAAATAAATGATGTGTAGGAGAAGGGTCAACGCATGGACTGACCTTTAAGGCCTCTAGTGGTGAGTTATCCCATATGGGATGCCAAAGGGCACCTCAATTGTACACTACTTAAGCGGTGCAGCCTATGAGTAAAGATATCTCTTTCTACACATTCCTTGTGTGCTTTGTGCATTCCTCTATCACCTTCAATAGGTTATGGCCCCAGTCATGTGTGTTGTGTGAACGTTGGATTGCATTGAGACGTTTTGTTGGAGGTCGTTGTGGAAGGGGCCGATTCGGAGCTTTTGGGAGCATTTTTGAGCTTTTTGGAAGAATCTCGTCTCTTGGAGGTGCACACGGGCTGAAGTTGCACATTGGAGCACTATTCTTGGTCAATCTCTTCCTTTGGTGCTCTATTTTCTTGATTCCAAATCCCATTTGTATGTCGAACATTGTTTTGTTCAAATTGGTGCACTGGAGGAATTAGCCGGAGGAAGGGTAGTGGAGGAATTCTGGAATATGGAAATTGGTGGGCGGTACACAAATTGGACAGTGGCGCACTGGCGCCACTTACAAGTTCCCAAACAACCATTTTGGCTTTGATAAAAACAAGGGGGATTCCGATTGGGTGAAGGACCGGTTCAAGAGCATCTCGGATAAGGATGGGTTTCGGGTTGATGATTGTCGGAGCAATCGAAAGAGGCGACTGCTGCAGTTTTTGGTGCCCATTCTCAGCCCGAACAAGCCCACTACCTACGTGATCAAGCTGACGAAGGCCGTCTATGAGGCCTACTTGCACGACCGGAAGATAGGATGGGGACTCATCGTGCACGAGATGACAGTCCGGGAGGCACTAAAAATTGGAGGGGCAAAAGGGTGTCCCCTGAGCCCTTTCGTCTACATGTACGCCCAGCACGGACTCCTCACAGATAGGGAGAAGGTGCTGATGGAGAAACGCCAGAAGCGCGTGGACCGGGATCCAGCGACGAACCGGGTGGAAAAATCCGGAAGACGAGGGACATCCGAAAGCCAGCGAAGGTCCGGGTGAGGGAGACAGCGCAGACGAGCAGGGCGACCGGAGCGCACTGGAAGAGCAAGAGGCGGCCCAGCCGGATGAAGGAGGCCAACAGGATCCGGGTGAGCACCAGGAGGAGCGGGGAAAATTGGACTAGGAAGGACCAGATGAAAGGGCCCCACCTCAGAGCGCGCACCCGGGGGCAGAAGAAAAGGCAACAAGTGATACTAAGCGATGACGAGGAGGACGACGACGACACAAAGGTCATCAGCCCACCCTGAATGAAGATGAAGAAGAGGATGAAGATGACACCGGTAAATGGCCGTGGTTTCCGGGATGCCCAGAAGACAAAGGTTCCGGGATCAAGCAGCCGCCAAAAGAATGTCAAGGTGAAGGCGAAGAGGCGGAGGAGGTCAAAACCGGACGAAGAGGAACTGAAGGACAAGGAGGATATCCAGGCAGACGAGCCAACCCAGGATGCAGTGGAGGACACTCCGGTTTTTAGCTGAACCGGAAGAAGTTTCTTCCAACTGGTTAGGGAGGCCATGGAAGTGGTGGAGAAGAAGTACTACCCGGTCTACTTCGCGATGAGGGGAGTCGGGAACCTTCTCAAGAGCAAGAAGGTAGAAGAGTACCCGGGGCTAGTCCGGAAGCTACGGAAGGATGTGGACCGGACCTGGTAGGAAGCCAGCGCAATGGCCCTTTGGATGCTGGACCAGAAGACGGAGATCATGCAACGGAAAGAGACAATCCGGGCCCTGGAGAAGCAAGACCGGACCACCCTCAAGGCTCTTGAAAGGCTGTTTCAACTAGATGGGGAGGTCCACACGAAGGCCCGATTGTACAATGAGAAGGTGACGGAACCGGGGGTGGAAGGGGCAGCGCAGATGAAGAATATCGTGAACAAATACGCTGCGAAGGTGGAGGAGACGCTGGTGGAATTCCGGAAACTGGTGGCCGAGGTACTCACGAGGTGCCCACCTGGACCCCAACTTGAAAGAAGGGAAACTAGCCGGAGAGAGGGGGCCGTGCTTCTGGCCAGTAGTGAGTTGTTGGGAGCATTCCATTTGTCCCAAGATGCGCCTAGGGCAGGGGACATGGACCAAATGATGGGTGCAGGGAATTCTACTCCGTAGCAGACTTTGCAACCGACTGTGAGTCCGGTGAGGAGCTCGCCACGGAGGAACCTAGATCCGATTCTAGTAGGGGAGCAATTAGAAACAAGTTTGGCCTATTTGGCGGACCAAGCATAGGAGATGGTGGAGACCGGTATGCAACCGAACAAAGGAACAAGATTTGGAGGGGAACGCGAGGGCGAACCAGAAGGTCAACTGGAAGGTCAACTGGACGACGAACCTGAGGGCGAAACGGACGCACGCGGTGCTTATGAGGGCGAACTGGAAGGGGAAGAGCAGGAGCAGGAGCAGTAGAAGGAAGAGGAAGAAGAAGACGAAAAAGAAGAGGACAGAGCACGAGAGATCCGGAGTAAGAGATCCGAAGAGGACACCGGTGGCTCCTATTCTGCCCACGAGGCGAGTTCCGCGGAGGACAGTGGCCTGGAAGGGTCAGAGGAGTAGAGGGATCCGGGGAACAGTTGTAATTGGATCCGGTTAGGTAGTAGACCTCTTAGGCTAGATAGGCTAGTAGTTTGTGCATAGAATTTTTGAGGTAGTAGAGAATGAGGCGCTAATGTCAAGTAGGATAATGATTGAACCTTTTTGGATGAGCTCTCTTGATTTCCGGTTCCCGGGTCTGTAGGATCTGCGGGTTTTTCGGATCCGGGTGCTTGGGGCTCCCTACTTATCAAGGAATGTTCGCCATTCCTTGGGTTTTTTTTTATCACTGTTTTCTTGTAAGTAAATGACTGTAGATGCATTTTCCGGAAACCATGTGTGTGTTTATGGTTGTTTGTTGATTGATACAGTGGTCCAATAAGTCCCTCAAATTTTAAATTTGCCATCTGATATTGAGCTACAACAAATCAGACTAACAGATATTCCAATATTAGCAAAAAAATAAGGATCCTACAATCTGAGAAGATGTCCTATGAAAAACAACTAGCAGATTTGCATATGACTATAGATTTAGGGTTTGCAGATAGATGAGAATTAGAATTAAAGTGTGAGTTGGCAGCGTCATAAATGGAAAGCCTGGTCATTCAACATACAGAGAAGCTACAGCAAATTTGATCAAAGCTGTCTAAATCGAAATTAGCACTACAGCGTATAGTAAATAAATGTGCTAACTTGAAACTAACAGCAGTAGGATACAAAAGTCAAGTGAGAAAGAGCCGTGATTTTAGCACACTGTCACAACAAGGTGGATACGCAAACGCTCAAAAAAAATTGGTACAAGCTATACTTGCACCTGAAACAAGCAAGAGAGTTCAAGAAGTAAATACAGAAGAAGGCAAATCGGGACGATTGCATGGTAGTCAAAGTTCCTAAGCAGAATTAGGACGTGTATTTGCAAGTTTGCTATCACGCACAGAAATGCAAGCGATGCTTGCGACTCGGAAGATGACATTAGTAGGGCACTGCATGGTTAATTACTACCTTGACAAGATGGGATTAGCTGTTGGTCCTGCCAAAATTCTTGAAGCATGTGACCACAACAGCATCACATCCGATGACTATGCTTCAATCTACAAGACATACAAGGGAGCGGTGAAAGCAGCAGGCAAAGGCCTTCACATTGGATTTCTACCTCCAGTGTAGGAGGTCAACGTTCTGTGAAGACAGATGAACTCTAAATTGGAGGATTTAATAGGCAGCTTCTACAGTCTGGGTGATACCCTTGATTTCAATTCCAATTCCAAATCAAAAAATAAAATACCTCTAAACGAGATGAATTCCTTTTTTGTTAACGTTGAGATGGTGTAGTCTACCATGGTACGACTCTACGGCATTACTCATGAAGGTACAATATTGCGAACCCATGCTTTAAATTATATTCATGCTTTAATTTAGGTCATGCTTGAATTTGAATCTCTCTTAAATTGAACAGTCACATAATCGATGATTTAGAACCCGCTGAGTGGAGACATAGCAAAGTATGCCGTGATCTTTGCTATACGTTCCAGCATAGAATTAGATATATACAAAAAACCTTTGTTTTAACATTAAAGTACTTTACACTCTGGAATTGTTGTTGAGCTTGTTTTCATACGATATTGCATGAACAATAATTACTAAGAAACTTGTTTTAACATGTAGAACTGCGAGGGGATCCCTTGATTTTGCCAATAAGTTAGATGAAGCTCAGATTATCTATGGCCAAAAAATGGAACGCGTATCCATCACGCTCATAAATAGATCATTAGACTCTACATTTACTAGCATGACACCTAAAGAATTGAAGAAAGATCCACGATACTTTTCAGTACAAAGCGAAAGGAAGGTATGGCGCATAGCAAGCTTTCAGGTCCCTAAAAAATCTCATGCAGTTTTAGATTGGGTTTTCAGCAAAACTAGAATACCGACATGAAAACCATAAAAGTAATGTGTGGGCTTAAACATGGAGCAAATTCCAAACATACTTGCATATATTGCACCTAAGAGCATTCAAAGCTTGTAGTCACGACTGAAGACCAAGCGAGGTTGACTTTGAGCCAAAAAACTCAGTCCTCATCAGGTGGTCTTTATTTAGCTTGTGTTCACGAAAAACCTGTCGTGCGGGCGCGTGGTGCTGGTCGATGGAAGCCAATTCTCGCAATTCCCATGACCAGAGTGCACATATACACTATGCATGCTCTAAATAAGATTGTGAAAAAGTTGTTACACCTGCATTTCATCTTCATATGGACCATGCGAGACAAGGAACAACAGAAAATAGCCATTGACCAAATGCAGAAGGTGTTGTCATTGATTGGTGCTCACGGTGGGAATGTCATCATAATGAAAGACACAGAATTTTCAGGAAGGTCGAACAACGTGCCAGATAAAGTGTCGCTGTGTGGAGCAAATTGTGATAGAATTTTCAAGAAAAGCACTCTCGAAGGTGGCTCTGAAAGGTCTACATTGACATCATCAACGCCACAAGGAATTTCATCGATGGCGGGGGAGAAAATAGAGCTCAGCTGGCAATGTGGGAAGCATTGCATGACCTTTGTCAATATTTTATCCATTTAACTTTGACAGATGATTAGGTTCATGAATTTAGAGCAAAAGGTGAGAACTGAGGTCATTTAGTGTTTGAATGCTTTGGTGAAACTCATATCAAGCAATACATGGTAAGTTTTTTAGTAGCTTAACAAATTGCATGAGTATTTTGGACTTCAAGTTTGTTACTTCTAATTCTATCTCCAATATGTGTTGCATAACGTCCTTTAGCCCTTATACTGTTGACCTCATTATCATTGCCACTATTCCCGAATCATTGTAGCAGATTCGGAATCATAGACAAGTTCCCATCATCTTTAGCTAAGGATTGGGTAGTGTGAACCGTCGAAACGGTTCACGTTAGTGATAAACTCTTAATTCTATAGTTTTGATATGTTTAGCAATTTATATTTGTCTAACCGTGACATTTTAGCCGGTTAGACAAATTCCCGGATTTGGTTGCATTTAGTGTTCGGTTTTGATTGGCAATTTTAGATTCATTTTTATCTCGATACTTTTGTGTGTTTATTTGCTTCTAACAATTTGATTGATTGATTATGTGCAATTGGGTTGTTTGCCCTTTTATTTTACTCGATGATTTTAGTCTATTTTTATTGCTTGTCATTTTAGTTTATTAGTTTAGTCTAATTGATTAATCTATTTTATTAGTTGCTCGAGCTATTCTTTGCGGTTGTTATTTTAGGCTTTTAATTTCCTATTGTTTTAGTGTTATTTTATTAACTTATTGTTGAGTTTATTCTTTAATCTATTAGAGTGAGTTTATTTTATATTAGTGGATTAGTGTAGTGTTGGACTCCCGGTTAAGTGGGGGTTAAGTGAGAGTTTACGGTTCAGATGGAAATGGATGAATTTTTCTAGGTGAATGGATGTAGTTTGGAGTGGGATTCAAAATCCCACCCCTGCCGCTTCTACGGCACCCAGTTCATTGTCTGCGCCATTAGAATTTGAGAGAGAGACTAGTGTTTTAGATCTGAATCTTAGTGAAGAAGTTTGGTACTAGGGAAAAAATTAGAGAAAAACTACATTGTTGTTTTGATTGAAAAAAGTGTGAGATTTGGAATAGGGTTCTCTTTGTGTGTGGGTGTTTTGTGCCAAAGGAGGAAAGGAAGTGAAACTTGGATTTGGTTCAGATCTGGTTTTTTGGGAGAAGTTCTTATTAGAAAAAATACATAAAAATTAGTGTAGGAAATTGGGTGATTGAATGCAGGGCTTAGTGTAAGTGATTTCTGTTTGGGAGTCGGAAGAAAAGGATTTTTGGCGCTGGACCTGCAGCAACGACGGCCGTGAGCAACCAGGCCAGGACGAATTGGCGACTGCGAAGGTCCACGATCAGCACCGGAGCTGCTGCTGGGGTACGGGGTAGAAGGCCAGGCGACCAAAATCACGAGGGCGAATTGAAGACCCGAGGGCGACAGCGATTCTGGAGCGGGTTTCACGGCGAGTTCAGGAGGACGAAGATCACGGCCGCAACGCCGTGAGCAAGGCGATTTGACACGAGAGCGGCGACCACGAATCGGCGACGGCCTGCAGTGACGAATACACGAGGAAGACGACCAGCTTCCGACCACGACAGAACAGGGCGGAGAGACGAAACCACGGTAGCGCCGTGAAATCCGGCGGAATTGCAACAGCGGACGACGATTACGAGCATCACGACGGCGACAGCGCGAAGACGACAACGAGACGGCGACTATCACGGGGAGCGACAGCGAGGCCACGAAGGACGACGACGCACTGCCGGAAATCCCGGCGACGACCATCGCGAGACGACGAGAGGACCAGCGAAGGAAAACGACGGAGACGATCACCGTGATCAACAGCACAAGAAATCACGAAGAGGACGGAGCCGGCAAAATTCACGGCGACCACGAATACGATCAGGAACAGCAAGACGAGGATTGAGAGGACGACGAGCTCGGAACCAGCAGCTGCGGGGCTGCATCGACGGCGACGACGAAACCAGGAGGGCGAGGATCAGCAGCAAGAACACGGGGACGGCCACGACGGAATTGAAGGAGACGACGCGACCACGAAACCAACAGGCGATAGCCATCGCCGATTGCATTGTTCCTCCCCCTGTGATATTACAGAATATCACAGAGTGACAATACGGAGGGAGAGTCCTCCTTCCTCTTTTAACCCAAATTGTTAAGCTTTTGCTAATTAATTTAGATTTGATAGCTCTTAGTAGGATAGAAGAAAACTTTTATTATTAAAATTGGTAGTTTTAATTACCTAGCAAAAATTGGTGTGTAACTCATTATATTGGTGTGATTATTTTCATTGTTCATGTTTTTGTACCTTTTGATTGCATTCATGTAATTTCGTGTAAAATTGGTCCCGTGAAGAGTATAGCCCGGAAGCGCTGTCCAATTTTCACCAGGCCAATTGGGAGTTTTGGTGTGTAAATTAGGCTTTCCACCATTTAGACCATTTTTTACCATTCTCTACCGGTTTGGTTAGGAATTTCTCACACAAACGCCTAGGTTAATAGGAGTCCATTGCTTGCGTCCATAATTCACCCACTTTCCGGCCGGACATATGGGCTTTTGATCGGCGACGGTCAATACGCTCATAGGTGGTGAAACATTATATTTAATTTTAGACCTGATACAGTGTTGCTGTTGAAAATGGACTCCAATACTTGCTAAAGAATTTTATCTATGTCTAACACAACAGCACAATTTAGTGAGGCACGCACCTAACTTTGTCAACGAGTATGGATCTTTGTCAGTATGGAGCTGCGAAGGTATGGAAGCTTCCCACCATGCTGCAAAAAGCCACATATCATAGACACACCCAACACTCTGGTGGAAGAACCAAGAAGAGCTCATTGAAACAAAATTTTGAACACTGGTTTTGAATAATTTAGCATCGTCTGAAAAACAAAGAGGATCTTCATAACCAAAACGAGTTACATGACCTTAGTGCCGAAGCTACATTTCAAGCTAGACGTGAACGAAGTCTGAACTCTGGTGCACAAGCTCACTGGAAAAAATGGCGTGCAACCATGAAACGAGATGGCTCACGATGGGTGCCAAATGTGGAAGCAACTGGAGATGGACCTTTAGCAGAAGATGACTTTATTCAGACTGTTTGATTTGTGGTGAAGGTACTATACCCGACTGTTAGGGTTGGGTTGGCAAGTCATGCTGAATAATTAACTATCATGGAAAATAGTCTTCAACAAATGTTAAATTATGTGGATATTCTCTAAGATGCTTTTTTCCTCATATTATTTATTTATTTTTTATGTTCATACTTCAAACGTGAGCATTGTCTACTTCAAATGTGGAGGACAGTGAGGGTGACACAAAGACTACATACTACTATTAAAAATGAACCATTTTTTGATTTTTGAGACGATCCTTTTTGGCAAAGAGAAGTTAAGTTGAAAAATGCCAAGAAAGTGACCTCTTATTATGACACAAAGGGAGAATAATAAATAAAAATTGATATAAACTTATCATTAAAAGGACATTAAAAAATGAATCTACTTACCCCTAAAAAAACAAATATTGATCAAAACTTATCATAAAAGGGAAGCGTGTTGAGGTAGGTTTGAGGTAGACCTCAAACCAACCTCAACACGTATTTACTTTTTACTTTGATCTAAGTTCAATTTCAAAAGTAAAAGAAACTTAAAAATAACTTCAACAGTTACTCTCAAAATAAATAAATTACCTTAGTCAGTCACCTCCATCTCTCCCACCTGTTACCGTCTCTCTCCACCTATTGTCCATCAAAGATGACATTAACTCCTCTGTGACATCTTTAAATGCAAACTGGGTTTTAGTCTTGTGGATATTTGATGCACACGAGAACAAATCTACCATCACAAATATGGGCAGAAACCATTGTAGGTGAGTTTGCCTACTTCCGGTGGTAGGTTTCATTGAAGTCCTAAAGTCTGAACGCATTTTAGCCCTGAAAGTTTCGGTAGTCAACATACCGGGTAGCGGCCATTTGAGACTGTCAAAGCTTGGCATAGGAATCTATTGAACTCGTCCATACAACTGAGGTACCTGCCATGGATAGTATTGTGCATTGTAGAAGAATAAGCTCTCATGAACAAGTTCTCTATTAGATTCACCCCCCTCGATTTCGTTACAACAGCAGAACTTGTTAATCGGAACTGCAAAACTCGTGCTTTGTAAGCGCCCTCAACATTGCAACCCCGTGTATACGTGCGTCTTTGGCATGCCCACCCCTCTTTCTTGGCATCAACATTATCCATGAATACACTTCAACCTTCATTGGTGTGCCACCGATGTTGAGCAAAACAGCTTCTACACGAGAGTGCAAACTCATCGATTATTCCAAGTACCACTAAGTTCGTCAATGCCCTTGGTTGAAGCAGTCCCTGCCAATGCAATGGATCACCAACTCATCAGACATCTTCAATACAATCATGCAACATCATGAGTTAAAAAAATTTCAAAAAAAAGTTTGTTATTCACACATCAGATGCTGAAGAAGTTTCATGCTAGTGATAAAATGCCATATGAAATTAAAATCATTCATTTCCTTCACCCCTAAGAGTCCACACTACAATTACCCGGTCAAACCTCATCAATTCCTCACATTTTAAAATACATTATATTTTTATGGTATTTTTTTCACATAAGGTATATTTAGACCGATTTATCTTTATTTTTTCACAATTGTGTAAAAACAATAAAGTTCTAAGAGTTTTCAAAAGAATTCCTTGTAAAAAGCACAGTAATTACAAAAATGCTTAGAGTAGTAAGAATGTTTTTAGGGTAAATGTAAATAATAATGATGAACACCTAGATGTAGGTAATATGCTTCTTGAGCTTAAAAAAAATTAAAAAATTGATAGAAAAACTTTCTCTACAGTGTATATTGGAATTTTAGGGTTTTGAGCTTTAATTTGCTGTAAAAGAAAAACACAATTTTAACAATTTTGAAGAAAGGTAAATTGGACAAGAAAGTAGAAGATAGCACCCACACTTTCTTAGTTGGGACTAGGCTATTTTATTTTTAATCTGTTGCCGTCTTGTCCCATAGCTCAAATAGCTTTGTGTATGCCTGAACTTGTTGCTTTTCTGGAGAAGTGTAAACTGGCCCTTATTTATTTGAATAAGAGAACACAGTAAGAATGAACTAATAAAAAATTTATTACCCACAAGAAGATAAGTGAAACCAACCTGTTGTGTCGGTACCTCCTTCTCCCCTCGAAAAACAACAGCCCTAGATAAATCTACATACCCCAGTTCATGAACCTGCAAAATACCATGAGACATTTCAGTAAGAGCTACCACTGATAGACAAACGTAAATGAAAAACCTATAAACCAAAAGAGCTTTCTTACCGGACCACTCAGGGGTAATAATAGCCTACTTTCATTATATATCAAAAACTAGGTGAAAATCAGCATTTGAATGAAAAACAACCACACATGCCTCACAAGCTCCTTGCATGCTTAGGGGTTTACTTAATAAACAAAACAGTAAAGCAAAACCAGGAGCATCATATCAAAAATCTCGTTAAAGCAAAACCGGTCATATTATGTTCAATCAACTTGTCTCTTACGTGGCATCTCTTTGCAAGTTGCTAACGAACAACGCGATGAACAATATTCGGTTCAATAGGTACATTAACCCCTAAAGGCCCTTAAAAGCCAAAATGGCTTTTTGCGTTTCTGGGCACCTTCGTTGGAGGGGTTAAAAGTGGAATTTTTGCTTGAGAATTTTACTGAGTGTTCCCTATACTACAAGGTACATGTGGTAAAAAAATTGATCGTAAATTCCTATTTTAGAGTTTTTTAGACGGTTTTAAAGATTTGAACCCCAACTGGGGCAGAACGGGCAAGCTTCTGCACCAATGGGAGGTGGGGTTCAGAGTTGGGCATGCACGAGGGGTAGGAGAAAAGAATTCAACTGGGGCAGGGGGTTCAGGAGGTTTATAGATCAACAGGCTGGGCAAGTATCTCCGACTGCGCGGGAACGCGGGAACGACGGTGGGGAACAGACTGCGGGAACGACTACGCGGGAATGCGGGAACGACTGCGGGAACGCGGAAACGACTACGGGAACTTGGAAACGACTGTGGGAACTCGGGAACGACTGCGGGAACGCGGGAACGACTGAGCGGGAACACGCACGGGAATGGAGGCAGCGGGCTAGCTGACAAGAGGACATTATGTTTTGTTTTGTGTAAGAGGGCCCCTGCCATATCCTACATATTGGACCCTTTGAGAAAAACGTAGGAGTCCAGTATTGTATGACTGCCCTCATTCTTTTTACTGATTTTTACATGATTTTCCTTTCAAAAGTCATAAGTAATTGAGTTTATGGAATTTTTGAATTTTTTTTTTTCCTAAAATTTACAATCACACGCACACATGTTTTCACCGTTCAAATTTTTTGGATCTAAATATCTTTTATTATATGAGCATTTCACACAATAAGAGCATCCATACATGTTTCCAACCCTTCTCCACTAAGTAATTTAGATGAAGGTTGTAAAAGCAAAATCCTTTCAAAAAAATTTGCATGGGCATTCAAAACTTAGTTACCTACATGGAAAAAAATATGAGCAAAATGTTTGGGGTAACAATGATCAAGTCCCCCTTTGCACAAAGTACACTATGTTTTTCGGGCAAGGCCCAAAAAAAATTTTGTATCAACTTTGAACGTTATGATCTCACAAATGGTGCACATCCAACGGTTCAAATTTGGCATAGTACTTATGAAGGTAGTGAGGAACAAGATCCTACGGTTAAAAGTACTGAAAAGGTAAAAACGTTTGACCCACACCCCCACATGAGCATAGAGGTAGAAAATCGCAGTTTTGAGTTTTGGAGCACCCAAAAACACAAGGAAATTTAGGGGTTAAACACATCACCTGCTATCGTTGCGAGACCTTTGTCCTCAGTGTGAAAGTTAGTCACATAGATGTCAACATCGTTCAATTGGCCTACACACTCATTTCACAACTTCATTTAGCAAGCCTGCACTATTCATAGCAAAGAAACAAGCTATCACAACAAAGTTCATCCATAGATTGACAATTGCTTATCTGTAATTGAATTACAAAAGAATTTTTAATTTTAAGTTTCAAATTTTATACAAAAATATTGATGATAGCAATCATAGATTGCAGTGTAAGGATAAAATCTAAAATTCAAATTGTACAACTTTTATTGATACATCAAGTTCAAAATATCTTAATTGCATTTTATACTGCATCTTTGCAATACTGCTCAATTTGGAGAGGACTGTCAACACATAGGAGTTCATAGATCTTTCAAGAGCTTGCAGCTTGCATCCCTTATCAATACTTCAGTGTAGGTAGATTAAGATATTGATGAACAAGTGACACCACCATTCATCAGTAGCAATTAAACGACCCCAAAAACTTAACTCCACAGAACTCACCAGTTGATTCACTAACAACTCAGTGCACTTCTTTCCTCCTCTCTGCAATTCACCGTCTCCACTTATGCACAAATGTGTTTTCTTTGACCGTTTTCTAGGTGTTAAGTGCTACCCTCTTCCCACTTCTCATCTGCTTCACAAAACATTCACGCACATTCAAAAAAATAGCATTGGGATAAGGATCAAATGTTGTGATAAGCTAAAGGGCGTATCGAACATACTACTTGCCAACATATTAGGATCTGTATCTAAATCACACTGAATATATAAGAAACACAAAAGCCATTAACAAGAGACAACTGCAACTCGAGATTGAATGTTAATGGTAGAATTGAACAATTGCAACTCATGCAAAAGAAGTAGCATCTTATAAATTGCAAACCCTATCCACAAGCTTGTGGAATATGTACGCTTTGGCTCTGTGCTAACTTTGAATTTCCCTACCTACCTACACCACCAATCTTCAGCTTTGGCTCTGTCCTAACTTTGAATTTCCCTACCTACCTACACCGCCAATCTTCAACAGCAGATGACAACAACGTACAAAACCGTAGAAAGCAAAAAACTTGAGCGGCTCGGACGGGGCTTCAATTGGCAAGTGCGGCATACCTACAGTGGAAACGATTGAACGCGCCCTTCAATCGTGTTAATTCGTTGTGGCCATTTTGCCAATATGCAACAAATTCCCCTACTTTGCTTTGGATTTCCCTCAGAACGCCAGCTGAAAGTTCGAGAGAGCGCAGGAAACGGCTCTCAAGTGCTGCACCCCACAACAAAGCTCCAAAGATTGATCGTGAAAGAAATAGGCCCAAGAGCAACATATGGCCATCATGGGCACGGAGGACACAAGCCATGAGCCAATGAGCTTTTGCCACCTCTCGCCCTCATGCTTAGGTGTACTAACTAATGCATCCTATGGAACTTACTAACACATGTAGAGAACTCAGAGACACTTAGTGGGTTCCTTTGCCTCCTAATGAAAGCATTGGAAGTACACAATATGAGATAGACGTTTAAAGATGAAGTGAGTGTATTTGATAATTTTAGAAAGTAGACTCCACTCTACTAAACTAATTAAAGCCTTACAATCTCAAATCTTTAATCAAATCCACATTTGGAGCTACACACATAAAATACAAATATATGAAATAACATAAGGTGAAATTCCAAGAACCACCTCTTGAAAACATAATTTAAATTTCACCTTGTGTTATCTTGTATTCTTTCACTTTGTATTATCTAATATCTTGTTATCTTAAATTTCACCTTAAGATTCTTGTACATAGAATAAAAACTAAAATATTAAATTAAAATTGATATTGAACTAGATTTCATATTAAGAATATTAAACATACGTAGAATAGATGCTTAGATATTTCTATCAAGAATCATGAATTATGTCATAGGAGGATAATGATAGCAAACAAGTAATGAAGATGAAAAGATATATAAATTTCAATCAATGAGAAAACTATAATGAGAAAAGTGTTGAAAGCTAGATCACGAACATATTCAAAGCCTTGTAACTTTCTCATACAATCTTGTATGATTTTCATCCAAGTCACTTTTGCATGCCTATTAAATTCTCTACCAATTAGAGTAAATATCTTGTGATGGGGAAATGTTGATAATATTGGAGAAGCCTCCAAATACAAGTATGTCAAATTTGTTGAGTAGATTTCATGCATGCAATGGTCCTCTCATGTACACGTATTGTACATCTGAGTCATGCTTATATCTATTTTTGAGGTTAGCATCTAGTTGTATTCAAAGGATCGGTTCGTATAGGGGTTAACCCTTTAGTGCCCAGGAGACTTCAATATGGTCACTCGGGCATTGGAAAAGGAAATTCCGGAAAATCCGTAAAGATTCAAGTTTAATACTTTGAGGTTCAGAGTTGCGAAATTCTTTGTGTCATCTTCTGGGAAATTTTTTTTTCAATTTGGAGCTGTGCAACTATCAAAATACCTATGAACAAAACATGAAAATACTGCAAATACTTGAAAATACAGTAAATACTTACGAATACAGCACATATACTATGTTGTATTTCTTACGTTTGGAAGTTTGTTATCTTGTTTTAAATTTTTGGATTGTGTTCTCTTGTTCATGATCCATTAGTGTATCCACTCCAATCTTGATCAATGTACGAACTCCTTTCATATTTTAACGTATAATTTTTGTCCTAAACCGTATATGGATAAGTCACTATCACTTGTAAAATTCACAATAATTATGTGTGAGTTCTTGATATGAAAGATTGCAATGGAGAGGTGTTGACATAGGTCATTGCTGAACCTCTTCACTTTTATTTTTGAAAATTTAACCCAAATTCTATTTAACTTTGAAGTCGCATATCCTCCAAAATCTCATTTTTGAGTGTGCATTATACGGCTCAAAGACATACGATAATCTTCCAATCCAACGGTCGGATCTTACCAAGGTTTAACTGGCACTTGTTTGATTAAGCTACGCTTACATTTATACGGTTAAATACTATTAATAGTTTCCATAGTTAGCATAAAAAGAGTTTTTAAGAAAAACCACCAAAAAACTCTGGTTTCTCCAGAACCACCCTGGGCACTAAAGGGTTAAATTGATGTACATTAATGAACTCTTAATGCACATCAATTTCAACACAAGGAATTGCAGTTATCTCTTTCTAGTGATAAGTTACACCATGACCTATATTATGCAACACTGGATAAATTCAGAGAAGACCGTTATATTATATAATAGATTTTGATTCAAGATGCCGCCTCACATTCTCCTGCAATGGCAGGAAAGTACCAATCCAGTGGAAATCAAGGCAAACAGGAAATATTGCTTCTCTTGCGAGAAAGGAGCCAAAGGTGTGGGAACGCACTGCAAGCACAAACAGCCTCGCCATAATTATGTCGAAACCTGCAACAACACCAACAAATGCACTATCTATATCTCCGCTAAAACCCTAATAGTCACTATCGCCAATTCCAACGCTACCGGTATTGCTATATCCACCGTGAGTAAGCCCCGCACCTCACCCCGAGGGCCCAATCCAAGCCCCAGAATGCCCGAGCATTCCTGCTTTTCGGTCTCCCGTGAAAGCTACCAGGAGCACCCCTGTTTCTGCATAACTTCCCTACCTTGCCTCCTACAAAACCGCTAGTTCCAGTTCAATCCCTTGCTCCTGTTTCTGCACCAGCTCAAGCTTCTACAATCGGTTCGGTTCGGTTACTTCCGTCCATCTCTCCATTCACCATCTGCATCGTCTCTAGATTCAAGTCTTCTCAATCCTAGTCAGCCGGATGTGCCAGGCGGTGAACAGACAGCTCTTGTTTCTCCTTCTGCCTCAACTACTATCAACTGAGCAAGTCATGAAGTTACAAAGAATAACCTTCACAGACAGGAATCGGGAGGATGGCATTTGTACACTATACATGAGAAACCTTCCTGCTAAGCTGTAAATTGCAATGATCAATCTGCACAAACGGATAGTGGAGAACAGCTCTCAAGCTGCACGGATAGTGAAGAACAGCTCTCAAGCATACTTTTACAGAGATCAATAAGTGGACTTCTAAAACACTCGCACGTCCTGTCAGAGTCACGTCCTCTCTCAGCTGGAGGCAACTTCTCAGGAACTATCAAACCTCGCGTGAAGAACGAGGAAAGCCGTCTCCTCGCCTGGTTTCAATGCAGCTTGGAAAGGCGACTCAGAATAGGAAATATCGGATCTCTCATACCACTTTTCCTGACTCCCACTGACCATATCTTTCCCACTTCAAGATTGCTGTCGGAACCCAGAGAATGTGTTTCAAGAGTTCAGTGCAGGGTCCCCAGCTTAAATTACTCGGTAGAAGAATGAAGCCTTATTAGACTTTGCTGTTGGCTCCAAAAACAACATAACTCTCCGGCATAAAAGTTTCCACTGAGTTGGTCGGAAGTTTCAAATCTATACGCACACTTTGTGCCAGCCTATGTTGTACGAAAGCAAACCAAACGGTGATGTTTTCATCACTTCAGCGGCCACTACCCGGTGCTCCAGCATCTTGGGTAATACGATAATATCGATTGCCAGGGAAAATCTCTGTTTGCTGTAGATAATTCATGGCAGTTGGATACCTCTCAGCATTCATCGTTGCTGCCTGTGATTGTTCCCAGTCAGGATTTAAGCCCATATATTGGGAAGTCTCCGCAGGCACTAAAATTTCCCCTAGCAGTAAATCTCTCTTCAATGCACTATTCCTAACTGTTTCTGCTGATTGATCCCAACGATAAGATGAACCACTCTGTTGAGGAATGCTTGGTACAAGCTGCGTTAAATTATGAGTATTGTCAGCCCTCAGCTGTGAACCACTCGACACAGTAGCATTCATTGCTGATTGTCCGATCTCAAGAAATTGACTGGCATCCACTCGTGCAGCTAAAGGATGGCTGGTGCAACAAGGCTCTAGTAACTTGGATGCATACTGTAGGATAGCAGGTTTTCCATCATCGCTGCTTGAGTCTCGCAGTGGAGGAGTAACTGCACATGGACATCGACATCTGATCCATGCGTATTGGCTCGACTTCAAATGTCTCACTCTGCTCAATCTGCATAAATTGAAGGAAAGAGCTGATCCAACATTTATTTCGATGAGGAATCAAATATTAATTTATGAATGTGAAACGATCGTCGATGTGAAAAAGAGTGACTGATGTATTTGTTGCGGATATGAGGGCAAAATAAGATCACTCTGAGAGGTCAATAAACTGTTTGCACCTGTCCATCAGGCTGAACGGGGTTGACATGCGTAAAATCCTGCATACAAGTTTACAGAACATGGCCACAAAGTTGTCAAACGAAGTATCATTTAAGTTTGAAAAAAAAACTGTCAATTTATCGTTATACTTAGTTGCCAAGACGTGCGGTCACACATGCTACATTCTACTACGATAAAATGGTCCTAGATCATACATGAAACACGCAGCACAACCTACTTTCTATTTAGCTCTGACCGTCGTTGAAGCAACATCATTGGATTCGGAGAGGATTCGATGTTGTAGTATTCTGGTTGGCTCGGAGCACACGGCATCCACAGAGGGTTATAAACCTGCATGATTTTATATTATTCCTCAGATCTGATATATCTATTCTAATAGGCTCTAGATACTCTTGATTCTGCCTCAAATTCCTGGCCAATTCTAGTTCCACAAATATGTCAACGCTACCAGCCTGAAGATAGATTTGCAGACACGAAGAAATTATCTGACGATGGTCCCCATTTATGAGCCTACAAACATGAAGTAAGTTTTGATTGCCTCACATGTTCGAAAATCAGACAAACTAATATACCCTTGGACTAAATTTTCAAATTGGAGGATCAGTGGATTCTACTTACCCTATTCTGCTCACACTCCTGCTGATCTTTACTTTCCATGGCCAAAGAGACACTGCATCTGCGTAGAGATGCAATTGCAACCGTGTTCAGACATCCAAGGCAGCACAAGGCAAATATGCCGACCAAGCACACTGCCGCCACGGTGGCCCGGAAGGTTGAGACACTGGTCACTGGTTCACACAAGAGAATGAAACGAATACTGCGTTACTCAAGCTACAAGGAGGCAACACTATCCAATAAAGCTTGTGAGAATCCAACACAGTGGTATCCTTAACATCTAAATGAAGAGAATATGTAATGTACAGTATACAGTATTACAGACAATGTAGCACAATAATTCAAAATTACAAGCAGTTGATGTCCAAACGATAATCCGTTTGGACCGCTTCATTATGAAGGAATCGATTTTTTCTGCGATAGTGACATTCCAATTCAGTGTAATTGTCATCGTTGCCTTCCCAGCGATATCCTGCTTCCCCAAACCTACCAAAGCACTTCTGGTCATTACTTGGCAGTTTAAGTGCACTGCATAAAACAATTCGTTACTGCTGGAGTTTGCTGCACAGCCTCCCTCCTCCGGAACAATTTCATTTCCTATGCAAAAACTTCGGCTCTCTAATCTTTTGTGGGCATAACCTTTAGAAACAAACTTCACAGCCAAAAGAGCATGCACTAAGACTAACCGAAGACACTTCTAGAAACTGAGTATATTCTCGCACCTATGCAGCGGAAACTAGCTCGAAAAAGCTCTATCTGACGGAATAAAAAGCAGCAAAATCTCCTTAACAATCAAAGGAAAAGCAGGCGAAGACGTATGTACATTGTC
Source organism: Pohlia nutans (assembly GCA_022496805.1). Classification (NCBI taxonomy): domain Eukaryota; kingdom Viridiplantae; phylum Streptophyta; class Bryopsida; order Bryales; family Mniaceae; genus Pohlia; species Pohlia nutans. The sequence goes on along the minus strand of CM040106.1, from coordinate 4,428,410 downwards.
TGCGTCTTTAATATAAGCAAGAGTTGCAAGTGCATCGTTAGCGACGGAAACATTTTGGTTGAGCTTGATACCCAGACCAGTCACCAACCAGAGCCCAGATGTGGCGTTTTGAGAACCTGCTGACGGAATCCACACGCCTGTGTAGTCTGTCTGAACCAAGGAGATTTTTGCAACATATTCGGGCACGCTGAGTACAGCAGCACCTCCGCGGCATTGTATACTTAACCACACATACAAGCCTGTAAGGAACAACCATGACAATTATAAAAGCAAGCCTGAATCATCTAACCAAGCGAACACAAGAAGAGATAGATTTTCACAAATTCGAAGGCTCATACGGATGCATTTTTTTATTCTGAAATGTTGATGTGATTTAGAATCGGTCCTAACTCTATGCATGACGATGAATTACCAGACGGCGCTTGGATGTAGACAGGGCGAATGGGGATGCCAGTGGAAAATACATCCGTCGATTTCGAAACAACAGCATATGGCGCACCGATGACAACCTTGGTATCGATAGTAGTAATATTTGTTTCTGAGGATATGTAGTCATTCTTGTCTGCCCAAAGACCCCTCAAGTTCAACAATTAGCGACAAATCAAACATAAGACTTCTTATACATCATCATCTGTGAATAATCCTGCAAATCACTTATTTCCTTGATTGGCTCCAGGGACCCCAGTAATTCTTGTTTGTGAAGCACTCAAAATTGAAAAAAGCTAACAAACCTGAGGTATGTGTCCAACGCTACCTTGGGCATGGAGAGGGCAACACAGGCTTGACACCAGTAGAAGCACGACCATCCTCACCACCAGATCTTCATGCTGTTCCTTCCTCGGACCACATATCTCCTCGTGATGAAAATAATTTGACAAGGTACTAGCACTCCACGTTTTCATATTTTCCCAAAGAAATGAAGTGATTAACTGTCACTGACAGATCCGCGAACATCACCTTGAGGTGGTTTCGAACCAGAGGCCCATGAAAATTCTTCACTCAGCACACACAGAATGACCGTTTGTACATCTAAATTTACACTAAACAATTGCCAGGTAACAGTAAGAGTACTAACTGTCTAGGTCTAAGTCCTTTCTAGAAATTTCCAAGTTCAGATCATCTATCTCTCAGCTCATCCCAAACTGATAGTCGTATAGACTAAGAAAACTTGGAGCACAGAAAGCACAATTTTCAGAATCCAGCGTTCGACCCCCACGCTGCATTCTGGCAAATAAATTTAATCTGTAATCAGGAGGCACAGCGAAAACCTACACCTCTGTCCTGTGAGACTATATTTAATGATACAGCCTCAGCCAATTCATACTTGTGACACACATTTCGAAACTTGCACATACCCTAGAATATGAAATAGCTCGCCTCAAAAACACGACACAGTTCGGAAGAAGGTTCCTCAGATCTGCCGAGATGCTTCATGGGTTCCTGTGGCGCCACAAGCATAACAACGTCAAAACAACAGTTGACCATGTCAAACCCTAACTGAGTTAATACAGTATTGATGATCACATAGAGGGAGCAATTTCATGGCGCCTTTTGCCCAATTTATGATAAAACATATTGGACGCGAGACACCAGTGAATAAGGGTTCCTGACAGCACCTACAAACGGCGATCACGTAGTTGCAGGTCATAGATGGGAGACGTAATCGATGCACGTAGAATGCACAAGAAATCACACGACATAAACATAAGTTAGGCCTGCCACGCACAGGCAGTTGAGTTAAAAATGGGCACACTTGAATTTCCTAACGCAGCCCGTCAATAATGGTTGAGTTGAAAAGAAGACTTAACCCCTAAACGTCCAGCGTCCAGAAACTGGACGACGAACAGATTGTATGGCACCCCGTGTTCTCATAACAACATGGATGAAAGTCATCCATTTTTTTTTGGCAAATACATAAACTTTACTTTCATTTCATGTAAAAATATGATGAGTATGTGATAGTGGGTATTAACATCATTACTTTCCCCAAATAGTAAGATTTTTAACACTAGACAATGTAGAAGTGTTTGTCTTTGAAAATTTGTTTAAGCGATTTGAGCACGCAGGTGTCAAAAATGAGCAAATTTTTTTGGAAGCCCACTGTGAATTTCAGAGTCGGGTAGTGAACTGCAACCTGTGCAGGGCAGGGCTCGAAGGTTGTAATTTGCTTTTTTGCAAGGTTGTGCTCGTTAGTTACAAAACCTGACCGACGAAAATTCCAACGCTGGGTAGCCTCCAACATGGACACTGACAGCATGCGTACAACCAATGAGAAAAGAGGTAGCGGATAAGGTTAGCAACACTGTGCAAAAAATACATTCCGTTGTGGCGGGCCTAGTGGCAATTATTCAAGGCGACTCAACTTGACATATTATGTTCAAATTTTAGTGAAAATGACGGCTACACAAACAAACTCTCATCAACACAGCCACAAGCAACATGGCTGTAAAAAAAATTCACTTCTATTTTTTGCCTTCAATTTGCTTGCATTTTCTGCAGATCTATAACTACGATGCAGAACAGTAGCATTTGCACATTGAAAGATGACATCATTGTGTGAGAAAGGGCTACCGAGCGTTGACAGGGTGGTTGTCAAAGAGTAGGCAACATGTAAGAGATATCGACATAGCTAGATAGCAAAGCTTCTATAGGTTTTAGAAAGAACAATGTTGTTGCATTTAGCGATACCAAAATGTTTTCAAAACAGTGAGTCCTAAAAGATTGAGCTAGTTTTTGTATCATGATGCTGCAAGATTGTTAGTGTAGAAACAAAAATTGCTAGAAGGGCACATTCATTGCTTTTTTAGTCGGGTCTCCAAAAGAATCCGCATGATGAGAAGGAAAAACTTGAAGATCGCAGCGCGGCACCTACGTCATCCACGGAGCACATCAATAAGTCTAGCTCCAACGACGCCAATCCCAAGCCAATGCCAACGACGACAGCAACCGTCTCGACAGAAGAAATTGAAGGCCTTGGACACGCAAGAGATGGAAGCCAATAGCAAGCAAGATCTGCAGGCATCGGAGTCTGCAACGCAACACACAACATCGTCGTTGTTATCTAGTGCCACCTTTGAAGCCAACAATGACATTGCCAAGCAGAAGTCTGATTTCGGGATACTGTCACTACAGGTTCATTATACATCCACAAGGCCCGAAGTATGTCCATCGAGTCATCAACCATTCTTGTTAGAGTCCCTAGATTTGCATTGTCTATTGATGCACTAGTTAGTATTCATGACATATGGGTATATGGTTGATCTATAAGATCGTACATAAATCCGGAAAACATGCTGCTTACTTATGAAATAGATTTTGGTGAAAACTACATCATACATCTCCCTTCTGGATTGCTAGAAGTCTGTGTTGCACAGACAGGTTTCCCATGTATATCGACGATGATGGATTTGGAGATATCTCGGAAGATAAGCACTCCTCATCAGCCAGCATGACCTCGAAAAGTCAATTTGACACCCTAGATGACATGTTCTCCACTGAAGGTCGAGAACAGTGCGACGAGTATGAGGACCCCGATCATCTGTAAATGTTAGAGCTTCCACAATGCACTTCATCATTGACCATGCAGCGTCTACTCTTGCTTGAATCAGAGAACCGCACTCCAGTGCATGACAGTGAGCAACTTGGACCATGCACTTGGGGTTCTGGATCTGAAGATGGAGTACCTTCCATGTGCATGGATGTACAACACGCGGCGTTGCAGCAAGTGGTAGAAGAACAGGAAGGCTAAGGAGTGGTCGTGGGCTTCTATCAAAGAGCAGCAGAGGCAGCTACAATAGCAATGCTAGTTGCTTTACGCCATCAACGGATCCTGATGCCAATGTTGACCAGCACATAGGCAAAGGCTTATTGTTATTGCCGAATATTTCTCGTATTAGCAAAGGATCAGCTTTCCACTCACGCCGACGAGGACGTGGCTAGAATTCATGCCAACATAATGAGCAACCGTCTAGTGCAGACCTCCGAGATCCACCCACAACTGCAGCTTTGCCTGTCCCAGATTGGGAGGGTGGCCACGATCTGAATGTTGAAGAGAATGTGGAACAAGGAGATTTGCCACGATCTAAATGTGGAAGAGAATATGGAACATGCAAAGATTGGCCATGATGCAGGTGTTGGTAGTGGTTCCCAAAATCATTCCCGTCATTGTTGTACTCTCGTGATTGTTGTACCCCTGTGATTTTTGATTGCTGATTTTTTATTTTATTTATTTTTGACACAAATAAAGGGAGCCGTTTACTACACCAAAAGAGAAAAAAACATACAAACAACCCGCAATGACCGTGATTCTTGATTGACTGCAGCTCCACTCCTCCCAGAATATCATGCGCCTGCATCTCGTGGCCGTGGCTCTTGGGATTCCGTGTGCAGTGGACCCAGTGCACAAAGAAGGTTCTGAAGTCAAAGTGGACGGGGAAGGGGCCGCAGTGAAAGTGCACGGGTAAGGGGTTGAAGTCACAAAGATGCTGGGAATACCATCTCTACCCTTACTGCAACAGAAAGATTCAAACTATTGTATGCAGATACGGAATGGAGACAAGATTCATTTGTATATGCCCATGAAAGCATGCAATTCAGTAGACCAGAACTTGGACTTACTTTTCCTTGTCGAAAAATGCCATCTTTTTTATTGTTATTCCAAAGATTTTGGACGCCGGCGACGCTATGTTCTATTTGTGATGAAACTAATTCATATGCGTCCCAGTTGGACAGAGCTCAGAAAAAGAAGATATTGGAGCATTGCGAAGCGTGCAGAAGTAGAAGCTGAGGAAACAGGTGTCCATCCTCAGATTCCAATTCTTGGACCTTCAACAAAGCCGGTAATTTCTTCTCCCCCGTGTCAAGCACTTTGGGCCGCTTCACACTATGGCCGTCCAAGTCAAGAGGTCGTGGGATTGAGAGTCCAAACTTTGTTGAGAGTCCAAATAAATCTACTAAAAATAGACAATAGAATAAAGCTTTCATTATTTATGAAAAGAAATCGACGACCTCTCGATCATAGTTTGGGTTTCTATTCCCGTCCGACCCAAACTTCCTTTCGAGATGCCGTCGCCTTGGTCAAAAAGTACTGCCACGTAGGCATTTTGGAGAGCGACAGCTGTTGGACTTTGGCCTCTGGTGTGAAGGGTCGATAGGCCAAACCCATGGTTTCTTGCAATTTAATCGGTGGAAATCGACAGCCTCTTGACCTTTGGCCATAGTGTGAAGCGGCCCTTAGTCAAACGGTAGAGTGTACAAATTTTTTCAGGGGAATCGTCTTGACCTTTCTATATAAAAACAAGTTGTACTGATGCTCCAATCATATGACTATGGGATAAACATTGAGTACGTCAACAATACAGTTATAGAACATAGCATGTATAGTGTATCAATCTATAGAAACTTTTGTATTTTCTATAAATGATTGTAGTAAGTAAAATGTTTTTGGGAATAAGAAATGGTTAGAAAGAAATAATGATCAATGGGTAGCCTTGGAACGACCCAGGGTGAAGTTTGAGTTTCATCTGTGTGGTTAGATTCAACAATGCCATCACGTACATTACATTATAAAATTTCAAAGTTATAACTAGAAATTCCATATAAAATTGATTGCAAACAATGTATTCATATTTTTTCAGTTAAATTTGTTAAAATGCATTTGAAATGAGATACTCTAGAAATGGTGATTTATTAAAGAATTACTGTTACTTCAATTTATGACCCCATTTTAGTAAGCCCACGTTTGAAGTAAGGTGGGAACACCCAAAATCGCACCTGACCCAAAATCGTTTCCTGTCCAGTTCTAGATTGTACTTTTTGACCATCTATTGCTGGACTAGATGGCAATCATAGATCATCTACCAATGAAAGTTTGATCCTTTAAAAAATTTGTATTCAAAATCCAGATCACGCATTCGTTGGTGCGTTCGAATCTCTTCAACTTGTTCACAATAACATTAAGAAATTTGACAATTTTCACAATAGCAAGTACGCATAGCAGTTGAAGTGGCAATTTTAGGTGTTACTACTTTATTATCAATGTAATTTTTGCTTCTTCAGCTGATTCACATGCTTCCACCTTTGTAATGAATATAAAACAATTAAATTCCATTGTCCAGCGCAATTTAATGCTACATATTTGTCACTTTCACATGTTGTAATGCCCATTGTCGGTCCCTTTGAAACATTGAGAAGAAATCTCATGTATTGCACAATTACTACCAGGGAGTGGATGCACATGGGTACGGTGCGAATCTTACCATGGAAGCACACAGGCCGGTTACAAGCAACCAAAACTCAAGAGGAACTGTTGATGGACATGGTTCGCGCATAAATTCTGCACCGGATATGAGTCTGACAAGGGGTGGCAAAAATTGATGGCGATTGGAGGTTTTTGAATTATTGGCATTCTTTGGAGTCAATCTATTGATGGGTATCAATAAGCGCCTAAACCATCGCCTATATTGGAAGAACACCGATGCAACAATGTATTGTCCTTTTATATCCTTAATGATGAGCAGAAAATGGTATGAAGATATTACTAGATGCATTCGCATCCCGGTTAACACAATTGAACAGCAACGTCGATTACGTGGTGGCCATGATCCTGACAAAGTTCGGAAAGTCCGTTGGATCATGAATGAGATACGTAAGCAATGCATTGCACATTGACATTTGCATCAAATGGTGATTGTGGATGAAGTTATGGTAGGTTACAAGGGAAAGTAATGCCCTATCCGACAATACCTTCCCAAAAAACCTACAAAATGGGGTATAAAAATTTGGTGCCTTGCAGATGCATCAACTAAATATGTCTATACTTGGGACGTGTACACGGGGTCCGAATTGAAAGGAACGGTGCGAAGTAGTAGTCCCGGCGAAGCAAAGATAGGATATGCAGTTGTTATGAAGTTACTGGAAGAACTCCATCATCGTGGTTATGTCGTATTGACTGACAACTTTTTCACGAGCCCAAAATTGCTAGTCAACATGGCAGTAAAAGGTACGTTCGGGATTGGCATGATTCGTACAAATCGCAATGGCTTGCTGTTAGTTCTAGCCAATACAAAGTTGTGGACGAAAGAAGTGCAAGGAACGATTGATTGGCGAATGCACACCAGCAAAAAACTATCTTGTGTGGTATGGTGTGCCAAAAACCGGTACTTCTCTTGTCCTCTCATGCACCATTCATCGTACCTATTGGTTCGACGCCTATGATTGTGCCACGGAGAAATGCTGGATGAGGGGCGTTGACGTTGCTGATCTAATTCGAACTTCTTATGCATGTCAAGTTCGGTCACATAAATGGTGGCATCGATTGCTATTTTTCTTGTTGGATACAACCGTTGGGAATTTCCATGTCTTTTATAAGAAATTATGCCAAAAACTTGGACAAAGAGCGCAAGATCATCTGAGTTTCCAAGAGTGTTTAGCTAAGAAGATTTCTGAACAGTGGTGGGTCTGGTGAGGTTGTGTATCAAAATGGAATTTAGCTACACCGGCTTTGCACATGCTTGTGAAGACTAATAAGCAACGACTATGTAAGTATTGTGGACAAAAGCCTCGTGCACAATATTTGTGCGTAGCATGTGGTGGGGCATTTTTACATCATGGGAATTGTTATTCTAAGACTCATTACCCTTTACTCAGGTGAAACAGTGAGTCCGGATACGTGAATTTTTTTTGATAAACCTCGTGATTGCAAGTTCGGTCTATTCTCGTGATTACAAGTTCGGTCTATTCTCATGATTCATGTACTGTTAGTGTGTCCAGGTAGTACAACAATAGAAGCATATGAAAATTCATTGCATGTTGGAATTATTGATTTAGACAGAAAACAATGATTCAATACAATTAACCGAAAAGAAGCCCATCGAACCTCCCTTTTTGCTCTACTTCTAACCTCTCTTTTGAGCTATACTTGGGTTGAATAGTGTTGTGTCATAGCTTGTCCCTTTGTGGGCCATGGGCTTGGAGCTTTGGTAGAAGGTCTGGGAGTCATTGCGAGGTGTGGAGAATAAAGACAGTAGCTTGCTTTAGATTGTCTCCCAACTCATTATGAACTTGTTTTTGGTCTATTTATATTTCAATATGAGTTCGTGAGGAATTTAAGACGAGTTTGCTAAAACTTTCCTCTTTGAGCTGACTTTTCGGTTAACTCTAATGTATGTGCAATATGAATGTTAGGAGTTGCCATTGCGCTTTAATTTACAGCTAATTTAGGGTTTGCAATTCTTGAACGTGCCAATTGAAACGTGCTAAACAAGGGAATGAATGAACATAATAAATCCTCATGACGAGATTATACATTTTGTGTGGACGGTGCAAAGATCAGTGGCACGGACTTCATCATGTTTGTGAACTTTTGAACTTCATAGCATTTGGAGGATTGTATAGGGTCGACACCCCGCGTCACTGAGGCGCGGAAATGCAGACCGACCCAGTTGCCGGCTCGGGCGATCTAAGCCCTCCCCTGCTTCTTGGCGATCCAACGATGTTCATCATCCGAGCTGACAATTGGGAGTAAAGTCAGCCTGGCTTCGGGCACACTGTTCCACACACTCACGAAAATTTGGGACTCGAGCTTTCTAACACTTTCTGGCTCACATGTCGGGAACGCGGATGAATGGGAACTATGGGAACGTGCAAGGGGTTGAGGCCTTGAGGGCATTGTCAAAGGGTTAATGCATAGAGACAAATTTTTCCCCTTTTTTGTTCCCTATAGGGATCCATCTAAAAAAACCACCCCCTCCTCCTATGGTTTTTTATTCCAAAGTAGGTCCCCTTTGGATGATTTGAGGTCGGAGGCCCCAAATTTGCAAAACAAAAATTGCCAAAAAGTGTATTAGATATTGACTAAGAGTAAGAACTTTTGGTAAACATGTATATGGAAGAACAAAAATAAATAAAACTAAACAGTCATGAAAATTTGTTGGTTTTGTCCCAAGTCTTTTCGAAACATGTTTTAATTTTAATTTGAAAGCTTGACTGCGTGCTTGAAATTTGGATACAAAGTAGATCGGAAGATGAAAACAAAAACACAATGAGCCTGAGCCTGGTGTATTGCAGTGGGCCTTCAAAACAGAGAAATGAATGGAATAACTTATAGGCCCTGGCCAATGGCCTTCAACAATGCCCTCAAGGCCTCAACCCCTTGCACGTTCCCATAGTTCCCATTCATCCGCGTTCCCGACATGCTAGCCAGAAAGTGTCAGAAAGCCCGAGTCCCAAATTTTCGTGAGTGTGTGGAACTGTGTGCCCGAAGCCAGGCTGACCTTACTCCCAATTGCCAGCTCGGATGATGAACATTGTTGGATCGCCAAGAAGCAGGGGAGGGCTCAGATCGCCTGAGCCGGCAACTGAGCCGGTCTGCATTTCCGCGCCTCAGTGACACGGGTCCACACCTGTTGAAGCAACTAAAATTGGTAACACTTCTCTGACCGCCCTGAAATTGCTCATCAACTCTTGCTCACCGGCTGTTGTTGTATAGCACAAACTCCAACAAGCATGCCAGAGCTTTGTTTATTCATGGCCTCCACTTTCGTCAAAGCTAGCTTTGGTTTTTTCCTCGATCAATCTCATATGTAACTCGCAGTATCTGGCTGCCTTTCGTTGGCTTTTGCTCTATCAATGTAATGTGAACGGCCCAAGATCCGTCATATTTTTGTTGTTTTCTTGTTCTCTGTGAAGTGAAGGACGGAGGATTTATCCTGCTAGTGCTGGTTTTTTGTTATTTGTGAAGTGAAGGCCGGAGGTTTTGTCCTGCTAGTGCTACTTTTTTGCTGTCTCTGAAGTGAAGGCCGGAAGATCTGTCCTGCTAGTGCTGCTGTTATGCTGTCTCTGAAGTGAAGGAGTGAAAGACGAAGGTCGCGTTGTGTTTGGTTCATGATGTTGCGATTTGAACTAAAGTGCGGGCGGATGTGTTTGCAACGGCAGCATTCGGCCCGGGTATATCTCTCGGCAACAACGGTCGTTGCTTGTAGAGTAGGAAGGCGCACGTCTGCAATCCATAAGCATGCACAGTAGGTATTCAAAGCCAAGAAAGCAGCTCGTGCACAAGACTACGGCGGCAGTTACAGTGTCATCAGGGTTTGAACTTCCGTGTCAGTTGAACAGCCGGAAGGGCCGCACATGTGCGCCACTCCCGCCACTTTTTTTTCTTTTTTCTTTTTTTGTCGGGCAAGTTGCAGAGGCTCTTCAGGCGCGGTTGCCCTACCTTCAAAATCTGCCCTACTTGGGACCTTCGATGTGTTCAGGAGCTGCCCAACTGCCGGCAGCTAAAACACACTCTTTTGCAAAAGATCCTGTTGTATGTACATGATAATCTTCAATACTATGCTTTAATTTGGATCATTTCTGTCATATCTTTCAAACCACGAACTTGGATTAGCTATCCATACCTTCTTTATTGAGTTATTGCAAGTGAGATTTCTTTTTTGCAAAATCTTCAATTCTAGCTAGTTTTGCAGCTTCCATGTTTGCAAGGCTGAATTTTATGCATATTTCTAAGGTTTTTATGATCTTTTTGGCATTTTTGATAGCCTGCGATGTCTTCAAGGCTATGCAAGTTCTAACAATTTTTTTGAAAATTTATCGCGCTTGTAATCTGTGTTCAAAGTTGCGGAATATAAACTACCCGCCTTAGTCAATGTCACAATTTCTATGGTCAAACACTATGATCTTTTAATTCAACATACATTTTTTGCTCAAATTTTCACTAACACAACATAAGGTAATAACCAGCAAGATCTTATGGATTCATCATCCAAAATTTATGAAATCACGTCCACGGACGCCATTCTGTAACTCCTCTTTTTCTGCCAGATTTCCACCTCTTGAAGGGTTGGTACGTTTAGGGGTTAACCCTTAAACGCTAAAATGACCATTTTTTGATCGTTTGCCTGCTTTTGATCGGCTGCCCCTGGTCAGAAATATAAAAAAATCAAGTTTTGAAAAAAAAAATGGGTAGGCAATGGAGTTATGTGTTGCTATCTATCTGGTGCAAGGTGTAAGCTCTTTTGATGTGTGTAACAAAAAAATTGAAGAGGAAAATGTCTGCAGAGGCCCTCTGTGGTATTGGATGAGACTAATGTATGTTGAACAATCATGAGTTCATTTTAGTGGGCTAATGGGTAGCATGCAGAGGTGGGAGAAGGGCACGAACGGTGGCTTGTAAAATCACGGTATGACAGCCATGCTAAATAGAAAATTCTCTGCTACAGCCAACCATGACATATGGTAGCCTTTCTAAATGCTGCCTTCCAACAGAATGATGTGGAATATCCCACATCAATTCACCCTCCTAATGAAATGATGTGGGATATTCCACATCAAATCAATAGCTATAGGGGCACGTGGTGTTAAGCAAGAGCAATCAACCATGGTAAACAGTCATTGAAAGCACTCATTCAATTACAATTCAACAATGTTTTGTAATTGTTTATTCGGTTTATTCACAATTCAACAAATCACTAGTCACTCCATATATAAAGGTGGATGAAACTTAAAGGCACCATTTTCGAAGGCTACTGAATGTTATGACAAGTTGCTGACTCGAGCATTGCCAGGAATAACAATGCAGTTAAGGTAGGATGTCCTAAAACCACCACCTCCTTGAATTATGACATGTAGACTTTTTTTGGGCCACCGCAGTTGAGACCCAAAACCACCAATTCACTATTCAAGTAGACCAATGGCACGCCAAGCATTGCGAAGAAATAGTTGGTGATTTTGGGTATCATTATGAGTGAAAGTTAGTACCACATGGTGTGGACATGGGAAAACCTAGAGGTTTAATTTGGGTCACAAGTTACTTTCCACTTTGGAATATTGTACAAAATTCACAAATGCAGATTACATGTTGCAAATTTTTGCAATCCTCATCAAAACCTATTTTGAATGCGGTCATATTCTTTTTTCGAATTAAGCATTGCCAAAAATAGGTCATATTGCTTAAGTTGGTGGTTTTAGGACAATCAACCGGGTAGAATGTTGTATCGGGAACCTCCTGTGCATTACTTCTTGTAGAATGTAGCCAGGGGGTACATTTGCCGAGGTGAGGTTCCCGATACTACATGTGTCCCCAATCAACCTTACAAGGCCATTCAGCTGAAGGACCTCACACAAGGAACAGTGGTAAGTGAGGGCAGCATTCAAAGACACAACTTTGACAAAAGTAAAATGACGTCATCAAATCTGTAAAACTCCAGTGGCGAATTGAAGCACTCTGGCCGCCCATTTACATGACATGGGTACTCATGTAGCCAATTTCCAACTGCAAACTTAAGGACAAACATAGTTTAGAAACTACATCCTAACAGACAGACACCCAGTTGTCTTCATCACCCTTGTTCTACTTCAACAATGCCAAAATCACACTAGTACTAATGCGGGCGTTTCAAGAGTCAATTCATTGCATTCTTACACACTCCTCACAACAATCAACTCCTTACTAGATTCAGAATTGCCACTTGAACTACCATCTCTTCAATTCTCTACTAGAGTTATCACTGATTGGGCCATCGGATAGCATAGAACCTTTGACCTGCATGCAAGGAAGCTCATGGCTTGTCTAAATGAGCCCTACCTGGCTTGTTCATCATGCCTTAGCAAGTCCTACACTCTACCAAAGCATTCAAAAGTAAGAAACTGGAGAAATTTATGGTACCGAAATGCGTCAAGAATCCTCCATTGGTAACCAAAGTTTAGAGAAGAAGGTGACCACACTAGGTTCTCTACAACTATGTACGACAAGCTAAGAAGCCAGATCAGGCCTGTCAAAGATCGAGATGGAGAAGGGAGCACACCAGTGTTGCCCAACCTCTACGACAATTCCTAATGGGAACGCAACAACACCTGCATCAACGTCTTCATTGTCGTAGCACGTGATACCGGATATTCCCCTAGAGCGCACTTTTTCGTACTAAGAATGCTCGTAGAGGTGATTTCCGAGTTATCGTTCCGCGGAGCCTCTGTGAAGTGAGAGGTTTTCGGAGATTGATCCGGACTGGTGATTTCTTTCTTGCTCTCACCAGCTAACTTCCTCTTTCCGTACTAAACCGGATCTTCATCTACTGACTGATCCGGTTGTGACTAGATCCGGTTGTAACTAGATCCGGTTTCCGTCCGGATTGGTGGTTTATCCAACCCTACTCTGCCCGGTGTTGCGATGCAAATGCGCATATAGTGTAAAAACTTATAGTATTGTTATTTTGATGAGTTTTAAGATATCTCATTTAAAGAAGAAATGAATAGGGAATATTTGAGAAAGATTATGAATTGATTCATAATCTCTACAAGGTTTTAATTGCCTTGTGTTTTGACTAATAAGAGTCAAACTTTACATTTATCTTCTTAGAATGAGTTTTGATATTTAATTTGAGTTTTGATAGTTGTTGAAAAGAAAGGTGAAGATTGTTTTACCTTTCTTTTAGTTTTTTGTGAGTTTATCATTAAAATAAGCGAATGGATAGAGGTATGGGAGACTTTTGGGTCACCCAATTAGTTTTAGGGTGCCCATGTGGCTAGGTATGGGCTGATGTGTTCCCCCTTGTGGCTTGATAAGGGGGGCCTTCTTCTCCCGAACCTCATTCTTCTTGTGTTCATGTTTTAGTTTTTTAGTTTTGTGCCGTGTGTTTGAGGACAAGTGACTTACTGTGTATAGCTCGGATTTCAATGAAGTTTTGAGAGCACGTTCCTCTTCTTGTTGTGATTCCAATGGTGTGTGGCGCTTGTCATTTGGAGTTAGTATGAGAAAGTTATGCCTTGAGAAGTGAAAGAGGGTTTAGTGCCGTCGAAATTCAAAGGCAGTCGCTTTAAACTCTTGTAGAAATTTGTATAATGATCGATTAGTTTTGAAATTTTGTGAGCACATGTGTTATGTTGATAGCTTTCTAAAAAACTATTAAACTCTTGTTTTGGAGTTAGGACGTGAAAGTTATTCTTGTAGAAGTTTGAGGGTGTGAAACTGCCGCTCAATATAGAAGTTCCATTTTTGACGAAGTATAGAAAACGGACAGTATGATATTTTAAGCTAAGATTTACAGGCAACGTAGATGGTGATGTTAGCTTTCTAAAGCATTATGGCATCATGTATTTGGAGCTTTTATGAAGATGATATGCGTCCCGAAGTGGAGAGATGTACAGCTGCCGTGAATATTTGGAGTCTCAACTTCAGCACGCTATAAATATTGAATGGTAAATCATTTTCTCTTGAAATTTTTACAGATTGTGTAGCTTTGTGTTAGCTTTCCAGAAAGTTATAGCACACTTGATTTGGAGCAAGTATGTGTCTGTGGCATTCATTTGAATGCTGACAGTGTTTTTAAAGGTTTAAGCCTTTACACGGTTTGCTATTTTGCAAAATAAAACATAGATTTGGGTTTTTAATGGTATAAACAATAAATTACACTATCATATTTCCCCATACCTTGAATTCAAACTAGTTGCAGCTAGAAACCCCGCGTTTTCCCAGAGCAAAACCCTCTCTACCCGACATATGGTGCTTCCACTGAGAGACGCTTTGGGGCAATTAGTTTTAGTTAAAGAATGACGGGGGATCATGATGGGGCTTCCGGAGGGGGCCAAATGAATATGGAGAATATTTTGGGGGCATTGGCCCTGTATATGGAGCATCATAGAGCAAACTCTGGTGGGCATGAGGCTACCAAAGCATTGAAGGGTGTTGTGGACAAAATTGGGAGATTTGATGGGAAGAATATCACAAACTTTTTGAGGGTATATGTTTGTGAAATGGAAGTGCATCAAGTATCTGAGGATCGTATGATGTTGACTTTTGACTTGGCTGTGGTTCCCGAAATTCGTGAGAGGGTGCAAGAAATTCGGGAAGATGTGTATGTGACTTCATGGGCCACATTTGATGAGAGATTGAGGGATGAGTATTTTGATGAAGATACGGAGAGGATGACTAAGAGGTCTTTCCTTGATTGGGTGGAGCAACAACCCGGGAATGATATGGGCCCAAATGAGCTGCTCAGAGAATTTGAGAAGAAATATAATCAGTTGCCTTTAGCAGAAAGGCGCCTTCTTGATACAAGAAAGGCAGAGATGTTTTTGCAGGCAGCCGATGATGCATTAGAGGATAGACTCCTCTTGCTTCTTGGAGATAGGACCACTGAAGGTGGTTTTACTAATGATTGGAGGAGGGTGGAAGAAACGGTGACTCTTGTGGCCAAACAACGACGGGTGAGGTCTAGAGGTATTATTTCACGGACTGATGCAAACCCCATGATGGTTCCAAGGGCTCCAAAATTATCATTGGCTCCTACAACTCTTGGTGAGACATCAAAAACAAGCAAGAGAGTTGAAGAAGACAGTATTGAAGAGCTTATCAAAGGTATCAGAGATTTGAGGGTGGAGATGAGTGAATTGAAGAAGGCACGAGGAGCAAGTTCTTCTCAATCATCAGATGGTGCAAAGTCATTTGTGAAGAGATGCATCTGGTGTGATGTCATAGACCACACTCTTCGTGGTTGCACTGATTATGATGGTGCACTTAAAGAA
This sequence comes from Pohlia nutans, assembly GCA_022496805.1. Classification (NCBI taxonomy): domain Eukaryota; kingdom Viridiplantae; phylum Streptophyta; class Bryopsida; order Bryales; family Mniaceae; genus Pohlia; species Pohlia nutans. Next base: position 4,412,891 of record CM040106.1, on the reverse strand, counting down.
GGTATAGTTTCTTTCAAGGATGGGAGGATTCGTGATGCATCCACTGACCTGCCTATGGACACTAATTTTGGCAAAGGTGGAATGAAGAAAATAATGGATGAGAAGAGGGGGAAGTCGAGTGCTTTGCGTGCTAAGGGAGTTGAGTCATATCATATTGAGGTGGACCATCATACTATTGAGGCCTCTTCTACTCCAGCAAGAGAGATTATGATTAGAGGAGCACAAGCTATCAGAAAGGCAACCGGTTGGGAGGATCCTGTTGATGCAGTTAGCATCAAAGCATTTTTGGGTGAGGTGCAAAATGACATTGAGAATCATGATGCATCTGTTGAAGTAAAACGGGGTAGACCTGCAGAAGAAGATGATGCTGATGAGCCAACATTAAAGAAGAAAAATCAAGGGCTTAAAGACGCTGCAAAGGGTGATGGACCTGGTTTTCACACACGCCAAAGGCCTGAGAAATCACCTTCTATTAATCATCCTGGAGATGCACCACTTCCAGAGAAGATATGGGAAGATTCAAGCACCAGCAAGAAGGGCAAAGAGAAGGAAGATTCTGGCAAAGGTAAAACTAAAGGGCCAGCTTACAAGCTTCAATCTGATATCGAGACTTCTATTGACATGAAGGGGATATTGGAGGAGAGGGTTTTGGATGCCAAGATTGAGTTTACATTGAGAGAGGCTCTTGGTATTGCCAAGAAAGATTTTCATGACCTTATCATTGATGTTATCAAGAGAAAAAGGCAAATGACAGCTGAGACAGTCATGATGCATGCATTGGATACTCATATGACAAAGGATGAGGAGATTGAAATCGGGCAAGTATTTAATATGATGTGTGATGCGAAGGGTGATGAAGAGAAGATTATGAACATGAATATCGAGGCATTAGAAGAGCAGAAAGATCAAACTGAAGAGATAAAGGATTATCTTACTGATGAAGAAGAAGATGATATTTTGAAGATGTTTGCTGCAGAATGTATGATTGACATCAAAAGAGATGTTACCAAAACTGAGCATTCTATTGAAGGTTTGAGCATGAAGGGATATGAGTTGATGGAAGTGAAGAGCTCAAAGAAAGAAGCCCATTCCATACTAACTCAAGATGAGGGAAAAGAAATGGTGGATGGAATGACTACTGAGGTGGCATATGAAGAAAGATTTGAGGTGGAGGCAAATGTCTTTGATTGTGGAATTGTTGATGAAATTGATCGTGAAAGAGGAGGAAAGTTGAATTATTATCAACCATTTTGGGCAAGGGCCACTACGGAGACACGAGTGAGACTTGGTGAGTTGGATGATTCTATCTTGGCACTTGTGGACCATGGCTCTGAAATAAATATCATGTCAAGGAGAATTTATGAGAAAGGCAAGTGGCCGATTGATACTCATCACGGTTGAGTCATGAGGGCTGCAAACAATGGAAGAGGAGAATTATATGGGGCTTGTCCGGCTGTATGTGCAAAAATTGGCGATGTTGAAGTTGAGCAAAACTTTTTTGTTCAAAACTATGGGACATATCCTATAATACTTGGACAACCATATATCACAGCAACTAGAATGGAGACCAAGGTCTTGGATGATGGGTCTCATTATGCACGTATTCGGAGTCGTGATGGCAAGAGGTCTCTGCAATTTTTAACGGTGAGACCTGATCATGAAAGAAACAGAATGCAGCTTAGAGATGCACCTCTAAGATCTGGTGAAGACTTTCAGGATTTCTAAAATGCACACGTGGAGTTCGGGGATCCACGGGTGCAGATGCATCTGAAATTACTATGTCCCCAAATGTACAAAATATTGATTGTGGTTTTGTGAGTGTGACGGAGTGTGGATTTTTGAGTTTTAAGGGTATTAAAGATTTGGACCCTATTTGCAAAAGGCTTATTAAAAAAGCAGAAAAGAAATTAAAAAAAGTGAAGGCATTATTGGATGATGAATATATTAATGGAGTGTTTGAAGAAGAAGGTTTTGGAGATGATGTACTCCATGTTTTGAAGAAGTTGCAAGAGAGTGAGATCAATGGTGATATTTATGATGCTATAATTGAAGTTCATTCACGGGCATTATATGATGAAGTATTGAAAGCAGTTACAAGTTTTGATGTTTGTAACAGTTATGGATTGAAGCATGAAGTGATGGTACATACAAAGTATAAGACAGTGGCAAAGAAGGTTAAACCAGTAGCAACTCAGTTACCATCTGATTTTGATGAGCATATCAAAGAAGCAGAGAAGGAACCTGGTTTGAGAGAAGTAAGAAATATTGGACACAAATTTACAAAAGAGACACTCGCAAATATGAAGATTGGAGGGGGTGAATTCTTGACTGAACCAGAGAAGAAAAAGTTTCAAGACATGCTTCTCAAACATAGTAAAGCCTTTGCTTCTTCATCAGATGAGATTGGGTGTGTGCATCCTAGTGTGGTTGCACCTATGGTGATTTTCACGGTACCACATGTGCCATGGGATTTGAAGCCTATACCAGTACCTCGGGCATTGCTTCCGAAATTGGTAGGGTTATTGAAAGAAAAGATGCAAATGGGTATACTTGAACCTTCTATGGCTCCGTATTCGAATCGTTGGTTTACTGTACCAAAGAAATCAGGAGCTTTGAGATTTACCAAGATATGCAACCGGCTAATAAAGTGACAATCAGAAACAAAGGATCTGGACCTATTGTTGATGAAGTAGCTGAGGCATTTGCTGGGCATGCAATTTATTCTATAGGGGACTTGTACTCTGGTTATGATCAGTTTCAGCTAGCCAATGAAAGTAGAGATTTGACAACCATGAAGACTCCTCTTGGACTTGTACGAATGTGTACCTTGCCTCAAGGTGCTACTAATTCGGTAGCACACATGCAAAATGCTATGAATCAAATTTTACGAGAGTTCGTGCCTGAAAAGACTATACCTTTTGTTGATGATATTCCTATCAAAGGTTGCAAGGAGGATGATAAAAATTTGAGTGTTCAAGATAATGGTTGCAGAATATTTGTGAATGAACATATTGATGATGTTTCTAATATTTTGAAGAGACTTGAAGAAGTAAACTTGACTCTTTCGATTGCCAAGTCAAAATTTGGAGTTGATGAAATTTTGGTAGTTGGACATTTATGTGGGTGGTATGGAAGAAAACCTAATCCTGAGAAGGTTGATGCTATCGGGAGAATGAAAGCTTGTAGCACCATTACTGAAGTAAGGAGGTTTTTGGGAGCATGTGTCTTTTATCAAATTTGGATACCACATTTTGCACATATGTCTGAACCTTTATACAAATTATTGAGAAAGAGGAACAAGTTTTCTTGGGAACATGATCAAGATTTAGCTATGGACGGGTTGAAAAATATTTTGAAATCACCACCAATTCTAAAGCAAGTTGATTATGAATGTGGAAGACCGGTGATTGTGACAGTTGACACTAGTCCAATAGCTATTGGTTGGGCTGTGGGACAAGATGATGCAGAAGGGAGACGATTTGCTATAAGATTTGGGGCAAGAATTCTCACAGAGCGTCAAAGAGCATATCCACAAGTGAAGAGAGAACTATGGGGTGCACTTACTGCTCTTAAAGCAGATAGAAATTATTTGATAGGAGCAAATATGGTGTTGGAGACCGATTGTTTGCCTTTACTTGGTATGATAGCAAATTGTTCTTCACCTGATATTGCGATGCTACGTTGGATAGCCTACATCAAATCACTTAATCCGGTATTGATACATATTGCTGGTTACAAGAATCCAGTGGCAGATATGTTATCAAGAGCCCGATATTTTCACGAAGAAGAAATGATGGCGTTTGAAGGAAATGAAGAATTTTCTGATGAAGTATATATATCAATTACAAATGGAGAAAATTCAAGCGATGAAGTCTTGCCATTTAAAGCAGAATTATATGAAGGAAGATTGAAAGATATTGGCTTTTATTTGAGCACTTTAAAGAGACATAAAGATTGGTCAGAGAAGACTTTCAAGGATATTAGACATCGTGCTTATGATTATCTTTTGCGAGATGGTTTTCTCTGGAAGAGGGCAAAAAGGGGTGATGGTATGCCATTGAGAGTAGTGGACGATTCTGAGACTAAAACCCAAGTTCTTAAAGAATTTCATGATACACTTTGGGCCGGTCATAGAGGAATTTGGGCCACTTATACTAAAATCAAAGAGCGTTATTGGTGGAAAGGATTATATAAAGATGTTGAAGAATTTGTGGCTTCATGTGTTGTTTGTCAATTGCAATCTAAAGTGAGGTTTAGGGATGAACTACATCCCACTTATCCTCTTGCCATCCATTTTCAATGGATGATTGACTTAGTTGCAATGCCACTTGGACTTTGGGGTATGAAATATCTTGTTTTGGCAAGAGAAGAGCTCTCAAACTTTGTTGAAGGTAGAGCTCTTCGAACCAAAGCAACGGAGGGGATTTGCAAATTTATACTTGAAGATATTTTCAGTCGATATGGGAGCATTGGCAAGATGAGGGCTGACAGAGGAGAATTGGATGCAGCTGAAGCAAGAGAATTTTTCAACCGATACGGTGTGTAGTTAAGGCTAACAACTGCATATAATCCTGAGGCTAATGGAAAGATTGAGAGAGGTCATCCACCCATTGTTCAAGCATTGGTTAAGGCTTGCAAAGGGAAACTAAAGTTCTGGCCTAAGTTACTTCCATTTGCTTTATGGGCTGACAGAACTACCCATAGCACTGTTACTGGTTACATGCCTGTGGAGCTTATGTATGGACAAAAACCTTTAATGCCTGTTGAGGAGTCTATTCCTACATGGGTATTTTTGTCATGGGAAGATGGTATTACACGAGAAAAACTCTTAGAGCTCCGTATTAGACAGCTTGGAAAATTACCCGAGGATCAACAAATGGCATTAGAAAAACTTAAAGCTGCGAGACTGAGCAATAAGGAGAGATTTGATAGAACTCATCGGTTGAGGACCAAAAATATTGAAGAAGGGGATTGGGTTTTAGTGTTTGATAGCACTTTGGAGCATCAACACAGTACACTGAGGAAGTTTGCTAAACGGTGGTTTGGACCTTATGTGGTAATAAAAGTGCATGATAACGCCACTTATTCACTTCGAGAATTAGATGGTACTCCTTGTAGGATACCAGTGGCGGGCAAACGGATCAAAGCTTTTCGACGGAGAGATGGAAGATTTAATGAAGAAGACTTAAATGTAATATTGCCTGCATTGCAAGATCACGAAGTTGATGAAGATGAAGAAATTAATGAAGATCAACTCGGGAGTGAAGATGATCAAGAAGATGACTGAGTTTGGCACATACCGGAGGATGTGCAGGTTTAGAGGGGGTGAATGTCGCGATGCAAATGCGCATATAGTGTAAAAACTTATAGTATTGTTATTTTGATGAGTTTTAAGATATCTCATTTAAAGAAGAAATGAATAGGGAATATTTGAGAAAGATTATGAATTGATTCATAATCTCTACAAGGTTTTAATTGCCTTGTGTTTTGACTAATAAGAGTCAAACTTTACATTTATCTTCTTAGAATGAGTTTTGATATTTAATTTGAGTTTTGATAGTTGTTGAAAAGAAAGGTGAAGATTGTTTTACCTTTCTTTTAGTTTTTTGTGAGTTTATCATTAAAATAAGCGAATGGATAGAGGTATGGGAGACTTTTGGGTCACCCAATTAGTTTTAGGGTGCCCATGTGGCTAGGTATGGGCTGATGTGTTCCCCCTTGTGGCTTGATAAGGGGGGCCTTCTTCTCCCGAACCTCATTCTTCTTGTGTTCATGTTTTAGTTTTTTAGTTTTGTGCCGTGTGTTTGAGGACAAGTGACTTACTGTGTATAGCTCGGATTTCAATGAAGTTTTGAGAGCACGTTCCTCTTCTTGTTGTGATTCCAATGGTGTGTGGCGCTTGTCATTTGGAGTTAGTATGAGAAAGTTATGCCTTGAGAAGTGAAAGAGGGTTTAGTGCCGTCGAAATTCAAAGGCAGTCGCTTTAAACTCTTGTAGAAATTTGTATAATGATCGATTAGTTTTGAAATTTTGTGAGCACATGTGTTATGTTGATAGCTTTCTAAAAAACTATTAAACTCTTGTTTTGGAGTTAGGACGTGAAAGTTATTCTTGTAGAAGTTTGAGGGTGTGAAACTGCCGCTCAATATAGAAGTTCCATTTTTGACGAAGTATAGAAAACGGACAGTATGATATTTTAAGCTAAGATTTACAGGCAACGTAGATGGTGATGTTAGCTTTCTAAAGCATTATGGCATCATGTATTTGGAGCTTTTATGAAGATGATATGCGTCCCGAAGTGGAGAGATGTACAGCTGCCGTGAATATTTGGAGTCTCAACTTCAGCACGCTATAAATATTGAATGGTAAATCATTTTCTCTTGAAATTTTTACAGATTGTGTAGCTTTGTGTTAGCTTTCCAGAAAGTTATAGCACACTTGATTTGGAGCAAGTATGTGTCTGTGGCATTCATTTGAATGCTGACAGTGTTTTTAAAGGTTTAAGCCTTTACACGGTTTGCTATTTTGCAAAATAAAACATAGATTTGGGTTTTTAATGGTATAAACAATAAATTACACTATCATATTTCCCCATACCTTGAATTCAAACTAGTTGCAGCTAGAAACCCCGCGTTTTCCCAGAGCAAAACCCTCTCTACCCGACACCGGTCTATCCTAACAACTGAACCCGGTTTACTTTAACCTCTGTTTTCCTTTAGAGGGTTCTCCATTTGCAATTAGTGGTGCTGGATTTAAAAACACACCCTTCCCTACTGATTTCAGTGATGGGAACTTCACTACTTTCCGGTTACCCTATCTCAACTCCTCGATCCGGGTACTTTCCGTATTGCACTTCAACTGCAGATTTATCCCAAACCCACAATCGGTCACACAAGCGCAACCCGGTTTCCCCCTTCTTCCAAAATACTACAACGACTTGCTAACCGGGGTGGACGATATCCGAGGTGTCCGGAATCGGTCGGGTTCCTAACGGTCCATTTTACTCTGGCTATTCCATACCCTTCTATTACACGATCTACCCAGGTGCTGGCACCTCGACCGGACTACCTGTCTAAGAGTTCTGAGAGGACTGGAGTACTCCCTCCTATCCACTCAACAACTAACCCGGATTATCCCCTGCAACCGGGCATGGAAAACCCCGCATTCAAGCGACCTCTAACTCCCCCAAATCCTCTATCCAATCTCTTAATTGAATCTACACCAGAACCCGGTTAGTCCTTCCGGATATCAAGGGACTAATTGGACCACTGCCTCAAGCAACAACACAAACACACACACACACACCGCTTGTGGAATTAGAACATGCGCCTATGATCATTTAGAAGGAACAGTGGTACACAAAAGACCCAAGGAATGAAGAACATTCCTTGATAAGTAGCAAGCCCAAAACACCCGGATCCGGAAAATCCTTAGATCCTACAAACCCAGGATCCGAAAATCCAGGGAGCTCCCCACATGGCTCAATTCCTATCCTGAAATGGACTTCAAGCGTCAAGTCCTGAAAAGCCTATTCACAAAAAGTTCTAACCTACCTACCCAAAAAGCTACCCTAACTATCCAAAGCCGGTTACCCGGACTACGGATTCCTACTCCCCAGGCGCGCCCGAGCCATCATCCTCGACGATGGGCGCTGGAAGAACCGAGCAGGAGTCCCCAGAATTATCCTGGGCCCTCTTGCTCCGGGTTTCCCAAACCCGGTCCTCCTCCGCCTCTTTGTCCTCCACTGGCGCTGGTTCCCGGCTCTCCCGATGATCTCCCTCGTCCGGTTCACCTCCTTGCACCCCTTGATCGCCCCCCTGCTCGCTGCCTTGCTCACCGCTCGGCTTAACAACTGCATCACCGCGCTGCTCGCCAATTTGTCCACCATCCGGTACACCCCCTCGCGCACCACCTGGTTGACCATCCGGGTTGCCGTGCGGCCCACCCTCACGTCTTCTTCCTCACCCGGTTGGGTGTTGGTCTCCGTCGCCTCCTCGGGGTTGACCAACATGGCAACGCTCGCCTCCTGTTGGTTGCCCGCCAAAACCGGATCCAAATTCCTTACCGGTAGCGGAGACGACTCCGGAGTAGACGTCCTAGCTCCCAACATCCGGTTGATCTCTCCTGCTCGGGAAGCGTCTTAGGAGAGAAGAAGGTTGGCCATTACAAGGGCTCCTCCTTCCCTCCGGCTGCTCTCCCCTCCTTCCGGTTGTCGTACGGGAGGGCACCTCTCGAATACTGCGGCGATCAACTTCCAGAAATCCTTCAGGGTTTCCTCCACGTTGGTTGCGTACTCCTTCACGACCTCCGTGATTTGTGCCGCTCCCTCCGTGCTTGACCCCGCTATCCTCTTGTCCCACAACCGGGCCTTGGTCTGGACCTCACCATCCGGTTGGAATAGTCGTTTTAGAACCCGGAGCGTGGTCCGGTCCTGTTGCTCCAGAGTCCGGATGACCTCCTTCTAGCGCTTGATCTCTGCCTTCTGATCCAGCGCCAATATTGCCAACTTTCTGGTCTCCGTCCGGCTCTTATTCAGCTCCTTCCGGTTGGGAGCTGCATCCGCCTTCAATTTTCGGACCACATCCGGAAATTCGTCTACTGCCGTACTCCGGAGTGTGGTCCCGACCCCTCTCATCGCCATCCGGATAGGGAGATATCTCCTCTCCACTGCATCGATGGCGTCCTGGACTGGCTGGAGAAAAGCTCCTTCCGGTTCGGCGAGGATGGACACTTCCTCCACCGCTGTTCGGATGGGTTCCACCGCTCTGCCATCTCCCCCTGCCCGGTCAGTTTTTCCTGGCCAAGCAGCTCCTTCCTCCACCCGGTTTGGTTCCTCCACCCGGGCGCCTCCATCTTCTCCTTGGTCCGGTTTCCTCTTCCGAACTCCCTTCAACTTGATGCCCTTCGTACGGCTGCCGGTCTTCGGCTTTGAGTCGTCCCGAGAGCCTCGCCCGTTCACCGGAGTAGTCTTCATCCGGGGCTTCATCTTCTTCTTGGGAGAGCTACTCTCCTGGATGTCGTCGTCGTCGTCGTCTTCTTCCTCCTCCTCGCTCCGGATAACCTTCTTCCGCTTCCCCTTCTGGAGCTGTCTCTGGGTGCGCGCCCGGCTTGACTCCCCCCGGTCTACCTGGTCCTCTCGGTCCTCCCGGTCCGTCCGGTCCGCTCCCTCTCTCTTCTTTGGATGGGCCATTTCTCGTTCCTCCGACTCGCTCCGGTTGCCCTGTCCTCCGGCATCATCCTCCTCCTCCTCTTCTTCCTCTTCCTGCATATGCTTTCCCCGGTTCCGCTCCTCTCCCGGACGAGCCGCCTTCTTCTTGGCCGGGCTCCTTTCTACCAGAACCTTTTGCGTCTCCAGTCTCACCTTCTCCCTATCCGTGAAGCACCCATGCTTGACATACAAGTGATAAAGGAAAGGAGCAATGGGCAACCCTTCGTACCTCCGATTTTTGACGCCTCCCGGTTGACAATCTCCTGCACCACGATGCCCCAATTGATCCTCTTCTTGTAGTGCAACGCGGAGTAGATGCCCTGCGCCAACTTGATCGTGATGGTGGTGGGCTTGTCCGGGCTGAAAATTGGCACCAAAAACTGGAGAAGTCGCTGCTCTCGGGGAGTCTTGCAATGCTCCACCTTGAATCCGTCCTTGTCCGAGATCTGGGAGAACCGCTCCTACACCTAACTCGAGTCTCCCTTCCCTCCCGACTCGAGTTTGTTCGTGCTGTCCGAGAAATTGTACGTCATGCGCCAGTGCTCCCGGGTCAAGTGCTTGTACTTCGCCCGGATGTAGCTCGTCCGGAAAGCTGGCTCCATGTCTCCGTCCACCAATTCCTCCAACATCCGGGCATCCTGAAGGTCCCACACCCGGTAAAGGAGTTCCTCGCACCCCATGGCCGCAAGATCAGCGCGCAACATCTAAAAGTCGCCCGGGTGCTGCGAAAATACCGGAATCACCTTCTTCTCTGCGATTTTGAACCCTGCGGAATTATCCCCTTTCCTCGGCATCTCGACAGTCTCCGGGCGCACCTCTCTTCTACTCCGCAAACTGCACCTAATTCTCTGGCGGTCTCTTTCTTTTCTCTTCGGTTGCGCACTCTCTAACCTAATGTTATCCGGGAAGACAAAATAGTGGGGGAGAGAGGGACTAGGAGAGCTCTGTGGAAATGAACAGTGGGTCGCCCAGTTTAGGGCGGCCCATTTTAAGGCGCAAACTGCGGCCGAGTCTAGCAGGGACCCGTCCTCTTCCCGGTCGTTCATCCGGTTGCCTACCGAAGTTCTACGTCATTCCGGTTCTGTAGTAATCACTCATGCACGCACGAGAGCGCTACTCTCTCCAAATAAATAAATAGGCCATCATGGCCGCTACTTCTCCTATTTATGGCGGCTGGAGCTACCTCTTACAAGCCTAAAAATCCTAACTGCCCGCTTTTGAAGAAAACAAGGTTTGACATTCATCCAGATAGTATGACACATATAAATATAAATAGAAGTATATGAAAATATCCAAGAGTGATGAATGGGCAATTATCTAAATAATAGGACATATGTGTTTCATATGATATAAATGCATATCATAAATTTACAATGTGAGAGAGCAATATTAACATAGAAATCCAAAAGACATAGTGAGCTTTTTCGAAAGTTGCTTTATCATCCTCTGCATTATTTAGTGCACAACATTGTGAAGCTTATCGGTTTTTTGTTGCTAATTTGAACAAGATTCATGCATAAAATTTGGCCTAGCTTATTGATACAAATCTTCTTTTAAAAAAGGAATAAAAACTAGATTTCCTACACAGAGTAGAGATTTATAAACTCTTCAAACCTAGGTGTCATTCAAGTATTGTATGAGTAGCATTTATGCAGTAATGTAGTACATGTATCTATTCTTGATATCTTTACATCTTAATATAAAAAGAACATCCTAAGAACCTAGATTTTTTCTTCATGGCATGAGGGAAAGCATGGTAAAGTGGACCACTACTGATCCTTGTAAAGAAGCAACAATGCAAGGTTGAAAAATACATTAAAATCATATTTTTTGTAAAAAAAATTTTGCTAATAAAATAATAGACATCATGTTTAACAAACTTAAGTCTCACAAAGAAATTGATAATTTCATCATCAATAATTATTTATGTACGTTGCAGTGACATTGAAGGAGTCAAAATTGAAAAAGTAATTTTGAACCAAATTGGAAAGTTGATAGAAAAGAAGTTGAAAAAGCATTAAATATCAATTTTATGAAAATTTCTTTGTTTCGGACCCTCGAATACACAATGGGTTTAAAGAATATAAAATTTATGTTGATATTAAATATGATTTAGTTCATCAAATTTTCTCCGAAAATTAAATATAGACATTCATTTTCAGGGTCTACTTTTAGTCATTTAATCAATGATTTATACTTTGAAATTTTGAATTCAAACACTTATAAGAACAACATAGGGCGCCGTGAAAGTTGAACCAATAGAAAAGAAATTTTGATACTCTTTTATAGCCTTTGACTAAAATATTGTAATTTCAATATGGCAGATCATTTTTTTCTTACACAATACCATGCTTTCACTCACATGTTTGTTGAAATTAATAATGTAGGATAGTGCTGTTAAAAGCCAAAAATGGTTTGGGTGGAAATAAATGATGTGTGGGAGAGGGGTGAGAGTATGGGCTGATTTTAGAGGCTTCTAGTGGTGGATTATCCCTCTGACCATGTAAGGTGAGGATGCGGTCAAGTGGAAGCAAGCAATGCAAGAGGAGTATGAATTGCTGATTGCTAATGGCATGTGAGAATTGACTCCCATTCTCAAAGAGCTCAACCCCGTAGGTTACAAATGGGTGTTTTGTGCAAAGATGGATGCTTTTAGTGATGTGGTGCGCTACAAGGCAAGGCTTGTGGCAAAGGAGTTTGCACAAATTCAAGGCATAGATTTTTTTGAGACGTTTTCTCTTGTGACCAAGATTATCACCATCTAATGCATTCTTGCAATTAGTGTGACTACGGAATTAAAATTCATCAAGTAGATGAGAAGACGGCGTTTTGGAATGACGATTTGGAGGAAGACATCTATATGGTGCAGTTCAAGAAATTTGTGCATGAAGGTGAAGAGAACTATGTTTGCAAACTCAAAAAATAATTTTATAGGTTGAAGCAATCTCCAAAGGCATCGTATCAAAACATTGACACATTTCTTGTCTAATGTGGGGTTCACTAATAAAAAAATTGACACATTCTCTTGTCTATTGCGGATGATAGATTGTATTTTATGGAAAAAGATAAAAATGTTGTGATCGTATCATATATGTTGATGACTTGATCATTCTTGCAAACTTCAAGAGTTCTGTAATGACACTCAAGGCTATGCTTGAGAAGAAGTATGAGATAAGCCCGGAGATGAGTGACCTTGGTAAGTTGCATTTTTGTCTTGAAGGCCATATTCGTTATATTGAGACTTTTCGCAGTCTCATTTTATCTTTGGCTCAAAGATAAACCATTTCATCTCTTTACTAGTATTTTTTATAAATATTTAACAACAAAGATTTTTAAATTTTCATTCTAGAATCACTATTTGAGCATTAATTTCTTTTTGTTTCAATTATTATTTTTATAATGAATTTTTGTATAACTAGCATTATGTCTCAAAATCTGCAAAAATCTCAATATAACGAATATGGCCTTTTGGAGTTGAGTTTGTGAGAGATAGGGCAACTCGCCCTATCACAGTGAGTCAAAGCAAGTATGTGCTTATGCGAATTGAGATGAAGGATTGCAAACCCATTGCATTACTATTTGATGTTAATTCCAAACTCGTACAACTTACCGAGGAGGAGTATACGGTGGAGGTTCAATTGATATCGGAGGTGCTATAGAAGTAAGAGATCGGGCGTGCTAGCATGTGAGTCGGGAGCGTGAGCATGAGAGCCTGTGAGCGTGAGAGCCTACAGATTTTTTCAGTTTTTTTTCAGTTTTTTTGGGGTGGACCTATGACCGTAGGCTTTGGGATCTAGGCATCGTTTGCTAATAGTTTAAGGGGCAATATGAAAGAAATGAGAGCAACGTAAACAAATTGTATGTGAAGATGAGTAGTTGGGCAATATTACTAAATGTGTGAGGTTTAATGATAATGAAAATGAATCTAACAATGTAATGTCGAGTCAAGAGTTTTATAAAGCAATGCAATGTGTTAAAATTATGCAAAATGTAAGACTTTCAATTGAATTGGTGTTTGGGAGTTTAGGCTTTAGGATTCAAATTTGAAGACGAAGACGTGAGTAGTTTTAAGATATGTTTTCCATTTTTAAATGTGGTATCAAGAAATAAAATGTATAAGAAATTATGAAAAACACTTAGAATTGAATTAGCATGATTGAATAAAATTGAAACCATTCAAATTTGAAGATAGACAATGATTGCAAGGAAAGAGGTAGTGGCCCTTTTAGTCTCACTACAATCCAATCAAATACATCTGTGTCAAGTAACACATTATAGTCACAATACTCAAGAGTTTAGCGCTATGGCAAAGCATGAAATGAAGCCGTGGGACTAGATGATGCGGACATAGATTCCTCTATGTCACTACAATCACTAACGGATGCCTCACCATCAGACTCAACTGCCTCTTGATCTACAAACTCTAAAACACGAGTAGAAACAAACACAAGGCGAGTACTACAATCAGAAATACACTGCTCTGCAAATTGTTTAGCAATTCCTTCTGCATAAGACGGCAGTGTGAAGGGTTTAGGGGGACTAGGAAAGAACTCAAGATTACAGAAGAAAGGTTAATGAACTTGAGCACTTAGTCCACTGCATCTGAAAGCAAGAAAAACCACACTATTAGAAATACTGAAACATAAACCACTAGCAAAGAACTCCATTAATTAATGCAAAACAAATAAACATAAACCGACTTACTTAGAGAATTGAGATTTCTTCACAATCGGTTCCACTACAATGTCTTCATCGTCCATATCATCCAAGCCCACGACAACCCTGGGTGGCAAGGCCTACGCGTCACCGGGGGTTTAATAAGAGGTGCAATGACTGCCTCAAATATAGCCTTGTCCTCTTCTAGCGCCGCGATGTAGCGGTTCGCATTGCGACTAGCATGGATAGAGGCGCCTGCAACATCAATCATGTAATGAGAGAAAGTAGACAAATATAAACAAAGTACTATGACAAATAATGAAACATTTCAATTACAACAAGATTGAATACTAATCAATTGCAATAGTACAATCTAACACCACGTTGCTTAGAAAAAAACATGCCTCAATCAACATCTGCATAAACAATGGCGATTTCTCTCGAGGTCCTCGACATGACACCTCTTTATTCATCAACTGGTCATCTTTAGCCATGTAGTTTTGGAGGATGTCATCACGTGCAACAACTACTCCATAACGAAGAAAAGCAGGACTGGCTGGAATGCAAACGAGGATGGTGACCAATTACCAACTGTCCTCACCGCCAAATGTATCCCAAAGCGATTGGTCTGTAAAAAGCATACAATTACATTAGTTTGAAAAATGTATACAAACAACCTCATGGAAGATTAATGTGGACATTAGCATTTCAAACATGACTCACTGTCAAGAGCGGATTGCTAGGTGATGTCAAGTGAAGACGGTTCATTCTCCACCAGTCCTTGTTCAACTCAAACCCGTAGCTCTTGCAATATCCAAGGATCTTCGATTTTGTAGTAGGTCGGAAAGGGTAGATGATTATAAGGGCACCATCATCATGAAGGTGCTGATTTGCAAAATCAGATATCTGTTGCAACCATTCACGAGGCTCACGGTTCCACTGAGGAACGGATGAAGAGGGAATAGATATGTTTGGGACTAACAAACCCTCTGGCATATCCGCGATTATACGGTCCACACAAGATCTTGGATTAAAATCTCCTTTGAAACTATGAGACTTGTCATTTTTGTGCTACAATACAAACAAATCAAATCATGAATGTTGGTCCAAAAGTGTAGATGATTAATTATATTGATTAATATTTACATGAAAACATCTCAAATCAAAATTGAACAAATGAAATAAAAAGACACTCACTTTCTTTAAAAATGGTTTCAAGTCCTCATACACTTGAGGCAATGGACGAGTACCACCACCAAGAATTTGTCCCAAAGAGGTGGTGACAATGAACTCGTCAACGGTGTAGTCCTCGACTCCTCTAAGATCAACTGCAATTGGGCCCTGAAAGAGGAGTTTATATTAAGAATCGCGCCTTATTCCTTTGCCAGGAGCGGACTACAACTGCAAACCAGCATCCACTGTAGAAGAGGCAGCCACTGCATCGTTTGTGTTCTTCGCACGTTCAATTGTTTTCTTCTTCTCCTTCTCCTTCTCTGCTGCCTAATCAATTTTTTCTTTCTCTCATAAGGCAGGCTTTTCAACAGCATCCTTCACCTTCTGCGCTTTTTTTCGAACAAACTCCTCCCGTTCCTTCACAGCTTTCTCTCTAGTTGCGTCATCCTCCTTGTTTGCAAGCTCCGCAATGTCTTCAGCTGCAATAGCAACAGCCTCTCGATTCCGCTTGAGCTCCATCTCTTGAATTGACGTGAACAATGTGCTGCAATCAAGATACCAAGCATCAGAGTTCAAGTGTTTTGTTGTCCATGTCCGAAGTTGAGACGGCGATAACATACAAGAATCTGATGATCGATCCAATCAATTGTTGAGGAAGACAGGGAGATCTTCTTTGGCAATTGCCTTCATAGGAAGCAGCTCGTACTTGAAATATCTACACAATTGCAATGTTAGTTGAATATACAATTGCAAAGCACATGGATTAAATGTTATTTGAATTGATAAACTTGGTTCTATATCACAAAGATATATACAATTTACACGTGGATTAATTTGATATCTTACTTATTCTAAACTTGCATTCAATTCACAACACGGTCCATTTGACAATCTTGAAATAAACCATTGGTTCACTTTATAAACTTTGAGTCTATTGACTAACATATATTCAATTGGGAATTCAAATTTAAATTCATTGTAAAACATCAATCGAATGCATTGGAGTTCAATTGATAATTTAGATTCATGGCTTAGAAACATAATGAGTTTGAAAATGCACCTAAATATAACACGCTTTACTGCAAGGTTTGACCCCTTGAATGTTGAAAAATCCTCAAACTACTTGAAATGATCGTGGCCTTTAAAGTATGTCTAAAATACATGGTCCCAAAGGCGGATTCGCCACTCTTTCATGTATGCACTCAACAAAAGCGGCTCAAGAGGAGAATCCATCGAAATGCGAATATTATCAGCACAAACAATGTCTTCAAAGGATTCTACTGCATTTTCTTCTATTTGTAAGGTGTGAAGTATAATCATCAAAATTGATTAGTAAAATTTTAAACGAACGATCACACATATTTTAGAAACCAAACATCACAAATAATCAAGATCCAATGCACGTATGCTCAACCAGATTAAATGATTCATGAATTACATACCCTAGCCCAACAGCATGCCTTGATAAGGAAAGTGCCCAATTTTTCTTTGCTCATAGGTTTGGGAGAATATCGAGAAGCTTTGCGGGTCGCAATGAAAGAATTAAATAGTTTGATCCATTTGAGGTTGTGAACAGGAGCTACATTTGATGTAGCAATGAGTTGGAGCTTCTCCAAAGTTAATTCGGGTGTGGAATTTGTTGTCCAATGTCTCTCAATATGCAACAACAAGATGATATCAATTAGCATCTATGTGAAAGAAATGAGATGTACTCATACCTCCTTGAGAAAATCATCTACAATTACAGGTTTTGCAATGGCAGCCAATTTGTCCAACGTCACGCTCATTTTGGCCGTCTTCGCTTTGATCGCGGCACGCATAGCCGCAGCAATACTCCCAGCAGAAATATCCTTAAGATGGGTTTGCTCACGATGCAATCGAGCAGCAACATGAGCAACAACAACGATCTCGTGCAAACCATGCATAACATTATATTCATTAAAATGAGAGGATTCCAGAATAATGAGAGTTCAAAAAGTCTAAAATAAACCCAAATTGAACCACTAACCATTCCAAATATAGGTTGAAACAATAGAAGATGGACATAGTGAAGATCAAATAGAGTACATTTAATAGAAGTGGGCAATAAAAGATTACAGAAGTGACATCTATTTATAGTAAGTATAAAACGAATATACATTTTTTGGGTGTTTGTATTGCAGGACGGTAATCCAATTTTGATAATGTCTCATAATGCTAGGAAAAAGAATGAGCGAAGTGTAAAATCCTATATAAAAACATGAGCTCCACGTATTTTTATAAGTCTCTAGAGTAATCAAAAATAGAATGCCTAGCGGATCTAGAGTTGCGATCGACTCTTCAGTTTAGCTTCGGCCTTCAATTGAAGTTCAGCTACTGCCTTCAACATCACATGACCACGACTATCAAAAGGATACATCGACAATTTCCGTTGCGCAATCTCATGCCTTTGTTGCGCCATCATCAGTTCCTCCCTTTCATCTCGAACCGGAGCGGATCTCTGTCTGAATTTGTCATACGACTGAGTCTTTTGAAGACCCTCATTCACTGAAGGGAGACAAGTACGCAAAGGCGCATGAGGAGGCACATCAACACGGGCTTGGGTTAGACGAGGCGGGTCTGATGACAGCATCGCAGGGATCTTTCGGATAGCATTTAAAGTAGCAGAGGACTTGCATGGTTTGGGCATGTCGGAACCCTGCAAGTAGAAGGGAATCTACATCAAGTAAATCGCAAGGCAAGACCGTCTAAGCAAAATGATGGTGCGGGGAAAGAAAGTATTCGTACCTCAAGAGAATTAATTGGGTGTGCGGCGTCTTCATAAAGCTTTCTCTGAGGCACCCTATCAGACGGAGAACGCGAGCGACGAGAAGTAGAGGGTTCTCGTGACCGCAAAGGAGAAGGTGAGGACTTGGGCACAGGACGGGTACCACCGTTAGGGGGGCTGTCCACTACACCATGTTGAATTGGCTAAATGGAAAAGTCCATGGTTGACTGGGCCCTAGCTGCCGAGTAGAAGAAGTTTCCTCTACTGATTATAGCATACTGACCGTAGTCCATGATAGAATCGGTGGACGCTGTGCATTGGAGGCCAGCACCGTGGGATGGATCGGCAGCGGCATACCTTGCCTGAAGAGAATTAGCAATGAGGTCAAATCCCAGCAGCGCATTGCAACAAAACAAAATATTCCAAGCAGTAGAAAAAAGAGGAGAAAAATGATGCTAACAGAATAAGGGTGCGATGAAGACATAACACATTCAAGGGATAGCATTCAAACGTTCATAAAATTCATCTCACAAAGTACTCAAGCGAAAATGTTGTGAACACAAAGGTATATTACAATTACAAGGGATTATACAGATCAGTCAAGGCGACCAAAGATACAAGTCCACCATTCTGTACTCAAATTGGGCCCGACAGCATAGTTGTTCACGCAACACATCTGCACGAATAACACGGCAGTCATGAACTGAGTTAGAGGTCGATGAAATGGAGGAGCAAGGAAGACTTAGATCGACTGGACCTAAACTTTGACGGAGAGGTAGGTTTAAACTATGACGGAGAGACAGGACACCATAGAGGAGATAGCTTTAGGTCGAAACGAGCTGAAGAGAGGGGAACTGTGAAGGTTAGGTCGACTCGAGCTAACACTACAGGGTTTAGGTTGACTCAAGCTAACACTACAGAGGTTTAGGTCGATGCGACCTGAATGTACACAGGATTACGTCGACTGGAGCTTACACTACAGAGGATTAGGTCGACCCAATTTGAACCTACAGAGAAGGACTGCCGATAGTAGGTTTAGGTCGACCCGAGCTAACACTACAGATGTTTAGGGCAACCCGAGCTGAAGATCGAGTCTTGCGCTATGTACGAAAGCAGCACAAGTGATCTTGGATCCCGCGAAGACGGAGAAGATATTCGACCCCGCTTTCGTGAACAACTTCATGAGCAACAAGTAGAACTCCATTCTGAGTTCCCCCCTGAACAGGCGGTACTGCAGCTCATCGTACGCCCAAGGCTTCGTATATACCGTCGTGTCTAGCGCCTTGAAGTCGTCAAGGATCCGTACCATCGGTATCTCGGGGTTTTGCAAGAAGAGGAGCTCCATTTTGCTCGCGCCTTCTTAGAATTTGCCGGCAAGTCGTATAGACGCTCGTTCTTAGCCGGAAGGTAGGAGGCATACATTTTCTTGTATTTGTGGAGGACATCGTCGCCCTCCGCAAAATGAACAGCCTGGTGCATCTCCTCCATGTCGGCGCAGATAAAGAGCCACGCAAGCACTTGATCGAAGTCCGGTTCACCTCTCCTTTTCAGAGAGGTCATGAACTTGTAAAAGTACGGCATCCCCGTATTAGACTTCTCTTAGTGCTCCACCCCGGGAAGGTTCCTGAAGTCAATGACCCCCAATCTCAAGACGCCGTCCGCCCACTCGGAATGGATGGTTTCCATCGGGTCGTATGGCCGGTAGTGAGCCTCTCCAGACGGTTTGACGAATTCTTTTCGTTTTTCGAGGAAGACTTTGAAGAATTCGTGCGCGTGAGGTGAGATGTCCGCGGTCTTCTTATTTTTGCTCCTCACCTGCTTGGCCTCTTTGAAGTATTGCTCTCCCAGCCGCTTGAGGAGGACATTCATGGTCGCCCTCGTGACGTTGTAGTCCTTCTTGAACTGCCTCCACTTCTCGGGCACTAGTTCCCCCGCCAAATTGAAGAGCCCGAGAGAACGATCGATGTTGTGCAATTCCCTTTTGACAAGGTGCTTCCGCTTCCTCCTCTCCACCCATTCCTTGGTAGAATAGCACCTGTCTAGAACCGAGGATATGGCCTTAATTGTGACTTTCGGGTAGTCCTTGGTCTACTTGGGGTTCTCGCGATGAAGGATATGTTTTGCCAATTTCGCGAGGTCGTCGTAGGTTAAATTTCCCAGCCACTTGGAGAACTTGCGCGTGAGATTCCCACTCTTGGGATTCCAGTTGGCCTTTTCCTTGAACTTCCCGTCACTATCCGGGTCATGAAGCTTGTCGGCACCTGCGCTTGAGATCACTCCGCTCCAAAGATCAAACACGTCGTCCGGCGCAATGATCAGTTTCAGCTCATTGTGGATGTCACGCAACGCTTCGGCATTACTTTTCTTTGCGTCTCTTTGTGCCTGCGCCACGACGAGCATCGAGAACCGCAGCCTCATAGCAGCTTGAAATTCCTGCAGGAGGTACGTAGACCGTTAGCTATTATTCAGTCATTTAAGATCGACTCGATCTAAACAAACAAATGATCGTGGAGCGCATGGATTGCGAGGTAGTAGGCGAGATAGGGCACAAAACGAGCGTATTAGGTCGAGTCGACCTAACTTGAAGTCGTCTCGGATCTACTCTATGGGGATGCAGTACGAAGCGTATTAGGTCGACTCAATCCAAACATTACGTTGAATTTTGTTTTGTTTTTTTTTGGACTCCTTCGTCCTGGAGGCTTGATAAGCCGTTCCCACTTCTAGTGCTTCTTTTGGGTTCTTAGGGCGCTCGAGATTTATCCATACTTGCCGCGCTCCCAATATGTTTGTCGCCCATGACGGCTTGATGGCGCCGAAGTGATTGACACGGTTGTAGTAGGCGGATATTTGACGAAGTTTTTCGTTATTCTCCGTCCACACGACAAAGTAGTTCCATGATGCAAAGTCTTTGAAGTCTTTCTCGTCAATCCCTTCTTCGCGCATCATGTAACTAGCTTTGACGTTGTGCTGCCCATTGATTAGCCAGAACTTTCCATTTTTGATGGCGTCCCAGCTAGTCGGTTTAGTGGCCTGGTTGACAGGCATTACGCACAGAGTCTGCTTCGTGCTCCTATCTGGCATGCTGAGAAGGAAGGTCATGATCTTTCTTGCATGAGCCGGCTCGTAACTCTTGATGTTCATGTGCGGAGGCACATCGATTAGTTGTTCGATGGAGATTGACTTTTTATCCTCGACCTCGAACAGGAACGCGTCAGTGCAAGACGACCAGAACGTCCTCTACGCTTTCGCCTAGCGCGCGTAGTCGGGTTTGTTGTTGCCCACCAGGGGCTCCGGTAACTCCGTCACAACGGACGCCAAGCTATCCTCGTTGAAAGCCTCAAGCACCGTCTTCTCCGTAGGTTGCCTCCTCTTTGAGGAGGAGGCAAGATGGCTTTGGCGAAGTGCTCCAGAAGGTGTTAGAGGCGTGCTCGGCTTGCGTTTGCCTCGGCTCTGTTGGGGTCTTGCAGTTGGCGAGAAGTTGCCCATGGATCCCGCACTCCCTCCCTGGCTCCGGTTATTGAGGGACACGCTTTCAGGTGCCATCGATTTTTGATGCATATTTAGCTTCGTTTTCAAGACGTCAAAGTTCTGGATCAGCTTGCGGATTTTTAAGCAGAGCCCTGCCCCATGCAGCGGGTGACCGTTGCTACTCTGCAAGTATTTATTGTCATATTGGTCCTCTAGCTCCTTGATGCACCCACTGAACTCGGTCGTTTCAAGAGAAAGTAGTTGGGGGGTGATGTTGAATGGGATCACAGCCGAGTCAAAGGTGAGCGTGAAGTTGTACTGCTGCTTCTTATCCCATTCCGTTCTCGTTGTGACACAAAGAAACATAATCTTGGATCCTTTAGCCGCACTGATGACCTTGATCTTCTTGTGGTATGAAAGAGGCAGGAAGGCCGGCGCATTCTTGGCCTTCGTTGTCAAGCAAATGTCTCGTGTATTCCGTATCATGTGTAGGCTCCAGAACTGTTGCAAGTTCTGGTCTTTCATGTCCCAAAACTCCCCAAAGTTCGCTAGGTCGTCGCACGCCTGGTCATCATCCGCGTGGGTGATGAGCTGCCCTCTTGTAGTAGAGCTCGAGGTTTGGCCTGGATTGTTCGTTAGGTGTCTTCCTCTCTGTTCCCATTCTGTTCACAGCGCGAACAGACAAAGATTTAGGTCGGTACGAGCTAAAATGTGCGACACAGATATCCGCATGCCTCTTCATTAAATACCAATTTTATCATGCATGATCACCAGTGGCTAGAAACTAGGACGTCTATTTCGATGAGTACCACATTAGAATTTAGCTCGGGACGAGCTGAAGTTTAGACCGGCTTGAATGTTATACGGTTGTAGTACGCTTCATATGTATCATACATACAATTCTTTAACTAGGACTCTTTAGGTCGATCCGACCTAAATATTAATTATAGTGAAGGACTTTGGGTATTTAGGAGTTACGGATATAATCTCTGGTTCCTATGAGTATACTTTAGGTTCAAGGGGATTCTATTGGATTTTGAGAGCTTCGTCTCGGCTTGGGGGCAGGACGTTTTGGGCCATTCAGGTCGACTCGACCTGAATGAGTTTTTTTAATTATGATCGATCATTCAGGTCGACTCGACCTAAATGAGTTTTTTTCTTGCTTACCATTATCAATTGATTATATTATATGGTAATTTAGGTCGGGTCGACCAAAACGGACTGCAATTTTATTGCACTTGGGGTAACTTAGGTCGTTTCTAGTTGATGTTATTCTAGGTTTTCTTTCTATTGAAAATAAGTAATGTTAATTTAGGTCAGGTCGACCTGAATGGACTGCAATTCTATTGCAATTTAGGGCAATTTAGGCCGAATCTATCTGAATTAGCGCATGGCACATTGTAATATACTAGACATTCTACTCTATAATTCGACAACTATGATCTATAATTGCGGATTTAGGTCGATTCGACCTGATCTGCTGGATGGAGAGAATCCTTCTTCCTTATGTTCTCTTCCATGTTTTCTTTGTATTGATTATGAGATATGGTAATTTCGGTCGGATCGACCTAAATGGACTGCAATTTAGGTCGAATCGAGCTGATATGTGGCATTTACTAGTGAATTTTAGGTCGGGTTGATCTGAAGTAACTTTTCTGGCAAGAGTTTCTGTGTGTATTTAGCTCGAGTCCACCTAAATTACTGTCTCTCACGAGAGTTTCTATGTCCATTTACGTCGACTCGATCTAAACTGACATCAACCTAAACTGACGTCGACCTAAACTACCGTCTGTCACATGCAAGTTAACCAAAAACCATTGTGCTTAAACATAGCAAAACAGAGGAAGCCTAAAACTATTGCAGGTAGACATTCCATTTATTGCACAACACAATGAAAGTGATAAATGAAACTGCGCACAGAAGAATGAAACAGTTAGTACAGAACTCACCTAATCTTATGGAATATGACTTTGACAGTTACAAATTATTGCTCCGATGGCCGAAATAAACAACTTGAAAATTTCAACATTTCCCACATTAGTGAATTGAATTTATAGACAAAAGAACTCATTGTAGCAACTGAAAAAGGCCGTGCAACAAAAATCCATGCACCAACAACCCATGCACCAGTAAAGAAACCAAAATCCATGCATACAGTTCAGAAATCAGAATTCATGCTACATTCAAGGTCTGGGTAAGACAGCACAAGAAAACAACCATGCATTACAAATCCACCCATATAATAAAGACAATAGCTATCAATTTCTGAATGTAAGATGATAGATTCACAAATCACTCCATCAACTAAAACTGGCCATGCATCACCAACCATAGAATCAAAAATGAGCTCTGAATCTATCAATCCTTACTTTGACTGGACCTGAAGCTAAATTTAAAAACAAAAATCAGCTACTGAAATCTAGCACGAAAACATACATGCTATATAAGCATGATTCAACCAACATCACATGCTACATTCAATGTGTGCAATTACTGTGCTGTCTTACAGCCTGCAGTTGAACTGCCCCCAAACACACTAGAATTAACATGAATAATCACACCACAAACACAGAATATGAACATTTGTCACCCTAAATCCTAAGCACGTTCAATAAACACGTTTTTAACATGAATAATCACCCTAAACCCTAAGCATGTTGAGGTCTCGTTCTTGAGCACCCAAACCTAGACAAATCACTCCATCAACTAAGAACGGCCACACTGGGTCCTCAATTACCTAAAAAAAAAAGAGATATGAAATGAGTTGAGAATTACCTGACGACTTTGAATCCCTCCACCGTCACCACTGAAATTTTTGCAGCCTCCACGTCACCGACTTGCGTCAGCAGCGTCCTCCACTGTCACCAAACTTTGGACCTTGAACAAACCCTAAAATCATAGGCAACTGACGCTGCAAAAAGCTCCACACATACACTAATCCAATAATACACAAGAAAACAACAACAACAGCAACAACAACAGGCAAACTGCAGTAGCACACTAACGACACTTAAAACCCCAAAAAATCTCCTTCTGACGAGAGAAACACGAACGAGACACACTGTCACAAGAGAAACAACAAAGAGAATCACAAAACCACAAGAAATCTGGCTAGCGCACAAAAGAGAAACACAAACTAGCACAGGAAACGACGACAAGCGGAAACTAGGAGAAGCGGAGAACAATGAGGAGCGGAAACGAGGAGAATGAGTCTGAAACCCTAGCTGCGAGAGAGACAACCCTCTCGGGCAGGGCGGGCAGCGGGCGGCCTGGGCGGGCAGCGCGCCGGCAGCTGGCACTATATATATATATATATATATATATATATATATATATATGTTTTTACGGGACTCAGACTCCCGGTTAAAATCTCTTGAACTCCCTTGACAGCCGTGATGTGGACATTCCAAGGCTACTACACCACATTCCATCAGAATCTTGAAGTTAAGCGCCTTTGGGCCGGAATAGTACCAAGTTTGTTTTTTTTTCGACTTTATGTTTGGTTTTTTTTAAAATTTAATTTTGGTTATTTTGACAAATTAATAATAAAGTTATTTATGTTACCAGTAATGGAGGAAGGAGACACAAACACAAACACTGCGAGTGAACACAAACACAATTTGTTCAAAACGGAGAGACACGGACACTAAACTTGTACCCTAAACGGAGCGAAACGGAGAGGAAGACGAACACAGCGGGCAACAAACGAGCAGCGATAATAACGGAGAGGAACACGAACACAAACGAGGAACAAACGAGCAGCAACAATAGCACATAAGCAGCGACAAAACAAACGTGGAACTCTCAATCTGTGCCCAAACCCTAGCCGCGGGAGAGACAACCCCCCCCCGGACAGGCCGGGCAGGGCTACGAGCAGGGCTACGGGCTAGGAGCCCCGTATATATATACATGTATATAGGTGTATATATACATATACATGTGTATATATGTATATATATACATATGTATATATATACATATATATACATATGTATATGTATATATATTTATTTATTCTATATATATACGTATATGTACATATATATATATATATATATATATATATATATATATATACGCATGTGGTTTAAGAGAATGGTCCTAAAAAATAAGGTTCGCCTCTAAAAAACTGAATTTCTCTATTTATTTTTTTCAGTAAAAAACAGTAAAAATGACCTTAAATAGCTTAGAAATAACAAAATATTTCAAAAACTAATTTATTCTATTTTCATTTTTTTGTCTTCAGAACTTTCTAATTTTTACTTTTTTTATTTTTAGAATTATTTTAGGACGCACTTGCTATGGTACTACGGTAGCTCATTAAAATCATGTGGACCTGCATTTTTACCCTTAAAGGATTTAGGGCATAGTATATACGTTGCCGTATATTTAACATTTGTTGTAAGTAAAAAGTTCCAAATTGAGATCCTAACAACTTTTAAGATGATGTAGACATGAATTTTTACTTTGCTTTTGATATGAAACTCATAAGAGGTGTAGATCCATTTCAAATACAATGAAATACGGCCACATAATACTGGCCGGAATGGCCAATCTGGACCTTTAAGGGTTAACTTCACTTTTTATCTTAAACCCACGGGAGGTATACAATCATGTCAAATACAATGGAATATTGTTGTGTAAGACTGGTTGGAACGGGCTTGTGGACCTTTAAGGGTTAAATTTGGTCTCTTACATGAGCTCTTACTCTAGAATGTCATAGACTGGCAAGTGTCATTATCGTTCGTGTTTTAGCACATCCTACATTTCGGGCAACGAGGACTACGCGCAGCGAAATCTTATAGACCGTATATGTATATATATATATATATATATATATATATATATATATATATATATATATATATACGTATGTGTGTGTGTGTATGAGTGTGTGTGTATATATATACAAAATATATAACAGGTATATATATTTGTACATTATTGTGTTGTTCAAATAATTTCAGTGAAATACTTATTCTAATATCTACATTATTTCCTGAACGTCCCAACGTCTTGAAACTGAATCACGAACAGATTCCAAACTCTGTAACTTTCTCATACAACCTCGGATGATATTTATGCAAGTCACCTTAGAAAGCCTATTAATTCTGTACCAATTGTAGAAAAAAATTTAAAATAAAATGTTTAGCAGCCGGATAATAATTATTGATATCTATTAATACCCGATTTCTAAAATACTTACTTTTGAAAGTTTTGACCTTGCCTTCCACGTACTATATATATACTAGGAAAAAAAAATAACATGTATATGTACGTGTACATATATACGTACATTATATATACGTATATTAGTACATGTATAATTATTAGTACGTATATTTTTGGGACCCTACCTTCAGTTGGATGATCTCTATGCAAGTCACTTTAGAAAGTTTGCTTAGATTATAGCGGTTTGCATGGAGTGGACTGCATGGAGATGAGATTAAATTCTCTACCTATCACAATAAAATCAAGGCTAGAGACAGAAAACGAGGCCGACGGGCAAAAACCCAACCAAGATTGACACCCTAGTCGTGAGAGGGACGAATTCCTCGGGCAGCGGGCAACGAGGGCTACGAGCATCGAAAACTTGTATATGTATATATATATATATACATATATATTTATATATATATATATATATATATATATATATATATATATATATATATATATATATATATATATATATATATATATATATATATATATATATATATACGTGCAAGGTAGGATTGGTAGAACATAATACCCTATAAAAATGCCGAAAAAAATAAAATAAAATATTAAGTCGATCCCACTGGGCAGCGGGCAACGGTCAGAACTACAGGCAGGGCTACGGCCACTCAGAAAAAACTTGTATATGAACATATATATATATATTAATATATGTATATATATATTGTACGTTTGAAGGTAGGGTTAGCATAAAATAATTTATTTAAAGAATTGCCGATAAAATTTAAAAAATTAATAGGAAGAATTTTGTCAATATCATCAAAAATGAAGTAAAAAAAAAGTCGTCAAAAACAAACACTATAAACTGGATGAAAACATGACACTCAGCAAAAATGGCAGAGAAAAAAATATAATTATAAAACGTTTACTAGCAGGCAGAAAATAATTATTGATATCTGTCAATAGGCAATTTCTTAATACTTACCTTTGAAAGTGCCGACCTTCATTGTTTTAACTTTTATTAATTATTCGACATGAAAGTGCCGACCCTGACTTCCGCGTACGATATATAATCGAATATATACATATATGTAGAAAAATAGGTGTATGAATATATATATATATATATATATATATATATATATATATATATATATATATATATATATATACATATATACATATATGCATACACCTTATTGAGATTTATTTACTTTTCTGAGCTTTTTTTAATAGTTATAATTTATAGGAAGACAAGAACGCACGATCTATTGCTGTTTGGAAATAATTCGTTTCATTTATTAGGGTCATAATAGGGTTTTCTCAAATACACAAACTTGAATATCAGAATATGGTCATAGTGTTTTAAAACATTCTATTTACAAAATGTGAAGAAGTACAATCTTTTATGATCATTGCTATTGTATTGAGTTTTTAGAATAGAAGGTATCTTTTGGACCAATCTTGACTTCAATCTAAATTCCAAATTCTGTAGCCCCTAAATGCCCTCACTTTTGTCCCGTTTGGGTAGTTCTCTAATGATGTATTATAAAATGCAACTAACATGAATATTCGGATCTTGATGTATAAATAAAAGTTAATATACGATCCCGTTTTGAATTTTAGATTCTATTCATATGATTAAATCTCTGATTGCTATCACTAATAATTTTTCTAAAAAATTAGAAACATATAATAAAACACCATTCAGTAATTTGATTACAAATAAGATATAATTATATAAGAACTGGATGAAATCTGTTGTGACAGCTTATAATGTAGTACTGTTAGAAGGGGTTGTGATTTTTGAAATTTTTTTAGATATTTGATTTTATGAGTATATTCTTTCATTCAAGAACAATTTTAGAGTCTGTAAAAACTTCATAATTATGGGGTGAAACATTGGAACACAAAATGAGGTATAATATTTTCAAAAATTGTTTCCTTTTAGATCAGATCACACACATGAAGCTAACCTCGAATACAAATCTCAATTAAAAATAATTCACACTACATGAAGATCACATGAAAATAATTTGCTTCAGTTGGTATTTTAAATTCAAACATGAATCGTAGTAGGTATGAGCGGATGAAGTTTAAGATTTCTCATAATTCATCCATCTGTAACATACACGTACTTCATCATTTGAAAGAGTGTCATATATATTTGGAAAGCTATTGAGAGGGACTATGGCGTGAATCAATGTATTTAAATGAAAGTATTTTGAATCCTATAGTGGTTGAACCAATGTATTAAATGTAGAATCAAGATGATTTCATTGACACATACTTTAATATATTACCTTAAACGTTTTATAATATAATTGTGGATCATTTTACCCTAAACCTTCAATTTAGACCTTTGTGATTCTAATAACAATGTCTTAATTTTCACGAAATTTCTAGATTATTTAGGTGATATAGAGTTGTATCATTCGAAAGTCATGAAATATTAAATATTTACAATTTAGTCATGCTTTTAACAAATTTGGTTTCACGAAGTAGACTGCATGGAGATGAGATTAAAATGATTTTGTATTTAATATTTGGACGTGAATCGTAGAAGTTATGAGCGGATGAAGTTTAGCATATCTGATAATTATTTTGTCCAAATAATCATCGGTTAGAGTTTAGGGTAGAGTAGTTTAATGCTTTTGGCGTATTAAAATTTATTTACAACTTGTGCATTTCTTTTTATCATGCTTTTAGATCATAATCACTTGACATTCAGGATTGAGGCCCCATAAAGTACAGCAATTTGCGATTTCTGTTGTTATTTACACGTAAAAAATAGTAAGTTACCCTAAACACTTGCATGACTTCAATGTAATAATCATGCATTTCACAAATTAAATATGTTTTATTACAACTTGTTGTTTAATTATGATCATGCATTTAGAAGCTACTTATACGACATTTATGACTTTAGTTACTCAGAGTCCCTAAATTTCTGCTATCACCGTATAATACTAATATTCATTAATTTTCATTTAAAGAATTTGCAGTACTGACAATAAAAATACGAATATGGCAATAATTAGGATTAGGAAAATTATCGGTTGATATGGGTAGCACTTTGAACCGTAAGACGTGCAAATGAATGTGTGACTTATGTCAAAGTCATTTTAATATGTGTGCTAGACATCTTGCCTTTGGTAATTACCAAATGTATATTTGCAGGCATGGTGTCTGTAACGCCCATAGTTTTAATAATATTTATAGATTTTCAAGATTTTTGTCAGTCGTATTAAATCTATTCCTAATGTTCCGATTATTTGATAATTCACGTACTTTAATAACGCCAAATATGTATTGCACTACCTACACGTTCATGTTAATGTATAATTACATGTGAATTATTTGCACTTAATATTCTCTTAAATGCTTGTATGTATTTAAATTTTCCATATATCTATTCAATATATTATTCAGTATTTTGTAATGAACGTGATTAATGCTTTTAAACTAAATATTAAGACAATGAAGTAACACATTAAATTTAATTTTAACGGAAATACCTCTAAGTTATAAATAGTAGTTTCAGATGATGTTTACCGATATGTTCAGTGGTTACCTCGGGGGATTGAATGTTGAGAATTTTGATAACTATATCAGAACAAATTTTGGGTGTCTTTTTTTCATTTTTGATAAATATTATAAATTTATAGAAGTAATATAGGGTATTTTAAAATAACTTAGAGAATATTCTAGGGATATTCTTAGAATATACCATAACTAAATTATGAATACTAGAATATGCAAAATCACTTTGTAGCACTTGATTAAATACCCTAAAACCGTGCATGAAATTTACAGGAAGGTCCCTCCCCGAGGTGGTTATTTTATTGTCAACTACGTTTGTACTTTCGACAAAACCAACAAAGTGCATTTTGAATAATATTATTATTATGATCTACAATTTAATATAGAGCAATGTCTCACTGAAGAATTTTCCGCTCTTTTTTTTTTTACGCCGTAATTTATTTTTTATTTATTATTATTATTATTATTATTATTATTATTTTATTTTATTTTTAAATTTTATTTTAAATTTTTATATTTTTTTAAAGAATTATCCGTTTCCAATGTTTTTGTTATATAGGGATGGAATCTATATTTGAATGAAGTATTCAAGTACTGTATAGAAATCTATTATTGTCGCGTATATTTTCAGTAAGCTTTCTTCCTCCACAGTTGCAAAGTCCACCGAACTTCGTGGACGATGCAAAAATTTTTAGTGGATGAGAAACGACGGTTCAAATTCTCCCTTCCTCCTCCCGCCACATCGTTCCCGCCTTATTGTCCATAAATCTTGAAGTGCGACTGAAGTATTCCTTTTCTCGTTTCATTGCGTGCTCATGCTCCTCCGTTCACGCACTCCACCACACCGGTTCTTGTACTCTCGTATGGTCGAAGGGTGGATTTTCTTTTGCTTAGGCTTTGAGGAGACTTCGTATAGTTGCGGGCTGAGGCTGTAAAATCGTGTCAAGAGGCGTTGTGTCCGCGACATATTCCGGTAAGGGATCACTACGTATCTAGAACTTCAAGTTCTAGGGTTAGCGTGCACGATTTAGATAGGGTTCATTTTCAGTTGCATCTCATACTGTTATGTTATTGTAATGATTCGGACGGCGCCTTCTTTCCCACAATTGTATCTGGAGTAGCTTTCATTTGTAACCCACAGTGCAGTTCCTGTTGCTTCGATTCGAAATGCAGAATGTACATGCCGTTGCTTCCCGATATTGTCGCCGTAAATTCCGAGACATATTAGATCAACTCGACCTGAATATCTCGCCTCGTACGAGAGGGAGAGTCATCCTCCAGTTTAGGTCGAGTCGATCTAATTGGCACCAACGTTACCTACATTACCCCATGTACAGGAGCGATATTCATCTTCCTGTTTAGGTCGACTCGACCTAATTTGCACCGACGTTACTAGCATCTAGCCTTGTACTGGAGCGAGAGTGATCCTCAAGTTTAGGTCGACTCGACCTAATTTTCACCAACGTAACCTTCATATAGCCTTCTACTGGAGCGACAGTGATCTTCAAGTTTAGGTCGACTCGACCTAATTTTCACCAACGTAACCTTCATATAGCCTTCTACTGGAGCGACAGTGATCTTCAAGTTTAGGTCGACTCGACCTAATTTGCACCAACGTTACCTGAAACTAGTCCTCTAATGGAGCGAGGGAGATCCTCCAGTTTAGGTCGACTCGACCTAATTTTCACCTCCGTTACGATATTGTAGCCTGGCACTGGAGCGAGATTTATCGTCGGGTTTAGGTCGACTCGACCTAAATCAATCGATTATTCCAGACTTGATCACCTGGATTATTGTGGTGTATTCAGCTCGGGTCGAGCTGAACTCTGTAGATGGCACAGAATGTGATAATCCAATTTCAAGTTGAATTGATCTAAAGTATATCGAGCCCTTCCTTTTTGTAAACATTCTATGATGTATTCCGTGCCATCAGTTCTCCTCCATTTAGCTCGAGGCGACCTAAATGGAGAGGACACTTACATCTCATATGAGCGATACCCTTCCGTATCGGTCTGCTGTATCCGAATTTGATGTCGACTCGACCTAAACTACCCTTGATAGTTATCTTCTATTCAAATCCCAGATGTGAGTCATATCTCTCACCCCTATATTTCAACTGAGTCGATGTCGACCTCAACTGAGGTACCCTTCCTCGTACGTTCATCAAGTAACCGGAGGGAGGAGGAAAACCTTCACATCAAGTTAGCTTGATTCGACCTAAGTAGAGATGATTATCGCATCAATGTCTCTATAGCTCTGGATCAATACAATTTAGGTCTGGCAGACCTACATTGAGATATAGTCAAGATAGATTAGGTCGAGTCAACCTAAACGAAATCTGAAGATTGACCATAGCCTTACCCTTGGGACTCCAAGAGTATCCACCCTTTTACTTTCGAATCCCTCCAGTTCCGTATGTACATCTTCCGAATCCCTCTTGTGATTTAGCTCGCTTCGAGCTAATCAAACATATGGGGAGCCATCTCCAATGTTCTATACTCTAACTTTAGGGCTTGCTATCTTTCAGGTATCTTCAGGTCCTGTACTGGTGCCATGGACCCTACTTGTATGTCCATTGCTGGAATCAACTCCTCGGACGACGAAGCTGAGGCCCAACACACACTCGACGTCAAGGTTCCGGATTGTGAAGGCATTCCGCGACGTCAGTGGAATCCTCAGTGTGTAGCTCTGTTCAATGACGACGGCTTGCATGTTGGGGACGGAACTTGTCATAGTGTGAGCTCAGACCTTGTCCTCGGTGCAAACGGACCACTTGGAGACACTCACGTTGCTATTCACATAGTCCGGAGTTACTTTGAGGTTGACATCCCTCGGGAGTGGAGGTACTCGTTGCGGGCTTGGCCGATTCGGCTTGTCCCTATCAATGGAGCTAGCCTCCATGATCATGAAATTCGCGACAACTACAACCGTCGCCAAGCTAGTCTCACGCAGCCCTCTTCCGCTAGGTCGTCGAGATATACCAGTACAGTGAGGAATCCGCCCCGGGAGACTTCCGTAAAATCGCAGCAACTCCTCACTCAAGACTCTATCAACTCCGTCTCCAGCAAAGTTTGTTGCAGCAAGAACTGCGTTCAATCCTTTCCAAGGGATGAGATTCGTGCCTTCCGCGAACATATGTATCAAGGCACCTCTTTCTAGTTCAGATTCCACATGAAGATAGACATCTACAAGCAGATTCATCGTGATTCTCAAAATTGGAGGGTTGTGACTATCGAAGGTATTGATGTTTGCGTGTGAGCATGGATGCATATTGCAGGTGTCTCCGAAGCAACATTCTACTATTGTCAAACATACGCGGTGCAGGGGCGGCACGCGCATCCTCATGGAAATTTGGGAATCCGGAAGCCTCGTAATCACACCGTTCAAGCAACCGCCACGCTGCGATGTATTCTAGAGAAATCCGCGGACCACATGCCCCACCGCACGAGGACGCTCAAAACTGGGGAGAAGGTCGTTTCCATGATTCTACCGGCAACCTTTCAGTGGAAAGACACCATTCCCGAATTGAATAGGGTGAATGCAGCGTTTGGGTTGAAGGATGTCTCGCCTTCAAACTTGAGCAAGATTAGGACATCCACCTTCAGTGAGTTCGACACAAAGAGACCAGGTGACAATTTTTCTTGGTGTGCAACGTGCGACAAATATCATTCTCTTAGGAGGGGATCGATAGCTGGATCCCAGGAGGCATTGCTCTGGGCTAAGAGATTAGACAAGCATCTGGCTCTTGCGCGTGCGTACCGAGAGTTCTATTACGCCAACCGCACCCGATCTTTCAACTTCCCCCACGAGTGTCTCACGATCATGCATGACAAGATGGACCACACGAAAACGGCTTCTCCGGTTTTCTCCCACAAGAGCAAAGAGATTGATGGCCTTGTGAAGTTGCCCATTTCCATTACTGGTATGCTTGCACATGGCCACGGCGATGTGCGCTATGCGCATTACGGCGTGGATCTATTCTCGCACGATTCCAATTACACTATCGGCTCAATGGCCAGGTTGTTGCGGGATCTAGAGTTGCCTCCTAAGTTTACATCAGGGGAATTGTTTGTGGGATCAAGGTCATCTCCATTGTTTGATGCTGTGATGAAGGGGGCAGAGACTTGTGAACCATCGTTGCGTCCTACCGCTGGAACCTCTCCCCTAGCAACTCCTTTGCCGCCCGTTCTCCATGTGCAAATGGACAATGCTACCGGGGACAACAAGAATATATGTGTTTTCTGTTTTTGGTCTCTTCTCATTGCAAAAAAAATATTTCGTGAAGTATATGTTAATTTTATGCTGGTGGGTCACAGCCACGATGACATCGATGCGTTGTTTGGAAGGTGGAGCATGTTGATGCAGAAGGAAAACTTTCCTATCATTCCTTTGCTCATGAAGTCCTTCATGGACGTGGAATCTATCTCCACTATCCCACACCTTGTCGAAGAAGTGCCCGATTTCAAAGGATTCATCGAAGGCAATATTCTGGAGGGAGATGAAGCACTCGTAGGGCATACCAAGGCACAACAGTTTAAGTTCTACCTTGACTCCACTGGTTGTCCGATGATGAAGTACAAGATTTTCTGCACGGACGTAGACTGGTTGCCCAAAGAAGGTGGAGGGATCAAATTGTGGAAGGAGGATTACGAAGGTAGGAGTTTGTGGCCCCGCGGAGTGCCAATTCCTGTTGAGCAACGTCCAATGAGGAAAGTGGAAGACATCTCGAACGGTATATCTGGATTTATCAAATACTGGGAGAATTTGTGCAATGAGGACCTCACCGGGGAATTCAGAAGACGCTATGAGCACTTGATTCATTATTGGCGGGCTGTGAAAGTAGCGCTTCAAGAGCCTCCGCAACCGTCTAATGTTTTGAAAGACGGCTTGTGGCCCTCATCTCGGGTTGAAGCGATTGTGAAGGATCAATACGCAGAAGACGGTGACATTTGGGAAGAGTTTGCAGAGGATGACGTTTATGTTGGGCAAATGCGGGGTCGTCCATTGCCATCATTGAGGGTGGGTCAAGACCTTTACGAAGGCTACTTCGTTGCAATCCGACCAGCAGATGGTGACACTCGGCCAGTTTGGATTGCGAGGGCGTTGTCTGATCCTAACTGTAACCCAGAAAGACCAAACTGTGTCCTCATTCAGTACTTTCGTCCAACATCAAGGGATCAAAATGTCCAGGACTACTACATGGGATGGGACACCTCGAGAGGTTCGCATCCGAAGGTTGATAAAACCGAACCTCCACTTTGGAAACAAACAAATGCTTTGATTACAACATAGAAGTCTAGGATCAAACGAGGTACTGCCGAGTACATGATCAAAATTCCATCAGCTCAGATCGAAGTCATTATCCAAAGTTTGGCTTCGTATAATTCTACTTAAGCCGCTGTTGATTGGAGGCGATGGAGAGTATGGCTTGCTTGCTAGCTCTATGTGATAGTGTGTATTTGATTATTATTGTGATACTTCGCGCTTTGATGTAAGCGATATAGAGTCTATACTATGACTAGTTCATTAGACGTTGTAGATTTCTTTTGACTTATTTTTCATTTTATATTTGCGTGTATCACTTCGAAGTTGAAGATTTCCATTTCAAAGACTAAGTGTTTTGATTTTGAAAAAAAATACGGTTTGCAAGTGCAATATTTATATTTTATTAATATATTTACTATTACATTGTACGTTTACATCTTTGTATATTTGATCCGTTTTCCTTCAAAGATTAACTGTATGTGTTTGATTTTAAAAACAAGTATATATAAAAGGTTTAGTGGTTAAGACCACTGGTTTTTTGTTAGCGCGTTAAGCACTTGTCACAATTTAGGGTACGGGGCTGGTTGGTTGTTACAAATTTCCTGCCTGTCGAGGCTCACTTAGCAGCACTAAGTCATGCATATCTCATATCCGCTCAAACAAATTCAACGGGAATCGAACCCGGACCACCTATATGAGATAAACACCCACTCACAACCAACCATTGAGCTCATGACTTGGTGTCTAAGAGATGAGAAACCACTCCCTTATACATAAGAATTATTATTATGTAAAATGGTACTATATTAGTTTCGAATCGACCGTTCTTTTCATGACTCTCATTTTAATGGAAATTCCTCCTTTCAACTAGGACGGATCATTCTTTCGGTAACTCTCGTTTTAATGGAAATTCCAACTTCCATAGGATATATGTACTAACTATCCACCTAAATTGACAACCCATTTAGATTCAATCCTCCCCCTTGAAAATGAGAGTTATGATTTTGAGAGGTGCCTATTCTCTCATTTTAATGAATATTATGTTGCATGGACAATTGCAACATAATTAGTACCATTCATTTGATCTGTGTCTATGGAATCATTCATGAAAATGAGGCTTCAAGCACATGAGCAAGGCCATCACGAGCACAACAGTAAGGCCATTACGAGACCACAAGCATGACCATCACGAGACCACGAACACGGCCATCAAGCGGCCTCAAGCACAGCTAAGAGAAGCCTATGAGCACAGTAAGCACAAGACCACATACACGGACAACACGACACCATGAGCTCCGCCCACACGAGTCTACAAGCACTGCCATCACGTGACTTTGAACTTATTGAACAATCTAGTGGCCTAAGAATATGCTATCGGCCCTGAGAGCGATCCTAAGGTATTAGGGCTTAATCACGATACCACGAGCACTGCTATCACGACATCCTAGCATGGCCATCATGACACACGATTACAGTTAACACGAGTCGGAGTACAAAGCCAACGTGACACCATGAGCACGGCCATCACGAGGCCATAAGCTTGGCTATCACGAGACCATGGGCACTGCCGTTACGAGTCAACGAGCACAGGCCCTCACGAGTACCGGTCAACGAGCAGAGGCAATCATGAGACTTTGAACTTGATGATCGTTCAAGTGGATCAAGAGTTTGGGTTGGCCCCGAGATCAATTCCAAGGTGTTGGGGCTTGAGCACGAGACCACGAGCATGGTCAGCAGAAGACCACAAGCCAGAGTATGTCAACACCAAAATCACAGTGAACAAGAGATCACAAGCTAGGCCATCGTAAGTCCGGCAATGCGGTCGTCACGAGCAAGACTATCACAAGAACGAGACCACGAGCACAAACCATCACAAGAACACAAGCTAGTTAATCAATGGAGTGCCCTAAGAGTTGAGTGTTGGGCCCTGAGACCACAAATACGGCCATCACTAGACCACGGCCATGGCCAATACGACACCATGATCTCGGCCAACACGACATCATGAGCACGTTTATGAGGATACCAAGGGCACTGCCATCACGACATCACGAGCACGGCCATTAGGATAACGAGAACACAAACTAAGCCCATCACCAGAGCACAAAATAGTTGATCAAATCTGTGACTTTAGATATGGGTGTCGGCCCCGAGGGCTATCCCAAGGGAAGAAGGCTTGATCACGAGACTAAGGGCACTGCTGTCACGGAACCAGAGAGGACGGCCGTCAATATCGAGACCACAAGCTAAGCACGAACTTTATTGATCAAACCTTTAACCTTGAACTTGGGTGTTGGCCTCGACAGCCTTCCCTCGGTCATGAGGCTTGATCACAAAACCACTAAAATGGTCAACGCAAGACCACAAACACAGCCCTAAAGAGACCACAAGCATAGAATCACGAGAACAGCCATGACCAGACCGACACATTCAGAAAAATTGATCAAATTAGTGTCTTGAGAGTTGGATGTCGACCCTGAAAGCCCTCCCAAGGTGCTGGTACCTAATCTCTTGACCAACTACATATCCATGACAAGACCACAAGCACAACCACCAGCCCTCGCGAGCATCGGCTCTCATGAGCACTGGCCATCACGCAAACTTGAAGTTGTTGATCAATATAGTGGCCTAAGATTTGGTTGTCGGCCCGGAGGGCTACCCCAAGGTATTAAGGCTTGATCACGAGACCACTAGCATAGTCAACACGAGACCACGAACACAACCACTACGAGACCCCCGCAACGGTCATCAC
Source organism: Pohlia nutans (assembly GCA_022496805.1). Lineage (NCBI taxonomy): Eukaryota > Viridiplantae > Streptophyta > Bryopsida > Bryales > Mniaceae > Pohlia > Pohlia nutans. The sequence continues at coordinate 4,374,899 of CM040106.1, read as the reverse complement.
AAGACTACGGCCATGACCAACACAACACCTGAGCACAAATTGGTTGATCAATCGAGTGGCCTAAGAAATGGGAATAGTTTGAATAGATCAAAGGAGGTGGGCTCACATGGGGTCTCGGCCCCGAGGGTGCACCCAGATTGCACCCCCTTTTGATCAAGTTGCCTATCATCATAATGTGCAAAACGTTTCCTTTTTCAATTTTTAAAAATTTATAAACGAACAATTAGGTGATCATTAGATCAAGGTGTCACGCCGTAGTTGTGGTCTCAGACCCGAGACCCTACTTTCATCACAACCTCTTGATCAAGGTCTTGGTCTTTTATTTTAAGTAAGACATTCTTTTTTATGCATCTAGAATTTTAATTTTTTGACGAAATTGTAATACTTGTTAGTTGGCAGTTTTTTTCATCGCAGACTTTGGATATTTTTAGCAATGTGAAAAAACTTTCTTTTTCAAATTTTTTTTTAGCATTGTAACATGGAGAGTATTTTGTACATGTAGAAAAAATTTCAAAATATTTGGAAATTATTTTATTTTAACGATCAATTTGGGTGATCTCTAGAATCTAGATCAAGAAAGGTAGGACTCATATGAGGTCTCAGCCCCGAGGTTGTATCCATGGTGACCTCCGTTGATCAAGTTGCCTATCATCACGATGTGCAAAACGTTTTTTTTTCAATTATTAAAAATATATAAACGAGCAATTAAAGGATCATTAGATCAAGGTGTTACGCCGTAGTTGTGGTCTCGGACCCAAGATCCTACTTTCACCCCAACCTTTTGATCAAGGTCTTGGTCTTTTATTTTAAATCAAAAATTCTGTTTTATATATCTAGAATTTTAATTTTTTGACGAAATTGTGATAGTTGTTAGTTGGTAGTTTTTTTCACTGCAGACTTTGAATATTTTTAGCGATGTGAAAAACTTTTCTTTTTCAAATTTTTTTTGCATTGTAACATGGAGAGTATTTTGTACATGTAGAAAAAAATTCAAAAAAATTTGAAAATTATTTTATTTTAACGATCAATTTGGGTGATCTATAGAATCCAGATCAAGAAAGGTAGGACTCATATGGGGTCTCAGCCCCAAGGGTGCACCCATGGTGACCTCCGTTGATCAAGTTGCCTATCATCACGATGTGCAAAACGTTTTTTTTCAATTATTAAAAATTTATAAACGAGCAATTAAATGATCATTAGATCAAGGAGTCACGCCGTGATTGTGGTCTCTGACCCGAGACCCTACTTTCACCCCAACCTCTTGATCAAGGTCTTGGTCTTTTATTTTAAATCATGCATTATTTTTAATAGATCTAGAATTTTAGTTTCTTGACAAAACCGTGATGGTTGTGAGTTGGCAATTTTTTACTGCAAACTTTGGATATTTTTAACGATGCATGTGAAAAAAAAATTCAATTTTTACATGTAGAAACTTTTTCAATTTCTTTTTCAACTATCAATTTGGGTGATTCCTAAAATCCAGATCAAGAAAGGCGAGGCTTATATGGGGTCTTAGCCCCGAAGATGCATTCATGGTTCCCCCTTTGATAAAGTTGCCTATCATCAAGATGTGAATTTTATTTATTTATTTTTAGTTGTTTTAATTTTTAAACGAGTAATTTAGGTGGTCTCTAAATCAAGGTGTCACACCGTAGATGTGGTCTCGGGCCTGAGAACTCACTTTCATCCCAACCTCTTGATCAAAGTCTTAATGTTTTGTTGTAGATTATGCATGCTTTTTTGTACATGAGGAATTTTATTTAATTTTGATTAAGTCGTTCTTATTATTAAACCCCTCTCCCACCCCATCCTTTTGATTAAGTCCGTGATTTTGAATTTGTACAACTATAGACAATTTCACCACGACGCGCACCCGGGCCACCTCACCACCACAGCCTAGGGTCAACACCAACACCTCAAGTCCCATTATGAGCATGAACAAGACAATTTTGCACACGTCATGCCTGCAAGGAGCACGTGACGACAATACTAGTAGAGTGAGTCCATCATGACGAGTATCCCACGATCCAAAGTTTATTGAAGAAATTTGATCAAGTAAATGGGGCTTCAATAAGCTCTTGATATTAAGGGCTCATCCATGGTCTACGAGTTTGATAAAAAAACCATTGACATGAGGCCCCATTGGGTCTAAAGACCCATCTCTCGAATAAACAACAACACAAACACGATCATCACAACGTGCACCCGGACTACATCACCACTACGGCCTAGGATCCAGACCAACACTCCAAGTCCAACAACGAGCATCTATGAGATAATCTTGCATACAACATGACCACAAAGAGCATGTGACGACAGCGCAAGTAGGGTGAGCTTAACATGACAAGTACCCCACAACCTAAAGTTCTTCAATAACATTTGATGAAGTGGATGGGGTTCAAATGAACTCTCGGCACTATGGGCTCATCGTTGGCCTATTGGTTTGATTCAAAGCAAATTGATACAAGCTCCTACTAGGACTAAAAATTAAAGTTGAGGTTCAAAAAGACTAACAACACAATCACCTCATCACACATCCCAGCTAAGTCACCACCATAGCCAAACCATCACCACATGCCCTAAGACAAGCATCAACAAGATAATTATGCACTCATCACCATTATTGTGACTAAAAATTCAAATGTAGAATTTCCAAAACAATAAACACGATCACCATGACATGCACCACTGCCACAACACCACCACGGCCAAGGGCATAAACCAGCAAACTAAGCCCCAAAACTTCAAGCCCCAAAACGAGCATCATCAAGATAATTATGCATACAACATCATCCAGATGAGCACTTGACAAGTTGACGGCAATGCAAGTAGGATTATCTTGTCGTGACGAGTACCCCTCTACCAAGAGTTCATACAAAAAAATTGATCAATCGGAATGAGGCTCCAATGGGCTCTGAATACTAAGGGCTTATCCATGAGACCATGACCTAGTACTAACTTGATGAAAAAAATTCACCTGCCCCCACTAGGACTAGACATCCAAATCCTGAATTTGCAAGATCACTTGCAGAAATACCACGACACACACCATTTGGAACGACGCATACCATTGGCAACGATGCACGCCACGGCCAAGGGCTCATACCAGCATTCCAAAACCAACACAAGCATCATCCAAATAATTATCCACACAACTAAACCACGAGGAGCACGAGATGACAACGCGATTAGGGTGTGCTTGTTGTTACAAGTACCCTACCACTAATAGTTCATAATAACAATTTGATCTACTGGATGTGGATTTAATAAGCTCTTGGTGTCGTTGCTCATCCATGGTTTAGTAGATTGATAGAAAAAAATTACACCAGCTTTCACTGGGACTAGAAATCCAAGTCTATATTTGGCAAGACCACAAACACAATCACCGTGTCGTACACCACGGCTACAACACAACCACGGCCAAGGGCCAAATCTAGCACCCCAAGCCCCAAAACCCAAAGCCCAAACACAATTACAAGCACCATTAAGATAGATATTCACACAACATCGCCACGACAAGCACATGACAACTGCACGAGTAGGATGAGCTTGTCGTGAAAACACTATAACAAAACATGGTACAAAAATTGCACTAAAAATTGATTGTGGTTCTTTTTGCCACGTATTTGTGGAGGCCCACAATGCGCGCAATCACTGTTTTTTGCAATTTCCAACTATAGTTTTAGAAAACTTTGGTGCGTGTAATATACCATTGGAAATTTATTTTCAATACTTTTTCAATGGTATGTTACTCGCTTCAAAATTCTAAAAATTGTGCTTAGAAATTGTAAAAGAAGCTAACAACCCACTACACGCATGCAAGAAAACGTGGCAAAATGAACCATTGTCAATTTTGAGTGCAATTGTTTTACCATGTTTTGTTATAGTGCAAGTACTCCTCTATTCACAAATCATACATTGAGTATGATCAAGTAGAATAGGGCTCCAATGGGCTTTCTGTACAAATGGCATATCCACGGTTTGATATTGGTTTGATAAAAAGAAAAATTCACCAAACCCTACTGGAACTAGAAATCCGAATCCAACATCTTCAAGGTCACAATCACAATAACCACATTGCACACCACGGAAACAATACAACTTTGGTCACGACACAACCACGACCAAGGGCCAAGACCAGCACCCCAAGCTCCAAAACCCTAAGCCCCAACACGAGCATGAGAGCATCATCAAAATAATTATGCACACAACATCACCATGACAAGCACGTGACGACAACGCGTGGAGATTGAGCCCATTGTGATGAGTACCCTTCCATCTAAGAGCCGTACATTGAGTTTAATCAAGTGGAATATATAAAGCTCTAGTTGGCTCTCGATACCGAGGACTTATCCATGGCTTAGTATTGGTTTGATGAAAAGAAAAATTCACTAGCCCACACTAGGACTTGAAATCCAAATCCAAAATTTGCAAAACAACTGATACAAACACCATGATCACACCACTAGCACAAGACCACCACAGCTAACGGTGAAGACGAACATTCCAAAAGCAACACAAGCTCATCAAGATAATTGTGAAATCAAGACGTCACCATTACGAACACATGACGATAGTTTAGTCATTAACAACATGTACTTGAATATCACGATAAGTTTGTTGGGCAATGCGATAAGCTCGAGAATTTCAAACAACGTTGCGATGAGCACAATCAGCACAAGCATCTTCAGAACATTGATCAAACTTCAAGATGGACACAAAATTCTAGAGGCATCTGTATATCTTTGCTTGCTATATTCAAAACCGGGGCGCGCCCTTACTTGCAACTCCATCAACATTTGCAATTTGAGACGCACACCTTGTCTAGGTCATTGCAATTAGCCATGGTGCAAACTCAACTTGCTAATTTCCCTTTAGCTCACTCCTTTCAGTTCTCTAGTGTTGACATTCACCACGCGCCAAGAGTCAAATCATGCATCACCACAATTTCTAGTAGCAACTCCAAGATTCACAAGCTTACATCTATTAGGGAGGCTAGATCACCTGCAGCCGCTCGCCAAATAAGATAACATATGAACAATATGGCCAAACAAATATGCAAATACTAGTACCTTGGTTGAGTGTGGCCGCATCAAAAAGACTGCTAGTCCTAATTTGATACCATCTTGGCCATCGAATCAATTGCATGGTGCTCTGATGCTTGTGGAGACCATCCTAAACCAAAGGTTTGTTAAGCCCATTGTACAATTGCATTATAAGAAAACTTGGTAAAAAAAACCGCAGCTGAATGCTTGAATTCAGTTGCGGTTCATTTAACTTCATTCTGTTGCAGTCCCTAAACGACCGCAGCGACTGTATTTTGCAATTTTGCGGCCTCAATTTTTGGAAAGGAATTTGAAAGTGTAATATATCATTGGAATTTCTCAAATTCCTTTTCAAATATTAAGGTTGCAAAATTGCAAACAACAATCGCTGCAGTCGTTTAGGGACCGCAACGAAATGAAGTCAAACTAACCGTAGCTAAATTCAGCAGAGATCATATTTAACCAATTTTTCTTATAGTGTTGGGCTGACATAGGATGTCCGCATAATCCTAGAAACCAGCTCAACTAGACTTATCCAACACACGTAATCTCAATCCATGCAGAAGCCTCATCAAATATGTATTATAGTATAAGATATATGATCATATATATGTTTTTCAATACCTAGTTACGTTCAGAATTGTATATAAAGTTGATCAACTTGGTTGGGTGTGGAGAGGTATATGGAGGCCAAGAGCCCATTGGTAGCACTTAGGTTTGATTAAAAAAAAGAAGTTCATCAGGATCTTTCAACCAGCCATGGAATTGGAACAAAATTCTTGTTTACAAGATTTTGCGTGTCTTCAGGGAAATACACTTGTAAAAAATGAAAAAAATTCTTAAAAAATTCTAAACCACGGCTATAAGTCCCACGGCCATAGGGCAATTTTTACTATAAATAGAAATTTGTCTAAATTTGTCAAGTTCTAGGCTCTAGGCTCATAAAGTTGTTGCTCACGGCACTTAGGGTCACAAAGTTCCTGCTCTCAGCTCATAGGCTCGCCATTCTAGGCTCACATGCTAGCGTCGTTGGTAAGAGATGGGATGTATGCGATGATTGCAACACGGCCAAACTTGGCGTATCTAATTAGTGTGGTGAGTCATCACATGGCAAGATCAGCTCAAAGCATTAGAAGGCGGTGAAGAGGATTATGCGCTATTTGAAGAAGACAATTGATGTGAAGTTTTGTCTTGGTGACTTTGACATTGTGCAAAATGGTTATTGTGATGTACACTACACGCGAAACATGGACAATCAAAAATCCAGCATGGGCTACATATTCAAGGTTGAATTAGGCGCGGTATCATAGAATAGCAAGCAACAAAAATCCACAGCCACGTCTACGGTGGACAATCGTGTGTGACACCCAAAAGAGTATTTCACTTGCAAAGAACCCGACACATCATTCACGTACAAAACACATTGCTGTGCAATATCACTTCATTTAGAAGAAGTTGGAGATAAGAGTTATACAATTAAACTATTGTTTGACGGAGCCCATGGTGACGGATGTGCTCACAAAGGGTCTTGCACCGTATCGACACGAAAAAATAGTAATAGAATTTGAACTTAAAGGCTTTGGCTCTACGCAAAGTCGGAGTGTTGAAGTTGATGTAGCGTAGTGTTGCTAGAAGGCAAAAGAGGTTTGGGTGGAAATAAATAATGTATGGGAGAGGGCTGAGGGCATGGAGTGATCTTATAGAGCTCTGTAGGTGGGTTATCGCATATGGATTGTCACGCACACTTCCTAGTGTACCCCTCTTAAGTAGGGTAGAACATTAGCGTGGTATTTGGTCTTTTCTCTCATTCTTTTTGCTCATATTAGACTTTATTTATAATACTTTAGATAATAAGAGTGATTGGCGTATTTTGGGAAATTTTCATGTGTTTGTATTTAGATTTTTTCTTTGTATAAAGATTGAAAAATCTAAAATTTAAAATGACCTTTTGCCCTACTTTCATAGAAAAAGCATTCAAAAATCTAACATGACCTTTTAATTGAGGTTTTTGGGTGATTTTGCATTACTTGCTCGATATTTAATGGCATAAATTTGTGGTACTTTTTGTAGGGTTTTAGTATAATTTTTGTTAGATGTGGCCTAGTGCTAATTCTATGAACAAGAATTTATCTTACGATTAACTAGGAGTAGAATAGAAGTTTGGTGAAGGAAAATTTGAGTTTGGTAGAATAAACTTTTAGATGTACGTGCTTTTGGATAGATAAAACCTTTAGAAGAAGATTCAAATCCTCTGTCCTTTTTTTGGAGAGGTGGTAGTTTTGTCGACAGGAAGCGAAGCCCTATTGGGGGGTAGAAGGAGAAGAGAAAAGAAAACATCACGTCGGAGCCTTGCCGGAGCTAGAATTAAGTTAATTAGGCAAGTAGTAGAACATTAGTTAGTAGTGAGCACATTTGAAAAGGTAGATGGCAGTCGAAACTTTCTACAATCTCATTTCGCTTGATGAAGGTCGAAACAACGTAAGTGATCTCATAGGTCAAGTTCCAGCTAGGGAAATGATCTTTTGGTGGTTTGGATATGGCTTCCTGGTGAGCAAGAGAGGCCCTTCAAGGTGGTCGATGCTCTAGATGACTGAGAAGACGAAACCAGCTACAAGGTGGATCCATCAAGGCGGTTTAAGATAAGGAAGAGTATAGTCCAAGGATGTAGCATTAGAAGGGAAGCAACAACGCTAGCGTGCGAGCTTAGAACGGAGAGCCCGAGAGTGGAGAGCAAGAATTTGGAGAGCCTAGAGCATAGAATCCATCTGAATTTTGGAAACGACACTAATTTTATAAAATAAATTTCTAAATATAGTATAGTTACTATTTATAGTAATTTTTGGTACCCTATGACCGTTGATCCTATAACCGTGGGATAGTACTTAGCAGAGTAAAATGTTTAGGGTCAACTATAAAGGAATGGATAATTATAGGGTACATGGAGTGAAATGAACCCCATGAGGCGAGCCTCTTGATAAGAGAGAACGAAAAGAGAACATGTGGATCTATATGTAGTATTTTATTTTTTGCTTTTTGTTTAGTACATAGTTATAGTGGTCAATCATATCGAGAAGGTACTTCAACAAATTCAAAATAGGAGATTAGCTATTCAAAATAGGAAGCTAGTGCTTCTAGTTCTAGTCTCCCCGTCTAAACACCAATTGTGGCTCATTCTTCAATCCTCGGTCTTGATAATCCCAGCAGCTAGGAGAATTTTTTTAACTTCATCCAAGCGGAAAGTAGGAGCATGGATGTACGTGTCAACTTTGTAGTCCAGCTTGCAAAAGAATCGAAAGATATAGTAGAGGTGTTTGCAGTTGATGTATTGGCCACGCCTCCCAACAGCTGCAGAGTTCATGCTCGCGTAATGTGGGCACGTACATGACAGAAAATTGCATAATGTGACATTGTACAAATTATCATCGGGCTCCACCCCGGAGTGGAGCACGATGATGGCACCAAGCGCGGGGTAGGAGAGGAGGTTTACGCGGAGAATATCTGCCTTGACGTTTCGTTCACACTCCCATTGATTCTGGTGAGCTTCCGTGGGAGCTTTGGTGTTTTGTCGCTTGTTTTTGCCGTTTCGAAAAGATGGGACCCTGTCAGCATGCAGAGGCCTTGGGTGAGTCCAGATGATGGGCTCAAACACCTTCGACGTCGTAAACATGCGTCGAGGCAAAAGGGCTGTAGTCGGCTCAAGGCGAAACCCGGCTTTCTGGAGCTCCAAGATCTCTGAACGTGTGAGGTTTGTTCCGAAGAGAACCAGCCAAACGTCTGGGATGTCCGGGTGGTCTATGACAAAGAAGCGCTTCGGCTCCATGACACATCATGCAATTTGGTCGAGACAGAACCAAAAATCAGCAGTTTGGGGTTTGGTCCCTTTGTATTCCGTCCTAGTGCCTCGATAGGTTGGAGCAGTTGTAGCCTTACTGTCCTTCACAATCAACATCTTGCACTTGTTCCCATTCCTTGCTTGTACCGCATGACACTGCTTTCAGGACTTGTGCGATTTCCTTCCAATGTATCGAACCTCGTTTTTCTCAAAAGCGGACAGTTAGGGTTTTTAGGGCAGCTAGGAATAGCCCCAGTCGCCATAAATAGGAGAAGTAGTGGCCATAATGGCCAATTTATTTATTTTATAGAGAGTGGCGCTCGCGCGCGTCCTTGAGCGATTACTGTAGGACCGGATTGGCGACGGATTCCGGTAGGCAACCGGATGGGCGACTGGGTAGAGGAGGACGGGTCTCTGACGGACCCAGCCGCGATTCGCGCGTTAAAATGGGCCGCCCTAAATTGGGCAACTCACTGTTCATTTCCACACAACTCTCTAAGTCCTTCTCTTCCCTAAGCTTTTGTCTTCCCGGATAGCATTCGGGTAGACAGTGCACAACCAATGAGGGAGGAAAGGGGCCGCCGGAGACTTAGGCGTAGTTTGCGGCTTAGAAGAGAGGTGCGCTTGGAGCGTGTAGAGATGCCAAGGAAAGGGGAGAGTTTGGCAAGGTTCAAAATCGCGGAGAAAAAGGTGTGCTCAGTTGTCCCGGGGGAGCACCCGAGGGATTTCGAGATGCTGCGCGAAGACCTCGCGACCATGGGGTAAAAAGAACTCCTCTACCGGACCTGGGACATCCAGGATACCGGAATGCTGGAGGAGTTAGTGGAAGGGCCCGTGGAGAAAGCTTTCCGGGCGAGCTTCATCCAGGGGAAGTACAAGAACTGGACCCGGGAGCATTGCCGCGCGACCTACTTGTTTCTGGACAGCAAATCAGGGCTTGATGCAGGTGGACGACGAGACTTGGGCTGTGTGAAAGACCGGTTCACCCGGCTCTCGGTATAGGATGGATTCAAGGTAGAGCACTACCGGACGCCCCGAGAGAAGCGACTTCTTCAGTTTTTGGTGCCCATCTTTAGCCCGAATAAGCCACGACAATCACGATCAAATTGGCAAAGGGCATCTACTCAGCGCTGCATTACAAGAGAACAGTCGGGTGGGGCATTGTAGTCCAAGAGTTGGTAAACCATGAGGCGTCAAAAATTGGAGGTACGAAGGGTTGTTCCATTGCTCCTTTTCTTTACCACTTGTATGCCAAGCACGGTTGTCTCACGGATAGGGAGAAGGTGAGGTTGGAGAAGCAACCATTCTGGTAGATCGGAGCCCGGCCAACAAACGGGCGGCTCGTCCGGGAGGGGAGAAGAACCTGGACAAGGGCGTGCAAGAGGTGGAGGAGGATGACGCGGATGGGCACGCCGACCGAAGCGAGCTGGATGAACAAGAATCATCCCACCCGGAGGAGAACGAGGGAGGTAACCCGGGAGCGGACCGGGAGGACCGGGAAGACCGGGAGGAACCGGAGGAGAAAGTTCCGCCCCGGGTGCGCACTCGGGAGCAGCTCCTGAAGGGGAAGAAGAAGGCGATCATCCGGAGCGACGAGGAGGAGGAAGACGACAAAGACATCTAAGAAGTGAGTCCTCTCCGGAAGAAGATGAAGCCCCGGATGAAGACCAATCCAGTGAATGGGCAAGGCTCCCGGGACAACCCGAAGCCGAGGACTAGCAGTCGAACGAAGGGCATAAAGATGAAGGCAGTCCGGAAGAGGAAGCTGGACCAAGCGGAAGGAGACGCCCCGGCGGGGGACCCAACCCGGGCGGAGGAACCAATCCGGACAGCGGTGGAGGAAGTGTCTGTCTTTGCCAAACCGGTAGGGGCTTTCCTCCAGCCGATCCGGGACACCATCGATGCCGTGGAGAGAAGGTATTTCACTCTCCGGGTGGCGATAAGAGGGGTCAGGACCGCTCTTCTGAGCACAGCAGTGGGGGAGTATCCGGAGATGGTCCAGAAGTTGAAGAAGGATGCAAACCCCAACCGGAAAGAGCTGGAGATGAGTCGGACGGAGACCAGCACGCTGGCAATCTTAGCGCTGGATCAGAAGGAGTAGATTGCGTGCCAGAAGGGGATCATCCGGACTCTAGAGCAGCAAGACCGGACCACGCTCAAGGTGCTAAAGAAGCTGTTCCAATCGGATGGTGAGGTTCAGACCAAGGCCTGGTTGTCGGACGAGAAGGTGGCGGGACCGAGTATGGAGGGGGCGGCGCAAGTCATGGAGGTCGTGAAGGAGTAAGAGGCCAAGGTGGAAGAAACCCTGAAGGATTTCCGGAAGCTGATAGCCGCGGTGCTCAAGAGGCGCCCTCCAGGACGTTGACCGGAAGGTGGGGAGACTAGTCGGAAGGAAGGGGGAGTTCTTGTGGCCAGCATCGAAATGATGGACAACTTCCTTTTCTCCCGAAACACTCCCCGGGCAAGAGAGATGGACCGGATGATGGGAGCCGGGGCATCTACTCCAAAGCAATCTTTGCGACCGGTAAGGAATCAAGATCCGGTCCTGGCCGGTGATCAACTGGAGGCGAGCTTTGCCGGGCTGGTCAACCAGGAGGAGGTGGCCGAGACCAGCACCCAACCAAGTGAGGAGGTACAACCTTAGGGTAGGCTGGACAGCAACCTGGACGATCAACCGGATGGTGCGCAAGGGGGTGCATTGGATGGCAAACAAAATGGTGGACATGGTGAGCCGGGAGGCGAACCAGATGGTGAGCAGCGCGGCGAGCACGAGGGCGAGCACGGAGCGCAACGAGGTGAATCGGCCGTGGAGAATTGTCAGGCGAACCGGGAATCAGCGCCGGTGGAAGACGAAGAAGCGGCGGAGGACCGGTTTCGGGAGACTCAGAGCAAGTGGGCCCAGGAGAATTCCGGGGACTCCTCCTTGGCTTCTCCAGCGCACGCTGCGGAGGATGGTTGCTCGGGAGTGCCCGAGGAGTAGGAATCTGGAGTCCAAGTGACCGGATCCGGTTAGGTACGGCAGCTTTTTGAGTAGGTAGGTTAAGAGTTTTTGAATAGGCTTTTTAGGACTGGAACGCTTGAAGTCCGTTTCAGAATAGGAACAAAGCCGTGTGGGGAGCTCCTTGAATTTCCGGATCCCGGGTCTGTAGGATCTGAGGATTTCTCAAATCTGGGTGTTTAGGGCTTGCTATTTATCAAGGAATGTTCTTCATTCCTTGGGTCTTTTTGTGTACCACTGTTTTCTTGTAATTGACCATAGACGCAGATTCTTGGACATACGTGTGTGTGTGTGTGTAGTTTGTTGCTTGATACAGTGGTCCAATAAGTCCCTTGGTAGCCGGGAGGACTAACTGGGTTCAGGAGTAGATTTAGTTAAGATTCCGGATATAGGCATCGGGTGATTTAGAGGTTTTTTGAATGCGGGGTTTTCCATGCTCGGTTGGAAAGGATAATTCGGGTTAGTGGCAGAGTGGCTAGGAGGGGGTACTCCGGTCCTCTCAGAACTCCTGGATGAGTAGTCCGGTAGAGGTGCCAACACCTAGATAGACCGTGCAATAGAGGGATACGGAATCGCCAAAGTAAAATAGACCATTAGGAATCCAACTGATTCCGGACACCCCGGATAGTGTCCACCCCGGTTAGCAAGTCGTTGTAGTATTTTGGGAGAAGGGGGAAACCGAGTTGCGCTTGTGTGACCGGCTGTGGATTTGGGAGAAATGTGCAGTTGAAATGCAGTACAGAAAGTACCCGGATTGGGGAAGTTGAGGTAGTGTAACCGGAAAGTAGTGAAGTTCCCATCACTGAAATCAGTAGGGAGGGGTGTGTCTTTCAATCCAACACCATTAAATGAAATTGGAGAACCCTCTGAGGGAAAACAAAGGCTAAATAAACTGGGCTAAGTTGCCAGAATAGACCGGGGAGAGTGGGTTCGATAAACTTCCAACCCGGGAAGGAACTGGATCTAGCTGTGACCGGATCAGTCTATAGTAGTCGTAGATCCGGTTTAGTACGGAAAGAGGAAGTTAGTCGGTGGTATTAGTGGAGAAACCACTAGCTCGGACTAATCTCCGGAAGCCTCTCACTTCACAAAGTCTCCGCGGAACGATGACCCGGAAATCACCTCTACGAGCATTCTTAGTACAAAATAGTGAGCTCTAGGGGAATATCCGGTATCACGTGCTACGACACAATGTGCCATTTTGAGGTGTCACAGTGAGTCTCCAACACCCTAGTCATGAAGGTACCGGAGACGTAGATCTTGGTTATTGCTTCTAGTTCATTCGTGCAGCGGCAGATCGTGTTTGGACACGGGGATGCGAGAAGTTCACCTTGTCGGGGCGATGAGAATCTCCCTTACAACCCACTGGCATATCAAGCTTTCTCTTGATCGAGCCAAACACCTCGTCTCCTTCCAAGTGTGGAACTCGAGTAGAAATCTCCGCAGCCCCTAGCATGTTGTTTATTGCTTTGGCGATGTTCTTGCCATCAAGGGATGCCATAGCCCTCTTCAGTTTAAGATCGTGCTTGGACGGACCAGTTCCAGACAGACCTCCGCATAAAAATGTCCTATAGTTGGTCATTTGCATGAAGGCACAGGCCCAATCATCCGTGGTGGCGACAAAGAGGTCCGAGCCTTGCTTGTTGGAGGCTTGCATCCACTTATTGTGAACGGTCTCTGCGAGGTTGCAGGTTGGGATGTCTGCGAGTTTAACTGCGGTAAGATTTTGCAAAAGTTGTTTCACACAATTTATGTTACATTTGATTACTTTGATTTCACCGCTACCTAATATATCTTAAAGAAAACCGGAGTGTTAATAAATAAATCAATAATGGCAGCAAGCTCTTCCAAACCCTGCACCCCTTGAGAGTAGTCTCGATCCCGAGACTAGTCTCTGATCCTCCCAAGTCTCAAACCAAATGCGCCTTGGAACCATGGCACATATGAACCCACGGCGATAAAGGCACCGTAGATGGACATGAAAACAAGAAACTTATTCCAAACCTTGCACCCCTTGAGAGTGGTCTCGTACCCGAGAGCAGTACCTAGGCCTCCTAGTTCTCGAAGCAAATGCGTCATGGAACCATGGCACTTACAAACCCATGGCAACCATGGCTGCAAGGATTGACATGGCAACAACAAAGTGAATCGAGAACCCGCACCCCTACGAACTAGTCTCGGCCCCGAGACTACTATTTCACTCTCCCAGTTCTCAAACCAAATGCGCTATGGAAACATGGCACAAGTGACCCCACGGCGATCATGGCACCTTGGATTGACATGGCAACAACCAACTGTTTCCAAAACCCTTACCCCTGGAGAGTGGTCTCGGCTCCGAGACCACTCTTTGACCCTCCCAGTTCTCAAACCAAATGCGCAATGGAACCATGGTACAAGTGAATGGACTACGACCATGGCACCCATGATTGACATGGAAACAACTAATTGTTTCTAAAACCCATACTCGTGGAGACTGGTCTCGGCCCCGAGACCACTATCTGACCCTCCTAGTTCTCGAACCACGTAAGTCATGGAACCACGACAGAAGTGACCCCATGGCCACCATAGCACCGAGGATTGACATGGCAACATCGAACTATTTCCTAAACCCTCACCTTCGGAATGTGGTCTCGGACCCGAGACCACTATTTGATCGTCATGCGTCTTGAACCAAATGCGCCATGGAACCACGGTATCGACACCCGAGGCAACCATGGAACCCAAGATTGACATCACAAGAACAACTTCTTTTCAAAACCTGCACCCCTAGAGAGTGAATAGGCTCCATTTGGCATCACCTGTGAACCATCTCAAGACGGTAAATGGTTATTCACTATTAAGTTTCTAAAATTTCTTTATTGTTTTGCTATAACTATCAACTAACGCTTTTGGTTCTGTATGTTGCAGACGCAGCGATTTGGAGTTTATTTTCTTGTTTGTGGATTACCCGAGGGTGCTCGTGCAAGGTTCTCATTTCAATCTTTTCCAGCTCTTGAAGCTCTGAGATTAGAAATGGGCTGTGATGATATGTTACTGAATTTCACCACCAAGGCCTGTCAAAGCATGAATGGAAGTAAGCCGAGGCGAGGCCCTCGTAAAAAGGATAGTCAGCTCATCCAAATGTTGATTGAGGCCTCTTCTCGGCCAAACGATGTTGTTTTGGATTGCACCGCCATGACAGGTGTATATTACTAACATACATCCCCTCTTCTTTTCTTGCATTTTGTTATCTTCCATTAATTTCGATTCTCTCTAGTTTTTGGACCTTATCCTTCTCTTTCTCTTTCTAAATCTGCATATATTTTTATCGTTTGCATTCTCATAGGTGCGTTGTTGCTGGCATGTCGCCGGGTGCAACGCCACATCATGCCTCTCGAAGAGCACCAAGTGATATTTGATGGACTGCTGTTGTCTATGCGACGTGCCCCTAAACCCATCGCCGCGCCACACTTTGCATCATCATCTGCTGCATCATAGGATCCTAACGCATATTTACCAGCGGTCGTCCGAGTGTTAAAGAAATCTCGTTTCAGTAAGTGAGTTTGAATTCAATGAAGACAAGTTCTACTTTGTTTGATGGTTTCTTGATCAACTTGTTCTCATGTCCATTTGCTAAATTTTGTGCAAAAAAATGAAGCCCACTAATTCTACCGAATAGAGGCCATTTTTTGCGAGGCTTGAGTATTTGAAAAGCCCTACAAAACCTTTTTAGTTGCCAATATACATTGAGCTAGTTGCACAGGTTCTTGCATATCTAGGTACCCAAGATCACATTCCAAAGTCAAAGGCGATGGACTCTGACGCACTAGTCTACCTTGATGTTGAGGCCGAATTTAAGAGTTTTTCTTCACCATTGCGCTCGACATCTAGCTCCTGCTTAGGGTCAACCAGTAATGCTAATTATAGTTATGACATGCAGAATCTTTGACAATCACTATACATCTTAGTACTACTCGCGTTATTATATTAGTAGTGAGACTAAAAGGGCCACTACTCATGATTCCTCACATCCATGTTATTCTTCACACCGTCTATCCTTCGATTCTATTATATTCTTTTGCCGTCTCTATTGTTTAGAGCCGTGACCACTCTCCTGAGCTGTACGGTTTGGAATGAGTTTGTTGTTGCACAGTCAATCCTTGGTTCCATGGTTGCCATGGGAGTTTCTCTGCCGTGGTTCCCTGGCGCATTTGGTTCAAGACTTCAGAGGCTCAAAGACTGGTCTTCGGGCCGAGACCTCTCTCCTGGGATGCAAGATTTGGAATGAGTTTGTTGTTGCACAGTCAATCCTCGGTTCCAGGGTTGCCATGGGTGTCTCTTTGCCGAGATTCCATTGCGCATTTGGTTCAAGACTTGAAAGGGTCAAAGAGTGGTCTCGGGGCCGAGACCACTCTCTTGGGGTGCAAGGTTTCGAATTAGTTTGTTGTTGCACAGTCTATGCTCGGTTGCATAGTTTCCCTGGGTGTCTCTGTGCCCCGGTTGCATGGCGCTTTTGGTTCAAGACTTGGGAGGGTCAAAGACCGGTTTCATGGCGGAGACCACTCTCGTGGGGTGGAGGGTTTGGAATGAGTTTATTGTTGCACAGTCAATCCTTGGAGTCATAGTTGCCATGGGTGTCTCTCATCCGTGGTTCCATGGCGCATTTGGTTCAAGACTTGGGAAGGTCAAATACTAGTCTCGGGGCCGAGACCTCTCCTGGGGTGCAGGGTTTAGAATGAATTTTTTGTTGCACTGTCAATCCTCGGTTCCATGGTTGCCATGGATGTCTCTCTACCGTGGTTCCATGGCGCATTCTGTTCAAGACAGGGGAGGGTCAAACAGTGGTCTCGGGGTCGAGACCTCTCTCCTGGGGTGCAAGGTTTGGAATGAGTTTGTTGTTGCACAATCAATCCTCGGTTCCATGGTTGCCATCGGTGTCTCTCTACTGTGGATCCATCGCGCATTTGGTTCAAGATTTGGGAGGGTCAAAGGGTGCTCTTGGGGCCGAGACCTCTCTCATGGGTTACAAGGTTTGGAAATAGTTTGCTGTTGCATAGTGAGTTCTCGGTTCCATGGTTGCCCTAGGTGTCTCTCTGCCGTGGTTGCATGGCGCTCTTGGTGCAAGACTTGGCAGGGTCAATTAGTGGGTTTAGGGCGGAGACCACTCTCCTGGGGTGCAGGGTTTAGATTGAGTTTGCTGTTGCACTGTCAATCCTCGGTTCCATGGTTGCCATGGATGTCTCTCTACCGTGGTTCCATGGCGCATTCGGTTCAAGACTTGGGAGGATCAAATAGTGGTCTCGAGGCCGAGACCACTCTCATGGGGTGCAGGGTTTGGAATGAGTTTGTTGTTGCACAGTCAATCCTCCGTTCCATGGTTTCCGTCGGTGTCTCTCTGCGATGGTTGCATGGCGCATTTGGTTCAAGATTTGGGAGGGTCAAGACTGGTCTCGGGGCGGATACCACTCTCCTGGGGTGCAGGGTTTCGAATTAGTTTGCTATTGCGCAGTCTATGCATGGTTGCCCAAGGTGTCTCTCACTACTAGGATTTTGGACCCTATGCAACAACTCTGGTGTACCATAATACACTAGAAGTCTTTATTGCCGGACCCTGTTTGAACGTTGCTCGAACCACGCGCACGTCCCTGGCTTCAGTAGTGCCACGTCAGGGGTGTAACGTTAGCAACATTGCGAGTTGCATGCGAACAGACGTTCCCAAATCACTCTGCCAGCGTGGATGGAGTCATAAAGGTGGCCATGTGGATCGATTTTTGTCATTTCCTAGAAGTTGCAGTCTGTAAATAGTATACATAATATTTACCATGTATTCTCACCTTAAAGTAGTAAAACTTAGTAATTACCATGAATTTTCACGGCAAGCAACGGTGAATCTGGTGTATGGTATATTTCAACTCAGAATTATTTCAAGTGTTTAGTTTTGGCAGTCTCTAACGTGCAAAACGGGTAGGCCACGTGGCGCTATCGGATTGGTCAAATCTACGTGTCCAATACATGCCGCGTGGCGTAGTGTAGTTGGTCTGGTAGGGAGGGTGAAGATGCCGTCAGATGGAGATGTTGTCCAAGGATTAAGGCATTTATGATGCCTAATTTTATACCTGCAATATTCCCATGTTTAAAATTAACCAAATCTTTGAATATCGCCTATATTAAAATAGGCTCATCCACACGAGTAACAACTCCACTTGCACATTCATGGCCTAGTTTAGTGGCTTCTACCTTTTGTCTTATTCTGTCCATACAATGCCATACAATCCATACTATTAATACTGTAATTACGGTTGAGGCTTTCAAGACGTTCACATTAACACAAGCTGAACTAATTTGGTATAGCGTTACTTTTATTAGTACAAAAAAGGGTGATTCATTTCCATATACCACAGTCATGCACAATTACAATTCTGCACAAGATCAAACAATTGCGAAAATGTGGAAATGCTACAAAATATGTCTCAAAGTATTTGAAGTGTTCATAAACACTTCCAAGTCTATCATGTTAGTTCAAAACGCCAGGTGACGTGGTTGGAATTTGCACTCCAGCATCATTCATAAGTAAACACTACCTTACTACAATGCCTCGTATTTACAAGACTGTCTCAGTTTTGTGGAGAAAACCCCAAAGGAAATATTTGAACACTATGCACATATGTCCTCAACCCTTATCCACATCTGCAAGACAAACAGAACCTAAGATTCTGTCAAGAGTGAATTGGACCCAGTACGAGGTGGCTGGTTCTCCTCATCATCTCCGTCCTCCTCGCCGTCGCTCCTTGTCTCATTCCCTGGCTTGCTTCCTACACCATCGTCGTTTTCGCCATCTGTCTCGGAACCCGTCTCCTCCCCAGAACTCGCGCTGCTCCCATCTGTGCCACTTGATCCCTTGCTGTCGTTGTCGCCGCTTGACTCGTCCCCTTCCTCTCGTCCTGAGTCATCGCTATCCTCTTCAGCGCTCTCCTCGTCCTCTGATCTTGGGCTGGGTTTTCTCTTATTCGCCCTACTCTTCGTTGGCTTGGTAACTTGAACAGCTTCTTGCATTTGAGCGCCAAAGTTGCCATGACGCACACTATCCATAGCTGCCTGAATCCCATTTTGCTTGGCAAATAAAACCTCCTTATCGATCGGTTGCCTCTTGAATTTGTCCATCTGAGCTATAAAAAATAAAACTTAGAATGCATACCCAAACTTATAAGCAACAAAAGTGCAATGGTTGTGTTAATTTTTTTACTATAAGCATGATTCTCAAGCATTAAGGTCACCAATAATAATTTGTAATTTAGGTGCAGGATTCACTTACAAAAAGTGTTACCAAGCCTGGCACTCCTCTTGGGCCTAGCTTATGGGTGAAGCCCTTCTTCCTGATGCGCTCATCCGTAGCAACCTTGGGTTAGATAGTGAATCAAAAATTGCATTCCAAGACTCTAGGGTAACCCCACCAACCACTGGGACACTATTCTTATTCATTGCCCTTGCAAAACTCCTTTGCAACCTCACTCGCCTCTCCCTAATGTTATTCTCGATCAATTGCATAACATATGCATCATCCCAATCCCCCCGGTACAATTTTTTTAATCTGAGTTTAAATCTGACTTTTGTTAGAGGGTCCAGCTGGGACCAATCGATATGCCATGGGAACATATAAGCTGCTCTTTCAAAGGAAAAATTCTTCATGTGCCTCTAAAATTGACCTACAAAGTACGCCATAGCGTTCACTTGGCAAGGAGGCACATCCCTGACAACATCCCACGTCCCTAACAACAAAGGATCAGAAAACAAAATACTACCTGACGCTGAAGGGCATGCAACTGGATTTGAGGAATCACTGGAAAGGTCCCTACCACCTCCCTTTCCACTCACATGTTTCACTTTGACTGGAAGCTCATTGTGTGCTCTTGTCTTCTGCCCTTTAGAGCTTTCTCGTGGGCTAGGTGAGCGAGTCCTAGTTAGTTTGTTTGTGCGCTCTTGTAACTCACTCATAAATTTGTCGATGTGTACTAGAACCGTTAGATCCGCATCTTCTACCTGGACAGCCGGCCCTTTCCCCTTCTCTTCCACCGGGCTGTCTTTCATTCTCACCGCCTTGTGCTTGACCTTCCTAGCGGCTTTCATCTTTCCACTGCAGTTGGGCTTGTTACAACCGCATGAGGACTTGCTCTTCCGATGCTTAGAACCCTCCTCTGTTCTCACCACCACGTTTTCACAGAGCTGCCATAGAGGATTTAAGAAGTGAGAAGTGATTTTTGAAG
Source organism: Pohlia nutans (assembly GCA_022496805.1). Lineage (NCBI taxonomy): Eukaryota > Viridiplantae > Streptophyta > Bryopsida > Bryales > Mniaceae > Pohlia > Pohlia nutans. The sequence goes on along the minus strand of CM040106.1, from coordinate 4,354,784 downwards.
AGTTTACAATAGTGAGAACTATAGCAGGGTGAGAAGGATAAGTGAGTACCTTTTGGTTCGCCTCGATGAATGCTGCCCTTTGGTCCACTGGAAGAGTCTTCAACAAAGACTTCACCAACATACTCCGCACTGACTCCCCTCAAGGTGGGTTAATTCGTTGGGCGACGCTAGGTGGGATTCTTTGAGGCGTTGCATCTACTCTAAGTGGTGCAGGCTTTGACGAGGAACTTCTAGGTGGGCGGGTGGAGGTGGAGGGTGCTGTTTGTCGCACTGGGGACTCAGGAAAATGCTGGGGTCGGATAAAGCATGCAACAACACGCAAAGAGGGTGACAGCGGAGAAGAGCAAGTTGGGTTATGTGATGATGGAGTAATTGGAGAGGTTGGTTCAATTTGTGCACACTTGGGGTTCTGCGAAATAGGATCCTGAACCTCTTCTTCTAACTGAGTATTTACACGTTTTGTTGGGTGGGATGCAGGGCTCTAAGCAGAAGGCCTATCTATACAAGCAAGGGTTCTAAGTTGTGGTAGTATTGAGACAAGAGAATTAGAAGGAAGGTTAGACTCTAAAATTATAGTATCCCCACTTACCTCAGGCTCTACCACCTCTGGAAAACCTGCAAATTCTAGTGCTAGAGGAGGAATTACAGTTGGGATTCTAAGAGAGGCTGTAATCTCACTCGCACTCACAGGGGTGTGACTAGCAAACAATTGTGGAGAGGGACTTGACTGCAGAGTTTTGTTTGCAGTTGGCGTTACAAAATCAGACGCACAAGGAAGACTTGTATTTCCTACGTGAAGCAAAGTCTTGGGGGAAGGAGGTGATGTTGGATAACCTGCAGAGATAGATTGTGGCCCATCTTGGGCTGCCAATACGCTGTAATTTGTTGGGACAAGTGCTGGGACAGGTGCCGCTTGTACTGCAGCGCCTTGAACGGGTGTTGTTGGAAGGAGCGCCTCCAGGGGAGCTTGGACAGCCGCAAGTGGACGGAGCTTGTTGTTATGCAGAGACACAACAGCCCTGCTGCTCGCGCGATTACTGGCAGATTGAGAACTTGCTCTAGTGCTCTCGCCTCCTCACCGCGTCACTGAACGCCTCCCCGACGACGACTCCCCGCCCTCAGTCTCTACGTCACCTCGCGTTCTTACAGTTGGCTTCTTGTTCTTTGCTCGTGACGTGATCACAAGCCGTATCTTGTGGCTCACTGAATTTATCTCCAAGTCCACATTCTCCATCTCCTTTGCGGCTGCGGCTTCAAATTCGCCACCCAAATCTTTAGTCCGTGGACGCTTCCGAGAGGTCTTAGCCGCTATCTCCTCGCCATGCACCTCCGCTCTTCCTCCAGGTGTGACAGCCTTTGGTGTTTGGAATGAAGACAAAGATTTATGTCTTCTATGAGGCGAATCACCAGGCAATGCAGGTGCTTGCGGTCTCTTCCCTTTCAGATCAACACGGTCTTCTTCATCACAGGTACGTTTCTTTGATTTCCTGCCCCGTTGGCTCCCTTCCTTTGATGAAGCAGGGCCACTTGCGTTGCGCATCTTCGCGGTTTGAGGAACTTCGTCTTGCCCCTCATCCTCAGGGCGGCGGTTCTGCTTGGGCATTGGACAATGCTGTAGGATACCTGCACAAAACCTTAAAATCCCACCTTTGATTCTACTGTGAGGCAAAACAATTGTATAATCAATTGAATTTTACAAAGTAAACAAGCAAAACAAACACACTGTGCTCTATGAAAAAAATCTAACAACTGGAATAGCAGATTGGCATACCTCGGCTTAGGAGTGATCAGCGCTCACGTGAGGAAAGCGTGACCTCGCACAATCAGCGCTGCGCTTGGGAGGACGAAGCACCCGCACAACACAGACTATGGAGACCGAAAAAAAAACAAGTTATGCTAAAACACTATAGGTAGTACAGGGGAGACTATGGAGGTGGCGATGGAGGTAAACCTGACGCTGGCTATGGCGAAACTAAAGACTAAACACGACGGTACTCCCACTACGGTTTTAGCTATGGCTATGGCAGTATGGCGGAGAAGAAGATGCTGGAGATGGGAGGAATAGCTACATGCTGAAGAGGAAGAACTACATGCTAATTAGTGATTACACGCTGAAGAGGAAGGACTAAAGGAAAAAAAAATAACAAGGTCCTGAACCGCAAGCAGGCGGAGCGAAGGCAATGTCAGCACAAAGGCAGACAGTTCAGGGTGGGCAGTGTGAGCACGGAGGCAATGTGAGTACGAAGGCAGGCGCAGCAGAGGCAACGTGAGCAAGAAAGCAGGCGCAGCAGAGGCAATGTGAGCTCGAAGGCAGCGGTTTCGGCAATGTGAGTAGAAGAGCACGGAGTCAATGAGAGGGCGCAGAGCAGGGACGCAATGTGAGCATGACGAGCAAGTGAGCGGAGAAAACTAAAAGAAATCAAACACGAAGGCATTGGACAGAGCTCTACACAGACTTGGCAATGGCTGGGGAAATGAGAGGAAGAAAGTGACCCCTCTCTGTTTGAGCCAGGAGGAAGAAAAGGTACGTTAACCCTAAACGCCAAATGTACGCAATTTGAATATGTAATCTACAATTGTAGTAGATATTTGTGAGAACTCAAAATCTAGGAGGTCCCCGACATTTACGGGCAATTCAAATTCCCGTTTGGCGCCTGATGTTGGAACGAACATTCTGGAAACAAAGTTCATTAAAATAAATTCGTTTCAGCAATTTGGTATTAATTTGTGTTATTTGGGGGGATATTTATTTATTTATTTACTTATTTATTTATTTATTAAGATGTATAATACTATTATGTTGGACATGTTTTTTTTAAATATATGTTTAGATTGGAAAATTCATAGGTTTTTGAATTATAGTACACGAATTACTTTAGAAAAACTGATTTCATATTTGACAAGTTCTTTACATTTATAGATAGAGATTAAATATAGATATCTATATTCATAAATCCTTTTACCCAGAACTGAACTGCTGTGCTAAAATTTTGAAATGGAAATAATTTACTTTTATCTTATACATAGAAAATCCTAGAGTATTCAAATTTGTATCTTTATATAGGGTGTAGGAAATAACAACTTCACACAATTTTCAATTTTTATACAGAAATGGCTGGCATCATGGTATGGATGAGTCAATGAGAGTTTTGTTTGTATTGGGTTGGACATGTTTTTCTTTTTATATGTGTACATTGGAAAATTCATAGGGTTTGTGTGTATAATATAGACATTACTTTAGAATCCTTGATTTAATATTTCACAAGTTCTTTTACATGTATAGGTAGAGATCTATATCCTTTATATAGGGTTTAGAAAATAATAATTTCAAAAAAATTCTCAATTTATATGCAGAAATGGATGTTGTTTTGTTATGAATGAGGCAGTGAAATAAATAGTCGAAAGTGATAGTTTTTTTTTGGGATTGAATATAAACTCTAATGTGAAGAGTATAGAGTGACCATGAGGACGCATCGAGTAGTGCAAGCATCAAATGTTGTACCGGTGGAAGAATTGTTTAACAAAGGGGGATCACACGAGGATATTCACGGCCCGGAGCCAAGTCGGAGAAGAAGAAGAACTAAATTTGCAGATGTGAGTCAAAAACATGGACCAGAATTTAGGATCTATTGCCCTTGTTGCAAATGTGATTCACGGTCGAAGCCCACATTGAGACTTCTGCGCATTTGTATGGACCACATTGCCCTTCATAGCGTAGGCGTAAAATGGAAGGTAATGTTTCTTTTACCACGTACCCTATGAAATTATTAAAATTGATTTTGCCATTGTGTACAAATAAATGGTGAAAATTGTTGAATATAAATTTTATTTCGCACGAAATGATAGATTTTAAACTCAATGTGATGCATGACATCTTACTCGCTCAAAATTTATTACAAAACTTGTAATAATAATAATAATAATAATATATCTAAATATATATATATATAAATAGATGTATGATGGGTGTAATTAATATTGTGCCGTGTTTAGTCTATTTTAAAAATGGTAATATATAATAAATAAATCAATTGTATTGTATAATATCAATTGTGTATTTGTTTTGTTAACAATATTTCCAAAAAGGGCTTAGGCATACTAAATCCTAATCACATTAAATACGCCAAGTGGAGAATTGAAAGCTTGTATTGAAATAGAAGGCACGGTGACAATCACTAGTAAGTGGTTTCTTAATGAATATCTTTTCATAGCATTAATAAAAACACTTCAACCCAAATCAGATTTTGGTGTGGTAGTTGAAGCGTCGGTATCGTTCGTGAGTGGAGCACCATGAAATAAATATCTATTCATTACATGAAGTAGTGGTACTATTATATTTAGATTTGGTGGATTAAGTGTCATGATTAGTTTTAAATGACGTATGTTGAAGTGAATCACAATCACATTTATTTAGCCAAAGATTTTATTGCCTTTGGATGTGGTGGTTATATTGTCATAATTCTTTATTTATTTGATGGTTAATGGGTAATCATTTATTAGTCGAAATAACTTAACTAACTAGAGTATAATTTGGACCTAAACTTAACTTAACTAAATTTAGAATATAATTTGGAGCATAACTAAAGTTAACTAACTGAAGTATAACTTGGAGTGTAACTTAACATTTGTGAAACTGAAGTTTCTATTTTAACAATTCAATATCAATACAACGTATAAGTCTGATATTGAATTTTTTCTACAATTTGTCATTGAATTGCCTAAACGTAAAACCGAGTGAATAATCATGAACAATTTTATTTCGGGCATTGGTCGAAAGTAAAAGTGCCCACCAATATTGATTAGGAGATTCATATTATTAGAGATGTATGTTACATTGTTTTGGGACCATTTTAAAAATACTTTATGACAAAACCCATGAATAGATTTGATAATAAAATACGAACCCATCCCTAATAGTTATATATTGTATAGTTATATTATGAGTGTTAAATATAACCATTTTTCATTCAGTGATGTCAGATATTTCCCCTTACTTTTCGGTTTCTACACTTTGTTTTGAAGACTGTTGTTTACTTCTAACTGGGAAGAATACAATCTCATTGTTGTGAATCAAGACTCTAATGCAGTAATTCATGGTTTAAAAACACCAACACTAAATAGGTAGATTAGTATTAGATACACTAATTAATACAAACATGTTGTAAGTTTTTACTGTTGACTAATTTTCTTACCCTCTATGTTGGTCACAATGGGGATCTATCAATAATATTGGAATCAATGTGTTTGGTAATTTATTTTTCGATAGTAAAAATCTTTAACATTTTCAAATCTTATATTTATCTAACACAAATCTACCTGTTTAGGGTAGTGGTACGTTTAGAGTGCAGAATGTGATTTTATAATTACTTATAAATCATAATTGTGGTTAAAATTGTGATCACCGTTTGATTTATGTGGTTTAAATTTCAAAATTTATTTGAAAGGGAGGAATATTCACCATCCAGGATTTTATTGCTCACCCATGCGACTAATACGTGATCACCATGGATCTAGAATGTGTATGACAGTCAAATGGAGGCAATTGAAAAAGGCCAGGCCCTAGGGTACTTTGCACCGGGTTCAGGGTCAACCATTCTAGCAACGCCAATTGGCCCAACCCCTACTACCGAACCCTCAACTGAAGACGTGGACGAATCTGCGTGGCAAGCTGACCTCACATTTGAGGATATGCTTGCCCACCATCGCGCCAGGGATCCTTCTGTAATAAGGGTGGATTCTACAAAGGGCCCAGATTCAGAGATGACATTTTTTGACGAAATTGTATGATGGGGCAACATCAAGGAGACTAAAAATTATTGTTGAGTTCCTAAACCTACAAGGTCGTCATGGATGATCAAACTTAGCCATGGACGACATTTTTTCTACAATTTCTAACCAGGTCATTGCGAAGAATTTGAATTCCAAAATGCCCCAAAGTAGACGAGAAGCTCAAAAGGTAATTTCTGATGTTCATCTATTTTACACCGTAATACATGCTTGTCCATGCGACAAAACTCCCTACTTTGGTCCTTTGGAAAACGAGTTGGAAAAGGCTACCTTTTGGCCGAAATGTAAACTTTCTTGATATGGCAAAACTACATTGAAGACCACAGTCCCAAGAAAGGTAATTTCTTGTACTTAACCAATGATTTTTGAGGTTCCCACATATCTACACTATTTTTTTTTGTGGATGGCGGAATACTAGTACTAACTACTAATATATATTTTTTTGCGGCAGAAAATGTTTTACTTTCCAGTCATACCCCGACTTCTTGCTCACTATCGAAGCATGGAACTAGCACCCTTAATGACATAGCATGCTAACAACATGAGCGATGACGGGATTATGAGAGTTCCGGCGGATAGCAGGGCATGGCAAACAATATTGGAGAACCCGAAGTTTTCGTGTATAGTTGAGGAGCCAAGAAATGTATGGTTAGGTTGCGCAATGGACGGAGTAAATCCCTACTCAAACAATTCAGCGAGTCATTCTACGTGGCCAATCATGTTAGTTCTATACAATCTCCCTCCATAGTTGGCAATTCAAAAATGTCACATCATGTTGTCAGCAATTGTACCAGGTAAGTATCTTTTTCAAACTATTCATTCTATTCTGTGTTTTGTGATCACTATAGTGATTTCTAGGTTTTTACTATTTTCAACAGTAATTTGATGATTGGACAGAGAAGAAGAAAGTGAAAGACATGAACACTTATCCACAACCTATGATCAGTGAATTGCGTACTCTATGGGATACTGGGGTAGATGCTGTAGATGTGTCAGCGCCACCTGAGAAAAAACATTTCAATCTACGGGGCATGCTACTATGGACAATGCATGATTTTCCTGGGTATGGGGTGTGTTCTTCATTGCAAACTCAAGGACTGAAAGCTTGCCTCGCATGCGGACTTGACCAATTGGAGTCACGCAAATCTAAGGCCCTAAGGAAGGTGATTTACATGGGGCATAGGAAGTATTTATCATAAGGCCACAGGCTGCGTCATCCACATCATGACAGAGCATATGGCAGAAAGAAGGCCGGCGTGCTTCTTGTTTGTAAAACAGTAGAATTCTGGTGGAGAAGATGGCGATTGGTGAAAACCAAAGAAATTTTCAAGAAAGAGGCTGGGTGAAAGCAAAGTCAATATTTTACAAACTCCCGTATTACAAGGTGAGTCTCTACAGTATAAGTTATGTGCCTGTAACAGTCTGTGCAAATCCATATGTACTCCTCGTGTTTTACAGAAACTTTTCATATTTCATTGCTTTTCGTCAGGGGCGATGATTGAATAAGAGTCAATGAAGCATTCAGGGACACCCCCAGGGCTACACGTATATGTATATATATTAAAAGGACATTGGACTGGATCCCTAAACTCTAACAAGTAACCAGTACTCAATGTGCTCTTCATACCAGGCCTACAGTCAATGAGTAAATTAGTATTTCAAACCCTATGAACCCTGCTACCCTTACAGGTCAGACTATGACCATGAAATAAAGTTGTATGTGTCAGACTAATCTGTAATTTTTGATCAGGCCTAATTTCTAGATTTTGAGACGGAATATGTACCTCATTTGTACATTATTGGATACGATTAGTATTAGGTACACCTACAACTTCGCACTTTAATAATTTGAACTCATTCAAGAAATTATCTAATTTTTTTAATTAAATATTATAACTTCCTAATTTTTGTAGTGCCAATAGGGGATAATACTCAAAATATCGATTCGTCTATTCCAAGTATAGTACATATCTTATTTGATTGGTTTTAGGTGCCTTGACCTTATGTAGTACAAATCGTGAATTTTTCATAAATGATGGTATAAAATTCAATTACCCATGCTATTTTTAGGTGATTGTAAAAAAATTGACCTTCTCACAAATTTACTGAACAATTTAAATCTTTTCTTTTGAAAAGTTTGTTTTTTTTTCAATTGTCTAACTAAATTCTGCAAATATTTTTAGATCATGAAAAAACAAAGCTGTATCTAAACATCACAAAGTTAGCAAAAATTTAATGGAATATTTGGAAGTTTATTAGATTACATTTCTAAATTTGTATGTAATAATAATACACCCCCTTATAGTGTCCATCTTCAAAAGGGGAGAGTAGTATTATCCCAATTTCCCCTTGCCCGATGGGCACGAAACATTGGCATTACAAACGGACACTTCATTCACGCCGGCCCCTTGCAAAAAAGGGACCAGAGTTTCTATCTATCTATCTACACCCCCTTCAAAAAGTCCATATCCCCGAATGAATATTTTACCCGGAACCCTAAGATTCTGTAAAGCACCTCTCAAATATAGCTGTTAGAAAGGTGATCTAGAAATAACTTAGAATACTCCCAAGATATCAGTACTCATGTCAATACATTCTGGATTTTCATGCATGTTCTGGCCATCATCATTAGCATTGACCACTCAATTAACAGACTGCCCTGGGCCTATGCAGGACCTTCCTATTCCACATTTACTGAATCCAATGCACATTGAAAAAAATGTCTGCGCTGCCCTTTATAAAACTTTCTCAAACTGTAAAGGTACAAAGGCAGATAGCATTGGAGTGCAAAATACCTTCAAAGAAAATGGGACCCAGTTTTGCACCCACATGAAGATGGACGGGACAACAATGGGAATCTGAAGTACAAGTATGCCAAGGCCCCGTGGATTTGGACTACCAACGAGTACGACTCCGTCATACGCACCATCACATCCACTCGAACTCCTACCGGGTATGGTTCATCATTTTCTTCTAAATTTAGTGATCGCAAAATTGTAGGGATGAAAACCCACGATTATCACAACCTTTTGCACGATCTACTTCCACTAGCTATACGGGGCACTTTAATCAAAGAGATCCGTGACATTATTTATCGATTGGGGTCATTGTTCAAGTGGATTTGCTCTAAGGAAATTAGGAAGATAGAGATCATGGATAAAAAAGTGGAAGCGGCAAAGCTCTTGTGTTTAATGGAATTACATCTGCCACCCTCCATTTTTGATATACAATTCCACTTGATAGTGCACCTTGTTGAAGGGATAGAACTTGCGGGCCCGATCTCAGCCCGTTGGATGTACTTCTTGGAAAGGTATATGAAAACCTTGAAAGGATTTGTCAGACAAAAAGCCCGTCCAGAGGGGAGCATGGCGGAAGGATACATAGTCTTAGAGGCTATGTTTTATATCACTGAGTTTGTGCAACGTCTTTACACCAAGGCACCAAGGTTATGGGAATCGGAAGAGGATGTGTGGTTGTCTAGAATTGTTTTGCCCAAAATGAAGTCCGAGCAGGTTCTAAAGCCTATATTGAGAGAACAAGTGCATAGATTCCTTTTGAAGAACAGTCCGGCCTTAGAGTCATGGCGCGACAGGTAATGATTGTACAACACATGTAATGAATGTTCTCTATTTTTTCCTTTTTATTTTTAGTATTTTTATTTTTACAATCTAATATTTTAATCTTTTGAACTAACATGTAATCATTACTGTGTGGCACTTGAAGGTACGCCACAGAAAAGATCATGGATCCCAATTTACCAAGTTTCAAGGACTGGGCTTTACCAGCTTTACAAGCAGCACAAAGTAAGGGGGAGAAGATATCTCAAATGGCATTTGACATTGCCATAGGCCCAACAGTGAAGGCTGAATTTTTTCTACTATGTGGACTTATGGGCGCTACTTCCGGATTATGGAGTGAGATATGCATAGAAAAACTACCTTTGACTGTGGCATTTCATCCATGTACGACGAGGATGGAGAAGGTACAAAGTACGTTGGATATGTTGATAGTATAATGCGAGTCCACTTTCACACTATCGACACGGTTTTGATCAAGGGTAAGTGGTATAATTCCATCATTCGACGGGGGTCATCTGGTACTCTAGTGAAAGATGAATGTGGAGTGGTACGCATAAAGGTAGGAAGGTTTATGTCAGAGTCATCCGTTACGTATGAACCTTTGGTTTTTCCAAAAGATGTCTCACAGGTGTTTTACGTGGAGGATAGCATCAACCGAGGGTGGAAATTGGTGGTCCACGTAAACACGCGGTCGAAGCGCGTTTTCTACAAGCGCGAGCGCGAGTATGACGGGGAATCTGAAGAAGACGAGGTGCCAGAGCAGCCAGATGTTCTTGCAGGAGATGATTCAACGGCAACACGCCGCGGTGAAACCCTAATTTTAGTTGATTCGGACGATGCAGCAGGTGAAGACGAAGTCGAGAGCGAGGATGAAAGCGAAAGTGAAGAAGCAGGTAATGAGGAACTGGGTAATTTCTTGGGCAACAACATCCTCGAATCAGATGAAGACGAGGAAGAAGCGCCGCGCTGCTGGCACTTCGATCTAAACCTGCCTAATTGGAGGCAAACGAGGTGTAGGAGCTGGAAAGTGGCGGAGAATTCGAGGAAGAATCAGGACCCTATGCTGCGTGCTAGTAGCTGGATCAGCGTTTCGGCTACATTCAGGTATTGCGCTGAACGCTCTGTTGCAACGGCCACCTTCGTAAGTGCACTCTGTTTTTGAGAAAAATTGGCAATTACCGTTTGTCCTCATTGTACATAAGGCCAGGGTTTGCTAGAAGGTGTTACATACATACACGGGGTGTAGATGCAAGGCCAAGTCCTTTTTTTTTGCATCTTGTTAGAATTACACTCTTACAGTATTGTCCGCCTTTTTCCCCCGCACTTACTCACTGTTGTGTAGTCGGTTCTCTTGGTTCTCCCGCCTCGCATCGGCTTGATGCTTGGGCGCTGTATTTTTTTTTTTGGCAATTGAGTTTTCAATTTCTACCAAAAAAAAAAAAACAGGACTCTCCACCTTTGAAATCAGGAGCCTTGTCACGCAAGTACTGAATCAAGGGTTCACACAGTGATGAACGTGTCCTACTGTAGATCATGAAGAAAATTAAGATTCTGCAAGTGTCCCCAACAATTGTTTCTCTTGAAAATTCCATAGATGGTATCGGATTAGGAGAAATAGCAGAGTTGATTCCAAAAATTCGGATTGATGTGTTCTTAGGAAGTGTCTGGCCACTTTTTTTTGAAGGTGGAGACCGCTTGGGGCAAGTAGAGACACTCCTGAATCTCCGCTTTCTCTCCAAGTTCTAGGTACAGTTTGTGGATGACTCTGAGGAGATGTTCCAACATCTACTGCACCTCGTTCATTGTATGAGTGAAGACTAGAATAGAACCGCCCTTGGTCGTTTCAAGATTTGGTCCCATAAATATGATCCAAGGTTTTCTCAACGTCACTAACTTACTTGTACTGTGTTTGGAGCAGGATGCATTCATTGGAGACCTTGGACTACTTGTTCATCGTGGTCAAGATCTCGGAGTGAAACTGCTGCAAAAGGCCGAGCATGAAGACTAGTTTTTTTTACAAATTTTTTTTCAGATGTTCAAAACTCAAGAGATCTTTGTTCTTAAGTTTGAGTTGTGCTCATACAGAGTAGAATGTTCCGTAGAATGCAACAGTGAGCACCAACATGTTTTTGGGACCACCAGCATGTTTTTATGCTTCATTGAATACAAGATCAATTTTTGGTAACTTTTGTTGTTTACTCTCTCATCTGGTTACATCACGTGTAAATTCAGATGTATGGACGTTGAATTTGCAGTTACTATTGGAGATTAATCTCAAAATTGGACACTCGTTATGACAACGTGTCGAAACTAAAAATAGGGAACTCTCTCCTCGACATTGGGGTACTCTCACCTTCACACGGGAACAAAACTGGGAACGCCAAACGTTGTTTTGTCGTGGCTATAAACACAATGTAAAAAGATTTCAGGCCTACACAATAAAACGTAGTTCATTTTCAGTGACGTAGTTTTTTTGCCGTAGCTCCTAGAAGGAGTTTCTAGTAGTGTCTCTGCCGTGGTTGCATGGCGCTTTTGGTTCAAGACTTGGAAGGGTCAAAGAGTGGTTTCATGGCGGAGACCACTCTCGTGGGGTGGAGGGTTTGGAATGAGTTTGCTGTTGCACAGTCAATCCTCGGTTCCATGGTTGCCATCGGTGTCTCTCTGCGGTGGTTCCATGGCGTATTTTGTTCAAGACTTGGAAGGGTCAAAGAGTGGTCTTGGAGCCGAGACCACTCTTCTGGGGTGTAGGGTTTGGAATGAGTTTGTTGTTGCTCAGTCTATCCTCGGTTGCATGGTTGCCATGGGTGTATTGCAGCCGTGGTTTGATGGCGCATTTGGTTCAAGACTTGAGAGGGTCAAAGAGTCGTCTCGGGGCTGAGACCTTTCTTTTGGGGTTTGGGTTTTGGAAATAGGACAATGTTTCACGTCGATCGTCGGTGCCATGGTCGCCGTGGCGTCATCTGTTCGATGCATCCATGGCTCATTTGGTTCGAGTCATGGGAGGGTCAGGGAGTGGTCTCGGAGCCGAGACCACTCTTGAGGGGTGTGGATTTTGGAAACAGGGCATTGTTTCATGTGCATGCTATGTGCGATGGTCGTTGTGGGGTCAACTGTTCCATAGATCCATGGCGCATTTGTTCCAAAACTAGGCAAGGACAGACCGTGGTCTCGGTCTTGATACCAGTCTCGATGGGTGTGGGTTTTGGAATCAGGACTTTGTTTAATGTGCATCCTCTGTGCTATGGTCGCCTTGGGGTCAACTGTTCCATGGATCTATGGCTCATTTGGTTCGAGTCTTGGGAGGGTCAGAGAGTGGTCTCGGGGCGGAGACCACTCTCGAGGGGTGTGGAGTTTGGAAAGAGGGCGTTGTTTCTTGTGCATGCTCTGTGCGATGGTCGCCATAAGGTCAATTGTTCCATAGATCCATGGCGCATATGTTCCAAAACTTGGGAGGGACGGACAGTGGTCTTGGCCCTGATACCACTATCGAGGGGTGTGGGTTCACTACTAGAAAACTGCGACCAATTCAACAGAAATTTAAAAGATTTCTGTTGTTGGGGGTAGTGGCGACCACCACTCGGTAGTTTCCATAGTTTTTTGTTGAGCCCTGAACAAAACCTACAAAATTCTTGTTGATATTCGCACCATTGTTGAGAGCTACTTAAGTTTTGGGGTTTTTTAGCATATACTGCTGATGTGGCAATAGATAAGTGGCAGCATATTGCATGGACATTTATAATCCTTTTATTTATTAAATTCCAGTGCTATAATATTTGAATTTGTTACTTTCTGAAATTAGAAACTACCTTCCTTTAACTGAATGTCGATTTTACCATGAAGGGTGACACTGTAAAATACGGTAAAGTCCCCCGTCATTTCTCTTTACCCCCTTCAATGGTGCAATACCCTACGGGTAAATTCCTTTTACTGGAACCACTTTTAATGGGTTTCACAATATATGTTTCCCTTTTTCCTTTCACACCACGGATTGACCTTCAAGTTCCTGCTCCTACAGCCGCGAACATTTAAATCACTTTTTACAGTGGTTTTGTAACTTTAGATTCGGTAATTTCATCTTCGACTGAACGGAAAAAACTGTGTTTAGGTTTGGGTTGAAATCTGCCATTTCCATTCCCAACTATATTTTTAGCTTTACTGTATTTTCCATTCCATATTTCATATAGTATTCCTTATTTCTAGGTTCTACGATAATAGATAGGACAGTATAAACAAGGGGTGATTTATTTATTTTCTTTACCGTGACAGAACATTGACCATGACAGGAACGAAATAAGCTGAATCATCAATACTCTTCTTTGCACTGTCACACTGTAATCCCTAAAACGCCCAAAAATAAGAGAGAGTCATTTCAGCTTTTAATGTTAAGGACTGGAATTGCTTACAGCATCCACATTGTACCCCTAAAGGACCGCGGTTTTTCTTTTCTTTGAGCATCATTTTCACCTCTTTCTATTCATTTTCTTGTGAATATTTTTTTTCCTCTTGATAGAAAATACGAAATCAAACATTTAAATAAAATTTAAATTTTTTTTAAACCAGTTTAACAATTTTTCCCATGTCTTCAAAAACGGTCAAAAAATATTCAAAAGACCCCAATTTCATCTATTTCACTTCAAACGCTATAATCTTGCAACCTATACGGTAAATTTCTATGAAAATTATACCATGCACTCTCTTGGTAATCTTTACCAAAGATACCCATCTTGACCAATATAGAAGGTAAAAAAATTGGTCAACAGTAAAAACTTACAACATGTTTATGTAAATTAGTGTATCTAACACTAATCTACCAGTTAATTCATCGATTCATTTCATCTATCTACCACACCGTTCATCTATCCATACACTATTCATTCATCCATTCACTTGGGGCTCCGCCGTCACGAATAGGTTTGGGATCTGCACGATAGAAGGTCCTCTCTCTCTCGCTCGCCCGGAGCGTTGCTGCTGCGCTCTCCGGCGACTAAACCCTATTTTTCCAAACCCTCAACTTTTTTTTGAATTCGCGTTTCAATTCCTTCGTAAGTGGAGCCTCGGAAATTCTCCAATTTCACATTATTAGGTGTCAGTAGTTTGGGTTTTTCTTGTATCTTATGTTCCGTTGGTCTGCTGTGGTTGCTGTCTTTCTGTGTAGAGTTTGCATTGTTGGTAACAATTTGTTAAGATTTCCACATTCTTGTATCCAGATTCGAGATCTTGGTGGTTTAGGGTGGAGCCAAATGTTGATTCTCGACGAGGAGGTTAAATTGATTCGTGTGACCGACGACGATGGATTCAGCTTTGCTACTCGAGGTGAGGGTTTTTTAATTTCGAACTCAGTTTGAAAAAAATCAAATCAGAGAGGCTATGGCAGGGGGCCAGATGAAGCATCTTGTTTGCGCTGTTAGCTTCTTGTTCGAGCTACACAAGGCGCGCCTACTTTCTGTCTGCTCTTCATTCAGGTGAGCTGACAAGAATCTTTTGCATCAGATTTCTTTTTTTATGTGTTGTCAAGTTTTTTCTCTTTGTTGTGAAAACGATTGATCCTGATTTTACAATAAATACGTATGTATTCAGAAGAGTTCTGAGCGCCAATTGGAGAATAAATTTTGATTTGAATGTCGTCCACCCCTGTCCGGATTCCCTCTTTCAAATTTCTAAGCAAGTGATGACACTTATTTATTTGTTCTGAGGCGGCCAATGGCCGAATTTTTGCGAGGGTCTTACAATTTTTGTGGTTAATCATTCCTGTAGCATTCGAGACGAGTGATGTGAGTTGTGCAAAGCATGACTCACAATAATTATGCTAACGACAAATTCTGTGGTAGATAGGGTACTGGTACAGTCTTTACTGATTGACTGAAACTCGCATTGGTGGATGTCGTATTCTCGGATTTTTTTTTTCTTTAAGAATTATTTATTTTATTTGTCGTAGCAGGCCTCAATCTCACTGGCGATCAAATGCATTTTCTGGTAGTCAAAAATCTTGTTCCATGATTACAGCTGCAATGTCCACTGAAATCAAGGTCAGTTTTGCTTTTACTGCAATATTTTACATAATAGTTGTTGATGATTTTGGATTTACGATGCGAGATTTTACAACAGACAAAGGTGAAGGTGAAGTCTTGGTACGTAATTTTCTCTGGGTGATTTCTGTAATTACTATTTTAACATGAACATATTAGTGTGTGAACTGAAGAATGCAAACGGAATCTGAAGATGGATGTTTAAACTGCAGGTGCGAGAACGGATGTGGAGTTCTGAAGCATAGTGTGGAACTAAAATACTGGCCATAGGTACATGTAGTGAAGTACTGGCCATAGACCCTAAACCTTGTAGATGGCTCAGATGAAGCCGGGAAAATGTCTATTATTGGCGTTGTAGAAAATTTCCACATCCATTGGATTGTAGGTTTGTAGACGGTGTACATAGAGTAAGAACATGTATGTCAATAAACCAAAATTACCATGCACAAAGGCAATTTTATATACGACCAATCACATCATGAAAACTCAACTGTGAATGCCAAATTACCTATGGTAGGCAACTACTCCACGTCCAACCAATGAAAAATCAGAAGCTAAGTGTCATCCAGAAAGGCCATGCTGAAATTCATGCAAAAAAGTAATATACTGTAAATTAGTAATTTTTCCAAGGTCAAACTCTGCATAACCTGAAAAACCCTGAACCGCAGCAGTAAAAGACTTTGGAAATTGTGTGAACCCTAAACCTGAAAGTGATTACTTAAATCACCCGAGAGAAAATTCATAGTCATGACAGACGGTGCCAACTCAGATGTTTTCCACTACAATAATGTCTGAGTTGGCGTGCCACGCAGGATTAGGAAGCCGGTACAAATGACCGATTCAACAGAATCACCGCAACAGATCCCTGTTGCCCAATGACCCCTTCAACGCGACCAATTCAACAGGTGCGTTCAACAGTTTTCTGTTGAAAAACTGTTGAGGCGGTCACAGATTCTCTAGTAGTGGTTTTGGTATCAGGACGCTGTTTAATGTGCATCTTCTGTGCCATGGCTGCCATGGGGTCAACTGTTCTATGGATCCATAGCGCAATTGTTTCAAGATCTAGAAGGGTCAATTAGTGGTTTCGGATTGATGCTGTGACCACTGCCCCTGCGTGGCGAGCGTGACGGTCATTGCCCTCCACTCTGGGTTTTACATTGTTATATTTGCCATGGGTTCATCTTCTCTGCCATGGTTGCCATGGATTCATCTTCTAGGCCTTGGTTGCGATAGATTCATCTTCTCTGCCATGGTTGCCATGGGTTCATCTTCTAGGCCTTTGTTGCCATGGGTTCTCCTTCTGGGCCTTGGTTGCCATGGGTTCAACTTCTCTGCCATTGTTGCCATGGGCTCATCTTCGTGGCTTTGGTTGCCATGAGTTCATCTTCTGGGCTTTGGTTGCCATGGGTTCATCTTCTGGGCTTTGGTTGCCATGGGTTCATCTTCTCTCCCATGGTTGCCATGGATTCATCTTCTCTGCCATCATTGCCATGGGTTCATCTTCTCTGCTATGGTTGCCATGGGTCCATCTTCTGGGCCTTGGCTGCCATGGGTTCACCTTCTTGGCCTTGGTTGCCATGGGTTCACCTTCTTGGCCTTGGTTGCCATGGGTTCACCTTCTTGGCCTTGGTTGCCATGGGTTCAACTTCTCTGCCATTGTTGCCATGGGTTCATCTTCTCTCAAATGGTTGCCATGGATCCATGTACTTTGCCATCATTGCCATGGGTTCATCTTCTCTGCAATGGTTGCCATGGGTCCATCTTCTAGGCCTTGGTTTCTATAGGTTCATCCTTGGGCCTTGGTTTCCATGGGTTCATCTTCTCTGCCATAGTTGCCATGGGTTCATCTTCTGTTCCTCGGTTGTTATAGGTTCATCTTCTGGGCCTTGGTTGATCACGATAGTCTTGGAACAGGAGAGAAGTAGTCTTGGAACTAAGATTGCTTGTTGTGCTAATAAGTCAATAACATCGGAGTACAAGGAATGCGCAAAATAGTTTTACAAGCATGCAATCCATGTAGAGGAAGAAGATTGTATACAGCAGAGTTCATGTGGGAAAAACATAGCATCATTGTATTTACAGAGTCCCTCAAAAAGGTCAACACATCCATGCATTATTGCTGCAGAGGACGACCAATACAACTATGCTAATAAGGAATGTATATCCCTACCTGTGAAAAACAAAATGTCCCTTGTACATAACTACCCGTGGTCCTAAACTCAAAACTTACTATCCTACTCTAACTGCCTAGAACACCGTCACCTGCCCACGCTGTACTTGGTCTTTAGTGATCCATGGCTCACGTTGCCGATTGCCAGATGGACCTACCCCTGTGTATAGAGTGACGCTCCGCTGATTGCCGATATGGTCAGATTTCTTCACGGGGTCTCTGTGTAGCTTGGCGACGTGGTGGATCTTGGCCGCCATAGAGTGCTTTTATGGTTGCAGCAACACCTCGATGCATTAGAAAATGTTTATTCCTTGCAGTAGCACACTATTGATATACATCAAACACGCTTGTCGTAGCACGTGATACCGGATATTCCCCTAAAGCGCACTTTTTCGTATTAAGGATGTTCGTAGAGGTGATTTCCGGGTTATCGTTCTGCGGAGACTCTGTGTCAAAGTGCAAGGCTTCCGGAGATTAGTCCGGATTGGTGGTTTCTCCCCTCATACCACTGGCTAACTTCCTCTTTTTGTACTAAATCGGATCTTCTTCTTACTACTGATTGATCCGGTCGTGGCTAGATCCGGTTCCCTTCCGGATTGGAAGTTTATCCGACCCACTCTCCCCGGTCTATCCTAACAACTTAGCCCGGTTTGTTTAGCCTTTGTTTTCCCTCAGAGGGTTCTCCATTTGCATTTAGTGGTGCTGGATTAAAAGACACACCCCTCCCTACTGATTCAAGTGATGGGAACTTCACTACCTTCCGGATTCACTTCCTCAACTCCCCAATCCGGGTACTTTCCGTACTGCACTTCAACTGCAGATTCCTCCCAAACCCACAGCCGGTCACACAAGCGCAACTCGGTTTCCCCCTTCTCCCAAAAATACTACAACGACTTGCTAATTGGGATATACACTGTCCGGGGTGTCCGGAATCGGCTGGATTCCTAACGGCCTATTTAACTCTAGCGGTTTTGTATTCCTCTATCACACGGTCTATCGAGGTGATGGCACCTCTCCCGGACTACCCGTCTAGGAGATCTGAGAGGACCGGAGTACCCCCTCCTATCCACTCAGCGACTAACCCAAATTATCCCTTGCAATTGGACATGGAAACCACGTATTCAAACACCTCTAAATCACCCAACGCTTATATCCGGACTCTCAACCGAATCTACTCCAGAACCCGGTTAGTCCTCCCGGCTACCAAGGGACTTATTGAACCACTGTATCAAGCATCAAACCACATACACACACACACCTTTTTGGGAATTTGCGCCTATAGTCATTTGAAAGAAAACACTGGTACACAAAAGACCCAAGGAATGAAGAACATTCCTTGATAAGTAGCAAGCCCCGAACACCCGGATCCGGAAAACCCGCAGATCCTACAAACTTTGGATCCGGAAAGCAAGGGAACTCACCCCACTGGTTCAACTTTTATCCTAAAACGGACTTTAAGCGTTTAAGTCCTAAAAGTTTATTCACAAAAAGTCTTAGTCTACCTACTCAAAAAGCTACCCTACCTAACCGGATCCGGTTACCCGGACTCCAAATTCCTACGCCTCGGATGCTTCCGAGCCACCATCCTTCGCAGCTCGCGTTGGGAGAGCCGAGCAGGAGTGCCCAGATTCCTCTTGGGCCATCTTACTCCGGGTCTTCCGAACCCGGTCCTATTCTGCCTCGTCTTCTTCCTCCGGCGCTGGTTCCCGATTAACCTAGCAATCCTCATCTACTGGTTCACCTCCTTGCGCCCCGTGCTTGCCCTCCTTCTCGCCGTGCTTGCCTTCCTGCTCACCACGTCCACCTTCTTACTCACCATCCGGTGCACCCCCTTGCGCACCATCCGGTTGACCTTGCAGGTTGCCGTCCGGCCGACCTTCAGGTCGTGCCTCCTCACCCGGCTGGGTGCCGGTCTCTGCCACCTCCTATTGGTTGACCAGCCTGGCCAAGCTCGCCTCCAGCTGGTCGCCCCCCAGGACCGGATCCAAATTCCTTACCGGTCATGAAGACTGTTCCGGAGTAGACGCCCCGGCTACCATCATCCGTTCCATCTCTCTAGTCCGGGGTGCGTCTTGGGAGAAGTGGAAATTGGCCATCATCTCGATACTAGCCAAAGGAGCTCCTCCTTCCTTCCGGCTGGCCTCCCCACTTTCCGGTCATCGTCCGAGAGGGCACCTTGCAAGTACCGTGGCTAGCAGCTTCCGTAAATCCTTTAAGGTCTCCTCCACCTTGGCCGCGTACTCCTTCAGGACCTCCTTAACCTGCGCTCACTACTCTGTACCTGGTTCCGCCACCTTCTCGTCCCATAACTGGGCCTTGGTCTGGACCTCCCCATTCTGTTGGAACATTTTCTCCAACACCTTGAGCGTAGTCCGGTCTTGCAGCTCCAAAGTCCGGATGATCTCCATCTAGCGCGCTATCTCCTGCTTTTGATCCAGCGCCAAAATGGCTAGCTTGCTGGGCTCTCACCGGCTCTTGTCCAGCTCCTTCCGGTTAGGAACTGCCTCTTTCTTCAGCTTCCGGACCATATCCGGATACTCTCCCATTGCTGTGCTCCAAAGAGCAGTCCCGATCCTTCTAATCGCCACAGGGAGGGGATGATACCCTCTTTCCACCGCCTCAATAGCATCCTGGATCGGTTGGACGAAAGCCCCTTTCGGTTCGACAAGGACTGATACTTCTTCCACCGCTTCCCGGATTAGTTCCTCCGCCCGGTTATCTCCCTCTGCCCGGTTTGGCTCTTCTGCCCGGTTTGGCTCCTGTGCCCGTGCTGGCCTCCTTCTCCGGACTGGCTCCTCACTCTCTGGTTCGTCCTCCTCCGTCTTGGCTGGCTTCCTCTTCCGGACTGCCTTCATCTTGACGCCCTTCGTACGGCTACTGGTCCTCGGTTTCAAGTCGTCCCAGGAGCCCCGTCCATTTACCGGAGTGGTCTTCATCCGAGATTTCATCTTCTTCCGGGGAGGGCTGAGTTCTTGCATATCATCGTCTTCCTCCCCTTCCTTGCTCCGGATGACAGCCTTCTTCTGCCCTTTCTTCTGCTGTCCCCGGGTGCGCGCTTGGGGTGGAACCCTCTCCTTTGGTTCGTGCCGGTCCGGTTCCTCCCTCTCCTCCCGGTAAGCTCCTGGGTTATCTCCTTCGTTCTCCTCCGGTTGAGACGTCTCCTGCCCATCCGGCGCGCTCCGGTCATCTTCCTCCGCCGCGTCATCTCCTTCGTCCTCGCTCACGCCCTTTTCCGGGTTCTTCTCCCTTTCCGGATGAGCCGCTTGTTTGCTGGCCGGGCTCCGGTCAACATAAACCGGACGCTTCTCGAGCCGCACCTTCTCCCTATCTGTGAGGCATCCATGCTGAGAATACAAGTGATAAAAGAAGCGAATTATAGGGCAACCCTTTGTACCTCCAATGTTGACCGCCTCCCGGTTTACCAACTCCTGGACGATGATTTCCCACCCGACTCTCTTCTTGTATAGTAGGGCCGAATAGAAACACTTTGCCTGCTTGATCGTGATCGTCGTGGGCTTATCCGGGCTGAAGATGGACAACACAAATTGGAGAAGCCGCTTCTCTCGGGGTATCCGGTAGTCCTCTACTTTGAACCCGTCTTCTTCCGAGAGCCGGGTGAACCATTGCTTCATCCAGTCCCAGTGCCTTTGCCCCTTTGTGTCAAAACCCCTGGGACTGTCTGGGAACTGGTAGGTGGCGCGCCAATGCTCCCGGGTCTAATTCTTGTACTTTCCCTGGATGTAGCTCTCCAGGAAAGCCTCTTTTACGGGTCCTCCCACCAATTACTCCAGCATTCCAATATCCTGGATGTCCCAGGACCGGTAAAGTAACTCCTCGCACCCAATGGTAGCCAGGTCCTCGCGCAACATTCCAAAGTCTTTCCGTTGCTCCGGGAAAACCGGGCACACCTTCTTCTCCGGAATTTTGAACCCTGCAGATCCCTCCCCCTTCTTTGGCATTTCTACAG
The DNA here is from genome assembly GCA_022496805.1 of Pohlia nutans. Taxonomy (NCBI): domain Eukaryota; kingdom Viridiplantae; phylum Streptophyta; class Bryopsida; order Bryales; family Mniaceae; genus Pohlia; species Pohlia nutans. The sequence continues at coordinate 4,333,256 of CM040106.1, read as the reverse complement.
GCTCCAGACGTACTACTCTACCAGCTCGCGTACTGCGCCTAAGCTTCCGGCGGCCCAGCTCTTCCCTCTCTGGTCGCGCACTCTCTATCCTATTGCTTTCCAGAAATACAAAAGTTTGGTGGCGAGGAGGACTGGGAGAGCTGTGTTGAAATGAACAATAGGTCGCCCAGTTTCAGGCGGCCTACTTTAAAGGCGCGGATCGTGGTCGGGTCCGCCAGAGACCCGTCCATTTCTACTCGGTCGTCCATCCAGTTGCTAACCCCTACTGGAATCTTCCGCCAATCTTGACCTGCAGTAATTGCTCTAGGATGCGCGCGAGCGCCACTCTCTCAAAATAAAAAAATGGGCCATTATGGACACTACTTCTCCTATTTATGGCGGCTGGGGCTACTCCTAGCTGCCCTAAAAACCCAAACTTCCCGCTTTTGAGAAAAACAAGGTTCGACAACACTCTTCGCCAGCATTTTATTACAGGATAGACACTTTACATCCTCTGCTTTGGGATTGGAGTAAAGGACACCCAAGTCCGGGTTCGCATCAAAATACTTCTTGGTTTCATCTATGGCAACTCCGAACTCCTCATCTCTGTCAATATCGTCAGACTGTTCTTCCAGACTGTTATCTTCCTCAATTTGCTTTAAAGCATTCTTATGATCCTGAAAAGATTTTGGGCGTGGCTTTACCGTGTCCTGTGGAGCCTGGGCTAGCGAGGGTGGCGCGGGTTGCGGCGGTGGCGGGCCAAGTTCCGAGGGTGGCGAGGGTTGCTAAAGTGGCGTCCGGCCTGGCAAGGGTAGCGACGTCTTCTCCAGAATCGTTTGCTGATTTGTGACTAAGATCTGGCCCTTTTGTTCACCTTGGGCAGCAGGAATACCTTGGAAATCACTTCGAACTCCTCTAGCCATTGGTATCATCATTGAGCCACCCATTGTGGGTGGATCTCTCGGTGCCAGTGGCTGCAGGCCTGATCTTGTTTCTTCCCTTGCTATCCGTGGTGCTTGAAACCCGGGATGAAACAAATCCATGATTTCCTTGTCTTCAGCTTATTGCCGTTATGGCCAGTATCTACTTAGCTTAACTACCCTACTTAGCTTAATGACCGGTAGCTACCTAATCAAGACAATATCTACCGGATCCACTGTATCCACTGTATCTGCCTACTGTGATTAAGGCCTAACTGCCTAATCATTGCGCCGCCACCCGGGAGTGCATCCACAACATTAACTACAGTGTAACCACCCGGGACTATATAAAGGAGATCGGAGTCTTCCTCTCTCTCTTCTTTTTTACAGTTATTCACTCACCCTTGGCTCCGTGTCATAACAGTTGCGCTTGTTGTTCTTTACTAACTAGGAGTGCTTCTCTTCCAAGTTGTCCCTGAGTTGCTCCGTGGAATGGACGAATTCAACGACGGCGTCCATAGCGTCCCTCATGGGGGCGCAACGTCCACGGAAGTCTTGGGTGACTGGTCTCTAATTTGGATCCGATTCCAAGGCCGGTCCGGATGATCCTAAATCCAAACACTACCGCTTGTTGCTCCCTTCCTCCGTGTTTCCACGGCGAGTGCGAGCTTTGTTGGAAATTTCGCGTTGTACGTCCTCAAACGTGCCCACAGTGAAGCTGATTGCCAATAACTTCCACAATCAACACATCAGGCTTTGCAAGCAATACGAAGATGCCCAAATGATGGATGATGCGGACAGGAAGTACCTTGAGCTTAAAGTGTGGTGGTACTCTTTCAGTGCTGCCACTGAAGATGCAATTCAAGAGCTTGAAGATAGGTCGGCCTTTTGGCACCTTCGCTAGCGTCAATGGGTTTGTTTCATGGAAATAATAAAATATCAAAAGCACTCTCTCACTTCACGATCGTGGATATTAGGAATATGTTGTGGTCCTTCAGAGTAGACGGTCCTTCCCTCGAGGTTGCATGTACTTTTGTCAAGGCTAAATGCTGAACCCTTGGGCCCGACAGTTGTTTGGATACCTCCCACTACGTCAAAATTCTGATAAAAAAAGAGTACTAAGAAAATCGTCGTCAGCCCCGACGGCTATTTTTCCAAAAAAAAATGTTGATCTGATTTTTTTGAAATTGTCTTAGAAAAGACAAAAATTTGCAATTTTTTTTAGATTTTTTAACTCAACATGATTTTAGATTTATTTTTTACCTTGGCATAATTACTTTAAGATGTTTAGGTAATGGTGAACTCCAAGTCATTGTATGTAATATAATTTGTGTGCTACAATTACTGCAGAAGCTTACCGCAAATGAACTCGCAGACATCCCAACCTACAACGTGGCAGAGATTGTTCACAACAAGTGGATGCAAGTCTCCGAGAAGCAAGGCACGGACCTCTTCGTTGCCACCACCGATGATTGGGCCCGTGCCTTCATGCTAATGTCCAACTACAAAACATTGTTATGTGGAGGTCCCTCTGGAATTGGTCTGTCCAAGCACGATCTAAAACTCAAGAGGGCTATGACATCCCATGACGGCAAGAAGATCGCTGAAGCAATGAACAACATGTTGGGGGCTGCGAAGATTTCTACTCAAGTTCCACACTTGGGAGGAGAAGAGGTTTTTGGATCAGTCAAGAGGAAGCTCGGTATGCCTATTGGTTGCAAGGGAGATTCTGATCTCCTCGACCAGGTGAACTTCTTGCATCCCCGCGTACAAACACGATCCGCCGCTGCTCGAATGAACTTGGAGCATTCACCAAAATCTACTTCTCCGGTACCATTTACGACGAGGGTTTTGGGGACAAATTGTGACACCTTGAAATGGCACATTGCATGGATATCGCACAAATTCACAAAACAATGTCACGGAGTCTAAGCGCGGAATGGCAACAAGTGCAAGATGTTGATTGCGAAGGGCGGTAAGGCCATAGCTGCTCCAACCTACTGAGGCACAAGGACATGGAACAAAGGAACTAAATCTAAAACGGTTGATTTCTGGTTTTGTCTTGACCAAATCGCACGATGTGTTAGGGGACTGAAGCGCTTCTTTGTCATAGACCGGCCAAAGATCCTAGACGTTTGGCTCGTCCTCTTTGGTACGGAACTCATACGTTCGAAGATGCTAGAGCTCCTGGAGGCCGGGTTTCAACTTGAGTCACTACATGGCCTTTCACCTCAACACCTCTTTATGACGTCAAAGTTGTTTGAGCCAATGCTATGGACTTACACAAGGCCATTGCATGTTGACAGGATCCCATCCTCCCAAAACGGAAAAAACGTGCGACGGAACACCAAGGCTCCCACGAAAGCTCACCGCAATCAATGGCACAGTGCAAGAAAGGTGAAGGCGAATATTCTCCGCGTCAACTTCCTCCCCTACCCCGGCCTTGGTGCCATCATCGTGCTCTAATCTGGGGTGGAGCCCAACAAGAAAATTTACAATACCACATTGTGCAATTTTCCTGTCATGTACTTGCCCACATTATGCTAGCATGAATTCTGCAGCTGTAGGGGAGGCGCGGCCACTATATGAAGGATCTAGCTTACTCGATAAGTTTGACTACTATAACTATATCTTTCGTTTCTTTTGCAAGCTGGACTATAAAATTCTTGTGGCAGCTGGGATCATCAAGATCGAGGATTGAAGAATGAGTCACAATTGGTGTTTAGATGGGGGGACTAGAACCAGACGCAATAGCTTGTGGCTAAAGCCCTATTTCAAATTTGGTTGAAGTACTAGCTTGCTTGATAAGTTTGACTATTATAACTATGTAGGATTTTTTTTTCCCTTTGAGTGCGCTTGTTTGGGCAAATTGTGCATAAAGGGTTCTTTGCCAACTATCTAATCAAAATGGTCTTTAGTCAACTGCAAAAAATGCCGTTGGATAAGATTTGGTAGCGGCAATCTATGAAGCATACATCCATTTTAATGTGGTGAGACATCCCTCTTTTGCCAATGTTGTTATTAAGATTGCAACAATCAAATTAATCTACAAACCTGCTTTATATTACACTATGTGAACGTCTCTGTTAAAGGCTAAATGGGCACAATTAATGGTTGACGTCATTGCTAGAACAAAAGACTCCATAGGCAAGTACGTTGATTGATTTTCTTAGATAGACGGGACAATGTTTAGAATTGGCCCCTTTTTTATGTACTTATACGTTGCCCTTCTGGTGGTACATTTCTAAAATCTATTGATACAACTAGCAATAATAAAAATACAGTGTATATCGTTGAACAAATATTGTGTATATCAATAAAATTAGCTCCATTGATGTTGTGCAAGTTTTCATTGACAATGGTAATAGTATGGTGGCAGTGGGACGTATATTGACTCCAAAGGCATCTTCACTTGTATTTTCAAAGATGCAGGGCTCACATCCTTGACTTGCTTCTACTAGACTAGAGTTTTTATTCTAATTAATACTAAGGGCGGTGAAGCAATTGAAGTTTAGCCATTAAGTTACCTCTTTAGGAGGTGCCATATTTGGGATTACCAAGACTGTGCAATCTAGGATATTTAAGAATTTAAAAGTGTTATGGTGGTGTGTGAGTTGCTATGCAAGTACTTTTATTGTATGGGTGGCCTTTCAGTTTTACCTACTTTGAGTTGTTTTTAATGTCTCTAAAGATCACCGACATATTTCAAGACTTATTTTTGTTCATAATTAGTTAGATATCTGTTACACAATGTAGCGTGAATCCTTTTTTTTAAGCTTCAATTTGAATTAGAATGTTAAAATGTTGAGTCTAATAGACTAGAATGGAAACGGTGTATTAAAATAAATATCAAGAGTCAATTAGACTTGAATGGAGCACTTCTAAGATGCTGCTTTTAGAATTTCTTAGCATATTTAACGATGAGTAGGAAGATGCCTTTCTTGCTTCACTGATAGAAGTGATAGTCTAAATATATTACTTTGTACGGTTTTTACTTAGTAAATGTTTCTATATTGTTTTGTATAAAGTCAAGTTGAGAAGGAGAAGGAGTAAAGGAGGATTTGAGTGCTGGATTCTTTTTCTATTTTTCTTGCTGGTTGATTTGATTAATTTTCATCCGTCTAATTGACTCAATTCTTTTTTCTTTGTTGAATGGAATTACTGTACATAATGTCTAGTATGAATTGTTGAATTAATTCTTGATGCATTCATGTAATTTTCTATTTGACAGATTACTAATTGAGTTTGGATTATGAAATTATGAAAGCACATGACCAATTAAATGAAAAGTATACTAGTCAATTTGATTTGATTTTACTGGTAAATCTAGTAAAGAATATACAATGAGTGCATAACTACATGAAAAGTATATTGGTCAAGTTGATATGAGTTTACTAATACATGTGGTGAAGAATATACATTGAGAACATAATTACATTGAGTTCATGGGGAATTTTTAAATTGATTCAGTCAAATGGACTATGTGTATCTTTATCAAATTGACACATTGATGAATGTTGAATAAAAAGACTAATTTAGAAAGCATATCCATTGTCTGTTTGACTATATTAAAAATATTCATGTGACTGACTCATAAGAGAACTATAACATTTCGAACATGAAACCAATCAATTTGAATAGTAGAAAATAGACGAATTTGGAATATCAAAGAAGATACTAGCATTACTCAATAATTGTTTTTTTCACTTCTATTCAGAGCATATACAATTATAGAGAATAATATACATCGATTAATGTACACCAGGTAGAAATTGTCAATTAGATTTAAGAACAACATGTGTATCTCGAAGGATTTATAAATATACAATGCATAAACCAAAATTGAAAATTGTAGAAATTAAACATACATAGTGACGACTACGTATAGATAGGAGTGATATCATTTTCGGGAGAGATGTCTGAGTTGAGAGCATTCTCAGAGTTATGACGCGGCTAGAGTGAGTAACGACAATCTGTGCTTCACAAGGAAGGTTGTGAATGTCAAATCTCAAGTGCACAAGGGTGGATCCATTTTTTTTTGAGTCAGATACAAGATAGAGTCTCTAGATCTGTGTTTTATTTGATGCTACAGGCATTTTTGCAAACAAGAGTTGCTACATTGCCGGAGTTGATTTGATCGATAGAAGGCAACAATCACGGTTTTGATCGATCAGCAAAGCAAAACTCTACACTGCACCAGTGATCCTTTGAGAGCCATTGTGAATTGCAGAATCACCTACGAAGCATTGATCGGTATAGTGGAGCATCCATTATTTGCGGAGCATCGATCAACAATGGTTTCTTTACAGATCGTTCGACAAAGTCGGAAGCAGCATAGTTGAAAGCTGCAAAGCCAGAGGGGAGAACCAACCAGTTCGCTGTCTTAGTGCTCGTCGGAGCTTTGCAAGGATACCTGTCTGAGTTTTGTTGCAGCTCATTGTCTCATTTTTGTAGCAGTTTGCTCTTAGTTCTGTTGTTATTGTGATTTCAGCGCTTGTCAGTGATTTTTGTTGCAGTTCGTTGTCTCAATGCTTGTTAGTGGAGGTGGAAGGGCCGGATCAGCAAAGTTTAGGCAATGTAGGTGGAAGGACTTGATCTGCTAGCTCAAGACCTAATTTGCAAGCTCGACCAGATCTGCAAAGGGTCCACAGCGACGGATCTACAAAGGGTCCACAACGACAGATCTGCTTCAACAAATCTGCTTCAAACGAATCTACGTTGACCGTACTTGATATGCCGTATTTGCACCGATAGTGTTGCATCAACGGATCCGCCTTGACCAAACTTCCTTTACCACATCTGCAATGACGGTGTTGCATCAAGAAATCTTCTTCCTTAGAATTGCATCGACACATCTAGATTTGGACAACACTGCTTGTATGCACTCGTATTTCTCTGAAGCTCACTGTGACAGATCTGATCAGATCCAAACGTCAAGGGTGAAACCAATCTTTGTGGATCAATTGTATTAGTATTGGGAGTTCATGTAATTGGAGTGCCGTCGTTGGAGCTGCATAATTTTGAAGAGTCAATGACCCTGAGCGAGTTGCGTAGACCTGTGCGTGAGTGATTGGCAGGCCTGATAAAATGCTAAACAGGATCACACATATTACTCAAAGTGACAAATATAAAATACAATATTTTATTAGTACATCTTCAGAGAAGTACATCTTCATATATGAGGAGAAGGATAACATGAAGAGTCAAGGACGTGACCCTTAGAGTTATGATGTACAACGCTACTAAGAGACATGATTCCTACTTGCTAGATCTATAGCTTATCTAAATATAATATTTCTAATATTCCCCTTTAAGTTATAGTCCGTCAAAATAATTTTAATTTGTCTAAACCCTTTTGATGTCTTCCACGAAACACCGGAGTTGTTGGTTTATTAATAGTATTTTGTATTATAAATTCTACCATACAAGAACAAAATATGTGTAAGAATTTATCAAAAGACTTGTCATAATTATTTTTTAAATTTTTTCTAAATTTTTGTCCTAGAGCATTTCTTTGTCTTTCAATTGTTCATATTTTTGTCTTTGTTCGTATCTTTGTCTTTCCCCTCTTCCCCATTGCGACAAAGGATTAGAAATAAATTTATTATTGGTGAAATAATTATAAAGTTGTCGAGTGGGAAGTAATTGGGAACAAGTTGGACAACGCTTGGACAAAGGTGGAAGTTTCCAATTATTTGACAAATGAACACTATAAATACTTGGAGGATATTAAGAAGGTTCAAATAGATGATGAGATAACAGGGCTTGTGCAATAGCTATTTGAGTATTAAAAGTAGTTGAAGAGGTAGCATCCATATTAGATGGATTAGGGAGCTGTCCCAATAAGGTCATACACTTTATATGTGGACCTTTTCTTAAACGTTTAGTAAGAATATCCGCGGTCATTATAGTAGTTGGAATATACTAAAGAATAACAGTTTGAGATTCAAGGTGTTCACAAATAAAATGATATTGAATAGCAATGTGTTTGCTTCGAGAATGACATTTTGGGTTGTTGGCTAGTGCAATAGCACTTTTATTATCAACAAAAATAGTAGTAGGTTTATCTGGCACAAATCCTAAATTAGAAAGAAATTGTCTAAGCTAGATTGCCTCAGTAGTGGCTTTAGTAAGTGCCATATATTCGGACTCAATACTAGAAAGCGCAACAGATTTTTGTTTGGTACTTGACCACGAAACATCACCGCCAGCTAGCAGGAAACAATTTCCTGAAGTAGAGTGACGAGAATCGCGATCGCTTGCCCAATTGGCATTGGAATAACCCGTTAAAATATTTCCTTGTGGAATTTGTCGATATGTAATTCCGACATCAAGAGAGCCTTTAAAATAGCGTAGCATATCCTTAACTGCTTGCCAATGTTGGTCGTTAGAGTTGGAGAGATATTGGGCCAAGCAACTTACAGAATAACAAACATCTGGTCGTAAATTAATTACAATATACATTAAGGAACCCACCGCTTGTGAATAAGGAAAACTTAGGTTGGAAGAATGATCATCATTTGTTTAAAGACTATCATCCTTTGTCAAGACCAAGCCAACTTCAAAAGGAGTAGACTTAGGCTTATAAGTCTCCATTTTATAGCGGCCAAGTGTTTCACGAAGATATTTAGGTTGGCTAATTTTAAGCCAACCTTCGTGCTTATTTCTTTCAATTTGAAGGCCAAGGAGATATTGTAATTCTCCTTGATAACTCATTTCAAATTCTTTTTCAAGAAGAGTTCTTAAATTCAACATAAGTTGAAGATTGGTACTAGCAACAAGAGCATCATCAATATAAATTGCTAGAATGATTATTCCTTCATCACTTCTTTATATATAAACATTAGGATCGGCATGGCATCGTGTGAAGCCAAGAAGAATTAAATTATTATGTAATCTTTAGTACCACATACAAGCGCCTTGTTTCAAGCCATATAGTGCTTTCAATAATTTACAAACAATATTATGGTTAAGATGTTGAGGACGTGGTATACCCTCAGGAATATGCATATAAATCTCTTCAACAAGAAATCCATCTAAAAATGCAGCTTTTACATCAAATTGATGTAGTTCAAGATCATATAATGCAGCCAACGCTAGGATAACACAAATTGAAGGTAATTTAACGACCGGAGAGAAGGTTTCGGTATAGTCAATTCCTTCCACTTGCGTATATCCTTTGGCAACTAATCTTACCTTATACCTATTAATAGAACTTTTGGCATTTGTTTCTAATTTAAAAACCCATCGACTGCCAATAGCCTTTCTATTTGGAGGTAAAGAAACATGTTCCCAAGTTTTATTTTTAATAAGAGAATTTAACTCCTCATTTATAGCATCTTGCCATTTTGACGCATCTGGACAACTTAAAGCTTCTTTATATGTTGTTGGCTCAGTTAAAATAATTACTTGTGACATCATTGCTTTGTGATGGTAGTTTGGATGACCAGGGCAGTGTCGTCCTTCTATAGCTTCAATAAGTCTTTTGGGTTTTGTAATAACCCGTTGTGATTTTCTCAATAACTGGGATTGAGGCGATCCTCCACTAAATTGTGATTTTTTTTGTGGAGAATTTGATGGTAAATTGGTTGAGTTTACGCCGTCCTCAGTGGTATTTTCATTGAAAGATGTGGTCGTAGGAATTTCATCAGCTATAGGCTGTTGAACATATTCCAACACAGGATTAAGCTCTTGTGAAGGAGGTGTTAAAGAACCTTTCTTGATAGTTGGTATATCCTTTAAAAGTTCAAGATCCAATAATAAATTGTCTTAACTGGTAGTCCCTTTAACTAATGAAGGGGTTTCATTTGAAGACATATCAGATTCCAAAAAGGTTACATCTCTTGATAAAATGATTTTATTATTGGATTTTTGCATTAATCGATACCCTTTTGATTCATCACTGTAACCTAGGAAAATACATTCTATTATATGAGAGTCAAGCTTTTTCCTTTGGTCTTTTGGAATTAGAGCAAAAGCTCTACATCCAAATATCCTAATATGTGATAGGTTAGGTTTTTGACCAGTCTAAAGTTCAAAGGCGGTTCTATATGAATCAATGGCACTATTTGGCACCCGATTCTGTATATATGTAGCAGTCAAAGCCGCTTTGCCCCATAAAACCTTACGTAAATTTGCATCACTTACCATAGTGACAACCGCTTCTACTAAGGTTCGATTGTGTCGCTTTGCGACCCCATTTTGTTGAGGGGTTTATGGAATTGTATATTGATGCATAATTCCATATTTTTCACAATTTTTTTTGAATTTAAGGGATTTATATTCTCCACAGTTATCAGCACGAAGAACTTTGATAGTCTTATTCTTTTGGTTTTCAACCATTTGTTTATATTGTTTAAATTTTTCAAAAGCATCAGACTTTTGCTTTAAGAGATATATAGTTGTATAGCGACTATAATCATCAGTAAACGTGATGAAATATATAGAACCTGAATGTGTGGATGTTTGCATTTTTCCGCAAATATCCGAATGAATAAGATCCAATACTTCTTTGGCGCGTGTCCCACCTTGTTTTGGGAATTTGTCCCTATGTTGTTTTCCTTGTATACACAAAGTACATGGACTAATATTTTTGGTATTTAGGTTATCTAAACCTAGGACCATTGAGTTAGTCATTAGTTGTGATAATCTAGTATGATTTATGTGACTAAGGCGTTTATGCCATAATTGGGTCTTATCTAATTTTGAATCAACAACAGGAAGAGCTACATCATGACGTGTAGTAGATACTAAGCCTAACTTATACAAATCATTTTCTAATTTGCAAGTTGCTATAGTAGCTCCACTAGGTGCTTTCAATGTACAGTACAGTGGGGTACCAATCAAAATGTCGTTTTCGAATTCGCAGTGAGAAAATTTCAGTTTTGCCAACTTTGAAAGTCTCCCAAGAGCTCAAAAATTGGTGTTTTACCACGAAACTTCTACCAAAACATTATCTTCAAGTTAATTATATGTATGCCTAATTTCAAGGCCAAAAAATTCACCGAAAAAGAGTTATTCAAAATCTACCAACGTTGGTATTTTTTCACTGCTGTCAACTTTGACAGCCTCCCAAAGATTGAATTAATTTTTTTTTGCCGTAAAATTCTTGGAACAGAAACATCTTTTTGTTAGTAACATATGATAAAAATTTCAAGGCCAAAATATTAATGCAAAAAAAGATATTAACAATCTCCCAACATGTGTAGCTGTGGGGGAAACCATTTCATTGCTACGTACTTTGGGTACAGCCAACTTTGAAAGCCTCCCGAGAGCTCAAAGATTGGTGTTTTACCACGAAAGTTTCACTAAAGAATAATCTTTAAGTTAATTATATGTACGCCAAATTTCAAGGCCAAAAGATTCACCAAAAAAAAGTTGTTCAAAATCTACCAACATAGTAGTCAAAGTTGGTAACAATGAAATGGTTTCCCTCACAACTACACATGTTGGTTGATTGTTAATATCCTTTTTTGCATTAATCTTTTGGCCTTGATTTTTTTGTCATATGTTACTAACATAAATAGGTTTTTGTTTCAAGAATTTCATGGCAAAAAAAAATTAATTCAATCTTTGGGAGGCTGTCAAAATTGGCAGCAGGGAAAAAATACCAATGTTGGTAGATTTTGAATAACTCTTTTTCGGTGAATTTTTTGGCCTTGAAATTTGGCATACATATAATTAATTTGAAGATAATGTTTTGGTAGAAGTTTCGTGGTAAAAAATTAATTTTTGAGCTCTTGGGAGACTTTCAAAGTTGGCAAAATTGAAATTTTCTCACTGCGAATTCGAAAACGACATTTTGATTGGTACCCCACTGTACATAAACCAGACTTAATGTTCATTTGTCCACCAGCTTCGTCTAACTTTATAACTGAAAATAAATTTTTCATTAATCCAGGAACGACAATGACATTAGGAATTGTTTTCTTTTTGCCCATTATTTAATATAATAGATGCATCTCCTTCACTAATAACCTCATGGGATGAATCGTCTTCTAAGAAAACTACCTGATTTTTATCTATTGGTCGATAATTAATAAAAGAATTCCGATCGTGGGCCATGTGTTGAGTGGCTCTTGTATCAACATACCAAACTGGATCTTTTCCTTTGGTTAACAAAGTAGTAGCTACGTATAATCTAGCATTATTGTCAGTTACTAGATTAGATTGACCAGACACTCTTTGTCTTTTCTCATCGGCTATTCTTTTACGACAATCTTTAATTCCGTGACCAATTTTTTTACAATTAAAAAACATTTTACTTTCTTTTTATATGAATCAAAAGATTGTTTATTTGAAGAAGCCTCTCCTTGCGTAGGCTTAGAATTTTGGAAAGAAGACCTATAGGGTCCAAATTTCTTTTGACTATATGAAGGACGAGATCGCTTACTTACAAAGAGGGCCTTCATATTGTCATTGCCAAAACCAAGATCTTTTAATAAAATCTCCTCTTGAAGAAGATCTGCAATAAAACCTTGAAGAGTCAGAACTGGTTGTCTCCTCAAAGTTGTTAGATAGGGTTTGTAGCCACTCCACATATTCCTCATCAACGATAAAATTGCATCTTCGTCATCAACAGGACTTCCAATAGAATCTAATTGTTCTAAAATAGAACAAAAATCATGCACATGTTTTGTGACACTACGAGTCTCTCTCATTTTAAGACTTTGTAGTTTATCACGTAAATACATTCTAGAGACAATCTTTTGTCTCGTACATATCACATAATTGTTTCCATGCACTGGATGATAATTTACAATGTTGAATATGACAAACAATTGAAATTTCAAGACAACTGTTTATTATAGACCAAGCTAGAGCATCTCTATCCTCCGACTCAACAATGCTACCTTTGCCAGTGGCAGGTAATGCTTGAGCACCTCTTTCAATTGGTGCTACGGGTTTTGGTTTAGTACCTGCGACTATTGACCAAAACCTCTCCGCTTTGAATAATAATATTATCCGATGTTTCTAGACAAAAAAAATGTCCCATCGAATTTTGTTATGTCTCTATTGTCTGTCACCCTATGAAAACTTGCCATAGTTATATTTATGTTTATTAAAATTTACTTCACTCATAAGCATAATAATTTTTTATATGAAATGTATTCAAAATAACCATTTTGAATATAATAGGTGCTTCTATATGAACTACTGGGTGTTTTAATAAACACACACTAGAAGATACACATAAGAGTTTGAATTGCTCTGATACCATGATAAAATGCTAAAGAGGATTACACATATTACTCAAAGAGACAAATATAAAATAGTATATTTTATTAGAAGTACATCCTCATAGAAGTACATCCTCATATATGAGGAGAAGGATAACATGAAGAGTCAAGGACGTGATCCTTAGAGTTATGATGTACAAGGCTAGTAAGAGACATGACTCCTAGTTGCTAGATCTATAACTTATCTAAATATAATATTTCTAATAAGGCCAGTTTAGATCTACATTGTTGGGACTACACTCCAATCAAGACCAACCCAACAACGACAACTGTGTCATTGTGAAAGGTCAGGGTCCAAAGCTCACTCAACCCACCAAAGAACCAACAACACATGCAAGTACAACAACTTCTCGCGCACCAAGAATCACTGTTCTAGACAACACAAGAATCAACCACTACTAATACAAGTGAGCACCCTAATCCATCCACTCTTCAAATTCTTTGCAATACCTTTTTCCTCTGTAGCCCTATTTTAATCAAGGCCAAACCACATTACCTTCTAATTAGTTTTGTTATGCGCTCTCAAACCCCAACTTTTCTCTCAATGAAAAACCCCATCTTTGCTTTAATAATCGGAACAAGCATACTAATTTATGGTACTATGACCCTTTAAAAACCAATGTTTTCTCTTTGCATAATTTTCAAGACCTCCCTTTGCCTACTCATATCTTTTGTAGAACCTATAACCAAATTTATAAGAGCTTTAGTCACCTCTACAAAGCCCAATTGCACGCACAGAAAGGAAGAAGGGATAAAGACACCATCTTAAAAACCTACCAAAACAATAGCAATTGTTGTGTTTAACAGATGGTAAGCAGAGGAAAAGTGGTGTATGATGCTATCTTGTGGAGCCCCATCAACACCAATATGGAAGACACAATATGGAAGACACAATGGTGTTGATGGAAGGCTTGGAAGACACAATGGAGAAAGAGGCTTATCAAACCAAGAAGACGCAAGAAGCAGATGGAGGAGCAATTCAAGCAAAAGAACAGAGAACTGTGAGTGTTCAACCGAATTGAAAGACACGTCTCGAGACTTCTGGCTAGGAATCGTTGCTATGGAGAACCTCTCTATCGATAAAGGTATGAAGGCAAAAGATTTTAGACCATCTATGAAGAAAGAGGACCTAATCAAATTAGGCATATCAGAGGAGGAAGCAAAAGAGATGTCTCTAATTTGCAAAATTGTATTCCCGCACGTGAAGCAACCACTCTATCCACTAGAAAGGTCATATGTCAAATTTACGCAACATTTTGACTTGACTCAGTTACCTATTAAAACAGAGGTTGATCGAGGCACGAGGCTTTTCCTTGATTATCACATAGCTGTCTACTTTAAAAGACCAACCACAGATTATACCTACGGGGATATACTCACTATGGCAACTAATAGGCTAGCGCATGTGGATATCAAATTGGAGATGGTTTGGCAGAGCCCATCTATATATGCAAAGGACTCCTTTTTTACCTAGGTAATTATATGGGAAATCTTTAAGCTCTAATGGTAAAAAACTAAACAAATTGACCAAAACGGGTGTGTATAAAAATAACAGCATACCCAAGAGATTGCAAATGGCAATCAACAAACACCTATCTAACTACCAAGCCCTCACAAATTGCCCTAAGCACTTAGTGCTCATAACCCTTAACTTCCTGAACCATTTTGAGCGAGTTTTAGACCCTAATTTTTCAGTTAGAGATACATGCTGCTCAAATTTATGTAGTTCACTTTTTTACAAAATCAACCGTAAGATCTTGTAGATATGCAAGTCACCTTCATCTTTACAAAGTTTGGTATCAATCCGAGTTATAAACTGCTTGGATGGGACATAAAAGTGAAGGGTACACCAAGAAATTCACTATTCTCTCACTGCTGAAAATGAGCTTTGACCGACTCTCTTGGGCACATACTATTTTAAAAAGTTGGTGCATTCTTGTCATGATAATGATAATCAAGTTCCCTACGCATGACAACAAGTTTGTATTTTTAGGATAAAAATTGAGTGAGAAAGAGGCCTTGACAAACATTTACTTTTTACTAGTTCACTTGTGACTTTGAGAGAAATCTTACAACTTCCTACAAATTTGATCTTCCATTGCAAAATCAGACATGGTAGGTTGAAAGTACACAAAAGAACACATATAGTAGGAAAAAGAATTTTGGAAAAAAGATGAAATCCAAGTGTAAGATTTGCATTTCAGTAACTACACCCATCCACAAGCGGCCCTCCCAAATGGAACACATGGCAGCTCGTCATTCGCTTGTCACTCTCTTGAGCTGACTTTTCTTCCTCAATTTTGTGACCACCCAGCACTTGTGGATTTTTGTAAAATTGACAATGTGCATTTCTCCAAATCAGACTACACCATTGGATAGCTAACTTGTTTCTACACAAAATTGGCCCAAATTCTGAATCATTTGTGCACTCCTTCCTCAAGATATTTTCAATTCTAAAAATAGGGCGACCTATTTTGAGTCGCCCAAGAAGTTAAGGGTTAAATGGGTTCAAATTAGAGATTTAGGCCCCCTAGTTAGGGTTTTTGCACCTAACCCTAAAAATTACAGCACAACTACATAGGATCATAAGGACATCAAATTCCCATGATTGGGAGTTTCTTTGGTCCCAAAACCTTACAAAAAAACACCTTAACCTTACAAAACACCTCTGCACTTTGACCAACACAATCCCAAACTAAATTAACTAACTAGAGTTTGTTGAGAAAATTTGGGCAACGCTTCCGCGTCGTGCCCAATAATCCAAATTTTTTGGCCCTAATTTACACACAAACTACTTATTGGCCCGGTGAAAATTGGACAACGCTTCCACGCAATATCCTTCACCGGTTCAATTTCATACAACATTACAACAAAGCAACAACACAACAACCAAGCAGATACTCAAACAACTCAAAACGATTAGGAAAAAATCAAATAAATACACAACAAATCTTTGGGCAATTAAAATTACCTAATTAAATGTTTGATTCTTCACTAACCTTCTAACAATCACCAAATCTCAAAAGATTGATAAACAAGCCTAAAAATTGGAATAACAAGAGAAGGGTATAACTTTTTAAAATAGTATGTGCCCAAGAGAGTCGGTCAAAGCTCATTTTCAGCAGTGAGAAAACAATGAATTTCTTGGTGTACCCTTCACTTTTGTGTCCCATCCAAGCAGTTTATAACTTGGATTGACACCAAACTTTGTAAAGATGAAGGTGATTTGCATATCTACAAGATTTTATAGTTGATTTTGTAAAAAAGTAAGCTACATAAGTTTGAGCAACATGTAACTCTAACAAAAAAAATCAGGGTCCAAAACGCGCTTAAAATGGTTCAGGAAGTTAAGGGTTAAACCAAACGCAAATAAAATACAAAGCGGGAAATTGTCTAATCAGCTAGAATGCCGTGTTTAGTCAAGTACAAACTACCAAATAAACCAAAACTTTAGCGGTAAAGCTTTCCGCTAAAGTGGACCGTCTCGACAGTTCACAAAATGGTACACTTCAGTAGCTAGAAACAACCTTCTGTCTACAAAGATTGGAAACCCCATACTTTATCTCATCTCTTCGATTGAATTGCAGAGAGATGTTCTCATTGAGAGTTTTAGACGTGGATATGACTATGAGATTGCTAGTGTACAAAGATTAAAGAAGAAACATGGGGGTGGCTTATCTCAATTACACCAAATCAAGCCAACAGAATCATTCAGTATCTTGTTCCATATAAACAAAAATTCATGCAGGTAATCACGCCGCACGCAGCTAAAGCAGAGAGAAAGAGTTGTGGGGAAGTATTCACGAAGGAAAAAATCAAGAAGAAGAATGATACAATGCTATGTCTTTGTGGTCTCCACAAAATGAAGAAAATAAAAGATACGAAAGATTCCATCAAAGCGGTTTATGGAGAATTCAATGTGGCATCTTTCTACTTCTCGAGACAAGTAGGATTTTTTCATAGAGGGATGGCAAATGTCCAATGCCTCAACGCCATTTTCTATAAACAAAGGGAAAGTAAGACCGAAGAGATCTTTGGAAAACCTGTGAATTTTGTACCACAGCCGAAGAGTTTAGAAGGAGCAATAACACCCACCAAAGAGGGGTGTAAGAGCGTGAAAACGCTCTTTAGTTTCATTGTCTTGTATTGTTGCTTTTATGAGTAGATAGTTCAGAAGCAATGCAATCTTAGAGTAATTTAGTGGAATTAAAATAATTAGGTTGTGGACACAATATGCATGTTAAAAGATGATTTTTGTAAGGCCTTTGATAGGTCATTTACCATCAAATTCAAGTTTACATTAAATTTGGTGTGAAAGGAGTAGTGAAGGATAAAAACCCCTAGGGGATCCAAAGAATGACGAAGAAGGACTAGAAGAGGAAAGAAATCCCCTAGTGAATCCAAAGTAGAAAAAAAATTAGTTGCTTGATTTTGGGTTGGATGTTTTAACATTGGCCTTGCGTAATTAACATTTGATGTTTATGATTGTGTTTGTGACTTGATTGCTTTGATTTTTTCTATCTAATTTCGTGGTGGTGTTTGTAAGTTACATTCATTTGTGGAGGTAGTGGTGTGCTTCAAGAATGGGGCGCCGTGGAAGTTCGGAGCAACGTTAATTTGTGAAGGCCTTAGATTAGGGCTTTTGAGCATTAGAGTTAGGGTGAGCCGCCTCTTTAGCGGCTTCTTCTCTTGTACTTAAGAGCTTGTATTCAGGCTTATTGAAATCTACTCAATCTATCTTGATTCATCTCAACATGTCTTTTCTCTCTTCCTCTTCTCCTTGTGATGATCAGTTGTTAGGAGAAAGAAGGCCGTGAGCCTCCTTCCCACTCTATTTGATCTCCTCTTTCATTCTATTAATAATTGCTTTGAACCTCATATGTTGTGTGGTGCTTTTTCTTATCTATGGAGCGTCTCTCGGTATTTTTTCCATCAGTCCCTCGTTCCTTGTCCAAGTAGAGCAAGATTTGATAGGTAGGTAGATCTCATGTAGGACTTTTCAATGGTAGTAAGCACATTCAATTTGGAGCTACAAAGAGTGAGATATACACTCCTAAAGTTGAGGTGTCAAAGGAGTTTCCCAACCAGCGGCCGGAAAAAAAGTCTCAGTTTTCTAGTGATCCAGCGGGGGGACTTCTCCTCATTCTCTTCTTATTCCTCATCCTCTTTTAGTCTCCTTGTCTTCCTTGTTCCTCTCTTCATGTGATTTGCTTTAATAACTTCGTGTGACCAAATGCCACTTCCATGGTGTGTTTTTGCACTCACAAGGAGCTAGAAAAATTTGACTTTAGTGACATCACCAAAGCAATTGTTGATACACTTGAGGCAACCTGAAACCCACCACAAATCATAGGGAAGAGCAACATGATAACCCATAATGACATAGATGCATTGGTTGAAACTGCTATGGACAAAAAGAATGGACAACTCAAAATGGAGCTCAAAACGGAATTGCACAAGGAGATAGAAGACTCTAAGATAGAGGTGTCTCAAGTAGCAGACGTATGTGAAGAGAGAATCACCAGAAACCTAACAACAGGTGTGAAATTCCAATTGGCAAAAATCAAAAAGCAACTAGCTTTGACGTCAAAAGCGGTAGACTTTATCTTATCCCCAGACTATCTACAGTTGGAAAACTAGATTGAACAAACAATCACATAGTTTGTCCTCAAAAAATATATATTCACACGAAAAATAAATAAAGAAAAACCAAAGAGAAAATCCAAAAAATGTTGAACTCCAACATATCAAAAATCACAAAAAAAGAAGAAAAAAAAAAAAAAAAAAAAACCCAGAATTGAATAAGGTATTTAGAAATACCAAAAAGAAATACAGAACAACAAAAACAAAAACAAAAAAATACTCCAAACAAACACACCAAAAAACTTACTGAACAATACTACCTACCAATCACAAAATACAAAACAAACCATACAAAAACTTCACAGAACCAAAAACGTTACAAAAGATGAAACAAGCAATTATTACATATTACAAACACGCTTTTACACCACTTTTGTATCAACAAGACATTTACACAAATACAATAAAAGTCCTAAAACCGCCAACCCAAAATACAATAAAGCAACTATTCAAAATAAAAACACACAAAACTACCATTTACACCAAAAAAAACCCCCAAAAAAAATCTAAGGTGGACTCGGCCTCCCAGCCTTGCTCAAAACCAATTAAATAAATCTATAAATGAAGAAAATAAGAATAACAAAACCACTCTAAAACACTAAAACAATACCACATATAATTATACTAACAAACAACAACAAAAAACATACAAAAGAAACACGAAACACTCAAATTACATAACAAACTTAGTCTCCACAAAAAATAAAAAACAACAAAGCACAAATTACAAAAAAAGAAAAATTCTCTTCCAAAATAAAATGTTTTCGCTACACTTTCTACTAATACTTAGAGGAGACATTGAAACCAATTTGGGACGCATGCCCAATGCTCTACGGACACACCCATTTAAACACAAAAATAGGTGTAAAATGTACTTCATACCATGTACAATCAAATTACAACCTAAATACCAACACCTAGCTAAACAATTTTTCCTACCATAAATTTAACACATCCAAAACACCAAGACACAATCACCAATTATCTACATCTTTCAAAACACATTTATCAAAATCAACACCATCCACCTCCACGTATATTATATGCACTTATCACCACAATCAATCCATTAATAGAGACATGCAATCATTTACTAGTACAAATTCCAAAATAGTCTGGACAACATTACTTTTAGAAGAGATGACCTTACTACAGAATCCACCCGAAAGACACATCAGAACCACACACTGATGCACACAATTTACACAAACAAATCAAAACATTAGTAATCCCTCGAGGAGGTCACTCTTTGTTTCTTTTGAGTATCACCTGTGAACAAAGGGTATTTAAAAGTACCCTAAAAACTAATAATAATTTTACTATAATTAGTATTAATTCAAGAATATTCTCATTTTTATTCTTGTAATGAATTGCGAGCATCCTATATTAAAGTAAATCATTTATAAAAATTATCTTCAAAGATTTATTTGGACCCTATCTTTGTTTGCACGTTACGTAATATTTGGAAGTGACCTCCCAGAGATTAATCCACCCAACACCATTCACATGCTGAGTCACGCCAATCCCAATGTAAAATCCCCTCAAGACCTATGTGTGTCCTATTCCATCAACTAATATCAAAGACACCAAACAAATCTACAATTATCACTATACAAGAAACTAAACTAAACGCAAAAAAATCCACAGAATACATACAATATCTACTTCCACTATATAAATTAATAATTTAACAGTACACATGCACTTACAAGATGTATGCAACAAAGAATTCCATACACACGTGCAAGAGGTGAACTTCTTACACTTATAAATAAAAGATACGCATACCATGGAAACATCACTAAAATTCCTACTCCAACAAAAATCTCACCATACTTACAAATAATAGAAACAAATAATCGACCTTTACAATCATGGTTAATAATAGACATTTACATGCCATCACATGAAGAAGATACACAATCTATACCAACGGTTCAGCAAAACATAACACAACAAATCACATATACATTTTATGTGGAGGTTTTAACAAAGACATAGCCCTAATTGGGCGTCAAAACGAATAAAATACAACACCACCACAAGTAGAGGATATAGAATGGCGTACATTTACGGATAACGTGCAATTCACATACGTCCCCACGAACATCCCATGCTCTAGATAAGGTGGTCAAAGCTACAACCAAACTAGCATAATAGATGCATGTTACATTAAAACACCTAACAATGCTTTATACACATCAACCACAAACAATTATCATAACTTAAATACAGACCACTCCCTAGTAACATTACATATACCACCAAATACCTTACTAGCTCATTCTACACCACCAACAATAGATAAACCACCAAGGATTCTAAATCCTATCCCATGTGAAAATATTGAGAAATTCAAAACATAATTCTTTGAAGAAAATGCACTTCAGATAAACGAACTTACCAACACACTAATAAATGGTCAACTAACAAACAATCAATGGCAAACATCTTGTACAAAACTAGACCATGTAATACAAAATATTTTTGATAAAATTCAAGAAACTTGCAATAACTGATATTTAACTAATTATGGACTATTGTGCTAATTATGAACAAATTCATACAATTTATGACGATGAAACACGTCCAAAATTTGTAGATAATGCCCAAAATAACGTAGCAAAAATTGGAAAACACTTGAATACGAAGAAATTCAAACAAATTATGAACATATTCATAGAATAGTATCCGTGGCCTACCAACACTTTCTCCACAGAAACCAACTGAAGCCCATTAAAACAATTAATGTAGTGAAAACTAAGGGCAACAAGTCAAAGAAAAGTGTCGGCGGGCCGACAACAATATTACTTCTAAACTAAAGTATACCCTAAACCCTAAACCCTAAACCCTAAACCCTAAACCCTAAACCCTAAACATCTGGCAGAGATCACCCCAATAAAATCCAATTCAAGAAACAGATGAGTGCTAACACAGGCCATAAATACCAATCATACAATTGAAGCTCATTTGGAAAATGAAATTCCCTCGCATATTGAATTGATGTCTGTACAAGTCCATGAGCAGCAAAGCTCAATTCGAATAAGACATACAAGATAGTCCCCTACGAAAGACTGTCAAAAAAGTATTGGTCGGCAGCCGATACACAGTTGGATTCAACATCCAGCTATACGCCGATATATATCCTGCAGGCTAGGGGTATCGGCTGGCAGCCGACATCGGTAGAATTAAACATTTCTACATGCTCCTGACCAGTGAGCTAAGGCCACCAAATTGGCCAACAAAACACATACACTACTTCATACCTTCACAATTCTAAAACCTTGGTGCCTAAAAATTTGCAATACCGCTATGAACAGGGCGAAACTAAAACATGTGCTAACCAATGTTCCGCAGCTACTTTCACAAAACCCGCCGCCAAACAAAATTTCCTCGAGGTGCTGCCAATGTGAAAACTAGGATTGGCGGTTGCTCCCCACCGATGCGGTGTCCGAAACTTCAACCACATCGTTCTGCGCTGTGACGTAGAGAGATGTATGTGATGATATCTCAATGACTTCGTTCCTCGCGCTTTCAGGCGCTGATGTCCAAGAAGAATCGCAGAAATCAAGGAGCACGCACCCGCAAGCCTGGTATATCACCGGCACGGCCCGAAGTATATCTGTGGATGGACGATTCACAAGGTCAGCCACATCATTCCACGCAATGCCAGAATGAGCCTCCAGACGTGCAGTAGAATTGTAGACAAACCACAGGTATCCAGTCAATGCGCCCAGAGTCCCGAGATGAGGAGGGAGAGGTGGCTCTGCTTAGGGAGGGAGTCTAGAGTAATGGAGAAGGCTTTGCAAAAGATTCACAGATATAGAGAAGGCCAGGTGATGAACAAGAAAAACAAGGGAGGTGAATGAGAGAGGGAAAGCAGTAAATTGTGAAAGAGAAGAAGCTCACAAATCCAAATATTGAAATGTTGGATGAGGGGGCTGCGGGAAATGAATTGCACTCTCATGTCAGCCGCCATTCCACACAAAGTACGTAGAGTAGCCTAGAGCGCTATGTACCTTGCCCTCTCAAGTGCATGCATTCACAATGATGGGTATTCATTGTCCCTGACTATATTCAATTCCAAATCTAAATTCTAAAAGTCATCATAGACACTTATACATATCAAATCTCACTACTAGACTTCCATATATTACATAAAATGAAAAAAGAAATAATTCATCTTTGATTTTGGTAAAATTGGCTAAAAGCACAACGCTAACATTGATGGGTATTCATGGTCGTTGATTGTATTCAATTACACAATCAAATTTTGGATTTTGGAATTACTTAATATACAAAATTAAGTATTTATCGTTGATATTTGTTTCATTTAAACTATCAAGTCTACATTACTCTTATGTAGCTTTGTATGAATTGAGATTTGGAAAAATCGCAAACCCTATATGACCGCATTCTCTATCCAAGTGTAGAACGTCTCACTTATGAGTGATAAAAACATAGTTCAACAAAGAACATAATTGTATATTATGATGTACTTCATATGAATATTCAAAACATTTGTCTCAAAATTCATTTACAAATAATCAAAATGCATTTGGTAAAATCCAACCATAGAGATTATACATGACAACATTCACATATGATAAACATCAAACATATAACATATGACAAACATCAAAAATCAAACATTATATGAAATGCAGATTAAAAAATTTACGTTAGTAGCAAGGCAATATGCGGACAAAGGTAGGTTACCATTATGAAGATCTTGGGAGCAGTGGAATATATACTAGCTACAAAATAAGGCAAGATGTATCCTTGGCGGTAACGTTCTCTGGATTGTTTAGTGCAGAGACGGATTCTACGTTGGTGCGAGCATGATCACGCACCCAGTATGAAATTGGCCAAAATCATTCGACAAGAGTAGAAAGAGTCACTGGCAGGGATTTGTTGATTTCAGCATGGATTCGCTCCCAATATGCTATGCATCCAGCCATCTCCTCAGAGTATCTCTTGTTGCGTGCCATGCCATTCTTCGAGATTTCAACATATTTTGCAATACCATTCTTTATGTAGCTTTGCTTCTCCATGCAATCAGTGGCCCTCGCTTGCTCCTTCTCAACATTCCACTTCCTAGAATTGACCTCGACATCTCCCCACAATGGCTTAAAGGAAACAGGAGCAGGGTCACCAGATGGCAGTCGAGGTCTCCCTTGGTCGTCGGTGGTCCACATTTTGACCGCAGGCCCAGGAGGAAGCTACGATGAATCAGTCGCTTGAGTTTTATATTGCATGACAGGCAGCCACGATCATCTCCGTCCTCTTCCACGTAGAACTTGAAGAGGTGCTTATCGCCGAGTCCATCGATCTTATTAACACCATCATGGTGGTAGTCCTTCACGTACGACTTGAAATCAGCAACTTCTTGAACAAATTCAGGAATGAAGGCCACCGTCTTCTGGGAGTCCATGAAAGCCTTCATGAGATCTCCAAGAACGTATGTATTCTTCCTCTTGATAAGCTGGAGTGATAGCTGAAGTGCGCGTCAATATCCTCATGAGTATGACCTACAATCAAGAATCCAACGGGCACTTCCTTGAAGATGCGTCGAGCTGTTAACAATGAGCAGAAGGCCATCAGGAAACGATTTTTATTATCTTTGGCTGAATTGTCAAGTTGCAGAAATAGCTTCTTGGGTAGTGGTACCGCCGGGCATCCAGGGCATGGTGGTGGCGTGGGATGACCCGAAGCAGGAGGAATGGACGAAAAACACCTTGACTTTCCGTGTAGGAGAGCCTGGAAGAAACTATTTTGAGGAGGAGTAGGAGACAGTTCACCTGGATTGAGACCACAGTGAACAAGTCAGTCGAAGAAAGCTGGAAGCATATCGGCCGGCAGTCAATACATGCTCAAACGGAAACCTCAGACATCCAAAGAAAGAAATTCAGGGACATGCAGAAGTCCGTAGACTTGGGGGAGTAGGGAGAAACTCACGGGACTCTGAGACAGGTGGTCGTTCCAAAGCTTGCAATACCCGACACAGAGAGGACATAGTGAAGTTGGAGTCGCCCGGCCAGAGTGCTGTCGAATAATGTGCGTACGCACCATCACCATAGCCATGCGTCAACATGCCAGTGCAAGAGATGGGAATCTGGCCAAGTCATGCAGTGGCCTTGGTGATACGTTGCATTCTGGGAATAGCCGTCTTGGTTGTATCCATCTTGTCGTGAATAATACAGAGAAACTCGGACGGATTCTGCACAGATTGAGCACTCCAACCGGCATATATATTTCGACAGGCCCTCTGATAATTCAGATGATGCTCTCTATCATCCACCAAGGACTGCCACTCATCACATCCTCTTGGGTATTTGGAAATGCATTCAACCAGAAAGTCACACTCGGTGCACTTCGAGAAGTTGCTCCCAACAGCTTTCACTGCGACATCCTTGAAGTGATTCTTCCAGAGCTGACTGATGGTGGATTGCGAGACATGCCTACGTTTGCACTTCTCATTCACATGGAATGCGACCACTATGGACGAGTCAATTTGTGATAGCAGAATATGTATCGGCCGGCAGCCAATACAGAGTGGTGCAACGACCAGAACGCCATGAGGAGATGACATCATTTATTCAAGAAAAGTGAGTTGGACCGCATCGGCCGCCAGCCGATTCTGTGCCACTGGCAGACAAGTACAATCAAGTGCACCGAGGTATAGCAGTCGATGCACTCACAAATTTATCCTGCTCTTGCATGTGGTTCCAATTCAAGGCGGACGACACAACCTTCAAATTATCCACTCGTTTGTTGGCGACGAGTCTGAACTCATTCGGCATCTTGTTACAGTTCTCATCAATGATTTTCTGTAAGGTTGCCTGGGCTTGAATTGTGTGGGGACGAGGTCGAACAACTCCAGAGTTACCGTGAGACCCACTAATACATCCGCCCACCGTAGCATTCTTGTACACGTGGTATGCAGATTTTGAGACTCCGTGAATGACATACCATGCTTTCTCACAGACATCAACATTGGCAAGAGTGATAAACCTCCTTCCCTTCAACGGACCTGCATGAAGTTGACACTGTATAGCATAAGCAGTCTCCCTCCTTGCCTCAAATGAGGAGGCATAGAAATTTCGGCGGAGATTCCTAGTCTCTTCCCAAGGAAATGTCTGACAACACCTATTCCTACAGCAACCTTCTGAGCTGACCTTCCGAACCTCCACTTCCGATGTCTTATGCTTCAGTTTGGATATAGGAGTGAGATCCTTGGGCAAGAGCTTGCGACGCACTGAGCGGTAAGGATTCTTGGGAACTCCTTGGAATCCTCCATCCTCAAATTCCACCATATTAGCAGCATTAGAGCAGAGCGTGACGATCTCGGATAGTAGTCGTCCACCTTCTAATCTAGTACGGCTCAATGGCCAGCGCATCGTGGTCATCATCGTGGAGGGACTCGTGCTTGGACACGAACATAACACCCACGTCGGTATCGCCTAGAATGTTCTCATCGCACGCCTCCTCAGGAAGGCAGACTTGAATCAGTGCTCGGCCAAACACTGTCTGATCCTCGTTGAGGAGCTCACAGTATTTATGCCTCCAGAGGTGGCGATTGGGGTATGGCAGCCCGACATCACGACCAACAACGGCGCTATCACTAGCTGCACTCGCAACACTTTGTCCTTGTGCAATGTCACAGCCTCCACTGGCAACTCTGAAACTAGAGCCATTCCCAAACTCAGGAGGCAGGTCATGATTATCACTGACATCATCAAGGTCATAGCTATTCTCTAGGTTGGGCCGTTGCAACTCCGTAGCGGATCCCGAGGACGAACCACGCCCACAATCGAGCGGAATCTCGCCTGCATGAGCATTTCTAGAGCTACCACAGCCTTCTCCGGGAGGGGAATCATTCGTGCGAACAACATGACCAGCATCTAGGTCGACCTCCTTTGAACAAGGATGTATTGGCTGGCAGCCGACATCACAACGCACCGGTGAAGAAGGGTGGGCAAGGTTCGCAGGCTTGACCTTGTATCCACTCCACAAGACGTAGTGACCAAGGCATTCTCCAAGGACAGTTCGAGAGTTGTTGTCGCAATAAGCTGTGAGCTCATGGAAGTCACGGTGGATAGTGATCAACCTCACCACGACAAAGAAACCGTGCGGGACTAGGAAGCCCTCCCAACTCCCTTTACGTGAGCACTCAACGATCACACCGACCCCAGCACTTCGGAGGTCGGCTCCATCACCATGAAGAAGTGTGACCGCCATGTTCACTGAGAGCATCAGAAATTGGTCGATGGGTTTCTCCTCTGCCATTAGATGTATCGGCTGCCGGCCGATAGGAGTGCAAACTGCGTCAATATCCTCCGCAAAGGGTCTGACAAATCTCTCTTCCCATACGATGTTCTTTCCCACACTTTGACTTAGGTATTTGATGTCTTCAACTGCGAAAGGGAGGATCATCTCAATAGAGTCCGATACATCCAGCACACGCACACTCAGAAGTATCGAATCTCGAGAGACTACCCGATTTATAACAGCACGTCCGACATAGTACAGGCTGGCATGAGTGAGTGCAACGACAACTCCTTTTCCCATCTTCCATCGACCGGATCCACCATTCTTTAGAAATGAAGCAATAGGCTCTGAGTCCATCGCAGCTGCAAATGACCTCCTCATACTAGTATCGGCTGGCAGCCAACAAAGGAGAGTGTCAGACGGTAAGAGTAGAAATTTATAGTCTACCAAGAGTATCGGCTGGCAGCCGATACTGGAGGACGTGTGATTGCTCGATATATGATTCAGGCGATTCCGATTGTATCGACTGGCAGCCGATAGGAGAGAGCGTGTGTTTGAGCGATAGATGATTCAGACGCCTTCTAGTGTATCGGCTGGCAGCGGACAATGGAGTGAATACAAGTTCAGAAATCCACATAGAGTATCGGCTGGCAGCTAATAACTGAGATGATATGATAGTGAAGATACTGAGTAGGGACCTGAAAACTGCTCTGGGTTGGCGTATGCCAGGAGTAGAATTGATTTGAAATTTGCTTGAGGTATCGGTTGTTAGATATTGGCGTATTGGCCGCTGATAATCGGGGTATTGGCCGGCCTTCGATATTGGATAGAACAATGAACTAATAATTGGGAGAACAGAATCCAGATTGGGTTCAACGATTAGGAGAGTGCTTTGGAGGTAAACCAGAATGAAAAAACCTACAAATCAATTGAGATGTTGCGATCAGTTCAAGCGCAGAGCAAAAAAATGCAGAGCTATAGCATCAACCTCAGCAAATCAAGCACGGAACACAAAGAAATCTGAGCAAAAATGGAGCCTCCTGCCAACGCTACTGAAGCCCAAAACAAGATTGCGAGAGTGAATGAGGGAGACAGGAGCTTCCCTATACCAAGTTGGCGCCACTTCAAGAAAATTTTGAATTGCATGCATCTTCTTGAAATGCAATTGAGTGTGACGTGCGTGCATTCTTGGGTGGATGGAATTAGTGAGGATGGATGAAGTAGGCTAGGCGTAGGCTAGGCCAAGAATGGATGTAACGTGTGACGTTTTGGCGGTTGTTTGAAGTGATTGCAAAATCACTCGAGTGGCGAGTTACTCTCTCACTCTCCCTCACTTTCCCTCATTCTTGTTTTTTTTTCTTGGCTCTCTCCTCTCTCTGCTCTCCCTGCTCTCCCTCTCTCCGTCTTTTTTGCCAGTCGATAGTTTTTTTGCAATTGCGGTCCCTGCTCTCCCGGCTCTCCCTCTCTCCCTCACCGCGCTACTCATTAGCCAACAGCTATCGGACGGCAGCCGACAAGAACGCGCGCAGCTTCCACTGCTAGTTGTGATTAGCCGACACGCAAATTGTGACCAGCCGATACAAGATATCGTCCAGCGCATCCACTCTGAGGTAAGATCTTAATTTCTGCTGTCGCATTGAGCATTATTGTATCGGCTGGCAGCCAATAAATGTGATGTATGTCGGCTGCCACCCAATATTCTGCTACTGCCATGTCCTTGAAAGTGCATGCGGTTGAAAAGTTATCAGCTGGCAGCCGATATACACTCACTGGTCCGGCTGTTGAGATATTTAGAATTGGAAGGGCAGTCGTAACTAAATAATGTTAATGTAATCTGAATGTTGCAGTGTATGTCGATGTTTGTCTCTTATCTGCTGGCAACCGATAAATTTGCCTCGAATGTATCGTCCGGCAGCCGACATAGATTAATACTGTGCTTTTGATTGCAAAAAACGTCCTAAGCTGCATTGACTGCTTGGTGACCCGCTTGCATTCACACCGGTTTGCGCCGGGGACATCAAACCTCGAGCTGTATGGTGGGGGAATAAAGTTGTCCAAGAGTGGGACCTCTGCTAGAGTGCTGAGGAAGGCAAGCGAGTTGAGATTTCCGGCTCTAGCAAAGTTAAAGGCTGCATGATTCCGGGACATGGCTCAATCATTGCGATTCATGGCAAAGGCAGCTATGCGGACGTCATGATTTGCCTGATGCCAATCAATAACCCCGATGGTCAGGAGGACTACGTCGCAGTATCGCTTCCGTGGAGTAAATGCACAGAGGCTATATGCGGGTAATAAGCCAAGTCGAGGGGCATGACGTTTTCTACCGACAAAAATACCCCAGCGAGCCTCGAGGACTTCCTCAACTGCTGGGAGGAGCTCAACGAGAATCGTATGGCTGAGAACCAAAAAATCGAGGTTGCGTTGAATAAAGGGAAGGGTTCGGAAATTCCTGCCGGGAGGATAAAGATAAAAGCCTCAAAGAAGAAGAGCGCTACTACTACTGCAGCTGCACCCGAACCATCATCAATTCCTGAGGCTGTTCTTGCGAGAGGTGAAGGGAGTAGCAAGAACAGGGTTGTTCGGACGCTAGGACGCAGACGTACACGTTCGGACGTCCTCCGGACGCAGATGTTTGGGTTTGAGCGTCCGATGACTACGAAAAATATAGATGTTTTACTTTTACTGTCCGGCCGTCCGGCCGTAGGGTAAAAACCGTCCGCTTTGAGGACGGCCCAATCGGACGCGGCTCTTGGAAGACGGCGGACAACATCTTCGGACGCTTGGAGGAGGGTATCCGATGGCGGACGGCCCGATCGGACGCATCTTTTGGAACATGGTCGAACGGCGACGGATTGGATGTTGCTTTTGGAGGACGGGCGGACGGGGCTTCATCGGACACAATTCTTTGAGGAGGACAATGGGCGGACGGTGGACGACCCGATCGGATGCGCCAAGCAGACGGCAGATGGCGGACGGGGCTTGATCGAACACAACTCTTGGAGGACGACAATGGGCGGACGGTAGACGACCCGATCGGATGCGCCAAGCGAACGGTGGATGGCGGACGACCCAATTGGACGCGCTAAGCGGACGGCGAAAGGCGTCAAGTTTTTGGAATTGGAGGGTTGAGTGTTGTGTTGCTTCACCTCAACTCTAATTTTTCTCTCCAGTCAAAGTCAACATTTATTTTGAGATTCACCACGTTTTTTGAGGACTGTCTTAAGTACAAGACTACAAACATAGAATGTTCCTATATTTAATGTGCTTTATATTGAATTCTCTGACAACTATACTTGTCGGAATGGAACCTATCTTCATGTTGTCTCTCCCTTCTTCTCTTTCTCTCCGTTTCCCTACTCCTTCTCGTTTTCCTTTGAATTCTTCTTCTTTGTTTTAAATTTGAAATTTGAAATTTTTGAAGTTGAAATCTAAAAATTAAAACCGTATCATATTTCAAATTATTAAATTATTTTTTCTAAGAAAGTGGTAGTGTATATAAAAATAATAAAAATAATATATATGAAATTAGTAAACACATATGAAATCCGTAAAAGCTATGAGTGTTTGACAACTTGCGTTGAAAAATCAATTCAGACTATGAGGAAAAGATAATAACTAAAAATAAATTTCATTTTCATTTAATAAAAATTTGACTAGTAGAAGAAGGTACAAATGGTCTAAAAATTACAATTGATAATAATTTTGATACGAAATTGAAAAATACCAATTCCAATGATGAAACATTTTTATAAGCAAGAAATATCTTAGTTGTGTCATTGAAAATTCTAAAAATTTGAATCAAAAAAATTATATCGTATATTGTTTATACCATCTTTGTATGCAGATTTTTGTTGTCATAGCTGTCATACAATTGCTAAAAACAAAATTATTCAACATTTTATTTTTCTGTGTAGATCCTACCTACCTTATAAATGTTTTAAAGTTTACAATAATTTAAAAAGGGATGCACGCTTTGACATATATTTTTATTTGTTTTTAGCAAACTATAATATTTTCAATACTTATTGAGATGATGAGTTCACGTGCAATAAATCATTATACATAAAGCATAATGATCTATCTTAATTAATTTTCATGAAAAATTCACGAAAAGTCCATGAAGATTTATTAAGTCATTAGGACTTGCGTAAATTTTCAATAGTTTCAAATGAGGCTACATAGTCCTTCAGAGGTTAATTTTTTCAAAAGATGTTTCCTTTTTGTAAATTTGTAATAGAAAATATATTTTCATATAACCTACGAACAATACAAAGATAAATTTTTATGCCACTTCAAAATATACACTACTTCAAAACTTGTTGAGTTGCTTTGATAAAACATAAATTCACTTCAACATAAATGAATTCATTTCCTTGTTCCTTAAGAAATTTGTGTCAATACTATTCTAAACACAGCATATTATGGGGACAAAAATAACTGGTATACAACATGCCTTGGTATAAAGAGATTTTTGTACATAGTTTTTAAAATGTACGTTCGATTGTGATTTTATCCAAGTTTGGATACGTTTTGAAGTTGTTACGGGGCTCTGAAGTTTCTGCAATTGGCCGATAGCCGTCGACCAGGCGCCGTCCGCCATCGCGGCCGTCGGATCTGACATCCTGCAAGGCTTTGAGAAGGCCGTTCGAACCTTCAGAGGCCCATAACTTCGTCAAAACGTATCCAAATTGGGCGTATGAGATGTTTTTTGGCATCTATAGAAAATGTAAATGCCTAAAAACATCTCATACGCCCAATTTGGATACGTTTTGACGAAGTTATAGGCCTCTGAAGGTTGGTTGGCGGAGAAGTTGCCCACAAGTTGTCCGATCAGGCGGACGGCCGCCGCTCTCCGCCGCATCCCAGTCGGACGGCCGCCGCCCAGGCAGCTGACCCCTCCCGCTCCTACCATTGTCCCTTCTCCCTTCTCTTCCCAACTTCCTCTCCTCCCCAACTCCCTCCCCTCCCTAACTCCCTCACTTTCTTGGTAGAACAAAGGGTCCTTCAAACTTTCTGTTTCAGGACGTGCAATCTTGCACGTGTAGGCCAAATCGGGAAATTTCTGACACGTGCATTAATAGTCAAAAGAATGTCCGAAAGATTCTCTGGCGGAAAGGACCGGATCTACTCCAGAGAGGGGTATACGTTTAAACTATTGAACTTAAAGTTATGGGCATACGTTTAAACTATTGAACTTAATAGTTTCCTTTTTAAGTTTATAAATTAAAGTTTCGGGATGGTGGTGGGAAATTAAGTTATTAGAGAGAAACAAAGGAATGAAATTTGGATGGGGGGGTGGTAGATGGAAATTACAAACAAAAGATGGAACAATAATATTAAATAGGAGGGAAACTTGGAATCAAAATAAAAAAATAAAAAAATGGAAGATAAAGAAGGTAAGTAAGGCGAGGAGACAAGATTTAGAAATTAAATTTCAAATAAAATAAGATGGGGATTGAAATTGTGTGTGGGGAGGGATGACATGTTAATTATAATTGGAAGATAGTAAATTAAAATTAGAAGTTAGGGATGGTGGATAGGAATTAAAATATGAGGGATGTAGATAGGAATTATATACAAGGGGGGGGAGTAGAGGAGGAACTAAAAAACAAGGACCGAGTCATATCAATAGGGTGAAGGTTATAATAGGGAGGATAGATGAAGGGATGGGATTAGGAAATCATAATTTTAAAAATATTAGACGAAGATTGAAAGTGTGTGAAGGGGGAGGTACATGCTTATTGAAAATGAGGAATGGTAAATTAGAATTAGAAGTTGGGGACGGTGTACGGGAATTAGAAAACGAGGTATAGTATAATAGAATTAGAAGTCGAGGATGGTATATAGAAATTTAAAAACAAAGGATAGTATATTCTAGAATTAGAAGTCGGGGATGTTAGGTGGAATTTATATTTTATGATAAACAACATGGGAAATTTTGTTTAAAAAATAGTGATGGAATACAAGTGTGTGAGCAAAAGCAACCATTTCCATTGAATACAAAATATATGTGGATCATGAATATATTTAATTTCCAATGTAAATGTTAGGAGAATTTTGTAAGAGAAAAGCATAAAACTTAGAATGGATGGATATATACAACAAATGAGTCCTTTGCATGTTCCAAGGGATTTTGTGCGTTTTTAAATTTAAGCGTCTATTTTTTATAAGGCACATACTATAAAAAATAGAGATTTATAAGATTATGGAAAAAGAAATGTATGCACATCTATTGTACAATGATTGACATGGTCCTATTAAATCATTTCAATTCTTCAAGTAAATGCTACAATGATTTTGAAATAGCGGGCATCCCCTTTTAAATTATTGTAAATTTCAAAACATTTAGTAAGTAGGTTAGATGAACATTAAAAATAAAATGTTGAATAATTTTATTTCTAGCAATTATATGAAAGGTATGACAAAATAAAATTGCACACAAAGAGGGTATAAATAACGTATGAAATTTTATTTTTGACTCAAAATTTTAGAATTTTAAATAAAACAAATAGGATATATTTTTGTTTATGAGAATGTCTCATTATTAGAATTGGTATTTTTTCCAATTTCATATCAAACCTACAATCAATTGTATTTTTATACCATTTTTACCTTCTACTAGTTATATTTTTATTTAATGAACATGAAATTTAGTTTAGCTTTTTTTTTCCCACATACTCTGAATTGATTTTTCAACGCAAGTTGTCAAACACTCATAGCTTTTACGGATTTCATATATATATTTACTAATGGCCCCCAATGAGGAGGTTGTGGGTTCTATTCCC
This sequence comes from Pohlia nutans, assembly GCA_022496805.1. Taxonomy (NCBI): domain Eukaryota; kingdom Viridiplantae; phylum Streptophyta; class Bryopsida; order Bryales; family Mniaceae; genus Pohlia; species Pohlia nutans. The sequence goes on along the minus strand of CM040106.1, from coordinate 4,299,419 downwards.
CATGCCGGAGTGGTGCTACGACCATAGTCCATCCAACTATGGTGGGGGGTTCTTGGACCTTATTATATGGGTACCTCAAAGTCCTTTGGGGTGATACCATGTCCGATATCTTCAAGGCACTAGTGGCTAGCTAGGAACTAGTATTGTGTGTCACTATAGTGTCCATCCTCGAAAGGGGAGAGTAGTATTGCTCCAATGTCCCCTTGTCTAGTGGGCATCGGGTCATTGACATTACGAACGGACAATTTATTCACGTCGGCCCCTTGCTAAAAAGGGACCGGAGTTTCTATCTATCTATCTATATATATATATACATTCTTTTCTTAGAAAAAAGAATTCAATAATTTCAAAATTTCAAAATATTTTCAAAACTAATTCAATAATTTTTAGCCATTGTATGATAGCTATGACAACAAAATTTTTCAAATAAAGATGGTTTAAATAATATATGATATTTTATTTTTGATGCAAATTTTTAGCATTTTCAATGACACAACTAAGATATTTCTTGCTTATAAAAATGTTTCATGATTGGAATTGGTATTTTTCAATTTCATATCAAAATTATTATGAATTGTAACTTTTTTACCTCTTGTACCTTCTTCTACTAGTTAAATTTTTATTAAATGAATATGATTTTTTTTTTTAATTATTATCTTTTCCTCATAGTCTGAATTGATTTTTCAACACAAGTTGTCAAACACTCATAGCTTTTCCGGATTTCATACATATTTACTAATTTCATACATACATATATATATACATATATTTATACATATATATACATATATATATATACATATATATATACATATATATACATATATATATACATATATATATACATATATATACATATATATATGTATGTATATTTTATTATATTTGTTTTTATATACAGTACTAATTTTTTAGAAAAAAATAATTCAATAATTTGAAATATGGTATTATTTTAATTTTTAAATTTGAACTTCAAGAATTTCAAATTTCAAATTTAAAACAAAGAGAAAGGATTCAAAGGAAAACGAAGAGTATGGAAACGGAGAGAAAGAGAAGAAGGGAGAGACAACTTGAAGATGGATTCCATTCCGACAAGTATTGTTGTCGGAGAATTAAATATAAAGCACATTAAATATAGGAACATTCTTTTTTGTAGTCTTGTACAGAAGACAGACCTCGAAAAACGTGGAGAATCTTAAAATAAATGTTGACTTTGACTGGAGAGCAAAATTAGAGTTGAGGTGAACCAACACGAAACTCAATCTTTTGAGAAACCTCGAGTTCCAAAAGCTTGACGCCTTTTGCCATCTGCTCGGGCCGTCCGTCTGAGTATCCGCCGTCCGTTTGGCGCGTCCAATCGGGTCGTCTCCCGTCCTCCTTTCGCCTTGCTTGAAGAGTTGCGTCCGATAAGCCGTCCGGGGTCTTCCAAAAGCAACTTCCGATCCGGTCATCGCTTCCTATTGCCGTTCGATCTCTTCTCAAAGAGGTGCGTCCGATCAGGCCGTCCGCAAGAGAGTTGCGTCCGATCGCCGTCCGCCAGGTCGGACGGCTAGGTCTTCTTATAGAGTTGCGTCCGATCGGACCGTCCGACCTAGCTGTAAGTTGGCCTCCTCCAAGAGAGTTGCGTCCGATCTGGTTGTCCGTCTGATTGACCGTCCGACATGGTTAAAAAGCCGTCCGCCGAGGTCATTCGGAATTTACCTCGCGGATGTTGCGTCCGAGTGTCCAGACGATACGTTCGGACGTCCGGACGTCAATTTGGACGTGATTTTGTTCAAGGACGTCCAAAATGACAACCCTGAGCAAGAAGCGCAAGAGTAAAGCGAAGCCGAAGAGTAAGACGGTTCTCCTCACCTTGGACGACGCATTGGCTCGGGCCAACAAGCTGTCCATAAAGACCAAGGACGAGGAGGTGGAGGCCATCTACAAGGCACTCGATGCTAGGCTGTCCCGTTAGTTTCCTTACAAAAAGCATCGCCTTCCAAGTGTCATCCCTTCTCACTGTTACACATCGCTCCCGACACGTTCAAGTACTGCAGGATTGCAAAGGAGCGCCTGTCGCAGGTTAGTGCTCCATTCATTATTTGTATGGTAGTTTGGCCATTTCCTGGTATAGGCTGCCAGCCGACATGTTTGAAAGCACTTACAAGTGGTATGAATCTAACTATGCCTGCCATTGTTATCAGGTCAAGCAAATTTACAAGGGATATAGATCCATCAGGAAGAAGCCGGTGATTCATGCTGTTCCCTTGAACAAGAGGCCCACGACGGACGAAAACGGCATTGATATTGTTATGGATAGTATGTCGGCTGAAGGATCCAAGGTGATGGTTGACGGTGTTCAGGTTGATTGGTGGAATTCGTCTGACGTCCATTGGTACATTATAAGGGGGGCAACACACCATCACAGCTTGCCACGAGCTTGCCTAAGAGCTCCCCATTGGATCGGAGGCTAAGAAGGACCTGCTGAAGTTCCATGAAGGATAGCTCCTGGGCTGTGTACACCGTCCACTACCTTCTTTCTGTCCGTGGGAGGTTTAAGAAGTCAAACCTCAACGCAGAGGCCCACGTAACACTGTCGCTCTCCTATCCAACGCCTAATCCGTAGAAAGACCTTTTTGGTGGGTTTAAAAAATTTACGGGCATCCCAAACCCTTGGACTGGAACTTCATAACCCGGGAGGGCTCGATCGACTGGAACGGTGGCTTATGTGGTGTCAACCACACGCTCCTGGTGCACCTTCTGAAGCCCTCCCTGTCTGCAAAATTGTCCACTCTTGTAAACATCTGGGGCGGAGGCAACGTCTCTGATATTGCTTTGGTACGCTATATACTCCTAGTCTACTCTTGCATTGTGTTTTGATTCATCTGCTTGTCCGTCTCGTATCGGCTGCCGGCCGACACTTTTCTAATGTTGTTGTTTGCTTATGTAGCGGGCCGGTCGTCCGGTTCTGGAGTTTGTGCGGAGCGACACGGATGTGGCGCTGGCCAAGAGCAGGGTGGAGGAAATGAACTTGAACCTCGTTCCGTGTCCTGCGTTTACCCCGCGACCCAGTGCGCCAATCTTTGGCTTCCGTCCTCCCCTTCCTGCTGCCCCGGTCGATCCATCTTTAGGCCCGATGTCGGCCGGCGGCCGACAGCCGGACATCAATGTCACGGAACTTCATAAGGAGGACTCTCCCGGGCAGGCACAATCGAGTGGCCTCCCTAAAACACCGGGCATGGACATACATCTCACCAAGGACGAGCTAGAGATTCATGATAGTGAGCCTTCTTTGAAAAAGAAGAAGAAGGCTCGATCTTCCTCGCTTGGGGGGAGAATGGTCAGTCGATGCAGGTGGATCTTCAAGCCGCTCCACCCTCTGAGGAGATCGGACGGCATGGGAATGGGGTGCTCAAGAAGACTCTCGTTTTTACTGAGGGCTCGGGGAGTGTCGGCGGCCAGCCGACAGGACTTGTGGCACCTGCTAAGGGCTCTCATGGAGGGCCAACTCCTTTATTGGAGACACATGTCTCCGCTTCATTGGTTATTAAACTTCCTCCTCTTTCGCAACGACGGGTTAAAGGGGAAGCCACGTTGAAGGGAATGGAGACTGCGATGGAGGGTGTGGATGCTGACTTTCCACCGAATGCAACAGAGATGGATAGGACGAACGAGTAGCTATCTCCAACTCCGGAACCTGCTCTATCTGGAGGTTTGTCTTAGAGGACCTCCACTTAGTCACTCGCTTGTATTTCCTTAGATTTCATTTATTTCTGCGTTGATGGTGTAGCATTTTTAGCCTTGTTCATCCTATCCTCTTGGTTGGGTTGTCGAGGACCATTGTGCTCTTTGGTCTAGCTTCTACATAGATTGTATCGGCCGTCAGCCGACAGAGATACTTATGTCGCCTACCAGCCGATACATAAATATTATCATGAAACTTTCGGCTCTATTACATATATATTTATTCTCCACCTATGGAGTCTTATGTTTATTATGTTTACTCTACCGGCAGACTCTTCAGAGGAGGAGCAGGTGGACTACGGTGATGATTATAGTGCTGGTAGCAATGCTTCCGAGGCTGAGGACGATGATGAAGGCAGCACTGCCATGGCGCCTGCAATTGCTTGTGCTCATGAGGTAGTCCCCCTCGAACACTTTATTGTTTTCGACGTTAACGGGAGGCTGATTCATTAAAAAACCCTCGAGAATTGTAGCGGGGCCTATACGTTAAATGAAGAAGAGTGAGGATTGAGCTAGGCCGGGTCTGATGCAGTTGTTGAATTTTTGTATTGATGCTCAATTTGTGATTCTCTTCTTGTAGTGCGTGCAAGACGATAACCTCCTTCCTAGGATGAAATTTATTCATGAGCACGTCCCTCGCCTTCCTGAAGATTGTCTGACATTGAGCCAGAGTTGTTGTAAGGAGAGTAAATATAGGAATTCTAAATATCCCCAGAGGCCATTTTTGCTGAAGCCATTGTCCGTGTTGCTTAAGCGGAGTCTCAAGCTGCAAAGCCTTGGTGCCAATGAATCCAACACCCTTCTTGTGGATGACAGCTCGTACAAGAGTGTTTTCAACAATCCATTCAACGCCGTTCACCCTCCTAGGTGTACAATGCGTTCAGAGACCAAGCCTAGTGAATTGCCATTTTTTACTAGTACTCTTCAGCCCTTCTTTTAGAGGTTGTACCAGTCAGGGATGACGGTTCCCGAGTTTTGCGGAGCCAATAGCAAAATCGGGAAGGGTCGCCTGCTACTCCATCACCCAATGCACAAAGTGTACAAGGAGCTTGTCCCTTATTCTACTCTATGATTGAGTATGCATCCTCCATTTTGTCTTTTTTTTCATGGAGATTTTTCAAGTCAAGTCTCCGGTCCAGAGTTTTTTTACACTCCATCTTGTTTTTGAGCGATGGAGATTTTCAAGTCAAGGCACCCGGCAACCTCGATGTGGATGTCCATCTGCATGTCGGCTGCCGGCCGATACGCTGCTTAGGATATTTTGACACGTTGTAGAGTTCATATATATGTATATATTTGATAGGCCACGCGTATATGTGTCTATATTTCGTAGAGTAGTGCTTATACTTATCAAACTAAACTGTACAATTTTGAGAACTCATTTTTGATATTTTTGTATTATCACTTTACGTGGAATGACTATTTCACATTTTAATTCAACCCTATATCTTCCTCCCATGTCTCAGTTGCATGTTTTGCTCTATTCCCATCTTCGTCGTGGTAGCTGAGTTCATTATCTTTTCTTGTATTATCTGGCTGCATGTTGTCTGCTTGCAACTCTATTCTAGTCGTATCGGTTGCAAGCCGATATTGTTTTATCTTTTCATGTTTCATATATTTTGTCTCTATGTTCAGGGAGACTTGTACATGGATGCTGATATCGCTCAACCCCATCCAACGAAGAAATGTGTTGTCCTCTGTGTCGCTGGATTGCTTTGCTACATCAATCCGAATGTTCAACCTGACAGATGGAATGCTCATCGGAACGTTGTCAAGCGTCTTGGTGTTAAGAAGTTGTTCGGTATGTTGTTTGAAAGATTCCATGTGGGCTGTGGTCCAAAATGCAATCTCGGGACTTGATTCCCTTATTGAATTTTCTACTCCCCGGGGATGTCATTAGCAAGATTTCATTTATTTTTGGTAGAGAGTATTGTGAGCGGAGAGAATATTATTCATCGTGTTATAAGGTCCTCCGGGTTCTATATTCCAAGCGTCTTTCCAGGGCTGTTTGCAAGCCCGACCAGGTCCTCCTTGTTGATGTGAACCTTGTACCTATTCGGAAAGTCCCTGATTTAGCTTGCTACATTCCATTGCCATTTCAGGGGTCATCATGCAGGTCTGGCGTTATATCTAATGCTGCTACCGATCTACTGCCATTTATATATCCAATGCATATGTTTGAGTCAGTCAGTGAATACATTAGGTGTTCACCTCGTCCTGGCCAACTTCATTACGAGGTTGCTTATGTTATTAGATATGGCCGTCGATAGTGATCTCACTAGTTTATTTCATCCACTGTGAATTGTTGTCGGCTGCAGGCTGACATTCCTCTTTTGAGTTAGCTTTTCAACATTGTGTGAGCAGTTAGCTTGGCCATTAGTTTCAGCCATTTAGTCATTCAGTTACTTTTGGCAAATTGAGTCGTCAATTTGCTCGTAATTTCATATTATACTGGAATCCAATTTTCTATTGCACATATGTTTATCTTCATATTCTGAATGGTCTATTGTGAATGGTGTATTGAATGTGCATTATATGTTCTCATTTTTAGGGTCTATTTTGCCTGGATTCACCATTTTTGGTTTATCAGCGCAAGCCGACTTAATTCTGGACTACAGAATAGTCCATAATTAGTTAAATATCAGTTCAATGCATCACCTCTTCCAAACTCACAAACCGTGCATCACAGCAAGGAGGCTTTTTACTTAGAAAACTCTAAAAAAAATGGAAAAATCACCTCTTTATTTATCATTTGATCAAAAAAGCAATCTACCTCACTAAAAATTCTCCAAACTGGCATGCATACCCAATAATAAAATAATTAAAAAACCATACCCATGTTACTATCCCATCTCCCCCAAATCAAGAACCTAATCAACAAGAATCAAGACATTAGCTAACATAGCCAAAACCACAAACACATAAGCCCGTAAAATTACTACAAAATTCACTCCAGAATGTGTCGAAAAAAGCTATATCCAAACATAGACAATTATACGAAAAGAGAACAAAGAAAATTATTAAAAGAATCTTTAAAAATCAAGAAACACCCCCATATTTTTGCATCACAGATGGATACAATAATATACTTACAAGCCGTGCAGACATAGCCAATGATATCCACAAACAACAATCAATGAGTAACAGACCCACAGTATCAACATGCTATTACCAAGTAGAGCACACACCAAAATGCACTTGTAGTGTCAGACACTATCCATGGCATGACTTAGATGGGTTTGTTATTGATAAAAGAGGAAACCTACAAACCCTACTACATAAATACTTTGACGGGGAAACATATGACACGTGCCTAAAACACTTAGCAAACAATAAACCACCCGGTCTAGATAAAATTTCCAACGCAATACTAAAAAATATGCCGAAAAGTTTCCACAAATTACTTTTTCTATTCTTTATGCATTGCTACAAACAAAAACAAATTCCAGCATCATGGAAAATAATCTTAACCATACTTCTATATAAAAAAGGAGATCCTTCACAATTACCAAAGCATAGACCGATTGCACTTGCAAACACAATGCACAAACTTTTCACCAGTACTCTAACATTCATATTTTCAGCGTGTGGCGAAAAACACCAAATCCTACACGACAGTCAAGAAGGATTCAGAGTAGAAAGAAGCACATCCAAACAACTTCTTATTTTTATAGAAACATCAGAAGACGCAAGATTCACAAACTAAGACATATACCTATTATACATTGATTTTGAGAATGCATTCGGCTCTCTTGACCATGCAAGATTATTAACTATAATAAAAGACTTGGGGCACCCAGAAGATGCTGAAACTCTAATGGGAAATATTTATTCACACTCCAATACCATATTCACCGGAGAACACTTTCAAAAAACAAAACCAATAACAATACAAAGAGGTACTATACAAGGCGACACACTTAGTCCATACCTTTTTACGATATTTCTAGAACCATTGTTACGATGGTTACAAAGAGGGAAGAATAGAAATATACATTTGGCACATCTAAACTAACGATTAGTTTGGCGACATACACAAAAGATTTGGCAGCTATCACAAACAACCTCCAATCAATACAAATCCAATCAAGACAAACTAGACAAATATTGTGAATGGGCTGGAATGGATTTAGGAGTGCCAAAATGTGCCATCATTAGGTGCCCAAAAAAATCAAAAACAAAACCTGATACATTCAAAGCCAAATTCCAAGCCCAAAACATCAACTATAGAAATCAACTATTACCTATACTACACCAAAACGAACCATATGTGTATTTAGGCATACAATTAGTACCCTCATTAAAATAGAAACTCCAAACACACATCACAACAACCAAAATAATAGACCAATGAAAACAATTAACAAATTTCCCAGCTACAATCAAACAAAAAATTAGCATGGTGGATACCGTTATCAGAATGGGTATAGCCTATAGCTTCTATGCAGTTTCATTCTCTTTACCAACTATCAAATAATTAAATAAAAAGATTATTGGAATCCAAAAAGTAATTTGTGGATTACCAAAATGCACAGCAAATGTAATAACCCAGCTACGTCATGATCTATTTGAACTAGAAGCCTTCTCACTTAAAAATGCCTATCTGCGATGTATTAGTGAACAACTCACAAACGCACTAAATGACCTCGGAAGACTAGGAATAATCTATAAAGGACTCATACAACATATACTAGTCAAGTACGGAGGCGCAAAAGACATACCCAAATACCATGACTGTATTAGATCGCCTACTACACGAACATGAAAGGAGGGGTTCACCTCAAAAGCATAAAAGAAAACTTCCAACTCCATATGACAGAACTAGAACTAGAATGGAGATCACGTACCATAGTAGAACTACTACATTTAAACCCCAAACTATCTCTTAAACTACTACATAAACTCCTAAACCACAACATACCAAAAAAAAACTCTTCCCCCTTCCAAGTGGCAAACACTTAATGTCACCAAAGGACTTCCAAATTTATTACAAAACTCCAACAAAATTAGGGAAAAGTGCACTAAACATAGCGGAACAACTTTTTTCCTACCCAAGCTGAAATCAAGACTGCCCGATCCTATGTAACAGACACCCACAAACACGCACACTCAAAGAAAGATATATAACAGACAATCTAGAACTAACACCCACATTAGGAGAAAAATGGGGTCCCAAAGGGGTCCCGTAAGGCAGCCCGTGTTAGGAGAACCGGCTGCCCTAACTCCCCTCTGCTGGTGCTAGCGGCGGTCCAAAACACTGCCTGACGATGTCGGAATGGAGTCGCGTGGTGTGGAGGCCGGCTTGCTGGCGCCGACGTGGCTGGGGTGTTTGGCCACCGACCGGAGAAGAGCATTTACTGCTCTGCACAGCCTTCAATCCGGAGCGATCGTTGCCAACGGTTTTCCAAGCCGGCTGATGGAAGTTTGTTGGCACAACGGCTTCACGGTGGAGTGCGGCCGGCGCCTACACCATTCCCTACCTAGGAAACGCAGCCATGAAGGATCGTGCGCGCCACCACCATCGTCCCACAAACCGACACTCCGAGCACCACAAACCATTCCAACGTAGCGGCTGGTCGAGGTAATTGTTGGCAGCATGTCGTCCTCTCCACAACTCCGTTTCAAGGTGCAGCAACACTAACGTTTTCGGAAAAATTAGGTGGCCCAACTGATGACAGTTTTCAAAAATTGAACCCTGAAGGCCTATTGACAGCACTCGACCGGCTTGGGATTTGTGCGCTATAGCGGCGCTTCGTGTCAGCCCCGACACTGTCTCCCCGCCCAAACACACGCGCTTGTTCCCAGCGATTGGCTCGACCCTATGGAACCCGCAGCGCTGGCACCACGGTGGCACCATTAGTGCCCTCGTCAAAAGTGCACGGGCACCCCCAAATTTTTCTCCCACGTGACAGTCCCCAAGGCCCCTTTGCGACCACAGTTTTCTCCTAATGGAATACTGAAAAATTCCTTACACCCACCATTACCACAACAACTACAACAACCCAATCCACCCCCCAACATAAAAAATAACCCACTCAAAATTTCTATACACACTATACTAAACTACAAATCAAATGAAACAAAAGATAAATATAAAATAACAAGAAAACATAATACATGCCTGTGTCAATGGTCATTACAAGACAACATAACATATAACAAGTGGATACCACAACGTGAACTATTTCTACTAAACCAACCCCCAGCAATCGAACACAACATCTAACTACTAAAAGAATACTACACAAGACATCAACACAGTTACTACAAAAACATTGTAAATATACACCGCACTCTTGCACAAACTAGAGATTCAAGATTCATACCATCACCTACAATAATGCCACACACTCAAATATCCGTAATAGAATGCAATCCAGAATAAGACATAATCACTCTGATAAACACTATACAAACACAAAACGAATTAACTCATATATACGAAGACACCGGAAGACACCTCATTACCATCCCAACCACCAGATTGAAATGGCTATGGCAACAATACAACAAAGCCATCTACAACACACATGGTCTAGTGCTTCATACGCAATCATTTCAAACAGAAGTAGCATGGCTCTGTCAAAGATATAATTACAAAATTCCGAAAAAAGATCCACTAAAAGCATCACAACACACTCTTCCGTAATGTATTCTTGACTCTCTAACAAAAACATTCAACATCTCACATTCATATTTTTCCTCACCAATAACATGCTCTACACATATTACACAATCACTCTCTCTTTTTGCAAGAGACAAAGTTTTTGGATCACTCGGCACCGCCTTTCAATATAAATGGAAAAGAATTGGTTACGCCCACCAACATAATGAAGAAATGGCCCAAGAAGCAATACATTGGGCAAGATTAGCAGCCAAAAAGGACCCAAACACCATCACAATACTAGTTATACCGGATATCAATTGGTACCAAACATATTCACCACATATTGGACCATTTCTTGACACGCATAATATTGCCCATTTTGCCGTAGATACCATTACATACGAAGAATCAACAATCCCTCAAGACCTAAACAAACCACGAATAGAACTACTAGCAATGCACATCTTTTGTATCCACTACCAAAATCACAGCATTGGCACACCCAACCAAATAGACACAATTAAAACAATAATAATAAAATTACAAATAACACAATACCACATACAAAAGGCTCCACCCGTGACACACTCGTAAATAAAAACGAATAAACACACAAATAAAAAAATCCAACCCAACATAACACACGAATAAAAAAATCCAACCCAACATAACAACCATGCCGATACATCCATATTAACATCTATGGTAGAAATGTTAAAAAGCCAAACACAACCGACCACAATATATAAAGCTAAAGCACATACAAACATTGACGGAAATGAGCAAGCAGACCAACTTGCAAAAAACGGCATTAAAAAGGAATGTAGATTTGCTACCAAATCATATGAGTTTGCATATACTACACCATACTATTTTCAAAAAGACACATGGCTTGGACCAAGAAAGCGACCTGAAAAAGGCCCTGTCATATGCCTTCAAACATATAGATAGATAAATAGATAGATAGATCAATGACGCTAGCGTGCAAGCCTAGAGAGGAGAGCCCAAGAGCGGAGAGCGGGGATTTGGAGAGCCTAGAGCCTAGGATCCATCTGAATTTTTAAAATGACACTAATTTTAGAATATAAAATTCTATTTTTAGAGTTTTACTTTTTATAGTAAGTTTTGGTACCCTATGACCACTGGACCTATAACCGTGGGTTAGTTGATAATAGAGTACAATGTTGACAATGAACTAGAAAAAAATGGATAGTTATAGGCTACATGGAGTAAATTGAACCCCATCACGAAAGCCTCTTAAAAAGATACAAAGAATGAAAGGAGAACAGGTGGACCTACATGTAGGATTTTTTTTTGCTTTTTGTCTAACACATAGTTATAGTAGTCAAACTTATCGAGTAAGCTAGTACTTCAACCAATTCGAAATAGGGCTTTAGCCATTCAAAATAGGAAGCTATTGCTTTTAGTTCTAGTCTAGCGGTCTCCCCGTCTAAACACCAATTGTGACTCATTCTTCAATCTTCTGTCTTGATGATCCCGGCCGCCACAATAATTTTTTCAACCCCATCCAAGCTGAGAGTATGAGTATAGATGTACGTGTCAACTTTATACTCCAGCTTGCAAAAGAAATGAAAGATATTGTAAAGGTGTTTGCAGTTGACGTACTGGCCACTCCTCCCAACAATTGTAGAGTTCATGCTAGCGTAATGTGGGCACATACATGACGGAAAATTGCACAATGTGATATTATATAAATTTTTGTCGGGCTTCATCCCGGACTGAAGCACAATGATGGCACCAAGGCCGGGGTAGGAGAGGAAGTTGACGCGGAGAATACCCGCCTTCACATTTCTTGCACTCTCCCATTTATTGCGGTGAGCTTTCGTAGGAGCCTCGGTGTTCCATCGCACGTTTTTGCCATTTCGAGAGAATGGGATCCTGTCGGCATGCAATGGCCTCGGGTGAGTCCACAACACAGGTTCAAAAACGGTCGATGCCGAAAAGAGGCGTCGTGGCAAAAGGGCTGTAGTGGACTCAAGACAAAACCCGGCCTCCTGGAGCTCTAGGATCTCCGAACGCGTGAGAGACAATTCCTGCACACTACGGGATAGTCTTCTTTGCTTCGCGTCCCTAATCTCCCAAACTTTTCCAACTGGATCACTTCCTTTGCACTGCAAAACTCAAATGCATCGATGACTTCCGTTGAGATTTAGTGGCAAGGGATTGAGGAGAGGTAACAACAGTACTGAAGGCAATGTACACGAGTGTAGAAGATATGATATTGGAATTGGATCACGCAGTTATACTGTCAATGTATATGACTGACATTTGACAACTCTTTGACACTGCGACTTGCTAGGCTTGGACATAGGCTACAATATATAGTGCAATCAAAAACAACGGAGTCAGGATCTATGGAGAACGTGAAATTACATTCTATAGCAAGCGTCCGTAATTCATAAAGGCATAAAAATTATGTCTATGTCAGTGATAACTGACATAGAGGATGCGAGATGTTATGAACAAAGTTGATACAAATAGTGATGTAGTCGACCAAATAAAACGCTATATTTATTATAGAATTATTGGAGATATTTGAAAATACTTGAAGTGAGAATGGCAAACAACTAGGTTGTTGCACGCTTGAGTTAGTGTAGAAGGAAGAATTAGTTGTGAGATAGCTGAGACGGTTTGATGGATTGTTGGGACTAAAACACAAATACCATAGTGTGAACTTACCTTTGTCGTGAAACTTTTAAGTTGGAGTTCAGGCTATGGAGATGCAAGACTGAAAATTGTTCTAACAACACAAAGAGTGCAACTGGGCAGAAGAAGAGAAAGCTCAGACAACAGAGACTACTACATTCTAGTAGACTTGAATTGGAGCGTTCGACGATGAGAACGTCCAAACATATGTCTCGTTGCCTGTTGTTGAGAAGCATGTGGAGGTGAGGATTGATTTTGGTGGAGAAGAAGTGACCAACTTGGCGAGTTTGCAAGAAATGATCGAGGCAGAAGACGCGCCCGAGGCTATTAGCAAAGACAACGTCAAAGTGATAGAGGGAGTTGCTACACGATCAATTGTAAGACATTGTTCATTCATGCGAGTTTCAAAGTTCATTGCCTAGAAATTAGATTTATCTTAACGCTAGCAATTTTATTGTATATACAAGACAATGAAAGACTATCATGAACTTGTGTAGGATTTAGATGCATTCAAACATTTTTTAAGTCGAATACGTAATCACCGTGCACTCTGCCTCGTGGGCCCATTGTTGCGACTAGAGATTGAGTGTCCATCAACTCGAATTTTCCATACTCATTTGGATTCATTGAAATTTTGACTCCAAATCCGTGTAGCTTTGCTCTATAGATTCTAATGAATCTAATCTCTAGTGAATAATATACATATTAGAAATAATTCATATTATATTACGTGCATTAAAATGCCTATAACATACGGTTTAGGCTTGGATTTAATCGGCCCATATACAAGTGATGGTGTGACTGGGGTTACCGTTACAATGGGAATGGGGTTTAAGTGACTGTCGATCTACTGGTTAGGGTTACGCAAATACCCGCGTGTGGGCTCAAGCATCCTTGTGGACTCTAATTGTACAGGCGGGACTTAGGGTTTAGAGTTGATTGCCGCAGGGATGCTCAACCACTTCAGCGTTTGGTCAAAGCTCTGCAAACTCCGTATCATAGCGCACGCGCTGCCTTCACTTTTGCCTGAGCTCTGCCTCGAGCTGACGCACCCTAGTGTTGTCATGACTTCCGCCCATACGTTGCTCACGTGCTGCCTCTATCATCTCGTGTTCTAAACTCCACGCATAGTTGGCCTGGAAATCTGCCACGTTACACTCTAGCAAGCACTCACGTAGTGCAAGTGAGTTTACGACTTGTCAATGATTTCTTCATGTCAAACTTCATATCATTGCATCGTAAAGGATCTTGCGTAGATATGAAACTCGGTGAGAATGGGAATGAATCAAACAATCTATGGAACCACGGCAAAGAGGAACCCACAAAAATGTCTACAGAAGGTTCTCGAGCGCTATTTTGGGCGTCACCAGTTCCAATCTTGTCGAGTGATGGGTGTAGTTTTGGAGCCAAGAGCTATGTAGGAGGGCCTAAGGTTTGCATGCCAAGGGCTTTTCAACGCTATATAGCACATTCAATTTGGACATAAACTTTAAAAGTTATGCTCAATTGAAACAATGAGGCTGATATTCTAGGATATGAAGCTTTCAATCAACCATAACGTTTGGAGTTTTAGTCCAAACTCAATGAGTCTTATACCGTTGAAACGCCCTTTGCAAGAGCTTTCCAAAATCATATGACAAATCGTACTTCCAAAACAATGTCTGAAAAAGGTTCTCGAGTGCTATTTTAGGCGTCACAAGTTCAAGTCTTGGGAAGGTCAATTAGAGGTGTCGGGGCCGAGGGCTATGTAGGAGGGCCCAGGGTTTGGACATAAACTTCAAAATTTATGCTCAATTGTAATAATCAGACTGATATTTTAAGTTGGAAAGATTTCAATAGACCATAATTTTTGGAGTTTTTGTCCAAACTCAATGAGTCTTATAACGTTGAAACGCCCTTTGCAAGAGCTTTCCAAAACAATATGACAAGGCATACTCCCAAGAAAAATGTCTAAAGAAGGTTCTCAAGTGCTATTTTGGGCGTCACGAGTTCTAGTTTGGTGAGTGATGGGTGAGCCGTTGGGACCAAGGGCTATATGGGAGGGTCCATGGTTTGTTTTTAAAGTTAGTGTTTTGGTGTGGAATTTGATCAAGGAGCCCGAGACCATTGGCGTCATGAGTTCTTTGCGTGATTGTTTAGAGGCTGTAATGCAAACCTTGAGCCCTCCTACATAGCCGTCAGGGCCGACGGCTATTGTCGTAGCACGTGATACCGGATATTCCCCTAGAGCACACTTTTTCGTATTAAGAAGGCCCGTAGAGGTGATTTCCGGGTTATGGCTCCGCGAAGACTCTATGAAGTGGGAGGCTTCCGGAGATTAGTCCGGATTGGTGGTTTCTCTCCTAATACCACCGGCTAACTTCTTCATTCCGTACTAAATCGGATCTTCTTTCTTCTACTGACTGATCCGGTCGAGGCTAGATCCGGTTCTCTTCTGGGTTTGGAGTTTTATCCAACCCATTCTCCCCAATCTATCCTAACAACTTAGCCCGGTTTATTTAGCCCCTTAGAGAGTTCTCCATTTGCATTTAGTAGTGCTGAATTAAAAGACACACCCGTCCCTACTGATTTAAGTGATGGGAACTTCACTACCTTCCGATTACACTTCCTCAACTCCCCGATCCGGGTACTTTCCGTACTGCACTTCAACTGCAGATTCCTCCCAAACCCACAGTCGGTCAAACAAGCGCAACCCAGTTTTCTCCCTTCTTCCAAAATATTACAACGACTTGCTAACCGGGATGGACACTATCCGGGGTGTCCGGAATCGATTGGATTCCTAATGGTCTATTTTACTTTGGCGGTTCCATATTCCTCTATCACACGGTCTATCCAGGTGATGACACCTCTACCGAACTACCTGTCCAGGAGTTCTAAGAGGACCGGAGTACCCCCTCCTATCCACTCATCCACTAACCCGGATTACCCCCTGCAACCGGACATGGAAACCCCGTATTCAGACAACCTCTAAATCACCCAACGCTTATATCCGGACACTCAACTGAATCTAATCCAGAACCCGGTTAGTCCTCCCGGCTACCAAAGGACTTATTGGACCACTGTCTCAAGCAACAAACCACACACATACACCTTCTTGGAAAATTGCGTCTATAGTCATTTACAAGAAAACACTGGTACGCAAAAAGATCCAATGAATGAAGAACATTCCTTCATAAGTAGCGAGCCCCAAGCACCCGGATCTGGAAAACCCTCAGATCCTACAAACCCGCGATCCGGAAACCAAGGGAGCTCTCCACACGGTTCAATTCCTATCCTAAAACGGACTTCAAGCGTTCAAGTCCTAAAAGTCTATTTACAAAAAGTCCTAACCTACCTACTCAAAAAGCTATCCTACCTAACCGGATCTGGTTAGTCCGGAACTCCAAACCTGTTTACTCGGCTGACTCTTCCGAGCCGATACTCTCCCTGGAGCGTGCTGTGAGTCGAGCAAAAGTCACCGGAGTCCTCCTAGGCCGTCTTGCTCCGGTTCTCTCGAGTCCGGTCCTCTTCCTCTTTGTTTTCTTCTTGATCCTCTTATTGCTGCTGCGCCGGCTCCTTCGCCTCCTGCGCATCCGGTTCGCTCCCTTGCGCACCGCGCTCCCCCTGTTGATCGCCATCCGGTCCGCATCCTTGCGCACCGTCCGGTTGACCTTCCGGGTTACCTTCCGGTCTACCCTCAGGTCCTGCCTCCTCATTCGGTTGGGTACCGGCTTCCACCATCTTCTCCTCTTGGCTGACAAAACCGGCTAAGCTCGCCTCCCGCTGGTCCCCTGCCAGAACCGACTCCAAATTCTCCACTGGCCGAGAGGTCTGCTCCGGGGTAGAATTCCCGGCTCCCATCATCCGGTCCAAATCTCCTGCCTGGGGCGCGTCTTCGGATAGACGGAAGGCTGCAAATAGCTCCTTGCTGGCCAGAGGAACTCTTCCTCCTCTGTGGCTGGTTTCTCCCGTTTCCGGTTGGGGTCCGGGTGGGCACCTCGCGAGTACTTCAGATACCAGTGCCCGGAATCCCACCAGCGTCTCCTCCACCTTTGCAGCGCACTCCTTCACAATGTTTTTCATCCGCGCTGCCCCTTCTACTCCCGGTTTGGTCACCTTCTCATCGTACAACCTAGCCTTGTTCTCGCCCTCCCCATCCGGTTGGAATAACCGGGTTAACAGCTTGAGGCTAGTCCGGTCGTGCTGCTCCAAGGCCCGGATTGTCTCCCTCTGCCGGTCTAGCTCCATCTTCTGGTCCAGCATAAGTCCGGTCCACCTCCCTTCTAAGTTTCCAGACCATTTCTGGATACTCGTCCACCTTCTTGGTCTTGAGGGCGTTCCCGACTCCCCTCATCGCTACGTACAGTGGATTGTACCTCTCCTCCACCATCTCCATGGCCGTCCGGATTGGTAGGAGAAGAATGTCTGCCGGTTCCGCAAAGGCCGACACGTTCGCCTCTGCCTCCCGCATTGGCTCCTCCTCCTGGGCTGGCTCCTCCCCCCGGACTTGCTCTTCTCGGGCCTCCTCCTCTTCCTCGTCTGGTTTTGACTCCCTCTGCCACTTTGCCTTCTTCTTCTCGTTCTTCCTGCGGCTGCTTGGCCCGGCTTCCTCTGTATCCCGGAAACCTCGGCCATTCACTAGGGTCGTCTTCATCCGATTCTTTGCCTTCTTCCCGGGTGGGGTGAGGACCTCCATGTCGTCGTCGTCTCCCTCCTCCTTGCTCCGGATGACTAGCCTCCTCTTCTTTAGGTGCTGCCCCCGAGTGCGAGCTCGGAGGAGACCTCTCTCATGCGGTTCAACTCCTGCTGGTTCCTCCCGGCCCTTTCGGCGCTCCTATGGTTGAGTCCTTCCGTCGTCATCCAGTTGGGACGCCTCTTGTCTGTTCGGTTTGCTCCTGTCACCCTTCTCGCCCACGTCAACTTCCTCGTCCTCGCGCACGCCCTTGTCCAGGTTTTTCTTTTCCTTCCGGACGAACCGCTCGCTTGCTAGCTGGGCTGTGGTCTACATGCTCCGGACGCTTCTCCTACCTCACCTTCTCCCTATCCGTGAGGCATCCGTGCAGGGAATACAAATGGTAAAGGAAGGGAGTGATAAGGCAACCCTTCGTATCTCCAATTTTGGCTGCCTCCCTATTTACCAATTCCTGGACGATGATCTCCCACCCAACTCGCTAATGTAATGTAGGGCCGAGTAGATGCTGTTTGCCAGCTTGATCATGATTGTCGTGGGCTTATCCGGCCTGAAGAAGGGCACCAAAAATTGAAGGAGTCGCTTCTTCCTGGATGTCCGGCAGTCCTCGACCTTAAACCCGTCCATTTTCGAGAGCCAGGTGAACCGGTCTTTCACCTAGCCCGAGTCTCCTCGCCCCTTTGTGTCAAAACCATAGGGGTTGTCCGGAAACTTGTATGTCGCGCGCCAGTGCTTCCGGGTCCAGTTCTTGTATCTCCTCCGGATGTAGCTCTCCTGGAAAGCCTCCTTCACGGGTCCTTCCACCAACTCCTCCAGCATTCTGGTATCCTGGATATCTCAGGACCGGTAGAGTAACTCCTCGCACCCAATGGTGGCGAGGTCGTCCCGCAGTATCTCGAAGTCTCCCGGGTGCTCCGGGACAACCGGGCACACCTTCTTCTCCGCGATTTTGAACCCTGCAGATCCCTCCCTTTTCCTCGGCATTTCTACAGTCTCCAGACGCACCACTCTACCAGCTTGCGTACTGCGCCTAAGCTTCAGGCGGCCTCGCTCCTCTCTCTCCGGTCGCGCACTCTCTACTCTATCCGGAAAGACAAAAGTGTGGTGGCGAGGAGGGCTGGGAGAGCTGTGTTGGAATGAACAGTGAGCTGCCTAGTTTAGGGCAGCCCATTTTAAGGCGCGAATCGTGGCCAGGTCCGTCAGAGACCCGTCCCTCTCTACCCGGTTGCCTACCGGAATCCGCCGCCAATCCGGCCCTGCAGTAATCGCTCTAAGACGCGCGCGAGCACTACTCTCTCAAAATAAATAAACGGGCCATTATGGCCACTACTTCTCATATTTATGGCGGCTGGGGCTACTCCTAGCTAGCCTAAAAACCCTATCTGCCCGCTTTTTAGAAAAACACGGTTTGACAGCTATGTGGGAGGGCCTAGGGTTTACTTGCAATGTCAGTGTTGTGGTGTAGAATTTGTAGTGGGCAGCCTGAGACCATTGGCGTAACGAGTTCTCTACTAGATTGTGTAGGGGCTGGAATGCAAACCCTGGACCCTCCTACATAGGCGTCGAGGCCGACGACTATATATGAGGGCCCGAGGTTTGCTTGCAATGTGAGATTTCTGGTGTATAATTTGTGCTGGGCAATTCGAGACCATTGGCGTTACGAGTTCTCTACTGGATTTTGTAGGGGCTGGAATGCAAACCCTGGGCCCTCCCACATAGCCGTCGAGGCCGACGGCTATATCGGAGGGCTCAGGGTTTGCTTGCAATGTCAGTCTTGGGGTGTGGAATTTGTGGTGGGCAACCCCAGACCATCAACCTCACGAGTTCTCTACGTGATTGTGTAGGGGATGGAAAGAAAACCCTGGGCCCTCCCACAAAGCCATCGTCCCCGACAGCTCACCCATCACTGGCCAGTTCAGAACTCGTGACGCCCAAAATAGCAGTAGAGAACCTTTTTCAGACGTTTTTTTGGAAGTATTCTTTGTCACATGTTTTTGGAAAGATCTTTTCAAGGGATTTTCATCGGTGTATAACACATTCAATTTGGACATAAACTTCAAAAGTTATGCTCAATTGAAATAGTGAGATTGATATTTTAAGCTAAGAAGATTTCAATCGACCATTTTTTTTGGAGTTTTAGTCCAAACTCAATGAGTCTTATATCGTTGAAACGCCCTTTGCAAGAGCTTCCCAAAAACATATGTCAAGGCATACTTCCAAAACAATATTTGAAGAAGGTTCTCGAGTGCTATTTTGGGCTTCAAGTGTTCAAGTCTTGGGAAGGTCAATTAGAGGTCTCGGGGTGGAGGGCTATGTGGGAGGGCCCAGGGTTTGGACATAAACTTCAAAATTTATGCTCAATTGAAATAATCAGACTGATATTTTAAGTTGGGAAACTTTCAATCGACTATAACTTTTGGAGTTTTTGTCCAAACTCAATGAGTCTTATACCGTTGAAACGCCCTTTGCAAGAGCTTTCCAAAAACATATGACAAGCTATACTCCCAAAAAAAATGTCTAAAGCAAGTTCTCGAGTGCTATTTTGGGCGGCACGAGTTCTAGTTTGGCAAGTGATGGGTGAGCCGTAGGGACCGAGGGCTATGTGGGAGGGCCCACGGTTTGTTTTTAAAGTCAGTGTTTTGGTGTGGAGTTTGAGGTGGGCAGCCCAAGACCATTGGCGTCACGAGTTCTTTGCGTGATTGTGTAGGAGATGGAATGCAAACGAGTCGGGCCTAGAGTCGTGAAGCGCATATTATTGTGTGTGAATGTTAGGTTATGACGCGCATTTGGGTGGTGAGGTGCTGGCCCCTGTGGGCAACACGAGTTGTGGTTTGCGAGTGTTGGGTGGGCCGTCGAGGCCGAGGGCTTCCTTTGAGGGCCCAGGGTTTGCTTAAGTGGTCGCCATGCATGGTGTGGAATTTGTGCTTGGGCGCCATAAGTCCTTGGGCGTCACGAGTTTGTAGCTTGAATGTGATGGGCAAGGTCTGTTATTGGCTGGGCCTAGGGTCGTCATGCGCGTTGAATCGTGTGTGAATGTTGGGATATAACGCCCATTTAGAATATAAAGGCTCGCTCTATTGGGCGTCACGTAGCGTGAATGTGTTGGGATATATTCGTAATGGGCTGGACTTAGGGTCATGATGCGCGTTGTATTGTGTGTGAGTATGGGGCCATAACGTCCATATGGGAATGGAGGTTCTTCGTGTGTTAGAGTCACGAGTCGTGGTTTTGCGAATGCTGGTGGGCCGTAAGGGCCAAGGCCTAATATTGTAGGTCCAGAGTTTGGTTGCAATCATAGCGCGCGAGTTGTGGAATTTGTGTGAGTGTATGTGTTGGGTTGGATTTGTAATGGGCCCGTGTCTAGGTTGTTTATGTTGTGGCTGGATTTGTAATGGGCTTAGTTAGGTTGATAATGCACGTTGTATTGTGTATAAGTGTGGGCCAGGACACGCACTTCAAAAGTAAAGGACTGACCCTTTAGGGTGTCACCAGTTGTGGTTGTACAAAGGTTGGGTGGGCCGTCAAGGACAAGGACACCTTTAGAGGGCCTAGGGTTTTCTTATAAGGTCAACATAAGGTGTGGAATTTTTGCTTGTACGTAGTGGGCATGGATTTGTGATGCTTGTTGTATTTTGTGATCATGGTTTTGTTGCTCCTGGGTTGCCTTTAGGTGCCAGCGCGTCAGCGTGTCGTGCTTGTGGCGTGCTCGTAGTATGCTTGTTGTGTGCTCGTGCTCGTGGTGTTTTTCGGTACAGCTCTGGCCTCTTGCTACGTTCTCGACGTCCCCAGTGCTCACATCTCGCACCACTGAAGGGAGGAGTGTCTCTTAATACGCAAGTTGGGGATCATGATTTTGGGAGTGCTGGGATTGCCCTTGGGGACGATGCCTTCGTACAGGGGGGCAATGAGTTGATTTGTCTCATGCTTGTGGTATACTGGCTCGTGGTGTTTTTTGTTCCAACTTGGGTATTTTACTACGCATTAAATGGCCTAGTGCTCGCATTTTGTGGTCACTGCCGCAAGGCCAGTTCCTTGATTGTAAAGATGGGATCATGGTTTTGGTGGTGCGGGTGCCAGCGCGTTGGCTCATTGGGTGCGCGTAGTATCCTCATGGTGTGCTCGTAGTGTGTTCGTGGTGTGCTGGCTCGTGGTGTCACTGTCCATTGGTCATAATGTTTTTGGATCCACCTCTTGTACAACTTATCTACGCATTCGATGGCCCAGTGTTCGTATTATGCGCAACTGTGGGAAGGCGAGTCCCTTAGTAATCAAGGTGGTGATCATGGTTTTGTTGCTGCTGAAATTGCCCTCGGATGCGAGCGCGTCACTCTCATTTGCTCGTGGTGCCTGGATCCAGCTCTTGTCTCTTCCAACGCTCTCGATGGCCAAATGCTCACATTATACACCACTGTGGCAAAAGCTCTCGCATTACCTCGCCACTATCTAAATCTTGTAAACTCTCATTCATTTTCTTGTTCTAAGTGTTCATAATTTATTTTGTGGGCATTCAATCAGGTGCTTTGTTGTTGGCATGTCGCTGCGTGTAATGCCACATTGTTGCACTCGAAGATGACCAAGATCTATTTGATAGACTACTTTTGTCTATGTGACGTGCCCGCAAACTTGAACGTGAGCCAGTCGTTGCATCATCATTTGCATTAGAAGATTGACACGCAGTTCTGTCAACGGTCGTTCCAGTGTTGAAGAAATCTCAATTCAATAAGTAAGTTTGAATTCAACCAAGACAATTTCTACTTTATTTGATGGATTCTTGATCACCTTGTTCTCAAATCCATTTGCTGCTTTCTGTGCAAAAAAATGAAGACCGCGAATTCTACAGTAAAAAGGCAATTTTTTGCAAGGTTTGAGTTTCTAAAGAGCCCTTCTAAACCATTTTATTTGCCAGTCTACATTGAGCATGTTGCATAGGCTCTTGCAGGTCAGGGTATTAGAGATCACATTCCAAAGCCAAAGGTGTTGAACTCGGACGCACTAGTATACTTTGATGTTGAGATTGAAGAGTCTGAATGTGATGGTTTTAGTTCACCACTACGCTCTACATCTAGCTCTTGCTCAGGGTCTACTAGTACCAGTAATTCTAGTGATGACTTAGAGGAACTTTGATGTCCTCTCCACATCTTAGTACTACTTTTGTTATGATACATGTAGTGAGACTAAAAGGGCCACTATTCTTGATTTCTGACATCCGTATTATAGTTCACACTGCTAAACCTTTTATTCTCAAACTTCATTGATTTGTTAACTGTATTGTTCATATTTTATTTTTCCATGTTCGATCCCTAAACCCCTGATCCCTAAACCATTAAGTTTTAATAAAAAAATTGCACAAATGTAGAATGTGAAATAATTACATTTTACATTACAGTCCAAATACACTAAAAATTTCATGAATGTTGATCCCACGGTTATAGGTCCTTTTGATAAAAACTTTAAAAAAACTGAAAATTTTCTAGACTCTTTAGCTCTTAGGCTCTCAGGCTCTCAGGCTCACCCTCCCGGGCTCACATGCTAGCATTCCCGTAGATAGATAAATAGAAACTCCGACCCATTACAAAGCCGGCGTGAATAAAGTGTCCGATCGTAATGTCAATGACCTGGTGTCCACCAGACAAGGGGACATTGGGACAATACTTCAAACATACATCACTAAACACGACCGTAAAAATAACTGAGAAATAGTAGCAGAATAATTAGCGAATGGACAATGAAACCTGACATAGATAATAAAATATCCAATAATTTGTGGTCTAACCCTGCAATAACAAATTCACAAAAAGCAAGCCTACTAAAATTCCGTGGTATTACATGGGAAATGCTAGAAAACAACTATTTTTTGGCATAGAAAGATTTCCATTGATAACATGCCCGATTTGCAACTCCTTTGATGTAGACACATGGCTCAATGTACTTCTAAAATGTAATCAACACCACCTACATGCCCTTAGAACCAAAAGACATAACAAAGCAGTATGGGAACTAAAAAAACTAATTTTATCATCACAAAAATCAAGATGCTACACCCTCATGATTGCAAGAAAATTTAACAACTACCTACAAGAGAATATAGTCCCCATATGGCTCCTACTTTGTACATGCACAAGCAGAAAACAAAGATGCCACTGCAGTGCTAGATTCAAACCCGATCTACTATGTATTAAAGAACTTCCACACTCAAGTATTCCACTAATAAACCCAGCACACAACCTCATCATACAATTTATTGAATTCACATACACAAATGACAGATTCTCACAAGACATAATAAACAATAAAACTCAAAAATACCAACCATTAATTAACAGCATCCATCACCAAAGATGGAAAGTAGATCCACTTATAGTCATCTTGGCTAGTACTAGAGGAACTACGCACGTCCCGTCAATGAAACAACTGGAAACAAAATTTAAATTATCTGAAACCTCTATTAAACGCACATTCAAACCAATAAATACTATTGCTATACAATATGCCAGATCAATTCTATATAAAAGACAAATAGAAAACAACCAATCAATACCAATAGAATAAAAAGAGGGGGTAGTAGTGAAGACCACTATTTATTTTAGACAATTAGCACAGTGTCACCACTTGTCTCAAGAAGGTGGGTTGGGACTAGCTAATTGGTACAATTTTCCTGCTTATGATAAACTCACTAGCAGCACCAAATTATGTTTATCACATTAACGCTCAGACGGACCCAACGGGATTGAACCCAGACCGTATAATTGTAACACAAACGTCCTTCTACAACTAACCTAGGAACCATGACTTAGCGACCACCAACAAACTTAAAATTATATCATTACAAATGATGTATATACTTTTTAATGGTTACTGTAAGCTACTTTTACTAGGTTCTGGTTACTAAAGTGTCTTTTCCTAGAAAGGGAGAGTAGTCTTGTACCAATGTCTTTGCCCGATGGGCATTGGCTTATTGTCAAGACAAACAGACACTATATTCTTGCCGACCTTGCAAGAGGACCGGAGTTTTTATCTATCTAGATAGGAATGAGACCAAGGAAGCTGACATCTACTGACTGAAACTAGAGTGTTTAAAATTCAACTTTGGTGCAATCCCTTCTATTACAAATTACCATGAAATATAGGTGATGAAAGTTAAAAGGTTCAAAATGAATCTTGTTAAAAAAATCTATAAGAGTTGTACAATTAGCACAAAGAAAATAGAGAAAGTCAATTTGGCATTAGATTCTTTATAAAATGAATGATCCATGAAATTAACAAGTTATAGTAATAAGGAGTGATTTCATTTCGATTAGCCATATATATGAAATTAGGATTCTTTATAAATCATAACCTAGATTGATAAAGTAGATCCTCGTGGGTGATAATAAGACCAACGTTATACTATTTTGCGTCCAAAAATTCAGGATACGTAAATTGTTAAAGTAAGAAGTACACTGTATAAGTAAAGAAAGCAAGAGGGCAAAAGATGGAGTATACAAAGACCTAAACGAAAGACTTATATGTGATATCTTCTTTTTTAACTTAAGAAAATTATAACATAGTATAAATTAGATGTGAATTTATATATAAATATACCGAAAGTAAGTGATATAAAGCATGGATACTATAGGGCAACGTTTGTCTATTTCGCTCACATTGGATACTATAAAAAAAAAGTTTATTTTTTATTATTGGGCAATGGCAAGCTTCGGGTATCACTTTTTGGACACACTAATTAGGTTATTTTTGTTTAAAACCTCCAAAGTTTGTCTAATTTGTTCATTTTGATCAAATAAAAAGACCCTAAAATGGAAAATAAAAAATCCTGCACCTCAATGGAATCAAAATATATATGCCTAAAGAGTTTTTTTTAAGAAATTTAATTTTTTTGGATCCATTCGTAGGTGAGGAAAAAAATGCTGGATTTTGGGATTTGCAAGCATTATAGTGCACACAATTAATCAATTTTTTCAACGATAAATAAATTCTTTTGTACTCTACACAATTAGATGTAGGTCATGTTCAAAAATAATATTAAAATAAAATTGTTTGATATTCCATTTGCTTGATTTTATGGATTCTAGGTAAGTGGAACATAACTTACTTTTTCAACTAAAAAATCAAATAAAATTACTTCAAAATCTTTGATTAAATTTTATTTTATTTTTCTTGATACGTTATAAGTATAGAAAACTAAAACCACATCTAATCAAGTGTTACTTTATTATGATTAAACAACGGATTTGTTTGACACATCAACATAGAGTGCAATTGTTCATGAGACAACTTTTTTGGGTACCCAAACCATGCCATCACCCTATTATTTGACTTTAGGATAGAACATGACTATAACATGAATGACCGGAAAATATGACCGGAATTAGTTAAAGGCAAAAGCCTTTATCCCATTTTAACATAAGAAATTATTTATTTACATTAGGTAATTGAGTCTAATTATCTTCACTCTTACAAGTGACTTTAGCTACTTATCCTCAAACAATTTAATCTTTTCTCTTAAAGAATTCCACCAGAAAAGATCAATGGGTTAGAATATCTTTTTGAACTTTTCCATACTACATACAAGGCATCCCATATAAGACTTCAAACACCGTTGATTCAAGTCTAGGCACTCGCACTACTTTAGAATCTCATTGTTGGTGCCTTTTTTTGTTTAATGATAGGCCAGGGGAAAAGTTCTTGTCAATATGATACTAGTCAATGTAAAAGGCGCAATCAAGGAAAGGGGCTATCGTAGAAGGAGGAGGCATTTAAGTCAAAGATGGACTTGATGCAAAAGTATTTGCGGAGCTAAACAAAGGTCAAACCTCGGCCATGGTATTGTAAAAAAATGCTTTGAAGGCAACGCTGGAACGGGACAGCTGGTCAAATTTGGTGTGGATCCTTCTAGAGGCTAAATTGATTCTTTTGTAGCGACGCAACATGGAAGGTGGTCAGGAAAACTGAGTGCGGAAGATGCAGATCCAAGTCATGAAAATAATCTTGGAGAGTGGCCCCATTGCAGCGAAAACGTCCAAAATTGATTGTTGGTATCAGAAGAGGATAGAACGTTCAACAGAGGCCCTTATTTCTCCTTTGAATCATCCCGACATTATCGAGTTATTGCATATAAATTGAAGTGGAACACTGATACTATACGAGATATTGATACTAGACGAAAAGGTGACTAAAAAAGCTCTCTGACAGCCAAAAATAAAGGATAACATTGTCGCGCTCACCGAAGGTGAAATTCGGAAGATCATCCTTTTTTCGTTGACAAAAATTTAAGGTATTGTCGTACTTCTTCAAGAACACCCAATTCCTTAATTTTGCATTTGGCCAAGTGCAGTCATTTCATGAGCAAATTTGGCTTTCAAAAATTTGTTTGAAAAAATCTCCAAATAACAATGAATTTTTTTTTTCACAATCCCTTACGTTGTAAAGAAACAATTATTTATTTTATTTTTTATCCTTATCTATATCTTTATCTTTATCTTTTCTTTTATTTTATTTTATCTTGTTTTTTTTTTCTTTGTCTTCTTTCTTGTCTTCCTCTTGTCTTCCTACTTCTTTTTCTTCTACTCTTTTTTTTTTTTCTTCATCTTGCCATTTCTGGAGTTTAAACGTTAAAAAATAAAAATAAAAATAAAAATCTGGGAACAGCCGATGGCTGAATCCAATACAAGACAAAAAAAACAAAACAAAAAATATTAAAATAAAATAAAATCAAGTAATTTGCTTTCAGGTTCTCTGGGACGAGACGATCCGCACGCGCAGACCCTAGTCTAATTTTGACTCTCCCTTCTTCACTCCCCCCCCCCCTCTCTCCTATATAAACCCTCCTCCACACTCTCCTTCCTCCCTTTTTCCTCTCTTGTCCTTCTCCCTCTCTCTCTTCTTCTTTCTCTTCAAGGAAGACGGAGAATGAGGGAGGGTTTATATAAGAAAGAAGGACCCCCCTCTGCTCGGAAAACCCGGAAGCAAATAATTTTTTTTTATTTTTTAATTTTTTTTTGGCATGTATTGAATTTAGCCATTGGCTGCTCCCTGATTTTTATTTTTTAAAGATTTTTTAACGTTTAAACTCCAATAATGGCAAGGTGAAGAAAAAAAAGGAAGACCATAAGAAAAAGAAGGATGACAAGAGGAAGACAAGAAAAAAAACAAGATGAAATACAAGAGAAGAAAAGATGAAAATAAAAATAAAATAAAAGATAAAGATAACCCGGATAAAGAATAGATTAAATAATTGTTTCTTTACAACGTAAGAGATTGCAGAAAGACAAAAATTGTTGTTTTTTAATGAATTTTTCAAACAATTTTTTTAATGCGCTTGGGGGCCAAGTGCATGATTATATGACCAAGTGCAAAATTAGCGAATTGAGTGTTACTTGTAAATTGCAAGTCTAGTGTTCAAAGTACGCGTATTGTATAGCAACCTATCACCAAAGAACATATTGCTACGTTTTTTGAATGTTCTCCTAAATAAAGTTTGTATCATGACATGTGATTGAAGACCGGCAAGCTCTATGCAACAGAGACGTCTTTTGCAAAACAGATACGAAGAACGGGAAGAGATGTTGGAAAACATAGAAAGTCAGTGGTGGGTAACTCATGAGCTATTATTGAAGTATAAGTCTTAGGATTTGGATACAGACCTACACAAAATGAACCTCTTCCACTTGAAAATGGTGGAATCATATGCATTCCCAAAATTGATCGGTTAATTCCACGTAGTCGTAGAATTCAACGATGAGTCTTTAAAAAGGGCTATGTACAAGATTCCGTTAATTCAAAAATTCTCTAGTTCATCCTTATGTATCCAAAGGAAAGATCGACATGTGCGGTGCTGGTGAATACCCTAATAGCATCTCCACATCTTTCTACCAAGATTTTTATTCCGCGAAGAAGTATAGTATCGAATATTAATATCAGTTGACCACTGCGCTTAAAAAAGGATATAAAGCATTGAGATCCATTGTCATCCATTGCTGCAAGTGCCAATCTAAATCCTTAAAGCCGCCCTTTGCCCTTTGTTTGCCCGTCCATGCACTACGAGGTCAGAGAAGTTCTACAATTCGGTGCGTAAGGGGATCCTAACTCCACGTTTTATAGGATTTTATACTCCTTCTCTCTTTCCAAAAATATATATATATCCTTCAGGACAACTAGACGATGGAACGACCGCTAGTCTAGGAAGACAACTGGTTGTCTATGCGCGGTTGTCCTCGTCCAATCAGCACAATTGCGCCACTTCACACTATGGACGAAGGTTGAGAGGTCGTCAATTTCCGTCAATCAAATTGCAAGAAATTATTGTTTCGACCTCTCGACCCTTCACACTAGAGACCAAAGTCCAAAGGCCGTGAACCTTCAAAATGCTTACATGGCAACACTTTTTGACCAAGGTGACGGCCTCTCGAGAGGAAGTTTGGGTCCTACATTTTGCAAGACCCAAACTATGGTCGAGAGGCCGTCGATTTCTTTTCAGATAAAATGAAAACTATATTTTATTGCCTATTTTCAGTAGATTTCTTTGAACTCTCAATAAAATTTGGACTCTCAATCCCACAGCCTCTTGACTTGGACGGCCATAGTGTGAAGCGGCCCTTAGCCTCCTCTAATCAGCGCAGCCACTGAAGTGGACAGTCCATATAGCAGCCATACATGATGCAACGTAGAGGAAAGTAAATGAAGGCTATCTTTTGCGAAGTCAAGCATGTCGTCGACCCTGTTGAACAGACGAAGGTTGTGATAATACGTAAGTGGAACACTGGACTCACAGAATTCAGTGTGTAGGAAAACATAACGTTCAATTAAAAGAAGAAACTGGAACACCATAAGTACCCGAAAGGGAACGGGTGGGAACAGAGAATATCACTGGAAACAAGGACGAGATAAGACCAAGTGGGCAAGCTCACAGTTCAACACCCTCTTTTGCACACGAGGTCCTTGTCGATGGACAAGATGAGAAGAGCTTGCGAGCGGTCAACGGTAAGTCCAAGAGATGAAGAGCTAGAACTAGAAGAACTCAGCAATGACAACAAGCTAAAAACCAAAAAACTAATCTAATTTTTTTTGTTCCTATCTAGGTACAAGCACTATGGATATTGTTGTGGGCGTTCCTGGTCTTCCTACAATACTAGCTCTCAAGGTTGATGCGGTACGTGGAGAGATTTGCCTTCCCTCAGGAGTAGGAATCAAGCGAGTTTTCAGCAGCGGCCTTGCGGCAGAGTCTTCATGAAGACGACATGGTCGGAGCAAGGGAGAGTGAGCAAGTGGTGACACCCAGTCCTGAACCCGGTCTTCATCCCTCTCTTAGTGATGATCGAGGTCATTTGCAATATTTTCCAGTAGCGGGATCCTGTTCACTTTGGTCAGGAGGACCTAGGTTCCTGGGAGAGAGGCCTGAGAAGTATTATGCCGTAAGGCGTGGTAGTGAGATAGGAATTTTTAGGTCCTGGTCTCGGTGTGAACCACGGGTAGTCGACTATAAGGGAGCACAATATAAGAGTTTTAGGACACTAGAGGAAGCGGAAGATTTTATAATTAGAGAAATATAGTTTTCCTAAATCTAAGCGACGAGCTTTTGTAACTCTACTTGTTATTGTTTGTATAGTCAAACACT
Organism: Pohlia nutans; assembly: GCA_022496805.1. NCBI lineage: Eukaryota > Viridiplantae > Streptophyta > Bryopsida > Bryales > Mniaceae > Pohlia > Pohlia nutans. Next base: position 4,269,140 of record CM040106.1, on the reverse strand, counting down.
TTGACAAGAGTTTTGAAGTTGAGTATATTCCTTCCTGCTTCAAATTTGGTTCTTCGTAACGCCTTGGTCAAGATGTCGGCGGGCTGTTCATTCGTTGAAATGTAGTCCACTGTGATCTCTCCAGTCTCAACCTTCTGCCTTGAAAAGTGTAGGTCTACTTCGAACTGTTTTGTGCGATCATGGAAAACCGGGTTGCAAGTGAGTTTGATCGCGCTCTAGTTGTCGACACCAATCGGAGTCGGTCCCGTGGGTAGAAGTCTAAGTTCTTGAAGTAGCCTGCGAATCCATACTGCTTCACTCGTGCAGTTGCTGAGCGCCCGATATTCTGATTCGCAACTAGATCGACTGGTGATGGTCTGCTTCTTGCAACTCCATGAAATTGGATTGTTTTAGAGGAAGAACACGGAGGCACCTGTTGAGGTGTGGTCGTCCTCGTCTTGGGCGTGATTTGCATCAGAGTAACCTGCAAGGAAATTTTCCTCCCTTCTTGCGAAATACAGCCCCATTGAAGGATGTTTGCTCAAGTACCTTAGTATGCCGGTGGCCGCTGCCTGATGAGTTGATTGAGGTGCGGACATATAACGGCTGATCATGTTGGTGGCGAATACTATGTCTGCACGCGTCTTGACGACGTACAGAATTTTTCCAACAAGTCGACGGTATGTCGTGGCGACAACTGGGGCAGTGCCGGTGTCGCGGCGCAGCCGTAGCCCTTCATTCAAGGGAATGTGGCAGGGGCGACAGTCCAAGTGTGCAAATTCGTGAAGGCTCTTGTTAATGAACGAGGTCAGGTGAAGTAGCAGGCCGTGTGGCGTACGGTGAAACTCCACGCCGAGGTACTTTTGTACATGGCCGAGGTCGGTCATTGAAAATTCACTATTGAGATCGGTGATGAGTTGTGTCACTAATTGGTGACTGCAGCCTATGACGAGAATGCCATCAACATGCAGGATCAAAATAACGAGTTGGTTACCTGTGTGGCAATAGTACAGGTTGTTGTCGGCGTCGCTACGCGTGAGTCCACGCTGGTGAAGTGCTACATCAATCCTTGAATACCAGGTGCGAAGGCTTTGTTTCAGTCCGTACAAAGATCGACGAAGGCGACAGACTAGTTGCTCGTGCCCGTTGATGACAAAACCTTGTGGTTGTGTGAGCTAGACCTCCTCCTTCAGGATTCCATTAAGGAATGTTCTTTCAACATCAAGATGATGAAGGGGCCAGCCTGCATGCGCGGCGATTCCTGAGACGATCCGTATTGTCTCCCACTTGACAACGCTGGCAAAAGTTTCGTCATAATCAACGCCGTGTCGTTGTTCAAAACCTCGTGCCACCAAACGAGCCTTGTAGCGCGGGGACTGGTCCGTACCTGAAGGCTTGAGTTTGAAGATCCAGCGCGCACTGATCGGTCTTTTTCCTGGTGGAAGAGATACGAGATCCCAAGTCTGATTTTTCATGATCGAATGGTATTCACGCTGCATACCAGTTATCTAGCTGGGATCATGAGACACGTCGTCGTACTGCAGGTCCTGTCCATCGTTTGGAACAACGGTAGCTGATGCAACTGATTCGCAAAGAGCGGCATGAGGTAGAGGCCGCCTGTCACGGGTTGATCGCCGGAGTTGCGGGCTCGCCAGCAGTTGTGGAGGCTGAGGCAGTCGTGGCCTCCGTGGGGTTGCGTCCACTAGCTAGATCTGCGAGGACGTCGAAGGCGAGGTCTGCAAAGTGGTGGGACTTGGAAGCACTAGTAGAAATCTTGTCTTATGTGACAAGTCTTTAATGTCTCAATGTCGGGAATGACATGTCCGTAATGACACAAAGTGGGACTTTGTGTCATTACGGATTTGTCATTCCCGACATTGAGTCATTAAAGACTTGTCACATAAAACAAGATTTCTACTAGTGAAGGTCCCACGGAAGCTACGTGGAAGCAGATGGTGGCAGTTCGAAACTTACAAAGGTAGTGGAATTTACAGAGGCAGTGGCTGTGGGCCGTGGTGACTGGATTGGAGAGTGCGTGATCTCTGGAGAGCTGTGGACAGCGGCTCCGCCCGAGATTTCCTCAGCTGCAGATTCCTCTATTTGTAGCAGGTCGACGTGGGTAGATTCAAAGATCTTCACGTCTTTGGAAATGACGACTTTTCACTAGCTCGGTTGGTAGCATCTGTAACCTTTAGACCTGTCGTCATAACTAAGGAGGATACATTCTTCGGTGTGCGTATCCAACTTGCCTCGATCCTGACGGTGATTGTGGATGTATGCAGTAGATCCAAAGATTCTTAGCTTGGCTACAGTAGGTTTGGTACCCGTGAACAATTCTTCTGGCGTGACTTGCGGAAGTTGCTTGGTGGAGCGTAGATTCATGATGACACATGTGGCTCGTACTGCCTCGGCCTAGAGAAAGTGCGGCAAAGATTTCTCCATCAGGAGGCGTCTGGTAATGTCCAGTAAAAACCGGTTTCGCCGCTCGGCTACGCCGTTCTGCTGCAGCGTGTGAGGTACCGTCAATTCTCTCGTGATGCCATATTCTTGGCAATATTCACCAAAAGCTCGAGAAGTGAATTCTCCACCGTTATTTGACCGAAGAGTCTTGATTCGATGTGGCGTTTGAGCTTCCACTTCTGCATGAAAAATTTTGAACTTCTCAAGCGCTTCACTCTTGCGAGACAGAAAATAAACAGAGGTCCTCCGAGAATAATTGTCAATAAAAGTAATGTAATATTTGGCCCCTCCGAGTGAGACTGTTCGAAATGGGCCATACACGTCAGTGTGAATGAGCTGCAGTAGAACTGTGGCACCAGATGAAGACTTTGGGATTTTTGTACGAGACTGCTTCCCTTAGAAACACGTCACACACGGGCGGTCGATAATTCGCAACGGCGGAAGTCCCCGAACGGCTTCTGATCTTATCATTCTCCTGATGCCTTCAAGATGATAGTGACCTAACCTCCGATGCCAGATGTCTAATGGTGTAGGTCGCTCCATTGTAACGGAGTTGACCTCGGGTTGGACAACTGTATCGCCTTCGAGTCTGTATAGTCCCTTTCCATTTTCCCTTGGTGTGAACGCTACCAGTTCTCTAGAGTAACGATTGCAAATAAAGTAACCTTCTGAAAGGAATTTAAGACTATGGTCATGATCAGCAATATTTCCTACAGAAAGAAGATTTTTTTTAATAGAGGGAGAGTAAAACACTTGGGGTATCGTGCGAACACCGCTTTCAGGGAAAAGAATATTGACATTACCGACTCCGAGTACATCATGCCCTTGACCTCCCGCTGACTTGACGCCAGAGCAGTGTTTGCTTTCTAGGCTGCAAAACACTGATGAGCTGCCACTGATGTGGTGTATTGCCCCAGAGTCGAGGTACCAAGCTGATGAGTTCGCACTTCCTTGGACAAGGTTCAGTTCTGCTAGTTGCAGGAGTTGATCAGTTAAGTATTCGAGGTTGTCGATCTCGACCATGCACGCTTCTACTTTTGGTCTATTGTCCAAGTCAACAAATTATTCATTGTTATCTTCATGAGCGTCTTCGAACTCATCTGCTTCCACTAAATTGGCTTGACGCGATGAAAGGCGTTTCTTCTTGTCGAGGAGGCGGAACTCAATGTCTTTAATTCTGTCTACCATTGATTTCAATTCACATTCTCTTTCAATGTGACCCTCTTGGAGACAGAAGTTGCATACCTCTACTCGCGATGTCTCAGGGCTACGTGCCTTGTACCTTGGTTGATAATTGTTGCCGATGCTGCGTCCTTGTGAGATTGCACTGTGTGAGTGCTGATGTGAGGTCTGAGAGTAGGACAGTGAATGTTGGTGTGGAGCATTGGTATTCCTCCCGAACGAGGAGGTCGGTCAATGCTGAAAGTTAATGTGAGTTGACCCACTGGAGTTATAGCTTCCTGGCTGTGTGTTGCGGTAGAAAGGTCTTATGTTACGGTAGACGGCCAAGGCTTCATCACCCTTGTCTTCTGAATCCATGTTCAGAGAGATTTCTTCACTCAGGAGTCTCGATTCCAGTGCTTCGTATTCATGTAGCTGTTCGCCATTCAGAAGCATTCTCCTGCAAATGTCGTATTCCTTGGGCAGGTGCTTCACCGTGTAATAGACGACAATCTCCTCTGGAAATGGGACACCAACTTCCTCAAGCATATCAACAACGTTTTTCATCTCAGTCAGATGAGCATCCATGGTAATGCAGTCAGTCTTTCTTAACCCAAAGAACTTTTCTATCAGCTGGTTCTTTCTAGGACCGCTAGATGTCTCATATCTATGTTTCAAGGCGGTCCAACACACATATGGGTCTTGGTATCTCTTCAGCACTGTGAGATTCTTCGCATTGATTGTAAAAATGCTAAGAACTTTGGCACGTGCTGCAGATTCACCCGGCCCCATGTGTGGTGACGGTGGTGTGACGCAATAGTCAAATATAGAGACCTTCTGGAGTGCGTGACGCATCCTATAGGACCAGACTCCGTAATTGTTAGCTCCCTCAAAATGGTAAGCTTGTGGGATACTGAGATCTGAGGAGGAGATACGTGTGACGCCCTCTCCCCGTGGTAGCATACTGATCGGACTACTAGTAATTTTGGGATCTCTCGAGTCTGCAGATGTAGGTCGGTTTACAGCCGAGTGTCCTGGACTAGACATAATGACGAAGTGATAAGAGTGTCAGCAAGGATGCTTGGCGAGAACGTGGTTGATGACCACACAGATTCTACTCCCTAATCAGACTCACTAGGTTTGGGACAGAAGGGATTTGGTCCTAGGAAAGGTGCTCTGATACCATGATAATACGTAAGTGGAACACTGGACTCACATAAATCACTGTGTAGGGAAACATAACGTTCAATTAAAAGAAGAAACTGGAACACCATAAGTACCCGAAAGGGAACGGGTGGAAACAGAGAACGTCACTGAAAACAAGGACGAGATAAGACCAAGTGGGCAGGCTCACAGTTCAACAGGTTGTTGATGTTTGTCCTCAACATCTTGCCGAGTTGTCGTCTAGCATAACCCTAGTACATATGAGTCGAGAAATGGTTTTACTAAAAGTGTCAGTAGGACAAATGGAGGCCAACTTTGCACGTAAAGCACAAGGATTGAATCTAGAATGTTGCACAATACTCTCAATACTGCTCTTATCTAGTTTTGTTGGCCTTTTCGAGTTTGAAAGAACATTACCCCAAATGTCCTCTTGTGAATTCATTTCCATGACTTCATTGAAAGTTTTTCTGTGAGTTCCATTAATCCGTTCCTAATTATCATTTGGCCACAAAATTTTGCACATGTGTTATCCACTTCTTAAGTTTGCACCCTAAAAAAATTAAATATTTTATACCCATTTATGGAATTTTGAGATAAGTTTGAAATTAGTAAAATTCCATAATGCAAAAAAATAGGTTACTAATTTTCTATTCATTTCATTTCCTATCATTTTGCCACAAGATTTCACACATATGTAATCTACTTGTCTTATGTACTCCAAAAAAGAATGAATTCATGATGCAAGTTAGAAGTTGGTTCAATTTTTCATAAGGTGAGGGGGGAGACAAACTTATTTCCGGTAACTGTCCAGTTGATGGATGAAAATTAGCAGAAGCGGTCATGTATACAAACAATCCATATAAGTGCATGTCATGTTTCAAAACTTTTTTACAATTATTTCAAAAAGGGAGATGTATGCACTCGTGTTCCCTACATTTCTGTCCAATCCAAGCTTTAGAAACCACCACTTCTATGCTGTGATAATTGCTTCTATTAATTTATAAAAAAGAAATAAATAGAATTGCCCTAATAAGAGTTTTGATTTCAAAAAAAAGTGAAATTTTGATTGAGATTGCACAAGACTGCAACTTTGATTGCTAATCAATGTTTGAGTGATAGCTTTTTAACCGTAAAGTGCCCAGGTGACCACTTAGATCATTAGAAAACGAAATGTTGGAAAATCTGAACCATCTCAGTCTAGTGTTTGAAGTTCAGATGTGTAACTTTTGATTCTGCAAATGATGCAAAAAGAAATTTTTGAATATGACTTTCTTAACTATCCAAACACCAAAGTACAAAACATCAAAATACAACAAATATCTCAAAATGCAGCAAATACTTACAAATACAACACACGTACTATGTGGTATTTTTTGTGTCTTGAAGTTTGTTTTGTTGTATTTTTTTTTTAATTGTGTTCTCTTACTCATGTTCCATTAGTGTATGTAGTCCAATCTGGATCAATGTACCGACTCCTTCTTATTTGAACATCTAAATTTTGTCCTAAACCGTACCTAGATAACTCACTCTCACTTATAAATTTCACGATAATTATGTATGAGTCCATTCTTGACATGAGAGATTGCAATTGAGAGGTGTTGGCACAAGTCATTGATGAACATCTTCACCTTCAGTTTTGAAAATTCAATCCAAATTCTATTTAACCTTGAAATCACACACCCCGCAAAATCTCAGTTTTAAATGTTCATTATATGGTTCAAAGACATACTATAATCTTTCAATTCAATAGTCCAATCTTACTAAGATTTAACTAACAAATGTTTCATTAAGCTATGCTTACATTCATACGGTTGGATACTAATAATGGTAGTCCTAATTTTGTCAACGGGAGTTTTAAGAAAATATCACCCAAAAAAGTGTGGATTCTCGAAAACCAGTCTAGGCACTAAAAGGTTAAAGAAGCTATTCTGAAGAGACAGAAGGCTAGAACACAAACTTCCCTTCAGGTACTATACATCTTGTCTGTACATAGAGACCCAAACAGCTAACATATTTGAGTTAACCAAAAACGAGGAATTCGAGGAGTTCCCTCTCTATCACTAAATTTTCTGACTAGCTTTATTCATGAATAGTGCGCATGGTCGGGACTCTTGGTTTGGGGGAGTGCATGAGAACTCACCTCTAGCATTGGGGAGGTCGAGAGTTCCACGCCCAATGGTCGTGCAGGGTCTTGCATTAGATCAATCTTAAACTCACCGTAGACTAGTTTTGCCATTCTTTTGAACTAAAATATAATTGAGGTATGTATGAGGTGAGTTTCCACTTTGGGACACTCTTTCTGGTTAACCCTTTAAGGACCAGTGAAATTTTTATTGGCGATTTGTCGCCCTGATCTTACCTCATTTTTAACCTGGCAATTTTACTGAGGGGAAATTCTTGAAAAAGAAGGGCTTGAATAGCCAGACGCTGATGCGCATAACTCCTTGGCCTGCCACATCAGCCGCCTCTCGCGCTGTCAGGGGGCCACCTTTCCTGGGCGACATCTGCCACTGGAGGCCTGTGAGTCACATCTCTGCGCCTGTCAATCGCCCAGCGCCTCTACTAAACCAGGGAGGGAGCCACGGATTCCGCGCAGCAGCGCCCCTTGCTGCAGCAGATGCGTCGCCATTGAGCTGCTCCATTCCCCATTCCATTTGCCTGCGCGCTGAGTCGTTAGGGTTTAGGGTTCGCGTCCTTGCGTTGCTTTTTGCAGGGTTTGCAATTTTGCATCCTTGGCTCCTTGCCGAAGTTGGGGTTTTTTTTGCAGCCTCTGACGGATTGGCTGCTCGCATTTTTTTGGAGGCGGCAGGTGTTGTATCTTGTGAGGGGGGGTCCAGAAAAAGAGGGCGCCGGCTTTCTGATTGGCGATGGCGTTCGGCGATCCGCGTGCGGTTGAGGAGCGTGGAAGATTAGCAATGGGAAGCACAGTATTTCAACTCCGGCAAGGTACGTGTTTCCTCACTCTTCGTGTTTGAGCGATCTGTCTTTGTGTTTTGGCTTGCGGTTTTGAGCGATCAGAGGTTCTTCATTTTGGGTGTGATCAAGGGTTCAGGTGGTCGAGTAGACTAGGTGTTCGTCATTTGAGTCTACAGGTCTTCGTGATTTTTGTCTTCAAAGGTTTGTCATTTTTGTCTGGAGGGGATCAAGGTTGTTGTAGATCAGGGGTTTGTCATTTCAGTCTACAGGGGTTCGTCATTTTAGTCTAGAAGGGTTCGTCATTTGAGTCTACAGGGGTTCGTCATTTTTGTCTACAGTGGTTCGCGATTTTTGGCTTCAGAGGTGCGTCAATTTTGTCTACAGGGATTCGTTCTGATTTTCTACAGGGGTTCGTCATTTTTTTCTACGGTGGTTCCTCAGTATTTTGCATGCAGGGGTTCGTCATTATTTAAGATAAGGTGTTCGTCATATTTGTCTGCAGGGGTTCGTCGTTTTTGTAGATTAGTTGTTCGTCATTTTGGTCGCATGGGTTTGTCGTTTTTGTAGATCAGGTGTTTGTCAATTTTCTCACGCGGGATTTAGGGTTTTTGTAGATTAGTTGTTCGTATGTTGGTCTGCATGGGTTTGTCGTTTCTGTAGATCAGGTGTTCGTCAATTTTCTCTACAGGGGTTCGTGGATTTTGTAGATCAGAAGATCATCATTTTTGTCTACGGATTTTGTTCGTGAGTATTTTGTCTGCAGTTCAGTAGTAGATAGACGCTGCATGTTGTCATAAGCGGTGAATCTGTTTAGACTCTGTTTAGACTGTCGAGTTCAGTGTTTAGAAGCAGCAAGTGGGGGCTGATTGCAGGGCTTCAGTGTTTAGAGGAACAGTCATGCAATCGTGAATGCAGGAGTTCAGCTCATTACAAGCAGCAAGTGCATCGTGTTTAGCCGGGGTTTAGGGTTTTAGCTCCCTACATGTAGTCACTGGTCGTGCATTTTTTACTACTGTTTTGCTTGATTCTTGTTCAAAGGGTGAGTCCAATGGCGAAACACCAATCCATCATGACAAAGTTCTTATACCATGGGCTGTGTGATGCCAATGGTGCCGATCTCGAGGGGGATGGGGAATTTGCCACTACGCAAGTAGTTCTGAGCCAGGAATCAGGGAGCAGAGGTCCGGAGGTGGAGACATCTACAAACTCCATCGTGCAGCTTTCCCAAGCGCCGGTGTTAAGAGGCACCAACGTGGCGCAACTGGCGACGGTGGGAGTTACTGCAGCTGGGAGTGCAGTACCCGCAGCAGTAGCCGCACCAACACTGCAAAGGCTATCGGCAGCAGAGAAAGGTAAGTCTAAAATCCTTGATGCCAAAATGGGGGATGGGGCAAGTTCAAGTGCAAATGAACTTGGTGGTCAGATTGCAGCAGGTGGGGTGCCGGAGGTGGAGATTTTAGACCCTCTCGCGGCCTCACCTGCACATGACGCTGCAAGGCGTAGAAGAAGGGTATATGATAGCAACCGGCATTGGCAAGACTCGTGGGCTGCGAAGTTGCCTTGGGCCCAATCTGTCGTTGCTAGTGATGGCTCCGTTAAGCAAGTCATGTGCAAGGTCTGTACTGAAGTAGAGGGCCGTGAAAAATTGCTTGCCCCAAAGATTGACGGTTTGTGGAAGCATTGTGGCTAGAGGAGGGCCACCACAAGCTTTGGCAAAGTGGTGGCGGGGCAGTATTACTTTCTCTCAAACAATTCGCATGTAAAAAACAAAAAAATATATTTTGCAAGGTTGGGGAAGGGTGGGGATATCGTGGTTCAGCAGGTAGCAGCTGGAGCAGTGCGTGAGAGGAAGTGCAAGGTGGTCCAATTTCGGGCCATCTTTTGGTTGCTAATGAATGGGAGACCCATGACCGACTATGAGCACATGCGGGAGTTGTTTGAGGTGCTTGCGGTCCCCGATTTTCCCAAGAAGCATTGGAGTGCAAATTGTGGGTGGGAGATGGTTGATCATATGGCCAAAGTGTTGGGAGAGCATACCAAAAGCATCATTGGTAATGCTCCTTTCTTCATTGGTAAAGCATCATTGGTAATTCTCCCTTTCATGTGATGAGGTAACATCCATTGATGCCCAATCTTGGATTTCCATTCACATCTATGTTTGCATGGGGTTCAAAAGGGTACCTATTCTATTGTCATTGAGTCGTTTGACGGAAGGCAATGGTGCTAATGCTATTAAGGAATGCATTGAGGGTATGGTTACACATCACATGGGGCTTGATGAGATGCAAGTGGCAAAAAGATTGGTTTGTTTTGGGGCGGATGGAGTGTCGATTTTTCAGGGCAGCAGGAACGGTGTCACCGTGCAAATGAAAGACACCATGGCCCCGTTTATGTTTGGAGTCCATTGCATGGCTCACCGCACCAATCTCGCGGTTGAACCGCTTTCTAACTTGCCCGTTGTGTCTAAGCTTGAGGCACTATGCCAAGCTATGCATTCATATTTTAGCCATAGTCCTAAGAGGCATTTGGAATTCCAAAAGCTTGCCGACATCATGGAAACAGAGGGCTTGAGAATGTTGCGAAATGTGAAGACACGGTGGATTTCTCTTCTAGAACCTTTGAGGCGGGTGATGGGTGAATACAAGACACTAATTGCCAAGATGTGTGAGGATGCGGCGGTGAAAGACCCCGAGATGACATCACGGCAAGCCATGGCGAGGGAGACCGCGCGCCACAACTATGATTTGTTGTGTGATGTCGGTACCCTCCTTGCTCTTCCTTGCATTTTACCTCTTCTCGAGTCGGTGAATTCCTTGATGAAGTTTGCCCAATCTAACCACGTGTTCGTGAGTGATTATGTAGCCGCGGTGAAGATTTGCCAAGCGGAACTATACATGATGTATAGTGATCGTGACACGGCATGGCAAAAGTCTCACTTTGAGATGTTCCATGACATTGTCAATGATCATTCATATGCAATCACCCAAGAGTGGGTGACGGATTTGAACACGGGCTCTCAAAGCCTTGCATTCCGCATTGGGGATCACACTTACCCGGCTCACATGATTTGCTCCGTCACAGGCAAGAAATTGCCAGTCTCACACGAAGACTTTGAGGCGGTGGTCTCTAGTGTGAAAGGGCAATGCAAGGATGCCGCTGAAATGCTCACGCTTGAGCTTGATGTGAGATTCCCGGAGGTGGAATTGATGAACGCCTTGGGCGTAGTATTTCCACAATATTGGTTGCAACCAAATTGTGAGGAATTGTTCTCCATGCATGTGAAGACCTTGAGGGGACACTACTCTATGCATCGCACGGTGAACTTTGGCACCAAGGATGAGCCCGTTATGAGGGAAATTGAGCCCCTCATTGATGGTAGATTGCTTTCATTGCAAACATCTTTGTTTAAGCTCACAATGAAGTCTCATGCAAGGGAGGCTATGGAGGAGCCACGGGACCAAAATCCGGTGACTAAGTTGTGGGTGAAGGTGGGGCAAAATGCCTTGATGCTAAACCGCCTTTCCGAGTTCATAAAGGTGGCTGAAATTGCCATCACGGCGGTGCTTGGGAGTGTGGAAGATGAACGCACGTTCTCTACTCTTGGATTTATGAAATCCAAGCTCCGTAACCGGCTTGGTGGGCATTTGGACACATGTGTGAAGATGTTCTCACAACAATTCTTCACTCTCCAATCCTTCCCTTTTAACTCGGCAATTAACTCATGGCGTGATGATCGTGCAAGGAGGGGGGCCGAGGTGTAAGGCCGTTTGTTTCCATTATGACGGCAAGTTTTGAGTTGCAAATTTGTTGAACATTTTACTAACTTGGTTGGGGGTGGGTGGGATTGTCAATTGCGTAGGGCAAGGCCTTATAGGCCGGGGTTCAACTCCCCTTGGCAATTGCGGAATTCTTTTTGAAGTTTAGGAAATTTTGGCAATTGCTGAAATTTTTGGTGAAGTGCTGAATTTTTTGTGAAGTGCTGATTTTTTGGTGAAGTGCTGAAATTATTGGTTAAGTGCTGAATTTTTTGTGAAGTGCTGAAATTTTGATGAAGAGCTGATTTTTTTGTGAAGTGCTGAAATTTTAGGTGAAGTGCTGGAATTATTGGTGAAGTGCTGAAATTTTGATGAAGAGCTGATTTTTTGTGAAGTGCTGATTTTTTAGTGAAGTGCTGAAATTATTGGTGAAGGGCTGAAATTTTGGTGCATTGCTGAAATTTTGATGAAGAGCTGAATTTTTTGGCAATTGCCTAAATTTTTGTGAATTAACTTAATTTTTGGCACAAGATTAGCCACCAATGCACCTTTGCTGAATTTTTTGTCGCGTGTTATCCTACCTTTGAAAATTTTGGGATGCCACATTCCCATGATTTTTGGCTTCACACTCGCCACATAATTTTAAGCAGTAAAAAAAATTCAAAATTATGACTTAAAATTTGTGATTAGAGGCTCGCCACTTGCATACAAAAAATGGGCTCACTGTAGCCTCATTTGAGGGCTGAAATTACTGTGGAGGGGCCAAAAAAGCACCTTCCAAGCCCATTCAGGTGCCTGTCGCTCTACCATCATCAATCCTTAAAAAAATCGCTGTTAAGGACCAAGAAGCCCAGATATGGCTTCATGTCTTTTTAGCAGGTTTGAGTGAGTTCTATGTGAAGTTTCTATTATTCAAATTTATTTATGTTTTTGGTCAACACATGCAATGCTCTTTACTCAATCTGGTGATATAAAATTTGGTCTTATCTAAATCATACTTTTCATTATATGAATGATTGAATTTGTCATTTTTAAACCATGAATTCTTAGTCCTTAAAGGGTTAACTCTATTCTGTTGTATCGGAAGCACTTTAAGTCTCCATTATTCATTTTTTGCACTGGAAGTCCCCGAGGCAGAAGTCTCAGAAGAAGGCATTAATAGGTGCAATTTCAACTTTGGGTCACCACTTTCAAGTCTTGTGGGACATCAAACATTCTGAACCTAGACATGTATAACCCAGTAGCCTTAAATCTATTATGGCCATAGCAGTGCGATGATATCCTGGATATCCAATGTGTAAAGTTCTTTCTTCACTACTTTACAAGGTCAACGGTGCTACAGGCACTAAGACCTGATGTCCGAAGCAGAAACGTTCATTGCTCCTTGTGCACCCGCATCTTGGCAAAGAAGCTTTAGCATTCATCAGAATTCAGAAATTCTGCGGAGGCTTCCGTGAATACCGTCGGAGAAGCGCCAACATTGAAGTATATTCCAAGAAAAGCCATGGATAGTTCAAGTCATGCGGTTCAAAGATTCTCAAGATTAACCGATGTGCGTGTGCAAAGTGTGCGCACCATTACACTGTTGCCTGCAGAATAGCCATAATGTCCAGAATTTTATCCAGAAGAAGTTGAACCAAATCATCACAAGCTATATAATGGAATACTCTAAGAAATCCTAAAAAAAATTATGCGAACAATAACAACATCCTTACTAATCGTGACTATTTACAGAAAGGTGAGGTACCTCAAAAACACCCAAGACCCAAAAGCCACGAGTGATCATCTTTAAAAGCGACTTAACAAAACCTAAACAAACTAAATCCCATCAATGATTGAATATAAAGGACCTTGTTTGAGTTCAATAATCATAACATACCTTGCGAACTCAAAGTAGTCCATGGCAGACAGCCACCATTCCACATTCCACATTCTAAAGTATCCACTCCATGGCTTCAGAAAACGGGTAGTAGAATCCTCTGAAGCTCAGATGGCACTCCCCCACAAAACTGGTCGCCTCCATTGAAAACCTTGAACAAATAATCAGAAGTCAAAAGAATTAAAAATACATTCTCACTCTAAGGAACGATGAGTGTTGCAAGAAAAGTCAAGCAGTAACGCATATAAAACACAATAATGCTCTTTAAACTGCAAACAGAAAAAACAGAATTGATAATTAGTCTAAAGCTGCTCAAAACTTAGGTTTCAAGATGTGCAGAAGAAAGAAATTGGTAAAATTCCCCCAGAAGAACAGGTCACCAAAATCTTTATCTGATCTGCCCTAAGATTATATCACGCATATCTCCAGAAATTTGTCTGTACACAGCTACATAAAAATATTAAAAAAAAACCAAAAAAACCCACAACAAAACGGATTAAAATGTCAAAAAGCCTACAAAAACTCCACTGCAAGAAGCAAAGCAAGCGACTCGGATTACTCTTTCCAGGCTGATAGTATGATCTTGCTGTAACCGAGATCCTTCCTTGGACACAATTCTCACAGATCTGTGGTGGTTGAGTCTCAAAATACTTCGGCATTTTCTATCCACAACTGCCTCCCATCTTCTGAAAGTCAGCGCTCCTACAAATACTAACACCTGACACCGAGGGTAATCTAAGTAGGTGTGGGACACGTTTGCTGTTGCTGCCCATTGGCTCACAACATGTGCAATATTGTATCTCCATTTGACACACTAGGCCAGTTGTACTAGGTGTGACATTCCGTGGCCTTCAGCTATCTTTCATTCTGGAAGACACCACTTCTAGGATAGTAATTCAAAGGCTTCTGGACTAGTATGAATGTCCACATCTACGAAGAGAGGCATACTGCCAATAGTACCCTCAGTGCTTGCCTGCACCTTCCCTGCCACCCTTAATATTACTCTAATCTGCAGATGTGCCAACCTTTTGTCCAATAGATAATGGACACTGAATTAAGCAGCACATGAGGGTGACAGGGGCAGGCTGCGCCCGGTGCTCAACGGCGCCGGGCCTGGTTGACACTTGTGTCAGGCTGCTGCAGTGAATGAGGCTGCTGTTTCCACCACCAAACACATGTAACAAAGGAGATTAGAAGCAACTACACGTATTTCAAGGCTCACCAAGCAGAAATACTGAGAAACCAACAAAGCTGACACATTGGACACACCCTCAAAACTTGATCAACACAATGATCAGCCAAAACATGCAACATGTCTATTGTACAAAGTAGGTGAGAGATGAAGAGCAGAGAAGATGAACACCTGAGATTGCTGAAACTGGTCTGGAGGCTGAATGTAATTCATAGCATGCCCAGGGTAGGCGTACTGTGGAGCTCGCATGTACATGGCCATTGGTACCATTTGAGTGGGATTGTAAGGACCCATCATTGATTCAGAAGCACGGTAGCCCATAGCACTAACAGGTGGTACCCAAGGAGCACGAAGATATTGCTGAGCAAGAGGTTGAGGTGGCAGAGTCTCCATGTGCAACTGCCCTCTTGAGGGAACCCCTAATTGTGGGAATTCAGTGTTGTAGTTCACTATCGGTGAATACAATGCTTGACCTCCATAAGGTCCCAGACTGACACCAAATCCAGGATCAAATCGTTGCGCGAACCTTGCAGTGCTCCGATCATAATCTGGATCCCTCCTGTCTTTTTCTCGATCACGAAAAATGGCTACTCGGCTTCCACCATTTCCGATACTGTTGCCAAGGCTGTTGGAACTCACCAACTTCCGTTCGGTAGGAGGGTCCTTCTCTTTATCTTCTTTCGACTGAACGCTCTTAGAATCGTTAGGGGGAGATGCACACGTTCTCTTCGGAGATATAGATACACCCTTTGGTGCAAGTTCTATTTCTTCGGGAACATTTTCTTCCTTAACAGATTCTTGACGTCGAGGAGCATCAGAAATGAAGCTCACAACTGAAAAGCCATTCTCTGGTTCAGACTCATCCTCCCCAACTTTTCCTCCCAAGTCATTGCAGAAGATGCGTGCACGAGCCTGCCAGAAAAAACAAACTCATGAATCATCCATGACTCTGTTTTGACATCAAACGCATCCCTGATGTGAAGCTCAAAATCATCACTTCGACAGCTACATAAAATATCTTCACAACCACAAAGACGGACGTGCAGCCAGACGACCCTACAAAGAAAGTATTTCTTGACTGAGAGACGTACCTTGTTATATTCTTCTTTTCTTTCTTCGACACTCTTTGCCGGATTCAGTTTACCGCCATTTCCGCCTGGCCCCAGACCATTGTTGCGTCCTCCCTTCGTCGGCCTCTGCTTGATGGCTACCTTCGCAGGTACCACTTGTACCAGCACAGACTTGCTCTCCTCATGTTCGCCAAAAACAGGTGCGATAGGTAAGTCAACAAGACGAAGATTAGGAAGGCGAGTTTCACCCGTCTTCAGGGCGACTATACGCGTTCCTTCTGCAGAACCCCCATCAACAACCATAGACTGAAGGTGGTAGTGCTGAGCCACACGATGTGCAGCCAACCGAAGGTATGACGACGGCATAGGCTGAAACTCGAGGACCTGCAAGCTGGGATTACGAATGAAACGCTCCACGTCCTGCTCCAACCTTAAAACTGCGCAACCAAATACAAAGTATCAATACTCGAATTCTCAGATAGCAACATGCGCGCTTGCCAAAAGCGAACATAGTACAGTAGGGAACCATACAGCGGCGTCCTCTTAAACCCAGAGAGATGGCACTCTAAAGGCAAGCACCATAGGGAATGAAATACTAGACTTCCAGAAAATATTTAAAAAACGTTCTCAAAGAAAAAAAATTGTTGAGCGACTTGCACTGGCGCAGCGGTGTAAAAAAAATCGCGAGACACGCTGCCTCAGCGTCATCAAAAGAGGAAACCAGACTGGCGCAACAGAGAAAAAACCGGAGCATCGCACGAAACCCTGAATATAACATTCGCTGTAACCCCTTCCATACATGGGGTCACATTAAACGTAAACCCATTGCGGTTCTTCAACTCCGTTCCAGCACGCCGGACATAAATAATTAAGGGAAGCTGAACGACACACCTAATGCGATTCCAACGTCGATCAATAGGAAGGGTAAAAAAGCCAAGTAAAAAAAATCCAGCAACCCTTCGCACATACACCAAATTTCGAATAGAATAGAAACATTACTTGTGAGTCGATCTCGAGGATTCTGCAGGGCTTCTTTCAGGAAGCCATCGATCTGATCAGTGCCTCTGGCAGCATCCAAAGAATCGGTACGGGGAGGCAGCAACCCCGTGGTCACACCATCGCTCTCATTGGCAGAACAAGCCTCCACTGGAGCCCTAGAGGACGCAACTTGGGAAGAAGTCAACAACTTCTTCATGTTCTCCTCCAAATCAACCATCTCCCACGACTCTGGGGCGCTGCTCTCCTCCTCCAGCAACCCTTTCCTCACATTCTCCAAATCCGCCATCACTTCTGGCACGCTCAAACCCATAAACGGCAGGCGCAACCCGAGCTCCTCCCTGTACGCAAACGAACTACCCTAAAACCGGCTCGCCTGCAAACACATACCTCCCCGCTCTAACCTCACCTCAACCCTCACTACACCCCCATCATCGTCGTCACCTAAACACGCGGTCCCTCGCACTCCCTCGCACTCCTACCGGTACCAACAACGAAACCATAGCAAAGACCCTTCACTGCCCACAGAAACGCCCCTCCAAACCCTAACAACTCCCAACCCTAACAACAAAAAACATGAACAGACCAGAATCCCACACTGCAGCAAGGGTAGAAATCCACGGCCGCACCAGAGCGATTGAAGGTCGCAATGTTCCAAGCAAAGTGGCGGCTCCTTGTGCTCGTGACGCACAAGAAACTCCACACCCCGCACATCCTATCCCAGAGAAGAGCCTTCCCACTACAGTAGAGAATACCGAAACAGCATGCATTGTCGAGGGATCAGAATCGCGGGTCACCCGGGAAAAGAATCACTGGGTAGCAGGCAGGTCATAAACTTGACGTTAAGCACTTCGTTGAAATTCCCTTAAGAAATCTTGTACTGTAACATCGCGTTACTGCACTCAAGGAAAGTTTAACAGTGCACTGCACCGTTTAAAAGACATAACGCCGAAGATGCACGCTCCCAAACATGAGAACGTGCACAACGCCGGGTTACGCACTGCAACGCTTGCGTTCCCCTATGTTACTGCACCGGCACTCGGGCAGCCGCCCTCGAGCGCTGGTGTAGTAACATTTGGTTACGCACTCATTCCAGTGCGTAACCCTATACATCCCAATCCCCCGTCTCTAAATCCCACACTGTTCATCGCCCCCCCCCCCCCCCCCCCCCCCCCCCCCCCCGTAGGATCTCACTCTTGGATAGGACAAAGTAGGACAATTGCTTTAAAGTTGATCGGTTAAACTCGTTTACAGAAATGTGCATAACTTATGCACAAAAACTCCAAATCACAAAAAAAAATTAAGAAAAAATCACAAAAATCCGCAAATGTGGAACGAACATATCAGTTCGTTTTTACTCAGTCTTGGATTTACAAGAAGCGTCAAAGACAACGGCCTTTATATTTTACATGAAGGTGAAGTCTTTCTCTGGTTAGCCTTATATATTGACAATTCATTTCTTTTCAGCAATGACTTGAAATTAACGAATAGAATCAAGAAGGCTTTGTCAGAGAAATATGAAATGATTGACATGGGAGATCTTTACTCCGGTCTAAATCTTCAAGTTACTAGAGATAGACAAAGACGCATCATGTGTGTTAGCCAATCAGAGTACATTGAGCAAAAACTTAAAGACTTTAAGTTAAGTCATGCTAAGCCTATGTTTACTCCATTAGAGGCTAATTGCAATCTTCAGTGTGTAAACAAGATTACACTAGAAGAAGAAGAGGCAATGCAGGCAATTCCCTACAAATCAGCAGTGGGCTGCCAAATGTATTTGGCTATAATTGCTCGACCAGATTTATCTCAAGGGGTAAGTATCGTAGCTGGATACAATTCTGATCCAAGACTCAAGCATTGGTCTTCGGTAAAACAAATATGGAGATATCTCAATGGGGCAAGCAATGAGGGTTTGGTCTACAAAGGAGATGATAATTTGCAAGTGATTGAATATTATGACTCTGATTGGGTTGGAGATCCGAAAGCAAGGAGATCAAGAACTAGCTATGTTTTTATGTTAACCAATGCAGCAATTTCTTGGAACAGTGTGAAACAGAAAGCTATTGCTCTATCAAGTGCCGAAGCTGAATATTACACAGCAGGTGAAGCAACCAAGGAAGCTATATGGATTAGACACATTCTGGAGGAAATGGGGTTTCCTCATAAAGGGCCTACAGTAATTTACTGTTATAATCAAAGTTGTATAGCTATGACTAAGAACCCCGAATTTCATAAACGCACTAAACACATTGAGTGTAGGTGTCATTTCATTAGATCCAAAGTTAAATCTAATGAGGTGGAGTTTGTCTATTTGGGTACAGACCAAATAGTGACAAATACATTCACCAAAAGTCTACCTAAGGCTAAATTTGAGTATTGTAAGGGTCTCACTCTTGGATAGGACAAAGTAGGACAATTGCTTTAAAGTTGACCGATTAAACTCGTTTACAAAAATGTGCATAACTTACGCATAAAAACTCCAAATCACAAAATTCTTTTTGAAAGTGAAAGATTGTTTGATTGTAAAACTTTTCTTTCTTGATCAATATTCAAAAAAAATTAGTCTACTATGCACAATTGAGCCTCGAAAGTTTGATCACAACACATTTTCTTATTATTCAACTCATGCACATTCTTCACTACCTTACTGAAATTTGTCCATATCTCATTCATAAAAACTCCAAATCACAAAATTCATTTTTAGAGGTGGCAAATGACTTAGCCTTTTAACTTTTCTTAGTTGAAAACATTTCAAAATAAGATCATTTTCTATGCTCAGTTGTGCACCAAAATCTATTGTAAAATATGGTGTAGTGAGAATTTACATGGGCTTGCAAGTTTTTATCTCACATTCTATTTATGTGTATTCTATTCAATACCGGTACGTAGATTTTACCACATATGGAAAACTATGATGATATGAAGATTCAAATTGTCATATTGATGATGTTTTCAAAGTATTGGTTTTCATTTTTAGTCGTAGCTCCAAATTCAACACATGTTCTTTGTAGAAATAAAATGAAAAATCTTATCATAATCATTTTGTATATTTCTATGTTTACTACATAATTTTTATTTATTTTCACTTCAATTTAGATTATCTCATCTATTATATAGAATTTACAATCAATTTATCATTATTGAATGATTATTTTCCAATAATGCTAAATAATTTAATATTGTATCCTTGTTTTAGGATACCCTAAAATTTTAAAAAATAAATCAAAATTAAAATAATAAAAAATAATACTAAAAGTTTAATAAACTATAACATTTAACATCAAATTGAAATATATACAATGCAATATTATTCTAAAAAGTTAAATTTCAATATTTTTAAAGCCTATTCAATATCAATTTATGGAATTTTTATTTCATTTATAAAATCAATTCAAAAAAAATTCACGTTAAGTACATAGTTTATTTTTGTTGTCTGTTTGAAATTAAAGATCACAATAATTTTCTTTTGTTTGACTTTTAAACAACAACTACTGCGGTCATGTGATGTTGACTTAATGTCCCATGTGATTGAATTTTTAGATTTGAATTTGACTCATGCACTTACTTATTATTTTATTTTTAGATTCATTTATCCATAATTTAATTCAAATTATGGTGAGGAAATTTGATTAAGAATACATAACTTTTACACCGTAGGTTCAAAAATTATGAGGTGATTTTGGTACACCCTTACTCATCAAGAGTTTTTTGACGATGCTAAGCATAACTCTCAAATTTTATTTTTCATAATTTCATTCAATTTATGATGTCAAAATTCACAAAAAAGAAAATCCATAACTCTCACAATGTACCTTTAAAACTAATGAAACGGCTTTGGTGCACCTCTCCTCACTGGGAGCTTTCCGACGGTACTAAGAACATGACCGACGGATGCACGGTTGAGGAGATCTCAATGCTCAATTCTAATTTTCTCTTTTTTCCTCCTCCCCCTCTGTTTACCTTTTTAGCTTAGAATAGGCTTTGGCGGCGCCCCCCCCCCTTTTTCTTGAAATTTTCATTTTGGGCACCTTCGGTGCTTTTTTTGGCAAATTGTTTTGTAAATTTGGGACGTTCGGCCCCAATGTAATAAATAACCATTAGAGGAGTGGATTGTTTTTTTGCGGTCGGCCTTGAATCGGACAAAATTAGGGGCACTTTTTGTCCTCAGTCATTTAAAACCACCGGGGGATTTAGAGAATTCCCATCCCTATCGAGGACACCCTGAACTGGTAA
The DNA here is from genome assembly GCA_022496805.1 of Pohlia nutans. Classification (NCBI taxonomy): domain Eukaryota; kingdom Viridiplantae; phylum Streptophyta; class Bryopsida; order Bryales; family Mniaceae; genus Pohlia; species Pohlia nutans. The sequence goes on along the minus strand of CM040106.1, from coordinate 4,248,335 downwards.
TAAAAGGACATTAACCCTAAATGTCAGAGTGTCCAGGAAGTGAACGACTAAGAGCATCTCCACCCTCCCGCAGAAGAACTATCATGTCATCCGCTCATTGAAGGGCTCTAATCTGGTTGGTACTTGCTGTCGCGCCCACGTCCCCCACCCATGCTAGATCTGCAGACACGCCAAACAGAGGGTTGAGACAAAAAAGAAATGTTGATTTTGAGATTCGAAAACGGCGACGGGGCAACATCGAATCAGGTCGAGGGTGACTAGGCAATTCAAGGGTGATTGGGAACGATGACGGAGTGGCCGGAGTGACTCGGCCTACGAATCCGCTCTCGATTCCCAAGGCATAGCATCCATGGAATCTCTCAAGTGGATGAGGCCAAAAAAAACCCGAAATGTGGGCGCATTAAGACGGCTATCTCTCACCCGCGAGGATAGCGAGTGCAAAGGATGGTTTGAAAGGCCCGCTCCATCGAGGCTGCATTTGTGGAGAGGGGTGGGGCATGATTTTCTGCAAGGCCGCATTAAAGGGCTTGTTGAGTCCCTTTAACCCGCCCGAGTAACATGTATTTAATAACCCATTTGCGACGAAAGGGTATTTAACATGGCGCTATTTATCTAATAAATTGGAATTCTTTACACCCTATTAATAGATATAAATCTAAATTTTGTCATTTTAGATGATCCTATTTGTATTTATAAAGTCGCTAGTGAACTAGATTCTAGCACCCTATGTTCCTTCTAATTTTCATATTCGACCCCATGAATGACGAACCATAGGACTCTTGAATGTTTGCAGTGAAAATTCAATAAACCATGTATAGACTGAAGACATCAAACAATGTATCAAAACATAAAAACTTGAAGCATTATTAGGACCTCATGTAGTTCCAAAACATTCATCAAACAATGTCCAAATCAAACAAACTTGAAGCAAGCAAATGAAAATGGATAGTTTTTCATCCATTGACTACCATAAAATGCATTGTATACCTCTGCTTTAATATTTTTTTTCTCTATCTACTATTCCCAACCCTATTTTAGATTAAAATAATTTGATAAATTGATGCATTATATGGTACCCTTATTTTTTTTATACACACATTCTTGTAATTGAAGAGGCCCTTCATTATATCAAAGAATTGTATAAATTTTTTCACAAATAAATAAAAAAATACCCTACATTCTTTTGCACATAGTTTAATAAATTTTTGCAAGTGCCCTACCCGGGTTAACGCGGCAAGGTGGAGATGCTCTAATAGACTCAAACCCTTCTTGTGCAATGCATTGCACGAAAGGCATTCATTTTTTTGGACATTCTTCACAAAGTTGTTGTCCTATCTAACGGTTGAATTTAGTCATATTTGATTACATCTTTTTCTAAAATTACAAATGTAGAAGTATGTCTGATTGTTGACCAAGCCAAAACTGCATTGACTACAGTTCAAAATTGGCCTTGCAAAAATAAGGTCATAGATTTCAGAAACACAAAAATTTCAAAGAATCATCACGTTCAAGAGTATCTCATTTCAAACTCATTTCAACAAATTTTACTCAAAAAGTATTAAAAATTTGTTTGAATCCAAATTTAGAAGTAATTTTTAATTTTAACTTTCAAAATTTATAATTAAATATTGGTGATGGTATTAGCAAATCACACCGTATGGATGGAATCTAAAATTCAAAATCTACAATCTTCATTTGTGATGAATTCCAAATATTCTTTTAAATAGTAGTTTATAATGTTTTTTTCAAATTGTCAATTCTAGAGCAGCCTGGTATGTTTAGGGGTTAACAAAAGGACATCCTATGAAAATTATAAAAGTTTCCAAACTAACCCAACATCCAATTCCCTATTTTTGCACTTGGTCATAAAATCATGCACTTGACTTTTGGGTGCATTAAAAATTCAAACTGGTAGAAATTGCATGAAAATTTTGGCGAATTTTTTCCTTCTACACACTTGGTTAAAAAAAAAGATAATTTGGAAATTGTTGAGTCATTTATTATTGAAATAGTCATTACTTGTGCTTTGAATATTTTCTAATTGAATTCTATACGCAACAAAATCCTCCTTTGAAAATAATCTTGATACATAGTATATTAGAAAATATAGTAGGTTAGAGTTTTCAAACACAAGGTTGAGTACACATTTTACAAAACCTATAAACATATTGTAAGCAATTGGAAGTAAGCCAAAAATAGACAAGCATATTTTAAATATTCATTTTAGTTTACTTGTTTACAATTTATAAAAATAGGAAAAACTCTTTAATCAGTACGTTAACAACTAAACTAGAAAATAACACACTATATAGTAATGTATTTGTTTACTCTAATAAGCATTTAATAACGTCCTCTCACCCATGCCTTCAATCTGTATAGCAAGATATTCAAGTATGTGTGACTTTGCTTCATTTGAATACTGATTTGCTTCATCCACACGTAATTATATAGCGCCGTAATTGAATTTGTTGCTTCCTCCTTTCAAATAGCAACTCCACTATGACATTTCATTACTATGTTCGAAAATAGATTGTCCAAACTCTTGGGACAAACTCGTCAGAACAACAAGCAAAGCGACTCACTCCCCTATACAAAAATCCATAAAATTCCACATGAACAACATTGTTACCTGCTCCAACGGGGCTTCCAAGTGCATTAAGAGAAGGAGGAGAAAGAATGCGCAATCATGCACGGTCAACCACCTGTACAAAACAAAAAACAAAAAAATCATTAAACATTTATCCATGTATTTATTTATGTGTATATGTATGTATATATATACTTCTTGCGGGTCGCTAATCATACATAGCCACCCCCTTTGCTTTCTTCCTTTCGTAAAGAAAACATGCATATGTTCTTTCATATCCTCTCATAGCTGCTTCAAGAGTGTAAAAGGCGGCCATAGAAGAATGAAAGAACATATAGATGTTATCTTGAGGAGTCACTTGAGCTGAGAATAAAAGAGAGTTTGCGCGCGCAAACCCTAGGCTTTAAAAAACCAGGAAAAAATAAAATAAATTCTGGGCGTTCTTAGTCCAAAGGTCCACTCATGCGAACCCTCTTCTGTCCTTACATTAAGTGAGTCCTTAAGAAAACATCTATATGTTCTCCCATTCTCCAAGGTCGCTTTAAATACTCTTAAGACGATTATAAGAAGGTAAAAAAGAACATATTGATATTCTTTTGGAGGGTGGTGAATAGAGGGAGCGTTGCCGTATACCTTGAGCCCATCCGCCACGTCCAAAAACAATTAAATAAAAAAATTATATATAATGCCACATCCTCTATCCTCCAGCCCATGCGCCATGCCCAAAACTATAAAAAAAATTTAAAAAATTCTAGGATTTTTGGGGCCTATGGTCCACGAGCATTTTGTCCTCACCTTAGGTGACTTTTTAACATAACATTTGTATGTTCTCTCATTTTCCCATAGCTACCTTATATATTCTTGAGGCGGCTATGAGAGGGTACAAAAGAACATATTGATGTTCTCTTGAGGTCTGGTGGACGGAGGGTGCGCTGCTACGCATCCTCAACCCATCCGCCACGCCTAAAGAAAAAATAAATTAAAAAAAGAGATTAAATTAAAAAATTCCGTGTTTTCCGTGGCCTAGGGTTGGCACATGCGGATCCTCTTTTGTCCTCACATTAAGTGACTCTTCAAGAGAACATTTATATATTCTTCTATCCTCCCACGGCTGCCTAATATATTCTCGAGGCGACTGTGAGAGCGTACGGAAGAACATATTGATGTTCTCTTGAGGGATGTAGGATAGAGGATGCATTGCCCCGTACCCTTAGCCCATTCGCCACGTCCCAAAAAACGATTTTTTTTTTTTTGCGTGGCGGATGGACTAAGGGTACACACTAGGGTGACGGAGGACATATACCTTAAAAAATAATAATAAAAAATAAAAAATAAAAAAATGGCGTGGCGAAAGGACTAAAGATACATGGCATTTCAATGTTCTTTTAAAAGATGTAGGAAGGAACTACACACCCTTATGGGCTTTTAATACACAAAAAAAGAAATTAAAAAAAGGAAATAAGGAAACAAATTCATGTCTTCTTCTATACACTCTAGTAGGGGTATCATAGTGTTTTAATCTCTCAACGTCCCATCGTCCAAAAACTAGATGACGAACAGATTCAAAGCATTGCAACTTTCTCATACAACCTCGGATGACTTTCATCCGCGCCACCTTTGTAGTCATATTAAATTATCTACTAATTGCAATAAATCTCTTGTAATGGAGAGTTGTTCATATTATTGAAGAGGCCTTCAACTGCAAGTATGTCAAATATGTTGGGTAGATTTTATGCTTCCAATGGTCCTCTCATGTACACCTCATGTACATTTGAGCCATGTTATTATCTATTTTTAAGGCTAGCATCTACTTGTATTCAAAGGGTTGGTACGTTTAGGGGTTTATCTATTGATAATTTGTAATAGGTTTTAAATAGTTAATCTTACAATTTTAAAAATAAATGAAGTTCAAATTTTGGTTTTGAAAAATTTGAAATATTAGTTTTTTATTGCAATATACTATAAATTTCAACAAAAAAAGAAATCAATGTCTTCTTTGTCTTTATTTTTGATAAATTTTCTTTTTTTTGGCAGAATTAGGTCCCAAAATGATTGCACTTGGCCAAGTGCAAAAATAGAGAATTGCATGTTACCTTCTAATTTCATTTTTCTCTTCTCATAGTTGTATATAACTCAAAAATAGTTTGTTTTATTTCAAGGTTTCAATTCAAACTAGAATAATCATAAATGTGAATACAATGCAATATGAACAAATTTAAATATGTTTACATTTTGTAGAAGATAGATAGATAGAAACACCGACCCAAAGAATGGACCGGCGTGAATAAAGTGTCCGTTCGTAATGTCAATGACCCAATGCCCACTAGACAAAGGGACCTTGGAACAATACTACTCTCCTCTTTCGAGGATGGACACTATAGTAACCAAAACAAAGTAACAGTAACAGAGGCGAAAAACGAAGTACTGTTTGGATGAGTGCTGGTTTGTATAAAGGTATGCTTAGTGTTAAGTTTTATCGCCAAGTCATGAGTTCTTTGGTTGGTTGGTGAAGGACGTTGTATCACGATTATGTGGTCCGGGTTCGAAACCAGTTGGGCTCGTTGAGCAGTGATGTGGTACACATGGCTTGGTGCTGCTAGTGAGTTATCATGGCAGGAAAGTTGTACCAACCAACCAACCCTTCCTATCCCCTGAGACAAGTTGAGCTAGTTGTTTGAAAAGAGTGGCTAGTAGTGGTTTTCACCACTACCCTCCCTCTTTTAATGTATTACATCTGTTGGTATTGTTTGATTATTCTCTATACGTCTTTTATGTAAAAGGATAGATCCGGCGTATTGTATGGCAATGGTATTTATTGCTTTGAATGTGTGTTTTATAGAGGTTTCACAAATGTTGAATTTTGTTTCTAGTTGTTTCATTGAGGGGACGTGTGTGGTTCTTCTAGCTCCAACTGTAATGACTATGATGGGATCTACTTTCCAACCTTGTTGTATGATGTTATTAACTAGAGGTTGGTATTTTAAAACTTTTCTGCCAATTGTTTCCGGTGAAAATCTGTCGTTTGTGTATGTGAATTCTATGAATTGTATGGTTAGGTTATCATCGGGGTTTAGAGGAGGTGGGCTTTGATATGGGAGGCCTTTAATGCATAATATATCTGGTTTGAATCTGGCATTACATTGACATCTTTATTGATTACAAGTACATGGTATTAACCATAGAGGAACTGTGTTTTCTTGTGGGTTATTGTTGAATGTGCCAGCATTTATGAGAGTGTAGCATATTGATTTATTTGAGGACAGTATTAATTTTCATAATTCCCATACCGCTTTATTGTGTCTTTTGGTTCTTAGTGCGTGTATATGGTGTTGTTTGCATAGTAAAAGTACATGTAGCCATGTATCTGCGTCTTGTGAATAACAAATGGGACATGTTTTTGAGGGGAATCTTTGTATGCCAAAAATTAATTGCTTTCTGGCATTACCCATGTATTGACCGGTTCTAAATTTTAGTATGCTTGTTTTTTGTGTGTCTGTTATTTCTGGATTATTCCAAAAGTCATTGGACATTTCATTGTCTATGATGGAGTTTGTTGTCCATTTGTTAATGTTGGGAAAGTCTTCTGCCAGTATTTCTAGTTAATTTTCTTGGTCATGTTTCTTTATGTATTCTTCCAAACATCTAACTGATCCTTTGTCTGGTCGTTTGATACGACCGGGCCATGTGTCTTTTTGGAAGTAGTACGGTGTGGTATGTGCAAATTCGTGTGGATTTGCTGCAAATTGATAACTTCTTTTCATGGTTCCTTCTTTTGCGAGTTGATTTGTGTGCTCATTCCCGTTAATTTTAGCGTGTGCTTTAACTTTGTATATTGTGGTTGGTTGTGTTCGCTTTTTCAGCATTTTGACCATTTCTTCTAATATGGTTTTATCAGTGTGGTTGTTTTGTTGGGTTGGGTGTTTTAGTTGTGTATTTAGAACATGTATACAATTGAGACAATCAGTAAAAATATGTGCGGGTTTGTTTATGTATTTAGTGGTGATTAGTGAAAGTGTTTCATGTATGGCCATTAATTGTGCTCTGAAGCATGTTTGTTGTCCAGGCAGTCTTTTTGATATTTGTACATCTGGTTTAGATGGGTTGTAGATTCCATATCCAGCTTTTTCTTTTTTTCTAATGGCCATCATCAGCTTCTTTAGGTGGTAAAAAGGATCCATCTGTATAATAGCTGTATTGTGGTAGAAATTTTAGTGTAGTGTTTATTTTGAAATTTGGAAGGGGATCTACCCACATGTTTTGTAGATTGTTATAGGGTGGGTATATGAGTTTATTCCATTTTGTGCTTTTGTTAACTTTTGTGTTTGGTGGTGTGGGTGGTGCTGTTTGTGTACGGTATTGCGAAATTTGTAGATTTTCAATTGTTGTGTTTATGGTGTCTATTTGGTTTATTGTGCCAATGTTATTGTTTTGATGATGAATACACCAAATGTGTATTGCAAGTGGTTCGTTTCGGGTTTTGTTGGGTTCTAGTGGTATTGTTGGTTCGTCATATGCAATGGTGTCCGTGGCAAAATGTATAATGCCGTGCATATCCGGGAAAGGTCCATTGTACGGTGATAGATTTTAGTACCAGTTCGTGTCTGGAATTGCTAAAATGGTGACAATTTTTGGGTCTTGTTTTGCTGCTAGTCTTGTCCAATGTATTGCTTGTTGTGTTGTTTCGGCGTCATTTGGGTGTGCATATCCAATACCTTTCCGTTTGTATTGAAAGGCTGTTCCTAGTGAGCCAAAAATCTTGTCTCTAGCAAATGTTGAGTAAAATTGGGTAGATTTCATGGAACATGTAATTGGTGAGGAAAAATATGAGTGTGTTATATTAAATGTTGTTATTAGTGTGTCTAGAATGTTGGATGGGATGGTATGGTGTGGTGTTTTTATTGTATTCTTTTTGTGGTTTTTGTGTTCGTATCTTTGGTATAACCATACTATTTCCGTTTCAAATGTTTGTATAGCAGATATTAGTCTATGGATGTTGTATTTGTTGTTGTTATATTGTTGCCATAGCCATTTTATTCTTTTAGTCGGAATGGTGGTGATATATTTACCGGTGTCATTGTATATGTGAGTTTTCTCATTTTGTGTTTGAATGGTGCACTTGTTTGTGTCTATGTCTCTTTTTGGGTTACATTCGATTGTGGATGTTTTAATGTATGGGATTATTGTTGGGGGTGGGATGTGTCTTGTGTCTCTATTTTGTTTGGGTGTAAATTGTGTATTTATGATATTTTGATAGTGTTTGTTTTTAAGATCTGTGTAGTATTTTGTAAGTAGGTTTATATTATGGTGTATTACTGTTGGTAGATTTAGTGGGAATAATTCGCGTTGTTGTAACCATTTATTGTATGTTATGTGGTTTGAGTCTATCCATTGACATAAATAGGTGTTGTATTTTTTAGATATTTTATATTTGTCTTTTGGTGTAATTGTTTTGTGGTTTAATATTGTACTAATGGGGAATCTTATGGGATCGTTTTTTATGTTTTGTGGTGGGGCTGGTTGTTGTCGTTGTGGAAGTTGAAGGAATTGTACGGGGTTTATTGGTGTTCTTGGTATTATTTTGTGGTTATAAATTTTGTATTTTTCTTTTAGTGTACGGAGTGGTAAGTGTATTTGGCATGTATTTGGGCAATTTGGGGTACATTTTGGTTCACAAAAGATTTTTTCTGCTATATTTAGTGCACTTTTGTCTAGTTTAGTTGGATTTTGATAGTATATTTTAAATTCCTCTGGTGACATTAGTTTTGTGCCGTTGGGAAGGATGATTTGATTTATATTGTAGATTTTGTGTGCCATTAATTTGTATAATAATTTGATGGAGAGTTTTGGATCTAGGTATGGTAGTTCGTTTATGACTGTAGAACGCCATTCTCGTTCTAGTTTGTTCATGTGGAGTTGGAAGTTTTCTACTGTGCTTTTAAGGTGTATACCTCCTGCTGTTTTCAAAAGGAATAATGTTCGTGTTGTAGGTGACGTAATGCAATCTTGACGTTTAATTCTTCGGATGTCATCGGCACCGCCGGCTTTAGCAAGTATGTGTTGTATAAGTCCTTTATATATTAATCCTAGTCTCCCTTTGTCGTTAAGTGCATTTCGAAGTTGTTCCCCAATGCATCTAAGGTAGGCATTTATTTGGAGAGAAGGCTTCTAGTCCAAATAGATCATGAGGAAGTTGAGTTATTATGTTTGCGGTGCTTTTAGGTAGTCGCATATTGTTTTTTGGATTGCAATAATTTTCTTGTCAAGTTTCTTAATGGTTGGTAGTGAGTATGGGACTGCAAAGAAGTTGTAGGCTATGCCTGCTCTCATTACTGTGTCCACCATATTGATTCTTTGTTTGATGGTGGATGGCATTTTGTTAGTTGTTTACATTGGTCTATTACTTTAGTTGTGGTGATATGTGCTTGGAGTTTCCATTTTAGTGATGGAACTAATTGTATGCCCAAGTATTCATAGGGTTCATTTTGATGGAATACTGCTAATGTCTGGTCTTTGTAACTGATTTTTTGGTTTGTGATGTGGGTTTTAAATTTGTTTGGTGGCATTTAGGATTTATTTGGGCAACCAATAACGGCACATTTTGTGACTCCTAAGTCCACGCCTGTCCATTCACAGAATTTGTCAATTTTGTTTAGTTGTATTTGTAGTGATTTTGTATAGTTTGATATAGCTGCTAGATCGTCTGCGTATGCTGCAGAGCTAATTTTTATTTTTGATGTACCAAATGTGTATCCATTTTCCCCTCTTTGTAGCCATCTCAAGAGTGGTTCAAGAAAAATTATGAAGAGATATGGGCTAAGTGTGTCTCTTTGTATGGTTCCTCTTTGAATCCGTATTGGTTTTGTTTTGCCAAAGTGTTCTCCAGTAAATATGGTGTTTGAGTGGGAGTAGATGTTTCCGATTAGCATTATTGCATCTTCTGGGTATCCAAGGTCTTTCATTATAACTAAGAGTCTTGCGTGATCTAATGAGTCAAATACATTTTTTAAATGTATATATAGTAGGTATATGTCTTGATTTGTAAATTTTGCATCCTCTAGTGCTGCTATGAGGAGTTGTAATTGTCTTGTACAAATTCTGCTCTGAATCCTTCTTGACTATCGTGTAGAATTTGGAATTTTTCACCGTACGCTGATAGTATGTATGTTAGTGTACTAGTGAAGAATTTGTATATTGTATTTGCAAGTGCTATTGGTCTGTGGTTTGACAGTTGTGCGGGGTTTCCTTTTTTGTATAGTAGTATGGTTAGACTTACTTTCCATGAGGCTGGGATTTGTTTTTGTTTGTAGCAGTGGGTAAAAAATAAAAAGAGTAATTTATGGAAGCTTTCAGACATGTTTTTTAATATTGAGTTGGGGATTTTATCTGGGCGTGGTGTTTTGTTGTTAGATAGATGCTTGAGACACATTTCGTATATTTCTTTGTCAAAGTGTTTATGTAGTGGGATTTGTGGGTTTCCTCTTTTTCCTATTACAAAGCCATCAAGATCATGCCATGGGTATTGTCTAACTCCACAGGTACATTGTGATGGGTGTTCAGGTTGGTAGTAGCATGTAGGTACTGTAGGTCTGTTGCTAATTGATTGTTGTATATGGATTTCGTTTGCTATGTCTTCTGGACTGGTTGGTATGTTGTTGTTTCTATCCAACATGCAATCTAATGGTGGTGTCTCTTGATTTTTAAAAACTTTCTTGTTTATTTTCTTTGGGCTTTTGTCGTATAATTGTCTGTATTTTAGTATTGCCTTTTTTTATACAACTTTGGGTATATTTTGTGGTGATTTTACGGGCTTGTATTTTTGCTGTCTTGGCTATTTCTACTAGTGATTGTATCCATTCTTGTTGATCATGTTCTTGGATTAGGAGTGGTGGGATGTTTACATTTGTATGGGTTTTTAATTCTTCGATTATTGGGTGCGTTGGCCAATTTTGTGTATCTTTTGTTATGTAAATTGTTTTTCTAATTAGATGGTAGGTAGATAGGTGTTTTTTTCATGCTTTTTGTAGTTTTCTTGGTAGGAAGCCTCCTTGTTGGGAAGTACGATTTGTTAGTGTCAGGAGTGGTGGTGCACTACAAGTTTCTTGAATTTTATCGGAATTTTTTTGTATAATGTGATCTAGTTTTGAACATGATGTATGCCATTGGTCGTCTATTAATTGGTCATTTGATAGTATTGTAATGAGTTCATTTATTTGCAGTGCATTTTCTTCAAATATTCTATTTTCAATTGTTCAATGTTTTCTTGTGGTATGGGGTTTAGTATTCTTGTTGTTTTGTTTGTTATCGGTATGGGTCTTGCTAGCAAGGTGTTTGTTGGTATGTATAATGTTACTGGTGAATGGTCAAAGTTGAGGTTGTGGTCATTGTCTGTAGTTGATATGTATAAAGTATTATCTGGTGTTTTGATGTAGTATCCATCTATTAAGCTGGATTGGTTATAGTTTTGTCCCCCTTGTCTTGAGTATGGGCAATTTGTTGGAATGTATTCTAATTAGAGATTATTTGTAAATGTTCTCCATTCTATGTCTTCCGGTTGTGATGGGGGTTGTGTCGGTTCTATTTTGTCGACCGATGAGTGTTATGTCTTTGTTAAAATCACCACATAGTATGTATGTGTTATTCGGATGTGCATTGATTTGTTGTGTTATATTTTGTTGAATCATTGGTATATATTGTATGTCCTCTGCGTGTGACGGCATATATATGTGAATAATTAGCCACGTTTGTAATGATTTGTTGTCTATTTTTATTATTTGTAGATAAGGTGATATTTCTCTGGGGATTGGATTTTAGTGACATTGTCAGGGTATGTGTATTTTTGATGTATTAGTGTGAGGAGACCTCCTCTTGCGGGTGTGTATGGTATTCTTTGTTGCATGCATCTTGTTAGGGCATGTGTGTTGTTAAAAATTAATTTGTATTTTGGAAATAGGTTTTATATGTATTTGGTAGATTTTGTAGCGGTTATTTTAGTTTCTTGTATTGTTATGATGGCGGGTTCATCGGGTCTGTTGGTAATTAGTTCATGTAAATTTGGAAGGGCCGTATTGAGTGATGAGGCATTCCATGTGATAAATCTTGTATTATGGTTTGCTGTTTGTATTTCTTGTGGTTGTATTGTGGGTATGTTTGGAAGTGGTGGGGGATGATTATATTCATGTAGTGGTTCATGTATTTTTAAGGTTTCTTCTAATAGGTTGATAGGGAGAAATGAGAATTTATCAATCATGGTTTGAAGGGTTATTGGACCATTATGTTGATGGATAAAAGTATATATTTCTTTGTGAATTGTATTAGGTGGTTTTATTAGGTTTTGATTATTGTTTGTAAATTCCGTGTACGGATGTGTAGTTGAGATGTGCCTTTTAGGTGGATTTTGCAGTAAGGACATTTTTTGTAGCAGTAATGTTGTCCAATCCGGGTTGGTGATTTGTATTAAGAGTTGATCGCATGTTTCTTTCGATGGACTTATTATAACGATGAGTGCGTATAATATTCTCGGTGAAAGATGGTGTTGGTTTTGGTAAATGTAGTTTGATATGTGTGGGTAGTTGTTACTAGCTTCCGCATGATTTGGATGTATTATATTTGGGATAGGTGAAAATTGTTTTGATAAATGTTGGTATTCTAGTTGTAATTTAATCGTGCTTGATATAAAGTATGTTTTGGATCTTCTTTTATGAGTAGGTGGATGTGTGTTTAGGAGGTCGGGCATGGGCCCGGGATTGGTTTCGATGTCTCCGCATAGTATTAATATTTGTTGTAAAAAGTTTCTTTTTAGTGGAGATTTTTGGGCCATCTTTACTTTTTTCTTTTTTCTTTGTCTAGTTTGAACGAGGCCGGTAGGCCGAGTCCATTTTTGTTGAAGTTTGTTTTGGATGAGGCCGTTAGGCCGAGTCCATTTATTTTGTTTGTTGATTTTTTGGTTTTTGTTGGAGTATTTGTTTCTGGGATTTTTTATATTTCTTTTTGTTTTGTGTATTATGTATTGTGTATGTTTTTGTAAAAATTTATTTTGTCATTGTTATTTGTTTTGGTTTTGTTGTTGGTATTTACGTTGGTGTTGGTATTCGTATTAGTATTTGTATATATCTTTTTATTGGTATTTAGCTTGATATTTGAAGTGGCATTGGTATTTGTGTTGGTATTGGTATTTGTATTTGTATTTGTATTTGTATTTGTATGAGTACAAAAATATTGTATAGTCGTATATGTATTTTTTGGTATTAGTATATACCTTTTTATTTGTGATGTATAGTATTACAATATATTTATACGAAAATGGTATATATATGTATTTGGTATTTCTATATTGTATAATACCAAATAGTCTACTGTATAAATACTATATAAATATTGAATAGTATATAATATAAAGTAGGAAGTTTTTAATACTATATAGTATAAAAAATACTATGTATTTTACTCTTTGGACTTTTTTCAATTTACGTTTTTTGAATACTCTATGGTGGGGCGGGAAGTACTACCCTTGATGTCTCCAAGGCCTTTGATTGCTAGGATAATGTTCATATGCACGGCATCAATCTTCGCTTGTAATTCATTGAGCTTGGCGTTGTTGAAGATTCTTTCTTCATTCAACTTCTTCTCTATGGACACCTCCAAGTCAATTCTCATCTTCTTATTCTCCTCCCTCAATGTTTTGTTGTTTTTCTCCAATATTGTTTTCACATCCTTTTTCAAAATTTTCTTCACATCTTCTTTGGTGATGGAAGGAGTAGCCGTTACCAAAGTGGTAACGGTATTCACCAATGCCGCATTAATATCATTGAATCCCCATTTCTCCACAAACTCTCTAGTAGGGGGTTCAATGCCATCAAGACTTCTTCTATACGGCGCAAACAAAACATAATGACCGCCAATAACAAAGGTTTAGTTCACAAAGGATCTATAAACGATAAGATTCGTACATTGTACGTTAGCACTAACGTTGTGTAAAGTACCCACTTCTCTGTGAAACCACACGGAGGCAACATTCTTACTCTCCATGGTTTTGATGATCGCTTTGGTGGTGTCAACCATCGACATCAAAATGGGGAGGTAGGAAAGTGTGAGGGACAAGGCATCTTTTTTAACCTTGGCCTCGGGAGAGATACGTGGTGTGTTAAACATCTTTTTTTGTGGCATAATCACCTCGTGATTAGCGGCCACATGATGTAATCTAATCTTATCGGCTTGGTTAGGTGTTGGTGCAAGAATGAATGCATGACATTCATGAGTGCGCTTTTGGACATCCACGATTTCAAAATTGTGTTTCTTGAGGAAACTATTCCTCAAAATGTCATGGAAAAGGGAGCTAGCGGTGGTGTCTAAGAGGTTATCTCCCTTAATCTACACCGTTAGACTATCATTCCTAGCAATGTTATGAAAACTCTTACAAACCTTGCCCAATTTTTTTTTAGTGCAAAGATGGTTAGAGTTTTCGTCAATAATGTCATAATAGAGGACAAAAAGGCGCAACCCTTGTTGCATCTTAATACCGTTAATTTCAGGGTTTTGGAGGTGGAGTTTGACTACTACACTCCAAACCCCCCTTTGCCCCCCTCTCTTCATGCTATAACAAAGCACCGCCATGGGATCTATGATCCTATAGTCAAGAGGAATGTTCATATCATTAAGCCTATTAGTAATCATGGTTTTGGCTTCATCATGAAGGATTGGGCTTTCTAAATGCATCTTAAAATGAATTTCGATGTGAAAGTCAAGAGCTAGGCTGGTATCGAAGTTAACCGGGATGTTAAAAGGTATTTGGGTGAGATTAAAATGCTGCCCCACAATTCCATTTTCCCTTTCTTTATGGTAGAGAATTTGTGGAGTGCGTGGATATGTCACGATTGCCTCACGAGCTTCATTGGCTTCTTCCCTAATCATGCCCCTAGTTACCATGTCTTCTAAGGTCTCGTCCATAAAGATTAAATCCTCTTCATTTTCCCTTCCTAGTCTTTCCATATGGCTAAACCCAAACCAAAAATTAGGTTTACGTGGCCCAAGCTCCACGTTTCTGTACTGCATGTTAGGGGGGTTTACTTTAGTGTGGGTTACTCAATCAGAGTCGTTGTCTGAGTCTTTATGCATGCCATCGTCACTCTTGTCGTCTCCTTCTCCTTTGCTCTTGCCTTTCGCTCCTTGTCCTTTGCCTCCTGCAGCTCGTTGTCGCTATCTTCTGTTCCTCTTTGTGCTCCGCTCCCTTCACTCCCCACAGCTTGCTTATTTTTGTTGGTGCTGCTATTGCCTTTTGTCTTCTCTGCTGCTGTGTGGATTGGGCCTTCTTGTCTGCTTCGTTGGTCTTCAGAGTTGCCGCTGCCGCTGCTCCCGTTCTTCCTGCTTGGCTCTTTCGAGCCTTGCTTTTTTCTGCTGTCGCTCCGCCCGTCGTTGTTGTCCGCTCCTTTGTTCTCGATTTCACTGTTGTCGCCGTCTTCCGCTTCTCTCATGTTTGATCTCGGGCTTCGATCGTCCTTGTTGCTGCCTTCTTCCTGATTCTCGCTTCTGCTATTGCCTCTCCCAATCGCGCTCCTGCTGCAGTCCCTTGTGTCTTTTGGAGCTTGTCTGCTGCCTCTTCTTCCACGTTCTTCGTTGTTTGCCGTTCTCTGTTTTTTGGGGCTCCTGCCGCGATCGCCAATGACTTCGTTACGATGTTGGTTCTTCTTTACACTTGAGGTGCGTTGGTCTTGTTCGTTGCTTCGGGTGTTGGTCACTTGCTGTTTTGTTGCGCTATTGGCAGACTCTTTTCGGCTACGCTCTCTCCTGCAGTTTTCATCGTTTTGGGCACGCGCGATCGTGTTGCTTCTTTCTTCGTTTTCGCTCATGATCATATCGGTGTCCTCAATGCGATTGTTCTGTTCTTATGCTGCTGATTTGGTCTTGTTTTGCTTCCCGTTGTTCTTTTTAGCATCTTTGGCAGCCTTCTCTGCAAGCAACGTTATAAGGTTGACTGACAAGGAGTCTCTTTCCATGCTTGTTGCTTGCCTGTCTTCAATGGGGCGAATCCAGGCGGATTGATGTTGTTCCGTAGTGGTTGCTGCGAGTTGTATGCCAAGTAGAAAGCTAGGGGTGCAGAAAATAAATCTAGCAAGGGAAATTCTATGTCGAAAGGGATAAAGAATGGGTAAAGCAGCAAAATTAGGGCGGCAGAGTAAGAGAGGTATGGGAAAGATGTGGGAAAATGCAAGCAAAACGGCATACAGGGAAACAGAGAAAGATTAGGGTTAAGTAGCTTACATGAGTTGATGCTGGGCTGCTCCAGTCTTGGATGTTGCGGTAAGGTTGCTCCAATCTTCGATGTGATTGGGATGATGCTGGGCTTCTACCAACTGGGTTGCTATTCTAATTAACGGCCTGCTCGGTGGGTTGGAGATTGAGCGGCAGATGGCCAGATGCCGCTGAGATGCCTGTGGTACTGAGCAGCTGCGTGCAGGAGATGAATATTGCTTCAATGCTGCGAGATCAGTTACTGGCTGTGGGCGAGGTTGCTGAAGATCTGGTCTGGTTGCTGAAGATCTGGTCTGGTTGCTGCTAGTCAATCGAGGGCCGCAGTGCTCGCTGAGGCGAGCGGAGCCTTGGGGAGAGATGCCAAATCTCTCAATTAGGCGTGAGTCTCAGGTAAACCGCTTGAAGCAGGCTTGCCAATGGGACAGTGTCTAGAATGGCTGGACAGGGAGGGGGTTAGAAACTAGGTAAAAATCAACTGAAAAGGAAAGAAGGGGAAGCAAAAAATTAAAGATCTATCAAATGAAGCAAAGCGGAGGTAAGAAAAATCTAGCCTTGCTAGGATGGTCTTTCAATTGGATCGATGCTGAGGACGAGGGTGGTGCAATGCAGTCTTGCAGAAGGAGTCTTGAGCTGCGATGTGGGCGATTGATCTGGTACGAAAGTTGGTCTGTTGAGGGCGCGGCCACTTCCAGTTGATGTCGAAGATTCGGCAGAGGTCTGTAGAGGGCTCAGCTTGAAACTGGAGGGTTTTACTGAATCCTGCAGCAGTCAGTGAGAACTACCGAGTGGCACAGAAGTGGGTCACAGCAGCTAGTTCTATTGTTGGATTTACTAGCAATGCGACTAGTTGCTAGAACTTCAAAGCTAATGGGGTGCGGATCAGAACATAGACAAGGACAGGCCCAGAAAAGGAGATGTACCAATCTCCGATCTTAAGGCGCTAGAATGCAGATCAGACAAATGCAAGGATGGATCTGAAAGGAAATACGGCAAAAACAAAAGAAAGGTAAGAGGATAGACAAGCGATTTTGTAGTGAAGCTGGCGGTAAAGCTGGGGCTGTAGATCTGCTTTGTGCTGGAGTTAGGCAAGCGCTTAATGCGGAGTGGCGAGTCTCATGCGGCAGCTGCGAGCTTGTGGAGAATGATTGTGGGCAGATGCGGGGTTGATCTTCTACTGCTTGATGTTGTACTTAACGGTCACGGTCTTGGTACTTGCAAGTGGGGTAGCGTGGACAGATCCTGGGGGCGTGAGAGATCCAGAGTGCTTAGGTGCCGGTGTAGCTTGCGAGTTCTGCGTCCTTGTGTTGAGCAGCAGGTAGTGGAGCTTAATGCACAAGCAAGCTCGCCCGGATCTACTCGCGGATACCAACACTATGAAAACCTGATCGAGATCTACTATTGCATACTAACACAGATTCCAGTAGCTCGGGTTGCGGCAACCTTGTAAACTAAGTATCACCCTCATTGTTTGACAAAAGACTCACGCAAGCATTCAGAGATCTCTCAACGTATACCTTTCACTGTCCATCGCTGGTTTCTTTAGACCACTATAGCTCTGCCCTCCGTTGGTCAAACTGTCACAATCGTAGCTCCTTGACGCTCTCACAATCCCTTTTTGTAGAACCATTACTTGTTCAAAATCAATGACTTTCATGGAGAATTTGTGCCATTGCAACTCTCATCCGGGCCTCTCAAATTTCAAAAGCTAAACTAAAACATAAAATGACTTGATGTGGTCTTGAATTGAAAAACCTTTTTCACATGAAGTTTTGCTAACTAGAATTTAATATATGACCACAACCTGCCACACATTAGTCATGAGTGAATAGTTTCCAACGTAATCTACACTGAAAAAATACGATGTTCAAGTGTTTTAGCATATTCAAGTTAGCCTATGAAACATGACAGGTATTAATAAATCCTATAATAAAAAAATATCTCCTATTGGTATCAAAATACCCAATAAAGGTTTGAAGTTACATATGAAAGTTTTTGTAAAGAATTGTTCAATTTGCTAGATTAGACACAACGATATATAATTTTGATCCATTAAAGATCCTCAAGTTGGAACATCATTGAAGCAATGCAAACCGTATCCTATGAGCTCCAATAGCTCGTCCTCAGTCCACATATTGGAAAACCCACTACCAAAAACCTTTTCTGGAATTTAACTATACATTAGAGTTATCTGTAAAGGCAACTTGTAATTTTTGCTTCCTAAACACATGGAAGTGCTACAGTAACCTCCAAAAGAGTGTAATCGTAAAGTAAAATGGAGGTTACAAAGAAGGGTTCATGGAATATAGGAGGGTTGAACTCCTTGTTTTAGAGTGCATGAGCCACATAGATCACATTGGGTTAGAGTTATAGTAATATTGAACAAGCAAAAAAAGAAAGTCATCTGGGGGTAGTGAAACAAGCGGCTAGTCGTGTAGTCTCTGCCTCAAAAGCAAATGTTTTTACTGTCCAACTATGTAACTTGTAGGAATAGGTTAAAACCTTCAAAAGAAAATTGAGAAGGCAAAAGTAAAAACATTGTGGTAAAAATTGTTAAAAGGTAAAAAGTAAATGTAAAAACAAGAAGTAAAAAAGATATTGTAGTGATTTCTGACAGTTTGACTCAGATTGTCACAGTTCACTAACTCACTAACTCCTCACTAACTCCTAAAAAGCAGCGTTTTTGTGGTCTCTCCCTTGTAGCTGCCGGGATGGGCCTATCTTGGCCCTACCTAAGCCCGCAGTCAGACTTGATCCGGTCCACTGCAGTAGTGGGGACAAGCATGGCTTGGCCCGTCCCAGTCTCAGGGCCTGACCTGGCCCGCCTCTTCCGGGGCCTGGCCATCCTAGTAGTGGGCCAAGCCGGGCCATTTCAATATACAATTATGCTTTGTATTTAATTAAAATATGCTTTCAATTCAATGTGTTAATTATGCTTTTTATTCAGTTTAATTTCTTCCTTCAATTTAATTTGATTTTGGTTTATACTCAATTAAAAAATGCTTTCTAGTAAACCTCATTTCTCTTTCAAGTAAATTCAATTCATTCAAGTCAATCTTATTTCTCATTAATTTCAATTCAATTCAATTCAATTGTAGCCTTCTATTCAATTCTATATAGTTATGTTTATTATTCAATTCTATATAGTTATGTTTATTATTCAATTCTATATAGTTATGCTTTCTATTCAATTTAAATATGCTTCAATTCAATTCAATTTTGATTTATAGTCAATTAAAACATGCTTTTAAGGAAATCCAATTTTTTTTCAAGTAAACCCATTTCAAATTTCAAATTGATCTAATTTTCTTTAACTTAAATTCAATGCAATTTTTAAAACTCTAATTCAATTCAACTCAATTCAATATTGAAAATAACCAAGTTAAATAAGCAAAAGCACAATCATACATATTAAATTTGAAAAGCTACATAACTAAAAGCCAAATTAGCAAAAGCCATATTAGAAAAAGAAAAATTAGCCATGTTAATCTAAAAAAGTTAAATTAACAACAACCAAATTAGCAAAAGAAAAATTAGCCATGTTAAATTAGCAAAATTAGATTAACAAAAGCCAAATTATCAAAAGAGAGATTAGTCATGATAAATTAAATTAGCAAAATTAAAAAAAGCCAAACTATCAAAAGCAAAATTAGCCATGTTAAACCAAATTAGAAAAATTAACAAAAAGGAAAATTAGCCATAGCAAAATTAGCCATGTTAAATTAAATTAGCAAAATTAACAAAAGCCAAACTAGCATTAGCAAAATTAGCCATGTTAAATTAGCCATGTTAAATTAGCAATATTAAATTAACAAACGCCATATTAGTAAAAGAAAAAGTAGAGATGTTAATAAAAGTAGAAAAAATAACAAAAGCCAAATTAGCATTTCCTAAATTAGCCATGTTAAATTAGCAAAATCAAATTAACAAAAGAAAAATTAGCAAAATCAAAATTAGCCATGTTAAATTGACAAAGTCAAATTACCTAGAACATCAAATCATATTACCAACAATTACTCAATTCAATGCAAACTAAACCAACTTGAATGTAAAATTCACTAAAAGGACAATCATTCCTTAAATCTATGCAAAAGTATCATTAAACTTTTAAATCATAATCTAGAATTTTAAAACAAATCATAATCAAAATCAAATGAACTCAGGAATATAAAAGGCAACTACATCTAAGATCAAAACAATAACAAAGAAATAGTACAATGACAAAGCCAAGGCATTATGTATATGCAGCTAGTCATCTGTTACTTTAATTTTAATTTTAAAACTTTAATATTAGTTTTCTTTTTCTTTAGTTTGGACTATAATTATAATTATTCTAATAAGATTCTTATATTAAACTTCTAGCATCCTATATTAATGTAAATCGTTTATAAAATGCACTTTCAAAAATTAATTTGGACCCTATCTTCATTTGCACGTTGTTAAATAATATTTGGAAGTAACCTCCCCCGCTTCATTGCCGAGTATTCCAATCAGTTCAATCTCAACAATGAACGAACGGCCTAGAGTTTCTATGTCACAATTATACATCTTAGTTGGAGTCTTGGAGACATTCGTACAATGTTACTAACAATATAACATTATTGACATACTAAAAGAGTTGACAATAATTAAAAAAATACAATACGGCCAAATGCAACAATACAAGCTTCTAATAATGCAATATGCGAAGAATACAATATGACAATATGTAGTAGAATATGACAATATTGTCATACAATGTTGTCAATATTTCAATATTCAATATTAGTATATTACAATGTGATTAAAAGAAAATATATCATCATCTCAATAAGAGTATGTGTCTATGTGACAATATGACAATATGACAATAATGAACGTGACAAAATGACAATATGAGACAAAATGGCAATATGGCAATATGGCAATATGACAATATGACAATATGGCAATATGACAATATGACAATATGAAAATATGACAATGTGACAATATGACAATAGGACACTAGGACTAGAACAATAGGACAATAGGACGAAATGACAATATGGTGGTATGACAATAATTATGCCAATAGAACAATTTGACAATTGGACAATATGACAATATGGCCGTATGATGGCATGATAATTTGGTAAAGCTTTGCATCTCTATTGGTGGATTAAGGGAAAGGATGGTATGAGCGTTTTGACCGTCGCCGGTCAAAAGCCCATATGTCCGGCCGGAAAGTGGGTGAATTATAAACGCAAGCAATGGACTCTTATTAACCTAGGCGTTTGTGTGGGG
The DNA here is from genome assembly GCA_022496805.1 of Pohlia nutans. Classification (NCBI taxonomy): domain Eukaryota; kingdom Viridiplantae; phylum Streptophyta; class Bryopsida; order Bryales; family Mniaceae; genus Pohlia; species Pohlia nutans. The sequence continues at coordinate 4,227,241 of CM040106.1, read as the reverse complement.
AACTTCTAATTAAAATGGTGAAAAAATGAGGAAAATTGGTCTAAGATTAAATCGTGCCCAAAAACCCTAGTTTTAAAACCTTAAATTGCCTAAACTTCTAATAATGAATTGGCCTGATGAAAATCGGGCAGCGCTTCCGTGCTAGAACCCTCACTGGACCCAATTCACCCACAAACAACACCAAGGGAACAACTAGTTCAAAGCAATTACAAAATATAAAACTCAAAACAATTGAACAAAGATTGAAAGGATGCACACAATATTTTTGTAGGTGACTAAGTCACCAATTTCAAGTATAACGTTTTATCTATTCTCCTAATGATCACAAAGATAGAAGATAATTCACACAAAACCTAGAATTCAAAATGAGAAGAAGAGGGGATATCTCCCTCTATAAAGTCACCCAGGCCCCCTCCGTAATATCACACGGAAGGAGACAGGGAATGGCGATGGCTGCTCGTTGGGGCTGCTGTAGTTCTCTCCGTTGATGTCAAGCCTTGGGTCTTCTCGGTGTCGCTGTTAGCTTCACCCTCGTCTTCGTGATCTTCGTTTGGTTGTGCTCGCCCGGCCTTCGTCCTCTCCTCTTCGTTTGCTGTCGCCGTTTCTTGCTGCTGCCGATTGCTCGCCCTGTCTTACTGTACTCGTCGCCTTCGTTCCGTCGCGAATTCTGGAGCCTTGCTCCCGGTTGCAATCTTCGTGGTCGTAATTGCCTTGATCGTCGTTTCAGCAGATGCTGGCTGTCGTCTTCTCTCCGCCGAAATTCACGGCGTTCCCCGACGCCGCGCTGCCCTTCGATGCTCCTCGTCTCTGTGTACTGGCCGTGTCCTTGATCGCCCTGTCCTTGCCGAATTCGTCGCTGCCTTCAGCAGCTCCGTCGTCGCTGGCCCACGCCCCGCCTCCTGGAGCTCGTCGCTCTGATCCTCGCCGTGAATTGCGGGTGATGGTCGTCTTGCGATCTTGGTGATCTTCGTTCCTTCGTCGGTCGTGCTCTGCCTTTCGAAGCTGCAGTCGAGGTCGCCGCCCCTCCCTTCTTCGAATTCGCTGTCAATGCAGCCTGTCGTCCTCGTGTTCTTCCTGCCTGGCTCTCGTCGCTGCAGATTCCGGCCTTGCTGTCGAAGCGCCGTGAATCCCGGGACCTGGCCTTCGTCGTGTCGTCGTGTTCTCGTTTCGTCGCCTTGTCTTCTGGTCGAGGTCGCCGTCTTGTCTTGCTCGTATTGAATCCCCCGTCGCAGCCCAATCGCTGGAGCAACCAGATCAGGCCCTTCTTGCTGGAATCGCCAGCCCAAAACCACAATCCAGTCCCGTACTACAGATTCCAATCCCAACATTCCAAATCCAATCTCTTCTAAATTCCAAAACCAAACAACCTAGTTCTCCAAAACATCCACAATGATTCTTTATGATTTTTTCTACAACCCCCTTCAAGTCAAAAACAACAATATAATTCTTCCTAATTTTTTCTACAAAAAAAACTTCCTAGCTCACAAAAACCTCTTTTCTAATCTCCCAAGGCCTACACTATTGTGTTGTGTTTTTTCCACCTAATTTCTTCTTCCAAAAACCCAAATGCAAAACTTAGATCTAGATCTCAAAAAACTCAAGCGTCTCTCTCAAAACTCTAACGGCACAGACAAATGAACTGGCGGGCGCAGAAGCGGCAAAGGTGGGATTTTGAATCCCACCAAAACTACATCCATCCACCTAGAAAAATTCATCCAACTCCATCTAAACCCTAAACTCCCACTTAACCCCCACTTAACCGGGAGTACGACTAACACTAATCCACTAACATAAAATAAACTCACTCTAATAGACTAGAGAATAAACTCAACAATAAGTTAATAAAATAAGACTAAAACAATAGGAAATTAAAAGGCTAAAATAACACCCTACAAAGAATAACTCAAGCAACTAATAAAATAGACTAACTAATGAATTTGAATGACAAGCAATAGAAATAGATTAAAATCATCAAGTAAAATAAAAGGGCAAACGGCCCAATTGCACATAATCAATCAATCAAATTGTTAGAAACGAATAAACACACAAAATTATCTAGATAAAAAGGAATCTAATATTGCCAATCAAAACCGAACACTAAATGCAACCAAATCCGGGAATTTGTCTAACCGGCTAAAATGTCCCGGTTAGACAAATATAAATTGCTAAACAAATCAAAACTATAGAATTAAGAGTTTATCACTAACGTGAACCGTTTCGACGGTTCACAGGTGTCGGCCATCTGCGGGGCATTTGCTAAAATCCAACGGATCAAGAGTTTCGAAGCTCGTTGGCAAGTGCAATCCGTTGGGCTTTACACGGTCAAACACGATAAGTTTTGCACCGCTCCCCGTTCGATCGTGAAGGGAATGGATTGCCATCTAGAGTGGCTAATTGTACTGTGTTATTTGGCCACACATTTAAAACCCAGAATGGACCTAGTCAAAATGGCATCGAATTTCCCCGAGAATTCCATCCTTGTCCCATCTTGGAGCATAACCATGGTTCCCGGGACTAAAGACCGCTTCTTGTGAAGCTTGTCAAACGCCACTTTGCGGCGTCGGGCTACGGTCTCAATGTGTTGTGCACTAAGGCGCCGGGTTTCGTTCAACCCCTCAAGCATGAGAACTCTATCGTGAATCGACTCCAAGATGGAGAGCCTATGCTCAATCACAATGCGTAGCGACAGGATCTCGGTCTCAATGGGTAAAATGGCCTCAATGCCATAGACTAAAGCAAACGGGGTTTGATTCATGGTGACCTTGAACGTGGTCCTATAAGCCCATAAAGCGGTATTGAGCTTGGTGTCCCAATCCCGCTTATTGTCTTGGATGGTTTTCCTCAAAATCCTAACAATAGTTTGGTTGACCCGCTCGGCCAACCCGTTGGTTTGAGGATGATATGGCGTGGTTTTGCGATGGTCAATACCATACGCCGCGGTAAGCTCCTCAATGAGATCATTGAGGAAATGAGTTCCCCGATCACTAATCAAAACCCGTGGAACTCCAAACCGGGAGAAGACATTCTCAAACAAGAAGAGCGCCGTGGTCTTCTTGTTTGCCACCTTGACCGCTTTGGCTTCAACCCACTTGGTCAAATAATCTACCGCGATAATAATATACACCATTTGCCGATGGTCGTCTTAGTCTAGTCGACGGGTGGGCCGTCCAGGCGACATGCAGACCGTCTAGGCAACGGGCATGTCGTTTTGGCAACGGGAGGGCCTTTTAGGTGACGGGCCTGTCGTCTAGCCCACGGGCAAGCCGTCTAGCTTTAAGTACTATATATGTGCGTCACCTGGTTATTCTGCAGCACATTTGAGTCTCTCTTGCGCTAACACTGCTCTTCTGTGTTGGATTGGTAACAATCCATGCTCAAGAGCGCGAGTGCTTGTAGAGGGACTCAGAATTGTTTGGAGGAGGGGGCATTTCTCGTTGCTCCTATCGTCGGGTTTGGACATTCAAAACGCAAAGTTGATGACTGGTACGCGGGGAATGCAGAATCCTTTCCTGAAATATCCTCTAAAATACACGGATCCAAGTATCCATAGCCGCTGACGCTGGTGTGGACGATCTATCAGGGGCTTGAGGAACCTTTGAAACCCAATAAGAAGGGGAAGCAAAGGAATAGGCACAAACTTGCTAACCCTCTACGTGGCCCACGAAGGCTGCGACAAAAAAACTGCATAAAGTGGCGTTGCACTTCTTCGAGCAATATTCGACCACACAACTGAATGTTGCATACATAAAGCAAGGTGAGGATAGAATTGAGAAGTTAAAAAAAGTTCCTTCAATTGTTTTGGGCCACTATGCGAGATGAGGAGTGGCATGAAGAACGCAAGAAGGAGAATTTTGACAAATGCATGGATGAGCATGTGCAAACTTTCATCTTCAACCTCGGCCACGTTGCGGGAAAACGGAAGGGGCTAACATGGGATAATGAGCCCAAGCAGCAACCACTCCGCGAGTTATTGAAGGTGATAAAGGAATGGTCAAGACACATATACAAACACAAGGAATGCGTAGAAAGAGATGATCTCTAATCAAGAGCTTCCCTCCTAAAGAGATACACACTAGAAGGTGTGTATGACAACCCATATCGAATAACTCACCACTAGAGGCCTCTAAGATCAACCCATGCCTTGACCTCTCTCATACACATTATTATTTCCACCTAAACCTCTTTGGCTTCTAGCAACACTACCCTACATCTTCTACTTCAACACTCCCATTTTGCGTAGAGCTAAAGCCTTAAAGTTCATATGCTATTACTAATCTTTCGTGTCCATCTCGTGCAAGACCCTTTGTCAACACATCCGCCATCATGTGCTTTGAACCCGGTCTTGCCATGTGTTGATTCACCACGCTAATTGGATATGCAAGGCCCGACTGTGTTGCAATCATCGCATACATCAACGACCCCGTCGCTTGCTTGTATGGCACCTCCGACATCAATTGAGCCTCCGCCGCATACTCCTCCTCGGTGAGCTTCACGAGCTTGGAATTGACATCCAATAGTGTTGCAATGGGCTTGCAATTCTCCATCCCAAATCGCTTGAGCACATCCAACACGTATTTGCCTTGATTCATTGTGACAGTGCGCATTGCCCTATCCCTCACAAACTCAACTCCAAGGCAAAAATGCAACTCTCCAAAATCACTCATCTCATACTCCTCAAACATTGCCTTGAGCGCCTCCATCGAAGTCATGAGGCTCGCAAAAATAATCAAGTCATCGAGATATATGATTACAATTACAACATGTAGACCCTCTTGCATAAAATTCAATCTATGATCCGCAATGCTTCTAGTGAACTTGCATTGCACAAGAAATGTGTCAATCTTTTGATACTACGCCCTTGGAGATTGCTTCAACCCATACAATGACTTTTTGAGCTTGCAAATATAGTTCTCTTTACCTTCTTGCACAAATCCCTTGAGTTGCACCATGTAGATGTCCTCCTCCAAATCGCCGTTCAAGAACTCCGTCTTCACATCTATTTGATGGATTTCCAAATCTATGGCCGCTCCAACCACAAGAACGCATCGAATGGTCGTGACCTTGGCCACGGTAGCAAACGTCTCATGGAAATCCATGCGTTGAATTCGCGCAAACATCTTTGCCACAAGCCTTGCCTTGTAGCGCACCACATTATTGGAAGCATCACTCTTTGCACACAACACCCACTTGCAACCAATGGGGTTGCGATCCTCGGGAATGGGAGTCAATTCCCACATGCCATTAGCAATCAACGACTCATTTTCCACTTGCATGGCTTGCTGCCACTTGACTGCATCATCACCTTGCAATGCTTCACAAATTGTCAATGGTCCATTTGATAATGCCACATTTGCATGTTCGTTATCATTAGAAGGGAAGACGTGACTCTTTGACCACTCTCCGGGCGGCTTGCGCACTCTTTCGGGATATCGCCAATTGTTTGAAAGAGCGTTTCTCCACTTGCACTTCTTCTACGTCGTTCTTGGTGCTCAAACTTGATGGAGCCTCTATCTTGCCATCCTTCTCACCTCCATCTTGATCGCCAACATCAACGATAGGAGATTTGGAGGATGTGTCCACAATGACGTCTCTACTTCTTCCACTTCGACCATCTTCCAAATGCGGCCCAACCGTAGATTCCTCACAAAACGTCACATCGCGCGATTGAATGATCTTCTTCGTGTCCACCGACATCAACCTATACGCCTTGGTACCTTGATAATATCCAAGAAATACACACTTCTCGGCCTTTGCATCAAGTTTGGTCCTACAAGCATTCGGTACCTTTGCATATGCAATGCATCCAAAGTTGCACATGTGTGAAACACAAGGTTGCCTCCCACTCCACGCTTGCTTGAGTGTCATGTTTGCAACCGCACATGTAGGGCACTTATTGCGAGTGTACACCGCATTCACCACCGCTTCCGCCCAAAGATCCAACTTCAAGTTTTGAGCATGCAACACGCTTTTTTGCCATCTCCACAATGGTTTGATTTACGCGCTCCGCAACTCCATTTTGTTGAGGCGTATACGGGGCCGATGTTTGACGCCCAATGCTTCTTTCTTCAAAAAATCATGAAACTTGTTGAACATAAATTCCCTAATGTTATCGGATTGAAAGACCTTGATCTTCTTCTTGGATTGCTTCTCCACCAACGCCTTGAACTCCTTCAACTTGTCAAAGCACTTGCTCTTGGCTTTGAGTGGATAGAGCCAAATCTTCCTTGAAAAATCATTAATGAAGGTCACAAAGTACTTGCATCCCTCCATCAAAGTCGTCTTCATCGGGCCACACACATTGGAATGAACAATCTTATTCACAAGAAGGCAACACTAAATTGTAGTACAATGACAAGATCTTATTATATCTTTGTCCCTCTAAAATATCCAAAGGCTTGGTTGCACGAGTTGCCCCTTCACCCGCAAATGGCAATCAATGTTGATTGCCCTCAATGCAACCCTCACAAGTAAATGAAGAAGGATCCACATGCGATTGAAGTAGGTCCATGCCGCTTACCATGCCACGAAGAGTTTTTACACTCTCGATGTTCAAATGGCCGAGTTGATGATGCGACAACAGCAACTTGCTGTCATTTGCGCTTGATTGTGCCAACGCCGCCCATTCATTTGTATGCACCTTCGAAAACCTAATGTAGTAGAAGCCGTCGATTTCTTCCATGATGGCCACCTTGTCTCGATTCGATCAGAAAACAAAGCTCCCCGTATCACTAAACTGTACACGCAAGCTTTTTGCAAGCAAATGCCTCACCGATACAAGGTTGGCTTTTAGTTTGGGAACTTGGAGGACATCCTTGATAGTGATTGCCTTCACACGGCCCCCTACCTCGGTATCCACTAACATTTGGCCTTTGCCCATGGCCTCAAGCACTGTATCATCTCCCAAAATCACTCTCTTTGGCAAAATAAGATGGTAGGAATGAAAACCACTCCTTTTCCGGTGCCATGTGGCACGAGGCACCCAAATCCATAATCCAATCGCTCACACTACCGTTGGATGATACGCGACTTGCCATTTTTGCGTATTTGCGACCGTCATCACTCATGCTTACGTCACAAGAGACATACCTTGTGATGAAAGCGTACTCATCATCATTGTCATGTGTTTTTGAATTGTTGGCACTCTCGCCTTGCTCATTTTAATTCCGTTCGAAACAATACCTTGCGAGGTGACCCTTCTTGCCGCAATAGAAACATACCTTGCTAGAGCTTCCACCGCCTCCCTTCTTGGATTGCTTTGCCATAAGAGCCGCACTATCTCTACGAGATTCATTCTCTTTTTGCTACGAGAGCTTATGCAACAACCGCGACGTCACATAGTCCAATGTGAGTTCGGAAATGGGCCTTGATTCCATAGCTACAATGAGATACTCGTATGAGGGAAGTAGACTTTCCAAGAGCGTTATCACGATGTTGCCATCCAAGATGGTCACGTCCACACCGTTTAGTTGATCCGCGAGTGCCTTGACCTTGTTGATGCGCGCTAATATGTCGTCTTCTTCCTCTATCTTCATGGTGAAGAACTTGCGCCTCAAAAACATAATGTTGACCAGGGTGATAGAGGAACGCACAACGTACATAGACAAACACAAAGAATGCGTAGAAAGAGATGATCTTTAATCAAGAGCTTCCCTCCCTAAGAGGCGTACACTAGGAAGTGTGCATTACAATCCATATCGGATAACTCACCACTAGAGGCCTTTAAGATCAACCCATGCATAGACCCCTCTCCTACACATCATTATTTCCACCCAAACCCGTTTGGCTTCTAGCAACACTAACCTACATCTTCTATTTCAACACGAGTTGCACCAAAAAGTGTTTTGGTGGCACGACGCTGTAAAAGGACTTGCTTCCTACAACATACACGGGGCTCCTTGGTTCCAAAAAAGTCATTGGACAGGGGCAGCTAGTGGTGTTGTATTCTTGGAGAAAAAAGGTGGTCGTCGTTCCAATGTCAGTCTCTTCTTTACGAGGGGGGAATGGGAGGGTGTGTAGAGTGAAGCTCCTAAACTCCCCGCACATTTCGGAGACCATGGAATTTGCTGGGAAATTACCTCTGGACATTGGAATTTTGAAGAGGGTGAGGGAGAAGTTGTCGATTGAGGCACTGGTTTGTGCATGCACTCCTCCTGATGTCATTGAGTTTTTTTCCATTGATGACACCACGATGGAATGCTATTCTCAATGGTAGATTGACGGGATGCTAAAAGACATGTGGAAAAGAGAAGTAAAATAGGCCGATCCGGAAGATATGATCCAAATCCGTACACGATGCAAGAAAGGAAACGTCTTATGGTGTGTAGACGGAATCGCACGGAACTGGCGTGGGCATTGTTGTGCATTGTGGACGTTGTATAACAAGATTGAGTTCTACAAAATGACATCACCTCATCGAATATAATGCTTCATTTCCCGGAGGAAAGTGGACTCACCGTGTAGATCGGGATATGCGACTGGGGAATGGGCAACCGCATCAATGAAGAATCACCATCCTTGTACAACTACCAAAGCATTAGCGAGTTACTGACAGCCAAGGATACCCGGTGTTGGGTGGCTCCGGAGTTGCACTACCTTGTTGGGGAGTATGGAAGCATTCTATCTCCAAGCCGTGTACAAAAGCCATATTATAATATACACACGGATGGCTTTTCGATTGGCAAAATAGCTGAGAAATTATGGAAGAAGGACCGACGTGATGTTCATATGATTCCTAAAAACGCGGCATCAATTTTCTTTAAAAAAACATTGGAAGAGTTATTCACCGAAAGATCCAGTGAACGGCAATCACCTACACATGCGGTGAGGAGCTTTGAAGGGAATCCAACGTACAAGACCCTACCGCTTTGTTGCTACCGCGAGACTTGAAAGGAACAAGATATCATGGTTAAGCAAATGGAGAACCAAGAATAGGTAGAAGTAAATTAGTATTCAGTAGGACGACTGCGAGATAGGAGATGAGGTTAGTATTTAGTCCATCATCGGTGTGTTCCACCATGTGTGGTAGGCTTCTGACCCTTTTTTGTATGAACTTTACATCAATATATAAATAAATTCTGATGTTCACAACTTTGCATTGCACGCGTGTTACGATCCGATAATGGTTTGGGTCCGTCGTGGGGCCTCTTTGTTACTGCACGACCGTCTAACCAGGTGGACGAACTATCATAGGGCAAAAGCGTCCAATCTGGTCCATCAACGGTCTGACCGGCCAACGTGGCCTCTCCAACCTAGTCCGTCCACCAGAGACCGTCTAGGAGGGGCTGTCTGACGTGGTTTGATTGACCGTCTATGCATCGCTCTTCCCACCTCGCTGTCCAACTAGGCTCGTCCTACCTAGCCGTCCAACCCGGCCCGCCTAATCTGGCCGTCTTACTAGGCGCGTCCTACTAGGCAGTCCAACTTGAACCGTCCCACTTGGCCATCCAACTCGGCCCGTCCCGCTTAGTCCGTCGACTACACATGAGGACGGTCCACGACGTCATGGTGTCGACGAAATCCGTTTGGAGCACGTGCAGATTAGGTGTCCCCGCCACATGCCACATGCCACACTCCCACTATATACGAGGCTCTACTGGCTTTTGCTAACATCTTTCCTTGGTGAGCTCCGGTCTTCTGAATTGGTTGGTGCACAGCCATTGCGCTAGAACGGAGTCCAGGAAGAGTGGGTTGGAGGAACACAGGATGTTACACCAACAAGTGTTTTGCCCCGAACCGCACTACATTCAAAATACTAATTGTGTGTTTTCTTGTGGACAGTGTAGGGCATCGTTAATAGGAGCAATGAGAGGGGGGAGGACTATATGGGAACCGTGGAATATTATAAAACTTGATGGTAAAATGGAGTGTTAACTGTGTTCCACATCAATCAGCTACTGAAAGGACCGCCTACTCTGGCATTTGGATCGGAGACGGGATGATAGCATATCAGGGATGAGATGTTGTAGTGAAGCGAGTCCAATTGTAAGAGCTGTGTTTCATAATTGCAAGGGTGACGTGCCCGGAGCGCTCTTGAGGTTGAAAACAACCACAAGATGGAGGACACGTCACTGGCAGCAATTCCCATGCATGGAACACGCAGAGATAGGAACATGGAGGCATCGGTGTCAGCGTCAGTAGGTGGAGGGGGAACACAACTGTCACGGGTTCACATGTTTGTTCATCGGAGCCTGAAGGGTCATATGTGACATCCACTCGGCCCAGAGGCAAGTATCATTACCGGAAGATATGAATACATCAAATAAAAAATTGTTGGACAAAAAATAGGCTAATTTCTTGTATGAGACCAGCATACCATTCAACGTGGCAAAGTACCCCGTTTTTTTGGACGCAGTTGAGTCAACGTCCAAATCCAAAGTTGTATACAAGCCTCCTCCATACCATGCGATTTGAACAAAGCATAAGAAAGCCGCAAATGACGAGGTCGCTACAATTATGTCTGATAAGACAAAGGGCACGATCCTCAAGTATGGCGTGACAATTTGCTCAGATGGATGGGACAATGTGGTAAGCCGACCGTTGATCAATGTCATGTTGGCATGTACAAGCGGGGAGGTTTCTCTGGGTTTGATCGACACTACTAGTGAACGTAAAGACGCAAATTACGTGGCAAATTGCATGATCGATTACATTGTAGCGGTTGGCGCTGAGAACGTAGTACAAGCTTGCACTGACAACGCTGCAAACATGATTGCAACAAGCGACCTGTTGGTCTGTCCATTTCCACACATTCATTTTCAAGCTTGTGCAGCACACGCTTTAGATCTGTTATAGGAAGACTAGGGGAAGCAAAGATGGGTGAAGAGCATGATGAAACGTGCGCGGGCCATAGTGTCCTTCATTTGCACGCATCACATGCTGCTTGCCATATTCCGTTGACATTCTCCGAAAATGATACTGAAAAATCCAGCTCAGAGACGGTTTGCAACAACATTTCTAATGGTCAATCGATTAGTAAAAGTGAGACAAGCATTGGAGTTGAAAATTGTGGATCCAGATTCGAACGACTATGTGGACAGGCTAATGTCAACAGCAACAAGGATGATAGCAAACCTTGCTAGACGATACATGCAATCTGATTTGTTCTAGGGGACCTGTGTAAATTTTGTACACATGGTAGAGCCCGTTTTAGTAGTTTTGCGCGAGTTCAACGGGAAGCACCCATGGATGGACAAAGCATGGTTAGTGATGAAGAATGTGGAGAAGCACGTCTTTTCATTGCGGGACCCGCTATTTTCATTGAACGAGGAACTTGCCAAGACCTCGGAGGACCAATTTCATTATCGTTGGAGCATGCTGAGGACAAATCTGCACTACGCAGGCGCTCTCTTGAATCCCTATTTTCTAGACGAAGTCACCCTGATAGATGACAGGGAGGCTACAGTGGCCGTTGTCAGAGTGTTGTGCAAATTAGTAGTGGGGGACATAGCATTCGCAGCAGCGTTGTCAGAATATCAGTCATTCATGGACCGCCGAGGAATATTTGCTAGACTTCCAGTTACGGCTGAGTTGAATTTGGAACCACATGAATGGTAGGACCTACTTCGAACTGGAGCTCACACGCTTGCACCGATTGCAAAACGAATTCTCACATAAGTGTGTTCTGCTTCATCATGCGAATGGAATTGGAGCATGTACTCATTTGTACACAACAAGGTCTGCAATCGACTAACATCCGAACAAGCAGAGGGGTTAGTTTACATTTACACCTTGCAGGGATCCTCCTAGATAGGGGGTGCGCAAATCCTACAGCTTGGTATGCGAACAACATGTTGTCCGAAGACTCTATGACAAAATAATCTGATGGTGTGGATTGAAAGTCTATATTCTTTGATTTCGATAATGACGACTCAAACGATGACGATGATGCACCAATTGGTGGGATTGGTGGAAGGGAGGCAAGACGCCCACTAATCGATCCAAACGTGTTTGATTTCAATGACATTGACAATAACTACAATGACCACGACGGAGACAGCGGTGGAGAGCCCGAGCGAACCAATCGAATGGACAATGGTGTAAACAAAGATGTCCCTGCAGTACCGCCAATTCCACGAAACGACGATGACAATGCAGTGGTTGAAAAGCCAGCAACTATGGCAAGCCTTGACGTGCAACAAAATGAACAAGGAGAGGATGCTAATGAAGTAGTTGGTACCCAAGAATTGTCTCCAAATTCTCCACTCAAAGGAGGTAATTCAGATGTTGGGGAAATGGCGCTAATATAGTTGCAAGCACCCTTTGTTAGACTTCATCGCCACACGTTAGACCGTTCGGATGTTCTTACACCATCCACACAAGATTCATTAGTACCGTCCTCATATGCAGTACCCCCAGTATGCTCATGTGTACAGGATCCATTGATAGGTACGCGGTTGGCAGGTTTAGGTCCAACGTTGAATATGACATTGAGCACAAGTGAAATCCGACCCATAGATAGAAGTGGAGCTTGACGGACCAATCCTTAGAAGCGTCCACGAGAACAAGTGGCTCACATTCCTCACAACGATCGTGCAACGTATAAAACCCGGACAAATAAGCGTATGCGGCAAACAACTCAACCGTTTTGTGGCAAAATCAATTTAGGAGGGCCAAATACAGATGGTGTTCTGGATGCAAGCAAGCGACAACCTCTTAAAACACTTTCATCTCTTGGACCACGCATCGGAAAGTGACGAAGCGATGAACCAACCGAGAGTGGCAGTACGAGTTTTGACGATGATGAATCTACAGATGACATCGTAGGTAATAGCGGTGAGGTTCCATGAGATAGTGATTTCATAGTGCACCGACAAGGCCGACCTCCAAGCCCGGACAACGATAGACCGGATCCAAGAGCACCTAATGCTGGCACCTGTGCCCGAGTACTTAGGAATGCATTACATTGAGGGTTATAACTTAAGCCTTTAGGAAATACAATATGGTACTATCTCGTGCAAAGCTCAGGCATTAGACATATAGTATACATTATTATACTCCAATATATAATCGCCATGTTTTCCTTCATTGCTATTTCAAATAAACTATCAAAATTGTAATTCATTTTCCTACGCACACGTGTACAGTGCAGATGATGCACAAACCATGTCCAAAATCGTGACCATCCCAAAAATCATACGCAGTTTGGCTTTGTGGATGGTTGGTATGAATTGTGCCCTTTTGAAGTGCAATTTCGTTTCATTTGTTTCAAAAATTAAAAAATGAACACTTAGGCAAGTAATCCAGTCAACGGGTTGGCCGTCCAGTCGGCAGGGTGGCTAGTCTAGCCGTCCAGTCAACGGGAGGGTGGACCTAGCCGTCCAGTCGCCGAGTGGGTCGTCGAGTCGACGGGCGGGTCATCCAGTCTACGACCTTTTCGACAGCCTTGGATGAAATTCATCCAAAAAAATACTGCGGGTAAAGTAAAAAAGGTAAATTTTTCCATGATTTTTACGTTTGCGTTGGGATGCAGACGCAATCCTGACGCGTCACGACATATTGACGGAAATCAGCGGTGCCACGTCGGGATAGACATCCTCGAATAGAATGCCTTCTATGGTAGGATCCTTTGTTAATTTCACTTTCAATCACCTTGTGGTCAAAAATTCATATAGAGTCGCCTGTTGTCGGGTAGAGGAGGTTTTGCTTAGGGAATACGCAAGGTTCCTAGCTCGAACTAGCCTAAATACAACACTAAACCACGAAAGCTATAAAATTTTTGAAAGAAAAAAAAAATCAATTAATAAATATGGCTTGATGAAGTTGAGACTCCAAAATTCATTAGGAGTTGTACTCCTCTACACTTCAATGAACTTATCATATTCATAAACGTTCCAAATACTTTGTATCATAACGTTTTAGGAAACCCAACTAGAACATCTATGCTCTCTAAAACTCCTAGCATACAATTTGACTCTGTCCAATTTCTATAGCTCCTCAAAACTGGAGGTTCTAATTTAAGCCGCAGTTTTGTACCTTTACACTTTTATGTGTATAATTGCTGCGTCAAATCTTCAAAATATAGGTTTATTAATGTTTTAAAAAACTATAGATATCATACAAACACTCACCAAATTTCAAAAGAAATTAACCATTCTACAGATTTCTACACACGGTCAAAGATTGAGATCATAAAATTTGACGACTAGTATATCCTTCATTTACAAGGCATAAATTCTTAATTAAAACACCAAATGAAGAGCGCCTTACACCATTGAAATCAAAAAATGAAATGGAACATGATCACAAAATTTTGTTGAATTCAAAGGGTCTACAGAATAAGGTTGTTTCTCCTCAAACACACGGCAGAAACTCAAAACTAAGAGAATGGAGAGAAGAGAGAATGGACGTTTGGGAATAAAAGGCCCGCTCATCAACCCATGATAAGCCCAATGGGCACCCTTATAATTCTATCCTTTCACTTATTTTAATGATAAAAACTCAAAGACCAAAAAGAAGGATAAAACAACCTGCACCCTTTGTTCAACAACCATCAAAACTCAAATAAAATATCAAAATTTATATTAAGAAGATAAAACTACGAATTTGGGCTTTTTAGTTATCAAACAAGGCAATTAAAGCCTTGAAGAGATTGTGATTTTCATCACTATCTTTTCCAAATCTTCCCTATTAATTTCTTTTTTAAGTATATGATCTCAAAATTCATTGAAATAATACTACTATAAGTTTTTACATCATATATGCGTTTGCATTGCGACATTCATCTCCTCTCACTAGTAGAAAATGGTGTCCAATTCAACAAAAAACCAACTGATCTCTGTTGGTTTGCGCACTGTGGTGTCCATTGTAACAAATTTCTGAAACTTCAGTACAACTAGGCAAAACATACGCCACTTTTTTGTTGGTCCGGGCTCTGTACTTTTTGAACATGGTATTTTGTTGATGTGGAGCTACTGGTTTGCTTGTGCGGCATACGTAATGAATTTTTAGATGGTAATTTCAAAGTCTTTCACCATTCTTGTATAGGGTAAAAAGTGGAATTTTTACATATCCATCCCTTAGTAAATTCAGTTTGTAGTTCCCCATTTCATCTGTTGTTATGTTTAACCAGAGCTATTTTTTTGACAACGAAGTTTCACCATTTGGGAAAAAATCAGTCCTGGACCATGTGAAATCAGTAAGAAAATGACTTTCTAAAATTACAAATCATTCTAGGTACACAGAATGTTATTTACCCTACCCTTTTTCATGGCCAACCACTCCTAGGCATGTCTCCCAATTACCAGCATGTGCACTGAAATGTCAAACATGTTCCCATGATTCAAAAAATGAATGAAATATATCATTCATTGTCAATGGTGTTAATTTTCCCAGGGAACTCAAATAACATCACCACAGAATTAAATGTACCTATTTAGCTATTTTACACACTTCATAGGCTGTGGTTATTCTCTGTGGGCTGGTGGTTTCTAGGTGGTTTTCATGTAGTATCCCTAAGCTGGTGAAGTCATCTATTCCAGCGCCCTCTATCATCCCATGCACTCACTTCACATCTTAGAAGCTCCTCAGTCATTAGGTTTCTGCGAGGAAGAACAAATAAATAAATAAAATGTATAAACCTTGTTATGTGTGCATATGTATAGCCCTGTTATTGAATCTTCCATTATAACTTCCACAACACACAATGCACATCACCAAAAAAATATTACAATCATAAAATTAACCTTCCATGTACAACGGTGTCCCTCAAATTGGCAATTTCAGAATAAGCATTATAACATACCATGTACAAGAATATTATGGAATTGATATACAAATGACAGTTGTACAATTTAAATTTTAGATGCCATCCGTATACTTCGAATCTCCAATATTGACTCCAATATTTTGTTATTAAAATTCAAAGTTAACATAAAAAATTCCTTCCACAACTGTTCACAAACTAAATTTGAATTTTATTTCAATAAAATTTGTTGTAATGAGACACAAGTGTGATACTCTTACATGTGGTGATTCTTTGGGATTTTTGTGTTTCTTAAATTTTTAAGCTCATCTTCCTTGATTCCACTTTGAAGTATACTTAGTGATATTTGTACCTACTGAACTACTTCACATACTTCTACATTTGTAAATTTAGAATACTATATCCTGTAGTATGACTACATGCAACTACACTAAATAGGTAGATTACTGTTGGATGATTATAAGATTTGAAAATATTATAGATTTTTACTCCTGACAAAAAAAAATTACCAAAGTCATTGATTCTAATACTATTGAAAAATCCCCATCTTAACCAATATAGAAGGTAAAAAATTTGTTCAACAGTAAAAACTTACAACATCTTTATGTAAATTATTTTATCTAACACTAATCTACCTATTTAGTGTGGTACGTAGGACAAGATCTGTGTGAGGAATATTTTTGATGTTGGATTAGTGTCATGGCAGCACTGATGACAACGAGAGATGGCTTTTAATCCTATTCTTATCCGGATTCTGAATGCCCCAATGTTTCTGGGATAATAACTACGTGTCAACTTCACAACATTCATTCAATGCACCTTCTGGACATGTATCAGCTCTCAATCTACTACAACCCCATTACAATAAATAATTATTCTATTTACAAAACATTGCTTTTTCTGAGACCCATAGGACTGTTGCTGCCCTAGTCCCTGTTGACGTAGCTTAGTTGCATTCTAAGTTTCTGACCATACTTATATTTATACATCCATTGCTGAGATTGTTTTTCCAGCTTATGAATTTTACGTACACTCTGAATTTTCAAAAACCTTCATCCAATTGAATATGGAAAATACTTACAGTGTATCAAAAAGGGTACTCATCCTCTTCAGATGATCCTCCAGAGTCACCGCCAAATGCTTGGGCATTCCTTCCTCCCATCTGCTCCACAATTTGCGGTATTCTAATGTTTCTTCTGGTGGGAATAGGGTCTAGGTTTGCCTCCGGAATTTCCACTGGAACTTGAAGACCCTCAAAATCATTATCTCGTCCCATGGCAAACAATTCTACCTCCTCCTCCTCCTCCATTTCACTATCAATTCTCCGGCTCCTTACCTCTGTTCGTAAAACTACTCTCCACCCGAGCTCATCTTCATCATCAAAAAAAAATACCTGGTCACAATGTATTGGAAAAGAAAATGACTCATACCCGTACGGTACAAGGGCATTGAAGTTAGCCATAGTGAACCCCCACTCATCTTTCTTCACTGTAGCATTCCTCCCTCTATAATTGGCCTTAACCCAGTCGCATACTAGCAGCACAATGCAGTGTCATCCGTAATTCAATTCTACAATCTCCAAGATTTGGCCTATGTACTCAAGGCTGGCGTCAGCAGGGTTGGGATCTCGCCGTCCTGCACGGCAGGGTCTACGGAAAATCCCAGCTACCCCTGAGTCACAAGTATTATCCGCACTTTCCTTTGCACTTTTCACTCGAAAGTGGTAGCCGTACAAATACATGCTTCTAAAACGTTGGGCTTGTAGAGAGGGAGGTTTGGAAGAGTCTTCGACATGATCATGTACCACCATCCTGTTCTCTTTTGCGTGTTGAACATCTTCTTCAAGCCATTTCACAAATGGCTGCATCTCTTCCATTCCTCCCAGATATGGTGCACCTGGTCTCCCATTTCTTCGTGGATGTCTTCTACGAAATTCCGTGCGTTCGTTTCTCCTTGCTTCCCAAAGCACTTGATATCTCCTACATCATTTTCAACGGCATCGATAACATTTAGGTGTCTTTCAGCAAGGTGCTATCCATTGGACGGAATGATGTGGAATATCCCACATCATTTCATACCCCCAACTATATGATGTGGGATATTCCACATTCCATTAGTAGTTTTGGAGCCACGTGGCATTAAGCTAAATGAAGCAACCATGGTCAATAGTAAATGAAATCACAATTCAACGATGATTGTTCATTGTTTATTTGATTGATTCTCCCTTCAACATTGTTTTGTCATTGTTAATTTGATTCATTCACAATTAATCAGTGTTTTGTCATTGTTAATTCGCTTCTATCACAACTCAACAGTGTTTCGTCATTTTTAATTTTAATCAATCTTAACTCATAACTGTTTCCTCATTGTGAAACTGAAGTTATGCTGTTTTCCCTCTTCTTGAGCCACATTTTCACCTCTTCCTACATACTTTCTTCTGAATTTTTTCTTTCCTCTTGATAGAAAATAGGGTATGAAACATTTAAATTTAAAAAAAAAAAATTTAAACCAATTTATCAATTTTCCCCATGTCTTCAAAGACGGTTTAAAAAAACTTAAAAGCTTGTAATTTCATTTTGTTCACTAAAAATGCTATAATCTTGCAATATTAACGGTCAAATTCTATGAAACTTTTACCATGCACTCTCTCCTGGTAATCTTTAACAATATCCTACGGTTTAAGTTGAAAAAATATGATTTTTGAGGTTTTCCCTTAGCCCGCCCTGCAGTGCCCATTCTCCCCAAAAAATCACCTTTTGTTCCATCACTTCTACTTAAAAAGACGGAATCCAAAAAAAATAAGATTCCCAATTTTTTTTAAGGTACCATATGCAAATGTTTATATTCAAAAATAAAAAATAAAAAATTGACACCATGGGAACCTACCCGAACATTGAAATTTCTTAGTTAGGACACTTAGTCCTTTAAAGGTTAATGTGATTCATTCTAACCTCCACAATGTTTGCGAGAGTGTTTGTCATTATTTATTTGATTTAATAGTTCATTCAATTAGACATCACTGGTCATTTTGTACATAAAGGTGGATGACAGTCATAAGAAAGTCTCTTCGATGGCTACTGAATGTTCTGTCCACGAAAAAGTTATTCAGTACTCTGGGACAACTATTTAACCTCCTGCGCTAGTACAGTCCTAACATTTCATGATTTCCTGTATATACTGACTTGCAAGACTTAAAGTTTTGTAATCCAGGGATTAATTTCAGTACCACTTTTCCTAATCATTTCATGCCTTCGTACAAAAAAACTTCTTCACAATGTCACTATATGACTGCCCTGTTTTATAACCCCTAAAGCTCTTAACTTGCCGTTGCGACCAGTATAATACAGTGTATTTTGGTTGTATTTAAAATGGATTCATACCTTTAATGAGTTTGAGATTCAAACAAAAAGTTGAAATTTAGATTAATGCGGTTCTAGTGAGCTATTAAGACCCCAATTTAGAGTTTCTTGTTGGTAGTAAATCTCAATTATACGACAACGTATATACAATCCCCATGGGATGTTTAAGGGATAACCACTTATTTCTAGAATTCCAAACCCTGTTCCATAAAATACATAATTTTCTTACCCCATTATCACACTTCTCCGATACTCTTCACCCCGAGATTACTGTAGATCATCATGTTATTGAACAGCATTTTCATCCGTTTCTATTTAATTTTTTGATAAATAATTACTGCATTTTTGTAGAAATTACCAAATCAAACATTGCTTTAAACTCTATTCAATTATTTTACCAATTTAACAATTTCTGCTACGTCATTCAAGACGGTCAAAAATTATCGAAAATTCCTGCAATATTCCTTTTACATCTAAAGGTTGTAAACTTCCAAATAGTACAGTCAAATTCTTTGAAGCTTTTTACAAGTACTTTTGGGGTACTCTAATAAAAAAACTTCTACACTCCAGTGGAATAAGGAATTTTTATTTTCTATTCATTTTCAACCTTGCCGTCACTGTTGATTCCCCCTATATAGCCCCTTTCCCACCGTACCTTCCATTGAAAATGTAGGAAAACAAGAAAATATTTTATGCCCATTTTCATATTTATATACTGAATTCACATAATTTACTTCATACACAAATAATATAAATCACACCATACGAAACTAACTGAATATAGAAATGTAGTACTTAGGGCAGTTCTTCATTTAGTGGTTATTTGTAGGGGTTACATCTTACTGCTTTTTTGACACCATCAGAAACTGCCCTATACACATATGCCACTTTTAATTTGAAGTTTTCCACATACCCACCCTCCTTTGTTAATTCCTATTTAGTCCAGCTCTTTCAACATAAATATATGCAATCCTCTAATATAGATTTGGTGACGACCAATTGTACATGTTAGGTACATCAGAATACATACCAAGCCATCTTTCTATCTACCCATCCAGTATGACATTTTTGTATTTGAAGACGTCCCGCACACTATCAATAATGATCAATGATGGGGGAGTTTTCCAAGGAAACCAGGTAAAAGGGAGTTATCTATTTATTAAGCAGATATATTAGGCATATTGATGTGACTCCACCAAAAGTTAACCAAGCTTGTATGAGAGGGATAATTGCATTCCATCTGTGGTAATTATCCTACAACTACAAATTATCTCTTCCACAGCAAAACTCTTAGTTTTATTTACTTTCGCTGTACGTACTAACTTATTTATTTGCACCTCCCGCAATAAAATTGATATATGTATATTATATGTTCACACTAAAAAATCCCATGATATGAATATTATTAATAGTATAGGGGTAAGAGTAACTTACACACGATACGGCTCTATGTGTGCAACATTGTCCAAGACAAAATCGTGCATCACATTCCTCAATTCTTTGGACAAGTGTTTTGGTTTTCCCTTGCCTTCCAAAATCTCATCCACCATTGTTGGCTCTTCCTTGTCATCCCACACCCTTCGAGAAGTAATATTGTAGCTTCGATTTTTATTTTTATTTTTTATTTTAAAAAATGATTTTAATTTTCAATTTTTTAAATAATATTTTTAATTATGAAATTGAACTTTTAGTTTAAAATAATATTTTTCAGTTTAAAATAATAAGTTTTATTTATAAAAATTTATTTTTAAATTTTTTAAAAATATTATTTTTAAATTTTTTAATGAGTTTGGGAAACGGGGTGGTCTTCTGCCCCCCACAGTCCACCCCATTTTCCACATGCCGCCCATCTTGTTGCCCCCCCCTAAAATTCAACTATTTCTCTACTGCCCCGCTGCCCTTTATCCCGAAAAAAACACATTTCCCCTCATAACTTTCACATACGGTGTCGGAATTCAAAAAAAAAAGAATCCCCATTTTCGTGGCACATTGGGGAATCTACTATTAAATTTCCTTCAAAATTCGATTAAAAATGTGTTCACCGGAACCTACCCGATTCTCTAAATGTCCTAGTTAGGACACTTGGTCCTTTAGGGGTTAACCAATAACTACCGCTAAGTTGAATTTCAATTTTTTTGGTGCATTGACAGTGAAACTTTGAACTCGGGGGGTTTACTCTTAGTATATTTTGCGTATCATGTGTGAAAAAAGGGTATTTAAAAGTACCCTTCAAAATAAAAGTAATTCTTAATATAATTAGAAATATTTCAAGAATATTCTCATAATTATTCTTGTAATCAATTTTTAGCATCCTATATTAATGTAATTCATTTATAAAAATTACCTTCCAAGATTTATTTGGACCCTATATTTTTTTGCACGCCATTTGTAATTTTTTGGAAGTAAACCCCCGGAGACTTTGAATTGCATAATATCTCTAATTTGATGCTTGATTGTGAAAAAGATGAACTTTAAAGTTATCTAACCCATTAATTCTTTCATCAACTTAATCTTGTCTAATATTATACTATGTGAAAGTGAAATCCAAGGGTAAACGCTTCATTGAGTTGAACTAACTCTTACTATAGATGACTTGATCTTCAATAGATGTGGCTTTCATGTTTCCAACAACAAAAATCCCTTCTATAGGTCTTTTTAATTTTTTTTAATATGATTAGTTTTTAGGGTTTAAAAATTTACATGTTGGAATTATTTTTTTATTTTTATTTTTTCTAGGTTAATGATCGTTGATAAAATAAATTACATATAGACTAAGCTAATCATTATTTCATATTTTTATATATTTATATGGTGGTGATATATGCATTGGAATATTGGATGGTATATATGAAGAAGATGGTGGTGATATATGCATTGGAATATTGGATGGTATATATGAAGTTTTTTATTTTTTAAATATTGATAACATTTTATCTAGTGAAAAAATTGATTTTAATTTCCCACCACTACAATCAAGTAAAAGAAAAAAAGACGAGGATGAGCATCACGAGGGGTCCAAGAAACAGAATTGAATCCTTTAATATTTACTTCATTGACAACATATTATTCCTTCAAACAAGAATTAGGGATTTACCTAATAAAATGCTTGAAAGGCGAATCCAAACCGTTGGCTGACACTGTTATGGCTTTGGATCCAATTTTCTTATCTAAAGAAGGAATTACATTGGAGGCATTGCATAAAGAATTTAAAAAAAAATGAGGTCTATACATACAGACGTTCGAAGTGCAAATCACATCCAATGGTGGAGGGCATTTGGGCAACAAAAAGTTTCCTACATTAAATGTTCCTTGCATTAATGAATGGTTGTCAATTGTGGAAAATACGCACTGCATAAGACAGTGCCATCAAGCGTGTAAAAGTATGCACACAACCAGTGTAGAATAAAGGTGGCTGATAGGAGCACATACAAACGACATTCCCAGGATGTTTTTTGAAGAATTTATCAAGAGATGTCAGGGATGTGGATTTAGGCAACAAAGAGATGAACAAACGTTAGTCCATATTAGCAATTATACGATGCTTTGTAACAAAGAAGAAGAGTTTATAAATAATTTTAAAGAATAACGTGCAGTTAGCTTAATTTTTTTTCATAATTACACTAGGGTATCACCTTATGAATCAAAGGTTGTTATTTAAGTTTGTTTTGGTGAGCAAAAGCCACAAAATACAATAAATGATATTGATGGAACTAGTGACTGAGTGCGACAACATTCTTCTACAAAGCATATGGGTTGTAAATCATATGTGGAAATCATATATCTTGAGAAAGAAGAATGGGACAATCAAATCCATGTTAATACAAAGCATAATGGTCATGCATTGGGATCAAGAAAGGATTGTTATTTTCTATCCCTTTATCAAAGTGCTATAACCAATTGCAATGAGTTGTTGAGTAATTTGAGTAACATCCGATTTAGCCTTGCTTAATCCGCAAAATGCAAAGACATCTTACATTAAAAACATCATTTGAAGATGTTTGGACACAAATTTTATTTTCTAAGATGAAAAAATGAACACAAATGTAATTGTCTAAATTGTGCAAAGAGGAATGTTTATAATATAGAGGCTGAACATATTTTTGAATGCAATTACTAATGTTGAGTGCCACGATTTTCAACAAAAAATTGTAAGAGTAAATAATAGTGTTGCACTAGATAAGGAAGGATGTGAGGTCGACCAAGATGTTAAATTGTTTTTCAAGAACTTGGAAACATTTTAAAAATCTACAAGCATAATTATAGCTTTGTATAAGGGTCTCAATTTGCTACCTAGTGTTGGTGATATTACTACTATATAGAATAAATTTTTATGGGTGAAAGCATGGTATTGTGTACCCAAAACTTGATTTGACATGTTGAAGTTACAAATTTTTTGGTCAAAAGCTATTAAAGAGTATCAAATTGTTTTTTCTATTGGTTTTAATTTCATAGTGCACTCTATTGTTCTTATAAGTAATTTAGTCCAAAGTTTCAAGGTAACAATCATTTATTAACACATACTAAAAATAGAGCTCAAAAGAAGTGTCTAAATCCAATTGCGGGAACAAATTTGATGAACTAAATTATATTTAAGATGAATATAAAGTTTACATGCTTTAAGTCCATTGTGCATTTCAGGGCTGTAAAGAAAAAAATCTTGAGAAAAATAAATATTTAATGCATTCTTACCTTTTTAATATCAGCTTTTCAATTTGGTTCAAAATTACTTTTTCAAATTTGACTACTTCAATGCCACTAAAACATACATGAATAATTATTGAAGATTAATTTTTCAATTTTCTTTGTAAGATTTTAGTACACATCATGTCTTTTATTTTATTAGCAAAAATATATTTACAAAAAATACAATTTTAATGTATTTTTCAACCTTGCATTGTTGCTTCTTCATAGGGATCAATGTTGATCCACTTTACCTTACTTTCATTCTTATATTAGCCCCTAATGGTCCCAACACCCTTATTTTGGTCCTTTTTGGGATACTTTCAGCTTCAATGGGTTAAAACTTTTGCATCTCGATTCTTAATTCAATAAAACTTGTTGAGAAAGATGACTTTACTCTTCTAGTTTGTAGTAAAAAATTATGTCAATTCAAATTATTCTCAATATTTGGGAATCATTTTAGGGCAAAAGCCAATTTAGACACTTTTGCTTTTCGAGTCTAACATGTCACTTTTTGGCCTACTTTTTTACATTTTAAAGCCATTTTTTATATATCAAAGATATTTTATATAGTAAGTTTTACCAATGATTGTGTCCATATGGTGATTTTGAACCACTTCATACTTTCAAATTGTATCGTTGAACACCTCACTTACATTTAAACCTAGAACACTTCAAAAGCAATGATGTGTTACACCAAAAAACGCTAGGTTTTCACTACCATTTCATTTGCCTATATATTTCTTTGATTGATTGCTAAATATATATCATGCCTTTACTCTTTTATTTTTAATCAATTTTATAGAAATAAGTACATAGCACATTATAATGGTAGGATTCCAAATCTCCTATTCTTATGATCAAATTTCATAAATACTATAAATTTACTTAGAACTATGGTGAAAGAGGAAATTTGGCATTGTATGAAGGGATTTTGTAAGAATCAAAGAAGGAAAACTTACTTAAAATGTGAAGAAAAGAGCATTCAAGAGTATCCAAGAGTATCGGAGAGAATCTTGGAAACTCTAGTAGGGGAAGAAAGTCTAAGGTTTAATAATGCAATGATGTTTATTAACATGTTGACATGTTGATTGTGGCCAGAGAAAGGAGCTCTAGATTTATCTCACCCTTCCCATCCTTCTCTCTTCTCCTCTTTCACGTTCCCTTCACAATTTTCTTGAAAAACATTAAAATAGAAATAAATGAAATAAGTAAAAAAATTCAAAATCTTAAATATCCACCAATCTTCTTGATGATTTTTTATAATTTTAAATGTTTGATTTGTCTTTTTTATAATTTTCCAACTACTACTATATTATTTCAAAATGAAATATAACAAAAAAATATAATGGCAAACCACAATTAATTAGAAACTAATACAAAAAAAAAACCATTCAATCTTTCCCATCTCGTACTTTTTATTTTTTTATTTATTTTTTATTTTTGATATGAATTTTCATTGAGATATAATAATTTTTTGGTTCACTTTGGACATCTCAAAATCTAAGTTTATTATATACTACTTTTATTCATACATCAAGTTCAAAAATTCCTCTTGTTGTATTTTATAATGCATCTTTACAATTTGGAAAGGTTGGCTTTAACTAATTTATTTCTTATTTCTTAAAAGTTACAATTGCACATATACAAGCCCATAAAAGTAAAAGACATCTACCATTATATATAAATATGTACTGAATACTTCAAATGGAATGCTTTTGCCATCCGTAATTCAGAAAGAACTTCTAGACTCAGGTGAAATGAACTATCGAAGTAGATAATGCTTACGAGAGGAGGCCTTTGCAATGTTTTTTGGATTGATAAAAAAATAATTAGAGCTCCAAAATGATTTTTTTTTAAATAAAAATAAAAATATTCCCTCTTCTAAATTCTAAACCTATCTGCTAGAGTTCTTTATTTCTTAAAATTGTTAATATTAAGTGTGATATACATATCAAAAAATGTGCATATTTTGAAGTCAACTTAACTTTGAGCATGCTTAATTCCATGA
This sequence comes from Pohlia nutans, assembly GCA_022496805.1. Taxonomy (NCBI): domain Eukaryota; kingdom Viridiplantae; phylum Streptophyta; class Bryopsida; order Bryales; family Mniaceae; genus Pohlia; species Pohlia nutans. The sequence continues at coordinate 4,201,491 of CM040106.1, read as the reverse complement.
GGTTTTGGCCAATCATGCATACAAAGTAATCTAATTTTAGGTTCATATAGTCATTTAAATTGACGAAAAACCAAAAATGGTTTAAGGAGCATTTTTAATGACTATTTTGTAACAAAGAATCATTTTTGCTAATTTGATCAATTAATTTAATAAAATGAAGATTTTGCATCATTTAGGTGTACACTATAATGTACCAAAAGGAAAATTGTGAATACAGTGCTCAAAAATGAAGAATCCTTGTCCTTTAACCCTGAACTTCCTAGACGACCCAAAATGGGTCGCGCTATTTTTAGAACTGAAAATATTTTGAGGAAGGAGTCCCCGAATGATTCAAAATTTGGGCCAATTTTGTGTAGAAACGAGTTAGCTATCCAATGGTGAAGTCTGATTTGGAGAAATGCACATTGTCAATTTTACAAAAATCCTCAAGTGCTGGGTGGTCACAAAACTGAGGAAGAAAAGTCAGCTGAAGAGAGTGATGGGCAAATGACGAGCTGCCACGTGTTCCAATTGGGCAAGGCGGCTTGTGGGTGGGTGTAGCTACTGAAATGCAAATCTTGCACTTGGATTTCACCTTTTTCCAATATTCTTTTTCCTACTATATGTGTTCTTTTGTGTACTTTCAGCCTACCGTGTCTGATTTTGCAATGGAAGATCAGATTTGTAGGAATTTGCAAGATTTCTCTCAAAGTCACAAGTGAACTAGTAAAAAGTGGATGTCATGTCAAGACCTCTTTCTCACTCATTTTTAATCCTAAAAATACAAAACTTGTTGTCATGCGTAGGGAACTTGATTATCTTTAGAATGACAAGAAGGCACCAACTTTCTAAAATAGTATGTGCCCAAGAGAGTTGGTCAAAGCTCATTTTCAGCACTGAGAAAACAGTGAATTTCTTGGAGTACCCTTCACTTTTGTGTCCCATCCAAGCAACCTGTAACTCGGATTGACACCAAACTTCGTAAAGATGAAGGTGACTTGCATATCTACAAGATCTTACGGTTGATTCTGTAAAAAGTGAACTACATAAGTTTGAGCAGCATGTATCCCTAACCGAAAAAATCAGGGTCCAAAACCACTCAAAATGGTTCAGGAAGTTAAGGGTTAAGAAAGAGAGACAGTTGCATGATGGGTTGTTCACACATGGCCTTATGTAATGTAAGAACTAAAAGGATAAGACATGTAGGGCAGGAAATGTGATGTTGCATTCACACTACATCAAGGTTCAGAAGTTGTTCCCTATGGGGGGCCGCACAGGGCCGTTCAGTTGAAAATTGGGCGTTTTTCGGTTGAGATTGATTTCAACCGGAGGCCGCACAGGGAGGCCCAGTTGAATTAAGAGAAAAATTCTCAACCGTAGTCCCCCCCACGTGAGAAAATTTCTCCATCATGGTCTCCCACACCATAGTTGAAATTAACACTACGAAACTCAACATTGCTCCCCCCCACCGTTGAGTGAAGTTTTTGGATGATTTCGCTCCACGCTTACGGAAAATCCTCCCCCCCCCCCCCATTTTTGCATAATCCAGGTTATAAATTATTATTTTTTTTGGGGGGGGGGGGGGGGGGGGGGGTGGGGGAAGAGGGGGGTGGTGGGGAAAGAGGGGGGGGGGTGGTTTTTTTCCTGAAAACTGAAAGGGCCTGTGCTGAACAAGTATTTGAATCAAGTATTTCAATTATTAATATTATATATTAATATATTAATATTATTTATTATTTATTATTTATTTATAATATATTATATATATTATAAAATATAATATTTAATAATATTATTAAGTATTTTAGGTATATATATTTAAAATTACATATATATGTGTGTATTTAATGGTAATTGATTTTTTAAATTATTTTTTAATTTTTTAATTTTTAAACAAGTGGCACAAACTAAACAAACAAGAGTAGCACATTCATGGAGATTTTTGATGAAGACGTCATAATTAAATGAAAATTTGCTTGATATTTGAATGAAAATGAATAAAAATATGTCAACATGAATGAATATTTTGACGATAAAGGAATGAGTTTTGGGGTCCTAATGAAGTTTATAACTATTTTTTTAATAGAAAAACTTAAATTAATAGTTCTTTCATTACTACAATGTCAGTAATGATGGAGACCGCAGAAAAAAGATATCAGGAGGAGGCACATGCTCGTCAAAGCATGTTGCAACTGGAACAACAACGTCTCCAGCTTGATCAAGAAAGAAACAATCGACACGGAGTGCAACTAGATAGTATCCTGGCTGTAGTTACTAATTTAGCACAATCATTGGCCACAATTGCAAATTCAATGAAAGAGAAACCTAAAAATGATTAATTTTTTTTAGCTTAATATGCATTTTTAGGATTGTGCAAGTTGTCATTTGAAATGATTTCCAAATTTTCAAAGATTGTATTCATCTTTGTTTTTGAATAAAGGATTATGATTTTTTTTTCTCAATTAATTCCAAATACTCCAATCCAATCTAATATGTACTAGTATATGTCTCAATAGCCCAATATATGTCTTCATAATTCAATCTAGTCTCAATAATGCAATTTATATCTCAATAATCTAATTTGTGTTGAAACAATCTAATATGTCTTGAAGTAATCTAATTTATGTCATAATAATTTGAGTTGTGTCAAAATATTCGAATTTGTGTCAATAATATAGAATAAGTCAAAATAATACAATTTGTGTCAAAATTATCCAATTTATATAAAATAATATAATCTATGTCTCAACAATCCAATTTGTGTAAAAATAATCCAATTAGTTTTTTGATAATATAATTTATGAAAAGAATAATCTAATTTTTAAAAATTATCCAATTTATAACAAAATGGGTTAATTTGTATCAAAATATTGTAATTTAAAAAAAAATCTAACTTGTTTTAAAACATATCATTATAATCCAAAATAATGAATATATGCCAAATTATAACAATGCATTTTTATTCACTTGAATATGGCTTTCAAATAATTTATTCAATTAAGTACAAATTTAAAAGTAAGATGGCATAGGTTCATACACTAATTAATAAGTGCAATTAAATGATCTTTATGAATGAAAGGTTAAAAGGTGCATTGATGAATTATGAATTCTCATCCATCGCATTGTTTTCAACTGGATTTCCTATGCGGCCTACAGTTGAAAAACACTCAAACTTGGGTTGAAAATTTTCAACTAGATTGATTAAACTGAACTGCCTGTGCGGCCTACAATTCAGTTGAAAACTTTCAACTGATAGTTGAAAATCTCAACTGGCTAAGTTCAACTCAACTAAACTCCCTGTGCGGCCCCCCCCATAGTTTGATGCACTATATATTGATTATTATTGATTTGACGTTCACATATAAAAAATAAATTACGTATGTTGTTTGTCACGCTGGCGCTTAGAAGGGAAGTTTAAAGAAGTGGTCACACTAGTGGTGACGATGCTACGTAAAGTAGTGGGGACAGCAGTGGCAGTCTCCTTTGCTCTCAAGTTGTTACCCTCGCGTCACCTCAAAAGGGCTCATTTTTTTGTCATTGCAATCACCAGCCTCGCTCTGTGCGCGCTCTAGAGATAATTCGCCCCATGCTTGTTGTATTCAGTCGCTTTCCTTCCTTGCTCTCTTGAATCTCTCTCCCAACGTGTTGTTTGTGGGCTTTGGCTGCACTTCCGATTTTGTATTTGTGTGGAGCGGTTTGGTTTTGCTTGATTCTGTTATGTAGGCTGGTTGGTTTGGCGCTCTGATTGTAGAATAGCGGGGATCAAGGAATCGCGAGTTTAGAGGTTGCGGTTTCTTTAAAGCGCAGCTGTACGCAGTTTTTTTTTTTTTTTTTTTTATTCCCAAAGCTTGTGCTCTATTTTTTGTCCAAAATTACTAAATGGCCCATTGATTGCAATCATGCTTGTTTGGTGATAGAGGAAGTGTATGCAAACTACATTCAGGGTTTCAGGGGTCGTTTAGGGTTCTCTCTTCTATTGCGATGTTAATGGTTCTCTTCTAATCTCCGGGGCATGCTTGCTGTTTTGATGCTCTTTCCATGCGTGCTCTCTTCTAAGCTCTGTACACTTTGCTGGTATAAGCAATTTCAAAACTCTGTTTGGAGCGTTGTTGTTTTGGTCAATTATGACCGTATTTTGGTTGTTGTGACGCTCTAATTGAGGAATATTTGGGTTCAAAGAATTGTGAGTTTGGAGATCGCGTCTATGGAACGCGCAGCTGTATCCAAGTTGTTCTTTTCTTTTCGCAACATATGCTGCATTTTCTGCTTCAATTTCACTAAATTGCTATTCTGATTGTCTATTATGCTTTGTTAGTGATTCTAAAAGTGTGTCGACAATACATTTAGGGTTCCAGGGGAAGTTTAGAGTTTTTAAAAATGCAAAACTCATCCATTTGAGACATTAGACTCGGCTGGTATTGGCAGGCAATAAAAAATACCTTCAACAAGCTAGTTAGGAGGATACATGTAACAAGTTGAGCATTTAGTGTGCTATTTTGCAAATCGAGGATCACAGTTCACAAATCAAGCACATGGCCTCATTGCAAGCTATTCTCATCTGCTAAAATTGACTTCTGCTCTTTCATAATGAAGACTTCTAAATTCTCCGCTCCTTCATAACTGCTCCTTCATAATGGAGCTTTGTGAGAGAGATTAGGTGAGACCATCCAAAAATCTCTCAAATTTTCAATTTAAGATGAATCAATGTTACCAACTTCGGAGTTCCTTCATTATCACTATAGCTCTTTATACCTAAATCCGCTCATCCCACTGCCACATGTGCATCCATGTAGGATTGGCACTTGACAAAGAATGATGGTGTGAACGTCTGCCCTAAAGATGACTAGAAGTGGCCATCAGGGCCGCGCCTTAAGGCCAGGTGTGGACACATCTCGATGGGGTAAATGGGCTTAATATAATCCCTACCTGCTAAAGACTGTCAATCAATATGGGATACCAGTACACGAGGATGAACTCCTTTCTCGGCACTCTTGAGATGGATGAAAACCAGGAGCAGCAGCACCGACCGGTTACTGTGCGACAAATGCCCAGCCATCGTGGCCTGCCTTGGTTGCTTGGAGACGAGGGTAGGTTAGAGAAACCAGCGTTTGGACTAGTGTCGCGGAGCGGTCGTAGTGGAAACGGTTGGGAAGAACAGTTATTGCAGTGTCTGGTTTGAGGAGGAAAGCCTATTGAGGCCCCCTCGTTCTCGTTGCGCATGGATGCCGCTGAGACTTCTCAAAGCTGCAGCAGCTACTCATGACTTGTGTACCTCACTTTGCATCTGTATCCTACTTGTTTGGATCTTTTGAATTCATTTTATTTCTATCAAAGAAGTTTGAATAGGCATTTGTTGAACTGGATGTGTCGTAAACGTGCATAAAAGTATATGCATACTTATTATACTAATTTACCCAATTGATGCCAAGGTCTGTGTATATTGTACAGAGTAGGGATGTAATATAGTTTGAATTTTCTTCCCGTTCCTAATGTTGTGATATTCTAGGAAAATTGTTTGTGCACAAGAGTGTTTATTGCACCACAATGTAGTGGGATGGTTTTCGATAGCAAGATCGACGTTTCCTTGCAGCGGCTAATTAAATAGTACGCTATTTTACTGGTAGATGGTGCGGAGACTTGTATGCAACAAATTGGAGTTTGAGGCGGTGCCAATTCACCATGGAACAGTGTGGGGTGATGCTTGAACCGGCGTCTAGCAGGAAGGTCAAGTCCATGATTCCTGAGCACTACCTTCAAAACATGGACTCCTTAGGATTGCAGCAACTTGAGCATTTGGAGAAGGAATTGGAGCAGGCCAAGAAGAAGGTGATTCATCATTTTGTGTCTGTCGTCTGAGAGACTGGCTTGTATCTACACAATGATCATTTTACTTTTCTTAAAAGGTAACCGAATCTGATCATTTGAACGAGGCACCATGAGAATGCATTCTGTTCGTCCTTTGCATCAACCCTGAAAAGATGGGCATCTATACCGGTATCTCCTTGCTGCGAAGGTTCAATAATTTTCACATTCTGAGCCCCATTTAGTCTACAACTAAATTTAAATTATTTTATTTTATTTTAACAAACAAATTCACATGCTTCTGTAAGTTATAAAATTATCAAATTCGTTAATGAATATTTGAAATCATTGTGAACTTTGGGGGAAGAAACAAAGAATGCTTACATCCAATTCAAATACACCCAAAAAATTTGAAGCTTCACTGAAAATAAACATCAAAGTAAAGAATAGCATGTTCACCCTACTGAAAACCAATTTCCTGTGTCAATCTGCATTTGAAAAATTAAAAAAAAGCTATAGATTTGATATTTTTTAATGTAATAATTCAGTAAAATTTAAAAATATTTCAGTTTTTTAAATTGAGCAAGTGAATAAACTTTAGTAAGTGTTATTCAATCAGTGAAGTTCAAATATATTTTTGGATTGTTTAGCTTTAAAAAATTGAGATCGTGAACAAGAAACTAAAAGTCGCCAAAATGCATTGCATGAAGATCTGTTTTTAACCAATGTTTTAGAATTGGAGCTTATGTAAAATTTGAGGAGAACCCAAATGACTTGAATTTAGGATAACAACACATCATATAGTCAATAACAAAACTTCAACAAAATGACACATTATACACTAGAGTGGTCAAAAGTCAACCCTGAGAGAAACTATAGTAGATAATAGTGCGAAAAGTTTGTTTGTTCTAAAACTCGTTATTTGAAATTCTTGAATTTATTAAATATATTTTATGTGTGTTGCATTCTTATTCCCTAAAGGCAATTTTTTTAGTGTTTCTACAACTAACCCTTAATTGTTTGACCATCCGTTTCTTGGATGATGTACAAATTTCATCCACATTTTCTCATCCATCATGCATTTTTTGCAAGGAAAAAAATACTACAAAATTTTAGGGCAAGATAGCTTTATGTATGTGTATACGAATATTTGTGTAAATTTTGTAACTCATTTATATTGAAGTAATTCACCAAAAATTTCAAAGATTTTAGTTTAAATGTGTTCTAAAAAATAAATTCATAAAATTAAGCAATCAAAAAATCTTGAAAAATCTCTACACTTAGAGTATTACATGTGAACCCATCACAACAAATTTCATTCACAGAGTGTCAATATCTTACTTGTAATTGAATTTCAAAATAATTTTGAATTTCAAGTTTCAAACTTCATACAAAAATATCGGGGATAGCACTCGCAGATCTAATTGTATGGATAGAATCTAAAAGTTATAATCTAAAACTTTTCTTCAAACATTAAGTTCAAAATATTCCTCTTAATTGCATTTTATAATGCATCTTTGCAAAACTGCCAAACCTGGAGAGAAGTGAGGACATTTAGGGGTTGACCATAAACGTATTGACCCTCCGAACACAAGTAAATACTAACCTCAAAAATAGATATTAGCATAGCTCAAATGTACATGAGATGTACATAAGAGGACCATTGCAAGTATAAAATCTACCCAACAAATTTGATATACTTGCATTTGAAGGCATTTTCAATATTATCAACATCTTCCCACCCCAAGAGATTTACTTTAATCGGTGGAAAACATAATAAGCTTGTAATGATGAATTGAATGAAAGTCATCCAAGTTTGTAGAAGAAAGTTACAAGACTTTGAATTTGTTCGTGATCAAGCTTCTGGACATTGGTATGTTTAGGGGTTAATCCTTTAGCTAGTGCCCAAGGTACTCTAGCTAGAAGCAGTAAATTTCAGTGGATTTTTTCACTATGATTGAGACTACTAAAAATAGAATGGATTAAATTAAAAAGTAGTTGTACAATTCTATTCTTAACTCAGGAGCACACAATTTATTAAATTTTGAGAATCATCCAATGGTGGGATTAGAAGAATATAGTATGTGTTTGAACTTATAATGTTCAAAAAGGAGATTTTAAGGGGTGTGTGACTTCAAAATTAAATAGAATTTGGGTTAAATTTTCAAAAATGAAAGTAAAGAAGTTCAGCTATGCCCTACATCCACACCTCTCCGTTGCAATCTTTCGTATCAAGATTAGACTCACACATAATTATTGTGAATTTTATTAGTGAAAGTGACTTATCCTTATACGGTTTAAGACAAAATTTTATATGTTGAAAATTGACAAGAGTGGGTACATTAGCCAAGATTGGATTACACAGACTAATGGAAGATGAAGAAAAGAACACAATCCAAAAATTTAAAACATGATAACAATCTTCCGGACACAATAAATACTACATAGTACATTTGTTGTATTTGTAAGTATTTATTGTATTTTCAAGTATTTGCAATATTTTAGCGTCCTGTTGATAGGTATTTTGATAGTTGTACAATTCCAAATTGATTTTTTTCTTTCCTAAAAGGTGTGTAAATGTATATGGGCAAATCGAAACTTCAAAATTGAAGTTCCAATTCTTCACGGATTATCTGCTATTTACATTTTGGACGTTGTAGTGACCATAATGTGGTCAGCTAGGCACTAAAGGGTTAAAGATAGATAGAAACTCCGACCCTTCATCAGAGCCGGCGTGAATAAAGTGTCCGTTCGTAATGTCAATGACCCGGTGCTCACTGGGCAAGGGGACATTGGGACAATACTACTCTCCCCTTTCGGGGATGGGCACTATGGTAACCAAAACAAAGTAACAGTAACAGTAATAATAACAAAATAAAGTAATACATAATGCAGTATTATTGGTTGAGTACTAATTTTGAATAAAGGTATGTTTTGAGTGGAGTGTTATCACCAAATCATGAGTTCTTAGGTTGGTTGATTAAAGGGTTAAACATTGATCACAAAACTTCCAAATGAAAACAGTGTTAGTCCATAATATATGAGAAGAACAAGACAAGTTCTTATAATCACCTTTAATTTTTAATTTTTTGTGTGAACTGTGAATGATAATGATTTTACTGTACACAAAATTTAATGATAATTCTTTCAAAGTGTTAGACAGAGGTTTCAATCTGTATTGTCTACAGTAAAATCTACTTTACTTCTATAAAATAAGAGTTAAAGTAAAAATCAAAAGAGAATTTGGGCCTTCAGAATGCCCCTTCTCTTGCTGTGAACAACAATCAATAATAAAATAAAATAATAAAATATAATAAAATATAATAAAATATAATAATAATAAAATTGAAATATGGCGTCACAAACAGTCTGCCATATTAGAATGTAATTTTTTAATCTTCTTATAAATTAAAATTATTTTGTAAAATGAATTTTATTTTAATAATAATAACAATTTTTAATCCTTGCTAATTGAATTCAACACATTCAAAGTGGGGGCCATCTTGAGGCCCCATATCTCTCCTAATGTGTCACATATCAAAATCTTAAAACTCAAACACTAGAACAGAGCCATGACATCGCAATAGCATCATACTTAGCCCTTAAAAGGCTTTGGGGATAGTAGATACATTGCTCTATATTTGACATTTGTTGTTAGTAAAAAGTTCCAAATTGAGATCCCAATAGCTTTTAACCCCTAAACGTCCCAGAGTCCAGAAACTGGATCACGAACGGATTCAAAGTCTTCTCACGTTCTCATCAATGCTTGGATGAAACTCATCTAATTTTTTGGAGATTCTTCACCAAGTTGTTGTCCTATCTAATGGCTGGATTTAGTCATACTAGAGTACATTTTTTTCTAAAATTACAAATGTAGAAGTATGTCAAGTCGTTGACCAAGCCAAAATTGCATTGACTCTAGTTCAAAGTGGAATCATGAAAAATGAGGTCATAAATTTAACAAACACAATTTTTTTTAAATATTACCACATTTAAGAGTATCTTACTTCAAACTCATTTCAACAAATTTTACTCAAAAAATATTGAAATTTAGTTTGTAATCAAATTTAGAAGGAATTTTTAATTTTAACTTTCAAATTTTATAATTAAATATTGGTGATTGTATTAGTGAATCAAACCGTACGGATGGAATCTAAAATTCAAAATCTAGAACTTTCATTTGTAAATCAATTCCAAAATATTCTTCTAAATGGTAATTTATAATGCTTTTTCTCAAATTGTCAATTCCAAGGACACCCTGGTACATTTAGGGGTTAAGACCATGTAGACATGAATTTTAACTTCACTTTTGATATGAAACTCGTAGGAGGTATAGAACCATTCCAAATACAATGAAATTCGGCCGTATAATACTAGCCAGAATGAACTATTTGGACCTTTAAGGGTTAAATTGATTTCTCCCACTTTGCATTACTGTAAGCCATTTAATTGTGAATCATAGTACCTTCATCTTATTGGATGAAGAATTGTGTGAATAAGAACGTGACTTCGGATACTTTTTGTGACAACTGCTCATTTAATAATATAGATTTATATTCACGTTTTTTAAATCAGGAAACATAGTTCCGTAGTTTCTCAGCATTTTACATGCAGAAAATTTCACAAGGTTCAGAATATGAAAAATCTTATATGATAAAAATTATGCCTTGCACAGAATTCGACAAATTCAGTCTAAATTTAATTTAATGGCTAATATAAATAACTTAAATTCTAATTCATTTTCCCCTCATTCAGACTGGTTGAATCACCTTATTTTATATTAAAAGGATTAATCGTAGCTGTTTTTAATAAGAAAAATTTTATGAAAAAAAAAATAGTATATAATAAAAGGAAAATTTTATAATAATAATAATAAAGGGAAAAAATGAAATAATAAAAAAATAAAATCTATGAGATCTCAAAAAATGAATTGAAATTAAAATTTACTTTGTGTATATGTTTCTTTTCCTATTTCATCTTAAACAAAGAGAATATACAAAATTCTTTAAAAAAAAGTATTTTCGGTATAATATCCTAGTTTTTCTTATATTTTTATATTATATATATTTAAAGAGAATACGTTTTAATGTATGAAATTGTAACTTGATAATAATTTTTACTTAAAGCCTCAAAATTCAATCATCATTCATAGTTCCAAAATCTAATGATTTGATGTTGTCCAAGTTGTCAACTTTTACCATCAAATCCATAACCTTTGCATTTCTAATATACCATGTAAACAACATGATTTTCCTTACAGTGTTTACCTAGAGAATCATAACATTACAGCTATTTACCATAAAAATATGAAAATTTTAACCTTCACAGAATATTTTGTCATGCATTAAAATTGAGAAATTATGTAACTATATTATTGATTTTATAATAAAAAATTTGAAATGAGAATTTTTTGCAATGTACTTGAAATATGGATTTTTTGGGGTTTTTTTTATTGATATAAACCCCTAAACGTGACCCTTTGAACACTAGTAGATGCTAGCCTCAAAGATAGATATTAGCATGACTCAGATGTACATGAGGTGTTCATGAGAGGACCATGGCAAGCATAAAATCTACCCAACAAATTTGACATACTTGCAGTTGGAGGCCTCTCCAATATTATCAACAACTCCTCATCACCAAAAAACTATCGTAATTGGAAAATAATTTAATAGTCTTATAAAGGTTAACTGGACGAAAGTCATCTAAAATTGTCTGAGAAAGTTGCAAGGCTTTTAATCTTTTCGTGATTCAGTGTGTGGACGCTAGGACATTTAAGGGTTAACTACTGGATTTATTTTGCCAAAATTTCTCTGATTTTTTAAAACTATAAAAGTTAAATTCATTAATTTGAAGTGAAATAGGCCTAAAGTTTAATGCAAAATCTTAATACATTGATTTTAAGAATTCATATTGTATAAACTTGGCCAATTAGTAGAACAATTAGAGAGTTTTGGTTGAAATAAAAAGAATATATTCTTCTACCTTAGAAGGTGCTCTCTTTCAATCATTATTTAAATAGGCATGCTTAGATATTTCAAAATTAATTAGAAATAACATATTAGTTCAATCTTTCTGAAAACTATTCTACACTTTAATATCAATGGCTAGGGTTTAGTTTTAAGTTTCCATTTAAAAATAGAAATAACCATTTTAGTTTTTGAATACCAAAATTGACATATAGAATTGAACTTATGTGTTACATTGTGTAGTTAAAATTACAATGTAACCTTACATTTTATAGTTTGTGCTAAAATTTTGTCAACATTAAAATGAATAAACAAAATAAAACACTTTAAATGTTTTAATTTTTTCCATTATTAAAATCTTAATCAACTTAATCACATATGGAATACCGGTATATTCTCGGGGAAGTCGCTCTCGAAAATTTAAATATCTATGAGAGAACAAATATATGGTGTCATTTATTTATTTGAGATAAAAATTATAAATTTATAGAAGTAACATAGGGTGTTTTAAAACTATTTGAAGAATACTCTAGGGATATTCCCAAAATATATCCTAAATATACTATAAATAGTAGGATATTCCAACTATTTCATAGCCCTCCATTAATTACTCTTTGTACACTCATATGTACCCAAAATTTACACTAAGTGACTTCCCCGAGGGTATATTTATATGTGAAAGATAAATTAAATCTTAGTGTTTTAAATTTTAATGAAATAATAATTAGTTGCAAGCTTGGTCAAATTAACCCCTAAAAGACCAAATTTGATTTTCCAAGTTTGATCAACTAAGTGTGGAATGAGTAGTGGTATTAAATGTTTGAAATATTTTGTGGTGATTCTAATCTTTGTAACGAAGATGGCACGGTAATTTGCGTACGTAGGTGATGTATAGATGAAAATATATAATCATGCGATGGTGAAAAACCTAACTGCAAGCAACTCCTGAAACTTTCTATACAATGAGCTATGCATATGAATTTTTGTACATAATAAGCTAACACCCTATGTATACAACCACCAAATTCATTTTGCCATTTCTAATACTAGACTTTGCATTTTTGGCATTTTTGAAAAGTTCCAAACTCGGGTAGTAGACCAAAAAATAAAAAGTGAAGCCAACTTTGTAGATTATAATCTTCCTTTTGAGGAACCCTAAACGGTTGAAAATATGTAAGTGCTAATAAATTGAAGTTGGTTGAAATAACCTACAATTGAATCGGTCAAAAATGTTTTGGATCAAAAACTATTTACCCTTTTATGAGAAGGAGTACTTTTAGGCAATTTTGAAGTATTTAGAGAGAAACATAATTTTAGTATTACAAAGATTAAAGCAGCTGTAAGCTAATTTATCTTGCAAAAAGATTTAGGTCTTAAATTTAGGGTTAGGAACAACTTATGTCAAACGTGTTGGAAGGATTTGATTTTTGGAATATCAATTTTTATATGTATAGGTTAATTCAAAGAATTAGATTTAATTGAAATTGGTTGTTTTCATGACTTGCAATAAATATAACAGTATGCATAAATTATAATATTAATATCACTGAAATCACTAGTTCAAATGAAATTAAAAAATACTAAAACATAATGCAACAAAATTATATTCATATGTTATTGTGATATTTAAATTATAAAATTAAATGTAGTTACTTGATAAAAAAACAAAAACAATAAGGTGTTTTTTCCTATACAAAGTTAAAAAGGTAGACATTACTTTATTAGAAATAATAAATTGGATCATTATACATTTAATGATTTTTATATTTTTAACGAACTAATCATCACAAATTTGTCAAATCACTTTTCACAATTTTTTTTTAATGCCTAAGCACATGCAAAATAATGGTGAGAAACGTGCAATTTTTGACATAAATTTTTTTGTATGTTAATTGTAAGTATAGTACACTTCTCTTTTAATTTTCTAATGAACGTAGAAAATACGTTCAACTTACAAATGACTTACAAAAATGTTCAAAATTATTTGTACATTTTTTGCATGTTTTCAGCACATTCTTAGCATATAATTTGCATGTGTGTTTTTAGGTATACAAATAACATTGTACAAACGTGACTAGAAAACTTTGTCATGATGCGTCTTAATTTATACAAAGAAAATAAATTGCTTAAATTTTATGGATAGGTTTTTGTATAAACTCGTCGGGAAACTAAAATAGAATGTTAAGAGTTCATGTTTAAAACTAAAAATAAATAAAACAATAGGTATTAGCATGGTATGGTTCACGACATTGAGGGGATTTAGTGTTGTACAATATTGTGGCTTTTGGTGCACATTGTGCATTTTGTCCAAAACATACTTTTGAATTGATCTAAAAATTATATAACAATGATACAATGAAAATGAAGTGAACCAACCTTTAAATTTATGTAAATATAAACCAATTACCAAAATCTTAATTTGTCAAAATGATATTATCTTAAATATTTTGAGTATGAGAATTGCCATTCTAATGATATTTTGATGAATTTATGACCAAATTGTGAATGTAAGAATAGTCCATGATTGATTCTATATTTGAATTTTAAAATTACCTTAAACCTAAAAAACATTATTATCAAGAACATTAAAAAAAAAAAATCCATAAAAAAAAAATCAAACAAGGAAACAATTCAAATTTACACAAAAATATCACATTTTTGTATTTTAAAAATGTAAAAATTATATAAATTGAAAGATGTTTTTCTTCTCATATTTTAACATTGGAAAATTTATAGCTCAAAATTTCATCCACATTTATCATTTCTCCTTCTCTTTTAAAAATTTTGACTGCATTTTTGCATTGCAACAAGACACTAGATTTTTTACAAATCCTTGATTTAGATTACATATATATGTTTTTTAACCTATTTTTTTGGCACCAGTAGAGGACATCACTCCAATTAATGAAGTTAATTTTTTTTACTACCAATTTCTACTTATAAACTTCTAAAAGTTTAAAATTTTTACAAAGTTGTGCATTGGGAATCAATTGTTTGTGATGTACCATGCAAACACCTCACTGCTTTATTCAATTTATTTCATTGACAACACATGAGATATTGTAAAAAAGTTAACCAATTTTTTCTATTTTCTTCAAAGCATGAGGCTTTGATAGAAGAATAGAATTATGAGTTTAAACATTTAATTTCTACTATATTAACACAATGTTGATAATATAATTTATTATAAAATTACTGTTGATACATATGATATTCTTAAAACAACTTGCTTGTAAGAAGTATCACACAAAGTAGTACTTACATTTTGACCTTCATGTTTATGAAATTTCTAATGTCACAAGCGAAAAATTTAACCCCTAAGTGACCAAACGACCATTTTATGGTTGCTACCCTTTTTTAGTGGACTGCCTGGAATGAAATTTTTATTTTTTTAAAAAGTAAAAAAATATTTTCAAATAGGAAATCAAGTCTACTTTCCAACCCAATTCGAATCATGTCAATCCTAGTTAAACTCCACCCGGGAGAAATTTTCAAAAACAAACACCTCAACATTGTCCTAGTGTTACAAAACTTACTATTTTGGGAAAGTAATGATGTTCCCTCTTTCTAAATTTTTATTTTTTTAAACTTTAGAATAGAATGTCTAGTTTCAACCAATCATACCAAATTTCAAATTCTAAAAATAAAATTTGTAATTTTGGTGAATATTCAACGATAAATGCTTCTAAATTCGTTTAATGAGTATCTAAAACATTTCTTGAAAGTTTGACCGTACGAATAATTACTAAACATCGTGCTTCTCATTTTCTCTTTTGGACCAAACTTCATCAAAGTTGTAGAAACATCATTTTATAACACATTTAGGTTTTTCCCTTACCCCCTCTGTCATTTAGGGGTTAAATAAGTGCAAGGAACTATTATATTGTTGAGATTAGAAGTTAAGATCAATTTCCATATATTCTAAACAATCTGCCTACTAGTTGGCATAAAAGGATGATGAATTTTTCTATCTTTATGAATATGTAAAAAAATTCTGTATTTGAATTTTTCTTACAAAACATCATATATACATACATACATACATACATAGATAATTTGTAAATGCATCTTTAGAAGATGCAATGTGAAGCAAAAGATTATTTTTATGAAGTTAGGAATATTTGGTATTCACCTTAAAAAATGTTAATATTTAAGCGCTTTGGTGATCATACATTGAATTAAAAAAAAATAACAAAAAAAGGGCAAAAATTTATCCAAACAAGCAAAAATTGGTGTTATCAATGATATTGAAAAGTTTAATGGTGTTTTGATTTTTTCCCTCTAATTTTGAATGCATGCACTCAATGGAATTGAAGTTTTTTTTCAAGTATTTGACTTTGGATATGAGGCCAACGCAATGATATAAAACAAGAAAAGGCCAAATCCATTTTACCAACCATAGATTTCGTCCTCTTTTATTTTAATTTTCCGTATCAATTTGCCACTTGTTTCAACTCATAGTTGCAAAGGTAGGAATAAAACCTCATTTTGGGAAAGAGGGCAACTCAATGTTTATAAATTACACACAACTATGAGTAGTATTCATGCCAAAAAGTACAAATTTAGACAAGAAGTCAAGTACAATTTAGAAAAATAAAATTGGCATATGTTCAAGTGATAGCAGAAAGGGGTTACACACCACAAGTTTTAAAGACTCACGAATTGTTGTTTAAAAACTTAAATGTACTTTCACTTTCAACTAACCAACAAAAAACGAAAAATTATATAAGAACTAAATAACCAAGTCTAGATTTTGCAATATACCTTCATTTTCTAATTTTGTTAAATGAGTCATAAGATAAGAAAAATTCCAACTTTTTATAGTGACATATAAACAAAATTCATAGCTTTGAAGTCCTAAATTGAATCTATATGGTTGCATTTATAAATTATTATGTAATTTACAAGTATTCAACTTTAAGAAAATTATCATTAAAAAAATAACTAGTCATTTTGACATGAATTTTGGAGTGAGACTAAATTTATGATACTTAAAATATACACAAATATGAAACAAAATTGTATTTTTACACTCGTGATAAAAACATTGCCTATTTATAATAATAAAAATTTAAAAGTGTAATAAATTTTCAGCATTTCTAGTTTACTCTAATAAAAAAATTCAAAAAAATTATAAAAAAATTGGACTATTTTTGAAAACCCAACCATATAGATGAAAAGCCTCAATTCTACTTGCTTAAGTTGTTGTGAAAATCGTATGTAACTGCATGCTTCATTTTAGCCAAAATGCTTTGGTAATCAAGGGTTAATTATTTTTTTCAATTTTTTGCTTTATTTGTTTTTGAAATTGATAGTAATGCTTCATCATAACACAAACGTGGTCACATTGGTATAAATGAAAAGGCTCCTGGCTGATCTCCTAAACCTTTATAAAACATTCCTTGAGATAAGTTGACTGTGTGCTACTAACTAATCTAGTGAGTGACATAGTTACCATCAGCCATGCGCTTAAGAGTTTAGAATAGTTAGTTGGCCAAGAGAAGAGCTAGAGGTATTGGAATGCACTCTTGCTTTTGATTTTGTATGTGAAGTGCGATCTTGAGAAAATCTGAAATAGTTTTTGTTGGAATTGGTGTTTTAGCAGATTTTGGTATTGAAAGCACAGGAACATCGTGAAACTTCCTCTCCTGATACCAAAGTATGTATACCGGTCTTTTCTGTGCCATGGTGTCGATAAGTAGCTTTGCTCCACGATATTGCTAGGCCAAACACCACCAAACTTCCTAGCCTGATATTGTACAAAACATACTTGTTGAGTCAAATCTGTGCTATGGTGTTGGTCACGAGCATGGCTTCACAATATTGGTTGATGAAGCTTTTTTCCACATCTTGCTAGTGAATCGGACTCAGTTTTAACATTTAACAATTTGTTTAATCATGCATGTTAGATTTCATAGTTAGCACTAATCCAAGTAAGTACGGGACAATTTCTTGTGCTTTGAAGACATCACGGCAAAAAGAAATGATCTTTAGTCAATAGAGTAATTACTGTTTGTTTCTGTATGCAGCAAGCCTCTGAAAGCAGATATTGGACAAATGAGGAGCGCCAAAGATTCAAAAAAGCCCTCAAAACGTGAGACTCATTTTATATTTTATTAGTTTAACATTTATACCACATTACAGGCACAACACAACCACAGCTACCATAAAATTCTTGAGATTATGGCCTAAATTTTCAATTGTCTTATTAATGGTCTTAGAACAAACATGCGGAGAAAAATGTGATAAGGATTACATGAGCAGTCTTCCCAAAGAACGTATTTAAAATTGTGTCATAATTTATTTCAGTTAGTCAAAACATCCAATTCAGTAATTCACTCATGCAATTGCATTACCAATTTCTGATGCTTTTTTGTTTTAAAGTAGGGCATCAAAAGAATAAAGAACTAAAATAGAAATTTATGTTGGGTCCTAAGTTGAAGAAGTTAAGTTGGCATTAAGGATTTGAGTTTCGTTCTCCAAGAGTAAAAACTACCAAATGTTGCAAAAACTGCGGACCAATCTTTGAATCATCTCTTATATAATAGAATTATAATCTAATATGTTTGACTTACACGCATTTGAACAAGCCATAAGCAAGCACAAAAACTGAAGACATGACTAAAATGGCACAACAAAATATGATATGAAGACGTTAAATAACATTTAAGCATAGTGACATTGTCTCATCTAGATATTTTATTATGTCTCCTATTTTTCATTTTTATTTTTATTTTTGGTAGAACGAACAAAAATTCATTACAATAGAAAAGTACAACAATCAATCAGCCACAAAGGCAACTACTGGACAAAAGAAACTAGTGACAATGACCCTAATCCAAATAAACAAAACTACCTCAAGAGGCACTGAATAATTTTTTTTGATTGCCAATAGAATTTGTTGCCAATTCCAGCGGAATACAGGGATTTCAACCAAGTCCAATTAAATCTCATTCTAGCCTAGTTCGCATGTTTTAGAAAGCCTGAGCAAAATATGATACATGGGTAGTAGTCTTGCACCCATGTTCATTAACAACAATTTGATATGTTCAACTTAAATTTGGAGACATTCAAAATATTGTGTGTAAAATATAATATTGAAAACACATAATACAATAATGTCATACATCAAATTTTTATGGCCAAAGACCGAATTGCCATAGCCAAAGAGCACATAGCGGAACACATAGCCCAAGTCGTAGAGTGCAAAGTCTAAACTTAAAACAAAATTGTATATAGCCACAAAGCCAAGACCAAAGCCAAAAACACTAAATAATTCAAGTAAAACAAGCAGGTTAGCTATATGTCAAGCGTGCTATATATGTTAGTTTTTGGTTTATGTTGGCTACGTGATTGTTAGCCATCACCACTTGGTCTATGCCCATGGCAACTTTGTTTTTGGCTATAGAAACCTGACATTTGAACATTGTAATCTATGTTGAGTGCAATGAAATATTCTGATATTGTCCCCCAAAGATGGTCAATAAAATAAGGTTTTTATTCAAAAGCTTTTCCATACTACGGAGACTTTATGTTTTTGATTAAGAATTAAGATGGATAATTTTAGTAGTCATGACTACTTCATACTAAGAGTGTGGAGAGGTCACTTCCAAGTATTACATAACGACGTGCAAAAAAAGATAGGGTCTAAATAAATCCTTGAAGGTAATTTTAATAAATGAATTACATTAATATAGGATGCTCAAAATTGATTACAAGCATAAAAATGATAATATTTTCTTGAAATATTACTAATTATAGTGAGAATTACTTTTATTTTTTAGGGTACTTTTAAATATCCTTTTCACACGTGATACTTGGAAGATACAAAGAGTGACCTCCCTGAGTATTTTGGAGCAAAGAAAATACTACATCCACTCTTTCTATTGGTGAAAAAGTTGTAAACAATATCAAGGCCTTACACTATCGGTTGGTTTATACAAGAGGCAAAGGGCCATTGCTCACAAAAATGTTTGGTCATTAATTGGTAAAGAGTGGCTAGAACTCTTGCTTTTGGTTTGTACTAGAATCCCACTACAAGAAAAATCCACATAGAATTTTACTTTGAAATAAAGAATAAAGGTAGAATAAGGCCAGGACTTGTAAAAAGGGAAATTTTCAATAATTTTGTATGTGGATTTCATCTTTCAACCTTCATATTCTATGCTCCATTATTTTAATGCATTTATTTGATTGAAGGTTTGAATTTTTAGGGGTACAATTGGTGTAGCAAGGTAGGATTTACTAGATCAAATCTTGGATCAAATCATCAATGACACTCATATCTTAAAGATGAAAGAGAAAAAAAAAAGATGACATGGCATCAATTAACTTTCATCTTTTGACCTCTATATATTTTGTTGTATAACTCCAATGATGAATTTGATTAAATTTTACAAGGGTTCATAAAGGTGCAATTAGATCACTAGTTAAAAACATTTCATTTAATTTTCAAATTCAGTTAAAAAAAGGTTTAACTTGGTCTAAAAAGGAGATGATACAATCCTACAAGAATGTAAAGCATATTCCTAACCTTAGAGAGCGTTTTCATTGTAGGGTGTGGTAGAGAATGGTATCACAAGCGTCAGGTTTTGATATGTTGTGAACTTTGGGTTTTTGCAAAAAAAAAAGGTACATACTATAAAAGAGTGAAATTTTATAATTGCGTATTTCTAGGTTGGGTGTATTTTTTATTTGTTTTAATGGGATGAATTAGGGGACTTGTTGTCTTACAAATATGTGATGTTTTTTTAATTGATGAATACACTATTTTTACAAATTAAATTTTTTACTCGTATCCTTGTACCTAAACCATAATAATTCCTTAAAAAATTTAATTAACTCTTAGAAAAATTGAAGTAGATTAAAATACGACAAAGGCGTTTTGAGTGGTTAATCTATGTGACAAAGAAAATTTGAAATTTGAAATCCCTTATCTACTTATATCTCAACCTTTAAAGGTCCTCACTTTTCTTGTAAAAGTCAAAGCACTACAATCTTCATACTTGAAATACCACATTGTATGATTTATAATTTTTCATAAATATTCATCAACATCATGTAGGTATGACAAAAATTTCAACATAATCGGAAGATATTTTAAATATTTACAAAATTTATCATGTAAAAGAGATAAAAAATATCAAAATAAATATGCTTTTGTTAAGAAATATTTAACTTTTATTTTTCAAGAAATATTTAATGTTTAGGGTTAATTTTAAGATAAATAACAGTTATGTTTACAAGTTATCAAAAAAGGAAAGTGAAGAAATTTAAAAAGACACATAATTGGAGCATTTTTAGAAAGCCCTTTGTATTTTGAACATTCAAAATTTGTATTTCTTTACGGTGTAAAGTTTTCAAATTAAGCCTATTCTCTAATTCCAAAGGTCAAAAGATGAATCATAACTTATCTTAAACATCTACTGCAACACCAAATATATGTTACTGGATTTTAAAACTGGCCTTCTCTCATTGGATTTCTATATAAGCCCACTTTCACCACATAAAATCCTTTTACTATGATATTGTAATTGACGATAAAACTTCAAAAAGTGTCTTAGATATATTGAATCTAAAGTCTTATTAGGGATGCATGTTTAATTAAAGAATTTTGAAAGCTCACTTTTCACCACATTCATGATACAAGTGTGGTCATTGAATTTCAAGGCCAAGACCATATCCTATCGTGACCATACCCTAATATAAAGAAACCTTTAATCATAATTTGTGATTAAAAGAATTTTCATGATAGTAGTAATTGTATGCATAGTATAAAGTAAAAATAGTTTCAATATTTTTTACAATAAAACACACGGTAAGAAAAAAATCCTAATAATAAATGTTCGTCTATATATTCCAATCTTGATATGGTAATGAAATTTCATTTATAGAAAAAGCAATGTTCGAGCATCAAACCTATAATTCTAGAAGTACGATTGGAATTACGAGTAACAAAATTGTATAAAATGATAAATATTTAAAAGCAGCCCAAATTGTTTTTGGAAATTGTGTTCATTTATATACAATTTATTGTATATGGTATATTTAGAGCTAGAATCCAATTCGTTTTGCATGTTTTACAATTAAAAATTCCACTATGTTTTTTCAAGTAATAAAAACTAAATAAGCACATGTCCAAATTTTTTTTGGTCAATAATTTGATCATGTATAATAGAATAAAAAACATATCAAATAAAAAAGTTAGGGCAGCAATTCTACCTTATTTCTAGTCTCATATGTTTAGCCAATTATTCCAATACTTAATTGTTGAATAATTTCATGGTTGAATACTTCTAAAATGATGTGATACAGATCTATAATATTTTGAAAAAAATTGGTTTCATTTTTTATTTCAAATTTCCATATTCAATATTTTATGACCCCAAAATTCTAAACCCTAAATCCACATGGAGCCTCGGTAAAAATTAAATAAATTGAAACTGGTGTAAAATGAAATGAGCAATTGTAGTCAGGTCATATTTATGACTATTTATTAATGATTGTATGATTTCATCCTTCTCTACAATTCTTTGGTGTAGATGGGAATTAAGAAAATACTTAACCCCTAAAGGACCAATCAACCCAATTATGCTTGATTTTTGGTCAAAGGCCCCAAAAATCAAGTGTCTTAGCTTTATTGTAGTTGGTGTTTTCATTAGATGTTTAAGCTAAGTTATGATACATCTTTTGACCATTGGAATTGGAAAATAAACTTCATTTGAAGCTTTTTCACCGTTGAGAACTTTGAATTTTGAGTGTCCAAAATACAAAGGGCTTTCTAAAGATGCTTCAATCATAAGTCTCTTTTAATTTCTTCACCTTCAATTTTTTACTCCATGTAAATATAACTTTTATCTACCATAAATATAATTTTTGATATTAAATTTGACAAAAACATATTTATTTTGAATTTTTACCTTGTTTACATCATAAAATTTGTAAATATTCAAAATATCTTCCAATCATGTTGAAAATCTTGTCATACCTTCATAATGTCGATGATTATCTATGAAAAATTATAAATCATTCAATGTGATATTTAAAGTATGCAAATTATAGTGCTTTAGGGGTTAAAGGTCCTCACCTCTTTTGCTTTAGGGGTTAAAGGCTTACATTCACTATAGAGAGTAGTTGTGAGGAACTCTTCTATAAAAATTAGGTAATTATTTTGAAATTTGGACGAAAAGAGCAACAAAATTTGTTCGGAATTAAAAGGCTTTTAGTGAACTAAATAGTGCTTTAAAATGTTATGTTAACCCTCTCAGGCTGAACAGATTCCATCCAAACTCGACAGTTTTCATCCACCAAAATTTCTCATGATGCTTGTGCAAGTTGACTATCCTTTGTATGGTTTCGATTCTCAAAATAGGTTATTATGATTTTTGGAAAAACAACACAAGTGGTTTATGTCAAGTTTCATTCTTAGTTCAAAAAGCAAGACCTTGAAGATGATTTTTCAAAATAAGTAGAATCAAATAATAGAGACCATACCATCTTGTGGTGCATGTTGTTCCAATTTCATCACATTTTTTTTTTTTAAATTCCGTTAATTTATGATTTTTAATCGATTTTCAAGAGAAAACCTTGCAAAATCAATAAAAAGATATTAAAGAAATATATGATAAATCCAACCGTACAAATGTGATCTTCACATTGGCATTTACAACTTTTCTTTGTATATCAACTCCATTTTCGGCTTTCATCAAACATTTAATAACGAATTTCTAAAATCAGTGTTGAACTAGGACGTTAATGGGTTAATTTCTAAAGGATCCTATCTAATGTTTGACATGAAGATTTGTAAAACTCCATTAGAACCATAACTTAGATGAGTAATTTGAAATTGATTGTTTAACAAAAGTTATAGACTTTGAATTTTAGATTATATCCATATCACTATATGGCTAGGTTTATAGTTTCCACATAAAATTCAAAATTCTCTTTTAATTTGATTATTGCAGGAAAAGTATTGATTGAATGTGAGACTCTTAATGCGATGATTTTAATATATATTATAAATTTATGAATTCAATTTAGCAAGATCAATTTTGAAATAAAATCTTAATGTTTTTGAGTGTAACATGGTTTAAAAATATTTACTAAAGGAAATTCACACTAAAGGAAATTCACACTAAGTTGTATCGCAAATTAAACCATTTAAGTAATGAACAGCTAGTTATAAAATACTAAATTCTTTTAAAAAAAATTGGACAAAGGAAAAACTTGATTCTTCCATTGGAAAAGCAAAATTAAATATGTATGATAGGTGCACAAGGGGTTAAATCAACGAGGAGATTTTAAAACCCTCTTAGTTCCTATGTCATTTTGCTTAATCCATGGCAAATATCTTGTTGTGTAGTCCACGAATCCTATTGTGTAAATGTACAAAAAATCATCAATTTTCAGTCATTTCTATATTCGTAGTTTAAGTTCTTTAGATATAGTTGAATGAGATTTCTTGTTGAGAAAAGTGGAAAGTACTAGTTGTACATGCTATCAGTAGAATTCATGGTCAATAGGTACTTAATATTAATTTTATAACTTTTGTGTTCCTCGTAACACAATTTAATTTTAAGTGCTACCTGAAATGAATGAGTATCTCTCTTGCCGGCTAATGACATGGCTGTTGTTCTCTTCTCAAGTGATTAATAAGGTGATTACTTGTGTCAAAATAAAAAATTAACTGAACGAGTATTTCTATTTTAGCCATTCTAACACAAAGAAAATGCGTGTTGTGCATATTGTTGTGTGGGTAATTTGTAGATTTTATAATTAGATTATTATTATTCATGTTCCTTTCATTTTTTACTTTTGAAATTTAATTCTTGAGTTTATTTTTATTTCTAGTTGTTACCATTATGTGATCAAAAAATTAAAAATTAAAAATTAAATTAAAATTAAAAATAAATAAATAAATAAATAAAATTGTTATCAAAGAAATCAACTTTAGTGACGCCTGGAATTATAATATAGATATGTGAGTACAAAAACAAGTATGAAGTACTATATAGTTTTAACAAATTTATCATCTACATACAAAAATCTTCATTCCAAACAACTTGAATATTTTCTCAATACAGATTAAATTTGATTGAGAGACTCACTCAAATTGCAAGTTCTTATAAAAGTATCCTGATTGATTAATATTAATATATTAAGAGATCTTAAAGATGTTGTTGCTTGAAGGATATATATATATTTTATATATGAAAGTGTATATACCAAGTTCATATATATCGTATAAACAACTATTAAAATACATGTTTTAAGTATTAAGTTTTATGTTATTTTTTTCAAGTTATACTATTTAATGCATTATTTCAAGTTTTACAAAATATTTAGTCAAAGTTTTTGGTTTTGATGAGTTTTGCTTAATGCATGATAATTTGAAGTTTATTGATTCAATGACATAGTCAAATTTTTGGTTAGATTAAAAAACTTCAACTCTAAACTACTATACATTTTCACTCACACACATACGTACGTACGTACGTACATATATATACATACATACATACATACATACATACACATATATATATATATATATATATATATATATATATATATATATATATATATATATATATATATATATATATATATATATATATATATATATATATATATATATATATATATATATATATATATATATTCACATAAACATACATATACAGTTGTTCTATTTCAATTGAATAGACACAAAACATGAACAAAGAAAGTAGCACTTCCTTGCAAGTCATTTTTTTACATTTAATTATTTTAAAATTAAAAGTAAGACCAAATAACTACACAAGTAACTAAGTTGGCCACAAATTAGTCTAATTGCTTGCCGAGTGACAACTTCCATACTTAATCTTGTTCTAGAAGCATTCCTTCCAAAATAAACTAAATTTAGAATAAGTAGTTATTTACGCTATAAAATGGCTACCCAAAATGGTTCCATTAGAACTTTTGAGGTTAAACTTGCAAAAGTTGAAGCATGAAGTCATCAAAACTCTCTAAATGATATGGCCATACATTTCACCTTAAATAATTTTGAATTAAAAGAAATCTACACAACCAAGATATTAGCAATCCTTTCTCAAATTGAATTAAAGTGCTATTTATTTTGGGTAGACCAAAGCTTAAATTGTTGTTTTGAGAGTAAAAGTTTTAGCTATATTATTTTTTGTATGTCATAAAGAAAAATTAGGTTGTTTGTTATTATTTTATTGTTTACAAATAATTCATATCAATACTTAAAAATTGATACTTCTATGACAGTATTTTAGTTGTTGTAACTTGTACCAATGATGTTTACAAAAACTATCTTGGTTCAAGAATAAATAGTTTCTAAACAAACCAAGCAATCCATTTTGGTGTGCAACCACTAGAATATACAATTTACAACTTTGATTTTCTTCAAATTGGATTATGTCATATCAATACCAATATTTTTTAATCTTTAATCATATAAGAATGAATGAAAATAGCCACCATTTTTTTTTTTTGAATAATTAAAAATTTTCAGTCCGTTGAATAATAAGTAAATTTATTTAAAGAGATCTTTTAAATGTGCACTGGTCTAATCATTATGAAATCATTCTAATTATGAAATTTCATGCTAGAATTTGCAATTTGGTGAAATTTTAGAACAAATTGATTTTAAACAAATTGATCACTAATTGATTTTAAACAAATTCATGTTGAATTTCTTGTACATAATATAATGCCGAGATATAATGTGTTATTTTTTAACTTCTAGTTTGACATTGCTCAAAAAAAAAAATTAATTTAAAAAATTCATTGAATTTATAAATCAAATTCGTAGCTCATCAAATTCATGAAAAAAACTTCATCTTTTAAGGGTTACATGTGAGATGTATACTTTGTTCAAATTGTTTAAAGTTTTCCCAAACTCAATAATAGTCTACTTTTAGTAAGCACGAAGACCCTATATTCATTTTTATTAGGCTTTTCACTATATTATAAGCTATTTATAAGATACTAGCTCTTATATAGCATTGCAAAACCAGAACCACTATTTCTCAAAAAAATAATAAATAAACAGAGTTTAATCTCCTCCCAATGTACTAGGCCTTCAATTCAACATCTTGTTGGTTTTTGAGCTTGAATATTTTGGTGCTTCTCTTTAATCCTTGGCTTGCAAGGAACCTTTTCAACACTAGTTAATAATGTTACGTGTAAGCGGTAAGATTTATTTTTAACATGTTTTTTAGTAGAAAGCCTAAAAGACATTCTACATGATGTAACTCACAAGCGTCCAAGGAGCCCTGTGGGGCCATGTTTGGTAGTTTTTTAGTTAGACATTAATTTACACCTAGTTCCTAATTTCAAATGAAGTTTCAACCAACTAAGAAAGTGTGGGGTCTATCTTCTTCTTTCTAATTCAATAAATCATTCATCAAAATTGATAAGATTGCATTATTTATAGCACTATAAACCTAAAAACCCTAAAATTCCAATATATATCGCAATAAATTTCTTCCTATCAAATTTCTTTTCATGTGAATTCAAGGTGCATGCCACCTACATCATCACTACTATTCACACTTTCCCTTAAAAAACACACACACACACACACAGATATATATATATATATATATATATATATATATATATATATATATATATATATATATATATATATATATATATATATATATATATATATATATATATATATATAATTTTAATCATTTTGGTAATTGCTAGGATTTTTACAAGAATTTTTTGAAAAAACTTGTAAAATTTAGTTTCATTTACAAAATACGAAAAAATTATGGTAAATCAATTTAACAAAAGAATTACACGAGAAAAATATCAAGAAAATATAATGTATTTCAAATTGTGAGGAATTGATGAGGTTTGCTTGGGTACCTATAGTATGGATGCTTAACCCCTAACTGCCCAAGCAGGCGTTTTTGGCCTGATGTACAGATTTCATCCGTATTTTCTCATCTGTCATGCACTTTTTGTGGTGTGATTTTTTTACTGAATTTTTTATGGGAAGTTAACTTCATGTATGTGTGATCCGATCGAAAAGGAAATAATTTTTGAAAAAATTATGCCTCATTTTGTGTTGTAGTGTTTCACCGAAAATCTTGAAGATTTTGGTCTAAAAGTGTTCATGAAAAAAAAAACTATTAAAATCAAGCATCCAAAAAATCTCCAAAAATCACTACACCTAAAGTACTACATTATAACCCATCACAACAAATTTCATCCACATATTGTCAATATCTTATTTGTAATTGAATTACAAAGTAATTTTTTATTTTATGTTTCAAAATTTATAAAAAAAGATTAGTGATAGTAGTCATAGATCTAACTGTATAGATAGAATCTAAAATTAAAAATGTATAACTTTTATTCATACATCAAGTTCTAAATATTCATATTAATTGCATTTTATAATGCATCTTTGCAAAACTGCCTAAACTGGACATAGGTGAGGATGTTTAGGGGTTAAGGGTTAACTTATAGTATGAAAGATTGTTAGGGAATGGTTATTAAGTTAGAGAGGGAATGGTAATTTAGTTAGAGACTGATGCATTCAATTTAGCTCCATGATTGTGATTATTTGACTTGGTGAAAGAGCAGCACGACTGTAATGGAGAAGTACAAGTATGTATGGCCAGGAATTTAAATTTCAAATTTAATTAATTAAATGTTTTTTGAAAAGAAAATTGGGTTGAGAGAAGTTCTAGGAAATCAAATGAATGGGTGAGTGGGGACAATCTAGATATATATATATATAGCGAGAATTTATTGTCAAAAAAGGGGTTAGCAATGACCTTCTTCATATGTGAAGATGAATAATAGAAACTTAGGTGAGAAGTTTTTTAACACCCATTTTGGTGCTTTCAAAGTTTGCATTCACAGATTTTTAATGGGCACAACACATGTTCTTTTTTGAGGATTAAGGTACAGACACCTATAACCGACAACTTAAGCATTTCAGCATATCAAAACTTGGGTTATCGATAAGGAGATAATTTTCGTTCGTAGGAAAATAAGGTTCATGAAGAATGAGCATTTTTCCATGAATTATCTCCCAATATTGAAATTTGTATAATTTTTCAAAGTGAAAAGTACTTCAGAACCCATAACCAACATATACAAATGAGGTACATATGTTCTTTCACAATCTAGGAATTAGGATATATCGGTTATTGGTCACCTGTCGGTTATGGGTGTCTCTACCTTAATGTCACTATTCACTCAAACTATGATCCACTCACCCACTTTTGAGCGACTTTACAGATAAGCTAATTCTTTTGTTCCAAAGCGAATAATTACATAAAGCATCTATGGCCAGGAATCCAGCTCTCTGGAACAGAATCAGCAGCCTGGATCGTATATATATACAGTATATATGCCACATTTATTTACAAGAAATTCTTCCAAGAAAGGTTTTACACCTGGCTAAGAATCCTCCGGTACTGGAGTGTAGAAACAAATCTTTGAAAAATTATAAATTTCTAGTCAAGAAAGCTTTGTATAGGCTTCTGAATTTATTTTTTATTATATATATATATATATATATATATATATATATATATATATATATATATATATATATATATATATATATATATATATATATATGAATATATATAAATATATATAAATATATATATATATGAATATATATAAAAATATGTATATACATATATATTTATATAATTTTGTTTTGTTTTCCATTCTATGCACACGAGTTGCTTTGCGACCCATCCCTATCCATTTGGTAGAGTGGTGATTTTTCGGCCGGAATAGAACCTCCAACTCCTGAGTACCCAAACAATACCTTGTGAGCATCCCTCTTCATCATTTAGTAGTTTAAGGTCATTCCGGACTATTCAATGAGGTTTCATCCTCTTGTTTCAAAAAAAAAAAAAAGGGTCATTCCGAACCTAAGATTATGAATTTAACCCTTTAACCCCAAACTGCCGGCAAGACCAAAAAATAGCTATGAATGAAGCGGACTGTTCAATTCTAATTGCTGCGTGGATGTTTTCCATCCAATTTTTTATGTGAAGGGCTTTGCTTGGTGATGCCACCCCTTCAAGTTAAATTCAAATCATGCAAGCAATTTTTAATTTTTACATGGGGTCCCAACTACAAAAAGATTTGTAAAATCGGTTCATCGTGTAGTGTATTTTGAAATTTTTTGCTTGTTTTACTTAAACTAAATTCAGGCCATGAAAATGAGTTCCATTGCATTTGAGCTTAACCAACAAAATGAAGCTTGCCAAATCTTGTTTTTTACTCCACTTTGAATTTTGGAATTTTTTTTGAAAATTGAGAGTTTTATTGTAGTTATAAGTTTGTTAGTTATCACCAAGGTGTAGCAAAATTTCTAAATTTAGATACATGGATGATTTCCATCAACTAAACTTTTCTTCATTGTAATTTACACCTTGGGGAAAAAAATCGGAATTTTCTAGTACATTTTGTAATTGATGTGAATTTTCTTTACAATCACTTCATTAAACCATAGTAATTTCAAAATTTCACCAAAATTTATGAAAAATTCATAAATTTGTAGTAGACATGTGACTTCATCTACTAAAAATATAAATTTGAATTCTTGTACTAAGTTTAGTAGCAAATTTGAGTGTGGTAGATAAAACATGAATCCATGGTCATAGGCCCAACCTTTAGGGGTTAACATCCAGATTCATCATCGATCTCAAAAATGTGTTATAAAGTATTTGATGACTCACAAAAAGGAGTTTGCTTTATAAATAAAAGAAGTAAACATGTAGATCACATATGTATGGTTGGATTTGTCATTTTTTCATTATTAGTTTTTATTAATTTTGCAAGTTTTTTTTTTTTAAATTAAAAAAAAAAAAAAAAAATTTAAAATCTCAAATTTTAAAAAATCATTTTAGATTTATAGAAAATCTGGAATGATATGCACTATGAAATGATATGATTTGCATGATTTGATTCTATTTATTTTGGAAAATCATTGTTAAGGTCTCAATTTTTGAACTAAAAATGAAACTTGACATAAACCAATTTTGTTATATAAAAGAAAATCACAGTATCTTATTTTGAAGAACCAATCCATACAAATAATAGTCAATTAGTATAAGAACCAAGGAAACTTTGGATAGATGAAAAGCTGTATAGGATATAGTAAAGAGAAGGCTTACAATTTGTTCATCTTCCATTACATGGATGGAGGCGCATCAAAGGGTTAAATGTTTTCAATAAATGAGTGAAGACAGAGTCCTGGAAGTTTTCAACATGTGTCGTTGTTTGTGAGCCGCACTGATTAGTTTCACACTGGTGCTCCACAGGTTTGGAACAGATTTTGCAGCCATAGCCAAGTTTGTAGGCACTCGCAGTTCAACACAAGTTCGCACCCATGCCCAGAAGTACTACGCAAAATTGGTATATATAAACTACTTGTACTCTTGAAGATTGCTAATAATGCAAACTTAGATTTTGCTCATAACAGATATTCGTAGATTAGTAACCAGGCCAAATTTTTCCTTGCAGACCTGAGATCTAGTTCTCTTGTTCTCTAATTGGTAGAAGTGTTTGGATTGGGCTAGAGAAATTAAAAGTAAAAGTCAAGAACATTATGTGATTTTTTAGTTTTCTTTTCCTTTCGATAACTATATTATTTTAATTTAAAAAATTAGTATGGAAAATGGCCGAAACCTAACCACATTGGGATGCCAATCCACTCCCTTGGGGCCAAATTAGGGTTACGTCAAATTTTTGATAGCAGTTTAAAAGGGGCAATCTATTCCAAACTTAAAATTAAACTACAAAAATTTGATGTTAGAAAGATTGGCATTTGGCTACAAGTCTAGAACGGGTCCTTATTGTGAGAAAACTAGTCATTTCCTCTACTATGAGCTCATTAACTCTAAATTATAGGATTGGAAGAGATTTAGAATAATTTGTAATATCGCACCTAGCCATTGAGGTTGGAAAAAAATAATTATGAAAAGAGAAGCCTAAATTTATATGATTTTTTTCTTTCTTAAGAAATTATATTTTCAAATATTTGACAAGAGTTGCCGATCTTTCTAGTCAAATACAATACACACAAGTACATTAATGCTGTGAAATTAAGGATTTTAAAAATAATTAAATTATTCACATAAAATGAAAACCCAATTGATATCAAGTTCAATTTGTGAGGCATATATGTCACTCTCAATACTAGAATGGATGTTTGAGAAATTGTGAGGAGGGAATAGGAGTGCCTAAATGATTGTAATAATTTCAATCCCAAAGAAGTTTTTACAATCTCTTGTACATTCATTCTAGTGGTTTCTCTTCTTATCTACACTTTTAATTTTGTATAGTGTGGGTTACCAAATATTTCAATTATTAGTTAGAAAAGGCCTCAATAATCATTTTTTTATTTTATTTTAAATATTGTAGGTTCATGACTTTATGTTCTCTCTTTTAGTGTTGGTAAATTTGTAGGGGTTTATTTTTATGTAATTTATATAATAGTGAGGATGTATTGAATACCTTAAATAATGAGAATTTCTTAATTATATGTGGCCAATGTTAATATAGGTGTTTTCAAATAATCTAAGTTGTTGTCAATAATGTTAGCATAAATTATGTAGAATAAATGTTGTAGTTAGAAGAGTGTTATGATCCATTATCCTTTTACTTAATGTGAGCCCTCGATCAACTAAAAATACATGTGTAAATACTCAAGGTTCAATAGATCAATTTAACATTACAGTTAACCAAAAACAAAACCAATTATGTGCAACTTCTACAATGTGTTTGCATCCCAATATTAACAAAACTTGACATGCATTATTCATTAATAGTGCCTTGGTTGGTTCCTTTAGATTTAGAGGAACGTCTAAGAACTCTCTTTTAGCATCGGGGAGATCACGAGTTCCACTCTCCATAGTGCTACATGGCCTTGCTTTAGATTATTCTCCAACTCACCATAGATTACTTTTGCAGTTTTTTGAAATCAAAAATGAGTTTAAAGTGAGTTTAAAGTGAGTTTCCACTTAGAGACAATTTTTTCGGTTAACTCTATCATGTCCAATAATCTTTGAGAGTTTCACACATTTGATCTTTAATGATGATCATCAATATGTTGTTCCACATCATACTATAAACGTATACAAAAAAATAGTGTAAGATCGTGGTATCCAAGGCCCAATTTAGTACCAACCTAGTGCCAAAAAAATCTTTGACACCATTTTCTAACAATATTGCAAAGTCCACCCTTTCAACTACACTAAATAGGTAGATTAGTGTTAGATACACTAATTTACATAAACATGTTGTAAGTTTTTACTGTTGACCAATTTTTTTACCCTCTATATTGGTCAAGATGGGGATCTTTCAATAGTATTGAAATCAATGTCTTTGGTAATTTTTTTTGTCGAGAGTAAAAATCTATAATATTTTCAAATCTTATAATTATCTAACACTAATCTACCTATTTAGTGTAGTAAGGGTGTCAACCTATTGCTAGTCTTACTTAAGCGTATAACCAAAGTGGACATAATATATTAGCCTTGCACATGAGTATCAACTTTTTAAAATAAAGCATGGACAGTAAGGAATGTCCGTTGCCATACAGTCAATGAAATCCACTGTGGGTATTGATAATACTGTCTAAGATATGGTGTGCATGTAGATAAGAGACTATAAGCGCTCAGGCAAGGCAGGAGCAGCAACCATGAAAGGTCGTGAGGATGTGGCCACCAGACTACCAGCTATGTGATTGGTCATGAAATAAAATAACAGCTAATTAAACATTCCCTTACTGTCCAAGGTCATGAGGCTTTATTACAGAAGTAAGGATAACTTAACCCTTTAAGGTCCCAATTCAACTCTGTTTTCAAAGATGCGCTATAAAATGTTTGATAAAACCCTAAAATGGAGTAGATGTACAAAGAAAACTTGTAAATGTCAATGTGAAGATCACATCTGTACGGTTGGAGGCATCATATTTATTATTAAAAGTTTTTATTTAATTTTGAAAGGTTTTCTTTTGAAAATCAATTAAAAATCCCAAATCAACACAAAAAAATTTCAAAAAATTGTGATGAAATTGGAATAACATGCCCAACGAGATGGTATGGTTTCCATTATTTGATTCTAACTATTTTGAAAAATCATGTTTGAGGTCTCACTTTTTGAACTAAGAATGAAACTTGACATAAATCGATTGTGCTATTTTTCCAAAAATAATAATAACCTATTTTGAAGATCCAAACCGTTCAAAGAATAGTGAACTTGCACAAGAACCAATATTAATTTTGGTGGATGAAGATTCTCAAATCTGGATGAGATCCGAACAGGTTGAATCTGTTCGTCGTCTAGTATATGGACGACAGCGCGTTCAAGGGTTAAAGAGTACAGAGGAAAAAAAACGAATTTATCTATCCGGACCCAGTACTTCAGCATAATCGATTGAAATCTGATCCAAATCAATCTGAAGCAGAGGTTTTTTTGTTTTGTTTTCAGGTCATCTAACTTTAGGCTAAGTTATAAAGCTTGGATGCAAGTAAATGAGGTGGCTTTTCGATCCCTTATTTTTTATGTTTTTATTTGAAAAACTTGGTGACAGACCTCTGTTTTATCATACATCCTATTTTTTTCATTCAATATATTGGCATTTTGCAAAATCCTTAATACATTCCAATCTTTTTCATTTAACATCTTAATATTTTTATCCACTGCTGGTTGCTCATGAAGTTCCAGCCTTGCTTGCAACCGATGCAATTCATTGCCTTAGTGGTTACATGAGGTGACATAATTCACATTATGTTCCCATATAGTGATTCTCTTAACCCTTTAACGTCCCATTCCTTTGCAGAATAGTCAAACTACAGTTTTATACACAATTTTGCTTTCAAGATTTGTTGAAATACATTTATTAATATTTTTCATGCATGAAATTGTATGTTTTGTGTTAGTCTTAAAAAATTCCAATTTTTTTGATACAAAATGAACTTTTTACAAATTTTTAAGTTTGATATTACAAGAAATTCACATTAATTACAAAAAATATTCAAAAAATATAAAATTTCTAGAACATGTGCAAATGATAATAGAGAATCACATGATATATTCTTTGTAATTTTTTTAATCTAAAATTTAAAATTCAAAAGGTGAACATCCTATGCAGTGTAATTAAGACTTTGAGCTACATAGCTTGCAACAGAAATAAAATATTCAATATTTGAAATTTGTAAGATCCAAAAAGTGAAGTGAAAACTCGGCTCAATAAACTTCATTTTCCTAATTGAAAGCAATGGCAAAAAAAATTCATCTTCAAGGTCAAAATTGATTTTGACCAACAAACATCCACTATTTGAATGCGCAATCCTTAAAGGGTTAATGGATTGTAGCAAACTGTGGCTATAAAAAGTCGAAAAGGAGGCCAAAGTCTAAAGTTTCCCAACTGCAACATCCCTCCATTCTAGGATAGGCACCGCACATGATGGTAAGCTACATTTTGACTACACGGATTATAGCCATTACTAGGAGACATAGAATTAGTGTGAAAACTTCCCACCAATTCTCAATTAATGTGAGACTTTACTCACAATCCTCACTATTCACTATAAGGATTCTCAACTACTGTTAGTCACACTTTGTTCTAATACCACAATTACTATGAGAATATAAAATTACCATGATTCACAATAATGGCAATAATCGGTGTAGTAGAACATTTGTTTCTCTAAAAAATCAATCTATTTATTTTTTTGTTATCATTCAAAAAAAAATTTAAAAAAATGAAAGAAATTTCATTGCAAAAGAAAACACATTACGACCTCTACTTGGCAGTCTACATGGGGCAAAGAATTTCACTGCTTATAGAAGTCCAACTATGTTTTTTGAAAGTTAAAGTCTTATTAGAGCATCTCCACTACCAACTCTGAATTGCACTTTTAAAGTCATCCAAAAATTACACAACATGTAGTTCCCTACCAACAACATTCAATTAGAGCTTGAATTCAAATAGTACGCAAGCGACTCACAAGTCACCAAGCATGGATTGTGTAATCATTATGTGCAATTAAGAAGAGAAGATACACTAATATGAGTGGTTTCCAAGGTCTTGGTGTTTAGTGCATTATATAATGTGAGAGCATCTCCACTAACCTTTTGAATACCGCTCTAGCTATGGAAAAATGAATGAGACTAGGTTGGTGAACAATTTATTTGGCATGTGACACTGGATAATCCACTAAAAATTAGAGCCCTCAAAATCACTCTTACTAGTGTATCTCCTCTTCTTAATTGCATATTATAATTGCACAATCCATGTGTGGTGACTTGTTAGTGGCTTACTTACAATTTTCAGGAGTCTAATTTAGTGATGTTGTTGGAGGAATTACAAGGTGAAAGGATGGTATTTTGTACCAAAAAGTTGCGCTTCTATTTTGATGTTCTATATACTCAAATCCAAAGTTTCAAAATAATATCTTCAAAATAGTTTTCTAAAAGTAGTGTTTGAAAAGTGTCTAAATCTGGTTTCA
The DNA here is from genome assembly GCA_022496805.1 of Pohlia nutans. Lineage (NCBI taxonomy): Eukaryota > Viridiplantae > Streptophyta > Bryopsida > Bryales > Mniaceae > Pohlia > Pohlia nutans. The sequence goes on along the minus strand of CM040106.1, from coordinate 4,165,223 downwards.
AACGCAAATTTGATGACGTTATGTATTTCAATCTAATTTTTTTATAAATACTCTTGAAGTTCATGATGATGTTGAGGGCTCCATATAGAAGAAAATAATCAATAAAATAATTTAATGCACTTTTAGCCCATTTCTTGCAGACTTTCTTGATTTTCACCAAATTCTTTTCCAATTTGTGCTACTTTTTTCAAATTGTATAGAGATATATAAATTCATTTGAAGATAAATTTTTTCAATTTTTTTTGACTTTGTAAAAAAATACATATAATACTTTTATGGAAAAAAAGAATTAAAAAATTTCAGATTTAATATGCATTTATAAACCCTGCATTGTTGAATCTTCATAGTGTAGTTTAGTGGTCCACTTTACCTTGCTTTCACCCTATAGTGCAATCCAAAGTGCTAGTGGAGATGCTCAAAATCCAAATAAATTTTTCACCAACCCATGTACATTCATTTTTCCAAAGTCATAGTGCTATCTTGAGTGCTAGTGGAGATGCTCTTAGATATGATTAACCCTCTGATTATTAGATATTCTTTAGTACCGCTGCCGCACCACGTTGCATTGTATTGAGTGGCGTGGTGGTTGTGGCTTGGCTTGCCACACAGGTCCCATTGCCTAGCCTTGTATTTTCTTTTGTTCAACCCCTAAAGGTCCCAGCGTTCAGAAACTGAATCTCAAATAGATTCAAAGTCTTGCAACATTTTCATACAATCTCGGATGACTTTTATCCAAGTCACCTAAGTTGTAAGATTGTTAAATTTGCTATCAATTACAATAAATCTCTTGTAATAGAGAGTTGTTGGTGATTTTGGAGAGGCCTCCAGCTGCAAGTATGTCAAATTTGTTGGGTAGATTTTATGCTTGCATTTTATGCCCGTATTTTATGCTTGGTCCTTTCATGTACACATCATGTTCATCTGAGTCATGCTAATATCTATTTTTGAAGCTAGCATCTTATTGTGTTCAAAAGGTCGGTACGTTGAGGGGTTAACTACTAAATGAAAGAGTGTTTTTCCTCCAAAAACACGCCATTGCTGCCATTTAACTCTCCTATGCAAAAATTCCAAAAAATTGTTATATTTTACCTTCTAACCATAAGATCTTGTTCTAAACTAATTGGGAAACATACAAAACATATTTTGTTCATTTTGACTGCACAACTTGCAAGATAATTGCGTTTGATGGAAGAAACACCCCCAAAAAACACAAGCACAAAATTTTTAGATGCGTTTGACCGTGGCTATATCAAAAAAACCTTACTCATAAAATCTGTTGTACTTCACTTTCACATTCTATATGATGTTATTTAGTTGTGTACCAATTTTTGTTACCTTTGGATATATTTAGGATGTTGAAGAACATCCTGCACTTGTTGGGGCTTTAACCCTTTAGTGCCCAAGTAACCATTAAATGATCACTAGATGATTAGAAAATGAAATGTTGTAAAATCTATGAATCATCTCAGTCTGGTGCTTGAAGTTTAGAAGTGTGGTTTTCCATTATATTGATGATGCAAAAAAATAAAAAAATAGGAATTTGACTCATTTAGATATCCAAATACCTATGTACAAATCAGCAAAATATTGCAAATACCTTAAAATATAGAAAATATATACAAATAAAACACATGTATTATGCACTATTTCTAGTGTTTGGAAGTTTGTAATTTTGAATATTTTTTGGATTGTGTTCTCTTGTTCATGTTCTATTAGAGTACGTATTTTGATCTTGATTAGTGAACCAACTCCTTTCTTATTTTAACGTGTAAATTTTGTCCTAAATCGTACATGAAAAAGTCAATCTATCTTTAAAAATTCACAATAATTATGAATGAGTCTATTCTTGACATAAAAGATTGCAATAAAGAGGTGTTGGCACCGGTCATTTTCTGAACTTTTTCACTTTCATTTTTGAAGTTCTACTCAAAATTCTATTTAACCTTCAAGTCACACACCCTCTTAAATCTCATTTCTGAGTGTCTATTATACAGTTCAAAAACATACAATAATCTTCTAATCCAACGGTCTGATCTTACCAAGATTTAACCGACACTTGTTTTAGTAAGAAATGCTTACATTTATATGGTTTAATACCATTGATAGCATCCCTACTTTCAATAGAGAAAGTATTTTAAAAACATCGCCCAAAAAACTATGGGCCCTCCAGAACCGCCCTGGGCATTAAAGGGTTGAAAGTTCAAAAAAGACTCACTGATTTTGAAATTGCAATATATTTGAATTTATTTATTTCCAAATCGAAGTGCCACCTCACCCAAACCATTCCGATGGTCATGACCCTACTAACTCTCAAGGTCAAGTGCTACGTGGCAGTCCTTCATTGGACAATTTTTTTTATGAATGATTTTCATCTTCAATTTAAAAAATAAATAAATATTCCAATTGTAAAAATTGTAATAATCAAGATTTTAATGAAGAAAAATGATTAGTTAAAAATAATAATTTTTATTTATTAGAAAATAATTTGAATTTTAAATTTTTTATAATGATTTCGGAAAATGGGGTGGTCTTCTCCCCCCCCCCCCCCCCCAAGATTCCACTCCATTTCCACACTCCGCCCATCTTGTTGTCCACCCCAAAATTCAACTACTTCTCTATTATACCTGAAATAGTCATTTACAGGATAATGAAGGGGGTGAATCGATCTAGTTATTTTAAGTGGCCTGGATTTTTTTATGCTTCCAGATCAAATATAATAAATAAAATAGAAACGAGTATCCTTTCTCTTGAAATAAAACACATTTTCCCTCATAACTTCCACATACGGTGTTGGAATTCCAAAAAAAAAGAAACCCCATTTTTGTGGCACATTTGGGAATTCACTATTAAATTTCCTTCAAAATCCGATTAAAACTGTGTTAACTGGAACCTACCCAATTCTCTAAATGTCCTAATTAGGACGTTTGGTCATTTTGGGATTAACATGTCTTCTTGCCGGTTCATGGATTTCAAAAGGAAGACGAGATGAATTCGTTGAGGACAATCATCCATATGGTCAACGTTGGCTAGTCAAATTAAATTTTAACTTTAAAGATGAGATTTTCTGCTTTTAACCTTTAACTGCCCAAGCGTTCGTTTTTTTAACAATATACAAATTTCATCCATGTATATTCATCCGACATGCAGTTCTTGCAATGTGGATTTTTTACTATAGATTTTGTTGGAAATTAGCTTCATGCATGTGTGAACTAATTTGAAAGGTGATGACTTTTAAAAACTTTTATGCCTCATTTGGTGTTTTGGTGATTCACCATAAAATTCTAAGATCTTAGTTCAAAAGTGTTCAAAAATGCTCTTGAAAATTTTAGCCCATAAAATTAAGCAACTAAAAAATCTCCAAAAATCACGGCACTTATAATATTACAACCCACCACAACAAATTTCATTCACAGGTTTTCAACATCATATTTGTAATTGAATTACAAAAGAATTTTAAATATTTAAATTCAAATTTTATACAAAATATTGGTGATTGCAATCATAGATCTAATTGTACAGATAGAATCTAAAATTTATAACTTACAACTTTTATTTAAACTTCAAGTTCAGAATATTCTAGTTAGTTGCATTTTATAATGCATCTTTGCAATCCTCCAAATTTGGAGAGGAGCTGTGGGCATTTGGGAATTAAGTTTAATCAAGAAAATAAAACTTATCAAGTCTAGTTTCTATAGTACTTTTATATTTTGAAAATTTTCAAATATTGAACATTTGAATGCAATGCAGCTTAGGAGGTTAACCCCTAAAGGACGAGGTGGACACATTGTGTCCAAAAATAAATTTTATTACTTTTAATGACCTATTTGGATTCCATAATTTTAACTCAGTATTAACTAGAGAATTATCAGTAAACTTGGGGTAGATAAATGTAGTGTGGTTTTCATGTGACAATTATACAACACCATTCTGACATGGATCTCGTGAAAAACTCAAGCACTTTGTAACATGAGGTTCATGTTGCACTATCAAGCAATAAGTTCTTTTTTCATCTTTTTTGACACAAAGGAGATAATCTCTAATTATTAATTCATTTCTGTCATTTCAACACAAAAATCATGTGATCATTTCATTGTAAAGTCCTAAAACCATGGATCTCTTGTGATTTCAATGTCAAGGTCCATGCTAGTTCTAATGGGCATGAATTTGAGTATCATACTATCTTTACATGATAATGATGCCCCCTATTTTTATTGATGATTTTAAATGTCCATTATGAGATTGCAAAAATCTTTCAAAATTTGCAGTTGTATTGATTGCTCCAGCCAGCACCAGTTGTACGATGGATCAACAACGACAGAGTACCAGACAAGCCAACAGGATTGTTAACCGAATATTTGTTGGATATTCCCTTAGGCAAAGAGTAGGCTAGTCTATACCCGGCAGGAATAGACCCGGCAGACGATACCCGGTAGTATAGGCTGGTCGACCCGATTGACCCGGTCGACCAGGTCTGACACTACTGTCAGACCAGTCTCCTATATGTACTTTCCCTCTCTTTGAGAGAGGTGTTGCTATACATTTTGTACATCTTCCCTACTGGCAGCCTCAATTGTACTTCATTCTTGTCTTAAGCTTTTGTATGTGCACTAGTATGCTAGACTACTGCGGTAGGAGTGTTATTTCCTGCTCTTATACTGCTCTTTGTGTTTGAATCCTGGCTAGTTGCAGTAGTCTGTGAGTAATGCAGGAGTCAATTTGTAGGCATACTGGTGTTGTTTCTAGTCGACAGTGTATTCTTCTTCATTAGAACTCTCTTACTACTCCTCTCAATCTCTATTTACTAGTCTAAAGTCAGGTGTTATTGCGAGAAGGAGTCTCATTAGTTTAAGGTCGGTTCTTAGAAAACCCCCTTAACATTTGGCGACCATGCAAAGTTCAGCTCAGAAACCAGTCTTTCTGTTGGATTATGTCGACTATCGCTAGGCACTATACGTCCATGGGAAACATCACTCATTTGCATCCTACACAAACATCATAGTCTTGAGAAAAATCTAGAGCCCGAGTAGCCGTACAACGCCTCGGCGATCATTGTGTGTGACAGTCGGCCATGGTAGTAAACAGTCGATAATGCTGTTGACCAGGAATCTGTAAGAGCAGGCTGTGGAAAAGGTTTACGGTGCCAAGGAGCAATCGACTAAACCAGCACAAAAGACTCGCCAATCAGATCTCAGAGCCCGACCCCTACCTAGCAGATCTAGATCTAGATCGGAAGACTGTTGCGTCACCAGTATGAAACGACCACATACACAAGCTACTGGTTCTTCCTTACCATTAGAAGTAACTGCCGACCAGCTCTCTAACCCCCATTTCCATCGAGAGTGGCGAAACTTGCAGTCAGAGACTATGTCACCGACAGTAGTACGTGATACTACTACAGAAATGGATCCCGGACCGACATACGAGATTCGGCGGCAAGTTGCAGCATCGACCTCTACCGACCCATCCTTACAACACTAGATGGAGTTCCCGCAAGGAATGATGGATACCCCGGAAGGTACTATTTTTCACGAAACTTCCGTACCAATGGGACGAGGTATCCCAACTCTCCCGACCCGACCCCTGGCTATACTACCGACCATGTATACCACGGCTCATCAGTACACACGCCCAAGTGTGGCGTTCCAGATGATGTCCAACCCGTCTTCTACACGAAGGATTCCAGACGACCCACTCGACTTACCGGAACGACCCTCCAATGCGTATCAAAGACTAGTAAGGTACACTACCGACCCTCCCATCATTTCTCATCAACGACAGATAGAGATAAATCAACTACGTTGTAGTAGGGACGAATTAGACTCCCGTATTGCCGGTCTCTTATCAAGCCAGAACCCGACGTCTGAGCAACTCCACTCGGAATCCCAACCAGGTCGACAGGACCAATTGACTACATTTCACAAGGAACCCAATTCTCTTGGTCAAATGAATAGTCGACCAAGGACACCTAGAACCGACAACCAGTATCCGACTGGCCCAGAAGACTTCGAGACTGACCTAGTCGATAGGATCACACATATTTATCAATCTAACCAACGAGTCGACCAGGTTGTAACTCGACCCACTCTACCGAATATTCGTACTCATACTCATGAGCCGAATATTCTAAACTTAGAACAGTCGGGGGTAGCTTAAACTACCACCCCCCCGAGTGTCGACACCTCGGACTAGCCTACCACCTAGTTACCAAAACCAGCCCGCAATAGGCATTCCCATTATTTAGCCCATCAACCAACCATCGTTCTCAGAGGCCTATACTAGGCCTCTACCACAAAACACTTACAGTCGATCAATAGCTTCCCAGCCATCAATCCTACCGACCGTCAACCAGTACCAACCCATAATACCCATGTGTGCATCTTGTGGTTCCTATAGTCACTTTCTAGAACAGTGCGCGTTATACAACCCTCGGTCGATGGCCTATTCGGTACCTACAACCCAAATTCAGCCGCAGCCTTTCTATCCAGAAGCAGCACTTCCAACTCGAACGACTACTTAGAAACCGGTAGCTATGCCCACATACAAGGAAGGTAAGTGTGCCATTACTCATGTCCATCGATTTCTCAATGCCCTTACTTTGAATGGTGAAACTGATGCTGCTCTTACTATAGCGTTATTTGGAAACTCGCTAGTCGATGCGACAAACTATAACTGGTTCTCGACTCAACGAACGTCTTACCCACAACAAGACTTACATGGCATTCTTGATGCCTTCAAACATCGTTACCAGGATATTGACAATGACGACCAGGCCTATCTACGTTTCCGAAGTATAAAACAGGATGCCAAAGAGTTGGTTGACGATTACTATGAGCGAATGATGATACTCACTAGCCAATTTGAGGTCCTTCCGGCTGATAATTTCCTACTAAGCAATTTCCGAGCTAGTTTGTTGAAGTATTTGTAGGTAGCTACAGTCGGACTACCCAGATCGACACTAGCCCAGGCCAAAAAGTTGGCCAAACTAGCAGAAAGCGAACTCCCCAAGGAACCCGACTCGACCTCTACCACCAAGCGAGCCGAGACCACCAAGCGAGTATTCTGCAACCGATGCAAGAAGACTGGCCATTTTGAACGCGATTGCTGGCTCAACCGGGAGAGCGAGATTGGCAAAAGGCGTGCACCGGTCAATGCGACAGTCCCGGTAGCTGCAGCCACACCAGTGTCGACTACATCCGAATCAAGGGGTCGACCGCCCCGGGATGGCACACCACGACGGATATTCCTTTGTTCTCTTTGCAAGACTCTGGACCACCCGACACACATGAGCCCCATGCTGAAGGATCCGAAGGTAGTCAAATTCCTTAATCAGTAGATCGAGAACAAGCCCAACACGTCGTCAGTAGTCATTGAAGAACTACCGAACACTACAGTTGGTATTCTGACAGTCGCAGCGATTACCAGAAGCCAGTTGACCCCTACGCAGTCGACTCCTGACGAGAATACGGAGATGACCGACTGGACTACCCAGGAAATACTACGTGATCAAATGAAGCAGGAAGTTCGTCTACTCCAAGCCGAGTTGGAGAAAACGACTTCCACTAAAGACCCAAAGTCGATTGAGGACTCATCCTCACTCGACTAGGACGCGGATGCATTACCGCAACAAATAATCACCCCTCGAGACGACCCAACCCAACCGACTTTGGCCTTGGTCAAACAGAGCAGCATCGAATTCGGCACCGTTCAGCATCAGATCCTCGATCAATTGCAAGACTGCAAACTACAAGTGTTTATCCGCGACTTACTACAGTTATCACCGACCCTCAACACACTTGTTCGGGACCGACTGACTCATCCCGAACCAGGGTCAAATCTAGAGTCACTCTCCTCGACTACGGAGGAGGTGACGATCGCCGCTGCAGCAGTTATCGACAAACACGTGCCGGTAATCTCGGTCTCAGTTGGCAAGAACATGTTGAACGACGTTTTGATTGATTGTTCCTAGTCAAAAGTGTCTTCTTCTTAATTAGGACTCTATTACTACTCTCAATCTCTACTTACTAGTCTAAAGTCGGGTGTTATTGCGAGAAGTAGTGTCATTAGTTTAAGGTCGGTTCCTAGAAAAACCCCCTTAACAAGGATATGCATTGATGGCTTTATTAACTAGTGGCTTCGATTCAAAGGATTGGTTGAACTGAAAAACACCTAGAATTTTGATCTTTTGATGTGCTTATTAGAGCATCCCCACTCCTACATGCCAGAGATGACTCGCTCAAATTATTCATTTACATTTGGAAGGCCCTTGCACTCACACTCCCCCACCCTTGGAGGGCCTTCACACATCAAAAATGCACATTAAATACTCAATGGACCAATCACAAGTAGAATGTGAGGATTTAGTCAACTAATTAGTGATTTAGTTATCTGAATAGTGATTTGGAGGGCCATTTCTTGACACGCTAGGATCCAGAGTCAAGAGCCATTTTGGAAGGGCCTTGGGCACTTTTCATTTACTTCTGGAGTTGGGAGGGCCCTGGGAGGGCTGCGGTGGAGCTGCTCTTAGGTTTTCTCATTAGATCCAAAACCATAAACATCTAAGGGCAGATGTAAATTCAAAAGGGAATAATGTTAACAAGAGAATTTCAGTGGTAAAAACTAGGTAGGTAAAAACGCTTTGGTAAACATAGGAGTTAATGTGGATGGAGGATGATTGTTTTGGTCTCGATTGGATGAAAATTGTTAACAGACACTCTTGCGGCTATTGGATGGAGGCTAGGTATGTAGGTAGAGGGAGGCTGTGGGCTGTTCCAAGGCTTTTGTGGAAAGATTGGTAGCAATGTATTAGGGAAGGAAAGAATGCTATAGAGAGGACTTTGAGTTAGGATGAATGAGTGTGAGGGCCATATTAGGGGCAATGTACTAGGATAATCTATGAGGCAACGAACAATATTATAAGTATCATTGGAAAAAAGGACTAAACCTTAGGGTGTTAAGGATGGGGAGACAGGATCTTGAAATGATTACATTCTAGCACAAAAGCTAGTAAGTACATAAACGAAGGGAGTAAATTCCTCCCTTTCACACATTAGAGCAAATTTGGACTCAGGAAGTGCCCCTTTGGAGCCAAGCTTGTGTACCCCCATAGCATTTGTTTATCTTTATAGAAGAATAAAAAGGAAATTGGAATTTCCCTATTCCCTCTCGGTTTAAAGGTGTCGTTAGGGTTCAGGGTGATGTGAGATGGTAGTGCAATGTCGTTTTGTAAGTGGCAAGTTTAGGGGAGGGACAAGGAGTCTATGTAGGTAAAACTGGATGGCATTGGTGGAGAAGGGAGTACATAAAACATATTTTAGCGTCATGTACTTTGTTGGAAACGCAATTGAAATAATATAAAAACAAATCTGACACAGATATTGCCAAGGCCTTTCAACAAAGTAAACAAGAGAGGGTAAATTTTTTTTCAATACCTTGAACTAGTATAGCTTTAGGTCCCTTATTCTCAAATGAGAGACCATGTCACACATAATGCAAAGTTATTGAACCACGTTCTCATCATCATGGGTTTCTAAAGTGGTTGTCTCAGGTTGTATCCAAATTCTACTACGTCTAAGTCTAGTTATCCTCCATGCAACATGTTTTGCTTAAGCTAAGGAGCTGAGGAAGCTTTGAAGTTGTCTTGCTTTCAACTGGTGGTCAACAGTAGGGGCATTTTGAAGTTGCTCAACACGTTTTATGATCTCATACTCTCTATGCTGGATGACCTGGAACCACCAGTCATAGGTTTGGATAATTGCACTTCTGCGTGCTACGATACCTGAATGTTGAGTGTGCTTGTCATAAGCAGTTTTTGGCACTGTAATTTGATTTCTCCATACTTTGTGTAGACCAAACAACCAAACTTCCATAGGTGCTCACAAACCAAGTTGAGTGTTTTACTAAAACATGCTGTGATACCACATGAGAACAAGTTGTTAGAAAACAAAGCCTCCATGCCATTACTAAGTAGCATTGGAAATAAATAAGTACATTAAAAAAAGTATAGACTGTAAGGAGAATAAAGTGAAGACTCTGGGCTAGAACATTTACCACATAATGTGTAACATTGCCTTCTCTAAAGGCAGTTAAGAACCATTTGCCCCACCTTTCCACTTTAACTTTATAGTCACCTATTTCTTAGAGATTCAATTTCATTTTAGTGAAGTAGACTTGAAGATCAACAAATAGATTCCACATGTTTTGTCCACTTTGCTTGGCCTGACCCCTTTGAGTGTTGTTTCTTTCAACCTCGCATATGTACTTCTAGGCCTTGTCAAATTTTGATCCAGTAATTGCTTTGAACAAATTTCTACAACGGGCATCGTTGAAAGATAACTTACTGGGAAATTCAAAGTTTTTCCTGATAGTCTAACATCTTTGGTGAACACTACAGCGCCACCACCAGCACCTATTTCAGAAAGAACAAGCTCCATACAAATGATGGCGTGTGCTCTCTCTTTGGGATCTTTAAGTGTTTAAGCATAGAAAATATGCATGCAAGTGGATGATCTTCTCAACAATACGACATTGGGCATACAGCATGCAAATGTGCACACGACTCAAAGGGATTTTGATGATAGGGTCCCATTGACCGACACTACCAGGTCCCCTTATTGGTCTGTCCGAAATACAGGATGAGAACAATTCGCCGCTCCAAAGTTGCTTGTTCTTTTCAACTCGAGTTGTTTGAGTAGTTACCAACACTAACACAATATTCATTAAAATGAGAGAATTCCAGAATAATGAGAGTTCAAAAAGTGTTAACCCAATCCAAATCGAACGACTAACCATTCCAAATATAGGTTGAAACAATAAAAGATGGACACACTGAAGATCAAATCGAGTACATTTAATACAAGTGGGCAAGAAAAGATTACAGAAGTGACATCTATTTATAGTAAGTATAAAACGAATATGCATTTTTTGGGTGTTTGTATTGCGGGACGGTAATTGAATAATGATAATGTCTGATAATGCTAGGAAAAAGAATGAACGAAGTGTAAAATCCTATATAAAAACATCAGCTCCACGTAATTTTATAAGTCTGTATAGTAATCGCAAATATAATCGCAAATATTAGTTTGGGAACGACCGTTCTTTTCATGACTCTCATTTTAATGGAAACTCCTCCTTCCAACTGGGAGCGATCATTCTTTCCATAACTCTCATTTTAATGGATATTCCTACTACCATATGATATATGTACTAACTATCCAACTAAATTGACAACCCATTTAAATTCAATCTTCCCCTTGAAAATGAGAGATATGATTTTGAGAGGTCCCTATTCTTTCATTTTAACAAATATTGTGTTCACTATTCCTTTTCTTGCCAGCAATATATGCACGGATGGTTGGCAGTAGGGCTATCGCTAAAACCATATAGACCCTTAATCGTCTTTATATCACGTGCTAAATGCCACTCTACATCAAATTTTCCAACACATTCCACCAATAGCTTTCCACCATCAGACTGAGCTTTTGATTACACTTGGAATACTTGTTTGGTTCAAGATCCACTTCAAACACTCGTGAGATTCTTTTATGAACCAAAATGTGGCAATAGGCCAAAATGTCATTATTCAACTGCATACTGAAATATTTAGGGTTGTCCTTTTCAATATCAGAATTCAATGCAAGTTTCATCAATGGAATACTAACCCGTTCTAGCTTCTGTCCCTTTACAATCTCTACCTGATCCAACTTCAAGACAAAGATTAGAGGACCTCCATTTAGTTTTGCAAATCAATTGGCGGGGATTAGCACATTCATCCTATGCAGGGAAAACTTTAAACTTTAATTGCAAGGACTGAGTAGCAACTTACAAAAGAATGATTGTAAGCAAAATCAACTTTCAGCTATTTTAATTTGATGTCTACTACAACATGTGGTCATAATGAGCATATATATGTAGGATGTTTACCTTTTGGTGTAATACTATAGAGGCGCACCATGGACCTTTGTACGGTCTCAAGGTCAATATATAGAGTATCAGATTCATCAAGAACTAAGTGTGAAAGTCCAATTTGCTTCTTTGGAACAAACTTTGCATTGAGAGGTTGTGGGAGCTCTAGTGAGTTTTTGAGGTGATAATAATCACCCACATATTTTCGGAGGTTTGATTGAGATCGCTTTGCAACAAACCCACCTGGAATATAATGCCAATCACGAAGCTATGGGATAGAATGAGACAGATTATAGATGGCAATTGTGAATGCATTGCACTGAATTGAAGCTCTAGACCCTAGAAATGTACAAATGAGCATAATGAAGGAATCTATTTACCTTATAAGGATTTGGAAGTATCTTAAAACTCAATTTCGGATCCATTGAGCGCAAGCCATTTATCAAGATCTTGTAAATGGTGGTATAGCCTTTGTGAGAAACTCCACTCCGGTCACACGTAGGAAGGATCTCGTGAGCACTAAATTCATTATCCAATGAAGCAAGATAATTGTTACCCATGCGGTTGACTGTTGTGCTAGGTTTGGAAGTTTTGGCTAAATCTTGAGCTTCACCACGGGTCAGAATGTGTGCCAAAACAATTGATTTAATATTTTGTGTAGCAAGAGAGTCACATAAACGTTTGTGTGCCCCTGTTTCTAAATTGGAATTTTGTATGGAGTTCATAGTATGAGGTTGGAAAATGTACATGCGCGTAGTGTACATCAAGTATCTATGTCAATATGCTCATAATTAGAACAAAGAACTATACTAGCAAATAAAATTTATCTGCTCGATACATAGAATGAAAAATGAAGATGGCTAGATCTCAACTGAGTTCACTTACCAATTTTTTTGCCTCACGCGACATGCATGGTCACCACTTGAACAAAGATCAGAAACATCTTTACGTTTTTGGATACCTTGTATAACTGACCTTTCATCAGACTATAGTGACAACCTCTCACATCGCAACTGCAATTTAGCCAACTCCTTTTTGTATCTCAGGTTTTTCGATATTCAAATTCAAAAGTTGATCTTTGTAACTACAATGTGTGCGTTGTAATTCCAAATTGTCTGTAGCTTTAAGTGCATCAATTTCTGTTGTAGCTTCATTTCGATGTCTAATTTTTTCTAAGAGATGAATAGCAACGTCAGCTCCAAGATGGGCCAGTTGTTCTAAAATACAATTCTTCTGATTTGTGCATGAAAGAAGCAACAAAGACATTTGCATTTCCCTAAACTGTTGGTTGTCAATGCTTTATGAAACCAAAGCAATCTTCTAAGATTTTGAATTGGTAAGCAAAGCATCATATTTGAGCCCCTTGTCACGAATTTGTGACGACTCAACAACGTTGGATCAACAATCTTACGTGAGAACCAATGCCGCTCTATAGAGACTGAGTGTAACCATATAAACCGTTTTCTCCATCACCAACATAATACAAAAATGATTTTAAGTCATTGAATGGTGTACTCTTCTCTGTCATTGGATTTATACGGTAGATGTTGCCATCAAGCCACGGATCTAAGTTGCATGCACCTTCAAGGCGCTTGGTTAGAAAATCTAACCGAGATGTTTGCTTAATGAGTTTTTAGCCTCTACAAATCAAAGGCTTGTATTTGACAGGTAGGATGCAAGATGGGATGTAGCTTCCAAAGATTTTGTAGACATTGCTTACATCTTGTAATGCTATGTTGCATTACACTGAAATTGACAACAATAAAATGAGATTGTCAAGAATTTTTTGAAGTGTGGCCTTTCTTGTAGAATATGGCATGCCTAATACAATATATGGCATGCCTAATACAATCGATTTAAGCCTTTCTATTGTACTCTTTGTTTCAAACACTTTCTTGATATAGTAAACGCACAATGAAAAACAATGGCAAAGACAACATCAACATAATAAACATAGAAATGCATATAATAGCAAACCGATCTATCAGCAATTGACCACTATGGGATTTTAGTAATTCACATTAGGGTGAGTAGAATAAATATTTAATTGGATTGTAGTGACAATTTGTAGAAATCAATTCCTTCCTTGCACTTGACAAGAATGGATTAAAAAAATCATTCTAAATGCTCACTAGAATCTTGTAGTACTAAAATCTTGAAAGCTGCCGTCCAAATTGTTCAAAATGCTTATTGTATTGGCAAGTAGTTATATTCAATCTTTGATACTACGAGAGTTAATTAGTTCTAGCCATTTTTTGGATGAGATGAAAGTTAATTTTGTGGTGTGGCCTTTGAAGATGGCATGTCTTATACAATGTACATAAGCCTCTCTCTACTGTACTCTAAGTTTCAAACACTTTTCTAAAACAACAAAATGCACATTTGAAAACAATGCCAAAGACAACATCAACATTAGAAGCATAGAATTTAATGTCTAAAATTCACACAAAGACCATTAACATCGGTCATGATAGGCTACTTGTAAGTAACAATCGTTGCATCCACAAGAAAACAAAAATTGAAGACTTATACATGTGCAATAGATTTGTTTGAAAAAAGCTACCAAGTCTTCCCTGCTATTGGGTCGTGAAGCACTAAGGCGCTTATTGTTAAGAATGGAAGTCTAGATCAAACAATATGCTACAATTGCTTGGGTTGAAAAACAAGTGGGAGCAAATTGGTTGCAACAAGACGAAAGTGATAGTGCCAATAGTGTTACAACACTCCATTCACTCAAAAGGCCATGCCGGTTCATGGATTGTATTTAAGTAGTTGAAGACCGCGAAATTGGATAACGGTTTGAAGTATCCAAAAGTATTCAAGAGTCTAATACTCTTGAAGATCGATCTGCATGACTCATTAGTTAATTAGGCCTACTTAGTACCTACTATGTGTGAGAGGGAATGTATCTCATTGGGTCCAAGTTTCTTGAAATTTGACAAGGAATGAGTGTCATTGGTGCAGGTTTCTTTCAATCTAAGAGGGAATGAGTCTCACTCATCAAAGTATGATGTACATAAAGGCGGGGAACAATGCCATTGGTCCATTTCAAATATACAAATGGTTACTGCACGTGAACGTACATGCCCTATTTGGGCTTATGCTTAAAAGAATATTTCCTACTTCATTGAATTTTTTTTAACAATTCAACTTGGTCTTGAGCCGATCCAGTCAAGTGTACATCTAAAAGTCAACTATTTGTTGGAAAGCATCTACAACATATAGCTATAACTACCATTTTGTATAGTTCACATGTACAAATGGCATCTTGGTAAGTGCCAACTTCTAATTTGGCTTACAAAGTTATAAGGTTTACATGATAGTTTCGTCATTCTAAATAGGTGGGAAGCTTTTTCACTGGTCCCCTTTCCGAGTATTGTATAAAAAAGGCGCCTAAGATGTCCCTGACATGGATGTGGTAGTTAGCAAGAATCTAAGGTTGACTTATTTTAAACCACCAACTTCTACATCATTTCTTCATTTTAGTGAGTGAAGAAATGCAAGTTGTTGGTATATGACTTAAATTTTAAGTAATTGATGTATAAGTCATGTAATGAAAGCCTACATTTCCTTCCTAAAATAAAAGAGAGGTGTAGCAGTTGTTGGTATTAGGTGTCGTGGTGGTTTAAGGTACGTCAACCTTAGTTTTTTACAAAATTTCAAGTTTTAACCCTTGAAGCCAGTTTTTTTTATTGTAATATGCCCAATTTGATATTTAAAAATATTGGAGAAGTTAAACTGAGATTATACATATCCCAAAGATTGGAAAAGAAAAAACCATTATCGTCTTGTTATAAACTCTTACAATGAAAACATGACATAGCGAAGAGTTAGTGCAATACATCATTCCTACATGTACTACAAATTTTCATAGATCGATTCCAATAAATTTAAAATGAATTAATGACATTAACCACTAAGCAATATAATGTCTAGAAACAAGATGATCAATTGATTCAAACCTGCCCTACGTTCTCATCAATGCTTGGATAAAAGTCATCCAATTTTTTGGAGATTCTTTACAAAGTTGTTGTCCTATCCAACGGTTGGATTTAGTCATACTTGATTACATATTTTTCTAAAATTACAAATGTAGAAGTATGTCAAGTCGTTGATCAAGCCAAATTTGAATTGACTGTAGTTCAAAAGTGGTCTTGCAAAACTGAGGTCATAGATTTAAGAAACAAAAAAAATTTAAAGAATCACCACGTTTAAGAGTATCTCATTAAAAATTCATTCTAACAAATTTTACTCAGTACTACCAAATCACCATCATCTTCGTCTAGTTGCGCGCAGTCTACTTTCATCATGCCTCTTCTAGTCCTACATAGTGTGCCAGATATGGTCGTCCTCCGAGCTCATGGCGTGGGTATCCCACTCACATTTCTTGTACACCAGGAGGGATATGCTTTAGTGTCATGTCAACGTTTGAGTCTTAGATTTCATTTTGGAGGAAGACACTATTAGTATGAGGAAGAGATTTTTGATGACCTCACTTCTGAGCGGAGTCACATTGGAGGCTCGCTCGAGGAAGGTATAGAGTCTATGGATTGACAGATTCGCAAATGGCTGCATCTACAGAAATCCTAACCCCTCGTCATTCCTCAACTTGCACTGTTGACAACTCCTTTCCTTCCAATGTAACGGTTAAGGTCAAGCCTGGGTTAGAGATTGCTCTTCTATAAAAGATTAAGGTTGAGTCGGGATCTATTAATCCCATCATTACCCTCTCATTAGATGAAGACAGTAGTCCTCCACAAACCACTTGTTTTGTCTGTGCCTCGTCAAACCTTCCCGTACAGTTGAAGTCCCTTGTAGTTGTGTTTCCAAATTCTTGTTCTTCCCCACCACCGGGTTCTAACGAGTGCGATAGTGTCATTACATGTTTGAAGAAACTTGCCTTCATGCCAGAGAAGAAGAATGTCCTGAAAACATCATATTCATTAAAATGGGAGTTTTCCCCTGAAATGAGAGGTTTTAGAAGCACTACAAACTATAAATTGAAGAGAAAATGTCTCCAATAAATACAAAATAAGAAACTTAATGATATCCAAAGTACATACTTATGTTGCGTAATTCTGAAACACCATGAAGTAAATCACAAATTATAGAAAGTAATCATCAAATGTACATGTATTGGATCTAAATACTATGAAACAAGAAGCACTAGGCAACATAAATTATTGCATTCCAAAAAGCTAATTAGCTCATGTTTGGAGAATGTGCTAGAGACATTACCACAATTGCTAGTTTATTGCGTGCAAAGAGGACATCATGGTGTTCAAAGAATGAAGTGAATGGCAAGCTCTAGCTACAATCCAAGTCAACAGTCAAGTCATTTCAAGAAAGGAACTTAGAAATTATAAAAAATAACTATGCTATTCTCATAACCATTTGTAAGAGTACTTGTAAACAATGATGGCCCATAGGTTGTTTCTAAAATTTCCATGTTTAATTTCTTTCTTGAATTTTTGTCCACTGTTGATCTGGGTTGTAGCTAAAGCCTGCTATTGACTTTATTCTACAAACACCTAGAAGCCTCTTCTTCCAAGCTCCAACTAATAATGGTGGTGGTGCCTCTAATATAGCTTCGAAATATGAGGAAATTGGCTACGACAAATGCAACAATTTATAGTTGCTTCATCATTCTATCCTTAACAATCATTTTTTGCTACAAAATAGTATAGCATCGCAAATGCCAAAGTTTGTAACAATCACAAACATTGTAGTATTTCCATTCCTCTCAAGAGGGCTATCTTATTCTAAATAGAACTACTACAAGTGTGTCTTGCTCTTCAACTTCTCCCTTGCCTTGAATATCTATAGTCCTCAACTATATTTAGTATATTTTGAGGACCTTTGGCTCACAATCTCCCACAAATTAATGCTTCCTCAAAGACTTCTATGGCTCTATTGCCAAGTGTCCCATAGATGGCAACCCAAATGAATCCGAGGTTGTCTCTCATGTGTCTTGCATTGGCATCTAACAACCCCTAGTGAATTGAATCAAGGTAAAAGGGGTCATAACACCTTAGATATTGTGCTTGATCTTAATAAATTAGGATTAGCAAGCGCCATTTCCTAGAAGCTGACAGTAATAGACTCAGCAAATACATCATTGTCTTGTACAAATAAATAAAATTTTGAAGATTGAAAAACATTCCAAAACATTAGACAAATGTTCCTAAAAAAAGATATAGGGTTGCTAAATGAATGGATCAGAACCTCTTTACTTGAAGGGCAAATACCACATCTATTTTTTGAACTTAGAGACTTCTTTGCATAATAGAATTTATCCTAGAGCAATCATAAAGTGAGATCAATAGAGGATGGCATTTTTAATGCAAAAATGACGGAGCTCACAAGGTGAAGGCACATTATTTTGTTTAGACAACTATCAATAACGTTGCCATCGATGAGCATCATCAAGAAATCCAGTGTCATGTGCATGGTGGTTGCCCAATGCAATATGTGCCCCAATCCGCTTTCAGGATATGACAAACTATCCATGGTAAAAAAAAGAAAAAGTAGAGGTAATACACTTGTTGTCACAATCTAATTCAAGAACTAAAATAGCATGCAAAGATTAGAAATAAATGTACAAAATGTAAGTTGATGAAAACATTGGTTGCCAAGTTACACAATGACAATTAGGCAATGTGATATATAGTCATGTATTCTTTTACTGGACAAAATAAATATGCATATAGCATTGACTCCATAGAATACAAATGAATTGCAGTAAAACTAAAGTACTACAAGTCTTTGACATTGTGATTCCTAAATATGACAAAAAAAACATAAAAGAATCCTCTATTTTAACCTCTTTGTATTGAGTTCTATCCGATTCCTTAACTGAAGGAATGTACTGTTAGAATTTCTCTTTTCGCTCAAAGAAAATAGTATTGGAGAACTTGATTGTTGTCTTGAGCACCCTAAACATGGTTAAGTAGTTGAAAATATCCCATGTTATTGTCTCTTTATAAAGGAAACACTTTTAGGGTATGGCCGAGTGCAAGCATTGAAATTAAAATAAAAGAAGATGATTGATCAATATCATATTTGTTGCTCCAAAGCCTTCAAATGACCATGTATCAAAATTAACCACATTCTTTAAGTGCATAATTATGTGTTTTATAGGGTAGTCTTTGACTATCACAGTATTTTTACTTGTGAACTTGGAATCTGTTAACCAAATATTCGTTGGATATTTCCTTAGGCTAAATGTAGGCTAGTCTATACCCGATAGGTATAGACCCGGTTGGCGATACCCGGTAGTACAAGCAGGTACAGGCTGGTCGACCCGACTGACCCGGTCGATCAAGTCTGACACTACTGTCAGACCAGCCACCTATATGTACTTTCCCTCTCTTTGAAAGAGGCGTTGCTATTCATTTTGTACATCTTCTCTTACTGGCAGCCGTTGTTGAACTCTCTCTCTTGTCTCAATATTGATATGTGTTCAAGTCATGTTAGAATGCTGTTAGATAGGAGTGTTAACTTCTGTTCTTTCATTGATTGTTATATTTGAATCCTAGTCTGTTGCAATAGCCTGTGGGTTGCAGAGTTGACTTGCAGTATACTAGTACTACTTCCAGTCGACAGTAGACTCTTCCTCATCTAAACCCTTCTTACTACTCCTCTCAATCTCTACTTACTAGTCTAAAGTCGAGTGCTATTGAGAGAAGTAGTCTCGCTCTCTAGTAAGGTCGGTTCCTAAAAAACCACCTTAACAGAATCTCTCATCCAAATTAATTTCTCCAATGGTTTCATGAAGAAGTCTTTCTTCCCTTTAACTTATAGTTACCTATCCTTCAGTGACTAGCTTTGCACTTCAATACACTTTATTGCTCTTGTCCCAAATTATGCAATGGAGACTATAAGCCTTGGAATAGATGTACTTGCAAATTTGCATTGCAATGGACCTCCCTATAGTATTCCAAAGTGTAATGTTTACGATTGAGGTTGACTCTCAGAGAACCATCAATCAAAGAAGGCAAATTGTCACTTTGTTGACAACTTGACACTAATGGTGACGGTTTTTAAATCACAATACATTTCATTGGATATGGTGTATTATTTTCGTTTTGTGTGACATTTCATATCGTCACACATGAAAATTATCCCATTCAAATCCAAAACAATATTGGCCGTTTCTTTGTCACCCTAGAAGAAAATCGAATGAAGATTTAATATATCACCTCACCTAAGAATCTAATGCATCCATCCATGCTACCTGGAATGATACCTTACTCAACAATTGTAACAGTGGGCACAAGAAAAACCAACGATTTGCAAATGTCCACACGTTACAGTAACTAATGCACAAAATAGAGAAGCACTTCTTTGATCTTGAAAACAATTCTTTGAAAGAATACTTCAAGCGCAATTCAAGTTTGTGTAGGAGCTTTGCTAATCACTACACTCATTAGTTCAAGACATGAAGAAAGATATCAAGACCAAAATATGTGCATGCAAATCACCGTACTTGTATGTAGGCAATCATATCCATTACACAAAGCAACAGTTGTGTTAGCCGATGCTCCAAAGGAGGAATGGGCATCCACAGAAGTATATCGTTAGGAATTTTGTTACTAGCCTTCTTCTTGATTGATTCAAGAACATCAAACTTGCTCTTTTGTAGAGATAGTGGTTAAGTGCAGACATGGTCAAGACTTGATGCAAGAGGAATTTCAATAGTAATACATAACATAATTGGCATTAAAGTGGTAATAGTGAGCGGGCCTACAAATTTGACAATTGAATACAGAAAGTGTTTTGTAAAAAAAGCATTTATAAGAAAGTCTTTCAAAAAAGAGGATAACAACAAATTGTACATAGTTCCATTCTAGCCAACCCCTATGCACCTAATTGCAAATTGAAGTGATGGAAATGAACAAAAGGAGTTTCAACTCGAGTCGAGTTGAAATAAAAGTACTAGAAAGTCATTGAAAATTACCTAGAGGATTCATAAACACTGCGATTTGGAATTGCTTGGCCTGCTTCTACACCTACCACATCACAATCCTCATTTATCTCTTGTTATGTGCCATAAACTTCTAGCCTTCATTTCTCTAACCATTTTGTGATCCATTTCTATATGATTCTCTACACCTTTGCATATGGCACGCACAAACCCGTCCTCGTTTAGAGAAGAACTGGGCAACATATGAGCCTACATTTTTATTACATTTTTATGAGATTTTCAAATCCTGCGACAGTTCATCTCGAATCGAGCTAAATGACAAGATTCAAATTGTCTTCTTCTACAAATGAGATTGACTTTCATGGATGCGTCGTTTCAACTCAAATCAAGTTAAATGAAAAAATTCAAATTGTTGCTTACTACACTTGATTTTTCATGGGTGCTTTATTTAAGCTCGAATCAAGCTCAATGGTAAGATTCAAATCGTCTCATACTACAATTGACTTTTCATCTCTAACTTGAATTGAGTTGAATGCCAAATTCAAATCTTTGTTTACTCGATTTGACTTTTCATAGGTGCGTCTGTTTAGCTCAAATCAAGTTTACTACACTCGTCCATTCAACTCGATTCGGGTTGAACGGCAAGAGCTTCCAGAGCTTCCAGAGCTTCCGTTTGATTCATTTCATTTGACCTTTCATGATGTTTTCATTCAACTCGATTCGAGTTGAACAACAAGGAGCTTTTATTTGATTCATTTCATTTGACTTTTCATGGTGCGTCCATTCAACTTGATTCGAGTCGAATGGCAAGAGCGTCCGTTCATTCCGTTCACTTTGAATGGCAAGAATGGCAAGATTCAAACCGTCGTTTACTCCATTTGACTTTTGATGGGTGCATCCGTTTCAGCTCAATTCGAGCTAAATGGCAAGATTCAAACTTCTATGACAATTGACTTTTCATAGTGTAGTAGTATTGCTATTTAACTATTCCGAAATTTGCGGCGACTCTTACAAACGCACTACGAATTTCAGAAATGGAGCAGCAACACAATTGGATTGCAGAATTGAAATAAACTTCATCAATCATCAATGCACCTCAAAATGAAATTTTATGAATAAAACAAATCAAAATTTGCATCCTATTCACAAATCAATACTTGCATCCATTCACAAGTCAAAACTTGCACCGCACGTGGTGGTGATTCCAAAAATGTCATGCGTCGTAACCTTGAAACCCTTTAATGAATTTCAAAAAATAAACCTTGACCTTTCAATGCATATTTTGGAAGTTAACAATATCTTACTAAAAGAAGTTGAGGGCTTGGCAAAAACTCATTGACCTTGAGCAACAAAAGTGTAAATAACATAGTCGCATAAACACGAAGGCATAGAAACAAGAAATAAGAAAAGAAACTTGAGCTATAGAGGCTCATAAACACGGAAGTACATACACACGTGCACATGAACACGTAGTTGCACAAACACAAGAAGCAACGAAAAAAGAATCTTTTCAACCGCACATCAAGACTTATAGACAATTAGGCGAGAAGGATATGGTACCAATTGCAATGAAGAATTTCAAATTCTCAACTTTCATCGATGAAATTTTAATAGGATCCACAAAGTCCGGTAGATCTACTTTACAACTGTAGAGGTAAAAAAGGACTGAAAATTATTGAGACAACGATTGATTCCCACACCAAAATTTGGATTTGACATTATTGTACAGTTGAATTTTTTTGTGTTGTACAAACTTGCAAATTGTAAATATGAAAAAGAAATCTACTATATTCCACATTCTATAAATCAATAAAAAAATGTACAAACAATGCACTCTTTGTTTGCACATTTCTAAAAGTGCATAGTCATCAACCTTTGGAAAAAAGAAACTCTATGTCTGAGGATGTATTGTGTTTTAATTTAGTATTACAACCAATTCAAATTATGAATATCGTAAAAAACTTAAAAATATATATAACAATGCATGTGCACATTCATACCATGGGTTCTCAAAATAGTTGTAAGACTTATACATCGTGCACAATTTCACTATATTCAACTTACATATTTGGTTTTGTTTATATCTTATGGCATAAATAAATGCTAGTTGACTATGATATTCTAAATTTGGAATTTTCTATATTAAAATTAGACTTGATCCAACTTATGAATACTCTTAAAAAAAAATTAAAATGTCATGAATATACGCAAATTGGCCAAATATGGGTTATTAAATTAATTATAAAATCTATATATAATAACGCAAAATCATTCACTTATTCTATTTTGGATTTTGGTTTTGTTCATGTGTTTATGACATGAGTGAACTATGAAGGTAATTTTAACACAATACTCAAAATTTAGCATTTGTATAAAATTTAGCATTTGTATAAAATCTATAAAATCTAGCATTCTATTTCTATCTAATGAAAATGATTAAAAAATTATTTTTTCAATTTGAATTTTGAACCCAATTAGAAATAAAATTTAGGAAAGGTTGAACTTGGGCTGTCATAATGATATTTGGAGTTGATTTTGTTTGTTAATTTTAGAATTAGATTTTTAAAGAAAGGTGATAAATATTATTGACTTGCTGGGAAACCTTTAATTATTGAAAATTGATGAAGCGTAATAACATTAAAAGTTTGAGGAGTAATAATGACAAATGATCCTAAACCCTAAACCCTTATTTAGTAAACATGCTTGGATTTGACAATCACCAACTTATAGTGATTAAAGAATTTTTTAACCTAGATCTTATAAGGGAGTGTTCAATCTAGCATAATAAAAGGGGTAGTACCAATTGTTTGTTGTGTTGAACTACCCCATCAGAACTAATGCAACCATTGTTCGCAAAAAAAATATTCATGGGTGTAGCAAAAAAGTTCTCTATATTTTGTCATTGTTGTGCAAATTATTTAGTTCTATTACACCAAAATGAAAATAGAATCTAGCTCCATCGGTTAATCAATAGAGTCTATAAGAAATTTTGATTTAACCCTTTAACGTTTAGATTCATCATTGTTTTCAAAGAAGTGTTACAAAATGCTTGATGAAAACCAAAAATGGAGTTGATGTACAAAGAAAACTAACAAATGTCAATGTAAAGATCACATCTATGTGGTTGGATTTATCATATTATTTAATTATTTATGATTTTTAATTTTTTCAAGAATGCATTCTCTTTAAATTCAATTAAAAATCCCAAAATAACACAAGAAATTTATAAATTTTGAAATGAATTAGAATAACTTGAACAATGAGATGGTATGGTTTCCATAGACGTTACAAACGGTGTCTCTGTAGACATCCGAGAAGACATCCGACGCGACATAAGAGACAACGTCTGAGCACGCTTGGCTCACTTGGTGTACGCGGTGTCTTAGAGGTCATCCATGATGGCGCGCTCTAAACATGTGCTAGGATATCCCGGCGGACATAAATTGCATGTTGTTAGTAACGTGTCAGCGATGACATCCACAACGATAGTGCCCGTGTCACCAACATTGTTTTCATAGATGTCCATAGGGATGTCTCATCAAACATCTCTGCATACTTTTCTCATGCAGCAGGGCGTCTTGGTAGAGACGTCCAGTGTGACACGGTAGAGGACGTCGCTGACAGCGGGGATAACAGGGCACGATCACATACGTCACAAAAGAGAACGTTGTAGACAACGTCCACTGGAACAGTCGAATGTCTCCCAGAACATAGCACTATGTCTCTGGCTGAGACGTCTGAGATGCTTTGACAGACGTCACAAAGGGTGTCTCTCGAAACATCCGTGATGGCATTGGACGCGACAAAAGAGACATGGGATGTCTCTCTCGATGTACGCAATGTTTCAAAGGTCATCTGTGATGGCGCGCTCCAAACGTGTGCTGGGACATCTCGGCGGACATTTGCATGTTATTGATGACGTGTCAACAATGACATCCGCAACAGACAGGCCCGCGTTTCCAAAAATGTTTGCATGGATGTTTGCAGGGATGTCCCAGCTTACATCGCCACAAACATCCGCCATGTACCTGTGCGTGTTTGCTAGAACGTCCATTGCGACACGGGAGAGGACATAGCCGGCATCCATTATGATAGGGCACTCGCACATCCGTTACAATTGGAGACATTAGATAGAACATCCACCGGAATGTTTGGCCCTCTTACTCAACATAGCTGGATGTTTCCATTTGAAACATCTGAGATGCTTCTGCAAACGTCACATACGGTGTCTCTCCGGACTACTGTGAAGACATCAAACGCGACATACGAAACAATGTCCAAGCACGGATGTCTCAGATGACGTACATGATGTTTGAGAGGTCATTCATGACGGCGCACTCCTAACATGTGTTGGGACATCCCGTCGGACATGCGCATGTTGTTGATGACGTGTTAGCGATGACAACTGCAACAACGGGGCCCGCATCTCCAACATTGTTTGCAGGGATGTCCACACAGATGTCCCATTAAACATCGCCGCATACATGAGCCATGTATCAGGGTGTCTTGGGAGAGACGTTCAAGGTGACACGGTTGAGGACGTCGCTGACGTCCGGGATGACAGTGCACAAGCACATATGTCACACTATAGGACATCCTAGATAATGTCCACTGGAACAGTTGAACGTCTCCCTGAACATAGCTCTATGTCTCGAGCTTAAATGTCCGGTATTCTTTTAGAAACATCAGAGAGGGTGTCTCTGTAGACATCCGTGATGACATCAGGCGCGACATAAGAGACAACGTTAGAGCACGACTATATCATTCGATGTACGCGATGTCTTAGAGGTCATCGGTGATGCGCGCTCCGGACGCGTGCTGAGACATCCCGTTGGTCATGTGCATGTTGTAGGTGACATGTCAGCGATGACATCCGCAACAAGCAAACACTAATGAGGGCCTTGGTAATAATGGGCGAATGCCACTTCTCCTCCACTCATAGCTTTCAACGAGACTCATCGTCCTCTCATACATCTGCTCCACAAGGCATTGTAGAGCTTTCTTCGTTTGATCACCCCAACCTACTTTTGGATCAAGGTCCTTTGCATACGGACTGGATGTTTGGCCTTTTCCATGACCTTTGCCATTTTGCCATACGGATATCCAGAGTTGTCAACAGTGATGGATAGCCGGTAGCCACTCTTGCTTCACATACTTTGTTGCAGTTGCTTTCCAATTATGCGGCAACATGTCACCGGCTGAGCACAAATGTTTCACTGGGTGTACGCAATGTCTCATGTGTCATCTAGAGGGGCGCGCTCTGAACGTTTGATGGGACATCTCGTCTAATTGGAGCATGTTGTTGAAAACGTCTCTGCAACGACATCCGCTACGTTTGCGGTCGCGTCTCCAAAGTAGTCTGTATGCATGTCCGCAGGCATGTCTCAACGTCCATCCCCAATACATCTCTTATGCAACAGAGGATGTTTTCTGAGATGTCCTTGGCGACATGGTTTAGGACATAGCTGACGTCCGGGATGACCTATCACAAGCACATACGTCACACTTGGAGACGTCACAAAGAACGTCCAAAGGAATGCAAATACGTCTTTCTGAATACAGGTTTATTAGAAAAATGTCTTTATCAGGATGCACTGTGTTGTCCATGTCGTTGAAGTTTGCCACGTTGAATCCGTACTTGTCATAGTCAATCTTGGGGACTTACATCACGTGAGGCTTTAATACATGAAAATGAGCAAGACCGTTGTGCATGGTATGGTTCACCATATTGAGGGAATTCAAAGTTGTGAATTCTCATGCCTCTTGGTGCACGTTTGCGCATATTGTGCATTTCATTGAAAGAAATAACTTTTAATTTCCTTTCAAACATATTTAGAAAAATTACAACGAAAAATAAAGTTTACTAACTTTTAAATTTATGTATTTATTGATGATAGAACTAAATCTCAGTTTGTCTAAATGATTTAATCTGGAAGATTTTGAGTATAAAAACTCCCGTTCTATTACTACTTAGAACAACATAGTTAAACTTTGAATGTAAGTATAGTTCATTTTGGTTCTGTATTTGAGGATTTGAAAATACTCCTACTTGGAAATTTTTGTTATGAAGGAATTTAAAAACCAAAATCCATCAAAAAATTTATATTAGAAATACTGAGAGAACAATTTTTAGCAACACATATTTTAAAATAAGAACTTTAGTAATTTGGAATAGCTTGAAAAAATGTGGAACATATTTCTTTTCACATATTTGTAAATTGAAAAAATTTATAGCTGATAATTCCATCCACAACCTTCTTTTCTCTTTCATAATTTCCATGTGCACTTTTGCACTACAAAAGGCACTAATGTCTTACATAAACATCAATTTGGACTGCATGTTTGTTATTTTTTACCTCTTTTTTGGCATTGGTATAAGACATCACTTAGTTGTAGTAGTTTAATTTTTTTTTAACTTCTTTCATCAATTTCTATTTATGAAGTTCTAAAAGATTAAAAAGAAGAGCAAAGCCTTGCATTTTGACAAAGAAGTTGATGAACCATACCATGCAAACACCCGTACTCATCATTGAACTTTCATCATGTTCATTACAATGTTTTTTTTTAAAATAAATTTAGGTACTTCCAAAAACTTCATATTTCTTAATATACTTAAAAGCATTTAGACACAAGTGTAAGAGGATTTAGTTGTTTAAAAATAAAATTGTGCTTACAAGTATTAGATTTCATTTGATTAGATACTTGTAAAAATTTCTTATAGCAAATTTTTGGACAAGTAAAACGTTTTTAGAAGAGCAAGACGTCTCAGTAATATGAAGTCTTTAAGTTTATCTTAGTGCAATATGAACTCAAAAATTACAGTCAATAGCCAACATTGGAATGTTTGGAAGGACATTAATGATGACGTCCAGTTGTCCATGAAGATGTCTAAGATGATGTCTATGAAGATGTTTAAGATGACGTCCATGAAGATGTCTAAGATGATGTCTATGATGTCCCTGCGATCATCTACTGGGATGACTTTCATCAAGTTCACTAGATGAACAGAGGCGGCTAGGGTTAACTGCCGCAACTATAGTAAGGTCATGAAACCTTTAAGAGGAATTAAAGGCTGCACAAAGCTCATTTTTGCCTTCATTTTTCCAAGAACTTAAGGTTTAGAGTGTAAAGGTTTTCAAAACTGTTGCCATCTATTCTTAGAGTGATTGTAAAGTATAGTAAGAGAATATTAGTTGTGGAGAGAGCTATGGAACATGTACTGCTTGAAAGATGGGTGTGCAATACTAAAAGGTTTCCGTTTTTTTCTCTAAGCAGACACAAATGAGGATGCTACGCAGTTTTGGAAGCGTGGTGGCAAGGCCAAGGTCGGAGGGGGGAGAGGCAATTTGATTAAGATACTGGTGTTAGTGGATTTCAAAGGCATCATGTATGATAGTATAAAAAAGGTGTTGTTGTGGAAGAAACCCTAAAACTTGTAGTATTTGATTTGTTGTGGAACAAACAATAAAACTTCTAGTATTTGACTTGTTGTGGAAGAAACCATAAACCTGCAGTATTTGATTTGTTGTGGAAGAAACCCTAAAACCTGCAGTACTTGAATTGTTGTGGATGAAATCCTAAAATTTGTAGTATTTGATTTGTTGTAGAAGCAACCCTAAAACTTCTAGTATCCTAATGACTTAGGTATCCTAATATATGTAGCGCAAATGTAGGAACTCCGTGAGGCAGCACTCGTCAAGTTGCTTAGCAATTCTTAATGCACCTTTATATACTGCTCCAATTACTATTATGCAGATATTAGCAAGACTAACGTGTTGTGCGTGCCGTCCCACACGACCTCGACGAACACCAGAGTCGTCTACTCGGACATCAGTAATGACATGTGGCAGATTTAAAAACAAAACGATGTTTTGAACTGACAAGGATTTATCATATTTTGGAATTAGACATCACGTCACTTGATAGCTACTTTTGTATGCTTTGCTACTATAACGTCCTGGTGTATATATATATATGACTTTAGCAATACTGATTGAATGGAATACGTTGTGCTCGCAGATTTGGAGATGAAAGAGGGGGCTCATAGGAAGGAGATGCAGCTATAAGCACAACACCAGTACCAAATGTTGCGGAGGAGGTTCACGATGACAATTTGTACACGAACGTAGAAACCCCGTTGTCTGCAGCGCATATATATCATCTGGTCTAGACCGAGCAAGTAAACTGAGAATAGATATGATGTGATCATGATTGAAGCGTGACCAGGTTGTGGATGACTTTAGCAGAAAAATTAAGGAAACGCATGGACGTCTTTCGAAACATCCCCGCGTTTGTGGAGACATCTCGCAGACATATTCACAAACACTGCAATGTTTGTTGCAACTCAGTCGCGGCAATTGAGCAAGGTTTGATTTTAATAACGATGTATGTTGTCATCGTCCATGTCCTAATTTTGAAGTGTAATGCTCTGAAGTTGTAATTTTGAGTATCTGTCATATTGCATGATGGCAAGTAGGCCAGTTAGCATAAATTTGATGACGTGGGTGGAGATGGACAGGGAACATCTTTGTGTGCAAACCACAGTGCAATGTATAGTGTGCATGTAGTGGCAAATTGCGGAAGCAGTGTTAATTGGAAGTGCATGAGGCCTTGGAAACATCGAAGGGGGGGGGGTCCGCGGGAATTGTACGGCGCATTACGAAGCTCGGTAACATAACAAAGGAACCATCAAAGACACCTAAGTCAACAGGAATGTCAAAACCGAGGAAGACCGACACACGGAAGCCAACGAGACCATCCTAACCGACCAAGCCAAATGTAACGAAGCAAGCAGGCCTGTCAAAACCCGGGAACCCGGTTGAAAAGGTTGGGAAAATGTAGATCCATATAATGTTTGGACTTGTATGTAGCTACATTATTTTCTGAAATTGAACGCTACGGTGGGCAGTAATCTACATTATGCAATATCATAGTGGGGCAACAATATCTTCCACAATATACATAAACATTGCATAGAAAGAGTCCATGACATGCTGTCATTGCACAAGTGCAGGTAGGCACCTAAACACTAGTGCAAACCATGGTGTTTTGCCACCAACCAAACTTTGCAAAAAACACCAAACTTGTATATTGGTGCTATGTGACACCAACATTGGTGGCAAAAAAACCTCCTACTTCCATTGATGTTTGTACGTGAAATTTATTTGGATTTGACAGCATTAACAATGCAATATTTATTATTTGTGTATTGTTGGATTTTAAAGGCAACTGAGACATAACCAAGTCATTTTATTCCTTACTTTTTATCTTTTTCACGTTTAGTTTGTACTTTAGTTTTTCATAGTTTTATAATTTTTCAACGATGCAAAAAAAACCCTTGTATAATGATATCATGTATTCAGGATTACGATATCCATCTACGTATGAAATTTATGTTTATGATGCTGCATATCCTTTTTCAAGGATTTCTCATACATAGCAACAACATACACATCACGTGGTTCAACAGAGTATCATAATTTATACACATCATCTTTCAAATATTGACAAATATCACGTAATACAAAAAAATTGGTGAATTATGTCCTACGTTAATTTTGAGAAATATGTGAATTACAAGAATTATATGAATTTCAAAAATTACACGAATTGCAAGAAATACATGAATGTCAGGAATTACATGAATTGCAAGAAATACATGAATGTCAGGAATTACACGAATTGCAAGAAATACATGAATGTCAGGAATTACACGAATTGCAAGAAATACATGAATGTCAGGAATTACACGAATTACAAGAAATACATGAATGTCAGGAATTACGTAAATTACTAGAAATACATGAATCACGTGAATTTGGAGATTTGAGTAAATTACGTGAATTACGTGAGTTCCAAGAATTCCGTGAATTACTACAATTTCAACATTTTGCAAATGGATGTTCATATACATTTGTTATGAACATACATCTTATAAGATGTACAAAACATAGTGTTTTGCCACCAAGTTTTGCACCAATAAATTGGTGCATTTTAAATGATGCACCAACTTTTGAATAGTAATTCATAGGTGCTTTTGAACACTCTGTCGTAAAATAGAGAAATAATCTACTACATTACGTTGATATTGCAAATCATGTAATCCTCTTTAGTGTACAAATTCTGAAATATCAATTTTTTGTGAAATTTGGATGCTGTGAAATTTGAATGCTGTGAAAAAAATATGCACTACTCAAAAAAATTGGCTGCCCGGAAAATTCTGGCTGCCCGAACCTTCCATTACACCTTTGACCTTGCCCACGTCATCACCGTCAACCTTAAATCAACTCCACGTCATCACATGTGGCCATGAGATTCGAACTCAAGACCTCACCGTTATGAGTGGAGAGACTCGCACCACTTTCCCATCCCGCTTCTCATTTACAAAATGTTTGAAAAATTGATAATATACAGTTTCCAAAAAAATTCAGCAATTTACATTGTTTTGTAAAATTTTCAAACGATCATAACTTTTGCAATACAATACATTTTTGATCGTTTTTTTCTTTCATGGGTAGAGTGTTGTAATGAGGAATCTACTCCAATAAAAAAACTTAGCAAAAGATTTCAGAGATTTTCTGTATTCAATTTAAAGTGACAGCAGAGTTAAAAAAACATGATGTAATTTTTAAACCTTTATAACTTTTGCAATACATTACATTTTTTATCGATTTTTTTTCATGGGGACGTATTATAATGAGAAATGTACTCCAATAAAAAAAATTCGTAAAACATTTAAGATTTTTTCTCTATAACTTTTGCAATACAATACATTTTTTATTGTTTTTTTTCTTTTGATGGGTAGGTATTGTAATGAGGAATGTAATCCAATAAAAAAAATTAGTAAAACATTTAAGAGTTTCTCTCTATCCAATTTAAAGTGACAGTAGAGTAAGAAAAACATGTAATAATTTTTAAACCTTTATAACTTTTGCAATACAATACATTTTTTCTTGTTTTTTTTTTTCTCATAGGTAGGTATTGTAATGAGGATTCTACTCCAATAAAAAAAAATTGGCAAAAGATTTAACAGATTTTCTGTATTCAATTTAAAGTGACAACAGAGTTAGAAAAACATGTAATAATTTTTAAACCTTTATAACTTTTGCAATACAATACATTTTTGATCGGCTTTTTTTTCATGGGTAGGTATTGTAATGAGCAATATACTCCAATAAAAAAATTTAGTAAAACATTTAAGAGTTTTTCTCTATGCAATTTAAAGTGACAGCAGAAATGAAAAGCATGTAATAATTTTCAAACCTTTATAACTTTTGCAGTACAATATATTTTTTATCGTTTTTTCTTTCATGGGTAGGTATTGTAATGACGAATCTACTCCAATAAAATAATTTGGCAAAAGATTTAAGAGATTTTCTGTATTCAATTTAAAGTGATAGCAGAGATACAAAAACATGTAATAATTTTTAAACCTTTATAACTTTTGCAATACAATACATTTTTTATCGTTTTTTTTTTCATGGGTAGGTATTTTAATGAGGAATATACTCCAATAAAAAAATTAGTAAAACATTTAAGAGTTTTTCTGTATTCAATTTAAAGTGACAGCAGAGTTAGAAAGACATGTAATAATTTTTAAACCTTTATAACTTTTGCAATACAATACAGTTTTTATTGTTTTTCTTTTTTCATGGGTAGGTATTTTAATGAGGAATCTACTGCAAAAAAAAAATTTGGCAAAAGATTTAAGACATTTTCTGTATTCAATTTAAAGTGACAGCAGAGTTAGAAAGACATGTAATAATTTTTAAACCTTTATAACTTTTGCAATACAATACAATTTTTATTTTATTTTGCTTTTGATGGGAGGTACTATTATTTTTCTTTTGATGGGAGGTACTTTTGCCAGAGTTAGAAAGACATGTAATAATTTTTAAACCTTTATAACTTTTGGAATACAATACATTTTTTATCACTTTTTCTTTCATGGGTAGGTATTGTAATGAGGAATGTACTCCAATAAAAAAATTTGGCAAAAGATTTAAGAGATTTTGTGTATTCAATTTAAAGTGACAGCAGAGTTAAAAAAACATGTAATAATTTGTAAACCTTTATAACTTTTGCAATACAGTATAGTTTTTATTGTTTTTCTTTTTTTATGGGTAGGTATTGCAATGAGGAATGTATTCCAATAAAAAAATTTGGCAAAAGATTTAAGAGATTTTCTGTATTCAATTTAAAGTGACAGCAGAGTTAGAAAGATATGTAATAATTTTTAAACATTTATAACTTTTCCAATACAATACATTTTTTATTTTATTTTTCTTTTGATGGGAGGTACTATAATGAGGAATGTTCTCCAATAAGAAAAATTAGTAAAACATTTAAGAGTTTTTCTCTATCCAATTTAAAGTGACACCAGAGTTAAAAAAACATATTATAATTTTTAAACCTTTATAACTTTTGCAACACAATACAATTTTTATTTATTTTCTCTTTTGATGGGTAGGTACTCTAATGAGGAATTTACTCTAATAAGAAAAATTAGTAAAACATTTGAGAGTTTTCCTCTATCCAATTTAAAGTGACGGCAGAGTTAAAAAAACACGTAATAATTTTTAAACCTCTATACCTTTCGCAATACAATACATTTTATTTTTTTTATTTTTTTTTCATGGGTAGGTATTGTAATGAGGAATTTACTCCATCAAAAAAAATTTGGCAAAAGATTTAAGAGATTTTCTGTATTCAATTTAAAGAGACAACAGAGTTACAAGAACATGTAATAATTTTTAAACCTTTATAACTTCTTCAATACAATACATTTTTTATTCGTTTTTTTTTTCATGGGTAGGTATTGTAATGAGCAATGTACTCCAATAAAAAAAATTAGTAAAACATTTCACAAGTTTTCTCTATCCAATTTAAAGTGATAGCAGAGTTAAAAAATCATGTAATAATTTTTAACCCTTTATAACTTTTGCAATACAATATATTTTTTATCGTCTTTTTTGTCATGGGTGGGTATTGTAATGAGGAATGTACTCCAATAAGAAAAATTAGTAAAACATTTCTCAGTTTTTCTCTATCCAATTTAAAGTGACAGCAGAGTTAAAAAATCATGTAATAATTTTTAAACCTTTAGAACTTTGCAATACAATACAATACGTTTTTTTTTTTTTTTTTTTCTTTTGATGGGTAGGTACTCTAATGAGGAACGTACTCCAATAAGAAAAATTAGTAAAACATTTAACAGTTTTTCTCTATCCAATTTAAAGTGACAGCAGAGTTAAAAAAACATGTAATAATTTTTAAACCTTTATAACTTTTGCAATACAATATATTTTTTATTGTTTTTCTTTTTTTATGGGTAGGTATTGTAATGACGAATCTACTCCAATAAAAATATTTGGCAAAAGATTTAAGAGATTTTTTGTATTCAATTTAAAGTGACAGCAGAGTTAGAAAGACATGTAATAATTTTTAAACCTTTATAACTTTTGCAATACAATACAGTTTTTATTGTTTTTCTTTTTTCATGGGTAGGTATTTTAATGAGGAATCTACTGCAATAAAAAAATTTGGCAAAAGATTTAAGAGATTTTGTGTATTCAATTTAAAGTGACAGCAGAGTTAGAAAGACATGTAATAATTTTTAAACCTTTATAACTTTTGCAATACAATACAGTTTTTATTGTTTTTCTTTTTTCATGGGTAGGTATTTTAATGAGGAATCTACTGCAATAAAAAAATTTGGGAAAAGATTTAAGACATTTTCTGTATTCAATTTAAAGTGACAGCAGAGTTAGAAAGACATGTAATAATTTTTAAACCTTTATAACTTTTGCAATACAATACAATTTTTATTTTATTTTTCTTTTGATGGGAGGTACTGTTATTTTTCTTTTGATGGGAGGTACTTTTGCCAGAGTTAGAAAGACATGTAATAATATTTAAACCTTCATAACTTTTGCAATACAATACATTTTTTATCACTTTCTCTTTCATGGGTAGGTATTGTAATGAGGAATGTACTCCAATAAAAAAATTTAGTAAAACATTTAAGAGCTTTTGTCTATCCAATATAAAGTGACAGCAGAGTTAAAAAAACATGTAATAATTTTTAAACCTTTA
The DNA here is from genome assembly GCA_022496805.1 of Pohlia nutans. Lineage (NCBI taxonomy): Eukaryota > Viridiplantae > Streptophyta > Bryopsida > Bryales > Mniaceae > Pohlia > Pohlia nutans. The sequence goes on along the minus strand of CM040106.1, from coordinate 4,130,302 downwards.
TAACTTTTGCAATACAATACATTTTTTATTGTTTTTCTTCTTTTATGGGTAGGTATTGTAATGAGGAATGTACTCCAATAAAAAAAATTGGCAAAAGATTTAAGAGATTTTGTGTATTCAATTTAAAGTGACAGCAGAGTTAAAAAAACATGTAATAATTTGTAAACCTTTATAACTTTTGCAATACAGTACAGTTTTTATTGTTTTTCTTTTTTTATGGGTAGGTATTGGAATGAGGAATGTACTCCAATAAAAAAATTTGGCAAAAGATTTAAGAGATTTTCTGTATTCAATTTGAAGTGACAGCAGAGTTAAAAAAACATGTAATAATTTTTAAACCTTTATAACTTTTGCAATACAATACAGTTTTTATTGTTTTTCTTTTTCCATGGGTAGGTATTGTAATGACGAATTTACTGCAACAAAAAAATTTGGCAAAAGATTTAAGACATTTTCTGTATTCAATTTAAAGTGACAGCAGAGTTAAAAAAACATGTAATAATTTTTAAACCATTATAACTTTTGCAATACAGTACAGTTTTTATTGTTTTTTTTTTTTTTTGGGTAGGTATTTTAATGAGGAATCTACTGCAATATAAAAATTTGGCAAAAGATTTAAGAGATTTTCTGTATTCAATTTAAAGTGACAGCAGAGTTAGAAAGACATGTAATATTTTTTAAACCTTTATAACTTTTGCAATACAATACATTTTTTATTGTTTTTCTTTTTTCATGGGTAGGTATTGTAATGACGAATCTACTCCAATAAAAATATTTGGCAAAAGATTTAAGAGATTTTTTGTATTCAATTTAAAGTGACAGCAGAGTTAGAAGTACATGTAATAATTTTTAAACCTTTATAACTTTTGCAATACAATACATTTTTTATTGTTTTTTTCTTTTGATGCGTACGTACTGTAATGAGGAATGTACTCCAATAAGAAAAATTAGTAAAACATTTCAGAGTTTTTCTCTATCCAATATAAAGTGACAGCAGAGTTAGGAAGACAGGTAATAATTTTTAAACCTTTATAACTTTTGCAATACAATGCATTTTTTATTGTTTTTCTTTTTTCATGGGTAGGTATTGTAATGAGGAATGTTCTCCAGTAAAGAAAATTAGTGAAACATTTAAGAGGTTTTCTCTATCCAATTTAAAGTGACAGCAGAGTTAAAAAATCATGTTGTAATTTTAAACATTCATACTTTTGCAATACAAAACATTTTTGAACATTTTTTTTCATGTGTAGATGTTGTAATTTTTTTGATGAGGAGCTCTTGGATTTTAATAATAAGAGGATGTTTTCTTGAAATTCACGTATTTCTCAAATTCTCGTAGAGGATAATTTGTGTATTTTCCAAATTTACTTAGGCCATAACTTATGAATTTCTTGAAATTTACGTAGGACTTAATTCATCTATTTCTTGTATTATGTGATATTTGTCACTAACTGAATGATGACGTGAATATAATTTTTCATTCTTTGTTGAATCTTTATTATGTATGTTCTTGTAATTAAGAATGTTGTAATAAAAATATGCAACATATACTAAACATAAATTTAATACATACATGAATAACGTAGTTTTGAATACATGATAAAAGTTTATTATTTCAACAATGACGAATTATTAAATTATGAAAAATTGGAGTATTAATAAGACATGAAAAATAAAATAAAAATGAATTAGTCATGTGCTTCAATTGACTTTAAAATCCAACAATATATGAATAATAGACATGGAATTGTTAAAACTATCAAATCCATGTAAATTTCACATACAAACATGAATGGAGGAGAGAATGTATTTTTGTCACCAACATTGGTGCTACATAGCACCAACATACGAGTTTGGTGTTTTTTGCAAAATTTGATTGGTGGCAAAATGTGATGGTTTGTACTAGTGTTAGGAGTCTCTAGAAACTACACAGCAATAAATGACGATCTCTGCAAATCATCAATATCAAACATCTCATATCTCAATCTTAGAAGCTCTAATAGCATTTACTCCTACGGTCAAATAGTATAATCCAAACTATGAAAGGAACTGTTGTTCTCATTAACAAATTACTCATATTGCTACTGAACAATGACTGGATGTGAACGATGAAGATATGCCCCAAACAACACATCTGAGGACCTGCAAATAAACAACAAAATTCATAGTTAATTCATACAAGCTAAGATATGCTAGAATTAGACATAGATAAAATAAAGTAATATAATAATAGGAATTGTGCACGCATGCTTATTTGAACAAATTTTCTATATGTACTCTCTTAACCCCTAAATGTACCAAGGGGTCCTTTGAAATGACAGTTTGAGAAAAAGCATCACAGTCTACTATTTAGAAAAATACTTTGGACTAGTTGTAAAGGACCAAAATCCTACTAGTAGTTAGACACAGATAAAGGAATGAGCTGCCACCTTTAAATGTACAAGGTTTATCTTCCTGGCGGAAAGCAATCATATTTCATTGGCCCGATCCTTCGAAACAAAGCAGAGGCAGGCATAAGCACCACTCTGTCTGTCTACTTTTTGCCATCAACACATGTGTGCCAAACAATCTCTTTCATCTGCTCATCTTTTTCCGAACACAGAAAAGCCAGCTTCAGTGGACTAAAAAGAGTCCACAACAACTGAGATTCTCTGCTCACTTTCATTGCTGACACGAGTCCCAGCCTGAATCATAGCCCACATCACACAACTCCATGAGTTACAATGTCCAAGCTATTCAGGACCCGCCCTCGCACACCCGGCGTTCAATCTGAATGCAATGAAGTCCTATTTTAACTATACAGGGCCCTAGTGTATTTATTAACCCCTAAGGGACCAAGGATTCATGGTTTTAAAATGACAAATTCAATCAATCATATTGTGAAAAATATAATTCAGATGGGACCAAAATTTTGATCACCAAAATCAATGAAGAGTATTTCATGCATTGGTCAAAAACAAATGAATTTCAACAAAAGGAAGCCCACATAGGACTTCCTCAAAAGTGCTAATACAAACATGAGTTTCAGTTTGGGCTTCTTTGTTCTTTAACCCCTAAAGGTCCTCACCTCTTTTGTAAAAGTCAAAGCACTATAATTTGCATACTTGAAATATCACATTGCATGATTTATAAATTTTAATAGATAGTCATCAACATTATGAAGGTATGACAAAATTTTCAACGTGATTGTGAGATATTTTGAATATTTACAAATTTTATCATGTAAACAAGGTGAAAATTCAAAATAAATATATTTTTGTCGAATTTAATATCAAAAATTATATTTAAGGTAGAAAAAAGTTATATCTACAAGGAGTAAAAAATTGAAAGTGAAGAAATTAAAAGAGACCTATGATTGGAGCATTTTTAGAAAGCCCTTTGTATTTTGGGCACTCAAAATTCAAATTTCTCGACGGTGAATTTTTTTCAAATGAAGTCTATTCTCCAATCCCAATGGTCAAAAGATGTATCATATCTTAACTTAAACATCTAATGAAAACACCAACCACAATAAAGCTAAAATACTTGATTTTTGGGGCGTTTGACAAAAAATCAAGCATAATATGGTTGATTGGGCACTTCGGGGTTAAGGGTTACAAACCAAATCTCAATGAGACCAACCCGTGGGGAAACGTTATTTGTAAAATAATTAATAGAACCTAAGCAGAAAGGCCTACACGGCCAATTCTGCAAATTGAATTGGACAATTAGTCAAATTAAAATTTTGATCTTCTGCACATAGGACCCATGTGTGCAACAGTGTACCATTGATGTGCATCCTATTACCTGAATCTTGGTGGCCCAATGCGTGCGAATCGCTATGTAATCTCTTAACAGCCCAACCAAGCACCGACCGAGCAATTTGGTGTGAGGAGCCAAGAGAGGAAGGAGTACAACACTATCAGAGGCGCTGGAGGAGCCTTCTTTTGAGCATGCAAATGCATATGTCTTCACACCAGCGTGAGCTCCTAATATACTCACTTGTACCTGCCATGGAAGAATTTGCAATATCCAAACACGTTTACAACCTCCACTGGGGTCACCGGTTTTCATATAATATCTTTCTTATCGAAATAAAAGCAGTCAATCATTGAAAAAGAACAAGATAATTGGGAAAAAGTACACAATCTTGCAGAAATAATAACCAGTTCTGAAACAGATAGAATTAAAACACCACTATAAAACAGACTGACAGGTAGAGATTCTACCTTACAGCCAACCCATTATGGGTAGGAAGGTATGCGAAGATCCGCCCATTTAGACAATGGACGTGAAATAAGGGCCTCCACTCGCTGCATAATACCCCGATCTCCACCAGCAACCCCGCTAGTGATTATCCGTCACACCAAAAAGTCCATCCACGAAAATGTCAAAACTTCGCGCCTCCAAAATGTGGCTGGGTGGTTGTAACAAAGCTGAAGCACACAAGCAACAAAATCTATAGAACAGGCACCGAACCCCTAAAGGACCAAAGATTCATGATTTCAAAATGACAGCTTCAATTGATCATATTGTGAAAAGTTTAATTCAAATGGGATCAGTTTTTATATCAACAAAATCATTGAAGAACATTGCGTACATTGATCAAAAACAAAAAAAAAATTGAACTAAAAGAAGTCCACGTAGGACTTACTCAAAAATGTTAAAAAAGCATCAAGGACAACATTGGGCTTCTAAGGGTTGACCAATGCAAAAGAAAATCCACCCTTGCAGCGGTACATACCCTGGCGGCCAGTCTTGATCCTACAGCAATAAGAAGGGGACCCGCAGACGGCTCAAGAGCCGTTCGTACGGCTAATACCAGTTGAGCCTGATATAAGAATGCAAAATTAGTGTCTTGATTGATTTTGCCACGAAATGGCTTAAACATACAATTCAACAGCAAACGTAGACAAGAGAGTCAAATAGATGCTTGAGAACGGACACTATCAATTATAATGCTAATTACCTGGTATTGTTCAAGCAGAAGGTGGCCTTAAACATAGGATCGTCAGTCTTCCCGAACTGCACAACAAGCCCATATTCAGCCTAGACTTCCACTTCATAGATGAAGTCTGCTAAAGACTTCACAAATTCTGATAAGTGAGAATAGAAATTGGCTACCAAGAAGAAAGGAGAGAAGTGAGGATATCAACTTTTACAGCTTCCATATATAAGCCATACCTTGTCAAGAATGGTATCCAAAAGCTCTACACCTGTAGGCCTCACACTCTCCACACTTCCCGTGGCAACCTGTATTGATAACACCGTAAGCAGGGTGCATGATGTGCTGTGTCGAGATAAGGCAGTTGATCACTTAAGTTCTCATATTCACCAAACCACATCAATGCTAAAGTTAAATGCAACAGTATTAGAATCATCACAAAGAGCTGGAATCCAAGATTTGACTCAAGCACCGCACCTGGTAAGCAAGAGCAACCAACTCCCCAAGATGGAGTACCAGATAATGTCCATCTTTTTGTTCTTCAGCTATCACAAGATTAAAATGAGCAGGATCTCCTCCAACAGCATTGGGTAGCCGGCTCAAACATCTGAGCAAACGTGATAAACACAGAAAACTTTACCTACTGTATTAGACAGTGAAAAACCGGTAGAACACACTTGCAAGCTCAAGAGACCACTGGCAAGCATATATGAACATTGGATCAGTTTCACAGTGGTGAGAAACGTACTCTGCAGCAAAGAGGCGAGTTTTGTAGCGAGGCAGGTTGGCTTCCAAGCCTTTGCTTTCACTTTTTTTCAACTCTTTCCCTCATACCTTCGTCATATTCACCCATGGGTACATGATCTACTTGACTAGCATCGAAGCGATCACTTGAAGATTCCTCGTACGCCTGGAAACCAGATCCTGCTTGCTTGGTGGCTGCAGTTGCTAGAACCTACACAGAGAAGATCTTAGAGATGCTCTGCTAATAAAAGGAGCATATTAAAAGAATACTACACGGAATGTATAGCTCAAGGGTGAATTTCAACAGCTACACACATGAAATCACCATTTATTACAATAAAAAATCAGGAAAATCACCGATAATCAACAATCAGAAGACCCCATGAAGCACGACTAAAATTCACATTCATGTAATATCCCTAATGCCCACATGAAGGTCGAAAACCCCATTGCAGACAAACAAGTCATACAGAACCCTCACATCACACGTTAAAGATTTACATTTATAAAATCTATGAATTAACATAAAAGCCACATACAGGACATAAGTGCTCACCACAGTGCGACACAAATGCAGCCATCGTGAAGGAAAAGAAGGACAAGCCGCCTCCAGTAATCTCTGCAGCGTCTGGCGTACGCTCCGAATAATCCTAAAGAATGAAAAGCCAGTAACTCATGACTGTATCCAAACGAGTAGAAAATGAAAGACGAAACAAAAGTAATGTGAAAGGAACTTGGTAGTGAGTGATGCAAGGTGTAAAACCTTTCATCGGTTTCAGAGTCCAACATAGTGAAAAGGTCTTCTTCAATATGTTCTTCTACTAGAGAAACCTGCACAAATGAATGTTGAAGTCAATCCCGACTGATTAATACGTTATGAATAGGGAGCTCTCGCATAGCTAAAAGACTTAGCATCTTTTACTAGTTACTATACAAATTACACCTGATACTGTAGGCCACTGTGATTCTTCAACTACACAATTATTTTTTGAGTACTTGATGGATCATAATATTCAGATGAGAGCTTAGGAATCAATGACATACAGAATCTCGTTCTGAAAGATGCCTCAAAAAATGGCAACCGCAGCTTCCCGAAGTGTTGGCTTTATTCAGAAAGCCAAAATTCATGTTAGAAGTGGCAACATCAGAAACTGAACTTAACAGAAATAAAGAAAAAATCTACAATAAGGTCCTATTTCAAGTGCTTTTTAAGTCATGAAATGAGAAAAGCTGAGTGGAGACATCTTGGCTATTTGCTCATACGGAAACTTACTTGTCTTGATGATAAAGTGGGACGTAGCGTCTGCACATGCGAACTCACAGACACAGCTTTGGGTGCAAAAAGTGCCAATTGCTGAGTAAACCTCACACATCTGGAAAAACGACAATATATCAGGGAAATGGATGAAAGTCTTGAAGATTAGAAATAACGTCAATGCAGGTGAAGGGATTCGGCATGGAAGAGACTCACTCCAACAATGCAGCTGGCATTTCTCCAGTGTTTATTTGAGCAACCACAGACTGCATACAATCGAATTCCCCACTTAGAAAATATTAGATCCAAGTAGCAGTCAGGTATACAAAATTTCAGAAGACGGCACTGATGAATCCCTACCTTCGACAACACTAATCCTAAGTTGGGCCCATTATCATCACCAACCACATTGATGTCCAATATTTACCTTGCACCGCATGAAGAACGAACTAGATGGAGATAACTCGGGTCCAAGCACTGCACGTACGAAACTCTTCAAAGTTATTAACTCTTCAATGAAAACTGAATATATTCTGGCATAAGCTGAGCCTAATTACACTCTTGACGGTTGAATTACAGCAAGCACGGATGCTCAGTTCATCTAGTAGTTGACTAGAAAAATCCTAATTTCCTTCAGCAAATTCTATCGGCAACTTAGTCCCTTTCTGTTGCTTCTAACCAAAGTCTCATTCGACGAGGTAATCAATGCTCCAGAAACTGAACAGTTCGATAATTTTGACGAACGATTTCGACAAAAATTAAGAATTGCAAAAGAGCAGTGCACAATAAAATAAAACAACAATGAGCTGAAGAAAAGAGAGATTTACGTGAGCCTCAAACATATGTCCATTTTCCTGCACAGCTTCAGGAGCTACAATTCTCGGGGGGTGCCCTGTACTAAACATGTACGAGTATACGTGAGTGCACAGAAAGGGTATTAATTTGAACATTGCCGTATTACGTATACATACAATAAACACATTTAGAACTGTAAATATTCACTTATATTTACACTAAACGTATATTTAAAATGGAATATATTTGTATACAAAGGTATTTAGACATGTAACCTCTCGTATAAAGAGGGTTTTTAGGAAGGGTCATGAACGCACGTGATTCTCAAACATAATGTAGAGTGCACCCCCCGAGCTACGATTCTTCCAATAACTCTGCAGTATCAAGGAGATGATGCTGCGTCGCTGATGAGCCATCAGTTGAAAAGAGAGAGTGCAGGGAGCTACAGTTACTTCGGAATGCAAGAGCGTGCGTTTCATGAGAGCCCAGTGAGCCACCACCAAGACCACTTGTATGGTCAACTCCAAAACTCCCCGGCTCGCCACTACAACAACCATAACATTGTTGCAAGGGATATGGAATTGCTGCAGCTGACATTAAACCAAGGCAATGCGAGCATCGAAGGAGCACACACCAGAGTAGCGCCCGCATCCAATCTGTTGGAAACAAGCTACTCCACAGCTTGCTCGAAGCCTGTGACGACGGTGTGAGATCGCAACTGGCTGGCCACCACCTGAGAGCGACGCACAATCCGTGTCATCTCGAATCAATTCCCTAGTACAAAATCTGACCAAGCGGCAGGACACACATGCACACAGCTTGGAGCAAGACCCATTCCTCTCAAGAATGACTCCTTGAAGCAAAACGGGACAAGTTGCAACCCACGATACTTTCTATAACATCGGCCCCATCAGTCTGAACTCAACGTTCCTTTGGATTTGTCATTCAGTGTATCAATGATCATTGGATTTATCATATTTTTGATTACTACTTTTTAATTAATTCTTCAAGGTTTCCATTTGAAATTCAGTTTAAGATCCCAAATTAAAAAAATTATAAATCGTATAATCGTAATAAATTTGGAATGATATGCACTATGAGATGGTATAATTTTCATAATTTGATTCTGCTTATCCTAAAAATCATTTTTTACAGCTCACTTTTTGAACTAAGAATGAAACATGACATAAACCAATTCTAGTAGGACTATATACCTACTAAAACCTCTAACCATTTATAGAAAAAATGTAGGAAAATGAACATAAGAATGTCGGTAAAAATCTACCAAATTTTGTGGGACCAAAGTAAGTTTATACAAAACATTATATATATTTTGAAAATTACTATTAATAATCTTTGAAAGTGGAGTTTTAAATTTCAGGAGGGAGAATCATTCAAGTTTTTCACAGTTAACTGTGTGGATTGATCACCGACGTACTTGAAGAAGTTGAACATGCGGGTGCTGGAGTCAAAGTCGATGTCGGAGGTTTGGTCCAGAGCCGATTTCATGTGATACAACCAGCGAGCGGCGGCTCTCTCGGTGACGGGATACGGCCCATGGCGTGCAATGAGGGCGGTGTGGCCTTTTCTCTCAGCATACAAACGGGGGCCTCCCATCCTCTGAATGAAGAACTCGTACTGGTTCTGGATGGCATCGTCCTTGGTGGCATTTGCAAAGATGCTTCGAAACCATTGCTGCTCGTCACTGTACATACTGCACGCACCCCATTGAAAGTACGTACATCTAGAGCATGTCAGTACGCACTAGCTTCATTAATTTCTCAACTACATAACTGTACCATAATTACCGCTGAAAACTTACATGAGAAGATAGAAAGAAACTCATCATCCGATGAAATCGGCAGTGGGAAGGACAACTTGAATTGGTTATTCAAATCAGTTGCTTGCTTGTTGTAGAAATTAGTGGACAGCTGCACAAATGTGTCAAAACCAAGCCTGTCGTATAAATTAACATCATCAATGGCTTCGGCATCTTCCTGTTTCACCCCACTCATGCATGACGCTTGTCTCTGCAACGCCTGCATTTTGGTAACTAACTGTAACCCGAGTCCAATATATTACACAAACTTGATTCACCACATTCATGCACTCGCTTGAGGCCTCCTTCCAGCAAGGCAACTGACAGTCTTCTGATTCACCTGGAGGAAACTACATCTGTTACTTACCCCTCAGCACATATAAAATACACCTCTACTAGCGAAGTCTTCGATCAGCTAACTTGTGAATCTCTAGAACAGCACATTATTCAGAGGGTGAGAGAACAACGACTAGCTGTTATATATAACGTTGAAAAACTCTTCTCGGCATATGTATAATATTGAATCAGGAATCTAGCTCGATAACTACGTGCAGTGCAACCACTCAATATATCGAAAAAGAAACCAGGAAGTTAATTGGATGTACCTTCTCATGCACTCAAATAATACGTAAACTGGTGGTGACAGGACATGAGGTATATATATATAGAAGCGTAGAATTAATATTTTAGAGCTAATATCGAATCCTTTTTGCAAAATAGACATAGCCTAAATTGACGATTGCGTCAGCTCAAAAGATTGACGATTACGTCAGCTCAAAAAATGTTTGAGGTCTACTGCAGCAAAGCAACTCGAGCCTTGCCAACAATCTTTAAGCTTTGAATAGGCACACGATTATCAAACTTTTGAATATGATATGCTTCATAGACTCTGGTAGCTGTAAACGCATGCGGCAGGTTTCAAAAGTTAAACAACTGAACTAAAGGCAAGAACGAATAGACATTGAAAAAATCAGCTCTCGTTTCTCAAGAAAAAACAAAAACAAAAGCCATGGAATTTTTTTCCAGACTCCAGAACATAAATTCATAAGGAAGAGGAACGTACGAATGCCGGCGCCAGCTGCAGCTGCCTGAGGGCCAGCTTGACCTGAATTGCCTTCCAAGGCCGTAGCACCCCCAACAAAATGAAGCAAGGGCCGACATAGCCAAAAGTTCCTTCTTCCCTGACAACTGCCACGGCTGTCAATGTGTGGCCGCAGCCTGGACCCGGTCCATCGTCTCGTTTCTCGCATCTTGCGGTTCCAGCCTTGTAAGCAGGCGCTGGCCGTGGCCCGGCGAGTAGCCATTTTCTCAACCACGTCGGCCTCGACGCCGTGCTCTTCCTTGCCCAGCCCGCCTCCCTACAGCACCGCCTCTTCTAACTCCTCTCATCAAAGCATTCAATCGTTCCACTTCAACAGCCGGCACCACATCCCCGTCATCACCTAGTTCTGGATGGAAGTCCTGAGCATTCAAATTCATAGGAGCTTGCAAACCAGCATATTGGACACCGATACCCAATGCTTGATCGTCTACGTCAGCCACTACCCGCCTGCTTCGTGGTTCTTTCTTTAGTACTACTCTCCACGCAGGTTCTCTAATGTCCTTCATGAAAAACACCTGAAAACAATGTTTCCGCATTTGTTAGTTATTTTAAAAATTTGTTCATATGGTATATTAAATATTTACTATTTTAGGCATTTCTTAATCCTTCACCTACTACTAACACAATTCAAATAGACAATTGTTTTTGTGAAATGGTGATCAACACAGTGTCATTGAATTATTCATTTCTCTAGACAAGGTTTTTGAAAGTGCGTTTTAACACTCAAATATCAATAATGTTATACAGTTCTCTGAAATGTTGAAGACTTGTAGTGGCTTAAATTGAAAAAAAGAAGCACATTACTCGTTTTTGAATGTTATGTTGACTCCAAAATTCAAGACTAAGAAGTTCAATTTAAACATACTTGTCGTACAGTCGACGAGAGGACATAGGGCTCCTGATGTATTCTGTCCCTGTCGTTGTATCGTACTAACTGAAAACCGTATTCATCTTCCTTCATAGCAGGCCGAATGCCTTCACCACCCCGTATCCAGTGTCCTCTCATTACAACCCATCTGCGTGCAGAGTATCTAACCACAATAATTTCTTTCAAAATTCCAAAGCGCACGGCTCCAGGGCCTCCACCATCATCGCCTCCAAATGTACTTGCTAATCCAAAATCACTCGTTACATACCCATTTTCGTTTTCATGTTCCAAAACCCGATAATGATTTCCAAATGCCCACATTTGCTTGTACGTTTCAGCTCTTCGGGATGGTAGATGAGACAACCTTCTAAGTTCGATATCCAAATCATCGCCTGCTGTCACGCATTGTTCCACATATTGTGAAAGCCAGTCAGCAAATTCTGGCATATTTTCTCTCAACGCCTCAGGATATCTTCTTGCAGCTTGACCTCTCAAGCCACGCGCTCTAGCACGAGTTTCATGCTCTTCCCTTGCTCTGGCTAAATTTATCTCGATCCTCGTGTACTCCCTGCTTATCAGCACCAAAGAATGTCATCAAATTGGTAGAAATAGTAAATTGTGGAAACAAAGGACCACAATCATGGAAATTATCTTCCTTGCATGGGAGCCTGGTCAAATCTACCCATACTACTCTTTGAAAAAACCCAAAAAATCCACCTCCAGCATAGTTTCATCACCACAAAGGTGTAGAATATTCATCAAAATTTAATGAAAACAGTAAAAGTGCTTAACATATGCTTTTTGACAACATTCTTTGTTCTCCACACAGTGATTTCACCCTACTCATCTAAGTAACATTCAAATACCTGAAGGCATTCGCAGTAGCAACTGAGTTCCGTATAATCCATGAATGAATCATATGTCTCTCTCGTATGGACAACAATTTTGGTGTTGATCCTCCAAGCAGAACTTCCCCAGCATCCTCCGGCTCTTCAGCATCGTCCCACACTTTTCGTAGCATCATGTCCTGTAATTCAAAATACTCTGAACAGAATCCTAAAGATTCGTAGTACGAGTAACCATTTGCAATAGCTGCTTCCGGTCTGGCTCGTGTGCGTACAAATGACTTCATAACAGCCAAGTACCTTTCTAATGGATAACACCAACAATTGCTAACAGGGCCGCATATTTCCATTTGATCTACCAAATGGATTACCAAATGCACGCTGATATCAAAAAAAGCTGGAGGAAACCAAATTTCGAGCAAACACATAGTTTCTGCCGCAAAAGTTTTCAGTTCATGCATTGCCCTTGGATCCGTGTTAATTACCTTCAAACACAATTGTTCAAATAATCTGCCGAGCATTATTATTGCTTGTCTGGGACGAGGATGCATCAAGTGCCTCAGACAGACTGGCAAAATATATTGGAGCATAATGTGAAAATCGTGACTCTTCATACTTCCCAGCTTCTTCTTAATAATGTGCTTCTTCAAATTAGCAGAGTATCCTGTTGGAACTGAAATGGAAGCAACTTGCTCGAGGAACTACCGTTGTTCATCAACTGTGAGAACATAGGGTGCAAGAGGCTTTACATAATTATCACCTTCAACCCCTCTTTGATGTATGTGTAAATGGGGTCTTATATCTTGTTCCTCGAGGTCACGCCTAACGGCAGCAGTGTCCTTTGACCCGAACAGAAATCCTAGAAGATTCTCGCAAACATTACGTTCCACATGCATCACGTCGATGAGATTTCGAATAGGGAGATCCTGCGGGCATAGAGTTTTCAAAGTATCACAAATACAATAATAACCATTTAGCGCTTCCAACAAGATGCCCTTTATTTCTAGCAAATAGCTTCCTAAATCACCCAAATAGAATCACATAGTTTGATGTAATTCGTACATAAAAAAGGACAATACGTACATGCCAAAATAAATGCAAACAATGTAATATCAATCTATTGATGCATGTCACATAATTCACAAGAGAGAGTTTAGGAGTTCTCACTCGCCAATACGGTAGCTGGAACAATGCCGACACACGTTTCAATCCGTGTCGCTTAGCTGGGTTTGCTCGATCCTGTTGATTTCCCCCTTGATCTACAAATTGTTCACTCTCGCGGCCCCACTGGATAACATCGTTTGGCATGAGTGGTGGAGGAGGACCCATGTTCTCAGCTTTACCATCAAAAGCAGCATAGTCGCCACGGAATAAATGGTTCATTTCAAGGTATCTCCGTTGCTGATTACAAAACACATTTTTGTTCAAATATTTAGAGTGGCGTGAATCCGTGTATGGACCGCACACTGGGCAACCTTTATACCCACTTACTGCACATCCTGCTACAGTCCCATAAGCCGGTAAGTCGTGTAAAGTCCATAAAAGTATTGCCCGTAAATCAAAAGAATGACATCCTCCATGGGCTGCAGCATCTCTAGTTTGGATACCCTCTGGTCTCCACAACAATTTTAATTCATCAAGGAGAGGTTGTAAACAGCGTAGTAGGAAGGCAGGGTCGGCACTTTCATGTCGAATAATTAATTAAAGTTTGAAAAGTAGGGGTCGGCACTTTCAAAAATAATTATTAAAAATTCGGCTATTAATAACTAACATTGAATTTTACTAGCGGCTACACGTTTTCCTTTGTTTTTTGTCAACAATTTTTGTTGACTTCATTTTTGTTGATTTCGACAAAATACTTGATAAATTTATTTATTTTTTCGGCATTTTTTTGGGGAATTATTTTCTGCCGACCCTGCCTTCCTCGTACGGGAAGTGTCAAACGCACGACCTGTCACAATCTCTTTGCCGGGAATCAACAACGATAACATGATGAAATATTTTTTTGTTACAAGCCAAGGGGGGAGATTATAGTTCAGAAGCACCACAGGGGTTAGGTTGTGTGTGCTACGATTCTCCGAAAATGGATTTATTCCATCTGTGCCAAGTCCCAAACGAATATTTCTTAACTCCATCGTAAATTCAGGGTACTTCTCATCCACGAACTTCCATTGCTTAGAATCTGCAATGTGCCTAACCATTCCATCTGCGCTTTTGTTGTTTACATACCATGTCTGAAGAGCTGCAAGTTTGCGCGTGCTGAACATACGCTGTAACCTCGGAATGATGGGAAAATGCCTGAGATTTTTAGTTGGTACATACGACCTTCCCGATAGTTTGTAACGCCCCTCGCCACAATCTGGACATACCTCTGCGTCTGCAAGGTCATCTTTAAACAATACACATCCTTTAGGACATGCATGGATTATATTGTAAGATAATCCAAGCCTATTCAAAGCTTTCGTAGCCTGATATTCCGTCTGCGGGAGGCTATTCAATCTGGGTAGGATACACTTGCTCAGAATCATGAGCAGCTCATTTATGAAAACACTGCTACATCCATGTGTTCGACAACAATTCAAAACCAAAAGAGTGGCGCATAAAGATGACAACGAGGAACCTTCAAATAACGGAATAGTTGATGTCACATCAATCGTTGGATTTTCACCAAACCTGTGAATGGGGACTCGGCCAAGCAATTCATCGATAGCCTCCTCCTCGTCAATGAAATCTTCCTCAGATTCCGAATCAGAGTAGTCAGAAGAATCCTGCTCATCAACGGCGTCGATGTAGATGTCGTCGTCGCTATCAGAGGCATCACCACCGACATCTTCAGGCGGGCATTCCGCAACATTCCTTTGGTTTCTTCTATCTGGTGTCCGTACCTCATGATCGTTGTACAAATCCTCATGCTCATCCATGAAATGAAACTCTGGCCCCCTTTGTTCGGGGATCCCTTCAAAAATATTGTTTAAATTATCGTTTTCTTCAACATCTTCATGGTCCTCATCATTAAGTGCTGCTTCCAAAACTGCATCGGCTTGAATTTCATCGCCAAACGCCAAAAAGTCTCTTACCATATGCGCTAAACCAACCCCACAATCTAGAGGTAGTTCACGGTCTGGTTCCTGAAAACCATAAAATGCTCGTCTATTGTTGCCTACGTGTGCCTCCCACTCATCATCTAAAGAATCTCGTCCATCCCCCTAAAAGTAAATGATCAATTAACAAGTAGTTAATTACACATAATTTAAATATAATGTGACCAAATAAGATGACCTACAATAGGATTAAAGAGTACCTCGGTCCAGCCCCTCAAAGAATTGTGTCTCCCCAAAGATTTCCAATGACGATAAATAGTTCGTCTGTGCATCTCTCGCCGACGCCCACCACATAGATTGCATGGACATTTGTATGCACGTTTCCCATCTCTTGTTGCTCTAGCTTCGTCACGTCCCCAAAGCTTGTAATCACGTTGTTGGATCCGCATAGGGTCGTTTAACGGCAAACGGTGATTAGCCTCCCCCTCCATTTCGGAAAACCTGACGAAGACATATCTAAACATTAGGAATTCATTCAACACAATAGAATGAGAAATAACATAACATTCAGAGGTGCCAATCATGAGATAATTTTAAAGATCACACCATAGGCGACTTCTCTTTGTACACATGCCACCAACCGTTCCCCTAAGCCTATAGCACGCTGTAAAACAACCAAATTCTGCCGCATCATCTGCGCCAGAGCCATTCCTACAGCATCCATTTCATAACAACCACCTGAATCAATTCCCGTAATACTCTACATCCACCGCATCCTGAATCCAATCAATCTCTCATCCCTACGCCACTCTCAGATCTCTCCAAGTCCTCCTGCACACCAACAACCAGTCTCCGACTTCAAATTTCAACTCCTACAGCGTCCACTGTATTTTCTGTAACGTAAGGAAATTGAACCCCCTGCTGTAAACCATCTGTTTGTGTGAAAAATGACACAAACGACACTGTTGATCTTGTAGTATGGAACAAGAGCTTCTAAATGATGTCTTGCAATCAGACAACCAAGATAAATTAAGAAAATGCCACCGTTGCAAAGTGCAGTGGTGCAAATGGCCATATTGGGCGTTGTACACTCTTATTAACCAGATCCTGTCTTCCGAAACCCTAAAACTCAATCTAGTCCACCACGCTACACAACCTAGAGCACGACTGTTGAACTAATCAAAACCTTGATTAATCACTTCCCGCCACTTCAGAACTGGTATTAACTGCCCTCCTCAATCAACCCATCCATCCTCCTGGAAGTTCTCGAGACGGATGGGCAGGCCACGGCCTCACAAATGGCAATATTAGTATCATTCCTCACAATTCAACAACCTTTCTGCAGGCTTGTTTTCTAGTGAAAGTGAAGGTAGACATGGTAATAAACAGACACTACAACTTACAAGTCATGACTATTTATTGAGTTCATCTTTAGCACAGTGCTCAATCATGGCAGAGACGCACATTATAAATTTTAAAGCTGACAACATCATACTTGAGTGCACCACTTTGCCAATAGAAACCATAGTCATTTGACCTCTACCACCCTGGTCACGAACTCAGAATACGTGCACCAGTTATCATATTGGCCATCGCACAGTACTGCTTTGACACACTGGACACCAGAAGTGCACTTCAGCTTACCAGCTTTGATTCCTCAATGCTGCCGGTACCCTTCGCCCGTTTTAACTCCCTCTGCACTTTCTTTGTGGCAGTCCCCAGACGAGTGATTTCTGTAACCTGAGGGCAAATAACATCTAGTATAAATCGGATGCACACTTTGAATCTTTGCAGCATTCATCAAACATCTAGAAAGTAAAAAAATTGAAAGGAACTCAGCCTGAATAACACGTCCTGACAAAAAATCGCCCATAACATGGTGCTTGGAGAACACGAAATTCATGAACAACTACGTGAGCAAGAATGACAATACCAAAGTGGCCAAGAGTGACATGACCCATGCCTGCCCGTCTATTAAATACTCCCACAATCATCTGATCTCAACAAGAGTTGTGCAGCAAGTTCCCGCAAGAGGCCGAATTTTATATCACCAGAATCAGGGAACACCATTGCATGTGCTGGTCGAAATTGAAAAGTTGCTACTCAAAACTGCTACGAATATCACATGGGACCCAATTTGGGCTGAAGATGTGTACCAAGCCTTGATTGCTTTCCACCAAGGAACCTGGCTCCTCCTGCGCCAAAATTAGTTCCAGCACCAATGTCTGCGACTGAAGCCTCACGTGATTGGACGGAGGCAAGTGAAGTGCGAGAGAGAATAGTTCAAGAGGGTCTGCAAATCTATGACCGCGCAGAATTTTCCATTGGTCGCAAAATTGGAGAAGGGGCTGTGATACGCATTTGGTTCCAGGTATGGCGAAATGAAGGTTGGGCAATCCTCCACACTCAACTGCAAACCCCAAAGTGATGAGCAAACTGGTATCTGTCCTATGAAATCTAAACCCTAGAGCACGGCTTTTGACACGATCTATAACCCCGATTACAGAAACTCCAGGGCAATGCAATTCACGAATTTTTTCGAAAAACAAAAAAAATCCTCTGAAACATCATTCCTCCGTCTCCATTAAACGACGCAATCTCATTCTCGAACCTAATAACGAGAAGACGAATGCCACACGGAAGCAGAATGGCCCAAGGGTAGGAGACCCCCCCCATCTCCTGCCAAACGTAAAGGAGAGAGACGAAATCACTGCCGTTGAATCTAGATGAACATCGACGGACAAGGAAAGTGGTTACGAGGCCAAGTCAGTGCGAGCAATCCTTACAGTCCATCCTAACACCTTCACAGATCGGATGGTTTCAAACAGTACCACACTAATAAAATACTAATGAACCTATATTCTACTTTATGTCAAACAGGGAGTCATTACCATGCAAAATGTTCGAAGACTAAGGGCCTCTTTACACTAGAGGCGAGAAGTCGTGAAGAGAGAAATTTCAACCAATGGGAGGCCTAAAAATCGAGAAGACCAAAGAATGTCACTTTAAACCCGAAATTTTCAGTCCAAGGGACTAAGGGATGAGAAAATGACATGAACAACACTTTTGTCCTTCGTGCCAAGAAAAATAGACATTTTTGAAGGCCCTCGGATTTTCCGTCAAGCCCACCTCAAGAGGTGGGTCTAACGCAAAATCCAAGGGCCGTCAAGCCAAAATTCTCACAATCAATCGTTTTTTATCTTTTAAGAAACATGTAAGAACTTTACTTTTTAAGACTATTGCATGTAAGGAAAACTTTCTTAGTTCAATAAGGAATAAGATGTAAATCAACATTTGACTAAAAAAAACAACCAAGCATGGCCCCACAGGGCTCCTTGCAAGCATAAGGGTTAACTAACAAAATGTAACTTGCCGAGTCTAGTTTCTAAACTAGTTTGAATATTTTTTAAACTCTGAAATTGATGGTTTTATTCAAAGTACAAGTGTGGTGACCATTACTGAAACAAAACGGTCTATAGAAATTATAAATTTGGATACATGGATGATTTTCGTTTACTAAAATTTTCTTCATTTTATTTTACACCTTTGATAAAAAGAACCAAGATCTTAAATTTTTTTGGTGAATCACTACAACATGAAATGAGCATAAAATTTTCACAAATCTTCCCCTTACTAATGATTTGTCACATGCATGAAGCTAACTTCCCATAAAAGCAGTAAAATTTTCACATAGCAAAAAGTGCATGAAAAATGAGAAAATGTGGATGAGATTTGTACATCATTCAAAAAATTGACGCTTATGGAGTTTATGGTTAACCCCTAAGTATTTAAAGAGGCAAATATGAATAAATTTGATCGCTCTCTCATTCAGACACTGATATTCACCTAATTGTTAATTTCAAATCAAAATAATCCCAAATACAAAAGTGTGGGAGTTATCTTCAGAATTTTAATCAAATTTGCTATTCTTCAAAATTGTTAAAATTGCACTTTTATAGCACTTTAAAGCCCAGACCTCTGATGATATGGGTTACGCCTTGACAACTTGATTTGAAATTCAACTTGGTGCAATCAATAAATAAATATATATATGACGTATACCTTCACCGTCTTTGTTCCTCATCCTCAGGACATTCGTACTTTCTGAGAAATATGGATTCAATTGAATTGATTCTGAAGTTTTCCCCCGTCTCTATATCCCCCGGTGGTCTTGAATGCAAGACCCCTCCAAGACCACTGTTCATGCCCCCCCCCCCCTTTTCTGAAATTTCCAATTTGGGGACCTTCGGTGGTTTTTTTGGCAATTTTTTTTGCAAATTTGGGCCCTACGGCCTCAAATTACCCTCGGGGCACCTATTTGGGAATAAAAAACCATTGGAGGAGGGAGTTGTTTTTTAAAGTGAGCCCTGACAAGGACAAAAATAGGGGCACTTTTGTCCCCATTCATTCAAGACCACCGGAGGATTTATCGAAATCCGAAGTTTCCTACTTAGTTTGAGTTAATTTGATTACCCCTTCAATTTTAGGGAATGGACCGAACCCTCATCTGGCTGTTGTTCGGAATGTATTTCCTTGCCGTTGAAGTCCATGTTGGACTGGCCTCGACCACCCCTCAATCACCGGCCTCCTCAAACCTCGTGGCTCGTGCATCGTCAAGCATGCCCACCTGGTTTCAAGCCGAAATTAGACCCCTCTTAAATTCGAGTGACTTGTCATATTTGCATCTTAAAATAAATTTCTAGAACTGAACAGGAAGACCCACGCCCGCATGGCCCACTAAGGTGGCTAGATCGTGGCCGTCCACCCGATTCAAGGGCTGAGATTGTGTGATTCTACTATCAAAGTCGCATTGACAAGAAGAAAAAGCTCATAGATTAATATGATGAATGCTGATTTTAACCCCGAAACGTCTCCCACCCTCTTCAGACTTAGAGAATTTCAAAGATGTCTTATAAATTGTAACTAAGAGGAATATTTTGAAGTTGATTATTGAATAATAGGTTGTACATTATGAATTTTTGATTCTATCCATATGGTTAAATCTATGATTGTTGTGACCAATACATGTGTATAAAATTTTGAACCTAAAATTCCAAATTCTCTTCTAATTAGATTACGTATAAGATATTGACAATTTGTACATGATATTTGTTGTGATTGGTTGAGAAGGAATACTCTAAGTGTACTGATTTTTGGATTTTTTTCGTTGCTTAATTTTATAGGTTAGTTATTTTAAGAGCACTTATACAATAAAAATGCATAAAATTTTGGATGAATTACTACAACATTAAAATGAAGCATAATTTTTTTACAAATCACCCCTTTCTAATTGGATCACACATGCATGAAGCTAACTTTCCATGAAATATATAATAAAAAATCCACGTTCCAAAAACTAAATCACGGATGCAAAAATTGTGTTTGATTTTGTACATCGTTTACTTTCTAGATGGTTGGACGTTTAGGAGTTTAGCCTCAAACTTCTTATAAATTTCAAAATCTACTCTCAAAAGAGGCATTGACCACTAAGGGTCTTTAGTTTTTTGGACCTAAAATCACCATTGCTTTTGATGTGTTATAGGTCTAAATGTAAGTGAGGTGTAGATATCTCCAGCGTACAATCTTATAACATACATGTTGCAGATCATGTGGATTGATTTTGGGGTCATTTAGCTATATAGATTGCAAGATCGTAGTGTTTTAGTGCTAAAAAAGGATGCTAATATTTTCCTATCAACATAATTAGAGGTGAAATTCGTTTTCACAATTACTTAAATGAAAAAATTCAACTAAAATCTCTTTTGGAGTGTGTTTGATCAAGGTCCCACACCATTCAAGTTGCGTTTGTGATTCTTCAACCCTCATTGCACTAATGAACCAAAATCTGACCGTAGTGGATGTGTGTAATATGTCAGGGTTGGCATCTCATGCCAATTAATTAAAAAAATTGCCCAAATGATATGGATATTCTCTAATGTTTTAGAGATATTTTATGAAATTCTTGTTTTCACCATAGAAAAAATTTAAAAGGTATGGAAAGCTTAGTGGTCTATCATTATAAGGTGTGTGAACATCATATTAAAAAAACACAATTTTTGAATGTTCTTTGTAAAGAGCCTATTATCCCTTATTTTTAAGTAAAAGCTAGAATTACGAGGTTCAGAATGTGGTATAGCTGCAGCTTCTAGTTTATAAGAACCAATAGCATTAACTTAATTCATTCAGTTCACCAAATATGTAATCCCAAACTTTGGGCTTGGACTCAACTGCACATTTCATTAAAAATATATATATACAATCTTAATATATTAACTACTTAAGGCCAAGCCTACGCTAATATAGGCTGATTTTTGTTGTAGTGTGCCCAAGAACAACAAGCCCAACTCCTAAATGTGAAGCGGTTGTTATCGTATGTGGGTAATAAGTTCAACTAAATTTTCATTAATAATATGTTATTTTATTATTTGACACAAAGAAAGGAACTCTTTACTGCAAGAAGAGAGAGGCAAAATACAAATACAAACCAACCCCGCCAAGGACCAACGAGGCCAGGGACACCTAGACATCACTATTCGAGCTAAATCTAGGACCTATAAGATTTCAGTATAGCTAAGCGTCGTCTCACTTAGCATAAAATCCACTTCTGTCATCCAAGGAACTTGCATTAACCCCTAAACATCCTCACTCATGTCCAAATTAGGCAGTTTTGCAAAGATGCACTATAAAATGCAACCAAGGGGGATATTTGAACTTGATGTATGAATAAAAGTTGTACATTATGAACTTCAAATTCTATTCATACAAATAGATCAGCGATTGTTATCACCAATACTTTTCTATAAAATTTGAAACTTAAAACTCAAAAATTTCTGACATTGCAAAAAATTACACGATAGATGAGAAAACGAAGTTTGCTTCTATACAACAGGGGTTAATAATTGACAGAATGCAGAACATTGATATCATATGTTGCAGAGAGTTTATGTATGAATTATTCCAGTCAAATGGTAAATATTCCCTGACGGTTCATTCATGGCCCATTCACACCAAGCCTCTGCCGCACTTGCATTCGCGTTCTCGAAATGGAGGAAGGTAAAATCCAAAAACAAAAAAATTATTGAAAGCCTTGTCTTTTCTTCATACAACTATTGTGCAACTACAATTCACTACCGCAAGTTGGGCCGTGCTCCTTTTTTGCGTTCCATTCCTTCTTGTCATGCGTTCAAGTAATTTCTCATTTCATATTTTATATTTCATGTTTCCCAATAGATTCCCTAAAAGTTACCTGACGCACGCATGGATGCTGAAGCTCTGCTATATGTGAATGTGCCTTCAGTGGTGGGGTACTGATCAATCAGATAAATCCAGTGTCTGGCACACGAATCTTCACAATCAACTAATTTAACCCCTAACTGCCTGAGCGTCCATTTTTTGGACGATATACAGATTTCATTCATAATTTCTCATCCGTCATGCACTTTTTGCAGTGTGGAATTTTTATTGTAGATTCTATGGGAAGTTAGCTTCATGCATATGTGATCCGATTAAAAAGGGGATGATTTATGAAAATTTTATGCCTCATTTCATGTAGTAGTGATTCACTCAAAATTTTGAAGATTTCAGTGTAAAAGTGCTGTTAAAAAAGTCAACTCATAAAATTAAGCAACCAAAAAATCTCCAAAAATCACTACACTTAGAGTATTACATTTCAACCAATCACAAAGAATTTCATCCTTATATTGTCAATATCTTATTCATAATTGAATTACAAAATAATGTTGAATTTCACCTTTCAAATTTTATACAAAATTATTGGTAATAGCACTCATAGATCTAACCATATGGATAGAATCTAAAATTCATAACGTACAACTTTTATTCATATATCAAGTTCAAAATATCCCTCTAGGTTGCATTTTATAATGCATCTTTGCAAAACTGCCGAATTTGGAGAGGGCTCTAGGCATTTAGGGGTTAACTTAAAAGCCAAGATTCACAGTTTTCATACTAAACTGGAGAGATAATTAGCATAGGCCGCCATTGGGCTCCATGCAGTTCATGCTCACTAATCTTAACCCTTTCAGGCGCCTGCGTCTAATATCTGGACGCTGAACAAATTTTGACTGTTCGACTTCTATCCAAACTGGACAGTTTTCATCCACCAAAATTTCTCATGATTCTTGTGCAAGTTGATTATTCTTTGTACGGTTTTGATTTTCAAAATAGGTTATTATGATTTTTGGAAAAAACAACACAAGTGGTTTATGTCAAGTTTCATTCTTAGTTCAAAAAGTGAGACCTTAGAGATGATTTTTCAAAATAAGTAGAATCAAATAATAGAAACCATACCATCTCGTAGTGCATGTTATTCCAATTTCATCACAATTTTTTTTTTTAAACTCCGTTAATTCATGATTTTTAATTGATTTTCAAGAGAAAACCTTGCAAAATCAATAAAAATAATATTGAAGAAATACATGATAAATCCAACCGTACAGATGTGATCTTCACATTGACATTTACAACTTTTATTTGTACATCAACTCCATTTTCAGTTTTTATCAAACATTTTATAACGAATTTTTGAAAACAGTGTTGAACTGGGACGTTAAAGGGTTAAGTTAAGTCACTAACTTACTGCCGTACCGTACTGGATGGAGTTTGGAGCCTGCAGGCTGCACCCTTCCCAAGACCCAAAGGCAATCAACTGGAACTTACCACGCTGATTATCTCGTTCAGTGAGTATTACACAAATTTTTAAGGTACGCACTATTTTGCCAATTTTTAAAATTAGTGAGGGTTGAAATGTTCTTAGAGTTACCAGTTGAGGCAATGTTTTATTTTAAAATGAATAAAATTAATTAAAATTTTCTGAAAGCCTAATAGGCGATCCAAAAAAAACCGGGAAAGAATATTTAGCGAAATCTTAAGTTTACAATCATATTTCGATAGAATTTCTTCATATTTTGGTAGTTTCTTCACAAAAAGAATGTAGAGAAAATATGGCAAAGATACCCACAATTTTCTCATTTTTTCATCATCAAAAGAGAAATTCCATATTTTCTAAAGAAATCTAGCAAATTTAGCCAGAAAAAACGTTGGGCTCAAGTCTTTATATCACGCTTATTTTACATTATATTGATATTTAGTATCATCTTCTTCTTCTTATTTTCCTTTCCTTGAAAGAGTGAGACTAAAAATAAATTGACTCCTAAAGGACTAAAGATTCATGGTTCTCCAATGACAAATTCAATCAATCATATCGAGAAAAGTATAATTCAAATGGGACCAAATTTTATATCACCAAGATCACTGAAGAACACTATATTTGATGGTCGAGAAACAAATAAATTGAACAAGAGGAAGTCCAGAAAAGACCTACCGAAATTGCTATAAATAACATGAGGCTTGATTTGGGCTTTTTGGTCCCTCAGGGGTTAAGTGCAAACTAAACGGAGAAACATATTAGCTCAAGTCCCAAATGAGGGCTAGGTGACATATTTAGTATTTATTAAAGCATGATTTCGTGGTCATAGGCCCGATCTTTAGGGGTCAAACCACCACGAACCTCAAACCACCAACATCTACAACTTTCAATTGTTGTAGGGAGGAAATGTAGGTTGTCGGTATATGGCTTAACGTTTGAGCAATTAATACATAAATCAAGTTATGAGAGGCTACATATCCTCTATGAAATGAAAGAAGGGTGTAAAGTTTAAATGAGATATTTTTGATATGGCAATTTAAAATAAATTGTGTCCCTTGAATTTACATTTTGTAAGACCACTTTTGATTGTTGACCATATGCGATAGAAAATCAATGTGGCTTATGAATTTGAATGAAAAAAATATTTTCATAATGTTTGACATACAATTATTGTTGTGTACAATTAAGCACTAGATCTTAGCGCAAAGGTAAAAAAATGGACACATTTCCCTTCAAACCCACACCGCTACATACCCCCACTGTAATTGCAATTACCACAAACTTTATTAGACAACTCCATTCACATGTATCATTGTTTAGTGACATATTTAAGTGTAACACTATCCATAGGGACATTGTTATGTGTGCCAAGACACTACACTAGTAGCATACACGATAGTGTTTTAAGATGCGTGAATTGAAACACTAGTTTGTGTCTCGATCGAGCGCGCGTGGGGATTGGAGGGTCATAGTTTTATTATGTGGTGGTGTTACAAAATAAAGGGTAAACTAAGACGAACGCGGCGGCCAGTTGTGCTTTACTACAAAGGATTTATCCTTGTCATTCTTGTAGTGCTCTTAAAGATGACCAAGCTTGTGACCAAGGCAATTGAAAACACCTTGCTTCATAGATGGGTGAAAGCACGTCAATAAACTAAACCATTGAAGCCATCATTAGTGCTGAAATTACTTTTTTTCGAAGTCACAGGCCATAGAGTACGTTAAAAAATTAATATATTTAATTTCTAATTTGGTAGAGCCCTCCATAGTTCTATTAAGCATTTCAATTTCAAAATTCAAGTTAACATATTAAAAAAAAGGTTACTAAAAGTAAAACTTGAAAATAAATGTTTAAAACAACTTTCAAAAGCAAATCTGATGAATTTAATCATGTTCAATACGAATATAAATTATATATTCTATGAGTTCATTATGCATTTGAGGGCTCTAGGGAAAAAATTCTTGAAAAATAAACATATAATGCAATTTCAACATGTTTTATATTTACTTTTCATTTTGGTCATAACTTCTTTTCTAATTTTAACCGCTTTAACCATACTATAGCACACATAAATATTTATTGAACATGATTTTTTCATTTTTTTCCCATAAACATTGTTAATCAATGTATCTTTTGTTTTATCCAAACAAAATTCAAAAAAAAAAAATTAATCAATTTTTGGACACTGCATTGTTGCTTCCTTATAGTAATCACAAGTCGTTCAATTTACCATGCCTTCATCCAGATGTTAGTTTCCTTCAAATATCCCTTTGCGGTTGCATATTATGAGGGTTTAGAAAACTGGACAACTAATATATTCAAACCCTTCTCACGTTCTCATCAACATTTGAATGAAAGTCATCCAATTTTTTAGAAATACTCCACCAAGTTGTTGTCCTATTTAACTGTTGAATTTAGTCATACTTGATTACATGTTTTTCTAAAATTACTATTTAGAAACTGAACGATAAACAAATTCAAACCCTTCTCACGTTCTCATCAATGTTTGAATGAAAGTCATCCAATTTTTTGGAGATACTTCACCAAGTTGTTGTCCTATTTAACAATTGAATTTAGTCATACTTGATTACATGTTTTTTTGGTATTCCGAATGTAGAAGTATATCAATTTGTTGACCAAGCCAAATTGCAATGATTTTAGTTTAAAAGTGGCCTTGCAAAAGTGAGATCTTAGATTATAAAAGATAGAAATTTCAAAAAATCACCATGCTTAAGAGTATCTCATTTCAAATCCATTCCAACAAATTTCACTCAATTTTTTTTTTTTTTTTTTTTTTTTTGTAATCAAATTCATAAGAAATTTTTAATTTTAACTTTCAAATTTTATAATTAAGTATTGGCAATAGTATTAGTGAATTGAACCGTACAGATGGAATCTGAAATTAAAAATCTAGAACTTTAATTTGTATATCAATTCCAATATATTATTCTAAACTATACCTTATGATGATTTGTCTCAAATTTTCAATTTGAGGGACACCTTGGTACGTTTAGAGGTAAACATCACATAGGCCCCAACATTTGCTGGCCAGGATAATGGAAAAATAAATGCCAAAAATTTTGGAATGATTTTTCCAAATTCTTCTAGTTGTAAATAAAGTTGATTGTCCCAAACCCACCAACTTAATCATTTTGGCCTGTTTTTGGCAGTGCTAAATTTGAAATAAATATGACTGCATTCAAAATATATTTTGATGAGGATTGTAAAAATTTGCAACATCTTATTCGCATTTGTCGATTTTATACAAAATTTTAAAGTGGAAAGTAACATTGATACATACATCACATAACAATTTCCTAAGTTCACACTTTGTTGTTCCTATATTCTGCTCATGAGCTAACCCAATACCGCCAAGTATTTTTTCGCAATGCTTGGCATGCCGTTGGTTTACTTGAATAGTAAAATTGGTTGTTTTGAGTCTCAACTGTGGTGGCCCAAAGAAAGCTCTACATGTCATAATTGGGGGAGGTGGTGGTTTTAGGACATCCTACCTTTAGGTGAATTTCTTTTGTGAAAGATATTCACAAAGCTGGCATCTACCAATCGTTATTTTTCTAAAAGAAAATTTTACATGAATTTGGGAGGCATATACAGTATTATGCCTTTTTTCATTACTACCATTGATGTGTTAACTAAGGGCCGCTTCACACTATGGCCGAAAGTCGAGAGGCCGTCGATTTCCACCAATCAAATTGCAAGAAACCATGGTTTCGGCCTCTCGACCCTTCACACTAGAGGCCAAAGTCCAAAGGCCGTGGACCTTCAAATGCTTACATGGCTACACTTTTTGACCAAAGTGACGGCCTCTCAAGAGGAAGTTTGGGTCCTACATTTTGCAAGACCCGTCACTAAGGTCGAGAGGCCATCAATTTCTTTTCAAAAAAACTGAAAACTATATTTTATTGCCTATTTTCAGTAAATTTCTTTAAACTCTCAATCCCACGGTCTATAGACTTGAACGGCCATAGTGTGAAGCGGCCCTAAGATGATGTAGAACGTTTCACCCAAGATTTTCTTTGGTGGTCCGGTCAAGTCCCTGGTTGAGGCTTAACCTCTAAACGTTGCCGCGAACAAGAAATGGCTTATGACTGAAGTCGACTGTTAATTCCAGTTGCTACGTGGAAGGTTTCCATCCAATTCTTTATGTGAAGAGCTTTGGTTGGTGATGCCACTCCTTCAAGTTAAATTCAAATACTTCAAGTATTTTTAGATTTACATGGAGTCCTTACTACAAAAGAGTCGTAAAAACAGTTCGCCGTGTAGTGTATTTTGAAATTTTTAGCTTGTTCTACTTAAACTAAAATTAGGCCATGAAAATGAGTTCCATTGCATCTAAGCTTAACTAAAAAAATGAAGCTTGACAAGTCTAGTTTCTACTCCACTTTGAATTTTTGGAAAATTCAGAAAATTGAATGTTTTATTGTAGTTACAAGTTTGGTAGGTATCGCCAAGGTGTAAATTTTTTTATAAATTTAAATACACCATCAACTAAACTTTTCTTCATTGTAATTTATGGATGAGAAAACATGAATGAAATCTATACATCGTCCAATCAATGGACACTTGGACCTTAGGGTTAAAAGCGAGCTTGGGACGGAGGGCGTGAGCATGAAGACCGTCCACGGTGGACTGTTGGATGGCATCGCATCGTCCCTTCTCTTTTGCTTGCCCAGGACCTGCTGCCCGGGCGTGATGGATCGTCCAGGGACTTGGTTCAATTCAGGACATGCATCCTTCTCTTCATGGCTCTTCCAGGACACAGAAACTTTCACTTATTTGACTTCAGGACATGCATTTTTCTTTATTTATAAGGTCATTGTCACAACGTTCATTTCATTACTTTTGAGGAATTTTTTTGGTACATATAGAGTGCACCTAATTGAAGTAAAGTATGTAATTTATTGCCTTCATTGATAAAGTTAACAATTTTTTTTACGATGCTACGAAGTAGGTCATCAAAAAGTGCTTGTGAAACAATATTTTTTGTTTGTCCTCAAAGCCAACAATTGTATGAACCTAAAATTAAACATTTGAAAAAATCAAAACAAAGAAATATTTTTTTGACATGATCAGACCACACCTTATGAAACTGCACAATAATGATATAGTTTCAGGTTTTGTTCAATCATTTACAATAAAATTCTTTGAAAAATTAGAAGAATTATAGTTTTAATACTTTGATCTTGTAGTTCATTATGATTGATTGAAATCATAATGATTCAATGGTGTTCACATAAGTTTTTATTATGGCTTCATCGAGGTGTCTTCATATCTTTTTATAAGCAATCAAAAGAGTATTTAATAAATTAAAATATTACAAAGTATGAAAAAGACAATTCAACGTTGTACAGTACATTATGTATTTTGGCCAATTATTCCAAAATTCATAAGATAATGAATATTTTTACATTTTTCATATAATTAATACGATACTCTCTTCTAAGAGAAAATTTAAGCATATTTTGACACTATTACTTAATTGAATTGTATAAATGTCATGAAAAAACCATCATTTACAACTTTCATTTGTAAGTCACCCTGAAAGAATGGATTTAGTGCCCAAAGTTAGTCAAAAACTTCAAGAATTCATATTAATTACTAAAATGTTTAAAATATATTATTATTTTGGAATGTGTGCAAGTTTCAATGGAGAATTAGACGACAAAATTGCCAGAAAAGTGAACATTTTTGTATAGTAATTCATACCATGAGCTATAAAGCTTGCAATATGTGATATTTGTTTGAAATTTAGTAAATTGTGAGTAATGTGACTAACTTTTGTGGTAATGGATAACCACATTTAGTCACAAATTACTAAATCTTTCAGATAATCACATGGTGGTTCCAAAAAAAATCATCCTAGAAGATCCCAAAATCATGAAAATGGTAAATGAACACATAAATGTTGAAAATCAAATAGTGCTAAGCCAATTGATTTAATAATTTTTGGTTGGGAGTTGAAACCAGTAGCAAATTGTAAAAACCTATAAAAATATGCAATGTTAAAAAACTTACCACATGGTGTCATGGGAAGGTCACTTCCAAATATTACATTACAACAATGTGAAAAAGTACATGGGGTCCAAATAGATCTTTAAAGATAATTTTTATAAATGAATTACATTAATATAGGATGCTCAAAATTGAGAATTGATATTATTAGGTGAATCTTTGATCACTCATGGTGTACACACATTTGAGAATTAAAAGGTGGGTATGGTCATATTGTATTTTTTAAAAATTCTTCAATTTGACACTCAAATGTTGTCAATCTATTAATTAAAATGCCCCAAAACAATCCGCAATAAGGTTAACTTCTAAAGGACTATGCTCATTCCATAAAAAATATTGCTTCTCATGATGCTTTTGAAAACACAAGTGTTTCTCTCAATTGGTGGTCATATAGAAAACTTCACTATTGAAGCTAAAAGAGAACGTAGTTGTGAGATTGTACACAAATATTCAAGACAATCTACCTTATGCATTACGTGATTACAAGGTTTGATCGTGAGTTTTTTTCTCAAATTTTTGAGCACAATCAAGGTGTCTTTAGGTGTGTCTAAGTGTTCACATAAAATGATGTTCTAAAAATAAATACAACAACAATGATTGATTCCAAAAGATTTATGTTTGAGTGAAGTGATTGTTGATGACACATTAGGCCGGTGATTATGATTGTTATCAATTGTTACATTTTATAAAATGTGGTAAGAATTCATAAATAATTCCAAAAAAATTCAGAATAGTAAAAATAATACAAAATATGTAGAAAATATTCAAATATTCTAAAAATATTCCATTTAAATTATATTTAAACGTTTTCATAATTATTATATATTGTTTATGACACACTACAGTCAAATGTTTTACATTATGGACACCTTTTTATGAAACAAATCTAATATCATTGTGTGAAAACGCCGGGAGGTTATCAACCTCCCTAACTACCATGTTCCAAATTCAACTGTGTTGACGTATTAGTTTTTTCCTGGTAGATTGAGCAATGTAATTGCACATTTTAAAGTATTTGATCGTTCTCTTAATGAACATTTACAATTATGTAGTTTACATTGAAATCAAAACAAGTTACTAAAGTAATGAAATTATTCTCAGACACAATTTGTCCTCTTGGTTGTTTAGAGGCAATGCAACAGTCCTTCAAATGCTTATAACTTAAAATCAATTGGAAATTTGAGAACATTCAAGCTTAGGCTCTTTGAAAAATGGAATAATTCTTACACACATAAATGGTTTCTTTTGATTGATATAACAATATATTGAATAAAATATCAAAGGTATTCATTTAGTCTTTTTTATCATTGTAGGAAGTTGAGGTCAGAGCGAATAGTCTTAGAGCCACTTCACACTACGGCCGTTCAAGTCGAGAGGCCATGGGATTGAGAGTCCAAACTTTGTTGAGAGTCCAAAAAAATCAACTGAAAATAGGCAATAAAATATAGTTTTCATTTTTTATGAAAAGAAATTGACGGCCTCTTGACCATAGTTTGGGTTTCTATTCTCGTCCGACCCAAACTTCCTTTTGAGAGGCCATTGCCTTGGTAAAAAAGTTCTGTCAGATGAACATTTTGAAAAGGGACGGCCGTTGAACTTTGGCATCTTCTTTGAAGGATTGAGAGGCCGTCGCCTTGGTAAAAAAGTTCTTGTCAGGTGAAAATTTTGAAAAGGGACAACCATTGAACTTTGGCCTCTACTATGAAGGGTTGAGAGGCCAAACCCATGGTTTCTGGCAATTTGATTGGTGGAAATCGACGGCCTCTCGACCTTCGACCATAGTGTGAAGCGGCCCTTACGATCATGATGGGTGAGGCCCAGGAATGCATCTCATAGACTCACTGGTGTTGGTTCAAAACATGTACAAAACTTGAAAAAATAGTAGGTAATTCTAAAATTCTTGCTTTAAAATAAAGATATCATCTGCACTTATATGAGGTTATGCAAGCTTTTACATAGTCATTTTTCATGATGATGACATGCTTTTTTCCATGATATAGAAGTGCCATCGTCGATAATTTTATGTAGCATCCTGTAAAATTAGTTATTTTATCAACAATTATAAGAGAAGAAAAAATAAAAAATAAAATTTCAATGTGCTAAATAACTTAACCCTTTAATGTCCCAATTTAGCACTGTTTCAAAGAGTTGTTATAAAATGTTTGATGAAAAACAGAGTACGTGGAGTTAATGTACAAAGTGAAGTTGTAAGTGTAAATGTGAAAATCACATTTGTACTGTAGGATTCATTATGTTTTTTTAGTAATATTTTTTAATTTATTGTGCAAGCTTTTCTCTTGAAATTGAATTAAAAATCCTAAATTAACACGCTTTTAAAAAAAAGTGTAATGAAATTAGAATGACATGCATGATAAGATGGTATGGTTTCCATTATTTGATTCTACTTATTTTGGAAAACCATGTTTAAAGTCTCATTTTTTGAACTAAGAATGATACTTGATATACACCAATTGTGTTTTTGTTTCCTTTAAAGACTCACAATATCTTATACAAATAGGTGAAAAATTGTATAAGATGTAGTGTTGACAAAGGTTGCAATATGTTTATGATTCCTTACACCGATATTGCGTCAAAGGGTTAAAGGACCAAGAAGCTTCATGTCTAAATTTATAGGTCCAATGAACTTAAAGAGGAGAGTAGTATTGTCCCAATGTCCCTTTGTCCGGTGAGCACCGGGTCATTGATATTACGAACGGACACTTTATTCACGCCGGCCCCTTGCTAAAAAGGGACCGGAGTTTCTATCTATCTATCTATCTCTTATGAACTTCTTTTTAATCAAATTGATTTGTCTTTTTATATATCAACATTTGCAATGTTCTTAACTAATTCAAAAGATATAAAATTTTGTAATAGAGTTATCCGTAAAGTCACTTTGAATTTGATGAATCTACAAAGAGTTTTTCTTCATTATACTCTTATTTGTTCATTCCAAATAGGTAAAAGGTGCGACAGATCTTCTCGGTGGTCTATTATTATTAGTTGTGTAAGAGGTGTGTAGGAGCTTGGTGGTCTTCAAAAGTCTTTGAACTCTTTACTTCGTACTAAAAACTTTTGAAGACCACCAAGCTCTTACACATCTCTTACACAACTCTTACTCATCTCTTATTCATTTAATAATGATAAACCACCAACATCCTCTACACCTTTTAACTATTTGGAATGAACAAATAAGAATATAAGAAAACAAAATTCATGGTATCTTCTTCAAAATTTGATGAACTTTACGGATAACTCGAATGTCTGAATTATATTTTTCACAAAGCCATTTGAAGGGTTGCCTCTTGTTTGTTCCACTTTTCTCTCGAAAGTAGGGGCGGTTTTTGTGCATTAACGTCAGGGGGTTGATTTAGAAAAATTGATGATGGGTTGCCTCGAGCTGCCGAAGCTGTAACGCGGCCGGCACGAGCTGTTACGTGGCCCACCCTCCGCCGCCGTCTGAATCGTCTATTTCCGGAAATAATATTGCCCGCCGCCCAAGAATTCAGAATTCGCGGCACGTAGAGACGAGACCAGTGGCAGGAGACTTTCACCAGTTGCAAGAGCCTCTCATCAGTTGCAGCAGCCTCGCGCCTCGCACACTCTCACCTGTTGCAAGGAGCCTCTCACACTTTCACCTGTTGTAGGAGGCTAGTGAACTCGCACTCCAGAAGCTTTGTGGTAAGACAATCCAAGCCCTCAGAAGTCTTCAAGAGGACAAGTTTTCTCCCTGACAAGTTTTCATTCGAAAGGTAGGAACATAGCTTGAAGCCGCATCTTGTCTGCGTGTAGGCGCGGCAGGGATAGGAGTAGGTGCTACGAATTATTGGTGCTATTACGACCAGCTCCTGTCGCTATTAATGGTGCACCGGTTCTGGTCTTTGATTTGTGTGAGCCGTAGGGAATTACATTGCTTGGGAGGAATTGTATTATGGATGATTTCGCTATGAAACAAATGTTCAACGTTGCGTCTGACATTCTTTGCTGACTACGGATGCAGTAGAAGATTTGATCAAGAATCGAATTCTTGTTGTGTGAGCCAGGGTCGTCAAATCCGATTGCCAATATTTTCCGTATATTCTTGGAAGAAAGAACATGTTATATTCTCCTGGTCGTATTGCATACGGATATGCACATCCCTCTCTATGACATTGTGTAGTTCATCAGGAAAGTTTTGGTGTTCATGGTTTACATCATTGCGAAAATTGTAGACGAGAGCGACGCCTTCGAGTACAAAATGAGCTCCTGAGGGTTATGTGTCTCTAGCCTTGATTTGCAACGACGTGGTGGAAGTTCTCCATTAGTGGTCCAGGAGTTCCGTTAGCATTCTGAGCAACGAAACTTTATCATTAACGAAGAGGCGTGCAGCGACTTGTCTTCCAAGTTTGTGTCATCGGTGCCAACCTCAAGTGCCAGCCGATTTCAGTCTCGTGCTCTGTTTTATTTTCCGTGGCTTCAGTTGGTGGAAACCGACGATAAGTCTTCAAGTCTAGGACAAGGCTTCCTCCTGACACGTTTTCATTTGGAAGGTAGGAACACAGCTCTCATTTGAGTCTAGAGAATGCACATTATGCAATTGGTGTGTTAGTTTTGAGCTGCGTTGTTTGGAGCTACTCACTATATTAAATGGAGCGGCTGTTTAGTTTTCAACAAAGCATGAAGTATATCGAACTAGTTTGTCGTTGTGAACACAAGCGTTAACAACCATGAATTAGTGGTTGCTACCAGAAAGAATCCTACCGAAGTGGAGATTACTTCATAAATGCCTGTAGCGTCCTTCTAGGTATCCTACCCTCTCAGACCGTCTTGTTTAGTGAGAATTCTACTCTCTCAGACCGCTAAATAGTCGAGTGTAGTCTTCAGGCAAAGCTCGAGGTCCCCAATAACACTCAACCCTCTCTAATGACACACTGCGTATATCTATTCCCCCCAAGGCAGTGTCTTTAGAGACGGTTGAGTGTAGCTCTGAAGTGCTCCCTCCGTTTCAAAACAGGGCTTCATCTCCAGAATTTCACTCTTCTGCTGGATGGCGGGAACTTGCTGCACAACACTTGTTGAGATCAGATGATTGTGGAAGTATTTAATAGACGGGCAGGCATGGGTCATGTCACCCTTGGCCACTTTGGTATTGTCATTCTTGCTCACGCAGTTGCAATTGTTCATAAATTTCGTGTTCTCCAAGCACCATGTTATGGGCGATTTTTTGTCAGCACGATTTATTTAGGCTGAGTTCCTTTCAATTTTTTTACTTTCTAGATGTTTGATGAATGCTGCAAAGATTCAAAGTGTGCATCCGATTTATACTAGATGTTATTTACCCTCAGGTTACAGAAATCACTCGTCTGGGGACTGCCACAAAGAAAGTGCAGAGGGAGTTAAAACGGGCGAAGGGTACCGGCAGCATTGACGAATCAAAGCTGGTAAGCTGAAGTGCACTTCTGGTGTTCAGTGTGTCAAAGCAATACTGTGCGATGGCCAATATGACAACTGGTGCACGTATTCTGAGTTCGTGACCAGGGTGGTAGAGGTCAAATGACTATGGTTTCTATCGGCAAAGTGGTGCACATCAAGTATGGTCCAATAGAGGGTTAATGTTACACTAACAATGTTGCATCACATTAGAAAAGTAATTATTAGAAAATCAACAAGCTGATCACCATTTTGGTCGACGTTGCTTATCATTGAAAGAATGAAGGGATTATATTTAGCAAACTAATTTAGTTTTTACCATAACAATTGCTCATTGTTTAGTAGATATGGAGCACCGACATCAAATGTCCGAAAACAACGATGAAGCGATTACAGGCACGCCGACCCCCTTTCAAAATATGCCCGGCAGTCAGCCCCTTTCAAGACCTCAGGTAAGGATGTAGTCTAAATTTTATTTCATGAAACCTTTTGCATTCTTGCCTATGAGAATTTTCATGTTGGCTTGAACTGGCAACATCTATGTAATATCCAAGGTGCTTAAATAATAACCTAGATTTCGAGTTTTTTTTCTTTAACCCTAAAGAGATATGAATTTATTAATAAATGATACAAATTGAACACTGTACTAATAATTATAATGAATTCAATTGCACTTTGGTCGTCAATGCAATTACACTATTTACAAAATATCCACCAGCTCAGAAGCTCAAGGTGTTAGTCCTCATGGGGGACTTGATAATCAAATATAATGCTGCTACATCAGTATCTATTCCTGTGGTTTCATTACTCACAAATACTAGGAGGACATCAAAACCACAAATGATTTGGTCATGTGAAGCTTATATATCCATCTGAAATACATTATCAGTGCCCAATCTAAAAAGAAAACCAAATCAAAAATTGATCATTTCTGAACCCATTCATTTGAACAACGTCAATCCTACAGAGACGCACTATATACCAAAAGAAGTTTAAAGTGGATTCCCTGTGACGTATTCCCTACATACACAGGGAATTTGTAAAAAGACAAAGGGAAAGAACAAAGACACACAGGGAAAACTGAGACACACACGGAAAAGTGAGACACATGGAACACTCAGTTTTCCCTGTGTCTCAATATTCCCTGCGTGTCACTTTGTTCTTTCCTGTGGACTCTTTACAAATTCCCTGTGTAATGAAATTCGCACAGGGAATACACACGGAAACACATAGGGAATCCACTTTAAACTCCTGGTGATATATATACTGCCTGTTTACGTCTGAGATGGTTCCAAAAAATGCTAAAATAAATAGTATAGGTGGCACTCACATAAACGAATGAATGCCATACATCAATCACGAAGAGGTATTCCTCTATTTTGATTTGTAACTAAGGCTTTCACACACTAGAAGCTCAGGCAGAGATTGCTTGGCCAGCAAAGCCATTGATGGTGTAAGGAATAGAGCTCTCTTGTCAATAGCGGAGGTTATTGCTAGTGCCCAATTACACTATTGGCCCTCCTTCATCACCGTTGACAGAAAGAGCGAAAGGCTCGATCTTCACGTCAAACATAAAATTGGACTTCACCAATCACCATCTACTTTGGTCGTCAATGCAATTGCACTATTTACGAAATGTCCACAGTTTAGAAGTTCAAGGTGTTAGTCCTCATGGGAGACTTGATAATCAGATATAATGCTGCTACATCAGTCTCTATTCCTGTGGTTTCATTACTCACAAATACTAGGAGAACATCAAAACCACAAATGATCTGGTCCTGTGAAACATCTATGTAATATCCAAGGTGCTTAAATAATAACCTAGATTTGGAGTTTTTTTTCTTTAACCCTAAAGATATATGAATTTATTAATAAATGAAACAAATTGAACACTTTACTAATAATTATAATGAATTCAAGATTTCAAACACAACTTGTACCTTTGTGGATTTGACTAAACATTAAATGCATGTATAAAGAGTGTAATTATAGAATTTGATATTTTTTCTAACTAATCTTTATTTGACCGATGATCAATTCAGGGATATTATGTACAAGCATCACTGCCTGGTCCATATCAGCAATATCCGGTACATGGTTTCATAGTACCAAATGCTATGGTTTTAAATTAATTTCCTAGTAAATTGGGCAATGTATATATGATCGTCTTATACCAGAGAGTTTCAATTGTGAGGACTTGGAGATTCTGAGTGTTTTAAGTACATGTGTTCATTTTGGTTTAACCGGAATCTTCAATTTTTTTTAAAGCATTCTACTTGTGTATATGCAGTACATGTCCAATGTGCCAGTGCAGCAGGTGTCCACTCCTCATTATGCCATGGTAAGTTCAAGAAAACTCGGTGTTGATGCTTTAGACATTAATTTTGTTCGAATCAAAATTACAAGACTTTAAACATTTTTTTCCGTCATCTTCAAAGAAATATATATATATATATATATATATATATATATATATATATATATATATATATATATATATATATATATATATATATATATATATATATTTGATATGTGCAGGGTCCGGGTCCTCATAGTAGGCTTGAAAATGTAGAGCAAACAAATATACCATATGCCATACCGCAACATTACCACGGATGGGGGCAATTTCCTTCCCCAGGATATGAAAATGTTATGCCATCACCAGGAGGATACATGCCCTCATATGGGCAAGGTTATATGCAGGGTCCATACATGGGGGCTCCACACTCTTTTGTTGAGAGGCCTATAGGAGGCAACTTGTACAATTCATTTGTGCCTGGAATTTCTGCTCCATCGTCTTCACAGATGAGCCCACATCATGAGCGTGAAGATAGAGTTGTTTCCCCTCGCACTGCAATTCCTTCAACACATCGTTACACCCAACATTTGTCTATGGATGCGGCTGTAATGCGGCGGCAACCATGGATTCGACATGGCCTCGCGTGGAGAGTTCTGTGGTGCCTTCAAAGCGCAATTACGACATGGGTACACTTCGACCACCTACTAAACAGAAGTTGGAAACACCGAAAGGTAAGATGAACAGGAAGGTGAAGCGTAAGGTTCAAAAAAAATATTTTGATGCTGTAAAGGTTGCAGTGGCGGAGTGTCGAGTCCCTCAAATTCCAGTAGCTCAGGATGACAATGGTAACATATTGGAGCTCAGGAGTCAATGGTTACAAGCATTGAAACTAGCAGCATATGCTTTTCTGGATTTGTGAAAACGTGACATTCGAGGACAAGATCCAGAGAAGATGAAATTAGTAATGGATGAAGTGGGACGGAAGTTCATTCTAGAGAGGCCCTTGCCTAGAGGTTTTGTTAAGAAACATCTTATAGACCATTTCAAAAGAATAAGAAAGACATTGAGAAAACACTGGATCAAATTTGGTGATGACGACAAACCTAATGACTGTACTCGTGGGGTTTGGGATGCTTTGGTGGCATTTTGAAAATCAGCAGAAGGGCAAAATGAATGTGCGAAGAACAAAGCTAATAGGGCACAGAAGGTACATATTTACAATTATTTTTAATTTATAAACGTTTAATTTTTGTGTAGTAGTATTAGGTTCAATAATTTATAAACGTTGATTTTTGTGTAGAAGTATTAAGCTTAATAGAATTCTCTATAAAGTTACCTTGAATTTGAAGAATCTTCAAAGAATTATGGTTTATTTTATATATATGAATAAAAAGAACCCTGATCTTTGGGGAGACCGGCGTGAATGAAGTGTCTGTTTGTCCTATCATTGATTCAATTCCCACAAGACAATGAATCTGGGTTGCTTTATTATACTCTAATTTTTTCATTCCAAATAGTTTAAAAATATGGAAAATCTTGGTGATTTATCATTTTGAATGAGTAAGAGGTGTGTAAGAGTTTGGTGGTTTTCAAAGGTTTTTAATACTAAGAAAAGGAGCTAAAAAACTTTTAAAGACCACCAAACTCTTACACACCTCTTACACATTTAATAATGATAAACTACCAAGATCTTCCACACTTTTTAACTATTTGGAGTGAACAAATTAGAGTATAATAAAGAAAAATTCCTAGTATCTTTTTCAAACTTTGATGGACGTTACAGATAACTCTAATATCATTGTGTTATGTATATGGGTGTCAAGGGGGGGTCACTCCATAGTCAAGTTGAACACCACGTGCGAGACAAGTTTGCTACCCCTATATTATATGGCATAGATAGTTTTAAATTTTATGATATTTTTCCTACATATACATAACCATTGATAACATCTTTTGGATATTTTTTTGAAATTTTTAGCCATATTATTTTTTTATAGTAATTATTTTAGTTCAATTCTACGTCATTCTAGTTAGAAACGGTGTGTTTTATTAAAAAAACAGATCATCAGATTTGGTCTTGAATTTTTAGTATGTACTAGATATTGTGTATATCTATTCATGAAAAAAATTTGATAAAAGTTTGATCCATTTTTGTGATGCAACTTAGAAAAAGTAGATTTTTTTGTCTCGCTCTTGACAATGGAGTGACCTCCCCGTGATGGGTGTACTATGTTACTGTTTAGTAAATTAAGTGTTTGTTTGTAATGTGTGTTGTTGAAGGAACAAGAGCGAGAGGAAATGGAGGATGTTGACAATCTTGAAGATATAGATGAAGGTGCCAATGAATAAATGCCCATGAACGACGTACGTGGTGATTCTGCTATTTACCATCGTGTAAGGGCGGTCATATTCTTTCACCCACTTAAATTTATTTGTATGAAAGTTACATCCTCTGGAAGTCCAATATATGTTCTATGAAATCGTGATTTTGGGAAATCATTGTGCAGGGTGAAAGTGCCATTCACTCTGGAGAAATTCTTGATGTGCGGCGTACTACGGAGGGAAGAATGAACGCAAACAAGGATCAACAGACGAATAAACTCACCGCTATAGATAGAACCTTGCGAGTTCTATTGGACACTGTGGCAAAACTACAAGACAAAGTTAACGGTCATAGTTTGTACTATGAGTTGATGAACAAAGAAAATATTAGTTCAGACGCTGTTAGGGTACAACGAGATACAACGATGCAAGTGGTAGGTTCTCACAAGCAAGCTCGGTCTGCCAAGGAAGTCATGAACTGACTGTATAAGTGATCGTCGGGGTCAAGAGATGGTGGGAAAATCCCAAACACTCCGGACGTTGTTATTCTTACTTCAAGTCCTACGGAAGAAGGTATAAGAGATAGGGATGGTATGGATGATGACCTCGGGTTTGATCATGATAACGTGGAGGATATTTCAAGAGTGAGCAGAGATAACGTTTCACTATCGAACAACCATGACACTGAAATTCTTGAATCAAATCAGGAGTTGGGAGACAATTTTCCGAACCAACACAATTCAGAGCAACGTACGGGCATCAAAACAAATGTGGATAAAATGAAGACAAGGAGCGATGACAGATGAGGTACTCAGTTGAGGAGGGAGAAACCGTCTTCTCAACATGGAGGTGGTTGTGGAAAACAACAAGTGTCATTTGAGGACGAGGAGGGTTCCACGGAGGAAGAAGACGAGACGGAGGGAGGACAGACTTCTGCAGGGGGTGATGAAATTCAACCAGACGTCCTTCAAAGGAAGAGTAGGCCAATGGCAGAGTATACAGATGGTGGGAAAAAGAAAGAAAAGGCATCTAAGATAATGAAAAAACGCCAGCCTATCCGAAAAGGAAGCCCAAGCCTCAACCCATTGATGCCTCGGTCATATTAAGGCTTGATATACGTCCCTGGATGTTCTTGGATGCGGTAAGTGTATTTCATTATTATTATTGAACTACAAATGTCTCTTCAATTAATTACCATATCCGTGTTTTTATCCAAATTTACTAACCCCTAAAGGACCGGGGTATTGAACTTAGTTCTTGTTTTCTTGACTATCTCTTGTAGGAAGCTCAACTTCATTTTGGTGTGGGGTAATTTTGATGATCGACATTGTTAAAATTAAAGAAGAATTACGTAGTTTTTTCATGAAAAAGGATCAATAGAATTGCACGAATTTTTAGTAAATGCCACCGTTGGGAAGATTGATGGAACTCATTTGGGATATTTTGTACCCATGAATTTTTTTATTTTGCATAGAGATTATCAATCCAAACATGTGTTAAAAATTTCACGTAATTTAGAAATGTGAGGAGGAACATGTGAGGGTTGAAGTGACGCCTAAATATCCTCTTTGGAACTCAAAAAATCACACAAAATTGCTCACTTCATGAATTTCCAATTAAGAAGTACTTTCAAAAAGAGGCAGGGTCTTTTTTTTGCTCATTCTACAATTCAAAGCCCATGAGCCCAAAATTCCTAATTTTCTAATTCCAGCTGTGTAGGGACCTTATGTTCCTTTATGGGGTTAAAAGCATGATAGAGAAACTGATATAATTGCTTATTGTACAGGAACCAATCAAAATAAAACAACGAGTTTGGGTACTACATCCAAGCATTCCCAAAAAAGTTGTGGCAGAAGCTATGGCAGGTGCTAATGCAAACTCCAAGAGCGTCAATGGTTTGGCAGACCATTGCCATGAAGGTTCTCAAATGATACAGATAAATCGTTTATTTGTTACAGGTGTATCTGTTTATTTTCCCAAAAATCTTCGGTGGCCACAGGAAGTAGAGACATTGGATCAAGCCTTTTCAACAACAGGTATGTGGATAAAGTGGGCATGCACGCACTTAGTGCACGTGCCGGATGTGAAGGACATATTAACACCGTTGGGATAAGTATGGGAGTCCTTCCGTTGGAAAAGAGAATGTATTGGGTTCATCAAAGCAGGAGAATGTGATGCCCTTGAAGTATACATCTGGTAGAGCACATCTAAACAACAGCAAGATTATAGGAACAAAAACGACGCAGGGAGAGGAACTCAAACTAGCTCACGACAAGCGAATGCAACGTTGTTGACTCGGACAGGTGCTGCAAGGAACATATCATCAACTGGTCGGCCACCGTTGTCATCGCAGAGGAAGCAAGGCTGAGAGGAACCAAGCTTGTTGAGGCTTCTTCACTAGAGCGCCGCTTCACAGGTCACCATAACAATCTCATGCTTGGATCTGGATATGGCATTGGTTTTAGAAATAAGTTTGTTTTTGAGGCCTCTTCATATCTATCATGGGCTATTCGAATGCTTGCTTATAGTCGTAATGTCTTCTTTTGGGTGACTGTCTTGACTATTGTGTTTGAATGCTTACCGATAGCCATAATGTATTCATATCTATCATGTGAATTGTGTGCATGACTTGGGTTTGAGAAAGTAGCCTTTTTTTTTGTGATTATCATGTGAATTGCGTTTGAATGCTAGGAATGTGTGTGCGTTTCAGGCGGCAAGGTACAAGGCAGTTTTAGCTCGGTATTTCGCTCTTGAAGCAGGTGATGTAGCACAGAAGGGCAAGGATAAGCCACTTTGGTGACTAACACATTTGATGCATAGAAAGTAATTTTGAATTATACGTTTGCTAATTACTTTTGCAGATGAGAGGCGTGGTTCAAGTCTTCTCATCTTTTTTTCTTTTATCTTTATAGTTCTTGCATACACTATGTATAGTAGCTTATAAGGTTGAATAAGGCAAATCAGGTTATTCTCTACAACATCGCTGCTGCATATCCCTCACGTAGAGTGTGGGTACTTCATGATCTCCGTAGTACCAACGATAATTGGATTGAGCTCTATGTAATGTTGTCATATTTGCAAATAAAATAAATTACAGTGTATTTGAAAAGTGAATTGGCCCAAGGGTGTATTTGAAAAGTGAATTTAGCTCACCGGGGAGTCTGGTTGCAGGATGTTGAAGCGAGGAGGTGTTTATATGCTTGTAAGTGTTTTTGCATTGATAATGTTTTGAATTTCCAAATGTGTGTTAGCATGTCACATATGTATAGGGACCTGCAAATGACAGATGTGCACCAAGTTGCAAGGCATCTACGACAATTTTGCTGAGGCTTTTGCAAAGGCAGTGTCAGGGTTACGCGTGGGGAATGGGCTGGAACAAGACATTACTCAGGTTTATACTTTAGCTGGCAGACTATGTACTTGCCTTAGCTTTTGCAATTCCGTAGTGTGGAACTATTGCAATATTAGACGCATTGAACCTCCCATCTATTATTGTTATGCAGGGACCATTAATCAACAAGGCAGCACTACATAAGGTAGGACCCGTCCTGCAAATACTAATTCTCTCAAGAAACTGATCCACAGCCTTCTGTTACGTTTCATATGAAAAGATGACCTTGGGCTGGCAGATTCAGGGTGTCTTGAAAGGCAGGATGTGAACCCATTAACATTAAGTCGATCACAATGTGGTGATGTACTAAGCAGCAGCTGAGTACTTAGCAGATTTGACGTCCTGCACTACTGTCAATCCCGAGTTATTTGACTTAGATTATTGTTGCATCAGAAGGTTGAAAGGCACGTACACGATGCTGTCTCAAAGGTGAATAATATTCTGAACTCTGATTGAATAATTTGATAATTGAACCAAACGCTGAGATATGACATGGATATGTTTGATTTACGTGGTAACCATTATGCTAGGGCCCGAAATATCACGAGGTTGGATGATTTTTGAAAGTTTCGAAATCATGGTGGTTGCTGTCCCTCAGACTGTTATCGCAATCGTAAGAAGTTTTAACTTTTGCAGTACTAGGTTAATTTTTAGCGTGCACAATGCATAGGTGACATAATGTGTTCATCTTGTAATTGTGTCGTATGCCATTCTTGAAGAGATTTCTAATTTATTTTTGCCACGTTTGCTATATCATCTTAGGGAGCGCAAGTGCTGCTTGGAGGCCAGCGGCATAGTTTGGGTGGCACATTCTATGAACCCACTGTCCTCAGCAACGCCAGCGATGAGATGTTGATTTACAAGTACTGAACCTCTGCTGAGCTACTTGATTTTCCCAATTGGCATATGAATCGTTGTGTAAATGCTCCAATGTATTAAGTTATAACCTTGAGCAGATTACTGATGGTGACCCACGGGTGCAAATACTTCATATGAAGAACAAAAGAGCGCCTTGGGAGATCAAACTTCATGTAGTACGTACGTTTTGCATCTTCTCTTGGATTTCCAATGTGCATTTTCCATTCTGTCCAGCATGCATTCAATATTTTTTTTTTGTAAGACCGCTCTTTTAGTAGATGCTAGCCTCAAAAAATAAATATTAGCGTGGCTCAGATGTACATGAGGTGTACGTGAGAGGACTATTG
Organism: Pohlia nutans; assembly: GCA_022496805.1. NCBI lineage: Eukaryota > Viridiplantae > Streptophyta > Bryopsida > Bryales > Mniaceae > Pohlia > Pohlia nutans. The sequence goes on along the minus strand of CM040106.1, from coordinate 4,085,578 downwards.
CAAGTATAAAATCTACCCAAGAAATTTGACATAATTGTCTCTTCAATCTAATAAAATCCACGTATGAATTAAAAGGTAATAAGTCAAGTAAAATAACTGGAAGCTCTTGTGCTTCATATTTCATTAATTTTTCTTAATTTCTCTACATAAACGAATGCATACACATGGAAGCACAAAGGGTTTAAATTGGAAGATTTGTTTCTTAACGTCACAGGAAGTTATTCAAAAATATGGCCTCATATATATTCAAGGCCATATATAATTGTTATATTGTGACTTTTCACATTCTCATTTTTATTTTAGATTCAAACATAAACTGTTCTAGATCTTTACTAGTATTATTTTTTAAATAGGAGTAACAACATCAACTTTTAGAATTTCATTACAAGGTCAGAATTTGAGCATTATTATTCTTTGGTTTCAATAACTATTTCAAAGATGAATTTTTGAATAAATAGCATTTCGTCTGAAAATTTGAGAAAAGTCTCAATATAATGAATATGGCATTCTTCGTGTAACATTTTTTAACAATCTTCTTTAAAATGACATTGAATTATAAGGAGTGAAAAAAATTTAATGCTTGCTTAACCCTTAAACGTACCAATCCTTTGAATAGAAGTAGATGCTAGCCTCAAAAAATAAATATTAGCGTGGCTCAGATGTACATGAGGTGTACGTGAGAGGACCATTGCAAGTATAAAATCTACCCAAAAAATTTGACATACTTGTCTCTCCAATATTATCAACAGCTTCCCATCACGAGAGATTTATCGTAAGTGGTAGAGAATTTAATAAGCTTTGAAAAGTGGATGGGATGAAAGTCATCCGAGGTTTTATGAGAAAGTTGCAAAGATTTGAACCCGTTTGTGATCCAGTTTCTGGACGATCGGACGTTTAGGGGTTTACATTTTAAGGCATATTAACGAATGTCAGGTTGTACTGTGTAGTACACGGTGTTCAAATAACGTGAAAGAGCTGAAGGTTTCGTACACGGTTCGCTAGCTAATTCCGGTAAGTTTCCTGGTTGTTCACTTACAGGACTTAGAATTAAGCAACTGGCGGCCTTGAATGCACAATTTCTAAAGTAGATGTTGCTGTGATGCACGACGTGGTGTTGAATGTGTGCTGGAATCATAATTTTATTACCGGTTAGGGAGTTGAAATTTCCTTGCAGTAAACGGCTCGAGGAAGAATAGTTTAACTGTGTCCCTTCACATATATATGCACATTGTTGAGAATGAAAGACACCGGCTGCATTTTTGGGTTAATAATGTTACCATGATGTCTCAATGTAATTACTGAAGCTAGATAACTCAACTTGAAAAGATTCGTCAAGGTACAATGTCTGCACATCGGTCACCGATTGATATTACCCTGCCAACACAACGTTTTCTAGTTGGAATATTCCGCTGTTCTTGTTTCACATATATTCCTTTGACGATTGATATTACCCGGTTCTTGTTTCACATATATTCCTTTGACGATTGATATTACCCTGTTCTTGTTTCACATATATTCCTTTGAGATAGGAATTTTTTAAAGTATAGTCTCTTATAGCATACACGCCAGTGACTGCTGTCCTAAAATTTCCTGCTAAAAAGCGAGCTCCCGACTTGGGATTGTATAGACTTCGAATCTGGCACACAATCTCATGCGTAAACTCTTACACAAAAGGTTGTTGCACGTTGTACAGGAGGACGACGGACTCCGAACATATGTCCATTTCGGGACTGGAAATTATAATCCCCGCACAACATCAGTATACACAGACTTCGGTCTCCTCTGACGTGACATCTTTTCTACCACTAGAACTATCTAGTAAATAGGTCATATCATGACTCTCGGACGCATTTCCTGTGTGTAACATGAACTATTGTATTCATCAATGGAATGTGTCTGTGCAGCTGCGACCCTGACCTTCGGATGGACGTTGCAGAACTCTTCAAGTACTTGACTAGTTATCACAGACAGGTTAAGGTCCATATTAAACATAAGAAAAACTCTTTAGAGGGACAGTTACTTATGGCATGCTCTCGCTAAATAGTCGAGTGTAGTTTTCAGGCAAAGCTCGAGGTCCCCAATTACACTCAGCCCTCTCTAATGACACACTGCGTATATCTATTCCCCCCGAGGCAGTGTATTTAGAGACGGTTGAGTGTAGCTCTGAAGTGCTCCCTCCGTTTCAAAACAGGGCTTCATCTCCAGAATTTCACTCTTCTGCTGGATGGCGGGAACTTGCTGCACAACTCTTGTTGAGATCAGATGATTGTGGAAATATTTAATAGACGGGCAGGCATGGGTCATGTCACTCTTGGCCACTTTGGTATTGTCATTCTTGCTCACGCAGTTGCAATTGTTCATGAATTTCGTGTTCTCCAAGCACCATGTTATGGGCGATTTTTTGTCAGCACGTGTTATTTAGGCCGAGTTCCTTTCAATTTTTTTACTTTCTAGATGTTTGATGAATGCTGCAAAGATTCAAAGTGTGCATCCGATTTATACTAGATGTTATTTTCCCTCAGGTTACAGAAATCACTCATCTGGGGACTGCCACAAAGAAAGTGCAGAGGGAGTTAAAACGGGCGAAGGGTACCGGCAGCATTGACGAATCAAAGTTGGTAAGCTGAAGTGCACTTCTGGTGTTCAGTGTGTCAAAGCTGTACCGTGCGATGGCCAATATGATAACTGGTGCACGTATTCTGAGTTCGTGACCAGGGTGGTAGAGGTCAAATGACTATGGTTTCTATCGGCAAAGTGGTGCACTCAAGTATGATGTTGTCAGCTTTAAAATTTATAATGTGCGTCTCTGCCATGATTGAGCACTGTGCTAAAGATGAACTCAATAAATAGTCATGACTTGTAAGTTGTAGTGTCTGTTTATTACCATGTCTACCTTCACTTTCACTAGAAAACAAGCCTGCAGAAAGGTTGTTGAATTGTGAGGAATGATACTAATATTGCCATTTGTGAGGCCGTGGCCTGCCCATCCGTCTCGAGAACTTCCAGGAGGATGGATGGGTTGATTGAGGAGGGCAGTTAATACCAGTTCTGAAGTGCAAGGACTCACTCGTGCACGAAATTCACGCTAGCCAGGTTGATTTTGATAGGTGTGAGGGTGAATCTTTAAGTACTAAATGTTTGAGCTGTATTACTGAAGAGTCGTATGCTTTTGCAGAGGGAACAGAGGAAAATGAATTTGAAGAAATCAAGGGCGAGATCATTGAACTTGATCAAGTCAGCGTTGGTCATGCTGCTGGGTTGCTTGAGTTGGCTCCTCGCACTAGCACACCAATTGTCACCGGAGGCCTGGGTTTCATCACTTCCGTCATATTATGCTATCTGGTACTTCCATGAGACCGAAGTGCTGGAATAGTTGTATCTTCGTGTGAGGAAGCAAGAGCATATGAGTGATTGATTCTGCTCTTTAATTGATTTATTCGTTTCTTGATAGAAAATTCTAGCGAGTGCATTAGTTGCTCGGCGATGTCAGTATAGGACTTAATGTTGTTGAGTTCTGGACTTCTAGACTATGTTTTGTCCATGGAAACTTGTGTCTACACTTAATCCTCTCACTTTATAACTGCTTGCAGGATGCCGGTTGTAATGTTGCTTACGGATTGGTGGGGCTCAAGACACATTGCAAATGTATCATAATGATAGTACGCCGGGTATATATGACTGCATATCTCTAAGCCTGCAATTCCTTATTCTGCATCAAATCAATCTGTGTAAAATGTATTCCCTTGTTCAATCTGGCAAACAATCTCATGCTTAAGCTCTTACTCAAAAGGTTGTTGCACGTTGTATAGGAGGACAATGGACTCCGAACTTATGTCCATTTGGGGACTGGAAAAAATAATCGCCAGACAACATCAGTTTACACAGACTTCGGTCTCCTTAGGAATGACATCTTTTCTACCACTAGAACTATCTAGTAAATGAGTTATATCATGACTCTCGGACGCATTTCCTGTGTGTAACATGAACTATTGACTCAATCCGTTTCAAAATAAGAGTCAACTTTTTTTTGCCATGTTTCAATTTGACGTTTGCTTTGCCAAAAAACAGTCGTCTCAATACTCAAAACTGGTCTATCTTTAATAGTAGTAACAAATTTATATGCCATTCTCATTGTCCGCCCTATTTGAAGTGTCTGTGCTCACGCTTGAAGTGTAAAACATGGGACAAAAATTAGGAAAAGAAAATGCCAATAAAGTGGACTCTTATTATGAAACGGAGGGAGTACACTAAAGGAGAGGACGTGAGCAGGAGCTGACAAGATGAAGCGTTATGTGCACCTTGCCTTCTGGGCGCATGTTTTTGTCCTCAAGCTGAAATTATTTTGGTTTGCATTGCAGGTAGCAAATTGCAAGTTGTCAGTTGCACAAGGAGCGATGCGCAATGAGTTCATTAATCTGATAGACAGGTATTTATTTAGCTTGGTATATCTGTAGAGAATAGTAGAAGGAACTGTCAATCTTTCAGGTTGCCATAAAAGCCTTCAGCTAGTGGAAATACTACAATTAGCTTTAACATGATCTGATATTTTCATGTGTTTACTGTGCATGAATTTGTGACAGGGAGATTGCTAACACTCAAGGAGGAAAGCCTGCAAGCATCATCTTCAAATGTAACGGGCTTGATGACCAGGTATGGTTTGTGCTCACAGAGTTAACATGAATCTTATTTTTTTTCTTTTGTGTCATTTCATGGGTTTATCTAGAGTAGTAACTGCCATGCAAACAAGATAAATGAAGTAAAAGTATAATTGTACTGTGTGGGCCACGAGCAACTAACATGGTGAGGGAATAGGAATCTGGACTTATAAAAAGGCTTACAAAAAGGCTTACTGGTTGGGTTCGATAGGCGGTGACAAAGTTATATGGAGCCTCTAAAGCAGGTGTCAAAATTGATTGGATTTTTCGCGGCATGTGTCTCATTTGCACTGGAATACCTAATATCAGGTATCTTATTACATCCACCTCTATTGTCAACCCAATGATCAGCAGAATGTGAAGTCTGTTGCTAGGTTTTCATTTATTAAATCCAACTTATGGGGAGTGGAGAAACAAATATGTAGCATAAGGAATGCACTAGCATAATACTCTATGGAGCCAAGCGCATCTATGCATACATTGATTTGCAAATCAGACTTTTATCGAGGTATGCCCTAGGACTTCTTTATTCTCACCTAGTTGTGTACAACATCAAGTCATCCTCTAATTCTTGCACTCATAAGTTGATTAAGCATTGAATGCTTCTATTTAACCCCTAAACGTCCTCACCTATGTCCAGTTTAAGCAGTTTTGCAAAGATGCATTATAAAATGCAATTAATATGAATATTTAGAACATCATGTATGAATAAAAGTTATACATTTTTTATTTTAAATTCTATCTATACAGTTAGATCTATGATTGCTAGATCACTAATCTTTTTCTATAAAATTTGAAACATAAAATAAAAAAATTATTTTGTAATTCAATTACAAATAAGATATTGACAAGATTTGGATGAAATTTTGTGTGATGGCTTATAATGTAGTACTTTAGGTGTAGTGATTTTTGGAGATTTTTTGGATGCTTGATGTTAATTGTTTTTTTTTGAAGAACACTTTTAGACCAAAATCTTCAAGATTTTGGGTGAAACATTGCAACAGAAAATGAGTCATAATTTTTTCAAAAATTATTTCCTTTTCGATCGATTCACACATGCATGAAGCTAACTTCCCATAAAAAATTCAGTAAAAAAATCACACCACAAAAAGTGCATGATGTTGAGAAAATACGGATGAAATTTGTACATCATGCAAAATATGCATGGTTGGGCAGTTAGGGGTTAAAGTAATGAAGAAACAGGGATTAATTCTTTCAGAATCTATAAGTATCCATATTGTTTGCTATGAGGTTTGGTTTTTACACAATTTTTCACTTGACTTCTATCCTTAGCATGTGTTATTGGCTAATATAGGTTAGCAAAGAAATTTCACCTATTACAAGGACGATCATATTATCATTGGTGCTTGTCTTTTCAAACAGTATGGAATGTTGTGGTTGTAAGAACGAACGTTGATGCAAAGTGATAAAGTTGGGAATGTGGTTATCTATAGATAATTCCTAAGTTGTGTACTACAAAATGTTGCGTGATTAATAGCAATGGTCGTGAATTCTACATTCTTATGTTGTTACCAACGGAATGTTATAGAGTTTTACGTGATTAATAGCAATGGTTGTGATACAAGATGGAAACTGTTTTGTAGGATGTGGAAGTGGAATTTCTACTTGCCCACGATAACTTGGTGAACTTGTAAACTGAAATGCAGTTTTTGCTGGATATAGGGACACGTTCTAGCTAGATTCTACAAACAATAGACTTTGAAGAAGCAATTGTAGATGATGGCATTACATGCTGAGATACATGATCTTAATGAATTGAAGTTTGATGTGATGGTATTTGTGCCTTTCAAAGTGTCTTTACATACTCGGTGTTTCTCACGTGATTTGATGTACGTGATTGTGCCTTTGAAAGTGTATTTACGTACTTGATGTTCCTCACGTGATTTGATGTATGTGATTGTGAGGTGGTAATACTGCAATAAAATTAATTTATGAACCTACGAATTAAAATATATGTTGCAACAAAAAATGATTGTGATGAAATGGCGTAATGTATGGTGAGTTCAACAACTTTCTTGAGAATTGAAATTTTTGATTTGATGCAAGTGGGTGATTGAATTTGAAGTTCTATAAAAAAATGTTGGATTTGATTACCTCAATATCCAATTCAAAAGTGTACGTTATCCTAAAATACGTTGCAAGTGATAAATCGCAAAGAATTGGCATACGTACATATCCAATACGACAATGTTGTCAATAAAATACGTCAGTATTTTAAATCTGACAATCTAGAAAACATGTGTTTGACACAATGTAGTGAACGTGTTAAAGAAAATGTAAATTTACATAAAAATATAACAACAAACAAACATTTTCATGAAGTCTTGCAATATCAACGTAGTTAAATGAACAATTTCTTTGTTTTACAACAGAGTGTTCAAAAGCACCAAAAATTTACAATTATGAGGTTGGTGCATTACTAAAATTGCACCAATCTTTTGGTGCAAAAATTGGTGGCAAAATGCCATGTTTTGTACTAGTGACTTCATCGTCTGCGTTAAGAAAACTTGACATACGGCCTATCGATACATTTTGGTGGCTACCGACTACGCCACCAAGTGGATTGAGGCTAGAGCACTTTGAGTGAAGACCGCCAAGGAAATAGCGTAGTTTCTATACGAGGCCATCTCCACTAAATTTGGATGCCCACTCCACCTAGTTAGCGACCAAGGTGGCCACTTCATCTATAGCGCGATCCACACCCTCACCGAGTAATTGTTACTTTGACATACGACCTCTATGACCTACTACCCGCAAGGCAACGGCCAGGCAGAGTCGACCAACAAGATCATAGTCCGGATGCTAGAGAACCTAGTCAACGAGAATCGGACCAACTGGGACCTATTGCTACATACAGTAAGAACCTACCGAATCGTAGACAATATCTCCCCCAACGATTTGCCTAACCCACCCACTAGTAAATCAGACATTTCGTTGATGATAATTGATGAGCATTGCTAGCACAAATCGACCCCTGTAGCCCTAGCCAGAGTAGGTCAGTTCGATTGATCGATGCAACTAGTGTAACCCTAAAGCCGCCGCCATATTTTTGGATGCCGCTCTCAACTGTCCCATCAAGATTGAATGCTAGGCCAATAAAGAAAGTATCTAGCACCATGGCCGAGCCCCTTCCCTCCCCTCTTGCATCTCCGCCCTTTTCCTTCGTGTCTTCTACGCACGACTGCCACGCTGCGGCCATTGCCCTTTGCATTCTTTGAAAGAGCTTTAGAGATCCGCAAGTGGAGGAGCAACATAGAATAGAGAAGAGACGTTGTAGCCCAAGTCTGCGTGCGATAGACAAGAAAAGAAGCGCCAGCAAACAGTTGCGCACATAACCACCGCCACAGCACTTATCGACATCGCGGAAGGAGAGTTCAAGGATCGTGCTGCCGTTTCCTTGTCTTTTTGTGTTCAAATTGTCACCCGACCGGCCGATGGGTCGAAAGAAGTCGACCGAACATAGTGCGCGCTGTCCTTGGTCGGCACCCCGCACTTATGCGCAGATCCTGATTACCACAAAGGACGCGATGTACAAAACCCTAGCCTTCCAGTCAATGCAATTGGTGCAAAAGTGGCTGGATTATGCAGCCAAAAACCCAGACGAGGTGCAATTCATCAAGGCGATCGGCGTGGAGGAGTTTGTGCCACTTGACGGGAACAAACCCAAATGCGCACCACGCATGGTGTTGATCGAGGATTTTGTCAATGCCGCCGTCATCACCACCAACAAGATTGAGGCCTGAGTACGCAACCAGCTTGTCACCATCGACCTTGATGTAGTCAACTGAGTGCTGAAGCTCCCGTTCGGCATCACGATGGAACCCCTCCCAAATGACGAGTACCCATCAGGTCGATTGGTGGAGTATACAGCCTCCGAGAAAACCGCCGAAGGCAATAGCATCTGCAAGTGCAAATCGCAACATCCACCGCGACTGACGACGTTTATTAAAGGCCTCGGGTTCTAACGCAAGACAATCTACATCAGCACCGAGAGCTTCAACGTCTTGTGCACAATCGAGACCCTCATCGACAAGGAGATGCACTGGAATTGGGCGCAATGAATGTTCAACACCATCTCCATCAACATCAAGACGATGCAGATCAAAGTGACCACGATTTGCCCTTCAGCCAAGGTACTCGACCTACTTCTCTACTCTTATTTTCCTAGCACTGAATCAAGATACGAGCACGTCAGGATCGCCCTTCAAAACACAGATGCCTGACAGGCGGAGATATCCGAAAACAACTCCTGCGGCCCCGGCTACATCCTTGAACAGGGCGCACTGGAATTCAACCGAGGATCAAAGGCCCCCATCACGCCTACTCGACAGGTCGACCATGGAGAAACATCGACTGCCAAGCCCACGTGATAGCAGAGCACGTCTAGCAAGTCCACGACACCACTTGCTGCCAACACCTTCTCATCCTAGATTCGACACACCTCGTCTCAACGGTAGACACTTTCAGCACGCAAGCCTGATCGAATTCCTACACCGCCGATGACTCAAACGCATGGCTGCTTCATCACATTGGGGAGCCTGCAGTTACCTCCCGGCGGGTCGACCCCATCAATCAACCTGACCGATTCCGCCAGTGTCGCCGGGTCGACCCCATCCAGAGCATCGACTCCGATTGGGATCCCTCTTCCGGACATGTCTCCACCATCATTGGGAGCATTCGAGCTTGTCAATCTAGAAGCCGCCTATGACCAGGCGCCGTTCGTAGAGTTTTGAGAGCCATCGGCTGTGTCACCCTAGCACCAACCCCAACTTCACCCGCCTCAACCACCCCCCGACTCACCGCAAACACGAGTATAGGCCTTAACAACTTTTTGTACTTCATACGATGAGCGACAAGATAGCAGACAAGCACTCCAGACTCCATAGAAATTGAATGAGACAGGATAAAACTGAATAGCTCACGATTATAATATGCCTCGGCTGGCAGCCGATACAAAGCCAAGTAAAGGCAGTGAGCAAAATGCTCAAAATCTTGGAGACACTAGATTCTAGGAAATCCTGGTATTTTGTATCGGCTGGCAGCCGACATCAAAGACTTGTCGGTTGGCAGCCGATACAAAGCAAAATAAATCTAGTGAGCAGAGTGCTCAAAATTGTTTAGGCTATAGACACTAAGGAATCCTGCCTATATAAGCGCGGAAGGTTCTAAATGAGAACTAAGACGATGCGAATCTACAATGCTAGTGCAAAATCTTGGGCACTCTATATACAATAGACTAAAACACTACTCCGTCGTCTGGGACAAACCTCCAATTGGCGCGGTCGCTTTGTAGAAGACTGAGTCGAGGGCGGCGGTGCTAGCTGCTCATTTGGCTTGTCAAGATCTGCCGCAATTTCAGGGAAGTCCGTCTCCACGATCTCTTGCAAGAGCAACCGCTTCTTGGATGTAGCCTTCTGAGAATCGGCGGAAAATCGGGATTTTCTTCCACCTCCCCCGGAGTAAAGAAGCCAAGGATATCGTGTGGCGGCCGACATGCCGAGGACCGGACTACAACGAGGACTTCCTACCTTCCCCCACTCGAGTATCACCAACATCGGCACTTTGCGATCTAGGCACGATATCCGCCAAGCGCTTCCTGATAACCTCGGATGAAGGAAGATCACGCAAATTCAATTGCATTGAGGCACCTCCAAGAATGTGGAGATCCTCTAGGCGCTCTAGTGCACGCTGCCTCGGCGAAGCAGTATCCGACATGGAAGAAGAGTCCTTTGTAGATTGGCAGGAAAGCATACCGTGCCCAGGCCTTAGAGGATAGCCCGACGTATCCATCGGCGGTGGAGATAAAGCAGTAGGGCCCTAGAGTCGGCCGACAGCCGATACCAGCTGAGAAGATATGGTGGTGGCAGGCGTGAGAATGGGGGGAGTTTGATCTACCTCCTCCGCCTATCCCAGAGCCACATTGAGTGCACCGTGTCGGCCGGCAGCCGATACACGTGGTCCTGCAGCTTCATCTAGAGGAATCTTCAGAGCTCCAGTATCAGAAGCCGTTTGCTCAGCATCGTCTCCCGTATCCATGTTATCGTCATTGTCATCGCCTAACTTGCTAGAGGGAGCAGCGAGGACCTTGTCCAAGTTCATCCCCTTCACTCGGTGTTGCACCTTCAATACATTATCGTTGGAACGAACGAATTCGAGAACAAACCTGCCATTCCTCTCTACATATAGGGAAATCAATTAGCAGTGTATCGGCTGGCGACCGATATATGAGAATGAAAGAAGTAAGAAAATGAAGTATTAGATGATGATAAAGTGGGTAGCGTACGAGGCCTATCTCAGTAACGTTACCGCTTCCCCAGATGTTGATGACAGTGGCGGATGACGAATGCAGAGAGGGCTTGAGCAGCTTCTCCAGGGTCTCATGGTCGACGCTGCAATATTCGCTATTCCAGTCATGAGCTCTCTCTGGACACGCCTGGAACCAATCCGCGGGCTTCTGGTTTCCAGTGAATTTTTTGAAAACTTTGAAGCCGCCCACTATCGTCTTGGGATATGACAACGACAATGTGGCAAGCGGATGAGAGTCCATATCCAACTTCTTGAACCCAGTTCTATTTGAAGGCTGATAGTACATAGTATGCATTAACCACGAAGAATCCGATCCTGTCACTAATGAGAGGATATCACGCTGCCTCGAATTGCCGATGAAGAGCATTGGGACAGGAATCTCGGGGCGCTCTGGGCGCGTAGGCAAGTTGCCCTCATTGTCGTCAATGAAGGTTCATTCGTCGGGTTTAAACATCGCGCGCTTCGCAATATTCACGATATCAGATTTGGCGACGGTTCTAGGGTCTCCTCAGGATGAGTATGCAAAGAGCACAATCATCTTGAGGCAGTTGGTGATGGCCACAATGGATGCTTCACCCGCATCCCGTGCATGAAGTACGTCCTTGATGGAATCCGCGAACAGGCAGTCATACCGCTGCTTTGTAACAGTGGGTGCCACGATTAGAATTGAGACCTTCATGTGGGCCTTCAGAAGTTGATTAAAAATTGGGGACGCAATAACATTCTTGGACTTGTCCGTCGTGGGATTCATTGGATTCGCACGTACTTTCAATCACTCGTGCCCGTCTATGTACTTCTTTAAGTCAGTCCAGGCATTCCTGTCCATGTCATCTGTGAAATTCTTTTCCTCCGCCAAATCGTCCCAATTGCTATCGAGATAGAGAGTCCAGCCCGTGTCCTTGCACGGCAGCGCGTATTGCTTAAGCTTCCACATCAGCTCGTTCTTAATCACGCGGTCGAGCTTCGTGTCACAGCACCAATCAGCCAACGTGAGCCTATCACGGGTCTTGCTGTTGCTCTTGCTGCGGACTCGTTTCGCAATGATTCCCTTTCCAAACTTGATAAGATCAGAGTCACGCAAATCCAAGGTTGGGACGACGTCGGTCTTCGTAATGTCCGTGAGTGGCACATGTTTTTTTACTTTTGGCTCTTTACCGTCATATCCGATCAGCTCTCCTGCCTCCCATGCATTGAAAACTTCTACCCAGCACTTCCAAGACTTGTCTTGAGAAAACACGAGGGGAAGCTTGCTTGTTACCTTCTCTTCAACAAAATGTGCCATCACTTGGGCCTTTGTTGCCTCTAGAATAGACATGGCGATGGTGTCCTAAATGGATGCATGCTCTCGACCTATCTACAACATTCAGCACATAATAGAAACGCGCAGGACATACAGCAAAACAAGATGGAATCAATTTGCAGACCTTGCAAACTAGAGTCAAGTCTGATTTGCGGGCCCAAACCTACATAGAATGGATTTATGCTTGTAGCCGTCCATTCCGTCTCGTTCTTTTTGGAAGTGCGTTTGAGATAATCACAGTCAGCGTTTTCACAACAAAGATGGCCCACGCATCCCGACCTTCTGAACTTCAGCCCCAAATTATTGCTGGTATTAGACGTGAGAGTGCGCGTCCAGGCATAACTATCAGCGCGTTTGTCCATTCCTTCCATGCTCTTCGCTCTCGAGGAATGAACACCTCCTCTATACCGCGGCAATTCAAAAACAACATCCCCTTCAAATGTAGGCGGCAGCAGCTGAACCTTTTGATATTCAATGGCATCAAAATCAATCAAGGCTAATTCGATTCGACAGCCAGGAATGAAATGCATTTGTTTCAAACATTGCATGATACTGAGAGAATCAGAAGACGCAGGATAGAGAGGGGGTCGAGACAATGAGGAGGAAGATGGACTGTCACTAATACATAGTGTGCGATGAGTGGATTGATGGGGATAGATTCTATGTTTTTCCCTTGTTAGATCTACACTCGGCAGGTGTCTCTCCTTCTGATTCGCTAGAGAGTTCTACAATCGATGGAAGGTGCTCTTGCTTTACTTTGCGAAGATTAAGCATGATCTCAGATGTTGATCGAGAGGTTTGAGAACGCTGAGTCGCACGAATCGGAGCTTAGTTAGTCTCGGGGAGGACACTCTGTTGAAATCAACGTGGACACGTGCGTTAACAAGGTAATTAAATGAGGCTATCACATAATTGGAATATTTGAGGTATATTCTCAAATATTCTAGAATATTCCAGGTATATTCTTGAAATATTTTGTAATTATTCCTTACTTGAATTTTAAGCATCTTATATTACATCTAAATTTTTCCAAATTTTATTGCTCATGAATAAAACACACCCTATATTTTAACGCACTATGTTTACTAAATTTCCTAAGTGTCGTCCCCGAGTCTATAGTAGAAGTATCAGAGTGGTTAACGAGGATCTTAGTGGAGGCTGCTAACTGAAACGGTGTCATACCATACATTCTGTACTGACCAGGGTGAAGAAGCTAGTAATAACCATCACGATCCTCACATCTAGCCTGCATGACAGCCTCTTTCACTATTCCGTAATTCTCTAAATTTTGTTGAATCAGGATGCTAGACGTCTTTGCAATTTCGGATTGGATGGTGAGGAGATTAGCGGAGACCCTCACGAATCCTTCATCGCCTAATGGAACAACTAGAGGGACTTCATCACCTTCAAAATGAATTGAAGCCATTCTGCACAGCATAGGATGTTTATACTGTCAAGGAATGAAGTGCGACAAAGAAATGAGAGTTCTTCTTTTTATTCTCTTTTTAGAGATAACCATAGTAAAAGCTACCGTTGGTAATATTCTGACATACTAAACTCTTTTTTGAATTAAATGGCAGGATCTAAACATCGTGGACGTTGAAGAAATTAAATTCATAGACGGCGGACATTTATTTTAGGGTGGCAGAAACGTTGCATGCAATTATAGTAAGATCATTAGCCGATGGTTTAGGGTGACTGAATGATATAATGTTTTTGGGAATCACAAAGGCTGACATTGCAGTAATGAAAAGGGATCAAAGACACCTGAGACCAAGTTCTACAAAAGTGATTGAACGTGTAGTCATAATAACGGCAAACCCATTATTCAAGTGATGGTAAATTTGCACAAAGACAGTGCACTGTCTTCTATACTAAGGGTTAGATCCAAAAAATTTAAGACTTGTATTTTAATATCAGATTTGGAGACGTGCGGGCATTGCTAGGCTAATATACTTGTCTAGCACTTATAAAATCGCGTTTAAAGATATATTTCAGATAGAAGAGAGCACACCTTTGTTTCATCGGATTAGGATGGAAGTCATGTAAGCAACATTGGAGTAAGATGTTGTCTGTAGTGTTTGACGATGTCATTTGAGGTTAAGGGTAACAATGGTTGAGATTGAGAATTGATTCATGTGCAATGTATTGATAGATAGACTCGGGAATTATATGTCAAAGCCAAATACTAGACTTTTTATTTTGATGTTAAAAGCCAAGGATAGGACAGATGCAACTCCGGAACTGTAACACAAAGGGACAGAGTGAGAGGATGCAAACAAAGCAAAGAAAGAAACCAAAACCCGTATACTCGACTAGGAATGAAATTGAGGCCAGTCGAATGAGGAAGCGAAGACTAGATCAAGGGTATCTGAGACTGGCTTTGGGTTACCACAAGCTATACATTTTGTGAAGACGGCGCGGCGGATTTAGCGAGCAGTAGTAGAATCAAAACAATGATTCAACTCAACGACTCTTGTGGGCCATCAACGGAAACTCAAATTTGCAAAGGTGACGGGAAAAAAAACGTAAGTAACTATGTAACCCTTCCATGCTTGTGCTTTACAAAGGACGGTGACATTAGGGTAAGTGATAGCTACCTCTATGTTTATTTGTGTTTTCAAGAATTTACAAATGAGGCAAAGTAATGACTCTGTGTATCATTGTCACAATGCGACTTTTGATGTATGGGTATAATTAGCGCACAAGAATTTTAAATAGGAGACGGTAATCTATGAAATCGAGAGAACTTGTCCAGATTTGATCAAAAAATCAAAGTTTGCTTCTAGATAATTTAATGAATTCGAATTACTAGTGGTCGCATTATGAATCTAAAGAAGTGGGACTCTCGAGACTTCTTTGAGCGTGTAATCTATGCGAGACAAATCACGTGACGTTATTGTAAGGGGTGACATCATCTGTTCCAGTGACGTGATCCCCGCTTTCCCAAATTATGAGTTGGCTGAAGATTAGGCTTGCGCTAGTCGCTGTCGACCGTCCCTCATCTTCGCTTATCCTAGAGCTCATGTATTTCGGGGTTTAGAAAGGGCCAGTGGCTGAGCAACAATTCCGTAGTTGGCCTTTGTTAAGGGGGTTTTCTAAGAACCGACCTTAAACAAATGAGACTACTCACAAGACTACTCTACTCTAGACTAGTCAATAGAGATTGAGAGGAGTAGTAAGAGGTTTCTAACGAAGGAGAAAGTATTGTCGACTAGGAAAAAACACCAGTATAGTAGTAAATCGGCTCCTGCATACCCACAGGCTACTGCAACTAACCAAGATGCAATCACAAAGAGCGATACAAGAGCAGGAAATGATACTACTACAGCAGTAGTCTAACATACTAGTGCGCACATGAAGGTCTACAACAAGAATGAAGTACAACTAAGGCTGCGAGTAAAGAAGATGTACAAAATGTATAGCAAGAACTCTCTCAAAGAGAGGGAAAGTACATATAGGAGACTGGTCTGACAATGTGTCAAACTGGTCGACTGGAATAGTCGGGACGACCAGTTTGTACCAGCTTGTACTACCGCGTATCGCCTGCCGGGTCTATTCCTGCCGAGTATAGACTAGCCTATTCTTAGCCTAAGGGAATATCCAACAAATATTCGGTTAACATTGCCCTCCCTCTGAGCTAAGTACACTACTGTGGACTTTAGTCTACCCCGGTAGGCGACTAGGGAAAATGGTCACAAGGATTGATAAAATTACCCGCGGTCGTGACTTCTGCGTGTAGTCGACCCGCACTATGGTCGGCTCGTCACTAGTTGACGTTGCTGGAGTCCTCGGTCAGGAAGGGTAAGTGGATATCTGAAGGCATTTTTGAAAAGTCGAATCTAAGAGAGTGTGGTGAAGAGACCGCGAGTGAGTCGACTGTTGATGGTGTGTAGACTATCGTTGTCTGGTAGGGTGCTGGGAGCTGCTCGTCCTGTTGCTGCTGTGGTGGAGGGGAGTGCTGTGCTGCTTTCTGTTGTTGCACCGTGTCTTGGGGGTTGGCTGGTGGTGTCTGCTGGTCTTCTTGCTGTTGGTCTTGATCCTCGTCTTCATTGGTCGACTCGCTGTCGTCCGCGTTGTCGTCCTCACTCAACTTGACATCGGTAGTCAATACCTCATCATCGTCAGTCGACTGGTTCTCCCAGAGCGAATGGTCGGGTCCGAGGTGGCTCTTATCATTGTCTTCTTCTTCGTCGACTAGTGGGATCTCCAAGTGAGGGTGGTCAAGCTGTAGTTGGTCGAGTTGTCGGCGGTACATGTTGAGCTGGTGGTGGTTGGAGCTGTGGCCGAGCTCGCTGAAGACTGAGCTGGGTTGCTTTTACCTCAACTGGTGCTGATTTGAGTTCGTTTTGTACTACCACGAGCTCACTCTGGTGAGCTTGTTCTTTCTGTCGACTGGCGTCGAGGTCAACTATGAGCTTGGCGAGTTGGTTGTCCGTCTGATTCTTCTCTTTGGTAACGGTGGTGAGTGTGGTGCGCATGTTTGCCAACTCGGTAGTGAGGGTGTCGACCTGCTGCTTGTAGGCTGTGGAGTCCTTGGCAAGTCCACTGCTGTCGAATCGGGTGCGGTCAAACTCGGCTTGAAGGGTATTCTCGGTCTGAACAGCTTCTAACAAAAGGGGGTTCACTCGAGAGCAGACATCTTCGAGTCGAGTCAGGGATCCTTGGACGTCGTCCACGCGCTGGCGCCAGTGCATGGATAATGTCGTGGCTCTTGATGTTGATGATTCGGGTGCTGGTCGATTGACCCCGAGTGACGTGGGGGGGGGGGGGGGGGGGGGGGGGGGCGGGGGTCGAGGCGTTGGTGAGACGGGCGGTGGCAGGCAAAACTCGCCGGGTGGCGCCGGTTCGTACGCCATATGGAGGTTGAGTGGCGCGTAATCGGATAATGCAAGCGGAGGTGTGTTCGGGAGGTGGGTTCCGCCTGGTGTTGGTGATGGAGTCGACTGGGCCTCGCTGTCGGATGAGGTCAGGTCGACATGTCGAGGTAGCAGGTGGCGTAAGGGGGTGAGTTTACCTTGCTTGGCACGCTTCTCTAGTCGCTCCTGGTCCCGCTAGCGCGCGAGTGAGGAGTGTGTCTCCCTATGATCGGCAGTCGGTTGACTCCCGGTAGTTGCGGTCGGTGTCGCTAGGTCAGGCGTGGTTTGTTGACTAGGGGGCCGAGCAGTCGCTGTTTGGCCCTGGTCGACTGGTCGCGGAGGTCGAACGTGGGCCTTCGATGTTCGGTCGGCTCCAAGTCCGCCTTAGAAAACTATGTAGTCAGGTCCTCGGAAGTTGTTTTCCGAGTTCTCCGACTACCGAGGTCGGTCGTTGGTGTTCTGCTGGGCGACCGTTTGGTGCGTATACTCCTGATCAGTGCTGGGAAAATAAGATTCAAGGAGTAAGTCCAATACCTCGGCTGAAGTAGAGATCGTGGTCTTCGTGGTTTGCATCTTCTTGATGACGATGGCGATCGAGTTGAACATCCATGTCGCCCAGTCCCATTGCATGGCGCGGTCGATCACTGACTCGACTGTGCACAGGACGTCAAGCATTTCCTTGTTGATGTAGGTCGTCTTGCGTTTGAACCCGAGGCCTTGAATAAACGCCGTCAGGCGCCTGTGGTATTCGGCTTTGCAGTATAAGATGCTGTAGCCCTCAGCAGTCTTGCCGGCAGTGAAATACTCCTCAAACCGACCCGGTGGGTACTTGTCAGGTGCAATCGGCTGCATGGTAATTTTGAATGGGAGTTTCAGGACTTCGTGGACGACAGTCGGGTCGATCGTGACTGTCTAAGTGCGGACGCGGGCCGTGATCCTCTTGTCTTTGATGCTCGGGGGGTTCACTGGCGAAAATTTTAGAAACAACGTGCGATAAAAAATAGGGTCCAATATATTCATTGTAGATAAATTTTGTAAAAAATGTACATGTAAAATAGGGGATTTAAAAAAAGTGAAACATGTTTAAATGTAAAATACCATCACATATAATATTCTCAGGCTTTTTATATGTAAAATACCATCACCTAATAATATTTTTTACTAAATTTTTTTGCTAAAATAACCCCCCAAATAAATAGGTCATTATCGCACGTGTATACAAAATATACAAGGGAGTGACCTCACCGAGCTTTGACGTCGACTCTCGCGGCGTTGACGAACTCCTCGATTAGCTCCATGCGTGGCGCGCGTTGGGAGTTG
Source organism: Pohlia nutans (assembly GCA_022496805.1). Classification (NCBI taxonomy): domain Eukaryota; kingdom Viridiplantae; phylum Streptophyta; class Bryopsida; order Bryales; family Mniaceae; genus Pohlia; species Pohlia nutans. Next base: position 4,067,117 of record CM040106.1, on the reverse strand, counting down.
TCCCAGTCGAGTGCGACGAACTCGGAGACGGCAATCGACTTGATGAAATCCGCCTTAGTCAGGTGTTCATTGGCGTACTCCCGCCACTCCGGAATCGGCCGCATCAACTGAAAGGCAAGGGTTTTGTAGAGCCCTTCCCTTGTGCGGATTGGAATTTGTAAGTCGGTGGTGCGGAGGACCAGAGACGTTGTGGGCCGCGGTCAATCGACTTACCATTCGCCATCAATCGGTCAGCTGAGAATCTGCACACAAAGAGACAAGAAGAAGGCCCGGCTCGCCCTGAAGTCGGCTTGCTTGCAGTCGGCTGTAGTGGCGATGGGCGCGGTTGTTTACTACTCTTCCTACTCTCATCTATTGCTCGCACAGTCGGGCTACAAGATCGCTTGACTACATTGTGACGATCTACTCTCGATTTTCTAAATTGCTTGCTAAGAATGCACAAGGCAAGGGCCGCGGCTTGGTAGTCGGCCGGAGGAGAAACTAAGGAAAATGGCGAGGAAGCAAGAGGAGGAAGAAGGGGCACGGCCATAGTGCTAAATACTTGCCCTATTGTCCTTGCATTGAAAACTGATGGGATAGGTGAGGACCGCGGCCATAAATACGGCGGCTCTTCTAGGGTTTGACCAGTCGGGTCGACCAGTCGGGTCGACCAGTCGGGTCGACCAGTCGAGTCGACCGACCGTGACTAGGTCGGGTTGGGTCGGCTGCTGTTGACTTGGCTCGTCTTCGTTCTGTTCTAGTGTGGACCTAATCTCTGATTTGCTAGTGATTGGGCTAGACAAATCAGTAAAAGGTTTATTGTCTAGGACTCGGTAGGGTTTGAGTTTGTTGACGTTGACTACTACCGGGTCGGGGTCAAAGTGTTGAAGGCTGACTAGGAGGACCGTGTTGTTGGGGAGGGCATACTAGACGCGGTACGGGCCGAACCGTTTACTATGAAGTTGACCGGCATGGACATGTGTACCATTTGGGTGCCAGAGGACATAGTCGCCTACGTTGTATAGAGTCGACAGGCCAAGGGTCTGGGCCCATTGGGCTCGGTTCCACTGTTTCGCGCCATGGTAGGTGGCTGCTGCTAGTCGGGTTTAGTCTAATTTCTCGAGGTCGGCGACACGGGCTGCTAGTACTCACCTGGGAGCGAAGTCGGTAGTCGATGTCAACCGTTGGGTCGGGAAAATGTATTCGGTTACCATCAATGGTGTTAGACCATACACCAATAAGAATGGCATGTGACCCGTGACAACATTGTATGCCGTCCGGTAAGCGAAGTAGACCGTGTGGAGCTGTAAGTCCATGTCGGTCCGATTCTCGTTGACTAGCTTCTGAGCATCCGGACTATGACCTTGTACGATTGCCTCGTACAGGATCTATGCGGTTTCTTTGGTGGTGTTTCCTCGGAGGGCTCTAGCCTCGACCCATTTGGTAGCATAGTCGGTAGCCACCAAAATGTATCGACAGGCTGTTTGTCGGGACTTCTTGATTGGACCTATGAAGTCGAGTCCCCATTTCATAAAAGGATCTGCGGGTAGTAGGGTAAGAAGCTTGGAGGAGACTGTCTTGGGTAGACCGCCTATCATCTGGCATTTATGACACGACTGGCAGTACCGCACAGCGTCTGCATGTAGAGTCGGCCACCAGTAGCCTGCGTCTAGTATTTTTCTTACAGTGATGTCATGAGAAAAAAGGCCTCCAGCGTTGCCCTTGTATAATTCTTGGAGGATTGTTGTAGGCTGAATGCCGCTTAGGACTTGTCGAAGCTGGTGGTCCTTGCCGAGTCGGTATAGTTGGCTGCCATGTACTTGGTACGGGATGGCTTTGTGAGCTATTCACTTGCGAGCCTCCTTTGTCATGTGGGCTGGAAAGGTCTCGGTAGTCAAGTAGTCGACTATCGGGTCTAGCCAGTCGGGTTCGGTAGAAAAGAGCCGCAGCATATACGCTGGGCCTCTTTAACATACGGTCTTAAACTACCTTGGCGTACTTGGACTCCTTGGAAGTTAGACAAGGTGAGAGAAGAGTGTACTATTACTGAGGTAGTTAGTTGATTAAGTGTGAGTACTAGCTCGAGTGAGTGTCAGTTCCTAGATGTCCTTGGTGCCATTGAATGGTGAGTGTTTTGAAGACAAAAAGACAGAGGTTGCGTGAGCTAATCACTGTCTGTTCCACCGTCATCCTATCACCTTGTCCTCCGTGGCGGCCGTGTGTCTTAGTCCGGTAACATTTTGCCCTCCTCTGCAGAGTGCAATTCGTCCCCAGATTGCTATTAGTGGCACGATCGGCGGGTGACAGGTCAGTGGTTGGGGCGAGTCTCCTCGCGTGGTACCTCTGCGTGGCGTCTTGGAGGTGCTTGGTCACCGTAGAGAGCGGCTATGGCTGCAGCAACACCTCGGTGCATTAGGTTATGCTTGGTTTTAGAGGTGCTGGTGTGCTGATAAACATCAAACACAGTCTTGCCCAAGAGCTTGTTGCAAGCTGGGCATCGGACATTGTCTGCTTCAGGGTTAGTATATAAGGCAGCCGAATCTGGGTGGTAGGAAAAATATTCTTTGATCTCTTCAATTGCTAACCCATAATCCTCATTTGCATCATTATCATCACTAGCCTTGGCCTCCATGTCATGGTCATCTTCAAATCTGGTGGTGGAATTCATCACACGCGTTGTCCAAAACTTTTTTGGAGCGTGCTTGGGCGGCTTGGAAGTATTTGGCACTAAGTTTTTGTATGTCCGTAATATTTTTTATAGCGAATGCTCGGACTTCTTCGAGATGATGGATGTCTTGGATGCTAGCTGCTAACACCCTGTGTGGCGTATAATCTCTTGGTTGCATAGATTGGAACCTAGGAACAATGTATTCCGTGGGTATCAGGGGTTGGGTTCCATAAACCATTTCAAATGGGCTGAGTTGCGTGGCTGTCTCGGTAGCAACACGGTATACCCATAAGGCGGCTGAAAAACAATCGTCCCACTTAGCTTGGTTGGCATGGATGAATCGCCTAAGCATATTGATGAGTGTCTTGTTTGTTGAGTCCGCTTGGCCATTTCCCTCCTGCTGGGCCGTCATGGACGTGGGTTATGATCCGTTGTTGTTCTGTGGTAGGTACACATAGTCGGGTTTCTTTGTGAGGGCCGCGGCGTTAAAGCTGTCGATGGACGACAGTGTATGGAAAGGTAGTGCGTACAAAGCTTATATTTCTGGTGCCTGTGCAGTCAGCAAGAACTTCACCTGTTGTTAAGTAACGGATGATATCAATCGTCCAATCTTTGACTCCATGGACATCCACCGTGGCAGCTTTGATATCTGGCTCTTTGTTAGGATGGTCATAACTGGTCCGGTAACAATGTTGGCATTCTTGGACATCCACGGTGGCAGCTTGGATGTATGGCTCATTTAATGAGTCATCTATACCTTCCTCGGTGGTATTGGTGTCCCTGGATAAGTAATCAGCGACTATGTGCCGCTTACTTGGGATGTATACTACCTCAAAGTTGTATTCTAAAAGTATCATAATCCACCTAGCTACTCTTCCAGTGACTTACGGTTGGTTCACTAAATATGAAAGGCTATGACGGTCAACCATGAAACGAAACTTATTCCCTAAGAGATAATGATGGAATTTTTTAACAACGTAGATCATTGCCAGGGCTTCCCTTTCTGTCGTGGAGTAGTTTTGTTCGGCCAGGTTTAATAGACGGCTTGCGTATGCCATGGGTTGGTCATGTTTGCCATTGACATTCTGGGCCAACATGACTTCCACGACAATATTGGAGGCATCCGTGTGTACATGGAGTGGCTTGGACCAATCAAGGGCAATGAGTATGGGTGCATTGGAGTATGCTACCTTGATTTTGTCTAAGGCATCTTGGGCCGCGGGCGTCTAGTCTTGGGAGTAGGTGTACTTGGCATGGTTCAATGCGGTAATGGGCGCGGTGATGTGTGCCAGTTTTTCGATGTAAATCCTATTGAAGTGGAATAGACCAAGGAGGCATTGTACACCCTTCTGGTCCTTTGGCGGCGTGATGTCCAAAATGTCTTTGATTTATGCTGGATCAGGGAGCTTGCCGTATTTGCAAACTATATATCCAAGGATGACCCCTGCAAAGAAGAGAGACATGCATTTATCGGCATTGAGGCTAACACCATTGGCTCGGCGGGCATGGAATATTTGTCTCAGGTGAGTTACGTGGTCCTTCATCTGTCCATACACAGTTCCGTCATCCAAAAAAATTCGGAAGAACTGTTTCAAGTATGGACAAAAAATTAACTCCATCACTTGTTGCAACGTCATGGGTGCGTTCTTGGATCCAAATGGCATTCTCTCAAACTCGTACAGTACCCAAACATATGAATTTGGCCTGCAATAGTTTGTCTAATTCTGCCTTGACCCTCGTCGCATAATTTGGATTCATTTTGTAGCGCCTTTGCTGTACAACAATGGCATTTGGTACCAGGTCAATGGTATGTTCAACCAAGGTCCGTGGTATACCTTTGAGGTCCTCGTGACTCCATGCAAAGATGTCGTGGTATTCATGGAACAAGGCTATAGAAGCTTGTTTAATGGGATTGGGAGCATCCGCGTTAATCTTGATGTACTAGGGATCGTCTGTCGTCCCAAAATTCACCAATTCCACTCTATCCTTGGCGCCACGGGTCCAGCCATTTACTACTTCTTTTTGAAGAGCAAGTGATGCTAGAGTGGTGTTGACAGTAACAGATTCGCGGACTTGCTTGGAAAATCGTGGTTGAAGGTCCACCTCCTCTGGATCAGTAACGAGACTGGCCAAGTGAATTTGTGCCAAGGTATGAGTTCTAGGTTGGCATGGAAAACCAGAGCCTCTTGTTCTTGGGAAAGACCCTTCACCTAATTGGTCCCTGCCGAGTGGCGAATTTGATTCGCTTTAGCACGCATTATGCATCCATCAACTGGGATAACCACGGATTTTCCTTGGCAGTGTATGCGAATCTGGTTGCGTGACCAATCATGTATAGCGTTCATGTCTTGGAGCCATGGTCGTTAAAATATCAGTGGAAAATTACTACTGTCAAGCATGTCAATGATAACAAAAGTGGCCAGCGTGGACACTCCATGTGTGGTAATGGCTACCGTGGTTTGTATTCCCAAAGAGGTCACTCGGTTGTCATTAGCCATTCGGAGTATAAACTAGGCAATTTTTGGAGGGGGTAATCCCAATTGTTTTCGTAAATGATTGCTCATAACGTTGACACCTGAACCGCCGTCCACCAATACATTGGTTAGCTCATGTTTTCCTAGTTGTAAATATATTACCGCGGCATCAGGGTCGAGCGTGGTGGCATTGACTTCAATGACTGCAGGGTCCGACGTAGTGTCAGTCATAGTGGCCCGTGGCAGATATTGTTGCAATTCAGGGCTTAATTTCAACAACTTGGATAGCGTTATAGTGACGTTTGTCTTGTCTAGTATCTGTTGTATTCTTGGGTCCACCGTGGAAATTTCTAGTCCCTTTTGTAGGTCCGTTCTTATGTTGTGGAGTCTCTCCCAATGATTCTAGGACTATAGCAATCCAGATTACGTTTTGCACTAGAAAAGAAACAATATAATCATCACTGCTGCTAGCACGAAACATAAAAGCGCAGTCTCTCTCAACAAAGTATTAACTCCGTTGATTATAGACACAACATCTGTGGTATCAAAGAAGGTTGAGAGTAGAGGCTCGGCGAGATAGTAATAGACATCCCAGGACCAAAACCATGATGACATAGTCATCATAAATAACAGAGCGGATGGTCTAAGACTAGAAAGAATTGGTCCATGGGCCCAAAAATGCGCAAACTCAAGATTAATAAAATTTCTAGTGATCAATGATTATCATTACAACCTTAAAAAGGACCGCCCCCGATTGTTGATAATCAAATGTGGACTTCGTCCATATACTAAATAAAATACCTATGAGATAGAACGGGTCAATATTCCACTTTTGAGAAGGAGCATAATTTTGTTGAAGCTAAAAGTTCGAGCACGCATAAATAGGTTGACGTTGGGGTCATGCTTGCACACTTTTATGACAACCTAATAAATGTCCTTGCCATAGCTGAAATAGCCACCTTTCTTACCGAAATTGACCATGGTTTGTTGGTTCATCCAAAAGATGACACGAAGACCTAAATTGCACCCGAGAACCTTCTTCAGGCATTATTTTGGAATTATGCCTTGTCATATATTTTTGGAAAGCTCTTGCGAAGGGCGTTTCAACGGTATAAGACTCATTGAGTTTGGACAAGAACTCCATAAATTATGGTCGATTGAAAGCTTTACAGCCGAGAATATCAGCTTGGCTATTTCAATTGAGCATAACGTTTGCAGTTCTTGTCCAAATTCAATGTGCTATACACCGTTGAAAAGCCCTTGAGAAGAGCTTTTCAAAAACATATGACAAGCCATAAATGCAAGAACTTCACTGAAAACGAACTCCGGGTGCTTCTTAGGCGTCCAATATATGAATGCTGCGCCTTAGAAAGTCATCCTCGTGAACAAGGGATGCAGCCTGAGTGTCGTCCTTGTAGCCGAGGACGTCCAACAGCCTACCTTACCAAAATAGATTCGAACACCCAAAGAACAGAAACAACTCATCCATGGAACATCCTAGGATCCCATGGGCCCTTGGATGCAGCCTGAATGTCCTCCTCGTAGCCGAGGACGTCTAACAGTCCACCAAACTGATATAGATTCAAACACAATGAACTAAAACAACTTATCTATGGAACATCTTAGGCTCCCATGGGCCCGTAGATGCAGCGAGAATGTCGTCCTCGTAGCCAAGGATGTCCTATTGAACACCAAACTGAAATAGATTCAAACACACAATGAACAGAAACATCTCATCCGGAGAGCATCCAAGGATGCTACGGGCCCATGGATGTAGCCAGAATGTCGTCCACGTAGCCGAGGACGTCTGAGAGAGCACCAAAGTCAATTTGATTCAAACATAAGATGAACAGAAACGACTCATCCGTAGAACATCCTAGGATCCCACGGGCCCATGGATGCAGCCACAATGTCGTCCTCGTAGCCGAGGATGTCCCAGTGAGCACCAAACTGAAATAGATTCAAACACACAATGAACATAAACGACTCATCTATGGACTCTCCAAGGTTTCCAGGGTCCCGTGGATGCACCCAAAATTTCGTCCTCGTAGCCGAGGACGTCCCAATGAGCACCAAACTCAAACTGATTCAAACACAAAATGAACAGAATCGACTCATCCATGGACCCTCCAAGGATTCCATGGGACCGTGGATACAGCCAGAATGTCGTCCTCGTAGGCGAGGACGTCCGAAAGAGCACCAAAGTCAATTTGATTCAAACACAGGATGAACAGAAACGACTCATCCGTAGAGCATCCACGGATCCCATGGGCCCATGGATGCAGCCAGAATGTCGTCCTCTTAGCTAAGGACGTCGCAATCAACACCAAACTCAAACTGATTCAAAATCAGATTGAACAAAAACGACTCATCCATGGACCCTCCTAGGTTTCCAAGAGCCCATGGATGCGGCCTAAATGTCGTCCTCGTAGCCGAAGACGTGCCAATGAACACCAGTCTTAAACTGATTCAAGCTCAGAATGAACTGAAATGACTCATCCGTGAAACATCCATAGTTCCGACGAGGCCCATGGATGCAGCCTCAATGTCGTCCTCGTAGCCGAGGACGTCCGAATCAACACCAAACTCAAATTGATTCAAACTCAGAATGAACAAAAACGACTCATCCATAGACCCTCCTAGGTTTCTTTGGGCCCATGGATGCGGCCAGAATGTCATCCTCGAAGCCGTGGACGTCCCAATCAACATCAATCTCAAATAGATTCAAACACACAATGAACAGAAACGACTAATCCATGAAACATCCATAGTTCCGACGGGGCCCATGGATGCAGCCAGAATGTCGTCCTCGTAGCCGAGGACGTCCCAATCAACACCAAACTCAAACTGATTCAAACTCAGAGTGAACAAAAACGACTCATCCATAGACCCTCCAAGGTTTCCTTGGGCCCATGGATGCGGCCAGAATGTCGTCTTCGTAGCCGAAGACGTCCCAATCAACATGAATCTCAAACTGATTAAAACTCAAAATGAACAGAAACGACTCATCCATGAAACATCCATAGTCCCTAAGGGGCCTATGGATGCGGCCAGAATGTCGTCCTCCTAGCCGAGGACGTCCCAATCAACACCAAACTCAAACTGATTCAAACTTAGAATGAACAGAAACGACTCATTCATGGACCTAGGTTTCCAAGTGCGCATGGATGTGGCCAGAATGTCGTCCTCGTAGCCGAAGACGTCCAATAGCCCACTAAACTGAAATAGATTCAAATACACAATGAACAGAAACAACTCATCCGTGGAACATGCAAGGTTCCCATGGGCCCATGGATGCAGCCAAAATGTCCTCGTAGCCGAGGACGTCCAACAGCCCACCAAACTGAAATAGATTCAAACACACAATGAACAGAAACAACTCATCCGTGGAACATCCAAGGTTCCTATGGGCCCATGGACGCAGCCCGAATGTCGTCCTCGTAGCTGAGGACGCCCAACAGCCCACCAAACTGAAATAGATTCAAACACACAATGAATAGAAACAACTCATCTGTGGAACATCCAAGGTTCCCATGGGCCCATGAATGCAGCCAGAATGTCGTCTTTGTAGCCGAGGACGTCCCCCTAAACACTTAACTGAATTAGATTCAAACACACAATGAACAGAAACAACTCATCGATGGAACATCCAAGGTTCCTATGGGCCCATGGATGTAGCCAGAATGTCGTCCTCATAGCCGAGTACGTCCAACAGCCCACCACACACAAAATTCTTTTGACAGTTTACTTACAAAAAATTAACCTCCATGGCAAATCCTTGGTTCGTAAAAGCCCATGGATGCAGCCAGTATGTCATCCCCGTCGCCAAGGAACACCAACAGCCCACCACATGGAAATATATTCAAACACTTGAATTAATAAAACAACACATCCGTGGAAAATCCATGGTTCTTGATGGCCCTTGGGTGCAGCCTGCATGTCATCGTCCTGGCCGAGGACGAACTACAGTCCCACGAACTGAAAAATGTTTCAATCTCTTGACTTGCATTGACAACACATCCGTGGAATATCCTACGTTCTCACAACCCATCGATGCAGCCTGTATGTCATCCTCGTGGCCGAAGAAGACCAACAGCCCACCACACTCAAAGTAAGGTTAACATTTGACTTATAAAAAATTAACCTCCATGGCAAATCCATGGTTCGTGAAAGCCCATGGATGAAGCCAACATGTCATCCTCGTGGCCGAGGACAACCAACAGCCCCCCACTCACAAAATTATTTACACACTTGACTTTCAAACAAAAAAATGGAAGGCACATGACAAAGCTTGGGTGCAGCCAGCATAAAATCTTCCTAGCCAAGGACGACAACCAGCCTTCCACACACAAAAACATTTACACACTTGATTTAAAAGAAAAAAACCTCCGTCATAATTCCAAGGCTCATGACACACCATAGATGCATCATACATGTCATGCTCGTGGCAGACAACGACCACCAGCCCCCCACACTTAAAAATATTTACACACTTGACTTACAAAAAAAATACCTCAGGAGTAAATCCATGGATTCTGAAAGCCCTTGGGTGCATCGAGCATGTCATGCTCGTGACCCAGGACGACCAACAGTCCCCCACACACAAAAGTATTCAAACACAAGTCATTCTTTAAAAAACCTCGGTGCTAAATCCAAGGCCAGTCACAGCCCTGAGGTGCAGCAAGCTCGTCATGCTCGTGGCCGAGGACGACCACCAGCCCCCCCACATACAAAAATATTCAAACACCTGACTTACAAAACAAAACCTTTGTGGTAAATCCAAGGTTCGTGACGGCCCATGGATGCAGCAAGCTCGTCATCGTCATGGCCGAGGACGACCAGCAGCCCCCTATTCACAACATTATTTGAACACTTGGCTCCCTGAAAACAAACCTCCGTGGTAATTCAAATGATCGTGTCCAATCTTAGTGCAACCAGCATGTCATCCTTGTGGTCGAGGACAACCAACAGCCCTCCACACACAAAAGTATTCAAACACAAGTCATTCTTTAAAAGAACCTCCGTGGTAAATCCAAGGTCAGTGACACCCCTGAGGTGCAGCTAGCTCGTCGTGCTTGTGGCCGAGGACGACCAAAAGCCCCCGACAGTTAAAAATATTTACACACTTGACTTACAAAGAAAATACCTCCGTAGTAAATCCATGGATTGTGAGAGCCCATGGGTGCATTGAGCGTGTCATGCTCGTGGTCGAGGACGACCAACAGCCCCCCACACACAAAAGTATTCAAACACAAGTCATTCTTTAAAAGTACCTCAGTAGTAAATCCATAGATAATGAGAGCCCTTGGGTGCATCAAGCATGTCATGCTCGTGGTCGAGGACGACCAACAGCCCCCCACACACAAAAGTATTGAAACACAAGTCATTCTTTAAAAAACCTCCGTGGTAAATCCAAGGCTAGTGACAACCCTAAGCTGCAGCAAGCTCGTCATCCTCGTGGCCGAGGACGACCAACAGCCGCTCCACATACAAAAATATTCACACACTTGTCTTACAAAACAAATACCTCCGTAGTAAATCCATGGATTGTGAAAGCCTTGGGTGCATCGAGCATGTCATGCTCGTGGTCGAAGACGACCAACAGCCCCCCACACACAAAAGTATTCAAACACAAGTCATTCTTTAAAAAACCTCCATGGTAAATCCAAGGCCAGTGACAGCCCTAAGGTGCAGCTAGCTCGTCATGCTCGTGGGCGAGGACGACCAACATCCCCTCTCATTCAAAAATATTCAAACACAAACCACTATTTAAAAAATCCTCCATGGCAATTCCAAGGTTGTGACAATTCCTAGGTTTCCTTGTTTTTTGTTAACCGTAAATTAGGAGTTATCGGTAGGTCCACCGATCTGAGTTTTACCTGAGTAATTTTCCAAGTTACCCTAGTAGTTAGATCTAGGAAACACGTTTTTTCCGATCTGACCTAACTGTCAGAGCTGGTTCTACTGTAGTATAAATGCAATAGAGCCAACGTCATTGGCACGCCACATTTTCCCAGATAACTGATTTCTTGCTAGAAGTATTCTCTTCTGATTTTATACCTACCGAGTAGCTTTTTGTGTGCCATTGTATACTCTGATCAGTTTGTCTTCCCTCGGTTTTGTGATAACCGACCTAGCTTTGAGTGTTTTATTACCTATTCTGTTAAACTCCTTTTCCTCGGTAGCTATCAAACCTCCTGGTACTAATTACCGAATAGGTCCTTACCAAGAGGAGCTACCATGTTTGAAAAAGTTTTGTGTTTGGAGGGGCTACCGGTTGTCGTCGGCCACGAGCACTACAAGCTGGCTGAACCCAAGGGCTGTTTCAAACCATGGAATTAAGTTGGAAGTACCTTTAGTGACTTGTGTGTAAATATTTCAGTATGAGGGGGGAGGGTGCTGTTGGTCGTCTTCGGGCACGAGCACGACTAGTTGGCTACATCCATGGGCTGTCACTATCCATGGATTGCCACGGGGTCTTTCTAAAAAGTGACTTGTGTTTGAAAAGTCTTGTGTTTAGAGGGGCTGCTGGTCGTCCTCGGCCGTGAGGACTACAAGCTGGATGAACCCAAGAGCTATCACGATCTTTGGAATTACGTTGGAAGTACCTTTAGTGACTAGTGTGTAAATATTTCAATGTGAGGGGGGAGGGTGCTGTTGGTCATCCTTGGGCACGAGCACGACGAGCTAGCTGTATCTATGGGTTGTCACAATCTATGGAATTGCCACGGCGTCTTTCTAAAGAGTGACTTGGGTTTGAAAGTGCCTCAACGCGACACTTCTCTGTTCCAGTTTGGATTTATTGTGATAATGACAAAGTATACATAATTTGAATTTCCTTGAATTGGAAATTAGTAGAAACCATACTATTCACCCTAAACCTCTAGTTAATACCAAGTTACCTATGATTATATTATCTAAAAACAACTCAAAGCCTGTATCTAATACTCATTGAGCACATGGTCTGTCCACGACGAATGGCTAGTAAGAACCCTTCGTAGACGGCTGTCTGCTTGAATGTACTCCAGTGTGTGTCGTTCCAAAGAACCAGTCCAATCCATATCAAGACATCTTTCCCTACCAACCAACTTGCAATTCGGGTCCCGATTCTGCTTCTGCTCCCAAGGTGAACAAGAGCGTTAGGTCAACATTGCGTGCCATCAGGCAGACCTGGAGGAAATGCCTCAACCCTCGCCACCCCAGCCTCCACCGATCACGGTACAGCGTCCCTCCAAATATTTTCAAGAGCATAAGGATGCTTTAAAAAAATAGAGGAAGATAACAATCCGGAGGTGCAATCTGACGATATTGAGGGTGATGTGGACTTGGGTATCGCCATAGAAAAAACCATAAAGTATTTTGATGCGAACCCGGATTTGGGTGCCCGTTACTCCAATCCCAAAGCAAATAATGTTATGTGTCTATGCTGTAATAAGATGCTGGCCAAAAGCGTGTTTGATCTATATCAACACTGTGCGATTGAAAAGAAAAAACACGTCCTAATGCATAAGGGTGTTGCTGCAGCCATAAAAGCCCTTTATGGTGGCCAAGATCTACCACGTAGCGGCGTAGCTAAGCTCCACAGAGACCCTGCGAAGAAATCGGACCAAATCGATCATCATCCGACAGTAGCTCCAGAAACAGGGCTTAGATCAGTTAGTGATCCAGGGAATGAGCATGGACCATGTATACAAATTTGTTAATACCACAATGTTTTTTTCTTTCCATACAAACTATGTTGTATACAATCTGCTTGAAATATTGCCTACTTGAAAATTGCACGTGTGCTTGTTAAAAGATGGATTCACCATGGACCTTGGACACCGTGGGCAGTTAGTGATTTAGGGATTCACCATGGACCATGGACACTGTGGGCAGTCAGGGTGCCACCACATTCCAAGGTTGGATGGGTATGATGCATGGATGTGTTGTCCTCTTTGAGAGACTCATGTAATATTGCGATGTTCCTTGTTTTCCATGCAAACTCTGTTGACGGTGGTAAAGGCAGTTAGGCGCGGATAGGTAGTAATGGGTTTAGAGTCACAGGTAGTTATTGTATATACACGGGACTGATGCAAGTATGTGTTGTCCTCTCTGAGCGACTCATGCAACACCACGATGTTCTTTTTTTTCCAAATGAACTTTGCTGTAGACAATCTTTTTTTTTCCATATGAACTCTGTTGAATACAACCTTATACATGTATTGCGAGCTTGTACATCTCTTTTGTAAATCTCTTTTGTAAATAATCAAGCACCAAGAATACCAAGGTCTCCACTATATCTGTGCCCAACACAGAGTCAATCCTAGGGCAACCAAGGCCCGAAAGTTAAACCCTAAACGGCAACCAAGGTCTCGAAGTAAAAAAAAAAGGATTGTAAAAACCAAAGGGGAGCTCAGAAATATGACAAAAATTAGACCCTAAACCCTAAAACTATTTTTAGAAACCTACCACACCCTAAATACTATTTTGCGGAAGTAAAAACTATTTTTGGGGGGTAAAAAATATTTTTAGGGGGGGTAAAATATAAATTCAGACGCCTTTTTTACCCTTAAAATCCTAGATCTAGTAAATAAATTCTTTGAAATTTACTGGATAAATGTGAATTTTTTGCTCTCCGCTCTTCTATTTCTGCTCTTCGCTCTCCGCTCTCCGCTCGCACACGAGCTTTCAACCCCTTCAACCATAGATTTATCCCAAACTCACAGCCGATCACACAAGCGCAACCCGGTTTCCCCCTTCTCTCCAAAATACTACAACGACTTGTTAACCGGAATGGACAGTATCCGGGGTGTCCGGAAGAGATTAAATTCTTCACGACCTGTTTTACTCTGGCTTCCCCGTACCCTGCAATTAGAAGATCTATGCGGATGCTGGCACCTCTACTGAACTACACGTCCAGGAGTTCTGAGAAAACCGGAGTACCCCCTTTTGCTCACTCAGCCACTAACCCGGATTATCCCCTGCAATCGGGCACGGAAAACCCCACGTTCAAACGATCATAACTCTTCCAAATCTTCTACCCGGTCTCTTAACTGATTCTACACCAGAGCCCGGTTAATCTATCCGGTTACCAAGGGACTATTTCGGCCACTGTTCCGAGCAATAACACAAGTAAAACACACACACACACAAATTTGTAAAAGGAACATGCGCTTCTACTCATTTACACGGAACAGTGGTATACAAAAAGACCCAAGGAATGAAGAACATTGCTTGATTAGAAGCCAACCGCCAAACGCCCGGATCCGGGAAATCCTTAGATCCTAGATTCCCGGGATCCGGAAATCCGGGGAGCACTCCTCACGGTTCAGTTTCTATCCTAAACCGCCACTAACATTTAAATCCTACAAAGTCTATACACAAAAAGTCTCCTTATCTACCTACTCAAAAAGCCTACCCTAAGCGGCCGGATCCACAAAATCCGGATCACTAATCCCGGACCCCTGGTGGTCCCGGGCAGCGGATCTTCTTCCACTTGCTGCCCCTCTTGATCCACGTGGTTCGGAACAGCCGGTTCGCTCCCACGTTCCCCAAGCTCTGCCTGCTGCTCCACGTTCGGTTAGCCCTCTTGCACACCGCCCGGTTGACCTCCCGGCCTACCTTCTGGTCATTCCTCCCTGCCCGGTTGGGCACCCATCTCCCCCATGTCTTCCTCCGTGTTCAGAAAGTCTGCTGGGCTTACTCCACCGGGGTTGACCATTTGAACCGGCTCCACTTCCACCATGGGCCGGGAAGTCTGCTCCTGAGTCGTACTCCCGGTCCTCAGCAGCCTATCCAAATCCATTCCCTGAGGGTCATCCGCGGACAACCACAAAGTCCCTGCATCTCATCCCTGGATCCTACTCTCTTGTCCCAATTGTTGGTCTCCACCACGTCCAGTTCAGGGGCGGAGGGGCCCTCCGCGATCACATGTTGTGCAAGTGACCGGAACTCCACCAACGCCTCCTCCACCTTGTCCAAGTACTCCGGGACGATGTTATTCACCCGGGCCGCCCCTTCCAATCCCGGCTGGGTGATCTTCTGGTCGTACAGCCGGGCCTTGGTCTGCAGCTCCCCTACCGGTTGGAATAACTGGACAACCTTCGTGATGCATGACCGGCTAGTCTCCCCCACGCGTCAAATGGTCTCTTCCTGCCCGTGGATGTGCTGCTCTTGCGTCTGGATATGGGCCTCCATCTTCTGGACGTACTCCGTCTTTTTGCGCAGCTGATTCTTCTGCTCGAGCACGAGGACGGCCGCCTGGCTCACCTGTTCCTGGCTCCTGTGGACCTTCTTCTGGAGTTTCCGGATCAGCCCCAGGTACTCCAATTCATCATCACTCCGGAGGAGGTTTCCCACCTCCCTCATTGCAGCAAATAATGGAGCGTACCTTTCATCCACCAAATCCAGGGCTACCCGGGTTGTCAGGAGGATGTCTTCTACTGCGAGGGGGACCTCCTCCTGTGCCTCCCCGGATGGTCCTGTTTCCCGGGCTGGCTCCTCTCTCGCGGCTCGTCCCTGCTCCCGGTCTCCCTCATTCCTGGACTCCTCTTCGTCATCGTCTTCACCGTCTGCTTCCATGGGACGAGCTCTTTGGTTATTCAATAGAGTGGTCTTCTTTCGGCCTTGACTCTTCTTCTTACGGGGCGTGATCTCCCGGATGTCCGGCTCTTCCTCTCCGTCAGGCCCGCGGATTAGCTTCCTCTTCCGCTCCGGCTGCTCTCGTGGACGCACTCGGGAAGGACCTCCCTCGTCCGGTTTAGAACCTGCTGCCGGATCTTCCTTCTTCATCCTCCTCAGCTCCGGTTGCGGTGATACCTCCCCCAATTGGTCTTCTTCCGGGTCCTCCCTCCGTTTTATCCTCAACTCCTGTCGAGGTCCTCCCCCACCCGGTCGGCCTTCCTCCGGGTTCTCTCTCCTTTCCTGTCGCTCCTGTCGTTGCGGCCGGATTCCACTCCGTTGACCTCCCTCCTCCTTCTTTTACTTCTCGAGAATGGCGCTAGCGCCACCCGGTTGCTTCCGCACCGGATCTTCTCTCTCCTTCCCGCGTTCCTCCCAGATGCTTCCCCTGTCCGGTTGAGGCGTCTACGGCAGCTCCTTTCTCTCCAGTTGGGCCATTTCCCTCTCTTTCGGTTGCGGTGCAGGCCTTGGGCGGTCCCCTGCTTCTCCTCCCGGATGCGCCGCCTTTGGCTTAGCTAGACTCCTCTCTCCCGGAATAGGAGGAATCTCCAACCTCTTCTTCTCCTGTTCCGAGATGCATCTGTGCTTCTCGTACATGTGATAGAGGAAAGATGCAAGTGCACAACCCTTCTTGCTCCAGAGATTCTTTGCCATCCGTTGGATAATCCGGTGCACCAAGTATCTCCAATTTATCTGCTTCCGGCGATGCAGCGCGGAGAGGATGCCCCTTGCTTGTGTGACCGTGAAGGTGGTGGGCTTCTCCGGATTGAGGATGGGCACCACGTACTCGAAAAGACACTGCTCCCGGGGATTCAGGCAATCCGATACCTTGAATCCGTCGTAGTCCGAGAGGAAACTGAAGCGCTCCTTCACCCAATCCGTGTCTCTCTTGCTACCCGGTTCCAAGTCCTGATCTGTCTCCGGGAAGCTGTATGTGGAGCGCCAATACTCCCGGGTCCAAATCCCGTACTTCGCCCGGATGCTCGACCGGAAGGCAAGCGCCATAGCTCCGCCGTCAATTTCTGCCAACATCTTGGTGTCCTGCACATCCCTCTTCTTACCGAAGAGCCCTATGCACCCTATGGTCGTGAGATTCGTGAGCAACTCCCCAAAGTCTCCCGAGTGCAGAAGAATGGTCGGAATCACCCTCTTCTCCGGGATTTTGGAACCTACCTCCCTGCGCGCCATAGCTGCTCCCTCCGGATGCACCTCTCTATTCCTCCGTGAGTGGCGCGTCTCTCTCTCCGGGTGGGCTCTCTCTTTCTCCCGTAAATCGCGCATTTCTCTCTCCGGGCGCACTCTCTCTCTCTCTTCCGTGATGTGCGCCTGACTTCCTAGAGCCCTCGCGCCTCACTCCCGGGGTGCGCAGTCTCTCCATTCCGTGAACTCCGCCTAATTTCCTGGCGCTCACTCTCCGGGTGCTCACCTTTCTCTAATTCCAATCCCACATTGCTTTCTATCCCCATACACTCACTTTCCTCAATTCCCGGGCGCTCAATCTCCTCAAATTCCGGGCGCTCACTGCTCTCTCTCTCCGGACGGGCAATGGAAACCCTAACACTATCCGGAAACACAAGACAGGGTGCGCGAGGAGGGCTGGAGGAATCAGGGAGGAATGAATAGTTAGCCGCACAATTTAAGGCGGCCCAATTCAAATTCCGGATCGTGGCCAAGTTCGTCAGGGACCCGTCCCCTGATGTCCGGTTTCCCATCCGGTTTCCTGCCCGGTCCGCCGCCATTGCTAGTTCCGTAGCGAACACTTAAGCGCGCGTGAGAGCACCACTCTCTTGAAATAAATAAAAAGGCCATCTTGGACGCTACTTCTCCTATTTATGGCGGCTGGGGCTTCCCTTTACTGCACTAAAAACCCTTACTGCCCGTTTTTGAATAAATCGAAGTTCGACAATGACTGCAGTAGCGGCGATCGTCACCTCCTCCGTAGTTGAGTAGGGTGACTCTGGAGTCGTCCCTGGGTCAGGATGAGTCAGTCGATCTCGAACAAGTGTGTTGAGGGTCGGTGATAACTGTAGTAAGTCGCGAATGGAAACCTGCAATTTGCAGTCTTGCAGTTGATCGAGGATCTGCTGTTGGACGTGGTCAAATGCGATGCTGCTATGGTCAACTGAGGCCAAAGTCGGTTGGGTTGGGTTCTCTCGAGGAATGATTGTTTGTTGCGGTAATGCATCCGCGTCCTAGTCGAGTGAGGGCGAGTCCTGAATCGACTTTAGGTCTTTAGTGGAAGTCGTTGTTTCCAACTCGGCTTGGAGTTGACGAACTTCCTGCATCATTTGATCACGTAGTATTTCTTTGGTAGTCCAGTCGGTCGTCTCCGTGGTCTCGTCAGGAGTCGATTGCTTGGGGGTTGACTGGCTTCTGGTAATCGCTGCAACTGTTACGACACCAACTGTAGTGTTTGGTAGTACTTTGATGACTACGGCCGACGTGTTGGGCTTGTTCTCGATCTGCTGATTAAGGAATATGACGACCTTCGGATCTTTGAGCATGGGATACATATGTGTCGTGTAGTCCAAGGTCTTGCAAAGAGAACAAGGGATTGTCCGTCGTGGAGTGCCATCCCGGGGTGGTTGACCCCATTTGGATGTAGTCGACACTAGTGTTGCTGCTGCTACCGAGACTGTCGCATTAGCTGCTGCACGCCTTTTGCCAATCTCGCTCTCTGGGTTGAGCCACCAATCGCGTTCGAGATGGCCTGGCTTTTGCATCGGTTGCAAAATGCTCGTTTGGTAGTCTCAGCTTGCTTGGTGGTAGACGTCGTGTTGGGTTCCTTGGGTAGTCCGCTTTTTGCTAGCTTGGCCGATTTCTTGGCCTGGGCTAGTGTCAATCTGGGTAGTCCGACTGTGGCTACCTGCAGATACTTCAACAAACTAGCGTAGAAATTGCTTAGTAGGAAATTATCAGCCGGAAGGATCTCAAACTGGCTGGCGAGTTTCATCATCCGCTCGTAGAATCGTCAACCGACTCTTTGGCATCCTGTTTCATACTGCGGAAACGTAGGTAAGCCTGGTTGTCGTTGTCGATATCTTGGTAGCGGTGTTTGAAGGCATTGAGAATGCCATGTAAGTCTTGGTGTGGGTAGGACGTTCGTTGAGTCGAGAACCAATTATAGTTGGCCGCATCGATTAGCGAATTTCCAAATAAGGCTATAGTAATAACCGCATCAGTTTCACCATTCAAAGTAAGAGCATTGAGAAATTGATGGACATGAGTAATGGCACACTTACCTTCCTTGTAGGTGGACATCGCTACTGGTTTCCGAGCAGTCGTTCGAGTCGAGAGTGCTGCTGCTGGGTAGGAAGGCTGCTGCTGAATCTGGGCTGCAGGTACCGAATAGTCCATCGACCGAGGATTGTATAGTGCACAGTGTTCTAGAAGGTGACTATAGGAACCACAAGATGCACACATGGGTATTGTGGGTTGGTACCGGTTGACACTCGGTAGGACTGATGGCTGGGAAGCTATCGGTCGACTGTAAGGGGTTTGTGGTAGAGCCCTTGTATAGGCCTGTGAAAATGATGTTTGGTTGATAGGCTGAATCATAGGAATGCCTATTGCGGGCTGGTTTTGGTAACTAGGTGGTAGGCTAGTCCGTGGCGTGGACACTCTGGGAGTGGTGGTTTTAGCTACCCTCGACTGATCTAGGTGTAGAATATTCGGCTCATGAGTATGATTGCAAATATTCGGGAGAGTGGGTCGGGTTACAACCTGCTCGACTCGTTGGTTAGATTGATAGATCTGTCTCATCCTATCGACTAGGTCAGTCTCGAAGTCGTCTGGGCCAGTCGGATACTAGTTGTCGGTTCTAGGTGTCCTCGGTCAACTATTCATTTGACGTGGAGTACTGGGTTCCTGGTGAAATGTAGTCAACTTGTCTAGTCGACCTAGTTGAGATTCCAAGTCTAGTTGACTACCTGGCCGACTGTCACACACAATTATCGCCATAGCTTTGGATATTCCATGGTTCTATGGCCTAAGTTGTTCGAGAACCGAGAGGGTCTAATAGTGGTCTGGGGCCCGAGACCACATTATAGGGGTGCGGGTTCTAGAAACAAGTTGCTGTTGACTTGTTAATTTCATGGTGCCATGGTCGCCATGGGGTCACGTCTTCCATAGTTCTATGGCCTACGTGGTTTGAGAACATGGACGGTCGGATAGAGGTCTCGGGGCCGAGACCAAATTCCTAGGGTGCGCGTTCTAGAAACAAGTCGCTCTTGCCATGTCTATCCTTGTTGCCATGGTCGCCATGCGGTCACGTCTTCCATGGTTCCATGGCCTAAGTGGTTCGAGAACCGAGACGGTCAATAGTGGTCTCGGGCCGAGACCATATTCCATGGGTGCAGGTTTTAGAAATAGTTTGTTGTTGCCATATCAATCGTTGGTGCCATCGTCGATATGGAGTCCACTGTTCCATAATTCCATGGCCTAAGTGGATCAAGAACCAGGAGGGTCGGATAGTAGACTTGGGGCGAGACCACAATCCAGGGGTGCACGCTCTAGAAACAAGTTGCTGTTGCCATGTCAATCCTCATTGCCATGGTCGCCATAGGGTCACATCTTCCATGGTTCAATGGCCTAAGTGGTTCGAGAACCGGGAGGGTCTAATAGTGGTCTCGGGGTCGAGACCACATTCTAGGGGAACGGGTTTTAGAAACAGTTTGTCGTTGCCATGTCAATCCTCGGTGCCATGGTCGCCATGGGGTCAACAATTCCTTGGTTCCATGGCCTAAGTGGTTCGAGAACCGGGAGGGTCTGATAGTGGTCTCGGGGCTGAGACTACATTCCAGGGGTGCGTGTTTTTGAAACAGTTTGCTGCTGCCATCTTTATCCTCGGTACTTAGTCCCCATGGGGTCAACTAATCCATGGTTCTATGGCTAAAGTGGTTTGAGAACCGATAAGGTTAGATATTGGTCAAATTGACCCTCCCATTTCTTGAAGCACGTAAACCATGGAACCATAGCAAATCCAAACTCACGGCGACCTAAGCACAGAGCATGGACATGAAACAACATCCTGTTCCAAAACTTCTACCCCTCATAAAAGTCTCGGGGCCGAGATAACATTCCACAGGTGCGGGTTCTCGAAACAGTTTGCTATTTCCATGTCAATCCTCGTTGCCATCATCGCGATGGAGTCACATCTTCTATGGTTCCATGGCCTAAGTGGTTTGAGGACAGAGAGGGTCTGATAATGGTCTCGAGAGCCAAGACCACATTCCAGGGGTAAGGGTTCTCGAAACAGTTTGCTGTTGCCATGTCAATCCTTCGTGCCATGGTCGCCATGGGGTCAACAATTCCTTGGTTCCATGGCCTAAGCGGTTCGAGAACCAGGAGGGTCTGATAGTGGTCTCGGGGCCGAGCCCACTCTAACGGGAGAGCGTTCTTGAAACAATTTGCTACTGCCATGTCAATCCTCGGTGCCATGGTCGCCATGGAGTCAACAGTTCCATGGTTACATGGCCTAAGTTGTTCGAGAACCGAGAGGCTCTGATAGTGGTCTCGGGGCCAAGCCCACTATCCAGGGGTGCGGGTTCTCGAAACAATTTGTTGTTGCTATGTCAATTCTCGGTGCCATGGTCGCTATGGGGTCAATAGTTCTATGGTTCCATAGCCTAAGTTGTTTGAGAACTGGGAGGGTCTGATAGTGGTCTCGGGGTCGAGTCCACTCTCCAGGGGAGAGCGTTCTTGAAACAGTTTGTTGCTGCCATGTCAATCCTCGGTGCCATGGTCGCCATGGACTCAACAGTTCCATGGTTCTATGACCTAAGTTGTTCGAGAACCGGGAGGGTCGGATAGTGGTCTCAGGGCCGAGACCACATTCTAGGGGTGCGGGTGCTAGAAACAAGTTGCTGTTGCCTTGTTAAAATTTGGGGCCATGGTCGCCGTGGATTTGGATCTGCCATGGTTCCGTGACTTACTTGTGTCGAGAACTAGGAAGGTCGAATTGTGGTCTCGGGGCCAAGACCACTTTCGAAGGGTGCGGGTTTTGGAACCAGTTTGCTCTTGCCGTCTTAATCCTCAGAGCCATGGTCGCCATGGGGTCAATTGATCCATGGTTTCTAGCCTGTATGGTCACTTTTGTTGGTTTTTCCCAAGCAGATTGTTAAGACCAAGCATGGTAGTTCTGAGGATGACAACAAAGAAGGGGATACACCTCCGTTCGTAATTGGTGTAGACAGCAATGATGAGGATGATGACAGTCCTATCATTCACATTGTAGATGGGTGGAGCAAAGATGACAAAAGGCGTTCCCAAAGGATTAACTCGGTTGCAAATATGGCTGCCCTTCGTTTACAGCCAATTCAAATTTCTCGACATAACATCCTTCTTTGCAGGCTCGTTGTCATGCCTATCGTTAGACCCACATTGCACTGTGATCTTGATAAAACTTGAGCAAGTGGTCATCCACGGTTATCGCGAAGGTGCATGTGTATTTTACTTCTCACTTACACACGAACAGGGCGTAGGAGAGCATGTCACCTCGAAGGACGGAAGTGATTGGGGACCTATATGGCAGTCAGAGAGTGATAGCTTTGATCTCTTTCTCGAATCCCAAGATTCGTTGCGTTTTATGAAGGGTAAGATGTTCTTCATCCGTGATGGAAACCACCTTCGAATCGCATGGATGAATCACAACACTAGGCTCTACCGCAACGATCCATCATAGCACTATTCGGTCGACACAATCATATTGGAGACCGAAGGTTGAGTTGGAGTGCTCTTGAATTTCATGAACAATATTAACAAATGAGTTGTATTCTTTTATTCACTACTGTTTCATTTAAACCATTTATGTACGTTGTTGCCCAATTTTACATTTCACACCTACAATTGACATTGCGCGTGTTCTTCTAGGCAAGCAGAGTTGTCATATGTAAAAACGAATCTGGCTCATTAGCTTTATCAAGTCCGCAAGTTTGGGACTATGGCCTTAGATCACTTTTCAGAACTTTTGAATCGGGAAGAGAAAATAAGGTACCAAAATTCCGTCAAGAGAGGATGGTTGAGTTTGCAATCAGAAGTTTTGACAGCTCTCATGATTTGGGTAATACTCTTGCCTTCACTCTGATATTTAACTCACCCTAATGATCGATTAATTGAAGTTGATGCATACAACTTGTTCTCAAAGTGTCTTTCTATGAGTGATCTCTATACAACAAGAGATTGCCGCTGTGGGTGATGCCGCCATGCTTGTATATCAAGAGGAGACTAGTCTAGTGGATGTCACTCGAGAAGGAATTGCAGCTGCAATGAAGCAAGGCATCAAGGACAAGACCTCCAAGTTGATGATAAAGTTGGGCAAAATGACTGCCGTGGCAATTCCAACACTTGGACCGGAATTCCTAGAGGAGGTGAGTGGTGATAAGTTCAATTGCTTCACTGTCACTATTCGTGCGTTCATTTCTTTTGCAAAATGAGTTGAATTGTATGTTGTTGACAGATGGAAAGGCACTGGAGTTTGAATGCATCGCAATTGGAGTTGACTTTAGAGAAGCTACAGCTCATTGCAACGAGCTCCGTCTCTCCTCATCACAAGCTTCGATGGTTGAAGTGGTGGAATTCCTCGGTGCATACAAGGGAGGCGGTCCGTTTTCCTACTAGACCAGTAAATGAAGAGCGACTCATTTCCTTGATCACAAAGGCAGCATGGTGGGCAGGGATGACTGCTTGCTTCATCTTGCTCATTGTGGGATCCTTTATGCCGTGGTTCCATGGCTTATATGGATCAAGAATTGCGAGGGTCGGAGAGTGGTCTTGGCCCTGAGACCAATTTCTAGGGGTAACGGTTCTAGAATCAGGACGTTGTTGCAGTGTCCCTCTTGGGTGCCATGGTCGCCTAGGGGTCAGCTGTTCCATGGTTCCATGGCGCATTTGTTTTGAAAACTGCGAGGGTCAGAGAGTGGTCTCGGCCCCAAGACTAGTCTCGATGGGTAAGGGTTTTGGAAAGAGGATGGCGTTTTGGAAAGAGGATGGCGTTTTAGGCTCGGATCATAGATGCTTAGAATATCTACAACACTGCCGCATGTAGAGTCTTATACATTGAGCTACGACAAATTTGGTGTCAGAATATAGTGACTGTTCAACATATTCACTATTCTATACTTCAATCAATTAAAAATTCTTCACAGATGGACTCAATATTGTGACCATATTATTGATACTTGTTGAAGTAGGATGATTGCGTGGGCTGAAGTTGCTCATAGCCATGCGCATTAGCTAGAGTAGATGATGCGAATGAGCTAGACTTGCAACTAGAGAAGTGGTACTAGTTAGAAGTAATGAGAATTGGGTCTCCCAAGTGATATGGGCTGATCCTAGTGTACTAGGAGTGGAGTATGGGCTGATGTCCCATATGGTTTGCCAAGGGGACTCCCTTGGGTGTGCTACTTAAGAGGGGCAGCCCATGAGTAAAGATCATCTCTTTCCTATGCATTCCAAGTGTTTGTGTGAGGCTTTGGCATTCTAATCTAACCTTCAATAGGTTATGGGCCCACTCATGTGTTTTGCGTGAGTGAAAGATTAGATTGCTCATTGTGTGGAGGTCGTGCGTTGGAGCGCTGATTTTGGAGTATTGGAGCGCTGATTTGGAACTTTGGAGGGCTGAATTCGAGCTTTGGTGGGCTGATTTCGACATTGGGAGGTATTACAATCTTCCTACCTTTGATCTACGTGTTGGAGGGCTGAATTCGCACTTTGGAGCTATCATTTGTTGATTTGGAGCTTTTGGAGCACTTTGGAGCACCTTTGGAGTTTATACACGTCTACAAGGGCTGAATTGGAGCTTTGGAGCTTATTGGTGCTTGTTGGAGTATATTGGAGCTGATTGGAGCTTATTGGAGCTTATTGGAGCTTATTGGCTCAATTTGTGCTCAATTTGTGCACTTGTGTTGTTGCAAGGCACTTTTATGCTTTGAGGCTCTTGGGGTGAGTCTACAATCTGATTTTGGTATTGCAATTCTTGCACAAGGGTTTGGAATGTGAGTTATGCCCTTGGAGTGCTCAAAATTAGAGTTTGGGTTAGTGAATGCACAACGGGGCTGATTTGATGAATTTCAATGCAATTAGGACTTGAAGGGGCTGAATTTGCATTGATTTAGAGTCCTTGGAAGGCACAAGGGTGTCCATAGGGTGCATTACGTGTTGTGAAGCACAAGGGTGCTGATTTGAGTGGATTTGAGCCAACGAGTGCGCAATTCTCCTAGTTAGGGTGTTGTGGTATGATCTTGTGCAAATTCACTAAGAACCATCACGATTGAGTGTTGTGAGGTTGATGTGTAGCACAAAGGTGCTGATTTAGTGTTTGGAATTAGTTTGGAGGCATTAGAAGCACGTACGTGTGCAATTTGCCTCACAAATCACAAAATTGTCAAAAAATCATAAAAACAATTTTTCTTAGCTTTCTAGGGGCTGAATTTTGTGAGCGTACGTCCTTCAATCAAGGATATGGCTACATTTGATGGTGAAGGTGCTAAGGTTGTAGACAAGTTCGATGACGTCAACTTCCACTTGTGGAAATTCAAGATGGAAATGGTCATGGCCGAAAAAGAATTGTAGGAGATAGTTGAGGGTAGTGAGGAACCGCCTTCGTCCGACGCCGAGGCTAGGGTACGAACTGCGTACACTCGGCGAGAGAAAAAGGCCTTTGCGATTTTGGCTCTTAATCTTTCTGATTCCCAGCTTTCTCATATTCGGTCGTGCAAGACTCCCGCCGAGGCATGGGCCAAGCTTTGCAATATTCATGAGGCAAAGAGCTTGGTCAATATCTTGTTCTTGAGGCGCAAGTTTTTCACCATCAAGATGGAAGAAAACGACGACATGTTGGCGCACATCAACAAAGTCAAGGCTCTTGCGGATCAGCTCAACGGCGCAGACGTCAACATTACCGACGGTGATATCGTTATGACGCTCCTCGAGAGTTTGCCGCCGTCGTACGAGTATCTTATCGTTGCTATGGAGAGTAGGCCCATTAGCGAGCTCACTCTTGATTATGTGACATCATGGTTGTTGCATGAACTCTCGCGGCGCAAAGAGAACGAGACTCGTGGCGATAGCGCGGCGCTTATGGCGAAGCAATCCAAGAGCGGTGCCAGTG
The DNA here is from genome assembly GCA_022496805.1 of Pohlia nutans. Lineage (NCBI taxonomy): Eukaryota > Viridiplantae > Streptophyta > Bryopsida > Bryales > Mniaceae > Pohlia > Pohlia nutans. The sequence continues at coordinate 4,041,226 of CM040106.1, read as the reverse complement.
GGAGCTCTACAGACAAGGTATGCTACTATTGCGGTAAGAAGGGCCACTTTGCAAAATTTTGCTACAAACGCAAGAGAGAGGAAAGTGCCAACAATACAAAGGTCAACGATGCAGGTGATGAGTACGCATTTATGACTAGCGTCTCTTCTTGTAGTGATGACGGGGACGAGTATGCAATGATGGCAAGTGACGTGTCATGCAATGGTAGTGTGATCGATTGGATTGTTGATTCGGGAGCCTCGAGTCACATGGCGCCCATTAGGACTTGTTTCCAATCATATCACGTCATATCTCCAAAGAATGTCATTTTGGGTGATGATACGGTTCTTCAAGCCGTGGGTAAAGGATCCATCGTCGTAGACACCGAGGTGAAGGGTCGTGTGAAGACAATTACCATCCATGATGTCCTCCACGTTCCCAAGTTGAAGGCAAATCTTTTATCGGTGCGACATTTGGTGATGAAGCATTTGCGAGTGGAATTTAGCGACCAAGGGTGTTTTGTGTTGTCTCCAAGTCGTGAGGAGGTGGCCATTATACACGAAGTCAACGGCTTGTACCAAATCAAGTTTTCCAAGATGCACGCGGCGGAATCCGCAACGTTGGTGCAATCGAGTTCAAACGAAGACAAGTTGGCGTTGTGGCATCGTCATCTCGGGCATTTGAATGTCAAGAGTGTGAAAGCACTGCGTGGAATGGTAAGTGGCATGGATCTTGCACAATCACACGTCGCACCTAGTTCATTCACATGTGAGGGTTGTATTGAAGGCAAGCAACAACGCTCACCGTTTCCAGTTGATGGGGCAACTCGTGCAACCAAGGTTCTTGAGATTGTGCATTCCGACGTGTGTGGTCCAATGAAGACCACGTCTATGGGGGGTTGCAAGTATTTTGTGACGTTCATTGATGATTTTTCGAGGAAGATATGGTTGTATCCGATCAAAGCAAAGAGCGAGTGTTTTGAGAAGTTCAAAGAGTTCAAGGCGTTGGTTGAGAAGCAATCCGAGCACAAGATCAAGGTGTTTCGATCGGATAATGGCGGCGAGTTCATGTCCAACCAATTTGGAGAGTTATTGAAGAAAGAAGGCATTGCTAGACAAACGACAACGCCATATACACCACAACAAAACGGAGTTGCAGAGCGTGCAAATCGAACAATTGTGGAAATGGCAAGGAATATGTTGCATGCACAAAATTTGGGTTTGGACCTTTGGGCGGAAGCGGTGGTGACTGCGGTGTACACACGCAACCGATGCCCGACGAGTGCGGTTCAAAACATGACACCAGAGCAAGCGTGGAGTGGGAGGCCACCCCGCGTGGAGCACATGCGCACATTTGGATGCATCGCATTTGCAAAGGTACCCGATTCTCAAAGAACCAAACTTGAGGCCAAGGCAACAAAATGTGTGTTTCTTGGATATTGTGAAGGTACCAAGGCGTACAGGCTCATGTCGCTCGAGACCAAGAAGATCATTCGAGCTCGTGATGTGACATTTTGCGAGAATTCCAAGGTTGAAGACAATTTGGACGATGGTCCAAGTGGGAGAAGTGTTGATAAACCAGCGATTGTGGACCAATCTTCCAAATCTCCCGTTATTGATATTGTTGATGAAGACGAAGATGACGAAGATGGTGGTGATGAGGAACATATTGAGGAGCGACCTTTGAAGACGAAGAATGGCGAGAAAAAGGCACAAGCAACGGCGGTTGAAGACAATGCATCCTCGAGCGATCGTCGTTATCCAGAGAGAAATCGTAGACCACTTGGCGAGTGGTGGAAGAATCATATTCTCCCTCAAGGTGAGGAGGAGCATGCAAACGTTGCACTTTTAGATGCTCCATTGACGATTCGTGAAGCGTTGAGTTGTGATGATGCAAACAAGTGGGAGCAAGCCATGCAAGAGGAGTACAAATCGTTGATGGACAATGGCACTTGGGAATTGACTCCCCTCCCCAAGAATCGCAACGCTATCGGTTGTAAGTGGGTATTTCGTGCAAAGAGAGATGCAACGGGTGATGTGGTTCGTTATAAGGCAAGATTGGTGGCAAAGGGCTTTTCACAAATCGAAGGTGTTGATTTTCATGAGACCTTTGCACCGGTGGCGAAATTCACCACTATTCGATGCATTTTGGCCATCGGGGCTGCCATGGATTTGGAAATGCATCAAATGGATGTGAAGACGGCGTTCTTGAACGGCGAGTTGGACGAGGACATCTACATGGTACAACCCGAAGGATTTGTGCAACGAGGTAATGAGAACCTTGTTTGCAAGTTGAACAAGTCATTGTATGGGTTGAAGCAATCTCCACGCGCATGGTATCAAAAGATTGACACGTTTCTTGTTCATATCGGGTTCACAAGGAGCATCGCTGATCACAGCTTGTATTTCATGCAAAAGGGGCAACATGTGGTCATCATGATCATATATGTGGATGATTTGATCATCCTTGCAAGTTGTATGAGCTCTTTGAAGGCATTGAAGGCAATGCTTGAGAACGAGTACGAGATGAGTGATCTCGGTGAGTTGCACTTTTGTCTAGGAGTTGAGTTTGTGCGAGATAGAGCAACACGCACCATAACAATGAATCAAAGCAAGTATATTATGGATGTGCTCAAACGCTTTGGCATGGAGGATTGCAAGCCGGTTGGCACTCCATTGGATGTGAATTCGAAGCTCGTGAAGCTCACGGATGGGGAGTATGCATTAGAGGCTCAATCTATGGTGGATGTGCCATACAAGCAAGCTGTAGGGTCATTGATGTATGCTATGATTGCAACAAGGCCGGACCTTGCGTATCCAATCAGCGTTGTGAGTCAACACATGGCAAGACCGGGTTCAAGTCATTGGGTTGCGGTCAAGAGGATCATGCGGTACTTGAAAGGCACAAGTGATGTGAGGTTGTGTCTTGGAGGTGACAACATTGTGTTGAGTGGGTATTGTGATGCGGATTATGCGGGTGATACCAATGATCGTAGATCGACCACAGGGTACATGTTCAAAGTTGGATCGGGGGCCGTTTCATGGAATAGCAAGCGCCAACAAACCACGGCCACGTCAACGGTTGAGGCGGAGTACATGGCGACGAGCTACGCTACGAAGGAGGCCATTTGGTTGAGGCAACTAATGGCGGATGTGAGATGCACTCAAGAGGAGGCTACAACAATCATGTGTGACAACCAAGGGAGTATGTCATTGGCGAAGAATCCAACGCATCGCTCACGTACAAAGCACATTGATGTGCAATATCACTTCATTCGAGAGAAGTTAGAGATGAAGGTGATAGAGTTGAAGTATTGTCCAACGGAGCACATGGTGGCGGACGTGCTGACAAAGGCTCTTGCGAGAGATCGACATCAAAGACTAGTGGTGGCATTTGGGCTCGAAGGCTTTGGCTATTCGCAAAGTGGGAGTGTTGAAGTAGGATGATTGCGTGGGCTGAAGTTGCTCATAGCCATGCGCATTAGCTAGAGTAGATGATGCGAATGAGCTAGACTTGCAACTAGAGAAGTGGTACTAGTTAGAAGTAATGAGAATTGGGTCTCCCAAGTGATATGGGCTGATCCTAGTGTACTAGGAGTGGAGTATGGGCTGATGTCCCATATGGTTTGCCAAGGGGACTCCCTTGGGTGTGCTACTTAAGAGGGGCAGCCCATGAGTAAAGATCATCTCTTTCCTATGCATTCCAAGTGTTTGTGTGAGGCTTTGGCATTCTAATCTAACCTTCAATAGCCTAGGGGTCAGCTGTTCCATGGTTCCATGGCGCATTTGTTTTGAAAACTGCGAGGGTCAGAGAGTGGTCTCGGCCCCAAGACTAGTCTCGATGGGTAAGGGTTTTGGAAAGAGGATGGCGTTTCACGTCCATCCTCTGTGCTACGGTTGCCGTGGGGTCGGTTGTTCCATGGTTCCATGGCACAGTTGTTTGGAGATCTAAGAGGGTCAGAGAGTGGTCTCGGGCCCGAGACTAGTCTTAAGGGTAAAAGTTTTGTCATCAAGATGTTTCACGTCCATGCTCTATGCCATGGTCACTGTGGGGTCAGTTGTTCCATGGTTGCCGTGCTCTTTTTATGTTCATCCTGGGTGCCATGGTCGCCATGGTGTTAGCTGTGTCATGGTTCCAGGGTCGAGTTTGAGTCTTTGAAGGGGTAGTTACAGGTCCCACAACATGGTGGACATGGGCGACTGCCGCGGTTTGCTTTTATCGTTAGAACCCTACACCTGTTGTGCAAATTAGTTGTTTGAATGTAATATATCCTCTGTTGCAGATTGAGGATGCAACTGTGGAGTTGTTTGACACTATTTTCAACAAGGACAACATTTCTTTGAACATGGATGTCAAAACGAAGCCCAAGACCATTTCACAGTTCATCAATTTTTGGCGAGTAAAGCTTTGGGATAAGGCATTCGTCATGGTTTTCAAGGGGGTTGACAACTTCAAGAAATCTCATTTGTTTAAGGACTTCAAGGGTAGTGATCTTGTGGTCAAACGCGTTGTCTATAGGTATTTCTTGATCACTCTAATTCTAGAACGTTGTCCATTTTACTTCTCTATATGTGCTCATATTTTTGCACTATAATCAATGATAAATGATCCATTTTGTATGTCTATCAATATTTCTAGCATGAGCTTCTCGTGAAGAAGGCTATCGCAAAGGCAGATCTCCTAGTGTTCCATGAGAGTTGGATGGATAGAAATTTTGACTTGTGCATGTTCTCAATGCTTCAGTTGAAAACGTGGACAACCACACATCTCAAAGAGGTTGGGTGGTACTTGGACTGTCTGTTGGGTTATGTACATGCGGACGAGAAGGATCTGAAATCCTCAGCTGAGACTGCCGATAAACCTCCGCTGATGGATGGTGAGTTGAAGAATCTAGATGTAGAAGCACGGCTTAAGCTCATTGCCAAGGTTGGAGCGGCATACAAGAAGAAGGCGATGAAGATTAATGAACAATAAGAGAAGTTAGCAGCCCGTGAACAAGCTAAAATTGACAAGGCAGGTGAGAAGATGGCAAAGAAGGAAGAGAAGAAGAAAAATCCTAAAGTAAAAGGACTCCCGTGTCCATCTGCTTCTAGTATTGTTGACGCAGAATCTCAGCGCCAGAGCCAGGAGTAGCATGCTACTAAGAGGGATACAGGGTACTTAAAGCTATCACAAGCCATAGTCCCATTTTGTGGCCAAGCTCAGGAATACCATGACTTGGGAGGGGACCATGACATCGAAGAATTGGTGCTGAACACTTCACTTGGAGCTTCTCTTCCACAAAACAGTGACAATCCTCTTCCAACAATGTTTGTGGAGATTCAGAACTTCTTGGGATAGGCATGATTCTTGACACGCGTCTTAGACTCTTTGTATTTCACGACTACTCCCTTCATCTCTCGGGTCTCCATTTAGTTTTTTAATCCTCAGTTCTTTGGATGCCGTGGGTTATTCATTGCCGTGATTGCCACTGTTCAACATCGGATTGGACGACAGTGGTCGTGTCCAACGAGGAGGGGTCTTGGGTTTTAGATGAGGCTGGTGTTGTGACCACTGCCACAATGTGGCGATTGTCACGGCGACTTCCCTTGTCTCTGCGTTCCCCATCCTTTTGTATGCCTTGGTTCCTTGGATGCCGTGGTTCCTCTTTGCCCTGGTTTCTCGGTCTCTTTGGTTTGAGTGTTAGGAAGCCCATTTGGTGGTCTCCGGGATGTGAAATGTATATGTTTTGGTTATTGTAGCACAAAGCATACCGCCCACAATTATTCAAAGGCGAGATGTGCAACAATCCGTGTGTGGATTTAATTTAGGTGGATGTGCCCGAGAACCTCCCAGTTCCCACTATCTCAGATCTGCCGGGACAGATTTTACAATGGAATGCAGTCGAGGACGATTGGCTTGAGCCATTTTTTAGCATTGCACACAATCACTTGGTTGATGATGGCGCTATCATTGTAGTCCATCCATATAGACAGTCAACCAAGGCTAACATCCTTGGTTATAGTAAAGCAGCGGGCTTTACATTGTACAAAGATTGGACTTGCATGTATAGGCTCCATTTGGCATCACTTGTGAACCATCTGAAGATGGTAAATGGTTATTCAATATTAATTTTCTAAAAATTCTTTATTGTTTTGCTATAACTATCAACTAACGCTTTTGGTTCTGTATGTTGCTGACGCAGCGATTTGGAGTTTATCTTCTTGTTGGTGGGTTACCTGAGGGTGCTCGTGCACAGTTCTCATTTCAATCTATTCCAGCTCTTGAGGCTCTGGGATAAGATGTGGGCTGTAATGATATGTTACAGAATTTCACCACCAAGGCCTCTCAATGCATGTATGGAAGTAAACCTTGGCAAGGCCTTCGTGAAAAGGATAGTCAGTTCATCCAAATGTTGTTTGAGGCCTCTTCTCGGCCAAACAATGTTGTCTTGGATTGCATCGCCATGACAAGTGTATATTACTAACTTACATTACATGCCCTCTTTTTTTCTTGCATTTCTAATCTCCCATTTATTTCTATTCTCTCTAGTTTTTCTGGCCCTATCCTTGTCTTTCTCTTTCTAGATCTGCATATGTTTTTATTGTTTGCATTCTCGCACGTGCTTCGTTGCTGGTATGTCGCCATGTGCAACGCCACATCGTGGCACCCGAAGAGGACCAAGCGATATATGATGGACTGCTATTGTCTATGTGGCGTGCCCCAAAACCCATAGCCGTGCCAACCCTTGTATCATCATCTGCTGCATCAGAGGATCCTGACGCAGTTCGATCAGCGGTCGTTTGAGTGTTTAAGAAATCTTGTTTCACTAAGTAAATTTGATTTCAATGAAGACAAGTTCTACTATGTTTGATGGTTTCATGAGCACCTTGCTCTCATGTCCATTTGCTTAGTTTCGTGCAGAAAAGTGTAGCCCACTAATTCTACCGCACAAAGGTCATTTTTTGCGAGGCCTGAGTTTTTGAAAAACCCTCCCAAACCATTTCAGTTGCCAATATACATTGAGCCAGTTGCAGAGGCTTTTGCATGTCTAGGTACCCAGGATCACGTTCCAAGGTCAAGGCGATGAACCCAAACGCACTAGTCTACCTTGATGTTGAGGCCGAGGAGTCTGAATGTGAGGGTTTTTGTTCACCATTGTGCTCTAAATCTAGCTCTTGCTTAGGTTCCACTAGTAGCGGTAATCATAAATCTGACATGCGGAAACTTTGACAATTGCTATACTTCTTTGTACTACTCGCGTTATTATATTAGTAGTGAGACTAAAAGGGCCACTACTCATGATTCTCGACATCCATGTTATTCTTCACACCGTTTATCCTTCGAATCTTTTATATTCATTTGTTGTCTCTATTGTTCGAGGCCGAGACCACTCACCTGGGGTTCATGGTTAGGATTGACTTTGTTGTTGCACAGTAAATCCACGGTTTCCTAATTCCCATGAATATCTCTCTGCCGTAGCTCCATGGCTCATTTGGTTCAAGACTTGGGAGGGTCGGAGAGTAGTCTCAGGGCCGAGACCAATTATTGAGGTAATTGATGCAACGTAGTATTGCTAGAAGCCAAAGACGTACGGGTGCTAAATAATGGTGTGTGGGAGGAGGGGTTAGGCATGGGCTGATCTCTAGAGTGTCCTTGTGATGAGTTATCCCATATGGTTTGTCCATGGTGACCTCCTAGTGTACACTACTTAAGGTGGAAGGCCTTTGAGTAAAGATCATCTCTTTCTACGCATTCCTTGTGTTTGTGTGTGTGCCTTGTGCAATCTTCTCTACCTTCAATAGGTTATGGGCCCACTCATGTGTGTTTCATGAGTATTAGATTGCATTTGTGCAAGTATTTTGAGGTCGGTGCGCAACGGGCGGTTTTGGAGCATTGTTGGAGGTTTTGGAGCTTGTTGAAGCGTTGGTGTTTCTTGGAGGTGTGCATGGGCTGAAGTTACATGTTGGAGCACTCTCTTTGGTCAATTTCTTCCCTTGATCTCCTTCTTTTCTTTCTTCTATCTCTTCGTTGCGAGTGGAACTTCGTTTGGTTCAATTGTGAGCATTTGAGTAAATGCAAGTGATTTGTGAGGTGTGAAGACTCTCGTGGAGGGTCTACCATCTGATCCTAGTGATTAGGCACTTGCTTTGAGGTGTTGCATGTGTTTCATGCTCTTGGGGTGCTCAAATTTTCATTTGGAGCTAGTTTGTGCACAAAGGTGCGGTTTTGAGCAATTTCAATGCGATTGGGGTTTTGAGGGACTTGTGTGAGTTCATGTGCATTGAGTGAGTGCTCTTGAAGGACACAAAGGTGTCATTGACGTGCATTGAGTGTTTGGGGACACTAAGGCGTCGTATTGAAGCATTTGGAGTTGTTTTGAGCTCCATTGAGTGATTTGAGGGGTTTTGGTGAGCCTCTTTGCATTTTTGGGTGAGGGTTCTCACATTTGAGTGTTGGGAGGCGTGTGTGGAGCACAAAAGTGCTGATCTAGTGTTTGGGGTTGTTTTAAACCCATTGGGTGCACAAAGGTGCAATATCAAAGCAAAAAATCACAAAAACAAAGTTGTGTGTTTGAGTTTGAGGTTTCATTTGTGTGGGGAGGCATACGTAAGTGAGGATCATGGCATCTTTTGAGGGTGAGGGTCCCAAGGTCGTGGACAAGTTCGATGGGGTGAATTTCCACTTGTGGAAATTCAAAATGGAGATGGTGATGGCCGAGAAGGAGTTGTGGGAGATTGTCGAGGGTAGTGAGGAACCTCCTTTCTCTTCTACGGATCCTAGGATCATGCAAGCGTACACGAGGAGGGAGAAGAAGGCATTTGCCATTTTGGCACTCAACCTCGCGGATTCGCAACTTGCGCACATTCGTTCGTGCAAGACACCCGCGGAAGCATGGTCCAAGCTTTGCAACATTCACGAAGCGAAAACATTGGCCAACATTTTGTTTTTGAGGCGCAAGTTCTTCACCATCAAGATGGGCGAAGAAGATGACATGTTGGCGCACATCAACAAGGTCAAAGCTCTCGCGGATCAACTCAACGGTTGCGACGTGTCGGTTACGGATGGTGACATCGTGATGACACTTTTGGAGAGCCTTCCATCATCATACGAGTACCTCATCGTGGCGATGGAGTCAAGACCCATTACGGAGCTCACATTGGACTATGTGACCTCACGGTTGTTGCACGAGCTTTCGCGGCGAAAGGAGAACGAGTCTCGAGAAGATGGAGCGGCACTCGTGGCGAAGCAATCCAAGAATGGAGGCGGTGGGAGCTCAAGCGACAAGGTGTGCTTCTATTGTGGTAAGAAGGGCCACATTGCCAAATTTTGCTTCAAACGCAAGAGGGATGAGAAAGGGGAGAGTGCAAACAACACTAAAACTCGTGACGATGATGAGTACGCATTTACGGCTAGATATGAGGCAAGCATGAGCGATGGCATCAAGGGTGATGCAAGCATGAGTGATGGTATCGAGGGTGATGCAAGCATGAGTGATTGGATTGAGGTTGGTGATGAGTATGCAAACATGGCAAGCAATGTATCGTGCAATGGTAGTACGAGTGATTGGATTGTTGATTCGGGGGCTACAAGCCACATGTCACCACATAAAACTTGTTTTCATTCGTATGCTCTCATTAATCCAAGGAGAGTGATTTTGGGAGATGATACGGTGCTTGAGGCCGTTGGCAAGGGCCAAATTGTTGTAGACACCGAGGTGAGGGGTCGTGTGAAGACAATCACTATCCAAGATGTCCTCCACGTTCCCAAATTAACGGCAAATTTACTATCGGTGAGGCAATTAGTGGCAAAGCACTTGAGGGTTGAGTTTAGTGATAAGGGGTGTTATGTGTTGTCACCGAGTCGAGATGAGGTGGCCATCATTGAAGAACACGAGGGCTTGTACCACATCAAGTTCTCCAAGGTGCATTCGAAGGAATCGGCGGCGTTGGCGCATTCAAACTTGAAGGACGACAAGTTGGCGTTGTGGCATCGTCGACTTGGCCATTTGAACATCAAGAGTGTGAAGACACTACGCGGCATGGTAAGCGGTATGGACCTTCATCAATTGAAAGTGGATGCTTCTACATTCACGTGTGAAGGTTGCATTGAAGGCAAGCAACAACGGTTGCCATTTGCGGGTGAAGGGGCGACACGGGCCACAAAAGTTTTGGAGATCGTGCATTCGGATGTGTGTGGCCCCATGAAGACCACATCGATGGGAGGTTGCAAGTACTTTGTGACCTTCATCGATGATTTTTCAAGGAAGATATGGCTCTACCCTATCAAGGCCAAGAGTGAGTGCTTTGAGAAGTTCAAGGAGTTCAAGACATTGGTGGAGAACCAATCCGAGTTGAAGATCAAGGTGTTTCGGTCGGACAATGGCGGCGAGTACATGTCCAAGAAATTTGACGAGCTTTTGAAGAATGAAGGCATCGCACGCCAAACTTCGGCCCCGTACACGCCTCAACAAAATGGAGTTGCGGAGCGCGCAAATCGCACCATTGTAGAGATGGCGAGGAGCATGTTGCACGCTCAAAACTTGAAGTTGGACCTTTGGGCGGAAGCGGTGGTGAATGCGGTATACACACGCAATCGGTGTCCAACAAGCGCGGTTGAAAGCATGACGCCGGAGCAAGCGTGGAGTGGGAGGCAACCATGTGTTGCACACATGCGCATCTTCGGATGCATTGCATATGCGAAGGTTCCCGACGAACGGAGGACGAAACTCGAGGCTAAGGCCTTGAAATGTGTGTTTCTTGGGTATTGTGAAGGTACCAAGGCGTATAGACTCATGTCGGTGGACACGAGGAAGATCATTCGGTCACGTGATGTGACATTTTGTGAGGAGTCTACGATGGAGGCTCCTTTGGAGGTTGGTCCAAGTGGGAGTAGTGGAGACGTTTTGGTGGACACACCCTCCAAGTCTCCTAGTGTTGTTGATGTAGGTGATGATGACGGTGATGACGAAGCTGGCGACACGGAGGTTGTTGAAGCGCCATCGAGCTCAAAGGCCAAGAATGGCGCAAAGGGCACGCAAGAGGAGCAAGTTTCTTCAAGCGAGCGGCGGTACCCCGAGAGATCGCGCAAGCCACCTGGAGAATGGTGGAAGAACCACATCTTCCCTCAAGTGGAGGACGAGCATGCGAATGTGGCATTATCGGATGGTCCATTGACCATTCGAGAAGCCATGCAAGGTGAGGATGCGGTCAAGTGGGAGCGCGCCATGCAAGAGGAGTACGACTCTCTAATTGCTAACGGTACGTGGCAATTAACTCCCATTCCAAAGGATCGCAACCCCATTGGTTGCAAATGGGTGTTTCGGACAAAGAGGGATGTTTCGGGTATTGTTGTGCGTCACAAGGCAAGATTAGTAGCCAAGGGGTTCGCGCAAGTGCATGGGGTGGACTTTCACGAGACATTTGCTCCCGTGGCCAAGTTCACCACCATTCGATGCATTCTTGCCATTGGAGCGGCCTTGGACTTGGAGATGCATCAAATGGATGTGAAGACCGCATTTTTGAATGGCGATTTGGAGGAGGACATCTACATGGTGCAACCTGAGGGGTTTGTGCAACAAGGTAATGAGCACCTTGTTTGTAAGTTGCAAAAATCATTGTATGGGTTGAAACAATCTCCAAGAGCGTGGTACCAAAAGATTGACACGTTCTTGGTTGCACACGGGTTTACTAGGAGCATTGCGGATCATAGTCTCTACTTCATGCAAGAGGGGCAACATGTGGTGATTGTGATCATATATGTTGATGATTTGATCATTCTTGCAAGCCTCATGAGTTTAATGGATGCATTAAAAGGCATGCTTGAGAGAGAGTACGAGATGAGTGATCTTGGAGAATTGCACTTTTGTCTTGGTGTTGAGTTTGTGCGAGACAGGGCTACACGCACTATCACCATGAGTCAAGGCAAGTATGTGATGGACGTGCTCAAGAGATTCGGGATGGAGGATTGTAAGCCCGTGACAACACCATTGGATGCAAACTCCAAGCTCGTCAAGCTTTCGGAGGAGGAGTATGCGATGGAGGCTAAATCGATGGCGGAGGTACCATACAAGCAAGCGGTGGGGTCATTGATGTATGCGATGATTGCGACACGGCCCGACCTTGCGTATCCAATTAGCGTGGTGAGTCAACACATGGCGAGACCGGGCTCGATGCATTGGATGACGGTCAAGAGGATCATGCGTTATTTGAGGGGCACAAGCGATGTGAAGTTGTGTCTTGGAGGCAAAGACATTGTGTTGAGCGGCTATTGTGACGCGGACTACGCGGGAGACACGAGCGATCAAAGATCGACAACGGGCTACATGTTCAAGGTCGGATCGGGAGCGGTGTCGTGGAATAGCAAGCGGCAACAAACCACGGCGACATCAACGGTGGAGGCCGAGTACATGGCTACGAGCCATGCCACGAAGGAGGCCATTTGGTTGAGGCAACTAATGGTGGATGTGGGTTGCACACAAGGTGAGGCTACAACGATTATGTGTGACAACCAAGGGTGCATTTCACTTGCAAAGAACCCTACACATCATTCACGCACGAAGCACATTGATGTGCAATACCACTTCATTCGGGAGAAGTTGGAATTGGGAGTTATACATTTGGAGTATTGCCCAACGGAGCACATGGTGGCGGATGTGCTCACAAAGGGTCTTTGTAGAGACCGACACCAACGATTAGTAATAGCATTTGGACTTAGAGGCTTTGGCTCTACGCAAAGTGGGAGTATTGAGGTAATTGATGCAACGTAGTATTGCTAGAAGCCAAAGACGTACGGGTGCTAAATAATGGTGTGTGGGAGGAGGGGTTAGGCATGGGCTGATCTCTAGAGTGTCCTTGTGATGAGTTATCCCATATGGTTTGTCCATGGTGACCTCCTAGTGTACACTACTTAAGGTGGAAGGCCTTTGAGTAAAGATCATCTCTTTCTACGCATTCCTTGTGTTTGTGTGTGTGCCTTGTGCAATCTTCTCTACCTTCAATACCAATCACCTGGGGTTTATGGTTTGGAATGAGTTTGCTGTTGCACAATCAATCTTTGGTTCCCTGGTTGCCATAAGTGTCTCTCTGCCGTGGATCCATTGCTCATTTGGTCCATGACTTGGGAGGGTCGGAGAGTAGTCTCGGTGCCAAGACCACTCACTTGGACTGCATGGTTTGGAATGAGTATGCCGTTGCTCACTCAATCCTCGGTTCCATAGTTCCCATGGGTGTCTCTCTGTCGTGCTTCCATGGCGCATTTGGTTCAAGATTTGGGAGGGTCAAAGACTGGTGTCGAGGCCGAGTCCATTCACCAAGGATGCACGGTTTGGAATGAGCTTGTTGTTGCACTGTCAATCCACAGTTCCCTAGTTGCGATGGATGTCTCTCTGCCGTAATTCCATCATGCATTTAGTCCACGACTTGGAAGGGTTGGAGAGTAGTCTCGGGGCCGAGACCACTCACCAAAGGTTTATGGTTTGAAATGCGTTTGTTGTTGCACAGTGAAGCCTCGGTTCCTTGGTCGCCATGGATGTCTCATTGCCGTAGCTCCTAGGCTCATTTGGTTCAAGATTTAGGAGGTTTGGAGAGTTGTCTCAGGGCCGAGACCGCTCACCTGGAGTGCATAATTTGGATTGAGTTTGCAGTTGCACATTCAATCCTCGGTTCCCTATATGCCATGAGTGTTTCTCTGCCATGGTTCCATGGGTCATCTAGTCAAAGACTTGGGAGGGTCAAAGAGTGGTTTCAGGGCCAAGACGACTAACCTGGGGTGCATGGTTTAAATGTAGTTTGATGTCGGAGACTCAATCCTCGGTTCCCAAGTTGCCATCGGTGTTTATCTTCCGTGGTTCCATGGCGCATTTGGATTAATACTTAGGAGGGTCAGAGAGTGGTCTCGGGGCCGAGACCTTTCACCTGGGGTGCATGGTTTGGAATGAGTTTGCTGCTGTAGAGTCAATCGTTGGTTCCCGGGTTGCCATGGGTGTCTCTCTGCCCTGGTTCCATTGTTCATTTGGTTCAAGACTTGTTAGGGCCGGAGAGTGGTCTCGGGGCCAAGACCACTCAGCTGGGGTGCATGGTTTGGAATGAGTTTGCTGTTGTAGAGTCAATCGTCGGTTCCCGGGATGCCATGGGTATCTCTCTACCGTGGTTCCATAGCTCATTTGGTTCAAGACTTGTTAGGGCCGGGGAGTGGTCTCGGGACCGAGACCACTCACATCGGGTGCATGGCTTGGAATGAGTTTGTTGTTGCAAATTGTTGTCTCCTTCTTCCTCACTCCGGACGACCTGCTTCCTCTTCTACTCATGCTATCCTCAGGGGCGCGCTCGGGAGGAACCACCCTCATCCGGTTTACCTCCTGCCGAATTGTCTCTTCTCTTCCGTCTCTCTTCCGGCTGCGTCCTTCCTGCACCACCCGGTTCACCTCCTTCCGGGTCCTCGCGTCTCTTCCGGTGTTCCTCCAGTTGAGTGCGTCTTGCGTCACCCGGTTTGCCTTGCTCCGGGTCCTCCCGTCTCTTCCGGCGTTCCTCCGGCTAAGTGCCTCTTGCACCACCCGGTTGGGACGCCTCCTGCCTGTCCGGTTCGCTCCGGTTGCCCTGCTCGCCGTCGTCATCTTCTTCGTCCTCGCTCACGCCCTTGTCCGGTTTCCTCCTCTCTTCTGGACGAGTCGTGCGCGCGCTGGTTGGGCTCCGGTCTACTAGAACCGGTTGCTTCTCCAACCTCACCTTCTCCCTATCCGAGAGGCATCCGTGCTTGGCATACAGGTGGTAAAGTAAAGGAGCAATAGGACAACCCAACTTCTGGACCACGATGCCCCACCCGACTGTCTTCTTGTAATGCAGCGCGGACTAGATACCCTTTGCCAATTTGATTGTGATGGTTGTGGACTTATCCGGGCTCAATATGGGCACTAGAAACAGGAGAAGTTGCTTCTCCCGGGGCATCTTGCAATGCTCAACCTTGAACTTGTCCTTGTCTGAGAGCCGGATGAACCGGTCTTTCACCCAACCCGAGTCTCCTCTTCTGCCTGCATCAAGCCCAGAGGTACTGTCTGGAAACTAGTAGGTCTCGCGCCTATGCTCCCGGGTCCAATTCAAGTACTTCCCCCGGATGTAGCTCTTCCGGAAAGCTGGCTCCACGGGCCCTCTTACTAACTCCTCTAGTATCCCGGTATCCTGGATGTCCCAGGTCCGGTAGAGAAGTTCATCGCATCCCATGGTCACGAGATCCGCACGCAGCATTTCAAAATTGCCCGGGTGTTGCAGGACAACCGGAACCACCTTCTTTACCGCGACTACAAACCCCGCAAATCTGTTTGCTCTCCACGCCATATCTTCAGACTCCAAACGCACCCCTCTTCTCTTCCGCAAACTGCGCCTAAGTTTCTGGCGCTCTCTCTCCTCTATCTCCGATCGCGCACTATCAACATGGAGATGCTATCCGGAAAGACAAAACTTTGCTGGCGAGGAGGACTGGAAGAGTTGGGAAAAATGAACAGTGAGTCGCCCAGTTTAGGGCGGCCCATTTTAAGACGTGGATCATGGCCGGGTCCGTCAAAGACCCGTCCCCCTCTATCCGGTCGCCCATCCGGTTGCCTATCAGAATACGCTACCAATTTGTTCCTGCAGTAATCGCTCTAGGACGCGCTCAAGCGCCACTCTCTCTCTTAATAAAAAAATAGGCCATTATGGCCACTACTTCTCCCAAATATGGCGGCGGGGCTACTCCTAGTTGCCCTAAAAAACCCTAACCGCCCGCTTTTGAGGAAAGTGGTCAGAACTGGTCACATGGTTCTTTACATCCCTTACTAGAAATGGCCACCAGTAACCGGTTCTACAGATCCGCTTAACTGTACTCTCGCCCGCAAAATATCCCTCGGATGGACCGAAATGCGTTGCCTCCATTATCCTTCTCCTGTCCCGAGGCTAGACACATCTCATCATCATATCATCAACCTCCATTCGAAATAGCGTACCTTGTATAATGGTGAAAGGTGCCATCTTGTGCAAGATCACACTCTTCTCTTCTCGGCTTAGTCCGTTCGGATACTCCCGGTTGGTGAGAAACTTGATTATATCTTGGAACTCTGATTCCTCCTCCGCCTCAAGATGAAACACCACTGCTTCCCTGGTCGCGTCAAATTCGTCCGGAAACTTGGATACGATATCCGAGGTGGCTTCCGGTCCTCACAGACTGGACAAGAAATCCGCAATTACATTCGCCTTTCCGGCCTTCACTGGGACTTTGTATTGAAATTAAACCCTTTTCAACCTTTCAAGATGCCAAGCATTTGGAAAAATTGGTATGTGGATACAGTCCCCGGAAAAATGAAGTGCTTATTATGTTTTTACAAAGAAGGCGGCGAGGATGTTAACTCACCTTGGATACTGGAACGCATCAGGAAACTGTGACACTGATGTATGTATATGTAAGAGACTTACATCGCAGATTAAAAGGCTCTTTCTTAATTGCAAAGGAAATCCTCCCAAGCGTCCAAATCTAGATCATTCCAATGGCTGTCGCACTCCGAGAGCGTGAAATATAGACATCATGGAACTTTGCACACCGCAATCAACGGATCGAGAATCATGCAATGGACCACACGAGATTCCAAATGAGAGGTCAGCTTCTAATACAATTGAAACTACCGCGAGCAAACCACCATCCACGGAGCGTGACAGTGCAGTTGGCAAGGCCAGCCGTCCATTGCAACAAGGAGGAATATGAGATGGTTTGACAAAGAGAAACGAAGGGAGTTAGGCACAATGTGGGCAAGTTTCTTTTACGAGCCGAATATCCCTTTTTTGATAGCACGAAATTCAACTTTCAAGGAGGCCATACAGAGGACTTCTGAGTTTCGGGGACCGTACACACCATTCCTCATACAATGACTTACGGAAGAAACTCTTGGTGCAAGCCAAGAATGAATTGGGGGCGGTGTTGGTAGGTAAAATGGCACATAGCGTTCGCAAGTTTGGAGCCACGTTGACATTTGATGGATGGAGATCGTGCAAAAACCAATTGTTATTCAATGCAATGATTGTCTCCAATAGGAGAGCATTTTCTTGGATGAGTAGACACTTCGGGACATACAAAGATAGCAGCGTATAAAGCGTCAATTATAGAGATGTTCATCGAGCACGTTGGATCGCAAAACGTGGTGCAAATTGCAACGGACAACGCATCTGTCATGAAGGCAGCAGCAGAGATCGTGACGAACAAATATGAATACATATATTTCCAAAATTGTGTTGTTCATGCAGTGAACCTATTATTGGAGGACATCATTATTAGTCTGACTACCAAAATCAATTCTGGTCATTATAATCAAAATACATCAATAATTGCCCCTAGGAATGCGATATCCTAAGAACTTGAGGGGACCAAGAGCCCACTTTGGAGGATGCGCTTCACTTCATTGAAACTGAAACAGGGAGCGTGGATGAAGTAGTCTACTTCGGGATCACGACCACATACTTTAATGAAGACAAAGTAAAGATGCTTGCAATTGGCCCAGTGGCCACGCTTTCCGAGAGCCTTGGTAGCCATCTCCTTGAAATTATGGGCAGGTGCAGGCCCGGAGCTGAGATATAGTCAAATAGTATTGCTGAACAGTTGGTGGAGTGCAGGAATCAAGGGTGACGATGCATTCGCGGGCTGGAGCTTGGATCATGCTGACCTTTTGAACTTGGCCCTTTAGAGTGATGGCGAAAGCACAATTATTGCAGTGGCGCATCGTGGACGCCTTCATATTGCGACGGATGTTCTTGCCGGACCTCCGTTTTGGGAACTCATCCAGGTACGCTGGGATAACATAAGCAGCCAGGTTTACAGGAAGGTGTTGATCACTGAAGAGCCTCCTCGGTAAGATATCTTTGCGTTGGTGAAGACGGAGCCCAACTTCTTCGATTCTAACTGCAACACCTCCTTCCGGATTAGATTAGTGCCAATCTTGACAGGCCAGATGTTCGGGACTTAAGGCCTAGATATAACCCACTTTCAACGGGATCCCTTCACACATCTCTCAATATCATCTTTGTAGAAGAAGAATTGCATGCGCTCCGTCTTGTTCTTCCGATAATTATTCATCATGCCCGTGTACGTTGGTGCAGCTGTGCTCTTTCCATCCTGAATTATACGAGCTGTACACTTCTTCTTCGTCACAGTTTGTTGGGCAAAGCAAGATTTTGCTGATTTAGGTGGCAGTCGAGCGATATGCCATTCAGTTTCGTGACAGGCGGTTTCTTGAATTGCAGTAACGTGGTGCGCCTTCCCCGTAGGAGTGGCGGCGGTCGTCTGTCTTGGAACTTCTGGGACAAGAGAGTCGGTCGGGGAGGCGTTTGGTGAAGTAGGAGAATCAACAATTACGTTTGAGGTCCTACTAGACCTTGTTTGCACACATGGGCGCGAGATAGATATCTTATCAGGCCTATGCGAGTCGAATTCGGAACCAATTGGAAGGTCAGCCTTTTGCTTCAATGACAAGAAGACCTCCTCACCTCCTAAGTGCGGTTTAGGTGCCAAAATCCTCGGCTCCGGGCATCTTTGACATTGCTTCGTAGAGGGACTTGCTGCTGCTAGTAATATCTCACGACCCTTGCGCTGCATTCAATCTGAGTTCTTCCTTTGATGGACCTGTTCCTGCTCTGTCGCCCTTCAAGTACTGGTAATAGGCAACACACTGCATAAAAGCACGGACAAAGTCATCAACGGTTGCGACGAATAGATCTTTGCCCTTGTCGCCCGACTGCTGCAACCACTTGTTGTGTACAGATTCCGCCAAGTAGCAGGAAGGCATTTCAGCTAGTTTGCTTTTAGGGAGGTCCTACAGACAAGGGAGAAATGAGTTTGGCCAGTGATAGTTCACAAAGAAAGGATTGAATTCGTAATCAATATACTGTAAGGGAAAGTAAAGAAGTGGTTTAGGAAATACCAGTTGCATGAATCCTCCCCATTGGCGGTATCTAAAGTGCCAGAATGCAAGCCAAAGTTCAAGGCGGGAGAGGCCATACTCTGAAGTTGTTCTCTCGAAAAGCCACCAAGCTCGTATGGCCAAGTAGCGACTTTCTACTTTGGCAAGGGTCCTGGCATTCTTGTACTACTTGCAGAGCATACGATGCTGATCTTGAATGTCTGTACGAATACCGGCCTTAGTGTGCTTCTCCAAAGAATACATCCAATGGAATAGACAAGTTCTCTCCTTGTTTTCGATAGGGACAGATGCATTGCCGCTCCCATAAACAACCCGAATAGAACTCCAGTTGGCCTGGGCACTGTCGGCCATGAAACCCTCGAAATTCGGGTTAGGGATGTCATGTCAAGCCATCACTGCGTTCAGGTTGTTCCAAACGACGGTTTGTGGAGCACTATCCTCCAATTGCACGTCACAAGTTGCAATTGTCATAACATGACAGTAGGTTGCATCGTAGACGTGACAAGCCATGGTGGTCCAGTTTTGAACCCCCTTGACAAGGTCGAACATGAGCCAAGCATTCTCCGGATTGCGTCCTGGTTGCATTTGTTACACAAGATCAACACTACCTGGTCCCAACTCCGACATCTTGAAAACAAAAACCTTGTCTGAATCGGATCCTTGGCCTGGGAAAATATTCTCTTGGACATAGGGCCAATTGCAAGACTTCCAAAGTTTAGTGATGTTGTCCATCACACCAAACCGACGCATGGATTTGAAACCTGAGACTCTGTTGTGTACACTAGGTGAGGTGAAGTGCTTACATTTGTTAAAAAGGGGAAGCAATTGTTCCATTCCCAATGTTTGTTGTTGGACATCCTCTAGAGCAACTAGCATCTCACCAACAAACTCCTTACTGGCCTCTAATATAATCGGAGAGTTAGTAGCAGTTGGCGTACGCTCCACTTGGTTCGGCCAAGAGGAAGCTCGACATGCCAGTGGGTTGTGAGGGAGATTCTCATCGCCCCGACAAGGTGAACTTCTCGCATCCTCGTGTCCAAACAGGATCTGCCGCTGCCCGAATGAACTCGGAGAAATCACCAAGATCTACATCTCCGATACCATTCATGACTAGGGTGTTGGAGATTGACTGTGACACCTCAAAATGGCACATTGTCAGCATGTCACACAAGTCCTGAAAGTAGTGTCATGCAATACAAGCGGGAAATGGGAACAAGTTCAAGATGTTGATTGCGAAGGGCGGTAAGGCCAAAGCTGCTCCAACCTATCGAGGTACTAGGAAGGAATATAAAGGGACCAAACCCCAAACTACTGATTTTTGGTTCTGTCATGAACAAATTGCATGATGTGTCATGGGGCCGAAGCACTTCTTTGTCATAGACCGCCCGGACATCCCAGACATTTGGCTCGTTCTCTCTAGAACGAACCTCACACGTTCGGAGATCCTAGAGCTCCAGAAAGCCGGGTTTCGCCTTGAGTCCACCACAGCCCTTTCGTCGTCCCAACGCCTGTTTACGACGTCAAAGGTGTTTGAGCCCATCATTTGGACTCACCCTAGGCCTCTACATGCTAACAGGGTCCCATCTTCTCGAAACGGAAAAAAAGTGCGCCAAAACACCAAGGCTCCCACGGAAGCTCACCGGAATCAATGGGAGAGTGCACGAAATGTCAAGGCAAATATTCTCCGCGTAAACCTCCTCCCCTACCCCGGGCTTAGTGCCATCATCGTGCTCCAGTCCTGGGTAGAGCCTGATGATAATTTGTACAATATCACATTGTGCAATTTTTCGTCATGTACGTGCCCACATTACGCGAACATGAACTCTGCAGCTGTTGGGAGGCATGGCCTGTACTTCAACTGCAAACACCTCTACTATATCTTTCGATTATTTTGCAAGCTCGACTATAAAGTTGATACGTACATCCATGCTGCTACTCTCAGCTTGGATGAGGTTAAAAAAATTCTCCTAGATGCTCGGATCATCAAGACCGAGGATTGAAGAATGAAGCAAATTGGTATTTAGACAGGTAGACTAGAACTTGAAGCGGTAGCTTCCTATTTTGAATAGCTGATCTCCTATTTCGAATTTGTTGAAGTACCTTCTCGATATGATTGACTACTATAACTATGTACTAAACAAAAGGAAAAAATACCATACTACATATCGATCCACCTGTCCTCTTTCCGTTCTCTCTCTTCAAGAGTCTCGCCTGATGGGATTCAACTTCACTCCAATAACTCCTATAATTATCCATTCCTTTATGGTTGACCGTAAACATTTTACTCTGCTAAGTACTATCCCACGGTTATAGGATCAGCGGTCATAGGGTACCAAAATTTACTATAAATAGTAACTAAACCATATTTAGATATTTATTTTCTAAAAATAGTTTTGTTTCCAAAAATCAGGAAGATCCTAGGCTCTAAGCTCTCTAAATCCCCGCTCTCCACTCTCGGGCTCTCCGTTCTAAGCTCGCACGCTAGCGTCGTTGCCTTCATAAGATGCCATGATGTACATTTCTCCACACAAATCAACCCTCAAACTCAACACAAACACTTTTTTTATGATTTTTAATAGAATGTAGCACCTTTGCGCTTCCAATGCCTCTACAACAACCCTTAACCTCAAATCAACACCTTTGTGCTCCCAATGCTTCTTTGACAACTCTTAAACTCAAATCATCAAATCAGCGCTTTGTGCTTTCAATGCCTCTTTAACAACTCTTAAACTAAAATAGCACCTTTGTGCTCCCTACACACCTTCTAACACTCAAATGCAAAGGGTCTTATTTCAAATTGCAAAGATGTTCACCAAAACACTTCAAATCACTCAATGGAGCTCTCCACTACTCCAATTGACTCAAAACAACACTTTAGTGTTTCCAATCACTCAATGCACATAATTGACACCTTTGTGTCCCTCAATAGCACTAAATCAGTCCTTGTAGACTCAAACAAGCCCCTCAAAATCCGAATTGCATTGAAATTTCCCAGAACCACACATTTGTGCTCCTAAGTGCATTACACAACTCCACATGAAATTTTGAGCACTCCGAGGGCATGAACACATGCAACACCTCTTTCCAAGTGCCCAATTACTCAAATCAGATCGTAGACCCTTCCCTTAGAGCCTCAACAACTCACAAATCACTTGCAATATCACAAATGCACGAACTTGAACAAAACAATGTTCCACTTACGAAACGGGTTTAGAGTCAAGATAGTAGATTATCAAAAGTAGAGGCTGACTAAGAAGAGTGCTCCAATTGCAACTTTAGCCCGTGCGCACCTCCAAGAGACAAGACTCCTCTAGAAAGCTCAAATCTCCCAAAAGCTCCTAATTATCCCGTATTGCAACGACCTGCAACAGAACACTTCAATGCAATCCAACACTCACACAACACACATGAGTGGGCCCAATAACCTATTGAAGGTGATAGAGGATTGTACAAAGCATTTACACAAAGACAATGAATGTGTAGAAAAAGATGTCTTTACTCATGGCTGCCCTGTTGAAGTAGTGTACAGTTGAACTGCCAATTGGCAACCCATATGGGAAAACTCACCACTATAAGCCTCAAAGGTGAGTCCATGCCTTGATCCCTCTCCCACACATCATTTATTTCCACCCAAACCCCTTTGGCTTCTAGCAACACTACCCTTCATCTACTACTTCAACAACTGGTGTTACTATGTCTTCGGGGGCATATACTCGCCTTGAACCATCAAAATCATTGGTTGTGACTCATCGTCGGCGTTGGCGGTCTGTTGTAAAGCAGTATAGAGATGACGCGTTACTGGAGCGGGTGGAGGCTAGAACTTCTAAAAAAAATTTGTAGTGAGGAAGTCCTATACATCTACAAAGATCAGAGGGAATTTCCCTTGTCGCTCATTTGGTGGTATGTAGATAGTACTGGGCTAATCCCTTCAAGGTCTACATTTACACGAGTACTTTGTATTTGGTATCCCTTCTTAGTAAAATTCTCACTTTGAGGATCATACACCTTGGCTTGGTCATCGTTCAATTGGTCATACCGTCTTTTATTTTAAGAGTATTCTTCCATTTTGATAATGATCTGAATATTTGATAATAAATCCTGTAAAATGCACCCTAAATGGTGACCTCCAAAATTACCAAATTCTCTACATATGTCCATTCTAAAAAAATTAGTGTTACTAGAGACTCGGGGGGTGCACTCTACACTATGTTTGAGAATTACGTGCGTTCATGACCCCTCTAAAATCCCCCATTATATACGAGGGACTTTATATCTAAAACTTTTGTATACAAATCTATTCTATAATAATATATGTTTAATGTATGTATACGTCAATATTTTCTTCTCTAAATGTGTTTATTGTATATATACGTGATACGGCAATGTTCAAATTAATATCCCTCCTGTGCACTTACATATACTAGTACATGTTTAGTACAATGCACCCTCCGAGACTAGAGGTCTTAGAAAAAAATCAACCCTCAATTAAGCCCTATTTGGAAGCTATAAAAATACTTAGGATCCAAATGGGGCCCACTGAGATGATCTATAAAACCATAGTGTCCTATGAGGCCTAAGAATAACGATTCAGCCCTCAATTAGGCCTCACTTGGAAGCCCTAAACATATTTAGGGCCCAAATGGAGCCCACAACAATAATTATTGGAGATTATTAATTTTAGATACAATATTTAATTTTACACAAAAGAAATAACTTACCAAAAAGTTTGGATTCACTTTTTGTATATAACGCAAATGCGCACCGCTTCACTGAGAGTGTTATGACATCCAAATCATGACACACCAGTCTATAAACGCATAAGTAGAATTTGTGAGGCTTTTTGTATAAAAAAGAAGAATAAATCGGTTACATGCATGCTCTGAAAATCATTTTGGACAAACAGGTTAAAAGATTTGTCACTATTTCGTATGGGTAACAACATTTTATGAAGTACATGAGTTTTGACCCAAAAAAAAAAAGACTTAAGAAGGATGAGAGAGCTGAGAAAGCATATACTATACATAATATATATAGTATTCTTATTTGTTCTTTTTTCATTCTTTAGTTATTTTTATATTTTTATATTTTTAGTTTTTCTTCTTTTTTATTTTTTCAAGTTTTTAAAATTTTATAATCTAGGCAATTCATTGTTTATTTTGACCTTTTAATTTAAAGGAGTATTTTTTGTTTTTTATTTTTATTTTTACATTGATTTTAAATTTTTTAAATTTTTATAATTTTCATTTTTTTAATTTGTTTCGTTTTTTTCAAATTGTGTGTTTTTAAAATGTAAAATGTGTTTTAAAAATGTAAATTGTGTGTTTTAAAAATGTTAAAATGTATCGACTGGCAGCCGATAGACAATTACAAGTCTTGTGATGTACCTTTGAAAGCGTCTTTTCAAGACCTCTCCAACGGTATATTACACGACTAATAATCCTCAAAATTGCACTTGCAAAACAAAAATGAATTGGCAAGTAGAAAAATGTATCTACTCGCAGCCGATAGACAATTACAAGTCATGTGATGTACCTTTGGAAGCGTATTTTCAAGACCTTTCCAACGGTATATTACACGACCAATAATTCTCAAAATTGCAGTAACAAAACAAAAATGAATTGGCACCTAGGAAAATGTGTCGGCTGGCAGGCGATACGCAATTACAAGTCATGGAATATACCATTGAAAGCATCTTTTCAAGGCCTTTCCAACGGTAAATTACACGACCTATAATTCTCAAAATTGCAGTTGCAAAATCAAAAATGAATTGGCAGCTAGAAAAATGTGTGTGTCGGCTGGCAGCCGATAGACAATTACAAGTCATGTAATATACTGTTGGAAGCGTCTTTTCAAGACTTTTCAAAATTGCAATTGCAAAACATGAAAGAATTGGTAGCAAATTAATGAATCTGCTGGCAGTTGATAGAATAATAAGCATCAATCGGCGGCCAATACAAAAATAGGTATCATCTGATGAAGAATTACGTATCGACTCGCAAATAATATGTAAAATGGTACCAATAGAAACTAAAAAATAGAAATTGATATCAATTTTAAAATTTTCTTAAGGAAGATTTTAGAGCAACAAAAAAATAGATTAGATTAGAAAAGTAGTTTAAACTTGAAAAGTAATTGAAAAGTATTGAAATAGGCATTTTGAAGAGAAGTTGTTTTGAAAAATTAGGTAGCTTCACTTTTGACATACTTTATTGAGGTAATTGATGCAACGTAGTATTGCTAGAAGCCAAAGACGTACGGGTGCTAAATAATGGTGTGTGGGAGGAGGGGTTAGGCATGGGCTGATCTCTAAAGTGTCCTTGTGATGAGTTATCCCATATGGTTTGTCCATGGTGACCTCCTAGTGTACACTACTTAAGGTGGAAGGCCTTTGAGTAAAGATCATCTCTTTCTACGCATTCCTTGTGTTTGTGTGTGTGCCTTGTGCAATCTTCTCTACCTTCAATAGGTTATGGGCCCACTCATGTGTGTTTCATGAGTATTAGATTGCATTTGTGCAAGTATTTTGAGGTCGGTGCGCAACGGGCGGTTTTGGAGCATTGTTGGAGGTTTTGGAGCTTGTTGAAGCGTTGGTGTTTCTTGGAGGTGTGCATGGGCTGAAGTTACATGTTGGAGCACTCTCTTTGGTCAATTTCTTCCCTTGATCTCCTTCTTTTCTTTCTTCTATCTCTTCGTTGCGAGTGGAACTTCGTTTGGTTCAATTGTGAGCATTTGAGTAAATGCAAGTGATTTGTGAGGTGTGAAGACTCTCGTGGAGGGTCTACCATCTGATCCTAGTGATTAGGCACTTGCTTTGAGGTGTTGCATGTGTTTCATGCTCTTGGGGTGCTCAAATTTTCATTTGGAGCTAGTTTGTGCACAAAGGTGCGGTTTTGAGCAATTTCAATGCGATTGGGGTTTTGAGGGACTTGTGTGAGTTCATGTGCATTGAGTGAGTGCTCTTGAAGGACACAAAGGTGTCATTGACGTGCATTGAGTGTTTGGGGACACTAAGGCGTCGTATTGAAGCATTTGGAGTTGTTTTGAGCTCCATTGAGTGATTTGAGGGGTTTTGGTGAGCCTCTTTGCATTTTTGGGTGAGGGTTCTCACATTTGAGTGTTGGGAGGCGTGTGTGGAGCACAAAAGTGCTGATCTAGTGTTTGGGGTTGTTTTAAACCCATTGGGTGCACAAAGGTGCAATATCAAAGCAAAAAATCACAAAAACAAAGTTGTGTGTTTGAGTTTGAGGTTTCATTTGTGTGGGGAGGCATACGTAAGTGAGGATCATGGCATCTTTTGAGGGTGAGGGTCCCAAGGTCGTGGACAAGTTCGATGGGGTGAATTTCCACTTGTGGAAGTTCAAAATGGAGATGGTGATGGCCGAGAAGGAGTTGTGGGAGATTGTCGAGGGTAGTGAGGAACCTCCTTTCTCTTCTACGGATCCTAGGATCATGCAAGCGTACACGAGGAGGGAGAAGAAGGCATTTGCCATTTTGGCACTCAACCTCGCGGATTCGCAACTTGCGCACATTCGTTCGTGCAAGACACCCGCGGAAGCATGGTCCAAGCTTTGCAACATTCACGAAGCGAAAACATTGGCCAACATTTTGTTTTTGAGGCGCAAGTTCTTCACCATCAAGATGGGCGAAGAAGATGACATGTTGGCGCACATCAACAAGGTCAAAGCTCTCGCGGATCAACTCAACGGTTGCGACGTGTCGGTTACGGATGGTGACATCGTGATGACACTTTTGGAGAGCCTTCCATCATCATACGAGTACCTCATCGTGGCGATGGAGTCAAGACCCATTACGGAGCTCACATTGGACTATGTGACCTCACGGTTGTTGCACGAGCTTTCGCGGCGAAAGGAGAACGAGTCTCGAGAAGATGGAGCGGCACTCGTGGCGAAGCAATCCAAGAATGGAGGCGGTGGGAGCTCAAGCGACAAGGTGTGCTTCTATTGTGGTAAGAAGGGCCACATTGCCAAATTTTGCTTCAAACGCAAGAGGGATGAGAAAGGGGAGAGTGCAAACAACACTAAAACTCGTGACGATGATGAGTACGCATTTACGGCTAGATATGAGGCAAGCATGAGCGATGGCATCAAGGGTGATGCAAGCATGAGTGATGGTATCGAGGGTGATGCAAGCATGAGTGATTGGATTGAGGTTGGTGATGAGTATGCAAACATGGCAAGCAATGTATCGTGCAATGGTAGTACGAGTGATTGGATTGTTGATTCGGGGGCTACAAGCCACATGTCACCACATAAAACTTGTTTTCATTCGTATGCTCTCATTAATCCAAGGAGAGTGATTTTGGGAGATGATACGGTGCTTGAGGCCGTTGGCAAGGGCCAAATTGTTGTAGACACCGAGGTGAGGGGTCGTGTGAAGACAATCACTATCAAAGATGTCCTCCACGTTCCCAAACTAACGGCAAATTTACTATCGGTGAGGCAACTAGTGGCAAAGCACTTGAGAGTAGAGTTTAGTGATAAGGGGTGTTATGTGTTGTCACCGAGTCGAGATGAGGTGGCCATCATTGAAGAACACGAGGGCTTGTACCACATCAAGTTCTCCAAGGTGCATTCGAAGGAATCGGCGGCGTTGGCGCATTCAAACTTGAAGGACGACAAGTTGGCGTTGTGGCATCGTCGACTTGGCCATTTGAACATCAAGAGTGTGAAGACACTACGCGGCATGGTAAGCGGTATGGATCTTCATCAATTGAAAGTGGATGCTTCTACATTCACGTGTGAAGGTTGCATTGAAGGCAAGCAACAACGGTTGCCATTTGCGGGTGAAGGGGCGACACGGGCCACAAAAGTTTTGGAGATCGTGCATTCGGATGTGTGTGGCCCCATGAAGACCACATCGATGGGAGGTTGCAAGTACTTTGTGACCTTCATCGATGATTTTTCAAGGAAGATTTGGCTCTACCCTATCAAAGCCAAGAGTGAGTGCTTTGAGAAGTTCAAGGAGTTCAAGACATTGGTGGAGAACCAATCCGAGTTGAAGATCAAGGTGTTTCGGTCGGACAATGGCGGCGAGTACATGTCCAAGAAATTTGACGAGCTTTTGAAGAATGAAGGCATCGCACGCCAAACTTCGGCCCCGTACACGCCTCAACAAAATGGAGTTGCGGAGCGCGCAAATCGCACCATTGTAGAGATGGCGAGGAGCATGTTGCACGCTCAAAACTTGAAGTTGGACCTTTGGGCGGAAGCGGTGGTGAATGCGGTATACACACGCAATCAGTGTCCAACAAGCGCGGTTGAAGGCATGACGCCGGAGCAAGCGTGGAGTGGGAGGCAACCATGTGTTGCACACATGCGCATCTTCGGATGCATTGCATATGCGAAGGTTCCCGACGAACGGAGGACGAAACTCGAGGCTAAGGCCTTGAAATGTGTGTTTCTTGGGTATTGTGAAGGTACCAAGGCGTATAGACTCATGTCGGTAGACATGAGGAAGATCATTCGGTCACGTGATGTGACATTTTGTGAGGAGTCTACGATGGAGGCTCCTTTGGAGGTTGGTCCAAGTGGGAGTAGTGGAGACGTTTTGGTGGACACACCCTCCAAGTCTCCTAGTGTTGTTGATGTAGGTGATGATGACGGTGATGACGAAGCTGGCGACACGGAGGTTGTTGAAGCGCCATCGAGCTCAAAGGCCAAGAATGGCGCAAAGGGCACGCAAGAGGAGCAAGTTTCTTCAAGCGAGCGGCGGTACCCCGAGAGATCGCGCAAGCCACCTGGAGAATGGTGGAAGAACCACATCTTCCCTCAAGTGGAGGACGAGCATGCGAATGTGGCATTATCGGATGGTCCATTGACCATTCGAGAAGCCATGCAAGGTGAGGATGCGGTCAAGTGGGAGCGCGCCATGCAAGAGGAGTACGACTCTCTAATTGCTAACGGTACGTGGCAATTAACTCCCATTCCAAAGGATCGCAACCCCATTGGTTGCAAATGGGTGTTTCGGACAAAGAGGGATGTTTCGGGTATTGTTGTGCGTCACAAGGCAAGATTAGTAGCCAAGGGGTTTGCGCAAGTGCATGGGGTGGACTTTCACGAGACATTTGCTCCCGTGGCCAAGTTCACCACCATTCGATGCATTCTTGCCATTGGAGCGGCCTTGGACTTGGAGATGCATCAAATGGATGTGAAGACCGCATTTTTGAATGGCGATTTGGAGAAGGACATCTACATGGTGCAACCTGAGGGGTTTGTGCAACAAGGTAATGAGCACCTTGTTTGTAAGTTGCAAAAATCATTGTATGGGTTGAAACAATCTCCAAGAGCGTGGTACCAAAAGATTGACACGTTCTTGGTTGCACACGGGTTTACTAGGAGCATTGCGGATCATAGTCTCTACTTCATGCAAGAGGGGCAACATGTGGTGATTGTGATCATATATGTTGATGATTTGATCATTCTTGCAAGCCTCATGAGTTTAATGAATGCATTAAAAGGCATGCTTGAGAGAGAGTACGAGATGAGTGATCTTGGAGAATTGCACTTTTGTCTTGGTGTTGAGTTTGTGCGTGATAGGGCTACACGCACTATCACCATGAGTCAAGGCAAGTATGTGATGGACGTGCTCAAGAGATTCGGGATGGAGGATTGTAAGCCCGTGGCAACACCATTGGATGCAAACTCCAAGCTCGTCAAGCTTTCGGAGGAGGAGTATGCGATGGAGGCTAAATCGATGGCGGAGGTGCCATACAAGCAAGCGGTGGGGTCGTTGATGTATGCGATGATTGCGACACGGCCCGACCTTGCGTATCCAATTAGCGTGGTGAGTCAACACATGGCGAGACCGGGCTCGATGCATTGGATGACGGTCAAGAGGATCATGCGTTATTTGAGGGGCACAAACGATGTGAAGTTGTGTCTTGGAGGCAAAGACATTGTGTTGAGCGGCTATTGTGACGCGGACTACGCGGGAGACACGAGCGATCGAAGATCGACAACGGGCTACATGTTCAAGGTCGGATCGGGAGCGGTGTCGTGGAATAGCAAGCGGCAACAAACCACGGCGACATCAACGGTGGAGGCCGAGTACATGGCTACGAGCCATGCCACAAAGGAGGCCATTTGGTTGAGGCAACTAATGGTGGATGTGGGTTGCACACAAGGTGAGGCTACAACGATTATGTGTGACAACCAAGGGTGCATTTCACTTGCAAAGAACCCTACACATCATTCACGCACGAAGCACATTGATGTGCAATACCACTTCATTCGGGAGAAGTTGGAATTGGGAGTTATACATTTGGAGTATTGCCCAACGGAGCACATGGTGGCGGATGTGCTCACAAAGGGTCTTTGTAGAGACCGACACCAACGATTAGTAATAGCATTTGGACTTAGAGGCTTTGGCTCTACGCAAAGTGGGAGTATTGAGGTAATTGATGCAACGTAGTATTGCTAGAAGCCAAAGACGTACGGGTGCTAAATAAAGGTGTGTGGGAGGAGGGGTTAGGCATGGGCTGATCTCTAGAGTGTCCTTGTGATGAGTTATCCCATATGGTTTGTCCATGGTGACCTCCTAGTGTACACTACTTAAGGTGGAAGGCCTTTGAGTAAAGATCATCTCTTTCTACGCATTCCTTGTGTTTGTGTGTGTGCCTTGTGCAATCTTCTCTACCTTCAATATACTTAAACCCTAAAAACTTACAAAAACTTACATTACAACCTTGAGAATTAACCGTGACAACCTTGCATCGACAGCTTTAGAAAATTAGTCTTTACCCGATCAACTAATAGTCTTTAAACATACACATAATCCTCTCAGTCTAAATGCTCACAATCTTTAAACATACACAAAAATCCTCACATACAGACAATCTTAGTACTCACACACACACACCATCCTCAATCTCACACTATACACACTTGCGCACATCCTCACAAACTAAATTTGACACACGCACGTCCCAGAAGTGCGAGAAGAAATGGGAAAGGTAAGCAAAACAAAAAGAGTACAGAAAACGAATTCCAAATTGGTGCCCAGCTCAAGAACATTTCAAACTCGCATTGGAGCAAAGTTTTTTGGCACCAAATTTTTGAATTGAATATTGGTTGAAACTTCTTTGAACGAGAGTTCTGAACTGAGCATCCGATACAAAATGTTGAGCAGCCGATAGCTTTAGTGATGACGTCCACATCTTCTTCAAAGGTAAGATATCTCTTGGACTTTGCATTGTATCGGCTGCCAGCCGACATATCGTGTTTGTATTTGCTACCAACCGATACAAAAGGGAAGTGTATCGGTTGCCAGCCGATACAATGTCCTTATTATTTAGTTACAAAACAGAGTTCATGGTTTTGGGACCTAGGTGTAGAGTACATGAGACAAAATTGTGTGATTTTGAAACACATTTGTATAGATTTGAATCATGATTTTGAACCTAAGTAGGAAACATTTTTAAACTTATGAATCTATGGATTGAAACTAATAGTTTAGTGACTATTGTATCGGCTGGCAGCCGATACTCAGTAGCCTGAACTACAATCACTAAACTAGTTCAGAATTTTCTTTTCATTTTGCGAATGCAATTTTGAGAATTATAGGGCGTGTAATATATCGTTGGAAAGGTCTTGAAAAGACGCTTGGAATGGTGTACTATTTGTTTAATAATTCATTATTGGCTGCCAGCCGACATGAGGAGTTTGTGCCTTTACAAACGGGCTCAAGCTTTCGGCCCATGCCAAGTTTTAACACCAATTTTGATGAATCCGTTTCTTCAGAGTCGGATTGTGCAAAAGTGGTGTATATACAATTTTTTGTCTCTTTTTGCCTCACCTTTCTTCTCAACCATTTTCACTACCTTCTTCCCAACCTTCTCTTCAAGATTGTCATCAATGTTTTCCTCACTGCTCTTCTTCCTTGGATTGTATTGTTGCCCTGCTGATTTTCTACTCTAAGGTGAAACCAAAGGCCATGTAGGTTCTCCACCATTTTCTGAAGTTAGAAAGCTTGATGGTATTGAGACCTTGAAAATGGTTATTTCTAGTTCTATGCTAGTGGGTCTTTAAGCATCGCCAATGAAGGAGGTTGTAACATGAGTTGTTGAAACCGTGTTGAGATCTGAAGTTGCAACAACTAGAGAGGAGTGGAACATGGGAACAAAGAAGGCATTTAGCTATGGTAAAAGGCAGATGAGAGAAGTGAACCCTATCGGCCGGCAGCCAATAGAACCAACAACTCTTTGGTCGGAGTTTTGTTGTAATAAAAGCAACGGGGACCATGCAGAGTATTATGCAACATCAATTGGTGCTTAGAGCTCTGGCCGTTCAAATGCTAAAGCTGCTTGTGGAAAACGTGCTTTGAATGAGGACAATGGAGAAGGTGCATTCTACAACAATGTGGGAAAGCTCGACTCACCAACTAAACTTCTTCCTCCCATTTATTCTTAGCAAGACACTCCAAAATGACTTTGGTAGACTAGAGGTTTGTCCAATATGAACAAGATTTAGTATGGACTTATAGATTTTGAAAAATATTGATTAGGATGAAATTTCCTAGTGACTATTTCTTAGAAAAGGTATCGGCCTCCGGCCGACATGCTATCTGTAGCTGTAGTTGTAAATGTAGTTGTAGATGTAGATGTAGTTTATATGTTTGTAGTTGTAGATCAAATTTGGAATTCAATTTTGTATTGGCCTCATCTTTAATGTAATGCATTGGGATGCTAATTTTAAGTTCATTATGCGTTTTTTTGTCTATGAATAAAATTGATAGTGTGACTTGTTTTATTGAGGGTCAGCCGAATTATTTTTAGACTATGGTCTATTGTGAATGGTGTATTGAAATTTCATAATATATTCTTATTTTTAGGATCTATTTTGAATGGATTTACTATTTTTGGTTTATCAAGTGCGAGCCGACTTAATTCTGGACTACACAATAGTCCATAATTAGTTAAATATCAGTTACATTAATGTAAAATTCCCGGTATCTTATTCAAACACAAGGTGACTTTAAGGATAACTCTAATGTAGAAACAATTTTTCAATAGAATTCCATTTTATATTAGCTTGAGAAGCATGCAACTTAGACCTTCTTGTTTATGACTATTATTTAAAAAAAGCTGCAAAAAAATCTCAAGGAAGTCACTTAGTGTAACTTTTGGATATGTATGAATGAAAAAAGGGTATTTAATAGGGGACTATGAAATAAATGGAATATTTTACTATTTACAGTATATTTATGGCCTACAACATGGCAATGCACAACTTTTACCTCTGGCTTCAGCTAGTAACTCCCTCATGTAATAAATTCAATATGACAAACCCGAGACATTAGAGCGGTGCGCATGGTATCGTTGATATAGCATAACTAGTCTCACATTTGATAGTGTCATGTAACAAGATTAAGGTTACAAGTACTTATTCTATGAGGTTTGCGCTAATTTCAGTCATAATGAGGGTATATAGTATTGTAGGTTTGAAAGGAGAAATATACCTTTTTCACCCTTTTGGCTAAAATATAGTGCTTGATTCTAGATAACATCGATTGTAAACTAGCTATGCTTATATGGTGTGATATATTTCCCAAACCCTAATCCTAAAATTTTAATTCCTAACAACCTTTATAAATAGAGATCAAGCTTCAACTTGTAGTAATTAACTAGTTTCACCTAGCCAATGTTATTGCTTCCATCCCTCTATCCTTATTTTTTAATGGACCTAATCAAACAATGATGCCTTGTCCAAAAAATTCCCCTACACTTCATATGTTGAGAAAAGACGCATTCACTTGCATTTGACTTCATGAAAAAAATGTTTACTATTGCACTTTCCCTTTCGTCCTTACAATCAAGTTGTAGTAGTTATCAAACTCAATTACTCT
Organism: Pohlia nutans; assembly: GCA_022496805.1. Taxonomy (NCBI): domain Eukaryota; kingdom Viridiplantae; phylum Streptophyta; class Bryopsida; order Bryales; family Mniaceae; genus Pohlia; species Pohlia nutans. The sequence goes on along the minus strand of CM040106.1, from coordinate 4,007,472 downwards.
TTTTACAACTTTGTAACTCTATTTAAACTTTAATAGAGTGCATTTCAATGCCTAATCATTTGATTACTACTATGTCATTATTACTACTACATTATTTGTGTTTTTGTTGTTTGAGATTTCAATTGGATCCCTAATGAGAGGGAAGAAGGTTGCGGTAGTCTTAGTCGAAAGGCCGAGAAAGGTGGGATTTTTCTTTCAAACTAACAATGCTACATATCCTTATTGGGACTGCAACTGGCATAGCATGCTATGTCGGTGATGCCATACAGTGGTCAGCACAAGTGTTCCAACAGCGAGTGATATTTCCAAAATAGAAAGAGCAGTGATCAAAAAGTCAATATGTAGGGGATTTTTTGGCTTGCATTAATGACAAAGAACACATGGCATCTAATTAGCAGCATATCTTTTGAAATTAGCCACATGGAAGCTCTCCAAAACGAAATATCTGCAGGTGGTGTGTACAACTTAATATGCACACAAGTTGTGCACACTACCACCATCTCAATGCTAACATTGCTTTTCAGATTTCATGTGCAACAACTTTCAAAGTTTGAGAGAGGTTTCCAGTGACTCATAATGGCTCCTAGGAGATGTGAGAGTGAGAGAAAGGCGGTTTTGGAGATGCACAAGCGAGGCAGTTCCTATGGTCAAATTTCAGCACTGTTGGGTGTTCCTCGAAGTACTTGCAGTGATATAGTACGAAGATTTGGTAAGAGAGGGAGTGTGAAAGACAAAATTTCACCTGGTAGACCTCGAATTCTTGATGAGCGCGATGATCGTGATATTGTGAGGAAGTTAAACAATCAAAGTACTAGTACTGCTACAGCTATAGGAAGTGAGTTAAGGTCTATGGGCATGCAATTGAATGATGATATAGTTAGAAGGAGTCTTCAGAGGCAAGGCCTGCAAGCACGTGTGAAGGTCAAGAAGCCACTTTTGACTAAGAAGCATCGAGCACGACGTTTTCAATGGGCAAAGAAGTGTAATCGTTTCACTTGGGAAGATTGGAGTTTTGTCATCTTCTCTGATGAGTCAAAATTCAACCTCTTTGGCTCAGATGGACGGCAATATTGTTGGAGAAAGAGTGGAGAAAGTCTTATAGAGCAGCATGTGCAATGTACAGTTAAACATGGAGGAGGAAGTATAATGGTTTGGAGTTGCATGAGTTGGGAAGGAGTTGGTAAGCTTCATTTGATTGAAGGGAAGATGGATAGATACATATATCGAGAGATTTTGGAGACAAAACTTATGGAGACTATACGCATGCAAGGTTTAGAGGAAGAGAGTGTCATTTTTCAGCACGATAATGATCCAAAGCATACTGCAAATTATGTTGTAGATTGGTTGTTTGCACAGAAGTTCAAGCTTATTTGGCATATGTCCACCACAATCTCCCGACCTCAATCCTATAGAACACCTTTGGAATGAAGTAGATCGTCGCATGAGAAGGTTTGAGAGGAAACCTACTAGCAAGAGTGATTTATGGGAGAAGATACAAGAAATTTGGTATAGTATTGAAGTTGATGTTGTTAGGAAGTTGATATGCTCTATGCCTCAACGAGCTACTGATGTTTATAAAGCAAAAGGTGGCTATACTCGGTGGTAGTCATTTGGATTGCTTAGACATTGCATTCTTGAGTTGTAAAGTCATTTTGTAGCTTGTACTTTCATTTTATACAAGTAATGCACAATGTTTCTAGTTCTTGCAAAAAAAATTGTACATCTTAATTGTATATTTGAATTAAACTAAATATTTTGGGTTCACATTTCAACTTCAAAAGTTGTACTATATATTTGTTGCAACAATATGCTCTTATACACTTTTACATTCAATTTTATGATGTAATCTGTAAGAATGGTAGCAAATTCTTCCAATTAGCTTCCTCTGTACGACTATTTATGCTAGCCACTATACATACTACTCCAGTATCTTGAGTGCAGGTTTGTGATATTGGGTTTATTATTCTTGGGAGTTATGAGCTAAAGCTAGAGGTGAAAACTTAGTCCTATTCGTTTACTACACCAGATATGTAGACACAAAACTCACTCATTCAGGAGAATTGCTTTTTGTAATGTGTTTGGCACGCAATTATGAAACCATATCATGTTCAATTGTTATAAACACTACACTTGCCCTCGCGTGGGCTGAATGTGATCTTGGCACGTTGCCTTATTCTTAATTTCAATCGATTTTCCGTAAGCAAGCACCTCTTGATGTTTTGTGTTGCTCTCGATGTCAGCCTTGAGATCAGCCTCCTCATTTTGAGCCTCCATATCGGCCTCGATGCCAGCAATGTCGTTCATGATAGTGTCGACAACCCTGTCGACGTCGGCAACGGAAAATGTGCCCAGGTCTTCGTCTAACCCAGTATTGCTAATACTGGCGCTTTCTACCATATTCATTGCACAGTAAGGTTCTTCCTCCTCACATAGACGTATAGCCTTGGCTTTTATGGTCGTTTTCTCAGTGATCTCTATTGCCACAGCTGGATCCTCAGTTCCAAAAACATCAGATTCTATCTGGGTGTGTTCACTTAACTCGTTATGAGAGGCTTGAGTTTCGGTTACGGCTCTAATAGTACTCTTTTCGATCACCTCTTTAGTCACTGGTTCTTTGATCTCAATTTGTCCAACAACATCAGCATTCTTAGAAGATTCTATGAGAGCCTTCAGTGTTTTTTCTACGAATTTAGTTTGACCAAGGGTGTCAGCTGTGGTAACGGTACTTTCCATAACTTTTATCTGAATGGCTGGTTGCCCATATTGAATGTGCAGCAAAGCTTCAGTGTCCATTGCACTGCATTCGACAGTGTCTACGTCGGTTATACATCTTTTGTACTCAGCAAAAATTTGAGTGCCTTCGACAAATTCTTTCAAAGTAGGCGGCCCGAATATCTCATCGTTCATGGTTGCTCCTTCAGTCGCCTCCACCAAAACTGGTTTCTCAGCCTTGTCATGGTCTGTATTATGTGAATCAATAGTTGGATCTTTGATTGCATCAGTAATGATAACATCTTCGGTAAGGAACTCGCAATGTTTTTCTTTATCTTGTATAAGTTCTGCTACTGAGGGCGGTCCGTCTACCTCGGTGTAGCCTAAAGCCTTGCCGTCCAAGACTCTTGCTTCAATGGCTTGAAGTGAAAATATTGTTTCTACGCTAGGCTCACCATCGCCTTTTCCAAGTATCATTTCATAATCTCTGTGCACTTCCGTCGCTAGTGTCATATCCACCATCTGCGTAATTCAAAGTGCAAAATCAGCGAAATGGTCTTCATCATAATACAAAAAATCGTGGGGTGAATTGATAAATGGCGAAGGAGAATGACAGCTGTGGCACAAGAGTAGGACTAGACCTGGGACATGGGTTCATTAATCTCGGGTTGTGCCAAACGTGACATATCTCTAGCAGGTGCAACATCTTCTTCGCAAAGAGTGAGCACTTTGTGCTCCTTCAGGAATTCATCTCCTTCGTTTTCTGCATTGTCTACATCAACTTGAATGGGTTCTTGCACTTCCCCACATTCTAAATCTTCGTCACGAGAGACAGGTTCCGGCATCTCCACTGGTCTTGATTCAACATTTTCCTAGATATGTCATCAAAATATTATGAAATTTGTTACAAGGTCTCTGTTCATCTCTCATATTGCTACTCAGTTTACTGTTTGCGTTCTTATTAAATATACTATATGATCTTCTCATTCAAGGTGACTCTTGAAAACTCAATGACCTAATATACTGGTAATATAATCATTAGGGCTAAAGATCGTGGTTACACAAATCTTACCCATCTCCCTTTGGTCGATTACTAGTTTCTACCATATGCACAAATCTGCACTACAACCTCAACGATAAGGCCGCCAATCGGAACCCTAAATTGAGAATTTCATGGGAGGATAAAATCCATGCTATGATAACCATTACCTGTGGATTCTTGCGAAGAAGCCTATGTGCTTGTAAATGAGACAGTCGATCCAACTTATTAAGACTATCAATCTTTGGTCCTAAGTTGGGAGGAAAAGCTCTGAGGTAATCATCGTTACTGTTGAAATCCATGTCAAATCTATGTCGTGGTCGATCACATGACGGTACCACCCGCTTAAAAGTGAGCCTTAATGCTTGATTTACACATGATGTGAATATGCAGATTGTAAAGAGGTATATGATTTCATGGATTCCAAGAAAACGGTTCAGGTCAGGATTTCAAAACAAAACCAGTCGTTTCCACATAAAAATCTGAGAAGTGAATCTACAAGAGACTATCGTGTTAGGACTCATTCACATTGGCGCCCAATTCAACATATGTTGGCGCTCAATTCAATACATGTTGGTGCCCAATTCAGGATCGGTCTTCAATTACGAGTTTTGAGAAATGAGAGGATTTGTAAAAAGACAAATATTTTGGAGCTTTCCAAAGGATTGGTTTTGACAATGTCCAACAGTCAGTGTTACACCTTAAATTTTACAATTATTCTTAAATGATTAAAAATTATAAAGTTTTGTAAATTTGTGGTTTAATTTAAGCACCTATAAAGTGTGCAACATTATTACGTTTATCAGGTGTGTCTATAGTAATTAATTCTTCTAAAACCACTAATAATATCAAAATTGATAAAGCACAGATTTAAAGCAATGAACACTGTTGCTATTCATCATGTTCAATTATACGACATAAAAGGAAAATAGAAAATAACCAACCACTACCAATAAATCATATTTGACAATACAAACAAAAAGTAGTATTGAAGACCACTATTTATTCATAATTAGCTCAATGCAAGAGAGATATAGTTGATTAGTTGGTACAACTTTCTTGTTTATGATAAGTCACTAGCACCATCAAGTCATGTACAGTCAGGTAAGGATTGCTTACAAATTCCCACTGCAGGGAATTTTTTTTAGAAACTTTGAACAATGCGTGTGTACTCAAAAATGATCCGATTTGGAAACCGCAAAGTGCATTGGAATCACATCAGCGTGTACTACAATATCATTACAAATTTATACATGTATTAGTGAAATTTATACAACAAGTTAAAAATAATATATACACTATCTATCATTGAGTGCTCTCACCGTTTGCTTCAATTACAGTGTTCATTTTAGCAAGAAAAAATGAAATGAGTGTCTGAAGTTGTTTTTGAGATACTTGTGCTCATACTTGTTGAATGATTTGTACCATTTCATCTTTTTCCTTCATAATCTTTTTGATTAAATGGGCTTGTCTCCAATCATCATAATATCTATTACCGTGTTTTGGATCACCATCCTCCATCAATGTGAATTGAATACGTCTATCATGCATAAAATAGAAGCCAATCAATAGATTTTCAGAAATAATTTCCACAAAATGAACTACTGATTGTTTAGTTAGAGGAATGATGACAAATGGACTTTTATCAAAACCCATGAAAGCCCCTACACCATTACAAAAGAAGAAATTAGAAAGGAGACTGATGAAATGATACAAATCATTCAACAAGATGAGCACAAGTATCTCAAAAACAACTTCAGACACTCATTTCATTTTTTCTTGCTAAAATGAACACTGTAACTGAAACAAACGGTGAGAGCACTCAATGGTAGATAATGTATATTTTATTAATAACTTGTTGTATAAATTTCACTATTACATGTATAAATTTGTTATGTTATTGTAGTACACGCCGATGTGATTCCAATGCACTTTGCGGTTTCCAAATCGGATCATTTTTTAGTACACACGCATTGTTCAAAGTTTCTTAACGAAATTCCCTTTAGTGGGAATTCATAAACAATCCCTACATGACTGTATATCACGTTACTGGTCAAACGGACCCAATTGGGATTTGAACCCAAACTACATAATTGTAACACAAATTCCCTTCACCATCCAACCACAGAACCCTTGACTCAGTGAGACAATTTTGAAATTATACCCTATAATTGTCCATCTATTTAATTTGGTTACTTTTGATTACTAGTCACTATTCTTGAAAGAGGATACTTACTTGATTACTAATTACTGTTCTCGAAAGAGGAGAGTAGTCCTACACTAATGGATTGTTTACTTGGTAGGCACTAGCTCATTGTCATAACAATCAAACACGTTATTTATGCCGGCCTTAAAAGAGGAATGAAGTTTCCATTTATCATCTCAAAATTGATAACTATAATAATAAAAATTGTTGTTCTTTTAAAAACAACAACTCTTGAAAACTTGTTGAACGACTTTGGCCTTGATAACAAGTAGTATTGAGTGAGCATAGATAACTTCTTTACATAATCATTTGTCGTTGATGATCTCCAATCTTGTAGGTTTGGTGCTCCCTAAATAAATTATGGCAAGGATTCTTACAAGTATCAATATTACGACAACCGTTATAATTTGGATGAATACAATGCCAGTCATCTTCTTGTTGATTTATCTTGATCAATTGTCTAAAGAAGCTTTTATAATCACTTACATAATGGCTCGCAACTGCGAGCTACAATTACTTTGCTAATGTAGCACTAATCACCTAAGGTTGAGACACCCATTCCCAACCAGGGACACAAAATCAATCAGGCCTAATTTCTAGATTTTGAAAAAAAAGATTTGTACATTAGAGCATATGATCGGTTTTGGGTACACCTACAACTTTGCACTTTAAAATTTTGTACTTATTCAAATAATTATCAAAAAACTTTAATCAAATATGAAACCTTTATAATTTTTGTAGTGCTAAAAGAGGAAAATAATAAAAATATCAATTCATCTGTCCCAAGTATAGTACATGTCTTATTTTATCGGTTTTAGGTGTCTCAACCTTATACGGTTTATATTCAACTTTGATTTTCATTAAAACATGGTGGCATTAAATATAATTTATAAACTTAACATTACTTTAACCAATTTACTAATCATTAAATTAAGAGGGTTTTGAGATTTTTTTCCCCAAAAAGTTAGAAGTAGCATAAATATGCTCTTATGAGCTTTGATATTTTCACCCTACAAAATTACAAAACTGAATTTACATGATTACTTATAAATATGAATGATTATGTTTTTTGCAACAATTGTAATTTCATTTTGTTGCTAATAGTTTGTCTACCACACACGTTTTTGAATATAATAGCATGTAACAATATTCATTCAAGGAAATGCTTCTAACAATGAAATGGTTTTATTTATTTTAATACCACTATATAATAGCATATGTATGAGAGGTTTTCATGATGGTACAATAGTAACGCATTTGTCGCAAATACGAGGAACAAGGCCAGTTGGTTGAAACAACTTTTTCATATATAGAAATTCACTCATCACCTCGTGATTATGTATTTCTCACAAAATGTTCAAATAGATCCAATATGAATCAAATCCGGACCATTTACATTCACATGATGCAAAAACCAACAATGAAGTTGATAACTTGGTGACTACCAAAAGAGAAAAAAAATTTATACACACAAATGCGTTATACTACCTCCCTAAAATAACAATCCCTAAATATTGTTGGCCTTTGGTTACTTTTGATGTTTTGGTTATTGGTTGCTAGAGTGTCTACTCTCAAAAAGGGAGAGTAGTCTTGCACCAATGGCTCTTTGTTTGATGGGCATTAACTCATGGTTGAGACAAACAGACATTTTATTCACGCCAAACTTAAAAGAGGACCGGAGTTCTTATCTATCTATCTGTATGAGAGAGTTGACCTCACGAGCAAGTCTAGTATAAAATGGGTTGATAAGGAGTTAGTTTAGGAAAACCACACAGTTCCCAGCCTCATGGCCGGGATCAAGTGTGGTCATTCATCCCAAGTGTGGTTGCATCCAAACCCTAGGACCTATTGAGGTAATTGATGTACGGTAGTATTGCTAGGAGCCAAAGAGGTTCGGGTGCTAAATAATGGTGTGTGGGAAGAGGGGTTAGGCATGGGCTGATTTCTAGAGTGTCCTTGTGATGAGTTATCCCATATGGTTTGTCCATGGTGACCTCCTAGTGTACACTACTTAAGGTGGAAGGCCTTTGAGTAAAGATCATCTCTTTCTACGCATTCCTTGTGTTTGTGTGTGCCTTGTGCTCTCATCTCTTATCTTCAATAGGTTATGGGCCCACTCATGTGTGTTGCATGAGTCTTTGATTGCATTGAGGCAATTAGTTGAGGTCGTTGCGGAAGGGGCTGATTTGGAGCTTTTGGGAGCGTTTTGGAGGGTTTTGGAGGAGTCTTCTCTCTTGGAGGTGTGCACGGGCTGACTTTACACGTGGGAGCACTCTTCTTGGTGGATCTCTTCCTTTGGATCTCCAAGTTCTTCATTCCAAGCCTCTTTTGTAAGTGGAACGTCGTTTCGTTCAATTTGATGCACTTGTGGTCATATAAGTGATTTGTGAGGTGTTGAGGCTCTAAGGGAGGGTCTATGATCTGATCTAAGTGATTGGGCACTTGCATTGAGGTGTTGCATGTGTTTCATAGCGTTGAAGAGCTCAAATTTTCATTTGGGGTTACTTTATGCACTTGGGCGCACAAAGGTGCGGTTTTGAGCAATTTCAATGCATTTAGGGTTTTGAGGGACTTGTATAAGTCCATGAGCATTGATTTAGTGCTATTGAAGTACACATAGGTGTCTATTACGTGCATTGAGTGATTGGGAACACTAAGGTGTTGTTTTGGGTCAATCCGAGTAGTGGGAGCTCCATTGAGTGATTTGAGGTGTTTTGGTGAACATCTTTGCAATTTGGGTGAGCTACCTTCGCATTTGAGTGTTGGAAGGTGTGTGTGGAGCACAAAGGTGCTGATTTGTTGTTTGGAGTTAGACAAGTGGCATTGGAAGCACAAAGGTGCTACATTCTATCAAAAATCATAAAAACGAGTGTTGTTATTAAGTTTGAGGGTTTGTTTGAGTGAGGAGGCATTCGTGAGTGAAGATCATGGCATCTTATGAGGGTGAAGGTTCCAAAGTGGTGGACAAGTTCGATGGCGTGAATTTCCACTTGTGGAAGTTCAAAATGGAGATGGTCATGGCGGAGAAGGAGTTGTGGGACATTGTCGATGGTAGTGAGGAGCCCCCTCACTCTACTACCGACCCGCGTGTGATGCAAACATATTTGAGGCGCGAGAAGAAGGCATTTGCCATCTTGGCTCTCAACCTTTCGGATTCCCAACTCGCGCACATTCGTTCGTGCAAGACACCCCGCGAGGCATGGGCCAAGCTTTGCAACATTCACGAAGCAAAGAGTTTGGCAAACATTTTGTTTTTGCGGCGCAAGTTCTTCACCATCAAGATGGAGGAAGAAGACGACATGTTGGCGCACATCAATAAGGTCAAGGCACTCGCGGATCAACTCAACGGTGCGGACGTGACCATTTCCGATGGGGATGTTGTGATGACCCTCTTGGAAAGCCTACCACCCTCGTACGAGTATCTCATCGTGGCCATGGAGTCAAGGCCCATTTCGGAGCTCACATTGGACTATGTGACCTTGCGGTTGTTGCACGAGCTCTCGCGGCGAAAGGAGAATGAGTCTCGTGGAGATAGTGCGGCTCTCATGGCAAAGCAATCCAAGAATGGAGGCGGTGGGAGCTCTAGCAATAAGGCGTGCTTCTATTGCGATAAGAAGGGCCACATTGCCAAGTTTTGTTACAAACGCAAGAGGGATGAGAAGGGGGAGAGTGCAAACAATACTAGAACTCGTGATGATGATGATGAGTATGCGTTTACTACGCGGTATGTCTCTTGGGATGCAAGCATGAGTGATGGCAAAGACGAGTATGCAATGATGGCAAGCAATGTATCGTGCAATGGTAGTACGAGTGATTGGATTGTTGATTCGGGGGCTACAAGCCACATGTCACCACATAAAACTTGTTTTCATTCGTATGCTCTCATTAACCCATGGAGGGTGTTTTTGGGAGATGATACGGTGCTTGAGGCCATTGGCAAATGCCAACTTGTTGTAGACACCGAGGTGAGGGGTCGTGTGAAGACAATCACTATCAATGATGTCCTCCACGTTCCCAAATTAACGGCAAATTTACTATCGGTGCGGCAATTAGTGGCAAAGCACTTGAGGGTTGAGTTTAGTGATAAGGGGTGTTATGTGTTGTCACCGAGTCGAGATGAGGTGGCCATCATTGAAGAACACGAGGGCTTGTACCACATCAAGTTCTCGAAGGTGCATTCCAAGGAATCGGCAGCGTTGGCGTATTCAAACTTGAAGGACGACAAGTTGGCGTTGTGGCATCGTCGAATCGGCCATTTGAACATCAAGAGTGTGAAGACACTACGCGGCATGGTAAGTGGCATCAACCTTCATCAATTGAAAGTGGATGCTTCTTCATTCACTTGTGAAGGTTGCATTGAAGGCAAGCAACAACGGTTGCCATTTGCGGGTGAAGCGACGACTCGGGCCACGAAGGTTTTGGAGATCGTGCATTCGGATGTGTGTGGCCCAATGAAGACCACGCCGATGGGAGGTTGCAAGTACTTTGTGACCTTCATCGATGACTTTTCAAGGAAGATTTGGCTCTACCCAATCAAGGCCAAGAGTGAGTGCTTCAACAAGTTCAAGGAGTTCAAGACATTGGTGGAGAACCAATCCGAGATGAAGATCAAGGTGTTTCGATCGGAAAATGGCGGCGAGTACATGTCCAAGAAGTTTGACGAGCTATTGAAGAAAAAAGGCATCGCACGCCAAACTTCGGCCCCGTACACGCCTCAACAAAATGGAGTTGCAGAGCGCGCAAATTGCACCATTGTAGAGATGGCAAGGAGCATGTTGCACGCTCAAAACTTGAAGTTGGACCTTTGGCGGAAGCGGTGGTGAATGCGGTGTACACTCGCAATCGGTGTCCCACAAGCGCGGTTGAAGGCATGACGCCGGAGCAAGCGTGGAGTGGGAGGCAACCATGTGTTGCACACATGCGCATCTTTGGATGCATTGCATACGCAAAGGTTCCCGACGAACGGAGAACTAAACTCGAGGCTAAGGCCTTAAAGTGTGTGTTTCTTGGGTATTGTGAAGGTACCAAGGCGTATAGACTCATGTCGGTAGACACGAGGAAGATCATTTGGTCACGTGATGTGACGTTTTGTGAGGAGTCTACGATGGAGGCTCCTTTGGAGGTTGGTCCAAGTGGGAGTAGTGGAGACGTGTTGGTGGACACACCCTCCAAGTCCCCTAGTGTTGTTGACGTAGGTGATGAGGACGGTGATGACGAAGATGGTGACACGGAGGTTGTTGAAGCGCCATCGAGCTCAAAGGCCAAGAATGGCGCAAAGGACACGCAAGAGGAGCAAGTTTCTTCAAGCGAGCGGCGGTACCCCGAGAGATCGCGCAAGCCACCTGGAGAATGGTGGAAGAATTACATCTTCCCTCAAGAGGATGACGAGCATGCGAATGTGGCATTATCGGATGGTCCATTGACCATTCGTGAAGCCATGCAAGGTGAAGATGCAGTCAAGTGGGAGCGTGCCATGCAAGAGGAGTACGACTCTCTAATTGCTAATGGTACGTGGCAATTAACTCCCATTCCAAAGGATCGCAACCCCATTGGTTGCAAATGGGTGTTTCGGACAAAGAAGGATGTTTCGGGTAATGTGGTGCGTCACAAGGCAAGACTAGTAGCCAAGGGGTTCGCGCAAGTGCATGGGGTAGACTTTCATGAGACGTTTGCTCCCGTGGCCAAGTTCACCACCATTCGATGCATTCTTGCGATTGGAGCGGCCATGGACTTGGAAATGCATCAAATGGATGTGAAAACCGCATTTTTGAATGGCGATTTGGAGAAGGACATCTACATGGTGCAACCCGAGGGCTTTGTGCAACAAGGTAATGAGCACCTTGTTTGTAAGTTGCAAAAATCATTGTATGGGTTGAAACAATCTCCAAGAGCGTGGTACCAAAAGATTGACACGTTCTTGGTTGCACACGGGTTTACTAGGAGCATTGCGGATCATAGTCTCTACTTCATGCAAGAGGGGCAACATGTGGTGATTGTGATCATATATGTTGATGATTTGATCATTCTTGCAAGCCTCATGAGTTTAATGAATGCATTAAAAGGCATGCTTGAGAGAGAGTACGAGATGAGTGATCTTGGAGAATTGCACTTTTGTCTTGGTGTTGAGTTTGTGCGTGATAGGGCTACACGCACTATCACCATGAGTCAAGGCAAGTATGTGATGGACGTGCTCAAGAGATTCGGGATGGAGGATTGTAAACCCGTGGCAACACCATTGGATGCAAACTCCAAGCTCGTCAAGCTTTCGGAGGAGGAGTATGCGATGGAGGCGAAATCGATGGCGGAGGTGCCATACAAGCAAGCGGTGGGGTCGTTGATGTATGTGATGATTGCGACACGGCCCGACCTTGCGTATCCAATGAGCGTGGTGAGTCAACACATGGCGAGACCGGGCTCAATGCATTGGATGGCGGTCAAGAGGATCATGCGCTACTTTAAGGGCACAAGCGATGTCAAGTTGTGTCTTGGCGGCAAAGACATTGTGTTGAGCGGCTATTGCGACGCGGACTACGCGGGAGACACGAGAAATCGAAGATCGACAACGGGCTACATGTTCAAGGTCAGATCGGGAGCGGTATCGTGGAATAGCAAGCGGTAACAAACCACGGCGACATCAACGGTGGAGGCCGAGTACATGGCTACGAGCCATGCCACGAAGGAGGCCATTTGGTTGAGGCAACTTATGGTCGATGTGGGTTGCACACAAGGTGAGGCTACAACGATCATGTGTGACAACTAAGGGTGCATTTTACTTGCAAAGAACCCTACACATCATTCACGCACGAAGCACATTGATGTGCAATACCACTTCATTCGGGAGAAGTTGGAATTGGGAGTTATACGGTTGGAGTATTGTCCAACGGAGCACATGGTGGCGGATGTGCTCACAAAGGGTCTTTGTAGAGACCGACACCAACGATTAGTAATAGCATTTGGACTTAGAGGCTTTGGCTCTACGCAAAGTGGGAGTATTGAGGTAATTGATGTACGGTAGTATTGTTAGGAGCCAAAGAGGTTTGGGTGCTAAATAATGGTGTGTGGGAAGAGGGGTTAGGCATGGGCTGATCTCTAGAGTGTCCTTGTGATGAGTTATCCCATATGGTTTGTCCATGGTGACCTCCTAGTGTACACTACTTAAGGTGGAAGGCCTTTGAGTAAAGATCATCTCTTTCTACGCATTCCTTGTATTTGTGTGTGCCTTCTGCTTTCATCTCTTATCTTCAATAGGACCTTCATCCCGGGTTGCGTCCAAACCCTAGGATCTCCAACTGCGTCCAGATCAAGATCAGATGACAGGACAAATCTAAAATTCCAACAAGCAAATGGGTGTCGTTTCCTCGAACGCTAAATCCCTAAACGTCAATCGTCAGATCCAAAATCTGCTTTTCTGCCACGCCTCCAGACCACACCTCACAGCCGTGTTATGCACTGAACCAGATTTGGTCCCTATGTTATGGACGCCTTTAGGGTTTTTTTTTGGGTTTAGGATCATATATCCTATATGGTTTGTCCAGCACACACTTGTAGTCATGAGTATAAAGGGGCAAGGGTCCGGTGGGAAAAGCACACCTTTCCTAGCACCATGGCCCGCATCAAGTGTGGCCATTTATCCCAGGTGTGGTTATCCCGAGTTGTATCCAAAACCTAGGACCTTCATCCAGGGTTGCTTTCAAACCCTAGGACCTGTATTTAGGGTTGCGTCCAGACCCTAGGACCTTCATCTAGGGTTGCATCCAGACTCTAGGACCTTCATCTAAGGTTGCGTCCAGACCCTAATACCTTCATCCCGGGTTGCGTCCAAACTCTAGGATCTCTAGCTGAGCTCAGATCTCGATCAAATATCACGACAAATCTAAAATTACAACAAACAAATGGGTGCCGTTTCCTCGAACCCTAATAATCTAAAAATCAATCGCCAGGCACCGCTACCCACTTCTCTGACACTCCCTAAGACCACACCTCACAATAGTGTTATGCACAAATCCATTAATTTTTCCCTACACATTAGGGTTTATCAGCTAACACTCGTAGTCATGAGTATAACGGGGCGAGGCTCCATTGGGAACAATACACCTTTCTCGGCCTCATGGCCCGGATCAAGTGTGGCCTTTCATTTTGGGGTTTAATCCAAACATACGTCCTGCAGCTACGGGCAGATTTGGACCCAACAAGAGGACAAATCTAAAATGCCAACCAGCAACTCAGTTCCATTTCCTCGAACCCTAAAACCCAAGAGTCCTAGACGTAAATCGTCAGACCCGAAATTTGTTATCCGCCACAACCCAAGACCACACCTCACGCCAGTGTTATGCACTACCCTGATCAACAGCCAATATTATGGAAGGCCCGATTTTCTTCCTCCTAGACATGTATCCCATATAGTTTGTTCCACTCACAATTGTAGTCAAGAGTATAAAGGGGTGAGGGTTCGGTAGGCAGAACACACCTATCCTGGCCTTATGGCCTGGATCATCTGTGGCCCTCCATCTTAGGCCACATCTACTGTACATGCTACGACACGACAAATCTCAAATGCCAAACAACAATACAGTGCCGTTTCTTCGAACCCAAAACCCGAGACATGACTTGCTAGACTCGCAATCCGCTTTCAAAATTGCATCCTAAGTTACACATCCTAATATAGTGATATGCACTGGTCCAAATCTAATATCGGTGTTATAGATTGACCGACTATTAGTTACTTTGGACATATGTCCTATATAGTTTGTCTTGCTTACACTCATATTTATGGGAGTGTAAAGCACAGATCTGCCGATCAAGTGTGGTCTTGGGCAAAAATCTGCTTGGGATATCACTTTTTGGACACACTAATTAGGTTATTTTTGTTTAAAACCTCCAAACTTTGCCTAATTTGTTCATTTTGATCAAGTAAAAAGACCCTAAAATGAAAAAAAAAAACTTGCACCTCAATGGAATCAAAATGTATATGTTCAAAGATTTTATATTAAAAAAATTAATTTTTTTGGATCCATTCATAGATGTGTAAAAAAATGCTTTATTTTGGGATTTGCAAGCTACATGTGCACAATTCATTAATTTTTTTAATGATAATATAAATTATTTTGTACTCTACACAATTAGATGTAGGACATATTCAAAAATAATATTAGTTTTATTTTTTTTGATATTCCATTTGCTTGATTTCAGGGATTCTAGGTAACTAGCACATAACTTACTTTTTCAACTAAAAAATTAAATAAAATTACTTAAAAATCTTTGATTGTAATCAAATTTTTTTCTTTGATACGTTATACGTGTAGAAAACTAAATTCACATTTAATGAAGTCTTACCTTATTAAAATTAAAAAATATGTTTGTTTGACACAGCAGCACGTAGTGCAATTGTCCCAAATGCAGCTTTTTTGGGTACCCCAACCGGACCATCACCCTCCTCCATCTCAGATGCCAATGTTATTTCTCCCAAGCTTGTGTTATGTCCGCTCTACGATGCCACATCTAGAACCAATGCTGCGTCGGCCATTCAAAGAAGATTGTAACAATCATACACATAAATTGACAGCTCAAAAATCAGTTGTGCGCGATGAGTCCAAATCCCAAAGCGGTGTTATGCAATGGCCAAATCCATTCGGCCATGCCAACTCTGGAATTAGTGTTATGCCCTACTCCAAACACAAGGATTGCAATATGAGGATAAAACAAATATAATGGCTGCTGCAATATAATATTTAGCACTATGAAATTGTTGTAATCATTGAGAAGATTATCGAAGAACACTTACTTATGTTTTTGGGTCTCCGCAAAATTCTAGGTTCATCACCTGTGAAGCTCATCTTTATGGTTACATTAAATATTAGTTATTTCACAACTATAGATGTGTATGGACTAAAGATGTTGACTAAAGAAGTGTGGACTAAAGATGTGTATATATGAAGTATTGATGTTTCATGTGTGCTATATGAGTACGGTGTTCCATAACACTTCTTTAGACTTTTTAAGATTGTAATCTTATTGAGAAGATTGGTAAGACTATATGACCGCGGCGGAGGAGTACATCCAAAGGCTAAATACAAAGTTGGAAATTTTTTATCTTTGGATGGCCGAAATGATGTGGGAAAGGGATTGGTGATATCAATGACATTGAAAGATAATTTCTTTCTTCCTATAATGCTTTAGGTTTAGAGTTATTTCCTAATTCTAGAGTACCAATTGTATGTTTGGGGATAAATGTATTACTAACATTGATTCCACTCATTACATCTAAAGGTGTTCAAAAGGGTATTCCTATTTAAATGACTGCTATAATTGCCAAGCTACCTCAGTTTTTAGTAAAATTGGTAAAGTAAGTTTCCAATGATTTATGTGCCTTCCTTTAAGAATTAAATCGATTGTTTCGCGGCCCTTGCTCTCTGGATACGAACACATAGTACATTAGGGCATTCTAAGGAATCATGGAATAATATGAAAAGGTGATTCAATGAAGATTTTAGAGGACTTCACTCAAGTAACATCTCTTCTACTAATTTATGCATATCTGAGCTGTTACAATCTCATCTTACACCAACTCAATCATGCCAAAATGTCTCCTACATTCTAATTCCAACTCCATCGGGTTGGATATCTTCAAGCAACTTTAGTTATTTTTTGCCTTCTAGATTGCTCCACTACCATTTGTAATACATCACAGTCACCATCTCAATTATTACATCTTGCTTCCTTTTCAATTGTAGCTTTAGCTAAGTTCCTTGCCATTTCTTTTGCGTATGGTAGACTGTAAGTAAAATACAACACAAATTCCAAACATTCATAAAAACATACTAATCAACTTCAATAAGATCGTTTGACGATTCTCTATCTCAGCATATACAAGAGGAAATACTTTGATTAGTTATGTTTTAGTAATGTCATACTTGATACGACTCAGGGTGGATACGGGTATTGTCTAAGGGTTCTTTGCGAGGTACTTTTGGAGATGTTTGTCCAATCCCATGCACTCGTACGAGACCTTTACAAGACCTGCACAAAATCCCAACAACACTTTTCCAAGACTCAAACAAGAACTGCATAATTAGTGAAGACATTCTCTTCTATAGCCTGAATTCTTGAACAGATATCATTTGAAGTCAATAGAGTCCCCTACCATAGTCAAATCTGTCATTAACATGTGAGCTTTATGAAGGCCAAGAGCCCCAACAAATTCAAACGTCTCAGAACAACCATCCATGCTTTGCTGCAAAATTGATATTAATACCAATTTATGAAATATTCTTCCACTAAATGATCCGTCAATCTTACTAAAAAACAAATATGAATGGGACATTGTCCTAGCCAAATTTACAAGTTCAGCTCATAAAGGGGATGAGGATCATACAGTCCTTGTACAATCAAACGAGTCAAATCAATGCAACCACTGAACCTTCCCACGCTACACACTATATTGTATTTTCTCGTGTCCTAATTTTTTGTGTGTTTTCTATATTTCAATCCGCAGTCAACGTTACGGACTAAACACAACAAGACCTAAATGTAGCAAAATCACGATGTGCTTGTCGAGACATATTCAACAAGAAAAGGAACTACGAGCATGACTCTGTGTAGAAAGGGCTGACAAATACTTCACTCCAAAAAATATAACTTCCTCCACTACAGTTTAGAAGAGCAATGCATCTACCTTCATCAAACCAAGGCATTGGCATAGGCCCTAATTACACATTTAGACATACGACTTGGTTTACTACTGTGATTGTGACGCGCTCTAAACCATTATACAGTTCCTCGTTGCTAAGAATACCCTGCATCGGTTGAAGCTTTATCGAAAGTATCTCCCTTGGTGTGCCGAACAATGACGCTACCATTGTCATCTCTGGAGATGAGAATTGAAACACTTCTTCTTGGCATCGAGGTTGAATTTGTTGATGCCATGCACTTTCCTGCATGCCTGCCATCACAAGGATACATCCACAACCTCCCTATAGAAGGAAGGATGAAACTCATCAAAGATCCTCCAATGACCAAAATGGTTTGTAAAATTTTCCAGTCTCAAAGAATGATTGAGCTGTGTCCCCACATTGGAGATTGCTCCACAGTTGCAGATTAACTGGCTAGGAAAGAGCATTGTCATCGTTGGTCGGGCATATTGAACTCAACGACTTTCGATTCAGTTATCTAACTTGTTTCTATCATTATTTGTTGATTAGTACTAATGTTTTCCTTTGGGGCTTCCAAATTTTTGGTTTCCTGTAGAAAAGAAAGAACAATGAAGAAAGATTTTTGTTTTTGTGTTCTTTTATGTTTTAAAGGGTTTAGGAAAAAAGAAGAAGAAACCATAAACAAATAAGAAGAAACAAAAATGGAAATAGTACTATGACTGGGTGCCACTTCTCTTTTACTGTTCAACAAGGATTCCAAAACCCTCAACTCAAGTTGTTTGGCTATTTTCTTTGTTTTTTGCTTCTTTAATGAAGAATCATTATACTTTTGCAAAACTTCTTCATATGTAGCACAAAGGTTGATGTAACCACCATTCAATACAATACTATGAGATATACCCTATTAAAAACTAACATTGTAAGAATGGTTCTACTGAAACAGTAGATGTAGTACTTAAATCACAATTGGACATCAAAAAACTGTTTTGTTGAGGATGGATATGCATCCAACAGATCGTCTATCTCTCCATCTGCATATGCCCATCCAATTATCCTCCTGCCTTCCAATACTGAAAGTTCTCAAAATATTCAAACATATGTACATAATATTCTTACCAATACCCTAATTTGTCCAACCCTTTTCTAAAACCGGTTCTTCATCTTAGTAGATATAGAATAATGGTCGAGGTGGTGTAAAGGTGGACCAAAATAGCCATGCACCGTCCACCCTAATTAACTGTAATTAAACCCTAGGCTACCTAGGATAAATCTTGGGCATGCCAAAGGATGCTCATGTAGTCGTCACTTCTTCTTCCATTGACGATGCAACAGGAGCTGAATTGTGATCAACTTCTGTGTCTATTTCCTCCTGCTGGGCATCATGTCCCGCGGGAAAATCCGCATGAGAAGCTGGATTGTGATCACCTTGTCCGTCTAATTCCTCCTGCTAGGAAGCTACCGGAATCATCGCATACGACTGTACATCGCGCACGACGTCACATCACATACGACTTCTGTGCCTTCTAGATTGCTCCACTGCAAATTTCAGAAAGAAGTACAATAGAAACCCCAAGTTTATTTGTAGAATTATTAGTCGACATCTGTAACCTCACATTTTTTTTCTTTGGAGATAGCGATCTTGATTTCATGAGGCAAAACCATGATGTTCAAGTGCTCAACAAGAGGACTTTCTAGTTGACTTTCTTCAACATTATTTAAATTTTCTTCAAGATAGACAATATATTCATGGTGTATGATCACTGCTTTGTGAATTTCTAGCTTGTATGATACCTTGTGGGCATGGTCTGTGGGGTTGTGTGATTTAATTGTTCAACTTTTTGTATGAACTTTTGTAACTCTAACTCCATTTCATCCAACAAACGCTATGGCAATGGGTGTTTTATATTCAAATCCTTAACACAAAGTTTTCAATTGTTAGATTGCCACGAATGTTGTTGAATCTCTAGGTTATCTTCATTGCATGCATGATTTAATTAATTGTGCATGAATTTGCGGAGACCAAACCATGAAGTGGCAGCATTGTAGGGGCTGTCTAAAATATACAGTACAAACAACAACAACGAGTTAGAACATGGCACTTTAACTAAACGCCAACGAGCGATGGGATCAAAGGTCAGTCAATTAATTGCCAATTCCACAATGCGTGGCCTTTCTCTTATTACACTTACTATTTGCAATATATACTAAGTGTAAGCTACATGTATCACTACGGTTTAACTGGACTTTACGCAAGTAAAATCGGGCCTAATGTTGTATGCATGAATGAGTTGTCATGCCCACCCTCACCGCAATTGTAGCAATTCCGGTCTCCCCTGCCACTCTAATCTTCCTTATATTTCCTTATCAAATGTGCATAATTGATAAAACAACAATGATAATTGAAGGTTTTTTATAATTATACGACATTAGAGACATTCTCAACCTACTAAGGAGCCCTATTGAAGTTCATGCCATTTGCAAGAAAAAAATTAAATTGTTTAAGAAAGGTAATCGTCTATGTGGCCAATTCCCAACCGCAATTCATATGCCCATAAAACCCCCCGTTTTGCTTTTGCACATCGTCAATATCCAGTAGCAACCTCTTGTTGCACCCAAGCTTCAGCTTCATCTTATACTTGCGAAGGGGCTATTTCGCCGTGGACTTTGTTCGTGGGGTTTTTGGGATATCTCTACATTTGTAGGCTAGTCCATACCCTCTTCGGCGGAATACCCTCTCCGGCTGCCTACCCGTGGCCACTTTATAATGTCAAAGACATCACCTAAACGTATTGGCCGTTTATGACTCTCAAAATTAATTCAATATACCCCTCAACTTTTACAGTGACATGTTGTGAAACCGTGTAGAAATATATCTACGTCTTTAAAAATCTAACGTCAAGTTTTGGGTACAAACTCGACCCACTAATGTCAACCAAACGTCCAATTCAATATTTTCGAACTGAGAATGTGCTATTACAAGTTTGATGAAACCCTATAATTGAGTAGACATACAAATGTAACTTGTAAATGTCAACGTGAAGATTACATTTGTATGTTTGATTGTATCATATTCAGTCAAAAAATTTGGTATTTTTATTTTTGGGTTTCATCTTGGGATTCAAGAAAATACCCGATATCATGTGACAAACACCCAACTTCTTTTTCCCGATCCTGTGGTACGGCAGCTCTACGATGCCACTTTTGGAACCAACGCTGCGTTACAACAAGACTCTAGAAGTTCATCGTCAACTCTAATCGTATACCGTTAGCTCTGCGCACGGACTACATTCCAAAGCCGTGTTGTGCACTGTGCCAAATCCAAACATTTTATGTGTTATGTACTGCCCCAAACATTTTATGTGTTATGTATTGCCCCAAACATTTTTCTAAACTACATATATGCCATATAAAATATGTATGAGGCACATTACAAAATGAAAGACTTCAACAAGGAGCGTCCCATGCAAACTATCGCTAGAGTTCGTACATGTTGGAGTAGGATTTAGTAAGTTTAGGGTCTTGAGTGCAATGTTTCAATAAAGGAACGCTCTGGGAATGAGGGTTTAGGAATATAGTTGCGCTTTATGAGTTCTAGGACCTCCTAATATACGTGGTTTTTTAAATACAATTGTGGTTACAATACAAATCTCTATGCTCTTACATAAATTCAATACTCTATAACTGCATAACATTGGAACCATCATTGGCTACCAAGCCTGGATAAATTCGTCTGGACAAGTTACTCGAGCCAACAAAAAAGCCAAAGCTCTCTTGACGCTCATCATATGTACTGCTGTTCAAGAGCAGCCTATAGCGTGGTAGTCATGTCTATGTCACATGTCCATGCTTTGCACACTATGTGCAGAGGTGCCATTTGGCGAACTACTCCTCCAGCTCCCCCCACGACGAGCTTTGGCCAAACCAAGCCATTGTCTGAACCACATCCTTCTCCAGTCCAGACACAAGGAAGGATTGAATGCTAGGTACCACCAAAGGTCCAGTCTGCTTGGCGTCGGCATCCAGGGCAAACTTCACTCGGTAGATCAAAACGTAGTAGATCCCAGTTCCTCCAAGAGCTTCAAGGTTCTTTGCACGGTAGCTTGTAACGGACAACATAGGAACGAAGGTGAGGAAGAGCCATAACAATGCATTCAATGGAAAAGGATCCGCTTTGACTAGCAACACCAACCCCAAAGCGATTCAGTATGGTAGAGTCTTCTGTGACACGCTTCGTTATAGCAGTCGCCTGCAGCGATGCCATGTATACTCTCAAACTGCAGCGCCTCTTCATAACACTAAACGGCACCATGAAATCAATCGACGATTTTAAACAGAATTTATAGTGTAATGGGACCACAACATGGTTTTACTAATAGAGTCGTGTACCACGTATGTCCTTTTGGTATATAAGAGGTTTAATGGCCAGTGTAGAACCTTGTGGTCCACGTCAATAATACTGTGAGCTGTCGAAAATCTACACTATTGGAATACTATCTAAGCTCAATGATATTTGTACTATTGCAAATGCCCTCAAGGGAGGGGATCAAAAGATGTCCTAACAATCTTCTCACCATAACCGCGACACAGTATGGAATGAGCTTCGATGCTGCGTTAAAGTCTTTTGTTTGATTTTTTACATCCCAGGTCCCTCCTTCAACACACAGTAATACTGTACTGAGATGCTGCTAAACTGGACGCAACAAGATTGCGACTCTCTAGTTTTGGTTACCTGATTAGTTGGCCACGTGGCCTTAATTTTCTTGCGGTTGAAGCATAAGAAAATAGTCCGAGGCGATACCCATTATCATATCACCCGTTATTACATTGAAAAAAATACCGTACACACGTCAAGCCACAACAGGAATACCCCCAAGCCTACTGACTTGAACACCTAAGTCAGCCACATTTTCCAGGGATGGGCAGTAATTATCCTCCCTCGCCAAGATTTGAAGCTATACTTCCCTCGCCCAGACAATCAACTCCCTTAATGTAATGTGTAGACCTTGATGCAATGTTTCCAAACATGTTATATATCTCATTCCTGACACGTTTTCCACTTCTATCTTAGCGATCTAATTGTAGCTAATGTCTGCGCGTAGTTCTTCATCAGTGTACGTGTTAGCACAGATGTGTACTGAGTTCAATACCTGCAATGAAGTAATCAGTTCAGGGGCACTCTGGATCCCAGTATCATGTACGGAAATCTCTCCTAGTGGCGGGATAATCCAATTTAATTTTTTCTTGGGCTGGAAATGGACTGAGGCTGAACCTTTGATCTCTTCTATGGCATACCCACTCTTATGTTCCTCCACTAGTACAACAGTCGCCTTCTCTTGACGTTTAGATGCCATTTTAGTGCAGAAATTTGTTATGTTATCGTCTATTTTTTGGTGCGATTCAATCCGCCCTACCCACGCAGCATCTTGGTAGCGGTGGCGTGTCCACCAAACTGCATCTTCATCAACCACCACATTGTGAAACTGCCGGATTCCTCTATGAAGCTCTTCACAGACATTCCATGCATCAGTGCTCCATTTTTGATCTACTTCATCACAGATCCATCCAATGTCAATGTTCTCTCTAATGCGCAGGGCACGACTCCAAGATTTGCTTTGATTGCCCCATGCTTCGTGACTTAGTGCACCAAATCTGGACAAATCGGTGCTATTCCTCGACAGCAACATCTTGGAGGGCACAAATCTGCACCGTCTTTACCCGATCAAGTACGGCTTGCACACTTGCACTCCAAGTTGATCAGACCTGTTCATCAGAGCTCAAGTTGTAGAGTCCATTCGCAACAACGTTGCTGATCTTGCCAAGGTCTGCAAAAAGATAGTCACCACAAGATACCAAGGCTGAAACCGCGCGTTGAAATGTGATCGAATTCGCACAACACTCGGGAAAATTATCTTTTTTCAATCCCCATTGCAAACAAGATATGAGCCGGAACTTCCCAAAAAAGTGGTAGAATAGCATACGGAAAATGTACACCAGAGGTCTGGCTTCAGACGCTAGAGTTTGTCGTCAATAATAATCTTCCTCACTTCTCTGGCTTTGTGCTTTGGAAAAATGGTGGGGATGTTAGTGAGGATGCTATAAAGTCGAGGAGATAAAGGACATCATAACCAATCCAGTATATCGGTGGAAGTGTAACAGTAGAAAAGCATATCATAACTTATGAAAGTATATCACTTACAATATTAAACATCGTAAAACTGATATGATTTTGGTACTAACAGAATATTGTTTGCAAAAATAGCAATTGCAAACACTTGCACGAGACTTACCATCGTGCCTTCAGGGTTGTAGTGGCAATTTTTCACGAATTACAGGCTGACTCCTGAGAACCCACCAAATAGGGCACCAAGTCCATTTTATGGCCTCAGTCCTCTCTACTGCAGTCTTTGCCCATGCATCTTGGCTTTTCTGCAATTTATCTAGGCGGGCCTTATTGCGCTTGTCTTCAGGAGCCTGGCATGCTTGCTCTCATTCTTGGTGCTTCTTGCAGTAGTCAATGTAGCAGCCAGTATCTTGGACAGAACGTATCAATGGAGTATTCGAGCTACTACATATGAGTGCCTCATTCATCTTGTTGATCGCGGTGGAGACACGGGCTTTAACATCCAAATTCAGCTTCGAGTCATGTTGCAGCAGATGGCCACGCTCAGTTTTCTTTTATACACTCAAAGAGAACGATAAAAAAAGACGGGTACACCTGTCCAACGTAGTGTTATGAAATGCATGGGCAGTGTTATGTAGGTCATACCTGTGCTTTGCCGTGGTACCACCACAACGTCACATCGTTCATCTTGTTCTTAAAGTGATCAGTCTTCTGAAACAGGTTCCATCTCCGTTCAAACTCCTTCCCTCCATGTTCCAGAATGGCCTATGGTAAAAAATCTTACTTTATGTCCTGTAGTTGGAAAAGGTTCGTTGACTGGAATTCCTGTGGTGTTGTTGGAGGCTGGAGATTTACATACGAGTCATCGGCTTCATGCCGAGCCTTCCTTTCGTGTTCAGCCTTTTCTCTCTGTATTCTAGATAGCCGGCGGACTGCAGTGCCTTCCACGCCTGAATGGTACCGGATTGGAGTGGAAGCCCCTCCCATGTGATCCACATAATATGTATGTCCTTCTGTTTTGTAGAATCCTCCTTTGTTAGCACAGCCTTACCCTTCAGTCCAATGTCATTGCCTTCACGGACTGCTACCCCTGCCACTGACATACATGCTCATCATAATATTCGCGGTTTAATATAGAGCCATTTCAATGTATAGCACCGTTGATGATCAATGAATCCAGAATAATTGAGAAAAAAGGGCATACATACCGCGTATGCAAGATGGCCTCAAATGGCCTTGGTATATATGCAATTGGTAGGAAAAAGGGTAAACATACTTGAGTTGAACTTTGCCTTCTTAGGCTGCAATTTAGCCCACAATACTTGAAACTGAGGGTAGTCTTCTATGTTCGAGGCAATCGCCCTGTCCTTTCTCTTCACTCCCGCGGTGATGGTAAGATCGAGGGTGTTGGCATAAGCTGTCTTCTTTGGATACCCAGATTTTCGTTGACTTCTTAGCCTATTGTTCGCTTAGCTGTCTTGGTTTGTGATTGCATCCTTTCCAGCAGTATGTGCTTTCCTTTGCAGGACACTTCCATCGAAAGGTTCCCACATGGCTTCCCTTCGTTGGCAAATGGGTTTTTCGCATTGGATTGCCGACGGGCGTTTTCTACATATCCCATGGCCGGTCATCCTCGACTGCAAAATGTATCATCCTCATGAGAGCCGACTTCGCCGGTTCCTTCTTGCGGCCAAGAGTCTCTGCCATCTTGTTTTCCTGAAATGACACCTTGTTGGTTCGTTGCCCTTCCGCAGCTCATCTACCTCGTTGATGTTGGCACAGATAATACTGGCAGACTTCCACACGGGATCGTGGCTTGACCTTTCATCGTGCAGAGTGTTATGAGTGTTATGACTATTGCGGAGAATCAGAAGTATGTTATACCCTTAGGCAAGCTGCACACATGAGAAACCTAAATCGATTAGGTCTATTACCCTTGCAAGGCAGGAGAACACGTGCAACGTACCTGGAATGCACTGTCGGTGCTACATGCATCTTCGTTGTCATTGCTACATGCGTACGCCTTAGTACTCTTAGAACAAGTACTCCGGGCCGTACATGCTGTTGTTTTCACTTTGTCAGTTGGTTTTCTTTCAATCGCCACATGTGTGAATTGCACAGCTTTCCCCTTCCTAAACATTTCCCCTGTTTCCCTTGTCCGTTTTCCATGTCCGGATATGGATATGTTATTTTTCCTCCCAAGGCACGGCACCCTATTTTGAATCGGTGGTGTTGTACTGTCCATTTGTTGCAGAAGTTATCTTTACCACACATCACGCACTTCCATAATTTTCTCGTTCTCTTGTCCTTTCCAAGTGCTTTAGATTTCCCTCTAGTTTCCTTCAAAAGGAACTCTGCCAAAAGCCAATCAATGTGATCCTACAACTCATATTCGACAAAATAGTACTCGTTGTAAATCCGAATCTTTCGAGTCAAATCCCCTTTAACCTCGTACGGGGTAGTATTTGTGCCATCCTTTGCCCTCAATGAAGTACCAAGATCCACAAGCTGGATAGTATTGGCACCACGGACCGTCATAGATGCACCTACCCTTTTCCCTATAGCAGGCTCTGGTTGCACACGTCGAACTCGGTTGATGGACGCCATTGTGACACCCTTGCTGCCCTTGGACCGGTTGGGATCCAAATGGCTGAAGGACCTCGCTTCAGCCAGCAACAATATTTGCTCGGCACTTTCAAGTGGTAACACCCTGGAAGTCTGTCGCAACGAGTGTTATCTTTATACCAGCAGGTTTAGACTACGCTTTCACTACCAACCTTTGTCCACATTTCAAAGTCTATGAAATTGGTATACACGACTGCATCCAATGGACCCTAAACTAGATCAATGACCTTTTTGATGAAATCATATAAGCTTTGTCATAACAACTCAAATTCTACAAATCACAATTTCCTAGACTTCTCTTAAGCGCCAATTCGCAACGATCCAAAAAATGAATCCTGTTAGTTTATACACGACTGTTTGGCTCTCCTACAAATGAGAGACATTCGATTCAGGGCGAGCAACAGTACCAGTATCGTTGCAATAACTAAGAGCCTATACTCTGTACAACAATCTGATATCTTCATTAGGCTGGCTTCGTCTCCTCAACCCTAAACCCTTCACAACTTCGCAAACATGCCTGGGTTTATACGGAGGCCCATAAGGAAACAATATTCAATGCAGATGGTAAGAGGACGTAACTCGATCAGAACACAAATGTCCTTAAGGCAAACTCGTAGAATTCTTAGCAGTCTACTAGATTAGCTACAACTACATTAGTGCATAACACTGATATGGAATATAGAACCGCTGTACCCTGCCACCCTGCTGTTGTCCACGTTTCACTTCTAAAAGTCAAACACCACATTGTACCAGGACACACACTTCTGAAATGTTATGGTTTCAAAATTGAAATGTTATTGTTTCAAAATCTAAACCAAAACCTAAACCCTAAACCCTAGTCCTAGATATTTTTAAGACACATATATATGAGAATGCTTATCATCATTTTGCTACTTAGAACCAGTTCCCTTTTTGTGTTAGACGGAGAGAATGATATAGAATTGAGGGTTCCAATTAAGAAGTCTACAATAGCTAGACTGCTCGTGTGAAGGCCAGGAACCCTAAGTGCATCTCAACGACGCGCAAACGGTGCCATGAAAAGTGAAAATCACCTAAAAAAATCGAAAAGCGATCCTCACGCGACAATGTATATTTGATAACAAAAACTGCCACCAATCTCGCGAATTACTGCGAGACTTCAAATGGAAATCTCGGCTGTAAGGCGACCAATTGGAGTAGAATTTGAAAGCTTGATGTACCGGCTATGACAAGTAGCCGGTGTGGTCGCGTCCCCGCCGCTCAGCATTTATAACCAGCTATACATTCGCTAGCATTAATAACGACAACACAATCAGAGCGTTATCTAAACCCTAGTTGCTATAAAATCCGCCTTCCTCTCCAATGTAGCACCAACGACTACGAAAATCACCTACTGTGGGTTACATCTGCGCACGATCATATCGCGGATTAGGGTTTTGGCATAACACTGAAAGCAAAAATACAGATGGAAGGTGATCCAATACCCTACCCAAACCCAACCCCTAATAAGTGCTAGTATGGCATACGTTGACTGTATCTACAAGTATGAGTAATCTTAAAAGGAATACGCTTGATCTCATATACATTTTATAACCTTAACTCTGGACCTATCATCTAAAATCAATGCTATGCAAGATCCATATTTCAAGGGTTTCACTTTACCCGGATCTATATGACCTTTGACATCCCTGCTGTAGTCTGTGCTATGTTAGGCATCGTCTCTCTCTCAACTTCTATGTTGGATGGGTTAAGGGAAAGGTGAAATCAGTCATGCACAATGGCCGCGTTAGAAGAGAGATCCACATTTGTAGGTTCTAGAGGTGATATTCACCCAAAGCATGAGGACCTTCATATATTAGGGTTTCAAGCTCCGGATCAATCTTTCCTCCAATAAGCTCTTGCGGACATCGAAAGTAGCGTTCAACATGCTTCTCCTAGACCTTGGGTGCCTGCAGTTGTTAAGTGGAGGATGCTGGAGCGTACGCAGCGTGGATTGTAAGGAAAAATACTGTTGTTCAGTAGTGTTATGTGAACTCTAATCGTGTCAACGATTTTGTCGAAAGCATGGAGAGTGCTAAAAGAGGGATCTCTTGCAAATATGTTATGATCGAGAAGCATGTGTTCAAGGCTGCTTCAAGAGTGCGAGTCACAGTCAAACTACTTTTTAGGTAGTAAGAACATCCACCATTCCCTTTTGAAACTCTTGCGCGGAATTCCTCTTTGAAGCTCTTGTGCGGACTGTCTTTGAAACTCCACACATCTTTTGTAGGTTCAGTTGCCAATATGGACCTCAAGACTATAGCAGAATTGTGGAGGACATCACCGAAGACATGGTTCCAAAGGCTAGGCAAGAACGTCCCACGGTCAAGAATATATAAGGGGAATCTACGGTGCCTCCTTAACCGCCCAGGAAGCCTCGGGCTTGGAAAGCAAAGCTTTTATTGACGATGACAGGCACCCATAACACTAGCCTGGGCCGTAAACCGCGGGCACCAGGCAAGGTACCTATTGTAGCGAGTACTCCTTCTTTGCTTCATTTGAATGAGCCACTGGAATCTACGGCGCCTCCAAAATCGCCGAGGAAGCCCCGTGCTCAGAAGGTATCACAGCCTCCGGCGAGTGCTTGCAGCCATAACACAGGCTCAACTGACAACGGCGGTCAATATCCTGCCGTGGGAGGGACTTGTTCTTGCGTCCCATCAAAGAGAGTGAGGCGTAACCCGCGGGCACCATGCAAGGTACATGTTGCAAGTACTCTCTCTTCCTTGCTTAATCTGAATGAGCCGCTGGAATCTACGGCACCTCCAAAACCGCCAAGGAAGCCCCGTGCTCGGAATGTATTGCAGCCTATGGCGAGTGCATGCAGCCATAATACTTGCTCGACCGACAATCGCGGTCAATGTCCTCACGTGGGAGGGACCTGTGGTTGTGTCTTGATAACGAGAGCGGAGCGTAAACCACAGGCATCACGCAAAGCACCTGCTGTTGCAAGTATACCTCCTTCTTTTCGTGATCTAATTGAGCTACCGGTTTGTATGGAGATTGACCCTCTTGCACATAACACAGACCTGGACAAGGACATCACTGCTGCCATATCCTGGCTCACGACATCTAGTGACCAAAAACCTGAGCTTCCCGATCTGAATCTCGAGCCATCGGTAGAAGAAGCTGCTAAGAAGCCCAAGGCCAAGCGCAATTCGCGAAAAGAGTGGGGCGAGTCGATTAAATGAGGATGTGAGGCTTCTATCACGGTAAAATCCTTATATCACTTGCATCAAATTGCCAAAATCTACATAATTCACCAAAGGCATACAAACGACAAGAGGTTGTTCGTGCACAGTGAATTGATGATTGGAAATAGGAGTGCGCTTCAAGCGCACTTGTCTCAAGAAATGATCGAAAAGGTGCAAGGCTGGATTCGGGAGAACTACAGTGTTGCGCAAATCATAGACAAGCATTTGGAGGACTTACAAGACCGCTTCCAAATAGGTTCATTCGATGTTGACCGGGACGTTTTCCTTGAAGAACAAGACGTTTACAATCTCGCGAATGGTGTATATGGCGAAACATGAAGATTGCACAAACATGATGCAACTAGCGTTCGAATATGGGTTCAGCGGAATCCTCACTAGTGGTTTTACTACAAAGAGTGAACGACACAAGAGGTGCATGGAGCATTAACGGATGCTACATTTGGCACGAACTCTAAAAACGTACGATTATAGTTCTGTGTGTGTTATGCTTATTTCAATGTCATAGTTTTCTGTTTTGTTAGTGGTATGTCCAGAATACATTCATTACAGATCTTCTGACTCTGTCCCTTGTGGTGTCTTTTGATCTCAATTCCTTTTGTACACCGTAATGGTGTTCGATGAATACCACAATAGTGTTCTGATGGCATTCATTATTACGAGCAAGTTTGCGCAAGTAGACCTAGTGCCATGGATGAAAGCATTGAATTCAGCCATGACATCGGAACAGGCAGATTGGTGTCCAAGTGCATTCATCGTCGACTGTGCACGAGGAGAGATAAACACCTTTGCGTACGTGTTTTGAACTCAATGTCTTGGATCATCACTCTACTGGTCTCACATTTATTTAATGAATTATTACACAGAATCATAATACTAATTTGGATGTTGGCGTTCCTCGAAAGTAATCCCAACTATTGTCGTTTGCAAGGAAGTGTGGCCAGGTACTAAGATTTTTTTGTGCTTGTGGCATGTGCAAAGAGCGTTAGAGAAGAAAACATGGATAAAGATTCCAGATCACAACAAGCGGGCTGATGGGAGCTCGGGGAATTATGTACGAGAGAAGGGGCCCTTCTGAGGATGCAGCAGTGCTATGGGCACCCCAGAAGTTAGCTCTGTTGGAGGGAATGTTCCCTTTGTACCCAGATTTTTGGGAATATAAGCGCAGCCAATGGTTGATCAAGGTGCACATGTGGGTTGTTTGGTTCTGTGATCTGTCTTATGCACGGCATGACACCAACTCTGCTATCAAAGGGTACCATGGCTATCTGAAGTCGGTTTTGAAAGCGGAACGGTGTCGCTCAGCCGGGCGTTGGGTGTATAGGTGCATCTATAAACTGAGTGTTATATTACTGACTGCAGTGTTACGACAATGTTGGTATCAGCATTTTTGGAAGATGTACGGGTTCATCGACAACAACAATAAGCAATCTGTTGCTATTCGATCGATTATCAAGGCTGAGAACATACCCGATAGTGATGTGAGTCTCCCAGAGTATGACGGAGGGCCAGCTCGCGTTGTGTCTTCCGAGTCTAGACACCTCCTCTTCACAGTGCAGAATCCCACTACGGACCTCGCTTTTTGCTAAACGAGGCAATATATGCAAGCATCAAGTTAAGGTCCTACAAATGTTGCGTCCTGATCTTGATGAGGGGACTATTCCAAGATATTGTAGTCGCCTACACTAGGAAATCTCAACGGTGGCGTTCGCAAAATGCTGAATCTAACTGAGTGTTATGTATCAACGGAGGTGAACAGTGAGCCTGGCCAAAACTATACTGGAGCTAGCACTGCTGCTGTTCAGCAAGTCAAGCGGTTCAGAACTCAAGGAAACCTCCTCGACACACTCCGAAGCCGGGCCGTTTCGCTAATCAAACAGGTTGAAGGAAAAGAGTTGTTGATGAATCACCTTCACGCCGACTTCAATTGTGTTTTGGCAGAATCAAGAGTTTGCATTCCAACATACAGAAGGGAAAAATTGACGCGTCTAACCCACGTCCGTCCTCTTTGAAGTAGATGACAACTAAGGTGATAGTATCGTTCGAAAAAGGTTTTCATTGAGCGAGGTTACCCGTAATAAAGACTGTCCGCAGTGACCAACCAAGAAATTTGTGCTCGGATGTCACATGTATTAATCCCTGGACTTTACATGTAGAATGATTCAACTTTTAATATGGGTTGTGCTATGAACCCTTATGATCTTTGACATCTTGATTGTAATAAAGTCACCACGTACTATGTGTTCAATTGGCAAGCTTGTAACTTTAAATATGATCAAGACTAAGCCCCGCCTTATTCAAATTCTCATCGATCTTCACTGGAATAAAACGTGTGTCGCATTATCTCACAGTGCCACTTGAGTGTAATCACAACATTTTTTTTCAAGACATTGCTGCAGGAATTTGCGACAATCGGTTCAGTGGTTTAATCTCCTTGATAGCAAAATCTACGCGTGAAATTATTACATGGCCTCTATATTATAGTGCGGTGAAGTCCAATGGCAAGCTTGGATCTCAATCTGAATTTGAGTCTCAAAATATCATAATACTAGAATTAGGACAGGTTTTTCGAGATCCAGGGCCCGATTGTTGGATTGTGGCCATCCGGTTGTCCAATGACGGCGATGGATCTGAGTTTGGACACTCCTATGTAAGAACATCCACCTCTATATGGAAGAATGCTCACATTGCTCGTCGCATCGAAACACAACGCAGTGTTATGTAGCGCTCCAGAGTTCGGCAAGTTTAGGTCGGTACTACTGGTGTTTAGGGTCTTGGATAATTCTCAGCAATGTCGTGCACACAGCCTTCAGATCCAGAAATGGATTTCCTTCAGCTGCTATCTCAAGAGTTCCTCTACTTTCAGCTTTGAGGGAAGATAGTTAGAGAGGATCACAAGTTGGGTGTGAGGGAAATGGCGAAGATGAGACTTGTCTGCTCGACTTGGAGGAACTACGTTGACAGGAACCCAAATTGGATTTTGAGCATGGGCTTGTATCAGCAGACATTGCTCTTGCGTTGGGTATGAGATGTCTTAGCTTCCTTCAAAAGCTGAATCAAGCGAAAGACCTCATAGCTCAGGGGGAGGTTGAGGCGGCTTAGAAGATTATGGAGGTGGTGGCGGACGACGCTCCTACACCTACATGGGTGGATGCATTGGACATCTAACCAATCGTTGTTCTTAGATTTTAAACTTGTGGTTTTCCATACCTAGGAAAAAGGTGATTTGCACAATTCATGTCGGAGTTTTTTGTGTTAGACTGCGAGTTATGAAAAGGAGTATTTGAAATCTGTTTCGAGTGTTAGTACATTGTTGTTTTGTACGATCCCTCATTGTACTATCTTCGTGCGCTCCTGTGCTATAGACATGGAGTGATTCTAATTTGTCTATTTTGAAATTTCATGTGTTTCTGTGTGAACCTCGGGAAATGGTTAAGCTTTGTGAGTGGTGCGATTTTAAGCGATTTTAGGATGCAATAATCAATTAGAATTTCACAATCATTGTAAGCAGAACCTACAGTCACTGTGATTTAATCCACCAGGCTGTGCCTATGGTACAACATACAGGTAGAAGTATCCCACGTCCAGTTTTTTGTAATATCAAAGGCCATGATCGTGTTCATCAACGTTTTCAAAACAAGGCGTGTTGCAACTTGGAGTCTATGTGCATAACACAATATCTA
Source organism: Pohlia nutans (assembly GCA_022496805.1). Lineage (NCBI taxonomy): Eukaryota > Viridiplantae > Streptophyta > Bryopsida > Bryales > Mniaceae > Pohlia > Pohlia nutans. The sequence goes on along the minus strand of CM040106.1, from coordinate 3,974,208 downwards.
CGAACTGTCTACGCTGCTACAAGCCGAGGCCTACAAAGGTAGCACGTTGCCAGTTGCTCTAAAAAGTTCACAGTACGTGGTACTTTGTATAGTTGTTGCAAGTCGCTGTAATTCCTCTCTCCCAACATTCTTCGCGGTACGGCGACGAACTGCTCGATGCGTTAGAGGTTTGGGAAGATGTCTCTTGGACGACTTCTTAGAAACAACTTCTCATATCCCTCCTGGACCACCGCTGGCACTCCGATCCTGCTTCTCCTCGTTGACATCCGTGCCTTCCACTTCCTCCAGTGCCATCTAGGCCTGCGCTACGCTATCTCTCTCGTGGCTAAGTTTGCACAGCTCTTCCGTAACCTCTTCCTCTAACTTCACAACAGATGTAGAATCCAAGATGAAAGACAAGTCTACCCTAAACCAATCCGGAGTTCTATTAGTACATGTAGTTCACAGCGAAACCGATGAGGTTTGCGCGCACAGCTGTCACCCGTGCTCAAAATAGCAATATCTGTGTGCACAACACTGTGGTATCATAAGACGATAATGCATGAGTCCATGGCGGTTTCCTATCACTGCTGAAAATCTACCATGTGGTATGGGAAACCACTGCCGGTTGTGTACAGAATGCTATGAAAACCAAGTAGATGGTTTTCTTCTTCTTAGTTTCAAAAACTCCAACAATTCATGGTGCTCAAAACTCATAATCTTCACGCTCCCAATAATTTGTGGTCATTAATGTTCTCGACTCGTGGGACTATACTACACCTGATTTCAAAGAATGAATCTAAGCATAGACGGTCTAATTGTGCACTATCATGTCATAACACCCGTATCGAGCCTTATAGAGTATCTAACCACAATCTAACTACGATCTGGGCAGGTACTAGCCTGAGCCCACAAAAGGCAGAACATAAGAAGCTGCTCTTATAAACTCGAAATACTACAGCTCACAACTTTCACGTATACATGAAACAACACTCCTTTATAATACTGCAGTTGCCAAACATTACAATAGCCAACAACGGAAGTTGCCACCAATTCAAAACACAAATTAAATTACATTGCATGTTAGAGCAATACAGCCGGTGCACCATGTCACAAATTTCCGCACTCACGCAGTATTCACTTAACCTTATACTTGACTGCCTTGACGTTTCTACGTGGCCTCGAGTTTGCTCCCCCGACTGCAGGCGTCCTTTCTGTCTGCCTTCTCGTTTGTGTCAGCGCCTCTTCTACAAGTCTCTTGATTCCAGCCTCTGATTTAACCACAAGTCTAAAATCCCCGTGAACATCTCGCACTTTGACTTCTTTGTCTGGGTGATCATGTGGACGCAACAAGAGTCTCCAAAGAGACCTGTACGCCTTCTTATCTCTAGCGAGCAGCAGCTCCAATGTAAATGCTTGCATTGTGTCAGCAACAAGGTCTATGTTATCATATGGTTTGCATAGCTTTGCCAGAAAATCTCTTGAGATCAACGCTACATCGGGACTTGTGTAGTCGTTATACCTGCGAGTTCGTTTCTGCCGTTTATCACATATGTCAGTTTTGCAATACTCCATTCTGATGTATCAACAGAGTATCCATTACCATATAAGTATTCACTCGGAATGAAAACATAACGCTGAGCCTATCACAAAACACCAAAACAGAAACACTTGATATAACACTGTACATACCACAAGTTAGAGGCAAAGGTTTCGCGCCATTGCAAATCCACAGAACGTGCCTTCGATCTGCTATGCAACTTGAATATTGGAGATTGCTATGTCCTTTGGCCCACTCACATCGGCTCACACGGACTCTAACCACGCCGTATGCACAAAGACCAAAAAATCATGATCATCAAGACAATACTCGTGTATACCCTTGCTAGAATCAAGGTGATATACTGTGTCTCGATGAACCACGAACAAACTCTAGTGGTTCCGGGTCTAGGATGGAACAAGAATTTCGGTTACCTGGGAGCATTTATCCGGCGGATGGAAACCCAAAAACCTCTTTGCCCACTCAGCTCGGTCCTTCTCCTTGAGCTTCCCAAAATCCTTTTTCTCCAAAGGGGTCCTCGCCATTGCTGACACAAGAGATGTCTGACTCTGGACGTCACGCGACTGCTGGAGATATGTAAGAGTGGCCAAGAAATCGACCACATTCTCATCCAACTTGGTGCTTTTGTCTTTGAGATCCCTATTAGCCCTATTTGGAACCATGATTGGATCTCGTGGACACTCTTTGTCACCTACGCCCTCAAAAAAAATTGCATAATCACCTGGTTCCCCTTCCCCCTTCAACGGTAACGCCTCTAAACGTGCCTCAACGGCTAATTTAATCCACAATTGTGACAGTCTAGTTTCTTCACTATTGTTTCCAGTGTTATGGGTCTTTAGAGCCACCCCGACTGACAATGAATCCACTGAGTCAACTGCCTTGGCAATGTGGTCGTCGGCACTATTGCTGGGCGTGAAATAACACTCTTTCTGCGTACATGACGCTGGAGGTTCATAGTTAGGATCAACCTGCAAATGGCTGCTCCCGACAACTAGGAGGACATCTGCATTTGGCGTTTAGGCATAAACATCGGCCGCCTTCTCTGCCTCGGCGATTTCCCGGTATCCTTTGTAAAGTGGCCGAATGTAACCCAAGCACAACTTCCCCGTACATTGAATGTTGTGATCTGAGGCTTCAATTACCTGCCCCTAACATTCAACAACCCCTTCGTGAGCGCCCTTTGCCACGAACTGCTCCTACAGCCACACCAATTACAACCACATTATCATCCAAAAGTACGAGCAAAACACCACCACTCCCCTGTCCACATATAAATCCTCATCTAAAACTGAAATGTCTGGCATTATATTCCTAGCCCTGCTAGTGATGTCCACAAGTTTTGGTGCCAAGTGCTGGTTCCGGCCCCCTCCTCACCTCAGCAACACCCGATTGCTGCTCGGTGTGGCCCGACTCCTGCTCCTCCCTCGTCGTACCCGCCCAGTGCTCACGCTTCGCAACGTTTTCAAAATCTACACAGTCTAAACGCTCGTCATTCATCTTCGTGGGCAATAACACTGGAGCGGTATTCGAGTCGATGTGCTTGATCCCGTCAGCGCCATCCGACACGACTTGCCCCCACACCCGCACCAATGAAAACCACACTATCAAAAAAACAAAAAAACCCAAGAGCTACAACTACAATGCCTACATAAAAACATTCAACTAGAATTCACTGATAACAATCAATAACCAGCCCCCACTCACCTTAGTCACCAAGACTCTACTGCCCACAAATTTAGTGACCCCCAAGTGCTGCTCGCTAGGGTTCGACCCCTGCTGCTCCCCCGTCGTATCCGCCCCGTGCTCACGCTTTGCAACGGTTTCAAAATCCACACTGTCTAAGCGCTCGTCGTCCACCTTTGAGGGCAATAACACTGGAGCGGTGTTCGAGTCGGCGTGCTTATCTCGTCAGCGCCAACCGTCACGACTTGCCCCCATACCCGCACCAATGACAACCACACTATCAAAAAAACAAAAAAACCTAAGAGCCACAATTGCAATGCCTACATCGGAACATTCAGCTAGAATTCACTGCTAACAATCAACAAATAGCCCTGCTACTGGTGCGCATAAGTTTTGGTACCATGAGTTGGTCCCGGCCCCCGCTCACCTCAGGCACAAAGGCTCCTGTGTCCACAGTCTCAGCCACACCTAAGTGGTTCTCAACGTGGCCCGACCCCCGCTCCTCCAGCGTCGCACTCAACCCGTGGTCATGCTTGACGGAGTTCGTCTTTAGCTCATGATTTGGCTTCATGCGCAATAACACTAGAGCAGTGTGCGTCTCGTCGTGCCCATACATGTGAGAGCCATCCGACTTGACCTGCACCCACACCTGCAGCAATAACAACCAGGGTATTTCAGTCACCTGACTAAAAGCGCACGACTCCCATGTCCACGTCAGAACATCGACACAGAATTCAGTGCTAACAAGCTGGTGCCGTCCCAAGCTCACCTCAGTCACCAAGGCAACAATGCTCACAGTCTCAGCGACAGCTGAGTGCGTCTTGTTGTGGTCCAAACCCAACACAACGACAAACGGAGTAGCTCCAACGTTATTGCTCTAGGGTTGTCTGTACTTGGACTCTGTGTTTTTCCTCCATTTGTCCAGGCCTCGATATTCCTGCTTCCTCAACATTAGCAGTTGGAGGAGCTTCAATCAGCCCTGCCACCGGAGTAAGAGTACGCTGGACCCACACCACTTTTGGCAAAATGAAGTTGTAACTAAAATACCCTGAAGTACTAAGCTGTACTCAGTGTACTCCTACACGAGTACTCTTGGCCGTTGGATGGAGGGTTGGCATCGTGGGTACGAGATCTTTGGATCTAGTTCCGCCAATGAGAACAAGGCTCGGCAAGCCCGTGCCACGTGGAGGACCAGGTTTGAAAATGCGCGCGAGCCGAGTTAGACTTGGTGGGATGAGGGTTATAATCCGAAATTTTGACACGCTGGCTGATTTGAATCAAGCATGGGCATCCAATGTGGCTAACATAGTGATGTGGATCAACCATGCAATCACAAGGTTCATTCGTGCTTTTGTTAATTTGATTAGTTCATACACCAAGAGCTACGGATATCTCACAATTAGGAATTATTTTGGATGAACAGCAGATGAAAATCATAAACAGTACGTGTGATGTTAACCCTTAAACGACAATTCAAGCCACACGGGCTTGGTTATATTTTGGGAAAATTTTGCTCATAAGTTCTACTCCATTGTACCAAATGGGGTTTTTTAAATGCCAAACCAAGCTCCTTAGAGAGATCTATACTTCTTTAGAATAGAGCCAAAGTAAATTAATAACAAACTCATGTTAACAATGGAATTTACAAGATATTTTGGGTGTGATACCAGAAAAGTATATGTCGTTTAAGGGTTAATTGTGATGACAATCATGCAAATATTCAAAACTAAATTGTTTAGGTTGTACTTAATTTATATTTCCTTTTATTCCTACAACATCTTCAAGATCTTTGTTGATTAGTGCGCATTCGGGGGTGAAACAAATGAGAGGCAGAGGTCGAGGTATAAACAAGACCTCGCAAAATTGTTGGCGCTACAGAAAACTTTTGGAGACAAGACCGCTGTCAACGTGCGAGGAAAAGAATGGCGGTCTATCAAGTTGGAGCCCGAGGGGGCAACTGCAATCATCTCGAGGGCGCCGTTGCAAGGGAATAAACAGGGTTTAGACCCAGCCATCACGAAATCTTGTCTTTGAGAGACACGAGATTGTGATGGCAACTTTGAGAGTGGAATGGGTTTAGGGCCGTGTGTGCAAGGGGGGTGTGAGAGATCAAAGTGAGGGCTTAGGAGGGTGCAGGAAAAAGATGGTTTCGGAGAGATTGCAAGAGTTAGAGGCTTTGATGGGTGTAGTTCACCATGAGTTGAAGGCTTTTGCTGTCAAGAGGGTTTCTGGTTTGGAGAGGGTGGAGGCCGGCCGCAAGGGGCAACAGGAAGCAAACCAGTTGCTTGGTAGATAGTTGCAAACATCAGGTTGAAAAAAAATCTATTTGCATTAAGATGCTAGAGTATGAGGGAGAAAGTTCTGATAGAGAGAAGATAAAGATGGAGGGAATTCAAGAGCTATTGGTAGAGGAAGAGGCCACCATGAGTATTGTTTTGGAGGAGCTTGAGAAGGCCAAAGTAGAGCTTCAAAGTATAGAAGAAATTCTAGAAGGGAAGCAAAAACAAATCGATGCCTTGGCCACAGAGAATTTTGAACTCAAGTGACGAAATTTGAATGCCTCCTTCTGGCCTTGACCTATGGTCTATTCTTCTGATTTTCCTACGCCTCCTTTGGAAACTCTTGATGATTGCAATTCTATTGCAATTGGCATATGTTGTTTATGTCTCTTTCCACTCCCTCAGAATGATATAGTTGTTTCTAGCTGTAGACATCTTTACCGCCCATTTTTGTGCTTCAGTGGTATTTGTAAATTCCAGCAAGTGTTTAGGTAAGGGATGTGGAGATGTCTCCCATCCAGAATGGTACAACAATTTTGGATGGGGAAAGCCTCCTGCAAAGATGCGAGATCAAGCATCAATGGTTGGAATTGCTCATGAACGCAGCCGAATTCTTCACGCAAGAGCAAATCATGCGAAGGCGTTGCTCCTAGCAAATGATTAGTTCAAGCTATTGCAACTTATTTTGTCTTTAGTATGTATGGTTTTGGGTTTGTGTTTGATGCTCGCAGATTCTTTTGCAGTTGTTATTCCTTCGAGTCATTCTAGTATGCTCAAGTTCTATACATACTTCTATAGTACTTTGTCAAATTTGATCATGCGTGGGTTACAGTATCAATTAGAAGGGTAACATTTTTATTGTATGCATACTTAGTGATTACGTATACCTTGCATTCTTGTAATGCTTGTACTATATACTCAAAATATACGTCGTTTAGAATTTATTCAAAGTTCTCTAGTACCTACTGTGGTGAGAATTAGTATCTACCGTGGAGAAGGTTACTTCATAAAATTCTTAAGTACTTCGTTTAGATCAGCAGTACAACATTTAGGAATAGTGATACAAGTTTTGTACTTACTTAGAACATGGTTACTTCTTCAAGTACATTCCCTTCGACGTTGCATACTTGTCTAAGTACTTAGTGTATAATGAGTGCAGTTGGCATCAAAAGTTTAGAGTGCCTCTAGTACTCACCCTACACGTTGGTATTAACCATGTACTACATTTTTCCTTTGCTTACCTGCTGAGTACTGTTTGTAGTAGTTAGTGTATAACAACTACACATGGCTTTAGAATAGTATAGTGCCTTTACTACTCTTTTAAACATGGTACAGATTTGTACTACGTTCTTTGCTTGGGTTACTTGTTCAGTACTTGTTGTATAACATAAAGTCTAGGCTTAGGAAAACGTACATCCTAGAAGTAGTCAATGTACATGATAGTTATGTTGGGGCACTAAAAATTACTTCCACTATGTAATTGTTGGTCTTTCTCTTACATTGCGTATCATTCTTCTATCTCCATGTTGTTGGTTTGTGTCCCATAGAGTTATTGATATTCTCCTTCCCTGTGCGTGAATTGGCTTCAAGGACCTTCACAGAAGGTATATTTAGCCAAGAACTTTGTCCATTGGAAGTTGTAACGCCGGATTTCAAGCGTTTGCCTAAGAGTGCAAAACTAGCACCTTTGACGACTTTGTTGAAGCAATCTTCGAGTGGAGCAAAGCAAAAGAGGGAGGATAAACTCACCTTCGAGTGCTTGGATATTGAAGGCTCTCGAAAGAAAGAAGGTGCAGAGCCGAAGTTGCTCTCCGAAGACGAGTCTTCCAGTGATGACGACCGGGACATGAAAATGCCTACCCTTCCCTCTAGTTCTGGTACAAAAAGATCTACTTCTAAAGTTGGGGAACAGGGTGTGGCAGATAGCGAAGCTCAGAAAGAAATCCAAGCAACACCTTCTAAAAGTGGGGAACATGCTGCGGCAGATAGCAATGATGAAAGGGAAATCAAAGCAGCACCACCTGAATCATTTCTTAGGCCCCCCCAAACGTCTAAGTTCACTGATGGGTGTAGGCATGAAAGGGTGGCACAATAACGGCAAGACTAAGTCCGTGGGAACACTTTTTCTTGGTTGTTTGGATGGTCGCAAAGTTCCTGCCTGGCTAGCTCGGCGGTCAATCTCAAAGGTCACAATAGCCAGCCTGGCTAGCTCGGCGGTCAATTTCAATGGACACAATGGTAGTGGATGTAAGGCGAGATGTAAGGGTAGGATGTAGCTGAGCCCGAAAGTTGCTCTCATGTTTAGGGTAATCACGATTTTTTCGCTAAGAACAAGCGGATTGACACATCTTCTTCCGTTCGTGGTGGGACACTGTAGTGTATTCTCTGTGTTCGATCCAAAATCTCTTGGATCCGAGTGTGAGTTGTGAGAACAGTTTAAACAAACGCATTATTGTGGGTTTAGCAATGTCTTATGCTTTACGCTCTGGCAGTGGCATGAGTAATGGCCCAAATTCTACTGTCGTGCTTGCTTCTGTGAAATTAGAGTCTGGCGTTGTAACCCCTCACATTCCGAGATCAGGCTATGCTTATCCTATCTATGGAGAAGCACCAGAGTTATTTGAAGGGCACGGCTCTCGTTCGTTTACCAAGGAAGAATTCGCAGAAAAGTACAAACTAGACTGTGGAGGAATGAACCCTAAGCAGATTAGAGTTCCTCGAGATTGTACCAATGAAGAGGTGGTCGCATTGTTCGGTCCAACCGTAGGCAAGAACGGATACCATTATATTGAGTGTAAGGACGAAAAACTAATAGGTCGTATAGAAAATTTATGGATGATATTGCATCAACGAAAGCTGGTACCGGCCAGCCGAGTCATATCGCAAGCAATCACTCGGGGTTATTTTTGTGAAGTAAAGAGAAAGAAGCGCATGAACTGGGCGGCATATGGAGAGTGGACGAATGCAGAACAATTGCGAAGGAAGGTAAAAGCTCTCAAAGGCGGTGGTGAGGCTGTGCTTGGAAACAACAAGGTGCAAGATTCGACACAAGAGGGTTTGATTAGCGGTACCGAGGGAGGTTAAGTCAAATTGTTAAGTCAAATTGCAACATGGAGGAACTCGTAGAGTACAAGAACCTAGCTGATGCCGCATTGAAGGAAGCACAGTTTGCGTTAGAAGAGCGGATAAAGTCCAGGGATGCATTAGCGATGGCAGATGTTATAGCACGACGCGAGATGCGGGACCGCACCAATCTTTTGTTGGCGTCGGAGGGTCAACTACAAGTTCTTTTTGACATGCTTGCGGAGAAAGAGGCTATAGCAGCCATTGTTGGTGATGGAGGCGATTTAGGGTTGGAGCAGCTTGATATGGAGATTTCAGCCTAGAGGCTCGTTGTCAAGACATTTCAAAAGTTGGCAGACAAAGACAAAATCTTAGCAAAGAATGCGACTCAGAGTGACGACAACGTGACAAGCAAAATTGTTGAGCTTGAAAACCACGTTGAAGTTTGCAAGCGCCATGCGGAAGCAATCGCTAATGTTTTGATGTGTGAAGGACGGCCAGGTTTGGGATTAGGCGCTAACATTGTTTCTTCCAAACCCTACTTCTGTAATGGTGAAACTACTAGTGTAGAAAGGAATTTTCTTCCAACAGAGAGGTGTGTGTTTTGTGGATTGGGATTTGCTCCTTTGTGGGCGTTAAGGTATTCTTTGTGCCAACATCCCTACCACCACTGGTGTGCAACATATCATTTTGCCAGGACTGAGAAATGTGTCTCGAAAGCTTGCAACGAACAAGTCCAACATGTAGGCTGGTGGGAGAGTAGCGGCCTTCGTAGGCCAAACGGGGTTGGGTTGTTGGACTCCTGAAACTTGGTTCGCCAAAGAAAGATACAAGATGGTGAGTCTTTTGTAATTTTCTTTTGTATTTGACGTTTATTTCTTGTTTTAGGCATTCCTCCTTTTTATGGCTTTTGGAGTATATGAACAATCCATAGCATTTCAACATTGATGATTAATTTCATATGACTAAATGACATTCTATTGAAGGGTAAGGACTTCTAGGCAATTCACAAGTACTTATTGATTAGGAGTTTCATTTGTACCTTAATAGTCCTCCTAGTTTGATAGGGAGTTCTTTTTATGGCTTTTGGAGTATATGAACAGTCCATAGCATTTCAACATTGATGATTAATTGCATATGACTAAATGAAATTTTATTGAAGGGTAAGGACTTTTAGGCAATTCACAAGTACTTATTGATTAGGAGTTTCATTTGTACCTTCATAGTCCTCCTAGTCTGATAGGAAGTTCTTTTTATGGCTTCTAGAGTATATGAACAGTCCATAGCATTTCAACATTGATGATTAATTGCATATGACTAAATGACATTTTATTGAAGAGTAAGGACTTTTAGGCAATTCACAAGTACTTATTGATTAGGAATTTCATTTTTACCTTAATAGTCCTTCTAGATTGATAGGAAGTTCTTTTTATGGCTTCTAGAGTATATGAACAGTCCATAGCATTTCAACATTGATGATTAATTGCATATGACTAAATGACATTCTATTGAAGGGTAAGGACTTCTAGGCAATTCAAAAGTACTTATTGATTAGAAGTTTCATTTGTACCTTAATAGTCCTCCTAGGTTGATAGGGAGTCCTTTTTATGGCTTTTGGAGTATATGAACAGTCCATAGCATTTCAACATTGATGATTAATTGCATATGACTAAATGATATGGACTTTATACTACTTTGAAGGTACTTTTATTTATTGATTTCCTAATTGGTACCTTTGTAGTCATTCTGCCACATGAAAGGTAAAAAGTCCTTCACAGCTTTGGAAGTGCATAGGAAGTCTTTGACCAGTGCAAACTTATGGACTTGTTGGGTGTTACTTGCAGACTTTTTTGGGTAGTCCTCAAATCACTCAAACAGGAACAAATATTGTTTCAGTGTCAACCAATTTTAATGGTGGGTCGCAATCAAACACCACTCCCAGCAAGAAGAGTGGTAAAGGTAGTTTGCAATGGGATAGTGAGAAAAATAGAAGCGCTTTGAATTTGGACATAGGATAGGTCCCAGAAGAAGAAGACTACTTACCAAGTAGGGGAGGACCAGATCAACTATATTTTGAAAAACCACAAATCAACTTTGAAGTTGCGATGGATATTGCTTCACCAGGAGGAAGAGAAGTTCAAACACCTAGAGGTGCTTTACAAAAGGGGTCGGAGTCATTGGGGAAGGAGCCAAGGGCACAGATGAGTGGTGAGAGGTCCATTGGGGAGAAACAAAAGAAGTCTTCCGTAGAGAAACAAAAGAAGGCACGGAATGAAAAGATGTTTTTGGCAATGCCAAAAGAGGTGTCAGTAGAGAGTGAAAGCGAGTCTGAGAGCGACAATAAAGAAGAGTCGCCTGAAGATGAAGCGGAAGGTCTGAAGAAGACCAACAATAAAAGAAAGCACAACATCCAAAAGAAGAAGACAAAAACTCCAGTTTCTGAGCGGAAGAGTACAGCTTCAAATACTCGCTCTGCAAGCAAGACTACACCTGAGTTAGGAAAAAGTCCCGAGACTGCCAAAAAATCTAGGAATGACAAAAAATAGGGTAGCAGAAAATAGAGAGGTAGTTTTTGATGTTGGTGTTCTGCAAACATCCCCAAGTGCATTTTTTGCCTTGACAATATACGCTTTCAGAATAGATGTAGAACTTGAAATATCATATGACGAATTCATGTTTGCTAATTGCATTTAATACAAGTAGATTTTTGTTTTATTTTCCGGTGATTCGATTTTTATTATGATTTCTGGAAAAATAACACAAGTGGTTTATGCCAAGTTTCATTCTTAGTTCAAAAAGCGAGACCTTAAAGATGATTTTCCAAAAAAAAATGAAAAAAACAATAAAATCTATACCATCTTGTAGTCTATGCTATTCCAATTTCATTATGTACGGTTTGATTCACTAATACAATCACCAATATTTAATTATAAAATTTGAAAGTTAAAATTAAAAATTCCTTCTAAATTCGATTACAAACTAAATAAACCCTTATTTTTTGAGTAAAATTTGTTGAAATGAGTTTGAAATGAGATACTCTCAAATGTGGTGATACTTTGAAATCTTTTTGTTTCTTAAATTTATGACCTCATTTTTCACGATTCCACTTTGAACTAGAGTCAATGAAATTTTGGCTTGGTCAGCGACTTGACATACTTCTACATTTGTAATTTTAGAAAATATGTACTCTAGTATAACTAAATCTAGCCATTAGATAGGACAACAACTTGGTGAAGAATCTCCAAAACATTGGATGAGTTTCATCCAAGCATTGATGAGAACGTGACAAGGCTTTGAATTCATTTGTGATCCAGTTTTTGGACTCTCGGTCGTTTAGGGGTTAATTCAACATGTGTAATAATCTTCACTAATCTTAAATTTTAATAATGAAACATCAATGGATGCAATTATTTAAAAAGTAAAACATCAAAGGACACAATTTAAGAAATGAAACATCAAAGCACTAGCATCAATCCGAGAGCGGCGATGTTGTAATGTCAAAGAATTTAGAATTGGGACATGAAAGGGTTAATCTAATTTGTACAACCAATGCTTTAGTGCTTACTCAATGAAATATAAACTCCCCAACTATGTAACAATGATATGTACAAAAATATAACATACATGAATAAACACAAGAACACACAGGAACGGAGGCTTTCACAAATAATAATGATATAGATTGAGTCAAAATATCATTGTAATTGTAGATTCTTAATCTCTAGGACTAAGAATTACAACTTAATTTCCAAACACACAATAAACTATGTATCTCCCAAGACACAATAAACTACTTTTGTGTCTAAAGACAGAATTCAATTCCAAAGATGCCTCAACATTCAACCTTGTCTTCTTGTCCTCCCAACCAAAAACCTTGCTCTAGCATGCTCCAACCTCCAACTTCACGAACAACCCTTGCCATTTGTCTTCTTTAAAAGGCGTCTTTATAACTGCACATATCAAAGGAAACATAAAAGAGAACAAAAACAAAGGAGAAATGTAATATAGACTACAACTACCATGTAAAGAAAAAAGATCATAGCTAGAAGTACATTTATATTTGCAAAATAAACAAAGAAACTCTATAGTTTGGAGTACTTTAGTCTACTTCTAGACCTGCAATAACAGATAAAATTTTATCCTTTGCTCTTATTGGCAAATTGTACACTGGAGCGTTACCTGCAACTCTATAATTTGTAGGAGTCATAAGAAACTTAATTACTACCACGTAACAAGCATGCATGTATATAGTTTTTGAAGAATTCAATAAAACATACGATGAAGAATCAGCGCGACCCTATTTTTGATAATATGTACCAGACACAACCTTATCACCCACCTGGAAAGATGTACCCCAATGACATCTGAAGGCAACTTTAACTTCATGGACACCTCTACTACAACAGATGAGGAAGAATTCAATACCTTCATCATTGTCAAGAGATGCCACAAGAGCAAAATTTTCTCCCACCTCCAATAACGCAGAGAACTCGTCCCCATTATTTCCAAATTTTAGCTCATGCAATTGCCAATTCTTGATCATTGTCCTCCTTACAACGTTGTTATTGGCAAGCTGAAGATGCTCTGATCTCCATGACCCAATCCATGATCGATTTGGACATTCATCCCAATTCTCCTCTAAACAAGATTTGCGGAAGAAAGCAAGGCTCCTCAACAACAAATGAGTGAGATTATTCTTATTACAAGCATAGATTGAGTGAATGCTCATTGTACCATCCACTCGATCACATTGAACTCCATTACCTTTCCTGTCCACATCCTTCATTTGGATATGCCAGAACACTCGCTTCATTGGTTTTCGAACGCCATAATAGGAAGATTCTCGTCCCTCTGCTAGGTGCTTTCGTAAAAAATCAACCACTTCCGCTGCATTTGTCAGTCTCGCACCTGCAATGTTGCGTTGTTCGCTTCGAATATAACGTTTGACCACACCCCCAGCTCCATCATGAGGGCCCTTACCATAGGCGCTTCCAAAAAAGGACCACATGATTTTACATCCATTTGTTATCACTGGATATTTAGACACAAAATACCATGGTTTAGACGACTTAAACTGTTGTGCACAACCATCGCTCCATAGAAAATGGCGCTTTGGAGCATAACCTCCATCTACCATATGCTGCCAATGTAACTTGAAGCAATGTTGCACCATGTTAGTGTCATGTGTAGAATCATCTGAGATGTAAAAGTGATATTCTGTTAATATCCAGGAATCTTCATCATACCGTGTGGCATTAGGATTGTGACAAAAACAAATATGGACTAGTATGCTGATTTGAAAAGAATGCCAATGCATACTTTGGACCTCATTTTGGACTTCAAATGTATAATTCTCAGCAAAATCAACAATGGATACAACACTATCCTGTGGAAAAGACTTCAAACATTCCCGAAATTGTTTGTCTTTCCACTTAGCGACAAAATTGTGCTTCACAAAGAAGTCCAACTTTGGCTTAAAGTAATCGATAAATTCATCTGAGGTAGTTTTCTTATAAACTAAAGTCAATCTCTTTAGAGACTTACCTTTTTTTGATATTGTCTCCTCCAAGGAGAACTGTCTCCAGTCAACAAGGGCTGATTCAGGCCCTTCCAATTCATTCTCACAAAACTTAAACATGTTTTCAACTCCACATTTATCACATTTGCCCATTAAACATTCTCTCTTATGCCACTCATCCAACTCTCCTTTGCTACACACAATTGACTCAATCCAACTTCCCAAAGCTCAGTTAAACCAGTATACAATTTTGACCCAGCAAGACACGTACCAGGGGAATGGGAACAAACTTTCTTGCTCTTGCGCATGTTGTTTAGCGCTACCCTTAGCTCCTCCAATTCGACATGGTAGATACAGCAACAGGTGTTTCGATCTTTCATTGGCTTTACAAAAAATGGTTTTAGATACTCAAAGCTCCTTTGGCCAATGTCCACCAAAGGATTTGACTCTTTAAACTTGAGGAAAAAGCTTGTCTGCGTCAAAGTAATTGATTAGAAATGTGTAATATGTCATATATCCAAAAGTGTAGTGACTCCAATGGATCCGCCAATGCACTTGTTATGGACATTTTAATTACTGTTGGGCAAAATAAGGACTCCACAAATTGCTATGCGTACTATGTAGGACTAGTGTGAAGATACTACACATATGAACAACTTATAGTGAGAAGAAATGGACAATTAAATGACTTTTAGGACTTCTACCTGACAATGTAAGTACTATTTTAGTGACTGTGAACCTCAAATGAGAGTTGTAAGTACTATGAAGGAATCTTGTGAGGAATTTGATTATTTAAGGGACTCTCAACAACTAAAGGACTCAATCCAACACTTTATGGACTTTTGTAGGGGATGCATGACTTGAGAAGGACTAAACTAGATGCCGTCAGATTTCTGTAGGACATGTGCGAGTGTTGCAGGACTCGCCTGAAGACTCTTTCTAAAAACTTGGACTCTAAGGTATGACACGGGTAAATCTATCCTTCGTTTATGGACTCTATAAACGTGTGTAGGACTTTAAGAGAGAAGATAAGTGAGGCTATCTGAATATGACAGATTTCGAAGAAGGTGTTATGCACTACAAGAGAAGAGATTTCTAAATCTATATAATGAAAATGGACTCTTGAGAAACAATTGTGACGTAGTAGCACTTATTTTAAATGGTAGGGAAACTCTACATAAAACCAATAAAAAAAACTGGAAACCTCTATGGACTTCTGCATCACACAAAGCCACTTCATAGAAACAAAAGAAAGGAAGCTCACAAGTAATGAAAATTTGAGAGAGTTTCTGCAGATTCAAATTAGGAGGTTACCTGCCTTTCAGTGAGGTAATGCGTGGCCTTCTCATCGTACTCTCCTGGTCCGATTCTCTTGCGTGCAACATCTTTACGATTTGGACTGACTCTAGTGTTTTGAGCCCACCAAGTAATTACCAAAGCCTTCACAAGTTCAGGTATACCATCAGACCTCTTCTTTCGAACAGTAAGCGCCCAATGAAAGCAATGGTCTTCAATCACACGCCGTCTTGCAATCGCTAATGTCACATTTCGAGGGTGGACATCTAAAATATTTGCAACCCCTCTCATACAAGATTGGTTGTGAGCACTCACGGCTGCGGTAAGCAGAACATGCTTTGTAGCTAAGGTGATGGCACTGAAAGAGGATTTATTCTCCTCAATGGCTTTAGTAACCCCAGCTACTATCTCTTGTTGTACTATCGCTTCTTTAAAAGGCAAAATATAATTGGGCAAATTTCTACGGACGGAATGGTGAGAAAGAGCATACTGCAAGCAAAGCTTTCGACTTTGTGGACCTGGACAAACAACAAGAGCTTTTGATATTGGAGCCGCAATAGATAACCCAATACGTCGTTGATTACGATCACTCAAAACATCAAAAGCACCGGATCTTTAAACTGAACGCTCTCCACCTCAAGTTCCTTTTGATTTGCTCTAGAGGCGCGCTTCCTCTCTGCTTCCCGTCTTCTCTTTGCAGCGACAGCATCCTCAAGAGCAGCCCTCTCAGCCGGACCCAGCCGCTTTACTCTAGCATGCCACTCGCTTGCTTGTGTAGACCCCATGGCTTTAGAACAAATGGTTCACTTTAGACATTGCAATAAACCCACAAGCACAACTAATAACAACTTAGGAGAAGAAAAAACAACAAAACCCTTGTTCTAAAATTGAAACGTGCACCCGCATAAGAACATACTTACCGTCAATCCTAAATGACAATCGATTGATGCGGTTAATCCACCAAACGCAACTTTCAAAGCTGTTGTTTTTTCAATCATAAACCTCGTTGTTCAAATGAATCAAAACTTCTCTTCAAACGTTGCACGGTTTTGCAAAACTCACAAGGAAACAAACCCTAGTTACAGGAGCATGACAAAACAAGAGAGATGAACTTTTTCATTCTCTCGTTGAATGCAATCTGAGGTTGTAAGTCGTCAACCAATGCGTAATTCAGGGCTAAGATAAGATCCATGTTGAAAACGCCAAGTACCGCAGATTGATGTGGCAAGATGAGTTAGCATTTGAAAATTGGCGGGACACGATGTGGCTGCTGAAGTCACTACTTCTGACGTCACCACAGTTCACTGCAACTAGTGGAATAAATTACTTTTGCAAAAAATGAATCACGCCCCATCTGTAATGTTGTTTCCTAAGAGCTTGAAGAGAAAGAAAACTTGAAAATTTCAAAAATCCAATAGATGGTGGACTTTTGAAAAAATATCAAATTAATCCTCGAAGATTGTCAAACTATTTAGGCACACGTTAAAACAAAAATGGAAATTACTTCTCTGAAGACTTATTCACTATAAAAGCATAGTCACACAAGTGGATCTGTCATAGAATGCAAGAGAAAAGTCTTTTCATCTCAATTAAGGACTCTGACAGATTTTTGGTACTTATTCAAAAGTCCCCTAATATTTAAATATTTCTTTGTTTATGATAAAATTTAGAGGTTGAAAGGGTTTTACTATTTTCAATGTAACATTGAGTCCTATGTTGATTCAAGAGAAATATGTGGTTGAAGGTTTAAATTTAAAGGGCTAAAAAGAAACTGTAAAGGACTTTGGGACATACAAAGTGTACCACCGTAGTATGCTTTTCCCTGCTGCCAAGAAATTTGTGCCGCCTCGTCCAATATCAGTGTCAGCATCCACCCTAACACCGCAAGGAGCATCCATGTGGCTGCAGGACCAAGGACGTGAAGTAAGTAAGTCACTACAGTCTAAAAAAAGTTTGCCACTTGAAGCATCTGCCAGTCTGAAAGAAACTACAGTGCATGCATTCAAAGGAGGACCTCCAGGTACACATTTTTTTCTCCTTATAGAGTGTAATTATCAGTAATGTAGTTGAATTAGAAAGTGTGTACCTCAGCAAAAGTGATGCCCTCAACATATGTCAATGCAATTTCTGAATTCTGTAGGATTGTGATTCTCATGGCAAGCATGTAAGGAATAATTGTATACTCGAAATTGAGTATAAAAACATTTTAATGTGAGTAAATCTGCAGTGGCAAGTTGCATCAAAGATGAGGCAGTAGCGGTTGACAACCTCTACTCGGTGGAGAAGAGCTAATCAAAGTTGATTGAGCAAGCCCTTGCAGATGAAGGCAGCTGGGACCCAAAATCCCTACCCCAGTTGACCGGATGACTAGGGCACATGCGAAAGAGGTTTCCCAGCCAGGATTCACCTCCTCCACAATCTGTCAAGAAGAAAGCCAAGAAAGCGAAGCGAAAGGCAAGTGCGCCGGCGAAGAAGGGGCGGAAATAGGTTCACTAGAGTTAGTATTTTTTTGCAAAGTCCAACAATGTATTGCACCTTGCTTGTGGGGTTCCCTTCAACTAATGCGTTGGAGGCCTTGACGTCACATTTGTGGGTGTGTGTGCTGTTGGACATGTGGGCTGCTGATTGTCTGCAGGTGCAATAATGCAGACTTTATAGATATCCTAGTCTAAGAAGGGGTAAACTAGATGCAGCTTGTACATGTTCAGTGTAATACTCTCTTTACATGTGCGGTACATATTATATAGGTCGTACAATTCAGGACATATAGTACATAGTTTGAATACATTTGAGACATTGTTCAGGACATTTTGGACACAACTCATGACATATTGTACACATTTTACATTTTGAACACTGTACACATTTTGGACATTTTACCTGGACGTACATATTAGGCAAACCAAGTGTATCAGCAGTTTATGTTAGCAATAGCCTCTTTAAATTTTGTATTAAGTATAAGAAAATACAATTTACCTAGCCTATTGTGGGCATGTATTCTGCATTAAACGCCCACCAGTCTCTTAACGCATCCTCGCATATCCTCTTTGATTCAGTTGTTATCTTGTAAACAAGGCAACCCTTAACTCTGTGGGCTACAAGAAGCATTAGGAATTGCAAGCTAACACCAGATGAGCATCAACGTGCGCATCAACTGCTCTATTACAAAACACGTAGGTTTTGTCACCTCTTCCAAACTTTTTGTCGTATTTAGCTCAGATTACTTCATCTCTTGCAGCAAAGACACCTCCCCATGGACAACTCAAAGGCTCCTCCAACATGAATTTTTGACATTGACATTGCACTATGTGTTAATCGGCCCCATCTTTGTTGTCGCACTCTGCTGGAATCATGAAGTTATCACCAACGCCCACCAAGTCTGCTATCTCCACGTACACTCCATCATGAATCCAGTTTGCCTCATCGTCCAACATAGCTATTTGCGGGGCTAAAGCGCCAGCACTAAAGGGATTTAGGCGCTGAATTTTCCAGTCCTTCACATGAGACGAGTTCTGACAATCATTCCAATTACCATCAATACAGGGGATACAAAAGCATGACAATTCACGAGTCCTAATAAGGGTAGGGTCAGTCAAAGAAAATCCCATAATAGAATATAGATTGCTAGAGCCAGGTAAGTGCGGCATTTGATACTACTGTCTCTATAATCGACTTCAAATTCTCTAATGTTCCAAAAGTCAAGAGAGATCGGGTTAGTCTTAGACTGAGTGTATGTGCTAGCAACACGACTTGAATAATTTTCTTTCAAGTACTCAACAACATGCTCTGCATTTTGGAGCGGTCTGAGGGGGTTCTGAATTTGCTCTGCATTTTGGAGCGGTCTGAGGGGGTTTTGAATTTGCTCTGCACAAAGCGACCTCTTTGCCACTACACCTGCACCATCCCACTCCCTCTTCCCATGAGCTCATCCAAAGTAATTCCATCGCATCAAACACCCTCCAGTGAGCAAAGGGTATCGACCAATAAAATACATTGCCGTGGCACACTTGAATTGCGAACTGCAGCCGTCGTTGTAGACCCAATGTTCGTCTATAGAGAGTCCAGCATTGACCATCCAATCCCAATGCAACATTAAGCAATGTTGGACAAATACCAAATCATGCGCCCTGTCATCCGATATACAGTAATGTGTTTGCTTTATGATTTCAGTACCTTCCTTCCACATCGTGATATGAACAAGAATTGTAACACTAGTGCTAAAATAATACATCTTTTGCACTTCATTTTGGATAGCAAATGTGTAGTTTTCTGCATAGTCTATATGGGAATCAAGAACACCCTCAGGTATATTTTTCATCATCAGCTGACATTGCTCGTCTTTCCATCTCACTTTGAAATTGTGAGTGACAAAGGTAGTCACAGTTTTCTCGATGTAGGAGAGGAACTCGTGGATCGGAGTTTCTTTAAACGCCTCTCTGAGACACTTCTTTGGTTGCCCATTCTCTGCATGCACTCCAGCTTTGTAGAACTCAAAACACTTCTACTTCAACAAAAAATGAGTGAGAATCCAATAATTCTAACGGACAGGACTTAAACAAATGAAATCCACATTCGCAACAATCACCCATAAGACACTCTAACCTATGCCACCTCTCATACTCTCCCCCAAGAAAAAGGCAAGCTTCCCACATGGAAGTTATGTGTTTGAAGACACGTTCGTGTGCATGGCAACCAATCCCCTGCTTTTTGTCTGCACATACCACACACAGACAGTTGCAATTTGTTGAGGTATAAAACTCCCTCAACTTATCCCTAAGAGTAACCAACCCAGCCTTCATCATGTCGGTTAGACTGGGTAATTGTATGGAGATGACTGAGACCAGTCTTAGGCCAGCAGAGCTGCCTAATCAAGGAAGACAAGGGAAAAGAGGTAACAGTTAACGAGTCAGGTTGAGTTAGTCAGTGGTAAGTTTAAGAAGTGCGTACCCCAAGTTCTATGACGTACCTTGGTTCCCCAAGAGACTATACACTAATATGTGCAACTTATACGCTGGATCTCCGTTGGTATACGGTCTTGGACTTCCTTGGTGTATTTGGATTCCTAGCGAGTTAGACAAAGTCAGAGAAGCTATGAAATAGATGAGATGGTCTGTGAGTAATTAACTAAGTATGGGTCAGTTCCTAGACATCCTTGGTGTCCTTGGATGATGAGTGTTTTGAAGACAGAAAGATAGGGCATAAGAGAGAATATGCCTGAAGACAGAGCACAGAGCAGGGACGGCTTGGTACGAGGAGTAGTTAGAGTATAGCCATTCTATCTAAGTATTTGGATTAGTATTAGTCCAGCCAAGGAGAACATGTTTCCCAGCCTTCCAAGTCAGATAGCATTGAGGTGGTAATGAATAGCAAAGACAGAACACTAGAGATAGAGAATGTGAAGGTGTGTTTATTCCAAGGATGTAATAAACCACATATACAATATAGAGACTAAGTTCGCACAACTATGTTAAACAGAGGAATTGAACCCATGTATTACAAAAACTCACAACCATGGAATCCAGGTTTAACATGGAATAAGCAAGGAATGACTTCCTGGTACAACAAAACCAGAGCATAACTAAATGCTCATAAGTCTCAAAAACCAAGAGTGTCTCGTCACTATCGTACACTACTCTTATACTTAAGCCTGGTCCGTAATCTAAGCAAAACATTGCCAGTTCTACCGTCTTCTATCTCCTTGTCCTCCGTGGCAGCCGTGTCTTGGTTTGGTAACATTTTGCCCTCCTTCTCAGAGTGCAATTTGTCCTCGGATTACTGTCATTGGCGCGATCGACTGGCTGCAGGTCGACGGTCGGGGCGAGTCTGCTCGCGTGGTACCTGTGCGTGGTGTCTTCGAGGTGCTTGGTCACCGTAGAGAGCGGCTATGGCTGCAGCAATACCTCGGTGCATTAGGTTATGCTTAGTCTTAGTGGTACTTGCATGTTGATACACATCAGACACAGTCTTGCCCATTAGCTTGTTACAAGCAGGGCACCGAACATTGTCTGCCTCCAGATCAGTGTAATAGGCCGCTAAGTCTGGGTTGGAGGCAAAATATTTCTTGACCTCTTCTATTGCTAATCTATAATCCTCGTCTCCATCACTATCATCACTAACCTCGGCCGCTATGTCATGTTCTTCCTCAATTTTTTTCAATGCAAGTTTGTGTTCCTTGAACGATTTAGGTTTGGCAGGTACCGAGGAAGAAGGCTCACTTGGCGCGTCTTGGATTATTGGTGGAGCGGGACCTGGCAAAGCTAGGACAACTTCCGGCAGGCGTGGCGACAGGTGTGGTGTCTCGTCCACGTCTGTAGGCGCGTCCGGAATTTGCACTCGCTCCGCCAATTCAACCTGCTCGTGGAAAACAGGGTGTAAGGTAAGATGATTTACCTCTTCTTGGATTGCTTGGGCTGGGGGGTTTGCCTGTGGTGGATCACTGGGCGGTGTGTTGTGTTCCTGGCTAAGTGCGGCCATGGACACTGCATCTATGTCCATGAAATCCATCTCCATGCCCTCCCAGTTGGGATCGGATTGCTCTAAGTCCAGATCCACGAGTGCATCATCCACGCATGTCTCTAGGAATTCTAGGGGCAGGACTGCTCTCTGTGGCGGATTCGCCCAAAGAATTCTATACGCATTGGTGGCCACGACTCGAGCAGTCTATTGGGCCCAAATTACCTTGTTGGTCTCCCAATTTTGGCTGGCATTCTCGACTTCTACTCACAGTTGTTGCAGGCGAGCAAGCTCCTCGGCATCCCTGGACGCCGTGGATTGAGCGTTGGTGCCTTGTGCCTGCGCCTTGTTTAGGGCTCTACACCTCGCTAGGG
The DNA here is from genome assembly GCA_022496805.1 of Pohlia nutans. NCBI lineage: Eukaryota > Viridiplantae > Streptophyta > Bryopsida > Bryales > Mniaceae > Pohlia > Pohlia nutans. The sequence continues at coordinate 3,952,002 of CM040106.1, read as the reverse complement.
CTTCAGCTGTTTGCTGCTCCAGGCGTTGAGCTCTCTCTATCGCCAAGGTCTTCTCCTTGGCGATTGTGTCCACCTGCTCCTGCGCCGTGGACAGCTCAAACTCCAAGTTCGTGACTTGGTTTCTGAAATTGGCGATGGTCTGACTGGCCTCGTTGAATTGGTGGTGGAATTCCTCACGCGCATCGTGTATTGCTTTTTTGGCGCGTACTTGGGTGGCTTGGACTGCCTGGGCTGCCTTGCGCTTGGTACGTTCTTCTATCTCCTGCTGCTGCTGCGTCCCGAGCGTCGTGCTGTCCTGCTCGGTCAAATGCACAAGTCCCAGCATTTGCTCCACACACGCGACCATCGCCGCGGTTTGCTCGCGAAATTTCGTGGCATGGGGTCCCCAGCCTTGGCTGGTTTCCCCCCCCCGAGTGAATGTCATTGTCGTGCGGCCTCTTGCTTGATCATGGGACGACGGGGTCTCATAATGCTGGTGTGGGTGGAGGTGCGGGTGCTGCTGCGGTTGCCGCTTGTGCCTGCTACGTCTGCACATCCAAGAATGTGCCTATACGTGGTGGCCAATTGTGTTCCCTGTGGAACTTAAGGAATTCGGCAATGTATTGCGTAAGGAAAGGCCCAATGGGGCTCCGGTAATCATGTCGTCTACAGTGTCCACGCAGCTGGAGACGGAAATGATCATCTAGGAGAACACCCCTGTTGATTTTCTCCCCTTGATCGGCCAGCAATAAAATACGAAGGTGCTTCGGCTATATACTACCACAGTCATTCAGAAAGAAAATCTGACTGAGAGTACCACGCATCCTAGCAAACCTAGGTTCAGTCATGACCTTTCCCAGCACGTATACTTCATACTTGCCGTCCGCCTTTGGCTAAAGATCCTTGGCAGCCTCCTCGACATTTGGCCTCGGGGTGGTGCACCCCGCACTCCACTCCGTGACTCCCGTGCCATCCCAGCCGAAGAAATTTGCGAGGTATCGCTGGGAGTATTGTACCAACACGCCATCCACGTCGGCCGAGGGATTTTGCTCATCTTCATCGCGCTCTGCCATGGACTTCAAGAATGCCTCGCAGCGTGCGACGTCCACGGTCCCCATCAACCACGTACAGTATCTAATGAGGTTGGTGCGGGTCAGCCGAGGGCCATCGGTCTTGCGCTTCCATTCCCGCACCATGCGCGGGATGAAAACTGCCTTGCGCTCATTAGCGGCATCCATAGCGTCTAGGATTTCCGAGGAGACTAGAAAGAGAAATGTGATGTGTAGCAAAAGAGAAGCGAAGGCAATTGAGAAGGGGGAGGCTTGGAAGAGGACTTGGAAACTTGGAATGAAATGGAAGGAGAGAGACAGTGGGGCAAAATAGCAGAATGCGCAAGTGGATGGGAGAAGTGAGAGCTGTGAAAATGGGTTCTGAATTTGAAGTTGTGGTGGTGGCTTGGGATGACATGACGGCCAGGGGATGGTTTTAGCGACTGACACAGGCTTTTGAAAGCCTAGGGTGGAATGTGGCGGCGCTGTCCTATTGATGCGAGGTAGATCATGGAAGTTGAGTGTCCAATTATCATGGCATTCATGGTGTCCATGGCACATACTGGGTTGGAAGTGATCAAGGGCTGCTTGGAGGCTGATTAGATCAATGATGTTGATTGCCTCATGTCCTTGATGTCCCTGATGTTCCTGATGTCCATGGTCTCCATGGATGTGGCATGGTTTGCTTAGGATTACTTGGAAGTTCAAATTATTGTTGTTAATTGTCCAATGATTTCCACGACCCCCTTGTTGATTAGGCTCGTACACTTGGTTCGGGTGGTCTAGGATTACTTGGAGGTGGCTTACGTGGACTTGAGCAAGGGCTGTCTCCATGGCCTCCTGGTTGTCCATGGTGTCCTCGGAGTCCTTGGAGTTTCCTTGGTTGTCAGTGGTGTCCTTGGAGTCCTCGGAGTCTACTTGCTATGTTGTCATTTTTGCCTTGGCTGCCAGGGTTTCATGCAATTGACCTAAACTCATGGTAGGAGATACATCCGGGGATGCAGTGTGGTAATGTTTGAGCTTCCCTGAGTTGACAATTGTCACCTGTTTGTCATAGTTGTCATTGTTTACCAAGAGTACAGTGTTGTTTGGTAAAACTAATTGAACGCGATATGGCCCATGCCAGATATATTCAAACTTGGTTCCTTTGATTTTTGGATCTTTTGGACACCGGAGAACTTGGTCGCCTTTTTGGAACGTGCGTATCGGCTGGGAGGCTTGGAAGTATTTGGCACTAAGTTTCTGTTTGTCCATAATATTCTTCATGGCGAATAGTCGGACTTCTTCCAAGTGATGGATATCTTGGATTCGTGCTGCTAACACCCTATGTGGCGTATAATCTCTTGGTTGCATGGATTGGAACGTAGGCACAATGTATTCCGTGGGTAACAGGGGTTGGGTTCCATAAACCATCTCAAATGGACTGAGTTGCATGGCAGTCTTGGTAGCGACACGGTATGCCCATAGAGCGGCTGGGAGACAGTCGTCCCAGTCGGCTTGGTTGGCATGGATGAATCGCCTAAGCATGTTGATCAGTGTCTTGTTAGTTGACTCCGCTTGGCCGTTTCCTTGTGGATAGTATACCATACTAGTTCTATGCTTCATTATGTGCTTTTCCATGAGATCCTCGATGACCGAGTTGACGAAGTGAGTACCTTGATCTGAGACAATCTCCAACAGACACCCAAAACGAGTGATAATGTTGTCGTATATAAACGTCGCTGTGACCAGCGCGGTGTTGTTGCGGAGCGGTTTAGCTTCCACCCACTTGGTAGTATAATCCGTGGCGACCAAGATGTATTTATAACCTTGGCGAGTTGCAGGTCGTATGGGACCCACAAAATCTAGTCCCCAACATTGAAATGGTCCTAACGATGGCGTTGACTTTAGGGGAACCTTGCCTTGGTACTGAAAATTCGTGGTAGATACTTGGCAGGCATGGCAATTTTTGGTATAGGCGTATCCATCTTTGTGGAGTGTAGGCCACCAATACTTTGCACATAAAGTTTTCTTTATCGTGGTGTCCGAGCCTAGGTGCCCTCTTGCTGGGCCGTCATGGAGGTGAGTTATGATCCCACGCTGTTCCTTGGTAGGCATACATAATCGTGTTTCTTGGTCAAGACCTCGGCGGTAAAGGTCTCCTTGGATGACAGTGTATGGCAAGGTGGTGCGTACGAAGCTATTTTTCCTAGTTCCAATGGGGTTCAGCAGGCACGTCACGTTTCGTTAGGTACTGGATGATATTTGTCGACCAATCCTTAATTCCTTGGACATCCATGGTGGCAGCTTGGATGTCATGATCTTTACTGGGACAGTCAAAACTGGTTCGATAGCAGTGCTGGCATTCTTGGACATCCATGGCGGCAACTTGGATGTATGGCTCATTGAATGAGTCGTCTATCCCTTCCTCGGTGGTATTGGTATCCCTGGACAGGTAATCAGCGACTATGTGCCGCTTACCTGGGATGTATACTACCTCAAAGTCGTATTCTAAAAGAATCATAATCCGTCTAGCTACTCTTCCCGTTACTAATGGCTGATTCACTAAATATGAAAGACTATGATGATCTACCATAAAACAAAACTTATTCCCTAAAAGATAATGGCGGAATTTTTTAACAGTGTAAATCATAGCTAGGGCTTCTCTTTCTGTCGTGGAATAGTTCCGCTCTGCCTGATTCAAAAGGCGACTTGCGTGTGCCACTGGTTGATCATGTTTGCCATTTACATTCTGGGCGAACATGACTCCCACGGCAATGTTCGAGGCATCCGTGTGTACATGGAATGGCTTAGACCAGTCAAGGGCAATGAGTATGGGTGCATTAAAGTATGCCACCTTGATTTTGTCCAAGGCGTCTTGGGCTGCGGGTGTCCAGTCTTGGGAGTACGTGTACTTCGTATGGTTCAACGCGGTAATGGGCGCAGTAATGTGCGCCAGTTTCTCAATGTAGATCCTGTTGAACTAGGATAACCCAAGGAGGCGTTGTACTCCCTTCTGGTCCTTTGGAGGTGTGATGTCCAAGATATCTTTGATTTTTGCTGGGTCGGGTAGTTTGCCGTATTTGCAAACTATGTACCCAAGGATAACCCCTGCAAAGAAGAGAAACATGCATTTATCTGCATTGAGGCTAACCCCGTTGGCTCGGCAGGCATGGAATATTTGTCTCAGGTGAGTCACGTGATCCTTCATCCGTCCATACATAGTCTCGTCATCCAAATAAATTCGGAAGAACTGTTTTAAGTATGGTCGGATAATCAACTCCATCACTCTTTAGAATGTCATGGGTGCGTTCTTGGCTCCAAAAGGCATTCTCTCAAACTGGTATGGTTCCCACTCTGTTGAAAAAGCTGTTTTGTTTTTGTCTTGTTCTGCCATGGCTACTTGGTAGTATCCAAAGAAACAGTCTAGGAATGAATACATTTCGTGCCCGGCGACTTCATCTATGATCTCTTCCATGTATGGTAATGGATAGTGATCTTTCTTGGTGGCCGCGTTTACCTTGCGAAAGTCAACGCAAATGCGCAGTGCTCCATTCTTTTTGGGAATGATCACCATCGGGGACAACCAAGGAGCCGAGTCCACCAAAGATATGAATTCGGCTTGCAACAGTTTGTCCAATTCTGCCTTGACTCTCGTTGCATAGTTTGGATTCATCCTGTAGCGCCTCTGTTGCACCGGGGTAGCATTTGGTACCAAGTCAATGGTATGCTCAGCCAAGGTACGTGGTATACCTTTGAGGTCCTCGTGACTCCATGCAAAGATGTCGTGGTATTCATGGAACAAGGCTATAGCAGCTTGTTTAATGGAATTGGGGGCGTCCGCGTTAATCTTCATGTACTTGGGCTCGTCTGTTGTCCCAAGATTCACCAATTCCACTCTATCCTTGGCGCCATGGGTCTATCCATTCACTACTTCTTTCTTAAGAGCAAGTGATGCCGGAGTAGTGTTAACGGTAATTGATTCGCGGACTTCTTTGGAATATCGTGGCGGAAGGTCCACCTTCTCGGGATCAGTGACCAAATTGGCCAAATGAATTTCTGCTAACGGTACATGTTCTGGGTTGGCATGGAAAACCAGAGCTTCTTGTTCTTGGGAAAGGCCTTTTACCCAATTAGTCCCTGCTCAATGACGAATTTGATTGGCTTTTGCACGCGTGATGCATCCATCCACTGGGATCACCACGGTTTTTCCTTGGCGGTGTATGCGAATCTGGTTGCGTGACCAGTCATGGATAGCGTTCATGTCTCGGAGCCACAGTCGTCCTAGTATTACTGGGAAATTACAGCAATCAGGCATATCAATGATAACAAAAGTGGTCGGCGTCGACACTCCATGGGTGGTAATGGCTATCGTGGCTAGTATTCCAAAAGGAGTTACTGGATCGTCATTAGCCATCCGGAGTATAAACTTGGCAGTTTTTGGAGGGGGCAGTCCCAAGTGTTTCCGTAAATGATTGCTCATCACGTTGACGTTCGAGCTGCCATCAACTAATACATTGGTTAGATCATGTTTTCCTAATTGCAAATGGATCACCGCGGCATCAGGGTCTAGCGTGGTGGCATTGACTTCAATGAACGCAGGGTCTGATGTAGTGTCAGTCATGGTGGCCCGTTGCAGGAATTGGTGCAATTTAGGACTTAACTTCAACAGCTTGGATAGCGTTATAGTGACGTTGGTTTCGTCCAGTATTTGTTGTATTCCTGGGTCCACCAGTGAGATTTCCAGTCCCTTTTGTAAGTCTGTTCTTATCTTGTGGAGTCTTTCCCAATGATTTGTTGGAAAGGGCTTCCGATGTTCTACCACGTGCTCTACCAGGGTGGTCTTGGACCGTGTGGTCACCGCGGCAGTGCTAATGGTAGAGACATTCGTCTCAGTGCCATGGACTTTTGTGAGTGTCACTCCACCCCTTCTGTTGGGTGCTGGGATTTTTTGGTTGTCTATGGACGTTGATGAAGGTCGGCTGGGATCCGTAGGTGGATTTTTCTGTGCCCAACGTTGCCTCAGTATTGGGCACTGACTCCTCCTATGGTGTATGAATCCACACTCCCTGCAAGCATCATTTCTCCCTGGCTGGAAAGCATCCACGTTAATTTCTTCGGCGTACATGGTTGCCGTGGTGTTTCTTGGTCGCCAGTTGTCTGCAAGGCGAGGATTGCTGGTTGCAAACCAACACCGCCCATTATGAGCCTTTCCACACGTTGCACAAAGCACTGGTGCTGGTCTAGCATCAGCGCGTATGGTGGGCAAGGGCAAGAGGGGGGACCTGGGTTTTACTCAACGCTCCTAACTCTTTGCTGATGTCATTGGCAGCGGTGAGTATGTCATGCCGGGTCTTTACACCTCTAATGACAATCCCTTGTTGTATCCATGGTAATAATCCCTTTTTGAACCACTTACACAGGTAATCCTCTTCTGGACATTGACTTAGATTATCAGCTAATTGCTTGAATCTATCGTAGAACTTGTCCACAGGTTCGTTCCTATCTTGGGTAATACTGCCTAACGCTCGTAGTATCTCAGAACTAGTCTTGAGTTTATGGAATTTATGAAGGAAACTTTGCTTCATATCTTCCCAACTAGCATGAGGGTGTTCTCTCTCAAAATCTATGTACCAATTGATATGGTTTCCTTGGAGGATAGTCCCAAAAATTATCTGTAAATCTGAGGAAATAAGGATGCCATTGGTACGAGGAGTAGTTAGAGTATAGCCATTCTATCTAAGTATTTGGGTAGTGTTAGTCCAGCCAAGGAGAACATGTTTCCCAGCCTTCCAAGTCAGATAGCATTGAGGTGGTAATGCATAGCAAAGACAGAACAGTAGAGATAGAGAATGTGAAGGTGTGTTTATTCCAAGGTATAGGAATTGAACCCATGTATTACATAAATACACAACCATGGAATCCAGGTTTAACATGGAATAAGCAAGGAATGACTTCCTGGTACAACAAAACCAGAGTATAACTAAATGCTCATAAGTCTCAAAAACCAAGAGTGTCTCGTCACTATCGTACACTACTCTTATACTTAAGCCTGGTCCGTAATCTAAGCAAAACATTGCCAGTTCTACCGTCTTCTATCTCCTTGTCCTCTGTGGCGGCCGTGTCTTGGTCCGGTAACAATGTCCATCACTACATGATATATGCAGCTACAAGTATTCCACCATGGCTTCAACCTCTCAAATGCCCTCTGTCGAATATTGCATTCAGGGTGCGCTTCCATAAAACGTAGAAAGAACGATGTCTGTAGAAGAAATGGAGGCAAGTACAATACGTTAATGTTGAGTAGATAATTAGCATACAAGATATTCAACGTAAATATACGATACAAAGTGTCCATAGGTAATGTATTCTAGTACAAATGACAAACAGTGTTTGTAGTTGATGTACTCTACCTGCTTTGCGGTAGAGGAGTAGTACAATTACTATTCAACTTGAGTACATAATTAGATATACAAAGTGTACTTGAGTACTGCACTGTAGTATAAACCAGCTAGTGTCTATACTTGATATACTCTAAATACTTCCAGATAAAACGGCAGTACAATCAATAATCTAATTCAGTACATAATTAGCACACAAGACATACAAAGTACAAGAAGAGTACTCAGGGTCCATACAAATTTTATTTTAGTACAAGGCATGGACGGTGAATGTACATAGTGAACTCTAAATACGTTGAAAACATAAACAGTAGTTAAATAAATACTATGTGCAGGATTGAATGTACAGCAGATGGTATGACATTGCATGGAGTATAAAACTAGACTCCATGGTAGGAAAGAGGCATGTTACGCAAAGACTACTAGGACATAGTATAATCACAAATGAAAGCCCTTTTTGTATAGATAATACAGTCACAAAATTTACATACTTAGAGTTAAAACAGAGTACCGCATGTTTACCATCCAAAAGAGACAGACGGACAACTACTTAGAATAGTGTTATAGAAGTGCGGGCATCAATGAATCCAAAGTGTACCAAATGCAATAGAAAACTTACTTGCGTCTCACAGAGGTAATGAGTAGGATGAAGTGGAAGCCAAAGATTCCGCCCTGCTCTGTACCGAACAATGTCCTTGTTGGGCAAAACTTTTGTTTGCACCTTCACACACACTGCTTCACGTAGTTTGACAAACTTAACCTCTTTTGTCGAGATAAACGTAGCTTTGGGAGAAGTCCTTAAGAATCCACCTCTGGCAGTCTTCTTTTCATGGCAATGCTAATGCTCTGTTTTGGTAGTAACCAAAACTCTAGATAACGCATTCACTCCAATGCTACACCCAGAACTGACGGCCGCATCTAATAGAGCTGATTTTTGAGCCAACAAATCATGGGAGTTGGCGACCTTCACTAAACCAAGTTCATGCTTGAAATTGTCTATGAATGCGTCCCTAGCTCAAGCATCTTGTGGATGGTGGTAGTAGTCAGGCAAGAAGAGAGAAATAGTACAATGACGCAACACCCCTTCCATGACATCTCTTTGTCAAAGACGGAGCTACAACTTGTTCGGGTCAATCATGAGTCAATACTCGTGACTCTTTGACCCTCTCCCTATCACAAATCTTCTGGCGATGTTTTCTTACTCGAGCTGTGGTTGCAGTAACAAGCCGTTGTGACTCACGCTCTGTATGATCTTCTTGCCGTTGAGCTGGACCTGGGCGACTCAATCCCTCTCATACCCGCCGTCTCTTTGCGGTATTACCCATCTACAAAACCTACTGAAGAAATCAACAGTCACTTCTAAGCACATCAGTTGTCTAACTAACAACTTCAAAAGAGGTCTCCATGAACCCCTAGAGCAACCATGCATGGCCAGAGTAATGGCGCAAGACAGATTCGAAACGGATGGATCTAAGCTGATCGATCTAAGCTGAGCACTAGTGAGGGCTTAGGAACGGCGCAAAGGGAAGCGTCGCCTCGACCTGGTTCTGCGGGGCAGCGGGGCAGATAGAAGCGCCACCATCACCTTACTTTTCTCACTCGAAGTCCACAAATCCCACTCACTGCAAACGTGCCCTTCCACGTCATCATCAAAGAGTACAAACAGTACTCTCGCCACTGGGAGTACACGCAGCCGGCAGCCGTGCGCAAAAAACGTAATATCCGATAGAGACGTTAATTCGTTAATTTGGCAGTTAACCATTCTAGAACTCCTTCCAATCTTCCAGAATCTACTGCAAAAATAATAAAAAGTCAAAATTTTGTACCTTTTTTTAATTGCAAAAATCCTCTGGCCTATTATGTGCATCTATGAAATATGAAGAATGCAACCACAAGAAATCTTATTCCATCTAAAAAGGAGTTGTGGTAGATATATTCAAGCAAGTGGCTCCCTTGATTCAAGTTAGGAAGACACACAAACTTTGTACTTTTGTGGGTATTATATACTTTGTGACATCCAAGGTGAAGAGTACAAAAGTACACTTTTCAAGTAATAACTAGAGAAATTTTGCATAAGTCATTGATGTTTATGGATCTTGAAGTACTGATGGACATAGGAAATACAACAAATTTGAAAAAAATAAGGGGTAAGATGTGGTAATTTGAAGTACAAGGTCTAGTGTACACTTACCCACCGCAGCATCGCGGTTGCGGTGACGTCTCCACTAGGCCATATCTTCCTCCACAATGAGGTCGTAAAGTTTCCATTGCAGCATTCAAATCTCTTCGCGAAGGTTCCAGACATAGGTGCTCCATCCTGGTGCTGACTCATCGCAAATCTTTCCGATGTCCCTATCCTCTCTAATTTTAAGTGCTTTAGTCCACGTCTTTCCATGATCACCCCATGCTTTGTGTGGGGTAGTGCCTCAAATCTGGACAAACTTGTGCTCATCGTTAACGGCGATGTCTTGGAGGGCATGTATCTGCACCATCTTTATCGTTTCATGGACAGACCTTAAACACACACGTCCTCAATAAGAGGCCTGCTCATCAATGTCCAAATTGTACAGGTCATTCGCATCAGCACTACAAATCCCACTGAAGTCGGCAAAAAGATTGTCACCGCAAGAAGTCAAGGCCAATACTGCATGTCGCATCTTCATCGCATCATGGCGGCATTCAAGAAGAGTGTCTTCCGCCAATCCCCATTGCGAACACGATATCAGCCAAAACGTCCCATAGAAGTGGTAGAAGAGCTTCCAAAAAACGTACACCAAAGTGTCGGGCTTCAGTCATTCTACCCTTTCTTCAACAATGACCTTCCTCACAATCATGGTTTCATTCTCTGAGACAGCAGATGAGGAGATAAGTGAGATCGATGTACAATCCATCACCATAACACCCTAAACAACATGACACCATAAAACCACAACAGCATATTACAATAACATCATAACACCAAAAACACCATAACACCATAACAGTATGACAATATGTTAAGCATAATACCATAAGAGCATCCACACCATTTCCCAAGAATGGTGGCTCGCTATAGGCGGTTTGGAGAGCTTGCCAAGGCGGAATCGAGTCGCTAAAAACTTCAAGACTAACCGTTCCGCCCTAGGATGGCCCTCGACAGCCAGCCCAAGAGGTCCGAGGCCCTCACGACCAGGGATGCATTCATTGACTTTGCATTATTTATATATGGTTTTTAGCTCGAAAAGATCACCTCGGGGCTCGGGCATCCTAATTTGATTACTTGTCAGCGGTTCACATGAGTGTGCAGCAGGATCGATGTCTGATTCTCCGTGTTATGGGCGCGGGCAAGAAACACAAGGACTTTGGAGCATGGCGAGTAGAGGAGAAAATATAACGAGGCCAGAAGAAAAAAACCGTTGCGCGGGCCGCAGTGAGGGAGAAGTTAAAGCCCGGGCCCTCAATACCCTGTTGCGGCCGCGTATTGCAAGTCCCGATGCGGATGCTCTTACACCATAACACTATAATACTATAACAGTATGACAGTATGTTAAGCTTTGGGGTGTCACAAAGTACAAATGTACAACACCATAACACCACAACACCATACCACATGACAGCGTCCCTAACAGAGGTCACATGCGTGTTAGAAATGCAAAAAAAATCTTTATTGAAGTACACAGTTCTGCTGGACTTACCATCGTGCTTCCAAAGTCGTGGTGGCATGACTTGAAGCAATCCTAGCTGGCGCTTCAAAACCTTTTAAATAGAGCACCAATCCCACGTGATGGCCTTGTATTTATGTGCTGATAGTCTGGCCCAGTGAACTGTAGCCTGCTGCATAATTTCTTTGCGCTTCCTAGTGCGATTATCTTCAAACACCACGCACTCTTGTACCTATTTAGCTCTTTTCTTGCAGTAGCCAAGGTAGAGGCCTATAGTGTGCACAAAACATGTTAGGGTCTCTGAGTTATTCAAGACGTTTGCCTCGTTGAACTCTGAAATCACTTCACTAAGACAGGTCTTGATCTCCATCCCCAATTTGGGACCGTACTGCAGCAAAGAACAAAGCACACAAATGAGTGTTTCAAAGCACAAGAAATCAGCTCTTTCAAAATATGTGTTATGAAACACAAATGCATTTACTGCAAAAGGCTAACCATCGCACCGCGGTACCACTAAAGCGTCACCTCCTCCATCCGTCTCTCGAAAGCGTTACTGTTCCAAAACTCATTCCACGCCCGCTCAAAATCCTCCTCCCCATGATGCAAAAGGAGCAACGACAAAAAATCTGCTTTCATTTCCAATAGGTGATAGAGGCTGGTCGCATCGATTTCAGGTGGTGCAACGGGGGGCTGGATATTTACATGCGTGTCATCACATTTACGCAGAGCCATGCTAAAATGTTCTTCCTTATCCCTGTTTAGTCTCCCGAGCCTACCGGCCTGGCAGTGTCCCAACTCTGGATGATACCAAACAAGCGGTGAAACCCCTTTCCCTTGGATCACAACAGACTGAGCTGCTTGTGTTCCTCAAAATCCTTTCTTTTTTGGGCAGTGTTATGTTCAACCAGCTCCATGTCATTGTCCCCTGCAAGTCGGCCAGCCAGTTCTAAAATCATGATTATTGTCTCAACTCAAATAAAAACATCTGAAACTGTACAACATATAAACTTACAAGGAATGACAAGTTGCTTATGGAAAATAGCATACCATATATCAAGCAGAGTTTTGCCTTCTAAGGCACTGGTGTTTTGAATTGAGGATTTGCTGACAAGGGCGTGAGGGTACGTTTGCCAATGGAATTGTAGGAACCTGGCTGGTGTTAATGCTTGAAGCAGGTTTGCTTGTGCTGAGGGACGTTATTTTGGTGATATGTTTCCTGACCTTGGCCAACGTCTTCAAAAGACCATCACCCTGTTCTTTATTGCGCACGTTCACACTTTGAAAAGCAGTAAAATGCCAATGTACCTTCCCAGCCTCTCCTAACTACACAGTGTTACAAGACAGTGTTACAAGGCAGTGTTACAGGACAGTGCTATAAGACACTGCTAAAAGACAGTGCTACAAGTTAGTGCTACAAGTAAGTGCTATAAGATAGTGCTCCAAGTTAGTGCTACAAGTAAGTGCTATAAGACAGTGCTCCAAGACAGTGCTAGAAAAAAGTATTACAGATTATGTTTACCCCAATTAAACTGAGGCAGCGTGAGACAGTGTGGCGTACCTTGAAGTTTCCTCCAAAGACGTAAGAGGTACCATGACTTGGAGTTGAAGATGGATCTCCTATTAGCACGGTACCGCCCCCGTTGTTGTCTTCTATGTTCATGTCCTCATGGAACGTTCCTTGGTTTTCATCATCCTCGCCCTGGTCCATCTGATCCGCCAGCGAAGCATGATGACTTTCCGTCTCTATCTCTAGAGCTTTACTCTTGCCACCTCCTGTAGACACCTGCTCCCGCGCCTTTGACCTTCTGCATACAGCTTCCTCCTTTGTTCCAGTGTTAAGCTCAGTGTCTCCACTATCATCTCCAGTGGCATCTGGAGTGTCTTCTGTGATGTCATCAGTAGCGTCTTCGCTTGACGAGCTCAAGGCTGGTTTCTTGGAACGAGTACTCTTGCGCGTGGATCGTTTTCCAGCTCTTTTACTCCTATTGCGCTTTCTTAGAATCTTCAACACGATGTACTCCGAAAGTGTCCCCTTCTTGTACATCTTGCTGGTCTTTGCCTGCCTGGTCTCTATATCAGGATACGGCACTACCATCTTCCCTTCCAATGCAGGGCAGCTCTTCTTGAATCGCTGATTGTTTAGTGCCCACTTGTTACTGAAGTCATCCTTCTCACACAGATTACACCGAAAAAACCTGCGGCTCTTCCCGTCCTTGCCAAGGGTTTTCCTCCTGCGCCGACACTCCTCTCACATGAACTCGTTCAGGAGCGCCCAAACCTGCTCCTGGGAATCATACTTTTCCGTATACTCGTTATTGTATATGCAAAATTTCCGCTGGAAACTCCCTTCAGCTCCTCTGGGTAAAACTAGCTGTGTAGCTGGCGCACCCTCCTGCGCCCCTCGATCAAACTCCCTCCAGCGTACAGTTCAGCATCAGTGCTTTGTCGCTTTTCATACAAAGTTCGTGAGACGGCGACTTCTTTGCTGGATGTGGCGGCACTAAGTATGTCAATGATGCTTAGACGGGTTGGCCTCCTCTCGTTTCATGCCCCTCGCAGCAACAAAGCGCTACTTTGACCTGGTAGAACGAGTTGCGCCATCCCGCAATTTGTCCGATAAACCAGTCTTGCATAACACTGGATGGTACTGATGGTCTTCAAAATTCGAGTCCCTGCTACATTGCCATCAAACTTGTCAATTGACCACAGTTGCAAAACTCTAAATCTTTAGTTGAGCTCCCAATGAACGGACATGTTGAACTAATCGTGAACCCTAAACAGATTCTTAAACCAACCGAGTACTGTATCCAGTGACCAGACAAATCTTGGCATATCACTGTATAGGATTATGGTAAATAAGTGTCTTCAAGTGCGTGAGAGAATGAGGCTATTGTTCCAACTTGTTTTCCACTTCTATTTATCTCATGCAAATGAACACCAAATTAATTGTATTGGTCGAATTATAAAGGATAATCGACATCATGTGTTTGTGAAGAAAGAACTCTGGCCTCTGGTTTTTTGCTTTTCAAGTATGTACATTTCTATTCAGGCCTCTTTTCATCTCTAAGTGTGAATGAATAGTCAACCACCCTAAACCCCACAACATAAAAATATAGAAAGCCTAGTTTCACTTGAAATTTATAATTGAAATTCTAATAACCTAGAATATCACTGAAGGGTAATGCCTGTAAAGAATTAACCCGAGACCTCTAAACACATGCAAATGCGCAAAACCTGACCTCTTCATCGGACTTTGAAAACAATCGCAGGCAGGAAATGTAGAGAATCACGGAGGGGCAAAGAACTAACTTGTTATGGACGCGCCGGTAGCTGCAGTTGTTGCGGATAAGCGTCAGCCAAAGCCGTCGCACTCCTCCCCCTCACTTAACGATTGGTGACGCTCTTAAATCTCGCAAATGTGTGATGCGACCCAGCAATGATGCATTGTCCATGTTCTTCAAACGGCGAAGCCTCCAAACTCCAATCTTTGCAAGACCTCATGTCCAAGGCCTCCACCAAGTTGCAATTGATAGAGGAAACTAAACTATTTTGTCGAAGTGAACTGAAATTGCGATGATGACGTTAATGGGCAGGTTGTTAAGCGTTGTAATTGCAACTTAGTATTTAGTTCCCCGTCAAGATCAACTTAATTTGGGACGATCATTAGCCTAAGCGTCCATAACATTATAACGGCAAAATCCTGGAAAGTGTCACTTTGCTCCATCAGATACGACGCATGGCGTGTATGGGCTTCATTCTATACAATCCCCTAGGATCTTCTACAATTCTGTACTATCTTCTACGATCCCATTCGATAATATACTTATTGAATCGTTGGATCTATGGAAAAGGAAAGGAATTCATTTCATTTTATGTTACATAGCTCAATTATTAAAGTTAGAGTTCTAAACAAAGAGCGACCAATGACATTACTAATCTTTAGCCCTTTACTTCCCATAGACCTTTGAACGTTGAGTTCCTTGGAAGAATAGTGAAACTAAACTTTTATACACAATTTAGCTTTCAAGATTTGTTGAAATGTGCAAATGCCAACGGAGAATAACACGCTATATTTTTGGTAATTATTTGAATTTAAAATGTAAAATTCAAACGATGTACATCCTATGCAGTGTAACTCAAACCTTTAGCTACTTAGCTTGCAAAGGCAAAAAAATATTGAGTAGTTCTTGTTTATATGATCCACAAAGTGAAGTGAAAACTAGACTCAATAAACTTCATTCCCTCAATTGAAGCAAATAGCAAAAGAATTCATCTTCAAGCTGAAAATTGGTTGTATCCATTAATCATCCATTATTTGGATGCGCGGACCTTAACCCATTGACGCTCCAGCGTCCAGATTCTGTCCCTTCACCACATACGGTGATGTTTTTCGTCCATCCAAAAAATTCTCAATTCTCGTGCTAGTTGACTACCATTTGTACGGTACGGATCTTCAAAATAAGATAATGTTAATTTTTTTTAAATTAAGAAAGTGGTCTATGTCGAGTTTCGATTTTAGTTGAAAACGTGACATATTAAACATGATTTTTTATAATATGTAGAATCAAATACCCTTAACTCTAAACCATCATGTAGTGCATTGTTATTCCTATTTCATTACAATATTTGTGACTTTTTTGTGTTGATTTTGGATTTTTAATTGAATTTCAAGAGAAACCTTGCAAAATTAATTAAAAAATATTAATAATAAATATAATGAATCGAACCGTACAGATGCTATCTTTACATTGACATTTACAACTTTGCTTTGTACATCAACTCCATTTTTGTTTTTCATCAACCATTTTATAATGAATCTTTGAGAACAGTGTTGAATTGGGACCTTAAAGGGTTAAAGGGTTAAAAACCTCAAAGAGGTCAGTACATTGCTCGAATACAAAATGTTGTAAAAACTCTAAACCATTGTGGTCTAGTTCAAACCCTAAACTTTGGAATTTACACAGAAATACCCTAAACATAAAACACCTAAACCCTTTAAGGTCCCTCAATGATTGAACACTGTTTTCAAATAGTTGTTATAAAATGATTGATCGAAAATTCCATGGAGTTGATGTACAAAGCAAAGCTGTAAATGTCAACGTCAATATGACATTTGTACGGTTGGATTCATCATGCTTATTATTAACATATTCTAATTAATTTTGCAAGGTTTTCTGTAGATATTCAATTAAACATCAAAAATAAAGACGAAAAAATAAAAAAATTATAATCGAATTGGAATGAAATGCAATACAAGATGGTATGGTTTTCATGAATTGGTTCTATTTATTATAGAAAATCCTGTTTAAGGTATAACTTTTTTAACTAGGACCTTAACTTGACATAAACCACTTGTATAATTTTTCAAAAATTCACAATATCATATTTTGAATATCTATATTGTGCAAATTCTTGTCAACTAGCACCAAGAAAAAGAAAAAATTGGATGGACGAAAAACATCTCTAAATGTGGTGAAAGGATGCGACCGAAATCATCCGTCTTCCAGAATATTTTGCGGTCAAGGGTTGATTACCGCTCGTACCACAAACTAGAAGAAATACTTACGAAAATATCACAAGTACCATTTTGGTATTTCTATTGTTTGGAAGTGCGATATCTCGTGTCTCCACATAGATTGAGTCATGTAGATTGAGTTCCAATAGTGTAAGTATTCCAATCTTGATCAATGTACCAACTCCTTTTTTATTTTTTCATAAGACACGTTTCCTGAACTGTACATAGACAATACTCTAAATTTTTTACATAAATACTATATGAATCCGTTTTGAACAAGAAAGATTGGAATGAAAGGGCGTTGGCCCAGGTCATTGCTAAACATATGTGCACTCATTGTTTTAAAATTAACACAAATTTTATTTAACTTTGAACCCCATACCCCCCCCCTAGAATATCAAATTTTAGTGTGCATGATAAGGCGTAGATACATACTAAAATATGCAATCTAGAATTTTAATATTAATGTAAATTATGAATAAAGGTTGTGCATTATGAGTCTATTATTCAATCTACACGCTTAGATCTAAAATTGATATTTCCAATAATAATTTCCGAAACCCTAATCCTCAAATCCCAAAATAATGTGCAATTCAATCACAAACGAAACATAAGGAGAATGCGGATGAAACTTGCTGAAATTGGTTGAAATGTTTTATTATTGGACTCCCTGATCTTGTTATCATTGCAGTCATATCGTCCCACTGCTGGGCACGGCATAATACTAATTTTAGAGTGGGCACGATCGATATGAATTGGAAAAACACTTCTTTGGGACCTGGCCTAAAAAGCACTGATGTAAATGGAATTGTCAATATGCATGTATGATTGTTTGAGACTTGTTCGGACGCAGAGTTGGTTCCAGCTGTGGCCTCGAACAACTGGAATAACAGTGGCTCGGAAGAAAGAAGTTCGCGAGGGGAGAGGTTCAAACTGGGGAGCTTGACCAGAATGGAGTCTCGTAATTCCTTCCAACATGACAGAGACGCATATGACTGTGAATAGGACACAACATATACTACATATGTACAGGAAAAGATTAAAATCGGGCGATCTATAACACTGGTACCAGATCTGGGTCCGTGCTCAAAAATAAGTCTTCTTCACTATTCTCTTTAATGATCACAATCGTTGCATTGTGCAAAAAACTCAACTTCAGCATCCGTTGTATTTGTTTTTCCTTCCATTGTATTCCTATATATTAAGAGCAGGGCATAACACCGATTTCACGCTATGGCATGGTCAACCGGATTTGGCCATTGCATAACACCGCTTTGGGATCATCGTGCACAACTAATTTCTGAGTTGTTGATTTACGTGTATGATTGTTACTGTCTTCATCCAACGTAGTGGTTGTTCCAGGTGTGGCTTGTAGAGCGGACATAGCACCAGCTCGGGAGATATAATATTGGCACCTAAGATGGAGGGCCACAATTGATCGGCACCTCTGTGCTTTACACTCCCATAAATACGAGTGCAAGCAGGACAAACAATATGGGACATATGTCAACCCCAAAAAACTGGAGGTGCAAGGGTTTCGTTGCAACCCGGGATGAAGGTCCTAGGGTTTGGATGCAACCCAGGATAACCACATATGGGATGAATGGCCACACTTGATCCGGGCCATGACGCCGGGAAAGGTGTGTTGTTCCCACCGAAGGCTTGCTCCTTTATACTCCCAGGAGGACGGTTTAGAGTGGGCCCAAACCTTATGGGGTTGAGGCCATTGGAGCTTAAAATTCACTATTCACATAACACTGACGGAAGTTGACGTGGCATCCGTCGCAGATACGGTACACGAGGCACGTATTCATACGCGTATACAGGCGGAGGGTATACGTGTATGCGGGGACGGTGTTATGGACGAGATCCGAAAAAAGCGGATCTGATTGTTCACATGGCAGCCATAACACTCTCGACGCCCGGGCAGTTTTCGGCCGAGCAGGGGGTCATGAGAATTACTGCAGGGTCGCTAAAACCGCCGCCGGCTGGTCTTGACGCGGGTAAAAGCAGGAAGCATGGCTACCTAGGATAAAACAGGGTAATTTAGAATAAAAAGGGTTAGTCTCATGTGGAGTCTCAGATAAGATAGGGTTACCGAAGGAAAGTAGGATTTTACCCTTAACTTCCTGAGAAGTTTTGTCATAAACTAAATGTGCTATAAAATATGTATTACATGACTTTTTAGAAGTTCTATAGAACATAAAAGTTGTGAAGCACAACCTATAGATCCCATCTATACAATTGAATTCCACTAAAACACTTTGGAATTTTTATAAATGAATTTAAAAAGATTTTTTTTGAATATTCATAAAAAAAAAGGGACTTTATTTTTCCATTTTTTTTAGTATTGGCTAAAAGTATAATGTTCATAACATAGTCATAAGATGCCAAAATTTAGGATATCTTATTTTGTAGAAACACCAATTTAAACAATTATAGACAAGAATTGGTTAAAATAATCACTTTAAATGAGATGAATTCTAATGAATATTTACGTATCCTATTAAACTTATAATTTTAGCCAATCATAATGAAATTTATGAAATAATCATTAATTTTGTATTTTTTATGAATTTTGGAAGTTTATAGCTTAAAAATTATATATCTAATTATTTATGATGAATTTTTGAAATCTATTTTGATAGAAATGAACTATAATTCATAATCTAGAATTAGTCTTTGTATGTCTTTGCAAAATTTATGTATTATCATGCATTTTTTCAAACATTTGCAAATTTGACAACTCTTTAGGCTGCTTCAGGCACATAAACGACAAGCTTTCTTTATTTATTATAAAATTAATCAACAAAGTTTTCACTGATCCAAACACATATTCGTATAGCCAACTTGATTCTAACAAGGTTGGGCTTTTGAAACACTTATTTCGGACACTTTTAGCATGATTTTTAAAACCTTTTCTATTTTTGGTGCGACCCATTTTAGGTCGCCCAGGAAGTTAAGGGTTAACTAGGATAAAATAATGTTTAGCAAGATAAATAGGGTCTAGCTAAGGTAATAAGGTTTGTCTATGGTTAAAAAGGTTTAAATAGATTACTAGGGTTTTATTAAGGTAAATAAGGTATAACTAAAATTAAAAAAGGCCTTAACTAGGTAAATATTTTGTGACTAAATAAGTAGGGATTTGCTAGGGCAATTACGGTTGATAAAGGGACAACGAAATCCTATAAGTTTTTTTATAAGATAATAATGGGAAAAATGAGAAATTGTGGATATGAAAGAACTTAATTGGTGCTTTGAAAATTTTAAAATGCAAAGCTAGATTCTCAAGTCGTGCTAATTTGGAAACTTGTATAAAAATTCACAAGCAAATGGAAGCAAACAAATTTAAGGGGGAGTAAGGAGGAGAGGTTGGATAGGAATCGCAGCCTACCTGCACTGTGGAGCTTAGTTTGACCCTTTAAAAGCTGATGGGGATAGTAGATACGTTGCCGTACATTTGACATTTTTTGTATATAGAATGTTAAAATTTGAAACCCCAATAGCTCATTAAAATCATCTCAATGTGAATTTTCAATTCACTTTTGATCTTAAAACCATAGAGGTGTAAAACTAGGCCAAATACAACGGAGTATTGTTGTATAATACTAGTCGGAAAGGGCTCTCTAGACCTTTAAGGGTTAAAATTCTTTTTTTATGGGCCCCTTCAAAGAACACTTACACTCTCTTGACGGGAACGCCATCGAGAATATGAATGTGAGGAACTTGACTACGCATTCTCAAAAGCTTAGGGATTAAAGACCAAGGGTTTAAATACGTTTGAAGGATTTGATCACGGAGGCTGCGGGACAGCGTGACGAGGCCTATTAAGCACACAATCGATCCTTATGGGACGTGGAATTGACGCAATGAGAGTGTGCTTGTTAAAGAGGAGGTAATTTGGGATGATGCCAAGAACGAGGTCGGCGAAGTGGAAAAGTTGTTTATTAGTTCAAACGAGAAAATCGCTTCCACAAAGTTAGGGATTGATATTCGGGGTTTCATCTAATTGACTTGCAATAGCCAAGGCCAAGTTGATCTCGAAAGGTTGAGTGAAGTTGCTGGATGGCAAATATTTTGCGTTGACTCTTAAGTTTGTTCTAAAGACTGCATACTGGATTGTATGACAGCTGTATCATCGTTAATGACCTTCAAAAGGTAAGTCTCTTGGCTCTGATTTGATGATATGGAGACTTTAATTTTTTATACATTCATATGCAATGTTCTTGACCCCTATGATAGTAGGTACAATTCCCACTTGCCTAGAACTCATTTTCTTAAAAAATGTAGGTTTTTAGTTACATCAATACAGACAGTTGTCACCTTCAAACTATTTCAATCATCATGGATCCTGCCTAGCTCTTGACAACTCTGAATTTTATGTTCTTGAGAACTTTGAAACCCATCCAGCTAGACAATACAAGTGGTCCGCAAAAATCCAAATGCTCCAACCATTAAGCTCCATAACAAATAGCCAAGGATAAAACTTATGTCAACTTAATGGTTGTTATTTCAGACGTCTCAAGACAAAATCACGTTCAAAAGAACATTCGGAAGTCTAGACGCTTAGATGTAGCGTTCGCCGGATTAATTCTAATTTACTCTAGCAACCGCCTTTTTCACATTGCCAGACGTCCTTGCAACGGCCAGGCGAACAACATGGCAAAGGGCCAAGTGAGCAATTTTGGCAAACGTCAGCAAATGGCCAGGTGGACCGTTTAGACAAACAGTGGTTTGGATGGCCAAGCGGACGGCAACAAAATACTTGAAATTGTGTTGGTAAAAACAAATGAAAATCATTATATCATCCTCCTTGCAATTGTTGAGACTTGAGATGAAACATTCTTATGTTTTATACTTAGTAACCACAATTCACTAATAACACCAAATCAGCACTTTGATGTTTAAATTTTGAATGATGTAAATAAAGAGATATTTTACTCTTTTCATTGGAATCATTTCAAAACAAATGAATGAATTCAACTTCTTAAATGTCAATTTTTTTTCAAAAATCCTAGGTTTCCACTTCTTTAGAATATTGCAATTGATTTGATTACTCCATTCATATCACAACATGTTTTTTGTAAAATCAATTCAATATCTTCTAAACTACAATTAATGAATATCTTCTAAAAAACATTTTATGTAAATATATAATTGGCATGGAGTCTTTAATCTTCTTTGTAATCAGAATCTCCTTTCACCTTTGCTCTGCTACTTTCTTTTTTGGATCACATGATTCATCATCAATGATAAAATAATACTTGCTTTCCTTGATGTCTTTAAATGTTGGTTGGATAGCCTTTTTTTTTGGCATGGATGCACTTGCATTAAAAGGAGTTTTAGCACAAACTTCTAGCTTTGGCGGAGAATTTGCAAATGGCTGCATGGGCCTTTTTTGTTTAAAGTTGCCATTTGCACTACAGCCAATTTTTTCTACGCTTGATACAATATGTTTTTCACCTCAAGCAATCTCCGCGTGCATGCTTTTGTCTACAAAGCAGTGATTGTGCCTTTGAGGCACACCTGAATGCTCTCTTACAATTGCCACTGCTAGAGGAAAATATTCCATCACTTTGTGAATCTACATCAAATACTTTGATACATCAATGGACTCCTTTGGAAAGGGATACCAATCCCATTTTAGAGGCAAGTGCATATCTGTTTGTTGGTCTCTTTAAATTATCAAATAAAGATCTAGAGGAAAGTTATTTTTTTGAATTTTGTCTTTAAAGCGAGAAGAATCTCCGTCTACAAATTTCAATGGACTCTTACTAAAGGGACCAAACTTTTCTTCTATGACATTCTATTTCAAAGGACCATTATTCACTATCGTACATTTGAAATCTCTAAATCATTAATATTGAGGTCTTTCAAAGTGCTATCTTGCATCTTTTCAAATTTTTGTACGACCAACTTCACCACTTGTGTTCCCTTCCTCTTCACTCAATTCTCATACAAAATTATTCCCCTCTTTGTCGTTTAGACAAATATTGTTATCATTTGATGCTTGCACATAATTGCTATCCTCTCTATTGACAACAAACTCATATACATATTTGCCTGATTTATGATATTTTAGAAGAAAGGTTTCAGGCCTTTCAAAAAAGGGATCATGGTCAATCCAATCTTCCATCAGATTTTTGAGAGGCACATCGATCATCAGCAGCTGCATGATTGACCATGCAATCATCTAAATCATCTTCATCCTCTTCTTCTAAAGTTGAATCAGTCTTCTAATTTTACATTTTTGTTTTACCTCTTCTTTTCATCTTTTGCCTCTGCCTCTGCCATGAGACTTGAATTTGTGTACAAGTACACCAAATCTTCAGATCTTTTTTTGTAACGGCGATTCTAAGACTTCTTGTGTACAAACAAATAACTCCTCTAATTGTGTTCACATGATGACAATGACACGACACGTACTAGAATTTTCCATGCAATTGGTGCAATGAATTTTCTACATGCCTTCTCAAAATCCCACCGAACATGAGTCAAGCACTTTTGTTGCTTTGGATCCATCATGTTGTAGAAGGGCGGTTCCTTATAGAAAAATGCCAAAACGTCTAGCACCACCTTAGGATACATTTTTAGAGAATATAATCTCCTATGAACACTCTTGCATGTAGTGATGGCATCCAAATTATCTGCCAATTCTTTGTTGTGTAACAAATTAGAACTCTAAATTCTGCCTACATCATGTAAATTAGTTTTGACCAATGCCCATTGCTCGCGAAACTGCTTCTCCACATCAATGGCTTGTTCATCATCAAACCCAAAAAAATTCTTGCGCATCCTACGGATATGTTTTCAACATTGCAAAAGATGTGTTGGATTTTTTCATACAAGGTTCTCCACCATTGAAATCTTGCAAAGCATTCATCACTGATGCCACTTCCTCCTGAAAGTTTGTACAATAGGGTGACATTCAAATTGGCCGTTTAGTAGTTCCAGGGATAGTGTCCTATACTGCTGCCAACTTTGACACCCTCCCCAAAGCTGAGAAATTGTTATTTTACCATGAAAATTCGGGGACAGCATCATCTTTATGTTGAAAACATGCATACCAAATTTCAAGTCCAGGAGACTTATAAAAAAAAACTTATGCAAGATCTACCAACATGGGATAGCAGCTAGTGTCACAGCTGCCAACTTTGACACCCTCCCAAGAATTGAGGAAATTTTTTTTTGCCCATGAAATTTTTGGAGCAAAAACATTTTTATGTTTTTTGCATGTGTGGAAAATTTCAAGTCCAAAAGACCCATTAAAAAAATAATATTCCAAATCTACCAACATGTGTAGTTTTGAGAAACATGTTGATAGATATGGAATAACTTTTTTTATGTATGTCTTTTGGCTTTGAAATTTATCCCACATGTTACCAGCGTAGAGATGATCTTGTGCCAAAAATTTCATTATGTATCAACAAAAACTCAATCCTGAGGAGGGCGTCAAAGTTGGAAGTAGTAAAATGGTTTTCCCCTTTGTTTCTCAAAACTACACATGTTGGTAGATTTGGAATATTATTTTTTTTATGGGTCTTTTGGACTTGAAATTTTCCACACGTGCAAAAAACATAAAAATGTTTTTGCTCTAAAAATTTCATGGGCAAAAACAATTTCCTCAATTCTTGGGAGGGTGTCAAAGTTGGCAGTTGTGACACTTTTCTCACAGCTATCCCATGTTGGTAGATCTTTTATAAGTTTTTTTTTATAAGTCTCCTGGACTTGAAATTTGGTATGCATGTTTTCAACATAATGATGATGCTGTCCCCAAATTTTCATGGTAAAATAACAATTTCTCAGCTTTGGGGAGGGTGTCAAAGTTGGCAGCAGTGTAGGACACTATCCCTGGAACTACTAAACGGCCAATTTGAATGTCACCCTATTGTACATGGCTGCCAGTAGTGATCGTCTAAAATGTTCATTTTCACATCTTGAGATTAAGTGCGTGGTTTTTTTATTCATCTTTGAAACCGGTCACATATGACATCTATTAACCATCCACCAAAGACTGTTCTAAAGCTTTTCTGACTTTGAGTAATCGATCCACCATCAAAAAAATTGATCTAAATCTAGTTTTTCCTAACATCACTAGGTTAAACTCATCTCATGCTTTTGGATTACTGCAAGAGGCATGTGTCTCTTATTCATGAACTTGCACAATTGCTTTTTCATTTTTCAACACGTTTGTTATCTGCTTTTCTTTTGCAAAGACACCCAATAAGAGGTATATTGCATGATAAACTAATACTTAAAAATATATATGACCATATTTGCTGGTTATGATATCCGTTGTTGCCTTCATGACAAATGTGTTGTCCATTGCAATTTGCACCCCATTTTGCGGGCCAATGTCTTTAATGTATTTATCTATAATTGAAACCAGGTACTATGCCGTATTTTCATGTCCCAAATTTTCTACAGATGCAAATATATGTTCTCCAATAGGAGACACAATCATATCATAGAACAGGGCTTCGATTCGTGCATGACCTCTATCTATCACATGCCAAAGTGGATCCAAACTTGCAAACGCTATTAGCCATTTTACATTCTAAAATACCGCTCCCTATTCATTTTTAGCTTGGACCAAGAGCTTCTTCCGTATGTCATTATAAGAGGGTGGTGCATACGGTGCACAAAGATTAGAAGTTCTCTGTATAGCCTCCTTGAAATTCAAATTTCATACAACGGAGAAAGGTATATTAGCTTCATAAAAAAACCTTTTCTCATAACGTGTCTAACTCTATTTGTTTATTTTCCTAAAAACCCTTTAATATTGTGGATTCTCGCAATTAACGGTCGCCTCTGCCAATTGCACTGTCATGTTCCCTTGAATGTAGTTTGCTTGCAGCAGTTTCAGCTGTATTAGAAGCAGGTGTGTGAATTGGAATTTCTATTGGTTCTTTGCGAGATTCTCTATTAGTTGAGTGGAATGTGCCAAGTTTCATGACATTTTTATATCTTGCTCTTAGGGTGCAACATTCATCAAAATGATCTTGTCTTGGATGCTACAAAGGAGTACTTGAAAAAAACCTTCTAATTTGAAATGTTATTTTTGTGCATAGAGTTACGTATGTGTCATAATTTCCGGATGGACCTATATGCCAAAGGTCACTCAACATTCTTGCTAGCTTCTTTGCAAAGAATTTTTAACATGATAGACATTTCAATTTGTTAGGACAATATCCACGTGCTAATCTTCCTAAACGCTTGGCATCTTGAAAGGTTGAAAAGGTTTACGTTTAGCTACCCACCAATTATAAATGACAGCATGCAATAACATGTATTCATGTGATGGAAAAATGTTTGCATTGATGAAAGTGTTGCAAATTCTAATAGGAATCAGATAACTGCACATATAAATTCTTTAACTATCAAGCAAGGGATACAAAATGTAGCACCTAGCTCTTGAGAACTAGTAAGAGAGATCAGATCTAATGCACAAATAAAAGCCTACTTTACTAATACCATCAACTGGCATTGATCTAGTCGTTGAAGAGCCCTCCAACTTTATAGGCAGTCGACAAGTCACAAAAAATTGGACTAACAGCGAGTCGAGAAACTGAAGCCCAATCGGAAGGTCTAAACAAGCGGCCGGATGATTGAAGAGCTAGACAACCCTATCTGTTAACCGAATATTTGTTGGATATTCCCTAAGGCTAGGTTAAGGCTAGTCTATACTCGATGGATATAGACCATGAAGGCGATACCCGGTAGGACAGGCGGGTATAGACTGGTCGACCCGACTGACCCGGTTGACCAGGTCTAACACTACTGTCAGACCAACCACCTATATGTACTTTCCCTCTCTTTGAAAGAGGCGTTGCTATTCATTTTGTACATCTTCTTTACAGGCAGCCACAGTTGTATTTTCTCTTTGCTTTCCATCTTCTTATGTGTTCAGATCATGCTAGTAGGCTTGACTAGACTAAAGTAATACTTCTGCCCTTGTATTGATTTGGTGTTGAATCCTTTTTAGTCACAGTCGGTTGTTGAGCAGTAGAGTCGACCTGCAAAGTACTAGTGCTCCTTTGGGTTGACAATGGATTCTTCTTCATCTAAACCTCTCTTCCTACTCCTCTCAATCTCTACTTACTAGTCTAAATTTGAGTGCTATTGAGAGAAGTAGTCTTATCCTATTGTAAGGTCAGTTCCTACAAAATCACCTTAAAATTTGGCGACTATGCAAAGCTCAGCTCAGAAACTAGCCTTTTTATCAGTCTAGTGAGTAGTCGGCCCTGTCGACTATCGCTAGGCGCTATACGTCTCTGGGAAACAAAAATCTTTTGCTTCCTACACAAAATTGCGGTTCTAACCAAGCTACTGAGCACGGCTATTTGCAAAACGCCTTGGAGATCATTGTGTCTATTATTCGGCAAGTGTAGTAAACAGTCCATAATGCTTCTGACCAGGAATCTGTAAGAGCAGTCTGTAGAAGAGGTTTACGGTGCCAAAGCGCAACCAACTAAACCCACACAAAAGGCTAGCCAAGCCAAACTCAAAGCCCGGCCCCTACCAGCCAGATCTAGATTTAGATGTCAAATTTAGATCCAGATCTAGATCTGAAAATTGCCACATCACCATTATGACAGGACCACGTTCACGTGCCACCAGCTCACCCTTGCCACTAGAACTAACCACCGACCAGCTCACTAACCCGCGTTTCTATCGGGAATGGCAAAACTTGCAATCGGAGACCATTCCCCTACCAGTAGTACAAGATGCTATCCCGGAAATGGATTCCGGACCAACATACGACGTTAAGGCCGAAGTCGCACCATCGACCTCTACCAACCTATCTCTACAACACTGCATGGAATTCACACAAGGAATGATGGATACCCGAGAAGGTACCATTTTTCACAAGACTTCTGTACCAATGGGACGAGGAATCGCGACTCTCCCGACCCAATTCCTGGCTATGCTACAGACTATGTATACCACAGCTCATCATTTCACCCACCCAAGTGTGGCGTTCCAGGGAATGTCCAATCCGCCTTCTCCGCGTAGGATTCAAGAAGACCCACTCAACCTACTGGAACGACCCTCCAATACAAACCAGAGACTAGTATGGTACACTACCGACCCTCCCACCATTTCGCATCAACATCAAATAGAGATCAATCAATTATGTCGTAGTTAGGAAGAATTATACTCCCGCCTTGCATGTCTCTTATCAAACCATGCCCCGGCTCTCGAGCAACTCCACTCGGAATCTCAGCTCGGTTGACAGGACCAGTTGACTACATTTCACCAGGAACTCAGTTCTCCTGGTCAAATGACTAGTCGACCAAGGACACCTATAAATGAATACCACTACTAAACTGGCCTTGGAGACTTCGTCACCGACCTAGTGTATAGGATTAGGGAGGTTTTTAGTTCGACCCAAAGAGTCAACCCGGTAGCATTTCGACCTACTCTGCTGACTATTTGTACTCATACTCATGAGTTGAATATTCTGAACCTAGGACAGTCAAGGGTTGCCCAAACTACAAACCCCCCAAGTGTCGACACCCAGGACTAGTTTTCCACATTGTTACCAATACCAACCCGCACTAGGCGTCCCCGTTAACCAGTCCAATAACCAACCATTGTTCTCGCAGGCCTATACCTGGCCTCTACCACAGAACACTTACAGTCGACTGGTAGCTCCCCAGCCTCTATTTCGACCAACCACTAGCCTACCAACCGTCAACCACTACCAACCCGCACTACCTCTGTCTACATCTTGTAGTTCCTACGGCCACTACACTAAGCAGATCGCAATCTACAACCCTTGGTCGATAGCATATTCGGTTCCCGCAGTACAGATTCCACCCCAGCCTTCCTACCCAGCAACAACATTCCCACCCCTCACGAGTGCTTGTAAACCGGTAGCCATGCCTATCTACAATAAAGGTAAGTTTGCCATAACTCATGTGCACCGATTTTTGAAATCACTTACTTTGAATAGTGAAACCGATGTTGTTATTACTATAGCGTTATTTGGAAACTCGTTAGTCGATGCCGCAAACTACAACTAGTTTTCAACTCAGCGAACATCTTACGCGCATTAAGACTTATATGACATTCTTGATGCGTTTAAACACCGCTACCAGGATATCGACAATGATGACCAGCGTACCTACGTTGTCGAAGTCTGAAACACAACGCAAAGGAGTCAGTCGACGACTACTACGAGCAAATGATGAAACTCGCTAGCCAGTTTGAGGTCATTTCGGCTGATAATTTTCTACTAAGCAATTTTCGGGTTGGTTTGTTGAAGTATTTGAAGGTAGCCACAGTAAAACTACCTAGATCAACACTTGCTCAAGCTAAGAAGTCGGCCAAGCTAGCCTTGAGTGGGCTACCTTAGAAACTTGACTCGACCCCTACTACCGACCGACCCGAGAAAACCAAGCGAGGGGTGTGCACAAGATACAAGAAATCGAGCCATCCCAAACGCGATTGGTGGCTCAACTAGGAGAGGGAGATTGGCAAACGGTGTGCCTCAGCGAACTTGACAATCCCGGTAGCGGCAGCCACGCCAATATCGACTACATCCAAAACGAGGGGTCGACCGTCTAGGGATCGAATACTGTTAAGGGGGTTTTCTAGGAACTGACCTTAAACTAATGAGGCTACTTCTTGCAATACTGCTCTACTCTAGACTAGTAAGTAGAGATTGAGAGAAGTGGTAAGAGAATTCTAATGAAGGAAAAGACACTGTCGACTAGGAAGAAGCACCAGTATGCCTGTAACTTGACTCCTGCACAACTTCCAGACTACTGCAATTAGCGAGGATTCAAACACAATAAGCAATACAAGAGCAAGAAATAACACTTCTGCTACAATAGACTAGCATACTAGAACACACACAAAAGTTTAAGACAAGAAACAAGTACAACTGAGGCTGCTAGTAAAGAAGATGTACAAAATGTATAGCAACACCTCTCTCAAAGAGACGGAAAGTACATATAGGAGACTGGTCTAACAATGTGTCAGACTGGTAGACCGGGATAGTTGGGTCGACCAGTCTGTACTAGCCTATACTATCAGGTATCGCCTGCCGGGTCTATTCTTGCCGAGTATAGACTATCCAACTTTTAGCCTAAGGGAATATCCAATGAATATTCTGTTAACAAATACCACGCCGCATATTCCCATGTTCTCTCTCCAAAACCCTCGACCACCCAACACACATGTATCCCATGCTCAAGGATCCAAAGGTGGTCAAGTTCCTTAGAGAGCAAATGGAGAATAAAACCAACACATCTTCGGTCATCATCGAGGAACTGCCGAACACTATAGTTGGCGTTCTGACGGTCGCAGCGATTACCATAAGTCTGTCGAACCTAGAGAAATTGACTCTTGACGAAACCACGAAGACGACCAACTGGAGCACTCATGAACTACTACGTGATCAAATGATGCTGGAAATTAGTCAACCCCAAGCCGAGTTGGAACACACGACTTCCACTTAGACCCAAAGTGGACGGAGGATTCACCCTCACCTGACTACGATGCGGATGCATTCCCGCAGCAACTAATTACCCCTCAAGACGACTCAGTCCAACCGACCTTGGCCTCAGTCGAACAGGACATCATCGTATTCGACACCGTCCAGCAAGAGATCCTCAACCAACTACAGGACTGCAAATTGCAGGTGTCCATACGAGATTTACTACCGTTATCACCGACCCTCAATACTCTCGTTCGAGACCGGCTGACTCACATTGATCCATTGACGACCTTGGAGTCACTATTCTCAACTACTAAGGACGTGACGATAGCTGTTGCGGTAGTTATTGACAAAAACATGCCTTTAATCTCGGTCTCAGTTGGCAAGAACATTGTGGACGATGTTCTGATTGATGGAGGATCCGTTGTAAATATGATTTCCAAAGACAAACGCCGGAGACTAGGACTTTCCAAGCTCTCTCCCGTGCCGTTCAACCTCAAGATGGCCAACTGCAACATAGGACAGTCCAAAGGTTTGATACAGGATGTCAAAATCGATATTCATGGCATCCCCTACATCGTCACTCTCATAGTCATCGACTGCTCGACAGTCAAGTCGGACTACCAGATGTTACTTGGTCGATCATAGCTACGACATGCCAAAGTCATACACAACTAAGGCAACAACCAGGTTTAAATTATGGGCAAAGGCACGATCAAGGCTGTCAAATTCAATCGACCGCTAGGGTACGAGGCGGTTACACCACATGCTCTCTTCAGTTACAACTTTGTAGAAGGCATAACCGATGAAGAGGAGGAGATCTTGATGGCCTTCGACCCCACCCTTCACACTGTGGGCACCTTCCATTTGAATTTCCTAGCTACTGAGTCGACATCCAACTAAACTAGGTCATCGCCGACTGCTGAGGCTAGTACGACACAGCAGCAGGGAATTCGGCATATGCCTGGAACATAGTTGGTAGATGCGACACCAATCCAGGACATCGCCCCTTGGATTCACAACAAAGAGGATCGACTCGACCTCGTCAATGTCGGTACCCCTACCGACCTCATGATGTTGAAGCTAATCGCCAATTTGAGCCCTCGTTTCACAGCCAGCGCGGAGTTCCTCTTCAGAAATTTCATCAACATATTTGCTTTCTCCTACGAAGACTTGCGAGGCATACTGGAGCATATAGCGACTCATCGGATCAAGCTCGGCCCCACCATTTCCTCCAGCTACCAGGCACGCTACCGCATGAACCCTAACTATGCGAACGCAGTGAAGGACGACTTAGAACTACTACTAACAGCAGGATTCATAGCGCCAATCGACCAGGCTACATGGCTATCGCCAATAGTCATTGTTTCAAAAAAGAATGGGAAACTCCGCATTTGTGTTGACCTTCGTCGATTCAACGCTACAACCGAGAAAGTCCGATACCCCCTACCGTTTACGGACAAGGTACTCGATGCAGGCATAGGCTAAGAAGCCTACTCCTTCATCGACAATTTTTCACGCTACAACCACGTGCTTATCTACTCGGAAAATGAACCTAATACAGCTTCCATTACCAAATAGGGCGCGTACGTATAGGTTGTTATCCTGTTTGGATTGAAAAATGCCCCGCTTACCTACCAACGCATCGTCAACCAGATCTTCAAAGACTACTTAGGCGACTTCATGAAGCTGTTCCTAGACGATTTCAGCGTCTACAGTGACATCGACTCCCACCTACCGAAGCTCCGATTAGTCTTCAATCGCTGTCGACAGTATGGGGTAAGCATTAATCTAGAAAAATGTATATTCTACGTTCCTTCTAGTGTTATTCTAGGCTACATAGTCAGTCGAGAAGGCAAGTTCCCAGATGCCAAGAAGATCCAAGCCTTAGTCAAGGCAATTCAAACGTCAACGGACTGGCCCAATTCAACCGGTGCTTCATAAAAAATTATTGAAACCATTATGGAGCCCATCACCAATCTGACCCGTAAGAGCGAACCGTTCGACTTGACGCCACCTTGCGGAGTAGCATATCAGACCATTAAAGATCAATACCAGACCGTACCGATTCTAATTGGAGTTGACTAGTCCTTGGACTTCCACATCCACACGGATGCATCCGACATAGCAATTGGGGCTATGCTTGTGCAGAACCCGACCGTCAACATCGACCAGCCGATAGCCTATGTTTCCCGCCTACTCAACAAAACAGAAAAGAACTATATAACAATTGAGAAGGAAGCCTTTGCGATGGTTTATGCCATCAACAAATTTTGACATTACCTCCTAAGTAACAAATTTGTTTACTACGTCGACCACCTAGCACTCCAGTACCTCATCAATAGACCAAAAGTTTCAGGTCGACTGGCACAGAGACTACTACTCTTTCTTGAATTCAACTATACCGTGGTTTATAAACTTGGTAAAACACATGGAGTAGTTGACGCCTTATTACAAAACGAGGGTGCAAAGCCAGCCATAGGTATACCTGACCAGACAATCGACGCGCAATTGTTCACTACCAAGCCCGACTTGCTACATCCGATAGTCGACTACTTGACGACTGGAACATTTGGAGCCAACATGACTAAAGAGACTCGAAAGCGACTAGCTCATAAGGCCATTCCGTACCAAGTGCTCGACGGCCATCTTTAGCGTCTTGGCAAGGACCACCAACTACGACAAGTCCTAACCAGCAGCCAGCCTACCACAATCCTCCAAGAATTCCACAAGGGCAATCCTGGAGGCCATTTTTCTCACAACATCACTGTGAAAAAAATACTAGATGCTGACTACTGGTAGCCGACTCTGTACCGAGACATTGTTTGGTACTGCTAGTCCTGCCACGAATGCCAGATGACAGGAGGCCTACCCAAGACAGTCTCCTTGAAACTAGTCACTCAACTACTAGTCGTAGTCTTAATGCAATGGGGACTCCACTTCATTGGCCCGATTAAAATGACACGACACACAACTTGTCAATACATTTTGGTGGCTAACTACTACGCCACGAAATGGATCGAGGATAGACCACTTCGAGGCAACACCGCCAACCTCTGGGGGTTCACTGGCGAAATTCTTTAGAAACAACGTGCGATAAAAAATAGGGTCCAATATATTCATTCTAGATAAATTTTGTAAAAAATGTACATCTAAAATAGGGGATTTTTAAAAAATGAAACATGTTTAGATGTAAAATATCATCACATATAATATTCTCACGTTTTTTACATGTAAAATACCATCACCTTATAATATTTTTTGCAAGGTAAATAACCCCCCAAATAAATAGGTCATTATCGCAGGTTTATGCAAAATATACAAGGGAGTGCCCCCCCTGAGCCACCAACAAAACAACCTAGTTTCTACACGAGGCCATCCTCACAAGATTTGGATGCCCACTCCACCTAGTCTGCGCCTAAGGTGGCCATTTCATCAATAGCATGATCTCCACCCTCTCCGAGCATTTTTTACTTCAATATACAACATCCACGACCTACTACCCGCAAGACAACGGCCAGGCAAAGTCGACCAACAAGACTATAGTCCGGATGCTACAATAACTAGTCATCGAGAATCGGACCGACGGGGACTTAGAGCTACATACAGTATACGTTGCGTACCGAACGGCATACAAGGTCGTCATTGGTCACACTTCATTCCAATTGGTTTATAGTCTAACATCATTGATGCCTACCGAGTACATCATCCCGATCCAGTGGTCGAATGTTACTAGCGACTTCAACCCTAGGTGAGTACTAGCAACCCGCGTATCCGACAAGGAGAAATTGAATGAGACCCGACTAGCAGCTGCCACCCAGCATGGTCGGAAGCAGTGGAACCGAGCACAGTGGGCTGAGACTTAGGGCTTTTTGACTCTGTACAACGTGGGCAACTACGTCCTATGGCACCTGAAAGGTACGAAAGTCCATGCGGGTAAACTCCGTAGCAAATGGTTTGGCCCGTATCCAATGCAGTATGCCCTCCCAAATGACCCAGCCCTCCTAGTTAGTCTCCAGCACTCCGACCCTGACCCGGTAGTTGTCAATGTCAACAAACTACAACCCTATTGAGTTCTAGACAATAGCTCCTCCAGAGATTTTTCTAACCCACCCAGTAGTAAATCAAACATCCAACATATTATTCATTAAAATGAGAGAATAGGCACCTCTCAAAATCATAACTCTCATTTTCAAGGGGGAGGATTGAATCTAAATGGGTTGTCAATTTAGGTGGATAGTTAGTACATATATCCTATGGAAGTTGGAATTTCCATTAAAACGAGAGTTACCGAAAGAATGATCGGTCCTAGTTGAAAGGAGGAGTTTCCATTAAAATGAGAGTCATGAAAAGAACGGTCCATTCGAAACTAATATAGTACCATTTTAAATAATAATAATGCTTATGTATAAGGGACTGGTTTCTCATCTCCTGGACACCAAGTCATGAGCTCAATGGTTGGTTGTGAGTGGGTGTTTATCTCATATAGGTGGTCCGGGTTCGATTCCCATTGAATTCGTTTGAGCGGATATGAGATATGCATGACTTGGTGCTGCTAAGTGAGCCTTGGCAGGCAGGAAATTTGTAACAACCAACCAG
Source organism: Pohlia nutans (assembly GCA_022496805.1). Taxonomy (NCBI): domain Eukaryota; kingdom Viridiplantae; phylum Streptophyta; class Bryopsida; order Bryales; family Mniaceae; genus Pohlia; species Pohlia nutans. The sequence goes on along the minus strand of CM040106.1, from coordinate 3,917,392 downwards.
CCCCATACCCTAAATTGTGACAAGTGCTTAACGTGCTAACAAAAAAACAGTGGTCTTAACCACTAAACCTTTTATATGTACTTGTTTTTAAAATCAAACACATACAGTTAATCTTTGAAGGAAAACAGATCAAATATACAAAGAAGTAAACGTACAATGTAATAGTAAATATATTAATAAAATATAAATATTGCACTTGCAATCCGTATTTTTTTTCAAAATCAAAACACTTAGTCTTTGAAATGGAAATCTTCAACTTCAAAGTGATACACGCAAATATAAAATGAGAAATAAGTGAAAAGAAATCCAGAACGTCTAATGAACTAGTCATAGTATAGACTCTATATCGCTTACATCAAAGCGCAAAGTATCACAATAATAGTCAAATACACACTATCACATAGAGCTAGCAAGCAAGCCATATTCTCCATCGCCTCCAATCAACAGCGGCTTAAGTAGAATTATATTCTCCACCTTCTTTGGGCAACAAGTCTACGTCCGTGGAGAAAATCTTGTACTTCAACACCGGACAACCAGTAGAGTCAAGGTAGAACTTAAATTGTTGTGCCTTGGTGTGTCCTACGAGTGCTTCATCTCCTCCATAATACTGCCTTCGATGAATCCTTGGAAATCGGGCACTTCTTCGACGAGGTGTGGGATAGTCGTGATAGATTCCACGTCCATGAAGGACTTCATGAGCAAAGGAATCGTAGGAAAGTTTTCCTTCCGCAACAACATGCTCCACCTTCCAAACAACGCATCGATGTCGTTGTGGGTGTGATCCACCAGCATAAAATTAACATATACTTCACGAAATATTTTTTTCGCAACGTGAAGAGACCAAAAACAGAAAACATATCTATTCTTGTTGTCCTCGGTAGGATTGTCTATTTGCACATGGAGAACGGGCGGCAAAGGAGTCGCTAGAGGGGAGGTTCCAGCGGTAGGACGCAACAATGGTTCACAAGTCTCTCCCCCTTAAGCACAGCATCAAACAATGGAGATGACCTTGATCCCACAAACCATTCCCAGGATGCAAACTTAGGAGGCAACTCTAGATCCCGCAACAACCTGGCCATTGAGCCGATAGAGTAATTGGAATCGTGCGAGAATAGATCCACGCCGTAATGCGCATAGCACACATCGCCGTGGCCATGTGCAAGCATACCAGTAACAGAAACGTGAAACTTCACAAGGCCATCAATCTCTTTGCTCTTGTGGGAGAAAACCGGAGAAGCCGTTTTCGCGTGGTCCATCTTGTCATGCATGATCATGAGACACTCGTGGGGGATGTTGAAAGATCGGGTGCGGTTGGCGTAATACAACTCTTGGTCCGCACGCGCAAGAGCCAGATGCTTGTCTAACCTCTTAGCCCAGAGCAATGCTTGCTGGGATCCAGCTATTGATCCCTTCCGCAGAGAATGATATTTGTCGCACGTTGCGCACCAAGCAAAATTGTCACCTGGTTTCTTTGCGTCGAACTAATTGAAGGTGGATGTTCTAATCTTGCTCAAGTTTGAAGGCAAGACATCCTTCAACCCAAACGCTGCATTCACCCTGTTCAGTTCGGGAATGGTGTCTTTCCACTGAAAGGTTGCCGGCAAAATCATGGAAACGACTTTCTCCCCGGATTTCAACGTCCTCGTGCGGTGGGGCATGTGGTCCGCGGATTTCTCTAGAATACATTGCAGCGTGGCAGTTGCTTGAACGGTGTGATTTCGAGGCTTCCGGATTCCCGAATTTCCATGAGGATGCGCTTGGCGCCCCTGCACCGCGTATGCTTGATAACGGTAGAATGTTGCTTCGGGGACACCTGCAATATGCATCCATGCTCGCATGCAAACATCAATACCTTCGATTGTCACCACCCTCCGGTTTTGAGAATCACAGTGAATCTGCCGATGGATGTCCATCTTCATGTGGAATCTGAACTGGAATACGTTCGCGGTGCCTTGATACATACATTCGCGGAAGGCACGAATCTTATCCCTCGGAAAGGGTTGAACGCAATTCTTGCTGCAACAAACTTTGCAAGAGACAGAGTTGATAGAGTCTTGAGTAAGGAGTTGCTGCGATATGATGGAAGTCTCCCGGGGTGGATTCCTCACTATACTGGTATATCTCGACGACCTAGCAGAGGAGTGTTGCGTGAGACTAGCTTGGCGACGGTTGTAGTTGTCGCGAATTTCATGATCATGGAGGCTAGCTCCATTGATATGGACAAGCCGAATCGGCCAACCCCGCAACAAGTACCTTCACTCGCGAGGGATGTCAACCTCTGTGTGACTCCGGACTATGTGAACAGCAACCTGAGAGTCTCCAAGTGGTTTGTTCGCACCGAGGACAAGGTCTGAGCTCACACTATGACAAGTTCCGTCCCCAACATGCAAGCCATCGTCATTGAACAGAGCTACACACAGAGTATTCCACTGACGTCCCGGAATGCCTTCACAATCCAAAACCTCGACGTTGAGTGTGTGTTGGGTTTCAGCTTTGTCGTCCGAGGAGTCGATACCAGCAATGGACATACGAGCAGGGTCCATGGAACGAGTAGAGGACCTGAAGATACCTGAAAGATAGCAAGCCCTCAGGTTAGAGTATAGAACATTGGAGATGGCTCCCCATATGCTTGATTAGCTCGACGCGAGCTAAATCACAAGAGGGATTCGGAAGATGTACATACGGAACTGGAGGGATTCGAAAGTAAAAGGGTGGATACTTCTGGAGTCCCAAGCGGAGGGCTATGGTCAATCTTCAAATTTCGTTAAAGTCGACTGGACCTAATCTATCTTGACCATGTCTCAATCCAGATCTGTAGAGACATTGATTTGATTATCATCTCTACTTTGTCGGATCGAGCTAACTTAATGTGAAGGTTTTCCTATTCCCTCCGGTGACTTGATGAACGTACGAGGAAGGGTACCTCAGTTGAGCTCGACATGGGCTGTGTTGAAATATAGGAATGAGAGATATGACTCACATCTGGGATTTGAACAGAAGATAACTATCAGGGGTAGTTTAGGTCGAGTCGACCTCAAATGCGGATACAGCAGACCCATACGGAAGGGTATCGCTCATATAAGATTTAAGTGTCCTCTCGATTTAGGTCGCCTCGAGCTAAATGGAGGAGAATAGATGGCACGGAATACAACATAGAATGTTTATAGAAAGGAAGGGCTCAATATACTTTAGATTGGTTCGACCTGAAATTGGATTATCACACTCTATGCCATCTACGGAGTTCAGCTCGACCCGAGCTGAATATACCACAATAATCCAGGTGATCAAGTCTGGAATACTCGATTGATTTAGGTCGAGTCGACCTAAACGCGACGATAAATCTCACTCCAGTGCCAGGCTATAATATCGTAACGGAGGTGAAAATTAGGTCAAGTCGACCTAAACTGGAGGATCTCCCTCGCTCCATTAGAGGGCTAGTTTCAGCTAACGTCGGTGCAAATTAGGTCGAGTCGACCTAAACTGGAAGATGAATATCGCTCCAGTACAAAGCGTAATGTAGGTAACGTTGGTTCCAATTAGGTCGACTCGACCTAAACTGGAGGATGACTCTCCCTCTTGTACGAGGCGAGATATTCAGGTCGAATCGATCTAATATGTCCCGGAATTTACGGCGACAATAACGGGAAGCAACGGCATGTACATTCTGCATTTCGAATCGAAGCAACAGCAACTGCATTGAGGGTTACAAATGAAAGCTACTCCAAATACAATTGTGGGAAAGAAGGCGCCGTCCGAATCATTACAATAATATAATAGTATGAGATGCAAACTGAAAATGAACCCTATCTAAATCATGCGCGCTAACCCTAGAACTTGAAGTTCTGGATACGTAGTGACCCCTTACCGGAATACGTCGCGGACACATCGCCTTTTGACACGATTTTACAGCCTCAGCCCGCAACTACACGAAGTCTCCTCAAAGCCTAAGCAAAAGAAAATCCTCCCTTTGACCATGTGAGAGTACAAGAACCGGTGTGGTGGAGTGCGCGAACGGAGGAGCATGAGCACGCAATAAAACGAGAAAAGGAATACTTCAATGGCACTTCAACATTTATAGACAATAAGGGGAGAACGATGTGGCGGGAAGAACAAGGGAGAATTTGAACCGTCGTTTCTCATCCACTAAAAAATCGCATCATCCTCAAAGTTCGGTGGACTTTACAACTGTGGAGGAAGAAAGCTTATTGAAAATATACGCGACAATAATAGATTTCTATACAGTACTTGAATACTTTATTCAAATATAGATTCCATCCCTATGTAACAAGAACATTGAAACGGAAAATTCTTTAAAAATAAAATAAAATTAAAAATTAAAAAAAATAAAAAAAATAAAAAATAAAAAAAATAAAAAATAAAAAATAAAAAAATAAAGGCGTAAAAAAAAAGAGCGGAAAATTCTACAGTGAGTTATTGCTCTATATTAAATTGTAGATCATAATAATAATATTATTCAAAATGCACTTTGTTGGTTTTGTCGAAAGTACAAACGTAGTTGACAATAAAATAACCACCTCGGGGAGGGAGCTTCCTGTAAATTTCATGTACGATTTTAGGGTATTTAATCAAGTGCTACGAAGTGATTTTGCATATTCTAGTATTCATAATTTAGTTATGGTATATTCTAAGAATATCCCTAGAATATTCTCTAAGTTATTTTAAAATACCCTATATTACTTCTATAAATTTATAATATTTATCAAAAATGAAAAAAAGACACCCAAAATTTGTTCTCATATAGTTATCAAAATTCTCGACATTCAATCCCCCGAGGTAACCACTAAACATATCGGTAAACATCATCAGAAACTACTATTTATAACTTAGAGGTATTTCCGTTAAAATTAAATTTAATGTGTTACTTCATTGTCTTAATATTTAGTTTAAAAGCATTAATCACGTTAATTACAAAACATTGAATAATATATTGAATAGATATATGGAAAATTTAAATACATACAAGCATTTTAGAGAATATTAAGTGCAAATAATTCACATGTAATTATACATTAACATGAACGTGTAGGTAGTGCAATACATATTTGGCGTTATTAAAGTACGTGAATTATCAAATAATCGGAACATTAGGAATAGATTTAATACAACTGACAAAAATCTTGAAAAATCTATAAATATTATTAAAACTATGGGCATTACAGACACCATGCCTGCAAATATACATTTGGTAATTACCAAAGGCAAGATGTCTAGCACACATATTAAAATGACTTTGACATAAGTCACACATTCATTTGCGCGTCTCACGGTTCAAAGTGGTACCCATATCAACCTATAATTTTCCTAATCCTAATTATTGCCATATTCTTATTTTTATTGTCAATACTGCAAATTCTTTAAATGAAAATTAATGAATATTAGTATTATACGGTGATAGCAGAAATTTAGGGACTCTAAGTAACTAAAGTCATAAATGTCGTATAAGTAGCTTCTAAATGCATGATCATAATTAAACAACAAGTTGTAATAAAACATATTTAATTTGTGAAATGCATGATTATTACATTGAAGTCATGCAAGTGTTTAGGGTAACTTACTATTTTTTACGTGTAAATAACAACAGAAATCACAAATTGTTGTACTTTATGGGGCCTCAATCCTAAATGTCAAGTGATTATGATCTAAAAGCATGATAAAAAGAAATGCACAAGTTGTAAATAAATTTTAATACGCCAAAAGCATTAAATTACTCTACCCTAAACTCTAACCGATGATTATTTGGACAAAATAATTATCAGATATGCTAAACTTCATCCGCTCATAACTTCTACGATTCACGTCCAAATATTAAATACAAAATCATTTTAATCTCATCTCCATGCAGTCCACTTCGTGAAACCAAAATCGTTAAAAGCATGACTAAATTGTAAATATTTAATATTTCATGACTTTCGAATGATACAACTCTATATCACCTAAATAATCTAGAAATTTCGTGAAAATTAAGACATTATTATTAGAATCACAAAGGTCTAAATTGAAGGTTTAGGGTAAAATGATCCACAATTATATTATAAAACGTTTAAGGTAATATATTAAAGTATGTGTCAATGAAATCATCATGATTCTACATTTAATACATTGGTTCAACCACTATAGGATTCGAAATACTTTGATTCATTTAAATACATTGATTCACGCCATAGTCCCTCTCAATAGCTTTCCAAATATATATGATACTCTTTCAAATGATGAAGTACGTGCATGTTACAGATGGATGAATTATGAGAAATCTTAAACTTCATCCGCTCATACCTGCTACGATTCATGTTTGAATTTAAAATACCAACTGAAGCAAATTATTTTCATGAGATCTTCATGTAGTGTGAATTATTTTTAATTGAGATTTGTATTCGAGGTTAGCTTCATGTGTGTGTGATCTGATCTAAAAGGAAACAATTCTTGAAAATATTATACCTCATTTTGTGTTCCAATGTTTCACCTATAATTATGAAGTTTTTACAGACTCTAAAATTGTTTTTGAATGAAAGAATATACTCATAAAATCAAACATCTAAATTTTTTTCAAAAATCACAACCCCTACTAACAGTACTACATTATAAGCTGTCACAACAGATTTCATCCAGTTCTTATATAATTATATCTTATTCGTAATCAAATTACTGAATGGTTTTTTATTATATGTTTCTAATTTTTTAGAAAAAATATTAGTGATAGCAATCATAGATTTAATCATATGAATAGAATCTAAAATTCAAAATGGGATCGTATAATAACTTTTATTTATACATCAAGATCCGAATATTCATGTTAGTTGCATTTTATAATACATCGTTAGAGAACTACCTAAACGGGACAAAGGTGAGGGCATTTAGGGGCTACAGAATTTGGAATTAAGATTGAAGTCAAGATTGGTCCAAAAGATACCTTCTATTCTAAAAACTCAATACAATAGCAATGATCATAAAAGATTGTACTTCTTCACATTTTGTAAATAGAATGTTTTAAAACACTATGACCATATTCTGATGTTCAAGTTTGTGTATTTGAGAGAACCCTATTATGACTCTAATAAAAGAAACGAATTATTTCCAAACAGCAGTAGAACGTGCGTTCCCGTCTTTCTATAAATTATAACTATTAAAAAAAGTTCAGAAAAGTAAATAAATCCTGATAAGGTGTATGAATATATGTATATATGTATATATATATATATATATATATATATATATATATTCATACACCTATTTTTCTACATATATGTATATATTCGATTATATATAGTACGCGGAAGTCAGGGTCAGCACTTTCATGTCGAATAATTAATAAAAGTTAAAACAGTGAAGGTCGACACTTTCAAAGGTAAGCATTAAGAAATTTGCTATTGACAGATATCAATAATTATTTTCTGCCCGCTAGTAAACGTTTTATAATTATATTTTTTTCTCTGCCATTTTTGCTGAGTGTCATGTTTTCATCCAGTTCATAGTGTTTGTTTTTGACGACTTTTTGTTGACTTCATTTTTGATGATATCGACAAAATTCTTCCTATTAATTTTTAAATTTTTATCGGCAATTTTGTTTATAAATTATTTTCTGCCAACCCTGCCTTCAAACGTACAATATATATATACATATATTAATATAATAAATATAAATGTATATATATGAATATAAATGTATATATATATGCGGATATACTTGTATATATACATATATATATATATACATGTTCATATACAAGTTTTTGCTGAGTGGCCGTAGCCCTGCCCATAGTCCTGACCGTTGCCCGCTGCCCGCTGCCCAGTGGAGTCGACTTAATATTTTATTTTTATTTTTTCGGCATTTTTATAGTGTATTATGTTCTACCAACCCTACCTTGCATGTATATATATATATATATATATATATATATATATATATATACAAGTTTTCGATGCTCGTAGCCCTCGTTGCCCGCAGCCCCACTTTGCCCGCAGCCCGATGTACAATTTTCTGGCCTGCTGCCCAAGGAATTCGCCCCTCTCACGACTAGGGTCTCAATCTTGGTTGGGTTTTTGCCCGTCGGCCTCGTTTTCTGTCTCTAGCTTTGATTTTATTGTGATAGGTAGAGAATTTAATCTCATCTCCATGCAGTCCACTCCATGCAGACCGCTAAAATCTAAGTAGGCTTTCTAAAGTGACTTGCATAGAGATCATCCAACTGAAGGTAGGGTCCCAAAAATATACGTACTAATAATTATACATGTACTAATATACATATATATAATGTACGTATATATATATATATATACGTACATATACATGTTATTTTTTTTTCCTAGTATATATATAGTACGTGCAAGGTCAAAATTTCAAATGTAAGTATTTTAGTAATCGGGTATTAATAGATATCAATAATTATTATCCGGCTGCTAAACATTTTATTTTAAATTTTTGTCTACAATTGGTACAGAATTAATAGGCTTTCTAAGGTGACTTGCATAAATATCATCCGAGGTTGTATGAGAAAGTTACAGAGTTTGGAATCTGTTCGTGATTGAGTTTCAGGACGCTAGGACGTTCAGGAGATAATGTAGATATTAGAATAAGTATTTCACTGAAATTATTTGAACAACACAATATTGTACAAATATATATACCTGTTTTATATTTTTGTATATATATACACACACACTCACACACACACACACACACATATATATATATATTTATATATATATATATATACATGTACGGTCTATAAGATTTCGCTGCACGTAGTCCTCGTTGCCCAGAATGTAGGATGTGCTAAAACACGAACGATAATGACAGTTGCCAGTCTATGACATTCTTGAGTAAGAGCTCATGTAAGAGAACAAATTTAACCCTTAAAGGTCCACAAGCCCGTTCCAACCAGTCTTATTCAACAATATTCCATTGTATTTGACATGATTCTATACCTCCCATGGGTTTAAGATAAAAAGTGAAGTTAACCCTTAAAGGTCCAAATTGGCCATTCCGGCCAGTATTATGTGGCCGTATTTCATTGTATTTGAAATGGATCTACACCTCTTATGAGTTTCATATCAAAAGCAAAGTTAAAATTCATGTCTACATGATCTTAAAAGCTGTTGGGATCTCAATTTGGAACTTTTTACTTACAACAAATGTTAAATATATGGCAACGTATATACTATGCCCTAAACTCTTTAAGGGTAAAAATGCAGGTCAACATGATTTTAATGAGCTACCGTAGTACCATAGCAAGTGCGTCCTAAAATAATTCTAAAAATAAAAAACTTAAAAATTAGAAAGTTCTGAAGATAGAAAAACGAAAATAAGATAAATTAGTTTTTGAAATTTTTTTTTATTTCTAAGCTATTTAAGGTCATTTGTACTGTTTTTTGCTTAAAAACAAAAATAGAGAAATTCAGTTTTTTAGAGGCGAACCTTATTTTTTAGGACCATTCTTTTAAACCACATGCGTATACATATATATATGTACATATATGTATATATATTTAAAATAAATATGTATATATATGTGTATATATATATATATATATACATATACGTATGTATATACATGTATATATATACATATATACACATGTATATATATGTATATATAAATCTATATACATGTATATATATACAGGGCTCCCAGCCCGTAGCCCTGCCCGGCCTGCCCGGGGGGGGGGGGGTGTCGTCTCTCCCGCGGCTAGGGTTTGGGGCACAGATTGAGAGTTCCACGTTTGTTTTGTCACTGCTTGTGTGTTATTGTCGCTGCTCGTTTGTTCCTTGTTTGTGTTCGTGTTCTTCTCCGTTATTGTCGCTGCTCGTTTGTTGCTCGCTGTGTTCGTGTTCCTCTCCGTTTTGCTCCGTTTAGGGTATAAGTTTAGTGTCCGTTTCTCTCCGTTTTGAACAAATTGTGTTTGTGTTCACTCGCAGTGTTTGTGTTTGTGTCTCCTCCCTTCGTTACTGGTAACATAAATAACTTTATCATGTATTTTGTCAAAATCAACAAAAATAATTTAAAAAAAAAGCCAAACATAAAGTCGGAAAAAAAACAAACTCGGTACTATTCCGGCCCAAAGGCGCTTAACTTCAGGATTCTGATGGAATGTGGTGTAGTAGCCTTGGTATGACCGCATCACGGCTGTCAAGGGAGTTCAAGAGATTTTAACCGGGAGCCTGAGTCCCAGGAGTACGAGTCCCGTACAAAAATATATATATATATTTATAGTGCCGGCTGCCCGCCCTGCCCGAGAGGGTCGTCTCTCTCGCAGCTAGGGTTTTTGACTCATTCTCCTTGTTTCCGCTCTTCATTGTTCTCCGCTTCTCCTTGTTTCCGCTTGTCGTCGTTTCCTGTGCTAGTTTGTGTTTCTCTCTTGTGCGCTAGCTAGATTTCTTGTGGTTTTGTGATTCTCTTTGTTGTTTCTATTGTGACTGTGTGTCTCGTTCGTGTTTCTCTTGTCAGAAGGAGATTTTTTGGGGCTTTAAGTGTCGTTAGTGAGCTACTGCAGTTTGCTTGTTGTTGTTGTTGTTTTCTTGTGTATTCTTGGATTAGTGTATGTGTGGAGCTCTTTGCAGCGTCAGTTGCCTAGGATTTTAGGGTTTGTTCAACGTCCGAAGTTTGGTGACAGTGGAGGACGCTGCTGACGCAAGTCGGTGATGTGGAGGCCGCAGAAATTTCAGTGGTGACGGTGGAGGGATTCAAAGTCGTCAAGTAATTCTCAACTCGTTTCATATCTCTTGTTCTTTTAGGTAATTGAGGATCCAGTGTAGTGGTGCATAGCCGTTCTTAGTTGATGGAGTGATTTGTCTAGGTTTGGGTGCTCAAGAACGAGACCTCAACGCGCTTAGGGTTTAGGGTGATTATTCATGTTAAAAACGTGCTTATTCAACGTGCTTAGGGTTTAGGGTGACAAATGTTCCTATTCTGTGTTTGTGGTGTGATTATTCATGTTAATTCTAGTGTGTTTGGGGGCAGTTCAATTGCAGGCTGTAAGACAACATAGTAATTGCACACATTGAATGTAGCATGTGATGTTGGTTGAATCATGCTCATATAGCATGTATGTTTTCGTGCTAGATTTCAGTAGCTGATTTTTGTTTTTGAATTTAGCTTCAGGTCCAGTCAAAGTAAGGATTGATAGATTTAGAGCTCATTTTTGATTCTATGGTTGGTGATGCATGGCCAGTCTTAGTTGATGGAGTGATTTCTGAATCTATCATCTTACATTCAGAGATTGATAGCTATTTTCTTTATTATATGGGTGGATTTGTAATGCATGGTTGTTTTCTTGTGCTGTCTTACCCAGACCTTGAATGTAGCATGAATTCTGATTTCTGAACTGTATGCATGGATTTTGGTTTCTTTACTGGTGCATGGGTTGTTGGTGCATGGATTTTTGTTGCACGGCCGTTTTCAGTTGCTACAATGAGTTCTTTTGTCTATAAATTCAATTCACTAATGTGGGAAATGTTGAAATTTTCAGATTGTTTATTTCGGCCATCGGAGCAATAATTTGTAACTATCAAAGTCATATTCCATAAGATTAGGTGAGTTTTGTACTAACTGTTTCATTCTTCTGTGCGCAGTTTCATTTATCACTTTCATTGAGTTGTGCAATAAATGGAATGTCTACCTGCAATAGTTTTAGGCTTCCTCTGTTTTGCTATGTTTAAGCACAATGGTTTTTGGTTAACTTGCATGTGACAGACGGTAGTTTAGGTCGACGTCAGTTTAGGTCGATGTCAGTTTAGGTCGAGCCGACGTAAATGGACATAGAAACTCTCGTAAGAGACAGTAATTTAGGCGGACTCGAGCTAAATACACACAGAAACTCTTGCTAGAAAAGTTACTTCAGATCGACCTGACCTAAAATTCACCACTAAATGCCACATATCAGCTCGAATCGACCTAAATTGCAGTCCATTTAGGTCGATCCGACCTAAATTACCATATCTCATAATCAATACAAAGAAAACCTGGAAGAGAACATAAGGATGAAGGATTCTCCCCATCCAGCAGATCAAGTCCAATCGACCTGAATCCGCAATTATAGATCATAGTTGTCAAATTATAGAGTAGAATGTCTAGTATATTAAAATGTGCCATGTGCTAATTTAGATAGATTCGGCCTAAATTGCCCTAAACTGCAATAGAATTGCAGTCTATTCAGGTCGACCCGACCATTTGGCTCACAACCGGGCCTCCAGAAGACCTCTCCTGTTTGATAAAGTTAACGCACGGAGAACATGGTTGAAGAAAAACAAATGGTGGCGATCATCCCGCCCAACTCAGATTGGGCAGCAAAGGATAAAAATTTGAAAAACGGTATGGAGAAGATGAAGACGTGGAGCCTGCTAAGAACAACCCGCGAAGTGTCCCTTCGTAGTTTCCTTTCGAGCTGTCATTCTTGATGGCGCCAAACACAACCACGTTCTTTACAATTTCCTCTTTACAATTGGATCTTTTCTGATTTATCTTTTGTTTTCCAGTTCTGGGGTGAGGTCTATTGTAGCGTGAGTTCGGTTGTAGCTTTCTATGTTTTCTGTAAGATGAGGTCGGTTTTCGAGCTCTCGTGTTTAACGATGGTCCTGTAGCTGGTGTTTAATGAAGTTCTCTGTAGCTCGTGCAGAATTGTTGTAGCTTGGGTAGCTATGGTGTGATTGTTTTTGTACTGTTGCTCGTGTAAGATGGAAGAGAAATCAAGTTACAAAGTTTCTGCTACGGTTGGTAGAAAGTACGCGCCTCTTGTGAACCGAAGTCGCATGCTCCATGAGCAAACTCCAAAATCTGAGTTCCCTCGTTTGCGTGCGAGTGGAGCAACAAATTATGATCTCTGGTTAGATGGTTCAATATATCCATGCCGACGGGATACAATGAGGCGTCCAAGCTTTCGCAATGTCTCTGAGTTGTTGGAATTTGTCGGAGAGGGAAAACAAGGTTTGCTTGGCTATGTCGAGAGTTTCTCAAACCCAGATAGTACGTTGCATTTTCGTCTAGATGAGGCTAGCAGAGAAATTGCTAGACTACAGCAGCAGGTAAGGTCTCTCACGGAAAGTGTAGATGAGAGAGATCGAATGTTACAATTCACAAGAAAAGAGAGCCTCACTTGTGAGAGATTAGCTGTAGAGAACAGAGAGAAAATATTAGTTAATGAATCCCTCGAGAGTGAAGTTATTTTGCTGAGAGGCGAGTGTGCACGTACAAAAGGAATTTGTGATGAAACCTTGAGCAGATTGAACGACATTACAGTTCAAAGTGTAGAAGATTGCGTGCAAACAGAAGTAAACTGTTGGATTGAGATTGAGTCCGAAAGGGAAATTCATGAACAAAGAGTGAAATTGATTGAGATTAAATTGAAGTCTACAACTGCAATGCTGAGAAGACGTGAGAAAAGATTGCAGAACTTAGTGAAGACTCCTTATAGATACCGTACTATTGTTTGTCAAAGAAAGGATTTGGCCTCATTGGCGCCAAGAGGCGGGCATTTTAAACGAATGCTTAGACTGGCAAGATCTGTCATTATTCCTACCACTTCTAGAAATATGCAGTCCGAGAATCAACATACTGGAAAACGTCAACGTCTATGCGGAAGCAAATACAGTCAGGAGCAAACTGGAAAAGCTTTGTCATGCATGTTCTCGCAAACGGAGGTCGGTGTAATGTGTGATGCGGCACGGCAGACTGCGATCGGTGTTTGCATAGCAAATCAATACATGGATAAGATATGTCATAAAGTTGGTCCGTATGAAATACAAGAGGCCTGCGATCGAAACGGCATTACAACAAAAGCCTGGAATGGCCTCTACAAGACATGGAAGGGAGCAGTCAAATCTACTGGACGAGGACTTTGCATTGGACTTCCAAATCCTCATCAAGTGTGTTTACTACCGTAGGTTGGTAACACCTTGAGAAAAAATGAATTGCTAAAACTTATGCCCAATTTTTAGTAAATTCCAGCACATATTTGCCCAAATAAACAATAATTAAAATTGAAAATGCTCAAATCATGGAAGTTTATAGAAAATTTATGACCCGGTAATGAATGAAAATTTTCAGGTTATCCATCATATTTAACATTTACAGTATGATGTGCCCATTTTTTATTTTTAATTAAATTTAAAGATGTGGGAAATCTCTTTTTTTTCCCAATACTTTTTTCCAACTTTTATTAATTATTGAACATTGAGGTGCCCAAGGTGCTAACCAACCTTCAGTACCTGCAGGGCACCGGGCAGGGCACTGTTTAATTTTTCTTTTGCATGACTGCATGCATGCTGTCTCTGATTGAGTCTGCTCATTCAATTTGCAAGTAAATATAACTTTAAATATATGATGAATCTATCTTTGAATTTATGCCAGGTATGTCTAGCTCGACATGCTCTAAATTTAAAGCTACAGGAGTATGTTGGACACTACGATCATATTGACAGCGTAATAGAGGTCAGTGCTACAAATAAATCGAAGGACAAGAGTACCGTGAAGGTCACTTTGAGTGAGTTTAACTCTTTCTTCGCCGACGTGGAGCAAGTGCAGCGAACAATGGTTCACTTGTACGATATCACACCTGTAGGTAAGGAATTCAATTAACCTCTCTGTTGTTGATTGTGAGTAGTATTAAGATTTTGAATGAAATTTAAGTTTTCAATTTCTAACAAGACTCTCTCGTCAAAACAAGTTGAGATTGCTTGAAGTTTTGAGGTTGCTTTTAGGTCCACCTCAAAGCAACCTCAGAACATGTTGCAGTGGTTTCAAACAGAGAGAGAGAGGAACTTTGGCCCAAAGGGCTAGCGTGAAAGAAGAGTCTGTTGGGGGAAGTGCTACCAACTTGGCCGCTAGGACCAAGATGGCGCATGCTACCCTTGATGCCCTCTTTCAAGGGTAAACTCTATAGTCACAAAAGTACAAGTAATAAGTAACAAGAAACAAGTAAAATTTGCATTTTGACTGGGTTTGTATGTTTATGTGGAAAGTTGTGTGCTGGATGGTCACTCCTTTAAGTTGGAGGTTTCAAACATGTTGAAGTTCAAACGTTGAAATTGTTTTGAGGTTCAACAGTTGTTGAAATTCAAACGTTGTTGAAGTATAAACATTTGAACTTCAAAACAACTTCAACGTTTGAACTTCAAAACAACTTCAACGTTTGAACTTCAACAACGTTTGCACTTCAACAACGTTTGAAACAATTTCAATATGCTTTGAGGTTGCTTTGAGGTCCACCTCAAAGTAGCCTCAAAACATGTTGACGTTGTTTTGAGGTTGTTATGATAAAAGCAATCTTTAATCATTGGTTTTTCTTGTTTTTTATAATTTAAAAAAAAAAATAGTTGGTAAAAAAAGTATGAGAAAAATCTGCATTAAATTCCATTGAACATGACATTGAAATTAACCCTTAAAGGACATGGCTTTCCTGATTCCCACACCCAAAATATCTTTTAAACTCTATTTTAAGCATGACTTTCTTTTTAATTTACTTTGGTTCTATTTTAATGAAATATAAATATCTCAAATATGCTTGGTTTGGCATTTAAAAACACCCATTTGGTTCAACGAAGTAAAAGTTATGAGTGAGATTCTCCCCAAATGTTGAAAAACCTGTGGAGCTTGCTATGTCTTGAAAGGGTTAAAAAATGTTTGACTGATGAATTTTTGTGTGATTGTAGAACTAGATGGAAAGCCTTTAATCTTTATTTTGAAACTTGACGAAGCTGAAATCATCCACGAGCAGAAATTAGAGCGGGTATCGATCACACTCATGAATCAAGCTCTAGATCCACGGTTTGTCAAAGGTAGCTCTAAATACTTCTCTGTTCAGTCAGAGAGAGAAATTTGGCCAGTGGTAGCCTTTCAAGTACCACGGGAGACTCATGAAATATTGTCCTGGGTATTTTCGAAAACAAAGATTCCTAACTTCATCAAAGCTCAAGGGAAGGGTCAAATGTTACATGTCCCTGGTGTTGGATCCTTTGCCGTAGAAGGGCATTTAGCTTGCGACATGAAAACGATAAAGTGTCTTTATAGACTCAAAATGGGAGCCAAGAGTTTGCAGTCATGCATATACTGCAATCAGGAGCGGGTGAAAGGAAAGGTGGTTACCCATGAAGAAGTAGAGAAGTCAATGAGTAGCAAGCAAAAACACAGCTGGACAGATGGCTTATTCTCTTCGGACATCGATGCAGAGCCAGTATCAGGTGCCGCAACGGGAGACCGATGGAAACCTATCTTCGATATACCATTGAACCGTGTTCATCTTTGCACTCTTCATGCTCTCAATCGAATAGTGGAAAAATCTGTTCACCTTCATTTTATGAACGTATGGACAAACCGAAACACCACTACACAGCAAGCGGCAATTGACGAGATGGAGAGAACAATTAGCATGACCGGTGCTCATGGAAGTAACGTAAAAACATTTAAAGATGATGATTTGTCAGGCAAGGTGAACAGTGTACCGAATAAACCATCCTTTAGCGGGGCAAATGCTCAGAAAATTTTCCAAAAGAACCCCTTCGACCTTTCAGAGCATCCTAGAAAACTGTATGTTGACCTTGTCAACTCTGAAAAAAACTTCATGCGGAAGGGAAAAGCAAAGCAAGAGAAACTAGATCCGTGGATTGCTTTAGATGCCCTAGTACCGTACTTTTCAGGTCTCTCTCTTAAGGAAGAACAATCTGCTACTGATTTCAAACAAAAAGTTGAAGACTGGGGTCAAAAATTCTTGACTGCCTTTGGAGAATATCATGTGACACATTACATGGTAACATCTCAAATACAAAACTTTGATTGATTTAATAGTAAACTCAAAGTTATTGATTACAAACTGTGCAAAGATAAAGTAATTTACATTGTTTGTTTTCTTCTTGCAGCATGCTATAATCCGTCACGCTCCTTTCTTTGTGGAGAGATATGGTAGTCTGGCAGTGTGGTCATGTCAAGGGATGGAAAATTCCCATCACGCTCCCAAATCTGCATACCATCGCCACACGCAACACGGTGGAGGTAAGACCAAAAAAAGCCCTCTCGTCCAAACCTTCCAACATTGGTATCGAATAATTGCTCACAGGTTTCACAACAAGGAGGCAGTTGTCGATGAATGTCAATTTGACGTATTGAGTACAGAAGAAGCTGTGGCTGCAAGGCGAGCTGCATCCTTGAATTCAGCTGCAGCTGCACATACAGCTCTCTGGAGGGCGAAGTGTACTTGCGTTGGCAGCAAGTATGTCCCCAATTCTTCACTATCTGAAGACCAAACTTCGATGGTAGATACCGATTGAAAGTTTAACAAATTTCTCTAGAATTGGGGGACAAGTTTAAGTCTTTTAGGAGGGAGTACCATCGCCGCTGTATGTTTTTTCTCATTCCTCATATTCACCTTCACTACTTTGTTGTTGACGTCTAGTATCCACATTTTGAAATCGGTTTCTGCTGCTGGTCCAATCTACATACTAATCTCTTGTCTAATGTCAGAAAAGGACCACGATAAGCCTACATCAATATCTTGATTGTAGTTTCCTATTTCGCAATGTAGAGTGACTGGTATCTCTAGTTCTGATTGATCAATTGCCTCCCATGTACCCGAGGCTATCCTCCTATATCGGTTATATATAAAAGTAGCATACAAAGTGGATCTGCCAATGTGGTATCGGAAAGATAAAGAAGCATGATCAACTCCTACTCTAATAAAATCCGGTCCATCTGTGGTCTTACTATCCCAACCACTGTCCATTAGTGATGCACACAACTCCTTTGAAGCTTGTTTGAAAACAAACATTGTTGGGGTTTTGTGCATATTTTCCTCTGCAATAGCAAATAGGTCTATGAAGACACCTATCGGGACAAACCATGACAAATGAGTTATTTTACTGCTTGTGCTTGGTTTCATCGATTCTTGAAAATCATGCCAGAATTTTGTCCTGAACGCCTCACTAGTTGCCATATCCGGTAATGGCCATTCAGAGGAGTGAAACGGAGGAAGGGGGATTGGTATTAGTTGTCCATATGTTGCTGGGAGATCAGCAAGTTTAAATGCGGCATTATAAAAAAAAACACTATCATCTAGTAGCTCTTTGTAGGAACGTGACCCACGAATTGCTTCCCCAATCTCCGCATGCAGTACTACGATAACTCCTAATATGCTTTTGGGATCAATCCAATCTTCGTAGCCAGATGGATACAAATCTGTGCATGCAATGAAAATTTTATTGAGCTAAGCTGAGGGTTTTGTAAACAAGTCAAGTCAATTGAAAATCAATTCACTTGTAGAAAACTTTGTTAGATATAACATAAAAATGTCACATTGATTGTGTTATGGATAAACAATAAAACGTGAAAATTGTGTAACCTTGTTTATCCATAACACATTCAACGTGGCATATCATTCTATGTTTTCTTTAACAAGGTTTGCTACTAGTGATTGCAAGCAAGTCAATTGGAAAAAAAAAAAAAAAAAAAAAAAAAAACTTCTGAAATTGCAAACAAGGCAATTGAAAAAAAAAACTTCTGAAATTGCAAGCAATTGACTTCAAGCTGGTGAGGACTTACAATTAATTGCTGTTGTTTGAACATTTGGTATTGTTGGGTCAAGACATAATTGGCGATACATGTACGCATGGTTCACCAACACAGATGCAACACCCCCCGACCTATTCAATCGAAACTTCACTACTCTGGCCTTATAACTTCCTGTAATATTTGTGCCACTGTGCCTCATTGCATCCCTTGCATGACCTCCCCTATTCCCCGGGTTTAAACAGACCCAAGAATTAACCTCCACTTTGAGCGGTACCCAATTCCCTTCATCCTGCTCAATAAATAAAATCACCCTTGCACTTTGCTTTCTGGATTCATGGCAAACCTCACAAACCCTAGCGCTCACAAACACAGACGCTCACAAACACAGGCGCTCACAAACCCTAGCGCTCACAAATGCTCATCAGACTCTCACGACATAAAACACATTCATCAAACCCTCGTGAAAAGAAACACCGCTCAAGTTCTCGCGCAACAAGTACCATGCGTCAACAGTTGAAAAGCAAGGCGTTTTATGCGCGAAAGGCTTCAGATTGTGTCTGCCAGCAAAGTTGTTACTGGTTGGTCAAAATCCCTCTCCATGATGTTCTGTACGATGATCTCCCAGGTCAGAACAACTTCGGGCAGACTAATCAATACGTTTAATTGTGTTTGGGCAGCGATGCAAAGTCGAGGTCTTCTGGAGGCCCGGTTTTGTGCCTAATGACCTAAATTAAAATTACTTATTTTCAATAGAACGAAAACCTAGAATAACATCAATTAGAAACGACCTAAGTTACCCCAAGTGCAATAAAATTGCAGTCCGTTTAGGTCGACCCAAACTAAATTACCATATAATATAATCAATTGATAACGGTAAGCAAGAAAAAAACTCATTCAGGTCGAGTCGACCTGAATGATTGATCATAATTAAAAAACTCATTCAGGTCGAGTCGACCTGAATGGCCCAAAACGTCCTGCCCCCAAGCCGGGACGAAGCTCTCAAAATCCCACAGAATCCCCTTGAACCTAAAGTATACTCATAGGAACCACAAATTATATCCGTAACTCCTAAATACCCAAAGTCCTTCACTATAATTAATATTTAGGTCCGATCGACCTAAAGAGTCCTAGTTAAAGAACTATATGTATGATACATATGAAGTGTACTACAACCATATAACATTCAAGCCAGTCTAATATTCAGCTCGTCCCGAGCTAAATTATGATGTGGTACTCATCGAACTAGACGTCCTAGTTTCTAGCCACTGGTGATCATGCATGATAAAATTGGTATTTAATGAAGAGGCATGCGGATATCTGTGTCGCACATTTTAGCTCGTACCGACCTAAATCTTTGTCTGTCCACGCTGTGAACAGAATGGCAACAGAGAGGAAGACACCAAAGGAACAAGCCAGGCCAAACTTCCAGCTCTACTACGAGAGGGCAGCTCATCAGCCACACGCGGATGATGACCAGACGGGCGACGACCTGGTGAACATTGGGGAGTTCTGGGACATGAAAGACCAGGACTTGCAATAGTTCTGGAGCCTACACATGATAGGGAATACACGAGACATTTGTTTGATAACAAAGGCCAAGAATGCGCCGGCCTTCCTGCCTCTTTCATACCACGAGAAGATCAAGGACATCAGCGCGGCTGAAGGATCCAAGATTATGTTTCATTGCGTCACAACGAGAACGGAATGGAATAAGAAGCAGCAGTACAACTTCACGCTCACCTTCGACTCGGCTGTGATCCCATTCAACATCATCCTCCTACTACTTTCTCTTGAAACGACCGAGTTTAGTGGGTGCATCAAGGAGCTGGAGGACCAATATGACAATAAATACTTGCAGAGTAGCAACGGTCAGCCGCTGCATGGGGCAGGGATCTGCTAAAAAATCCGCAAGCTGATCCAGAACTTCGACGTCTTGAAATCAAAGCTAAACATGCATCAAAAATCAATGGCACCTGTAAGCGTGTCCCTCGATAACCGGAGCCAAGGAGGGAGTGCGGGATCCATGGGCAACTTCTCGCCAACAGCAAGATCCCAACAGAGCCGAGGTAAACGCAAGCTGAGCACTCCTTTGACACCTTCTGGAGCACTACGCCAGAGCAACCTCCCCTCCTCGTCAAAGAGGAGGCAACCTGTAGAGAAGTCGGCGCCTGAGGCTGTCAACGAGGATAGTTTGGCGTCCGGTGTGACGGAATTACCAAAGTCCCTGGTCGGCAACAACAAACCCGACTACGCGCGCTCGGCATAAGCATACAGGACGTTCTGGTCATCTTGCACTGACGTGTTCCTGTTCGAGATCGAGGATAAAAAATCAATCCCCATCGAACAACTAATCGATGCGCCTCCGCACATGAACATCAAGAATTACGAGCCGGATCATGCGAGAAAGATCATGACCTTCCTTCTCAGCATGCCAGATAGGTGCACGAAGCAGACCTTGTGCGTAATGCCTGTCGACCAGGCCACTAAACCGACTAGCTGGGACGCCATCAAAAATGAAAGTTCTGGCTCATCAATGGGCAGCACAGCATCAAAGCTAGTTACATGATGCACGGAGAAGGGATTGACGAGAAAGACCTCAAAGACTTCGCGTCATGGAAGTGCTTTGTCGTGTGGACGGAGAATAGCGAAAAACTTCGTCAAATTTCCGCCTACTACAACCGCGTCAACCACTTCGGCACCATCAAGCCGTCATGAGCGACAAACATATTGGGAGCGCAGCAAGTATGGATAAATCTCGAGCGCCCTAAGAACACAAAAGAACTCATGCAAGTAGGAACGGCTTATCAAGCCTCTAGGACGAGGGAGTCCAAAAAAAACAAAACAAAATTCAAAGTAATGTTCAGATCGAGTCGACCTAATACGCTTCGTAGTCCATCCCATGGAGTAGATCCGAGACGACATCAAGTTAGGTCGCCTCGACCTAATGCGCTCGTTCTGTGCCCTGTCTTGCCTACTACCTTGCAATCCATGCGCTCAACTAGCATTTTTTTGGTTAGATCAAATCGACCTAAATGACTGTATAATAGCTAACGGTGTACGTACCCCCTGCAGGAGTTTCAAGCTGCTATGAGGCTGCGGTTCTCGATGTTCGACTTGGCGCAGGCGCAGAGAGACGCAAAGAAAAGTAATGCCAAAGCGTTGATCAATATCCACAATGAGCTGAAACTAATCACTGCGCCGGACAACGTGTTTGATCTTTGGAGCGGAGTGATCTCAAGCACAGGTGCCGGCGAGCTTCATGACCCGGATAGTGATGGGATGTTCAATGAAAAGGCCAACTGGAATCCCGAGAGTGGGAATCTCATGTGCGAGTTCTTCAAGTGGCTGGGAAATTTAACCTACGACGACCTCGCAAAATTGGCAAAGCATATCCTTCATTGCGAGAACCCCAAGTGGACCAAGGACTACCCGAAAGTCACGATTAAGGCCATATCCTTGGTTCTAGACAGGTGCTATTCTACCAAGAAATGGGAGGAGAGGAGGAAGCGGAAGTACCTTTTTAAAAAGGGAATTGCACAATATCGATCGTTCTCTTGGGCTCTTCAATCCGGCGGGGGAATTAGTGCCCGAGGCAGTTCAAGAAGGACTACAACGTCACGAGGGCGACCATGAATGTCCTCCTCGAGCGGCCGGGAGAGCAATACTTCAAAGAGGCCAAGCAGGTGAGGAGCAAAAATAAGAAGACCGCGGACATCTCACCCCACACGTACGAATTCTTCAAAGTCTTCCTGGAAAAACGAAAAGAATTCGACAAACCGTCTGGAGAGGCTCACTACCGGCCATACGACCCGAAGGAAAACATCCATTCCGAGTGGGCGGACGGCGTCTGGACAGTCGACGACGTTAAATTCTAGAGATTGGGGGTCATCGACTTTAGGTACTTCCCCGGGGTGGAGTACAAAGAGAAGTCTAGTACGGGGAAGCCGTACTTTTACGAGTTCATGACCTCTCTGAAAAGGAGAGGTGAACCGGACTTCAATCAAGTGCCTGCGTGGCTCAAAATCTGCACCGACATGGAGGAGATGCACCAGGCTGTTCATTTTGCGGAGAGCGACGATGTCCTCCACAAATACAAGAAAAAGTATGTCTTCGACCTTCCGGCTAAGAACGAGCGTCTGTACGACTTGCCGGCAATTTTTTAGAAGGCGCGAGCAAAAGTGGAGCTCCTCTTCTTGCAAAACCCTGAGATACCAATGGTGCGAGTCCTGGACAACTTCAAGGCGCCAGACACGATGGTATATACGAAGCCTCAGGCGTACAATGAGTTGCAGTACTGCCTGTTCAGGGGGGAACTCAGAATGGAGTTCTACTTGTCGCTCATGAAGCTATTCACGATAGCGGGGTCGAATATCTTCTCCGTCTACGCGGGATCCAAGATCACTTGTGCTGCTTTGGTACGTAGAGCAAGACTCGATCTTCCGCTCGGGTTGACCTAAACATCTGCAGTGTTAGCTTGGGTTGACCTAAACATCTGCAGTGTTAGCTCGGGTCGACCTAAACCTACTATCGGTAGTCCTTCTCTGTAGGTTCAGATCGGGTCGACCTAATCCGCTGTAGTGTTAGCTTGAGTCGACCTAATCCTGTGTTCATTCAGGTCGCATCGACCTAAACCCCTGTCGTGTTAGCTCAAGTCGACCTAACCTTCACAGTTTCCCCTCTCTTCAGCTCGTTTCGACCTGAAACTTCCTCCTCTATGGTTGCCTGTCTCTCCGTCATAGTTTAAACCTGCCTCTCCGTCAAAGTTTAGGTCGAGTCGATCTAAGTCTTTCTTGTTCCTCCATTTCATCGACCTTTAACTCAGTTCATGACTCCCGTGTTATTTGTGCAGATGTGGTACGTGAACAGCTATGCTGTCGGTTCCAATTCGAGTACAGAATGGTGGACTCTAATTGCACACGACGCCTTAGAGCTGGACAAGGCGGACTTCCTCGAGGACGGATATGTAGTGAAGGTTGAAGGGAATCAGTCAGTGCGAAGTCCATCAAGACTTCCGGCCTTCAGGTGCGTTCGATACGTTTCTTAGTGATCGTTTGTTTGTTTTTTTTTTTTTTTTGAGTCTCCGCGCTCCCCTCGATCGTTTACCATTTTCGATACGATGTCGTCCGAAATGTATCAGTTCAGGATTGTAACTGGCTTAGGCCGCCGAAAAAATGGCTCAATGTCGTCCGGGACGTGAGTGGAATCCTTTGCGTCTGTGAGGATTTGAAATCGCGGACTACGCGTACGCCTTTTAACGACTACTCGGCGCCGCATTCAGCCGTTGTCCCGGCTATAGTGGGGCCCAAAGTAGTCTACGTGCGTCCTCTCTGCTACTCTTTCCTCCGGGACCTGACCATGATCGCAGACGTTACCGTCTGGAGCTCGATGAAGAAGTCTACCACTGACTTGGTAGTACAATATTTGTTCCGCGGCATCCAGCTCTCTTCCCTTGTACTTGGCCAGGACTCGTGCGAAACCCTCAAGTGTAGGAATAGGCGCGGCAGGGTGTCCACCTTCAAAGTGCCTGGCACTGATAAGGACTTGTTCCTTAAGAATCTTGACAAGCTGTTCACAGGCCGTGGTGGCAGATTCACGTCTGCAAACACCATTGTAGTGGACGAGAGCCCCAATAAGCACATTTTGAATGAGCCCCAGAATGTAGTCCTCTATGACTTTTGGTCCTACGTCGGGGCCGGTGCGGGCGATCATTTTTTCTCTGATGTTCTCCTTCCATGGTTTCGGCGTCTACATCGCAGTCCTGGCCCAGGGTTGTTATCTTTCCGCAGGGACAATAATATTGGGCGGCGGATGCTCTGCGACGAGCCCGACCCTTGGCTGTACAACCTCCTCATGGAGGCTGTACGCGCATCTCGTAGTCTGCCTAGTTCCTAGTTCATTGTATTGTACTATCGCTGGACGCCCTTCTCTTAGTGATGTAGCCGTTTTAGACTACTCGGTTCGATCTTTGGTCGCCTTGACTGATCTGTATAATTCATTGTAATTGTAATATACCTTTGTCTTCATAACATTTTCACTTGTGTACTCTGTGAGATGAATTTTATGAACGCTTGAATGCTATCCCTTGAATGTGTTATGTCTTCGTCGCACCCTTATTCAGTTAGCATCATTTTTTTCCTCTTTTCTCTACTGCTTGGAATATTTTGTTTTGTTACAATGCGCTGCTGGGATTTGACCTCATTGCTAATTCTCTTTAGGCAAGGTATGCCGTTGCCGATCCATCCCACGGTGCTGCCCTCCAATGCACAGCGTCCATCGATTCTATCATGGACTACGGCCAGTATGGTATACTCAGTAGTGGAAACTTCTTCTGCTCGGCAGCTACGGCCCAGTCAACGATGGACTTTTCCATTTAGCCAATTCAACATGGTGTAGTAGACAGCCCCCCTAACGGTGGTACCCGTCTTGTGCCCAAGTCCTCACCTTCTCCTTTGCGGTCACGAGAACCCTCTACTTCTCGTCGCTCGCGTCCTCAGTCTGATAGGGTGCCTCAGAGAAAGTTTTATGAAGACGCTGCATACCCAATTAATTCTCTTGAGGTACGAATACTTTCTTTCCTCACACCATTATTTCGCTTAGACAGTCTTGCCTTGCAGTTTACTTGATGTAGATTCCCTTGTACTTGCAGGGTTCCGACATGCCCAAACCATGCAAGTCCTCTGCTACTTTAAATGCTGTCCGAAAGATCCCTGCGATGCTATCATCAGATTCACCTCGTCTAACCCAAGCCCGTGTTGATGTGCCTCTTCATGTGCCCTTGCGTACTCGTCTCTCTTCAATGAATGCGGGTCTTCAAAAGACTCAGTCGCATGACAAATTCAGACGGAGATCCGCTCCGGTTCGAGATGAGAGGGAGGAACTGATGTTGGCGCAACAAAGGCATGAGATTGCGCAACGGCGATTGTCGATGTATCCCTTCGATAGTCGTGGTCATGTGATGTTGAAGGCAGTAGCTGAACTTCAGTTGAAGGTGGAAGCTTAACTAAAGAGTCGATCGCAACCCTAGATCCGCTAGGCATTCTATTTGTGATTACTATAGAGACTTATAAAAATACGTGGAGCTCATGTTTTTATATAGGATTTTACGCTTCGCTCATTCTTTTTCCTAGCATTATGAGACATTATCAAAATTGGATTACCGTCTTGCAATACAAACATCCAAAAAATGTATATTTGTTTTATACTTACTAATCTTTTATTGCCCACTTCTATTAAATGTACTCTATTTGATCTTCACTATGTCCATCTTCTATTGTTTCAACCTATATTTGGAATGGTTAGTGGTTCAATTTGGGTTTATTTTAGAATTTTTGAACTCTCATCATTCTGGAATCCTCTCATTTTAATGAATATAATGTTCAAGCAAACTAGTTGATCCGGAAGCGCCTTGATGTTGTTGATGTGTTCCAAAAAGTCAGCCCTTCTTCTATCTTGCTTGTAAAGAACTTGCGCCTCAAGAAGAGTATGTTGGACAAGCTTCTTGTCTCATGAATGTTGCAAAGCACCCTCCATGCTCCTACAACTCTTGATGTGGGCAATTTGTGCATCCACCCAGTTGAACCCAATCATAGACATGGCCTCTCTAACCCTCCTTTGGTAGTCCTTCTTGTCCTTGTCACTTGCATCAGATGGGGGAGTCTCCTCCGTGCCTTCAACGATCTCCCAAAGATCCATCGAAGATAGAGCCAAGTTCATCTTGAATTTCCAAAGGTTGAAGTTGGTGCCATCAAACTTCTCAAGCATCCTAACACTCTCACCCTCAAATGAAGCCATGGCAAAGCACAAACGCTGCCCTTTCAACACAAGTGTGCAAATCAAGCTACCAAACATCCAAATCAGCCCCAAGGAGTGTGCAAACACACTTGCGCACACAACATTGCACAATCAACCCCTTCTACCCTCAAACAAGCAAGATCTACTGGCTCCCACTCAAATCAAATTACAACTAAGCTTGTGTGTCTCTAAATGCTAGCTCTAGAACCTCTCGACACGTACAAAGTGTGGTTGCACCACTAAATACACAAATCAGCCCAACTGGCTCTCAAATGTGCAGTTGTGCATCAAATGAACTAGATCAGCCCTCCAATACCGCAACTAAGCGTCTCGACCTTCAAACACTCAAATCTATAGAGAAGGGCTTCAAATGACCTCTTAAGCACCACAATGGCTCCAATCAGCCCTAAGTATGCACACTTGCACTCTCAAAGCTAGATCCAGCCCTTACATCACTGAACGTGCTACCAACGATCACAACAAGCCTTTCTAAACTCACAATCACCTCCCCAACAAGTTTAAAGAGCCCTTAATTCAAATCAGAACCTACAACATGTGAAGAGGACACTAAACACCACAATCCACACTTACAAATGCCTAAAGTGTCCAAAGCTCCTCTTCCCACCTTCAATGTGCATGAAATGCCTCTAAATGCTCCCAAACTCCTCTAAATGACCTTTGAGCATCTTCAAAGCTCCAAGCACCTTGAAACTAGACAACTTCAACCTTCAAAGCATTTGAACCACTCCTTTGACCTCCCCAAGCCTTCAAATGATTCAAACTTTACTAAAACACTCGCATGAGTGGGCCCATAACCTCTTGAGCAAACCTCTTGAAGTCCAAGAGGTAGAGAGAGAATACAACTCAAATAATGCTTACACAAGTGTAGAGCAAACTGTGCTTGGAATGAGACGTCGTAACTCATGGGATGCCCCGCATAAGTAGTGTACAGTTGAGGTGCCCTTTGGAAACTCATATGGGATAACTAAGAGCAACCTATTCTTTAACAAATAATACTGATGGGTTGGGGTTGGGTTAGATGCAGCCCTCTTTCTTTATGAGAACCAACCACAACACAAGTTGAAGCACCTGCCGTAGTAAAGGTCATGGATTGCCCTGTGTTTTATGAGTGTGAGAGACCATCAAGCTCTTTCAAACTTCATAACTATGTAGAGTGAACAAATAAGACTACATTAAATCAAAACACATGGTATCTTAGTCAAACAACCATTTTTATGAATTTTTTATAAGATTGGATGCCTTTCTTTGTTTAGAACGCCATATTCAGTATATTGAGACTTTTCAATTTGAAGATGAACCGTTTTATCTCTTTACTAGTATTTTTTTATAAATAGGTAAGAACATTAACTTTTAGCATCTTATTATAGAATCACTATTTGAACATTAAATTTTTTTGGTTTCAATTTCTAGTTTTTAAATGAATTTTTGAATAACTAGTATTCCATCTCAAAAGCTTCAAAACGTCTCAATATAACGAACATGGATTTTTAGGAAAGATTTTGCTTGCAGCACATGTTAGGAAATTCCACACCACTTTATTGCTTGTAGTTTGAATACGTCACGTACAATTCAAATATTTAATTCTAAATTTTGTAATCTACTTGACGTGCTTTCAAAGAAGTTTCAATCATTTAGCACACTTGTATAGGGTAGTATTGTGCATAGTGTGATCTGGCCATCACTTGCTGCACTTTCTTATCACTTGCTGCAAGCGTAGATACTTGTAGAGTTGTTCAAAGGCAACTTTAGTGTATTAATTGTACTATTACTATAGTATTTTTAGTTGAAGTAATACAAAACCCCTTCTTTGATTCTTCAGGAACTAGATTGTCCTAGTTTTTACTTTACCAACTCTAATCATCCTTGTTTAAGTTTGGAGTGAATTTCTCCATTACACTTCTACTTGCAAGTGTCACTATAAAGTTAATTTTTACTTGCAAAGTTAATTTACAAACTTGCGTAACTATATGTTTTTTGAAGTGAAAGAGCTCTATTCTAATGCACATCTTTCTTGACTTACGCAGTTTTTCAAAGTAATGACAAAAAAGAGGACAATGTTTGTAATGTTCAAGATTCTTCCACATCTGCGAACGCACATGGGCTTGTTGACTTTGATGTAGATATTGCACACATGTTTCAAGAGAATGAAAAGACCCCACGTAGTAGTCCTCTAGCTCACAAGTCAGTGGCTGAAGAATTGGCAGCCCTTCCTCCAACCACTTCTGATTTGCATAAATCAACTCTAGAGATATCGACATCACCTTCAGCATCCACCCTTGTAAAAGATTCAAAATTTTTGCAGTCGGAGGGACATCTACCTTCACGTGATAACACAATCTTTCCATGAGAAATTGTCGTAGGTGAAGTTGAGCAATGTGAAGTCCCCAAACCAACATAGGTTTTGAGTAATGCTGAGGTGGATGCCTACTTAAAGGTTAGGCAATACCAGAGGGCATCATCCAAAGCTATTGTTCCTCAGATGCCGAGCAACCTGCAAAAGATAAAAAGCATCTCAAAATCCAAGGGTGTCATTCACCATGTACACAGAAATGTCCTAGTTGACAGCCCAGACCCTGCTGCCAATCGACAGAGAAGGAGGCCATGTGGTGTATCAGAAAATGGCTCCGGTAACTTACATAAAGGGATGGTTCTTCTTGAAGAGTATTTAGCTAGTAAAGGACATAGTATTCCTAAGAGGTTACACAAACAATGAGGGTTTGTAAATGTTTCATGGGTGAAGTATTTCAATAAAAAAAAGTTTCTAGGAATATTTAAGGAGGACTACTATCCATCTAAGGACTGAGACGAGAGGAATTTGAAGTTTAGGGAGAAGAAGAGACGTTGACAAGTTTCTTTTACCTAAGGTGTAAACTACAAAGTGTAGCAAAATTTCTAAATTTAGATACACGGATGATTTTAAGCAACTAAACTTTTCTTCATTGTAGTTTAGACCTTAGGTAAAATAATTGGAATTGTTTTAGTACATTTAGTTTAAGTAGAACAACCAAAACAATTCAAAATACACTACATGGTGAACCATTTTTACAAGCCTTTCACATAAAGAATTGGATGGAAATTATCCATGCAGAAATTGGAATTAAACAGTCAACTTCATGCAAGAGCCATTTTTTGGTCTTGGCAGCGTTTAGGGGTTAAGGAAATCGTGCAAACCGGAAGCACGTGTATGACAATCGACGTAAGCTGTAAGTTGGAAAGGCAAGACAAGCGATTCTAGTCACTAACCAACTTGAAGGGCAACTGTGAATGAGCTAGCTCTAGAATGAAGTCGTTGACCTTCCTTGACACAAATGTTAATTATTTTGCCCTTTGACTTCTATATCCTCTTTAACGACATCGATACAATCAAAACACCAGTCTTTGGAAGAAACCGCTTCGGTTACATGCATGTGATACTTAATTCCTAAACGTCCCAGCATTCAGTAAATGTCTCAGCATCCAAAAACTCGATCACAAACATATTCAAAGTCTTGCAACTTTCTCATACAATTTTGAATAACTTTCATCCAAATCACCTTTGTATGACTTAAATTTTCTACCAATTACAATAGTTCTCTTGTGATGAGAAGTTGTTGATAATATTAGAGAGGCTTCCAGCTGCAAGTATGTCAAATTTTTTGGGTAGATTTTATGCTTGCAATGGTCATTTCATGTACATATGTACATCAGAGCTATACTAATATTCATTTTTTTGAGGCTAGCATCTACTCGTGTTCAAAGGATCAATACATTTAGGGGTTAAGCATTCTTACCAATCCTCTAACACAATTAAGAAAAGAGAGAAGTTTGAAAGTCCACATGTTTCACGTTATGATAGACATGAACAACAAATAAGAAGAAACCCTAATTTGCATGAAATCAAGATGTCCTTATGAGATAAAATTCTAATGCTAAAAGACTGTAAATTTTAACAATGAAAGTAAAACACAAATGAATGCAGAAGAGGCAAAATATAGAGACAAATGAACACATATTTTATAGCTTAGGTTAGTGCATTTTAGACTCAAGTAAGTCTATAAAATGAGCCCATAGGCTCACATGTTCAGAACTGTCCTACCTTCAAAGGCATTTAAAATTTCATGCCTAGTTCCTAATTCCATGCTATACTGCGGAAGGCCCCTCCGTGTGAAATTGGGTAGCATAGCAAATCCCAAACAAATGACTAAGTGAGCGGAAACGTAGGCAGGTTTATCTTTGATCAAAGAATACGAAATGCTATAACCTCTGGTGGTAGGAGAGCATCGTACATTGTATAAGCCTTTGATCAAAACGTCACCTTCACACCACTAGTTGCCCCAATCATTTGTGAAGGCAAAAGGATTTCTAAACTGGAGCCTATCACATATAACAATGTAGAAGGGGTCGTTCTTCTCTATCTCTTGCAAAATAACCGCAAAATTAAATCCTAGTTCAACCTTCTCTCCCTTTGCTGTCAATAGGGCGTCTTTGTCTTCCTCTTCCTCTATTGTTTCATGTGCTGCCATTGCCACTCTTTATGATTCCACATTTGGAGCTGATGATGTCATTATTGCCCTCGCCTACATATACGCCTTCCACATATGTATGCTGAACATTCTGATGAATAACTCAAGATAAAAACATAAAACAATATGATAAACTTGTTGAATACAATGAACATGCTATACAACTTCAAAGAGAAAGAAAAGTTAAAAAGTGCACAAATCTGAGCTACGTTTGGAGGTTCTATAATAGGTAACCTCCATGCCTTGACATGGGATTATGACGAGCAAAATTAAGCATTATCGTCTATGCAATCTTTACAAAAGCAATCAAGATGTCGTACTCTCAAAAAGATTGTATCCCTGTGAGACACTGAAGCAATTGAGCGCATCGCCTTGTTTATCCTGGAATTGGCTTACAGTCCCACGTTATCACCCTACACACGTTCTTCTCTTCAATGAGGTGAAAGAAACGATTAACATTGCTTCGTATATTCTCATAAGCCGGATGTTCCTCTTTTTGTTTGCGAAGGCACGTTGCGACTACATCTCCTACTCTTTGAATCTTCTCAACATTCATATTTAGCTGCTCCCAACAAATATTTTGCTTCAAAACTGCTCCTGCTCCATCATACATCCCCTTTCCGTGTTTTGAACCAAAAAGATACCAAATCATCTAACAACCATTTGGTAGCTTACCTTCTTCACCTGTAGTGAATAATCAACATCGGGATTAGAATCAAACAAACAATAGGACCCTATTAAACTAAATGGACAATGAGAAATGAAAAAAACACTCAAAATTCGACTCCCTCTGTTTCATAATAAGAGTCAACAGTTTTTGGTATGTTTCAACTAGATGTTTCTTTTGCCCAAATAAATCATTTAAGCTATTAGAAAATGGATTATTAGGAATAGTAGTACACAATTTTTCTGTCACTCTCATTGTTTGCCATGTTTGAAGTGGACAAAATGACATTTTGAAATATAGGACATGAGACAAAAACTAGCCAAACAAATGCCGAAAAAAAGGACTCTTAATATTAAACAAAGGGAGTACTATATTACCATGCAACATAGTATATGCTACGTCTTCCCTTAAATTAAACCGCATAGCCATCACTCCATACAAGATGCTGGTTATAATAGAGCCCAGAAGACGTCAAACCATTCCACTGCAATCAAAAACAATGTTGAACAAACAAAGTGTCATGATTCATATCATCAGTGATATAATAGTGATATTCAGTTATGATTTTAGGTACCCTTTACTCTGGATCCCTCAGATACTCATAAATCCATCTGTAACAAATGTGAACCAAAATCGTCAATTGAGCGGAGGCCCAATGTTGCTCTTGGGTTTCATTGAATTCAATGAATGAGTAGTTTTTAGCAAAAACTATGACTGAGACAATAGAGTCAACCGAAATTGTAGCCAAACATTTCTTGTATTGTTCCTCTTGCCACCTTGATACAAAATTGTGAGTTATGAAATGTTTCAACTTAGGGACAAGATAATCTACAAAGATATGAGGTTCAATTTGCATGTACTAAACTTTGAGCACCTTATACTCCTTATCCTTCTTTGATACCCTAGCAACTATTTTCTGGTAACATTTCAACTGGACTTGCCTCGGGCAAAAGATGTCTCTATAGGGTACGTGTATAGCATGTCTATTACACATTCTGTACAATTACCAAGTAAACAATCAAGCTTGTGCCAACCGTCCTCTTCACATGGACATAGTATAGACATCCATATGTTAGTCAATCCTCCAAAGTGAGTGCACTCTGCCAAACAAAATTTATGAGTAGACACACGGCAAATATCACAATCACATTCACAAGTTTTACTATGAACTCCTTTTGCACCAGACCTCATGTTGTTCCAACCGTTGAGAAGCTCCCTCATTTCAACATGATACTTGCAGGTACAAGTATTCCTTTCCTTCAAACGCCTAATGTAGTATGGCTTCAAGGCTTCAAATGCCTATGTACCAACCTCGCATATAGAATGCTCTTTTTTAAATCTGGTGTAGAATTCAAGCTGGAAACGTACAAAAGCATTCTTTTGTTAGCCTTGCAAGTGAAAGCGTTGTACAAGTGATTAAGCAATGAAAGAGAAAAACAGAAC
This sequence comes from Pohlia nutans, assembly GCA_022496805.1. NCBI lineage: Eukaryota > Viridiplantae > Streptophyta > Bryopsida > Bryales > Mniaceae > Pohlia > Pohlia nutans. Next base: position 3,884,459 of record CM040106.1, on the reverse strand, counting down.
ATGCAAGTCTATCTAGGCTACACCAAGTGATTATTATCCTACACAATAAACTTTAGAAACTTCAAGTTCCTAATGAAGAGTAAAGTTGCTTTCTAATAGCTGGCAAGTGGCAAGATTACCAAGTTATTGTCCAGACTTGCCAGTGGGAAGGGCTTGTAGAAAACGTTACAAAAACAATTGTCAAGTAATGTGATAAGTTTTCAAGACTTTCTACAGCGCCACACGTGAACAAGCAACTATATCGTAGAATTTGTAAACAACACTTTTGAGGACAGTTTTCAAGCACTCATGAAGTGAAATTCCAAACCTGATAGGGCCTAGACACGCGTACTAAGTTGTCATCCGCAAACAAAATCCATAACTGGGAAAATTGACTAAACTAGCTTTAAAAAAGCCTTCATCTGATATTTCAAGTAAAAACATTAAAAAGAACTATGGTCGTCGCAATCAAATCCAAACACAACTTTAGACAATGGTGTAGGAAAAAATATAACCAAGTGCAAAATGACTTAAAGTGAAGTCCAACCAACCTGTGATTCCTGCTAGTAATGTGTTGGGTGCTTTACAAAGGTGTTCACCCCCACGCGCATCCTCTTAATATCCTTCTTGTTTAGAGAGATTGTTGTGGCAACATCGTACCACTCCAAAATGAGGCTACGATCTTCATAGCTAATCCTATTTGACCGTTGCTTCCGCGAGAGACCGCTCCTTATGTTGTCACCAGTTTGATCAAGGAGAACCTTCTAACAACAGATTTTCCTTAGAATATGTCTGCCCATACTAAAAGTATCTGAGATAAATAGAAGCCCAGGACCATTGTCTGATGATACAACTGCAGATAGAATTGTGTTTCTACATGTAGCATTTTCGAATGATTTGTAAGCAATATTAGCCCGTAAGCACCTTGCACACTCTCTAAAACCTGTACTTTCTTTGATATTCTTTTAACGTCTTGGGGGGAGGAAGGAAGTAGGCTTCTAATCTAGGATAAACCCAGAATCGCCGAAATACATCCTACTTCTCATTCACACTTAAATCACACTCTGCCGAGTGTAGATGTTGCACCATCTGTTTAGATACATTTGAGCAAGTTTTCCACCCTCTAACCCGGTAATTGTAGGATGGATCATTGAATTTACTATCCCAACTTTTCTAGGTGAGAACTTCTTCAATCTCGTGAACTTCTTGTTATCGGCTCTCTTCTCATCTTTTTAGCTGCGCAAGAGCTTTGCAAATCAAGACCATCAAAAATCCATGATAATCATTGTGTATTGTGTAATAATTTTATCCTAAGCACTAAATAAATGAATTTGTGATTAATTGAAGAAGAACTGAAGATGAGATTAAGGGTATGTCATAATTACCGTGAGGCTTTTTCATCTTCCAAATTCTTCCTCTTGGAAATTTTTTGGATTCTCTCATGGCAACATACTACTGCTGGAATCTTCTTTTTCTGAGCATTTCCCATTTTATCTACTATTTCAAAGGATGAAACAACTATGTAGCATGTACCCAAAACCTTCAGCTGGTGTGCAAAAACCCTGTAAACACCGTTGAATTGCCATGTATCATTGAGATGTAAGGACTTTTGATTCTCTAAGAAATTATAAATGTTATTTAAATCATTCTTACAATAGTGGTTATCTTCTGCAAAAAAACATAAATATGCAGCAAAAAAGCAAAAAAAGAAGCAATAGGTGTTGTGTGAACCTCAAAAACAGACACAAGTCCAAGGTGGAGCTCGTCAAATCAATCCTCACAGATAGTCAACTACATTCATCATTATAGAATTGTGAATCCTTGGTAGACCAAATACTGAACTCTTTCCCTTTAATCAAGACAAAAACAAAACATGCTGACTGTTTTTTACTAAAAGAACTACAGCTTGCTACACCTGCATATCAATAGTAGCAATTTACCAAAATTAAATTTTTGGAATTAAGTTACTCATCAGGGAATAGATAGACCAAGGCTCTGTGCCTAACTTACTCATATCGTTATTAAGTTACTCATGAGGGAACCAATAGACCAAGAGTCTATGACTCCAAGTTAGTTAAAATCCCAAAGTAACAGTCTAATTAGTTTTTACATATTCTAAGTATATAGACAGACGGTACTAGGACTATAAGTGTGGCTTGGTGGATGAAGGAGATACCATTGTCTATTGGAGAAGACCTCACTTCTATGGTTGGGTGGCAATTCACATTATAAAGATCTTCTGACTTTAATAAATAACTCGAAATGAATAAATGAATAAATTAAAGAACAAATAAAACCACATATGATATATACAACAGAATCAAAAACTAACTCGCAAATATTAATTATTGAAAGGATCAATTAATCCAAGCCACATGTGTACATTACGACTAACAAAAGTGAGGAAACTATACACAAGCTCTAGAAAAATGGATCTTCCCACTCGCAGAGCTCTAGTAATACAACGATCTTCTAACTTCTCAAGCTAACTGATATACACTATTTGAAGTTGTGAAAGAGATCGATATAGAAGTGATTGATCAAAACTAGCTGGGAAATGCTAGTTAGTAAGCAGTGAACAGTGAGCAGAAATTTTAGAAAAAAAATTAGGGTTTTGAATTATGAAGCACCTCCTATTACCGCGGTTTTAGAGTGTAATAAATGAAAATTTATAGTTAATGGTTTTAATTAAAGGACCTATAGCCGTGGTTTGAAGAGTCTGTTTGCGCGTAGTTTAGGGAATTTAGTTGCTTCAAAATAATGAAAATATTCAAAGAATTTGAATAATTAATCCCATTTAACAACAACGAATGGCATTCAGAACGTTCAAATCATTGATGTTTTAATTTGAGGCTACACATTCAAATGTGTCAAAACATTTAAATCTCTTAAAACATTCAAATTGTTTAGAGTCTCCACGGACACCGATCAAGTCATTGAATATCACCAATTAAAGCATACAACAACGTTAAAAACATTCAAAATCATACAAAGTGCCAAAGCAGTCAAAGTCATTATAAACAATCAAAAAGGATTTGTAAAGACAAAGCATTCAAAATTGTATTATACTATCAAAAGAATCTTAAGGACAAATCATCTTTACAATATTTAATGTACAACGTCACTTCCTTTCTCACAGTAGGACTGTCTGGATAGAAAAGTAGAAATGAACCATTGTCCCGAAGATAGGCATATGCAAATGCCATAGTTACTTTGAGGAAATTATCAACGTACTCATTCCAAATGGAATCTGAGATAGAGGGTCAGAAACACCAAGGACCCTGAGCTCGTCTGGGTACTCCGCAATCATCTCTGGTGGGTCACTTATTGCATTTTACAAACAACGTGAGGCAAAAAATAGCATGGGTTTTAATCATCATAGGTAAAATTTATAAGAATTTATAAAAAAAACTTACAAATAAGATAGAATGCAATGAAAGAGTACAAGCCATTATAAATATTTTAGGTACACAACAATTCTGGTCCATTATGATTTTAGTACATGTAATTTAGGGAATTGCAAATGGGATCCAAGGTATGAAACTAAGTACAGTCTATTTTCGAGGGGAGGGGGAACAGCTGGAGCACAATTGGTAGCAAAGGGCGGTCAATTGTGAGGTGAAAAAAATGTAGGTCTAGAAGTGGATGAAAGCTCAGTTCTGTCCACCTACATTTAAGGATTTCCGTTGACATTGTGTTAGAGTTAGAATGCCCTTGATGCAGTCCCAAGCAAAATTGAAGTATTTTGTGCACGTTTTCCAGAATGTATGAAAGAAGGTTAAGTTTTGGTCATTTTTTTGAGGCCATTTTTCTCAAATTTTTAAAGTCAAATTACTTTTAGATTATATTTAAGCCTTTACAAGGAAGATAGCATATAAAAAATTGCATTGGTCACCGTTTTATAAAAATGATAGAGTCCATAATATAGGCCATTTTTTCCGTAATTATAGGGGTCCTTTCAATTTCACTTGGGAGGTAAAAAGCTCCCCAAAAAACACCCCCTCGCCGCACGTGGTGCCCAAAATATATGAAGAGTGGCCCATTCAAGGCAATCATCAAATTAATCCCTCGCTTAGTCATTCTGGGACCTTGCATTGGGGAGAAATGAAAACCGCCGGCGTGGAGGTGGCTAGAATGGACGCACCACACTCTTTGCAGTTGGCTCCAAAGTTTAGGCAAATGGGGTCCCTAAAGTTGGAGGATGAATCATTGCAGATTGGGGTGCTGCAATTTTAGCCACTTTCAGAATGACTCGAACAACAAATAGTGGTGCAGTAGTCTCAACACCATCCGCCTTCTTCTTAGAACCACATTTGGATTTCAAGGTTGCCTTCTGCGTAGAAGCGGCTTCCTTGTCAAGCGTTCTTGTCTCGTTCTGTGTACGTGTTCCAATCAAACGGGGTTCTAAAGAGTTTCGCAAAGTAATATCAAAGGAAGGAGGTTCGTTAAGTGGGCAATCAATATACCACCCACAGCAGTCCTAGTGCACATTGTTCCAAGCTTTCATGATCACCTCAGTGAGCATGAAGTCCTTGCTGTCTTGTTCAAGGTAGTTTACAAAGAAAAGAGGGGATCTAAAAATGGCCTTTGCTGGAAATAGAACTTACTTGACATATTGATATAAAACACGGAATAAAGCGGATTTGAAATAGTACTGCTTCTCAATTTGATAGTTCTTGTTGATGCCCTTATCAACACCAAACTCTCTGAAAAGGCGGTGGTCTTGAGTAAAACTCGCAGTTGCACAATGTAATCAAAGATAGTGGGAATTGGATCACTACCGTTGGGTGGTAATTGATGGTGACCTTTTGATCACGAAGAATGCTTTCAAAATTGATCCGAGCTTTGACGGTCAACTACAGAAGATGTGAGATGTGAGATGGATGTGATGAAATGACAACAATGTATGATAAATAATTGAATAGAGAATTCTACAAGCATTGGTACAAAATAGATTGCAGAGAAATCTAGGTATGTACCTGAGACCACCAATTAGTTAAATGAAGCCAGACTAAAAAGCTCTCATTATTAAATCCAGGTTCGGGAAATTTGAGTTAAATTCAAAGATTTGGAGTTTGATTATACCGTTCAAGCCAAAGGACCTTTATAGAAAGATTCATGGCGCACGTCAAAGGTCGTCTAAAGAAGCCATCAAAACATTGTTTGGACTCGAGGATGCGAGATGCTGATTATATTCAGCTTGTGAGAGTTGAATTCCGAGCTGATTGAGACATTTGCTTTTCATTTCAATGAGAGGAAGGCTTCCTCTCCTTCAAATTGTGCATTTAAATACATAAGTCCTCAGTGCCCGACATCTTTGCTAATGCATTGTCTAGTGATTTCAAGTTCCGCGTACGCTCTGCAGACTTCTGAGTGACCCGAAGATTTAGTTCTTCTTTGGTAGGGCCACTACCTACTCTATCTTCTTTTAGGTACTTATAGTACGCAACGCTCTGCATGACCGAGTAGACAAAGTCATCAAATGTAGTGACAAATAGGTCAGTGCCTTGATCATCTGATTCTTGTTTCCACTTGATGTAGATCCTCTTGGCCTACTTGTCTTCATTGAGGTCTTGACATAGGAAAAGTGAAGATTTAGGATTTGGATATGCAAACGCGTCAGTGAAACAATAGGACAATGAGTTATCGTAGCATGGTGAGTAGTGAGAATAGACTAGCTGCATGAAGCCTCCTCAGTGGCAATATTATAAGTGCCAAAAGGCAAGTTAGAAGTTGAGACATCGCGAGCCATCTTCAATTGTAGCTCCAAAAGACAGAAACTAAGCCTGAATAGCAAGAATTGGGTTTCAGCCTCCGGTTCTGTTAAGGCGTTCTTCTATTGTTTGCATATCAGGCTGCTCATCTTGGAGTTCAGCTTGAATGGCAACCTTAGTGTACTCTTCTAGAGATTGCACCCAATGGAATAGACAAGTTTTTTTTCAATTTGGAATTGATGCGCCGCCACTTCCATATACAATGTGTATAGCAATCTTGTTTGCTTGCGCACAGTCGGCTATGAAGCCCTTGAAATTAGGATTCTTAACTCCGTAGCGGCTCACAATGGCATTGAGATTTTTCCAGACGACCATTTGGACAGCAACGTCCTTAGGTTGCATATCGCAAACCGTGACGATGATGGCACGACAAAAGTGAGTCATAGACGTAGCAGCCCACAGTGGTCCAATGGTTGACTCTTTTAACATAGTCAAAGATAGGCCATGCAATTTTGAGATCTCTCCACCAGGCTCCATACGTTTGACAAGGTCGACTCTGCTACCAATTCCAACTTCAGACATTTTGAACACAAAGACTTTGTCTGACTCCAATCGTTAACTAGGAAACCTTGTTCTCCAGGAAAATGGCTAGTTACAGGAGGCCCGTGACCTTTGAATCTCTGAATTTTGAATATTTCCAAGCTTGAATATCCTTGACTCACCCTTGGCTCAGTGAATTTTCATATCTTCATTGGGATTCTTACATGGGAACTTTGAGTGCTTGAATTTGAGCATTGAATTTTGAGTCTTTGGTGGCTGACAATGAGTCTAGATTTTGAGTCATTGAAGTCCTTCCCGTAGAGAACTTTCTTTTGCACACTACAGCCGCTGCCGGCTCACCCTTGGCTATGTGAAATTTATGTGAAATTTTCATTTTCATACCCCAACCAGTATTGACTCACCTCTGACTTTGTTACTCATAATTTTTGAATTGGCATTCTATGTGTTTAGATTCCGTGATCTCTAAGTCCATAAACTCAGAACTTTGAATTTTGAAATTTCGATTATTCCACATAGAATTTTGATTATTTGAAGGCTGATATTGTGTCTACACTATGAGTTTGTATGGAATTCTTCATGTTGAGGATTGAGCATTGCATACCCCAGCCGGTGCCAGCTAGTCCTTGACTCTATGAGTGATGATTTTGAATTGGGATTCAAATTGTTTAGAATTCATAGTTTGGAGAACTATGCTTGCGAACCCCAGCCAATACCGGCCGCCGTTTCACCACAATCTCAAAGGCTCATAATATACCATTGGAAAGGTAATTTCAAGACCTTTCCAACGGTATATTACACGCTCCGATATTCTAAAAATCGTAGTTGCTACACCACAATGAAACTCCAACAAACTCAAACTTGAAAATTCTCAATCTTGTTATGGCAGCTTCAAGACCCCAACCGGTGCCGGATCTTCTTACTAGTACTGACTTATCCGGTCGCGGCTAGATCCGGTTCCCTTATGAATTGGAAGTTTATCCAACCCACTCTCCCCAGTCTATCCTAACAACTTAGCCCGGTTTGTTTAGCCTTTGTTTTCCCTCATTGGGTTCACCATTTGCATTTAGTGGTGCTGGATTAAAAGACACACCCCTCCCTGCTGATTTAAGTGATGGGAACATTACTACCCTGCGGGTACACTTCCTCAACTCTACACTCCAGGTACTTTCTGTACTGCACTTCTATTGCAAGTTTCTCCCAAACTCGTAGCCGGTCACACAAGCGCAACTCGGTTTCCCCCTTCTTCCAAAATACTACAACGACTTGCTAACCGGGATGGACACTACCCTGGGTGTCCGAAATCGGTTGGATTCCTAACGGTCAATTTTATTCTAGCGATTCCGTATTCCTCTATCACAGTGCTCTCCAGGTGCTGGCACCTCTATTGGACTACTCGTCCAGGAGTTCTAAGAGGACCAGAGTACGCCCTTCTATCCACTCAGCCACTAACCCAGATAATATCTCTTGCAACCGGACAGGGAAACCCCGTATTCAAACAACCTCTGAATCACCCAACGCCTATATTTGGACTTTCAACTGAATCTACTCCAAAACCCGGTTAGTCCTCCCGGCTACCAAGGGACTTATTGGACCAATGTATCATGCAACAAACCACACACACATACACACACACATTTACAGCTTCTCGGAAAATTGTGTCTATTGTCATTTAAAAGAAAACAGTGGTACACAAAAAGACCCAAGGAATGAAGAACATTCCTTGATAAGTAGTGAGCTCTAAGCACCCAGATCCGGAAAACCCTCGCCTCTAGCTAGTCGCTCGCCAGAACCGGATCCAAATTCTTCACCGATCGCGAAGACTGTCTCGGAGTACTGTCGAACCTCGTTTTATTCAAAAATGGGCAATTAGGGTTTGTAGGGCAGTAAGGGGTAGCCCCAGCCGCCATAAATGGGAGAAGTAGCATTCATGATGGCCTTTTTATTTATTTGGAAAGAGTGGTGCTCTCGTGCGCGCTTAAGTGTTTGCTACGGAACTTGGAATGGCGGCGGACCGGACGGGAAACCGGATGGAAAACCGGATGTCGGAGGACGGGCCACTGCTGGATCGGGCCAGGATCTGGGATTTGAATTGGGCCGCCTTAAATTGGGCGGCTCACTATTCATTTCTCCTTAGTTCCTCCAGCCCTCCGCGCGCACCTGATTCTGCATTTCCGGAAGTGTTAGGGTTTCCATTGCGCGTCCGGAGGGAGAAAGCAGTGAGCTACCGACATTTGGGGATTTTGAGCGCCCGGGAGTTAGAGAAATTTAGCGCCCGGGGAGAGAAAGTAGTACGAGGTTGGAGTTGGAGAAGGGCAAGCACCGGGACCGTGAGCGGCGGAATTTCAGGCGGAGTTTGCGGAAGGGAGTAAGTGCACACCCAGGAAGAAAGTCGCGAGGGCTCCAAGAGGTCAAGCGCACATCACGGAAGCGGAAGGGAAAGCGTCCGGAGAGAGAAGCGCGTGATTTGCAGGAAAGAGACAGAGAGGGCGCACCCGAAGAGGAGGACGCGCCATTCACGGAGGAGTGGAGAAGCGCAGCCAGAGGCATCAGCTATGGCGCGCAAGGAGACCGGATCCAAAATCCCGGAGAAGAGGATCGTTCCGGACATCCCGCAGGACTCGGAAGACTTCAATGAACTGCTCAAGGACCTCGAGAAGATCAAGTGTTTGGGGTTGTTTGGGAAAGTGTGGGATGTGCAGGAGGCCCGGATGTTGGAAGAAATTGAGGGCGGGGCTATGAAGGAAGCCTTCCGAGCGACCATCCAGGCGAAGTACGGGAATTGGACCCGGCAGTTGTGGCGGGCCGTGTACGACTTCCTGGACACGAGCGAGGATGTGGAATCGGGCAGCAAAGGCGACACGGATTGGGTGAAGGCGCGCTTCATCTACCTCTCAGACCACGACGGGTTCAAGGTGGCAGATTGCAAGGATCCCCGAGAGCAACGGTTGCTCCAGTAGATGGTGCCAATCCTCAATGCCGAGTAGCCCACCACCCTCACGATTACACTAGCCAGGGGCATCTTCTCCGCACTCCTCCAGAAGAAGAAGATCAACTGGGCGAACCTGGTGCACCGGAACACTCAGAAGTGGGCCCGGAACCTCGACAACAAGAAGGGATGTCCGCTGGCCCCGTTTCTTTACTACCAATACAAGAAGAAAGGGTGCATCATAGAGGAAGAGAAGAAGAGGTTGGAGATTCCTCCCATTCCGGGAATGAGGAGCCGAGCCAAGAAGAAGACAACACTTTCGGGAGGAGGAGCGGGGACCAGTCGGCCCAAATCCTCGCTGCGATCGGAAGAAAGGAGGGTGGCTCCACCGGCACCTAAACCGGATAGGAGCAGCATTCGGGAGGAGCGCAGGAAGGAGAGGGAAGACCCAGTGCGACCGGGTGGAGCCAGCGCAATTCCAGAGCTGAGGACGAATAGGAGGGAAGACCGCCCGGAGGGAGGCCAACCGGGTGGTGTCAGGCCGCGACAGGAGGAGCGGCAGGAGAAGAGGAAGGACCCGGAGGTAGGCCGACCGGGTGAGGCAAGATTTTAACAAGAATTGAGGACGAAGCCAAGGGAGGACCCGAGAGAAGACGAAGAGGAGAAGGAATCCTCGCAGCCGAAGCTGACCCGGAAGAAGAGGGTGGATCTGGTAGCGGGTTCTCAACCGGATGGGGGAGGTTCTTCCCAAACGCGGCCTCAGGTGGAGCCGGTGGTGGAGTCCAGACCAGTGGAGGAGACGGGTCATCCTTAAGCGGATCCCCAGGAGCGGCCGGAAGCAGGTTCCGGATCGATGGAGGAAAATCCTGCCTTGGTGGGTCCACAGGAACAGCCGGTAGAGGAGAACAGACCAGAGGAAGGAGGTCCGTCCTAGGTACGACCGCAGGGCTACCCGGACCGGAAGAAGAAGCTGGTCCTCACGCCCGAGGAGGATGAGGATCCGGGCGTTCAGGAGACCACCCCTCGGAAGAAGAAGGGTCAGGCCCGGAGGAAGACGACTCCCTTGAACAACCGGAAGAAGCGTTCCAAGGCGGTCGAAGAAGGAGGGGACGACTGGGAAGATTTCGAAGACGAGGACGACCGGGAGCAGTGACCGGCCGAGAGGTTGGAACTAGTCCGAGCAGCAGGACCATTCGGAGGTGCACAGGAGGAAGAGGAGGGCCCTCTCGCGGTGGAGAACATTCTCCTGACAACTCGGGTCGCCATGGACCTGGTCACGGAGAAGTACACTCCGGTGTTCACTGCGCTAAGGGAGAGAGGCACTCTCCTCCGGACTAAGGACGCGTTGGAGTACCCGGAGCAGATCCGAAAGCTCCAGAGGATGCTCCGCAGGAGCCGGGAGAAGGAGAGCGAGGCGGCCGTCCTCATACTAGGACAACAGGAAGAGCTGCACCGGAAGGCAAACTTCATCGAGAAGATGGAGGCTCATGTCCAGACAAATGAGCAGCACATCCGGGGGTAAGAGGAGACCATCCGGTGCTTGGGGGAGACAAGCCGGCAGTGCATCTCGAAGATGGTAGAGTTGTTTCAACCGGGAGGAGAGGTGCAAATGAAGGCTCGGTTGAACGATTAGAAGGTAGGCCAGCCGTGATTGGAGGGAGCAGCCCGGATGAAGAATGTGGTCCGAGAACACTCGGACAAGGTGAAGGCCTTCCTGGTGGAGTTCCGGTCGTTGGCCGAGTATATGACGAGGGAGAGTTCCTCCGCTTCGGAACCGGATGAGGAGGAGGCCACCAACCGGGGTGAGAGAGTAGGTTCCGGGGATGGATTGCAGGGTTTGTTTCAAATGTCTGCCGAGGCACCTCAGGCGAGGGAGATCGACCGGCTGATGAGGATGGGGAGCTTAACGCAGGAGCACACCTCCCGGCCCGTGATGGATGTGGAACCGATCCACATGGTCAGACCCGGAAGAGTGAGCCCAGAGGAGGTCCGGGATCTGAGTGAAGGCATGGAGGCGATGGGTGTCCACCCGGACAGGGAGGAAAGGCAAGAGGGTGGGCCAGGAGGTCACGCGGACGGCCAACCCGGGAGGCGCGCAAGTGGCGAGCCAACCGTGGGACAACAAGTGGAGCAGCCGGTGCAGCACGGAGTGCCAGGAGATCAGCCGGCTGACCCGATCATGGTGGGGAGCCCGGAAAAACCGGAGGGGCAACCAATGGAGGACGAGTAGCTGCCCAGGACCACCGGGGTCCGGAATCAGTAGTCCGGACTTAGTGGATCCGGCCACTTAGAGTAGGACTTTTTGACTAGGTAGATTAGGAAACTTTTTGGTGTATAGGACTTTTAGAGTTTTCATGTTAGTGGCGGCTTAGAAAAGGAATTGAGCTGTAGAGAAAGCTCCCCGGATTTCCGAATCCCGGGAATGTAGGATCTGAGGATTTCCAGGATCCGGGCGTTTGGGGTTGGATTTTAATCAAAGAATGTTCTTCATTCTTTGGGTCTTTTTGTGTAACATCGTTCCGTGTAAATGAGTAGAAGCGCATATTCCTTTCACAAACTTTGTGTGTGTATGTGTGCATATGTGTGTTTGCTTGTGTTATTGCTCGGAACAGTGACGCAACTAGTCCCTTGGTAACCGGATGGATTAGCCGGGCTCGAGCGTAGAGTCAGTTAAGAAACCGGGTAGAAGATTTGGAAGAGTTAGGATTGTTTGAATGTGGGGTTTTCTATGTCCGGTTGCAGGAGATAACCCGGGTTAGTGGCTGAGTGAGCAAGAGGGGGTACTCCGGTTTTCTCAGAACTCCTGGACGGGTAGTTCGGTAGAGGGGCCAGCATTCGGGTAGATCTTGCAATTGTAGAGTACGGGGAAGCTAGAGTAAAACAGGTCGTGAGGAATTCAATCTCTTCCAAACACCCCGGATACTGTTCATTCTGGTTAGCAAGTCGTTGTAGTATTTTGGAGAGAAGGGGAAAACCGGGTTGCGCTTGTGTGACCGGCTGTGGGTTTGGGATAAGTCCATAGTTGAAGAGCAATCCGGAAAGTACCCGGACTAGGGAGTTGAGTTTGGAGAACCAGGAAGTGGTGAATCCCCTGTCACGGAAATCAGTAGGGGAGGGTGTGACTTTTAATCCAGCATCCTTAAAAATGCAAATGGAGAACCCTCTGAGGGAAAACAGAGGTTAAGGAGAAACCGGATTTAGTAGTTGGGTTAGACCGGGTGGAGTAGAGTTGGTTAAGTTTCCAACCCGGACAGAAACCGGATCTAGCCATAGCCAAATTAGTGAGTAGGGAAGATCCGGTTTTAGTACGGAAAGAGGGAGTTAATTGGTGACCGGAAGAGAGGAGTCACCAATCCGGGTCAGTTTTCGGAAACTTCCCACATCACAGAGTCTCCGCGGAACGATAACCCGGAAATCACCTTTACGAGCATTCTTAATACGAAAAAGTGCGCTCTAAGGGAGTATCCGGTACCACATGCTACGACAAGTAGACGCCCCAGCTCCCATCATTCGGTCCATCTCTCCCATCCGGAGAGCGTTTTGGGAGAAGTGGAAGTTGGCCATCATCTCGCTGCTGGCCAAAGAAGCGCCCCCTTCCTTCCGGCTGGCCTCCCCGCTTTCCGGACAACGTCCGCGAGGACACCTCTCAAGTACCGCTGTCGTGATGGAAATGCTTCCATCGTGTACATATATGCTCTAAGCTTTGTATTTTCAATGAATGGAGTAGCGGAATGAAAATAGTACATATAGTTTGTCTTTCGTTTTAATTAAATCATCAAGGGATTAGGTGGTTTGAAAGGTGTGAATAGGAAATGAGGGAATAAGTACCTTCTTTGAAGCTTCAAAGGGGAGCATGGGCATATGTGCCCCACCGCCACCTTTGATTGGATGAGATTTAGTGAGGTCTTGGGGTTTTGAAGATTGTCGGGAGTTTTTTTTGTGTGTGAAAATAGAGAGTTTTGAGACAAAATTTCGACTTGATGTAGCTCATTGAGCAAGACTTTGTTTAAATTGAAACTTTGAAAGATTGTTCCTTGTGATGAGACCTTTCCGAATTGATATTGTAAGTTGAATTTGGAGTTGTATTGCAAAAGTTGTGAAGGTTGGAAGTTTGTGGAAAACCCTTGGCCGTCCATTGAGAGGGCAGAGGTTTCGACGAGCTACAACTTTTGTTGTATCTATCAACTTGCTTTGAAATTTTGAGAGTGTATGTATCATTGTAATAGCTTTTCAAAAAATTATTACTTTTATGATTTGGATTTCCGAGGAGAAAGTTATGAAGGTGTGAAGGCTTGGAGGCTAGTTGTTTTCAATTTTGTTTTGTAAACTTTGTTGCGGCGAAGTGGGATTGATCACCCACACGGTCGTATTTATGTTGTTCCCACCGCTGAGGCACGTTTGCTGGTCACCGTGGGTTTGAGATTTAGGAGCCATCTTTCAGACTGTTTCAGCTCGTGGTCTGGCCGTCCCGTTTTACCCGTCCGAGGCCCGTGGTTTCTTATTACCCCACCCTTACCCTTAAACTTGTTAGAGCCATTGCAGGATAGGCTACCGAGAAGAGATTTGAAGATTTGAAGAGTACAAGAATTCAAGACACAACCAATCTCCCAAGCAATCTGATCATCGTGTCGCAGCCAAATTCCCCGTGAATTCTCAGAGCGTGCTCCTCTCTACCCGACACCGCGGCCATCAACTTTCAGAAATCTTTAAGGGTTTCCTCTACCTTGGCCGCGTACTCCTTCACGACCTCCCCCTCCATACCCGATTTTGCCACCTTCTCGTCCCACAACGGAGCTTTGGTCTTGACCTCCCCAACCGGTTCGAACTGCTTCTATTGCACCTTGAGCGTAGTCCGGTCTTGCTGCTCAAAAGTCAGGATGATCTCTTTCTAGGGCGCTCTCTCTTCCTTTTGATCCAGAGCCAAAATGGCCAGCTTGCTGGTTTCTGTCCGGCTCTTGTCCAGCTCCTTCCGGTTAAGCACTGTATCCTTCTTCAACTTCCTGACCATGTTCGGATACTCCCCCACTGCAATGCTCTGGAGAGCTGTTCCAACCGCCGTCATCGCCACTCGGACGGGACGATACCTTCTCTCCACGGCCTCAATAGCATACCGGATCGGTTGGAGGAAAGCCCCTTCCGGTTTGGCAAGGACTGATACTTCTTCCAATGCTATCTGAATTGGTTCCTCCGCCCAGTCATCCCCTTGTGCTCGGTTTAGCTCCTCTTTCCAGGCCGGCTGCTCGGATTAGCTCCTCGCTCTCTGGTTAGTCCTCCTCCGTCTGGGCTGGATTTCTCTTCTGGACTGCCTTCATCTAGACGCCCTTCGTACGGCTGCTGGTCCTAGGTTTCGGGTCGTCCCGGAAGCCCCGCCCATTTACCAAAGTGGTCTTCATCTAGGATTTCATCTTCTTTTGGAGAGGGTTGAGTTCTTGAATATCGTCGTCTTCCTCCTCTTCGTCGCTCTAGATGACAGCCTTCCTCTTCCCCTACCTGTGTTGTCCCCGGGTGCGCCCTCGGGGTGGATCCCTCTCCTCCAGTTCTTCCCGGTCCGGTTCCTCCCTCTGCTCCCAGTGCGCTCCCGGGTTACGTCCTTCGTTCTCCTCTGGTTGGAACGCCTCTTGTCCATCCGGCTCGCTTTGGTCACTTTGCTCTCCATGTCATCTCCCTCGTCCTCGTGCACGCCCTTATCCGGGTTCTTTTTGCTTCCTGGATGAGGCGCCCACTTGTTGGCCAGGCTCCGGTCTACCCGAACCGGACACTTCTCCAACCTCACCTTCTCCCTATCAGTGGGGCAACCGTGCTGGGAATACAAATGTTAAAGGAAGGGAGTGATAGGGCAACCCTTTGTACCTCCAATTTTGACCGCCTCCCGGTTTACCAACTCCTGGACGATGATCCCCCACCTGACGCGCTTCTTGTAATGTAGGGCCGAGTAGAAACACATCGCCAGCTTGATCGTGATCGTTGTGGGCTTATCCGAGCTGAAGATGGGTACCAATAATTGAAGGAGCCGCTTCTCTCGGGGTGTCCGGCAGTCCTCCTCCTTAATTCCGTCTTTTTCCAAGAGCCAGGTGAACCAGTGTTTCACCCAGCCCGAGTTTCCTCGCCCCTTCGTGTCAAAACCATAGGGACCGTCCGGTAACTTGTAGGTCGCGCGCTAATGCTCCCGGGTCCAAATCTTGTACCTCCCCCAGATGTAGCTCTTCCGGAAAGCCTCCTTCACGGGTCCTCCCACCAACTCCTCCAACATTCCGGTATCCTGGATGTCCCAGGACCCGTAGAGTAATTCCTCGCACTCGATGCTGGCGAGGTCTTCGCGCAGCATCTCGAGGTCTCTCGGGTGCTCCGGGACAACCGGACACACCTTCTTTTCCGCAATCTTGAACCGTGCAGATCCCTCCCTTTTTCTCGGCATTTCTACAAGCTCAGGGCGCACCACTCTACCAACCCACGTATTGCGCCTAAGTTTCCGGCGGCCCCGCTCTTGTCTCATTGGTCGAGCAGTCTTTACCCTAATGCTATCTAGAAAGACAAAAGTGAGGTGGCAAGGAGGGCAAGAAGAGTTGTGTTGGAATGAACAGTGAGTCGCCCAGTTTAGGGTAGCCCATTTTAAGGCGCGAATAGTAGCCAGGTTTGTCAGAGACTCGATCCTTTCTACCGTGTCGCCCATCCGGTTGTTATCCCTACCGGAATCCGCCGCCAATTCGGACCTGCAGTAATCCCTCTAGGACGCACGCAAGCGCCCGTCCCTGAATATTAATAAATGGGCCATTATGGCCACCACTTCTCCTATTTATGGCGGCTGGGGCTATTCCTAGCTGCCCTAAAAACCCTAATTGTCCACTTTTGAAAAAAACGAGGTTCGACAGGTTTCATCAAAACCTTAGGACAAATCTCAATTTCCAACCAGCAAATCAGTGTAATTTCTTTGAACCCTAAAACCGTTCACATTAATCGTCAAACCTGAAATCCGCTTTCCGCCATGAGTCTAAAGACCATAGTCCACATCAATGTTATGTACTATCCTGCATCTGGAAACAGTGTCATTGAAGGCACCATTTTATTTTTTTCCTTCGACATATATCCCATATATTTTGTTGTGCACACACTCATAGTCATAAGTATATAGCGGCAAGGGTCCGGTGGAAAGAACACACCTTTCGAGGTTTCCTAACCCGGATCAAGTGTAGCCATTCATCCCGGGTGTGCTCATCACGGGTTGCATCCAAACCTTGGAATTGTCATCCCGGGTGTGCTCATCCCGGGTTGCATCCAAACCTTGGAATTGTCATCCCGGGTTGCGTCCAAAGCCTAGGATATTCTTCCCAGATTGCATCCAAACTCTAGGACCTTCATCCCGGGTTGCGTCCAAACTCTAGGACCTTCATCCCGGGTTGCATCCAAACCCTAGGACCTTCATCCCGGGTTGGATTTAAACCCTAGGATCTTCATCCTAGGTTGCGTCTAAACCCTAGGACCTCCAGCTAAGCCCAGATCTGAACCCAATGACACAAAAAATCTGGAATTCCAACCAGCAAATAGGTGCCGTTTCCTCGGACCCTAAAACACAAGATGTAAATCAGGCGTCAGGCACCGCTACCCGCTTCTCCGCCATACCCCAAGACCACACCTCACAACAATGTTATGCACTAACCCAGATTTGGCCCAAGTGTTACAGATCGCCCGATTTTTATCTTTCTCTACACATATATCCTATATGGTTTGTCATGTTTACACTGGTATGCGTCTCCATGATGTTGGAAGGAATTATGAGACCCCAATTCGCTCCATTTCCCCAGTTTGAACCTCTCTCCTATCAAACTTCTTTCTTTCGGGCTAGTGTTATGCTAGTTGTTTGATGCCACATCTGGAACCAACGCTGCGTCCGAACATGGCTCAAACAATCATAAACGTAGATCGACAACTCCAAAATCAGCTGTGCTTTTTAGGCCAGGTCCCAAATCAGTGTTTGGCCTATACTTGTCCATCATGCCAACTCTGGAATCGGAGATATGCCCTACTCGGGAGTGGGACTCTAAGACTACAATGATGACGAGATCAAGGAGTCCAATTGTAAAACTTTTCAACCAATCACTACAAGTTTCATCCCCATACTCCTTATGTTTTGTTCGTGATTGTATTGCACATTAATTTGGAATTTGAAGATTAGGTTTTAGGAAATTATTATTGCATATATCAATTTTAGATCTAAGCGTAAAGATTGAGTGTTAGGCTCATAATGCACAACCTTTATTCATAAATCACATTAATAATACACCTTTAAGATGCATTTCCTAATGCAATTTTCAAAACTACCGAATTATTTGGAGATGGCTCTAGGCATTTAGGGTTTAACGATACTGAGACAAAATTCTGTATTATTTCATTATCCTTCTGCAATTATACTTGATCCGTGAGTGCCTAGGATGCTTCCGAAGTAAATATAGTTGTTTGGTCAATATTGTTTATGAATTATTTTTATTCCAATTAGAAATGCGCTTAATAGAATGCATAATGTATAAATGTAATAATAGCTATATGAACCAAGTCTTTGTTAAATGTAGATAACATCGGACCATTGGATTGGAGTATTTTAGTATGTATCTAAACCATATCATGCATACTAAAAAGTGATATTCTAGGGGGGTGTATGGGGTTCAAAAATATATAAAATTTGAGTTAATTTTAAAACAATGAGTGCACATATGTTTAGCGATGACCTAGGCCAACACCTCTTCATTCCAATCTTTCATGTTGAGAATGGATTCATACATTATTTTTGTGAATTTAAAATTTTTTTAGGGTATTTTCTATGTACAATTCAGGACAAAATTTTTATGTAAAAACAAAAAAGGAGTTGGTACATTGATCAAGAATGGAATACATACACTACTAGAACACAAATGACAGGACTCAATCTACATGGGGACATGAGATATAGCACTTCCAAAAAATAGAAATACAATATAGTAATTGTCCTACATTTGTGAGTATTTGCTGTATTTTTTGGTATGAGCGGTACTAAAGTGTCTAAGAACGTGTTTTATGTTTGCATTATTTCTCTGTATACTCAAAAGTTGCACATACAAACTTGAGACACTGGACTGGGATGGTTTAGGGTTTTACAACATATCATTTTTGAGTGATCTAGTGACCACTTTGAGGTTTAATGGGAACTTAAGGGCTAAGGATAAGTTATGTCATTAGTCGCTCTTTGTTTAGAATTCTAACTTTAATAATCGAGCAATAAGATATAAAATGTATTGAATTTCTCTTATTATCCAACAATCGATGGATTCAATCTCACTGATTGGTGTGTGGTCCGATAATATGCAGCGTGGGAGGAGAGGAGGATTCGCGAGCAAACCAGCAATTGCCGCTTCCATATCTGGTTAGTTATGCGCCTTTCGTAATTCTGTGAATTGTTGGGCTAGGTTGTTGTCATTCTGCGATGAAAATGTGAGGTTTCAACACTTGCCTTTTGATCCTGTATGTTTCGGTCGGCCCTTTTAGCCATAACCCTGTAGAGTGATATTCTAGGTTTTGTCCGTTCAATGAGTGGGGTATCATTCAGTAGTCGGTTGGATTGCGTATTTGTTTAGGATTCAGGGTTAGTTAAGCATGTCTGTTTCAGGGAAGCTCTTAGAAAGTTTTAGAGTTTTGCAATTGTGGTTAAAACAAAGGTTTATTGGCAATGTGGCAGGGACTAGAATTTTAAAGACCATCAGTACCACCCAGTATTATGCAGGACTTGTAATGGAAGAATTGCAGGGTGGTGAAACTCCTACCAGGTTGAAATTGCGGAAAGTTGCCGCGAGGGGCATGTTTCAAGCGAAGGCCAACCTGTTTAAGCATCACTAAAGTACATATTGCGGCCACATCGGCCGAAAGACTCGCCGTCTCCCAAAGTTTGTATGGAAAGGGATTAGGTGCTGACGGTGGAATGTACGCCATCTTCAGCAAAGGCTGGAGGGAGTTTGCATCCAGGGTGGTAAAGGGTGCGCCAGATACAAAGGCAGTGTTATGCAGTGGAGCTCGAGGGAGTTTCTTGCAAAAGGTTCGCATTTATCAGAACGACTATAAGGTAAAATTTGATTTGGAAAAGCAGGTTCAGACGCTCGTGAACAAGTTCATGTAAAAAGAAACTCAAGGCAGTAGAAAAAACCCTAGCAAGGACAGGAAGACCAGGAGATATATTCGGTGCAACTTGTGCAGGAAGGATGACTTTAGTAGCAAGTGGCCACTAAACAATCACAGATTCGAGAAGGATTGCCCTTTATTGGACGGTAAAATTGAAGTGCCGTATCCTGACATGGAGAGCGGATAGGGAAAGACTAGCAAGATGTATAGAAAGGGGACACTTCCAAAGTACAGCGTGGTGAAGATTCTAAGAAAGTGTGATAGGAGTAAATGCGTTGGAAAACGATCTACGCGCAAGAGTACTCGTTCCAAAAAAGCTACCTCAATCTCACCAAGCGAGGACACTGCAAATGACACTGCAGAAGACACTCTAGATGACACTAGAGATGATACTTGAGATGCCCAGCATAACACTGGAACAAATGATGAAGCTGTACGCACAAGGTCAAAGGCGTATTAGCGGGTGTCCAAAGAAGGTGGCAACAGTAAGCACCAGAGAAAGAGACCAAAGGTCATCCGCTGAGCCGACGGATTATTGGGACAAGGGCGAGGATGATGAGGACTAGGGAGAGTTTGAAAACAACATGGACATAGGAGATAGTGACAGCGGTGGTGCCACACCAATGGAGGATCCACCTGCAGATCAACATGATGGTACCGCTCACTTCATACATGGAAACTTCAAAGTGCTCAGTATTGTCTCACGTTGCCTTAGTAACACAGGATCAATTGGTGCCGTACTTATGAATTTTGATCGGTTAATATTGCCAAATTTAATACAACTAACATTCCGCGCTTCTTTATGAGATCTTCTTTAAAATGGCCAAGGGAGCCTTTAGTTAGTTCTCTAAGTACTACATTTCAAGTTTGTTGTAATGAAAAACCATGGATTTCAGTTAGTGAGGGTTTAGGAGGTTCAATAGCTTGCATGATGAGGAAGCCAGGTTTTCTATTTGCTAAGTTTTCTATGTTGTGATATATTTCAAAGACATGATTTACTTAGTTTAATTAGATTAAACAAAATCTTCAGATTAATTGCATCTTAAAATTGCATTCTTTGTAGGGATAATCACAAACGATTGTGTCTAGAATTGTCTTGCTGACCCATGGTAATGAAGTTTTGTAACACTATGCAGTTTGGAGAGACTGGAAAGGGAATGTGGAATTTTACCAATTTAAAGAGTGTGAACGTGCGCAAGGAGGAAGAGGGCGAGGGTCTTTTGAAGACATTAGCCAAGGTTAGTCGGGATGTTTCAATAAACCTATCACCAGATAATACCCCTCAACAGAAGCAAATTCCCTCAGACCATCAATACCAGCCAGGTTCCTACAAGTCTATTGGCAAACGTACCCTCACGCCCTCCTCACCAAGTCCTCGGTTCAAAACACCACTGCCTAAGAAGGAAAAACTCAGCTTGACATACGGTATGCTTTTATCCAAAAGCAACTTCTCATTCTTTGTAAGAGCATCCGCACCGTTTCTCCAGATCGGAGACTTACCAAAGGCGGTTTTCAGGGCTCGTGAATGAAGAAGGGATTCCCCAAAAACAAAGGTCCTCACCGTTTCGCGCTATATTGTCGCTCGCCTGCTAGCCCTGACATCCTCACAACCAGAGAAATGGTGTTGACCTCCCCGATTCGGCCGACGCCACGTTGCCGAGGCACCACGGAGTGCATAAATTGTCTAGAATCTCAGAATAGAACACAATCTCCCGCACAATGGGCGCGCTGAAGAAACTCCTCGACTCTGAACGATGGCGAGTCAGGGGCGTCATTTGATGAGCCCGCACCTAAACAAGTTGTTGCCTGAGCGCCGGTGAGGGAGGTGACTAAGCCCAGGCCCGCAAAAGTCAAGCGCGGCCACGTATGGTGCGGCACGGTGCAAATGCTTCAAGTAAATATAACTAATATTTAACTAATTATGGACATTTTCATAGTCCATAAGTAAATTGGCCGTCAGCCGACAAATGCCAAATATGCAAAGAATGCAAATATCAGACCAAGAACATAGAAATAGATTGAATTTTTATTTTTATTTTTTGATTTGAATTTTAAATCAGTGAAAAAATACAAGCTGCTCAATTGGAGCAGAAGAGAGTCAGCCCGTAGTCGATAATCATCCTATTATAAAGAATAAGAAGGTTTTCTACCATGAGGAATCCCATATTTCAAGGCATGTCCAACTTAGTAGTGTATCTGTCTAGGTCTATGAGAATGCTTCATATAATCACTGATAGACTCATACTTATGTAAGAGATAAATAAACAGAATAAAATCAGCAGCAACTTTAGGAATAGTCCTGCTTGATGCGGTGAAGTCTCCTTGAAATGGCCAAGGCATGTAGCACGCAGCATCAGGAGTCCTAGATAGAGAGAGAGAGGGCTAACATCAACCAGCAGGACTTGGTCAGGCTTGCATACATCTCTCGAATGGTGCTTAGAATAAAGAGTGTTGAGAACTTCGTAACACCAAGGATAATTCTCACTACGTTCACAATATTCTCTACCAAAAACAAAGGATAGCCTATCTACAGCGTCCTCCGGGATGATAAAACTTAGTAAGAGCTTCAAGTCTCGGATTGGCATCTTAGACCACAGGCCAACATAGAATCGCTCCAACAACATTGCAAACAACTTCCTGACACCTAGCCTCTCAACAACATTCAGAGGAGCATTCCAACGATCCGGCATAACATTAGGATTGATAAAGCAAAGCAATCCCGAAACACAGAGAACAATACATTTCTTGACGGCATGAGGTTGAGCGAAATCAGAGTCCATAAGGCAATCTCTTTGAACAAAAAACAGACTAATAACTCATCAATATGGTGGTTAGAGAAAGAGCGGAAGCGGACGACAGTGACAGAGAAGGCAAGTAGCGGAACATATCGGCCGGCAGCCGACAACATGATAGAAGCTAGAATATGGAGAACATGTCGGCTGGCAGCTGACAACAGTATAAACATGAGAAATCGAGTTGCACGGCACAGATTGAGATAGTGAGAAAGATACAAAAATAAAATAATACAAAGAATGATGTGAAAATGGGCTGAAACGCTCATAATATTGAACAGAAGAAGAACCATCAAAATGATAATTCGAACAGTCATTCTACTATAAAAATTATACAATATTATAAAGAAAAGGTCGTCAAAATGTACAAGTAACTGGATAACGACGTCCTCAAAACTACACACTCCAACTGTTACCGGACCAAGACACGGCCGCCACGGAGGACAAGGAGATAGAAGACGGTGGAACTGGCAATGTTTTGCTTAGATTACGGACCATGCTTAAGTATAAGAGTAGTGTACGATAGTGATGAGACACTCTTGGTTTTTGAGACTTATGAGCATTTAGTTATGCTCTAGTTTTGTTGTACCAG
Source organism: Pohlia nutans (assembly GCA_022496805.1). Taxonomy (NCBI): domain Eukaryota; kingdom Viridiplantae; phylum Streptophyta; class Bryopsida; order Bryales; family Mniaceae; genus Pohlia; species Pohlia nutans. The sequence goes on along the minus strand of CM040106.1, from coordinate 3,861,755 downwards.
GAAGTCATTCCTTGTTTATTCCATGTTAAACCTAGATTCCATGGTTGTGAGTTTATGTAATACATGGGTTCAATTCCTCTGTTTAACATAGTTCTGCGGACTTAGTCTCTATACTGTATATGTGGTTTATTACATCCTTGGAATAAACACACCTTTACATTCTCTATCTCTACTGTTCTGTCTTTGCTATTCATTACCACCTCAATGCTATCTGACTTGGAAGGCTGGGAAACATGTTCTCCTTGGCTGGACTAATACTAATCCAAGTACTTAGATAGAATGGCTATACTCTATCTATTCCTCCTACCAAGCCGTCCCTGCTCTGTGCTCCGTCTTTAGGCAAATTCTCTCTTATACCATGTCTTTTTGTCTTCCAAACACTCATCATCCAAGGACACCAAGGATGTCTAGGAACTGACACTTACTTAGTTAGTACACACAGACCATCTCATCTATTTCATAGCTTCTCTGACTTTGTCTAACTCGCTAGGAATCCAAATATACCAAGGAAGTCCAAGACCGTATACCAACGGAGATCCAGCGTATAAGTTGCACATATTAGTGTATACTCTCCTGGGGAACCAAGGTACGTCATGGAACTTGGGACATGCACTTCTTAAACTAACCACTGACTAACTCAACCTGACTCCTTAACTGTTACATCTTTTTCCCCTTGTCTTCGTTTATTAGGCAGCTCCGCTGGCCTAAGACTGGTCTCAATCATCTCCATACAATTACCCAGACTAACACCGACCCTTCTTCAACTTTGCCTCCGAAAACATCGTGTAGGGAGGTGGGTGAAAAGCATTAAAAGGATTGTTTAGGACGTTCTTGTATGTGGAGTCATCAATGAGGAGAGTGTTCTCCACAGTGGCTCTACGCGCCACCGACTCAGAACTGCGTTGAAACACGTACTCTAATGACTTCAAAAAATATGAATTCTGGGGAGAGTCTATCTCTGTAAGCACTCACTTTGCGCGTACTCTGCCCAAACTGCAAGCAGTTCATTGGAAGGCGAGGGACCTTACCCGAGATAAAATCGATCGTGCATCATCCAGTGAGAGAACTAGCTCCTTCCAATCAGCGGCTTTGCCCTTCTCCTTCCGGATTGGCTTGCTATCCTCCCTGGTTTCTTGACCCGGTTCCAAATCACCTTCTTCTCCCGTTCCTGGAGCATCTCTCATTTTCCGCGAGGGAGTGGCCTTCTTCTTCCATATCTCCTGCTTCTGTGCCGCAACTTGCTCTGCATCTATTGCGGCTTCAACCTCTAAGTTAGCGTTGGTACGAGCAACATTCAGTGATTGCCACGAATTCATGAACTCATCGAGAGTTGCGGGGGATTCGCCCTCAAACGTCATACCCTATACATTCGACGCCTTGCCGTAGGCTCTCTCTGTGCACTTCGACCAGGGAAGGGATAGTGCTATGTTGTCGCGCTGATCGTTGGGTACACCAATGGGCATCAAGCTGATGACCAAATCAACGTTTGCTTCCTCCTACCCCTCCTCCACCGGAACCACGCAACCATGTCTAGGCATCACATTCTTCTTCAGGATGATTGGGCATACAATTTCGATTCATCTCTACTTGTCCACCTTCCAACAAAGTATCTACTCTACAGTTACTTTGTTTCCTTCCCACACACCACGTGGAACAAAGTCGTCGCATTTCACCGCGTTCTTGCTGGGGGAGTGACAAGCAGCTTAGTGAGGAGGCTCGGCTTTTTGCAATGTCATAACAATTATAAGTCTATCGGTTGCCAGCCGATACTATTTATCAATAGAACGGCAACAGGCCGACAATACGGATAGTCCTTGCTCAATCGGCTGCCGGCCGACACACAACTTCTATTACATGACACACCATCTCGATCGAGAAGCATATTCTATCGGCTGCCGGCCGACACACAAACGCTATCACATGACAGACCAACTGCAGAGCCTTGCATACTCTATCGGCTGCCGCCCGACATATAATCTCCACCCAATGTTTGCAAAAACACAAATACTATTGGCTGCCGACCGACACCAAAGCACCATGGGCAGCCCGAGCTAATCCCTGTATACGGACTTACATTGACGGCCGGCCTATACATCAAGATAAACCTAATTTTTTTAGAGACTACCCAAAAGCTCAAAGATAAGAGATGAGACTAAAATGCGCTCTAGTATGTTTTGGTCCACTACGTTGTGTGCTTGGTTACGATTCTATTGGTCGGCAGCCCATAGGAAACAATCTATCGGCTCGGCCCATACAATCAAGCTCTACTTATCCACAATCAGGTATTTTCAAAATGTAGTGTATCGGCCGGCAGCCGACATCCGCTACAACTATTGGCTGCCAGCCGATACACTAATGATATGAGCGAATGATCAGAGATTTGCATACATGGGGGCCTCGGCCATGTGATCCTGCAAATGCGCTGAAAGAATCGGCTGTTGATTGTCCCGGTATTGGCGAGTGCACTGTCCAATATTGGCAACTGCACAGAACGTATCAGCGGCTGGAGCAAAAGTGTCAGTTGCTGCCTAAATTGTATCGGTTGGTGCAAAAAAGTAGTCAATCAGCTGGCGGACAAAGCGCGAGTATCAGCCACTAGCAGGTAAAAGAGGAGGAAGGGAAGGTGAGGGAGCGTGAGAGTAGAGGGAGGTGAGAGGAAGATGAGAGGGGAGAGTGAAAGTGAAGGAGTGAAATGAGAAAAAATGAGAGGGAGAGGGAGAGTAATCCCCCACCACCAGCCCTCCTTCAAAAAAAGATAGCGGGGGCCCGCCACGTCGTACTCCTGCCCGTCAAATCGTAGGCCGCCAAAGTGTCAAATCAATCATTCCATCCATCCTATCAGACGCCCGCCTTCACATTTTCATCCACCCTACTCACTAGGTGGCAATTCTTACTCTATCCTATCAACGAACTAATTATAATGCATCTCCAGAAGTTCATCAAAGATCAAACTCATGCCAAGAACTTCCAAGTAGTTTGAAATTTCTTGATTTTGGCGACAATCGCTCATGGGAATTCCCCTGGGGTATTTACTATGCTTCCATTTTCCTCATTTCACTCTAGGTTTGTTGCGCCACCTGCTGACCTTTGTGTTTTGGTTATCTCTCTCTCTGTGATAGATTTTTGCGGCAAGTTTGATTCTCGCGTGTAGAATGAGCTTGCGACTGTGATTGTAGAATGTAGAATTATGTGGTTACTTTGATTCTAGCATGTGGAATGAGCTTGCAAGGTTTTTGGTTTTGTTTTTTCAAACGTATCTCAGCATTCAAAGCAATCATTTGGTGTAGAAATTGTCATTACCGCTAGACCTGTTGGCGCTAGCCGACACCGTCTAGCTCACCAGCCAATTTCCTCGCTCTAAACCGGTGGTCACCTGATCCTTGTCGGCCGCCGGCCGATACTCGGTTCGCCACATATAGCGTGAAGGTCGCATGGAGTCTGATTTGGAATGTTTAGGATTTATTGCCACCTTTTTCGCGCTAGGTTATCGCTGTGTTCGTTGAGTTGTAGTGTCCACCTCTATCGGCCGGAAACCGATACAATCATGAAGAGATCACTTCCTTTGACGTTGGATACTGAACCAATCGACACTTTCACCAAGAACGGTAGCTGTAGGCAATGGAAATTGGATAAGGGAGTGGTAGTCCCGGATAACGCACTCCGGATTCTACTATGCCGGACGTGCAGTTATCATTTGCATTGTCTCTTGCAACCCGTTTCTCCTCGATGTCCGGGTTCTAGAAGTTTGGGATTCAATTGATTGATAATACCTTACCCAACGGGTGATCTTAAATATCTTTGTCAATGTGCTGGCAGAAATAGCTTGTGGAGTAAGCGATATATGAGACAATATATTGATGAGATTGATAGTGCTCTAAAGCCTGTCGGCTGGCAGCCGACAGCGGACGGTACTGAGGAGAGCCCATCGATCAGTTCTTTACTCTCACAGTGAACATGGAGGTAGCTCTTTTGTACAGTGACGGATGTAGCCATTATTGTGCTGGTGTGGGAGTCATTGTGGAGTGCTCTCCAAAGGGAACTTGGAAGGGATTCCGTGTTCCTCATAGTTTTTTCGTCATCGTTCGACTCATGTTGGTGAAGAAGGACTTCTTAGGTTTGGCGGCATACTACAAGAATTCAGTTCTGTCTTACCCTGGAGATTGCCATCGATATAGAATCTTATGGAGCAGATACAAGGTTTGGATGCTGGATCCATCCTTTGCAAAAGAACATCCTATCGGCTGGCAGCCAATAGTGCCAGCATTGAAGAAAGTAAAGCTAGAGGCAGACGACAGTGGCGTGAATAGTGAATCACCAACGATCGAAGGCTATAGTAGCTCTAGAAATGTATAGTCTGGAATCGGTCTCACGGAGTTCGAGCGCAGCGATGATTGTGGCTCGCAGACGGATACGCAAGTAGGTAGCGGCGCTGAACTGCATGGTAATGCTGCCAACTTTGTTTATGTATATTTAACTCCGCTCGACCACAATGTTTGTCCAAGCGATGTTTCTGAATGTAATAGTTTAGGAGACGGCACTACTCCAAGCGCCTCCTTTTCATCTGACAGCCATGATGCGAAACCTGATTTTGGTCTGCCATATCCAGATCGGCCCCTCTAGAGAAATAAGTACTGCGAGCTGCTAAACGAGGATTTCTCCTTGTTTCGAAGGGCAATGATTCAAGTCTGTCTTCCAGATGAAGCGTGCATGTTCTTGGCGATATATTTGTTGGTGTAATGTTCGTGTCCAAACACGAATTGTTGCAAATGACGACAATGCATTAGTTGTTATCTCCCACTAGACTCAAAGGTGGTCGACTACTTTCTGATATTGTAACGCTCTGCTCTCAGGCAGCTCAGATGGACATTCTGGACTGTGTGGGCCTGCAAGGTATTCCTCAAAATCCCTACGGGTCTGTTCATCAAAAAATCTTATCCAAAGATTAGCTCATATATACAAATTTTGAAATTCATGACTTTGGAGGCTAAGGTTTGGAAGGTTAGTTCTCAGAGGTATTGCAAGTATAGGTGGTGTCAGACGTTCCCATGGTAGTCCACGAGGATACTCCGTCATAAGTTCTACTCTTGCTCATTTGAGATCAAAATAGAATTAGCGTATGTTGTCCAAAGACAACTTCATGTTCGTGCTCCGGAGGGAAGGAAATTCATTACTCTTGAATTTGTTGACGTCTGCGAGAACGCATGGTACATTATTCACAGAGTCTCATGATCTGCATACCACGTCTATAAGGCTGCAGCTGTGAGAGGAAGCGTTAGCGGGTCACATGAAAATTCAGGATCACTTCTTCTTCGTCCCCAAACTATTCAGGCTACCCTGCACAAAATCATTGATGAAAATGCTGACCAGATGCCTAACGAGTTTAAGCTTGTTGGTAATAAGCGTGTGGATAATCTGAAGGTTGTCCCCTCTGCAATGAATTGGGACCATATGCGTGAGCCGGTGAACCATGTATGTCTCAGCCCTCTAATCTCCCTGCTCGTTGTTTTGTTGTTGGTTTTCAAATGTCAGCTAAGAGCCGACATAACTATCGTAAGATGAATCTTTGCTGGGTTTGTGCACTCGGCCACGTCCGTTGGGCCAGCGCGGCATCGTTGGAATATGTGTCTGTGCCTTTGGACGTTGGGTGTGTCGGCCCGCAGCCGATACGTTTTGCAATCTCCTGCAAATTGAGTGGATATGAATTCTTGTCGGCTAGCGGCCGATAGACTTCTTTCGCCTTCATTCTAACACTCTCTCTTGCATCTGGCTATCAGGTCAATGAGAAGTGTAATCACAAGCCTGTCTTGCAATCAACTATGAGTGTGCTTCCAAAGAACCATTTCAGATATGTCGAGGTGAAGGCTGTTGGGAGCAACTTCTCAAAGTGCACTCAGTGTGACTTCTTTGTTGAGTGCATTGCAAAATATCCGAGAGGATGTGATGAGTGGCAGGCTTTAGTCGATGACAGAGATCGCCATCTTAATTATCAATGAGCTAGCCAAAATATATATGCAGGTTGGAATGCTCAGTGGTAGCTCGTCCTTGTGAAAACCTATTTGGTAATGACTACCGGAGGGTATGTTAGCTACCAAAGAAGAGAAATGAAGGCCAAATGAGTACTACAGTACTGGATACTAGCTCGGTATGCACAAATCATGGAGTATGTGAGCCAATATCATAGCAAGGTACAAGCAAAAGGCTACTCGGTAGGCACTAAAGTAGAGAAAAACACTTTAGACAGAATAATCATGTATCTTGAAAAATGTAGCGTGCCAATGAGTTTGGCTCCATTGCTTATTCCCACAATACAACGAGATCTGACAGTTAAGTCAGATCCGTAAAAAAGTGTTTCCTAGATCTACCTACTGGGGTAACTTGGAAAATTACCAGGGTAAAACTCAAACCAGTAGCTCCTAATTTACTGTTAACATTATCCCCCCTCTATGCCAAGTTCACACCAGGAACTTGTAAACATACATTTGGTACAAAAAATTCTTAGTATGAGGGATTATACTCCGTGGTAGCGGACCGACCACGTTGTGTTGAGCGGTGTAGCACTGGCATATCCTCCTCGGACTCTGTAGGCTGTTCGGTAGCAGGAGTATTGGTGCGTGGTCCGCTGGGTGTTCTGGTTGATGGCGTGACCATGTTACCTTGGTGGACTGCCGTGGAACTAAAGATGTGTCCGTCAAATGATCAGTCGAAATAGGATGAGTCGAATCTGTCTGACGGTAATGGAGGGGCCAGGATGGGTCCTGAGAGCGTCGGTGCCGGAGGTTGAATGATGTTAGTGTCGGTATATCAGTTCCGGGATGCGTTGCCTTTGTCGAAATCCAGATGGGCGGGGCGGAAGCGTTAAAGCATCTTGTAGGTATTGTCGATTGCCATCGCGTAATGCTGCTCCTGGTCTTTGGTTGACTCGAGTTGTCGAGGAGGTGGAGGATGGCAGAGGTGGTGCAATCTGCTGAGAAACCTGAATACCGGTTGTATGAGGTAGTTTGGTAAGACGCGTACCTTGCAAGGGTAATGGCGGAAACAGTGGATGTGTCCTTGCCAGTGGCTTTGTCAGAGCTGGTGCTGACCCTAGTCAAGTTTTACCCATGAACTAGCACTCAGGGCTCTCTTCGGTATTACCGAGTTGTGCCGGAGACGGAATTGGTGGTGTCGAAGTGCGCCACGGTGGAGAGTGTGAGGAAGAGGAATCCCCGCCATGCTCACAGGGCGTCTTGCGTTGGGGGAAGGGTTTCCGCCAAACTCTTGAAGGGAGTTGGCTAAACCAAGTTGCTCCTTCCTTTTTGTTGAAGTGGAGGCCGGGTGTTGGCGGCTGCGAGGTCCGGACGCGATTCTCGTGTCGATGTTGCACTTGGTGGGGGTTGGTAAGGGCACTGAGGATTGCCGTTTGTTGGGCGAGTAGCGATGGGCAAGACCCGGGCGAAGTACCAACGGAGGTGGAGTTGTGTTTGGTGCGGGAACATGCGTGGCAGGGTCGGCAGTGGTCGCGGTCAGTTCGAGTCTGCGGATGAGCATGTCCCATACTTCGGCCGAGAAACATTGCGCGGATCGTCCCGAGTGTATTGTGTGGACCTCTTCATGAAGTTGTTTGAGAAGGAAATTAGCCCAGTTTTAGGTCGCGGGACTGGTAGCAAAGATGTCATCTATCGTGAGGATTTAAAAGAGGCACTTGTGTGAAGTATACGTTAGTTTCTTCTTGAAGTGGATGCCTTGCAAAATGTCGTATTTCCAATGTTGTAACTCCGCCGGGTCCTTGCAAAACGCTCCATCCATCGGTCTCGACTCAGTGGGTGAGAAGGGATCCGGTACCAGCAGCCCAATAGTCGTACGTGGCTTGGTTTGGGCTGTCGTTGATTGTTGTTGTCGTTCTGGTCGATAGGTTGAGTATAACGGTGATGTCGGTCGGGATAATTACGTACATTCTGCTAAGAGCTTCACGGATGATCGAGGATTGCGGAATGTTCTGCGCGGTGTTGACAAAGTTCTCCACGACGTCGGTTCGGTTTGGAGTTTGACCCCAGGGTTGGTTGACAAATCCTTCGAGGCCTACGCGGTGAATCCACTTGCGTTCGGTCTCGTTGCCGGGAGCGCACTCCCCCTAAGCGACCATGTGGTTCAGCGGATGGCAGGTGATGACCTTCCACGTTTCTTCTACCGGACTGCTTCGCAAAGTGTTGGCAGCCGCGCTGCAACCGTCTACCAGGGTCTTCTCCTGCCCTGTCATCGTGCACAAATCGCACACGGAGATGTCCTCGCTGTCTCTCTCGAAATGTAGAAGGTGCAGCTAACAGGCTAGGGGGAGGAAGTACTCTAATCCGCGCTATTCACCTTGGACGAGAATATCGGTCTCGGACAACGGTAGCTACCGGCCGTAAAGGCCGCGGAAGAACTGAGGGAGATGGAGAAGGAGGGCGGAGACGGAGAGCTAACCGAGAGGGAGAGAGAACTGTGGCGGCGGAAGACGACATGGTGGGGAGAGGATAAATAGAAGGAGAGGGGAACAATGAAATGAATGAGGGAGGCGGTGGAGTGAAGAGATAAGGAGTGGGTGCGCGTAGTCTAGGGTTGTAGAGTAGGTAGGGTGGCGGCGCGGTAGGGTTGGAAACTGCCGAACCTCGCTCGCGAAGGTATAGTGCTTGCTGCGGTGGTACCAAGGTGGGCAATTCGGTGGGCGGTTGCTGTGCCGTTAGTGGGGACTATACTGTTTTTTTTTATGCGGCAACTGGGGTTGGTACGAGTGTCAGTGGAAAGGTCCAGGTCAAAGAGGGCTTTCGTTTGGTAGCAAGGTATGGTGTGGTGAATCGAGTCGCTTGAGGGGAATTTTCCACCGTGATGAAGTTAGGGTTGACAGGAATCTCTTCAACCTTGTCCTCATCCTCTTCGTCGTCCTCGATTGCATTTTGATTGTCCGGTTGGCAAAGAATGGCACTTTTATCAAGGGTTGTCGGGGCTGCTTGAAGGAGATGGTCCTCATTGAGAAACCGGTAAGGTTTGAGCTTGTTAATGTTGACGATAATGGGATCTGGATCAAATTTCTTGACCGCGACGAATAGTACCGTATTGTTGGGTAATGGATACTGGACTGGGTAAGGGCCAAACCACTTGTTTTTGAGCTTACCGAGGTGGATGTACTTAATGGTACCACAGGACCGGGCCTCCAAATTGGAACAAGTGTGTCGGGCTCTAGATATTCGCATATTAGGCACGGTTCCATTGTGATATCCCTTAAATTTTGAGAGCTCGGTTGCGGGATTCGTCCAAGCGCTCCAGATCAGCGAGGCGGGCTGCAAGAACACGATGAGGTGTAGAGTCGATTGGTGTGGTCTTGAACAGTACCAAATACTCGTTAGGCATTAAAGAGATGATGCCATACAAAAGTAGGAATGGCGTATGGCCGGTACCGATCTTGAAGGCGGTGCGGTAGGCGAAAAAAACCGTTGGTAGCTGTCGGTCCAAGTCCGTTCTGTTGTGATTAACCAATTTCTGGAGGAGTTGGAAGATCACTTTGTTGGTGGAATCTGCTTGGCCATTTTCTTGAGGGTAGTACCTGGTGGATATTGAGTGGCGCAGCACGAAGTGCTCCATAAGAGCGTAGATGATTTTGTTGTTGAAATGTACGCCTTGGTCGCTCACGAAATGGACAGGACAGCGAAAACATGTGAAGATGTTGTCGTAGAGGAATTTCGCCGTATCCTTGGCAGTGTTGTCGCGGAGTGCTACCGCTTCGACCCATTTGGTGGTGTAGTCTGTGGCTACGAAGATGTATCTATTCCCTGTGTCTGTACATTTCAGAGGACCCACAAAATCCAGTCCCCATTTCATAAAAGGTTCCGTCGGTAGGGTAATAAGTAATTTACCGGTGACGACTTTCTTGAGTCAGCCGACTCGCTGAAATTCATCGGCAACTGCGACGATATTTGTAAACGTCTTTGTATAGAGACGACCACCAGTAGCCTGCTTCGAGGATTTTCCGACCGGTAATCTCCGTAGAGAATGATCCTCCGGAGTTGCCGTGATGCAGCTCCCGAATAATCATTAAGATTTGGTCGCCGAAGATGACTTTTTGTAAAGAAGAATCTTTTCTTTGTCAATACAGGGTACCATCAACTAACTGGAAAGGAAGGGCTCGGTATGCTAACCTTTTATTGCGCTCGGTACTCCTGTCGGAAGGGAAGGTTCCGGTCTTAGCGTAGTCGTGAACGGTAGTGAGCGAATCCAGTTGTACGCTGATCAACTATGCATTTGACATCGCATCGGTAAGTCCGGTGGCCGGTTCTGCTACCGTGTTCCGAGAGAGCGCGTCGGCAATACCCTGTGAGTTGCCCGGTTTGTAAACGACTATAAAGTCGAACTTCAAAAATAATAGTAGCCAGCGAACAATGCGTCCGGAAACTTAAGTCTAGTTCACCAAACATATCAATGCCATGTGGTCTACGTAAAAAAAAAACTTGTTATCAAGGTCTTAGTGCCAAAATTTGTTGATAACATATACCATCGCCAAGGCTTCGCGCTCGATCGTTGTAAGCCGCCAAGTCGGCGCTCAATGTTTAAAGTTATGATTTTTATGATTTTTTTAAATATTAGGGTGTTTTTGTAAACAAATGGATAAAATAGTAAAAAAATTGTGGAAAAAAAGTGGGAAGTGCAAATAAGGGTTACCTATTTTTACCTATTTTTATGTTTTTATCGTAAAGCTGGGAAAGTAAAGTGATAAATTAGTTATATTGATAAAGAAAATTGTAAAAAAATACACTATTGGAAAAAAAATAAGAGTAGAAACAACTATCATGATAAAATTACTATAAAAAAGACTATGTAAATGTCTTTTGAACCCTGTATAGAGGGAATGCCCTCTGGGGTAAAAAATGTAATAGTAAATAAGAGGTTACCAGAAGTTCTTATTAATTACTATTTTAAGTAGTTGGTAATTAATGTAATAAAGGATGAAGGAAGAAGGAGATAGTAAAGTTCCTTCTAAAAGGTCAAAAATAGAGTTTGAGAAGTCTCAATTAAGTTGTAGAGTGTTTGTGTATTTACTGAGGTAAAACGCAATTACTATAGACTGTGAATAGGTTTTCGAAATCCGTAGAAAATAATCAAGTGGTGCTAAATTAGCCAAAAAATTTGTAACAAGGACCTTTAGATACCTTGATTGAGATGGCAAAATTTAGCAATCATTGGAGTTAGAGAACTATGTTTTTTTAAAGAGTTAGGAATTGGCCGTAAATTCCGCGGAAAAGTAAAAAAGGCAGCCGAAATCGTACAAGACCCACCGAGAATCCGATCGGAGGTTTTCGAAAGGCGTTTTCCACTAAAAGAAGCTTTTGAAGTTCAACGGTGAAATCAATTGAAGCAAAAGTTATTTTTTTCGACTGATGATAAATCCTGCGGGCAGTAAAAGATTAAAAAAGGATAAAATCGGTGAAAATGTCTATTTTTAGCCCGTGAATAGTCATTTCTGGCTAATTTTGGCATTTTGAAGCCAACGGTGAAATCCGTTTGTCAATTGGAGCTATATGTAGAAAGTTACATTTTATATATCTAGTAGTAAATTAGGTTTAGAGTTTAATTGGTTTTTTCCCTCAATTACTTCAAAAAGATAAGATTGCCAACTAAGAGCTTCTGGAAGATATAAGGTTCGTAGGACCGAGGGTCTAGATCAAATTTTCGTGTAATTGGTGGAAATTTTGATTGCGGACTGTATTTTTAGCCCATTTCGTTTTGTATATAAGGAGACTCATTTTCTCTCCAAAATCACCAATTTGGTCACTTGAATTGATGGTTTGGTGGTGTTTTGTAGCTCTCTTCTTTTCAATGCATCTTCTTGAAGAATTTTGTGGTATTTGTGGTGTTTTTGGTGGTAATTGTGGTGGAACCTTCGAGGTGGATCGGTATTTGTGTGAAAATTCCATCATTAGTGAGTTGTTTATATAACATTCCAATGAGAGAAATTTCCAAATTATACCTCAATTCCCTTGCATATGGTGTCATTATAACCCTCTTTGATGTTTTTTTTATTGTGTTTTTTTCAAGTCCAACTAATCCTCTCTTCTTTTCTCTTCTTATTGTACTAATTTTTGAGTTGGAGAGAGATTGTGAAGGATATTGTGTGTGTGTTGTATGTGTATAATCGTATATGTGTGTATTGTGTGTGTGTGTAAACGTATAAGTGTGTATTTGAAAGGAAAATACAATTGTGATTAGTAGAAAGGTAGGATACGAAAAAGATCTTCAAATTGAGCACGTGTGTGTGGATTTGGCGTATGTGTACTCATCATTCTCAAAAACCTTCATTTGAACAAAAAAAACTACTTTGAACAAAACTTCATCCGTCTATATCGTCAACAATATACATCCCACCGGCTCTCCAAATTCTTGCAATAAATCAGCTAAATCTTGGGCATTTACATCCAATCCCTCTGTAGAGCCAAAGTCCTCCAAGGGGTGTCCTCTTCGCCATAGGCATATGCTGCTGCGTTCACCTCGTCAGCCCGTGCATAAGCTTCTTGCAACATTTGTTCTATATCAACTGCTGTTCGTTGCGGCCAAACAAACCCATTTCTGTCTTCCTCACCTCCCCCTCACATGTACAGTTCTTTAGCACCACGATTTGGCCTCATCACCGGTCCTCTGATGTTTTGTCCATCTTGTGTCTGCCCCCCACAGTGTAGTATACCATTAATGATCGTCATGCTCCGCATATATTTGAATACCACAATGTTCAAACTATTCTAACTACTTTTTAAACATAAAATGCAACAAACGATAGTAAGAACTTTTTGTACATAAAATGCAACAAATGACAGTAAGAACTTTTTGTACATAAAATGCAACAAACGACAGTAAGAACTTGTGCTTTGAGCGAAGACACTTACTATTACAAGGTATGGCAAGAAAGGATCTCTGCCATGTTTTCTATGATGCCGTGCAATAGTGTCAAACTTTCTTATTCTTGCTCCACAACATGCTCAACATGCGCAAGGATATTGTGTTAAGCCTTTTGTACTTGCAATGGACCTCTCAATATGATAAGCCGCACATTGTCTACGGGGCCTCATCTCACGTGGTCATACACCAACTACATTTAAATTAGAAATATATGAATGGAACACATCAGTGGACAAGTGTGCAAAGGGAAGATGAGAGATTCAATTGACAATGCCGTAGGAACCAAATGTCATAATTAAATATGCAATAACAAAGACAAATCGACTAAAGGCATACAAAACAGTATATGCTCTCATACACACAAGCTTCACCGAAGGTGAAGAAACAACATACCATTTAGCACAGCATGAATAATGAGCCCCGCTGGATATTTTGAAGGATGTCACGTTGTGCTAAAGTTTCGTACTGTCGGACATCATCACAAAGCCTTCAGAATCATAGTACATACTGTTCCAAACTTCTATCTAATCTGTGAATCAGGAAGGCCTGAGAGATATCCTCTAGTACACTGCTTTGATAATTGCACAAGTGACTCCAATATTTCCTTACCTTGTCAATGTTGAACAAGAACAGTGTGTCATATACCTCCATTCATTCTCTTGCAAACCCACTGCACAAGGAAACATAAAGTACCAGTCACAAAACATACATAACGAAATTGCATTTCAAGCCACCCAACAATACATCGTACACAAGACCCTGCATGCACACTACTGATTCATTGGTTTTTTATGTAATTTTTCTTCAAGTACGTTGGGCTGTGTTTACTAAGTACAAGCTATATCATCCTACTCCACTCGTAGCAATTTCCAAATCACTTGTACTTTAATAAAAAAAAGGAGTATATCCAACACAAATACAACGAGAAAGTAACCTCCAAGTTTGGGCACATCTCCTGTCAAATGTCTATAATTTTCTAAGTTCTCCCCAACTTCGTACTTGGTGATCACTGGACTAATCACCATCATGGTCTTGAATACTACTCTCTACATATTTAGTACTATCAGTATCATAGTCAAAGTAATTATGCTCACTATCACTGCTGCTTTTGGGTTCAAGCAATCGTAATTGAGCTTTTCTTTTCTCTGGGTTCTCACAGAAGGAAAAGTCATGAGGGAAAATGGGTTGGGATCTAGGCTCATGCCAACATGCCATACGTTTTTTTCTGACTCTAGCGTCCAACGTCAACCCATCGCGGGGGGAGGGTAGTTTGCAGTTGCAAGAAGGTGTTCGAACCCAACGTGCTACTACACATCGGATACATCTGCAGTCGTCACAAACGTGACGATGGTTTCCATATATGTAGAGACGGGTTATGAATGGGCATTCTGTGAATTTAGGAACAGTGTAGAGGAGCTGGGGAGTACTGTTGTCATCCTTAATCATATTGTGCCGAGAAGAGTTTTTGGCAGCAGGAGTTTGAGGTGTAACCTGGCAATCACGGAGTTCCAAAGATCAGGTAGTACGTCACCCGCTCCAAATTAGCTTGAATGTTGATATCCAGTGGGCAATATAATTGCTTCAATTCATACCTGCGCAACAATAGTAATGTGACTCAGTCTTGTGTAGAAGGAATTAAAACCAATTTGAACTTCGATTCAATCAATGAAAAATTTGTGACATTTGCGACATATAGATGATAGAATTGCTGAATTAAAGTACATAGAACTCATCTTCTGAACGTACCGTATGAGATTTGTTAACCAATTCTACTGTCTTTGCACAAAGCAACGAAAGCCTGCATTCACAACAGAATTAGACGATACCGTTAAAACTGATCGTCATTACAATCAATACTCCTGGCGAGACAAGGATACCTAGGTAAGTGAATACATTGCTATGAAACCCTGAATCCAAGTCCACAATCTCTGTTCAAAGATATGCAAAATCAAATTTCATTAAAACTGTGTGTTTTGTATTTATCTCAGTGTATTTCACTTTGATTTCTATGTTCTGTGCACTAAGGAAATATAAAGGGCGATAGCATTTTCCAGAATTTTTTACAACTCTTTGTATATTTTTTGCGGTTGATTTTAAAAGGTAATATAAGAAGCGAATACTATAAAAAATCGGCACAAACAGAACATGCATACTTTACAGTTAAAAGCAACCATGATGACAATCAGTTATGCAAGTGATTTAAAGATACACAATGAAAAGACGGTGAACCACCTACAACTGGAGTTTAACATCAAAACGTCAGAAATTAAAGAAAATGATTCAGTAGTCATATTGATCTCGACAACTACAAACATCTACAATAACATGCTGTCAAATTCTACAGAATATTGTAACCACCCGTTCGCCAGTAAACAACGACCTATAAGCAATGAGATATTTTGGAATTGAGATTTAACCAAGAGTCAGCATCACTTATGTGGAAAAAATGCTTTGTATAGTGCACTGTGTACAACGAACAACAATTAAAATAACACTTTGTATGGGAGACTGTCAAGTTCTGTGAACAACGGAATATGACAATGGACTACACTCCACTAATTCAAAGAGAAGTACTCCTATTCCCAGCTGCTACCGTCATCCACCGCAAGAAATGATAGGAATAAAACCTGCATCATCCAGCAGCGCTGGCTGATGCTAGCTTTTCTTTTTTCACCACTCATGCTACAAGGTTTTGAAAAACCACTCTGTTTACCCGTGCTAGATTAACTACCAATTCCAAAAAAACTGAAGTAGGCACTTACTTGAAGAAAGCTGGAGTTCAATAACTACTGCAACCTGCCAATAAGGTTTGATCGGAAGGCACAGCGCACCAACGTCCGCGAGAAAACTACTGTGACGGCCCGCAACTGACTTCCGAGAAGAGAACACACGCCACTCACTGGAACAGCACAAGACGGAACACAATCAATACTCATGCAAGCATCATCAAAATAACAAGGAAAATTAAATGTTGCCAAGTTTCACGTTCGCCTTGTGAGCACACTTACAGGTGTAGGTACAACGGACTTGCAGATGAGAATGCCGTGTCCGAAGTCGCGCAACCATGGGTATAGCATCCGTGACTTTCACCACGCGTTTGAGCGACTAGTCGGCGGTCACCTCCTCCGCTATTCTTTCCAGCAATTTTCGGTGACAACCGCGCATTGCGGTGCATTTTCAGTGCCGCAGCGCTAAAGTGGAAGGCTAGTTGCCGGAAATCTCGACATGATAACGTTGAGGTTCTCCCAACAAGGAAAATTGGTTCTCTCTTACACGTATGCATGCCTATGCTGGGTGTGAAACAAAAAAAAATCAAAGGTTTCATCTAGAATTGACAGGATGAAATGGATGAATTTCATTCATGAGGCCAATATGGGACAGCTGCCTAGAACTTCACATTAGTCTCGTAAAGCAGCACATGCACTGACGGCCTCAACTTTCTATGAGCGCACGTCCCAGTCTCCTCCATCAAGTTGTTTTTTCCCATACTCTTCTAGCAAGAGGCAAGGCGGCTGGATCTGAAGACCAAAAGCAGGGTTCCATCGGTGCTGCAACTGTCTTTGTGAGTCTGCACCCTTGTTTTATATCCTAGTGCACGTCTGAGTGATTGCTGTGCCTGATAATGTGTACGTTGTAGTAATATCATAGAACTGTAGTGTAATTCTAGCAACGCTGTGTGTTGTGGGCGGAGGTACTACTGATATTTTCTGAATGGCGTGAGGATTTATGAAGTTCTTTGCATGATATACACTGCGGCGCTGTGTCACCTAGCTACAGCGGTCTTGTGTAAAGTGTGCATCACAGACGATGCAGAGGAAATCCACGTTTATGCCTTGGAGCAAGTGGCAGAGGAAAGTTAAGGGTGTTGGTAACAGCGACATGTTGGGAACCGGTGAGCCAACAACGGAGAGTGAGGGAGAAGAATTGCGCCTTCCAAATGCCGACGTGCACTGTTCTCAAGGGAAGTCATCACGCAGAAAGCAATCGAAGAAAGCGATGAAGCTAAAACCGGCAGTTGCGGAAATAGTAGCAGGGATTTCGGGTACTCCTTCTAGGACGCCACGGACAAAAGACAAAGAGAGACGAGAAGAACTTGCAGCCGCTGTGATTGAGAAGAGAAGAGCACTCGTTGCAAAGCAATTCACGTCTCCAATTATCGGAGCTTCAAACCCTGCAGAACAAAGCGCGGAACGTGTCAATCCACCGAGAGGAGAAGCATCCCAACAACGCCCATTTGAAGACGCCGGGAGAACTAACGTTGTAGATCCAGGTATCACTGACTCTAATTTTTTTTGCAGTATCCGTGAGTGCCATAAAAAAATTTAGAATTATTAATGTAATTTGTTTCTGACGGAAGTTGAAGTCGGAAGCCACATTTCTTTGTCTACAGTAGAGTAAGAGGTGCAAAATGTTGGAGTCATTGAATATTGTACTTACAATGCATTAAGGAAAACATTAAATCATAAGGCTTGATAATTTCTTATTTGCGTGAATTAGTGAGGTACTGAGGCGTAGCTCTATGTCAGGTGGGACAAGTACTCTTATCACATCTTATAAATAAACCACACACATGTAATGTTTATTTTAAAAATCCATCGACTGAGGGACCCTTGCAAGTGAAAGTTTCATACACATCAATGTCTTGTTACAGAGGACTGCAAAAATATAATGGCACATTTATGAATGTAACATTAAACCATACGGTAGTCAGCAGCTACGTAAGCAGTATTAATTTTGACTCCCGGAGTTCCAGTGCTGTCTTGAACACCTAAAGCACTGTGACATGCTGGCAATGAGAAGGCAGTGCCTACTTTATTTCTGTCCATAGGGTAGCTGTTCAGATTTCATATAGATTGACGTCATGCATGTACTCCAGTCATATAAAGGCTCTGAAGAGAGACATATATATAAGAGTCACCCAAATTTCATATGTAATGTTGTAAATACGGGAAGTTGAGGTGTATGCTTAAATTTTAAAAGACTAATACACACTATTCCTCCTCTGACTGTCACATACAGAGGGTGACGTTCATACGTCCTTGGAAAGGAATCCTGGAAGCAACGATTTCATGGAAATGTCTCCCACGTATGCCAGAAAGAGTGGCATATTTGATGAATTGAGGAAGTATTTTCCAGGAGGAAGCATGAAAAAACAAAAACACAGTAAGGGATTGCAAATACAGAGTACAGATTCATCTGATGATGAAGGCCGCATTCATGGTGAGCAACTTGCGCACGGTAAATACAAAGCCCAACGTCGTTATGGGCGGGCATTTTCTAAATCTTCTGACGCTTTTCAATCCCCAAAGGTTAGAAGTTGATCTCCTTTGTAAAGTTCATGATAACTTTGGCTTATGGGTGTAAGTGGTATATGTGGTCAAACTTGATCACTATATTTCCAAGCTATTCACCAGAACAATGTATTGCTCAAAGAAATTCTACGTCAAGTACTATACTGTAGTATTCAGCATTGAAACTATGAAATGTCATGCGTAAATATGAATGACATAGTGTCGGGTGTCTATTGTAACGTGAAAAATACATTAATGACGGAGTCTCCTGTATTCAATTCAAGCAGAGTAAGTGCTGTTAGACGAAGGTGGTGTAGAAGGAATATAGAAATTACACATTTTTTCCACACGTTGCATGATGTGTACTGTGAGGACTTTGGTATTCATCATCTGTTTGTTCTGTTAGTAGCACACAGTGGTAGCATAGATCCCTGTAATTCTAATGAAAATGATATGCTTACCACATGGAGAATTTGGGATGGCCGGACAACAGGGATACTGACGTTATGGTGAAAAAAGGCACAACAAGATATATACAGACGGAGATATGAATCCACATCAGAGTCTGAGAGACCAAGTCCACCACGTCATCGGCAATATCGAGAACATACACGGAGGTACCGTCCTGGCCGCCATGAACATGACACGGAGTACTACCGCCACAGGCAAGATATTGCAGAAGGAAAACGTACCAGAGTACACAATTCAGAAGACGAGGATGGGCAGTACGGAGGTAGGCAGAAGTTCAGAGGCAGGGAACTTCAGACATTTTCGCCAACACACGACAATTTGCAGTCGAAGGCAGCGTCAGGAGAGGAAACACCACGTGTTGGACGAGTGCTGAAACAAGAGAAATTTGAAACTTGAATGGGGAGAGCGGATGTGAAACAAGAAGCACTACTAGAATCAACACTCCGACGAGAACGCAAGCGAAAACAAGTGTCCAGAGAGGCAGAAGTGAAGAGGAGAGAAAATATGGGTCGCAATCCCCATTTTTTAACAGTTGACGACAGAGGCAGGCCATATGGACTTGGTGTAAAGTCCTGGAGAGCAGAATTGAACAAGCTCTGTTGCGCTCTGGACCCATCAGTAATGGATGTGAGAAATCAACCGCACAAACCCATGCTGACGTTGAAGAAAAGATTCGCTTCAAAATTCGAGTACAGCGCCGATATAGACGATGACTGGCTACGTGGAGAAATTGGAAGAGGCGTATCCACAAGGAGGTTCCAGTTGTTGGAGTTGGTCCGCAACGGTGACCAAATTCCACCCGGATTTGACAAAGACATATGGTATAACCTTCAAAGGATCAATGCCGATCCCAAATACAAGGAGAAATCAGAGGCCATGAAGCACGCAAATTCAATGAGACGGACGTTGGGCCGCACTGGTCCTAAAGGGGAGATGGGTATTGTGGAGGACTTGCGTGACCAATTCGGGCGGTCACCCTGACAAAGTCGAAGATGAGATGAGGAGGGATAAAGGTTATGCTGGAGTTAGTAGCCGAAAGCGCCGTGGATTCTCTCGAGAGAAGAGCTGCCCACTAGTTGAACAAAGTGCATAGGCGACGTCGAATATTGCACACGGAAGTGTAAGAGACGACGACAGTGACGGCATGGGAGCCAACAGTGATAGTCAGTGTGACATTGCAACGAAAGGCAAAAGTGCAGGCGGCCATAAATCTCGTACTGCTCTCACCGACGCTCTATAGCAAGAATCTTACATGTAGGCCTTGCTCAAAAGGCTCGCAAATTTGGTGGCAAAGGCGGCCGCTTTGAATCTTCTTTTGACGCCGACGGAATTTAATGCCGAGGATACTAGAGAACAAATAACGCCGCATTCCGACGACCACCTCGGGAATGTTGAAGAAACTGTAAGTTTTCTAACGCAAACAAACAGTGGATCGAGAAGGGACTGTGAAATATGTTTCTACGGCTACTACTGCGAGATGCTCAGAAGCATCTTCATTCAAATCACGCATGCTAAGAAGGTCTATACATGTTCTCCCATGTACATCATTGCATTCCACTTTTTTCTGAATACTAATTGGGGCACTCAATATTTGTATCATTTTGACAGGAATCAGGAGCACGACAGAAGCGTGACGAACACGCTGAAGGAAAACGTGTGTTGCGAACTAGACTGAGCAAGTGGAAGGGTGTAATGTGACAAGAGCATAATGGAAAGGCGAATATTGAGAACATATACGTGGTTGTTGGCAGAAAGAAGAATCAAACACTGGGAGGACTGGACTCGGCTTGAAGGTGATGCGGATAGCAGTATATAGAGATTGGGGAGTGGGGAATGAGGGTTTTTAATTTTTGAGAATGTGGATCACAGGGAACTATGTGCACGGAAACTCCACCAAAAATACACTGTCATTTCAAATTTTTGATTCTTACATTGTGTCCTTATCGAAAAAACCACATGACTTTGGCAAGCAAGTTTGTTGCACATCATGATACGTAACACTGTTTTCTGGGTTCCTGTCCATCAGGATACACTATTTTTAGTATGACCAACTGAGGCTTTGAATGTATCAGCTCCCAATAAGACGATGTAATGTAAATTCTGTATAAAAGGCGTTTGATATCCTGATTCCATAAAAATAGGCACGTGGTAGTTGCTGGTATCAAAACCCTAAAGCACGTCATCACTAGTTTGAGTGGTCCCTAATTCCAGCCCCAATTACCAATACCCTACATACACGTTGCAACAATGTTCCAGCGTATCATTCGTGGAGTTCATTCATACTTGAAATTCTAAAAATAACTTTACTATTTATTGTAAGTAATTGTAATTCGAGAGGGGAAAAAAAATTACATCGCCAATCTTTACTACATGCGGTGTTGTAAGCCTCGACAATAATCAACAGATTTGTATTCAAAATAGTCCGAATCAAGAGTTCCGAACCAACAACTGAAATTGACATAATTTTGCTGGATATCTGCTAAAACGGAACCGTTACTATTTGGTGGAATCGATAGAAGGGGAGCAAGATGCCACGTTATTGACCCAAACGTGTTTGATTTCAATGACGTTGACAATAACTACAATGACCACGACGGAGACAACAGTGTAGAGCCCGAGCTAACTAATCCAATGGACAATGGTGGAAACGACGATGTCCCTGCAGTAGCGCCAATTCCACAAAACGACAATGGCAATGCTATGGTTGAAGAGCCAACAACTATGGCAAGCCTTGACGTGCAACAAGATGAACAAGGAGAGGATGAAAATGAAGTCGTTGGTATCCAAGAATCGTCTCCAAATTCTGCACGCAGACGTGGTAATTTAGATGTTGGGGAAATGGCACTTGTATAGTTGCAAGCAACCTTTGTTAGACTTTGGCGCCATGCGTCGGACCGTTTGGATGTTCTCACTCCATCCACACAAGATACATCAGTACCGTCCTCATATGTAGTACTCCTAGTACACCCCCATGAAGAGGGTCCATCGATAGATACGCGGTTGGCAGGTTTAGGCCTAACGTTGATATGACATTGTGCACAAGGGAAATCCAACCCCTAGAAAGAAGTGGAGCACGACAGACCAATCCTCTGAAGCGTCTACAGGAACAAGTAGCTCACAACAACCGTGCAACTCAAACTACCGGGACCACCCACAAAAATTAGCGATTGCAGCAAACAATACAACCATTTTGCGGCAAAATTAAGTTAGGAGGGCCAAACACGGATGGTGTTCTGGATGCAAGCGGGCGACAACCTCTTAAAACACTTTCATCTCTTGCACCACGCATCAAAAACCGACGATGCAATGAATCAGCCATGAGTGGGAGTACGAGATCTGACGATGATGAATCCACAAATGAGAGTGTAGGTAATAGCGGTGAGGTTCCAGGAGATAGTGCTTTCATAGTGCACCGACCAGGCCCACCCCCAAGCCCGGACAACGATAGAGCGGATCGAGGAGCGCCTAATGCTAGCACCTCTGCCTGAATATTTAGGAATGCAATACACTGATGGTTTTAACTTTAGCCTTTAGGACATACAATATGGTACTTTTTCTTGCAAAGCTCAAACATTAGGCATAATGTATACAATATTATACTCCAATATATAATCGCCATGTTTTCCTTCATTGTTATTTCCAATAAACTATAAAAATGGTAATTCATTTTCCTACACACATGCACCTATCATGTCCACCACCGTGACCATCCCAAAAAATCATACGCAGTTAGGCCTTGTGGATGGTTGGTTTGTGCTGTGTCCTTTTGAAGTGCAATTTTGTTTCATTTGTTCCAAAAATTAAAAAACGAACACTCTAGTTTCAAATCTAGTCAACGAGCAGGTAGGCCAGTCCAGCCGTCCAGTTGACGAGAGAGCCGTGCAGTGGACGGGCAGCTGTCTTGTGGACAAGTGGCCGTCCAATTGACGACCTCGCCGTCGAGTCGACTGCCTCCTAGACGGCTTTGGATGAAATTCATCCAAGAAATTTACCGCGGGAAAAAATTAAAAGGTAAAAGTTCTGATAATTTTTACCTTTGCGTTGGGATGCAAATGCAATCCGGACGCGTCGCAATTGACGCGTCACGACATACGGACGGAAATCAGCAGCGTCACGTCGGGATAGACAACCTTGTCTTCAACTGCCGCATCAGACGAATACCACTAGACCCTTAATTGCAAGTGCATTTGATGTGCTTCACCTATGGTTGTTGCATCCTTGTAGTGCCGACAAAGTTCGATATGTTGATCATGGATTGCCTTGGCGATGTGCTTCTCGGTGTGCTTGTGCATGGAAGTTGCCCAATGGAAAAGGCACATTTGTTCGCAATCCACTATAGGAACTTTGGGGTTACCCGATCCATAAACAATTTGCACAGCATTAAACTTTTCTTGTGCGCTATGGCATATGAATCCTTTGAAATTTGGATTGGACACATCATTGTCTTTTATGACGTTATTGAATTAGTTCTAAAAAATCATCAAGCCTTTGGTCTTCATATTACAAATTGCAATGGTCATTACTTTGCAATATGTACAATCAGACACATGGCATGCAATTGTCATCCACGGTTTCATCCTCTTAACGTGATCAAATATCACAAAAATATGTTTGAGATTGCCTTCAGGTTGCATTCGACGCACAAGATCAACGCCACTGCCTAGACTGTGTACGAGGAACTTCTTTGGAGCCATCCCTGTCATAAATGAGAAACGTCTCCTAGAATTCGTTACTTGAGGCCAAAGCAATTGCCGAATTCTTGCCGAAGGCATCTTTGCCACTTCTTCAGCGATCAAGTGTGTAATGGTCTCCAAAGTCTCCTTGCATTGACCACTGTAAAAAAACATGGTAAAAAAAACCGCACTCAAAATTGACTGCGGTTCTTTCTTCCACGGTTCTGTGTAGGCCCACCACGCGCCGAGCCACTGTTCTTTGCAATTTCAAATTGCAATTTTTGGAACTATGAGGCGTATAATATACCATTGGAAAGATATTTCTAATACCTTTCCAATGGTATACAACACGCCCCAAAATTTTAAAAATTGTAGTCAAAAATTGCAATACACAATAATAGCCGAGAACGCGCTCATGCACAAAAACGTGGCAATAAGAGCTGCAGTCAACCTTGAATGCGGTTTCTTTTTTACCATGTTTTGTTACAATGGACATTCAGAAACTAGGCATCTATGATTACCCAAATGGTAGCATGCTCGAGACATGTAGCCAGCGGTGACCACTCAAAAGATTTGCGCAGCACAAAAAAGAATACTTGTAGGGGCTGTTTTGCAAACTTTGCAAACTAGAGAAGAATCTGCAGGGGATTCTTGACATACATCTAAAGCAAGGGTAGTGGTTCCAGACCGTTCGGTCTCGTTTTTTCTTTGAAGTCCTTATGAGTTAGTCATACTTGACATCCTCGCAAATGAAATGCCCTAGGCAACTCGATTGTTTGAATTTCAATCCTAGATTTTTATGGATGTTAGACGTGAAGGTGCGACACCAAGCATGACCGTCATAGCGCTTGTCCATTTCCTCTATAGAATATACAACATTTTTACAAAAAGATGGAAACTCAAAGACGACATTTCCATTGAATTTGGTGGGCAGGAATTTCACCTTGTGATACTTGATTGTATGAAAATCGATTTGGGATTATTTTTTATGACAACATAGAACATTTGAAAGCTTGCTAAGGCATTGCATTACACTGAAACATTTTGAAGATATTGGATAGACAAGAGGAAGAGAGAAAGAAGACAAAGTAGGAGTATTAGCTGGAGTGCGTGTTATAGGAGTTGAACAGGTAGAAAGAAAAGGGGCAACAACACTCGAAAAATGACCTTCACTAGAAATTGAGGGAATATCTACATAAGTGTCACAAGTCAAATCAATCAATGGCTCAATTGGCTCACGCTTGACACTACAAAGGTTGATCAAGATGTCCTTCACAAAATTTCCTCGATCAAATGATTGAAGGCTCGCGCCACACAAAAGTGGTAGTTGAACCGTAGAACCATTAGACATAGGTACAAGAACTGCATTGGACGTAGCAATGGTCTCAGGTCGTAAACCATATGCTCTATACTGCCGAGGATGGAGGAACCAGTAGAATTCATCCTTATCATTGTACTTAGTGTGCAACGCAGCCTCATTGACAATGCCATACTCAGCCAAGACTTCTTCTTCAAGCGTGTTAGATGACTCACAAAATCCAAAACGGATGTGTAGGAGGCGGGAAAGCACTTTTATAAACCCTTCTTTTGCAATGGGCACTGTCAAAGGGACGTTATGATCTGTAGTAGGAATTTTTGTTACAGGAAAATTAGAAGTATTACAAATTTCTTATCTACTAGAGCTAATGTATCAAAAACAATACAAAACTATAGAGATTGAAGTGTATAGGACATGTAAATGGAATAGTATGGGGATTGCGTTATAATCTAGTATGCAAGAATAATTTTAAAATCTAATCAAAGTAGGACAAGGCTCCATGACGATTAGATGCCACTTAGGTCTAAGCCGGATGTTTGAAGTGGGTGTCAGGAGATGGAATTTGTAACAAGATGGAATGACTAGTAAAAGAGCTATAAGTGTATATGGAATAATCATAATGCAATTGGTTGGCTATGGTTTTGTCACATGCAAATAAAAAGAAAAGTCCTGAGGAATCGTTTGTGACGGCCGTATCAAAATAATTTTAGGCGTGTAAGCATGAGTAGAGATATCTCTAATCTAGGATCGATACTAGGATTTGGAGGATTGATTTTCAAGCTAACAATTTAAGAGCCATTATTGGAATCCTCAATACATATGAGTTACAACTTCATTGCAAAATGGAATTCCGTTAGTGTGACAAGTTAAACTCATTTATGTAGTCAAATTGACACTCTAGTATGATAGCTTGCCTACTAGTTAGGTGCTTGAAGAAAATTTTCCTCTTGAGTCTCAAGGACCTAGTGGACAAAAGAGGTAAAAAGAAAAGGTCGCCTACTCTTTTTTAGCAAACATGCACTACAACAATCAAGGATGAGAGCGCCCAAACACAAGTCTCAAACGAAGGATGTACGCAAGTGCACATGCACGAGGATAGACGTTAGAGAAGCTGATGTAGCGGACTTTGCGAGTATTTAGGATACAATGACAATTTGCAACATTGTAGACTTTGAAGAATCACAACTTGACATTGATAGCGATGGAGGTCCAAAATAGCGACACGTAAGTTGTACTATCCCATTATGTCCCATTCAAGAATTTGTAGTGTTCCGTGATGACTTGCTCTCAATAGATACTGCTTGACAATTTGCGACAATTCTTCTAGTGGTGACAAGTCTTCTTTTGATTATTCAAACTTAACATAAATTTTGAATAGAGTGCACCGCTACAGGAAAGGTCTTGGACCTGAGACCGAACTTTGACTGAAAAGCCTTGATAAATAATAGCAAGTTCTAGACGGTGTTGGATGTGCCATTTTGAGGCGACCTAACATGTTCTCATGTGGGGTGCCCAATATTGTCCACAAATCCCCTAGCATTCTTCCTCTAGAAAGGCCTTATTCGTTAAATTGAGACAAAGTGTAGTCTCAATTTTATTGTCGACTCGAGGATAAACCATTATAACTGTTCAGGTTTGCGACTATTTGGTAATTTGAGACTTTAATATATTAATATATATATAAACCTTTGATTGCCCAAAGGTTATAGTCTCATCTTATCGTCGACTCGACGATAAATGACTATAATTGTTTTAGGGTTGAAGTCTCAAAATGACCATTTTGTCTCAATTTAACGAATATGGCCTTTAGACGCTTAGTATTGGTAACATGTCGTGGTCAATCACGCCAATGAGTCAAAGTCCTTTTGGTCGCATCACGAGCGATTCCAATTACCAATGTCAATTGTAGATTCCAATTTTCAGACTTTGAATCCTAGTCAAAGTAATTAAGATTTCATAGCCGACGGTACGATGAGGATGGACGAAGTTTGGATCTTGACTCTAGAGGCAAGGTCAAGTGAGGGCTAATCCACGACAGTTTGGATCTATGATCGGGGATTATTGGTAGGGTTTGCTGCTATATCCACTCAACCATTAGGGTTCAATTAGCTCAAAGCCTCCAAGCTTCGAAATTACTCATGTGAACTCCGTTTTCTTGCAAGCAGTGGCTGGTGAGTGTGGGCGCCGCAGTTTGAGATTGTAGTAGCATGCCATCACCATCCTCACATTGTGTAATTAGATTGTGTACATCATCATTCTTACAACATGCATGTGACTTGCAAGACGATCGCGGAGACTTGCAAAGCACGTGCAAAGTGCAATTTAAAGATTGGTTGGAGGAGATGTTTCGGAGGAGGCGCTTGTTCCAGCCGGGGTAAGTAGTGGAACTCCATTGCAATGCGCACGCCTAGACTCAAGCAATGACTAGCTATTCACCTTTCTCATCATGCTTTTCATCTCCATCTCGGTCTAGTTCTTGGTCATGCTTGTGATGCTTGGGCCTAGTCATAGTCTAGTTGTCCTTCCCCACCATGGTGTTGTTCGTTGTCTTAATATTCCCATCCTCAATTGTGGTGCAATTCACGGACTCGCTTGTCATGACTTTTTGTCACACTTGTCATGCTCTTCATCCTTGTAATGGACGTCACAATCGTGGTGGCCTTCCCTGTCATAATCAAGTTGGCCTTAGTAGCCCAATATGTAATCGGGGTTTTTCTTGCAGTGCTTATGATGCTCGTCTTTCTTGTCATGCATGTCATGCTCTTGAAATATTAGTCCATTGTGGTGCGATTCATTGATATTCTTGGATTCTTCACCATGCCCGTCATCCTTGATTTAGTCGTGGTGGCCTACTCCATCAAGGTATTGTTCTTTGTCATGCTAGTTGTGCTCGTCGTCATGGCATTGAATCATGCTTAGGTCATGCTGGCCTTCTTTGTCGCAGTGGTGGTTTTTGTCTTGCTCAAGATGCTCTTCATGCTTATGTTCCTTGTCACGCTTGTCATGCTCAACATTTTTTGTGGTGCAATTTACAAACTTGTTGGCCCCAACATCTCGTCACGCTCGTCATCTTTGTCATAGATGTCACAGTCGTTGTAGCCTTCCCCGTCATAATCAAGTGGCCATAGCCGTCATGGTGATTTTTGTGGTCTATTTGGCAATGCTCGCGATGATTGTCTTTCTCGTCATGCTCGTCATGCTCTTGGATTATTGGTCCATTGTAGTGCAATTCACCGCCATGCTTGTCATGTTAGTATCTGTTATCATGCTTTGGGTAGTCAACTTGGCCTTCCCCATGGTGGTAGTGCTCGTGCTTGTGCTCTTGCTTGTAGTGGCCTTTCTATGGTGTTCGTAATGGAAATGAAACATGATCAAGGGACTTGATCGAGGGAGTGGCATTAGGCCCGAGACCACACTCTCGGGGACTACACTTGACCAAAATTATTGTGGTCTTGCTCATCATGTTTATCGTACGTGTTGTGCTCGTCGTGCTTTTTGTCCTCGTCCTCATGATGTTGGTCTTTGTGGTAGTTGATTTGGTCCTCCCCATCATGCTCCAATTTGATTAAGGGACTTGACCGTGGAAGTTGCGTCTGGCCCAAGGCCACACTGTTGGAGATCCCACTTGATTGATGTGTTTGTCGTCTTGCTTGTCATGCTCGTTTTGCTTGTTTGTTTGTCAAGCTTGTCCTACTTGTCTTCATATTGTTGGTCTTCGTGCTGGTCGAGTTAGCCCTCCCCAAATTGCACAAACTTCATCAAGGGCCCTGATCATGGAAGTGGCGTCAGGCTCAAGCCTACATTCTAAGTGAACCCACTTGATCAAAGAAATTATGGTCTTACTCATCATATTCGTTGTCCTCGTTTTGCTTTTTTTGCTCGTGATGCTCGTTATGCTTGTTGAACTCGTCCTCATGCTATTAGTCCTTGTGATGGTCGTGCTAGCCTTCCCCGTTGTGATGTTGTTTGTGGTCTTGATTGTTATAAACAAGAAACTTGATCAAGGGGCTTAAATGTGGAAGAAGCATTGAGCTCGAGGTCACACTCATGGTAACCCCATGTGATCAATGTGTCCGTGGCGTTGTTTGTTATGCTCGTCAAACTTGTTGTGCTCGTCCTCATAGAATTGGTCCTTGTCATGGTTGTGCTGGCGTTCCTCGTTGTGTTGTTGATCATTGTGGACATGGAACTTAATAAAGAGGCTTCACTGTAGGAGTGGTGTTACACCTGAGGGCACACTTTCAGGGACACACTTTGATCTATATGTTCGTGGCTTTGCCCGTCATGCTCGTTGCACTCCTCGTAGTCGATGTCATGGAATTGGTCCTCGTCATGGTTGTATTGGCATTCTTTGTCGTGGTGTTGCTCACCGTGGACATAGAACTTGATCATGGAAATTGACTGTAGAAGTGGTATTGGGCTTGAGGCCACACTTTCGGAGATGCAACTTCATCGAAATGTTTGTATTCTTGCTTGTCATGCTCGTCATGCTCATCATTCTCGTCGTGGTTGTCATGCACATCGATAGGTTGTTTATTGTGATAGTTGTGCTACCCTCCCCGTCTTGGTGATGTTTGTGGTCATACTCGCGTTGCTAGTTGTGATCATAATTGTCGTCATGCTCATTGTGGTCATGAATACTTGATCAGGAGCTTGACCATAAAAGTGATGTCGGGCCCGAAGGCACACTCCCTGGAACCAATCTTGATAAAAATGTATGTGGTCGTGCTTGTCATCCTCATCGTGATGTTTTTTGTCCTTGTGATGGTCATGTGGTGTTTTTCATCATAATCGTCGTACTCATTGTCACAATGCTAGTCCTTGAGATGGTTTGTAGTGGTCTTCCCCATCATGGTGTTCTTCTTCGCCTTGCTTGCTTGCTTGTTTGTCATGTTGGTCGTGCTCGTCATCTTTGTCGTCATGCTGCTCGGCCACATGATGGTTGAGCAACCCTCCAACGTCGTGGTGATGTTTTTGGTCTTACTTGCATTACACGTGCTATTAGCGCTTGTTGTCATAGTCATGGTCAATAAACTAGCCCTTGCAATTGTGATGGTGCTAGTGGTCTTGCTTGTTGCAAATATGGAATTTGATCAAAGGTTGTGACTATACGAGTGGCATCAGGCCCATGGGCACATTCCTAGAGAACCCAATTGTTTGTGTTTATACTTGTGGTCATCCTCGTGAAGAACGTTGTTAGTCTAGGTAATTGTATGGAGATGACTGAGACCAGTCTTAGGCCAACAGAGCTGCCTAATCAAGGAAGACAAGGGAAAAGAGGTAACAGTTAACGAGTCAGGTTGAGTTAGTCAGTGGTTAGTTTAAGAAGTGCGTGCCCCAAGTTCCATGACGTACCTTGGTTCCCCAGGAGAATATACACTAATATGTGCAACTTATACACTGGATCTCCGTTGGTATACAGTCTTGGACTTCCTTGGTGTACTTGGATTCCTAGCGAGTAAGACAAAGTCAGAGAAGCTATGAAATAGATGAGATGGTCTGTGAGTAACTAACTAAGTAAGGGTCAATTCCTAGACATCCTTGGTGTCCTTAGATGATGAGTGTTTTGAAGACAGAAAGACAGGGCATAAGAGAGAATATGCCTGAAGACGGAGCACAGAGCAGGGACGGCTTGGTATGAGGAATAGTTAGAGTATAGCCATTCTATCTAAGTATTTGGGTTAGTGTTAGTCCAGCCAAGGAGAACATGTTTCCCAGCCTTCCAAATCAGATAGCATTGAGGTGGTAATGAATAGCAAAGACAGAACAGTAGAGATAGAGAATGTAAAGGTTTGTTTATTCAAAGGATGTAATAAACCACATATACAATATAGAGACTAAGTACACTGAACTATGTTAAACAGAGGAATTGAACCCATGTATTACATAAACATACAACCATGGAATCCAGGTTTAACATGGAATAAGCAAGGAATGACGTCATGGTACAACAAAACTAGAGCATAACTAAATGCTCATAAGTCTCAAAAACCAAGAGTGTCTCGTTACTATCGTACACTACTCTTATACTTAAGCCTGGTCCGTAATCTAAGCAAAACACTGCCAGTTCCACCGTCTTCTATCTCCTTGTCCTCCGTGGCGGCCGTGTCTTGGTCCGGTAACAAACAGCGACATCCTTTTAGTCCTCGTTTTGGCCCTCCCCGTCGAGGTGTTTCTCGTGTTCTTCCTTGTTTGGACGTTGTGCTGGTTGTGCTAATTGTGCTCATTTTCATTCTCGTTGTGGTCATTGTGTTCAAGATTGTCTTGGTGCCCTCCCTATTATGGTGTTGTTTGTGGTCTTTATCATCTTGCTTGTTGTACTCTTTGGGAAGCTTAGTAGTGTGAGCTTAGAATGGAGAGTAGAGAGCGGAGAGCAGAGTTTGCAGAGCACAAATTCTCTTTTTAGTTAAGAAAATGCCTATAACCGTAGATATTGGGTTCTTTTTAGCTCAATATTAAAGAAATTGGGTTATTTTTTATCAAAAAAAGGTAATGGGTTTTTGATGATTTTCCACGGCATTACTTATGGAAAACTATGCATTTTACTTTTTGTATAGTTTACAACTAAACAAAGGATGACGTCATCACTAAAACCAACAAAAATGCAAATTATTCAAGGATACAATGTGAATAAAACTAATACCAAAACCTCATATAAAATCCAAATCAAACCAAAACATCAAGAGCTCAAGTCTCCACGATCAAGAGGCCTAATCAAGGGCTCGGAATCCTATTAATGTCCAACCTCATTTTTCTCAAAAGTGGGAAGTTAGGGTTTCTAGGACTGCTAGGAGTAGCCAGAACCACCATAAATAGGTGAAGTAGTGGCCATAATGGCCCATCTATTTATTTTGAGAGGAGTTGTGCTCGTGCGCGTCCTACAGCATTTACTAAGGGTCCGGGTTGGCGGCGGATATCCGGTAGGCTTGGCGACTGGATGGGAGACCGGGTAGAGATGGACGGGTCTCTAACAGACCCGGCCGCGATTCGCGCCTTGAAATGGGCTGCCTTAAATTGGGTGACCCACTGTTCATTCCAACGCAGCTCTCCCAGCCGTCCCCGACGCCAAGGTTTTGTATTTCCGGATAGTGTTAGTATGGAGAGTGCGCGATTGGAGATGGAAGAGCGTGGCAGTCGGAGGCTTAGGCAGAGAACGCGAGTCGGTAGAGTAGTACGCCCGGAGCTCGTAGAAATGCCGAGGAAGAGCAAGTGGTTGTTCGAGATCAAAACCCTGAAAAAGAAAGTGTGTCTGGCTATTCCGGAGGACCCAAGGCATTTGGAGTTTCAAAGTGGTCCGCTCTAAGCTCCTTTATCTATCACTTGTATTCTTACCACAATTGCCTCACGGATAGGAAAAAGGTGACGTTGGAGAAGCGCCTGGCGTAGGTGGACCGGAATCTGGCACGGAAGCGAGCGGACAACTCGGGAGGAGAGGACAAACCGGACGAGGACGCAGACGAGCAGGGCGACCGGAGCAAGCCAGGTGGGCAGGAAGCGTCCCAACCGGATGAAGAGGAAAGGGGTCAACCGGATGAGCGTCAAGAGGAGCGGGAGGAACCGAACAGGGGCAAACCAAATGAGAGGGGCCCACTCTGAGCGCGCACCCAAGGGCAAGACAACAAGAAGAGGAAGAACATCGTCCAGAGCGAGGAAGAGGGGGACGACGACGACGTCCAGATCCTCACCCCTCCCCGGAAGAAGACAAAGACCCGGATGAAGACGACTCCGATAAATGGCCGTGGCACCCGGGATGACCCTACGCCAGGCACCAGCCGCCGCCAAAAGAACATGAAGGTGAAGGTGAAGAGGCGGCGAGAGTCGAAACTGGAGGAGGAGGATGGCCATGAAGAGGAGGAGACCCGGGCGAAGGAGCCAATCCGGGAAGCAGTGGAGGAAGTCTCGATTCTCGCGGAACCCGAAGAAGCGATCCTCAACCCGGTCAGGGAGGCCGTGGAGGCACTCGCGAGGAGGTATCGCCCACTCCACAAGGCAATGCAAGGTGTGGGGAGCGCCCTCAAGAGTACGGAGGTGGGCCAGTATTCGGATCTAATCCGGAAATTGAAGAAGGAGATGGCCTAGACCCGGAAGGAAGTGGAGAAATGCCGGAAGCAGACTAGCAAGTTGACCATCTTGGAGCTGGACTAGAAAGAGGAGTTGAAGCAGCACAAAGAGACAATCAAGTCTTTGGAGTAGCAAGACCGGACTACACTCAAGGTGTTGGAGAGGTTGTTCAAACCGGACGGGGAGGTTTAGACCAAGGCCCGGCTGTACGATGAGAAGGTGGCGGAACCGGGTACCGACGAGGCTGCTCGGGCGAAGGATGTTGTGAAGGAGTACGCAGCGAAGGAGGAAGAAACCCTATTGGATTTCCAGAAGCAGGTGGCCGCGGTGCTCACGAGATGTCCACCCGGACCCCACTCGGAAACAAGGGAGACCAGCAGGAGGGGAGGAGGCGTCCCTTCGGCGAGCAGGGAGTTATTGGCGCAGTTCCATTTCTCGGAAGATGCTCCCCGGGCAGGAGACCTAGACCGGATGATGGGGGCCGCAAATTCCACCACAGAACAGACCTCACTACCGGTAGGGAGTCCGGATACAAGTCCCCCATGCAAGAGTTTGGAGCCGGTACTGGTGGGCAACCAGCGGGAGGCAAGCTTGGCCGGGTTGGTTAACCAGGAGGAGGTAGCGGAGACCGTTACCCAACCAGGGGAGGAGGCACGAATCGAGGGTGAACCGGATGATAACTTGAGAGATGAACCGGATGGTGCAGAAGGAGGCAAACCGGATGGCGGGCTAGAGGAAGGACGCGGGGCACAAGGAGTCGAACCGGAGGTGGAAGAGTAGGCAGAGGAGTCGGTGCAGGAGCAGAATCAGGAGCAAGCGCAGGAGGAAGAGGAAGACAACAAAAAAGAAGGGAACCGGGCAAGGGAAAACCGGAGTAAGAGAGCCAAAGAAGGCTTTGGTGATTCTTGCCCAGCTCCCTTAGCGCGTGCTGCGGAGGATAGTGGCTTGGAAGAGCCAGGGGAAAAGGCATCCGGAGTCTGGAGTAACTGGGCCCGGTTAGGTAGGATAGTTTTTTGGGTTAGGTAGGCTAAACATTTTGTGCATACTGCTTTTAGGATTTAGGCGCTCACTACCGGACATTGGTACTTCTATGACTGGGAGAATATGACTGGGGGTGACAGGCGACTGCCGGCTGTCACATTCTGCGAGGGCAAAATTGTCGGCGGAAGCCAAATTAGACAATGTGACTAGCAGTCATATTTTGCAGTCATATTTGCGACGAGTACCGTATAAAGTGGGTGGGAGGGACGTATATCTTTGTAGGGAATGAGAGGGAACGAGTGGGAACGTTCCTAGGGAACGTCTAGTCATATTTGGACGTCACTTTTTTCTCCTAGTCATATTTTGCAGTCACATTCTTCCCTAGTCGTATATATTTTTATTGGGCTGCCCAAGATTATAAACACTGCCTGAGACAGTTTACATGTATATTGGCCCTCTCAATCATTGTATAGTATGAGAATTTAGGGTATTCGTTTTATTGGGAGAATTTGTGTCCAAAATTGAGTAGTTTTTCATTTGTTTAGGGTAATTAGGAATTGGCCACGTGCATTATTTTAATAATTAATGAATAAATTATTTATTTACTCATTTAAGTAGTGGAGCTAGGTGGGTGGGGGTGGGGGTGTACATTGAGAAGGAATATGTGGCAAAATTATTGCCGGTTTTATAATTGTGTTTGTGCCTTGATGTAGTGGTAGTTGGCAACTGACGTGAGAAGTGTGCAACTTCACAGTTTAGGGTGTTGAAATTACTGTGTGCTGCGTGGCCAGGACTTGAGGGTGCTAATTACACAATTTCGTGTGAAAATATGTATATATATAGATATGTCCACCGAGTAGAATGTTCACAACTCTATGTGATTGAACAAGGACTCGGTCAATCCTGCTTTGATTCACAATAGTCTAAATCATCTAAGGATGTGCCATCCTGTCCAAGGCGTTCTAATGCTTTAGCCACCACCTCCAGGGCTACTTCCACTGTATCGCTCTAAATAGATGTTTGAGGTATGAGATCCGAATCCAGGCCTATGGCTTCAAGTCCGGGAAAATCACTTGCTCTCCCCAATGATATGCACCGTACTTCATCCGTGAGTTGGTGGATCGAGAATGTCCGAACTCCTTGTGGTTCGCTGTGCAATACAACCTCCCATCCATGCTTGGCCACATCCGGTGCAAAAAAGACATGTTCAATGTTGAGCGGGAAGGCAAATGACTGTGCAGAGTATGTGATCAACCTCTGGAAGTTTACGGTAGAGAGACCGTAATCATCGCGCTTCATGGTGGCGCCATCTCCTCTCATGTTTGCAACCACCCAGTTGCAATAGAGGACCACCACCTCATACTGTCCATAGTCCACTGAAAGGATTTCCTCCACCCACCCCACGTACTCCAACTCCGCAGCTCGGAGGTTTGTATCCTTGGTACCTGCACGACAAAGTTGTCGAAAGGTTGCGGCTACCTCCGAGTCCGCTGTTGTCAATTGCGTCTCTGCACTCCGGACACGGAGGGAGTTTCCATATGCATACATGGATCGATACGACTTGGCTACGTCCGATGGAGGTAGCATCAAGGCCCTCAGGTCTTGGAGGACCTCCTTGTCCCCATCTTCTATAGCCCGTATCACAACCTTTGGAAACCATATGTGGAAGTCTTCGTCGCACATCTCCGAAGGGTATACTACCCTAGTCTTACGCTTCTTGCGCCTATACTCGTGACATTCCGCTTCCCGACGTGCCATGTCATCCTCGTGTCTCTTGTAAGCAAAAGAGTTCAAAATGGTCACTTTCATCTTTACATAATATTCGGGGTTTAAAACGTAGTATATAGCCCAAATTGGCTGCTCATGGCAACCACTGCATTACTGGGTGCAGATCTAGTAGTCTCACTGGAGGCAGTCACTAACATCTCTGGGGGCAGTCACTGATATCACGAGCGGCGGTTGCAAAAGACATTGTCTCTAGTCACTAACATCTCTGGGGGCAGTCACTGATATCATGAGCAGCCGTTGTAAAAGACATTGTCTCCAGTCACGGATATCATTGCCATCACTGAGGGTAGTCACACTGTGTACAATCACATTCATATTCAACGTTAGCTAAAAACATGTGATGTGAACTCACCTCCTCCAATCTTCCAATGGTGCCGCGTTGGTCACCACGAACTCGTGAATCCATTTGGTTGAGCCCTTTTATTATGAGAAGATTCATGAACACTGAGCGGCTAATTACACTATTTTTGGATTTAGAATTTTTAGTGTGTATAATCACTAGAGTTTAGATGGAGGCTTTAAATGCAAAGGATTATAGCAGTTGATAGATATATGCGCCGCATAGAATTTTAGGCAGAGCAACTTTACTTAGTGTTTTGAGGTAGGGACAATACTATTTTGACACACGCAAAAGGCCACTTCTAGCACTAAACTCATTCACACCACTGTGCATAGTAAATATTATAGGAGAGAGTCATACAAGACTACAAAGTCATATAGATGACTATAGGGCGTCATATTGATGATTGTAGAGTGTTGTATAACTCCTGCGTGTCACATACATCACTCCACTTAGTCATCTATATGACTAAAGGCGCGGTCAACGAAGTACACGCGGCGGGGGTTGACTAGGCCAACGTGTCCGGCACGGCGTCCAGCAATACTCAAGCATTGCAGCTTGATCAGGCGCATCAATTGAGGAGGAAGATGCAAGTGACCTTAAACTTAGTGAAGGTCCGTTTATTAGCAAACCCTAGCATGCCTTTCCAATTGCTACTTATTCTTCTTAGGATTTCGTCACTTTGTTCCAAGTGTCTCAAATTTGTATTCTAGAATCATTTGTGAAGTTCCAATGACCTAATCGTGGTCAGTAATTTTTGCATTTTTTAGCACTTGACCACGCATGCTAGGGTTTCATAGCGTAGCTTTTTTGCGTTCTAAGTGTGTGGAATTTTTATCCCCAGTTGTGATTGCAGGATAGCTTAGCTTTGGGTTGAGTCTATCGTGATAGTGATTTTTGGGCAGTGTTAGGGTTTCGTGTATTTGTAGCTCCGAAATGCCAATGGCTGTGAGATTGCGACCATCGTAAGCTCTGGAAAAAGACGCTGTCAACACGAAGGACAAAGCCCCACAGACAAAGACCTCTTGAAGAGTCTCCATCTCGAAAGATGGGTGCACACTTGATCCTTTTCACATTTCTTGCATTTTCAGGTTTAGGGTTTTGAAGCTTTTTGAATGTCGTTGATCCTTTTTTGCTCTTTTGTTCTACTCAAGAGTCTAGTAGAGAATTCACATGCTTCTTAATTAATCATGTCGTAATGTCATAGAAATCATGATTTGGAACTATCAGTTACCTTATTGAAATGTAGCCACTCAAATCATTCAACAATCCTTCTTTGAGCATCTCAAACTGAGCTTTTAATGTTGTAGTTAGTGTGATTTAAAAAAGGTGCCATTGCACTTGTGGTTGGGCTGGTTGTATTTTTGGTTTTCTTTGCAACAAAACCCTGTTTCATTTGTTTCTAAAAGGGTGCCATTACATAAATGCAATATCATTACGAAATGGGTAACGTTGAAGACTTCATCTACCATATGTGTACATTCCTTTTCATTGTTGACTTGCCTCACATAGCATTCAAAAAACTCTGAAACTCACTATTGTGAGCATTGCCGTTTTCTTTGAATGTAAGGTTTTCAGTCTAGGGTTTTGATTTGGTAGCATTTTTGATCTAGTTAGGTCGATGTCTTTGCAATGGCTGATTGTGTGGTGTTGCAGAATGCTAGGAAGAAAGATGGATGCTTGCTTTGAGTAGTGACAAGAAGAAGGAGAAGGAGAAGAAGAGGAATAATAACAACAATGAAAACCACGTCGAGTAGGTTATGTAAGAAATGGTTGTGTGAAAGCAAAACCCTAATTCCTTTGTGGTTTTTACAACATGGCGAAAGGATGAGGGTTTGACAAGAAAGCGAAGGGAATGAAGAACTTTCCTTGTTTTCTTATCGAAATCTTAGTCAGACGCACTGTTCCTCAATTTTATTACAGGTCATGATCAGGTATCTTGGGGACTGAATATTACAACAACTTGAATTTGCTATCTTTTGTTCAATTTCTTAAGTTCAAGGGTATTTTGTATTCATGACCTCCATCCCATGATTGGTTTACAAGTAAGCTTCTGAGTCTTCTGTTGCATTGATTCCGTTCTCTATTCAGTCCTTGCATTGTTGGCATGATTGCACCCTATGCTGCAAATCATCTGTTTGTGTGAAAATGACTTCAATAGCTCACAATTGTGGGCAATGTCTTTTTCATGGTGTGTTTGTGTTGTCACCAGTCTTCTGTTAGTAATTTTGACAATGAAGTTTTGTTAAATTCTTGCAGGTGATGGCAGAGTACTTTCTCATTGCTGAGACAAGTGCAGTCACTTTGACCATTGCTGGTGTCGTTAAGGAGGTTGTCACCATTGTGTTAAGTAAACACATGTCTGCGTGCTTGGGATAGTCATACTCAAAACCTAGTGCACATAAATGAACAAACACCAGTTTCTTCTCACTAATTATCATGCAATTTTTTCATATTGCTTATCATATGCATTTGGGCACATTTTGTTTTGTAATGCTCAACATTCAGGGTTATTGTTGAGGAGGACTTATATCAATTTTGTGGCCAATGCGCAGGGTGATGTCTTCATCTTCCATGATGAGTTCACATGACTGAAGGGCATGGGTTTGGTAGTCATCTTCATTGGTGTTGGTCTGATCCTTTAAAAGCACTACCGTTACTCTTAGTTTTTAGGTTAGTAGCCTGGTTAGAGCTAGTGGTCTTTGTCACATTTCTCAATGTGGATTGTTATGTCATTCTATACTGATCTAGTATGTATCTACTTACGAAAGATTTGTATCCTGCAACTTTCCCATGTCTCACCAGCTGCATATCACGAGTAAATGTTTCAGTAGTGTTCAGTTGTTTGAATTTCAACATCATCTATTGACACAGAAGTTTGATAGAAGTGTGCCAAAAATTATTTACTATATACTTAACATCATCTGTGACTGCCTATCACATATTTAAAGGTATTCTCGGTTGTCGAGCGCTTGGGTGAAGCTCTCAACACCATCACCAAGTGGCCCGTTGCCGTACTGAAAGCAGCCTAAATCGCGCGACCGCGAAGGAGAAGGTGACCTCTAAATCATCTACCGATGTTTCTCGTAGCACGCAATGCTGATGAATTGCCTGAATATCACAGTGATTAGTAATGTACATATAGAATGTCATAGGGATCAGTAATGTACACAGTGAGATTTTCATAGGATTCAGTAATGTACGCAGTCAGAATGTCACAGTGATCAGTAATGTGCACAGTCAGAATGTCACAGTGATCAGTAATGTGCACAGTGAGAATGTCACATGGTTCAGTAATGTATCCTAAGAAGGTAACAGGGACTAGTCACGATACAACCGAAAATAACAGATTATAGTCATAAATGCGCAGCATCTGTATTACGGGGTCCTCTAGTGAATTAATGAGGTTTGCGCAAAAAAGTTGGGTAACCCAGTGTCATTGTGGTGGTGCACACAGGATGACAAAGAGAACCACAAGGAGCCTGCAGCAAAAAGGAAGCAGGAAGCACGAGCTGATGGATGTTGGATGTATATATTGGTGAGGAATAAGACTAGGTTAGCTAGATAGCATCTCCCTCTAAGACATGATCGAGGTTTGGTTTTGTATTGAGTCTTTCACTACTAAATACAAGTGAACATTGTTGCATTTCCCTTCTCAGATGTATGTGTCTTCCATTGAATCGCACATATGTGTCTTCTGTTGTATGTTTCATATATATAATACTAATGTGACTCTCAGTAAGCAAAAATATCACTGTACGCAGTCATAGGGCCACATACATGGCAACAACATTATGACTACCGCGAGTCATGTATTGGTCTCACTCCTTCCAATACTGTGACTGAAACCAATTGTATATCCTTCGCACTCTTGTCAAACATTACTGGAGGTCTTGAACACACCACTGGCTATAGTCATAGCGATTGCTCAAACATGACTGTACATAGTCATAATCCACGTCAGCCAAAAACATCACTACCAGTCGAATTCCACGTCAACAACATTATGACCCGAAATACGACTCTATAGAGTCACATTCCACGTCAGCCGACAAAATGACAGTATTCACATTCCACGTGTAAGTCCCACGTCAGCAAAAATATACTCCACAGAGTCACATTCCACGTCAGCAGAAAATATGACTACACACAGTCACGTGCCACGTCGGATGCCACGTCAACAAAAAAATGACTCGCCCGAGTCACATGCCACGTCGGATTTTGGCCTCAGCTGCCCGGGCAGACCTCCAAAAGTCAAGGACTTAGGGCCGGTCAACATTGCGGCTGGATATACTGACGTGGCACGTACATGGAACCCAAGTATACGCTTTGAGTCGTATTTATTTATATGATTAGGTGTCCGAAGCAACTCGTCGGTAACTACGGCACCCAGTCATAGCGCGCGTCACATTCTACGTCAACAAAAAATATGACGCGCAGTCACAGACCCGATTTTATGACTACGCGCAGTCATAAACGCAGTCATTCTCCCAGTCATAAAAGTACCAATGTGTGGTAGTAGCTTAAGTCCGTTTTAGGTCAAGAACAGAACCGTGTGGGTGAGTTCCCTTGATTTCCGGATCCCGGGTTTGTAGGATCTGCGATTTTCTAGATCCGGGTACTTGGGGCTCACTACTTATCAAGGAATGTTCATCATTCCTTGGGTCTTTTTGTGTACCACTGTTTTCTTGTAAATGACTACAAGTGCAATTCTCGAAAAACCGTGTGCGTGTGTCTGTGTTTATGGTTGTTTGTTGATTGATACAGTGGTCTAATAAGTCCCTTGGTAACCGGGAGGACTAACCGGGTTCTAGAATACATTCAGTTAAGAGTTTGGGATATAGGTGTTGGGTGATTTAGAAGGTGTTTGAAGAAGTGGCTTCCATGTCCGGTTGCAGGGGATAATCCGAGTTAGTGGCTGAGCGGGTAGGAGGGGGTACTCCTGTCTGCATAGAACTCCATGACAGTTAGTCCGGTGGATGTGCCACCATCTGGATAACCTCTGTGATAGAGGAATACGGAGTCGCTAGAGTAAAACAGGCCGCTAGGAATCCAGTCGATTCCGGACACCCCGGACAGTATTCATCTCGGTTAGCAAGTCGTTGTAGTATTTTGGAGAAAGGGGAAAACCGGGTTGCGCTTCTGTGACCAGCTGTGGGTTTGGGAGAAACTCGCAGTTGAAGAACAGTACAGAAAGTACCCGGATTGGAGAGTTGTGTAAGAGGAACCGGGAGGTAGTGAAGTTCCCATCACTTAAATCAGTAGGGAGGGGTGTGTCTTTTAATCCAGCACTACTAAATGCAAATGGAGAACCCTTTGAGGAAAAACAGCGGTTAACTAAACCAGGCTAAGTTGTCTGGGTAGACCGAGGAGAGTGTATTATATTAAGGGTTGTTTGGACGCTGGGACGCGGACGTACACGTTCGGACGTCCTCTGGACGCAGACGTTTGGGTTTTAGCGTCCGATGACTACGAAAAATATAGATGTTTTACTTCTACTGTCGGGCCGTTCGGCCGTAGGGTAAAAACCGTCCGCTTTGAAGACGGCCCAATCGGACGCGGCTCTTGGAAGACGGCGGACGGCGAACAACATGTTCGGACGTTTGGAGGAGGGTATCGACGGCTAGGTCAGATGGCGGACCGCTCGATCGGACGCATCTTTTGGAACAAAGTCGAACGGCGACGGATCAGATGTTGCTTTTGGAGGACGCGCGGTCCGAGGCGGACGGGACTTCATCGGACACAACTCTTTGAGGACGACAATGGGCGGACGGTGGACGACCCGATCGGATGCGCCAACTGGACGGCGGATGGCGGACGGCCCAATCGGACGTGCTAAGCGGACGGCAAAAGGCGTCAAGTTTTTGGAATTGGAGGATTGAGTGTTGTGTTGCTTCACCTCAACTCTAATTTTTCTCTCCACTCAAAGTCAAAATTTATTTTGGGATTCCCCACGTTTTTTGACGACTGTCTTAAGTACAAGACTACAAACATAGAATGTTCCTATATTTAATGTGCTTTATATTGAATTCTCTGACAACTATACTTGTCGGAATGGAACCTATCTTCATGTTGTCTCTCCCTTCTTCTCTTTCTCTCCGTTTCCCTACTCCTCGTTTTCCTTTGAATCCTTCCTCTTTGTTTTAAATTTGAAATTTGAAATTTTTGAAGTTGAAATTTAAAAATTAAAACCGTATCATATTTCAAATTATTGAATTATTTTTTCTAAGAAAGTGGTAGTGTATATAAAAATAATAAAAATAATATATATGAAATTAGTAAACACATATGAAATCCGTAAAAGCTATGAGTGTTTGACAACTTGTGTTGAAAAATCAATACAGACTAGGAGGAAAAGATAATAATTAAAAATAAATTTCATGTTCATTTAATAAAAATTTGGCTAGTAGAAGAAGGTACAAATGGTCTAAAAGTTACAATTGATAATAATTTTGATACGAAATTGAAAAATACCAATTCCAATGATGAAACATTCGAATAAGCAAGAAATACCTTAGTTGTGTCATTGAAAATGCTAAAACTTTGAATCAAAAAACTTATATTGTATATTATTTATACCATCTCTGTATGCAAATTTTTGTTGTCATAGCTGTCATACAATTGCTAAAAATAAAATGATTCAACATCTTATTTTTCAGTGACTATTAATGCACGTGTCAGAAACTTCCCGATTTGGCCTACACGTGCAAGATTGCACTTCCTGAAACTGAAAGTCTGAAGGACCCTTTGTTCTGCCAAGAAAGTGAGGGAGTTAGGGAGGGGAGAGAGTTGGGGAGGAGAGGAAGTTGGAAAGAGAAGAGAGAAGGGACAATGGAAGGAGAGGGAGGGGTGAGCTGCCTAGGCGGCGGCCGTCTGACTGGGATGCGGCGGACGGCGGCGGCCGTCCGCCTGATCGGACAACTTGAGGGCAACTTCTCCGCCAACCAACCTTTAGAGGCCCATAACTTCGTCAAAACGTATCCAAATTGGGCATATGAGATGTCTTTTGGC
This sequence comes from Pohlia nutans, assembly GCA_022496805.1. Taxonomy (NCBI): domain Eukaryota; kingdom Viridiplantae; phylum Streptophyta; class Bryopsida; order Bryales; family Mniaceae; genus Pohlia; species Pohlia nutans. The sequence continues at coordinate 3,818,921 of CM040106.1, read as the reverse complement.
ATTTGCATTTTTTGTAGATGCCAAAAAACATCTCATACGCCCAATTTGGATACGTTTTGACGAAGTTATGGGCCTCTGAAGGTTCGGACGGCCTTCTCAAAGCCTTGCAGGCTGTTAGATCGGACGGCTGCAATGTCGGACGGCGCCTAGTTGACGGCTATCGGCCAGGTGCAGAAACTTCAAAGCCCCGTAACAACTTCAAAACGTATCCAAACTTGGATAAAATCACAATCGAACGTACATTTTAAAAACTATGTGCAAAAATCTCACTATGAATGAAGAGTTATTTGGATGAATTATTATTCTATTCTTTCTATAGGTTCATGTTTTTTGTTCAAAATATAGACGTTGGAGCACTTAAGGATTATGCAATAATAATTGGTGACTTACTGTCTTTTAGGTTCATGCAGAAAGGATGTTTTTATTCACCAATTAGTATACAGAGTATTGAAGGTTAGATTAGAATGCCAAAGCCTCACACAAACACTTGGAATGCATAGGAAAGAGATGATCTTTACTCACGGGCTGCCCCTCTTAAGTAGCACACCCAAGGGAGTCCCCTTGGCAAACCATATGGGACATCAGCCCATACTCAACTCCTATTACACTAGGATCAGCCCATATCACTTGGGAGACCCAATTCTCATTACTTCTAACTAGTACTACTTCACTAGTTGCAACTCTAGCTCATTCGCATCATCTATACTAGCTAATGCGCATTGGCTATGAGCAACTTCAGCCCACGCAATCATCCTACTTCAACACTCCCACTTTGCGAATAGCCAAAGCCTTGCAGCCCAAATGCCACCACTAGTCTTTGATGTCGATCTCTCGCAAGAGCCTTTGTGAGCACGTCCGCCACCATGTGCTCCGTTGGACAATACTTCAACTCTATCACCTTCATCTCTAACTTCTCTCGAATGAAGTGATATTGCACATCAATGTGCTTTGTGCGTGAATGATGCGTTGGATTCTTCGCCAATGACATACTCCCTTGGTTGTCACACATGATTGTTGTAGCCTCCTCTTGAGTGCATCTCACATCTGCCATTAGTTGCCTCAACCAAATGGCCTCCTTCGTACCGTGGCTCGTCGCCATGTACTCTGCCTCAACCGTTGACGTGGCCGTGGTTTGTTGGCGCTTGCTATTCCATGAAACGGCCCCCGATCCAACTTTGAACATGTACCCCGTGGTTGATCTACGATCACTGGTATCACCCGCATAATCCGCATCACAATACCCACTCAACACAATGTTGTCACCTCCAAGACACAACCTCACATCACTTGTGCCTTTCAAGTACCGCATGATCCTCTTGACCGCAACCCAATGACTTGAACCCGGTCTTGCCATGTGTTGACTCACAACGCTGATTGGATACGCAAGGTCTGGCCTTGTTGCAATCATGGCATACATCAATGACCCTACAGCTTGCTTGTATGGCACATCCACCATAGATTGAGCCTCTAATGCATACTCCTCATCCGTGAGCTTCACGAGCTTGGAATTCACATCCAATGGAGTGCCAACCGGCTTGCAATCCTCCATGCCAAAGCGTTTGAGCACATCCATAACATACTTGCTTTGATTCATTGTTATGGTGCGTGTTGCTCTATCTCGCACAAACTCAACTCCTAGACAAAAGTGCAACTCACCGAGATCACTCATCTCGTACTCACTCTCAAGCATTGCCTTCAATGCCTTCAAAGAGCTCATGCAACTTGCAAGGATGATCAAATCATCCACATATATGATCACGATGACCACATGTTGCCCCTTTTGCATGAAATACAAGCTGTGATCAGCGATGCTCCTTGTGAACCCGATATGAACAAGAAACGTGTCAATCTTTTGATACCATGCGCGTGGAGATTGCTTCAACCCATACAATGACTTGTTCAACTTGCAAACAAGGTTCTCATTACCTCGTTGCACAAATCCCTCGGGTTGCACCATGTAGATGTCCTCCTCCAACTCGCCGTTCAAGAACGCCGTCTTCACATCCATTTGATGCATTTCCAAATCCATGGCAGCCCCGATGGCCAAAATGCATCGAATAGTGGTGAATTTTGCCACTCGTGCAAAGGTCTCATGAAAATCAACACCTTCGATTTGTGAAAAGCCCTTTGCCACCAATCTTGCCTTATAACGTACCACATCACCCGTTGTATCTCTCTTTGCTCGAAATACCCACTTACAACCGATAGCGTTGCGATTCTTAGAGAGGGGAGTCAATTCCCAAGTGCCATTGTCCATCAACGATTTGTACTCCTCTTGCATGGCTTGCTCCCACTTGTTTGCATCATCACAACTCAACGCTTCACGAATCGTCAATGGAGCATCTAAAAGTGCAACGTTTGCATGCTCCTCCTCACCTTGAGGGAGAATATGATTCTTCCACCACTCGCCAAGTGGTCTACGATTTCTCTCTGGATAACGACGATCGCTCGAGGATGCATTGTCTTCAACCGCCGTTGCTTGTGCCTTTTTCTCGTCATTCTTCGTCTTCAAAGGTCGCTCCTCAATATGTTCCTCATCACCACCATCTTCGTCATCTTCGTCTTCATCAACAATATCAATAACGGGAGATTTGGAAGATTGGTCCACAATCGCCGGTTTATCGCCACTTCTCCCACTTGGACCATCGTCCAAATTGTCTTCAACCTTGGAATTCTCGCAAAATGTCACATCACGAGCTCGAATGATCTTCTTAGTGTCGAGCGACATGAGCTTGTACGCCTTGGTACCTTCACAATATCCAAGAAACACACATTTTGTTGCCTTGGCCTCAAGTTTGGTTCTTTGAGAATCGGGTACCTTTGCAAATGCGATGCATCCAAATGTGCGCATGTGCTCCACGCGGGGTGGCCTCCCACTCCACGCTTGCTCTGGTGTCATGTTTTGAACCGCACTCGTCGGGCATCGGTTGCGTGTATACACCGCAGTCACCACCGCTTCCGCCCAAAGGTCCAAACCCAAATTTTGTGCATGCAACATACTCCTAGCCATTTCCACAATCGTTCCATTTGCACGCTCCGCAACTCCGTTTTGTTGTGGCGTATATGGCGTTGTCGTTTGTCTAGCAATGCCTTCTTTCTTCAGTAACTCTCCAAATTGGTTGGACATGAACTCGCTGCCATTATCCGATCGAAACACCTTGATCTTGTGCTCGGATTGCTTCTCAACCAACGCCTTAAACTCTTTGAACTTCTCAAAACACTCGCTCTTTGCTTTGATCGGATACAACCATATCTTCCTCGAAAAATCATCAATGAACGTCACAAAATACTTGCAACCCCCCATAGACGTGGTCTTCATCGGACCACACACGTCGGAATGCACAATCTCAAGTACCTTGGTTGCACGAGTTGCCCCATCAACTAGAAACGGTGAGCGTTGTTGCTTGCCTTCAATACAACCCTCACATGTGAATGAACTAGGTGCGACGTGTGATTGAGGAAGATCCATGCAACTTACCATTCCACGGAGTGCTTTCACACTCTTGACATTCAAATGCCCAAGTCGACGATGCCACAATGCCAACTTGTCCTCGCTTGAACTCGATTGCACCAACGTTGCGGATTCGGCCCCGTGCATCTTGGAAAACTTGATTTGATACAAGCCGTTGACTTCGTGAATAATGGCCACCTCCTCACGACTTGGGGACAACACAAAACACCCTTCGTCGCTAAATTCCACTCGCAAATGCTTCATCACCAAATGCCGCACCGATAAAAGATTTGCCTTCAATTTGGGAACGCGGAGGACATCATGGATGGTAATTGTCTTCACACGACCCTTCACCTCGGTGTCTACAACGATGGATCCTCTACCCACGGCTTGAAGAACCGTATCATCACCCAAAATAACATTCTTTGGAGATATGACGTGATATGATTGGAAACAAGTCCTATTGGGCGCCATGTGACTCGAGGCTCCCGAATCAACAATCCAATCGATCACACTACCATTGCATGACACGTCACTTGCCATCATTGCATACTCGTCCGTGTCATCACTATAGCAAGAAAGGCTAGTCATAAATGCATACTCATCGCCCGCATCGTTGACCTTTGTATTGTTGGCACTTTCCTCTCTCTTGCGCTTGTAGCAAAATTTTGCCAAATGGCCCTTCTTACCGCAATAGTAGCATACCTTGTCCGTAGAGCTCCCACTCGCACCGCTCTTCGATTGCTTCGCCATAAGCGCCGCGCTATCACCACGAGTCTTGTTCTCTTTGCGCCGCGAGAGTTCATGCAACAACCGTGATGTCACATAATCGAGAGTGAGCTCTGCAATGGGCCTACTCTCCATAGCAACAATAAGATACTCGTACGACGGCGGCAAACTCTCGAGGAGCGTCATAACAATATCACCATCGGTAATGTTCACGTCCGCGCCGTTGAGCTGATCCGCAAGAGCCTTCACTTTGTTGATGTGCGCCAACATGTCGTAGTTTTCTTCCATCTTGATGGTGAAAAACTTGCGCCTCAAGAACAAGATATTGACCAAGCTCTTTGCCTCATGAATATTGCAAAGCTTGGCCCATGCCTCCGTGGGAGTCTTGCACGACCGAATATGAGAGAGCTAGGAATCAGAAAGATTGAGGGCAAGAATCGCAAACGCCTTCTTCTCGCACCGAGTGTATGCAGTTTTCACCCTAGCCTCGGCATCGGACGAAGGGGGTTCCTCGCTACCGTCAACTATCTCCCACAATTCCTTTTTCGGCCATGACCATTTCCATCTTGAATTTCCACAAGTGGAAATTGACTCCATCGAACTTGTCTACACCTTTAGGACCCTCACCCTCAAATGAAGCCATTTTCTTGACTCAAGTATGGACCCCCACAAAAATCAGCCCCTAAAAAGCTAAGAAAAATTGTTTTTATGAATTTTTGACAATTTTGTGAATTGTGAAGCAAATTGCACACGTATGTGCTTCCAATGCCCCCAAAGCTATTCCAAACACTAAATCAGCACCTTTGTGCTACACATCAACCTCACAACACTCAATCGTGATGCTTCCCAATACAAATGCCCAAGATGTTACCACAACACCTTAACTAAGTGAATTGCGCACTCCTTTGCTCCAATCCACTCAAATTAGCACCCTAGTGCCTCACAACATGTAATGCACCCTCTTGTGCATTTACTAACCCAAACTCTAATTTTGAGCACTCCAAGGGCATTAATCACATTGAAAACCCTCGTGCAAGAATTGCAATACCAAAATCAGATTGTAGACTCACCCTAAGAGCCTCAAACCATAAAAGTGCCTTGCAACAACACAAGTGCACAAATTGAGCACGAATTGAGCCAATAATCTCCAATAAGCTCCAATAAGCTCCAATAAGCTCCAATCAGCTCCAATATACTCCAACAAGCACCAATAAGCTCCAAAGCTCCAATTCAGCCCTTGTAGACGTGCATAAACTCCAAAAGTGCTCCAAAGTGCTCCAACAGCTCCGAATCACCAATTGAAAGCTCCAAAGTGCCAATTCAGCCCTCCAACACGTAGTTCAAAGGTAGGAAGATTGTAATACCTCCCAATGTCGAAATCAGCCCACCAAAGCTCGAATTCAGCCCTCCAAAGCTCCAAATCAGCGCTCCAATACTCCAAAATCAGCGCTCCAACGCACGACCTCCACACAACGAGCAATCTAATCTTTCACTCACGCAAAACACATGAGTGGGCCCATAACCTATTGAAGGTTAGATTAGAATGCCAAAGCCTCACACAAACACTTGGAATGCATAGGAAAGAGATGATCTTTACTCACGGGCTGCCCCTCTTAAGTAGCACACCCAAGGGAGTCCCCTTGGCAAACCATATGGGACATCAGCCCATACTCAACTCCTATTACACTAGGATCAGCCCATATCACTTGGGAGACCCAATTCTCATTACTTCTAACTAGTACTACTTCACTAGTTGCAACTCTAGCTCATTCGCATCATCTATACTAGCTAATGCGCATTGGCTATGAGCAACTTCAGCCCACGCAATCATCCTACTTCAACACAAAGAAGTTATTGTAACCAACAAGAATAACTATTTGCAATAAGTGTTAGAATTACCTTCATTGTGCATACTTGCTTGATGTAGGTATGGTTTTCCAATTTATTTGTTTATTTAATTTAAATCGTTTAACAAAATAGAAATAGCGGGCATCCCCTTTTAAATTATTGTAAATTTCAAAACATTTGGTAAGTAGGTTAGATGTACATTAAAAATAAAATGTTGAATAATTTTATTTCTAGCAATTATATGAAAGATATAACAAAATAAAATTGCATACAAAGATGGTATAATTAATGTATGAAATTTTAATTTTGACTCAAAATTTTTGAATTTTAAATAAAACAAATAAGATAAATTTTTGTTTCTTAGAATGTCTCATCATTGGAATTGGTATTTTTTCCAATTTCATATCAAACCTACAATCAATTGTATTTTTATACCATTTTTACTTTCTACTAGTTATATTTTTATTTAATGAACATGAAATTTATTTTAGCTTTTTTTTTCCCACATGCTCTCAATTGATTTTTCAACACAAGTTGTCAAACACTCATAGCTTTTACAGATTTCATATATATATTTACTAATGGCCCCCAATGAGGAGGTTGTGGGTTCTATTCCCAATGCCGGCATGGTGCTACTATCATAGTCCACCCAACTATGGTGGGGGGTTCTTGGACCTTGTTGTATGGGTACCTCAAAGTCCTTTGGGGAGATACCATGTCCGGTATCTTCAAGGCACTAGTGGCTAGCTAGGAACTAATATTGTGTGTCACTATAGTGTCCATCCTCGAAAGGGGAGAGTTGTATTGTCCCAATGTCCCCTTGTCTAGTGGGCATCGAGTCATTGACATTACGAACGGACACTTTATTCATGCTGGCCCCTTGCTAAAAAGGGACCGGAGTTTCTATCTATCTATATATTTACTAATATATATATATATATACATTCTTTTCTTAGAAAAAAGAATTCAATAATTTAAAAATTTTAAAATATTTTCAAAATTAATTCAATAATTTTTAGCAATTGTATGACAGCTATGACAACAAAAATTTGCATATAAGGATGGTTTAAATAATATATTATATTTTATTTTTGATGCAAATTTTTAGCATTTTCAATGACACAACTAAGATATTTCTTGCTTATATAAATGTTTCATGATTGGAATTGGTATTTTTCAATTTCATATCAATATTATTATGAATTGTAACTTTTTTATCGTTTGTACCTTCTTCTACTAGTTAAATTTTTATTAAATGAATATGAAATTTATTTTTAATTATTATCTTTTCCTCATAGTCTGAATTGATTTTTCAACACAAGTTGTCAAACACTCATAGCTTTTCCGGATTTCATCCATATTTACTAATTTCATACATAGATACATATATATATATGTATGTATATGTATGTATATTTTATTATATTTGTTTTTATACACACTACTACTTTTTTAGAAAAAAAGATTCAATAATTTGAAATATGGTATTATTTTAATTTTTAAATTTGAACTTCAAGAATTTCAAATTTCAAATTTTAAACAAAGAGAAAGGATTCAAAGGAAAACGAAGAGTAGGGAAACGGAGAGAAAGATAAGAAGGGAGAGACAACTTGAAGATGGATTCCATTCCGACAAGTATAGTTGTCGGAGAATTCAATATAAAGCACATTAAATATAGGAACATTCTATATTTGTAGTCTTGTACATAAGACAGACCTCGAAAAACGTGGAGAATCTTAAAATAAATGTTGACTTTGACTGGAGAGCAAAATTAGAGTTGAGGTGAAGCAACACAAAACTCAATCTTTTGAGAAACCTCAAGTTCCAAAAGCTTGACCCCTTTTGCTGTCCCCTTGGGCCGTCCGCCGTCCGCTTGGCGCGTCCAATCGGGTCGTCTCCCGTCCTCCTTTCGCCTTGCTTGAAGAGTTGCGTCCGATAAGCCGTCCGCGGTCTTCCAAAAGCAACTTCTGATCCGGTCATCGCCTCCTATTGCCGTTCGATCTCTTCTCAAAGAGGTGCGTCCGATCGGCCGTCCGCCACCGGACCTAGCTATCCGTTGCCCTCTTCTTATAGAGTTGCGTCCGATCGGACCGTCCGCCATCCGACCTAGCTGTAAGTTGGCCTCCTCCATGAGAGTTGCATCCAATCGGGCCGTCCGCCATCCACCTAGCCGTCCGTTGGCCTCCTCCAAAAGAGTTGCGTCTGATCGGACCGTCCGCCATCCACCTAGCCGTCCGTTAGCCTCCTCCATGAGAGTTGCGTCCAATTGGGCCGTCCGCCATCCACCTAGCCGTCCGTTGGCCTCCTCCAAGAGAGTTGCGTCCGATCTAGTTGTTCATCCAATTGACCGTCCGACAGGATGAAAAAGCCGTCCGCCGAGGTAATTCGGAATTTACCTCGCAGACGTTGCGTCCGAGCGTCCAGACGATACGTTCGGACGTCCGGATGTCAATTTGGACGTGATTTTGTCCAAGGACGTGTGAAATGACAACCCTGATTATGTAAACTTCCTCCTTGGAAGGAAACCGAATCTAGCCGTGACCGGATCAGTCAGTAGGGAGAAGATCTGTTTTAGCACAGAAAGAGGGATTTAGCTGGTGGTATCAGGGTAGGAGCGACCATCCCAGACTAATATCTGAAAGCCTCCCACTTCACAGAATCTCCGCGGAACGATAACCCAGAAATCACCTCTATGAGCGCTCTTAACACAAAAAAGCGCGTTCTAGGAGAGTATCCGGTATCACGTGCTACGACAAGTTGCATCAGGTGCATTCTAAAATTCCAGTCAGACATGAGGTTAGAATCACAAGCTCTAAGTTATAATCACAACTCGGTTTTGAGGGCGCCTTGTGACAGAGCGGGACGAGCCCGCCCCGCACTCAGAACCACTCATACTCCCGGGCCATATAATTTGGGGCTCAGTCCAAAGGGAAAAAGTGGTGGGACATGGTGTTGGTGCTCGCTTCCATCCAAGTGCATTTCCTGACTCGTCACGACGTGGGGAGCAATAGTCACTACGTTCCGAGTCCCCGGCCGCTTTGATAAAACGGAATCCACATATGGCTTGAGAAATCACGGAGATTACGATCAGGAATGGGGCAAGTCACAACGAAATAGGACAGTTCGCGAGGTTAGGAGGAGGGTCGTGATGACGAGTTCGGTAACGAGTTGGTTGCCACCACGAGCTCGGTAACGAGCTGGTTCTCTTATGAGGCACGCACCACTCCCGGGACTCCATGGGACTCCCACTGTCCTACTCGTACTCTCGGGACTCGGACCTCTGGGACTCCATGGGACTCCCATTGTCCCACTTGCACTCCCAGGACTCCATGGGACTCGTCACGCACCACTCCCGGGACTCCTTAGGACTCGTCACGCACTACTCCTGGGACTCAATGGGACTCGTGACGCACCACTCGTACTCTATCACACACTACGCGTCACGCACCACGCGTCACGCACCACATGCACCACTCGTCACGCACCACACCCACCACTCGTACTTGTCACGCACCGTTACGCAACGTCACGCACCACTTGTACTCGTCACGCACCACTCATACTCGTCACGCACCACTCGTCACACACTACACGTACTCACTCGTATCCCCGGGTCTCGTCATGCCGCAATCTCCACATTTAGAGAAAAAAATTTCTAACACTACAGTGGGACTCGTGACACGGCACTCCCAGGTGTCGTCATGCCACACTCTCACGACTTAGCATAACAGTGCCTGGGACTCCCACTTGTAGGTAACGAGCTGCAGCTGGAGACTCCCGTGCTAGGCGAAAGCTACTTGCCACCCGAGTCGAGTTGCTCGATAATGAGCTGCAGCTGGAGAGTCCCACCCTAAACCGTTAACTGATCCAGGCACTAAACCGTTAACTACTACCTCAACACGTACTGCAAGGGCCATATTCATTTCTTTATTGCGAGCTTTTGACAACTTGAACGTTGAATTTAAAAATGAGGTTCAACAAACAATGAAGAAATTGATCACCGATTGCGTCTTAATTTACTATTAACTCGCAATTTTGAAACAGGTTATGGGTCATCTTCACTTTTGAACAGGTCCTAGCAAGTACAATTTTGAAATAGTCTCGGGAAGTACTAGTGATATATTGTACCAAGCATCTTTTCAGCTAAATGTCACCCAAAATCATGTTGCTTTGTACCGAGCAGCATCAAAAGTATCTTCGGCAAATAATTTCACACCCATGCGAGAGATACATGTCACTTCTTATTGAGCTGCTTGGTACCGAGCAGCATCATAAGTGTCTTCGAGAGTACTCTTGAAACTCAGGCAAGAGCTACGTGCAACCCCTAATCGAGCTGCTCGGTACCGAGCTGCAGCAGGAGACTCCGGGCTCCACGTTATCTTATGAAAATTTGTATGCGGCATCGTATCCACTTGATGATGTGACGAGCGAAGGTTCGTTGCGAAGCTTCTGCCAATCTGCTTGTACATACAGACTTTTATCAATTTCATGATCGATCATGCAGGCCGGCACTGATCCGATCCCCTGGGATTTGATCGATTTGCTTGAAGCTTCTTGGTATGCTGGCCGTGCTGCGGTGGGCCGCTCCAGCCTCCAGAAGCTAACAACTGTCACTTCCCGTGAGTACGTACAGACCGATTCTCCGGTGTTCTATTTTTGCGGTGTGAATTGGTTTCCCAGTCAATCAGCACATTAAAGTACCCTGGCATTTGCCTAGATGAAAACCGGTATAAATGTATGTATTGTATCGGTTCATGTACAAATCGACAAAGAGGATGAGTTTGGCTCACCTAAGTCGATAAAACTATCCATAATATTGCATCAATTGCGCGGTTCTCAAGTGAAGCAGCAGTTTGTGTTTGATTATATTCGTATTGTAACGCGTGTGAACTTCTTGATACCCCCAAGCTACTGCCGAGACGAATTCATTCATTTTTGCTGCTTGTCATATATGTCACCCTTGCATACAGGCGAATGATGCTGTGATGAACAAAGGTTCCTTGCTCTCCACGCAGCCGGTGACAAAGCTTCTATCAATCTGCCCGTACAGACTTTTATCAACGTCGAGAACATGCAGGCGCTGATCCCTTGGAATTAATCCTGAAGGCAGATGCGATTGTGCAAATTTCATAGCCACTGCAACGTAGGGTCAGATATTTCAATGAAAGCAGTGTGATACAACGATGAGTTTAATTCTTGGTGGTTTTTCTGCTTCTTTTTTGGGCACAATGAAAGCAAGTATCTACTTTAGCAAAGCGATTTTCACAACAAACTATTGCTCGTCACATCATCAAGTAGATACGAGATCAAGATTGAAAGAAAACACACTGCCCTCGTAAATCTCACCACGTACATGATGCCTCGCAGAAGGCACATCAATGAAGAACGGCATTTTGAGCTGCTCGTTACCGAGCAGCAGCTGAATCTTGATCCTCACCAGGGTTTCGTGCAACCCAGTCCATAGGCGTTCCGAGAGCTGTGCACGCCACTGAGTCTGTGAACACTGCAGCCATCATTCAAGAAAAAAGCATCAAAACCACAAGGTAACTGATTAGTACCGCCAATTGGTTTTGCGAGAGTTGAGAGTATTTGTTGCGATATGGATCCCGGATTGACGTGGATGTGGCACATGATTGATGGCAGAAGTTACGAAGGCGAGCGAGTGGTCTCCTGATAGCTGGAAGAAGAAAGTGGCTCTCCAGCAGCCGAACTACCCGGATCTCGAGAAGCTGGCGGAGGTGGAACGAACGCTGGCCAGCTTGCCGCCCCTGCTGTTTGCCGGTGAAGCCCGGAGCGTGGAGGAGAAGGTTGCTGATGCTTCAGTAGGGGTGTCACACCACTTTCTTCCCATTCTCGGAGAATGGAGAATGGCGGAGGGCCCATTCACGGAGATTGGAGAATTTCCATTCTTCTCCTCCGCGGGTGAAGAATGTAGAATGGAGAGAACTTCTTCTGCAAAGCTTTTACCGCAAAGCTTCTGTTTTTCGCCTGGGTCGCTTCTTTCACCGCTGGAGGCTCGCTGTGCTTGATTTGTGGTGGTGGTCGCGGCTGCGCAGAGCTGCGCTTCATCGGCAAGAGAGACAAGAGGTATGACTTGCACACTTGTGTAAATTTGATTGTGACTCTCCGATTCGTGGTTTCGGGAGCTAGGGTTTGTTGCGGCGGGGCTGTAGTTGATTTGCTTGATGTCTGTGCAGGTGGGAAGCAGTCTATTTTGGGGAACTAAACAATTGTTAGAATCAACGGTGCCACCCTGAATAGAATTTCGTGCAAGCATCATCAACATGAGCAACCTCCTCTCCATCGCCAACGTGTGTTTCAGGTGTGTAAAAAAAAACACACGGTAGGGGCATTTCATCCTCAATTCTCCATTCCAATCGCTTGTTTCGATTTCGTTTTCGGTGAAACAGAGCGTCTGTATCGTAGTTTCCATAGTTTGCAAGAATCGGAAAAACCTTGTAAATCTTGATGAAGGTGAGTCACTCTGCACTTGATTCTAAAATTTCCAAATTCTTCTTCCGTGTTTTCAAGCCTTTGAACGGAGCATGTCTTAGTCTCCACAGTTTGCAAGAATTAGAAAATCCTTGTGATTATTGATGAAGGTGAGTGTGCATTTGATTCTAAAATTTTCACTTTTGTCTTCCATGTTTTCAACCTTTGAACGGAGCATGTCTTAGTCTCCACAGTTTGCAAGAATTGGAAAATCCTTGTGATTATTGGGATTGCGTGAGCAGTGAGCGATGAGCGGTAAAATCAGGACTTGTCAGCACAGAAAGTAGTTCAAGCTTGGTCAAAATTTCCTAAATTAGTTAATATTTTAATATTCATCTAATTATAGTAAAATTATGTGACCTATTTCCGTAGAACTTACTTGACCTGTAACCGTCAAAATAAAGTTGGGTGATATTTTATGAGTAATAAATAAATGCAAATGCCAGTACATTTCTAATGTATTGTGAAAATTAGAGCGGATTACTAAGTGAATACATACAATACTTAGTCAGCCTTCAACACTGTTCTAGATTGAAGTCGTTCCATAATGAAAAGAAAATCAGTGCAGAAAATTGTAATGGCTCTTTTAATCTCACTATTGCATTAATAAATCAAGAGGCACTTATAGAGAATCCAAAATCAGGACTTGCACTACAACAAAACCAGGATCCTGGGAGCTGGAGCAGGTGACGGAGGGGGGTAGCGTCCCCAGGAGCCATTCTCCTCTGAAGACGGGGCCAATGAGAGTGCTGTATTTTAATTTTTTTAAAGAACCATTCCCGGGAGTTGAGAAGAGTTTTTTTCCCTACTTCTCTGTCGCCATGTTGCGGTGGCATGACGTAGTTGATTCTCATGAGTTTTACCTTCCCTTTTCACTCCTACGTGCATGGTGACCGGCTTGATATTATTAAGATGAATTGTGCATGTGAAAAAAGTCAGTTGGCGGGAGAGCGTAAAATAGAACTTTCTAAAACCTGTGCAGATAAGTGCCTGTGAATGCCATGTGTCGTAGATGGCACCGTCATAGGGTTGGGGGGGGCATGGCGTTGGCCGCAGTTGCGCATACCTTCTATTGTTTCGTTCGTACGCTTGCTTAGAAACCCTCTGCATCAGTTGAAGCGATCAACTTCGGTATGTCGTGCTGGGAAAGAGGAATTTGTGTGTGTGAATGTGCAAACGAACAATCTGTACCCATATGTGCATCTGATGCCGGACAACAACCTCTTCATCTTCACGAACAGGGATTCGGCGACCAACACGGTGGTGAACACGTTTCCCACCATTCCAGGGGAACCGGTGTCGACACGGTTTGTCGATCCTGCAGAACTGAACGGATCTAGACAATGCAGGCGTGTTTCAACTTGAATCAATCGAGAAAGAGTATTGATTGTTGTAGGATTCAACAAGCGGTGACAGGGTTTTGTCAATGTAGATCTATATAAGTAGAGTTGTCCTGTGATTGAGCTCCTCAAGTCACGATATCTTCTTGAATGCATGCTTGAATTTGATCGATTACGGCGCCACATTTTATGTAGCGCAAAGAATCATGTCTGTACAGTACAAAAATCCTACGTTTGCTCAGGCTCTATCAATGAATCTGTTATGTTTTCTCAGAATTTAATAAAACGGAATTATTTGGAATCACGCAGCATCTGAAAATTCTATTATTCCTACCCACACTATTGCACACTGGGAAAGGTCGAAGCTTGACACGGAAGCTGTGTCTGCCAAGTGCCACCTCCAAGGAAGCACTGACGACAGTTAGAAAACCGACGCGGTGTAAAATTATTGCCACAAATGGCAGAGTCACAGCGTTTATGAAAGAATTCCCAAGCATCCGAAACAACTTACCATTGTTACCAATCGACCACTTGGCGGGGTACGGTTGCAGAACAGAAAAACAGTTTTTGAAAAAGTACCGCCATTCCAGTGACGAAGGGGAGTGACTTCGGGAGCCACCCCCTGGGAGCCGGCAACCCAACCCCACCAATGCCCAGGATCCCGGATCTGTTGTAGTGTTGGTATCCTAGGAGATAAAATGGGTCAACAACCTACTCTCTAAAACATGCTTCACTTCATTGAAACTAAGATTGGTAGCATGCATGAATGTATCGGTCTCAAATTGTAAACCACAAACGACAATGAATAAGTAATACAAGTGCTTACAATTGGCCCATTGACCATGATTTCCAAATGCTTTGGTCGCCATTGTCATCACCCGATGTCCATTATGAGGAGTCATAGCCGAGGTCATAGCGACTCTCAAATGTCATACCTCAAGCTTAATCAATAAATTCTGATTTACAATAATTTGTTGATCCCACTTGCCGAAGGACTTTGCCTGCTTGCAAAACTTTAATGTCCGTTCTTGTAGCTCGTGAGTCCATTCTTTGATAATCTACAACAAATTTCATAGCACCGTGTGAGCTCTTAACTACACTCTTGACAATGTTGATCAAGTATATTTAAGCACTAAACCATTAACATGACGTCAATCAATAGAATTGCCAAAATGCCTTCCCAATGGTTTCAGCATTAATGTGTACAGCCAGAGGCACAAGAAGAATTGACGTTTGTGCAGATATTACGTCTTCAACAGTCTTTCCAACAATTCCTGAAGGAGGCTTCGGTGTCTGTGCAGGTATAGTGGTGAGAGATCCGAATGTTTTGTACAAAGAAAAGTGATTAGATTAGAAAATTGGATAGATAGATCATATTATGGTGATGATAATAGCGTGCACAACTAATGAAGGAAAAATATTAATGAAAAAATCTACTACAAAATGCACAACCAATCCAAATAAAATGCACTCCTCTATTCATCTTAGTCCACGGGCTCTTTAAAAGGGAATAGATCACCTCTTCATTCATTTGGATAACACGTACCCAACAACTGTCGTTGCTACAGTAAAAGCTGCATCGGTGGTGGATGCTGTTGTTGCAGTCAATCTCAGGGTAGCTGCTGTTGTTGTACCGCTTGTCAAGACTGTAATGAAATTAAATGCCCGTACTCTTCCGAATGCCATCTCAAATCCTAAACAACAAAAGTAAAATCACATCGGACCAACTCATGCTGCACAACCTCTTACATGCTCAAAATACATAGACATCAAGAGATCATACAAAAAAGAGGGAGAGAGAGACCCAGATTAGAATGTTGCGTTCACCAACAAGAAAATAAAAAATACACCTATACATGTATGTTCACTGAAGTGTTCACATGCACGAGACCTGCCAAACGAAGGGAGAATCAAATGATTATTTGACCTTGGCAGCAACCAAATAAAATCTAGAAATAAAGAATGTATACAGTAATCCTCATTGAATTGCATACTCATCTATTGGGAATAGCGTCAAGGTGTTTTGTTGTATTTACCAGTGTTGGAGATTGTTGTTGCTAAAACTGCAGGAATAGAAGCTATAGCTGTCTTGGCAAGCAAATTGAGACCGCGTCCGACCCCTATACTGGACAGAAGTGTTGCTGATAAAAAAAAAACCCTCCTAAAGAAGCTAAAGTGAATGACTGTGGTTTCTAGTGGAGTACCAATATAACATTGTGCTAATCATAAGAAATACTAGATCCTTAAAGAAATTGAACCCAAATCAATTTGAGTGATATGAGTGAGTATGAGTGATACCTAGTATGAGTGAAATCTGGTCTTTAATATTTCTATCTTGTGTGTGGAAGATGAGGAACAAAGGCAACTATTGTAGCAACTATATTGCAGTAACTATTAGCAATAGAAAACGATGATTTTAACAATTATATATTTCAGAGTTCTTGAATTTCAGAGTCCCTAAACGAGTTAATGAATTTCAAAAGGAGTCTCAGCTTTCTTCTATATGACATCCAACTTTCCTTCTCAATATTAAGAGCGTCGATGGTCCATCTGAAGAATTTCCCTTTGTATTAACCTCAATTTTGCTACATGCTTGATGCATCGATAGAATGAGCATTGCTGATCTACCTCCTTGCTTAATCTCGAGCATTATCGACCTCGGGATTTGCATTGATTCACTTTAGAAATTGCTAAAAGAGGAAATTCATTGCCGAGACAGAAAGGAATTTTTTTAATTACACAATCTCACACCGTACTTATGTCACTCAAATTGCTAGTCAGATGCACCTTTCAGAAACTAAAAAATTAAGGAATCAAACTATTTGAGCACCTTGGTACCAAAAGGGACTTCTTGGAATGTCCATCAAAGTTCAAGATTGGACTAGATGGGGTCTCTTGGTACCAAGAGGGACCTTTTGGCATGTCCATTGAAGTTCAAGATTAGGCTAGATAGGGTCTCTTAGTTCCAAGAGGGTACCGAGACCCTTGTTGCCATTGTTGTTTTTGGCACTTGAAGCCTAGAAATATGCCACAAACAACTCTCTCTGTACCGACAAGGACCTCATCTCCTTGATAGCGATTGTATGTTGTGTCTTTCAAAATTCTAGACAGCTTCTAAAGTATAAATGTTGGAAGCTTGTCTTTAGAGAACTTTGGAATCACATTGAAATTGGTCTCTCAGTACCGAGAGGCTCTAAGTGACTAATTTTGCCATCAGATTACTACAAGAAGAGGATCATAGGGCTGTCTTGGAGGGTACTGTAGGGCTGTCTTGGAGTCTTGTTCTGACTCCATCACACTACTAGAAAATCATGACCAAATCAACAAAAAATCAACAAATTTGTAATGTTTGGGGCACTGCAATGACCGATTTCACTGATTTTTAAACTTTTTGTAAAAATCAACAATTTGCTGCCTAACTTTTTGTTGATTTGAATAGTACAACAACCAAATCAACAGTTTGTTGCCTACTTTTTGTTGATTTGGATAGTACAATGACCAAATCAACAAAATTTTAGTGAATGTAAAATCTTTTCTGGAATATTTTTGGAATCTTTTGGAAATATTCTGGAATATATCAAAATATTATAGAATCTATTGGAATATTATTAAATCTTTTGAATCTTTTGCAATTTATGAACTCGATCTTTTAAAAGGTGATTTTTTTTACTTTTGAACAATTTCTAGCATCTATGACAAATAGATCCAATTGGTTTTAAATTCTATTATACAAACTCTTAATAAGATCGTGAATATAATCCCCAAGGTTGAAAGGCATCAAAGCACACAATCATGACTTTCAAAACACTTAAAACATTTAAAACACCTTTATTTGGGCAAAATTTAAACACCATGGTTGAAATTCTATGTACTAAGAATTTTTTTTAACCCCTGAATTAAATGACTGATCAACCATTTTCTGATTGCAACCCAACCAACAGTGACTATCCATGGGCAGAAACTGACATTTTCCATGTTTTTATTTTCTTAGGGTATGATAAATAACTATTGGGATCATATTTACCTCAAACATTCAATATCCTAACAATGGGTTGCTGCATTCCCATGTAGTTGGGCATGCTCGAACACTAGTAGAAAAGGTAGCATTGCTGAGGAAGATGCCCACGTAAGCAAAGCTCAATTCCACGCATGCACAGTGATTTGGCTTGGGCATGTCCCAGGGGCGCCACCTTTTCTACTAGTGTAAGTGCTTGCCATTTCAAAATTTGAAGTCTAGCATATGACAAGATACCAAAGTCATTTTCTTTTCACATAGATAACTTAAAATTCACTAGGTTTGTTTTGTAATCATTTAGTACTAGAATGAGTGTTTTATATAATTAGATTATATAACTGCAATTTTGCAGACTTTCATCATCTCTGACAAACAATAAGAAGAGACAAGTAGGCTGATATTCTCTAAATTAAAGATGTTGACGGTGAATTTTGACACACTTTGGCTGCTAACTGACTTTCTGCTCCATCAAAACAATCACACGGACGTCCAAACAAATAAATCCACTTGAGTGGGATGACAATTAGTCTTCTGTGAACCTTTTCTTTTCTTTCTTCTCTGAATCTCTGTGCTGGAAACTTGGAATCTTCTTTTTGTTTCTACAGAGTAATCCATTTTTTTGAAACATTCAATCAATGGAACTCATTAACCCGTAAGTGACCAACCAACCATTTTCTAATTGCACCCAACATAGCCATGATTAGGAAATGACATTTTCAAGTTTTAATATCTTGTCGAAATTGGGGGGAGAGATCATGTTCTAGTGTTGTTTGATACATTTCATTTGCAATATCGAGGTTTAGTAAGGAATTTTTCAACGACACAGACCTCAATATTGTCTAAGTGTTATAAAACTTAGTACTTCGGGAAACTAATGATGTTCTCTCCTTTGAAGATTTTGCTTTTAAAATTTTAGAATAAAATGTTTAGTTTTAACCAATCATACCAAATTTCATACTCTAAATGTAGAATTAGTAATTTTGGTGAATTTCAAATGGCAAAAGCATCTAAATTCATTAAATGAGTATTTAAAACTCTTTTTGGAAGTTTGACCATAGAGATAATTACTAAACATCATGCTTCTCATTTCCTTTTTTGAACCAAACTTAATCAAAGTTGCATAAGTAACATCCTATAAAACATCTAGGTTTTTCCCTTACCCCCTCTGTCATTTAAGGGTTGATTTAATAATTCACAATTTTATTTTTTTAAAACGCAAACTTTATAGGCCATTTTGTCATAGTAAATTAATTTTTTTCAAAAATCTTTGAACCAAGAAAAGTTGAAAAATTAAGTTAAGTTTCATCTCCAAAAATCCGTTTGTGATTTTGAGCCTCCATTCAAAAGTTATAGACAAAATTCACAGTGGGGTAGCAAAGGAATATTTGCATTGATATTTTCAAAAACCCTCTCTGATTTTTGACTATAACCTTTGACTGGAGGCTTCAAATCACAAACGGATTTTCGGAGATGAAACTTAACTTAATTTCCCAACTTAGTCCAAAGGTTTTTGAAAAATGTTAATTTACTATGTCAAAATGGCCGCCAAAGTCTGATGAATTCCAAAACATTGAATTGTAAGTGTTTATGTAAGAAAAAACTACTTTATGTTCATCAAGTTCTAAGTATGGTAGGTTGGTTAGAGTGTTGAGTATTAAATGTAAGGTTAGGAGTTCGAACCCGATAGTCAACGGAGTTGATGAAATTGAGCTGCCCTAAAAATCCGGGCAGCCTAGAAAACATTTTCTTGCCCGAAATTCTGGGCAGCAAAAAAAAATTAAATTTTAAAAAAAAATTTAAATTTTCAATTTTTTTTTTTTCTTCTGACCAAATCAACTGGAAAAAAATCAACAAAACTGTGTTACATTGTGTCCAGGTCAACGCGTCTAAAACAACAGCCAGGACCAACGCTTTCTTATTGATCCGGACACAGAATTTTCTACTAGTGTTAATGGTCCATTTAGACCTTAAATTTTTGTTTTCACAAACTGTATTCTGTTCTATGTACTGCCAACGTGTTAGATCACGCTTAAAAATAGCTTAATTGAGTGAGTGTAGTTCAACCACTTAACTGTGGAAGATTCCACCTCTTTGTGCCGAGAGGATACAGAAGGCTCTAGAACCGTTTGTGTATTGAACCCATAACATCTTCTAATTGATGGCAATCGCAATTGAAAGCCGTGTCTTGTTGTATTTTTAGTGTATTGGCCTTTTTTACACTATAACAAAGCATGGTAAAAAACCGCACTCAAAATTGACTGCGGTTCTTCTTACCACATTTTTGTGAATAAACGTGTCGTGGGATATTAGCTTCTTTTAAAAAAATTGAATACAATTTTTAGATTGTTGGGGCGTGAAATATAACGTTGGAAAGGTAATGAAAATACCTTTCTAACGGTATATTACACGTTCTAAAATTTCAAAAAATGTAGTCTGAAATTGCAAAAAATAGTGGCTACGAGCGTAGAGGGCAATGTTGCAAATTGTGCCCTATTCGACCTCTCGGTACCAAGAGGATACTCGGGGCTCCAGGGGCAGAATGCGGAAGCTTTGTGAATGTTGTTTTTGAATTGGCATTGATACTCCTTCAACTGCCATTTTTTTCCCACTTAGTCGAGTTCTCGCCTTTTGAGAGCCTCTTGGTACCAGCCAGCTCAATTCCCTCCCCAACGTTAGTTGTGATTTTGTTTTCTCTCTAAAGCGGTTGTTCTATGTCCTGGTAATATGTGTCAAAGACTAATGGGATACATAAAACTACAGGATTCTAATGAAGCCATGTCATACGATGGATGTCGAGAAGATTCCTAGACTGATGACGGATTGTCAATTGATGACATTGAGGTCCAATTTCGAAGGAAATAGAAAGTGAATTCAAATGTTGTAATCCAGAGTACATTTTTGCTTCAAACAAAGAAGTATCAGCTTCTAATTCCTCTATGCAGAATGGTTGTTCTTCTTCTAGTCAGGCCGATTCTTTAGTCGGACATAAAGAGGCTTGAGCAAGATTTTTGGTCCGGCTATAGGGGTGGTGATTGATGTTTCTATGTTTCCATTATTTACTAATGACAATGGCGCTTCTAGATGTATCTAAGGATCTTATGGGCACTTGGAATGAGCACTGGATTTAGAGAATCTTAGAATTTGAGGAGTTCTTGAGGCTTCACCCCGACCTCTCATTTTTTTCATACAGCACGATAGCCCACTGTAGCAGAGCCTGAGAAAGGTAAATGGGATAAGGGAATGGCTACTAGATCACCTGCTGCCGCTAGCTCTTCTAAAAAGTCCAAGCCAAAGCCTAGAGATGTAGTCCCACCTCCTGTCGCAGTTGCTCCAGTACATGTACCTTCTGCAGAGATTGCCAATGCTCACCTATCAAACTTCCAACCCTTTGTGTCATCATTGAATTTTCTGCCAATGCATGCCTGGATATGCTCATTGTGGATATCCCAGACAACCTTTTGTCTCTGGCATTTCTAATCAGTCTACTATAGTTCCCAACTGGAACAAGTCCAATGTTGACAACTTTGTGGAGATCCTGTTTGCCTATGCCGTGCAACACTTGTCCGTTGATGGAGCTATCTTAATGTTCCTTGAGAGTCATTCTATATGCAAGGATGTGCTTGGTTGGGCTATTGATTATGGCTACAATATATACAAGGATTGGTGGAACATTAATGAGCTTTGGCTGACCTCCTTTTGAGATCCTGCGTGTACGGTAATGACTTTGTCATCTACACTACATCCTTCTCTATTTTTCATTAATTTCTTCCACCCATCATGATTTCTCGTATCATTTTAAGAATTCCATTTCAACTTTTTCAATGCAGACACGATGCTTTTGGATATTGTTATTTGTCCGAGAGAGCATCAAGGACACTCTAGTTCAGTCCAAATTTGTGCTGCAAATCATTTGTGAAGTACAAGGCGCAAGGATTGATTTAGAAGCTGATGGTCTCCTACACAATTTCACCATTTCCAAAAGCCAATTGACGAATGGGACTATTCCGTGGAGGGGTGTTCGTAAGAAGGATCTCCAATTTCTGCAAGTCCTCATCGAAACTTCCTTAGACCTTGAAGATGTGGTACTGGATTACAATGCGTCTACTGGTGAGTGTACGCTAGACAAAATTTGATTCTGGCATCACTTATACTGCAGGGTACATTCACAATATAAAGATCCAAGGAAATTGCAACCAGTGATTAATTTAATGGATTATTAAGCAATAATGATATCATTGAATTATTATTGCAATATAAATTAGTAACTACATATATTATATATCATTTTACAACATACTAAAGTTTGACGATGTTTGAAAAGTTATTGGTACTCCAAAACAACTAAAATATGGTCCTAAACAGTCATTAATAAGGACTAAAATGTGCTAAAATGTTCATAATATGCCGCAAAATGTCCTTAATTTTTTCTAATATCTACATAAATTGAAGATATTATTTTCTAAGCACTCATCAAGAGTCGTTAGATTTGGGTGGGGTTGGCTCATTATATTGTGAATGCACCCTTCATGTAGTCATTCTGAATTACTATGCACTGGATATGCTTTGCTGGAGCCGTCATTCATGCTTGTCGCCTGACTGGACACCATATCATTGCACTGGAGCCCAACTCTGATATCTTCAAAGGAGTGCTTAAGGCACTCATGGACCCTAAGATTTCCCCTTCTCCATCTAACATCAAGAGGTCACCTCCTCTTGCCATCCACGACGACGACGTCCCCGCTATGAAGATCAAACGGCCAAGATTCTGTAAGTAAGTTTAACTCAATTCTTGCTTCATTTACTTCACTACTACTCTCTTATGTCTTCTATCCTCTCTTCATTGACAATTACGGAATGTCTTTTCCAATTTCTGATGCACTACCCCCTCCAATGATGTAGAGGTTTAAGGATCCATGGTATTTGTGGTCTATTGGAAGATATCAAAAGTCCCAATTATTTATTTGTTCTACTTTGCTATATACAGCCATTAGCTCATGCCTTTGTAAACGAACCTCTCGAAAGCTCTAGTGGTATACAATCAAAACCAAGCCAAGAGAATTGGATTCGGAGTGCATGGGTTTTTAGATTTGGATGCAAAGGTTGGTTTCTCCTCCAGTAGTTCTCCTAGTTCTAGCGACTCCTCGGATTACAATTGACTATACTAACAATTTTTAAATGTATATGTATTTTTGCCACCTCTACCGGTTGGAAATTCTATTTACATACTGTCCGAAATAGGCCCGTATCCACGCTTGTATTCCAATGCATTATTTGTATCCAGTGATTGTGACTCTCACAATGCCAACATTAAGTGACATGATATTTCAATGTTTTGTTCTTAGTCGTGTCTAATTTCCTATGTACCCAACATTAACATTCAATGTAGAATCTAAACCACCTAATTGGTATGTACCTCTCAGGTGGGATCCCCCACCAAACAATTACCCTACAGCCACGGAAATAGGGTCTTTTATGTGAATTGAGTTGGAAACATTTTCCAAATTTCATCTTTGGACCGCGGTTAGAGGATTTGTTTCACTGAATATAATCTCCAAAAAAACTACGGAGTTACCGCTCACTACTCATTGCTAACTGCTCACACAACAGCATTCCTCGTTGCGATGGGTTAGAATTCTTAGTTAATCATGTTAATTTTCATTGATTTTTATGACCTATCTACTTTGTTTGAATTGCTCTAATTATTTGTCATGGCGTTTTCATTGTTGTAGGAGCATCCATCCGCACATGTCACAACGTGAACCGCCACATTGTTGCACTGGAAGAGGACAAGGCCATCTTCAACGCAGTCCTCAAACCTCTCATTTGACCCCTGATTACGCGTCTATCTCGCCAACCCGTCAATAGCATGATTGTCGGTGATGTTGACAGAGGAGACGTTGTGGCCGAGCCGATCGCGAAGAAATCCAAATTCAGTAAGAAATTTTGATTATATTCATTTTTGTTTTGTTGAATGGCTTCATTGTTCAAGATATAGGTTATATTATTCTTGATGATGTTGCCTTTATTTGATTTCAGATCCGGAAGATTGAGCGCTCAAGTCCACCGTCCTTTCTTTTCTAATCCAGAGTTCTTTCCCAGTCCGCCTAAACCCTTCACGCTGCCGTCTTATGTAGAAGGAATTGCCAGAAAATTTGCAGAGCAGCATATCTCTAACCCTACTCCTCACCCCATGTTTGTTTCTGCATTTTTTTTAGAGTTTGTAGATCAAGAGGCAGGTGTGCGATAGAGAGGCATTGGTTAGTAATTGTAGTGACATAGAGGAGTCTATGTCAGCATTGCCTAGTCCAACGGCTTCATTTTATGCTTCTCCATAGCGCTATACTCATGAGTATTAGAACGGTTATGTGTTACGTATCATAAATGTATTTGATTGCATTATAATGAGATTAAAAGGGCCACTACCTCTTTCCTTGCATTCATTGTCCTCAAATTTGAATGATTTCACTCTTACTCATTCACTCTTATTCAATTCAAAGTGTTTTTCAATATATCTTATAAATTATATTTTTTGATACGACATTTGAATTTGGAATAGATCGTTTAAAAATACTGACGTATTGGTCTTCAAATTTGAATACTATGCTTCAAATTCCTAAACACCAATTTATTTGATAGTCTTCCATTTTATATATTCTATCACATTGCATTGCTACCCTAAACTCTTGACTTCACATTAGATTGCTGCATACATTTTCAATTTCATTATCATTAAATCTCCTACATTTTAAACTAGAGCCCAACTAATCATTCTGACATACAATTTGTCTATATCACTCTCATTTCTTTCATATTGCCCCCAAATTGTTTGCTTATAATGCCTAAATCCCAAAGTCCACGGTCATAGGTCCATCTAAACAAACTAAAAAAAAACTAAAAAAAATCGTGAGCTTGCAAGCTCACGCTCCTATGCTCAAGTACTAGCACGCCCAGATCAAAAGGTCATTGATCAAAAACTGTTTGTCTTTTTATGAGAAGGAATACTTTGGAGTGTTTGGAGAGGAACATAGTTGTGGTCCTGTAGGGGTTAATAATCAGTTCATCACCATGTGACATGTTCAATCAAATGTACTAATTTTACATAATAATTTTGCAAACTTATTTTAATTCACAAAACCATTACATGAGATTAGTGGGATGGCTGGTAAATGTAATGGCGGGCTGCCAATGCTTTTGTGTGAGTATAATACATTTTTTTTGAATTGGCACAATTTTTTTAATTTTATATTTTTCATTTCAATGTTTTTCAAATCTCTTTTGTACCTATTTTATGGTGATATAGTTAATGAAATTGTCCAAAATTGGTCTATTTATCCATAATTTGTAAAATATGGGTTGTTTGAAAATGAACCCTTAAAAATGATATCTAGAATATGAGCCCAATAAATTCATTAATACAAAGATCTTAAAAAATCGCCATACTTAGAATGTTACATTTTAAACCATTTTACGCACCTTCGTCCATATAATGAATGATGATTATATTGCAAGCCCTCTCTTAACTACATCTCGTACATTTTTTTATCCATCCAAATTTTCCTTGGGGACGTCACTCTGTGTAAATTTTGAGTACGTATGCGCAAACAAAGGGTATTTAATAGGGGGCATTGAAATAATTGGAATATTATACTATTTATAGTATAGTTAGGTATATTCTATATGTATCATTGGTATATTTTTAAAATATTTCTAAATTCATTTTAAAGCATTCTATATTACTTCTATAAATTTATAATTTTTATTCTAAATGAATAAGTGATACCCTTTATTTATTCTCTTCTAGTTGTCTAAATTCTTAATAGTGATTTTCTCAGCGAAATCCCGGGAACAATAAGTATAGGGATTCTTTTTCAAAGAAAGTAACTCATTTTATTGTATTGTGACTAAAGTCACTATTAGAATAGAATTTAGAAGTTCAAAAAGGATAAAAATAACACTCTTATATCCAGAATAATCAATTTGGTGGCTAGTTCATTAACCCCTAAACGCCCAAGGGGGGGTGGAACACCAAAACTGTCATTTTTTTCTCATTTTTCCAAAACAGTGAGAAATTTTTAAAAAAACATTTTTTTGAAAATTCAACCGTAGGATCTATTAAATTATAGTAATGTTGACTTACTCTTAAAATTTTAGATATTTTTATCGTACGGATCTTCTCATATATAGTCTCAAAGTTCAAATTTTGAAATTTTTGGGCTGTAAAATTTCCAGGCAGCTTTCTTTTGCGGGCAATTACTCAAAGAAAAAAATTGAAATTGATTGCCTCTCTTTGGCTACATGAAGGTTTAGTAATTGAGAATCAGGGGGAACAAATTTGAAAGTGTAAGAATTTTTTTTATATTTTTCCAGTACCTTGCAATGACAAGGGGTGCAACTGAGAATGCAATTTTCAAAGAAAAATTGTGGTCCTTACTGGACCTTGGACAGCCAAAGCAAATGAGGGAGGCAGGGAGGGACCCGGTCTCACAAGCTGCAATAACCATCTAATTACTGAGAATAGCTCTCACTACTATTCACCACATTCAATTCCATTGGGTGCCCTCCTCCATTTAATTTTGGTACTCCGTGAACCCATTTTCCAAGTCCACACCCATTCTGACACACTACAATGCCCAAGAGCCCGTTGCAATGGGCAGTTGCTCAATTTGTCTGAGTTGTCGTTTTATTACTGGTTGCAATTTCATCAAAAGTGAAGCTCCACTGAGGAAGTATACTTCAAAAAATGTTGTGCAAACAACCACACATCAGTTCAAAGAGTCTTCACACACAGACCATAGAAAACTTGATTCCACATCAAGGAAAAAAGTCAAAACATGAAAAAAAGTCAACCCTGACCGTGGGCAGTCAATTAAATTTGGGCAGGGACCATAAAATGGTTGATTGAGCGCTTAGGGGTTAATAACGTTGCGACACAATGAATGTAGTCACAGTACTGTCTAGTATTCTACAGGGAGGTCAAATAGTTGATCAATAATTTAGGTTTGGTCGAATTGTCATATGCAATGTATGCACTATCACTTATTCAAATGCTAAAGTAATATTTTGAAAATTATTACACATAACTCATTTTTATCTTATATTTATAATTTGGATCAAGTGGTTTAGTAAATGCTCATTTGAACCTATATAGTCAAACTTCATACGATATGACTAATCAATTCAGAGAGGTCAAATAATTTTTGATGTGATCAAATAGTTTGGATGCAAAGTTTCTTTGATGTAATGCAAAGTTTAGAATTAAAGATTTACGAAGATTGTGTTTCTTGGGTCTTTTAGGTCAATTTGTCCAAGTACATAATTAGATCCTATAGGCAAGAACAAACATAGTATAATAACTATCTTTGCTTAATTGTTGAACCTAAAACCACACCAAGAAATAGAGCCTAAGACTACCGTAGCCTTTACCAAATTTCGGCATTAAATAATTAATTATTTTAAAAAACGAAAACATTCAAATTTTCAGAGGATATGCGCTGAAATTTCATAAAATTAAATATAAGAAAGAACAAAAAGAAAAATAATTGCAAGTTTGAAGCATACTTCAAATTAAAGTATCAAAGTAACACATGGCAGAGACTAACATTAGAGCAAAGGGATAATGCAATCCAAAAGTACATAGCATACCCTTATCTCACAGTCTTTCAAACTGTGAAGTCACATGGTCACAGTCTAATTTTGGAGTCTAATCAAGGCAAGTTAATAAGTATACAGTGAAGCACCTTACAATCTAATTCTATCTCTAGTACATGCAACAGACTATTCTAACAAAATGGCTTGGAGATGCTGTCAGCTTGGTGGCGTGCTTGCTGATTTTGTCTTGCTGACGAAATTTCAACAAAAATTCGTCCACAAATAACGAAAAATATGAGAATCTAAAAATAGCGTGACGAAATCTGTCCATGAAAAAAATAAAATATTTCGGTTTTACATTGACGAAATCTGGTAGAGGCTACGGTATGCAGATAAAAACTATATTCATGTCTTTTAAGAAAGTATAAAGTAACTTTAAAGTATTACAATGATACTTAACTATGCATTCATCATAGAAATAGGGCTACCTTAAACCTTTTTACTCTTTAGATCACTTTGTTTTAAACTTTAAAAAAATAATAATTAATTTTGATCTCAAGCATTCACAATGAAATAGGATTTAACTTTATTCTTTTCTTTTTTTTTTAAGATTTTTGTATTCATTTTTAATTTAGAATACTTTTTAAAGAATGTAATCATCAATGTTAAATTTTTATAAGTATTCTAATTCACTTTTGAATGAATAATAACATAAAATTTAGGAACACTATGAATTCTAAAATAAATTTTATAACATTAAAAAAATCAGTGGATTTTTTTTTATAAAACTATCCATTTTAAACTGCAATAAAACAGTCAATCTAAGTATTGTTTTTAACATTTCAAATTACAACTAACAAACCCTTCATTTCAATTGTTGGACTCAATCTCAAATTATACTATTTAGGTATCTAAAGCTTAAAATAAAATAGGAAATAAATGCAATTCTTCACATTCTTAAAACTTAAACCATTTAATGCAAAACAAAATTATGTATAACACACACAAAACAAACATTTAACACTTTATAATTTCATTTTAACAAGGAATACAAAGTGAGATTGAGATCTCATTTCTAAACTAATTCCTACACACTTGAATCACCTAATAATTGCAATTGCAATTTAAATCAATTAATATGCTTTCTCTATCAATCAGCTCTTCAGATCTTCAGTTTAGAGCACAACACCAGCTTTCGACCGCATCCATTAACGTTTCACAGATATCAATGAACCTCTATCACATGAAGGATAAAAACTGATTGTTTCTTGCAAACTAAAAAATTATCAAAATTATAATCACAAGACACTGTTGACTCAGCAATGCAACGTTCGATAACAAACATTGTATCAAACAACAATGTGACTCATGCACAATTCTACACATTGTCACTAACCCCATTTTTTTGCGTCAAAAGCCCCAACAAAACTCAAAATAAATTTAAAATAAAATCAAAGAGCGTAACATTCATTATTCTAACCTCACAAATATCAATGACTGGTCATTGCAAGACAGACGAAGAATCCAAACTTTGTGCACAAATGCAAAGCAACATGAAATATATAATGAGAACTGCAGCAACCCAGCACTTGAATTAGAAAACGACGAGAGCTTCGACATCCGAATTCGATCGCGAAAGCAGAATCTGGCACCGCATATTCACTCACCCACTCTAATCACTCAAGGCCCCAAGCAACAAAAATTAAAATTAAATGAAGTCATGGTACCTCCGTCACTCACAGCGTCTCTAGCACCAGCTTTTTTGCCGGCTCCGCACACTCCAATTTCCGCGCTATGTAATTCGTCACTTTGCTACTCACAGCCCTGGTAGCCAATTTGCTCTGTCCACAATCGCAATCTCCACCGGCGTCATCATCCAACCACCTACACTCTGTCTCGTGCTTTGAGACTCCACAATCGCCATGTCACGCTAGCAGCACTTCGTTCACACAAAATCCTCATCGCTTCTCACAAAATCTATGATCCAACTTGACGTCACTCCTACCTCTGCAATTGCTCTTGAACTAACTCTAACGTCAATGCTACGCACCCCAGACTCCAAATCACGACACTCGCAAATCTCGGCAACGTCGATACTCACACACATGCAAACACGACTTTCTCACTGATCGGCTTAAATCTTATACAACCCTCACCCTCGGTTTTCTCTCAAACTCTAGCGCCTTTCCAGCACGTTCAATATTTACATTTTCTGCCTCAAAAACTCTGCAGCCTTGACCACCAACGTTGTACTCTACACTCCTCACTCCAATTACTTGCAAAACCACCACTCCGTAGCACCAGCTTTCACACAACACCAGCACACCTCGTCCTCATGATTTCCGCTAGCAAAACTCTGGCACTTCCAAATTACACGAGACCCTTGCTCTTACAGTTCACACACAATTATAACACAAAAATCTCTAATACAAATGCCACACACAGATAGCACAAGTACAAAAGGCAAGTACACAATGCAACAAGCAGGGAAAGAAAACTACACATAGAATTGAGCAAGAGGAATTTTATTCATGAAAAACGCAAATTACAAGTTGAAATAAACAATGAGCACCAAATTCATGGGCAACTCATTCTTGGCAGTTGCAACAACCCCCTTCTAATACTTGAAAGAGGAATAGTTGTGATGTTCACAAGCGGCACAACTTGCAACTCTTCAAATTTATTTATTCTTCTTTTTCTTTTCTTTTTTATTTTCATTTCCTTTTCAGCTTTATATTTTTTACTTTGTTTTTTTATATTTTACTTTATTTTTTTTTACCTTTACACCCCTAGCTTATTTATTCTTAAGATTAATTACTAATTTATTTTAACTTTATTTTGTAAAATGTTTATAATTTTACTAAAAAGACATAAATAAAGTTCTAACTACTTTAAAATACTAACTATAGACTTTAACAATGATTTCCTAAAATAAATAAAGTCAAATTGTTTAAATTTGACCTTCTCAAAGTGCATATTTTTCCAAATTTGTTGTAATGTTCAAATAAAAATTTATCAATTTGAAAATTTTAAGTGAATTTCAAAAGAAAATCCTTGCAAAATTAATTAAATTATTTTAATAAATATCATGATAAATAAAATAGCACAGATGCAATCTACACATTGAGAATTACAACTTTTATCTATATATATTAACTCCATTTGTGTGAGTCATAAACTATTTTATAATACAATTTTAAATTGGTTGTGGATCAAGACGTTAAAAGGTGAATTCATAGAAATTTGTTACATCTTTAACTCATAGAAATCAATTTCTCATTAAAATTGCTAACAACCAATCTTCAATCAATTTAGAAAGAACTCGTATAGCCCTGTGACATTGGCCCAAGTTGTCCCCGTATTCATTGTATATTCATACATTGTAGTGCTTCCCGTGTTCTTGTGCGTTCTTGTGTGTTCCTCGTGTTTTGTGTACTTTTGCTTTTGCTTTATCCATAATTTAATTCAATTTATGGTGATGAAATTTGATTGAAAATCTATAACTTTCACAACGTAAGTCGAAAAGCTACAAAACGACTTCTATGCACCCTTGTTGAGAGCTTTCCAACAATGCCAAGGACATCAAAAGCCCACATATTTCATTTTTCATAATTCAATTCAATTTATTATGATGAAATCCAATTAAAAATCCATAAATTTCACATCATAGGTCCAAACGCGACAAAAAAAATCCATGCACCCCTTCTTGTTGAGAGCTTTCTAACGGTACCAACAATGCGACTGGGAGATGCACGGTTGGAGAGATCTCAACGTAACAACAAAAAAAAAAAAAAAAAAAAAAAAAAAAAAAAAACCTAATTTAATGCATAAATTTTAATTTTTTTTAATCTCAAATTTTAATAATTACTATGTATTAGAAAAATAATAGATTCAATTTTATTATTGTGATTTATTAGTCATATTTTACAATTTTTGTTTAAAATTCAGTACTAAATTATTCTTCCAAATTCACTTTATCACACATCTTTACGTTTTTTAGAATTTGAAAGACTTCAAAAACTTTTCAAAATTTTAAATACACAAGTTGTAAAAGAATGACTATGGATAACCATAAGAGTTTTTGAAGATAGTTTTTCTAAATGTATTGCATGATAGATGTAAGGATTCTACATAAAATTCAGACACTTTAATTTAAGCATTGTGTATAGGTCTTATCATTACACTACACTAAATAGTATATTTAGTGTGAGGCACTGTGATTGCAAACATCACTCTAAATATCAAAAAACCTATTTTTGTAAGAACACTAAATGTGAATTCTCACACTATTTATGAAGAATAGTAACGTTTTGACATTGTGATGTTTTGAGATAATGATATTTAGTGTGAGTAAGGAATGAAACTTGAGATGAAAGTTTAGATGGAAAAACTGAAATTTTAGAAATAGAATGAATAAAATTGGATGATAACCACCACAACTAATTACCCACAAATTGACAATTAGTGTTACACAAGTAGTAGGGGTAAGCACATTATTCATCACCTCACACTAAATATACTATTTAGTGTAGTTAGACTTGTTTAATTCTTGTCAGCAATTACAAGGACAACCTTATGCAACTAAACATGCCCTAATTGGATATCCCTTTGACGCTCCAGAGTCCAATATTTGAACGACAAACAGATTCAAGTTGTTCGATTCTCATCCGAATTAGACATTTTTCATCCACATAAATTTCTCTTGGTTCTTGTACAAGTTTACTATCTATTGTACGGTTTGGATTCTTAAAATGGGTTATTATGATTTTTGGAAAAATCACACAATTGGTTTATGTCAAGTTTTATTCTTAGTTCAAAAAGTGAGACCTAAAACATGATTTACCAAAATAAGTAGAATCAAATAATGGAAACCATACCATCTCATAGAGCATGTTATTCCAATTTCATTACAATATTTTTTAAAATAATTATGTTAATGCGGGATTTTTAATCGAGTTTCAAGATAAAACCTTGCAAAAATAATTAAAAATACTTACTAAAAAATATGATAAATCCAACCGTACAGATGTGATCTTCACATTGACATTTACAACTTTTCTTTGTACATCAACTCCATTTTTGGTATTCATCTAACATTTTATAACGTTTCTTTGAAAACAGTGTTGAATTGGGACCTTAAAGGGATATTGTTTAGAAAAGTTATGAGGATTCAAAATTTTATTAGGAGATGACTAAAAGGGACAACAGTTCTAATGTTAATGCTATATAAGTTTTCACAATCAATATGTACTCATCCGCAAAAAGATGCCCTGGTATCCATTGGAGGTACGTGTTGGAGTTAGATGTGGTTACCTTATGTGATTGTCTGGAACACAACATCACATGCCAATCTGCATTGCAACATCAATAAGATCCAAATCTTTCCGTTGCTTGCGTGCTCTTTCGCTGAGATATTGAGCCCGTGTTACCTGACGCATCCGAGTGACCATTCTTGCTGTTTCTCGCAACATTTGGCGTTTCTGTGAAAAATATCCACATGAAAGAAACCCTTAAATTCAGTCACAGGATAGGATTATCTTATTCTGTCACAAAGTGATTGCGAGTGATCCCTGTTACTTTAAAATCATTATATGGAGGCATGAAAAATTCACCCCCATAGTCTTCTCGTGCACCATATTTTGCTTTCTTTCCTTCTCTTCCTCATGCCATTTCTTCACTTGCACAAGTCTTTCTCGAAGTTCAGCAATGGACATCTCAGACAATGTCCCATGTCCTCCAGTTGAATGAATATCAAATTTTGGAATCTTATAGCAAGATTCTTTGTCCAGGAACTAAAACCAGCAATTTAGTGGTGTGAATATCACTCACATAATAAAATATGCACTCTTCTTGTACTAGGACAACACTTTAAAGCAGACTGCCAGATTAAATAAATGCAAGTCTATGTTTAAATATACAGACTATGAGGGCGATAGTCACATGGAGTTGTCGAACAAGCTCTTGTTTACATTGGTACTCCTGAGCTCGTTGAAGAGCTGCTACAGCAAGTCTATCCTCTGATTCAGCATTCAGCTCTTTGACTAATCTCTTCTTTTCATTAATCACCTTGTTTTTTATTATCTATAAATATGCAGAAGTCAGGTTTCTGTACGTAAAAATAATCGTAAATTATGTCAGCATTGTCATAAGGTTCTTTAGCCCTTTAACTCTTAACCCCTAACTGCCTAAGCGTCCATTTTTGGACGATGTGCAGATTTCATCCACAATTTCTCATCCATCATGCACTTTTTGCAGTGTGAAATTTTTACTGTAGATTTTATGGGAAGTTAACTTCATGCATGTGTGATTCGATTAGAAAGGAAATGATTTGTGAACTTTTTACGCTTCGTTTCATGTCGTAGTGATTCACCCAAAATTTTGAAGATTTCAATGTAAAAGTGCTCTAAAAAAAGTCAACTCATAAAACTAAGCAACCAAAAAATCTCCAAAAATCGCTGCACTTAGAGTATTACATTTCAACCAATCAGAATGAATTTCATTCATAGATTGTCAATATCTTATTCGTAATCGAATTACAAAATAATTTTTATTTTCACGTTTCAAATTTTATACAAAATTATTGGTAATAGTAATCATAGATCTATCCGTATGGATAGAATCTTAAATTCATAACATACAACTTTTATTCATATATAAAGTTCAAAATATCCCTCTAGGTTGCATTTTATAATGCATCTTTGCAAAACTGCCAAATTTGGAAAAGGCTCTAGGCATTTAGGGGTTAATTGCATGAGCGTCCATTATTTGGGCGATGTACAGATTTCATCCATGTTTTACCATCTACCATGCACTTTTTGTAGTGTGGATTTTTTACCATAGATTTTATGGAAAGTCAACTTCATGCATGTGTGATCCGATTAGATAGGCAATGACTTTTGAAAAAAAATTGCCTCATTTCATTTTGTAGTGATTCACTCAAACTTTTGAAGATTTCAATGTAAAAGTGCTCTTAAAAAATCAACTCAAAAAATTAAGCAACCAAAAAACCTTTAAAAATCACTAAACTTAGAGTATTATATTTCAACCAATCACAACAAGTTTCATTTACAAATTGTCAATATCTTATTCGTAATTGAATTGCAAAAGAAATTTGAATTTTGGGTTTCAATTATTTATACAAAATATTGGTGATTGCAATCATAGATCTAACCGTATGGATAGAAGCAAAAAAATTATAATGAACAACTTTTACTCATCTATCAAGTTCAAAATATCACTTTTAATTGCATTTTATAATGCATCTTCGAATATCATAAGATATTGACAATTTGTATATGAAATTTGTTGTAATTGGTTGAAATATAATACTCTAAGTGTAGTGATTTTTGAAGATTTTTTGGTTGCCTAATTCTATGAGTTGACTTTTTAAGAGCAATTTTACATTGAAATCTTTGAAATTTTGGGTAAATCACTACAAAATGAAATGAGGCAAAAAGAATTCACAAGTCATTGCCTAACTAATCGGATCACACATGCATGAAGCTGACTTTCCATAAAATCTATGGTAAAAACCCACACTACAAAAAGTCAATGACAGATGAGAAATTTGGGTTTGATTCTATACATCGTCCACGTTCAGGTAAGTTGGTCATTTAGGGGTTAAGTTGTATCTAGTAAAAAGAATCGTTGCATGAGAATTGTTGTGGCGGATTCTAAAATATTGGACATGCCATGTAATTCTTCAAATAGTAAATGTTAAGTGAGATATACACATCAAAAAAATTTACATACCTAATGTCAACTAAATTTGACCATACATAGTTCCATGAGGTTTTGTCCCATCATATTATTTTCCGTGTTAATTTTTATTTCAAAGTGTGTCAAATGAATATTTATTTTTTTGGATCCTTAAAATTTTAAATTTTAAATTCATGCCACTGTTTAAATTGAGGGAAAACCAAAAAAATGTCACATGCGCACTTTGATGATCTACTTTGTAGCAATGAATTTGTTTGCTACTTTGGTCAATTAGGATAATTAATTACAGATTTAATTCATTTTGGTGTACACTATAATGTACAAAAAGAAATTTCTCAAAAGAATGAAAAGAAAGTTGCAAAAATAACCCTTAAAACTGAGAAAATTGCATGTCCTTTATGGGTTAAAAAGATAGATTGGAATTATTAGAGTTATTTGTTGTTGATCCAAAAGTAGCAATTTGATTAAAAATTGTCACACATACAATTATATATATATATATATATAATATTTATTTATTCATATTAATATGAATTGAGATGAATGAGATGAGTGCAAAAAGATCATTTAATATATAATAATAAAGATGCAAGTGAGTCTTCTATAATTAATCGATATAGGTGTATTTGTAATGAGCCTATTACAATAAAGAAAATCATTGAAAGCTCTTGCACATCGAGCATGATGGTTGATGAATTTGACACCTAGACTACTTAAAGGTATAAATTGCAATTACTCATAAAAAGTCAAGAAATAAGAACTTCTATCCCAACGTTTTGCAAATTATACCTACAAAATTTGCCAACGTTAATGCAAGCACTGTTCATCCATGGCCCCATTTTCTGAAATTTTCATTTTGGGCAACCTAGGGTTTTTTTTTTGGCAATTTGTTTTTGTAAATTTGGGGCATGTGGTCCAATTTCGTTCACGAGAACCCCTCAAGAAGTTTAAATCCTTGAAAGGGGGAGTTATTTTTTTAAGGTGTGCCCCTACATGTTCAAAATAGGGGACAATTTTTGTTCTCTTGCATTTAAGTCTGGGGGGATTTAGAGAAATTTGAACTTCTATTCTTCCATGTTTTACACTAAGATAAAATTATGAGAAGGTTGAAAGATTCAAAAAAAAAAAAAACAAATTGATGTTATAAGCATAGCTGAACGTGATGAATATGAATGGCTAGAGAAGAAATAAATAAAATAAAATAAAATAAAAATCCCATGGGTGAACTTTTCAATAAGATAAAATATATAGAGAGCGTTTTCTTTTCGTAATTACTAGTGTGGCCTTGTGTTGTTGCACCAGTGTTCTTGGTGATTTAGTCATTTATTTATAGATAAAATTATCATTATAATAGTTATTTAATAGATTAAAATTTTAACCATAATATGATCAAAAATCCATAATTTCCAAAGAATGGCGTGATATAGGTATCACTTCTACGCATCTTACATAGTGTGACTTGTCCAACTCATTTCATGTCTGCTAATTTTTTTGTTTTTATCACCATGTATATAGTTGCAGCCATAGTGTATATAACACCCTCTACTTTTTTTAGTTTTCCAATGTTTTTTTCTTACCAAAAAGATATTTCTCAAAATTCATACAATGTTTAGACAAAGACCCATATCAGGCCATTACCCTTCTACACTATGGGTTCAAAAGTAACAAATGGACTTTTTGCTCCCCTTCTCATTAAAGAGCTTTTATATGATACCAAGAATGTGGGTGGTGGGCGAGTGGTCTAGAGGATCTCAATGTAATATACAAACTAAACAAACAAACAGACTATCTTCTTTAATGTGGCCTTGTGCCATTGGCCTAGTATTCCTTATATGTTTTAGTTTATTTTATTTTATTCTAGAATGATTTATTCATAAATTAATTCAATTTATGGTGACGATATTTGCACAATATATGTCCAAAAGTGACAAAAAAAACTTTAATGCACCCGTTCTCATTGTGAGCTTTCCAACAATACTAAGATTGAGCCCGACGACCTCACGGTTTGGGAGATTTCAAAAAAAATAAAAAAAATAAAAAATCACCTTTCTTAAATGGCTTTTTAGTAAGATAACAAAATTTCAAATGGAGAGTATGCAAACAGGTTATACATATATATATATATATATATATATATATATATATATATATATATATATATATATATATATATATATATATATATATATATATATATATATATATATATATAAAATAAAGTTTTACTTTGATATAACTCTCACTTGTATACGCAGTAGAATGTCGATTGTACAAAATAGGTCTAAAGTATATTAGGGCTGCTTCACACTATGGCCATCCAAGTCAAGAGGCTATGAGATTGAGTGGCGAGACTTTGTTGAGAGTTCAAAGAAATGGGTTAAAAATAGGCAATAAAGTATAGTTTTAACTTT
Organism: Pohlia nutans; assembly: GCA_022496805.1. Lineage (NCBI taxonomy): Eukaryota > Viridiplantae > Streptophyta > Bryopsida > Bryales > Mniaceae > Pohlia > Pohlia nutans. The sequence goes on along the minus strand of CM040106.1, from coordinate 3,781,328 downwards.
TTATGAAAAAAAATCAACAACCTTTTGATCATAGTTTTGATTTCTATTCCCGTTTGACCCAAACTTCCCTCTAGAGTCCGTCAACCTTGGTCAATTAGTGTTGTAGGCCTTTTGAAGGCTGATAGCCTTAGGACTTTAGAATGTAGGATGAAGGGTCGAGAGGCAAAATTCATGATTTCTTGCAATTTGATTGATGGAAATTGATGGCCTCTTGACCTTCGGCCATACTATGAAGCGGGCCTTAGTAGTCAATGGTAATTGCACAAAATATATGATTTTACCATTCACAAAATCATTGATTATATTCTTTCATTAACTAAAGTTTATTCAAATTTGTGTGAACTTGAAAACTCAACGTGGCTAACAGAATTCTAGTGTTTAAGGTACTATCATAGTTCAAAGGTCTACAATGACTAGTATATATTATAGATGAAAACGAAGGAATATATTCACAAAAATTAACTTTGATTGATGAAACTAGAAATTTCTTTGGGCCTCTCACTAAGTTCCCCTGTAGGCATAGGGTATTTTTTACATTTTAAAAGTCTCATGAAATAGCTTTAATATATTTACAAACCTCACCCTCAACCATATTTCTTCTAATGCATATGATGTATCATGAGACCAGTTTAATTAATGTCAAATATAGTTCAATAATCTTCCCTTATGTGTACCTATATGGTTTTGTACAATCAACATAGAGTACATCCTCTAAGAAAAATAGTACCTTATGAATACAATATCTAAATATTTGTATATAGAGAGGGTATAGTTCTTTAATGGATAATAGAAATCCAAGTAAGAATCTTATGTGAGAGAAAATTATTCACAATGTACCATAATTTCTTTCTCCTCTTCTTTAACCAAATGATGTTTTAATCTTTTAGCAAATAGAATGTTCTTCAACATAAGCATATACTCGTGATGCGTTTTCTCTTTTAATTCTTTAGTGATAGATGCAACAGCCCAGTTCATGCAGATCTACAATTATAAAATATGATTGGCATCCGTATTTTTCACGCTACATTTATGAAACAAAATTAGAAATATATAATAATATGTTCTAATGCAGTGAAGAAATCTTATGGACAATTTCAAGAATTGCGTTTTTAATTAATAAGACCTTGTATAAGTGCTTCACTCCTAAATGATGATGCACTTTGAGCAACTTGGATATGCCATAATATTTAAATTTCATAAAGTTTGACACAATAAAAGGATATGAGGTACAATGATCAGATTTTATTTAATTGGTCTCAATTTTAGAATTTGAATATTCATCAAAATATGTTACTTATATTTTGATACTTGAATTTTGATATAATAATTTGAAATACTTTGAATTACTTTGATTACCAATAAGGAAACTAAACCCTATGGTCTTAGTTTTGAAAAAACAAAACAAAAAACTTTAGACATTGGACATCAAACATGTAGAAATTGTTCCATTCAAAAGGTGTGGAATTGTGATTATAGATTCTTTGCAAGAGCTCATGGAAGCTAAATACAATCGTGCTGCAAGCAAGACATATCATCACGTGGGGGAGATAGCAAGTACAAGGGCACTTTCAAAGAATAAAAATTGACGTGGTCACGCATAGCATGTCATGGACGCAGTCCGAGGTGGATGGAGGCAGCAATCAAAGGGGCTAACTTTTGGCAATTCATGGGACTTAGAGGTTCTTTGGACGCTAGAGCCTTTAGTCTTTCGCTACGTGGTAGCTCCATAAGGCCCACGAAGGTTGAAGCTGACGAATTGTCAACATTCTCATGTATCTTGTTAGGCCCATGCATGAGTGCTCCCTGGCATTCCGCACCTAAATTGCTACCTAATCCCAAAGGAGACATCTCATATACATATGCCTGCCCCGAAATTATGGTTCATATTCCTTTGAATCGCCTTCCTTGTATCCCTTTAACGTTAAGGCTAATATATCTAGAATCTTAAAATTTTCTGTTTACAATATTTTTATCAAAAAATAGAAAAATTAGACCCCAATTGATATTTTTCTTCTTAAAATACTTTGGTTTTTTCCTTATTTAACTTGGACAGTTTTGTTTAAAGTGATTCCTTAAGTTTTATCACATAAAATTAAGATACTTCCTCGAAAATTCAATAGCATTCATTATTAGTATCCAAGAGTATTCTAATTGAATATAAAAAATGATTTTGAAAAGGATAAAAATGATAATTAGAAACCCATTTTTAATCAAACGTACATGTTTCTTTTTGGCATCCCTAGCGGCTTTATCTGAAGCCATTACTGTTGCCTTTTGGAACTCAACATCTATGCAGTGTTCTATTTCTTCTTGTATTCGTAATTCATCCTGCATCAAAGCAAAATTAGAGTTAGTTTATTGTGATACTCATACACGGTCTGCCACTCAACACAACTCTACATGAAAATTACATTTAGTCATTTAGTAGTACCATGCCTTCATAGTTTCTAAAATACTTTGCCACATCAAACAAAACAAAAAACAAAATACAACCAAAACTAGAAGTTTAAAAAATAAAAAACTGAAAAGTCAAAAAGAAAAGAAAAGAATTCAAACTTGGAAAATTGCATGTTTTAATTCACAAAACTATTATATGTAATTTAGTTTAAAAGACATATATTTACCATTTTATTTATAAAATATCAATTAATATTTAATTGGATTTAATTAAGGTTATCATATTAGACAAGTTTGGATCATGAAACGTGCGCTTCTAGTATGGATGAGCATAGATGATGATCTTTTTGCCTTGTTAGGGGTAAACAAATTAGTGTTTTGATAACAATATTTTGATATTGGGTTGGTGGGAAGTCATCCAATTGGAAAATTGAATAAGTCAAGCAAGCGGCTGATCATGCATCGTGAAACCCTGGATTTTGATGCTCCAACGTCTATATTTGAACACTGGATGATTTCCGACGCGTCCCTTCACTACATATGGTGATGTTTATCATCCATCCAACATTTTCTTAATTCTTGTGCAAATTGACTATCACTTATACGGTACAGATTTTCAAAATAAAATAATGTGAATTTTTGAAACATGACAGAAGTGGTTTATGTCAAGTTTCATTCTTAGATCAAAAAGTGAGACCTTAAACATGATTTTTCATAATAAGTAGAATCAAATAATAGAAACTGTACCATCTTGTAGTGCATGTTATTCCAATTTCATTACAATATTTTTTTATTTTTTTGTGTTTATTTTGGATTTTAAATTGAATTTCAAAAGAAAACCTTGCAAAATTAATTAAAAAATAGTTATAATAAATATGATGAATGCAACCGTACAGATATTATCTTCACATTGACATTTACAACTTTGTTTTATACATCAACTCCATTTTTATCTTTCATCAAACATTTTACAACAAAATTTTGAAAACAATGTTGAATCGGTACCTTAAAGGTTAATTGTTGGTTCATTTTAAAATTCATTGCCTAATATTTATTTCATTTTATAATTTATTTTAATTGTAGCAAATATGTATAAATTTGAAATGGTACAGTTTTGCAACTCATGGTTCATATGATTTCTTTTGCCTATAATACATGGGAGTTATCTTTGCAAAAAAGCTTTTGAAATTAATCACTAAATGTGTTTTTTAGGAATTTTAAATTCCAATTCATGTCAAATGGTATATTGCAAAGAGATAACATGCAAAATGCAACACTAAAGAAACCCTGAACATATCTCAAATTGTTTGTGATCATGTCCATGATATTTTTTCCCAAACAACACAGTGCTCATTTATGATGTTGTGCCATTAGAATTAAAAAACATAATAAAGTAGTGTGGGAATTAAGAAAACTAATCCTTTCAACATAAAAATCTAGATGCTACATCCTCATGAACACAGGAACATTTAACAACAACCTCCAAGAAAACACAGTACTCTCATGGCTTATACCATGCTCATGAGAACAACAAAGATGCCACTGCAACGCTAGATTCAAAACAGACATTCTCTGCGTAAAAGGACTCCAGTACAAAAATGACCCACCATCAAATCCAACAAACAACCTTACAATTCAATTTATAGAATTTACATATTGTAACGACAGATTTCCACAAGAAACTATTGAAAATAAAAACCAAAAATACCAACCACTTATCAATAGCGTCACTAATTTAGGTTGGAGAGTAGACCCACTTATAGTCATCATAGCAGGAGTTAGAGGTACAACACATGCTCTCTCAATGAAACTCCTTGAAAAAAAAATTAAACTACTAGAATCCTCTATTAAGCACACTTTCAAAGAAATAAATACCATTGCTATACAACATGCCGGATCAATTATCCTACACAAAAGAGAAATAGAAAATAACCAACCTTTACCAATAGATTACTAAATAAACCATAACTAGCAAGAAAAAGGGGGGCAGTGGTTAAGACCACTGCTTATTTCTTTTTACATTTTTATGATTAGCTCAAAGCAAACACTTGTCTGAGGAAGATGAGATGGGGCCGGTTGGTTGGTACAAACTTTCCTGCCTATGATAACTCACTAGCAGTACCAAGTCATTTATATCACATCATTGCTCAGACGGACTCAACGGGAATCGAACCTGGACCACATTATTGTAATACAAACATCCTTCACCAACCAACCTAGGAATCATGACTTGGCAACCACCAACAAAATAAACACCAAATTATACCCTTAGGGGATCTAACCACTCAATGTTACTATTGTTACTAGTACTTATCTCTGGTTATTAAAGTATCTATTCTCGAAAAAAAAGAATAGTCTTGCACCAAAGGCCCTTTGTCCGGTGAGCACTCGCTCATTGTTAAGACAAATAGACACTTTATTCACGTTGGCCTTGAAAGAGGACCGGAGTTTATATCTGTCTTATATCTATCTTGTGTATTTTATATAATTAGACAAGATCACATGATAATGTTCATATAATATGATGAATCTAACCTCCAAATATTGTAGTTTACTAGTAGGTTTGGCACTTTGGTGCTTAATGATTAATTAAATTTCAATAATTAATTAAAGTTTAAAAAGTAAGTTTGGTACCTAAAAATACTATATTAATAATTTTGGCAATTTTCTCTTTAAATTATTTAAAATTTGGCTTAAGTCCAACTTTCATTCATTGGTTGACAAGTATGTGAGTAAAGAGTTTAGAACACTATGTGCTTTATACAAGTAGAGTGGAGTTGCATCCAAACAATGCATGTGGGATATGTAAACTTTGAGGTGAAGCACCTAATTAGTCTTCATTTTAATTACACGCATAGTTTTTTCATAAATTATTCAAATGACATAAAATTTGTTGAAAGTCAAAGATTACTTGATTTCCAAACTTTTCTTATTTCAACAAAATTCCAAAAATGTTGATCTTCTATGCACAAATGTGTTTCAAAAAATTGTTAGGAATGCATTTTGATTTTTTGACCTTTACGCTGCTGCGTTGTTTTGTTCATGTTTTTTGCATAAAGACTTGTTTTGACACATTACTTGTTGAAGGTGGAAGAAGACTTGATTTCTTAACTTTTGTTATTTTAAAACAATTCTATAGAACTTCATCTTCTGTGCTCAATTGGACTCCAAAAATTTGTATAAAACACATTTCAAATGCCTCACCTAGAGTCTTGCTACTTCTTAATCCATATTCTTTGTGGATCGATGTAAGTGAGCTTGATTACAAAAGTAGCACCTTCTCTCCATTGAAATTCACATATGTTCTCCAATTAAGTTAAAACTTAGTGAAAAGTAACAATTTCTCACATTTATTGTTAACCCTTAAACGTCAAGGTAAGCCCCATGGGCTTATTTATGAGAGAACAATGAAGAGAAAGGTGGATTTTCTCAACCAAATCAAGCAAGGATTGGTGCATTGGAAAGTTATTGAAAAAGTGATCTAAATTCCAAATTTGCGCCTCATTTGGGAGACCGTGGGAACATTGGCAAGCAATCAAAGTTATCTAAATGAGCAAGAATTGAGGTTGGGGCAGTTGAGGTCATTTTCTGAAAAGTGCCGCAGTGCTACAATGCCGCAACAAAGCTGGCCAGCAGAGCCGTTTTTCCAAAAAAAAATAAAAAAATAAAAAAATAAAAAATTGTTTTTTTCTCCTCCAAAAATTTAGATACCTTTCAAGTTGCCCCGCCCAGGCCCTCTTGACGTTTAAGGTTTTTATTTAGAATTATAATTTATATAAAAGTTGGCAAAAGATGTTAATAAGTTCCCAAAATTTTAGGCATTTATTTTTAAAATTATTTTCTACCAAACCTGCTAGTAAACTACGATACCTATCTCAACTAAATTAGTCACTTTCACATCAATAAAAATTAAGAAATAAGATGATTTTTTTGAAGAAAATTTATGATGGATGTGTAATTCATCACTAAAATAATAGAGGCATCATCTATATTGTATTACTAGAGGCTATTCATGTTTCTAGAAAGAAATAAATATTTATTATATTTTTATGATTTTTGAAAATGTACTTTTAAGTTTCAATTCAAACACATAGAGGTTGAGACTTAAAGGAGTCATCGTTTACATATATATGTACATTTTATTTTCCAAGTTAAAGGTCAGCACAGTAAAAGGACAGAAATGTATCCTCACTTCATATATTTTCATGTGTGCATCATCTCGAAGCTCTCTTTCCAAATTTTCCAATTTTTGCCTGTCTGAGTCTAGGATTTTCTGAAATCTGGAGTGCTCCCTCAACAAAGCAGCTGTGGTTAATTTGACCTGGTGCCATTTGTGACAATATTGCACAAGTCAGTGTCATTATGTTACGATTTGAAACACATGCATTTTTAGACATAAGTCTGCTCTGCATATAACTGCTGTCATTAGGAGTGTCAAGCAGTAACACACTGCATGAATCATGGCTGGGATCCAGATACTGCATCACAACCTTTGTACTGGGTTGAAGGGTAACTGTTAAACATATTTTTTGGGTAATCTAACACATGTGGAATGATATCCTTAAAATAAAAATTTCTTACTGATATGATGTTCTAACCAGTAGTCAACCACAAAATAGATTGGACCTCAATTTCTGGCATATTTGGAACTGGTGCAGATTTTGCAACAATGTACTCACATTGCTTTGTCCTCCTAGCTTCGACCTGTAAAATCACAAAATTAACCCTCACTATTTAGCAATGGATTTTAACGATTTCAGTCAGAATAGCAAAACACAAAAGCAAATAATAATTATGCATACTATCCCCTGGATTGTCAATTCTGGAAAATTGAATTTTAAGTTTGATTTTTCTTTAGCAAATGTAGGACTACCATATTAGCATGGGGGAAAATTTGAAGTAATTTGATTTAACGTAGGATTGTTTTATGGGTTGTTTTAGGATTTTATTTATTTATTCGCGTTAAGTCTTACATGACTTGTTTCAAGTGTTATTTTTTTAGACGATGAGAATTTTCTAAATTGAGTTTGAATTTACATGATAAAATAAACATTACCTAACATCTTAATAATTTTAGTTCAAATTCCAATTAATTCTTAAAATTTATTGGTTTATTTCAATTCCAAGTCGAACACATAGTACTACAATAGCATCTTAACAAGTTATCTTATCCAAGTTTTAAATTTATATATATATATATATATATATATATATATATATATATATATATATATATATATATATATATATATATAATTTATTTATTTAAATTTTTTCACAATTTTCACTTTCATAATGTTCATCAAGAGAATATACTGTGTAAATTTTGAGATTTCTTTAGCACACTTAAAATTTTGTTAAATAATTTTCTTCTAAAACTTCCAAAAATCTCAATAATTTTCAAAGTTTCACTAAATTTTTTTAAAGGTTTTTTATTTTTTATTTTTAAAAATAATTTATATAGCTTCATTCAAGAAAAACATAATTATAATTAAAACTAATCTTTTATAAAGATGGAAATTAAATTTTGACCACTCACTATTATAAGGCCTAAGATTATAGGAATTATATTAAAAAGTTATAATACAATGTAACAATTATGAGTGCTAACAAATAAAATATAAATCACATGGAAATCAATATAATGACTTACATACAATACATCACATATCATAATTTTTGAATTAATATTCAATAAGTTAAAGGATTGAACAACTTTGTTAACTTTATATTGATCTAAGATTTATATCAATGGATAATCCCATGCATTATCCAATTAATATTATGAATAATATCAATACATGATTAAATCAATTTTGATGCATTTTATGAATCTATACATATTGAAATTGAATAACTATCTTTAGTCCCTTTTACTCTAGGAATCTTTGAAATGTTATGTGAACATGAAACATAAATTCACCAAACATAATATGGATCACAAATCGTATTTGACCTATATGGATTTGACGTAAGAAAATAACATCAAATACATGGAGGGTGTTCAGTTCAACCTCTTCGCGAATGCTCTCCAGATTGCTAGGTCGCTCCAGCGATCTTAAGCGGAACGGTTGATACCTGGGGTCTGAGTACTTCTCCTTTATTAACATACGGTTAAGCTTAAAAACTTGAGAGACTCTTCTCATCTCTAAGGTACGTCCTTTATCCCAAACTGGAGCAGGCTTTGCTTTGTATATATACTAGAAGATCCATCCAATGCAAGGTCATCATAATGTGTAAATGTCAACGTGAAAGAATCACTTAGAAAATGTTCACTGGATGGCATTTTGAAAGGACAGTTGACGCACTGATTTTGGTTTTTCTTCAACAATCTGCGCGTAATTACTGACAGAGAGGTTAAAAGGAACGACAGTTGTTGGTGGTGGAATGTAGCGCAATCTTGGATCGGGTCCATAAACCGCCTCTGCTAATCTGTAACACGGACAATGCAGCATCAAAACTACAGTTCCGATCGTATTCAATTCAGTTCTCGAGCAAAGGGTTTCTCTGTATCACTAGGCTATATTCGACAATTTTATAGTAAAGTACTGTTCTCAGTTCCCTTTTAGAAAGAAATTTAAGGGACACAGTCTGGGGAAGTTTTCAGGTACATTTCTGTGAAAGTTTGAGCTTCTTGATAAAAGAGTCCCAGGCCTCTGAGAAGGTCGTTCACAAACTGCAAATTGCATGAGGAAAATTAGATTCGTTTAGTATACTTCCTGAACCATTTTTATGAAACATTCGTATTTTGAACAAGTTTGCATGCTTCTTAAGAATCTAAATAAAGAGCTTAAGTACACTTTTCAAGTATGTAATAAGGATTCTTTACTGACCACCCCGTCGTAAATTTTCAGCCAGTCTTCTTTTGAATATCGCAGTGTCAGTTCCTCCAGGAACATAGCTTGAATAAATGGTAGGACCTTCACAGGTATCTGACTTGAACAAAGCCGCCTATTGAAGCACTTCCAAAATTGTTACTCAAACTCAAAAATACACTCTACTTGCAGCCTGTAAAAACATATATCCAATGCAAAGATTTTCCAGTAATTTGGTGTAATGCTGAAATTTGATGCCTTTTTGTTAGATACATTGATATTGATGTAGGGATGGCTTACATACCGAAACTCACACCAGTTAAGTTCATCTAGTCTGAAAACTGCTAGATACACTAATACTTTGTACAAAAGATGATCCTCATGGCTGAGCATTGTAGTTTTCACCATGTAGAAATGTCTGATAAATGAATTTATCAACCTATAATACCTGCAGTATCCAAAGAGAACCTGTATATTGTATGTTAATAAAGGCAAATCACTTCAATATCTGAGATAAGATGCATGACATTATACATCAGAAATTCGATAGTTTTTCGTCTTGAAGGTGAAATAGGTACATGCACGCCAATGGTATGTGCAACATAAAATAAGCTAATGGAGGTAGAAGAAACACCTGCTTGACCAAAATGATGTCAAACTGATGTACTACATTGTAGAGAGGCAAGAAAACATCAGCGTAAGCATCAGGAGTTTCACCAGGACCAGCTTGTTTTTCATAGCTTCCAATAAGCTTTTTGCAGGCCTCAATGAGCTCACCTACAATTGTATATTAACCTGTAAGGTTCCTTTGATTTTTAATTAGACTATATAGTTTTTGACATGGTCGGATGATCCCTTTTATGGTAAAAAAAAAATTCATAAAATTTTGGAAGTAATCATAGGATCTTGAACTAGCTTTGGTACATATCAATTTCAAAAAAAATTAGTCTCTAACATGATGCTTACGTGGTGTATAAAACATTTACAAATAACCCCCCTTCGCCCTTGGGCAAATTTGAACCACATAGTCGCATATGAGAGCTCCTCAGCAAAAATTTAGTATTTAAATCTTCAGATCATTATATGAAAAAATTCATGATTTTCATTTCCAAATTCAAAGTTGGACAAATTTTATATTTCCAAAAAGTTAATTGTTAAAACTTTTAAGACAACAATAAATTAACAAACATTTTTGAGTTACTTTTGCGGCTTGCACAAAACAATAAGAAAGTCAAAATTTGATTTCAATAAATTTTGGGGATTAATTTGACATAATACCTCCAATCAAGGTTGATGTATTAGACGAGTTAGGCCTATTTAACCTTGTGTTAGACGTTTAATGTTTGAGGTCTTAATAGATGAGTGTTGAGTATGTTAAATAACCCTAGTAAAATAATAAGGAACACTGTAAGAATATACACAAACATTTTTGAATATTTGAGTACACTCTAGGAATATGACGATGTTGTGACGAAGTTGTGTCGAACATACTAAACATCGTCTCTGCCTGGGTAGTCTGGGTAGACAACTCTACCTCCAGTACGTACAGTACATGTTGCGAGACTAAAATCCTCCAAGGAGACGAAAATTCTGCAGATCCACAAGTGATTGTGAATGAACAAAAAGACTTTGTTAGCCTTGGAGGCACTAAACACCAAATCGACTAACCTGGAGAAAAGCTTCTGGCTTTTGCTCGCCAAGCTTTTGCCCGAAGAGCTGCCTCATTGGAGGCGCAATGATCACAAGGCGAAACCTTGATTGTGCTCTCTCGCCAATTTGCAGGCCCCAAATCCTCGAGAACGGTCTGTCGATGAACAAGTCTTGATATTGGAGAATATCTGAAGTCATTGTAAAACTAAGCCAAGCTAAACTGGATTGAACTCGAAACAGCTCCAATAATTAGAGTAAAAAATCTAAGAGAATTTCATTGTGGTACAAAGAAGAGGAATAAACATCGAAAAATTGAATATCTGCAAACTTAAACTCTGCATGTTTGGCTCATTATTACCTTCCTTTGGCATTGACCACGTCTGTTGGCCGTGGCATATGGTGAGAGCACAAAACGTATCCTCCATGACCGATCTTCCCCATTGTGCTCGATTCTCCAAGCTAGTCCTCAATGGTATTTCGTTTCATGTCTGAGCGTAAAGGTCAGCAAATACCATTGTAGTTGTTGCCAGTGCTGCAAACCATTCACATAATAAAATTTGACTGGTTAGGTATATGTGATTTCTTGCTGAAGGTCCTCTGGAGTGTGATTCAAGGCAGAAATGCAACTACTTCGGTGCAGCAGAAGAATGCCGGAGATTGAACAAAACATTATTCACTGTACCTCGTTTTTGTGCGATAGTTCAAGTTCGGAAACTTTCAAATTCTCAACTTCATATTGAATGTCCTCAGAGTACCACAGGGACCCGCCTCAGAGACACATTACCCCGGGTACCAAACTCCCAAATTGTACATTTAGGCCTGGGGTAAACTTACATTACCGTGTCTCCTGCGTAATGTGTCTCCGGGTCCTTGTGAGGATCTGGTACTAAATTTTTTCAATATTTTCCCTAACCTAATACAAAAACATATTGAAACCTATGATACAGTTCATGAGGTCTCGGCTATAATCGTACGAAGCCAATCGAGCAATTTAACTGTTAGACAGATGTGAGTAACGACAAAATTGGCACATCTGAGACTAGAAAGCTTAATTGTCCAAAATTCATATTTGGCACAATATTGTCATAAGCCCTAACGCAAAAAAATATTACAATTACATAACCATGCTTATCTTTCCTTGTGTTCTGAATTACCATATTTGAGACTAGGAAGCATAGCCGTCCGAATTTTAATCCTCAAAAATGTGCCCCTGTTGATTTTGAGGCGTAGAAAGAGAATGAAATTCTTCTAATGATTTACCAGTAGAGCTAACAAGGGAATTCGAGGAAAAATTGAATTGGATGTATATCCTAACAGATTTTAGTTTCGAATTCAAAAATTCGGATGACGTACCTCGAATATTTAACCAACCCTTAACACACCACCTTTGTCAATTGCGCAGACATCAAATTTTCTCACATTCAATTCGACGATGCTGCCAAAAGGAGCTCCATAATAATACAGACCCGCTCTGAGAGTGCCGCCAGTCCAAAAGACACGGCGCACGACTCACTAAATCATATTTCGACGCCCTTTAGAACCTTCAAAGAACCCAGGAATTGTTGATTAGGTTTGACAAGGCACGAGTGAGCCCTTCGGAACTGCCAAATTATCCACAAATCTCAAGCATCTACTACTTGCTGATTTATAAGTCGGTACACGGGGTATTCTGATATAAACGGACACAGACGAGCATCAGAAATCGTTTACGAGATAGGGAGTAGACAGCACTAACTATAAACTGTGGACTGCATAACCGTCAAGAGGTCGAGAGCTGTCGAGACTGGTTCCTGAGTCGGTTCGTTGGTGGATGAAAAGTAGAACACTATGGACTAGAAAATCTTAAAGCCTGTGGGGCCCAGGTAACCACTTACTAAACATGCATATTTTTCAAATTTGCTAAAATCCAAGATCAATTTTTTCTTTTGGGTTATTAGAGTTATCCTTGAAATCACCTTGTGTTTGAATAATATATCGTGAATTTTGCTTTAATGTACTCTTATTTGTTCACTCCAAATATTTAAAAAAGCTTAGAAAAACTTGGTGGTCTATCATTATTAAGTGTGTAAGAGCTTGGTGGGCTTTAAACTAAAGGGAAATTACTTTGGCCGTCAAGAAAGATGGCTAAACTAGTTTTCCATGGGTTTGAAGATCACTAAGCTCTTATACATTTAATATCGAGAGACCACTAAGCTCTTCCCTACCTTTTAACATTTTGGGGTAGAACATTAATGCAAAATTCATGGTATCTTATTCAAACACAAGGTAACTTTAAAGATAACTCTATTCTTTGACTATATCTAAGTATAAAATAAAAATAAACATGTGTGCATATTATCTAATTTTGGAAAACATTTGACATTTATCTAATGAGATCAAAAATTAGTTGGCAGCAAAAATATGAGCATGACCGAATTTTAACCAAGTATGTATTCAAGTTGCGCTAATTATATCCAGTCAGACCAATTTGTCTTCAAGCTCAATCCAAGAACCTATTCATCCACATGCACCAACTATCAATGGCCTTGTCATGCCCTTAAAGCAAACATATCCATGAGTCTTTAACCCCTAATCGTCCCATAGAGATAGTATATACGCTATTGTATAATTGGGATTTTTTACCAACAAAATACTTTAAATTTTGATCTCGGTAACTCACTTGAACCACATTGATCTAAATTTCAACTTGTCTTTTGACCTGAAACCCATTAAAGGTGTGGATTCATTCCAAACACAGTAAAAATACAACGTATTCTATTGACCGCCAAGGCACATTCAGACGTGTAGGGGTTAATGTCCGAAAATTAAATTTTAATTGCTCACACAACAAAACATGAGTCTCCAACTAGTATACTTATAGGCCATTTACACTAAGGAAGGCAATGTGCATACGGTGGCTCATCGCAAGCCCCACAACATGTCCCACCGCAAGCATGCCCGCACACATGTTCGCACAAGAATGCGCAAAAGCGTGCGATGGGTTACAAATTTTTCACTGTGATATGTTTGATAATTTACAAATTGCATTGCCTTTGTAGCCTGCCTAAGAAACTTAGAATAGTATATAAGAAGAAAATTCAAAACATTAATTACACTCAACTCCACACTCGAGATACGTTTCATTTAATCAGTTCTACATGCAACATTCTTGATCAAATTTTTATTCTAATGATCCTATCTTGTATAATTTTTCAAAACAAACTCATTGATATATAAGTCGCCATCTAATTCTTCATATTGAGTTTGGTAGGTTTTTTGGAAGTTTGTGGATAGTGGGTCATTTCGGGCAGTAATTCTGAAACGTGATTAAGGTATCAAAAATTGTTTGATTTCTAAATTTCCAAGTTGATAATTGTGTAATTTTTTGAAACAAATCTATTGGTATATTGCTTGCCTTCTAATTGCTCAAATTGAGTTTGCTATGATTTTTTGAATGTTAAAGCTGCATTTTTTTGTTTTGTTTTCCTTCTTCCTTCTTCCTTTTCACCTTTGTACATTTTTTTCCCCTTCTTTTCCTTTTATAGTTCACCTTTTCCCTTGGCGTATTGTATTTAGATGGCAACGTCCATTCCTATGCAAAGAGCTCTAGCGACAACTTGGATCGAGCTAATGATTAACACTGTACTTGACGTGTATAAAGAGAAATACTTTCATATTGAATGAAGCAATTTGAATAAATGCCATTGGATGAACATTGTCACTGATTTCAACGAGAAATTTGGTCTTGTACTTATGAAAGATAAATATTGCTCAAAATCGAACAATTTGAAGAGACACAAATCGGAGAGAGATCTTGTAGTAAATGCAAGTGGTGGAATACGTTCCACATGGGACATGTACGTCTGTGCGATATCCTATAAGGATGTATACTAAAGCAAGCATGATTACCAAGAGGCATAGATGGTGGCATCTCCATCCCTTCATGTCGTGTTGTTAACTTAAATGACTATTATGAGCCTTTGAGCTTTAATTTGTATCACATCAAATCCGAGCAGCCTTCATTATACCATTGGTTATGTGGCATTGGATTGTGAGTTTATAAAACCTAATGGTTTTAGAAGGAGAGGAGATCGATCAAATGATAACTTCAGCTCATGGTGCTATTGAGACAAAACCAACTTTGTCTCCATGTGAGACGGTTTGCAAAATCCCCTTGGTAGATGTTAGTTTGGGTAATTGTATAGAGATGACTGAAACCATTCTTAGGCTAGCAGAGCTGCCTAATCATGGAAGACAAGGGGTAAGGCACAGGGTAAGAGATCAAGTTGAGTTTAGTCAGTGAGTAGTCTGAGATGTAAGTACTCCAATTCCAAGAAGTACCTTGGTTCCCCAGGGAGGTGTACAATGGTGTATACACACTTATACGCTGGGTCCCCGTTGGTATACGGTCTTGAACTACCTTGGCGTACTTGGATTCCTTGGAAGTTAGACAAAGTTAGAGAAGGTCGTGCTATTATAGGGATAGTCAGTGAGTACTTAAACTAAGTAAGGGTCAGTTCCTAGACGTCCTTGGTGCCCTTGGATAATGAGTGTTTTGAAGACAGAAAGACAGAGGGTAAGTGAGTTTAACTATTGCGCATGGAGACGGAGGTCAGAGCAAGGACAACTTGGTACGAAGAGTAGTTAGAGAGTAGAACTATTCTTCCTAAGCATTTGTATTAGAGTTAGTTAGGCGGGGAAAGACAGGTCGTCCCAACTTTCCCAGTTAGACAGCAGCAGAGTAAAATTAGTAGTGGAGACAGAACAGTAGAGGCAAAGAATGCAAGAACTTGTGTTTATTTCAAAGATGTAATAGTATATTTGTACAGTACAAAGCCTAAGTCCACAAAACTATGTTAAATAAAGGAATTGAACCCATGTATTACATAAAAGCACAACCATGGAATCCAGATTTAACATGGAGTAAGCAAGGAATGACTTCCTGGTACAACAAAACCAGAGCATAGCAAAATACTCATAAGTCTCAAAAACCAAGAAGTGTCTCGTCCCTATCGTACAACTACTCTTATACTTAAGCCTGGTCCGCTTTCTAAGCTAAACACTGTCAGTTCCACCGTCTCCTATCTCCTTGTCCTCCGTGACGGCCGTGTGTCTTGGTCCGGTAACAGTAGATGGGAAGATTGTATCAAAACGGAAGTAGAAATAAATACATTATGGTAGCCCGATCAAACCACTTGTTGTATCATTGGATTGATTCGTGGATGTACTCAAGAATGATTCAGAAGTGAAGATTTAGCTGGTTAGGGATCAACTTGCAATGACGCAACAAATGCAATTCCAACAAGCGCAACTTATGGGTCAAAGATTAGAGTTGAAAAAAATTAAAATGCAGATGCGGGAACGTGTTGCAATTTGGACTGAAGAATCGAAACTAAAATGTGCACAAATGAGACTTGATTTTAGCGATTTTAGACGAGGGTCAATTTCTTAATTTATATCAAACGTAATTTATTTTGAATGAATTTGAAAACTGCAATGGTTTATTTTCCAACCATGGCTTTGTTTGATTACATGTTTCGTAGTTCTATCATTCTTGGTATTAATCATTATTGTATAAAGTTTAGGAAAATATAGCAAAATACAACAAATATGTGAATGACATTAATATACAACAAATGTAGTGATGTATAGTTCTAATTAATTGTGGAATATTATCTCCTAAGGGACTGGAACCATTTGGCTTCAAACATACTACAATGTTGTCATTTCTAATTTCAAGGGTACATTTTCAAAAAATGATTAAAATTTCACAATCCAACCATAGTAATAATACTATTGATACTACAAGAATGTTTACAAATAAAATCACAATAATTGTTCATATAGATTAAAAGATATGGGTGGTTGCAAGCTACGGTCACCCAAGCTTTTTGTCGCAGTCTACAAATTGGTGCACTTACCCAATCTTTGAAAAATCATCAATAAATATTGGAATAGAATTTTGTGACGAAACAAATTGCATTGTTTCTAGAATTCCAGAGTTAAGATGTCTACCCCAATAAATTTTGCAAAATTTCAATCTTTCTATCCAAATTAAGCATTTCTACTTGGATTTGGTAGCGTGTCACTTGTCAAAAGTGCACCTATTTTATGGGAAATGCTAGAAGGGGTCAAATTTGAGCTTCAAAAATTTATAGCAATATACCACAAGTGTGTACAAAGCTACCATTTTTTTTTTTGGTATTACGCTTACTTATTTTTTAATTAATTGTTTTGTGATGTTTTTGTTTTTTAAGATTTTCGTGCGGTTAAAACTTTTTTCTTGGATTTTTTTGGGAAATGAAATAATGGTTCAATTTCAGAGGTGGCATATGAAATGAATTTTTCATAAAACCTAGCTAAGCATGTTATGTAAAAAAGGCTCTAATTACCCCTACTAGGTAAAAAACAAAAAAGGCTCTTGAATAAAGTCCGAAGTCTTGAAATTAACTTAACAATTGCTAAAGTGAAAGTATTAGCATAAACCCTATTTGGGATGGTGAAATTTTTGATCTAATTGAAAGTTGAGAGATGCACATTACAACGCTAGTGCATGAGTTGCACGACCCTTAGCTGTACAAGTTGCACTCTCCACTTGGTAGACCGTAGATTGCAATTGCCCATATATACATTTGAAGTGAGAATATGTAACATAAATAAGATTTTCTTGCCTACAATTTTGTGCTCTATAATTTTCTTCCAATTATGAAAATGCCCCATTAGGAAAAAACTGAGGCCACAAAAAGGCCCCCAGTAATTAGTGCTGCCCGACCATTCGTACGTACAGTCACAACTGGACGATGATCGTTCAGAGATGAACGTTGAGAGAGGTCGAGCGAATCAGAGCATCTTGTAGCGTGTGGGATGGATTGAATTTATCGTTTGTGGAAGTACTTGTTTGATACACGCAATGTCTATCCAAAGCGATGCATACATCTTCCCGCATTCATCTTCCCGCGGTATTTCAAGAGCGCGCGAGTTTTGAGGGGTTCTCACTTGAGGGTTTCAACGCTTTTTCAATTTAGGACTGCAGTGCTTTGAGTTTTGATTGCACTTTGTGGGTCAAGGGTTTTATATGTTTTGAAATTGTAATTTTGTCAATTGAATTTCATCGAGGGCAATTAGACCTCATTTTTCAATCTAGGTTGTTACAATTTACACTTGAACAAATGCAAAAGGAAATTGGATACCGCTCAAGATAAAAGTGAATAGTTGGGTCACCTTGACTCTAGGAATTGTTGGAGGACACACAAAAGACGCAAAGAACATGAATGGATCGTACCAAGTCAAAGTACTGAAATTCAAGGTTCCTGTGCAACGTTCAGTGTCCATGGTGAAGGTCCAACATATTTATATGTGGCGTCAACTGGATTTGAATCTAGAAGTTCCATATGTGGTGATGAATGCAGCTTGCAACTGTAAGTTGTTATGCCATCAGAATTTCTTTAATATTAGGTAAGATGCATCATAAGCTAACATAAGCTAACATCATGCAACAATTAAGGCCATATTGGTTACATTGAGACGTTTGAAAGCTTTTGAAATGAAATGCTAGTTATGAAAAAATTCATTTAAAAACTATTAATGGAAACCAAAAAAAATAATGCTCAAATAGTGATTCTATAATGAAATTCTAAAAGTTGATGTTCTTACCTATTTTAAAGAAATAAAACGGTTCATCTTTTAAAACTGAGACTGTGAAAAGTCTCAATATAACGAATTTATTTAATATATATTTATATTTCTCATCTCCATTACCTGAGATATCAACTTTTGCTTGCAAACTTATATTCCTCGATACATAAAGATTGGCTAGATTCGAAATGCATAGGAATCATTTGTGTCACACATGCCGAAGTGGGTGAACTGATGAGAGGGAGTCAATTACACAAGAAGTTGCTACAAGACGGTGTTTTTTTTATAATGCTTCATATGCTACACGAATAACAGAGACACAATTTGGCAGTGTAGAGCCAATCTCACTACCAAACTTTAATTTGCCAAAGTAGCCCCTCTCAGACATGTGTACAACGGAGGCTTTTTGGACAAGGCTTTGTTTAGACTTCCAGAATGATATGAGGCCTAACACAAGTTCAAGCCAAACTCATTTGTCATGGTTTATGCCTATTTGTGTTTTCATTGATTTGTTTGCTGCAGCAGATACCATTCAAAGGACAACAACTATGTGGATTTTCAAACAAGTAAGTGATGCATTGTGCCAATCCTTTATGGATGGCATCTGGGATTCTAAGGTCACACTTGCAGCGGATGCAATTAAGTGCACAGTTGCAAGGGCTTCATTAGTATTCAGATTCCACATTGCAAAGTCCACACTATATGCCAGATTTGTGTACAATCGACAGCGAAGAGTATCACTTTCAGAGTGGGTGGATCTAGACCAATACACGCCTAGCGTCATCGTAACAATGCGTTGTGAGGTGGAGGACAAAGAACACGATTTGGACGTAGGATTGACTTGGTCTCTAGTTGACATTCGGCAAGTGTTTGTAGTATAGTTGGGGATAGAAGCAGATGAAGTATACCGAATGTGGATTGCAGACAAAACAAACTGTTGTGAAGATTAATGCGCGAAATGAAAAAAAAACATACAACTGCAAATATCATGCCACCGAAGTACTACGGCTTTAGAGAAAGTTATGAAGTTGTTGTTTCATTTTCGAGATAGGACCCATCGACTACCCTCCCTTCTACATTTTGACCGCCAAATCTTAGCATGTGCAGCTGAAGCTGATCTCAAACTAGCTTCTCTTCTCTTGGCTATAGCATCTTCAACAGATGATGTATCAACTGCTCGCAAATTTGAAACAATTTCTGTATTCCAAAATCTTTGAGCAATTATGCGATACCAATGATGATATGTTTGAACAAGAGTGATTTTTTTGTGCTTATCACCAGAGTGTTGCGTGCACTACTTGAAAAACTGTGACCAATTCAACAGTTTTTTGATAAAAAACCGTTGAGCAAATCTGTCATCCCGGTTGCGTTGAGGCGGTCATCTCCCAAGAAGAATCTGCTGTGACGATAGTGTTGGAGCGGTCTCCTGTGCAGTTGGTCTTGTCCGAGGTGGCACGCCACCTCATTTACTAACATTGCTGTAAACATATGAGTTGGCATGGCATGCGAGGTGTACGGAATTTTTTGTTAACCACATTCCGGTTTTTACAATGACTATAGTACTTTTATTCAATTACCTTCGCGTTTTTTTCGCTTATTCAGTGGAATATGAGTATGTAAAAACTTATGTAATTCACCAAGAATGTAAATTTTTTCGTGTTTCTTTCCGATGGATGAATTCTGTTCAGTACTCGGTGGATATCAGTCAGCCGTCATTCAAATTATCGTTCGACGTCTGGGAGACCCTTATTGCCCAAATTTGCTTTTCATAGCTGATTTGTCATGTTGTTATTAGTCCGAATATTTTTGGCGCATATTATGCAAATTTATAAAATTTGCAATTTAACCTCATACAATATCTACACCCTATACCCTGGATCGAAATCTGTGGACGTAATTATTTCCTACAGTGCCATCTGTACTCATTCCGTGAGGTTCATGCTCTACATGGGCTACAACATTCTGCTTCTACGTCTTCTACGTCACTAACAGGACTGAGTACGAATTCCTGTGCCAAACTTGCATGCCTGAACTTTTGTATATCATCTACCTCTCCAAGTCTCTAATTCACTGACTACTATGTCTAGAATTTTGCTATAGCAAATTCACTCATGCCCGTGACGTGTATGCACGCTCCAAGTCCTTCATTCATCTCGGAAATCGGTTTAATTACTCAGTTTTTGGATCCCAATTTGCACCTGCAAGTGTTCAACACCCATGAAATAGAAGGGGAATTTTTATACCATACTGAACAAAAAAAGTTCATTTTCCTTGTTCATGCCTCAGTCCCACTTATGTATCTCTTCTATCAGCATTGTGTACTTTACGTCGTTTCAATTATTGTAGACTACTTGAATGATTTGGAACTACTGTTATAGGATTACGGTTACAGCTTTTCACATGTTCACACTCAGTCATGCAGGAAAATAGATACACGAAGTATCATTGCTAATAACGCATATTTGTACTTTATCTCAATTGTTTCACAGTCTCAGTCCAGAATGCTTCACATCTTTGATATCTGTACACTCCACAGATATTACACATAGAGCATTACTACCATGAATTTTAGTCTAATATCTTGTCATTCACATTCAGATGCATTCTTTGCACCATAAAAACGAGAATTTCAAATGGAACAAAAAAAAATTTAGTGTACTGTACATACGGTTGCATGGACATTGTAGCATTCACATCTATAGGTTTTGTTGTTAGCATGCCACTTACGTTATTTGCCCTTCAGAAAAAACCAGGTCAATGCTTTCATGGGTATAACCGTTTTGTATCTCCTTCTCGTAATTCAAGACCTCCTCTCATGCTGTTGACGACCAATCTTTCTTCTGTGTCCTTGTGGATATACGCATGCGGGTACCCTCCGACCTTTGCGTTCCTGTACTGAGCTTTTTACTAAACCTCCTCTACATAGCTAGCCTATAATATACCTACCCATGCTCTCATTCTACCATAACAACAACAATTTCCATCATAACCAGTCCAATTTGTTTGTTCTTTACCCCCATAAACATGTCATCCAAGAATTCGGACAGGTTTCTCTATAAAGCCTTTTATTTACTACAGACGGACAATAATAATACACCAAGTATGACATGTTGTCCCCCACAGTTATATACGCAACAATAACAAACACATTTGTACATGTCGTACTTTACGTATATTTGCTCAAGCTATCACCACTTCTGCGTCGTACAACCACCTAGTTTGTTCATTACTGCCTAAAGTAGTCATCACCGGGTTAGTGGTCCCTTTCCAATTCACATGCCTCCTTCCCTGCCCATTACAAACCCTCTAATACTTGTTACTTTATTTGCTAGTACTCCAAATGGACTCCATGTCACCTACCGTAATCCAGACCTTCGCTAGGAGAAGTTGACGCAGCTCCAATAAAAATCCATATACAAGTCTTGCATGTCATACAAATGAAATCCCTGAGAATTAATAATGCCAAAAATTGTATGTCAGTCATTGTGACATTCTACTCGTATATCTCACTGTCATGACTGTGGGGCTTGGGGTGAGATTCTCCTTTCCTCCATAGTAATTCACAGTTGAACATGAAAGTTCTGTGTTTTTTAGAGATTACTTAGCTTTGACTACAACGGTTTAGTGTTACAGAGTGTATTTTTAAATAGGATTTACCACAATGCCTTTCTATGCAAACGCATCCATTTTTGTTTGGAAACATTGAAAACTATATTCAAGAGGATCACGTCAAATTCGGTTGTATGTACCTGAACTGGAACATTGTCTCCATCCACTGACACATGTCCAAGTTATACATATACGGTGTCTCACCTGCATTTCCAACATTCACTATAAGATACCATGTACATTGCTTTCTGAATTTTCAACAACATAGCTATTCAGATAGTTACAACATACATATGTTCAATGTATCCACGGCATTGTAAGAGTCAGACCTAACTTGCAAGTCTACAGCAGCCTAGAATACAGATTTGCACTCTTGTATAGATAAACATGTCCTTATCCTAGTGCAGCAGCTGACATGGTGAACGAGAAACTCACCTTCAAGTCCATATGTACTGCAATGGGATGTGCGGCACATTACCCATGGATGACCCCGTGAACCACTCCAACATGCTATAGTGTTGCCACATGTTTACAGCCACTGTTACCTATATGCGTGTACTAAACATGTACATAACAGTGTCCTACTCAGTCTTCACATTGAGTCATTTTCCTAAACATACAAATGTCAAAGAATACTTTGTGAAACATTACAATTTACTATAGGAATACTTGATTTCGTGGCCAAGCAGCAATAACATTACAGTACAATATATGTGTCCGTGGCATGGACAATATTTACTATTGCTGTAGTCCCGTATCACACAACATCTGCCACTATTATTTGTCGCAAAGAAAACTGCCCACAGTCATTTTATAAACATGCATATTACTATATATTATGAATGTTTTTAGAACCCTGCAACACAATCAACCCATACATTCCGCGTGTTCCATCATCATCATCTACACACTGTTCTGATACATTGTTCTCTCTTGTGGATGATTTACGTTCTATACGCATATATTATTGACCCATCCATACAAAACAATACACTGGTTCTAGCCTGCCAACATCATTTCTACAAACCACTTTCAAAAATTTGACAAGAAAACTTACAGTACTTTCTACAGACCATCACAAGCAGTGTCTGTTTACATTGACATAACTGAGGACACAACACTCGGGCATCCTAATCTAACACAACAAAGCATTCTTTGCCTACAACTTCTTCAGGTATTATCGAACATCTACGCCACTGTCCCCGTTCCCTGTCACTCCCGCATACTCTCCGTCTTTGCTTCATGCCCACGCCCTGCCGTTCAAGTTAGGAACGACATATCCTCGTCATTTCTCATTTCCTTCACCTCGTACATGTTATTTCAAAACATATCACAAAATCTGAATTTTACATGTCCATAAATATTTATCGTCTCCAACGCCTAATGGTTTAGAAAAAAAAATTACATATCTACTTGCCCTTACGGTCGTGCTTCCTTCTTGACACAGGTGACTGTGATTGCAGAACTCTGTGAGAGGACGATCCAATGCTCCATTCTGCCTTTATTTGCTCAAGCTCTGCCTGTAATTGCAAAATGTACTCGTCCTTGGAATCACATTCTGACCCCTCACCATCGGAATTCATAGTCACTGTACCTTTCTCAGGTGCAACACTCCCCTTCCCCTTCCTATCAGAACATGATGACATTCCCGTGTCCTACAAAATGATCAACCCAATACAGAACATGCAAAAATCCCTACTGTGCGCAGTCAAAATACGATGTTAGCTCCCTACTTGTAGGTGTGATCCACATCAGCAAATATATGTAGCATTTCTGCTATATCCCAGGTTTCATTATGTAATAATACCTTACTGTATATGTTATGTGTTCAATTCCTAGATTCAATAATGCATCTATCTCTGAGATCAACTCTTATAATTTGGGTAGCACATTCTCATGCAGTGATGGTTCAGGGTTCAGAATTCGTAATCGATATCCCCTTACATTATGTACACGTTACTACAAATACATCATGACAGCATGAGAATACATTACAACCTGAGGGGCACTTGTCAATTGAGACATTCGTTCCACGCCATCATCGTTGCATAGTCCCTGCGAAGACTTATCCACCGATTGCCCACGCCTGTCGCCCTCTAACGGCTCTACACTTGCAATGTCATCGCACTTAGGAGTGCCTCTGTCCTTCTTTCCTTTCGTCCTACTAGATCCTTTGGGACGGTGCGCCTGTGCAAATACTTTGTCAGGGTCTGGAGACCTCCCCAACACCTCCCGCATATTCTTTCTCACTCCATTCAATCCTCTATTCCTAGTTCGATTAATCGTTTTCCTGCAAGCATTCGCATGCTTTCCCTATTCAGATTTTTCCTTCCACGACTTGCTCGCCTCCAACTTCACAAGTCTCTCCCATACTTCTAAGTCAATGTGATTCGGTTGTCTCCCACCTGCCTTTATCAACCGTATGAGTTCGGATCTCCTCGTTACAGCTTTCTCCAGCAAGGATCTCAAATGAGCTTCATTCAGCTCTCCAGAATATTCAAAGCTTTGGCTTAATCGTTCTTTGAATGTGGTGACATCCTCGTAGGTTTGTTTCTTAATATGGGTGCACAAGGGATCCAGGCGAGTTGAAAGTTTGTTGATTTCCCCCATCCATGCTGATTTGCTCGCGCCATATGGGATACCCTCCCTGTCCGGTGTAATATAGAAAGGTTTTTTCCCATCCCTCTCTCGTCGTGTAGCTTCTCGAGCTTCTCGAGTGGCTTGCATTACAAGAAATTTTGGCCCTTCAAAAGGCTGTGAAAACTGCATTTTCAGCTCACGTGTGGTGCAAATACAGGAAAATAAAAATAAATAATTTTTTTGTTTAGTATATCTTTTTCCATTTGTCCATCGGAGATCCAGGAGTGAAAAGAACAGTCGTCTGCCATGATGGGATATTGGGGTGTGCCACGTGTGTGGGCTTGTGGGCCGCCAACTTATTATAGCATGGGTACATGAGAGCCTTCACATTGGCTGTCCAGTTGGCCTCAACTCCGGTTCTGTAGCTTGATCAGGTGCTTGAAAAAAAAAATTAAAAAATTAAAAAATGATTAAAAATTACTCAATCTGATGTGGCCGACAATTCAGTCACGTCATTACCGCATTTCCAAAAAAAATATATATATATTTTTTCTGTACTTGCACCGGAGGGGTTCAAAACTCACAGCCCTTTGAAGGGCTGAAACCTTTTGTAATGCTTATACCGACGTTTTTTTCGCTCAGATGCTCGTAACGCGGCTGCTATGTGCTCCCGTATCACTGCTGCTCCCCCCGCACGATCCGTTCTGCCGTCATCATGAGATTTTCGATATCCAGGTCCCGGTGATCTTGAAGGTGATGCTCTCGGGCTCCGCCTATGGCTTTGCCTCTCATCACGCCGACTGTGATCGCAACGCGTACCCCTCAAACCGGATGAATCATTATCAGAAGGTGACACACTATGTTTTCTTCCATGTCGTCTGTCGTTCGACGAAGATCTTCTATATTCCCGATGATCTACATCAAGAATTGCC
The DNA here is from genome assembly GCA_022496805.1 of Pohlia nutans. Classification (NCBI taxonomy): domain Eukaryota; kingdom Viridiplantae; phylum Streptophyta; class Bryopsida; order Bryales; family Mniaceae; genus Pohlia; species Pohlia nutans. The sequence goes on along the minus strand of CM040106.1, from coordinate 3,755,731 downwards.
ATGCCTGCCAAGTATCTACCACAAATTTTCAGTACCAAGGCAAAGTTCCCCTAAAGTCAACGCCTCCGTTGGGACCGTTTCAACGTTGGGGGCTAGATTTTGTGGGTCCCATACGACGTGCAACTCGCCAAGGCTATAAATACATCTTGGTCGCCACGGATTATACTACCAAGTGGGTGGAAGCCAAACCGCTCCACAACAATACCGCGGTAGTCACGGCGACATTCTTATACGACAACATCATCACACGTTTTGGGTGTCCATTGGAGATCGTCTCGGATCAAGGTAGTCACTTTGTTAACTCAGTGATCGAGGATCTTATGGAAAAGCACATCATCAAGCATGAAACTAGCACAATTTACTATCCACTGGGAAATGGCCAAGCGGAGTCAACAAACAAAACACTGATCAATATGCTTAGGCGATTCATCCATGCCAACCAAGCAAAGTGGGACGATTGTTTTTCAGCCGCCTTATGGGTATACCGTGTTGCTACCAAGATAGCCATGCAACTCAGCCCATTTGAAATGGTTTATGGAACCCAACCCCTGTTACCCACGGAATACATTGTTCCTACGTTCTAATCTATGCAACCAAGAGATTATACGCCACACAGGGTGTTAGCAGCTAGCATCCAAGACATCCATCATCTCGAAGAAGTCCGAGCATTCGCTATGAAAAATATTACGGACATACAAAAACTTAGTGCCAAATACTTCCAAGCCGCCCAAGCACGCTTCCAATAAGTTTTGGACAACGCGTGTGATGAATTCCACCACCAGACTTGAAGATGACCATGACATGGAGGCCAAGGCTAGTGACGATTGTGATGCAAATGAGGATTATGGGTTAGCAATTGAAGAGATCAAAGAATATTTTGCCTACCACCCAGATTTGGCTGCCTTATACACTAACCCTGAAGCAGACAATGTCCGATGCCCAGCTTGCAACAAGCTCTTGGGCAAGACTGTGTTTGATGTTTATCAGCACGCCAGCACCTCTAAAACCAAGCATAACCTAATGCACCGAGGTGTTGCTGCAGCCATAGCCGCTCTCTACGGTGACCAAGCACCTCCAAGACGCCACGCACAGGTACCACGCGAGGAGACTCGCCCCAACCGCCGACCTGCCGCCCGCTGATCGCACCACTAATAGCAATCCGGGGACTAATTGCACTCTGCAAAGGAGGGCAAAATGTTACCGGACCAAGACACACGGCCGCCACACAGGACAAGGTGATAGGATGACGGTGGAACTGGCTCTGATTAGCTTAGATAATGGACCCAGGCTTAAGTATAAGAGTAGTTGTACGATAGGGATGAAACACTTCTTGGTTTTTGGGACTTATGAGTATTTTGTTATACTCGGGTTTTACACCAAAAGGTCACTCCTTGTATACTCCTTGTTAAACATGGACTCCATGGTTGTGCCTTTATGTAATGCATGGGTTCAAATCCTTTGTTTAACATAGTTCTTTGGACTTAGCTTCTTTACTATACAATTCTACTATTACGTCCTCTGAATAAACGCGTGTTCTTGCAATCTCTGTCTCAACAGTTCTATCTCCATTACTGATCCTTCTCTGCTGCTATCTAACTTGGAAGACTGGGATACCATGTCTTCTACCATTCTGTCTACCTCTAATGTAGGTACTTAGGACGAGTAGTCCTGCTCTCTACTTACTCCTTGTACCAAACTGTCCTTGCTTTGATCTCCGTCTCCATGTGCACAAGTCAAACTCACGCAACCTCTGTCTTTTTGTCTTCAAAACACTCACCATTCAATGGCACCAAGGACATCTAGGAACTGACTCTCACTCGAGCTAGTACTCACACTTAATCAACTAACTACCTCAGTAATAGAACACTCCTCTCTCACCTTGTCTAACTTCCAAGGAGTCCAAGTACGCCAAGGTAGTTTAAGACCGTATGTTAAAGAGACCCAGCGTATATACTGCGGCTCTTTTCCACCGAACCCGACTGGCTAGACCCGATAGTCGACTACTTGACTACCGGGACCTTTCCAGCCCACATGACGAAGGAGGCTCGCAAGCAAATAGCTCACAAAGCCATCCCGTACCAAGTACTCGACGGCCAACTGTACCGACTCGGCAAGGACCACCAGCTCTGACAAGTCCTAAGCTGCATTCAGCCTACAACAATCCTCCAAGAATTATACAAGGGCAACGCTGGAGGACATTTTTCTCATGACATCACTGTAAGAAAAATATTAGATGTAGGCTACTAGTGGCCGACTCTACAAGAAGACGCTGTGCGGTACTGCCAGTCGTGTCATAAATGCCAGAGGACAGGCGGCCTAAACAAGACAGTTTCCTCCAAGCTTGTCACCCAACTACCCGCAGAACCTTTTATGAAATGGGGACTCGACTTCATAGGTCCAGTCAAGAAGACCCGATATACAGCCTATCGATACATTTTGGTGGCTACCGACTATGTCACCAAATGGGTCGAGGCTAGAGCTCTCCGAGGAAACACCGCCAGGGAACCGCACAGATCTTGTACGAGGCAATCCAACAAGGTCATAGTCCGGATGCTCAGAAGCTAGTCAACGAGAATCGGACCGATACGGACTTACAGCTCCACACGGTCCCTTTCGCTTACCGGACGGCATACAAGGTTGTCACGGGTCACACGCCATTCTAATTAGTGTATGGTCTGACACCATTGATGGCAACCGAATACATTTTCCCGACCCAACGGTCCTCTTCGTAGTAAATGGTTCGGCCCGTATCGCGTCCAGTCTGCCCTCCCCAACAACACTGTCCTCCTAGTGAGCCTTCAGCACTTTGACCCCGACCCGGTAGTAGTCAACGTCAATAAACTCAAACCCTACCGAGTCCTAGACGATAAACCTTTTACCAATTTGTCTAGCCCACTCACTAGCAAAACAAAGATTAGGTCCACACTAGAACAGAACGAAGACGAGCCAAGCTCACAGCAGCCAATCCAACCCGACCTAGTCACGGTTGGTCGACCCGACTAGTCAACCCGACCAGTCAAACTCTACAAGAGCCGCCGTATTTATGGCCGCCGTCCTCAACTTTCACATCAATTTTGAATGCGAGGCCAATAGGGCAAGTATTGAGCACTATGGCCTCGCCCCTTCTTCCTCCTCTTGCTTCTTCACCATTTTCCTTAGCTTCTCCTCTGGCCGACCTCCACGCCGCGGCCATTGCAGAATGCATTCTTAGCAAGCGATTTAGAAAACCAAGAGTAAATCGTCGCAGAGTAGTCAAGCGATCTCGTAGCCCGACTGTGCGAGCGATAGATGAGAGTAGGAAGAGTACTAAACAACCGCGCCCATCGCCTCTACAGCCGACTGCGAGCAAGCTGACTTCGGGGCCAGCCTCGCCTTCTTCTTGTCTCTTTGTGTGCAGATTCTCAGCCAACCGATTGATGGCGAAAGGTAAGTCGAATGACCGCGGCCCACGACGTCTCTGGTCCTCCGCACCACCGACTTACGAAATTCCGATCCGCACAAGGGAAGGGCTCTACAAAACCCTAGCCTTTCAATTGATGCGGCCGATTCGGGAGTGGCGGGAGAACGCCAATGAACACCTGACCGAGGCGGATTTCATCAAGTCGATCGCCGTCTCCGAGTTCGTCGCACTCGACTGGGACAACTCCCAACGCGCGCCACGCATGGAGCTGATCGAGGAGTTCGTCAACGCCGTGACAGTCGATGTCAAAGGCAAGAGGATCACGACCCGCGTCCGCACTCAGACAGTCATTATCGACCCGACTGTCGTCCACAAAGTCCTCAAAACTCCCATTCGGAATCACTATACAGCCGAATGCACTTGACAAATACCCATCGATTCGGTTCAAGGAGTATTTCGCTGCCAACAAGACTGCTGAGGGCTACAGTATCTGCCACTGCAAAGCCGAACACCACAGGCGCCTGACGGTGTTCATTCAAGGCCTCGGGTTCAAACGCAAGACAACCTACATCAGCAAGGAAATGCTCGACCTCCTATGCACAGTCGAGTCACTAATTGACCACGCCATGCAATGGGACTGGGCGACATGGATGTTCAACTCGATTGCCATCGACATCAAGACGATGGAGACCACGAAGACCACGATCTGCCCTTCAGCCGAGGTATTGGACTTACTCCTTGAATCTTATTTTCTTAGCACTGACCAGGAGTATACGCACCAAACGGTCGCCCAGCAGAACACCAACGACCAACGTCGACAGTCGGAGAACTCGTTTTCTACGGCGGACTTGGAACCGACCAAACATCGAAGGCCCACGTTCGACCTCCCCGACCTGTTGACAGGGCCAAACAGCGACTACCCGGCCTCCTAGTCAACAAACCACGCCCGACCCAGCGACACCGACCACAACTACCGGGAGTCAACCGACTTCCGATTGTAGGGAGACACGGTCCTCACTCGCGCGCTAGCGGGACTAGGAGCGACTAGAGAAGCGTGCCAAGCAAGGTAGACTCACCCCCTTAAGCCACCTGCTACCTCGACAGGTCGACCTGACCTCATCTGACAGCAAGGCCCAGTCGACTCCACCACCAACACCAGGCGGAACTCCTCTCCCGAACACACCTTCGCCCTCATTATCCAATTTTGTGCCACTCAACGTCGAAACGGCGTACGAGCCGGCGCCACCCGGCAAGTTTTGCCAGCCACCGCCCGTCTCACCAACGACTCGACCCCCCACGTCACCCGGGGTCAATCGACCAGCACCCTACTCATCAACATCAAGAGCCACGACATTATCCATGTAGTGGCGCCAGCGCGTGGACGACGTCCAAGGGTCCGTGACTCGACTCGAAGATGTCGGCTCCCGAGTGAACCTCCTTTTGTTAGAAGATGTTTAGACCAAGAATACCCTTCAAGCCGAGCTCGACCGCACCCGATTCGAGAGCAGTGGACTAGCCAAGGACTCCACAACCTATAAGCAGCAGGTTGACACCCTCACTACCGATCTGGCAAACTTACGCACCACACTCACCACCGTCACCGAGGAGAAGATTCACACGGACAACCAACTCGCCAAGCTGATAGTTGACCTTAACGCTAGTCGACTGCAGGAACAAACTCACCAAAGCAAGCTTGTGGAAGTACGAAACAAACTTGAATCGGCACGAGCTGAGGTAACAGCAACCCAACTCAGTCTTCAGCAAACTCGGCCACAGCTCCAACTGCCACTTGCTCAACATGTACCGCCGACAACTCGACCAACTACAGCTCAACCACCCTGACTTGGAGATCCCACTAGTCGACGAAGAAGAAGACGATGATAAGAGCCACCTCTAACCCGACCATTTGCTCTGGGAGAACCAGTCAACTGACGATGACGAGGTATTGACTACCGACATCAAGTTGAGTGAGGACGACGACGCGAACGACAACGAGTCGACTAATGAAGACGAGGATCAAGACCGGCAGCACGAAGACCAGCAGACACCACCAACCGACTCCCAAGACACGGTGCAATAATAGCTAATAGCACAGCACCCCCCTCCACTACAGCAGCTCCCAGCACCCTACCAGACGACGATAGCATACACACCATCAGCAGTCGACACCCCAGTCGACTCACTCGCGGTCTCTTCACCACACTCTCTTGGGTTCGACTTTTCACGAATGCCTTCAGATATCCGCTTACCCTTCATAACCGAGGACTCGAGCGACGTCAACTAGTGACGAGCCGACCATAGTCCGGGTCGACTACTCGCCTACCGGGGTAGACTAAAGTCCACAGGAGTGTACTTAGTTCAGAGGGAGGGCAATGTTAACCAAATATTCGTTGGATATTCCCTTAGGCTAAGAGTAGGCTAGTCTATACCCGGCAGGAATAGACCCGGCAGGCGATACCTGGTAGTACAGGCTGGTACAAACTGGTCGTCCCGACTATTCCGGTCGACCAGTTTGACACATTGTCAGACCAGTCTCCTATATGTACTTTCCCTCTCTTCGAGAGAGTTGTTGCTATACATTTTGTACATCTTCTTTACTCGCAGCCTTAGTTGTACTTCATTCTTCTTGTAGACCTTCATGTGCGCACTAGTGTGTTAGACTACTGCTGTAGTAGTATCATTTCCTGCTCTTGTATCGCTCTTTGTGGTTGCATCTTGGTTAGTTGTAGTAGCCTGTGGGTATGTAGGAGCCAATTTACTACTATACTGGTGTTTTTTCCTAGTCGACAGAACTTTCTCCTTCGTTAGAAACCTCTTACTACTCCTCTCAATCTCTATTGACTAGTCTAGAGTAGAGTAGTCTTGTGAGGAGTAGTCTCATTTGTTTAAGGTCGGTTTTTAGAAAACCCCCTTAACAAAGGCCAACTACGAAATTGTTGCTCAGCCACTGGCCCTTCCTAAACCCCGAAATGCATGAGCTCTAGGATAAGCGAAGATGAGGGACGGCCGACAGCGACTAGCGCGAGCCTAACCTTGAGCCAGCTCATAATTTGGGAAAGCGAGGATCACGTCACTGGAACAGATGATGTCACCCATTACAATGTCACGTGATTCGTCTCGCATAGATTACACGCTCAAAGAAATCTTGAGAGTCCCACTTTTTTAGATTCATAACGCGATTACTAGTAATTCACATTCATCAAATTATCTAGAAGCAAACTTTGAATTTTCGATCAAATCTGGACGAGTTTTCTCGATTTCATAGATTACCGTCTCCTATTTAAAATTCTTGTCACTAATTATACCCATACATCGAAAGTCGCATTGTGACAATGATACACAGAGTCATTACTTTGCCTCATTTGTAAATTCTTGAAAACACAAATAAACATAGAGGTAGCTATCACTTACCCTAATATCACCGTCATTTGTAAAGCACAAGCATGGAAGGGTTACATAGTTACTTACGTTTCTTTTCCCGTCACCTTTGCAAATTTGAGTTTCCATTGATGGCCCACAAGAGTCGTTGAGTTGAATCATTGTTTTGATTCTACGACTACTCGCTAAATCCGCCGCGCCGTCTTCGCAAAATGTATAGCTTGTGGTAACCCAAAGCCAGTCTCAGATACCCTTGATCTAGTCTTCGCTTCCCCATTCGACTGGCCTCAATCTCTTTCCTAGTCAAGTATATGGGCTTTGGTTTCTTTCTTTGCTTTGTCTGCTTCCTCTCACTCTGTCCCTTTGTGTTACGGTTCCGGAGTTGCATCTGTCCTATCCTTGGCTTTTAACATCAAAATAAAAAGTCTAGTATTTGGCTTTGACATATAATTCCCAAGTCTAACTATCAATACATTGCACATGAATCAATTCTCAATCTCAACCATTGTTACTCTCAACCTCAAATGACATCGTCAAACACTACAAACAACAACATCTTACTCCAATGTTGTTTACATAACTTCCACCCTAATCCGATGAAACAAAGGTGTGCTCTCTTCTATCTGAAAAATATCTTTAAACGCGATTTTATAAGTGCTAGACAAGTATATTAGCCTAGCAATGCCCGCACGTCTCCAAATCTGATATTAAAATACAAGTCTTAAATTTTTTGGATCTAACCCTTAGTATAGAAGACAGTGCACTGTCTTTGTGCAAATTTACCATCACTTGAATAATGGGTTTGCCCTTATTATGACTACACGTTCAATCACTTTTGTAGAACTTGGTCTCCGGTGTCTTTGATCCCTTTTCATTACTGCGGTGTCAGCATTTGTTATTCCCAAAAAAATTATATCATTCGTTCACCCTAAACCATCAGCTAATGATCTTACTATAATTGCATGCAACGTTTCTGCCACCCTAAAAAAAATGTCCGCCGTCTATGAATTAAATTTCTTCAACGTCCACGATGTTTTGATCTTGCCATTTAGTTCAAAAAAGAGTTAAGTATGTCAGAATATTACCAATGGTAGCTTTTACTATGATCATCTTTGAAATGGGAATAAAAAGAAGAATTCTCATTTCTTTGTTGCACTTCTTTCCTTGACAGTACAAACATCCTATGGAGTGCAAAATGGCTTCAATTCATTTTGAAGGTGATGAAGTCCCTCAAGTTGTTCCAGTAGGCGATGAGGGATTTGTGACGGTCTCCGCTAATCTCCTCACCATCCGATCCGGAATTGCAGAGATGTCTAGCATGCTCACTGAAGAAATTCTAGAGAATTACGGAATAGTGAAAGAGGCTGTCATGCAGGCTAGATGTGAGGATCGTGATGGTTATTACTGGCTTCTTCACCCTGGTCAGTACAAAGCGTATAGTATGACACCGTCTCAGTTAGCAGCCTCCACTGAGATCCTTGTTAACCACTCTGATACTCCTACTATAGACTCGGGGAGGACACTTAGGAAATTTAGTAAACATGGTGCGTTAAAATATAGGGTGTGTTTTATTCATTTGGAAAAATTTAGATGTAATATAGGATGTTTAAAATTCAAGTAAGGAATAATTACAAAATATTTCAAGAATATACTTGGAATATTCTAGAATATTTGAGAATATACCTCAAATATTCCAATTATGTGATAGCCTCATTTAATTATCCTGTTAACGCACGTGTCCACGTTGATTTCAACAGAGTGTCCTCCCCGAGACTAACTAAGCTCCGATTCGTGCAACTCAGTCTTCTCAAACCTCTCGATCAACTACTGAGATCATGCTTAATCTTCTCAAAGTAAAACAAGAGCACCTCTCTGCGATTGTAGAACTCTCTAGCGAATCAGAAGGAGAGACACCTGCCGAGTGTAGATCTAACAAGGGAAAAACATAGAATCCATGCCCGCTTCCCCATCAATCCACTCATCGCACACTATATATTAGTGATAGTCCATCTTCCTCCTCGTTGTCTCCACCCCCTCTCTATCCTGCGTCTTCTGATTTTCTCAGTATCATGCAATGTCTGAAACAAATGCATTGCATTCTTGGCTGTCGAAACGAATTAGCCCAGATTGATTTTGATGCCATTGAATATCAAAAGGTTCAGTTGTTGCCGCCTACATTTGATGGGGATGTTGTTTTTGAATTGCCGCGGTGTAGAGGAGGTGTTCATTCCTCGAGTGCCAAGAGCTTGGAAGGAATGGACAAACGCTATGATAGTTATGCCTGGACGTGCACTCTCACGTCTAATATCAACAATAATTTGGGGCTGAAATTCAGAAGGTCGGGATGCGTGGGCCATCTTTGTTGTGAAAACGCTGACTGTGATTATCTCAAACGCACTTCCAAAAAGAACGAGACGGAATGGACGGCTACAAGCATAAATCCATTCTATGTAGGTTTGGGCCCGCAATCAGACTTGACTCTAGTTTGCAAGGTCTGCAAATTGATTCCATCTTGTTTTGCTGTATGTCCTGCGCGTTTCTATTATGTGCTGAATGTTGTAGATAGGTCGAGAGCATGCATCCATTTAGGACACCATCGCCATGTCTATTCTAGAGGCAACAAAGGCCCAAGTGATGGCACATTTTGTTGAAGAGAAGGTAACAAGCAAGCTTCCCCTCGTGTTTTCTCAAGACAAGTCTTGGAAGTGCTGGGTAGAAGTTTTCAATGCATGGGAGGCAGGAGAGCTGATCGGATATGACGGTTAAGAGCCAAAATTAAAAAAACATGTGCCACTCACGGACATTACGAAGACCGACGTCGTCCCAACCTTGGGTTTGCGTGACTCTGATCTTATCAAGCTTGAAAAGGGAATCATTGCGAAACGGGTCCGCAGCAAGAGCAATAGCAAGACCCGTGATAGGCTCACGTTGGCTGATTGGTGCCGTGACACGAAGCTCGACCGCGTGATTAAGAACGAGCTGATGTGGAAGCTTAAGCAATACGCGCTGCCGTGCAAGGACACGGGCTGGACTCTCTATCTTGATAGCAATTGGGACGATTTGGCGGAGGAAAAGAATTTCACAGACGACATGGACAGGAATGCCTGGACTGACTTAAAGAAGTACATAGACGGGCACGAGTGATTGAAAGTACGTGCGAATCCAATGAATCCCAAGACGGACAAGTCCAAGAATGGTATTGCGTCCCCAATTTTTAATCAACTTCTGAAGGCCCACATGAAGGTCTCAATTCCAATCGTGGCACCCACTGTTACAAAGCAGCGGTATGACTGCCTGTTCGCGGATTCCATCAAGGGCGTACTTCATGCACGGGATGCGGGTGAAGCATCCATTGTGGCCATCACCAACTGCCTCAAGATGATTGTGCTCTTTGCATACTCATCGTGAGGAGACCCTAGAACCGTCGCCAAAGCTGATATCGTGAATATTGCGAAGCGCGCGGTGTTTTAACCCGACGAATGAGCCTTCATTGACGACAATGAGGGCAACTTGCCTACGCGCCCAGAGCGCCCCAAGATTCCTGTCCCAATGCTCTTCATCGGCAATTCGAGGCAGCGTGATATCCTCTCATTAGTGACAGGATCGGATTCTTCGTGGTTAATGCATACTATGTACTATCAGCCTTCAAATAGAGCTGGGTTCAAGAAGTTGGATATGGACTCTCATCCGCTTGCCACATTGTCGTTGTCATATCCCAAGACGATAGTGGGCGGCTTCAAAGTTTTCAAAAAATTCACTGGAATCCAGAAGCCCGCGGATTGGTTCCAGGCGTGTCCAGAGAGAGCTCATGACTGGAATAGCGAATATTGCGGCGTCGACCATGAGACCCTGGAGAAGCTGCTCAAGCCCTCTCTGCATTCGTCATCCGCCACTGTCATCAACATCTGGGGAAGCGGTAACGTTACTGAGATAGGCCTCGTACGCTACCCACTTTATCATCATCTCCTACTTCATTTTCTTACTTCTTTCATTCTCATATATCGGTCGCCAACCGATACACTGCTAATTGATTTCCCTATATGTAGAGAGGAATGGCAGGTTTGTTCTCGAATTCGTTCGTTCCAACGATAATGTATTGAAGGTGCAACACCGAGTGAAGGGGATGAACTTGGACAAGGTCCTCGCTGCTCCCTCTAGCAAGTTAGGCGATGACAATGACGATAACATGGATACGGGAGACGATGCTGAGCAAACGGCTTCTGATACTGGAGCTCTGAAGATTCCTCTAGATGAAGCTGCAGGACCACGTGTATCGGCTGCCGGCCGACACGGTGCACTCAATGTGGCTCTGGGATAGGCGGAGGAGGTAGATCAAACTCCCCCCATTCTCACGCCTGCCACCACCATATCTTCTCAGCCGGTATCGGCTGCCGGCCGACTCTAGGGCCCTACTGCTTTATCTCCACCGCCGATGGATACGTCGGGCTATCCTCTAAGGCCTGGGCACGGTATGCTTCCCTGCCAGTCTACAAAGGACTCTTCTTCCATGTTGGATACTGCTTCGCCGGGGCAGCATGCACTAGAGCACTTAGAGGATCTCCACATTCTTGGAAGTGCCTCAATGCAATTGAATTTGCGTGATCTTCCTTTATCCGAGGTTATCTCGAAGCGCTTGGCGGATATCGTGCCTAGATTGCAAAGTGCCGATGTTGGTGATACTCGAGCGGGGGAAGGTAGGAAGTCCACGCTGCAATCCGGTCCTCCGCATGTCAGCCGCCACACGATATCCTTGGCTTCTTTACTGTGGGGGATATGGAAGAAAATCTCGATTGTCCGCCGATTCTCAGAAGGCTACATCCAAGAAGCGGTTGCTCTTGCAAGAGATCGTGGAGACGGACTTCCCTGAAAATGCGGCAGATCTTGACAAGCCGAATGAGCAGCTAGCACCGCCGCCCTTGACTCAGTCTTCTTCAAAGCGACCGCGCCAATTGGAGGTTTGTCCCAGACAACGGAGTAGTGTTTTAGTCTATTGTATATAGAGTGCCCAAGATTCTGCACTAGCATTGTAGATTCGCATCGTCTTAGTTCTCATTTAGAACCTTCCGCGCTTATATAGGCAGGATTCTTTAGTGTCTATAGCCTAAACAATTTTGAGCACTCTACTCACTACATTTATTTTTCTTTGTATCGGCTGCCAGCCGACGGGTCTTTGATGTCGGCTGCCAGCCGATACAAAATACCAGGATTTCCTAGAATCTAGTGTCTCCAAGATTTTGAGCATTTTTCTCACTGCCTTTACTTGGCTTTGTATCGGCTACCAGCTGAGGCATATTATAATCGTGAGCTATTCAGTTTTATCCTGTCTCATTCAATTTCTATGGAGTCTGGAGTGCTTGTCTGCTATCTTGTCGCTCATCGTATGAAGTACAAAAAGTTGTTAAGGCCTATACTCGTGTTTGCGGTGAATCGGGGGGTGGTTGAGGCGGGTGAAGGTGGGTGAAGTTGGGGTTGGTGCTAGGGTGACACAGCCGATGGCCCTCAAAACTCTACGAACGGCGCCTGGTCATAGGCGGCTTCTAGATTGACAAGCTCGAATGCTCCCAATGATGGTGGAGACATGTCCGGAAGAGGGATCCCAGTAGGAGTCAATGCTCTGGATGGGGTCAACCCGGCGACACTGGCGGAATCGGTCAGGTTGATTGATGGGGTCGACCCGCCGGGAGGTAACTGCAGGCTCCCCAATGTGATGAGGCAGCCATGCGTTCAGGTCATCGGCAGTGTAGGAATTCGATCAGGCTTGCGTGCTGAAAGTGTCTACCGTTGAGATGAGGTCTGTCGAATCTAGGATGAGAAGGTGTTGGCAACAAGTGGTCTAGACGTGCTCTGCTATCACGTGGGCTTGGCAGTTGACGTTTCCCCATGGTCAACCCGTCGAGTAGGCGTAATGGGGGCCTTTGATCCTCGGTCGAATTCCAGTGCGCCCTGTTCAAGGATGTAGCCAAGGCCGCAGGAGTTGTTTTCGGAATTCTCCGCTTGTCGGGCATCTGTGCTTTGCAGGGCGATTGTGATGTGCTCGTATCTTGATTCAGTGCTAGGAAAATAAGAGTAGAGAAGTAGGTCGAGTACCTTGGCTGAAGGGCAAATCGTGGTCACTTTGATCTGCATCGTCTTGATGTTGATGGAGATGGAGTTGAACATTCATTGCGCCCAATTCCAGTGCATCTCCTTGTCGATGAGGGTCACGATTGTGCACAAGACTTTGAAGCTCTCGGTGCTGATGTAGATTGTCTTGCGTTAGAACCTGAGGCCTTTAATAAACGTCGTCAGTCGCGGTTGATGTTGCGATTTGCACTTGCAGATGCTATTGCCTTCGGCGGTTTTCTCGGAGGATGTATACTCCGCCAATCGACCCGATGGGTACTCGTCATTTGGGAGGGGTTTACATCGTGATGCCAAACGGGAGCATCCACACTCAGTTGACTACGTCAAGGTCGACGGTGACAAGCTGGTTGCGTACTCGGGCCTCAATCTTGTTGGTGGTGATGACGGCGGCATTGACAAAATCCTCGATCAACACCATGCGTGGTGCGCATTTGGATTTGTTCCCGTCAAGTGGCACAAACTCCTCCACGCCGATCGCCTTGATGAATTGCGCCTCGTCTGGGCTTTTGGCTGCATAATCCAGCCACTTTTGCACCAATTGCATTGACTGCAAGGCTAGGGTTTTGTACATCGCGTCCTTCGTGGGAATCAGGATCTGCGCATAAGTGAGGGGTGCCGTCCAAGGACAGCGCGCACCACGTTTGGTCGACTTCCTTCGACCCATCGGCCGGTCGGGTGACAATCTGCACACAAAAAGACAAGGAAATGGCAGCACGATCCTTGAACTCTCCTTCTGCGCTGTCGATAAGTGTTGTGGCGGTGGTTATGTGCGCAACTATTTGCTGGCGCTCCTTTTCTCGTCTATCGCTCGTAGACTCGGGCTACAACGTCTCTTCTCTATTCTATGTTGCTCCTCTACTTGCGGATCTCTAAAGCTCTTTCAAAGAATGCAAAGGGCGATGGCCTCGGCGTGGCAGTCGTGCGTAGAAGACACGAAGGAAAAGGGCGGAGATGCAAGAGGGGAGGGAAGGGGCTTGGCCATGGTGCTAGATACTTTCTTTATTGGCCTAGCATTCATCTTGATGGGACAGTTGAGAGCGGCACCCAAAAATATGGCGGCGGCTTTAGGGTTACACCAGTTGCATCGACCAATCGAACTGACCTACTCTGGCTAGGGCTACAGGGGTGGACTTGTGTTAGCAATGCTCATCTTCATTCTCAATTATCATCAACAAAATGTCTGATTTACTAGTGGGTGGGTTAGGCAAATCGTTGGGGAAGCTATTGTCTACGACTCGGTAGGTTCTTACTGTATGTAGCAGTAGGTCCTAGTTGGTCCGATTCTCGTTGACTAGGTTCTCTAGCATCCGGACTATGATCTTGTTGGTCGACTCTGCCTGGCCGTTGCCTTGCGGGTAGTAGGTCATAGAGGTCGTATGTCAAAGTAACAATTACTCGGTGACGATGTGGATCGCGCTATAGATGAAGTGGCCACCTTGGTCGCTAACTAGGTGGAGTGGGCATCCAAATTTAGTGGAGATGGCCTCGTATAGAAACTACGCTATTTCCTTGGCGGTCTTGACTCAAAGTGCTCTAGCCTCGATCCACTTGGTGGCGTAGTCGGTAGCCACCAAAATGTATCGATAGGCCGTATGTCAAGTTTTCTTAACGCGGACGATGAAGTCACTAGTACAAAACATGGCGTTTTGCCACCAATTTTTGCACCAAAAGATTGGTGCAATTTTAGTAATGCATCAACCTCATAATTGTAAATTTTTGGTGCTTTTGAACACTCTGTTGTAAAACAAAGAAATTGTTCATTTAACTACGTTGATATTGCAAGACTTAACGAAAATGTTTGTCGTATTGGATATGTACGTATGCCAATTCTTTGCGATTAATCACTTGCAACGTATTTTGGGATAACGTACACTTTTGAATTGGATATTGAGGTAATCAAATCCAACATTTTTTTTTATAGAACTTCAAATTCAATCACCCACTTGCATCAAATCAAAAATTTCAATTCTCAAGAAAGTTGTTGAACTCACCATACATTACGCCATTTCATCACAATCATTTTTTGTTGCAACATATATTTTAATTGGTAGGTTCATAAATTAATTTTATTGCAGTATTACCACCTCACAATCACGTACATCAAATCACTGAGGAACACCAAGTACGTAAATACACTTTCAAAGGCACAATCACGTACATCAAATCATGTGAGAAACATCAAGTACGTAAATACACTTTCAAAGGCACAATCACGTACATCAAATCACGTGAGAAACACCGAGTATGTAAAGACACTTTGAATGGCACAAATACCATCACATCAAACTTCAATTCATTAAGATCATGTATCTCAACATGTAATGCCATCATCTACAATTGCTTCTTCAAAGTCTATTGTTTGTCGAAACTAGCTAGAACGTGTCCCTATATCCAGCAAAAACTGCATTTCAATTTACAAGTTCGCCAAGTTATTGTGTGCAAGTAGAACCTCCACTTCCACATCCTACAAAATAGTTTCCATCTTGTATCACAACCATTGCTATTAATCACGTAAAACTCTATAACATTCCGTTGGTAACAACATAAGAATGTAGAATTTACAACCATTGCTATTAATCACGTAGAACTCTATAACATTCCGTTGGTAACAACATAAGAATGTAGAATTCACAACCATTGCTATTAATCACGCAACATTTTGTAGTGCACAACTTAGGAATTATCTATAGATAACCACATTCCCAACTTTATCACTTTGCATCAACGTTCGTTCTTACAACCACAACATTCCATACTGTTTGAAAAGACAAGCACCAATGATAATATAATCGTCATTGCAATAGGTGAAATTTCTTTGCTAACCTACATTAGCCAATAACACATGCTAAGGATAGAAGTCAAGTGAAAAGTCGTGTAAAAACCAAACCTCATAGCAAACAATATAGATACTTATAGATTCTAAAAGAATTAATCCCTGTTTCTTCATTACTTTAACCCCTAACTGCCCAACCATGCATATTTTGCATGATATACAAATTTCATCCGTATTTTCTCAACATCATGCACTTTTTGTGGTGTGATTTTTTTACTGAATTTCTTATGGGAAGTTAGCTTCATGTATGTGTGAATCGATCGAAAAGGAAATAATTTTTGAAAAAATTATGACTCATTTTCTGTTGCAATGTTTCACCCAAAATCTTGAAGATTTTAGTCTAAAAGTGTTCTTGAAAAAAAACTATTAACATAAAGCATCCAAAAAATCTCCAAAAATCACTACACCTAAAGTACTACAGTATAACCCATCACAACAAATTTCATCCAAATCTTGTCTATCTTATTTGTAATTGAATTACAAAATTATTTTTTATTTTATGTTTCAAATTTTATAGAAAAAGATTAGTGATCTAGCAATCATAGATCTAACTGTATAGATAGAATTTAAAATAAAAAATGTATAACTTTTATTCATACATGATGTTCTAAATATTCATATTAATTGCATTTTATAATGCATCTTTGCAAAACTGCTTAAACTGGACATAGGTGAGGACGTTTAGGGGTTAAATAGAAGCATTCAATGCTTAATCAACTTATGAGTGCAATAATTAGAGGATGACTTGATGTTGTACACAACTAGGTGAGAATAAAGAAGTCCTAGGGCATACCTCGATAAAAGCCTGATTTGCAAATCAATGTATGATAGATGAGCTTGGCTCCATAGAGTATTATGCTAGTGCATTCCTTATGCTACATATTTGTTTCTCCACTCCCCATAAGTTGGATTTAATAAATGAAAACCTAGCAACAGACTTCACATTCTGCTGATCATTGGGTCGATAATAGAGGTGGATGTAATAAGATACCTGATATTAGGTATTCCAGTGCAAATGAGACACACGCCGCGAAAAATCCAATCAATTTTGACACCTGCTTTAGAGGCTCCATATAACTTTGTCACCACCTATCGAACCCAACCAGTAAGCCTTTTTGTAAGCCTTTTTGTAAGTCCAGATTCCTATTTCCTCACCATGTTAGTTGCTCATGGCCCACACAATACAATTATACTTTTACTTCATTTATCTTGTTTGCATGGCAGTTACTACTCTAGATAAACCCATGAAATGACACAAAAGTAAAAAATAAGATTCATGTTAACTCTATGAGCACAAACCATACCTGGTCATCAAGCCCGTTACATTTGAAGATGATGCTTGCAGGCTTTCCTCCTTGAGTGTTAGCAATCTCCCTATCACAAATTCATATCATGCACAGTAAACACATGAAAATATCAGATCATGTTAAAGCTAATTGTAGTATTTCCACTAGCTGAAGGCTTTTATGGCAACCTGAAAGATTGACAGTTCCTTCTACTATTCTATGCAGATATACCAAGATAAATAAATACCTGTCTATCACATTAATGAACTCATTGCGCATCGTTCCTCGTGCAACTGACAACTTGCGATTTGCTACCTGCAATGCAAACCAAAATAATTTCAGCTTGAGGACAAAAACATGCGCCCAGAAGGCAAGGTGCACATAACGCTTCATCTTGTCAGCTCCTGCTCACGTCCTCTCCTTTAGTGTACTCCCTCCGTTTCATAATAAGAGTCCACTTTTTTGGCATTTTCTTTTCCTAACTTTTGTCCCATGTTTTACACTTCAAGCGTGAGCACAGACACTTCAAACAAGGCGGACAATGAGAATGGCATATAAATTTGTTACTACTGTTAAAGATAGACCAGTTTTGAGTATTGAGACGACTGTTTTTTGGTAAAGCAAACGTCAAATTGAAACATGGCAAAAAAAATTGACTCTTATTTTGAAACGGATGGAGTCAATAGTTCATGTTACACACAGGAAATGCGTCCGAGAGTCATGATATGACCTATTTACTAGATAGTTCTAGTGGTAGAAAAGATGTTATACGTGAGGAGACCAAAGTCTGTGTAAACTGATGCTGTCTGGCGATTATTTTTTCCAGTCCCCAAATGGACATATGTTCGGAGTCCATTGTCCTCCTGTACAATGTGCAACAACCTTTTGTGTAAGAGTTTAAGCATGAGATTGTTTGCTAGATTGAACAAGGGAATACATTTTACACAGATTGATTTGATGGAGAATAAGGAATTGCAGGCTTAGAGATATGCAGTCATATATACCCGGCGTACTATCATTAAGATACATTTGCAATGTGTCTTGAGCCCCACCAACCCGTAAGCAACATTACAACCGGCATCCTGCAAGCAGTTATAAAGTGAGAGGATTAAGTGTAGACACAAGTTTCCATAGACAAAACATAGTCTAGAAGTCCAGAACTCAACAACATTAAGTCCTATACTGACATCGCCGAGCAACTAATGCACTCGCTATAATTTTCTATCAAGAAACGAATAAATCAATTAAAGAGCAGAATCAATCACTCACATGCTCTTGCTTCCTCACACGAAGATACAACTATTCCAGCACTTCGGTCTCATGGAAGTACCAGATAGCATAATATGACGGAAGTGATGAAACCCAGGCCTCCGGTGACAATTTGTATGCTAGTGCGAGGAGCCAACTCAAGCAACCCAACAGCATGACCAACGCTGACTTGATCAAGTTCAATGATCTCGCCCTTGATTTCTTCAAATTCATTTTCCTCTGTTCCCTCTGCAAAAGCATGCGACTCTTCAGTAATACAGCTCAAACATTTAGTACTTAAAGATTCACCCTCACACCTATCAAAATCAACCTGGCTAGCGTGAATTTCGTGCACGAGTGAGTCCTTGCACTTCAGAACTGGTATTAACTGCCCTCCTCAATCAACCCATCCATCCTCCTGGAAGTTCTCGAGACGGATGGGCAGGCCACAGCCTCACAAATGGCAATATTAGTATCATTCCTCACAATTCAACAACCTTTCTGCAGGCTTGTTTTCTAGTGAAAGTGAAGGTAGACATGGTAATAAACAGACACTACAACTTACAAGTCATGACTATTTATTGAGTTCATCTTTAGCACAGTGCTCAATCATGGCAGAGACGCACATTATAAATTTTAAAACTGACAACATCATACTTGAGTGCACCACTTTGCCAATAGAAACCACAGTCATTTGACCACTACCACCCTGGTCACGAACTCAGAATACGTGCACCAATTATCATATTGGCCATCGCACAGTCCTGCTTTGACACACTGGACACCAGAAGTGCACTTCAGCTTACTAGCTTTGATTCCTCAATGCTGCCGGTATCCTTCGCCCGTTTTAACTTCCTCTGCACTTTCTTTGTGGCAGTCCCCAGACGAGTGATTTCTGTAACCTGAGGGCAAATAACATCTAGTATAAATCGGATGCACACTTTGAATCTTTGCAGCATTCATCAAACATCTAGAAAGTAAAAAAATTGAAAGGAACTCAGCCTGAACAACACGTGCTGACAAAAAATCGCCCATAACATGGTGCTTGGAGAACACGAAATTCATGAACAATTGCAACTGCGTGAGCAAGAATGACAATACCAAAGTGGCCAAGAGTGACATGACCCATGCCTGCCCGTCTATTAAATACTTCCACAATCATCTGATCTCAACAAGAGTTGTGCAGCAAGTTCCCGCCATCCAGCAGAAGAGTGAAATTTTGGAGATGAAACTCTGTTTTGAAACGGAGGGAGCACTTCAGAGCTACACTCAACCGTCTCTAAATACACTGCCTCGAGGGGAATAGATATACGCAGTGTGTCATTAGAGAGGGCTGAGTGTAATTGGGGACCTCAAGCGTTGCCTGAAAACTACA
Organism: Pohlia nutans; assembly: GCA_022496805.1. Classification (NCBI taxonomy): domain Eukaryota; kingdom Viridiplantae; phylum Streptophyta; class Bryopsida; order Bryales; family Mniaceae; genus Pohlia; species Pohlia nutans. The sequence goes on along the minus strand of CM040106.1, from coordinate 3,736,088 downwards.
CTCGTCTATTTAGCGAGAGCATGCCATAAGTAACTGTCCCTCTAAAGAGTTTTTCATATGTTTAATATGGACCTTAACTTGTCTGTGATAACTAGTCAAGTACTTGAAGAGTTCTGCAACGTCCATCCGAAGGTCAGGGTCGCAGCTGCACAGGCACATTCCATTGATGAATACAATAGTTCATGTTACACACAGGAAATGCGTCCGAGAGTCATGATATGACCTATTTACTAGATAGTTCTAGTGGTAGAAAAGATGTCACATCAGAGGAGACCGAAGTCTGTGTATACTGATGCTGTGCGGGGATTATAATTTCCAGTCCCCAAATGGACATATGTTCGGAGTCCGTCGTCCTCCTGTACAACGTGCAACAACCTTTTGTGTAAGAGTTTAAGCATGAGATTGTGTGCCAGATTCTAAGTCTATACAATCCCAAGTCGGGAGCTCGCTTTTTAGCAAGAAATTTTAGGACAGCAGTCACTGGCGGGTATGCTATAAGAGACTATACTTAAAAAAATTCCTATCTCAAAGGAATATATGTGAAACAAGAACAGGGTAATATCAATCGTCAAAGGAATATATGTGAAACAAGAACAGCGGAATATTCCAACTAGAAAACATCGTGTAGGCAGGGTAATATCAATCGGTGAGCGGTGTGCAGACATTGTACCTTGACGAATCTTTTCAAGTTGAGTTATCTAGCTTCAGCAATTACATTGAGACATCATGGTAACATTATTAACCCAAAAATGCAGCCGGTGTCTTTCATTCTCAACAGTGTGCATACAGTGTCTAGCAAAACTGAGTCAAGTTCTTGTAAATCAGAATACAGTTACTAATGTAGGAAAATTGGTGATAGATTTGCACAAATTACAACTTGTATATGATAGTACTTTTAGTGAGCTAGAATTTGATGCAAAAGAAAATCCTTCTTACATTAATATGTACAAGAAAATTACATCAAAAGGAAACTGTGTCTCATGACTCAGTTTTGCATCCTCAATCAAAGAAACAATCTAATATTTTGTCCACTTGCCTTTGGCAGCTAAAAGAGCTTGGATTCGCCGTGGCATACTTTCATACAACTTCTTACACTCTTCTAATTCTATAGAAGCCCAACACTCTTCAATACGTTCCCACAATTCTAAAATTCCCTTTGGAGCACTTTCATATTGGTTAAGTCGACGTTTTAGCCCTGCCCAAAGATGCTCAATTGGATTTAGGTCAGGAGATTGTGCAGGCCACTTAAGAACATCAAACTTTTGTAATTTTAGCCATTGGCTAACACTTTTTGCTGTATGTTTGGGATCATTGTCATGCTGAAAAATCAATTTTGAAGGATCAAGATCATATGCCATCACGGTGTACATCAAATCTCTTTGTAAGATTTCTTTGTACTGATGTTGATCCATTCTTCCTTCAATTCTACAAAACATGCCTGAGCCTTGGAATGTCATACAATCCCACAACATGATTGAACCACCACCAAACTTTACAGTCTGTTTCACTTGTCTTAAATCACAAGACTGTTCATCGCGAATCCAACACCAACTGCGACCATCTGAGCAAAATCAATTTACCTTTGTCTCGTCAGAGAAGATGACGTGCTTCCAATCATCAATGGTCCAATGCTCATGCCGCCTAGCAAATTCAAGTCGATCCTTGATGTGCCTCTCGTTCAATTTTGGTTTCTTCTGCTTCACCTTTGATTTCAACCCCGCTGCACGTAAGACCCTTCTCACCGTATCAACACTTACAGTAACTTGACATTCCTCACGTACATACTTGGTAGCCTGTGTTGTTGTTTCAAACCCTCTTGACGTAACAACTCTAATGCATGCTCTCTTCTGTGTATTTGTCAATGCTTGTGGTCTACCACTACTACTAGTAGGAATATCAGACAATCTCTTCCTTCTCAGTCTTGCAACATGACTTTGAGACACCTGCAATTCATTTCCTACATCCCTAGTGGACCTACTAGCTTGCAACTTCACCAGAATGGAATTATCAAGATCTGTACAAGCACTTGCAGAAAGCTCCTCTAAGTACACCATGGTGTGTAATTAAAATCCACTCAAGATGTGTATGAAGCTCTGAATCAGTAGTGCAACATTGGAGTTCAATATACCCAAGCCAATTTGGGCTCATGAGTTTTCAATACATTTTTGGCATGCAAAACACATGTCTTGACTCATGAGTTCTCAATGGCATGCAAAACTGAGTCATGGCATGTGTTTATATTAGGACAATTTTCTCTAATTATATCCCATGTATGTGTCAATGTAAACTTTATTAATAGTTCATGAACTCCATGATGTATCTCCTCTATCTTGAAAACCATGATTTCATTTAATGAGTTGGTAGAAAAATGCATTCCAAGGTTCTCTTTCCAAGGTTCTGACTCACTTTTGCAAGACACTGTATATATGTGAAGGGACACAGTTAAACTATTCTGCCTCGAGCCGTTTACTGCAAGGAAATTTCGACTCCCTAACCGGTAATAAAATTATGATTCCAGCACACATTCAACACCACGTCGTGCATCACAGCAACATCTACTTTAGAAATTGTGCATTCAAGGCCGCCAGTTGCTTAATTCTAAGTCCTGTAAGTGAACAGCCAGGAAACTTACCGGAATTAGCTAGCGAACCGTGTACGAAACCTTCAGCTCTTTCTTGTTATTTGAACACCGTGTACTACACAGTACAACCTGACATTCGTTAATATGCCTTAAAATGTAAACCTGTAAACGTTTGATTGTCCAGAAATTGGATCACAAACGGGTTCAAATCTTTGCAACTTTCTCATAAAACCTCGGATGACTTTCATCCCATCCACTTTTCAAAGCTTATTAAATTCTCTACCACTTACGATAAATCTCTCGTGATGGGAAGCTGTTGATAATATTGGAGAGACAAGTATGTCAAATTTCTTGGATAGATTTTATACTTGCAATGGTCCTCTCACGTACACCTCATGTACATCTGAGCCACGCTAATATTTATTTTTTGAGGCTAGCATCTACTTCTATTCAAAGGATTGGTACGTTTAAGGATTAAGCAAGCATTAGATTTTTTTCACTCTTCATAATTCAATGTCATTTTAAAGAAGATTGTTAAAAAATGTTACACAAAGAATGCCATATTCATTATATTGAGACTTTTCGCAAATTTTTAGACGAAATGCTATTTATTCAAAAATTCATCTTTGAAATAGTTATTGAAACCAAAGAATAATAATGCTCAAATTCTGACCTTGTAATGAAATTCTAAAAGTTGATGTTGTTACTCCTATTTAAAAAATAATACTAGTAAAGATCTAAAACAGTTTATGTTTGAGTCTAAAATAAAAATGAGAATGTGAAAAGTCACAATATAACAATTATATATGGCCTTGAATATATATGAGGCCATATTTTTGAATAACTTCCTGTGACGTTAAGTAACAAATCTTCCAATTTAAACCCTTTGTGCTTCCATGTGTATGCATTCGTTTATGCAGAGCTTCTAAGAAAATTTAATGAAATATGCAGCACAAGAGCTTCCAGTTATTTTACTTGACTTATTACCTTTTCATTCATGCGTGGATTTTATAAGATTGAAGAGACAATTATGTCAAATTTCTTGGGTAGATTTTATACTTGCAATGGTCCTCTCACGTACACCTCATGTACATCTGAGCCACGCTAATATTTATTTTTTGAGGCTAGCATCTACTAAAAGAGCGGTCTTACAAAAAACAAATATTGAATGCATGCTGGACAAAATGGAAAAATGCACATTGGAAATCCAAGAGAAGATGCAAAACGTACGTACTACATGAAGTTTGATCTCCCAAGGCGCTCCTTCGTTCTTCATATGAGGTATTCGCACCCGTGGGTCACCATCAGTAATCTGCTCAAGGTTATAACTTAAGAAACGGAACCCTTAATACATTGGAGCATTTACACAACGATTCATGTGCCAATTGGGAAAATCAAGTAGCTCAGTAGAGGTTCAGTACTTGTAAATCAACATCTCATCGCTGGCGTTGCTGAGGACAGTGGGTTCATAGAATGTGCCACCCAAACTATGCCGCTCGCCTCCAAGCAGCACCTGCGCTCCCTAAGATGATATAGCAAACGTGGCAAAAATAAATTAGGAATCTCTTCAAGAATGGCATACGACACAATTACAAGATGAACACATTATGTCACCTCTGCATTGTGCACGCTAAAAATTAACCTAGTACTGCAAAAGTTAAATCTTCTTACTATTGCCACAACAGTCTCAGGGGCAGCAACCACCATGATTTCGAAACTTTCAAAAATCATCCAACCTCGTGATATTTCGGGCCCTAGCATAATGGTTACCACGTAAATCAAACATATCCATGTCATATCTCAGCGTTTGGTTCAATTATCAAATTATTCAATCAGAGTTCAAAATATTATTCACCTTTGAGACTGCATCGTGTACGTGCCTTTCAACCTTCAGATGCAACAATAATCTAAGTCAAATAACTCGGGATTGACAGTAGTGCAGGACGTCAAATCTGCTTAGTACTCAGCTGCTACTTAGTACATCACCACATTGTGATCGACTTAATGTTAATGGGTTCACATCTTGTCTTTTAAGACACCCTGAATCTGCCAGCCCAAGGTTATCTTTTCATATGAAACGTAACAGAAGGCTGTGGATCAGTTTCTTGAGAGAATTAGTATTTGCAGGACGGATCCTACCTTATGTAGTGTTGCCTTGTTGATTAATGGTCCCTGCATAACAATAATAGATGGGAGGTTCAGTGCGTCTAATATTGCAATAGTTCCACACTACGGAATTGCAAAAGCTGAGGCAAGTACATAGTCTGCCAGCTAAAGTATAAACCTGAGTAATGTCTTGTTCCAGCCCATTTCCCACGCGTAACCCTGACACTGCCTTTACAAAAGCCTCAGCAAACTTGTCGTAGATGCCTTGCAACTTGGTGCACATCTGTCATTTGCAGGTCCCTATACATATGTGATATGCTAACACACATTTGGATATTCAAAACATTATCAATGCAAAAACACTTACAAGCATATAAACACCTCATGGCTTCAACATCCTGCAACCAGACTCCCCGGTGAGCTAAATTCACTTTTCAAATACACCCTTGGGCCCATTCACTTTTCAAATACTCCCTTGCACCAATTCACTTTTCAAATACATTGTTATTTTTTTTATTTGCAAATATGACAACATTACATAGAGCTCGATCCGATTATCGTTGGTACTACGGAGATCATGAAGTACCCACACTCTACGTGAGGGATATGCAGCAGCGATGCCGTAGAGAATATCCTGATTTGCCTTATTCAACCTTATAAGCTACTATACATAGTGTATGCAAGAACTATAAAGATTAAAGAAAAAAAGATGAGAAGAACTGAACCACGCCTCTCATCTGCAAAAGTAATTAGCAAACGTATAATTCAAAATTACTTTCTATGCATCAAATATGTTAGTCACCAAAGTGGCCTATCCTTGCCCTTCTGCGCTACATCACCTGCTTCAACAGCGAAATACCGAGCTAAAACTGCCTTGTACCTTGCCGCCTGAAACGCACACACATCCCTATTATTCAAACGCAATTCACATGATAATCGCGAAAAAAAAAAGGCTACTTTCTCAAACCCAAGTCATGCACACAATTCACATGATAGATATGAATACATTATGGCTATCGGTAAGCATTCGAACACAATAGTCAAGACAGTCACCCAAAAGAAGACATTACGACTATAAGCAAGCATTCGAATAGCCCATGATAGATATGAAGAGGCCTCAAAAACAAACTTATTTCTAAAACCAATGCCATATCCAGATCTAAGTATGAGATTGTTATGGTGACCTGTGAAGCGGCGCTCTGGTGAAGAAGCCTCAACAAGTTTGGTTCCTCTCAGCCTTGCTTCCTCTGCGATGACAACGGTGGCCGACCAGTTGATGATATGTTCTTTGCAGCACCTGTCCGAGTCAACAACGTTGCATTTGCTTGTCGTGTGCTAGTTTGAGTTCCTCTCCCTGCGTTGTTTCTGTTCCCATAATCTTGCTGTTGTTTAGACTGTGCTCTACCAGATGTATACTTCAAGGGCATCACATTCTCCTGCTTTGATGAACCCGGTACATTCTCTTTTTCAACGGAAGGACTCCCATACTTATCCAACGGTGTTAATATGTCCTTCACATCCGGCACGTGCACTAAGTGCGTGCATGCCCACTTTATCCACATACCTGTTGTTGAAAAGGCTTGATCCAATGTCTCTACTTCCTGTGGCCACCGAAGATTTTTGGGAAAATAAACAGATACACCTGTAACAAATAAACGATTTATCTGTATCATTTGAGAACCTTCATGGCAATGGTCTACCAAACCATTGACGCTCTTGGAGTTTGCATTAGCACCTGCCATAGCTTCTGCCACAACTTTTTTGGGAATGCTTGGATGTAGTACCCAAACTCGTTGTTTTATTTTGATTGGTTCCTATACAATAAGCAATTATATCAGTTTCTCTATCATGCTTTTAACCCCATAAAGGAACATAAGGTCCCTACACAGCTGGAATTAGAAAATTAGGAATTTTGGGCTCATGGGCTTTGAATTGTAGAATGAGCAAAAAAAAGACCCTGCCTCTTTTTGAAAGTACTTCTTAATTGGAAATTCATGAAGTGAGCAATTTTGTGTGATTTTTTTGAGTTCCAAAGAGGATATTTAGGCGTCACTTCATACCCTCACATGTTCCTCCTCACATTTCTAAATTACATGAAATTTTTAACACATGTTTGGAATGATAATCTCTACGCAAAATAAAAAAATTCATGGGTACAAAATATCCCAAATGAGTTCCATCAATCTTCCCAACGGTGGCATTTACTAAAAATTCGTGCAATTCTATTGATCTTTTTTAATGAAAAAACTACGTAATTCTTCTTTAATTTTAACAGTGTCGATCATCAAAATTACCCCACACCAAAATGAAGTTGAGCTTCCTACAGGAGATAGTAAAAAAAACAAGAACTAAGTTCAATACCCCGGTCCTTTAGGGGTTAGTAAATTTGGGTAAAAACACGGATATGGTAATTAATTGAAGAGACATTTGTAGTTCAATAATAATAATGAAATACACTTACCGCATCCAAGAACATCCAGGGACGTATATCAAGCCTTGATATGACCGAGGCATCAATGGGTTGAGGCTTGGGCTTCCTTTTCGGATAGGCTGGCGTTTTTTTCATTATCTTAGATGCCTTTTCTTTCTTTTTCCCACCATCTGTATACTCTGCTATTGGCCTACTCTTCCTTTGAAGGACTTCTGGTTGAATTGCATCACCCCCTACAGAAGTCTGTCCTCCCTCTGTCTCGTCTTCTTCCTCTATGGAACCCTCCTCGTCTTCGAATGACACTTGTTGTTTTCCACAACCACCTCCATGCTGAGAAGACAGTTTCTCCCTCCTCAACTGAGTACCTCCTCTGTCATCGCTCCTTGTCTTCATTTTATCCACATTTGTTTCGATGCCCGTACGTTGCTCTGAATTGTGGTGGTTCGGAAAATTGTCTCCCAACTCCTGATTTGATTCAAGAATTTCAGTGTCATAGTTGTTCGATAGTGAAACGTTATCTCCGCTCACTCTTGTAATATCCTCCACGTTATCATGATCAAACCCGAGGTCATCATCCATACCATCCCCATCTCTTATACCTTCTTCCGTAGGACTAGAAGTAAGAATAACAACGTCCGGAGTGTTTGGGATTTTCCCACCATCTCTTGACCCCGACGGTCACTTATACAGTCGGTTCATGACTTCCTTGGCACACCGAGCTTGCTTGTGAGAACCTACCACTTGCATCGTTGTATCTTGTTGTACCCTAACAGCGTCTGAACTAATATTTTCTTTGTTCATCGACTCACAGTACAAACTATGACCGTTAACTTTGTCTTGTAGTTTTGATACAGTGTCCAATAGAACTCGCAAGGTTCTATCTATAGCGGTGAGTTTATTTGTCTGTTGATCCTCGTTTGCATTCATTCCTCCCTCCGTAGTACCCCGCACATCAAGAATTTCTCCAGAGTGAATGGCACTTTCACCCTGCACAATGATTTCCCAAAATCACGATTTCATAGAACATATATTGGACTTCCAGAGGATGTAACTTTCATACAAATGGATTTAACTGGGTGAAAGAATATGACCGCCTTTACACGATGGTAAATAGCAGAATCACCAAGTACGTCGTTCATGGGCATTGATTCATTGACACCTTCATCTATATCTTCAAGATTGTTAACATCCTCCATTTCCTCTCGTTCTTGTTCCTTCTGCAACACACATTACAAACAAACACTTAATTTACTAAACAGTAACATAGTACACCCATATACATAACACAATGATATTAGAGTTATCTGTAACGTCCATCAAAGTTTGAAAAAGATACTAGGAATTTTTCTTTATTATACTCTAATTTGTTCACTCCAAATAGTTAAAAAGTGTGGAAGATCTCGGTGGTTTATCATTATTAAATGTGTAAGAGGTGTGTAAGAATTTGGTGGTCTTTAAAAGTTTTTTAGCTCCTTTTCTTAGTATTAAAAACCTTTGAAAACCACCAAACTCTTGCACACCTCTTACTCATTCAAAATGATAAATCACCAAGATTTTCCATATTTTTAAACTATTTGGAATGAAAAAATTAGAGTATAATAAAGCAACCCGGATTCATTGTCTTGTGGGCATTGAATCAATGATAGGACAAACAAACACTTCATTCACGCCGGTCTCCCCAAAGATCAGGGTTCTTTTTATTCATATATATAAAATAAACCATAATTCTTTGAAGATTCTTCAAATTCAAGGTAACTTTATAGAGAATTCTATTAAGCTTAATACTTCTACACAAAAATCAACGTTCATAAATTATTGAACCTAATACTACTACACAAAAATCAAACGTTTATAAATTGTAAACATGTACCTTCTGTGCCCTCGCACATTCATTTTGCCTCGCTTTGTTCCTCGCACATTCATTTTGCCCTTCTGTTGATTTCCAAAATGCCACCAAAGCATCCCAAACCCCACGAGGACAGTCATCAGGTTTACCGTCATCACCAAATTTAATCCAGTGTTTTCTCAATGTCTTTCTTATTCTTTTGAAATGGTCTATAAGATGTTTCTTAACAAAACCTCTAGGCAAGGGCCTCTCTAGAATGAACTACCGTCCCACTTCATCCATTACTAATTTCATCTTCTCTAGATCTTGTCCTCGAATGTCACGTTTTCACAGATCCAGAAAAGCATATGCTGCTAGTTTCAATGCTTGTAACCATTGACTCCTAAGCTCCAATATGTTACCATTGTCGTCTTGAGCTACTAGAATTTGAGGGACTCGACACTCCGCCACTGCAACCTTTATAGCATCAAATTTTTTTTTTGAACCTTACGCTTCACCTTCCTGTTCATCTTACCTTCCGGTGTTTCCAACTTCCGTTTAGTAGGTGGTCAAAGTGTACCCATGTCGTAATTGCGCTTTGAAGGCACCACAGAACTCTCCACGCGAGGCCATGTGGAATCCATGGTTGCCTACATTACAGCGGCATCCATAGACAAATGTTGGGTGTCACGATGTGTTGAAGGAATTGCAGTGCGAGGGGAAACAACTCTATCTTCACGCTCATGATGTGGGCTCATCTGTGAAGACGATGGAGCAGAAATTCCAAGCACAAATGAATTGTACAAGTTGCCCCCTATAGGCCTCTCAACAAGAGAGTGTGGAGCCCCTATGTATGGACCCTGCATATAACCTTGCCCATATGAGGGCATGTATCCTCCTGATGATGGCATAACATTTCCATATCCTGGGGAAGGAAATTGCCCCCATCCGTGGTAATGTTGCGGTATGGCATATGGTATATTTGTTTGCTCTACATTTTCGAGCCTACTATGAGGACCCGGACCCTGCACATATCAAAAAAAAAAAAAAACATATTTCTTTAAAGATGACGGAAAAAAATGTTTAAAGTCTTGTAATTTTGATTCGAACAAAATGAATGTCTAAAGCATCAACACCAAGTTTTCTTGAACTTACCATGGCATAATGAGGAGTGGACACTTGCTGCATTGGCACATTGAACATGTACTGCATATACACAAGTAGAATGCTTTAAAAAAAATTGAAGATTCCGGTTGAACCAAAATGAACACATGTACTTAAAACACTCAGAATCTCCAAGTCCTCACAATTGAAACTCTGTGGTATAAGACGATCATATATACATTGCCCAATTTACTAGGAAATTAATTTAAAACCATAGCATTTGGTACTATGAAACCATGTACCGGGTGTTGCTGATATGGACCAGGCTGTGATGCTTGTACATAATGTCCCTGAATTGATCATCGGTCCAATAAAGATTAGTTAGAAAGAATATCAAATTCTATAATTACACTCTTTATACATGCATTTAATGTTTAGTCAAATCCACAAAGGTACAAGTTGTGTTTGAAATCTTGAATTCATTATAATTATTAGTAAAGTGTTCAATTTGTTTCATTTATTAATAAATTCATATATCTTTAGGGTTAAAGAAAAAAACTCCAGATCTAGGTTATTATTTAAGCACCTTGGATATTACATAGATGTTTCACAGGACCAGATCATTTGTGGTTTTGATGTTTTCCTAGTATTTTTGAGTAATGAAACCACAGGAATAGAGACTGATGTAGCAGCATTATATCTGAATATCAAGTCTCCCATGAGGACTAACACCTTGAGCTTCTAAACTGTGGACATTTCGTAAATAGTGCAATTGCATTGATGACCAAAGTAGATGGTGATTGGTGAAGTCCAATTTTACGTTTGACGTGTAGATTGGGCCTTTCGCTCTTTCTGTCAACGGTGATGAGGGAGGGCCAATAGTGTAATTGGGCACTGGCAATAACCTCCGCTATTGACATGAGAGCTCTATTACTTACACCATCAATGGCTTTGTTGGCCAAGCAATCTCTGCCTGAGCTTCTGGTGTGTGAAAGCCTCAGTTACAAATTAGAAATGAGGAATACCTCTTCGTGATTGATGTATGGCATTCATTCTTTTATGTGAGTGCCACCTATACTATTCATTTTAGCATTTTCTGGAACCATCTCAGACGTAAACAAGCACTATATATATATATCACTATATATATGTCCACCACTTTGCCAATAGAAACCACAGTCATTTGACCACTACCACCCTGGTCACGAACTCAGAATACGTGCACCAATTATCATATTGGCCATCGCACAGTCCTGCTTTGACACACTGGACACCAGAAGTGCACTTCAGCTTACTAGCTTTGATTCCTCAATGCTGCCGGTATCCTTCGCCCGTTTTAACTCCCTCTGCACTTTCTTTGTGGCAGTCCCCAGACGAGTGATTTCTGTAACCTGAGGGCAAATAACATCTAGTATAAATCGGATGCACACTTTGAATCTTTGCAGCATTCATCAAACTTCTAGAAAGTAAAAAAATTGAAAGGAACTCAGCCTGAACAACACGTGCTGACAAAAAATCGCCCATAACATGGTGCTTGGAGAACACGAAATTCATGAACAATTGCAACTGCGTGAGCAAGAATGACAATACCAAAGTGGCCAAGAGTGACATGACCCATGCCTGCCCGTCTATTAAATACTTCCACAATCATCTGATCTCAACAAGAGTTGTGCAGCAAGTTCCCGCCATCCAGCAGAAGAGTGAAATTTTGGAGATGAAACTCTGTTTTGAAACGGAGGGAGCACTTCAGAGCTACACTCAACCGTCTCTAAAGACATTGCCTCGGGGGGAATAGATATACGCAGTGTCATTAGAGAGGGCTGAGTGTAATTGGGGACCTCGAGCTTTGCCTGAAGACTACACTCGACTATTTAGCCGTCTGAGAGGGTAGAATTCTCACTAAACAAGACGGTCTAAGAGGATAGGATACCTAGAAGGACGCTACAGGCATTTATGAAGTAATCTCCACTTCGGTAGGATTCTTTCTGGTAGCAACCACTAATTCATGGTTGTTAACGCTTGTGTTCACAACGACAAACTAGTTCGATATACTTCATGCTTCGTTGAAAACTAAACAGCCGCTCCATTTGATATTGTGAGTAGCTCCAAACAACGCAGCTCAAAACTAACACACCAATTGCATAATGTGCATTCTCTAGACTCAAATGAGAGCTGTGTTCCTACCTATTGAGTGAAAATGTGTCAGGAGGAAGCCTTGTCCTAGACTTGAAGATTTATCGTCGGTTTCCACCAATTGAAGCCAGGGAAAATAAAACAGAGAACGAGACTGAAATCGGCTGGCACTTGAGGTTGGCACCGATGACACAAACTTGGAAGACAAGTCGCTGCACGCGTCTTTGTTAAAGATAAAGTTTCGTTGCTGAGAAAGCTAACGGAACTCCTGGACCACTAATGAGGAACTTCCACCACGTCGTTGCAAATCAAGGCTACAGACACACAACCCTCGGGAGCTCATTTTGTACTCGAAGGCATCGCTCTCGTCTACAATTTTCGCAATGATGTAAACCATGAACACCAAAACTTTCCTGATGAACTACACAATGTCATAGAGAGGGATGTGCATATCCGTATGCGATACGACTAGGAGAATATAACATGTTCTTTCTTCCAAGAATATACGGAAAGTATTGGCAATCGGATTTGACAACCCTGGCTCACACAACAAGAATTCGATTCTTGATCAAATCTTCTACTACATCCGTAGTCAGCAAAGAATGTCAGACGCAACGTTGAACATTTGTTTAATAGTGAAATCATCCGTAGTACAATTCCTCCCAAGCGATGTAATTCCCTACGGCTCACACAAATCAAAGACCTGAACCGGTGCACCATTAATAGCGACAGGAGCTGGTCGTTATAGCACCAATAATTCGTAGCACCTACTCCTGTCCTTGCGGCGCCTACACGCAAACAAGATGCGGCTTCAAGCTATGTTCCTACCTTCCGAATGAAAACGTGTCACGGAGAAAACTTGTCCTCTTGAAGACTTCTGAGGGATTGGATTATCTTACCGCGAAGCTTCAGGAGTGCGAGTTCACTAGCCTCCTGCAACTGATGAAAGTGTGAGAGGCTCCTTGCAACAAGTGAGAGTGTGCAAGGGGCGAGGCTGCTGCAACTGATGAGAGGCTCTTGCAACTGGTGAAAGTCTCCTGCCACTGGTCTCGTCTCCACGAGCCGCGAATTCCGAATTCTTCGGTGGCGGGCAATACTATTTCCGGAAATAGACGATTCAGACGGCGGCGGAGGGCGGGCCACGTAACAGCTCGTGCGGGCCGCGTTACAGCTTCGGCAGCTCGAGGCAACCCATCATCAATTTTTCTAAATCAACCCCCTGACGTTAATGCACAAAAACCACCCCTACTTTCAAGAGAAAAGTGGAACAAACAAGAGGCAACCCTTCAAATGGCTTTGTGAAAAATATAATTCAGACATTCGAGTTATCCGTAAAGTTCATCAAATTTTGAAGAAGATACCATGAATTTTGTTTTCTTATACTCTTATTTGTTCATCCCAAATAGTTAAAAGGTGTAGAGGATGTTGGTGGTTTATCATTATTAAATGAGTAAGAGATGAGTAAGAGTTGTGTAAGAGATGTGTAAGAGCTTGGTGGTCTTCAAAAGTTTTTAGTACGAAGTAAAGAGTTCAAAGACTTTTGAAGACCACCAAGCTCCTACACACCTCTTACACACCTAATAATAATAGACCACCAAGCTCTGTCACACCTTTTACCTGTTTGGAATGAACAAATAAGAGTATAATGAAGAAAAACTCTTTGTAGATTCATTAAATTCAAAGTGACTTTACGGATAACTCTATTACAAAATTTTATATCTTTTGAATTAGTTAAGAACATTGCAAATGTTGATATATAAAAAGACAAATCAATTTGATTAAAAAGAAGTTCATAGGAGATAGATAGATAGATAGAAACTCCGGTTCCTTTTTAGCAAGGGGCCGGCGTGAATAAAGTGTCCGTTCGTAATATCAATGACCCGGTGCTCACCGGACAAAGGGACATTGGGACAATACTACTCTCCTCTTTAAGTTCATTGGACCTATAAATTTAGACATGAAGCTTCTTTGTCCTTTAACCCTTTGACGCAATATCAGTGTAAGGAATCATAAACATATTGCAACTTTTGTCAACACTACATCTTATACAATTTTTCACCTATTTGTATAAGATATTGTGAGTCTTTAAAGGAAACAAAAACACAATTGGTGTATGTCAAGTATCATTCTTAGTTCAAAAAATGAGACTTTAAACATGGTTTTCCAAAATAAGTAGAATCAAATAATGGAAACCATACCATCTTATCATGCATGTCATTCTAATTTCATTACACTTTTTTTTAAAAGCGTGTTAATTTAGGATTTTTAATTCAATTTCAAGAGAAAAGCTTGCACAATAAATTAAAAAATATTACTAAAAAAACATAATGAATCCTACAGTACAAATGTGATTTTCACATTTACACTTACAACTTCACTTTGTACATTAACTCCACGTACTCTGTTTTTCATCAAACATTTTATAACAACTCTTTGAAACAGTGCTAAATTGGGACATTAAAGGGTTAAGTTATTTAGCACATTGAAATTTTATTTTTTATTTTTTCTTCTCTTATAATTGTTGATAAAATAACTAATTTTACAGGATGCTACATAAAATTATCGACGATGGCACTTCTATATCATGGAAAAAGCATGTCATCATCATGAAGAATGACTATGTAAAAGCTTGCATAACCTCATATAAGTGCAGATGATATCTTTATTTTAAAGCAAGAATTTTAGAATTACCTACTATTTTTTCAAGTTTTGTACATGTTTTGAACCAACACCAGTGAGTCTATGAGATGCATTCCTGGGCCTCACCCATCATGATCGTAAGGGCCGCTTCACACTATGGTCGAAGGTCGAGAGGCCGTCGATTTCCACCAATCAAATTGCAAGAAACCATGGGTTTGGCCTCTCAACCCTTCATAGTAGAGGCCAAAGTTCAATGGTTGTCCCTTTTCAAAATTTTCACCTGACAAGAACTTTTTTACCAAGGCGACGGCCTCTCAATCCTTCAAAGAAGATGCCAAAGTTCAACGGCCGTCCCTTTTCAAAATGTTCACCTGACAGAACTTTTTTACCAAGGCAACGACCTCTCAAAAGGAAGTTTGGGTCGGACGAGAATAGAAACCCAAACTATAGTCAAGAGGCCGTCGATTTCATTTCATAAAAAATAAAAACTATATTTTATTGCCTATTTTCAGTTGATGTTTTTGGACTCTCAACAAAGTTTAGACTCTCAATTCGATGGCCTCTCGACTTGAATGGCCATAGTGTGAAGTGGCTCTAAGACTATTCGCTCTCACCTCAACTTCTTACAATGATAAAAAAGACTAAATGAATACCTTTGATATTTTATTCAATATATTGTAATATCAATCAAAAGAAACCATTTATGTGTGTAAGAATTATTCCATTTTTCAAAGAGCCTAAGCTTGAATGTTCTCAAATTTCCAATTGATTTTAAGTTATAAGCATTTGAAGGACTGTTGCATTGCCTCTAAACAACCAAGAGGAAAAATTGTGTCTGAGAATAATTTCATTACTTTAGTAAATTGTTTTGATTTCAATGTAAACTACATAATTGTAAATGTTCATTAAAAGAACAATCAAATACTTTAAAATGTCCAATTACATTGCTCAATCTACCAGGAAAAAACTAATACGTCAACACGGTTGAATTAAGAACATGGTAGTTAGGGAGGTTGATAACCTCCCGGCGTTTTCACACAATGACATTAGATTTGTTTCATAAAAAGGTGTCCATAATGTAAAACATTTGACTGTAGTGTGTCATAAACAATATATAATAATTATGAAAACGTTTAAATATAATTTAAATGGAATATTTTTAGAATATTTGAATCTTTTCTACATATTTTGTATTATTTTTTACTATTCTAAATTTTTTTGGAATTATTTATGAATTCTTACTACATTTTATAAAATGTAACAATTAATAACAATCATAAACACCGGCCTAATGTGTCATCAACAATCACTTCACTCAAACATAAATCTTTTGGAATCAATCATTGTTGTTGTATTTATTTTTAGAACATCATTTTATGTGAACACTTAGACACACCTAAACACACCTTGATTGTGCTAAAAAATTTGAGAAAAAACTCACGATCAAACCTTGTAATCCCGTAATGCATACGGTAGATTGTCTTGAAATTTGTGTACAATCTCACAACTACGTTCTCTTTTAGCTTCAATAGTGAAGTTTTCTATATGACCACCAATTGAGAGAAACACTCAGCCCCACCACGCAAGGTAATATCAGTGCACCGGACACCGGGACACCCAGCCATCCTCGACACAACATGCCGAACACCGAGGAGCCTACCAGGCAGTCAGGTTTTCCCACACCATCAGTAGGCAAACCTATCCCACGGCGTAGAAATCCCTCCGGTATATCATAGTTTAAAACAAGTTCCAGGTGTGAACTTGGTTTAGAGGGGGGATAGTCTTAACCGCAAATTAGGATTTATTGGTAGGTCTACCGATCTGAGTCTTACTTGGGTAATTTTCCAAGTTACCCCAGTAGGTAGATCTAGGAAACACTTTTTTACCGATCTGACCTAACTGTCAGATCTGGTCGTACTGTGGTATAAAAGCAATAGAGCCAACCCCATTGGCACGCCACATTTCCCAGATAATTGAATTCTTGTTGGAAGTACTCCCTTCTGATGCTTACCGAGTTGTTTCTGTTTGTATTTGGGTGGTTGCAAGCTACAGTCACCCAAACTTTTTGTCGCGGCATGCAAATTGGTGCACTTACCCAATCTTTGGAAAATCATTAATAAATATTGGAATGGAATTTTGTGACGAAACAAATTGCATTGTTTCTAGAATTCTAAAGTTAAGATGTCTACCACAATAAAGTTTGCAAATTATCAATCTTTCTATCCAAATTAAGCATTTCTACTTAGATTTGGTAGCGTGTCGCTTGTCAAATGTGCACCTATTTTATGGGAAATGCTAGAAGGGGGTCAAAATTGAACTTCAAAAATTTATAGCAACATACCACAAGTGTGTACAAAGCTACCATATTTTATTTTTTTGGGTACTACGCTTACTTATTTTTTAATTAATTGTTTGGTGATGTTTTTGTTTTTTAAGATTTTCGTGCAGGTAAAACTTTTTTTTGGATTTTTTTTTTTTTGGAAATGAAATAATGGTTCAATTTCAGAGGTGGGATATGAAATGCATTTTTCATAAAACCTAGCTAAGGATGTTATGTAAAAAAGGCTCTAATTACCCCTGCTCGGTAAAAAACAGAAAAGGCTATTGAGTAATGCCCAAAGACTTGAAATTAACTTAACAATTGCTAAAGTGAAAGTATTAGCATAAACCCTATTTGGGATGGTGAAATTTTTGATCTAATTGAAAGTTGAGAGGTGCGCATTACTACGCTAGTGCACGAGCTGCATGGCCTTTAGCTGCACAAGCTGCACTCCCCACTTGGTAGACCGTAGCTTGCAATCACCCATTTGTATGTTCTGATCAGTTGTCATCCCTCAGTTTTGTGATAACCGACCTAGTTTTGAGTGTTTTGTTGCCTATTCCGTCAAACTCCTTTTCCTCGGTAGCTATCAATCCTTCCGGTATTGATTACCGAGTAAGTCCTTACCAGGAGGAGCTACCAAGTAGCTTTGGTCTCGGTAATCTTGATGACTACACTTAGTCAGTGATTCTACATGCACAACTAATATGAGTCACTCGCTCGACATTACTGTCTACAGTGTCTAAAAGTATTTTTTGAACTGCAGCAAATAGCCAATTCCACATTGCTAATTCTACATTGCCATGGTATACAAAAGGATTTGCCCTATAAATATCTTCAACATCACTGATTGACGCTAGAACATGCATGCGCACTACCCTCGTGGGGTGCGCTGTACTAAACATGTACGAGTATACGTGAGTGCACAAAAGGGGTATTATTTTGAACATTTCCGTATTACGTACACATACAATAAACACATTTAGAACTGAAATTATTCACGTATACTTACACTAAATATATATTTAAAACAAAATACATCTGTATATAAAGGTATTTAGACATATAACCTCTCGTATACGAGGGGGTTTTTAGAAGGGGTCATGAACGCACGTGATTCTCAAACATAATGTAGAGTGCACCCCTTGAGGCACTACCTCAAATTATAATTCAAGATGAATACCAAAGCAACACTAAACCAGTGATTGAGAAAAAATTCAGCATGGACGTGAAACGGGCACAAATTGAAAGAAAAAACTAATAAAAGAGAGGGAGAGGTAGAGTAAACAAAAGTAGAAAGAATACATGAGGGGAAGAAGCGTTGTTGTCAAAATAAAACTATCCTAGTCAAAAAGAGAAAAACAATACATCAATGCAAAGTAGATAAATGACAAGTATTTGAACAAGGTGCAAAGAGAACTGCAATGACTGTAGACAATAAGAAGGGTATGTGGAAAAAATATCTATGACATCTGAATTGCAAAAATGATATAAAAATGTAAGAAGAAAAAGATTATGGAATGAAAAAAAACAAAACAAAACACGCTAGTTTGTTCTTAATAAAAATTTAAAAAATACAGTATACAAAATGTTAAAACCTCAAAGGAACAAAGTAAATTTGAAAGAAAACCCTAAACTAAAGGAAGCAAAGTCAAATTGAAATAATAAATCGAACATAAACAAAGGATATAAATTTGAATTATAACCATGAAAGTCCACTCTAAAACCCACTTACAAATGGCTGCCCAAAACTATAGTTACATAACTACTAATTCTAGTCATATGCTGCCTACGCAAAAACTCATATGGCTGTCTACAGAAGAATACGTTCTCCTACTACGTTCCCATTGAGGTTCCGTGTAAATATGACTAAAATCATAGTCATGTGATGACTATAGACTGTTCTAGTCACCAAAGTAGTTACTGGTGAGTCATATACTAACCGATAGTCATATCTAGTCATATGGCCATAGTCATATTAAGTATGCTCTCCTAGCAATGTGGGACCGGAAACAGGCATCGGCCATTCATGCATACAACACCTCAGTGAAGACGACGACCGGGAAGACGTCGTACTTCTTGGTCTTTGGGCAGGAGGCAGTGTCCGGGATTGAACTAACCATAGAGACCTACCGGATAATGGTAGCTTGGTCGGGAACCCGGGTAGAGGATCTTGCACTTTGGTTGCTAGCCATTGAAGATTTGGAAGAAAGACGGGCTGAAGCACTCGAGAGAAATAGGTGGATTCAAGCCAACCGGAAGGAAATCTTAAAAATCTTAATCCGTGGTTAGGGCCTTACAAAGTCACAAATTTTTTCCCTAACGGATCACTTCAGTTGGAGGATTTAGAGGGCAAATGGATGGATACCCGGGTAAATGGCTCCCTTCTAAATAAGTATCATCTATAATCCGGATCTGACGGGGATTCCCGATCAGAGGGGGGACCTTTTAATGAAGGTTTGTCCGCGGGGTAGATCTTGTAGGACGAGTGTTTGCGGGGACGCTCACATTTGAAAAAGAGGTAATGTCAAACCTTGTTTTTCCAAAAGTGGGCAGTTAGGGTTTTTAGGGCAACTAGGAGTAGCCATAGCCGCCATAAATAGGAGAAGTAGTGGCCATAATGGCCCATTTATTTATTTTGAGAGAGTGGCGCTAGCGTGCATCCTAGAGCGTTTACTAAGGGCACCAGGTCGGCGGCGGATTTCCGGTAGGCTCGGCGACCAAATGAGAGACCGGGTAGAAACGGATGGGTCTGACAGACCCGGCCGCCATTCGCGCCTTGAAATGGGCCGCCTTAAATTGCCTTATTCATTCCAACGCAACTCTCCGAGCCCTCCCCAATGCCAAATTTTTGTATTTTTAGAAAGCGATAATGCACAGAGAGCGCGACCAAAGAGGGAAGAGCAGGGCCGCCGGAGACTTAGACGGAGCATGCAGGTTGGTGGCGTAGTGCGCCGGAGCCTCAAGCGATGCCGAGGAAGGGGGATTGGTCGTCTGAGATCCAAATCTTGGAGAAGAAGGTGTACCCGGCTATTCCGAAGGACCCGAGGCACTTCAACTAGCTGCGTGAGGACCTCGTCACCATAGGATGCGAGGAGCTCCTCTACCGGTGTTGGAACATCCAGGATAGCGGAATGCAGGAGGAGTTGGTGGAAGGACCCGTGAAGGAGGATTTCCGGGAAAGCGACATCCGGGGGAAGCACAAGAATTGGACAGTGGCGCATTGGCGCTACACCTACCGGTTTTCAAGCATCCCGTGGGGTTTTGACAAGAAGAAGGGGGACTCAAATTGGATGAAGGACCCGTTCACCAGCCTCTTAGACAAGAACGGATTCTGGGTGCAGAACTGGCGGGTCGACCGGGAGAAGCGGCTTCTTCAATTTCTGGTGCCCATTTTTAGCCTGGATAAACCTACCACAATCGTGATAAAGTTGGCAAAGTGCAATTACTCAGCGTACTTGCACGGAAAGAAGGTCGGGTGGGGGATCATCGTCCACGAGCTGCAGCCCGGGAGGCTGTCAAAATTAGAGAAGCGAAGGGTTGCCCTCTAATCCCTTTCTTCTATCACTTGTATCCTCACCACAAGTGCCTCACAAATAGGGAGAAGGTGAGGTTGGAGAAACGCCCGGCGCAGGTGCTTCGGAATCCGGCACGGAAGCGAGCGGACAACCCGGGAAGAGAGGACAACCCGGACTTAGACGCGACCGAGGACGCGGACAAGCGGGGCGACCGGAGCGAGCCAGGCGGGCAAGAAGCGTCCCAACTGGATGAGGAGGAGAGGGGTCAACCAGATGAGGAGGAGAGGGTCAACCGGATGAAGAACAAGATGAGCGACGATATGGAGCAACTGGACAGCCGGGACAGGGACGAAGCGGATGAGCGACGAGATGGAGGAACCGGACAAGGACGAAGCGGATGAGAGAGGCCATCTCCGAACGCGCACCTCTCCCCTCCCCGGAAGAAGACGAAGACCCAGATAAAGACAACTCTGGTAAATGGCCGTGGCATTAGAGATGACTCGACGTTAGGCACCAGCCGCCGCCATAAGAACGTGAAAGTGAAGGCGAAGAGGCGATGGGAATCGAAACCGGAGGAGGAAGATGGCCAGGAAGAGAAGGAAATCGAGGCAGAGGAGCCAATCCGGGAAGCTGTGGAGGAAGTTTTGGTTCTCGCAGAGCCGGAAGAAGCATTCCCCCATCCGGTCAGGGAGGCAGTGGAGGCAGTTGCGAGAAGGTACGGCCCACTCCACAAGGCGATGCGAGGTGTGGGGAGCGCCCTCAAGAATACGGAGGTGGGCTAGAATCGGGATTTAGTCCAAAAATTGAAGAAGGAGATGGCCCAAACTCGGAAGGAGGTGGAAAAATGCCGGAAGGTGACTAGCAAGTTGGCCATCCTGGCGCTAGACCAGAAGGAGGAATTGAAGCAGCAGAAGGAGACAATTCGGTCTTGGGAGCAGCAAGACAGGACTACTCTCAAGGCATTGGGAAAGCTCTTCCAACTAAATGGGGAGGTCCAAACTAAGGTCCGGTTATGGGACGAGAAGGCGGTGGAATCAGGTACGGATGAGGCAGCTTGGGCAAAGGAGGTCGTGAAGGTGTATGCGGCCAATGTGGAAGAAACCCTGAAGGATTTCCAGAAGCTCGTGGCCGTGGTGCTCGCGAGATGTCCACCCGGACTCCACCCGGAAACAAAGGAGACCAGCAGGAAGAGAGGAGGCGTCGCTCCGGCAAGCAGTGAGTTATTGGTGCAGTTCCTTTTCTTGCAAGATGCTCCCGGGACAAAAGACATAGACCGGATGATAAGGGCCAGGAATTCCACCCTGGAACAGACCTCACAACCGGTACGGAGTCCAGATAATAGTCCCCCACGCAAGAGTTTGGAGCCCGTTCTGGTGGGCGACCAGCGGGAGGCAAGCTTGGCCGTGCAGATGAATCGGGAAGAGGCAGCGGAGACCGTTACCCAACCTGGGGGAGGAGGAACGAACTAAGGGGGAACCGAACACTAACCCAAGAGGTGAACCGGATGGAGCGCAGGGTGGCGAACCGGATGGCGGACCAGAGGAAGGACTCGGAGCCCTAGGAGGCAAACCGGAGGTGGAAGAGCAGGCAGAGGAGCCAGTGCAGGAGCAAGCGCAAGAGCGGGATTAGGAGCAGGCGCAGGAGGAAGAGGAAGACGAAGAAGATGAAGGGAATTGGGCGAGGGAAAACCTGAGTAAGAGAGCCGAAGAAGGCTCCGGTGACTCCAGCCCGGCTCCCTCAGAGCGCGCTGCGGAGGACAATGGCTAGGAAGAGCCAAGGGTGTAAGAATCCAGAGTCCGGAGTAACCGGGCCTGGTTAGGTTGAATAGCTTTTAAAGATAGGTAGGCCAAGCATTTTGTGCATATTGCTTTTAGGATTTAGACGCTTAAGTCCGTTTTAGGATAAGAACTGAACCGTGTGGGTGAGTTCCCTTGATTTCTAGATCCCGAGTTTGTAGGATCTGCGGGTTTTCCGGATCCGGGTGCTTGGGGCTCACTACTTATCAAGGAATGATTGTCATTCTTTGGGTCTTTTTGTGTACGACTGTTTTCTTTTGAATGACTATAGATGCAATTCCCGGAAAGCCGTGTGTGTGTGTGTGTGTTTATGGTTGTTTTATTGCTTGATATAGTGGTCCAATAAGTCCGTTGGTAACAGGGAGGACTAACCGAATTCCTGAATACATTCAATTTAGAGTGTTTAGGAAATTTCGGATCACGGGCTGCGGAGGAGGTTTCCCACTTCCCTCAACGCAATGAATAGAGCAGTGTACCTCTCCTCTACAACATCCAGGGCTACCCGGTAGTCAGGAAGATGTCTTCTACCGCGAGGATGGGGACCTCCTCTTGTGCCTCCCCGGATGGTCCTGCTTCCCGGGCTGGCTCCGTTCCCACGATTGGCCCCTGCCCCTGGTCTCCCTCGTTCCCGGATTCCTCCTCATCGGAGCCCTCTTCCTCGTCATCTTCTCTATCATCCTCTTCCGTGGGATGAGCTCCTCGGTTGTTCACGGGAGTTGTCTTCTTCCGGCCCTGACCCTTCTTCCGGAGTGGAGTAACCTCCTAAATATCCGGATCTTCCTTCCCGTTGGGCCCGAGGATCAGCTTCCTATTCCACTCTTGCTGCTCTTGGTTGCGCACTCGGGAGGGGCCTCCCTCATCCGGTTTGGGACCTGCTGCCGGATCTTCCTTCTTCTTCCTCCTCAGCTCCGGTTGCGGCCCTTCCTCCCCCGGTTGGACTCCTTCCGGGTCCTCCCTCCGTTTTGACCTCACCTCCTGTCGAGGCCTTGCTCCACCTGGTCGGCCTCCCTGCGGGTCCTCCCTCTTCTTTTGCCGCTCCTCTCGTTGCGGCCTGGCACCACCCGATTGTCCATCTTCCAGGCGGTCCTCCTTCTTCATCCTTCCCTCCTCCGGAATGACTCTGGCGCTACCGGGTTGCTCCCGCGCCGGATCTTCCCTTTCTTTCCGGCATTCCTCCCCGATGCTCTCCCTGTCAGTTTGGGGCGTCCTTGGCCGCTCTCTTCCCATCGGGTGGGCCATTTCCCTCTCCTCCGATTTCGGTGCATGCCTTGGCCGGTTCCCTGCTTTTCCCGGATGCGCCGCCTTCCTCTTGGCCGGACTTCTCTCTCCCGGAATCGGAGGAATCTCCAGCCTCTTCTTCTCCTGTTCCGTAATGCATCCGTGCTGCTCGTACAGGTGATAAAGGACAGGGGCAAGCGCGCAACCCTTCTTACTTCTGAGACTCGTTGCCATTCGTTTGGCATTCCGGTGCACTAAAAAGCCCCAGTTGATCTTCTTCCGGTAATGCAGCGCGGAGAGGATGTCCTTCGCCAGCGTGACCGTGAGGGTGGTGGGCTTCTCCGGGTTGGGGATAAGCACCACGAATTCGAGAAGACGCTGCTCCCAAAGATTCAGGAAATCCCCCACCTTGAATCCATCGTGATCTGAGAGGAAGCTGAAACGCTTCTTCACCCACTCCAAGTCTCCTTTGTTGCCGAGCTCCAGGTCTTGGTCCGTCTCTGGGAAGCCATACGTGTAACGCCAGTGCTCTTGGGTCCAATTCCCGTACTTTGCCCAGATGTAGCTCGACCGGAAGGCTGGCGCCATAGCTCCGCCCTTAATCTCCGCCAACATCTTTGTGTCCTGCACATCCCACACCCTGCGAAAGAGCCCTATGCATCCTATGGTCGTGAGGTCCGTGACCAAATCCTCAAAATCCTCCGACTCCTGTGGAATGGCTGGAAGCACTCTCTTCTCCGGGATTTTGGACCCTGACTCCCTGCGCGCCATAGCCGCGGCCTCCGGATGCACCTCTCTCCTCCTCCGTAAGTTGCACGCCTCTCTTTCCGGGTGCGCTCTCTCTCTCTTCCGTGATGTGCGCCTAACTTCCTGGAGCCCTAGCGCCTCACTCCTCGGGTGCGCACTCCCTCCCTTCCGTGAACTCTGCCTAATTTCCTGTCGCTCACTCTCCTCAATTTCCGAGCGCTCTCTGTTCTCTCCCTTCGGACACACACTTGGAACCTTAACACTATCCGGAAACACAAAACAGGGTGCGCGAGGAGGGCTGGAGGAACCGGGGAAGAATGAATAGTGAGCTGCCCAATTTAAAGCGGTCCAAATAAAATTCCGGATCGTGGCCGGGTCTGTCAAGGGCCCGTCCCCCGATTCCCTATTTCCTATCCGGTATCCTGTCGGGTCCGCCGCCATTCCTAGTTCAGTAGCAAACACTTAAACGCGCGTGAGAGCACCACTCTCTCCGAATTAATAAGAAGACCATCATGGACGCTACTTCTTCTATTTATGGCGGCAAGGGTTACCCCTTACTGCCCTAAAAACCCGAACTGCCCATTTTTTAATAAAACGAGGTTTGACAGGGTTCTTATGGTAGCGTGCCTAGTGGCTGGAGGAAATAGTCGAGTCTAGCTCGATCCGATGAGTCGCTATGTGTTCAGGGATGCCTCGCTAATCTTTGTAAGAGAAGGCAAAGATATCTATGAATCCCTTGAATGGGAATTCAGCGCTGGCTCTGAGACTAACGCTCAGATTAGCGTGTAGCTTCAACATCTTGGGGTCGATAGCGGTACTGACATTGATGAGGTCAAGTCGATCCTCCTAGTTGTGATTCCAATGGCCAATGTCCATGAATCTTAGCTTGTCTTGTATTGGTGTCTCGTCTACCAAAATTTGCTCCAAGCCGTTGCAAAATTCAATGCTGCTCAGTCGTAGTAGCCGCAGCAGTCGGGTTTGTCCTAGTCTGGTCGGGTGTCGACTCAGTACTTAGGAAATTCCAGTCAATTGTGCCCACAGTGTGAAGGGTCACGTCGGAGGCGACCAAGATTTCCTCCTCCTCATCGGTGATGCCTTCCACAAAGTTGTAACATACTAGCACATGTGGTGTAACCGCCTCATACCCTAATTGTTGATTGATTTTGACGGTCTTGACGGTGCCGTTGCCCATAATTTAGACCTCGTTGTTGCCCCAGTTGTGTATGACTTTGGCGTGTCGGAGCCATGGTCGATCGAGTAGCATCCGGTTTTCCGATTTGACTGTCGAGTAGTCGATGACTATGAGAGTGACGATGTAGGGGATGCCATGAATAAAAGTATTAACATCCCGTATCAATCCTTTGGGCCGTGCTATGGTGCCGTCGGCCATCTTGAAGTTGAACGGCGCGGGAGAGGGCTTGGAAAGTCCTAGTCGCCGGAGTTTGTCTTCGGTGATCACATTTACTCCGGATCTGCCATCGATCAGAACATTGTCCACCATGTTCTTGATGACTGAGACGAAGATTACCAGCATGTGTTCATCGATAACTGCTGCAGTAGCTATCTTCACGTCCTCCATAATTGAAGATAGCGACTCCGGGGTTGACAATGGGCCGATTTGAGTCAGCCGGTCCCGAACAAGTGTATTAAGGGTTGGGGTTAACTAAAGTAAATCGCGGATGGACATCTGCAATCCGCAATCTTGCAGTTAGTCGAGGATCTGTTGTACGATGGTGTCGAATGGGATGTTGTCCTGCTCGACCGAGGCCAAACCTGTTGGGCAAGGTCGTCTCGAAGGGTTATCGTTTGGTGCAGTAATGCATCCACGTCCGAGTCGGGTGAGACTGAGTCTTCACTCGACTTTGGGTCTTTAGTGGAAGTCGTTTTTTCCAACTCCGCTTGGAGTTGACGAACATCCTACATCATTTGATCACGTAGTAGTTCCTGGAAAGTCCAATTGGTTGTCTCCGTGGTTTTATCAGTACTCGACTGCTCTGGGGTCGACAGACTTTTGGTAATCGCTACGACAGTCAGAACGCCAAGTGTAGTGTTCGGTAGTTCTTCAATGACGACTGAAGACATGTTAGGCTTGTTCTCCATCTGTTGACTAAGGAATTTGACCACCTTCGGATCCTTGAGCATAGAACACATATGTGTCGGGTAGTCCAGGGTTTTTCAAAGAGAACATGGGAATATCCGTCGTAATGTGCCATCCCGGGGCGGTCGATCCCTCAATTCGGATGTAGTCGACACTCGTGTGGCTGCTGCTACCGGGATTGTCGCATTTGTCGCTACACGCCTTTTGCCAATCTTGGTCTTTGGGTTGAGCCAGCAATCGCGTTCGGGAAGGCCTGTCTTCTGGCATCGGTTGCAGAATACTCACTTCGTGGTCTCGGCTTGCTCGGTAGTTTAGGTCAAGTCAGGTTCCTTGGAGAGTCCGCTTTCTGCAAACTTGGCCGACTACTTGGCCTTGAATTAGTGTCAATCTGGGTAGTCCGACTGTGGCTACGTGCAAATTCTTCAACAAACCAACTCGGAAATTTCTTAGTAGGAAATTATCAGCCGGAAGGACCTCAAATTGGTTGGCGAGTATCATCATCCGCTCAGAGAAATCGTCAACCGACTTGTTGGCATCATGTTTCATACGATTGACGATTTCTCTGAGCGGGTATGCTTGGTTGTCATTGTCGATATCCTAGTAGCGGTGTTTGAAAGCACCAAGAATGCCATGTAACTCTTAGTGTGGGTAAGACGTTCGTTGAGTCGAGAACCAGTTGTAGTTGGCAGCGTCGACTAGCGAGTTTGTTAGTCTGGGTAATGGTATGGAGATGACTGAGACCGACACAGGCGAGCAAAGCTGCCTAATCAGGGAAGACAAGGGAGGCAAGTAAGTAGTTATACGGTCATGTTATAAGTAATCAGTAAGTAGACTTGGTTGAGTGAGTATTTTCAGACCGAAGACGTGCAGTGGTTCCCAAGGAAGATATATGTTTATATTTATATGCACTTAGGTCACTCTAGCATATGGTCTTGGATTACTTTGGCGTATTTGGACTCCCTGGAGGTCAGACAAAGTAAGAGAAGAATATGCTATTGATGAGGTAGTTAATTCGCTAAGTATGTATACAGGATTTGGTAAGAGTCTAGTTCATAGATGTCCTTGGTGTCATTGAATGGTGAGTGTTTTGAAGATAGAAAAACAGGTGTTAAGTGAGTTTGACTTGTGCATAAGGAGGAGGAGATCAAAGCAAGGACGGCTTGGCACAAGGAGTAGTTAGAGAACAGAGAGACAAGTCCTAAGTACTTATACTAGTGTTAGCAAGAAGGACAGAAGACATGGTATCCCAGTCTTCCAAGTGAGATTGCAACAAAGTAATATCAGTAAAGTAGACAGAATAGTGGACAGCAAGAGATTGTAAGAAACATACGTTTATTCCAAAGGATGTAATAGTAGAATTGTACAGTAAAGAGTCTAAGTCCGAGGAACTATGTTAAACAAAGGATTTGAACCCATGTATTACATAAAGGTACAACCATGCAGTCCATGCTTAACGAGTATACAAGGAGTGACCTACTGGTGTAAGACTTGAGCATAATAGCCAAATTACTCATAAGTCTCAAAACCAAGAAGTGATTCTTGCCTGTCTTACAAATACTCTTATACTTAAGCCTAGACCCGCTATCTAAGCTAATCACTGCCAATTCCACCATCCTCCAATCCCTTGTCCGTGGCGGCCGTGTGTCTTGGTCCAGTAATAGAGTTTCCAAATAACGCTATAATAATAACAGCGTATGTTTCACCATTCAAAGTAAGGGCATTGAAGAATGGATGGACATGAGTAATGGCACACTTACCTTCTTTGTAGGTAAGCATAGCTACGGGTTTTCGAGCTATTGTTCGAGTTGGAAGTACTGTTGCTGGGTAGGAAGGCTGCGGCTGAATCTGGGCTACAGGTACCAAATAGGCCATCAACCGGGGGTTGTACATCGCGCACTGTTCAGTGAAGTGACCGTAGGAACCACAAGATGTACACATGGGTAGTGTGGGTTGGTACTGGTTGACGGTCTATAGGACCGATGGCTGGGAAGCTATCGGTTGACTGTAAGTATTCTGTGATAGAGGCTTGGTGTAGGCCTGTGAGAATGATGGTTGGTTGTTGGACTGATTAATGGAGATGCCTATTGCGGGCTGGTTTTGGTAACTAGGTGGTAAGCTAGTCCTGGGTGTCGACACTTGGCGGTTTGTAGTTTCGACTACCCCCGACTATTCTAAGTTTAAAAGATTCAGCTCATGAGTATGTACAACCCCCGGTTGATGGCCTATTTGGTATAAATGGGTCGTACATATTTTGTACAAACCGGGGGTTGTATATCGCGAATATATTCGTACATACTCATGACCTGAATATTTTGTACATCATGAATATATTCGTACATACTCATGAGCTGAATATTTTGTACATCATGAATATATTTTGGCAAAATGGGTCGAGCTGCTACTGGGTCGCGTCTTTGGGTAGATTGAAAGATCTCTCTAATCCTATCGACTAGGTCAGTCACGAAGTCTTCTGGGCCAGTCGGGTATCGGTTGTCGTTTTAAGGTGTCCCTGGTGGACTATGCATTTGACCAGGAGAACTGGGTTCCTGGTGAAATGTAGCGAAATTGTCCTGTAAACCTGGTTGGGATTTCGAGTGGAGTTGCTCAGACGCCAGGGTCTGGTTTGATAAGAGACATGGAAGGCAGGAGTCTAATTCTTCCCTATTACGACGTAATTGATATATCTCTATCTGACTTTGATGAGAAATGATGAGAGGGTCAGTGGTGTACCTTACTAGTCTCTTATACGCACTGGAGGGTCGTTGTGATAAGTTGAGTGGGTCTTCTAGAACCCTATGCGAAGAAGGCGGGTTGGACATCGTCTGGAACGCCACACTTGGGTGGTTGAACTGATGAACCGTGGTATACATAGTCGGTAGTATAGCCAGAGGTCGGGTCGGGACAGTCGAGATGCCTGGTGCCATTGGTACGGAAGTTTTGTGAAAAATGGTACCTTCGAGGGTATCCATCATTCCTTGTGTGAATTCCATGTAGTGTTGTAGGGATGGGTCGGTAGAGGTCGATGGTGGGACTTGCCGCCTATTGTCGTATGTTGTTCGGGAATCCATTTCCGGGGTAGTATCTCGTACTACTGCTGGTCGAATGGTCTCTGATTGCAAGTTTCACCATTCCCAATAGAAATGGGGGTTAGTAAGCTGGTCGGTGGTTAGTTCTAGTGGCAACGGTGAGCCGATGGCACCTGTACGCGGTCCTGTGATAGTGGTGACCTGGCAGTTCACAGATCTAGATCTAGATTTGGATCTAGATCTGAGATCATTTGGATCTGGCTGGTAGGGGCCAGGCTCTGAGATCCGCTTTGCTAGCCTTTTGTGTGTGTTTAGTCGGTAGCGCTTTGGCATTGTTATCCTCTTCCATAGACTACATTTACAGATTTGTGGTTAGAAGCATTATCGATTGTTTACACACAATGATCTCCAAGGCGTTTTGCAAATAGCCATACTCTGTAGCCTCGGGTCTATAGCTTGCTTAGAACCGTGATGTTTGTGTAGGAAGCTGATGATTGCTGTTTCCCAGGTACGTATAGCGCCTAACAATAGTCAATATATCCGAATACTGATTAGACTGACAGAAAGGTTGGTTTGTGAGCTGAACTTTGCATAGTCACCAAATGTTAAAGTGGTTTTCTAGGAACCGACCTTACAATGTGATGAGACTACTTCTCGCAATAGCACTCGAATTTAGACTAATAATTAGAGATTGAGAGGAGTGGGAAGAGAGGTTTAGATGAGGAAGGATCTACTGTCGATTGGAAGTAGCGCTAATATACTGCAAGTCGACTCTGCAACCAACAGACTACTACAACAAGCCAGGATTCAAACATAATAATTGATACAAGAAAAGAAAATAACACTACAGTCTAGTAGCATACTACCATAACTAGAACACATATGAAGATTGACACAAGGAGAATACAACTGTTGTTGCTAGTAAGGAAGATATACCAAAATGAATAGCAACACCCCCTTCAAAGAGAGGGGAATTAAATATAGTTGGCTGGTCTGACAGTAGTGTCAGACCTGGTTGCCCGGATCAGTTGGGTGGACCAGTCTATACCCCCATGTCCTACCAAGTATCGCCAACCAGGTCTATACCTACCGGGTATAGACTAGCCTACACTTAGCCATATGAATATTCGGTTAACAAAGCTCAATGTTCTCGGCGACCCGACGATTACTTTGTGTGTCTTATCGATTGTATTGATCACATGTAGTTATCGTCAACTCGACGATAACTTTGAGGCGATGGAATATTTTATAATGCTCAACAGGTTATCGTGGGGTGGACAATAACTTTGAATTTATTGTTATTAGGATGACAAGCTCAAGGTTATCAGCAACTTGACGATATTTTGTTGCACATCTTCAAATTGAGGATGAATTCTAGATTACCGTCAGGTCAATGATAACATTGACCTTCCTATCAAATATGTGTCACACTCAATGGTATAGTCGGGTTGGCGATAACTACCATGACATAGACAATATGAAGATTCACACAATGTTATCATTGACCCGACGATAATTCTTAGTGTGTTGTCATCGTGAGGGTGAGCTCTCAGTTATCGTCAACCCGACGTTAACCTTGAGCAAATCTGCATATTGACTGTGACCTTTGAGTTATCCTCAACCCGACGATAGCACGCATAAAATCTAGAATATGTTCCGTCCTTTTCGGCATGAATATGGGACCGTGGAGAATTGACTAATTCTTTGTTCGCAAACAAAGACTTTGACTGAATAGAACAACAATCGACTCCGATGACTCGTTGAGTTGCACTTGCAATCTCAAACATTGATTGATCTATATGCGATGCTTGCAAGAACGACACTAGCAACTATATAGAGTGGAACCCAAGGGATTTCAAATCTAACTAGGAATATTGATGAACTCAGTCGCTTCTTCCTAAAAAATCAGTGTTGTGTACAAGCAGGACCCATAATCTTCGCGGAAAATAGAACAAGGTACCATTGTGCGGGTCTGTGACAAGTAATAAAGAGACAAAAAGAAACTAGCAGCGCGGTTGTGCACGAAGAGGAGAACGTCCACATCAAGATGCAGTGAGACCAAACACATTCTTCCGCTAAGATTGGCCACAGAAGAAATGAGGCGGGAATTCTCAATTTCAAATGCTTCGGAATCCACGGCGCCTACCAACATTTAATGCTCACATTCTCTGCCAATGTTGGAGTGCCGATTTATGTGTCGCTTCTTAAAAACTTCAAGATCGTAAAATTTGGATGTAATATAGCAGACCAAAAAGGCCTCGTCCGGTTATAGTTAAATTTGACAACACTATTGATTTCAGTTTTTTGTCACGGGAATTACGATTAATTGATTTCTGCATGGAATTTCGTTTAATTTCTTCAATATATAAAGCCCAGATTCTATGCTTTTGTCCTTCTCAGCGTCCATTCCTTAAAATCTAGGGCGGAAGGCTCTGAGTTAGGTTTAAGGGGTCAGAATAGAAGAGAGAAAACGAATATTACTGTTTCGGAGATTTGTCTAGAGTCCAGTATTGTTTTTTTAGGGTTTAGGGTTGTTAAGGGGGTTTTCTAGGAACCGACCTTAAACGAATGAGACTACTCTGCACAAGACTACTCTACTCTAGACTAGTCAAGAGAGAGTGAGAGGAGTAGTAAGAGGTTTCTAACGAAGGAGAAGGTACTGTCGACTAGGAAAAAGCATCAGTATGCTAGTAAGTCGGCTCCTGCATACCCACAGACTACTGCAACTAACCAAGATGCAACCACAAAGAGCGATACAAGAGCAGTAAATGATACCACTACAGTAGTAGTCTAACATACTAGTGCGCACATGAAGGTCTACAACAAGAATGAAGTACAACTGAGGTTGCCAGTAATGAAGATGTACAAAATGTATAGCAACAACTCTCTCAACGAGAGAAGAAGTACATATAGGAGACTGGTCTAACAGTGTGTCAGACTGGTCGACCGGAATATTCGGGTCGACCAATCTGTACCAGCCTGTACTACCAGGTATCGCCTGTCGGGTCTATTCCTGCCGGGTATAGACTAGCCTACTCTTAGTCTAAGGGAATATCCAACGAATATTCGGTTAACAAGGGTCTAGGGTTTAGGGTTTAGAGTTTACAATTGAACATATAGGTATATTATATGATATACCTCGAATAGATGTATTAAAGTGATATACCATCGCGGTAATGATATCAAAAATGCTTCCATGCTTGAGATATATTTATAAATCACTATCTAATATAGCACACATACATTATATCGACATATTTGAAAAGCCGATGTTCACATAAGCCATTCATGAACCTCTTCACTTTAATTTTTTTAGAAATTTACCCCTAAAAGCCCAAAAGGTCTTGGACCAAACATAGGTGACTATGTTATAATATGTGCCTTCCATATGTGCCTTCCATATGACAAAGTTTGGTTCAATAAACAAAATGTAGAGCAAGTCTCTACATATTATCCGTGGAGTCAAAGTTCTAAATGTAACTTAAGATAGTTTCTTAAAGAATTAAGAAGAATTAAACTATGAAAATTTGTATAAATTCTAATTTTCACTTTCAGAGTTTAGAATTTAGCATGAATTGTTACATTTGGTTTGTCTACTATAAACCTCAAAAAGGAAAAATAAATGATCGGAGGATGATCAGTAGTTTCCCAAAATATCAAATTTTGTAATACTAAGACAATATTGAAAAAATTTACTTTGAAAAAATCTCCCGGGTGGAGCTTAACTCTTAACGATTGACCTAATTCAAATTGGTTTGAAAGGAGATTTAATTTAATATTATAAAATAATATCACTTACAAAAAAAAATTCAAAAAAGAATTCTTGGCAGCCCATTAGATTTTGACAGCGAACAAAAATTGGTTGTTATGGTGTTTTTAAGTTTGAAAAGGACGGGGGGAACCGAGTGTGAAGGAGATAACCTCTTCAACACATGTGTTTTCCAATGGCTTCATGACCTAGGGGGCATCTGGCCATAGTCATTACAAACAGACATTTTCAATACGCCGGCCCCATCAGAAGACCAAAGTTTATATCTTACAAGACTTTATTCAAATTTGAAGTCATACATCCTCATAAATTTGTTATTAATGTGTTGAATTGGTAATTTCTGATATCTTTTCTGTTTCTTTCGAAATAGTGACCCTAAATACCTAAATGCTTATAAAAATTAATGCAGAAGTTGTAAATATCTTCAAGAAGACTTAATAAATACAATTATTCCTACAAGTTCATGAATATTTCAAGTAATTTGGATTTTCTTACGTAAGAAAATTATTCACAAAATTCACCGGTCTGTTCCTGTACTTAAAAGAACTCAACTCATAAATGTCATAAGAGATGCATCCAATGGCATGTATTTATAAAAATAAGTGAACAACTTGTAAATACTTTTTTAATATCCAATCCATTTTTTCATGCAAGTAATATAAGAATGTTTACGTAAAAATATTTATATCAATTATTGAAAATTCAAGGGTAAATTGTTGTACTTTAACAAACCCAACGCATAATTGTCATAGACTTTGCATCCGAAAGCATGAAAAAATAGGAAAGAACTTGTAAATACATTCATGATGTCAAATCCATTTCTGCCTGAAATTCATGCCACTATTTTAAGTGTTTTTTACGTTAACCCCTAAATGCCTAGAGCTTTCTTTAAATTTGGCAGTTTTGCAAAGGTACATTATAAAATGTAACTAAGAGGGATATTTTTGGGTGTGCTAGAATGTGAGCCTGGGAGCGTGAGCCTGCAAGCTTGTGAGCTACAGAGCCTACATTTTTTTTCACTTTTTTTCAGTTATTTTAGGTAGACCTATGACTGTGGACTTTGAATTTTAGGCATTATTTGCTAACAATTTTGGAGGCAATATGAAAGAAATGAGAGCGATGTAGACAAATTGTATGTCAAGATGTTTAGTTGGGCAAAATTATTAAATGTGTGAGATTTAATGATAATAAAAATGAATGTAGCAATCTAATGTCAAGTCAAGAGTTGTATAAAGCAATGCAATTTGTTAGAATTTATAAAATGTAAGACTATCAAATGAATTGGTGTTTAGGAGTTCATAGCATATTGTTCAAATTTGAAGACCAACATGTGAGTAGTTTTAAAATATGTTTTCCAAATTCAAATGTAGTATGAAAAAATATAATGTATAAGAAATTATGAAAAATACTTTGCATTGAATTAGAATGATTGAGTAAGAGTGAAATCATTCAAATTCAAAGAGAATGAATGCAATAAAAGAGGTTGTAAATCTTTTAGTCTCACTACAATGCAATCAAATACAATCGTGTCACGGAACACATAACTGTATTAATACTTGAAAATGTAGCGCTCTTGCAAAGCATCAATTGAAGCCGTGGAACTAGATGATGTGGACATACTCCTTTATGCCACTTCAATCACTAATCGATGCCTCACCATCGTACTGATTTGCTTCATGATTCACAAATTATAAAACACAAGCAGAAACAAACATTAGGCAAGGAGCAGGGTTAGAGATACGCTGCTCTGTAAACTGTATGGCAATAACTTTTTGCATAAGACGGCAACGTGAAGGGTTTAGGGAGACAAGGAAAGAACTCTGGAGTATAAAAGAAAGGACGGTGAACTTGAGTGTGTAATGAGATGGAGTATTTCTAATGTTAATTTGGGAGTAGAGTTAAATATCCAATATCTCTCAATTTGCAAATCATAGTTGGGATAAATTACAATTGTGCTTTATTGTACAAGGTCATAAAGAGAATGAAATGCAACACTTTGATACCTCTTTGAGAAAATCATCTCCGAATGCAAGGTTGGCAACCACAACCAACTTTCCCAACTTCACATCCATCATGTTTGTTTTGTCTTTTATCGCTGCACACATAGCTACAGCAATACTTCTAGAAAAAATTTGTCGTAAGTCTGTCTGCTCATAGTGCAATGGATTAGTGGCATCTGCAGCAACAACGATCTCGTGCTAACCGTAGACAAATAAATGAAGCATAGTTAGAACCTTCCATTGGATTATTTTATTACAAAATAATCAAGTTGAAATCAAATGGTGAAAGAATGTACATATCCAAAACATAAAGGCAATGAAGTAAATGAACACCTCGAGTGTGAGCAAGTACCAAGAACATCTTTGGTTGTTCTAGCACTTCATAATTACCACTAGTATGAGAAGTTCATTGAACATATCCAATGGCATTACTCTATACTTCGTGACTCTGTATAAGGTGTAAACAACACTAGTTTTCACGTGAGAATTTTCCGCGTGCCTAATTGAATATGCACCGACCACAATGATTATTATTGTCGATAACAATTTTATAGTGATATTCAAAACTCACTAATACAAATAATTCTAATGGAATAAATTTGTTATCAAGACCAAAGGTATGATGTTCTAAAACCACCACCCCCTTGCCAAATTATGACATCTAGACCTTTCTATGGGCCACCACATTTGAGACTCAAAACCGCCAATTTCACTATTCAGGTAAACCAATGGCATGCCAAAAATTGTGAAGAAATAGTTGGTGGTTTTGTGTATCATTGTAATTGAAAATTAGTACCACATGGTGTAGACGTGGAGAAACGTAGATGTCTGATTTGGGTGACGAAGTTCTTTTGACTTCAAGAATTTGTATCAAATTGAATATTGGGAATTAAATTGCAAAACATTGTGCATTCCGTGAGAAAATTTCTTCAAAATGGCCGAAAAATATTTCTCATAATAACCTTGTTAAAATGATGTCATATTTCTGAAGTTGGTGGTTTAGAGACATCCTACTTTACTTGTTGATGTCATGCATAACTTGCAAGACCACACCTATTTGTCTTTAGGTGTGAAAAATGATTGAATCAACTGAGTAGTGCCATCATTCTTTGTTACTATGCAACCTCTAAATGAGATTCATCCAAGAAAATCTGTTGTGGTTGCCATTGCACACAAAAAACATCATATTGATATACTCACACATCTCTGGTATAGCTTGGAAGTATTTGTTGAATTTTACATTTTCTTCATTCCGTAGCGGTCCCTATGTGACCTTGTCCTCTTCAATGACTGCTTGAGCATCACCTTGCTCATTAGCAAGAGAGACATAAAATACCGCTGCACTATTTCAATACCCATGAACAAACTCTTTTTTGAGTTTTATCAAATTGCGCAAAAGAGTAGGCTTCACCATAGGCATCAAAATCATACAACAAAATGGAATGTGATGCCGAGAGGTATGCATGGGTTAGAGTCAAAGGTTTGCGCTTGTAGCATCCGCATCAAACTTCTGGCGGCTCTTGATGATATGCTTGTTGGCGCCCAATACCACCTCATTTTCATCCATGCCTTCCACCTTCTCATCAGTTGCATCTTCATCTCTACCTCCTAAAGAAAGTTGAACACCAAGACTATCATTAAAAGAATGTGGCCTTTGAGTTGGGAAGACAGCCTATTAGAATGTATATCAAAGAGAATTAGCTATTCATAAGAAAGATCGTTCGACAGTACGACGCTATGACAAGAACCTTTTGACATTTAGCACAAGCAATCATACGATGACCATCACAATCAACATCACTTCCACATGCACAAGTGTGTTTGAATGAAATGGACATGACCAAGACTACAATCATTGGTAACTACAAATTGGTCACATGAAGCGGTTACAGGGTAAACATGAACCCAAATGAGCATAAACAAGATAATTTAGCAAGCAACATCACCATCCTGAGCAAGTGACGTGCAATAAGGGTGATCACAAACTGTCAATTACCCCATGTCTCCAAGGTTGAATAAACTTATGATCATCAAGATGAGGCTCCAACATGCGCTCAGTACAAAGGGCTCATCCCTAGCCAAGTGATTTGATCAAAATCAATTTGCACTAGCCCCCACGGGGACTACAAATCCAAGTCCAATTTGAGCATCATACCAACTCAATCACAATGACACGCACCACGGCAATGTCACTACTATAAACATGGGCCATGACCAGCATCCAAAGCTCCATTGCAAGCAACAATAAGATATTTTGGAAACCAGTTTTTTTCACTGCAAACTTTGGATATTTTTAACAATACATGTGAAAAAAAAATTAATTTTTTTTTGGCATTGTATCTTAGAGAGTAATTTACAAATTTTTACATGTAGAAATTTTTTCAAAAAATTAATTAATTTTTCTTAAACTATCAATTTGGGTGATTTCTAGAATCCAGATCAAGAAAGGCTGGGCTCATATGGAGTCTCGGCCCCGAGGATGCATTCATAGTTCCCCCTTTAATCAAGTT
Source organism: Pohlia nutans (assembly GCA_022496805.1). Lineage (NCBI taxonomy): Eukaryota > Viridiplantae > Streptophyta > Bryopsida > Bryales > Mniaceae > Pohlia > Pohlia nutans. Next base: position 3,698,266 of record CM040106.1, on the reverse strand, counting down.
GCCTATCATCACGATGTGAAATTTTTATTTTTATTTTCAGTTTTTTCAATTTTTAAACAAGCAATTTAGGTGATCTCTAAATCAAAGTGTTACGCCGTAGATGTGGTCTTAGGCCTAAGAACTCACTTTCATCCCAACCTCTTGATCAAAGTCTTAATATTTTGTTGTAGATCATGCATGCTTTTTTGTACATGAAGAATTTTTTTTATTTTTGACAAAGTTGTTTTTATTAATAAGCCCCTCTCCCACCCCAACCTATCGATTGCATCCGTGATTTTGAATTTGTACAACTATAGACAATTTCACCACGACGCGCATCCGGGCCATTTTACCACCACAGCCTAGAGTCGACACTAATACCCCAAGTCCCATCATGAGCATCAACAAGACAATTTTGCACACATTATGACCGCAAGGAGCACGTGATGCTAGTAGGGTGAGTCCATCATGAGGAGTATTGCACAACCCAAAGTTTATTGAAGAAATTTGATCAAGTGAATGGAGCTTCAATAAGCTCTCGATACCGAGGGCTCATCCGTGATCTACGAGTTTGATCAAAAAACAATTGACATGAGCCCCCACTGGGTTTAGAGACCCAAGTCTCGAATGAACAGCAACACAAACACGATCATCGCAACGTGCACCCGAACCACATCACCACCAGGGTCCAGGACCCAAATTAACACCCCAAGCCCAACGACGAGCATCTACAAGATAATCTTCCATACAACATCACCGCAAAGAGCACGTGACGGCAGCGCAAGTAGGGTGAGCTCAACATGACGAGTACTCCACAACCTAAAGTTCTTCAATAACATTTGATGAAGTGGATGGGGCTCAAATGAGCTCTTGGCACCAAGGGCTCATCCTTGGCCTATTGGTTTGATTCAAAGCAAACTGATACAAGCTCCTATTGGAACTAAAAATGAAAGTTGTGGTTTAAAAAGACTACCAACACGATCACCTCATCACACACCCCAGCTAAGTTACCACCATAGCCAAACCATCATTACATGCCCTAAGATGAGCATCAACAAGATATTTATGCACTCATCACCATTACTGTGATTAAAAATTCAAATGTAGAATTTCCAAAACAATCAACTCGATCACCATGAAATGCACCACTGCTACAACACCACCACGGCCAAAGGCATAGAGTAGCAAACTAAGCCCAAAACCTTCAAGACCCAAAACAAGCATCATCAAGATAATAATGCATACATCATCATCAAGATGAGCACTTGACGAGTTGACGGCAATGCAAGTAGGGTTAGCTTGTCGTGACGAGTACCTCTCCACCAAGAGTTCATATAAAAAATTTGATCAATCGGATTGAGGCTCCAATGGACTCTGAATACTGAGGGCATATTCATGACCTAATACTGACTTGATGAAAACAAAATTCACCAACCCCCACTAGGACTAGACATCCAAATCCTGAATTTGCAAGATCACTTGCACAAACACCATGACGTTCACCATTTGAAACAACGCATACCAATTGCAAAGACGCACACCGCGGCCAAGAGCTCATACCAGCATTCCAAGACCAGCACAAGCATCATAAGATAAATATCCACACAACTAAATGACGAGGAGCACTAGATGACAACGCCATTAGGGTGTGCTTGTTTTTACAAGTACCCTACCTCTAAGAGTTCATAATAAAAATTTGATCTACTGGATGTGGTTTTATATAATAAGCTTTTGGTGCCGTTGCTCATCTGTGGCCTAGTAGATTGATAGAAAAAAATTACACTAACTTTCACTGGGACTAGAAATCCAAGTCTAGAATTGGCAAGACTGCAAACACGATCACCATGTCGCATACCACGGCTACAACACAACCACGGCCAAGGGCGCAGTCTAGCACTCCAAGCCCCAAAACCCGAAGCCCAAACACAAGCACCATGAAGATAATCATTCACAGAACATCACCACAACAAACACGTGACAACTGCACGAGTAGGATGAGTTTGTCGTGAAAACACTATAACAAAACATGGTAAAAAAATTGCACTCAAAATTGATTGTGGTTCTTTTTGCCACGTTTTTGTAGAGGCCCACAATGCGCACAATCACTGTTTTTTGCACTTTCTGAGTATAAATTTTGGAACTTTGGGGCGTGTAATATACCATTGGAAATTTATTTTCAATACTTTTTCAATGGTATGTTACTCGCCCCAAAATTCAAATTTTTTTGGTTAGATATTGCAAAAGAAGTATACAACCACTACGCATGCATACACAAAAACGTGGCAAAAAGAACCACTGTCAATTTTGAGTGCAATTTTTTTACCATGCTTTTTTATAGTGCAAGTACTGTTCTATTCACAATTCATACATTGAGTATGATCAAGTAGAATGGAGCTCCAATGGGCTCTCTGTATTGAGGGCATATCCACGGCTTGATATTGGTTTAATAAAAAGAAAAATTCACCAGTTGCTACGGGGACTAGAAATCCAAATCCAACATCTTCAAGGTCACGATTACAATAACCACATTGCACAGCACGGCCACGACACAACCTTGGCCATAACACAACCTCGTTGCAGCGTCGACATAGTTCAGATGATGTACAGTGACTGTCAAAACTGATCAAACATTTGCAAACACTTCATTCAATCCTTGGTGGACAAGAAATGAACACATAAAAATGGAGCTGGTAATTTTATTAACATACTATGTAATAAATAGTACATATTAGAGGAAATACGCCTTCCATATTAGAGCTCTAAACAGATTGAGAAAAATCCAAAGTCCACCTAGGCATTTGATCAGTTTTGCCAACCCATGAAAGATGATCTCTCAATACTTTGTCCACCTCCCTTTTGCTGCTTTTACAGCTGCAATTCTATGTGGCATACTTTCTACAAGCCTCCTACAATCATCTGGTGTAATTGAGTGGAAAACTTCTACCACACGATCCCATAATTCTAATAATCCATTTGGAGGTCTCTCATATTGATTGAGTCTCCGTTTGAGAATTGACCAAAGGTGTTCAATGGGATTCAAATCAGGCGATTGAGCAGGCCAAGGTAGAAGAGCAAAAGGTTGCCGTGAGAACCACTCTTGAAGCATCTTTGTTGTGTGAATGGGAGCATTGTCTTGTTGAAAGATAACACGAGAACGGTCTAAGTTGAACTTGGAAATTACCCTGTGGACATTTTCCTCTAGAATGTCACGATAACGAATCTGATTAATGCGCCCCTCCACTTTGCATATCAATCCAGGTCCATGCATGCACATACACCCCCAAACCATAATCCCTCCACCTCCATGTTTCACTGTTTGACTGATAGTTCGTTCCGAAAGCGGCATCGCCTCTCGTGTCCAACACCAAACTCTTCCGTCTGAGTTGAAGCGGTTGATTTTACACTCGTCTGAGAAGATTACTCGACTCCAATCCTCTATGGTCCAGTGTTCGTGGACACTAGCGAACTCTAAACGTGCCTTTACATTTTTGAGAGAAAGATGTGGTTTTTTGACCTTTGTTTGCGAACGTAAACCAGCTCTATGAAGTGCACGTTTGATAGTATGAGAGCTCACTTTCACTCCCAATACTTGTTGCGAAGACCTTGCTAAATCTGCACAAGTACCCACTCTTCCCCTCACCATTTCTAATACACACCTTCGTTCCTGTGCTCTATTCAACTTTCGAGGTCTACCTCCACGCAAGCGGTTTACATCTGAAACATGTACCTGACGAAGGTTATGAACACTTCCCACACTCACATGCAAAGTATTTGCTATCTCCCTATGTGAATATCCTCTCTGGAGCATCGAAACTATGTTATCTTGAGTTTGTCGAGATAATGCTTTGGGCATCTTGAAACACTAAAGAAGAAGGCCTATACAGTAGCAATAATTGTGTATACAGCTATCAGAGACTAGAGAATTCAAAGTTCTATGAGTGCCAGTGGAAGATCTCTCACAAATCTGTGCACATCACTTCATGAGATATTGCATTTCATGGAGTGTCAAAAGTGATCAAATGAGAGAGATGGTCACTAACCATCCATCTGTCCACACAAATGCATTGCCATCTGTACAATTACGTTGATAAGTATCTCAGCTTATAATAGATTGTGATTAACCTCTAAACCAGAGCATGCCACTTGCCAGATTGCAATTAATGACAATCGAACTTGTAATTATCCAATGTATGATCAGTTTTGACAGTCACTGTATAATAGCTTTAAAGACATGCCAGAAAATTTCCCATCGTGAAGTTCAATTTTGACCATGACTATCTCAACATTAAACAAAAACATTTGCAAATTAAGAAAATATGAAGATGGTCCATTTACTGCCAAAAAAGATAATGCACGCTATTCTTGTACAAATGAAACACTCTCAAACTCCTCAAAATCTCAAAGTATCTCTTCCTTCACTTAGACCTGTGCACGGCTATCTTCCTTTGACATTATGTCCATTGCAAATTTTTAAAGGTCCTAGTGAGAGTCATGGCTACTCTCTTAGGAGGTTCATATTGATGATTGATATAGAATAACAATACGCTCTTGAATCTATATAATGAACCATGACGGCAATCCCTGCAAAAGACAGAGGAAATTGCATGAAAAAACAATCAATCCTATTGTGCAATCATCTGAATTAATTGATTATATAAAGCCGCATTAAGCCATCAAAAGCTATTAAAAGTTTCTGAAAACAATCAATCCTATTGTGCAATCATCAAAAGCCGCATTTAACAAATGTAAAATAAATCATTTAGCATTTCTTATACAAGTTTTAGTGTGCAATAACTTCATGAATTACAAACTACTGAAATGAGGAACTATTCAATGCGAAATCTTATTGTTTACCAACTCAAATTTATTGACCCCCTTGCGCACCACTACAAACGCTGGAAGGGTCTTTTTAAGATAAATCCCTTAGCTTTTTCAATTTGTGAAGCGTTTTGGCACTCAATGGTATAAACCTCTTGTGTCTGGCCATTGATGAACCATTTCGAACTTGTCCATTTTAGTCGATAACATTAAATGCATGCAAAGATTTTTATGATTGGAACTACAACGCTCGATCGTAGAAAATTTCTTCGCCATAGGCGATGGATATGAAGGATAAGTAATGCCATGAAGTTTTTAAGTTCAAAACACTATGTGTTTTCATAAAACTTATTGAAGCGGTACGTATTTTTGTTCATTGGTTTGAAAAAACAACGCTACAGATTGCTGAATTTTAAATTTTGAAGCCACTATACATCATAACGAACCTTGCATGGCTTTAATTCATTGTAAAATAAATTTATATTAATTACAATATGTATTTGAAATTTTTTTATTTTCTCTACTAAAGATGTAAAGTACAACAAATAATAGTTTAGTTCATAAATATCATACGTGCATCAAAATTTAGAATTGTTTGTTGCTTCTTCGTGATAACGGTCAACTTGGTAGCTATAGTGAAACACTCTAATTTGAAATTTTTTCCAAAATTAAATAGTGAAGTATAAACTATACTTCACATGCTATATTTTGTAAGATATTAGGCTCAAATGCAACAAAACTCATTTTCATAGGCTACATTAAGTTTAACTTGACAACCAATAACATTTAAAATACAGCACGCGGTGAACCGATTATTAAACTTTTAGTGTAGTGGGCACTTCAAGGTATAGCTAAAAGTAAATTTTATAGTTTGAAGAAAACCTGAAAGGATGGCATTACAAAGCAAAGGCCCTTTACCTAAAAAATTGGATAGAAATCATTCAGGCATCAGTTGGAATTGAAGAAATTTTTCCATGCACGAATGATTTTTTGGGTCTCCTGGGTTAAACCCGAACATAGAACATCGTATCGCAAATAAATGTATAAAAACATAATCAGTCGTACATTTCATAGGAACATGTTGTTGAAGTAGAAGATGTAGGTTAGTGTTGCTAGAAGCCAAAGGGGTTTGGGTGGAAATAATGATCTGTAGGAGAGGGGTCAAGGCATGGGTTCATCTAAGAGGCCTCTAGTGGTGAGTTATCCCATATGGGTTGTCATGCACACCTCCTAGTGTATACCTCTTGAGGAGGGAAGCTCTTGAGTAAAGATCATCTCTTTCTACGCATTCCTTGTGTTTGTGTATGTGCCTTGTGCATTCCTCTATCACCTTCAATAGACTATAGGCCCACTCATGTGTGTTGCGTGAGTGTTGGATTGCATTGAGGCGTTTTGTTGGAGGTTGTTGCGGAAGGGGCCGATTTGTAGCTTTTGGAAGCATTTATTTTTAGAGCTTTTTGGAGGAGTATTGTCTCTTGGAGGTGCGCACGAGTTGAAGTTGCACATTGGAGCACTCTTCTTGGTCAATCTCTTCCTTTGGTGCTTTAATTTTTTGATTCCAAACCCTTTTTGTAAGTGGAACATTGTTTTGTTCAATTTGGTGCACTTGTAAGATTGCAAGTGATTTGTGAGGTGTTGAGGCTCTAAGGGAAGAGTCTACAATCTGATTTTAGTGATTGGGCACTTGGAAAGAGGTGTTGCATGTGTTTCATGCCCTCGGAATGCTCAAAATTTCATGTGGAGTTGTTTAATGCACTTGGGAGCACAAAGGTGCGGTTTTGGGCAATTCAATGCAATATAATTCGGGTTTTGAGGGGCTAGTATGAGTCTATGAGCATTGATTTAGTGCTATTGAGGGACACAAAGGTGCCGATTACGTGCGTTGAGTTTGGAAACACTAAGGTTTTGTTTTAAGGCAATCGGAGTTGTGGAGAGCTCCATTGAGTGATTTGAGGTATTTGGTGAATATCTTGGCAATTTGAGTGAGGAACCATTGCACTTGAGTGTTGGAAGGTGTGTGTGGAGCCCAAAAGTGCTGATTTGAGGTTTAGAATTGTTGTAGAGGCATTGGAAACACAAAGGTGCTACATTCTATCAAATATTATAAAAAGAAGTGTCATTTTTGAGTTTGAGGGTTGATTTGAGTGGGGAGACGTACATCATGGCATCTTATGAGGGTGAGGGTCCCAAAGTGGTAGACAAGTTTGATGGGGTGAATTTTCACTCGTGGAAGTTCAAAATGGAGATGGTGATGGCCGAGAAGGACTTGTGGGAGATTGTAGATGGTAGTGAGAAGCCTCCTAACTCTATTTCGGACCCTCGTGCTATGTGACGTTGTGACGTGACGTTGTGACGTTGTAGACTATGTGACGTTGTGGTTGTGGCACGAGCTCTCGCGGCGAAAGGAGAATGAGTCTCGTGGAGATAGTGTGGCTCATATGGCGAAGCAATCGAATAAGGGAGGCGGTGCGAGCTCTAGCGACAAGGTGTGCTTTTATTGTGGCAAGAAGGGTCACCTCGCAAAATATTGTTTTAAACGGAAGTACAATGAGAAGGGCGAGAGTGCCAACAATACAAAGACACGTGACAATGATGATGAGTATGCTTTCACCACAAGGTATGTCTTTTGTGACGTAAGCATGAGTGATGATGATCATGAATATGCAAACATGGCAAGTCACGTATCATGCAACGGTAGTTTGAGTGATTGGATTGTAGATTTGGGTGCCTCGAGCCACATGGCACCTGAAAGGAGTTGTTTTCATTCCTATCATCTTATTTCGCCAAAGAGAGTGATTTTGGGAGATGTTACGGTGCTTGAGGCCGTGGTCAAAGGCCAAATTATAGTGGACACTGAGGTGGGGGGCCATGTGAAGACAATCACTATCAAAGATGTCCTCCACGTTCCCAAACTAAAGACCAACCTTCTTTTGGTGACGCATTTGGTTGCAAAGAGCTTGCGTGTGGAGTTTAATGATACGAGGAGTTTTGTGTTATCACTGAGTCGAGACAAGATAGCCATAATTTATGAAATCGACGGATTGTACCACATCATGTTTTCAAAAGTGCATACGAGTGAATCGGCGGCATTGGTGCAATCTAGCGCAAAGGATGACAAGTTGGAGTTTTGGCATCGTCGACTTGGCCATTTGAACATCAAGACTGTAAAAACTCTTCGTGGCATGGTAAGCGGCATGGACCTACTTCAATCACATGTGGATACTTCTTCATTTATTTGTGAGGGTTGCATTCAGTGCAAACAACAACGATTGCCATTTGCGGGTGAAGGGGCAACTCGTGCAACTGAGCCTTTGGAGATTGTTCATTCCAATGTGTGTGGCCCGATGAAAACAACGTCGATGGAGGGATACAAGTACTTTGTGACCTTTATTGATGATTTTTCAAGGAAGATTTGGCTCTATCCAATCAAGGTCAAGAGCGAGTGCTTTGACAAGTTCAAGGAGTTCAAGGTGTTGGTGGAAAAGCAATCCGAGAAGAAGATCAAGGTGTTTCGATGCAACAATGGCGGCGAATTTATGTCCAACAAGTTTGATGAGTTTTTGAAGAAAGAAGGCATTGCGCGTCAAACATCGCCCCGTATACGCCTCAACAAAATGGAGTTGTGGAGCGCGCAAATCAAACCATTGTGGAGATGGCAAGGAGCATGTTGCATGCTCAATACTTGAAGTTGGATCTTTGGGCGGAAGCGGTGGTGAATGCGGAGTACACTCGCAATCGGTGCCCTACATGTGCGGTTGCAAACATGACACCGGAGCAAGCGTGGAGTGGGAGGCGACCTTGCGTTTCACACATGCGCATCTTTGGATGCATTGCATATGCAAAGGTACGAGATGCTCGTAGGACCAAACTTGATGCAAAGGCCAAAAGGTGTGTGTTTCTTGGATATTGTGAAGGTACCAAGGCGTATAGGTTGATGTCGGTGGCCACGAAGAAGATTATTTGATCGCTTGATGTGACGTTTTGTGAGGAGTCTACGGTTGAGCCACATTTGGAGGATGGTCCAAGTGGGAGATGTGGAGACGTTATTATGGACACATCCTCCAAATCTCCTATTATTGATGTTATCAATGAAGATGGAGGTGAAAAGCATGGTGAGTTGGAGGCTCCATCGAGTTTGAGCACCAAGAACGACGCAAAGGAGGTGCAAATGGAGAATGTTCCTTCAAATAATCGGCGATATCCGGAAAGAGTGCGCAAGCCACCCGGAGAGTGGTGGAAGATCTTTCCTCCTAGTGATAACGAACATGCAAATGTGGAGTTATCGGATGGACCATTGACTATTCGTGAAGCATTGCAAGGTGAAGATGCGGTCAAGCGGGAGCAAGCCATGCAAGAGGAGTATGAGTCGTTGATTGCTACTGGCACGTGGAAATTGACTCCCATTCCTGAGGGTCGCAACCCCATTGGTTGCAAGTGGGTGTTTCGTGCAAAGAGAGATGCTTCCGGTGATGTGGTGCGCTACAAGGCAAGGCTTGTGGCAAAGGGATTTGCGCAAGTTCAAGGCGTGGATTTTCATGGGATGTTTGCTCCCGTGGCTAAGTTCACAACCATTCGATGCATTCTTGCAATTGGACCGGCTATGAATTTGGAAATTCATCAAATGGATGTTAAGACGGCATTCTTGAACGGCGATTTGGAGGAGGACATTTATATGGTGCAACCCGAGGGATTTGTACAAGAAGGTAAAGAGGATTATGTTTGCAAACTCAAAAAGTCATTGTATGGGTTGAAGCAATCTCCGAAGTCATGGTATCAAAAGATTGATACATTTCTTGTGCAATGCGGGTTCACTAGAAGCATTGCGGATCATAGTTTGTCTTTCATGCAAGAGGGTCGAGATGTTGTGATTGTAATCATATATGTCAATGACTTGATCATTCTTGCAAGCCTCATGAGTTTGATGGAGGCGCTCAAAGCCATGCTTGAGAAGGAGTATGAGATGAGCGACCTTGGCGAGTTGCATTTTTGTTTGGGAGTTGAGTTTGTGAGGGATAGGGCAATGCGCACTATCACGATGAGCCAAGGCAAATACGTGTTGGATGTGCTCAAGCGATTTGGGATGGAGAATTGCAAGCCCATTGCAACACCATTGGATGTCATTTCCAAGCTCGTGAAGCTCACCGAGTAGGAGTATATGGCGGAGGCTCATTCGATTTTGGAAGTTCCATACAAGCAAGCGGTGGGGTCGTTGATGTATGGGATGATCGCTACAAGGCCGGACCTTGGATATCAAATTAGTGTGGTGAGTCAACATATGGCAAGACCGGGCTCAAAGCATTGGATGGCGGTGAAGAAGATCATGCGTTACTTGAAGAAAACGATTGATGTGAGGTTATGCCTCAGTGGCTTTGACATTGTATTGAGCGGTTATTGCGATGCGGGCTACACGGGAGACATGGACGATCAAAAATCTACTACGGGCTACATGTTCAAGGTTGGATCGGGTGCGGTATCGTGGAATAGCAAGCGGCAACAAACCACGGCCACGTCTACCATGGAGGCAGAGTACATGACGACAAATCACGCTACGAAGGAGGCCATTTGGTTAAGACAACTAATGGCGGATGTGGGTTGTGCACAAGGGAAGGCTAGTACAATTATGTATGACAACCAAGGAAGCATTTCACTTGCAAAGAACCCGACACATCATTCACGCACAAAACACATTGATGTGCAATACCACTTCATTCGGGAGAATTTGGAGACGGGAGTTATACGGTAAGAGTATTGTTCAACGGAGCACATGATGGCAGATGTGTTGACAAAGGGTCTGGCACGAGATTGACATGAAAAACTAGTAATAGCATATGGACTTAAAGGCTTTGGCTCTACGCAAAGTGGGAGTGTTGAAGTAGAAGATGTAGGTTAGTATTGCTAGAAGCCAAAGGGGATTGGGTGGAAATAATAATGTGTAGGAGAGGGGTCAAGGCATGGGTTGATCTTAGAGGCCTCTAGTGGTGAGTTATCCCATATGGGTTGTCATGCACACCTCCTAGTGTATACCTCTTAAGGAGGGAAGCTCTTGAGTAAAGATCATCTCTTTCTACGCATTCCTTGTGTTTGTGTATGTGCCTTGTGCATTCCTCTATCACCTTCAATACATGTCGTATTTAAATTTTTTTCGAATAGCACGTTTTAGGACTTTTCTAGCAGTAACTGGGAAATTACTATCACCTACCTCGACATTGTAAAAACATCAGGCTCAATGTGCCCGCTCATGTCAGATAATAGCCCCAATAAAAGGCATGTTCACTGTAAAGGGCGCCGGAGGCCTCTTCACCGGCTGTGAACAACGAATTGGAAATGGACCATTTGCACTAGTCGATTTGATTCCCACTGCAATTCTGCCAGCAAATTACCTATAAGTGCATTTGCGGAACTGGGGGCGACCTTTTTTCCAATCGGTCTTATGCTTACGCGCTTGCGCCATTCATACTTCGTTGCACTTGCATTGCTTTGCAAGCAGTTCTTGCTTTGCAAGAGCTCAGTATTAGGTAATTAGCACTAGATAGTTGTTGTTGAAGGTGTTTTCGATTGCGTAGTTGTAGTGCTCACCCTTTTGTGAGTTGGAGGTACAACAACGCGTTCGAGGTGGTTTTGCGCCCAATTCTGGTATGATTTTAAGGCAAAAGGTTTCAATTTTGCCTCTGATGCATGTTATTGTTATGCGTTTGATCATTTCTACCGAGGCAATAAACTATTAGGTTAGGGTTCTGAGTGATTCAAGTATGCTGTTGTAGACATGTTTCTTGCATTGCACATTTGAGAATTGCAATACAATGTCGCGTTGAATGTGAGTCGATTAACTGTACTTGACTTTTTCGCCGCAAATTCCGAGTAATGTTACTCGAAATGCTTCTACTCTTCTTGAAGATAATTCAACTCAACTCGAGTTGAATTGCTTGCATGGCCGGATCAGAACTATCGACGGAGAACTGTTTACAGAGAAATACGAGGACGGCTCTCAACTGTCTACGGAGAACTGTCGACTGGATTCAACTCAAGTCGAGTTGAAGTTGGGTAGTATAATCTGATTCAACATATTTATCGTGAGGGAAATTCAACTCAAGTCGAGGTAAACGGATAGATAAAGAGACATGTTCACAGTTAACTAAGTAAGCCATTCAATTAGGTCGATTGAGAATCAACTTGATCTCAGTTAAGGTGTCAATTACATTAAGTTCAACTCGACTCGAGTTGAATTACTCACAGCCATTCAACTCGAGTCGAGTTGAATTGCTCATCGGTTGATCCTGCAATATAGCGACATCACATTGATTGTACGAACTATCTCTGATTTGCATATGAAGGAATCAACTCGAGTCAAGTTGAAAGTCTTGGAAGATGAAAACCCTAAACTTCGTTGGTACATGGAAATTATGAAGTGTTCAGACAATTCAACTTAAATCAAGTTGATTGTATCCTAGAGTGAATTCTTATCATTTCATTGAAATTTAAAATGACCCTACTGTAATTGCATTGGAACCCACCATTCGTGAATATTCAACTCGATTCGAGTTGAATGAATTTTTCTACACGAACATAGCTTGGTGATTGGAAATCTACAACTCGACGACAAAGTTTCTCTCCAGATAATCAACATGACCCAAGTTGAAACGTTAGACAATAAATCGTCATATCACATATGACGATTTCCAGTCCACAATTTATGAGTATTCAACTCGAGTTGAGTTGAATTGTTTGTCAAAAGAACTATTGAGTAATACATTTGATGTGTTTGATTATGCAGGTGGTTGAATGGATTTAGAGAACGTTCCAATGGTTTCTGATGACTTCTCTTCTGATGAAGAGGTTGATGCTCGACCGGAAGAGTCACAAGACATTCCAAATTGCGAAGATATTCCATGGAGGCTTTGGATTACCAAGTTCGTAACACTATACAGCGATAGTAGCTCTCTTGTGGTTGAAGGTATATGTCATAATTTAAGCTCCAACCTCGTCCTCGGTTGCAACGGTGCACTTGAAGACACTCATGTGGCCGTTTAGATCTCGAAGAACCTCTTCACTGCTGATGTGCCACATGATTGGACATATTCTGTCCAGGCTTGGCCGATTGATTATGTCTACTGTAATGGTGCTAGCCTCAGAGACCACGACTTGTGGTACAATTAAAACTGCCGTGTAGCAAGTATTTCCCAGCCTGGATCTTTGCGTAGCACACGTTATACCAATATTTTGAGGAACCCGCCACGTGAGATCTCCGTCAAAGCCAAGGTCTGTTAACACAAGAATCTATCAACGCTGTTTCCAGCAAACTCTCTTGTTCCAAGAATTGTGATCCGCGCTTTCCGAGAGCGTATGTATCTTGATACTTCTTTTTAGTTCAGATTCCATATGAAGCTTGATGTTCACAGGCAGATTCATCGTGACGCTAAGGGCAAGAGGGTCGCCACGGTCGAGGGTATCGACGTGTGCATGCCTACATGGAGGCACATTGTTGGAGTGTCTGAAGCCACTTTCCATTGGTTTCAAGGGTTTGCTGGTAGAAGTCTTCAAGCACAGCCTCATGAGTACATGAGTTTGATTAAACCTCAAAAGCATACTTCTCAGGCCACTGCCACTTTGAGGTGCATCTTGGAGAACTCTGCAGATCATATGCCACACTGAACTCGCACTTTTAAATTTGGAGAGAAGGTTGTGTCCATAATTCTTCCGGCCACATCGAAATGGAAGAATGCCATCCCAGAGATCAACGCTGCAAATGCGTCATTTGGTTTGCAGAAAGTGTCCGTTTCTAGTTTGAGCAGGATTTGGAGATCAAGCTTTCCTCAGTATGATGCAAAGAAGCCGGGAGACAATTTTGCCCGTTGCTACAAATGTGATAGATTGCACTCTTTTAGGCGTGGCGCCACAGCAGGGTCGCAGCAAGCTCTACTGTGGGCGAAGAAGTTCGAGGTGCATTTGTCTGCTGCTCGAGCACATAAAGAATTATAGTACGCAAACCAAGACAGATCCAGTTCTTTCCCACATGAATGTTTGACCATCATGCACCACAAAATGGATCATGCAAAAACCGCTTCTCATGTCTTCTCTCACAAGAGTAAGGAGCTTGACGGTTCGATTAAGTTGCAAGTTTCCGTCACGGGTATGATCGCACATGGTCATGGGGATTTCCGCTACGTGCATTACGGTCTTGATAACTCTGCTCACAATTCAAACTACATTGTCGGTTCTTTCGCGAAGCTCTTGCAAAATCTCAAATTACCTCCAAAATACTTGTCCACGGAATTGTTCGTGGGGTCAAAGTCTGCTACTATTGTCGAACCTCGTTTTTCTCAAAAGCGGGCAGTTAGGGTTTTTAGGGCAGCTAGGAGTAGCCCCTGCCGCCATAAATAGGAGAAGTAGTTGCCATAATGGCCTATTTATTTATTTGGAGAGAGAGTGGAGCTCAAGCGCGTCCAAGAGCGTTTACTGCAGGACTGGATTGGCGGCGGATTCCGGTAGGCAACCGGATAGAGAGGGACGTGTCTCTGACGGACCCAGCCGCGATTCGCAGCTTAAAATGGGCCGCCCTAGACTGGGCGACTCACTGTTTATTTCTACACAGCTCTCCTAGCACTCCTCGTCACCAAACTTTTGTCTTCCTGGATAGCATTAGGGTAGAGAGTGCGCGATCGGAGAGAGAGGAGAGCGGCTGCCGGAGACTTAGGCGCAGTTTGCGGGTTAGTAGAGAGGTGCGCCCGGAGCCTCTAGAGATGCCGAAGAAAGAGGAGAGTTCTGCAGGGTTCAAAATCAAGGAGAAGAAGGTGTACCTGCTTGTCCCGAAGCACCCGGGAGACTTTGAGATGCTGCGCGGAGACCTCGCCACCTTCGGATGTGAAGAATTCCTCTACCGGACCCGGGACATCCAGGATACCGGAATGCTGGAGGAGTTAGAGGGAGGTCCCGTGGAGAGAGCTTTCCGGGCGAGCTACATCCGAGGAAAGTACAAGAACTGGACCTGGGAGCAATAGGCGTGCAACCTACCTATTTCCGGACAGCCAATGGGGTCTTGACACGAGTGGACAAGGAGACTCGGGCTGGGTGAAAGACCGGTTCTCCCGACTCTCGGAAAAAGACTGGTTCAAGGTGGAGCACTACCAGACGCCACGAAAGAAGCGACTCCTCCAGTTTTTGGTGCCCATCTTCAGCCCGGATAAGCCCACGACAATCACGATCAAATTGGCGAAGCATCTACTCGGCCCTGCATTACAAGAAGCGAGTTGGGTGGGGCATCATTGTCCAGGAGTTGGTAAACTCGGAGGCGGCTAAAATTGGAGGTACAAAGGGTTGCCCCATCACTCTTTTTCTTTACCATTTGTATGCCCAGCCCGGATGCCTCATGGATAGGGAGAAGGTGAGGTTGGAGAAGCGTCCCGTTCAAGTAGATCGGAGCCCGGCTAGCAAGCAGGCCGCTTGTCTGGGAGGGAAGAAGAACCCGGACAAGGGTGTGCAAGAGGAGGAGGAAGATGACGCGAATGAGCAAGGCGACAGGAGCGAGCCAAATGAACGAGAGGAGAACGAGGGAGGTAACGCGGGAGCGCTCCACGAGGACCGGGAGGAATCATACCGGGACGAACCGGAAGAGAAGGTTCCACCCCGGGTGTGCACCCGGGGGCAGCTCTAGAAGGGGAGAGAAAGGTCGTCATCTGGAGCGAGGAGGAGGAAGACGACGAAGACATCCAAGAAGTCAGCCCTCCCCGAATGAAGATGAAATCCCGGATGAAGACCACTCCGGTGAATGGGCGAGGCTCCCGGGACGACCCAAATCCGAGGAGCAGCAGCCGTACGAAGGGCGTGAAGATGAAGGCAGTCCGGAAGAGGATGTCAGCCTAGACGGAGGAGGACGAACCGGAGAGCGAGGAGCTTATCTGGAGAAGGAGTCCATCCCGGGCAGAGAAGCCAAACCGGGCGGAAGGACGAGATGCCCGAGCAGAGGATCCTAACTGAGCAGGAGGAGATGGCAGGGCGGAGGAACCAATCTGGACAGCGGTGGAGGAAGTGTCAGTCCTCGCCGAACCGAAAGGGGCTTTCCTCTAGCCGATCCGGGACACCATCGAGGCTGTAGAGAGGAGGTATCGTCCTCTCCGGGTGGCGATGAGAGGGGTCGGGATTGCTCTCCAGGGCATGGCAGTGGGGGAGTATCCAGATATCATCCAGAAGTTGAAGAAGGATGCAGTCCCCAACAGGAAGGAGCTGGAGAAGAGCCGGACGAAAACAAACAGGCTGGCTATTTTGGCGCTGCATTAGAAGGAGGAGATTGCGCGCCAGAAGGGGATCATCCAGACTCTGGAGCAGCAAGACCGGACTACACTCAAGGTGCTGGAGAAGCTGTTCCAACGGGATGGTGAGGTCCAGACCAAGGCCGGGTTGTGGGTCAAGAAGGTGGCGGGACCGGGTACGGAGAGGGCAACGCAAGTCACGGAGGTTGTCAAGGAGTACGTGGCCAAGGTGGAGGAACCCTTGAAGGATTTCCGGAAGCTGGTAGCCGCGGTGCTTGAGAGGTGCCCTCCAGGACATCGACCGGAAAGTGCGGAGGCCAGCCGGAAGGAAGGAGGAGTGAAATGATGGCCAACTTCCTTTTCTCCCAAGACGCTCCCCGGGCGGGAGAGATCGACCGGATGATGGGAGCCGGAGCGTCTACTCCGGAGCAATCTTCACGACCGGTAAGGAAGCTAGATCCGGTCCTGGCGGGCGACCAACTAGGGGCGAGCTTGGCCAGGCAAACCAGGAGGAGGTGGCAGAGACCAGCATCCAACCGGGTGAGAAAGCACGACCTGAGGGTGAACCGGGCGGCGACCCAAAAAGTCAACCAGATGGTGCGTGAGGAGGTGCTCCGGATGGCAAACAAGAAGGTGGACGTGGTGAGCCAGGAGGCGAACCAGTTGGTGAGTAGCGCGGCGAGCAAGAGGGCGAGCAGGCGGCGCAAGGAAGTGTACCGGCCGAGGAGGGTTGTCGGGTGAACCAGGAGCCAGCGCCGGTGGAAGACGAAGAGGCGGACAAGGACCAGGTTCGGGAGACTCGGAGCAAGATGGCCCAGGAGAATTCCGGGGACTCCTGCACGGGTGCTCCAGCGCACGCTGCGGAGGATGGTGGCTCGGAATCACCCGGGGAGTAGGAATCCGGAGTCCGGGTCTTCTACACTCTCTTGTTTTGTCTTTGACGGACATTGTCTCCCAGTACTTTATAAATCCCGACAGACCCTTTACAATGTCCTCCACACCACTCACTGCACGCTGCGTGACGGGCACAGATCCCCATGAGGCCACAAACTACGACCTTCCAAATTTTCCCTCTACAATTAGATCCGAGTGCAATCCTTTGGCAGCCAATTGACATCAGTGCAACAAATCTTGTACTTCATGACGGGGCAACTAGTGGAGTCTAGAAAGAACTTGAATTGTTGAGCCTTAGTGTGACCGACAAGAGCCTCATGTCCATCGCTAATGAAGGCTTCAATGAAACCTTTACAATGCCCGTTAGAAGAGAATACAAACATTTGGTTTTCTACTAGCGGGCTATGAAGGGAGCATTGGAGGAGCCTATTAAACCGTTCATTGCACTCAAAGATGGATTTTGGCCATCTACTTGCGTTGCTGTAAGGGTTGAGGATCAGTTTGCTGAAGATAGTGGGCTTTGTGCGGAGTTTGTGGAGGATGATGCGTACATTGGAGGGTTGTGCGATCGTCCATTGCAATCTTTCCGAGTTGGTCGTGATGTATTTGAAAGCAATTTTGTTGCTGTACGACCCGCGGATGGTGATTCTAGACCTGTATGGATTGCGAGAGCGTTGTCTGATACAAACACAAACCGGGATCAGCCGAATTGTGTACTCATTTAGTATTTCCGGCCGACATCTAGAGATCAAAATGTTCAAGTGAGCTACACTGGGTGGGATTTCTCCAAAGGATTGCGTTGGAAGGTTGATGAAAGTCAACCTCCGGTGTGGGAGCATATTGATTCTCTGATGACAACGTGGAAGTCAAGAATCAAGGACACATTGGAAAGTATGTTGAAAATCCCATTGGCTCAAATCGAAGTCATTAACTATAGCATATTTGAAGACATCTGAAGATCTTTCATGTATTGAAGACATATTTGAGTATTTCTACATTTGTATAGTGATGTATATGTCTTCATTGCTTGCGTAGGAAATCTTTTGGCCCAATTGCAAAAGATTCTATGGATCTCCTCTGAGAGTAAACGTATAAGTTTTGTGTGTTGTAGAATTCAGTAGTATAGATCTTACGTGTAATAGTTTGATGTTATTTGTTAAAACAATTTTTATCGATTCTATTGTATTTGGTTTGTTTTAAATACGCAAGTGCATTCTACGTATCAGATTAATATATTCATTGTTTTGTTGTACATGTACATTTGTTCTTGGTGGCTTATTTTCTTGATTTATTTGTGGTGTATATTTGATTGCATAATACTTTTGAATCATCATAAATTTGGTAGTAGTTAGGACTTCTATTTTTATATTTTTTTGTTAGCACGTCAAGCACTTGTCACAGGTTAGGGTACGGGGCTAGTTGGTTGTTGCAACTTTCCTGCCTGCCAAAGCTCACTTAGCAGCACCAAGTCATGTATATCTCATAGCTGCTCAAACGAACTCAACGGGAATCGAACCCGGACCACCTACATGAGATAAACACCTCCTTACAACCATCCACTAATAATTTAGATCTAGTGTCCGGGTGCACTAATAATTTAGATCTTGTACACGAGATTTACATTCAAAAAAAAAAAAATTTCACGGTCTGAATGCCTTCTTCTATATAAAACTCTCAAATTAATGAAAACTGCGACTTTCATTTACTAATTATATTAACCATTAACTCTCATACATCCGCTTGAAATTTAATAATACTATTTTGAGAGGTTCCCATTCTCTCATTTTAATGAATATGATGTTATATGGAAACATTTTTGATAGTTTCCATATTTGATATATCCATAATTTTAAAAACCAAAACAAAACAGACATCATCGAGTCGACAATAAGTTGGATATTCATTTAAAATGATCTCTCTGACGGTACAAAAGCGTAGGTCCTTGTATTGTCAACCAACCTGACAATACAAACTGAAGTACTCATAAATCATGATAAAGACACATATAAATAGAAGTCTGAGCAAATTCCGCTCCCTATGTTTGGGTCAATGATATCAAATAAACAACATATTGCACTAGCAGTAGACCTCCGAGGCTTCATAAATAAAAAAATTCAAAGAAATTATCATCGAGTAGACAATAATGTGGTGAGAGCCTATGGAATCGTGGTATAGGGTACAAAAAAAAGATGCACTATGCTATAGTCGAGTCGACGATACTTTGTGGCCTAGAGGAAATAACTTAAAAAAGAAGATGCCCTCTGCTATGGTCGAGTCAACGATTAACTTTGGTAAAATCGAAATAACATGAAACGAATAGATGCACTCTGATATTGTTGAGTTGACGATTCAAAATGAATATCCGTAACTTGAAAGCTGCACTTAAAAGTAATGGACAAAGGTGATGGAACACTTAATTATGTGTCCTCAAAACAAATTCAAAATATTCAAAGGCTGATGAAGGAATTCCTCTAGGGTTGTATCGTCGGGTTGACGATAATTATGTCATCCCTTTAGTAGCATTAGTGTTCTACACGAGAGACTTTGCTATTGTTGAGTTGACGATAAGTAGAATACATTCCTAAATCATAATATAGGAACATAAATGACTTCGTGAAAGCCACTAACTTGGGATCCTGCAATGTGCTACAAATTGTCAAAGATGGCGAATGAAGACACTTACGATTACTCCGCCACCTTACCTTACATTCAACCGTTCGAGTATCCTGTGAAGGATGAGCCCTTCATTGTATAAATGTGGGATAACTACAGGACACTTTGGGAGTTCAATGATCCCATCCACACCTAGAGTTTTGGTGTGAACCGATTTAAGAGTTATGTGTTCTTCTGCTATAGAGTTGCAGGAAAGTCAACCTATCTATAGTGGAATGTCAGAGAGAAAGTATCAATCATCAAGAGTCAAAGGAATAACAACGTCGTCAACATGCTCCGTGCAGTAGGTGACAACGATAAGACCTGAGATCACTTCCACTCCATTGTCATCAAAGTCAATGAACACTACGGGAAGTTTGATCTCAACAACTTTATGACTCTTCTCAAGGGATCCCATATGGCCATTCTCAACGATGATTTTGAGAAACTTGGTTACGTTCCATGGGTAGATGGAACCGCGAAGTCTAAAACCAATCGACTCATGAGAATCTACCAAACACTCGAACATTACGCATTGGAACACGTAGAGAGTAGACCCTCTGTCAGGAGAGGCGCAAGTCGATCTCAAAGAACAACATCAACTCCTCGGTTGAGAGAATGAACACAGTTGGAGGAATCGGGTGGCAAAAAAGCCAAGCCGAGTTAGGCGAGGACAATGAGCAAATAAAGAGATGCCATTGAAACATAGGGCGAAGGGTCTAGCTTTAAGAAAAAACAAAGCCTTCGAAGTGTGTCTGCTACTACTTCTGGTGGAGGTTTTGGTTCATATTTGACAACAGTCTCAAACTCGCCAAAATCGTCACTGGAGAAGATTCCTGAATACAAGAAGTTTGCCTAGATTCAGAGAGTTTTTGGAGAAGAGCATGAAGAGTAATTTTTGCTGGACATGGTAGTGAAACCAGTCCATATCGATCAGTGCGCTCTAGCAAAGGACCAATGCGTCATTCGAACTCTGCAGAGAGACATTCTTGAAGATGTGAAGAAAGAGCTCTTTCAAATGATCCACGTGAATCACAGACAAAAGGTTTTCTTAACGTCCGTAGACAAAAATGAGAAGCAGTTGCAAAAAAGGCCAGAACATTGGAAAGACATCATGGATGGAAAATTCATGATCATTAACGGGCAGCACAACATGTTTGCGTCCAAGGAGCTACAAAATTCAGGAAGCAGTGAGACACGTCGAAATGAACTTTGCATGTGGGGTGCGTACATTGTGTCGTCGCTGAATCCGAATCAACTGAAGAAAATCTCCAAGTTCTACAACTGCATTAACCATGTGGACTATGCACAGCCAACATGGGGTAACTAGATAATAAGTTGTAGAAATATCTAGACCACAAACAAGCGTCCCACAGACACAAAGGATGAAGCAACAACAAGAAAGAATAACGCCGTCCTCAATTTGGTCCACTACAAAGTATCTTCTTGTCCCTTTCCATTATCGTCGGGTTGACAATACATCGCTGCTGCTTTTAATGAAACCGTTGAATTCTAATATTCCATTTTATATTTTATAGGCGTTTGCGGATGCTGTGACGCAGAGATTTCAAGGTATAAATCCAGGTAAGGACGGAGCGTGTGTCAAGAGCGCAACGGACCTAAAGAATGAAATCCAAATAATCATCCTCTCGGTGGGCGCATTGGAAGAAATTTCTTATTATACATGCCGAGGGCGAATTGATAGATCGGGTAATCCTGCAGCCGTACAAGAATGGAAGAAAATGGAAACCGAGATCTTTGTCTCTGAAGAGGGAGTTCCTCAAACAATTTTGGTGGTTCACTGATAAGGATTTTGGAGTGGTGGCCCAACATTTCTTTGACGACACTCCACGATGACATGCACCATATCCGAAAGTCTCGACTACGAGAAGTAAGATTCTGGTGGCCGACAACATGTCCAACGCGGATTGGGTTGAGCGGCGAAAGTGCAAGAAAATTGTGGTTCAGGATATCATATTGATAAAGCCCATTCTGAAGTTCCTCGACAACGGCAGCGACTACATTGCTGAGAAGTGGAGGCCGTGGAAGGCATGGCACTGGTGGACGTTCGCGACGTGGGATTTCTTGCTCTTGCATCCAAGTAAGGATTACTTCCAGAAGCGGCTTTGCAATGAAGGATGGCTTAAGCGTCCAAAGGACCTGAGGTAGCAGTTCCCGGAGGTGCTTCACCTATTCGCGTGGTTCATGATGGTGAAGTACCGACTTCCAGAGCGTGCCGGAGGAGTACAAATGAGAGGGGTAGACTTGAGTGTCAAAGCATTGGTCACCAGCTGGTAGCTCCTCCTTGTAAATGGTTCATTGGTAATTGCTATTGGAGGGAATAATAGCTACCGAGGAGAAGGAAGTCAGGAAGAATCATGAACAACTATTACCGATGCTAACTTGGTAGTCCAAAATCAGTGTACGTCGAACAAATTAACAAGCAGTAATATCCGGAAGGAACAACTCGGTAAGCAAAGGAAACAGAGAATGAGAATAAATTGGCAAAGGAATCATGTATCTTGGAAAATGTGGCGTGCCAATGAGTTTGTCTCCTTTGCTTTTATACAACAGTACAACCAGCTCTGACAATATGGTCAGATCGGTAAAAAATTATTTTCCTAGATCTACTTTCTGTGGTAGCTTGGAATATTAGTGGGGTAAACACTGAGATCAGTAGACCTTTCGGTAGCTCCTAATTTACCATTAACACCGGCTCCTATTACTCCTACTCTTATTGTCCAATGAAACGGCTAGTGGTGGATCCCCAAATCGACGGTGAGCAAATGCTAGGGGACCATCGATTCCTTCCTAGACTTCCTCGATGAAGAGGACGTCAAAGCTGCTAAGGCCTCTGCAGAGGAAGAGCTCCATGAATACGAATTTTAAATCTCCACATACATCTCTAGTAGAGCGGAGATGCTCAACAACGTGATGAGCTAAAATACCGCCCCAGACGTCACACTACTCTTTCTTTTCAAGAAAGACAACAAATTTGCAGCAACTGCCAAGAAGTTATTGAAGAGGAGATACGATACACCGGTTAGCTGTCTATACTACACAGACGCCTCAAAAAAAAAGGAGGCAAAATGGAGAGTTCATAGTACTGAACTCCGCATGGAGTTCTGCTGCAACATCTTGTGTTAAAGTAGTAGATGAAGGGAAGTGTTGCTAAAATCCGAAGGGATTTGGGTGGAAACAAATCATCTGTGGCAGAGGGGTCAAAGCATAGATTGACATTTGAGGCTTGAGCTAGTAGTGAGTTATCCTATATGGGTTGCCAAGGGCACCTCAATTGTACACTACTTAAGCGGGGCAGCCTGTAAGTAAGGACATTACTATCTACGCATTCATTGTGTTTGTGTATGAGCTTTTTGCATTCTTTTATCACCTTCAATAGGTTATGGGCCCACTCATGTGTGTTGCGTGAGTGTTGGATTGCATTGAAGCGTTTTGTTGGAGGTCGTTGCAATACGGGATGATTTGGAGCTTTTAGGAGCTTTTGCAAGTTTTGAGCTATTTAGAGGAGTCTTGTCTCTTGGAGGTGCACACGGATTAAAGTTGCAATAGGAGCACTCTTGTTAGTCAGCCTCTTCTTAAAGTGCTCTACTATCTTGATTCCAAACTCCTTTTGTAAGTGGAACATTGTTTTGTTCAAGTTGGTGCACTTGTGATATTGCGAGTTATTTGTGTGGTGTTGAGGCTCTAAGGGAAGGGTCTACAACTTGATTTGAGTGACTGGGCACTTGAAAAAGAGGTGTTGCATGTGTTTCATGCCCTCGGGTGTTCAAAAGTTTCATGTGGAGTTGTTTGTTGCACTTGAAAACACAAAGGTGCGGTTTTGGGTAATTTTAATGCAATTCAAGTTTTGAGGGGCTTGTTTGAGTCTACGAGCATCGATTAAGTGCTATTGAGGGACACAAAGGTGTCGGATATGTGCATTGACTAATTGGGAACACTAAGGTGTTGTTTTGAGTCAATCGGAGTAGTGAAGAGCTCCATAGAGTGATTTGAAGTGTTTTGGTGAACATCTTTGCAATTTGAGATAGGACCCTTTGCATTTGAATGTTGGAAGGTGTGTGTGGAGCACTAAGGTGCTATTTCAGCTGAATGGTTGTGGAAGAGGCATTGGAATTTCAAAACGCTGATTTGATGATTTGAGTTTGAGGGTTATCGAAGAAGCATTGGAAGCACAAGGGTGCTAATTTTTGAGGTTAAGGGTTGTTGAAGAGGCATTGGAAGCAGAAAGGTGCTACATTCCATTAAAAATAATCAATGTAAGTGTTTGTGTTGAGTTTGAGGATTGATTTAAGTGAACAAACGTACATCATGGCCTCTTATGAGGGTGAGGGTCCCAAAGTGGTGGACAAGTTTGATGGGGTGAATTTCCAACTATGGAAGTTCAAATTGGAGATGGTGATGGCCGAGAAGGACTTGTGGGAGATTGTTGATGGTAGTGAGAAAACCCCTCACTCTACTTTGGACCCTCGTATCATGCAAGCATACATGAGGAGGGAAAAGAAGGCATTTGCCATTTTGGCCCTCAATCTCTCAGATTCGCAACTTGCGCACATTTGTTCGTGCAAGACATCCGCGGAAGCATGGGCCAAGCGATGCAGCATTCACGAGACTAAGAGTTTGGTCAACATTTTGTTTTTAAGGCGCAAATTCTTTACCACCAAGATGGAGGAAGAAGATGACATGTTGGCGGATATCAACAAGGTTAAAGCACTCGCAGATCATGCCATCTCGGATGGAGCCATTGTGATGACACTCGTGGAAAGTCTACCACTATTGTACGAATATCTCATTGTGACTATGGAGCCGAGGTTTATTTCTGAACTCACATTGGACTATCTGACATCACGATTGTTGCACGAGCTCTCGCGGTAAAAAGAGAATGAGTCCCATAGAGATAGTCCGGCTCTTATGGCAAAGGAATCCAAGAACGGTGGCAATGACTGCTCTTGCAACAAGGTGTGTTTTTATTGCGGCAAGATAGGTTCTATCGCAAGGTATTGTTTCAAGCGTAGGAACGATGAAGAAGGTGAGAGTGCTAACAACACAAAAACATGTGACAATAATGATGAGTACGCTTTCACCACAAGGTATGATTCTTGTGACGTAAGCATGCGTGATGATGTTTACAAATACGCAAACATGACAAGTGCCGTATTGAGCAATGCTAGTGTGAGCGATTGGATTGTGGATTAGGCAGCCATGAGCCACATGGCACATGAAAGGAGTTGCTTTCATTCGTATCATCTCATTTCGCCAAAGAGAGTGATTTTGGGAGATGATACAGTACTTGAGGCCGTGGGAAAAGGCTAAATTGTAGTGGAAATAGAGGTGAAGGGCCATCTGAAGACAATCACTATCAAGGATGTCCTTCACGTTCCAAAATTAAAGGCTAGCATTTTATCAATAAGGCGTTTGGTCACAAAACACTTGCATGTTGAGCTTTGTATTGTCAGCAAGTCAAGACAACGTGGCCCTCATCTAAGAAATCGACGGCTTTTGCTACATTAAGTTTTTGAAGGTGCATATGAGTGAATCGGCGGCGTTGGCGGTTAAGGACATCAAGTTGGAGTTGTGACATCGTGAACCCGCCATTTGAACATCAAGAGTATAAAAAATCTTCAAGGCATGTTCCAGGAGTTCTAGGCATTGGTGGAGAAGCAATTTAAAAAGAAGATCATTGGATCGTGCAATGTCACGTCTTTTGACGAGTCAACGGTTGGGCCGCATTTGGAGTATGGTCCAAGTAGGAGATAGGAAGACATCATTGTAGACACATCCTCCAAATGTCCTACCGTTGATGTTGGCGATGAAGACGGAGGTGAGAAGGATGGCAAGTTGGAGGCTACATCAAGTTCAAGCACCAAGAACGACGCAAAGGAGGTGCAAGTGGAGTACACTCTTTCAAACAATGGGAAATATCCCGAACGAGCACGCAAGCCGCCCGGAGAGTGGTGAAAGAATCACATCTTCCCTCCAATTGGTTACGAGAATGCGAATGTGGCGTTATCGCATGGACCATCAACTGTTCATGAAGCAATGCAAGGTGAGGATGCGGTCAAGTGGGAGCAAGACATGCAAGAGGAGTATGAGGAGTATGAGTCATTGATTACCAATGGCACATGGGAATTGACTCCCATTCCCAAGGGTCGCAACTCCATTCGTTGCAAGCGGGTGAATTGTGCAAAGACAGACGTTTGCGGTGACATCGTGCGTTACAAAGTAAGGCTTGTGGCAAAGGTCGTGGATTTTCATAAGTCATTTGCTCTCGTGGCCAAGTTCACAACAGTTTGATACATTCTTGCGATTGGGGCGGCCATGGATTTGGAAATCCATCAAATAAATGTGTTAACTAAGGGACTTGCACGAGATTGGCATGAAATATTAGTTATAGCATATGGACTTAAAGGCTTTGGCTCTACCCAAAGTGGAAGTATTGAAGCTGTAGATGAAGGGTAGTGTTGCTAAATTTTAGAGAAGTTTGGGTGGAAATAAATGATGTGTGGAAGAGGGGTCAAGGCATGGACTGACCTTTGAGGTCTGAGCTAAAGGTGAGTTATTCCATATGGGTTGCCAAGGGGCACTTCAACTGTACACTACTTAAACGAGGCAACCCATGAGTAAAGACATCTCTTTCTACGCATTCCAGGTGTTTGTATGTGTGATTTTTGCATTACTCTATCACATTCAATATCTTGCACGCGTTTGTTGCTCTCGACAAGAACATTCTTCGGATATATGCGGGAGCAAAGTTCATGCTGGCATCGAAGGTACATCATTGCACTGTTATCGTTGTTTCGACGATACAAGTGGTCATATTGTATACCAAAAGGTCCCCCTCTCAGTCTTATTGTCAGGTCGACAATGATGGTCCTTGGCGAGTGTAGTGAAGCAGATCATTCCTTGTCATTATGTCGGGTTGAAAACATCTGGGATGTATAAGTCATAATGCAGTCACACACAGCCTTATCGTTGGGTCGACGATAATAGTCCTTTGCTGTTGTAGTATGTCAGAGCAGAGTTAAAGACTAACTCGTTGAATTTTCTCTGCAGATGTTCGGAGCTTATTACTATGGCTTCGTGGATCGGGAGGACGTAAAGGTAGACATGAAAATTGCTAAACTTGCGAGCAATTTGAAATCGGAACAATTTCACGGTATTGAATTCACTGTATGCCATTGTGTATGAGCGTTTAGCCTGCCACAATCCTGTAATCGTACACTTCGAGTCTCCTAGGTCCTCACCGATGACACAAATGTCTTCACCAGGTACAACTCTCGTGGCATATTGGCGGACAGAATTTGTGGGTGTGCATATGTCCACTGATCCTCACGTTGAGGGAATGGACCAATTTTGGACAAACACATTCCAGATCCGTCTGTGGCTGCAGGCTGAGAAAAATCGTTTAGAAGCCTACCCTGAGCCCGCAAACACGGATGTCTAGGCCGGCACCGAGATGGAGAATTACCAAGAGGAGTCGACAGAGCAACCTACCAAGGCTCAACGTGAGGAGCCATCTCAGCAGCCTGATAAGGATATTGAGACAGACCCTGAGTTCGATAATCAATGTGCCGAGCCATCTTAGCACTTGGATGATGATCATGACACGGACTTAGAGCCTCTTCCTCGCGATAATGACACGAAAAATTGAGCGCTCGAGCCATCAAGGAAGCTCGAGAGGACGTTGAGCTCAAACATGAATTCCAACAGGTTTTAGAGCACGTTGTTGAGGAGGTCCTGTAGCAACCGACAGAATAGCAAACGGGGGAGCAAGCAAATCCAACAGGTGGCAACAACGACAATATGGTCATAACCAAAATGGTTATAGACCCTCAGCCAGATCCAAAGGACATCATCGAGTTGAGTGATAACGAAAAGGATCGTCCTTACAACAGCGATGACGAAGACAAGGCGGATCACAGTAACGTGAAATTCGTCGTCAATAAAAACACAGAGGAGAGGGTCAAGGTGAAGAAGGACTGGTGGTCTAAATACCAAGACATGATGGTGAGAATGGAAGCGAGGGCGAAGGAGCGGGAGGACAGAGCCAGTGAACTGAAAGAGGCAAGAGAAGCTGTTGCTGCTGGTGCCAATGAAAGAGCGGCCAAGATTTAGGCGGAGTCAAACGAGAAGCTAGCTTGCTCGAGAGTCAATTGCAATTCCTAGAGACAAAAATGGACATCACGTTGGATACTATACTACTTATTCCTGCGTCGCCCTATATCGCTATACCTCAAGCTCGAGTCCCTCCTCTAGCCCTCCCGTCGCTCAAGTCGTGGACCATCAGCCTATGGAGACTCTTGATCGTCGACTCAACCATAAGGGCGATGCATCGCTTTGTTTCGCCGGACCTCAACCTCCTCTGTCCTCCGCTAGCGCTCCCGTTGCTCCAGTAAATGAGCGTTAGCAAGTAGAGACTCTCGATCGTCGACTCGACGATAGAGACGATGGAGTCTTTTTGGCCCACATGGATCGCGTCCCGTCCACTCCAACGTCCCAGATTGCGAGGTTATTTTCCCTTCCAAGGGATCAGCCTTTGAAGTCTAAAATCCCGAGAGTGCAACAAGGGGCTTACTAGTGGAGCATGATTGTTGAGTCAAGGATATTGCCATGGAGGTCGCAGAGCCGCTGACTCCTACGGAGGCTCCTGAGGCGTTGCTGTGCGCAACCTCTCGTGAGGATCTCTTAGAGTTGCAGCTCCCGTCTTGCATGGAAGAGGATATGGTCGACTACAAGGTGGGAGACAAAGACCTCGTCGATGGTGGTGACACTGAACTTCCGCTAGCGATAGAAGTGCCACTTCAAAATCTAGATGTACCGGATGAGGTACCGCACTCTGATCCTTATGATTTTGATTGATTCGAAGTTGGTTCGAGTCATCCATGATTGTGTCGGGGTAGGAACGGATAGAAAACATCATTTAGTAATTGTTAACCATTTGTATTCATCGTTCTTGACATGATGTCAGCACCGGTCCTTGAATACTTGGCAATGACGGCAATCTTGTCTATGGCTGCCATCGTTGTATTCTAGTGTACCATAGTATTTGGAGTAGTTTTGAATCCACTCCAGACTTTTGATAATTATACGGATGTAATACTTTCACTTTGTAAATAAAGAGTACGGAAGTTTCAAATATTTGAGTACCTGTCTTATTGTCTTTGCCTCTCAATGTGGCTGTTGCTCAACTCCCAAACAATATTTGCCTGCATCGTCCGCTATGAGTGGAAGCACTCTCTTATGGGAGATCGTTGTTACTTAGGACAGCTGATTGCTTCTACCTTTTCTCTGGCTCTCTCATTTTTGCACTTAGACAGGTAACTCCATCTCTTTGTTGTGATGTTTTGATCAAGTAAAATACGAGGGTGGCAAAGAGATCGTGCCGAGGACCCCTACCGTACAACCCCTACCGCGTAGAAAGTGGCTGAACATTGTCTTTGACTTTAATGGCATTCTCTGTCATACGGCACAGAAGTCGTATGGAGAAAAATTTAGCTCGTACGGACTGCAAGACAATGTTCTCAGCCATAGAAATTCTACCATCAACGGTCCCAAGGCGGTCTTCGCTAGGCAGAACATAGGTGAATTCCTCCGCTAGGTTTCCATCTCTGCAGACAGGGTGTTAGTTTGGACCTCCATGTTCCAACGTAACGTTGAAGCCATCAAAGGGCACCTCGTTAGGGGTTGTAGGGGGCCGTACAAAATCTTGAGTCACAATCTGTGTATAAAGATAGAGCTCTCTCCAGAGAAGTTCTTTCAAATCAGCTTTCAGGTGCTGTGTAAGAAAGTCCTCTCCGAGACCTTGTTCACCAATCTTAGCGGCAACACGTTCCTTTCCTCCGAGAATTATCTTCTCATTCACGACTCTCCGGCCTAGAGCATCTACAATGAGAATAGGAACGCCATGTTCCTCCGCACTTAGAGTCACCACGCACAGGGAGACGACGTCCTTTTAGGGGAACTGCTGCCGTGGCTGCACCATCTGGACTTGAACTACCAGCCAGGTCAGCTGCAGAGATACGTGGAGGAAAATAGAATCGGCCTAAATTCTTTGCGTGCCGGTGACTACAATGTGAAGAAAATCATTGACGGCATAAAAGAGTCCTTAAAGATTATAAGGTCCCCATACAGGCTTTCTGGAATAGGCATAGTCATAGAACGAGGACGCGTTAGAGAGTAGACCCTCCGGACATCAACTTCTTATTGACGATAATAATGTTTCATTCATAATTTTTTCTTTTTTGATTGTGAATGCTCTATTCATTTGTAAATACTAAATGTGTGACAGTGTTTCCACTCAATTCTAGGCCTACTGTGGCTTTGGAGAATCAAACAAGGTGCCCGAAGTTGAAGGCAACTACTGGCGTTACGGTGGTTCCTTTCACAGATGGGCAGCCTCGTCCTGCACAATCTGCGGGAGCCACAAAATCACCTTCCGCGGAAGGTCTCCTAACGCAACAAATCCCCATAGAACCCTCCCGTTCTCTACTACCCAAATCCACTGCCACCCCACTTTCGTACACGAAGAACCTCACTGCGACGATGTAAAGGCCCTCCCATTCGAGGGTCTAGATTGAATTCTGGCGCTGAGGCCCACTCGAAATCAAAACGAAATACCAGCGCAGCTCAGAGCCTAAGCGTATCCGATGCCTGGGTGGATGGAGGTGGGCCCTACTATTGTTCCTAACGCAATGATATCTTGAGAGGACCGGCCAAGCTCAGAGCGCAAGAGGCGGCGAGAGTTATTTGTACAGAAATCAACAAGTAGTGTCGGTGCTATCATTGCAATGCAAGTCATGTTCTTGATGTCTTTAGCGTAAGGGTGTTTTTACTATAAATTGTTATCGTTAATAGTCTTATATATATTTAGTCAGGATCCCACTGCTTCTTGTTGAAGAGAATGTAGCCTAAATTCCACTATTTCTTTTACCTTCATATTAAATTCACAGCAGAGGATTCTACCACAGTATATAGTATTCAAACACACCGTTAAATAAAAGACTTCCTCTCTCTGTACTAAGTGCTCTTGTACTTCAAATGCTATTTGCAAATCACTTTCTTACATCTTCTCATAGATGGATGCTACGCGAGTGCCATATTTGAAGTCTATTGAAGCAACTTCTACACAGCAATTCAATCGGTGTTTAATGTCTCAGCTCTATATATAATTAGGTTCAACAACTATTTATTCACTAGAATTTCGTTTCTATTTTTGAAAGTCTTAAAATGAGCATTTTGTCTCAATATATCCAGTAAACCCTTCTATCATATTGGAGACCAAGGATTGAGTTGGTGTTCTCATGAATGTCAAGAATGACATTAACAAGTAAGTGCATATCTTTGTAAAAAGCTTGTTTCTTTATACGTTTAAATTCTGTATGTCAGTAATTACTGTTAACCGAATATTCATTGGATATTCCCTTAGGCTAAGAGTAGGCCAGTCTATACCGGGCAAGAATAGACCCGGCAGGCGATACGCGGTAGTACAAGCTGGTACAGACTGGTCGACCCGACTATCCCGGTCGACTAGTCTGACACTACTGTCAGACCAGTCTCGTATATGTGCTTTCCCTCTCTTTGAGAGAGGTGTTGCTATACATTTTTTACATCTTCCTTACTGGCAACCTCCGTTGTACTTCATTCTTGTCTTAAACCTTCGTGTGTGCACTAGTATGCTAGACTACTGCGGTTTGTGTTTGAATCTTGGCTAGTTGCAGTAGTCTGTGAGTATGTAGGAGTCGACTTAGAGGCATACTCGTGCTTCTTCCTAGTCGAAAGTGCCTTCTTCTTCATTAGAACTCTCTTTCTACTCCTCTCAATCTCTACTTACTAGTCTAGAGTAGAGCAATATTGCGAAAAGTAGTCTCATTAGTTTAAGGTCGGTTCCTAGAAAACCCCATTAACAATTACATTATCTAACTTATAAAGATAGTGTGCCGTGGTCTTTAGAATTAAGATAGTGTGCCGTGGTCTTTAGGCAAACAGAGTTTTCCCATTTGAAAAAAAATCTGGTGCATCAGCTCTATCAAGTTCGCAAGTTCGGGACAATGTCACTTGATCTTTTTTCTAAGCTTCTCAGTCCTAAAGAGTTGAATAGGTGTCAAAATTCAATCAAAAGAGGATGATTTACTTTGCAATCCGATGTTTTCATATCTCTGATGTTTAGGATAATGTTCACGACCTTTCAGCTCAATGTCCAATGTTTAATGTTTCAACGTGAGAATTGCAAAAATTGAGCTTCTATTAATGACAACGTTTCATTGGGGATCTCATTGCCGCAAGAGATTGCCGCTGCTGGTGATCTAGCTGTGGTTGTATATCGAGAAGAGACTAGTCCCAAAGATGTCACTCCAAAAGGTATTGCAGCTGCAAAGAAACAGGGCATCAAGGAGAAGACTACGAAATTGATGATAAATTTGGGCAAGTGACAGCCGTGGCCAATCCAGCACATGGACCACAATTCCTTTCGGCAATAAGTGGTCCTTTACAATCTTGGTTGTCTCTCTATGCATCTATCTTCATTTGTAGAAGTTGCTAAATTTTGTCATGCTGGCAGATTGAAAGACATTGGAGTATGAATGCCTCCCAATTGGAGTTGACTTAAGAGAAGCTTCAGCTCATTGCCACGACTTTTGTGGCGCCTCATCATAAGATGTGTTGGTTGAAATGGTGGAACTCGTATGTTCACACTAGAGAGGCAGTCCACTTTCCGTTGAAAAGTGTTAACGAAAATCGTCTCAATTCCTTTATTGTGAGGGCCGCTTGCAGGGAAGGGGTGAGTGACTGCCTCATTTATAAATGAGTTTGCTTTTAATCTTAGATATATTTGACACTGCTCGTTTCTAAGATTTTATTGTATTTTGTGTTTTGTTATAGACTTAGGATTCAGCCGTTGAGTTGTTTGCAAATATTGTTCACAAAGACAATGTCGCATTGTACATGGATGTTCCAACGAAGCCCAAGACAATTTCATAGTTCATTGAGTCTTGGCTAATTAGGCTTTGGGAGAAGGCATTTCTAGGAGTGACCTTGTGGTCAAACGCGTGGTCAAACGCGTGGTCAATAGGAATTTGTCTATCAATCTAACTTGAAAATGTTGTGCACTTTACTTCTCTAAAAGTGCTCATAATATCGCATCACATGAAACGAGAATTGATCAATTTTGTATCTCTACAGGTGTTTCAAGCATGAGCTCCTCGCAAAGAATGCAATTGCAAAGGCTGATCTTCCAGTGTTTCTTAAGAGTTGGATGGATCGAAATTTTGACTTGTGCATGTCCACAATGCCACAACTGAAGACGTGGACAAGCACGCTTCTCAAGGAGGTTGGGTGGTGCTTGGATTGTGTGTTGGATTATTGTTAACGGTAAAATAGTTTCTACCGGTAGTTACTACTAACCTCTTTTTTTAGTAGGTCCGTAATTTTCCAAATTACCCCCGAAAGTAGATCTAGAACGACTTTTTAACCAATCTGACCGTTACAAGTCAGATCAGGTTGTACATGTATAAAAAAAATAGAGCCAAACCTCTTGGTAAGCATTTTTTTTCCCATTCTCATTTCCTATTGTGTTATTTTTTTTCCTTGTGTGTTTTGCAGGGTTCTTCTCCACTTTCAGCTATCTTCTATCTTCTTGCTGCTACATTTACGATTAGAAAACTTTCTCCTTTATCTTCCTTTCTCGCCTTAAAGCAATGCTGAGATCTTAGATCTACTACCAAGTAGAGTTTAGAAGTCCTAGGTTTACTATCGAATAGAGGTTGGAAGTCCCAGATCTATTACAAAGTAGAGTCAGAAATCCTTGATCTACTACTAAGGTGAGTTCGGAAGTACCAGATCTACTGCCAAATAGAGTCGGAAGTCCCCAATCTACTACCGAGGTGAGCTTGGAAGTCCTAGATCTATTATCAGTTAGGGTCGGAAGTCCCCAATTAACTACCAAGGTGACCATAGAAGTTCCAAATCTACTACTGAGTAAAGTTTCATTGTCTCTATTTTCTGCATTCCTTCTAAAATTCCCTCTCCTATAGCTTGGTATTCAACTACCGACCTCTTGTAGAGAAAGGGGAACTATAAGTTACGGGCATGCAGATGAGAAAGATCTCAAATCTTAAGGAGAGACTGCCGATAAACTTGCACTATTGGATGGAGAGTTGGATAATCTTGATGAAGAAGCACGGGTTAAACTCATTGCCAAAGTTGAAGCTGAAGACAAGAAGAAGGCAATGATGATTACACAACATGAAGAGAAGATAGCCGCCCGTGAGCAAGCCAAGATTGAAAAGGCAGCTGAGGAGATTGTTAAAAGCAAAGAAAAGAAGAAAAATCCAAGGGTACAGGAACTTCCAAAGCCAGCTGCTTTAAGTGTTGTTGATGCAAAATCTTAGTGCCAAAGCTAGGACCAGAGGGGTACTAAGAGAGATTCTAGGTACTTAGAGCTGTCACTAGACCAGGCATTTTGTGGCCAAATTTGTGATGTGGTAGACTTAGGAGAGGACCAACAGATCGATGAATTGGTATTCAACACTTCACTTGGAGCTGCTCTTCCACAAAACGGTGACAATCTCGTCCCAAAGATGTTTGTGGAGACTCAAAAAAATTTGGATGAGGTATGATTATTGACATACTTCTTGGAGTCCATATATTTCAGTTTTTTTTGTTTGGGTTTGTTTAGGTTTGTTTATCCCAGCACAAAGGGGACCGCCCACGAGTATTCAAAGGGGAGTCGTGCAAGGATCCATGTGTGGATTTAATTCTTGTAGACATGCCCGAGAACTTATATGTTTCCACTATCTCGGATCCGCCAAGACAGATTCCACCGTAGAATGTAGGTGAAGACGACTAGCTTGACCAATTTTTGACTTTGCAGACAATCACTTGGTTAATGACGGCACTATCTTTACAGTCCATCCATATAGACAGTTAACTAAGTCTAACATCCTTGGTACGGTAAAGCAACAACCTTTTCATTATTCAAAGATTGGACTTGCATGAATAGGCTCCATTTGGCATCACCTGTGAACTTTCTCAAGACAGTAAGTGCTCATTCTCTACCTTATTCTCAAGCATTCATTATTGTTATGTTACATTACTATCAACTAATTCTTCTGGTTACATATATTGCAGATGCAGCGCTTTGGTGTATATTTTTTGGTTCAAATGTTACCTCAGGGTGCTTGTGCTCGGTTTTCATTTCAATCTATCCCAACTCTTGAGGCACTTAGATTAGACGTGGGTTGTGATGACATGTTATAAAATTTCACCACGGAGGCCTTGCAACGCATGAATGGAAGTAAGCCTTGACGAGGCCCTCGTGAGAAAGATAGTCAAATCATTCAAATGTTGATTGAGGCCTCTTATTGCCCCACCGATGTTGTCTTAGATTGCACCGCCATGACAGGTGTATATTACTTACATCCATTCTCTCTATATGTCTTGGATTTCTTCTTTTCCATTTATTTCTATTCTATCTAGTTTTTTTATTTTTCATTTACTTTCTCGTTCTAAATGTTCATGTTTTTTTGTTGATTGCATTCTCTCAAGTGCTTCATTGTTCGCATCTCACCATGTGCAACACCACATTGTGGCACTCGAAGAGGACCAATTGCTATTTGATGGACTACTGTTCTCTACTCGACGTGCCCGCAAACCAAACTTGAGCGAGTCGTTGCATCATCTGCATCAGAGGATCCAGACGCAATTCCATCAGCCGGGGTTTGAGTGTAGAAGAAATCTCGTTTCAGTAAGTAAATTTGAAGTCAATCAAGACAATTTCTAGTTTTTTTGATGAATTCTTGATCACCTTGTTCTCACGTCCATTTGCTTAATTTTGTGCAGAAAAATGAAGCCCACTAATTCTACCGTACAGAGGCCATTTTTAACGAGGCCCAAGTTTTTAGAGAGCCTTGTTAAACCATAATAGTTGCCAGTCTACATTGAGCCAATTGCACAGGCTCTTGTATGTCGAGGCACTAGAGATCACGTTCTAAGGCCAAAGGTGATGAACTCAAACGCACTAGTCTACCTTGATGTTGAGGCCGGGGAGTCCGAATGTGAGGGTTTTGGTACACCACTATGCTCTACATCTAGCTCTTGCTCAGGGTCTACTAGGGTCTACTAAGGTCTACTAGGGTCTTTAGATTCTATGTATACAGTTAGATCCATGATTGCTATAATCAAAAAATTTGAATAAAATTTGAATTTAATTTTTTTTAAATTCATTGGAAATTTGAGTACAAATAAGGTATTGAAAATTTGTGGATGAAATTATTTGTGATTGGTGTAAATGTAAAACTCTAAGTAGTGAGTTTTAGAGATCTTTTTGTCATTTTAAATCTTCGCAAATCATCCGCTTTCCAACCGGGTCACATATTCATGTAGCTAACTTTCCTAAGAACCTCAACGAAAAAAAACCCAAACTACAAAAATTGCATGACGAATGAGATAACATAGATGACATTTGTACATTGTTATAAAATACGACACCCACCCTAAACCGGCAGACGAGGGTTAAGGGTACGTGTTTTAGTGTATTATTTGCATTATGTTCTTATGCAATGGAACTTTCAAACTCATCTGTTTGAAGCAAGTTAAATAATTTGTTGATACGACAATCATGTGCCACAACATACTGGAGGGATGAGAGGTAGGGGGAAGTCATTTAGAACATGACAAACGGCAAAGAGGGCAAACGGGGAGGGACAGACGGGATGAAGGGCAGACGAGATGAGGCAGATGGGCAGGGGCAGATGAAATTGGGGGCAGACAAGTTGAGGCAGTCGGGTTGAGGCAACTGAAGAGGGGCCATTGGATTGGGACAGTTGGGAGGACCGGATGGATCTAAACCATAGGATTGGAGCAATCGGT
The DNA here is from genome assembly GCA_022496805.1 of Pohlia nutans. Classification (NCBI taxonomy): domain Eukaryota; kingdom Viridiplantae; phylum Streptophyta; class Bryopsida; order Bryales; family Mniaceae; genus Pohlia; species Pohlia nutans. Next base: position 3,661,799 of record CM040106.1, on the reverse strand, counting down.
AGGAGCGGGACTGTCCAGAGTCATGGAAGTCGGAGGGCAGGGGCAGTCCGGAGCGGTGCGGCAAACGGACTGATTCTATTCTCCTCCACGTATTTGCGCATTTGACCCGACTGGCAGTTCGAGCCAAAAGGGCGCAGCCACGAGAGCAGTTCTCCCATGAGGATGTCGTCCTGCCGTTCGTGTTGATTCCAAGTGCGGAGGAATATGGCATTCCCATTCTCATTGCAGATGCTCTTGGCCGAAGAGTCGTCAATGAGAAGAGTATTTTCCGTGGACAAGGACGTGTCGCCGCTAATGTTGGTGAACAGGTGCTCGGAGAGGACTTTCATAAACATCATCTGAATGCCGATTTGAAAGAACCTCCTCGACGAGAGTTCTATCTTCGAGCACTGATCTTGGCTCAAGATATTGTATGGCCCCCTACAACCCCTGAAGAGGTGCCCCGCGATGGGTTCCATGTTACGCTTGAACATGGAGGTCCAAACTAACACCTTGTCCGCGAGGGAGGAAACCTTGCGGAGGAATTTACCTATGTTCTGCCTAGCAAAGACCGCTTTGGGACCGTTGATGGTAGAATTTCTATGGCTGAGAACATTGTCTTGCAGTCCGTACGGGCTAAATTTTTCTCCATACGACTTCTGTGCTGTATGATAGAGAATGCCATTCAAGTTGAAGACAATGTTCAGCCATTTCCTACGTAGTTGGGGTTGTATGGGAGGCACAGTCCTTGGCACGATCTCTCTGCCACCCTCGCATTTTACTTGATCAAAACATCACAACAAAGAGATGGAGTTACCTGTCTAAGTGCAAAAATGAGAGAGCCAGAGAGTGGGTAGAAGCAATCAGCTGTCCTAAGTAACAACGATCTCCCATAAGAGAGTGCTTCCACTCATAGCGGACGGTGCAGGCAAATATTGTTTGGGAGCTGAGCAACAACCACATTGAGAGGCAAAGACAATTAGACACGTGCTCAAATATTTGAAACTTCCGTACTCTTGATTTACAAAGTGAAAGTATTACATCCGTATAATTATCAAAAGTCTGCAGTGGATTCAAAACTACTCCAAACACTATGGTACACTAGAGTACAACGATGGCAGCCACAGACAGGATCGCCGTCATTGCCAAGTATTCAAGGACCGGTGCTGACATCATGTCAAGAACGATGAATAAAAATGGTAAACAATTACTAAATGATGTTTTCTATCCGTTCCTACCCCGACACAATCATGGATGACTCCAAGCAACTTGGAATCAATCAAAATCATAAGGGTCAGAGGGCTGTACTTGATCCGGTTTGGCTGTATCCTGCAGTTGCAGTTTTAGCCCGGGCGGAAGTTCGGTGTCGTTGTTGTTGCCGCGGTCTTTGTCTCCCACCTTGTAGTCCACTAAATCTACCTCTATGGGGGAGGGCGATTGCAAGTCGAACGGGTCTGTTAGTCTAGGTAATTGTATGGAGATGACTGAGACCAATCACTGGCTAGCAGAGCTGCCTAATCAAGGAAGACAGGGGGTAAGACAGAGGTTATGTGTTCAAGTTAAGTTTAGTGAGTAGTCTGAGATGTAAGTACTCCAGTTCCATGACATGCCTTAGTTCCCCAGGGTGATATGTATAATTGTGTATACACACTTATACGCTGGGTCCCTTTTTGCATACGGTCTTGAACTACCTTGGCGTACTTGGAAGTTTAGAGAAGGTCAGAGAGGTTCATACTATTACTGAGGTAATCAACTGATTAAGTGTGAGTACTGAACTAAGTAAGGGTCAGTTCCTAGACGTCCTTGGTGCTCTTGGATAATGAGTGTTTTGAAGACAAAAAGACAAAGGATAAGTGAGTTTGACTATTGTGCATAGAGGCGGAGCTCATAGCAAGGACAACTTGGTACAAGGAGTAGTTAGAGAGTAGGACTATTCTTCCTAAGCACTTGTTTTAGCGTTAATCAGGTAGGTGATCGACATGGTGTCCCAACCTTCCAAGTTAGACAGCATCAGAATAGAATCAGTAGTGGAGATAGAACAGTAGAGACAGAGAATGGAAGAACATGCGTTTATTTCAAGGATGTAATAGTAAACTTGTAGAATACAGAGACTAAATCTGCGGAACTATGTTAAACAAAGGAATTGAACCCATGTATTACATAAAAGTACAGCCATGGAATCCAGGTTTAACATGGAGTAAGCAAGGAATGACTTCCTCGTACAACAAAACCTGAGCATAGCAAAATACTCATAAGTCCCAAAACCAAGAAGTGTCTTGTCCCTATCGTATACTACTCTTATATTTGATTCTGGTCCGCTATCTAAGCTAAACACTGCCAGTTCCACCGTTCTCCTATCTCCTTGTCCTCCGTGGCAGCCGTGTGTCTTGGTCCGGTAACATTTTGCCCCCCTTTGGAGAGTGCAATTCGACCTTTGATTGCTATTAGTGGCGTGACCGGCGGGCGGGAGGTCGGCGATCAGGGCGAGTCTCCTCGCGTGGTACCTGTGCGTGGCGTCTTGGAGGTGCTTGGTCACCGTAGAGAGCAGCTATGGCTGCAGCAATACCTCGGTGCATTAGGTTATATTTAGTCTTAGAAGTGTTGGCATGCTGATACACATCAAGCACAGTCTTACCCAATAGATTGTTGCAAGCAGGGCATTGGACATTGTTTGCCTTAGGGTCTGTGTAATAGGCAGCCAAATATGGGTTGGAGGCAATATTTTTTTTGACCTCCTCAATTGCTAACCCATACTCCTCATCTCCATCACTATCGTAACTAACCTCGGCCTCTATGTCATGTTCATCTTCAAGTTTTTGAAACGCAAGTTTGTGTTCCTTGAAAGATATATGTTTGGCAGGTACATAGGAAGAAGGCTGACTTGGCGCGTCTTGTATTGCCGGTGCAGCGGGATTTGGCGAAGCTGAGACAGCTGCCGGCAGGCGTGGCGACGGGTGTGGCGTCTCGTCCACGTCTATGGGCGCGTCCGGGATGTGGACTCGATCCGCCAAATCGCCCTGCACGTGGAAGACAGGGAGTAAGGTAAGTGGAATTACCTCGTTCTCGATTGCTTGGGTTGGAAGATTGGCTTGTAGCGGATCACTGGGAGGCGTGTTGTGATCCTGGCACACAACAGCCATAAACATGGCGTCTATGTCCATGAAGTCCATCTCCATGCCATCCCAGTTGGGCTCGGATTGCTCCAAGTCCAGATCCACAAGTGCATCGTCCACGCATGTCTCTAAGAATTCTGGGGGCGGAACTCTTGTTTGTGGCGAATTTTCCCAAAGAATTCTGTATGCATTGGTGGCCATGACTCGAGCAGCATGTTCAGCCCAATTTACCTTGTTCGCCTCCCAATTCTGCCTTTCGTTCTTGATCTCTATTTGCAGCTGCTGAAGGCGAGCGACCTCCTCGGTATCCCTAGGCGCCGTGGATTGAGCACTAGTGCCTTGCGCCAGTGCCTCATTTCCGGTTCCGCACCTTGCCAGGACTTCAACATTCTGCTGCTCCAGTCGTTGAGCTTTATCTATTGCCAAGGTCTTCTCCTTGGCCATCGCGTCCACCTGCTCTTGCGTTGTGGACAGCTCCAACTCCAATTTCGTGACTTGGTTTTGAAGGTGACGATGGTCTGATTGGCCTCGCTCAATTGGTGGTGGAATTCATCACGCGCGTCGTCCACCGCTTTTTTGGCGCGTGCTTGGGCGGCTTTGCCGGCCCGGGCTACCTTGCCTTTGGTACGTTCTTCTATCTCCTGCTGCTGCGTCCTGAGCGTCGTGCGATCTTGCTCGGCCAAATGCACAAATTGGAGCATTTGCTCCACACACGCGACCATCGCAGTGGTCTATTCACGGAATTGGGCGGCATGAGGTCCCCAGCCTTGGGTGGTTTCTCCCTCGAATGCGTGGCATTGCCGCTCGGCCTCTTGCTTGGTCCTGGGGCGGCGGGGTCTCGTGGTGCGGCTGCTGCTGCTGCAGCTACTTCAGCTGCCGCAGCTGTTGTGTTTGCCAGGTCCCTCTGGACATCCAAGAATGTGCCCATACGAGGTAGTTGGTTGTGTTCCTTGTGGAAAGCAAGGAATTGGGTGATGTACTGCATAAGAAATGGCCGATGGGGCTCTGGTAATCGCGCCTTCTATGGTGTCCACGCAACTGGAGACGAAAATTATCATCGAAGAGAACACCCCTGTTGATTTTCTCTCCTTGATCGGCCAACAATAAAACACTAAGGTGCCTCGGCTGAATACTATTATAGTCATTCAGGAAGAATATCTGACTGAGAGTACCACGCATCCTAGTAAACCATGGTTTGTTCATTATGTCCCCCAGAGCGTAGACATCATACCTGCCGTCTGTCTTTGGCTGGAGATCCTTGGCCGCCTCCTCAACATTAGGCCTGGGGGTGGCGCACTCAGCATTCCACTCCGTGACTCACGTGCCATCCCAGCCAAAGAACTGGTACAAGTACCGCTGTGAGTACTGCACCAGCACGCCATCCACGACGCCCAAGAGATTTTCCTCGTCCTCATCGCGATCTGCAATGGACTTCAACAATGCTTCGCAGCGTGCGATGTCTACGGTCCCCGTCAACCGTGTCCAATATCTGATTAGATTAGTGCGGGTCAGCCAAGCGCCATCCGGTTTCCGCTTCCATTCCCGCACTATGCGCGGAGTGAAGATTGCCTCGCGCTCGTTTGTGGCATCCATGGCATTTAGGATTTCCGAGGATATTAGAAAGAGAAATGCGAGGTGTAGCAAAAGAGAAGCGAAGACAAGTGAGAAGGGAGACGCGTGGAAGAGGGCTTGGAAACTTGGAATGATATGGAAGGAGAGAGACAGGGAAGAAAAATAGCAAAATATGCAAGTGGCTAAGATGGGAGGGAGCTGTGAATATAAGTCCTGAATTTGAAGTTGTGGTGGTGGCATGGGATGACATGAGGGCCAGGGGATGGTTTTGGTGGCTGATATAGGCTTTAGAAAGTCTAGCGTGGAATGTGGCGGGGCTGTCCTATTGATGCAGGGTTGATCATGGAAGTTGAGTGTCCAATTATCATGGCATTCATGGTGTCCATGGCACATACTGGGTTGGAAGTAATCAAGGGCTGCTTGGAGGCTAATTAGATCAATGATGTCGACTGCCTCATGTCCGTGATGTCCGTGATGTCCATGGTATCCATGTATGTGGCATGGCTCGCTTAGGATTACTTGGAAGTTAAAATTATGGTTGTTAATAGTCCAATGATTTCCATGACCCCCCTGTTGATTAGGCTCGTACACTTGGTCTGGGTGGTCTAGGAGGTGGCTCACGTGGACTTGAAGAAGGGCTGTCCCTATGGCCTCCTGGTTGTCTATTGTATCCTCGAGGTCCTTGGAGTTTCCTTGACTATCCATTGTATCCTTGGAGTCCTCGGAGTCTGCCTGTTGCGCTGCAATTTTTGCCTTAGCTGCCAAGGTTTCATGCAATTGTCCTAAACTCATGGTAGGAGATACATCTGGGGATGCAGTGTGGTAATGTTTGAGCTTCCCTGAGTTGAAAATCGTCGCCTATTTGTCATAGTTGTCATTGTCTACCAAGAGCATTGTGTTGTTTTGTAGAACTAATTGAACTCAATATGGCCCATGCTTGATAGATTCAAACTTGGTTCTCTTGATTTTTGGATCTTTTGGACACCAGAGAACTTGGTCGCCTTTTTGGAATGTCTGCACTAGCTGGGAGGCTTGGAAGTATTTGGCACTGAGTTTCTGTTTGTCTGTAATATTTTTCATAGCTAATGCTCGAACTTCTTCTAGATGATGGATATCTTGGATGCGGGGTGTAATCTCTTGGTTGCATGGATTGGAACGTAGGAACAATGTATTCCGTGGGTAATTGGGGTTGGGTTCCATAAACCATCTCAAATGGGCTGAGTTGCGTGGCCGTCTTGGTAGCAAACTGGTATGCCCATAAGACGGTTGGGAGACAGTCATCCCAGTCAACTTGGTTGGCATGGATGAATCGCCTCAGCATATTGATCAGTGTTTTGTTTGTTGACTCCGCTTGGCCATTTCCCTGTGGATAGTAAACTGTGCTAGTTCGATGCTTGATGATGTGCTTTTCCTTGAGATCCTCAATCACTGAGTTAACAAAGTGAGTCCCTTGATCTGAGACGATCTCCAACGGACACCCAAAACACGTGATGATGTTGTCGTATATGAATGTCGCCATGACTACCGCGGTGTTGTTGCGGAGCCGTTTAGCTTCCACCCACTTCGTAGTATAATCCGTGGCGACCAAGATGTATTTATAGCCTTGGCGAGTTGCAGGTTGTATGGGACCCAAAAAATCTAGTCCCCAACGTTGAAACGGTCCCAACGGAGGCGTTGACTTTAGGGGAACTTTGCCTTGGTACTGAAAATTCGTGGTAGATACTTGGCAGGCATGGCAATTCTTGATGTAGGCATAGATATCTTTGTGAAGTGTAGGCCACCAGTATTTCGCGGATAAAATCTTTTTTATCGTGGTGTCTGGGCCTTGGTGTCCTCCTGCTGGGCCGTCATAGAGGTGGGTTATGATCCCTGGCTGTTCCTTGGTAGGTACATCTAGTCGGGTCTCTTGGTCAAGGCCGCGGCGGTAAAGCTGTCCTTGGATGACAGTATATGGCAAGGTGGTGCTTACGAAGCTAATATTTCAGGTACCACTGAGGTCAGTAGGAACGTTACCTTTTGTTAAGTACTGGATGATATCCGTCCTCCAATCCTTGACTCCATGGACATCCATGGTGAGAGCTTGGATGTATGGATCTTTGTTAGGATGGTCGTAACTCGTCCGATAACAATGTTGGCATTCTTGGACATCCATGGCAGCAGCTTGGATGTATGGCTCATTGAATGAGTCATCTATACCTTCCTCGGTGGTATTGGTGTCCCTGGACAAGTAATCAGCGACTATGTGTTGCTTACCTGGGATGTATACTACCTCAAAGTCGTATTCTAAAAGAATCATAATCCACCTAGCTACTCTTCCAGTGACTAACGGCTGGTTCACTAAATATGAAAGACTATGATGGTCAACCATGAAACGAAACGCATTCCCCCAAGATAATGGAGGAATTTCTTAAGAGCGTAAATCATTGCCAGGGCTTCCCTTTTTGTCGTGGAGTAGTGTTGCTCTGCTTGGTTTAAGAGACGGCTTGCGTATGCCACGGGTTGGTCATGTTTGCCATTGACATTATCGGCCAGCATGATTGCCATTGCAATATTGGAGGCATTCGTGTGTACATAGAATGGCTTGGACCAATCAGGGGCAATAAGTATGGGTGCATTGGAGTATGCTACCTTGAATTTGTCCAAGGCGTCTTGGGCCGCAGGCGTCCAGTCTTGGAAGTCCACAAGATCACCTCTGTATATTTGATTGTATCACATTCTATTTAACATTTTAGTGTTTTATTTTTAGGTTTCATCTTGATATTCAAGAAAATACCCAATATCATGTGACAAACACCTGACAACTTCTTTTTCCCGATCTGGTGGTGCATCAGGTCTACCATGCCAATTCTGGAACCAACGTTGCGTCACAGTCAAAGACACTCTAAACGTTAATCGTCATTTCTAATCGTATACCGTTAGATGTGCGCACGGACTACATTCCAGAGCCGTGTTATGCATAGTGCCAAATCCAAATTTGGTGTTATGTAATGCCTGAAACATTTTTCTCAACCGTATACAGGCCATATAAAATATAAATAAGGCACAATACAAAATGAAAGACTTCAACAACAAGCGTCCCATGCAAATTATCGCAAAAATACGTACATGTTGGAGTAGGATTTAGTAAGTTTATGGTCTTCAGCACAATGTTTCAACAAACGGACGCTCGAGGGATCAGGGTTTAGGAATACAATTGCGCTTCACGAGTTCTGGGACCTCCTAATATGCTTGGTTATTTAAAAATGACAAATGGTTACAATGCAACCATTACTATAATCTCTATATCTTCATAACATTGGAACCATCACTGTCTACCGGGCCTGGACTAATTCGTTCGGACAAGATACTCGAGCCAACAAAAAAGCCAAAGCTCTCTTGATGCTCATCTATGTACTGTTGTTCAAGAGCAGCCTATAGCGTGGTAGTCATGTCCATGTCCGATGTCCATGCTTTGCACACTATGTGCAGAGGTGCCATTTGGAGATCCACTCCTCCAGCTCCCCCGACAACGAGCTTTGGCCAAACCAAGCTCTGATCCACATCCTTCTCCAGTCCACATACAAGGAAGGATGGAATGCAAGGTGCCACCGAAGGTCCACTCTGCTTGGCATCGGTATCCGGGGCGAACTTCACTTGTACAGGACACTTCGTCGCCATGGCGTCTCCGCCCGGTAGATCAAAACGTGGTAGATCCCAGTTCCTCCAAGAGCTCTAAGGTTCCTCGCACGGTAGCCTGTAACAGACACCATTGGAACGAAGGTGAGGAAGAGACATAAGAATGCATCGAATGGAAAATGAACCGCCTTGACTAGCAACACCAACCTTAAAGCGTTTTGTGTGGCGGAGTCTTCTATGGCACGCCTCGCTTTAGCTGTCGCCTGCAGCGATGCCATGTATACTCTCAAACTGTAGCGCCTCTTCATAATACTTAACGGCACCATGATATCAATAAAATATTTTAAACACAATTTACAGTGTAATGGGACCACAACATGGATTTATTAATAGAGTCAAATACCACGTCCATAACACTGTGTGGTGTCGAAAATCTACACTGTTGGAATACAATTTAAGCTCTAGGATGTTTGTACGATTGCAACTGCCCACAAGGGGGTGGAGGGGGGGTTTGTTGGGGGATCAAAAGATGTTCTAACAATCTTCTCAGCATAACCGCGACACAACATGGAATGAGCTTTGATGCCGCGTCAAAGTCTTCTGTTTGATTTCTTACTACCCAGGTCCTTCCTGTAGCACACAGTAATGCTGTGCTGAAATGCTGCCAAACTGGACGCAACAAGTTTACGACTCTCTTGTTTTGGTTACCCGAGTGATTGGGCACATGGCCTCAATTTTCTTACGGTTTAAGCATAAACAAATAGTTCGAGCCGATACCATTATCATATCAGCGGTCATTACATTGAAAATTTTACCGTATACATGTCAAGCTGTTAACGGTAAAATAGTTACCTACCGATAGTTACTACCGAGGTCCTTTTTTACTAGGTCGGTAATTTCCCAAATTACCTTCGAAAGTAGCTCTAAAACGACTTTTTCACCGATCCGACCGTTACAAGTCAGATCGGGTTGTACATGTATAAAAGCAGTAGAGCCAAACCTCTTGGCAAGCGTTGTTTTTCCCATTCTCATTTCCTATTGTGCTATTTTGTCTCCTTGTGTTTTGCAAGGTTCTTCTCTACTTTGAGCTCTCTTCTGTCTTCTTGCTGCTGCATTCACGATTAGAAACCTTTCTCCTTTACCTTCCTTTCTCACCTTAGAGCTATGTTGAGATCTCAAATCTACTACCGAGTAGAGTTCAAAAGTCCTAGATTTACTATCGAGTAGAGTCCGGAAGGCCCAGATCTACTGTTAAGTAGAGTCGGAAGTCCTAGAACTACTACCGAGGTGAGGTTGGAAGTCCCAGATGGACTACCGAGTAGGGCAGAAGTCCCAGATCTACTACCGAGTAGAGTTTCATTGTCTCTATTTTCTGTATTTCTTCTAAAATTACCTCTCCCCGATCTTGGTAGTCTACTACCGAGCTCCTGTTGAGAAACGGGAACTACCACAAGCCACAGCAGCAATGCCCCTAACCCTATTGACCCCAACACCTCGGGTGTCCACATTCTCCAGGGATGGGCAGTGGTCATCTTCCCTCACCGGGAATCGAAGCTATACTTACCACGCCCAAACAATCAACTCCCTTAATGTAATGGGTAGACCTCGATGCAATGTTTCCAGATAGGTTATCTTTCTCGATGCCTGACACGTTTTCCACTTCTATCTTAGCGATCTCACTGTAGCTAATGTCTGCGCATAGTTCTTCATCAGTGTACGTGTCAGCACAGATGTGTACTGAGTTCAATACTTGCGATGGGGTAATGAGTTTGGGGACACTCTGGATCTCATTATTATGAATGGAAATCTCTCCTTCTAGTTGCAGGATAATTCCATCCGCTTTTTTCGTAGGTTGTGAAGGGACCGAGGCTGAACCTTTGATTTCTTCTACGGCATTCCCAGTGTAATGTTCCTCCACTAGTACAACAGTCGCCTTGTCTTGACATTTAGGTGTCATTTCAGTGCTGCACTTTGTTATGTCATCGCCTGTTCTTCGGTGCCATTCAATCCGCCCTACGTACGTAGCATCCCGGTAGCGATGGCGCCTCCACCAAGTTGCATCTTCATCAACCACCACATTGTGAAACTGCCGGATACCTCTATGAAGCTCTTCGCGGACATTCCATGCATCAGTGCTCCATTCCTGAACCACTTCGTCACATATCCATCCAATGTCAATGTTCTCTCTTTTGCGCAGGGCACAGCTCTAAGATTTTCTCTGATCTCCCCATGCTTTGTGTGACTTAGAACACCAAATCTCAAAAAATCGGTGCTCATCCTCTACGGCGACGTCATGGAGAGCACGAATCTGCATCGTCTTTACCCAATCGAGTACGGCTTGCTCACTTGCACTCCGAGTTGACCATACCTATTCATCAAGGCTCTGACTATACAGTCCATTCGCAACACCATTGCTGATCCCGCCAAGGTCTGCAAAAGATAGTCACCACAAGATACCAACGCTGACACCGCGCATTGAAACGTGATCGAATCAGCACAACACTCGAGAAAAGTATCTTCTTTCAATCCCCACTGCGGACAGGATATGAGCCGGAACCTCCCAAAAGAATGGTAGAATAGCATCCGGAAAATGTACACCAAGATGTTTGACTTCAGACGTTGGACTCTGTCGTCAATAATAATCTTCCTCACTTCTCTGGCTTCGTGCTCTGAGAAGGTGGTGGGGATGTTAGTGAGGATGCTATAAAGTCGAAGAGATAAAGAACATCATAACCAATCCACTATATCGTTGGACGTGTAATAGTTGAAAGCATACCAATGACTTACGAAAGTATATCACTTACAACATTAAACATTGTAAATTTGATATGATTTTGGCACTAAGAGAATATTGTTTGCCAGAATAGCCGCCGCATACGCTTGCACTGGACTTACCATTGTGCCTTCAGGGTTGTGGTGGCAATTTTTAGAGGACTACACGCTGAATCCTGAAAACCCACCAAATAGGGCACCAATCCCACTGTATGGCCTCAGTCCTCTCTGCTGCAATCTTCACCCATGCCACCTAGCTTTTCTGAAACATTGCGCTTGTCTTCAAACCCATTGCACGCTTGCTCCCATTCTTAGTGCTTTTTGCAGTAGTCAATGTAGCGGCCAATATCTTGGACAGAACGTTACAATGGAGTATTCGAGCTATTAGATATGAGTGCCTCATTCATTTCGTTGATCGCATTCGAAACACGGGCTTTAACATCCATAGTCAGTACCTGGTCATGCTGCAGCAGATGGCTACGCCCAGTTTTCTTTTATACACCCAAAGAGAACGATAAAAAAAGACGGGTACACCCGTCCAACGCTGTGTTATGAAATGTATGGGCAGTGTTACGTAGGTCATACATGTGCTTTGCCGCGGTAACACCACAATGTCACATTGTTCACCTTGTTCTCGAAGTGATCACTCTTCTGAAACTTGTTCCATCTCCGTTCAAACTCCTTCCCTCCATGTTCCAGAATAGCCTATGGTAAACATCTTTCTTTAGGTCCACTAGTTGGAAAAGGTTCGTTGACTGGAATTCCTGTGGTGCAGTAGGAGGCTGGAGATTTACATACCCGTCATCGGCTTCATGCCTAGCCTTCTTTTTGTGTCCTACCTTTTCCCTTTGTAGTCTGGTTAGCCAGCCGACTGCAGTGCCTTCCACGCTTGAATGGCACCGGATTGGGGGTGGAAGCTCCTCCCCTGTGATCCACATAAGATGTATGTCCATCTGTTCTGTAGAATCCTCCTTTGTTAGCACAGCCTTACCCTTCAATCCAATGTCATTGCCTTCACGGGCCGCTACCCCTCGCACTGACATACACGCTCATCATGTTATGTGCGGTTTAAGTTGAAGACATTTCAATGTGCAGCACCGTTGATGATCGATGAATCCAGAACAATTGAGAGAAAAAAGGGCATAAATACTGCGTATGCGAGATGGCCTCAGGTGGCCACGTTATACATGCAATTGGTAGAAAAAAAGGTATACATACTTGAGTTGATCTTTCCCTTCTTAGGCTATGGTTCAGGGTAAGATTCTCAAAACTGAGGGTTGGCTTCCATGTTCGAGGCAATCGCCCTGTCCTTCCTCTTTACTCCCGCGGTGATGGTAGGATCGAGGGTATTGGCATACGCTGGGACGACACTTCTATGTGAGCATAGAGCGGAGAGCGGAGAGCAGAGAGCGCAAATTTGGAGAGCGTAGAGCGGGCAGAAAATAAAAATAGTAAATTTTTTACTATTGTTTAAATTAATTTTTGAACGATTCGAATATTTCAAAGAATATTTGAGATTCTTGTTAATAATAGTGATTTTTTTTGACCCATTACCGTGGAAATGAGGGCCACAAAAAACAACCACTTTTCTTTTAATACACTTTTGATTGATTTTAATTACTTAAAATAGACACAAAAATAGATATTTGAGAAATAAAGGTTAAGTATAAAATCAAAGCAAATGAATAAGTCAAGAAAGGTTTCAATAAGTGAACAAGATTGATGCTATTGAAGACTAAGTGAATAAAAGGACAAAGCACAAGAGACAAAGCACAAGAGACAAAGCACGTAGTTGTAGCATTCTTATCTCATCAATTTTGTCTTTGTTCTAGCTACTTGATCATTTGATTCCTACAACTTGGACTCTAGAAATAATTCATTGTGGTAGACAAAGTTGTCGGGACTCACTATATAAAGACGTCCATAAACTCAAACACAACAAGAATGTAGACGAGTAGTGTACGATGGCAAAGGAGAGATACATGTTTGACGCCTAGCACGGAATGAGGAGATAGTAAGTTTACAAGATCCCCACATTCTATTTAATCCATCGCCGGAACGTGAGAGGAATGAGGAAAGTGCTGCAAAACGATATCGTTATGAGTATCTGATGGCACCCTTCTCACAGTCCATGCAAACTTGGAAGTGGAGGATGGAGGAGGAAGAGCGACAACGATATGCAGACAAATTGAAGAGGGAAGATGTAATGGAAAGAGAAGAAGATGCGGTGGAGGAAAGAGAAGAGGTCCACGAAAGATGAGGACAACACGGTTGATTTGGAAGAGGAGATCAATGAGGCAGTGGATTCTTTCAAGCCGTTGTCATTTTGTGAGAGCATGCGAGGGTTATCACCACAGTATTTTGCCGTTGAGAGAACAGATGAAGGACCAAACCATTAGCTAATATGTAGATTTACTTTGACTCAATCCAATAATCTCGCCTAGATCAAATGAGGAACATGCAGCAAGAGCTTCAAGGAGTTGGGCACGTCGGAGGTGTAGGTAAAAAGTGAGAAGTCTAGAGTTGAATGGAGTGAAAGACATGCAAAAATTATTGTACTGCCATTAGAGGATATTTGAGCTCAAAAAAGGGCCCTTAAGGATTGACAAAGAACCCCATTTTATTGATGTAGCTTAGCCTAAGTGAGTACCAATGGATCTGTTTCAATCTTGTATGAAAGATTAGACTAGAGGACAATGAGTGCTACCGCCAAAGAATGACTCACCTATCAACTCCCTCCACCAAGCTTTGAATCATAGTACCATACCATGTACTCATGTTCTCGTCCTTCACATTTGAAGTACTAATTTAAATAAAAACCAACGTGCCCCACACAAGCTTCTTATGGGTCCTATTTAGAGCTCAAATATCCTCTAATGAATAGTTGGGCAAGAATAAAGATCAGTGAATATGGTTTGTACTTTTCGTAAAGTGAAAACGTAAATATTTGTATTTCCTTCAGTGATAGAGCAAGTACACATGCGGTCAACAAACGACCACGTTCATTAGAGACAAAGTATTCTCAAGCCGGGTACAGGTCTAGGACTCTAGGTGGTAGAATGTGTCAAGAGGCCACCTTCGAGGATGAACTTGACCTTGTTAAAACTAAAGGTCGGGGCGTGTATGAACATGTTAACTTTGGGATCAAAGTTAGAAACGTTGACAAATATGTAGTAGAGGAGCTTACAATTTAGATAGGAACTGCGCATGCTCCCAAACTTGATAATCATATTTTTGAAGGCCACCCAAGTACACTCCGGCTGAGAGCTCACCGTCACTTTCTAAACGGCATCCGTAGAAGGAGGTTTGGACTACAACAAGATAACACAGCCGAATCCCGGGTGGAGGATCATGGTCAACTTCAAAATAGTTCCGTGCATGGTTCATCAGCTCCGGGCATATCAACACCTTCGGGCATATCAACATTGCCACCGGGCATATCAACATTTTGCCTACAATGTTTTGTTGAGGGTCCAATGCCAGAGCATCGAGTAGCCTTGGATTTCCTCGTAGGAAGAATGTTGTTGGAGGTATCGGTAATTCAAACCCTTGACAAGTCGAGTGGAGGAGTAGAGATCTTGAATAATTGAGTTTGAGTGACGCGCTCCTTAGAGGGGAGTTGGAATCCTACATTCTCAAGGGCCACAATCTTCGGGCAAGTGAATTTAGTACCAAGCATGAAAGGCCATAGGGGAGGAATTGGGAACTTGTCTTGGGTATTTGAAAATGGGATGACTCACTTGCGATGGAAGCCCTTTACACAACGCTGGTAGCCAAATGGTAGCTCCCTCTTGTATACTATTGTCCAAAATACCGTACTATAAAGGAAAAAAATAGGGTCTCCAAAAGGCCCTCTAAGGCAGCCCGGTTTAGGTGAACAAGCTGCCCAAACACCTCTCCGTAACTTGTAAAACTATGAATGAAGGTTGTTGCCCACTGACAGTAATAGCCGCAGGTCGAAAGCCGCAGTGTTGGCACTGCTAGCAGGGTTGATTGGCTAGACCCACGGAACTGCACTGCTGGCAACGTCGTGTCACCATTGGTACCAACGTCAAAAACGTGCGGGCATACCTCAAAATTTCTGCTCGTGCCAAAACCAAGGGCCTTTTGGAGACCCCACTTTTCTCGTCATGCGAGGTAATTGATGCTACTGAGGAGTGCAAGATGATTCTACACTGAGTCAAAAGTCTAATACTATTTGCAAGACCGAACTTGACTCGGTAATTAGGAGATAAGAGAATCCGCATTAGAAGAACAACAAATAAACAAACTACAGGAAAGGAAATTTAAGTAGACAATGATATCAGGAAGACGGACTTGGGTCGAAAGAAAGATGTTATCTGTATTTCAAAAAATGTGCCCTTGCCATTGTGTTTGGCTCTATTGCATATATACAAAGTACAACCCAAACTAACGTAACTGTCAGATCGGTAAAAAGGATTCCCTAGATCTTTTCTTTGTTGTAACTTGGGAAATTACTGGAGTAGTAAAAAACTTGAATCGGTACACTACCAGTAGTTAGTAATTTACCGTTAACAAACACTTGATGTCGTCCGAACAGAAGAAGAATTTTATAGGTTTCTGTCTTCGCATTGTGTAAACCCTAAACTCCAGAGTAGGCCGGGCAAGCAACACTCAGATTGTTGGTGACGAGCTTCGCCGTGCATTTCTTCTCAGTATTTGTATGCATGCTCCAACAAGACTTGCCCAAATTATAAGGGACACGGGCTATATGCCAAACCAACTCATCAACCTTGGTTTCTTGAGCGGTGCTGACTCGACGGAAATCGAGCTCGGACGGTGAAGGCGCTTGAACTTCTTGCACGTCTAGAGAAGACTCTTCAACGATTGTAGATAGAATTACGATATTAGATCTAGAGAGTCTCTTACCGAGACGAGGGCAAAAGAAGTTGACGCTGTCGAGGCGGTGTGTCTCATCATCTGTACCAATAGGGTAATCGAGCCTTCTGCAATCCAAATACCTCGGCACCTTCGAGGTGTGGATTCTGAGTGCAAAACTCCTCGCCTCAAGAATGTACAAAAAAAACTTCTGCAGTACAACATGATCACTAGTGCGCTTGACAGGTTTTTGGACGCTACAAAGTTTCAATTCCTCCGTGCATTAGTAGAAAACATGGTCGAAAAAAACCACAGCCAAAATTGGTTGCGGTCCTTTTGACCACTCTGATCTGCAGTCACTTAGCGACTATAGATTTTTCTTTTTTGATTCACGGATCCAAATTTTAATCATTTAGGGGCATGTAATCTACCGTTAGAAAGATATTTTCAAGACCTTTCCAACCGTATATTATAGGCCCTAAAATTCCTAAAATTGCATTTGCAAATCCAAATAAACAAAATGACGATGGCCAATCCCACGGATCCGTGGGGTTAGCCACTATAGAGATTTTTGTAACAATAAACCCACAGTAGCCAACCCCATCGATCCGTGGGGTTAGACATTATAGAGTTTTTTGAAGCACAAAATCTATAGTAGCCAACTCCACAGATCCATGGGGTTAGCCACCATGAAGTTTTTTGCAAACAAAATACCCACAATGGCCAACCCCACGGATCCGCAAGGTTAGCCGCTATGGAGTTTATCGCAACAAAAAACCCATAGTAGCTAACCCCACGGATCCGTAGGGTTAGTCGCCATAGAGTTTATCGCAACACAAAACCCATAGTGGCCAACCCCACGGATTCGTGGGGTTAGCCGCCATAGAGTTTATCGCAACACAAAACCCATAGTGGCCAACCCCACGGATCTATGGGGTTAGCGGCCATGGAGTTTATCGCAACACAAAACCCATAGTGGCCAACCCCACGGATCCGTGGAGTTAGCCGCCATGGAGCTTATCGCAACAAAAAACCCATAGTGGCCAACCCTACGGATCCGTCGAGTTAGCCACCATGGAGCTTTTTGCAACAAGAATCCCACAGTGGTTAACCCCACAGATCTGTGGGGCTAGCCTCTATGGAGTTTTGGCAATAGAAAACTCACTCGTCTTATTGACTTGTTCAATTTTACATCATTTTTTAACTATTTTTTACAATTCTGCACCATGTTTCAACATTTAATGTCAAAATCTCGTCTATTTATCACTAGTTGGACTTATGATAAATAGTTGGACTCTTTTTATCACTTGTTGGAGTCAATTTACCTTGAGATTTGTAAATTCCTTCAACATTTTTTCACCATTTCTATTCTAATTATGTGGGAATTTAACATTAAACCTTTTTTCCTCATGTAATCAATGTCTTTAATTTATCTTGTTTTTATTTCTCCTCTTATATATTTAAGTAATTCTAGTTTAATTTTCTTACTAGTTTTATCTTACTTTAGTTCATCATTTTCAATCTCCCTTTTCATTAAGCTTTCAAATATTTAATTTGAGCTCTTTTTTGTTCTATTTAATTTTTTGTTATTTATCTATATGTTATTTCCTTTCTTATAGTTTTGTGATATACTTTACTTTTTTTTATTTTTCCCTCAATTGAATTGAATTTTGTTATCTTCTCTTTTTTCCTTTTTCAAATCTTTTTTTTCTTTTATCTTAGTCTTATCTTTTTTTTTAGGTGTTGGAGGCGGGTCTGGTATTGGAGGCGATATCAGGGACGGGGTGGGGGCGGGTGTCGAAGACGAGGGCAATTGTCGGGGGGACAGGTGCAGGTATTAGGCATCGGCAGCGGGTATTGGGCATCAGGAGCAAGTATTGGGCATTTGCGCTCGTTTGTGGTACCTTGTTTCTTGCATCGAGACCAATCCCACGGATCCGTGGGGTTAGCTTCAAAACACAAAGTACATTGATTCTCCATTCACTACCACCTGAAAGGAAAGAGTGTGAAGAACTGAATGGGAGAGTTGGTGAGTGGCGCTCCTCATCATTTCAATCTTTCTCTCATGGAGCCTGTTATTTGGATCGTTTTGTTTTTATTTTTTATTTATTTTAGTTTTTGACTTTACTTCTGCATGAGTATCTATGAACTAGGTGAAGAATGCTAACCTTGTTTGACTTAGAGCCAAAGAGGACGTCCCTATGCTCCCACTAAAAATACATTATATTTCTTACTAAAACCTCTTATAAAGTGGGAATAGTTGGAGTTTGATTTAGAGCAATGCTACAATAATGGATAATCAATTGTTGGATTAAAATATCCGTAATAGGATACTACAAAAATGAGTTCTAGTGTTGCATAGAACAAATACATATCATGCCTAATTTTAGTGAAAAATTAGGGTTTTAGATCTGTTGTAATAGAAGCATGTTAGGTGGAGTGCATATTTTCGCTCACTCTCAAAACATGTGCACAGGTCAACAATAGAAGTGCACAAGGAGAAGAACAAGAAGTAGTACCTGGACCGGCTGCTGTGGTCACTGCAAAGGTTTCTGATTCACTCTAGTACCTTGTTTCTAGCATTGCTCGGTACAAATGTCAACCCCACGGATCTGTGGGGTTAGCTTCAATGCCAATTCGTCCTCATTTTTAGCAATTTCAATTCAGAGCTTTGTGTTTTAATTGAATGATTAAAAAAAAATTATTTTTTTCATGTTCTTGATTGTACATAGACTCATTAGAAGTGCATGAGTTTTAATTTGTTTGTTTTGTTTCATTTGTTCCTTCTCTACAAACACGTGAAATAGATCTCTTCTAGCCATGCTGTTTAGATGGTATATGGTAGTTTTAGATGCTTCCTACCCTGTGAATCATTTTGTATACACATCTGTGTTGAGGATTTTGAGTATTTGAGAATGTTTTATAGTATTGTGAATGTTTTCCTTTGTATAAATTCTTTCTTTGATACCTTGTTTCTCGCCATCCTAGACACAAAGGCCAACCCCATAGATCTGTGGGATTAGGCACTTTAGTTTTTTTGGCTTTTTTTGGCTTTTACTTTCAAATGTTTGCCTTGCCTTTGCGGTTTTGTAGATAGAATTGTTACTTTGAATGTGGAATGCTTTCTAGTGTTTGATGATGGTTTGAATGCACTTTTAAAATTAGATTCAATATTAAAGTTTGAGCATTTTGGATTTTCATATTGTTTATCCAAGATAGTAAGACCATGGTCTAGTCAAAGGTGGAGAAGGTTAAGCTTCACGAGATTGATGCTCTTTTGGAGGATGCAGTAGAGGTTCAGGAGGACGAGGAAAATGACAATGAGACGGAGGAGCAGGAGATTGTTGAAGAAGATGAAGACGTGCAGGAGGTTGCTCTTGCAGTTGAGGAGGAGTCCGATCGGATCGGGTTGTTCTTGCCTTGCCCGCAGTGAAACATACTTGGATGTATGAATCACCTACTACAGAGTCATGTCCGCCTCCTGATGCGAAGGAGTACGCGGTTCGTAAGGCAAGAAGGCGTTATGCCACTCGCCATAACTAGTAGGTTCATGAGGCACGAGAACTTGCTCGTGCCCAAGCCAGAGTAATGCCTAGACGGTCTCCTTGCCTTAGTTTACCTTGATCTTTGTGGATGTTGATATCCACGTGCATTTATGCACTTGTACTTAAACCATTTGGTTCATAAGTCATTTGTTTGAATAATTATGGTTTGTTTTGTACTAAATTCTATGTTGGTAGATTTCTACTTGACTTTCAACTGTCGAGGAGCCTGTGAAGTCTGCCAACCCAGATGAAAGTGAGGTCTCTATCCATATCAAGCAGAAGAAAGACTCTGATGCCGTCATCAACTGCCTTCGGACTCGGCCAGTGAAGAAGTCTTACCTAGGTATTCTTCTTTTCCGTTTGCGAGCTTCTCGTTAGTGCGACCTATTAATATGAAGGATGTCCAGCAAATTTCATAGTGACTTCCGGATTGATGAGTTTTTTGTCAAGGTAAGAGTCCACACTTTTCACATTCTTTAATTTTTTTTCTCCATTCAAGCATTCCTCTTCCTTGCTTGACAATTATTTTTTGCTTTCTAGGTTGGAAATGGCCGCTCTCGCTCCAACACAACGAAGCCCATGTCCCACTTCAGCATCGACTTCGTCCTTGCAGATGTTCCAGAGAACCTCCCACTGCCCAGTATCTCGAGCTCCCCCTTAGAATTTTTTGTGTGCAACCGCCATGGTGAGTTTTACATGAGTAATCTCTTTACATTTGCTGAAGATCATCTCCACGACAATGGTGTCCTTGTGATCATACATGGCAATGACCTCAAGGTGCACAAGGAGCTTTGGAATTGGTGCAAGGATGCTAAATGGAGTGTGACAAGAGATTGGTGGGGTGTCAATATATAACCTTCACCTTACCTTCAATCAAGATTTCAAGATGTTTGTAAATGTTTTCGTCTTCTCCACCTATGACACTTCAAGTTTCAATCTCCTCTCTTTGTCATTAAGTATGTGGTTTTTTTTTTAGGCAAAGTGTTTTTTTATCAAGGTGCTTGTGGGCCTTGGCACCTCTCTCACCGTGTAGAAGGCAAAAGTTGGGCTTCGCACTTGGAAAGGATTCCCTCCAAAATTTCACGGGTGAGGATATCCAACTCCTCAACGATAGCATAGTGGCATGAAGAAGGGCTTGAAAGAAGCGCACATAATTTTTGAGCATCATCATCCACATCATCTCACTCAAAGGCACGACATTGTCTTGCATTGGCACACATTCACAAGTTTCTCCCTTACCTTCTTTCTATTGTCTTTGTTCTTCATTTCATGCACTTCACATGGTTTTTTTTTTTTCATTCAATTTTTTTTCATCTAGGTTCTTTGATTAGTGTGTGTCGTGAGGATGAAGCCTCATTGTGGCATTGGAGGCGGACTCGAAGATCTTTGAGGCCATCCTTTGCCCCATGCCGAATCTAGTGCGTCCACCCAAGCCTACTCTGCACCTTGACGACACCGACTCCAAGGAGCATCTTTTGAAGATTGTACGATGCCAGAGGCACCTTAAGTGAGTTAGTTTTTTCACTTTGCACATTAAACATTGTTCATCTTATTCTCTTCTCCTTCCTTACTAATTTTCTTGCTTTCAATTCTGTTCTTGTGTCAAGAGTTCTACGGGCGAGCCCCATCCGTGTTCTCCATCCGACCTTGTTTGAAAGCCCTCTAAGGGTTACGAATTGCTACCGAATGCTACTGAAGTTTCCCATCAACAAGCGGTTGCAACTTCTCCACCTTGTCCTTGCAGTTCTGACAAGTTTGATAGCGCAATATACGAACTTTTAGATGTAGAGGCTAAGTAGGGCAAGGATAATGAATTTGAGAGGAGTCCAAGCCTTTGATTAGGTCACTTGATTGTGGAGACTTGAGCTCCTTATGTTTTGGTTTGATTTGGATTTTACATGAGGTTTTTGGTGTTGGTTTTTTTAACATTGTATCCTAGTATAATTTGCACTTTTATTGGTTTTTAATGATGACTTCAGCCCTAATTTACTTGTAAACCATACAAAAAGTAAAATGCATAGTTTTTCACAAGTAATGCCGTGGAAAATCATCAAAAATCCATTACTTTTTTTTGCTAAAAATAATCCAATGTCCACGGTCATAGGCATTTTTCTTACCAAAAAGATTTCTAGAAAAAAAATCTTCGCTCTCCAAACTGTGCTCTCCGCTCTCCGCTCTCCGCTCTACGCTCACACTACTAAGTTTCCCGCATAAGCTGCCTTCTTAGGATTCCCAGATTGTAGTCGACTTTTTAGCCTACTGTTCTCTGACATGTCCTGGTTTGTGACTGCATCCTTTTCCAGGAATGTGTGCTTTCCTTTGCGGGGCACTTCCATCGAAACGTTTCCACATGGCTTCCCTTCGTTGGCAAATGGTTTTTTCGCAGGTGGATTGCTGACGGGCGTTTTCTTCATACCCCGTGGCCGGTCTTCCTCGACCGCGAAACTTACCCTCCTCTCTCGATCCGACTTCGCAGGTTCCTTCTCTCAGCCAACAATCTTCGGCATCTTGTTTTCCTGAAATGATACCTTGCTGGTTCGTTTGCCCTTCTGAGACTCACCTACCTCGCTGATGTTGGCGCTGATAATTCTGGCAGACTTCCACACGTGATGGTGGCTCGACCTTTCATCCTGCACAGTGTTATGAGTGATATGACTATCGCAGAGTATCAAAAGTATGTTACAGCCTAAGGCAAGCTGCACACCTGAGCACCCTAAATTGATTAATTCTATCACCCTTGCAAGGCAGGAGTACATGTGCGACTAATCTGGAATTCATTGTCGGTGCTATATGCATCTTCCTTGTTATTGCTACGTGCGTCCGCCTTAGTACTCTTGGAACGAGTACTCCGGACCATACATGCTGCTTTCCCCTCTATGTCAGTCGGCTTTCTTTCAATCGCCACACGCTTAAATAGCACAACTTTCCCCTTCCTAAAAATTTCCCCGGTTTTCCCTTGTCCGCTTTCCATGTCCGGATATGGATATGTTATTTTTCCTCCCAAAGCAGGGCACCACTTTATGAATCGGTGGTGTTGTATTGCCCATTTGCTACAAAAGACATCTGTTATAAATTGGTGTTGTTATGTCATTCATCACAGATCTTGTGACACTATCCCTTGTGGCGTCTTTTTACCTTAGTTCCCTTTGTACACCATAATGGTGTTCGATGAATACCACAACGGTGTTCTGGTGGCATTCATCATTACGAGCAAGTCTCCGCAAGCAAACCTAGTGCCATGGCTGAAAGCATTGAATTTAGCGATGACATCTGAACAAGCAGATTGGTGTCCCAGTGCTTTCATTGTGGACTGCGCACCTGGAGAGATAAACAGCCTTTCGTACGTGTTTTGAACTCGATGTCTTGGATTATCACTCTCTTGGTCTCACTTTAATTTAATGGATCATTACGCTTGCAGCCATTACACTAATTTGGATGCTGGCATTCGTTGTAAGTAACCCCAACTCCTGTCGTTCCCAAGGAAGTGTGGCCAAGTTTGAAGATTTTCTTGTGCTTGTGGCATGTGCGAAGAGCCTTATAGAAGCAAACATGCATAAAGATTCCAGATCATGATAAGCGGTCAAATGTTCTACAGGAGCTGGGGAAAATAATGTACGACAAAACGGGCCCTTCTGGAGATGCGGCAGTGATATGGGCAACCGAGAAGTTAGCTCAGTTAGAAGAGAAGTTCCCTTTGTATCCAGATTTTTGGAAATACATGCGCACCCAATGGTTGAAAAAAGTGCACATGTGGGTTGTTGGGTTCCGTGATTAGTCTTATGTGAGGCAGGATACAAACTCTGCAATCGAGAGGTACTATGGCTATTTGAAGTCGGTTTAGAAAGCGGAACGGTGTTGCTTAGCCAGGCGACGGGTGGATTGGAGCATCCGTAAGTTGATGGCAATGTTACGGCATTACTGGTATCAGCATTTCCGGAAGATGTACGGATTCATCGACAACAGCAAGATGCAAGCCATTGTTATTGGTCTGATTATCAAGGCAAGGACCATACCCGATAGTAATGTGAGTCTCCTAGAGTATGACGGATGGCCAGCGTGGGTAGTGTCTTCGGAGTCCAGACAACTCTTCTACACGGTGCATAATCCCACTACGGACCTCGCTTCTTGCACATGCGTTCACGCTCAACGAGGCAATATATGCGAGCATCAGGTGAAGGTCCTACAGATGTTGCGTCTTGATCTTGCTGAGGCGATTATTGCAAGGTACTGTGGTCGCACACTAGGGAATCTCAACAGTGGCCTTTGCGAAATGCTGAATCCAGCTCAGTGTTATATATCAACGGAGGTGAACACTGAACCGGCCAGAACTGTACTGGAGCCAACACCGCTGGTGATCAGCAAGTCAAGCGGTTCAGACCTCAAAGAAACCTCCTCGACACACTCCGCAACTAGGCCGTTGCGCTAATTGAACATGTTGAAGGACAAGACTTGTTGATGGATCACCTCCACGCCGACTTCAATAGTTTTATTAGCAGAATCAAGAGTGTGCAGTCCGACATACGGAAGGGAAAAATCGACGCATTGTTACCGGACCAAGACATGGTTGCTACGGAGGACAAGGAGATAGAAGACGGTGGAACTGGGAGTGTTTGGCTTAGATTACGGACCAGGCTTAAGTATAAGAGTAGAATACGATAGTGACAAGACACTCTTGGTTTTTGAGACTTATGAGCATTTAGTTATGCTTTGGTTTTGTTGTACCAGGACGTCATTCCTTGCTTATTCCATGTTAAACGTGGTTTCCATGGTTGTATGATTATGTAATAAATGGGTTCAATTCCTCTGTTTAACTTAGTTTTGCGGACTTAATCTCTATACTGTATACGTGTGTTATTACATCCTTGGAATAAACGCGCCCTTACATTCTCTATCTCTACTATTTTGTCTTCACTATCCATTAGCACCTCAATGCTATCTGACTTGGGGAGCAGGGAAAACATGTTTTGCCTTACTTAATTAACACTAACACGAGTACTTAGATAGAATGGCTATACTCTAACTATCCCTCGTATCAAGTTGTCCTTGCTCTGAGCTCCGTCTTCAAGTGTATTCTCACTTATATTGTCTTTCTGTCTTCAAAAAACTCATTATCCAAGGTCACCAAGGACGTCTAGGAACTGACCCTTACTTAGTTTAGTTACTCACAAACTACCTCATCTATCAGACGACTTTCTTTGACTTTGTCTAACTCGCAAGGAGTCCAAGTACACCAAGGAAGTCCAAGACCGTATACCAACGGAGATCCAGCGTATAAGTTGTATACATTATTGTATACCCTCCTGGGGAACCAAGGTATACCATGGAACTTGGGGCACGCACCTCTTAAACTAATCACTGACTAACTCAACTTGACTCCTTAAAACTCCGCCCCTTTTCCCCTTGTCTTCCTTGATTAGGCAGCCGTGCTGGCCTAAGTCTGGTCTCAGTCATCTCCATACAATTACCCAGACTAACACGCATCTGCCTCCGCTCCCGTCTTCATCAGAGTTGGGTGATAGTATCGTTCGCAAAAAGGATTTTCTCCAGCGAGGTTACCCGTAATCAAGAGTGTCCGTAGTGACCATTCAACAAATTTGCGCTCGGATGTCACATGTATTCATGTTTGGGAACTATACATGTAGAATGATTCAGTCTTTAATATGGGTTGTGCTATGAACCCATATGTATCTTGACATCCTGAATGTAACAAACATCACCTCGTTGAACATCGCCTCGTTGGGCATTCAATTGGCAAGCTTGCAACTTTAGATATCATTAAGACTAAGGTCCGCCTCATTCAAATTGTCACCCATCTTTCCTAGAATAAAACCAATTTTGCAGTCTGCCTTATTGTTTTCACGACATCGAAGCAGGAATTTGCCACAACCGGTTCAGTGGTTTAATCTCCTCGTTAGCAAAATGAACGCGTTCAATAATTACGGGGTAAATATGTTACGGTGCGTTGAGGTCCAGTGGCAAGCTTGGATCTAAATCTTAATCTGAGTCTCAAAATAGCATAACACCGGAATCAAGACAGTTCTTTTGAGATCCCCAGCCCGATTGTGGCCATCCGGTTGTTCTCGTCGCATTGAAATACAACGCAGTGTTATGTTGCGCTCCAGACTCTGGGAAGTTTAGGTTGGCACGACTGGTGTTTAGGTCCTGGATAAGGGCGGATGCATTGGACAGTCTGTCTTCTTGCAATCTTAGATTTAAAACTCGTGGTTTTCCATACCTAGGACAAAGGTGATTTGCACGATTCATCCCGAAGCTTGTTGTATTTGAACACAATTATGAAAGGGAGTGTTTGAAGTCTATTCTAAGTGTTTTTACATTGTTGTTTTGTACGATCCCTCATTGCACAATCTTCGTGCACTCGTGTGCTATAGACATGGAGTGATTCTAATTTGTTTATTTTGAATTTTCATGTGTTTTTGTGTGAACCTCGGGAAATGGTTAAGCTTTGTGAGTGGCGTGATTTTAAATTAACATGATAGGGTGCGATAATCACGAAAAATTCCACGATAATTGCAAGCAGAACCTAGAGTTGCTTTGTTTGAATGCACCAGGCTATGCCTACGGTATAACGAATAGATAGAAGTATCCCACGTCAAGTCTATTTGTTATATCAACGGCCATGATCGTGTTCAAAAAAGATTCTATAACAAGGCGTGTTGCAACTTGGAGTCTATGAGCATAACACAATATCTACGGACTTTCTACGGTAGTAATACCCGAGGCCCACGAAGGGACTACGTTGCCAGTTGCTCTAAGAAGCTCACAGTACGTGGTGCTTGGTATAGCTGCAAGTCTCTGTAATTCCTCTCTCCCAGCATTCTTGGCGGTACGGCGACGAACTACTGGACGCGTTAGAGGCTTCGGAAGATGTCTCTTGGACGACTTCATAGAAACAACTCCTCGTATCCCTCCTGCACCACAGCTGGCACTTTGAACCTGCTTCTCCTTGTTGACACCCGTGCTTAAAACTTCCTCCACTGCCATCTGGGCCTGCGCTACGCTATCTCTCTTGTGACTCAATTTGCACAACTCTTCCGTAACCTCTTCTTCTAACTCCATGACAGATGTAGAACCCATGATGGAAGAGAAGACTACCCTGAACCAGTCCGGAGTTCTATTGGTACATATAGTTCACAGTGATGGAAGATTAGGTCTGCGCGTACAGCTGTCACCCGTGCTCAAAATAGTTGTATCCGTGTGCATCACACTGTGGTATCATAAGACTTTAATGCATGGGTCTATGGCAGATTCCAATCACTACTGAAATGCTGCCATCTGGTACGGGAAACTACTATCGGTTGTATACAGAATGCTATGGAAATCAAATAGATGTTGTTCTTCTTCTTAGTTACAAAAACTCCAACAGTTCATGGTGCTCAAAAAACTTAAGCTTCACGCTCCCAATAGTTTGTGGTCATTAATGTTCTCGACTCGTAGGACTGTACTACACCTGATTTCAAAGACTCAATCTAAGCATAGATGGTCTAATTGTGCGCTGTCATGTCATAAGACCAGCATCGAAACTTGTAGAGTATCTAACCACGAACTAACCACGATCTGGGCTGGTACTAGCCTGAACCCACAAAAGGCAGCACGTTAAAAGTTGCTTTTACAAACTCCAAGCACTACAGCTTACAACTTTCACGTATACATGAAACAACACTCCTTTATAACACTGCAGTTGCCAAAAATTACAATAGCCAACAACTGAAGTTGCCACCAATTCAAAACACAAATTAGATTACATTGCATGTCAGAGCAATACAGCTAGTGCACCATGCCACGAACTTCCGCACTAACGGAGTATTCACTTACCCTTATAGTTGACTACCTTGACATTTCTACGTGGCCTTAAGTTTGCTCGCCCGACCGCAGGCGTCCTGTCAGTCTGCATTGTTGTTTTTCTCAGCGCCTCTTCTACAAGTCTCTTGATTCTAGCCTCTGGTTTAAGCACAGGTCTAAAATCCCTGTGAACATCTCGCACCTTGACTTCTTTGTCTGGGTGATCATGTCGACGCAACAACATTCTCCGAGGAGACATGTATGTCTTCTTGTCTCCAGCGGGCAGCAGCTCTAATGCAAATTCTTGCATTGTGTCAGCAACAAGGTTGTGGTTATTATATGGTTCGATTAGCTTTGCCGGAAAATTTTCGGAGATCCTCGGTACTTTGTGATCTGTGTAGTCGTTATACCTGCGAGTTCGTCTTTGCCGTTTATCACACATGTCAGTTTTGCAATACACCATTCATATGTACCAACCGAGTATCCATTACCATATAAGTAATCACACGGAATGAAAAGATAACCCTGAGCGTACCACAGAACACCAAAACAGAAACACGTGATCTAGCACTGTACATACCACAAGCCAAAGCCGAAGGTTTCGCGCCATTGCAAACCCACAGACTGTGCCTCCGATCTGCTGTGCAACTTGAATATCGTTGAATGCTAAGTCTTGGGCCGCAACCACATCGGCTCCCACGGACTCTATCCATGCCGTATGCACAAAGACCAAAAAATCACGTTCATGGCTATAGTAGTCGTGTATACCTTTGCCGGAATCAAAGTGACACACTTTGTCTCGATGAAACTCGAACTCACTGCAGTGGTTTCGAGACCGGTATGGAACAATAATTTCGGTTACTTGGGAGAGGATGGAAACTTAGAAACCTCTTTGCCCACTCAGCTCGGTCCTTCACCTCGAGCTTCCCACAATCGTTTTTCTCCAAAGCGGTCACCGCCATTGCTGAAACAAGAGTCGTTTGACTGTGGACGTCAGGCGGCTGCTGGAGATATGAAAGAGTGGCCAAGAAATCCACCACATTCACATTCTCATCCAATTTGGTGTTTTTGTCTTTGAGATCCTTGATAGCCCGATATAGAACCGTGATTGGATCTCGTGACAACTCTTTGTCACCTGTGCCCTCAAAGAAAATCGCATAATCATCTGGTTCCCCTTCCCCCTCAACGGTAACGCCTCTAAACATGCCTCAACAACCAATTTAATCCACAATTGTACCAGATTAGTTTCTTCGCTATTGTTTCCAGTGTTATGGGCCTCCAGAGCTACCCCGGCTGACAATGAATCCACTGAGTCAACTGCTTTGGCGATGTGGTCCTCGGCAGTGTTGCTAGGCGTGATATAACACTCTTTCTGCGTCCATGACGCTGGAGGTTCATATTTAGGATCAACCTGCAAATGGCTGCTCACGACAATTAGGAGGACATCTGCATCTAGCGTTGAGGCATAAACATCCGTTGCATTCTCTGCCTTGGCAATTCCCCGGTATCCGTCGTAAAGTGGCGTAACGTAATTTAGGCACTACAGAGACAAGTACGGCTTTCCCTAACCTTGAACGCCGTGAACCAGAGCTGCTATTACCTGCCCCAAACATTCAACGACCCCCTCGTGAGCACCCTCGGCAACAAACTGCCCCTACAGCCGCACCAACAACAACCACAGCATCATCGAAAGGAAGGAGCAAAACAACACCACTCCCCTATCCGCATATAAACCCTCATCTAAAACTAAAATGTCTGGCATTATATTCCCAGCCTTGACACTGATGCACACAAATTTTGGTCCCGTGAGCTGGTTCCTGAAACCGCTGACCTCATCCACACCCAAATGATGCTTGTTGTGGCCCGACCCCTGCTCCACTCTCGTCGTACGTGCCCCGTGCTCACGCTTCGCAACGTTTTCGAAATCCACATTGTCTATGCGCTTGTCATCCACCTTCGTGGGCAATAACACCAGAGCAGTGTTCGAGTCGGCGTGCTTGATCCCGTCAGCGCCACCCGTCACGACCTGCCCCTACACCCGCACCAATGACAACCACACCAAAAAAAAAAAAACATAATAGCCACAACTGCAATGCCTACATCAAAACATTCAGCTAGAATTCACTACTAACAATCAATAAACAATGAGACACCATGAGCTGGTCACAAGTTCACAAGTCAAGGCACCATGAGCTGGTCACGGCCCCCGCTCACCTAAAGCACCAATACTGCACTCGTCGTAGAGTCAGCCACACCCGAGTGCTTGCTGTGGCCCGACCCCTGCTCCTCCCCCGTCCTACCCGCCCCGTGCTCACGCTTCGCGACGATCGCATCATCCACAACCTCTAAGCAATCGTCATCTGCCTTAGTGGGCAATAACACTGGCACAGTGTTCGACTCGTCGTGTTTGACCTCGTCAGCGCCATCCGTCATGACCTGACCCCACACCCGCATCATTAACAACCTGGTTGTTTAAAATTAAATAGAGATTGCTATGACTGCAATGCCCACATCAAAACACTCATGTACAATTCACTACTAAAAATCAATAACCAGCCCTCGCTCACCTCAGTCACCAAGACTCTACTGCCCACAAACTCTGTGCCCTGCAAGTGCAGGTCGCAGTGGCCCGATCCTTGCCGCTCCCCCGTCCTACCCGCCCTGTGCTCCCGCTTCGCGACGGTTTCAAAATCTACATTGTCTAAGCGCTCGTCATCCACCTTCGTGAGAAATAACACTAAAGCAGACTTCGACTTGTCGTGCTTGAACTCGTCAGCGCCATCCGTCATGACCTGACTCCACACCCGCACCAATGACAACCTTGTTATCATAAAAAAAATTCCTAAGAGTCACGACTGCAATGCCCACACCAAAACATTCATGTACAATTCACTGATAACAATAAATAACCAGCCCCCGCTCACCTCAACCACCAAGACTCCACTACCCATAAACTCAGTGACCCCCGAGAGCTGCTCGCTGTGGCCTAACCCTTGCTGCTCCCACATCATACCCGCTCGTGCTCACGCTTCGCGACGGTTTCAAAATCCACACTCTCTAAGCGCTCATCGTTCACCTTCGTGAGAAATAACACTGGAGAAGTGTTCGACTCGTCGTGCTTGATCTCGTCAGCGCCATCCGTCAGGACCTACACCCACACCCGCACGAATAACAACCTCAGTATCCAAAATAAAATAAGGGCCTAGGAGCTATGACTGCAATGCTTACATCGAAACATTCATGTAGAATTCATTGCTAACAATCAATAACCAGCCCTGCCACCTAAACCCACAAGTTTTGGTACCATCAGTTGGTCTCGGCCACCACTCACCTCAGGCACCAAGGCTCCATTGTCCACAGTATCAGCCATCGAGTTCTTCTGTATGTGGCCCGATCCCCGCTCCTCCATCGTAGCACTCGACCCGTGGTTATGCTTGAAGGAGCTTGTCTTTAGCTCGTCATCCGGCTTCGTGCACAATAACAGTGGAGCAGTGTGCGTCTCGTCGTGCCTATACGCTACCGTGCAATCCAACTTGACCTACACAAACACCCGCAGCCATTACATCCAGGGCATTTTAGTCACCTCACCAAAAGTCCACCACTCCCATGCCCATATCTGAACATGAACACAAAACTCACTTCTAACAAGCTAGTGCCATCTCCAGCTCACCTCAGTCACCCAACCAATATTGCCCACAGTCTCAGCGACAGCCGAGTGCGTCTAAATGTGGCTGAACCCCAGCACAACGACTACCGCAGATTCACTAGTGTTATCCTGCTCCAGGGCTGTCTTTACTTGGACGCCGTGTTATTCTTCCAGTAGTCCACGCCTCAATGTATCTGCCTCCTCAGCATTTGCAGTTAGGGGAGCTTCAATCAGCCTTGCCACTGCAGCATCGCCACTGCGGTGACGTCTCTAGCCGGCCATATCTTCCTCCACAATGAGGTCGTACAGTTTTCGGTGCAGCATTCAAATCTCTTCGCAAAGGTTCCAGACATGGGTGCTCCATCCCGGTGCTGACTCACCGCAAATCCATCCAATGTCCCTTTCCTCTCTAATTTTAAGTGCTTTAGTCCACGTTTTCTCCTTATCGCCCCGAGTTTCGTGTGACGTAGTGCACCATATCTGGAAAAACTTGTGCTCATCCTCAACGGCGATGTCTTGGACGGCACGTATTTGCACCGTCTATATCCAATCATGGATAGACCCCAAAACCGCACGTCCTAAGTACCAGGCCTGCTTATCGATGTTCAAATTGTACAAGTCATTCGCATCAACGCTACTGATCCCATTGAAGTCGGCAAAAAGATAGTCACCGCCGATATTGCAAGGCCAATACTGCACGTCGCATCTTCATCGAATCATAGCAAGATTTGGAAAGAGTGTCTTCCGCCAATCCCCATTGCGGACACGATATCAGTTGAAACTTCGCGTAGAAGTCGTAGAAGAGCATCCAAAAAACGTACACCAAAGTGTTCGGCTTCAGACGTTCCACCCTTTCTTCAACAGTGACCTTCCTCACAATCCTGGCTTCATTCACTGAGACAGCAGATGAGCAGATTAATGAGATTGATGTATGAACCATAACACCATAACAGTATGACAGTATGCTAACCATATTACCATAACACCATAATACCATAACACCATATCACCAGTATGACAATATGTTAAGCATACTGGACTTACCATCATGCTTTAAAGGTTGTGGTGTCATGGAAGGAAGCAATATTGGCTGGCGCATCAAAACCCTCCAAATAGGGCACCAATCTCACGTGATGGCCTCATATAAATCTGCAGATTTCCTGTCCCAGTCATTTGCAGCCTGCTACAAAATTTCAACACGCTCCCTACGCCGAATATCTTCAAACGCATCGTAGTCTTGCACCCATTTAGCCTCCTTCTTGCGCCACTCAAGGTAGAGGCATGTATTGTGCACAGAACATGCTAGGGTCTCTGAGTTATTTTTGATGTTCAACTCTGAAATCACATCACGAAGTCTCTGTATCTAAATCTGGAGCGTACTACAACAAAGAACAAAGCACAGTAGTGAGTGTTTCAAAGCACAAAGAATCAGCTCTTTCAAACACCCAAAATAAAATATATGAAACACATATGATTCACTGCAGAAACCTTACCATCACGGTACCACCAAAGCGTCACCTCCTCCATCCGTTCGTCAAAACCATAACTCTTCCAGAACTCATTCCACGCCCGCTCAAAATCCTCCCCCACATGATGCAAAAGGGGTCACGGCAAGAATTGTAGTTTCATATTCAAAAGGTAATAGAGGCTGGTAGGCTCGACTTGCGGTGGTGCAACGGGGGTTTGGATATTGATATGCGTCTCATCACACTTACGCTTTGTCATTGCAAAGTGTTCGTCCTTATCCCTGTTTAGTCTGCCTAGCCTACCGTCCTAGTTGTGTTCCATCCTTGGATGATACCGACGAGGCTCAGGAATCCATAACAGACTTAGTTGCCTGTGTTCCTCGAAGTCCTTTCCTCTGCGCGCAGTGTTATGTTCCACAAGCTGACTGTCATCGTCCCTTGGTGATATAGTTTGTGATATATCTCCACTGACCTTGGCCAACATCTTCAAAAGCCGATCACTCTGTTCCCCATTGCGCACGTTCACACTCTGCAAATCAGTAAAATGCCACAGTACCTTCTCATCCTCTCCTAACTGCAGAGTCTTACAAAGCAGTGTTACAAGGCAGTGGCACAGTGATTCTCTTGCCGGCAACTGCAGACACCGGCTCCCGCGCCTTTGACCTTGTGCGTACAGCTTCTTCCCTCGTTCCAATGTTAAGGTCGACATTGTCAGTGTCATCTTCAGTGTCTTCTATGGTGTCATCGGCAGCGTCTTCGTCTGACAAGGTTGAGGCAGGTTTCTTGCTCGTGGATTGTTTCCTAGCACTTTTACTCCTACTGCGCTTCCTAAGAATCTTTGTCACGGTGTACTCCGGAAGTGTTTATGCCCTGTACATCTCGCTGATCTTTCCCAGCCCGGTATCCATATCAGGATACGGGTGAACCTTCTTCCTTTCCAATGTAGGGTAGTCCAACAAGAACCGGTGACTATTTAGTGCTCATTTGTTTGTGAAGTCATCCTTCTCGCACAACTTAAACCGAAAATACCTCCAGCTCTTCCCGTCCTTACCAGGCTTCTTCCTACTGCCCCGACACTCCTTTTCTATGAACTTGTTCATAAGCGCCTAAACATGCTCCTAGGAATCATAAGCTACCGTATAATTTTCTTCCCCTATGCAAACTTGCTGCTGGACTCTCCTAAGCTAACTTAGGTATCATTGGCTGTGTAGCTAGCGCACTCTCTTGCGCCCCCGGACCCGAACTCCCTCTAGCGTCCGCAGAAGATGGAGTACGCTTCAACATCTGCGCCTTGTCCCCTCCCATACAATGTTCATGAGACGGCGACTCATTTCATGGATGTAGCCGCACTACGAATGACAATGAGGCTTGGACGGATTGGCCCTATCTTGATACATGCCCCTCGCGGCAACTAAGAGCAATTTCAACCTGGAAGAATGAGTTGCGCCATCCCACAATTCTCCCGCAACCAGTCCTACATAATATCGGATGGTACCGATGGTCTTCAAAATTCCATTCCTTGCCACATTGCCATCAAACCTATCAATTGACCACAGTTGTAGAAGTCTAAGATTTTGGTTTAGGGTGAACGGACGTGCTGAACTAATCGTTTACCTTAACAGATTCCAAAACCAACCGAATAGCGCATCCTCTCAACTCTAAATTTTGGCATATCACTGTACATGGTTATGGACGACAAGTAAACCGTAAACTGGGTTTATGTGAAAAGTAAAATGCGCAATTGACAATAGTGACCACAGTTGCAGAAGTCTAAGACTATGGTTGAGCTCCCAATGAACGGACAGGCTGAACTAATCGCAAACCCTTAACAAATTCGAAAACCAACCGAGTAGCGCATCCTCTGAATCCTAAATCATGGCATATCATTGTGCATGGTTATAGAAAACTAGTGAACCGTAAACTGGGTTTATGTGAAACGTAAACTGCGCAATTGACAACAATGACCACAGTTGCAGAATTCTTAGAGTATGGTTGAGCTCCCAATGAACGGACACGCTGAACTAATCGTGAACCCCATCCAGAAAATGAAAACCAACCGAGTAGCGCATCCTCTGAACAGTCAATTCTTGGCATATCACTGTACACGGTTGTGGAAAACAAGTGTCTCGAAGCGCGTGAGTTTTTTAGGCCATTGTGTCGCCTTCCTTGCCACTTCTATTTATTTCATGTAAATGAACACCAAATTAAGTGTATTGGTCGAATTATAAACCTAAACCGACAGCATGTGGTCGGGAAAAAAGAACTTTGCCTCAGGTTTATTGCATTTTAAGTGTGTACATTTCTATTCAGGCCTCTTTTTATCTCCAAGTGTGAATGAACAGTCCAGCAAGCTAAACTCCAATTTGCCAAAAATTGAGAAGCCTAGTTGCACTTCGAAATTATAATTCAAATTCTAATAACCTAGAATTACACTATACAAGGTTATGCCTGAAAACAATCAACCCGAAACCTCTAAACACAAGCAAATGCGGTTCTCTTGACCTCTTCATTGGACTATACAGACAATTGCAGGCAAGCAATGCAAAGAATCAAGGAACGCCAGAAGAACTAACTTGTAATGAGCGCGGCGCCAGCTGCAGTAATCGCGGACAAGACTCAGCCATAGCCGTCGCAAGGCTG
Source organism: Pohlia nutans (assembly GCA_022496805.1). NCBI lineage: Eukaryota > Viridiplantae > Streptophyta > Bryopsida > Bryales > Mniaceae > Pohlia > Pohlia nutans. Next base: position 3,626,812 of record CM040106.1, on the reverse strand, counting down.
ACACCCACTTCGATCGGTGACACTCTCTAATCTCCACAATTGTGATGTGACCAAGCAATGATCGCATGTCCACAAAGCTCTCACATCCGCAGCCGCGCCCCCTCACACCCTAATCATTCTGAAGAGACTTCAACTCGAGGCCTCCACCAAGTCGCAATTTCAAAAGCGCGACCAAACTATCTTGTCTCAATCCTAGTTCCTTGCGATGATGACGATAATGGCAGGCCCTTGAGCGTTGTAATTGCAAGGTAGCAGTTAGTTCGCCGTCAAAATCAACTTAATTTGGGACAATCATTAGCCTGAGCGTCCACAACACTGTAATGGCGAAATCCTGGAGAGTGTCACTTCGCGTGACATGTCATGTGACGTGTACGGGCTCGATTCTATATGATCCCCTACGATTCTCTACTATCATCTACGATCCCCTTCGATAGTATACGTGTTGAATCGTTACATCAATAAAAAAGAAAAGGAATTAATTATGTTTTATATTATATAGCTCGATTATTAAAGTTCGAGTTCTAAACAAAGAGTGACCAATATCGATCCTAATCCTTAGCCCTTTACTTTACTAAGACATTTGAGAGTCCAGTTACTTGGAAGAATAGTGAGACGCAAACTTTTATACACAGTTAATGCCCCCAAGGTTTAACCCTTGAAGGTCCCGATTCAACATTGTCTTCAAAGATTCGTTATAAAATGTTTGATAAAAAAATAAAATGGAGTTGATGTACAAAGCGAAATTATCAAAATCAATGTGAAGATAACATCTGTACGGTTGGATTCATCATATTTATTATTAATATTTTTTAATTAATTTTGTAGGGTTATCTCTTGAAATTCAATTAAAAATCTAAAATTAACATTAAATTTATTTAAAATATTGTAATGAAATTGGAATGACATGCACTACAAGATGGTATGGTTTTCACTATTTGATTCTACTTATCATCGAAAATCATGTTTAAAGCCTCACTTTTTGAACTAAGAATGAAACTTGACATAAACCACTTTTGCTGTTTTTCAAAAACTCTCAATATCTTATTTTGAAATTTCGTACCGTACAAATGCTAGTCAACTAGCACAAGAATTTTTTTTTAAATGAATGGATGAAAAACATCACAGTGCGTGGTGAAAAGAAGCTTTAGAAATCATCCTGCGTCCAGAATTTGGACGCTGGCGCGTCAAAGGGTTAATGAAGAAATGCCAATGGAGAATAACACGCTATATTTCTGGTAAATCATTTGAATTTAAAATGTAAAAGTCTTACAATGTACATCATATGCAGTGTAACTCAAACCTTCAGCTACTTAGCTTGCAAAGGCCAAAAAATATTCAGTAGTTCTTGTTTATATGATCCAAAAAGTGAAGTAAAAACTAGACTCAATAAAGTTCATTTCCTCAATTGAAGCGAATCGCAAAAGAATTCATCTTCAGCCTAAAAATTGGATGTACCCAATAGACATCTCCTATTTGGATGCGCGGACCTTAACCCTTTCATGCTGCAACGTCCAGATTTTGGGCTTTGGATGATTTTCGACATGTCCCTTCACAACATACAGTGATGTTTTTTGTCCATCCAAAAATTTCTCAATTCTCGTGCTAGTTGACTACCATTTGTACGGTACGGATCTTCAAGATAAGATAATGTTAATTTTTGAAAATTTAAGAAACTTTGTCTATATCGAGATTCGATCTTAGTTGAAAAAGTTAGACATTAAACATAATTTTTCATAATATGAAGATACAAATACCTTGAACCCTAAACCATCATATAGTGCATGTTATTCCTATTTCATTACAATTTATTTTGTAATTTTTGTATTGATATTGGAACTTTAATTGAATTTCAAAAGAAAACTTTGCGAAACTAATTAAAAAATATTAATAATAAACATAATGAATCGAACCGTACAGATGTTATCTTCACATTGACATTTTCAACTTTGCTTTTTACATCAACTCCATTTTCGTTTATCATCAACTATTTTATAATGAATCTTTTAGAATAGTGTGGAATTGGGACCTTAAAGGTCAAGCGAAGTTGTAAATTTCAATGTGAATATGACATCTGTACAGTTGGATTCATCATATTTATCATTAACATATTTTAATTAATTTTGCAAGATTTTCTGTAGATATTCAATTAAACATCCAAAATAAAGACAAAAAATACAAAATAAAATTGTAATGGAATTGGAATGACATACAATACAAGATGGTATGGTTTTTATGAATTGGTTCTACTTATTATGGAAAATCCTGTTTAACCCCATTACGTTCGCACCCTTTTCGAATTTGGCAGCTTTTGAAAGATTCATTATAAAATGCAACTAGGAGGGATATTTTCAACTTGATGAAAAAATAAAAGTTGTACATCATGACTTTTAGATTCTATCCATACGGTTAACCCTGCAATTGATGTCACCAATATTTGAGTATGAATTTTCAAACTTGAAATTTAGAGCTCTTTCGAAACATGATTACAAATAAGATATTGACAATCTAATAATGAAATCTTTTGGGATGAGTTCCAATAGTGTAAGTATTCCAATCTTGATCAATGTACCAACTCCTTTTTTATTTTTTCATAAGAAACGTTTTCTGAACTGTAAATAGAGAATACTCTACAATTTTTAGATAAATACTATATGAATCCGTTCTGAACAAGAAAGTTCGGAATGAAAGGGTGTTGGCCCAGGTCATTGCTAAACATATGTGCACTCATTGTTTTAAAATTAACACAAATTTTATTTAACTTTGAACCCCATACCCCCCCCTCTAGAATATCAATTTTTAGTGTAAGTATTCCAATCTTGATCAATTTACTAAATCCTTTTTTATTTTTTCATAAGAAACTTTCCCAGAACTGTACATAGAGAATACCCTAAAAATTTCAGAAAAATACTATATGAATCCATTCTCAACATGAAAGATTAGAATGAAAGGGTGTTGGCCCAGGTCATTGCTAAACATATGTGCACACATTGTTTTAAAATCAACCCATATTGTATTTAACATTGAACCCCATACCCCCCCTAGAATACATATCAATCACGAACAAAACATAATGTATGCGGATGAAACTTGCAATGATTGGTTGAAATGTTTTATTACCCTAAACCCTGATCTCGTTATCACTACAGTCATATTGTCCCACTGCCGAGCAGGGCATAACACCGATTACAGAGTTAGCACGATCGACATGAATTGGCAAAACACTGCTATTGGGACATGGCCTAAAAAGCACAGATGTAAATGGAGTTGTCGATATGCCTGTAGGAGTGTTCGAGACTTGTGCAGACGCAGAGTTGGTTCGAGCTATGGCCTCGAACATGTGGAATAACACTGGCTCGGAAGAAAAAAATTCGCGAGGGGAGAGTTTCAAAGTGGGGACCTTGAACAAAATGGAGTCTCGTAATTCCTTCCAACATGACTGTGAACAGAACATCACATATAGTATATATGTGCAGGAAAAGATAAAAATCAGGCGATCTATAACACTGGTACTAGATCTGGATCTGTGCATAAATATAAGTCGTCTTCGCTTATTCTTTTTCTTTTATCACAATCGTTGCATTGTGCCAAAAATGCAACTACAGCATCCATTGTATTTGTTTTTTTTCCTTATATTGTATTCCTATTTGTTTGGAGCAGGGCATAACACCGATCTCACGCTATAGCATGGTCGATCGGATTTGACCATTGCATAACACCACTTTTTGATCATCGCGCACAGCTGATATCTGACTTGTTGATTTACGTGTATGATTGTTACAGTCTTCATCAACCGCAGCGGTTGTTCCAAATGTGGCATAGTAGAGCGGACATAGCACTAGCTCAAGAGACATAACACTAGCAACTGAGATGGAGGACCGTAGTTGGTCGGCACATCTGTACTTTACATTCCCATGAATACCATATGGGACATATGTCAAACTTAAAAAGTTGGAGGTGCAAGGATCCCGCTACAACCCGGAATGAAGGTCCTAGGGTTTGACCTAAATCCGGGATAACCACACATAGGATGAATGGGGCTACACTTGATTCGGGCCATGAGGTTGGGAAAGGTGTGGTTTACCCACCGGACCCTCGCCTCTTTATACTCATGACTACGAGTGTATACTGGACAAACCATATGGGATATATGTCTAAAGACCATAAAAAAAATCCTAAAACCGTCCATAACACTGGTTCTACAGATGGAGATTCGTATAACACTTTTGTGACGTGTCGTCTTGGGTTGCGGGCGGAAAGCAGATCTTGGGTCTGACGATGGACAACTAGGCTTTTAGGGATCGAGGATATGCTACCGATTTGCTGGTTTAGGGTTTGGGGATATGCCGTGCATATGGGCCCAGATCTGGCCTAGGCTAGAAGTCGTAGGATGTGGATGAGACCGAATATGAAACTTGCACTTCGAATGACTGGCCACACTTGATTCGGGCCATGAGGCCAAGAAAGGTGTGGTGTTTCCACCGGAGCCTCGCCACTTTACACTCCCGGGAGGACGATTTAGAGTGAGCGCAAACCTTATGGGATTAAGGGCTCAGGAAGCCTGAATTCATTGTTCTCGGAACATTGACGGAAGCTAACGTTGCGCCTATCACAGACATGGCACACAGGGCACGTATTCATACACATATACGGGCAAAGGGCGTACGTGTACGCGGGGACGGTGTTATGGACAAGATCCCCAAAACGCGGATCTGACTATTCACACGGTTGCCATAACACTCCTGACGCCCAGGCAGTTTTCGGCTAGGCAGGGGGTCGCGAGTTACTGCGGAGTCGTTAAAACCGCCGCCAGCTGGCCCTGACGTGGGTAAAAGCAGGAACAGAGAGTGGCCACAAATAGGCTCCGCATATGGTAGAACGTTCAATAATGGCGCAGTGCCAAAAATGGAGCTCTAGTAATCTTCACTCAGAGGTACATAATAGCTTCCCCATGCAATAGTATCATGTACTCACTCCAAACATTATAGGGTATCACTTTAGGGCACCATTTTAGGAACACCTATATTTCCAACTTCAAAAATTCATAACTCATTGTAGAAGAGTCCAAAAATGATGATTCCACTTGCTCTATCTTTCTACTAATTTTCCCCATGCACAAAAATTGCTTGTACGGGTGACATCCCTGTAGATTTCTCGTGCTGAAAATTGAGCCATTATAGAGCACCATACCATAACTAGGCAACATAAGATACAAGCTTCACCTTCAGAAACGATATGCAAGCCTTTGAAGTCCAACTTCCCGGGACAATAGTAACTTGTAACTGCAAAATTTTGACTGAGTAGTGAAACTTTGCACAGTTCTGGTCTGCTATTCTGAAATTGGTTAAATTTTTTTCACATTTAGTGTAGCTGGATACATGCCAACATGCTGGAGACATTTAGTGCAGCCACAATATCAATGATTCAAAAAAGTGAAAATCCACAGATTTCTTTGAGAAAATTATTGATATAAAAGACAGAAAGTCGACAGAAAATTAGGTACCTTAAAAAAGTGAGAGCACCAGTTTTCGAAGCATTAACAGCATTAGATTGTTCAATGACCGAGCATCAACTCTGTTAGATACAGCTTCTGCAAGTTTCCCATAAAAGAAGATAAAAATGGTATGCAGTGTGACGCACTCAAAAAGCTCGGTTTGAGTGCTATCTTGTTCACTTCTTACGCTGCAACCTGATGGTCAACTCTCGCACTGCAGTCACAACCCGTGAAAACTCAAAGAAAATAGTTGACTGCTTCCCATCAAGTCCAACGCGAGTGACATGGTTACTCCCAGATAGGTTGTTGCAAGGAGTACCACCAACGATTAAATCAAACCCACCATACATGTTCACAAGTTCTGAGATTTGAGATCGCCCGAGGTCTTTAATATTGTGATAATTCTGGTTGAGAACCCCTGTTTGTTTACTGGAAGCCCACCAAGCCTGTAGACAACGGCGTGTTCCATCATCAATTTCAACACTCACAACAACCAGGAGCTTGATGCCCATCTTGTGCAAAGCGACCTCCGCACCTCCTATCCCAGAGAATAGAGATAATACCTTAACGCCCTTCGGATAGAGTGGTTTCAAAACCGAAAAATGAAACGCTACAGTATACACAGAGAAGCTGTTGCCCAAAGCTTTGTATCTAGATCTATTGCTGAGAATGTTTCTTGAATGACCTGCATCAAAACCCAACATAGCCTGCATTCACGCACAGGTTCAGAACATGAGTTCAATGAAATGATGAATTTGGCAACCGAGACACCCCTAGAAGAGTAGAAATTTGAGTTTAATTACATAATTTTGCTAATTTGTTGAATTTCATCTAGACCATCACATTATATCAATCACAAACACATACATTCAGACAAGCATACACAGCTTACCCACTTAACTCTACTAAATATACACGCTAGATCCACATAAAATCTAACAAACAAACATACAAATAAAAACACATATACGACTAAACCAGTGAACTCTGGATACATAAATTCTAAAGAACATATACAGCTTGGCTACTTAATTCTAGAGAACATTAACCACAAACTTGACATCACACAAATATAACATCAACAGGAGCTCAAATTGACCTCTATCTCACTGTCGTCGACTGGCGTTGGGATATTTGGTGAAGTCCAAACCAAATTCCAGTGCCTGCACAAGTGGAGAATCTCTCTCTGTTGCTCAGGACTTGGATCTGAAGTTTGCAATGCTGTCCCTTCTCTAATATTAAGTTTTTTGATCAAGAACTCAGACCCCATCCGAGTAGTTATACAATTAAGCTTCGTTCGGGGATCCCAGGCCGGCCAAAAGGGCTTAGTATGCGGTAAAAGTTCCTGAATGGTCATTGGGGGGTCCGCGAGTATCTTCCTCCTTCCATCTGTTGGCAAATTATGGATGTACCCCCTTGGACGCCGACAGGCAGAAAAGTGCAACGAATCAACAAACTCTGGTTCAATATCAAAGAGATGCCTTCGTATTCTATCCCACTCGTCATTCGGCATGCTTGCAACATTCTCGAAATAGAAGAATGGAGCACCTTCCACATCCTCATCCAAGTAACGCGGCTGTACAGGATTACCGGGTAGCCCAAACCCCACTGATCCATTGTGTCTATCTACTGTTGTAGATACTTCCATGTTCACCATTCGAAGTCTGCCTATTCTACCCACAGGTGTGTACCTTCGCTGAGATCGTTCGAGCTTCATCCTGTGCCTGGGACTCGCTGACTGTTTACTATTCAAAGACAACTCTCGCTCTGGATTATATGCACGGCTGAGAGGCGGCTTATTATGTTGCTCTCGCTCCAAATCAGGTGGACGGCTAAGACGAACGATTGTTTTCCTTCGAGTCACAGTCCCACAGCCAAGGTTTCCCTTGGCCCCACCACTTGTACTTACATCTTCTTCTAGGTGCTGTCGCAGCCAGGACCAGTGAGCATCGTCTTGTAGATCTTCTTCAGAAATTGCTGTGTCCTCCGACTACAATACACATTGCTTTAAGAACCTAGAAAGCATTTAAGGCCAGTCACCTACAGCTAGAAAATGGAGCTAATTGCACGATTCTGAACTAATATTGCATGATTTCGTACTCAAAATTTGGGATTCAGTTTTACATATTCTGCAAAACCTCTCCCTGGTGACTGCTAATAAGTGTTATCATATTACTGCTAAGTAAATTCTTATGCACACAAAATAAGAGCGAACAGAATAGATCTCTATCCAAATAATGCGTTCAAGATTGACGTCTAGACCCGCCTTAGTAAAGCTGCAACATTAAAGTTGCAAAATGTCTTGAGAGCTACCTCATTTAATCCTGCGCAATGTGCTGCAAGAAAGTCAACAAGATCAGCTATTTGGTTCTCTTCTGCATTCCACAAAGGTGTGCCTGCCACCATCACACAACCGTCAGATAGAAGTCTGAATTGCACGAGAAGGAAATGCACATGTTCAACTTTAGACTAGGTGCAATTCGACGCCTTGCCTTTGGAATGTAACATGATGTTCAAAATATATCTATTTTGTCATCACAAAAACATTTCATTCCAAATAAAATGACATGAAAGATCCTAAATACAATTTCTCAGTGCAAATAACAAAGCCACTACAAAAATTCATCTCGAAATGATTCTCACCACAGACAATCACAGCTCGTTCGACAGCCTTCGCTGGGTAACCACATTCTTCCACTAGTTTCTCCACAATGTTTAGTCGTCCCTTATAATTTTTCTGTTGCTTCTTACATTCTTTCAAAACTTTCTTGGCAGGGCCGCCTCGCTTAACACAACTCGCCTGCTGATACACATCCTACTTCCACTGTCAAAGCCTTCCCAACAATCAAAACTCATTGTTCTGTACACGGGACTCTACATCACATAAAATATATTCACTTCACGTGTAAGGTTAATGGACCAGAACCTTCCATGTAATAATCGACCTAAGATCAATGAAGAAATAGTACCGAGGTTGAAGCTGTTGGATCCTGTTGGGAAGTCAGGTATAAAAGGTATTCTAACAGCGTTTCATAATCAACACCCTCTCCTGTCAAAGTATGCTCAAAGTGGTTCAGATTCGTCATACGATACCAACAAAAATTACACCATTCAAAAATCATCATCAATATCCTACATTGCATCACCTCACGAAGTAACAATTACAACTCTTCGTCATGCTTATTGCTAAGATTGGAGAATATCCACAGATACCAACATTCAAATTTTATAAACGGCTAGCTAGAAACAAAGAAACAACGCAGTCAGACCTAGATCTTGAATCGCCCTCTCAACCAATTGCGCTGCAAATCCATGGCTACTCATAAGGTGGCGATGGTCTTCTCTAGTCGGAAGCTCCCTCTTACATAGAGAAACCAGATGATCCGATCCCCTTTCTGCAGTCCAATCGATTGCTGATCGTGCGTTACGTGGAGGAGCTCCCTCATCATCGTCGTCAAAATCAGTGTCTGAAGGGTCGGAGCCGTCATTACCCTGTTGACCAAGACCAATGCCCGAGATTATTTCAACGTAGAACTGTAAACAAGACCTGGAAGTTACGTCAGCTCAGAAAATTTACACTAAAAATTATTAGTCCAACAATTGGGCATGTGAATTCAGTAAACAGCGATCATCTCATGCGAACCCAGTTCGAGGTTGAAGATGATAGAAGTAATTGACTCTTCAACTGAGAAGAGAAGAGAAAGCGACACACCCAAAGTTGCTCGACCCCCTTCTTTTTTTCTGAATTTTCTATTTGCTCACGTACTGTTAAAAGTCCGGAGACACTTTCTTCAGTGGCATTAATTTCGTCGTTCGTCAACTTAGTTTCGCTGTAATCAGCTAGTTTCTTGATATTAGATCCTAGAACGTTGTTGTTTTCACGCCAATCGAGAAGAAACTGCAATATGATTGAGTCATCAGCTTGAACTCCTGCAAAAATATCATTATCGAGGCTTCAGACAACACTTGTTATTCATCTGCAGGAGCGCGGGCATGGACAACCTCATCATTACAGCAGTGTCTTGTGCCCTGACTCGTAGAAATTCATCCAATCTACATTCATTTACAAGGTTGAAGTTAGAACACCTCAGTGAACACGACATCATGCGCAAAACTTCCTTGGGAGTTAAAATCCTTGCACTAAGCACTACGTACTTCAGAAAATGCAGTGAAAAATAATTAGCAAAGTATTAGCAAAGTACAAACACAAAAATATGTTAGAAAGATGACCCTGAGTAGCCAGACAGCGCATATATGTACCACAGGCAGTTTGACATTTCTGGACGGCTGCGAAAAATGTACAGAAGTGATCTAACATTTTTTGGAATTTTACCCAAATTATATTTTGTTTCATAACGAAAGTACTTTTGAAATTCAAAACATCCCAATTCGTAAGGTCCAAATCACCATGCGCCCCTGCACTGCCTCATGGTACTTCTTCCGCCTTGTAGGAAATCTTGGCATCACAAAGTGACCTCAAAGTGACAAAATAAAACAAACGAAACAACCTACCTACCCAAACATATAGATATATAGATTGGTCGTTTGAAATATAAGCAGATGTCAAGAAAGTGTTTCAAAGAAATAACACACCGTGCAGCAGAATGGCACGTTGAATTAGCGCTGGTGGAAATCCCATGTCTCGGAATAAGTTTTCTTGACAGTAACCTTGTATAGGGGGTAAGTGCCAAGTCACCTCCTGCACGGTTCATAGATGTAAGTGCAACGAGAATCGAATTAAAATACTGAATCCTTGCAAAGGTGGAGACTGGTTAGGACAATACGTGTATCTAACGGACTGCAAAAAATACTATGATAGCAAGAATTCAATTCCATGAACGTCCAGAATGTACCTGTGACGACTTAGAAGCTACATTGAGATCTTTCTGTTTGACAGCACAGTCTGTACCTACACCATATTTCAAATCGAACCTCCTGGATGTCGCGTTGCTCTTATATAACGGTGTCCCTGACGTATAGCTCCCACCTGCGTCAACGTTTTCTACTTGTGTACAAGGCGCTAGATTCTTAGTTTGAAATAAAGTACATATGGGATCTTGCCATACTCGAAATAAACTACAAAATGGGTCTTGCCACCTGCTCCCATGAAGATGCTCCTCCCTTCTCTTAGGATCCGTTTGAGGATCTGCAGAGGTATATTCTAGATGGCCAGGAAGTAATGCCACATTCAAATCACTTGGTTGAAATCCATTCACCTCTGTGGCAGAGGGTTCAGTCATTAGGCCTCCCAATCGGCTAGCTGCCTGCATCAGCTTTTCCCTGAAATCCGATCCGGAAGCATCTTTGTCGTTTGCAGTCTTACCCTGCCACAAAAATGAGTGTTGGGCCATCCGTCACTGTATACCAAAGAGAGAAAAAAGATGCTGCTCACGACAGTGACCTTATAATGCCAAGGTACAGTTTGGTCCAATAAAGTTGCAAATTTTTCTAGTTCACTTCCTTGCTATTCACAAAACCATGTGGTTACACCTAGAGACCGTGACCTTCACTCAGAAGTAATTTCATGCCGTTATAAACAATTTCATGCCGTTGAACATAATGGTGCAATCAATTTTTCAGAGTTCAATGAGAATTTATAAATATTATTGAACAAAATTTAGGTAGGTACCACCAATTATTGTGGCGTAAAGTTTGCAACTTTTTGTGCTATTAAGTTATGAACTTTGCATGGAGAGATTTAAGCACTCATATTTTCTAAATATTCACCCAATTCAATTTTTTTAAATTCATCACCAATATTTTACAATCAATCACCTCATATAACAACGTCAAAGAAAGAAAGGTTCATTGTAAATAGAAGTTTTGTTTTCTGCAAGTGAAGTTTGAAATTCGAAGCATCACAAAAAATAAGTATTGTGAATGGAATTACAGTATGAAATCACATACGGGTGTAAAATTAAAACTAATTGCATTTTACAAAATACATACGAACAGGTTCAATAGAGATCATCGCGCTCGATGAAAATCAAATACTCCCAAAAGATGCATAATATAGTCAGAAAATAAGACAGTGAAGACACAACCCTCAAATTGTATTATTCGCAAAATTGTATAGTGAGTGGCAATTCAACGGTCTAGAATTGTAAACTGGATCTACTAGATTTTGGGTTGAACTCGTTCAATATAAACTTCCAGTGAAATCTCGGAACAAACAGGAAGCTGAAACACGACTCATGGTACAAATTATTAACCAGAAAGTCAGAAAGGAACATCAAAGCGTCTTTGGAAAGCGATATGTCCATCCATCCATCCTAAAGCAGAATCATTAAAGAACTTTCAAGAGATAACGGATGTGCTTGCTTCAGCTAGGCTAACAACACCTGTGTTCGGATTTCATCAATCACCATCAGAAAATATTCGAAAATTACACATGTTTAACCAGACGTGCAGGACAATAAAAACAGACCATAACAGACTTCTGAAGCAACTATCACAAGCAAGTCACCTGGAGCAGGCAGGTTACAAGGAACACAGCTCGAGGCTTGAGTTCAGAGTAATGCCTTCGTATTGAAGCAAGCTCATTGACGAAATGACACTGACGAAATACTTCCCAATACAAAGGCAATCGGGAAGGAATCTGGGTGCCGTGTAAATTTAATAACTCCCTAAAATAAATTTCAAACTCAACTTTCTTCCGAGAACAATCTACGAACCGGACCATGATACAGCAGAGATAGTTAAACATGAAGCAAATGCACTGTTCAGGGACAGGCTGAGGCAATCTTATCACAAATGTTTGCAATTGCACAAGGCACCAAGTAAGTTCGTAAGAAGGTGAAATCGTAACTAGTAAGACTTAGGAGACTATCTAGATTCGGCTTAGACAAAATTCAATCACCCACCGTCATAGAGAATGAGTCACAAAGCTGAAGCACGTGATCAAGCCATCTCAGAGAATGTCCTAAATATCTTCAAGGAACCGAAGGAAGCAAGGAGCACATTCATAATTCAAATAATCTTCTATAACCGACCGTCTACCCACCGAAGTAATCATACAATGAAAGACGAAGGTTTGATAGACATTATTCATCTCTAAAGATGAGTATTAACAATTATCAATCATCTCAGAAGCAATGTATTACTTCTGCTCTACATCTAGTGTTTCACATCAGACGATAAATGTGAGCATACAAGTCGCAGCTTGTGTAACACTTTTGATGCAAATAGTGCAGGTAAGCAGAGGAGGTGCGTGAGTCAGTGGAGGAGAAACGCAGAGTGTATGAGACTTCATCAAACTGTTGTCGAGTTACATATAACGCAGGGGAAGAAGCTGCACGATACTTTCAAACTAGTCAGACTAAGTGGAGGATCACAAGCTTATTGAGCATCTCAAATTCCTCAAAACCAGAATGGGTATGCAAAGGTGCAGATAAGAAACCTCGTTAGAGAGTGCCTTCGTTTTCCAGTTTAGTGGCAACCAGGACATGAACCGCCCTCCTTCTCTATCCATGACAATATCAAGCGTCTGGATTCATCTGCTTCGCAACAAGAACTATTTCTAAGAAAGGTTCTCCTTAAAAATGATCACAAGATACTTTGCGGCTAGCTCGGTTCTAGGTCCCAGAATCCGGCATTCAACAGTTTCCTCTTAAAACCTCACATAACCCCACCTCGAACTTCACAATCACATTCTTGCATCGCTACACTCAATCTCAAGAGGAAGTGGAGGCAGTGAAATCTGACAGAGTGGAAGTGAATTGGACAAGCACATGAGAGAAGGCAATGAGTGCGTGGCACGAAAGGATTAATGGCAGCCGTCACAGCCGTCGTCCTATTCTGCCCTCAAAATAAATATAGAAATTGCATTTCAAACCTCAATAGATACGCAAAAATAGAACTTGTACAAAACATCTACACCATACATATCATAATAGAGCAGTGCAATAGAGTTAACCAAAAAGAATCATAAACTCATGTTATGGTTGATTGTCCTAAAACCACCAACTTAAGCAATGTGGCCTATTTTAGCAGTGCTAAATTCGAAAAAAATATATGACCGCATTGGAAATAAATTTTGATGAGGATTGCAAAAATTTGCAACATCTGATTTGCATTTGTCAGTTTTATACAATATTCCAAAGTGGACAGTAACTTGTGACCCAAATCCAACCTCTAGGTTTCCCCATGTTTACACCATGTAGAACTAACTTTCACTCATGATGATACCCAAAACCACCAACTATTTCTTCGTAATGCCTAGTGTGTCATTGGTCTACTTGAATAGTGAAATTGGTGGTTTTGGGTCTCACTATAGTGGCCCCAAGAAAAGTCTACATGTCATAATTGGAGGAGGTGGTGGTTTTGAAACATCCTACTTTATACAAGGTGAGTGTAAAGTGAATTAAGGTTAGCTGAACTAGCTGGCATGATTTCCACAAAGTCTCAATACAAAATACAAAATCTCAATCTCAATTTTGCGGACCAGCCCTTGATATATGAATAGTTTGTTTGTCCTTAATGAAACGGTACGAAAATTTATATGATTTTTTACTAAGCTGTCGTCAACTCATGTCGTGAGATATTGAGTTAAGTCCTATAACAAGCGCAACACTCCTTTTGTGTTGCTAAGACATGCGTTTTGGAGTCGATTATAGATCATTTGATACAGACAAAGACTACGCAAAGAATATCACAACGCCTTATGGCTACAACCATACGGTTGGGTACTTTGACAAGCACAACTCTCATAGCTTGGTACACATAACAATGTAGCACTTAGTCTTTGTAGACATAATTGAAAATCCATGCCACGTATTGCACTCACAAGAAACTCCTAGTATAATACTAGAGGAAGGTGGGGATAACGTCAAGTCCGCATGGCCCTTATGGACTGGGCTATAAACATGCTACAATGGCAATCACAATAGGAAGCGAGGCTTTAAGGCAAAGCGAATCGAGAAAGATAGCCTTAGTTCACATTGTTCTCTGCACCTAGAGAACATGAAGTTGAAATCGCTAGTAACTGCGAATCAGCATGTTGTTTTGCCACAAAAAAACGGCACAATTAGTTCTAAAGTGAGTTATGAAGTTCAAGGAGCATTGGCTCATAATAACCCACTTTCAAGGCACTACCAATGCGAAAGTTCACAAAAAGCAACTTACAAGCCGATTCGTCTAAGCCAAACACAATTTTTCTCTCATCCCTAGCTGAAGCCTCCTACCTCTCCCCAAGTCTCTCTATGTTCCCCTCCCTTTGCCCACTATTTTTGTGATGCATCACCGTTCACGGTATAACTAAATGGAATACATTGTAAACGTTGGCAACGACCTGCCCATTGTTTTTGGGTGTCGTGATTGGAGATTCAGAGCTGCAATTGAAGATTCAATGCCATTTTGTTATTCATTGTTGTTGTTGTTGCTCTCCACGAAGTGGAATTTTTAGGATTTTGGTGACATCATTGGTGTCGCTTGCCATGTTTGTTGCTCGCCCATTCGTAGAAGCGTTGGCTCCGCACCACTGTAATTGTGCATTCTGATCCCCTCTTGCTGCTGACTCTGCACAGTAACGGCCGTGCAATCCGATCCAGTTACAACGCCTTGCATTTATTAGTTGTTACTACGGAACGGTCATAAGTCTCCGCAAACATGGCTCGATATCTCCATCTGAAACATCCGGGATGCTTCTGAATACGTTACAAAGGGTGTCCATTTGGATATCCGTTGAGACATAGGACACAACCTAGGAAACAACGGACCAATACGTATGTCTCAGTCGATGTAAGCGATGTCTCAGTCGATGTACGTAATGTCTCAAAGGTTACAATCGATGACCACAGATGTCTCAATCGATGTACGCGATGTCTTCTAGGTCATCCACAGGGACGCGCTCTGAACGTCTCCGCAACGACATCCGCAATTATTTTGTCGTTGAAGACATTTGGAACTAGACATGCGCCACGTTCGCTGGCGCGTCTCCAAACTAGACCGTATGCATGTCCGCAGGTATGTATCAGCGTTCATCCCCTATACATCTCCAATGCAGTAGAGGATGTTGTTTGCGACGTCTTTAGCAACATGGTGTAGGACATAGCCGATGTCCGGGATGACCGTTCACGAGCGCATACGTCACACTTGGAGACGTCACAAAGAACTTCCAAAGCAATGCAAATACGTCTTTTCTAATAACAGGATTATAAGAAAAATGTCTTTATGTGAAATATGCGGGATGCTTTCGCATACAGATGTTTATTGAAAACGCTCCCTATGGAAAAACGTGATGTGACAAGAATGTCTGTGACGATGATGAGCTATGTCATGGACAGTACCCATTACGACTTCTCATTCAACATATACGTCATACTTAAAAATAGTTTAAGATGGCGACACTGAACTGGATTGTCCGTTGAAACCGTTCACACTTCCATAATTGTCATACCTATAATCGTCTTGGCTGGGCATGTCATTCCTGCATTTCAATGTGATGGATGTCCGCTGTAATATAGACCATGTTCTGTGAAACGAAGCACTGTTTCCACGGAGACGTCGCTGCGGACGTCCTACTTCTTTCTACTGCTCTGTTTCTAACACTAGTTCAGTATATATTGCGCAGACATTGCTTTGTATGATGCTGGAAATCACCAAATGCGTATGTACATATATGCAAATAGAAAATAAAGATTGTAGAGTACGAGTGCCATACTTCAATACGGCACTACACAATGGTACAATGAATAATAAGAAGTTCATCAATCATTACTCCTCTTGCATTCAAGCACAATTGTTTGTGTCTATTGCCGCTGTAACATAGAACCCTCCCATGGTAGTTGAACTTTGAATTAGCTCCGTTTCCAATATATACAGTTGCAAGCCTTGGAATTCCAGGTCGTTTATTATAGCAACTACGTTTGCAACTGGATGCTAATGTTGTATTGATGTACGCCTACCTCTAACGTCTGTTCGACACACGATCTTCCATCCGCATCTCGTAGAGAAAAAAACTTGTTTGCAATGCACGGGAAATGCAAACAAATTGGAATGCACTCTGCTGTCTATGTGGTTGAAGATTGCCACGCTGAATCTGTACTTGTCACGTTCAATGGTGGAGACTCGCACATCTTCTGAGAGTTTAACCCATTTGCAGAGCAACACCGTGGTGCAATGATTCTGGTAACCCAACTCCAGTATTTCCTCGATATACCCCACATGCTCAGTAGTTTGGTCAATGGGCCTCCCATTGCAAATAACCAACGCAGTTGTTGTGTAGAGGCAACCACTACACAGGAGTCTCGAGTAACAAGTCCGCCCTCAAAAGTCCAGACACGCAAATGCATCTCGAATGCGTGCATTTGCCGATGGGCGGTTGCATACCGCTCCGGTAGACATGAGTCTTGTACCACGTCCTCGTTTAGTCGATCACCGGACTCTTGTGCTTGCTGCACCCGTGCTTTCAACCAATCTGCAAAGCGAGGTGAATCGCTAAGTTCGGGGGGGTACGTTACAAGTCTAGAAGGTCGATGACGTCTTGACTGTACATAAAATTCCTCCCGCTCTTCCCATCGGCATCCCTTTGCAATTATGTATTACTTGTACACCACTCCCACTTTTGTTGTTAGACAATGGGATGGCATGGTAAAGACACACAGCACATGTGACTGCGCATTTGGTATGTGAGACGTCTCTAATGACTTTTGACACTCTGTGTCGACGCCTCCATTTACATCTGCATTGACATAGTTACACTAAATCTTTCAAATTGCATGAATGTTCTAGGAGATGTTACTATGGACATCCTCCGAGACGTGCAGGTGTCTGCTCAATTCACTGAAGCATTGAAATGAACAAGGTCGGTTGCTCCTGCGCAATTTTTAGGGGGCAGCTTCTAATTTTTGAATGTAGGTACATGGACTCACTCTTGCCACAGTTCTAAGCACGGTGCGTTGTCGATGACGAATGCATGTGCGTAGCCGTGTACCTCTTCAGACAGTCTGCGCTTTGTGTTTTCATTGAGGTGTAAGATCTCGACATTCATGGTGGCATCTTTGTTGGGTCCCATACATGGTGAGTTGTTGCTTTATGTCGTTTCATGTACTCTGTGCAAAACCCAAGCGTCTCCTCAAGACGATACCATTCCGCTATGCTCCTTCCTGGATGTGTGTATGTTTTGACGTGATCTTTCAGTGTCTTCATGTATCTCTCGATAGGATACATCCAACTGCAATAAACTGGTTCTCATATGAATAGTTGTTCCACAAGATGCAGTGGAAGATGCGCAATCACATTCAAAAATGTTGGCGGAAACTCCTTCTCCAACACGCACGCTGCCATTATCACGTCTCGCATGAGAGCATTGCTGGCGTCTGCTCATACCTCTTTCTCAAATATATGTTGGAAAACTCCGCACATTTTGATGATAGCTACGTGCACCTCTCTGTCCAGCAAGTTCCTAACGGCCATTGGGAGTATGTACAGAAGGCACTACAATCATCATGTTCATATGTCAAACGGTTTAACCCCTAAGGATGGAAAACTCATGCTTGCAAGAGCGGCGCTGCTGTGGCATCCTGTTCTGTCGATGTCAGCAAGAACATCAGCAGTGTTTGGCCGAATATGAGGATGTCCTCCTATACATCATTGTTTGGCCATACATGAGGACGTTTCAAAGGATGTCGTGAATTGAACGTCATCATGTTGGGTAGAACGTACTCTGTCAGAAGTGGTCCACGGATTCGGTTCTTACGAAACGTACATTGCATGGTTGTACGCAATACACTTATGTTGTTCACAACAATTGTTGCTTCTAGTATTGTGAATGTATAGTTTGTCGGCAAATCAAGTGCACACCTATTCACTACAAGAATCCGTGCGTCCTAATTGACGAGAACTTGACAAACTTTTATCAACTATGCCGTCAATTAGGAGACCCTGATTCGGACGGTTAGTTGACACAATTTCGTTGAATCGGCTGTTAATTCGGACATTGTTACACATCAGCAGGGTCTTCTTCGGCAGACGTTGCCACAGTGGATTCACCCGTCCTGGTCAAAACATAATTTACTTTTACGGGTTTAGGAGAGGTAAAGTAGAATAGCATGTAAATAATGGGCCGCTGTTTCCTCGAAATTTCTTTTGTAGACCTTTTCATACTTACCACTAGATTGTGATATGTGGACGTATAGGTGAATTGCGGTTTCTGTGCATTGATTCCACATATGTAGGAGGCGTTCGACGTGTTTTTTTATAACCAATGAGATATTTATAATGAATAATAAGCGGTTTTCAAAATCGTGATATTAGAATTCACGTGGATTGATTCCACGTATAATACTGTTACAGCAGAATGATGTCCACAAAACTATGACGACCCCTGACTGAACAAAATTTCTTGAATTTTGATTTTCCAAAATAAAAGTTTGCATCGCTGATACGTATAGCTGATCAAACAGAAATTTCCAGGATGTTCAACGATCTAATATAACAAAATAAACTACACACAGAAACCGATAATCACAAGCCCAGGCAGAGCCAAGATCTCCTTGCATACTCGCGTCACCCACAAATTCAGCACTTAACTGCTCAAATACTTTTCGATATCCTTCTGCAGAACAAAAGATACAGTGCACAGCATCAATAGTAAGTTTATAGCACGTATCAATTACACAACATCTGTAATGAATGATTGCCAGCTGAATTTACTAAAAGCAGCTAAAATCATCATACTGTGAAGAGTCTCAATATTTGCTTCAACATTCCAGCAACACAACGCCGTATTGAAAGTCCAACACATCTACAAATTTATCTTAATCCCTAAAGGACCAAAAGGCCACCAGGTGGCTCCTGTTTTTTTTTCAGTAATTTAGTAGGTTTCATGTAGATTCTTTTTGTTAATTTAAAAAATATATATATATTCAACATATGTAATAATCTTCACTAATTCGAGTGATATAAAATTTGGTCCCATTCAAATTATGATTTTCACAATATGATCGATTAAACTTGTCATTTTAAAACCATGAATCCTTGGTCCTTTAGGGGTTAATACAACTTGATGAATTATATTACAAGTGACTCTATTTTGGATTACCTCTATCTTTGAAGGAGGGGTAGTGGGAGCATACCGGTCAACGACATTCCCGTTCTTGTCAACGAGGAACTTGGCGAAGTTCCACTTAATACCATCACCCAACATGCCGCCACCTTTCTGAGCCTTCAAAAACTTGTACAGTGGTGCCTCTTGAGAACCGTTCACATTGATCTACCAGAAAGAAACAACCGTTTACAAGTCAAAAAGTCATCCATGGTTTAAAAGTCATCCATTTACAATACAAGTATCATCCAAACAAGTGACTTGTGATGAGAAACTACATTGTATAAGGAAAAACTTCCATAAAATACACACACGGTTCAAGGATTGTCAAGGGCTTGTGATTTCTACACTACTTCAAACTTCTTCATATAAGGTAGGAGCACCTAATTCTGACATAGTACCTAATGCCGATAATTTCTACACATGGCTTTCATTTTAGAACGCACATCTAGGTAGACCATAGATGGCTTATTGTTTTGGTCAACAAACAATAAAGGCTCTCTAAAATGAAAGCCATGTGTGGAAATTATCGGCATTAGGTACACTATCGGAATTGGGTGCTCCTACCTTAGTCCCCAAATGATACATGTTTTAGTGTGTTGAAATTCTCTAAAACATTGGGACAAAGTCTGCAAAAAATTAACCAATTAAAAAAAATCGTTCTAATAATAGGAACCACTCAAAAGCCACGGGAAAGGGTTAAAAATAAAAACAGCACACCTAACTCCATTGGGGATGACAAATATTTATCTAAAGAAAGTGGTAGATCAGGCAAGTGGGTGAGTTACCTTGTCAAAAATGGGGTACTCAGCTTTGAACCTTGTGCAAGCAAATTCCTTGATCTGTTCATTGGTTCCACGCTCTTGACCTCCAAATTGATTGCAAGGGAAAGCCAGAACCTCAAAATCTGCAATCCTCACAAAAACGAAAAATGGTCAGTCATTCAGTAATAGGAACAAAGACTTCCAAAAAATAGTGAACACAGACTTCTCGATGCCCGCTGTACCCAATAAAGTGTACCTTTGACTCGCCCCCACCGTCCTCAATTTCTCCTTCAAATCTTTACAGCATTTTCGAACCCAAATAAGAAATCTGTCTGGATAATTACCAAACGGATCGGCACTCACCACCGAAAAGTTCTTGCACCCCTTCTTTTCACTTCCAGCCTCTTCAACAGCCTTCTCAGGTTGTTCCCACTGCCTGTAATGCCTTGCTGCCGACCGGACAAAGGACTGCAATTTTGACCCAATGCCTTTTAGAAATTCGACCTCCATCTGCATTGATCCAAAACAGTAACCACGGTCAAAAAATTCAATCAAACGGCAAAGTAAACAGAGAGTAGCCACGGCACTGCTCATACTGCTACAAGAAGATTCCAGAACTTCACACACACTAAACCCTAACCCCTAAACCCTAAAAGTGTAGACGGTAGAAGAAGAGGAAGAAGACAAAGAAAAAGCAAACAAAGCAAAAGAAAATCACAGACAAACTATTGAGCACAAGACCAACCTGCAGCAGAATTCTAAGCATAGAGACGAGAAATATCAGTCTTCTAAGCTTGGAAAACTTGCAAACCCTAAGTTAGACAAGAACAAAGCGCTGAACGAGACAGACTGAACGCAAGAGAAAAGAAAGGAGACTGCTCAGGTTATCACCAAAATAATGTAGATGCCAAAACTAAACACAGTTGCAGAGTAATTTTTACAAAGCTTGCAGTAGAAGTAGGTCAGAATGCACCAAAACTGTGCCAGTGGACACTAAACATCTGAATGCTCCTGAGATCATGAAATAAGGAAAAAAATATCAACTAATTCACAGCAGTAGATAGTAATTGCGACTAAAATGTACAAGACTTACACTGATCGAAACAGTCAATACAAGATCTAGGAGCTTAGATCGCAGCCCTAAACCTATCCACTTACACCCTCACACCCTCAAAAATTAAGTAATCAGCTCCGAATAGAATGCTCCATCATCCCAACACTTCGACTCAATATCCAGACCTATGAATTCCTATGCAAAGAGAAAATCCTACCTACACAAGACCATCACGGATCAAACTACTCAGCTCTGTGAGGCAGTACAAAATAAGATATACCGAGTTTGATAAGGAAACCAATTGTCCAGCTTACCACGAAAGCATCTATAAGTGAGCATACGCTAAGCAACAAGTAAGCACACTATAGCACACAAGAATCATCTCATAGATCATGATTCGTTCTAAGATTACATACCTGCCGATGCTTGCACAGACCAAACACTGTTTATTTCTTGCCGGAGGCTGATTATCTGTTGATCGCGGCTGTTTATTTATTGCCGGAGGCTGCTTATCCGTTGCCGTAGGAACTGCAGATTCGGTTCAAGCGTCTCTCAATTCTGTTCCCGAAGCGAGCTGAAAGAGACCAGATAAGAGGAGCGCAAAAGATTCTTTCGCTCTTATCTGGTCTTGCACCGTATCTTCTAGCTCCTCCCGCCCACTCTTTCGCCGACGATCTTGGTCCACCTGAAGAAGGGGACCCAACAGTTAACGTTGCATAATATCTCAAAAAAACACCGCTGGAACCCTAAGTTAAACCACAACGGAACCCGATCCAAAACCCACATTTGAATCTAATTTGTGCATAACTAATGGACTCCAAAGATTTAATGAACTCACCTCATCAAAAGCCATCGCCTCCATAACTTGAAGTCGCTGGATAGCGTGTACCGGATAAGCCGGCGCTGCGAGACTCTCTCATTCACTCAAGTTGTGGAAACAAAACTCAAACAGAAACCCTGAAAGCATCAAACGGAAGGTGTAACATGGCGCCCAAAACGACCTACCCACAAGCAAGGAAACGGGGGTGGTGAAGCACGAAGGTATGGAGGGAAGCCGTCGCTGTGGGCGTAAGTCTTAGACAGACAAGGAAAAGAAGAGGACCACGACGAAGGGGCTCCAAACCCTAGGATGACGTCAGCGTGCCAGCGTGGATCCCAGTTAAGTCATAGCCTATGGCGGTTGGCCACGTGCGCATCCGGTTATTTATGATGTGGGTACGTTTTGAATTCCCGCTGTAATAGTCACTGAACAGTTGACAAAATTTTGTCATCAGCTTCGAAAACTCGCGAGATGACAGAAGTTGGGGTCCAAAATACAGCATTCGTCATTTCGGACAATTTTTTGTCAACTTTCAGTCATTTTGACACCCATTTCCTTGTAGTGATTGCATGAGGACAAGGTAATCGTGGGTCTTCATGTATTAGAGTTTCCCATCCTTCAGGCTATGCAGATGCTAGAGTTTAAGTATGTTGGAGAATGATCTATTTAGATGCGGGGCGATAATTGTTCTCACAACACGGAGATTACGAGTGGGTCGAGGAAAAGAAAGAAACGAGGGAAGCTACTATATTCAAGCAGACGTATATTGCAATGTTCCAAGATGAAATCCACCAAACACATGTCACGTCTGACTAGTGTCGAGAAACTAGTGGGGATGAGGATTGATTTCAGTGGAGAAGAATTGACCAATTTGGCGAGTTTGCAAGAAGTTGTCGTGACGATAGAGGCGACGCAAGCAATCATCGAAGACAGCGTCAAAGCAATGAAGTCTACCGCTACACAATCAGCCGTAAGATACTATCCATTGGTATAAAATGTTAGACCTATTAGAGAGATTGATGTTCTTTGTCGACTCATCTATGCATTAGAATGGACTAGAGAGGGATTTCAATGCATTGCGACATTAATATAGTCCACTACATAAACACCATGCAGTGCGACACATAGGCCCAACCACTGCGTGTAGACCTTCAGTGTCCATCATTTAAAACCCCTAGACCAATTTTGATTCGATAAAATTATATCGATAATGGTTCTATCTAGATCATAGTAAATGCTAACTGAAATGTGCATATAATGATTGGAAACTAGCCAGAAGGTCATGTTTTAGTTAAGATACTGAATTGTATGGCACCCGATGAGGATTAGGTTAGGGTCATAAGAGTTTAATTAGGATTGACACCTGGATCAGGGTTTAGAGACGGCCAGTCCCACCCCGTACACTGCGACCGCCTGGTTTTTAGGGTCACTGGATCCTCTTCACTTCCGCTTGTTTTTTCGTGGTCTCTGGATCCCGTGCGCTTTTGCTTCCCTTCTGCTTCCTCTTCGGCTTCCACTGGGTTAGAGACAGCAGTACCGGATCGTAGTGCGACATCCTTTCCACTTCCGGTTCTCACTGCCAGCTGCGTTTTCCAAAACCATATTCTCCTTGATTCTGCTTAGTAGGGCCAGCTTGGAATTGTGGTGTCACGAATTGTGTGCGCATTTTCTATTGCATGGGTTTTGATGTGTCATTGGACTCTACATGTACGAGATGGAGAAGTCTCGCAATGGATCAAGATAGCGACTTCGGTGTATTCCTCAAGGCGACTCGCTTTGAAGATTCATTAGTGTAGCACGTAGACTTGAATCCTAACCTTTAAACCCTAAACCCTCACTTACGTTTTGCTAGTGTGCGTACGATTTTCCACTGATAACTCCAGGAAGCAATGGAGAGGACAAAACGAGATGCAGCGCGCGTAGGAGGGGCTGACCCACTAGATGAAGATCTTAGGCTACACGTATGATCCCACAACACGGTTTTTTTGAATTAACATGATTTTATGTCAATCCTCAGTGCCATGGTTGCCGTGTCTTTGGAT
This sequence comes from Pohlia nutans, assembly GCA_022496805.1. NCBI lineage: Eukaryota > Viridiplantae > Streptophyta > Bryopsida > Bryales > Mniaceae > Pohlia > Pohlia nutans. The sequence continues at coordinate 3,602,597 of CM040106.1, read as the reverse complement.
CTACCATAGTTCCATGGCTCATACGGTTTGAGAACTGAGAGGATCAGATAGTGGTCTTGGGGCCGAGACCACTCTCCAGGGGTGCGGGTTTTGGAATGAGTTTTCTGTTGCCATGTCAATCATCGGTGCCATGGTTGCCGTGGGGTCAGTTGTGCCATAGTTCTATGGCGCATTTGGTTCGAGAATAGGGAGGGTTAGATAGTGGTCTCAAGGCCGAGACCACTCTTTCGGGGTACGAGTTTAGGGTTCAATTTGCTGTGGTGATTTCAATCTTCGGTGCCATGGTTGTCATGGGTTTGGATCTGCCATGGTTCCATGTCTTACATGCTTCCAGAACAGCGAAGGTCAGATAGTGGTCTCAGGGCCGAGACTACATTTCAGAGGTGCGGGTTCTGGAACTTGTATGCTGTTGTGATCTCAATCCTTGGTGCCATGGTCGCCGTGGGTTTGGATCTGCCATGGTTCTATGGCTTACGTGCTTCGAGAACGGGGAGGATCAGATAGTGGTCTCGGGGCCGACACCACTCTCTAGGGGTGGGGGTTTTGGAAACAATTCGCTGTGGTGATGTCAATACTGGTTGCCATGATCGGCGTGGAGTCAATTCTGCAATAGTTCCATGCCTTACGTGCTGCGAGAACGGGGAGGGTCAGATAGTAGTTACGTGGCCGAGACCACTCTCAAGGGTTGCGAGTTTTGGAATTTGTTTGCTGTTGCTATCTCGGTGCTATGGTCGCCATGGGGTGAAGTGTTCCATGGTTCCATGACTTACGTGGTCCGAGAACCGGGAGGGTCAGATAGTGGTCTCGGGGCCGATACCACTCTCTAGGCATGTGGATTTTGGATTCAGTTTGCTGTAGCTATCTCAATCCTCGGTGCCATGGCCGCTGCGGGTTTGGATCTGCAATGGTTCCATGGCTCCGTGGTTTGAGAACTGGTAGGATCAGATAGAGGTCCCTGGGCGGAGACCACTATCCAGAGGTGCAGGTTTTGGAATCAGTTTGTTGTTGCGATCTCAATCCTCGGTGCAACGGTTGCCATAGGGTCAAGTGTTCCATAGTTCCATAGCTTAAGTGGTTCGAGAACCAGGAGGGTCGGATAGTGGTCTCAGGGCCGAGACCACATACCAGGGGTGGGGGTTTTAGAAACAGTTTGCTGTTGCCATGTCAATCCTCGGTGCATTGGTCATTGTAGGGTCACTTCTGCCATGGTTCCATGGCGCATCTGGTTTGAGAATTGGGAGGATCAAATAGTGGTCTCGGCCCCGAGACCAGTTTTGGAAACAGGATGCTGTCATTAGGAGAAATCTGTAGTCACAAAGGGGCCTTGGCCTTTAGCACGTGCTGAAAAATTTAGGCAAAACCGTGCACTTTTGACAAGGGCACCAATGATGCCACTATGGCTGCCAGCAGTGCAATTCCGTGGTTCGTGCCAATCGACGCTGCCAACTGTGCCGACACTGCCAACACTGCCAACACTGCCAACACTGCGGCTTCTGACGCTGTTAGTGGGCAGCGACTTTCACCAATGGGTTTACAAGGAGAGGGGTGTATGGGCAGCCGGTTCACCTAACACGGGCTGTCTTAGAGAGCCCCTTTGGGACCCCATTTTTCTCCTAATGTTTATGTCCATCCTCTACGCCATGGTCGCCGTGGGTTTAGATCTTCTATGGTTCCATAGCTTAGGTGGTTTGAGAATTGGGAGGGTCAGATAGTGGTCTCGGGGCCGAGACCACTCTTCAGGGCTGCGGGTTTTGGAATTAGTTTGCTGTTGCCATCTCAATCCTCGGTGCCATGGTTGCCATGGAGTCAATTGTTTCATGGTTCCATGGCTTAAGTAGTTCGAGAACCGGGAGGGTCAGAAAGTGGTCTTGGGGCTGAGACCACTCTCTAGAGGAGCGGGTTTTGGAATATGTATTTTGTTTCCATCTCAATCCTTGGTGCCATGGTTGCCATGGGGTCAACTGTTCCATAGTTTGATGGCTTAAGTGGTTCGAGAACCGATAGGGTCGGATAGTGGTCTCGGTGCCAAGACTAGTGGACCACATTCTAGGGGTGACGGTTCTAGAAACAATTTGCTTTTGTGATCTCTATCCTCGGTGTCATAGTCGCCATGGGGTCAACTGTTCCATGGTTCCATGGTTTACGTGATTCAAGTACCGGTAGGGTCCGATAATGTTCTTGAGGCTGAGACCACATTCCAGGGGTGCGGGTTCTAGAATCAGTTCGCTGTTGTGATCTCTATTTAGAGTGCCATGGTCGTCATGGGGTCAACTGTTCCATGGAACCATGGCTTACGTGGTTCAAGAACCGGGAGGCTCGGATAGTGGTCTCAAGGCCGAGACCACATTTCTGAGGTGGGGGTTTTAGAAACAGTTTGCTCTTGCCATGTCAATCCTCGGTGCCATGGTCGCCGTGGGGTCACTTCTGCCATGGTTCCAAGGCTTAAGTGGTTTGAGAACCGGAAGGGTGAAATACTGGTTTGGGGGCCCAGACCACATTCCAGGGGTGCGGTTTCTAGAATCAATTTGCTCTTGCCAAATCAATCTTCGGTGCCATGGTTGCCGTGGGTTTGGATCTACCATGGTTCCATAGCTTACTTGTGTCGAGAATTGGGAAGGTCAGATCGTGGTCTCCGGGCCCAGACGACTCTCCAGGGGTACGGGTTTTGGAATCAGTTTGTTGTTGCCAACTCAATCCTCGGTGCCATGGTTGCCGTGGGGTCAACTGTTCCATGGTTACTACCTTGTATGCTCAATTCTGTTTGTTTTTCCCAAGAAACTTCTTGAGACTCAACATGGTAGTTGTGAGGATGACAACAAGAAGGGGATGCACCTCAGCCCGTAATTGGTGTAGACGGCGATGATGAGGATGAAGACACTCACTACCACACATTGGTACTTTTAGGACTGGGAGAATGACTGCGTTTATGACTGCGCGCAGTCATAAATTCAGGTTTGTGACTCCGAGTCATATTTTTTTACTGACGTGGAATGTGACGCACGCTATGACAGGGTGCCATAGTTACTGACGAGTCGCTTCGGACACCTAGTCATATGAATAAATACAACTCAAAGCGTATACTTGGGCTCCATGTACGTGCCACGTCAGCATCTCCAATCGCCATCTTGACCGGCCATAGGTCTTTGACTTTTCGTAGTCTGCCCGGGCAGCCGAGGCCAAAATCCAACGTGGCATGTGACTCTGTGCAGTCATATTTTTTGCTGATGTGGCATCCGACGTGGCACGTGACTTTTTGTAGTCATATTTTCTGCTGACGTGGAATGTGACTCTGTGGAGTTATATTTTTGCTGACGTGGCACCTACACGTGGAATGTAACTAGTGTCATATTTTGGGCTGACGTGGAATGTGACTCTGTGGGGTCATATTTTGGCTCATAATGTCGCTGACGTGGAATGTTACTAGTAGTTATGTTTTTGGCTAACGTGGAATATGACTATGTCCAGTTGTATTTGAGCTATCGCTGTGACTGCTTGCAGTGGTGTATTCCAGACCTCCAGTAATGTTTGACAAGAGTGCGAAGGGTATATGACTGGTTTCAGTCACATTATCGGAGGGAGTGAGAACATTACACGACTTGCAGAAGTGACAATGTCGTTGCTATGTATGTGGTCCTATGACTGCTTAGAGTGATGTTTTGGCTTACTAACAGTCACATTAGTACTATATATCAGAATCATACAATGGAAGACACATACGTGGGATTAGAGAAATGCATAAAGGTTCAATTGTATTTGGTAGTGACAATCTCTATATAAAACCAAAGACCGTTCAGTCTTAAACATAGTTGCTATCTAGCTAAACCAGTCTCATTCCTCACCAATATATGCATCCAGCATCCATTAGCTTTGTCTTCCCGCTTCTTCTTCAATGCAGGCTCCTTGTGGTTCTCTTCGTCATCCTGTGTGCACCACCTCAATCACACTAGGTTACACAACTATTTTGCACAATCCTCATTAATTCACTACAGGACCCTGTAATACAGATGTTGCGCATTTATGACTATAATCTATTATATTCATTTGTATCGTGACTAGTCCCTGTGACCTTCTTAGGATACATTACTGAACCATGTGATATTCTCACTATGCACATTACTGATCCCTGTGACTTTTTGACTGCGTACATTACTGAATCATATGACATTCAGGCAATTCATCAACATTGCATGCTACCTCAAACATCGGTAGATCATTTAGAGATCACCTTCTCCTTTACAGTGGCGCGGTTTAGGCTACCTTTAGTGCGGCAACGGGCCAGACGTAAGAAATGCAGTTTGACACCCTAAAGTATTGTTCTTTCATCAATTAGTTTTCATAAATAGAAGAGTCAAATTTATTCATTACACTTGAGGTCTAATGGACTGTGAAGCTTACCTGCCCATGACCATATTCACTACAGGCTTCATGGCTGCACCATAGCCCACTTCTCCGAGGTAGAATTTGGACTGCAAAAATTTCAACATGAAGATATATTTTGTCGCATCTAAAGTACACAAAAAATCACTCAGCTAGGGAAGAGCGTCCATGCCAGACTGCAAACTCATGAAGGATATCTCACATTTCTTCAATTATTCTGGTGAGAGAATTATAAATAGACTTGAACAGGTAATTTTGCGAATCCATCTTCTCATTCCAAAAAAATGCAATCTTCAGTTGTATTGCGTGGCCACTTAACGAGCCACTTAACCAGTCTATAATGAATTCTTCCATGCCTCCAATCGCCTTTCAATATAAATACTTACACTAATACTCTTTAGAAAGATAAACGAAACGAGCGAAAACTCACCTCATGAATTCAGCCCCAGTCGTCTGAACAACTCTGTATATTGCCTTCACAGTTTCGTCATCGACAATAGATACATCCACGTAACTAAACACATCGACGGACAACATGCATGAAGATACCATGCATGAATTAGAATGATCCTTGATTGTAATACATAAAAAGCTACAGCCAATAGCCACAAAATGACAATATGAGACAACAATAGCCACAAAATGACAACGAGCTTATACACTTTATTAGCACACAAGCCCTTAACTGCACCCTGAGGACCACACGCAACTTCCATCTGCATGTTCAACCATACCTTTGTCAATCCAGCCACGCAAATTGAAAGACCTTGATTAAATTTGTCAAGATTTAAAAAGGTTTTTAAATTGAATAATGATAATGTGTCCGAATCTGCATTACATTTGGACTGCAGACTAGAGGCAATCAATAACTTTAGGAATTTATGACCATCAATGATCTGAAGAAGAAATGAAATTAAGGTGATTGTTCCAAAAAGGCATCTTTTAATGCATTGTTTTGAAATGTGAGAAAATGAAGCATAAATGCATTTGTCTTCATATATTCCAACAAAAAAAAGAAACTAATCCGACTCGAGCAAAATACGGCAAGAAGAAACGAAGCAAGTGTATGATTCACAAAGAATAATTCATTACTTCGGCATTTTCAGGAGCTATTCTATCAGGCGAAGCCTACACTCGACGATGTCCTTCAAGTTAACCATTCCCCGTGTTCAACCTGAGAGCGATCATGTGCGTACAACTGGGCTTTAAACGGAGTTGTAGAGGTGACAATCGAAATGATTCTGCTCTCCCCTTAGCTGGACCAACTTTCTGCCAGCAAAACTTGAGGATTTCCATATTTTCATTAAAATTCTCTCTTGTAGATTGCTCAGTTTCAAGAAAGGCACCCTGTCGAAACCATAAGTTGGCAAATAAAAATTGACAATTCCAGGCAAACCCTCAGTTGAAAATAAAAATATAAAAACATAGCAGAAATGGCACAATGACTGAGCTCAAGTGTGTTAACCTAGAGGGAGAGCAACCTCGTGAACACAAAAACCGCACAGTATTTCGCCGCTTTGCATCCGGAGCTTCTAGCTTCATCCGTTGCTTGAGTTCCACTATTGCTCATAGGCTCTGGACTTTTCCGTTTCGTAGTATCATCATTCTCGATCCCTACCGCGCCTGCCATTCGAGAATTGAAGTTTGTCGCTCCTTTACTCCCTAATTAATTAACACGCTTGCAAGCAACCATGCCAAAAACCTCCGCGTCCGGGCCCTCAAAATTACAAGAACGAAGCCGTGCCTCTACAATTTCCAAGCTAAGAAGCACAAACTACTGGCGTGAAGGAGAGCTGAGTGCCGCTGGGAAGAAGGGACGCCTTGGTCCTAGAGCCCTACCCTACTACCTATATGACCATATATTGTGGCCCACGGTATTTACGAGAGGCATCACTAATAATTGATTTTTAAATTTTTTAATGGATTAAATTTACCAAAGTCCATAAATTTTGTTAAATCAATGAAAATTTGGTTAAATGGATAAATGTGCCCGTTCCATTCACGCACCCACAATATATGGTAATATTGATGTAGTAAGCTAGCCATTTACAAACTATTAATTGATCAGTGCCACCAACAGTATCACCTACTGGTAGATTTGTCATTTTAACCCTTTAATGTCTCGATTCAATATTGTTTTCAAAAAAGCGTTATAAAATGTTGAAGAAAATTAAAAAATGGGGTTGATGGTCAAAACAAAGTTGTAAATGTTAATGTGAAGATCACATTTTTGGTTGGATTTATTCTATTTTTATTTTATATTTTTGAATTAACTTTGCAAATTTTCTCTAGAAATTCAACATGAAATTTGAAATTAGCACAATTTTTAAAAATATGGCAATAAATTGGAATAACATGCACTACAAGATGGTATAATTTCCATTATTCAATTCTACTTCTTCTCATAATTCAAATTTAAGATCCCACTTTTTTGAACTAAGAATGAAACTTGACATAAACCAACTCTATTGTTTTCCTAAAAATCATTATAACATGTTTTGAAGATCCAAGCTGTACAAATGATAGTCAACTTGCTCAAGAATCATGAGAAATTTTGGTGGATGAAAAATGTTCAATTTGGATGAGAATCTAGCAGTTTCAATTTGTGTGCTGTCTACATACTGGACGTTGGCGCATTGAAGGGTTAAAAATTGATAACTTCACATCGTAGGGGTACAAAAGTCACAAAATGACTTCAATGCACTCTTTCTCATTGAAGCTTTTCGAAGATACAAGCCATGAACAAGGCCGACGGTCAAGAGATCTCAACACAAAATACAAACAATTTAAAAAAACCAACTACCTTCTTTAATACCTAAATGCTTACAACTTCCTTCAAATTTGAAGAATTGCAAAAATGAATTGTAAAATGCACCTAAGAGGGATATTTTGAATATGATGTCCAAAAAAAATTGTACATTATGAATTTTAGATTCTATCCACAAGGTTAGATCTATGATTGCTATTACCAACATTTTGTATTAATTTTAATTATGTACCGCCTACGACGGTGGCAGGGTCACAACAACCAGTCACGTGTTTAATGAAACTCCTCTGATATATATGACTCCTTTGAGTTATATGACTCTTTTGAGTTATATGACTCATTTGATTTATATGACTCCTTTGAGTTATATGGCTCCTCTAAACTATATGACTTTATGACTTATATGACTACTTCAAGTTATGTGACCAACTTTCCCTACTCGTGTGTATCACCCTAGTTATAATGGACAATGGTGTGCCGAGCCCATCCCAAAGTTAATACAATTTTTTGCATTAGAATAGAGAATGGGAAGTAAGGGTGTTCAACTTCTCCTTTATGGATTGGGATCTATTTGCACTTGAACTCGCCAAAGAGAAAGAAGAATTGCTTCCCTTTATAAAACCACAATACACTTTGGCATTATACAAAATTTTGAGCAAGGCACAACCTCGACTGAAGTCATATGTGATGCAAGCTCAGTCGGACTTGTATATCGACGGAGATGTAGTGAAGGGGAATGTCGTTGGATTCATTAATAGTTCCATAAGGCGCAATGAGATAGGAAATATTGCGTGAAAATTTTGCATGTTGCCTAAAACATGGAACACTTAGGAATGGGGATATGTAAATACCATAGCGAGTAGGGACATTAGGGCCGGAGAAAAACTCTATGCACACTACTCTCTAAACCCATACACCATATTGTACATTTCAAGAAATAGTCCAGCCATGGCATGACTACAATCAGTCATGTTTTTTTTAATATGACTAGCAACAGCCACGATTTTTCTAATATGACTAGCGTCAGTCACGTTTTGTTCCAATATAACTAGCATCAGTCATGTTTTTTCAAACATGACTACAATTAGTCATGTTTTGTTTAACATGTCAACAATGAGTCATTTTTGTTGTAAACAAGACAAAAGAATATTATCACATTAGTTGCAAAGTTGGATGCTAAGTTAGCAAAATGTGATAATATTCTTATGATAACTTAGCATCCAACAAGTTGTATATATGAAACTTTGATGTATATATATATACACATATACATATATATATACACAAACATATTTAGTAAACTATTGTCTTGGCCACATAACACTCATTTATTTCATTATTTCCTCCCAATGCATGTCTACGCCATTTTTTAACTACTACAGTATGCATGTACACAATAAAATAAACCGGCAATAACTACTTTATATATTCCTCGCCAATTTCCCCCCTCCCCCCCATAGAATGAATAAATAATTAATTAATCAACTATGAAAATAATATACTTGGACAATTCCCAACTACTGTAACTCAAATAAAACATTACTCAATTTTGGACACAAATTCTCCCTATAAAATATATACCCTAAGCCCTCATACTATATAGTGATTGAGAGGGCCAAAATACATGTAAACTGTCTCGGGTAGTGTTTATAATCTTGGGCTGCCCAAAAAAAAAAATGACGATAGGGGAAATGTGACAGCAAAATATGACTAGGAGAAAAATGTGACTGCCAAATATGACTGGGCGTTCCCCAGGAACGTTCCCATTTGTTCCCTACAAAGATATACGACCCTCCCACCCACTTTATATGGTACACGTCGCAAATATGACTGCAAAATATGACTGCCAGTCACATTGTCTAATTTGGCTTCCGCCGACAATTTTGCCCTCGCAGAATGTGACAGCCGGCAGTCGCCTGTTACCCCCAGTCATATTCTCCCAGTCATAAAAGTACCAATGTGTGGTAGTGCTATTTCCTCCTTCTGCTTTTGCCTCGTCTCCCTTCATGCCAACAATTCCATCCACAAAATGCTAACTATCATCTATGATAAAATGGATCACTCCAAAACTGCGTCCCCACACTTCTCTCACTTGACCAAAGCTACACACTCTTTCATAAGGATGCCCGTTACAGTTACATGATTGATTGCTCACGGTCATGGAGATGTTTGATATGCGCACTACGGCCTTAACATGTATGTTATGCGCCCTAACGCGTATGTAAAATCCACGAAGTTTGAGAAAGTCAAAGACGGTGACCTTGTTGTAAAGCGACTCTGTCTAAGGTTAGTTATCCACTCTTACATAGTGTATTATGAGCAATGCGAGTAATGGGAGACTTATGCAATACGAGGAATCTAGATTGAAAGTGAGTTGATATTTTGTTCATTGTTTAGGTACATGAAACAAGTGCTCTTCAAAGTTGGGCAATTTCAAAGTTACCACCTTGTGTACAAGGATAGTGCAATTATTCCTCACCGACATACATCTTTTCAAAGACGCAGAAGAGGAACTTCAGCAAGGATCACCTCTTGGAATGCTGCTGGTACATCGAGTGCCCCAAGAGTTTTGTACCTGACTCGGAGGCTAAAGTCAAGAAGTCTTTGACTCCTGTGATCAAGCTGTCTGATGAGGACAAAGATGAAGAGGAGGATGCTGATGAGACTGCAGCTGAGGATGCAACAAAGTCAAAGAAGAAGGCGGCAACGAAGGTTGACAGCAGTGTCACGGAGGTTGCATCGAAGAAGGTCACAACCAAGGGAAAGGTTGTATGCACTACTACTGGAGGAGACACGGTGATGACTGATGCCCACAATGTCCCCCTTCCACTCTCTCAAAGCCGGGTGCAGCAACCGAGTCCCCCTACTTTGTCACAGCCTGGATCCAGTGAGTTTAATTCGCAAGCCTCGGTCATCAACGCCTCTATTCTTTAGCAGCAGCAACATTTTTGTGAGGTTCAAAACTTTGCTCTTTCATGCTCTCCTTCTCTTTTTTGTTGCTTCCGTGGATTGGCGTCTGTGCGTGGACATGTAGAATTGGTGATTGCAGACTTACCAGAGGATCTACCGGTGCCAAATGTCTCGATGCCATCATTTGTGGTACCTACTTGGAATGTGAAGTCTGAGGACTATTTGCAGGAGTTGTTTGACTTTGCAAATGAGATTCTACATGGTAATGGCGCATTGCTGCTCTTCTTTCCGTTTGACAATGGCGAGTTCCTTGATGACATTGAGACCTTCTTTGACGCTTTTGGATTTGCAATCTGTAAAGAGTGGATGGGGGTTAACTATTTTCCCAAGAGTTTGGCAAAGGTTCCCAAATTACAATAAATAAGTTTAATATTCTTCTGCTCAAGTGCGTGCCTCTGTCCGAGGACTCTGTGTCTTGGAGTTCAGCATTTTATATTCGTGACGTACCAGAGTTGGTTGCCCATGGTTTAAACGTCGGCCTCAACGACACGTTGATCAATCACTGCACCAACCCTCTGATGGATGGTGCTCGTCCATGGCGAGGCCCAAGGGAGAAGGATGAGTATTTTTTTGCTTACCTTGTTTTGGCGTTGACCACTACTCGAGACCATGTCATCAATGTAGCAGCTGGCACTGGTATGAACTATTCTACATTGCTTTTCCTAGCAAATTCTCATTATTTTTCTTTGCTAATATTTTTCATTGTTGTTAATATGTATTTATGTCGTGGTTTATGCCGTGGTTCTTTCTAGGGAATTCCATCATTGCTTGCAAGAATATTGGTAGGCACGTTTTGGAAATGGAGGGTGACAAGAAGCTGTTTGAGGCTGTTCTACAGCCCATGATATCTCTTGCAATGGCTCCACCATTGTCTCCTGCTCCTGTACTATCTCCAAAGAAGCCAAAGAAGGCTCCTGCAGTGAAGCGCCGTCGTCTGGAGGACCCTGAGTAAGTAAGTGTCGCGTACTGTTTCTATTCATCTGTAATCTTTGTTGTATTTTGATCATTATTACTTCTTCTGTGTCTAAACATTCCTTGTGTTACTACATGCCAGGCTCTTTGCAAGTTCGGCTAAGAGTTGGAGACTGCCTTCATATGCGGAAGATATTGCACAGTTGCAAGCATAGGAAGCATCTCCACCTCCTATTTTAGAACCTCCCCCGAAGTATGACTCTCGTGTTTTAAAATATTTAGATGTTGCTATTGAGGTTCATTTTGATCTTACTAGATGTGACTCAATTTCAACCTCGTGATTTGGAGGAAGGCTCAATGTGGCAATGCACGAGCATCATTAATAATGGTTTGATTTATGTGGATGATGAGGCAATTAGTGAATAGCCTTTAACAATACTGTATTTCCTTGCAACTAAATTATATATCTAGTGTGTAGCATTGGTATTCATCCTGTCAAGGTGCTGGTTTTCATGTTGGAGTTAGGATGTGGTGTGAGTATCATCGCGTGGTCTGGTTTGAGTAACAGAGTTAGGCTGTGGTTTGAGTAACAGAGTCACGCTGTGGTTTGAGTAGCGCAAGTCAGGCTAAGGTGTGAGTGGCGTGATTCATGCCGTGGTGAGACTTATGCGATCCAGTTGTGGTGTGAGTAAGGCGACTAAGTTGTGGTGGGAGTAACGCGAGTCAGATGTGGTGTGAATAACAGAGTTAGGCGGTTGTCGGGTTCGAAGCTTGATCTGGTCGCTTGGTCACAATAATTCTTATCGTGCTTAGGTCATCGGCTGTGGTGTAGGTTAAGGAGTCAGACTGTGGTGCAAGTATTGCAAGTTAAGCTGTGATGCAAATCAGCCTGAGTTTTGTGAGTGATGGAGTTGGTCTGTGGTGCGAGTAGCGCAAATTAGGCTGTATGGTGTGAGTATCGCAAGTGCTGCATGGGTGCGAGAAACGCGTGGGTGTGAGTAACGTAAGTCAGATGTGGTACGATTAACTGAGTCAGGCTGTGGTGTGAGTTTCATTGCGTGCTGTGGTTTGAATAACGGAGTCAGGCTATGGTTTGAGTAACGGAGTCAGGCTGTGTTGTGAGTGGCGTGAGTCATGCCGTGGTGAGAGTGTTGGTAATCGAGTCAAGTGCTGGTCTTGGTGCCAGTCATGCTTGTCAGTTGTGTTGCAAGAAATGCATAGGGGCGATGGTATGAGTAACGGATTCAGGCTGTGTTACGAGTAACGCGAGTTAGGTTGTGGTTGGAGTTTAGGCTGGTCTTGGTGTTTGTGTAGTAAGAGTCATGTGTTCATGTTAGCCAAGTGCTGGTCTTGGTGCAAGTAACGCGAGTCAGCTGTGATGCGAGAAATGCATCGAGATGATGGTGTGAGTAGCGGAGTCAGGCTGTGGTGTGTGAGTAACGCGAGTTAGTGTTTGGTGTGAATAATGGAGTCAGTTGTGGTTTGAGAGTAACGCGAGTCAGACTGTGGTGTGGGTAATCGAGTCAGATGTGTTGTGAAAGTATTGCGAGTCAGACTTTGGTGTGAGTAATGGAGTTAGTTGTGGTGTGAGTAACGCAAATTAGGATGTGGTGCGAGTTTGGTCTATGGAGTGACACAAGTGCATGAGTGATTCCCGGATGAATGTCCCACACATCGATGAATGTGAATGAATGTCGTATGAAAACCCATGGATGAATGTCCCAAATTCCATATGTCACTGCTAATTTCCACAGTTATACACGCCAATTCTCCCAAAATATATTAATAAAAAAATGAGAAAATCCACGGTTATAGGATCCTTCACCCTGAAAATGACTGCAAAAATGTTTGAAGTCTGTTCTTCAATTTCTGCACTCTGCTCTCCGCTCTCCGCTCACTGCTCGCATACGACCTTTCCGTATTATTGTTGATTCAAGGATAACATTTTTTAATGTTGTATTTGCATAATACTAATTGAATTTGTAGTTTTAATCTTTAGTTTGAAGACGTAATGGGTTGAAGTGTTCAAACTTCAGAGTATTCTAGAGTATCGTTGATTCAATGATAGGTTTATCAATACATTTAGTGATATTGCATGTTAATCCTATAGTTTTAAAAATCTTCTTGTAGAGATCAGGTCTGCAACCGCTATTAGTCAATACACTTATGAATTGGTGACGTTTTTTTTGTAGAATAGATACAAATGGACCTGCAAAATTTGCAAACCCTTACCTACATTACCTCCTGATGGTGCTATTTTTGACGGGATTCCTAGCTCAAAATGGAACTTCAAACTAGTCACTCTTCGTAACAATGAAGGGGTTAACGTTGCGAATGCAGTGTGCCAAAATGACGAACCAAATCTTTTTTTCAACAACGACAGGAAGCTTCTTGGCAATGATCGAGTTGCCGTTCAAATTGCGGAGTCATTATCCAAGGAGGAAGTCTTATCCAGAGGGATGTGGTCAATTCATTGTTGGCACATCAAACAAGTTTTTCTTAATGGTGTTAGTTTGTATGACCATGACCAGACACATGTATACAACGTGGCCATGAGTGCTATTAATTGCAGAATTCGTAAAGAGGTTTGTTCCTATAAGAGCTTTTATAAAAGAATGGAGACTAACATCCTTCCAAAAAAGAAGGCCTTCTTGCAATCACTGGAGTCTCTCCACAAACATGTTTCTTAGAAGAATTGCTTGCAGCCCTCTTGCGTGGGGAAAATTCAAGCCATTTGCACTCAAATTTATGTTAACAATGGGATATTTGCTCGAAAGAAGTGTCTTCTTGAGGTGCAAAGACAGATCCACAAAGCTCCTGCTAGCAAGGAATAATTTTGAAGAGAAAGAAAGTGTGTTCCACTGCATGGTGGACCATTCACGAGATTGCAAAAGCTAACTTCTACACATACAAAGATATCGCCAAAGCTAGGAAACAAGCTAAGGAGCACGGGAATTTGGGTTAAAAAACCACGACAATGTATTTTCCAAGCTACTGCAATGCTTTGAATACTAGTAGTTTCTAATTGTGAGAGTTTGATGAGGCTCTCTTGTTTAATTGTCATTTATTGTTTCTTTTATGAATGAATTGTTAACAAACAATGCAATCTTGAAGTACTTTGGTGAAATTAAGGTAATTAAGTTGTGGATACAATATGCATGTTAGAGGATGGTTGTTGCAAGGCCTTCGGTAGGACATTTGGCATTGAATTTAAGCTTTAGGTTAGATTAGTGTGGAAGGACTAGAGGAGAAAAAAAACCCCCTAGTGAATCCAAAGTATAGGAATAGGTTTAGTTGTTTGATTTAGAGTTGGATGTTTTATCGTTGGCCTTGTGCAATTAACTTTGATATTCATGTTTGTGTTTGTGACTTGATTGTTTTGGTTTTTTCCATTTGACTTCGTGATGGTGTTTGTGAGTTACATTCATTCGTGGAAGTTCTTCAAGATGGAGCGCCGTGGAAGTTGGAGCTTCATTCATCCGTTAACGCCTTAGATAGGTCTTTAAGCCTTAGGGTTAGGGTGAGCCGCCTTTTGGGGGCTTCATCTTTTGTACTTAAGAGCTTGATTTTAAGCTTCAAAAAATCAATCCCTCTCATTGTTTATTGATTCATCTTGATTCTCTTTCTTCTCTCTTAGTGATGATTAATTGATAAGAGAAGAAAGGCCGTGGGCCTCCTTTTCATTCCTCTTGATCTCCTCCTCCATTGTATTAGTAGTTGCTTTGAACTCAAGTATAGTGTGATGTCTTTTGTTAATCTCCATTGAAGGTCTCTCGGTTTTTTCCCCATCAGTCCCTCGTTTCTTTTTCAAGTAGAGCGAGATTTAACATGGTCGTAGATCTCTTGTATACCTTTCCAATGGTAGTAAGCACGTCCTATTCCAAGTTATAGAGAGTGAGATATTGCCTTCCAAAGTTAAGGGTGTCAAAGGCGTTTCCCAACCGGTGGCGAAAGAAAGGGTCTCAGTATTTTAGCAATTAGTCCTAGGGTTTTGATCCTATGATTTTGAGATTTTGTGGGTGGATGAAAAATCAACTAAGCTCTCCAAAAAGCTTAGGCACGCCCCGATCCAAGCTAGGATGGAGAAATGGCGACTTAAAAACTAAAAAACACTTCAATGTGATCCGGGGGGGTATTTCTCCTCATTTTATTCTTGTTCCCCATCTTCTTCTTGTCTCCTTTCCTCCCTTGTTCCACTCTTCATGTAATTTTGTTTTAATAGCCCCTTGTGACCAAATTCCACCTCCATGGTGGTTTTTGAGCTCACACTAATGTTGACAAAATGCCTCACAAAATGAAAATACTCAAATCAAGGAAAAAAGTCCCTACTATGGTTTTTCCATCTGCATTTTTTTGGAGTGACCGCTTACCATAAAATCTATAAGGCCAATGCAATGTTAAATTTGCTGCCAACTTTCTCAGTAGCTTGAGCGATATTTGACGTGCTTCTTTTCTTAAATTTTCTCCAAAAGCTCGTAGAGATAATATTTCTCAATGTAGCTTGTATGATAAATACAATCAATTGAGAAGCACTTGCATTCCCCTTTCATAAGCACAAGAGAAGTGGTCTTTTGTTTTTGATGACCGCCTTACAGGCAAAAGGGCTCATAGAAAGGGAACTATACTATGCATATTGGCATTAGAGAGATAATCAACCCTCTGCAGATTTGCAAGATCAAATGATGGGTCCCGCCAATAGTGGTTTTCCATTACTTTACTTGCCCGTGCCTTGTTGGCAAAAATCAAACTTTGGCCAGTGCTTGGGATCCATCTGGATGTGAGTTGCGCGGGAGCTTGGCTTCTTCTTGTCCGACGTGAACTAGGGTTTGAGGGAGCTTCATCACTTTGTGGGCTTGGGTTTGTGGGGCTGCAGGGGTTTGTGCGAGGGTTCAAAGGTTTGTGCGGGGGTTCAAGGGTTTGTGCCGTCGAAGAGAATATCCACGCCTAGCCCACGCAACACCGAAGTAGAAGGAAACTGAAACATTGAGAAGGCAACGAGGAACGCTCAAAAGCAGGAAGAAGCCAGCAAACCGCCTCAAGACCAGAAGTAACCTCGACTGCCTTCAGATCGCTCAACCTCACTCGGGAAAGTGCAACTCTGGCAATAATGATTTGGTTATTTCTGCAATGTTTTGTGTTTCTGTTTGCCTATTGCGCGGTAAAGAATTGTGGTGAATCTTCTAAGGATCATTGCCAATAGACACTTAGGGTCATGTACTTAGGATCATTGTCGGCTTGCAAATTGGAAGGCCCTTGAAAGAGATGTTGGGTTTAGTGTAAAGCACACCATGATGGAAGTTTCTCAGTTTCAGTAATGTAACACACCTTGATGGAAGCACACACTGATGGATGTTGCAGAAATGAATGCCGCAAATAAATCAACTACTTTAGCACCTGGTAATCATCTTTATTCTGTGCTCTACCATCATTGTAAGCTTTATAGTGTTTTCTCTATTTCCTCTTCCGCATTAGGAGAAAAATGGAGTTCCAAAGGGCCTCGTAAGGCAACCCGTGTTAGGTGAACCGGTTGCCCAAACTCCCCTCTGCAGGTGCCAACGGCGGTCCAAAACGTTGCCCACAGAGTTATTGCACTTCCCTAATGATGTTGGAATGGAGTTGCGTGGCGTGGAGGCCGGCTTGTTGGCGCAGACGTGGCCGGGGTGTTTGGCCATCGACCGGAGAAGAGCATTTCCACCTCTGCACAGCCTTCAATCCGGAGCGATCGTTGCCAACGGTTTTCCAAGCCGGCCGATGGAAGTTTGTTGGCTCAACGACTTCACAATGGAGTGCGGCCGGCACCTACGCTGTTTCCTACCTAGGAAACGCAGCTATGAAGGATCGTGCGTACAATTTGGCGTCTCTACAACGGCTGGCCCAAATTACGGTGAATTCTTGCGAAATTCATGAAACACACGGGCGCCCCATGTTGAGGGTAGAAGCACAAATTTTCATTTTTATGCCAAAAGCGTCCGCTGGCACCAACGGCTTAGGAGGTCCGGTTAGCAAGAGGACGCCGGTGGTTCTGCCTTCCGACATTGCCAGATTCATGGGAAGGTAATTTGCCACAACTACTAGTCATAGCTAGTTTCTCGATGGCAATCGGGGATTGTGAATTCTGTAACCATCGCAGTTTGCTGACACAACGGCTTCCTCCAACTTCCGCAAATCCCACGCCCAAGGTTTTTCCATATCAGTTTTAGAAATTATGGCGTTTGGGTAGATACAAGGGAGTTTCTAAAACTCCTACCTCGATGGACACGATGCATGCTGTAAGCGGCATTTTTTCCACTGTCCTAGGGTAGTAATTGTGGAAGGGGAGATGTTTCTTCCAGCAACGATGATTAGGGTTTAGAGCTACTTGTTGACAGCGATTGGGTTTAGGGTAATTCGAAACTTCCAGGTTTGTCCACATAGCGTCATGACCGTTCTGAAGCCTTGGGAGATTCAATCACTGCTTTGGATTTTTGGGTTCTCGATGGCAGCAAGGCTTGCACCTAGTGCTTTGTATGTTCTCCAAGTTTTGCTTGATGCGTGCTATGCACCAATTATTAGGCGAGGTTCTCTGCGAAATGAACGGTCGTGTCCATCAACGTTTCCAGCACGGAGGGCAGCCGAGGATACAAATATTGACTTGTGGACCGATGGCAGCATTTACCCGGTTGATCCAGTAACGGGGAAGCCACCTCCATTCAGAACTCATAAGGAATGCCTCCAATTCATATGCCATAGAGAGCTGGGCCTGCATGGTTATATATGCAGATTGGAGCTAGGCCCCTAAGGAGGTCCACACCGAAGTATGTTGGAAATGCGATGCAGACTGCTGCAAGAGGAAGTGATTGAGTGTAGAGGCGAAGCTGCTGTCAGCACCGAACGACTAGACCGTTGTAGAGACTTAGAGAATACATGCATGGAATTGCGGGCTGAATTACAGGCTATTAGCAAAGAGATGGACGACAAAGAGAAAACTTATAACATAAGGGTGCAGCATCTGGAATCTGAGGTGCACCGGTGGCAGCACAAATCAGAGCGCCTCCAGCAAAGCGCCAGTGCAATGAAAGACACGCCTATGGGAATGCGACGTAGGGCTCGGTTGCTTAGAGGGATTCATGAGATGAATCCTGGTACAGGTGGTGCAAAACGCAGAGTGAAGCTCATTAGAAGAGTGTTGCAACCACATCTCGTGCAAACTATCAATGACCTCAACCGGGGCGAGCGTGAGAGCCAACGACTTCATGGGGATAAAGAGTCACAAACCAGAACCGCGGTAGCTCTAGCCAAGATACTATCTAGGCACGAAGGTCTGGCCCTTGCGAGTCACCCTACTATGGGACATTTTGAGACCAAGATTGGTAACAACGTTCTCAAATCAATTGGAATGCTAGAACCGGATAAAATTCTTACTGCTTGCCACCAAACAGGGGTGTCTCATCGGGGATACGGTGCTATTTACAAAGCCGTGAGGGGTCCAATTGCTATTTTGAACAAAGATATAAAAGCTAGCAATCTACCCAGCCCCTATCACGTGAAATTGCCTCGGCAGGAGTTGAATGCCAACTTGCCACAATTTATTGGCGAATACTACCACATTGAAGGTCGAATGGAGCTGCCAATGACATCCAAGAAAACCAAGAAATCCGACGACACACGGAAGGATGTAGTCTTGACTGAAAAGAATTCATTATTCACTGACCTTGAGGTGGTCCAACAAAGCATGGTGATCTTCTACAGCATCACGGAAATAGGTATGGTTCCCCCTTTGATCATGTTCGTGGCTCACTGTTTGTCCGTTTGGTGTCAGCAGCCACATTGACTGCATACAGCAAAGAGAATAGCTTCTTGTTACATTGAATGTGCCCTCACTTCCACTTAATATGGTTGTGCCGAGTTGAGAGGGGCACCGCTGATCATTGTCCTAAAACTCGACGAGGCAGAGATAGTTAATAGGAAAAAATTTGAACGTGTTAGTATCACATTGATGAACATGGCAATGGACACTGACATTCAGAAGGACCATGACAAGTACTTCTCAGCACAGTCCGAGCAAGAAATCTGGCCCGTTGCAACCTTTGAGGTGGAGAAGGAGTCATACGATGTTTTGTCTTTGATATCTGCACAATCCAAGTTCCGAGCTGTGATTACAGCACAATCAAGTGGCCAAAAACTGCAAGTCCCCCGAGTTCGTGAATTCCATGTGGAGTGGCACCTCGCAGCGGATATGAAGACTATTACGTGTATGTACGGGCTGGAATCTGGGCCTACATGCGCAATGAATTGCATACATTGTGAGCAAAAGAGGATTCAAGCTACAGTGGGGACAGCAAGTTAGGCAAGTGCTGCCATCAGAGGTCGTGCTAAGGCAAACTGGGCGGGAGGACTGTTTGCGAGCGGTGCGGCAGCAGAACCTTGTGACATGATAGCATCCGCCAGGTGGAGGTCCATCTTGCCAATTCCTTTGTCGAGAGTGCACATTTGTACACTGCATGCCCAGGTTGGATTAACGAAGAAGATTCAGCACATGCATATCATGTATGTTTGGAACATACAAGATCAAAAACTTAGGGCTACTGCAATCGAGCAGATGGAGAAGTCATTGTCAGCGATCGGGGCTCATGGAGGGAACGTGGAGATTAGAAAAAACCCGAAGCTCGCTGGTAACAGTGGCAACGTGCCACAGAAACCATCTCTCAGTGGTGTCGTTGCCAACAGGCTTTTCAAGCCGAGCGTTTGGTCTGGCAACGATAAAGCGTGGAAAGATGTTTGTCAAGCCGAGAATAATAATACTTGCAATGGTGCGGACCACATTGCCAAGGCTGCTATGTGACAAGCCTTTGAGGAGGTCCTATCATATTTGACTGGATTAATGTTGACAGCAGCACAACGACTGCAGTTCAAACAGTAGATAGAACATTGGGGAAGGGCATATTTGAAGGTCTTTGGGGAGGAGCTTGTTTCCCATTACATGGTATGTTCGTTAATCCGTTTGTCAAAATCCAGTTCCTTTCTTGACGAGCCACTTACTTCATCAGGGCAACGGGTTTTAACTTTCTTCTTCTTGGTGACAGCACGCACTTGTGAGGCGCTCAAGTTGGTTTGTGGAACAATATGGTAGTCTCAGAGTCTGGAGTTGTCAGGGTATGGAGAAATCTCACCATCAAGTGAAGGCAACAAATCAAGCACATACAGCTCATGGTGGTGGCAAGGCACGCATCAGTGTCCTTTTGCAACAATTCCAGCATTGGTACCGAAATATATAGCATCGATACAACAAGAAATTAGAGTGCTTAAGAGTCGTCCATTCCCCTGATGATGAAGCAAGAGACGCAGCTGCATGCAGAAGACGCGAGCGGTGGCATCAATCAAATGCTGCCAACATTTAGAAGAACTGGCGGTCAAGGCGACTGCATGTCGGCAAAGCGTGGGTTACTGAAGACTTCGTGGGAGGTGGAGGGGATGGCTTTAGGGAGGGCGACCTCGAATGGAATTGCGATGGGGACATGGTTGGAAATGGGGGCGACAACGAAGAAGAACGGGATGCTGCTAACGATGTGGACATTGAGGATGTTGCCAACGATGTGGCCATTGAGGACGCTGCCAATGACGTGGACATCGAGGATGTTGCCCACAATGTCAACATTGAAGATGCTTAGAGCGAATGAAGAAAATACATTAAAATTTGACATTTCGGATATGCTGGATATGGTTGAAGTATATTGTTCTAATTTTAACGATGTTTGTCCATTTGTACAGTACCCTATAGAACGGTAAAGTTGGCCTTTGACTTGTAAGAAGCTGTTTCGAAAGTTACCCATTTTTGATATATCCTTCAATACTACCCTTTCAAAGAATAGTACCACGCAACTTCAACTAGCACAAAGAATTTCGGGGAATCAAAAATGATGATGCCAGCAAACTTCTTGTTCTCAGATGCAAATCTAGACAAAAATGCAAATCCTAGTCAAAAATGCAAAACCTAGTCAAAAATGATGTTGTCTGCAAGGTTCACCTTCCCAAACTACTTGCAAAATTACTTCCACGAAACATTGGGACAAAGTTCCAGGCACATGTTCACGATACAATTACAACGATGCATTTCTTTACCATGAGTTCGCAAAAATAAGAGGGTCAGCGTTTCACAACGTCTCAGCTGTCACTCACAGAAACGAACTACTTACACATTGTTGATAGGAACTAGTGTCCAATGCCCCTGGTTGACAACAAAGAATACGATAGCATTCTGCCGATGAAAATTAAACAACGAACCCTAAACCCGCTAATGTTAGTCTATATGTTGACTATTTACAAGAACACCTCAAATCTACTCCACGTCTGCTATTCCAATCGCGTCAACAAGAGCGTTGAGATTTGCACACATCTCTGCGTCGTCATTATCCCCTTCGGCCTCCTCGAGGTGTGCTTCACTGTCCGGGTCAACTCCATCTCTGCGTGTGCCCTCCACCTTCTCCGGTGCAACTTCTTGTGTTTCCTGTACAGTGTCGCTCTCGTCCTTCACATCAGTGATGGCAACGTCCTTCACCTCCTTTGCGGCTGCTGGCATCAAAGCTGCGAGAGTCACCAACGTGTGTGCAGCGACTAGAGGCTTTGACGTCCCCCCGGGGCCTTCGATGCGGTTCTTCTTCATCGTCCAACCTTCATCCTTGGAAGGCCGAAGGATTGCCTCAGCGGGCCTTTTGCTGCCACTAGAAGTTCGGTGGAGACGTGGTGAAACCCGCTCGGGGGACTTAAAAATCTCTTGAGTCAACTGCAGTTCTGCCTGAGCCGTCTCATTGAATGGAAATCCCCACTGTCGAAGCCACCGTCCGATCACAGCGCGCTCGCATCGTCTACACTTCTTGTCAAGCGAGAAAACAAACTGAGACATGCAATGTGGGTGTGCTAAACAACCGCACGTTAAGGGTACGCAAGCTGTGTCAACAAAGTATCGGTCGCAACAGGGGCATGGGTCTGAAACTTGGATGGGCAGGGCTCGGAACTTTGTGGGCAAGCGTGACAAAACATTCTTTGGTTGTATGAAAGCTATTGCTCTCTCGAGGGACAAGATCTCTTCACGGAGAACTCCTACCTCATCTTTGCACTTCTCTATGTCTTTCTCCAGATCCCTCATTGAAGCCTCCCTTGTGTCAATGCGGTCTTGGCAATCTTGGGCAGCTTTGCTTGCAAGGGACAGTTGATCACCAACAAGACGGGCCAAGTCTGCAAAGTGCCTCTTCTCTACATCATTGCCAAGAGCCCCCTCTTTCTTGCTGGCAGCACGGTGGGCAACAATGTTGTCATGACACTTGTTTTCTTCATCCTCCTTCTCCGCTAAAAAAGTAGGCTCCTTTCGCAAATCGTCCTCAATGCGTTCACTTTTAGCCTCCATCTTCTGGAGTTCCGCTTCAGCTTTAGCTTTCTTCCTCCTCGCTTGCTCTTATTTTTCCTTGGGATCCGGAGTGACACCGCCCTCCTGTGTGCTGCCATTAGGCGAAGACGTAGGCCTGCTGCCATCGGGGGGAGACCTGGGATATCTCGCGTCCTCGCTGACCATACGGATCTTCGGGGTTCTCCCGTGATGAAATTTTCCTAAACCATACTCCTCATCAATGCCCTCTTTACTGGTGCTGCTGGTAACATTGACGGTGTTGTCAACTAGAGCGCCCAGTTCCGGTGTGGAGGCTATGATCGCACCAGCTGCCTTGTCCTCAATGTGCTGTGCAAGGATCTCAATGATGGCCTCAATCTGCTCCGTCAAAGCTGGGGGTGAAAGTTTCAGGGGATTCCGTGAAGCCTGCTTCGCACGCACCTTTTGCAGCGATTTCGTTTTTTGGGCCCAGTTCACCTCTTTATTCCTCTCAAAGCTCAAATAGCATGCACGAAGAAATGATGTACCAAATGTTCCATTGTGTGGATCACCTCCATACACCTTGTTGTGCATCCCTGTGTAATCCTCAATGGCTTGTTCGTCACTGTAACCCAAAATGTAATGCCGCCCTGATGCCCGCTCTGGCCACCGCTCCAAAAACTTGTTCTTATGTAAGACCTTGTCATTGCTAAGCTGGGCAAACGTGGTTCCCTCCATGCATAGGCCGAGGGTCCGGTGGAAGAATTCAGCATCATAATTTGCCTTCTTCCTACTAACAAGAATGGGTGCCATAAACCTGAGCTTAGACGCCACAGAATCCGGCAAGGCCGTCAGGTCAAACGGCCGGTCCTACTGCGTATAAACTGTGTTTGCGTCGTTGTTGGCATCAACCACTTCTCTTTCGTGCTCCTTTGGCTTCACCTCTGGCTTCACCTTCGACTTCACCTCCGGCTTCACCTCTGGCTTCACATCGGTGGGGCATTTTTTGCGCTGCGCCATTCCTGCGTTTCCGGGCCAAGTCTTCGGGGTGGACAAAAATTCTGCTGCCATGGCTGGAGAAATGTGGCAATACAGTCATGGCCTCAATGCATAGGGTTTAGGAACGTCCTCTACCTCTAATCCATAGTAATTCTAGTAAAAAAAAAGCTACAGCGGGAAATCAAAGCAATCTTATTTCAACGTTTAAGCCGCGCGCGTGGTCTCCTTCGTCGTTTCCGCGCCAGCAAGCACGATGTTGCCTCTGCGTCTACACTACGCCTCCACTAATATCTGGGCTCGCTCCGCAATACAGCGTTGCTCGCTCTCCGCTTGCCCGCGAAGTCGCTCGCCCTTTGCACGCGCTCGTGAAAGCCTGCTGTTGCAGCAGGTGGCTTGTTAGTGAGACGAAGTCGTTGGCGTCGCGGGAGCGTCTGCTAGCATCAACTAACAGTGATTGAGGGCAGAGTGGGACCAGGGGGGCGTAGGAGAACATAAAATATGGACAGAGAGCGTATGAGTTCGCTGGAGAAAAGTCCACAGTGAGCGTATGAGAAATGAAAGTGAAAATTCAAAATGGGAGGACCATACATACAGCTTGAGCCTTTAAGTGGCTTTTGGGAGAGGAAAATGGGGTGGTGGCTCCTTCAATGAATCCCTTCATTATGAATGAAGGGATGTAAAGCCCTTCACCCTAAACATCACATCCTCTCGTCATGAAGCCTCTAAACACAATGATTTGAGGGTTGGTGGCAATGTAATATTGGCTACGTGTCATTATCAATGTTGAGGGTTCATAGATTTGCAAATTAAGGTGCATATTTGTTGAGGATTCTTGGATTTGCAAATCAAGGTGAATATTTGATGAGGTGCACAACAACATATCATAAATTGAAATTGGGGGTATTAGGGTGACTCGTCAACATGATGAGTAAGATTTTTTGTGGCATCCCTCATCATAGCCTGCGATTTTTTGATTGGACTGCCTAAATTATTGCAGTAGTTAAAATCCATAGATCAAATATCAATAATAATGTAAAAAACTAAAAGTTATCGGTTGGGTAATTTATAACAAATAGAGGGTATTATTTTAGGAAAGGAAATTATTTACAATATGTGACGTTTGTGGACCTATATTGTGCAATACTGGTCGACGCACCAAATTGCCCGAAATTCTTTGTGCTCGTTGAAGTTGCGTAGTACTATTGTTTTCGAAAGGGTAGTATTGAAGGATATATAAAAAAAGTGTAACTTTCAAAAGAGCTTCTTATAAGTCAAATGCCAGCTTTACCGTTCTATAGGGTACTGTACAAATGCACAAACATCGTTGAAATTAGAAAAATATACAAGTCAAATGCCAGCTGTACCGTTCTATAGGTGTTGCATTTTTTGACTAGAATTTGCATTTCTGACTAGGATTTGCATCTGAGTCCAACAAGTTTGCTGGCATCATCATTTTTGGCTAGGATTTGCACTTAATCCATGGATTTGCTTTTTTGTGTATGATTTGCATCTGAGAACAAGATACATACAAGAAGAACATTTAATCCATGTATGGTAGATAATTTCCGGAGCTTGTAGAAGTTCACAAGTGCATCGGTTTAGGGAGCTGTCCCGGTCAAAGTGTATGGACCAGATGGTCAGTGTGGGGAACCCTAAACCTGAATGAATTATATCGTAGGCGGACTTGTGAAGACCCTATTAGAATTACCCAAAAAAAAAAACCTCTCATCCTACACTTCTACAATTTTGATGGTTTAAGGAACCGCGACCTCAGCAGCAAGTAGATGTCTCTTAGGGCGTTTGTTGATCTGCATCAAGGCATCAAACTTGGTACGTTAGTTTTGTTTGCTTCCAACAAGCATCAGAAGATTGGGTTCCAAAATCCGAGAGAATGGTGTGACCAACAGGTACCTTTTTTTCGCAATTACCGGTTGCCTCCAGGACAACCATGTTGTATTTTTTCGGGAACGCCATCTCCGAGCGTCATTGCAATTTCGTGGCGTAAGTGGGATACTAGCCATGCCTTGCTAACTTGAAATGTTGGCATCGGGCTTCCTCTGAACAGACAATACACTTCCACCATCTCCACGTCCTGTAGGTGGTCAATCGCATCCCACCTGTTGTTGGCAGCACCCTTAAACCTTGTATACTGGAACCTGGTGTAAAGTCTCTGCCTACCCACATGATAGCGGAAGAAAATGCTGGACCTATTCGCAACACACAGTTGATAACATCCTGGCCAATGTGAAACTTCTCGCTCCACCCATCATCAAATTGCATAGGAGAGCCTCGGATGAAGTGTGGAGAACAAAGAGCGTAGGTGTCCGTCGAATGATGTCACATGCTACACCAAACAAATCAACCATAACATGATAGCCATGAACCATTTTTGGTGGGCGAAACTACTACCAGTCGACGCTTTCATCGCATTTGCAAAATCTGTGGTAAGCGTGGTCCTGAAGACCTCGGATGTGTGCATGTCTAGCAAAGGCCATTCGACATCGTTGAAACCAGGGAGCAAGAGGGCTTCTACCTTCCCGTACAACTCGGGGCCCACAGGAGGGAAATACACACCTTTGAGGAAGAATGTACTTGTGTCCAACAAGTCTCCGTGACTTCGACCATTTCGGGTTGCCTCCCCAATCTCTGCATGGAGCACAAGAATGGGACCAATGATAGATGCGGGGTACACTCAATCCTCAGAATGCGACGCGTACAGGTAGTTTGCCATACATGGCCCATTTGCTACCAACGTTGGATCCAAACGTAGATGGCGAGGCTGGTACACATGTCGCACAAGCACTTTATCTAGGTTGATTTCTCCACGCACACCGGGTGTCCACGAGAAATCTATGATCTGCGCTTTGAAGGCGCCTTGAAAATTATCTCCACAATGCTGCCTTGCCTCTCTTCCCCAAGGCCCTTCCGACGTTGGTTGCAGCATAACCCATGAATCACTGTCCAACCTCATTGGGATCCAGTTGCCCTCTCCGTCTTGATTGTTGTGTAGCAGAACGCTCTGGAATTGGAAATTTGGCCGTCTAGCCATGCCAGTGCGATGACAGAATAGTGGAAGACACCCTAAAACTACAGGTTCTGCCTTTGATGGCAGCAGGCGCCAGGTATTGTGATGTCAACACATCCAAGAAACCCACAGTAGTACAAGATATGCCCTCGATAGCAGCAAACGCTAGAGTATGTAATGAAAGTTCTAATATTGAATAAACCCGCATACGAACAGGTCGACCCTTTGAATGCAACACAAATCAGATTACGTCATGGCAGAATATTGGAAAAAACCAGAAAACTACAAGTTCTGCAGCCCGCTGGCAGCGAATGGCAGATTATGTTGCCAGCGATCGAAGAATGCCACATTTCCACCCTAAAGCCCCTTTGCGACCACAGTTTTCTCCTAATCGCAGGGTTGGTTATTACTTTTGTTTTTTCCGTGCGTGTGAGAATTTGTGTGTTTGTCCGATATATTCACTATGCTGGACTGTTCTATTGTTTTGAGCAGGAGGGGTCAGCTACACGCAAGTTGGCAAAAGCCATTATAGAAAAGTGTGCTATAAAGTTAGAACCCTATGTTCGAATCTTTTTGACATCTGTTATGGTGGAAGAGAAGAGCTTAAACAGTGGCCTCTACAAGGATAACTATAAAATTATATATGAGCTCTATAGCTGTGCTCCTCAGCTACTTTCAAAAGTTATTCCCTATATGAATGATGAGCTCGTGGTACATTATTCCACGTCATGTCGAATGCCTTTTCATGATATGCGAACGTTTTGAAATTTATTTATTCACTTTTCAGGCTCTTGCTAGATTGTTATGCGATTCTTTCAAGGTTGGTGCACACATGCAATAAAATGATATATGTTTGTGATGGATTGCAAAAAGATAAAGTAAACGTGCGTTTGAAGTCAATTGCCCTCTTACAGCGGTTATTTACTCATCACAAGAGTATCCATTAGTGTTTTCAAAGCTAATGAGGTTGCCTTGGTAGGATTGGCCAAGCAGAGAGTTGAATCCCACGGTCAATAGGGGAGGGGCCTGGATTGGTCTTGCTTCCGAGCTGATGATGTTCGTATCGGTCGATCGCATTGATGTCCTCCCAATTAGGAAATGCCTGTCGGTAGAGTTGGAGGCTGAATGTGTTGGCTAGTACTTCCGCATACTACTCCCCCCTGTCCCTGACTTGTTCGACAGTCTGGCGTTGTCGCCCATGGCGTCTTGGAGGTCTTTTTCAAGAGTTTCAAGTGTGATGTTGGTTTGGGTCCTCTTGGTGTTGGCTCGGTCGCGTTCTACTGTCATTGTTGCTAGTAGGGTTTGGTTCTCCTGAAGTTGTGCGGTAGCTGTAACCGATTTGGTACTGTAGCAGTCTCGTTAGCTCCAGATGCGGGTGAGGTTGGTAGTGTGTTGGCGAAGGTCTTCTGATGTGGTGGCAAGTTGCGCTTCCAAATCAATAACCCTTCGGTTTGCGCTATTGAGTTGTTATTGGAGCTCGTCTCGTTCGGATGTGACACGAGTTGTTGGATTTGAGTTTCCACCTGGCAATTACCTGCAAGATTCTACCTGCTGCGACGCGGGAGGCTAAAGTTGTGCTAGAGGTTGTGAAGGAGGTTGTAGAGCATGGCCGGTAGGATGATGTTCGGTAGTCGCTTCATTGGAGTGTTTGAGGGCGGGATTGGTGCTCCAAAGCTTGGGGGAGCTTGGATGCCGATTGTCCGGGTAATGGCGAGAGGATTGGTACCTTGGAGTGGGGGCAATGGTGTCGGAAAGAGTTGATGCTGTGTGAGAGCCAAAAGTCGAGTCATCGCTGGTGGTGCCGGTGGATTCCTCAGATAGCATTGAGGTGGTAATGAATAGCAAAGACAGAACAGTAGAGATAGAGAATGTAAAGGTTTGTTTATTCAAAGGATGTAATAAACCACATATACAATGTAGAGACTAACTACACTGAACTATGTTAAACAGAGGAATTGAACCCATGTATTACATACACATACAACCATGGAATCCAGGTTTAACATGGAATAAGCAAGGAATGACTTCCTGGTACAAAAAAACTAGAGCATAACTAAATGCTCCTAAGTCTCAAAAACCAAGAGTGTCTCATCACTATCGTACACTGCTCTTATACTTAAGCCTGGTCCGTAATCTAAGCCAAACACTGCCAGTTCCACCGTCTTCTATCTCTTTGTCCTCCGTGGCGGCCGTGTGTCTTGGTCGGTAACAGGTTCTTTCGGTAAGGTGGTAAGTAATTTACTAGTGACTGTTTTTTTAAGACCTTCGACCCGTTGACATTCATCCCAGCTTTGACAAAACTCAAAAACATCCTTGTGCAGAGAGGGCCACTAATATCCTGTGTCGAGGATTTTCCGAGTAGTAATCTCGGTAGAATAGTGACCTCCGGAGTTGCTTTCATGAATCTCGCGGATGATCAATGGAATTTGGTCTCCGGTAATGACTTTTAGTAGAGAAAAATCTTTACTCTGTCAATACAAGGTGCCATACACTAATTGAAATGGAAGGGCTCGGTAGGCTAACCTTTCCTTGCGTTCGGTACTCCAATCAAAAAGAAAGGTGTGTATCTGAAGGCAGTCCTAGACTTCGGCAAGCCATTCCGGTTGAATGTTGAAGAGATGTCTGTTGGAAGTAACGTCGGTAATTTTGAAGGTAGGTTCTGCGACAGCGTTCTGAGATAACGCATTGGCAATACCGTGTGTTTTACTAGGTTTGTATACTAGTGTAAAATCAAACCCAAGAAACAACACAAGCCATTGAGCATTGCGGGCGGAGACCTGAGTTTTGTTGACCAAATATATCAAGGCCATATGATCCACGTAAAAGAACTCGTTACTGAGAAGATAGTGTCGAAATTTGTTGATGGCATAGACCATTGCCAATGCTTCGCGCTCGGCAATCTTATAATTTTTTTTGGCGCAGCTAAGTAGTCGTGATGCCTGGACAATGGGCTGGTCTATTTTTTTGGTAGGATTCTGGACCAGCATTGCTCTTACTGCGAGGTCGGAAGCATCCGTATGAATGTGAAATTCCAGCTTCCAATTGACTACAATGAGAATTGGAGCGTTTACGTAGCGCTTTTTGATATCGGTAAATGTCGTGTCGCACTGAGTAGTCCAAGTAAACGGCTCATCCTTCCGAGTAAGCGCAGTGATTGAAGCAATGATTTTGGCATATCCTCGGATAAAAATTTTGTTGAATTGAGCCAATTCGTTGAAGACTTGGATGTTGTTGATGTTGCGTGGGCAAGGCATCGTGACAAGGGCCTCAATCTTCTTGGGGTCAGGAAATTTGCGTTTAAAAGAGACGACGTAACCAAGAATAACACTTGAGCAACTGAGCATAATTTTGATAACCCACACCTGCAAAGCTATGGAGCTCATTGAAAACATTCCAATGCTTCACTTCTCGTCCCCACCTCTCGAAGCAAAACCATGCGTATCTTGTAAATGGTTCACTGAATAGAATTGCACATTTTTTGTTAGTAAACTTCATGCACAAAATTTCTTTTGATTTAGATTTTATGCTTACATTTTAAATAAAATAAGAACTCATTTTAAAATAAATCAACTAATAACATTCTTCAGCTAGTACTGCAGCACACCCTTTACCTGAATGAGCCATTGCTCTCGGTAATACAACTCTCTACTCGGATGGTGTATGGGATACCTTCTTCAAGTGTTCCGTGTCTTATTTCCCGCCTACTGTCTTATTTCTTCGAGTATGGTCTTAGAGTGAAAGTGGCATGTGACCCATACTTCTAGAATACCTAGCATGTCGATCCATACGTAAACGTCACAAAATTGAAAGCTCAAGGATGCATGTATGTGGACTAAGGCTCCTAAAAGGGTTGAAAGCCTTCTTCTTAAACATTTTATTTTTGGAACAACATATAAGCAATAGCTGTTGACATAATCAATACATCATAAGATTCTTGAATAAAGTAATCAAGGTTCCTTTCTATTTTCAACATGTTCAAAATATGCATGTAATTGGTGAATGACCACACAATGTAGCACCACGTCATTTAATGAAACCATCAGTTCAGTCACAGTAACACATGCACAAATAAGTTCAGAATTAAAAAAAAGGATCAAGAATTTAGCATAATGTAAGAATGTTCGCGGTTTTTTGCCTTTGTGAGCTAACTACAAGTGAGAGATTACTACGACGACCCTCTCAAATTCACTGCAAAGCTCAGATCGCATGACTCTCATCTCCATTCAATCTCCGTGACTTGTATAAAGCCCATCTTTTGGTGGGATCGTAAATCTGAAAAACACTAGCAGAGTTAATTAAAAGCTCAAAAATGCCAATTTCATGAATAAAAAGTGAAATTTGATCGCTTTAGACTGTGGCCCAAGTAGAAGTTGAACGAAAAATTGAGTACTCATATAAGTAGAGAGTAAATCGCGGCCCGACTTGACAAGGTCCATAAGAGAATGTTGCTACCATACAGCTAGTTCATCAGTAACTAATGTTGTGCACTTTTTGATTGCATGTTGGGAAAAACCTTCAATTAACAAAGCAATTGAATACACTCAACACAGTTGATGATTCTGTTGATTACAAACTCATCTCCCATCTCGAAGCTGATATAATGTGCTTATTTTTCTCGTACCAGTGGCGCTCAACGACTTTTCCGGCGTGCGACTGTCAAAACATAAGCAACACTTACTAATATGCCAATAGCTTGGTAACAACAATAAAGTACACCGGCATATACACAATGAATCTGAATAAATGACATAAAAGCTTGGACTGATAATATAAAGGTCAAGAAGAAGCATGAACAGACTCAAATTTGCACCTCATCCTTTTCATGGTGGCATCTGCGTTTATCCGTACATATTCGTGCACATCAAAATGAAAGAGTTGCAGACAAGAGTTCCCTTGAAAGCAAATGTTAGTAATCTGTGTGCCAGAACTTCTCGCACAATGATTTTTTGGCTCGGAGTAGTAAGCAAAGAAGATGTCGACGATCTTTATTTAACCTCTCGCATATCAAATCCCAAAGAAAATGAGGGCCCTGGTTGAAGAGAATGTCTACAAGACACCATCTCCACAACCAGACAAAAGAGTAAACATACAGGTCCACTCTTGCTTGGTTGATGATCAACTCATAAATGCTATGTTTCTGCAAAACAAAAAGTACCACATTACTCAAAAGAGTTCAAATGTTTACTCAAAACAGATCTCAAATCAAAATTTTAATTCAAGCCTCTGACATTAGCACCCACATGATCTTTATACCAAATCAGCTTTCTGGTGTCAAGGAAAAATATGAAAAACATGCACATGTATCACTTTATTCTAATCATGTATATACCTAAGAAGCTCAAGATGAAAAGGGATACTGAAAAGCCAATGCATACATGGGGGATAATGAGATCCTCCTAATTCCTCTGCAGGAGCTGACAAGTACCTCAAAAACATTGAATCCAAAGGAGGTGCCTCTCGTCACTGTTGTCTGATCGTCTGGGGTTCATTCAAGCATAAACCCTAAATATCAAAGAAAGCAGTGTTTCACGATGCTAACTTACCAAAGATCCAGAATAGTACAGATCAAGGGAATTGTCACTCCTTTGTAAGGGATTTGTGGATTCATAAAAGTAACTAATGCAAAGGTAGACCTCACTAACCGCGCAGAAGATTCAAAACTCGCATGAAGAAGACGATATCGCTTGGAAAAGCATCTACTTGCTCATGAAAATGTATAAGCCAAGTTTTTGTGTGATAAAGTAAAATAGTATCTTCAAGAGCTCAAATCAAAAGCTTAAATGAACTGTGCCATATAGCTAGTTTTCTGCCATAATAGCAGATTCATCACAAATCTTCATGGTGCAATTGGCAAACAAAAACACAAAACACTACAGAAATAACCAAATCATCATCGCCAGAGTTGCACCTTCCCGACTGAGGTTGAGCAATCTGAAGGCAGTGGAGGTTACTTCTGGTCTTGAGGCGGTTTGCTGGCTTCCGCTCTCTGTTTCGCCATCGGTAAAACTTGTGAAGCCTGGAATTGTTTCTCCGACGTTTTCCGCCTCTTGCTCTTGTCTGATCCGCGTGTGGCGTGGGGCCGTGACGGTGCCCTCTCGCTGGTTCGGGAGCTCACTTCTTCCTGGTTTTGAGCGCGCCTGGCTGCCTGCTCATTGTTTCGGTTTCCTTCTGCTTTGGTGTCGCGTGGACCAGGCGTGGATTTTCTCTTCGACGGCACAAACCCTTGAACCCGCGCACAAACCCCTGCAGCCCCACAAATCCAAGCTCACAAAGTAACGAAGCTCCCACAAACCCTTCTCCTTGTTACGCAGCTACGCAACTGCAAATGCGATTAGTCGGAGTACGAGAAATCGGTGGTTTGCACGGAACAAATACTCTAGTGACGCAAGAAGGCTTTGTACTTGAATGCGCGCAAACGCATTTCCCGCGCCTGAAGCAATGCAAGACAATGATGATGTTAGTGTTCCCGCACTATTTCCCCACTTGTCTTTTTGGATGGGGTTTGAGAAAATCTTGGGTTTCTCCAAGGCAGTTGGGCCACTCTTGGAGCAACCCTCCCAAGGCTCAATTTTCTTTCTAAAGGTATGTTCGCACTTGGCCTTAGAGGCGGTCTTACAAGGGGGTCTTACATCCTTAAAAAAGTGTGTGTTTCCACCTACATTCTTTAGTAATTACCAATCCTACATGGATGTACACATGGCACACTTTTAAGAATGGGTATTAGCGAACATTTAGGAGGACAAAAAATATTTGAGCAATAGTAGGCAATTGTTAAGGGAGCACCAAAATAAGAAATATTCCCTAGTTTTGAATACTAAAGAGTGGTCTTAGCTAATGTGGCACTTGAGGGGCCATTATGTAATCCCCCTACTATTGCTAACACCTTTCCGAACCTCATTGATGACACCTTTCCTACAAAGAAGGTATATTTCCCAAAATTGTGGGGGTGTTAAATTTTTATCCACAGTCTTTGCAAAGGCCAAGTACGAACGGGCCTTAATGCATATTTCGGAATAGAACTTAATAAGATGCTAACCATCATCCATGATAAAATGGATCACTAGAAGACCGCGTCTCCACACTTCTCTCACAAGATCAAAGCTATAGATTCTTTCATGTAAATGCCTGTTGTAGTTACGAGTATGATCGCTCATAGTCATAGAAGTGTCCAATATACACACTACGATCTTGACATTTTTTGAACGAATTTAAATTATAATCGTGATGTTGAAGAATCTCTAAGGAATTCTTTCAACAATTTTTTTTAGAGGAGAAGACGTAATTTACATTAAGCAAGGCGTTTTCATAGAGGTCGGATATTTTCTTGGACTCCCTTCTTCCTCTACCAGAAGAATTGATCTGAGTTCAATCTTTGCGACCAATATTGATTTTGCAATTGGATAATGCTTTTGGAAACAATAAGAATAGATGTGATTTTGGCTTTTGTTCAATCTTTGTATACAAAGGCATTTTCTGCAAAGTGTACATATATTTCTTCATTGTTGGGCACACTTATGAAGACAAATAACTATCCGACAGTTTCAAGACTCATGAAATCCTTCATAGATTATGAAACACACCCCATTATTCATCATTTCATTGAAGAGGGTCCTGATTTCAAGAGATTTGTTGATGGATATGTAGGCTCAGGCGGAGAACTTTTGGAAGGTCATTCTAGGTCCCAACAATTCAAGTTTTACATAGATTCTAGTGGGTGATCTTTAATAGAGTATAGGAATTTGTGCACGGAGAAGAATTGGTTGCCTAAACACGGCAATGAGATTTGCTTGTGGTCGGAGACTGAAGACAAGCTTCCAATAGTTCCAAGCGTTGATATCCCACCCCTAGTTTCCCGAAGGATGCATTCTCTTGATGAAAATTAAGAGAGGTTTAAATGGTTTCATTGTACAATAGAGCAGAATGGCAAACAATGACGAATTTGGAGAATTTCAGCAGAAGAAAGACCCTATCAAAGATTATTGGAAAGGTATTAGAACTGCTCTCGATGAAACTCTACAACCACATGAGAGATTATTGGATGGATATTGGCCGGCTTTGAGGATCATTTATGACGGAGCATATAGCAGGCGGAGGGATGGCACACTGCATGCAGAGGATGCACCCTTTGTTGGACGTAAACGTGATCATCCACGCGCTTCACTCGTGTTAATCGCGATACGTTTGCAGGTTATTTTGTCATGGTCCATTCTGGCTTGCGAGAGCCATCACTAACCCAAGTCCGGATCCAAGGCACGTGCATAAAATCCAAATTCAATATTGGACGTTGGCTTCAGGACAATACATCATCATGGGAAAGTATGATAGATGGGACACAAAAAAGGGAATGTGTGGCACAAAGATTGAGCAATAAATCCAACGTGGTCTAAAAGGAATTGCATTATGACGGCTTGGAAGTTACGAATGCCAGAAGGAACTTCAGATCCAAGGGTGGCAATTCCAAAGCTACAAATTGACATCATCAAAGCATTAGTGGAAGCTTTTATGGTCGATATTGGTGACGATGAATCTATTGTAGATGGATGAATAGTTCATAGATTATAAAACAACTTACAAACATAACTTACGTGTTTTGTTGTGTTTTCAAAAATATACTTTGTCAATTTTATTAGGATAGTGTAGCAATGTAACGGTGGTTGATTTCTATTAATAGTATCTTTCAATTTTCCTTATTCATTTTCTATATTCCTTGTTAAATGCATTCATTTGAAATTTCTTTGATGAAGATGTTTTGCATGTTGAAATTTCGCGAAGGTTGGTGAATTTTAGCCAATTAGACTTATTAGTGTATTAGAAGTACTCTCCATATGGTTTTGTTTGCCCTTTTCTATTGTTCTTAATTTTTTGAGGAATCTTAGCTATTTAAAGATTTTTGACCTTTTAATTGTAGGTTTTGAGTGTTTGTATTATTTTTCTTGTTATTTTAGAAGAGTATTTTTTAGAACATATGAACCGTCAAAACTGTCCGTAAATCTTGGTAAACCTTTACCACAAGGTTTAGTACCTTTTTCTCCCATTTCTCTATTTAATTGCAGCATTTTAGCTCATTAGACTTATTGGTGTTTTGAATGTAGTTTTTATACAGTACTATTTGCCCTTTTCCATCAATCCTAATTTTTGGGTAATTTAGCTGAATAGCTTATTTTTGACCTTTTAATTGTGGGCTTTCGAGTGTTTGTGTTATTTTGCCTATTATTTTAGGAAGTACATTTATAAGGTACCTTTGTAGAATTTGGACTCTCCGCTTGGGGAAAAGCCCAAGTTCTACTTCTGTGGATAAATTAGTTCCCGGTGAATTAGGAATTTAGTAAGAGATAGTCTAGTGCTTAGTAGTAATTAGTGGAGAATTTAGTCAATGTCGTAGCACATCGTACCGGATATTCCCCTAGAACGCACTTTTTCATGTTAAAGGCGCTCGTAGAGGTGATTTCCGGGTTATCGTTCCGCGGAGATATTGTGAAGTGAGAGGCTTCCAGAAATCAGTCTGGGATGGTAGATAACAGCCTAGTACTACCATCCAAATTCCCCCTTTTTACCAAACCGGGTCTTTCCCTCCTTAACAATTGACCCGGTCTCCTTTTTGATCCGGTTTCCTTCTGAGGAGGAATCTTACCAACCACCTCTCTCCGGTCCACCTTTGTTATTAAATCCAGTTTAGCTTAACCTCAGCTTTCCCTCAGAGGGTTCTCTATTTGCATTAGTAGTGCTGGATTTAATGACACACCCCTCCCTACTAATTTAAATGACGGGAACTTCACTACTTACCGGTCAAACCTACAACAACTCTATCCGGGTACTTACCGTATTGCTCTACAACTGCTAGTTTTACCCAACCGGCAGTAGGTCACGCAAGCGCAACCCGGTTTTCACTCCCCTGATTACTACGACTTACTCACCGGAACACACACTATCCAGGGAGTCCGGAACTAACTCTGGAGTCTAATTGGCTGCCTCACTTCGGTGACTCAATGTTCTTCCTTTACGTGGACAACCCGAGTGTTGGCACCTCAACCGGACTACCCGTCCAAGAGTTTTGTGCTACTCAGAGTACACCCTTCTCACTACCTAGCCACTTACCCGAATTACCCTATGCAAAGGTTTCCAAAAAACACTCTTTCAAACAGCCATTCAGTCACACATAACCACATTCAGACTCTAAACCGGCTTACCTAAAAACCCAACTTGCCTATCCAATTACCAAGGGACTCTTGATCACTGCGCCAGTCAACAAACAACTACAGTACACAAATTTTCCGGACAATGTGAGTACAGCCGTTTACTGAAGAAGAACAGTTGTACAAGACCCTAAGAATGGCGAGCATTCCTTGATAAGTAGTGAACCCCATCTTCCGGTCCGGGATTCCCTCAGATCCTATATTTCCAAGATCCAGAAATCAAGGGAGATCACTCAAACCTTTCCACCCTTATCCTCCTGGCTATAGCACCCAATCTTATCTACACAATCCTAATGCTCAAAAAGAATTAGACTACCTAAACCTAAGGTGCCTACAGGCCTAAGCCTGATCTGGTTATAGCCCTATCCCGGATCTCCTAAGCTACCTGCTACTCCGGGCTATTGGCGCGGATTACGCTTCATTTCCTTCGGCAGGGCAGGGTAGCAGACTTCTCCCCCTTCTCCGGTTGGAGCTTGGGGTGCCCTCTCAGCCTCTCCCCAAGATCCGGTCCCGTGCTGGCCCACTGGTCTCTTTTCCATTTTGACTGGACTATCGGACCTGCTCTCTCTTTTTTCCGCTATGGCCTCCTGGGCGCTTCTTTTTTTGGTCTCTAACTCCTCTTCCTCGGATCTCCCCTTTTGACTGAATTCGGAGCTAGCGGGATCTTCCTCTGACTTCTTCCCCCGATTAACCTAGATACGGGCTTCATCCTCTTCATCTTCCATGTCCGTCTCATCCCTGTCCGGACCTCCTTCTCAATCTCCCGTATCCGGTTGACCTTCCAAACCCCCACTACAACAGATTGGGTATTTTATGACAGGGAAAATATGACTGAGGGTGACTGGCGACTGCAAGCAGTCATATTCTGGAATGCCAAATCTGTCGGTGAGGGCCTCATTCGAAAACATGACTTGGAGTCATATTCTTTAGTCATATTTTCCAGCTGTACCGTATAAAGTGGATGGGAGGGCCGTATACCTTTGTGGGGAACAAATGAGAACGTACCTGGGGAACGCGCAGTCATATTTGCCAGTCATATATTCGCTGTGATCACATGTTAGAGTCGCATTTTCAATGTAGTCATCTTTTTTTTTTTTTGAGGAGGGGCAGTCCAAGAATATGTACACTGCCCAAGCAAGCTTCCGTGTATTTAGCCTTGGGCAATCACTGTGTAGTATTAAGGTTTAGTTCAAAATCACTTAATTATGAAAATATGCATTCAAATTTGAGTGGTTTTCCATTTGGGCTAGGGTAACTGGGAATTGCACTTTGATATTATTCTAGTATGTGATGAATACATACACACACATATATATATAAATATTTTCCTTTATTTTCTTTTTTGTCTCGCATTATTTCTTTCTTTTTTTCATTTATTCAAAGTTTAATTTTAATTTTAATTTTAATTTCTTTTTCAATCTTCAATTTTTCTTTTTCATTTTGTTTTTTGTTATTTTTTTTTTCTCATTTTTTAAATTTAAAATTAAATTCCAATTTTATTTATTTAAAAGTCGATGGTTTAGAGTTTGAGGGGTGGGGGTGGGGAGGGGGGGGTTCTTCGTTCAAATGTCAAGTACTTATTCCCGGATTTATTTATTTTGTATGTGCATGTAAGAGAAGTAAAAAAATGGCGTGTGAATAGTGCTGATACGCTGGAATGATGAAATGCATGTGTTTAGGGTGATCAGGAAAAAAGGATACTATTTACAAATGTACGTGTGAAGGCATATATGTATATACCACAACAATGGTCTGCATACAAATCTGGGTCATGGTTGAGGACTCAATCTTGCTCTGAGTCAGAGTACTCTAAATCATCCACTAGTGTATCGTCCTGTCTGAGGCGTTCTAGTGCTTTAGCAACCACCTCCGGTGCTACTTCCACTGCGCCACCCATGATAGGTGTTTTCGGGATGTTATCCTCGTGTAGGTCCGTGGCTTTAAGTCCTAGAAAATCACATGTTCTGCCCAAGGATATGCATTGAACTTCCTCCGTTAGCTAATGTTTGGAGAATGACCGAACGCCTCTCGGTTCTCTGCGCATCACAACTTCCCATCCACGTTTTGCCAGATCCGGAGCGAAGAAAACTTGTTCAATGTGGAGGGGGAAGGCAAATGACTGTCCAGAATATGGGATCAATCTTCCGAAGTTCACGGTAGAGAATCCGTAGTCATCATGCTTCATGGTGGCGCCATCTCCTCTCATGTTTGCTACCACCCAGTTGCAAAAGAGGACAACCACCTCAAAGTGTCCATAGTCCACGGCCAGGATTTCCTCCACCCATCCCACGTATTCCAGCTTTGCGGCACGAAGATTTGTATCCTTCATACCCGCGCGACATAGTTGTCGAAAGGTTGCGGCTACTCCCGAGTCTGCGGTTGTCAATTGTGCCTCTGCACTCCGGTCACGAATGTGGTTTCCAAATGTATACATGGATCGATATGACTTCGCAATGTCTGACGTAGGTAACATCAAGGCTTTCACATCTGGAGGCACCTCCTCGTCCCCGTCTTCTATGGCTCGTATCACCGCTTTTGAAAACCAGACGTGGAAATCTTCGTCAAACATCTCTGGAGGGTACGCTACCCGAGCCTTCCGCTTCTTACGCCTGTACTCGTGGCGCTCCCCTTCGCGACGTGCCATGTCATCCTCGTGTCTCCTGCAAGATAGCCTAGTTAAGATTCAGTACATGTTCACACAACAGTAAGGTTATGAAGGCGACGTATATAGGCACATTTGATTCTTAGTGGCAAGCACTAGATTCTGCACGTGTTTTGGATTCTCTCCAATTAAAACTATGACCGTGAACCTTGGAACAATCCACGTCAAGTGTCATTTTGCATACACTTTTACTCGTATTGTATAAACATCACTAGTAGTGGTCATAATCATTGCATGAAATGGCAGTCATAATATATGGACATCACTTCTGACAGTCACGTTGTGTACGCTTGTAGTGATAATGTCGGAATATGACTAGCAGCAGTCATATTTCATATGCTGGTAGTCATTCTGCAAGCATTTTTTAAGTCGTAACGTACAATATTTTTGTTTGTGAAGGCAGACCCCAATAGATAGAGTCATGACCACAATGCGTACCGACCTACTGATGTGAACTCACTTCCTCCAATCCTCTAATGGGGCCGCATTGTTAAGCACAAACTTGTGAATCCATCCTCGGAGGTCTGAAGACATTCGGCGTGCACGTCCGTTGCCTTCGAGGATCTCGTCGTACATT
The DNA here is from genome assembly GCA_022496805.1 of Pohlia nutans. Classification (NCBI taxonomy): domain Eukaryota; kingdom Viridiplantae; phylum Streptophyta; class Bryopsida; order Bryales; family Mniaceae; genus Pohlia; species Pohlia nutans. The sequence goes on along the minus strand of CM040106.1, from coordinate 3,562,777 downwards.
GAAGGGTCTTCTTTATCATCCCACACCCTTCGCGTAGTAGTTGTATACTCTTGCATGTACTCGGTGCAGAATCCTAATGCCTCGACAATAGCATAGCTTTCAGCCATGCAACCTTCTGGTCGAGCACGGTTTCGAACATACCCTTTGAGGGTGTTCAAATACCTTTCTACGGGATACATCCATCGTGTAAGCACGGGTCCACATATTTCCACTTCCTCCACAAGGTGCATAACCAAGTGGGTCATGATGTCAAAGAAGGACGGTGGAAACTCTTTCTCCAACATGCATAAAGCAATGGCTGCTTCGCACCTCATCTCTTCTACGGCCTTGGGGTCAATGGACTTAGCACATATCCTCCGAAATACCCGGCTCAACATTATTATTGTTGTTCGAACTTCCTTTGCCATTGTGGTGCGCACACATAGAGGCAACACTTGTTGTAGGAGGACATGGTAGTCGTGTGATTTTAGGCCTTTTATTTTCCCATCCATGTTCACACGCTTCCTGAGCTGGCCCACGTATTGGGAGGGTGTCCGCAAGGAACGCACTTGGTCTACAAACACCTGCCGCTCCTCTTTTGTTAGCACGTACGATGACCGAGGTAATATGACGCTGCCAGGTTTCACTCCTCGTACGGGGCATAGATGTTTGCGTATACCGGCCTCTTTCATGTCCAGACGGGCACCTAGGCTGTCTTTCTCTCCAAAAATAGTTTTCATAATGTTCTCAGCAATGTTTTTCTCACAGTGCATCACATCCAATGTATGTCGAATTAGAAGATCCTGCAGAGTGACATCGACCAGTCACAAATTATATTCATGTCACGTGTCACATCACTGCACTCCGTCACGAATTATGTTCCACACATCAAAACATCACTGCGTACAATCGTGGGATACATCATAGTGGGATACATTTACTTTCCAGTACGGAAGGTCAAAGAGACACGATCTTCTCTTTACTCCGTATTCGTGTACAGGGTCCAGTGTCTGCCCTCCTTCATTTGTGGAGTTTGCTCTTGTCCACTTTTCTCGCTCATTTGCATATTGGAGGTGCTCTCTACCGCTCATCCTCCGTGGTGGAGGTCTCATGTCAGTTTGTCCATCAAAATTGGACCTTTGACGCCTCCATTGGTGTTCCATTGGCAAATTCCGTCTATGCCCAAGGTAAACATTCTTCTTCAGTGCTTTGGAGCACCGAGTGACTACGTTAGGGCCACATACGGGACATGCCTTATGTCCTTTTGTAACCTGGCCGGAGATTAATCCGTACGCCGGAAAATCATTCACTGTCCACAATAACATACCTCAAAGCTTGAAGATATTTTGGTCAGAGCTTTTTTGCGATCCATCTACGCAATCAGTTCCTTCCCATAGCTGTTGTAGCTCCTCCATCAATGGTACCAGGTATACATCCACGTTCTTCTCTGTCACACTTTCTTTTCCAGGTATTAGTAGAGTGAGCATCATGAAGAAGTTTTTGGTCACTAACCAGGGCGGAAGATTGTAGTTGAGCATGACTACTGGCCAAGTGGAGTGGCTAAGGCTTTGGTTTCGAAACGGGTTCACACCATCGAGTGCCAAGCCCAGCCTCACATTACGTTCCTCTTTTGCAAACTCTGGCCACCTGTTATTTACGTGATTCCAAGCCTTGGAGTCTACTACAGATCTCATCACATTGTCTTTGCTTTTTCCACCTACGTGCCACTTCATCAACTCTGCCAGCCGTGTGCAGCTGTACATTCTTCGCAGACAAGGGATCAGTGGAAAGTGTCTCAATACTTTCATTGGTATTGTCTTGGAGTTGTCCACGTATTGGGATTTGTGGCATTTTGGACATTCTGTTGCGTCCTTCAATTCTTTCCGAAACAAACAGCATCCATCCCGACACGCATGTATGGAGTTGTAGGACAACCCCAATTTCATCAACAAACATTTGGCCTTGTAAAATGTTTTTGGAAGCATGTTGTCCTTGGGCAGAATCGTCTCGTGCAGTAACTTTAGTAGCTCGTCCACAAAGCCGTTCGGTACTCCAAAAGTGGTACAACAAACCACTATAAGGAGTATGGAGGTGTGACGGTTGGAGGAGCTTCGTGCATAGAGTGGAGTCCTAGCTTCGTGTAGGAGGGTATCCAAGGCTATTCCACTTGGGTCGTTGATGGTACACGAGGTGCCCCTTGCTTCCATTGGATCGTTACTGTCATCCCGTGCGTCATCACTGCCTTCGGGGTCATTCCTTGGAAAATTGTCGTCTCCGACCGGCGCTTCCACAAATTCTTCATCTATTCCATCGTGAATACTATGATTGTTTTCAACTCCCCCCAAGTTCACATTGTCATACTTGTTGAAGCACTCTGCCAGCGATTGGAATACACGTACTTCCTCAGTTTCTCCATCGTCCACAGAGGTATTAGGCTGAGGCTGGCTACCTTCACCACTGCTTGCTGTTTGGGGGAGCAAGTTTAACGGGCTGTACTCATCCTGCACTTCCCAAGGACATGCACTTTGGATGTCACATTTCACTTTCAGTTTTGTGCAAAATAAAGGGTTTCCAACACAAGTTTTTCAATAATATTGCATCCACCTTGGCAACACGGGTGAAGATATTTTTTACCTCCATCCACACAAACAATTACTCAACGTAGTCATATTGCAAAAGATATAACCAACTGAACTTATATTAAACTAATTAAACGAAAAAATATGACTGCTTGTAGTCTTTTCTGGAAAACTTGACTGAGACTAGTCACATTACAAAAAACATGATTGCGTACAGTTATCCTGTCGCTGCTGTGATCCTTTACATCTCCAATACACTGCACGTATTTAGAGAGTAGTGTGCAAAGAGTTCTTCTCCGGCCTTGATGTCCCTGGAAGCTATGGTAATGACACAACCCCATTCCTTGGTGTTCCAAGGTTTAGGCAACATACGAAACTCCCACACAACATTCCCTATCTGAGTTCTTCCGATGGAACTATTAATGAACCCTGCGACATTTCCTTTTACTACGTCCCCGTCTATGTACAAGTCCAACTCCGCTTGCCTCACATACGACTTGATCCGAGGGTGTGCTTTGCTCAAGAGCTTGTACTCCGTGGAGGTATATTGTGGGCCTACAAAGGGGAGCAATTCATCACCCTCTTTGGCGGTTTGCATTGCAAAAAGACCCCAACCCATAAAGGAGAATCCAGATACCTTCACTTCCCAATCTCTTTTCCAAAAGGAAAACCGTGTCAACTTAGGAATAGGTCCATCACACCACTGTCCATCATACACGTTTAACCGCCATTTCTGCAAGGCCTGAACTCTTACGGACGTCGCTGTCGGGATGGCGTTTGTGGAAGAACTTTTTCTGCGTAGAAAGGATGTCAGTGATGTCAAACAAGCAGCTTTTACAATGGGTCTCCTCCGGGCCTACACAATTTGTGCACATAAAGTTCTGAAGTCGGCCTCTTACGGACCACTCCGGGCGAGCTCATTAAGGGGTAGTTGATTGGACTCACTTACCAAAATAGAGGCCGTGAAAACCGGGTCCCTTTTCCGACTGCGAAGATGTCTTCGAATTGTGGCTCGATCGAGGACTTTCCCTCCCACACATTCCACTTATGGACATGGATACTTCGATAATCGCAGGGCATCTGCTTGAATTTCTTCTTCTTGCCATAGCTGTAGATGCTTTAGGTTGCTGAGCTCCGCTTCTTCCATCTTGAGGGTTGAACTGTATCACGGAGTTAGTGCAAAAGCATAGAGCCACTACTCTGCTTAGAATCAGGTATTGCTGATATAGTTGAGGCAACAAAGACTACGGTGTAAAACACTCAAAGGAGCCACACATGTGACTCCACATAGTGATATGAGGCCAGGTAGTCATATATATATGACTTGACAGAGTTATGTGACTCAATCAAGTCATACATGTGGGCAATGACACGATATGGGTTCCAAAAAGGAACGTCTCTCTAAAACACTGTCATTTTGTGACTATTCAATTTGGATTCTATTGAGAGCATTTCCAGTGTACACATACATGAAAGTATTCAAGCCACAACTGCTCACGACACAATTAAACTGATTAAAGAAGACAATTGTATCAAGAGAGTACAGTCATTGTAACATCATTAAATGGAGAGATTATGTCAAGAGAGTCTCCAGTCATTGTAACATCACTACTGTAGTCACTAAACAACCAAACCCTGTGACCTAATTTCAACCCTTCAAAAGCAGGGGATGGTTATGAGTAGGAAGTGTTGACATCGTCCAAGTGAACTTAATTTGCATTCTACAAGCTCTATCATTCTCTTAAACACACACTTCAATCGAAATATGTCTTCATAAGGAAGAAATTCCAGATTCTAAAAATGCAACGTGCATCACTAAGTTCCATTGTGAGTTGTCTCTAAACAAAGTTCTATTTCCTTAACCCCAGAAGGACCAAACATTCATTGTTATAAAATGACAAATTCAATCAATTATTTTGTGAAACCTATAATTCAAATGGGACCGAATTTTATATCACCAGATCAGTGAAGAACATTGCATGCGTTGGTCAAAAAATTTAAACAATTGAACAAAAAGAAGTCCACATGGGACCTACTCAAAACTGCACCAAAGAAATAAAAATAAAATAAAAATAGGTCGTCTACTTTAGTCATAAAGAATCCTTGACTAGAACAAGTCTTCACAACAAGTCCAGAAAAAATCAAACGGGCGATATGTCCAAACATCAGAGCATTTTTGCATTATGAGGTTGGTAGACCCATAATCTATCTTACTCAGTGTCCAAGTATGGACCAGCTAGATCTGGTAACAAGGATGGCTGCTATAGACAAATAAGGTATCACAATAACCAGAATATCTTTTAGGGTCCAACCACAGCAGAAAGGTGTACAACTGACTTACATTACAAATGGCAAAGAATTCAGAAATCTATGTTACGAGTGCCAAAGCAACGCAGATAGTGATACATGAGACGACAAATCTAATGCTTCAAATTTTATACGAAGCATAAGATAAGATACATGCGACGACAAATCTAATGCTTCAAATGCCTGAAAACACTGTCATTTTGTGACTGATCCAAGTCATTGCCCATGTGACTGATCCAAGTCACATGTATTGTGAGAGGGGCGGCGTTTGACTCGTTGCAAACAATGATCTCAAAACTGGCTAATATTAGCTGGATTTCTACCAAAAAAATGAGGCTGCTAAACATACCAAGAAAGAAAATGAAAAATAAATTGAAATGTAGCGAGAATGCTCATCATGTTTTACTGTAAATCTGTAGCAAGGGTATCACCATGGTATCACCTTAATATATCAAGGGTATTGCCGAATATTATAGAGGTATCGTGAGTAATACAGTGACCTTCAAAACTGTCCCAATGTTTGTACATATTACATTCAAAAAACAATGTAGGTAAGAGAAACTCATGGAATGGAAGGTAATAAATTTACTGAAATAGTACATACAATGTACTAATTGTTTACAGAAATTCCAACAAAATTGAAGCACTCAATGAGAAGGGAAAAAAACCTAAAGCTACTCTGTATATTGGGACACTTTTGAAGGTCCAACATGGAAATCCCTCACCACTTTGTCCATTTTCCTTTGGATTTTAATACAGCTGCTATTCGTCTGGGCATTGATTCTATAAGTCTCTTGCAATCATCAACAGTGATAGAAGGGAAGGTTTCTTCTACACGAGACCATAATTCAAGTATCCCTTTTGGTGGTGTATCATATCGGTTTAATCTCCTTTTCAAAATCGCCCATAGATTTTCTATAGGATTCAAATCTGGAGACTGAGGAGGCCAAGATAAGACACCAAAAGGTTGCCTAGAAAACCATTGTTTCATACTATTACTGCTATGTATAGGTGCATTATCCTGTTGAATGATGACTTCTGATTCATCTAAATTATATTTTTGAATTGTACCATAGAGATGCTCCTCCAAGATTTTTTGATAACCATACTGATTGAGGCGACCTTCAATTCTATACATCATGCCAGGTCCATGTATACACATACATCCCCATATCATCACAGAACCGCCACCATGCTTAACAGTCGGAATAACAGTCCGCTCTAAAAGTTCTTGTGGATCACGAACCCAACACCAAACTCTCCCATCTGAAGAAAATCTATTAATTTTAGTCTCATCTGAGAATATCACGTGACTCCAATCATCAATAGTCCAGTGCTGATACTTTCTGGCAAATTCTAAGCGAGCCCTAATATTATTGCTTGACAAATGTGGTTTCTTTTCTTTCACATGCGATTGCAAACCTGCTCTACAAAGTCCACGACGTACAGTAACTTCACTGACTTGTACTCCAAAAACTTCTTGCACCTGTTTAGTAGCTTCTTTTGCAGTAGACACCTTCCCTCTAGTTACACTAGTTACACAAGACCGCTCCATTGCACTTGTCAACTTGCGTGGTCTACCTCCAACTGAAAGCTTTGCATCTGGAAAATGCTTCTGACGGAGCCTCTGTACACTTGATTTACCAACATGCAAAGACTTTGCTATCTCTCTCACACTACAACCTTTATGAAGCAAAGAGAGTACATTCTGTTGCTTCCCTTGGGACAATGGTCTCACCATTTTCACTTGTGAAGTTAAACACGAAAAAAACAAATATATGATGCAAGAAGAACAGATACACACAACAGAACATAAACCAAGCAATTCACAATGCATGTACACTTCACTTGCTATGCACACAAGACTCACTCATATGGACTTTCAAAACTGTCCCAATGAAGAAGAAATATCTAGAGCTTCAATCCATGCACATGCATGTAGAGACAAGTGGCAAGACTTACTCCTCAATTACCTTACTGATAATAGCATGTAACTAAATTGATGCCATGTCAGTCTAGCATGCAATCACTATTTGGTGACTCACCAAACTTCCAAATTAGAAACATTGGGACAGTTTTGAAGGTCACTGTACATTCACAAGGTAGTAAATGTATCTACCATTTATGTGGGAGATAGCACCCTGTGCTAAATGTCATAAAGTGGTTCAGAGAGCACTGCTTGCAAAGGGAATTGGCCCAGCCACCGTGGCAGGGACAGGGTTCAACGTTATCAAGCGCATGGCAGCGGTCCAGAGATCTGACGTGAGATTCTCTGGCCCTATAGAGACGAAACATGGCGCCCGGTGGTTCAGTGTACGAGAAGGAGCAGATGAGGAGAATTCAGGAGAATGAGGAGGTCCTTAAGGAGCTCGGTCTGCCACCGCTTGCGACAAGCACGAAAGTCAAGAACCCTGGGTGAATTACATACCTTCTTTTTTTTTCTTGCGAATTTGATCCTCACATTTGCTGTTGTCAAAGATCCTCCGTTGTTCCTGCACATACAAGTCGTTGAGGAGCGTGGGTTTTAGGGTGTCGCTGCCAACGCTCCACGAGATGAAGGCGCCAGTTGAGGAGCGTGGGTTTTAGGGTGTCGCTGCCAACGTGTAAACGAGATGAAGGCGCTTGTAGTTAGGGTTAGGGTTTCCGCAGTCAAGCTTTTTAAGAGCTTGACTGTTGTGAATATGTGTGACTGGAAATCCCGACAATATTTCCTTGATTCTTGACCTCTAGAGGCCGGTTCATTCAGTTTAGAAGCTGTCGAATGCGAACTTGTCTTACACCGATCGACATAGCTCTGGAACATTCTTGATCACTGCATTCTTGATCTAATTACATTCTTGATCACTGCATTCTTGATCACTGCATTCAATACTGTAAGCTTCATCTAGTATACCATATCAGCGGTAAAGAAATAAGAATTATGCAACACCAACGAACGAGGCAAGATTAGCGACAATTATTCAATACTCTAGAACATTGACAAACTCAGTTATAATTGTCGATCAAAAAGATGCATCGATCATCTATAATCGATCATCTAGATCTAGTGGTGGCAGTTGCGAATTGATCATCTATCTTGGAATTAATGAAGCCAAGTTGATCAGTCTTTTTTGGCAATTCCTAACATTCTTGATCACTGCATTCTAAGCAATATAGACTCAGTTTACATAATCGAGAATAGCCTGAAAATTCATGTTCGAGAATAGCCTGAAAATTCATGATCGAGAATAGCCTGAAAATTCATGTTCGAGAATAGCCTGAAAATTCATGTTCGAGAATAGCCTGAAAATTCATGTTCGAGAATAGCCTGAAAATTCATGATTGAGAATAGCATGAAAATTCATGTTCGAGAATAGCCTGAAAATTCATGTTCGAGAATAGCCTGAAAATTCATGATCGCACCTTCTCCTTCCAGTCCACTGATCCACCCTATCAATATTGGTGCGGCTTCATCTTCTATATATCATGCAATGACGCATGATCCTTGGTGTCAATGAAGCCTGAGCTCAGGGAGGAAGGTCGTTGACAACAAGGCATGAATGCGCGCTTTGACGTAAATTGCCGCAACATTCAATCATTCCAACGTAGTCATTCCTGAAATAGGTTCATGTTTATTTCTCCCTTGTGTGTAGTTCGATCACAATTCTCGGATGCATGATCTTGTGGCTTGGGAGGTTTCCTGAGCCTTCCTCACAAGGAAACACCGCACTGGTACATCCCAAGCTCATGTGAATGTTGTGGAGAATGACCCGATCTGCTTAGAGCCTCGTCTTAATTTGACTATTTCAATATAGAGTTTATGTTGGAGAATCTGTTGAACATTCTATCAACTGAATTCTTACATTCTTGTTAGAATTTACGGATGTTCATATATGACGTACTGTAAGCACAATCTGGCAAATGAATCTTCTTGTTGAGTAGTAAGTAGTAACTAACTTTTCTCAACTACACAGCTTCAATTGGTGATCATCAAGGTGAGTAGGTCGGCAGAAATATTGAGCGACCGACACCTTGCAATCTAATTAATTTCAAGCGAACTGGACCACGTATGAGGTAGACAGTATAATTCATGAAATGCAGCTGAGATTTAGACTTTAGACATGTATACTGCAATCATTCGGAGACATTCCTTAATTAGTATACACATGTATCAGCTAGTATCGATCGACTAATATTAATCATAATATAAAAACTGAAACTTGTTGATCTTTATCACATCATCTCTGTATACAAATTTTTAATCAGATTTGCGATGTTGTCTTTACTCTTTAAATTTGGATTTAAACAATCCTGCAGTCACTAGTACTATTAATTTTGATGCGAACTGCAAAGAAATGCCAAATGAATGTGTTGTTATCTTTTTCAATTCTTCACAATCACAACTGGGATACTTAGTCAACCATGATATATTGGTCGGAAGGTATTTGTGTGGGTGGGCTCTATCGATCATGGCCTTTGTGTGCTCTCCTGCAGACTGGTTCCCAGTGAGACTCGTAATAGAAAGAAATTGCCCTGCTTCAACTTATGCTTCCCCTCGTGTAAACGGCCCTAGTATCGTTGAGTCAATCCAGTAAACAGGGAGCTATATCAAGACAGCTAATTTCCCTGCTCGTGATATTAGGTAGAATTTGAGTTAATATCAACTGCTCGTGATATTAGGTAGAAATAGAGTTAGTATCACAAACTGCAAGAGGATCGTTTCCAAGTGACCAAATTGACAAAGTAGATGAGGAAGCTCGGTTAGATATATATAATCATTACATGAATCTGATAATGAAATGAAGTGAAGAACCTTAAGTTAAATGTTGTACATATGAAACAATCTGTGAGTATAATTTGTGAAGTTAACACGAGTGGGAGCTAGCAAGAACAGGTGCTTAACCCTTTAGTGCCCAGGAGACCATAATGTGGTCACTCGGTCATCGGAAAAGGGAATTCCGGAAAATCCGTAAAGATTTAAGTTTAATACTCTGAGGTTCAGAGTTGCACAATTCTTAATGTCATCTTCTGGGAAAAAAAATTTCAATTTGGAGCTGTGCAACTATCAAAATATGTATGAACAAAACATGGAAATACTGCAAATACTTGAAAATACAGTAAATATTTGCGAATATGGCATATGTACTATGCGGTATTTCTTCTGTTTGGAAGTTTGTTATTTTGAATTTTTTTTGGATTGTGTTCTCTTGTTCATATTCCATTAGTGTATCCACTCCGATCTTGATCAATGTACAAACTCCTTTCATATTTTAACGTATAATTGTTGTCCTAAACCGTACATGGATAAGTCACTATCGCTTGTAAAATTCACAATAATTATGTGTGAGTCAATTCTTGACATGAAAGATTGCAATGGAGAGGTGTTGACATAGGTCATTGCTGAACCTCTTCACTTTTATTTTTGAAAATTTACCCCAAATTCTATTTAACTTTGAAGTCGCACACCCTCCAAAATCTCATTTTTGAGTGTGCATTATACGGTTCAAAGACATACTATAATCTTCCAATCCAACGGTCGGATCTTACCAAGGTTTAACTGGCACTTGTTTGATTAAGCTACGCTTACATTTATACGGTTAAATACTATAAATAGTTTCCGCAGTTTGAATAAAGAGAGTTTTAAATAAAAAACCACCAGAAAACTCTGGTTTCTCCAGAACGACCCTGGGCACTAAAGGGTTAAGACAAATGGACATGGTTCTTACATGACAATGTTTTAACTTTGAAGTTTCTCTCCCAAGAAGTGTAATATTAAATTATATTGAAACATGTTAGACTCTTAAATTCTCCAATTCACCTTCTCTCGGACAGTATGGTCACTTGTAGGCATGGGACTAGCAAAAAACTGGTTGTTTCTTTGTCTAAACTGCTGGACCCCAGTTTTTTGCTCCACTGCTACTTAGTGGGTCATTTTTATTAAGTTTAATGATGAGGATAAGGCTTGAATTCAACGAATGATCTGATTAACCTGGCAAGTAAGCTACTCAGGTCTAGCTACACCACCCCAGGCTCAATTCATTCATTCTCGAGACCCTTGGCCAGAAGCTCCAAATAATATAATTGAAATTCTGGATCCTTCGAGGATTTGCATTTTTCACTTGTTTTAGACTTTGAAGCTACTCTGATCCTGCATCAGAGGGCTGTGATGTGGAAAGTAATAAATGTGGTTTACTGCGAGAAGAATTCTCTATTGTGAGGCGTGGATTCGGAAAGAAATTCATTGTACATTCCTACAAGCGCAGTGAAATGGAGAGAAAGTGAGGATTTGCAATTAGTACATTTCCTTCCGAGAGCATTGTTTTTGCAGCTTTCCTGATTTGCATCAGAGGGCTGTGATGTGGAAGAATATGCGAAGTTTACTGCAAGAAGAGATCTGTTTTGAGAGGAGTGGATTTGGAATGAAAATCATTGTGCTCCCCTGTACATTCCTACAAGCGAGTGAAATGGAGGGAAGGTGAGGAATGATATATATACTCTAGGACTTGCTGTGAAATGTTTGTTCTAATTCGTACGATTATAATTCTTGAGTTTTTTAATTTTATTTTAAAAGTAGTGTGTTCATTGTATCTTTTGAGGGAGTGCTGTGTTAGATCTTTGCAGTGATGTAGGTCTGGTCGGTGTAGACTTCTTTAATGATTGTGTAGTCGAACTGTAGCATAGGAAGGCTGAATGATACAGAGGTTTACACTCGGAAGACGAGTTTCTCTTCTTGTGAGGAGTGATTGGGAAAGAAATTTGTGCTTCTTTCTACGAGCCAATGTATCGAATGAAATGGAGAGAAGGTGAGGAGATAACAGTTGAGGATTTGCATTTTCCACATTTCTTTGCAGTCGTGGTTTTCAAAGCTCGGGACACTTGAACGTCAATCATGCGCTCTGAACTCTATGAGTCTGATCTAGAATTGTGAGCCTGATTCGTGTGCACAATGATCAGTGTCACAAATGATCCTTAGGGTCATAATCCATCCGTTTCGCCACCTACCCGTGTTGATTAATTACCGGTATGCATAACAGAGCATGCCGTCATGGTTTCAAATTTATGTGTTCTCCCACTCAACTTACTGCAACTTCATTATCATTACAGAAAGTCGGAATCCTCTAGATAATAGGCCCTTACCATCATAGGGCATAAAGTCAGTGTCTAGACGGCAAATTAAGCTAGAGTTAGATCATAGTCTCGGTCTAGACGGCGAATTAAATGCAAGTACTAAACCCTAATTGGAGAGTGCAGGTGTTGGTGATGGTGCGCATGTCCGATGCATTAATAGTGGCTTCATAAGAGTGTGCAAAATGTGTCCCACTCCGGGCGATCAGAGGGGGAAGTTAGATCCCGGCTTGTAAGTGACTCTTGAAACCACTCTACCATGTTATAAGTAATGTCGTTTGAGTGATGTAGAATACGTGACTGGGAGCAGTCATGTTTACTAACCACATGACTGTGCATAGTGGTTCACATGACTCCATCCAGTTGTATACACAGAGGAGATTTAATTATATGACTCATGACAGTCATAGTTGCTTGGATTGTTTAATATTGATCCCTTCGCATCTTTTTCATGGATTCGCAGTTGCTTCTCTCATTGGCTGCAGATTTGGATCGCCCCCCAACGCAGTTGGAAGTGGAGACGGAGCTTCATACACCCGGGAAATCAAACCGCAACCAATCGTCTTCTTCAAGGGGAGGAGAGCGGGGCATTGCAGCGGTCCGGAGCGAGTTGCATTCTTTCCAGGATAGCGTGAAGGGTGAATTGGAGGATATGAAGGCCATGTTCAAAGAGCTTCTGCAGGAGGTCCGCAAGCAAAAGGCGGGGGCGACACCACCAGCTTCGTCTGAGGTGGGCACCACGGGGTTGGAGGAACCGCCAATGCATGAAGAGGGGCCGCCTGAAGAAGAAGCCCCAGTCGGGGACCCGCACAAGGTAAAAACTATACAAAAGTCCTCCGCAGCTGTGGTCAGTGCTCCAACGGTTGAGGCAGCACACGCATCTCCGGAGGTACGTGCTCTAACCTGAATATTAGAGATAGTATTGTACAAACAAACTGGCGTGCACCAACCCTAAAGGAAAAGAATGTAGAAAAAGTGAATAAAGATGCCAAATTGTTCCAATTTTTGAAAACCAATCGGATAAAATCGCTAGTTTTTATTGAAATCATTCAAATATGTGGATGAAAACATAATTCTAGATGAATATGTTAGGGAGATGTAGGGGGGGTCCGGTTGAATAGGGAGAGGGAGTTGCCACTAAATTATACTCTTGCATGTGAGCTACCAGGAGCCTAAGGAAAGCGGGAAGTCGGGGGGAAGTGATTGTCAGGAGGTACTGGTCGAAGTCGGTGGCCAGATGCTGCATGGGAAGGATAAGCAGCCGCCGAGGAAGAGGAGGGGCGAGGCCGAGAAGCTCTTGGCGGACCAACCCACGCGACCTAAGCGGCGAGCATCAGCAAAAGAAAAGGTAAGTTGGCTCTCAACCCGTCACATATGCTAAATGTGACAAGCATTAGTCATAAACTTTGAATTATCACATAGACACGTAATAATTATAAAGAATTAATATAACAGTGAGTAGTTGTTTTTGTTTCAAATATTAGTGACTAGTCGGAAGTTGCATTGACTCCAAATATGTTATTAATTGTTGGTCATGGAGGTGTTGCATCCAGGTTGCCGAGGAGGACTTGTCTGAGCGTGCAGTGAAGAGGGTGGCCAAGGGAGCTGCTAGAGGAGGGAGTCCATTGAAGAAGATGAAGGTGAGAGGTGGGGGGAAGTTTCCAGTGGTTAGGGTGTCCAATTCATCGCGTAAAAAGATAGTCGTTCTGAACGTTGTAGGCTTGCTATGCGACATCCAGCCACTGCACGATAAGCGGGAATGGGGTGCAGACCTAGTGGTCCTTTATGACAAAGACTTCAATGTGAAAATTAAGATGAGGGCCGACTGTGGGCAATTCTTGACGTGGTTGTGTAGCAGTTTCGATGTTGGGATTTGGTCGCCCATAGAGCAAGGTCTCCTAGAAGTAGTGGCCAAGTTCTTGGCAAGAGGAACACGGATGAAGTGGAGTTTCCTGTGGGGAAAAGAAACTCATGGTAGCACACGAGACCTCAGCGATCTTTTTAGCATGATACCCGACCCGACAGCTGGTGCAGGTCGTTGCCTTCAATTTGACTATGATGTAGCTGCAACGGCGTGCTCCCCACCCTCAAATGTGATTAATCCTGCACAACTGGACCCGTTAGAGCATAACGACGACTTTTTGAGCAGAATCATAGAGCCATTCGAAGCTTTAGCCCGCAACCCCTCTAACGTTGAATACAACTTGGGGCACTTGGCCAACAAGGTCAGCTTAGCATCGATACCACGTAACTTGGTAGGTCCACGGTGCATCATTTGTTGTTTCTTTTCTTTTTTCTCCATGGGTTTCCTAACCTTGAATCTTTTCAACCGCGGACGTAGGAATTTGAAGCATTGTCGGCGGTTGTGGAGGCTTTAGCTCCAGTGGTGGCCACGGGCTCGAAGGTGGTAGAGGCTTCAACCCCAGCCGTGGTCACGGACTCAAAGATGGCGGAGGTTTCAACTCCTGTGTTGGCTATCGGGTCGAAGGTTACAATCTTTGACTACGACAAAGAGATGAAGGCGACGGGGATAGCGGCAGGCCACGGTGTGATTGTCAGCCTTGCAGGAGGTACACTGCATGGGCGGATTATTGAAGAAGGCGTTTCTGTGGCAATTTCTTCGGGATTGGAGGGGGTCTGGCTGTACGAGGCAAACAACGACAATGAGCCTCCAATAGTCCGTTTAGGAGACGCACTGAACTCTATGACCAAGTGGCCACTGGAAGTAGTGAAGGCAGCGTGAATTGCACATCGTAAGATCTTGGCCATCAGCTTTTTTATGTGTTGAGGAGGAGTAGAAGCTGCTAACGCTAGATAGCGCCATCGTCTAGGACTTTCTGTGAATGATGGGCTATCCTTTGCGATACTCAGTTTCATTTTAAACCGAACTAAATTTCATTTCTCGGCAGTATCTTTTGTTTCTCTTTCATTGCCTCCTTTTGTACTTGCGTAGCGAACTTCTAATTGAGTCATTCTCCCTTGCCGTGACTTCCTTGTCATAATCGCAAATCACTACTAACAATAATGCAAACCCAACGCCATGCCGACATAGGCATTGCACAAAACTACCAGAAACATGACTCTCAGTCACCTGTATGTGACTCTATGTAGTCATATACGGCAATATATATCAGTAATAAGAAGACTACACTAAATAGTATATTTAGTGTGAGGTGATGAATAATGTGCTTACCCCTACAACTTGTGTAACACTAATTGTCAATTTGTGGGTAATTAGTTGTGGCGGTTATCATCCAATTTGATTCATTGTCAGTTATCATTCAATTTTATTCATTCCATTTCTAAAATTTCAGTTTTTCCATCTAAACTTTCATCTCAAGTTTCATTCCTTACTCACACTAAATATCCATATCTCAAAAGATCACAATGTTAAAACGTTACTATTCTTCATAAATAGTGTGAGAATTCACATTTAGTGTTCTTACAAAAGTAGGTTTTTTGATATTTAGAGTGATGTTCGCAATTACAGTGCCTCACACTAAATATACTATTTAGTGTAGTATTAGTCATGAAGTGACCGAAGTGTTGCCAGTTTTGTCACTAGTGCTAGTCATATCCGGTTTGCACTGTAGCAAAAAGATGACTGACAGTCATGAACACATGACTACATCCAGTCACAGACGCTGTCGTCACATTCCAATTGCCTTGCCACGTCTGCCAAAAATACGACTAGACCGAGTCGTATTCCACGTCAGCACAAAATATAACTCGTGGTCACAGTCCACGTACATTGCCACGTCACCAGAATATAACTCAACAGAGTCACATTCCACGTCAACAACAAATATGACTGATAGTCACATTCCACGTGGAGGAACCACGTCAGATAAAAATGACTAAATAGAGTCACATTACACGTCAGCTAAAAATATGACTGACAGTCACATTACACGTGGAGGTCGCCACGTCAGCAGAAATATGACTCAAAAGAGTGACATTCCACGTCAGCCTAAAATGTGACTACACATAGTCATATGCCACGTCGGTTTTTTCCCTCTTCTGCCCGGGTAGGTCAATGAAAGTTGTGTAACCCAAGGCCGGTCAACCCTATCCGTCCAATGCTGACGTGTCGCTTAGATTCCGCCTCTGTATACGCTGGGGAGCGTATTTATTTTTATGACTGGATGTCTGAAGCGACTCGTCGGTAATGACTAGGTCCTGTCATCCCGCGTGTCACATTCAGAAATCCCACTGCAGTCACATTTTCCGATTTTATGACTCCGCGTAGTCATAAACACTAGTCACAAAAAGGCCACTTTGTTGCAGTGCCCGGTCTCCTTCTCTGCCTCATCCCTCTCCCGGTTGGGCCCTAGTCTCTTCCAACTCCACTGCCAGATCTGCCAAGCTGGCCACGCTTGCCTCCGACTGCTCTCCCCCTAAACTTGGGACTAAATTCTTCCTAAGCATGCTCGTCATTGGACTAGCAGCCGGTCTTCACGTCACCTCCAAAGTAGAAACACGTGTCCGCATCATCCTTTCAAACACCCCAATTCCGGGTGCATCCTGAGACACCCAAAAATTAGACAACAGCTCGATGTTGTCAAAGGCTCCTTGCTCCCTCTCCGGCTGGCTTCTCCTTGAATGGTTCCGGTCTCGGGTGGGAAGATAGCAAGGACATTGTCCACGAGCTTCCGGAGTTCGTACAATCCCTCTTCAATTCCCCTGGCATGTCTTTTCACTAGTGTCGTAACCCGGGCAGCCCCATCTGGTTCCATTGTGTCCAACCCAGCATTGTACAACCTAGTCTTCAGTTGGGCCTCTCCATCTGGCATGAACAGCCGCTTTAGGAGGTGGAGAGTTGTCCGGTCTTGTCTCTGAATGGCCTGGATTTTCTTCATCAGGTGCTTGATGTGCTTCTTCTGATCTAGGACTAGCAGGGCCATCTTAGTGTTGTACAACCCAATCTCGTGTTTCTCCCCATGTATCTTCCGGATGAGATCTGGGTACTTCTCCACGTTCCTACTCCAGAGGAGTGTCCCCACCCCTCTCATCGAGGTGTAGACTACTCCATACTCCATCTCAGCCTTCGTCAGAGCCTCCCTGACTAGATAGAAGAAGCCCTCCTCCGGTTCCTCCTCCGATTCCTCCTCCGGTGGGGTCGCAGCTCCCGATTCCCTTCGCCAGTAAGTCTGCCCACATGTTTATGGCTCCTTGCGCTCCACTGCCGGTTTGAAGCCCTTCCTTCTCTTGGCTTTCGCCTTGCGATTCTTCTTACCGTCGCTCAATTCCGGGAACTGGACTCCCTTGTCATCAATCGGGGTGCTCTTCTTTCTTTTGGAAGGTCGGGTCGCCTCAGCTCCGATTCGCTCCTTGCCCTCGTCCTCTAATACCTGCAAAAATCTCCTATTCTGGTCTCTTGTGCATCACTTTGGTGCGGCCACCTCATCCCGTTTGTCATCGGACTTCTCATCATGGTCCAGATCCGGTTTGTCCTCATCCCTAGGCTCTGCAGGCTCCGGTTGACCCGGTTCCTCAATGGAGTTGGTTGGTTCTTGCTCCTCCGGTGCCTCATCCGGTCACTCTTCCCAATCTGATGGCGGCTCCTTTTCAACGAGATTCTGGCGACGTTCCCACTCTCTTTTCTCTCTAGCAGAGAGAATTCCGTACCTCGCACACAAATGGTAGATGAAAAGGGCCTAGGTGCACCTTTTTCTTTCTCCAATCTTGCTCACCTCTTGGTATACTACGTCATCTAGGATAAGGCCCCATTCTATCACCCGGTTGTTTAAATAAGCTTTAATTATGGCCTTCATCAGCTTCATGGAGCAAGTGATAGGCTTTAACGGGCTCAAAATGGGCACCCGAAACTGGAGCAGGCGCCAGTCTTGGTCGATCCCGCACTCATCCAACCGAAATCCGTCCTTGTCCGAGGCGGCCTCAAAAATCGCTTTTTGACCCACCCGGTATCTTCCCTCGTCTTGTCGTAGCCAAAAGGGCTATCTTGAAAATTGTAGGTGGCGTGCCAATGTGCCACTCCCCAATTCTCTGGCCGTCCCCGTAGTTTGTCCTCCCAGAATTCCGGTACCACCTTCTCTGTTGCGATCTCCTGCAGCACGCACTCGTCGAGGATGTCCTAGGGTACATTGAGGAATTCCTTGCACCCAATCTTCCGCAGGTCTTTCCGCAACTGCTCCCGGTGCTACAATTTGTTGGGGATGTCCGGGCGCACTTGCTTCTCCGCGATTGGACGTTCGGGCCTCCAATTCTCCTACTGCTCTCTCCCCATGGCTATGGACTCCGGATGCTCTCTCCTCCGATTTTGTTTGCTCCGTCTAAATTCCCGGAAGAGTTGCTCGCCGCCCAGTCGCTCTTCTCCGCCGCTCGCTGAGTCCGAAAACACCAAAATGTGAGGTTGCGGGGGGCTCAACGCGCTGCGCTGGAATGAACAGTGCGCCGTCCAATTGACAGCCGCTCATTTCAAGACGCGAAGTACGGCCGGGTCCATCAAAGACCCGTCCATGCCACTCGGTTCCTAGTCCGGGTACCCCAGCCCGTCCGGAAACTACCTCCTAATCCGGCACTCCTAACAGATCTAGAAGCCCTAGCAATAACTCTACCGCGTGCGAGAGCGCCTCTTCCTCACAAATAACTAAATGTGTCATTATGGCCATTCAGCTTATTTATGGAGATTCTGGCTATCCTAATGTCTACTCTAAAGTCCTAACTGGCTATTTCTAGGGAAAACGAGGTTTGACAGTCAAGATGGATGTTTTCTCTTGAATGAAGGGTGTTTGGATGAATGAAGCTGTAGGGTGGGAACTTCAAATCGAACGCTATCGCAAGGGAGAAGTAGTATCATTTTGCCCATAAAAAGTTTTGGGAGCTAGTTTTTTGGAAGATAGGGGCAAAGCTTTGTCGCAAGAAAAAACTAGGGGATTGATTGATCAATGTGCAATTATTGTGAGAGTGGTAGATAATTAGGAGTCGATGATTTTTGTATTGGAGTACAAGTTAGCTAGGGGAAAGACGCAGCGTGTGTAGGGAGACTGCAGCGGGACCGTGCATTACTTTAGGGACAAGATTTGAAATTTCAATTGTGGCAAAAAGGATTGGAATTCTTGCTGATTGAAGAATGTATGTCAATTCCAAGTTTGAACTGATGTATTGTAGTGTTTGGGATGGTTGTGATGAGAAATATCTCATTAAGTACAATTTTCATGCTCATTTTGAGTTATCGTAGTATACTCTACGGTAGCTACTCTCTTTCTACAATAGTTTGAAATCTAACTCCTGAGCCAATAGGATCAAGGAAGAGTTCGACTAGAAGACTTTTAAACTAAATTCTATAACAATTGGGACACAAAGCTTATCACTGTTACCTACCTACACTTGGTAGTTAGTAGGAAGTTCAAACTTGATAGTCAGGAGAACAAAACAATCAATACCGAGGTGATGGTTCTTGGAAAGAGTGAAGATATGAAAGAAACCAAAATCAAAGTAGAGAGAAATTCGAAACTAGACTTTGGAAAAATGTGCCTTGCCAAGGAGTTGGGCTCTATTGCTCATATACAAAGTACAACCCGATCCGACCTTACTGTTATCGCGAGAAAAGGTTTTCCTAGATCTACATTCTGTGGTAACTTGTAAAATTACCGGACTAAAAAAACCCATGTCGGTAGACTATTGATAGTTACTATTTTACTATTATTAATATCCCCTCTCTAAACCAAGTTCACTCTAGGAACTTGTAAAAATTGAGAGTGCTTGGACTGTCTATCTACCGATCAGGTTACAAAGGTCACGATTGACATAAAGAGTGCGGGGCAATGATGTCATCTTTGGAGTTAGACGCATTGACGATTACCGGGGTTGTGTTGTGATAGTGTAGGAATTTAGTATTGCCCTTAGAGTCCTCTAAAGGTAACATAATTTTATGGGCAGTTGATGGGATAAAGAGATTGTCGGGAAACAACTGTTGGAAGAGACAATCGAGTTTGGTTACCGGTAAGCAGGGGGTTTGGATTGGGCCTACTCCGAAGGTTAGAATATTGGTTCCCGGATGCTACAAGGAGACTATTGAGGGTTAGGATTGTCCGTGTCCCATGTCGAAAATGCCCGTCGCTAACGTTGGATCAGTTAGTAGGTTTCAACCAACGCAAATGCGTATCCATTGAATTTGTCTCTGGCAGCTTCAATCTTGGTAACAGTCTCTGACATCTCCAATGAAAGTCTCAAGGGGTGCACTCTACTTTATGTTTGAGAATAACGTGCATTCATGACCCCCTCTAAAAACCCCCTTGTATACGAGAGATTATATATCTAATTTTTTTGTATACAAATCTATTTCATCCTAAATATATGTTTAATGCATGTATACGTCAATATTTTCTTCTCTAAATATGTATATTGTATGTATAAGTAATACAACAATATTCAAATTAATATCCCTCTTGTGCACTCACGTATACTCGTACATGTGTAGTACAGTGTACCCGTGGGGATGAAAGCTGCGCGGTTTAGTGGGTCTACTCATCGAGTTGTTATCAAAAGGCTTGTAATCGACATATTGTTTGTCGCGGAGAGTCCTCTTACCTAGTCGCGTTCGACTATCAAGAGACAGACGTTGGTGCGCTTTTTCCAAGACTGTTCGACGGGAACTCAAAAATTGGCTCAATAGTGGTCACGTTCGGACTTGAGGCGGGCAGCTTCGGCTATGGACAATTGAAGAATTGTCATTGCAGGGGTTGACTGCCCTACCAACTCAGTGACTATGATCTGCGGTACCTACCGCGGCCTCCACTGCGCCTTTTCTTGTTTGTATGTTGATAATGGGCTGGACTTGGTCAGATACTCTCTTTATGAGGTTCAAGAGATTACCTGTGGTGAAGCGGATATCAGCAACGTTCTATTGCGATGTGCGCGGTAGCGTATAAAAGAGTTCAAGTAAGGTAGTGTTTGGAAGTCCGGTGGTCTGGTTCAACAAGGCAAGCGCTAACCGTGGTGTGCTCTGTGGTGCCTGCAAGCCGGTAATCTTGGTCGCTGCTAGAATTATGGTGGCTGGTTTTGGTACAGCTTGGTCATCCGAGCTTAGGCTAAGTTAGCCGCCATATAGGTAGAGGTACCGGGCTTCCTCTTTGGTATCAAAGGGAAGGGGTCGGTTTGAGTACTTGGGAAAGTCCGTGCACCTAGCCCAGTGAACGAAGGATTTGGTATCGATTCGGTCCTCGGTAGCAAATTTCAACGCGGGTCAGTTTTTGGTGAAGGAACCAGTGCTCTCATGTCAGGCAAAGAAGTGTGACGTAGACAAGCTTAAGGTGCTGGTAATATCGGAGATGGAACATTAGTATTGTGGTTAGGATAGCAAGGTCCTAAGTGACTAAGGAGCGTGTCATATACCTCAGCAAAATGACATTGATTTGATTTGTTACCGTGCAACACTTGGATCTCGATAGTCAGATTCTATAGCATCATCCGAATCCAGTTCCTTAATTTGCTACTGTTTTTTGCCGGTTTGTCCAAGGTCAAGTATATGAGGATGCAGTAGTGTAAGGTGTAGGTGTGCTTCCTCTTGAAGTACAGTCCTTGAAGGATCTCATACTTTTGATGGCAGAGTTCGATTGGTCCCTTGGTGATGCTCTATCTGCCGTTCTTGGTATTATAGGTGTCGAGGGCGTTGACGGTACCGGTGTAGTAGTCGTATTTGGCCAGGTTCGGGTTGGAGTTGACTAACTCCGTGGTGTTGGAAGGCAATTCTAAGACCTCTGTGATGGTGGCCTTGTTAATGGTAAATACCTCGCCATTGATTTGACCGATGATCATGTCCTTTGTAATGTTGGAGGCTATGTTGATGTAGTGCTCCACAATGTCGGTTTGGATTTTTTGTGTGGTACAAATGAAGCTCATTGTTGAAGCCAACAATGAATTGGGAGTAGTGTTAAAAGGTAAAACGGTTGATAGCGTTTGTAAGTTTGAAGCTGCTTTGGCATTTGATGAATTGAGCTCGTGTACATATCAACCCCTATTTAGTGCAATGATAGTGCCTCCATCAGGAGAATCATTTTCTTGGATCAACATACACTTTGGGACATAAAAAGAGTGCACTGTACGAGGCTACAATCATAGAGAAATACATCCAGGACAACTTCCTGCACAACGTGGTGCAAATTGCAATGGAAAACGCATTTGTTAGGAGGCAACAACAGATTTCATAACTAACAAATATGGTCACATATATTTCCAAGGATGTGTTGTTCAAGCAATGAACCTCTTGTTAGGAGACCTCTCAAAGGCAAAGTCAATGTTAGAAGACCTCTCAACGTGTTAAAAAGGCCAAAATGATGGTGAAGTTCATGAAGAACAAACACATGCACCCCTCTTGCAGTATTCCGAAAGCAGAAGAAGTTCATCCTAGTGATTAGAGAATAAATTAGATTTGGATCAAATATTTTGATAGTGGATTGATTACTGAAAGTTTAACAAGCCTAAAAACAGACTATCAATGGTGGACAAACAGTGGACGTCATATGTGACCGGATTCAAAGATGCAAGAAAGAAAAAATAGTGCACTATGTCTCGAGATGTGAAAAAGAACATTTTGAACAATCACTTCTAGTTGCGATGTACAAACTTTCAGGAGGTGGTGGTACCGGTGATGTCTTTTATGCAAGATTTTGACAAATGCATCCTTTGCATTCATCTTTGCGATGAACCTTGAAGTTGTATAGGCAAAATCTGACACATCTTTTGCAATGTTGAAAAACACATCGAAAAGGTGCGCAAGGAGTTTTTAAGTTTCATCATGAACAAACCATTGGGAGAAGCACTTTCGCGACCAATGGGCATTGGTGAAAACTAACTAGATGATGCGAACGCACTTTTGAATCCTTATTTGTTACACGATAAGGAACTAGCATATGACTTGAATGCCATAAGTGAATCCAAGAGCTTACTAAGGAGTGTATGTTCTCTAAAAACATATCCAAATGTGGTGCTAGAATATATGTATGTTCTCCTAATTTGGCATTTGGCCATAAGGATGCACCCTTCCATAACATGTTATATCCAAAACAACAAAAGTGCTCGGCTCATACGTGGTGGGATTTTGAGAAGGCATGTGGAAAGCTTATTGCACCAATAGCACAAAGAATCCTAGCGCAAACTGAGTCATCATCATCATGCAAAGGTAATTTGAGCAATTATTCCTTTGTACACAACAAGACTCGGAATCGCCTCCTAAAAATAAAGCTAGAGATTTGGTGTACGTGTACACAAATTCAAGGCTCATTGCAAAGATGAAGGCAAAGGATGAGATGAAGTGGTAAAATAAAAACATACCATTGGAAGACTAAGATTCAGCTTCAAAAGAAACGGTAAAGATGATGGAGATGATTGGATGGTCAATCATGCATCTAATGATTATGGGTGTGCTCATGTGGCTCTCATTGATCCAATGCAAGATTTGATTGACCATCCTTTTCAGAAAAGGCCAGCAACCTTTCCATCAAGATATGGTAAATCAAGCAATAATGTATATAAGTTTGCATTGTACCTTTGAAGGTACAGTTGATACCATGTGAAGCATGGTATAGTTGATACCTTGAGGGATATATTTAAAGACGGTAATGTATTTTATGTAGTAGTGTGTGAGCAAAGGATGATGGGAGCAAGCCAACTCCCAGTTGAAGATAGATGGATTGGAGTTAGACAACTTCAAGTTGACAACATGTACACTAGAGTTACACAACTCCACATTTAGTGCACTAGAGTTAAACCATGCACTCTTAATTGAGAACATGGGCATAAGAATTAGACAACTCTAGATGAGGTGCATTGGAGTTAGACCACTCCGGATTTAAAAGTTAAAGGACTAAATGATCTATGGACAAGATCTCATTTTGAAGATAGTAAATTAAAAGACTAGAGATAGACTACTAGTTCTTGCGGTGAAGGGATTTAGGATATAAGCTTGAGGGTGAGAAGGTCCCTTTTCTTTGGTTGGGTGGTTGATCTTAGACCAAGATTTTTTTGGTTTAAGATTTGAATTCTTTAACTCAATAAATAATTTATAATTTACCTCATGTTGTGAGAGTTGGTGAAAAAGTTGTTGGAAGGTTTGTTACACGATAGAGTGAAGGGAAATCATGTGCAAGTATCAAATGACAACAGTATTGGTGTGAATGACATAGAGGAGAATAATTTTGCACAATAATTGAATGAAGAAGACAAAAACATAAGTGGTGAAGCTAGTGGTACAAGGATGGACACAATGCAAGAGGGTATTTTGAAGGACTTCAAACATCTTAAGTTGGAGATCTAAAATGTGAAAATCTCCACAATGGTGAACAATGGTCCTTTGAAATGGAAAGCCATAGAAGAACAATTTGGTTTAATTAATAAGAGTCCATTGAAGTTTGTAGACGGAAATTCTTCTGGTTTTGAAGTCCATATTCAAAAGACCATTCTTGCCTCCAGATCTTTCTTTGATAATTCAAAGGCACCAACAAGCAGAGTTTCACTAGCGTCTTCAACAGGACTGGTATCTTTTTCCAAAGCACTCCATGAATGTATTGGACAATTGGACGTAGATTCAGGAAATGACAGAAATTCGCCTCTAGTATTGGCAATAGTAAGAAAGCATTCTCGTATGCCTTCTAAACACAATCACCACTTGACGGAAAAAGGAATGGACGCGAAGATTGTTCAAGGTCAAAAACATCTTGTATAGAGTGGGTCTATTGCGGATGGCTTTACTGCGGATGGCAACCGTAAACAAAAAAGGCCTATGCTACTATTTGCAATTTCTCCGCCAAAGACAAAAGTCCGTGCTAAAATCCGCCTTGAAGCAAGAGAATCTATGCGAAAAATCAGACTATCCAACTAATATTCAAAGAGACCAAAGAAACCAGTTTTACTTTGACTGTAATGATTATTCATGTGATCTAGAAAAAAGTAGCGGAGCAAAGGTTAAAGATGATTTTGATTGCACAAAAGATTGAAAACTCAATTTAGCAATAATATACTTACATAGAGTACTTTCTAGGAGATTCATGACTGAAGTAAGTATTAAATATTTAAACCATATAGTCTTTTACGAAGTTTGAGCCCTTGATGATTATGCAGTCTAAAAACAAAATCTTTGATCTAATTGGTTTTTATAGATAAAGCTTTAATGGATTTGAGAACGGCATCCGGTTTTGATTGAGATAAGTCTACTATATTGGTACCTATAGATACTGACATCTTATATTCAATGTGAAATAGAAACTAAACACTTGTATGAGAAGCGTACACAATTTAAAGGTGGGTAATTGACAACCTTTAAATGTTAATTTTTTTTTTTGAAAATGGTGTAATCCGCTCTCGATCATGAAAGAATTTTACAACAAGAAACAATACTAGCCTAGAGTATAATTTACAGCCTCTAAAATACTCTGGTACTTTAAGAAAGGGTAATTTACTCTCAATCAAGAAAAATCAAATTGTAGTATTGTTAATGTAAGTCTTGCCAATTTGTCAAGAACACAAGAACTTGAGAACAGGAAGTCTGATAGTACACAAGTGTGATTTTCAAAAAAATATATAGACCTAGATTTAAAACAACGCAAGATACAAGACAAGGCAACAGTAACAATTGCTACTAAATTGGTGTTGGCGACAATGAGAAGTCCCTCATCTTGCCTCCTATATATACTAGTACTTGAAAACCTTAAAGATGCTTCTACAAAAGCTTCAAGTACCTAAAAATGCTTGTGATGAGGCCTTCTAAAGACTATGGAAATACTAAAAAGATGAAGGAAGGATTTAGAGGACTATAGAAGGTACAAGAAGCTTCTAAAAATCTGTAGAAGCTTCATAAAGTCGTTGGAAATTTCTAAAAGTCTATGGAAGATTTTAAAAGTTTCTAGGAAATCCTATGTCTGTAACAATGCATTTGCAAGCCTATTCAGTGGTAGCTCTTGCAACCACACGAAATGTAAATCGCCATAACTTTGCAAAGGCAATTCATCACAAATTTTGTAGTAGTAAGCAATCACAATTAACGGGGCCTGCATTTGCCTCCATCTTTTCAAAGATAGAAGTTCAGTTTCTGATGAATTTACATCTTATGTCTCATGTTTGCATATGTATAGCCAACTAATACTTAAAGAAATTCAGTGCAAAGTTGGGATCTGACAAAATCTTAGGGACTTGTGACTTAAATGGCATCATTCAAGGTCTCAAGCTAATTTCTCAGATGTCTACAAAAAATTCAAGAGTAGTTTCACTACTAGAAAATCCAACTAATATGTTCATTTGGTTGCATTGATCAAGGACACTTTTCTGTTGATTTGGTCAATTTTTTTTCAAATCAACAAAAAAGTGTCCCTAATCAACGCAACCAAATCAACATATTAGTTGAATTTTCTAGTAGTGTTTGCAAGTTGTTGGTAGAGGATTGCGGATAGGATGTCTGCCCTATCTTCACCAAGTTTGACAAACTATAACAAGAACTAAATAGTGAATTAAACAACTTTGTGGAAGAGTGGAAGATCTTGGAAAACACATATAAGGCACCATCTAAATTTCCGTTAACTAAAAGAAAGTCAAAATTGAGCACGGCCAAAAGCTCTCTCCAGCTTACACAATTCAACAATATATTTTTTACAGATATTGAAGCTGTACAACAAACATTGGTCTGATTTTACAACATCACACCAACAAGTTTGTTACCATGTTTGTCTTATATTTTAAAAGACCATGCAAGCCCCATAGGATTTTTGTTATTTTGGAAAAAATTTGCTCATAAATTCTACTCCATTGCACCAAATGGAATTTTCTCATGCATATGTTTACATACGGTGTACATATATTTCCAAAAATCTAAAATTCTCTGAACATATTACGTAAATATAAAAATCAATATAAAAAGTAAAAGTGTGTTGAGGTAGGTTTGATGTCTACCTCAAAACCTGCTTCATCACACTTTTGCTTTTTCATTTTATCCAACTTTCTAATTTGTTTGAAGTTAAAATTCCAAAGTATGAGCATATTGAGGTATGTTTGAGGTAGACTACAAACCTACCTCAACAAGCTTTTGTTTTATATTTTGAATTTTAACATCTTTCTAATCAGTTCATTTTTTTCTATACAAGACACTTTTGGCTAGTAGACACCTTCTGATTAAAAGGCCACAAAAAGTTCAAGTTGAATCCTTTGATTTTATCAAATTTGTGATCAATTTGAACTTCAACTTCTAGTAACATTTTAATCTAATGGATTCTCCTAGCCGAGATTATAAAGTAATGAATGAAATTGATGATTTTCGAGATATTTTCAAGATTTTGCTCTTCATGGAGAACTCTTAAAATTTTCTTGTGGAAGAATCATCTTAACTGCAATTTCTACTAGAAAATCGTGACTAAATCAACAAAAATCAGCTGATATATGTTGTTTGGAGCACTGCAATGACTGATTTCACTGATTTCTGAAGTTTTTGTAAAAGTCAACAAATTGCTACCTAATTTCTGTTAATTTGAATAGTGCAATGACCTAATCGATTTTTTTAACAATTTTAGAATCTTTCTAGAATCTTTTAGGATCTTTTAGAATCTATTGGAAAGAATTGGAATCTTTTAAAATTTATGAACTCAACATTGTATGTTTATAAAATTTTGGAATGTTCTTATATCATAGCAATAGGACAAGATTGACATATTGATGCCAAATAATTAAATATCCCTCAAAACCATGAGGCAAGATTTCAAACCATTTTCCACTTTTGAATAGGCTATTCTTGATACTATATTTGTTGAATACAATTCTTATACAACATGTGAAATTCTTAGTAAACTTGTGTTTCATTAACAACTTAAAGCCTAGATATATTTTTGATCAATTTAAGTTTTAGTTAAAAATTATTCTCAAAAGGTAATTTTTTTAGTTTTGGACAATTTCTGGCATCTATGACAAATAGATCAATTTGATTTGAAATTCTTTATATAGAATCTCAACAGGATTGTAAATATTATCCCCAAAGTTGAAAGGTATCAAAGCGCAAAATTATGACTTTCAAAACATTTAAAACATTTAAAACACCCTCATTTGGGCAATACTTAAAGAACCATGGTTAAAGTTCTACGAACTCTAAATTTTTTTATAATTTAATCATTCACAATTAAAAAAAAAATACTCAAGAGACTTCGGCGGCTATTTTGTCATAGTAGAATAGCTTTTTTTTTTTTTTTTTTTGAACCTTAAATAATTAGAAAACCAAGCAAAATCTCATCTTCTAAACTAGTATGAAATTTTGAGCTAGCATTTAAAATTTATAGACAAAATTTAGAGTGGGATATCAAGGAATGTTTATCTTTGATATTTTCAAACACCCTCTCTAAATTTTTTCTATAACTTGTGAATGGAGGCTCTATATCACAAACGGGTTTTGGGATATAAAACTTGATTTGATTTCTCGGCTTTTTATAGTTCAAAGATTTTTTAAGAGAATCATTTTACTAGGCCAAAATGTTCATCAAAAAGTACTTTTAATACACTATTGTAGTTGTAGTATAACATGATTTTGCCAAAAGTGTATGGGGTCTAGCGTACTTGCACTCTTTATAGCCTTTGTCCTTGTAAATTCCTACACGTGTAGTGCTAACTTGTTTTCAAAGAGCAACAAACTGATATTTAACTAATTATGGACTATGGTGCTAATTATGGACAAATTCATACAATTTATGACGGTGAAATACGTCCAAAATTTGTAGATAATGCCCAAAATGAGGAAGCGAAAATTGGAAAAAGTTGAATACGAAGAAATTCAAACAAATTATGAACATTTTCATAGAATAGTATCGGTGGCCCGCTAACACATTCTCCACAAAAACCAACTGAAGCCCATTAAAACAATTAATGTAGTGAAAACTAAGGCCAACAAGTCAAAGAAAAGTGACGGCGGGCCTACAACACTATTATTTCTAAACCAACCTATACCGTAAATCCTAAACCTTAAACCCTAAACATCTGGCAGAGATCACCCTAATAAAATCCAATTCAGGGAACCGATGAGTGCAAACACATGCCATATATACCAATCATACAATTGAAGCTCATATGGAAAATGAAATTCCCTCGCATAGTGAATTGATGTCTGTACAAGTCCATGAGCAGCAAAGCTCAATTCGAATAAGACATACAAAATAGTCCCCTACAAATGACTGAGTACATTCACAGTAACACGACCCAACCCCGCCTAGTTAAAACAACTCTTGATGAGTGCTTAGAAAATAATATCTTCAATTTATGTAGATATTAAAAAAATTTAAGGACATTTTGCAACATACTTTGAACATTTTAGCACATTTTAGTCGTTATTAACGACTGGTTACGACCATATTTTAGTCGATTTGGAGTACCAATAACTTCCCAAACATTGTCAAACTTTAGTATGTTGTATAATGACATATATTATATGTAATTACTAATCTATATTTCATTATCAATTCATATGATAAGATTATTGCTTAACAATCCATTAAATTAATCACTGGTTACAGTTTTCTCGGGTCGTGTTACTGTGAATGTACCCGACTGTCAGACAGGTATTGGCTGGCAGCCGATACACAGTTTGATTCAACATCCAGCTATACGCCGATATATAAATTGCAGGCTAGGGGTATCGGCTGGCAGCCAACATCGGTAGTATTAAACATTTCTACTTGCTCCTGACCAGTGAGCTAAGGCCACCAAGCTGGCCAACAAAACATATACACTACTTCATATCTTCACAAATCTAAAACCTTGGTGCCTAAAAATTTGCAATATCGCTATGAACAGGGCGAAACTAAAACATGTGCTAACCAATGTTCCGCCGCCTCTTTCACAAAACCCGCCGCTAAACGAAATTTCCTGGAAGTGCTGCCAATGTAAAAACTAGGAATGCGGTTGCTCCCCACCGATGCGGTATCCAAAACTTCAACCACATTGTTCTGCGCTGTGATGTAGAGAGATGTATTCGATGATATTTCAATGACTTTGTTCCTCGCGCTTTTTGTCGATGCAGTGAAAGAACAATCGCAGAAATCAAGGAGCACGCACCCGCAATCCTCGTATATCACCGCCATGTTGCGAAGTATATTTGTGGATGGACGATTCACAAGGTCTGCCACAGCATCCCACGCAATGCCAAAATGAGCCTCCAGACGTGCCATCTCTAGAATATAGTTGTCGTTCCAATGCCAGTCCTCGCCACTAACAAGCCCTTGCAAGTATGGATGAGGAGGAAGACGTTTGTAGACACAAGCATCAGAATTGTAGACAAACAATAGGTATCCAGTCAATGCGCCGAGAGTCCCTGGATGAGGAGGGAGAGGTGTCTCTGCCTGGGGAGGGAGTCTAGAGTCCATGGAGATGGCTATGAAGAAGATTCAGAGATATGAAGGAAGCCAAGTGATGAACAAGAGAAACAAGGGAAGTGAATGAGAGAGGGAAAACTGTAATTGGTGAAAGAGAAGAAGCTTACAAATCCAAATATTGAAATGTTGGATGAGGAGGCTGCGGGAAATGAATTGCACTCTCATGTCAGCCGCCATTCCACACAAAGTACGTAGAGTAGCCTACAGCGCTATGTATCTTGCCCTCTCGAGTGCATGCATCCACAATTATAGGTATTCATTGTCCTTGAATGTATTCAATTCCAAATCTAAATTCTAGAAGTCATCATGGACAATTATATATATCAAATCTCACTACTAGACTTCCGTATATTACATAAATTAAAAAAAGAAATAATTCATCTTTGATTTTGGTTAGATTGGCTAAAAGCACAACGCTAATATTGATGGGTATTCATGGTCGTTGATTGTATTGAATTACACAATCAAATTTTGGATTTTGGAATGACTTATCAAATCCTCAAATTCATCACATACAACCATATATATAATATCTCATTAACAAACTTCCATAATCCACATAATATACAAAATTAAGTTTTTAGCGTTGATATATGTAGAATTAAGTATTCATCGTTGGTATTTGTTCATTTAAACTATCAAGTCTACATTATTCTTATGTAGCTTCGTATGAATTGAGATTTGGAAAAATTGCAAACCCTATATGACCGCATTCTCTATCCAAGTGTAGAACGTCTCACTTATAAGTGATAAAAACTTAGTTCAACACAACATATAATTGTATATTATGATGTAATTTATGTGAATATTTAAAACATTTCTCTCAGAATTCATTTACAAATAATCAAAATGCATTTGTGAATTCCAACCATAGAGATTATACATGACAACATTCACATATGACAAACATCAAACATTTCATATGAAATGTTGATTAAAAAAATTTACATTAGTAGCAAGGCAATCTGCGGACAGAGGTAGGTTACCATTATGAAGATGCTGGGAGCAATGGGACGATATAATACTAGCTACGGTATGAGGCAAGAGGTATCGGCCGGCGGCCAACACAAGGCAGCTTACTCCTTTGCACCATCGTCAACGTCTTTATCCAATATGACGCCACCAGATTCCAGGATAGCCACAATAGTTGCGACAGATGCATCAAAGATAACGGGAGTAACCGGATTTGCATGCGAAAGCATCCTGTGAGAGGAAATACCAATACATACATGAACTACTTGAGGAAGTCATATGGAGTGAGGCAAGAGGTATCGGCCGGCAGCCAATACCTGGTAATCTAATCCTCTGCGTCATCGTCAACGTCTCAGCCCATTATAACGTCGCCAGCCTCCAAGTTAGCCAGAGCAGCTGTGACAGAGGCTTCAGGGTTAACGTGAGTAGCTGGAGGCTCCTTCTTTGCATGCGAAGGCATCCTGTGAGAGAACATGACAATACTAACGTGAACAACTTGAGGAAGACAAGGCTCCTTCTGCCAACGGCACGTCCAGCATTCCCTAGCAACGACTAAATTTCTTTCCTTCTTGGCTTTCATAGGTATCCACCGTTCTACCTTGAAGTTACCGTAGCTTGGGCCCGGGTTCAGGTCAACACGCTCAAGCAATCGGCCAAGCTACATAAGTAGGTAATGATTGTCGCTAGGGCGACAGAGTACAAAGTTCCCTAATAGCACGTCGCGGAAGGGATTGAAGGTCAATCTCGGTTGATCCTTTGCAAGACCACAATATGGAAATGTGTCAACATCATCCTCGAGGGTAATGTCCTATGCGGGGGTGCTAGTATGTGAGCCCAAGAGCGGACAGCGGAGAGCAGAGAGCGTAGGATTTTTTGAGATTTTTTTCTGGGAGTTAAGAAAAGTACCTATGACTGTGGGACGAGGGTGTATGATCGTGGGACCATTAGGAATAGGGATTGAGTGATTTAGGGTTATAAATGTTGTATCCATGCAACATTAGGTTGAATTTTAGATCAGTGTTTAGGGTTCAAGGGTGAGCTCAATCGTGATGTAGGTGAATGTTGTAGAAAGTATATATCAACTCGTGAATGCAGTAACGACCACAAAAGACAGTGACGTGAAAAGAGAATGCTGCTATGAGAACCAAAGTGTAGTGGCCCTTTTAGTCTCACTACCAATCATAAAATAACATAGGAATGCAAAGTACATTACACTACGAGGAGTCATCAGAGGAGTCCTCAAGTGTAGAAGATGATGTTCTAGAAAAAGAGCTAGAACTATGGGTGTAAGATGACTCCGCTGCCTCTAAGTCCAAGAACTGTGAAACGCCGGTATCAGCTACTCCCTCAGTCATGTCCAATTACCCAGCCTATTCTTTGCAAATGCCCTAGCTAGTGGCTCCACGTACACTAGGAGCTCAAACGGTTTTGGGGGACTTAGAAAGAACATCTGGGCAGCAAAAAAAGGCTTGTGTCGAGGAGGGCTCATTCCAATTGAGAAGCTATAACACATATGAATAACATTAGTACATTCAGCTACATGAAATTAGTTCAGAATCAAAGAGCGTGGTAATTTGAATTAAAAAAAACTTACTTACTCATACGTCTTCTCTTGACTTGCGATGGTACTACCTCCATATTGTCTGGGTCCTGAGAACGCTTCGATCCGGAAGGCTGTGGCGATGGTAGGGTAGCCTTCGCACGCGCCAAAGGAGCGATGAGAACATCAAAGATGGCATTGTCTTCCTCTAATGCCACAATGTAGTGATTGACATTCCTGCAAGCATGAATGGAAGCGCCTGGAATACACATACAATGTCTATGAAAAAACGTAGTATGAATAGACAGATAGAATTTCGTCGATTAAATGTAAAAACTTCAAAGCTAGTTAGGATGGTAGGGAATCACCAGTCATGGCGTGGCAGTCTAGAACAATGTCTCCAGGCTTGGAACAAGCCTCGATTAGAACTTGCCAAAATCCTTTGCTCTTCTCTCTAGGTCCACGCCAGGGCTTAGAGCCGTTCATAGCTTGGTCAATCTTGGTGGTGTAGTTCTGCAGCCACTCGTCCGAACCAGGGTCCACTCCGAACTCGTTTATGGACGACACCGGATTGAATTGGAAGGTAGAACCCTCCGATCTCACCAGAAGGTAGGCACCGAATCTTTGCGTCTGTGACGTAAGAAGACAATCAAAAGAAGAAACACAAAAGGCAAGGAAATTATATTTAAAGTTATATTGCATGGACAAGTTGAGATAAAGGTCTTAGCGAAACGTACCAACAATTCCTGCTTACTCGAATGACACAAGTGCAAGCGATTCATGCAAACCCAGGTTTTCCTCTCCATGAACCCATAACTCTTCACATACTCGAGTACAAAAGACTTCACCACCACGTCGTAAGGGTGGATGACGACCATGGCCCCACCGTCATGAATGAGGTGATCTACGAAGTCAAATATGGCATCTAAAGTAGCAGGATCCAATTTGTTCCAACGTGGGATGTCGTCGGAGGGGTCCGATACACTCGGGACGCGCAGATCCTCCGGGTAGTCCACCAACATGAGGTCAACGGTCGCTTTCGCATTACGGCGACCCTTAAACACTTGATCCCGATCTCCACGATGCTGCAATAGGATTTAAGATATAGAGGTAGTTGCGTTAGAGGACACGGGGATGATTTATGCAACGAAATTAAGGTTGACAAGATTAGAAAGCAATGTTGAAGGACTAGCAATACCTTCTCCAAAAATGCCACGATGTCTTTAAAAGCAATAAGTGGCGGTTTGTCCTCTGGCAAGAGAGATGAGAAGGACAAATTCAGAAAGAATTCATCGTTTGTAGCATGAGAGGCTGATGCAACTTCATCAACATCGGGTCCTTGCGTGAATCGTTCTTGTGTAGAAGAGATCACAGGTACTTTCGAAGTCTTGTCAGCGTCCTTTGGTGCTCGATTGCTTTGAGCCTCATCCACCACCGTCGAGTCGTTCGTGATGCCAACTTTGTTCGTCTCCGCTCGTTTCAATCTTGTCTTCTCATTCTTTGCTTGTTTCTTCTTGGCCTCTTTAATCCGTTTCGCTTCTTCTTTAGCTTGTCGTTTCTCAGCAGTGGCCGCCATCTGCTTCTTCTTCTTGAGATCTTGAGCCTGTATCTTTGCTATCGCTTTGGCTTTCGCAGCCTCGTCCAGGAAGCTGTTGACAGTGTCAAGGAGAATGATTTCCTTTGCATTTTCCGCGTAGTCGAAAAGTGCCCGTTCCACGTCGGGTACGGCGTTGAGACTACACTCCAAGTACCACCTTGCGCTACAAAGATGAGACGATGTCCAAATCTTCATCTGATGAGGGCTAAACATACAAGTGTCACTAAACAAATCACTCCATATGGCCAAGAAAAGGGGTATAGCATCCTTGGTGATAGCTTTCTTTGGTACCAGCTCAAACATGAAGTACCTGCATAGAAAGAGGTAATCAAATACTTGAAATCAATGAAATAATGAACAATGAATCAAAGTGTGGAAATTGAGAGAGATTTAGTAACAAACCGGTATATGACACGATTGACTAAGGACGTTGAAACCGCGTTTTTGGTGAAGTCGTCGTGCTTTTTGAATCCGTTTCTCTTGAAGACATCTGGGAAGCCAATGTCCCAGAGCTTCATTCTCCAATTCTCAAGGTACACGTCAATTTTATCTGCTACCTCGTAATCAATTACAAGCCCATCTTTCTCTGCGATGGACCTGAAGGTATCGATGGCCGCTTCCATGAACTGCGGTGATCAATGTGAAACACATTAGCACAAAAAATAATGAATTTCCAAAATCAACACGTAGAGGAAGAGAATATAAACTCACCCCCGCATACCAACAAGCCTTGTCTAGCCAATTACTCAGTATATCCTTGGTGGTTTTGGTGGGGAACTTTCTCGCAACCCAAGTTTGTTCTGAACTGTTCCACTACATCAACCACTGAACCTTGCTATCCGGGCCTGCGTTAGAAGTCGCAATGGCTTGCAGTTTGTCAAGTTGCATGTCAAGTTCGAGGGAATTCCGAGCGTAGTGTCTTTCGATCTGCAGAATTCGCCATTATTAGGGTTGAACATTGATCAAAGAAATGCAACAATGAAAGAAATGAGAAGTAAATACCTCGTGCAAGAATTTGTCTCCATACAGAGGATTAGCAACTGCAGTCATTTTGCGCAGTTTGACCTTCAACTTCTCCGTCTTGTCTTTGACGCCCTTCAACATAGCATCCATTATGCCATCCTCTGTGATGTCTTCATCGGGAGTGTGCTCACAATAACTTCGAAGCTTGGCATGTCCAGCCTTTGCAATGTCATGCTGCACCGCACATGAAAGTCACTAAATAAATGTATAAATACAAATCAATAGAGAGGAAGGATGCGATGAAAAGAGTTGAATAGATTGACTCACACGAAATATGAGAGTGGTTAAAGTATTAGCTGAAAGAATAAACCACGATTGAGGAATATAGGCCTTGGCACGTTTGTAGTCTCCGGGACTGATGATACCCTTCAACTGCTCCACTGTCATCATTCCATACTTACAAACTTAATATAGATCGTGTACCAAGTTCGTCTTCACATGTGAGTTCTCTGTTGATCTGCAACAACAGCGGATATTGTTTTAGATTTTGTTGTGAATGACAAACTGATATAATAAAAAAGGACTAGAGTTGGTCTTATATATACTTACTTGTTAATCTTGTGCATAACTTGCATAACCTCCCCAATACGGCCTTTTGTATCCAAAACAATGGCGTCAACCGAGTAATGCCATTTCATCTCTAGCGGGTGGTCGCGAGAGATGACTTTCATCCAAGCCTGAAGACGGTGGTTGCCATCGCAGACAAAAAACTTTGCATTGCACAAATGTTGAAGGGACGGCTTGGTCCGCAGGAACTCCTCAAAACGGGCATGCGCTGCTCTCTAGTGCGCATTCCAAGATTGCTTTTTTTCATCAGAGAAGGTATGGATAACGCCGTGCTCATCTGTTGTGGACAAGTAGAAAACTGCTGCTCCTTCGCGGTAACCATGCACAAATTTAGCTTCAAGTAATGTCAAGTCACACGACAACGTCGGTCTCACAATGGGCATGATAGTCATTCGGCAAAGAGGAATCAGAATTCGAGAGTCCTCGATTGGCAGAAGTCACAGCTGTTCAATCATTGTCACTGAATTCGGCGTGTTGATTGCTCGAAGCTGAACAGTTGTCAAATTAGTAGTAACCTGGTCTTCGCCGTCGCTGTTATCACCATCCGATTCTCCGAGCGTTGACTGAGGATCGTTAGTCTCTGATACTACGACAATTGAAGTATGTGTATTCTACAAACATAGAATCAAAAATATTTGAAGAATGAAGAAATAACAAGGATTTGCTCAAAGCAAATATGTCAACATACAACTAGAACACGCAATTCGCTATTTACGAACTTGGCCATATAATCATGCACTTGGTCCCCGGAAGCATTAAAAATATTGTCTAAAAAACTGTCTAAGAAACAACCATTTTTGTCGTTCTACAATTACTTTCATTGTAAACAAACAATTATTTACTTTAATTTTTATTCTTATCTTTATCTTTTATTTTATTTTTTATTTTTTATTTTCTTTATCTTGTTTCATATATCTAATTTCTTTCTTGTCTTCAATTTCTTTTCCTCCTTGTCTTCCTTCTTGTCTTCTTTTTTTTCTTCTATTTCTTTTCATTCCTCTTGTGGCAGCCGCAAATCCTTCGCCCGCACCAAAGACCAAAAAAAAAAAAAAAAAAAAAAAAACAAAAACCTTTTTTTTTTTTTTTTTTTTTTTTGATTTCGTCTTCTTTTTTGTTTGGGGCTCATGAACCCTGAAAATAGAAATTTAGGGTTCAGCCGGCGGCGGCTGAACCCTAAACGACGGAGGATGCACCAAAAAAAAAAAAAAAAAAAAAAAAAAGTTTTTTTTTTTTTTCTTATTTTTAGTCTGCTGCGGGCTAGTGGGTGCGCGGCCGCGCACCCACTGCCTCATTTTCTCCTCTCTCCCTCTCTCCCTCTTCTTCTCTCTCTCTCCTATATATATGAGGAGAGGGGAGAGGGGAGAGAGAAGAAGAGGGAAGAGGGAGAGGGAGAAAGAAGAGAGGAAGAAAGGAGAAAATGAGGCAGTGGATGCGCGGCCGCGCACCCACTAGCCCACAGCAGACTAAAAATAGGAAAAAAAAAAAAAAAAAACTTTTTTATTTTTTATTTTTTATTTTTTATTTTATTTTTTTGGTGCATCCTCCGCTGTTTAGGGTTCAGCCGCCGGCGGATGAACCCTAAATTTTTATTTTTTTAAATTTCTATTTTCAGGGTTCATGAGCCCCAAACAAAAAAGAAGACGAAATCAAGAAAAAAAAAAAAAAAAAAAAAAAGGTTTTTGTTTTTTTTTTGGTCTTTGGTGCGGGCGAAGGATTTGCGGCTGCCACAAGAGGAATGAAAAAAAATAGAAGAAAAAGAAGAAGACAAGAAGGAAGACAAGGAGGAAAAGAAATTGAAGACAAGAAAGAAATAAGATAAATGAAACAAGATAAAGAAAAGATAAAATAAAAAATAAAATAAAAGATAAAGATAAAAAATAAAATAAAAGATAAAGATAAAAAATAAAGATAAGAATAAAAATTAAATTAAATAATTGTTTGTTTACAATGAAAGTAATTGTAAAACGACAAAATCGTTCTTTTTTAGAGAACTTTTTACACAAAAAATTTTAAGCAAGATTTGCTCATGAAATGAACGCACTTGACCAAATGCATAAATAGCGAATTGCGTGTTCTAGGCTAAGCGTCTATAAATACGCTGTCCACGTGAAAAAGAGCGGCGTCCTCGATGGCCACAAATGTCTACCCCGAATAGCAGTTAACGTGAGAATGGGAGAACAGAGTCATAAGGAAGGAATAGGGGAGACACTGTAGGGATTGAAGGAACAGGAATAACAGGGATACACTCAGGAGGAGCAGATACAAGAGCAGGGACATTCTCCGGGGGAGAAGTGGGAACATACTCCGGCGGAGAAGAGGGAACATACTTTGGAGGAGAAGAGGGAACCTACTCCGGAGGGGAAGAGGGAACATATTCCGGCGGAGAGGTGGAAACATACTCCGGCGGAGAAGAGGGAACATACTCCGGAGGAGAAGAGGGAACATACTCCGGAGGGGAAGAGGGAACATACTCCGGCGGAGAAGAGGGAACATACTCCGGCGGAGAGGAGGGAACATACTCCGGCTGAGAGGAGGGAACTTACTCGGGAGGGAAAGATGCAACAAACTCACGGGGAGACATAGAAGTGAAGCCGGCGGAAGAAATAGAAGCATACTCCGGGGGAGAGGAGGGAACAAACTCATCGGAAGAGGTGGGACAAAATTCCAATGGGGAAACGGGAAGTGACACTGGAGGAGGGATGCTATCACCAGAAAAAGAATACGGAGAAGACAAAGAGCGGATAAGAGGAGACAATGATTGAGGCACTTGAAGACGAGTCAACCGATAATCATCTAAACTATCGAGATCGACACAGGATGCTCGCAGATACAATAAATATGATCAGCACTATCGTCAGAGCTCAGATCAATAATCTCGACCGAGAATGCTGCATTCTCCGCAGCACAGTCCTACGACAATGATCATAAATAGAATCATAAACATATTTACATTAAGAACCCTAAGGACGTTAGGACAACATCTCTGAAAGACAACGATGCAAACAAGAGAATGAATACCTCGGGTACAGGAGATAACATGGGAGTCTGAGGCGTATCCTGCTCCTGAACTACATCTTGAGTCTCCGCAACGATATTCTGAGCAACCATCATCAAAACATACAGACAATGGATTAAAACACAGACATATCAAAATTCTAATTTCATTGATGTATGAGAAACATTTAAGCAGACATTATCATCAAACATATGTAGTAGACTCTCTTTGCAAATAAATAAACAGACATTTCTGTAAGACATTAAAGTAATAAAATTTTCTTCAAACAACTCCAAAACCCTGGGGGCGTGGCCTTCAATTTTTTCTCAGAAAAATTGAAGACCCGGGCGGCCCCAAGGGTGGCGTCGCCGGCAACCCCCCTGGGGGCCCTTCGGGTTTTCGTGGCACCGCGTCATGTTGTGAACGTCAACTCTACTCTCAGAAAACTCCTAAAACCCCGTGGCGTCAACTCTACTCTCAGAAAACTCCAAAACCCGGGAGGCCCCACGGGAGGCGTCCCCGGCAACGCCCCCCCGGGGCCCTTCGGGTTTTAGGGCCACGGCTTCACGCCGTGACGCCGTGGTCTTAACTTTTTTTTGAAAAAGAATTTGAAGACCCGGGAGGCCCCAGGGGGGGAGTCGCCGGCGACGCCCCCCCTGTGCCCCCCCCGGATTTTGGACTCACGGCGCCACGGCGTCAAGCCGTGACGCTGTGGTCTTTAATTTTTAAGAAAATAATTTGAAGACCC
Source organism: Pohlia nutans (assembly GCA_022496805.1). Lineage (NCBI taxonomy): Eukaryota > Viridiplantae > Streptophyta > Bryopsida > Bryales > Mniaceae > Pohlia > Pohlia nutans. The sequence continues at coordinate 3,523,013 of CM040106.1, read as the reverse complement.
GGGGGGGCGTCGTCGGCGACGCCCCGCTTGGGGCCCCCTGGGTTTTGGCGCCACGGCGTCACATCGTGACGCTGTGGTCCAAAAAAATTTTAAAATAAAAAATTTAGACCCGATGGAGTTGAAAATGTTTTTTACCGTTGTTTAATTTTTAAACATTGTTTGAGTGTTGTTGGGAGCATACCAAGCCACTTGGCGCTGCATTGCGTTGACTGCGACGCATTCCTTTTGCGCCACTGGAGCTTGATGCACGCTTTGTGCCTCCAGGTGGTCTTCCTGATACGCTCGACACGAGTGCTCCATCGCCACTCACCATTTTCGCGGTCTGCATCGAACATGCAATCTTGAGATTAAACTTTGATCAAGCAGCCACACGACTTGAATCTAGACATTTGTCATAATTGGTTAAACACTTAGATTTAGAAAGGAGCCAGCGTAGGTAAATGGATGGGGTTCGAGTCTCTCAACTTGACGCTTCAAGTGCTAGGTAACTTACAAGATCATAGGGAACAAAATGGTCACGTCGATCTACTAATTACAAACCAAATCCAAGCTTACATTGACATACATTTGGTCATAAAAATGTTTACACCGTAAAATTATATTTGACTGTATGAAGTTAGCGACTGTTAGATGGATGGGTGGAACATAAAAAGAATTGATGCTCCGGTGTTATTTCTCTGCAATTAGGGAAGCTCCAAAAAAATATTCTAAAAAAGCTTTAAGTCTATTTAAACTTTAGAATCCTTGCTTCCAATAGTTGATAGCACAAAAGAGATGCAAAAAATATTAACTTACGTGGAGATCGCTGTCGACTTTGGAATTCAATGTCTCAGTTGAGGGCGCTCTTTTGGTGTTCAGTGCATTTTCGGTTTCGCTTCTGATATCGCTCGCAAATTCCACCACGTCTACAACACGAAAATGGATAGCCTTTGGGACCGCACAATCAACTTTAGCTACCTTTGATCTTGTCTTCGTTTGCCTCATTCGGCTTGCCTCTATCTCCTTCCTAGTTGAGTATACAACCTTTGGTTTCTTTCTTTTTCTGTTTTGCACATTCTGACTCTTTCGCTCTCTAACATGATCTTCACGTTGCATCTGTCCTATACTTGCATAAAAACATCAGAACTCTAAGACCGACTATCAGTCCATATTACTTCATGCAATTCTACAACTCCAGCACTAAGATCTGCATTGTAACATAATCTACTTTGTCTATCGGCATCAGCCCTCCATACTGCAATCATAACTAAAAGTTGCTCTACCAAAGCAAAGAAAACGTTCTAGGAGAAAGTGTGATTCACAAATGAATTGATCAAACTCACTCACTCAGTCTCTTGTAAGAGTTGCTAAGAATATTTCGACGGTGTGCCCAAACTCTACAGTTGTCCGTTCATCCATCCTCACCTTCATCAAGTCTAGCGTAGACGTCTCCCCTAATTTTGCTGACAGCTATTGAAGGTTTGCCGGCGGACTCTCCAACTATGTTAAGTTGTCAGCCAAAGTTTCAAATTTAATTTTTAATAGCCAATTTCTTTATAGCTCAATCAGTCTGACATTGTCTCCTCATCTAGTTGTCCATAGTCGTCTTTAAGATATCATGAATTCTGTGTAGATCTAATTCTGAATATCCAAGCAAGTGTTTGGTCAAATTATGTCCACACAAATTGTTTGATTTGTTTCAACCATGTCTCTGTCGACTATCTTCGCATTTCATTACCTCTCTGTTTGCATTCATTAGTCCTAAACAATTTTCCATTCGACAACTTCATACAAAATGCCAATGATCTTTATATAATACCTTGCAAGAGTTCTATCAACTTCAGAATATAGTTCTTGTTGCTTCGCTTTCCCTTCTCAAATGCTCGCTTGAGTTTCTGCCCAATATCTTTAATCTTGTGATGGAAGGTGATACTCCTCGCGGGTTTGAGGAATTGACCTGGAGTCTCAGGTTGGGTCGAAGCATTGACGACTACCCTGTGCTGTGGAAGATTGATAGGTTTGTCCAAATGAGATACCGTGTTGACAATTTGTAGGGGGCAATCGAGATGTGGATGAGCGAGATGCAGTGTTGTGAAGACTGGCGCATCGACATCTCCATCTTGCGCTTAGAAAAAGGGGTTCTTGTATGACATGATATCCCGTGTGGAATTTGGGATTTCTAGCCTCCTCTTTTGTGGACGTTGATATGGTGTCATTATGTTTGCGAAATACTTGGACTTCCTGATCCGTGCCATATCCAGTGCGAGGACGTTCAAATCGTGCCCAAGGCCATCTTCGATGCTGTCGAAGAGCACTTTGATGACGAACCCAAGCCTCCATTTTGTGATTCCGTTCTTGACATCACGAGCATTTCAAAATCTGATGACGGCGAGTCGTTCGATTCCTCCCCGGTGCAAGGTGTAATTTAGACTTGGGTGAGAGTACGCTAGACCCACACCACTTTTGGCAAAACGAAGTTGTAACAAATATACACTGAAGTACTAAGCTGTACTCAGTGTACTCCTACACGAGTACTCTTAGCCGTTGTATCGAGGGTTAACGTCGTGGGTACGAGATCTTCGGATCTGGATCCGCCAATGGGTACGAGGCCTTGCTTTCGGGTGCCACGTGGGGGGCTAGTTTTGAAATTGCGCGCGGCCCGAGCGGATGAGGGTTATAATCAGAAAGTGTGACACGCTGGCTGATTTGAATTAAGCATGAACATCCAATGGGCAGGGTGCCATCACAGAGTTCATTCGTGCTTTTGTTAATTTGATTAGTTCATGTGCCAAGAGCTATGGATATCTCACAATTAGGGATTATTTTGGATGAGCAGCAGATGAAAATTATAATCAATAGGTTTTATGTTAACCCTTAAACGACAATTCAAGCCACACGGGCTTGGTTATATTTTGGGAGAATTTTGCTCATAACTTCTACTCCATTGTAGCAAATGGGGTTTTTGAAATGTCAAACCAAGCACTTTAGAGAGATATTTACTTCTTTAGAATAGAGCCCAAGTAAACTAAAAATAGACTCATTCTTGTACAATGGAATTTACAAGATATTTTGGGTGTGGTACTAGAAAGGTATATGTTGTTTAAAGGTTAATTGTGATTCATGACAATCGTGCAAATAATCAAAACTACATTGTTTAGGGTTTACGTAATTTATATTTCCTTTTATTCCTACAACATCTTCAAAATCTTTTATTCAAAATTCGGGATGATGAACATTGCAATTACTTAAAAAATTCTAATATTTTATATGGAATATGTTACGGATTCACTTATAAATACAACCACCATTACCATACGTGGAAGGTAAGGTCGACTTTAGATAATTCTCCAAAAAACACCGAAGAATTATATAAATTTATTAAGTATTTTGTTGAAATCAACAAAAGTACAGCGGATGAAAATCCCAAAATAAAAATATAATACAACATAACATTGAACAAAATTGTAAATAAAAAGTATAATAATACGTTACAACTTTAAACCGTTTAACTTAATGTTAGGTTTGAATAGCCAATTTCTTAATAATTACATCTGAAAGTGGAGACCTCCACTATTTCAACTTTTATTAAAATTTTATTCAATATGAAAGTGCCGACCCTGCCTTTATATGTATGAACCTATCACAATAATTTTACATAACATAAAATACTAATACACACATGGAAAATCAACGTTCGTTCCTGCCAAGGTTAGGATTAAAAAAATCCTTTTTTAATTCTTTTCGCTTTTTTATGTTTTTTCTTACAAATGTTTCATAATTTCTCTTATTTTCACAATTTTCATGTTTGCTTAAATAGAGCATCCGCGGCATCATTGCGCAACATCAACCACTCGCAATTGAATACCATTCCTGAAATCCGTGTGTTGGTTTTAGAGAAAAAGTAAATACAAAAACCAATAAATTTTGAAGATGCTCCAAATTTTCCATTAAATGGCCTTTGCACCCTTATTTACAAACAATTAGCTAGCTCAACTTTTTTCTCTTCTTCACAATTGAATCCTTCAAATGTTGCTTATTTTCAAAAAAATTAGTCTATCCTTTTTGCTATTTGTTTTTAAATCATCCTCGCTTATTTGTGCTTTATTTCCCTTCAATGTTATTTTTAATACATTCAATACTACGACCAATTGTCATGAATAATAGAATATGAAAGAGAAGGTTATTTTGATTTGTTTAGCAGTTACTTAAGGGTTAGAACTTGAAAAAATAAAACTATGCTTCAAATATGTTTTTATACACACATGGGGCATATTAAGCAATGGGAAAGGATGAATTTGACACTTTAAAATCTAGGATATTTTGGGTGTCGTAGGGATTGAGGCTTTTTTCCCATTTTGGTGACCGTTGATCACCGGTTACCACATCCGCGTGCTTTGGTGGAAACTGGTGACCACCGGTGCCCTCGCCCGACAACCGGTGACTGCCCGTCGTCGTCTCGCACCTTCTGCCACTTCCACTAGGCGGGGGTTTTTACTTTGATTTTTTTCAGCAAGCTCGTGTCCGCCTTTGCGCCGCATTCTTCAGGGACTTCGTGGGAGGTTTAGGGTGGCGCATGGCGCATGTCTAGTGGGCTTAGGATTGCAATGGATGCCGGATTGAGTGTGAGAACGGCTTCGGGTGGGACGGGACGAAAGATTGTAGGGCGGGCGAAGACTGCTGCGCTTAAGAGGAGGGAGAAAACAACGACGGAGGCATGGAGCGACGGAGAGGGTAACGACGCGGAGAATGTTCGGAAGGAGGAGGCAACGCCTACAGTACCGCGTAAGAAGGGTAGCAGATCTGAAAAAAAAATTCAGTCCGTAGAGGACGTTGATGCTGAGATCGCGCGGTTGAAGATGCCTCCCCGCACCTTGACGCAAGAGGACTTCCAGCGGGAGTATTCTCTTCCTCACGAGGGGGATAACCCCCATCCGTTTCGCAAGGGGACTGTGCCTGCGGAGGTTTTGAAGAAGTTGTTTGGCGCGCAATATGGAGACTCGGGTCGAGCTGGGTTTTGCTGGCTTAATTGCAAAATTCCCGAGGTATTGGCGTAGGTGAAGTTTCTACATCCCATATTCTATCAGCACGGTCCGGGCGAAATTCCCAACAACGTGAAGGTGAAATTTGCGGAGGGCATCACTTTTGAACACGAGGCAGGACCTGGCTTTGTTGATTGGTGCGCTTTTGGTGCTGAGACGAATGAGAGGCAAAGGACCAGGTATAAACAAGACCTCGCAAAGTTGTTGGCGCTACGGAAGACTTTCGAAGGCAAGAAGGCTGTCGACGTGCGAGGAAAGGAATGGCGGTCTATCAAGTTGGAGCCCGGGGTATCAACTGCAATCGTCTCGAGGCCGCCAATGCAGGGGAAGAACAAGGGTTCAGACCCTGCCATCACGAAATCTTGTCTTGGAGACACAAGAGATTGTGATGGCAACTTTGAGAGTGGAATGGGTTCGCGGGTGTGTGTGCAGGGGGGTATGAGAGATCACGGTGAGGGCTTAGGGGGGTGGAAGAAAAGGATGGTTCTGGAGAGATTGCAAGAGTAAGAGGGTTTGATGGGTGTAGTTCACCTTGAATTGAAGGCTTTTGCTGTCAAGAAGGTTTCTGGTTTGGAGAGGGTAGAGGCCGCGAGGGGCAAGTGGAAGCAAACCAGTTGCTTGGTAAATAGTTGTAAACACCAGATTGAACAAAAATTGGTTCGCATTAAGATGCTAGAGGATGAGGGAGCAAGTTCTGATAGGGAGAAGATAAAGATGGAGGGAATTCAGGAGCAATTGGTAGAAGAGGAGGCTACCATGAGTATTGTTTTGGAGGAGCTTCAGAAGGCCAAAATAGAGTTTCAAAGTTTAGAAGCAATTCTAGAAGGGAGGCAAAAACAATTCGATGCCTTGGCCGTAGAGAATTTTCAGCTCAAGCGAGGAAATTCAAATGCCTCCTTCTGGCGAAAACCTACGGTCTTTTCTTCTGATTTTCCTACGCCTCCTTTGGAAACTCCTGATGATTGCAATTCTATTGCAATTTGCGTATGTTGTTTATGCGTCTTTCCATTCCCTCAGAATGATATAGTTGTTTCTAGCTGTAGATATCTTTACCACCCATTTTGTACTTCGGTGGTATTTGTAAATTCCGGCAAGTGTTTAGGTAAGGGATGTGGAGAAGTCCCCCATCCAGAATGGTACAACAGTTTTGGGTGGGGAGAGCCGAGTGCAGAGATGCGAGATCGAGAATCAATGCTTGGAGTTGCTGATGATCGCAGCCGAATTCTTCACGTAAGGGCAGATCATGCGAAGGCATTGCTGCCAGCAGATGGTTAGTGCAACAAATTGCAACTTATATTCTCTTTAGTGTGTATGGTTTTAGGTTTGTGTTTGATGCTCGCAAATTCTACTTCCGGTTCTTCCTTGGAGTCATTCGATTATGCTGAAGTTCCATGCATACTTCTATAGTACTTTGTCAAGTTTGATCATGCATGGGTAATAGTGTCAATCAGAAGGATAACATTTTTATTGTATGCATACTTAGTGATTACGTTTACTTTGCATTCTTGTAATTCTTGTACTGTATACTAAAAATATACGTTGTTTAGAATTTTTTCTAAGTTCTCTAGTACCTACTCTGGTGAGGGTTAGTATCTTCTGTGGAGAGTGTTAGTCTCTACTGTGGAGAGGATTACTTTATAAAATTCTGAAGTACTTTGTTTAGATCAACAGTACAACACTTAGGAATAGTGATACGAGTTTTTTACTGACTTAGAACATGGTTTATGGTTATAGTACATTCCCTTCGACATTGCATACTTGTCTAAGTACTTAGTGTATAATGAGTGCAGTTGGCTTCAAAATTTTAGAATGCCTGTAGTACTCACCCTACACCTTGGTATTAACCAGGTACTACGTTTTTCCTTTGCTTCCTTGTTGAGTATTGCTTGAAGTAGTTAGTGTATAACAACTACACGTGGCTTTAGAATAGAACAGTGCCTCTACTACTCTTTTTAACCTGATACACATTTGTACTACGTTCTTTGCTTTGGTTACTTGTTCAGTACTTGTTGTAGAACATAAAGTCTAGGCTTTTGAAAACATATATCCCAGAAGTAGTCAATGTATACGATAGTTATGTTGGGGCACTAAAAAGTACTTCCACTATGTAATTGTTGGTCCTTTTCTGACATTGCAGTTCATTCTTCTAATTTCCATGTTGTTGGTTTTTGTCCCATAGAATTATTGAAATTCTCCTTCCCTGTGCGTGGATTGGCTCCAAGGACCTTCACAGAAGGTGAATTTAGCCAAGCAATTAGTCCAGTGGAAGTTACAGCGTTGGATTCCAAGCGCTTGCCTAAGAGTGCAAAACCAGCACCTTTGACAACCTTGTTGAAGCAGTCTTCGACTGGAGCAAAGCGAAAGAGGGAAGAAAAACCCAACTTTGAGTGCTTGGATGTTGAAGGCTCTTGAAAGAAGGAAGGTGCAGAGCCTACGTTGCTCTCCGAGGACGAGTCTTCCAGTGATGACGACCGGGACATGAAAATGCCCAACCTTCCTTCTAGTTCCGGTACAACAAGATCTACTTCTAAAGGTGGGGAAGGTGGTGCGGAAGATAGCGAAGATGAGAAAGAAATCGAAGCAACTCCTTCTGAAGGTGGAGAACATGCTGCAGCAGATAGCGAAGATGAGAGGGAAATCGAAGTAGCACCACCTGAATCGTCTCCTAGGCCCCCCCCCCAAGTCTAAGGTCACTGCTCCCAAGAAATTTGTGCCGCCTCGTCCTATATCAGCGTCAGCATCCACCCTAACACTGCAAGGAGCATCCATGTGGCTGGCAGACCAAGGACGTGAAGTAAGTCTGTCACCACAGTCTCAAAAAATTTCGCCTCTTGAAGCATCTTCCAGTCCGGAAGGAGGACCTCTAGGTACACATCTTTTTCCCTTATGGAGTGTAATTATCAATGTATTGAAGTTGTGTTAGAATGTGTGTACCTTAGCAGAAGTGACGCCCTCAACATATGGTAATGCAATTTCTGAATTCTGTAGGATTGTGATTCTCATGACAAGCATGTATGGAATAATTGTATACTTGCACTACTAGAAAATGCAGTGTCCAAATCAACAGAAAAGCGTTGAGGGTTTCTGTTGAATCGGTCGCGTTGTGTGGGTCATTAATCAACAAAAATCTGTTGATGTTTTTTGTTGATCTGGTCACCAAAAAAAAATTATTAAAAAAAAAAAAAAACTTTTTTTTGCTGCCCGGATTTTTCGGGTAAGAAAACAATTTTTGATTTCCCGGATTTGAGGGCAGCCCGACTATACCACTACGGTTGGCAATCGGATTTGAACTCGAGACCTCACATGCTAAACTCAATATCCTAACCAACTCACCATACTTAGAATTTGATGAACAAAGAGTTATTTTTTTCTTACTTATGCACTTACAATTTGATGTTTTGGAACTCAGCATACTTTGGTGGCCATTTTCACATAGAAAATTAACTTTTTTAAAAAACCTTTGGACTAAGAAAAGTTGGGAAATCAAGTTAACTTTCATCCTCCAAAGTCCGTTTGTGATTTTGATCCTCCAGTCAAAAGTTATAGACAAAATTCAGAGAGGGTGTTTGGAAATATCAAAAAAAATATTCCTTGCTACCCCACTCCGAATTGTGTCAATAACTTTTGAATGGAGGCTCAAAATCACAAACGGATTTTTGGAGATGAAACTCAACTTGATTTACCAACTTTTCTTAATTGAAAGATTTTTGAAAAAAATTATTTTACTATGACAAAATGGCCGATAAAGTTTGTGGAGGTTTTTTTTTAATTGCAAATGATTAAGTTAACCCTTAAATGACAGAGGGGGGAAGGGAAAAATCTAGATGTGTTATAAGATGTTACTTTTGCAACTTTGATGAAATTTGGTCCAAAAGAGATAATGAAAAGCATGATGTTTAGTAATTATCCGTATGGTCTAACTTCCAAAAAGAGTTTTAAGTACTCATTTTTATGAATTTAGATTCATTTACCATTTGAAATTTACCAAAATTAATAATTCTGCATTTAGAATATGAAATTTGGTATGATTAATTAAAACTAAACATTCTATTCTAAAATTTTAAAAGCAAAAGTTTCAAAGGAGAGAACATCATTAGTTTCCTAAAGTAATAAGTTTTATAACACTAAGGCAATATTGAGGTCTATGTCGTTGAAAAATTCCTTAATAAACCTCAATATTGCAAATGAAATGTATTAAACAACACTAGAAGATGATCTCTCCTCCCAAGTTCAATAAGATATTAAAATTTGAAAATGTCATTTCCTAACCATGGGCAGTCACTGCTATTTGGGTGCGACCAAAATATGGTCGATTGGTCACATAGGGGTTAATGAGTTCAATTGATTGAATGTTTCAAAAGCCGGATTACTATGTAGAAACAAAAAGAAGATTCCAAGTTTCTAGCACAGAGAGATTCAAAGAAGAAAGAAAAAAAAGGTTCACAGATGACTGACTGTTGTCCCATTCAAGTGGATTTATTTATTAGAGCGTCCCTGTGATTATTGTTTCTGATAGAGCTAAAAGTTAGTCAGCAGCTGAAGTGTGTAAATCTAAACCCTCAATAGCTTTAATTTAGGGAATATCAAGTTGTTTGTCTTCTGTTGTTGTTTGTCAGGGATGATGAAAGTCTACAAAATTGCAGTTATATAATCCAATTACATAAAACACCCATTCTAGTACTAAGTGATTACAAAACACTCATATAAATTGCAAAAGATTCAAAAGATTCTAGAATATTCCAATATATTCTAGAATATTTTGATAGATTCCAAAAGATTCCAAAAAGATTCCATATTTCACTAAAATTTTGTTGATTTGGTCATTGTACTATTTGAATCAACAGAAAAGTAAGCAGCAAACTGTTGATTTTTACAAAAAAATTACAAATCAGTGAAATCGGTCATTGCAGTGCCCCGAACAACATAAATCTGTTGATTTTCTGTTGATTTGGTCATGATTTTCTAGTAGTGTTGGAATTGTGCATAAAAACATTAGAATGTTTGTAAATCTGCAGTGGCAAATAGCATCGATGATGAGGCAGTAGCGGTTGAGAACCTACACTCGGTGGATAAGAGCTACTCAAAGATGATTGAGCAAGCCCTTGCAGATGAGGGGGAGCCTGTACCCAAAATTCCTACCCCAACTGACCGAGTGACCAGGGCACGTGCAAAGGAGGTTGCCGAGGATTCACCTCCTCCGCAATCTGTGAAGAAGAAAGCCGAGAAAGTGAAGCGAAAGGCAATTGCGATGGCGAAGAAGGGGCGGAAATAGGTTCACTAGAGTTAGTATTTTTTTGTAAAGTCCAACAATGTATTGCACCTTGCTTGTGGGGTTCACTTCAACTAATGCGTTGGAGGCCTTGACCTCATTGCAAGTTTTTTTTTTCACATTTGTGGGTGTGTGCTGTTGGATATGTGGGATGTTGTTTTGTCTGCAGGTGGACTTTGTAGATTAAGTAGTGGTAAACTGGATGCGGCATGTACATGTTCAGGGTTATACATGTGCCGTACATATTATACAGGGCGTACACTTCATGACATATTGTACATAACTTGAATACATTTTGGACATTGTTCAGGACAATTTGGACACAGCTGTGGACATATTGTACATAAGTTGAACACATTTTGGACATTGTACCTAGACGTACATATTATCTAAACTAAGTGTATCAACAGTTTATGTTAGCAAGTACTTTTGTCAAATTTTGTATTAAGTATAAGAAAATACAATTTACCTAGCCTACTCTGGGCATCTATTCAACATTAAACGCCCACCAGTCTCTTAACGCATCCTCGCATATCCTCTTGGATTGAGCTGTGATCTTGTAAACAAGGCTTCCCTTAACTCTGTGGGCTGCAAGAAGCATTGGGAACTTGCAAGCTCTCATTAGATGAGCATCAACATGCGCATCAACTGCCCTATCACAAAACACGTAGGTTTTGTCACCTCTACCAAACTTTTTGTAGTATTTAGCTCGGATTACTTCATCTCCTGCACCAAAGACACCTCCCCATGGACAACTCAAAGGCTCCTCCAACATGAATTTGGGACGTTGACATTGCACTATATAATAATCGTCCCCATCTTCGTTGTCGCACTCTGCTGGAATCATGAAGTTATCACCAACGCACACCAAGTCTCCTATCTCCACGGACACTCCATCATGAATCCAGTTTGCCTCATCGTCCAACATCGCAATTTGCGGGGCTAAAGCGCCAGCACTAAAGGGATTTAGGCGCTAAACCTTCCAGTCTTGCACATGAGACGAGTTCTCACAATCATTCCAATTACTATCAATACAGGGGATACAAAAGCATGACAATTCACGAGTCCTAATAAGGGTAGGATCAGTCAAAGAAAACCCCATAATGGAATATAGATTGCTAGAGCCAGGTAATGTGCGGCATTTGATACTGCTGTCTTTATGATCAACTTCAAATTCTCCAATATTCCAAAAGACACGAGAGATCGGGTTAGTCTTAGACTGAGAGTATGTGCTAGCAACACGACTTGAATAATTTTCTTTCAAGTACTCAACAACATGCTCTACATTTTGGAGCGGTCTGAGGGGGTTTTGAATTTGCTCTGCTTGAAGCTACCTCTTTGCCACTGCACCTGCACCATCCCACTCCCCCTTCCCATGAGCTGATTCAAAGTAATTCCATCGCATCAAACACCCTCCAGTGAGCGAAGGGTACCGACCGACAAAATACATTGCCGTGGCACACTTGAATTGCGAACTGCAGCCATCACTATAGACCCAATGTTTGTCTATGGAGAGTCCAGCATCGACCACCCAATCCCAGTGCAACATTAAGCAATGCTGGACAAACGCCAAATCATGTGCCTTGTTATCCGATATATAGTAATGCGTCTACTTCATAATTTCAGCACCTTCCTTCTACATCGTGATATGAACAAGAATTGTAACGCTAGTGCTAAAATAATACATACTTTGGACTTCATTTTGGATAGCAAAAGTGTAGTTTTCCGCATAGTCTATATGGGAAACAAGAACCCCCTCATGTATATTTTTCATCATCAGTTGACATTGCTCATCTTGCCATCTTGCTCTGAAATTGTGAGTGACAAAGGTAGAGACAGTTTTCTCCATGTACGAGAGGAACTCGTGGATCGGAGTTGCTTTAAACGCCTCTCTAAGACGTTTTTCTGGTTGCCAAGTCTTTGCATGCACTCCAACTTCGTAGTACTCAAAACACTTCCACTTCAACAAGAATGACTGAGAATCCAATAATTCTAATCGACAAAACTTAAACAAATGAAATCCACATTCTGAACAATCACCCATGATACACTCTAACCTATTCCACCTCTCATACTCTCCCTTAGGACAAAGGCAAGCTTCCCACATGGAATTTATGTGTTTGAAGACACGTTCATGTGCATGGCAACCAATCCCATCCTTTTCGTCTGCACATACGACACACAGACAGTTGCAATTTGTTGAGGTATGAAACCCCCTGAACTTATCCCTGAGAGTCATCAACCCAGCCTTCATCATGTCCATCTCCACATGATATATGCAGCAACATGTATTCCTCTCTTTCAATTTCTTCACCCACCATGGCTTCAACCTCTCAAATGCCCTCTGTTGAATATTGCATTCAGGGTGCGCTTCCATAAAATGTAGAAAGAACGATGTCTGTAGAAGAAACGGAGGCAACTACAATATGTTAAATTTGAGTAGATAATTAGTATACAAGATATTCAACGTAAATATACGGTACAAAGTGTTCATAAGTAATGTATTCTAGTACAAATGAGGATCAGTGTCTGTAGTTGATGTACTCTACTTGCTACGCGGTAGAAGAGTAGTACAATTACTATACCACTTGAGTACATAATTAGGATACCAGATATACAAAGTGTACTTGAGTAAGGCACTGTAGTCTAAACTAGCTAGTGTCTATACTTGGTATACTCTAAATACTTCCAGGTAAAACGGTAGTACAATCAATACTTTATTTCAGTACATAATTAGCAAACATTACATACAAAGTCCAAAAAGAGTACTCGGGTCCATACAAATTTAATTTTAGTACAAGGCACGGACGATGAATGTACATAGTGAACTCTAAATACGTAGAAAGCATAAACAATAGTTAAATAAATACTATGTGCAGGATTGAAAGTACAGCGGATGATATGACATTGCATGGAGTATAAAAGAAGACTCCATGGTAGGAAATAGGTATGTTACGCAAAAGCAGATAGGACATAGTATAATCACAAATGCAAGCCCTTTTTGTACAAATAATACAGTCACGAAAACCACATACTTAGAGTTGAAACTGAGTACCGCATGTTTATGGATCCAAAAGGAACACACGGACGACTATTTACACTACTGTAATAGAAGTGCGCGCATCAATGAATCCAAAGTGTACGAAATGCAATAGAAAACTTACTTGCGTCTCACAGAGGTAATGGGTTGGGTGAGGCGGAAGCCAAAGATTCCACCCCTACTCTGTGCCTAACAATGTCCATCTTGTTGGGCGAAACTTTTGTTTGCACCTATCACCATTGCAACACACACTGTTTCACGTAGTCTGAGAGACCCGCCCTCTTCTGTCGAGATAAACGTAGCTTCGGGAGAAGTCCTTACAAATGAACCTCAGGCACTTTTCTTTTCATGGCAATGCTAATACTCTCTTTGGTAGTGTCCAAAACTCTAGATATCGCATTCACTCCAACGCTACACCCGGAATTGACGGCCGCATCTAAAAGAGCTGATTTTCGAGCCAATAGATCATGGGAGTTGGCAATCTTCACTAAACCAAGTTCATGCTTGAAATTGTCAATGAATGCGTCCCTAGCTCGTGCATCCTGTGGACGGTGGTAACAGTCAGGCAAGAAGGGAGAAATAGAGCAGTGACGCAAGACCCTTTCTATAACATCTCTTCGCCCAGCTAGATTAGGACACTCTTACAACTCTTGAACAATGGCTTGACATATTTTGAGCGAAATTTTATTGCTCTTCCTCATTGTCAAAGACGGAGCTACAATCTGTTCGGCTGAATCATGGGTCAACACGCGTGGCTTTGCGACCCTCTCCCTATCACAAATCCTCTGGCATTGTTTTCTTCCTCGAGCTGCGGTTGCAGTAACATGGCGTTGCGACTCAAGATCTGCAAGATCTGCTTCCCGTTGAGCTGGATCTGGGCGACTCAATCCCTCTCGTACCCGCCGTCTCTTTGCAGTGTTACCCATCCCCAAAACCTACTGAGGAAATCAACATTCAATCCTAAGCACAGCAATTGTGACCCCAACAACTTCAAAAGCCGTCTCCATAAACTCCTAGAGCAACCATGCACGGCCAGAATAACGACTCAAGAGAGATTCGAACCGAATGGATCTAGGCTGAGGACTGAGGACTAAGGGACGGCGCAAAGGGAAGCGCTGCCTCGACTTGGTTTTGCGGGGCAGCTGGGCAGATGCAAGCGCCTCCGTCTTCTTGCTTTTCTCGCTCGGCGTCCACAAATCCCGGTCACTGCAAACGTTCGTGGCCAACCACGTCATCACCAAAGAGTACAAAAAGTACTCTCGCCACTGGAAGTACAAGCAACTGGCAGCCATGCGCAAAAATAGAAATTTCTGATAGAGAGGTTTTTTCGTTAAATTGGCGGTTAGCCATCCTAGAACTGCTTCCAATCTTCCAGAATCTACTGCGAAAATAATAAAAAGTCAAAATTTTGCACCTTTTCTTAATTGCAAAAAAACTTTGGTGTATTATATAGATCTATGAAATATGAAGAATGCAACCACAAGAAACTTTATTCCATCCAAAAAGGAGTAGTGGTAGGTATCTACTAGCAAGTAATAACTAAATAAATAACTAAAGAAATTTTGCATAAGTCATTGATGTTTATGAATCTTCAAGTATTGATGGACATAGGAAATACAACAAATCTGAAAAAAATAAGGTGTAAGATGTGGTAATTTGAAGTACAAAGTCATGTACTTGTACATTTGTACTTTGTGACACCCCAAAGTACAAGGTCTAGTGTACACTCACCCACTTAGCGTTCTCTGGAGGCAACACGTACAACTCAATTGACGTTGTCAGTAGCAATCTTTAGCATAAGAAAGATCTTGAGCAAATATAAAGGGAGCTATGATGATCTATTTCAAATTACTCTGCTCCATGTTATTAATATAAGCATCGCTTGCAATGTGCATGATTGTAGCCTCCATTGTGCCTCGGCCGTCAACACATTTTGTGATGTTGTCGTTTTCGTTTACTTATTATCTTTAATCATGTTCACCGTTTATAGATTTGGAAGATTAATTAATTATCAAGCTTCATCCTTGGTTCATTATGGCTTCAGTACAGGCTACCAACTTTCTCAACACGATGCTCAACTATCAGTGAATAGCGTCCTCAATGTTCATGCAGTTGTCATTTACAGAAAGCGGACTATTTTGGCAATTCCAGCAATACATTAGCATCACCTTACCTGTCACAAGAGTTCTTTTAGTATACCATGGCCACCGTCTTTGAAATTTAGTCCTTCAATGTCCACATTGTTTTGATCCTGCGATATAATTAGAAAAAAAATTACTTTACTAGTATGTCAGAATGGTCAACAGATGTTTTTAACGTGGTTGTCCCTGATAAGAGAACTCTCATTTCCTTCCCACTTCTTTCCGTGACAGTACAAACATCCCATGCAGTGCAGAATGGCTGCGATTCATTTCGAAGGTGATGAAGTCCCTCTAGTTGTTCCCGTAGGCGATGAGGAGTTTGTAAGGGTCCCCGCTAATCTCCTCACCATCCGTTTTGGAATTGCAAAAACCTCTAGCATGCTGACTGAAGAAGTTTTAGAGAGTTACGGAATACTGAAAGAGGCTGTCCTACAGGCTAGATGTGAGGATCGCGATGGCTATTACTGGCTCCTTCACCCTGGTCAGTATAGAGCGTATGGTATGACACCGTCTCAGTTAGCGGCCTCCACTGAGATCCTAGTTAACAACTCTAATACTTCTACTGTAGAAGCTCCGGTTCGTGCCACGCAGTGTTCTCAAACCCCCCATACTTCTCGATCAGTTGCTGAAATCATGTTTAAGCTCCGCAAAGTAAAACAAGAGCACCTTCCTGCGATTGTAGAACTCTCTAGCAAATCGGAAGGAGAGACACTTGCCCAGTGTAGATCTAATGAAGGAAAGACATTGAATCCATTCCTGCTTCCTCATCAGTCCACTTATCGCACACCATGTACAAGTCCATCTTCCTCCTCTTTGTCTTGTCCTCCTCTCTATCCTGCTTCTTCTGATTCTCTCAGTATCATGCAATGTCTGAAACAAATGCATTGTATTCCCGGCTGTCGAAACGAATTGGTCCAGATTGATTTTGACGCCAATGAATATCAAAAGGTTCAGTTCCTGCCGCCCACGTTTGATAGGGATGTTGTTTTTGAATTGCGTGCGTGTAGTGGTAGTGTTCATTCCTCGAGTGCCAAGAGCATGGAAGGAATGGACAATTGATATGATGGTCATGCTTGGACGCGCACTCTCACTTCTAATATTAACAATAATTTGGGGCTTAAGTTCAAAAGGTCGACGTGCGTAGGCCATCTTTGTTGTGAAAACGCTAACTGTGATTATCTAAAACGCATTTCTAAGAAGAATGAGACTGAATGGACGGGTACAACCATAAATCCATTCTATGTAGGTTTGGACCCGCAGTTAGATTCGTCTTTGGTTTGCAGGGTCTGCAAATCGATTCCATCTTGTTTTGCTATGTACCCAGCGCGTATCTATTATGTGCTCAATGTTGTAGATAGGACGAGAGCATGCATCTATTTAGGACACCATCGCCACCCTGTAGAAACTGGCCAATGCCGGGAATCTATGGAGACCATCACGGGCATGATTGCGTCAGTACTTTAGAAGACACCAACGGCAAAGAATTGTGCTATTGCATTAGCAGCAAGCACGGGTTCACGGATACCTTCTTAGTCCATGCTGGACCGGGTCCGAAGGAGATGCTTTGCGGGGCGGAATAGGATGAGGTCATGGACAAGTTTCGCATGCTGAGCTCTCCAAACGTTTGAAACATCATCGCATCCTTTCGCGCATCTGCCAAAGATAAAGGCAAAATTGGCAGGATTCTGGAAATGAAGAAGGTGGCAAAGATGGAGTACATCTACGACAGCATCTTCTCCGGTCAAAGGCAAGAGAAAGTGTACCTGTTCAAGATGCTCATGGACGGTCCCGGTAGTGAAGTTGAACTCGTGGGCCGAATGCAGCTGGGAGGAGACCTTCAGAATTGCTTCATTATGTTCGATCACGTGAAGCGAGTGAAGCCTTGGACAACGCTGGCTTGTCACGTCTACGAGTCTACGTACTGCACAGTCATGAAAATTGCGGTTTGTGACATGCAGACCGAAGGTACGGATGGCCAAGTCATTTTCTGGAAATGCCTAAACAAAGTGATGGCTAGAAATGGTGTTCCTGAACCTAATTTCAAAGGATTCATGTGTGATAGTGCACAAGCTAATTTCAATTCGGTACGCATTGTTTATGGATCCGGAGACCCATCCGTGGTTATGGTGGACCGGAAGAGGACGTGCTTGTTTCACTGGTCTACAAGCATGCACAAGCATACAAAGAAACTAATTGCAACAAGCTTCTGGAACCAGCACATCACGTTGTGCAGAGAGTACAAGGCTGCTACCTCGATGGCTGAGGCGGATTTGATGTATTAAAAGCTTCGGACATGGTGGTATTCTTCCGGAGCAGCAATTGAAGATGCAATGCAGGATCATGAGATCTGGGAGCTCCAAGAGGCTGGTTTCCACCTTCAATCTACGACTCCGCTCTCGACACGGCGCCTCTTCGCAGGATCTAAGCTCTTTGAAACGGTGTTGTGGACTCATCCGAAACCTCCAAATTCTGATCGTGTCCCTACCATTCGGAGCGGCAAGAGCGTGCGCCGCAACCCCAAAGCGCCCGCAGAAGCTCACTGAAACCAATGGGAGAGCGCCCACAACGTCAAGGCAACAATTGTCCGAGTGAACCTTCTTCCGTATCCGGGTCTAGGAGCAATCGTTGTCCTACAATCTGGAGTCGAGCCGACTACGAACACTTACAACATTACACTCTGCAATTTTCCAGCTTGTACATGCCCGCATTATCACAACATGACTTCTTCTGCAATTGGAAGGCGTGGTATGTACGTCAACTGCAAGCACCTTTACTATGTCTTTCGCTT
Organism: Pohlia nutans; assembly: GCA_022496805.1. Lineage (NCBI taxonomy): Eukaryota > Viridiplantae > Streptophyta > Bryopsida > Bryales > Mniaceae > Pohlia > Pohlia nutans. The sequence goes on along the minus strand of CM040106.1, from coordinate 3,504,757 downwards.
CTTTTGCAAGCTAGACTACAAAGTGGACACTTTTATCCGTGCCCCCATTCTAAGCATGGACGAGGTCCAGCAGATTCTGGTAGCTACTGGGATTATCAAGATTCCTTACTGCCAGATGCCATGTTTTGTCGTAGCCCCCTAAACCCAAACTGAAGATTGGTTAATAGACTGCTGAGGTTGTTTTGCGGTTTAGGGGGATAGTAGAATCATAGATTTCTATTATAGAGTACAACACTATAAGTTATAGTTGATTGGAGTTATTGCCTACTTATTTTGACGAATTGATCATTTGTTCGCAAAAAAACTTAAAAAATATTCTACTGTATGTTAGACCAATTATATCCATTTCTACTGGTTTGCCCAATGTTTTCCAGATTGACTGCAAAATTTAACATTCTTTAGTGCAAATACACGGTCTTAGGTGCAGCGGTCATAGGTCCCATAAAATTACTATGAATAGTAAAATTCTATTTTTAGAAATATTTTTTCAAAAAATAAAGTCTAAACTTTAATTTAGCAAGATTTTATGCTCTTCGCTCTCCAAATCACGGCTCTCTATTCTTACGCTCTCCATTCTACGCACGCACGGTAGCGTCGTTGCGTCCTTTGGATTGTTTAATGCAGAGACGTATTCTACATTGGTGCGAGCATGATCACGCACCCAGCCAAAATTCTTCGACAAGTGTAGAAGGAGTCACGGGCAAGGATTTGATTATTTCAGCATGGATTTGCTTCTAATACGCTACGCATCCAGCCATCTCCTCAGAGCATCTCCTGTTGCGTGCCATGCCAGTCTTCCAGAACTCAACATATTTTGCAATGCCATTCTTTATGTAGCTTTGCTTCTCCATGCATTCAGTGGCCCTCGCTTGCTCCTTCTCAACATTCCACTTCCTAGAATTGACCTCGACATCTCTCTACAATGGCTTAAAGGGAACAGGAGCAGGGTCACCAAATGGCAGTTCAGGTCTCCCTTGGTCGTCGGCGGTCCACATTTTGACCGCAGGCCCAGGAGGAAGCTACGATAAATCAGTCGCTCGCGGTTTATATCGCATGACAGGCCAGCCACGATCATCTCCGTCCTCTTCAACGTAGAACTTGAAGAGGTGCTTATCGCCGAGTCCGACAATCTTGTTAATACCATGATGGTGGAAGTCCTTCACGTACGACTTGAAATCAACAACTTCTTGAACAAATTTGGAATGAAGGCCACCATCTTCAAGGAGTCTATGAAAGCCTTTATGAGATCTCTAAGGACGTATGTATTCTTCCTCTAGATAAGCTTGAAGAGATAGTTGAAGTGCGCTTCAATATCCTCATGAGTATGACCCACAATCAAGAATCTGACGGTCACTTCGTTGAAGATGCGTCGAGTTGTTAACAATGAGCAGAAGGCCATCAGGAAACGATTTTTGTTATCTTTTGCTGAATTCTCAAGTTGCAGAAATAGCTTCCTGGGTAGTGGTACCGGTGGGCGTCGAGGGCACGGTGGTGGCGTGGGATGACCCGAAGCAGGAGGAATGGATGACAAACACCTTGACTTTCCGTGTAGGAGAGCCTGGAAGAAACTATTCTCATGAGGAGTAGGAAACAGTTCACCAAGAATGAGACCACAGTGAACGAGTCAGTCGAAGAAAGCTGGAAGCGTATCGGCGGGCAGCCGATATATACTCAAACGCTAATCTCAGACATCCAAAGAAAGAAATTCAGGGACATGCAGAAGTCCGTACACTTAGAGGAGTAGGAAGAAACTTACGGGACTTTGAGACAGGTGGTTGCTCCAAAGCTCGCAATAGCTGACACAAAGAGGAAATAGTGAAGTTGGAGTCGCCCGGCCAGAGTGCTGTCAAATAATGTGCGTACGCATCGTCACCATGGCCATGCGTCAACATGCTAGTGCAATAGATGGGAATCTTGCCAAGTCCTGCAGTGGCTTTGATGATACGTTGCATTCTGGGAATAGCCGTCTTGCTTGTGTCCATCTTGTCGTGAATAATACAGAGAAACTCAGACGGATTCTGCACAGATTGAGCACTCCAACCGGCGTATATATTTCGATGCGCTTGTTGCACTTCGAGAAGTCACACTTGAGAAAGTCGCACTTCGAGAAAGTCACACTCGGTGCACTTCGAGAAGTTGCTCCCAACAGCTTTGACTTCGACATTCTTGAAGTGATTCTTTCGGAACTGACTAATGGTGGATTGCGAGACAGGCCTACGTTTCCACTTTTCATTCACCTAGAACGCGACCACTATGGACGAGTCAGTTCGTGATTGCAGAATATGTATCGGCCGGTAGCCGATATTGGCTGGTGCGACGACTAGAAGGCCACGAGGAGTTGACAACATTTATTCAGGAAAAGTGAGTTGGACCGTATCGGCCGCCAACCAATACAGTGCCAGTGGCAGACAAGTACAATCGAGTGCCTTCGGGTGAAGCAGTCGTGGTACTCACAAAGTTAACCTGCTCTCGCATGTGGTTCCAATTCATGGCGGACGACACAACCTTCAAATTATCCACTCGTTTGCTCGCGACGAGTCTAAACTCATTTGACATCTTGTCAAAGTTCTCATCAATGATTTTCTGTAAGGTTGCGTGGGCTTGAATTGTGTGGGGACGAGGTCGAACAACTCCAGAATTACAGTGAGACCCGCTAACACATCCGCCCACCGGAGCATTCTTGTACACGTGGTATGCGGATTTTGAGACTCCGTGAATGACTTACCATACTTTCTCACAGACATCAACATTGGCAAGAGCGATAAACCTCCTTCCCCTCAACGGACCTGGATGAAGCTGACACTGAACAGCGTAAGTAGTCTCCCTCCTTGCCTCAAATGAGGAGGCAAAGAACTTTTGGCGGAGATTCCTAGTCTCCTCCCAAGGAAACGTCATACAACACCTATTCCTACAGCAACCTTGTGAGCTGACCTTCCAAACCACCACTTCCGATGTCTTATGCTTCAGTTTGGATATGGGAGTGAGATTCTTGGGCAAGAACTTGCGACGCACTGAGCGGTTAGGATTCTTGGGAATTTCATAGAATCCTCTATCCTCAGATTCGACCATATTTGCAGCATTAAAGTAGAGCGTGACGATCTCGGATAGTAGTTGCCCACCTTCTAATCTAGTACGGCTCAATGGCCAGAGCATAATGGTCATCTCAAGGGACTCGTGCTCGGACACAAACATAACACCCACGTCGATATCGCCTAGAATGTTCTCATCGCAAGCCTCCTCAAGAAGGCAAACTTGAATCATTGCTTGGCCAAACACTGTCTGATTCTCGTTGAGGAGCTCACAGTATTTATGCCTCCAGAGGTGGCGATCGGGATATGGCAACCGGACATCACGACCAACAGCGGCGCTATCGCCAGCTGCACTTGCGACACTTTGTCCTCCTGTAATGTCACTGCCTCCATTGTCATCTCTGAAACTAGAGCTATTCCCAATCTCACGAGGCAGGTCATGATCATCACTAACATCATCAAGGTCATGGCCATTCTCTAGGTTGGGCCGTTGCAACTCCGTAGCAGATCCCAAGGACGAACCACGCCCACAATCGAGGGGACGCTCGCCTGCATGAGCATTTCCAGAGCTGCCACAGCCTTCTCCGGGAGGGGAATCATTTGTGCGTACAACATGGCTAGCATCCTGGTCGACCTCCTTCGAACACGGATGTATTGGCTGGCAGCCAACACCACAACGCACCGGTGCAGAAGGGTCCGCAGGCCTGACGTTGTATCCACTCCACAAGACGTAGTGACCAAGGCATTTCTAAAGACAGTTAGAGAATTGTCGTCGCAATAAGCTGTGAGCTCACGGAAGTCACAGTGGACAGTGATCCACCTCACCATGACAAAGAAACTGTGCGGGACTAGGAAGCCCTCCCAACTCCCTTTGGGTGAGCACTCAACGATGACACCGACTCCAACACATCGGAGGTCGGCTCCATCACTATAAAGAAGTGTGACCGCCATGTTCACTGAGAGCATCAGAATTTGGTCGATGGGTATCTCCTCTGCCATCAGATGTATCGTCTGCCGGCCGATAGGAGTGCAAACAGCGTCAATTTCCTCCGCAAAGGGTCTGACGAATCTCTCTTTCCATACAATGCTCTTTCCCACACTTTTACTTAGGTATTTGACGTCTTCAACTGTGAACGGGAGGATCATCTCAATAGAGTCCGATACATCCAGCACACGCACACTCAAAAGTATCAGATCTCGAGAGACTACCCGATTTATAACAGCACGTCCGGCATAGTACAGGCCGGCATGAGTGAGTGCAACAAAAACGTCTTTTGCCATCTTCCATCGACTAGAGCCACCATTCTTCAAAGATGAAGCAATAGGCTCTAAGTCCATCGCAGCTGCAAATGACCTCTTCATACTAGTATCGACTGGCAGCTGACAGAGGAGAGTGTCAGACGGTAAGAGTAGAAATTTATAGTCTACCAAGTGTATCGGCTGATAGCCGATATTGGAGGACGTGTGATTGCACGATTTATGATTCAGGCGGTTCCGATTGTATCGACTGGCAGCCGATAGCAGAGAGCGTGTGTTTGAAGGATAGATGATTCAGACGCCTCCTAGTGTATCGGCTGGCAGCCAATGGAGGAGTGAGTACAAGTTCAGAAATCCACGTAGAGTATCGGCTAGCAGCCGATAATTGAGATGATATGATAGTGAAGATACTGAATAGGGACCTAAAAACTGCTCTAGGTTGGCGTATGCTAGGAGTAGAATAGATTTGAAATCTGCTTGATGTATTGGCTGCTGGTAATCGGGGTATTGGCTGGCCTCCGATACTGAATAGAGCAATGACCTTATAATTAGGAGACCAGAATCCAGATTAGGTCAGCGATTAGGAGAGTGCATCAAAGGTAAACATGAATGAAAAAACCTACAAATTAATGGAGATGTTGTTATCAGTTCAAGCACAGAGTAGAAAAATGCAGAGCTACAGCATCAACCTAAGCAAATCAAGCACGGAACACAAAGAAATCTGAGCAAAAATGGAGCCTCTTGCCCATAGTACTGAAGTCCAAAACAAGATTGCGAGAGTGAATGAGGGAGACAAAGGCTTCCCTCTACCAAGTGCGCGCCACTTCAAGAAAATTTTGAGTTGCATGCATCTTCTTGAATGCAATTGAATGTGACGTGCGTGCATTCTTGGGTGGATGGAATTGTTGAGGATGGATGAAGTAGACTAGGCGTAGGGAAGGCCAGGAATGGATGGATGGATGTGACATGTGACGTTTCGGCGGCTGTTTGAAGTGATTGCAAAATCACTCGAGTGGCGGGAGAGAGGCAGGGGGGGTCAGTCTCTCATCCTCCCTCACTATCCTTCATTCTTGAGTTTTTTTTCTTGGCTCTCTCCTCTCTCTGCTCTCCCTGCTTTCCCTCTCTCCCTCACTACTGCCAGCCGATAGTTTTTTTGCAATTTTGCTCCCTACTCTCCCTGCTCTCCCTCTCTCACTCACCGCGCTCTTCATCAACCGACAGCTATCGAACGGCAGCCGACACCTTTGTTTGTGAAGCCAATACTTTTGATTGTGCAACCGACAGCTATCGGACGGCAGCCTACAAGAACACGTGCAGCTTCTACTGCAAGCTGTGATCAGCCGACATGCAAGTTGTGACCAGCCGATACAAAATGTCGTCCAGGGCATCCACTCTCAGGTAAGATCATAATTTGTGTTGTCGCAATGAGCATTGTTGTATAGGCTGGCAGCTGATAAATGTGATGTATGTCGGCTGCCAGCCGATAACCCGCTATTGCCATGTCCTTGAAAGTGCATGCGGTTGAATAGTTATTGGCTGGCAGCCGATATACACTCACTGGTGCGGCTGTTGAGATATTTAGAACAGGAGGGGCATGCGTAACTAAATAATGTTAATGTAATCTGAATGTTGCAATGCATGTCCATGTTTGTCTCTTATCGGCCAGCAGCCAATAAGGTTGCCTCGAATGTATCGGCCGGCAACGGACATAGATTAAAACTCTGCTTTTGATTGCAGAAAACCTCCTGTGCTGCACAAACTGCTTGGTGACCCGCTTGCAAGCACACCGGTTTGGGCTGGGGACATCAAGCCTCGAGTTGTGTGGTGGAGAAATAAAGCTATCCAAGAGTGGGGCCTCTCCTGGCGTGCTGAGGAAGGCAAGCGAGTTGAGATTGCCTGCTCCACCAATGTGAATGGCTGCATGATTCCGGGACATGGCTCAGTTATGGCGATTTATGGCTAAGGCAGCTATGTGGACGTCATGATTTGCCTGATGCCAATCAATAACCCCGATGGTCAGGAGGACTACGTCGTAGTATCGCTTCCGTGGAGTAAATGCACAGAGGCTGTGTGCAGGGAAGAAGAAAAGTCAAAAGGCATGATGTTTTCTCGCGAAAGGAATACCCCAGCGAGCCTCAAGGACTTCCTCAACTGCAGGGAGGAGCTCAACAAGAAATGTATGGCTAAGAACCTGAAAATCAAGGCAACGTTGAACAAAGGGAAGGGTCCAGAGATTCCTGCCAAGAGGATAAAGATGAAAGCCTCAAAGAAGAAGAGCGCTACTGTTGCTGCAGCAGCACCCGCTCCTTTATCAGGTCTAGAGGCTATCCTTGCGACGTGCGAAAGGAGTAGCAAGAAGCGCAAGAGTAAAGCGAAGCCAAAGAATGAGACGGTTCTCCTCTCCTTGGACGACGCATTGGCGCCGGCCAACAAGCTGTCCAAGGACGATGAGGTGGAGGCCATCTACAAGGCACTCGATGTTGTTGAAGTAGAAGATGTAGGTTAGTGTTGCTAGAAGCCAAAGGGGATTGGGTGGAAATAATAATGTGTAGGAGAGGGGTCAAAGCATGGGTTGATCTTAAAGGCCTCTAGCGGTGAGTTATCCCATATAGGTTGTCATGCACACCTCCCAGTGTATACCTCTTAAGGAGGGAAGCTCTTGAGTAAAGATCATCTCTTTCTACGCATTCCTTGTGTTTGTGTATGTGCCTTGTGCATTCCTCTATCACCTTCAATAGGTTATGGGCCCACTCATGTGTGTTGCGTGAGTGTTGGATTGCATTGAGGCGTTTTGTTGGAGGTCGTTGTGGAAGGGGCTGATTTGGAGCTTTTGGGAGCATTTTATTTTTGGAGCTTTTTGGAGGAGTATTGTCTCTTGGAGGTGCGCATGGGTTGAAGTTGCACATTGGAGCACTCTTCTTGGTCAATCTCTTCTTTTGGTGCTTTAATTTTTTGATTCCAAACCCTTTTTGTAAGTGGAACATTGTTTTGTTCAATTTGGTGCACTTGTAAGATTGCAAGTGATTTGTGAGGTGTTGAGGCTCTAAGGGAAGAGTCTACAATCTGATTTTAGTGATTGGGCACTTGGAAAGAGGTGTTGCATGTGTTTCATGCCCTCGGAATGCTCAAAATTTCATGTGGAGTTGTTTAATGCACTTGGGAGCACAAAGGTGCGGTTTTGGGCAATTCAATGCAATATAATTCGGGTTTTGAAGGGCTTATGTGAGTCTATGAGCATCGATTTAGTGCTACTGAGGGACACAAAGGTGTCGATTAAGTGCATTGAGCAATTGGAAACACTAAGGTGTTGTTTTGAGGCAATTGGAGTAGTGGAGAGCTCCATTGAGTGATTTGAGGTATTTTGGTGAACTTCTTGGCAATTTGAGTGTTGAAAGGTGTGTGAAGAGCACAAAAGTGCTGATTTGAGGTTTAGAGTTGTTGTAGAGGCATTGGAAGCACAAAGGTGCTACATTCTATCAAAAATCATAAAAACAAGTGTCCTTTTTGAGTTTGAGGGTTGATTTGAGTGGGGAGACGTACATCATGGCATCTTATGAGGGTGAGGGTCCCGAAGTGGTGGACAAGTTTGATGGGGTGAATTTCCACTTGTGGAAGTTCAAAATGGAGATGGTGATGGCCGAGAAGGACTTGTGGGAGATTGTAGGCGGTTGTGAGAAGTCGGCTAATTCTACTTCGGACCCTCGCGCTATGCAAGCATACATGAGGAGGGAGAAGAAGGCATTTGCAATATTGGCTCTCAATCTCTCGGATTCACAACTTGCGCACATCCGTTCTTGCAAGACACCCTCGGAAGCATGGGCGAAGCTTTGCGTCATTCACGAAGCGAAGATTTTAGCCAAGATTTTGTTTTTGAGGTGCAAGTTCTTGACCATCAAGATGGAGAAAGAAGAAGACAAGTTGGAGCACATCAACAAGGTCAAGGCACTCGCGAATCAACTCAACAGTGCGGACGTGACCATTTCGGATGGGGAGATCGTGATGTCGCTTTTGGAGAGTCTACCACCCTCATTTGAGTATTTCATTGTGGCTATGGAGACGAGGCCCATTTCCGAACTCACATTGGACTATGTGACATCGCGGTTGTTGCACGAGCTTTCGCGGCGAAAGGAGAATGAGTCTCATGGAGATAGTGCGGCTCTTATGGCAAAGCAATCCAAGAAAGGAGCTTTAGCGAGGTGCTTCTATTGTGGCAAGAAGGGTCACTTCGCAAAATATTGTTTCAAACGGAAGTATAATGAGAAGGGCGAGAGTGCCAACAACACAAAGACACGTGACTATAATGATGAGTATGCTTTCACCACAAGATATGTCACTCGTGATGTAAGCATGACTGATGATGATTACGAATACGCAAACATGGCAGGTCACGTATCATGCAACGGTAGTGTGAGTGATTGGATTGTAGATTCGGGTGCCTCGAGCCACATGGCACCCGAAAGGAGTTGTTTTCATTCCTATCATCTTATTTTGCCAAAGAGAGTGATTTTGGGAGATGACACGGTGCTTGAGGCCAAGGCGCATAGGTTGATGTCAGTGGACACAAAGAAGATTATTCGATCGTGCGATGTGACGTTTTGTGAGGAGTCTACGGCAAAGCCGCATTTGGAGGATGGTCCAAGTCGAAGATGTAGAGACGTAATTGTGGACACACCCTCCAAATCTCCTATTGTTGATGTTGGCGATAAAGATGAAGGTGAGAAGGATGGCAAGTTGGAGGATCTATCGAGTTCGAGCACCAAGAACGACAAAAAGGAGGTGCAAATGGAGAACGCACTTTCAAACAATCGGCGATATCCCGAAAGAGTGCGCAAGCCACCCGAAGGGTGGTGGAAGATCTTTCCTCCTAGTGATAACGAACATGCGAAGGTGGCGTTATCGGATGGACCATCAACTATTCGTGAAGCATTGCAAGGTGAAGATGCGGTCAAGTGGGAGCAAGCTATGCAAGAGGAGTATGAGTCGTTGATTGCTAATGGCATATGGGAATTGAATCCCATTACCAAGGGTCGCAACTCCATTGGTTGCAAGTGGGTGTTTCGTTCAAAGAGAGATGCTTCTGGTGATGTGGTGCGCTACAAGGCAAGGCTTGTGGCAAAGGGATTTGCGCAAGATCAAGGCGTGGATTTTCATGAGACGTTTGCTCTCGTGGCCAAGTTCATGACCATTCAATGCATTCTTGCAATTAGAGCGGCCATGGATTTGGAAATTCATCAAATGAATGTGAAGACGGCATTCTTGAATGGCGATTTGGAGGAGGACATTTATATGGTGCAACCCGAGGGATTTGTACAAGAAGGTAAAGAGGATTATGTTTGCAAACTCAAAAAGTCATTGTATGGGTTGAAGCAATCTTCGAAGTCATGGTATCAAAAGATTGACACATTTCTTGTGCAATGCGGGTTCACTAGAAGCATTGCGGATCATAGTTTGTATTTCATGCAAGAGGGTCAACATGTTGTGATTGTGATCATTTATGTCGATGGCTTGATCATTCTTGCAAGCCTCATGAGTTCAATGGAGGCGCTCAAAGCCATGCTTGAGAAGGAGTATGAGATGTGCGACCTTGGCGAGTTGCATTTTTTTTTGGGAGTTGAGTTTGTGAGGGATAGGGCAATGCGCACTATCACATTGAGCCAAGGCAAATACGTGTTGGATGTGCTCAAGCGATTTGGGATGGAGGATTGCAAGCCCATTGCAACACCATTAAATGTCATTTCCAAGCTCGTGAAGCTTACCAAGGAGAAGTATTTGGCGGAGGCTCAATCGATGTCGGAAGTGCCATACAAGCAAACGGTGGGGTCGTTGATGTATGCGATGATCGCTACAAGGCCGGACCTTGGATATCAAATTAGCGTGGTGAGTCAATACATGGCAAGATCGGGCTCAAAGCATTGGATGGCGGTGAAGAGGATCATGCGTTACTTGAAGAAAACGATTGATGTGAAGTTATGCCTCGGTGGCTTTGACATTGTATTAAGCGGTTATTGCGATGCGGGCTACGCGGGAGACATGGACTATCAAAAATCTACCACGGGCTATATGTTCAAGGTTGGATCGGGTGCGGTATCGTGGAATAGCAAGCGGCAACAAACCACGGCCACGTCTACCGTGGAGGCGGAATACATTGCGACAATCCAGGCTACGAAGGAGGCCATTTGGTTAAGACAACTAATGGCGGATGTGGGTTGTGCACAAGGGGAGGCTACTACGATCATGTGTGACAACCAAGGAAGCATTTCACTTGCAAAGAACCCGACACATCATTCACGCACAAAGCACATTGATGTGCAATACCACTTCATTCGGGAGAATTTGGAGATGGGAGTTATACGGTAAGAGTATTGTTCAACGGAGCACATGATGGCGGATGTGTTGACAAAGGGTCTTGCACGAGATCGACATGAAAAACTAGTAATAGCATATGGACTTAAAGGCTTTGGCTCTACGCAAAGTGGGAGTCTTGAAGTAGAAGATGTAGGTTAGTGTTGCTAGAAGGCAAAGGGGATTGGGTGGAAATAATAATGTGTAGGAGAGGGGTCAAGGCATGGGTTGATCTTAGAGGCCTCTAGTGGTGAGTTAACCCATATGGGTTGTCATGCACACCTCCTAGTGTATACCTCTTAAGGAGGGAAGCTCTTGAGTAAAGATCATCCCTTTCTACGCATTCCTTGTGCCTTGTGCATTCTTCCATCACTTTCAATAGAGGCTGAACTGTCCCGTTTGTTTCTTTACAACTAGCATCGCCTTCCTAGTGTCATCCCTTCTGATAGGCTGCACATCCCTTCCGACACGTTCTAATAGCGCAGGATTGCAAAGGAGCGCTTGTCGCAGGTTAGTGCTTTATTCATTATTCGTATGCCAGTTTGGCCATTTCTTGGTATCGACTGCCAGCTGACATGATTGCAAGCACTTGCAAGCGGTATGAATCTAACTATGCCTGCCATTGTTGTCAGGTCAAGCAAATATACAAGGGATATGGATGCATCAGGAAGAAGTCAGAGATCCATGTTGTTCCCTTGAAGAAGAGGCCCTTGATGGACAAGGACGGCATTGATATTGTTATGGACATTATGCCGGCGGAAGGATCCAAGGTGGTGGTTGACGGTGTTGAAGTTGATTGGTGGAATTCGCCTGATGTCCATTGGTACGTTGTAGGGAGGCAACACACCGTCACAGCTTGCCGCGACCTTGCCTAAGAGCTCCCTATAGGATCAGAGGCTCGGAAGGACCTGCTAGAGTTCGAAGTCATTCCAGTGTATAGTCGGGATCAAAAAAAGCTCATCCGCGTCTCTAACGCTCTCAACCTCAATATTGTGGAGAGAGTGGTAAAGGAGAACTTCCGCTCGTGGACGGTAGCAAGCCTGGTGTGATTTCATGGCTGCCAAGGACCCACATCACGAAGACATATCTTGTTTTAACACTTTGTGTCTGGGACTGCGATTTCAAGAAGCTTGCAAAGGAGATTATAGCATAATATTCATTAAAATGAGAGAATTCCAGAATAATGAGAGTTCAAAAAGTCTAAAATCAACCCAAATTGAACCACTAACCATTCCAAATATAGGTTGAAACACAAGAAGATGGACACAGCGAAGATCAAATAGAGTACATTTAATAGAAGTGAGCAATATAAGATTACAGATGTGACATCTATTTATAGTAATTATAAAACGAATATACATTTTTTGGGTGTTTGTATTACAGGACGGTAATCCAATTTTGATAATGTCTCATAATGCTAGGAAAAAGAATGAGTGAAGCCTAAAATCCTATATAAAAACATGAGCTCCACGTACTTTTTTAAGTCTCTATAGTAATCACAAATAGAATGCCTAGCGGTTTCTAGGGTTGCGATCGACTCTTTAGTTCAGCTTCAGCCTTCAAATGAAGTTCAGCTATTGCCTTCAACATCACATGACTACGACTGTAGAAGGGATACATCGACAATCGCCGTTGCGCAATCTCTCGCCTTTGTTGCGCAAACATCAGTTCCTCCCTCTCATCTCGAACCGGAGCGGATCTCCTTCTGAATTTGTCATGCGACTTAGTCTTTTGAAGACCCGCATTCACTGAAGGGAGACGAGTACGCAAGGGCACACGAGAGACCACATTAACACGGGCTTGGGTTAGAGGAGGCGGGTCTGATGAAAGCATTGCAGGAGTCTTTCGGAAAGCATTTAAAGTAGCAAAGGACTTGCATGGTTTGGGAATGTCGGAACCCTGCAAGTACAAGGGAATCTACATCAAGTAAACTGCAAGACAAGACCGTCTAAGCGAAATAATGGTGTGGGGAAAGCAAGTATTCGTACCTCAAGAGAAATAATTGGGTGTGCGGCGTCTTCATAAAGCTTTCTCTGAGGCACCCTATCAGACGGAGAACGCAACCAACGAGAAGTAGAGGGTTCTCGTGACCCCAAAGGAGAAGGTGAGGACTTCGGCACAGGACGGGTACCACCGTTAGGAGGGCTGTCCACTACACCATGTCGAATTGGCTTGGTGGAAAAGTCCATCGTTGACTAGGCCGTAGTTGCCGAGCACAAGACGTTTCCTCTACTGAGTATAGCATACTGGCCATAGTCCATGATAGAATCGGTGGACCCTGTGCATTGGAGGCCAGCACCGTGGGCTGGATTGGCAGTGGCATACCTTGCCTGAAGAGAATTACCAATGAGGTCAAATTCCACCAGCGCATTGCAATGAAACAAAAATTTCCAAGCAGTAAAAAAAAGAGAAGAAAAATGATGCAAACTGTATACGGGTGCGATTAAGACATAACACATTCTAGGGATAACATTCAAGCGTTCATAATATTCATCTCACAAAGTACTCAAGCGCAAATGTTGTAAAGACAAAGGTATATTACAATTACAAGGAATTATTTAGATCAATCAAGGCGACCAGAAATTGATAGGTAGTCCGGAACGGCTACATCACTAAGAAAAGGGCGTCCAGCTATACAATCGTACAATGAACTAGGAGCTAGGCAGACTACGGGATGCGTGTACAGCCTCCATGAGGGCGCTGTACTCTTGACGATCGGGCTCGTTGCAGAGCATACGCCGCCCAATATTATTGTCCCTACGGAAAGATAACAACCTTGTGCCAGGACTGCGATGGAGACGCCGAAACCATGGAAGGAGAACATCATGGAGGAAATTGTCACGCGCACCGTCTCCGACGTAGGACCAAGAGTCAGGGAGTATTACATTATGGGGCTCATTCAAAATGTGCTTATTGGCGTTGTCGTCCACTACAACGGTGTTTGCGGACGTGAATCTGCCACCATAGCCTGTGAACAGCTTGGCGAGATTCTTAAGGAACAAGTCCTTATCAATGCCAGGCACTTTGAACGAGGATAGCCGGCCGTGCCTATCCCTACACTTGAGAGTTTCGCACGACTCCTGGCCAACTGCAAGGGAAGGGAGGGGCTGGATGCCGCGGAATAAATATCGCACTACCAATTCCGTGGTAGACTTCTTCATGGAGCTCCAGACGATAACGTCAGCAATCATGATCAGCTCCCGTAGGAACGAGAAGCAGAGTGGACGCACATACACTGCTTTGGGCCTGATTACAGCGGGGAGAACGCCTGAGTGCTGCGCCGAGTACTCATTAAAGGCCGTAATCCTGGACTAGGATTTCAAATCCTCACAGACGTAGAGGATTCCATTCAGGTCTAGGACGACATTGAGCCATTTTTTGGGCGGCCTAAGCTGTGGAAACCGAACGACCGCCTCCGAAGAACCTCCTCGAGTAAGAGGAGGAGTGGATCCCTGGCGACAACTGGCAGACAAATGTGCAGCCAGTTACGATCCTGAACTGACACATTTCGGACGACATTGTAATGAATACGGTACACAATCGAGGCAAGCGCAAAGATAACCAACAGGAAGTTGTGATCATTAAGAAACGTATGGAACGCACCTGAAGGCCGGAGGACCTGATAGACTTCGCACTGACCACAGGTGTGGCTGTCGAAGGTGCAGCGCCGGCGACGTGAAGAGGAGGAAAGGCCGATGTACGTGTACGCTCATCCAATTGCGAATCCCGCTGATGTCTACGTCCTGACACCAGTGTTTGAGAGGACGGAGGGACGACAGTAGAGGAAGCGACTGCAGGCGAGGTCGGACTGGGATCCAAGGACTGACTGCCCCGAATACATTGTGCGGGCGGATGAACAGCAGAAGGGAATTGAGCATGAGGCATAATGTGGGCACCGATGGAGCCTGCCATGACAGTAGATGAACATAAATTCCGAGTGAGGAGTGTGTAAATTAAAGTAAGGCCAAAAAAAATTGAAGTACAAAAAATGTTCATGGGAAAATGTCCCAAAGACTCTACTCAACCAGGGGTTAAAGATCCTAAGTATTACAGCCGTCTATACAAAAAAATCTACAAAAAACCTATAATACAAATCAACTCGAGTGGAGCTAAATCTATACAAATGACATCGAGTGATTATTGGGAACCACCTGCTGCAGCGTCTGTGCCGGGCGAGACGACAGTGTCTGCATTGTCACTGCCAGCGGCTCCGCCGAATCCCAGACTGTCGTCAACGCGGTATGGATCGGCGGCGTCACCAGCAGCGCTTGATGACACTTGCGGGGGAGCCGGCGAAGTGGACGGAGCAGACACAGGAGCAGCTGGCAGCGGAGGAGGCGGAGGAGGCGCAGCAACAGACGAGGGCACAGGTGGAGCAGATTCTTCGCTGGTGGTTGAACCCGACGGCTGATTACCAAGCAGCAAAGATTGAGAAGCCAGCGGCGGCGAGTTCAATACGGCGCCAGAAGGCGGCATAAGGCTCTACATCAACGCGTGCAGAGTCTGCTGCAAGGCATTTTGCTGCTGCAGCTGCAGACGTTGCTGTTCCATAATAAACTTCAAGAAATCGTACTGCTCTTTCCTCGTCTCTTGGTGCATCTTCATATTCTCCTCCGCGGTCTTCGAGGTCTGAACAGTGACAGCTGCAACTGTAGCAGCCAACGTCTTCAAAATTTTGTTTGAAGACTCACGTTTCTTCCTCTTCGACTACGGCTCAGAGGAAGGAGTTCCGAACTGATAGCCAGAGGACGTAAACGAACGTGGCGCATCAGATCTCCGGGGGGTATTCAGAGGAGGAGCATGGTCTTCGTCGTCCTCGTCGTCATCCTCGTCATCGGAAGAGGAGGTTGACGAGTGCTCCTCATCCCTGTGCGTGAGAGGGGGATCAGACCACAGATCTCTGGACTTCCTCTTCGATCTGGAGGGCCCAGGTCGTGCAGCAGGGGTACTCTGCTCCCCATCAACATGCAGAGGGTATCCGTCCTCCAGGAAGTCTGCCTTGTCGAGGTCTAAGGCGTTGTTCGCGATAGAAGCAAATGAGTCTTTGATTCTCCTGTCTCGGACAGCATAGCTGTTCATGCAACACATCTTCACAAATGACATGGCAGTCATCAAGTGAGTCACAGGTAGATATAATTGTGGATCGAGAAAGATTTAGATCGCCTCGACCTAAATTGTGACGGAGAGGCAGTAAGAAGGGATGAGGCAGCTATAGAGGGGATAGTTCAGGTTGAATCGAGCAAATGAATGGGGGGGCACTGAGAAGGTCAGGTCGAACCAAGCTAAACAATAGCATCGAATCTAAGATCTGGCCACTAAACGTTTAGGTCGACCCGACCTGAAACACATTGCGGATATAGTTTGGACACTTCCTAGAAGAGCAAGATTGCCGGTATGAATTATAGGTCGACCCGACCTAAAATGTATCAACGCTAACACTACGTAGCGTCACATCGACTCGAGCTGAAGAGCATGTGTCCAAATGCTGAACTACTCACCTGTGAAGCGCAAGTGAACTTGGATCCCGCGTAGACGGAGACTACGTTCGACCCCGGCATGCAGAACGCGTTCATGAGCCACAAGTAGAACTCCATTCTGAGTTATGCGTTGTACACGCAGTACAACAACTCATCGTACAACAACTCATCGTACGCCCGGGGCTTTGTATATACCGTGGTCTCCGGAGCGAAGAAGTCGGGGGGGATCGACACCATCGGAATATCGGGCCTTTGCAAGAAGACCAGGTGAACTTTAGCCCGCGCCTTCTTATGGTCCGCCGGATAGTCTCCCAGTCGCTCATTCTTTGCTGGATGGTAGTCCGCATACTCCATCTTGTATCTGCGGAGTTGGTCGTCGTGCTCAGCGAAATGAACTGCATGGTTCTGCTCTATCATATCGGCGCAGATGAAGAGCCACGCAGGTACTTCATCAAATTCTGGTACTCGTCTTTCTTTTAGAGAGGACATGAACTCGTAGAAGTACGGCATATCCGTAGTTGACTTCTCGTTGTTACCCACCCCGGGAAGGACCCTGAAGTCAATGACCCCCAGCTTCAAGTTCACAAAGGTGTCGGGTGTCCAGGCGCCCTTGGCCCAGTCGGCGTGCTCGTTTAACTACGGGTCGTATGGCCGGAAGTGAGCGTTTCCGGCCGGCTTCACAAATTTCTTCCTCTTCTCCAGGAAGACTTTGAAGAATTCGTATGCGTACGGGGAGACTTCTGTAGTCTTCTTGTTCTTGCTCCTGACCTGCTTTGCCTCCCTGAAATATACCTCACCCGGCCGCTCAAGGAGTACATTCATTGTCGCCCTCGTGACGTTGTAGTTCTTCTTGAACTGCCTCCACTTCTCCGGCACCAGTTCCCCCGCCGGATTGAAGAGTCCGAGATCACAATTGATGTTGTGCGATTCCTTCTTGACAAGGTGCTTCTGCTTCCTTCTCTCCACCCATTCCTTGGTCAAGTAGCACTTGTCTTGAACGGAGGATATTGCCTTAATCGTGACCTTCGGGTAGCCCAAGGTCCACTTTGGGTTCCCGTGGTTCAGGATATGCCTGGCAAGTTTGGCAAGGTCCTCATAGGTTAGATTTCCCAGCCACTTGAAGAACTCGCGCGTCAGATTCCTACTCTCGGGATTCCAGTTAGGCTTGTCCTTGAACGGCAAATCAGTGTCTGGGTCATGGAGCTCTCCGGCACGCGCTCTTGAGATCACTTTGCTCTATAGATCGAACACGTTGTCCGGCGGTGTAATCAACTTCAGCTCATTGTGGATGTCGAGCAATTCGGACGCGTTACTTTTCTTGGCGTCGTTCTGCGCCTGCGCCACGTCGAGCATCAGGAACCGCAGCTTCATAGCACCTTGAAACTCTTGCACGGGTACATACACTGTTAGCTATTATACAGTCATTTAGGTCAACTCGACCTAAACCAACCCAGACTGTGGAGCGCACGGATTACAAGGACACTCAGTAGAAAAGACCACAAACGTATGAGCATTTTAGGTCGACTCGACCTAACTCGCAGGTGCCACGGATCTACTCTATAGGGACACACTAGGACTTGGAGTACTATCGCAAGCTATTCAGGTCGAGTCGAGCTGAACATTACGTTGAATTTTGTTTTGTTGATCGCGGCTTCTTTCGTTCTCGACGCCTGATGGCTCGTTCCCACTTGAACTAACTCCTTCGGGTTCTTAGGGCGATCGAGTTTAATCCAGACCTGCCGCGCTCCCAAGATGTTAGTCACCCAGGACGGCTTGATGGCGCCGAAGTGGTTGACCCGGTTGTAGTACGCGGATATTTGATGAATTTTTTCGTTGTTCTTCGTCCAAACGATAAAGCAGTTCCATTGCGCTAACTCTTTGATGTCTTTGGGGTCCATCTTTCGTTCGCGCATCATGAAACTTGCTTTGACGCTGTGCTGCCTGTTGATCAGTCCGAACTTTCCATCTTTGATGGAGTCCCAGCTAGTCGGCTTAACGTCTAGGTCGCAAGGCATGACGCACAGAGTCTGCTTTGTGCTCTTATCGGGCATGCTGAGAAGGAAGCCCATGATCTTCTCCGCATGACCCGGCTCGTATGACTTGATGTTCATGTGCGGAGGCGCATCGACTAGTTGCTCGATGGGGATCGTTTTCTTTTCTTCGATTCCCCAGAGAAACACATCAGTGCAGGACGACCATAACGTCTTGTACGCCTTGGTCCAGCGTGTGAAGTCCGGTTTCTTATTGCGCTGCACGGGCTCTGGTCACATCGGATGCCAAGCTATCGTGCCCTCTTGTCAACAGCTTTCCTCCTCTTCGACGAGGAGCCGAGATGGCTTTTGGGTGGTGGTTTAGGTGTGAGGCGTGTTGGCCTTGCGCTTGCCTCGGCTCTGTTGGGGTCTTGGCGAGTTTGTGCCCATGGATCCCGCACTCGCTCCCTGGCTACGGTTATCGAGGGACGCACTTATTGGTGTCATCGATAGACTCTGCATGTCCATCTTGGCCTTGAAGGTTTCAAAGTTCTAGATCACCTTCCGGATTTTCAAGCAGAGTTGGGCCCCACGCAGCGGCTGACCGTTTGTACTTGTGAAGTATTGGTTGTCAAATTTATTCTCCAGCTCCTTCATCATTCCTCTGAATTCTGTATGTTTGAGAGAGGCTATCAAGGGGCTGATCTTGAATGGAATTACAGTGGAGTCAAGAATCAGCGTGAAGTTGTACTGATTCTTCTTTTCTCATTCAGTTCTTGTTGTCACGCAGTGCAACATGATTTTGGAGCCATCACCGGCGTTGATGTCTTTTACCTTCTCGTGCAATGACAGTGGGAGGTAGGTCGGTGCATTGGCGTTCTTCGTGATCAAGCAGCAATCAGGAGTCATTGGTATCATGTTCAAACTCCAGAACTGTACCAGTTCTTGGTCCTGCAGCTCCCAGAACTCCCCAAAGTTTGCGAGGTCGTCGCCTCCTGCATCATCCGTTCTCTGTGGATGTGCAACTTTCTTGTAGTAGAGGTGGAGGGGTTCACTTTGCAATTCCCTTGGTGTCTTCCTCTCTGTTGCCATTCTGTTCACAACGAGGACAGACAAAGATTTAGGTCGGTACGAGCTAAAATGCACAACACACACATCAGCATGCCTATATAGAGTGGCAAATTTACCATGATGCAGGCTTGTCAACGGCGAACAACTCGGACGTCGATATTGATCAGACTCACATCATAATTTAGCTCAGGTCGAGCTAAAACTTAGACAAGGCTGTAGTACGCTTAATATGTATCATACATTCAGTCAAGAATGTAATACTATTTAGGTCGACCCAACCTAAAGAGGAAATATAGTTAAGAATTTCAGGTATTAAGAAATTACGGATATATTTTGTGGTGCCTATGAGTATAGGTTCAATGGGATTGTGTGGGATGCAACCTAGTTGATTCGTCTTGGTTTTCATTTATTCTTTTAGTGTTCGGGGCAGGCCATTTAGGGCAATTTAGGTCGGGTCGACCTGAATGTTCACATCTAATGATAAGCGATTTTGCGTACTTTAGGTCGTACCGAGCTGAATTCTATGCAGGTTCGATCAGATTTTATTACTGTGTAGGGTAATTAAGGTCGAATCGACCTAAACTGCCAAAGAGGTAGTGTGTTTCTACCATTATTTTGTTACATTTCATGTGTATTAATCATATGACATGGTATTTTAGGTCAGGTCGAGCTTAATGGACTGCAATTCTATTGAAGTTTACGGTAATTTAGACCAATTCTATCTGAATTAGCACATTATACATTTTCATGTGCAAGACTTCCTACTGTAGAAATTGACAACTACGATCTATAAGTGCGGATTTTGGTCAATTCAACTTGATCTGCTGAATGGGGAGAATCTTTCTTCCTAATATTTTCTTTTAGGTTTTCTTTGTATTCATTATAAGATACGGTAATTTAGGTCGGGCCGACTTGATTGGACTGCAATTTAGGTCGATTCGACCTGATATGTGGCATTTACTAGTGATTTTTAGGTCGGGTCGATCTGAAGTACCGTTGCTGGCAAGAGTTTCTGTGTGTATTTAGCTCGAGCCGATCTAAAATTCTGTAGTGTTAGAGTTTATAACTAAGCTCAATTTAGGTCCATGCGAGCTGAATCGACCGCATAATAGCTCGACTGCAAGTGAGATGTGACAGGAATAGGTGTTTTGGAGGTATTTAGATCAATCCGACCTACAATTGTTGTAGGGCCCTTTGTCACTTTAGATCGGGTCGACCTAAAGTTCCGTCTGTTACTACATTTTTGAGTCCATTTACATAGCCTCGAGCTAAACTGACATCGACCTAAACTACCGTATGTCACATGCAGGTAATCCAAAAACTACTGTGCTCATACATAGCATACCATATCAAAAGTAAAATTACCGTCTAGGACATGCAGGTATACAATTCATTGAATGCACAGAAGAATGAAACTTACAGAATTGAGAGTGGTGAATAGCGCACGTACGTAACCTCCTCGATTATGAAGTACAAATTCTACAAACAATTGCTCATGCTAGCCAAATTGCTCAATCTGAAACATTGCAACAAATTCACTCATCAATAAAATGAACTTCTAGAGCATTCATGAAATTCATTCGGAATTCAATGTTTCAAAATATCACCATTCAAGAATCTCATACACAAAAAATCGCAAACATACATGATATATGAGTGTCATTGACTAATATTCAAATACAATAGCAAAAACTGTGCATTTTCACTCAATGCCTATGAAATCTGAATCACCAAAGCTAAAAGTACTCATATCACACAATTCACTACAGCAACTAAAAACGGCCTTGCAACAGAAATCCATGCACGAAAAAACCATGCATGACTACCCCTAGAATCAAAAAAGAGCTCTCAATCTGTCAATCTATGATAATAGAATTTGAAAACCACAAACACCAATTCAAAGCAAGCAGACAAACTAAGGCCGTAATTAGCACTTCTCAACAATAGAAATCCATTGTACCAGCACCCATAGAATCAAAATGATCTCAAAATTTTCCCAGCTGAATTTAAGAACCCAAAACCTCACTCATATTTGTGTTTTGTTAGCAAGTTACACCACCCTGTTCTTTGCACCACCCACTAAAAACAAGATTTTGAAGCTTCCATGAACTACAGTGCATCATTGTACACATCAATGCTTGCATTTCTTCCAAACAAACAAAACTCCATGAATAGTGATGCACTCAGTTTGGCCGCCTTCTCAGGTGGCCCAAAATCTTGATGAGAGTTAAGGCTTCAGTGCAACGTTAACCCTAAATTTAAGAACTTAAACCCTACCAAGCAATTATGAAGCCAAACCAAAACTCTATCAGACATTATCAAGCAAAACAATTAACATAGCAAATGGGGTGTGAATTACCTGAATTTTCAAGCTGGGGCGGTTTCAGCTCTGGAAAATGGTTCGACAGATGCAAACTTCAAAGTAATTAGGGCGTTGAAGCTCTCCACCGCACCATAAAATCGCCCGGACTTGAAATCCAAGAACTCTAAGGCATTGGTGTTGCTATAACGAAGCGAACGATAAAGCACTGCCGTGCCAAAATAACACTGACTCTAAACCCTAAACACGATAAACTGGACGGACAGCGTAATTGTAGATAGATACACGGGAGAAGCAAGAATAAAGCAACTAAAATGAAGCGAGCACTAAGCTGGATCTCCCACAGAGAAACACAAGAGAAAAACACAACAACACAGAAGAACGAGAACTAAACAAGGGCTACACGAGAACTAAACGAGAACAAGA
Organism: Pohlia nutans; assembly: GCA_022496805.1. NCBI lineage: Eukaryota > Viridiplantae > Streptophyta > Bryopsida > Bryales > Mniaceae > Pohlia > Pohlia nutans. Next base: position 3,482,865 of record CM040106.1, on the reverse strand, counting down.
GAACACAAGAGAGAAACATGAGAAACGAGGGCAGCAAGCGGAGAAACAAGTGGGAGGGAGAAAACGCAGAATGCAAACCAAACCCTAGTTCTGAGAAAGACGACCCCGACCGGGCAGCGGGCAGCGGGGCTCGGGCAGCGAGCAGTGCCCAGCGGGTCTCGGGCAGCGGGCAATGGCCAGCGGGCAGTGGGCAGCGGGCAGTGTGTGTGTATATATATATATATATATATATATATATATATATATACAAAGATCTATAAAGATAGATAGAAACACCAACCCTAAAGAAAGGGCCGGCGTGAATGAAGTGTTTGTTCGTAATGTCAATGACCCGATGCCCACTGGACAAAGGGACATTGGAACAATTAAAAATAAATAAATAAATCTATAACAGGTATATATGTAATTCCTGATGTTCACATAATTTTTGTTACATACTTATTCTAATTTCTACAGTATTTCCAGAACGTCCGAGCATTCAAAAATTGGATCGCGAAGAAATTCCTAGCCTTGTAGCTTTCTGATACAACCTTTGTAAACAAGAGAGACAGAGAAGCGGTAAACAAGAGAGGCAGAGAAGCAGAAAGAACACGATAGGCAAGCGGACCTAAACGAGGGCAACAGACGCGGGAGAGCGGAGAACAAAAAACAACTGTAACCCTAGCCGTGCGAGAGAGACGACTTGGACTCTTCAGCGGGCAGCGCAACTCAGGCAGCAGCCAGGACTATGGGTAGCCAAAGGATGTATATATATATATATATATTCCATACATGCAAGGCACGGATGGCAGAGAATAATACCTGTAAAAAGTGCCGTAAAATTTAAAAAATTATGAAGTAATTTGTCAATATCATAAAAAATGAACTCAACAAAAAGTAGTAAAAAAAAAAACACTACAATCTGGATGAGAACATGACAGTCAGAAAAAATGGTAGAGAAAGAATTAAAATTATAAAACGTTTCCTAGCAGGCCGTAAATAATTATTGGTATCTATCAATGGCTGATTCCTTATTACGTACTATTGAAAGTGCCGACGTCCACTATTTTAACTTTTATTAATTATTTGACATGAAAGTGCGGACCCTGACTTCCGCGTACTATATATAATTGAATATATATATTTATTTATATACCCACCTATCTTTCTACATATATGTATATAGGTATATATACATAAATATATATATATATATATATACACAAATATATATGCAACGTGTTTCTATATTTGTACATTCTCATGTTGTTCACATAATTCTGGTTAAATAGTTCTTAAAATTTTTACAGTATTTCCTGAACGTCCTCGCGTTCAGAAACTGGATCTCGAACAAATTTCGGGCCTTATAACTGTCTTTTACAACCTGAGATTGTCTTTATGCAAGTCACCTTAGAAAGCTTATTAAATTATCGTCCAATCACAATAAATCTTTGACTTCTGATGGGAACTTGTTGATAATATTGGAGAGGCCTCCAACTACAAATATGTCTAATTTGCTGGATAAATTTTATGCTTACATATAAATCTTCGCCATACTAGTATCTGATTCTGAGGCTAAGTAGAATCAACGTATGTTCAAAGGGTTCACTTGGTACGTTTAGGAGTTATAGAGACCTTTCTTACAACGTAAATTATGTAACCTACTGAAGTATTCTTTATTTTTCATCCATCCACAATTGTCTATGTTGTTGTATTGAGTTTAATTTTTGAATAGAAGGTTTAATTTTGACCGATCGTAACTTCAATCTTAATTCCAAATTCTGTAGCCCCTTCATGCCCTCACCTATGTCCGGTTTGGGTAGTTTTCTAACAACGTATTATAAAATGCAACTAACATGAATATTCGAAACTTGATGTATAAATACAAGTTAATAATTATATGTATTGAATTTTAGATTCTATTTATTCATATGATTTAATCTAACATTGTTATCACTTATAATTTTTCTAAAATTTTAGAAACACATAATAAAAAACCATTCAGTAATTCGATTATGAATATTAAGATATAATTATATAAAAACAGATTGTCTGGATGATATTTGTTGAATGTGACAGGTTATAATGTAGTACTGTTACTAGGTGTTGTGATTTTTGAATTTTTTTTAATTAGATGCTTGATTTTATGATTTTATTCTTTCATTGAAGAATAATTTTAGAGTCTGTAAAATCTTCATAATTATAGGTGAAACATTGGAACACAAAATAAGGAATAATATTTCCACAAATTGTTTCCTTTTCAATTGATGAAATCACACACACATGAAGCTAACCTCGCATACAAATCTCAATTAAAAAAGATTCACAGTACATGAAGATTACATAAATATAATTGGCTTCAATTCGTATTTTAAATTCAAACATGAATCATAGCAGGTATGAGCGGATGAAGTTTAATATTTCTGATAATTCATCCATCCGTAACATACATGTACTTCATCATTTGAAAGAGTGTCATATATATTGGGAAAGCAATTGAGAGGGTCTATGGCGTGAAATAATGTATTTAAATGAAAGTATTTCGAATCCTAATGTAATTTTTGAATCAATGTATTAAATGTAAAATCATGATGATTTCATTGACACTTGCTTAAAAATATTACCTTAAACGTTTTATAACGTGTTTGTGGATCATTTTATCCTAAGCCTTCAATTTAGACCTTTGTGATTCTAATAATAATGTCTTAATTTTCACAAATTTTTTAGATTATTTAGGTGATATAGAGTTGTATCAATTGAAAGTCATGAAATATTAAGTATTAACAATTTAGTCATGCTTTAAGCGATTTTGGTTTGATGAAGTGGACTGCATGGAGATGAGATTAAAATGATTTTTTATTTAATTTATGGACGTGAATCGTAGAAGTTATGAGCGGATGAAGTTTAACATATCTGATAATTCATCCAAATAAACATCGGTTAGAGTTTAGGGTAGAGTAATTTAATGCTTTCGGCGTATTAAAAATTATTTACAACTTGTGCATTTCGTTTTATCATGCTTTTGGATCATAATCACTTGACATTTAGGGTTGAGGCCCCATGAAGTACAGCAATTTGTGATTTTTCATATTACTTGCACGTAAAAAATAACCTATAGTGAACACTTGGCAAGCATGACATCAATGTAATAATCATGCATTTGACAAATTAAATATGTTTACAACTTGTTTAATTATGATCATGCATTTAGAAGCTACTTATATGTCATTTATGACTTTTGTTACTTAAAGTCCCTAAATTACTGCTATCACTGTTTAATACTAATATTCATTAATTTTCATTTGAAAAATTTGCACTATTGACAATAAAAATACGAATATGGGAATAATTATTTAGCATTTGGAAAATTATGGGTTCACTTGGTATGGGTACCACATTGAACCGTGAGTCGCGCAATGTGTGACTTCTGTCTAAATAAGTCATTTTAATATGTGTAGTACTAGACATGATCTTGTCTTTGATACCAAATGTATATTTGCAAGCATGGTGTCTATAACGCCCATAGTTCTATTAATATTCCATGATTTTTCAAGATTTTTGTCACTCAAATTAAATCTAGTGTTCCTTAATATGTTCCGATTATTTGATAATTCACGTACTTAACGCCAAATATATATTGCACTACCTACACGTTCATATTATTTGATGTATAATTAAATGTGAATTATTTGCAATGCATATTCTCTAATAAAAATGCTTGTATGTATTTAAATTTTCCGTATATCAATTCAATATATTTCATTATTTAATAATTAACGTGAATAATGCCTTTAAACTAAATATTAACACAATAAAGTAACACATTAAACTTAATTTTAACGGAAATACCTCCAACTATATCGTTACTTGCTTTTATATATTTAAAACACTCCTCATTAAGACAATTACATTACATTTTCCATTATTTTATTAACATCACTCACTATAATATTAGAATGCGCCCTGACCTGTAAGTGGAGTACATTTTGACTTACTATATAAGTTACCTGCTTAATACTACAGTGGAAAATACATAGATACACTCGGGGAAGTCACTTAGTTAGTGTAAATTTTGGATACGTATAACCGTAAAATAGGGGGCTAGGAAACAATTGGAATATGCTACTATCTGTAGTATGTTTAGGGTATAGTCTACGTATATTCCAAAAAAATTCCAAAAAAATTCCTAAATTCGTTTTATCACACCCTATATTACTTTCACAAATTTATAATTTTTTATCTCAAATGAATATAATGTTCAGTAATTCAAGTCCTTCACTACGCCAGAGTTCAATTGATACTAGTGCGATCCAGAACTTGCGAAAAAGAGGTCGTAGATTTTTATAACACGACAATCGTTAGAAGTCACCAACTGAATGAATGTTTTGAAAAATCTACTTTACAATTATTCTTAATAAGTCCTACTCAACTAAGTCATTATAATTTTGTAATTATCAAATGTAGACTGAATTTTTTAATTTAACTTTCAAAATTTATAATTAAATATCGCTGATAGATTTAGTAAATCCTACCGTACGGATGGAATCTAAAAGTCAAAATGGTGAACTTCCATTTCTATAAAAAATCAAAATTACTCTTAGTTATAAATAGTGGTTTTGACGATGTTTACCAATATGTTCAGTGGTTACCTTAAGGTAGTGAATGTCGAGAATTTTCATAACTATATGAGAACAAATCTTGAGTGTCCTTTTTTCATTTAAGATAAAAATAATAAATTTATAGAAGTAATATAGGGTGTTTTAAAACTATTTAGAGAATATTCTAGGGATATTCTTAGAATATACCATAACTAAATTATAAATACTAGAATATGAAAAATTACTTCATAGCCCTCGATTAAATACCCTAATACCGCTCATGAAATTTACAAGAAGTTCCCTCCCCGAGGTGGTTATTTTATTGTCAACTACATTTGTACTTTCGACAAAAACCAACAAAGTGCAGTTTGAATAATATTATTATTATGATCTACAATTTAATATAGAGCAATGTCTCACTGTAGAATTTTCCGTTTCTAATGTTCTTGTTACATAGGGATGGAATCTATATTTGAATGAAGTATTCAAATATTGTATAGAATTCTATTATTGTCGCGTATATTTTCAGTAAGTTTTCTCCCTCCATAGTTGTAAAGTCCACTGAACATCGTGGACGATATGATTTTTAAGTGGATGAGAAACGACGGTTCAAAATTCTCCCTTTCTCTTCCCGCCACATCGTTCCCGTCTTATTGTCTATAAATGTTGAAATGCGACTGAAATATTCCTTTTCCCGTTTCTTTGCGTGCTCATGCTCCTCCGTTCGCGTACTCCACCACACCGGTCTTTGTACTCTCGCATGGTTGAAGGGAGGAAGTTTTTGTTCTTAGGCTTCGAGGAGACTACGTGTAGTTGCGGGCTGAGGCTCTAGAATCGTGTCAAGAGGAGCTGTGTTGGCGACATATTCCGGTAAGAGATCACTACCTATCCAGAACTTCAAGTTCTAGGGTTAGCGCGCACGATTTAGATAGGGTTCATTTTCAGTTGCATCTCATACTGTTATGTTATTGTAAGCATTCGGACAACTTCTTCTTTCCTACAATCGTATTTGGCATAGCTTTCATTTGTAATCCACAGTTCAGTTGCTGTTGCTTCAATTCGAAATGCAGATTATCCATGCTGTTGCTTTCCGATATTGTTGCTGTAAATTCCGGGACATATTAGCTCGACTCGACCTGAATATGTTCCAAGGTCCTCGAGAACGGAACCTCTTGCCCTTGTACAATTAGCTCGACTCGACCTAATTTTCGCCAACGTTATCGTCATCTAGCCTTGTATTTGAGCGAGAGTCACCTTCCAGTTTAGGTCGACTCGACCTGAATTGCACCAACGTTACCTTCTTAAAGCCGTGTACTGGAGCTCTGATCTACCTTCTAGTTTAGGTCGACTCGACCTAAATTATACAAGTACTGGAGTACTCACCTGGACTCTTGTGGTCTATTCATGTCGGGTAGAGTTGCACTGCGTCGACACGTAATGTGATAATACAGATTGAAGTCGAACGCATCTAATGTATAGGAGCCTCGTCTTTCTGTAAGCATTGTATATTGTATTCCATGCCGTCTGTTCTCCTCAATTTAGCTCGAGGCGAGCTAAATCGCGAGGACGCTTAGATCCCATTCCATTCCAGATGGTCTACATCATTCGAGCCGCTCCATTCCATTCCACATGGTCTACATCATTTTAGGTCGATTCGACCTAAACTTCCTTGGCCGGTGATCTTCTGTTGGAAACCTAGCACTCTGTCATATTTCTCACCCCAAAATTTCAACTCAGCTAGTAGCGACCTCAACAGGGGTACCCTTCCGCGTACGTACATGAAGTGAGCGGATGGTGGAGGAAATTCTTCAGATCAAGTCAGCTTGGTCCGACCTAAATTGATGTGATGATGGAATCAATGTCTCGACAATTCTGGATCGATACAATTTAGGTTGGGCAGACCTAAACTGAGACATAGTCTAGACAAATGAGGTCGATTCCACCTAAACGACATCTGAAGAGTGACCATAGCGTTACGCTTGGGACTCCAGGAGTATCCACACTATAATTTTTGAATGCCTCTTGTTTCGTATGTACATCTTCCAATTTCCTCTTGTGATTTAGCTCGCCTCGAGCTAATTCTACATATGGGGAGTCATCTCCATTGTACTATATTTTAACTTCAGGGCATGCAATCGTTCAGGTATCATCATTTCCTCTACTGCTGCCATGGACCCTGCTCGGATGCTGATTCATGGACTCGACTTTTCTGACGATGAAGCTAAGGCCCAACACACACTGGACGTCGAGGTTCCGGATTGTGAAGGCATTCCGCGACGTCACTGGAATACTCAGTGTGTAGCTTTGTTCAATGACGACGGCTTGCATGTTGGGGACCAAACTTGTCATAGTGTCAGCTCAGACCTTGTCCTCGGTGCGAACGGGCCACTTGGAGACACTCACGTTGCTCTTCACATAGTTCGGAGTCACTCCGAAGTAGACATCCCCCGCGAGTGGAGGAACTCGTTGCGGGCTTGGCCAATACGGCTTGTCCATATCAATGGAGCTAGCCTCCATGATCATGAAATTCGCGACAGCTACAACCGTCGCCAAACTAGTCTCACACAGCCCTCTTCTGCTAGGTCGTCAAGATATACCAGTACATTGAGGAACCCGCCCCGTGAGACTTCCGTCAAATCGCAGCAACTCCTCTCTCAAGACTCTATCAACTCCGTCTCTAGCAAAGTCTGTTGCAGCAAGAATTGCATTCAACCCTTCCCGATGGATAAGATTCGTGCCTTCCGCGAACGTATGTATCAGGGAACCTCTTTCCAGTTCAGATTCCACATGAAGATGGACATCCACCGGCAGATTCACCGTGATTCTCAAAACCGGAGGGTGGTGACTATCGAAGGTATTGATGTTTGCGTGCGAGCATGGATGCATATTGCAGGCGTCCCCGAAGCAACATTCTACCGTTACCAAGCATACGCGGTGCAAGGGCCGCAACCGCATCCTCACGGAAATTCGGGAATTAAAAAGCCTTGTAATCACACCGTTCAAGCCACTGCGACGCTGCGGTTTATTCTAGAGAAATCCGCGGACCACATGCCCCACCGTAGGAGGACGCTCAAATCCGGGGAGACGGTTGTTTCCATGATCCTGCCGGCAACCTTTCAATGGAAAGACACCATTCCTGAACTGAACAAGGTGAATGCTGCGTTTGGGTTGAAGGATGTCTCGCCATCCAACTTGAGCAAGATAAGGACATCCACCTTCAGTGAGTTCGACGCAAAGAAACCAGGTGACAACTTCACTAGGTGCGCAACGTGCGACAAATATCATTCTCTTAGGAGGGGATCAATAGCTGGATCCCAACAAGCATTGCTCTGGGCTAAGAGGTTAGACAAGCATCTGGCTCTTGCGCATGCGCACCGAGAGTTGTATTATGCCAACCGCACACGATCCTTCAACTTCCCCCACGAGTGTCTCACAATCACGCATGACAAGATGGACCACGCGAAAACGGCTTCTCCGGTTTTCTCCCACAAGAGCAAAGAGGTTGATGGCCTTGTGAAGTTGCCCGTTTTCGTTACTGGTATGCTTGCACGTGGCCACGCCGATGTGCGCTATGCGCATTACGGCCTGGATCTATTCTCGCACGATTCCAATTACACTATCGGCTCAATGGCCAGGTTGTTGCGGGATCTAGAGTTGCCTCTTAAGTTTGCATCTCGCGAATTGTTTGTGGGATCAAGGTCATCTCTATTGTTTGATGTTGTGCTTAAGGGTGCAGAGAGTCGTGAACCATCGTTGCGTCCTACCACTGGAACCTCCCCTCTAGCGACTCCTTTGCCGCCCGTTCTCCATGTGCAAATGGACAATGCTACCGGGGACAACAAGAATAGATATGTTTTCTGTTTTTGGTCTCTTCTCGTTGCTAAGAAAAATATTTCGTGAAGTATATGTTAATTTTATGCTGGTGGGTCACACCCACGACGACATCGATGCGTTGTTTGGAAGGTGGAGCATGTTGTTGCGGAAGGAAAACTTTCCTACGATTCCTTTGCTCATGAAGTCCTTCATGGACGTGGAATCTATCACGATTATCCCACACCTCGTCGAAGAAGTGCCCGATTTCAAAGGATTCATCGAAGGCAGTATTATGGAGGAGATGAAGCACTCGTAGGACACACCAAGGCACAACAATTTAAGTTCTACCTTGACTCTACTGGTTGTCCGGTGTTGAAGTACAAGATTTTCTGCACGGACGTAGACTGGTTGCCCAAAGAAGGTGGAGGGATCAAACTGTGGAAGGAGGATTTGGAAGGTAGGAGTTTGTAGCCCCGTGGAGTGCCAATTCCTGTTGAGCAGCGTCCGATGAGGAACGTGGAAGACATCTCGAAAGGTATATCTGGATTTATCAAATACTGGGAGAATTTGTGCAATGAGGACATCACCGGGGAATTCAGAAGACGCTATGAGCACTTGATTCATTATTGGCGGGCTGTGAATGTAGCGCTTCAAGAGCCTCCACAACCGTCCAATGTTCTGAAAGACGGCTTCTGGCCCACATCTCGGGTTGAAGCAATTGTGGAGGATCAATACGCAGAAGATAGACATTCGGGAAGAGTTTGCAGAGGATGACATTTACGTTGGGCAGATGTGGGGTCGTCCATTGCCATCATTCAGGGTGGGTCGAGACCTTTACAAAGGCTACTTCGTTGCAATCCGACCAACAGATGGTGACACTCGGCCAGTTTGGATTGCGAAGGCGTTGTCTGATCCTAACTGTAACCCTGAAAGACCAAATTGTGTCCTCATTCAGTACTTTCGTCCAACATCAACGGATCAAAATGTCCAGGACTACTACACTGGATGGCATACCACGAGAGGTTTGCGTTGGAAGATTGATGAAACGGAACCTCCACTTTGGGAAGAGACAAATGCTTTGATGACAACATGGAAGTCTAGGATCAAATGAGGTACTGTCGAGTGCATGATCAAAATTCCATCAGCTCAGATCGAAGTCATTAACCAAAGATTGGCTTTGTATAATTCTACTTAAGCGGCTGTTGATTGGAGGCGATGGAGAATATGGCTTGCTTGCTACCTCTATGTGATAGTTCGTACTTGACTACTCTTGTGATAGTTTGTGCTTTGATGTAAGCGATATAGAGTCTATACTATGACTAGTTCATTAGACGTTGTAGATTTCTTTTCACTTATTTCTCATTTTATATTTGCGTGTTTTACTTTGAAGTTGAAGATTTCCATTTCAAAGACTAAGTGTTTTGATTTTGAATATAACTACGGGTTGCAACTGCAATGTCTATACTTTATTAATAAAATAACTTTTACATCGTACGTTCACTTCTTTGTATATTTGATCCGTTTTCCTTCAAAGATTAACTGTATGTGTTTGATTTTAAAAACAAGTACATATAAAAGGTTTAGTGGTTAAGACCACTGTATTTTTGTTAGTGCGTTAAGCACTTGTCACAATTTAGAGTACGGGGCTGGTTGGTTGTTACAAATTTCCTGCCTGCCGAGGCTCACTTAGCAGCACCAAGTCATGCATATCTCATATCCGCTCAAACGAATTCAACGGGAATCAAACCCGGACCACCTATATGAGATAAACACCCACTCACAACCAACCATTGAGCTCATGACTTGGTGTCCAGGAGATGAGAAACCAGTCCCTTATACATAAGCATTATTTTTATTTGAAATGGTACTAGATTAGTTTGGAAAGGACCGTTCCTTTCATGACTCTCATTTTAATGGAAACTCCTCCTTCCGACTAGGAGCGATCATTCTTTCGGTAACTCTCATTTTAATGGAAACTCCAACTTCCATATGATATATGTACTAACTATCCACCTAAATTGACAACCCATTTACATTCAATCTTCCACCTTGAATATGAGAGATATGATTTTGAGAGGTCCCTATTCTCTCATTTTAATGAATATTATGTTTTATGGCGAATCGTGTCTGCATCAAGCATAATGCGAAGACTCGGCAAAAGGTGACGCTGTCGGAATGGTGCAAGGACAAGAAGCTCGACCCACTCATCATCAACAAGCTCGTGAGCAAGTTCAAGGGATACTCCGTGCCTTATAAGGATGCTGATTGGATTCCCTACCCCGACGAGGAGTGGAATTAGCTTAACGCTAAGGAGGGATTCTCCTCCCTGATTGTGCGCAACATCTGGATTGAGATGAAGAAGTACACGGAGATGAGAAATGACTAGCTGGTTGGGGGAATGTCTTGAATCCATCAACGAGTAATTCTCATGGTGGGTTGGCTCCAACCTGTTTCTAGGAGGCGCTAGAGAAATACACAAAGACACCAATCGAAGGCTAGAGGCGGGCGGATGAGATTGCTGTGTATGATTCCATGCATGTGGAAAGCATTAACGACGTCTGTAACGCATTGCTTTCAAATGCAAATAGCCCTGTACCTGTTGTAGGCAAACCCAAGACGTTCGTGTTCTTTGCGTATTTGAATTCATGGGATCCACTCCTTGTGAGTTAAAACGACGTCAATCGGATCGCACGGGCTGTTGAGCATGTGGAAGAGGGCGATGATGGTGGGAAGGATTTCATCCAGGATGATGACGAGGAAACCGAGAAGCCCCCTGCAATTCCACGACCCATGCTTTTCATTGGAAATGCGGATGTGCAGCATATCGTAACCGTTGTGTCGCACACGAAGGATAGCTCCTAGGCAGTGCACACCGTCCACTACCTTCCTTCTGTCCGTGGCAGGTTCAAAAAGTCAGACCTAGACGCAGTGGTCTACGTAACACTGTTGTTCTCCTATCCAACGCCTGATTTGCACAAAGACCTCGTTAGTGGGTTTAAAAAATTTACGGGCATCCCAAAACCCCTGGACTAGAACTTCATAACCCCGGAGGGCTCGATCGACTGGAACGGCGGCTTATCTGGTGTCAACCACACGCTCCTAGAGCAGATTCTGAAGCCCTCCATGTCTGCAAAGACATCCACTTTTGTGAACATCTGGGGCGAAGGCAACGTCTCTGAAATTGCTTTGGTACACTATATACTCCTACTGTACTCTTGCATTATGTTTTGATTTATTTGCATTTCCGTCTCGTATCGGCTGCCGGCCGACACTTTTCTAATGTTGTTGTTCTCTTATGCAGCGGGCCGGTCGTCCCGGTTTGGAGTTTGTGTGGAGCTACACGGATGTGGCACTGGCCAAGAGCAGGGTGAAGGTAATGAAGTTGAGCCTCGTTCCGTGTCCTGCGTTTACCCCGCAACCCAGTGCGCCAATCCTCGGCTTCTGTCCTCCCCTACCTGTTGCTCCGGTCGATCCATCTTCAGTCTCGATGTCGGCTGGCGGTCGACAGCCGGACGTCAATATCACGGAGCTTTATGAGGAAGACTCTCCCGGGCAGGCACAGTCGAGTGGCCTCCCTAAAACACCGAGCAAGCACACACATATCACCGACGACGAGAGAGAGATGTAGGATAGTGAGCCTCCATTGAAAAAGAAGAAGATGGCTCGATTTCTCCCGCTTGAAGGGGAGGATGGTCAATCGATGTAGGTGAATCTTCAAGCCGTTCCACCCTCTGAGGAGATCCGACGGCAGGGGAGTGGGGCGCTCAAGAAGATTCTTCATTTCACTGAGGGCTTGAGGAGTGTCGACTGCCAGGCGAGAGGACTGGCGACATCTGCTAAGGTCTCTCATGGAGGGCCAACTCCTTCGTTGGAGACACACGTTTCCGCTCCATTGGTGATTAAACTTCCTCCTCTTTCGCAGCGGCGGGGTAAAGGAAAAGCCACGTGGAAGGGAATGGAGACAGCGATGGAGGGGGTCGATGCTGACTTTCCACCGAATGCAGCAGACTTGGATAGCCCAAATGAGCAGCTATCTCCGCCTCCGGAGGCATCCGGCTCTCCTACTCAATCAGGAGGTTTGTCGTAGACGACCTCCACTTAGTCACTCGCTTATATATCCTTAGATTTCATTTAATTCTGCGTTGATGGTCTAGCATTTTTAGCCTAGTTCATCCTATCTTCTTGGATGGAGTGTCGAGGACCATTGTGCTCTTTGGTCTGGCTTCTATATAGATTGTATCGGCCGTCAGCCGACAGAGATACTTATGTCGGCTGCCAGCCGACACATAATTGACCATTTTTCACTCCCTGATTTTGTATTATTATCATGAAACTTTTGGCTCTTTTACATATATGTTTTTTCCCCACCCATGAAGTCTTATGTTTATTATGTTTACTCTACCGGCAGACTCTTCTTCAAAGGAGCAGCTGGACTACGGTGATGGTTCAATCGCTGGTAGCAATGCTTCCGAGGCTTCGGACGATGATGAAGGCAGCACTGCCATGGCGCCTGCAATCGCTTGTGCTTCTGAGGTAGCCCGCCTAAAATACTTTATTATTTTCAACATTAATGGGACGTTGATTCATTATAAACCCTCTAGAATTGTAGCGGGGCCTATAAATCGAATGAAGAAGAGTGAGGAATGAGCTAGGCCGGGTCTGATGCAGTTGTTGAATTTTTGTATCGATGTTCAATTTGTGATTCTCTTCTGGTCGTTCGTGCAAGTGGATAACTTCCTTGCTAGGATGAAATTTATTCATGAGCACGTGCCCCGCCTTCCTGAAGATTGTCTAACATTCGGTCAGAGTTGTTGTAGGGAGCTAAATACAGGGATCCTAAATATCCCCAGAGGCCATTTTTGCTGAAACCACTGTCCGTGATGCTTAAGCGGAGCCTCAAGCTGCAAACCCTTAGTGCCAATGAATCCAACACCCTTCTTGTGGATGACACCCCGTACAAGAATGTTCTCAACAATCTATACAGCGCCGTTCATCCTCCTAGGTGTACAATGCGTTCGGAGACAAAGCCAGGTGACGAACCGTTTTTTACTAGCACTCTTCAGCACTTCTTTTGGAGGTTGCACCAGTTTGGGATGACGGTCCCTGCATTTTGCGCAGCCAATCGCAAAATCAAGAAGCGTCGCTTGCTTCTCCATCACCCAATGCACAAAGTGTACAAGGAGTTTGTATCCTATGCTACTCTATGATTGAGTATGCATCCTCCATCCTGTTTTTTTTTTCATGGAGATTTTTCAAGTCAAGCCTCCGGTCCAGAGTTTTTTTACACTCCATCCAGTTTTTGAGCGATGGAGATTTTCAAGTCAACGCACCCGGCAACCTCGATGTGGATGTCCATTTGCATGTCGGCTGCCGGTCGACACGCTGCATAGGATATTTTGACACCTTGTAGAATTCATATATATGTATATATTTGATAGGCTAGGCGTATATTTGTCTATGCTTTGTATTGTAGTGCTTATACTTATCGAACTTAACTGTACAATTTTGAGAACTCATTTTTGATATTTTTGTATTATCACTTTACGTGGAATGACTATTTCACATTTTATTTCAACCCTATATCTTCCTCCTATGTCTCAGTTGCATGTTTTGCTCTATTTCCATCTTCGTCTTGGTAGCAATGTTCGTTTTCTTTTCTTGTATTATCTGACTGCATGTTGTCTGCTTCCAACTCTATTCTAGTCGTATTGGCTGCTAGACGATATGGTTTTATTTTTTTATGTTTCATATATTCTGTTTCTATGTTCAACGAGACTTGTATATAGATGTTGATCTCGCTCAACCTCATCCAACGAAGAAATGTGTTGTCCTCTGTGTCCCTGGATTGCTATGCTACATCAATCCGAATGTTCAGCCTGACAGATGGAATGCTCATCGGAACGTTGTCAAGCGTCCCAGTTTTAAGAAGTTGTTTAGTATGTTGTTTGAAAGATTACATGTGGGTCTGTGCTCCAGAATGCAATCTCGGGACTTGATTCCCTTTTTAAAGTTTGTCGTAGCACGTGATACCGGATACTCCCCTAGAGCGCACTTTTTCGTATTAAGAAAGCTCGTAAAGGTGATTTCCGGTTTATCGTTCCGCGGAGACTCTGTGAAGTGGGAAGTTTCCCAAAACTGGTCCGGATTGGTGACTCTTCTCTTTCTAACACCAATTAACTCCTTCTTTCCATACTAAACCGGATCTTTTCCTACTGACTGATCCGGCTATGGCTAGATCCGGATTCTATCCGGATTGGAAGTTTATCCAACCCTATTCTAGCCGGTCTATCCTAACCACTTAACCCGGTTTTCCTTAACCTTTGTTTTCCCTCAGAGGGTTCTCCATTTGCATTTTTAAGGATGCTGGATTTAAAGACACACTCTTCGCCACTGAATTCAGTGACAGGGAATTCACCACCTCCCGGTTATCCTAACTCAACTCCTCAATCCGAGTACTTTCCGTATTGCTCTTCAACTATAGATTTATCTCAAATCCACAGCCGGTCACACAAGCGCAATTTGGTTTCTCCCTTCTCTCCAAAATACTACAACAACTTGTTAACTGGAATGGACAATATCCGGGGTGTCCGGAAGAGATTGGATTCCTAACGACCTGTTTTACTATAGCTTCCCCGTACCCTGAAATTACAAGATCTACCCGGGTGCTGGCACCTCTACCGAACTACCCGTCCAGGAGTTCTAAGAAAACCGGGGTACCCCATCCTGTTCACTCAGCCACTAACCCGTATTATCCCCTACAACCAGGCGCCAAAAACCCGACATTCAAACGATCCTAACTCTCCCAAGTCTTCTACCCAGTCTCTTAACTGAATCTACACCAGAACCCGGTTAGTCCATCCGGTTAACAAGGGACTAATTGGACCACTCTTTCAAGCAACAACACAAGCACACACGCACACACACACAACTTTGTGGAAAAGAACATGCGCCTCTACTCATTCACACGGAACAGTGGTACACAAAAAGACCCAAGGAATGAAGAACATTCAATGATAAGAAGCCCCAAACGCCCGGATCTCGGAAATCCTAAGATCCTACAATCCCAGGATCCGGAAATCCGGGGAGCTCTCTCCACGGTTCAGTTTCTATCCTAAACTTCCACTAACATTCAGATCCTAAAAAGTCTATTCACAAAAAGTCTTCTAATCTACCTACTCAAAAAGCCTACCCTAAGCGGCCGGATCCACTAATCCCGGATCCAGCTCACCCCCGGAGTTTCCGGGCAGCGACTCTTTCGTTCTGCGTTCTTCCACTTGCTGCCCTCGGGGGCGCACTCGTGAGAAGCCTCCCTCATCCGGTTTGGGACCCGCTGCCGAATCTTCCTTCTTCTTCCTCCTCAATTCCGGTTGCGGCCCTTCCTCCCTCGGTTGGACTCCTTCCGGGTCCTCCCTCCGTTTCAACCTCTCCTCTTGTCGAGGCCTCGCTCCACCCGGTCGGCCTTCCCTCGGGTCCTCCCTTTTCTTCTGCCGCTCCTCCTGTTGCGGCCTGGCACCACCCGATTGTCCTTCTTCCGGGCGGTCCTCCTTCTTCTTCCTTCTCTCCTCCGGAATGGCTCTCGCGCCACCTGGTTGCTCCCGCGCCGGATCCTCCCTTTCCTTCTGGCGTTCCTCCCAGATGTTTCCCCTGTCCGGTTGGGGCGTCCTCGGCCTCTCTCTCCCGACCGGGTGGGCCATTTCCCTCTCTTCCGGTTTCGGTGCATGCCTTGGCCGGTTCCCCGATCCTCCCGGATGCGCTGCCTTCCTTTTGGCCGGACTCCTCTCTCCCGGAATCAATAGGATCTCCAACCTCTTCTTCTCGTGCTCCGTGATGCATCTATGCTTCTCGTACATTTGATAAAGAAAAGGGTCAAGAGGGCAACCCTTCTTGCCTCCAAGACTGGTTGCCACCGTTTGGCATTCCGGTGCACTAAGAAGCCCCAGTTGATCTTCTTCCGGTAATGCAGCGCGGAGAGGATGCCCTTCGCCAGCGTGACTGTGAGGGTGGTGGGCTTCTCCGGGTTGAAGATGGGCACCACGAATTCGAGAAGACGCTGCTCCCGGGGATTCAGGCAATCGCCCACCTTGAATCCGTCGTGATCGGAGAGGAAGCAGAAACGCTTCTTCACCCACTCTGACTCTCCCTTGTTGCCCAGTTCAAGGTCCTGGTCCGTCTCCGGGAAGCCATACGTGTAACGCCAGTGCTCCCGGGTCCAATTCCTGTACTTCGCTCGGATGTAGCTCGACCGGAAGGCTGGCGCCATAGCTCCGCCCTCAATCTCCGCCAACATCTTCGCGTCCTGCACGTCCCAAACCCTGCAAAAGAGCCCTATGCATCCTATGGTCGTGAGATCCGTGATCAAATCCTCAAAATCCCTCGACTGCTGTGGAATGGCTAGAAGCACTCTCTTCTCCGGGGTTTTGGACCCTAACTCCCTGCGCGTCATAGCCGCTGCCTCCGGATACACCTCTCTCCTCCGTAAGTTGCGCGTCTCTTTCTGCGGGTGCGCACTCTCTTTCTCCCGTGATTTACGCCTAACTTCCTGGAGCTCTAGCGCCTCACTCCCCGGGTGCGCACTCTCTCCCTTCCGTGAACTCCGCCTAAGTTTCTGGCACTCAATCTCCGGACGCTCACTCTCTTCTATCTCCGAGCGCACTCTGTTTTCTCCCTCCAGGCGCTAACTGTGCTCTACCTCCGGGCGCACTCTGTTTTCACCCTCCATGCGCTCACTGTGCTCTACCTCCGGGCGCACTCTTTTTTCTCCCTCCGGGCGCTCACTATGCTCTACCTCCGGGCGCTCACTTTCTTCTATCTCCGGGCGATCACTTTCTTCTATCCCCGGGCGCTCACTGTGAACCCTAACACTATCTGGAAATACAAAGTGGGGTGCGCGAGGAGGGCTGGAGGAATCGGGGAGGAATGAATAGTGAGCCACCCAATTTAAGGCGGCCCAATTCAAATTCCGGATCTTGGCCGGGTCCGTCAGGGGCCCGTCCTTCGATGTCTGGTTTCCAATCCGGTCTTCTGCCGGATCCGCCGCCATTCCTGGTTCCATAGCAATCACTTAAGCGCGCGTGACAACGCCACTCTCTCGAAATAAATAAAAAGGCCATCATGGACGCTACTTCTCCTATTTATGGCGGCTGGGGCTACTTCGTACTGCCCTAAAAACCCTAACTGCCCGTTTTTGAATAAAACGAGGTTCGACAAAGTTCCTACTCCCCGGGGATGTTATTAGCAAGATTTCATTTTTTGGTAGAGAGTATTGTGAGCAGAGAGAATATTATCCATGGTGGTATAAGGTCCTCCAGGTTCTATATTCCAAGCGTCTTTCTAGGGCTGTTTGCAAGCCTGACCAGGTCCTCTTTGTTGATGTGAACCCTGTATCTCTTCGAAAAGTCCCTAATTCAGCTTGTTACATTCCATTGCCATTTCACGGGGACCTGAGCTCATCAAGCAGGTCTGGCGTTATAACTAATGCTGCTACCGATCTACTACCATTTATATATCCAATGCATATGTTTGAGTCAGTCACTGAATACATTAGGTATTCACCTCGTCCTCGCCAACTTCATTACGAGGTTGCTCATGCTATTAGATATGGCCGTCGATAGTGATCTCACTATTTTGTTACATCCACTGTGAATTGTTATCGGCTGCCGGCTGACAATCCTCTTTTAAGTTAGTTTTTCAACATTGTGTGAGCAGTTAGCTTGGCCATTAGTTTCAGCCATTTAGTCATTCAGTTACTTTTTGCAAATTGATTCGTCAATTTGCTTGTAATTTCATATTATATTGGAATCCAATTTTTTATTGCACAAATGTTTATCTTCATATTATGAAAGGTCTAATGTAAATGGTGTATTGAATGTGCACTATATGTTCTCATTTTTAGGGTGTGTTTTGCATGGATTCACAATTTCCGGTCTATCAGGTGCAAGCCGACTTAATTCTGGACTACACGATAGTCCATAATTAGTTAAATATTAGTTAACATATACATCATCAAATTTGAACCAATCTACTCTTTAATCAATTTGAAATTCAACTTCTGGTAGCCTTTTAATTAGAAGGCTATTAGTAGTTGAAATTATCATGTACATAAAAAATTAACAAAACTAATGATCATCAAGATACCTTGAAAATGTGTAGTATTAATTACTAGCTTCTTGCAAAAATCCAAGACTAATCACTAATATTCTGCTTGAAGATGAACAAAGTTGAAATAATATATGCTGAAAAATTGGAACAATTATGCATCACTCTTATAAATCAAGCATTGAACCCCAAATTAGAAGTGGGTAGTTCTTAGTATTTCAGTGTGCAAGCAAGAAGAGATATTTGGCCTATTGGTTTTTTTTTAGCACACTCTATATCCAACCCTAATTGAAGCTCAAAAAGTAGGACAATTCCTAGTTGTCAACGATGTGGGACTATTCAAGATAAAATGGCATGACTATTTTGTTTGTGATATGCAGACTATTAATTGCCTCTACAGTCTTAAAGAAAATACCAAGAAGTCTTGCATCTATTGTATTTAGCAAAACTGCAACAATATCATAACAACTGAGGCCGAAACTCTAGCAGCAGCCAAGAGACACCTAAGTGATTGGGCAGGTAGACTTCTAGCATCAAACATCCTTAGCAATTCAGTATCTGATGCAGCTAACTTAACCAAGTGGAAATCACTTCTAGAAAATCCAGCGGTTCTGTTGATTCAGTCTCGTTGATAACGGACACTTGCTATTGATTTGGTCGCCCTTTTGTTGAATTGAACAAAAATGTGTACATATGCACGTTGCATGCATTGCTCCGCATTTATGAAAAAATATTACATGTTTAGAATATTAAGAACCTTGAATTGTTAGGAAAGCACGACAATATTCCTAGTAAGCCTTCTTTTAGTGTTGCCCACGTAGCATATTTTTCAAAAAATCACCTTGTGAAGGTATCTCTGATCGCCTATGGCAAGACATTGTCCTAGAAGAACAAAATACTAAAGGTGATGGAAGCACTAGGCGAGAACGTATGGAGGTGACCTCTTCCTTTAGGAGCGTCAAACCTCGTTTTGCCTGGAAATAGCTAGTTAGGACTTTAGGGTAGCTAGAAGTAGTCAGAATCTCAATAAATAAGCGCGTGGATGGTCGTAATGGAGCATTTAGATATTCGTGAGGAAGAGGCGCTCGCGCGCACTGTAGAAGTTATTGCTAGGTCTTCTGGAATCCGGATTGGTGGCGGGTTTCTAGACGGGTCAGGGTATCCGGACTTGAAACCATGTGGCATGGACGGGTCTTTGCTAGACCCGGCCGCATTTTGTGCCTTGAAATGGATGGCTGCCAATTGGGTGGCTCACTGTTCATTCCAGCGCAGCGCGTTCGGCCCTCAACAACAGCAGATTTTTGAGTTGCTCGACTTCGCAAGCGGTAGAGAAGAACAACAAGACGGCGAGCAACTCTTTTGGGAGCTTAGGCAGAGCGCGCGCAATCGGGAGAGAGAGTTCAGACCCGGTAGCCATGGGGGGGAAGCCGCAGGAGGATTAGAGGCCCGGACGCTCAATTGCGGAAAAGCGAGTGCGCCCGGTCGTCCGGAGCAAACCGGAGCATCGTGAGCAGTTGCGGAAAGATTTGCGGAAGATAGGGTGCGAGGGATTCCTTAACGTACCTTGGGACATCCTCGACGAGAGCGTGCTGCAGGAGATAGCAATGGGGAAGGTGGTACCAGAATTCCGGGAGCAGAAACTCCGGGGACGGCCGAAGAATTGGGGGGCGGTGCACTGGCACGCCATTTACAACTCCTCAAATAGCCCTCTTGGCTACAACAAGATGAGGGAAGATACCGGGTGGATCAAGAGACAATTTTTGAAACCGGTCTTGGACAAGGACAGATTCCGGGTGGATGAGTGCAGGATCGATCCAGAGAGGCGCCTCCTTCAATTTTTGATGCCAATTTTGAGCCCGAACAAGCCCACCACCTGCACTATTAAGTTGGTGAAGGCCATTTACAAGGCCTACTTAGACAACCGGGTGACTGGATGGGGCCTCATCCTAGACGACGTGGTAAACTAGGAGGTGATCAAGATTGGAGGGAAAAAAGGGTGTCCCTTGACCCCTTTTATCTACCACTTGTACGCCAGGTATGGACTTCTTACTGCTAGGTTGAAAGTGGAGTGGAAAGGTTGCCAGAAGCTCTTGGGCCAGGATCCGCCACTAAACTAGGAGGAGAGACCAGAAGAGTCGAAGGAACCGGAGGAGCAAGAGGCAGCTGACCCGCATGACGAGGAGGGATAACCGGAGCTTGCGGAGCCTAAGCACGTGGAAGAAGATCCGGATCATAGTGAGAAGTCCGAGGAGGAATCGGATGAGGATGTCGCACCCAGAGCACACACAAGAGGGCAGAAGAAGAGACTTTTGCAGATCTGGATGAAGATGACGAGGACAAGGATACAATCCTGGTGGGGGCGACCCGACCGTCAAAGAGAAGGAAGAACACTCCGGTTGATGGAAGGGAATCCTGGAATGGAAGGGTAGCCCAGTTTTTTAGACTACAGATCAAGTTTCCAACTTTGAGAGACAAACACAAGAATTCGGCAAAATCCTTGTCAATATATAAATAGAGCATAACGTGACACACGATATTGTAGGTACATATAGTCACTTTGCATTTTAGTTTAAAAAGGGATTTGTATTTCTATTGAACATCACTCTGTTGAACATCACTCTATTGAACATCACTCCTTATTTAACATTTCTACAATGGTTCTAAATATTACCTTTCCTACCAAAACGTTCCATTCGGAGCATGTTTTGTCAAACATGGCCCATACTTTATTCAAAGGTATGGTTCTCTTTTAGTTTGGTCATACTAGGGACTTGAATTCTTCTATCACGTATCAAAGGGTTTACTCACAAGCATACACAATATAGTAGAGGAAGAGTTAAAAAAAGTCCACTTTTACAAATATATGAACATTGATTTTGAATTATCCAACACCACCTCTACAACAAGGAACTTGAGGCTACTATAATTGATACAATAGATGAGACAAATGAAGCAAGCATCCAAAAGAGGCAAGAAGCATCTATCAACTCTAGTGCCGCATTGCACTCTGCATAGTGGCATGTACGATGCAGATGGAAAGAAAGCCATTGGATATTTGTTGAAGTAAATTAAGCAATATAAGAACCGACGAAAGCAACCAATGCACAAAGAAGAACTGAAGCTCTAAACAATGACAGAGAAGAACGTGATACCTCAAATGCGCTCCAAGATGAATGACAACATTCTTGATAGAAACACATCTGCCACGACCCTGTTCTTTTCAAAGCAAGGATTAATTTTCTCACAAACTACTTAAGCAAGTTAGATGAAGGAAAATTTGAACAAGTGAGAAACATTCTAAATTTCAAGTTTTCTTTATTTAATGTTTTGTAGAAGTTACCTTTTCTTTGATCTCTCCATTTTCACTGATGCACATCACGAATTCATATAGAGCATAATCATGCCGGTCATCTTATCCTATAGTCAATGTTATTTCTTGTTGCAAACTAGCAAAGCTGTAACTTGAGCCAACTTCCAATTCAAGAGGCTCTTTACAATTACTATAGGTAGAACACATGCAATTATAACCATGAGACTAATTTGAACCTGCTCCAAATTTTCCCATGTAGATCCAACCAAGCGTTCACGGTTGCAAACAAAGTTTACATATAGTGTAGATCGGCCAATATGATACCTGAAAATCAATGAACAGTGATCTAAAGTGCATCAAATGACTTCCACACCAATATTAACTTTGATGTCCTATTCCTCATCCATTATAGAGTTTAAGCACTATTCTAATTTTTTTTTGTAGACAAACATCGACTACTAGAAAAGCCAACTATTCTGTTGATTTAATTGCGTTAAACAGGGACACTTTGTTGTTGATTTGGTCCTGTTTTTTTTCAAATCAACAACAACGCAACCAAATCAACAGCAAAGTGTCTTTGATCAACAAGACCATATCAATGGAACAGTTGGATTTTCTAGTAGTGATCAAAGGAGTTTGATGCAAAGTTTCTAGAGAGGAAAGATCCACCATTACATAATATGGCATAAACCATTGAATATGGGTAGACTTGGACAAAGTGTTGGTCTCATAGAATTGAGAAAGTCATAGTGTTGTTCTTGAAAGACTCACTCGTCATAGTGTTTGGTACTAGCCATTCTAGATCTTCAAAAGTTTGCAATGGAATTGATTCCAGTTGACCAAACAGATGTCATGAGCTGCGTGGAATGTACAATGCGTTGTAAAAATATGCTCCCATCTTTAGCAATTGCTTATAGGTGTAGTGTCCTTGTTGAGGCTTGCGCGCCCACATTCACATGGATATCATACAACACATCCATTATGGACTTTGGCTGCACCCAATTAAGAAAACCAGATAGGTACGAATCTGTAGCCAATGAAAACAACAATGTCAACGTGGTATTGTCTACGTCAATGCTAGACAATTACACAATTAGTGTACAAAATTTCACACAAAAAATTAGGTTTTGGCATTTGAAGTAGTACAATTTGCACCACCGTGTTGAACTATGGGTTCCAAATTGAGCTCACAATGCATATAAGCGTGGTGCATATAAAGACTCGCAACCACACATGACCCTTTCTACATTTTGAACTTCACAATTCTCACTATGTATCCTCCTGCTACAGTATTTTTATGTGCATCCTTGGCATGACCTCTTTGCTTCCCAAGTTGCAATACTTTTGTTGTAATCTAGTCGCTATTTGAGTTCTTTGAATTGAAAACTAAAATGTAATCAATTCTGTTAAAAAGACTCCTAGTGAAGCTGTGCATAAACACCTCTTCACTTTGCTCTTCCAGCACTTGTGCTCTTGCACAAAGAAGTTTGGCTTGCATGAGCTGAAGTACCTGTCTCATTCGCAACATTTTAGCTGTAAATGAATCTCAATTAACATGATCATACAATTGACTCGATTGACTTCATCATATTGATAGAGTGATTTACTGAAGGCATATAATAGATTATCGAAATGAAAAGGACTTTATAATCTAAATACCGGCATAAGCTTCAAAGATTTAGAAAGTCCCAAAACAACGAAGTACTCATTGTGAGCTTGTTTTGAATGTTATAAGCTCTATATGCATACTTTGGGGTATTGATGAACTCTTCAACATTTACATCCGTTGGGCTCATACAAGTTGCAAGACACAAGTACAAATATAGATTGTTTGGAGGAAAATAATTCAACTGTCATTAATAAAACCCTGACAAGACAATTTGTGTACATCACGATGCTTACCAATCATAACCGTTTTGCTATTTCCTCCAAGAGAGTCCCGTAAACAACATAAACTTATTAAGAGAACTTTAGCAGGTTAGAATGTTTATGTTAGAATTTAAAACTACTACTGAAGACAAAAAAACCACAATAAGAATGAATGAGGTCTTAAGAGTCACAAAGAGCAATCAACATCCCAACAAAACTTTACTTGTAGTAATTGTGTTAACTTGCTATCTTGGAAAGGAACATGACCTCTTTTGCACTTTTTTTTCATCACCTAATACACTAATTACATTTCCAAGTGCTAGAAGGCCTTTGTTTATGCATACACCTAAAAATATAAAATGAATAAAAACTAATTTACTAGCTCCAGTGCCCAATGGAATAATGTCAATTCATCATCATTGCATCGATTACATTGAGTATCCAATAGTTGATGATAAATTTAAATCCTGTAATTTTGGTATGCATGAGATTGAGTAAGAAAATAGCTTTTTGCAAGAGCGTGAGAGCCTTTTTGCAATAGCCTGAGAGCCTAAGTTTTTTTGTGATTTATTTTTATTTTGATTTTTTAAATTACCTATGACCATAGAACAAGGATCTAGGGTCTAGAGAGTATTTGGGTTTTGGGTTTAAGAATTTATTATTCTAGATATTGGATTGATGAAGTGTAAATTTGAAATTTGGTATAGGGTTAACAAATTCCATAAACATTGATTATGGATGATAAAATACAATAGTGAACATAACAATTTGAAGAGATCAAAGAGTACAATACAAAATGATGAGATAAATATTGCAGATAGAAAAATATAAGTGTAGTGGTCTTTTTAGTCTCACTACTAGTCATAAAAAGGTAAAGAAATACAAAACAAACTCCACTATGAAGAATCATCACATGAGTCCTCATGTGAAGAAGATGATGTCTTAGACAAAGAGCAAGAACTATGGGTGCGAGAAGACTCCGCAGTTTCTACATCCATGAACCGTGAAATCCTGTTATCATCAGCTCCCTCTGTCATCTCCGCATCATCAAGACTGTACTTTGCAAATGCCCTAGCAAGGGGTTCCACGTATTTGAGGAGCTCAAACGATTTCAGTGGACTTGGGAAGAAACAATGGGTAGGAAAGAAAGGCTTGCGTCGAAGAGGGCTCATTCCGATTGAAGGTCTATTAAACATAAAATATACATTAGTACTCTAAGCTGCATGTCATTGATATCATCATATAGCAAACTAATTTAAATCTAAACAAATTCACTTACTCAGAAGTCTTCTTTTAATCTGCAACTATACAATCTTCAAGGTGTCCGGATCCCAAGAGCGCTTCAATGCGGAAGGCCGTGTAATGAGGAGGTAGCCTTCGAACGTACTAGAAGATCGATGAGTGCATCATAGATAGCGTTGTCCTCCTCAAAAGCCACAATGTGGCGGTTGACATTCCTGCATGCATGAATAAAAGGGCCTAGAATACACACACAAAGATTATAAGAAGAATGTATATGTACATAAGGAAATACGTCATAATATTACAAAGGGAATCAAACAAACAGAAGGACTACAAAATGCCAGTCATGGCATTGCTGACACGAACAATGATTTCCAATTTAGAACAAGCATCAATGAGAACTTGCCAGAAGCTTCAGCTCTTTTCTGGGGGACTGCACCAGGGCTTGGTTCCGTTTGTTGCCTTGTCAATTTCGGCGATGTAGTTATGCAGCCACTCGTTTAATCCAATGTCCACTCCGATCTCGTTCAAGGACAAAACTTGATTGAATTGGAAATTGGAGCTTTCTTTCCTCAATCATTCGGGGAAAATGCACTTACTACAACATTAACAACCAACGGAGATAAAACCATGTCCTACTCTTAACTTTTGCACATTTTGTGGCAATACTGACCATCATTCCATTGCAGACGGTACATGAATTACAAGAACTCTCATCAACAGAGCCCGTGACTCCAAAGTATACCAAGATCAACACCAGTTTTACGAACGATATCTGCAACATCCTCTAAAAAATCAAATTGCACACTATCTAGGGATCTCTTGAAAACCTTGTGTCGATGCCTCTTAGTAGTACCGAGCGTATACAGCGACATCTAATTCAAAAAGCTACTACATTTGTACTGGTACCAAGACCGGAGGAAGCCTCGGTCTTGGTACATTGAGTGGTCGCTGTCAATGGAGACATGTCAATCATCTGAGTAACCATTAGAAAGACAGTGATGAACGATGTGCTCTTTGATAGAGGATCTGGAGTCAATGTCATCACCGAGCAAGAGCGCTGCCCTTTGGACTACCGAAGCCAATACCAACATCGTTTAAGTTACAATTGGACGATTGTTATCTAGTGAAGCCTACCAAACTACTCAAAGACTTCAAAATACACATCAATAGTATTAACTATACCATTATTCTTTTTGTAATTTCATAAGGTGTGAATTTGGCGTACACATTACTCCTCAAAAAACCATGGCTCTAGGATGCCCGCGTTATTCTCAACAGAGCTAATAATCACATACAAATCATGGAGAACGACACAATCCAGACCTTCTGCATCAACCGCAAACTAGGTTTTGAAGCCACTACTCTAGAAATGTTGGTATGTTACAACTATGTTGAAGGCCTTATCGACAAAGAGGAGACAATTTTAGTCAATGCCAAGGAATTCATCTGCCCAATTGGCACATTGGCCATAGCCGACCTCTGCCATGTACAATCATCTGACCCTTCCCTTCGTCTTTCAATCCATTGATTAAACATACCGAAAGAAGTATGCCGGTAGACGAGGTACCAATCTGGGAGAAATCAAAACCCTTTCCGTAGCAAAATAGTCCCAAACTGAAGATGAGTAGTTGCATGACTTTAATCTCGGTACCTCTACCGAGCTCAATAATGTTTGGATTGGTACAACCGTAACGACCCACCGGATTGCCAAAACAAAAGAATTTTTTCACGCATTCAAGGACGTTTTTGCGTAGTCCAATTATAATCTACAAGGCATTCCGGATCATATTGTTCAACACAAGATCAAATTAGACACGAGCACACCAAGCCCACTACTAGATGAACCCAAACTATGCCTAAGCCGTCAAAGATGATCTCAAAAAACTCCTACATGCCGATTTCGTTGAACCAGCTGACCAGGCCATTTGGCTCTCACCGATTGTAGTTGTCCTGAAGAAGAATGGTAAACTCCAAATTTGTGTAGACTTCTAATGCTTCAAAAAAGCAACAAAGAAGTATTCATAACCATTATTCTTTACCGAAAAAATCCTCAACTCGTTAGCCAGTCACGAAATATACTCGTTTCTTGATGGATTCTCAAGTTATCATCAGATCAAAATCAATCCGAACGACTAATACAAGATAACATTCATTACCCACAGGCAAGCATTTGTCTAGGTGGTTATGCCATTCAGATTGAAGAACGCACCTCCGACATACCAGCACGCCGTCAACCAAGCGTTCAAATAAAACATTGCTGATTTTATGACGCTATTCCTCAATAATTCAGCAGTACTACAGTACTACAATACAACCGAGACCTTCATGTCAAAATTCTAGAAGTGTTTTTCCAAATGTTGCAAGTTTGGTATCAGTCTCAACCTAGTGAAATGTTGTTTTTTGATCAAATCAGATGTCATTCTTGGTTACGTGGTATCTTCTTAGGGAAAATTTCTCAACCGTAAGAAGATTGAGGTCCTTGTAAATATGCCCCAACCGCGCAACATTAAAGATATCTAATTCTTCAATGAATTGACTCAATTCAACCGATGCTTCATTAGGGACTACGCCAAGATCATAGCTACAATCATTGCGCTCAGTAAGAAGGACAAAACATTTACCTGGACTACCGAGTGCAAAGAGGGTTTTACTGACATAAAAAAGCGTTACATCAACGCTCCCATACTCATTGCCGTCAATTGGAAGATCGAATTCCACATCTACACAAACGCTTCCGACCTTGCAGTAGGTGTAATGCTTACTCAAAATCCTACCGGCAAGATCGACCAACCCATTGTTTATACATGTCGCCTCGTTAGCCAAGCAGAGAAGAATTATACGATTACGGAGCACAAAGCATTGGCCATGGTTTATGCCATTAACAAATTCCGACATTACCTCCTAGGTAACAAGTTTGTATTTTATTTTAACCACATGGAGTTGATCTACCACATCAACAAATCCCAAGTTTCTGGCTGCATTGCTTACTAGCTTCTACTATTCTTCAAATTTGATTCTACCATGGTCTACAAACCAAGAACATTCCTCGGCATGGCCGAAAAATTATATTAGAATGCTGCTGGCAAACCTGCCCTTGGAATTATTGACGCAACTACCGATGCTCACATCTTTAGCATCCAACCCAAATGGCTTGCCTCGGTACACGACTACCTTCAGAAAGGAACATTTCCTTGCGACTAGAGTACGAAGCGCTAATAATAGATTAGTCTATTTAGCTTGTCCATTTTAGCTAATTAATAGTTCATTGTACAAGCAGAGCAAAGATTTTGCATTAACAAAATGCGCTACAAAAGAGTAGATTCAATTGGTAATACAGAAACAGTACAAGGGTAATTCCGGTGGACATTTCTCTATCGAGATCACCACAAGGAAAATAACGGATGCAAGATATTGGTGGCCCATCCTACACAAAGACTTTGTTGAGTTCTGTCGTAGCTATGACAAATGCCAACGGTTTAGTGGCTTGAAGAAAGTTGTTACCAGTAAACTACTTACCACGTTACCAATAGAACCATTCATGAAATGGAGACATGGTTTAGTAGGCGCACTCAAACGCACACCTTCAGGCCATCGGGACATCTTAGTAGCTACCAATCATGCTACGAAGTGGATAGAGGCGGTAGCCCTCCGCGACAATACCGCCCAGGACACAGCCATATTTATTATAAAAGGATATCCTTACGTGATTTGGCTGCCGACTTAATTTTATAAGTGATATGGAAGTCCACTTCAACGACAAAATAATCCACGACCTCATGGAGCATTTCCTCCTACGTCACACAACCGCAATAGCATAGTACTCGCAAGGGAATGGTCAGGCTAAATCAACAAATAAAGTCATTTTCCATCTACTCTAGAAACTTGTCAACAACAACCGAACTGATTGAGATCGCTAACTACTGATGGTTTTATTCGCCTACCCAACAGCCTTTAGATTGTTACCGGCCACACACCATTCCAACTCTTATATCGCATCATCCTTGTAATGCCTACCGAATACTTGGTATTGACTAAGTCAACGCAGCAAGACCCTACCCCTCAACGCGTATTAGCGGCTGGAACACATGATTTGGAACAATTGAACGAATTACGTTACCGAGCCCTCGACAATCAAGGTATTACCTAGTGGAACCGTGCATAATGGGCAAACACGACCAACGTCACTCATCAGTTCAGGTTAGGAGACTTGGTACTATAGTATTCAAAAGGACCCAACAGTCGACCCGGTAAGCTCAAAAGTACACTCACAGTATAACGAGCAAAAGAAACTATAACCACTGAATAATTTGATGGATTATTAAGCAATAATCTTATTATGTGAATTGGTAATGCAATATAAATTAGTAACTACATATATTATATATCCTTCTACAATATACTAAAGTTTGACGATGTTTGAAAAGTTATTGGTACTCCAAAACGACTAAAATATGGTTGTAACCAGTCGTCTAGAACATCAACCACAGGTACCCTCTTGAACCTCATTGACACCGTCTCAGACCAAGTCTAGCCAATCCTTGCAGCCCAGACTACTCGGGCATAAGAAGCCAAATTCAAAGCCCTGATAACAACCGCTCAGCAAAGAATTACCAAGCTTCAACAGTAGTTGACACTTGCGACGGCTAAGCTCGAGCAATCTAGAGCCGCAGTTGTCCGCCTTCATTCCAACCGCGAAAAATACTGAGAGGAATATCTCTCCGTCTCCGAACAATCCCGGCAACACAGACATCACCCTCCTGACAGCAGAACGAGACCAAGATAGACGACTTACCTAGACAAACAATACATTGATTACCAGCCTATTGCAGCAACTCGACACACAAGACCGCAAGACAAAACAACTTTCGTTGCAAATGGCAGCCATCACTATAGACATCAATGCCATCTAAAACGAATTCAGTAGTTATGCGTTTGCGTTGGCCCAAGCCTACCGATTGGTCCAACGGTACTAAAGGGCATATCCAACAAGAATCTAGGAGGTAGACCATCTAGACGAGGAACAATCTCCTCCCCACACTTCGGAGACAAATATCCTCTCCTCGATAAGAGGCCCTATCCAGTAACCCTAAACTGATTACCAGACTCAATTATATATCTTCTAACAGTTGTTTCCAAAAAAAATCCTCAATCCATACACTGCCTACAAATCTTTGCGACCTCTTAACGACTCCGACAATGCTATTAAAGTACAGCACCAACACAACACCACACTGGTAGCCCCGATAGATATTCTAAAGTCCGGATCAAACGACGACATCCTCGCTCCTACTCCCCACGTCGGTCGCCGACTTCGTAACCTGTCTCGTAGATAAATTGTATTGTGGTTTCAATCAGCTAGGACTTGCTCGGAAATAGCCTGATATCAAGGACAATATGTGGGCATTGCTCTTTCAAAATGTGGCACGGAGGTGGAGACTCCATAGCACCGTACCTACGAGTGTAGAATCTATGAAAATTGAATGAAGATCCGCAATTACATAAAAGCTTGAGGTAGTAGCGGAATTTTCTTAAAGATAACTACTGATTTCTGGCTAAAGCTAGTGTTATCCTTGTGCCACCTCCTCTCCCATGTAGGTTCGGCGGTTGCTAACTTACCATGGTGTGAACACGTTACGGAATAATACTCTACAACCGGCAATCTTATCTCAGACAAACGCCATGTGCAAATATACCTTTAAGGAGTTAACTGTTAACTGCTCAAGCATTCATTTTTATCAAAAGATAGCTTCAAGTATGTGTGAATCGATCAAAAAAGGGGATGATTTGTGAAATTATTACGCCTCATTTCATGTTCCATTGATTCACCAAAAAAAATTGAGATCTTTGTCCAAAATAGTTCAAAAGTAATATTGAGAAAGTCAATTCATAAAACTGAGCATACAAAAAATCTTGAAAAATCACTACACTTCATTACATTTCAACCCATAACAAATTTCATCCACTAACTGTCAATAATTTATTCATAATAAAATTTCAAAAAACATTATTTTCAGTTTCAAATTTTATTAAAAAACATCAGTGCCAGCAATTTTAGATCCAAGGATATTGATATAATCTAAAGTTCATAATGTGCAAAACATCCTCCAAATCTGCAAATATTCGTTAAGTTCAAAATATCCCTCTTAGTTGCATTTTTAAAATGCATCTTTGCAATATTCCAAATTTGGAGAGGGTTGTAAGGGTTGTTGGCATTTAAAGGTTAACTAGGTTACTTCCAAGTGCCGTTGATAGTAAATTCTGATTTTCATTCTGAGAAAAGCATGTTAAAAAATAACCCCCAATTTGATATATTTTACACTTCAGCACCCAAATTTTTGAAGCAGCATAAGTCATATCCTATAGTCAAATGGCTTAACCTATTTGTGCCCAGGTAAGATAGATAGATAGATAGAAACTCTGACCCTTCTACAAGGCCGGCGTGAATGAAGTGTCCGTTCGTAATGCCAATGATCCGATGCCCACCGGACAAGGGGAAATTGGGACAATACTACTCTCCCCTTTCGAGGATGGACACTATAGTGACACACTAAGCTACTCCCTATCTAGCCACTAGTGCCTTGAAGATACCGGACATGGTATCCCCCCAAAGGGCTTTGAGGTACCCATACAACAAGGTCCAAGGACCCCCCACCATAGTTGGGTGGACTATGGTAGTGAGCACCACGCCGACATGAGGAATAGAACCCACAACCTCCTCATTGGGGGCCATGAGCCTCAACCACCAAGCCAAGGCCTGTGGTGCCTTATGCCCAGGTAACTACTAAGTGGTAACCAGATCATTAGAAAATGAAATACTGTAAAATCTATGAATCGTCTCAATTCAATGTATGAAGTTTAAAAGAGTAACTTTTGATTATGTAAATGATGTAAAAAGAAAATTTGGAATCTGACTCTTTTAAATACCCAAACACCTATGTACAAATAATCAAAATACTACAAATACTTGAAAATACAACAAATACATACATATACAATACATGTACTACACGGTATTTTTTGTGTTTGAAAGTTTGTTATCTTGTATTTTTTTTGAATTGTGTTCTCTTGTTCATATTCTATTACACTAAATAGGTAGATTAGTGTTAGATAATTATAAGATTTGAAAATATTATATAGATTTTTACTCTTGACAAATAAAATTACCAAAGACATTGATTCCAATACTATTGAAAGATCCCCATCTTGACCAATATAGAGGGTAAAAAAATTGGTAAACAGTAAAAACTTACAACATGTTTATGTAAATTAGTGTATCTAACACTAATCTACCTATTTAGTGTAGTGTATGCATTCCGATCTTGATCAATGTACCAACTCCTTTCTTATTTTAACGCATATATTTTACTATACATAGATAAGTCACTCTCACTTATAAAATTCACAATACTTATGTGTGAGTCCGTACTCAACATGAAAGATTGCAATGAAGAGGCATTAGCATAGGAACATCTCCACTTTTATTTTTGAAAATTTAATCCAAATTCTATTTAACCTTGAAGTCACACACCGTCAAAAATCTCATTTCCAGGTGTGCATTAAACTCTTCCAATCCAATAGTCCTATCTTACCAAGATTTAATGACACTTGTTTCATTAAGCTATGCTTACATTTATACATTGGACCTTTAACCCCTAATTGCCCAACCATGCATATTATGCATGATGTACAGATTTCATCCGCAGTTTCTCATCCGTCATGCACTTTTCGTGGTGTGATTTTTTTACTGAACTTTTTGTGGGAAGTTAGCTTCATGCATATGTGATCCGATTGAAAAGGAAACAATTTCTGAAAAATTTATGCCTCATTTTGTGTTTCAGTGTTTCACCCATAAAACATAAACTCATTAAATCAAGCATCTAAAAAATCTCCATAAATCACTACACCTAGAGTACTACATTATAAGCCATCACAACAAATTTCATCCCCATACTGTCAATATCTTATTCCTAATCGAACTACAAAATAATTTTTTAATTTATGTTTCAAAATTTATAGAAAACTATTAGTGGTAGCAATCAAAGATCTAACCATGTAGATTGATTCTAAATTTCAAAATCTATAACTTTTATTCATACATCAAGTTTCAAATATTCATGTTAGTTGCATTTTATAATGCATCTTTGCCAAACTACCCAAATTGGACATAGGTGAGGACGTTTAGGGGTTAAAGGTTAGGGATAACCTTTTTAGGTTAACCTTTAAAGGTCCTTGGGGATAGTAGATATGTTGCCGTATATTTGACATTTGTTGTAAGTAGAAAGTTCCAAATTGAAATCCCAATAGCTTTTAAGACCATGTAGACATGAATTTTAACTTCATGAGGTATAGAACCAATCCAAATACAATGAATATGGCCGTATAATACTGGCCAGAATGGGCAATCTAGACCTGTGAGGGCTAATTTCAAGAGAACAAGTTTTAAAAAAACATCACCCAAAAAACTGTGGTTCCTCCATAATCATCCTGGGCACTAAAGGGTTAAATACAACTCACTCCATAATTCCAAAATAACCACGTCCACATTCAATATCTACCAGAATACATGATAATCACTGCAGCCCCAATTCTTCAGCTTGCAACAATTACAAGCAAGTACTCTAAATAGAACAGAAATCAGAGGTTCGCTATATACAGCCTTATAAACCAGTAAATGGGAGGACAAATTCATGCTGAGTCTGCATATGCTCAAGTAGTTGAGCAGCCTTCCTTTTTGCACGGACAGTTCCATCACTTACCAATGAATGTAATGGTTCTTGAACTCCCAACTTATAGGCAATTTCTAATTGTTTAGGATTGTAGACAGCTAGGACAAGGGTAACTGCTGCAGCATTTTCCTTGTTTCGAGGAGAACCTGATTTCAGTAGGTCAACAAGTATAGGTATTGCCGAAGCTTGCCCTATCGCAACACGACCATCCGGATGTGTGGCTAAAATGGCAAGAATTGCGAGAGCTTCGTCCACCATACCTGAAGAATGAAACAATCCTTGTCAGCAGACAGTCGCAAGAGAAAGTACCACGATCAAGATCAAGATCAAGTACCAAGGTCACTGGGTCACTGTCGCAACCGTAATATTTCATGAAATCATTTTTCCAAAATAAAATAAAATTGAAGGCAACAGAAGTGTGATTGTCACTAATATGCCTTACCAGCAATAGGATCTCTCAATAACCCCATAAGGGGAGGAACTACACCAGCCCTCACCGCACGAGCTTTGTTCCCTTGATAGATTGAAAGATTGAATAAAGCTGTAGCAGCATCCTTTTTCCCACGTGACGTTCCATCCTTGAGTAGGTCGACAAGGGCAGGAATAGCCCCAAGATTGCCGATGGTTACTTTGTTTTCATCCGCAACTGAGAGAGAAAATAAAGTGGCAGCTGCATTCTCCCGGGCTTCTTTACTTCCGTTCTTCAATACTTGAACAATAGGGTTGATAGCTCCAGCATTTACAATAACTCCTTTATTATTATCATTGATGGATAAGTTCAGCAGTGCAGTTACTGCATGCTCCTGGGTTTTCAGGTCTTCAGACGAGAGGAGACCAATCAAAAGAGGTATAGCTCCTGCCTCAGCAATACAGATTCGGTTCTCGACATTTCTCTTCGCCAACAACCGAAGTTCTCCAGCTGCAGCGCGCTGCATGTCAGATTGACCGCTTCTGAGTTTTCGAAGAAGGTGTTCAACAGTGGTGCGCTCACCAGCAGAATATTCTGGTACTTTAGATGGTCTAGCCTTGCTACTCGACTTCTTCGGTATTTCAATGCCATTGGTTTCGCACCACTGGGAAATGACACTCCGAAGACTGTAGTTAGGAGTCAACCCCACGTGAGATAACAGAACACCTGTCTTCGGGCAATTCCTATGACCGCTGTCCAGCCATCTTTGTATACAAGCACGTTCGTATGTCTGTAAGCAAAAGCATATCATGTTCAGTTTCTAACAAATCACTTAATCGCAACCGTCATTGCTTTCTATAGTGGACAGCTAACGTGTGCTGTTGCCACTATTAAAATCATATTACTCCTACTCTTCACGACTATAGACAATCCTCTCTGATATTTAGTTGCCAAAGACAGTCAACACTCGAACAAACTCCAGATACACGTATACTAAGAAATCTATTTTTATGATTGAACGAACCAACCTGTCCAGTAGCCACGATGACTGGGTCTTTCACTAGGTCCAAAGAAATCGGGCACTTAAAATCATGAGGAACACTTTGAGTCTTCCATTTCTCCGCGCCTGCCCCCGCTGCATCCAATGTCTGCGAACTCCCTCGCTCAAGTCTTATCCCTGCCCGGACCTCTGGGTGATACTTGGAACTCTTTGGAACAAATACTCCAGCTGCAATGTTTACCCTGTCCAGCTCAGGAGTGTCATCATCTATGTCCTCCTGCGGTAAGATACTAGTCAACTTCCGCAAAACGGTAAATAACTGTTGAAAGCTCAATTCCTGTTCGTGACTGTCGTCACCAAGATCCTGTTTCAGTAACATCATCTCCTGCAATGCTCGATTCTCTTGTCGGATGGCAGCAGGAGTTCTCAAGTCCAGCATCTTAGCTAACGTCTCGAGCATTTCAAATCCAGCTGGACAGTCATCCTTGTCCTCTAAAACTGAAAGCAAACTCGAGTAAGCCTGTAAATCGTAGTTATCTGTCCTTCCTTTCGCCCGCTTAAGCTGGCTTCGCACAAGGTCAACCTGGGCAGTAAGGTAGTCAAACAAACAGCCAAGGAATTGCCACAGTAACATGCAGACAAAGACTATCCAAACATAAACAGATTCCCATTTTTGTACTCATATCTGGTGGAAACACCAACAGTTCTCAGAAATCTGTATTCACTGGCAACGGCAAGTTTCGGCTTGATCATTCCGGTCATTCTCTCAACATTAAATGAAAATGCATAATGGTCTTAAAATAAGTAATAATGATAATAAACGCTAAGGTCAGCATAAACATAGAAAAATCTTAATCAAAGCCGAACTTTAGTGCAGCAAACCCTGTCGAACCGTACCTGCTCTTTGACTTCTTCTGAAGCAAACTGATCATATGGGAGGACGTTCAATCTGAACTCTAAATCAGCATTTGCTTTATCAAATTGCTCTGCAGCGGCTTCTCTATCCAAGACCTGGTAAAATCAAGCATGAAGTCAGCTCCTGCACAGTATCCTCCGATAATGTACAAGACGTTGAAAGTGTATAAGAGAGCTGACACATATCAGACACTTGTCAAAGTGACGAACTTTTAAGAGGTACCAATCTCATGAGCCGAACGATCACGGGCACTCTCCCACCGACCATAGAAACATCAACTTCACCAGAGGAACATTAAAGTACAGAAACAAACAAATAAAATTAAAGAGATAGAACTTCTTTCCACGAATGAGCAATCTGACAGTAGACTCATTTCCATTTCGCCGCGGCAAACCTGTGCCATAAACAAAAGATGGAGACAAAAGAAAGCCTAATAGTATCAAGATAGGAGAGAACCAACTGACCAGGTATAGCTTGCTTCCGTCATGACACATCTGAAGCAACTTATTCACTGACTGTAGAGCCTTCTCTAGATCCTGGAGAGTAGAAAAGGCTTTACAAGAGATCCTCTGTCGAGACTCCCTGAGCTCCTCAAATAGTGGCGCCAGCAGCTTCACTCTCCTAGTTAAAAAGGCACATTCCTTCTTGTGGCTTCTGATATAGTCTCCTTTTAACCCTATGGTATTCACTACGTCTACGAGGGACTGAATCAACTGTGCTTGCGACAGCAGACCGTCACCCATCTTGGTATCTTCGTCTTCAATGCAGGTTCCTTAAAGAAAAAGTTTGAAAGTCGATATGATCAAAATTCCTTCGAAGAAAGAATCCGGCTCCTGCAATTACATTGAAATTAAACTCTTCAACGTCCATAACTAGTAGCAAGGGTCTGGGAACCCTGTGGAAGAATCACCAGAGACGGATGATCGGGGAGTAAACACATAGCCCATATCAGAATCACGACCTCAAAGTATCATTAAACGATCTGTCAATTTCTCACTACTAATTGTCTGCAACAAGGTTTAAACAGTTCAAAGGAACACAAACATTACGTTAGAGGTACTACGATACTCAGCTTCACTCAAACTTCAAAACACTCAAAATACCTCCCTCAAGCCTCACTATGGAATTTGCATATGTCAGGTGCTTCCTCTTTGTCTGCCACACAAGAAAGACAAACGGAAGAACAAGCACAGGAACCCGACTCCAATGTCATCCAAAGCTCCCTCTAGACTCTGGCGTCAACTGAAAGGATACCCACTACATAATGCGAGGTATACGTGAATCCAGTCAAACATCGCCGCTATCCTGCTGTTCGCTCTCTCGTTTGCTGTCAGAGCGACAAAGGGAACCCTCAGTTGCGTCACGTTAATTGGACCCCCACGACCTCTCTGCAGTCCATAATAAGCATAATAAGCTGTGTCTCAGCCACGCGGTGGAGACACCGTGGTGTGGCGACGCGACCCTGTGCTCCCCGAAGGTGGAGCCTCCGTTCCCGACGTTGGCCGTTTCTCCGTTGATATCAGTGGACGAGCCCAAGTGGCCGACGAGGACGAAAATGCGACGACGGAGAAAAAACATGTCCTATCGGTCAAGAATGTCAGGCCCCCCGATCACGCCTCCATCTCATCTGATCTCCATGTCCAGCACGACAGTGTTTCACCCGCCTTTTCCAGATCTAATTCCCATAGTCTCTGCTCTGTCCCAGCTCTCCACGTCTGACACAGTTCAGTGTTCTTGCAGGTACAGCGACCTCAACAAATGAGTCAATGCCCCTGTCAGGGAGCATTAATGAGGGCCAGCTGGGAAACCTTAAGGCGGCTGAAGCCTAAAAAAAAATTCTACTGTACCTAATGCACTCTTATCACATACCACATGGCGCTTTGCCTAAATAATATCTACATTGTGAGTTATCATCACAAATGTGCATGTACCCTTATAGACTCATTTTTTGAGGTGGCTTCTCGAGCAACTTCAGATGAGTGTAGAACATAGAGAAATTCGTGTTTTTTGATGAATTTTTTTGTGATTTCTCTTCTCTTCCTTCTTGTGGAACATACTGTGGAGAATAGCAATTAGAATTGGCATGATGAAGCCAATTTCAGGAGACAAAGTGAGAGATATTGTTGCTCTTTTGATGAAAGGTAAGAGTACAAGAGTGGTTGCAAAGTCTTTGGGTTTCTCACAGAGTACGGTGAATAGAGTGAGGAAGAAACATTATAGTAACTTAGAATTGCCAAAACGAGGTGTTCCAAAGATTCTTGCCACTTCAAAGAGACGACGTGCAGTGCGTTTGGTCACGGTTGGAGGACTGGAAACGGCAGTACAGGCAGCAAAAGTGTTGAGAGAGGGTAGAGAAGTGGGTTTCTGTGATAACACTTTGCGGTCTGCTTTGAGAGATGCTGGATTGAATGCTTGTGAGATGATTCCTAAGCCTTGTTTGTCACAGAAAAATGTACGAGAGAGGCTACGATTTGCAAGAATTCATAAAGAGTGGACAGTAGAAGATTGGAAGAGAGTTGTATTCAGTGATGAAACGAAGATAAATCGTTTCAATTCAGATGGGAGGACTTGGTGCTGGGTCAATGACCAAAAAAGCTTGCCTGATCATGCGGTGAAGCAAACAGTGAAGCATGGTGGAGGGTCTTTGATGCTATGGAGTTGTATGACAGCAAGAGGTGTAGGTGATTTACAAAAGGTAGATGGGCGTTTAAATGCGAAGGACTATATTTCAATCTTGCATGGAGATTTGTACTTGAGTTTAGAGAGATTAGGATACTTGAACCTCGATAACGTCATTTTCCAGCATGATAATGCTCCTATACATAAAGCAAAGATTGTTCAGAAATGGTTCTTAGAGCAGCCACTCACTGTTTTAGAGTAGCCAGCTGAATCCCAAGACCTAAATCCTATAGAACATGTTTGGGCAATTCTCAAACATCGTTTGAATTCCTATCCAACTCCTCCTGTAGGTCTTTTGCAATTATGGGAGCGTGTGGAGGAGACTTATAAGACGATCACTACAGAGCAATGTGAGAGATTGTATGCTAGCATGCCAGATCGAATTGCAGATGTTTTGGCTGCTCGTGGGAAGTGGACAAGATTTTGACCACTCTGTATATACCGCCTCAAAAAATGAGTCTATGTACATAGTCAACTTTGGCACTATGTATTTTTTTTAATATAGTGG
Organism: Pohlia nutans; assembly: GCA_022496805.1. Lineage (NCBI taxonomy): Eukaryota > Viridiplantae > Streptophyta > Bryopsida > Bryales > Mniaceae > Pohlia > Pohlia nutans. The sequence goes on along the minus strand of CM040106.1, from coordinate 3,443,718 downwards.
CAATTTCTTTTCAATTTTCTTGAGGTTGTCAGTTACTTCATGCTCTCAAACTTTCATGTTCAAAATTTATTGCTTTGATTCTTCACACTCTCTACATTGTTACTTTTCTAAATCAAATACCCTCATAGACTCATTTCTTGAAGTCGCTGTATTTTGGAATCAATGTTGGAGTTGTGATTTTAAGTTTTTCGGTTTTCGGTTTTGTTTGGAAGACTTATCGAAGCAATGAAGTCTGTAGCAAGTAGGTGCTCAGGTTGTAGCTAGTGTTCGGTTGTTGAAATTCAAACTTAGGGTGCAGGAGCAGACGTGTTGAGCTTCAAAATTAGGGTTCAGGAGCAGCGATTAAGCTTACAAGGGAACGTTTTATAAAAAGGGATTTTGTAAAAGCGCCAAGTTGTGGAGTTCTGTGGTTGGTTGGTGAAGGACGATGTATTACATTTGCGTGGTCCGGGTTTTGATTCTCATTGGGTTTGTTTGAGTAGTGGTGTGATATTCATGACTTGGTGTTGTTAGTGAGTTATCATGACAGGAAATTTGTACTATCCAACCGACCCTATCTCATCCTCATGACAAGTGTTTGTACTGAGCTAGTGGTCAAATAAATAGTATATGTTTCTCATATGTTTTCCGTATGTTTCTATTCTTTGTTATTGATTCGTTGTTTTCTATTCGTCTTTTATGTAGGAGGATTGGTCTGGCATATTGCATAGCGATACCGTAGTTTACTAGCAGGTTCGGCAACTTGCTGCCTAATATTTAATTAAAGTTCAAAAAGTAGGTTTGGCACCTAAAAATAATATATTCATATTTTCGGCAATTTTCTCTTTTAATTTTTAAAAATTCGCCCTAAATCCTTTTTTTAATTTTCTATTTAAGTTTTCATCAAGTACAGCTCTCTTGCATTAGATGACAAGTAAGATGTGAGTGAAGAGGTGAGAATGCTATGTGCTTTATGCAAGTGGAGTGGAGTTGTGTTCAACAATGCATATGGGATATGTAAACTTTGAGGTGAGGCACCTAGTTAGTCTTCATTTTTATAACACGCATAACTTTTGCATAGAGTCTTCAAATGACATAAAATTTGTTGGAGGTGAAAGATTACTTGATTGCTAAACTTTTTTTGAAAAAAAAAATTCCAAAAAAGTTGATATTCTATGCACAAATGAGCTCCGAAAAACTGTTATGAACGCATTTTAATTTTTTGATCTTTACACGGCTGCAATGTTTTGTCCATATCTTTTGCATTAAGACGTATTTTGACACAAAAATTGTTGGAGGTGGAAGAAGGATTGATTTATCAACTTTTGTTAGTTGAAAAAATTTCTATAAAACTTCATCTTCTATGCTCAATTGGACTTCAAAAATCTGTGTACAACACATTTGAAAAGCCTCACCTAGAGTCTTGCTACTTCTTAACCCATATTCTTTGTGGACTAATGTAAGTGAGCTTGATTACAATAGGAGCACCTTCTCTCCTCTAAAATTCACACATGCATCCACTGTAAGTAAAATTCTAGTGAGAAGTAAAAATTTCTTACTTTTCGGCAATTTTGAAAAAGAATTAATATTATATTCGGCAAAAAATGCCAATAATATTCCAAAATTTTAGGCATCTATTTTTAGAATTATTTTGTGCCAAACCTATTATTAAACTACGGTAGTGTTTATTACTTTGAATGTGTGTTTTATGATGGTTTTACTATGATTATATTTTTTTTCTAGTTGTTTCATTGAGGGAGCATGTGTAGTTCCTCTTGCTCCAGCCGTGATAACTATAAGTAGATCCACTTTTCATCTTTGTTGAGTAATATTATTAATCAGGGGGTTGATATTTTGATATTTTGTTGCCAACTAATTCTGGTGAGAATCTGTCGTTGGTGTAAGTGAACTTAATAAATTGTACTATGAGGTTGTCTATAGGGTTTAGTGGTGGGGCACTTTGGTATGAGAGGCCTTTGATGCATACGATGTGTGGTTTGAATCTGGCGTTGCAATGATATATTTGATGTCCACATGTACATGGTAATAGCCATGTTGGTACTATATTTTCTTGAGGGTTGTTGTTAAATGTGACTGCATTCATAAGGGTGTAGCATCTTGAATTTTTTGAGGATATAATTAATTTCCTTAGTTCCCACACTGCTTTGTTATGTCTTTTGGTTATGAGGGCATGAATGTGGTGTTGTATGCATAAAAGGAGTACGTGTAGCCATGTGTCTACGTCTTTTAAGTTACAAATAGAACAATTTTTTGAAGGGAAACTTTGTATTCCAAATATTAGTAGTTTTCTAGCGTTTCCTATATGTTATTATGTGCGGAATTCTAGCAGACATGTTTTCTGTGAGTCTGTTATTAATGGGTTAAACCAAAAGCTGTTGGATATTTTGTTGTCTATGATGGGATTTATTGTCCATTTGTTAACGTTGGGGAATCGTTTTGCAATTATTTCTAGGTTATTTTCTTGGTCATATTTAGTAATGTAAGTTTCTAAACATTTGATTGGGCCTTTGTCGAGTCTTTTCCTAGGTCCGGACCATGTGTTCTTTTGGAAATAATGTAGTGTAGTATGTGCAAATTCATGTGGTTTGTTGGCAAATTGGTAGTCTTTTTTCTTGGTACCATTTTTTACGAGTTGATCCGCTTGTTCGTTTCTATTGATTTTCGTATGTGCTTTGACCTTGTATATTGTGATAGGTTGTGTAGAATTTTTTAGCATTTCTATTAGTATGTTTTTATCAGCATGATTATTGTGTTGAGTTGGATGTTTTAGTTGTGTGTTTAGTATGTACGTACAGGCAGTTTAGGCAATCTGTGAAGATGTGTGCGGGTTCACTTGAATATTTGGTGGTGGGTAATGCAAGTGTTTCGTGTATGGCCATTAGTTCGGCTCTAAACCTGGTTTGTAATCCTGGTAGTCTTTTTGATATTTGTATTTCATTTTTGGTGGGTTATAAATTCCATATCCTGCTTTTTTTTTTTCCAATGTCCATTGTTGTCTCATTTTGGTGCTATAAAGGAACAATTAGTGTAGTAGCTATATTGTAGTGGGAATTTTAATGTGGTATTGATTTCGTAATTTGGTAGTAGTATTGCATTTGTGTCTTGTGTATTAGAGTAGGATGTGTATATTAGTTTGTTCTATTTGGTGCTTTTATTGACGGGTGTATTAGGGGGTGTGGGTGGAGCTTTTTGTAAATGATATTGCGGTATTTGCAGGTTTGTTATTATTGTGTTTATTATGTCCATTTGGTTAGTTGTACCAATGTTGTTGTTTTGGTGGAAAATACATTAATATGTGTATAGCTAGTGATTTTGTTTGTCGTTTGTTGAGTTTTGGTGGTTTTGTTGGTTCTTCATATGTAATCGTGTCTGCAGCAAAGTGAACAATAACATGTGTGTCTAGGAAGGGTCCGGTGTATGGTGAGTAGTTTTGGTACCACTTAATGTCTAGCATTATTAGGATGGTAATGGTTTCTAGATCATCTTTTGCTACTAGTCTTGCCCAATGGATTGCTTGTTGTGTTGTTTTTTTGTTGTTTTGGTGAGCGTATCCAATAACTTTCCATTTGTAATGGAAGGCTATGCCTAGTGATCCAAAATCTTTGTTTTCAGTGAATGGGGAATATAATTACAGTGTGATTTTTATAGAGCATGGTATTGGTGAGGAGAAGTATGAGTCAGTGATTTTAAAAGTTGTCATAATGGCGTCTATGATGTTGGTTGGTAGGATGTATTGTAATGATCTTCGTGGTTCTTTTTTGTGTATTATATATTTGTATCTTTTATAAAGCCAAATGATTTTTTTTCAAATGATTGTGTAGGTGGTGTTAGGCTATGTGCGTTATGGTTGTATTTGTTGTATTGATGCCATTACCATTATAGTCTGGTGGTTGGGATAGTAACAAGGTGTTTATTGGTATCGTCAAACATATAGGTTCTTTCTTTTTGTGTTTGGAGGGTATTTATATTTGTATATATCTCTTTTTCAAGATTGCATTCTATTATGGATATTTGGACAAAAGGGGTATTTGTGGGTGTTGGTATAAATCTTGTATCTTTGGATTGTTCAGCTAGGAAGTGTGGGTTTATAATATTTCTATAATATCTGTGTTGATAATTTGTGTGGTATTTTGTGAGTAAGTTTACATTGTGATCTATTACTATTGGTAGGTTTAGTGGAAAAAGTTCATGTTGTGTCATCCATTTGGTATATAACATATTCATCAGGAATTTCGGACCCCACTGATTCTGCACGATTTCAGTGCGATTTCCGATATTTCAAAGGTTCGTACAGTTTTCGCACTGATTCCGCATCGTTGCGTCATTCATCGCAACTACACATCAGGAATTTCCGACCCCACTGATTCTGCACTGATTCAGTGCGTTTATCGTTAAACACTGATTCCGCACGTCATACGTGCATTTAGAAGTGCCGTTACGGTACGGAAGTGACATGCATTACTAGAGTGTCGATGCAGTGTCTTTTCAATGATTATCAGAAAAGTGTTGTTTCCGCACGAAAGTCATGCTTGACGGAATCCGTGCGTTAATCGTGTATTTACATCACATGGCTGATAAGACACAGATAACGTGCGGTTTTAGTTAATGCGAATTCAGTATCGTATACGTATCATATTAATGCCATTTATTATATTCGTGCGATTTCAGTATCTATTATAATGCAAATTACTTTCGTACGACATCCGTGTACAATATTTTAATATATTTTTGGAATCTTTTGGAATCTTTTGGAATCTTTCAAAATATTTTATATTATTTTGGAATATTTTTGGATTATTCCAAGAATCTTCTTTAAATTATACTTCCGGTTTAATTTCCCAAAACATTTTTAGATCTACATTTATAGAGTTTAGAAGCAATACACATTAAAATTTCAAAGAAATAACATTTTATATTTTTAGAATTCAAATTTGGTATTATTGGTTATCATTGTACTTTTCATCATAGGAGCAAAAAAAAATAGCTCACAACCACCACGATTTTGGCAAAAAATAAATAAATTCAAAATATTATGAAAAAAATCCTAGATACAGAAAACGTCCTGCATAATCTAGTGCAAAAGAAAAATTTGGAAAAAAAGTTTTTTTCACATAGTTAAAAACATTCAAAGTCCGCTGAAAAAAAAAACAGCTCACAGCCATGATCTGCCATCACGATTTTGGCAAAAAATTCAAAAATTCAAAAAATTATGAAAAAAATCCTAGATATAGAAAACGTCCTGTATAATCTAGTGCAAAAAAGAAATTTGGAAAAAAAGTTTTTTTCACATAGTTAAAAACATTCAAAGTCCGCTGAAAAAAAAAACAGCTCACAGCCATGATCTGCCATCACGATTTTGGCAAAAAATTCAAAAATTCAAAAAATTATGAAAAAAATCCTAGATATAGAAAACGTCCTGCATAATCTAGTGCAAACAAAAAATTTGGAAAAAAAAAGTTTTTTTCACATAGTTAAAAACATTCAAAGTCCGCTGGAAAAAAAAACAGCTCACAGCCATGATCTGCCATCACGATTTTGGCAAAAAATTAAAAAATTAAAAATATTATGAAAAAAATCCTAGATATAGAAAAAGTCCTGCATAATCTAGTGCAAACAAAAAATTTGGAAAAAAAGTTTTTTTCACATAGTTAAAAACATTCAAAGTCCGCTGAAAAAAAAGTTCGATAATTACCAAAAGAGTTCCATTCTATGCATGAAGAGTTTGAGGTGGTTTGGTGGTTTGGAATTTAATTGACAACCAGGAGGTTGAGAGTTCAAATCCCACCGTTGGCGATAGAGCTTGGGAAGCAATGGTGGGCCCCACCGCACGTGCGGGCAATTTCCGTGTAGTTGAAGTGGGAAGCGAGGAAAGCAATTATTTTTTATTTTATTTTTTATTTTTTAATAATACTATTTTGATAAAATTTAGATATAAAAAGAAAATAAAATCTAGATAGGGAAAAGATGATGTTGCACGAAAAACGCACTGAATCAGTGTAGTTTTAAAGATGATTAAAACACGACATTTGACGACTATAAAGAGTGCTGAATTCATACGTTTTCAATGGATGTATCAATCGTGTCGAATCAGTACTATATCCGCTTGTACGAACATTGTGTCATATCAGTGTAGTTGCGATGAATGACGCAACGATGCGGAATCAGTGCGAAAATCGTACGAACCCTTGAAATATCGGAAATCGCACTGAATCAGTGCAGAATCAGTGGGGTCCGAAATTCCTGATGTTGTTTTGAATTGTTCATAGGCAGAGGTAGGTATTATATTTTTTTGTTATTTTGTATTTATCTTTTATTTCGTGTGTTTTTTGGTTTAGAGTAATGTTTACAGGGAAGTTAATAGGGTTATTCTTTATGTCTAGTGGAGGGTTTGGTTGTTGTGGTTGTGCTGGTAGTAATGGGGGTAATGGTATGTCTGAGTTTCTTGGTGTTAGTTCTTGATTAGTTGCTATGTATCTATCTTTGAATGTGCGTATTTGTGGGTGTCTATAGCATGGGTTTGGACAGTCGTGGGTGTATCTTGGATACCCAAAAAGTAGTTCTACTATGTTTATTGCGCGTTTTACAAGTTTGGTTGGATTTTGGTAATAAGTTTTGAAGTCCTCGGGTGACATTAAATTTGTTCCGTTAGGGAGGATGATGTGTTTAGTTTTGTAAATGTTGTATGTGAGTAGTTTGTGAAGTAATTTGAGAGAGAATTTTGGATCTAGATGTGGCAGTTCAATTATGGCTTTAGACCTCTATTCTAGCTCTAGTTCAGTCATATGTAGTTGGAAGTTTTTTTTTGTGCTCTTGAGGTGAATCCCTCCAGCCTTCCTTAAAAGGAATAATTTTCTTGTGGTTGGTGATCTAATGCTGTCATGTTGCTTAATTCTTAATATGTCTTTTGCACCTCCATGTTTAGCAAGTATATGTTGTATGAGTCCTTTGTATATTATTCCTAATTTCCCGGTGTCATTTTGTGCGTTATTAAGTTGTTCGCCAATACATCTGAAGTAGGCATTTTTTAGTGAGAAGACTTTCAATCCAAATAAATCATGCGGTAGTTGTGTCATCACGTTTGTTGTACATTTTGGTAATCCCCATATGGTTTTTTGGATTCCAATAATCCTTTTGTCTTATTTTTTGATTGTTAGTAATGAATATGGTATTGCGTAGAAACTATAGACTATGACTGCTCTGATGACGGTACCTTCATATTAGTTTTTTGTTTAATAGTGGCTGGGCATTTTGTTGGCTATTTACATTGGTCTATTATTTTGTTTATGGTCATGTGTGTTTAAAGTTTCTACTTTAGTAATGGAATTGATTGGATGCCTAAGTAAATGTATGGTTCGTTTTGGTGTAGTATGGGTATTAGGTGGTGTCTGTAGTTGATGTTTTGGGTTACTATATGGGTTTTAAATTTATCTTGTTTCAATTTTGATTTATTGGAGCATCCAGTGACCGCGCATTTTGGTATTTGTAAATCCATTCCTGCCCATTTACAAAATTTATCTAGTTTGTTTAGTTGATTTTGTAGTGTTTGTAACTTTTTTGAGAATATAGCTAGGTCATTTGCGTCTGCTGAGCTAATTGTCATTTTCAACGTTTCAAATGTATATCCATTTTTTCCTCTTTGTAGCCATCTCAATGGTAGTTCTAGGAATATTAAGATTAGGTATGGGCTAAGTGTCTCCTTGTATGGTGCCTCTTTGTATTGATATTAGTTTTGTCTTTTGAAGTGTTCTCCAGTGAAAATAGTGTCAGAGTGTAAATAGATGTTGCCCACTAGTGTTACTGCATCTTTTGATTAACCTAGGTCTTTCATCCTGACTAGTAGTCTTTTGTGATCTAAGGAGCCAAATGCATTCTTCAAGTCTATGTATAGTAAGTATATGTCTTGGTTTGTGAACCTAACGTCTTCTAGTGTTGCTATAAGGAGTTGACGTTGTCTAATTGTGCTTCTCTAAGCTTTGAATCCTTCTTGACTATCATGTAGGATTTGGTCTTTTTCACCACATGCTAATAGTATAGATGTTAGTGTGCTAGTGAAGAACTTGTATATTGTGTTTGCAAGTGCAATCGGTTTACGGTTTGGTGATTGTGAGGGGTCTCCTTGTTTATAGAAAAGTATGGTTGGGCTTCTTTTCCATGAAGCTGGTATTTGTTTCTGTTTGTAGCTGTGAGTAAAGAAAACGTAGAGCAATTTGTGAAAAAATTTAGGCATGTTTTTTAGGATTGTATATGAGATGTTATCGAAGCTTGGTGTTTTATTATTAGCTAGGTGTTTCAGACACATTTTGTATATTTATTTATCAAATTATTCCTTTAGTGGGGTTTGTGGGTTTCCTCTTTTATTTATGACAAATCCTTCGAGATCATGCCAGGGTATTGTCTAACTCCGCACATGCGTTTTATTAGATGTTCAGTTTGGTAGTAGCTGTGGGTACTGTTGGTCTATTACTAATTAATTGTTGAATATGTATTTTGTTTGCTATATCTTTGCGGCTAGTTAGTAAATTATTATTTCTGTCCGCAATGCAGTTTAAGGGGAGGGGGGGTGTTTCTTGATTTTTGAATACTTTTTTGTTAATTCTTTTTAACTTTTTTGTAAAGTTTTATGTACTGTGATATGGCTTTTTAACGCACTTTTGGATATATTTGCTAGTAATTTTACAGGCTTCTATGTTTGTGAACCGTTGAGATGGTCCACTTTAGCAGTAAAGCTTTACCGCTAGAGTTTTGATGTATTTCGTATTTTATATTTGTCTAATTGGGACATTTTAGCCAATTAAACTATTTCCCGTTTTGTGTGCATTTAGGTTTGGTTTTGAATGCCCAATTTTATGATTCCTTTTTGTCTAGGTAATTTTGGTTGTTTATTTACTTTTAACTATTTAACCGTTGAATTTTGTGCGTTTGGATCATTTGCCTTATTATTTTATTCTATTGTTTTAATCTATTATTGTTGCCTATCATTCTAGTTCATTATATTAGTCTAATTTATTAGTCTATTCTATTAGTTTATTTTAGTTATTCTTTTTGGTTTATTATTTTAGTCTTTTAATTGCCTATTATTTTAGTTCATTCCTTTTATCTATTTTATTTAGTTTATTATTTGGGTTGATTAGTTTAGTCTAGATTTTGATCTATTTGTCTACTGTGGTCATTAGTTGATGCTTGTAGTTAGGACTCCTGGTTCTCTTTGAGGAAAGTGGATTAAGTAGTTAAGAAGTTTCAAAGTTAAGAAGCTAAGTAGGATAAGCCGTATGAAATCCGTTGGGATGGATGTAGCTTTAGAAGTGGGATTTTGATTCCCCCTGTTGTAAACTCTCGCGAGTTAGTTTTTTTGAGCGCCGTTAGTTTTGTCGTAGGAGTGACGAGATCTGAATCTAGATCTGAAGTTTTTAGTGATTGTATGGAACCTAAGTCTTCGTGTGTGTGTATGGAGTTTGCTAGGGAGAAAATTTAGTGAAAACATTATTGGATTGGGGAAAAGATTTTCGGAATCAGAGTAGGATTTTGGCATTGGGTAGGAGTGTTGGAAAGAAGGGAAGAGATTAAGGTGAAGTTTCGGAATCTTGAATGTTGTAAGGAAAAAACGTGTGGGAAAAAATACATTTTTGGGGAATTAGTGAGTTGTTGGGTTAGAATAAGAAGTGGCGCAGCAAGACCGATGTGATCAGAGGTCCGCAGCACGGCGACTGGGTACAGGGGCGAAGAAGGTGATTGAGGACCAGAGCAGCACGGCAAGGGCGAGCTTCTTCGAGGGCCCAAACACGACGGCAAGGGCGCGGCAAAGAGCGACAGGCGCAAGGTCGGCATTGGCAACGACGTGAAGATCACATCCTGGACGACCAGCAGCGATACAAGGCGACCAGAGAACATGAGGTAGACGGCCAGGCAAACATCGGAAGTTGAAGGCGGAGCTTGAACTTACAAAGCAAGGGCAAATTCGACGGAACTAGGGAGCGGCGGCTTCGACAAGAGAGGATTCGACCACAGCAGCGGCGACTGATTAAGACTCGGGAGAATTCGGCATTGCAAGATGGATTAGAGCGACCAGTAGCCAGGCGAGGAAAACACGAAGGCGACGGACCGAGGCGAAGGCCACGACGAGGATTCGAAGAGCGAAGGGCGACCACAACAGGGCGATTCCAGCAAGGGATTTACGACGGGCTGCAACCCGATCAAGCTTTGAAGATGAAAACCACGAAGAGCGACACCTTGACACCATTAACTGCAGCCGGAATTCACGTGGGCAGGCAAAGCGACAACAACGACGACCAAGAATCACGAGACGGCAACGAGCGACCAGGACGGGTTGAAGGCAGCAAGATTTTCAGCGCTGCGGCATTGACAGGAGCTTAAATGGCGAACGAGATCAACACAAGGATCGGTGACGGCGAGGGTCTAGAGGCACTTGCGACGGAATCACGATCAAAATACGACAGACGAAGGGGGTGACGGACTGATCAAGGTAGCGCGGACAATTTTAACGAGGAGAATCAGCGGTCAAAAATCGGCAGCGTGAAGACTACCAAAGCAAGACGCCGACTGCCGAGGGCCAATCGCCATAGCCAACCTGCAGCGAAGATCGCAGGCCCTGTCTCCCTCTCCGTGTGATATTACGGAGGGAGACATGGTGATATTATAGAAGGAGACTTTCCCTCTCTTTATTATTCCAAATTCTAAATTGTTTGTTAATCCTTTTAGGTTTTTAGTGATCTTTAGTAAGATAGAGAAAACATTAATATCAAAATTGGTAATTGTGATTGCCTAAAAAATATTTGTGTGTATTTCTTTGATTCTTTTGAATTGTTGTGAGTTGTTTTTGGTTTTGTGTAGTTGTATTGTTGTGTAAAATTGGCCCGGTGTGTAAGGCAAGACGCGGAAGCGTTGCTCGTTTTTGTGTCAAATTAGGGTTAAAGGATTAGGTTTGTTGGGCACGAAGCGGAAGCGCTGCCCAATTCTCTTAAAAAAACCCTAATTAGTTGTGTTGTATTGTTAAAATTGCAAGAGTTGTTTTTCTGTTAGGTTTAGAGATCAAAGAAACTCCCAATCATGGGATTTTGAGGCCTTTGTGATTCCTTGTACTTGTGCTGTAATTTTTAGGCTAATGTGTAAAAACCTCAATTAGAGGGCTTAAATTCCCAATTTAAGCCCATTTTAGAGTTCTAAGTGCTTAGAGTAATTGGTGGAAGGTTGTGGTTGTTTAGGTGTTTGTTAATTGTCCAATTCAACCTTTAAGATGTGCTGTAATTTTTTGACATTTACCCGTTTTGCCCATCTTTCACCATTTTTCACCATTTTTCACCATTTCTAGCTTAGTAAATTCCCATCTAAATTGCCTTGGTAAAAAAGGAGTTCATTGCTTATATGTATGATGCACCCACCCCTTGGCCGGACATTATGACATTTTGATTGGGCGACCGGTCAAAGTGCTCATAGTGTTTGCAATTTTAGCTAGAGCTACTAGCGTTTTGATCCATTCCTAGTTGTCAGTTTCTAGGGTTGGGATTTGGATATCACTGTGACTGTGATTTTGTAATTCTACAAGTATTGGGTGGTTTTGCCAATTTATTGAGTTTTTTAAAGTGTATATTGTTTTTCCAATTAAGTGGTATGTAGATAAGTGATTTTTCCATTTTTTTGAAGTTTTCGTGATAAAAATCCTCCTTGTTGTTTTGTGCGATTTGTTATTTGGGGGGATGACACTTCTATGTGAGCGTAGAGCGGAGAGCACAAATTTGGAGAGCGTAGAGCGGGCATAAATTAAAAATAGTAATATTTTAATATTTTAAAGCTATTTTCGAAAGATTCGAATATTCCAAAGAATATTCGAGCTTCTTGTTAATAATAGTGTATTTATCAACCCATTACCGTGGAAATGAGGTCCACAAAAAACAACCACTTTTTTTGGGTACACTTTTGATTGATTTTAATTACTTAAAATAGACCCAGAAATAGATAATTGAGAAATAAAGGTTACGTATAAAATCAAAGCAAATGAAGAAGTCAAGAAAGGTCTCAATGATTGATCAAGATTAATGCTATTGAAGACTAAGTGAATAAAAGGACAAGGCACAAGAGACAAAGCACGTAGTTGTGGCATTCTTATCTCATCAATTTTGTCTTTGTTTTAGCTACTTGTTGATTTGATTTCTAAAACTTGGACTGTAGCAATTATTCACTGTAATAGACAAAGTTGTCGCGACTCAATATATAAGGACGTCCTTAAACTCAAAGACAACAAGAATGTAGACGAGTAGTCTACGATGGGAGATGAGAGATACATGTTTGACGGCCTAGGATGGGATGAGGAGATAGTTAGTTTAGAAGATCCCCATATTCCATTTAATCAATTGCCGGAACGTGAGAGAAATGAGAAAAGTGTTGCAGAACGATATTGTCATGAATATGTGATGACACCCTTCTCACAGTCCACGCAAGGTTGGAAGAGCAGGACGAGCGGCAACAATATGCGGACAAATTGAGGAAGGAAGATGTGGTGGCAAGTGAAGAAGATGCAGTGGAGGAAAGAGAAGAGGTGGAGGATGAGGTCAACACGATTGACAAGCAAGACGAGGTCACGGAGGCAGTGGATTCTTCACAGCCATCCTCATTCTGTGAGAGCATGTGAGGGTTATCACCACATCCCTTGCCGTTGGGAGAACGGATGAAGGACCGAACCATTAGCTATATGGATTTACTTCGACCCAATTTAGTAAGCCCGCCTAAATCAAACGGGGAACATGCAGCAAGAGCTTCAAAGAGCTGGGGACGTCGGAGGCGTAATTAAAAAGTGGGAAGTCTAGAGTTGGATGGTGTGGGAAACATGCAAGAATTATTGTACTCCAATGATTGGACAAGAATAAAGATCATTGAATACGGTTTGTATTATTCGTGGAGTGTAGAAGTACATATTTGTATTTTCGTGAGTGATAGAGCAAGTACACACATGGTCAACAAACGACCACGTCCATTAGGATTCATAAGCCGGGAACAAGTCTGTGGTAGAATGTGTCAAAAGGCCACCTTCGAGGATGAGCTTGACCTCGTTGAAACTAAAAGTTGGGGCGTGTATGAACAGGTTAACTTCAGGATCTAAATTAGAAACCTTACCAAATATGTAGTACAAGTGCTTACAATTCAAATACGAATTGCGCCTGCTCCCAAACTTGATAATCATATCTTTGAAGGCTGCGCAAGTACACTATGGGTAAAAGCTCACGGTCACTTGGTAAATGGCATCCGTAGGAGGATGTTTGGACTACAACAGGATAACACAACCGAATCTTGGGTAGGGGATCATGGTCAACCTCAAAATGGTTCCGCGCATGGCTCAAGCAGATCCAACATTCTCCCTACGTTTTGTTGAGGGCCCAGTGCCGGAGTGTTGAGAAGCCTTGGATTTCTTTATGGAAGGAATTTAGTTGGGATTGTCAGGAATTCAAACCCTTCACAAGTCGAGTAGGGGAGCAAAGTTGTTGAAGAGTCGAGTGGGAGTGACGCGCTCCTTAGGGGGGAGTTGGAATCCTGCACTCTCGAGGGCCACGATCTCGGAGCGAGTGAGTTTAGCACCAAGCAAGACAGGCCACACGAGACGAATTGGGGGCTTGCTTTGAATGTGCCTATCTTCAGCCCGGATAAGCCCACAACTATCACGATCCGGTTGGCAAAGGGCATCTATTCCGCACTGCACTACAAGAAGACAATTGGGTGGGGCATTATGGTGCAAGAGTTAGTCAATTGGGAAGCTTCAAAAATTGGAGGTACAAAGGGTTACTCCATTTCTCCATTTCTTTACCATCTGTATGCCAAGCACGGATTCCTCTCGGATAGGGAGAAGGTGAAGTTGGAGAAGCAGCCGGTTCCTGTAGACCGGAACCCGGCTAGAGTGCGCGCGACTCGTCCGGAAAGGAGGGGAAAACCGGACAAGGGCGTGAGTGAGGACGAAGAAGATGACGAGGGCGAGCAGGGCGACCGGAGCAAACCGGAGAGGCCGGAAGCGTCCCAATCGGTCGCTGCTAGAGGAACTCAACCGGAGGAACGCCGGAAGATTAGGGAGGACCCGGGACGAGAGGAACCGGGTAGCGCCAGGACCCAGCCTGAGGAGCGCCGGAAGAAGAGGGAAGACCCGGAAGGAGGCCAACCAGGAGGTGCAAGCACGCAGCCGGAGGAACAACGGAAGAGGAGAGAGGATCCGGCAAGAGGTACGCAATCGGATGAAGGTGGCTCCTCCCGAGTGCTGCGAAAGCATTTGCCAATGATGTTTTCGTTAATCAAGAACAAAACTTGGGGGCTCGAAGACGATCAGATACCGTCCTAGTCTCAACCATAAACGATGCCGAATACGAATTGGTGGGTGTTGATTCGATGACCCCGCTAGCAATTATGAGAAATCAAAGTTCTTGGGTTCCGGGGGGAGTATGGTCGCAAGGCTGAAACTTAAAGGAATTGACGGAAGGGCACCACCAGGAGTGGAGCCTGCGGCTTAATTTGACTCAACACGGGGAAACTTACATAGTAAGGATTGACAGATTGAGAGCTCTTTCTTGATTCTATGGGTGGTGGTGCATGGCTGTTCTTAGTCGGTGGAGTGATTTGTCTGGTTAATTCCATTAACGAACGAGACCTCAGCCTGCTAACTAGTTACGCGAAGGATTTCCTCCTTTGCGGCCAACTTCTTAGACGGACTATCGGCGTCTAGCCGATGGAAGTTTGAGGCAATAACAGGTCTGTGATGCCCTTAGATGTTCAGGGCCGCACGCGCGCTACAATGATGGATTCAACGAGTTTATAACCTGGGCCGACAGGCCTGGGTAATCTTCTGAAAGTTCATCGTGATGGGGATAGATCATTGCAATTATTGATCTTCAACGAGAAATTCCTAGTAAGCGCGAGTCATCAGCTCGCGTTGACTATGTCCCTGCCCTTTGTACACACCGCCCGTCACTCCTACCGATTGAATGGTCCGGTGAAGTTTTCGGATCGCGCCGACGCCGGCGGTTCGCCGCCGGTGACGTTGTGAGAAGTTCATTAAACCTTATCATTTAGAGGAAGGAGAAGTCGTAACAAGGTTTCCGTAGGTGAACCTGCGAAAGGATCATTGCACACACAAACTTTGAAGCAAACCATACTTAGTGGGTCGGGGCGTGGTGGCGACTTGTCATCTCGTCCCGGCTCCTGACCGCGCGAACTGTTCCATTTCGTTGTGACTTGTCCCATCCCTTCTCGTAAATCTCTGTGATTTCTTGAGCCAACTGTGAGTTCCAACTCGGCCGCTTTCCGGGAGCGGCCGGGAACTTGGAACGGCGTGGGGTTGATCTCCCACGTCGTGACGAATCAGGAAACGCGCTTGGCTTCGGGAGTCGTGGGGATTTAGAGAAATAAAACGAATGGGAGCAAGCACCAGCACCATGTCCCACCACCTTGCCCCTTTTGACTGAGTCCCAAATTATATGGTTCGGGAGTATGAGTGGTGCCGAGTGCGGGGCGGGCTCGTCCCGCTCCGTCACGAGGCGCCCTCAAAACCGAGTTGTGCTTCTAACTAAGAAACAACTCTCAACAACGGATATCTTGGCTCTTGCAACGATGAAGAACGCAACGAAATGCGATACGTAGTGTGAATTGCAGAATTCTGCGAATCATTGAGACTTTGAACACAAGTTGCGCCCGAGGCTTGTCTAAGGGCATTTCCGCTAGAGCGTCACCGTTCTCCCCCACCAGGTCCCAAACCTCAGTGAAGCTGGCCGTCCCAGCGAGGTACTCCACGAGCGTGCTGGCTAGGTCGACTGAATTAGGGGGAAACTCGTATTGCCGTGGCGACATTCGCCCCGCCATCAGGTGCTCACATTGTGTTCGTCAAAGTGCGGGGTTGCAGGTCGCCCCAAGTGCGAGCGAGTTCCAAAGTAGGTCCAAAATTTTTCTAAGTATTGGCTCGCGCCAGGACTCTTTGGGAGAAATAATGGGGAAATTTTTCTAAGTCCTGGCTCACGCATCAGACCTCTAATTGGAAAAGACCACCCGCTGAGTTTAAGCATATCACTAAGCGGAGGAGAAGAAACTAACCAGGATTTCCCTAGTAACGGCGAGCAAATCGGAAAGAACTCAGCTTGAAAATCGCGCCGCCGAAGGCGGCGCGAATTGTAGTCTGGAGAAGGTCCCTCTGTGGCGCGCCGGGCCAAAGTTCCCTGGAACGGGACGTCGAGGAGGGTGAAAACCCCGTATGGGCCCGGATCGCGTCGCTCCACGAGGACCTGTCTGCGAGTCGGACTGTTTGGGAATGCAGTCCTAAGTGGGTGGTTAATTCCATCGAAGGCTAAATATTAGCAAGAGACCGATAGCGAACAAGTATCGCGAGGGAAAGATGAAAAGGACTTTGAAATGAGAGTTAAAAAGTGCTCGAAATTGCTGGGAGGGAAGCGAATGGAAGCTGCAGGTGCGTTCCGCTTGGATGTGGAAACGAGACTAATAATCCTGGTCCGCCGCTCAAAGCGGGGCGCTGGTCAGTGTGCGCTGTCACGGCGGGACAAACCGGGGAGTTCCTGACCCCAAGGTTTTCCCTTCGAAGGTTATGCCGTTGCGACGGCGGAGGAACGAAGCGCGCAAGTATTCGTACTCATGGTGCCTATCTTTAGCCCAGATAAACCCACAACTATTACGATCCAATTGGCAAAGGGCATCTATTCCGTACTACACTACAAGAAGACAGTCGGGTGGGGCATTAAGGTGCAAGAGTTGGTCAACCGGGAAGCTTCAAAATTGGAGGTACGAAGTGTTGCCCCATTGCTCCATTTCTTTACCATTTGTATGCTAAGCACGGATGCCTCGCGGATAGGGAGAAGGTGAAGTTGGAGAAGCAGCCGGTTCTAGTAGACCAGAGCCCGACCAGAGTGCGCGCGGCTCGTCCGGAAGGGAGGGGAAACCGGACAAGGGCGTGAGTGAGGACGAAGAAGATGACGAGGGCGAGCAGGGCGACCGGAGCAATCCGGAGAGGCCGGAGGCGTCCCAATTGGTCGCTGCTAGAGGAACTCAACCGGAGGAACGCCGGAAGAGAAGGGAGGACCCGAGACGAGAGGAACTGGGTGGCGCCAGGACCCAGCCTGGGGAGCGCCAGAAGAAGAAGGAAGACCCGGAAGGAGGCCAACCGGGAGGTGCAAGCACGCAGCCGGAGGAGCAATGGAAGAGGAAAGAGGATACGGCAGGAGGTATGCAATCGGATGAAGGTGGCCCCTCCCGAGTGCGCACCCGGGGAAAGCACCAGCAGAAGAGGAAGCAAGTCATCCGGATTGAGGAAGCAAGTCATCCGGAGTTAGGAAGAGGGAGATGACGATGATATCCACGAAGTTACTCCACCCCGGAAGAAGTTCAAGAACCAGATGAAGACGACCCCGGTGGACGGCCGAGGTGTCCTGCCTACTGAGGAAGCCGGCCCAAGCAGCCGCAAGAAGAATGTGAAGAAGAAAGCGAAGCGGCAGAGGAGGTCAGAACCGGATGATGAGGAGGACGAGTATGAGGAAGACAAATCCGAAGAGGAGGAAGCGCGGGAAGAAGAGCCAGTCCGGGGAGCAGAGCCAAACCGGGAGGCACAGGAGAGCACGTCGGTCCTCGCTGAACCAGCGGACGTCCTTCTCATCCACATCCGGACGGCCATGAAAATAATGGAGGAAACGTACATTCCACTGTACACAACGATGAGGGGAGTCCAGAACGTGCTGAAGTGCAAGAAGGTGGAGGAGCATTTGGAAAGGGTCAAGAAACTCAGACGGGAGGTAGATCGGACGCGCAAGGAGTCCGCCAAGGCGACCCTACTCATGCTTGAACAGAAGACGGAGCAGGACCAGCTGAGGAAGACCATCCGGAAGATGGAGCAGCACGATCGGACCAGCCTCAAGCTGCTGGCCTGGTTGTTCCATCCGGATGGAGAAGTACAGACCAAGGCAAGGCTGCACGATGAGAAGGTAATTGAACCGGGAGTAGAAGGGGCAGCACATGTGAAGAACATTGTAAAGGAGTACGTTGCCAAGGTGGAGGAGACGTTGGTGGGGTTCCGGGCATTGGTGGCGGAGGTACTCGCAAGGTGCCCACTCGTACCCCAACCGGAAGTGGGAGAAACCAGCCACAGAGGAGGGAGAGTTCCTGCATTCGGCAGCGAGCTACTGGAGACCTTTCGGTTATCCGTGGACGCACCCCAAGCAGGAGATTTAGACCGGTGCTGGGGGCCGGATGCTCTACTCCGGAAAAGACCTCCCAACCAATGGAGAATTCCGAGCCGGTTCAGGCAGCAGAGCAAGGGGAGGCAAGCTTGGCTGGTTTCCTGAACCCGGAGGAGGAGATGGTGGAGACAGGTACAAAACCGGGTGAAGAGGAAGGACCAGAGGGTGGGCCAGGAGGTAACCCGGACGGCCAACCGGACGGTGCGCAAGGAGGCAAACCGGAAGGCAAACAACAGGGGGAATGCGGTGAGCAAGTGAGCGAACCGGGTGTTTCGGATCAGGTGCCAGAGGTAGGAGATCAGACGCAGCACCAAGGGGAGCAACAAGAACAAGAATGAGGGGAAGAAATAGGGGAGTAGCGGCTATGAAGATCCGCTGGGTAGTTAGGATCCGGATTTGTTGGATTTGGCTAAGTGGGAAAGCTTTTAAGTAGGTAGGTTAGATCTTTTTGTGAATAGACTTTTTATGATTCAAATGCTAGGGTCAGTTTAGGATAGGAATTGAACCGTGGAGAGAGCTCCCTTGATTTCCGGATCCCGGGTTTGCAGGATCTAAGGATTTTCCGGATCCGGGCGTTTGGGGTTTGCTACTTATCAAGGAATCATCTTCATTCCTTGGGTCTTTTGTGTACCACTGTTTTGTGTAAATGAACATATGGGTACTTTTCTACAAGTTGTGTGTGTGCGTGTGGTTGTTGCTTGATACAATGGTCCAATTAGTCCCTTGGTAGCCGGAAGGACTAACCGGGTTCTGGC
Organism: Pohlia nutans; assembly: GCA_022496805.1. NCBI lineage: Eukaryota > Viridiplantae > Streptophyta > Bryopsida > Bryales > Mniaceae > Pohlia > Pohlia nutans. The sequence goes on along the minus strand of CM040106.1, from coordinate 3,424,742 downwards.
GTAAATTCAGTTAAGAAACCGAATATAGGCTTTGGGGGAGTTAGAGGTTGTTTGAATGTGGGGTTTTCCATGCCCGGTTGCAAGGGATAATCCGGGTTAGTGGCTGAGTGGATAGGAAGGGGTACTCCGGTCCTCTTAGAACTCCTGGACGGGTAGTCCGTTCGAGGTGCCAGCACTTGGGTAGACCGTGTAATAGAAGGGTACGGAATAGCCAGAGTAAAATAGACCATTAGGAACCCAGCCGATTCCGGACACCTCGGATATTGTCCACCCCGGTTAGCAAGTCGTTGTAGTATTTTGGGAAAGGGGGAAACCGGGTTGCGCTTGTGTGACCGGCTGTGGGTTTGGGATAAATCTGCAGTTGAAGTGCAGTACGGTAAGTACCTAGATTGGGGAGTTGAGATAGGATAACCGGAAAGTAGTAAAGTTCCCATCACTGAAATTAGTAGGGAAGGGTGTGTCTTTAAATCCAGCACTACTAAATGCAAATTGAGAACCCTCTGAGGGAAAACAGAGGCTAAAACAAACCGGGTTAAGTTGTTAGGATAGACCGGGCAGAGTAGGGTTGGATAAACTTCCAATCCGGAAGGAACCGGATCTAGACACCACCGGATCAGTTAGTAGAAAAAGATCCGGTTTAGTACGAAAGAGGAAGTTAGTCGATGATATAAGGAGAGAAACCACCAGCTCAGATCAATCTCCGGAAACCTCCCACTTCACAGAGTCTCCGCGGAACAATAACCCAGAAATCACCTCTACGAGCATTCTTAATACAAAAAATTGCTCTCTATGGGAGTATACAGTATCACGTGCTACGACAGCCGTGCGTTTCTTCTTAGTACCCGCATGCATGGCCCAACAACACTTGCCGGAATTGTAAGGGACACGAGTTATATGCCAAAGGGACTCGTCAACCTTGGTTTCTTGAACGGCGGTGACTCAACCAAAATTGAGCCCGGACGGTGGAGGCGCTTGAATTTCTTGCACGTCTGGAGAAGACTTTTCGACAATTGTAGGTAGAATTTTGGGATTAGATCTAGTGAGTCTTATACTGGGACGGGGGCGAGAGAAGTTGATGGTGTCCGGGCGGTGTGTCTCATCATCTGCACCAATAGGGGTATCGGGCCTACGTTTCTGCGATCCAAATACCTCGGCGCCCTCGAGGTGTGGATTGCGACTGCAGAACTCCTCCACGGGGCGGCCACTTAGTGTGTAAGTTGGAACCTACGTATGTCAAGATGGTATTTTATAGGGGGGTATTTACTTGGAGATTTTGATTAATATGTACCCTATTTTTAGATCTATTTCTAACACGTAGTAATATTTGATACCCTATAAATTTTTATAATACCTCGTTGAAGTGAATTAGTGGACCCCTGTTGTAGTTATAAAAAAATTCAGTTGAAAGTCTTAGTGATGAAAAAAAAACACACAAGTGACTTAGTGATGCTAGAAAACACACAAACGTTGTACGGTATGGAGTATTGACTACCGAAAATGAAGAACAAAAAAACTAACCAAAACAAGAGCTGAACACACAACTTTAGCACATAGTGACAGAGCAACGAGTACATACAACTTGTGGAAACACATAACTGCAGCACACAACAACTTCACACACATAACTTCAGCACACAAGTTCAGCACACACACAACTGCAACACAAATACTGCACACACACAACTTCAACACACCATATCAAAACACACAACTTCAGTACACCACAGAGTAATACACAACTTCAGCAATCCCCCTTCAGCACAACTTCAACACACAACTTCATACACATCTTCAGCAAACCACATAGTAATATCAAAACAACACATAGGGGATAGAGAAGCCCAACAAGGGTTACTGCAACAATGAAGATACAGGAAACCTAGGCAAATCACTTAAAAAGCATGCAGCTTTGTGTTCAGAAACACAAGATAGGAGCCAACAACAAAACTGTGAGTCATATTCATAAAACGTGCAATGTTTGTTGTGTTCAGAAACACAAGCTTCATGAGAAACATGCTAACAAAATAAACCGGTATTCTATAAATGCCGCATGTCTTAGAGATTCAGAGAGTTCATGGTTTCAGAATTGTCATAAAACTCGAAAACTCCAAAAACCCTGATGAGCATTTTAACTACAAGGACAGGGTTTATGTGCAATCGAGCTACCAAGGATTAGGGTGGCCACCGTGAGTGTTTGGGGTGGATTTGTGGATCTTTAGCTCAGCCTCCGTTCGGATCGCAGCCAACTCCAGCAGCTCCATGCGCGCCAGGTCTTCTGCCGTTACTGCCAGGGATGCGAGTCCTTCCAGTTGCGCGTGTAGGACATGCGGACATACTTCTGGAGGTTGATCCAGCGCAAATCCTCCTCCTGGGTATACTCCCAGCACGCAAGGCGGAAGGCGTGGAACTCCTTGCGGCCTTCAAAATAACGGCAGAAATCCTTGCAAACCTGCCCATAAACCCACATCTGAGTTAGATCTGTCCAAGTAGGAGCCTCGTGGTGGCCTCGTGAACGAAACCCTAATCCGATCTTCATCCCTTAAACCGTGGATGGAAAACCGACCATTTTTCTTACATTACAGGGATTACAAGCAAATTTTCATTCATCCAAGCAGTCACCTTATACACTACTCCCCCATAGCTTACGGATGTACCCTATTTTCTATAAAATAAAATTGTAAAATCTAGTATTTCCCATGGCCCTATTTTATTTATAAAGGTGTTTATGACCCTAAACCAATGCTATGCTAGAATGAAAACAAATATAATTATTACCTACAATTAATGTAATGGATCCTATTTTTTTTCGCACGTTGTTCCTACTGCGACGAGGAGTGGCCGGCCTGTGAACTCCTCGGCTCTGGGCATGTCTAACAAGACGTTCTGCAGCACAGTATAATCACCGATGCGCTCTGCACGTTGTCGGGTGCTACAAAGTTTCAATTCCTCCTTGCTTGGACCGTCACCACCATTGCCTCTGTTGAGGAATTGATAGTAGGCCACTACTTGCAAGAGTGCTCGGATGTAGTCATCTACGATGGTAACAGACAAATCGCTACCCTTGTTGCGTGACGCTTGAATCCACTTGTTGTGGATGGACTCGACAAGATTGCACAAGGGCATCTGGACGAAGTCCGACTCTGACATGCAATTGTTATGATTAATGAAAATAGAGGAGTCTGAGAACCTGAATATGTGGAGGAAGTGAAGAACTTACAAGATCAGGAGAGCGGATGGCTAAGCTGCTCTATAAAGCCACCCTAATGATGATATTAGAAATGTCAAAACGCAAGCCACAAATCAAGATGTTGCAGTCCATCGTCGGAGGTAAAATTTGATGAGCTCTACCAAGCTTTGATGGCACAATGTAGTGTCTTCGCCTCTAGCATTGACGAGGCGTTGCGATACTGGAGGCAGAGATGCTTGTGTTGTTCCTGCAAATCGTGCTTAATATATTGTTTGGTGTGCTTCTCCAATGATTGCTTCCAATGGAAGAAGCACGTCCTCTCGCGGCCGTCCATTCTAATCTTGAGATCCCCAGACCCATAGACGATACGCACGGCATTCCGGTTGGCTTGCGCACTATCGGCCATGAATCCTTTAAAATTTGGCTTTGGGATTCCGTGTTGGGCCATGACGTGGTTGAGGTTGTGCCAAAAGAGCACTAGGGCATCTTTATCCTCCGACTGGAAGTCACAACACGCAATTGTCATGATGCGCTAATAGGTGGCGTCGTAGACATGGGCGGCCATGGTGGTCCAACCTGTGACTCGCTTGACATGGTCAGACATGATCCATGCAGCCTCGAGATCACCACCGGGCTGCATACGACGACCAAGTCGACACCACTCCTCGGGCCAACTTTCAACATCTTGAAGACAAAGACCTTGTCCGTGTCATCACCTTGGATGGGGAATTGATTTCTTTCAGCGTAAACTTAACTAATAACACCTCTAAGCCGGGCGATGCCATCCATGACTCCGAATCTCCGCAAGTACTCTAATGAAGTAACCTTGTTACAAAGGTTTGGTGAGTTCAATTCTTTACAGCTGTCGAAGACGGGTTTGAGTTCCTCTAATGATAGAAGACGATGCGTTTGAGTATCATCGCATAGAAGGAACTCACCTAGAAGATCCTTGCTTGCCTCAAGGACGATCTTGCTATGTGTGGCTTGAGGGGTTCTTTCAACATGCTCCTCAATCAACGCGTTGATTCGTTTGCGACTATCCCTACAGTCGCCAACTTTAACAGGATGCCCATGGACACTTATATGAATGCATGCACATTGGGAGGAGTCTTTGCTCAGGAGATAGAAAATCTTCGCATCAAAAAGTGCAAGGCAAGTTAGAGGCGCCTTACAAATCCTGCACATAAGGGTAGGGGTAGGAGGTGGAGGACCTTCGATTGTGAAGGGGTCTTTAGTGAAGCCATCGAATTCCATGTCGTTGACAGTAGAGGTGCGATGTGCACGTTGAAGGTAGTCGCACTTCAAAATTTTGCATTGGAGGTGACCTACTATGAGCGTTTTGACCGTCGCTGGTCAAAATCCCATATGTCCGGCCGTTGGGTGGATGAATATAATAATAAGCAAGAAATGGACTTCCTTTTAACTTAGGCAATTGTGTGGGAAATTCCTAACTAAAACGGTGAAAAAATGGTGAAAATTGGTCTAAAGGGGTAAATGCCTAAAAATCACAGCACATGTAGACGGTGGATTTTGACCATTTGCAAGCACCTAAGTACCCCCAAACCCTTCCTATCAAGTTGAGTGATGTAAGCAGGCACTCGGTGTGCTCGGTGTGTTGGAAATATCCATATGTACCTTTCATATCAAGGAACACCCCATTCATTAACAAAAACATCTTCTATGAAGAGTTCATTTTGATGAATCACATGCTCTAAGTTTGTAAAATAAATATCTTTTTATTATAACTAAATTTTGGCAAAGTAATTGTACTATCATGCTCAACTATACCAAGTTAGTTACAATGTGGAGATCAAGTAGCAAAATTTAGTTATAATAAAAAGATATTTATTTTACAAAATTTAGGCATGCAATTCTTCACAATGAACTCTTCATAGAGGATGTTTTTGTTAATGAATGGGGTGTTCCTTGATATGAAAGGTGCATATGGATATTTCCAACACACCTATGCATTAAAATTATAACAATTCATCACCAATTTTTTTCAATAAATTATCACGTAAAATCAAGAAATTGGACTTTTAAAATCCACCAAAAATGGGATTTTGTTTTTTTTAAACCCAAATTTGGTATGATTGCTTGGAATCATGTATAAATTGAATATTAAATATGCAAGATGAAAAAAACCAATTATATTTGATATTAAGAAGAGTTCTTTGAAACGCAAAAGAGGGAATTGTATAACATTTCTTCCGGGTACTGTACAGTAATCTTTAGGGTACAAAATAGACCTAGCACTTTTCAGCTAACAAAGAGGAAGCAGTGCCCTTGGATAGATCCTAAGGATCTACTCCTATAATAGTAAATAGCATAGTAATTAGCAGGCAATACACAAGCGCATGACAGAGCCTTTTATAGCAACTAATGTGATCACATGTGACAGTAGATAATTTCGCATTGGGTAGTTAAACGGTGAAACCCTAAGACACGAGTCTTATGGACTTGGCAAGTTCAGAGACGACAGTCTACTTGAGTGAGGAGGGAGCTGTGGTGTTAGAGTGCAGAAATTAGGTCTAAAGAGAGGCATTGAGAAGCACTCATGAGGGAAACAAGGAAGAGGACAGTGAGTGCAGCTGAACCGGTGAGGAAGGAGATAGTAAGTATGACTAAACCGGCATAGATGAAGGAGCCATCAAAGAAGACTGTCGTCGGAAAGGAGAGTGAACGAATGAAGAAAAGGAGGAAGCGAGGGAGCACAAAATTCACCAACTCAAAGTAGAGGAATAAGAAGAAGCTCACGAAGGGGGTGCTGAGCATTGAGGGACGAGGGACTCCAACAAATTTGAGCGAGAGTGGAGACAAGGAAGAGGGAGGAAGTTGGAGAGGGAGGTGTAAGATGCGATTGCTGCATCTTGATTCAATAGTTGAAGTGGAGGACGCAAGCAAGGCGCCAGAGAGTTCTGCAACAACAATTGAGAGTGAGTAATTAGAGACACCAAACCAAACAGAAGAAATTTTGACATTGTAAGTCTAACACTATTTGGATTTGCCTTGTTGAAACCCTAACGTATGGAGCCACTGTAGATCTTGTCGCAACTCAAAACTCCATGGTGGCCAACCCCACGGATCCGTGGAATTAGACACCATGGACCTTTTGTTCTACGGAGAACTCCATGGCGGCCAACTCCAGCGATCCGTGGGATAAGCCACCATGGAGTTTTCTTCTACAGAGAACTCCACTTTGGCCAACCCCATGGATCCATGGGATTAGCCTCCATAGATTTTTTTCAACACAAAATTCCATGGTGGCCAACCCCACAGATCCGTGGGGTTAGCCACCATGCTGTATTCTTCAACTCAAAATTTCATGGAGGCTAACCCCACGGATCCGTGAGGTTAGCCTCTATAGAGTTTTTCTCAACACAAGACTCCATGGAGGCCAACCCCACGAATCTGTGGGTTAGCCACCATGGTGATTTTCTCAACTCAAAACTTCATGGAAGCTAATTCCACGGATCCGTGGGATTAGCTGCTATAGAATTTTTCTCAATACAAAACTCCATGGTGGTCAACCCCACGGATCCGTGGAGTTTGCTACCATGGAATTTTTTGCTACAGAGAACTCCACGTTGGCCAATCCCACGGATCCGTGGAATTAGCCACTATGGTGTTTTGCTCAACACAAAACTTCATTGTGGCTAACTCCACAGATCCGTGAGGTTAGCCACTGTGGAGTTTTTGCAACAGAATTCTCACTTGTCCTATTGATTTGTTCAATTTTAGATCATTTTTCATCAGTTTTCACAATTTTACACCATTTTTCATCATTTTATGTCAAAGCCAACACTATTTTTGACTAGTTGGAGCTATGAAACATTGTTGCACTCTCTTTAATACTAGTTAGAATTAATTTACCTTCACATATGTGAATTCCTTCACCACATGAGCACTTAATGCCAAAGGACAGTTTAAAAACAATGCACTTGATGTTGTCACCTATTTGAATAAAAAGAGATAAAAAGGTTTACCATTTTCAATCTCCATTTTATTAACCCCTAAACGTTCCAGCGTCTATAAAGTGGATCATTTACAGATTCAAAGCCTTGTAACTTTGTCATACAACCTAGGACAATTTGCATCCAAGTTGCCTTTGATAGCCTATTAAGTTCTTTACCAATTATAGTAAATCTCTTATGATGGGATAATGTTGAAGAGTCCTTCAACTACAAGTATGCCTAATTTGTTGGCTAGATTATATGCTTACAATGGTCTTCTCATGTACACCTCATGTACATCTAAGCTAAGCCATGCTAATATCAACTTTTGAGGCTGGAATCTACTTGTGTTCAAAGGGTTGGTACGTTTAACCGTTAAACTTTCTTGTGGGTATCAGGGTTGGGTATTGGGACATGGCGGGTATCAAGACGGGGCGGGTATCAAGACGAGGTGGGTATCGGGACAAAGCGGGTATCGGGATGAGGCGGGTATCAGATGGCAGGTATCGGGACAAGGTGGGTATCTCAAACAAGCCACCACAGCTCTCACAATTAGGGTTTCAGTGTTTTGACGAACAATGTTGCGGTGTTTTGAGAAACGGTGTTGCGGTGTTTTCAGAAACGCTTTATGGTGTGTAGCAATTTCTAAACCTTCAATCATCTCCCTCTTGAACTTCTACCGAGTCTGCTCAAATCTTCTATGCCGGTTTTGACGTGACTAGAGTTTCGTTTTTTGCAGAGCGTTGATTCCAGGAGGCAAGTGGACATGGAGACTAAGACGTCAGCTCAAATTGGGGACCTAGGCATTTGGGTAAGTTTCCTTGCTTGAACATTTGAATCGTTTGAAAAGCCCTAAAGACAAACTCGTCAGAAAAAAGAAAGTATAAGGAGCTGGCACCGAGGCCAACCCCACAGGTTTGTGGGGTTAGCTTTGGGCCTTCAATGCCAACTCCACGAATCTGAAGGGTTACCTTCCAAAATTGAGGCCGGGGTAGGAATCTGTGCATTCATGCGTACCGACCTAACAGACCGCGAGTTGATACAATTTTTGGCATGCAGACTGGTATTATTCATGATCTATGTTTATCGACCGCCCTCAACGTCCTTGAAATGTAGAGTTGACTTCTCTTCTGAAAGATTAATTGATAAGGCTGCTTTTGGACATTCATTGATTCTCCGTAATTAGGACGTCTTACATTGTTAAACACTGAAGCACACAGATTTTCACCCAAGAGCTTTTTTTGGTTCTTTTCCAAAATTTGCAAGTAAAATAAAGAGCTACCGTAACAGAAACGGCGCGGGGCATAAAAAGGCCAACCTACGTGACGTGTAGTAAATATTGGAGTAGATTAATGCAACCCATGTAAATATGTAATGTGGAGCTTTCATGCACCCACAAGTTTTGCACAATTATGTCACTGCTTAACCTTAAGTGCACACATGGTGACTTTGCATCATATATATCTTTCAACAAAGGTTGTTTCTCAATAATGGTATGGACATTAACACGTGATTAGAAATCAGAATTAAAGGCACAAATATTATTTTGGCATCAGCAATAGTAATATGTCTGCCTGGGTGACATATTAATATTCCTAGATAAGGTCCTTCCCAACCCCTGGGTAAAGTCAACCTAACAGAATGATCGTTACAATAAAAATCTAGCAACGCACACTAGAAGTAGGATCATACATGCATTGACTGCTACGTAATTTTAGTAATATGATTAGTGAAGTAACTATAACAACATAATTACGCTTCTTCAAGCACTTCCAAAATTTTGTTCTAAATTCATTGAACTTTTCCAATGAAGGTCGCGCCTGCCTCATTTTATAATGCAAACACAATCCGTACTTCTGCAGAGTCTTTGTGTGACTGGCATTTTGTCCAACATGTTGAGGAAGAATTTTTAATAATTTTTTGGCCAATTTGAAGTTCACTAGGGTCTCATATGTGATTCCCTGTGTGATTTCCCTAAGAGTCTCACTTTTCCCAGTGAGTCTTAAAGCTGCTTATTCACCTGTTTAATGTTGACTCACCTGCTTGTAAAAGGAAAGTTTAACAAGTGTCAACTCTTGGGGCTCGGTGGGAAAAGTGAGACTAAAAGGGAAACGCACACAAGGAAACCATTATGAGCTCATTGAGGATTAGGTTCCTGATAATATTTGGTCGTATTTTTCTGCCCTGGTATTGAATCATGTTGCAGTTTACGAAGGAATACAATCTAGTAGTGTACTTGTACGGTCCTTAAATATGTGTCATGTATAGGTTTGCCATCATCATTTGGTGGCTTTCTGTCCTCATGATTTGTTTCCGAATAAGAAGAGTGATCTAGGCGCATGTGAAATGCTAATCAATGCTCTTTGAGCAGAGTTTCTGAAGTCCAATAAAGTTGTGCAATATGTGGCTGAGTTTCTAAGCTATCTAGAGCGTTTGATATTTGACTTGGAGAAATAAGAAACATTCGGTTTTCTGATAGTGGGGATCCTGTATGATTAGAAGCTTTTGCATACTCACTAATATGAAAATGTAGAACTTGAAAATGAAGTGCTAAGAACTTGAACTGCTTAGAACTACTAAGAACTTGAAAATGTAGTGCTCAACACATGATGAAGCAATAGCTTATAGTGAAAAATCTTCTCAAAGTAAAAAAAAGGCCATCTTGTTATATTGATTTTGTTTTTCAAATTCATTTCGTTTCGTTTTTCAAATAGGTAACAACATCAAATGCATTGTTTTTAAATTGTCCTTTGACATCAAGTGCTTATTAAATGTGGTGCTCAACACATGATGAAGCAATAGCTTAGAGTGAAAAATCTTCTCATATTGATGTTGTTTTTCAAATAGATAACATTTCGTTTTCATTTCGTTTCGTTTTTCATATAGGTAACAACATCGAGTGCATTGTTTTTAAATTGTCCTTTGGCATCAAGTGCTTATTGCTCAACGTGCTCACTACATGAAGTTTGATAGTTTTAGATCCTTCCTACTCGGTGAATCTACTTAGTATACACATCTATGTTGAAGACATTGAGTATTCAAGAGTGTTTCATAATATTGTTTATGTTCTTCATTGTCTAAATCTTTGCTCTGGTACCTCGTTTCTGGCCTTCTAGGGCATAAAGGCCAACCTCGCGGATCCGTGGGGTTCAGCACTTCGAGTTTTTTTGGCTTTTTAATGCTTTCACTTTCAAATTTTTGCCTTGCCTTTGCCGTTTTCTAGATAGAATTGTTACTTTGAATTTCAAATGCTTTTTAGTGTTTGATGATGGTTTGAATGCACTCTTAAGATTAGCTTGAATGTGAGGTTTAATATGTTTTCTTTTTAGTTCTGTGCCTTTGAGATTGAATTAATTTAATGCTTTGGATTCTCAAATTGTTTATCCAGGATAGTGAGACCGTGGCCCAGTCACAGTCGGAGGAGGTTGATTTTTGCAAAATTAATGTTCTTTTGGAGGATGAGGTCGAGGTTCAGGAGGAGGAGGATGACGATGAGGCGGACAAGGAGGACATTGTGGAAGAAGATGAAGATGTACATGAGTTTGCAGGAGCTCCTGCAGTTGAAAAGGAGTCGGAGGTCCAAGAGGTAGTAGACTTGGACACTTATGTATTTAGATATTGTACGTGTTCAATTCTAGATCCTGTTACGGATAGGATGCCTCTTGATGCGGCGAAGTACGCGGTTTGTGAGGCGAGAAGGCATTATGCCACTCGACATAACCAACGTGTTCGTAAGGCACAAAAACTTGCTTGTGCCCAAGCGAGGGTGACGCCTAGACAATCTCGTCACCTTTGTTAACCTTGATCCTTTTGAATGCTAGTATCCACATGCATTTATGCACTTGTACTTCAACCATTTGGTTCATAAATCATTTGTTTGAATAATTATTGTTTGTTTTATACTTAATTCCATGTTTGTAGATTTCTACTCAAGTTTCACCTATCGAGGAGCCTGCGGAGTCTGCCAACCCGGATGAATGTGACGTCTCTATCCGTATCAAGTAGAAGCAAGACTCTAATGCTGTTATCAACCGCCTTCGGATTTGGCCAGTGGAGAAGTCTCGCATAGGTATTATTCTTAGCCGTTTGCAAGCTCTCCCATTCGTGCGATCTATTAATATGGCAGATGTCCAACAACTCAAGAACGAGTTTGTCACTGGGTATTGTGACAGGGATCAAGTTCTTTATGCTACCCTCCACAACAACAAGGATGAAGATCTTGAGGTGACCGAGGACAATTCTTCAACGTGATGCCCGTTGTGGAAGCGGTCTAGTGAGGCGTTCGATGAGCGCATGGCGGCCGACCCGGATCTTGCCCACTTTGTAGGCAAGATGTTTTTGGTATGGGAGGGAAACCATAGGTTGACGGCGAGATGGCGCCATGTCAACCGTTTCCATGCCAATGAGGAGTCATGGCACATTTTCCCTGCTTGTATTGTGTTGGATTCAAAGAAACAAAGTGGCATATCGATGAATGCCATGAGCAACATCAATTGGTAACTTTTCCATTTCAAATCTCTAGTGCTTTCTTTGTTTTCCCTCAGGTCAAGTTTTAACTTCTCTTGGTGCACTTGTAGGTCAACAGAGAATGATCATGTCAAAGCTAGCGTTCCCTCTAAACTGCACCGCGTGTGGTATTTTGGTGCGTTGGAGTTGGAAGATTTTAAAGACCTTATTACGCCCGAAGAGTATATTGCTTGTGTTAATGCCAAGAAGAAAAGCTCCACTTGGTATCCATTGACAATCGATGTCTTGGTGTCCTTCTTTTATAAGGTATCTGCCTATTCTATTAATCTTTATTTATTTTCTTTCTCTATTTCTTTACTCACTTACATGTGGATTTCTGTAGAGAGAAATCTCTCAAGCTTTGGACGGTGCAGCACAAGCTTATCAGGACAACACAAATCCACAAGAGAGGACTGCAATCGGTGTTTTCAAAGCTATGTCATTTGCAGAGGAGAAGGCTAGGAAGTCTTACCGGTCTAAGAGTTTTAAGAAGGACATTGCAATTGCAAATCCCAAGAATAGTGAAGCCTTCTTTGATGAGGTACTCCACTTTCTAGCCTCACTTTTTTTTTTCTTTCCAATTGTAGATTCTTTTCTCAATGATGTTTATAACGTTCTTTTATATTCTTTTAGATTAACTAGCACTATTCCAGCAACACGATCCTCGATATGTTCATTGAGAAGCTTGCCAAGGTGGAAAATGCTCATGTTGAACCTCGATTTAAGACAAAGTGGCTTCAGTGGTGGAATTCCACCTTGATGGTGAGAGAAGGGAACAAATTCCCTTCTCTACCTATGAAAGAGAAGACTTTGAACGAATGGCTCTACAAAGCCTCATTTTGGGCTCAAGTAAGTATTCTTTCATTCCTCTATGATTGTGTTCATTGTCCCCTTTGGTTTGCTAATTCCTTATTCATTTTTGTACTTGGAGGATAACATTGAGAATGAGTTCGAGGCTTTGGAAGTCACTCTCGGGTGTCCTATCTATTGGAATGCACACGGAGGTGTGCTCCGACCTAACACATACGTCGATAGATGGCGCATTATCCTTTGGGACCATGCCTTCTTATCCTACTTTGAGGATGAGGCTACTCACTGATTTTTGAAGGGCCTAAATCTCCTTGCCTTTGTGGATGGACCAAATATCATACATCGTGTGCTCTATAGGTAAGCTCGTAACATTCTATGCTTTGATTGCATTTCCTTTTATGTCATGAAAGTTTCTCAATCCTCAAATTATTTTTCCAGGTACATCTTTCCCAAAGAATCTCTTTCTGCTTCCTTTCTTCCGGTGTATACCAAACAGAGGGTGGATCACTCTTTGTTGGACTACTTTTATACTGAGGACCATGAGGTGTGTCGTGATACCAACCTCAAGCTGACAAGATGGTATTTGGATTGCCTTAAGGGCTACATTCCTCCCTCAGAGAAGGCTTTGCATGCCACTTTGAATGCAAAGGCTCCTTCGCAGATTCTTGTGTACGAGCCCTCAGTGCAAGAGGAGATGGAGAACTAGACTTCCATGGCTACCTAGGGCAAGAAAGAGCCTAAGGCCAAGAAGGGCAAGACTGTTGATACTCCATCAGGTACTCTTGTTTCTCAAACCACCATCTCCACCCGTTCTGCTACGAAGGCTGCTATGAAGGCTTCTACCGCCCCTATCGTTGTTGGTAGCCTTCAATTCCTCTTTTTAGTGTTGTTCCTGCACCATCTTATAGCGCAACCACTACCCCCATCTTCACTCGTAAGAGGAAGGCTCTTGCTGCGGCTACAAGTGCCACTTCCTCCGACGCTACCTCTACGTACACTCTCATTGAGAATGTGTACATGGGGGACCTCATGGAGCATTTCAACAAGACCAAGACCCCCCATGAGACCTTCCTCCAGATTAAAGAGTTCGTCGTTAAAGTAAGAGTTTTCTCCTTTCACATTGTTCCATTTTTTTTTTCCTACAAGCATTCCTCTTTGTTGTTTGACAATTCTTTTATGTTTTCTAGGTTGGAGGCGGCCGCTCTCGCTCCAACACAAGGAAGTCCAAATCTCACTCTGGTATCAACATCATCCTTGCAGTTGTTCCTGAGAACCTCCTAGTGCCAGCCATCTCTACTTCCCCCTGTGATATCCCCGTGTGGAAACACCGTGGTGAGTTCTATATGGATGATCTCTTTGCATTTGTTGAAGATCATCTCCACGAAAACGCTGTCTTTGAGATCATAGATGGAGATGACCCCAAGTTGCACAAGGAGCTTTGCAATTAGTGCAAGGGAGCTAAATGGAGTGTGACAAGGGATTGGTGGCGTGTCAATGACCTTCACCTTACCTCCGCTCAAGATCCAAAGATGTTTGTAAGTTTTTTACTCTTCTCACCTTATTTCTCTTCTAGTTTCAATCTCCTCTCTTTGTCACTAAGTATGTGGTTTTTTTTTGTGTAGACTAAGCGCTTTTTTATCAAGGTGCTTGTGCCCCTTGGCGCCTCTCTCTTTGAGTATGACGCCACGGAGTTTACAAAGTTGGGCTACAAACTTGAGAAGGATTCCCTCCTTCACAACTTCACAGATGAGAATACCCAACTCCTCAAGGATGGCACAGTGACATGGAGAGGGGCTCAGGAGAAGCACAAGGAATTTTTGAGCATCGTCATCCACACTCTCACCCAAAGGCACGACATTTTTTTGGATTGGCACACAGCCACATGTTTCTCCATTTACTCCGTTACGTAATTGTCCTTGTTCTTCATTTCTTGCGTTTCTTGTGGTTTTGTTTGGCTCATTCATTTTTTTTCTTCTAGGTGCTTCCATTAGTGCGTGTCGTGAAGTTGAGCGCCACATTGAGGCATTCGAGGCGGACACAGAGATCTTTGAGGATTCTAATTCTGTGGAGCCGCCCCTAAAGCTCGTACGGCGCCAGAGGCACTGTAAGTAAGTCGGTTTGTTCACTTGGCTTACCATTGTTCATCTTCTTCTATTCTCCTTCTTTACTAATGTTTATGTATACTCTTATATTCTTGTATTTGAGTTCCACAGGCAAGCCCGATCCGTGTTCTTTCTCTGATCTTCTTTCGAAGCCCTCCAAGGGAACTTGAATTGCCATCATATGCTGCTGAGGTTGCCCATCAGCAAGCGGTTGTGGTAGCTCCTCCTGGTAAGGACCTACTCGGTAATTAGTACCAGAGGGGTCGGTAACTACCGAGGGAAAGGAGTTTAACGGAATGTGAGGCAGAACCTTAAAAACTAAGTCGGTTATCACAAAACCGAGGAGAGACAAACTAATCAGAATCTAATACAAACAAAAACTACTCAGTAAGCATGAAATCAATAAGAGAGCACTTCAAACAAGAAATCAAGTATCTGGGAAAACGTGTCGTGCCAATGACGTTGGCTCTATTGCTTTTATACCACAGTACAACCAGATCTGACAGTTAGGTCAGATCGGTAAAAAAGTGTTTCCTAGATCTACCTACTGGGGTAACTTGGAAAATTACCCGGGTAAAACTCAGACCGGTAGACCTACCGGTAACTCCTAATTTACGGTTAACACTATCTCTCCTCTAAACGAAGTTCACACCTGGAACTTGTTTTAAACTACCAGTGGTACAAAAAGTGATACTGAAGGAATTTCTACGCCGTGGGACCGGGTTGCCTAGTGATGGTGCGGAAAAACCTGAGTTCATTGTCCACAGATCCAGTAGGCTCCTCGGTATTCGGCGTGTTGTGCCGAGGTCCGTTGGGTGTCCCGGTATCCGGTGCACTGATATTACCTTGCATGAATCCGGTGGGGTTAAGCAGTTCACGGCCATCAAATGAGTCCCTAAGAAAGGATGCATCAAAGTCCTCGCTCAGTAATGGAGGAGCTCGGATGGGGCCGTGATCCGTCGTGGCAGAATGTTGGTGTCGGTAGAGCCCGGAAATGCGGGTTGCTGAACAAAATCCGGATGTGCTCGTCGGTACTGGTTCAGCATCTGATAGGTGTTTTCAAGTGCCGTCTCGGCCTCCAGTACTTAGTTGTGCAGCGTGTCGTATTCGGTAACCAAGTTTTCCAGTTCGGTAGACAGGGTTGCACGGATGTCCGACTCGGTTTAAAAAGCCTGCCTGAGAGTGTGGATGGTGATCTTGCTCTGGGCTGTATCGGCTCTGAGCTGCTCCCGTTCCGTAGTGACGGCGTTCAAGAGAATGTCGTGGGCTTGAAACCGCTGGGTCATGCTGTCGACTTCGAGGCGGGAACGTTCACGGTCTTCTCGAACTCGAGCAAGATCGGTAGCATGCTGTTGTGCTTCGGCTTGGGAGGTGTCCAGTTGACCCTCCAGCTCGGTAATACGTTTTTGGGCGCTCTCAAGTTGGCGTTGATGTGCTGCTGGGTCGGAGATGGTGAGTTGTTGAACTTGCATCCGGACCTCGGTAAGTACTAGAGACAGCGTTTCTGTTATTCGGCGGAGAAAACATACATTCTGGACCAAGTTCCGAGGTCCGTAGAGAAGAATATTCGGAGGGTCAGCGCGCTCCGTTGGTGGGGTAACCGAGGTCAGGGGCGGTGCCATCTGCGCAAATACTTGGACACCGATAGTACGAGTGACCTCGGTAGTGAGCATACCTGAAGTCTGGAGTGGCGGGATCAGTGGTTGTGTTCGTGCCGGTGGATTTTCGCCAATGATCTCCGGTGGTTCCGAGGATGTGCGATTCGGTGACGGAACTGGTGGTGGAGACGGAGTGCACTGAGATGATCGGTGCGTAGAGGAGGGACTGCCGCCATGCTTGGTTTGGGGTTGAAAATTCCTGCCAAATTCGTTTAAGGCGTCGGTAAAGTCTAGTCGGGTCTTGCGTTTGGAAGTCGTGGGTGCCGGTGTGAGTCCGCTGCAAAGTCAAGACGAGATCCCTAGATCGGGGAAAGTAGTGAAGAGGGGCAGTGATGACCGCTGCTTTCCTAGTTCGTACTGAAGCGCGCGTCCTCTGTGTGGTACCGGGGAAGGCGGAGTACGGGTGCCGGTGCTCGATGCTGGTTCCGGTGTTGCTGGTGTGGTCGTGCTTGGTACAGTTACCGGTGCTGCTGGTATGGTCGTGGTGGCGGCTGGTTTTTGTCCTCGGAGAAGCATGTCATTGATTTTGGCCGAGAGACACTGTGGAGAATGACCCCCCTTGATGGTGGCGAGGACCTTCTGAAGCTTCCCGAGCATGAAGGTAGCCCAGTTCCAAGTGGCGGTATCAGTAAGGGAGAGTTCATCGGCCGTGAGTATCTCTTGGAGGCACTGCTTGGACGTATAGGTCTGCTTCCTCTTGAAGTAGATCCCTTGCAGCAAGCCATACTTCCGATGTCACAACTCTACCGGCCTCAGCGAAACACTGTACCCATCGATATCTAGTCGGTTCATGTCCAGTGGGGCCGACGCTCCAATATTTGAACTTGTCCGGATCCGGGTTGGTGTTGACTTCGATAGTCGTGCCGGTCGGTAGTGGAAGGATGTTGGTGATGTCTGCCGGCGTGATGACGTAGGTCCTACCGAACGCTTCTCCGATGATTGAATGTTGTGGGATGGTGTGCGCGGTGTTGAGAAAATTCTCCACGACATCCTTGCGGATTTCTTGACCCCACGGTAGGTTGACGAATCCTTGAATCCACTCGCATTCGTCTAGACTGGTGGCGGCGAATTCTTTCCAGGCAATCGTGTGCTTGAGCGGTAGGCACGTGATCTCCTTCCACTCCGGTCCTACCGGGTTGCCGTGGGAGGTGCTTCCATGGCGACTGTCGACCGCGGTTCTCTTCTAACATGTCATCCTGCAAAACCGCACTCGGAGAGTTCCTCGCGTTCTCTCTCGGGAGGTGGAAGATGGAGCGGCTACCAAGCAAGAAGGAGGAAGAACTCTAATCCGCACTATTCGCCTTGGTCGATTGTGTCGGTGGCGGTGAACGGTAGCTCCCGGCCGTGGCGGCCGGGGAAGAAGAGAGGGAGACGGAGATGGAGGGCGGAGGCGGAGAGCTAACCGGGAGGGAGGAAGAACCGTGGCGGCGGAAGACGGCATGGTGAGGAAAGGATAAATAGAAGGAGAGGTGGACAAGGAAATGAATGAAGAGGGCGGTGGAATGAAGAGAGATGGAGTGGGTGGGTGCGAACTACGTTGGGAGAGTGGCGGCGCGTTAGGGTTGGGACTGCCGAACCTGGCGCTCGGTACGATTTTTGCTTCGGTGATACCGAGGTGGTCAGTTCTGTATGCCCCAACGGCAGCGTCGGAGGCGGCTGTGATGTTGTCGGTAGGTCGGTTACCGAGGTCGGAGGTCAAATTGGTACAGCACGTCAAGCAGAAAATAATATCAGTTTGGTATCCAGGTGCAACTCGATAGCCCGAATTGACTGAGGAAATATTTCCACGGTGATGCAGTTAATGGAGATAGAATTCTCGGTAGCCTCTTCGTCGTCCTCTACATCGTCCTCGGTTGCGTCTTGGTTGTCCGGTTGGTGAAGGATGGTACTTTTATCCGGGACGGTTTGGGCGGCTTGATGTAGCTGATCGTCATTGAGGAATCGGTACGGTTTTAGTTTGTTGATGTTGACTATAATCGGGTCGGGGTCGAATTTGTCAACGGCGACGAGTAATACCGTATTGTTGGGTAGGGGGTATTGAACTCGGTAAGGCCCAAACCATTTGTTTTTTAGCTTATCGGGGTGGATGTTAGCACCTTTGGGGTACCAGAGTACCGGATCGCCTAGTCGGAACTGATGTGTCGGCCCCGTGATGTTGACTATAATCGGGTCGGGGTCGAATTTGTCAACGGCGACGAGTAATACCGTATTGTTGGGTAGGGGGTATTGAACTCGGTAAGGCCCAAACCATTTGTTTTTTAGCTTATCGGGGTGGATGTTAGCACCTTTGGGGTACCAGAGTACCGGATCGCCCAGTCGGAACTGATGTGTCGGCCCCGTGGTGTTGGCCCATTGAGCGCGGTTCCATTGCGATATCCCTTGCGTCTCAAGGGCTCGATGGCGAGATTCGTCCAAGCGCTCCAGATCGGCCGTGCCTGCTGCAAGAACCCGACTAAGTGAGGGGTCGGTAGTCGTGGTCTTGATCGATATCAAGTATTCGGTAGGCATTAAGGGGATGATGCCATACAGAAGTTGAAATGGCATATGACCGGTACCAATCTTTAAAGCAGTGCGGTAGGCGAATAAGACTGTCGGTAATTGTCGGTCCCAGTCTGTTCGGTTGTGATTGACCAATTTGTGAAGGAGTTGGACAATCACCTTGTTGGTAGACTCCGCTTGACCATTTCGTTGAGGGTAGTATGTGGTGGATGTAGTGTGGCGCAGTAAGAAGTGCTCCATAAGGGCGTAAATAACCTTGTTGTTGAAATGTACGCCTTGGTCGCTCACGAAATGAAGTGGACAACCAAAACGGGTGAGGATGTTGTCATACAGGAATTTAGCCGTGTCCTTGGCGGTGTTGTCACGGAGTGCAACTGCTTCTATCTATTTGGTGGCATAGTCTGTGGCCACCAAGATGTATCGGTTGCCAGTGACTGTGCGTTTGAGGGGGCCTACAAAATCGAGTCCCCATTTCATAAAAGGTTCCGTGGGTAGGGTGGTACGTAATTTACCGGTCACAGCTTTCTTGAGTCCTCCTACACGTTGACATTCGTCGCAACTCCGACAATATTCAAAAACGTCTTTATGTAGGGATGGCTACCAGTAACCGGCGTCCAGAATTTTCCAAGTGGTAATCTCGGTAGAAAAATGTCCTCCCGAGTTACCGTGGTGAAGCTCTCTAATAATCAATGTGGTTTGTTCGTCGGTGATGACCTTCTGTAAAGCAAAATTTTTGCTTTGTCGATGCAAGGTGCCATCTACTAACTGAAATGGGAGGGCTCGATAGGCTAACCTTTTCTTACGCTCGGTACTCCAGTCGGTAGGCGAGGTGCCGGTTTTGAGGTAATCGTGGACTGTCGTGAGCCTCTCCGATTGTATGCTGAATAGCTTGGCGTCGGACATGGTATCGGTTATACCGGTGGCCAGTTCGGCTACTGTGTTTCAAGAAAGTGCGTCGGCAATACCGTGTGTCTTACCTGGTTTATAAACGACTGTAAAGTCAAATTCCTGAAACAAGAGTAACCATCGAGCAATAGGGCCTGAAATTTGAGTTTTGTTTACGAAATAGATCTATGCCACGTGGTCGACGTAAAACACGAACCAGTTACCGAGGAGGTAGTGTCGACATTTGTTGATGGCTTAAACCATGGCTAAAGCTTCGCGCTCAGTAGTTGTATAATTCCTCTCTTCGCGGCTCAGTACTCGAGATGCGTAGACAATGGGCTTGTCGATTTTCCCGGTAGGGTTCTGCGCTAGCATAGCTCCTACTGCAATTTCGGAAGCATCTGCATGAATGTGAAATCCCAGGTTCCAATTGATTGCGATAAAGATAGGAGCGTTGACATAACGTTTTTTTATCTGGGTTAATGCTTGGTTGCATTCGGTAGTCCAAGTAAATGGTTCGTCTTTTCTTGTAAGCAAAGTGATTGGTGCCATAATTCGGGCGTAATCGCGGATGAAACATCTGTTGAATTGGGCAAGGCCGTTGAAAACCTGGATGTCCTTGATGTTGCGAGGGCGCGGCATTGTGACGAGAGCTTCAATTTTCTTTGGATCAGGGAATTTTCCTTCTGCGGAGACGACATACCCAAGAATCGGAGCGAACTAAAAAACAACATTTTTTGGGGTTTAGACTTATACCGAACTCACGGCATTTCGTAAAACACTTTCGGAGTTTGTTGAGGTTTGTCGAGGTTTGTCTCGGTAGTACTATACACGCTGAAGTCGTCAACGAAGAGCTTCATGAAATCACCGAGGTATTCCTTGAAAGCTTGATTGACTGCTCGCTGGTACGTTGGCGGAGCGTTCTTCAAACCGAACAACATGACTACCCAGACGAAGGCTCCCCAGTCGGTAATGAACGTCGTCTTGTGTCGGTCCTCGGGTGCAATCTTGATCTGGTGATAACCGAAGAAGCCATCGAAGAATGAGTACATCTCGTTGCCTACTACCGAGTCGAGGACCTCATCGGTAAATGGTAGGGGATACGGATCCTTCTTTGTTGCCTTGTTGAGGCGCCTGAAATTAATGCAAATTCAAAGTTTGCCGTTCTTCTTTGGTACCACGACGATTGGTGATAACCAGGTAGCATGGTCCACAGGTTCAATAAATCCTGCCTGCAAAAGTTTATCAAGATCGGTTTTTACTGCTGCCGCATAATTAGAATTCATTCGGTAGCGTACCTGATGGGTTGGGGGAATGCTGGTGTCGAGTTCAATCTTGTGTTGAGCGATGGGTTCCGGGATGCCACGTAGATCATAGTATGACCATGCAAACACATCCTTGAAAGTGCTGAAGATATCTTCAGCCTCCGGTAGTAGGGAGTCCAGAACGGAAGTACCGATGCGGATAATGTTGGGGTCGGTATCGGTTCCGAGGTTGAGGTCTCGTAGTTGCTCTTCCTTTGTCTGCGACCACTTTGCTACCGATATTGTTTTTACCTTTTCCCAAATCGTTATTTCATTGACTGGCATGCTACCTTCCGTATGGATTATGGCTGGTAAGGTGAGCTCGGTAGTGCTTCCCTTGCACAGGTCGTCAATAGCCAATGTTCCAATAGGGAGGAGGAACTCCTCTCCCTCGAGTAGGATGAGTTCTTCTTCGTCGGTAAGGCCTTCCACGTAGTTGTAGTAGACGAGAGCATCGGGAATTGTGGCTTCAAAACCTAACTCCCGGTTAATCTGTACCGTTCGGATGGTACCATTACCCATGATTTGTATGTGGTCGTTAGCCCAATCGTGAATGACTCGGGCGTCCCTGAGCCATGGTCTACCGAGCAACAGTGTATAAGCCGAATTGACATCCTTACAAGAAATAACGGTGAGAATAATGATATAGGGAATACCGTGAATGAAGATCTTGATGTCCCTGAGCAAGCCAAGAGGTTGGACGAGGGAACTATCTGCTATTCTTTATTAAAAGGTGCCGCTGTTGGGGTCGGTAGTCCAAGCCTGCGTCGCTCGGTTTCGGTGATGACATTTACTCCCGATCCTCCATCCAACAGGACATCATGTAATTGATGACTCCCAATTTTGGCTGAGATGATTGGCATGTGACGGTCGATCGCTACTACCGAATGGACTGCCACTGTGGGTGGCTCGGTAACCGGGACGGTTGACGGGGTTATCTTACCGAGACGGCGGTGGAAATGTTTGGCAATACTAGGTGCAATAGCCATAAGGTTTTTTAGACTGACCTGGATTGTTTGTGATTCAATTTGTTGAAGAATGGTCTCGCAGATATCCATGGTGCTATTCGGAGCGGTTGGAGTGACGCGGGGTGATGGTGGCTCCAATGGCGAGAGGTCTTGTAGTTCACGGACCGTCTGCATCATTTCTTCGCGCAGCTGCTCTTCGGCTCGCCAATCGAGCGCCTCGGTTGGACGAGGTGCTTTGGTAGTTGGTGTGGGACTGTTCGGAACTACCGAGTTTGGATGCTGTGTCTGACTCTGAGTGCGAGGGCCGATATAAGAGACATCTACGGTATTGACATCGGTAATGACTACCGAGGATCCTGAGTGGGCAGGTAGTTTGTTTTGGATGGCTATTTTAACATCCTCATCCAATAGAAGTGGACAACGATGTCCCGGATGTTCAAGTGATCCACATACATTGCATGGGTACCGTTGTACCGGGGTTATACTACGAGAAGTACGGCGGTTTTTGGTACTTACCGGAGTTGGTGCTGGCTGAGTTTGAATCTGATGGACGGAAGCAGTATCAATTTTCTTCCCGTAGTCGCTGGCCGGGTTGCGGTAACATGTCCCCCATTCATGGCCCATACGACCGTCGGGGGTTTTTTCCGGTACTAGTCGAGGGAAAGGTCGGTTGCCGTGATTTGGGTAGACCTTCCTCTGCGGTGCGTGCCGAGTCCACTGCTTCGGAAAATGATTGTCGTCGAAGTCCTACCGTGGCTACCTGCAGATATTCCAATAAGCCAGCGCGGAAATTGCTCAACATGAACATATCATCCGGAGGTACCGTTACATTTTCTGCTAGTTGCTGGAGACGTTCGGCGTAATCATCGACAGATTCCTTCGGTTGCTGATTGATTGTACGAAATTGGATGTACGTTTGGTCGTCTGTTTTGATGGTTTGGTAGCGTCTTTTGAATGCGGTAAATACCTCTTGCAATGTATTAGTAGGATGTATCCGTCTATGGTATGCAAACAAATTCGACTCTTTCTTAGTGAGAGAAGTATCGAATAATTCCAATTGGACCATGGTTTCCATTTCGCCATTTAATCTAATAGCAGATTCAAACTTACGGCAATGTGTCTCGGGGCACTTACTGGTTTTGTACTCAGGATACGGTACCGCTTTTCGAGCGGTCAAGGTAGGGCGTCGACCCGCGAGTTGAACGCTTGGGTCGCCGGCAGGTCGCTAGGTTGGGGTCGGTACTCCGGTAGCCATAATGTGGCGTGGTTGGGGATAGTTATATGGACAGGAAATAGAAGGGTGGTCGGTATGGCCATAGAACGTGCAAAACCGAATAGGAGGTCTAGGACAAACCTGGTGGTGGTGATGTGGAGGAGGAAATCCAAAAAATTGTTGTTGTACCGGGTATTGATGTCCTGGAATCGGTTGCGGGCAGACTGTGTGATGCATTGATGGGGCACGTCCTTGATCTTGTTTAAACTGGCGTAAACGTAAATTTGGAAGTTGTAACCGAGACGCAGCTAAATCGAGGTCCAGTTGAGATGTCGGTTCTAGAGCCGCGAGGAGTTCTTGATCCGTTACGTCTTCTTGTGGTGGTTGTTGAAGTCGGTCTTGGATGGCCGAGGACTGCAGAAATGCCTGGGCACAAAACAGTTCGCGTTCTTCGTCGGTGAGGTGTAAATCTTCTTCGATAGCTGCTGGGTTGTGGAGTACCGAGTCGGAAGATGGCCTCTGCCAAGTAGATGAGTGTGGATATCGTGTAGTTTGAAGTTCTGGCGGGGTTGGTAATTCGTCCTGCGTGAGTAAAGGTTGAGGCCGTCGTGTCGGATGAGTGGCTGTTGAGGGAGCTCGGAACATCGGTGACGGTAGCAAATCATGTACGCCCCGATGCATACGAGTGTTGGAAATTGTGAGAGCCTCGAGGTCGAACTCAAGCGGTGGTCCTGCAGGTCTAGTGAGGCGCCGGGCCATGGGAAAGTCTGGTCTATCGGAGTTTTGGAATAACTTTTGCAATACAAAACATTTTTGAACATTTTTTCATGTGTAGATATTGTAAAGTGTTTGATGACGAGCTCTTGTATTTTAATAATGAGAGGATGTTTTCTTGAAATTCACGTATTTCTCAAATTCACGTAGAACATAATTTGCGTCTTTCTCAAATTTACTTAAGCCATTATTCATGAATTTCTTGAAATTTACGTAGGACATATTACATCTATTTCTTATGTTATGTGATATTTTTCACTAACTGAAAGATGACGTGAATATAAATTATCATACTTTGTTGAATCTTTATTATGTATGTTTTTATAAATAAGAATGCTGTGATAACAATGTGCAACATATCCTAAACATAAATTTAATACATACAGGAATAACGTAGTCTCGAATACATGATAAAAGTTTATTATTTCAACAATGAAAAATTATTAAATTATGAAAAATTGGAGTGCTAATAAGACGTGAAATATAAAATAAAAATGAATTAGTTATGTGCTTCAATTGGCTTTAAAATCCAACAATATGCGAATAATAGACATCAAATTGTTAAAACTATCAAATCCATGTAAGTTTCACATACAAACATGAATGGAGGTAAGAATGTATTTTTGTCACCAACATTGGTGCTACATAGCACCAACATATGAGTTTGGTGTTTTTTGCAAAATTTGATTGGTGGCTAAATGCCATGGTTTGTTCTAGCTAGAAAGGGCTCTAGGAATAAACAATTACTCGATGTTTTTCTAACTCTGCTATCACTTTAAATTGAATAGAGAAAAATTTCTGAATTTTTTACTAATTTTTTTTTGGAGTAGATTCCTCATTACAATACCTATCCATGAAAAAATAAAACGTTCAAAAATGTATTGTATTGCAAAAGTTATAACCGTTTGAAAATTTTACCAAACAATGTAAATTGCTGAATTTTTTTGGTAATTGTATATTATCGATTTTTCAAGCATTTTGTACATGAGAAGTATGTTGGGAAAGTGGTGAAAGTCTCTCCACACATAACCATGAGGTCTTGAGTTTGACTCTTATGGCGACATGTGATGACGTGAGTTGACGGTTGACCATGGTGACGAGGAGTGGACTTGGCCTTGACTAGGACAAAGTCAAAGGTGAAATGGTAGCTCCGAGCAGCCAGAATTTTCCGGGCAGTTAAATTTTTCCGGGCAGCCAAATTTTCCGGGTAGCGCAGATTTTTTTCACAACATTCGAATTTCACAGCATTCATATTTCACAAAAAAATGATATTTTAGATCTTGTAAATTGAAGAGGATTACATGATTTGCAATATCAACGTAATGAAGTGGATTATTTTTCTGTTTTACAACAGAGTGTTCAAAAGCACCAATTATTTACAATTCAAAAGTTGGGGCATCATTTAAAATGCACCAATTTATTGGTGCAAAACTTGGTGGCAAAACACTATGTTTTGTACTAGTGTCAATCCATGTCATCCGTGCCACGTCAGCCGTACTCAGTTTTGAGGCCAGGTCATCATACTCAGTCAGCCGGTGTAGCAATCCTTCCGAAAACTCTTTCTAGCATAGGCAGTGATGTGTCGTCCCCTTTCGGCCTCTCGTTCCTACTTCGGGACCTCTCAGGGTCTTGGGCCCTCGTCTGCTGCCTAGGTACCTCGGCCAGTCAATGTCGGCCTTCCTGTCCCTATGTTCTGTCTTCGTCGACGTCGGCCCTCGACCCTCGGTCTTCGACGTCGACCCTCGACCTCGCCTTCGACGTGGACCTCGCCTTCACCCACGACCCTCGGGCTTGTGGTTCCGCCTCTGCTCTCACACTGGACTCCGGAGCCTCGATGCCTCTCGCAACTGTGATTATGGTCGGTCTCCGGAATTTCACTATCAACCTTGATTCCTGTGGTCGTTGGCAGAATCGGCAGTTTCTTCAGTTCTTCGTATTCTGGTCGTGATCGCCGCTCCTGGTCGATTCGTCTTGAATCCGCCTCAGCAATTCACAGCGTCGCCCCAATCGCCGCACCACTCAATCCCGATCTCTGTCGACGGTGATTGTCGCCCCGGTCGCATTCGCCCTTCGTGGTCGCCGTGAATTTGGGGTCGTCCGTTGCAGCAGCTTCCGCCGTCGTGATCTTTTTTCTTGTCACGACCGACCTCTGTACTCATAGATCTGCTGTTGAAGCGAGCCCTCGAGTTGCAGCAGCGAGCACTGGCGTTGTCTGTGTTGAGCAACGGCACTGTCGTGGACCCAAAACAAACAAACCGCCGATTGAGAATCTGCTGACTTTTAACCGCAACCACGATACGTTAGCTCATGTTGCAATCTACTATCCAATTGATCAACACAACGTGTATTACTAATCACAGAACACACAGCAACCAAACCGACTCCAGCCGCTTGCAAGCGCCTTGCCTGCTAACCCTTGGGCGCCTCGCCCCATCATTGTAGCGCCGCGCTACCTGACATCATCTCCTTCCTTCACTGCTCAAAACTCTCAAGACTGTGAAACTGTCCCTTTGTACCCAGGTTTCTACAGTTTCGCTGCGCCCCGCAGCCAAGGGAGAGAGATGAACGAAGTCAAAGGGATGAAATATCCCTACATTGGTTGAAACCCATCCCCCTATGGATGAAATGCCGCAAGTCAACCATATAAGACAAGTGAAAGATTCCGTACATCCCTATCTCCGTGGACGGAAGATATGGTGTCCTCAAAGCTTTTAGTCTTGCAATTTCAGCACTAATGCAACTCACCAAAAACACCTAAAACTCAATTTTTTCACCGAAATAAGTGTCCCAACTACCTCACTTACACTCATACATAAGGTAGGATCTTTCTCAAAGTATAATAAGGTGGAGAAAACCCCATGAGGAGTAGAAAAACTCCACTAAAGTATACCAGTCAAGCCAAATATAAGTGTTATGAAAACACACTACTCTACAACGAGAAAAGTACATCTAAACTTCTCCGAAGACTCAACTTTGAGAAAGATGAGCCTTTCTAGGGTTTGAAGAAGTTTATACCGATAGACTTTAAGTGGGAAGTCAAGTCCGTCAAGACCCCCCTCTCAAGTCTCCTAAAACCCCAAGTCATACTTCGTCGTGGCGCCACGCCCCACTATACACTTTAGACAATATTGGAAAATTCCTGACAAACTGTACATTATATACTAATATTGTATTCAATGTATGATTTTGGTACACTATACTTCTATCAAAATTAAAGTGTGCTTCAAGTTGGTTAACTATTTGAACCTTAGTACTGATTCAGCCATTGTTAACGGTTGGGGGGTAACACCAGAGTCCTTATGGTTCAGTAGAGAACGTTAGGCTTGCTCTACAGTTCTTTAAAATTAAGTGATGAACCGGACCGGACATCCGATCTAGGATGCATCTAACTTCTGCAGTATTAATTATACATGGTCGAATTTGTAATGATAGAGTGATACGTATAGCTGTGCACACAGTAAATTGTCAAAAATAACCATGAAGCAGGAAACATGCGCTTGCAAACCTCTGCTGTGATTGTGTAACTGCCTTTGGATCCTCTAGCAGGGGTTACAAAGGCGAAATTACAATGGAGAGTCAGTTTTGGATATCAAAGCTGGCTCTTGAAGTGTAGTATATATATCATGTCAGTATGTACAGGAGATCCATCAGCCTGAAGTTTTGACTGGAAGGATTGGCAATTTTGCAAGCCAGGGCTCATGAGCAGCACGAGTTGCGGGTGACTTTGATGACTCAGATCGATCATGTGAGCTGCACATGATCTGTTCATTGTGAAAGGAGACTTAATTGTACATATTGTTAGTATGTAGAAGAGAAGGGTACATTGTTCACATACTTTGTACAGAGATATTTTGGTTATCTTCTAAGAATATTCTTGTCTGACATATACGGGGAGGTTTACTCAATGTTGTATTCAACATTTTGACTAAGGTAACTATATCTAAAAGCAACCATTTCCTTCAAGCGTCCATAGCTCAATCTTTCATAATAAGTAGATTTTGACACTCTAGTGTTGATGAGAATGTGCACAATCTGAACATAAGAGTTTAGGGTCGCTTTAAGGTCAACCCATGGTCAACACAATGCCCTACCTTCTGAATCTACACTGTTGCAACTAACTATCGAAATTCAAAAGGTTACACTTCAGCAAATGTAAACTAACATTTCATTCCATTTTCTAGGTTGAAACCCTCTTCTTCGCACAAAGCATCAAAGAAGCGATTCCATATTCCTTGAATTTGATAAATCGTCGATTCTTAGAGTATATAAGGTTAGAGACTGCACTTGGGACACATGTCTAGGTCTTACAGACCCAAGAGTATCAGGCAATAAAGGGTCGCATGTACTATAAGAACTCCAATGATTGTTGTACAAAATCCACTCACCCCTGGCTGCGAAGAGGCATCATAACCAGCCCAAGGCCAGTTTGCCTATATATAATGAAAGCGTTAAAACACATTCTATCACAAAAATGGCCTCAAAACAACCCTCATCATATATCCGAGTGAATTCCACACTATGCCAAACAGTGGTCTGGACATCGAGGGAAAAAAGAAGAGGAGGATTGTATAACAACAATATCAATATGATACGGAGAGGGAAGAGGGTAGATGAATCAGGTAATTTTTGTTCCAAAAACACATCTTTTATTCAATAACGCTGGTAAACCTTACAAATAAAGCGTTAATTGCGTAACATGGTTGGTACAAGTAATCAAAGTGTACGTGATTTTTCCTCAAACATCTCCTTGTACTAAATGTAAGCTCCGTTGGTATCTGAAAATCAACAGAGAAATAATGTGATATCAAACTTCTGTTCGACTACATGTTTCTCTGGGTACAAAAGTAATATTGGAGTGAACATTTAGTACAATGAGTACAACAATGAGTACAATTAGGGTTTGTTTGTACAATGCGTTCACGGTGGTTTGTTGTACTTGAGATTGACGAAGTCGTACAGATTTCAGAGTTGGTACTCACGTGTGTCAACTGAAATGTACGATCTTCCTCCAAACAATATGATTTTTCATCATCCTATTACACTAACAATAGTTTGTATTGCAGTACAAATAAAACGGTAACGAATTCTATTTCAAAAACTTTTTGTACTTGTCTCTATAGCCATTCAATATGTACAATTCCCATTGTCTTAGAACTGCTTGTACAACGAGTACACGTAGTAAAACTATATAGTAAAAACTATTTAATCAAGTGATCCAGAACAAGGTGGTTTAGTTTACTTACAAAATGATTGTACACAGAGTACAATTAGAGCCGGTTCTAGTATGAATTCCACTCCTGCCACAGTACAGACTCTAAGAACCTTCCATATGGACGCGACCGAATTGAGTGACGGCCTGGTGGTACTGACGCGGGTCAACTCAAATGTGCCATATCTGTACAAACAATATGATTTATCATCATCCCATTACACTTAGAGTAGTTTGTACTGCAGTATGAATAGGACGGTACTGAACTCTATTTCAAAAACTTTTCATACTCATCTCTGTAGGCATTCAATACATAATAATCCGATTGTCTCAATACCTCTTGTACAAGTAGTACAAGTAGTACAAATATATTGTACAAACTGTTAAAACAAGTGACGCAGAACAATGTGGTCTAGTTTACTTACAGAATGTGTGTACAGAGATTACAATTAGAGACAATTGCAGTATGGACTCTACTCCTGCCACAGTACACAAGGTAAGCACTTTCAATATTGACAAGACCATTGTACAAATCTGAAGTACACAATTTCCTATAGATAATACACCCTAACCCTGGGTCTACCGGCCTCGTGTACCGCAACTGCAAACTTGTACAAACCTGAAGTATACAATCCCCTATAAATAATACGCTCTTTCCTTAGGACTACTGGGCTCTATCACCTAAACTGTAAATTTGTACCCTTATTGTACAAAAAAGTAACAACTATTGGAAATCTCTTAGATTCCGCTCTCTACTAAGGTGTATTTTCTCTAATCAAGCTTCAACGGAGCTTCATCAAATTCAATACATTCTACTACTGCAAGGAAAATACCTGGATATGACCATAATCATAAACTTAAAGGATGAAGAGCTGACCCCAGTTTTTTGTCGCCGAAGCCCTTAGACCAGAAAATGGAACAGGACAAGATCTCAACTCCTCGACTATGCACTGTGCAGACAAAAACCTTAACAATGCCACATTCAGCTTCGTCCCTCCATCCGAACAAAGTCCCAACGATGCCCTCATGTAGTTCCTCTGAGGAACCCATTTCAGATTCCTAGATTGCAACAGAGCACAAGCGAACTGCTAGTCAGTACTCCTGAGGTGGCATTTGATTTGTACGTACAGTAAAGTATATAGTTGAGGAGTTGAGGACTTCTCCTACTCCTGCAAGTTCTTCAATCAGTTTACACATTAAATGGAAAAATGTAATGAAACTATTAGGAAAAAAAATACAAACCTTCATGCCCTTTGATTGACCGACTTAGAAGAGAGGGTAGGAGAGTGACGAAGGATTTCTGCCTCTTCGGCCCTTGCTTGCTCAAACAATGTCCTAGTGCTTCTCACTACTCTACTCGGAGAGTTACTTACAGTGTTGCACAATCCTAGATAGAATGCAACGTTGCCTTGCTTTGACTCTGGAGTTTCAGAGACATATCCATCTCTTGAAGTGAGCAAAGAATCGGCAAAGGAAGGAGGTCTATCATGCAATGGGAAGTAAGAAGTGATAAGTCTCTGAACAAGTTTAGAGTTACAAGGTGGACGGTTGGACATTGCCACAGAGGGTAATAGTTTCCAACTATGGGAGCTCAGTTTCCAACCAAAGGTAGCTCTACCCTCCACCCTCTCTAACACCTCTCACCGTGCACCAAAGTCCTCAACTCCCACCTTTCATCTCTCACCAGCAGTCTAGGGAGGAGAAGCATCAACCAGCAAGTAGACAAGAGAAGCATCAACTGGCAATCTAGTCCAGAGGAGAAGCATCAACGAGCAGTCTAGCCGTCTAGGGAGGAGAAGCATCAACCAGTAGTCTAGCTGTATGGGGAGGAGAAGATGAGGTAAAGTCTAAGTTTAGCACGACTCTGATCCCTTCCCGTGGTGACATGGGATCTCTATTCTTAATCATCGTACTGTTTCTTCGTTTTCCGATATTATTTGGAAAATACCGTTTGATATCATTTGTATTGTGTAAGTACGAATGAATACAAACGTAGTACAACGAGTACAACAAGTACAACTATATTGAAAGAAATATTAATGTGTTATTCCAGGGAATGCTGGGTATACACTGCAGTGAGGCTGAAAGGTTAAGTTCTTTCATGAATGCATAGAATTGCTTGAGCACAAAGCATCGTCGACGAAGCACAAGGCACAATGCAAGGAAGTAATGTACGCGTTCCAATCCAATGAGAAACAATGCAGATGTTCCGATCACAATTTGTTTACAAAGAAGGTACCAGTGTAAATTTAAAGCAATTGCACAACACATTAAAATGGAAGAACACAATGAAAATGGAAGACTACAACGATTAAAACATCACGTAGATAATGTGAAATCTGCCCCCAATCGTCATCTACCCTACACTTCTCTAAGCTAGCTTGAATGGTGGCAAGGCTATCCTCACTCATGTTGGACGTGACCTCTCCACCTTTACGCCTACCAAGCTTAGGAACCCTGGCAAATTTTCCATGCACTACAAGATGTGCGTCAATATAGGTCGGTTGAGAATTACTAAGGAAAACGTAGGCGTTGTTCCACTTTTGATAGTAATTGCCACGGATAACAAAGTCGCCAGCTTCAAACTCAGGGCCCCAAGGGCATTTGAATCCAATAATTACCTCGTATTTTGCCTTGGTGCATTAGAGAACATAAAACTCCACACCCTCGCCATTGCCTTCCATAGCAGGGACAAAAAAGTTGTCACCAGGCCGAATCAGATCGCTAAACCCTTCCCCTTCCACACTCTCCTCCCAGGCCTCGTTTCGTAGATCTAGGTCCATCATGGATTCCCGCACTACCTGAAGATCATATGGTTTCAGTTTGACAAGTTCCCAATTTTCAACATGGGACTTGTTGACACAATTTAAAGAGTCCCCATCCAAACAAAACGCACAAAAGCATGACAACTTTGGAACAAAAAGTTGCGTTAGATCAGCAACAACAAATGAAAACACTGATTGCAAAGCTTGAGAACCTTTCACAGTCTGTGAGTAAAAAGATCTCCCTTTATCTCACATACGAGTTCTAAGATAGAACGACTAATTAATTATGCAATTAATACAAGTTTTTAAGAATCTTTAAGTTAATTTCTTACTTTAGTCTTATGTAATCCTTCCAAGCAATGAACTCTTTGACTATTATAATTTTTTGTTAATTTTTTTTACGTAATCTTAAAGTATAGTTTATGACGGTTTTAAAATGCTAAAATACATCTAATTTGGATAAAGTATGCAAAATATATGATTTTTTCCGTTTTAAATGTTTTTTAAAGCTTAGAACTACAATTTCCAATTTTATCCGTGGACTGCCAAAGCGATTTTTTGCAATTTTAACTATTTTGAAAAATGGAGTATATCACGCTTTTACATATCCTATGCCATTTATAAAAATAAAACATTCATGGAAAACGGATGTACGGATAAGAAGTTACAAATGGATGAAGTTCTGTCACTATGTTTTCATCCATTTTTGCTCTTTGAAAGACATGGCGCAATCATTTTTTTATAAATTTAGTTTTCTGAAAACTAACTACATTACGCTCTTCTATGTTTCATGTCATTCATAAAAAATAAAATGCATCAAAAATGGATGTACGGATGAGAAGTTACGAATGGATGAAGTTTTGCTACGTTTTTTCATCCATTTTACCTCTTAAACAACAGGGCACGATAACTTTTTTATGAAATTAATTTTTTAGAATACTAATTACACCACGCTCTTCTATAATTCATGTCATTTGTTAAAATATAAAATTCACAAAAAATGGATGTATATTGTTGACGATATAGACGGATGAAGTTTTGTTCAAAAGTAGTTTATTTGTTCAAATGAAGGTTTTCGAGAATGATGAGTACACATACCATTTTTTCATGAGTTTTATACTTCAATTGAAGTATTTTAGCCCTCCTTCACGCCAAATCCACACGCACGTGTTCAATTTGAAGATCCTTTACGTATGCTACTTTTCTACTAATCACAATAGTATTTTTTCTTCCTAATACACACTTATACGTTTACACACACACAACACACATATACGATTATACACACATAACATACACACAATATCCTTCACAATTTCTCTCCAATACAAAAATTAGTACAATAAGAAGGGGAAGGAAAAGAGGGTTACTTGAACTTTAAAAAAAACACAAAAAAACAAACATCAAAGAGGGTTATAGTGACACCATATGCAAGGGAATTGAGGTTTCATTTGGAAATTTCTCTTCATTGAAGTGTTATAAAAACAACTCACAAATGATGGAATTTTCACATAAATACCAATCCACCTCGAAGGTTCTGCCACAAAGACCACCAAAAACACTTCAAACATCAAAAAACCTCACAAACACTACAAGATTCTTCAAGAGGATATATTGAAAGAGGTGAGCTACAAAACATCACCAAACCACCAATTCAAGTGACCAAATTGGTGATTTTGGAAAGAAAATGAGCCTCCTTATATACAAAACGAAATGGGCCAAAAACACGTCCTACAATCAAAATTTCCATCAATTACACGAGAATTGAATCTAGACCCCCGGTCCTACGAACCCTATATCTTCTGGAAGCTCTTAGTTAGCGATCGTATCCATTTTAAGTAATTGAGGGGGAAAAACCAATTAAACTCTAAACCTAATTTACTACTGGATATAAAATGTAACTTTCTAAATATAGCTTTGATTGACAAACGGATTTCACCGTTGGATTTAGAATGCCAAAATTAGCCTAGAAAGACTATTGACGGGCTAAAATAAACATTTTCACTGATTTTACCCTTTTTTAGCCTTTTACTGCCTGCAAGATTACTACTAGTCGAAAAAAGTAACTTTTGCTTCAATTGATTTCACTGTTGACCTTCAAAAGTTTATTTTAATGGGAAACGCCTTTTGTAAACTTCCAATCAGATTCTCGGTCGGTTTTGTACGATTTCAGATGCCATTTGACCTTTCCGCGGAATTTACAGCCAACTCCTAACTCTTTAAAAAAACATAGTTCTTTAACTCCAATAATTACTAAATTTTTCCATCTCAATCAAGGAACCTAAAGGTCCTTGTTACAATTTTTTGGCTAATTTAGCACGACTTGATTATTTTCTGTGTATTTCCAAAACCTATTTACAGTCTATAGTAATTGCATTTTACCTCAATGAATACACAAAAACTTTACAACTTAATTGAGACTTCTCAAACTCTATTTTTGACCTTTTAGAAGGGATTTTACTTTCTTCTTCTTCCTCCACCCTTTATTAGATTAATTACCAACTACATAGAATAGTAATTAATAAAAACATAAAAATAGGTAAAAAACACTTATTTGCACTTCTCACTTTTTTTCCACATTTTTTACTATTTTATTCATTTGTTTACAAAAACTCCCTAATATTTAGAAAAAAATCACAAAAATCATAGCTTTAAAAACACTGAGCGCCGACTTGGCAGCTCACACGGTCTCACATTCATAAGTGCGTTGACTCATACTATCTTTGGGAATTTCCCAGAACTATCTGTTGACATCCTTGATGCCCGTCTTTCCAAAGTTCGTGTCTACTCGGCCGGCCATAGTGTCATTGAGAAAACTCACAGCATCATGTGCGTTTTGCATTCTCCTCCATGTGTCGTGTAATTGCGACTGTCGCAAAGCACGCTTCACCACAGCACTTGCACCGTCCTATTCCCCCTTTCCATGACCGGTTCTAAAAAAGTTCCAATTCATAGTGCAACCATTTGTGAGGCCAAGATATCTAGCCACAAAATACAATGCTCGAGCGCCTTTGAACTGGCCAGCACAACCGTCCGACCACACTACATGGTGCTTGGGGAGAATACCTACAAGGAGGTGCACAAAAGTTAATCAATTGAGGCGTACAATGTATGATACAATTGTACAAGTGCTGATTTATGTACAAAAAGTACCATAAAATGCAGAACATGTACAATAGGTATCCAACTCTAAACCTAGGGTCGTATAGAAATTACTGGCATTGAACACTCTCTAAATTTAAACACAATATGCAATGGAGCTTTATCGGAATTCAATGCACATATGAGCACATAATTCAAATAACTAAGCAGTGAATGTATGAAAGACAAAACAAGAATACAAAATTGAAACTATCTTGCACACCTTGAGACTGTAGCCATAGCCAATGGTGCATCATGCAATGCGTGACAAAGAGAGAATCGTAATGTTCGTCGTCAGTGATGTAGAAATGGGAGTCTTTCACATCTGGTTTCATCCGGTAAGTAATGTGCACAAGGATACTGATCTGCGTTGAGCACCAATACATACTCTTAATCTGGTTTTGAATCTCAAAAGTGTAGTTCTCAGCAAAATCAATATGAGACAAAATCACGTCTTCGCCCATATACTCCATCGAGCGCTTTCAGTGATAGTCTTGCCACCTTGCGATGAAGTTATGCCTCACAAATTGAGGCAATTTAGACTTCAAGTATTCAAAAAATACTTCGGAGGAGGTCTCTTTATAGACCTCTACGATCCTCTTCCTAGGCCTCCCATCCCGCATTTGCTCAATGATTTCATTTTCGAAACACTTCCAGGTGACAGTCGTTGACATTGCAGACTCCAATGGGCATATTGGCAGCTTTGAAATACCACATTGAGTACAAGTACCCATGACGCACGAAAGAGCATGCCACTCTACGTTCTCTGGCTTAGGGCACACGATATCCTACCAAAGCAATGTTGTGCTAGGGTAGGTCTTGAGGTCGGCATTGCAATTTGACTCTTCCACTCTGAAGAGGCACACAGCACAGGCGCATTGACACTTCTTCAAGATATGAATTCCCTTCCTCCCATTCCGAATTTGATTCAACCCTTCTCTGAGCATGTCAATCTCTACATGATGTCTACAGCAACAGACGTTCCTCTTGTTGCATGCTCTTACAAAATACGGCTTGAGTGACTCAAAGGCTCTTTGCTTGATTGGAGTGTCTGGGTGCGCATCAACAAATCTCTTATAGAAAGCGGTCTGCACAAATGGAAAGAACTTTTAAGAAGAGATAGGGGCAATTCGGTCCTCCAAATGATGGAAGCTGTATCCAAAAATATATAAAAACAAATCCCTAAAGTACAACAGTGTCCCCAAGCAATCCCATGTGTACAGTCAAGTACAAATTGGCCGGAGTAAACGGTTCATACCTGAGTTTCAAGTAGGTAGTGGGTGCAATGTTGTTCTTTTACATTGCGGCTTATCCACTTTTGCACAATCTCCTTTCTATTGGGGCTCACTCGAGTCTGTTCCGTCAACCATTTGGAAACAACCTCCTTAACCTCGTTCGGCACTCCCGGCCTCCTTTTGCGTCTTGCAAGTGCCAAAGGCGTAGCTCCCAAG
Source organism: Pohlia nutans (assembly GCA_022496805.1). Classification (NCBI taxonomy): domain Eukaryota; kingdom Viridiplantae; phylum Streptophyta; class Bryopsida; order Bryales; family Mniaceae; genus Pohlia; species Pohlia nutans. The sequence continues at coordinate 3,388,317 of CM040106.1, read as the reverse complement.
TGCACAGTACGTCGGCGGCTTAAAGCTACCCTCAAATTTGTAGGATGAACTTTCAAAATCCTAGATAGATCTTTAGTGTTTGTCACTGAAGTAGAGACAGCCGCATCGAGGAGAACAGCCTTCCTAGCAAGCATATCTGCCGAGTGAACACCCTTCACAACCTCTAACTCGTCTTGGTAATTTTTAAGGAACTCGTATTAGACCTTTGCATCTTGCCCACAAGGATAATACTCTGGAAGAAACACAACAATGCACTCATGCTCTAGAAAGCACTCTATGACCTTCAATCGGGAAGAGGCCTGGGGACAACATTCCATCTGAGTCATGAAAACATTCACCAACTCAGACACCACACGCGACACATCACGTGAAGACATGATCTCTTCTCCTTCCTCTGGTTCCTCTTCCGCAACCGCAAGCAACTGAGCGTCCTTTAGTCTCTCCTTTCGCAACTATCGACTTTTTTGTTGTCTCAATGCTTCCCCTTCTCGCAATCTCTCCCTCATCGCATTATATTCCTCCACCCTTGCACGAGGTCCCTTCCATTTCATTCCCACAAGTTCTTGTGCAACTCTTGCATTCCCCATTGGACCTACAAACGCAGGATGCAAGCAAAGAGAACACGGCAAGAAGCAAGATGGAAGCAAAATTAAAAGATAACACGGCAAAGATAACACCCATTGGCGCCAGGCGCCTTCCAAGAGGCGCAAATAGAACGATTGTCAGTAGAAGCGACAAGAGTAACGCCCCACGTTAGAAAAGTGCACCCTGAAACCGCCGGAATTAAGGGAGTACAGACTCCCGCACAATTTTTACTAATTTTACTCCGTGTACACGTTGGTACTCAGCATAAAAAAGAGCGACTGTAGCGTGCGTCTGCCCTACAAATGGACCTAGGCTCTAGGCTCTCCACTCTTGAGCTCTCCTCTCTAAGTCGCACGCTAGCGTCCTTGGGAGACGCAAGTGGTATTCCGGGCACTGGTATCGGAGGTACTCGCAAGGTGCCCACTCGTACCCCAATCGGAAGTGGGAGAAACTAGCCACAGAGGAGGGAGAGTTCCTCTGTCCGGCAGCGAGCTACTGGAGACCTTTCGGCTATCCATAGACGCGCCCTTGGCAGGAGATTTGGACCGGATGATGGGAGTCGGAAACTCTACTCCGGAACAGACCTCCCGGCCAGTGGAGAATTGGAGCCGGTTCAGGCAGTGGACCAAAGGGTGGCGAGCTGAGCCGATTTCGTTAACTAGGAGGAGGAGATGGTGGAGGCAGGTACCCAACCGGATGAAGAAGAAGGACCAGAGGGTGGACTAGGAGGTAACCGAGACGGTCAACCAAACTATGCGCAAAGATGCGAACCGGAAGGAGAACAACAGGGGGAACACGGTGAGCAAGTGAGCGGAACGGGTGTTCCGGAACTGGCGCCAGAGGCAGGATATCAGGCGCTGCAGCAAGAAGAGCAACATGAAGAAGGCGGAGAGGAACAGACATGGGAGTAGCGGCTCGGAAGATCCGTTGGGTAGTTAGGATGAGGATCAGCTGGATCCGGTTAAGTAGGAAAGCTTTTTGAGTAGGTAGGTTAGATCTTTTGTGAATAGACTTTTTAGGATTCAAATTCTAGAGTCAGTTTTAGGATAGGAACTAAACCGTGGGGAGAGCTTCCTTGATTTCCGGATCCCGGGTTTGTAAGATCTGAGGATTTTCCGGATCCGGATGCTTAGGGCTCGCTACTTTTCAAGGAATGTTCTTCATTCCTTGGGTCTTTTGTGTACCACTGTTTTCTTGTAAATGATCATAGGCGCACTTTTTCTACAAGTTGTGTGTGTGTGTGTGTGTGTGGTTTGTTGCTTGATACGGTGGTCCAATAAGTCCATTGGTAGCCGGGAGGGCTAACCGGGTTCTGGAGTAGACTCAGTTAAGAGACTGTATATAGGCATTGGGTGATTTAGAGGTCGTTTGAATGTGGGGTTTTCCATGCCCGGTTGCAGGGGATAATTTGAGTTAGCGGCTAAGCGGATAGAAGGGGGTACTTTGGTCGTCTCTGAATTCCTGGACCGGTAGTCCGGTAGAGGTGCCAGCACCTGGATAGACCCTGTAGTAGAGGGATACGGAATCGCCAGAGTAAAATAGACTGTTAGAAATCCCATCGATTCCGGACACCTCGGATTGTGTCCACCCCGGTTAGCAAGTCGTTATAATATTTCGGGAGAAGGGGGAAACCGGGTTGCGCTTGTGTGACCGGCTGTGGGTTTGGGAGAAACTTGCAGTTGAAGTGTAGTACGGAAAGTACCCGGGTTGGGGAGTTGAGGAAGTATAACCAGAAGGTAGTGAAATTCCCATCACTTAATTCAGTCGGGAAGGGTGTGTGTTTTAATCCAGCACCACTAAATGCAAATGGAGAACCCTCTTAGGGAAAACAGAGCCTAAAATAAACCGGGCTAAGTTGTTAGGATAGACCGGGCAGAGTAGGGTTGGATAAACTTCCAGTCCGGAAGGAAATCGGATCTAGTCTCAACCGGATCAGTCAGTAGTAGAAGATCCGGTTTAGTACGGAAAGAAGAAGTTAGCTGGTGATATAAGGAGAGAAACCACCAGTCCGGACTAATCTTCGGAAGCCTCCCACTTCACAAAGTCTCCGCGGAATGATAACTCGGAAATCACCTCTACGAGCGTTCTTAATACGAAAAAGTGTGCTCTAGGGGAATATCCAGTATCACGTGCCACCACATCCGGAAAGTCAAATTCAAATGCGGATTATCTTTCCTGGATGCGGGGATTAGCGGCAGTAGAGGACATCTCTCACTTTTCGGACGAGTTCCTGGAAGAGAGGATACTTCCGGAAGTAGGAGTGTTTCACGTAGGGAATCAGCCACCTTTGGAGTTCAAGGACGTCGTTGACTACCTGACAACGAGGAAGTATCCGGAGGGGATGACACGGGAGGAGAAGAGCGTGTTTCAACACCGGGCAACTCTTTTCACAATGATCTCCAGAGTTTTGTTCCGGATGGGCGCAGATGACAAAATTAGGCGGTGCCTAGAATCCGGGGAATGGAAGGGGGTAGTGGAGGCCCTTCATGCTGGTAGTTTTGGGGGACACTTGGCCACCATGACCACAGTAAACCAGTTTAAGAGTACCGGATAGTGGTGGCCATTTATCATCCGAGATGTGAGGAAGTTCATCCGGAGTTGTGATCAGTGCCAAAGGTCAGGAGCACCCGGATTCTAGAATCATTGGCCACTAACTCCCATTGTGCCATTGGCCCCTTTCGTGAAGTAGGGCATCGATTTTGTTAGGGTAGAGAGTGCGCGACTGGAGAGAGAGGAGCGAGGCCGCCGGAGACTTAGGCGCAATTTGCAGGTTAGTTGAGAAGTGCGCCCGGAGCCTGTAGAGATGCCGAGGAAAGAGGAGAGTTTTGCAGGGTTCAAAATCACGGAGAAGAAGGTGTGCCCGATTGTCCCGGAGCACCCGGGAGACTTTGAGATGCTGTGCGAAGACCTCGCCACGATGGGGTGTGAAGAACTCGTCTACCAGACTTGGGACATCGAGGATACCGGAATGCTGGAGGAGTTAGTGGGAGGTCTTGTGGAGAAAGCTTTCCGGGCGAGCTTCATCCGAGGGAAGTACAAGAACTGGACCCGGAAGCATTGACGCGCAACCTACCAGTTTTCGGACAGCCAATGGGGTCTCGAGACAAGTGGACGAGGAGACTCAGACTGGGTGAAAGACCGATTCACCCAGCTCTTGAAAAGGACGGGTTCAAGGTAGAGCAGTGTCGGACGCCCCGGGAGAAGCGACTCCTTCAAAGTTTGGTGCCCATCTTCAGCCCGGATAAGCCCACGACAATCACGATCAAATTGGCGAAGGGCATCTACTCGGCCCTGCATTACAAGAAGCGAGTCGGGTGGGGCATCATTGTCCAGGAGTTGGTAAACCGGGAGGCGGCCAAAATTGGAGGTACAAAGGATTGCCCCATCACTCCTTTTCTTTACCATTTGTATGCCCAACACGGATGCCTCACGGATAGGGAGAAGGTGAGGTTGGAGAAGCGTCCGGTTCAGGTAGACCAGAGCCTGGCCAGCAAGCGGGCGGCTCGTCCGGGAGGGGAGAAGAACCCGGACAAAGGCGTGCAAGAGGAGGAAGATGACGCTGGTGAGCAGGGCGACCGGAGCAAGCCGGATGATCGAGAGGAGAACGAGGGAGGTAACCCGGGAGCGCACCGGGAGGACCAGGAGGAATCGGAGGAGAAGGTTCCACCTCTAGTGCGCACTCGGGGGCAGCTCCAGAAGGAGAAGAGAAAGGCTGTCATCCGAAGCTAGGAGGAGGAGGAAGACGACGAAGACATCCAAGAAGTCAGCCCTCCCCGAAAGAAGATGAAATCCCAGATGAAGACCACTCCGGTGAATGGGCGGGGCTCCCAGGACGACCCGAAGCCGAGGACCAGCAACCGTACGAAGGGCGTGAAGATGAAGGCAGTCCGGAAGAGGATGTCAGCCCAGACGGAGGAGGACAAACCGGAGAGCGAGGAGCTAATCCGGAGAAGGAGTCCGGCCCGGGCAAAGGAGCTAAACCGGGCGGAAGGAGGAGATGCCCGGGCAAAGGAACCTAACCGGGCAGGAGGAGATGGCAGGGGGGAGGAACCAATCCGGACAGCGGTGGAGGAAGTGTCGGTCCTCGCCGAACCGGAAGGGGCTTTCCTCCTTTGCTATGTCGTACAGATGCCTTCAACATCCAGTGATTTCCAGATGACCAGTGTGGAGAATTCTCTAAGAAACACAATTCACATATCGTGGCGGAATCCTCCGCATGGTGATGACATATCGGAGGCAATTGAGCCATATCTCCTACCAACAACAGTAAATTTTTTTCAAATGGATTATTAGAACCGTTTAAGCTTTGTTTGACTCTGGAATAAATGGCATTTAAAAAACCACTTGTCATCATACTCATTTTGTCAATGATGTATACATCAGCTTCTTCTAACCTTTGCAAAGTAACATTTGGTTTACGGAGACCATACAAGTAGCCACGAACTGGAATTCTGTAATGCGTATGAGCTGTTGTTGCTGTACTTGACAATCGTCTTGCTGCTGCAGCGGTTGCTCCAGAAAGAAGAACTTTTTTTCCCAAGCCCTGCAGATAGTTTGTAAAGTACCGAATGTAGAAACTCTTCCCACTCCCCGGTGTACCTTCAAGAAAATGCATACCCTTCAGTGATGTGCTCATTCTATCAAAAACCCGTCGTTGTTCATCTGTCAATGTAGCTAACTCCATCTCTTCTCTGAAATTGAGATTGAAACAATCTTGTTCAACAGTTTCAATTCCTTCAGAAACCTCCGACCCAACAACCCCGTCTACTTCTCCAATATAATCCGGATCTAAGTATGGATGTTTTTCGAGAACCTTATCTAACAAGTTCTCTTGACTAATTTCATTGTAAAGATTTCTTAGTACATAATGAAGTACGTAGTCCTTCAATGAATCGACATTCGAAAGATAACCCCTAATTTTACATTCCGTAACATATGATTTTCTTGCGTTTGATGGTGAAAAAAGATCGCCTTCATCACTGAATGCTACTTGTTGAAGAAGAATGTTATAAAAGAAAGCTTCTGGTTCTTTTAGGGGTGATAACTCTGAGAAGCGAACGACTCTGTTGTTGATATATAGAAAATTTCCGAATTTGTTGCACCCTTGGGCAATTTTACGAACATACTTGGTCTTCACCACTTCAAAAGCCTTGTACTACTCTTTAAAAGTATAGTTCTCAAAATCGATAGGCCTACCCATATAAATATCGATTGGATGTAGGGAGAGTGTGCTTGATCTTGAGTTTATTGACCTTGAACGCATTTCTGGTGGCTTTGAATCTTTATATACAACCTGTTCACTTCTTCTAACAACCGGTATTACAAGACAAGTAAGGGCGGCTTCACATGGCGTTACTGGCTTCCCTAGTATCGTGGCTGCAATAAGCTCCATTTCAATTTCAGACACGCTCTCTAGACCCAAACATTTTGTATTTCATTTGTCAAACTTTACTGCACCAACAGGCTCGCTTTTCATAGTATACTTCAACAAGTATAGTGACCAAAATGATGATGTTATGCGTTGAATTTTCAAGTGCGCTCTCTATATCAAAAGTAAAGGTCCATGATAAGGAACAATGTTTCGATCGCTATACCTTGGCCTATAATATTCCCAACGTCTCGTATACGCATTCACCTTGGCCTTTGTATTCAAATTAATCTCAAAAGGGAATCCATATTTTCATTTTTTACTGCCTTTGAAGCACTTACCCACCTTACAAGTATGCAATTGTTGTCGCTTAACCAATTGAAATAGCCTCTTCCCAGTATCATCTTCAGGCTCAATGTAGCATTTCTCTACTTCGTCATACTTTGCAGGGACGTACGCCATAATTTCATCAGTGACACTTTGAACATCGTCTTTGTGTAACCAAAAAATGATGTGAACATGCAACGAGATTTGTTTCTGGACTTCATATCGAATCACATAGTGTTCAACTTCTCCTAGTAACTTCTCGCCTCGAATAATGTATGAGTACAAGAAATCCTTCACTCTTGTGTGAAACAAATGTGTACACTCCACTTGACAATCTTTCCAAGAAAAGTTCTGTCCTAGCTTTTGAATGATCTTTTCCAAGTCCTCAATATCGTCCCACCTTAGCTCGGACGTCTCATCACATGTCAGCGTGAGAAACAAATGCGGCAAACCGTACATGTCAACCACGGCCAATAGATCACTTAATTGGCTTCTGTGCCAACTAGGCAAGCCTGTAAGTGTCTCTGACAAAGTGTATTTCACAAGCTGTGCTATGATATCTTCCTCAGACATTGTTGGATTTCTCGCTTGAATCGCTTGGTAGTCCTTTTCCAAACACATTTTCCTCGTTGCATTAATTAGCATCAGAGACTGCCTTATGTCGTACATCAACAACTATGTCAGGAATTTGTTTCAGACTGGGTGGAGAAGCGTAGGGCGTTCAATTCTACATTCAGGATTGACCCCTGCCCGGGTCACTGCAAGATTTTGTTAGATGCCTATGACATTGAGTATTCTTCTTTGGAAGCTTCTTTAACAAAGACGAAAGCGCAGAAAATGTTGAGGTCAAAAATTCCTAATGAACTATCAACTTACCAAGCTTACCAATTTAAAATGTTGTACGACTTAGATGATGACGAATGGAATGAACTATCTTTTGAGCATGCCCAACTTCTTCTTTAAGAAATGAACGACTCGAACACTATATCATCGGAGCAAGAAACTACACCAACTCCTGCTGCAACAAGTTCATCTCAAATAGAAGAACTTCAAAATTTTCAACCTTGTTCTAAAAGATCTAGACATTAGACTCAAATAGCCACTATCTTCTAAGTACACTAGGTCTTTTTGCTCAGACAAGTGACAAATGTTCCAAAAATATGTTCTGATCAAACTTCATTGATCAATTTTGTAAACAATTTTGTATTTGTAATTTTTGTTGTGAAATTTCTACTTTGTAATGTTCTACTTCTAATTCTTTAAACACAAATCTATTGCTTTGCTTCAATTGACCATGCTACATGATTTTGCCCCTATTTGATGTTGGCTTGATGCAGCATGTAAAAGTGCTTTTCGCAAATGTCAGTACCATACACCTATTTTGCAATCTAAACAACAAAACTGACCTCTAGACTGCAAGAACTACCAACTTGCATCCTCACTCAAAATTCAGCCCATAAAGCAAATCAAAATACAAAACCAAACCAGCCCATCAATGTGGTCTAACATAAAGCGACAGTGCAATGACCAAATTCACACTAATATACCTATACAATGCTCATACAAAAAGCTGGCAAGCACAACAACAATCCCAACTCAGCTCGAAGAAAAGACATAAATCTATTTTATAACACAGAAAGCACATGCACACGAGGACGGTTTCCCCATCGGGACTATCCTGCCGGACTCCGACATGGGCCAACCTAATAATCAGAAATTTGTCAAAGATGAACATCAGGACAACCTTACCAAAAACAACAAAGCCTAAAACCCAGTATATGTCGAATCGAATGATGGGAATTGATACAAGTGGCAACCATAGGAGCTCACAAAATACTACTCCTACTAATCCAAAGATGTAACAAACTAAGAGCTACTCCAAAAGATAGCCGCACTAGTCAATGACTTTTGCCTTTCAGTCATCACCTTGCGATACACTATTAGCAACGCCAAGTTAACAGAACTACTTCCAACTGTACTCATCATTATCCACTTTGTAACAAAGAGAAATGGCATCTACAAAACTGTCCAATGTGGCAATTAAATCTCCATATGATAAAACAACTAAAACTCAACAGCATGACCTTCAGAATGAAGGTGAAGAACAATGACTTCCCATATCACAACTAACAATACGAACCATATTCTGCCTCGAATTAGTATACAAAATCATTGATGACAACCTAGAAAATACAAAATACTCCACTTCATGTAAATGAGCATCCCTGGGGCGAGGCAGCACCACCACCACCAAGGGGGAACACCAGCCGGGCATGTGTGTGCGCGTGTGCCTGTGCTCGTTGATGTTGCCCTACTTCCTACGGCCGCAGAGGTTCTTCAGAGCGGTGACAATCTGGTGCGGCTGCACCACCGTCAGCTCCTCTAGCGGGCCCGAGTACGGCGTCGGCACGTCCTGGGAGGACAAGCACCCGATGGGCCCGTCCAGCTCGTCCCTGAAGCTCTCCATGATGGCCGACCCCAGGCTGGCACCGGTGCCGCCCGTGCGCATGCACTCCTCCACGATCAGCACGCGGTGCGTCTTCTTCACCGACTACCCAATCGTGTACATGTCAAACGGCTTCAGAGACCAGATGTCGATGATCTCCGGGTCGTACCCTCGGTCGACCTGCGTCTTCGCTGCCTGCCACCCCACCCCGCCCCATGCATGCACATCCATCAGTTCTACTCCCCCATCACAAACACATTCTCTTGCAAGCATTCGTTCCATTCCCCAACCACCTCTGCACATCTCTTGCTCAAACCTCACATCCCCTCCGCTGCAACCCCAACCACTCTTTGCCACCACCGCCTAACCTAATCGTCTGCTCCTCCGCTCACAATAGAATATTCCGCGTAGGGTTTAAGAATTGCATCCCAGAGGCTCACAGACTATCGTTTGCCTCCTCACCGCCACTACATTAATCTTCTCATCATAAAGAAGTCTGCAAAATAACCTGCCTCCCTATTCATCATGGCTCCCAACTACTTCAAGTCCCACACGATTTTCAAGTTCACCCATGCCATACCGTCATCATACATAGTCTGTTGTACTTGCGTGACATGGTAACGCATGCGTGAGTACGTGAGGATGGTGATGTCGGTGCCCGGCCGCACCATCTCGGCTTCTTCCAGGCAGCACGTGTACTCCTCGTCCAGGATCTTCTCCTTGAGGTTGTACAGCTGCACGTGCTCGTACAGGATCACCGGGTTCTCGCTGCGGATGGCCGCCTTCATCAACCCCTTGGCATTGTACGGCGTGGAACACGCCACCATCTGCAGCCCTGGCACGGACTGCAAATCCTCCTGCACCCGTTGATACAGTATGAAAGTGCATAGTGTCATACAAGATGATATTGCGTTGCTTGTCCAAGCAATGGAATTTTCCCACGAACAAACGCCCATCCTCCACTCCCACCTTCAACCTCCGGTACAACAATCGGCGTGCCTTCTTCACAATCGCCTTCGGTGCATCACCGAGCTTCACACTCTTATTCAACGACCTACTGTTGTAATCATCGCTTTCGAGCAATGGTTCCCTGTAATCTCCTTCCGGAATCATGCTCAGCCCCTGCAATCCCAGAGCTTCCATCACCTCCAGCAATGTGCATCATCTAACAAGACAAGGTCAGCAATCGGTCCAGCTTCAAACCCTAATTCACTGTAAGTGGATGAGAACGGAGTAGTGTCACGGGATCTCCGAGAACGCCGACACTCCCAATGTCGAGAGCGTAGGCGTGCCCTGGAGGTCCCATAAAAATTAGATCCAAATCTCACCACTAAAAATTCAAAGAAAAATTATTTTCATCACTTTTTAGAGCTAAAATTCCATCCCATTCTATTTTTTAAATAATCTCCCCTATCCAAAATAAAAAGCACGTGATAAATTCATTTTTTCAGTCACCACAATGAATAGATTGATGATATTAGATGTGATGAAAAGTCTGTAATACGGTCGTCTGCGGTCGTCCAAAGGTTTAAAAACCTTTAGTCAACCCAACAAAATCTACAAAACCTACTCTTGGTACCGTCCTAGAGCTCAAATGCAATAAAGCACAAGTCTTAAAGACTAACCAAAAGTGCATTGTAGTAACAAATCAATAAATGGATCCCAATTAATCCAACGCAACCGACTGCACGCCAATTGATACAACAACTCCACAAATGTTTGCAATGTACTGCAAAATAACAATGATCAATGAATTTTAAGATTTCTATAAAAATACTATTCTTTCATTCAATTCTATTAATCAGTAGATCGTTTGTAGACTTTTTTAATTAGTAGTTTTGAGTAGATCGTTTGTAGATTTTTATTTTTATTTTTAGTTATTTTCTTACCAATTTTTGCAATGTTCTTCATTGATTTTGAAGATATGAAATTTGATCCAATTTGTACTATATTAATTTACAATATGATCAATTCAAGTAATCATTCTAAAACCATATAAAACAATTTCAACTAACTTCAAAGTCAATCAACTATCATGCCACTAATTTTAGAATATCTCAAATATCATTCACTAACTGTTTCAAACCCGCTTTCATCAATCCTCACTAAACTTTTGAAAGTATAACTCTAAGAGAAATCGTTGTCTTGCTCCAAACAAACTCCACCCCAAAATCGTAATCTTCAAGTCAATCTGCACACGTTCTCTACAATGCCAACCAGTTTTAGTCAAAACGAAATGCAAGGTTACTCCAAAAATGACTATCTGCATCACTACAAAATCAAATTGAACCCTAAATCCTAAAACCCTAAATCAAGATCAAGTTGAAGTCATTTTCACACAGACAAATGATTTGCAGCATAGGGTCCAATCATGCCAACATTGCAAGGACTGAATAGAGAATGGAATCGATGCAACGGAAGACTGAAAAGCTCACTTATAAACCAATCACGGGATGGAACTCATGAATACAAGACACCCTTGATCTTAAGAAATTAAACAAAAGATAGCAAATGCAAATTGCTGTAATATTCAGTCCCCAAGATACATGATCATGACATGGAAGAAAATTGAAGAACTCTGTCTCTGACTAAGATTTCAATAAAAACAAGGAGAGTTCTTCATTCCCAGTATATTGGTATATACAACTCCAACACATAAATGGCACCATCACCATAATTGGCCCGGTTCAAAACCTTTCTACGGCATAAAGGCATGCAGGTCCGTGAACGTCGAAATAAGCTCAAGCAGTCAGAACAACTGCTCCTCCAGCCTCCTTAATCTTCTTCTCAACTAGCATAGAAACGAATTTAGCCTTAACTACCATGGGTTGAGTTGGGAGATCACCCTTTCCAAGCACCTCAAACAAAAAACGAGGTTGCCACTACTAGAATATACCCTAAAATCGGAATTAAGACTGTAAACCCTAAAAAAATGCACACCCTGAAAGAGGAAACAGAAACATGCCAAGGCTGAATTTTAATCTCTAAACCCTAAAATCACATGCACGCTCTGAGAGAACTAACAAATATGTGAGAACACAAAATTGAAAGTAATAAACCCTAAAATGACATGCACACTTTGTGAGAGGTTACAAACATGTCGAAAGACAAAATTGAGATTTACAAAATCTAAAGTGACATGCACTCTTTTTTGCAAATGCAAACTGCTCTAATGAAATTGAAAAACACCTTGAAAAAACTGTGTTGCGTCACGTCGAAGAGCGGGGCCAACTTCACCCCGTCGCTCTTCTTCTTCACAGCCTGCGGCACCAACGACTACAAATTCTTGTTTATGAGTTTGGGTTATCTCCTCGACGAATTCCGGTGCGGAACAGTCAAGTGACACAAACCGAGCTGTATTTTATTATAGATCTCTGATATAGTATGCCAAGTATAGGTATACTATATCTCCATCTATGCCAAATATATATAATCCTTTGATATAGTATGCCAACTTCATCATACATAGTGATAAAGCAATTAGATCTCATGAGAGTTTCAATTGGCTCTTGTCGTACCCAAAGTGAAAGATCTCTCTGTTAAATGATCTCCAAATGAACTTACATTCAATTTGAACTCGTTTGTTATCACTCTCCAATATCAAATTCTAGTATCTGCAGAGAATATTTGCTATTGTGTACACCTGTGATTAGACACTTTCCAATTTCCAAGTTGTGAACTCATGTGTACACGTTGGTTACCAAAAGTATAATATAAAAGAGTTTTGAATGTAGTGGTAATAGGGACGGAAAGAGAATCCTTGACCTAAATAACTTAAAAAAGGAGTATATCTTTAATAGTTTTTGTGTCACTCTCATTGCCACCCCATGTAGGGTGGTGTTTAAAGTATAAACCATAGGACAAATATTGCAAAAGAAAAATGTTAAAAACTAGGACAATTATTTGAATAGAAAAATGCCAAAAACTAGGACAATTATTTCCGAACAGAGGGAGTAATAAGGAGGGGATTAGGGTACCTGACTGGAGAACAATATTGAGGACTCGAAAAGCTTGAGCTTCATCTAAGGGTCGTGATCCAGTGCACACACGTGTCTGTGATTCAAGGACAATCTTGTTCGGCCCATCGGCATCTTGCAACATCTTCACTTTGGCTAGAATTATCTCAGGCTCATTGTCATCGAATGTCAGAAACGGCGACGCTGAAACTGTATAATTCACACGCTCTCTTCTTTGCTCTAAATCATAAAACATGGAATCATGCGAGTCCCATCTATATTGCGTTGTGCAAGAGATAGACTATACACAATACTTTGCCTTGAGAGCTTGGATGCACAATGAAGTTGCATTGGAGTCCAAATTCTCCCATAGAGTGAAAAACAACATGACAAAGAAGAAACACGAAGCGCTTCCACCGCAATTTCAGCAAGAAAAAAACCTATGAATCACATTCAAACATTGAATTTCAAAGTCCAAAACAAAATTGGGTAAGCTCAAAATCGATTGCAAGAAGATTTTTTTCCGTCCACAAAAGCCCTAATAAACCCAAACTTCAAAGCTAAGAGCATCTTTAGTAGTGCTGTAACCTGTAAGCCCAAAAGGTCCTTGAACGAACAGTTCCCGCACCTTTACAAGTGCGGTGAAATTCCGGTCAACCTGTAATCCTAACCCGTAACCGATTTCTTTCTTTTGGGTTCGTTTTTCTTTCAAGGGTTCACAACAACCTCTTTGTGGTGGTTTTCCGAAGGTGAAGTAGCACGAACGTAGTACCAAATTATAAAATTTGCCGTTAGCAATGATCGAATCACTAAAGAAAACCTCTCCTAGATTCAAATTGGATACTGATACACAAGTTGATTGAATTTCCTTGCATATAGATACAAGAGGGCAAGTTGTTACAGTACTCGCAAATGGAAGCTTTCATGCTTAAAAAAGATATACTAAGTTTCCCGTAAACTCTTTATCAAGGGAGTAGCATGATTTCTAATTAACGTTTTGAACAGAAATATACTCACTGGTAATAGAACGGAAGTTGAAGTTTGCCAAACCTTTCAGGGATTGTTCTTGTGTGAGCGGTGAGCAGTGAGCGATAACTTCGTAGTATTTTTGAAGACTATGTTCAGTGAAACATGCCCTATAACCGCTGTTCGAAGATGAATTTTAGAAAATATTTCCGACTCAATTAATATTAAAGACCCTATTTCCGTGGCTATAGGATATTTGTTTGGTGGGGGGTCCCACCCAAGAGGTACATTCCAATTAGGTGGTTTATAGACTACATTGAATGCTAATGTCAAGTACATAGGAAACTAAACACAACAAAGGACAAATGGGTTTTGTATGTCCACGTTAAAAATTTGATTAATTCTTGTCAAATTTTTAAAGTTTTGTATTGAATTTCTAACTTGTAAGGTATACAATTAAAATAAAAATCTCCAAAAATATTCTATAGTTCAAAATAGTACAACATCCAAAATTAATCTTTTGGTTCAAAAAACAACCTTTCAAAAAAGACTTCAAAAAGTGTTTTTTTAAATCATCAGAATTAGAACTTTATATTGAAAGATTAAAAAACCAAATTTTATAAAAGTCTCTACACGAAAAACATTGAAGAAATTATTACTAAGTAATTAACAATATCACTTAGTAATTAACAAGTTTGCAATGTAATTGTCATTTTGTTGTGTTCAATAGAAATGTCATTCTAAGCATCATTCTGCTAGCAAGCAGTTGTTGTTCTAGTTCCTAGTGCAAACCCCCTGTTCAACATCCAATGTTGTGGTTTATTTACTCTTCTTTTCAACACGTTTCTGCAGGCTGGGCGGGGGGTTTGCTGAGTTAGAAGTTAGGCTTTGTGAATTCTTTTTATAGATACTCCACATCTTAGACCCTCGTATGACAATTGCGATGGCAATGAATCCATGAATCACATCTTAGTTAACTGTAATCCAATAGTCGCTAGAAACTAAAGAACTACCGGAAGAGAAACCAACCTTTGCATCCAAATTTAAAAACCTATACACTCCGAATCCAAGTCTCTTTGACTTTGATTGTATGCGACTAGAACATTCGGGAGGTTCTTCTACAAAGGCATGAGCTAATGGCTGTATACAGCAAGGTAGATCAAATGAATCATTGGGACTTTTGATATCCTCTAATAGACCTCCAATACCACGGACCCTTGTACCTCTGCATCATTGGAGGAAGTAGTGCATCAGAAATTGGAAATGGCGTTTTGTAGTTATTAGTAAAGAGAGGATAGAAGACAAAAGATAGTATTAAAGTAAATGAAGCAAGAATTGAGTTAAATTTACTTACAAAATCTCGGCCGTTTGGCCTTCATGGCGAGGACATCGTCGTCATCAATGGCAAGAGGAGGTGCCCTCTTTATATTAGATGAAGAAGAAGAAATCTTAGAGTCCAATTAGTGTCTAAAGCACTCCTTTGAAGATATCGGGGTCAAACTCTAGGACAATGATATGGCGTCTAGTCAGGCGTCTAGTCAGGCGACAAGGTAGTACAAGGGTAGTACTGGGTAGCCTTTCCTTTACTACGCTTGCCTTTTTCAGGCTCTGCTACAGTGGGCTTTGGTGTTGTATCAAGATCATCACCATCATCCTGCAAAACGTGAACTTGTGTTAGCGGAAGAGCAGTCTTCTTCCCATCTTTGGAGAACATACTCTGTATAAGAATGTGATGAAAACCTCATTTGTAAGAGGATGCCATGAAAACGGAGGCTTTCTGTTTTCGCATTTCTTGTAGTCTTCTGGTGTGAGTAAAGACTTGAAATCTTGCAGTGGAAGAGATCCAAAGCTGTTCATATGGTGAAGTTGATGAATCAAATTTGTCTTTACGTGAAAGTGCTCCATAGACCTGAAGAAATTGGGATGACAGTGTTAATGATCACAAATTATTGAATAAAACATTTCATAGACCTACAAAACCGCGTTGAGGGGAATTCACCTGTTTATATCATTCAAAGCCTTGATAAGGACTCCCGTGTGTCCCAAAGTCACTAGAAGTCAAGATTCGATAGCGTATGCCAATCAAGCTCTGTAGAGTTTCTTGATGCAATGTAAGGGTACCAAGTCATGAGCCTATGATTCCCATCCCAAACAAAAAACATTTTGTTTGACAAAATTAAGAGATCGCAATGAAGCTTCAAGAACTCTTGGAATTCAAATTTTCTCTGAATCCAATGCTCATTCCAAGTATCCATGAGATCCTCGGAAACATCCATAGAGGCAGCGTGATTATTAGTAATGGAAACATAGAAACATCGATTACCACCTCTATGGCCAGACCAGAAATCTTGCTCAAGCCTCTTTATGTCTAACTGGACAATTGGCCTAACTAGAGAAAGACCAACTATTATGCATAGAGGAATGAGAAGCTGATACTTCTTTGCTTCAGGCAAAAAAGGAGACTCTAGATCAGAGCATTTGAATCCAATTTTGTTTCCTACGAAACTGGACCTTAGTGTCATCAATTGACAATCCTTCATTGCCATGGGAATCGTCCCCACATCCATCTTGAGGTAGGGCTTCATCAGAATCATGTAGTCATATATATCTCATTAGTCACCATGTTATAATATAATCGCTATAGAGAAAAAGAAAAATCAAAACTTTTGGGGTGGAATTGAGCCTACCTGCACTGTGAAGCTCTCAAATGAGAATAAATGGCTATTGAAAGAATATCGATTTCAACGCATTTAAAGTTAAAAACAACATTTAAAGTTCCTATGCATGCTGCCCTTGGAGCCCCAAGTAACCTTTTGGTACCGAGAGGTCAAATTGGGCACAATATGCTACGTACCATTTGAGTGAAAATGGAATAGTCTACAACCTTCACTTTCCAATTCCATACAAAAATCATAAAAAGTTGATCTCGACAAACTTGGTTCTCATATCCTTGGAATGAAAGGAAACTCCTATAAATTGGTCTTTGACTCTCCTAGGATCCCTCTTGGTACCGAGAAGCTTTTTTGACATATTTTGCTGCAGTTAACCTACATCTAACCTAGTAATGGACAATATTTGAGCAAGATGGGATTTGAACTAGCACTGTAGGGAAAAGTGTATCAGTGGTTCTAGACACTAGCTAATAGCCTAGAACTTTGATAGACTAAACAGTTAAAAGGCCATATTCATTTTATTGAGACTTTTCAAGGATTTGAGAGAGATTGCTACTTTTAAGAAAATTCCATTTTAAAATAATAATTGCTAAAGGACAAATGCTTCAGTAGAGATTCCAAAAGTTAGTGTTGTTACCTATTTGTTTAAAAGTACAAGTAAAGAGATGAAACGGTTAATCTTTGAATCAAAAAGTCTCAATATAACTAATATGACCTTTGTTGAAGTGGAGAAAATATAGATCAATATATGTTAAGAGCTTACCTAGTAAGCGTGTTCTAGTGACTAATAATGCAAACCCTAACTAGCATTTGTGAAAAATAAGATTGAGGATAGATTGAATGGAGCCGGAAACATGGTCTGAACTGATTTCTTGATCAAGCTTTCTATACCCTCTCGGTACCGAGATACCACTACAAGGAAATGGGTGTTAAAATGACTAGAAGTTGACACAAAAATGTCCAGATTGACAAATGCTACTACATACATCTACATTTTGTCATTTCAATTTTTTTTTGGTGGTTTCCGTCAACATTTTGTCAACTTTAGTTTTACCTTTACATAGTGGACTTGGAAAGTAGACTATATTTTGGGGGTTTTTTTTTTTAACTTTACATATTGTCTTGTAGTCGTGGAACTTCATGTTTACTTGTTAATTTATGTCTTGCCATAGTGAACATATCCAATGAGAATATGCCATGTGTCAACATTCGTCTAAACAGTTAGGGTTGCAGTGCGAGGCACATTTGGGGCAGTGCGAGCGGATCAGGCGAGCACTCCACGGCGATTCAATTCGGCAACGGCCAGGCAGATTACGGAGGCCAACGAGAAATTTTTATGAGCGGCGACAAGCTCCAGTCGAGCAGCTGCGGCAAGGCGGAGTTCAGATTTGACGCAGCAGTCACGTTCCGGGTTGTAGCAGCGAGAGGGCGCGGTGGAAGGCAGTCCATGGAGAAGACAACGACTTCGAGGACCACAAGGGCGAGGTGAAGAAGATCCGGGGGCAACATTAAAGCCTGAGGTATAGGAGCAGGAGCCGGACGAAATAGAGGAAGGGGAATTGCTTCTGCAAGGAATTGCGTCCATCGCTCTGTTTCCCTCGGGCCACTTCTTGCATACCCCCTCGTCCACTTGCTTGGGATTGTTCGGAATGGGTGCGTGAATTGCCTTTTTTCTGAATTTTTTTGCAATTCGATCCGATCATTACTTGTTTTCACTTCCCCGGCGGACATTGTAATTTGGTAATTATGATGTTTTTTTCTCCAGCACTTAATTACGCCTGTCTTTGTCGGTTTTTTGATAACCGCAGAGATAACCTGTGAGAGGGAATACAATCGAGGCAAGGATTACCGCTTGCTCAATCTCACCATCGTCAATGTCAAAGTAAGTTGCAACGGTCCGCAAATTTCAATTCCTACTACTACTTCCACAGGGTTTAGGGTTGCACGAGTGTTGCTCTACAAATATCGTTGTAATGTGAAGGCATTGCATTTAACAATTTTTGTTCCGTCTTTAGATCTGTGCATCAAATCCGATTTACTTATTGCGAGTTGATCCCACATATTATGAATCACCGTATCCCCTAAAGGACCCAGAAGCCCAAATTCAGTTTCATGTTTTTTTATAGCAGCTCTGAGTAGGTCAAATGTAGATGTCCCTTTGTTCAAAATTCGTTTTTTGGACCAGCACTGTTCTTCACTAATTCCAGTGATATAAAATTTGGTCTAGTTTGAATTCTATTATTTTTTCAAAATATGATTGATTGAATTTGGAATTTTTAAACGATGACTCCTTGGTCTTTTAGGGGATGTTTATATTTATTACAAGTACGTTAATTTGAGCAGAGCCTGTTGTTCTTGCCGATTATTCCACTTCATCCTATCACTACAAGGAATGAGTGTCCAAATTGACACGTCCTAATTGACAGAAAATGTCCAAATTGATAGAAATGTGTCCAAAGCGACAAAATTCTGTCATAAGGATGTGTTGATTCGTGTTGATTCGGACATGATTCTGTCAATTTGGACATTGTTTCCTTGTATTGTATTCAGAAACAACATTCAGGACTGACATAGTAATTACATTGACACAGATCGAGTCAAGTCAAGGGGATTCAAATTTCTTAGCATGACGTAAAAGATGCAGGTCCTGGACTATATATTGTGAATTACACACAATCATTTGAATTTCAATTGTGGAATTCTTTAAGACATCGTAGATGTGATCACAAGTCTATGTCTTCACTAGAACTTCAATATGTAACCACCGCCTACCCTCAGCTATCTATATAGTCAAGTGATTCCATGGAAATCCACCTCTTCGTCGTTGAGAATTAGAATGCCGGTTGCACAGAATGCCGGTTGGAATGTGAATAATGGGGTTTAAGGGTTTTAGGATTGCTTCATGATCTGAGCAGAGAGGCTTGTGGGCCATGTGAAATGCACAGAAGAAGAAGGAAACCACGGTTGTGGTTGAGCGCAGAGGAGAAGACGCTGCTCCCCTTTCCACTACATGTGACCTTAATGGGTATGTTTATTTCTCATATCCTCATCTCCCTTTAAGCTCTTGAAACCACATTCACATGTGAGTACTAGGTTACAAAAGTCCTAAAGCTCTTGGATGGTCCATGTTATGCTTGTAAAACTGTATTAGATTGCACAGATTGAAGTAGCAAACTTGAGATAAAATCCATTGCTTTTACCTCGTTTTGTTCAATGTCAACGTTACACTAGTCCATATAACAAGAGTGAGCATGACGAGATCGTGTTTACATAATGTTTACTTCTTTGAGGTGGATTGGATATTTGGTAGTCATAAGGTGTCGTAAATGCTTGAAGCTTATAACGTCACTTCTCATTGCACAGGATGTTGGTTTGAATTTTAAACTTGGTGATTTAAAGTGGCCTTGAGTAACTGATTTTTATGAAGAAACGATAGGTGTGTACAGGGAGTGATCCTGCAACGACGTGCAAGGGAACAACGGTCTTGATCAGCTGCGATTAGAGGGTGACTAGGGCGGCTGCGACGGATCGTAGCACTTGGGGCCGCGACGAGTCAACATCGGCGTCGGGGAGATCGCAGTGTTGAGGACCGGCAGTGAGCGTGGCAGGGCGACGTCCATGGAAGGTACGATATCGGCGTTGTCGGTGTTCGTGAAGGCCATCTGCGAGGAGCTTGAAGAATTGCAGGAGGTCTCAACAAGATAGAGCAACTACGGGCGCCGAGCAAAACGCAAATGCAACTGTCTGGATCCCCCCTGCTCACAATATGATATTATAGAAGGCGATAGAGTGATATTAGAGAGGAGATAAATCCCCACATCTCCCCTCTCCAATTTTTGCGTGGGATTGTGGTTTCTTGAACTAGTTGTGGCTAGGAAGACAAATAGAATTAATTGGCAGGTAGATAGGTGTGCACTGTACATTTGTCCACTTGTAACCGGCGCGGTGGTTCACATTCAAGTTTCCACGACAAACACGGAATATAAACTCTCAGTTTACCTTAAAAAACAGGAGCTTTTATAGAATTACCTAACGTCGTAATTGTGGTTTTATCTAATTCACGAATGTTCCAAGAAATTCAATATATGCTTTACCCATTTACAAAAGAAGAATTCACATAGGTGTAAATGCTAACATGGCTGGGTAGATCCAGCGTGGCGATGAGGAAAGACGCTTGTGAATCTGACGTGTAATTTTGTCCAAATTGACAGTAAAACCTACAAGAAGCTGTCAATTAAGTGACTGAATCAAGGTCTCCTAATTGACGGGACAGTTGACAAAATTCTGTTTAGTTTTTGTCAATTAAGACACCCATCTCCTTGTAGTGTACCAACTGAATAGACATAGCAAATCAAACTTTTGAACAACAAATTACAAAAAGAGTGTTTCAACAATACCCGTTAACCAAGTAAAAAAGGTATATTATTTCCACGTGTTCATATGAGCTGGAGAAAAAACCACTTGAGAAACGAAGCCAAAAATCAGTACATGTAATTGCTACGTGCTTATATCCAGGAACCTTCTGTCCGAAGCAAATCTACAGGACTCTTAAAAACCAGCATGCTTTAATACGAACATAATAAAGACGAAGAAGGTCAGAAAAACGGAAAAAAAAGGAAAGTGAGTCGTCTTAAGCTGTAGCTCGAAGTACTGTGGAAAAATGGTAGTAAGTTCAGTTCTTTGCATTTTGTATGTTCGACACAATTTCATGAAGGTGGACATGGAGTCAGTTCTGTTCTCTGAATTACTCAAACCGGATATGTCCTAGTGTCTTGAAGGAAAGTGAATCATTTTATGCTACAGCTGTAGTCCAAAGCAATATGGAGTACAAATGAAAATCCTCTGGGATTAGCATCTGATTGCAACCTGTCTTCAATCTATCATCTAGCATGCTTGAGAACTCTGATTGTAGACAAAGTTCCAAGCGGAGAGCAGACATGGCTATATACAAAGAGTCATAAGGCACATTGAACAAGTTTTACGTTCAGACAGAGGAAAGAGGGATGAACACTAGGACAAATAACCTCGTCCCGAATGTGACAATGAGCTCGCAACAGAACATATCAACTCAATTCTTGCCTCCTCTGGCATAATTGCACTAACTTGACACTAGCAAAAAGAATATAGTTCGATCAGCACTTATTCCAAATCTGTAGCTCATGACAACCAATATGTTTCGACCTAGATTGAACATTTTATATCATGGGTGACAGTTGAACATCTATGTTTCATATGTCCCTGGCATCATTCTTCTACTACAAGCTTTGTATGCCTCAAATCCGGTCCTGATCATTGATACTGCAGATTGTAATTCTCCAGCGCACGTCTGTCCTTTTTTCAATGTTCTTGAGCTGTAACGTCTCCGATGCAATTTGAAGAACATTGGAAGAACGTTGAAATTGACCTGAGCTAGAAAGCAACAACGTTTTCGACCACTGCTCTTCATCACTCTGCCTTGAATTTACAACTCCATATTGCTTCGCAGCTGTAGCTCAAAGCAATATGGAGCAATATGGAGCTGTTGATCGAAGCACATCGACCCTCTTGGTACCGAGAGACAAACTTAAGGCCAAATCTAATTTTAACGATTGCACCCAAATCTACTACTTCAATGCCTACAATGCCTTTGTGGAGATTTTCACCAACCCTACCACCTACAGTACTTACGGAAATGTACCCTCTCGGTACCGAGAGACTAAATTTGCAAGAACAAGGAAGTCGACATACAGAAGAGGCTGCCTACAGTACTCACAGAAATTTACCCTCTCAGTATCAAGAAGCTCAAACTGCGAGAACAAAGAAGTCGTCATTGCTTTAAAAAAACACCTTCCCTTTAAACACCGAAAGATACTCACCTAAGGTACTCACGGAATGTACCCTCTCGGTACTCAGGGGCTAAAATTGCAAGAACAAGGAAGTCGACATACATAAGAGGCTGCCTACGGTACTCATAGAAATTTATTCTCTCGGTACCGAGAAGCTCAATCTGCGTAAAAAGGAAGTCGTCATTGCTTTTAAAAATCACCTTCCCTTTAAACACCGAAAGGTCAATTGCTCAACCGATCGATTTCATGAACAAAAACACTATTGCGTTTGTATAATCTAAAAGACTCTTCAACAACAAAGAAGTAACTAATATTAGATACATCAACAAATACAATAATGGCAACAACGCCACTAAGCTTCGAATTGAATCCAAACTATAACCTCCTCGTTGTAATTTTCCACCTGACCAAACTTTTACCTGACGACCAAGCCATAACCTTGTTCAAGCCATAACCTCGTTCAACTTGACCGAGCTTTAAAATTCAGATTGTTCGTAGAGTGCACCAGAGTACCTACTCAGTACCGAGAGGCCTCACTTCGCAGCTTTTGTTGGTGGCCCCTGAGTACCTCCTCGGTACCATGAGGCCTCACTCCGCAGTATAAACCCTAGTTCACGGGAATCCCAATTAAACTCCTACAACCCTCTCGATACCGAGAACTAATGAATGAATTAGTATTTACGATGAGATAGGGTTTGAATGAGATTGGGTACCTTCTGAATTAGTACTGCTGATGTCGTTGGTGGGGGATATTGTATGGTTGCTGAGATCCAGCAACAGTGTTTTGCAAGGTAGCCTGGGTCCTAACCTCGTCATTTTCGCTAGTGATGCCAGCCTCCTCTATCACTTCCCCCGACACAGCAAACAGCAAGCAGTTTGATGAAAACTTGCAAGCTTGATTTAAAATCACTAAGCCCACACAACAAAATATGAGCTAGGGTTTGAAGTGTACCATGGGCCTGCACGATGGAAAAGAGAAAGGGAAAACAAACAAACACCAGCAGGTCAATGCTCATGCGGTGAAGGAGGCCGAAGTGCAATTACAGATGAGAGAGAAGCTTAAGAAGAAAATATTAGGTTTCTGAGTCAGAATGAAGATGGGAATGCGTGAAGGAAATGGGCAAGGGTCGAGGGTAATGAGGATGCTTGGGCTAGGGTGGACCACAAGCTGGCAGAGGCTCAGGCGGAGGCTCGGATAACAGAGGAGTGCCAAACTTACCAACCCTAAACGTACCAACCCTTGCACGGAAGTAGATTCTAGCCTGAAAAGTAGATATTAGCTAGGTTCAGATGTGCATGAGGTGTAGAGGAGAAGACTTGTTGCATAAAATCTACATGAGAAGACCATTGACATACATGCAATTGAAGTCCTCTCCAATATTATCAAAAAATCTCCATCACAAGAAATTTATTGTAATTGTTAAAGAATTTAATAGGCTTTCAAGGTGACTTATAAGCTAGCTTGTATGAAAATCATCCGAGGTTGTATAAGAAAAATACAAGCCTTCAAATCTGTTTGTGATCTAGATTTTGGACGTTAGATCATTTAAGGATCAATGAGAGGTGGTTTTAAAGTTTAGTTCATTTCATGCATAATAAAAAGATTATTTGCATCATGTAGTAGTGATTTAAGAGAATGACGGCAAAAAATTGAATAGTACTAATTTTCTTACAATTATGATATTGAGTGATTTCGTTGGTAAGTCAGCGACCGCCATTGCTATGTCAAGGACGATCAAGGGTCCTTGATGCTGATTTGTGTGGAG
Organism: Pohlia nutans; assembly: GCA_022496805.1. NCBI lineage: Eukaryota > Viridiplantae > Streptophyta > Bryopsida > Bryales > Mniaceae > Pohlia > Pohlia nutans. Next base: position 3,364,406 of record CM040106.1, on the reverse strand, counting down.
AAATTGATCTTTTATCGCGTTACTCTCTTGAACAGGTTCGACTACGGCATCGTAGTTAAGTGTCCTTACTGTCCCTTCTAAATCAACGCTTTCCAATCGAGCGTGCTTCCTTTTCATTCTAGCCCTATGTAGTTGCCGTCTTGAAGTAAACAACAACTCTCGTCTTCTTCTCTTTCTAGTTGTCTTTGGAGTCACCACATCTTTCGAAGTCTCCTTCTGCTTTGTACTGACATTCCAAACGCTCCTCCCTTCCCTCCCTACTCAAAGAACAAGAGAAATCAAAGAGACTGAAAACTTCCTTCATGAAGACATATGTAGTACTCCATATCAAATTCTTGGCGGCTAATTCTAATCTTAACCTCCTCAATGTTGGCATGATTAACAAATAATTTCTAAATATAATAGGCACTACTTAATCGAGGAGTTTGTCAGACCAAGTTAGAAATTTTAAAGGTATAAAATGTTCAATAATTGGTCCAATCTGTCCATGATTAAAATCGACCCCGCAAACTTTAAATATCTATCGGCTGCCAATAGCTTTTGAAACATTAATTTCACATCATTTTCATTTCTCATGTTCCCCTATATTCCACTTACTGCCAATTGCTTACTGTGCAGATTGACATGGGTATTTAAAACTTATGCCAATCCTACTATACCGCCGCCTCAATCTAATTTTCAGTACGTTTCATACCGCCCGCTTTAATAATGATCATTGCTTGTTCATTGTATTTAAACATGACTAAACTTCATTACTCATTCTTTCAAATCCACTACTGATCTCCCAATCTATGAGTCACATTTTGTCTTCTCACACTTTCAATCATGGCTCTCATTCAAGTCGCTCACCAGCTCCCCGGTCGCTCACCAGCTTGAAAGGATATCCGAATCGCATCATAATTTCATCAAATAGTATTCCGGCTGCAATCCGGGCGTCATTCTTCCGGGATGCCCGGGCTTCCACCCACTTGGTTGCATAATCTGTGGCCAAGATGATGTACCTCTTCCTTCCAAAACTGATTGGCGTGATTGGTCCTACAAAATCAATGCCTTACTTAACAAAAGGGGCCAATGGTACGATGGGGGTTAGTGGCCAATGATTCCAGAATCTGGGCGCTCCGGTCCTCTGGCACTGATCACAACTCCGGATGAACTTCCGCACATCCCGGATGATAAATGGCCTCCAGTACCCGGCACTTTTAATCCGGTTTATGGTAGTCATGGTGGCCAAGTGTCCCCCAGAATCGCCAGCGTGAAGGGCTTGCATTACTCCCTTTCGTTCACCCACTTCTAGACAGCACCTGATCTTATCATCCGTGCCCATCCGGAACAGGACTCCGGAAATCATTGTGAAAGGGGCCACCCGGTGCTGAAACACATTCTTCTCCTCCCGGGTCATCCCCTCCGGATACTTCCTCGTTGTCAGGTAGTCAATGACATCCTTGAACTTGGAAAGTGGCTGGTTTCCTACTTGAAACACCCCCACTTCCGGAAGTATCTTTTCCTCCGAGAACTCGTCCGGGAAGTAGAGGAAATGTTCTCTACTGCAGCTAATCCCCGCATCCGGGAAAGGTAATCCGCATTTGAATTAGACTTTTTGGATTTCACCACCACCTCGTAGTTAAACTCCTGCAACAATAGTATCCACCGGGCAATTCTCCCGGAAAGATCCGGTTTATAGACAAGGTATTTCAAGGAATCATGATCCGTATGAAAAATTAGAGAGTTAGTAGAGCAAGAATCATTCCGGGAGCCAATAGAGCGAGAATCACAATTACTTTATCAATATCGACTTGTAGCCCCTTCCCAGTGACTACATGTCCCAAAAGCAATCCGGATTCCATTTTAAAGAAGCACTTTCCGGGATGCAATTTTAAGTTAGTCTCCCGGCATCTTTGGAATGTCTTCCGGAGATGCTCCAGATGCTCTTTCCGGTTTCCAAATACGGCGAAGTCATCAATAAAGACTTCCAGAAAATGACGTAGGAAATCTTTAAAGATGTCTATCATTAGCCGTTGGAAAGTTCCCGAGGCATCACATAGCCCAAAGGGCATCCGGTTGAAGGCAAACATTCCCCACTCAGTTGTGAACGTTGTCTTCAATTGGTCTTTCTCCTGGATGGACACTTGGTTGTATCTGGAAAAACCGTCCAAGAAACTGTACAACTCCTGTCCTGCCATGTGATCCAAGATGATATCCGTGAAGGGCAGCGGAAAGTAGTCTTTCTTTGTGGCTGCGTAGAGCTTCCGGAAGTCCTGGAAAACCCGGATCTTCACCTTCCCGTCTGCTCCGGTTTTCTTGGGCACCACCACTATTGGCGAAACCCATTCTGAGTTGTTAACCAGGTAGATGAATCCGGCCTCCAGCAACCGGTCAATCTCTTCTTTCACCATCAGGGAATACCTTGGGTTGAACCGGTATTGCCTTTGTCTAACCGGAGTGGCTCCTTCCACCAAGTCTATCTGATATTCACCCAATTCAGCTGGGATTCCCCTCAGATCAGTGGGGGCCCAAGCAAACAAATCCGCGTAACTGGCTAGCAGCAATCCGTACTCTATCTTCTCCTCTGGACTCATGGTTTTCCCTATGAAAAACGTCTTTCCAGTCTCCACTTCGAACTCCTCAAAGTCCATAGGGGAGACCACTCCCTTCACCTTTTCCGGTTCTTGCTCTTCCGGATACATACGTGCCTGGCTCCAGGACACCGGATCTGACCCTGTCATCCGGGCTGACTGCCCAACCGGATCAAAAATTTGTCGTCTCACCCATTTCTCGGAGAGGGATACGCAAGGTTCTCCGAAGGAGCGATCCTCTACCTCCGGAATGCCCGATTGGATGGTTTCCAGGAAGACTGCAGCACCCTCTCCCTCGACCCCGACTGGAAACTCGAAATCCTTCTCCACCAGACTAGCAAATTCCTCCACGAGGTAGCTTGTCTGCACATCTGAGTCTTCCCAATCTCACCAGTCCGTGGTGTAGCCATCTGTCTCACTAGTCTCTCCCTCATGTGTGAGATGGCGCCAAGGAATCTGGAACGGGGGTCTGCCCACCTGGAACTCCTTCTCTCCCCAATCTACCACAACTTTAGCCAAATATAACCATGGACGTCCGAGTAACATCCGGAAAGGTCTCCCGGCTTCCACTCGGATGATCACATAGTTGAGCAGGGAGGTGTGGACACCAATCCGGGAAGATACTTGGGAAAGTAGCCCCACTGGTACTACCCGGGATTGGTCTCCCATCCGGAGAACCAATTTGGTATCCTCCAGGGAGGTGTATCCCAAATCAAAAGCCGTATCCTCCAACATGAGGTTTACTCCAGATCCTCCATCTACCGGAACATGATGGACACTGCACCCGTCTACTTCCACTGTGATCTCCGGGGCACCAAAATCCTCCACTTTGGCGAAATTCACAACTACTCCCGGAAGCATGTACCTCTCCTTCCTTTGCTGGATCCAAGCCTCTTGGATCACCTTCTGGTAGTTGACATTATCGTGCAAAAGCTGCCCAATGGTCACGTAAGCCTTCTGGTCCTTGATGTCCTGTAAAATATTGTATTCATCCACCCCGATTCTGGGATCCGGTTGGAGAATAACCGGTTGGTCATCAAATTGGACCTTTCGGGGAGTTTGGATTTCACTCGGATTCACCAACTGTTCTCTAACCTCTTCACTAATATCCCTATCTAATCTACTCGGTCCCACCCCTTTTTCTAATTCTGCTCGTTGTGAGGATTCCATAGGGACCCGGTCGGTCAGTTGCGGGTCACTTTCTGTATCCGGTTCCTTGCGGATTCTGCTATTACCTTTGTTACCTTTCTTCCTACGCCTAGAGCTAGTACTAACCTTTTCCTTGGTGGAACTATGGGTCGCAACTTTGTTCACCGTAATCTCCTCCCCCGGTAGCTCCACCTCACATCGTCATTTCTTCGGATTCTCCACTCCGGCCGTATGGCCATAATTGAGTCCGGTTTGCTCCCTTGCTGGTAGATCTACCGTCTTAAACAACACTCGTGGCTGAGGTGGTTCCGGGCACTAAGTTGCCGGATGTCCGTACTTCCCACAATTCTGGCGCGGAAGTTGCAACATCCCACCCTGTTGTGACGAGGGTAGCATGCAACTGTTGGCGTAATGTCCGGGTCCTCCATACTTGTAGCAGTAGATGACCCTTTCCGTATACCCGATTGGCTGGCCTCCCGGATACTTGCTCAATCCTACTCCCGAAGAACTCCTAGGAGGTATGTTTGGGGGTCGAGGTGGCTGTCCCCGTCCTCTTCCGTACCCGGGTTGAATCTGGTAAACCGGTTGCATATCGTCCTCATCTTCCTCGTGTGGAATGGTGTGGTACACCTTGGTTTCCGGATCCACGAACTAGACCGTCCTCCTGGAAACCGGTTGCATACACTTGCTGGCGAAATGACCATGATCTTTGCAACGCAAACACCAAACGTTAGCCCGAATGGTAGGAACGATTTTCCTCGGCATCCGGTTTTCCGCCAAGTTCACCTAGATGGCTTCTAGCGAATCCTTGATACTTTTCATCACGTCCTCTTGTTCCACCTTCATCCTCACAGTGCCCTTGTCTCGTCCGGATCGAACCACCTTGGGGCCGTGAGCCCTACCATATTTGGGCTCCAGTTCGCTTTCCGAGCTCTTGGATTCCTCCGTGTTGCTATCCGAGCTGCTGGAACTGTCCGAACTCTTCGACTCGGAATACTTCTTCTTTTTCTTCCGGCTTCGGTGGCGGTGCTTCTTCCCTTTCTCCTCCTTCTGGTCACTCCTCTTGAGCGACTTCCGGAGTGACTGGGCTGAATTTTCATAGTTTTGAGCGGCCTCCATAGCTTCCCGGAGACTAGCCGATCTACTTTGCCAGATGTGGAATCCCATCTCCTTGGGAAATCCGGCCACGTACCACTCTACTTGTACGCTGGGGGCAATCTCCGTGGTGAGTTTCTGAATGAGCCCTTTCACCCGTTGCCCATACTTCCGGATGGACTCTGTCTTCTTCATGGTCATAGTACTCAGACATCCTAGGACCCTGGCCTCACCTTGAGCTTCCCGGAAAGTCCGGACAAAGGCGTTGGTCAGCCTATCCCAATCTTCCCTGACGTCTACCAGAACATCCAAATACCATTTTAGGGCTTCTCCCTTAAGCAATCCGGCAAACACCCAGAGTCTAAATTCCAGATCTTCCTGGTTAGCTCGGGCAGTGGCCACGAACTCATCCAACCAGTCATCCACATCAGTCTCTCCATCTCCTTTAAACCGGTTATACTTTAACCGTGTGAGTGGACCTCTCCGTACCATCTCCATGGGAGTTTCTTCTTCTTCTTCTGAATCCGGGTGGGCGTCACCTTCCGGTTGAAAACCCCTATCGTGATACTCCACAATTGGAACAACAACTTCCTATGGTTGAGTGGCGTAGTAAGTCTCTTCTCCCAGAGGGTTAAACTCTCTTGCCAACGCTGATGGCCCACCACTGGCGCACGCTTTCTTCCGTACGGATCTCGTAATCCTCCTTGCGTCAGTTTCACAAGATTGTCCTTGAGTCATGATGCAAATCCAGCAACCCTCGGATACTTCTCCTCTTCCCTCTGGACTCGCATTTGCGACGTCCACAGGTAGGATCTTCATTAGTAAATCCGGTCACAGTTCGGCCTCCAAATCTTCCGTACTTTGGATTCCGGACGTCTCCGTCACTTTCCAGCTTTAGAATCCCCGGCAGCGGCGCCAAAATTTTGTCCGTGTGGTAGCAGGTGGTACCGGATACTCTCCTAGAGCGCACTTTTTCGTATTAAGAATGCTCGTAAAGGTGATTTCCGGTTTATCGTTCCGCAGAGACTGTGAAGTGGGAAGTTTCCCGAAACTGGTCCGGATTGGTGACTCCTCTCTTCCTATCACCAATTAACTTCCTCATTCCGTACTAAAATTGGATCTTTCCCTACTGACTGATCCGGCTATGGCTAGATCCGGGTTCTTTCTCGGTTGGAAGCTTATCCAATCCTACTGTAGCCGGTCTATCCTAACCACTTAACCTGGTTTTATTTAACCTCTGTTTTCCCTCAAAGGGTTCTCCATTTGCATTTTTAAAGATGCTAGATTTAAAGGCACACCCTCCCCTACTGATTTCTGTGACGGGGGATTTACCACCTCCCGGTTATCCTAACTCAACTCCTCGATCCGAGAACTTTCCGTATTGCTCTTCAACTATAGATTTATCCCAAACCCACAGCCGGTCACACAAGCGCAACCCGGTTTCCCTCTTCTCTCCAAAATACTACAACGACTTGTTAATCGGAATGGACAGTATCCGGGGTGTCTGGAAGTGATTGGATTCCTAACGACCTGTTTTACGCTGACTTCTTCGTACCCTGAAATTACAAGATCTACCCGGGTGTTGGCACCTCTACCGAACTACCCGTCTAGGAGTTCTGAGAAAACCAGAGTACCCCCTCCTGTTCACTCAGCCACTAACCCGTATTATCCCCTGCAACCGGGCGCGGAAAACCCCACATTCAAACCACCCTAACTCCCCCAAATCTTCTACCCGGTGTCTCAACTGAATCTACACCAGAACCCGGTTAGTCCATCCGGTAACCAAGGGACTAATTGGACCACTATTTCAAGCAACAACACAAGCGCACACATACACACACACACAACTTTGTGGAAAAGAACATACGCCTCTAATCATTTACACGGAACAGTGGTACACAAAAAGACCCAAGGAATGAAGAACATTCCTTGATAAGAAGCCACCCCAAATGCCCACATCCGGGAAATCCTCAGATCCGGAAATCTCGGGATCCGGAAATCCGGGGAGCTCTCTCCACAGTTCAGTTTCTATCCTAAACTGCCACAAACATTTAAGTCCTAAAAAGTCTATTCACAAAATGTATTCTAATCTACCCACTCAAAAAGCCTACCCTACGCGGCCGGATCCACTAATCTCGGATCCAGCTCACCTACGGAGTTCCTGGGCAGCGACTCTTCCGCTCTCCGTTCTTCCACTTGCTGCCCCTCTTGGTTCTCCGGGTTCTCCACTTGGTTTGGAACGGCCGGTTCGCTCCCCTGCGCACCGTGTTCCTCCTGCCGCTCCACGTCCGGGTTGCCCCCTCGCGCACCATCCGGGTTGACCGTCCTGGTTACCTCGTAGTCCACCCTCTGGTCGTTCCTCCCTACCCGATTGGACACCCATCTCCACCATGTCCTCTTCCGGGTTTTGGAAATCCGCCAGGCTTGCTCCTCCGGGGTTGACCACCTGAACCGGCTCCACTTCTTCAACTGGCCGGGAAGTATGCTCCTAAGTCGAACTCCCGGTCCTCAGCAACCTGTCCAAATCCCCCGACTGAGGTGCATCCATGGACAACCGGAAAGTCCCCTGCATCTCATCCCCGGATACTACTCTCTCACCCCGGTTGTTGGTCTCCACCAGGTCCGATTTAGGGACGGATGGACTTCCCGAGATCACCTGTTCCGCTAGTGCCCGGAACTCCACCACTACCTCCTCCACGTTGGCAGCGTACTTCCTTACAATATTCTTCACCCGGGCTGCCCCTTCCATCCCCGGTTGGATGATCTTCGCGTCGTACAGCCGAGCCTTAGCCTGCACCTCCCCTTCCGGTTGGAATAACCGGACGACCTTCGTGATGCAGGTCCGGTCAGTCTCTTCCATCCGTTGGATGAGCTGCTCCTGCTTTCGGATATGTCCCTCCATCTTCCGGATGTACTCCTTCTTCTTGCGCAGCTCCTCTTTCTGCTCCAGCGCGAGAAGGAACGCCTGGTTCGCCTGCTTCCAGGCCCGGTTGGCCTCCTTCTTGAGCTTCTTGACCAGCCCCGGCTACTCCTATACATCCTTGCTCCAGAGGGTGTTTCCTAATTCCGTCATCGCAGTGAATAGAGGCGTGTATCTTTCCTCCACCACATCCAGGGCTACTCGGGCCGGTAAGAGCAGGATGTCTGCTGCCGCAAGGATGGGGACCTCCTCCTGTGCCTCCCCGGGTGGTCTTGTTTCCCGGGCTGGCTCCGTTCCCGTGGTTGGCCCTTGCTCCCGGTCTTCCTCGTCCCCGGATTCATCCTCATCGGAGTCCTCCTCCTCGTCATCCTCTTTGTCGTCCTCTTCTATGGGACGAGCTCCTCGGCTGTTCACCGGAGTAGTCTTCTTTCGGCTCTGGTTCTTCTTCTGGAGCGGAGTAACCTCTTGGATCTCCGAGTCTTCCTCCCCTTTGCTCTCGAGGATCAGCTTCCTCTTCGGCACTTACTGCTCCCGGGTGCGGCTTCGGGAGGGACCTCCCTCATCCGGTTTGGAACCCGCTACCGGATCTTCTTTCTTCTTCCTCCTCAGCTCCGGTTGCGGCCCTTCCTCACCCGGTTGGACTCCTTCCGGGTCTTCCCTCCGTTTCGACCTCTCCTCCTGTCGAGGCCTTGCTCCACCCGGTCGGCCTTCCTCTGGGTCTTCCCTTCTCTTCTACCGCTCCTCCCGTTGCGGCCTGGCACCACCCGATTGCTCCCGCACCATATCTTCCCTTTCCTTCCGGCGTTCCTCCCGGATGCTTCCCCTGTCCGGTTGAGGCGTCTTCGGCCACTCTCTTCCCACCGAGTGGGCCATTTCCCTCTCCTCCGGATCCAGTGCATGCTTTGGCTGGTTCCCTTCTCTTCCCAAATGCACTGCCTTCCTCTTGGCCGGACTTCTCTCTCCCGGAATCGGTGGAATCTCCAGCTTCTTCTTCTCTTGTTTCGTGATGCATCCGTGCTTCTCGTACAGGTGATAAAGGAAAGGGGCAAGAGGACAACCCTTCTTACCTCCGAGTTTGGATGCCGCCCGTTTGGCATTCCGGTACACCAAGAAGCCCCAGTTGATCTTCTTCTTGTAATGTAGCACGGAGAGGATGCCCTTCACCAACGTGACCCTGAGGGTGGTGGGCTTCTTCGGATTGAGGATTGGCACCACGAATTGGAGAAGACGCTGCTCCCAGGGATTCATGCAATCCTCCACCTTGAACCCGTCGTGGTCCGAGAGGAAGATGAAGCGCTTCTTCACCCACTTCGTGTCTCCCTTGTTGCTCGGTTCAAGGTTGTTGTCGGTCTTCGGGAAGCCATACGTGAAACGCCAGTGCTCCCGGGTCCAATTCCCGTACTTCGCCCGGATGTAACTCGACTGGAAGGCTGGCTCCATGGCCTCGCCTACAATCTCTACCAACATCTTTGCGTCCTGCAAATCCCACACCCTGCGAAGAAGTCCTATGCATCCTATGGTTGTGAGGTCCATAACCAAATCCTCAAAGTCTCCTAGGTGCTATGGAATGGCCGGAATCACTCTCTTCTCCGGGATTTTGGACCCTAACTCTCTCTCTCCCCTGCGCGCCATAGCCGCTGCCTCTCGACGCACCTCTCTCCTACTTCGTAAGTTGCACGTCTCTCTCTCCGGGTGCGCACTCTCTTTCTTCCGTAATTTGCGCCTAACTTCTTGGAGCTCTCGCGCCTCACTCCCCGGGTGCGCACTTTCTCCCTCCTGTGATCTCCGCCTAAATTTTTGGTGCTCAATCTTCGGGTGCTCACCCTTCTCTAACTCCGAGCGCACACTATTTTCTCCCTCCGAGCGCTCACTCTCCTCTAACTCCGGGCGCTCACTGTGAACCCTAACACTATTCGGAAACACGAAATGGTATTGGCGAGGAGGGCTGGAGGAACCGAGAAGAAATGAATAGTGAGCTGCCCAATTTAAGGCAGCCCAATTCAAATTCCGGATTGTGGCCGGGTCCGTCAGGGGCCCGTCCCCCAATATCCGGTTGCCTATCCGGTTTCCTGTCGGGTCCGCCGCCATTCCTGGTTCCGTAGCAATCACTTAAACGCGCGTGAGAACGCCACTCTCTCCAAATAAATAAAAAGGCCATCATGGACGCTACTTCTCCTATTTATGACGGTTGGGGCTACCCTTTACTGCCCTAAAAACCCTAACTGCCCGTATTTGAATAAATAGAGGTTCAACAATAAGTAGGGAAGAGCACAGCAGCTCCAACTTACAATGGTATGATGGACAACTACAAGAACAATAGGAAGGAGTCTATGCAATCTTCTTTTGCAATGATGATATTGAGAGGTGCGTGAAGGGAAATCAAAGAAAGTGTGTACTATCTAGACTAGAAGTTCCGGTGATTTGGCGCGTAAAATTGGGCATTGATTTAACTTGCAAGGAGATCTAGTCTTTGGAGAACTCAGGCTTCCGACTTCCTCAACGAAAAGAGTTGTCGCCTGCAAGGATCTTTCAGGACCACCAATTACTGGTAGACTTATCTACTTACGTGGCTCCGACATTTCCTGATGAGTTTCCTACACGCAGATCCGGGAAAAATATCGGGCACAACAAGAAGGCCTTGTCTACCAAGCACGCAAACAATTGTGCTTCAGCTCTTTTCCTCAAAGGACGCGTGCACAAGTTGTGTATGCTTCCTGCACCAGCCCTTGGATGCATTGTAACCCTTGATTCCGGCACACCTCCTAAAATACAACAATTCCACTTGACAATTTTTGAGCTACCTGCTTGCACCTATCCCAACTTCAAAGAAATGGCAACCAAAGCACTTGGAAAGCGTGGTGAGTGAGTCAATTGTAAGTACTTGTATTACTTATTCACTGTTGTTTGTGGTTTACATTTTGAGACCGATACATTCATGCACGCTGCTAGTTTTCGTTTCAATGAAGTGATCTGTGTTTTAGAGAGTGAATTGTTGACCCACCATATCTCCTAGAATCCCAATTTTCCATTCTAGATTCTCTGTAAGCGCCTCTTTATTTATTAATGCAGTAGTGAGACTAAAAGGGCCACTACAATTTTTTGCACTAATTCTTTGTTCATGATGGAACGACTCAATCCCGAACAGTGTTGGCGACTGACTATAAATGTTTTTTGTTTTAATTTCAACAATATACTACAAATGTATTGGCATTAGCATTCATTTAATACTCATAAAATATCACCCAACCATATTTCCACGGTTATAGGTCAACTGAATTCCAAAGAAATAGGTCACATAATTTTACTATATTTAGATAAATATTCAAATATTTACTATTTTTAAGAAATTTTGACCAAGCTTGACCTACATATTCTGCTCAAAAGTCCTGATTTTACCGCTCACTGCTCACTTCTCATCGCTCAAGGCTCACACGATAGCTTCGTCCCCAAACCTTTGTTGATTCAGTTCTGCTAGATAGCCTCTAGAGCTAGAACAATGGGTCTTACATCAGTGCCAGGAGCAAGAAAACCCAACCTAGTAAAATCTCTTGCCATCTCTAGATAATCCTCGTTTACAGCGTGCACAACTGCATCTATCAATATTTGTTTATTTCTCTGTCAGTGACACCACCTGGAAGAAGATAATTAGATTTCCGGTGTCACATGAACAAATAAGCTTCTCATCTCATACGTCCGAACAAGAAAACCATCTTACCTTTAGTGACATTAATAATATAAAGACAGATGAAAACAAATAGACCTATTGCACTAAATCTTGATTTAAATAAGCATTCGGTTTGTCCAAAAAGATTCAAAACTTACCTAACTAAGTTCTGCAACGTTTCCGAAGTCGACGTAGGCAATTTGACCATCTCGCATAGCAAAGATGTTGCCAGGGTATGGATCTCCATGAAATAGACCAAATTCTAACAATTGCTGTAAAGTAGCACTAACTCCTATAGTTATAAAAGCCTCTACATCAATGCCTGCATTCTTAATACCTTGCACTAAATACAATTAATAGACTGTTAGAGCCTAGCTAAATTTGAAATGAGTAGCCTACATTGCAAGGTTGCATACAACAGGAAAAAAGGGGGTAAACAAAATAGCTATATGGCTCTAAAGTGGTTGTTCTTCAAGTCTTTATATAATACGAGGATGATTGTCCAAAAACAAACACAGCATGGTCTGAAAGCTCAAGTATTAATGCTCGGACAAAACCCATAGATCCTTAGTTCAACAAATTTCAAACCTAAAGTTGCACTGAAGAGTGATTTATTAACCTGTGGGTTAGTGCATCGGACGCCATCAACCCATTCCAGGACAAGCATTTGTTGTCCACTCAGCTCTTTGTATACAAGAGGAATTTTAACAGTTTTATCTACCTTAAAATTCTCATAAAATCCTCAATGTTACGGGCTTCCTGCAAAACACAGAAGTGCAGCACGATCAATACAAAGATAAATGGATAAAAACAATAGTCCATCAAAACAATTAATCATGGCAAGAAAGCTTACGAGGGTGTAGTCAAGCTCTTCCAGAAGCTTTTCACCAAATTCATCAACAGTAAGCTTTGCGTTACATCCCAGTTTGTGGACACTAGACGGATTAAAGAGAGATGCTAGATTCCAAAACAAAAACAAGTCTCTCATGACAATTGGTTCAATATTCGGTCTTAGCACCTGTTCACCACCAAATCATAGTTGTCTGCCAATACTTTCAGGAGGAAAGTGATTATAAACATAAAAGTGCAAAAAAATAAGAGCCTTCTATGAGAAAGTATTTGGAACAACAAAACTACTACTCACTTTAATTGCCACTTCCTCCCCGGTGCTACGAAGAGTCCTGTGATATACTTGACCTACACTGGCAGCAGCAATTGGCAAAGCTGAGAGTTTGCTAAACACTTGCTCAAGTAGCACTCCCATTTCCTCTTAAATAATCTTGAATGCGATAATCGAGCATCTGTGGAATATTTGGAACGTCCAAACTCTAGGATCCCTACCGGAGCTGATGTCCCTACACTTTTGGGAACTGGATGTTTTTCACTCCTTGATTGTAACTACAAAGATCCTGTACTTTAGTTTTTTAGTTCACTGATTTTGGCTCATAGTCACGGTGGGTTTATAGTGCGTGATCCTCCGATGTGTCCTTGTACAATTTGACCTTATATTGTGTGTCTGTGTGCAATGGGTTATTGTTCCTAGTGTAAGCAAATTATTGGGTGTAAATTTTGTCTTTTGATCTAAATTAGTCTCACACGGATGTTAGCCAAAAACAATGTAGTAACATTGTATTTTCATAGATTGAAATGCATTGGTTACAACAATTACCCCGAGACCTTTGCATTAGTGGTTTGAATGAAAATTTAAGATGTTTATGAATTTTAATAACTTTAAGAACTTTTTGAACCTTTTGTTTGGATTTTTTAGACGAGACAACTTTCTCGTACCGAACAAAAGTACTCGCTGAGAGCGTAACCACGTTAGGATAACCTTGTTGTACTAGTTTATTTGCCATACTATAAATCTCCAATTTCTTATTTTTTGAATGAGAAGAGATAAAATGATCAAGCCCTACCCTTATCCATTTTGAACAGGCTTCATCTTCTTTTACAGCTGAAAAGAATAAGGCCCAGAACGATGTCTCTTAGTGGATTCAACAGTAAAAACATACATTACTATAATAAATATATTAAATAAATATGAATTTTCACGCTACTACATTGCCACTATGCGCCCACCAATGTTCAATAAGGTCCCTCTTTAGATCAAAGTGATTTCTCGTATTGTGAATGTTTATGATTCCACGTCGGTAGTCATCAAAAGTTAAACCTCTTCTCATATTAGCTTCTCAAAGTTGATCAGAACTCACGTGCGCTTCACCTGGATACATGGGTTGCTATAGAATTCCCACCTTTGGTAAGTTGTGCTCTCTCTCGTCCTCAATGATCATGTTGTGCAATATAATGCAAGCATACATAATAAAATGTATTGTTTTCTCATGCCAGTACATATATGGTTGTCTTATTATTCCCCACCTTTGTTGAAGCACTCCAAAGCATCTTTCGGCGTCCTTTCTAGCACCCTCTTATTTTTTGGCAAACCATTTGAATTTTTCATTGCCTAGTTCACTAATGGTGTGCACGAAAATCTTCTACATTGAATATATCCCATCTGCCAATAACTAATAACCGTTGTATGTGTGGCCATTCACAACAAATGAAACATTTTGAGATTCTCCTTTTAAATAATTATGATCAAGTGGGCTCCGATCTAATACTGTGAGATCATTGTTTGACCCCAGTACTCTTAAAAAAGCATGCTATATCCACAGAGACTGATCAGCAACTGCTTCCAAAGCAATGCTCCGATTATGATCTTTGTTCTGGTAATGGCCCTACCAAACCACGGGACAGTTCTTCCAGTCATAGTGCATACAATCCAGTGACGCAAACATACTTGGCCACCCTCGATGTTTGTTAATCTGCATTTGCTGTAACATGTCTTTTCTTGTAAGTTTCCTCAAGTACCGAGACTCATACCGAGACTCATACACTCCTCGAATTGCTTTCACAAATCTTTTTAAAGCCTCCCTCGTTGTACTCTTAGCTATTTTGAAATACTGATCCATAGCATCGGGTGTTAGACCATAATCCAGGATCTGCAGAGCAGCCGCACACTTTTGGATGGCACTCAATCCCAGTTTCCCAGCAGCATCTTTTTTTTAATAAAATAAGAATCATACTCACTGATCTCATCAACTACCTTCAAAAACAGCCGCTTGGACATACGAAACCGTCGACGTGAGTCACTTTCTGAATATACAGACTCCATTAGTTTGATGTAATCTTCAAAAAGTCGTTCATCAGCATCTTCCGCTCTTCTTCTATTTTGTTTTAGTCTTCCAGGGCGTGATCCCCCGTGTCGTCTAGGTTCCGTTTGATCCTCCCGTAAGAGCTCTTGCATCCTAGCTCGATGTTGAATACTAAACTCAGGGGGGTCAATGTGTTAAAAAGTTAAGGATATAGGTGCGAACAGCGACTATTTTATAAGGGGGTATTACTTTTTTTTTGGTTTTTTTTTCACATGGTATCATTATGTAATTTTCTACTTTGGGTTCATAGAAAAGGGGCTTGCATTACTTATAATTCCAAATTACCTATTATTCCATACCCTATAGTACTTTAAAGATGTTCAGTGCCATTTTTGATACCCTATATTACCTCTAAGTCCATTTATAATTTTTTGTTCCCATATTTTTAAAATACCCTATCATTTGTTCGCACGTATATTGCTACTCCAACAGATCACTAGACCCCCCGAGATACTAAACTTGTGCACCTAACTACCATGATAATGAAAGTCATTGTCAGAATCAAAAATACTCTCCGAAACTCACCTCGGCCACGCTCTACGTCAAGCATCCACTATCTATGTATGAATATCTAAAAAAACCATACACATAAAAAATAAAAAAATATATAAATATATTCAAAATAAAATTAATTTAGATATATTTGAAATAAAATTAATAAAAATATATTCAGAATATAATTAATACAAATATATTCAAAATGTAATAAATACAAATATATTCAAAATGTAATTTTACTTTTAGTATAATGATTTTACTTTTAGTAATAAAATTTTACTTTTAGTAATATGCTTTTGCTTTTAGAAATATGTTTTTATTTTTAGTAATATGCTTTTTCTTTTAGTAATATGATTTTACTTTAAGATCCTCATAATTTTAGTAAGTAATCAATATAAATACGAGGATATATCATTATTCGATATGAATTCATTTGATATATTTTATTTATTATATTTTATTACATTAAAGTACAATTATTATATTAAGTTTTAGTATATAATTATTATATTACATTTTAGTATATAACATTATATTGTATAATATATAGAATGGGTAAAGGAAGAGGTAAAACACCAAATTGGAGTGAGGAGGAAGATGAGGTTCTATGTCGTGCTTATATGGCAGTTAGCGAGAACCAGGAGTTGGGTACGTCTCAAAGCAAGGATACCGGTAAATTAAGGAATTTTGTAGAGATAGAATATAATGAGAAGAAACCAAATGGATCACAATCACGTTTAACAAAAGGATTAAGTGCACGTTACGGAACAATTACTAAAGACGTAACGAAGTTTGCAAGTATTCATTTGCAAGTAGAAAGGCTACAACTTTCAGGCATGAACGAAGGAAACATGGTTGATAAAACGAAAGACCTATTCAAAACTGAAGAATTTAAAGATTTAAATTCTTTCATTGTTGGAGGATTTTGAAAGGGTAACCAAAATTCATGGCTCCAATTGTACAACCTCCGAAACCCACAAATTTGGATAGTCAGAAACGGAAGGAATTTGAAAAAGCTGAAGCCACTGAGGACATGCATGCCTCACATGACAAAGATAGACGTGGAAGATCAAAGCAAGCCAAAATGAGCAAACAAGAGGGATTGCAACGTTTGACTTTAATGAAGGCAGATGTGGAAACAAACAAAATCATTGCCCAATCACAACAAAAGTTAACTCAATTAAAAGAACGAGAACTTCGTTTGAGGGAGCAAGAACTGCAACAACAAAAACGACAATCATATGATGCGTACTTTGCAAATCCTTATTATCGCAATCATCCACAACGATAAGAATACAACAAACATCGCATGGAAGTTGCCGTGAAGAAATTACAATTTGAAGCAACAGAGCTAAAGACTATAGAACGAGGAAAAAAGAAAGTAGATGAACCAGTAATAGAACCAGCTCAAGTGACTGAAACATCTACTAATCTTGTAAATGTTGATCTTGTGGGATGTTTTCAGGGACCCATAGGAGGATCAAGTAGTGGTCAAGGTTATTTTAGCTCATTATTGAATGTTGAATGATTTATGAATTGCAATGTCCATTTTACACACTTTTAATAGGAATGTTTTTTTTTCCTCGGGTTTGTAGAGCTCATTGTGGTTTTTTGAGATTACTGTCTGCACACTCTTCTGACTTTCAACTTGTAACCCCAATCATACTTGTTATTTGGAAGTGGTAAATGACAAAAGTATCAAAGAACATAAATATACCGGCTCCAGCTTCTATGCGTTAATGCATGTAAGTACATTGACCAAGAAAAATTCCGGAACCTGGCAACTTCAACCTTTTTCTTGAGTGCATTCATGGCGGAGTTCATAGCTTTGAAACGCAGGGTGTAAAACTCATGTTTTAGAGTGAGCAAGATAGAACACTTCACCACAATTAAAAAAGAGAACGATTGTTCAATTGCCGACATGGGTTCACCTACGCAGTTTGTCCAACCTAAATTCATAACCCAACCATATCAATGGTCTCCTGTGGTTGCGCCATTCAACTATCTGTCAGTGAGCCACAACTCTAACTATACCAGAAACCTGATCATACATTCATTCATGTGCATCAAATTAGATAGAAGACACCATTCTCAATCTACAATACATTGCTCAGGTTGACAATCACAGCCAGAGTCATCAATATTAGATTCTCCATTCTCATGTGCACACTCATACCACAACATGGAAAACACAAGTATGATAGAACAGAAACAAACAAAAACATTCAGAGGTTAGTTATCAATTGCACTGAAGGCCACATAGAATGAAAAACGCCAACTATTCCAAAACAACAACTAGATGTGATTTTGCTATACTTTGCACGAGGAAAAGATCTTGTCAGCATCTGCATCAATGGCAAACTCTTCCTCAAAAGCTATGACGACCTCCACGGTGTCCAAGCTGTTCAGTTCTAAATCATTTTGGAAGTGCACATCCTTCAAAACCAAAGAATATAAGGAAAAAAATATGCATAAATAGCATCACAATACAGTCTACCCTCCATAATATGATGATATTATTGTTTCATATGACAAGTCATTTCTGTGATTAATCCATTCCTGCCACCTTGAAGTTAAGGCTTCCCAAATATGTCATAATACAGAGGGACAACTGTAACTTCCATTACGACATCATCCTTGTCTCTCGAATTGACAATGTTTCATGCCACAGTTATTATAAAAAACTCAAACGCAAAACAAGTGTACCAGAACTCACACAAAGCAGCAACTTAAAATGTCATAATAAATACTTGCCAGAATTAGCATGTCCAATGCCTCCATCAAAGGTTTTTCCTCAAGATCGACATATATCAACATGTGCGACTCAAAGCATGAGGAAATTGTGCCTCGAAAGTGAAACGCTGCTGCAGCCTGCAATCATCAAATTTCAGGCAACTGAAACCTTATGTGTTGATTACAAAAGTCATGCGGAAACATCTTGTTTAATTCTATCTGAAGGCTCAGAAACATCGTTCACAACACGATTCTCGTGAAAACTTCTCGGGTTGGCATTTTTGAGTTTTAACTTATCTCGAGATTCAAAACAACCATCCTCTTTGTAGATAATCAACATAATTTTTTTTAAATAGAATAAAAGTTACCCTCTCATTGGCAGCGTCTTGATTTGTCTTCTTGTCTCCATCTGTTTCATGTTCAAGCAGAACTCATCAAAATTGGCATCATAATGATGAGCTTGAAAACCACAACAGTGGGAAGCAAGCACAAATTGAAAGGGCAAGTCATCCTTTCACCAGCCCAAACAGCAAGAGGAATTGTAAGCCAACAATGGATGGAATATAAATAAATAAATCACACAAGTGCTATAGAGCTTGGTGATCAAAGCAAAAAGCATTAACACATATACATTGGTACACCAAATGTATAGAGTTCATAGACTCCTAAGGAAAAGCAGCTAGCTCATGCTAGTCCTCATGTCTGAAATTCACTAAAGAAAGACTAGAATACGTGCAATATGAAACAGCCAGATCTATATGCTTTGGAATCACCACTTTAAGCTGTTTTTGATATTTTTTACGTATAGCAGATGCAGTGAGCTCTCCATCTTTGGTGTCAAAAAATTTATTGTCACTGTCCTCTTCTTGTTTCTTCCCCTCACTTCCACCAAAACGCTCCGCTAACTCTTCCTCAAATTCTAGAGTTCTTTGTAAAGCCTGGAGGTCCAGGCATACGATGAACATGAGTTAGAATAGACCATGTTGATACATAATCATGGGAGTTACAAAGACAACCGATACATTGCTTGTGGACACTGTGATTAAATAGCGATTTCTATATCACTTCAAACATATACAATTGTTTTAAATACCGTTTCCCAAATCATGTAAACTTTTGAGTCGACATGATTCCGAGATTTTCTCAGGAGAATTTTCTAAAAGCAAAAAAAATTCTATGGTAAATGAAGGATTATGGCTAAGGAAGAGTCAAGCATTTGATTATGTTAGACAACTGTAGAAGAGTTCCAACTTCAGGCTTCGGTTGAGTTGTGTCAAGAATTTCCATCAATTGCGCCATGTGTAAACATGATTTTCTATACACATGGTTACCTCAAATTAGAGACAACCTACCTTCAGCAGGGGAAGAAGAGAAGGAAATCAACGATATAAAGAAACCCGACAACAAAACGATGACACTCCTCATCTAATATTACATACTATACACCACAAGTCATAAGTGTGAAGGAGCAGCTGAAAACCAATAAAACAAAGAAATCGTGATTCAATTTCTCAACGAGCGCAAATTAAAGATGTTTGGATGGTTTACCTTGTTACTTTACAAAACTGCATGCAGAGCGTGTGTGCAACCCGCCAGGTTGGAGGAAATATAGACCAAACGTCTTCATTAGAACTCAGTTGACGCTTTATCCAAGCATATCTCCGCTCTGCTTTATCCAGTCTGGCTACCTCTGTAATGGATCATTAAGAGAAAATAGATGAAAATCAATTCGTTAATAAAGATGCACGTCAATTCAATTGACTTCAACATAAGTCCTCCGTTAAGCCTACAATCGTACTAAATGTAGATTTTCATCATAAACTAATATTGCATGACTGTTGCAGTTCTTGCATTATTAAGAAATCATCATCTTTCTTTGCAGTGGGAAAAAGAAGACAATGGACAGAAAGAATGTGGGTACATCTTTAGTAAGCTCAGTTAAAAATACCTGTTCCTTGGAATATTTGTTGATATGCTGTAAGCTCTTTACTACAAACATTGCGAAAAAGTTCTTCTTTTACAGATGGTTCCAAGGCATCAATGACCAAACAAGCACCCGCAAGCTAGTGCATCTGCTGACCATCTTCACTTAGACCAGCTCATCCCAAACTGCCCCATATACATGTTTAACAAACAGCATTAAACCGAGTACCTTCTTCTAGTAGACTGAAGAAGCATATTTCCAGTGCATTGCGTACTACATCATACCTCCTGCCAAGTTTTCCTTCTCCCAAAAGACAGCAGCGTAGAACTGTGGAAATGAAAAAGACAATCTCGGAAACATCACGGATGTTTTCACTACATGCCTACATAGGCAAGCGTAACTAGTAAAGGATCATCATTACTTTTGGTTAAACCCTAAATAAAGCGACTCTTTTCGATCATCGCCGCGAGCTTACGATCCACTCTACAGGAACAATCGGCAGCCAAAATCCAAAATAAGAGAAAAACAAAAAAAAAGAATGCGATTGAGAAGAAACCCTAACATCCTCTCACACCTTTCGCATTGGCAGGACTCTTACTCACCGACAAAGCCGATCATCAGATTGACGGTGTCAAACATTGAAGTGAAGAATGCATTTGGTGAGTGTCGGCGATGTGCATCGGAGCCTCTGAACCCTAAATCTTGGGAGACTCGATCGCAAACAACTAAAACGCAGCGTGTGAGTTTCCCGCAACGGGAAACAACGATCCCAAAAAAGACAAACAATCAAGAAAGATGCCAGACCAACAATCAAGAAAGATGCGAGAGAATTGTTACTATTTGCGGCACTTACAGCCAGTCTAAAGGAAGCTGAAAATTCCAGGTCGCGACCTGAATGAAAAAGCTACATACAGGTTGCCACTGGGACGGTTTCAGACCCCTAAGCTTGTAAGACGTATGTAGGCTTAAGGGGTTACAGCACTGCTTAACCCTTTAGTGCCCAGGGTACTGTAGTTGGGAGCTCTGGATTTCACTGCATTTTTTCACTGTGATTGAGATTACCAGAAATAGAATGGATTAAATTATAAAGTAGTCGTACAATTCTATTCTCAACTAGAGAGCACACATTTTATTAGAACTTGAGAACCATCCAATCGTTGGATTGGAAGATTATAGTATGTATTTGAACTGTATAATGCATGCTCAAAAATGAGATTTTGGGGGGGGGGGGGGGGTGTAACTTCAAAATTAAATAGAATTTGGGTTAAATTTTCAAAAATAAAAGTGAAGAAGTTCAGCTATGCCCTACGTCAACACCTCTCCGTTGCAATCTTTCATATCAAGAATAGACTCACACATAATTATTGTGAATTTTATAAGTGAAAATGACTTATCCATATACGGTTTAGGCAAAATTTTATACGTTGAAAATTGACATGAGTGGGTACATTAGTCAAGATCAGATTACACACACTAATGGAAGATGAAGAAGAGAACACAATACAAAAAAACAAAACAAGATAACAAACTTCCAAACACAAGAAATACTGCATAATACATGTGCTGAAAACCCAAATCCGGGGTTAAAAAAAGGCAAAATACAAAGGCGCAAGCGCCAAGAAAGAGCCTTCACGGCCAGGTTGCCAAGAAAGCAACGCAAAAGCTACCAATACAAAATCACAAGGATTAAGAGGGGAACACAGAACTTAGCAGGAACGTCCTACAAAGTAAAAGCCCAATAAAGGGAAGAGAGAGGAGAGTCAAAGACAGTCCAATCAGAACTAATTACTAGTCAACTAAGAGTCTAATCAGGCTCTAATGGGAAATGATTATCTGGCAAACGCTCATAAAGAGCTGAAGGACGAGGGCTATCATGAGTCAGGCCCAGAGCGGAAGACGGAGACGCAAAGCGCTCCTTGTCGCTGTCGTGAACGTCTGTGGGAGGTCGGGGGCGGAGAGGCATAGCGTCGACGTAGTTAGCCAAACGATCCGCATCAAGAGCGAGTACTGCTTGCAGAGAGCTGCCGTGAGAGAGAGGGTTGTGGCCGTCGCAAGCAGGGCTGCGCGGCTAGGAAAGAGGCAGTGGAACATCATCCGGGGGCGAAGGCGCTCCACGACCCGGCGGGATAGCAGCCCAGAAGAGCGCCTGCTGTTGAAGTTCGAGAGGGCTCTGCAAGTCTTCAAGTAAACTGCAGCTCTGCTCCTCCCCAAAATCATTCGTTTGTTGGCCAGCTTGAACTTGAGGTTCTTGGAACTCATCCTCAACTTCCTGCTCCACGTCCATAAGGATCCTGGCCAAAATGTCCTCCATGTTGCAATCAACCTGGTCGTGCAAGTCGTCCTCTACCTCGTTAGAGCGCCTATCCTGCTGTGACAAGGGTGGTATCGCAGCCGGAGAGGAGAGAGGATTGCTGAAGGTCTGAGGGTCAACCTGAGAGGATGGCCCTCCTGAGGGAACGGTAGGCTGAGTGAGCCGTGAACGAAAATTTGTATACCTGAGCGCGAGGTCTCTGGGAAGAAACTCACGGTGGGGGACAATTTGCCACTTAACCCCGTCCTGTCTCTTGCAGGAGAGTCCTCCACGAGTCCAAGTCCTAAGAAAAATCTCTTCCTTCTGTCTCTACTTGTCTGATTTGAACGGGGACTTGAACTTGGTCATCTCTGCCCAGGCTCCCATGCCCGATTGCACCGTTGTCTGCCATGCTCGAAAGAGGGCAATGCCAACATGGAACTCTTTTTCTTGTAGATCGAAGTCTACCTTCTGACACCAGAGGAACCAGATCACACTGCTACGAAGTATCTTCCACGGTGTCTCGTCAATTATGTACGGCTCCTGAGGAACCCCTTGGATTGCTTCCGGTTCAACTGCTAGCGCTAAATGACCCGGTCTGCCTGGTGGGTCGTAGATGCATGTTAAGGCTTCCTACCAGCCTGATATTCTGGTGGGGAGATCGGAAATCTCCCTCATGCTTTTGACTTTACTCCAGACTCCTTCTACTGACGGGCAGGCGTAGAATGTGTGCTCTGGGGTCTCTAAGGCCTGGAGATTACACAAGTTACAAATGCCCGAATGCTGCATTCGAATTCTCTACTCTGCTAAAGGGAGTCCTCTTTGACAGGTCAATCAGATCATGGTTGCTATCTTTCTAGGTATCCATGGGTGCCATAAAGCACTGTAGAATCTCTTACACTGCACTAGATCGTAACCTTTATTGGCCATGGTTGACGAGAAAGGTGGAGATTGACTCTAGAAAGCGTTAATTATCTTGTAGCCCCTTTTAGTTGTATAATTAAAGAAGTTGCCTTCCTTAATGTGGCCAATCATCGGCCAAAACCATTCCTTGAGGTCAAGATCGAGATCCTGAATCCTACCATGTTTCACGGCGTAGATGTGAAACTCTCCATCTAGCGGGTCCGGTGGATTGAATTTTGTGAAGCCATCCGAAGGGCTTCGAAGAATCGTACGGGCCCGAGTGAGATTCCAAGAAGGGAGCCGAACTGGAACTGGTTCCGAAACATTTTATAGTCTCTCCGTAGTACCCACACGTCTGTATACATTAACAAAGAGTACTCCATTGTCTTTGACCTGCCTGACTTGATAGAACTCTTCCGGAAGAGCTCTTTCAGGCTCATTCAATGTATACCAATCCCCTTCTTTCGGTGGGTATTGTCTCGACATACTCCAGGGAACCGAAAAAATAATATCCCGTCTGATAATTGCTAGGTTTTGTGTTCTCGTGAGATGGAATAGGTCCCGAGTGTCTATCCAGGATTGCCAAACTGGATCCCATAAGTGCTTCAGTTTTGTAATTCCTTCCAATGACCATCGCCGGAGTGCTCCTGCCTTGGTGTCTCCAGAATCCCCCCACATAGTGAGTTCGGAATTGGAAAGGAAGGGGTTTAGAAATATGGATTGCCGGTGTGATTCTTCCTTGTTGGTCAGAATTGCCTTCTTGATTCTCGGACGCACTTCCAGCCACGCAGACCAGATCCCCTTCCAGAGAGGACTACCCAGCTCACATGTCTTGAGGATTACTGGTGAGGAGCCATTCCGGGTCCGCTGCCCAGTCCCCTTGAAGCTTGTTCCGGAGTTGATATACTCGATGCCGCAGGAGAACTTTCCAGGGCTCTGGGCCTGGCTCCATCCCCCTGGTGACCATTTTCGCAAGTAGTGCAGAAGCCTAAGCATAGGGGTTGAACACCTTGATGCCGCCATGAGAGTTATGGAGGATAGCTGAGTTCACCTCACTCTTGCCCAAGACTTCTTATTCGCATTCTCCCCAAATGAAGTTTCTAACCATTGTACGGGCTCGGTGTAAGACACTCTTGGCCAAATCGGCTCCGCTTGCGACATACCAGATTGAAACGAGGACCACCTGGTTGGAATGGCCTGGAACCGTGCTAGAATGAGAACGTCATGTAACCTTAGAATGGTGCACAATACAAGTCCAGCACCCTAAAAGTGCGCTCCATGTTCTCCTTCGTCCCTTTGAGGAAAATGGTGGAGTCGTCCGCGAAAAACGATTCCCTGAGTGATGATGCATAATACATGTGCTGTATTTGTAAGTATTTATTGTATTTTCCAGTATTTGCAGTATTTTTGCGTTTTGATGATAGGTATTTTGATAGTTGTGCAATTCCAAAATGAGAATTTCTTTTTCTGGAAGATGCATATTGTATGTGGCAAAATTTGAACTTCAAAGCTGAAGTTCCAATTCTTCACGGATTCTCTGCTATTTGCATTTCGGACGTTGCAGTGACCATAATGTGGTCAGCTGGGCACTTTGCAACGGTGGCATTTTCTCATTTTACCTTGATTTTGTGATCGCCATATATCATTTTAAAGCTCTTATTCTATACTACAAGATCAACAGTGGTGATCGTCAAATTGAAGTCATTTTCACACAAACAGATAATGTAACATCTTGCAGGGTATGGAATGGCCTGGAACCGTGCTAGAATGATTTGTATTGTGCACCGCCATCACAGACAAACACCACTTACCCGAAAACATTCAACCAATGTATGATCTACTTTGAGGTCTCCCAAACCACTTCTTCTTTATTAACAATCAGAATTGCCTAAATTAGGCACTCTGCACACCCCAAGAGTCCTCTTGATCTGTCACGTTCGCATTCCACATCCGATCCAGCGAGTGAAGGATCCCAATCTATCAACAAATTCCTGCCAAAATGCAGTAAGATCAGTAGGACTCTGCGCTAAACCCGCCCCAAACCCTAAACTCTAGCATCCTCATTGAACAGATGAAAGACGATCACTTGAACAGAACGGATGAAAAGTGAACGGATGATCTCCGGGTTCTTAGGCGGCATTGAATCTCTTGCATTCGCTGAACCTCCAATTTAATCCTTGTCTTCGTTCTCATTCTAGCACGGTTCCAGGCCATTTCATACCCTGCAAGATGTTACATTATCTGTTTGTGTGAAAATGACTTCAATTTGTCGATCACCACTGTTGATCTTGTAGTGTAGAATAAGAGCTTTAAAATGATATATGGCGATCACAAAATCGAGGTAAAATGAGAAAATGCCACCGTTGCAAAGTTCAGTGATGCAGATGGCCATATTGGGCGTTTTAGACGCTTAGGGGTTAAAATCATTTCATTGCCATTCAACGACTTCCGAGGCATTAATTCTTTGGAATTGATTTAGTTAGATGAATTAATTTAGGGAGTCACTGGGATCATTCTATAGGAGGTAATTCCAATTCGGCTGCAATTCCCTCCGACGCATTAGTACCACAAAATGGCAATAGCAGAAAATTACCACAAAACTGAATGTAGACTTTTCTGATAACGACTGAATTTTTTGGGTTTTGAGGACAGATTCAAAAGACGAATGTTACACAAATGCTGAAGCTAATGGGTAGTCCGTCTCTCAGCATTCTCAACCTTTCTTCATCAGTTCATCATGTCTCTCACAAAGTTGCCGAAGCCTTTTTTCCATATTTTTTCAGACAGACGAGGTGAGGGCACAGCATATTTATGATCTTGAGTGTTGCCACCATCTATAACACTTCTTGATTCATGAGGTTCTCATTATCTTACTTTGTGATTTTTCATGCAACATGTACCACAATTTGTGTTGGAAGAGACAGAAATTCAAGGATCGGGTCCAGAAGTGCATATTGTTGTTACACAAGCTTGCCGGATTGCAGCCATCAGGTTACCTTCTGTGGACTCATATTTTGGTTTGGTCGATTTGAAAATGTTTGACATGAGTTTCAGCTGACATTTTCTTTTTAATCGATGTGATGAAACTTTGCAGTGTTGCCGAGCGTGTGGCTTGGGAGCTTTGGGAAAAAGTGTGGGTTATGCTACCCGCCTTGAGAGTTCTCCACCAAGGGCTCATGGTAGCATCCTTTATTGCATAATTGGGATATCATTGTATTTGCTACAAGTATATAATGGATCTTTGTCACTCAAATAACTTACCTTTTATTTACATAAGTAGCATCAGAACTTTGTAGACTACGGTATATAAAAGCTCAAGGGTTTTATAGAGCTCATTCGCATAAGTGTAGGTATTTGAACGTCCCCATATCTGTCGAGAGGTTCTTGATGAGCAGGCACTAATTATTAGAACTCTGCGTTCTTAGCTTCGTTTCATTCTCCATGCACCAACATAAATCTTAACTGGATTCTGTGCAAATGTAGGTCGGGTACTTTCAGAGAGCGGATGGTCTGGTGGGGGTGAGCCATATTATCGTTGACGAATTACATAAACATGATGTGGATATTGATTTTTTGCTTGTCGTCATATTGAGCTTCTAAATCACAGTCCATCCCTACAGGTGGTTGTCATGAGTGCTACTCTGGATGCATCTGTATTCACAAGGTAGTTTTCTCATTGTGGATGTAAAATTGTTAAGAAGATTCTCCCAATTCTCCTTTTGTCAATGGGATAAACGCTTATCTGTTGGTGAAGTTAATGAACAATTGAGAACTAGTATTTACAATGAATGATCTCTTGCTTTGCTTGTACAGTTAATTTGGGGGCTGTCCTCTAGTAAACATACCAGGAATGACACATCCTGTAAAGGTGTACCAGCTAGGCGATCTGCCTTAGCTGATGGGCCCCGTCTCTATATCCCCCGGTGCTCTTAAATGCACTGGCCGTGAATAGGCGTGGCAGCGCGAGATCCGCGAGACTGGTCCCACGGGGTTCCACGGCCCGCCTGCCTCTTCTTTTCCTTCCGAGCCTGATTTTCTTCCGTCCGATTCTGGCTTTTTTTCTTGCTTCCTGCCTTGGTCTTGCGTGGGCCCGCTGCCACGTCGGATGTCTCGACCCTCTTGCCACGTCGGATGTCTCGACCCTCTTGCCACGTCGGCTGGTTCGCTACCCCTGCCTCATCCTCCTGCCACGTCATCAATCTCGAGACAGCTCGTGCCACGTCGTCAGTCTCGCATCCTCTGCCACGTATGCAGTCCATGCCATGGGGTATCATGTATTCCATGGCATGTGTGAGGGTCTCATCCGAGAGACAGATGTCATCCATCATACCCAAGCTGTCTCTCATCATGTCTTTCAAATGGTGGTCCATCCAATCTTGTACGTTTGGCGGCCTAGGGTTAGGATGGCTAATCATTCTGGTAATTGATTTCAAATCATGCCATGATGATGGCGAGACGGCTGATGATGATCGTGGCCTCCATCTTCTTCTTCAGGTTTCCTTAGTTCCTCATTTTGTTTTTGGTTGTTTACGCCTTGCTCTTGTTGCAATTGGATTTGAATTGCTGTTTGCGTTTTTGTGTTTGCGCCCTGGAGATTTTGGAGGATAAGGTTTCGTCTCGCTATTCCTGCAACAGCACTCGGTTTAGGGGTTCAAGGTTTTAGCGCGGCGTTTGCATACCTCGGGATCCTCATCGACTGGAGAGCAACGCATCTTATTCACAAATAAATTGTGAGTATATTCAATCGGAGTTTGGACCAATTAATGTTTAGCGTGTATGCATAAATGATCGTGTGTAAAAGCAGATGTTTGTATAATCTGGGGTGCGCTTTGAACGTTTAAGTTGGTTTAGGGTTTAGGGATTATCATTTCATTGCTTCACATTGCGAGTGTCCGGTCTCGATTGTTTAGGGTTTAAATAGCTGGTTTGGTTTACGGTTTTTGAAATTCAGTGATTTTTGCTATATAGTGATGTTTTCATTGCATTCCGGTGAATTAGTTAGCAAATTCATGTGTGGATGTATTTGAAGGATTTAGGGTCTGTTTAGTTTGCAATGCTACATGCTCAGTCTCGCAGGTCTCGATCAGGGTGGCTTAATTTGTTTATTGCAGTGTGCATTCTTAGTGGCAAATGTATGATAGCCTGAAAACATTGTTAAGGTCTTCTGAAAGGGTCCAGTGGCCTGGCGTGATGGATTGATATTTGATTTGGATTACTGATCATGTAGATCTCAGTCTCGGTTTAGGGAGAATCACCTGCCTTGTTTGCACTGCTACATGCTCAGTCTCGCGGGTCTCGGTGAGGGTGGCTTCATTTGTTTACTGCTGTGTGCATTCTCTATGGCAAATGTATGATAGCCTGAAAATATTGTTAAGGTCTTCTGAAAGGGTCCAGTGGCCTGGCGTGATGGATTGACATTTGATTTGGATTACTGATCGTATAGATCTCAGTCTCGGTTTAGGGAGAATCACCTGCCTTGTTTGTAGTGCTACATGCTCAGTCTTGCGGGTCTCGATCATGGTAGCTTCATTTGTTTACTGCAGTGTGCATTCTCAGTGGCAAATGTATGTGGGATGTTGACTTCCTTAATGTCTCGTCAAAGGGTCCACTGGCATAGCGTCATAATTTCATATATGTTCTTCATTACTGATTAGGTGGTTCACAGTCTCAGATAGGGTCTCGCCTACTTCTTGGGCACGTGTAGTTTATTGCCTTGTTTGTAGATGGATTCATATACTAATTACATGAATGTCTCGGTATAGGGAGTACCAACTGGGAAGGTACAATGCTGCGAGAGATTTTCAGCGCCAAGGATTTGAAGACCCCAAGAATTTGTTTGCAGGGCGGGATTGTTCAGGAGCGAATAACTATAGACAAAAAGCACTATTTGGAGACATGGTCAAAAGAGGAATGGAGACAAATGCTCGTAGAATGCCACAGCCCCCTCCCCCGGTTTTTTATGATCACAAGAAATTTTATTGCGTGCTCTGTCCGAGACAGAGTAGACGTTTAATGCAGAAGCACTGTTTAAACAACTACCGTCGGATAGACCACGTCGGATTGAAGTTCTATCCGAATGCATTGGAGCAAAATTGGCTTGCCTTTTTGGTTGGACCCAAGAAGAAAACTCCCGCGGAACTTATTGGCGAGTGGTGGAAAAAGCATCCGTATGGGAGGATGGATGTGAAGGAGGAGGTGAAGGAGGAGATAGATGTGGACTCGGTTTTGCCCGCTCCCGCTCGGATCGAGTGTGATGACGACGACTTCGAGGATGTGGGTTCGAAGAAGTCTAAAAAGGCCCGTGCAAAAGCCAAGTGTAAGCCCCAGCGAATCATGCCCGTTGTTGCAAAAGTAGAGCCACAGACGGAGGCTGTCTCGGTTGGCCCTGCGTGCACGGCTAGGGCCCTTTAATCGCTGTTATTTTGTGAACCACGTGGTGGCTCCCCTTCAAATTTCCACGTCTCCATGCGAGACTGTACCCGAGACGCTGATCGAAGTGGGAGAGTGGAGGAGGACGTTGCCTGAAACTCTGGTAAGGGCAAGGAGCAGGAGATGGGGTCAGGCCGAGACGGTCATACAAGCGGGCTTAGTGAGGGGGTAGTGGTTGGAGACCGCGGTAAGGGGCAGGAGCGGGAGATGGAGTCGGGCCGAGACGTTCAGGCCAGCGGTTCAGGTGCGGGGGCCGCGGTTGGAGACCACGGCAAGGAGAAGAAGAGGGAGCTGCGCTCAGACAATGATCAGGGCAAGGAGAAGAAGAGGAAGGTGGAGGGCATGGTCTACGAAAGGAAGGGATCTCGCATTTCCAACTCCGGTGGTGCTGGGGGGGCACGTCCTTCGATTTCAGCAGTAATTCCTTCACCTTTGGGGGAGGAGCCGCATTCTAGCCCCATCCAAATGGAAGTGGATAGTGAAGGACAGGCAGCTGCACCTTCTGTCTTGGACAGTGAACGTCTCCGCAGGCAGCGCGAGGAGGAGCATGTGAAATTCACCCGGGACGCTGAGACCGCCATACCCAAAAAAACACTCCTAGCACCAACTCCTCTTCCCTGAATCGGTCTCCCTATACTGCTCGTGGACTGCGGCCCCATAAGAGACAACACCAATACCTGCTCGTCGTGGACAACAGACGAAACGGAGGGGAAGGTCTCGGCCTTCCGGAGAGGGGACGCTTTCGAGGATGCAATATGCCAGGCAGATGACAAATTCTCGCGGCTCAAACGAAAGGTAAAAATCACTCTTCTTTAGAAGGGTTGAGGGTCCTTTCGTTTGGCGTGGTTTGTACTCTTCCGTGGGGTTCATGTTTGTGTGCTTACAATTGCTCCTCTACTGCAGCATCCGGACATATACACAGCCGAGGAGGTGGGCAAAGTCAACGGCACCATATTATGGCTGGAGGGCGGGGATGCGAAGGATAGCGAGACCCATAGTCCATGCCTGGAGACGTACAAGTATTTTGCGAGCCTGTCGTTGATAAAGGATTTCCGGGTGAGACACGATGATATGCTACAGCGAGTACGTCGAGAGAGCGAAGAGTGGGTGCGCGACAAGCTACGCCAATGGGATGAGAAAAAAGCTGTGGAGGTGGAGAGGTGCGTGTGAGGTTGGCATCCCTTATACCATATGTGTACGGGTAACAATCTGTTGTCTCGGAGGATGCCATCCCTGCCATAGAAGCATACCATGGAAGAGGTGAAGACGATTAGGAGTGTCTTGAGTTCAAGGACACCTCACCTTTTAGCCTCCACCAGTGCCTGTCTCCTTTGCCTGTATTCTATCATGGCCAAAGTGGAGTACGGCTTAGTGGATCCCATAACAGGAGCCACTAACCGCGAGACGCTTTGGAAGTGGGCTAATGACAGTGCCCGTCTCGAGGGAGCGTCCGCAATGCTCGTTGTAGTGGGGTCTGCGCTATTTGGCGTACCTGATGACGCAATGCTAGATACGGGCTTCACACCGGAGGTATCCGCTGCTGCGCTGAAAGCGGTGTGAGACGCGAAGTGGGCAAATTTCAGCAAGTGGGTCATTAGTACGCAATGTTGAGGTTTAGAGGACTACGCTGTCTCAGACCCAAAGAAATTTGCAGTGTTGTGGTGTAATTTGTCCAAGGAGTCCGTGTGGAGACCGGCCGGTCCAGTAGCGCAGTTACGGGACTGCCTTGCACAACGGGAGTATTTGGATATCCATTTCTTTCCAGTTCGATACCTAAGTAAGTTCTATTCCCACGTGTATTAGTTCTCATTCATGCGAGACCAAATCATGTATGTTGTCTCGGGTTATTGCTTGTCGTGGATGCTCTACCTTACTAAGTTCCATCCTTGGTTTCCAGATGCAGCTCATGTTAACTTGTATAAAGCAGGTGTTCTGTGTTCCGAGAATGTGTTGAGGACGGTTTTGGGTGTGGCACGCAAGAGATGGAACATGTGCGAATGGCCCAGAACCAGTGGCGGAAATTAGTGGTGGGGGAGGGTTATTCCGAGACTGCCCTCGAGGTGATCGAGCAAGGGATAGGTCCCGCGGGAGACCATATTCTCAAGATTTTCCAGTTGGACCCGGGAAGCTTTGTTCACTCGAACAAGCCGTTAGTGGGGGGGCGTAAATGGCATTTTGATTTCATGAATTCCGAGACTCCCTTCCGAGACAGCACCGCTAGACCTGCAAAGTCCAAGGACGAGTTCGCCTTGCTAGTTCAAGGGTGGTCATGGACCACGATATTGTCACTCTTGAACTTCCCCCACCACTAATTTCCGCTATGCTCCACGCGCGCTCTTCCTTGTTCCCTTGCTGAACTTGCCCTTCGCACCCGCTGCATTGCCCGCATTAGGTTTGGGCTCGAGATTGGCAGCAGGATTGACATAAGCGGCCGCGCTGAAGTCATTGTAATCCAAATCCCGATAGTCCGCAGCCGTCTTCACGTAAACATTAGCCTGAGAGGCATTGAGAACAACGTGCGTCTCAAGCTGACACATCTGCGGAACATGGAAATCAGAAATGTAAGTAGAAGAATGGTAATACTAACGTAAAACACGATCAACAAGCGATTGAAAGCACCAATTCAATGTTTAGCTCAAATCGAGCTAATTATCAATCAAAGGCAGAAGTACAAGACTCAGGTACATATATGTGAGAGGAATTCACATCCACATTGGGATGCAGTTTTAGCTCGACTCGAGCTAAACAAATGATTGCAAAGAAAGGTGCAGCGGAACGTACAATTCCCGCTAGCATGGGCTTGGATCCCGCCATCAGTGACAAAAATTTATCGTTGGGAAAAGAGAACATCTTCAAAACACGACAATAGAATTCCAAGTGCAGCTCCGTCATCCTCACGCCGAAGTCGTGTTCTTCGTACATACCGGCCTTCGAGTAGAGCGGCAAATCGGGAGCCTACAAAGTGGGCGGAATGTGGGCCAGAATATCACCCATATTGCTTCCCTTCTTTACAAGAAAGAGCAAGGGAACCATATGCTTCTCTAACACCTTACCCTCCGGGATTCTGATCATGCGCTTGTTATTGCATGGCATATAGTACGAAGCCTTGTTTGCATACTCATCCTTTATCTTGTTCGCGTATACAATGGCTTGGCACTGTCGATCAACGTTCTCGGTTATCTAAAGCCAAACATGGGGATTCTTTAGAGACAGGTCCAACACCGTGTCCATGTACGTATCAAGGAACTCCTTGAAGTAGAGATTATCAGTATCATCCACTTTACTTCCAATGCCAGGAACACAGCGGAGATCGATGATGCCAATCGCACACCTAGAGTCGCCCCATGCATAATCTCCGTCCCATGCGCCGAATTTAAACTCGGATGAGTCGAACAGTCGAGTGTGAAGAACCGGAGCACGCGGTTCGAATGTCCCCTTGACATCCAAAAATTTCTTGAAGAATTGCGCTGCGTACTCGGAAATCTCTTCCACACTCTTATTCTTCGCCTTCTTCTGGCGATACGCGGAGAAGAAGGAATGACCCGGAACAGAGAGTAGCATCGCCATTGTCTGACGCAACAAATTGTAATCCATCTTGAACTGCTTCCACTTATCTGCGTCAAAATTCCACTCGAAGTTGAACAACCCAAGCGACGGCCTCAGATTCTGCAACTCCCTAGCGACGGTGTTCTTCCTCTTCCGGTTCTCAACCCACTGCTTTGCGGACATGCAGTGGAAATAGTTCTTCGTGGGCTTCTTCACAGTTACCTTCGGATACTTCAATGTTCGACCGGGAGTCTCGTTCAGAAGATGCAACGCCATTATCTTCAAATCCCGCTCGTCCAACTGCCCCATCGCCTTAAAGAACTCCCGGTTCAAAGTAAATTTCTTTGAAGCTGACTCCCAATCGTTGGCCTGATTGAATTTCACTTCAGTGTCGAGGTCGATCAACTCTCCCATTCCGTAATCGACGATGAACCTCGCCCACAACTGGTAGACCTTCTCAGAAGCTGTAATAATGAGTAGCTCGTTCCGGAGGTCCGCAGGTCTTATAATTTTGTCCTTCGCGTTGTTCGCGTTAATGCTCACGAACCGCTTCACCATTGCAGCCGCAAATTCTTGTACCAATGAAACTGCTGTGAAAGAGTGCAGAACGGCAAGGCCATAAAAGCGAGGCTTAAAATCCAAACTTTAGCTCGAGTCGAGCTAAAGCAACCACGACCTTCTAGCCCTAATGAAAAACCAAATATAAGGGAGAGAGGAATCAAGTGTTGCTAAACCGGAACAATACGTACCTCATAGCTTTTCCGGTTTAGGGTTTCATCAGCCAATTCACAACCGTGGGCTTTCTTCACCTTCAAAGGACGCCCATAGTCCACCCATACACTCCTGGTCCCCATGATATTCGTTGCCCATGAAGGAGTGAAAGTGCCAGCGTTGTTTGAAATGTTTGCCATTGCGGAAACATCCATGATCTTGCCCGCCTTCTTATGTCAAACAACGTGTGCCCTCCACGTCTTCAACGCTTTGATTTTTGCATCGTCAACTTTCTAATCGTGGATCCACTCCTTTGCAGCTTCAACATGATGCTGCCCGTCGATGATCCGAAACCTACAAGACGAGCGTACTAGCGCATTCCAATCCCATTCCTCCGGCGCCTCGTCAAGAATAGGCATAATGCAAATTGTCTGCCTGCTACAGACGTCCACTGCCTGGGTAAGGATATTCTTGTAGTGCGCTACTCCAGACAGCTCCAGCAATCGGACAATGTATCTCTCCCCCACATGGTCCAGGAGGTCGATGTCAACATCCACCGGGTTGTCCCTCCCAAAGATATAACAGTCTGCGCACTTCTCCCAATACTCCTGGTTTAGCTTATGGGCTTCCTCGTAATTAATTTCTTTTTCGCTCAACACCGCCTTCATTGTAGGATTCAAAGAAGTCAATGCGCTTACATCCATGCTTCCTTTAGATCGTTTGGAGCCAGAACTGCACGCATCTGTACTCGGGCGCTTGTTACTCGAACCGCCGGGAATTGCTCCAACTGTGCCCAAACCCGATCGAGCGGTCCCTAACGTAGACCTTGCTTGCAATGCAAGCGAGCTTGGCCTCCTGGATGGTGCCTTTCCCTTTCGGCCTCCTTCGAATTCGGATAGTGCCTTCCAAATCTGAGCAGTATACGGACAGTAGAACCTGACAAAGGCCTTTGGAGAGGTGAAGATGGAGAGTAACTTGGTCTCAAGATGATGAATTTGATCGCCTTCCCAATCAAATAATCATGGACGAAATTGTGGGAGAATCTGAATTCATTGGGTGGGAACACGATGGTGAATACATAAGTCGACACCTCGGACGTCTTGAACTTAACAAGGAGGTAGGCATCCTCAGACGTCACGAGAGAGATACACGCATCTAGACAGAGGGGAAGGAACGCCCCCCCATGTGCCCCAGACAGTTGATAGAAGAAAAAGTGGGTTTTATCCTTGGGTCTAATTGACCACGACAGGATAGAATTCTGCTTGGGTATCCACAACTGCCCCCATGTCTTGAAGTCCAAGGCAATCGGTCCAAGAGGGTGGGAGGTCTCCACCCAAAAGATATCGAGAAAGCCCTCGAGAGTCCTTGTGTCAAATGACTCCGTTACCTGCAAATCAAAGTATAGACATTGAACAAATTAGCTCGGCTCGAGCTAAATTCAAACCATGAGCTCGATTATCGGTTCAAGGTAATCTGCCACGATATGAAGAAAATGACTAATTAAGCATCTTCCAAATTAGCTCGACTCGAGCTAAACTGAGACAAGCAGAAGGTAATACAACAGAAAACTTGAACATGGCGTAGAGTAGGACTTACATTAGGAACAACTGGTTCCTCCTGCACTGCCATGTCGACTTTAGAGTCAGGCTCTCCAGCAAGAGGATTGGGGTCATCCCAAACGATTCTTGCACACGTCCTTGTCCGTGCCATAACTGTAAATCAGCACAATATCTGGTACGTTAGCTTAACGAGCAATTTCAAGACATGTGACCAATTAATAAAGTATGTTTACGAGACATTTAGCTCGACTCGAGCTAAAAAGACAAACTCAAGACTAATTCCACCGTCTAGAGCACGGAGGGACTTCGAATACTATGACAAAGGATAATCAGCTTATGATGCTGCAATTCTAACGATTATGGTGAAGACATTTAGCTCGAATCGAGCTAAATTGATTATTGACATGGTTAAATATTGTATAAGCGCAGCGCAATATACCCTTAAGCAAATTTGATAGCTCGTTCGGTCGACCGTTGTGATTGGAGTAACATACTGTAACAGG
Organism: Pohlia nutans; assembly: GCA_022496805.1. Taxonomy (NCBI): domain Eukaryota; kingdom Viridiplantae; phylum Streptophyta; class Bryopsida; order Bryales; family Mniaceae; genus Pohlia; species Pohlia nutans. Next base: position 3,328,697 of record CM040106.1, on the reverse strand, counting down.
AAGCTTGCTATGTTTTAACTCAGCTTACACTAAATCGTCAAGAAACCAAATTGAGGTCTTGGGATATTCAATGTTGTAGTGCGATGTTAATGCACAATTAGCTCAATTCGAGCTAAATATTTATTTTGGCCTCGGAATAACTACAACATTTAATCAATTGTCTGAAACAAATGCACACACTTTAGCTCGACTCGAGCTAAGATGACATAGCCGGGCGGCCTTTATCAATTTCAAAACATCTAATACTACGAATTTGACCATATTTAGCTCGAATTGAGCTAAATTGTCGATAAATAAATAATGTATAAGTTGTTTGTAATGAAATCTTAGCTTTCATTATCGCAAAATACAAGAATAATCAAGTGCATTGCAGGATGGAAGCGCAGAATTAGCTCAAGTCGAGCTAAATTCTTAAGTGATTCAGATTATGATCCTGGAAAATTCAATGATGTTATGCGACATTGTAGCACAATTAGCTCGAGTCGAGCTAAATATTCATTTTTGGCCTCGGAATAACCGCAGTAATTGAACAGAACTTTGAATGAAATGCATAAATTTTAGCTCGACTCGAGCTAAACTGACACAGTCAGAGCCCAGTAACCCAATTTCATGGCATCCAAGTCTACGAATATGAGTATATTTAGCTCAAATCGAGCTAAATTGCTGACGAATAGTTAATTTATACGTTGTTTCTAATGAAATCAGAGCATTCGTTATCGTCGAATACAAAAAGAATGACGTGCATTGAATGATGAGAGTGTGGAATTAGCTCGAGTCGAGCTAAAATGGGGTTGTCGAGCTAAATTAGCATCGAGCTAAATGTGCATCGAGCTAAAATTGTGTAGGCAGCGTTGCAGGAAAATGCACAATCAAACATCAAAATTGCAAAACTTGTGTCTAAAACATTGTCAATTCACAATACAACAGGAAGAGAACCATACATGCTAACATGCTGAGCAAATTGAAATCGATAGTACTAAAATGCTTCCTAATCTCCAGTTGTAGCAGACCTCAGCATCGTTCTTAGAAACCCTAACAAAATACAACCTAAGTGCACAGTGTAGAGTGCGAGCAACCAACCACCCTAACAATGAGCCACAACCCTAAACCTCACGCAGACAATGATCGAGAATTCTAAACCCAAACGCTGCAGCAAGAGAGGAACACGCTCTAGCACCCAGCAGCAGGACAAGAGAATCAGTTAGGCAAAGCGAGCATGGAGCGAAAGCAAGCGACAGAGCGAGTGAGCATAAAGCGAATGCAAGCGGAAGCAGGCGAGCATTTAGCGAATAGAGATTGCAAGTGGGATGCAGGCGAGCATGGAGCGGAGCGACAGCAGGCGAGCACGAAGCGAATGCAGGTGCAAGACAGCTAGCATGTAGCCAATGGAGAGTGACGATGCCCATTCAGGTAGCTGTTCGCTTGGTCGGGCGGGTTTGAGCTGCCCGGGTGTACACGTGGTGGGGCGCGACTCGCTGTCGCCCGAGCACCCCTGCCCGTTGTACATCTGCTCGCAGTTATCTCGTTGTGCCCACAGACCGGCGTGCATGGAGACCCGTCTCTCCCATTTCATCGTTGTTTGTCATGCCACTTGCACCATTTCTCAGTGCGCGCTAAGTTCTCAGTCCCCTGTTGCAACTTCTTGCTGAGTGTGTTGTTACTTCGATTGTGCGTGCTATTGGAGTACTGCCATTCGTGTTTGTTTGTTTGTTTGTTTGCACGTTAATTTGCTTCTGGTGGCACGGAGCGAATGCGACTGGCTCACCTGCAGTTTCTGCAACTTCAGTTGCCTGGCGTCGATAATATCAGGTGAGTGATTCTCCCACACTCTTCGTTAACTAGTTTATAGGATTATAGACGTTCTGCTTTTTTGCTCGACACTTTTGTAGTCGCTTGAATTCGTCTTAGTTACCCATTGTCTGTTCTTAGTTAATAGACTAACAGTTAGAGCATTATTTTTGAAGCGATAATTTTGTCAAGTGTTTTTCATTTATTCAGTTTGACAGCTAATTTGATTTGAATGTTTTCTTTTGCTGATTATTTATTTTACCATGTTTAGTCTGGCAGCTGTTTGAAGCTTTAGTTGCAGGTATTACTGTAGTCATTCCACACTCTCATTCAAGGTAAGCACTTGTCTAACGTTAGAATGTGAGTGTGTCAGTGGGTCATTGTAAACTAACCAGCTGAAGGTGACTGTGGTGGAATGTTAGACTGAGTCACGACTCTGTAGTTATAACAAAACCATTAATTCTGTGAGTTTTAGTGACTGGCCCCTCTTCACGTGGAGGACGGTGCACATTTATGCTAAACTAAGGATCTAACTAGTACTAATCTGGAAATGCGAGTCTGTGGATCATTGTGAACTAAGGTGAGTCTTTTTGACTTCCAACGCTTGGTTTCAGTCGTTTTTGTGGTTTGTTCACGTGCAGGACTCACGGTGTTCATTTAGCTTGATAACGGTTTTTAGCTCAATATCGTTGTTTAGTTTGTTTTCTAAACTAATTTTGAATATTGTGTCGGATTTTTGACTTGTTTCAATTAATTTATGTCAGTTGCTTAAGATTCTGAAGTTTTCGTTTCAACTTGGTAAGTTCTATTTAACTTGATGCCATCCAGTTGAAAACAGTAACAATGGTGTTACAGTAACAGTTGTCTAGTATTTCAAAAAGGAAAATTGTAGTCTTTTCAGTCTGAGGGAAAATCTTAATCATTAGAATGTTTGATAATTATACAATCGCCGGCATTGAATATGCAGGTACTAAGTATCATCGAGTGTGCACTCATTTCCAAATATTGTGTATAATTACCATTGATTGTGTATAATCATGACAACACCGTTTAGCATGCCAAATAGGGAGGAAAATCCATCCGCAACCAGATTTGACTGTCTACTCGAAGTCGCCACGAAGTTCTACAACAAGTCCAGTCTCCCGTTTTTCCACAAGATTGTCACCCAGTCGATGGTCATGGCGCTTGTGAGCGGGCATTGGGGGTTCAGCATGGTAACCCTAAACTCTGCCTATTTATCTCGATTCGAGCTAAAACCCAAACTGCGCGATATTTGATTGTAGTCCTTTTTAAATGCTGGTTGCAGGTTGATTTAGCTCGACTCGAGCTAAAACGCAAACTGCGTGAGTATTTAGCTTCATTCGAGCTAAATCAGACCATTATTGCTGGACTTTTGTAAATGTTGTTTTAGTCGAGCAGTCGAGCTAAATGTCTGTCATTGGTTCTCTGGTAGAAGATTCCTTTCAAATTTGTCGAGGACCATGGGTCAAAATTTCGTGAGGACGTCACCTTTAGATTGGAAGGAGATCCTGCAAAATTTTGGCTAATTCGATTGACAGTAACCAAGTTTTTTAAACATCTGAAACGGTGCCGAGTGTTTGCCTATGGTCATAGTGGCCTGAAATCTTTCATACTGGACACCAACATCTAAGTGGGCAATCACTTGTTCTTCTCTTTGAGGGCAACCTCGGAGTTCCACGTGCGCATTTTGAGGAACCCGAGTATCGTGGAAAGCCCAATATGAAAAACGTGCGGGTTTGCACCCCACTACCCTCGATTCGTAGTCAACGTCGTTCAATGGCACTTATCCCTTGACCCCGGACACGCCAACCAAGATGATATGATGACATTGGTAAGGCCACCTATGACTTTGTTTTTGTGAATTATAGAACTTTTAGTCAAACATTTGTAAAGGAAAGAATATAATTATATTTCCTAAACTTTGAGATTTAAAAAAAATTCATTTATTATTATTTTATTTTTGTTTTATTTCAGAGTGTTCACAATTTGGTCACCTATGTATACGCACAGGATTCCTGGACGATTCTGGGACTCGAATAGCCGCATGATTCATGGAAACGAGGTCTACCTCCTTGGCCCAAAGAACATGGCCCTGATGGCCGTTAAATTGGAGCGCACAGTTCAGATATTAGAAGGCAACATTGAACTGAAGGTCACAGCGCGGCTGGCATCAGGGTGGGAGACCTTCGTTGTCACCAATCAGTTGTGTGCGGGAGACATCCTTGAATTTACTTTAATCAACCCGAATTTGTTTAGGGTAGATGTCTTAGACCGCGTCTAAAATGTTTACTTTGAACCACGGAGTTTTTTTGGCAATCCTTTCTAGTCATACAAGAGATTTTTGGAACAAACAATTCTCTTTACTATAGTTGATTGTGACCGACACATTTTGCAAATCAGACAATGGGTTGAAAGTGCACTACTCCTGTAATACTCCTTATTACAAGACCGTTTTCACTCTATGTGATATATATCGCTTTTATTCTAATGTACCACATTGTCTCTTTTTCCCACTATGATTGTCAAGTATTCAACTATTTCCTACTATGATTGTCAAGTATTCAGCTAGTACATTCAGTGAGCATTTCCTTAAACCATATAAGGAAGAGGAATGAAAAGTATAATACTCAATTAATTATTTCATTGGCCCCATTAAATACCAATTGTACTCTCATAACTATAAAACCATCTAACATTTACACGAATTGAGTTCCCCAAAGTTTAGGGTTGTACTGCACCCTAAACCACAATGTCTCATATTACCACTTTGTGCTAATTATAATATTATTAGTAATATCAATTATACTTGTTATATTAGAAGCTCGATTAGATATTCATAGCAGCCATATATATTTAGAAATTCTATACTATGAACGTCAGACTTTGAATACTAAGAAATTACCATAATTTAAAAAAAAATCTATACACATACATGTTTAGTACAGTGCTCCATTGAGGTTGTTAGTTTATACTCCAAATCTAAATTCTTATTGTCTAATTATTCTTAGTTGTGCTAGTTATATTAGCAAAGTACTGGTTTAGGGTTTAGGTTATAAAGATAACTTATTCATACAGTACTAAACAACCTCATGAACTAATAAGGTATGATAAAAGAAGTCATGAAAAGTAATTTTCTAGTAGTTACAAGCATTTTTCTGGAACTATGTTTTTTGACTAGGATTTGCAAATGGAAGAAATGAATACAAGTCCCTCGATTCCATCATCCAATTATAAAACCGAACACTAAACCATTTAATATGATATGTAGTACCCTCTTGTTAGTACTATGGAACTATAGAATAACTAAGAATGGAGTCCTCAAGGGCAACACACGCCATGTCGATCGTATGTTCCGAAATGTCAAAGTAATATTGTATATATTGTTCGAAATCGTAGTGTTATAAGAAATTAATTTACATATGTTTTTAGATGTGCACAGAAGTCGATCAAACTTTAATTTTATGAACTATTCATAAGCTATTCTATATTATCTTCAAAATAAATACATAAATAAAAAGAATATATGTATATGTTTATATACATATATATAGAAATACATATATAGATATATATATATATCCTAGGACAATTGCGGAACTTCAGGACAGTCTAGAGAATAAGAGATAGTTAAAAAGAAATTGGAAAATAAGTCTCAGGTGGATGAGAGGTTTTAGCCCCCTAATGAGGTCTTCCATCAATCAACTTTAGCTCAACCTCCCTGTCACAATGGAACTTCTCCACACACTTCCTTCACTCATTTCCCTTCAAAACCCCTGCACTGTCTCCTCACTTAAAATCTTTGAACTTTGAATCTTCTGTGGAAGCTTTTGGAGGTTCATTTCTCTTCAGAGGAGAGGTCGCAATTCTTAGGTAAGGGATGAGCATGTTTCTGAGAGAACGTTTTAGGTTTTTTTTTGCGCGATGAAGGCTTGTTATTCATGCATGTTATTGCGGTTGCAGAGTTGATTAGCCCCCCCTCATTTTTCCTAGGTAGAATGTCTCAATAATAATGTATATATTGTTCGAAATCGTAGTGTTATAAGAAATTAATATACATATGTTTCTAGATGTGCACAAAAGTGAATTAAACTTTTATTTTATAAACTAGTTACAATTGGGTATTCAACATCATCTTCAAAATAAATACATTAAAAAAAAAAAATGTATATGTTTATATATACCTATATATACATATAAATATATATGTGATATATATATATATATATATATATATATATATATATATATTTATATATATATATTTATATATATATATTTATATATATATATTTATATATATATATTTATATATATGTGATAGGCTTTCACGTGGATGGTTGGATACGATTGTCTTTTGATAAATATTTAATCTAATTCAATGTACCGTAAATTCTAAATTCTAGAACCTAGACCCTAAACTCTAGACCCTAAACTCTAAACCTAGTCTAAAAACCATCAACATAATATTCTAGACCCTAAACTCTAAACCTAGTCTAAAAACCATCGACATAATATTCTAGACCCTAAACCCTAGACCCTACAGCGTAGACCCTAGACCCTAAACCCTAAAACCCTAGACCCTAAAACCCTAGACCCTAAAACCCTAGACTCTAAACATTAATTTCACTATGTTGACGGATCTTCCTTTACTGCGGGCACCTTCTGTCAGTCGTTGGTGTCAGGAACACCTTTTCCCGCGTTTATCTCTGTTGGCGCCATCTGCTCCTTCCGATTTTTCGTTCGCGCCATTTCTTTATGCTTACCCTCGTCCTCTGTGCTTGGCCTCCGTCCTTCATTTCGGTCCTCAGGCCTCCGTCCTTCACTTCGGTCCTCTGTGTTTGGCCTCCGGCCTCCATCCTTATTGTTTTGTTGCCTTCACTTCGGTCCTCTGCCTTTCCCCTTCGGTCTCTGTCCTTCACTTCCGGCCGTGAGTACTGTCTAGGATCTTCAGCTCCGTCCTTTGCCCTTCACCTCCGACCTCCATCCTTCACCTCTAGCCTCTGACCTTCACTTTTGCCTTCACCCTAACACGCAGGCGACTGTTCTCTTCCTGTTGATTCTACTGTAGTGGGATTCTGCTGTTATCAAATTTTGATTAGGTCAGTCGAACTTCTTTGGGCCGAATCTGATAGCTCGATTCTGTTATTAGCACTCTTCGTCGATGCTGCTCTCGCTTTGTTGCTGTTAATATTGCAGTTGTGAGGCTCGACTTGACGGCCGGCCTCCATTCACGGTTAAATCCGGACTCCTACATTTCTTATAGTGGTATCATTGAATGCAATTTTGAAACTGCTTTGGCATTTGTTGCGTGGTTCGTTTGTACTTGAGTGGTTGTTTGTGGTATTTGTTGAATTGTATAACCGATAGTAACATACGTCACGTCAGACTAGGTTCGCACGGAAATCGAGGCAACGGCTAGATATTATGCGTGCACAATTCCTGAGGAGCCTGTCAGGACTCCACAGTGCACTGCACAGAATTCGAGGCAGATATTGATACCAGATAGATGTCAATTTAGCTCGAGTCGAGCTAATCCGTGTATGACAACGATAGGCTACCTGTTTGTAAACGTCATTAGCTTGCATTTCATTAGTTTGACCAACTTCCAATCTATAGGGTTTTATAATACCCTTATCATGGTCCATCTATTTAGCTCGAGTCGAGCTAAATGGTACTTCAGCTACGAGTTTCATCAACACAAAACTGTATAGCTAAGAACTTCATCTAGCTACAATTTTTATCATGATGTGGTGAATCCTCACTCCGACTAGTTGTCTGTTTAGCTCGACTCGAGCTAATCCGTGGATGTCAAAAAGGGCTATTTCAACTCAACCGTAGTAATCCTGAATTACACTACACTAAATAGGTAGATTAGTGTTAGATAATTATAAGATTTGAAAATATTATAGATTTTTACTCTCGACAAAAAAAATTACCAAAGACATTGATTCCAATACTATTGAAAGATCCCCATCTTGACCAATATAGAGGGTAAAAAAATTGGTAAACAGTAAAAACTTACAACATGTTTATGTAAATTAGTGTATCTAACACTAATCTACCTATTTAGTGTAGTTGACCAACTTCCAACCTACTGCGGTTACATAATACCGTTCTTGTGGTCACTCAATTTAGCTCGAGTCGAGCTAAATGGTACTCCACGTACGAGTATCATTGAGAGATAAACTGAAAAGCTACGAACTACTCTTGATACAGTTTTTATATCATGATGCGGTGACTTAGGTTACCCCTAAACCCAAAATTAGGCGATATTTTCCTGTCGACGACATGACTTGTACAATTAGCTCGAATCGAGCTAATTTGCTCTGTATGGCCGATATCTTTTCATTGTCGATGATTGATGATAGTTCTCTTGAATTCTGTCAGAAGTTTTAATACAGACAGGTTTAGGCCTGTAGCCTCCTGACTATTGTTTAGCTCAATTCGAGCTAATTTGACATTATAAACTATCTGCGAGTTATGCTCGTCTACTAATTATTTTAAATCACATGTCTACTCACACGTAGACTTATCTGAGTGGCAATCTCGTGTCCGGAATGTATTTTGAATACGTTATATCTTATTTAGTACTGTAATGTCAGTGTTAAGCTCTTTAGCTCGAGTTGAGCTAATTCAAGTTCAGGTTGTACACGGTTTATTTGAAATTATAGAGCGGAGCGTTGTATTGCAAGCATTGATTTAATCAGTTTATATGATAATTGAAGTGGTGGATCATCTTTTTTGACATGTGATTACTCACTTCGTTTTGTCGTTGCCTTGTAGATATATTTCCCAGTCAACATATTGGTCCTGCAGTTCTTGCGAACATTCTCTTATGGAGTCGAGTGCATCTGATGGCGAATTGGATTTTAACTGTGTTTCATCTGAGGTATTGCATCTGTCCTGAACCTTTTATTTCATTCATGTTATGTAATAATCCATAGTTCGTTTGCCTAAGTGACTGAGACATCATTGTGTTCGGTGTAACAGGAGTTGGATGTCCCACCTGAGTTGGTTCTCCCACCTGAGTTGGTTCTGCCGGACGAGTTGAAGGATTGCCCGGGACTTCCGAGGAACAAGTGGATTACCAAATTTGTAACGCTACTCAACAATGGATTGGATATTGTAGAAGAAGGTATTTGTCAGAGCGTGGACTCCGACTTTGTACTTGAGAATGACGAGCGGTTAGGTGAAGACCAAGTAGCCGTGCAGATCATGAAGTGTGTGAATGTGGACGTCATTCCTGCAAATACCATATTCGAAACTAGAAAATGGCAACTTACCCATGCTATATGTGAGGGATGGTCACTTCATGATCATTTACGTCGGGACCAATACAATGCTGTTGTTTATGCCCGTGATCATTTGAAGAGGAAGGGGGTTCGGCCGTATTAGTTGGGACTAAGAAATGCTCGCGTTGTGAAGACCAAGAGAGAGGAGGAGCTGCTCACTTTGGAGTCCGTCAACTTGGTTGCAAGTAAGATATGCTGGAATAAAAACTATTGCTAGCCTTTCCCTCGGGAGAAAATTATTGCTCTTCGGAAGCAGATGTAGGAGTCCTCACATTTTAAATTCAAGGCTCACTTTAAGATGGATGTCCACTATCGGTTTCACCAGTCAGCGGACGGGAAGATGATGATGACCACTGAAGGCATCGATGTTTGCGCGCGGGCATGGCAACATATAACAGGAGTCCCCCCTGCTACCTTCTACAGGAAAAAAGCCGAAGCTGCAGCAGGGCTGCGTGCTCAACATCATGGCAATGTCGGTCAAAAGAAACCTCATCTGCATGTAAAGCAAGCTGCTTCCACTCTAAAGACATTGATAGACAATATTGTTGATCATATGCCTCACAAAGCGAAGATGCTTACGACTGGTGTGTAAGTGGTGTCGCGGTCCTTGCCATCGTCTTTCAAATGGAAGGATGCAATTCCTGAGATTAATGACATTAATGAGAGTTTGGGCTTGAAATGCATCGCGCAGAGCACCCTTAGCAAGATCAGGAAGGCCAAATTCTCGGAGTACTCAAAGAAGGCACCTGGTGATAATTTCGCTCGTTACTCTACATGTGACAGGAATGAGTCAATGATCAAGTCAATGGTGTCAGGATCATCTGAAGAGAATATGTGGATAAAGAAGTTCAAACACCATCTAGATCAACAGCAGGCTCATCGCGAGTACTATTACATAAATTGTTCCTTGTCAATCCAGAGACCGAGGGATGTTCTTTGCATAATTCATGACAAGATGGACCATGCGAAGACCGCGTGCCTTTTGTTTTCGCATAAGACAAAAGCAAACGATGCGTTGATAAAACTTCCAATTCCTGTCATGGGCATGATTGCGCACATGCATAGCGATGTTCAGTATGCTCACTACGGGCTGGATATTTATGTTCAGTATGTTCAGTATGCTCACTACCAGTGATTGCAGTCACACGGTTGGTTCAATATTGAAGCTTCTTCGAGACCTTGAAGGCGTTCCCATATCGTCTTCAAAATCACTACTTGCTGGTTCTGGGTCGCACCCTCTATTTGAAACTGTGCTATTTGGAAAAGAAGCCTGTTAGAACTCTCTTCTTCCAGAAGGTGATATCTCAGGGGTGGCGGAGCCTTTACCTCCTGTCCTGCATGTGCAACTTGACAACGCGGCTTCTGACAACAAGAACCAGTTCATGTTTTGTTTCTGGTCTCTTCTAGTGCACATTGGTGTGTTTTGTGAGATATATGTCAATTTCTTGTTGGTGGGACACACGCATGAAGATATTGACGCTCTCTTCGGACGTTGGAGCATGATTTTGAAAGAAAACGACTTTCTGACAATTCCATTGCTGATGAAGTCATTCATGGACGCAGAGGCACTGCCAGTCATTCCCCATTTGGTAGAGGAAATTCCATACTTCAAGGGTTACATCAAAGACTACATTGCCTCAAGAGAGGAAATTCTTGTTGGACATTCAGAAGGCCAACAGTTTAAATTTTACAAGCACGATAATAGATGGCCCATGATGCAGTACAAGATGTTATGTATAGACAGTGAGTGGCTTTCCTCTACCAATGGAGGTATAAAATTGTGGAAGCAAGATGCAAGTACTAGAAAGCCGTTGTTGCCCATAGGTGAGATGAAACCTTTGGTTCCAATTCCTATGAAGAACCGCGATGAGTTTGTTAAAGGAATTGGGGGTTTCATTAAGATGTGGGAGACTTCATGTTTGGAAGACATATCGGGAGAGTATCGACGGCGGCACGATGCGGTTATACGCTATTGGCGGGCTGTTAAACTTGCGTTGGTGGAGCCTATGGAAGTGTCTTCTTCATTGAAGAACGGGTGTTGGCCTTTAACTCGAGTACCTGTGACATGAGAATTCCTAAACACAGGCCAATTACGCGAGGAATTTGCGCGTGATCCGCATTTCATTGTCCGCTTGTGCGACAGACCAAGGGAGTCGTTCCGTATTGGTTGGGATGTTTTTGCCGGGTATTTCTTAGCCGTACGCCCTGCTGATGGAGATATTCGACCTTTCTGGATTGCTAGGGCTTTGTCCGATTTTGATGTCGATCACAATCATCCAAGGTGTATTCAAATCCAATATTTTAAACCTACAATTAAACGCGAACAATGTCGTACAAGAGACCTATGTCGGTTGGGATACGAAGAACACTTTCAAATGGAAAGTTGATGATAGCCACATCCCGGAATGGCTTCATGGTGGTGCTATTTTTTCATCATGGAAATCAAGTGCAAAACCTGGCTCTCGCCGTCCGGTTATCTCAATATCAGACCGGCAGATCGTCATCATCAAAGAGAGCATTGAGCGATTTAATAGGGAAGACGAGTAGAATGACAGTTACTAGTTTATCTTATCTGGTTTTGCAATTTAGCTCTGGTCGAGCTAAATGAGCAAATCTCCAAAATCATCGATATTCACTTGGTTACACCCTTCTCAGCCGATGATATCCTCTTAGAATTGCATGTAGAAGCCCTCTTTTCCATTCATTAGTAGCGGCTGATTTTAGCAATTACTTGGAACGTTGTGCCTTAAAACCCTAACTATTGAGCTAATTGGTTTTCTAGAGTTTTTATTGACTCCCATTTTAATCGACTTTCTTGTTTTATTGAGTTGTTTGTGCAAATTTTGGTTCTCTGAAAGTGTTCTGATGATTGCAAATATAGTCTTGATATTCACTTTAGCTCGCGAACACCAGCTTTTTGATAACTTTGGATGTTGAAATTAAGGTCGATGGAGTTTTTGATAATTTGAATATCCCCATTATAACGAAATATGTGTTAGAGGACTTCTGCGTCTTGTGAAGAGACAACAATTTCCTTATCGTGCAGCGTGATTTAGAATCCACACATTCAAGCAGTTTTGAACAGAGTCATAGTTTTCTTTAAAGGGATAGCCTGATTTTTCTTGATTATCTTGATTTAGAGTTTCGTTGCCAATGGCAGCAACCATGACAGCATCCGAGAATAAAACAACGTGAGAAGAAAGCTCTGCTGATCAGCCGTGAAAAAAGCTTTGGGAGAACGAAACGATGTATGTAATTCATAATGTTTAAAAAAATTAAAGTACAATGTTTGCTGTATTTTATTGCATTCAATCAATTGAAACGTTTTAGAAAAAACAATCAAATGTATGAAAAGATGCAATGAACAAGTTCAAAATATTTTAAATACATTAAATCATGCAAGAAAACAATGAAGTCATCACACACGATAGAATGTAATTAAATTGCTTAAAAGTTGTGAATTACATTTGTCATTATTTAACGTCACTCACTAGAATATTAGAATGCGCCCTGACCTGTAAATGGAGTTCATTTTGACTTACTATTAATATAAGTTATATGCTTACTACTACAGTGAACAATACATAGATACACTCGGGGAAGTAACTTAGTTAGTGTAAATTTTGGATACATTTGACCGTAAAAAGGTTATTTAAAAGGGGGCCATGAAACAATTGGAATATACTACTATCTGTATTATGTTTAGGGTATATTCTACGTATATTCCACATAAATTCCAAAAATATTCCTAAATTGGTTCTATCACACCCTATATTACTTTTACAAATTTATAAATTTTATCTCAAATGAATACAATGTTCAATAATTCAAGTCCTTCACTACGCCAGAGTTCAATTGATAGTAGTGCAATACTGAACTTGCAAAAATGAGGTCATAGATTTTTAAATCACGACAATCGTTAGAAGTCACCGTGTTTTGGAATATCTACTTTACAATTATTCTTAAGAAGTCCTACTCAACTACGTCATTAAAATTTTGTAATGATCAAATGTAGACTGAATTTTTTATTTTAACTTTCAAAATTTATAATTAAACATCGGTGATAGAATTAGTAAATTCTACCGTACGGATGGAATCTAGAAGTCAAAATAGTGAACTTCTATTTCTATAAAAAATAAATATTATTCTTAGTTATAAATAGTAGTTTCTGATGATGTTTACCGATATGTTCAATAGTTACCTCGGGGGAGTGAATGTCGAGAATTTTGATAACTATATGAGAACAAATCTTGGGTGTGCTTTTTTCATTTATGATAAAAATAATAAGTTTATAGAAGTAATATAGGGTGTTTTAAAACTATTTAGAGAATATTCTAGGGATATTTTTAGAATATACCATAACTAAATTATGAATACTAGAATATGCAAAATTAATTCGTAGCCCTCGATTAAATACCCTAATACCGCTCATGAAATTTACAGGAAGTTCCCTCCCCGAGGTGGTTATTTTATTGTCAACTACATTTGTACTTTCGACAAAACTAACAAAGTGCAGTTTGAATAATATCATTATTATGATCTACAATTTAACATAGAGCAATGTCTCACTGTAGAATTTTCCGTTTCCAATGTTCTTGTTACATAGGGATGGAATCTATATTTGAATGAAGTATTCAAATATTGTATAGAAATCTATTGTTGTCGCGTATATATTCAGTAAGCTTTCTTCGTCCACAATTGTAAAGTCCACTGAACTTCGTGGACGATGCGATTTTTTAGTGGATGAGAAACGACGGTTCAAAATTCTCCCTTGTTCTTCCCGCCACATCGATTCCGCCTTATTGTCTATAAATCTTGAAGTGCAACTGAAATATTCCTTTTCTTGTTTCTTTGCGTGCTCATGCTCCTCCGTTTGCACACTCCACCACACCGGTTCTTGTACTCTCGCATGGTCGAAGGGAGGATTTTCTTTTGCTTAGGCTTTGAGGAGACTGTGTGTAATTGCGGGTTGAGGCTGTAGAATCGTGTCAAGAGGTGCTGTGTCCGCGACATATTCCAGTAAGAAATCACTACATATCCAGAACTTCAAGTTCTAGGATTAGCGCGCATGATTTAGATAGGGTTCATTTTCAATTGCATCTCATATTGTTATGTTATTGTAATTATTCGGATGGCGCCTTCTTTTCCACAATTGTATTTGGCGTAGCTTTCATTTGTAATCCACAGTGCAGTTACTGTTGCTTCAATTCGAAATGCAGAATGTACATGCCGTTGCATCCCGATATTGTCGCCGTAAATTCCGGGACATATAAGATTGACTTGACCTGAATATCTCGCCTCGTACAGGAGGGAGAGCCATCCTCCAGTTTAGGTCGAGTCGACCTAATTGGCACCAATGTTACCTACATTTAGCCTTGTACTAGAGCGGTTTACATCTTCCGGTTTAGGTCGACTCGACTTGATTTGCACCAACGTTACTTGTATTTCGCTTTGTACTGGAGCGAGAGTGATCCTCTAGTTTAGGTCAACTCGACCTAATTGGCACCAACGTTACCTACATTAAGTCTTGTACTGGAGCGATATTCATCTTCCTCTTTAGGTCGATTCGACCTAATTTGCACCAACGTTACCTGCAACTAGCCCTCTACTGGAGCAAGAATGATCCTCTAGTTTAGGTCGACTCGACCTAATTTACACCAACGTTACCATATTGTAGCCTGGTATTGGAGCGAGATCCATCTTCAGGTTTAGGTCGACTCGACCTAAATCAAACGAGTACTCTAGACTTAATCACTTGACTTCTTGTGGTCTATTCACGTCGGGTCGAGCTGAACTCCGTAGATGGCACATAATGTGATAATTTAAATTCAGGTCAAATCGATCTAAAGTATATCAAGCCCTTCCTTTATGTAAACATTCTATATTGTATTCCCTGCCATCTGTTCTCCTTAATTTAGCTCGAGGCGACCTCAATCAAGAGGACACTTAAATCTCATATGAGCGATTCCTTTCTATATGGGTCTGCATCCACATTTGAGGTCGACTCGATCTAAACTACCCTGGATAGTTATCTTCTGTTGAAAACCTAGCTGTGAATCATATCTCTCACCCCAAATTTCAACTCAGCTTACATCGACCTCAACTGCGGTACCCTTCCTCGTACGTACATGAAGTAACCGGATGGTGGAGGAAATTCTTCAGATCAAGTTAGCTCAATGTGACCTAAATTGAGATGATAATCAAATCTATGTCTCGACAGATCTGGATTGATGCAATTTAGGTCTGGAAGACCTAAATTGAGACATAGTCGACCTAAACGAAATCTGATGATTGACCATAGCCTTACGCTCGGGACGCCAGGAGTATCCACCCTTTAACTTCCGAAACTCTCTAGTTCCGTATGTACATCTTCCGAATCCCTCTTGTGATTTAGCTTGCCTTCAGCTAATCAAGCATATGGGGAGCCATCTCCAATGTACTATATTCTAACTTGAGGGCTTGCTATCGTTCAAGTATCTTCAGGTCTTCTACTGGTGCCATGGACCCTGCTCGCATGTCGATTGCTGGAATCGACTCCTCGGACGATGAAGCTGAGGCCCAACACACACTCGACGTCGAGGTTCCGGATTGTGAAGGCATTCCGCGACGTCAGTGGAATACTCAGTGTGTAGCTCTGTTCAATGACGACGGCTTGCATGTTGGGGACGGAACTTGTCATAGTGTCAGCTTAGACCTTGTCCTCGGTGCGAACACACCACTTGGAGACTCTCACGTTGTTGTTCACATAGTCCGCAGTCACTCTGAGGTAGACATCCCCCGCGAGTGGAGGTACTCGTTGCGGGCTTGGCCGATTCGGCTTGTCCATATCAATGGAGCTAGCCTCCATAATCATGAAATTTGCAACAACTACAACCGTCGCCAAGCTAGTCTCACACAGCCTTCTTCCGCTAGGTCGTCAAAATATACCAGTACAGTGAGGAATCTGCCCCGGGAGACTTTCGTCAAATCGCAGCAATTCCTCACTCAAGACTCTATCAACTCCATCTCTAGCAAAGTTTGATGCAGCAAGAATTGCGTTCAACCCTTTCCGAGGGATAAGATTCGTGCCTTCAGCAAACATATGTATCAGGGAACCTCTTTCCAGTTCAGATTCCACATGAAGATGGACATCCACAGGCAGATTCACTGTGATTCTCAAAACCGGAGGGTGGTGACTATCGGAGAAATTGATGTTTGCGTGCAAGCATCGATGCATATTGCAGGTGTCCCAGAAGCAACATTCTACCGTAACCAAGTGTACGCGGTGCAGGGGCGGAAAGCGCATCCTCATGGAAATTAGGGAATCAGGAAGCTTTGTAATCACACTGTTCAAGCCACCGCAACGCTGCGATGTATTCTAGAGAAATCCGCGGACCACATGCCCCACCGTACGAGGACGCTCAAATCCGGGGAGAAGGTCGTTTCCATGATTTTTCCGGCAACTTTTAAGTGGAAAGACACCATTCCCGAACTGAACAAGGTGAATGCAGCGTTTGGGTTGAAGGATGTCTCACCTTCCAACTTCAGCAAGATTAGGACATCCACCTTCAGTGAGTTCGACGCAAAGAAACCAGGTGACAATTTCGCTCAGTGCGCAACGTGCGACAAATATCATTCTCTTAGGAGGGGATTAATAGTTGGATCCCAACAAGCATTGCTCTGGGCTAAGAGATTAGACAAGCATTTGGCTCTTGTGCGTGCGCACCGAGAGTTGTATTACGCCAATCGCACCCGATCCTTCAACTTCCCCCACGAGTGTCTCACAATCATGCATGACAAGATGGACCACGCGAAAACGGCTTCTCCGGTTTTCTCCCACAAGAGCAAAGAGATTGATGGCTTTGTGAAGTTGCCCATTTCCGTTACTGGTATGCTTGCACATGGCCACGCCGATGTGCGCTATGCGCATTACGGCCTGGATCTATTTTCGCACGATTCCAATTACTTTATCGGCTCAATGGCCAGGTTGTTGCGGGATCTAGAGTTGCCTCCTAAGTTTGCATCTCGGGAATTGTTTGTGGGATCAAGGTCATCTCCATTGTTTGATGTTGTGCTTAAGGGGGCAGAGACTTGTGAACCATCGTTGCGTCCTACCGCTGGAACCTCTCCTCTAGCGACTCCTTTGCCGCTCGTTCTCCATGTGCAAATGGACAATGCTACCGGGGACAACAAGAATAGATATGTTTTTTTTTTGGTCTCTTCTCGTTGCAAAAAAAATATTTCGTGAAGTATATGTTAATTTTATGCTGGTGGGTCACACCCACGACGACATCGATGCGTTGTTTGGAAGGTGGAGCATGTTGTTGCGGAAGGAAAACTTTCCTACGATTCCTTTGCTCATGAAGTCCTTCATGGACGTGGAATCTATCCTCACTATCCCACACCTCGTCGAAGAAGTGCCCGATTTCAAAAGATTCATCGAAGGCAATATTATGGAAGGAGACGAAGCACTCGTAGGACACACCAAGGCACAACAATTTAAGTTCTACCTTGACTCTACTGGTTGTCCGGTGTTGAAGTACAAGATGTTTTGCACGGACTTAGACTGGTTGCCCAAAGAAAGTGGAGGGATCAAATTGTGGAAGGAGGATTTGGAAGGTAGGAGTTTGTGGCCCCGTGGAGTGCCAATTCTTGTTGAGCAGCATCCGATGAGGAACGTGGAAGACATCTCGAAAGGTATATCTGGATTTATCAAATACTGGGAGAATTTGTGCAATGAGGACATCACCGGGGAATTCAGAAGACGCTATGAGCACTTGATTCATTATTGGCGGGCTGTGAATGTAGCGCTTCAAGAGCCTCCACAACCGTCCTATGTTCTGAAAGACGGCTTCTGGCCCACATCTCAGGTTGAAGCGATTGTGGAGGATCAATACGCAGAAGATATTGACATTCGGGAAGAGTTTGCAGAGGATGACATTTACGTTGGGCAGATGCGGGGTCGTCCATTGCCATCATTCAGGGTGGGTCGAGACCTTTACAAAGGCTACTTTGTTGCAATCCGACCAGGTGATGGTGACACTCGGCCAGTTTGGATTGCGAGGGTGTTGTCTGATCCTAACTGTAACCCTGAAAGACCAAACTGTATCCTCATTCAGTACTTTCGTCCAACATCAAGGGATCAAAATGTCCAGGACTACTACACTGGATGGGACACCACAAGAGGTTTGCGTTGGAAGGTTGATGAAACGGAACCTCCACTTTGGGAAGAGACAAATGCTTTGATGACAGCATGGAAGTCGAGGATCAAACGAGGTACTGAGAGTGCATGATCAAAATTCCATCAGCTCAGATCGAAGTCATTAACCTAAGTTTGGCTTTGTATAATTCTACTTAAGCGGCTGTTGATTGGAGGCGATGGAGAATATGGCTTGCTTGCTACCTCTATGTGATAGTTCGTACTTGACTACTCTTGTGATAGTTTGTGCTTTGATGTAAGCGATATAGAGTCTATACTATGACTAGTTCATTAGACGTTGTAGATTTCTTTTCACTTATTTCTCATTTTATATTTGCGTGTTTTACTTTGAAGTTGAAGATTTCCATTTCAAAGACTAAGTGTTTTGATTTTGAATATAACTACAGGTTGCAAGTGCAATGTCTATATTTTATTAATAAAATAACTTTTACATCGTACGTTCACTTCTTTGTATATTTGATCCGTTTTCCTTCAAAGATTAACTGTATGTGTTTGATTTTAAAAACAAGTACATATAAAAGGTTTAGTGGTTAAGACCACTGTTTTTTTGTTAGTGCGTTAAGCACTTGTCACAATTTAGGGTACGGGGCTGGTTGGTTGTTACAAATTTCCTGCCTGCCGAGGCTCACTTAGCAGCACCAAGTCATGCATATCTCATATCCGCTCAAACGAATTCAACGGGAATCAAACCCGGACCACCTATATGAGATAAACACCCACTCACAACCAACCATTGAGCTCATGACTTGGTGTCCAGGAGATGAGAAACCAGTCCCTTATACATAAGCATTATTATTATTTAAAATGGTACTATATTAGTTTCGAATCGACCGTTCTTTTCATGACTCTCATTTTAATGGGAACTCCTCCTTTCAACTAGGAGCGATCATTCTTTCGGTAACTCTGATGTTAATGGAAATTCCAACTTCCATAGGATATATGTACTAACTATCCACCTAAATTGACAACCCATTTAGATTCAATCCTCCCCCTTGAAAATGAGAGATATGATTTTGAGAGGTCCCTATTCTCTCATTTTAATGAATATTATGTTTGATTAAGATTCAACGTCCTTCTCAGAGGATGATATTGAGTCTCATGCTACCTTCTTGACGCCGAGGGCAACAGTGGTCTCCTCGGAGGCCTCTGAATCCACTTGACATGTCGCTCGTCGTCTTGATGCGCTGGTCATCAACTTCTCAGACATAGCCATTCTATCGGATAATCATTGCGTTCCCTCCCGTGGTCGTGCTGCGTCCGTATCTCATGGTTGTGGAGTTGGTCGGTCTTCTTTTGCCCTGCAACATAGGGGGGCTGCAATTGGGCGGGCTTCTTCTCTGCCGCCAATAGATGGCTCTCATCAGCCCAGATTCGTGGCCGTGCCTAGTGCCCCCGCAGTTTAAAGATCTCTATTGGCAAATCATGCCGAAAGCGATCTCTCACGCGACTCGGAGGGTTGTGTTCAGCAAACGTCGGCAGTAGACGATCAGTACCGATTTAGCTCAAGTCAAGTTAAACGTTGCTTTGGATAGCCTCGTTGCCCAAGCGGTTGACAACGCAGTGTCGCTTGACAATTCGTGTGCGGATTCCAATAGCATTGATGATGGCCCAACCCGTGGAGAGCTGCATACGAAGTGTGTTCACGATGAGGCTAGGCCAAAATTGAAAAGAGACGATGATGTTCAGCTGGGCCAAGAGCACTTGTTACGAGAAGAGGAGACATCTGATAGTTCCGACAGATCCGACAACGAGGTGGGCGACGAAGATGACGGCAATAATTTTCACGATCTTGAGGTTATGAATTTGGGGAATGGGATTGAGAATGCCCCATTGGCCCCTTAGAAAAATTTGATTGATCCAACGGTCCCTACGCCTGTTGAGACGGCTGCAAGCGTTCGCCCACTGAATGAGACCCATCAACCACCTCGTGTTGCGAGGGGGTGTCGCGGTCCAATCATTCTCAATCACTGTTGGCTGTCTATTGCAAGCTTCAGCATTTTGCAAGGTAACACTCCCTTGTTTTAATACCATTTGCTATTGTCACTTGCTTTCTTGCTGCAGGTAAGACAATCCGAACAACCTATAACGCATACTTCTCTTGAACAACCTATAACGCGTATTTTGCCTAGTCTAATGAGATCCAAGCCCAAGTGGTTGAATGTGGTGTTGGAGTTGAACGGGGTCATGTGTCACACTGTCCTATTGTCTGAGGCGCCCGCAGAGTTCTTTCGTTTTCAGGAGCGATTCCCTCCCGTTATTCCCACCACAGTCTCAACTTTAGTTGCCGACACAGTCGTCTACAGTCGTCATGGGCTGCCCTGGTTCCTGTAGTTTTTATCCATTTTTGCCTATATCCATGTATGGAGTACAATGCATCGGAAAGTTGTGGCCGGTCAATTTTCCTTTTTGTTCACTAAGACCAAGACCGCCCCTCAAGTCGTCTTGGCTTCCAACTAGTGAGATAGTGTGTTCCTGAAGAATTACTCGAAGGCCATATACCCCGACACAAAAGTTTCCATCCTCCTAAAATACTCGCGGCGCCGTATACCATAGGAGAGATGTCAATTTCAATGACCATAATTTGCTTATTATCAACAGCCATCCTAAGAGTTGCTTAGTGGTCCTACTGTGAACACTATTTTTCCTGATCCCTAGAATCATTCACATCCAAAGGCATCAATGGATTCGTACTTATGCAGAAAGTTAGGAGAGTTGATTATGTCCGTGCATCTGAATGGTCCCGAGAGGTTCCATGAAACAATGCGTCGCCGTAGACCCACGCATAATGACACGTCTAATTTCTTAAGGCGTCATCTTTTGTGTTTCTAGAATCATGAGCTCATCAACCGAAAGAAATTGCCGTTCATACTTTAATTTTTGGAATTTTTTGAAATTTCTCCAAGTATTTAATATTGATGAATTGTCATTCTTGAATTTGAAGACAGTCTAAGGAATGTTTGGTGAATTCACCCTCAATTCACGTGAGTAAATGTGTGCCTATATAGTGCACCACTTTCTTTGCTAATTCATACGACTTTGACGTACTAACTCCACAATGACACACTAACTTTTTGATATCAAACTTCTACACACCTACTTTTACTATTTCACAACTAAATGGACACAATGGAGTAAAAGAAAGAGAGCTTCAATTCTACACTAACCATCTACAAGCGTGTGACCATTAACAATGTGGTGTTTTGATAGGCTCAAGTCCTCCCCTTATAAACTAAACTAATAATTGGAAATACTATTCCTCCCTGCCAACTCTAATAAACCTTTGTTTCACCTACCAACTATTATTAATAAAATTTGTATTATTCTACAACTAGTTTGATTAACTTTTATTTGACTGGTTAAAGAGATCAATAATGTCATTCATCTATTTATGAATAAATCTAGATAATAAAGTCAAGGTCGTTCAGCACCTTCCACCAATCCCTTCAATAATACAACTGGATGGTGATCAAATGCTGAAAAGAGTCAACGGTAAGTCTGTTTTTACTCGTACTTATTGTTGATCTTTAATAACGTGCTAAATATAGCCTTAATTGGAAATTTAAATTCACCAATGACTTTAGAAGGCCCACATTAATTTTGAGAGTCCCTATTTTGATAAAAATGGTAAAACTTTTGTTTTTCCTTTGTTGGAGTTACAGGCCGAAATTATGCCATCCAGTAAAAAGTACTTTTGACTTAGTTGACTTCAACATTGGATCCTTGAGGTTCAAATCACTAAAATAGCCTTTAGAAACACCCCATTTTAGCTCTTAAATCGTCTTGGGCAGACTAGGTAAATTCAACTGTTCGATCCAATGACGGTAAGTTTTTTTCCTTTTTAGATTAAAGTAGCTCCCTAACTCCAATAGTCTTCAAATTTTACCACAAAGTATAAGTTACTCTAGAGACCCATTTTCAATTTTTGTGTTAATTTTAGAGTCCTTCAATTATTTTTTCTATAAGTTTCTAGGTCCTAATCACTACATATACAATATAAAATACCTATTGACAAATTTCTGAAAACATCTATAATCCTTTTGGAGTCTACCTAAGACTTTAAGTACTTTTGTGAGTTTTTTTTAAGAATTTTTTTAATACTATAATTATTCTTATAATTAACTAACTTACATATTGTCAAACTAAAGTAATTCTTACTATCTATTTTCTTCTATATTTTAATTCCTATTACATAGTGATATTAGAGGGCATCCCCTCATATAATAACATATCTTGGTTCTCTACAATTTCAACCTTTTAACAACTATTAATAGTTTTCCACATAGAAAATTACTTATATTATGATATTTTTACCAATTAATTAAAAAATAAAAAATAAAAAAATTATTTGGTTATTCCATCCTAAATTCCATTATTTCTACTAATCTATTTAAAATAATAAACATATAAAAAATCTAAAAAAACCTAAAAATTAACTATTGTACACACCAAGGGCCGAATTGGTATCCCATAGACTCTAAAGCAATGGAAGCTGGCAATCTCTTTCGGAACCCATTGGTCATAGTCATTGTAGATTTAGCTCGAGTCAAGCTAAATGGAACTTTGTCAATGACAGTCGTTGGTGTTACTATGTGTTTTGGGGCACACACTAGCCTTGAACCATCAAGGTCATTGGTTGTGACTCATCATCTGCTTCGGCGATCTACTGAGAAGCGGTATAGAGATGACGCGTTTTTGGAAGGAGTCAAGGCTAGATCTTCTAAATATTGTTGTAGTAAGGAAGTTTCATCCACCTATAAGGATCACGGGATGGATTCCGCTGCTTGTTCACGTAGTGCTGTGTAGATAGTACTAGGCTCATCCCTTCGAGGTCTACATTTACACCAGTACTTTGTTTTTGGACATACCTATCAATAAAATTCTCTCTATGAGGATCACACACATTGGTTTGGTCATTGTTCAATTGGTCATATTTTCTTTTTATTTTGAGAGTATTCTTCCATTTTGATAATAGTCTGATTATTTGATAATAAATCTTGTTAGATGCCTTCTGAATGGAGGCCTACAAAATTACCATATTCTCTATATATTCCCATTATAACAAAATAAGTGTTTCATTAGAACCAGTATAAGACTCCAATATTCCATGCTCTCCAGTTCTTTAATCTTTGATTACCCTCCAAATGAGAAGTCATCTCCGTCATCGTCATTAAAATTTATAGCAGCTCACTTAAAGAAGAGTTCGAATGTTGATACTTTAGCTTCCATAATGATAGATCTCTTGTATACAACAATAGCAAAATCAATGTTCATCTTGAATGGAGTTCAAGTGTCTTCACCAACTAGTGAATACTTTTTTTTCATAAACAATTGGGTAAATTCACAGTATAACGAGCCAAGGAAACTATAACCAATGATTAATTTAACAGATTGTTAAAAAATAATTTTTATCATTTGAATTGATAATGCAATATAAGTTAGTAATTATGTATATTATATATCATTCTACAATATACTGAAGTTTGACAATGTTTGAGAAGTTATTGGTACTCCAAAACAACTAAAATATGGTCGTAACCAATCGTGAATAACAACTAAAATGTGCTAAAATTTTCATAATATGTCACAAAATTTCCTAAATTTTTCTAATATCTACATAATTTGAAAATATCATTTTCTAAGCACTCATCAAGAGTTGTTAGATTTGGGCAGGATATGCTTGTTTTAGAGTGAATGCACCCAATTACAAGTGGCAACTAGAATACAAGGTTTATCTCAAGTGGAGTTAAATAACATTCTTGTTCAAGACTTTGCCTTTCCCTAACATCTATCCATATTCACAACCTCTTCACTGATTGATTAAGTAGAAGATTCTTCACAATCAACTCAAATCAAGCAGAGTTCTTCATCCTGTCTAAAAGAATGGGAAACTACAAACTAAAGAGCCTATAAAGTCTAGCTCGAGTGAGTTGAAACGTCAATGATAGATGTTTTATACTTTCATACAACCAATATTATTATTTCTCTCATTGAAACAAATGGTAATTTAGCTTGAGTCAAGTTGAATCAAATTAACAAGGATTTTTAGGGTTATTTATTATTACCACTAATGCTTTGTTAGACTATTTACCACATGTTATTCTTTAAGAGAATGGGCGTTCTATAACATACAATTTGAAACAAACTAGGATGAGTCACTTTGCCTGTCATTTAAGTTAAATTCTATGTTTGTGATTTTTAGAGTTATTGTTTAGCTATGACGTTTGTCGCAACTATTTGGCAATATGTTTAAAGTAGTGTAAATACTATTTCATGAGAAAAATACGGCTTTACATTACAATAGTGAGACAAAAATTTGAATTTCATTGCATCTACTCAATTCATGTAGTTCAATTTGAATCGAGCTGCAAAACACATGTATATTGCTCATTTTCATTATTTACCAACAAATGATTTTTTAATTCAATTTCTCAATGGTATTTAAGTTTAGGTTGTTGACCCTTAATGACATACTAAGCCTTGCCGACTTATTTTTTTCGGAAGAATTTTGTTCATAACTTCTATTTGTTGAACCATATGAGGTTTATTAAATGGAAAAACAATTATCTTTTAAGCATCCATACTTTTAAAAATAGAACCAAAATAAGTCAAAAAGAGGATCATGTTTATAATGGAGTTTAAAGACATTTTAGGAATGGATATTAAAAAAGCTACATATGTCTTTTAAGGGTTAATTCATCTTGAAACAATTTGAATGGATGTAGAGTGAAATAAAGTTGTCTTGCAACGTTTTATTATAGAACATAGTGATGTGTATCATTTTTTAGCTTATTTTGAGGTGAATTACTAATGAGTTTAAATTTAACATAGGATTCATATATGAAGATAAGTCATTCAATACAACTCAAGTTATTTGGTAGTCATATTACTGTCAAGTTCAACGGATGACGACATCATGATTGTTTGAAGGCAAATAAATTTTAATCTTCTATGTGTGATTCCATCCCTATTCTAGCTGAATAATTGTTGAGTTCAAATGTAGCTTTTGCATTAAGATCATATTCATTACAATAACAAATACCAGACTGCATAAAAAAAAACTTAGATGCTTAGTACCCCTCAATACAAGCAAAAATTCATTTAATATAATGGAAATATACACATAATTTTTTAATTTTGAAAGGTTACATTTAGAAAGCATATTACAAAATTTATTATCAAATAAATAGATTACTCTCAAAATTGAGGAGAATCTTTTTAAAATAATTTTTTTTGATAATCAATCGCACGAAGTTGTGTGATCTTCCAAGAGAGAAATTTATTAATATTTAAAAAAAATCAAAGTATTAGTGTAAATGTAGACGTCAAGGATGACTCATACTAGCATCACCTACACATCACTACATGTATGACAAGCAGAATCCTCCCTATGTTCTTTGAGGGTGGCTAAAGTTTCTTCTCTTTGGCTATATTTAAAAAGAATAGACTCTTCCAATTCTTGTGACTAGTCATCCATAAACTGCTTCAGAGTTAACGACCTATGCAAACGATGAGTCACGCACAAAGGCTTAGATGGTTCAAGGTCTATGATCGACTCTGCAAGCTTAGAAGCTGAAGTGACTTCCCTATAAATGGATCCGTTTAGCTTAAACTTAGCTACATGGTCATTGACTTCCACCATGGAATTTTCAATAGGATGATCTTCTTTGATTATCTCAATGTTTTTTTTGGAAACATCTTATTATCCACAAATTCCCGTAAAACACGAGACTTAGACCGAGGACTTTTAAAGTTAGCTTTAACTCCATCAAATAGAAAAGGGAGCGTTGCCATTGTTTGCAAATGTGAACGTTAAAGGACTGTTTACAACTTTGTTTTCGTCATCATCTATATCCTCCTTTGTGTAATTAACGGCCAAGGCGTCATCCAGTGTAGGATAAGTTAACCATCATGTCCTTGGCTCTAGGAAATTTTTGGTTTCCTCACTTGTGATGAAAATTTCAGATATGAATGTCATTGGATGGGGACGTGACAACTCTGGCAAGTCGGCGCTTGCCAAGAGCGATCTAAACAATATAGCTACCAAACCCAACGGTTTGCGGCTCAAAACAAACAAAGAAATAGAACTGTATCACTAATGCAAAAGTATAAAACTCTAATTCAGAAGATTTGGATCCAAATAATAAACACGTATGAATTATGATTAGAGAATTCACAATCCATCAATATTGCATATTGAAGACCTAAAAGGCCAACCTCCTAAGGCAATTTTTGTCCAATGATAAATTTCTTAATTTAAAAGATCACTAAAATTATGTAGCCAAAAATTATATAACTACAGCTCTTTAGTGAAGTCAATACGGAAAAGTTATCGACTAACACCTGTTCCTTGAAAGCAATATTTACCGCTTATATGCGCATCAACGAGATTGCTAGCATGTGAGCCTAAGAGCAAAAGCTGAAGAGCCGGAGAGCCTAGGTTTTTTTGCGTTTTGTATGTGGCTTTTTTAAAAATACCTATGACTATAGGACTAGGGTCTAGGAGTTAAGATTGATTTAAAGTTAGGGTATAAGGGTCTATTACTCTAGATATTAAATATATTAAGTATAAATTTGAAAATTGATAAAAGACTAAGGAATTCAATAGACATTGAGCATGGGGAATTTAAAACCCGTAGTGAAAATAACAAATCCAAGATACCAACGAGTACAGTAGACAATGATGCATAGCATAATGCGAATAGAAAAATTTAAGTATAGTGGCCCCTCGGGGGGTTTACTTCCAAAAAATTACAAATGGCGTGCAAAAAAATATAGGGTCCAAATAAATCTTGGAAGGTAATTTTTATAAATGAATTACATTAATATAGGATGCTAAAAAATGATTACAAGAATAATTATGAGAATATTCTTGAAATATTACTTATTATAGTAAGAATTACTATTATTTCTAAGGGTACTTTTAAATACCCTTTTTTCACACATGATACGCAAAATATACTAAGAGTCACCTCCCTGAGAGTGGCCCTTTAGTCTCACTACTAGTCATAAGAATATAAATAAATACAAACCACACTCCACTATAAAGAATCATCACATGAGGCCTCATGTTAAGAAGATGATGTCCTAGACAAAGAATAAGAACTATGCGTGTCCAAAGACTCCGCATCTTCTACATCCATGAAGCGTGAAATACTCGTATCATTAGCTCCCTCGGTCATCTCGACGTCATCAATACTATGCTCTGCAAATGCCCTTGCAAGTAGCACCACGTACACACGGTGCTCAAACGGTTTCGGTGGACTTGGGAAGAATCCACGGGCAACAAAGAAAGGCTTGTGACGACGAGGGCACAATCCAATTAAAAGTCCGGAAAACATAGGAAATAGATTAGTACTTTCAGCTGCATGTAATTGATATCATCATGTGACAAGTAGATTTAAATCCAAACAAACTTACTCTGATGTCTTCTCTTCATTTGCATTGAAAAGAATTTGCATGGTGTCTGGATCATGAGAGCGCTTCGATGCCGAAGGCCGTGCAGATGAAGAGTTAGTCTTTGCACGCACTAGAGGAGCAATGAGTGCATCATAGATAGCTTTGTCCTCCTTGAAAGCCACAGTGTGACGGTTGACATTCATGCATGCATGAATCAAAGCGCCTGCCACACAAATAGAGAGTCTATAAGAACAATGTTCATGAAGAAAGAGAATGATGTCAACAAGATAGAATGAAATAAATGAAAATGGATAGACTTCAAGTAATCGATCATGGCATTGCAGTCAAAAAAATGTCTCTCCATTTAGAGCAAGCCTCAAGGAGAACTTGCCAAAAGTCTTTGCTCTTTTTGCACGGTCTAAGCTAGGGCATGCTTTTGTTCATTACCTAGTCGAATATAGTGATGTAGTTTTGTAGCCACTTGTCTAACCCAATGTCCACTCCGACCTCGGTCATAGACAGAACAAGATTGAAATTGAAGCTGGATCTCACCTTTCTCACCATAAGGATAACACAAATGTATACGATTCAAGTACACCCAATTCTTCCGTTCCACAAATCCATAAGATTTCGCCTAATTGAGAACAAATGACTTTTATGCCACGTTGTAAGGGTGGATGAGGCCCATCGCTCTATTGTCCTAAAGGTGGTTATCTGTATACTCAAAATGGCATCAAAATTGGTGGGTGAAAACCTATTCCAAGGAGGGACCTTGTTGGAAGAGTCAAATACAGAGGGGACGCGCAAGTCCTTTGGGTAGTCCACCAACATGAGGTCAACGGTGGCCTTTCCATTGCAGCGACCATTGAACATGCAATCCCAATCTCCGCGATGTTGTATCATATGTTTAGATAAGAAGCTATATGCATTAGAGAACTTGAAGATGTTTGTTTTAAGCAATTTAGGTTGTGGCAAGAAATCAAAGTTTGAAAGTAGAGCAATACCTTATCGAGGAATGTCAAAAGGTCTTGGACGGCGGGAGTGCTTGTTAATCCTCTGGTAAGAGTGTATCAAAGGACAAATTGAAGAAGAGTTCGTTGTTTTCTTAGTCCGCGTCATCTGCAACCTTGACAATGATGGCGATTTCCTTTTGCCACTCTTGTATGTAAGAGATGAGAGGAGATCCCCGTTTCTTGCCCACCTCCTTTGTTGCACGGTTTCTTTGAGCCACGGTGACCACTGTGGAGTCGTTTGTGTTGACAACAACATCCGCTTTCACCTTCTTCCCTTTGGCTATCTCAGCCTTCAAAAGCCGTAAAGGGTTTGTTCAGACTCCAGTATGTGTTTAAAACCACACTCCAAGTACCAGCCAACGCTACAAAGATGAGCTGAGGTCCACATCTTCATCTGGTATGAGCTAAACATATAGGTAGGGTTGAAATGATCACTCCAGGAGTATAGAAAGGGGGACAAATTGTCTTTGTTGATAGCAGTCTTTGGAATCAGCTCCAAAATAAATTACCTGCATGATAACATCATTTAAATTATATATGAACTCAACAACAAAATTTATGATTCAAAGAAAAAAAATATTATACATTTAGAAAACATACTGATAAATAACACGGTTGACCAACAACGGAGCATCAGCGTGTTTAGCAAAAACATCCGTCTTCTTAACCCCTAAAGGACCGGAGTGTTTTTCCTCCAAAAACACTCCAATGCTGCCATTTTTACTCCCCCATGCAAAAAATCCAAAAGAATGTTATTTTTTACCTTCTAACCGTAAGATCTTGTCCTAAACTATTTGAAAAACATACACAAAAAATTTCATTGGTTTTGACCGCACGGATTGCTAGATAATTGCGTTTGATGGAAAAAAACACCCCAAAAAAACACATGCCCGAAAAGTTCAGATGCGTTTGACCACATCTACATCAAAAAAACCTCACTACCGAAACTTGTCGCACTTCACTTTCACATTCTATATGATGTTACTTAGTTGTGTACCAATTTTCGTTGCGTTTGGAGATGTTTAGGATGTTGAATAACACCTTGCACTTGTTGGGGGTTTAAAAGTTCAGAAAAGACTATATGTTTTTGGAATTGCAATATTTTCGACTTTCTTTATTTAAAATACAAATCCGAGCGGTGAAACACAAGTGCATTCCACCCTCTACAAAATGGCGAAAAAAAATTTGAAAAAAAAATAAATCTCCAAATTTTAGAAGACATGTAGCACATTTTCTAAGAATTTTGGGGGTTAGGGGGGAAATAAAGGGTGGAGGAAGGGAATTGAAGTGCCAACCCATTCCAATGTTCATGACCCCACTAACTCTCAAGGTACACTGCCACGTGGCAGTCCTTCATTGAACGATTTTTAATTTTTATTTTTCAAAATTTTAAATAATATTTTTAATTTAAAATAATAATTTTCAGTTTAAAATAATAATTTTTTTAATAAAAAATAATTTTTTAATTTTTTAAATAATATTTTTAATTTAAAATAATAATTTTCAGTTTAAAATAATAATTTTTTTAATAAAAAATATTTTTTTAATTTTTTTAAAAATATTTTTTTTATTTTAAAAAAAAAAGTTATTTTTTAATTTTTTTATGAGCTTGGAAAACGGGGTGGTCTTCTGCCCCTACAGTCCACCCCATTTTCCACACACCGCCCATCTTGATGCCCCCCCCTAAAATTCAACTATTTCTCTACTGCCCCGCTGCCCTTTCTCCCGAAAAAAACACATTTCCCCTCATAACTTTCACATACAGTGTCGGAATTCAAAAAAAAAAGAATCCCCATTTTCGTGGCACATTGGGGAATCTACTATTAAATTTCCTTCAAAATTTGATTAACAATGTGTTCACCGGAACCTACCCGATTCTCTAAATGTCCTAGTTAGGACACTTGGTCCTTTAGGGGTTAAGAAACCTCTCTTCAAAATATCCAACAAGCCAATGTCCTAGAGCTTCATTCTCTACTTTTTGAGATAAGTGGAGATAGTATCAGCAACCGCATAATCAATGACCAAATAGTTGATGATAGCGATGGAGTTAAAGGTCTCGATGGCAACATCCATATACTGAAACGAACATAGTGGGAGGTCTAAGTAAATGTCGGAAAAAGAATGTAGTGATGATAAATGAAAATTGAATGACTGAAAGGACTCACCCTCGCATACCTACAAGCATTGTCTAGGCAAAGACTCTAAATCTCCTTACTCGCATTTGTGGGGAACTTGTGTGTGGCTCTTGTTCAAGGAGAACTATTCCACCAAACCAGCCACAAAATCTTCCTTTCGGTGGTGGCCTTAGACGTCAAAAGGATTTGTAGCTTTTCAAGTTGCATGCCCGGATCAAGTGAATTGCGAGCGTAGTGCTTCTTCAGCTGCACATCACGTATACATTAGAATGAACTTTGTACATTAAACATAACAATTGAAGAGGGGGCAAGTACATACCTCCTGCAAGACTGGATCACCATAAATCGGCTTTGCTATAGAAGTCATCTTCCGTAGCTTTGCCTTCAATTTCTTTGTTTTATCTTTAATGCCTTTCAACAATGCCATCTTCATGCCACTCTTGGATATATCTTCTTCGGACATATGCTCACAATACTTCCTAGCCTTGTTATTGCGTGCCTTTGCTATATCATGCTGAAAAATAAAGTAAGATAAAAGAATTAGGTAATGCAATTTGAAGGAAAAACTAGTAAAGCCAGGAGTGAATTTGACTTACTCAAAATATGAGTGTTGTAAAAGTATTGGCTACAAGATGGTACAACGATTCAGGTGCATAGGACTTTGCACGTTCAGAATCGGAAGTACTAATGATGCCCTTCAACTGCTCGACTGTCATTACTCCAAACTTGCAAACTTGGTGCAAATCGTGTACTAGGTTTGCCTTGACGTGGGAGTTCTCTATAGATTTGTAATAAGCAGATTAAACAAATGATGTATAGACAAATAGAATCAAACAAACTGAAAAAGCAATCAATAAAAAACGATGTTGTGTTGACTTATTTGTTGATGTTGTGCATGACTTGCATTACTGCGCTAATTTGACCTTTAGTATCTAGTACAATAGAGTCAACGGAGTGATGCCATTTTGCCTCCAGCGAGGGATTACGGGAGATGACATTAACTCACGCTTGAAGACAGTAGTTACCATTACAAACAAAGAACTTGACATTGCTCAAATGTTGAGTGATGGCTTATTGTGTAGGAACCCTTCAAGCGGTTGTCAATACTTCATCTATGCAAATTCCAGGCTTGGCGGTCTGCGTCGGAGAATTCATAGACTACATTTTGGTCGTCTGTCATTGATACGTAGAAACCTATAGTTCCTTCGCGGTAACCGTGAACGAAGTCATCTTCAAGCAACGATAAATCACAGTATAGCGTGGGTCTCACAATGGGCATATAGATCATGCACCAAAGAGGAATGGATATTTGGGAGTCTACGGTTGGTACAATTCGGAGCTGTTCAATTATCATAATGGAGTTGAGTCTCTTGATGGCTTGAGGTTGGTCCGTAGAAAGATTTGTAGCTATATTCAGAGACATTGAAAACATGAAGTAGATAAAACACGCCAAAATAAAATAAGTTTGCCCAAGGCAAATATGTTAGCATACAAATCTAGGCCAATCGTCAGCAGACTCGTCATCCATGTGGTAATGATCGCCGGCCTAATCCACAAAAGTTAGAAAGGGACACATCTAATGGTGGAATCGGTGAATACTCTATCATAACCCCATCACGGTCCGTGCATAGGAGAAATGATCTAGGCAAGGTGATGACCGGAAACAAGGGGAGAAACTAAAGAGGAGCAGAGAGAAACTGAAGAGGAAAAGTAGGAAAATACTTAGGCCGGAAGTGGGAATAAACCCTAAAGAATAGGTGGAAGCAAACGTGGGAAGGGACAAGAAAAAAAACTTGGGAGGAGAGGTGGGAACAAACTCGGGAGGAGACGTGGGAACAAATCCAATGAGAGACATAGATACTGACAGTGGACAAGAGGTAGGGATAGATACTAAAGGTCAAAAGAGATCACACAAAGGAGATGATGCGGACAGAATGTATATCCATTTGTTTAAATTTTTGCAATTCCAATGGTGTTTGATGTAATAAGGTAGACAATTATCGATTAGAAAACCATTAGGAGAAATTTGGGGTCCCAGAGGTGCTCTGTAAGACAACCTAAGTTAGGTGAACCGGCTGTCCAAACACCCCTCTCTATGGAAATCCATTGGTTCAGGTCGTTGCCCGTTGACAATGTCGGAAGCCGCAGTGCTGGCAGCGTCGATTGGCTCGACCCAGGGAACTGCATTGCTAGCACCATAGTAGTACCATTGGTGCCTACGTGTAAAGCGCACGGTTTTGCCTCAAATTTTCAACACGTGCCAAAGGCAAAGGCCCCTTTGCTACCTCAAATTTCTCCTAATGTTTGTAATAGGTTAATAATGGAGTTTTAACCCAATTGGTACTGTTTGCTCTCTAATAGGTAGTAGTTATACCATTGGGTAAATACCAGTAGGATAGGTATTTCCATTGGGTAGTTATCGGTGGAGAAATAAAATCCAATGGATAGTTATTTGCATGAAGTTAGTAGGATAGTGAGGCCTAACAGTTGCCAACGAAGTCTGAGGGTGGTCACTTAGGTGAGGATTTCCATTGGAGAGGTTGAACATTTAGAGGAGTGAATATATCCAGGCCGAGATTGTTATTTTTGAGGAATTAGTATGAAGTTTTATTATTCAGATTTTGTATCCAGTGGAAGTGGATTTGATTTGAGAAAGTGGAATAATACAAGTGGAAATTATTTTGAAACTGTGTGATTGTGGTGTGTGATTGATAAATTAAGTTGTCCCAGTGGTTGAATTTTGTGTGAAGAGTATAATCCCAATGGAGTGATGTGAAAGCCAGAGAATGAGTGTATGCCGTTGGAATTTATAACCTCAGGCGTATGTGTTGATTAGAGAGTGTTTACCTGATGGAGTGAAGATTGCCGGAGAGTAAACGAAGATTTTTAATGATGGAGAAGTATTAATAAAAAAGAAAGAATACCCCAATGGAATTACTGTTAAATCCCAGGAGTGAAGTGTGAGAGAAACCCATGATGATTGAAGCCTGGATTGCCGTTACCAGTGGAGATTATAAAACCTGAGAAGGGATATAACTGAATAGGAATTAATAACCAACATGGAATGTGAGACCACCTTGGAATAGTATGTATGATTTGAGGGGATCTGGTCTTGCATGTGGGTGGTTGAAATCAAGAGGAATATTAAACTTATCCAATGCGAGATTATGAGGGAATGAATTGTGATGGGAAAGTTGAAGTGATAAGAAAATAAAGTCCCATGGGATTTTGACAAGTAAAAAAATTTAGTTTGATAGGGAGATGATGCAGCAAAGAGTTTTCTTTATAATTATTTTATTTATTAATGGAGTGCAACTATTGTAAGAAGACCAATACGAAAAATTGTGCCAGTGGAAAAATAAAAACAAGTACAACTAAAGAAAAAGAGACGAAGCGGGGTGACAAAGCACAGCCGAAGGAGACAAAGATAAAAGCGGATGTCCAAGCGGAAGGAAACATGAAGACTGGAGATCAAATCATTTAATCAAGTCATAGTATTAAAAACTTATAAGACTTTCTCCTTGGTGGTTTAAATATAAATGAGTGAATTCTTAGTGGGAAATAATAGCAATTGTGAATCAAAATGATGTTGCAGATCTTTACGTTAAAGAAAAATACTTTAATAAACTAGTTTTCCCAAAGTTACAGCTCACTAGGGATCGAAATTATATCCATAGGTTAATTGAATATTTTTCTTTGAATTTTTAACTACTTAACAGATGAAGAGGGAACATACAATCAACGGGAGATGACGTCACGAGCGGAGCCATTGGCATCTACACTATCTACCCCCTCGAGCTCAACAGTGCACATACAGAAAAAAAACTATCTCTATCCAAATCATTGGGATTGATACTATCCAAGATCAATGCTGCATTGTCCACAACAAAATCCTAAAACATAGATCCGAAAAAAGTTAAAACATAAAAAAAAAAAGTTTACATAGCAAATGCAAGTTGAGAATTGAAAAAGAAAATATTGCAAATAAATACAAGAAATACCTCTGGCACAGGAAGTAAACGAGGTGAGCCCAGCGGATCCTGCTCTTGTGCAGTTCTTTTGGATTCCTCAATGACATTGCAATCATTCTAGACATTTACACATAACTCAAAAATAAAGATATATTAATTATTTTTCAAAGAAAATACGTAGAGTTCAAGAAAAATCCCTCTGGGAGGGGGGGGGGGGAGGTTTCTATCAATATTAATTGCTCAAAAAAATACACTTTCCCACTGCTTTTCTCTTTTCTGAGCCAGGTCTTGGAAGAGTGAATCTTATTCGATATTAGCTGCTCAAGCGCAACGCGCGAGGCGCATAAGCAGCTAAAAATTATAAATTTTTGCTTCTTCCGATAAATGTTATGATTTGAAAATTCCTACGTTTAGTAAAACTTTACGAGGAGAAGATAGAAATATGAAATCTTAATCGATTGGAGGAATACAGACTGTATTATTTCGCGCTGCATGTTAGGAGATCGTATTGGTCTTACTTCTAAAACGCAAAGTAGAGAAAGCCCCCTGGTAGTGGGCAATGCGCACAGAACAGGACTTCATGTACCACGCACATCAATCATTTTTCAAAGTCTTTTAAGATAGAGGTGCCACTCTAGTTGAAACGCACAACTTCCCAAGCCCAACCCTTCACACAAAGCACACTCCAGCTTGCAAATCTAGCTTACAAATTCATAAATCTAATAATTTTATTGCTTGTATGCAGCTAGCAAATTCAGAAACTCAAAAACTCGCCACAACCAACACGAGTACAACTAATTAGCGCAAAAGCAGGAATTTTAGTAGAAATGGGAGTGTCTTGGGACTCCCAAAAATTATTTCAATGAGATGAGAGAGTCTCAAGGCTTCCAAGTGGAGTTTTAGTAAAATGGAAGAGTCCTTGAACTTCCACCATGAGACTTTCACCATCGAACACCCACCACTCCAAAAGTCCCAGTGCACGCCAAGGGACAATCCCATGCCTCCAACCACGCAGGGACTCCCACTTCTACGCCATGGAACTCCCACTTCTACAACATGAGACTCCCACGCTGCGACTCCCGCTCCTATGCCATATGACTTCCGACCGAATGTTTTTGACAAACTAGTCACGCACCAACGCAGGCTTGGCATGCACCAACCTCGTAACGACTCGTCAGGCCAAGTCACACACAAGCCACGTCACGCACCTCCCCTCGTTACGCACAAACCTCTTCACGCAATGAATAAGAGACAGTGCAAGCAACGAGAGTATCAATGAGAGAGCAACAAGCTAGTGCACAACTAGCAACCAACGGGTCAGTGCACTATAAGCAACGAGCCAGTGTACAACAAACCAATGCACAACGAGCAACGAGCGAGTGGATATTGAGCAATGAGCTAGTGCACAACGAGTCAGCAAGCAACAACGAGCCAGTGCACAACGAGCTAGGAATATTGTCGTCTGAGCGGTGAGGAGTGAGCGGTGAGCATTAACTTCGTAGTGTTATTGAAGACTATGATCAGTGAGATAGGCCCTATAACCGCGGTTCAAAGATGAATTTTGGTAAAAAATTCCAACTCAATTAACAGAAAAGGCCCTACTTCCGAGGCAATAGGGTATTTGTTTGGTGGGGGGTCCCACCCGAGAGGTACATTCCAATTAGGTGGTTTAAAGACTACATTAAATGCTAATGTCAGGTACTACATAGGAAACTAGACACAACAAAGACCTTATGGGTTTTGAATGTCCACGATAGAAATTTGATTAATTAGTATCAAATTTTTAAAGTTTTATGTTGGATTTCTAACTTGTAAGGTATACATTTAAAATAAAAATCTCCAAATATATTCCACAGTTCAAAATGATACACCATCAAAAATTATTTTTTGGTTCAATAAACAACCTTTCAAAAATGACTTCAAAAAGTGTTGTGTCTTTTTTAAATTATCAGAAATGTAACTTTATATTGTAAGATTTAAAAACAATTTTTTTGAAAATCTCTACACTAAAAATAGTGAAGAGATTATTACTAAG
The DNA here is from genome assembly GCA_022496805.1 of Pohlia nutans. Classification (NCBI taxonomy): domain Eukaryota; kingdom Viridiplantae; phylum Streptophyta; class Bryopsida; order Bryales; family Mniaceae; genus Pohlia; species Pohlia nutans. The sequence goes on along the minus strand of CM040106.1, from coordinate 3,291,847 downwards.
TAATTAGCAATATTAGTGAGTAATTAACAAGTCTACAATGTAATTGTCATTTTGTTGTGTTGTATAGAAATGTCATTCTAAGCATCATTCTGCTAGCAAGCACTTGTTGTTGTTCTGATTCCAAGTGCAAACCCCTAGTTCAACATCCAATGTTGTTGTGGTTCATTTACTCTAATTTTCATCACATTTCAGCAAGTTGGGCGAGGGTTTGTTGAGTTAGAAGTTAGGCTTTGTGAATACACTTTATAGATACTCCACATCTCAAACCCTCACATAACTATAGCGGTGGCAATGGATCAATGAATCAGATCTTAGTCAACTGTAATCCATAGAGTCACTAGAACAAGAAGAACTACTGGAAGAGAATCCAACCTTTGCATCCAAATCTAAGAACCTATGCACTCTGAATCCGAGTCTCTTTGACTTTCATTGTATACGACTACAGCACTCGGGAGGTTCTTCTACAAAAGCATGAGCTAATGGCTGTATATAGCAACAAGTGAATTCTCTATAGTACTTCATAATTATATACAAACACTAGTAGAAATGTTGTCCTTTGAGGCAGACCCCTTAATGACAGGTGGTCCGCTTATGGTCTTTTGCGACTTGCAAAATGACTGTCTTGGATTTTCAGACTTTCTTGGCTCGGACTGAAGCTGCGTGTCCATCTGAGTACATTGTCGAGGTAAAACCATTGTGACCACTGCTTGTAAGTTTACCCGGCGAAGTTAATCTTCAGTTCCGAATCATCACTTTGACGACGGTTAATGTTCCAAACACTTCCGGTAGATCTGATGTGCAATCTATTAGCAGGGAACTATTTCACACCGAAATCGTTCATGTTCGTTAGATTGAGCGGGCTGAAATCGTGGCCGTCAAGATGTAAAGAAGGGGAGAAAGATGAACGCCAGGTGCCGCAGTGCACTTGTTTCGAGAGAGACGATCGGTGATGCATCAGTCGGATCGGTCCTTGGCCATTCCATGGGGAGCTGCGGTGACAGAAGGGCGAATTTCGCTTTAAGAGAGCCCGATCTTGCTTCTTTTGGCTCCGTATCGAACCAGGTATGGTGCTTTTTGGTGGTGGAGTCCAAGGCCACTTCTTTGCGTTTCGGGCAAGGTATGGAGCACGGTTGAATTTTTAGCGGTGCATTTTAGCGAAGTTCAAGGCTCAGTCTGTTTAGTAACGATGGAATTGGAGTAATTTAAAATTTCGTTTGAATGTTTTGAAATTAGCATGTGAAGCTCGTTGTGCTCATGCTTCATCGATTAGGGTTTCAATCGCTTACTACTCTTCTGTTGCAGAAGAAAATCTTCCTTCTCGCCATAGCTAGATCGATCTCTTGTAACTGATTTTCTGATCTTAGCACGAGGTAGGAGCGCCTCTCGTGGCTTCGTTCTACCAATTTTCTTGGTGAGGTTTTTAACCTAATTGACCCAATCGTTGGAGCTTGGTGAGTGGCGATCGTCGGTCTTTTAGCATGTTTGCGGTGAGCTAAAATCCACGGCTTCGATCTCTTTTTTCGCATTTTTGGACATTTTAAACCAAGAGGCTCAAATTGAATCTCATTTTTTATTTTCACAGTTTTGAGTAGGTCATACGGGAATTTTTTTTTAAACAATTTTTTTTCTTTTTGATTGTTCGACCAGCACATGCAATGCTTTTTGTATATGGTCGATCATTTGAAAACGTATCAATCGTTAGATGTGGTTGTCATGAAGGGGTAGGCACAACTAGGGTTTTGAGTGGATGGTTACGGTGGACAAATCAATTTCAAAATAATATTGCTTAAACAAGCTTCCTGACTTCGATCTATTTTTTGGCATTTTTTGATAGTGTAAACCAAGAGGCTCAAATTGAGTTTCATGTTCTCTTTTGTTATTTTTATAGTTTTGATTAGGTCATTTATTTCTACATTTTTCTTTCTTGTTTGACCAGCACATGCAATGTTGCTTTGTATATGATTGATCAAATTGGTCATTTGAAAACCTATCAATCGTTAGATGTGGTCGAAGGGGGTGGCAGAGCTAAGGTTTTGAGGGGATGGTTACGGTGGCTGCTGCGGTGGATTCGTGCATTTGATCCTCTTTGTGCGGCCATTCTCTCCTTGAAGCAGGAAGAAGAAGTGATGGGGCGAAGCCAGGAGAAGCTTCTGAACCAAATCTTCCAGCTGAAGTTAAAAGATCTCAAAAGATCTCAAAAGATTGTAATTAGGTGCCTGGCTCTGGTTTTTGGCAAGTAATAAGTGCGGATCGTGTTTAGATTCTGGTACGAGAGCACATTGCGTTGAAGCAGACTGAGGGACGAGAGGAGGTGCAGTTGTGTGATCGTTGTACAAGGGAGATGTGTTGAGATTTTTGGATGGATTTTTGGTGAATTCTGGGCTTAGGAATTTCCAAAGAATTTAGGTGAGGTGGAAGGGATGAAGTTAGAATTTTTGGTATTTGATTGATCGACACACCATATACCCAATTTTGTAGACTAAGCAAAGTTATTGTTAGAAGATTTGAAGTACAGGTGCAGTTTGCATTGGAGAGAAGGCAACGCTTATTAGAACTGATTTCGACGACAAGTAATTTGAGATTGTAAGAAAGGAGGAGGGTAGATGTTAGTTGCACATATTGCTCCAGGTTTTACTGCTTTGTTTCGACAAACCTCGGGGGTTTCGTCGTCGGTTCTTTGGAATTTTCGACGAAATTTTTGAGGAAACTCTACTGCATTGCTGAGGTGATCGCCAAAACCCTTGGTCGTGAATCGAGATGTTGGAAGTGGTTTTCGCTTAAATTTGTAGCGTTTTGTAGGTATTTTTGAGTCCGTGTGACGTTTCTTTCGTTCTGAACCTTCATTGTTTTGACGCCTTCTTAGCAAGCTCTTGTGGATCTAGTTGACGCTTCCATTTTCAATGGAAGCGATGGCCGTTCACCAGCAGCGTCAACGTCGTCATCGCTCTTCAGTCTCAAAGGAGATGACGCACGGCAACATGTGCGATTGGAATGTTTTTCTATAAGAAATTTTCATAAAATTTTCATTCTTCTTGGTGGCATAATTGTGTCCAGAATGTTCAAGGCATGAACTGTATGTTTTGACTTAGAGAAGGAATCTAGAGGTTGTTAAAATTTGTTAAACGAGTACAGGCAGGTCTTTCACTACTACCTTGTAGCTGCCACCAATATGCCCCTAAAATCTTGTGATGGGAAATTGTACGGTACAGTGTACCTATTCGATTACCAACAGAACAAGCATGCAATGGAAACTTAGAATTTCAATAAAACACACTCTTTGTTCAATGCATATTACAACTCATTGTTCATATGTTGAACTAATGTTTACCGTCAAATGGTGAGAATAATGGCTAGGATGTTTAAAATTGGTCTTCAGTCCTAGCGGGTATTGCATGGTATAAAAATTGCATGCAGGTACAACTCATAGCCATTGTGTACTGTATTATATAGATTACTATAATGATTTGGACATGGCCGAAGATTTTATTTCACATGTTTAAATTTCCTGGATTCTACAACGAGCTTGCTATTGATCAATTACATATGCTTCCAATATAGAACTGATTTCAAGTAAATATATATATATATATATATATCGGTTTCAATACAATACACAACCTTACATGCATACAATGATTTTGAAGCTTAAATTATGACAATAGCATTACAAACGCTTCACCATGATGCAAGCATACGGCACTGTGACTGCAACAACAAATATTACAAGTGCACTTGCGAAGCAGATCTAGCACAATTTTTGCAATAATTAAACATCACATTTGTATTCTATCTCATGAATATTAAGTACTATCCATCGGCTTGAAAGGTTTAATTTCATCCAACAACCTTATATTACGCTTCATATGTCACATAAATGCTCAACACTACAAATTGACCGAAAAAGAGAATTTAAAAAAAAAAATGAAGTTTGCATCCACCTTTGTGATGCTCTCTTCCATGGGGTATTCATAGGGCCCTGACAGTCGTGTGGCTCATGTCAACCCATGCACTCTTGACCTTCAAATCGTGCAGACCTGCACCATATTATAACTATATGCGTTATTTTTTGACCATTACAAACTTTCGGTACCTTTTTCCTGCAATTTGTGTAACTTATTCTGGACAACTACTTTATACATTTTTCAGGGTTCACATCGAAAATTATGCTTGGGTTGATTATAACCATCAATCCGTGGTCAAAAAGGGGATTGAAAATCTACAGTGACAATCACAGACAATGACAATCATAAAATGAATGACTTCACTAAGGGTGTGACCAGTCTCCAATCGTGAATGTGGCCAAACATTCACCTCCATTTGATGTTCTCATTGATCAAGCATTCGAACTTTGTCGTCTCTGTCCACTTTGCAATGATCCATCTGTTTCTATGCAAAATGTAGACTGCATGTCCCTAGGCTTCTTCAATCCCTGTAAGATATCGCTTGGCCTGCGGTTAATTGATCTTTGCGCTATGGCTACTTTGAGTCCCACATTCACTTCGCCGAACTCATGATTATTGTCAGTTACCTTGGTTGCTAAAGAGTCGCACTTAGAGGACAAATTGAAAACAAATTCGTCCACCATGGCGTGAAGCTTGCTGCTAATGTTGTGCATGGGTAATTGCTTCACATATACCTTTGTGTCATTATCCGTTGGAGTTGTGAATTCTTTAGTACTGAGCGGGTCGTCTTCTAATTCGGACTGAGAAATTATGGCTTGTAAAAAGAAAATATTAGCGCCAGGGTGAACTCTCGTCAACATTTTTGCATTGTGCTTCACGGTGTCACTCACCTACACCATTAATGATTTCCATCTACATGTCCGGGATTGTGACGCTTCATCGTTACTCTACCACATATCCATGAACTACATATTAAGCCTTATTGTACCCTGGTGTATCTCAATTATTGGAAACTGTGCAGAAATATGTAGCTCAAACTTTAGAGTACATCTGGGTCCCAACATAAATGGAAATTCTAAATTTCATATATGTCGTCATCACAATATGTAAGAAACTGTACGTGGCGATGAGCAAAATTTAAACATGTTAAGGGGTGCAAGATGCAATACACATACATGTGGATATGCTGTGGCATATCCAAGTAATTTGTGCATATTCAAGTTTGACCTTTTTGGTAGCTAGGCACATAATGATGCTACTTCTTTGGTACTTCCTACGCATAAATTAGATATACACTAATTTTTGTCACACTGATTTCCCAAAAATTATCACGTTAGGAGCGCATTTATGGACTACGTTGTATTTGGTTGTATTTATGAATTGTTCTGTAGTGGTAATTTACATATTTAAAAACACTGTCCAACAAGAGCAAATGCTAAATCTACCTTTTTTAGGCTTTAAACTATACTATATTAGCTTTTAGATTGTTAATACGATCTTAGCTTAGATGTCCTGCACTTTCGAGCCGCAATGTGTTTCACACAGATTATGGTTTCCAGCATGGATCCTAAAAATACGTCCAACCTACTTTGTGATACACTAGTGTACAATATTTAGCGAAGCGAGTGTGGCTATTCAGGTAAGACAAGGAAATCCTAAATTGACTACATATATTACGCTTTGGATACACATCACCTTTCATAGGAATATTCAGTCTAACAATTCAGTTTTCTGACAGGCATTGCATCAGTTATCCCACATAAAAAGGGTTTGTTCAAGATTTGTTCTTAAATTTGTTGGCGCCAATGTCTGATCACGACCTATGCTCCAGTGCATTCCATCCTCGCGGTTTTGGGTGGGTATCTTCCTGGTTGCTGCATTTGAGCTCATCACCTACCTACAATCCAAAACCAAGTTCATAAAATGAGAAATCCTCCTGTGCATCACAATTATGGACGTCTTGTAGCACAATGTGTTGTGTATAGTAGTGTACCAACAGAGGTCAAATTTCTAAACTAAATGGTCCGTTGCTATTACAATGGGAAATTGGATGTGGCAATGAGTCAACTTCAATCAATTCTTGGGAAGGCAGATGTAAGTAATGTCCCATACCTATCAATTTCAGTCCACCCTAGAACATATTGCTCTATCTTTAATTAGTTGAGATTACCCAAGTTTAGAATTTACGTAGGTATATTAGGATGGCAAAAATTTCTTACTCATGACTTATCAAGAAAATATCAAATTTGTGTGACTACAGACACAAAACGGTCACATTTTCTTGGCATTTATGGACTACATTGTACCTGAATCAAGATTCACATTGTTATATTATCACAATTCTCATATTTCAAACTAATATCATTAAGATCACTAAATACTATTACGATCTTCATCGAGCTTAAAACTTAGCTACATTTATATGTCCGAGCACGCTATGGTTTGGGATGTCATGAATTGTGGAGCTGTACTAAGCTTCAAAAAGGTCTTTTCCATCAAAGAGGGAAAATTTGGGCCTTATCCTTATGGACTCCCATGTCCGATGTAGCCACGTATTTGTGGCTTGGCATTTTAAAAGTATCCATTCCACATTTATTATTTTCATTATGCACTGCATGTCCGCAAGATTTTGGAGGAATTTTCAACCTACAATTCCGGCATTGTTACATTCTGCCATTGATCAATCACATATACGGTACAGTACGTACATGGTTTGTCCTTGTGTTCGCCGGTGCAAACAATTGATCTCCTACTCTACTTTCATGCGTTCTATCCCTGCGATTTGTAGTGGCAGTCTCACTTGTTGATCCACTTGGTAGCATTAGCTACGTACAGTCACACATGCGATTATTACAATGTTGAAGCATTAGTGTAGCACCCTACTTCATACAATTAGACAACCACACTAAAATTCTTAACTCAAACTTGCTTGCATTGATTCAAATTAGAATTTTTGGAAGTCATTGAAGTAAGTAAAAAGTTCTAACATATTCAAATATTGATCTTAAAAATTCGCCTGTAAAACAAACATATTGCAGCTGGGTGATGGTATGGTTGGGGTACCCAAAAAAGCTGTCTTCGGGACAATTGCACTATGTGCTCGTGTGTCAAACAAACATATATTTTAATTTTCTTAAAATAAGACTTTATTAAATGTGATTTTAGTTTTCTACACTTATAACGTATCAAGGAAAAAAATTTGATTACAATCAAAGATTTTAAAGTAATTTTATTTGAATTTTTTAGTTGAAAAAGTAAGTTATGTCCCAATCACCTAGAATCCCTGAAATCAAGCAAATGGGATATCAAAAAGAATAAAATTAATAATATTTTTGAATATGACCTATATCTAATTGTCTAGAGTACAGAATAATTTATTTTATCATTAAAAAAATTAATGAATTGTGCACTATGCAGCTTGCAAATCCCAAAATTCAGCATGTTTTTACACATCTATGAATGGATCTAAACAAATTAATTTTTTTAATATAAACTCTTTGAACATATACATTTTGATTCCATTGAGGTGCAGGATTTTATTCTTTTCATTTTAGGGTCTTTTTATTTGATCAAAATGAGCAAATTAGGCAAACTTTGGAGGTTTTAAACAAAAATAACCTAATTTGTGTGTCCAAAAAGTGATACCCAAAGCTAATTATTGCCCAGCTTTTGTTTGGACTCTACTACCTTTCTCCAAGACACTTTATATTTTTTTATGATCGCTGCAATTTTTAGCCCAAACAATATTCTCAAAGGTCATGGTTTATACCTTGGTGATACAATGTGCTTGTGTTATGGACCCTGCTGTACTTTTTAGCTACGTAAGTGTGCCTCACGTAAGTAAACTTGATTCTAGTATGTGTTATATAAGCATTGCATAATCCAAGCATTCAAAGCTTACAACTTTCGATTATTTTAATGAACATTCCGCAACTCCCTTTCTTGACAAGGAATTTCGCTTGTTCCTTTCGCATTCATTGCTCCCCTCCCTTGAGTTCCAATTCTCTACCAATTCTAGCCACGCCTCCGGTGCACAATCGTCAGGCTTATCCTGGTCCCCATATCGTGAATAGTGCTTACGATACAATGCTCTATTTCTCTTGTACAGATGCTGTAGAAAACCCTCTATCATGCCTTCTAGAAGAGGCTTCTCTATGACAAATCGTCTTCTAACCTCTACCATAATCTCCTGCATTGTTCAAGGATATTTGAAATTTATGAAAGCATAAGGAATGATTGCATGAGCGGCCAATTTCACAACGTTTAGGAACTATGATTTGAATCTCACAATTTCACTACTGTTGTTTTGCTCAGGATGAACTTGCGGTACTCTACCTTCCGCAATGGCACTCTTCACTTCTTTTAAATAGGAACGCTCTTCCACTTGCAATAACTTTCTTTGTGACAGTTCTAAAAGGGATGACTTACTGGAGTTGTCACTTTGTAACATGGCGCTGCTGTGCAATTGGCTTGCCGATCCTCGATCTGCCATGGCGTCGGGGTGGTTGCCCATGGACGCTTGTCTTGATAATATCCTCGTCCCACAAACTGGACCATTTCGTCCTCGTTGCGGTGATGCCTCCAACAGAATTTTGTTCTCATCCTCCTTATTGGGGAATGTAGCCTCTATACATCCTCTTCCATTTCTGACACATTTTTCATATCGTATCTTGCATTGTAGTGTTGCAATGAGGTCTCCATGCATGGCGGGTCGATCAACGTCTCTTGCAGTCATTTCGGCCCTTACAGGATGCGGTATCGCTCTCTCGAACTCGAAGCCTCGGAATTGTTGAGATGAGTAGTAATCTTGGCCCCCCGTGTATCCGTGTTGCGAGGTCATGTTTTGCATTTCGTAAAATCCTGTGTAATTAGGATCTGGCCTTTGAAAACGGAATCCCGTTAGCGGTACTGGATATAGCACCTGGCTCCGGAAGTTGAAAGATGCTGTGCTAGATGTGCCAATACATCGATTGTACATGCTTGGGTTGCAAGAACCGGCACTGCCAAAGGCTTGTGTGGGATTTTGCCAATCACTCGTCATATTTGGTTAGCTGTAGCTCAACGTGAATGGCATTCCGGACATCTATACACACCATTGCAGTCACATTCTTAGTTCCCTGCCATACATTATGTTTGCATATATCTAACGTTATGTTGCCAGCTTGATGCTAAAATAATGTACAGGGATGGTGTGTTAGATTGAATATGTTTGATAAAAAAACTACCCAGAATTCAATACTCTTGTTCAGCCTACTTGATCCTGTATCATGCCTAATCAATACCAAGTATTGCATGTAGAAGAAGAGGGTAGACCTTGTATCTAGTCTTCATGTGGTCTGCCTTCATCAGGAATTTTGGACCCCACTCATTCTGCACGATTTCAGTGCGTTTGTCGTTAAACACTGATTCCGCACGTGATACGTGCATTTAGAAGTGTCGTTATGATACGGAAGTGACATGCATTACTAGATTATCAATGCAGTGTCTTTTCGATGATTATGAAAAAAATGTTGTTTCCGCACGAAAGTCGTGCAAGATGGAATTTGTCCGTTAATCGTGTATCTACATTACATGGCTAATAAGACACTGATAAGGTGCGGTTTTAGTATATGCAAATTTAGTATCGTATACGTATCATATTAACGCCTTTTATTATATCCGTGCAATTTTAGTATCTATTATAATGCAAATTATTGCCGTACGACATCCGTGCAGTCATCGTACAACATCCATATGATATCATTGCTATTGGTATTAATCACAATAAAATCAACTTAGAATTATTTCAACTACCTTCTACTTTCTAGTCCAATTTACGGTTATTTGTTTATAGCATATTAAAACTCAAAACCCTAAAATTCTAATATGCACTGCAAAAAATGTTTTTCTATTGAATTGCTTTTAATATTAGATCATGAAACATGTCCACCTACACCTTGTTGTTCATCACTATTATTTACAATTTTCCTAAAATTTCATACTATTCTAAGCTTTCTTGTAATCACTCTGATTTTTACAAAAGAAAGTCTTTTAAAAATCTTGATTCTTTATTATTTTGTTTAAATAATTATGAAAAAAATGAGGTTACATTGGTCTAACAATATCTCACATGAAAAAAAGACCAGAAAATCATAATATACTTTTAAATGTAAGGAATTCTGAGGTTTGACCTGGTAATTGCAATAAGGACCTTAAGATTAACCCAATTGCTCTACAAAAGCTTCAAACTAAAAGCCAACCGGACGACCTGTGCTAACCGGTACTTTTTACCAAAGAACTGGATGGTTTCGGTCAAACCCTTCTGGTTATCAATATACCGAGCAATATACCAGGGCATTTTCTCTTTGAACAGCTTGCTTCATTTTTCGACTGTTGCCTCAATCATTATTTTTTGTGCCGATTGCGTTTTAGCATTGTCCAGCACCACGCGCTCTCCCGTGTCAAAGTTCCTGGGCGTAATCTGGACGAGAATTGCGATGACAAGAAGGGTTTTGGGACTCGATCGAGGGTAATGTCGAAGTGTATGTGGAGTCACAAGTGTCTCAGGTTTTGGAGTCCCGGGAGTGATGGAAGTAAGAGTCTTGGGAGTGAAAAAATTCAAGTATTCCGGGGGTTCCACTGCGTAATGCCGTGACAAGTCCGAAGATTCCTATGGTGGAAGTCCCAAGTTTTGGAGTCGTGGGAAGCTCAAACTTCAAGCCAAACACTAAGACTGGGAGTCTCACTCTCAAGACTCCACAACGCCATGGGACTCGTCACCAGTGTTTCTAAGTGTTTGGCCGTGAAGAGTGCCACATTGTTTTGCAGTCCCGCAAGTGGGAGTCCCATTTTAAGTCTTACCAGTGTGTGACAAGTCCCACCACTGCATAACGAGTCTTACCACTGCGTGACGATTCCCACCACCGCATAACGAGTCCTATGGAATTAAATTGAGTTTTAATGAAATGGATCTAAACTTGGATCCTGGCGACTTCAAACTTTCATCTTTAAGAAAAATAAACAAGAATGATACAGCCACTTATTTGATTTCTTCCAGCCGCATCGCGTATCACTATTTGGTTTGGTGCTTCAACACTTCACTCGTGAACTCTAAGAGTTTTGCTTTTGTTGAGACGTGCCAATCACACAACGTTGTCTTTTCCAAAGTTTATAGCCTTCACAAAACAAAAATCTTCTCATACTCTTGACTTAGTTTTAGACAGACTCAATTAACTAGCCTAGATCGCGTTTCTAGTGGAGTATACCACCTTCAGTTTCTTCCTTTTCTTCTTTTGCAGCTCCAAACATTATCCCTTTTTTCACTAGTACAGGTTGCCCGCATTTAAACACCTTTGAAACATAATTATGACGTTTCTAAAACGTTTGCGTAAATCCCCGATGTTGAAGTACGTTTTACTTATATCACAATTGCTTGTAAATAGTGACCCAAAAACGTCATAAAGCTGTTTTCAAAAAAACGTCATAAAAATTGATATATACGTCCTTTCGACGTTTTTGAAACGAATTTGAAACTTATTTACTCAGAAGAGCAACTGATTCCAAACACTAGCCAGACATAGTTTTGCAATCTTGTTGCAGATTTGGAACATTTGTAATTAATCTAGTCTCTAAATATACCTGTTGATGAACAATTTTACGTCATTATAATATATTACTACAACACATTTAAATCGTTTTATAAACATTTTAGTAACATATAATAAAACGTTATAAAACGTTTCACATCTAACTTGCCTACGGAATTGATATATATTGCACGCTTTTGTACTTCTTATTGCGGATAGTCTTTCAATACGTTTGTCACGTTTTGTATATGATCTTTTGGCATAACAAGAGGAGTCCGTAAACACATTTGGCGGAACTTGTCTATCAATTAAGAACAGTATGAGCACAAGTTAAAAGCATTCTTTTGATGTCTTTGTCATCTTGTGCTTATTCTATTGTGGCATAATAAGTACAGTTTAGGGACAGTTTTAACCCAAAATTATAAGTTTATAAGCACAAAATTATTATATCTTAGAATTATATTTTTGATGGTTGTTCATTGCTGTGCTCATGTTTCTGTGGCATAGTTAGTGGAGTTTTAGAATGATTTTGTAGCATAATAAGTGAAGTTCAAATAGAATTTTGGAACTTTTTAATGACAATGCTTAAATGCAACAAAGACGCAGTGAATATCATTTTGTTGCGCAATATCGATAATCCTGCTACTTTGTAATAACAAAATATGCACTGTCTTAAAATGTCCAAAACACAAAAGTATATCACATTTCATACCAACTTGTACTGAACTACAATTGTAGGTAGAAGCATTGTACTCACATATCTTGTATTTCATCAACTCAAGGCATATTTATGCATCATCTCATAACATTCAACCATCATATTCATAGAAATTGTGCACGCATATGTTTATAAACACCAACCTAATTGTATAGATCAAAATGTTTGAACATCATTATGGATCTACAAGAATTATAAGACCAAGTAAATAAAATTGGAGTAAATTGTAATCCAATGTGTACAACAGCCAAGTTGCTAGTCTAATAACCTATCAACCTAGTAACGAATGAAGAGAAGAGCAGGTCAAGGTCAAATATATGATCATGAAGGAATAGATAATGTAGTTCTTCAAGCAGCAACGCTGATGTAATCAATTGCCGACTTGCAGATTCCAGTCATGCTTGCTTCGGGTCCATAAACCTGATCCAAGGCACTTCAGAAGGTAAGTCAAGGACGAAATATCTCAATTTGATAATCTAAAATTTTATCGACGAACTCTAGTTCATATGAAAGAACTACGTGGAGAGAAATACAGTGGGCCTGAAACAAGATTTTGAGCTACGATCAATTACCTCAATTGGAATACCAATCTTGGTTCCCAGTTCCCTCATTTTTGCGAGGCCCTTTTGGTAGTTGGGTCCACCCCTCTGGACATAGATCTGAACTCTGGCATAAAGTTTCAAATATACAACCAAGTTCAGCAAACCAGAACAAATAGATTCTCAACTGTACACGCGCAAGATTCGACCAATTAAAATGCAAAACCCGTTTTGTCCAACTGATTCTCCTAAAAGAGTAAACCTGAGGAGAATGGCATGAACCTGTGTTTTACAACATCCTGCGTGCACGCAACAGTCTTCTTTGCTATATCGGTGCCTGCCATCTCCACCGCATCAAACAATTTCGCTGCAGCCATTGATCACAACCACAGATTATCAGAAACTGAACGAGAGCTCGTATCATTTTATGGCTAAAAAGATCATGCTCTGACCTACGGTGATAAAATTGCATAACAAATCATCAACATTGGCCACTACGTGTGTGGATTCTTCAAACGAAACTGGGAGGGAACTGAAACATATCAAAAGCATCCATGGACACCAAGGCTGCTACTCCAGGAAGCAATTGGACGATTTTCTTGACAGTATCCGTTCTCATCAGGGCACCCGTGAAGAAGCCCGCTACCTTTATAACACCGTTCAGCACAGATGTCGCCACTTGCTCAGTGGCTATGGACAAATTCATTACCCTGCCGCAAAATCCAAGCTCTCATCTTGTTAGTGATTTGTACTCTAAGAAATTACTCTCATAAATGACAAATTGAATCAGAAAGTAAATTGCAAACAATCTTAATCAAAAACTTCCGAAAATAATACTTATTTTATTACCTCTTCATGTTGTTGATAGTGTAAGGATTGATGTTACTCGGTTGCCTGGGATTAGGTTGTACTTGCTCTTTCACATACTTGCTACCATTGCCCAGTGCAACAGTCGCGTTTCGCAACCAGAAGATGCCCTTGATAAGGCTACCAGTGCCTGCCGCTAGGGTCTTTGCAAGCTCACTATTGTAATCATCGACATTTGGGGCCATTGCTTTCCAGTACTCTGCTGGCTTACTCTCCGTTATGTGCGAAAATTTCGCGATCTCGTAAAATTCAGCGACATCGACTAACATTGAAATTTATCTATTTACAATCCAGAAACAAGAAAAGCAGAGTACGTGCACGCTGTTGCTAGGAGTGGTTTCGTTCTAATAAATCCTTAGACCTTCGTGCATCTGGTCATAGCCATGGTCAGAGCCACAAGCGCCATCAAATTCGTCTCTCACTGGCACAATCTTCGGGCTCAAAAACTCGTTGTAATTCTTCAGAATGGAATCGAGCTCACGGAATCTAATTAGGCTACAAATCAAAATGTTATGAAGTCCAAATGTTATATTTCATTATATTTATAAACATTAACATCAAAAACACTATACAAATTGAAAACACCTACACTGCAAAAAAACATCAAAAACATTATACAAATCTCAAAACATCTAAGCCTTAGAGGATTCTACCACAAAATCTGCCTCTTCCTCCTCATTGTCGTGAACGTCCCCAAGTCCACATCTGTTAAACTCATCCCAAAACCACTCCCTGCCAATCTCCTTCACACGACGCACGTACTCATATGGTGGGCGCATGCCATACCGTTCCATCTACCAACCAACAAATACATGAACATTTTAGTTTGCATTTGGAAAGCCTAAAACCACTTCTTCAAACCTCTTCCAACCCACAAAAACATTTAAATTTGCATTAGTTCTTCAAACCTCTTCCAAACCAAAAAAACATTTTAGTTTGCATTAGTTCTTCAAGCCTCTTCCAACCCACAAACCTCTTTCAACCCACAAAATCAACACTTAAATGTTTACTTACAAAGTCTCGTTTGAAACTATCAATTCCTCCACTGCCAAGAAGGTTATGATGCGTGCCTGGAGCTGCTGCATCACGTTGTGCACGATTCCAATTTGGATTGGCATGATGGGTTGCAACCTCCCGCACAAATTCATTCCAACTCCGCTTGCTACAATCATCGGGCATTCTCTCTCCTTGCTCTGCCATCTTGCGGTATTTTCTCCAACGGTTCCTTTGCCTGGTCCCAATGGAAAGCAAAACATCATCCCAATCCCAATCTCCTGCGGGAAATGCACTTACCAACTTTTTGAAGATCCTATCCACTGCTTTGGATTTTTTTTGCTTGGCCCATCGTTCATGACAGTCATCAAGCAAGAGGTTACACAAATCCCTCACTCTTGACCGCAAAGCTCGTTTGTCAGTGCGCTTGAGTTGCCCATTGAGACGCTCTTCCCGTCGACGAGCCGTACGTAGTGTTGGTAGTTGAGTGCCAGGTCGTCGAGGTTCTGCATCAGTAGCTGGGGTAGGATCTGCATCCGTAGGTGCGGTTCGGAGTGACGCCGGTGAACCTTCAAGTGATTCTTCTGGATCCATAACCGCACTCACTCCAAGCCACCCTGCTTCCAAAAAATTGTACAAAAAACATTGATAAAAATAAATAGTGACTGCAAAACATGCTCATTGTTTACTATGATTGTTTGTTTATATGTTGTATTGTTCTTCATTAGGAATTTCGGACCCCACTGATTCTGCACTGATTCAGTGCGATTTCCGATATTTCAAGGGTTCGTACGATTTTCGCATTGATTCCGCATCGTTGCGTCATTCATCGCAACTACACTGATATGACACGATGTTCGTACAAGCGGATATAGTACTGATTCGACACGATTGATACATCCATTGAAAACGTATATATTCAGCACTCTTTAAAGTCGTCAAATGTCGTGTTTTAATCGTCTTTAAAACTACACTGATTCAGTGCGTTTTTCGTGCGACATCATCTTTTCCATATCTAGATTTTATTTTCTTTCTATATCTAAATTTGATCAAAATAGTATTATTAAAAAATATAAAATAAAATAAAATATTAAAAAATATAAAATAATTACTGTCCTTGCTACCCACTTCAACTACACGGAAATTGCCCGCACATGCAATGGGGCCCACCATAGCTTCCCCAGCTCAATCGCCAACGGTGGGATTTGAACTCTCAACCTCCCGGTTGCCAATCAAGTTCCAAACCATCAAACCACCTCAAACTCTTCATGCATATATTGGAACTCTTTTGGTAATTATCAAACTTTTTTTTCAGCGGACTTTGAATGTTTTTAACTATGTGAAAAAAACTTTTTTTCCAAATTTTCTTTGTGCACTAGATTATGCAGGACGTTTTCTATATCTAGGATTTTTTTCATAATATTTTGAATTTATTTATTTTTTGCCAAAATCGTGGTGGTTGTGAGCTATTTTTTTTTGCTCCTATGATGAAAAGTACAATGATAACCAATAATACCAAATTTGAATTCTAAAAATATAAAATGTTATTTCTTTGAAATTTTAATGTGTATTGCTTCTAAACTCTATAAATGTAGATCTAAAAATGTTTTGGGAAATTAAACCGGAAGTATAATTTAATGAAGATTCTTGGAATATTCCAAAATATTCCAAAATAATATAAAATATTTTGAAAGATTCCAAAAGATTCAGAAAGATTCCAAAATATATATTAAAATATTGTACACGGATGTCGTACGAAAATAATTTGCATTATAATAGATACTGAAATCGCACGAATATAATAAATGGCATTAATATGATATGTATACGATACTGAATTCGCATTAACTAAAACCGTACGTTATCCGTGTTTTATCAGCCATGTGATGTAAATACACGATTAACGCACGGATTCCGTCAAGCACGACTTTTGTGCGGAAACAACACTTTTCTGATAATCATTGAAAAGACACTGCATCGACACTCTAGTAATGCATGTCACTTCCGTACCGTAACGACACTTCTAAATGCACGTACGACGTGCGGAATCAATGTTTAACGAAAAACGCACTGAATCAGTGCAGAATCAGTGGGGTCGGAAATTCCTGATGTTTCCAACCATATTCTCTAGCACAACATTTAAGCGACCTGGTGCTGAGGACAACAGTTTCAAAATAGATTCACATTGCAAACATCACTTGTCCATAACGTGAATTGATTATAGAATCTCGACAAAGATACAGCCCAGATCACCAGCTAAAGCCCCTACAATAACTCGCCCCCGAACACAGCTATCTCTGCAGACATGGCCATATCCTTAGGAAAAGGAAATCACTTTGGACACTATTCTCTTTTAAAAACATCCACACTTTCAATCATTTCTAAAAGAGAATGCCACTGTTCACCTAAGGTATCAGTTCGAATCTTAAGAAGTCATCTATCATAGCCTTGGAATAGAGGCTGTCCCCATTGGAGCAAAAATCTGGAAATATGTAATTGGCGGGTGGAAGCAATACCTTCTGTTTGATTCGCTCCTTTGCTGCTTGATCCTTTTTATACCGGATGTGATAAGAGAATACGACAACTTCTCGAAGAGGACGGGGCGTCTCTTCCACCTTTCCAGCTAAAAACATGCACACGGTTGCTATCATCTACCATTACATGCACATCACCACTAGAATGAACAGAAGGAACAACACATATTTCTCACCCTCACATAGAAACTGTCTAGTACCCCTATTTCCAGTTTCTCAAAAACTTATAATCCAGACAAGGGGATGGAGATACTCATGTATCTGTCATTCCTCTCAAAAATCGATGGCAGAACACAATAGAAGTTGCAATGTGTTAACCGTAAATTAGGAGTTATCGGTAGGTCTACCGATCTGAGTTTTACCTGGGTAATTTTCCAACTTACCCCAGTAGGTAGATCTAAGAAACATTTTTTTACCGATCTGATCTAACTGTCAGATCTGGTTGTACTGTGGTATGAAAGCAATAGAGCCAACCTCATTGGCACGCCACATTTTCCCAGATAACTGATTTCTTGCTAGAAATATTCTCTTCTGATTTTATGCCTACCGAGTAGCTTTCTGTGTGCCATTATATGCCCTGATCAGTTTGTCTTCCCTCGGTTTTGTGATAACCGACCTAGCTTTGAGTGTTTTGTTGCCTATTCTGTAAAACTCCTTTTCCTCGGTAGCTATCAATCCTCCCGGTACTGATTACCGAGTAGGTCCTTACCAGGAGGAGCTACTATTTGGCGACCATCTAGTGTTCGAATTCTAGAACTCCATTGCTTAAAAACACGGAGTTACCGATCCCGGTACTCTATTATCGCCTAGCACCTGTGTGACACCGCGCATTTTTTCTGTCCTACCAAAATCATTCAGTCCGGTTGTCAAAAACTCCAATAGACCAGACTTTCCCATAGCCCGGCGCCACACTAGATCTGCAGGACCACCGCCCGAGTTCGACCTCGAGGCTTTCACGATTTCCAACACTCGCATGCACCGGAGCGTACAGGATTTTCTACCGTCACCGATGTTTTGAGCTCCCTCAACAGCTACTCATCCGACACGACGGCCTCAACCTTTACTCACGCAGGACAAATTACCGACCCTGCGAGAACTCCAAACTGCACGCGTCCACACTCATCCACATGGCAGAGGCCATCTTTCGACTTGGTACTCCACAACCCAGCAGCTACCAGAGAGGACTTACAGCTCACCGATGAAGAACGCGAACGGTTTTGTGCCCAAGCATTTCTGCAGTCCTCGGCCATCCAAGACCGACTCCAACAACTACCGCCAGAAGACGCAATGGATCAAGAACTTCTCGCAGCCCTAGAACCGACTCTTTAATTGGACCTCGATCTAGCGGCGTCTTGGTTACAACTGCCCAATTTACGTTTACGCCAGCTTCGACAAGATCAAGAACGTGCCCCATCAATGCATTACTTGGTGCACCCACAACCGATTCGAGGACACCAATACCCGGTATAGCAGCAATTTTCTGGATATCCTCTTCCACATCACCACCACCAGGTTCGTCCTAGACCTCCTATTCGGTTTTGCACGTTCTGTGGCCATACCGACCACCCTCCTATTTCCTGTCCATATAATTTTCCCCAACCGCGCCGCATTATGGCTACCGGAGTACCGACCCCAACCTACCGACCCGCCGGCGACCCAAGCGTTCAGCCCGTGGGTCGACGCCCTACCTCGACCGCTCGGAAAGTGGTACCGTATCCTGAGTACAAAACTGGTAAGTGCCCCGAGACACATTGCCGTAAGTTTGAATCTGCTATTAGATTAAATGGCGAAACGGAAACCATGGTCCAATTGGAATCATTCGGTAATTCTCTGACCGAGAAAGAGTCGAATTGGTTTGCATACCATAGACGGATACATCCCACTAATACATTGCAGGAGGTATTTACCGCATTCAAAAGACGCTACCGAACCATCAAAACAGACGACCAAACGTACATCCAATTTTGTACAATCAATCAGCAACCGAAGGAATCTGTCGATGATTACGCCGAACGTCTCTAGCAACTAGCAGAAAATCTAATTGTACCTCCGGATGATATGTTCATGTTGAGCAATTTCCGCCCTGGCTTATTGGAATATCTGCAGATAGCCAAGGTAGGACTTCAACAACAAACATTTTCCGAAGCAGTGGACTCGGCACGCACCGCAGAGGAAGGTCTACCCAAATCACGGCAACTGACCCTTCTTTCGACTAGTACCGGAGACAACCCCTGACGTAACCTGAAGTGTACCGGCAGCGGTCGTATGGGCCATGAATGGGGGAAATGTTACCGCAACCCGGCCAGCAAGTACGGGAAGAAAACCGATACGGCTTCCGTCCATCAGATTCAAACTCAGCCAGCACCAACTCCGGTAAGTACCGAAAACCGCCGTACTTCTCGTAGTATAACCCCGGTACAACGATACCCAAGCAATGTATGTGGATCACTTGAACATCCGGGACATCGTTGTCCACTTCTATTGGATGAAGATGTTAAAAAGGCCATCCAAAACAAACTACCCGCCCACTCAGGATCCTCGGTAGTCATTACCGATGTCCATACCGTAGATGTCTCTCATATCGGCCCTCGCACTCAAAATCAGACATAGCATCTAGACTCGGTAGTTCCGAACAGTCCCACACCAACTACCGAAGCACCTCGTCCAACCGAGGCGCTCGATTGGCGAGCCCAAGAGCAGTTGCGCGAAGAAATGATGCAAACGGTCCGTGAACTACAAGACCTCTCGCCATTGGAGCCACCATCACCCCGCGTCGCTCCAACCGCTCCGAACAGCACCACGGATATCTGCAAGAGACCATTCTTCAACAAATCGAATCACAAACAATCCAGGTCAGTCTAAAAAACCTTATGGCTATTGCACCTAGTATTGCCAAATATATCCACCGCCGTCTCGGTAAAATAACCCCGTCAACCGTCCCGGTTACCGAGCCACCCACAGTGGCAGTCCATTCGGTAGTAGCGATCGACCGTCACATGCCAATCATCTTAGCCAAAATTGGGAGTCATCAATTACATGATGTCCTATTGGATGGAGGATCGAGAGTAAATGTTATCACCGAAACCGAGCGACGCAGGCTTGGACTACCGACCCCAACAGCGGCACCTTTTAAATGAAGAATAGCAGATAGTTCCCTCGTCCAACCTCTTGGCTTGCTCAGGGATATCAAGATCTTCATTCATGGTATTCCCTATATCATTATTCTCACCGTTATTTCTTGTAAGGATGTCAATTCGGCTTATACACTGTTGCTCGGTAGACTATGGTTTAGGGACGCCCGAGTCATTCACGATTGGGCTAACGACCACATACAGATCATGGGTAATGGTACCATCCAAACAGTACAGATTAACTGGGAGTTAGGTTTTGAAGCCACAACTCCCGATGCTCTCGTATGCTACAACTACGTGGAAGGCCTTACCGACGAAGAAGAACTCATTCTACTCGAGGCAGAGGAGTTCCTCCTCCCTATTGGAACATGGGCTATTGACGACTTGTGCCAGGTAAGTACTACCAAGCTCACCTTACCAACCATAACCCATACGGAAGGTAGCATGCCAGTTGATGAAATACCGATTTGGGAAAAGGTAAAAACAATATCGGTAGCAAAGTGGTCGCAGACAAAGGAAGAGCAACTACAAGACCTCAACCTCGGAACCGATACCGACCCCAACATTATCCGCATCGGTACTTCCGTCCCGGACTCCCTACTACCAGAGGCTGAAGATATCTTCAGCACTTTCAAGGATGTGTTTGCATGGTCATACCATGATCTACGTGGCATCCCGGAACCCATCGCTCAACACAAGATTGAACTCGATACCAGCATTCCCCCAATAGGTACGCTACCCATCAGGTACGCTATCCATCAGGTACGCTACCGAATGAATCCTAATTATGCGGCAGCAGTAAAAACCGATCTTGATAAACTTTTGCACGCAGGATTTATTGAACCTGTGGACTATGCTACCTGGTTATCACCAATCATCGTGGTACCAAAGAAGAACGCCAAACTTTGAATTTGCGTTAATTTCAGGCGCCTCAACAAGGCAACAAAGTAGGATCCGTATCCCCTATCATTTACCGATGAGGTCCTTGACTCGGTAGCAGGCAACGAGATGTACTCATTTCTTGATGGCTTCTCCGGTTATCACCAGATCAAGATTGCACCCGAGGACCGACACAAGACGGCGTTCATTACCGACTGGGGAGCCTTCGTCTGGGTAGTCATGCTCTTCGGTTTGAAGAACGCTCTGCCAACGTACCAGCGAGCAGTCAATTAAGCCTTCAAGGAATACCTCAATGATTTCATGAAGCTCTTCCTCGACGACTTCATTGTGTATACTACTACCGAGACACACCTCGACAAACTCCGAAAGTGTTTTACCAAATGCCGTGACTTCGGTATCAGTCTAACCCCCGAAAAATGTTGTTTTCTAGTTTGCTCCGATATGATTCTTGGGTATGTCGTCTCCGCAGAAGGCAAATTCCCTGATCCAAAGAAAATCGAAGCTCTCGTCACAATGCCGCGCCCTCGCAACATCAAAGACATCCAGATCTTCAACGGCCTTGCCCAATTCAACAGATGTTTCATCCGCGATTACGCCCGGATTATGGCACCCATCACTTTACTTACAAGAAAAGACAAACCATTTACTTGGACTACCGAGTGCAACCAAGCATTTACCGAGATGAAAAAGTGTTATGTTAACGCTCTTATCCTAATCGCAGTCAATTGGAAGCTGGAATTTCACATTCATATGGATGCCTCGGATATTGCAGTAGGAGCTATGCTGGCGCAGAACCCTATCGGGAAAATCGACCAGCCCATCATCTACACCTCCCGACTACTGAGCCGCGCAGAGAAGAATTATACAACTACCAAGCGTGAAGCTTTAGCCATGGTTTACGCCATCAACAAATTTCGACACACCTCCTCCTTAACCGGTTCGTGTTTTACGTCGATCACATGGCATTGATATATTTAGTCAACAAAATTCAAGTTTCCGGCCGTATTGCTCGATGGTTACTCTTTTTTCTGGAATTTGACTTCACAGTCGTTTACAAACCAGGCAAGACACACGGTATTGCAGACGCACTTTCTCGGAACACGGTAGCCGAACCGGCCACCGGTATTACTGATACCACGTCCGACGTCCAGCTATTTAGCATACAACAGGAGTGGTTCACGACAGTCCACGACTACCTCAAAACCGGCACCTTCCCTGCCGACTGGAGTACCGAGCGCAAGAAAAGGTTAGCCTACTGAGCCCTCCCATTTTCAGTTAGTCGATGGCATCTTGTATCGACAAAGCAAAAATTTCTCTTTACAGAAGGTCATTACCGGCGACCAGACCACATTAATTATCAGGGAGCTTCACCACGGTAACTCGGGAGGGCATTTTTCTACCGAGATCAGCACTCGGAAAATTCTCGACGCCGGTTACTGGTGGCCATCCCTACATAAAGACGTTTTTGAATGTTGTCAGAGCTGCGACGAATGTCAACGTGTGGGAGGACTCAAGAAAGCTGTGACCAGTAAATTACTTACCACCCTACCCACAGAACCTTTTATGAAATGGGGACTGGATTTTGTAGGTCCCACAAACGCACAGTCACCGGCAACCGATACATCTTGGTAGCCACGGACTACGCCACCAAATGGATCGAAGCGGTTGCACTCCGCGATCACACCGCCAAGGACACGACAAAATTCCTGTATGACAACATCCTCACCCGTTTTGGCTACCCGCTCCATTTCGTCAACGACCAAGGCGTACATTTCAACAACAAGGTCATTTACGCCCTTATGGAGCACTTCCTACTGCGCCACAACACATTCACTACATACTACCCTCAAGGAAATGGTCAAGTCGAGTCTACCAACAAGGTGATTGTCCAACTCCTTCAAAAATTGGTCAATGACAACCGAACGGACTGGGACTGACAGTTACTGATAGTCTTATTTGCCTACCGCACCGCTTTCAAGATCGGTACCAGCCATACACCATTTCAACTTCTGTATGGCATTATCCCCTTAATGCCTACCGAATACTTGATACCGATCAAGACCAACCCTACCAACCATTCGCCTAGTCGGGTGCTTGCAGCACGCACGGCCGATCTGGAGCGCTTGGACGAATCTCGACACCGAGCTCTCAAGACGCAAGGGATATCGTAATGGAACCGCGCTCAATGGCCCAACACCACGGGCCCGACACATCAGTTCCGGCTAGGCGATCTGGTACTCTAGTACCCCAAAGGTGCTAACGTACACCAAGGTAAGCTCAAAAATAAATGGTTTCGGCCTTACCGAGTTCAGCACCCACTACCTAAAAATACGGTGTAACTCGTGGCCGTTGACAAATTCGACCCCGACCCGATTATAGTCAACATCAACAAACTAAAACCTTACCAGTTTCTCTATGACGAGCAGCTACACCACGCCGCCCAAACCGCCCCAGATAAAAGTGCCATCCTTCACTAACCGGACAACCAAGACGCGATCGAAGACGATGCAGAGGACAAAGTAGAAGTTACCGAGAAATCCATCTCCACCAACTGCATCACCGTGGAAATTTTTCCTCGGTCAACTCGGGATACCGAGTCGTACCTGGATACCACACCGATAGTATTTTTGACCCGACCTACCGTCCCAATACGACCACTGACGTCGGTAACCGACCACAGCATCACAGCCGCCACCGCAGCATCACAACCGCCACCAACGCTGACGCTACGACATACCGAACCGAACCGACCACCTCGGTAACACCGAGCCAAAAACTGTACCGAGCGACAGGTTAGGCAGTACCCAACCCTAACGCGCCCACACTTTCCCAACCTAGTTCGCACCCAACCACTCTATCTCTCTTCATTCCACCACCCTCTTTATTCATTTCCTTGTCCGCCTCTTCTTCTATTTATCCTTTCCCCACCATGCCTTCTTCCGCCGCCACGGTTCTCTCCCCCTCCCGGTTAGCTCTCCGCCTCCGCCCTCCATCTCCGTCTCCCTCTCTTCTTCCCCGGCCGCCACGACCGGTAGCTACCGTTGACCGCCACCGACACAATCGACCGAGGCGAATAGCGCGGATTAGAGTTCTTCCTCCTTCTTGCTTGGTAGCCGCTCCTACTTCTACCTCCCGAGAGAAAACGCGAGGAACTCTCCGTGTGCGTTTTTGCAGGATGACAGGCCAGAAGAAAACCGCGGTCGACAGTTGCCGGGGAAGCTCTTCCCACAGCAACCCGGTAGGACCGGACTGGAAGGAGTTCACGTGCCTACCGCTCAAACACATGGTTGCGTGGAAAGCTTTCGCCGCCACCAATCTAGACAAACGCCCGTGGATTCACCGAGTTGGCCTCGAGGGTTTTGTCAACCTACCGCGTGGTCAAGCAATCCGCAAGGATGTCGTGGAGAATTTTATCAACACCGCGCATAGCACCAAATAGCAGTCGATCATAGGAGAAGCAATGGGGAAGACCTACGTTATCACCCAGGTAGACATCACCAACATCTTCCGACTACCGACTGGCACGACTACCGAAGTCAACAACAACCAAGATCCGGAGAAGTTCAAATACTGGAGCATCGGTCCCAACAGCCATGAAGCCCTTCACCGACTCGATACTGACGGCTACAGTGTTTCGTTGGGGCTGGAGGAGTTAAAACCTCGGAAGTATGGCTTGCTACAAGCAATCTACTTCAAGAGGAGGCAGTCCTATACGTCCAAGCAATGCCTCCACGAAATACTCACCGCCGATGAACTCTCACTTACCGATACCGGAGCCTCTTGAAACTGGGCTACCTTCATGCTCGGACAGCTTCAGAAGGACCTCACCGTCATCAAGGGAGGCCATTCTCCACTGTGTCTCTCAGAGGAAATTTGGGACATTCTTCTCCGAGGACAAGAACCAGCCGCCACCACGACCGAACCCGCAGCATCGGCACCCGTACCGGACACAACTACAACAGCAGCACTGGGACCAGTACCGAGCACCGGCACCCGTACTCCGCCTTCTCCGGCACCAAGACGCGTGCATCGGTACAAACTACCGAAGCGGCGGTCATCACTTCCCCTCTTCTCTACGTTTCCAGACTTAGGGATCTTGTCTCGACTTTGCAGCCGCATCATACCGGCACCCACGACTTCCAAACGCAAGAACCGACTCGACCTTACCGACGCCTTAAACAAATTTGGCAGGAATCCTCGGCCCCAAGTCGAGCATGGCGGCGGTTCCTCCTCTACGCACCGATCATCTCAGCGCACTCCGTCTCCACTACCGGTTCCGTCACCAAATTGCTCATCCTCGATACCACCACAGATCATTGGCGCAAATCTACCACCGCAGCCACTGAACCCGCCACTCCAGACTTCAGGTATGCTCACTACCGAGGTCACTCGTACTACCGGTATCCAAGTATCTGCGCAGATGGCACCGCCCCTGACCTCGGTTACTCCCCTAACGGAGCGCGCTGACCCTCCGAATATTCGGCTCCACGGACCTCGGAACTTGTTTCAGAATGTATGCTTCCTTCAACGCACAACAGACACGCTATCTCAGGTACTTACCGAGGTCCAGACGCAAGTTCAACAACTTACCATCTCTGACCCGGAAGCACATCAGCGCCAACTGGAGAACGCCCAAAAGCGTATTACCGAGCTGGAGGGTCAACTCGACACCTCCCAAACCGAAGCACAACAGCATGCTACCAACCTCGCTTGAGTTCAAGAAGACCGTGAACGTGCCTGCATCGAAGTCGCCGACCTGACCCAACAATTACAAGCCCAGGCAATTCTCTTGAACGCCGTCGAAACGGAACGGGAGCAGCTCAGAGCCGATACAGCGGAAGACAGGATCACCATCCACACTCTCAGGCAGGCTTTCCGGACCGAGACCGACCTCCGCGCAACCATCACTACCGAACTGGAGCACCTACTTACCGAATACGACTCGCTGCACATCCGAACACAGGAGGCCGAGACGGCACTTGACAACACCTACCGGATGCTCAACCAGTACCGACGAGCACATCCGAATTTCGTTCCGCAACCCCCATCACCGGACTCTACCGACACCCACATTGTGAACCCGGCCACGACGGAACACGGCCCCATCCGAGCTCCTCCATTACCGACGGAGGGCTTTGACTCCATCTTTAGGGATTCATTTGATGGCCGAGAATTACTCAGCCCCCCCCCCACGCAAGGTAATATCAGTGCACCGGACACCGGGACACCTAGCCATCCTCCGCACAACACGCCGAATACCAAGGAGCCTACCAGATCTGAGGACAAAGGGTTTAGGATTTCTCGCACCATCAGTAGGCAAACCGGTCCCACGGCGTAGAAATCCCTCCTGTATATCGCAGTTTAAAACAAGTTCCAGGTGTGAACTTGGTTTAGAAGGGGGATAGTGTTAACCGTAAATTAGGAGTTATCGGTAGGTCTACCGATCTGAGTTATACGTGGGTAATTTTCCAACTTACCCCAGTAGGTAGATCTAGGAAACACTTCTTTACCGATCTGATCTAACTGTCAGATCTGGTTGTACTGTGGTATAAAAGCAATAGAGCCAGCCTCATTGGCACGCCACATTTTCCTTGATAACTGATTTCTTGCTAGAAGTATTCTCTTCTGATTTTATGCCTACCGAGTAGCTTTCTGTGTGCCATTATATGCCCTGATCAGTTTGTCTTCCCTCGGTTTTGTGATAACCGACCTAGCTTTGAGTGTTTTGTTGCCTATTCTGTTAAACTCCTTTTCCTCGATAGCTATCAATCCTCCCGGTATTGATTACCGAGTAGGTCCTTACCAGGAGGAGCTACCACAATGGTCACCTGAGGCCTGCAATTTCCATCAATGTTGATCATTCAACTAACATCATGCCAAAAAAATATAAAGCTGTGAGCACAAACGAGGATGCATAAATGGTAAATAACTGAGGCACATGCATAACAGAACCTTCATAAGAGTCATTTTTCATTAAAAGACACAATGACAAACAACATCTCAAATAGGTCAAACCAGTGTCAACAATATAAATGGCGAAACGTTGCCGATAGGAGAGAGCAAGAAAACGAAGAATAGCTAAAAATAGGCTTTTGCAGCCGCCAAGTTTGTCGAATCTTGTTTACGGGCCTTACAAGGACAGTCTAGCATCGTTGAATGCTCTTATGTTGCCTGTGAGGTAAGAACCAGTCAGATTGTTCTGGTAATGGAAAACTCAAGTTTTTTTTTAAATAAAAAAAACATAAACAAAAACTTGTTAAACCTTCTTATACCTAAAAATTCAGGTCTATTGTTCAGTAGTTTTATCGTACCAAGCCACCTCTGCTAGGCCTAATGGTGTCCTCAGTATGCAGCTTTCTAGCGGCACGTGAATGTCTCATATGCTACTATTTCCTGTTCGTGTGTGCTCTGACGATATTGATATCTGTTGTGCAGGTTGCTGACTGTTGCCTTTCTTTGCAACTAAGGTGAGGATTGGGCGTCAAGGCATTGAGGAGATCTTCCTTGTTGGACCGCTGAACCACTATGAAAGGTGAACAAATTATCCATTTCCCTAATCGTCCGTGCAAACATGACAAGAGAATTGTTGAAAATTGCTTAAGCACAAAAAATCACAGAAACAGAGAATTAAAACAATGAATGTTTGAGGTTGTGCTTCAACTCACCGCACGAATGAGTTAACTGCCTGCGGATGATCAAACAGTGCGAGGCGGCTATCTTCCCTGCAACAACAACAAACCACTAAATGCAATGATCAGCCCATCGCAGCTTCCTTTCAGCACGTCTAGCTAGAGCTTGAATACAAATACCTAAGGAACTAAGAGAGAAGCGAAACCCTTCAAGAGAAGTGATTACCTAAATCGAAGCGCGTAGGGCAATTGCAATGTGGAAGGATCACGGAGTGCAATAGCTAGCTCCGTCCACAACATGAGCTTTGCGGCAAAGCAACAACCTAAGGAACTAAGAGAGAAGTGAAACCCTTCAAGAGAAGTGATTACCTAAGTCGAAGCGCGCAGAGCAATTGCAATGTGGAAGGATCACGCAGTGCAATAGCTAGCTCCGTCTACAGCGTGAGCTTTGCGGCAAAGCAAGAACTGGCACCCACCGGCAGTGAGCACCACTGTTTAGCATACAACGGCGGCAGGCCACAGCTACTATACTGCAAAACCTCCGCTCCGTGAGACCCGACTATGTTCAATTGATACCCTGATCTCAATAGCTCATTAGAACCGCATTGAATTAAATTTTAACTTCTTATTTGAACTCAAATCCATTGAAAGAGTGTATCCATTCCAAATACAATCAAAATACACCATATTCTACTGGTCGCCACGGCACATTCAGACCTTTAGGGGTTAACCCCTGAACGTCCCATACGGATAGTATATACGCTATCGTATAATTGGGTTTTTTATCAACAAGAAATTTTAAAATTGGGATCTTAGAAGCTTGTTAGAATCGCATTGATCTAAATTTCAACTTTTCTTTTGACCTAATACCCATTAGCGGTGTGGATTCATTCCAAATATAGTCAAAATACAACGTATTCTACCTGTCGCAAAGGCACGTTTAGACGTTTAGGGGTTAATAAATGTTAAGTTGCCTCAAAAGCATTTTATTTTTTCTGTACCCTATGTCGTAGTCGGTTTCAACTTAAATTAACCCCTAAACGTCTGAACGTGCCTGTGCGGCCAGTAGAATACGGTGTATTTTGGTTGTATTTGGAATGGATCCACACTTTTAATAGGTATAAGTTCAAAAGAGAAGTTGGAATTTAGATCAATGCGGTTCTAGTGAGTTATTGAGATCTTAATTTAGAGCTTCTTGTTGGTAGCAAATGCCAATTATACGGCCATGTATCTACCATCCCCATGGGACGTTTAGGGTTTAATGCAAATGAGGATGTTGAATGTTTGAAAGTCCAAAACTGAAGCACCTATCTTCACCCTAAGTGACCAAGCCACCATTTTATGATCGTTACCTTTTTTTAATAGCTTACCCAAGACGGAAAAAACATCTTTATAAAAAACCTTTTCAAATAGGAAATTAAGTTGACTTTCCAAACCCAATTTGAATCATGTCTATTCAAGTAAAACTCTACCTAGGACATTTTTTCAAAGTCAAAGATTTCAATATTGTCCTAGTGTTATAAAAATTACTATTTTGGGAAATTAATGATGTTCTTTCCTTTAAAAAAAATATTTTTTGAACTTTAGAATAGAATTTTTAGTTTAAATCAATCATGCCAAATTTCAAATTCTAAAAATAAATTTGTGATTTTGGTAAATATCAAATGGTAAATGCTTCTAAATTCAATAAACGAGTATCTAAAATATTTTTTTAAATTTGACCACAAGGATAATCACTAAAAATTATGAATCTTGAATTTTTTTTGAACCACATTTCATCAAAGTTGCAAAAGTAACATTTTATGACACATCTAGGTTTTGCCCTTACTCCATCTATCATTTTTGGGTTAATGAATTGATACCCTTGACCAAGAAGTTTGAGATCACTGCATTTATTTTGTGATTTATGCAAAAATAATGTTAGGTAAAGTATAATTGTCCAAAAAATCTTTTAGAAAGGAGACTTGCACTCTTTTACAAAAAATAGTTGATTTTGTATCTTTGAAGAATTAACCAAATATTTGGAACTTCTAATGTGATGTTCAGAAAATCATAAAATAAAGTAAAAGAGATAAACATATTTTATGTAACATTGTAAACCCCGTATAAACCACCACAAAAATGAGGAGTGCAAAATCCATCATGTTTATACCACATTTTGCTCAATAATAGGTTATACACAGGCACTGCTAAAAATTCCCCATTTTACACCTCCAAGTACGTTGATGTGTAAATAACATTTAAAAAATTTATTATTAACTTAATTCACGTAACCTTGTACTTTCCCAAATTGTTGTTTGGGATCTCCTGTTGAACCATGGTAAAAACATTAATTTGCAATAAAGGTCTCTTGAAGTAATAGTCTATAAATAAAATTGGATGTATACAACCACCGTTTGGTGTACGATATGTTTTGTCTAATTGGTAGGCATTTTGAAATCAATGTAAAGGTATTACATTGAGCGATGAAATTTTACTAGTTTATAAAATATGTGATTTCAGTTATAGGTTATAGAGTTCATTCATATTCTATAAAAATTAATATTTGCTTATTTGCAACATATTAGCTTTTACTATTGGAAAGTGAATTTTCACACTAGAAAAAGGTAAAAATGATATCATCTTTTCTAACAAAATCATAGCATCAAATACTTCGAAACATATATGAATATCAATGAATAAATTTATATATATAATGTGATGTATCAAAATACCTTTAATATTTTGGTAGAAGTTAAATTAATTTGACTAGCAACTACAAGAATATAAAAAATAACTTCCCAATTATGTTTCAATGGGTCAAAGACAATGGAAAAAGCACAAAAGGTTCATGAAGATTGCTATGCGCTCAAAACTAGATCAATTCACTAAAAAGTACGAATAAAAGTAGCACATTTTCAATTTTCAAATAACACAAAGAACTATGTTTGTTCCTTCTAACTAGGCTACAAATCAAAATGTTATGAAGTCCTACCATTTATTTTTTAACCAAGGATTTAAATATGAAAACAACAAAAAATTAAAACACTTCTTTATGAAATATGACTGTTAAGACAAGACGAATGTCACTCTCAAGTTCCATCCATAGCTTAGTCAGCCTATCTACTCGATCGGTCCCTAATGACCAGGATCACATTAGGTAATTAGTGTTATGGTATATAGATGATAAATCCAGTCACACTCTAAACCCTCACCAATGTAACGGCTTTCTTCACCCTTGAATATAATCTCATTAAAAAAAACTTAGGATGATTCTTTGATGCTCATACTTTCTATTAATCCTGGTCTCCCAACACTGACAATGAAAAATTACCATCTATTTGACATTGTTGAGTTGAAACATGGTAAGTACTATGGTGTATATAATTATATTTAACCCCTAAGTGACGGATCAACCATTTTATGGTCTCCGCCCTTTTTTTACGGGCTGCCAAAAATAGAAACTTTTTTATAGAGAATAAAAATTATTTTTAAATAGGGAATCAAGTGCACTTTCAAACCCAATTTGAATCATGTCAATCGGAGTTGAACTCCACCCGGGAGAAATTTTCAAAAACTAACACTTCTACATTGTGTAGTGTTAAAAAACTTACTATTTGGGGAAGGTAATGATGTTCTCTCCATTGAAAATTTTTCTTTTTTATTTTTAGAATAGAATGTCTAGTTTTAACGAATCATACAAAATTTCAAATTCTAAAAATAATATTTGTAATTCTGATAAATATTTGAAGTTAAATGCTTCTAAATTCATTATGAGATGATAAAAAACTATTTTTTGAAATTTGATTGTATGGATAATTACTAAACATCAAGCTCCTCAATTTCTCTTTTGGACCAAACTTCATCAAAGTTGAAGAAGTAATTTTTTATAACACATTTATGTCTTGCCCTTACCCCTTCTGTCATTTAGGGGTTAAGCACAAATGTACTTGAGCTTGTAAAATGAAGCTCTATTTGAGATAAATTTAGATTTGAACTGAAGAACTTTCTATGCCTAAAATTATGCATTGATTGTTTAGATGGTACTAGAATCATTGGTTCTTTTGCTATGGTTGTGCTAAAATGTCATACATAACCTATTTATAATAGACTAGGTTGAACATTGCCGAAATTTGACATAGTAATTTTGATGACGAAACTATCATTGATTGTGTGTATGATTGAGTGCGATACGACAATTTTAGCAATGAAACTATCCCTATGTGCATGTGTGGTCTAGCTATGTTATATATCCTAATTTACTAGCAAGTTCAGCAACTCGCTTTTTAATAATTAATTTAATGTTCAAAAATTAGGTGTGGCATTTAAAATTAAAATATTAATAATTTCGGCATTCCACTCTCTAATTTTTTTTTTTAAATCGGCTTGTTCTCAACTCCAACTTTATTTCTTAAGTTCACAAGAAGATGCGAGTTAAATGTGATGTATGAATAAAAGTTGTACATTATGAATTTTAGATTCTATTAATACGGTTAGATTTGATATGATTGCAATCACCAATATCTTTATATAAAATTTAAAATGTAAAATTCAAAATTCATTTGTGATTCGATCGCAAGTAAGATCTCAAATTCATTACATCAGTTTTGATGATGGACTTCTCGATGGAAATATCCAACTGAATTATTTTGACCAGAGCTCAACATGTTCCAGCCAGAATTGTCGTTCTCTTCAAAACATATCCCTCTTGAGAGAAAGCATATTTCCAAACATGAACTAGTCTTCTTTCTTCTCTCCTTTTTTTTATGTTTTATTTTTTATGTTTTTTGGAGTCAAATGGTGAGAATTCCGTTGAAGAGGGATTTTTGATTTATTTTCTCTTATTGAAAATGGAATTATTTCTTCAAAATAAGGGAATTTCAGAGAAAACCAACATCAAATGGAATTATTTGGCTTAAGGGCCGCTTTACACTTAGGAGTCGGGTCTCTTCTTCTTGGGCCCAATGCAATAAAAAAAATAGCCCAATTTAGCCTTAGGTCCGGCCTTATGTACTCAATATAATAAAATTACAGATTTTAATAAAATGTGCACTCGGGCCCAAGGTCAAAGTGTGGGATTTTATATTTGGTGGAACCAATGAATTGGGTTAGGCCCATGTAAGAGCTTGTCGTTCTTAATGTAAAACATGTTCTGGTTGCATTGGGCACGATTCTTAGTGTAAAGAGGTTGGGCCCAAACAATGGACTTTAGACCAAAGAGAAGGGAGGATTTCAAACTCTTTGCACATTAGTTTAGACCCGACTCCTATTGTAAAGAGCCCTTGAGTAAAAATTTGGTTTCTCTATTTCAGTCCAAAGACTTTTTCATTTCCACAAGTAGACTAAAATACAAATGTAGTTGAATATTAAGTGTATACTTACCCCCTTTGTTACAAATTAAGCTTCCACAATGCCTTTTAAATTTGTCTCACATTACAGTTCATGTGTGCTTAAACTACTACTCCTAGTTGTTGAAGGTTTATATCGTTGTGCCCAGGGTCGACACCATTGGATTAGTTAAGTTGTCTATTTTCAGGGTATATGAAGCTTAATATGGAATAGAGGAGTAACAACTAAATAATCACTTTTGAAAAATCGCAAGCACAATTTCAAAAAAAATACAACTTATTTATGTAGTATCATAATAAAATGTGTTTTAGCGTATTAAAATAATCTTGAAAATGAAAACAAGATCCACATATGTTTCTTTCATTTAAGCTACAATAGTTAGAATAACAATTATCAATTAGAATCCATGAGTATGGAGAAACTATCTAATATGCAAAATAAAAAACTTCATAAACTATCTTATCTTAATTCTTAAAGGTCCCTCGGAGATAATTTATACATTAGCGTGTAAGTGGCATTATTTTGTTGTAAGTAGAAAGTTCCAAGTGGTTACCTCAATAGCTCATTAAAACCATGTTGACATGAATTATAACTTCACTTTTGATCTCAAGCCAATTGGAGGTGTAACACTATTCCAAATACAAATTCAATCGATGAACCTTTAGCGGGGTTAAAAAGACCTTAAGAATACGACATATAAACATTCCAAGAGCCTTGTCAATGCTATGTATGAGGTTGTTGAAGTATTCTTGTAATTTTTTGAATATATTGATGGCCCTTAGAATATCATAGTGTCCCTTGGGACAATGAAGTCACATTTGTTGGTACAATATATATTAGAGGAAAGATGAAACAAACTCTTATCTCACTCAACTTAAGATTTGTACTACACTTGACTGTGAGTCTTAAGGTTTTTGGCATTAGTTTTTGGCATTCCCTGACATTGATCTTCATAGTGTGCATTACTTAATAACACGTATTGCATATTTTAGTGTCATTAGAAGAATATTAGGACCTTGATAAGGCTCCTTTCTTTTGGGATGTGCATCATGAGATATGATAAGAAAAACATTGAAAAAGTAATAATAATAATATTGTTAAAACATTAAAATAAAATAAAATATGAAAATTTTAAAAATAAAAAATAAAAAACTATTTAGAAATATATATTAATGGTCACATCATTTAATGGTCTTCCTATGACTATTCCACTCCATTTTGTCATAAGAAGACCATGTGGTGAACAACCTAACCCTTAATCTTTTTTGAGTTTTGTGGCCTTCCAAATGCAGAGAGAAACTAAAATTTTAATTTTAAAGAGATTATTCATGTATATAATTAATAATGATTTTGGATTTTTATAATATGTATCCACACCCGGTATACAAATGATATTTCGTCGTTGGTAGTGCGGAAAGAAGCAAAGCCCTAGGAATATGTGAAAATATAATAACCACTAGGGCTACACTTATTTCCCCACTACCAGTGAGGAAGTAACAATTGTATTGGTGTTAATAAACATTAAAAATACACATTCAAAATTATAATTATATACAATAATTACCTCTATATAAATTAACTTTTTGCTTCTTTCCGCACATGAAAGGTCGTGAAACTAAAAAGACATGAAATTATAAAGATATGAACGGCTATGAAATTATAAAGGTATAAAAGGCCGTGAAAATCAAAAGAGGTGAAAAGTTAGGTTACCTCACAAATGGTCTTCTAAAGACAAATTGGAATGAAACTGTCATAAGAAGACCATCAAGTGACGTGAAAGGCAATGTTACTTCATCGAAAGGTTGACTTGTCGGCTCGCCGACACTTTTATATATATATATATATATATATATATATATATATATAAAACTCTACAGTTCTTTTGAGGTTGGCGTGAATAAAGTGTTTGTTCGTAATGACAGTGACGCAACGCCCACCTAACAAAGAGCCTTTGGAGCCAACTTTTTTACTTACCCTATAAGCATTTGAAAGTCGCAAGTGAAACCTATAGTTACCAATGTATTTTTTTGTAAACGAGTTTTGATTTAATGTTGTCATTGCAATAATAGAACAATGGTTAACATGAAAATGCTCTTAGATTTGGGCAATACCTAAGTGTACTATAAAATGAGGCCTCTTTCACTGTTTTGAGCTTCAATTTGAAAGAGCATATGTAAGACATCTTTCTTAGAAGACATTCGTATTGTTGCATTTGAAATCAAATGATTAGATATTTTAAAATGAATTTACAAGAAAAAACTATAGAAATTCACTAAAATTACAATTTTTATATTCTCAACTTGTAATTCATTTAAGATTGATTGAAGCTATTATGGTTCGGCAGCGGTGAAGTTGTTCACATGAGTTTTGTTACGGATCCATAGTGGTGTCTTGAGATCTCCTTGTAAGAAATCAAATGATTATTTTATAAGTTGAAATATTGTACATTATGCAAAAGATGATTTAATGTTGCGCATTGTGCATTGCTAGTCAATATTTCAAAAATCCATAAGAAAATTACTATTTTTGGATTTGTCGTATAACTGAAACAATAATCTCTGTTAAAATCAAATTAAAAAAAATTTCAACACCATTATTTAATCCAAACGTATGGATGTCAAAAAAAACATCATCTTACCAGAACTTTCATTTGTATCTAAACCTCAAAGAATGGATTTAGTGCGCATCTTGTAGCTCAAAACTTTGGAATTCTTTTTGTCAAAATGAAAGCACATGTAGAATAGAAGGATCTAGTCAATGTGATTTTTATTATTTTCCTATTATCACTTCACTTACGTAAAGGTAATTACTTGAAAAAATAATATAAAAAAAATCACATTGCAAGAACACCACCGAAGATGAGAAATTGTAATGAAATGTTTTTTGTAATGGAAACTGAGGCAATTAGGGATTAAAATCGTGATCACAAGTATCTTTACATGTATGCTAGCATCGATGCTAGCATACTTTAACCCTTAAATAGCCAAAAAGGTGGAATTCAGTCTCGTATTTTTTATTTCACAATTTTGAGTAGGTGCAATGTGGATTTCCATTTTTGAAAATATATTTGTTTCTGTCACCAAAACACACAATGTAATGGGCTTCATTGATTTATGTAATGTAAAATATGGTGCCATATTAATTTTTTTAAATTTAGAGTATAACCAATTGAATCTGTAATTTAAAAACCACAAAACCGTGGTCTTTTAGGATTTAAAAGTCCTTTAGATATTACTTTTGCAAAACAATGTTATCAAATTAGTCGTTATGAAAGTGCTTTTCAATGTGAAGGATTCAAGTCATTTTTACCTTTCATTTTTGAAAGGATGATAAGAGATTATCCTAAAAAAATGAAAGACTAGACCCCGAGAAAGGCAAATATCTTATAATCCTTCAAACACCAAAGATTGATGGTTTTGAAATGACAAATTCAATTGATCATATTGAGAAAATATAAATAAGATGAAATAAAATTTTATATTCATCGAATAGTAGAAAGACCTTTGGGGTCTAGACTTTCATTTTTAAAAGTCTCATCTTATATCAACCCTTCAAACATGAATCGGATAAAAAGATAGAGAAATACTTTTTTTCCAACAGAATTAAAGAATAGTGGTTTTAAAAATATTAATGGTTTTAAAATAAAAAATTCAATTGATGATGTTATAATTAATCCTTTCAGGTCCAAGTGATTCACTGTTTCAAATATGTACTGTAAAAAGTTGGAAAAACATCTAAAGTGGAGTTGATATTTAAAGAAAAGTTGTACGTGTGAATGTGTAGATCACACTTGTACAATTGGATTTATCATGTTCTTGGTTAATGTTTTTGATTAAGTTATCAAGGATTTTTTTTTTTCAATCAAAATTCCTACATTAAAAACTTTCAATATTTTTTTTGGAAGTGAATTAGGAATAACACGCACTATAATATTGAAGACTCTCCATGATTTGATTCCACATTTTTGGGAAATTTATTTTTTAAATCTTAGTTTTTGAACTAAAAATGAAATTTGAACTAAAAATGAAATCTGAACTAAAAATGAAATTTGAACATAAAACAAATTTTTTATTTTATGGAAATTCACAATGTGTTATTTTGAACATCCATACTATACAAATGGTAGTAAACAAGCATAAAAACCAAGATGGTGTCATTCCGAAAGCGTAGGATTGTGAGCCTTGCTCAAACTTGATGCGTTTATGTTAACTTCATCCTTTGTTACACATGCTCATGCCGTGTATGTTTATGATGAACTCAATGCGTCTATGTTGATTTTGTCCTTTATTACACATGCTCGGGCCTTACATGTTTATGTTGATAAGGTCTTGCGATACTCATACAAACCTACCATAAAGCGGGAAAAAATATCATTTGCTATCAAAAGAGGCGTGCAAACGGTTCATGTAGTGGTTTGGGCCAAGAAACTTAATGGTTTGAAAAAACAAGTGCTACACCCTAAGAACAAAAATCCACGAATGTTATTTGATGATGGTGCACATGTATACAATTTAAGAAAATGAATTTAATGCTCTATGTTACAGTATCTTAGCATAACATGAAAGCACGCGTGACAAAAATAATATAAGAAGGATTATTTATAAAATTTTGGAAAAATAAAATGGACCAAACCTAATGATGTTGTTGCCTCGGTGGCAAATTTAATGTAGAATGATCTCTATTTCATCTTTGACGTTTACATGAAAAATCCATTAATTGGACCTTTGATTTTGATTTGCTGATTTTTTGAAATTTATTGAAATATTAAATCAAAATACATTTAAAATGGGGAAACCATCTAATTACTTGTTCACAATTTCTACGAATAGTATAAACTTTTAAATCAATACATTTACAACTAAACTAAAAAACCACATATTATATAGTAACGTACTCATGTACTCTAAGAAGCATCTAGCAACCTCTTGTCAACCATGCCTTCAATATGCATAAAGACATGTTCAAGTATGTACAACTTTGCTTCATTTGAAAATGTGATTTGCTTTATTCACACGTAATTATATAGTGCCATTATTGCATTTGTTGCTTCTTGCCTCCAAATAGCAACTCTCATATGACAATTCTTTATTGTGTTATTAAAATAAATTGTTCAACCTCTTGGAATAAACTCTTTAGAAAAACGAACTAAGAAATTCACTACCCTAATTAGAATTCATGAAAATTCATATGAACAATGTTGTTGTCAACTCAAACGGGGGTTTGAAATGCACAAAGAGAAGGACGAAAAAGTATGCGTGACCATACACATTCAACCATCTGGAAAAAAATAAAATACAATAAATCATTAAACATCTATCCATCTATTATTGTATATATATATATACATATATATATATATATATATATATATATATATATATATATATATATATATATATATTGCGAGTTCTTAATGATACATAGCCGCCCCTTTGTTTTCTGCTTTTCTTAACGAAAACATGCATAGGTTCTTTCATATCCTCTCATAACCGCCTCAAAACTATATAAGACGGCTATGGGAGAATGAAACTATAGGAGAACATATAGATGTTTTCTTGAAGGAGTCGCTTGAGGAGGGGACAAAAAAGAGTCTGCGAGCACAGATCCTAAGACTCAAAAATCTTGGAAATAATAATAATAAATAATAAATATTTTCTTGAACGTAGCAGGGGCCAAAGGGTACGCGGCAAGGTGACAAAGCAAATGTACCTCAAAATAATAAAAATACAACTACATAATAAATACAAATAATGGCGTTGTAGAAGAGTTGTGGCATATGTGGCATTTGAATGATGTTTTGAAGGATGGAGGAAGGAGCCATGCACCAATAAATAATTTTTAACACTCAGAAAACGAAATAAGAAAAAGGAATGTGATCACCAAAATTCAAATCATATCCCATACACTCTAGCAATAATATTATAGTGTCTTAGTCTATTCATAATTTGTAATAGTATTTAAATATTTTGCAATATACTACAAGTTTCAACAAAAAAGAAATCAATGTTTTTTTGTTAGTATTTTTGATAAATTTTCTTTTTTAGCAGAATTAGGCCCCGAAATGATTGTACTTGGGCAAGTGCAAAAATAGAGAATTGCCTGTTATAACGGAGAAACAAAAAATGGAGGGTTATTTTTATTGTAAGTTCAACTACAATACGTATAGCGTGAGTGGAACTATAATTTAAAAAGACAAGTATAAAATAGATGGTGTTTATGTAACCCCTCAATGCTCAAACAACAATGTTTTGGTCGTTGTCCAAGTTTTACAAGCTTCCTGGAACATAAATATGTTTTGGAAACAAAAATTAAACAAAATCAAGTCTATTTTGCAACGCAAGTTGAATTATGTCAATCCTAGTTAGACTCCACCCGAGATAATTTTTCAAAATAGATCATCTCAATATTGTCCTACTGTTATAAAATTTACTTTTTGGAAAAAGCAAAAATGTTCCTTCCATCATTTCTTTTGCTTATTTGAAGTTTACAAATAAATAAAGCAATTGTAACGTATCATGATAAATTTTTAAATTCAAAAGTAAAACTTAAATTTCTAAAAAAAA
The DNA here is from genome assembly GCA_022496805.1 of Pohlia nutans. Lineage (NCBI taxonomy): Eukaryota > Viridiplantae > Streptophyta > Bryopsida > Bryales > Mniaceae > Pohlia > Pohlia nutans. The sequence goes on along the minus strand of CM040106.1, from coordinate 3,252,178 downwards.
AAATTCAAAGATTAGTGCCTTTTTATTGATTAAAAATATCTACAGGTATTTTTTGGAAGTTCGACCATACGGGTAATTTGTAGACATATTTCCTACATTTTGTTTATTGAACCAAACTTCATAATACATATGGAAATAACGCATCTATGTTCTGTCCAATACTCCTCAAGCTTTTAGAAGTCAATGAATTAAATTTGGAAGATCATCTTGTGTTGTCCTTTTGGAGGTACAGTTGATACCATATGAGGCATGGTACAATTTATATCATGAGGGGTAGAGTTGAAATCTTTAGGGATGGTAATGTATTTCATGTGGTAGTGTGAAATCAAAGAATGATGGAAGCAAGCCAATTTCCAATTGAAGATGAATGAATTGGAGTTAAACAGCTCCACAGTTAGTGCACTCGAGTTAAACAACTCCACAGTTAGTGCACTCGAATTAAAAAGCTCAACAGTTAGTGCACTCAAGTTAAACAACTCCACAGTTAGTACACTCGCGTTAAACAACTCCATGGTTAGTGCACTTGAGTTAAACAACCCTACATTTAGTGCACTCGAGGTAAACCACCCCACAGATAGTGCACTCGAGTTAAACAACTCCACAATTAGTGCACTGGAATTAGACCACTTCGGGTTCAAAAGGTAAAGGACTTAAAGATCTATGGACAAAATTTAATTTTGAAGATAGAAAGTAAAAAGACTAGAGATAGACTGCTAGTTTCTATAGTAAAGGAATTCATGACATAAAGCTTGGGGATAAAAAGGTGAAGCACTCGAGTTTAACAACTCCACAGTTAGTGCACTTGGAATTAGACCACTTCGGGTTCAAAAGGTAAAGGACTTAAAGATCTATGGACAAAATTTAATTTTGAAGATAGAAAGTAAAAAGACTAGAGATAGACTGCTAGTTTCTATAGTAAAGGAATTCATGATATAAAGCTTGGGGATAAAAAGGTGAAGCACTCAAGTTAAACAACTCTACAGTTAGTGCACTGGAGTTAGACCACTTCGGGTTTAAAAGTTAAAGGACTTAAAGATCTATGGACAAGATTTAATTTTGAAGATAGAAAGTAAAAAGACTAGAGATAGACTGCTAGTTCCTATAGTGAAGGAACTTAGGATATAAAGCTTAGGGATAAAAAGGTAAAGCTCTCTCCCTTTTCTTTGGTTGGGTGGTTGATATTAGTCTGAAGTAAAAGTAAGAAGAAAAATAAAAGATTGAGTTATAATTGGGAGGTTATATGTACTATAAGTATCTAACTTGAAAGAAGGGTGGGTCTCTTATTCTAGCTCTCCTTAATAATAGAGTGGTTGAATAATATATTGCATAATATAGTATAGCAGTTTATATTAACTGATCAAGCTCATATATTTTGTAATTTTCATTGTGAATACGTAGTGCACCATGGCTAGTGATGTATCAATAGGTAGTGGAGGTAGTTTGTCCAATAGTGGTTCGCGTAGTAGCAATAGTGGCAACTTGCCTAGCAGCGGTGTTGGAGGTTTGTCAGGAAGTGGTGATATATCAACCGATAGTATTGGTAGTAGTCCATCTCATTATGACATGAGTGTAGATGGATCTGGTCGTGTCTTATCTTCTAAAAACTTAGAAAGTAATAGAGAACCAAGATACATTTGTTTTTGTGATAGGTGTAAAGGAGAGCATAAGCACAAAAGTAGCATCATTAATCATTATGTTACAGAACTGTTTGGACCTATGGTAGGAGATCCACGTGATTTAGAGCCGTCTGAGGAGATAGGAATAAATTACCCTTGTTATTGTAATAGTTGCAAAGGTGAAGCATGGCAAATTCGTGCCATCATTCATCAACATTTGCTTGAGTTGTTTGGACCTTGGACTTGTGATGCAATTTTGGCTACTAAAACTTCAAATGATTCATCAACATCAAATTCGGAATCTACAAGAGGGGAGGAACGAACGCAGGTAAAGTTTATTTTTTTGCAATATGAATATTTTGATGAAATTTTTTGTCAGTAGGCTTCTATAACAAAACTACACTTAATAAATGTCAAAATTGGATTGCATATTTAAATGTCGACTTTAATTATTTTTATCCTATGTCATTTATTTTTGTTTAGTTTGAATTTGCTTTAGAAATCAGTAAGGATTGTTTAAAATTATTCAAAATTAATTTATGATAGCAAGCATAACATACATTTTTTATGAATATAAAACAATACAACTAAGCCTAGTCTTGGTGTGTTTTTCTTTTTATCAGGTATACCGTGATGATTTCATTATTCACGAGGCCGCGTCATCAATGGGGATAGCTTGTATGGATGAAGATATTGATGTGGTTGTGCATCAAGATGGAGACCAAGCAATGGCGTAGTTTTTTGATCCAGAGTCGTTTGGCATCCCAAAATTCTTTCCAGAGAGTACAATGGGGGAAAAGGAATTAATTTTTTGAATATTAAAATTGCAACTACAACATAAATGTAGTAACACTAGTGTAACAGACTTACTTAGGTAATCTTCCAAACTAGTTTTAATCAACACTTTTGTTGTAAATTTCTTAAGAGTACAATTTGCATTAATACCTATATGTGTGATTCTTTATATCTTTTCTTTAAACTTCATGGTGTACAAAGGAACTTCTTCGCATCTCATGTACTATACTTCATGATTTTAGTAACAAATGTTGCAATATGGATTTGTCGCAAGCTTTTCAAGGAAAAAGTGTTGTTGAATGACAACACAATGCCATCTTCTCACAGGGAGGCCAAGAAATTGCTTGAACTAGTGAGTCTACCATCACTTTTGACAGACGCGTGTGTGAAAGATTGTGAGATATTTTATGGAAAATTACCTGAAGGACGTACACTTGATGACATGACAACATGTCCACATTGTGGAGAACAACGACGCCACAAAAACATTCTAAACCAAGAGTCCCCTAGAAAGGTATTATCTCAATTTGACATTTTAATATTTTGATGTTATGGTACAAAAAATTGACATATATTGTAGATGCAAAATTATCGTAATGTCAAAATGATTTTGGGTTTATTCATGTTCGTGAATAATGAAGTTTGGAAGTCTATGGTGTTTACAAGAGAGAAAGAAATTATGGCTTATTTTAATTGTTCATCTAAATATGTCACACCTTTTATGTTAGTTTGTAAGAATTTGAAAAAACATTTATGGTGATTTTGGTGTATTATATTCTTTAACGTGAAATTAAAGTTTAAGTAGAATGTTTTGGTTCTTTCCACTAGTCAATATTTGACTTAGAAAAACTAATTGACAAGTTGTGCACTTCCAACCAATCATTCCAACGCTTCAACAGTTGTATACATCTCTCAGCACAGCACCTCATTTGGCCACAAATGATACCCCAGGTAGCGATGACGGATACATTAGAAGTGTTATTGATTCAGAATCATGGAAAAACGTGATGACCATTGATTCAACATTTGAGGGGTTAAGACTAGCGGTTGTGTCAGATGGTTTTAATCCATCATCACTACGTAGTTCTTCTTATAGCATTACTCTAGTGGCGGTTATTGTTTATAATCTACCACCTCATCTTACCACGAAGAAAGAATTTATTTTTTTATCCTTAATCATTCGGGGAAAGTTTCAGGTAAAATATATGGACGTCTATCTTAGACCACTAATTATAGAATTACAGTTGTTATGGTCACCCGGGGTTCCTGCTCGTAACATAAGCAAACCTATTGGACAACAAGATTTCATCTTGCGTGAAATTGTATTGTGGACAATTACGGATTATCCAGGCGCTACATCTATATCTAGTACATAGTTGATTTCTCTCATTTTTTGGTAACTAATATTCATTTAACTTTTTTTTGAATGTAATTGAGATTTAGAGTATATGATTTAGTATTGAGGACTTAAGGTTGAATGTTATAATTTAAGATAAAATGTTAGAGTTCAAGGTTGAATGATGAAGTTCAAACCTATGAATGTAATGTTAGCATTCAGATTTTGATTTATTTTATTTCAGTTTAGAGGTAGGGTTTAGCAGCTTTGGCTTTTAGGGATGAAGGTGTACCTTTTAGAAATATCCATGTTTTTGTTTCGATATTGATTGAAAAATATTTGAATTTTTTAATTTTGAGATGTAAATTTTTTGTTGAACACTAATGTAAGTTGTGGTGATTGTAGGAATGGTTACCAAGGGTTACAATGCTTGCTATTTGTGCATGGACCAGATTCATGCACGGCGCTCTGTGCCACTCCATAAGATAGTGTTTGATGAATTCCGCAGGTATTTAGATGAACTTCATCCATTTCGCACGAAATTGATGGATTTGTTCAATGGTTACATTGAACAAACACCTTGTCCCATCCGTCTGACAGCTAAGGATTGGATATCTAGGTGGAATGGTTTCATAGATTCACAGTTAGCACGTCCAACCCATTCCTGATCCGTGAGTAATCCACTAGGTATGACTAGAAAGTCCATTTTCTATCAGTTGGAATATTGGACCAAGCTTCCAATACAACATTTGTTAGATCCCATGCACATTAGTAAGAATGTGTGCAAGTCATTGCTTGAACACTTAACTGGAGTGAGGAATATTTCAAAGGAGAGGAGTGATTTGAAAGATTCTAACACAAAGAGGGAGTTGTAGGATCGTCATTTGGATGAGAGGGGGAGATTAGTGTACCCGATAGCACCCTACACGATTGAAAGGAGGCATAGGTGTGTTTTATATAGTCGCATTAGTTCTATTTGTACCCCTTCGCACTTTGGAGCTGTATTGGCTAATGCCTTTACAAAGGAGATACGTTTTCGGGCTTGAAGTCTCACGACTTTTTCAACATATTGCGCTATCAACTTCCTTAGGCAATTCGTGGGTTATTATCATCGGAGGTTGGTGCTGGTGTTAGTGAGGCATTATATCGTCTCTCAAGATTTATGAGGTATGTATGTTTGCGGGAGATTTCACCAAGAATGCTGGCTAATTTGGAAAAAGAAGCTGCGGTGGTTGTGGTGCTTCTTCAAATGCAACTCCCACCATCATTTTTTGATAGTCAACCACATCTATTAGTTCATCTACCTGCGGAGCTGAAGCTTGCCGGCCCAGTGCAATTGAGGTGGATGTACCCCTTGGAAAGGTATATAAAAGTCTTAAAGGGTTTTGTACGTCAAAGAGCTAGGCCAGAAGGAAGCATTGCTGAAGGGTATTTGATGCAAGAGAGGATACGCATGTTTAATGACAAATTTGAAGAATTTGAAGCTGAGAGTGACCAAGCTTGGAATGAAGAGCCGGAAGATTGCAAAAAAGGTACACTTTCTGATATAATTCTAGTTTTAAAGTTTATGGTGTACGATTAGCAAGGGTGGTTAGAGTAGGTTCATTCTACAAGATTTTATTGTGTTCACATTGTATTCAGAAAGTTGGTCGATGTCTACACTTATTGTTGAGCTTAGAAGTTTAAACTCTTGAGAATTTAACATTATTTTGCAAAACCATTATAGATAACCATATAAGAATAAAAATCATGCACAATATTCATCATTGAACTTTCATCATGTTCATTGTGTTTCTTGTTGAAAAGGTAGTTTCTAAAATTCATATTTCTTAGTGTAAAGCCTTTACACAAAAAAAAGAATGTATCTTTAGATTTTGTGTACAGTGGAGTACCAATCAAAATGTCGTTTTCGAATTCGCAGTGAGAAAATTTCAGTTTTGGCAACTTTGAAAGTCTCCCAAGAGCTCAAAAATTAATGTTTTACCACGAAACTTCTACGAAAACATTATCTTCAATTTAATTATATGTATGCCAAATTTCAAGGCCAAACAATTCACCGAAAAAGAGTTATTCAAAATCTACCAACATTGGTAGTTTTTCCCTACTGCCAACTTTGACAGCCTCCCAAAGATTGAATTAATTTTTTTTTGCCATGAAATTCTTGAAACAAAAACCTATTTATGTTAGTAACATATGACAAAAATTTCAAGGCGAAAAGATTAATGAAACAAAAGATATTAACAATCTACCAACATGTGTAGTTGTGAGGGAAACCATTTCATTGCTACCAACTTTGACTACTATGTTGGTAGATTTTGAATAACTTTTTTTTGATGAATCTTTTGGCCTTGAAATTTGGCGTACATATAACTAACTTAAAGATAATTCTTTAGTAAAACTTTCGTGGTAAAACACCAATTTCTGAGCTCTCGGGAGGCTTTCAAAGTTGGCTGTACTCAAAGTACGTAGCAATGAAATGGTTTCCCCCACAGCTACACATGTTGGTAGATTGTTAATATCTTTTTTTGCGTTAATCTTTTGGCCTTGAAATTTTTATCATATGTTACTAGCATAAAGAGGTTTTTTTTCCAAGAATTTCATGGCAAAAAAAAATTAATTCAATCTTTGGGAGGCTGTCAAAGTTGGCAGCAGTGAAAAAATACCAACGTTGGTAGATTTTGAATAACTCTTTTTCGGTGAATTTTTTGGCCTTGAAATTTGGCATACATATAAGTAACTTGAAGATAATGTTTTTGGTAGAAGTTTCGTGGTAAAACACCAATTTTTGAGCTCTTGGAAGACTTTCAAAGTTGGCAAAACTGAAATTTTTTCACTGCGAATTCGAAAACGACATTTTGATTGGTACCCCACTGTACATCAATCTTAACATTTGGTAACAATTTTTTTTCAAAATATCACGAATGAATTTTAATTTGTTTTGATAAAGATTAGTTTTGACAAAAATGTTGAATGTGTATTGCATATACATGTTTTTGGTCATTGATACACCGTATCATGCAAAAGTCTAGATTACTTTATAATTCAAATTTTCTTATTTTTTCTTATTTTTGTAATTATCTTTTTACAAAAAAAATTCTTTGTGTAGGTACATATTTGCAAAGTAAAGGACGAAACAAGCGATTTACCGGTCAACAGCATTTGGAGTATAGACATATCCATAGATTATTATTGAGAGGCACTGCACATATGAATGGTTATGTACAAAGGTATGAAGATGCTAAAGAATCATTTGAGCAGGAATGACATAATAGGGGATTGATTGATGAGCCTCCCAGGTTTGATGGTATTGATCATTGGATTTATAATGTGGTGATTGATGATCTCGATAATGGTATCGAAGTGGATGATGTGATAGTCAACATAGCTCAAGTGTTTGAATTGCAATGCAAGACATACTCAGCAATGTACCATGAGGGCCGCCACTTTCGTATGGAGCGTATTGACAAAACAAGACGAACATGCGATTGTGGTATAGCATGCAAGATGAAAGAAGGTGACAAACTCGTGGATTACGTTGGAATGTTGGAAGAAATATTGGAGATCACGTTCATCGACATAGGTCCAATTGTGGTATTTAAAGGGAAGTGGTACAAGAATGAGTTTAGTTGGAATGACTGTTTGTTGCGTTCTGTGAGAAACATAGAGTTCCTTAGTGATGGCGACTTGGAGAACCAACCGTTTGCTTTCCCTGCTACAGTAGAACAAATCTTTTTCGGAGAGGATGTTTTAAATCCCCAATGGACATTTGTTATCCAAGATAAACCCAAAAGCTTTAGGGTATTTGTGTTAATTGAACCAATGGATTAGGATGATGGTAGACATGTCAGGGGATTATTGTCAGGTTCCAAGAAAGAAGATGGAATTCCACATGTGCATAGATTTCACACCGAGGACCAAGAATTTGAAGATGAAGCTGAGGAGAATGTGGACGGTACACATGAGGATTATGACTCTGGCAGCGACGAGGAAGAATCTAGACTGAGAGGTATAGAAGCATTAGAGAGACACTTAGATGAAACGGCAGATGACTTCTCTGATGAGGATTGTGATTATGAATCCAAGAGAACTAGATCCTTGACTGAAATGCTTTGACGGTATAGATTGGGGACTGCATTTGTAAAAAACGATTTGATAATGATTCTTCTACCTTAAGTTTAAATTATGTGTCAATTCCATATATATAATGTTTTAGGAACGTTGAAGAGTCAAAGTAGCTTTGCAGTAAACATGTTTCAATTGTACTTAGTACTCATCAGGAATTTCCGACCCCACTGATTCTGCACTGATTCAGTGCGTTTATCGTTAAACACTGATTCCGCACGTCATACGTGCATTTAGAAGTGTCGTTACGGTACGGAAGTGACATGCATTACTAGAGTGTCGATGCAGTGTCTTTTCAATGATTATCAAAAAAGTGTTGTTTCCGCACGAAAGTCGTGCTTGACGGAATCCGTGCGTTAATCGTGTATTTACATCACATGGCTGATAAGACACGGATAACGTGCGGTTTTAGTTAATGCGAATTCAGTATCGTATACGTATCATATTAATGCCATTTATTATATTCGTGCGATTTCAGTATCTATTATAATGCAAATTATTTTCGTACGACATCCGTGTACAATATTTTAATATATTTTTGGAATCTTTTGGAATCTTTCGGAATCTTTCGGAATATTTTATATTATTTTGGATTATTTTGGAATATTCCAAGAATCTTCTTTAAATTATACCTCCGGTTTAATTTCCCAAAACATTTTTAGATCTTCATTTATAAAGTTTAGAAGCAATACACATTAAAATTTCAAAGAAATGACATTTTATATTTTTAGAATTCAAATTTGATATTATTGGTTATCATTGTACTTTCCATCATAGGAGCAAAAAAGAAAATAGCTCACAACCACCACAATTTTGGCAAAAAATAAATAAATTCAAAATATTATGAAAAAAATCCCAGATATAGAAAACGTCATGCATAATCTAGTGCAAAAAAAAGTTTTGGAAAAAAAGTTTTTTTCACATAGTTAAAAACATTCAAAGTCCGCTGAAAACAAAAAACAGCTCACAGCTGATCTGCCATCACGATTTTGGCAAAAATTTAAAAAATTCAAAAAATTATGAAAAAAATCCTAGATATAGAAAACGTCCTGCATAATCTAGTGCAAAAAAAAGTTTTGGAAAAAAAGTTTTTTTCACATAGTTAAAAACATTCAAAGTCCGATGAAAATAAAAGTTTGATAATTACCGTTGGAGTTCTATTCTATGCATGAAGAGTTTGAGGTGGCTTGGTGGTTAGGAACTTGGGTGGCAACCGGGAGGTTGAGAGTTCAAATCCCACCGTTGGCGATAGAGCTTGGTTAGCTATGGTGGGCCCCACCGCATGTGCGGGCAATTTCCGTGTAGTTGAAGTGGGTAGTGAGGAAAGTAATTATTTTATATTATATTATATTATATTATATTTTTTAATAATATTATTTTGATCAAATTTAGATATAGAAAGAAAATAAAATTTAGATATGGAAAAAGATGATGTCGCACGAAAAACGCACTGAATCAGTGTAGTTTTAAAGACGATTAAAACACGACATTTGACGACTATAAAGAGTGCTGAATTCATACGTTTTCAATGGATGTATCAATCGTGTCGAATCAGTACTATATCCGCTTGTACGAACATCGTGTCATATCAGTGTAGTTGCGATGAATGACGCAACAATGCGGAATCAGTGCGAAAATCGTACGAACCCTTGAAATATCGGAAATCGCACTGAATCAGTGCAGAATCAGTGGGGTCCGAAATTCCTGATGCTGTTTTACTCTTATATCAAACCTGTTTAAATAGCGTCATAAATGATTGTGTTGAAAGCCCGTATTACGAATGTCATAGTTGCTTCCGTCTCGTTTGCGTTACAAAATGTTTCAAAAACGTCATAAAAAACGTCATAATTTGAGCTACGTGTAGTAGTGTTTTAATAGTCCTCTTGTTGCATCTGGAATTTCATCAAACAAAAGCATCAAGGGAGCTAGTTTCAGTTGCATCATCTATTTGTCTAGCATGTCAAATCCATTGCAAAAAATCAAAGTAATCCTGTAAAGTTTTGCAAAAAAACTACCTAGCTACGGAAGACCTCTCAGTGTAAGCCTTGAATCATGATGGACAAAATGAATTCGTGCTACTATGACCTCCTCGTCACCGAAAACAACCGTTAACATCCACAACCAACAATATTCAAATATTACCTTCAATTGAAGTGATGCATTGAACTTGCTGAAATCTCGTCCATAGTGCCATTACGCTAATAGACCACGTTCAATGCGTCAGTCTCTATGACTCGCTATTGATGTGCTTAAGAAACTCTTCTAAAAAAATACTTTCAAGAGCAGTTTTGAAATGAAATATTGAGCCTCAGTTGTCGTCTTATATAGATCACTGAACCTAGCAAATGACAACTCCTCATTCTTCATCCATTTTCTAACCAATGTGTTTTGACACATCGTAATTGATGGCCGGCGGGCCCTACAACCTTAAATTGCAGCTAGCCACCCAATCCATTTTATGATATCAGGCATTAATGGTAGTGCATATAATTTATATATATATATATATATATATAAAGAACTCCGGCCAGGAGGGCCGGCGTGAATAAAGTGTCTGTTCATCCTACCTTGGATGCATTGTCCGCAGGACAGTGGATCTAGGGTTAGGACTACTCGCCGCTTTCGGGGTTAGACACTATGGTGATTATTAAACAAAACTATAAACTAACATGGTTTTATGGGGAGGTGACTAAGGTGGGTTAAAGTCAGTGGGTAATGTTTAGTTGTTTTCTATTTTTCTTTTATATAATAGGATGGACATGGCATGGTGGATTGCTATAACATTTATATCTCTGAAGGTACGTTTGATTTGAGATTTGGGAATTTTAAATGTGCTTTTAAGGGCCTTTATAGATGGTATATGTGTGGAGGCTTGGGCACCCGCTTTAAGTACTATTAGTGGAGCAACATTTTATCCTTGGGCAGAGATGTCATCTAATAGAGGTTGATATTTCTGGATTTTGTTAGCATTGGTATTGGGAGAGAAGCGATCATTACAGTAAGTGAATTCAATGAATTAGATGGTGAGAACGGGATTAGGGGTGGAAGGAGTAGGATTTTGGTAAGGGAGGCCTTGGACACATAGGATGTCAGGTTTAAATCTGGCATTATAGTGGCATCTTTGTGTTGCACAGGTGCAAGGAAGTAGCCAAGGTGGGGCTGTGTTATCTGGGGGATTATTTTGAAATGTACCGGCATTCATGAGGGTATAGCAGCATGATTTTTTAGAGGAAACTAGTAATTTGCGGATAGCCCAAACTGCTTTATTGTGGCGTTTGGTGCGTAGGGCATGGATATAGGATTGAGTGCATTTAAGAAGAACGTGGAGCCAGGTGTCGGGGTCAAGTGAGTTACAAATAGAGCATGTAGAGGTGGGAAAGCGAGTAAAGCCAAAGAATAGTTGTTTGCGGGCATTACCCATGTATTGACCGGTGCGAAATTTTAGTATACAGGTTTTCTGGGCATCCGTGATATTTGGGTTAGTCCAAAAGTCATTGGATAGTTGGTTGTCAATGTTGTTGTTGGTCACCCATTTATCGATCTTGGGGAACTTTTCTGTGACGGTTTTCAAATTGGTTTCAAGATCCTGTTTAATTATAAATTTTTCTAGGGAGCGAATGGGTCCTTTATCTGGGACCTCTTCAATGGAAGGCCAGTCAAGTTTTTGGAAGAAGAAAGGTGTGGAGTGTGCAAATTCATGTGGAAAGTCGGCAGTTCGATGTTCTAGGGTACATCCAACTTTGGCAATTGCATCAGCTGATTCATTGCCTGGAATTTTGGCATGGGCTCTAACTTTATGAAAAGTGGTGGGTTGTGTACGTTGCTGCAAAAGGGTAACCATAAGCGTTAATATGGTTTTGTCAGCGTGGTTTGTATGTAGCGTCGGGTGTTTTATTTGAGTTTGGAGGAGGTACAAGCAATTGAGGCAGTCTGTGAAAATGTGGGCTGGCTCATGTTGGTATGTTGTAGCGAGGAGTTGGAGAGTGTCATAAATGACCATGAGTTTGGCTCGGAGGATGTTTTGGTGGCTATAGAGGCGGTTGGAGAGTTGGACTTCTGGTTTAGTTGGGTTGTAGATACCGTATCTTGCTGTTTCTCGAATCCAGGTTCCATCACTAGCTTGTTTTGGTGGCACAAAGGATCCATCAGTGTAGAATCTATGGTTTGGTAAAAAAATTAATGTAAGGGGAGAGTGAAAGGGTGGGAGTGGGGGGGGGGAAGGTTGTAGTGATGAGGGAAGTAAGTATGGGGGGTAAAGGAGTTTGTTCCATTTGGAGTTTGGGTTGACGGTAGTGTGAGAAAGTGTGGGGGGAGTCGATAAGAAATGGGCGTTGGTAATGTTTAGTAGTAATGTGGTATTTGTGAGTGTAGAAATTTGGTTGGGTGTGCCAATTGGATGGGTTTGGTGGTGGATACAGAATATAATTGTAGAGAGGGGTTCGATACGTGGTTTCTGGAGGTGGGGGGGAATAGTGGGTTCTTCATATCTTAGAGTGTCTGGTGGGAAGAGAGCAAGTACATGTGTGTCCGGGAAGGGGCTGGTGAGGGGAGAGGGATTTTGGTACCAGTTGACATCGGAAAGGTGAGGAAGGTGATGGTGTTGGAATCTGCTTGGGCGGCTAATCTTGCCCAGTGAATTGTTCGGCGGGCATCGTCAGGAGTGTGGGGGTGGGCATATCCTATACCGGACCATTTGTATTGGAAGGCTGTGCCTAATGATCCGAATATTTTATCACGGGGAAAAGGGGACTAGAATTTGTTGATTGTTGTGGAGCAGGTGACGGGGAAGGAGAAGTAAGAATGTGTGATGTCAAAGGTTTTGAGAAGGGTGTCGAGGAAGGTTAGTGGGAGGGAGTGGTGGGAAGCTTTGAGTGGGTTATTTTTGGAGATTCTATATTGGTATCTTTGATAGAGCCATAGTGTTGGTGTTGTTTGTTGGTGTAGTAGTTGGTGAGCAGGGAGATGTGGTGGGTGATGACAGAAGAGAGATGGTAAGGAAAGAGGGTGCGTTGAGTTACCCAAGTAGTGTAAGAGTGATTGTTTGGTAGTGTCCATTGGCATAGGTATGTGTGAACCGTCGAAACGGTTTACTTTAGTGATAAACTCTTAGTTCGATAGTTTTGATATGTTTGGTAATTTATATTTGTCTAACCGGGACATTTTAGCTGGTTAGACAAATTCCCGAATTTGTTTGCATTAGTGTTCGGTTTTATCGGTAATTTTAGATTCCTTTTTATCTAGATAATTTTGTGTGTTTATTTGCTTCTAACGATTTGATTGATTGATTATGTGCAATTGGGCCGTTTGCCCTTTTATTTTACTCGATGATTTTAATCTATTTGTATTGCTTGTCATTTTAGTTCATTAGTTTAGTCTAATTGATTAGTCTATTTTATTAGTTGCTTGAATTATTCTTTGTGATTGTTATTTTAGGCTTTTAATTTCCTATTGTTTAGTCTTATTTTATTAGTTTATGGTTGAGTTTATTCTTTAGTCTATTAGAGTGAGTTTATTTTATGTTAGTGGATTAGTGTAGTGTGGGACTCCCGTTAAGTGGTAGTTTAGGGTTTAGATGGAGTTGGATGAATTTTTCTAGGTGGATGGATGTAGTTTTGGTGGGATATTGAATCCCACCCCTGCCGCGTCTACGGCTGCCAGTTCATTGTGTCTCTGGCCCGTTAGTTTTGTGAGAGAGACGCTGATATTTTTGAGATCTAGATCTAAGTTTTTTTGGTTGGAGTATTTGTGAAAGAAAGTAGTGAAAAATAACAAAAGAATAGTGTAGGGCTTGGTGATTGAAAGGGAGATTAGTTTAAGCGTTTATGGAGGTTCTGTGAGAACTTCCAGCAGTAAAAGAAGGAATTAGTGGGGAATTCTTTGCATTGGTGATTAGACTGGGATTTAGAGGGTCTGGTTTGGATTACAACAAGAGAGTGCAGGTGAAGGCACCAACAGAACGAGCTCAAGGGCGTGGATTCACCGGCGTTCGCGGCAGCGTGAGTCCCAGTGATGCGAATCCGGAACCGGCAGGGCAGGTCAGAGCAGTTCGAGGAGGACGACCGGCGGCTGTAGCCGGGATTTACGGAGCTTGGGCGAGCTCGCGACCTGCAGCGACGCGGCGTCGGCGGAGTGGCTGCTGCGACTTGGGTTCGGCAGCAACGACGAGGGCGAAGATCATCAGGACGACCACAACAAGGGTGACAGGGATCATCATCACCAGCAAGGAAATTGAAGACGAGCGATCAGATCAAGAGTATGGCGACGAGCAGTTATTCACGATCAGGGCGAAAATCACGGCGAGAAGATCAGGATGGCGTGTGGAAACGACGAGCGAGGACGATGACAAATTCCAGCGCACGGGGAACTCACGGCGACGGCGAATCGTGGAAGCAGCTGCGGCATCGAGGGCGACCACGGCAGCCGGTCAGGCACCGCGAATTACGGCGGGCTGTGAAGGCAGAGGCCGACGAAGGCGACAACGACGAATCCGGAGGAGTCCAGCAGCGTGAAGGAGATCAAGAACAACACAAGACGACGACCACAAATCGGCGACGGCGAAGGGCGACACGGCCAGGACGACGATCATTGTGAGCGGCAGAGCACGATAACGAGACGGGGATCAAGACCAGCCAAGACGAGTCCAACACGGCGAAATTAGGACGACGATCAAGAATCTGGAGGCGCAGCCCAGGCGGGGCGACGACGGAGACGACAGCGATCGACAGGCAATCAGAACGCGAAGAGCTCCACGGCCGGTCGTCGTTGTTGAGAATCCCCTGTTTCGCCTTCGTGGTGACATTACAGGGGCGGCAGCGTGATATTAGGGAAGGAGCACCTCCCTAACCATTTTTATTCATTCTTTGCAATTTGTATTGAATTATTTAGACTTGGAGGATTGTTAGGAGTATAGATAAAACTCTTCTACTTAAAATTGGTAATTTTGATTGCCCCAAAAAAATTGGTGTGTGTTTTGTGATATTGTGTGAATGTTTTCAATTGTGATTGCTTTGAACTTGTTGTTCCTTTTGGTGTTGTTTGTGGGTGAATTTTGTCCGGTGAGGGTTATAACGCGGAAGCGCTGCCCGATTTTTCACTAGGCCAATTCATTATTAGAAGTTTAGGCAATTTAGGGTTTTAAAACTAGGGTTTGTGGGCACGACGCGGAAGCGTTGTCTAAATTTTCCCAAGAAACCCTAATTGTTGAAATTAGTTTAGGATTGTGTTTAGGATTAGCACAAGGTTGCTAATTGAACTTAGGTTGTCTTTGTAAGGATAGAGAATCATCAAAACTCTCAATTGTGAGAGTTTAATGTCTTTGTGAAAGTGGGATTTTGTGCTGTAATTTTTAATGTCAAGGCTAAAAACCCAAATTGCAAGCCCTAATTCCCAATTCTAAGCCCGATTTAGTACATTAAGTGCCTAGGGTGAATTGAGAAGGGTTTGGGTTCATTTAGGTACTTGTAAACGGTCCAAATTGACCGTTTACATGTGCTGTAATTTCTTGCAAGTTACCCCGTTAGTCCAATTTCCACTATTTTTCACCGTTTTAGTTAGGAAAATCTCACACACAAACGCCTAGGTTAATAGGAGTCCATTGCTTGCGTCTATAATTCATCCACCCAACGGCCGGACATATGGGCTTTTGACCGGCGACGGTCAAAACGCTCATAGTATGAGTCATAAGTTTTACGGATATTGTGGTTATCTATGGTTTTAATAGTCTTGTGGAGGAGAATAGAGGTTATTGGGAATTTTGAAGGGTTATTTTTAATATGTGAGGGAGGTGGTGGGTGTATAGTGGGAAGTGGCGTTGGAGGAGGGGTGGGCGTGGAGTTAGAGCGACGAGTGCTGTGATGGTTGAGAGTGATGAATTCGGGTCGGAGGGTATAAGAGGAGGGGTGGATGGGGCATGGGTTAGAGCAGTGTGGAGGGCATGGGGGGTAGCAAAATAGCTTTGTAGCAATGTGGAGAGCGCTTTTTACTAGTTTGGTAGGATTTTTATAAAAAAAATTGAAGTCGTCAGGGGACATAAGTTGACGACCGTTGGGGAGTGTTAGATGTTGATTTCTGTGATATTGTGTTGGAGGAATACGTGGAGAAATTTGATAGAGAGAGTGGTGTCTAAAGTTGGTGTGATTAGTGGGACTTGTCTCAGCCATGCGGATTCCAATGGGGTGGAGTCTAGAAAGAAATTATCAGTTTTGCTATTGAGGTGTGTATCTCCAGCCTTTTTGAGCAGATAAAGTGTACGTGTGATAGGGGATCTGTAGCAATCGGGGGGGTTAATGCAGGGAATATCTAGGGCACCTCCATGTTTAGCAAGAATGTATTGAGTGAGGCCTTTTTAAATGGTTCCTAGTTTACCGGGGTCATTGAGTGCAAATCGTAGTTGTTTGCCAATACAACGAAGGTAGGCGTTCTTAAGGGAGAATGCTTGAAGTCCAAATAATTCGTGTGGGAGTTGTGTGATTATGTTGGCTGTACATTTGGGAAGACCACAGATTGTTTTTGTAGAGCAATGAGTTTTTTGTCTAGTTTTTTGATGGCTGGGAGAGAGTATAGGACTGCATAGAAGCTATAGGCGATGCCTGCTCTAATGACAGTATCGAGCATATTAATTTTTTGTGTCATAGTTGCGGGGCTATTGGCCAATTGTTTACATTGGTGGGTGAGTTTAGATGTGGTAGCATGGATTTGTAATTTCCATTTGAGTGATGGTACTAATTGTATACCAAGGTAGGTGTATGGCTCTTTTTGGTGGAGTATTAGGATGGGTTGGTTACGGTAGTGTATATGTTGGCTTTCAAGCCAATTTTTGAAATGTTGAGGACTTTGTTTGGATTTGTTTGGACAACTAGTTATTGCACATTTTGGTATGCCAAGATCCATTCCGGCCCAGTGGCAAAATTTGTCAACTTTATTGAGTTGGATCTGGATTGATGTTGTGTTGTTTGTAAGTATGGCGAGGTCATCTGCATATGCGGTTGTATTGAGTGTGGTATGGGAGGTGTGGAGAGAGTAGCCATGTTGGCTTTGTTGGAGCCAGCGGAGTAGGGGTTCAAGAAAGATGAGGAATTTATATGGACTGAGTGTGTCACCTTGGATGGTGCCTCTCTGAATTGGTATTGGTTTTGTTTGGCTTAAATATTCTCCTGTGAATACTGTGTATGATTGGCAGTAGATGTTGCCAATGAGCGCGACGGCATCGTAAGGGTATCCAAGGTCTTGAAGTATGGCTAATAATCGAGCATGGTCTATGGATCCAAATGCATTTTTAAAGTCAATATAGAGGAGGTATATATCTTGGCGGGAGATATGGGCGTCTTCTAGTGCAGCCGTGAGAACTTGAAGTTGTCGAGAAGTGCAGCGTTCAGCACGGAATCCCTTTTGGCTATTGTGGAGTATTTGGTGTTGTTCACCATAGGTGGAAAGTATGAATGTGAGTGTGCTGGTAAAGAATTTGTAAATGGTATTGGCTAAAGCAATTGGTCTATGGTTGGGGAGGAGGGAGGAGTTGCCTATTTTGTATAGTAAGGTTGTTAGGCTGATTTTCCAAGATGCTGGTATTTGTTTTTGTTTATAACAATGGCTGAAGAATAAGAAGAGGAGGTGGTGAAAAGTTGAAGGTAGGTTTTTCAAGATGCTATTGGGGATTTGGTCGGGCCCGGGGGTTTTATTATTTGCAAGGTTTTTGAGGCAGAGGTCGTAGATTTTTGTATCAAAATATGTGTGGAGTGGGATTTTTGGGGTGCCTCGGGTTTCAAGTGTGAAACCTGCGATATCATGCCATGGGTATTGTCTAATAGCGCATGTGCATTGAGGTGGATGATTGGAGAGGAAGTAGCAGGTTGGTACCGTGGGGCGGTTACTAATGGATTGTTGGATGTGAATTTCAGTGGTAATGTCATCTGGGTGAGTGAGAATATTATTAGAGCGATCCAATAGGCAGTCAAGGGGTGGAGTGTCGAGGTTACGGAAAACTCGATTGTTAATTTTTCTGGGGCTCTTATCATAGAGTTGTCTGTATTTTGAGATGGCTTTTGAAACGCAAGATTTGGTATATTTGGTGGTGATTTTGCGAGCTTCTGTGTTGGCTGTTTTGGCTAGTTTGGAGAGTTCGGCAGTAGGTTGGTCTGGGGTTGGAAGTGGTGGTATTTTAACAGGAGTGTAATTTTGGAGTTCAGTAATGATGGGGTGAGTATGCCATTGTGGATTCGTGTTGATTATGTAGATGGCTTTATGTATTAGGTGATATGTTTTGAGGTGTTTTTTCTAGGGTTTGAGAAGTTTTCTAGGAAGGAAGCCTCCTTGAGAAGAGGTCCTTGGGGTGAGTTGGGGAAGAGGGGGTGCGGAGCAGGCTTTACGTAGCGTTTGGAAAATAATTTGGATAAGAGTATCTAGGGATGTGCATGCAGTCTGCCATTGTGCTTGTGTGAGGTGGGTGTTTGTAAGAAGTGTTGTGAGATCATTGATGGGTAGTGAGTTTGCTTCTAAGAAATGTGTTAGGAAGTTTTGCATATTCTCAGTAGGAATGGGGTTAAAAATGCGTTTGGGAGTAGGCTTTGGAGGGGTGGCGGTCGGGCAAGAAGTATGTATGGAGGTATATGTAAGGTGACAAGGAAGTGGTCAGAGTTGAGGTTGAGATTGTGGTGGGTAGTTGCGGTGAATAGAGAGTTGTGAAGTGTATGTATGTAGAAGCCATCAATTAGACTAAGTTGGCTGTAGTGTTGACCACCTTGTCGGATGTATGGGGAATTTGATGGAATGTAAGAGAGATGGAGGGAGGTAGTGAATGTTTTCCACGAGATGTCTTCTGGTTGGGGGGGTGTAAGACTGTTGTCGTAGTATCTGCCTATGAGGGAGATATCACGGTTGAAGTCTCCACAAAGAATATGTGTGTGATGTGGATGTGATTGTATTTGGTGTTGTATGGTTTGTTGAATTAGGGGTAGAAGTGGAAGGTCAGTTTCGTGGGAGAGCATGTACATGTGGAGGAGGAGGACGAGGTTGAGGGGGAGGTTTTGTAGAGTAATGACTTGTAGGTATGGGGATATTGTGGCTGGGGTTGGGATTTTCATGATGTTGCCTGGGTAGGCATACTTGTGATGTATAAGGGTGAGGAGTCCGCCTTTGTTTGGTGTGTAGGGGCGGCGTTGTTGAATACATCTAGTGAGTGCATAGGTATTATTGAAGAGAAGTTTATAGTGTGGGAAGAGATTTTGAATGTATTTGGTAGATTTATTAGCTGTGAGTTTGGTTTCTTGGATTGTTACTATTGCTGGTAGTGTTTGTGTAAGGTTTTGAAGGCTTGGTAGTGCCGTGTTCAGAGAGCAGGCATTTTATGTGATGATTTCTGTAAGAGGAACGGAGGTGTGGATTAGTGGTGTATTTTGTGTAGAAGGGCAGGGGATTATGGGGGGGTGAGTATATTTAGGAAGTGGGTCTGTGATACGGAGAGATTCTGTAAGTAATTGGGCAGGTAGGAATGGGAATTTATTGGAGAGAGCTTGGAGAGTGAGGGGTGTAGGAGTTTGGTGGATAAAGTTATAGAGGTCATTATGGATTGAGGTTGGAGGTGTGAGAAGTGTTTGATGGGTGTTTTGAAATTGGGTATATCGGTAGGGGATTTGAATGTGGCGTTCTGGGGGTTAGGTAGACGTACCAGTGTTTTGAGTAGGGCTGAGGTCCAGTATGGGTTGGGAGTGATTCTGAGTGAGTGGTTACAAATGGCAATGTCAGGATGTAAAGTGATAATAAGGGCAAATAAGATTCTTCAGGTGTGGTGTGTGAGATTGCGTTGTATATAAGCATGGAGATATGAGTAAGTGTTTTTGAATGTTTGGTGGTCTGGGTGTGAAGGTTTTAATAATGGGGCAAATTTTTGTGCAAGATACTGGTATTCGGGGTGAAATTTGATTGTGCATGGTATAAAGTAAGTTTTGAATCTTTGTTTAAGAATGGCCGGATGGTGTGCTAGAATATTAGGCATGGGACCAGGGTTAGATTCTATATCCCCACTGAGTAAAAGAAATAGGCAATTGGGAGTGGTGTAGTAGGAGATGGTGATAGGTTTGGGTTTGTGTGCATGTATGTGGGGGAAGAGGTGGAAAATGATTGTGAAGTGAAAAGTTCTAGGGGGGATTGTGGGAGGAAGGGTTAGGTGAAGATACTAGGGGTATTGAATTTGGTGTGTATGTGGGGGAAGTGGGTGTGGTAGGGGATTGGTTTGTTTATAGGGCGGTTTGTATGAAGGAGGATGGTTGTAGGAGAAGGAACCTGAGGAGATAATGGGAGATGAAGGAGGTAGAATCATAGTGTAAGAAGATGTTTTATTTTGGAGTGTGTGGAATGGTGTTTGATTGTGGACGAGGCCGGTAGGCCGAGTCCATTGAGGGAAAGTGAAACGTTTAGGAAGTGGAATTTTGGGAGTCAAAGAAAAGTTCTGAAATTTTGTGAGTGGAATGTTTGGAAATGGGTGATGGAGTTGGGGAGAGAGAGTCGGATTGGAATGGTGAAAGAGCATTGTGTGTAACAGAGTGTGGGTCTGGTGATCAGTCCAGGTGCTGGGGTTGCCAAGGTGCCAAGGCAGCCAGGCTGTGGGAGGTGTGGAGGCCCCGAACGGGGGGCGTCGGGTATCAATCAGGACGTCAAAGTAGGAAGTAACCAGGGCGGCGGGCGGGTATCACTGTAGAGTAGATGTTGATTGGACAGGAGTAGCAAGTGGGTGACAGGCATTACGGGGAGGCGGGTATCAATTGGGAGGCCATGGTTGGAAGGCAGAGGCAACCTAGGTATCGAGGGCAAGGTGGTCAGTTGTTGAGAGAGGCAAGTCTGTTGGGACAGGCAGGAGTGGGATGTTTGCGTGATGGTGGGAGAGTCGAAGGTATTGCAATCAGCGAGAATTGTAGGAGCGGGTCGATGGATTGCAGTGGAGAGTGGCAGCAAGAAGGAGAAGGCATGGAGATATGTGGGAAGGTAGTGCGGGATGTAAAAGGAATGTTCGCGTGTCGTTAGGTTGTGGAGTTGGTGAGATTGATCATGCGAGATTTGTAAGGAGGGGAGTATCTGTGTATCCAGGGGTGGAGGTGGGTCGATTGAGGTTGTTTGGTGGTCGAGACAGATGGTTTGAGAGTGTAGGAGTAGGTTAGGTTGAAGAAATTGAGAAAATTGTGAGGAGAGTGGGAGTGTTGGTAGGAGGCAAAGAGTAATTTTTGTGGCGGTCCAGGCAGTAGGCGAGAAAAAGGAGGGAGGGATGTTTAGAAGAGAGATAGAGGGCGTGGGAGTGGGTTTTTGTAAAATTTGAGAAGCATGGTGGGAGAACACATCAGGTGGAAGGAGAGGGGTAGACAATGGGATAGAGAGGCAAGGTAATGAGAGAGGTGCATCAGAGTGCAATGTATTAAGAAAGAGCGAGTCGCGGCTCGGAAGCACGGACTGCATAAGGAAGAGCACATAAAACCAAAAGAGGTTGAGGGTAAAGGAGTGGACTGTAAAGAACGGAGAAAGAGATGGGAACCAGATGTGATGTCTAATGAATCTATTCATTAAAAGGGAGATTGTCTGGGAGTATGGGGTTCAAAGGGGGACCGTCAGATGGTCTAGTGGTGAGGGCTGAAGCAAGTCCACATCACAAAGTTGGCAAGGCACGTTTTTGCAATGTTCTTCGTATGTTGTTGAGATGAACAGGGGTGATTACGTTCAACATACAATAACATCATGTTTATTAAGAGAAAGAAATACACATGTTTTTGATACTATAATTTTGAATGGAATACAACATGTTTGTTATACGAAAAACACTCATGCAATTGTTGAGTGTTTTACATATCCATTTTGTGCTTGTATTGTATATGTAGGACATGACTATTGTCATATGTTTACAATATGTCGTACATGTATTTAGCAAATCATTTCTAGATAAATGGTTTTCGTATTGCATTCTTAATTGAAAAAAATATAGCTTCATAAATCCAATTTCAAAATATGCATTTATTACAATAATAGGTTTTATAACAAACATGGAATTTAGTGTACTCTCTCCAAAAACCACTTTAATGGAGAGATCTCAAGCAAATCCAAAAAAATACTACAACTCTTTAATCTAAGCTCAACTAAAGAGTCCACGAGCATCAAACTATCTATGCTAGCAATATCTACAATTACAATAAGTCAGTAACTAAATATGTGGGTATCAAAATTGAAACACAAATCATCTTCAACCAAGCGCTGAATTTCTTTGATATCAGTGTTCTTATATCCCTCAGCAAATGTTGTTCTTCTTGGCCACCTCTTTCACTATTGCACATGCCACACAAGCTATAAGTTTATAGAATCCTATTCAAAAATATACGGAACCGTCAACAATGGAAACCAAGGAGTGAATGTAAAGATGTATGGGAAACAATCTCTTATAGAAAAAAAGTTCTTTGAGCCTCTTGGTTTAAAATGTCCAAAAATGCGAAAAAAGAGATCGAAGTCGTGGATTTTAGCTCACCGCAAACACGCGAAAAGACCGACGATCGCCACTCACCAAGCTCCAACGATTGGGTCAATTAGGTTAAAAACCTCACCAAGAAAATTGGTAGAACGAAGCCACGAGAGGCGCTACTACCTCGTGCTAAGATCAGAAAATCAGTTACAAGAGATCGATCTAGCTATGGCGAGAAGGAAGATTTTCTTCTGCAACAGAAGAGTAGTAAGCGATTGAAACCCTAATCGATGAAGCATGAGCACAACGAGCTTCACATGCTAATTTCAAAACATTCAAACGAAATTTTAAATTACTCCAATTCCATCGTTACTAAACAGACTGAGCCTTGAACTTCGCTAAAATGCACCGCTAAAAATTCAACCGTGCTCCATACCTTGCCCGAAACGCAAAGAAGTGGCCTTGGACTCCACCACCAAAAAGCACCATACCTGGTTCGATACGGAGCCAAAAGAAGCAAGATCGGGCTCTCTTAAAGCGAAATTCGCCCTTCTGTCACCGCAGCTCCCCATGGAATGGCCAAGGACCGATCCGACTGATGCATCACCGATCGTCTCTCTCGAAACAAGTGCACTGCGGCACCTGGCGTTCATCTTTCTCCCCTTCTTTACATCTTGACGGCCACGATTTCAGCCCGCTCAATCTAACGAACATGAACGACTTCAGTGTGAAATAGTTCCCTGCTAATAGATTGCACATCAGATCTACCGGAAGTGTTTGGAACATTAATCGTCGTCAAAGTGATGATTCGGAACTGAAGATTAACTTCGCCGGGTAAACTTACAAGCAGTGGTCACAATGGTTTTACCTCGACAATGTACTCAGATGGACACGCAGCTTTAGTCCGAGCCAAGAAAGTCTGAAAATCCAAGACAGCCATTTTGCAAGTCGCAAAAGACCATAAGCGGACCACCTGTCATTAAGGGGTCTGCCTCAAAGGACAACATTTCTACTAGTGTTTGTATATAATTATGAAGTACTATAGAGAAATCACTTGTAGTCCATAGAAAAGTGCACTGTACAGCAATGGAGAGATCACTTTGTTTTCAAGAGCGAAATCTGTTACCGGTTTTAGTTTCCTCCTCCTTATGGTTCTTATTACACTAGACATAATTTGATTTTGGCATCACTCGTACTACATGGAATCAATCTCATATAATATGTATTGGATCTGCTTTGCAGGATCCTCCATTTATGCTTGTTGCCTGATTGGACGCCATATCATTGCTTTGGAGTCTGACTCCAATATCTTCAAAGGAGTGCTTCAGACACTAATTGGACCCTAAGATTTCGTCTTCTCCATCTTGAATGGTGGTCCAACTATAGTACAAATTTCACTGTCCGTGTGATTTTGAAATGCTTGTTTGTATTTACCATGATGAGAAAGTAGATGTTAGTGTGACCTCTCCAATACAAATCACATATAGAATTTCCGAGAGTATTTGAACATACAAGGAACTTATGAAGTTCCCTTGTAATTTGGAATGGATACTTCGATTTGTAACCAGCATGTACTGCATTGTATATATCCAGCTACTTAGCTAACAATGTGTATAATGTGCTTGTAGAAATTTGGTAATGTAATGTTGGGATGGGGCAATTCAATGCTTTTGTTGAGAACCAGTTATTCACCTGATCATCAATGACAACAAATGATGCAATGGACAGAGACATCAATAAAAATGAAAAGCCCTATTCATAGTAGCTATATAAATTTTAAGGATGCCTATATCTGTTACGCGTTTTCTTATTTCACTGAAGTGACCTTGTGTAGAATGCGATAAGACCACGAGTGAAGATATAGGTTCTTCACTCCAATTACGAAGGCAAAGTTGTAGCAAAAGCATACGCAGGAGTAAATTATAAGTCATGGTGTCAAATTGATAAGAACAGATTGCACATGGTGGAAACTACTCTTATGATGAGAAATTTTACTTCATCTGTTTGAATATGAGCAACATCGAATCCCACAGACGTGCAGTCCAGTGGTAGGGTACCTAAATCAGTCTTAACAAGGAATGATTTAGTGAACCGTGCGAAAGGACGTCCGACTTTACCGCCCAAAAAAAAACCGCAAGTAACAAAGGGAAATTGGAGTGAAAAAAACAACATTGAGAAGCGCAGTTGCAAGAGCCGGCATGGACTCCTGTGACTTTATGCATGCCTTTTTTTGATGTAGATGCTTGTGTAATTCATATTTGTGGTTTTCACCACCAGTACGTGAGAAAAATTCTAATATGATAAAGAAACTCAATTGTTGACTGTGATAAATTATACAAGAATTTGGAGTGATTAACTTATTAATGAAACAAACTAAGTGTTGTATTACTGTGATCGTGGAGTGTTGGAACATTAGTGAATGCCTAATTAGTTTTGCGATTCAAAGAAATATGGACAGGGTTAGCACTTTGCCGGCAGTTGTACAGGAAGGAAGAGTAACTAGAATCAGCTAGCTTTGGGCATTTTTGGTGCCATGTATTGCTGGAGTCATGGATACATGCTTCTCAATACTAATTCGTGTCAAATTAGCACATTATAGCAATCAAATTGATCGTGGAAATCATTAATATTATAATGTGTCAATAACAGCTTTCTAAATTGTCAAATAAAGTTTTATGGATATACGTGAGATGATAGGTGGATTCGGTAGTTGTTCCTGGTGGATTTGTCCATTGTTCTTCAGATTCAGTACATACATGCATACTCAGTAAATCTCTAGAATTGATATAGACAATGGGACTTTTGAAGTATTAAAGGTAGTAGACTCTCTATGTTACCTGCACCACCACATACATTTTGAAATAGACTGGAGGCTAGAACTATGAAGCACAACACAAGTACGCATTTGCCATGCATAGTCATGGATATCGTTGAAACTCAAAAGACGTGCTACTTGTTACACTCGAGGTTGCGTTGCGTGATGGCAAACAATCGTACTGTAACCGATTTTGTAGGGCAGGACCCGTATTGTAGCTTGATGGAGGGCCATATATCATGTAAGCTTTATCCAGACACTTTGAAATTAAGCAATAAATAAATATCGTCTTTTCCAAACCTAAAACATTCAACTGTAGCAAGTGTCATGAGTAGAGCGTAGGGCGGCCTAGACATGCAACATATTGGAAAAATACGGCTTCATTCTGAGTAAAGTAATTCCCAATATTCTAGCTTGTGATAGCATCAATCGGGATTGCAGGAGAGGCTAGTTTTTCAGATTCTGATGAAGTAGGTTTTGTATTTGTTGATGCCATCATGTGGATGCACAAAGAATAGATGACCGAAAAGAGAATGAGTGAAATTATGTTATGTGAAGGTACTAAGTTGCCCTAAACACAGGAAGTGAGAAGCTGTGCAGATGACGTTAATTATGGTCGTGATTCTCAACACTTGACACAAAAGAATTGCTCAACATAGTATTGATAAGTGGTCAATGTTTGTTTTGTAGTTAAAGCCTCGAAGGATGAGATTGATCAAGGCAGGTTACCAAGATTTAATAAAAAAACGCGGTCCAAATGTACCATGAAGCTAAATGTTCATTTGGTGTTGATTCTTGAGGGATCCTACAAGCGCCCATTCGATCTATTGTAAGCAAGCAGAAATTGGCATACTTCTTTTAGCTAAACCCAGCCTAGGTGATGGAGCTTTGTTATTGTTTTTTTGTACTAGCTAGTAGTTGATATTTTCCTTGTGCAATGATGCACCACCTATTTGATCATTGTTATCATATGAATCCAATATATACAAGTCTTGTTTTATCTCTCTATAACTTGTTGTTTTTTTTTGTGTTGGGGGTGTGGAAGAATGCATAATTACAATCAATATATTCGATAATACACTTGCGTATGTCGGAGCAAGATTTGCAAGATCAGGCACCGCCGGAAATCTCCACTTCCGGTCCTCTAATCGGGTGGCTACTAGCGCATGTGAACACTGATTGTTTGTTGTGAAGATTACAAATTGGGTGTCTTCATGTAACCGGTACACAACTGCGTCACAAAGCTATAAAAATGTGCGCCTAATTAAAGTATATTCCAGTTTAAATCATCCACAACTCAAGGTTATAATGCTGATCTACATGAAATACCGTGAAAGTTGCATAATCAAAACCGCATAAGCCGCGGCTGTAGAAGTTGGGGTTGTTGTACGTGGTCAAATTTTGCTGTTAGTAACGTGGAGATATTACATGTAGTACTGTCAAGTCACGAAGATGCGTCGATGGTTTAATTTGGATTCCGACGCAATGCATGCAAAAGACTGAAATGCATGTGTTACAACTGACATTGCGGTTTGTGGACCTGAATTATAATCATGCGTTGCACAGGTTGACCCTAAACCATTATGAAGGTTGACGAGTATTATATCCCTCTTGCATAGAATTTTAAATGTACTCCCATTCCACATGCACAGTACAATCACGCGGCTATGAATATGAATTACAATTTCCGCACTGATTCTTTTAAATTCCGTAGTAATTTCGGTTAATTCGGGCTGAAATGTTTTGTAGTCAACATGACTCCTGGCTTCTTGGAGTTTGAATGTCATTGATGTCTACATTTGGTGTTCTAATTGAATTTGGGTTCCCTGCGGATGTCAGTGTGCGGCAGTCACGAGGCTAGCACGACAATCACAAAGCTGTTTCTTGATGTACCAGCGCTTGTGGCAATGGTTCGGAATTAAAGCTACACTCGGAACATGTGTGTGTACTTGGAAGACTAGGGAACATCAGATACCAAGGATGCAGCTGAAGTTAGTTTTGAGTGTCAATTGATAGAGTAGCTAGCGTACGTGTGTTTTGTGATATGAACTAGGCAATAAGACATCGCGTACATGTGTTTGTATTAGAACCTAATTATAGTGCACAAATGAACTAGGGGTCGGCTCATGGAGTTCACTAGACATGTAGATATGTATACACCTGCATGACAGGTTTTTATTTGAGGGGTATTTAATTATTTATTCTTAATAGATTGTACCGTATTATTAAATAATTTTCTAATTTCTTCTTTTTTAAATGACCCTATAATTACTTTTAAATTTTATGAAGCTCTAATTTAAAGCTAGGTATGTTGATTATAATTATTTGATTTTGCTCTAAAGGGTTCACAGGTGACTTGTGTACATAGGTGAGTATGTATGATAAAATACTTACTCACTAATGTTACTTCTAAAAAAATTTAAGTTTTTCTTTTCGTGAATATAAATTACCCTATATTTTCCCGCACGTTGTTTTCTAATATTATCGCAGTGAACTCTTGGTATGTACGTAGAACCGCACTACACGTGGAATAAAGCAAAAAGAGGAGCTATGACTAATGTCATTCAAAACCGAAAGCATTCACAATGTCAATTGTGTCTCCATCAGCTCATGCATGGTTGCGACCAATGGATCACTTGGCACATGTTATATAAATACAACTGAATGTTGGACACACAATGTATGTTGCAACTGACTTTACTATTTTGGAAGGTGAACAAGATCAGTTCCACATGCATGCATGGTGTAGTTCTAAGCTGGAAGATGGACTCGGGTGGGTCACTTAGTGCATTTTACAAACAACGTACGGCAGAAAATAGCATGAGTTTTATTCATCATAGGTAAAATTTATAAGAATTTATAAAAAAATTACAAATAAGATAGAATGCAATGAAAGAGTACATGCCATTATAAATAATTTAGGTACACCACAATTCTGGTCCATTATGATTTTAGTACATGTAATTTAGGGAATTGCTAATGGGATCCAAGGCATTAAACTGAGTACAATCTGTTTTGGGGGGGAAACAACTGGAGCACAGTTGGTAGGAAAGGGCAGTCAGCTGCGCGGTGGACGAAAAGTAGGTCTAGAAGTGGACGAAAGCTCAGTTCTTGCATGGTTCCTAGGTTGTTTGCTTGGTGGTTGACTCATGTGGTTCTATTGTTTGTCTATTGTTTTTCTGCTCAAGTGTAAGGTAAATAGGTAATGCTTCAAAAGAAAATCAAAGTGAACATCGATAGCACTCATTCTGAAATTGGAACAACTTTGAAGTATTTTGTGCACATTTTCCAGAATGTATGAAAGAAGGTTAAGTTCTAGTCATTTTTCTTAGGCCATTTTTCTCAAATTTTTAAAGTCATGTTACTTTTAGATTATATTTAAGCCTTTACAAATAAGATAGCATATAAAAATTGCATTGGTCACCGTTTTATAAAAAATGATAGAGTCCATAATATAGGCCATTTTTTCCCATTAAGTAATCATAGAGGTCCTTTTAATTTCAACTAGGAGGTAAATAGCCCCTTAAAAAAACACCCCCTCGCCGCACGTGGTACCCAAAATATATGAAGAGTGACCCACCGAGAAGATGGATCTAGCTTATCGAACGTCGTTGCTTATTCAACTAGATGAAGATACTGGAACGTGAGACTCCACCGTTTGATTTTCAAAGGTGATATGTTACATTAGTCCTATAACAACGTCTCCCGAATGTTTACCTCCACGTACTCGTTACCACCATTCATGTTCTTAATTTCTTGGCGGTAATGTTGACATACTTTATTATGTATGTAGGATGGTTGATTACCCTAAAACCACCAAAACCACCAACTTAAGCAATCTGTCCTATTTTTGGCAGTGCTGAATTCGAAAAAAAACATGACCGCATTCGAATTTGGTTTTGATGAGGATTGCACAAATTTGAAACACCTAATTTGCATCCGTCAAAAGTTATGAACTGAATTTGAATGGGAATTGAAGGACATGGGTTGAAGTAGGTCTAAATTAATCTCACGATAGTGAGGTCAATGAATTGGAAGCTAGCTATACTTGTCATTCGGTTGGAGAGCTAGGAATGTACATACTTGCTAGCTAGATTGATGACTGTAATGTACTTTGCATGTAATGAGTAATAGCTCGTGAATCCTCATTATCACATTGATATCAACCAGATGTCACTGATAATCAATTGAACATGTAAACATTTAAGGAATGCACTGAGATAGCTAGCTAGCTTGAATATTATGCATGCAAACGTTTTTACGGTTCTCGAACACGCATGACATACGTACCGTAAGTGTCAATGGTACAAGGTGACTATAAATTTGGTAGTAATGAACGCTAGTGAGGCAGATTGAATGCAATGCATTACTAGTTGAACAACATATAAGCAACACTGGTTTACAAAGATTCACATATATACCAAAAGAAGTTCAAATCCGTACGTAAAATATACATGTCAATTGAATTTAACTTGTAGTGCCAAACCCAAAACAATCAACTAAAATTAGAATTGTTGCAACAATCGGTGAATTCAACCGTAATCATTCGACCATATGAATAATCAAGTAGTATGATGGTATTCAGCTAGCACTCAATTTTTTTGCAATGTGCCGTATGTTGAGTCGACGTGCATGCAATTGCCAAACAATATATGCACCATTCACCATAGCTAGGCTAAATTGAAAAACAACTACATTGCAATTTCAAACACTACATGGCACGACTCAATTGTCGACATCTAGAAGTACAGTTGATGTTTATACGCATACCGACAGCCATGCGTGCAGTGCAATACTAGTTTTATTAACTACATGTAATCATAAAAACAAGGATGTATGCAAAAATGATAACAATTGAACGAAGAACACATGCAAAAAAATATCCAATTGGTAGTCAATAGAAAAATGAACAGGCACTCTAATTTGAGTTTTATTCAAACCGCGAAAAAAGGTGGTCGAAAGAACCGCAATAGAAAAACGACTACGAATCTTTTCAACCATGTTTTCTACTAGTGGTTGATGTATGTAGTGTTGGTTTTCATTAAGCAACATTTAGTGGAAAAGATTAAAGAGAATGTGGTGGAAGAAGTTAAGGAGGATGTGGGCAGTA
Source organism: Pohlia nutans (assembly GCA_022496805.1). NCBI lineage: Eukaryota > Viridiplantae > Streptophyta > Bryopsida > Bryales > Mniaceae > Pohlia > Pohlia nutans. Next base: position 3,221,956 of record CM040106.1, on the reverse strand, counting down.
TCGTCAAGATAATGATCGTACTATCAGTGAATGAATATCTATGTTATGAAGAATTCAACAAGTTCGCGCCACCCCGTTCTAATCCAAACAACATCAAAGTTTGACCTGGGCTAATATAACACTTTTGTCTTTAGTCTCAATACTTCCATGTTGGAATTTGGTCTTCCATGCTTTCAATCTGTCTAAGAAAGGTCATGCAATATATCCTACCTGAAGACATGAGGAGATAATTATTATTTGTAAATAGGACAAAGAAGTATGGATAGCCGTAGAGCTGTCTCTATCGTTTTAAGAACCTCAAAGATCTCCTACGCCTACAAAATGCAAAGGACTTCTATTTTCCAGATAAAGTTCTCATGGTAGACAATTGTAGGCACAGGAATATATATATAATGGTAACTTGACATGTTACTTTCCTCCTTCACGACTGAGGTAGAGAACACTACCCAATCAATGTGATGTTATTTCCTATATCTGTACCGCATTACTTCCTTTCATGTTTGGCCTTCGAAGATATAGCTCAGTTGTAAAGTAACTATAAATATTTGATGGATGAATGAATCTTCTAATCACATATGGCAGTGTGTAAGCTGCGGATGAGAAAAGATAAAGATCGATAGACTGGAGTTAGACAACTCCAAGTCGACAACATGTGCACTGGTGTTAGACAACTCCATATTTAGTGCACTATAGTTAGACCACTCTAAATTGAGAACATGTGCACTGGTTTTAGACAGCTCCATATTTAGTGCACTGGAGTTAGACCTCTCCAAATCGAAAACATATGCACAAGAGTTAGACAACTCAAGATGAGGTGCACAAGAGTTAGACAACTCAAGATGAGGTGCACAAGAGTTAGACCACTCCAAATTGAGAACATGTGCACAAGAGTTAGACAACTCAAGATGTGGTGCGCTGGAGTTAGACTATTCTATATTTAATGAGGTGCATTGGAGTTAACAAGGTGCATTAGAATTATCTTATTTAGATGGTAAAGAGATAAGATTACTCTAGATATAGGAGTAAAGGATAGAAAGATCTGACTTAAATTTAAGTTTGGAATAGAAAATAAAAAGACTAAAAGTAGACTCTAGTTCCTTTGGGGAAGGAACTAGCATATAAGGCTCGGGGGTAAAAAGGTAGACACACTTCTTATGTGATCTCTTTTTTATAGTTGGGTGGCTGAGCTTTAGAATAATTGATTTGGTCCTTGTTTGTTTATAGTTATTATATTATAAATATTGAGTTTTTCAACTCATCCTTGCTTTGATTATTAGTATTGTGAAGTATTTGTGAGAGTTGGTGGCAAACCGTGGGATGTTTGTTACAAGTGGTATCAAAGTAGTTATGGATTCTCTGAAGGGTTTGGAAGAGAGGATTGTGAGAGCAGTGATGGTAGCATTGAAGGAAGCCCAAGGTTCTATACAACATAGAGCTCTAACTTTTTCTAGAGAAATTCCTACTAACAACCTTCATCTTTATCATTCAAGTCAAGAGAGGTAGAGTCTAGTTCAACATCTTTTTCAAGGGATTTTGGTTATAAATGAGTTGATGTTTTGGAGGATTTGAAGAGGTATCCTATTAAGCCTTGTTTTGGAAGAAGAGATTTCAAACATGAAGAAGTCATATTATTTATATCCATATTGGAGGACTTCTTCTCTTCTAGGTACTTAGATGATGACAAAGTCAAGGGCTTGGTGATTTGTCTTCAATACAAAGCCCGTCTTTGGTACTACACTCTGAAAAGAGACAGGGAGAATCCTTCACTTCAGCTTCTTAAGCTTAGAGTATCTTTACTTAGGACTTGTTTTTTCTACAATTCCTTCCTCGCAATTATAGAAAAGACATGCGCCATGGGCTCTATGACTTGAGATAGGGAAGTTTGTATATCACTCAATATGAGTCAAAGTTTGATTTACATATTGACATTAAGAGAAATCTGGGGTCACAAAGGGCCCTTTGCCTTTGACACGTGCTAAATATTTGAGGCAAAACCATGCGCTTTACACAGTGGCACCAATGGTGCCACCGTGGTGCCAGCAGTGCAGTTCCGTGAGTCGAGCCAATCCACGCTGCCAACACTACGGCTTCCGACGCTGTCAGCAGGCAACGACCTGCACTAATGGGTTTATACGGAGAGGAGTACTTGGGTAGCCGGTTCACCTAACACGGGCTATCTTACAAAACCCTTTGGGACCCTAGATTTCTCCTAATGCTATTTTTCCAATTGGGGTGAAAGTGATAGAGTTGAGTTCGTTGTTAGAAACTTAAAGAATTCAATGAGGTTTAAAATCAGTGCTCATGGTCCAAAGACTTTAAATAATGCTTATGGTTTGGCTATAAACGTTGAAAGGGAGGTTAATAGCAAGTTGAAGAAGAATAAGAGTCACTTGGAAAAAAGATCTTCAGAGTTTAATCAGTCTGCTAGTCAAAACTTTAAGTCTGCCAAGTTTTCTCAAGGTTCTAACCCTTTTCCAACTTTCAAAATCAAGGACGGCCATATTGAGCAAAGAAGAGCAAGGGGAGCATGTGATGAAAGGCTTATGCTTTAGGTATAATAAGCATAGACATCGGCGCTTTGAATGTTCCTTTATTCAAGAAGAAGACAACAACACTGGAGGTAGAGCAAGAAGATGATGTATTTGATGAAGAGTCAAGCAAGGAGGCAGTTCCAACTATCTCAATTGTGATTATGAAAATGGAAGTGGAGCAAGATCCAACGCTGCTCCAAATCAAAGGATTTTTGAACTTTTTTTTTTTTATGATTCTAATTGAATATTGATTCTAGTAGCACTCATAATATGATATCAACTTCATTTGCTCACAAGCTAGGACTTCCTTTAGTTCCTATCAAACCTTGCTCAATTTGGTTACCCTACAACCAAACAAGTTCTATCACTCACCGCATGTTGAAAGTTCTTGTGAACATTCAAGGTGTGGATACTAAGGTGAACTTTGAAGTTAAGAATGGAGCACGATATGAAGTGATACTGGAGATGGTGTGGCTAAAGCAAGTGGATGCATGGATTGCATGCAAGGAGGGAACAGTCCATGGAAAGCTTCAATAATGGTAAACCTTTTTCCATCAAAGGTAAGAGATCTTTATCGAGTGTTTCTTATGGTTTCTCATGTACAAATGAAACGGTGTATTAGGAAAAATTATAAAGTGTTTTTAATATACGTAAGTGAAGTTGAGGATGATAATAAAGACAATGAAGGAGTGAATGAATTTTTGAATGATTTCAAAGATGTATTTCCTAAAGAATTGAAGGAATTTCTACCTAGGAGAGATGTTGATCATGCTATAGATTTAGTTGTTGATGCTGCTCATGTAGCTAAAAACCCTATCGCCATTCTCTAGCTCAAAATGTTGAGTTGGACAATCAATTAAAGGATTTGCTGAATAAAGGTTACATTAGACCTAGCAAATCAACTTAAAGAAGTCTTGTTTCGTTTGTTAAAAAGAAAGATGGATCGTTAAGATTATGTGTAGATTATAGAGGTCTAAATAAACTCACTGTAAAGAATAGGTTTCATTTGTCCCGTGTTGATAATATTTTTGATTACTTACATGTGATTATTTAGACCTCACTGTGCACGAGCATTTGTAAGTTCAAATATTTTTTATTAATGATATTTTCCAAAATAGATTTGAAGAGTGATTATCATCAATTTCAAATTAAAAAATCCAACATTGCAAAAACAAGCTTTAGATCACGTTTGAGTCATTATGAGTACGTTGTAATGCCTTTTGAAGTTACAAATGCTCGTGCTACATTCATTGCGAATTCATTATTTCGTGATCATTTAGGTAAATTTGTGCTTGTATTCATAAATTATATTCTTATATATTCTAGGAATGTAGAAGAACATAAGCAACATCTCAAACAAATTTTTGAAATTTTGAGAGCAAATAAAGTATATGCTAAGTTAAGTAAGTGTGCTTTCTTTACATCTCGTATTGAATTTTTTGGTCATCTCATTTCAGATGAGGGAATCTCTGTAGATCCTAGGAAGGTTAAAGTAGTTGTTGAGTGACCAATACCAAAAGACAAGAGTAAAGTGAGAAGTTTCTTAGGTCTTGCAAGCTATCATAGAAGATTTGTCAAAGGATTTCCTAAACCAGTTGCTCTTATGACCAATTTGTTGAAAGGCAAAAGTAATGTGATAGATTGAACCATTGAGTGTGACTTGAGTTTCTAGACTTTGAAGTCAATGTTAAAATCAAACTCTTGTTTTGTCTATGATGGATCCTTTGAAAGGAAACATAATCTTATGTATCGGCGCTAGTGATTTAGCTATTAGTGCAATTTTGATGCAAGATAGAAAAAAAAGGTTGCATATGAATCTTGTAAGTTGAATGTTTCTGAGTTAAATTATCCGGTACATGGGCAAGAATTACTTGTGGTGATTTATACTTTAAAGGTTTAGAGACATTATTTACTAGGAGTAAAATTTAAGATAGAAACAGACCATCAATCTTTGAAATATTTATCAACCCAATTTCAATTGAGTAGAAGGCAGTGTTGGTGGATGGAATTGTTACAAGAGTTTGACATAGAATATGTTAAAGCTAAGGAAAATGTGGTTGCTGATGCTTTTTCTAAAAGAGCGCTAGCAAATGTTATCTCATGCATCAAAAATTCTTTGATGGATGAGATCAAAATGCATTATCCTAATGATGATTTCTTTAAAATTTCATTTGAGAGCTTGTCTAAGGAAGCTAGGACTATGGACGAAATTGATAAGTTGAAGTCTTTTAAATTGAAAGATGAGGTTTTAATATTATAATGGCAGAGTTTGTATTCCCAAAGTTGGAAAATATAGACTCAATATTATAAATAGTCTTCATGATATTCCAATAGCAGGCCATCCAGGTTTTCGAAAGACCTATACGGCAGTCAAGCGTCATTATTATTGACGACAAATGAAAGAAGCTGTCAAAGACTATGTTGATATATGTTTAAAATGTCAAGTCTCGAAGGCATAACAATGAAGAACCCTGGATTGTTGCAACTTCTTAGTGTGCCTAATTTTAAATTTGAATCAATCTGTATGGATATTATTGTTGAATTGCCTAAAACTCGAAGTAATTTTGAAAGTATCATAATGGTTGTAGAGACTAACCAAGATGGCTCATTTTATTCCTTCAATTACTACTGAAATTGCTTATGGAGTATCTGAGTTATTTATGAGAAATTTTTAAACACCATGAAATTCCACGTGTGATTGTAAGTGAGAGATTGTAAGTTTGTGAGTGAATTTTGGACTACACTTTTCACATTGTAAGGAATTAAAATTAAGTTGAGCACTGCATATCATCCTGAGAGTGATGGACAGATTGAAAGAACAAATAGGACTCTTGAGGATACGTTGAGAATGTATGTTGGTAAAAATCAACATTCATGGGATAAGTAATTACATTTGATTCAGTTTGCATACAATGATCATATTCATAGTAGTATTGGGGTAAGTCCATTTTATGTTTTATACAGTCAAAAATGTAGAACAACCATTACACTTTCTATTTGTAGTATTATATTTGAAATCATTAATGACATAATTAGACAAATGAATAAAAATAGAGAGTTAGCAAAGTTGGCTATGAAGAGTGCTCAAGATAAAGCTAAACATTATGCTGATAGAAAAAGATTTTTTCATGAATTTGAAGTGGGTAATAAGGTATTTTGAAAGGTAGCTCCAAAGAGATCTAGACAAAAGCTTAGTAAGTCAAGGAAGTAATCACCTCAGTTTTGTGGTTTTTTTGAGATTGCAAAGAGAATAGGACAAGTTGCTTATAATCTCATGTTACCAAAGGGTATTACATAATGTGATGGATTTCTGAGTGCTTCTGCGTTTGGTGGGGAGAGAGCTTATGCTCCAAAATTGAAATTTGTGTTGGCTATGGCCTTTTAGATCTAGATCTATTTTGCAATTAATGTGTAAAAGTTAGTAGGCGTTGGAGAAAACGAGCGTGATTGTGATTCTCATTGTGCACTTGCTTGTTGTAGACTTAGATTGTGGGCACTTAGTTAGAAGATGAGAGTGACTGTGATTCTAAGAAGTTCCCACAAACTAGATCTCATTGCATACACTTTAGAGGCATTTTAGATTGTAGATATGGCGTCAAAGGACAATCTAACAGCAAAGGTGACGGAGGAAAAAGCATCTTGAACCACCACTCAAGCTTAAGACCATTCAGAAGCAAGCAAAGGCGTGATCAACGCCATTTCTACAAGTTCTTTACAGGCAACATTTTTCTCGTCTCATTTGTTTTGCAAAAATCTCCATTACGCATATTTGCTTTGTATTAGGGTTTAGAACTCCCGTAGAAGTAGATCTAAAGTATATCATTGTTGTAGAGTTTCACGGTCATAAAACTAGCTACATCCAAATAGCTATTAGAATTAACATTGTGGCATTCTACAAGCTTGTGCAAGGCAGATTCGAAAGCATAGATAGATGTGTACTTCACCACCGTTTTGAAGTTCATTTGCAGCATACCTGTGTAGATCAGATCCCACAGATCAGGATCTATAGAATCAAGCATCAAGAAGACAAAGACATTGGAAGGGAGCGAATCTCCAGAGACCACGAAGAAGACGAACGCATCTACGCAAGTGAAGAGAGCATTGACAAAAGAGGTAGCAGAAACAAGTGCGAAGAAAATACAAATGTTGAATGTATCAACAACCAAGAAAACGGAGCTGATCTAGAAAGAAGGAACAGTGAAGAGAGTCAAAGCAACAACGCGAGGACTCAAGGCAGAAGGATCAGCAGAAAATACTGCAAGTGGTACTCTGCCCAAAAGGATGTAAAATGTCAACAAAATTTTATGCCAAAAAAGGGCAAAAGAGCTGACAACGGGGGTATGGGCAACAACAACGAAGAACAAGTTTGCAACAAAGGAGAGCAGAGTTTGCACAATAAGGAAGTGCAAGGTGGGTTCACCACTTTAACTCTCCAGACTTATGCAATAAATTACAGTCTCTGCACAGGATTCAAACGAGAGGCTGGCAAAAGAGGGAATCTGAACAATTGTAATGAAGGAGATCAAAGCAACTGTACCTAAGAAAATTTGAACACCTGCTGGAGACAAAGAATCCGTAGCAACCAGAGAAGTGAAGAAAGCAATCGAGCAATCAAACAAAAGTAGGAGCATTACGTATTTAGTTGGGACGGAGACGGGAACAGGGGAGGTGAAGTCGAACATCGAAGCTGCAAAAGGAGCTGCGACGTTGGTGCTGAATACTGAGACGGGAAGGGCAACAACATCGACGAATACAACAACTGCGGCAATCCCATTGGCAAAGGGGTTAGAAACTGAACCCCAAAACAGACCACAAGCGGTGCAGTTCTGGGATGGAAGGACTGGATTGCAAATTCGAGTTTATTGAAATCCGACGCTAGCTTAGTCCACCATACGAAGATAATTGCATGTAATACCCAGCCGTCTAGTTTATGTACATTCCAATTAAGTTTCATTGCACCGATCATTTGGTCTGTCCCCGCGAATGTTGAATTTCACTTGGCACCACCCGGGATATAAAACCGCGTAAATATCATGCATGCATACGGTTGGATTCTCCAACACGGACAACAATATAATGTGAGCCTTAATGTTTCAAGGATAGCATGAAATTGCTGTGAGTGAGCGGTAGCCAGGCAGTGAGCCACGGTGAATGCAACCGTTCACCAGTGGAACAATAGACAAGAAGCACTGGTCTCGATGCAATTACAAATTAAAGATGCATATATCCCAAAAGCACCCTAGAACCGTCCGTAATCAGAATTTGTAATATTGACAAACGTCGAAATAGTAAACCAAGTTTTGACGCATCCATCTGTGAATTGAAGCACAACTATTCGACCATATGACCTAAACAATGGTATTTGGCTAACCAGCACTCATTCCGGTTTTGGCTGCACCACCATACACTCAAACCCTGAACATGCAACATAAACACAATACATGCATACAACATGCACTACACCTCGAATTGAATGACAACCAGAATGCAATATTCCCAAACAGAGCATGTACAACTCAATTGTCAACACGCATTTAAAAATACAATATTTTGATGCGTACACCTAAATCGACAGCCATGCGCGTTTGCGCATTGTGCAATACCAGTGTTATTGCGTCACTCGCAACCAAAGCAACTTGGATGCATGCAAAGAATGATAACAATTGAACGAAAATACACACAAAAAAAATTCCATGTTGACAGTCAACGGAAAGTTCAACTGTCACTCAAATTTTAGGAAAAAACGAATCGCAGAGCCAGCATTGGCCATGTCCATGTCGATTTGGTTGTGGTGGACGGGAGAACTGTGCCCATGCCTCCAGTAATACGTGGTACCCGAACATGCCAAGTGCAAGCTGATTTTGGTTTGGAGTTACTTCCTATACAACTGCAGGAAAAGTGCAAACCCCACCCATATCCAAGTCAAATTTGAGCGTCACTAATTAGGGGTCTAGGGTGGGTTCCAACACGCTACGGTCACGATAATACAACATTTCGTTCATTTCATTAATAGGTTAACAAGTCTAAATTCCAGTGAAATAAATCGCAGTCCGCTACTGAATCTCTTTGTCGTATTACAGTTATTCTCACGTATTGATGGTCAATAATTAGGGAGATGAATTGCACAAGCATCTGCGTGGACAAAGTGAGCATGCATAAAGTCAAGGGGGGGGGGTCCGTACCAGCTTTTGCAGCAACGCCTCTCGGTGTTGTTTTTTGACCCCAACTTCTTGCCATTTCCCCTCGTTGCTTGCGGTTTTTTTATGGGCGGTAAGGTCCGGCGTCCTTTTGCATGGTTCACTGAATCACTCCTTGTAGAGACTGGTTTTGGTACCCTTCCACTGGACCCCATGTCCGAGGGATTCAATGTTGCTCTTCCACACAGAGATGAAGTAAAATTGCCCATCATGCGAGTGATTTCCTCCATGCGGGGAATTTGAATGAGGTAAGAGACTCCCCACAGGACTAAGCAGTTCAAAAGACCTTCCGCTTGGTCCAAAAAGCTGATGTGCTTCAGAAACCTCACATCCTTCTTGAACATGACTGGCGTGTCTTTGTAAAATATTCTTATTACAGTGATCAACTGTTGCCCCTTTTTGCACAATCTGTTCTCATCGTTTAGGCACCGTGACTTGTGGTTTACTCCTGCATATGCTTCTGCTACAACTTTCCCTTCGTGATTGGGGTGAAGAACCCATATTTTCATCCGTAGTCTTATCGGATTCTACACAAGGTCACATCAGTGAAATCAGAAATCGCATAACAGAGATAGGCATCCTTACAATTTGTATCGCCGCTATGAGCGGGTCTATTTGTTTTCGTCGATGTCTTTGTCCATTCCGTTACTCCTTCTCACTGATGATCAAGTCAATCACTACTTCGAGTGCCTCAGTCTTGAATTGGGCACCGCATTCCAACATTACAGGGTCCTATGTTTACACCATGGTCGTGGCAAATTGGATCCATGCTTAGTTTAATAGTGATTAGTAAGGAGAGTACTCACAAAGTTCATAGGTCGAAGGCCAAATTCAAGCTCCGTTATGACAGCTGCGTCAATGAGTGGTGTCCTTTGCCTCTTCGTGGATACACTTCCGTCGTTCCTCAATCCTCTTTGATTTTTCAACGTAGAGCCACATGCTTCGCTCATTAGCTTCCGTTTCACAGGAACCTTTGGTAACACTGGCAACTCCTCTTCGTCGCTCCCACCGTCGTGGCTTCCAAAATCTTCTTCTTCTGTCCCATCGCATTCTTCCGAGGAGCTATTCTCTGATTGCTTTATGCTTCCCAGAATCCCAATTACGAAGGGAAAGTTGTAGCGGAAGCATATGCATGGAACGGAGCCAGGCGAGTACAGTGAAGTCGAGACCAACAAATTCTAGAGCTAGGCCCAGGGCTGGAGCTGAACTGTTCCAAAGCGAGTCGTGGAATCCTGAGAGCCCCCATCCCCCGAACTTTACGGATGATGAGGAGAAGACAAGCATCGGAGTGGACTACACGACCGCTATGGAAGCATAACAGAAGTTGAGGTGGCCAGAGAACCATGAAGATCTGTACGAAGAGGACGTACAAGGAATTGGCACCCCAAACTCACCGGTCGAAAAGTGTATTGTATTACACAGATCACTATAATGATTTGGGCATTGGTGAATATTTTATCTCACGTCTTCAAATTGCACTGCCTTCTACGATGACCTTGCTATTGATCAGCTACTGATGCGAGATGTATGGAACTGATTTCAAGTAAATATGACTGTGATTTCACCGCAATACGCAACCTTACTATAGAAGGCAGTGATTATAAAGCTTGGATCCTGGCAACGGCATTACAGGGGTTTAATTGTAATTCAAGCGTGCGGCACTGTGAGTGCAGCAAGATAAGTTATAGCTGCACATGCTATATCGAGCTTGCACAATTTTTAGATAAAATTGAACATCACATTTGTATTCTACCTCACAAAAAATTAGTTACTCTTCATCAGTTTAAAGGTTTAATTTCATCCAACCACCTTATATTACGCTTCACAATCCACATAGAGGCTCGACACTACAAATTGACTGAACACAGGAGAGTTTTTTTATAGACGGAGTTGCATCCACCTTTGTGATGGTCTCTTCTATGGGGTGTTTGCAGGGTCCCTTGCAGTTGTGTGGCTCACGTCATCCCACGCACTGTTGCCCTTCAAATCGTTTAGACCTGCACTATATTGTGACCACATGCGTTATTTTTTGCTAATTATGTACAAGCTTTCGGTGCCTTAATCCTGCAGTTTCTCTAAGTTGTGCTAGACAACTACTTCGTACATTTTTCAGAATTCACATTGAAAGTCGTGTTTGGGTTGATTATAACCATCACTCTGTGGGCAATAAGGGACTTGAAAAATATACTGTTGCTCGCTATTACAATGTCAATCATAAAATAAATGACTTCACTGAGGGTGTGACCAGTCTTCAAGCGAGAATACGGCCATACATTCACCTCCACTTGATGTTCTCATCAAACGAGCATCCAAACCTTGTCATCTCTATCCACTTTGCAATGATCCATCTGCTTCTGTGCAAAATTATAGACTGGACGTCCCTAGGTTTCTTCAATCCCTGCAAGATATCGCTTGGCCTGCGGCTAATTGGTCTTCGCGCCGTGGCTGCTATGAGTCCCACGTTCACTTCGACGAGCTCATGATTTTTGTTAGTTACCTTGGTCGCTAAAGAGTCGCACTTAGACGACAGATTGGAAACAAATTCATCCACCATAGCGTGAAGCTTGTTGCTGATGTCGTTCATGGGTAACCGCTTTGAAGATCTCTCTATGTCATTGTCCATTGGAGTTGTGAATTCTTTGGCGTCGAGTGGGTCGTCCTCTGGTTCGGACTGAGAGACTCTGGCCTATAGAGAGCAAATAGAGGGCCGTTTCCATCACGTACGGAGGGAAAATCTATATGGGACGTATCCTTATTGACTCTCGTGTGAACATGTAAACACGCATTTGTGGCTTTGAAATTCACAAGTACCAACGAACCACAATTACCATATTCGTTACGCCACGGACTTGGAGCAATGGTTTGAGGAATTTTCAGCCTACAAATACAGCATCAACACATTCCGACATTAATCAATCACATAAGCAGAACAGTTCGTACATGGTTTGTCCTTGTATTCACCAGTGCGAGCGACTGACCCCTACTGTGCTTTCATGCGTTCTCTTGGGGGGTGCACTCCATTGTCAAGTTGAACACCACGTGCAATAAAACAAAATCTACTTTTTACATAAAGGACCACCAAAATGAATCAAAATTTTATCAATTTTTTTTCATGAGTAGATAAAATCACTATCTATTACATAGTAAAAAATGGTAACCAAATTTGATGATTTGCTTTTTTCATAAAACATATTGTTTTTAACTAGAACAATGCAGAATTGAACTAAAACAATTACTACAAAAAATGAAAATGATGAAAAATTTCAAAAAACTATAAAAAAGATATTATCAATGATTATGTATATGTAGAAAAAATATCATAATTATTATAATTTTTTAAGGCATATAATATAGGGTAGCAAATTTTGATTGCACGTGGTTATGAAACGTAAAGGGGTGTGATCTCCCCGAGTGCGCTCTGTCCCCGCGATTTAGTGTGGCATTCCCACGTGTCGATCCACTTGCTAGCACCTGCTACGTATAGTCACACATGCATTTCCACAATGTTCAAGCCTTAGTGTAGCACCGTACGTCACAGTGTTGGACAACCATGCTCAAATTCTTTACTTTAACTTGCTTGCATTGATACTAAGACATTATTGTGAGAAGTTATTGAAGCGAGTACAAAGTTTTGGCATATTCAGCAAATGTTCTGCTCAATTCGTTTATCGACAAACGTGTTGCAGCTTACGTTTGGACCCTGCTACCTTTCTCATAGACAATTTATTTTCTCAATGATTGAACCATTTTTTGCCCAAACAATATTCGAAGGAGCTCATGGTTTATACCTGGGTGATACAATGTGCTTGTGTTATGGACCATGCAGTGCTTTTCGAACAGGAAAGTGTGCCTCACGAAAGTTATCTTGATTCACGTCTGTTTTATGTTTGCAATCCATGATGCGAGCATTCAAAACTTACTACTTTGGGGTATTTCATCAAATGGACATACCATAGCTCCTTTTCTTGCCAAAGAATTTCGCTTGTTTCTTTTGCTCTCCTAGCTCCCCTCCCTTGAGTTCCAATACTCTACCAATTCCAGCCACGCTGCCGGTGTAGAAACATCAGGCTTATTCTGATCCCCATATCGTGACCAGTGCTAACGATACAATGCTCTACTTCTCTTGTACAGACGCTGTAGAAAGCCCTCTATCATGCCTTCTGGAAGAGGCTTCTCTATTACAAATTGCCTTCTAACCTCTACCATAATCTCGTGCATCGTTGAAGGAGATTTGAAATGTATGAAAGCATTAGGAACGATTGCAAAGGCGGCCAATTTCACAGCGTTTAGGAACTGTGATTTGAATTTCACAATTTCACCACTGTCGTTCTGTTCAAGATGAACTTGCGGTACTCTACCTTCCACAATGGTACTCTTGACTTCTTTTAAATAGTCACGTTCTTCTACGCGCAGTAACTTTCTTTGTGACATGTCAGAAGGAGGTGACTTACTAGAGTTGTCACTTTGTAAGATGGTGCTGCTGTGAAATTGGCCGCCCGGTCCTCGATTTGCCTCTTCGTTAGAGAATATAGCCTCCACACGTCCGTGTTGCGAGGTCATGTTCTGCATTCCGTGATATCTTGTGTGATTGGGTCTGGCCCTCCAAAACAAAATCCCGTTGGAGGTAAGGGGTATAGGAAATGGCTCCGGAAGTTAGGAGGCGCTGTGCTAGATGTGCCAATGCATGGATTGTACATGCTTGGGTTGCGGGGGCCGACACTGCCAAAGGCCTGTGTGGAATTTTGCAAATCACCCCCCATAGATTGTTGACTGTAGCTCGGCCCGAATGGCATTCCGGCCATCTGCACACGTTAGTTTTCATCAAATTAGTTTTCATCGCACCAAATTCAGCCTAATTCAGCCTCTTTTAACCCCAAACTGCCATTGAGGACAGGAAAAAGTGTGATTCGTGGTTTTTGCAAATGCAAATACAATATGGTTTAGGGTTCAAATGGCAAAACTGGAAATCAAGCTTTTGGTTACAATGAAATGTGATTTTCATTTATAGTTGGCACATTATCATCCAAATAAATCTCTTTCATTTATGTTGTTTTGAATTCTGAGAATTTAGGGTAACTACCAGCGAGATTGTTGATGTCACCATTGAACCCTAATATATTCAGTGGAATTTTGACGCTACACAACAAATTAAACAATCGGTATAAGGGTTAAATAATATAATTTCTGTTTAGCACATCATATTACATGTGCTAAATATATTGCACCAATCCAATTTGCAGGAACTGCATTCTATATCCAAGTAAGTGTCTACTCCTAGAAAACAACCACATATCACCCAAAAAACAGACCTACCGTCGAAGTTCTCTGTATAGCACATTATTCGTGATTTTCGGTTGTTTTCACTTCAAGGTGACTCCTGATGCTCCAGACTTTGTTTTATTGGTTTTCACCAAAATTTGAACTCTTTGCACACAATCTCAAAAGTCAATTTCTATCCTCCCAGTCCTTAAATGTACATTTATTTTCACATTACTTATAACACTTGCTTTGTACAAAGTGAAAAATGTTCAAACATCAAAATTAATTGTTGGAATTTTGCAGACGGACGCTTTTACAAGCTGGCTTCAACATTATACGGTTGGATCTTGTTCTGTATTCTGAGATAAGACAAAACCGACTTGGATATATTGAGGGTGCCATGGACAAAAAATTTGGCCGGATATATCTTGTCACTTTGGGGTTAAGCATGAGGGCTGAGAAAGGTACCTGTGTTTCTTTAAACCTGGGCTGGTGCCGGCGATCGAGCTCACGTCTGAAGCCTTGTGCGAGGTCCTCCACGAACTGCGTGCTTCTCACTATATCCACGTCGTCCATGTGCGATGCATCATACTGGGCATCCATGACAAAGCTTCTTTGCATAAGGCTGACAACGTGATTTAGGATCTGAGCTTGGAACTTGGAACTAAAAAACCAGAAGAACTCTCAAGTGCTGCACGGGGTTGAAGGCGCCTGAGACACAACAAGCACTAGCTAGATGCTCCAAGTACCGTAGAATTATGTAAACAACCAGGTTACTTTACAATTCAACATACGATGTTGTACAACATCTGACTATTCTTGCGACTTGCATTCACAATAGCTCTGACTTGTCTGATCAGAGGCTCGTCGATCCATGCTTAAATCAATAATGAGGCAGGATCAATCGTGTTGATCGTGGGTCCATTGGCTGCCTTAATGGCATAACTAGGCGGCGCTTCTGTAACACCACAAATGTCCAATGCGACTGGCACGGTCAGATTCATGTGTATCCAAACAGTACAGCTAACTATATTGCAAGCACTATTGATGCTAGAGCTGCATTGTCAAATCCATAAAAAACGCCGAACCCCCCGTTCATAATGTGTGGACTGACTCCTTGTTCAGTCCACGCGCGTTGTCCATCGGAACGGCTACGCCACTATGCAACGTAGTATTCACTATGTACCTTCTATCTATGACAAGTACCGGCACTGTATTGCTAGTTACAGCGATGCAGTGTGTGTGTGTGTTTTTTTCTTTCTTCTTTCTTTGCACAGAAATAAAGGGGTATTTTTCCATTGACATTTACCTGGGTACAAATACAACTAGGACCCAGCCAGGACCGGCCGGGCCTAAGGAAAGGGAGAGAGCAGATGAACAGAGAGGGGGAAAATAATAGAACAAAAATTGACAAATGACAATGCGAAGACATTTACCTCCAGTAAGTTTCAGGGGACACGCGTGTTGTTTGCAGACGGCGGCAGCAGAGAAAAGCGGGTGCAACTGACATAGAGGTGACACAAATCTTTGCTATTATGGGTTTTTACTTTGCTTGTGCACAAACATGTAGAAGTAACTGTAAAAAAATTCAATTTGTGCAAAACTTTACACATTTTTGCCAGGGCATACCTCATTTAACTTGTTGTTCAATTCCCGAATTTTCTTCAATCGCACCAACTCGTAGGGATTCTCCTCTGCCATGTTGCTGAAGCGGAAACAACCCATAACTACTGTGGCAACAATCCCACGTCGTCGTAGCTCACGCATCCATAAATCGATTGATTGCTACCTCTGCAAAGTTAAAACGAAACCCTAAATCAAAGGAAGATATCTCGTGCTACTTAGGCGACAACAACAGAATTACCGCTCCAGGTAACTAACTTGTACAAAGTGAGTTAGTAACCATCACCACTCACTCACGCTTGAATTCCTTCGTTGTGTTGCAATCGATTAAAAAAACAAAAATTTAACATGATAAAAATAATAATAAAAATACAATGGTCAATTAAAAAGTACAGCAAAAATATAATAGTCAATTGAAATCTAAAATTAAAAACGAATGTTTTTAGAACAACCAAATTTAAACAATGGTCATAAATGAAACTAAGAATTTAAATAAACATAACTAAATAACTAAAAGTAAATAAAATCATAGTGGTCAATTAAGAACTATAATTGATGTAATTGTTTCTAGAGCAACCAAAATTAAGTAAAAGTCAAACACATTAACTAAATTGCCCAAACATTAACTAAACATGAAATATAAAAAAATTACAACGTGAGCACAATCCAGAAAGAGGTAATAATGAAAATGTACTTGTTTTATGTAATCTAACAATAAAATAGTTAAAGTCATATACGAATTGAATATTAAATTAAAAACTTAGGTTCAGTATAAGTATTTTTAGAAAAAATTAAATGTTAAAAAAACAGAATCAAGTAACTAAAAAAGTAAAAGAATGTAGACAATTCGTCAGCGGATAGCTTTATATAATTCATTTATTCATGTGTCTCTGAATATAGCTATATATCTACTTTCTGAGAGCCTCTAATAAAGTTTTATAATTAAGCAATCTACGTAATAGGAAAAAATGCATCCGATCACACACATATGTCGTCCATGTAACAAAAATTTCAATTCAGAAGAGCAATGGAGAGCACACGAGAGAGGTAGAAAACACAAACTCCGTTGTAGTGATAAAGATAACCATGGTAACAAAAATACCTTTGATGAAGGAATACAAAAGTTACGAGCTCTAGGGATATCTATTCCTAAGGCCATTAACAAAGTAATAAGATGTCAAAAATTACACAATCAGGGTCGTAAACTTAATACATCCAACATGACTGAATTGGTAGAGTCGTGCGTTCTCATGGAAGGAGAAAAAAAATTAGGCATATACATCGATAGTTTCTTTCCAAGTCAGACGTGTCAAAAGTTGTGTGATCTTCTAGATTTCATATACGAGCATGGAGGTTTTGTTGATGGAGGACAACGAAAAATTGGTAGAGACATAGTCATAGTTGGGTGGAGACTTGACACATTTATAGACAAGCCTGTTGTGTAAGTACGTTTCACCCTAATTACATTATAATCTACTTTTTATAGTGAGGAAAAGAACTCGTCTTATGTTTGATAGAAATTAAGTATATTATTATTGTTAGTTGCATTTGATTATTGCTGTGATTATCTTATTTATTTATTTCTCAACAATGTCTATAGGTATGCCCAATCAGTGAGAAAAAACAATGATATAATATCAAGTGACGAAGAAATACACAAGCTTGGAGAGATATTTGCTGCTGAAGTTTTCAAATTCTTACAACCGGCGTTTCTGTCTTGAACAGACTCTCTAGGAAAGTTGTATCCTACAACGATTCCAAGAAAGTATGGAAGACTTGCAGCTAACCCGTTTTCCCATTTGGGTATCACAATAAATTATTGGATGCAACCGCACACAGATTGAGATGATAACAATGTGGGATTTATTATGTGGTTTACTAAAGGTAATTTTTGTATCTCGTGTTTCAGTATTATGAAATTTCAATAATGAAATCAATTTTATAAGTTTTAATAAAATGAAAATACATAACTTCATTATTTTATAAACATTGTTTAGGAAAAATGTAAATCTCATTATACTTATCTTATTAAGATTTGAACAATACTCTACTAATATTTGATTCATTATTTCTAATATAGTTTTGCAAAAAATCTATATGGAATACCCAAAAGAGGTGGAGAGTTTCGTCTTCAAGACTACGGCTATTACATCAAACCTAAAGCAGGATCCGTTATATTACTAGATTCAAAAAATGTTAGCTATGGAACCGTCGCAAATAGTGGATTTTTCCAAATGGGAGCTACTCTTCTTACAAAAAAATCTACCTTGGATTCTTTTGAAAGGGTTACACAAGAAATAGATGGGATCAGGAGAATCCAAGACAAAAAAAACAAACGTCTTTATGATGAAATTTTGGAAAGTTTGGAAATGAAAAAAATTAAGAAGTAGTTTGAGTTTTCAATACAATATAGTTGCAGTCCTCACTGTCAATGCTATTTTGAGCCCTTCATGATTGTAACCATCGTAGTTTTAACTAGTGTTTGGGTTTAGGTTGCCAATTGGCTTCCCTACTGTGGTGGCATGTATTTATTCTTACTTGCAATTGCATAGATCAAGCCAGTCTCGGTAGGATTGGTTTGTATTTTGGTTTTTTCTTGCAATAAAGGGTAATCCTTTGTTTGTGCCAAAATTCAATCGATTCTTCAATCTGTGCCAGAAAAAAAAAAGGTATCTGTACTTTTATTTACTTCAGTACATACCGCTGTTCACGTGAAATTCTGATCCCAGTCACAAGTTTTTTTTTTTTTTTTTTTTTTTTTTTGACTCATATAGGGGAGAGCCCTTTTCTGCAAAAAAAGAAAGAGGACACAAATTCAACGACCAACCCCGCCAGGACCGGCGAGGGAATAGTCGCACGTGTCGTCTTCCCCACATTGTACTACCGACGGAATCTACTGTGCCATTCCTGCACAAACTTGAAGCATACTGGCATAGTTTACCCAATAATATATTTACAAGCGAACCCTCGTATTTGTATACAGAAATCATCTATATATGGCTGCTTCCACGTTACATTTCTCCGCTCCACCACCAATCGCATTGTGCAATTTGATTGGCCTAATCAGCTGGACCATCTTCCACACATCCCCGTTGCATTTATCCACATGGCCTGAAATCAATTTTTTTAAGTTCTACAGTCGGGCCCACAAGTGTCCAGATACATCAGCATTCAAAAAATTGCGTGACGAAAACTTGTCAAATCAGAAGTTTGGATTAAGCATCATGAACACCAAAATCCACAACGACTTGCACTTAAAGGCTCCCTTGATTTGTGTGGAACAAAATCAATAGTAACACTAACTAAATAAATATTAAAAAGAACATCCACAACAACTGTACCTTACTTCACATTGAGAACATGTTATACTGGATAACAAAATCGAGATTACTCACTACATACATTGGTTATTCACTCTTCTGCAGGAGCGACTCCTGGATAATTGGATGTTGATACAGTTCCGCTTCCAAGTCCATGCCGCTTCGGTTCCAACAGTGAAAGGATTTCCTTGATGTCCAGGTTGTCAAGCACAGTGGAAGGCAGAAGTTCAATATCTTTGTCCTTCATGTCATCCCAGGGCGTGTGGAACATCGGTTTGTCATTAGCACAGGTGCAAAAGTTTAGACGCAGACAACCATTTGGGCACCAACTGGTGACTCTATTGCCCAGAAGCTTCTTGTGCCTGCTTAGCTGAAAAAGATACTCCACTTCCTCGTTTACAATTCCGGTAACATCTTGGATCTTCACCAGTTCTGTGTGACACTGCTGGCTCCACTCAAATATCTCTGGCCCCAGTATGGTTCGCCTCAATGCCGTGTGGGGTGGCAGCATTCGACACTTATATGATTGACTGTTGTATACAATTGCTAGATACCCCATCAGTTTAGACAGAGTTATCGGGTGCGTCTTTCGAGAGGTGGTGGCCACGGACTTGGCATTGAATTGGCCATGACCAGTACCCTTTCCTTTGGAATTCATCACACCGCGCCAAAATAATCCATTTTCTCACGGGGTCAGTAACGACTGAAAAAACCTAGGAATTTAAAGTACAGGTTTCCACACTCTTTAAACCCTACCTGAGATGGTCCTGCCAGATCTCCTTGCGTCGCGCATGCAGATTAGATTGTGTATCAAAATCACTCCGAGCAACTGTATAGGGTTCAAACCCCCAAGTAACATTGCATACAAAACCAATTTTTTACACTGGAAGGCGCATGAGGACAAAGGACAGGGCAACAGGATTGCAATAAAACGAAAATACTGACGGTGCACTTGATTTGCCCAAAGAATAACCCGCTGGTAATCTGCGTTGAGAACAAACGTCTACCTGGAAACTTTTGCCTAGATATAGTATCCTCGACAGGCCGTGGCTGCAGAATTAGTTAACCGAGTACGTGAGGGACAAAACTGATCACCCGCTTCGCGTGGCCCCACCTAGTGCTGACTCTAGGGTCTCCAGGAATTGTGATTCACAGCGACGCTAGGGACCCACGATACAAAAAGGCAGTATCGTAATCCGTGGTGCGCGCAATCTCAGGGATTGTGCACGGTGGTGTGGCGAGAGTTGGAACTGTGAATGCAGTGGCTTCGCTTGTGCCATGCAAGGGTCCACAGTCCGTTGCCCTAAATTTTGTAGCATCGGTCCTACCTCCGTTAGCAAGTGTATACTATGCGCCTGTATCCGTTGACAAGGGTATCAGCAACCCTCCTATGTCCGTGTGAAATCCGTCGGAAAGCGCAGCCTCTGGGCCTATCTCCGATGGCAAGCATGCAGTGTGGGACCAACACGTTTTTTTAACAAGGTCCCTAATATGTCCAGGGACATGTTCAGAGAAAAAAAACATTTCCAGTGGACGGGTTCTAAAAAACTGAACCGGTTTTTGAACGGGTTAAATTCACTTTGGACGGGTTCTAAAAATATATATTTTTTGATGTAAAATTTCCCAAAAAAATAAATGGTGCAAATATCAATTACATTATGTCATATATGACATGTGAATGTAAGCATAATGGAGTCAAACCACTAGTACCTAATCAAAATACCAATCTTCAAGAGCTCGATTCACCTGCACAATGATTCATCAACTACAATATTTTGAACCTTTGTAACACAATGTCAAAGATTATAATTGAAGGTACACTTAGAAATTAAATAATTGATATTTTATATAAGCATGTTCAAAATTTAAAAAAAAGAAAAGAACTTACCCTTCAATATAGTGGATGGATTCTCCTATTCTTCATGTTTTTCCAAACAAGCATCACTGCATTCCAATTGATGTTTTTAACTGGAATATTTGCACATGAAATGCGCATCAAAGCATCTAAAGTCTCCAACTTCAAGCTAGTACGTAGATGACTTTTGATGAGGTTTTTTTAGAAAAACCCCTCTCACATATTGCAGTGCTCATAGGCCGGCTGCGGCCCGGTTGCAGCCCCGGCCCGACAGCGGCTGTTTTTTCTTTGTCTTTTTATTTTTTGTTTTATTTTATTTTATTTTTTCTAAACATTATGAGACGGGTATTTTCAATTTGCAACCGGTTTTGGGACGGGTTGTTTTTTTTTTCAACCTTTCCTTGGACGGGTTGATTTTAAAATCACCGGTTTTGGAACGGGTTGCAATTTTTTTTGCCTTCCAATTCAAGGTTTTTGGACGTGGACGGGCTAGAACTTTGTGAAAAATCTGCCCATAGTGGGACTATGTCCGTAGGCTCGCATAGATTCTAAATGTACCATGTGCGCTGGCAAGCAACCACCGAGTAGCTCTCTTTATTGACATTACATTTATCATTCAAAATGTTCAACATCTAACAACTTTACCAACTCTGAGTCGTATATCCCTACCTTCTGGTCAGTTTCGACATAAATTAATTTGTTTTGTCAGAAGAGTGCCACATGTCATCTTGTGAACGTTTGATTATGGTGACATGGACCTTTCAAAATTCTAGTGAGGAAATTAGATTTAGACACAATTATACTGTCCGAATCTGACCCTCACATACGGTACATTAGAAAGGAGGTGTACATCTAGTTTTGGAACTTCACAACTCCCTGTGTTCGTTGTAAACTTTTAATAATGTTCTTTGAATTTTTGACATGTTCTCATATTTGTTATACAAAATATGCGCAGTCACACTTCCTACTTTCATATGTATACCTAGTTTAACACTATAAGTTCTTCTAACCATTATTTGAATGGGTAAGGTGTCATTGGGGTTGCACTCTGCTGGCAATCCCCATTGACCCCTAAGTGACCAACACCATATTCTCACAAAAAACCATGAAAAATGCAGCATTTGGAAGTTGCAGAAGAAATCACATGTTTTTTATTTTTTTCATCATTTAACCGTAAGGTCTAATACCCAACTTGAATTTTCATGTGAGCACAAAATTTGAGAGCAAAATGACCATTAGATTCTTAGATTATAAGGATCAAAGTTGCAAAAGAAGATTTTTTGGGGTTCAATCCGGTGACAAATTTGAACTTTAGAAATTAATATCTTTTTTTGAGTGGGTTAGAAATTCATTGAATGGCAAGGCCATGTTAACAATTGAGTTAAGTCTTCAAATACAAAATCTTGTAAGAAAAAAGCTCATGTTAATTTTTTCATAAAACAATTAATAGAAGTGGGTACAAAGTGAAAGGAAAAAGAAAATCATTAATAAGTTTGACATGGAATTGTAAAATGTCAATCTTAACAGTGAGAATGTTGTATTTGGAAATCTTCACCCAATGCTTTTTATTTCATTAAAATATATTGAAAATTGATTTAGAAATGAGCTTCAAAATTTGTTTTGTCCAAACTGCCCAAAAAACAGATCTCCTCATAACTTTTATCCCATTGCTCGAAATGGGTAGATTTAAAGCTTCATTTGTTGATAAAGATAAACCAATCATGAATCAAAAAAGAAATTTTGAAAAAGAGTAAAAAATTAAAAAAATTCTTACTGCCCGATCTCGCTTCAAAAAACTTCAAATGCTTATAACTTTTGCAATACTTATTGGAATGACATGAAACAAAGTGTCACATGTAGAGTGTAGTTTTTGGAAGCTACACTGAAATTTTCATCGAATTTAAAAAAAATATGAGGCCCCTGCAGGCTGCCCAAAAAGTGGAACGACCAGAATATGGTCGCTCAAAAATTTAGGGGTTAATTGGACTCAATGGATCGTTTATCAATAAATCATTGTTTACAGATCCTAAATATGACCTTGTTGTTCATATACCTTAGCATTGCATACATCTACTGTTTTTGTTCGATATATACGTAATTTGGGAGCGGTTAGTTTGAAATATGTCTATAATTGTATGCATGCTGGTAATTGTGCTTAAAATGATTTCCATGTCCTATTCACGGTAGTCTTCATGAATGCTATTTCCTTGATGAGATGTTGTTCTTTGGTAAAAATTCCATCTATTGATGTCTATCTTCTAGGTCACTATCTTCCCTTTCTTCGTTGGAATTTAGTGTGCTCCAAACTAGCATCATGGATGGAGTAGTGTTATCATAACAAATTATCAAGATTCCATGTTAGTATTATTGAAGGTTAGATTAGAATGCCAAAGCCTCACACAAACACTTGGAATGCATAGGAAAGAGATGATCTTTACTCATGGGCTGCCCCTCTTAAGTAGCACACCCAAGGGAGTCCCCTTGGCAAACCATATAGGACATCAGCCCATACTCAACCCCTATTACACTAGGATCAGCCCATATCACTTGGGAGACCCAATTCTCATTACTTCTAACTAGTACTACTTCACTAGTTGCAACTCTAGCTCATTTGCATCATCTACACTAGCTAATGCGCATTGGCTATGAGCAACTTCAGCCCACGCAATCATCCTACTTCAACACTCCTACTTTGCGAATAGCCAATGCCTTGGAGCCCAAATGCCACCACTAGTCTTTGATGTCGATCACTCGCAAGAGCCTTTGTGAGCACGTCCGCCACCATGTGCTCCGTTGGACAATACTTCAACTCTATCACCTTCATCTCTAACTTCTCTCGAATGAAGTGATATTGCACATCAATGTGCTTTGTGCGTGAATGATGCGTTGGATTCTTCGCCAATGACATACTCCCTTGGTTGTCACACATGATTGTTGTAGCCTCCTCTTGAGTGCATCTCACATCCGCCATTAGTGGCCTCAACCAAATCGCCTCCTTCGTACCATGGCTCGTCGCCATGTACTCCGCCTCAACCGTTGACGTGGCCGTGGTTTGTTGGCACTTGCTATTCCATGAAACGGCCCCCGATCCAACTTTGAACATGTACCCCGTCGTCAATCTACAATCATTGGTATCACCCGCATAATCCGCATCACAATACCCACTCAACACAATGTTGTCACCTCCAAGACACAACCTCACATCACTTGTGCCTTTCAAGTACCGCATGATCCTCTTGACCGCAACCCAATGACTTTAACCCGGTCTTGCCATGTGTTGACTCACAACGCTGATTGGATACGCAAGGTCTGGCCTTGTTGCAATCATGGCATACATCAATGACCCTACAGCTTGCTTGTATGGCACATCCACCATAGATTGAGCCTCTAATGCATACTCCTCATCCGTGAGCTTCACGAGCTTGGAATTCACATCCAATGGAGTGCCAACCGGCTTGCAATCCTCCATGCCAAAGCGTTTGAGCACATCCATAACATACTTGCTTTGATTCATTGTTATGGTGCGTGTTGCTCTATCTCGCACAAACTCAACTCCTAGACAAAAGTGCAACTCACCGAGATCACTCATCTCGTACTCGTTCTCAAGCATTGCCTTCAATGCCTTCAAAGAGCTCACACAACTTGCAAGGATGATCAAATCATCCACATATATGATCACGATGACCACATGTTGCCCCTTTTGCATGAAATACAAGCTGTGATCAGCGATGCTCCTTGTGAACCCGATATGAACAAGAAAGGTGTCAATCTTTTGATACCATGGGCGTGGAGATTGCTTCAACCCATACAATGACTTGTTCAACTTGCAAACAAGGTTCTCATTACCTCGTTGCACAAATCCCTCGGGTTGCACCATGTAGATGTCCTCCTCCAACTCGCCGTTCAAGAACGCCATCTTCACATCCATTTGATGCATTTCCAAATCCATGGCAGCCCCGATGGCCAAAATGCATCGAATAGTGGTGAATTTCGCCACTGGTGCAAAGGTCTCATGAAAATTAACACCTTCGATTTGTGAAAAGCCCTTTGCCACCAATCTTGCCTTATAACGAACCACATCACCCGTTGCATCTCTCTTTGCATGAAATACCCACTTACAACCGATAGCGTTGCGATTCTTAGGGAGGGGAGTCAATTCCCAAGTGCCATTGTCCATCAACGATTTGTACTCCTCTTGCATGGCTTGCTCCCACTTGTTTGCATCATCACAACTCAACGCTTCACGAATCCTCAATGGAGCATCTAAAAGTGCAACGTTTGCATGCTCCTCCTCACCTTGAGGGAGAATATGATTCTTCCACCACTCGCCAAGTGGTCTACAATTTCTCTCTGGATAACGACGATCGCTCGAGGATGCATTGTCTTCAACCGCCGTTGCTTGTGCCTTCTTCTCGCCATTCTTCGTCTTCAAAGGTCGCTCCTCAATATGTTCCTCATCACCACCATCTTCGTCATCTTCGTCTTCATCAACAATATCAATAACGGGAGATTTGGAAGATTGGTCCACAATCGCCGGTTTATTGCCACTTCTCCCACTTGGACCATCGTCCAAATTGTCTTGAACCTTGGAATCCTCTCAAAATGTCACATCACGAGCTCAAATGATCTTCTTGGTGTCGAGAGACATGAGCCTGTACGCCTTGGTACCTTCACAATATCCAAGAAACACACATTTTGTTGCCTTGGCCTCAAGTTTGGTTCTTTGAGAATCGGGTACCTTTGCAAATGCGATGCATCCGAATGTGCGCATGTGCTCCACGCGAGGTGGCCTCCCACTCCACGCTTGCTCTGGTGTCATGTTTTGAACCGCACTCGTCGGGCA
This sequence comes from Pohlia nutans, assembly GCA_022496805.1. Taxonomy (NCBI): domain Eukaryota; kingdom Viridiplantae; phylum Streptophyta; class Bryopsida; order Bryales; family Mniaceae; genus Pohlia; species Pohlia nutans. The sequence goes on along the minus strand of CM040106.1, from coordinate 3,196,328 downwards.
TCGGTTGAGTGTGTACACCGCAGTCACCACCGCTTCCGCCCAAAGGTCCAAACCCAAATTTTGTGCATGCAACATACTCCTCGCCATCTCCACAATCGTTCGATTTGCACGCTCCGCAACTCCGTTTTGTTGTGGCGTATATGGCGTTGTCGTTTGTCTAGCAATGCCTTCTTTCTTCAATAACTCTCCAAATTGGTTGGACATGAACTCGCCGCCATTATCCGATCGAAACACCTTGATCTTGTGCTCGGATTGCTTCTCAACCAACGCCTTAAACTCTTTGAACTTCTCAAAACACTCGCTCTTTGCTTTGATCGGATACAACCATATCTTCCTCGAAAAATCATCAATGAACGTCACAAAATACTTGCAACCCCCTATAGACGTGGTCTTCATCGGACCACAGACGTCGGAATGCACAATCTCAAGTACCTTGGTTGCACGAGTTGCCCCATCAACTTGAAACGGTGAGCGTTGTTGCTTGCCTTCAATACAACCCTCACATGTGAATGAACTAGGCGCGACGTGTGATTGAGGAAGATCCATGTCACTTACCATTCCACGGAGTGCTTTCACACTCTTGACATTCAAATGCCCGAGTCGACGATGCCACAATGCCAACTTGTGCTCGTTTGAACTCGATTGTACCAACGTTGCGGATTCCGCCGCGTGCATCTTGGAAAACTTGATTTGATACAAGCCGTTGACTTCGTGTATAATGGCCACCTCCCCACGACTTGGGGACAACACAAAACACCCTTCGTCGCTAAATTCCACTCGCAAATGCTTCATCACCAAATGTCGCACCGATAAAAGATTTGCCTTCAACTTGGGAACGTGGAGGACATCATGGATGGTAATTGTCTTCACACGACCCTTCACCTCGGTGTCTACAACGATGGATCCTCTACCCACGGCTTGAAGATCCGTATCATCACCCAAAATAACATTCTTTGGAGATATGACGTGATATGATTGGAAACAAGTCCTATTGGACGGCATGTGACTCGAGGCTCCCGAATCAACAATCCAATCGATCACACTACCATTGCATGACACGTCACTTGCCATCATTGCATACTCGTCCCCGTCATCACTACAACAAGAAAGGCTAGTCATAAATGCATACTCATCACCCGCATCGTTGACCTTTGTATTGTTGGCACTTTCTTCTCTCTTGCGCTTGTAGCAAAATTTTGCCAAATGGCCCTTCTTACCGCAATAGTAGCATACCTTGTCCGTAGAGCTCCCACTCGCACCGCTCTTCGATTGCTTCGCCATAAGCGCCGCGCTATCGCCACGAGTCTTGTTCTCTTTGCGCCGCGAGAGTTCATGCAACAACCGCGATGTCACATAATCAAGAGTGAGCTCAGCAATGGGCCTGCTCTCCATAGCAACGATAAGATACTCGTACGACGGCGGCAAACTCTCGAGGAGCGTCATAACAATATCATCGTCGGTAATGTTCACGTCCGCGCCGTTGAGCTGATCCGCAAGAGCTTTCACTTTGTTGATGTGCACCAACATGTCGTCGTTTTCATCCATCTTGATGGTGAAAAACTTGCGCCTCAAGAACAAAATATTCACCAAGCTTTTTGCCTCATGAATATTGCAAAGCTTGGCCCATGCCTCCGCGGGAGTCTTGCACGAGCGAATGTGAGAGAGTTGGGAATCGGAGAGGTTAAGAGCAAGAATCGCAAACGCCTTCTTCTCTCGCCGAGTGTATGCAGTTTTCACCCTAGCCTCGGCATTGGACGAAGGGGGTTCCTCGCTACCGTCAACTATCTCCCACAATTCCTTTTCGGCCATGACCATTTCCATCTTGAATTTTCATAAGTGGAAATTGACTCCATCGAACTTGTCTACAACTTTGGGACCCTCACCCTCAAATGAAGCCATTTCTTTGACTCAAGTACTGACCCCCACAAAAATCAGCCCCTAAAAAGCTAAGAAAAATTGTTTTTATGAATTTTTTGACAATTTTGTGAATTGTGAAGCAAATTGCACACGTATGTGCTTCCAATGCCCCCAAAGCTATTCCAAACACTAAATCAGCACCTTTGTGCTACACATCAACCTCACAACACTCAATCGTGATGCTTCCCAATACAAATGCCCAAGATGTTACCACAACACCTTAACTAAGTGAATTGCGCACTCCTTTGCTCCAATCCACTCAAATCAGCACCCTAGTGCCTCACAACATGTAATGCACCCTATTGACACCCTTGTGCCTCCCAAGGACTCTAAATCAATGCAAATTGAGCCAAATCTGCCCCTTCAAATCCTAATTGCATTGAAATTGATCAAATCAGCCCTCTTGTGCATTCACTAACCCAAACTCTAATTTTGAGCACTCCAAGGGCATAAATCACATTGAAAACCCTTGTGCAAGAATTGCACTACTCAAATCAGATTGTAGACTCACCCCAAGAGCCTCAAACCATAAAAGTGCCTTGCAACAACACAAGTGCACAAATTGAGCACAAATTGAGCCAATAAACTCCAATAAGCTCCAATAAGCTCCAATAAGCTCCAATAAGCTCCAATCAGCTCCAATCAGCTCCAATCAGCACCAATAAGCTCCAAAGCTCCAATTCAGCCCTTGTAGACATGTATAAACTCCAAAAGTGCTCCAAAGTGCTCCAAAAGCTCCAAATCACCAATTGATTGTTCTAAAGTGCTAATTCAGCCCTCCAACACGTAGATCAAAGGTAGGAAGATTGTAATACCTCCCAATGTCGAAATGAGCCCACCAAAGCTCGAATTCAGCCCTCCAAAGCTCCAAATCAGCGCTTCAATACTCCAAAATCAGCGCTCCAACGCACGACCTCCACACAATGAGCAATCTAATCTTTCACTCACGCAAAACACATGAGTGGGCCCATAACCTATTGAAGGTTAGATTAGAATGCCAAAGCCTCACACAAACACTTGGAATGCATAGGAAAGAGATGATCTTTACTCACGGGCTGCCCCTCTTAAGTAGCACACCCAAGGGAGTCCCCTTGGCAAACCATATGGGACATCAGCCCATACTCAACCCCTATTACACTAGGATCAGCCCATATCACTTGGGAGACCCAATTCTCATTACTTCTAACTAGTACTACTTCACTAGTTGCAACTCTAGCTCATTCGCATCATCTACACTAGCTAATGCGCATTGGCTATGAGCAACTTCAGCCCACGCAATCATCCTACTTCAACAAGTATCAATAATATGGTCACAATATTGAGTCCATCTGTGAAGAATTTTTAATTGATTGAAGTATAGAATAGTGAATATGTTGAACAGTCACTATATTCTGACACCAAATTTGTCGTAGCTCAATGTATAAGACTCTACATGCGGCAGTGTTGTAGATATTCTAAGCATCTATGATCCGAGCCTAAAATCTTTACTGCACAGCAGTAGCGATAGGGGTTTTTTATTTTGGGTTTAATTAATTTGAATGATTCTGTGCATCATAAACTTTATACTTTGTAGTAGAAATTTCAATCATCCAAACAGTGCATCGTACAGCTGTAAACCTGGCTCTAATATATAAATTGCAGAGATTGGCCTATTTAATACCCTCATCTTTTTATGTTGTTTAGGAATAAGATATAACAGCAGTTCGTTTTGCAGCCTATGTTCTCTAAAAAATGGCCAATGCAGTCTTTGCTCCCAATTGGAAAAACATAATCTAATGTTGTCAAACCAACTAAAACCGCATGTTTGACAACTTTTTAATATTTTAAATTCTGTAAATTTCAAATCCTCTACTTTTTCGTGTCAACTGATCTAAAATGGCATAGCACAAACATGCCAAGGCTCAAAGGGTTATTTTTCAAGATCTAAGAAAATATTGAAGAAATTGAAAGGCTATGTGTATCGTAGAGCACCCTGTAGAGCACCAAGCCGAGTATTTGACATGGCTAACTTTGAAATTTAGTTTCTTTAAAATCACTATTGTGTTTGTATTTAAATTTCCAAAGTTATGTGTTATCGGTTGCAGACTACGACTTTTGCAAATTCACTTTTGCACTTTGCCCATTTTTGCTCGTGGTATGGTAGTTTGAATGTGAAGGTTTCAAATCAAAATTGGTTTTATTTGTCAGTGTTCAGGGTTTAGGGAGTTGGTGTTTGTTGACCAATATTATGTACAATCATCATCCAAAACTCATACTATATTAAGCGTTTTTAAAATGATTGTGACTTTCAGAAAATAAATATATTAGGATTCGACTTTTCTTTTTATTCTTCCCTTCTTTTAATTACACTCGTATATTTTATTTTTATTTTTTTCATTCTAGCAAAACCAAAATATATCGGCTTCACACTAACTAATCTGTGCAAAAGTGGATGAAGTATAACCTTTATCTGAAATGGGGAGAATGGGAGAGGGTTGACCATTTTTTGTGGCGTGGACAGTGAAGAGATACCAAATGTCTTACTGTGAATCGTATTAACCCCTAAACGTTCTCATCCTTTTTAGATTTGGCTGTTTTTCAAAGATGCATTATAAAATGCAACCAAGAGGGATATTTTCAACTTTGTGAATCAGTCATGGTTGTACATTATGCATTTTAGAATCTATCCATACGGTTAGATCCGTGATTGCTATCTCCAATATTTGTGTATAAATTTTTTAACTTAAAATTTAGAGCTCTTTTGTAAAATGATTACGAATAAGGTGTTGACAATCTAATAATGGGACTTGTTGGGATGGGTTGAAATGTAATACTCTTAGTGTAATGATTTGAGGAGATTTTGTGGTTGCTTATCTTTAGTACTTGACTTTTTCAAGAGCACCTTTAGACTAAAATCTTCCAAATTTGGGGTGGAACACTGCAACATGAATTGAGGCATAAAAATTTCACAAACCATCCCCTTTCTAATTAATTGGATCACACATGCACGAAGCTAACTTCCCATAAAAGTTTCGGTAAAAATTTCACACTGCAAAAAGTGCATGATGGATGAGAGATTGGAGTTCAAATTCGTACATCATGCAAAATATGTATGGTTGGGTGGGAAGGGGTTACTTTATGTGTGTGGCGGGGATACTGAATGTCTTACTGTGTAATATATTAATCTTTGTGTGTGTCAAGTTGCAATTCGTACATGTGAATAAAACTGGTGTTTCTGCGGTTGGAGTTCCAATTCATACATTTGTTACCCTACCTCATTTACCAAGGGTGGTAGGTAATATTGAGTGGGGATAAAACGTCAATGTGATACTCGGCCTGATGTATGATGTAATGTGAGCATGATGTGAAGATTTCAAGCACTTTGTAAAATTTCTATCATCCTTGATGGTCACATTTTGCCAGAGGGGTAATGGTTAATTGGTGACACACACCCAATGATGTACTTGACTCAGTTTGGGCCTATTCTAACAATCTGTCGCGCACAAAAACCACCTTTTGTGTATTTATTTTGCTTGGATCATTACGATAAATAAACATATAGAGATTATATAAGGTCGGAGCACCCAATTCCAACATAGTGCCCATTGCCGACAATTTCTACACATGGTTTTCATTTTAGAACGCACATCTAAATATGTCATAGAGTCTTTATTGTTTGTTGACAATAACGATAAGCCATCTAACGGTCTACCTAGATGTGCATTCTAAAATGAAAGCCATGTGTACAAATTGTTGTCAATGGGTACTATGTCGGAATTAGGTGCTCCTACCTTAGTAGTACACCATATCTAATGACATGCAAGGTGAATACTAATAAGGGGTTGGGGTTTTTATGCTTTGGCGTTTGGCGAAAACACTCTAGGGTTCAAAGCGCTGCTCCAAGTATTTGGACTTTTGGTTTACCACCACGTGCGGCCCCAATTCACAAAAATTTGGCATACGCTGCGGACATGATTGTGATAGGTAGGTGGCCTGTCCAATTCTGGCCTGGTATTTGGGAACCCCTTGTTGTGGACCGTTCCCCTGTCATAATCTACAAGGATTTGGTGGCTGCCATGCATTCTTGTAAGTTACTATGCAAATAATATTAGGGCCGTTTAGTAAGATACTCCTGCCACTCTAGCCATACATAGCCAGTGTGTAACATGGCCTCCATTTGTACATCTTTTATGCAATTGGATTCCAAGTTCTGTTCACAAATAAACAAATAATTATGTAACATGGCCTGGCAGTGTATACTATCATATTGAATTTAAATGTTGAACGCCCCGTATGACATGTATAATTATGGGAGTGGTTGGGTGACACACGGCATAACAAACACCATTGCATAGTGGTACTAAATTGTATAAAGTGTGCAATGTTACGTTCATTACATAACAAACATTTCAAAACATTGCAATAGTGAAATTCAAGGGTATTGAAAGAGAAAGGTTGGTTTTTTTTCCCTCCATCCTCAACCACTTTCCCTAAGAAGATATGTCCTATAGAAAGTCACCCATTAGTGTCATATTTACAATGCAAATAAAGTCAAAACACAAATAACCATTGGCTTGTCCTATAGTACACGTACTTCTCTACTTGGCCATCAAAGAGAATGCGTTGCTCCAATTTCGATCACTGCTCACCATACCCTCCGTATATATGTTAGTCCTGCATTCATATACAACACGGATGAGAGGTTGCGGTTGTAATTGGATAACTAGTACTGGTGGTAATTTCCAACGGCCTTAACTCTCCATACTACTTACTAGGTAGACTTTGCATAACAAGGTATAAAATGAAAATTGCAGACTGTAATTTCCAACCGCCTTAATTGTTCATACTACTTACTGGGTAGACTCTAGAGAACAAGGAAATAAACATTGCAAAATAGACTCTCACCCAATATCAATACCCTATGTGCTACAGCTGCCAATGGAAGGATCTCCTTGGAAAGAGCTGACAGGATAGTATGGCACCGTAGAGTTAAGGGCGTCTGGATGCATAGAGTCAGAAAATCGCCACAGCGAATCAGAGACGTCTCGCCCCAGGGAGGAGGATTCGATGGGTCCCAGTCGAGCATGGTCATGCTCAATCATCCGGTAAAACTCGGATTCTGCATAAGATAGACCATCAATATCTTGTCTCGACAGTGCACATTCTCCAAGTTGGGCATAGTCATGCTCAATAATCCGCAAATACTTGGATTCCGCACAAGATGGACCCTCAAAATTTGAATCCATTACTGCAAATTCTGGCTCATAGGATGGTTCCAGCTGGAGTGGTGCTTCCTTGGGCACACACGTACAAAAGTTGAAGCGCCTGCAACCGCTGGGGCACCTAACAATTGAGTCCCTGCCCAAAGAGCTCTTGATGCACGATGTTCGAAAAAGGAACTCCACTTGCTAATATGGGATGCCGGATGCACGTTCCAACTTTTCCAACTCTTTCTCGCAATTCCTTGTCCACTGAAATCCCTCTGGCCCAAAGAGTATGCGTTTCAACGCAAAGTGGGGGGGGGATGTGATGATCTTTGTAGGCATCCGTATCGTATACAAAAGAAAGGTACCCCATAAGAGCTGCCAAAGTTGTGGGATGAGATTGCCGAGAGCATTCCGGGGGGTCTAGGTTGCCGCCAGAGGCAACATTTTTTCCTTTCCGGTCCATGCCCTAAATTTCCAAAAAATGCAGTTTGTTAGTTTTATAAAATCAAATGAGTGCCAATTTCATACCATATATCACCCAGAACAGACTCAAGGAATCCTAAGTGGCATAGCCCTTAAACCTCGGGCCATTGACCATGGAATAATCCCAATTTCCATTCAACAATGCTTGTGGAGTCTACTTCCAAAAAATTACAAATGGTGTCCAAATAAATATAGGGTCCAAATAAATCTTGAAAGGTAATTTCTATAAATTAATTACATTAATATATGATGCTAAAAATTGATTACAAGAATAATTATGAGAATATTCTTAAAATATTACTAATTATAGCGAGAATTACTTTTATTTTTAAGAGTACTTTTAAATACTCATTTTTCACACATGATACGCAAAATATACGAAGAGTGAACTCCCCAAGCAACTATGAACTCTGTTTTTTCATTCAATTTGAGTGGTAATTCCTCATTTCATTTATCGGATATAAAATCACATGTTTTGATTATGTCACAAAAATCACGAACATTGAAGGTGAAAGTTCAGAATTATTGTCCCTCATTTAAGGAATAGTTAAGAAAATCCATATTAAATACAATATCTGTGTAGAAATTCTGAAAATTTTGCCAGGGATGCACATCATAGTGCCAAAACCTGCGATACAGATGAAATTTCAATGTGAAGCTAAATATAGAATTTTGGTTGTAGGTCCACGTTTCAAATTGCAATGACTTATTCAATTTGAGGTACTTTTCAAAATTTAGAAATGGAATGGAAACCAGACTTGATGAAGCACCAGAAACCTCTTCACCAGAATTGCTCAGAAGTTAAGATCAAAAAGGGCGCGCCTGATTGTCATCCTCCGATACTATAGGTGATCGACTCCGGGCTGCAAGGGGACTGTCAGTGCGCCAGACGGCCAGAGTGCGTACTTATGAGGAAAAAATGAAATGATATTAACTAAGCCACCTTAATGAACTACCATCCAAAATCATCGCCAATACTTTCATAGCTAGCTATTCTTAAAAAAGACATTGCTACACCCTATGGAGAGCTATAGTTTTTTTTCCCTAGGCACCTGGGATCTAGGACCACTTTTGTGATCCATGGCAAAGAATCAGCGTTTCATTTGTATATCGAGGAAAAAGAAAAGGTCTCCCACAGGAGCTTGCCAGAGGAGCCTTCCACAGGAGCCTCCCACAAGATCCTTCCACAGGAGCCTCCCTCAAGAGCCTGCGATTCAATTCCAATTGAAAGTAAAAATGGAAAATGGAATAACCGTGCTACCAAGTACCAATTGGTAGTTCAGCAAACCCAATTCTGTGACTGGCACTAAATATCTAAGGAAACATAAAATTAGAAAACTCCATTTAATCATGGTAACATACAACTTGCAACGTTGTCTAAACACCAACGTGTCTGCCTCGTTACCGGTTAATTTAAGGAAAAGTATGGGGAAGATATAGCGTGGAAATTGTTGCCATGCTCAATCCTAGAATAATTCACAGGTAAACTCCACGTCACTATGGAACTGGAAAACTGAAGCTCTTCCCTTTATCAAGATTTATGGGTAAAGGGTTGACAAAGGATATGTTGGAGAATTGATCTGTCAAAATTCTTTGAGGAATCCAGACTGGCGGTGCCAAAGACTAATTGACATGATGGAGGAATTTTCTGTACTAGACATCCATCGCCCTACACGGCACTTCAAACTCTGCTTTGTTTCTGAGCTAACTTACGTGATTATTCTAGGTTCTGGTTCTTTCTAAGTTAAAGTTGTTCTGTGGGACCTGGGTCATATGGCTTTCTAACTGTTGTGCAAACCCCGCCCAGTAATGAAATAAAAAATGTAAACCCAATTAACTGGCACAACATCCAAGTAACTTAGGTGCAGGGTTGCACGCACCACGAAGTTCCAACCACTGTGCAAGTAATTGATGGAGCAGTAGAAAGCGGCTCACCAGAATCCGCACTGAGAACGAGAGCAACCCGTGCGCGCCTGGCTTCGATTCTCCGACACGTACTGCAGGTGATCGGCTCCGAGCTGCGGGGGGTGGTCAGTGCGCCAGATGGCGAGAGTTTATGGAGCCGCACTCACAAAGGTCGCTCAAATTACTAGTACACAAATTCTCAAGCACAGTGAAAGTTCATGGCAGTGAGAAGGGGAGAGCTCAGAGCAGGAGGAGACAATGAGCAGGCCAGGAGCAGCAAGAAAAACAATACGCACAAGAGGATTTGCTCGTGGGAGAGTGAGTTTGAAATGTTAATGAATGTGGTGCAAAACTGCACATCACTGCCGCCTAGAGAAGTCCCATCACACTGGTGTATCTTGTTGTCATGAGTGGTTAAAATTTGGTAATTTTCTTGTTTAGTAATTAAGTGTTTAGTCATCAGTTAATATGTCTACCTCATTCAGTAAACAAGTGGGATAGTGAGTGGATGAAATTAACTAATATTCAATGTTGGTCAATTCGTTAAGGACTACATTAAACAAGTAGATTAGTGTTAGATAATTATAAGATTAGAAAACATTATAGATTTTTACTCTCGATAAAAAAAATTACCAAAGACATTGATTCCAATACTATTGAAAGATCCCCATCTTGACCAATATAGAGGGAAAAAAAGAAAAATTCAACAGTAAAAACTTACAACATGTTTATGTAAATTAGTGTATCTAACACTAATCTACCTATTTAGTGTAGCTACTTTAATTATGTATTTTAGAATTAAATTCTGACTATTAATTTTCGCGTAGCAAACATGAACAGAGAAATGTGTCTCGGCCCCTAAACGTACCAAGGTGTCCTTAAAATTTCCAATTTGAGAAAAATCATCGTCAATTGCTATTTAGAACAATATGTTAGGATTAATGTATAACTGAAATATCTAGATGTTGAATTTAAGATTTTATTTATATGGTTTGATTTACTGCTACTATCACCGATATTTATTTATAAAATTTGAAGGTCGAATTTGGAAATTCCTTCTAAATTTGATTATAGACAAAATGGTAATAATGTTTCAATTTGTAAAAATTTGGATTGGATTTGAAGTAAGATACTCGTGGACGTGGTCATACTTTGAAATTTTCTTGTGTCTTAAATCTACGACTTCATTTTTCGAGGCCACTTTTGAGCTACATTCAATGCAACTGCGGCTCCGTCAACGACTTCACGTACGTCTATGTTTGCAGTTTTAGATATATATATGTGATAAAGTATGACTAGAACCAACCGTTCGATGGTAGAACAACTTGATGAAGAATCTCCCTAGAATTGGATGACTTTCCTCCAAGCATTAATAAGAACGTGAGTCGGGTATGAGTCGAATATAACGAAAAATAAGTTCGAGATGTGATTCAGCAACTGTGACCATCCGATCAACGCTGCCCATCCGACGATCATAGGTCCGCCGCCACGATCACACGGGCTTCATCATGGGGGACCGAGTTACATGGGGGCCAACTGAACTTACTGACGAGCCGCGCTTCGAATTAACCCCTTAACCCCTTACTGCCCTTGGGGGGGGCACTCCCTTGTATATTTTGTATACACCTGCAATAATGACCTATTTATTTGGGGGGTTATTTACCTTGCAAAAAATATTATAAGGTGATGGTATTTTACATGTAAAAAGCCTGAGAATATTATATGTGATGGTATTTTACATGTAAACATGTTTCACTTTTTTAAAATCCCCTATTTTACATGTACATTGTTTACAAAATTTATCTACAATGAATATATTGGACCCTATTTTTTATCGCACGTTGTTTCTAAAATTTTCGCCAGTGAACCCCCCGAGTAACTGCCCAACCATGCATATTTTGCTTGATGTACAAATTTCATCCGTAGTTTCCCATCCGTCATGCACTTCTTGTAGTGTGATTTTTTTACCGATTTTTTATGGGAAGTTAGCTTCATGTATGTGTAATCCGATCGATAAGGAAACGATTTCTAAAAAAAATTATGCCTCATTTTGAAGATTTTAGTCTAAAAGAGTTCTTGAAAAAATAAACTCATAAAATCAAGCATCCAAAAAACCTCCAAAAAACACTACACCTAGAGTACTACATTATAAGCTACCACAACAAATTTCATCCCCATACTGTCAATATCTTATTCGTAATCGAATTACAAAATAATTTTTTAATTTTATGTTTCAAAATTTATATAAAAATATTAGTGATAGCAATTAGAGATCTTACCGTATAGATTGAATCTAAATTTCAAATTGTATAACTTTTATTTATACATAAAGTTACAAATATTCATGTTAGTTGCATTTTATAATGCACCTTTGCAAAACTGCCCAAATTGGACATAGGTGAGGACGTTTAGGGGTTAACCGGCCTCATAAAATTATATTATATGTAATGATGTCGTGTCTAGATTTCAATATACCTACTACACCAGGAAAATTTATACATGTTTTAATAAATTATCACATGTTTGTACTTCCAATTGCATGGATAGGTTGTTAGAATAAATAGTTGATTTTATAATTACGTATACTCAACGATGTACGGTCATGAATTTGATTTTCCAAAAAATATACGTGGATGTAACTTGATACTTCATGTACTAGCACGTACTCTCGATTGCACATCACGGGCAATCAGTAGATTTTTGGGAAATCAAATTCAATCTGGACAAATTGAGTGTTCACCATGACAAGCAATTGAAGGTTTGTCGATGAATATCTTGTTGCAAATCATCAATTATTGTTGGTAAATGCGTAAATGGGGTACAAGCATGGTAAAGTAGACCACAAAAGTACTCCGCTATGGTGGAATCCAAACTTTTTAGTCAAATGCAATATAAAAAAATACAAATGTGACTTTTAACCTTTTTTTTTTATGGAGCCCTCTAATGGTATTATAGGTACTTAAATCCGAAGTCTTCAAAAGAAGATCTCTAAAGAAGTTTATTAAAAATAGCGCTTGAAAAAATTGTATAAAAGTAGTTTCAATGGTACTTTTCATGACTTTAAGAAATTTCAATTTGATTTTTTTTTTATATTCTTGAAATTCATGATAATGTTGAGGGCGGACAAAAAAGAAATTTGAAAAAAATAATTTAATGCTCTTGTAGCCTATTACTTTTGAACTTTCGGGATTGTAAACCACCTACTTTTTTTTACTATTAAAAGTTGTTTAAACATATGTAAATTCATTAAAGATTTTTTTTCACTTTTTTTTTAGAATTTGTAAAAGAACATATATACTACATTCTTGTAAAAAAATTCAAATTTAACGTGTTTTTTTGAACCTTGTATTATGTACTTGTTTGAATGTAGATGAGAAGTCTACTTTACCATGCTTGTACCCAATGAATATTGAACAATATTAATAAATAGCAACCAATCATACTATCCAACTCTAGATACATCAAGTACAATTCTATCATTTACCAACAAAGTATTATGCATAACTAAATTTTCTATACGTCAGCAAATACTGTATTCAATGTATACTAAAGTCACGGGTAATTCCTTTGTTAAATTGATCTCCTATACATGAGGAAAACTGATTTTTTTTGGTGGGGCAATCAACGGATACACTCAGCTGATGACAATTTCTATTTGTGAAAAAGCGTGAATTGTGGTGTACTACTTTTACCGTTGTGTACTGAGATGTCTGTATAGTTCAATTGACTGCTACTATCACCAATATTCAAATGTAAAATTGATACTTGTGGATATTGAAAATGAGATACTCTTAACTCCTAAATGACTTAGGGAGTAAGGGCAAAACATAAATGTGTTATAAAAAATTACTTCTTCAACTTTGATGAAGTTTGGTCCAAAAGAGAAAATGAGGAGCTTGATGTTTAGTAATTTTCCATACGGTCAAATATCAAAAGATAGCTTTTTATCATCTCATAATGAATTTAGAAGCATTTAACTTCAAATATTTGTAAGAATCACAAATTTTATTTTTAGAATTTGAAATTTTTTATGATTTGTTAAAACTAAACATTCTATTCTAAAATCAAAAATTGAAAATTTTTCAACGGAGAGAACATCATTACTTTCCCCAAATAGTAAGTTTTCTAACACTAGACAATGTAGAAGTCTTTTTCTTTGAAAATTTCTTCCGGGTGGAGTTTAACTCGGATTGACATGATTCAAATTGGGTTGAAAAGTAGACTTGATTACCTATTTAAAAATATTTTTTATTTTCTATAAAAATGTGTTTTCTATTTCGGGCAGCCCGTAAAAAAAGGGCAGACATAAAATGGTTGATCCGTCACTTAGGGGTTAAACATGGTGATACTTCGAAAATGTTGTGTTTTTTCATTTCCATGACCTCTTCATTTGCAAGACCACTTTTGGACTAGAGTGAATGCATCGGTGAATGCCATACTGGCTCTACCAACGACTTGATATACTTCTACATTTGTAATTTCAAAAAAACACGTGCTTAGTTGTGACTAAAACCAACCAATAGCTATGACGATACTTTGGTGAAACGTCATGAAAAACTTTTGATGACTTAAAAATTTGATAAATCCAGCCACAAGTATGTGATTTTTCCATTGACAATAACCGGTTCAACTAGACCTATTTCTAACAACCTATTCATGCAATTGGTAGTACAAACATGTGCCCGAGGAGATCACTTTCAAAATTTTATTAAGCCATGTGAGAGAGAATGTGTGGTACTTTTAATTCATTGGACTCAAAAGTTATACGCATCTTGGAAATACCATAGCCTAGATGAAATGGCCCATATATTAATATATCTAAATAAGGGTAGGTAAAAGGAGGGGGTAGTGGTGAAGACCACTATTTATGTTAAACACTTAGAACGGTGTCAGCACTTGTCTCAGGTAGGTGGGCAGCGGCCGGTTGGTTGGTACAACTTTCCTGCCAGTGATGAATTCACTAGCAGCACCAAGTCATGTATATCACAATAACCCTCAAACGGACCCAACGGGAGTCGAACCCAGACTGTATAACTGCGAGACAAACGCCCTTCTCCAACCAACCTAGGGACCATGACTTGGCGACCACCAACCAAGCAAACCTCAATTTCTACCATGTACCTGGTTGAATTTTTCAATTTTTAATGTAAAAAAAAGTAATAAATTTTCCAAGGTTGTCTCCTGAAATTCCATTTACAGTCGCTTACGTGTAGGGATAATAAATAAAATGTGGGATGACGTGCACGACGTGAGGCTCTGGTTTCCATTATTGGATTCTGGAAAGAAATTAGGAAATCATATGTCCAGTCTGCCTTTTGAAACTGCAAGTGAAACTTTGCATACACAAATCGATTTTATTTCTCTAAACACCATAATCAATCATCCAAAGCAATGAAAGGATAGTATACTGTCTAGCTCAACAACGAGTAGAGATGTTATTGGATGAAAAGAGATCCAATGTGGATGAAATTCAAACATTACAAATTTGTGATTTGTCCAAATATTGGATGCTGGCATTTTAACCCCTAAACGTACAAACCATGTGTTCCGACGTAGATTGTAGCCTCAAAAGTACGTAGTAGCATGGTTCAAATGTACATGAGGTGTACATGAGAAGACCATGGAAAGCATAAACTTTGTACCCAACAAATTGGACATGCTTGTACTTGGAGGCCTTTCCAATATTATCAACAGCTCCCTATATCAATAAATTTATCGTAATTGGTAGAGGACATAATTAAACTGGATGTGTAGGTGAATTAGATGAATATCACCCAAGGTTATATAAGAATGTTAGAAGGCTTCGAATCTGTCCGTGATCTATATTTTTGGACGCGCAGATGTTTAGGGGTCAAATGGCCAAACGGCCCCCAACACATTAAAAAATGAAATTATCTAAATGATAGAAATACTTGTATGATAAGGAGGTTGTTAAATAGCGAAAGTGGAGAGTGGAATGAACAACATATCATTCAGTAGCCCTTGTGAGTACTGCCTCCATCCAACAAAATGGTGTGGAATATCCCACATCATTTCATCCCCCCCAATGAAATGATGTGGGATATTCCACATCAAATCAGTAGCTATGGGGGCACGTGGCAATAAGCAAAAGCAAGCAACTATAGTGCACAATAATAGAAAGCACTTTCAATCACAATTCAACATTGGTTTTTCGGACCGTGGGGGTTGGTTTGTATTTGTATGTCTTCTCTTGTGCAGTAAAGAGTTCCCTTTATTTGTGTCAAAATAAAATGAAATAAAATAAAAACAAAATATAAATGTGGGTGAAACCAAAAGGCAGTCTCTTTGAAGGCTACTGAATGTTATGAACAGTACACTAGTCCAACAAAAGAGTTTATATCTCTGTAACGCAGCAATATTGCATGTTCCATGTACACGTGCTGTACCATACGCCTCTGATAATTTAGACTTCTGTTGTGATTTGATGACACATGCAAATACAAAATGAATCATATGTGGATTGATCTTGTGGTCACAAGTTAGTCCTCACTCTCATATCGTAAGCGTCTTGATGTGGGGAAATATTGTGAGAACTGACTAATACTATAGTTGGTTTGTACAGTGGGCTCATATTGAGCCATTCAAGCTGTACTACATACACGTTGTTACATAGGATTGACAAATTGTGATATATCAACATCAAGCCCTACATAGAATAATATTTCGTAACCAATCTACACATGAAAGTTCTAGATTTTAAGGGGTTCTGAAAGAAAGTGAAACGTATCGTAATACCAATAGCTGCTTCAAAGTTATTCAAAACTGCAAAAATTTCGAATACATATTTTTTTTCGAGTAGTATCAATTTTTAATTCTTCTTAGTATTGTATATACTAGTCGCTCATTCATGTCATATTCACACTGCAAGAGGAGTTACATTAGCACGGACAATTACATTACATTTCCGTAGGTTACTGCATTTCCCTAGGTCCCTGTAATTGCATTACAATTCCCTAGGTACATGGCCAAGGATTGCAGGGAGAGCTCCAAATTCAACCACCACCCACCAAACTCACCACACATGGATCTGCATTCAGTGATAGACATTGAAATTGAGGTTAGAATCATCTAATATCATATTATATCAAAATCAATCTTTTTCCAAATAGTGAAAAGTTCACCATACTAGTTACCTAGCTTAGTCTGACCTAATAGGGCAGTTTAAACATAACGAAAAGTGCAGTGACTCACCGATTCTAGGTCCTACTTGCTGCAACTTCCAACAAAAGTTTCCCCGGATAAATGGACGGCGGATGAGTATAGCCCGGTAGACATGGAATTTATGTCTCCCAGTCCAGCCATTTCAATATCATACTCCCTCAAACACTTAGATGCCGTGACGGATGGGTCCTTTTTTGCCACATGTAATTGCTTGGGCGGTGCTTTCTCGGTCGCACATGTACAAAGATTGAAGCGCATACAACCTTTGGGGCATTTAGTAATTGCATCTTTGCCCAAAAATCGCTTCGTACTCGATGCTTGGAAAAATAACCCCATGTCTGCAAATGCAATGCCAGAGGCCCGTTCCAACCCCACCAATTCTTTTTGACATTCAAGTGTCCATATGAATCCCTCTTGTCCACCAAGTAGACCTTTCATTGCCTCGTGGTCAGGAAGGCAATGGTCTCGGTAAACATCTATATCATACACAAATGAAAGATATCCATGAGAGCACCCAGGGTTGTTGGATGAGATTTTATTGTAGATTTTGGAGGGGCGGTTTTGCCGCTATAGGCAACAAGTTTTCCTTTCAAGGCCATGCCCTGAACCACATGGGAAAAAAATAGCACTGCTTTTAGTAGATATATGAAAATCCATATATCTACGACAAACAGAAATGTAAATTAGCGGATATTCATTGGCAGTGCGGATTAGAGTACTATAGTACAAGTGGGGTTGAATTTCTAATAACCCTAGATGCATTGCTCTTCCACCATAAAAATATACGTAGAAAGTCCATAAATACATACTTACATACGTTCTTACTTACTTGATTAACCGTCACTAAATAGGTCCCTGTTGTCCGGCCCCCACCCTGAAACACGGAACACGGCGTAAGTACATGTTGTATAAACATTGAAAAAGGGAAAAAATGAATGTTTGATTCATTGCTTGTCAGCGAGGGACAGAAGTGGCCTAGACAAAAGACAGGGTACAACGGTTCTCTCACGTTTTTGCAACGGAGTAAAACACTTCTGCCATGCTTTGTAAGTAAGTAAAAAATGAGTGTAAGTTAGCTGCGTCCCTCTCCAAGCCCCATGTGGCTGGGGTATCTTTGATCTCTGTCATCCACCAAGTAACTTACTATTCCTTTCATTGTTGTGAACAAACTAATAGTTGGAAAATAAGGGTAAAAATGAATCTGCAACAAGGTGTTTGTTTCTTTTCAAAACAAGCTTAAACACTTCTAATTCCCTGCAACCTATATCATGTGCACAGTGGTTTGGTTTCATCGTCAATTACAACGAATTCTCAGACAAAAATCCAACACAAGCGTACACGTGCAATTTACAGATTGCAAACAAGGCAAGTGAATGATGGCATTAATGATAAATCCCCCTTGTTTCTTACATAGGAAAATAAAATCTATCACTTGCAGTCTATAGTCACTAAAGAAATAATGAAGTGATATTAACTAAGACCCATTCCGTTGCTAAAACAATTGCTGACAGGGCGTTGTGTGAACACTAACCATTGTAGTCGATATTGTGAAGTTCTCTATAATTATCTTGGTCCTTCTGTACTCCGCCTTCTGCAATTTATCTTGGTCAGACACTGTTAGTAAAAGTGGCTAGTTGACATAGGATGTTCTATGGTGTATTGTTTTTTTTTTTTGTTTTTTTTCACACACATTGCATTTCAATTGCAGTGATCAGAGGGAGAAACGGAGCAGCCAAGCTTTAGCTGCAGCCTAGCGTTTCCTTTATTGGCTAAATATTTCCAAATTTTGATGTAAAAAGCAGAAGGGTTCATTCTCACTGAAAGAAAAAAAAATGGAATACTTTGATTATGTGGCCAGTGCTCACTTGTGGTTGAGAACCGTGTAGCCTAAAAAATTCATTAGGAGGCAATATTTTGTCCATCTTTCCTCCCGAAGGAAACATGATTCTTTAAGTGGTTTATAAAAAATAGCCACCTTAATGAACTGCCATCCAAAATCATCGCCAATACTTTCAATTGTTTATCCAGGAAAAAATAAGGTCTCCCAGAGGAGCCTGCCACGGGAGCCTCCCACATGAGCCTGGGATTCAATTCCAATTGAAAATAAGAAAAGATGGAATAACCGTGCTACCAATTGCTATTTCAGCAAACCCAATTATGTGACTGGCCTAATTATCTAAGGAAACATAAAATTAGAAAACTCCAAATCGTGGTAACATGCAACTTGCAACGCTGTCTAAACACCAACGTGTCTGCCTCGGTACCGATTATTTTAAGGAAAAGTATGGGGAAGATACGAGCGTGGAAACTGTTGCCATGCTCAATCCTGGAATAATCTACACGGATACTCCACGTCACCATGGAACTGGCAAACTGAAGCTTTCCCCTTTATCAAGATTTATGGGTAAAGGGCTGACAAAGGATATGTTGGAGAATTTCAATGTCACAATTCTCTGAGGAATCCAACATGGCGGTGCAAAAGACTAACTGACATGAGGGAGGAATTTTTTCTACTAGACATCCATCGCCCTACACGGTACTTCAGACTCTGCTTTGTTTCCGAGCTACGTGATTATTCTAGGTTCTGGTTATTTCTAAAGTTGTTCTGTGGGACCTAGGTCATATGACTTTCTACCTGTTGTGCGAACCCCATCCAGTAATGAAATAAAAAATGTAAACCCAATTAAATGGCACAACATCCAAGTAACTTAGGTGCAGGGTTGCACGCACCACGAAGTTCCAACTACCGTGCAAGTAACTGATGGAGCAGTAGAGAGCTCCTCACCAGAATCCGCACTGGAACCGAGGGCAAACCGTGCGCGCTTGACTCTGATTCTCCGCCACGTACGGCAGATGATCGGCTCCGGGCTGCGGGGGGTGGTCACTGTGCCAGACGGCCAAGGTTTATGGAGCCACACTCATGCACTCACAAACGTAAGTCTATACACTTGTACATAAGTTATCCGCAGTGCAAGTTTAGTTTGCAGTGAGAAGGGGAGGTGCACAGGAGGGCGCACCTGCGCAAGCCAGGGACAGAATAAGCTCGAGTTCTTGGAATGAGAGGCACAACAAAAAGAAGACTTACTAATGTATGTTGTTCAGGTACGTGGGGCCAGTGTGAACATCAATTCTCAAGCCGACAATTTAAATCCAATCACTATCCTTTTATTTGAGTACACATATTGGAGAGTAATTATAGTCTGCCTAGAGTAGTAATTATGAGACATGAATAGTGGAAGATACAAGTAAAATTAATCATTAGCGGTAAGTTATTACAACAAGTGCTAACAATGAAGTTTTTAAAATTTAGTAAAAGCAAGCGAGAATGTTTAACTCTTTAATCTCCCATTTTGGTGAAGGATTAGTGTTAGATACGCTAATTTACATAAGCATGTTGTAAGTTTTTACTGTTGCCCAATTTTTTAACCCTCTATATTGATCAAGATGGAGATCTTCCAATAGTATTGGAATCCAAGTGTCTTTGGTAAATTTTTTTTGTCGAGAGAAAAAATGTATAATATTTTCTAATCTTATAATTGTCTAACACTAATCTACCTACTCAGTGTAGCGTAATTTGGACCTTGACTTATATAACTTGCAATAGCAATAAGATATTCAATACTTGAAATTTACGAGATCCAAAGTACAAAGTCATAACTGGACGTAATATACTTCATTTTCTCAATTGAAAGCAATGGACAACTTCAAAGTCAAAATTGGCTTTGATAGCAAACATCCAGTGTTTGGATGCGCAGTCCTTAGAGGGTTAAACTCCACCGAAGAGAATTTCTCATATTGATTCAACTCAACATTGTGTTAATATTAAACTTTCGCTATGTGGGCTTTGAAGAAAGACTGAAAGACGTCACCTTGGTTCCCTATATCGTTTCTTTGGGTTTTTTGGAGTTTACAATACGTAATTAGATTCTAATCTAATCTGCTAAATATTTTGACCTCGAAAAGCAAAATATTACATGTATGGCAATTCTCAAATGTTAATAATTTCAAAATCAATGAACGTACATCCACTATTACTTTTGGAAGTCCAAGTGTCGGGATAGTGTGTTGAAATAATGCCGTTTATATTGTCTATTGAATAGACAAGTTGTATTAAACATATGGAAGGCAAATATTATAACACACCCAGGTTTCGTCATATCCCTCTAAGAATACATTGTACACAATATTCCTTGGCACCTACAAAATGCGTGAGAATAAAACATATATATTTCAAAATTCACTGATTGTATTGAATGAAGTAATTCATATTATAGTTAAATTGGCTGCCATCAAGGGATATTGGTTGTAATTTGTTTCTATATCCAATTCCAATGGGAGATTATTTGCATATTCATTTTCTTACCTCCTAAATGATGGAGGGGACAAGGGCACAACACAATGTGTTATAAAAAATTACTTCTTCAACTTTGATGAAGTTTGGTCCAAAAGAGAAAATGAGGAGCTTGATGTATAATAATTATCTATACGATCGGCTTTCTTAAAATAGCTTTTTATCTTCTTATATATAAGGCATTTATAAGCATTTTGGGTCGAATATTTATAAAAATTTAAAAATTTATTTTTAGAATTTGAAAATTTTGGTGATTCTTTAAAACTAGACATTCTATGCTGAAATTTAAAAAAGCAGATTTTTCAAAGGAGAGAAAATCATTACTTGGTCCAAATACCATTTTTTTACACGTGATTCTCAAAAGATACAGAGATCAACCTCCACGACCGTATTCAAAATAGGTTTTGATGAGGAGTGTAGAAATTCGAAATATGTAATTCACACTTGTCAATTTTATACAAGATTCCAAAGTGAAAAGTAACACGTGATCCATATCATACCTCTAGGTTTCCCCATATTCACGCCATGTGGTGCTAACTCTCACTCACAATGATACCCAAAATCACCAACTATTTCTTTGCAATGCTTGGTGAACCCTTTATGATTTGAATAGTGAAATTGTCTCCATGCAATTCATTATTTCAAGTCGTGCCCAAAGAAAAAAAAAGAAAAAAAGAGAGAGAGGTAAATTGGTGGTTTTGAATCTCAACTGTGGTGGCCACAAGATAATTCTACATGTCCTGACATGATGGAGGTGGTGGTTCTAGGACATCCTACCTTATATGTTGGTGCAACGTCCCTCTTTTGCTGATAGGGGTGTGGTTTTATTTAATATACAATTCATAGCAGGGTTCTATGGCAACAACAACAAAGTACACATTGAGCCGACTACATGGAGCTAAGGTGGAGGCATCTGAAACCGACCAAGTACCCAGAACCCTAAACTCTAAATTCTTGCCTAATTTCTAGATGTTGAAAGGAAAGGTGTGTCTTATTTGTACACTAGAGCATAATTATGATCTAGTTTACGTAAACCTACAACTTCCACTTCGAAATTTTGCACTTATCTAAAAAATTATCAAAAAAATTAAATTAGAAATGAAAACTTCTTAATTTTCTTATAATAATTGCTAAACGAGGAGAATACTCAAAATATAAATTCATCTACTCCAAGTACAGTGCATGCCTTAACCCCTAAATGTCCACGCATCCAGTTATTGGATGATTGTTGGTCAAACCTAATCTTGATCTCGAAGATGATTTCTTTCGCTAATACACTCAACGAAGAAAATGAAGTTTATCAAGTTGGTTTGCACTCCACTTTTCAAATCTTAAAATTTCATGTATTAAGTAAATTATTTCATTTGCAAGCTTTAAAAATCAAGCTCTGAATTACACTACATAGGATGTTTGCTTCTTGATTTTCGAAATATAACTAATTTATTGGTATGGAAAACATATCAACGATATCATGCGATTCTCCATTGTGATTTGCATGTCATCCAAAATTAATCAAATTCTTCATGTTCTTTTTGTAATTAAAATGAAATTGTGAAGTACTTGTAGTTTATCAATTTTGTAAAAAAGTCACGTTCAATCAAAAGTGTCTGAAAATATCGAGACTTATTGGAAACACTTCAGTTAACCCTTTCAAGCGCTTCAGTTTAAATATTGGACGACGGACAGATTCGAGTTGTTTGATTCTCATCCTAATTGGATAGTTTTCATTCACAAAAATTTCTCTTCGTTCTTGTGCAAGTTTAGTATCTGTTATACGGTTTGGATTCTTACAATAGGTTATTATGATTTTGGAAAAAATCACACAATTGGTTTATGTCAAGTTTCATTCCTAGTTCAAAAAGTGAGACCTAAAACATGATTTTCCAAAATAAGTAGAATCAAATAATGGAAATCATATCATCTCTTAGAGCATGACATTCCAATTTCATTACAATATTTTTAAATTTTTTTGTGTCAACATGGGATTTTTGATCGAATTTCAAGAGAAAACTTTGCAAAAATAATTTAAAATAATTTAAAACAAATATGATAAATCCAAGTGTTCATATGTCATTTTGACATTGACATTTACAACTTTGCTTTGTACTGTACATCAACTCCAATTTTGGTATTCATCAAACATTTTATAACGTTTCTTTGAAAACAATGTTGATTTAGGACGTTAAAAGGTTAATTCATGCATGAAAATATTACAGAATATACCTTGTTTATTCTTCAAGGCTTAATTTTGTATAATTATGTAATTTGACTTTTTCCATAAAGGACTGGTACGTCTAAGGGTTAACTCTTCGGTTTTGGATGCCTCGACCTTACCTTTACTGATTGATACTCCTGGAAGGTGCTACAGTGGCTCCCAGATCAACTATTGCAATATAAGGAATGGATAGATATTACTGTGTACCCCAGATCAACTATATATTTCAATATAAGGAATGGATGGGTTACATTACTGTATATCCCAAATCAACTTTTGCAATACAAGGAATAACTAGACATTACTGTAATCCGTATAAAGTATTGCCTTTGCATAGAAAACATTGCAATCCAGAGGAGAGCTAACGATGTAGTGGAAAAATTACAGAAGGAACAGTAGAATGCGGACTTGTTGACTCCTGCTAGTGGATAGCATAACTACCTAGCCTGTTTACAATGCACATAAGGCAGCAAAGTTGTCCTATCTCATTGTCTGTGCATAGATGAAAAAATAAGAGGACGGGACTATACAACTCCTCACAAATATATCCAAGTTTTAAGGCATCTCACGAACGTTCTACTTCTCCGAACTCCCAACAGATTCATCTTCGGAATTTTCTGCTGGCGACAAGTACAACCCTGCAGGCACGAATGCATCTGATCCCACTTCCGCAAGGCCGTCTCCAATCACTCGCAGATACTCCGATACTCCAACCGATGGCGGTGCAGAATCATCTTCCATGAGGTCAAAGAGTAAAGGCGCCGACTGCGGTTTCTCCTTCGCACATTTGCAAAAGCTGATGTTCATACAACCATTCGCGCACATAGTAATTTCCCCGGTCGCAAAAACCTTACTGTTGAATGATAATCGATAGAATGAGTTCACTTGGTCGTATGCAAAGCCCGATGCTTGCTGAAGCTGCACCAGTTCTTTTGTACAGATCGAGGTCCATGCAAATCCTTCCTTTCCCAGCACAAGTGATTTTAGTGCATCATGGGAGGGAAGAAGACGATCCTTGTGTGCGTCGGTGTTGTAGACAAATGCAAGATATCCTGTGATATCAGCCAAAGTGGTTGGGTGCCTCGATAGACGCGATAAATTCTTCAGACGTCTCCCGTTCTTGCCGTGAGAATTGTCAGATCTTTTGTTGGATTCCATCACGCCGCACCAAAACAACCACTACTGGAGTGAGTAGATAAATTGTGAGTTTGACATCATTTATGATATAGCAAGATGGCCTTGTGGGAGTGTAAACATGATCTCATGAAAACAGAACTTGGGAGTGTAACTCCCATCAGAGAAACTTGTTCCATTTCATTAGAACGTCTAGATTAGTAAATTCTTACATTCACTCAATATTCTAGTCATGCATATTATCAATGAGCTTCGGCACGTAGAGTATAATTCTGCAACTTCACTAGCTTGGTGTGCTGCAGTCACTGGACCAACAGACCTCTAACAGCCCTGTCTAATATCACATCGATACTGGAAACTTTAGTAAGACTGTGTTGGTGAAAGAACATTCCCAGATCATTCCCGTGAATGTTCATTTGCCATGAAGCTACATACCCTTGCTGAGCACTCACCATCCCCACTACCATGCAACTTGAAGTGAAACTGAATCTAAGTCAGTGACACCCTTGAAGCTAGACCCATCTCCTTTTTCATTGGATCACACAGGACTAGAAGCAAGTTTTCTACATTCCGTGACAAGCACAATCCCAACGGACTACGCACGCTTGATGTACTTCGTAGTACTATTTTATTCAGTACGTGTTTGTGACACTGGCCCAAATACAGTGTTTGTACATTGTTTTGCCGCTGTTCAGATGGGCCTAGGATAAATCATCGGTACTAGTTATTCTGTCAAAGTCCAGGACCTCTGGTCAATCCAACTTAAATTCTGATCCCAGTTACAAGGCACCCCTAAATTCTATCCCAGCCATCCGGGTACATCATCGACATTGGCAACAATATACACGGCAACGTACATTGCTAACAAATAATTTTCCCATAATAACTTAGAGCGCGTACTTGAGATCCTAAACCGCTTGATAAGCTTAAAGATCAGTCCAGGACAACTTCAGGCATAAACTAAGCGTGAAGCGGGTATATACAAAGTATAGAATATTGTAATTATTGTGAACAAGACGACAATATGGGGTTCTAAAACGGAAAACTAATACGTACCTCGGAGATTCGCAGCAGGAGGAGATTCCGGCGTTGCAGGGCACAATTCAGCGGATTGGAGGAGAAGTGGCAGAAGCACGAACTACAGTTCAATGGCAGACGTGCACATTTACTGCGCTATTGAATGCGCCTCCGATCCCGGGCCAGCAACTGAGACACCCCGAACGATCTTAAATGAAATTTCCTCCCTCCACGCACACAGAACTTTTAGCACCACAGTAAATGAAATTTCCTCCCTCCACGCACACAAAACTTTTAGCACCACAATACGCAATGAGAAATGCAAAGAAGGAAATGCCAGATAATGGTAAAGTCATGTATGCAATGGGTACCTTTATGCTGAAAGGGAATTGACCGCTTGAATGACCATGGAGGCACTTAGTGCCCAGAGCACTCCCCTGAACGTATCAGTTCCCTAGATTGGGAAAATCCAATGTAATAAATTAAGTTACATACTATATCCTTCAAGGTCACTTGTACGAAGGTAAGAAGCAAGTCAAAATTAAAACCGTTAGTAATTAACACTTTAACGTACCAGTCCTTTCTGGAAAGAGTCAAACTACAAAAATAAGAGGAATTAAGCCTTGAAGAATAATCAAAGTGTATTTTGTAATATTTTCATGCATGAAATTAAGGGTTTAGGGTAAGTCCTGAAATTTTTAGATTTTATTGATTTAACATGACTTTGTTACAAATTTTTAAGTCAAATACTTCACAAATCCGTTTTAATTGCAAAAAATCACACGCATCAAATCACAATGGAGGAACACATAATATCATTGGTATGTTTTCCATAAAACAAAAAATTAGTTAGATTTAGAAATTCAAAAAGTAAACACCCCATGTAGTGTAATTCAGAGCTTGCGTTGAAAAGCTTGCAAAAGAAAATGAATGATACATATGGTAGCACTTGAAGGCAAATATGGGTCACTAGACTTAACTCCTAAACACACCAAATCTTTGATAACTTGGAACGCTAGCCTGAAAAGAAGATATTAGCATGGCTCAAGTGTACAAAATGTGTACGTGATACGACCGGCAAATGTTATATTAACCCCAAAACGTCCTCACCTATGTCCAGTTTAGGCAGTTTTGCAAAGATGCATTATAAAATGCAATTAATATGAATATTTAGAAGTTGATGTATGAATAATAGTTGTACATTTTGAATTTTAGATTCTATCTAGAATACGGTTAGATATATCATTGCTATCACTAATCTTGTTCTATAAATTTAGAAACATAAAATAAAAAATCATTTTGTAATTCAATTACGAATAAGATATTGACAATATGTGAATGAAATTTGTTGTGATGCGTTGTAATAGAGTACTCTGGGTGTAGTGATTTTTGGAGATTTTTTGAACACTTGATTTTATGATTTTGTTTTTTCAATATCACTCTTAGACCAAAATCTTCAAAATTTTGGGTGAAACACTGCAACACAAAATGACACATAATTTTTTCAAGAATTGTTTCCTCTTCGATTGGATCACACATACATGAAGCTAACTTCCTATAAAAAATCCAGTAAAAATTCCACACCACGTAAAATGCATGATGGAGGAGAAACTAAGGGTGAAATCTGTACATCATGCAAAATATGCATGGTTGGGCAGTTAGGGGTTAACCATAAAACGTACCCAACAATATTAACGGACTTGCATTTGGATGCCTCTCCAATCTCATCAACGCATCTCCATCAAATGAGATTTTATTGAATTGGTAGAGAATTTTTTAAATAGGCCCCGCAAAGTTGACTTCGATGCAAATTCATCCAAGATTGTATGACAAAGTAACAAGGTTGTGCATTTTATAATAACGCCATTTCTGCACGCTAGGACAGTCAGGGGGTTAAAGAAAATATTACGGTAAATGAAAGTTACGGTTATAAAGAAATTATAGGCAGATAAATGATATGGTCATTTTGACAAAATGATCTTATTTTTATATAGCTAGATTTGTACATAAACACGTTCTGGTAAATAGGTAATAAAATGTGGATGTATAGCAATCTAAAAATATAAATATAGATAGATATATGAGTTAATTTATAAGTTTTCTCAATAGTATGCATGTAATTCAATATTGAAACAAATGTGTTCACTTGTGGAATTGCAAATACAATTTTTTTTTTCTATATGAACGAATTTACGAATCACTAATTAATCTTGGGGTGCAATAAATGAAGAGCGGCTCAACAATATGAGTGTATATCCATATATACAATCAATAATAATACTAGTAATTATACATGTTTTAATGACGTATATACACCAAGATACATGCATCAGTGAAGAGGTATGCAATATATAGTATTATAATCGTGGAATCCTGGTACTATATATCCATGACGCAACACGTACGGCGAGTATGTCTTTGAAGTAATTGTAAAAATGATGGTAATTCTTATTTACTCACGTTGGTACTTGAGGGCAGTAACAAAGGCACAATGAGTGGTGGGATTTGCCAATCCGGTACAGTGATTTATTATTGGTACATAAGCAATCCAAGACATTGAAATTGCAAAAACATGTTATTGACCAAAATCTAAATAGCACAACAAATAAACTCATTATCTAGTGCATGTGTATTCATCAAACAATTACAAGACTATGCAATAAATGTATGTAACTACTCAATACAAACGAATGTATCAATACCAAACAATGGGAATGAAAACTGAGCAAAACTTTAAGCCGACAATCATAATATGATCAAAATGCTACAGATTATTGTAAATTTGTTCACATCATGTGCTATAAAGAGCAAATTAACGAATCTCGGGGAACATCCAAACAACGAAAATTTTGGTTACATACGAGCATACAGAAGGTATTTCATGGGGGGCTACGAAGTATTTTATATAGTTTATTTTTCCGATTCTATTTAGCGTATACCAAATGTATACTCTAAGAATAAGCCAAGAGTTTATAACCCGTTAGTTATGGAGCACACTATATTTCTTCTATAAATGTGTTTTTCTATCTCAAATGAATAAAAGACACCCTATACTTGTTCTCCCATAGTTATCTAAATTCTTGACAGTGACTTCTCCGGGTAAAGAACAGAAGAGGAATTAGTGAGTTAGTGAACAGTAGAGGAGTTAGTGAGGTAGTCAAATACTAAGGCAGAGACTACGCGACTAGCTGCTTGTTTTTATGTACTTTTATTTTTATGTGCTTTTATGTTTACGTACTTTTATTTTCATGTGCTTTTATTTTTATTTACTTTTTCTTTTATACACTTTTGTAATTTATGCATTTGATTATTTCCTTGTTTTTCAAAATAAGTATAGTTCACTCCGTATATGCTTCTATGTTTACGTATCTTAGATTCAATGTAATTTTATTACGATATGTTTTTATTTTAATAGTAACTAAAATAAACACATTTTTATTTTTAGTACTTTGTGAATTTAGCTATATTAAAACCAACATGCTTACAATGAACTTATATGTTTTGTATTTATTTTGCAAGTGAGTTTATTTTCTATCCATTTCTATTAAGGTTGTCATATATTGATTACATGTGTATGCTTTGTTTTTTTCTATCAATTTGCATGTAATATATTTCTGCAAGATGTGTATATAATAATAATTATTCTATGGATATTATATTATCTTAATACACATCTTCTTATAATATTTACAAATTTGTGATTGATGTATAAAAAACTTAGTAAATATGTTTCTGTATTATGATGACTTTTTAGTCATATAGAAATTCAAGAAATAAATGATAGATTTATGTTCTTTTGTGTCGCTCAATGGCCACCATGAATGCACATGGTTCACTACCTTTCTTGACTATATTTGTTTCCCAAAATTAATAGTTGATTCACAGCAACTTCCGGTATATAAATTTGGAGGCTCCTTGTGATTAACTGACCCTATTTTCCTGAAATTTTTATTGTTAATTCCAGGACACCCTACTACATGTAGGGGTTCATGATTGACCTTTCTATAATTCACAGGTGGGACTCCATCCATCCACTTGGACAGAACATACCCAAGGATTCAGAGGACACAGGAGCTATGGCTTATGCTTACGACGCATCTATCATGCACAGTATGCACAGTATAAGCATACAGTGATCCAGACAAGGTTGACAGTTCTTTCTGACTGACAAGGTTGACTTTCCGCATTGAGATTCGTGCGATGGTGATGTCCTAAATTGTTACGACCCTATAGCAAAATTAAGGCAGCCGCAGCCACTCCCACGATGGAATCGACGATCGCAACCTTCCAGTTTGTTTCGTTGTTCCTGGTAGTCATTCGTTGGTAGTTGAATAGGAGTGCCTGTGAGCACAATAATGGAGTGCGTGTTGAGGAACCCCAAGACTCGGATATGGAACTAGGGTTTCTTGCAAAAGGTGAAGCGATTTCTGTAGACTGCAGCCTGCGCACATTTGAGTACAACACGTTGACGTCGTGCTCGTCGGTTCCTCATAACACCACGGACTTGGAGAATTTCACGCCGCCATCACACCTGTCGATTAGTTCCGGTGGCGACACTGATGTGACGCCATATTTTGCACCGCCATCACATATGTCCGTTAGTTCCAGGAGCGTCGCTAAAGAGTTGGAAAATGCAAAGCCGACATCACATATGTCCGTTAGTTCCGAGAGCGACACTAGAGACTTGGATCTCGCAAAGCCGCCATCACACATGTCCATTAGTTCCGAAAGCGACACTAAAGATGAGGAAAATCTAAAGCCGCCATCAAATCTGCCCATTAGTACCGGGAGCAAAACTATACTCTTGGAAAATCTAAAGCTGCTATCAGAGGTGTCCATTAGTTCCGAGAGCGAAACTGTACATTTTGGAAAATTCTCCTCCGCCATCAAGTGCACCCAGTAGTTCCAGGAGCAAAACCGTAGACTTGGATAATTCTCCTCCGCCATCAGATCAGCCCATTAGTTCCGGGAGCAAAACTGTAGACTTGGATAATTCCAAGCTGGCGTTACGTCTGTCCATTACGTAGTGGAGCAACACTCAAGACGAGGAATACGGAAGCAACCCCTGGACCCAGACTGAGTCCACCTGCGACAATGAGTTTGGCGGTGGTGATGACGACTTGATCATGCAATATGAACATTATATAGAGAACACATGTCCGTTTTTAGACTATGAACGTGTAGAGAGCGAGTACACGGGGAAACTGGCGATTTCTCACGCTGAGAATCTGAGATTATACCAACAAGGACTTGTCACCAAAGTCAACATTGATACTGCGGGAGTTGATGACGTGCATCCCAGCAACTTGTATGCGCTGTCAATCTTCTACAACGGAGAGTACCCATTTGACAGATACGAGGAGGAACTTGAAGAGTGGTTGTACAAGAAGTCATTGGAAGCGATGTTACAAGTTGAGTCTGGCATCTGACTTGTATATTTCTCGCGGGTGAGGTACTTATCTTATACCTGCATCTTTTTTGCAGTTGTAATTTCAAAAACTGTGCAATTCCTCGCTTCAAGCAGTAAAAGGTAGACAAAAAACTGTAGGGTGGTGATACTCAGTCAAATGCCATTATTTAGGTCGGCAATATCTGACTTCTCATTTTATGAACCTACTACTATCAGATATTGAAGGCCTCAATAGAAGTGCCAAAATACTTTTTTTCGAATCTGGGACTGCATTCAGAAAATTTACCGAACGAAGACAACGAGATTCAAGGGAGGTAACTTGGAGATTGAAGAGCAAGGACCTGTACGAGGGAGTTGCCTATGCATGTAAAATAGTTCAAGTGCAAGCCCGGACAACTAGCTCTTGAGTGGGTTTTGCAGCAAGGCGACAGTGTTGTACCCATCCCAGGTACGTTCTCAATTCTGTAAAATTGTGGATATTGGTGTCTGTCCTTTTGGGTTCAGTGGAATCATACAAAATCTGTAGAGGGTTGTTAGCGAATGGAAATTGTCAACTAAATGTGTCAACAAGTTGTGGCAGGGACAAATAGTTAAAGAGATGGAATAATTATACTCCAGATGGCAAAACACAAATGGAACCATCAATGTAGTGCAGACTGTAGATTCAGCTCAGATGCTCGATAGTGTTGCGATTCGCATACTTCTCATTGTTGCGAGCTTTTAAAAAATGGGCTGCAGAATTAAACTTGCCGTTGTCTTTTATCATGTGCTGAGTCTTAGCAAGTGCTTATTAATCTACGAACTAGCTGGGGTTCTTCACAAGAGTTCTCATATGTGATATCTTTTTTTTTGGCAGGTATATTCAAGACAAATATTCTAAGATTCGGAATGTGGAAAAAGAGTTCTCTTCATTAGCCTTGGAAGTGAAGCTCAGAGCTGGACCTAAGAAAGGAGGCACTTATTTTGACTTTTATTTAACCTTTCAAGTTGGCGAACTTAGCAAATTTGTGAGCACTCTTTGCATTTTTTGTGAAAGTGACCAAATGCTCTCTTATGATTTGGAGAGTGACTTTTTCTCATTGTTCTCCATGAATTTGTGCATATTGTATTGTTGACAGCTCTAGAGCATCTTCGGAAATTAATTGAAGCCTCAACCGAGAAGATCAAAGCTGCAAGAGTGAAGGAAGAGCAGGCTAGGAAGGTGATTTTTTTTCACATTGCATGGCCTGCATGTTCATCAGTACATTGCACAATTATAAATCCTAGGCTCTTAGTACAATCTGGCGTGTTTTACTCTTCAGCTACTAAGTGTTGATGCTTTTGTTGCAGGTATGGGAAGCTACCATGAAGGCAGTGGAAGCAGAATAGTTGAATAAGCAGAGGCTTTGTGAGGATCTCAAGTGTCTGGTATGGCGACTTTCCCCCTGCAAGTTTTGGACACATAAAGCTTGGAGATGTTATGTACAATTGATGAACTTGGTACACCAACAGTTATTAAAGTCCTAGAAGACTGCGTTTCAATGGTTCTAAACTTACCAATTTGATTGATCATATTTTGAAAATTACTTTTCAAATCATATCAAAAAATTTATATCACCAGAATCTGTGAAGAACAGTACACCATGGTCAAAGAATAAGTGAAATATGAAAAAAGGTGCAGTCTCATATGATCCCCTTAAAAGGGCTAAAAAAATCATAGAGACCAATTGGTCCGTGTTCGTGGAACTGTGTAAGATTCTCTAGCGGGGACTGACTCAAGTATTCTTCTCATATAGGTGCACCAAAGTGCCGAAGCTCAATACTCTCGTCTTGAGGAGTTGACCAGGAGGCTAGAAGCATTGATTCCTGGTTTGCAAGGAGGGGCACCTCAGGTCCTTGGAGCTTCGTTGAAATCAAGCCCTGGTAATGCCAGTGTTGCGCAGCAACAGGTTTGCAAGCAAATTTAGGCAACATTGATTCTAAAGCTCTTTATCAAGATAGTTCTATTAATGTGGTTCTCTTCACAAGTTGGTGTTGTGATAAGATTACAGAGCATTGTACATGCCTGTACCAATCAAGTAGCGGCAATTAGCTAGCTGGAATTAGTTACTAAATGTCTGCACCGTCCAAGTTGTGTTAGTGGTGCTAATTCCTGCTATCTAATTTGCAATGAAGACCCATTCATTTTCACGCCCTGATTTTGGACGAGTAAAATAATTGTGCCTATGCTATTGGTAAATCTCCACCACCAGTGCTAAATTCGCCTGCACCAACCCAAGTAGCAGCACTAAGCTAATTCAATAGCCTTACAAATGTGGGCAATTAATACGTTAGTTAACCCCTAAAGGTTTGATGCTCGATAGTGCTGGCTATGCATTCAATAACACGTTTACACGCTAAATTGTACAGGCTGCCTTGTAGAGAGCGGGGACACAGTCATAGCGTTTCTAGCAGCAATTCTTAGCTAAATAACAGCGGATTCCCCAGAAGTTATTGGAGTGTGAGTTTAGCCCGTTTTTCTCACAGATGCCCTAGCATATCTCGAGCCCTTAATCAGTGTGTACCTTTGTTAACTGGGTGTACCAACATGGAGGATGAGGGTGACCGTAATGAGCGACTGCCCTTGACTCATCCAGAGCGCATTAAGGCAAGGGACGTGAAGTTGCATCAAAGAGATGAACAACGTGCAAATAGGAACAAATTGACCCAATACATGTGCCCGTGCAACCTTTGTGGTGGCTGGAGGCGGCCCTACAAGAGGGCCACCGTTGCACGACACCTAAGGCATCGGGGCAGGCACGGTGCCTTGAGAGGGTGGATACACGTAATGTATAGCCCCCTAACTAACTTGGAAAGGCTGCAACTTGTTTATACTCGCCAGTTCGAAGTGTCCAGTAGGTAATGATGTGCTCCTTTGTCAAGGCTGATAATTTTTTTTCCATGACTCAGGGTGACGACCGCGACTCATCGGACGAGGAGTGGGAAGAGCATATCGGGAGACACGCAAGGGCATTTGTAGGCCTCGACAAACCAGTTCGTGAGATTCCACTGGATGAGGGGGTAGGAATTGGGGTCATGGTAAGGAACGCACTTGCCCAGGCGGACAACGTTCACATGCGTGCGTTTGAAGCCACTCAAGCCTCCAGCGATGCAGCCGAAGTGTCAACACCAAACACTCTACACTCTGGCAGTCAATCACAGCACGAGGTAAGTAGCCTTACAAAAAGTTTTTTTTTTTTTTTTTTTTTCTTGCCACAAAATTGAATGAATCAATTGCAGAGAGGATAAAATACAGCGCCACCACAGCCTTTCAGCCGAGGGGCAAGAGAAAACGGAGCCTAAGTAAAACTGTTGGTGTTGTGCACCACACGTGAGCTGAAAATGCAGTTCTCACGGCCCTTTGAAGGGCTGAAAATTCTTGTAATGGCGGAGTGTCGGACATGTGCAGGGTGAGGGAGAAGACATTGGGGTTGCTCAATCAGACATGGATGTAGATCTGAGTTTGTCCTTGGGCCAGCCCACGAATTCCGCTAATCCCCGGGACCTTGGCAGTGACGAGGACTTCTTCGACGCAGAGGAGAACGGGGAGCCAGATGATAATTCCAGTGACTCCTCTAGTGATGAAGAATGGGACTCTTCAGACAACGAATCCGACGACGATGAAGATCTGGAGGCGTTGTTAGGACACATTCCAAACGATTGCATAGGGGTAAATCCAGAATTTGACATTGCTGCGACGCTGCTTCTATACGAGGGCAGTTCGTTGTCAATGTTATCTGCTACTCTACTTATTATAAACTGCTGCAAGACACACGGCGTGTCCAACACGTTTGTGAACGAATTACTCATACTACTAAGCATGAGTATATTGCCTACCGGGAATTGTTTGCCGCAAACAGAGTACGAGGTGTCGAAGATTTTAAGACGGCTTGGGTTAGCTTATAACATAATACACGCTTGTCCTGACGGCTGCTGTCTCTTTAGGGACGAATTGGAGGAAGAAGAGAGATGCCCACTTTGTGATCGCGACAGGTACCGACAATGCGGTAGATCAAGAGTACCGGCATTAATACTAAGACATTTCCCACTTGTATAGCGGCTCCTGAGAATGTTCAGTTCAAAGAAATTGTCAAAGCTAAACGTTTGGCACTATAATCACAGGAGCCAAGATGGAAAAATGAAGCACACGGCAGATTCTCCACAGTGGCAGTTTGTGGACACCGAATTGGAACCAGAGGCCGGGAACGAAATGTTTGGTCTAGATCCGCGTGACATACACTTGGGCCTTGCTCTGGATGGCATGAATTCATGGTCTCAGAAACATAGCACTCAAAGCTTGACCCCCGTGATGCTTTTCAACTACAACCTACCTCCATGGCTGGTGACGAAAAAGTACTTTGTGATGCTATCTCTCCTCATCCCTACTAAATTCAATCTCAATGGGTCTAACTTTGACGTGTTTATTCAGCCAGTGGTGGACGAGTTACAGCAACTATGGAGTTGTGGAGGAGTTATCACTTGGGATGCAAGATCTCTATTGGGAATGCAGCAATTCAAATTGAGGGCAGTCTTGATGTGGACACTGCACGATTTTCCAGCATATGGGCTTATTTCGGGACTAACAACAAAGGGATTCAAGGCTTGTCCTGTATGTGGGCCACACACAGTATCACGGCGGTCAAACGTACTTCGGAAGAACGTGTATTGTCCTTGCCACAGAAGATATCTTCATGAAGAACACTATTTTCGTGCAACAGACGCAACATTTGATAATCAGTCTGAGCACGAGACCGAGGAAGAGCCACTAAGTGGAAATGAAACAATTCGGCATAGCAGCGAATCAGAGGCATACATTGACACTGGTGGAACAGAGAAAGATGAGGAATTCCCGGCAAAAGAGCACGGCGTGAAGCGGGTGTCGGCATTGTATCAGCTACCGTACTGGCGGGTGAGTGCACAAGAGCCTTATGTCTACCCTGGTTGTGCTTAGAGTTATATGAAAGACTTTGCACTGTGCTTTAAACAAAATGGGATATGTACGTTTAGCTCGGCAGTTTCTCAATCATGCAGGGACATGTACTAAACACGTTTCACTTGCACATGAACCTCGACATATTTGCATACCTTAATTCTGCTTGTTTCTTTGTATCACAACCGTATCCAGAAGATTAAAATTGTACAAGGGTTTAATTGCTCCAGGTGATCTTGAAGAGCGAGCTACTTCTATTTCTGTCCCTACCCCCGCCCCCCCCCCCCCCTCCTACCAAATGTCTATGACAGCCATATGCTGGTGCATTGCTTTCTATGAACCTAAACCTTTTAGACAGGAATGATTTGAGAATGAAATCTACAGAATGAAATGGCGACTGGATGGTTGTCTCCAGAACTCACCGCAATCTTGATAAAATCTAAAGTAGCTTGATTATATGTACTTACCTTGCATACTAGAGAGTAGGGCCATTTGTAGCCTTGATATTGTTTGAGCTGTTGTCACTTTTGCAGAAACTTCCCATCCGGCATCTGCTAAATGTAATGCACATTGAGGGGAACATCTGTGAGGGTCTCCTGAAGTTATTGTTTGGAACCAAAGACACAGCAGCATCACGTCGAGACATGGAGAGGGAGGGAATCCGCAAACATCTATGGGTTCGACGGGGGCCACTAGAAGGTGGGAATTACTTCAAGCCCCCGGGACCATATGTGCTTACTAAGGAAGAACAAAGGATTTTTTTGGACCAACTGGATGGCATATGTGTGCCGACAAGGTATTGCGGGCCAATGAAGAAACATATCATCAAGAACAGGATCGGGAACATGAAGTCACATGACTTCCACATATTCTTCCAATACATTCTCCCTGTGTGCTTGAGACACCTCATGGACCCGGGGCCACGCCAAGCAATAATTAGATTGGCGGGGCTATTCACTATGATGTGCAAGAAAGTAATAAACCCGGCGGAGTTAGAGCGACTCCAAGAGTACGCAGCAGAAACCATGTGCTTGATGGAAATCTGGTTCCCACCCTCGTTCTTTGACGTTATGGTTCGTTTACCAATCCATCTCGTGAGGCAAATAAAGTTGTGTGGTCCAATTGCTAATGCGTGGTGCTATCCCGTAGAGCGACATTTAAATGTTTTCAAAAAGTACATCCGGAACAGGGCTCATCCAGAAGGTGCCATCGCGAATGCGTATATGTATGATGAAACATTGGGTTTGTGCACGGAGTATTTGAAGTTGTATCCGCACACGCGACTAAGAATTTGGGATGACGACGAGGAACCAAGAGACTGTGGTGAATTGTTGGAGGGAAAAGCCCAATACTGTGAGCTAATAGGAGAGGAACGACGAGAAATACATTCCTGGATTATAAGGAATTCAGCCGCAACTAGTGAGCCACGGAGGTGGGTCCATTCTCCGAAATACGCACCACCTAAGTTGTCATCAGTGCTTTATCACGTGCTTTTTACAAGGGCTTTTACAATGTGATGTTTAATTTAAATTGTAATTAGAGAGGAAAGTGATATGTCAACGTTTCCAACATGTATATAAAACACATAGTACAAGATGTAAGCAATATTGTAAACAAAAAAAAAATCAAAATCACTAAAATATCTGTCATCAATGGTTTTAATGACTCACCATGGACTTTTCTAAATGATGAATAACACTTTTTTGGTATAAATTTTGGAATAATTGAATGAGAATGATAATCATGTGAATGAAAATTGATAAAATACACTACAAAATCGTTCTTTGAATGAAAATTAAGACTTTCTTGTCTCTAGCTACTCTCCATAGGACTCTCCAAAGCACTATCCAAAGCAACCAAAAGCAAGTGGATCCATTACAGAAAGTTTTCAGCCCTTTAAAAGGCCGTGAGTTTTGAACCCCTGTACAGAAAAAATTTGATTTAAATTTTTTTTTAAATGCTGTAATGACGTGACCTTGTTGTTCGGCCACATCAGATTGTTCACTGCTGCTTCCGGGAACCAGCCACCCACTTTCCATGGCCTGCCTGCCAGGCAGCATAAAGAGCCACCCACATTCCATGGCCTGCCTGCTAGGCAGCACAAAGAGAAAGGCAATCAAGAGCTGAGTAGTTTTTAAATTATTTTTAAATTTAGAGCATCTCCACCCCTACTCCACCCCTACTCCAAATCAAGGGCCATGATTGCTTGTGGCGGGCCCAAGCAATTTTTTTGTGCCCCACCGCGACTTGGACGAGGGCCCTGGAGGTCGCGGCCTCGCTGAATATCTTTGTTGTCTCGCCATTTTCCAGAGTCTGTGGAGAGTTTGCGCGAGGGTCAAAGACGAGGGAGATGAGCCCGGATTCGTCACACAAGACTACGGCATTGCCAGCATATTTGGAGCAGAGGAAGGGCGGAGTGCAGGGGTAAGCATGGTGGGAGTATTGATAGAGATTATTGTAGTGCGGTACTCAGCTCGGAGGAGAGTTGTATTTCGAGGTTCTTGGATTCGCAACGATCCTGGCCTGCGGTCTTCAACAAAGTTAGACCAGTATAGGTTCACAGTGGTCAGATTCAGGGATCGTATTGCAAGGAGACGTAACCCTATGCACTACCGGCTACTGTCCGCCAAGTATGCCTCGCACTAAACTCGTATTGTCTTGTCAGTCCATTGTTGATGCGGTTTTAGAGTTTATAAACTACTTAGAGCATCTCCACCCCTACTCCAAATCAAGGGCCATGATTGCTTGTGGCGGGCCCAAGCGGTTTTTTGTACCCCACCGCGACTCGGACGAGGGCCCTGGAGGTCGCGGCCTCGCTGAATATCTTTGTTGTCTCGCCATTTTCCAGAGTCTGTGGAGAATTTGCGCGAGCCCAAAGTGCGGTGCGGGGACGTGGGCGCGCTGGATCCAATTTCGCTGCAACACCGAGTTCAGGAGCCGGCCGCGTCTTGTTCGATGCCAATGCAGGTGGCGATGTTGCAAATGCAGATCACGCGAATGCAGATCACGTCGATCAGAGCCACGACAATGTTTTCGAAGCCAGGCTGGTGCGGAGGCGTCCGACGCCGCGACTGTCGACCGGCGACAGGGCTGTAGGGCCCGCCCGCTCGCCGCGACTGTCGCTCCCGAGGCTTCCCTCTATCCCTGGTCTTTGTGTCAGCAACAAAAACGGAGGGCAAATGTCCCTCAATGCGCGCGCTGGCAGGTGGCCGGAACTCTAAATCGGGTGGCCCGGTTGGGGACCCTTTCAATTGCGAGCCACTATGCATGTTTGGGGCCCTCCAAATCTCAAATCGCAAACCTGAAATTTAGAGTAGGGGTGGAGATGCTCTTAGACAATGTGAAATCCATGCATGCATGGCAAGAGGGAAGCCAAACCCGTACTTTACACTGAGACAGCGGTGTCTAGAGAGAGTCTATTTTGGATTTAACACTTAAAATAGAAATTGAGGATGTGGGTAAACATTGGGCGTGGACAACATATACCATGAATTGGCCTCCAATTGCGTGAAGTAATTCCAGGAAATGTTGTTTTGTGCTCGTGCTAGGTATTCTTCATACCCGACTGGCTGCATCCTAGGTGGAGTGTGGTACTGCAGAAAGAGCCGCGATCAAGGAGATTATTGGACAACGATGACGAGCAGATTTTGGGGATATCGTGGGATTTGGATGGACTGCAGCTCCCGTTGGACATGAATGCAGCCCAATTTCAGCCTAATCTGAGGAATGCAGGGGAGGCAGTCTCAGCAGCGGAGATTCACCGCTTGAATGCGTTGGTCTGGGGCGAGAGGCCTTGGGAAGAACAAGCAAGAAGAAACCGGGGACGAAGGAAAAGAGGAAGAGGTAGGAAGCAGCACCCCAGACGAAATGCGGATTGAGGTCCAACACTACTTCTGAGACTCTACACTACACCCGTGAGTGGCGCTGAAATGCTTGTCTAGCAATAATCAAATATATTCTCCAAAACACCAAACTGTGCGCTTATAC
This sequence comes from Pohlia nutans, assembly GCA_022496805.1. Lineage (NCBI taxonomy): Eukaryota > Viridiplantae > Streptophyta > Bryopsida > Bryales > Mniaceae > Pohlia > Pohlia nutans. The sequence continues at coordinate 3,156,593 of CM040106.1, read as the reverse complement.
AGTAAGAGTGTCGCCTTTCTATGTAGAATAGGAATTTTTGAACCCCTTGCTGCAATTCGTATGTGTGTACAAAAATGATTGTATATTGACATAGTGGGCACTATCGATCTTGTAGCGATGAACAAGAGCGTTAGAATGATGTAAGCAAGGTAAATCCAGAAACCGTGGCAATATTTTCTATACCACTGTTGCACAGTTTTGTGATGCAGATGGCCATACCGGGCGGTTCAGAGGCTTACCTCTTCGTGAATATGCTACTTTGCATAGGTTCTCGCTGAATGTCCTTGATGTACCTCCACGCTCGATGTTTGATCTCATTTAGTTTGATTGAACCTCCTTGGAGGCTACGAGAAGCACTTCCATGATATCCAAGTGTTGCATTGATCAGATGGTCCCGGTTACGAAGTTCGGAGTTGTATTGGATCATTTCAGAGTTTTCCAAAACGAATATGATGGCATTCACTAAACCAGTGATTAAACCATTCTTGCGTTGACCTCCTAAAAGCTAGGCTGTAGACGGTTAAAACTATGACAATGGATTCTTTGACATTGCAATCGTACTCCAGTTCAAGGTTGCCACTGAGTGCTATTACAGATGTTAGATTTCTTGGAATTAGCGCATCCACCTTAATGGTTTGGATCGACATTACGCGATTTAAAAGTGATTGCTTTAGTCTATATCATTAGCAAAATAATGGACCCCATAGAAGCCTTTTCATTTTTATTCACTTGCAAAAATGGGGGCCTACATGAGGTACGAGAGTGGTATGCTTCAAACTTGTCTATCTTGGCTGACATGCTTGAAGGACAGGCAGTAAATTAGTAGTATTCCAACCGTGAGTGGTGAGATTCGAGTACTAAAGAAACTCATTCTTTATGATATTACTGTGGCTAGTACCACCAAGACTCCCTGGTAAGTTGTTTACAACAATGTGCTCTCTAGTCCTTGAAGCAGATGTAGGTGAGGGTTGAATGTGTGGTTTAGGCAGACGAACGACGTGTCATTTGGCTTAGTCACGATGGACTGGATGGAGTTTGAGATTGATTTTGGATCTCTTTCATTGCAGTAGGGTCTAAGTAACGTGTTGCATTCAATTAATTGTACTTCATTGCTACATGGAAGTTTGTTTGTAGGGTGGTCTATGTGTCGTCATCTGGTGCTTATTTATATGAGTCAATAAATCTATTTTAGTGAAATCTCAAAGGAGAAATCCAAGTAGACGTGCATTGAGAAACAAAGAGGCATATATTAGTGCCGAGATTAGTGCATGCAGATAAAACAAAATATACAAGGAGACTGTGTTATGTGGAATTCGGAAGTCAATGCGAACAATATCTAGACATATGCACAGATTCCTGAAACAATCAAACACAGGGCATGATGACAAAGTGGGTTAAGTTGTAATACAATCCAAAGTTTGCAAATTAAAAAAAATGAGGAACGAGCAAATCAAGGTCCAAAACTGATAATGCTCAAGAGTTTGTAACATATCCTCAATGTCATTGTAAAAGAAAGAGCAAGATACTATGGACCAAGATCAACCCTAACTCCTAGTCAGAAGCTTTAAGCTTGAAAACTTTGGGAGGAAGAATATCAAGAACTATCAACCGCTTCTCTCGGCGTTGATTGACCTTCATGTCCATTTGGCCTAACTGTGATATGAAGAACTTGAACTCAGTTGGGCAGTTTGCTCCCATGGCGATTTGCGCTTCGTGTCACAGATGACTCACCGGCCAATCAGTGCCAACGTTGAATTTCAATCGCTGGAGCGGATTGGAGCCAACTACTTCGCAAAAGACTTCCACAAAGCGGACTGCAATTGCATGGTCCATTTGGATCCAGCTTGGGGCTGTCCATAGTTCGCGGCGGAAGAAGAAGTTGACATATAGAGTATGTCTGGCTATGTCGAAGCGGAACGAAACTGACGGCTTATCGACAGTGCACCTAATAATATCGGCGCCATCTGTCGTCTTCTGGTGCCAACCAGCATCCATAAGATCGTCAAAGACACAGTCCTCAATATCATGAACCTGGTAAAGGGTGGGGGATCTGGTTCATGTTCGCGCCGAGGCAACGAGATCAACAAAGACGTGGAAGGACATAAACCATTGTATGTGAGACCTCCGTGAGCCAGTGCTTGGTTTCAGGGCGGCTTGGAAGTCAAGGCGCATTTTTGACCGAAAGGTTTCAGAAGTCAACATATCAGGTATAGACTACGACGGTGAAGAAAAGCCTGGTAGTGCAATCTCCTCCAATTCACCATACAAACGAAGGCCTGATAGTGGGACATAAATCCAACGATAAAAAAAGATGCTGGCGACATGGAGCTCACGAGCTAATTTGTCATGGAGGATGAGAGTTCCCACCTCTGCGTGCATTCCCACAACAAGGCCGACTATAGACGCCGGATCAATCCAGTCATCAAAAAACGCGGGGAAGAGATCTGTGCCATGCGCCAATGAAAGGAAAATAGAATAAGAACCACGGCCAAGAGGTGGAAGACAACTCATGGCAATCTAGCTACAAAACATGGAATGTTTCTGTTACAATTTAAACATGGAATATAGCAAAAGACTGAGTAATAATTGCTCCTAGTACATTATGTGGTTGTCTCGGTGTGGCCTACAGCAAGTGTCATGCATGTAGGCACAATTGAGACCAGAGCATGAATAACATCTAACATATAACATACATGATGATTTAGACCATACAATATATGGTGTACCACAAGAATGGAATAAACAGAGCTATAGTGTCTTGCATATTACGGGTTTAGATAGTGGATGCCTTGCAAGCCTAGATGTTGACTATGTTACAGTAGTCGGCTAAAAGCAATGGACACTAGAGGAGGATGAATTTAAAATATAAGTAGTGGTGACAAACTTACAGTTACAGGGAATTCGGGGCCGAGGCAAATTTGGATCTAACATCAGTTGCCGAGGTTCATATGCATGTCGAACTTTCACACGAGAGAGCAAACCTTCTTCTCTACTAAACTCGAATCCTTTCACTTGGGCCTTCCACAAATACTGCTCGCTATATGGGTGATATCTTGCAGAATCATGCCCCCACGCTAAGGCTGGATCAGGGTTCAAAGTCACCCAGGAGCCCAATTCAAACCTCATTGGTACCCAACGGCCGGAAGGCCACTGTTGGGTATTGTGCAAACATACAGCTTCAATGCGGTTCAAGGGCGGCATTTCTGGAAAGTAGAGAGATTGGGGCGCCAAGCCAAACGGAATGAAAGTGCCACCGTAAGAGGGGTGGGAAGTTGATGCGGATCTAAATTGGAATGAATTGGGGAAGTGTGAAATAGGAGATTATATGATGAAGATTGAAGGCGGGAGAAGAGAAGCTGCAACATAGGAGGATAACAAAGGTACAGCCGCAATGAAGTGCAAGTTGGGATGCCATATTTGAATATAGAATAATGAGGTTTCATGTACAAAGATTATTAAAATGGATTGAATGTGCGACAATGAAGTTAAGACCGTTGCGTGCTGGAGAGATTGTGTTTGTTTAGGATAGACGACAGTTTTGTACAAGGGTGTGGGAGGTTTCATGATCACCTCGACACTACATGGATTTGATCTTGTGTTTGAAACATAAAATACTAGAAGGGGTCACTACAACAATTGAACTGTACATCATGGATTTGATCTTGTGTTTGAAACATAAAATACTAGAAGGGGTCACTACAACAATTGAATTGTACATCAGATTAGTGATAATTTAACCATTTGACGTGCCTACATAGATGCTGAATAGATTCCAAGCATTTTCATCACTAAATACAATGACGTTTTTCATCCATCCAAGTTTCTCTTGGTTCTTGTGCTAGTTAGCTACGATTTGCACAATATGGATCTTCAAAATAAAATATTGTGATTTTTTCAATAACAAAATTGGTTTATGTCAAGTTTCATTCTTAGTTCAAAGAGTGAGATTTTAAAATTTATTTTCCAAAATAAGTAGAATCAAATACTGGAAATCATACCTTATTATAGTGCATATTACTCCAAAATCATTACAATAATTTTTAATGTAAAATATTCAAAATATCCCTTTGCGTTGCATTTTATGATGCATCTTTGCAAAACCGCCAAATTTGGAGAGGGGTAAGGACGTTTAAAGGTTTAAACAGAAGGTCAGTGTAGCTCCGAACTGAGCCTAAAACTGAGCCTAAAAGTACCAGGACACCAAGTCATTTACTTCAGTGTGGTCAAACTCTCACTCTTGGTCCAGAGTTGTTTAAGTGAATAAAATGCACTATGACCTGAAAGAGTCTTTGGATACACATTTATTACCATGCATGTTTAATTTAATTACACCCTAAACAAAATGTATTCTACGCTTGACCAGAGCCTCCTTTTCTTATAACCACTTAACTTGTCAAATTGTTGAGATAGTACCCCTGGCCTCAATTAAAATCTTTGTAATTTTTTAGAAATAAAAAATCAAAACTACTAGGACTGAGCCTAAAACGAGTTTAGACATATCCAGACTGAGCCAAAAACAAGTGGACAAAAGCAATCAATGGATAGAAGTAGGTTTTGGAAATATATAGATTTTGCCATGCATTGCTCTTTCAACATTGACTTCGTGTTTGACAAAACATTCCCTCATAAAGTTGCAAGCACTACCTACTTTACTTGTTATACTCAACACTGCTGATAGCCAATGTTGTTTAGCTAACCCTTAGTAGCCTTGAATTTAAATCTTTGGAGTTCAACTTCGGCTACAATTAACTTCTCAGTGCTTACAGCTTACTTGACTTCGGTTTGACATTAATTATTTAATTATTTGCTAAAATAAATTTGAGCCCATCAACAAACAAGAAAGAATGTACCATTCTAAAAACATATAGTGACAAGTGGTTTGTCCTCGGGTTTGTCATGCAATATAGAGATTAACAATTGCAATTTACAAATATTGTTCATTTACAAAATATTTGACTCAATTGCTAGAGCATTGCAGTGGTCTAAACACTAGGCCAAAAATGGGTTTGTGCAAGGGATATCATACTAATACTACTGCCTCCACCTTAGATGTTAATGTTTGGAACATCGAGTTTGTGTTAAAAACCTCACTCTTAGGCATGGAAGTTGATGACGTTGTTGATTGTGTTCTCCAATCCCTCCTCTACTTCCATGTCACTATCATTGTTGTTGTGATTAGGCTCTACCTCAACAGTAGATGCAGCATTGCCCTGCCGAGAGAACAAATCCCAATTTTCCAGTGGTGCCATGACTGCACGTTCTTCTCGGACGTATCCCATTTGCACTAAAGTTGGCTGACTTTTTGGGTCAAATTGTGCTCCCAGGGTGTGTCGCCTCGTCGTGAGGTTTGAAACAGTTGAGGCTCCATCATCCAATGTCGGGTTTAATGTGCGAGCACCGCCAAACAAATTCATTTGTTTTGATGTCTTCTCGGCCATAGGAACCAACTTTGGTACCCCCTTCACAGTTGGAGAACGAAGCAATGCTGTAGCTTCTCCCAAAAAATACTCTTGCTTGTCACAATGGGAGTGTAAGAGGATCAAAGAGTCTTGCGGGGGGGCATCGTGGTGAAACAGGGCTCCTCTTCCTCAGGTTCTGATGCAAAAATCAAAGCAAATTTAAATGATGCACCAAAACCTAAAAAAATTCAAAGAAGGAATTCTTCTAGTCGTACTCAAAGACCCAATTTAATAGAAATCATGAGGCCAAAAAATAAAAAGAGCATTACCTGCATCGAGAACCTTTAGACAATCGGTCATTGACTCCAGTTCCACTTTGTTCAATTCCATCAAAGGAATGCTGAATTGTGCTAAGTATGCTCCATCAATACGCCAATCGCAACGAGGGTAGCAGTGCTCAACAGTGTGGAGGAGAGACGCCAAACATGGGAGATGGAATTTACATCCACAGGGAGCAATGATAGCACAATGTGCAATAAATCCTCGATTTGGGCAGCAAGGGCAAGATTCGTCTTCGGGTGAATGTAGCAAAGGGGGGATTGATCGCCCAAGTGGATACAACGGGAAAGCATGTTTTGGCCGTAAGACTAGATTGTGCGCTCTCACCTTTTTTAGCTCTCCCTTTGCGTTCTCCAAATCCTCACTGCAATTGAATAGGAAAAGCTTTGCCTTGGGAAGCTCAAACATATCCAATTCTTTAATGCTCAACTCCAACTCCCCTTGTGCAATCTGCAGCGTCGCAATCTCCATAACAAGTGCGCGTGTTTCTTTCATCTTTGTAGAGGACTCTACGAGCTTGTTTGCCGCTTTCAACTCGTCTGCTTCCTCACAAATTGTCCTCCACTTTTGTTGTCTGATTGTTAACTGTGTCTCAAGATCGACTTGAGTATTGCGCTCCAAAGACAATTGAGTTTCAATTTCCAGCTTCTTCTTGACTGCTCGGGAGTGATCTTCGGTAAGCTTCTTCACAAGCTCGTGGAGTCTCAATTCTTCTGGGCCCTTTGAGTCACTCCACCAAGGACCTGTGGCCACGGCTCCAACTAGACAAACGAGTGCTTCCATCTGCTCGCGGAAGGCAACGGGCTCCATCAACTTCTTCAGAGTTGTCGTGCCAGTCCTTCTGACCCTGTGTGTACGCCGTGAAGCTACCTCTTCCGCCCAATTCACAGGTATGTTGTGAAGCAGAGAAGCAAAGCACCTAAGTAGGAACTTCATGGAGAACGAGGCATTGTCAGGCCTACCACCATATACTTTGGCATAGTGTTCCTTGAAGAGAAGTATTTGGAGAGACTTGGTACATAATTTCCAAGGATAACGGTTGGACTGAGTCCCCTCACTCCAATATGTGAGCACCATCTTCACTGTGATTTGCGTCTCTTTCAACACGTTATCCAACAAGGTTCCATGGTCACACAACCCCACTACCTCCTTAAAAAATTTAGGTGGATACTCCGCGAATCGCCCTCGTAAAATTGGACAGACCTCCGTTAGGCGCTTTACAAGCGTCTCCGGGATTCCCTTCAAAGAAATGGGCTCTGTGTAGATGTATTGGTCGTCATTCTGGTCCCCCTCCGCCATAAGGTCGCCATACGTTGGTTGCAAAGGATCCGATAGTGGCTCCTTCACTACACGCTCCAGTTGCGACCACATTGATGAAAGGAACGATACATTATGAGCCGTGAGACGATCATGGAGTTGGCAACGATCATTTTGATCAGAGTCACTACTATCACTTTCTGCATTCAAAGTCTTTCTCTTCTTTGCATTGTGAGGCCGACGCTTCTTTTTTGAGTCTACGGGATCCATTAGTGTAGAAAAGAGGTTAATCCTTCACAAATAATCAATGTGGAACCAGGCAAAGGGAGGAAAACAAAGGAAGTAGTTGCTCGGGACCAGAGTTTCAGTTTGACCTTGTTTTGGTCTATGTGTTGGATGGCTGCCCGGGAATGCTGGGTAGAAAAAATGACTACAGTGTTTTTTAGAAGATAATTGCTATGGTATCAAATATCTTGTATAGGTGAAATTTATAACCAAATGGACTAAGTGTGGACACAAGATAACTTATGTGACAACCACCCTTTGAGTCTTTGACAACTTGTTGAAAAATCCAAGTAAAAAATTGGCAACAAAATAAGAAAAAACAATTAACCACATGGCATTCTTATCTTCAAAATTTAAAGCCTCTATGGTTAATAGACATTGAACACAAACAATAAGACAATTAAAATTTTAGTATTTGACAATTAAAAGTTTAGAATTTAACAAGCTCAGGGGGTGCACTCCCTCTTATATCTTGCATACACGTGCACTTGGGAATTATTTAATAGGGGGTCATTCACCCTGCAGAAAAAGATTATAAGGTATGGTATTTTTCAAAATAAAGGTAAATGCTTGTACTTTAATACACCCTATGTCCCTATCAGTAATTATAATTTTTTGGGAGAATCATTTAAAAATACCCTATTTTACTAGTACTACATTTTTTCCTCATAACCCAAGTAATCAATTCTTTTGACTCTATACCCCATATTGTTTTCTCGAAACCTAACTATCGTCAATTTATTTCTTACACCCCATTTTTTTCCTCTTGGGATCCAGGTAGAGAACATTAACTTCACATTGAATACATTGGTTAAGTAGCGTTCGAGCCAACCAGCCTGTAAAGTCATCTAACCAAGCTTTTTCAACAAAAAGTTATATCTTTTAATCCACTAGCACAAACCCTATCTTAGACCCGCTACCCCTAGTAATTTTTTCCACGCTATTTTACATGTACTGACTAGATAAAAGAGACCATTATATGTGATGGTATTTTACATGTAAACATGTTTCACTATTTTAAAACCCCTTAGATTACATGTACATTTTTTGCAAAATTTATCTTCAATTAATATATTTGACCCTATTTTTGTATCGCACGTTGTTTTTATGATTTTTGCCAGTGTCTCCCCCCACCCTCTGGAGAAAACAAGACAACAAGCATAATCTTCATCCCAGTGTATTATTTGATCCCGGAAGAATCTTCACTAAAAGGTAGTTCTTTTCGATGAATTTAAGCATGCCATACTTATTAAATAGTTGGTCAATTAATACTCCTATCATCCTCGTGATATGGAATTAAATCATAAGTGTAGAATCATTAATAAGGGATAACTCTATTAGATATCCGTAAAGTCACCTTGGATTTGAAGAATCAACAAAGAATTTTGCTTTATTATACTCTTATTTGTTCACTCCAAATAGTTAAAAGGTGTGAAAGATCTTGGTGGTCTATGATTATTAGGTGTGTAAGAGTTTGGTGGTCTTCAAAACTTTTCAAAAATTTTAAACTCTTTTCTTAGTGCTAAAAAACTTTTGAAGACCACCAAGCTCTTACACACCTTTTACACACCTAATAGTGATAAACTACCCAGATCTTCCACACCTTCTAATTATTTGGAGTGAACAAATAAGAATATAATAAAGCAAAATTCTTTGTTGATTCTTCAAATCCAAGGTGACTTTACGGATAACTTCATTTTGTGAAAAGAGTCTAGATTATTTTGCTCATACATAAAAACATTAAGCTAAATATATTATGTACACGGTGTATGATTGAAATTAACTGGTTGAAATGGAATAAATAGATCTTACATTGTTAATAACCTTAGTGGTATAGTTTCTATATATGATGATTAATCCTTTAGTGCCCAGGTAACCACTAAGTGGTCAATAGATCATTAGAAAACGAAATGCTGGAATATCCGTGAACAATCTCAATTCGTTGTTTGAAGTTCAGATGTGTAGCTTTTGATTTTGCAGATGATGCAAAAAGAAAATTTGAAATGTGACTTTCTTAGCTATCCAAATACCTATGTACAAAACACAAAAATACTGCAAATACCTCAAAATACAACAAATACTTACAAATACAACATATGTACTGTGTGGTATTTCTTGTGTTTGCAAGTTTGTTATCTTATATATATTTTTGGATTGTGTTCTCTTATTCATGCTCCATTAGTGTTTGTAATCTGATCTTCATCAATGTACCAACTCCTTTCTTATTTTAACATATAAATTTTGTCTTAAACCGTACATGGATAAGTCAATCTCACTTATAAAATTCACAATAATTATGTATGAGTCTGTTCTTGACATGAAAGATTGCAATGAAAAGGTGTTGACATAGGCCATTGCTGAACATCTTCACTTTTATTTTTGAAAATTTAACCCAAATTCTATTTAACCTTTAAGTCACACATCCCCCAAAATCTCATTTTTGAGTGTGCATTATACGGTTCAAAGACATACTATAATCTTCCAATCCAACGGTCCGATCCTACCAAGATTTAACTGACACTTGTTTCATTAAGCTATGCTTAGATTCATGCAGTTGGAAACTATTAATAGTATCTATAATTTCAACACCCAAAAAACTGTGGTCAGTATGCAGACCCACTGTGGGCGCTAAAGGATTAAACCGGGCCTCAAGCTCCAAGTGTCCGCCACGAGAGCTGCCACTTTGTTCTCGTCGATCGCACGAACGATCACCTTCGTCGACAATCGACGTCCACGTCCACTCTGAATCGTTCGTTGCAAACCCTAGAAATCTCCCTCGGCAGTAATCTCCCTCGGCAGATCTGTTGTTCCTCGAATTTTTAGGTTTTAGGGTTAAGGCTTCAACATTGAGTCGGAAGACGAACGGTTGCTTCAATTTCCGGGCCAGCTCTGCAGGGTATTTTTGCGCAGAGAATGATTTGCTTCAGCTATGGACAGATCTAACATCTTGTGATAACTCAACGTTCGTCCTCTTCTATGTATGCTATCCGCGCTGCAGGACAGAATTTTCGACTGTATCAGTTTCACAAGGTTCGGAGTTGGCATTCTGTTGTTCGTTTTCGCGGTGATGGTCGTTGAAGGGAAGGTGATGGGGAATTCTCTGGAGTAGGGGTGATGTGCTTAAAGCGTAGAGTAGGTTGATAGTTTTTAGGTCGCAATTTCGGAGGAAATTCTGTACAGAGAAAGCGATTGCTTACATGAATCCTATGATGATGGAGGTGGAACAGAGATTTTTCTTGCTAGCACGCTCATAATGTACACTCAGATCTCCTTATTGTCACACTCTCTGATTCCACATTCTAGTGTAGTTTTGGAATATGTCACAGGAATTGCAGTCAAGCTCTGCTGTTGCGCAGTCCAATCTAAAGATCGGGATCTGTTGTCGCAAGAGGTCAATGATCTGATCAACAATATTTTATTATAAATTTTGGAGATGGATTGTGTGGGGTCTCTTGATCACACGGTTGCAAGCTTCCCCACGTAGTACTGCATTCGTGGAGTTTCTTGTAGGTGTTAATGAATGTGTCCCAAAGCACATACAAGGAGCAGTGAGAGACAGCTGGAGTGCAGGTGATGCGGAACGATCACTAAAACCCTAAATCCTACAACTACCCATCTCGATTGGCACGCGATGTTAAATAATTCGTACAAGCTCTTATTGCTGAACCCTAATCGCCAACCTACTGCTCAAGTTGGAACTGCACGGTATTCTCCACCTCAATGTTTGTACCTCCTTTTTAGGGCTTAGGGTTTAGGGGTTGATCATTGTAGGACCTCGGCTGAGCGGTCTTGTGACTTCATCTCACAGTTCCTCAACATGTCTTGAGGTCCTACGTTGATGTTTAGCTATATGTTTTGATCATTGTAGGACCTCGGCTGAGCGGTCCTGTGACTTCATCTCACAGTTCATCAACATGTCTTGAGGTCCTACGTTGATGTTTAGCTATATGTTTTAAGTATGAGGAGAAGTGGATGTTCGGTTGAGTGGTGATGTGACTATGCTCATATCATTACAAAATGCTTGGAAACGTCCTCTTCTTTTACTATTAAAATTTAATGCCTATGCTATATATCGCTTAGGTATCATTTAGGCCTCTTTTCATGCATGGGTGACCGGTCCTCAAAAGGAGGAAGCTCTACCGAAATGGGTGAAAACAGGAGAAGTCAAGAGTATATATTTCATTTGTACCGAAATGGGTGGAGCATGGGTGGTTCGTGAGACCTCAATTCTTGTCTTGTAGTGCCTTTCATCCAACCGATCTCCACATGGAAGCCCATCAGGAAAGTTGGGCCAGACTATTTTGGTGCCATTTTGACACCAAAGGTTGCATACATGTTCTTTTAGTGCCATTTTATCCATACTAGGTTGATATGGAGGTTGGTATCAAATTATCTTAATTGAATTTCAATGCACCATCAACTTTTATTAATTTTTCAACATCAAAGTGCTGACCTTGCCTTCTACATACGGTATTCACATGTAAATAACCTACTTCATCAAGTAGAGAGGTGATATCTACATAGACACATAGTACTGAACGTTGACAGGAACAAACTGCTATATGTAGAAACAAAGTCCTCGAACTAAGCACGATAGAGAACAAATTGGATTATTATATTTTCATGAATATGAGAACAATATAATTGATATTATTTAGATTATCAAATTATAAAAAAGTCTCCCTAATGCATTTGATAAAATATACAATACTCCTACATGATAAAAAGAAATGTCTAATAATCTTCACTATATATTGATGTGGCTATATAATAATGTAGACATTTAATTAATGTAAATAACTGTGGAAAACACTTGTAAACAAGAGTATCTACAATACAACACGTCTTGTATCTATTCAATGTAGTTCCTTGTGAAACGTTTTACTTCACATGAAATTGGGAATTGAGATTTGTAATGGAGCCTAGAAATTTAAAGACAATTTAGTTTTAACATGGCACCGATGCACCGTATCTTTCCTTTCATACATTAATAAAAAAAATATAGTTAACCAAAAAAATGATTAAAAAGAATTTACAAATAAATCAAATGAATGTTAAATACTTTAATAGGGTTTAGGGTTAAGGGTTTAGGGTTTAGGATCAAGGGTCCAAAGGATTTCCTCTAAAAAATTAATATAAAAGCTAATAACATAGTATGGTTCTACTAAAATTACAATAATGAAGGTTATCCAACAAATAATGGAGGTTATTATTGTTGCAGTTAAATCCAAACTTAAAGGCATTTTCAACATTTTACATGAAACACTACAACTGTACAAGATGTGTGTAAAAAAAAGCCAAAAAAAGAGCCATTTGACCAGTACACAAGTTTCATTTCAGTACAGCGGGTTGACATTTGTGCAGTGCTTTTAGGTTGCATTGTTTTCCCATTGGTACAAAATTATATAGTGGACAAATAGTAGTGGTAGATTCTAATTGGAATTGCTATTACCAGCTCTAGTAGGCTATCACAATCCCGGTCAGAGTAGCTATGAAGGACATTAACTGTAGGGGTTGGGTTTCTTAGCCCGATTCATGATCAACTTTTGTCCCTGATTCCCTACTGAATTAGTGACATGGTACTTGGTCCCACGCAATTAAATATATAACTAACATGTGTTTGCACTCATCAACGAATGCCATGTTTTCCCGCGTGGAACAACTCATCTCCCGCCACCTGATTTCCGCCACAAATCTGAGCATCAATAGATCCCCGCCATTCGGTGCGATGTTGACATTCATCTGTGAACGTAGATATCAGAGTTGGATGTGGATTGTTGTCCCTGGAGTCGAGTAATTCCACCCAAAATATGTCATCCTCTTTGTATTATGCGGCGCATCCAAAGACAAACAGTCCGGCAAGCGGAGTTGCCCCTATAATTCTATGATTAACAGTCATTCTAAAATAGCCGTTTGTACTCTTTCTACCTCTCCTTATCCAATGAAGTCGTTGGGGATGAATCATCACCAGTGTAGCAGTGTTGTGATTTCAGGCCCATGACTTTAATATTCCTCAATCTTCACCATTTGTACCTTTCTAACTCTAGCACTTGACACATGTATGCTGTCAGGATTCAATTAATTGGTGAATTTTTCATTTAGAATCTATTAGATTTCCAACTTTGTCCAATGTCTTACTCGGGGGGAGCACTCCCTTGTATATTTTGCATACACGTGCGATAATGACCTATTTATTTGGGGGGTTATTTACCTTGCAAAAAATATTATAAGTTGATGGTATTTTACATGTAAAAAGATTGAGAATATTATATGTGATGGTATTTTACATGTAAACATGTTTCACTTTTTAAAAATCCCCTATTTTACATGTACATTTTTTACAAAATTTATCTACAATGAATATATTGGACCCTATTTTTTATCGCACGTTGTTTCTAAAATTTTCGCCAGTGAACCCCCCGAGATGTCTTATCAACCCAAAAAGTCTAAACAAAGTATGAAGTAATTGTTTATTCTTTAGGGTTTAGAAGACCCATAGTTCAGAGGTTAGGGTTTAGAGTTTAGAGTTTAGGATTTAGGGTTAAAATGTCACACTGCAAAATACAAAGACGCATTTCAATACATGGTTCTTCTACAGTATAGTTACCGTACTTCAATAACGTCTTTGAGAAGACGATCAGTACACTACAGCTGTCACTAGGACATGGCTGCCACAATGAGTCCTCCAATACTTGGAATAGGTATCAGTTAGTCCCCTAAAACTGTAGTGTTTTAGCTTTGTTGGAGTAGATGTTTCCATTAGATGTTCAACCCTTGAAGGTCCAACCATACAATTTTTGCATGAAGTAAGTCACTAATCTCCGTTTTTTCATCCGTCATACATGCACTTTTTGTAGAGTAGATTATTTACTATAGATTTTTTGGGAACCAATTGAAAGGGGACGATTTGTGAAATTTTTATGCCTCATTTCATGTTGAAGTGATTCACCAAAAACATCTTAGTTCAAAAGTGGTCTTGAAAAAATCAACTTATAAAAGTAAGCAACCAAAAAATCTCTAGAAACCACTACACTTAGAGTATTGCATTTCAACCAATCACAACAATGTTCATCTATAAATAGTCAATATCCTATTTGTAATCAAATTACAAAAGAATTTTGAATATTAAATTTTAAATTTTATTTGGAAATATTGGTGATAGAAATCATAAATAGATCTAGCCGTATGAATAGAATCAAAAATTCATAATGTACAACTTTTAGTCAAATGTCAAGTTCAAAATAATGAAAATATCCCTCTTAGATGCATTTTATGATGCAACCTTTCTAAACGGCCCAATTTGAAGAGAAACGACCTAGATGTATGAGTTGAAGGCTTAAACAAAAAAAGGTGTCTAAAGGTGTCCAAAGATTCCTTAGAAACCTTGAATATCCCTCATATGCCTACCTAAATGAAAGAAACCTAAACCTATACTACTTGAAGTCGTTCAAATTCATCATGTAAACACATTGTTATAAAACAATTTGATAATTATTTTTCATGTGTCCAAAAAAGGCTTTGAAATGTCAAAAAGTAGCTCAAAAATTGTTCCAACTAGTGATTGGGCATTGGATGAAGGAGAAACAAATTAGTAATAAGTTTTAAAAGTTGTTGAAGGTTTACAAATTTAGAAAGAACTCTTTGTTTTTGGAAATGCAATGTTTTGACATTTTATTATTTAGAATAAGAACCCAAGCGGTGAACATAAGTACATTCCACCCTCTATAGAATAGCAAAAAAACATTTGTCTCCAAGTTTTAAAAGACATGTAGCATATTTTCTAAGAGTTTTGGGGGTTAGAAGGAAAATAAAGGGTGGAGAAAGGGAATCAAAGTGTGACCTCATCCATCCCCAATCTTTAATATTAAAGGTATGTATATTTAAAAATAATAAAATTTAAATTAAAACGTATCATTTTTTAATGAAGCAAGTCTGTTGTCCCCCACAGTCCACCCTATTTTTCTACACTCCGCGCTTTTTGTTGCCCCCGCCCCCTCCCCCAAAAGTCAACCATTTCTACTGCCCCATTGCTATTTCTCCCTCCAAAACACATTTCTCCTCATAACTTCCACATAGTGTCAGAATTCAAGAAAAAAATTCCCATTTTTGTGGCACATTAGGGAATCCACTTTTAATTTCCTCCAAATTTTGATTAAAAATGTGTTCACCAAAGCCTACCCGGTTCTTTAAATGTCATAGTTAGAACACTTGGTCCTTTAGAAGTTAATTATCACTCATATGACATTCTTGATCATCACTCATGTAACATTTTGAGAGTAATGTAACATTTTGAGAGTAATGTAACATTCTTGATCATTTACCCCCCCCCCCCCCCCCCCAAAAAAAAAAGAAGATGTCTTTGAGCCCATCATGCCTTAATACTCAATCGTTTCTCAATCTTATATTTTTTATATGTTTTAGTCAATGTAACATGTTCTCTTTCAAACTTCATAGTAAGCATGAATCTCTTTTTAATTTATTTTTGTTCTATTCTAATGACGTATAGATACTTTAAATATGAATTACGTATTTTTTGGCATTTACGAAACCTCAAATAAAATACTTAAAAATAAAATACACAGGATAAAATCCAAAAAAAAAGTAGAAAAAATACCTCGAAGTTATGTTTGTACATCTTTGAATTCTTTCATCCGCTTGTCCCCCTTAAGAACCCTTTCAACAACCCTCATTTGTGGCGGCTAGCCGTCACTAACCTTAACTCTTCCTAGCTAAACAATCCTAACTCTTGACGGCGAGCAGCCACTAATTCTATTTCTCCTTGTAACAACTCTAACTCTTAATAGCTAGCCGCGAATAATCCTAACTCTCTCTCTCCTAACAACCCTAACTTTTGACGGCTAGCTGCCCTTACCCTTGCTCTCCTCCTAAACCCTCACTCAAACTGGAACGTCGTAGCCGAGAAAGGGAGCTCTAGATTTATTTAGAGATTTTTACGTTCTTTCCAAATAGAAATAAAAACGATATTCATAATTTAAAATAACCAATAATTTCTTTTACAAATAAATAAATATTAATTAGATAAATAAATAAATAAAATAGTTTTCATAATCTGAGATATCCACCCAAAAAACATTTGCAAATCTTTCATAAATTTTCATTTAATATTTATATATTTATATATAAAAGTAAAATTAAAATGTGACAAAAAAGTACATGAGATACGTTTATTGGCATATTTATTTAGTGCCCAAGGAGAATTGATATCTCACTTTACCACAATTTGTTCATTGAAGGTGAAGAGAAATAAGTATCCCTTGACACTACTGATAGGAGTTAACCACTTGTCATTCCTACTTTCATTGAGAGTACTTTGTTCTTTCCAAGTAATAAGAGTGATGTGAGGCGGCATGCCATGTTTATTATAAAGTTGCTATATGTCATTGGAAGACTACATGCATTTTTTTTCTTATGAGGACAATGTATTTTCCTAAAATTAAATAGTGTCCCGGTTTATAAACAGTGTCATGTCGGGACACTAAATATGTTACATAGTGTAGTGAAAAGATATTAATTAATTCTAAATGGAATTGGCCAGTGCACTTATGATATATATAGACATGACTAGAACCCTATGGTGAAGAAGAGAGTTGTAGATTTATTTGGAGAGCTTTACAATTAAAATATTCAATAAATAAGTTAATAAAGCTTACAAATTGTCAAATTGTAATTTTTTTTTAATTTTAAAATCACATAAACAAATAATTTTTTTTGAATAAAAATAAAAATGATCTCTATAATCTAAAAGATCCTCCAAAAAAAATACAAACAAATGAATAATATTTATAAATGCATAAACAATTTAAAAAATGTTTCCATAATCTATAATATGAGAAAAAATTACAAATAAATCAAAATTGTGGAGAAGGGAAGAAACATCTATACATTAACTCCTAAATGCCCACAATCCTCTCTATATTTGGAGAATTGCAAAGATGCTGATTATAGAATGCAATTAAAAGGGATATTTTGAACTTGATGTATGAATAAAATTTGTACATTATGAATTTTAGATTCTATCGATGTAGTTAGATCTATCATTGCTATCAACAATATTTTTGTATAAAACTTGAAACTTACAATCCAAAATTCTTTAATAATTTGATTGTGTATAAGATATTGACACTTTTTAGATGAAATTTGTTGTGATAGGTGGAAATGTAACACTTTGAGTGTGGTGATTTTTGGAGATTTTTCGGTTTCTTAATTTTATAAATTAATTTTTTCACTTACAACACTTTTGAACTAAGATCTTAGAATTTTTTGGTGAATGACTCCAACATGAAATGAAGCATAAAAATTTCACAGATAGAAGTTTTGTTTACCTTTTTTGAAAGAAGTTAGACTAGACATAGAATGGAAGGTCTTAGTAAATTCAATTTTGATTTTCTTCCTAATTGAGCTTTATTTATGTGACGGTAACATCTGAAGAAATTCATGTGAAAAAATGGATGAAAAACATTACCGCAAATGAAATGATGTATATCGATTCTGTACATCGTCCAAAAAATAGACGCTCTAATACCCATGTGGCCATGTTAAAGAAGAAGCCATTGCACACAACCCTAGGCTTTGGTCTCTGTGCCAAATCGCATGCAGTAAAGGCTTTGGTCTCTGTGCCAAATTGCATACACTTGAGGTAGGTAAAGGCCTAAACTTCATCCCTCACTTGTAAACAACCACAGAGTTGGCACACACAAGGACTCTCGCCTCGACACTTCTTTAATTTTGTGATCAATTACTTCTGTAGGTGTTCCTTTTGCACAAATTCAGTCTTCTTTACTAAGTCTATAGTTGAAGTGCGCTTCCTAACTCCCCATGTGCACCAAATCCTAATATAGAGTGTTTGTATCTTGTTGTAGGGCGATGATGGTGCTCGAAGATGTCACCAACTTCAGGGCACGACAAGAAGTCTATACTACAAGCACCATCTTGCCTTCACAGTATCGACCGCTCATTGAGAGGGGGAAATCCCTTGCAAGTCAGACGCCTCGCTATGAATTTCCTGCAAAGCGTAAAGCAGGAGCAACAAACATAGATCTCTGGCTCGATGGGAGCGTTTATCCCACGAATCCGGTCATCCAATTGCCACCTCCATTTCGGGACATGAAGAGTATGCTCTGTTTTATTGGAGATGGCCTGAACAGCCTCTTTGGGTATGTGACAGCACTCCAGAGTGCTCATGAGAATGGGTTACAATGTACTCGATTAGCTAAGTTTCTTGCACAAGGAGAGAATTCAAGGCGTATTCTATAGTTAGAATTGACCCATATGAGGGACTCTTTCATAGGCATTTACAATGAAGACCGGCAGAGGTATGAATTGCATGTGGCGGAAATTCAATTACGCGCGCACGAGGTTGAATTACAACATCAACTACAGCTACGGGCTCTTCGGGCTGACGTTGCTGAGCACATTGCAGACAAACATCGCCACCAAAACGAGGCATCGACAGAAATGAAGGCATTGCTTGCGCGAGGGGCAGAGGAGGTTATACGCCTTCACACAAATTACAAGTCTCACATTGCGGATTTGAATCTACAACTCTTTACTGCCAGAAACGAATTATCCAAAAGCACGCGAAAATGCGAGAGACTCACCCGTTCACCATTTGGTAGAACAAGCTCCCGCCCAAAGAAGGATCTCTCAGATTTGTCAAAAACTGGAGGCTATACCCGAAGAAAGAAGGCCCAGATCAGGTAAATGCGGCTTTACAACTTTCTTTGCTATTTATTTCCAATTTCTTAAGTACTTTCTTTCTACAATACCCCCTTTGCTTGTGGATTGAATTGCGCCACTCACCCAAAAAATCTTCGTCTCCTTGCAGGGAACTGGTCCAACCGAGTACAGTAGAGGCGATTCGCAACTTAGCGACAGGGTCAAGGAAGCGGCTTTGTGGGTCGCCAACTAAACACTCCAAAACAGGGATGGCGTTGGCATCAATTCTTTCCCGCGGTGAAGCCGCTGCAGTGATGGAGGATCCAAAATTTAGAACAGTGGCTTGCAATGTCACAAATGGTCATCTGCAATCTATGGGTGAATCTGTCAATCGCAAAGTTATTCTTGGGACTCTAGATAGGTCAGGGATACCCCACAGGGGTTGGGATGCAATCTTCAAGATCATGAAGAATGGCCTACGTCGTGTTGATAAAAACCTTAACTTCAAGTCCATGCCAAATCCCTTCCAGGTGCGAACTAAAGTATTTTCCTTCAACTCATTGTCAAATCTAAAACCAACCACGTAATTTTGAAAGAAACCCTCACCATTTTTGTTGAATCAGTAAGCATAGATGTATCCTTGATTTACTTTCATTTTTGCATGCTAGAGTGAAATTTTGAATTGTGCCCTTTGTGCCTCCAGATTTCCCTATTACGGACTGAGATGAATGGTAACCTAAAGAAATACATAGGAGACTACTATCATATTAACAACTCCTGGGTTGTCCCGTTGAAACTGGGTGACGACCCCAAAAAGCGTACAACCCCCACCCATATACATTTTGACGAGACAAACAATTTGTTTGTTGATGTTGAGATGGTGCAACGGTCTATGGTCAAGTTCTACGAGTTCACTACAGAAGGTATGGCACACTACTATTATTTGTATTTGAGATTTTTAAAAGATAAACACATTTATTTGCTCCTTGAATTTGTGAGTCAAAGCCAATGATTGATGTTTGTATGTTGTGTGTAGAGCTGAACGACAAATCTTTGATATTTGTCCTCAAGATGGACGAGGCGGAGATTGTAAAGGGGCAAAAGCAAGAGCGAATCTCGATTACGCTCATGTATCGTGCATTGGGGTACCCTGCAATGTCCAAGAAGGATCCTAAATTCTTTGCAGTACAAGGTCAAGGTAATGTATGGCCGATTGGTACATTCCAAGTTGTAAAGGAATCTCATGAGTGCCTGAATTGGGTGTTGGGCCAAACCGATATCCCTTCCATCATTGCTGCCCAAAATGGCGGTAGAAAACTATTTGTTGAAAACATAGGAGAATCTACAGTAGAGTGGCACTTAGCATGCGATATGAAGACCATCAAGTGTTTGTACGGTTTTTCTCACGGACCCACTACTCAACATTCTTGCATTTATTGTTACTGTGAGAGATCGAAACCCGTTAGTTTAACAACAACAGAGGCAACAAATCCTAACTTGACTAAACGTCGTTGGAATGGTGGAGTTTTCTCTTCATCGATCACTGCCAAGCGTGTTAGGGGGCCAAGAGGTGGACCGGATGGGAAGGCAAAATGGGCCCCTATTTTAGACATCCCAATGACACGAGTACACTTTTGCATTTTACATGCTCAGTGCAGGATTGTAGAAAAAATTATTCATTTGCAGGTATGCTATGTGTGGATGATTAAAGATGTGACAGAAAGGAAGGAGGCAGTGGCAGAAATGGAAGCATGCCTTTTCAAAGTAGGGCTTGGTGGCGGTACGGTCGTCTTTACAAGAGACGCTAGACTGTCTGGTGCAAATTCAGACATTCCATTTAAGTTGAGTTTTAACGGTGCAAAGTGCAAGAAGATGTTCAAGAAAGGTTCCTCAGAAAGATTTGATACTGTTTGGAAGGAGATATGTGAGGCTGAAAGGAATATTACAAATCGAGGACAAGGCAAAGAGGACCGCCAGAAGATGTGGGCAGCCTTTGAGAAGCTACAAGTCTACTTTACGTGTCTGAATCTAAGCCCAAGGCAACGTCGTGAGTACAAAGCTACCCTTGAAAAGTGGGGAAAGGCATACGTGAAGGCTTTTGGAGAGGGTGTAGTTACACATTATGTGGTAAGCACATACTACACTCTTTCATAACCATTCTAGTTTCATGAATCAGAGTCTACTCCAGTACGGCTATATCATGTCTCTAATTTGGTTCTTTGCTCACTGTAACAGCACGTCATGATAAAACATTCTAGTTGGTTTATCAACGAGTATGGCAGCACTGCTGTTTGGTCGACACAGGCAATGGAGAAATCGCACTACAAGTGTAAAACAGCCTTCCACCATCACACGCAACATGGAGGTGGAGTAGAACGTCATTCAGCAATCATTCAAACATTTGAATGGTGGTACAGAGTAATACAGCATAGAGAGAACGACAAAGAGTTGGCTCAGTTGCAAGAACCGAGTAGAGTTGCAGTAGAGGCTTTGAAAGATAGTAGAAGACAATTACAACTCTCATCTTCTGCACGTGAAAAGCATGCAGCTTGGCGAGCCAAATGTCGACGAGATAAGAGCCGTTGGATCCCTGCTACACCTTTGATGGATGATGAGCATGACGCCTAACAGGATGACACTGTGCCACCTATGACAAACGAACCACATACAATTCTTGTCATTCCAGATTCAGAGAGCCAACAGGATTTATGGTCCTACTAAAGCACCTAGTAGCCTTTAGATTTTTTTTTAGCTCTGGCATTATTTCTCTGCACAGCGGCATTGACTTTTGTAATGTCCAGGGGCTTAATGACATACTCATACTAGATTCCAGTAGCCGGCCTGCAAGTGTGAATGTGTATTACTGTTTGGTATGCTTGAAACATGCACTACGTGCAGTGTTGTAAACCATAAAATACAGACCGAAGGATATGTAGTAAAAGCTGATAAACGGAAATGTCAGTGTCTGTGGTACTAAATCCTTTGTAAACCCAACAATAAAATAAACAAGAAACTAGCATCTCAAAAAGTACAGGACCAGTTTCTTCAAATCAACATCTTACACGTCCATGGCCACTTCTGACAAGGGGTTCAGCAGAAATAGGATGCTAGGAACTTTACAAGCCTGAAGTACAGCAAGATAGGTCAATCCTAGGAGTCTTTGTAGGCAAGGATAGGGGGCTCTTTGAGGGTCGATTATTTTGCTAATGATGGTATTGCCCAATTGATGGGAGTGAAGGAGCAATACAAAGGGAAGCTATCTGCAACCGCACGATACGTTCTTTGTGCTCATATCAATAATAGGGTAACTGTTGATTTCCATGTTTGCCCTGAGATGATTCCGATGCGCTAGAACACACATCTCTGAAAATTGTTACAAAGTTTCAAAGTTCTCATAGGGTTAGTGAGTAAATTCTTATATTGTGAAAGTTTCACATTCACTAGGCTCTACATAACCTTCTGCTTGTCAGGAACATTTAAGGATGTGATCACAGGGACACATTTAGTATAGAGCTGGGTTCCTCAGTTTTTTCCCTTTTTACTGTACACTCCGCTACGAGTGTGAAATCTTTGTAAGAAAGTGCAATCAGTTCTCTGATTTGAGAGGCCCTACTTGCAAGTATGGGCCGGGATCAGACTCTACTTACTGTTGTTTTTCAATGGTTGTGATGGACAGGAGGTGGTGCCAAAACGCATGAGCCAGATGGAATTATACATTCAAGTGTATGGACTTTGCAGAGTTGGCAAAGATCACCTCTGCAGATGCTAATCAGTCCCATGCAACATGCGTGGACACCTCTCAGCCGATTTAATATCCAAATGACGCTTCTCACAGGCACTCTCCGCAATCACTATTCCAGTAGTTGTAAGCTGCTTTTGATGAGTGAAATCTTCGTTGTTCAATGACTTTATCTAAGAGAGCCTTGTATGAGTGATTCCATGTCCTTGCTCGTCCTGTGCAGACTTAGTGGCCTAGGGGAGCGGTGCCATTGCCACGCGGGAGAACCCCAGGTGCTCTTCTTGAACCAAAGATTAGGAGGGTTTAACATGAAAAATACAATCAATTATATTGTAGTAAATATAATTCAGAGCATACCGTGCAACAATGGTATACCAGAATCAGCGAAGAACAGTGCATGTGGTGGCCAAGATACATGGAACTCTAAAGAAAAAGAAGTCTACATAGGACCGACCGAACTTGCCAAAAACTAATGTCCATGAGGCCCTTCTTGGTCCGTTAGGAGATAACAACCCATTCAAGGTATAGGGAACATGGAGTCATTTTTTTTTCGTTGTGAACATTTTCTTGTAGCATTCCATTTTAAATAGAGAAAACTAATTGCCCCTTTCTGTTTTTCAGGATGACCGTGCATTTGCTGCAGGTCCCAACGCTCCGTGTATGCCTGCAACAAAGAAGTGGGAGCGCAGCTACTCCAACGCCTTCTATACCAATCCCCTACAGATGCCGATTCCGAGCATTGCAGGTGAGATCCTTTTGGGCGTCTACAAAAAACAAATAAAACGCTGAACCTGTCGAGGATTTCTGGTTTGAAAATGAAAATTTCACACTCTGTAAAACATACTTGGGAGAAGATGAAATACCCTATCACCGGAATTGGTCTCGGTTTCCTCCATGCACTGGTCAAAACACACACAAGATTGAATAAAAGGAAATCTATATGGAACGTACTCTAATCTGCTACACCCTCCGTCCTAAAATTATTGTCATACAAATTTGTTTGATAGTTCTTTGAGCCAATTTCATGATCATTTTGTAAGAAACATGATTAAAAAAGGTTCCAAATTATGTCACAAGTGATTGCAGAACATTGCATGTGTTCATTGCAACCCCCTTAAAATTAGCCACAAGGAAGTATTTTTTTGACCTACTTAAAAAAAGCACTTTCAAATCATGACTTTCAAACATCACAATAATTTTGGGACAAAGGGAGTATAAAATATATGTTTCCAAGTTCGGGATTCTAGGTCCAACTGTGACAGTGCCATGAGATTACTGATGATTCAAACCACTTGCAACTTGGGATTGACGCTCGGCATTTGCATGTTGCAGGTCACTCCGAACTACATCCAGATCATCTGGTTTCAAATGTTTGATGCAGGGATGACCTAGAAGCCCAGAAGGAGCATCCCGTGGATTGCTTGCATGATGTTAAATGGATGAACAGAAGCAGCGTGTGGGGTGATGGCAGCTTTGAACAGGTGCACTATCTCTTCTTCAAATAGCTTTGGTTTCCGTAGAACAAATAGAAGTGGGTTGGATTATCATTTTTAGATGGTACACGGTAATGTACTTATGACTAGTATCGCGCTCTTTTGTAATGGTCTAGCTACAACAAAGTTTGCGCTGAAAGTAGCAAGTAAACACGGCAGAGAGTGACAGTAGCTAATAATCAAGTGTTGGTCTTTGCAATTTCCCTTTAGCATATAGGACCTGCGCATAGCAAGTGAAGCTAGCGTATATGCATCTGTGTTTACCTCCAAACACCCTGTACACATTGTACTGCAATTGGTAAGGAGAATGATCGTACCTAAGAACCTGTAATGTCCCCGTTGCAACACGTTGGAATTGTCAATTTATATCTCTTGTACCCTAAACCCTTAAAACCACATAGCTCTCATGCAATTCAAACGACGCTAGTGCTTTGAGGGACCATGAATTCGAGTGACAGTCGGATTGGATTGTCACTCAAATTTGGGCGACAGTCGACTCGAATTCGGGCGACAATCCAATTGGATTGTCGCTCAAATTCAGGTGACAGTCGAATGGAATTGTCACTCGAATTCAAGTGACAGTTGGATTGGATTGTCGCTTGAATTCGGGCGACAATCCCATCGGATCGTCGCTCAAATTCAAGTGACACTCAAATCGGATTGTCACCCGAATTCGAGTGACAGTCGGATTGGATTGTCGCTCGAATTCAGGCGACAGTCAAATTGGATTGTCGCCCAAATTTAGGTGACACACGAATTGCGATTGACGCTCAAATTTTTTTGTGCGTGAAATTCGAGCGTCGCTCAAATTCGGGTGACACTTGAATCGGATTGTTGCCCGAATTGGGTGACGCTCGAATACGGGTGACAATCAAATTCACGCAACACTCAAAGTTGCTTGTCACTCCAATGTGATTGTCACTCCAATCCGAGTGGCACCCAAATTTGGGTTGCCTTACAGTCAAATTTGGGTGACTATCAAATTTCACCAGCGCGCTTGAGTGACCCCCCAATTCGACTGTCACCTAATTCTCGTGACAAGTTCTTCTAGGCAACACTTGAATTTGAGCGACACTCCAATTTGCAGGTCACTTAAAATGCAGTGTTACTCGATCGCTTTCAAACGGTATGTGACACGCCTTGAAATTCTTAAAGTCGGAGTCGCAATTCCACAAACAAAATCTGCTGCCGCGTCGCAACTGCAGATTTTGTTTGTGGAATTGCGACTGCGATTTTAAGAATTTCTAGGCGTGTCACATACCCTTTGAAAGGTCTTTTGAATACCTTTCCAACGGTATGTCACACGCCTTGAAATTCCTAAAATCGCAGTCGCAATTTCACAAAAAAAATCTGCAGTTGCGACGCGGTAGCAGATCAGGTCGCGAGCTGAAAAGAACAGCAGCCGCTTGTCGCTGCAATTTTGTTTTACAATCATGGCACACCCTAAACCCACACATCAGTTTAGAGCAATGCAATAGGAAAATCGAGCGACTGTTGCTCAAAATCGGGTGCCAACAGGGAACAAACGAATCGCGAAAAAGGTGGTCAAAAGTACCGCAATAGGAAAACGACTGCGGTACTTTTCGACCATGTTTTCTACTAGTGATGCGATTGCAAAGGGCAACAAGGCGTCAAAAGACAAGAAGAAGTGCATTACAGCGAAGGGCAATACGAAAAAGGGCAACCAATCAACTACAACAAAGAATGGAAAAGCACTTACCAGAACGGCCGCGGCAACACAAGAAAGTGCATGTGGAGACAAGGCAACGGGCAGAGTGGCCATAGCAGAGACGTCAACAACTGCACAAGAAAATTCCAATGAGCCGGCGGTCAAGACCAAGACAGCAAAAAAGACGGCAGTTGAGGCGTGGACAAGGGCGGAGCCGACAATGTAAATAGCAATGGCAGGAGCTACAAAGATTGCGAGAGAAACAAGACCGAGCATTGCAGAAGGAAGCGAGGCTGCGAAGGAGACAAGGTTGGGAGCTGCGGCAGTGAAAACAAGGCTAGATGGTTTGAGGTGAACAACTACAACACCGAAGGAGCACAGAGTGGCAAAAGAGGAAGCAACAGCAGACTCGCGAGCTGCGAGAGTGAAGCATGCTATAGAGAAGAGGTGAAGTGTAGAGAGTACGGGAAGGACCAACACTTTATAGAAGCAGGGAAAGGAAGAACGGCCAACTACAACAGTAGAAGCCCAAGTCTCCTTGCAATGGCTTCAACGAGCGGGGCTAGGATCAATGAGGATGGAGCAGTCAACATGGATAAGGAGTGGGACTCCTCTATGACAACAAGTCTAAAGCGCATATTGGAGAAGAAGTAGGCCAACAAAGGAGCGCAATGGGGGACAACGAAAATAGAAAAACCAAAAGTACTCCTATACATGCCAATAGCACCGTCTCCATTCCTCCCATCCCTCCTATCCTTCCCTCAACCTATCTTGGGCATAATATGGAAGAAATGGCTAAAGATAAGAACATGAATGACATAACTAACAGTAGCCCGGTTAAGGTTATTATTGAGCCGTGAAAGCCTAATTTTTGGTTAGACTTTGAATTCATGGAGTTGGTAGGCCATGAAAATGGAGATGATGCCATTTTTATGGATGAGTCCTTAGAAGACATGACCACTAGAGGTATGCTTCCAGTAAATGCCAAAGAAGCACGCCATGCTATAGTAGCATTCCCACAAACACCCCACATCCTCTACCCTATAGATAGAGAAGATGGGATTTTGGAACAACACTATAATCTAACCCAAATTCCTTTTGATATCCCCGTTAATCCCAGTATGGGATTAGCCCTTGATTTCCAAGTTGAAATCCACTTTAAAGTAGATATTAACAACCCCTTCCTCCATGATGACAATATAGCCAAGGTCACTAAAAGATTAATAGACATATACATCCCTCTTGGCACGAACATTATTGATCCAATAGCGGTGCTTTGTTTTAGCAACAAGAGGGGTGGCTAAAGTGGGCTTTCAAACGGTGTAATCAAATTACACCTTCCAAACCCTAAAATTGATGGTATAAATATGCTCAAAGGGTTGTGCCCTTTTATCTTAGAGTTGGATATAGTTAATGGTTACTCAAAGACACCTTGCCCAAAAATACTTTTGGGTAAAGTGTACAAGAGTTTTCATAGTGTTGCTAGGAACACTAACCTTTCCGTGAAGATTAAAAGTGACAACCTAGTAGATTTGACCACTAGTGCCCTCTTCTATGATGTTTTAAGAAATAGTTTTCTTAAGAAGCAAGACTTTGAGATAGTGGATGTCCAAAAGAACACAATTGATAGTCATGCCTTCATCATGGCGCCTACTCCAAAGCAAGCGGAGAAGATTAAGCTTCACCACGTAGAGGCTAATGAAGAGATCATTTTGCCTCAAAAGAAATTTAGCCAAACACCTTGTATTACACCCGAGGCTAAGGCTAAAAAGGATGCTTTATTTTTTACACTCTCTCACTTACCCATTTTAATGTCGGTGGTTGATACCATAGAAGCCATTATCAAAATCATGGTAAACAAGAATGTGGCTTCCATATGGGTCCATAGGAAAGTAGAAACTAGTCACAATGGGAGTGCAATGCACAAATCCCATTGTGTATACATCATTTGTCAAAAAAGCTCATGTGATTGGAAGACACTATGTGGATTTTGCACCACATAGTAAAAAATTAGATGGATTAGACTCACCTTCCAAGGAGCAAGTAGACAGAAATGGGGCTTCAATGACATAAAAGCGGCACTAGTCAACACCGTAGCCACATTGGTGACAACAACACCCACTATCACGAAGGAGAATTTGTTAACAATTATGGAGGAGAGCAACAAGACAATGAGAGAAGAAAACAAGTAAATAAAAGAAGAAATTGAGAAGACAATGGAGTAGAAGATGTATGAAGAAAGATTCATCAACAACGCTAAATATGATGAACTACAAGAAAAGATTGACAACATCCATGAGATACTCATGCTAGCAGTCATAGGTATCTAAAAAATCAGCAGTAAGACTTCAAGACCTACTTTAGAATACCAAAAAAACGTAGATTGATCAAAGACTACAAGATACAATACATAGTATACATATTTTACTTATACTATACCAATATTTTATTAGATACTAGTTACATGTACTGTATTAGGTACATGTATAGTATACAAGTAGTATATATTTTAGAATACATACACGTATATATACGCTGGAACATAGAGTATGGTATATTGTATATCAAAAAAATACCAAAAAATACTTTCACGAATAGAGTATCTATATACAAATACTATATTGTATTATTATACCCAAAAAATACAATAAAATGGTATATACCAATACCAAATACAAAATACAGACTTGTGCAAAATACAAATACAACAATATACTTATACCAAAAAACTCATACAATACCAAAATACAAATACTTCTCTACAACAAACAAAGAACATACTACAAATACTCTAATATATACACAAAATTTTACAAAAAGAAAAAGAAAAACAACAAAACAAAACTAAATACCAAAAGAAACAACATTACAACCAAAAAACACAACAAATTACTCTCAAATACCACATATGAAGCTCTACACACAAAAACACATAAAGATAACACACCAAAAAATCACATAAATAAAACCTCAAAAATCAATTCCAAAATTCAAACCCACACACCAAAAACATCAACAAAAGAATGTACATCAAAACATGCATCAAAAAGCTTGACACAACTAATTATACCTATACAAAAGAACACTAAAACCAGTCTAAAACACATAAAATAAACCCACAAAATAAACAATATACTACATAAAACCAATATAATCTACAACAACTCTTCAAAAGAAAATTAAACAGAACACCCTAAAAAACTTAGAGCATAAAACTTTTTTCAAAAACAATATAGATAGACATGAGCATCAACAATGGACTCGGCCTACCGGTCTCGTCCAAAATAAACAAACAAAAAAGAAAAAAGAAAA
This sequence comes from Pohlia nutans, assembly GCA_022496805.1. Lineage (NCBI taxonomy): Eukaryota > Viridiplantae > Streptophyta > Bryopsida > Bryales > Mniaceae > Pohlia > Pohlia nutans. The sequence goes on along the minus strand of CM040106.1, from coordinate 3,127,424 downwards.
ATAGCACAAAAATCTCTTCTAAAAAGAAATTTTTTACACCAAATATTACTATTATGCGGGGACATCGATACCAACCCCGGGCCCATGCCCGACCTACTAAAAACACATCCACCTACACATAAAAGAACATCCAAAACATACTTTATACCAAGCACGATTAAATTACAACCAGAATACCAACACTTAACAAAACAATTTTCACCCACTCTAAATTTAACACATCCAAATCTGCGGAAGCTAGTAATGACTATTCACACATATCAAAATATATTTACCACAATCAACATCATCTTTCACTAAGAATACTATATGCACTCATCATCACAATCAGTCCATCAAAAGAAACATGTGACCAACTCGTAATTCCAAACCCTAATTGGACAACATTACTACTAGAAAAAATGTCCATACTACAAAACCCACCTGAAAGACATATCTCAATTACACATCCGTACACTCAATTCACAAATAGTAATAAAACTTAATAAATCCACCGAACACCATTCACAAAGAAATTTATACTTTTATTCATCAACACAATGGGTCAATAACTCTCTTAACCATGATTGATGAATTCCCATTCTTTTCTATCAACTTGTTAGAAGAAATCTTAAAAATACATGAACCATTACATGAATATACTCATCCCCAGTACTTCCAAACATACCCACAATACAACCACAAGAAATATATACAACAAACCATAATACGAGATTTATTACATGGAATGCCTCATCACTAAATACGGCCCTTCCAAACTTACATGAACTAATTTCCAACACACTTGATCAACTGACTATCATCACAATACAAGAAACTAAATTAACCGCTACAAAATCCACCAAATATTTACAAAACCTATTCCCAACATACAAATTAATTTTTAATAACACACATGCCTTAACCAGATGCATGCAACAGAGAATGCCATACATACCCGCAAGAGGACGTCTCCTCACACTAATACACCAAAAATATGCATACCCCGGCAATATCAACTATTTAAATCCCAACTCCTAAACAAATATCAATCTCTCTACAAATAATAAAAATTCATAATAAACCACTACAAACTTAGTTAATTATCAACATGTACATGCCGTCACATGTAGATGACATACAATATATACCAATGATCCATCAAACATAATACAACAAATCAATGCACACCCAAATATCACATTATGCGGTGACTTTAATAGAGATATAGCACTTATAAGACGAAAATAAGAAACCGACACAACCCCACCACAAACAAAAGACATAGAATGGAAAACATTTACAAATAATCTCCAATTAGAATACATCCCAACAAATTGCTCATTCATCAGACAAGGGCGACAAAACTATAACCAAACTAGCCTAATTGATAGATACTACATCAAAACACCAGATAATACTTTATACACATCAACTACAGATAATGATTACAACCTTGATTCAGACCACTGGCCAGTAACTATACATACCACCAAACACCTTACTAGCAAGACCCATACCAATAACAAATAAAACAATGAGAATTCTAAACCCTTTACTACAAGAAAATATAGAAAAATTCAAAATAGAATTTTGTGAAGAAAATGCACTGCAAATAAATGAATTCACCACAACACTATTAAATGACCAACTAACAAACAACCAGTAGCAAACAACCTGTACAAAGCTAGATCACATAATACAAAAATATCGGATAGAATACAAGAAACTTGCAGTGCACTACCACTTCCAACATTAACAAATCGCACTTCCCAACAAGGAGGCTTCCTACCAAGAAAACTACAAAAAACATGGAAAAATCACCTATCTACCTATCACCTAATTAGAAAAGCAATATACATAACAAAAAACATACAAAACTGGCAAACACATCCAATAATTGAAGAATTAAAAACTCATACTAATGTCAACATTTCACCATTTCCAACTCAAGAACAAAATCAACAAGAATGGATCCAATGACTAGTAGAAATAGCAAAGACAGCAAAAATACAAGCACGTAAAATCACCACAAAATATACTCAAAACCGTATTAAAAAGACAATATCAAAATACAGACAACTATATGAAAAAGTCCTAAAAAAGTAAACAAAAAAGTCTTCAAAACCAAGACACGCCTCTAGTAGACTACATTATGGATAGAAACAATAATATACTATCCAGTCCAGAAGGCATAGCAAAAGAAATCCACATACAACAATCAATTAACAACAGGCCTACAGTACCAACATGCTACTACACTAAATAGGTAGATTAGTGTTAGATAATTATAAGATTTGAAAATATTACAGATTTTAACTCGACAAAAAAAATTACCAAAGACATTAATTCCAATACTATTGAAAGATCCCCATCTTGACCAATATAGAGGGTAAAAAAATTGGTCAACAGTAAAAACTTACAACATGTTTATGTAAATTAGTGTATCTAACATTATGATACCTAATTAGTGTACCAACCTGAACACCCACCACAATGGATTTGCAAAGTTAGACAATATCCATGGCACGACCTTAATGGATTTGTGATAGGAAAAAGAAATAACCCACAAATCCCATTTTATAAACACTTAGATGAAGAAACATATGACATGTGTCTCAAGCACTCATCTAACAACAAAATTCTAGGTCAAGATAAAATCCCCAACTCAATACTAAAGAATATGCCCGAAAACTTTCAAAACTACTATTCCTATCCTTCATACACTGCTACAAACAAAAGCAAATCCCAGCCTCATGGAAAATAAGCCTAACCATACTACTTTACAAGAAAGGAGATCCATCACAACTGCCAAACCACAGACCAATTGCACTTGCAAACACAATATAAATTTTTTTTACCCATACACTAACATATATTCTATCAACATACAGTGAAAAATACCAAATATTACACGACAGCCAAGAAGGATTCAGAGCAGAAAGAAGTACAACGAGACAACTCCAACTCCTTATTGCAGCATCAGAAGACACAAAATTTACAAATCAAGACATATATCTACTCTACATAGATTTCAAAAACGCATTTGATTCATTAGATCATAGATAGATAGAAACACCGACCCAAAGAAAGGGCCGGCATGAATAAAGTGTCCGTTCGTAATGCCAATGACCCGATGTCCACCGGACAAAGGAACATTGGAACAATACTACTCTCCTCTTTCGAGGATGGACACTATAGTAACCAAAACAAAGTAACAATAACGGTAAAAGAGGAGAGAAGCGAAGTATTGGTGGTTAAAAAAAGAGATTAAATTAAAAAATTCCGCGTTTTCCGTGACCTAGGGTTGGCACGTGCGGATCCTCTTTTGTCCTCACATTAAGTGACTCTTCAAGAGAACATTTATATATTCTTCTATCCTCCCAAGGCTGCCTAATATATTCTCGAGGCGACCGTGAGAGGGTACGGAAGAACATATTGATGTTCTCTTGAGGGATGTAGGATAGAGGATGCATTGCCCCGAACCCTTAGCCCATTCGCCACGTCCCAAAAAACATTTTTTTTTTTTTGCGTGGCGGATGGGCTGAGGGTACACACTAGGGTGACGGAGTACATATACCTTAAAAAATAATAATAAAAAAATAAAAATAAAAATATGGTGTGGCGGAAGGACTAAAGATACATGGCATTTCAATGTTCTTTTAAAAGATGTAGGAAGGAACTACACACCCTTATGGGCTTTTAATACACAAAAAAGAAATTATAAAAAGGAAATAAGGAAACAAATTCATGTCTTCTTCTATACACCTTGGCAGGGTTATTATAGTGTTTTAATCTCTAAACGTCCCATCGTCCAAAAACTAGATAACAAACAGATTCAAATCATTGCAACTTTCTCATACAATCTCGGATGACTTTCATCCGCTCCACCTTTGTAGTCCTATTAAATTATCTACTAATTGCAATAAATCTCTTGTAATAGGGAGTTGTTCATATTATTGAAGAGGCCTTCAACTACAAGTATGTCAAATATGTTGGGTAGATTTTATGCTTCCAATGGTCCTCTCATGTACACCTCATGTACATCTGAGCCATGTTATTATTTATTTTTAAGGCTAGCATCTACTCGTATTCAAAGGGTTAGTACGTTTAGGGGTTTATCTATTGATAATTTGTAATAGTTTTTAAATAGTTAAGCTTACAATTTTAAAAATAAATGAAGTTCAAATTTTGGTTTTGAAAAATTTGAAATATTAGTTTTTTATTGCAATATACTATAAGTTTTAACAAAAAAAGAAATCAATGTCTTCTTTGTCTTTATTTTTGATAAATTTTCTTTTTTTCAGCAGAATTAGGTCCCAAAATGATTGCACTTGGCCAAGTGCAGAAATAGAGAATTGCATGTTACCTTCTAATTTCATTTTTCTCTTCTCATAGTGTATATAACTCAAAAATAGTTTGTTTTATTTCAAGTTTTCAATTCAAACTAGAATAATCATAAATGTGAATACAATGCAATATGAACAAATTTTAAATATGTATACTTTTTGTAGAAGATAGATAGATAGAAACACCGACCCAAAGAAAGGGCCGGCGTGAATAAAGTGTCCGTTTGTAATGTCAATGACCCGTTGCCCACATGACAAAGGGACATTAGAACAATACTACTCTCCTCTTTCGAGGATGGACACTATAGTAACCAAAACAAAGTAACAGTAACGATAACAGAGGCAAAAAGCGAAGTACTGTTTGGATGAGTGCTGGTTTGTATAAAGGTATGCCTAGTGTTAAGTTTTATCGCCAAGTCATGAGTTCTTTGGTTGGTTGGGGAAGGGCGTTGTATCACATTTATGTGGTCCGGGTTCGAAACCAATAGGGCTCGTTGAGCAGTGGTGTGGTACACATGGTTTGGTGCTGCTAGTGAGTTGTCATCGCAAAGTTGTACCAACCAACCGGCCCTTCCTATCCCCTGAGACAAGTTGAGCTAGTTGTTTGAAAAGAGTGGCTAGTAGTGGTTTTCACCACTAACCTCCCTCTTTTAATGTACTATGTCTGATGGTATTGTTTGATTATTCTCTATACGTCTTTTATGTAAAAGGATAGATCCGGCATACTGTATGGCAATGGTATTTATTGCTTTGAATGTGTGTTTTATGGAGGTTTCGCAAATGTTGAATTTTGTTTCTAGTTGTTTCATTGAGGGGACGTGCGTAGTTCCTCTAGCTCCAGCTGAAATGACCATGATAGGATCTACTTTCCAACCTTGCTGTATGATGTTATTAACTAGAGGTTGATATTTTAAAATTATCCTGCCAATTGTTTCTGGTGAAAATCTGTCGTTTGTGTATGTGAATTCTATAAATTGTATGGTTAGATTATCATCGGGGTTTAGAGGAGGTGGACTTTGGTATGGGAGGCATTTAATGCATAATATATCTGGTTTGAATCTGGCATTACATTGACATCTTTGTTGACTACAAGTACATGGTAATAACCATGGAGGGACTGTGTTTTCTTGTGGATTATTGTTGAATGTGCCCGCATTCGTGAGAGTGTAGCATCTTGATTTATTTAAGGATAGTATTAATTTTCTTAATTCCCATACCGCTTTGTTGTGTCTTTTGATTCTTAGTGCGTGTATATGGTGTTGTTTGCATAGTAAAAGTACATGTAGCCATGTATCTGCATCTTGTGAGTTACATGTAAGACATGTTTTTGAGGGGAATCTTTGTATGGCGAAAATTAATTGTTTTCTGGCATTGCCCATGTATTGACCGGTTCTAAATTTTAGTATGCTTGTTTTTTGTGGGTCTATTATTTCTAGATTATTCCAAAAGTCATTAAACATTTTGTTATCTATGATGGAGTTTGTTGTCCATTTGTTAATGTTGGGAAAGTCTTCTGCCAATATTTCTAGATTATTTTCACGATCATATTTTTTTATATATTCTTCCAAACATCTAACTGAACCTTTGTATGGTCGTTTGATGCGACCGGGCCATGTGTCTTTTTGGAAGTAATAAGGTGTGGTATATGCAAATTCGTGTGGATTTACTGCAAATTGATAACTTCTTTTCATGGTACCTTCTTTTGCGAGTTGATCTGCGTGTTCATTTCCATTAATTCTAGCGTGTGCTTTTACTTTATATATTGTGGTGGGTTGTGTTTGCTTTTTTAGCATTTTTACCATTGCTTCTAATATGGTTTTATCGGCGTGGTTATTTTGTTGGGTTGGGTGTTTTAGTTGTGTGTTTAGAACGTGTATACAATTGAGACAATCAATTAAAATATGTGTTGGTTCGTTTATGTATTTAGTGGAAATCAGTGAAAGTGTTTCATGTATGGCCATTAGTTCTACTCTGAAGCATGTTTGTAGTCCAGGCAGTCTTCTTGATATTTGTACATCTGGTTTAGATGGGTTGTATATTCCATATCCTGCTTTTTCTTTTTTCCAATGGCCATCATCTCCTTCTTTTGGCAGTAAAAAGGAACCATCTGTGTAGTAGCTTTATTTTGGTAGGAATTTTAGGGTAGTGTTTATTTCAAAGTTGGGTAGGAGTAACATGTCAATGTTATGTGGGTTATTGTATATTGAGTATATTAGTTTATTCCATTTTGTGCTTTTGTTAACTTTTGTGTTTGGCGGTGTGGGTGGTGTGTTTGTGTATGGTATTGCGAAATTTGTAGATTTTCCATTGTTGTGTTTATGGTGTTTATTTGGTTTATTGTGCCAATGCTATTGTTTTGATGGAGAATACACCATATGCGCATTGCAAGTGGTTCATTTTGGGTTTTGTTGGGTTCTAGTGATATTGTTGGTTTGTCATATGTAATGGTGTCCGCGGCAAAATGTATAATGGCGTGCGTATCCGGAAAGGTCCGTTGTATGGTGATAGATTTTGGTACCAGTTGGTGTCTGAGATTACTAAAATGGTGACAGTTTCAGGGTCTTGTTTTGCTGCTAGTCTTGCCCAATGTATTGCTTGTTGTGTTGTTTCGGCGTCATAAGGGTGTGCATATCCGATACCTTTCCATTTGTATTAAAAGGCTGTCCCTAGTGAGCCAAAAATCTTGTCTCTAATAAATGTTGAGTAGATTTGGGTAGATTTCATGGAACATGTAATTGGTGAGGAAAAGTATGAGTGTGTTATATTAAATGTTGTTATTAGTGTGTCTAGAATGTTGGATGGAATGGTATGGTGTGGTGTTTTTATTGTATTCTTTTTGTGTTTTTTGTGTTCGTATCTTTGATATAACCAGACTACTTCCGTTTCAAATGTTTGTATAGCCGGTATTAGTCTGTGGATGTTGTATTTATTGTTGTTGTATTGTTGCCATAACCATTTTATTCTTGTAGTCGAAATGGTGGTGATATATTTATCGATGTCGTTATATATGTGGGTTTTATCATATTGTGTTTGAATGGTGCATTTGTTTGTGTCTATGTCTCTTTCTGGGTTACATTCAATTGTGGATGTTTTAATGTAGGGGATTATTGTTGGGGGTGGGATGTATCTTGTGTCTCTATTTTGTTCGGGTGTAAGTTGTGTATTTATGATATTTTGATAGTATTTTTTTTTATAATTTGTGTAGTATTTTGTAAGTAGGTTTATATTATGGTGTATTATTGTTGATAGATTTAGTGGAAATAGTTCGCGTTGTTCTAACCATTTATTATATGTTATGTGGTTTGAGTCTATCCATTGACATAGGTAGGTGTTGTATTTTTAAATATTTTATATTTGTCTTCTGTTGTAATTGTTTTGTGGTTTAATATTGTGCGAATGGGGAATCTTATAGGATTGTTTTTTATGTTTTATGGTGGGGTTGGTTGTTGTGGTTGTGGAGGTTGAAGGAATTGTACGGGGTTTATTGGTGTTCTTGGTATTATTCTGTGGTTATATATTTTATATTTTTCTTTCAATGTACGGGGTAGTAAGTGTATTTGATATGAATTTGGGCAATCTAGGGTACATTTTGGTTCACAAAAGAGTTGTTTTGCTATGTTTAGTGCACTTTTGTCTAGTTTAATTGGATTTTGATAGTATATTTTAAATTCTTGTGGTGACATTAGTTTTGTGCTGTTGGGAAGGATGATTTGATTTATATTGTAAATTTTGTGTGCCATTAATTTTTATAATAATTTAATGGAGAGTTTTGGTTCTAAGTGTGGTAGTTTGTTTATGACTGTAGATTGCTATTCTCGTTCAAGTTCGGTCATAGAGAAGTTGGAAGTTTTCTTCTGTGCTTTTAAGGTGTATACCACCTGCTGTTTTCAAAAGGAATAATGTTCGTGTTGTAGATGACGTAATGCAATCTTGACGTTTAATTCTTGGGATGTCTTCGGCACTGCCGGCTTTTGCAAGTATGTATTGTATAAGTCCTTCATATATTATTCCTAGTCTCTCTTTGTCGTTAAGTGCATTTTGAAGTTGTTCCCCAATGCATCTAAGGTAAGCATTTTTTAGAGAGAAGGCTTCTAGTCCAAATAAATCATGAGGAAGTTGAGTTATTATGTTTGCGTTGCTTTTAGGTAGTCCGCATATTGTTTTTTGGACTGCAATAATTTTCTTGTCAAGTTTTTTAATGGTTGGTAGTGAGTACGGGACTGCAAAGAAGCTATAGGCTATGCCTGCTCTGATTATTGTGTCCACCATACTGATTCTTTGTTTGATGGTGGCAGGGCATTTTGATAGTTGGTTACATTGGTCTATTATTTTAGTTGTGGTAATATATGTGTTTGGAGTTTCCATTTTAGTGATGGAACTAATTGTATACCCAAGTATACATAAGGTTCATTTTGATGGAGTATTGGTAGTGTTTGGTCTCTGTAATTGATTTTTTGGTTTGTGATGTGGGTTTTAAATTTGTTTGGTTGCATTTTGGATTTATTTGGGCAACCGGTGACGGCGCATTTTGTGACTCCCAAGTCCATGCCTATCCATTCACAGAATTTGTCAATTTTGTTTAGTTGTATTTGTAGTGATTTTGTATTGTTTGATATAGCTGCTAGATTGTCCGCGTATGCTACAGAGTTAAATTTTATTTTTGATGTACCAAACGTGTATCCATTTTCCCCTCTTTGTAGCCATCTCAAGAGTGGTTGAAGAAAAATTATGAAGAGATATGGGCTAAGCGTGTCTCCTTGTATGGTTCCCCTTTGAATCGGTATTGGTTTTGTTTTGCCAAAGTGTTTTCCAAAGAATATGGTGTTTGAATAGGAGTAGATGTTTCCAAATAGCATTATTGCATCTTCTGGGTATCCAAGGTCTTTCATTAACGCTAAGAGTCTTGCGTGATCTAATGAGCCAAATGTATTTTTGAAGTCTATATATAGCAGGTATATGTCTTGATTTGTAAATTTTGAGTCCTCTAGTGCTACTATGAGGAGTTGTAATTGTCTTGCTGTACTTCTTTCTGCTCTGAATCCTTCTTGACTATCGTGTAGAATTTGGTATTTTTCACCGTATTCTGATAGTATGTATGTTAGTGCACTGGTGAAGAATTTGTATATTGTATTTGCAAGTGCTATTGGTCTGTGGTTTGGCAGTTGTGCGGGATTTCCTTTTTTGTACAATAGTATGGTTAACTTATTTTCCATCAGGCTGGGATTTGTTTTTGTTTGTAGCAGTGAGAAAAAAATAAAAAGAGAGATTTATGAAAGCTTTCGGGCATGTTTTTTAGTATTGAATTGGGGATTATTTTTTATCCTAATGTTTTGTTGTTAGATAGGTGTTTGAGACAAATTTCATATATTTCTTGATCAAAATGTTTATACAGTGGTATTTGTGGATTTCTTCTTTTTTCTATTACAAAGCCATCAAGGTCATGCCATGGGTATTGTCTAACTCCGCAAGTACATTGTGCTGGATGTTCAGGTTGGTAGTAACATGTTGGTACTATAGGTCTATTACTAATTGATTGTTGTATGAGTATTTCATTTGCTATGTCTTCTAGGCTGGTTAGTATGTTGTTGTTCCTATCCAAAATGCAGTCTAATGGTGGCGTTTCTTGATTTTTGAAAACATTTTTGTTTATTTTCTTTGGACTTTTGTCGTATAGTTGTCTGTATTTTAGAATTTCTTTTTTTATACAACTTTGGGTATATTTTGTGGTGATTTTACGGGCTTGTATCTTAGCTGTCTTAGCTAATTCTACTATTGATTGTATCCAATCTTGTTGATTTTGCTCTTGAGTTGGGATTGGTGGGATGGTTCCTTTGTATGGGTTTTTAATTCTTCGATTATTGGATGTGTTTGCCAATTTTGTGTATTTTTTGTTATGTAAATTGTTTTTCTAATTAGATGGTAGGTAGATAGGTGTTTTTTCCATGCTTTTTGAAGTTTTCTTTGTAAGAAGCCTCCTTGTTGAGAGGTGCGATTTGTTAGTGTCGAGAACGGTGGTGCACTACAAGTTTCTTGAATTTTGTTAGATATTTTTTGTATCAAGTGATCTATTTTCGAAGAGGATGTTTGCCATTGTACGTCTGTTAGTTGATCATTTGATAGTATTGTCATGAGTTCATCTATTTGTAGGGCATTTTTTTCAAAATATTCTATTTTGAATTTTTCAATATTTTCTTGTGGTATGGGGTTTAGAATTCTCGTTGTTTTATTTGTTATTGGTATGGGTCTTGCTAATAAGATGTTAGGTGGTATGTATAATGTTACTGGTGAGTGGTCAGAGTTAAGGTTGTGGTTATTGTCTGTAGTTGATGCGTATAAAGTATTATTTGGTGTTTTAATGTAGTATCCATCTATTAGGCTGGTTTGGTTGTAGTTTTGTCCGCCTTGTCTAGAGTATAGGCAATCTTTTGGTATGTATTCTAATTGGAGATTATTTGTAAATGTTCTCCATTCTATATCTTCCGTTTGCGGTGGAGTTGTGTCGGTATCATTTTGTCGTCCAATAAGCACTATATCTCTCTTAAAGTCACCATACAATATGTGTGTGGTATTTGGGTGGACATTAATTTGTTGTGGTATGTTTTGTTGGATCATTGGTATATATTGTGTGTCTTCTACATGTGATGGCATATACATGTGAATAATTAACCAGGTTTGTAGTGGTTTGTTGTCTATTTTTATTCTTTGTAGATAAGGTGATATTTCCTTGGGTGTTGGGATTTTAGTGATGTTGCCGGGATATGCGTATTTTTGGTGTATTAGTGTGAGGAGACCTCCTCTTGCGGGTATGTATTGCATTCGTTGTTGCATGCATCTTGTTAGTGCATGTGTGTTATTAAAAATTAATTTGTATTTTGGAAATAGGTTTTGTAAATATTTGGTGGATTTTGTAGCGGTTAATTTAGTTTCTTGTATTTTGATGATAGCGGGTTCATCTGGTGTGTTGATTAACTCATGTAAGTTTGGAAGGGCCGTATTTAGTGATAAGGCATTTCATGTGATAAATCTTGTATTGTGGTATGTTGTATGTATTTCTTGTGGTTGTATTGTGGGTATGTTTGGAAGTGGGGGGGGGGGGGGGGTGAGTGTATTCATGTAATGGTTTTTGTATTTTTAAGGTTTCTTCTAACAAATTGATAGGGAGAAATGAGAATTTCTCAGTCATGGTTTGAAGGGTTATTGGACCATTATGTTGATGAATAAAAGTATAGATTTCTTTGTGAATTGTATTTGGTGGGTTTATTAGATTTTGATTATTGGTTGTAAATTCCGTGTATGGATGTGTAGTTAAGATGTGTCTTTCAGGTGGGTTTTGTAGTAAGGACATTTTTTCTAGCAGTAAAGTTGTTCAATCCGGGTTGGGGATTTGTATTAAGATTTGATCATATGTTTCTTTCGATGGACTTATTGTAACGATGAGTGCGTATAATATTCTTGGTGATGGATGATGTTGGTTTTGGTAAATGTAGTTTGATATGTGTCGGTAGTCGTTACTAGCTTCCGTATGATTTGGATGTGTTATCACTACAAGGAAATCTGTGTCTGAATGACAAATAGTTGACAGAGAAATGTCCAAGATGATAACTTGAACATTTTTCATGTAAATTCTTGTCATGTCCGAAAATTCTCTTTATTTTGTCAACTTTTTGTCAACTTCGCGTTACTTTACAACGTGGATTTACCGAATTGCTTGGAAATGAGTAGAAGTTTTTCAATGCTTGATTCAAAGCTACATACGGGGAACTCCTTTTTTGTAGTAAATTGCCACTTTTTGCTACACTTAGCATATCTTTTAACCCATTTCAAAACCAGCCAATTGTCAAAGTTGTACTACAATGATTAATTTGAAGGATGGGTCAATAAGAATAATGCAATCATGTACAAGGGAACGCCTACAAATACCCAAAGTGGGGACAAAATGTGACTAGGACAAGATGAGCATCCCTATCTCCACTTACAGTATTCTATGCATGCCCATAATTAATAACACTTAAAAAATACACACTAATTTTACCAGTCACTAATTTCCCTACTAATCACCGATTATGCTCCCACCGCCCTGTTGTTGTCTTATCCCTCGCAAGGCCACCGCTCTGCATACAGGTCGCTGTCTTATCCTCGTAAGCTCTTCGGAGTTTGGAGCTTGCGCAAGTATCGTTGCATTCCCCGCATTGATTCTCAACGCGCGCGTGCTCTCACCCCTTTCGTTGTCATTGCCGTCGTCTCGCCCACAGCGCCAGCTTTCCAACGAGGTATTTCATGCCTTTGTTGCTTGCCAACCTCGTACGCTGCGTCCTTTTTTTCGGGATTCTTTGCGATGTCGTTGTGTCTGACCGTGTAGTCTTATTTTTTTACCTCCAGTGTTGTCGTCCTTTGCTCTGATACCGCTCTTCGTTGTTCTCTCTTGTTTTCTGCCATATCCACGAAACATCTACTTTTCCCATTTCCCGCGTGACTGGTTTCTAGGTTTCTTCTTTGAGTATTTTGGTCGAGGAGTATTGGTTAGGGTTTTCTAGATCGAGGTTGGAGGTACAGGTGTGCATTGCGTTTGGGGTTGGTTGTGGCAGCGGAGGCTTTGAGAAGGAGGAGAAATAATGTTGAGCAAATGAAAGACTATGAAGCTTATGAGTGCAGAGGGTTTTTAATTTATCATAGATTGGAAGGCGGTTGTTCTGCCCAAAGGAACATGCTCTCATTGAGTGGTCGGTGTTTTTTCTCTTCAGCCTTTTTTCCTTTCCAAGCTCCACAGACGCAGCTTAGGTTCAATCGTAACGTCATAATTTCACGCTAGGTTGTGCATTTCAGAATAAGTTAGTTACCGATATACCCGACATGCGTTGCTCCAATCAATGCACTTTGTCTGCACAGGGACGAGTAATCTACAAACGACGCGGTGATCGTAACGTCAACAGCAGCATGACAATCTCATTTGGCCCATAATAAAATCATTAGAAGGGAATTCAGGCCTCCAAAAGGCCGTGAGTTCTCTTCAAGCTCCCAAGCTTGGGAGCTCCATGCGATAAAAAAAGGCTGCTGCCATGTGGGCTGCTGACGTGGTCGGAACACTGTGACGTTAGCAAAACGTCACAGAATACTATAAAAAGATTTTTTTTTTTTTTAAACTTTTTTTTTTTTTTTTTTTTATAATATATTTTTTTCTGAGTTCCCTATATCTGGAGAACAGCCCTGAAACGGCCCTTTGCTGGCCTCAATTCCCTTCTAATGTGAGAGGCTGCTGAATTCAACACTTGGAACCAGGAGAGTGGTTCCAAACTAAGATGCCACGAAACTACTGTGGAGTAAAGAAGTAACTTTTACTAAAATAGCGGAGTTCCACAAATTCCAGTTAGGGATTAATTTCACTTTCACACAAACCATGAAATTTCCACGAAATTCACTATAACCCTTTTCACCATGCATGAACCAAACTACCTTAAAAGGAAACTGCTGACGTGGCAAAGTAAATCCACCGTGGCGAAGAGAATCGAGGACAATGCTGCTGACGTGTATCTATATCCAAAATGACGACCAAGATGACCAAAATGTGTCAACAAAGTGACCGAATCAAGGTGCCCTAATTGAGAAGACAGTTGATAGATCTTTGTCAAAACTCTGTCAATTAAGCCACAAATTTCCCTGCAGTGCATATTTAAGATAGGTGAAAATTGTTTTGCTAAATGTTGGTATTCGGATTGTAATTTAATCGTGCTTGGTATAAAGTATGTTTTGGATCTTCTTCTATGAGTAGGTGGGTGTGTTTTTAGTAGGTCGGGCATGGGCCTGGGGTTGGTTTCGATATCTCCGCATAATATTAATATTTGTTGTAAAAAGTTTCTTTTCAGGGGAGATTGTTGGGCCATTTTTAGTTTTTTCTTTTTTCTTTGTCTATTTTAGACGAGGCCGGTAGGCCGAGTCCATTGTTGTTGGAGTTTTTTTGGACGAAGCCGCTAGGCCGAGTCCATTTATTTTGTTTGTTGGTTCTTCGGTTTTTGTTGGGGTATTTGTTTTTGGGATTTTTGATATTTCTTTTTGTTTTGTGTATTATGTATTTTGTATGTTTTTTGTTTTTGTATAAATTTAGTTTGACATTGTTATTTGTTTTGGTTTTTTTGTTGGTATTTATTTTGGTATTAGTATTGGTATTGGTGTTGGTATTTATATAGTTATTTTTATTGGTATTTAAATTGATATTTGAAGTGGTATTTGTAGAGGTGAATGTCGTGGAATTTGTATTGGTATTTGTATTGGTATTCGTGTTAGTATTGGTATAAATATTGGTTTTTGTATTGGAATTTGTATTGGTATTTGTATTTGTATTGGTATTAGTACAAAAGTATTGTATAACCGTATATGTATTTTGTGGTATTAGTATATACCTTTTTATTTGTGGTGTATAGTATTACAGTATATGTATACCAAAATGGTATGTATTTGGTATTTCTATATCGTACAATACTAAGTAGTGTGCCGTATAAATATTGTATAAATATTGTATATTATATAGTATAAAGTAGAGAGTTTCTAGTACTATAAAGTATAAAGTATACTGTGTATTCTACTCTTGGTCTTTTTTCAATCTACATTTTTTGAATACTCTATGGTGAGACGGGAAGTACTACGCTTGATGTCTCCAAGGCCTTTAATTGTTAGCATAATATTCATATGAACGGCATCAATCTTTGCTTGTAGTTCATCATGCTTGGCGTCGTTGAAGATTCTCTCTTCATTCATCTTCTTCTCCATGGACAACTTCAAATCAATTTCATCTTCTTGTTTTCCTCCCTCATGGCTTTGTTGTTCTCTTCTAAAATTGTTTTCACATAATCTTTCAAGATTTTCTTCATATCTTCTTTGGTGATGGATGGGGTTGCCGTTACAAGTGTAGTCACGGTGTTGATCAAGGCTTTGTTGATGTCGTTAAAACCCCATTTTTCCACCATTTCTTTCGTGGGTGGGAGCAAATCGTCTAGGCTTCTTATCTGCGGAGAAAACTCTACATAGTTGCCTCCAATGACAAATTTCTTGTTCACAAAAGACCTATACGCGATGTGATTCGTGCATTGCACGTTGGCACTCCCATTGTGCATAGTCCCCACTTCCCTATGGAACCATATCGAGGCTACATTCTTATTCTCCATGACTCTAAAGATCGCTTCCATGATGTCAACCACCGTCATCAAAATGGGAAGGTAAGAGAGAGTAAGGGACAAGGCATCTTTCTTTGCCTTTTCCTCGGGTGAGATGCGTGCTGTATTGTACACCATTTTTTGAGGTTTAATAACCTCGTGGTCAGTCGCGACATGATGCATCCTAATCTTGTCCGCTTGATTAGGGGTAGGAGCTACTACGAATGCGTAAGACTCATAAATTTTCTTTTAGACATCCGTGATTTCAAAATCATTTCTCTTGAGGAAGCTATTCCTCAAGATGTCAAGGAAAAGGGAGCTAGCGGTAGTGTCAATCAAATTGTCACTTTTTATTTTAACCGAGAGACTATCGTTTCTAGCAACATTATAGAAGCTCTTGCACACTTTGCCCAAATTTTTTTTGGGCAAGGTGTGTTACAGGGTTCATCTAGAATATCATACTCTAGAATAAAGGGGCAGAGCCCTTTGAGTAACTTAATGCCATCCTCTCCCGGGTTTTGGAGGTGTAATTTAACTTCACCATTCCAAACCCCACATTGCCCTCCCCTTTTGGCACTATAACATAATACCGCCATGGGGTCAATAATGCCTTGACCAAGGAGAATGTTCATTTCCTCTAACCGGCTAGTGATTTTAGCTTTGGCTTCATCATGGAGAATCAGGGTTTCTATATGGACTTTGAAGTGGATTTCCACGTGGAAGTCCAAGGCTAAGCCGGTAGTGGGATCTACCGGTATGTCAAAGGGAATTTGGGTGAGATTGTAGTGTTGCCCTACAATCCCATCATCCTTTTCCATAGGGTAGAGAATTTGTGGCGTTTGTGGGAACGCCACAATTGCATCAATAGTTTCCTCGGCTTCCTTACGGGTCACACCTCTAGTTTCCATGTCCTCTACCGATTCATCCATAAAGATTGCGTCTTCATTATTCTCACGCCCAAGGAGTTCTATATGCTTAAAGCCAAGCCACAAATTTGGCTTTCGTGGTCCAAAATTCACGTTTACACTATCAGTTTGAGAGAGGGGGGTTTCTGACCAGGAGTTACAAAGTTAAGGTCGTCACTGTCTTCCTACATGTTGTCTTGCCGCTGCCATTCCGTCCACGCTCCTTTTTGTTGTTGTACGTCCTTCGCTGTTCCGTCTGCTGTCTTCTTCGTTTCCTCGCCTACGTTGTTGTGGCCTCGAGTGTTGCTTGGTCGTTGTTGGTCGCCGCTGGTTTCCTCATTGGAGCTGCTTTGCGTCTCCGAGCTGTCTGCGTCTTTGTTGCGGCTCTCCTCGAGAGCTGCGCCGATTCTCGTTTTTGCGTCTTGTGAAGGCTCTCGTCTTCTTAGTTCGTGGTTCTTCTCTTTGCTTCCTCTGTTTTCTCCGCCCCTGCTTTCTCCGCCTGTGCTTTGCTTGCCTTCGTTTACGTCGCCTTTGGTTTTTTCTGCTGTACTCGCCGGTCTGGCTTCTCTCAGCTGTGATCTTCCGCGGCTGTTGACGTCTCGGTTTTCTTCTGTCCTGGAGTTGGTTGTGTTGCCGCGGCCTTGGTTCGCTGTTCTTGTATCTCTGCTCCCCGAAGCCGCTGGCAATGGACTTACGGCTACGTTCTTTCTGACTTGCGGCGGCAGCTTCGTCTTGGGTCTGGTTCGTCTTTGCAACTTGATTGCTACCACTATTGTCTTTGATTTCCATAGAGTTGTTGTCGTCTTGGTCTTGTGTGCTGGATTTGTCCGCTAAATTGGCGTTATTCTTGGTCTTCTTGAGAGTAGCGTTCTTGGCGTCTCTGGCTGCTAACAGCCTCTTAAGGCTGCCAGTCAGGGTTTCGCCATCAATGTCCATCTTTTGGTTGTCGTCTGAGGGCCTAATCCATACCGACTGGCGTGGTTCTATGTTTGCTTGTTTCAAGTCAATGGAATGCCGTTTGGTACCTGTATCCCCCACACTATGCACCCGCCACGCGTTTTGATCAAAGTACGTAGAAATTCTACTGATGTAGTCTAAAATCAGGGAATAATTGAAATTGTAATTGCAAGGGGGTTGGTTAGGGCACTTACCTGTCAGAATGTCGCTGTTGGGATTGGCTTCGTTATTGCTGTCGGGAGAATCGCCAGTCTTGGAGCTGGTGCAAAATTGATAAGGGTTAGGGTTGCAGGGATTAGCTTTACCTGGGCAGAACGTTGGGGCAGAGCTATTGTGTCGGCGTTGTTTGGTGGCTTGCTCCCGGTTCTGATTGCTACCAAGATTGGCTGTTGTATGCGACTTCCTGTAGTTTTGGAGATGGCTAGTACGATGCGAGGCTTGTAGGTCGTTGCTTCTGCTAGTTGGGGCTATCCTGTAGTTTTGAGGTTTGTTGTTGATTCTTGCATTTGTGATGTTGGGATCAGTTTTGTTGTGCTGATTCCCACTCCAATCTTGGGCTGGCAGGACGGTTATGTCACCACTGCTATCAATGTGATGCGTTGTGAACGTAACTTCTTCCGAAGGGTGACGGGCAGTTGAAGATCTCGTGAGTGTCTCGCTGTGGTGCGAGATCTGATGCCGGTGTTTGATTTTGGCTGTCTCGTGCCGGTGGTCTTGGTGCGTGCAAGTGTTGCTGCTATCTGCGCAAGGTAAAGCTTGCATATCTATGGTCTCTGCTAGATAAGTGTTGATGCGCACTATGGGACCGATGCAAGTTTGATCAAAAGGAATGCAGAAAATGTGAGAGATTGAAAACAATAAAGACAGAATGATGGTAGAGTTGAGAGAAATTAGCTGAAGGTTTAGCAGGAGGAGCCTGCGACAGGCGCCGATCTGCTTCTTGAAGTTCTCGAATGCTTGTTTGTCGGAGTTGACGGTTTCGGCTGTGCTTTCTGGTAGGTGAGTTATGAATGAACTGAGCGGGCCTAATCCAAATCTGAAGCGCATAAGGGAGCAGGGATGGCAAGAAGAGTGAAGTATCACCGGCTACTGAGTGTCCACAGATCCAACTACTCTGTGGGGAAGTGGGTTAGCGATATGCTGTCGCGCAAGCCACTATCGGATCTGATTTGCATACCAACTTTATGCCTTACTAATGCGAGGGAGAAGATAAAACTGTAAGGAACCTGAGTCTAATACAATGCAGCCCAGCCTGCGTACTAGCATAGGAATATGTAACTCTATTTTTCAACACTAGCAAGTATCAGATCTGATAGTGGGAGTGTAAGCTTGCAAATCAAACCTGCTACCTGGCAGCCCAGCCTGCACACTAGCACGCTCCTCCGATGAGCGCTCCACAATGGTCGTATGTTGCTTTTGCGTGTGCGTCTAGCTCCTTACTGCTGCAGATCTCAATCTAGTGCCAACATCCACGGCCACGCTCAGCATTCCTTCAACACAATCGAGTCGCAGCCCAGCTTGCGTCAATCTAGATCACACCCACCTGCCTTCAGTGCATGCTTCCGCCGCCCTCAACGTGTCTAAGTTTTCGCCCTCATCGTTCTATAATGTTGCACTTTTGAACACTTTTGAGCCCAATCTCATTAGATCATGCAAGATTACTAGCTACAATGAAAGACCTCAGCTTCCCTAAAGACGCAATAATATTAGTTGGAAATATTTACTCATACTCAAACACTATATTCACCGGAGAACACTTTGGCAAAATATAACCAATACCAATCCAAAGAGGAACTATACAAGGAGACACACTTAGCCCATATCTTTTCTTTATATTCTTAGAACTACTCTTAAGATGGTTACAAAGAGGGGAAAATGGATACACATTTGGTACATCAAAAATAAAAATTAGCTCTGCAAGATACACAGATGACCTAGCAGCTATATCAAATAATACAAAATCACTACAAATACAACAAAACAAAATCGACAAATTCTGTGAATGGGCAGGCATGGACCTAGGAGTCACAAAATGTGTTGTCACGAAACAAATTCAAAAACCACATGCCAACCCAGAAAATCAGCTACAAGAACCAAACGCTACCAATACTACATCAAAATGAACCTTATGTCTACTTAGGCATACAATTGGTCCTATGACTAAAATGGAAGCGCCAAACACATATCACCACAGCTAAAGTAACAGACCAATTAAACAACTATCAAAATGTCCTGTCACTATCAAACAAAAAATCAACATGGTCGACACAGTAATCAGAGCAAGCATAGCCTACAGCTTCTTTGCAGTTCCATACTCTCAACCAACTATAAAAAAACTAGACAAAAAATTATTGCAACCCAAAAAACAACATGCGGACTCCCTAAAAGTACAACAAACATAATAACCCAACTCCCTCATGATTTATTTGGGTTAGAAGCCTTCTCATCAAAACTTGCCTACCTCAGATGTGTTGGTGAACAACTTAGAAACGCACTTAATGACACAGGACGATTAGGAATAATATATAAGCGACTAATACAACATATACTCGCTAAAGCCGGTGGAGCCGAAGCATTCCGAGAATCAAACACCAAAACTACATTAGATCACCGACAACATGAACATTATTTCCTATAAAAACAGCCGCTAGTGTACACCTAAATAGCACAGAAGAAAACTTCCAACTTCACATTACCAAGCTAGAACACAAATGGAGATCTAAAACTATAGCTGAACTCTTACACTTAGACCCACAAATTTTTATTTAATTATTGAACAAAATACTGGCACATAACATCTATAAAATAAAACACATCATTCTTCCCTACGGTACAAACCTAATGTCACTAGAAGAATTTAAAATATACTACCAAAACCCAACTAAATTAGAAAAAAGCGCACTATACATAGCAGAACAACTCTTTTGTTACCCAAAATACACCTCAGAGTGCCCAAACATATGCCAAATACACTTACCACTCCGTACACTAAAAGAAAGATATAAAATAAACAACCACAGAATATTACCTAGAACACTAGTAAACCCCCTACACATTTCTCTGCCATTACAACCACAACAACCAGCCCCACCACAAAATATAAAAATGATCCTATAAGATTCTCCATCTACACAATATTAAATCATAAAACATTTACAACAAAAGACAAATATAAAATATAAAATATAAAATAAAAACAACACATATCTATGCCAATGGATAATCCCAAACAATATAACATACAATGAATGGATGGAACAACGTAAATTATTTCCACTTAACCTACCAACAGTAATCACATCACAATCTAAACTTACTTACAAAATACTAGACAAACCATCAAAATAGACACTATCAAAATATCATAAACACTCGATTTATACCCGCACAAAACAGAGACACAAGATACATCCCACCTCCAACAATAATCCCCTGCGTTCTAACATCCATAATAGAATGCAACCCAGAAAGAGACATAAGCACAAACAAATGTACCATCCAAATACAAAATGACAAAACCCACATATACAATGACACCGGTAAATATATCACCACCATCCCAACTATAAGAATAAAATGGTTATGGCAACAATATAACAAAAACAAATACAATACACAGACTAGTACCTCCTACACGAACATTTGAAACAGAAGTAGTTTGGTCATACCAAAGATATGAACACAAAGACCACAAAAAAGATTCAATAAAAACAACGCAACATACCATACCAACTAGCATTTTAAACACACTAATAACAACATTTAATATTATAACACACTCCTACTTTTCTTCACCAATAACATGTTCTACGAAAATCACACAATTTTGCTCAACATTCACCAGAGACAAGATTTTTGGCTTATTAGGTACAACCTTTCGATACGAATGGAAAGGTATCGGATATGCCCACTCATTCGATGCCAGAATAGCACAACAAGCAATACACTGGGCACGACTAGCAGCAAAACAAGACCCAGAAACTATCACCATTTTGACAATACTAGACACCAACTGGTACCAAAATCTCACTATACAGTGGACCCTTCCCGGACACACACGCTATTATACATTTTGCTGCTAACCCCATTACATATGAGGAACCAACAATCTCATTAGAACCCAACAAAACCCAAACTGAACCACTTGAAGTACACATATGGTGTATTCACCGTCAAAATATCATTATTGGCACAATAAACACAACAATTGAAAACTTACAAATATTGCAACACCACATAAGAATAGCACCACCTACACCACCTAATACAAAAGTTAATAAAAGCACAAAATGGAACAAACTAATATACCCACCATATAACATCTCACAAAACATAGACATAATACCATTACCAAACTATGAAATAAACACCACATTAAAATTTCCACCACTATACAGCTATTACACAGATGGATCTTTTGTACCACCAAAAGAAGATAACAATGGACATTGGAAAAAAGAAAAAGCAGGATATGGGATCTATAAACCAACTAAACTAGAAGCTCAAATATCTAAAAGATTACTTGGATTACAAACATGTTTTACAGCAGAACTAATGGCCATACATGAAACACTTTCACTGATTACCACCAAATATATAAATGAAACTGCACATATCTTTAGAGATTGTCTCAATTGCATACACGTTCTAAACACACAACTAAAACAACCAATCCAAAAAAACAACCATGCTAATAAAACCATAATAAAAGAAATGGTAGAAATGCTAGAAAAACATACACAATCCACCACAACATATAAAGTTAAAGCACACGCTAAAATCAACGGAAACGAACAAGCAGACCAACTAGCAAAAAATGGTACCACAAAAAGAAACTACCAATTTGCTGCCAAACCACATGAATTCGCACACACTACATCCTATTACTTTCAAAAAGACACATGGCCAGGTCGTAATGAAAGACCTGACAAAGGACCAGTTAGATGTTTGGATGAATACATAAATAAATATGACCAAAAAAATAATCCAGAAATATTGGCAAAAGACTTCTCCAACATCAACAAATGGACCATGAACCCCATCATAGATAACGAAATATCGAATGATTTTTGGAATAACCTAAAAATAATAGACTCACAAAAAACAAGCATACTAAAATTTAGAACCGGCCAATACATGGGAAACGCCTGAAAACAATTAATTTTTCATATACAAAGATTCCCTTCAAAAACGTGTCCCATTTGTAACTCACAAGATGCAAACACATGGCTGCATGTACTCTTACTCTGCAAACAACTCCATATACACGCACTAAGAACCAAAAGACACAACAAAATAGTTTGGGAAATAAGAAAACTAATACTATCCTCGAATAAATCAAGATGCTAGACCCTCATGAATGCGGGTACATTTAATAATAACCCATAAGAAAACACAGTTCCTCCATGGCTATTAGCATGTACTTGTGGTCAACAAAGATGTCAATGTCATGCCAGATTCAAACTAGAGATACCATGCATTAAAGGCCTCCCATACGAAAGTCCGCCTCCAATAAATCCCAATGAAAACCTAACCATACAATTTATAGAATTCACATACACAAACGACAGATTTTCACTAGAAACAATAGGAAAAAAAACTCTAGAATACCAACCTCTAATTAATAATATCATACAACAAGGTTGGAAAGTAGACCCAATTATAGTCATCACTGCTGGAGCCCGAAGAACTACACATGTCCCCTCAATGAAACAACTAGAAACAGAATTTAACATCTACGAAACCTCCATAAAGCACACATTCAAAGAAATAAACACCATTCCCATAGAATATGTTGGATCAATCCTTTTACACAAAAGACATGTAGAAAATAATCAGCCAATACCAACAGAATGGTACATTAAAAGAAGGAGGTTAGTGGTAAAAACCACTGCTAGCCACTCTTTTCAAACACTAGCTCAACACAAACACTTGTCTCAGGGAATAGGACGGGCCGGTTGGTCGGTACAACTTTCCTGCCATGATAACTCACTAGCAGCACTAAGCCATGTGCATCACACTACTACTCAACGAGCCCAATTGGTTTCGAACTCGAACAATATAAATGTGATACAACGCCCTTTCACCAACCAACCAAAGAACTCATGACTTGTTGATAATACTTAACTCAAATCATACCTTTATTAAAACTAGCATCCAACGTTTAGTACTCTGTTAGTGTATTATGTCACTGTTACTGTTACTTCGTTTCGGTTACTATAGTGTCCATAATTGAAAGGGGAGAGTAGTATTGTCCCAATGTCCCCTTGTCCGGTAGACACGGGGTCATTGACATTACGAACGGACACTTTATTCACGTCGGCCCCGAAATAGGGTTGGAGTTATCTATTTATCTGTTACCAAAAGATTGGCAGATACATAATGTATTTCATGTTAGTTTTTTGAGCAAGTATGTATCTGATCCTAATATATTATGCCTAATCTTCCAAAAGTTGCTCCTAAGGGAGAACTACTTACTTAACATGAGAAGATTTTGAAGATGAAGAATCAACATCTGAGGAATAAGACATTCCGTAGTTTCTATGTGAATAGGAAAGGTTATCCTGAACAAAAAGCTTATTGGAAAAGAAAAGTTGATTTCAGAAGAAATTACCCTACCTTGTCATTAATGACAATGACATTTAATGGAAGGGGGACATTGTAAGGTAACTATAGATATATGATAGATGAATGAATCTTTTAATCACATAAAGTAGTGTGTAAGTAGAGGATGAGAGAAGATAAAGATGGATGGACTAGAGTGAGAAAACTCCAAGTCGACAACATGTGCACAGGTTTTCGACAGCTCCATATTTAGTGCACTGGAGTTAGACCACTCCAAATCGAGAACATATGCACAAGAGTTAGACAACTCAAGATGAGGTGCACAAGAGTTAGACAACTCAAGATGCACTGGAGTTAGACCACTCCAAATTGAGAACATGTGCACAAGAATTAAACAACTCAAGATGAGGTGGTTGGAGTTAGACTATTCTATATTTAATGAGTTGCATTGGAGTTAACTCGGGGGGTGCATTGTACTAAACATGTACAAGTATACGTGAGTGCACAGGAGGGGTATTAATTTGAACACCGCCGTATTACGTATACATACAATAAACACATTTAGAATTGAAAATATTCACGTATACCTACACTAAGCATATATTTAAAACAGAATACATCTGTATACATAGGTATTTTAGACGAATAACCTCTTATATACAGGGGGTTTTTAGAAGGGGTCATGAACGCACGTAATTCTCAAACATAATGTAGAGTGCACCCCCCGAGGGAGTTAACAAGGTGCATTGGAATTATCATATTTAGATGGTAAAGAGATAAGATTACTCTAGATATAGGAGTAAAGGATAGAAAGATCTATGACTTAAATTTAAGTTTGGAATAGAAAGTAAAAAGACTAGAAGTAGACTCTAGTTCCTTTTGAGAAGGAACTAGCATATAAGGCTCGGGAGTAAAAAGGTAGACACACTTCTTATGTGATCTCTTCTTTATAGTTGGGTGGCTGAGCTTTAGAACAATTGATTTGGCCCTTGTTTGTTTATAGTTATTATATTATAAATATTGAGTTTTTCAACTCATCCTTGCTTTGATTATTAGTATTGTGAAGTATTTGTGAAAGTTGGTGCCAAACCGTGGAAAGTTTGTTATATCAGTGAAAAGATTTCTTGAGGAGAATGAGATGGATGGAAAATTTAAGCCAAATTTTTTAAAGTTTTGATATACTAAGCGTGTTTGCATTAGCTTTGATCATTTAGCTGTACAGGATGTAAAGAGTGGTTGACGCAGCCTTAAGTGTAGCGTTGTACATTGTATGATTCATCTTGTGTAATAAAAAATTGTTCCATATATTTTATCTACGTCGCGGCTGAATCCATTGGAGGAACCCCCAATAAGATGATGCCTATAAGTTTCAACTAAATTCTTCTTTATTTTAGATATAGGTCAGTAGAATCATTCTTTGAAAAAAATGCACATAATAGATTGTGGATTCAAGCAAAGGCTTGATTACTTAGTTGTAGTGAGTCATGTTCTTGATGATTTGATAAGTTGGCTTAGCTTGTACCGTTACAACAAGGGGGGCCAATCTTGAGGGAGGATGCCACTAGTAGATGGCTTTCCATTAGGAAATCTTTTGTTGATTTCATCTTACAAGGGTCCCGATTCTCTCAAAGTTAGAAATCATCCAAGTTGTCACGGCACAGCCACTTATAGAAGGCGTTCTATTAGTGGATCCCCCGTTGATTTCACTTAGAATCCCCCGCGGTCAAAAATTCAGCTAGAGATGCCCATCTGGATTTTTCTTGACTAGAATTAAACAATGTATATATGAGCCCTTTTCCAAGACTATATAAATTTTGCATTACTTCAGCTCCCGACTAGAACAAAACCAATGTTGACGACTTTGTAAAGATCATGTTTGCTTTTGTCGTTCAACATTTGTCCAATGATGGAACTATCTTAATGTTCCTTCCTAAGAGTCCATCTATACGCAAGGATGTACTCGGTCGGGCTACTAAATATGGCTACAATATGTACAAGGATTGGTGGAGCATTAATGAGCTTTGGTTGACCTCTTTTACAGATCCTACGCGCATGGAAATGATTTTGTCTCCTCTCCTACATCCTTCTCCATCATTCATTAATTTCTTCCACCCATCGTGTTTTTTTGTATTATTTTAAGGATTCCGTTTAAACTTTGTCAATGCAGACACGGCGCTATTGGATCTTGTTATTTGTCCAAGACAACATCAATGACACTTGATTTGTCAAATAACAAGATCCAATAGCGCCGTGTCTCATTTATGCGCATCGCCTGATTGGACGCTATATTATTCCCCTCAAGTTAGACTCCGATATCTTCAAAAGAGTGCTTTAGGCACTCATGGACCCGAAGATTTTTCCTTCACTATCTGATATCAAAAGGGCACTTCCGTTTGATATTGCACTCGTGACCGTGAGAGCTATGCTGTAGTTTTGGCAGTATGGTGTAAATCACTTCCTATACTTTATTCCTTTTTTGTACATGTATTTGATTAATTTTCTTCTTCTTCATGTTGTTGAAAAACACATTAATGATTCTTTGTTGGACATGTAGGTTCAGATAGTGTTGCCCGTGATTCCATTTTGTTGTAGGCTATGTTGCATGACGACAATTCCAACGCCAAAGTCACGTGCATCCATAGGAACCTCAAATTCTTTGTCAAACAGAGGATACTTCATTGCCTTTGAAATGGAGAAAATTCCCTTTAGAGTCTCAAACGTCCAATGGCTAGACCAAGACAATTTCCGCCTTTATTTTTCTTTCTAGTCCTAACTCCTTTCTCAAAGTATGCTCCAAACTAACCAATCAATATACCCTTTTTCTTCCTATAAGTAATGCACTCTCAGAAGTGGGTAATTGTTGTTAATTGATACTTTGTGTAGAACACGATAGTCAATACACATTGTCGTTTGACCTCATTCATGCTTTACTTACAAGAACTCGTAGAACCTCAAATAGACTTTCAAAAGGGCAGTTGTACCTCTTTTCAAGGAATTGATGTACTTGCTCAGTCTGCAACTTAGTAGAACTAGTCAATATGCAATGTTAAAGAACAATACATTTAAATTCTGGCACTAGCGTTCCTGACTATTGCAAACACACAATATTCAAATTCAAAGTTTTAACTTACATCCCATTCTCCTTTTATATTGTTGTATTTTTATACCTTTACATCCAATCTAATATTGCAAACAATGATACACCCTCTCCAAAGTACTTCTAACCATATACGAGATACAAAAATACATAATGCAGGACTTCAAAATATAAACAAACAGACAAGGTAGAGCACATAGAATACAATGACCAAATTCTTAGTGATTCACAATGAAAGGCTTTGTACTACGTACAATATAATAATACGTTCTTACCATAGAGGTGCATAAAGATTGTCATTACAATTAGAACAATCTCTAGTGCCTATAGCAATTTGTTGAGCGCGCTAACTATATTCTTCGTTTATGAAGGGTTGTGTTGCATTATCAAGTCCAAAAGCTTTTTGAAATCAATGACAAAGATATATATATTTGATTGCTACATCAAGCATATGGCTCAATGTATACAAGTTGTCGCATAGAATCGATAAGGAACAAGTGCCACATTCTTTTCTGATGTATGGGATCGACAAGTGTTAATGAACAAGCTAAATAGAAGATGTGCAAGGAACTCCCTTTTTCATACTCTACATAGTGCAGTAGAGATGCTAGAGGATTTGTGATCTTGCAATTTGGTATGCATCTTTCAAGGAGCACTAACTCTCATTTTCTTGACGCCATGCACCCATTGGTGTTGCCGGCCATCACGAAGATACATCCACAACTTCCTTATTAAGGGAAAGAAGAAGCTTAGCCCCCGTCTTTCAAATGACCATAAGGAAAATTATACAAAAAACATAGCCATTTGGCCATATCCAAATAAATGCACAAAATTTAGATGTATCAAGAAAGTGAGAGCATAGGCATTTCCAGGGAATCGGTTGGGCATTGAAGGTGTCACCAAATAGTTCCTTTCTATGCTTTTATAGTTATGTAATTTGCATTGTGAGAATAAATTCTAGGTACATGATATGTAGAGTTGAGGCGTACTCATGAACTTTTGACGGGAGTTCTAACAAAGCTCTCTCATTCTAAATCATTCAATGTTGGTGTGTACATAGTGGAATTGTATATCCATCAGAGGCTTATGTAGGGACCAATTGTTTCCGCCGCTGACTAGTCTATTAGAAGGTTTACTTTTGAATTTCCATCATTCAGAAGAAAATGAAGGCCATCAAAGGTGAATGAGGTAATTGTGATAGATCTTCAAAATCACAACTTAGCATTGAGGGAGAGAAGATTACATGCACTAATGCTACAAGGGAAATCTCTTATGGCATCTCCTGTCCTCTTTGCTCTATCGAGGCTGATGAAATTAGTATAAAGGTTGTCAATTATACCCTCACAATTGCCACTTGTAGAGAGTGATTGCCAACACAATGATCGTGCCACATTTTAGTCTTCAATGAAAATCCCAAACTAACAAAATAAAACTAACAAAAGAAAATGAAGGCCATCAATATTGGTTTAAAGAATTAGTTCTTTAAACCAAATTTTTTGTTGATTACATACATTACGAGATGGTATGATTTCTATTATTTTATTCTACTGATTTTGGAAAATCATGTTTAAAGTGTCACTTTTTGAAGGAAGAGTGAAACTTGACATTAACCAATTGCGTTGTTTTGAAAAGGATCAAAATGCAAATGGCTAATCATGTACATCTTTTACCTGAAGATCAAATCAATATTGGTTTAAGGAATTAATTACCTTAGTGCTATTTTTTGAACATTAGACACTACTTCATTTAATCATTTATAATGATCTGTAAAACAATTTTGAATTTTCAATGTGTATTAATATATGTGAGATATGAAAACCTTTTTATCCAAGTCATTGTAGACATTACAATAAATTCATATTTGTTTTGTTTGTATTTGGATTTTCACTAAGATAGAACAATTCGAGTGCTGTAATACAAATTTACGACCAAATTTACAAGTTATAGCCATAATTCAAGTTTTTTTGCATACAATTTTATGTGGTAATTATATTATAGATAAAGTTACGTTATATATGACAAGAATATATTTGTATTAAGGCTATGTACATAACTTATATTTAACTAATTATGGACAAATTCATACAATTTATGACTGTGAAATATGTCCCAAAATTGTGGATAAAGCCCAAAATGAAGAAGCAAAAATTGGAAAACACTTGAATATGAAGAAATTATAAACACATTCACCGAATGTATCGGTGGCTTGCCAACACATTTTCCATAGAAACCAAGCCCATTAAAACAAGTAATGTAGAGAAAACTAAGGCAAACGAATCAAAGAAAAGAGTCAACCGGCCTACGACACAATTATTACTAAATTAACCTATACTCTAAACACTAAACCCCAGAAAAACAATTAATGTAGAGTAAACTAAGGCAAACAAGACAAAGAAAAGTGTCGGCTGCCCTACGACACAATTATTACTAAATTAACCTATATCCTAAACCCTAAACCCTAAACCCTAAACCCTAAACCCTATACAAACAATTAATGTAGAAAAACTAAGGCAAACAAGTCAAAGAAAACAGTCGGCCGGCCTACGACACAATTATTACTAAATTAACCTACACCCTAAATCCTAAACCCTAAACCCCTAGACCCTAAAACAGTAAACAATGGGAAAGAGATCACTACAATAAAATCCAATTCAGGGAATACATGAATGCAAACACAGGCCACACCAATCATACGATTAAAATTCATTTGGAAAACGAAATTCCCTCAAAGAATGAATTGATGTCTGTAAAACTCCAGAAGCAGCACAACCCAATTCAAATATGACGGACAACATGATCAGCAACGACCAGATTGAAAGACTGTGAAAGAGGTATCGGCCGGCAGCCGATACAGAGATACATAGATGAGAACTAAAGGCAAAGCAGAAGGCCGAAAGAAAACCAGTAGGCTAGAGGTATCGGCTGACAGCGGACATCGGTAGTATTACAAAATATTGATATAACAAATGTACATGCTCCTCACCAGTGAGAAAAGGACACCAAGATGGCCAAAAAAATACGTACACTACTTCATAACATGAAAATTCTAAAACCTAGGTGCCTAAACATTCGAAATGCTACAATGAGGAGGACGAAACTTTTGCCTGCCCTAAGCGAAAGCCAGCTGCTAAAATTTCAAAATCATCTGCCAAACGAAATATGATGGAGGTGGTGCCTATATGAAACTAGAGGTATCAACTGGCAGCCGACATCAGTAGTATTACTATATATTCATAAAACAAATGTACATGCTCCTGACCAGTGAGCAAAGGCAACCAAGCTGGCCAACAAAAAACATACACCACTTCACAACAACAAAATTAAAAAACCTTGGTGCCTCAACATTCACAATACTGGTATGAGCAGGGCAAAATTCTTGCACGCGCAATCTCGAAACCAGCCGCTAGTATCCCAAAATCAAACGCCAGACGAGTAATCTGGGAGGTGCTAGCAATGTGAATTCTAAGACTGGCGGTTTCTCCCCACCGATGCGGAATCCGAGGCTCTAGCCTCATCGTTCTGCCCCGTGATGTAGAGAGATGTATCCGATGATATTTCAATGACTTTGTTCCTCGTGCTCTCAGGCGCTGATGTCCAAGAACAATCGCAGAAATCAAGGAGCACGCACCCGCAAGCCTGGAATATCACCGGCACGGCCCGAAGCATATCTGTGGATGGACGATTCACAACGTCCATCTCCTCAGAGTATCTTCTGTTGCAGGCCATACCGGCTTTCCAAAACTCGACATACTTAGAGATTCCATTCTTGATAAAACCCTGCTTCTCTGTGCATTCAATAGCCCGGGCATGTTCCTTCTCGGAATTCAATTTCCTTGGATTAACCTCCGTAACTCCCCACAATGGCTTAAATGGAATAGGGTGCGGATCACCAGTTGGAAAACGAGGTCTACCGTGGCATTCAGCCGTCCACATCTTGACTGCAGGCCCCGGCGGGAGCCAAGATGAATTTGTTGCTTCTTTCTTGTATCTCATCACTGGCCAACTTCTATCATCTCCGTCCTCCTCGACAAAAAATTTGAAGGGATGCATATCGCCCAATCCAACGATCTTGTTGACACCGTCGTGGTGGTAGTCTTTAACGTATGATTTGAAATTTGCTACGTCTTGAACGAACTTGGGAATGAAGGCCACCGTCTTTAGCGAGTCCATGAAACCCTTCATGAGATGTGCTACAACATAGGTGTTCTTGTTCTTGATAAGCTTGGACAAGTAACTGAAATGTGCATCAATGTCCTCAAGAATATGACCAACAATCAAGAATCCAACAGTGACTTCCTTGAATATGCGTCTTACAGTTAGCAAAGAGCAGAAGGCCATTACAAATCTGTTCTTGTTGTCCTTGGCGGCATAATCAAGTTGCAAGAAGAGCTTCTTAGGAAGAGGCACCGCCGGGCGTCGAGGGAGAAGAGGATTTGTACATATCCCAGTAGCGGGCGGAATAGAGGATAAGCACGTGGACTTGCCATGCAAGAGAGCTTGAAAGAAGCTGTTTTGTCGTGGCGTGGGAAACAACTCCTGGGATCCAGCACTCGCAAGACACGACACAAAGAGGAAATCGTAAAATTGGAATTGCGCGGCCACAGTGCTGTAGAATAGTGCGCATACGCACCACCGCCGTGGCCATGAGTCAACATCCCTGTACAGGAAATAGGAATCTGACCAAGACCCGTTGTGGCCTTTGTGATTCTTTGCATTCTGGGAATGGCTGTCTTAGTCGTATCCATGTTATCATGGGTAATACATAGAAACTCTGACGGATTTTGCACGGACAGAGCACTCCAACCCGCATATATGTTTCGGCAAGCTCGTTAATAATTAAAATGGCGCTCTTTGTCATCGACTAATGCCTGCCACTCGTCACATCCTCTCGGATATTTTGCAATGCACTCAACAAGGAAGTCGCACTCAGTGCACTTCGAGAAGTTGCTCCCAACAGCCTTCACCTCGACATTTCTGAAATGGTTCTTTCGAAGCACACTCATAGTTGATTGCGAGACAGGTTTGTAATTACACTTCTCATTGACCTGATAGCCGGATGCAAGAGAGAGTGTTAGAACGAAGGCAAGAGAAGTCTATCGGCCGCCAGCCGACAAGAATTGATATCGAATCAATATGCAGGAGATTGCATAATGTAATGCTGCCGGTCAACACACCCATCGACGGAAGGCACAAGCACATACTGCAATGATCCCTCGCATGCCCAACGAACGTGGCGAAGTGCCTAGACCCAGCAAAGACTCAGATTGGGATAGTTGTGTTGGCTGGCAGCCGACACACGAAAACCAACAACATGACAATAAGTAGGGAGATTTGGGGGCAGAGACGTACTTGGTTCACCTGCTCACGCATATGGTCCTAATTCAATGCATAGGGGACAACCTTCAGATTATCCGCACACTTATTTCCAAGAAGCCTGAACTCGTTAGGCATCTGGTCAGCATTTTCGTCAATGATTTTCTGCAGGGTGGCTCGGGCCTGAATAGTGTCGGGACGAGGACAAAGTGATCCTGAAGTTCCATGCGACACACTCACGCATCCTCCCACAGCTGCAGCCTTATAGACGTGGTATGCAGATCTTGAGACTCCGTGAATAATGTACCATGCGTTCTCGCGTACGTCAACAGCTTCAAGGGTAATGAATTTCCTTTCCTCGGGAGCACGAACATGAAGCTGTCTTTGGACAGCATACGCTGTCTCTCTCATGATCTCAAATGAGCAAGAGTAGAACTTGCGACGGAGAATCCTCGTGGACTCCAATGGAAACGTCTGGCAGCACTTATACTTGCAACACCTCTGCGAAGTAACCTTCCGAACCTCATCCTCCGAAGTCTTGATTTTTAACTTGGATACATGGGGCTGATCTCTGGATAAGATTTTTCGACGAACAGACCTGTAGGGATTTCGAGGAATGCCGTGCAAGCCCGCGCAGTCCGTAGAGTTCATCTGAGCAGCCTCAGAGCAGAGTGTTACAATGTATTATAGAAGTCGACCATACTCGAGTCTCGTGCGAGATAACGGCCAACACATTGTCGTCATTTGCAGCAATTCGTGCTCGGACACAAACATTACACCAACATTTGTATCGCTAAGAACATTCTCATCGCACGCCTCATCTGGAAGACAGACTTGTATCATTGCCCTTCCAAACAAGGAGAAATCCTCGTTCAGAAGCTCGCAGTACTTATTTCTCCGAAGGGGCCGATCTGGATATGGCAGACTCGAATCTGGACCTGCTTCTTGGCTGTCAGTTGAAAAGGAGGCGCCTGGAGTAGTTCCGTCTCCTAAGCTATCACTTTCAGAGCCATTGATCGGACCGACGCTGTGGTGGAGCGGGGTTGAATGAACATCCGTTTGCGAGCCACCATCATCGCTGCGCTCGGACTCCGTGAGACCGATACCAGACCTGATGATGACGAAAAAGCTATGAGGAACACGGAATCCCTCCCACGTTCCTTTGAGAGAACACTCCACAATGACTCTCACTTCAGCACAATGATGGTCACTTCCGTCACTGTGCAAAAGAGCTACCTCCATGCTCACCGTGAGAGTAAGGAACTAGTCGATGGGCTTCTCCTCAGTAGCGTTCGATGTCGGCTGTCAGGCGACACGCTTAAGAGCAGTATCAATCTCATAAAAATATGGATATACATATCGCTCCTCCCATACAATATTTCTCCCAGCACATTGACTGAGATACTTAAGATCATCCGCTGGGTAAGGTATGATCATCTCAATATTGTCACAAACTTCCAGAACCCGGACATCGAGGAGATACGGGTGGTGAGAGACAATACGATTGATAACTGCACGTCCGGCATAGTAGAATCCGGAGTGGGTTATCACGACTACCACTCCCTTACCCACTTTCCCTCGCCCAGAGCTACCGTTCTTCTTGAATGCGTCGATTGGTTCAGTGTCCAACGTTAAAGGTAGTGACCTCTTCATGATTGTATCGGCTGACGGCTGATAGGGGTGGACACTACAACTTAGCAAACACAACGACTACCTAGCGCGGAAAAGGTGGCACTGAACCCTAGAAATTCTTCCTAAGCCCTAGAAACTCCAGTTGACCAGCACGCTATACGTGTTGAACTTAGTATCGGCCGGCAGCCGACACGGATCAGGTGACCACGGGTTCAGAGTGAGGATATTGGCTGGAGTGCTACACGGTATCGGTTCATCAGGAATTTCGGACCCCACTAATTCTACACGATTTCAGTGCGATTTCCGATATTTCAAGGGTTCGTACAGTTTTCGCACTGATTCCGCATCGTTGCGTCATTCATCGCAACTACACTGATATGACACGATGTTTGTACAAGCGGATATAGTACTGATTCGACACGATTGATACATCTATTGAAAACGTATGAATTCAGCACTTTTTATAGTCGTCAAATGTCGTGTTTTAATCGTCTTTAAAACTACACTGATTCAGTGCGTTTTTCGTGCGCAATCATCTTTTCCATATCTAGATTTTATTTTCTTTCTATATCTAAATTTGATCAAAATAATATTATTAAATTTTTTTAAAAAATAATAATAATTAAAAAATATAAAATAATTATTTTCCTCGCTACCCACTTCAACTACAGGGAAATTGCCCGAACATGCGGTGGGGCCCGCCATGGCTTCCCAAGCTCTATCGCCGACTGTGGGATTTGAACTCACGACCTTCCGGTTGTCAACCAAGTTCTAAAGCACCAAACCACTTCAAAATCTTCATGCATAGAATCGAACTCTTTTAGTAATTATAAAAGAATGAAACCATTGGCAATTTTTTGCCATGTGTATATAATTCTTTTGTCAAATTTGTTTTTGCACTACAACATGCAGGGCTTTTCCTACATCTACAAAAATTTTCAGAATATTTTGAGTTTTTTTTTTTTGGCCAAAATCGTGATGCCAGATCATGGCTGTGAGCTGTTTTTTTCTTTCAGCG
This sequence comes from Pohlia nutans, assembly GCA_022496805.1. Lineage (NCBI taxonomy): Eukaryota > Viridiplantae > Streptophyta > Bryopsida > Bryales > Mniaceae > Pohlia > Pohlia nutans. The sequence goes on along the minus strand of CM040106.1, from coordinate 3,092,466 downwards.
AACTTTGAATGTTTTTAACTATGTGAAAAAAACTTTTTTTCCAAAGTTTTTTTTGCACTAGATTATGCAGGACTTTTTCTATATCTAGGATTTTTTTCATAATACTTTGAATTTTTTTATTTTTTGCCAAAATCGTGGTGGTTGTGAGCTATTTTTTTTTGGCTCCTATGATGAAAAGTACAATGATAACCAATAATACCAAATTTGAATTCTAAAAATATAAAATGTTATTTCTTTGAAATTTTAATGTGTATTTCTTCTAAATTCTATAAATGTAGATCTAAATTTTTTTTGGGAAATTAAACCATAAGTATAATTTGAAGAAGATTCTTGGAATATTCCAATATATTCCAAAATAATATAAAATATTTTCAAAGATTCCAAAAGATTCCAAAAAATTCCAAAAAATATTAAAATATTGTACACGGATGTCGTACGAAAATAATTTGCATTATGGTAGATGCTGAAATCGCACGAATGTAATAAAAGGGGTTGATATGATACGTACACGATACTGGATCCGCATTCAAAGCAATCGCATATTATCCGTGTCTTATTAGCCATGTAATGTAGATACACGATTAACGCACGGATTCCGTCAAGCACGACTTTCGTGTGGAAACAACACTTTTTTTTATAATCATTGAAAAGACACTGCATCGACATCTTAGTAATACATGTCACTTCCGTACCATAACGACACTTCTAAATGCACGTATGACGTGCGGAATCAGTGTTTAACGATAAACGCACTGAAATCGTGCAGAATCAGTGGGGTCTAAAATTCCTGATGTTGGCGCCTGCAGGTCTAGCGGGAATGTCAGTTTCTACACCAGATGATTGCTTAGAATGCTCAGATACGCCTCAGAAAACAGAACCAACAACCCTGCAAGCTCAATGCACATGCTAGAATCACAATAACTACATAATTCTACACTCTACAATCACACTTGCAGGATCAATCTACGCGTGAGAATCAAAATTGCCACAAAAATGTATCACAGAGAGAGAGAGATCCAAATCAAAGAGATCCGCAGCTGGCGCATCAATCATAGAGTGAAACGAGGAAGATGGAAGCACAATGGATACCCCAGGGGAATTCCTATGCGCGATTGGCGCCCAAATCAAGAAAATTTCAAATTCCTACAAAGTTCTTGGAATGAGTTTGATCGTCGATGAAGTTCTTGGAATGGATTTCTTCGTTGATGATGATTGCCACCTAGAGAGTTAGGGTGGATAAAATTTTGTAGGTGGGCGTCCAATGTGATGGATGGAATGATTGATTTGACACTTTTGGCGGCGTACAATTTGACGGCTTACGGTGTGACGTGGCGGGCCCGCGCCATCATTTCTTGGAGGAGCGCTGGTGGGGGGTTACTCTCCCTTCCCCTCTCATTTTTTTTTCATTTCACTCCCTCACTTTCACTCTCGCCTCTCTCCTCCCTCTCACCTCCCTCTGCCCTCACGCTCCCTCACCTTCTCTCCCTCCTCTCTTACCTGTTGGCGGCCGATACTCGCGCTCTGTCCGCCAGCCAAGTGCTCACTTTCCTGCACCAGCCAATACAATTTAGGCAGAAGCCGACAGTTTTTGATATAGTCGCCGATACGTAGAGTGCAGCAGCCAATATTCGAGAGTGCAGCAGCCGACACAGGGACCATCAGCAGCCGATACTTTCAGCACAGGATCAGATGGCCACGACCCCCAGGTACGCAAATATCTTATCATTCGCTCATCTGATCGGTGTATCGGCTGGCAGCCGCTAGTTTTTGCGGATGTCGGCTGCCGGCCGATACACTACATTTTGAAAATTCATGTTTGTGGATTAGGAGTACTTAATTGAATTGGCTGGCAGCCGATAGAGTGTTTCCTATCGGCTTGCCGGCCGATACAATCGTAACTAAGTACACATCGTAGTGGACCAATACATACTAGAGCGCGTTCTAGTCTCATCACTTATCTTTGAGCTCTTGGGTGGTCTCATAAGGTTTATCGTGATGTATTGGCAGGCAGCCAATATAAGTCAGTATACACAGATGAGCTCGGGCTGCCCATAGAGTTCTAGTGTCGGTCGGCAGCCGATACTCTTTGTGTTTTTGCCAGCAGCGTGTTGTGATAATATGTTGGCCGACAGCCGATAGAGTATGCAAGGCACTGTAGTTGGTCTGTCATGTGATCGTTTTTGTGTGTCGGCCGGCAGCCGATAGAGTATGCATCTCTATCAAGATCATGTGTCATCTAATAGTGGATGTGTATCGGCCGGCAGCCGATAGAGCAAGGACTATCTGTAGTATTGGCCTGTTGTAGTTCAGTTGATAATTGGAATTGGCCGGCAGCCGATAGAGACTTATAACTGTTTTGACCTTGCAGAAAGCCGGGTCTCCTGACTAAGCTGCTTGAGACTCTGCTAGCTACGATGAATGTGAAAGCAGACGACTTTGTTCCGCGCGGAGTGTGGGAAGCAATCAAAGCAATTGAAAAGTGGGGTCTTTGCTGGAGGGTGACCAAGATGAAACGAGTCGACATTGTGTGCACATACGTCCTGAAGGGATGCTGCCAGCCTGGGCATGGATGCGTCTTTCCGGTGGCGGAGGGGATGGAGTCGGCGAACGTCGATCTGCTGATCAGCTTGATGCCCATCAATGACCCCACGGGTCTGCCCGACAATATAGCAGTATCCATTCCCTGGAAGAAGTGCTCTGAAAATGTCTGTGGCCAGGGGTCGAAGGAGCAGGGTATGACATTTGAGGGCGAATACTCTGAATCTCGCGATGACTTCATGAATTCGTGGGCGTCACCGAATGCGGCTCGAATCAGCGCTAACGAAGACCTTGAAGCCGAAATTGATGCAGAGAAGATGAAAGAGAAAGGGAAGAAGAAGGCCACCCCGCGGAAGAAGAGAGGTGCTCTTGGGACGGGAGAAGGGGGTGATCAGGAGCCGGCTCAAGAAAATGGTGAGGGCAGCAAGCCAAAGCGGAAGGGGAAGAGCAAGGCCGCTGTCGGGAAGGAGCTAAGGCTTACACTGAATGAGGCCTTATCGCGTGGAAACCGCTTGTCGACAAAGACAAAAGGTGATGAGGTCAACGCGATCTACAAGGCGTTGGAAGCGGGACTTGGGCATGCGTTTCCCTACGAGAAACGGAGGCTTCCAAGGGTGATTTCGTCCGAAAAGCTCTTCATTGCGCCGGAGGAGCTCAAGTACAGGAAAATTGCCATCGCGCGCTTGGGCCAAGTAAATTATTAGTCTCCGTCCTTCTGTATGAGTTGTTTGATGGTATTGGCTGCCGGTTGACATCTTTCTATACGACTCAGCTGATCCAGTTCATCGCATGATCGCAGGTAAAGACCATTTACAAGGGCTATGGAGCAATCAGGAAGAAGCCGAAGATCCATGCTCTTTCGCTGAAGCGCAAGCCAGAAAAAGAGGACACAAGAGCAAAGGTCTTGTATCTTGTCATAGACTCGATGCCCGCGGAGAATGCCATGGTAACCATGCCCGATGGATCCAAGATTGAGTGGTGGAGGCATCCGGATACCCACTGGTACATAATCGGTGGTCAGCACACTGTTACCGCATGCTGTGAGCTTGCAGAGCAGTTTCCGGCTGATTCTGAAGCACACAAGGAGCTGCTCGAGTTTGAGGTGATCCCGGTCTTTACTCGTGATACGCAGGTCTGCGTAAGAGTCTCCAACGCTCTAAATTTGAACATCGCAGAGAAGGTAGCGAAAGAGACATTCCGCTCTTGCGTCGAGTTTGGTAGGGCCGCTTGGAAAAAAAATGGACGCCCTGAGCCACACCGAGGTGGTGGCAAGCCTTCAGCAGCATTTGAGGTAATTCATCATGCTTCTTGCCTGTCGGCTGCCAGCCGATAGGATCTCACTTCTTCTTTGCTTCATTTTGTCAGATCATGTGTCGGCTGCGAGCCGATAGGTTGTCATATTAACTTTGCTATGCTTATTCGATTGATGTATCGGTTGCCAGCCGATATATGCGCATCTTGGATATATGTCCTAACACATCTCCATGTCTATTCTGCAGACTGCAAAGGTCCAGGTGATGGCACATTTTGTTGGGGAGAAGGTATGCAGCAAGCTTCCCCTCATGTTTTGTAAGACCGACGAGGCTTGGAAGAGCTGGATTGAAGTTTTTGATGCATGGGAGGCAGGAGAGCTGATCGGAGATGACGGTAAAGAACCAGCGTTGATTAAACGTGTGTTGCTCACGGACATTACGAAGACCGACGTCGTCCCAACCTTGAGTTTGCGTGACTCTGATCTCATCGAGTACGGGAAGGCAATTATTGCGAAGAAAATTTGCATCAAGAACAACAGCAAGACCCGTGACAGGCTCACGTTGACAGATTGGTGCCGTGACACAAAGCTCGACCGCGTCATTAAGAACGAGCCGATGTGGAAGCTTAAGCAGTACCTGCTGCCGTGCAAGGACGCGGGCTGGACTCTCTACCCTGATAGAGATTGGGACGATTTGGCATACGAGAAGAATTTCACTGATGACATGGTCAGGAATGTCTTGACTGACCTGAAGAAGTACACAGACGGGTCTGAGTAGTTGAAGGGACGCGCGAATGCAATGAATCCCACGACGGACAAGACCAAGAATGGTATTGAGCCCCCAATTTTTAATCAACTTCTGCAGGCCCACTTGAAGGTCTCAATTCCAATCGTGGCACCCACTAGTACGAAGCAGCGGTATGATTGCGTGTTGGCGGATTCCATCAGGGACGTACTTCATGCACTGGATTCGGGTGAAGCATGCATTGTCTCCATCACCGACTGCCCCTAGATGATTGTGCTCTATGCATACTCATCCTCAGGAGACCCTAGAACTATCTCCAGAGGTGATATCATTGATATTGCGAAGCGCGCGGTGCTTAAACACGACGATTCAGCCTTCATTGACGACAATGAGGGCAACTTGCCTATGCGCCCGGAGCGCCCCGAGATTCCTGTCCTAATGCTCTTCATCGGCGATTCGAGGCAGCGCGATATCCTCTCATATGTGACGGGATCGAATTCTTCGTGGTTGGTGCACACTGTGTACTATCACCCCTCAAATCGCTCTGAATTTAAGAAGTCGGATATGGACTCTCATCCACTTGTCACACTGTCGTTGTCATATCCCAAGACGTTAGAGGGCAGCTTCGATGTCTTCAAGAAATTCACTGGAATCCAGAAGCCCGTTGATTGGTTCCAGACGTGTCCAGAGGGAGCTCATGACTGGAATAGCGGAGATTACAGCGTTGACCATAAGACCCTGGAGAGGCTGCTCAAGCCCTCTGTGTGTTCGACAACCAATGCCACTGTCATCAACATCTGGTGAGGCGGTAATGTTACTGAGATAGGCCTGGTATGCTACCCACTTCATCATCCTCTCCTACTTCATTTTCTTACTTCTTTCATTCTCTTATATCGGCCGCCAGCCGATACACTGCTAATCATATCCCCTGTATGTATAGAGGAATGGCAGGTCTGTTCTCGAATTCGCTCGTTCCAAGGATAATGTAGCAAAGGCGCAGCACCGAGTGAAGGGGAAGAACTTGGACATGTTCCTCGCTGCTCTCTCTAGCGAGTCAAACAAAGACGATGACGATAACATGGATACCGAAGAAGATGTTGGGCCAGCGGTAGATGATACTGCAGCTATGGAGATTCCTCCATCTGAAGCGGCGGGCCCCCTGTGTTGGTTGCCGGCCGACACGGCGCACTCAATGTGGATCTGGGAGAGGCGGAGGAGGTTGATCAGACTCCCCCGATGCTCACGCCTGCCACCACCATATCTTCCCAGCCGGTATCGTATGCCAGGGGAAGCGCTCCAGCTTTATCTCCGCCGTTGATGGATACGTCGGGATTTCCTCGGACGACTGGGCATGGTATCAATTTCTTGGAGTCTACGAAGGACTCCTCTTCCATGTTGGGTACTGCTTCGCCGGGATAGCATGCGCTAGAGGGCCTGGAGGATCTCAACATTTCTGGTGTTGCCTCAATGCAAGTGACTTTGCGTGATCCTCCTTCGTCCGAGGTTATCACAAAGCGCTCGGCGGATATCGTGCCTGGATCGCGAAGCGCCGATGTTGGTAATATGCGAGCGGGGGATGGTAGGAAGTCCTCGCTGCAATCCGGTCCTCCGCGTGTTGGCCGCCAGCCAACATCCTCGGCTTCATTACCCGGGGGGAGGAAAGAAAATCCCGATTGTCCGCCGATTCTCAGAAGGCTACATTCAAGAAGCGGTTGCTGTTGCCGGAGATCACGGCGACGGACTTCCCTGAAAACGTAGCAAATCTTGACAAGCCGAATGAGCAGCTATCACCGCCGCCCGCCACTCAGTCCTCTCCAAAGCAACCGCGGCCAACTGGAAATTTGTCCCAGACAACGGAGTAGTGTTTTAGTCTATTGTATATAGAGTGCCCAAGATTCTGCACTAGCATTGTAGATTTGCATTGTCTTAGTCCTCATTTAGAACCTTCCGCGCTTATATAGGTAGGATTCTTTAGTGTCTATAGCCTGAACAATTTTGAGCACTCTGCTCACTAGATTTATTTTGCTTTGTATCGGCTGCCAGCCGATAGGTCTTTGATGTCGGCTGCCAGCCAATACAAAATATCAGGATTTCCTAGAATCTAGTGTCTCCAAGATTTTGAGCATTTTACTCATTGCCTTTACTTGGCTTTGTATCGGCTGCCAGGTGACAGGCTTGCAATGTCGGCTGCCAGCCGATGCATATTATAATCGTCAATTATTCACTTCTATCCTGCCTCATTCATTTTCTATAGAGTCTGGAGTGCTTGTCTGCTATCTTGTCACTCATCGTATGAATGCTTCATACTCTTGCAGAGTTCTCTGAGTACGAGTCACCGAACCGTGACGACAGTCGGTCTGCACACAACAGACATGACGATATCGATGGCGAGGGTGATACTGCTCATACCCAGGCGTTAGTGCCAGTTCTGACCACCCTAACACCGCAGGTAGTTCCTTTGAAATATTTTCTACTCTTCAACGTCAATGGAACTCTCATTCACTTCTCCAACCCTAAAATACTAGCTCATGACAAGGGAATGAAGAAGGGTGAGTCCCGGCCTAGACAGGGTCTAGAAAAGTTCTTGGGTTGGGTTGTAGACGCTGGGATGGAGATTTGTTTCTGGTCTTGTATCGTGGAGCACAACCTTGCTCCTCGGATCGATTTCATCCGGGGTAAAGTCCCTAGCCTTTTAGAAAATTGCTTGCAGTTTGGACAGAGAACTTGCAAGGTGAGTACTTATAGAGACAAGGACTCTCCCGCCAAGCCATATTTTTTGAAGTCTTTAGAGTACTTGTTTCAGCAAAGTCCTGAGCTGGTGAGGCGTGGAGCCACTGTGGAGAACACCCTCCTCATTGATGACTCCCCATATAAGAACGCCCTGAACAATCCCTTTAATGCTTTTCACCCACCTACCTGCACAATGTACTCGGAGACAAAGCTGAGGAAGGGTCACAAACCTTTCTTAATGCAAACTCTGCAGCCCCTTTTGTATAAGCTGTATTGCTCTGAACAATCTGTTCCAGAGTTCATGCAAGTCGATCAAACTTATGGGCAACGCCGCATTTTTCCAGATGATGTCTGGTACCCACAGCTGACGGAGCTAGCCAAATAGGTTGACTTGTCTCCAGCCATTTTTTTTGCGTTGCAGATTTTCAAGTTTAGGAACCTAGCAGCCTCGAAGTTGATGAGGCTCTACTTGTCGGCTGCCAGCCGATAGACTTTTTTCCAGCTTCTCTAGTCACCTAGGTTATATATCTTTAGCATAGGTGTACATTTTGGTAGAGAATGCACTTTTGAGGACCTACTTAATGCCGACTAATTGTAAATGTTGAAGATCTATTTTTGTAGCTGGACACTCTGTTGCAGACTGTGTAGTTGTGAGGACGTCGTTATCTTGTAAATGTACATTTTGACGACCTTTTTTTGTTAACACTGTATCATTTCTGTAGAAGAATGACTGTTTGAATTATCATTACGATGGTTCTTCTTCTATTCAATATTATGAGCTTTTCAGCCCATTTTCAAATAATTCTTTGTCTTTTTATTATTTTTGTATCTTTCTCACTCTCTCAATCTGTGCCAATCAACTGGATTTCTCATGTTCATACTGTTGTCAGCTGCCAGCGGATATGTGCTCTATATTGTAGCTTCTATTATGTTGTCGGCTGCCGGCCGAAATGTGCTCCATATTCTAGCTTCTATTATGTTGTCGGCTGCCAGCCGATATGTGCTCCATATTCTAGCTTCTACTATGTTGTCGGTTGCCGGCCGATACCTTCCGCTAGTTACGTTCTCTGTCACTGTCGTCCGCTTTTGCTCTTTTTCTAACCACCATATTCATAAGTTATTCGTCTGCTTTTGTTCAGGGAGATTGCCTCATGGACTCTAATTTCTCTCAACCTCATCCCGTCAAGAAGTGTATCGTTCTCTGTGTTTCGGGATTGCTTTGCTACATCAATCCTAATGTTATGCCCGATCGTTGGAATACTCATCGAAATGTTGTCAAGAGGCCTAGTGTTAGGAAGTTGTTCACAATGTTGTTGGAGCGATTCCATGTTGGCCTTTGGTCTAAGATGCCAATCCAAGACTTGAAGCTCTTGCTAAATTTTATCCTCCCGGAGGGCGTTCTAGATAGGCTATCCTTTGTTTTTGGTAGAGAATATTGTGAACGTCCTGAACATTATCTCTAGTGTTACAAGGTTCTCGACACTCTTTATTATAAGCGCCATTTGAGGGATGTATGCAAGCCTGACCAAGTCCTCCTCATTGATGTTAGCCCTCTCTCTCTATGCAGGACTCCTGATTCTGCGTGCTACAGGCCATGGCCATTTCAGGGAGATTTCACCGCATCAAGTAGGACTATTCCTAATGTTGCAACAGATATTATTCCCTTCATTTATTCCTTACATCAGTTTGAGTCTGTTAGTGATTATATGAAGCATTCTCATAGACCTGGACAAATACACTACGAAGTTGCACATGCCCTGAAGTACAAGATTCCTTCCTATTCTTTATGCTAGGCTAGACTAGGTATCGGCTGCGGGCCGACTCTCTCATGCTCCATTTGTTACGCTATAGGTATCGACTGCAGTCCGACTATCTTCTGCTCCATTTGAGCAACTTGTATTTGTTCTCTGATTTTAATATTCAAATCAAAAAACAAAAAGAAAATTCAACCAATTTCTATATTCCTGGTCCGATTTCTGCATCCTTTGCATATTTGGCATTTGTCGGCTGAGGGCCGACTTATTTATGGACTATGAATTTGTCCATAATTATTTAAATATTAGTTATGGACTTTTTTATGGTTTTTTTATTTTCTATTTCTTTGCTTAAGTAAGACCTTACTTTTTATTTTTTAAATAGCACATACAATTTTCTTCACTAATTCCATTAATATAAAATTTGGTCTCATTTTAATTATATTTTTCACGATATGATGGATTGAATTCGTTAATTTATAATGAAGTCAGATGAATCTTTGATCCCTTGGGATTAGAGGGTATTTGCCTTTATTTTGGGTGTAGATTTTCATTTTTAAAAACTTATCTCATATCAACTCTTCAAAAATGAAAGATCAAAAGGTCATTATATTGACCCTTCAATATGAACTTGGTTTCATCTTAATTGAATTTCTTCCAATATGATCAATTGAATTTGGCTTTTCAAAACCATGAATCCATGTTCCTTTAGAAGTTAACCCCTAAATTACCATGCGCAACTTTAAATTTTTATCACTTCTCGTGATGCTATCAAGAATAAACTTGTATCCCTTAATTGGTATTTACGTAGAAAACTTCAACATTGAAGCTCAAAGAGGACTTAGTTGTGAGAGTGTATATCAATTTTTAGAACAATCTACTATATATATTAGATTCTAATGTTTAATTATGACTTGTTTTATGAGAAAATGAGCAAAATGGATAGGTCATCCACAACATTCTCATAAATTCTAGAACCATGATTAGCGTATGAAATTTTTGGAGCATAAGTAGATGTATTGTTTGTAAGTGCTCATAAAAATGGTGTTCTGAAACTAAATAAAATAAAAATCATTGATTTTCAAAGATTTATGTTTGAGTGAAGTGAGTTGTTGGTGACTTGTTGAACAGGTGTTCATAATTGTTAATAATTATTACATTGCAAAATATATGTAAAGATTTCAAATCTATTTATAGAATATTCCAATCATTTCAAAAATATTCCAAAATAATGTTAAAAATAATAAAAATTTCCAAATGTTTTGAAAATATTTCATTTTGAATGCATTTAAAAAATTCCGTAATTATTACATAGTGATAATGATGTAGTAATGGCAAATGTCTTATATATAGTACACTTTATTTTTGACAAACGTGCCGCCCTAGTGTGAAAACGCTCTCGAAGTCATCAACCTCCCTAACCACCATGTCCCACGTTCACTCAAGTTAACGTTTACTTTTCTCTTTGTGGATCAATCAATGTAATTGCTAATTTTGAAGGATTTTTTTTTCTCATAATGAAATTTAAATTCTCTAGTTATAATTGAGTCAAAATTATAAAATCCAAATGATGTATTAAAGTATTGAAATTATTCTTAGACAAAATGCGTCCACATAGTACTTTAGAGGTTATAGCTAAAAGAGGACTTAGTTGTGAGAGTGCATTCCAATCTTTTGAACAAGCTACAGTATATGTTACATAATTATAAGGTTTGATTTTGATTATAACGTTTTATGAGTTTTTTTAAGCAAATCAATAGTTTGTTCACAAATAACAAGGAGCATACAAAGTTGTAATGTGTCCAGGTGCTCACGAATAATGGTGTTGTAAAACTGAATACAACAATGATTGATTCCAAAAGATTTATGATTTAAGTGAAGTGACCTGTTCGTGACTTGTTGAGCCGGAATTGATGATCATAATTAATTGTTACATTGCATTAAATAATTAAAGATTTTGAAAATAAAAATTAGAATATTTCAAAATAGTATAAAATATGTAAAAAAGATTTGAAGATTTTGAAATATTCCATTTTGAATATATTAAACGCTTTGCATAAGTATTATACAATGTTTATGATGCATTAATGACAAAAGTTCTGCATATTGTACCTTTATTCCTTTTTCAAATTTAATGCCCTAAGGTGAAAACGCCCTCCATGTCATCAACATCCCTAACTATCATGTCTCATATTCACCTACGTTGACGTTTTATTTTTTCCCAAAGGATTGATTAACAGAATTGTACATCATGAAGGTTTATTGTGTGCTTGTAACAAATATTTACCATTCTCTACACCAAATGGCATATTTAGTGTTCAAGGAGAATTGACGTCTTTTACCACAACTCATTGAAAGGTGAAGAGATATAGTGTCCCTTGCAACTATATAAAAGGTTCGCCACTTGTTATCTTCACTTTCATTAAGATTGTTATGTTCTTTTCAAGTCGCGAGAGTGACATGAGGTGGCATGCCATAGTTATTATGAAGTTGCAATATGTCATTGGAACACTACATTCATTTTTTTTCTTACAAAGACACTATATCTCTTTCAAATTAAATAGTGCCCGAGTTTAGAAATGGTGTCCCAGAGAATGTGTTCTTCAAGGGAGTTACCATTGTGTTAAAATTATGGCCATATTCGTAAAGGACCAAGTATTTGTGGTTTTAAGGGAAAAAATCAATTGATTATATTGTATTTTTTAATTCCAAATTTTATATCATATGAATCAATGAAGAACAGTATATTGTATGTGTTAGGAACAAAAAACGTAAATTGCAATAAGAATGGAAATCAACACTAAACGCAATCATAATTTTTGAAAATCAAAACACGAGACCAAATTCAAGCTTCTTGGTCCTTTAAGAGTTGACATGTTAAGGACCAAGACTATTTTGTTCAAAAAACACTAGAATGCTACCGTTTCTAATTCCTAGGGCAAAACTTCAAAATAAATAAATTCACAAACCAACTATAGGAACTTTCCTTCAATACCAAAGGAATGTGATTAAAAAAAATCTTAATCTTTGACTGTATAGGTCAGAAGATATATAAATCTAAGTGAGAATGTGTGTTAAAAATAAAACTCCTCTAAAATTTGTAGATGTTTATTTTTCTTCTTATTTTGAAAATTTCCAATACTAAGACTTCTTTCTCTTCACTTTCACAATCTACACAATGTTAGTTACTTGTATACCAAATTTGAGAAGTAATAGAATGATCTTACACATTGAATTTCTAATGAGGAAGTACATGAATTTCATGAATTTCCAATTAAGAAGTACACATAGGAGTCATTAGGAGAGGTATGGGCCTCAAGAAGGCCCCTAGTTTAGATTACGTGAATTCAGCTGAATAGTATTAAAAACAAAAATAAACAAAAAAATCTTTTTCACAAAAAATTATAAAAAACCAAAAACACACAATTAAAAAATTGCAATCTAACATAGATAATTGTCAGCAATATTCGACTGTGATTTTTATTTATTTATTTCATAAAGAAATTGATTATATTTTTGAATTTTATTCCTTTCTTTTGATTGGTTTTTTTGGGTCTACTGCTAATTAAATAGTAGTTTGAGAGAGGAAAAGGCCCTTCTTAAGGCCCTATATCTCTCCTAATGACTCAAAAGAACCAAAGTCTCTTTATTGTTCATCCAACAATTCACAGCACAACAATTCAAAGTTCCTCACTTTTTGTTTCCAAAAGAGACGTAGAGCCTTATAATTCTTTAGGAGTTAACTCTTAGCTGCTTGAGTTGCTTGAGTGTCTAGTTTTGGACGATGTATGAATTTCGTCTATGTTTCCTCAACCTTCATGCACTTTTTGTAGTGTGGATTTTTTCCATAGGAAGCTGGCTTCAAGCATGTGTGAATCGACTAGAATGGGGATGATTTGTGAAAATTCTATGCCTCATTTCATGTTGTAGTGATTCACCAAAGCTTTTGAAGATCTTAGTTTAAGATTGTTTAAAAGTGCTCTTGAAACAGTGAACTCATACAATTAAGCAACCAAAAGATCTCCAAAAATCACTACACTTATAGTATTACATTTCAACTAATCACAACAAATTTCATCCACACATTGTCAATATTTTATTTGTACGAAAGAATTTTGAGTTTTGAGATTCAAATTTATTCAAAAATATTGGTGATAGCAATCATATATCTAACCCTATGGATACAATCTAAAATATATTCATAATGTACAACTTTTATTAGTACATGAAGTACAAAATATCCTTCTTATTTGGTTTTTTGTAATGGATTTTTGCAGAACAACCAAATTTGGAGGGGGATCAAGGCATTTAGGGGTCAAAAGAACAAGAAGCTTGAACTTGGTCTCATGTTTTGATTTTCAAAAATCTAATTAGGTTTAATGTGGATTTCCATTGTTTTTGTTTTTGTTTTTGTTTTGTTTTTTTTTTGTTTTTTTTTTTTTAAATTTTTTTTAAAAAAATCTTTTACTTTGAAACACTAAAACGACCATTTTGTGGTCATTGCTCAAATCTATCGGGTCGCCCAAAAAAATTAATAATTCCTTTGAAAAAAGAATTCCAAAAAGAAAGAACTAAAAACATTACATACGGATATATAATTAAGTCTACTATCTAACATATGTGAATTTTGTCAATGCGAGTAAATCCACTAGCAAGAATTTTAGAAAGTGGATTACATAAACATTATCTTAGTTGTTATGGAATTAGTAATGATGTTCCATCCACAATTTTTTCCTTTTTCACAAGATTACTATAGATAAACTAGCTTAAACCAATCACGATGAATTTTAAACTCTAAACATATAATTATAAATAACACAAATTTTTAAATGTTAACGCTTTTAAATTCATTAAAAAGATATCTATTGTTATTTTAAGAAGTTTGACCGTACGGATAATTTCTAAATATGATGCCGTACATATTGTTTATTGAACCAAAGTTCATCAAACACATAGAAGGCACATATTATAGTACATCTATGTTTTATCCAATACCATTTGGGCTTTTAGGAGTTAAATAACACATGCATTATGATGTTTTTCATTGAATTATGTAATTTATATTTTGGAATTAAAAAATAAAATATAATCAATTGAAATTGTCAATAAAAAATCACAACTCCTTGGTCTTTTAGGGATGTGTACTTTAGTAGTACGTGCATTTAACCCCTAAATGACCGAAAGACCATTTTATGGTCGCTGCCCTTTTTTACGGGATGCCTGAGATGAAAAAAAAAAAAAAAAATTTAAAAAAAAAAAATTTCAAATAGGAAATCAAGTCTACTTTCCAACCCAATTTGAATCATGTCAATCCGAGTTAAACTCTATTAAGGAGAAATTTTCAAAGACAAACACCTCAACATTGTCCTAGTGTTACAAAACTTACTATTTCGGGAAAGTAATGATGTTCCCTCATTCTAAAAAATTTCCTTCTTGAACTTTGGAGTAGAATGTCTAGTTTCAACCAATTATACCAAATTTCAAATTCTAAAAATAAAATTTGTAATTTTAGTGAATATTCAACGATAAATGCTTCAAAATTTTTTTAATGAGTATCTAAAACATTTTTTGAAAGTTTGACCGTACGGATAATTACTTAACATCGTGCTTCTCATTTTCTCTTTTGGACCAAACTTCATCGAAGTTGTAGAAGCAACATTTTATAACACATTTAGGTTTTACCTTACCCCCTCTGTCATTTAGGGGTTAAAGGATTTGTGTAAACTGCTTTTCAAATGTTTTCAAATGGAATCTTATGAAATTATTTTTTCAATGAGAAGGGTTTAAATCATTTTTGCCTTTCATTTTAGAAGGGTTAGTATGAGATTTGAATGATAAATGTGAAACTAGACTGCAAACGTCAACTTCAATTGATCATATTGTGAGAAGTTAATTTAAAATAAAACCAATTTTATATTGAGGAATTGGCATGAAGACCGTTTCATCTTTCATTCTCAACCTGGGTTGTTATGAGAGAAACTTTCAAAAATGAAAATGTGGACCCCAAATAAAGGTAAATACCCTTTATTTCTAAAGAACAAAAGATCCTTGGTTTTAATTTAACAAATTCAATTAATCATATTGTGAAAGATGTATGTAAGATCAGTCCAAATTTTATATCAACGGAATTAGTGAAAAAAAATTGTATGTGCTAGTGTAGATGGAAAAAAAGAAAAAGAAAAAGAAAACATAAAGAAGATCATATTGGACTTACTAAAAGAACCTTAAAAAATATATAGATGATTCCCAATTTCAACTCCTTGGTCTTTTAGGGTTAATTTTATTCATAATCTTTCAAGTTTCACAAGAATAAGTCAATATTCAATGCTTGAAATAAACCTTTGAACATGTTTGCATATCCAACCGCACGCTTGTTCCAAGCATTTGTTGGCCTTGCCCCATTGCAAGCATTGACTTAGGCCATGTACATCAATGTCAATCCAGTTCTTTGTTATTACGTGGGCTACCCAAAATACAGAATGATCAATTTTTTGATGTGTCAAAATAGTTTTGCAAAGCATCTATAAATGGTCTAGGCCAATTAATTTAGCGCTTCAAAAATACAAGTTCTTCATCATGAAAATAAAAAATGACAACCGCCAAATGTTGTTAGGTGACACCATGCAAATAGTATTATGTAATTACATTTCATTCAGTAATTTGGAACAATACATCCAAAAGGTATCCTCCAATTTTTCATCATTTTACACTTTATAGGATGATATTTGCACAAACACTATATCTCAAAAAAGTCAAATAGTGTCCATGTTTAGTATTGCTATTGGGACTATAAATCACAAATATACCATAGTATTAAAGATGTATGGTTTTAAAATTACAAATTAAATTGGTCATATTGAAAAAAATGAAGTGAATATGAGATTGAATTTAATATCTCTAGAGTTACTTTCTTTTTGGACTTAACCCCTTAACGTCACAAGGTGTCCCTAGAATTGATGAATTCATGAAAAGCATCATGGAACACTAGTTGGAGGTATATTGTAGAATTGAATTACATATAGAAGTTGTAGATTTTCAATATGAGACTCCATATGTATGGTAAGTTTCACGAATGCTATCACCAATATTTTATTATAAAATTTTGAAGTTCAAATTAAAAATTCATTTTGAGTTTTATCACGATAAAAAAATAAGCATTTTTAAAGTAAAAATTGTTGAAATTCCGTTGAAACAAGATACGCGTAATGTGGCAATTTTTGAGTTTTTTCTTATTCCTTGATGCTATGACTTGATTTTTGCAAGGCCTCTAATTAATTGCAATCATTGAAATTTTGACTTGACTTGGTCAAAATTTTGCATACTTCTCCATTTGTAAGATCGGAGATATATATACTCTAGAAACACCAAATCCAACCGTTGGATAGGACAACTTCATGACGTATTTCCAAAATATGTTTGATAGTGAAAATGTTCATATTAACCCTTAAACGAAAATGCAAGCCCCACGGGCTTGGTTATATTTTGGAAGAATCTCGCTCATAACTTCTACTCCATTGCATGAACTAGAGTTTTAAAAATGCCAAACCAAGCACCTTAGAGAGATCTATACTTCTTTATAATAGAGTCAAAGTAAATAAAAAACAAAATCATGTTTAAAATGGAATTTAAAAGAGAATTTTTGGGTGTGATATTAGGAAAGCATATGTCGTTTAAGGGTTAACCCCTAAGCTCCCAAGAGACCATTTTTTGATCACTGCTCGTTTTTAACGGGTTGCCCGAAACCGAAAATTAAGTTTTTGAAAAAATAAAAAATATTTTTAAATACTTCATCAAGTCTATTTTCCAACCCAATTTGAACTATGTCAATCCAAGTTAAACTCCACCCAACAATTTTTTCAAATTGTATCACTTCAACATTGTCTTTGAGTTACAAAATTTGCTATTTGGGGAAACTAATGATGTTCCCTCCATCATTTCTTTTGCTTTTTTGAAGTTTACAGTAGACGAATCAAATTTAACCAAACATGCTAAATTTTAAACTCTAAAAGTAAAAATTATAATTTATACAAATTCTCATAGATTAATGATTTTTAATTCAACAAAAGTTTATCTAAAGTCATTTTTGAAAGTTTGATCGTACGGGTAATTTGTAGAGATGATGTCCTACATTTTTTTTTATTGAACCAAACTTCATCAAACATATGGAAGGCATTTGGCATCTTTATAACAAATATAGCATGCCACCTCTCAATCAAAGTAGGAATGACAATTGGCAAACGT
The DNA here is from genome assembly GCA_022496805.1 of Pohlia nutans. Classification (NCBI taxonomy): domain Eukaryota; kingdom Viridiplantae; phylum Streptophyta; class Bryopsida; order Bryales; family Mniaceae; genus Pohlia; species Pohlia nutans. The sequence continues at coordinate 3,075,206 of CM040106.1, read as the reverse complement.
TTACATAAGTTAGTATCAAAGGGACAGTTCTTTGCACTTTTCAAAGAGTTGTGGTTATGGACATCTCTGGCCAGTTGAATGGATTGCAAGTCAGTGACGGAGTCTAGTCTGCTTCTACAGAAGCACTTTTGTTCTAGAAACTAGTGGATGTGTTCCCAACGTCGAAGACGCTTCTGCTTCTGCTAGGCCGCTTCCACCGTCGTTGCTTGCTGTTACTTGCTGCGTAGGGTTTTCAGTTCCGAGGTCGCCTCGTGCGGGCTCCCTCGAAGTCGTCAAAGTCGTCGAAGTCGGGCTTTCAAATGGGTGCGTGCGGGCTCTGTGCATCTTTGAATTCGCGGCTCGTCAGGCAAGCTTTTGAATTTGAGGTATTAGATTTTGTTTATCTCCCTTTTTTTTTTTTTTTTGGGAACTAGTCTAGACGAACAAAAAGAAAAGATTTTACTTGCAGACTATAATAGTTATTCATTGTAATGCAAATATAAATGAAAAATAAAAGAAGCAATGATCATGAACAAGGAAAGATAATGAAAATAAATTATGAAAATAACCTAGAGAATACTTGCATAGAAATTAGATTTGTAAATGTGATTGAGTGCGTAAAGCTTGCAACTTCATTTTAGGTTTAAGCTTTGATTGACACGCTTCTAGTATTGTGATTTATTGATGCTGTGTAAAATTCAAGTGAATTAGGTTAAAAGTGTTGTCATGCTCCAAATTTGTAGAAATCATGAATTATGTCGCTGGCCTAGTATGACAAGGGAATACTGGACGTACGTAAGACTTCTCGTTTCCAGTTTGAATGAAATGAGTGATTCTTGCTTTGGACAGTCGATAGGTAGTACATCATTAGATTTTGTGTTTGTTTTATAATCGTTTGGTATATTAAGAAAATTGTAGCAATTCTTGCATTGAATGCACTAAATTTTATCAAGTACCTAAGTTAGAAGCACCTAATTCCAACAATGTACCCAATGGTGATAATTTCTTGACTTGGTAGTTATTATAGAATGTAAATCTAGGTAGACCATAGATTGCTTATTAATGTGGTCAACAAACAATAAAGGCTCTATGACGCGCTTAGATTTGTGTTTTAAAAAGAATATCTTGTGTAGAAATTATCGGCATTATGTAATCTATCGAATTTGGGTGCTCCTATTTTATGTTGTAACCATTTGATCTAAACTTTGGAGTTGGTAAACAACATAAAGCATTGTACTAATATAGGCCACTATATATACCTTCAATATAGCGTACCACTTGAATGACATTAAAAATTGTGGAACCAATTCTTCAACTGTGCAATAATTGAGATGGGTAATTGATTCATCGTAGGTTTCTTTGAAGAATGGTCACAAATCCTTATTATAAGTGATTTTCAAATTAATTTTTTTTGCATTTTTTTTTGTAATGTTTGTAATGGGTAAGACATATGTCTTCTTTTCACCCTATTCTTTTCAATTTTTTGGAAACTAGAATGAATATAATATGAAATTTAGATCCATAATGCAAACCAAATTATGATAATCACATAAATACTTCAGATGATCTCAATTCTTGGTTGGGCATTGTAGACATACAAAAACTATATAGTGTATTAAAAATGATTTTGTATTTATTTATTTTTTGAATTTGAATTTGAAGATTTGATTAGTGGTTATATGTAATGTAGTACAATGAGAACCTTTAACTTTAATAGTTTGCAAATGCAATAAAATGTTAAATATTTGATGTATTTCATAATTAACAAGTCATATGATAACTAGAGTAGCGAAATGTCATTTTTTTTTCTTGGCCATGAAGGCAAATAAATCTCATATTCAAGGTTGAAATTGTGTTTGACTAGCCAACATCCATTACAAGGATGATTGACTTCAAAAGCATAAGTAATGTGTGTCATACGGAAAGCTCTTTATGTTTTCAACAATAACAACACTTGCTATAAATATCATGTCATGTGGCTCATTGCTCGTGTATACGGTGAATGCGGTCATGCAGATAGAAAGCACCAACATCAAAACATCATAAGGTACTTTACATGCAACTATAATAATTATTTTTTTCAAGTTGTTGCTTTTGATTTGGATATTGTTTTCAATATTTTGATTGAGATAGGTATTGCCTATTTTTATTAGACTTTTTATTGGTTAATTTAGAATATGTTTTGAGAGAAGCATTGCTATAACTTGCTTGTTGTAATTCACTTGGAAGGGGTATATACTAAGGAAAAATTTTCAAATGAGTTGGAGAGGGCTTTGCAAGGGTTTATAGATGGTTTTTGTATGTTAGACATATAAGTGATCATGACTAGGTCCTTTACAGAAGCAATCCGAGGATTTGTTTTTGGGAGTTCTTGTAGTTTAAATCTGCATTTTATTTATTTGGTTTGGTGTATATTTGGAGAGTGTTACTAATGTATTTTTTAATGCATTTCTAATGATGTTCAAAGATGACGAAGAAGACAAGTGATGTGCCAATGGTGAACATTGTATTGGAGGAAGGTGTCGAGGGGGAGCATTGGGCTAATATCTCTACTGACCAAAAGCCATTCAAATGCCTTGTCCACAGTAATGGGATGAAATGTCACTTTGGCCCATTCAAGTACCGTCATCACATGGCACAACACATGAAAATACATCATGCAATTTTTGTACCCACTATGAAGCCAGGGCCCAAAAGAGATGAAAACAAAAAGGAAATGAAGACGAAAAGAACTGTCAACTCCAAAGCAATGAACTTGAAGGTGATGACAAATACCTTCAAGAGGGCGAGAAAGGAGTTTTGGAAGAAAAAGAAGCAATGGAAGGAGAAGGCAGAGCTGGCATGGGAGAAATTAGCAGTGAAAGCCAATCAAGAAGCAGCTCCAGGATCGTGTCAAATTCTCCTATCGCTAATGAATAAGGAAAATAAATTGGAGGAGCTCATTGGAGTGAAGAAAATGGGTGAAGGAGTTCTTGACCTATCTAAGTTGGAAAAATTGCATAATTCCAAAGTCCTTGCTAATTTGGTTATAAATACTCCAACTTCGAACACTAGGGTGACAAAGTCCATGAGAACAGTGTTCCTTGAGAAAGACTGGTCCAAAAACGAGAAGAAAAGAAAAGCTTTAGTGACTCCAATTGTGGAATAGCATCGTGCAAAATCCATCAATGACATGTAAGTATCATATTTTCCTCCAAACTTATAGTTGATATAAAGACATTGTTTTGTGAATATATTATTAATACTTTCACATTGTAAATGATATTTTAATTTGAATTATTGTTTTATCTAGGTTCATTGCAGGGAAGGACAACTGGATTTCCCGGTATACAAACCTCACGAAAGAATTGTATGAAATGGAGAATGCCACTTGAATGGATCGTATAGAAGCATCATGTGATGCTTACCGGACCAAGTTCATGGAGGGTATCACAATCCTCCTCAATGATGATCAAAAGGGCAATGATTTAGATAAGAACAGTTAAATTTGGACTTGATTTTTTTATTCCTACGTACATATTGGTTGATGTATTCTAACGAGTAGTTTCTTTGTGTATTTTGGTTTGCCCATGATAATGTGATATGAACTAGATTGCTCAAACGGGACATGCGTTTGATGCTCTCTAGGTTCAAATGTATGATTTTGCCTTGATGATTGAAATCCAACGTCACATGTTATGTTGATCAATGACAAAAAAATGAGTTTCTCTCTACACAAGAGTTGACTTTCATGGTGTGATTTTGCAATGAAACATAAAATTTTATTAGAATTTCAAATCATGTTATAATCTTGAATAGGGAATTAACCTCTAAAAGTCCAACCATTCATAAAGTGGACGATGTACAAAATCAAATGCAATTCTCTCATCCCTCATTTGCCATTTGTAGTGTGAATGTTGTACTACTCCCTCCGTTCCAAAGTTATTGTCCAACTTGTTTGCTTGGTATTTCTTCAAGCCAATTTCATTGATCATATTGTAAAAAACATGATTAAAAAAGGTTCCAAACTATGTCACTAGAATGATTGAAGAACATTCCATGTGCTCATTGCAACCTAAATAAAATTAGACACAAGGAAGTATTTTTTTGACCTACTTAAAAAAGCACTTTCAAACATGACTTTCAAACGTGACAATAACTTTGGGACGGAGTGAGTATATATTTAACCCTTTAAGGACCAAGACTTCATGGTGTAAAAATGAAGAATTCAATCATTCATATAATGAAAAGCATGATTTAGATAGGACCAAATTTTATATCACGAGAATTAGTAAAGAACATCGCATGTGTTGACCAAAGACATAAGTAATTTTGAACAATAGAAACTTCACATAGAACCCACTAAAAATAGCTACAAAAACATGAAGCCAAATTTGGCCTTCTTGGTGCTTGAAGGGTTAATGAGACCAAAAAAATGGTTTATGAATGAAGTCAACTGTTCATGTTCAATTCCAAGTGCGTAAATATTTTAATCAAATTTTTTATGTGAAAGACTTTTGCTTGTTGATGCCATCTCTTGAAGTGAAATTCAAATCATTCAAGCTACTTTCAGATTTTACACGAGTTCGAACTACAAAAAGGGTCCAAAAAAATGGTTCACGGTGTAGTGTATTTTGAATATTTTAGCGTGTTCTACTTGAACTAATCTTAGGCTATGAAAATGAGTTCTATTGCATTTGAGCTTGATTAATATAATGAAGCTTTCCAAGTCTAGTTTCTACTCCACTTTTTATTTTTGGAAAAATTTGAAAATTGGGTGTTTTGTTGTAGTTTGGTAGCCGGTGTCACCAAGGTGTAGCAAAGATTTCTAAATTTACATACACGGATGATTTTCATACCCCTAAACTTTTCTTCATTGTAATTTCCACCTTTGGAAGGAAAAACAGAATTTTCTTCTACACTTTGTAATTGATATGATTTTTCTTTACAATAACTTCCAGAAAGCAAGCAGAGTAATATCTAACTGTCACCAAAATTTATGAAAAATTCATGATTTGTAATAGACATGTGGCTTCATCTACTAAAAACATGTAGTTGAATTCTTGTATTGTTTTTAGTTGCAAAATTGAGTGTGGCAGATAAAACATGATTCCATGGTCATAGACCCAAAATGTAGGGGTTAACCCTTTAACCCCTAAAAGCCCGAGGGGTATTGGACAAAACATAGATGTGTTTTAATATGTGCCTTCCATATGTTTGATGAAGGTTGGTTCAATAGACAAAATGTAGAGTATCATCTTTACAAATTATCCGTACGGTCAAACTTCCTAAATAATCTTTAGATCATTTTTTAATGAATTGAAAAGCATTAACCTTCAAAAATTTGTATAAATTATAATTTTCAATTTTAGAGTTCAAAATTTAGTACGATTGGTTAAAGTTGGGCTATCTATTGTAAACTTCAAAAAAGCAAGAGAAACGATGGAGGAATCATCATTAATTTCCCCAAATAGCAAATTTTGTAACACTAAGACAATGTTGAGGTGATCTACTTTGAAAAATTCTCCCGGGTGGAGTTTAACTCGGATTGCCATAATTCAAATTGAATTGGAAAGTAGACTTGATGTAGTATTTTAAAATATTTTTTATTTTTTCAAAAAAATATTTTTTTGTTCCGGGCAGCCCGTTTTTTCCGGGCAGCGACCAAAAAATGGTCGCTCGGGAGCTTAGGGGTTAAGGACCAAGAAGCCCAGATATGGCTTCATGTTTTTTTAGCAGTTTTGAGTGAGTTCTATGTGAAGTTTCTATTATTCAAATTTATTTATGTTTTTGGTCAACACATGCAATGTTCTTTACTCAATCTAGTGATATAAAATTTGGTCTTATCTAAATCATACTTTTCATTATATGAATGATTGAATTTGTCATTTTTAAACCATGAATTCTTAGTCCTTAAAGGATTAAATTGTATCTTTGTTATGGAAGTCGGGCAATACCCATTGCGGCAGCCTTACAAACTAACAAGTTGTATCTCTGGAACGAGTTCCAGGCAATACCCATCGCGGCAGCCTTACAAACTAATAAGTTGTATCTTTGGGACGAGGTCCAAGCAATACCCATCGCAGCAACCTTCCAAACTACAAGATGTATCTCTAGGGAGAAGTGGCAGCAAGTTCTATCTTTGGGAAACGCTGAGCAATACCCATCACTACGTCGGTCGTGAATGCGGAGATGTATCTTTGGGCTCAAAGGGATACCCATCACTCTTGAAGTAGGGTTTGGGACACGCGTTGAGAAGAACAGTTCGTCTTCTCCATCTCCTCACTAATTTTTGCATTCAATTTTCTCTTAGTGTCACCATTTGGGAACTCACTCTTTCGATCAATTTAGGGTTTGAAATTGACGACTTTGATAGTCCTTCGTACTCTTGTCTTGGCGAAGATGACACGTGATTTTTTTACATTCTGGAGCTCTTGTGAACTCATGGTTTTATCGCTTCTAGGAAGAGTTTCCCTGAGTGTCTGAAATTCAGGATTAACGTTTTCTGAATTAGAAACCTTTCACAGGTTTTCCTACAAATCTAGAGTTTGAATCAACAACAATTATGTGAGGTTGTTGCTAGTCCTTCGTATTCTTGTCTCAGTAATTTTCGCATTCAATTTTCTCTTGGATTATAGTGTCACCATTTCGAAACTCCTTCCGAGATTTTCAATTAGTTTAGGGTTTGCATCAGCTGGAAATTGATAGTCCTTCATACTCCTGTCTCAGTGAAGATGAAATGAGAATTTCTTACACTCTGGAGCTCTTGTGAACTCATGAAATTTTGTCGCTTGTCGGCAGAGTGTCCCTAAAGAGTGTCTGAATTCAAGATTAGTGTTTCCTGAATTAAAATCCCTTCCAGAGATTTTCCTATAGATTTAAGGTTTGAATCAACTACAATGTTCCAATGTTCGTGAAAATCTTGTTTGAATGTTCTACTAGGCTCGCAATCTGATACCGTGTGATAGTGGAATTAATTCCAAGTGAAGCTGGAGAGCAATGTGCAGGGAGGGTACGTAAGGTGATTGTCGTCGACAAAGCGAAAGCCATTGGCGCCTTTGTGTGAAGTGAAGGTTTTTTGAGCTCTTTCTGTTAATTGTAGTGGTAGTTGTGTGTTTAAAACTGTTGAATCATTGTTGAATTGCCAATGTAGAGTAGCTTGGGGATGGAAGTTGCATTGGAGATGAAGACAAGATGTATAAACTGAACTCTACTTGAGAATTTCCATCGTAAACGTACGCTTATGTTTCTCCTCACTTTAAGCAGCTTGTTCACAGGTTGCAAGTTTGTAACCTTATCAACTTGGAACTGTATATGATAGTGCATATATCTCTTTGAAGTGTGATATATAATATACTAGGAACACCTTTAGACTAGAACTCAATGTCGGTAACAACTAAGCGCAAGACTCATGATTTGAACGATGCAGGAAAGAGAGGGTTATGAAGTAAATCATGTAGTTGTAAATCAGAAGGACTTTGCTTTTAGTTTGTTACATGTTTGATTTTTGATTCAACTAGAGGATATGATTCATTTCTTTGTGAATGAAGATTAGTTCAGACGTTAAGAAGGTACAGAGATTTTGTTGATGCTCTGAAAGGTGTAACTGTGCATGTTGCATTTCTTTTCGGCTTTGCAATAATAGTGCTTCTAAATGTGGCTCAAGTAACATTATCCAATAGGGTTTTTAGTAAACTGTGGAGAATTAGGAGGCTAGAGAAGGTGAGTAACATAATGTCGAGTCTTTTCATTGAATCACTAACATTCATGAGGCTCTGTCCCTTTGTGAGGTGGTTGCAGTGTAATTGTATAAATAGTGTTTCATTTCAAGGACCAAGGCTCAGATTTGAGTAGCAAACTTATTCAAACTTTATCTCTTCATTACAAATACATCATCAATAAAGTTGGGCAAGACTATTTTGGTGCCGTTGTGACACCAAAGGGCGCAACAGGTCTATTTTGTGTCATTTTATCCATACTAAGTTGGTATGGAGGTTGGCACCAAATTATCTTAATTGCGAATTCTTGAAATTGCACGTAGTAAGAAATAGTAGACAACCTCATTTCCATTTAGCCAAAGGTGAAGGGTCATAGACATTTAGCCAATTTATGCTTACACCACTTGATACTTAAGCCCAACCAAGTGTAAGAATAGATGAGTTGTTGTTAGTGTAGGAGACACCATGAGGTCAGTTTTAGTATCTCTATTTTAGTGCAATCCAAAACGTTGTTATGCAAGGAACTAGATTCATAGCTAATATGGTCAAAGGAAGTTAGGTGTAAGAAATATAATATAATCTGTAATTTTGAGTACGTCCTTTGTGGACTCTCCGCTTGTTTAAATGTCTTTGTTCTCTAATATCACATACAATGTTCTTGATCGATTTTGTCAATATAAATTTCATTTTTTACAATGTGATCAATGGAATTTATCTTTGAAATCCAAGATTCCTTGGTCCGTTAGGGGTTCAATAATAAGGGTAGTGGCCATTACTAGTAACGACCAAATTTCTTCAAGAATATTCCAATGGAAGAAAGTATGCCTATTTTAGATGCTGCATGCATGGAAAAGGTTGAAAGTTTATAGGTGTATGATCAAAACCAACATGAGTTCTCATGTACGATCTCCACTTGAACAAATATGTACTTGTACGGTGTCACAACTAGCTCATTGTTTCTCACTGGTTTGATTTAGGGTTTAGGGTTTGATGGGTATTCTGGATTTTATTTTTTTAAGGTAGTTGTAGGGTTGAGAAGAACAGAGGTTTTTTGTGACAAAGCTTGCATCCGTAGCGTTTAAGTGCCTCATTGTTGTTGAAGCTTAGAACTGATTTTCTCAAGATTATGACGTATAATGGTAGTGATTGCGAGTGAGGAGGCAACAATTTTTAAAAGGACCATCAAAAGTAACGTTGAGAACGATGATTTTCTTGACTGGCGTGTAAAGGAGGTGGATCATTCTTCTTTAGCTTACTTTTACAACATATATATGCAACTGACAGTATTTTGTTTTTTCTTTTCTTTCCAATCTCCTCTACTGTTTATTTCTTGATTAAATCACATCCGTAAGACTGTGATTGTTGGTGATGGCTTAGAGATGTGCCTTCTTGGACCTTTTACATGTGCTTCGTGAAGCAGAGAGTGCAGTTATCGATGTAAGCATAATAATTGATTCGTCGGTTTTTTTGCTAACCTGTTTTTTGTTCAAGGTGGATGACCCAATAAATCAACATGTACCATGAATCATCAATATCTCTAACAAGCCTTTCACAAAAGCATTTGTATGATACACCAATCCTAGATTTGCATAAAAAGCTTAAAGGTTTTGTTTATGTATCATCTACCATAGGCCCATAGTGACTGGAATTTGAAATCACTATGTTTCATTGTTGTTAATAGGATATGTTTGCTAGGTGAATCAAGTCCAATGCTCTGGAGCCGTGGAATTGGAACATATACTTCTTTTCACTTTGGATATATAGTGTGGCCATACGATAACATCTCCTTTTTTCCTATCAAGTTCAATTATTTTGACTTTCCGTCTTAGATTTCATTCTAGCTGGTTGACTCACACACTGCAACGAAATCACAGTATGGTGTTGATTTTTGTTATGTTCTTGTTTCATTTTGATGTATTGGAGGCCGTGAATATTACTAAAATTTTGGTTGGTATAAACATGTTTATTCTTCTCGCAATTGGGTCATGCATTTTTTTTCTTTGGTCTGTTTTTTCCTATTCATCTGGCATTGAAATCCAACAACTATGTTCGACGTCAAATTGAGGTTAGTTTACTCCTAAAAGATATAGCTTGATTAATTTCCACACTGAATGTCTCTTTTAAACTCTACTTTGATTATAATTTTTTATTTAATTTACTTTGATTCTATTATGAAGAAGTATAGATGCCATAGATATGTTTTGAATTTGGATAAAGGTAGCCCAACAAGCATAGTTGAGAGTTTTGTTTGGAATTTCGACTAAACTAATGATAGTATATTGCTGCAAAGCAATTAGAATTATTAAATTTTTGTTAGCATGAAATGTGGGATTCTGAAAAGGCTTATTGCAATTCTGGCATTGGAACAGCTGCAAGAAGGGATTATATGTCTACATGTACCCATGTAAGTTTCTTCATTAGTTTATGCACCTCTACTGTTATATACTATATGCATTGGTGTTCATAATTTTATATCTTCAAGAGATTGTTTCTTTTCCATTTTTACATTCACTATTTCTCTTTCCATTGTTGATGGTTTTGTGTATTTTCAAGCAGGATTTGGGAAACCTATAGCTCTTGTGGCATGTCCAATAGTAAAAGAAGCGATCAAGAAAGACAACATTTGTTATGGGATATGAAAACATTGGTATCAAAGAAATTCAACGCATGGTTGAAGATGATTATTTTGCGTTTCAATTTTGATATTACATATGTAGTTATTGTTATTGCAGATATTGCTAGCAAAGAAGATTTGGTTCTTGATGACTCTTTAGTTGTGCGGAGATTAGAGAGTTATATTATTATTGAGGGAATTGCCTCAAAATCTTCGTGTACTCAATATGCATTTTTGAATTTATATTTGGAATCAATTCATTGCAATCAGTGCATTTGGGTCAATTGTCTATTCAAAGTGGTTTTAACAGAGAATATGCTAAATTTCAGGTTTGATTTAAAACATATTAGTTTAATAAATGCATATTTTGATATTTAGATTTATGAATCTATTTTTTCCACTTAAGAATACAATACGAAAAAAAATTCACAATAAATGATATTCCCAATATATGTGCAACGTGTTGCAAACATACAACAATCATCATGTTCTACATATACAATTCGAGCACAAAATGGATATAAAAAACACACAACAATTGCATGAGCGCTTTTCATAAAACAAACATATTGTATACAATATGCAATAATGGTATCAAAAACATGTGTATTTATTCCTTTTGGCAAACATGATGTTATCGTACGTTTGACGTAATCACCCTTGTTCATCTCAACAACATACGAAGAACATTGCAAAAACGTGCCTTATCAAGTTTGTGATGAGGATGCCTTCGCATGCAAAGAAGGGGCCTCCAGCTCCTCACGTTATCCCTGAAGCCTCTGTTGCAGCTGCTCTGGCTAACTTGGAGGCTGTCGGCGTCGTAATGGGTCGAGACATTGACGATGACGCAGAGGATTAGATTACCACGTGTCGACCGCCGGCCGATACCTCTTGCCTCACGCCATATGTCTTCCTCAAGTAGTTCACGTTAGTATTGGTATTCCCTTTCACATGATGCCTTCGCATGCAAAGAAGGAGCCTCCAACTACTCACGTTATCCCTGAAGCCTTTGTCATAGCTGCTCTGACCAACTTGGAGGCTGTCGACGTTATAATGGGTTGAGACGTTGACGATGATGCAGAGGATTAGATTGCCAGGTATCGGCCGCCGGCCGATACCTCTTGCTTCACGCCATATGTCTTCCTCAAGTAGTTCACGTATGTATTGGTATTTCCTCTCACATGATGCCTTCGCATGCAAATCCAGTTACTCCCGTTATCTTCGACGCATCTGTCGCAACTACTGTGGCTATCATGGAGTTTGGTGGCGTCGTATTGGATGAAGACGTTGACAATGGTACAAAGGAGTAAGCTGCCTTGTGTCGGCCGCCGGCCGATACCTCTTGCCTCATACCGTAGCTAGTATTATATCGTCCCACTGCTCCCAACATCTTCATAATGGTAACCTACCTCTGTCCGCAGATTGCCTTGCTACTATAGTAAAAAAATTTAATCAACATTTCATGTTTGTCAATTTTTAATCAACATTTCAACATTTGATGTTTGTCATATGTGAATGTTGTCATGTATAATCTCTATGGTTGGAATTCACAAATGCATTTTGATTATTTGTAAATGAATTCTGAGAGAAATGTTTTGAATATTCACATAAATTACATCATAATATACAATTATATTTTGTGTTGAACTAAGTTTTTATCACTAATAAGTGAGACGTTCTACACTTGGATAGAGAATGCGGTCATGTAGGGTTTGCAATTTTTCCAAATCTCAATTCATACGAAGCTACATAAGAATAATGTAGACTTGATAGTTTAAATGTAACAAATATCAACGATGAATACTTAATTTTACATATATCAACGACAAATACTTAATTTTGTATAATATGTGGATTATGGAAGTTTGTTAATGAGTTATTATATATATATATGATGGTTGTATATGATGAATTTGAGGATTTGATAAGTCATTCCAAAATCTAAAATTTGATTGTGTAATTGAATACAATCAATGACCATGAATACCCATCAATGTTAGCGTTGTGCTTTTAGCCAATCTTACCAAAATCAAAGATGAATTATTTCTTTTTTTAATTTATGTAATATATGGAAGTCTAGTAGTGAGATTTGATATGTATAATTGTCTATGATGAGCATCCAACATTTCAATATTTGGATTTGTGAGCTTCTTCTCTTTCATCAATTACTACTTTCTCTCTGTCATTCACCTCCCTTGTTTTCTTGTTCATCACCTGGCTTTCTTCAAATCTCTGAATCTTCTTCATAGCCTTCTCCATGAATTCTAGACTCCCTCCCCAGGCTTGTGTCTACAGACGTCTTCCTCCTCATCCACTGTTGCAAGGGCTTGTCAGTGGCGATGACTGGTGTTAGAACTACAACTATACTCTAGAGATGGCACGTCTGGGGGCACATTCTAGCATTGCGTGGGATGCTGTGGCAGACCTTGTGAATCGTCTATCCACAGATATACTTCGCGACGTGGTGGTGATATACCAGGATTGCGGGTGCGTGCTCCTTGATTTCTGCGATTGTTCTTTCACTGCATCGACTGAAAGCGCAAGGAATGAAGTCATTCAGATATCATCGGTTGTATTTCTTTACGCCATGGCGCAGAACGATGTGGTTGAAGTTTTGGATACCGCATCGGTAAGGAGCAACCGCCAATCCTAGTTTTCACATTGGCAGCACCTCCAGAAAATTTTGTTTGGCGGCGGGTTTTGTGAAAGTAGCGGCAGGACATTGGTTACCACATGTTTTAATTTCACCCTATTTATAGCGGTATTGCGAATTTTTAGGCACCAAGATTTTAGAATTGTGAAGATATGAAGTAGTGTATGTGTTTTGTTGGCCAGCTTGGTTGCCTTAGCTCACTGGTCAGGAGCATGTAGAAATGTTTAATACTACCTATATTGGTTGCCAGCCGATACCCCTAGCCTGCGGGTTATATATCGGCGTATAGCTGGATGTTGAATCCAACTGTGTATCGGCTGCCAGCCGAAACCTGTTTGATTGTCTTTCGTAGGAGACTATCTTGTATGTCTTATTCGAATTGAGTTTTGCTGCTCATGGATTTGTACAGACATCAATTCAATATGCAAGGGAATTTCATTTTCCATATGAGCTTCAATTGGAATTCATGAGAATATTAGATTTTTGCAAACGTATGTATGATTACAAAAACTAAAGTACGGTACCAACCTTGCAACAATCTTATGTGTTTAATTAATTTAAAAGTTTTCTTATGGGATCGAGGTCAATTAAATGTATGAAAAACATTAACGCACAAGTTGTAAGCATTTAAAATAACTGTATAATTTTATGAGAACCATACAGTCATGCAATGATTTTTAGGATACATAATGTTCACAGAAATTAAAATTTAACGCTAATTATACTTTAATGAACCTTATTAAATAATTGACTCAGTGATTTAGGACTTTAAAGGTAAAAAAAACCCTTAAGTTGAAAATACTTTTAATAGGTAAAACTCGTCAGAACTTTAGATGTTTGCGACCGTATGTATAATTTATAACGTTTACAAAAAAAAATTAAGTGCTTGAAGTATTTATTTGCAACGCATCAATCAAAAAATTATACCAAAGAGAATTAAAAATGTGAAGGCAGACAACGTGGAAGTAGAAAATATTTTGAATACGTTAAAACTTAAAGAACATAAAGCCATGCAAGGTTCGTTATGATGCATAGTGGCTTCAAAATTTAAAATTTAGCAGTCTAGCGATATTTTTTCAAACCAATGAATGAAAATACGTACCGCTTTAATAAGTGTAAAGAAAACACATAGCGTTTTGAATTTAAAAATTTCATGGCATTACTTATTCTTCATTTTGATCGCTTACGGCGACAATTTTCTACGATCAAGCATTGTGGTACCAACCATAGAATTAAGTCTTTGCATGCATTTAATGTTATCGTCTGAAATGGACAATTTCAAAAACATGGTTCATCAATGGCCAGACACAAGAAGCTTATATCATTGAGTGTCAAAGCGCTTCACAAATTGAAAAGAGTAAGGAATTTATCCTGAGAACACCCTTCCAACGTTTGCATTGGTGCGCAAGGGATCGATAAATTTCAGCTGGTAAACAATAAGATTTTGCATTGAATAGTTCCTCATTACAGTAGTTTGTAATTCATGAAGTTATTGCATACTAAAACTTGTATAATAAATGTTAAAGGATTTACTTTACATTTGTTAAATGCAGCTTTTGATGATTGCATAATTATAGGATTGATTGTTTTCAGAATCTTTTAATGATTTTTGATGGCTATGCGATTTTAAATAATAGATTACTTCAGATGATTGCACAATAAGATTGATTGTTTTTTCATGCAATTTCCTCTTGTTTTCTGCAAGGATTGCCCTCGTGGTTCATTAAAAAGATTCGAAAGCGTGTTGTTATTTTATGTCAAACATCAATATGAACTTCCTAAGAGGGTAGCCATGACTCTCATTAGGACCTCTAAAAATTTGCAATGGACATAATGTCAAAGGAAGATAGCCGTCCACAGGTCTAAGTGAAGGAGGGGTTACTTTGAGATTTTGTGGAGTTTGAGAGTGTTTTAATTGTACAAGAATAGCATGCATTATCTTTTTTGACAGTAAATGGACCTTGTTCATATTTTGTTAATTTGCGATCGTTTCTGTTTAGTGTTGAGATAGTCATGGTCAGAATTAAACTTCACAATGGGAAATGTTTTGTCATGTCTTTAAAGCTATTATTCAGATGGTCACGCTGCGGTCATATATCACCGATCGTCTTGTGGATACCTCTTGCTGCTCTGTATGCAAGTGTTACTACAACATAACAAGGTTTTTTCGCCCAAGTATTCTATTTGAAGGTTAATTGAATACTTGTTATCCTAATTATGATTTTTATGTTTACTGTTAAACGTCAAATGTTAAATGTCAAATGTCAAATGTCTTAAAAAAGTCATATTAGTGTGTAATGCGTAATGTCTAATGTCTAATGTCTTACTAATGTTTAATGTCTAAACGCTAAATAAATGTCGAATGTTTAACTATAATGGGTACTTCACCGAAACGAAACAAAACAACTAATTGTTGAACGATCTTAAATATATGAACGATAAATGATCAAGACTTTAATGATTCATTGTTATTTAACTTATGTCTAAAATTACTATTATCGATATATTTTAAATTTTAACGCATCGTTATATTATATGATTTACCCACTTTAGTTATAATTAAAGCATTTAAATTACGATAGACCGTAATATCACTAACGATACTAATGACATTTACGTCATTAATATTTCTAATAATTACATTTCATTTGAATGTTAATTTATTCAATGATATTAAATTAACAATTGTTAACAAATGTTGTTAGATATCCAGACTCATTGCTAGACTGATAGTAATAAACACACTCTTTACAAACTGTCTATGATTTTGTTTTGTAAAACTTCTTTCACGACTATGAAATTTTCGTATTAGAAGATTAAACAAAATCTTTAGTCCAACCTTATTGTTCTCATAAATCAAACAATGAACCTCTATACCCTAGATGCAAGTTTTAGGACATACACTTCAAAATATGTGTTTTTTGACATTGATGCACTTTAGAATATTTTAAAATGTAGTTTGTAATGCTCTTAAATGTTTAAAACAAAAACAATTGTTATTTAAATAATGTCATTAACTACGTTAACATTTATTAAAAAAATAAGTGATGAAAATAATACATAATTCGGGTCTGAAGAGGATTCCATGTTTACAGCAGTTGAAGCGTTTAAAATTTTTGGATTACAGTGCAACTGGGATCCGCGAGAATCCCGCCCTTGAAGCATTGCACGTGCAATTTTTAGCTTCATCTGAACTCTTGTGAGAATTTTGCAAGAATCCTACATGTATTGAGTTTGTACAAAACTGAAGGAGATCTTCTGGTGAGCTCACGTGTGGGGAGGGATGGAGTGATGCTTCCTGAATTCAAATCCGTGGCACTTGGCGAAGAGAGCGACGACGAGACTCTGCCAAGGGAATATGAGATGAACACATAAATGATATATTTTTATTTAATAAATGTCTAACATTATTGCGCTTGAGCTAAACTTTAAATTGTAGAGATCAACAATTTTAGTATTGTTATATACTTGTACGTTGTTTAGTATCATTGATTTATTTTCATTTTTTATAACATTTTAATTAAATAGTTGCAATAATATACAGCAATTCAATCGAAGTACTTATTTAACACCATATATATTACAATGGTGAAATTAATGATTTTGGGAAAAACCCCTTATGTCTAGTTGATCTAAATTGCATCCAATGAGTAGGTACTTCACTGAAACTGGACAAAACAACCAATCGTCAAAATTTTGAAATCGTCATAACTTTCTCAAATTTTGTCCAAATTAGGCATATGAGGTGTATTTTGACATCTACCTTAAGTTTTTGTTGACAAAGGTGACAAAGTTTATAGTTGTTATTGAAAGTTAAAGGAAGAAGACTTTTCCTCTGCACATCGCCATAACTCACAAATTGCCTATGAATCGGCAATGTCAAATTCTATTAATGTTTAATGCGTAATGTTTAATGTTAAACCATTACACGCCTATTAAAGAGGTTTTGTTGATCTTTTAAATGTAATAATTGGACTTAATATTTGAATAGACTAAGGTATCTTTAAATTTAAATTTTAGTACTCATTGTACATCTTAAAAATCTATGCATGACTTCAAAGTTCATATGCATTCAATGTAGTGTATATATATATATATATATATATATATATATGGAGTATTAATATATAAGGATTATAAACTTATTTAAGGATTAATATTCTAATATAGTTTAACCAATGAGAGCCTGAGAAGTATTGGACAAATCATAGTTGTATTATAATATGTACCTTCAAAAAATTTGATAAAATTTGGTATAGTATACAAAATGTAGGACATCATTTGTACAAATTATGTGTACCATCAAACTTCAAAAAATAACTGTAGATTAGTTTTTTGTTAATTTAAATGCACTAAGTTTTGATTATTTCTATAAATTCTATTTTTTAAACTTATAGTTCGAAAGTATATTTTGATTGGTTTAATTTGGACTAAGTATCAATTGTTATTCCCAAAAAAGAAAATAAAATGATAGAAGCATCATCATGACCTTCTTAAAATAGAAAATTTTACAACATTAGTTGCAAACACTATTGAAGTGATTCACTTTGAAAACTTAGTCTGAGTGTGAGGAGTTTCACTTGGAATCATTCATTGACAAGTCATAATATAAATTCTGTGTAAAATTGAAGTTGTTGAAGTATGTATTTTTTTTTTCTATAAAACTGTATTTTGGTTCTGGTCAACTCTATGAAAAGGGCCGCGACCAAAACAAGGTGTGTTGGGAGCTGAGCGATTAAGAAATTTTGGTCCTTTTTAGGACTAGTCACATGTAAGGTCATATTCGTTAATTTATTGAGTTTTTTCGCGTTGACTTCTCATTTTTATTTCTGTTTTATCCCTTCACTATTATATTTTTAATGCATAGGGATCAACATCTACTTTTAAAATTTCATTGTAACATCACTATTTTACCATTATATATATATATATATATATATATATATATATATATATATATATATATATATATATATATATATATATATATATATATATATATATATATATATATATATATATATATATATTTTAAATTAGTTGTTCATAAATGAATTTTTGAGTAACTAATATGTCTCAAAATATCTCAAATGTCTGAATATAATTATTATCAATGGCCTTATGCATGTTTTTGTCCTTATAGAGTAAACGTTTAATTAAAATGCAAGCGGACAAGAGCAACCCTCTATTATATGGAAGTATTGGTGCATAATCAGGAGTAGTTTTGGTGGATGAAAGTTGTCTAGTAACCTACATGAAATCTGAACAACTGAAATCTTTCATCGTCCAATATAACGACGATGGCGCATTATAGGGTTAATAGCTAACAGTGGAGGTTGGTACTTTCATGTTGAATAATTAATAAAAGTTGAAACCGTGGATGTCCGCACTTATAACAATAATTATTAAACCCTAAACGTCCCAGCGTCCAGAAACTCGATCACAGACGGATTCAAAGCTTTCTCACGTTCTCATCAATGCATGGATGAAACTCATCCAATTTTTTTGGGGATTCTTCAGCAAGTTGTTCTCCTACTTAATGGCTGGATTTAGTCATACTAGTGTATATAGTTTTCTAAAATTACAAATGTAGAAATATGTCAAGTCGTTGACCAAGCCAAAATTGCATTGACTCTAGTTCAAAATCGTGAAAAATGAGGTCATAAATTTAAGAAACACAAATATTTCAAAGTATCACCACATTTAAGAGTATCTCATGTCAAACTCATTCCAACAAATTTTACTCAAAAACTATTGAAATTTAGTGTGTATTTGAATTTAGAAGGAATCTTTATTTTTAACTATCAAATTGTAGAATTAAATATTGGTGATTGTATTAGTGAATCAAACTGTATGGATGAAATCTAAGATTCAAACTCTAGAACTTTCATTTGTATATCAATTCTAAAATATTCTTCTAAATAGTAGTTTATAATGGTTTTTCTCAAATTGTCAATTCCAAGGACACCTTCATAAGTTAAGGGGTTAAAAAATCGACTATAAATAGCTATCATTAAATTTTACGGGCTACTAATTTTTTTATATTTGGGGGCGTCGACTGATCTGTTTTAATCCAATTATGTTCAAAATTTTGTTCAGACAAGGTTTTATTTATTTTTGGCATTTTGTTAACTTCATTTTTGTTGATTTTAACAATATACTTAACAAAACTAATTTATTCTATCAACATTTTTTGGAAGAATTATTTTCTGCGGACCCTGCCTTTTACGTACTGTATGTATATGCATATACATGTATATACACATATACATGCATGTGTATGTGCCCTGCACGGGCAACATGGGTTTTTTTGCTCATAGGCAGGGCAGAAACAACGGGATGGGGTCGGGGGCCATTAGGGTTTGGAGCTCATTTGCCTTGCTTCCTCCCGTTGCTGCTCCCTGTTTCCCTGCTGACGCCCTCTCCCTTCTTCAGTCGCTGCTGCCGCCCTCTCCCGTGTTTTTTGTCGCTGCTTCTCACTCTCACTACTTTTCTTACGCTCCCTCACTACTTCTCTTGCGCACTCTCTTTTGCGCGCCCTCTCACTGCTAGGGTTTGGAGTTTGCATCAGTCCTTGGCGGCTTAGCGTTTGCAACAGTGCTTCACGGCATCAGTTTGACCCTCTAGTTCCGAAGCTAGTGCAGCAATGTTGGAAGAAAAATAATTCTCCGAGGACGATGCAAGTGCGGCGAATCATCGAGCTACAGGGGACACGCTACGGAGAGGCTGAAGGAGGGACGCAAAGTACGATTCACCGAGATAGCTTCGTTGCCGAAGCTACCCAGGGCCACTGCCATGGAGTGATTCGTAGCAGCAAATCACTAAACCAAAAAACCTAAATTATAATACAAGAATCTATTTCAATATAGCTGCAGCATGCATCATTGCATATGCATGTTGGTGCTCGTTCAAATTGAAAGTAAGCATAATTATATGCATACCTCATATGACTCTAGAGCAAAAATAAACCATTGTAATGCTCAGCCGTCTTGAAGCGGTAAAGATAGAAAGGAATTGATATCACACAAGACCAACATATGGGCTACTTCTCTAAAATGCTCGGTGGGGCTCAATGCAGTCTATAAAAGATATTTCAGCGAGCTGATAACCAAAATTTAGATAAGTTCATTTATAGCCTAAATTTCTTTACCCAATGTGTTGAGTACCATTCCAATGAAGAATTGATTGGATTAGTTGAATTACGGAGGTGGTAGAAAGTCCAGCAAAATTGCTATTGTGACAAATTGCGTTATGCCACCACATTCTCTTACTTTGTCAATTTACTATATGCATTCTCCTACTTTGTGAATGTACTATATCCAAACAAATGTGCTTACAGATGATTGCCACTTGCAAGGGAGCCAACAAAAAAATGGCAGGTAAAGTGCCTACATTTTTGAGAATTATATAGAACTATTCTAGAATATCTCAGCTACCAAATTGACCTAAACCTATGAGTCTACAATGTTAATATGGGACTACTAGAGTAGGATTCAAGACAGTTTGAACTACGACTCTATATATATCAAAACTATGATTATTACGTAGAGCTCCATAGTGGTGTGAGGGAAACATTGAAATCACCCCAACAGCTCTATTGGCTACTAAAAAATGTGAGGAAAAGAAAATTGTGGCATTTTGGATAGAACATCAAAGCCAAGCATGCAGTACCTTACTCATACTGAAGTATGATTTTCTACTCTAATATGAACAGCTGATTACTATCTATTGTACATTTCTCTGACAGATTGTTAACCCTGTAAAATCATCAATCATATCTTCTATTGTAATCCAGCAGTATGCACTACCAATTTCAAGCAGTCAAGCGGATCAAAGAATACATAAAGAAAAATGCAGACATTTTGCGAGTCCAATGTAAGGTTTGACTTACTACAATTATGAATTGGATAAAATTTTAGAAATTCTAGTTTCCAGCCAGATGAGATCTTAATATTAAATCTTATGTACCAGCCCAAGCAAATCATCAAGCGTTGTGTCAAAGGCACAAAGCAAAGGTGGGTGAAGTCTAGGCTCGACATTCCAAACGTTTGGCCTCTGAAGATTGGTACCAATTTATCAAAGAAGGAGATTCTTGATCTAGAACAGGTTGGCTTTCAACTACCGTAATGTCCTGTCATCTTCCCAAGGAGACTCTTTGGGGTAGAAGAGCTTCCATCCAACCTCTCATCATATCCAATTCTAGCCTCACTAGAGGAATATTCAAAGATTAGGCGAGGTAAGAGAATCTGGAGGATCAAGAACGTGCCGACAACGAAGCAAGGCAACAACATTGCATCCTCTCTCATCTTGAAGGTTGGATTCGTAAAGTGAGGATGATTCCTCATCCAGGATTTGGATGTATTGTTACCCTTGATTATAGAACTCCACCAAAAATTCAGCAATTTTTGATCACTATTGGTACTTTCCCTGCGTGCTCTTGTGAGTACTTCAAAGACAAAGCAACAAAGTCTTTGGGTAAATGTGAGGGGTGGGCAAGTTGCAAGCATCTTTATTTTGTCTTTACTGTCATAGGTAGCCTAAACTCCGAAAAAGATGCATTCATACACGCACCAAGTTTTAGCTTCAGTAAAGTGAAGTAAATTCTAGAAAGTTGTATTCTAGGAAGCTACATTCCATAGGTTCACCAAATGTGACCAAATATTATACAGATGTAATCTTCATGGAATTAATTTAAGATTGGTAGTGAGACTAAAAGTGCTACTACCAGGTTTTGGAACTCATTTGTAAATCTGGGTTCATTCACATGCGTTAAATACTAGTAACCAAATCTAACTCTGATCTAGAATTACAACACGCATATCCCAAGAGCAAGTGATTTGTAATTACATCACGTTCTATTGTGAGCTTTGACATCAAATTAATTATGATCTCCGTGCTGAGAAATATGAAGGTCTAGTAATGGAAACAATACATACTCCATAATATTATGCCCTAGTAATAATATTGGTCACTATATATTTGACATCAAGAGCTCAATTTTCAACACTCATGGCCATGTAACCCACAATCATAGGTCATAGTGTGGGAGGGCATGAGTAGCCATGCAAGGGTCTTCTAAACCTACAGTCATAGGTCATAATTTTCACCAAAAATAGAATTTTTGAATAAATTAGCCATCCACAATTTCTATTTTTATTAGAATTTCGATATTTATAAAATTTTGACAGTAATTCTTGCTTCCCGCTCTCAAAATCCTCACTCCTCGCTCCACGCTCGCACAATAGCCTCGTCTTCATTACTTCCACCTTCTTGTGACTAGAGGTAGTTATTGTTTCCTTTGTGGATGAACATTGAGAATATTCTTCATATTCTCTAAAAGGTTGAGGAGATATGCATGAAGGCTACTGAATGTAATGGGGGTTACAATTATAGAGGGCACACTATACCAACGAGAAAAGAATATATTTGCTAGACTAAATGTGACATTTAAAGATTGACGATCATAGCATACTAGAACATAAAGAGCAAACACCCTTTTAAAACGAGTCCACAATCTAGTTATAATTAAAACTAAGTTTACATGGCAATTACATGGAAATCCCACAATTTGAGAGTGAATATTCTCCTTGAGATCCACCTTGAAAAGAATGCTTCCTTTTTATACCTCAAAATACCTCAAAATACAACACATATACTAGAGTTAACCGAAAAGAGTGCCTCAAAGTGGAAACTCACCTCATACTCACCTTCAACTCATTTTCAGCTCAAGAAAACGGCAAAACTAGTTCATGGTGAGTTGGAGAATAATCTAAAGCAAGACCCTGCGCCACCATAGGACGTGGAACTCGTGACTTCCCCAATGCTAGAAGAGAGTTCCCATCCGCTCCCCCATACCAAGTGCCCCGACCATGGGGACTATTCATGAACTATACATGTAAGTTTTATTTATAGAGAGAAGACTCCCCTCCAACTCCTCTTCAACTCCCCTTCTATTTTCGGTTGACTCTACTATCCGGTATTTCTGTGTTTGGAGGTTTTTTATCTTGTATTTTTTTTGGATTGTATTCTCTAAGTCATGTTCTATTAGCGCATGTATTTTGATCAATATACCAAGTCCTTTCTTATTTTAATGTATAAATTTTTCCTAATCTGAACATAAATAAGTCAATCTCACTTCTAAAATTCACAATAATTATGTATGAATCCATATTACAGTAAAGAAATTCTCCTGTTTAGTTAATGAAAACCGAAGCTCGTCACAAAGAGCTAACCACTACTCCAAGTTCTTTTAAACCCTCTGTCATAAATTAAACGAGCAATTCAAATTAGGGTTTCTAAATCAAAGTATGGCAGTTTTATGTTGATAGTTGTAGAATTTGACATATACAGGTGCTAGGAAGCAACTCAATCTATTTGTCATCGTGCACGGCGCTTGATAATTCGCAAAGAATACCACAGATTATTATGGGTGAGTTCTATCATGCACTACAATTTGGTGTATGACATTGTGTTTTCATTATTGTGTAGCGTGGAATATATGGCAAATTTGTTTTGACATTATAAGTTTTATTGCATGAAATGTATATATTTGCGATGTGCATGAAGTTACAGCATTGGAGAATGACTGTCACTGTTTTTTTTTTACCGAAATCTTAAAACCTGTAAATTAGTAGTAAAACAGAAACAAATACAATAACCTGTAAATTCAACTCGAGAGCTATTCAACTCAACGCCAATTCAACTCGAAGTCGCCCTAAAAACCTCTATGAGCATCTCAAATTCAACTCAACTCGAGCTCAATGTATAACTCAATAACCTGAACAACATACCAAGTACATTCAACTTGATACGAGTTGAATAGATTTCGAGAACCCGTGAGTGATATCAATAATAAATCATAGGGGAAAATCAGAAATGAGTAGAAATACGAAGGGTCCACAGGTAGATAGATCAATTCAACTCGATTCAAGTTGAATTTCCTGCTTTGACAAAAAAAATTGCATCAAAAAATAAGTCCATTCACAGTATTCAACTCGATTCGAGTTGAATTGCTCGCGCACGTCCATAGGATTCATACAATTCAATTTGAGTCGAGTTAATTGTACTGCTCAAATCAAACAATATAAGAAAGAAATTGGAGAGAAACATGAACTCATAAGATAATAACAGTCTGTTCTAATAGACATTTAGCTCGTCTCGAGTTGAATAACAGTGAAAATTTCTTCCGTCAAACACATAAACATACTAACCATCAGACAATTCAACTTGAATCGAGTTGAATTACCTGCTATAACAAAGAAACTGGAACAATAAACTAAGTCTACTCACAAAATTCAACACGACTTAAGTTGAATTTCACGCACACATCCATTAGAATAATACCATTCAACTCAACTTGAGTTGAATGTATTGATTAGATCAAACAAATATGAACTCAGAAGATAATACTAGTTGTATTCTAACAGACATTCAACTCGAGTCGAGTTAAATACTAGTGACAATTTTTGCAAAAACATATATGAGGGCCTTACAAGCATATTCAACTCGATTTGAGTTGAATATTATGGATTTCTTTAATCCAATACTGAAGAGATAAAAACTAAAACTAAGTCTATGTGGGTTTAGACGCAGAGAACCAACAAGCTCGCCTTGCCGCCTTCTTCAAGTGGTACAAAACGCCGGAGGTTGATGGAGAAGAATTCGACGACGAGGTCACATATGGCGAGTGCTAAGAGTTTCAGGACCATGAGAATGTGGAGTGGTGGAGCCTTATTTTGGTTCCCACCGTAGGGAAGCTCGCACTCATCAACTAGTACAAGAATAATGAGCCCACTCTACCAGTCTTCCTATACGAGGAGGTCGTGGATGTCACCCCTTGTTTGAAAAGCTACGTGTGCGTCACATGCGTGGTCAAGGATGAAGGCACTGACCACGACTACCAAATCACGTACATGATGGAGCCAGAGAAGATTCCCTTCAACATAACTCCACACATTGCCAGCCTCAAGAACATAGATTACGAAAACCTCGCCAAGGACGTGGAGACTCACGCTCATACCTTTCGGTATAGGACTCCAATCGGTGACCAGCACCTTGCGCATGTACTAGCACCATGTTTGAGGAGTCTGCTCACTACAATTGAGGTGTACCGGCTGAAACTCGAGGTCACCAGGAAAGCGATGCAGCCATTACGTTTGAGCAAGGAATTAAGTAGCCAGGGTGGAAGCCAGGAATCCTTGCTCTTTGAAACCCTTGAGATTGGGACGAGTGGGAACATGAAACGAAAACCCTCGGCATCACAGACCACCAGGACACCTGCTACGCCAAGAAACTTGAGGGCTGTCCAGACTCGGAAGTCCCTTTTAGCAGACGAAGGGGAGCCATCTTTGCACGAAAATGCCAGCATAAAATCAGCTTTGACTGACATTCCTAGTGATTACGACAAGAAGAAGATTGACTACAAAACCTCTATGGAGGTGTACGAGAACTAGTGTTTGCAATGCACCGACTTGTATATATTTGAGATCGATAAGTCGTATGAGATTTCCATCGATCAGCTGCTGACTCCACTAGCAGAGCTGAATGTTCGTAGCCTAGAGTCGAGAAAGGTGGAGCAAGTAATGTACTTCTTTGTCGAGATGCCGGACAAGGATAAGAAACTTACACTGTGCGCAATCCCTATAGACCTGACGAAGAAACCACGCAGTTGGGAGGAAATTAAAGATGGTGAATTTTATATGATCAACGGCCAGCACAGCGTGGAAGCAAAAAAGCTTGTGAGAACCAGGCCTGACATAAGTGAGAAGGTCATAAAGAAATTCGAGAAGTGGGAGTGCTTCATTGTATAGAATGACGACAAGTCGATTCTGCAAAACATTTTGGCCTACTATAACAGGGTCAACCATTTCTGATATTTTAGGCCAACATGGGCCACAAACATAATAGGCGCTCGTGCGATGTGAAAGCTTGAAATGCCCCACACCTTTGAAGGAGGCTACAGAAATTGGCAGGGCCCTACCTAATCGCAGGATCAAGAAGCAAGTGGAAGATGAAAATAAGTACAAGGTAATCATGCAGTTCAACTCGATTCGAGTTGAATGTGTCACCTCTATGTTGGTCGTAAGCTTTATTCATGTTATGCACGGGATAAATAGACAAACTCATAACTGTTTAACTCGAGTCGAGTTGTTTAACTGAACCAGGCACTCGTGTATTGAATGTCACAGGAATTTATGGACGCGGTGAGACTCCGCTTTGTACTGATCGACGTCAAGAAGGCCCAACAAGCATTGAGCGCAAAGAAGCCCCAAGAGCAAAAGCTGGCTATTCACAACGAGCCTAAGATCATCACCGCGTTCGAGGAGGTGTACAGCCTGTGGAGCGAACTCATTTCCGCGCACTCCCAGGGGGAACTAATGGACCCTGATTTGGAGAAGAGGTTCAAGGAATTGCTCAGTTGGAATCCGGAGCGGGATGGCGTCATGACCCGAGAGTTCTTTAAGTGGTTGGGGAACCTTAACAAAGCGCAACTTAAGGAGTTTGCCGAACACTTGCTCAACAGGCCAGACCCCAAGAGAGAGGAGTCATACCCCAAAGTGACGATGAAGAAGATCACGGGTGTGCATCCCGACTGTTATAGCTACAAGGACTAGGTGGAGAGATACAAGAGGAAGACCATTGTGAAGAGGCAGATACACAAGATGCGACCAGAATTTGCCCTTTACAGCTATAGCGGCGAGATAGTTCAAGAAGGACAGCTGGAAGCGTTTCAAAGAGCAATTCAAAATTACTAAAGTTGCACTCAATGCCCTGTTATCTGCTCCTGGAGATGAGTACTTCACTACCGCAAAGCTTCCCCACAACAAAAACAACAGGATTGAAGATATGTCTCCCTATGCTTCTGAATTCTTCAAGGTGTTCCTTGCAAACAAGGGGGAGTTTCAGATTCCAAAGGGCAATGCAAACTACAGGCCCTATAATTTGGATGACGATATCCTGGTTGAATGGAGCACAGACGGATGAGACGAGACAACCGCCCAGAGGATAAAGGTGGCGATTATGAACTTCAAAAATCTTCCTGGTGCGCTTGAACACGCTGGCTCGTCCAATGACTCGCCTTATTTTCACAACGTGCTGTCTATGCTTTCAAAGATTGACGATCCCGATGTCAGGGATCTCCTTGTATGGGTATGGATCTGTGGTGACTAAGAGGCACACTCAAAAATTTTGCCTCACCCTCAGGCATTTTAATATGGTCATAAGCACACGCTTGAGTGTGCGGATTATATTCTGGCGAAATATGAGCGGCTAGAAGATCATCCCGCCAGCAGCAAACGTGCACACACAAATGTCCAGATAATCTTTATGTTCAAGAAGGGCCTGAAGCTGAGGCTCAAGCACCTGCCCAAATTCTTTGAAGCTCCATTCACTACGGTATTCACCACAGCAGGAGGTTACAACGAATTGGAGTATTGTATATACAACACGGAGCTGTGAATGGAATTCTACCTGCAATTATTAGACCTGTTCTGCAAGGAAGGGGACCTAGTGCTGACCGTGTTTGGTGGTGGTAAACTGTTATGTGCTGCCTGGATACTCACCAGACCCCCTCATTCAACTTGATTCAAGTTGAATAGTTTTTGAATCTTCATCTTTGTAATTGATTCAACTCGAGTCGAGTTAAACACTGTTTGCTTTAATGACAGTGATGTGATTCAACTCGAGTCGTGTTAAATCGATTCTGTATTACGGAAGCTTTACATGTCTCCCTTGGTGTAGAGTTGAAGTGATTTCATAAATTGTGTAGTGAAGATCCTTTCATAACGATTCGAGTTAAATTGTCTAAGGAGTGAATGAGTCCTCATCATGACTTGTGTCGTTCAGATCACTACATTCTAATGTTCTGTTGTTTTCATACACCAGATGAATTCGTTGGAGAATTACATCATCAAGCCAAGCAGCGAGACGAATGCTTTTCTGGATCTGTCTGAGAAGGTCTTAAACTTAGACTGGAGGGATTTATAGGCCAGATACATTGTTGATGAGACAATACATCCTAAGAAAGGTGACAAAGAAGCCTCTTCATCTGGAAAGGGAAAGAAGCCGCGACAGTCTTTCCAAGACAACCGTGGCGCAGACTGCTCTAGGCCAATTAAACTTGGTGATTCCGACTAAGAACCAGACATCGACCCTCCAGCTTCACAGAATCCAATCACGCCTCGTACCGGACACGGGTCATGTTCGCAGCCAACACCAAGTGAAGACGCTCACGGGTTGTGTGATTCTTCAATGCTAGATCCCTTTCCTATTTCAAAGCCTGGAAAGAAGAAACGCAAGGAAGATGCAAGTGTTGATCTTGCTAGTGCACTATTCGACCGCCTTTCAGACAAAATGATGCAGATGGAGGAGCGTGAGAACAAGCGTATGATAGATATGCTTGAAAGGGAAGGGCTCGAAAGGAAGCGAGTGCGCCAGGCCGATGCAGACAAGTGGAACACAATAATCGAGAAGATTCGTGGTATGGTAATGACATTGGTTGCAGAAGCTGGACCCAAACCGTTGCAGATGCTCGATCCGGCACATGGTCAGGGCGGACAGCTCCTTATTTCCAATCGCCAGGAGAACTCCTCCAACAGTGGAGCTACCACTTGTCAGTCTCCATTTGCTTCGACCGCTCCCAAGACTTCAAGTGTGTCACCTACTCCACCATCTAGCACCAAACAGCCGAATCAAGGAGAAGATGGTTCTGAGAATATCCGGAGTCAAAATACAGCTTCAAAACCGGATGTCGACATTGCCAATGACCCCATAGAACTTGAGGCGTCAGATGTGCCACCAAATTCATCATCATGATCCTGTTTTTTATTTAACTCAACTCGAGTTGAACTTCACTTCCAGTAGCACTAAGATCCCTAGCATTAGGATATAGGAGTTCTGTTAGTGCATATCTTAAGTAGGACATGATAATATTGTCAAAACAATTGTTCTGTAGATTTTGTAAATGCTGCTCCTTTTTTGTAAATGCTGCTCATTTTTACCGAGAGTGAAATATATGGCTCCTTCTTACATATTATTCTATTGCACTTTCGCATCGCGCAGGCTCGTTTAATGTTCTGAGTATCGCGTTCAAAAATCCATCGCCTGCTGCATACTTGAAGCATGTGAGTAGTCCACAGCGTCTGCCTACTGTCGATCAAGTCCCAGGAGCAGAGTCCGTCGTCGCGGTAGATCGTGATGGCCTAACAGCTACTTGTCCTACTGAGTCAAGTGATTGTGAGGCCATGCATATGGACAACAAGAGTGACTTAGACATTCCTGACGCTGTTCTCCTCGAGGTCCACATTTCGCTTCCATCCACCGTCGTTGCCCCCGATCCGTCATCAATGCTGACTCAATTAGAGAAGCCTGTAAGTCTTTCTATTCAATACGAACAATTCCGTTTCTTTGGGCGCTTCTGCGGTTGATTCTGGATCTTGGTTGGGGTTTCGTATTCATACTTGCTATGACTTGGGTCAGTCTAAAAATGTGATAGTGCAGTCCTTAACTGTTTGCCCATTCGTCTCTCCCCCTTCTGAACAGGGGACCAGTCTATCGCAAAGTCAGGTAGGTGCAGCAGTGGAGCCTGTCGACCATTCGTTTCTATCCAAGGTGGTAGGCATGTGGCTCAATGTCATCCTGGATCTGAATGGTATTCTTTGCGTTTGTCTGGAACGGTGACACATGGCAAAGGACCAAGTGTACAATGATATCTCGCATCCACATTCTTCTGTTCTACCCACGGCGGTTGGTTCCAAGGCCATCTATGTTCGTCCGCACTGCCTTGAATTTCTTCGTTAGTTATTGCTTGTCGCATATGTCTCCGTATAGAGTTCCATGGCGACTACCACAACTAAGTTGATCTGCGATTACTTATTCAAGGGTCTACAAGCCCCGTTGCATATACTTGGGCAAGATTCTTGCAATGTTGTCAAGTATCGCGGATCACGGAATAAATTGTCCATCCTGAAAGTGAAGGGAACCAACAAGGACGTGTTCCTCAAACCGTTGGACAAACTATTTGAACCATTTGAATACAAATGACAAACAAAATTTAAATTTTAGTTCTTCAAACACCATCATCGTTGACAATAGCCGTGAGAAGCACGTCTTTAATGAACCTGAGAATGTTGTTCTGCTCATGTCATGGTCGCAACATCACGCTTCTGATAGATTCTTGGCTGACGAGCTCCTCTCTTAGATCCAACGGTTGCATCAATGTCGTGGTCATGGCTTGCTGTCTTTCCGCAGGGAAGATAACATCGGGCGTCGGATGCGCATTGAGGAACCCGATACACAAGAATATGATGAACTCATAGGCGCGATAGAGATCTTGAAGACTCTAACATCGGATCAGTCAAGTCGTCGATGATGGTTTTAGTAGTTCTATGTCGGTTGCTTGCATTGCAGTGTTAATCATACGTGAGTATTCTCTCATTTACAACTCTCTTGGTTTAGATTTGTATGTTTCATATTCATTGTTGCCTCTATTTAACTCAAGTCAAGCTTACTTAACTCAAGTCAAACTGATTTGACTTTGTTCGTTAGCCGTGTTGCCTATTCATATCTGGCTTCATTTAACTCGAGTCGAGCTGATTTGATATTAGCAAAAATAACTCTATTCTTGTTCAGGTCTCCTAAGAAATCTATTCGTATTCAGGTGTTGCGTTTTTTCTCGAATATGGACAATGATTTTGATTACTGTTACGCTGCTTCTGCTGATTCGATTTTGGACTACGGACAATACGCAATTTTCCAGAGTGGATTGGGACATATCATGTACTCGGCAGCTACTGCGCAATTGACAATGGACTTTTCCATCAAGCCAATCAATGATTGTCTTGTAGATAGCCCACCCAACAGTGGTAAAAGACCACGACCTGTGAGTTCACCTTCGCCTTTGAAATCACGAACCATGACTTCTTCCCCGAATAACCGTTCAAATGCTGTTGGACCGCCTCAGAAGAAGCTTTAGGATGATTCCGAGATGAAGGAGGATCTCATTATGATAGAAGTACGCGTGAAGTTAACTACTCATTCAATTGGTGCATCTCATACTTTTATTGTGATGAGATATTAACATGTACTCATACATCTGTTAATTGGATGTAGTCTGCAGGTGGAGCATCCAAGTTGAAAACAAATGTATCTGCCTCTCGGGCTGTGAATCCTACACCCTGTTTCGCATCTTTTTCTTTGGAGGTTCTGCCGTTGCCACACCCTCGGGCATCTTCAAAACCTAACGGGAAATCAACAAACCCGCCTCCACCTACCCTATCCCGTATTGATGTGCCTCCTTGTGCACCTTTGCGTACTCAACACCCTTCATTGAATGAGGGTCTTCGGCAGACTCAGGCACAAGATGGACTTCTGCCCAGAAAGAGCTCTGCTCCTGTTTGAGATGCGTGGGAGCAATGGATGAAGCAACAAAGGCGAGAGATTGCACAACAACGATGTTCGATAAATACCAGCTATAGTCGTGGTCTTGAGATGTTGAACGCAGTAGCTGAATTTAAGAGTCGATCGCATTCATGATACTGTTTGGCATTGTATTTGCAATTACTATATAGATGTAGTATCCTGTAGTGATGTACAGAACCGTAGTTTAGTTGTGTATTTTGTACCAAAATGCTATTTCACTGTAGCTCCTATTGATAATGTAAAGCAGCAATTCCTCAAGAATTGTCTATTGCTCTATGCAATTTCTATTAATAAACATATATTGCGTTACATTTCAGTGGCCAGTACCTTAATTCTCTTGCAAAGTAACTTTTTCACTCCATTTGAGTTGCATATTCAAATCAATTTCATCAATATTGTGGCACATCAGAACTCTCATTTTCAGAGTATACTCTCAATTTAATGAATATGATGTTTTCTTGAGTTGTTTTGAAGTCTCTGTAACACATAGTAGTTTACAACACACTCAGAATTAGTGATTTTTTAGCTAAAAATACCCTGATTGCTACACTTGAAATACAGTGGCTAATTTTAATGAAGGATTTTTGGAAATATGAAAGGAAAAATAGACAAATACTTAGGAAAAAGTTAGGTGAATAGCCAAATTTTGCCTAGGTATTACTCCATGTATCATCATGGTAGCACCAAGTATAACCCAAGTATCACCACAATTCGGGGGAAAAGCTTGCTACTTGCCAAAATTGAAAAGAATCACTGCTCAGTATGGTTTGTAATATGTATCACTGCATCACAATGGCTTCTAAGAGTTTCACCAATCACACAAAACTACACTGCCACTACATCCTAAGCTTCTAAAAGAAATTGCACAACATTATCATGACATCAAAGATGCTATTTTACTCAAACCCATAAAGTGCACCCCATTTCTTCAAAACGGAGGAAAAATTGCTACTACAAGAAAACAAAATCACAATGGAGTTATCCTTAAAGTCCATCAAATTTTGAAAAAGATACCATGAATTTTTCTTTATTATACTCTTATTTCTTCATTCCAAATAGTTAAAAGGTGTGGAAGATCTTGGTGGTCTACACCTTTTAACTATTTGGAGTGACATATAAGAGTATAGTAAAGCAAAATTCTTTGTAGATTCATCGAACTTAAAGTGACTTAAAGGATAATTCTAATATCCTCTCTAAAGTAGTCACCCCATAAAGGAATATTTTTTCACCCTAAAGAACCAAGAAGCCCATGTGTTTGTAGGAGTTATATAGGGACTTTCTTTTGTCTTTTAAAAAAATTAAAAATGGACCAACATATACATGGTTGTTCACGAGTCACGACCTTTGTAACCAGTTGACATAGATTCCTCTATCATTCAACATTATAAATACAGCTACCAAATTATGACGTATCACATATCAAAATAAAAAATAATGGGCACAAATCCACACCTGCAATGTACTTAGAGCCATATTGGCAGCATCCACAGGAACATAAGCTCCTGCTAAAACACTCGTAATCAGAGGAGTTGTAAACACTCTTTCCTTGAAAAAGGTCCCTGCAAGACGGTTCTCTTGCTCAAACCTGGACATGGAAAAGAGCGCTCGATCAAAAAAATAATCAAAACTCTTCCAACTCTTAGATGACTAAAATCTTGAAAAAAGGAACATCCAACCTATCTCCTATGCACTTAGTTTTCAAACCTACAAACACGTTAAATGGATTTCGGTACCAGATTCAAATAAATCTCTGCGGATGCCTCAATCAATCAAGCTCAAAAATTAAATGACAAGTTCAGACATAAATTGCTCACCCTCCTAATATGTTCCCCTTCTGAATTAGTTCTAGCCTCACAAGTTACATGCTTCTAAAATCCGAACGGTACAACAACAAACGTCGATCCTCGCTCTCCCGGTCAAACCCCTCCAATCATGCAGCTCTTGTGTTGCGCAATTGGGCCAATTTGTCCCAGCTCGACACGATTGATTTGATCAGCCAAAACATAACAAATCGTAAACATAATTCATGTCTAGGAATATGAAACCGCAACGAACGTGTTGGTGTTCTTACTCTAATTGATGCTCCAATTGTGGCTACTAGGACAGTGAATCGTGATTGAACGGAATACAAGAAACAGAGCCCGAGTTGAAAAATCCACCAACTGAATATAAGAAACCATAAAAAATCAGGCCGACTACGACAACCACCACGGCACAATAGAGATAAAACTACAATTCTCAAAATTGCACCGTAATCGGTATTGCCCCAACCCACACCAGCGATCTCAAAACTGGCTAAAATTAGCTGGATTTCTACCTAAAAAATGGGGCTACTAAACATACAAAAAAAAATGATTTTTTAAAAAAAAGTAGCAAAAATGCTCATCATGTGATAAATATGTAGCAACCGGCTATAGTAACCGATCCTACGCGGCAGTCTGATGTGGCATTCCCGAACCGACGTGTTCGACGCCGTGATTACGAGCTAATGAAACCTTCCATTGCAATTAACGAGAAATTTGCTCATATGCAGTGGTTGGATGAGAAGTGTATATTTAGTCGAAAATCAGCCGAAAACGTAGATTTAAAGAAAAAAACCCCGGGGTTTGTAAAATCGACTACACCACCCCGCTTTAAGTCCCCTTGTCACAACAACTCTTCCCCTCCTTTCTTGTTTGTGTGTTGCGCAAGATTTTCGAGTGCATTGGTTTGAGTGATTGCATTGTGATCTGAATTTTGAGTGCGTCCGTTCGAGTGATTGCAAGTGCATTTGCAAGTGTGCTCTGAGTTTCGGCGACTGCAATTTTGATAGAATTCTTGGAGTCGGCAGTGATTCAGTGTTGCAATTGAATTGGCGTTTCTTGTTCCGAATTCTTGGAAGATGGTAGACGCCGGTAGTGGGGATTCACGCAGCAATGGAGATCTTCCCACTCACGCACCAGCTTCAACAAATTCAAGTCAGAGCACCGAAAGTAAGTACCGAAATTCATCTCTACATATTATTCGCTTCGATTCTTGATCTATTATCTGCCAAAATTCCTTTGTCATAGATTGAAACCTTGATTTCTGCGCTTTGTCTTCAACTAGTTTCCATTACTTGTACTATTCAGAAGCCTGTAAAACATTTCAAGAAAACGATGATTTCAAATAGTTCTGCGATAATTTTGCTCTAGTTTTGCTGTAGTTTTACCTTGAGACTGATGATTCAACTGCCTTCCATTACTTGTAGTATTCACAATTCTACAAGGCCATATTCGTTAGATTAAGACGTTTCATTGATGATTCAATTTGTAGGTGCTCCTGGCCAACAGATCACTCAAAGGGGGAAAAGAAAGATGGGAGCGATGGCCTCTACGCCGTCTGCACCTCATCCACCTAGGCG
Organism: Pohlia nutans; assembly: GCA_022496805.1. Lineage (NCBI taxonomy): Eukaryota > Viridiplantae > Streptophyta > Bryopsida > Bryales > Mniaceae > Pohlia > Pohlia nutans. The sequence continues at coordinate 3,040,464 of CM040106.1, read as the reverse complement.
ACCTCGCAAAGAGCGTCAACCGAATTGGACTCAAGTAGAGATCTCTGCACTCATCAGTGCGAAGCGTGAGAAGTTCTTTGACGAATTGGACAATGTACATGAGCCTAATCTCATGCGGCGGGAGAATACTCAATGGAGATCGATTGCTGACATGGTGATGGAAATCTGCAACCAATTGGCAGAGTGCTATCGAGATTATGCTGCATGCAAAGACAAGTGGGCTACACTTCTCGTGGACTACAAGAAAATACACGATTATCATAATGGTACTGGCACAAACGAGGACTATTGGTCAATGAGCTCACCTGAGCGTGCAGCTAAGCATCTCCCTCGCAACTTCTTGAAGGAGAACTATGATGACATAGACGATTGGTTCCACATTCGCCCAATCATGAATCTTCTCCATTCTCGCGATCTCAGTCAGCCTGGAGATGCCGTCTACAATCGTGCTGAAGTGTTGCATCGTTACAATGTACCGAACGAAGAAAGCAGCGATGTGGATCTTGTGACTGCTAGAGGCATCAACCTCGGCTCTGGAGGCACTCATGTTGGCGATGTTCCATCCTTATCAAATTTGAATTTGAACTCAAGCGCTCTAGTTGAAGTTGATGACCATGGCAAACTGAGAGCATCACCTAAATGCAAATCCAAAGTAGTGATTCCTGCTCGTGTATCTACCCCTGCTAGCAACACCCCTGGAGCAGCACCTGCCAATGCTCTCAAGGTCTTGTCATCCTCTAAAGCCTCTTTTGAGGAACTAACTCGAAAGTTTGGCAACACGGGTCATAGGCGGAAATCACTTTCAGGGCACACAAAAATTGCAGAAGCAACACAGACATCTAGTGACAAGCTTGTAAGCACATTGGAAAAATTGAACGAACGAGATACTCAACTGCAATGGAAGATATTTCAAGAACAACTCAACTACAACAAAGAACGAGATTTGATTGCCCAGGAGAATGTACGTTTGACTCATGCCAATCAAAGTTCTCTTGTACATGCAATCACTGGCCTAACGAGTGTTCTGAGCTTTGGTTTGCGACCTCCAGTGTATCCACGGGCGGCATTTGAAGCTCCACCTGTTCACCAGATGTATGGAGGTCGAGCTCCAAATTACCCTGCTAATTACCCCCCTAATGGAGGTGCAGCTTCTTTCCCCCTTAATGGAGGTGCAACTTCTTACTCAACATTCGGAGGTGCAACTTCTTACTCTACGTTTGGAGGTCAAGCTGCCAACACTCTCGACAATGCATACAACCCAATAGGAGTCAACAATGTAACAAATCAACCTTCTACACCTTCTAAGGGATATGCAGATTCTACTACTGAAGACAACGATGCTCCAATCTTCAACGTTAACAATTGAGACACTTGTGGATTCACCTGCGTGATGACAACAATCATTTATACATCCTCTTATATGCAGGTGAACATAGAGCCTAGTATTTGCTTTGTGATTACCTTTTGTATCACACATAGGAGTCAAATGCAATATATCATAGTGGATGGGTAGAAACAGAAGCAAGCTGGGAGGAAAAAGGTTTAGGCAATGGAGTTATCTGTAAAGTCCATCAAATGTTGAAGAAGATACCATGAATTGTTCTCTATTATACTCTTATTTGTTCACTCCAAATAGTTAGAAGGTGTGAAAGATCTTGGTGGTCTATCATTATTAGGTATGTAAGAGGTGTGTAAGAGCTTGGTGGTCTTCAAAAGTTTTCAAAAGTATTTTAGTTCCTTTCTTAGTGCTAAAAAACTTTTGAAAACTTTTGAAGACCACCAAGCTCTTACACACCTCTTACACACCTAATAATAATAGACCACCAAAATCTTTCACACCTTCTAACTATTTGGAGTGAACAAATAAGAGTATAGTAAAACAAAATTCTTTGTAGATTCATCAAACTCAAGGTGACTTTACGGATAACTCAAATGTGTACTTACTTCTGATCAAATAATGTTTCGTTGCCTGCCAAGATACAGTCCCAATTCTTGCCGCATTTCTTGGGCCTCTGGAATTTGAAGGTTGTCTTCTTGTGGTGGTGGTATGTCCAAATCTTCAGCATCATCGTCATTGGCTAATCCATCAATCTGCAGTCGTTCCATGAGTAGCTCTACCTCATGAGGATCTTGACCGAGCAGCATGTTATGAAGGTAGCAGCAGGCCATAGCAACATCTGGCAAAAACGTCACGTGAAGCTCAGATTTCTTCATCAACTCCCGAAAACTTTGTTTAAGTATACCAAAGGAGTTTTCAACAACACTCCTCCCCCGTTTATGCTTTCTGTTGTATACTTCCTCTAGCACAGTCAACCTCCTTTTTTTATACGGTATCATAAGCCAGGGAAGAAGGGGGTATCCTTTATCTCCAAGGAGATAAGGAGGGAATCCTTCATGACGAAGTGGTGGCCCGTCGATGAGATTTCCATCTCTGGCTTTCCTGTAAAGGCCTAACCTCCTCAAAACTCTGACATCGTTCATGCTCCCCGGTAGTCCCACATATACATCAAGAAATTTCTTTTGTCTGCTGACAACTGCTTGGCAAACCATGCTATATCCATTTGTTTTGAAGTAAAAATAATCCTCTGAGAAGTGGCTCGGCTTTGAAATACTAAAATGACTCCCGTCAATAGCACCGATGATTCCTGGCAACCAGTACCATTCCTGGAACTCTCCCATATTGACTTGTGCTTGAGCACGGTCTGGCCATTTGCTTTCATTTTTGAAGCATTCGTTGATAGCAGACACAACTTCTCGTAAAAGTTTTGACACGGTGGATAATCCTACAGCGAAATTCTCTGACACTATCAACAATGGAGCTCCTTGAACAAGCTTGTAGATTGCAACAGCTACTCGAACGCGGACAGGAATTGCTTGGCGAAACTTAGTATCTTGTTTTTCAATGTAGGGCTGTAGAATGCGTGCCAAATTGAAGACTGCCTACTTCGTCATCCTAAAATTGTCTATCCAACGCTCGTCATCATACACGGTGAGCAGAAAAATTGAAAACCAGATCTTTGAATGTGGTTTTACCCACCAACCCAAGTCCTCGTCTAACAAAATCCCAGCATTACTGATACGAAAATCATGTAACACAGACGAGATGATACGGTCCATTTCATTCAAGGTATTATGCACACGATGGAAAGGTTGAATCACTGTTGCATCTTCGTCTCTTTCCGTCTCTTCAGGTGTGGCCATGCTGCTATGAATGTTTTGAAGTAGCAGAATTAGGGCCGCGAGGAAGCCTACAACCTCTCCAGGCTCAGAAAACATCATTCTGAAAGACCGTTGCACTAGAAACTCCAGAATCTAATCTCCTTCAAATCACTCGACAATCAAATCTTCCGGAATCCACAATCAAAAATGCGCACAGCACTCAAACCCTTGCAACTTGCTATACAATTTAAAAAATGAATCGCAAGAAAGTTTGGACGCCCAAATTGAGCAGGAATTTGAAATTCAAAATCAAATTTGGATTACGTTTTTGAAATTTCAGAACCTGGGCGACGCGGTGTGGCAAGCGCTCCTCATGACCATCACGTTCTTCAGTTTCTCCGCCACGCCTTCCACCAATGTCAGGTGCGCCACGCTACTCTTTGATTTGGCCCAGCACTTGTAAGAGTTGTGCTTAATGTGCTCAAATTTGGCCTTAAGCACATTAAACACAACTCTTATAATTATGTACTTAATGTGCTTAATGCCTATTTGGGTATTAAGCACATTAAGCACATTATTAAAAGGATTGTGCTCAATGTGTTTAATACCTATTTGGGTATTAAGCACATTAAGCACAACTCTTATAATTATGTGCTTAACCCTTTCATGACCAATCAACCAAATATGGCTTCATGTTTTTTTTAGCAGTTTTGAGTCGCGTTTATGTGATGTTTCTATTGCTCAAATTTTTTTTTTTTTGGTCAACACATGCAATGTTCTTTACTAATTCTCGTGATATAAAATTTGGTCCTATTTGGATCATACTTTTATTATATAAATGATTGAATTTGTCGTTTTAAAACCATGAATTCTTGGTCATGAAAGGGTGAATGTGCTTAATGCCTATTTGGGTATTAAGCACATTAAGCACATAATTAAAAGAATTGTCCTTAATGTGCTTAATGCCTTTAATGCCTAATTCGAGCATTAAGCACATTAAGCATATAATTATAAGAATTGTGTTTAGTGTGCTTAACCCTTTTAGGCCCCTGCGTCCAAATATTGGACGCTGAACAGGTTTTGACTGTTCGAATTCACTCCAAATTGAATAGTTTTCATTCACCAAAATTTCTCATGATTCTTGTGCAAGTTGACTATCCTTTGACGGTTTTGATTTTCAAAATAGGTTATTACGATTTTTGAAAAAACAACACAAGTGATTTATGTCAAGTTTCATTCTTAGTTCAAAGAGTGAGACCTTAAAGATGATTTTTCAAAATAAGTAGAATCAAATAATGGAAACCATACCATCTTGTAGTGCATGTTATTCCAATTTCATCACAATTTTTTTTTAATTTCCATTAATTCATGATTTTTAATTGATTTTAAAGAGAAAACCTTGCAAAATCAATAAAAATATATATATTAAAGAAATATTAGATAAATCCAACCATACAGATGTGATTTTCACATTGACATTTACAACTTTTCTTTATACATCAAGTCCATTTTCGGTTTTCATCAAACATTTTATAACGAATCTTTGAAAATAGTGTTGAACTAGGACGTTAAAGGGTTAATGCTCAAATTTGGCATTTAAATGCCGAGCCCCTTTTCGTGTTTGGAGCCCTCCACCGGCCCTTTGGCGAGTCCCAAATGAGGAGCCAGTGCGGATGCTCTGATGTGAACACGTAGATACATACACGATGATAGGTAATAAAAAAAACATTAAACTGCGCTTTGGTGTGAAGCGCAGGAAACGTAACCCTTCCTTGGCAAAACCCACGAACCTTCGTGAATCTGAAAAAAAACCAGTTCCAGTACATACTGTGTGAACAGAACAAGATATTTTGAAAACTTGCGATGTTAGACTGTATCTCTGATGCGATAAATTAGTCTGGTGTGCAGCGACCCTAAATGTCATAAAGTGGTTCTGAAATCACTGACCCGCACTACCACTTCATCAGAGATAAAACTACAATTTCCAAGATCGCTTTGTGATGGGTACTGCTCCAGCCCACACCACAGTTCAGAGATAAAACTACAATTTCAAAAACTAGTTTGTGATGGGTATTACCCCCATCCCGCACCACCACTTCTCCACAAATAAAACTAAGGCTGATTTTCCTAAACCACCAACGTAAGCAATCTGGCCTATTTTGGCAGTGCTAAATTTGAAAAAAATTATGACCGCATTCAAAATAGGTTTTCATGAGGATTGCAAAAATTTGCAACATCTAATTTGCATTTTTGTTAATTTTAAACAAAATTCCATAGTGGAAAGTAACCTCTGACTAAAATAAAACCTCCAAATTTCCCCATATCCACACCGTGTGGTAATAACTTTTACTCATAATGATACCCAAAACCACCAACTATCTATTTGCAATGTTTGGCATACCATTGGTCTAATTGAATAATGAAATTGGTGGTTTTGAGTGTCAACCGTGGTGGCCCCAAAAAAGGTCTACATGTCATAATTGGGGGAGGTGGTGGTTTTAGGACATCCTACCTTACAATTTCACAAAATGATTCATGATGGATATGCATTTTATAAAGCTCATTTTGTTTTGGCATTTGAAAAACCCCATTTCATGCAACAATTAAGAAATTATGAACAAGATTCTTCCAAAGAAAACAAAGAAAAACCCCATCATATAGGCCTTAGTATGTCCTATAACCTTTAAATGACAGAGGAGGTAGGGGCAAAACCTAGATGTGTTATAAAGTTTTAATTCTGCAACTTTGATGAAGTTTGATCCAAAAGAGAAAATGAGAAGCATGATGTTTATTAATTTTCCATGCTGTGAAACTTTCAAAGAACTTAGAAGAACTTAGAAGAATATATTGTTGAATATTCCCCAATATTACAATTTCATTTTTAAAATTTGAAATGTGGTACAATTGACTTAATCTAAACATTCTATTTTAAAATGGTAGATGGCAAAATTTTAAAAAGATAGAACATCAATACTTTTCAAAAATAGAAAGTTTTTGTAACACTAGGACAATGTTGAGGTGTTTGTCTTTGAAACATTCTCCTCAGTGTAGTGTCATTCATATTGACATTATTCAAATTGGTTGGAAAGCAGACTTGATTTCCTATTTTAAAATATTTGTGTTTCTTATAAAAACGTTTTTTCGTCTTGTGTTGCCCATAAAAAAGGGCAGTGACCATAAAATAGTTGTTGAGTCAATTAGGGGTTAACCCTTAACCCCTAAGTGACCAAACAACCATTTTCTGGTCGACATCCTCCCAAACAATAGTGACAGCCCATGGTCAGGAAATGACATTTTTTGAGTTTTGATTTTTTTTTGAAATTGGGAGTAGAGGTCATCTTCTAGTGCTATTTGATACATATCATTTGCAATATTGAAGTTCAATAAAGAAATTTTTCAAAAAGAAAGACCTCAATATTGTCCTAGTGTTATAAAACTTACTATTTTGGGAAACTAATGATGTTCTATCATTTGAATATTGTGCCTTTTGAAAATTTAGAATAGAATGTCTAATTTTATTTTTAAATAGAATTTGTAATTTTGGTGAATTTTAAATGGTAAATGCATCTAAATTCATTAAATGAATAGCTAAATAAGTTTGATAGTACAGATAATTACTGAAAATCATGCTCCTCATTTTCTCTTTAGGACCAAACTTCATGAAAGTTGCAGAAGTAACATTTTATAACAGGTCTGGGTTTTACCCGTACCCCTTATGCCATTTAGGATTAACTCCTAATTGTCCAAGTATCCATTTTTTGAACAATGTATAGATTTCATCTAAATTTTCTCAGCCGTCATGCACTTTTGTAGTGTGGATTTTTTACTATAGAGTTTTTGAGAAGTTAGCTCCCTGTATGTGTGATCCGATTAGAAAAGGGGTAATTTGTGAATCCAGGGGCTACACTGTACTAAACATGCACGGGTATACGTGAGTGCAAAGAACAGGTATTAATTTGAACATTGTCATATTACATATATATATACATAGTGTACCCCCACGTTTTTGAAATTTGTATGTCTCATTTCACGCTGCATTGATCCACTAAAAATTTCTAAAACCTTAGTTCAAGATAGTTCAAAAGAGCTCTTGAAAAATTCAACTCATACAATTAAACAACTAAAATATCTCCAAAAATCACAATAATTGAGAATATTACATTCTAATCCATCATAACAAATTTCATCTACAAATTTTCAATATCTTGTTCGTAATTGAATTACAGAATAATTTTGAATTTTAAGTTTAAAAATTTATACAAAAATATTGGTGACACTAATCATATATCTAACCGCATAGAATCTAAAATTCATAATGTACAACTTTTATTCATCCATCAAGTTCAATATATCCCTCTTAGTTGCATTTATGATGCGTCTTTGCAAAACTGCCCAATCTAGAGAGGGTTGTGGGCATTTAGAGGTTAAGGACTAAAAAGCCCAAATTGGCCTTCATGTTTATTATAGCCTATTGGAACAGGTCCTATGTACACTTCCTGCTATTCAAATTTCTTTGTCTTCTAATCAACACATGCAATGTTCTTCATTAATTCCAATGATATGAAATTTGGTCCTATCTAAAATATATTTTTCACAATATGGTCAATTGAACAAATCATTTTAAAACTAAGTTGAATTTAATATGAAATTTAAGAACGATTTTGCTACAAATCATAATAATTAGATAAATACTCCAAATGATCTCAATTCTTGATTGGGCATTTTGGGCATATACAAAAACTATCTAGTGTACTCAAAACAAAAAGAACTATTAAAAACTTTGTGATTCCACTTTAGTGTTGTCATACATGAAAATATTTTACAAGTTTGATTAAATAAAAATTGAAAAATTGAACAACGCATTTTCTTTGCAATATCGTTGTTAGAATTTGTATAATTATTGTGCAATTAAATTGATAGATTTTTATAGTTTTGACCTTTATACTTGCACCATAGTTCTATTGTAAATGATGGTTGTGTTTAGATTCTATATTTTGAATTTTATTTAAATTCTCTAATTTCTACTATATGACATGAACCTATTATAATAAAAAAAATTCAAATTCAATCAGCATGGATGATAGAAATTTCAAGCTCAACATACAGTTAAATATTGAAGTTTTGAACATCATTTTTAGCTATCACCTTACTTCAAAGGGCATATCATGATGTTATAGGTTGAACAACGATAATCTTTGTTATGAAGTTTTAGAGCTTTTATGCACGGAGGAGGAAATAAATAGTGCTTACGATGGATTAACACACTAGGAAAATCAACAAATCTTTTTAGTGCTAGAGTATTAGATGGCTAGATTCTAAGTACACGTTGGATCTATGTATGTCCAAAAATCAAAAAAAAAAAACTTTGATATGTTTTCAAAAGTGATGGCTTTTGGAGTTCTTTTTGCAAGATTTAGCGGCGTTTGTGTATATGTTTACACTCTCATGGATTAGAAGTACTAGTTGTTGTTCTACTAATAATTATACAAAGTGCCATTTTTTTTACAAAATTTAGTGCCCATTGCTAAATGCAAGTGTTTAAAAAATATACATGAAATACATACGAATTTTGGTTCAAACAAATTTTTGATGTACTTGCCATATGGTATGTAACACAATTTTAGAAGCATTGCTACCATGTGATGTATGTAAATGTTGTAAACATACATCTTACACATGCTTTTGATATCAACCTTCAAAAGTCCAAAAACATAACCCCTTGATAATTCCTTTGTATGTTATTCACATATGTTGCATTTGTATACGAGACATGTTGAGTTAGCATGTACTGCAATCGTACAAAATGCGTACAAAAAAACATACGTAGAACATACACCAAGACTTTGAAAAACAAAACATATCAAAAACATTGGAAAAACATGGCTTGCCAAGTTTGTGATGTCCAAAATCCATTCGAGCCGGAGTCATTCTTTCTACCCAAGCTGGAGTCATCGCACGGATCTCTGTGGAAGTTCAAAGACTGCGTGGAAGCTTGGACATTCGGAGTGAGCTAGTTCAAGAAATATAATTATCTTAAGCACTGTGAGAAAGGAAGTCCAGCCTTCTTCGTGTGGAACAACAATGAGAAGGTCACAATCGTCGACTGCTACCACATCGATTACCTAGTAATAAACCTGAATGAAATGGACGATAGCGGTAAATCAAAATCTCACCTCTATTCCCTCGTCATCAAAGTGCATGAGCAGGGACCGAGATTTGACATGGACGACCTCATGAATTCGATGCAATACTCCTCTATGCCAGATTTAAAAAAAGACTTCAAGAGATTCAGCAAATGGAAAAACTCTAAAGCCAATATCTTGTCGCGAAAGCTCTGCCACATCAGGATGGCTCTGGACAGATTTGCGGGCGAGAAATACAGAACGCCTACCTCAGCAATCCGTGAAAGGCGTCCCCGCGACCCACATGCTCACGACGCCAACCAATCCCAGTCGGGAACACCACGTGGAGGAAGCAGAGGCAGTGCCAGTAAGAGAGCCCGTTCCAACTCTCGAGTGTCAACAGCTGAAACAACAGCAGCAGGTGAAGCTAGGAAGAAGAGGAGGAATTCAACGAATGCCGCACGTCTGTCAACCGCTGGTAGCTCAGGATTAGCATTGACGGAGGTGGATGCAAGACCTAACCCCGCTCCAATCCCAGCATCAAAGTTCTAGAAGTTTGCTCAGCAAAGAATTGATTTTTGGGAAAACCACGATGCCTGCTACATCTTTGGTCAAGCAAAACACTTGGTTTCTATCGACAAATGCTATGTAGCAAACAAAGAGTACATCATCCGGAAGCTGGAGAAGGCTATTGTAGATGACCTGCAAGATGAAGCTCGTTCAACTTGCAGATATCTAACGGCGGCAGGTTGTGTGCCTCACTCTCGTTGACAATGTCTTGAAGTTGCTGAAAAACAAACCCACAACATGGGAGGAAATGCAAAATGGCAAGTTCATAATTATTGACAGTCAACACAGCATCGCAGCTTCAATGGAACTGCAGCGAGAGCCTTGTGACGAGAAACGGCGGAAAGAGCTCAACACGTAGGAGGCATACATTGTGTGGACTTTGGACCCGCTCCAGCTGCATAATATCTCCAACTTCTATAACGCCACCAACCACCTCGAACACGCCGAGCCAATATGGGGGACCCAAATCATCAGCGGTCGACTAATCTCAAAACACTTCCAGAGGCCCACCCAGAATGCCAACGAGGCACACATCAGGGGGAACAATGCAAAGCAATCACCATCAAAGTGGCAATTACTTACCCGTCCCAACCATTAAATATCCTCGACTCGAAGATACGGCCGGACGCTCCTTGTAGGACTGATATTATTCCCAAACATTCAATTTATTCCCCCGACACCATCCAAATTTCTTGTACATTAGATATTGAGTAGGTCCTAAATCAAAATATGCAAACTTGTAATGTCCTCCTCAGTCCATCCATCTACAGTTGGTACCCGTAGCCATTATCCTCGACTTGAAGATAATCATCAGAAGTTCCTCCCAGCCAAGTTTCTGCCTCAAACATCTGATTTGATCTTGATTGTGTTGCAGACCTTCTTGACCATGATCGTCGGTCGGTTCTAGAGTATCAACCCCAACAAGGAAGGAAACAACGTGAAGGAGATCGATGATATCAAGCATGAGATCAAGGTCATGATGCTCGCAAACGACCACTATGCCGTGTGGGAGGAGTTCGTGACCAGGTACACGGACGGGGACACATTCAATCTAGAGATGATCCTTACTCATAAACAAACCAAAGGCGCGAACAAAAGGTACGCGTTGCAGCGCAAGTTCTTCAAGTCCATAGGGCATTTCATGGACGATGATCCCAAAACTTAAGTGCAACATCTGCTTTGGAGAACCCCGAACAGAACGCTGCCATTGTCAAAAGTCTCCGTTATAAAAACAAAATGTCCGGTCCTGGACAACCGCTGTGGCGGTGAGTGGTTGGAACGCCATAAACGCAAGAACGTCATTTTTCAGGAGTTGGTGAATGCTGATAAGTCCCTGAAATTCATGAAGGACAACGGCTCTATCAATAGGGCAAAATGGAGTGACTGGAAGAAGACATCTCGGTTCTCCTCAGAGACATGGAACTTCCTCCTTGCCACTCCCTCCAGTGATTTCTTTAAGAGGCATGACAAACGAGGCCATGAACAAGCGAGTGGACGTCCTGGGGGAAAAATTCATGGAGTTGAGAGATATGTTCAGTCGCTTCATGTCGCACAAGAAATGCGTACCAAAGCAGGCTGGCGAGATTCAACTTTGAGCCCATGACGGACCGTTGATGGCATTTGTCATGAATCCAGCAACGTGGAATTACACTTCCAATGAAAGGAGTATGAGCTTGGGAATTGCGGATCATCGGGAGGTTCCGAAGCACAAAAAATCCGAGGACCTGAACGCTCCAGCTCAACTTTTTTCTTTCCTCAAGAAGATCCTTTTGCTAGATGACCCGTCGTTAAAAGAGCTCAAAGTCTGGCTCAGGATTATAGCAGAGACATGGGATGACACAGCAGCGTCTGCGCTCATCGACATTCATTTCGCCGACTGGGATTACAACCAATCGGTCTACAAGGCGTGCAAAGCCGAGCGGCTCTATGATATACCAGTTTGGCAGGCTCAACTGCCCATCGTCAATCTCGAGTTCTTCTTTAAGCGAGATGTCGTGGGCTACATTCTTAGGCTCATCAGGCAAGAGGACACCGCCAACCCAATCGCGTACTACGATGAGCCCCTGAGGAACCACGAGACGAAGTATAGATTGTCCTCAAGCGAGCTGCGGGTGGAGTTCTACTTGGATATCATCTAGTATTTTGCATCTCCGGGAGAGAACTTCTTCGGCGTCTACATGGTTGCCAAATGCATGCTGGCTGCAAAGGTAGTGACTTACTACATTGGTGGACTGTAATCTTTGAATCAAAGATAATTCCAATCGTTTTAATGCGTGCATTGCTTGTATGTCGTGAAGCTTGTCCGTGTATGTGTATTTGAGATGTTGCCCCCCTAACATTTCTGCTGGCACTCCTCTTTTATCTTTGACGCGAGGATGATTGTCCAAGCTGAACCAGATCTCAAGTCTCCGTTGTTCATACAAATCATTAACTATTCGCTTGCTGATTCTGCAGATTTATGGCTTGCACTACTACGGGATCGCCAACAAGGTGGGAATTGAGAACCTCAATTCCCTGAAGAAGAAGGCCAAGAGCATGGACATGAAGGATTTCATGTTCGAAAATTCCCCGTACATGGGAAATTACATCAAGTCGGCAATCGTGTGCTCAAGCGAAGAAGAGTCGTCACCCTCCGAAGAAACGTGGAGGGATGCAAGACCCCAACCGGTGGACGAGGTCAATGCGGAGGAGGACCGTGACAAGGAGGACTGTGACGAGGCCGCTCTTGACGACCTCGAGCAAAACGAGGAGGTCGAGGAGAATTTCGACCAATACGGGTCCTAGCTCCTTGAGGAGCATACAAAAGCAGGAGATGATGGAGCGAATCGTGAAGGCTTGTCCAGCGATGATACTTTCGAAAATGATAACGATCCCAATTATACAAATATGCAACAGACAAGGGCAAAGAAACAGACTTCCCGGAGACCACAAGTCAAGGATAGTCGCTCCGGCCATAGTTTTTCTCCCCCGAATCCTCGAGGTGAGGATACTTGCACCATCAAATGTTCTCCTGATCCACCTTGTCCTCAACAATTTTAGATATAAGTGGGGCCGTCCTGTTTGGATCCTCCTCCTCCATGACGGAGCCCTGATATGGGAAAAGAGATGGCTACCCCACCTCCTTACGCTAATGTCATCGACCTCAGCGACACCAAAGACGAACCGGCAACAACATCTATTTCCGTTGCAAGAGCACGGATTGAACCACTTGCTCCGTTGTTCTTGAGTGACGAGTCCCTCGAAGCACAAATCGAGAAGCTGAAACATACACAAGCCACTATAAGCTCTAAAGATGGAAAAATAAACTAGTGCGTGGCATCAGAGATTATTTGGTGGGATGATAAACTAGCAAAGAAGAAGCAGAAGAAAGAGCACGAGGAGGCCTTGACGAGAGAGCTTCAGGAGTTGAGGGCGGCTCAAGCAAGCAATAAGCAGGATTACAAAGAGATGTTTGCCAAAGTCAAAGAGGACTTGATGGAGGAGATGAAGGCCAAGCTCCTGCAGGAAATGTCGAACTCCCAAACCGCAGCTCTCTCTACTCCGTTTGCTAGATCCTTCAATGTGGTAGTGGGCACCATCCCCTCTTCTCAAGACTGGGCCCCGCACCATCCTGGTTACAATGCTCCTCGTGAACCTCAACCCAAGAATATGTCACAATCCTTCTTTGCTCCATCTGCAATGGCATGTGATGCTGCATGTCCTGCTTCTCCTGATTTCGTTGGCAACGCTCCCTCTCGGGTTCAGTAGAACGATCATTAGCAGGAGATCCCTGTGCCTACCTCTCCGGAGCACGAGCATCTTTGAGTTGAGGATAGTTCAGGGCATCCTTGAGCCGAGGATACTTCTGGGCCTCCTCCAACGCCCGAAGAGGCGTGCTTCGCCTCGCCTTCTGAGACCGAGATTCATTTCGATGTTGTTTGTTGGACTCCCCCCCCCTGTTGATGGAGCAGACGACTGCTATCCTCCACATCCCGTAGATGAACAGCTTGTGGACTACAAAGATGAGCCTTTTCTGGAGCAGCCCGAGTCGGCACCGATCGTTCCCGCTATGCAGTTCGTCGACAGCGCCTCACCTGATCTAGCAGCTTAAGTACACTCTCCTAACCTTTCAAACCCTTATGAATATGTATGAGTCGCCAGGATGCCGCTTGATGGAAGTGTTTTTTTCCCTCCATCAATCTATCTTTGACTGTATGTAGACACTTATTTCTATTCATTCTGGTTGACAAGAGGGAGTGCCTGGTCTGTGAATGTGTGGCACTCTCGACCCACCCCGTTGCGATAGACTCTTGTAGAATAGTGTAGATTCACAGCTTCCGGTTGTAGTTTTATGATGCGTGCATAGTTGCCTCTTGGGCGACAATTTCTTACCAGATGATTGTATATAATATTCACTATGTAAATTTAATATATGAAGCGCTAAATGTTTTTGAATATCCTTGCCTAATGTCTTTTCATTTTCCATGTTTTTGTTTAGCCGACATTGCTTAGAAGTGTGCACCGTCCGCTGCCCCTGAAACCATCACTTGTGGAAGGTGTTCTGCCCTCACTATGTAGGATGAAATGATTTGCCCCACTCTCTGTCTCCACTGTCTCTGCTTCAGCGTTCATTCAAGTAACTCCACTTGTTTTGTGTTTGCCTTGATCAGGTAGAGTTGCGGTGTAGCGGAGTCGCCGTGCCGCGGAGTGTATCGTCTATAGGGTCCCAACCGCGGAAGAAGTGGTTGAATCTTGTTTTCAACTTGAACGGCATTCTCTACCAAAAATACATGGATAGGTCCCGGATCCCAAAAACTGCTCAAGTCAACCATGCTGAAAGACACATCTTCTTGTCGTTGGATCCTACATTAGTTGGACCAAAGGGAGACTACAGTCGTTCTGAGCTGGCAGCTTTCCTGGCCATGGTCGCGGAGGTTGCCGATCATGTCTTTGTCTGGAGCTCGATAAAGAGGTTCACCGTCGAGCTCATTGCGGGGTTCCTCTTCTGGGGCTCTAAGCAGCCCTACGAGATCATGGGGCAGGAGTTCTGCATTAAGGTTGAAATCACTTTGGAGAAGCACGTTAAGACCCTGTCTGGTAACAAGGAGATCTTCTTCAAGGACCTCTCCAAACAAACATTCTTCATTTGCAATGGGGCAACACCCTTTTCATAGACGATTTCCCCAAGAAGAGTGTGTGCAATGAGGCCAGCAAGTCCATTCATAGTATCCTGGTCCCGTTCTAAAACCACTGACGACGTCCTCATGGGAGCTCTCGCTCTATGGCTTTGCCAGCTGCACTCCTCTTGTGCTCCAAGCCAGCTGCGTATATACGTTGAGAATAATCTGATCGGGCGTGGTCCGTTCAAACCATCTAATCCTATCTACGCCCACATCGCTCGTGGAGTCAATGAGTCTTGAGCCTTTTCCGGCCAATGTTACAATTTTCCATGGATGCATTAGTTCAGGGTCGCCTTGTTCTCTAGGAGTGACATTGTTTGATTCGTCAAACTGTAATTACATTTTGTATGGTTAATTTCGTACGCAACTTTGTATAAATAAAATGTGTAAATCAAAATTATGTAAATGCTTAGTGTGTTTACTGGACCTATGCATGTGTGTGCCTTTCCTCGTACTTCTCTCCTTGCCTAAGATCCAGGACGAAGATCCTTGCGTCTCGAATGGTGTGTAGGGCCACTTGCCATTGTATCTATTGCTTTTCATGCCTTCATCCCTGATCCTCTTCTCTCCTCAGCTAAGCGGTTTCACGTAGTACCCTGTCCCCCCCGTATAGCGCCTCACAATAAGTGTGCTGTCGAAATCAGACGCCTCGTTCTCCGGAGGATCGGAGTCTGCTGGAGCCAGCTGCGGCCCTTCCAGGTATTTAAGGCCCTACGTCCTCTGCTCGGCCACTGACGCTACATTTAACGCAATCCTCCTCTCTAAGGGGAGTGTGGACGATAGCGAAGTCAATAGCTCTCCTTGTCGAGGCCCAGTCAATTCCTCCGTTAGCTCCCTTTCGCCGCTAAAGCTGTTAACCGAATATTCGATGGATATTCCAATAGGCTAAGAGGAGGCTAGTCTATACCTGGCAGGTATAGACGTGGCAGGCAATACCCGGTAGTACAGGCAGGTACAGTCTGGTCGACCCAACTGACCCGGTCAACCGGGTTTGACACTACTGTCAGACCAATCTCCTATATGTACTTCCCTTCTCTTTGAAAGAGGTGTTGCTATACATTTTGTACATCATCATTGCCGGCACCCTAAACTTAAAACAGTAGGGAGTAGCCCAAACTACTACCCCCCGGGTGTCGAGACCCCAGACTAGTTTACCAACTAGTTACCAAAACTAGCTCGCAATTGGCATTCCCATTATTTAGTCCATCAACCATCCATCGTTCTCACAGGTCTATACCCGGCCTTTACCACAAAACACTTACAGTCGACCAATAGCTTCCCAGCCTTCGATTCTACCGACCGTCAATCAGTACCAACCCACACGACCCATGTGTGCATCTTGTGGTTCCTACGGTCATTACACTGAGTAGTGCGCGATGTCCAACCCCTGGTCGATGGCATACTCGGTACCTGCAGCCCATATCCAGCCGCAACCTTCTTATTTAGCCGCAACACTCCCAACTCGAACGAATGCTCAAAAACCGGTAGCTATACCTACCTACAAAGAAGGTATGTGTGTCATTACTCATGTCCATCGATTTCTCAATGCATTGACTATGAATGGCGAAACCGATGCTACTATTACCATAGCGTTATTTGGAAACTCGCTAGTGGACGCCGCCAACTACAACTGGTTCTCGACTCAGCGAACGTCTTACCTGCACCAAAACTTACGTGGCATTCTTGATGCCTTCAAACACCGCTACCAGGATATCGACAATGACAACTAGGCGTACCTATGTTTCCGAAGTATGAAATAGGTTGCCAAAGAGTCGGTTGACGATTACTATGAGCGAATGATGAAACTCACCAGCCAATTTGAGGACCTTCCGGCTAATAATTTCCTACGAAGCAATTTCCGAGCTGGTTTGTTGAAGTATTTGCAGGTAGCCACAGTCGGACTATCCAAATCGACACTAGCCCTAGCGAAGAAGTCAGCGAAGCTAGCAGAAAGCGAACTCTCTTAGAAACCCCACTTGACCTCTACCACCAAGCAAGCCGAGAACACTTAAGGAGTATTCTGCAACCGATGCAAGAAGCCAGGCCATCTTGAACGCGTTTGTTGGCTCAACCCTGAGAGCGAGATTGGCAAAAGGCGTGCAGCAGCCAATGCGACAGTCCCAGTAGCAACAGCCACACCTGTATCGAATACATCCAAATCGAGGGGATGACCACCCCGTGATGGCACACCACAGCGAATATTCCCCTGTTCTCTTTGCAAAACCCTGGACCACCGGACACACATGTGTCCCATGCTGAAGGATCCAAAGGTAGTCAAATTCCTTAATCAGCAGATGGAAAACAAGCCCTACACGTCGTCAGTAGTCATTGAAGAACTACCAAACACTACAGTTGGCGTCGTGATGGTCGCAGCCATTACCAGATGCCAGTCGACCCAGAGCAGTCGACTCTTGGCGAAACCATGGAGACGATCCGCTGGACTACCCAAGAACTACTACGTGATCAAATGATGCAGGAAGTTCGTCAACTCCAAGCCGAGTTGGAAAAAACGACTTCCAGTAAAGACCCAAAGTCCACTGAGGACTTACCCTCGCTCTAAAGGGATACGGATGCATTACCGCAACAAACAATCACTTCTCGAGACGACCCAGCCCAACCGACTTTGGCCTCCGTTGAACAAGGCAGTGTCGCATTTAGCACCGTTGAGCAACAGATCCTCGATCAACTGCAAGACTCCAAATTGCAGGTGTCCATCTGGGACTTACTATAGTTATCGCCGACCCTGAACACACTTGTTCGGGACCAAATGACTCATACTGACCCACGGTCGACTCCAAAGTCACTCTCTTCGACTATGGAGGAAGTGACAATCGCCGCTGCAGCAGTTATCGACAAGCACATGCCGGTAATCTTGGTCTCAGTCGGCAAGAACATGGTGGACGACATTTTGATTGATGGCGGATCCGGAGTCAATGTGATCACCAAAGACGAACGCCAACAACTAGGACTTTCTAAGCCCTCTCCCGCACCGTTCAACCTCAAGATGGCTAACGGCACCATAGTATGGCCCAAAGGATTGATAAGGGATGTCAAAATTCATATTCATGGCATCCCCTACATAGTCACTCTTATCGTCATCGACTGCTCGACAGCCAACTCAAACTATTGGTTACTACTCGGTTGGCCCTGGCTTCGACACGCCAAAGTCATACACGACTGGGGCAACAACGAGGTGCACATTATGGGCAACGGCACCGTCAAGAATGTCAAAATCAAATGATAGTTAGGATGCGAAACGGTTACACCACATGCGCTCGTCTGTTACAACTTCGCGGAAGGCATCACAAATGAGGAGGAGGAAATCTTGATGGGCTCCGACCCGACTCTTCACATAGTGGACACAATCGAATGGATCCTCCTGGCTACGGAGTCGATAGTCGACCAGACCAGGACAGACCCGACTACTACGGCTACTACGACTGCACAACAGGGTATTCAGCATACATCTAGAACAATGTTGGTAGACGAGACACCAATACAAGACAAGCAAAGATTCATGGACATTGCCCATTGGAATCACAATGAGGAGGATTCACTCAACCATATCAACGTCGGTTCCCCTATTGACCCCAAGATGTTGAAGCTGAACGCCAATCTGAGCTCTAGTCTAAGAGCCAACGCCAAATCCCTTTCCAACAAGTTCATAGATATCTTTGCCTTCTGTTACACGGATTTGCGAGGCATACCACAACACATAGCGACTCATTAGATCAAACTCGACCCGACCATTTTGCCCAGCCACGAGGCACGCTACTGCGTGAATCCAAACTATGCGCAAGCCATGAAGGACAATTTGGAACGGCTTTTAAAGGCAGGGTTCATAGCGCCTGTCGACCACGCTACATGGCTATCGCCAGTAGTCGTGGTTCCCAAAAAGAATGGGAAACTCCGGATATGTGTGGATTTCCGTCAACATAATGCGGCCACCAAGAAAGACCCGTACCCCCTCCCGTTCACGGACGAGGTACTCGAAGTAGTCATAGGCTATGAAGCCTATTCCTTCATCGACTGCTTTTCAGGCTACCACCAGGTATTGATCCACCCGACAGACCGACCGACCTAAAACAACTTTCATTACATAATGAGGGGCGTATGTATGGGTCGTTATGCCGTACAGATTGAGGAACGCCCCGCCTACCCACCAGCGCACTGTCAACCGGATCTTCAAAGACTACCTAGGCGAATCATGAATCTGTTCCTAGAAGACTTCAGTGTCTACTGCGACATCAACTCCCACCTTCGGAAGCTCCAACTAGTCTTCGACCCATATCGACAGTACGGGGTAGGCCTCAACCCCGAAAAATGTATCTTCTATGTCCCTTCTGGAATTATTTTAGGCTAAATTGTAGAGTGGGAAGGCAAGTTTCCGGATCCAAAGAAGATCTAGGCCCTAGTCGACATGCCAACCCCGAAAGACGTCAAAGCCAATCATACGTTCAACGGACTAGCCCAGTTCAACCGATGCTTCATCAAAAATTATGCAGCCATCATGGAGCCCATCACGAAGCTGACCGGGAAAGGCAAACCGTTCGACTGGATGCCGGCTTGTGAGGCAACATATCAGATCATCGAAGATCGATACAAGACTGCACCAATTCTGATTGGAGTCGACTGGTCCCTCGGCTTCCACATACACGCAAACGCATCCGACATAGCAGTTGGGGCCATGCTGGCACAAAACCCGACCGACAACATCGACCAACCGATAGCCTATGCTTCCCGACTACTCATCAAAGCAGAGAAGAACTATACAACAACCGAGAAGGAAGCCCTCGCAATGGTTTACGCCATCAAAAAATTCCGCCATTACCTCCTCGGTAATAATTTCGTCTTCTACGTCGACCACCTAGCACTCCAGTACTTGATTAACAAACCACAAGTTTCGGGTTGACTGGCACGCTGGCTGTTAAAGGTAATAGAACAATGCATAGAGCACATACACAAACACAAGGAATGCGTAGAAAGAGATGTCTTTACTCGAGGGCTCCCCCGCTTGAATAGTGTACAGTTGAGGTGCCCTTTGGCAACCCATATGGGATAACTCAACACTACAGGCCTCAAAGGTAAACCCATGCCGCAACCCCTCTCCCACACATCAATTATTCCCACCCAAACCCCTTTGGCTTCTAGCAACACTACCCTTTATCTACTACTTCAACACTAGCTACTGCTTTTTCTTGAATTCAACTTTACCGTAGTTTAAAAACCAAGAAAAACGCATGGAGTAGTCGACGCATTATCAAGAAATGAGGGTGCAGAGCCAGCCATAGGCATACCCGACCAAGCAATCAACGCGCAGCTATTTAGTAACGAGCGCGACTGGCTACACCCGAAAGTCGACTACGCGACTACCGGGACCTTTCCAGCCAACACGACTTAAGAGGCTCGCAAGCGCATAGCTCATAAGGCCATTCCGTACCAAGTACTCAATGGCCAACTGTACCAACTCGGCAAGGACCACCAACTCCGGCAAGTCCTAACCGGCAGCCAACCTGCATCAATTCTCCAAGAATTACACAAAGGCAACGCTGGAGGTCATTTTTCTCATGACATCACTGTTAGAAAAAAACCTAAATGCAGGCTACTGGTGGCCGACACTACACGAAGATACTGTGTGGTATTGCCTGTCGTGTCATGAATGCCAGATGACAAGCGGCCTACCCTAGACAGTCTCCTCCAAGCTCGTCATCCAACTACCCGCCGAACCCTTCATGAAATGGGGACTCGACTTCATCGGACCAATCAAGAAGACCCGACATACAGCCTGTCGATACATTTTAGTTGCTACCGACTACGCCACCAAATGGGCCGAGGCTAGAGCTCTCCGAGGAAACACCGCCAGAAAAACCGCACAATTCCTTTACGAAGCAATCATTACCCGGTTTGGATGCCCACTCCACCTAGTAAGCGACCAAGGTGCCCATTTCATCAATAGCACGGTCCACACTCTCACTGAGCATTTTTTACTCTGACACACGACTTCCACTACATACTACCCCCAAGGCAACGCCCAAGTAGAGACAAGGTCATTGTCAAGATGCTACAGAAACTAGTCAACGAAAATCGGACCGATTGGGACTTACTGCTCCACACGGTCCTCTTCGCGTACCAGACAGCATACAAACTTGTCACGGGTCTCACCCTATACCAATTGGTGTATGGCATGACACCATTGATGCATATCGAATACATCATTCCGACCCAACAGTCCACACTGACTACCAACTTCACTCCCCGGTGAGTACTAGCAGCCCGCGTCGCCGACTTTGAGAAATTAGATGAGACCCAAGTGGCAGCGGCCACCCACCCTGACGCAGAGCAGTGGATCCGAGCACAATGGACCTAGATCCAAGGCGAGTCGACTCTATACAACGTCGGTGACTACGTCCAGTGACACCCAAAAGGTACAAATGTACATGCTGGTAAACTTCGTATCAAATGGTTTGGCCCGTATCGCGTCCAGTATGCCCTCTCCAACAACATTGTCCTCCTAGTTAGCCTTCAGCACTTTGACCACGACCCGATAGTTGTCGACGTCAACAAACTCAAACGCTACCGAGTCCTGGACGATAAACCCCCCACCGATTTGTCTAGCCCTTCACTAGTAAATCAAAGATCAGGTCAAGACTAGAACTGAACAAAGAAGAGCCAAGCCGACAATAGCTGACCTATGTAGTCCTAGTCACAGTCGGTCGACTCGACTAGTCGACTAGACTGGTCAACCCGACCGGTCAAACCCTAGAAAAACCGCCTTATTTATGGGCGCGGTCCTCACCTATCCCATCAGTTCTGAATGCGAGGCCAAGAGGGCACGTATTTAGCACTTTGGCCATGCCCCTTCTTCTTCCTCTGGCTTCTTTGCCGATTTCCCTTAGCTTCTCCTGCGCCGGACCGCTACGCCGCGGCCATTGCCTTATGCATTTTTACCAAACGCTTTAGGAAGCCGCGGATCGACAGACAACGGAGAGTAGTCAAGAGATCTCGTAGCCCGACTATGCGAGCAGTACACGAGGGTAGGAACAGTAGAAAACGGCCGCGCACATCGCCTCTACAACAGACAGCGAGCGAATCGACTTCGAGGACAGCCCAACCATTTTCTTGTTTCTTTGTGTGCAAATTCTCAGCCGACCGGTCGATAGCGAAAGAAAAGTCGACTAAACGCGGCCCGCGACATCTCAGGTCGTCCGCACCACCAGCTTACAAGATTCCGATTCGCACGAAGGAAGGGCTCTACAGAACCCTGGTCTTTCAGACGATGCGCCTGGTTCGCGAGTGGCGGGAGTACGCCAACGACAACCCGACCAAGGTGCAACTCATCATCAAGTCAATCGGCGTCTCCTCGTTCATAGCACTCCACTGGGACAACTCTTGATGCGCGCCACGCATGGAGTTGATTGAGGAGTTCGTTAACGCCGCGACAATCGACTCCAAAAACAAGAAGATCGAGGCCCGCGTCCGAACTCAAGTTGTCACGATCGACCCGACTGTCGTCCACCAAGTACTGAAGCTCCCATTCGGCATCTGTAGTTAGCCCATTCTCTCCAAGGAGTACCCACCGGGTCGACTGGAGGAGTATTCCGCCGCCGACAAGATTGTTGAAGGTTTAAGCGTCTGCCATTGCAAATTTGAATACCACAAGCGACTAAAGGTGTTCATTCAGGGCCTCAGGTTCAAACGCAAGACGACCTACATCAGTACTGAAATGCTCGACGTCTTCTGCACGGTCGAGTCCCTTATCGACTGCGACATGCAATGGGACTCGGCGACATGGAAGTTCAACTCGAACTCCATCGTCATCAAGACGATGTAGACCCAGAAGACAACGATCTGCTCTTTGGCCGAGGTATTGGACTTAGTCCTTGAATCTTATTTTTCTAGCACTGAACAGGAGTATATGCACCACATGGTCGCCCAGCAGAGAACTAACGACCGACGTCGTCAATTGGGGAACTCGGAAAACAACTCCCACGAACCCAACTACATACTTCGCCAAGGCGGACTCAAAGCCGACCGAGCATCGAGGCCACACATCACGCCTCCCCGGCCGGTCAACAAGGGCAAAACATCGACTGCCCAGCCCCCAAGACAGCAAAACACTCCCGAAACAACGGCACCAGTAGTCACTACCGGGAGTCAGCCGACCACGGATTGAAGAGAGACACGTCTAAAATGCAAGCGGGACCGGGATCGGACAGAGAGGCGTGCTAAGCGTAGTTGACTCGCCCCTAAAGCGAGATTCTACCTCGCAACATTGACCTGACCTCATTCGACAGCGTAGCCCAGTCGACTCCACCACCGACCCCAGGAAAAGCCCCCCTCCTTGAAGCACCTCCACCATCATTATCCGCGTTTGAGCCACTCAGCTTCGAAGCGACCTACAACCCGACGCCAGCTAGAGAATTTCGCCAGCCACCGCCCGTCTCACCAACATCCCGACCCCCGACATCACTTGGGGTCAATTGACCAGCACCCAACACATCAAGACACGAGTCGCGACGTTATTTATGCACAACCGCCAGCGAATGAACAACGTACAAGGGTCAGTGAGTTGACTCGAAGATGTCGGCTCCAGAATCAATTGCCTTTTGTTAGAGGCTATTTAGTTGAAGGTCATCCTCCAGGCCAAGCTCGACCGCACGTAGATAGAGCGCAGTCGACTTGCCAAGGACTCCACAGCATTCAAGCAGCAGGTTGACACCCTCACTGCTGAGCTAGCGAACATGCGCATCACACTTGCCACCATCACCGAGGAGAAGACCAGAGCGACAACACAGTAGCCAAACTGATAGTCGACCTTAGAGATATTGGACAGGAGGTACATAGTCACTAGAGTGAGCTCGTGGTTGTACAAAACGAACTCAAGTTGGTACGAGCCGAGGCAATAGCGACCCAGCTCAGTCTTCAAAAATCTCGGGCAGAGACAGTCGACTCCAACAACCAACTCGACCAACTGTTGAAGGACAACGAGGAGACGTCTCGTTATAACGTAGCGGAGGACCCGATCCTCCACAAACTTCGAGTACGCAAGTATAGTCATCGGCTGAAGGCCAGAAACCGGATCAAGATTCTCCTCTACATCCTCAGCAACAACCGCCACCAGCTCAACATGTACCGCCGGCAACTCGACCAACTACAGCTCAACAACCTCGACTTGGAGATTCGACCAGTCGATGAAGAAGAAGACAAAGACAAGAGCCACCTTGAACCCGATTATTTGCTCTGGGAGAACCAGTCGACTGACGACAACGAGACAGTGACTACCGATGTCAAGCTGAGCGAAGATGAGGATGCGGACGACAGCGAGTTGACTAATGAAGACAAGGACAAAGACCAGCAGTAAAAGGAACAGCAGGCACCACGAGCCAATCCACACGACGCAGAGTAGCAACAACCACCAGCACAGCAGCAACCTACCACCGCAGTGGAGCGACAGCCTCCACCAGAGCAGCAGCTGGAACAGCGGCCCCTAGCACCGAACCAGACGACGGCTTCACGCGCACTAACAGCAGTCGACTCACCCACATTCTCTTCACAGTATTCTCTCGGTTTCGACGTTTCAGGGATGCCCGCAGGAATCACCTCACTCATCATGACCCAAGACTCCAACGACATCAACTAATGACGAGTCGACAGCAGTACGGATCGACTACTCGCAGACGTCTCAACCACAGGTAATTTTGTCATTCCTTGTGACCATTTTCCCTAGTCGCCTACCGGGGTAGCCTAAAGTCCACATGAGTGTACTAAGCTCAAAGGGAGGGCAATGTTAACCGAATATTTGTTGGATATTCCTTTAGGCTAAAAATAGGCTAGTCTATACCCGGCAGGAATTGACCCGCCAGGCGATACCTGGTAGTACAGGCTATTACACGCTGGTACAGACTGGTCGACCCGACTGACCCGGTCGACCAGCCTTGACATTGCTGTCAGACCACTCTCCTATATGTACTTTCCCTCTCTTTGAGAGAGGTGGTGCTATACATTTTGTACATCTTCTTTACTGGCAGCCTTAGTTGTACTTCCTTCTTGTCTTAAACCTTCGTGCATGCACTAGTATGCTAGACTACTGCGGTAGGAGTGTTATTCCCCGCTCTTGTATTGCTCATTGTGTTTGAATCCTGGCTAGTTGCAGTAGTCTGTGAGTTATGGAGGAGTCGACTTGCAGGCATACTATTGTTATTCCTAGTCGATAGTATATTCTTCTTCATTGAAACCCTCTTACTACTCCTCTCAATCTCCACTTACTAGTCTAAAGTTTGGTGTTATGGCGAGAAGTAGTCTCATTAGTTTAAGTCCGTTCCTAGAAAACCCTCTTAGCAGAAGCACTCTTTGCCGGTCCGATGTCGCTCTCATTTGCCAACTCTGCGTACCCAGTCCACCCCTCACAGGAAATTGTACAGAGGCAGTGGCAGTGGCGCTGTGAATTCCTGCCCTGATGATGACTATGCTTTGCCGGTGCATCCTCTTGCACCTGGAGACACGCATCCGGCCCCCTCGGGCAGGGGTTGCAAGCGCCCGGCCCCTTTGCGTTCCTCAAAACCTGCTTAGTGTCCTCGGATCAAAGATACTTTGCCTAGCACGCCTCGGCCTCGGAGGAGCGCGTCTTCCGGCTCAGCCGGTCCTGTCCTCAGTCGTCTAATGGTGCGTGATGATCGTCGGTCCGAGGACTCAAGATCCATGGGCGTCGCACACCCGAACCTACGCTCCACAAACCGAGTGAAGGCTCCTCGGCCTACGAGATCACTCTCAAACTCCAAGATTCCGCCGTGTCCTTTCAAAGATTCTCGAAGCGACGATATCCTTCAAGGCCTGGCAAAGGTGAAAGCGCTAGACGCTGCGAAGAGTCGTCATAGTACGGGCAACGATGGCTAGCTAAGTGGGTCATGTGTTCCCCGTAGTAGTACATCATCTACTATTGTGTTACTATGAATATTAGCTTTCTTTAGAAAACCGCATAAACATTTGATACCCTTATAGCGTACAATTGTTCTTGTGTACTACCCTATATTGTTCTTGAACACCTATTCTACCAAGGGAATATTCGAATATCTCATGTCTATAATTGTATCATGATCTACTACTAGTCATACTTGTAAACTCTAGCACACGTTATCTTCTATACTTGTGTACATGAGCAGGGTTTTGTACATTCCCACGATTCTAAATATTAAATAATATGTGCGGACCTTTCATTTCCACAAATCGAATCGCATCATTTTGTTCTTATTACTTTTCTCTTCAAGTGTACTTAATTGTGGCGCCATCTTTGTTTTCATTTGTTCTTGTATTTGGACGCCCACTTCTCTTACCCATACACAACTATTTTTGAGGTGGTTTGATGTATGGAAGTCTCAAAATTTTCAATTTGTCTCAATTTAATGAGCATTGATTTTATTGTTTATCTTTGATAGCAGTTAGCTCAAAGTAACTCCAAGTTTTTATATTTCATCAATCAATCTATTTCAACCTTTATTTATCTTTGGCTTCAACAACTATCCTTGAAAGGAAGCCCGCAATAGAGGGATGGGAGTCTCAAAATGACCATTTTGTGTCATTTTAAAGAATATTGCCTTAAAAGGATAGAAAATCATACTAGAGCGCGTTGATCTCGGCTTGGGCATCATCAACAATGAAGGAATTTGGACGACTTTTAGGAAGAGTTGCAATCATTTTAGTCTTCAACGCTAACATTTAGGGAACTAGGTCCAATTGCTTACCGCAAGACATCACCACGTTAGCTTCGGGATATCTATTTTGCCTTTTTTTGAAGATCATCATAGTATAAAGGGGACACTGCAACTCCACGAATGTTAGCACATTAGTATCTTGGGAAAAGCTCAAAGTAGATGAATACGACCTCTTATAGTCCATAATACAATAATTATGTATGGCTCAATCCCCGTCTCAATTACCCATTTGTATAGGATTGAGAATTGAATTCCAAGACTGTCATTGGGTACAATACCTTTTTATTGTGTGTTCCGAATGTAGTATCAATTGAGACGACACTCGTGTGACCGTGCTCGAGCATCATTCAAAACATGAAGTCCGGTTGAATACCTATAACAAAGGGCATGTTATCTTTGCTTAAAGAGCACGAGACTATACCGGAGTTGAGCTCTTGGTAATAGAATACTACGTTTTAATTAGCTTGAACCTACATGCAAACAGATTCAACATCATTCTCGTGTCTTTGGTAAACAACTTGGTTGACCTTCACAGCTACGTTGCGGATGTCCCAGTCTTTCATGAAATGATCCCGAGACGCGGGTACGCCTTGAGTCCTTAGCCTCTAGACGAGTTTTATGTGCATGCTCTTAATCTTGGAGACTAGAACGTCAAGACAAAGATTCTCTTCAACAAATGCCCTAGTTTTAGGAGACGATTGAGATGTGAACCAAGACCTCTTGCCCTCCTTCACGATGCTGTGAAGAATTAAAGCTTCGGTATTCGTGTGACGCGGATGTTGAAGGATTTGTGCAACATCTCAGAGGTAATACAACTACCTCATATAAATGGCACACCTGCAGCCTCGTTTCCGAGACCCCCCCCCCTTCATAGCCATTGTCAATCTTGGTTTGTTGCAACCGCGCCTATTTGAAACGTTTTTCCCTTTCTTTTTATACTTTTGTGGTTACGTCATCATGTCTTTAGTGACTTCTAGAACTTCTCTAGACTTGTCCTAAGGCCAAAACTCGCACTCCACTCTGCTTGGAAACAAATACAACAAAAAAGATGAGCGAGACCCTAAACGAACATAGTTGTATGGGCATAAACCATTGGGGAAAGGTTTGCACACCTAATGGAAACTAGTGGAGTGTCAAGTCGCGGGTGGGACCTTTTGTAGCGCTTAGTCTTGCGCGTGTTGAACTTCATCTGCACATTCGACCGCTTCGATGACTCGTCCAAGACAAAATCCTCGTACCAGTGCCACGAGATGTAGGCTACGCCAGCGCCACTTTTAACCCCTTTAAATTCAGATCCTTGTGCGTGAAAGGACCATCGCAACATTTTTGCACCTGGTCTCAAATGATTTGGAGTGGGATACAATTCCGCGAAATGAAATGTCGTTCGTATAAACCAATCTGAGATGTGTCAAGGTCGACGGCTTTATTACCAACAGGTACAACCACGGAATCCATGTCCACATTGCGAATTTAGTCTTGGGGAACTTGCAACCTAAACCACTAAGCAAAATTGTTGCAAACGACTCTTGTCTTGACGTACTCTAAACCCTAAACCCTAAAACCGCCAACAATAGACGTCGTCCACCTGGGACTTCACTCTAAACCGCCCTCTTACAGTCCCCATAACCATCTCTTCTAGCGGGTCTCGTGCATGAAATGGTATGGGACTCGTGCGAGGCTGGGTGAGCTGGCACAAGACTGCGGAAATGGCAAAAGAGGCGAGATACTCGAGGTGGAACTAGTGAGACTGCTGATAAAGCATCGGGACCCACGCAAGATAGGGGCAGGAAGCAAAGGAAAAACATGAAACTGGCTGGAAAAAAGATCATGCTCGGAAGGAAAAGAAGAGGCGGGTGCAGCATGGAACGCCGTGGGACCCGTCTTGCAGGTCTCGCGTTGCCAAAGCTATTCTTGGACAGTGCATTAAAGACTACCGGGGATAGATAGATAGATAGATAGAAACTCTGGTCCTCTTTCGAGGCTGGCATGAATAAAGTGCCTGTTCGTCTTGACAATGAGCTAATGACCATGGGGCAAGAGAACATTGGTGCAAGAAAACTCTCTCCTTCCAAGGGTAGACACTTTAGTAATCAGAAACTTGTAAAAGTAGCACACAATAACCATTAGCAAGTAATTATGTCTTTGATATAGTATAAGTTGTGGTTTATTGTGTTGGTGTTGCCAAGTCATGGTTCCTAGGTTGGTTGGAGAAGGACGTTTGTGTTACAATTATACGAGTCCGTCTAAGCGTTTAATGTGATATACATGACTTGGTGCTGCTAGTGAGTTTATCATAGGGAGGAAAATTGTACCAACCAACCGGCCCCTACCCGCCTTCTTGAGACAAGTAATGACATCGTACTAACAAACAGTGGTCTTCACCACTAACCCCCCTTTTTATTCTATTGGTATTGATTGGTTGCTTTTTATTTTTCTTTTATGTAGAAGGATTGATCCAACATATTGTATAGCAATAGTGTTTATTGCTTCGAATGTATGTTTAACAAAGGTTTCAGATAGTTTGAAGTTTTTTTCGAGTTGTTTCATTGACGAGACGTGCATAGTTCTTCTAGCTCTAGTCGCGATGACTATAAATGGATCTACTTTCTAGCCTTGTTGAATGATGTTATTAATTAATATTTAGTATTTTTGAATTTTATTGTTAATTTTATCTTGCAAGAATTTGTCATTTGTGTATGTGAATTCAATGAATTGTACGGTGAGGTTGACTGCTAAGTTTAGTGGTGGAGTACTTTGGTGTGGAAGTTCTTTAATACATAGAAGATCGGGTTTGAATCTAGCGTTGCAGTGGCATTTTTGTTGTCTACATGTACATGGTAGGAGCCATGAGGGGACTGTATTTTCTTGTGAGTTGTTAAAGGTCCCTACATTCATGAGGTTATATCATCTTGATTTTTGTGATGATAAAATTAATTTTTTTAGTTGGCTGCATGAATTTAGTCGTGACATCAACGCAAACGTTAAAGACATAATCAATTTAGAAAATGCATTGTTTCAATTGGAGTATATGACTCTTCACAATCCAGCAGAACTTCCACACCTTCATGATCTTATTGTTGAACCGGTACGTCCACTTTGTTTTAATTTTACATCTCTATGCATTTCTTGAAACTATTTTTGAGGTCACATGTTTTCTGTTAAACCTACGCATGTTTGGATTTTAATATGAAGTTTGATATAAAAATTTCACAAAGGTAGGATGATGTACTAAAATTCAGCAAAGAAACAAGTACCATGTATTTGAAAGTGTAAAATTAAATGGATGCTACGTTTTGGAAAAATCATTTGAAAGTGAGAAGAAAGCATGAGTAATGAATCTAGGATAAAAATATTCAAGCTAAAAATCTACGAGTATCTATAGCCATCAAAGATAGCACTTTTTGTGATTTTACGTCAATGTTTTGGCATTCTTACAGCTAAACCATTGACAGGTACTCGACAGGAACATAGTAGAGGATTTGCCGCAAGAGTGATATAAAAGCGATGCTTACATTGGTTATAGCAAAGACGGGATTACAAGTAAGAAGGAAGCTTGCGACCAGCTTATCACGGATAATCCTAATAAATTGTAAGACGTTTTTTCTTTGTACATTTTCCTTTGTAAAATTGCGGACATTGTCAAGTAAATTTGTACCCAATTGTCAATCATCTGATGCATGTTCTATTGCAAGTAGTTGTCCCAAGTACAATACGGTAGTAAAGTAATTACTAGTAAACTAGTAAATTTTCAAAAATAACAGCTTCCAAAACTTTCCTAGCAACTATGATGCCGACCTATCCTTTATGTATCCGTAGTAGCTTCTAACTTATGCTTCTAATTTAATAGCTTATGCTTCCACATTGTCTAGCTTTCCTCTCTCACTCTTGCCTCAATTCCCTGTATTGCTTTGATTCTCAAGCTTCTGACTCTCCAGCTTTGATTCTTACTTGTATTTCCATTTTGTAGGTTTTTGAACTTTGAATAGAAGTCAACTAACCCTTCTACCGGTACTTCAAGCTTAATCTTTTCCCTTCCGTATATTGTTTTCTTGGGAAAATGTTTGATTGTCTTTCATATTAATTTACCCACATAAATCTTTTAGTTTCCAAACTTTTCATTACATGTTAGATGATTTTAAGCCTCTTCAAACTCTTTGTTTACCCTGATACTTCTAAAAAAACATTCTCTTTCCTTGTTTAGGTGGTCTTCATTTCTTCATGGGAGATATTAGCGTTGATTCAACACATTTAAAACCCCAAGCTGCAAAACGTCCATTTGAGCTTCCTTACTACCGTTGTCAACAACATATTAATACTTCTTGCACACTATGCAATAGGTAATTGCTGTCAACTTTTTTATAATTTCTGCTCTGGACTCAATTCGGTTGATTTTTTTCATACACTTATATCCATCATTCAATCTGAATATGAATTACAAATCTTTTCATGCAGATCGTTTTCAAGCGGATTCACAACATTATCTATACTTGTCTCTCCAAGGTTACAATCACCTAGAATTGGATCACTTGAGAGTACAAAGCTATAAGGACTTGTGTGTGGAACTATGAAACTTTTGTGAATGGATGAATTTTGATGGTAGTAAATAGAGAAATGACGTTGATTAGTAAATTGAGGCACATGCAATGTAGACAAACCTTGCATGAATCCGAATAGTGTGTTGAATTTTACCAGGGGCGTTAACGCTTATAAGTGACTTGTGCCTTCTCCTCTTCTCTTTGCTCGTCTTCTCTCTAACGATATTCTTTGGTTGCTCTTGTATATAGGATGAATCACATCCCGCCCTTGAAGTCCAGCTATAGGGAAGTTGCCTCTTTGCTCCCTTATAGTTCTATGCAACTTTTCACCCGCAGCGTTAACACTTTTAATTGACCACAACTCATTAAATGTCTTCTTTGCCTTTGCTTCTTCTTGTCTTCTCAATTTGTTTGCTTCCTTTGCCTTTGCCTCTTCCGCTCGCCGACCTTTCAATGCCTCTTTTATTTGTTTCTTCTTTTCCTTCTCAATTTTAGCATCTTCCTTTTTCCTTGCTATTACTTCCAATGATTTGACATAAGTCTCTTTTGTCATCGTCATAGATTTAGAGAAGTCGATGTGTGGCTCTTCTTTGTGCATCTTTGGTGCAACTTCAATACTTGGAAGTTGCAAAAAAGAGGAAATATGTTTTCGCTCTTGGCTTTCTGTCATAGTCTCTTCTTCACCACTAGATGAAACAATTTTGTCTGAATCAGAATCTTCCAACCCTACATAATATTGTGTGCATTCCGGTAATACAATAGGAACTTCTTCAAAAATATCTTGTACCTCTCTCAATTCCAATTCTTTGATGTCTTCCACATTTGTAGTTCCAACTTCATGAGAAGCGTGCACTTTAGTATAGATAGAACTAGGGTCCATTTTTTTATCTAATGCGCGTGGGTTGAGAGGGTAGATACCCGTTGCCATAAAACCCTTTGTAATGTTGGTAGGGCTCAAAGTCCTTTTCAAAGCCATCGACACCCAACAAGCGAGATCTTCCTTTTCTGGAACTTTTTTCTTATTGCTTAAAGTCCACTTGTCCATGTAGGCTCGATAAGCTACCTTAAACGGTTTGAAACAAGTCACATCTAATGGCTGAAGAGCATGGGAAGTATGTGAAGGTAATGTGACAATGCCTAAACCATTCATCATTGTTGTTTGTACTACTTCAAGAGTAACATGGCTGTTATGTCCATCCATAATGAGTAGGTGTCTATTGGATAGATTGATAGAAGTAAAACCACTCAATGATTTAATGAAATGATTAATCCAAGCTTTGAATATGTGTTTAGTCATTTATGCTTTTGCTTAGACCACCATTGTTGCCCCCGGTTCATTTGTTTTTTTTAGATAATTCCTCCTGCACCTTCTACCCTTAAAAATATAGAAGTTAGTTAATCTACCCCCTTCCACGTTTATGCAAACTAGAACACTTAACCATTCTCTCTTGTCTGGTATGACCATATGCATTGATTTTGTTCTTGTTTGTGATAACATAAATCCACCCCCATCTTTACCCGCTTGGGCCACACTTTCGTCACAATTCCATATATTACTAGGAGGCTAATTGTGAGTCTTGTATAAACTCTCTAGGTTTTGGTAGAAGGATTGAACATTTCCGGGGCAGAGCTGTTTGGCTCTTTTCTACTCTAGAGTTTGTGGTTTTTTTAGAGAGATTTCAGGATGTCTTCTCTTAAAGCACTTAACTCATCCATTTCCTGGAATATCGTTATTGAACAGGTTTTCTCTCCCTTGAACAATCTCAGCTACCTTTAAATGCAGTTGTCCCATGCTAATTGGAAATCCTATAGCTTACATATTGTGAATGTATTTCACTAATTCATCCTCTTCATCTTCAGTTAAAACCCCTTTCTTCCCACGTCTTCTCTCCAATTGCCGCCATGAACATGCGAACGTAAGAATGTGTAAGGAATCCCATTAATCCTAGCCGCAGATTTGATACTATATCCGTCATCACCATCTCTGATTGCTTTCATGAATTGCGCGCTACTCCAATTCCCATTTTTTTTCCGTTTGAAGAGAGGAGGTTCTCACATGTTAAAGGTTCTAAACGTACCTCTAGATTTAGCTTCATATTGCTTTCGTGATCTCAACTCGACATTCTTTGGTTTATTACCAAGCTCCAACTTCCTTTTCCCCTTCGGATCAAATCCTCCTTCCTGAACTGGCAGCAGCTCCTCTCTATCATCATCTTGTGTGTGCAAATTTTGGAAATCTCCGGCGCTGAAGTCTCCAAATCCTCTGTTCTCTGAAATGTGCATGTGTACATTTGCGGGACTGATTCATTCACTTTGAATGCCCTTTGAAGCACTCTTTAAACCCTCTAAAGCTATCTCATGCCCTTTTTCATGAACATTCTCTAAACCACTATTTTTTTTGAATGGTTTAAAAGCTCTTTCTCTTGTTGATCCAGCCTCTCCTACCGCTTGTCTTCCTAACACTCGTGGAGGTGGAGGACTGGGGGAAGGAGATTGTTCTCGTCGAATAGCTTTCTGTAACTTTCGAACTAAGTAACTCTTCATAGAAATCTTCTGTCTCCATTTTTTGCGCCCAATTCTAATCATTTTTTTCCTCACCATCACTGTCACCTCCTAAACCATCGTCTTCCATGCTACTTCTTCAATCTCTCTTTCTATTCTCGAATCTCCACTCTTCCCTTTCACTCTCAGATTCATGATCTGAGGAACTCATATTGCTACAGTGGTATAAACACTCCCAAAAAAAATTTACAACTCTACATGTAAATGAAACTAATCATCACCCTAAACCACTCATTGTGCAATGTTGGAACAAAAAATTGTGGTGATGACAACAAATTAGAAGAAGTCTTAAGGCAAAAGAAGTGACGGCTATTTAGCTAAGCTATGGTCTTTCTATGAATACTTAATGTAGCAATGAGCCGGCCATGACAAAATCCAGCATCCAATCTTAAGCGGTTTTAATTGTGACCTATTTTTACTAATAATAATGACCGGTGACTATCAAATTATGGGGCGTAGAAGATCTTTAAAATCATGTTACACCTTGGTAGTTGGACAACTTCTTTTGTACTATTAAACTCGTTTATTGACAATGTGTCTCCATATTTTCATCTCTATTTTCATTTTGAAATGGCCCCTTGATGAATGCGTTCTTGGCTTTATTTCATGTGAGGGGCCCATTTGAGACCACATGGATCAGGTTTCGATGTATATATAGGTGCCGGTTGATGGACTG
Organism: Pohlia nutans; assembly: GCA_022496805.1. Lineage (NCBI taxonomy): Eukaryota > Viridiplantae > Streptophyta > Bryopsida > Bryales > Mniaceae > Pohlia > Pohlia nutans. Next base: position 3,005,973 of record CM040106.1, on the reverse strand, counting down.
TGGCGGGGCACGATAGGAAACCAACATACAACACTGGATGGAATTAAAGTGATGGCTCAGGGTTATTGGGTGCAGTTGGTGTGCTGATTTTTTTTGGTTTGTGTTGCATATTTGGTTTGTTTGTTAGGTTTTAGCTTGTTTGGTTTTATGTCGGATTCACTTCTTACATTGCTTACATACATATGTCCTTTGTAAACCATTAGGAGTCATGTCTCCCAGTCTTTCCTGTGCGATGCTGCCAGTCGGTTGATATCGATCACAGAAATCAAGTCTCCCAGTCTTTCCTGTGCGGTGCTGCCAGTATGCGATAGTGTTGTCTTTCTCTGTTGTTCAATGTTCAAAGTTAGCTTGTGGAGTTTGTGGATCAACGAATATGAACTTGAGAGCCCGTCCGGGTGTCAATAGTGATGAAGCCCCTCAAGTGTGCGGTGTATGGGTGGTCGCTTCTTGTACACGAAAGATAAGTCTGTTTTCTGCTGTTCTTCCTGTCGTTTCCCTTCGTGCAACACCATGCTCATCATTTCATTGTCTTTAGGTAGGTTTGTGGCACCTGTATATCAGAATGCCATGCTGAAAACAAGCTAAAGGATGATATGGTAGATCTCAGCATGTAAGCAAATCCAACATCAAACCCAGCAGCCCAAAACCTAATTGGTGAGAAAGGAGAAAAGACGTAAAACGATGCTTGATCGAATTTAAGTTTGTGAACAATTCTCAAAGCAAAGAGTGAAGGCTCACAAGGGCTAAAAAAATGTTATGGCAAACATAAGCATGAAAACAAAGATGAAAACGAAAACCTAATTTGGTGAGAAATAAAAAAGAGGAAGAAAACAATATTTATACCAGGAGGGTGTTCATGCAAATCTCTTGCACCGCTTGCTCGAGCTCCGCAAACCAGGACGTCCCAGCTGCCACGCCCTGCTGCTGTTAGACTCATGATAATCCAGATTTCAAGATTGGAGGCACTTACCATACTCGAGAGAAAGCAAAAAAGGGCAGATTCGCACAACACCTTATCTTCTTCCAGCTTTTCCCGAATTTTCAGCCGAGGACGGTTCTCTTCTTCTTTCTCAGCCTTCCTAAAGGCTATGATCCTGGAAGCACAACGTAACTATATTAAGCATCAGGCACAACGACCCCCTCTCAATCTAGCTAGCCACGTTGACAGCAAGTTAGGAGGAGAACGTTCACAGACTCCAAAACGAGTTTTATACATTCACTTCCACGTACTTCCACCAATTTGGTCTTGCAAAAGAAACGGACGGCGATCAACCAAAGAACATCTTAAGCAGGATTGCACCTAAATAGCCAAATGAACACTCATGGGTCGCTAGTTCCCGGAGGGACACGAGGGACCATGCCCCCACCGCCGCAAACCGTGTGACGAAGCCCAGTTGCCGCAACCCGCACAAACCCCAGCTCCCGCAGTCCCCACGCACAAACCCCAGCTCCCGCAGCCCCACGTACAAACCCCAGCTCAAGAAACTCCCACAAACCCTAGTTCACGCCGGACAGGAAGAAGCAGAGCTCCCGCACTACTCAGTCCCAGTTGGCTCAATTTTTGCCAACAAAGCACAGGCAAGCCAGGCAATGGAAACCGAAGATTTGTGGGACCCATCATATCAACTCGCAGATCAGCAGAGGGTCCATTATCTCCCTAATGATAGGCTCCAATTTCCAGCCTCCACTCTCAAACCGCCTCCACTTTGGGCCAGAGTGAATGCGTGCAGTGTGCAATTGCGCATTGCACATTGTACAATGAAAACACTCCATGAATTCACAACACGGGAGAAGAGGTTGGTGCAGTGCCGCCCAATCCCAAGTTCCCAAAAGAACTCAAAAAACCGGCGGCTCAACATTACGCTTCTAGCAAAGCGAAGCAGGAGAAGTGACAAGCGGGAGAAGTGGCAACTGGCAAGTAGGAGAAGTGGCAATGCTGAGCGCCTGAGAGTGAGGGCCGCTTCACACTATGGCCGTCCAAGTCGAGAGGCCGTGGGATTGAGAGTCCAAAGAAATCTACTGAAAATAGGCATAAAATATAGTTTTCATTTTTTATAAAAAAAAATCGACGGCCTCTCGACCATAGTGACGGGTCTTGCAAAATGTAGGACCCAAACTTCCTCTCAAGAGGCCGTCACCTTGGTCAAATTTGAAGGTCCACGGCCTTCGGACTTTGGCCTCTAGTGTGAAGGGTCAAGAGGCTGAAATCATGGTTTCTTGCAATTTGATTGGTAGAAACCGACGGCCTCTCGACCTTCGGCCATAGTGTGAAGCAGCCCTGAGACAAAGGTACCAAGAGAAGAAGGCATCAAGAGTACCACGTACCCCCTGGTCCTGGTGACCTGGGCGGCAACACTTCCCCCAACAGATCCTTTATTCATGCTGGCCCTCCGAGCCAGAGTTCCTCTTCTTCTTTACCAAGAGAACAGAGGAGGCGGAGCAGCGGAACAGAGAGCCATGGACACAGACGACAGCCTGGGGTAATGGCAGGACACCTGCAGCTCCAAGGCCGCCCCTCTGCCTTAGGGTTTGCTCAAGTGGATGGTGACGATGTCGCCAAGTTGCGAGATCTGGAAGGTGGAGTGGAGCCGACGTGAGTATAAACCTCATCCAACATTGATGATCTCCATCCCTTCACCCACGTCGTCGATGTGCCATCCCGGGTGATGATTCAGGTGTACTTTTGCCCAAACATCACTTTCAAAGGTCCCCATTCACACTGGGCTTGTAGTTCATGAATTATTTGGCAAAATCCAGCGAAAATTAACCAGTTTAGGGGACACTGGTCAGCACAGATGAAGCTCAGTCGTCCTCTGCAGTAAAATATTTTTCACTCACTTCATTAAAAATAAAATGTATTCAGCTAAAAAAAAGAAAGAAATTTGTGATAGCTAGACAATGCAAGCACGAATTGACATCCAGGTTAACCCTTGTGAGCAAGCGAGGACATATGTGTCCCTGTCCCTGTCCCCGTACATCTCTTGTATTAAGGTAGACGACCTGTTTCCAATCAGGCCCCCAATCACGCAATATAGGGCGACCTATTTTTGAGAAGCAGCCTGCATTATTTTCGAGTTCATTCGTAAACGGTGATGGAAACATATTTCTTCTTAATATGGAATGGTTGGCGCCGAGAATAGAAATTTGTTACCGAGTTAGTACAATATCATGTGTTCTCGAAATTTAGTTTTACAGTTCTTGGAAATAGGTCAGCCTATATTGCGAGAATGGGTTGGAGAGAATCTTCACTTTGAAAATTTGTACTCCCTCCGTCCCAAAGATATTGTCCAACTTGTCTTCAAACAACAAGATTAAGCTCAAAATATTTTTTTTGCATAATTTTGTGGTGCGAGTATGCAAATCATTGAAGCCTCTTCTACTTTTGAAAAGTTTGAACTTTGTCACCCTCTACAAATCTTAGTTTTGGTGCCAAAACCACCACCGTTATTGCACGCAATTTGCCAAGGCACCAGTGGTCGTCAGAAATGTCGCCACGGTCATCGCGACCACAACCGCGATGCTTGGCCCGCGTCCCCACTCCAATCACAAAATAACAAAAGCCCACACCCAATGGTAGCATTTACACTTAACCCCAAAATATCCTCAAAAACCGAAAATAGTTCTTTGGTTTCCGCAGGAATAAAATTTAGCCAACTTTGACTATTATGATCTCACAAATGAAGAAGAATCAACGGTTCAAATTTGGCAAGTTACTTAAATGTTAAGATAACTTCAAGATCCTAGGGTTGGATCTTCTAAATAATGCTTGGATTGAGGTTTAGATCAACAACTGGACGATATAAATGGGACGCAAAAAAATCGTGAATTGGACTATATCTTTGGGACGGAGGGAGTAGTAAATTCAATATTGCTCAAAAATTTGTTCAAAAATATGTGACCTCCAAATCTATTTCCCTATTCATTACTCCACCGGAAGTATGCTGAATTGCTTAAGGTGATCGGAAACACGTCGTCTACCCCACTTCATAAGTTAATTTGCAAAAAATCTGAAAAAAATCATGGCCATCAAACACCCTTACTACATCACTTCTACAAATTTTCAGAATGAAATCATAAAAATAATCCGTTTATTAATTCAACCACTTCCTTTGTATCTCAACCATATCCAAAAGATGAAAACCTTACAAGGGTTAATGCTTAAATGACAATGCCAACACCTCGGGCTTGGTTTTATTTTGGGAGAATCTTGCTCATATCTTCTACTCCATTCGATCAAATGGTGTTTTTTAAATGCCAAACCCAGCATCTTAGAGATGTATAATTCTTTAGAATAGAGCCAAAGTAAATTAAAACCAGATTCATGCTTATAATGGGATTTGAAAGAGATTTTGGGTGTGGTATCGAAAGAGATTTTGGGTGTGGTATCAGGATAGTACATGTCGTTTAAGGGTTAACAAAAAATCCTGCACATCGTGATAGAATGCTAGTAAAACAGAACTTCCACAGAATGGATCAAAATATAGACTACTAAAGTTGAAGCAAAAAGTCACTTAACCGTCAAGTGTGCTAACACCAGTCTAGGGTGTACATTCCTGGACTACATATGTGAACTGACTAGGCCTACAGAAGGCATACTATTACAGCGAACATGCTGCCAACATTCTAGAAATCCCCCTTCATCACCTCAGATCAGCTGCTGGGCCATATTGGAGAACCGACGAAGAACCTTTAGACTACCCACTCGTAGGCAAGCGTGTATCTAGCACCTGATTAGTACAACTAAGATTATTCACAAGAATCCTCTTCGAATAGTCATCACCACTTCTATCTCCATTGCGTGACCCCTTCCCATGCTCTTCCTGCGAAGGATTGCCCAGCACACGACTTGATTGATGAATTGCTGCAATAGTCGCAGGCAACGTAGTGTTCTTGCCATTCCTTGGGGGCCGAAATATGAGAGGCAGATAGTCGTCTGTATCACAAGCAAACCGCGAATTCTTGAAGTGCTCCTCAAGAGCGACGCGTCCCTGCAGTGAAGTCAAGAAAGTCACGAAGATAAGAAGCAAACAGTAAATAATCAGTAACAGGAAGTGGAGGAAAAGACCAAAAGCAGTCATCAGGCCAAAACAGAACCTACCTGAACTCTAGCATATGTCACATGACATACTTTACGTGAGTTAAACTCCTCCCATTGCTGGAGATGGAAATCTCTGTATAATCTCATTGTTGCTTGAACAGATGTAAAATTAACAAATGCATATCCCAGATTACACCTATTTCTGACAAATTCCAATCACATTGTTAGTCCAAAATGATATTTTAAAACTTGCCCCTCTTCAGCAATACCTGACAACTTAACACTTTTCCTCATTTAGAAAGAAAGGAGTCTTTTTGAATTTTAATCTCAAAATATAGAAGTAATTTGCATTCAATAGGTACATAATATTCTTGTTATGGATGATGCCACAAAAAGAAAATTCATAAAAATATCTCTTGATTATAAGCAATTCATGCTCTATCTGAACGCAGAAGGGTTAATCATTTATTCAGATCAAGGCTACAATCCACAGTCAAAGTACCAGTCATTAAATCGCTGACAGTTCAACTAAAAGGTTAGCTGCGGCACAAGAAATATTTAAATCGTTTTAAGAAAAATGCCACTGGATGAGCTACAAACCGATTTCTTCAGAATCTATCTATACATCCTGGTTTAACATAACAGTCTTTGTAAAAGAGTGTAATATCCAGCACAGAGACGCAAGTTAAAGTGACTACAAGATTCCAGATCTCTTCTATAGATACAGCAGAATCACACCTCACATATTTGGAAGACAAGGAACTCAAAAAAAAGTTAGAGACGAGTGGGTGACGGGATGCAATTACTTGAAGTCGATGGGAAGGTAAACAAAATCATATGCAGATTCGGGACCATTTAACTCCTGTACTTGCTTATTCCAATCCATGCAGTGATCGTCCAGAAGCGAGAGTAACATCTGCTGGCTGCACCGCAGTAAATAAAAACAAATTCACAAGTTAATACAGGTCGACCCAAAGATTACGCTGAGAAAGAAAAAACGTAGAATTTAAAGATTTTAACATAAAACACTACATCGGAACTTCGAAGGGAGGCCTCTACACCAATAGAAAGGTAAAGATAGATGCGAGGCTCTTGTCGAAGAATGGGAGGAAGTCCACCTATACTTGTTAGGAATGTTTTTAATCATGAGGGTGGTCCGTTGAGTCTCGTTGGCAACAACCCCAGCTTCGTCAAACACGTACTGAGGGGGAATATCTGCACGAATAGCTGATTTGCTCGTCGAGATGCGTGTGCCCACACGAGGGCCTTCCCTGACCTTACTCCTTGGTCCTAGAAGATTCACAGTATCCACTTTGCCGTAACTAGAAGCCCCATTGACTGACGGATTCCGCTTTCTTCGGTTAGAAGAACCATCTCCTCTACCTTGCCCACTAACACTGCTACTCCCCCTTCCAAATCCCAGTCCAGAGTGATAGTTTTCGCAAGGAGGTAGTGGTCCACCACTGTAGGGTATCGCCATGGATCTATTTCCGGCTCTACCATACGACAAAGCTTCCATGTTGCCCATAACAACAACCGGGCCTGTGGCACTGGCGGGTCCAGCCTGCAGAGATGTGTAATTATAAGATTGCAACTGACTGCCACCACTATTCCAAGGTTGTGGCACACCTAATCCTAAAGGAGGAATCGGAGTTCCAATATTAGATGCCCATAAAAAAGAAGCGCCGCCATGAGGACCTGGCAGTGCCAAGGGTGCGCCGGCAGCATCTCCACTCCAATTGACGTAGAATGGTTGACCTGCAACTGCGCCTGACCCAGACCCTGCTAATGATGGCCTACCGTCACTTAAAGGATGGTATGCAGTGGTCGCTTGGGCTTGCTGCTGAAGCTGCACGCGTGCCTTGTGTGCTTGACCTCCAGGGCGACTGAACTCAATCTTAACACGTTTTCCATTAATCTCAGTACCATCCAGAGCTTTAAGTGCTTTCGAGGCATCCCGCACATCATAAAACTCGACAAATTTATGCTGCTTCTTTGCTGGTGTCTCTCGTAATTCTTTGACATCACCTGTCTCAACACAAATACGCGCGTCAGTTAAGATCCATATGGCAGTCATCCCAAAATCCAATTTCTTTCTGTAAAGTCTTTGCTGATAGAGAGCATTCGGATTCACAGACATGTTCGGTTCTCTGAACTTACTCTATCAAAATTGAACAAAATCCTAGCGCAACGGTAATCCCTACAACCTTACAAAAATCCCAGGTCCTCTAGCATATATCTCACAAGTTCCTAGAACAGTGGATGACCCCAGACGAACGAGTCAGAAATCTGCACTCCTCGTTTCCTAATGAAGCCGTATGCTGTACACATGAATGCTGCAGTTAACAAGATAACTGACGCATATGAATTCCGACATCAGAATGTTTATTGGCGAGGCTATTGAATCCTTAATGAAAGAATAAAGATAAAGCAAGCAAGCTAACAAGCGAAACAAAGGTCAGAAGAAGAGGTTTGACCTTCGCCAAAAGAAGCAACCAACCCCATCAGCCATTGCTGGTCACCTCTGAGTTTTGTCAACAAAAAGAGTAAATGACAAACGTAACAAAGCGTCTTCTCCAAATTGACAAACTACCGCCAGTAAGACGGTGGCAGACTATTGAAAGGTAAAGGATACGTACCATACGCCTCAAACACAGACTTCAGGTACTCAATGGTAGTGTCAACGTCCAGGTTAAAAACCACAAGCGTGCCCTGATTCATACCATCGGGGCCTGCCGAAACACCAATTGGAAGTGTGTACTGAGCCCACATAACAACTCCGTTGATAAGGCCCTTTCCAGGAATAGCTGACGTAGCTGATGCCCCAATGCTTTCTGGAAGGAAATCAGAGTGCTTGGCCGCATCTTGCCTCTCATAGGCCGTACCAATATGCTCACGTGAGTTGCTGCTGCAAGAAGATCCACGCAGCCTCTGAAAGAGTTGAAACTGCTGCTGCATCCGCTGCTGCTTGTAAAGATGCTGTTGTTGTATGTCCCGTAAAGCCTCCTTGGCACAGCGAAGGTCATAAAAGTTAACAGTGACCAAACCTTGATGTTTCTGGTCCGACACCACGGTTCTAACATCGCCCCATTTTCCCATCTCAGTCTTCAACTGCTCATCAGTCATGGATGTAGATACACCATTCAACAAGATAGCTCGTGATACATGCTCTCTACCTGAAATTGGAGGGTGAGGTATAACAGTCTGCCCAGAAATCCCAACGGACGGTAGTGCCATGGATTGGAAGGAGTGGATACCAAATGACTGCAAAGGAAGGGAAGATAGAAGGGGCTGAGCCAGCCCAACAGGAGTCAGTGGAATATGAACCCCCGCGCTTTGTGGCACCTGGTGGCCACCCAAGTCTGAAACTTCTATACTGCCCCAAGAAACAGGTGTAACTGAGCCGGATGCAAACGCAAGCTGTGATCCATTTTCATAAACGGACATTCTCGAATCAGGACCATAGCTTGGACCATACACCATTGAACAATTATCTAGCCCAGAAACGAAGATATGCCCCGATTCAAATGAATACGAAGATGGTACACCAAAGTGATGCTGCAGTACAGCTGGTGGCACCCCAGGAGATATGCATGGAGACGGAGCAGGAGTGTACTCCTTAGCATTGGGGTCAAGTGATGCCTTAACATCGTGACACGAAGCATGGCAGGGAGGAGAGCCAGCCAGGGTGGCAGGGAGCCTGAAGTTGGAAGGAGCGTAATCACTCTCGGTGGCTTGATGTAATGCTGTGAGCTCAGTATCCATCATAGTTTGGTCGGGAAGCTGCAATGTAGGAGGCGGCCGATATTCGTGCACAAGTCCTCTCAGTAACCGGGAACTTTCTCCGTATTGAGCAGCATAGACATGGCCGTGTTTTGGATGTGTCATGACGAAATCCACACCAATGTTCGTGTCAGGTTGTCTGGATTGCTCAGGAGGGCAGGACAGCGTGCCGTTCACGACTGCCGGTAACTCACTTCCCTGCTCATTTCCACCTGCTGCAATGCTCTCTGGAGCTGAAACTGTGTCTTTCGCAGACTCAAAGCTCAACCCCTGTAGACCGTCTCGTATTGGTTCGGCCTCATCGTAAGGGGCGCTCGTGACGTTGGTGGCTGAGATGATGCCGCCGCTTCCTGTCCCCTCCTCTTCCGTTCTTTCCGAGACACTGCTAATATCTTGAGACGAGAGCGTCGACGATGCCATGCTGCAACAGGGGAGAAGGCGACTCTTTAATGTTCCTTCAGCATGTGCGCGCTCCTCTACACTTGTCAGTGCTACACTGCAAAACTGCACATCTAGACCAGCATTGACATTTTCTCCCATACTACGCCCAAACCCCGGCGCCCGAGAGCCAATATTGCAGAGCTCGGATTCTTTCAAGCTAAAGTCCACAATCCCTCTCCCTCAACGGTATCCCGCCATCTCACAGAAACTCTCTGGACTGAACCCGCCCGAGACGTTAACGGTACTCGACAGTATTCACCTTTTCCTCACAAAACCACCTCGATTTGCCTACATCAACAGAAATTCATGAGCGCACCGGAAATTCTCCACCACTTCGGTTCCGAAGTTTGGCACCCGGAAGTACAAGATTCGGAATGCTCCTGCCTGCAATGCAACGAACCACACACACATCTCTTAATCCTCCTGAGTGCCCTTGAACTACAGTTAGCAAGTGAGCTGCCGTACAATGCTTGTTACAGTAAGACAACATGTACGCAAGTAACATGTCTTTCCGGAGTACGAGTGATTAATCTATAGCCTGCACACTGAAATTATATGTTTGACACACCCCAACGGACCAACTAGTACATTAGCCCCCACCAACTCAGCCGCTGACACTGAATCAGGTCGGAAACCTCATTCTGCTCTGCAAATAAGCTGATCAGGCCAGAATAGCACCCACCCGACCAATCTAGCTAACAGAAATTTTCCCCGCAGATGTTATGAGAAAGAGATGCTCTCTGAACCCGGATTTAATCCACCCAGACCGGTCTTGGTTTCCCAACCAGCAGAGTGCAGCAAGAAACCTGGGTTAGACAATGCTGAGTCTAAAAGCGCAACACTGAAGAGAACACACTGAGTTCAATCGAATTTGGGAGGTACCAGAAATACAGGCTAGATTTCTAAGAATATGCAGCAAACTCATGATGTACAAGCGCCGAATATACAGTTAGTGGTTCGACTGAAGGAGAACTCAAGGCGATGCACAAGATATATTTTTCGAACGAGAAGTTCTGGTGTACCTTGTCAATCGAGCGCGCATGCATCTGACAAAAGCAGCGCGGTCGTGAACACAAAGGGAGAGGAAAACAAATCAAATTAAAGCGGCTGATCATTGACGACGCCACGGCCAACCAGTAGACAACCAAACTCACACCTCACACCCAGGAAAATAACAAACGAATAAACACAACCAAAAAGATACCCCACAAACCGCCAGACGATCGTTCACCCAACCTCTCATACCTCACAGCTTATTTGCAGAGCGGAATGTGGTATCCGACCTGCAAACACCAAGCAACCCAAGAACAACCACGGACGCTCTTCACCTCACAAACACCAGTCCTCACTATCCACGGCAAATACTAACTACTCCATATGAAAGACAGGCAACAAGAGAAGCCGTCAGCCATCGCACAGGAATTCCCAGACCCACATAAGTCGAGAGAAAGAAGTAGCAAGCACGAGAGCTCTCCCTTTCGAATATGATCAATTCCATAACCTTCTCACGATCACGTCTAATTCTCGGAACAAAAATCCCCGGCCCACCTCACCTTGCTATCGAATTCCGCACAGGTAAGGAAAATATTGAGGAAAGTGAAGCGCGAGCGTAGCGATAAGCGCGAGCGTAGCGAGTGGAGTGGACGATAGCGACGATGCAGGAGTGAGCAAAGTTTGAAGAGGGAGAGCAAAGCACGAACACCCACAAACAACACACAGTCAAGCTTGTTGTTTCTTCGCCTCTTCATTATACAACCCGGCCCGGGCCGGGCGGCCCGCCTAACCCGGTATCGGACAGGCAGCCCGCGGCTGCTGTAATTATAGTGCAACCAGGATGGCGAGAAGGCGGCAGGATGGCGGCGGTGACAGGAGCTGTGGGGCCCGCTAGGTTGGATGCCTAAGCGGCCCTCTTTACTATTGACGGCATCGTTTGGTTCAATAACACCCATGCTTGTACGGAAGAGGATGAAATATCCGTTAACCCCTAACTGCTTGTGAGACCAAAAAATGGCTTATGAATGAAATCCACTATTCAATTCCAACTGTTGTGTGAATGATTTCCATCCCATTCTTTATGTGAAGGGCTTTGCTTGGTGATGCCACCCCTTCAAGTTATATTCAAATCATTCAAGTTATTTTTTGATTTTATACGGGGTTTCAAAAATACAAAAAAGTCTTAAAAACGGTTCACTGCGTAGGGTATTTTGAATTTTTTTTGCTTGATTTACTTAAACTAGATTTAGGCCATGAAAACGAGTTCCATTGCTTTTGAGCTTAACTAACAAAATGAAGCTTGCCAAGTCTAATTTTTACCTCACTTTGAATTTTTGGAAAAAAATTGAAAACTGAGTGTTTTATTGTAGTTGCAAGTTCGGTAGGTATCACCAAGGTGTAGCAAAATTTCTAACTTGAGATTCACGAATGATTTTCATCAACTAAACTTTTCTTCATTGTAATTTACACCTTAGGTGAATAAATCCGAATTTTCTAGTACATTTTGTAATTGATATAGATTTTCTTTACAATCACTTCGTAAAACCACAGTAATTTCAAATTTTCTCCAAAATTTATGAAAAAATTATAATTTGTAGTAGACATGAGACTTCATCTACTACAAATTATAAATTTGAATTTTGATATTATTTTTAGCAGTAAAATTAACTGTGACAGATAAAACATGATTCCATGGTCATAGGCCCAACGTTTAAGGGTTAACCCATAAAAGACAGCCTCGTAACAATTTTTGAAAGCTCCTCAATTTTAAATTTTTGAATTTAAACTTATTTTCACCTTGATTAATGAGAACACAACAGGTCTTTGATGAATGGGAAAAGCAAGACTAAAGTCCAATATCAATTGGATGACATTTTAGTGAGAATAATCAAATTCGTTTGATTATGAGATTAGAGGTTATGGTAAAGGAAAAGCGATCATCAATTGAAGTGTTTCCATCATTACCAAAACACTATGAAAAAACATATAAATTATAAGCATACCCAGTAGGATCCATTTCACACCCGCTAATGCTAGTCACATATTCAGATTTTGTTAAAAAAAAAAGCAGCATTCGTTAGAATGAATAATAGAATAGTTTTGAATTTGTCAAAAAAATGGTAAAAATGGTAAATGAAAAAAAAACTAAAATTATATTTATAATCTATACCCGTTGAATCCAATATCTACGAAAACATTTTGGTAAAAGTATAAGTAAATAAATGTAACTAATATTTAACTAATTATGCACAAATTCATAGTCCATAAGTAAGTCGGCCATCAGCTGACAAATGCCAAATATGCAAAGGATGCAGAAATTGGACCAGGAATATAGAAATTAGTTGAATTTTCTTTTTCTTTTTTGATTTGAATATTAAAATCAGTAAACAAATACAAGTTGCTCAAATGGAGCAGAAGATAGTCGGACTGCAGCCGATACCTATAGCGTAACAAATGGAGCAGGAGAGAGTCGGCCTGCAGCCGATACCTCTAGCCTAGCATAAAGAATAGGAAGGAATCTTGTACTTCAGGGCATGTGCAACTTCATAGTGTATTTGTCCAAGTCTATGAGAATGCTTCATATAATCACTAACAGACTCAAACTGATGTAAGGAATAAATGAAGGGAATAATATCTGTTGCAACATTAGGAATAGTCCTGCTTGATGCGGTGAAATCTCCCTGAAATGGCCATGGCATGTAGCACGCAGAATCAGGAGTCCTGCGTAGAGACAGAGGGCTAACATCAACGAGGAGGACTTGGTCAGGCTTGCATACATCCCTCAAATGGCACTCACAATAAAGAGTGTCGAGAACCTTGTAACACCAGAGATAATGTTCAGGACGTTCACAATATTCTCTACCAAAAACAAAGGATAGCCTATCTAGAACGCCCTCCGGGAGGATAAAATTTAGCAAGAGCTTCAAGTCTTGGATTGGCATCTTAGACCAAAGGCCAACATGGAATCGCTCCAACAACATTGTGAACAACTTCCTAACACTAGGCCTCTTGACAACATTTCGATGAGTATTCCAACAATCGGGCATAACATTAGGATTGATGTAGCAAAGCAATCCCGAAACACAGAGAACGATACACTTCTTGACGGGATGAGGTTGAGAGAAATTAGAGTCCATGAGGCAATCTCCCTGAACAAAAGCAGACGAATAACTTATGAATATGGAGGTTAGAAAAAGAGCAAAAGCGGACGACAGTTACAGAGAACGTAAGTGGCGGAAGGTATTGGCTGGCAGCAGGACAACATAATAGAAGCTAGAATATGGAGCACATATCGGTTGGCAGCTGACAACAGTATGAACATGAGAAATCCAGTTGATTGGCACAGATTGAGAGAGTGAGAAAGATACAAAAATAATAAAAAGACAAAGAATTACGTGAAAATGGGCTGAAAAGCTCATAATATTGAATAGAAGAAGAACCATCGTAATGATAATTCAAACAATCATTCTTCAACAAAAATGATACAATATTAACAAAAAGGTCCTCAAAATGTACATTTACAGGATAATGGCGTCCTCACAACTACACAGCCTGCAACAAAGTGACCAGCTACAGAAATAGATCCTCAACATTTACAATTAGTCGGCATTAAGTAGGTCCTCAAAAGTGCATTCTCTAACAAAATGTACACCTATGCTAAAGATATATAACCTAGGTGACTAGAAACGATAGAAAAAAGTCTATCGGCCGGCAGCCGACAAGTAGAGCCTCATCAACTTCGAGGTTGCTAGGCGCCGAAACCTGAAAACCTCCAACACAATAAAAATGGCTAGAGACAAGTCAACCTACTTGGCTGGCTCCGTCAGCTGTGGGTACTAGACATCATCTGGAAAAATGTGGCGTTGCCCATAAGTTTGATGGGCTTGCATGAACTCTAGAAAAGATTGTCCACAACCATACAGCTTATACAAAAGGGGCATAAGAGTTTGCAGTAAGAAAGGTTTGCGACCCTTCCTCAGCTTTGTCTCCGAGTACATCGTGCAGGTAGGTGGGTGAATAGCATTAAAGGGATTGTTCAGGGCGTTCTTTTATGGGGAGTCATCAATGAGGAGGGTGTTCTCCATAGCAGCTCCACGCCTCACCAAATCAGGATGGAGCTGAAACAGGTACTCTAAAGACTTCAAAATATATGGCTTGTCGGGAGCGTTCTTGTCTATATAAGCATTGACCTTGCAAGTTCTCTACCCAAACTGCAAGCACTTTTCTGGAAGGCTAGGGACTTTACCCCGGATGAAATCGATCCGAGGAGCAAGGTTGTGCTCCATGACACAAGACCAGAAACAAATCTCCATCCCGGTGTCTACAACCCAACCCAAGAAGTCCTCTAGACTCGGTCTAGCCCTAGACTCACCCTTCTTCATTCCCTTGTCGCCACCCAGTATTTTAGGGTTGGAGAAGTGAATGAGAGTCCCATTGACGTCGAAGAGTAGAAAATATTTCATAGGATCTACCTGCGGTGTTAGGGTGGTCAGAACGGGCTCTAACGCCTGGATTTGAGCAGTATCACCCTCGCTATCAATATCGTCCTTTCCGTCGACAAGGTCCGGTGACTCGTACTCAGAGAACTCTGCAAGAGGATGAAGCATTCATACGATGAGTGACAAGATAGCAGACAAGCACTCCAGACTCCATAGAAAATGAATGAGGCAGGATAGAAGTGAATAACTGACAATTATAATATGCATCGGCTGGCAGCCGACATTACAAGCCTGTCGGCTGGCAGCCGATACAAAGCCAAGTAAAGGCAGTGAGCAAAATGCTCAAAATCATGGAGACACTAGATTGTAGGAAATCCTGATATTTTGTATCGGCTGGCAGGCGACATCAAAGACCTGTCGGCTGATAGCCGATACAAAGCAAAATAAATCTAGTGAGTAGAGTGCTCAAAATTGTACTGGCTATAGACACTAAGGAATCCTGCATATATGTACGCGGAAGGTTCTAAATGAGGACTAAGACGATGCGAATCTACAATGGTAGTGCAGAATCTTGAGCACTCTATATACAATAGACTAAAACACTACTCCGTCGACTGGGACAAACCTCCAGTTGGCCGCTGTCGCTTTAGAGAGGACTGAGTGGCGGGCGGCGGTGATAGCTGCTCATTCGGCTTGTTAAGATTTGCCACATTTTCAGGGAAGTCCGCCTCCGTGATCTCCGTCAACAGCAACAGCTTCTTGAATATAGTCTTTTGAAAATCGGCGGACAGTCCGGATTTTCTTCCGCCCCCCCCCCCCCCCCGGGGTAAAGAAGCCAAGGATGTCGGCTGGCGGCCGACATAAGGAGGACCGGATTGCAATGAGGACTTCCTACTATCCTCTGCTCGCTTATGACCAACATCGGCGCTTCGCGATCCAGGCACGATATCCGCCAAGTGCTTCGTGATAACCTCGGACGAAGGAGGATCACGCAAATCCACTGGCATTGAGGCATCACTAGAATTGTTGAGATCCTCTAGGCCGTCTAGCGCTTGCTCCCTCGGCGAAGCAATATTTGACATGGAAGAGGAGTCCTTCGTGGACTGCAAGGAAAAGATACCATGCCCAGGCGTCCGGGGAAAGCCTGACGTATCCATCGGCGGCGGAGATAAAGTTGTAGCGCCCCCCCAGACATACGATACCGGCTGGGAAGATATGGTGGTGGCAGGCGTGAGCATCGGGGGAGTCTGATCAACCTCCTCCGCCTCTCCCAGACCCACATTGAGTGCGCCGTGTCAGCCGGTAGCCAATACAGGGGGTCCCGTCGCTGGCCCAACATCTTCTTCGGTTTCCATGTTATCGTCTGCTGTTGGCCCTGCATCTTCTTCGGCTTCCATGTCTTCGTCTTTGTCTGACTTGCTAGAGGGAGCTTAGAGGACCATGTCCAAGTTTAGCCCTTTCACTCGGTGCTGCGCCTTCGCTACATCCTCATTGGAACGAGCGAATTCGAGAACAGACTTGGCATTCCTCTGTACATACAACGGAAATGATTAGCAGTGTATCGACTGGCGGCTGATATAAGACAATGAAAGAAGTAAGAAGATGATGAAGTAGGAGAGGATGATGAAGTGGGTAGCGTACCAGGCCAATCTCAGTTACGTTATCGCCTCCCCAGATGTTGATAGTGGCATTGGTTGACGAACGTAGAGAGGGCTTGAGCAGCCTCTCCAGGGTCTCATGGTCGACACCGCAATCTCCGCTATTATAGTGATGAGCTTTCTCTGAACACGTCTGGAACCAATCAACGGGCTTCTTGATTCCAGTGAATTTCTTGAAGACATCGAAGCCGCCCTCTAACGTCTTGGGATATGACAACGTCAGTGTGACAAGTGGATGAGAGTCCATATCCAATTTCTTAAACCCAGCGCGACTGGAGGGGTTATAGTACACAGTATGCACCAACCACGAAGAATCATTCGATCCAGTCAAATATGAGTGGATATCGCGCTGCCTCAAATCGCCGATGAAGAGCATTGGGACAAGAATCTCGGGGCGCTCCCGGCACGTAGGCAAGTTGCCCTCATTGTCGTCAATGAAGGCTGAATCGTCGGGTTTAAACACTGCGCGCTTTGCAAGATCCATGATCTCTTCTCTTTAGACAGTTCTAGGGTCTCCCGAGGATGAGTATGCCAAGAGCACAATCAACTTGGGGCAGTCGGTGATGGGGACAATGCATGCTTCACCCAAATCCAGTGTATGAAGAACGTCCCTGATGGAGTCCGCCAACACGCAGTCATACCGCTGCTTCGTACTTGTGGATGGCATGATTGGAACTGAGACCTTCATGTGGGCCTGCAGAAGTTGATTAAAAATTGACCTGAGATGTGGCCTTAATTCCCGAGATCGTTCAAGACGTAGCAAATTTCAAATCATACATTAAAGACTACCACCACGACGGTGTCAACAAGATCGTTGGATTGGGCGATATGCATCCCTTCAAATTTTTTGTCGAGGAGGACGGAGATGATAGAAGTTGGCCAGTGATGAGATACAAGAAAGAAGCAACAAATTCATCTTGGCTCCCGCCGGGGCCTGCAGTCAAGATGTGGACGGCTGAATGCCACGGTAGACCTCGTTTTCCAACTGGTGATCCGCACCCTATTCCATTTAAGCCATTGTGGGGAGTTACGGAGGTTAATCCAAGGAAATTGAATTCCGAGAAGGAACATGCCCGGGCTATTGAATGCACAGAGAAGCAGGGTTTTATCAAGAATGGAATCTCTAAGTATGTCGAGTTTTGGAAAGCCGGTATGGCCTGCAACAGAAGATACTCTGAGGAGATGGCCGGATGTGTTGCTTACTAGGAGCGAATCTACGCGGAGATCAATTCTCCGTTGCCCACAGCGCCTGCAGCACTTGTGGAGGGATTTTGGCCGGTATCAGATTGGACTCGTGATCATGCTCGTGCAACCACGGACTCCGGATCTAGTCCAACTAATCCCGAGGACACTACGCCCAAGGACGATGTTGATCCTTTTCCATATTGTGGTCCGGCAAAGGAGAGACCAAGGTTGACATTCAATCCATACCGGGACGTGCTGCTTAGAGACTTTGTTCTTTGTCGACCAAGCGATGACCATTACCTTCCTGTTTGGCTTGGACGGGTGCTGGAGTGTGTCGACCTTACCCCAGACCCCAAATATGGTAACTTTAAGGTAGAATGGTGGATTCCTTTGAGATCAAAGGAGGGGAACAAGGTTGTCGCTAGGGAGTGTTGGACACGCCATTGGCAGAAAGAGCAATGTCTCCCTCAAGTTGTGAACGCTAGCATTGTCTTGTTCTCACATAGAATGCCCTTGCATGCCAAGAAAGGACCACTTGCTACCCATATAATTCCATAGGCGTCCGTATCAGCTGCATTGGCGAATCTTCAGGTCGCTGGTGCTGTTATGGAACAGGACATTGAAGATGAAGCGGACGACTAGGCGCCGCCTATCGGCCGGCAGCCGATACGCTTGTAACATTTCAACTTGACGGGGATTGTTGCCATGTTGTGCTCGCCTATCGGCCGGCAGCCGATATGTTTGTACTAGTGCCGCTTATCGGCCGGCAGCGGATACGTTTATAACCCTAAACCAGACGGGGATTGAAGCCATGGCGTGCTCGCCTATCGGCCGGCAGCCGATACGCTTGTAACATATCGATCCGACGGGGCGTGCAGCCACGGTGTGCTCGCCCTTGGTGGAGTGGACTCTTCAGCAGATCTATGTGGTGGACTATCTATTGGCTGCCGGCCGATACCCCTCTTAGCTATGTACGGCATTGCCTTAGAGTACATTTTCTCCTAAATCATTGTCTGTGGCCAAATCGGCTGGAGATTTGTACAGGACAACGTTTACTTTGGCTGGAGACAATGCAGAAAGAGCCTTATCGTTCTCATGTTGTTCTTGTTATTATTGTTATGTTCTCTCACAGGGTGCCTTTGCATGCAATGAAGGGGCCTCCAGCTACTCTCGTTATCGTCGTTGCCTCCGTCGCAGCTGCTCTGGCTAACTTGGAGACTGCATGCGTCGTAATGGATTGAGACGATGACGATGATGCACAAATACCAACTCCCAAGTGTCGGCCGCCGGCCGATACCTCTTGCCTCATTTTGTTCTTTGTCGACCTACTGCCCCTTTCAACCTCAATATGGTAACCTACCTCTATTGGCCGATTGCCTTGCCACTCACTGAGGTTTTTGTAATCTGCAATTCTAAGGAATGTTTTGATTTTTGTATTGTATGAATGTTGTCTTGCATTAACTCTGTCGTTGACTTATCATCAAAGCCATTTAGATTACTTGTTGATTAATTGTAATAGAAGTTCTTTAAACAATCACAAGAAGTGCATTATTCGATCATTTTAATCATCTAATTTCCCTCATATCTTATATATTATGTATACAATTGTATTCGAAGAACTTTGGGATTTAATAGGTCATTCCAAAATGTATAATTGTATTTGAAATTGAATAACATAGTGGCCCATTACTGTCCACTAATATTAACCTTGTCTATTAGCCAATCTTACCTGAATCAAAGATAATTTTTTTCTTTTTTTATTTACTCTCAGTTATGGATGTGTAGTACTCAGATTTCATATGTATAATTGTCTATGATGAATTTTGGGAATTAGAATTGCAATTGAATACAATCGGGGACAATTATTAGCCGTCTTTGTGAATGCATGCAATTGAGAGGGCTACGTACATAGCCTACTGTAGGGTAATCTACGTACTTTGTGTAGAATGGCCGCTGACATGAGAGTGCAATTCATTTGAAGTATGAGCTCCCCTCTTCCAATATTTTAATATCTGGATGTGTGAACTTCTTCTCCTTCACCATTCACTGCATTCCCTTCCTCAGTCACCTCCCTTGCTTCTGTTGTTCATCATCTGGCCTCCTCCATATCGTTGCATCATCTGCGTAGCCATCTCCATGGACTCTAGACTCCCTACCCAAGCTGAGCCACCTCTCCCTCCTCATCCAGGGACTCGGGGTGCATTGACTGGATACTTGTGGTTTGTCTACAATTCTGATGCAGCTGAACGTCTTCCTCCTCATCCATTGTTGCAAGGGCTTGTTAGTGGCGAGCCCTGGCATTGGAACTATAACTATACTCTAGAGATGGCACGTCTGGAGGCTCATTCTGGCATTGCGTGGGATATTGTGGGAGACGTTGTGAATCGTCCATCCACAGATATGCTTCGGGCCGTGCCGGTGATATACCAAGCTTGCGGGTGCGTGCTCCTTGATTTCTGCGATTTTTCTTGGACATCAGCGCCTGAGAGCACGAGGAACGAAGTCATTGAGATATCATCGGATACATCTCTCTACATCACGGGGCAGAACGATGAGGCTAGAGCCTCGGATTCCGCATCGGTGGGGAGAAACCGCCAATCTTAGAATTCACATTGCTAGCACCTCCCAGATTACTCGTCTGGCGTTTGATTTTGGAATACTAGCGGCTGGTTTCGAGATTGCGCGTGCAAGAGTTTTGCCCTGCTCATACCAGTATTGCGAATTTTGAGGCACCAAGGTTGTTTAATTTTGTTGTTGTGAAGTGGTGTATGTTTTTTGTTGGCCAGCTTGGTTGCCTTTGCTCACTGGTCAAGAGCATGTACATTTGTTTTATGAATATATAGTAATACTACTGATGTCGGCTGCCAGTTGATACCTCTAGTTTCATATAGGCACCACCTCCATCATATTTCGTTTGGCAGATGATTTTGAAATTTTAGCAGCTGGCTTTCGCTTAGGGCAGGCAAAAGTTTCGCCCTCCTCATAGCAGTATTTCGAATGTTTTGGCAGCAAGGTTTTAGAATTTTTATGTTATGAAGTAGTGTATGTATTTTGTTGGCCATCTTGGTGTCTTTTGCTCACTGGTCAGGAGCATGTACATTTGTTCTATGAATATTTTGTAATACTACCGATGTTGGCTGTCTGCCGATACCTCTAGCCTACATGTTATGTTTCGGCCTTCTGCTTTGCCTTTAGTTCTCATTCGTGTATCTTTGTATTGGCTGCCGGCCGATACCTCTTTCACAGTCTTTCAATTTGGTCGTTGCTGATCATGTTGTCCGTCATATTTGAATTGGGTTGTGGTGCTTCTATAGTTCTACAGACATCAATTCATTCTTTGAGGGAATTTCCTTTTGCAAATGAATTTTAATTGTATGATTGGTGTGGCCTGTGTTTGCATTCATGTATTCCCTAAATTGGATTTTATTGGAGTGATCTCTTTCCCATTGTTTACTGTTTTAGGGTCTAGGGTTTTAGGATTTAGAGTTTAGGGTATAGGTTAATTTAGTAATAATTGTGTGGTAGGCTGGCCGACTCTTTTCTTTGACTTGTTTGCTTTAGTTTTCTCTACGTTAATTGTTTTGATGGGCTTGGTTTCTATGGAAAATGTGTTCGCGGGCCACCGATACTATTCGGTCAATGTGTTCATAATTTCTTCATATTCAAGTGTTTTCCAATTTTTGCTTCCTCATTTTGGGCTTTATCTACAATTTTGGGACATGTTTCACCGTCATAAATTGTATGAATTTGTCCATAATTAGCACAGTTGTCCATAATTAGTTAAATATAAGTTCCATACATACCTATTCAAAAATACTTTAAAAATCCTAACTCTCAATTTTTGCTCTTTGGTCCTTAAGGGTTAAATTTATTTATAATCTTTCATATTTCAAGAGAATAACTGAATACTTATTAATTAAAAAAAACCTTCGAGTCCACTTAGCAAACCATTCGTTTAGTACATGCATGACAACTCGTTTGACAAGGTGTGCTTGGCAGTTTGGGCATGCCCATGCATTACATGATGTTGATGTGCGTTGTATATGTTGATGGAGATCAAAGGTCAACGTTACACAAGCTGTTGCTTGAGCACATAATGGTTAGTGATGGAAGATTGCGTGTGCGGATTGAGTTGTAAGGAACACGTACAATATTTTGAGCAGTCCTATTGCGAATGTCTTGTGTAGACACAAGAATGTACAAATGAACACGTTTTGGGCAAACGTGCAAATGCAAACGATACACTAGATAGCATCTAGGATACTCTATTTTGTACTCTAAATCTTCAAAAATCAACTAGCTAAAAGAATGTGTACACAAAGTATTCCATATGTAAACAAGAGTTAAATTCAAAAGGAATGTAAACAAGAGATAGACTTTGAATAGAATGTAAAACAAGAGTCAACAGGATTTGAATACAACAAGGGTCAACTTTTACAAAAAAGAAAGTAAAG
Source organism: Pohlia nutans (assembly GCA_022496805.1). Lineage (NCBI taxonomy): Eukaryota > Viridiplantae > Streptophyta > Bryopsida > Bryales > Mniaceae > Pohlia > Pohlia nutans. Next base: position 2,983,982 of record CM040106.1, on the reverse strand, counting down.
CAAAATAATGTATTTTAGAGAGTATTTGGGATAAACAAAATCTTACTTTAAAAATAATAAGTTATTCATCCGAGAGGGGGTGAACCGGTAATGTTGCTATGAAGGTACGGCAATCACAAACTTTTTTGCACTTTTAACCCTATCAATAGGACCATAGATTTATGATTTTAAAATCGCTAATGCAATCAATCGTATTGCAACAAAATATAATTTTGATAGAACCAAATTTTATATTAATAGAATTAGTGAAGAACATTGCACGTGGTGATAAAAATAAATTATAAGTTTAACATAAACGCAACCTACATAAGCCCTACTAAAAATTGCTATAAATATAAGAGGCACAATTTGTCTTTGAGCCAAGTACAAGGCTCAGTCCATGAGGGCATGGGCACCTAAGACCAAGGTAACAGTAAATGGGCATAGGACCATGGCTCGCGTCATTGAGACGCTGATTGTTTTAGTGCCTCTGTTGCTGGCATAGTTTTAGGCCCTCCGATCAAGATTTGAGATCCTACGGTCCATATGATTCGAGCTAGCGCTCGGAGCATACGCAAGGTGAGATGGCCAATCAAGGGCAGGTTGCCCGAGCTCTGGTAATGAAGACGCTTCGTGCTTAATAACTTGCTTGCACTGCACTCAACACCTTAAAAGAATGTAGGGTTTCAATGCTGTAAAATGACAAATGCAATCGATCATGTTGTGATAAATACATTTGAAATGGGACAAAATTTTATATCACTAGAAGCAGTGAAGATCATTGTATGTATTGGTCAAAAAAGATAAGTAGACCAAAAAGAAGTCTACATAAAACTTGCTCAAAAATGTCAAAGAAAAGCATGAGGTCAATTTCGGCTTTTTGGTCCTTTAGAGGTTTATATATCATCAAAATACACAATTAATTTTGATAGACTTAGTGTATCATCAAAATATGTATACTCGACCTAGAAGCAATTTTGAGTATGTCCAAAGTGGATTTGTTTTTATTCAAATTTATTTGTTGTTTGATCAACACATGCAATGTTCTTCATTGACTCCAATGATTTAAAATTTGGTCTCATATAAATTTTATTTTTCACACCATGATATATTGAAATTGTCATTGTAAGACCATAATTATGTAAATTTTGATAACTGTGGAAACCTCAAAACCACGTCAGCCCATTTTGAGGTGGCTTTGAAATTTACCTCAAATAAACATCAAAACACATGTCATATAATGTTCTTCATTGATTCCTATGATATGAAATTTTAGAATAATATTCTTCACAATTAATGAATTGATTTAAAACCATCCTTGGTCGTTTTGGGGTTAAGATACTTTTAAAATTAGAATTTTGTATCACAATTATAAAATTTAAAAATATAAATGGATCCTTTTTTACAAGTTTTGTATTTGTGATTTTTCAAATTTGTGTACGTACATTGGAAAGAAAAAGTAAATCTATGGAGAAGCTAAGTCTAAGACCACTATTGAAGTACACCAATGAGCAACCTATGCTTGATGACGTAATGAAGTGAGTGCAACTTTTGAATAAATGCAAATAGAAGTATTGGTTGTATGGAGACTACAACATCCTTTCAAAATGTTGAAAAAAGCATTGAATATTGAATTCGTGGAACTTTCATTTTTGCTTTCATTTCAAGAGGTGCACAATCATGCGGAACCATTGCAGAAGTAATGGTTCATTTATTGAATAGATGGTAAAAGTTCTTAATGAGAACACAAAAAAATAGTAGGATTCAAAGTTACAGGTTCGATGATGTTGTAAGGTAGAGGGCTCTAAATCCGCCACAATTTGAAACCCGCACTCTACCAATAATGAAAATTTATACATAATTTTGGATGTACCCATGGTGAAGTACACCACTTTAGAACCCATGTCCTTTCAACTTCAAAAAATCATAACTAATTTTAGGAACATCCAAATTTTTTGATTCAAAGTATGTTGGTCTTAGCTTGGATTTGTCATCTAGTGGAAAATCATGTTTTAGTTCACATTGAGTCCTCATAAATTCACAGCCTTTAAAGTGGCGGGGTAAGAGCCTCGTACCTCAGAAGGAATCTTTTCTAAAACATAGAATGTAGAGCTACAAAGTAGTGGAAAACTCTTGAAGGCATGGCATTACCAAATGAGATTGTTTCATTTGTTTGACATGATTCTTAATTCAAATAATTCTTTATATATTTTCATGATATACTAAGTCTATGAAAATTAATTTTTTATTTCGATGATATATAAACCTAAAGGACCAAATAGCCGAAATTGACCTCAAGCTTTTCTTTAACATTTTTGAGCAAGTTTAATGTAGACTTCCATTTGGTCTACTTCTCTTTTTGACCAATACATACAATGATCTTCACTATACCAGTGATGTAAAATTTGATCCCATCTGCAATGTATTTATTGTTGAAGTAGGATGATTGCGTGGGCTGAAGTTGCTCATAGCCAATGCGTATGAGCTAGTGTAGATGATGTCAATAGGCTGAAGTTGCATCTAGTGAAGTACTAGTAGTTAGATGTAATGGGAATTGGTAGTCTTAGGTGATATGGGCTAACCTTAGTGTAGTAGGGGTTGAGTATGGGCTGATGTCCCATATGGTTTGCCAAGGGGACTCCCTTGGGTGTGCTACTAAAGAGGGGCAGCCCATGAGTAAAAGCTACCACCTTCCTATGCATTCCTTGTGTTTGTATGAGGCATTGGCATTCTAATCTAACCTTCAATGGTTATGGGTCCACTCATGTGTATTGCGTGAGTGATAGATTAGATTGCTCATTGTGTGGTGGTCGTGCGTTGGAGCGCTGATTTTGGAGTTTTGGTGCGCTGATTTGGAGCTTTGGAGGGCTGATTTGGAGCTTTGGTGGGCTGACTTCGACATTGGGAGGTATTACAATCTTCTTATCTTTGTTATTGGTGTTAAAGGGCTGAATTGGCACTTTGGAGCAATCATTTGGTAAATTGGAGCTTTTGGAGCATTTTGGGGCATTGTTGGAGTTTATACACGTCCACAAGGGCTGATTTGAAGCTTGGGAGCTTATTGGAGCTTATTGGAGTATATTGGAGCTGATTGGAGCTTATTGGAACTTATTGGAGCTTATTGGAGTATATTGGAGCTTATTGGCTTAATTTGTGCTCAATTTGTGCTCTTGTGTTGTTGCAAAGCACTTTTATGGTTTGAGGCTCTAGGGGTGAGTCTACAATTTGATTTGAGTAGTGAAATACTTGCACAAGGGCTTTGAATGTGTTTCATGCCCTTGGAGTGCTCAAAGTTGGAGTTTGGGTTAGTGTATGCACAAGAGGGCTGATTTGATCAATTTTAATGCAATTAGGATTTGAAGGGGCTGATTTAGCTCAATTTGCATTGATTTAGAGTCCTTGGGAGGCACAAGGGTGCCAATTGGGTGCATTACATGTTGTGAGGCACTAGGGTGTTGATTTCAGTGGATTGGAGCAAAGGAGTGCTAAATTCACTTAGTTAAGGTGTTGTGGTAACATCTTGGGCATATTGATTGAGAACCCTCATGATTGAGTGTTGTGAGGTTGATGTATAGCACAAAGGTGCTGATTTAGTGTTTGGAATTAGTTTGGAGGCATTGGAAGCACATATGTGTGCAATTTGCTTCACAATTCACAAAATTGTGAAAATTCATAAAAACAGTTTTTCTTAGCTTTTTAGGGGCTGAATTTTGTAAGGGTACGTCCTTCAATCAAGGATATGGCTACATTTGAGGGTGAGGGTCCCAAGATTGTAGACAAATTCGATGGCGTCAACTTCCACTTGTGGAAATTCAAGATGGAAATGGTCATGGCCGAAAAGGAATTGTAGGAGATAGTTGAGGGTAGTGAGGAACCGCCTCCATCCACTGCGGAGGCTAGGACGAGAATTGCATACACACAGCGAGAGAAGAAGGCCTTTGCGATTCTTGCTCTCAATCTTTCTCATTCTCAGCTTTCTCATATTCGCTCGTGCAAGACTCTCGCCAAGGCATGGGCTAAGCTTTGCAATATTCATGAGGCAAAGAGCTTGGTCAATATCTTGTTCTTGAGGCGCAAGTTTTTCACCATCAAGATGGAAGAAAACGACGACATGTTGGCGCACATCAACAAAGTGAAGGATCTTGCGGATCAGCTCAATGGCGCGGACATGAACATTACCGACGGTGATATTGTTATGACGCTCCTCGAGAGTTTGCCGCCGTCGGACCAGTATCTTATCGTTGCTATGGAGAGTAGGCTCATTAATGAGCTCACTCTTGATTATGTGACATCACGGTTGTTGCATGAACTCTCGCGGCGCAAAGAGAACGAGATCGTGGCGATAGCGCGGCGCTTATGGCGAAGCAATCGAAGAGCGGTGCGAGTGGGAGCTCTACGGAGAAGGTATGCTACTATTGCGGTAAGAAGGGCCACTTGGCAAAAAAATTCTACAAGCGCAAGAGAGAGGAAAGTGCCAACAACACAAAAGTCAACGATGCGGGTGATGAGTATGCATTTATGACTAGCCTTTCATGTTGTAGTGATGATATGAGTGATGGCGAGGACGAGTATGCAATGATGGCAAGTGACGTGTCATGCAATGGTAGTGTGATCGATTGGATTGTTGATTCGGGAGCCTCGAGTCACATGGCACCCAATAGGACTTTTTTCCAATCATATCACGTCATATCTCCAAAGAATATCATTTTGGGTGATGATACGGTTCTTCAAGCCGTGGGTAGAGGATCCACCGTTGTAGACACCGAGGTGAAGGGTCGTGTGAAGACAATTACCATTCATGATGTCCTCCACGTTCCCAAGTTGAAGGCAAATCTTTTATCGGTGCGGCATTTGGTGATGAAGCATTTGCGAGTGGAATTTAGCGACGAAGGGTGTTTTGTGTTGTCTCCAAGTCGTGAGGAGGTGGCTATTATACACGAAGTCAACGGCTTGTATCAAATCAAGTTTTCGACGATGCACGCGGCTGAATAGGCGACGTTGATGCAATCGAGTTCAAATGAGGACAAGTTAGCGTTGTGGCATCGTCGACTCGGGCATTTGAATGTCAAGAGTGTGAAAGCACTCAGTGAAATGGTAAGTGGCATGGATCTTCCTCAATCACACGTCGGGCCTAGTTCATTCACATGTGAGGGTTGTATTGAAGGCAAGCAACAACGCTCACCGTTTCCAGTTGATGGGGCAACTCGTGCAACCAAGGTACTTGAGATTGTGCATTCCGACGTGTGTGGTCCGATGAAGACCACGTCTATGGGGGGATGCAAGTACTTTGTGCCGTTCATTGATGATTTTTCGAGGAAGATATGGTTGTATCCGATCAAAGCAAAGAGCGAGTGTTTTGAGAAGTTCAAAGAGTTTAAGGCGTTGGTTGAGAAGCAATCCGAGCACAAGATCAAGGTGTTTCGATCGGATAATGGCGGCGAGTTCATGTCCAACCAATTTGGAGATTTCTTGAAGAAAGAAGGCATTTCTAAGCAAACTACAACGCCAAATACGCCACAACAAAACGGAGTTGCGGAGCGTGCAAATCAAACGATTGTGGAGATGCCGAGGAGTATGTTGCATGCTCAAAATTTGGGTTTGGACCTTTGGGCGGAAGCGGTGGTGACTGTGGTGTATACACGCAACCGATGCCCTACGAGTGCGGTTCAAAACATGACACCAGAGCAAGCGTGGAGTGGGAGGCCACCCTGCGTGGAGCACATGCGCACATTTGAATGCATCGCATTTGCAAACGTACCCGATTCTTAAAGAACCAAACTTGAGGCCAAGGCAACAAAATGTGTGTTTCTTGGATATTGTGAAGGTACCAAGGCGTACAGGCTCATGTCTCTCGACACCAAGAAGATCATTTGAGCTCGTGATGTGACATTTTGAGAGGATTCCAAGGTTCAAGACAATTTGGACGATGGTCCAAGTGGGAGAAGTGGCGATAAACTGGTGATTGTGGACCAATCTTCCAAATCTCCGGTTATTGATATTGTTGATGAAGATGAAGGCGACGAAGATGGCGGTGATGAAGAACATATTGTGGAACGACACTTGAAGAAGATGAATGCCGAGAAGAAGGCACAAGCAACGGTAGTTGAAGACAATTCATCCTCGAGCGATCGTCGTTATCTAGAGAGAAATCGAAGACCACTCGGCGAGTGGTGGAAGAATCATATTCTCCCCCAAGGTGAGGAGGAGCATGCAAACGTTGCACTTTTAGATGCTCCTTTGACGATTGGTGAAGCGTTGAGTTGTGATGATGCAAACAAGTGGGAGCAAGCCATGCAAGGGGAGTACAAATCCTTGATGGACAATGGCACTTGGGAATTGACTCCCTTCCCCAAGAATTGCAGCACTATCGGTTGCAAGTGGGTATTTCGTGCAAAGAGAGATGCAACGGGTGATGTGGTTTGTTATAAGGCAAGATTGGTGGCAAAGGGCTTTTCGCAAATCGAAGGTGTTAATTTTCATGAGACCTTTGCACCATTGGCGAAATTCACCACTATACGATGCATTCTAGCCATCATTGCATATGCATAAAGTATTTATTAAGAACGTCATGACTGTACCCTTATCATATGAAAGATTGAAGAAAGGACATGATTTAGGGTAATTAAGTACCTAAGATAGTAATTTTGAATTACACCATCATGTAGTGCTATTTATATATTATGTTGCATTATGGTAAAATTTCTTAGAATATAAACAGTAGGTGTCTTACATATTTGTACAAATCAAATAGAAGACAACAATGACAATTTATTCAATCTTAAGTAAATTAGTCAACAAACCCTTGAATATTCAAATGCACATTTAGCTCTTGACAATTAACATATTTTTCGGTCAAATTTATAATTTTATATGAAAGCAATTAAATTTTGATTTCTACTAGGAAACTAATTATCAACATAATAGTTCACTATGTTCACCGATAAAATGTAGGGTGTCTTTTATAAATTAGACCTACAAAGTACCTTTAAATTGATATAAGTAATGTACGGTTATTTAAAACTAATTTCTTGGAATTCTAGATATATTCCTAGGATGTAGGTGTTGGATGGGAATGTTGCATAGATGTGTTGTCCTCTTTCGGGGATTCATGTAATGCTGCGATGTTCCTTGTTTTCCATGCGAACTTTGTTGTATACAACCTGCTCAGACTTATAGATGTAATGCATGCTCGGAAATTGCATTCTTGTAAATTGCATGCTCGTTAAGAGATGGATTCACCATGGACCTTGGATGCCGTGGGCAGTTAGTGATTCAGGGATTCATCATGGACCATGGACACCATGGGTAGTCGGGTGGCACCGCATTCCAAGATTGGATGAGTATGATGCAAGGCTGTGATTTCCTCTTTGACGGATTCATGTACTACTTCGATGTTCTTTGTTTTCCATACAAACTCTATTGTATACAACGTGCTCAAACTTATACATGTATTGCATGCTTGGAAATTGCATTCTTGTAATTCGCTACTCCTTAAGAGATGGATTCACCATGGACCTCGGACACCGTGGCCACTTAGTGATTCAGGGATTCACCATGGACCATGCATACCGTGGGCAGTCAGGGCGCCACCGCATTCCAAGGTTGGATGGGTATGATGCACGGATGTGTTGTCCTCTTTGGGGGATTCATGTAATGCAGCGATGTTACTTGTTCACCATGCGAACTGTGTTGAATACAACCTGCTCAGACATATACATGTATTGCATGCTTGGAAATTGCATTCTTGTAAATTGCATGCTCGTTAAGAGATGGATTCACCATGGACCTTGGACGCCGTGGGCAATTACTGATTCAGGGATTCACCATGGACCATGCATACCGTGGGCAGTGAGGGTGCCACCCTATTCCAAGCTTGGATGGGTATGATGCACGGATGTGTTGTCCTGATTGGGGGATTCCTGTAATGCTGCGATGTTCCTTGTTCACCATGCGGACTTTGTTGTATACAACCTGCTCGAACTTATACATGTATTGCATGCTTGGAAATTGCATTCTTGTAAATTGCATGCTTGTTAACAGATGGATTCACCATGGACCTTGGACGCCATGGGCAGTTCGTGATTCAGGGATTCACCATGGACCATCGACACAGTGGGTAGTCCCGGTGCCACCGCATTCCAAGGTTGGATGGGTATGATGCAAGGATGTGTTGACCTCTTTGGGCGATTCATATAATGCTGTGATGTTCCTTTTTTCCCATGCGAAGTGTGTTGTATACAACCTGCTCAGATTTATACATGTATTCCATGCTTGAAAATTGCATTATTGTCAATTGCATGCTCGCTAAGAGATGGATTCACCATGGAGCTTGGACGCCGTGGGCACTTAGTGATTCAGTGATTCACCATGGACCATGGACACCGTGGGCAGTAAGGGTGTCACCGCATTCGAAGGTTGGAAGGGAATGTTGCATAGATGTGTTGTCCTCTTTGGGGGATTCATGTAATGCTCCGATGTTCCTTGTTTTCCATGCGATCTTTGATGCATACAACCTGCTCAGACTTATACATGCATTGCATGCATGGAAATTGCATTCTTGTAAATTGCATGCTGGTTAATAGATGGATACACCAGGAACCTTGGACGCCGTGGGCAGTAAGTGATTCAGGGATTCACCATGGACCATCGACACCGTGGGTAGTCCCGGTGCCACCGCATTCCAAGGTTGGATGGGTATGATGCAAGGATGTGTTGTCCTCTTAGGGGGATTCATATAATACTGTGATGTTCCTTTTTTCCCATGCGAAGTGTGTTGAATACAACCTGCTCAGAGTTATACATGTGTTGCATGCTTGAAAATGGCATTCTTGTCAATTGCATGCTCGCTAAGAGATGGATTCACCATGGACCTTGGACGCCGTGGGCAATTAGTGATTCAGTGAATCACCATGGATCATGGACACCGTGGCCAGTAAGGGTGCCACCGCATTCGATGGTTGGAAGGGAATGTTGCATAGATGTGTTGTCCTTTTTAGGGGATTCATGAAAAGCTCCGATGTTCCTTGTTTTCCATGCGAACTTTGTTGTATACAACCTCCTCACACTTATACATGTATTGCATGCTTGGAAATTGCATTCATATAAATTTCATGCTCTTTAAGAGATGGATTGACCATGGAACTTGGACGCCGTGGCTAATTAGTGATTCAGGGACTCATTATGGAACACGGACACCTTAGGCAGTTAGGGTGCCACTGCATTCCAAGGTCTGATGGATATGATGCATGGATGTGTTGTCCTCTTTGGGGGATTCATGTAATGCTGCGATGTTCCTTGTTTTCCATGCGAACTTTGTTATATACTACCGGCTCTGACTTATAAAGATGTATTGCATGCTTGGAAATTGCATTCTTGTAAATTGCATGCTTGTAAAGAGATGGATTCACCATTGACCATGGACGCCATGGGCAGTTAGTAATTCAGGGATTCACCATGGACCATGGACATCGTGGGCTGTCAGGGCGCCACAGCATTCCAAGGTTGTATGGGTATGATGCAAGGATGTGCTGTCCTTATTGACGGATTCATGTAATGCTGCGATGTTCCTTGCTCTCCATGCAAACTTTGTTGTATACAACCTACTCAGACTTATACATGTATTGCATGCTTGGAAATTGCATTCTTGTAAATTGCATGCTCTCTAAGAGATGGATTTACCATGGACCTTGGACGCCGTGGGCACTAAGTGATTTAGGGATTCACCATGGACCATGGACACCATGGGCAGTCAGGGTGCCACCGCATTCCAAGGTTGGATGGATATGATGCTCGGATGTGTTGTCCTGTTTGATAGACTCATGTAATGCTGCGATGTTCCTTGTTTTCCATGTGAACTTTGTTGTATACAACCTGCTCAGACTTATACATGTATTGCATGCTTGGAAATTGTATTCTTGTAAATTGCATTCTCTTTAAGAGATGGATACACCATGGACCTTGGACGCCGTGGGCAGTTAGTGAATAAGGGATTTTCCATGGACCATCGACACCGTGGGTAGTCCCGGTGCCACCGCATTCCAAGGTTGGATGGGTATGATGCAAGGATGTGTTGTCCTCTTTGGGCGATTCATATAATGCTCTGATGTATCTTTTCCCCATGCGACTTGTGTTGTACACAACCAACTCAGACTTATACATGTATTCCATGCTTGAAAATTGCATTCTTGTCAATTGCATGCTTGCTAAAAAATGGATTCACTTTAGAGCTTGGACGGCGTGGGCCGTTAGTGATTCAGTGATTCACCATGGACCATGGACATCCTGGGCAGTAAGGGTGCCACCACAATCGAAGGTTGGAAGGGAATGTTGCATAGATGTGTTGTCCTCTTTGGGGGATTCATGTTATGCTTCGATGTTCCTTGTTTTCCATGCAAACTTTGTCGTGTACAACCTGATCAGACTTATACATATATAGCATGCTTGAAAATGGCATCCTTGTCAATTGCATGCTCGCTAAGAGATGGATTCACCATGGACCTTGGACGCCGTGGGCAGTTAGTGATTCAGTGATTCACCATGGACCATGGACACCGTGGGCAGTAAGGGTGCCACGGCATACGAAGGTTGGAAGGGAATGTTGCATAGATGTGTTGTCCTTTTTTGGGGATTCAAGTACTGCTCCGATGTTCCTTGTTTTACATGCGAACTTTGTTGTATACAACCTGCTCAGACTTATACATGCATTGCATGCTCGTAAATTGTATTTTTATAAATTGCATGCTCTTTAAGAGATGGATTCACCATGGACCTTGGACGCCGTGGCCTATTAGTGATTCAGGGACTCATCATGGAACAAGGACACCGTGGGCAGTTAGGGTGCCACTGCATTCCAAGGTCTGATGCGTATGATGCACGGATGAGTTGTCCTCTTTGCGGGATTCATGTAATGCTGCGATGTTCCTTGTTTTCCATGCGAACTTTGTTGTATACAACGTGCTCAGACTTATACATGTATTGCATGCTTGGAAATTGTATTCTTGTAAATTGCATTCTCGTTAACAGATGGATTCACCATGGACCTTGGACGCCGTGGACACTTTGTTATTGAAGGACTCATCATGGACCATCGACACCATGGGCAGTCACGGTACCACCCTATTCCAAGGTTGGATGGGTACAATACACGGATGTGTTGTCGTCTTTGGGGGACTTATAAAGATGTATTGCATGCTTGGAAATTGCATTCTTGTAAATTGCATGCTTGTTAAGAGATGGATTCACCATTGACCTTGGACGCATGGGCAGGTAGTGATTCAGGGATTCACGATGGACCATGGGCACCGTGGTCAGTCAGGGTCCCACCTCATTCCTAGGTTGGCTGGGTATGATTCACGGATGTGTTGTCCTCTTTGAGGGATGCATGTAATACTGCGATGTTTCTTGTTTTCCATGCAAACTTTGTTGTATACAACGTTCTCAGACTTATACAAGTATTGCATGCTTCGAAATTGCATTCTTGTAAATCGCTACTCCTTAAGAGATGGATTCACCATGGACCTCGGACCCCGTGGGCACTTAGTGATTCAGGGATTCACCATGGACCATGCATACCGTGGGCAGCCAGGGTGCCACCGCATTCCAAGATTGGATGGGTATGATGCACGGATGTGTTGTCTTCTTTGGGGGATTCATGTAATGCTCCGATGTTCCTTGTTCACCATGGGAACTGTTATGTATACAACTTGCTCAGACTTATACATGTATTGCATGCTTGGAAATTGTATTCTTGTAAATTGCATGCTCGTTAACAGATGGATTCACCATGGATGTTGGACGCCTTGGGCAATAAGTGATTTAGGGATTCACCATGGACCATGGACACCGTTGGCAGTCATTGTGCCACCGCATTCCAAGGTTGGATGGGTATGATGCACGGATGTGTTGACCTCTTTGGGGGATTCATGTAATGCTGCGATGTTCCTTGTTTTCCATGCAAACTGTGTAATATACAACCTGCTGAGACTTATATATGTAATTCATGCTTGGAAATTGCATTCTTGTAAATTGCATGCTCGCTAAGAGATGGATTTACCATGGACCTTCGACGCCGTGGGCACTTAGTGATTCAAGGATTCATCATGGACCATGGATACCATGGGCAGTCACGGTGCCAGCGCATTCCAAGGTTGGATGGGTATGATGCACAGATGGGTTGTCCTCTTTGATGGACTCATGTAATGCTGCGGTGTTCCTTGTTTTCCATGCGAAGTTTCGTGTATACAACTTGCTCAGACTTATACATGTAATGCATGCTCGGAAATTGTATTCTTGTAAATTGCATGCTCGCTAAGAGATGGATTCACCATGGACCTTGGACGCCGTGGGCAGTTAGTGATTCAAGTATTCATCGTGGACTATGGACACTATGGCAGTCACGGTACCACCTCATTTCAAGGTTGGATGGGTATGATACACGCATGTCTTGTCCACTTTGGCGGACTTATGTAATGCTGCGATGTTTCTTGTTTTCCATATGATTTTTGTTGTATACAACTTGCTTAAACTTATACATGTATTGCATGCTTGGAAATTGCATTCTTGTAAATTGCATGCTCGTTAACAGATGGATTCACCATGGACCTTCGACGCCGTGGGCACTTGGTGATTCAGGGATTTACCATGGACCATGGACACCGTGGGCAGTTAGGGTGCCACCACATTCCAAGGTTGGATGGGTATGATGCACGGATGTGTTGTCCTCTTTGAGGGACTCATGTAATGATGCGATGTTCCTTGTTTTCCATGTGAACTTTGTTGTATACAACCTGCTCAGACTTATACTGGTATTGTATGTTTGGAAATTGCATTCTTGTTAATTGCATGCTTGTTAAAAGATGGATTCATCATGGACTATGGACACCGTGGGCTGTCACGGTGCCACCGAATCCAAGGTTGGATGGATATGATGCACGGATGTGGTGTCCTCACTGAGGGACTCATGTAATGCTGCGATGTTCCTTGTTTTCTATGCGAGCTTTGTTGTATACAACCTGCTCAGACTTATAAAGATGTATTGCATGCTTGGAAATTGCATTCTTGTAAATTGCATGCTTGTTAAGAGATGGATTCACCATTGACCTTGGACGCCATGGGCAGTTAGTGATTCAGGGATTCACCATGGACCATGGACACCGTGGGCAGTCACGGTGCCACCGCATTCCAAGGTTGGATGGGTATGATGCACGGATGTGTTGTCCTTTTTAGGGGACTCAAATAATGCTGCAATGTTCCTTGTTTTCCATGTGAACTTTGTTGTATACAATCTGCTCAGACTTATACTTGTATTGTATTTTTGGAAATTGCATTCTTGTTAATTGCATGCTTGTTAAAAGCTGGATTCATCATGGACTATGGACACCGTGGGCTGTCACGGTGCCACCGCATTCCAAGGTTGGATGGGTATGATGCACGGATGTGGTTTCCTCTTTGAGGGACTCATGTAATGCTGCGATGATCCTTGTTTTCCAAGCTAACTTTGTTGTATACAACCTGCTTAGACTTATATAGATGTATTGCATGCTTGGAAATTGCATTCTTGTAAATTGCATGCTTGTTAAGAGATGGATTCACCATTGACATTGGACGCCATTGGCAACTAGAGATTCAGGGATTCACCATGGACCATGGACACCGTGGGCAGTCAGGGTGCCACCTCATTCCAAGGTTGGATGGGTATGATTCACGGATGTGTTGTCCTCTTTGAGGGATGCATGTAATGCTGCGATTTTCCTTGTTTTCCATGCGAACTATGTTGTATACAACGTGCTCAAACTTATACATGTATTGCATGATTGGAAATTGCATTCTTGTAAATTGCTACTCCTTAAGACTTGGATTCACCATGGACCTCGGACCACGTGGGCACTTAGTGATTCAGGGATTCACCATGGACCATGGAGAGCGTTGCCAGTCAGGGCGCCACCGCATTGTAAAGTTGGATGAGTATGATGAACGGATGTGTTTTCCTCTTTAAGGGATTCATGTCATGCTACAGTGTTTTCTATGCAATCTCTGTGGTATACAACCTGCTGAGACTTATACATATATTGCATGCTTGGAAATTGCATTCTTGTAAATTGCATGCTCGCTGAGAGATGGATTTACCATGGACCTTGGACGCCGTGGGCACTTAGTGATTCAAGGATTCATCATGGACCATGGATACCATGGGCAGTCACGGTGCCACCGCTTTCCAAGGTTGGATGGGTATGATTCACGGATGGGTTGTCCTCTTTGATGGACTCATGTAATGGTGCGATGTTTCTTGTTTTCCATATGAACTTTGTTGTATACAACTTGCTTAAACTTATTCATGTATTGCCTGCTTGGAAATTGCATTCTTGTAAATTGCATGCTCGTTAACAGATGGATTCACCATGGACCTTGGACGCCGTGGGCAATTACTGATTCAGGGATTCACCATGGACCATCGACACCGTGGGTAGTCCCGGTGCCACCGCATTCCAAGGTTGGATGGGTATGATGCAAGGATGTGTTGACCTCTTTGGGCGATTCATATAATGCTGTGATGTTCCTTTTTTCCCATGCGAAGTGTGTTGTATACAACCTGCTCAGACTTATACATGTATTCCATGCTTGAAAATTGCATTATTGTCAATTGCATGCTCGCTAAGAGATGGATTCACCATGGAGCTTGGACGCCGTGGGCAGTTAGTGATTCAGTGATTCACCATGGACCATGGACACCGTGGGCAGTAAGAGTGCCACCGCATTCGAAGATTGGAAGGAATTGTTGCATAGATGTGTTGTCCTCTTTGGGGGATTCATGAAATGCTCGGATGTTCCTTGTTTTCCAAGCGAACTTTGTTGTATACAACCTGCTCAGACTTATACATGCATTGCATGCTCGTAAATTGTATTTTTATAAATTGCATGCTCTTTAAGAGATGGATTCACCATGGACCTTGGACGCCGTGGCCTATTAGTGATTCAGGGACTCATCATGGAACAAGGACACCGTGGGCAGTTAGGGTGCCACTGCATTCCAAGGTCTGATGCGTATGATGCACGGATGAGTTGTCCTCTTTGCGGGATTCATGTAATGCTACGATGTTCCTTGTTTTCCATGGGAATTTTGGTGTATACAATGTGCTCAGACTTATACATGTATTGCATGCTTGGAAATTGCATTCTTGTCAATTGCATGCTCTTTAAGAGACAGAGTCACCATCGACCTTGGACGCCGTCGGCAGTTAGTGATTCAGGGATTCATCATGGACCATGGACACCATCGCAGTCAGGGTGCCACCTCATTACAAGGATGGATGGGTATGATGCATGGATGACTTGTCCTCTTTGACGTATTCATGTACTGCTGCCATGTTCCTTGTTTTCCATGCGAAGTTTCGTGTATACAACTTGCTCAGACTTATACTTGTATTGCATGCTCGGAAATTGCATTCTTGTAAATTGCATGCTCGCTAAGAGATGGATTCACCATGGACCTTGGACGCCGTGGGCTCTTAGTGATTAAAGTATTCATCATAGACTATGGACACCATGGCAGTTACGGTGCCACCGCATTCGAAGGTTGGATGGGTATGATACACGGATGTCTTGTCCACTTTGGGGGATTTATGTAATGCTGCGATGTTTCTTGTTTTCCATATGAACTTTGTTGTATACAACTTGCTTAAACTTATTCATGTATTGCCTGCTTGGAAATTGCATTCTTGTAAATTGCATGCTCGGTAACAGATGGATTCACCATGGACCTTCGACGCCGTGGGCACTTAGTGATTCAGGGATTTACCATGGACCATGGACACCGTGGGCAGTTAGGGTGCCACCACATTCCATGGTTGGATGGGTATGATGCACGGATGTGTTGTCCTCTTTGAGGGACTCTTGTAATGATGCGATGTTCCTTGTTTTCCCATGTGAACTTTGTTGTATACAACCTGCTCAGACTTATACTGGTATTGTATGTTTGGAAATTGCATTCTTGTTAATTGCATGCTTGTTAAAAGATGGATTCATCATGGACTATGGACACCGTGGGCTGTCACGGTGCCACCGCATTCCAAGGTTGGATGGGTATGATGCACGGATGTGGTGTCCTCTTTGAGGGACTCATGTAATGCTGTGATGTTCTTTGTTTTCCATGCGAACTTTGTTGTATACAACCTGCTCAGACTTATAAAGATGTATTGCATGCTTGGAAATTGCATTCTTGTAAATTGCATGCTTGTTAAGAGATGGATTCACCATTGACCTTGGACGCCATGGGCAGTTAGTGATTCAGGGATTCACCATGGACCATGGACACCGTGGGCAGTCAGGGTGCCACCTCATTCCAAGGTTGGATGGGTATGATGCACGGATGTGTTGTGCTATTTGAGGGATTTTTGTAATGTTGCAATGTTCCTTGTGTTCCATGCGAACTTTGGTGTATACGACATGCTCAAAATTATACATGTATTGCATGCTTGGAAATTGCATTTTTGTAAATTGCATGCTCGTTAAGCGATGGATTCACCATGGACCTTGGACGCCGTAGGCAGTTTGTGATTCACGGATTCACCATGGACCATGGACACCGTGGGCAGTCAGGTGGGACCGCATTCCAAGGTTCGATGGGTGTTCTGCAAGGCTGTGTTTTCATCTTTGAAGGATTCATGCAATGCTGCAATGTTCCTTGTTTTCCATGCGAAGTTTGTTGTATACAATGTGCTCAGAGTTATACATTTATTGCATGCTTGGAAATTGCATTCTTGTAAGTGGAATGCTTCTTAAGAGATGGATTCACCATGGACCTTGGACGTCGTGGGCAATTACTGATTCATGGATTCACCATGGACCATGGACACTGTGGGCTGTCCGGGTGCCACCGCATTCCAAGGTTGGATGGGTATGATGCATGGATGAGTTGTCCTCTTTGAGGGATTCATTTAATGCTGCGATGTTCCTTGTTTTCCATGCGAAGTGTGTTGTATACAACCTGCTCAAAGTTATACATGTAGTGCATGCTTGGAAATTGCATTCTTGTAAGTGGAATGCTTGTTAAGAGATGGATTCACCATGGTCCTTGGACCCCGTGGGTAGTTAGTGATTCAGGGATTCATCATGGACTATGGAGACCGTGGGCAGTTAGGGTGCCACTGCATTTCATGGTTGGATGGGTATAATGCAAGGATGTGTTGTCCTCTTTGGGGGATTCATGTAATGTTGTGATGTTCCTTGTTTTCAATGCGAAGTGTGTTGTATACAACCTGCTTAGACTTATACATATATTGCATGCTTGGAAATTGCATCCTTGTAAATTGAATGGTAGTTAAGAGATGGATTCACCATGGACCTTGGACGCCGTGGGCAGTTAATGATTCAGGGATTCACTATGGACCATGCACACCGTGCGTAGTCAGGGTGCCATTGCATTGCAAGGTTGGATGGGTATGATGCACGGATGTGTTGTCCTCTTTGAGGGATTCATGTAATGCTTCGATGTTCCTTGTTTTTGATGCGAAGTGCATTGTATACAACCTGCTCTGACTTATACATGTATTGGATGCTTGGAAATTGCATGCTCGTTAAGAGATGGATTCACCATAGACCTTGGACACCTTGGACAGTTAGTGATTAAGGGATTCATCATGGACCATCGATACCGTGGGCAGTCATGGTGCCACGGCATTCCAAGGTTGGATGGGTATGATGCAAGGATGTGTTGCCCTCCTTCAGGGATTTATGTAATGCTAGGATGTTCCTTTTTTTCCACGCGAACTTTGTTGTATACAACCTGCTCAGACTTATACATGTATTGCATGCTTGGAAATTGCATTCTTGTAAATTGCATGCTCGTTAACAGATGGATTCACCATAGATCTTGGACGCCGTGGGGAGTTAGTGATTCAGGGATTCACCATGGACCATCGACACCGTGGGTAGTCCCAGTGCCACCGCATTCCAAGGTTGTTTGGGTATGATGCAAGGATGTGTTGTCCTCTTTGGGGGATTCATATAATGCTGTGATGTTCCTTTTTTTCCATGCGAAGTGTGTTGTATACAACCTGCTCAGACTTATACATGTATTGCATGCTTGGAAATTGCATTCTTGTAAATTGCATGCTTGTTAAGAGATGGATTCACTATGGACCTTCGACGCCGTGGGCAATTAGTGATTCAGGGATTTACCATGGATCATCGACACCGTGGGTAGTCACGGGGCCACCGCATTCCAAGGTTGGATGGGTATGATGCAAGGATATGTTGTCCTCTTTGAGGGATCCATGTAATGTTGTAATGTTCCTTGTTTTCCATGCGAAGTGTGTTGTATACAACCTGCTCAGACTTATACATGTATTGCATGCTTGGAAATTGCAATCTTTTTAAGAGATGGATTCACCATGGACCTTAGACGCCATGGGCAGTTAGTGATTCAGGGATTCATCATCAACCATGGACACCGTGGGCAGTTATGGTGCCACAGCATTCTAAGGTTGGATGGGTATGATGCAAGGATGTGTTGTCCTCTTTGGGGGATTTATGTAATGCTGTGATGTTCCTTGTTTTCCATGCGAACGCTGTTGACGATGGTAAATGCAGTTAGGGGCGGATAGGTAGTAATGGGTTTAGGGTTACAAGTAGTTATTGTATATACACGGGACTGATGTATGTCTGTGTTGTCCTTTATGAGCGACTCATGCAACACCACGATATTCTTTCGTTTTGAAATGAACTTTGTTGTAGACAATCTTTGTTTTTCCGTATGAACTCTGTTGAATACAACCTTATACATATATTGCGGGTTAGTAAATCTGTTTTCGAAATCTCTTTTGTAAATATGCAAGCCCCAAGAATACCAAGGTCTCCACTGTATCTGTGCCCAATACAGAGTCAATCCTAGGGCAACCAAGCCCCGAAATATAAACCCTAAACGCAACCAAGGTCTCGAAGTTAAAAAAAATAGATTGTTAAAACCAAAGGGGAGCTCTGAAATATGACAAAAAGTTGACCCTAACCCTAAAACTATTTTTGGAATACTACCACACCCTAAATACTATTTTTAGTGGGGTTAGAACTATTTTTAGGGGTTGAAACCTAAATTTAGACGCCTTTTTACCCTATAAACCTAGATCTAGTAAATAAATTCTTTGAAATTTATCGGGTAAATGTGATTTTCCTTCTCTCTGCTGTCCTATTTCTACTCTCCGCTCTTCGTTCTCCGCTCGCACACGAGCTTTCCCCTCAGTGAACCACCTACATCGTTTGAAGAACTCCTTCTTCAGAGACGTAGATTTTGGCTTCCATTTCTTTCCGTTCCTGTAGGGCTCTTTTGTTACTGGATCTATCAAGTCGCCGTTGGCAGCCATGATGAGGAATTTCTGCCAATGCGCCCATAGATTGTCTGGAAGGGTGATTATTTGGATTTCATTTTTGAGGTCCGAGACGCCTTTTACGGTTGCTCCGTCCTAATCCGGATTTATATTTTGAAATCTCTGTACCACAGCATCCGTAAAAGCCTGCACAGTATAAACAGGTACTATTAGAATCTTTGGGTATCATGACGAGCATCAACGTTGTATCCTCGACCCGACGATAATGAGAAGGGACAAGAGGATACCTCGTAGCGGATCATGCTGTAGAAGGCGTTATTCTTTCTCGTCGTCGCTTCCTCCTTCTCGCTTTTTGGACGCTTGTATGTGGTCCAAATGTTTCTGCAGCTTATCATCTAGTTACCCCATGTGGGTTGGGCATGGTCTAGATGGTTGGTGCAGTTGTAGTACTTCGAGATATTCCTTAGTTGATTTGCATCTCGGCTGTACACAATGTACGCGTCCCACGTGTGAAGTTCATCTCGACGTGTCTCACAGCATCCGCCATTTTGTAGTCCTTGGATGCGTAAATGCTATGCTACTCGTTGATGATCATGAACTTTCCATCCATGATCTCTTCCTAGGTCTCAGGCCGCTTTTTGAACAGTTTATTATTGCTGTCAACGGGCGTTAAGCAGACGTTTTGTCTCTGCTTCACGTCGATAATCCGAATGAGCTGCTTCTTCGTGTCATCGAGAATATCCCTCTGCAGAGTTCGAATGACGTACTCGTCCTTTGCCAGAATGCACTGGTCAATGTAGACCGTTTTCACTGCCATGTCATGCAGATATAGCTCTTCATGCTCTGCCCAGAACGCCTTCTGAATCTGTGCAATTTCTCATACTCGGGAATCTTCTCTAGTGTATCTGATGGAGTAGACACTGTATTCAGTGCCGAACCAGAACTTCCAACAGCAGCAGCAGCACTAGACACACTGGTCAGGGTTTGTTTTTGCTTTCGGGTGGGCCCTTCAGCTTCTAGTTCGGTTGTGTCTCTTTTCCTGCTCGACGACCTGGGCTAACTTGGCTTCGCCTTTTTAACTCCCGGTCCTCCAACTATGTTCTTTCTCTCAGAGCGCGGATTTGAGGTATTTCTCTAGGATCGAGTTGCGCCTCTCCCGAGAGTGGGTCTCCTCTCTACGTGTTCTATGGCGTAGTGATCGAGTGTCTGGTAGATTTGCATCAGTCAATCGGCGTTAGAGTTTGCCGTTCCATCCGACCATGGAACGTAGCCAAGTTTATTGAAGTCTTCGTTTAGACTGTCCATGTCAGATCCCTCAAGGAAAGCGATGAGGTTGTTTAGATCGAACTTCTCGTGGCTCTTGTTCACATCGATCACAATTGAGTGACAGTGGTCCTGGACCTTCCCGTCGTCGTCGATAGCGCGCAGCACGATGACAACGTAGTCATCCCTTTAACTGTCAATGACGGAGACTTTCTCGTTTAAATTCCACTGGAAGTAGTTATTCTTCCCTTCAGCTATGTAGCAGAGGAACACATAATTCTTGAATCGGTTCACGCCAAAACTCCAAGTGTGGATGTGTTCTTTAAACTCCCAGAGTTTCCCGTAGTTTTCTGGCATTTCTGTGATGAACGGTTCATCCGTCACAGGATACTTGAACAAGGTCAGGTGAGGTGCGGTGGAGGAGTAATCATAAGTGTCTTCGTCTGCCATCCTTTACAATCTGTGGTACGGTTCAGGATCAAATGTTAGAGGTCACTAAAGTTTCCATGTTTTGAATAATAAATTGTCCTAGTTATCGTCAACTCGACGATAGCACTAGCTTTTACGTGAAGCAATGGTTTTAGAGATCTAAATACGTACTTCTTATCAGGAATTACTTAAGCGGCAGTTGATGGCTTTATCACATGACATATTTTAATGTTCATCCATAGATTTATTTTATTTTTCTTTGTTTATTGGATTTTATCTTATTCTTTGTCTGCTATTCATATATTTCGCATGAGACGTTATCGTCGACCCGACGATTGCAGCGGTTATTTGAATTCGTTTATTTTTTACGTGGTTCTATTGTTTTTCTTATTTCGAGGTTGCGTTGAGCGTTTGTTTGGAATTTCCTTCACCAGATTTGTGCACATTGAATCGTCAACCCGACGGTAAGTAGTGTTTTTCGAACAGGGATTTCTGAATCTTCGACCCGACGATTCAGTCATCTACTTGCCGTTCTTTCTTAGTGTGTACGTTTGAGGTATCCTCTACTTATAAGAAGCTTTATAATATGTTTTTGTACGTGTATTTCTTGAAATTGGTATTATTGTATTTGGAATTGTTTATTGTGTATTGGTATAACGTCGATAATGCAAATTACAAGGTGTATCGTCGACCCAAGGATAAGGTCTAATTTTTAAGTTTCAGAACTGTTTTGTCATTACTGTGTGATGAGTCAAGTGAATTTAGTCTGAATGTTTCTACTCTGATTTTAATAATTTTGTATTGAAGAATTCGGATACTTTATGTATTATTTTTATTCTTCATCTGATATTTGGTGTATCGTCACGTCAACGATAAGGCAGAGTGCATTGGTGGTATCGTCGATCTGACAATAAGAGTCACTTTACAACAATGTTAACTGATTTTTCAGTACTCTGTGGGTTGTAAAGTGACTTCAATCTGCAAGTTCCACTTCATGTATCCTCGAGTCGACGATATAGGCACTTGGAATGTTCAAAACCCTAATTCATAAACCAAAAGGAGTTTAATTCTTACCTTGTATTTGAAGCTGGGCTTCGTTTACTTGCTCTTCGAGATGATAGAAATAGAAGAATTGAGTCCAATATAGAACTGCCATGGACAGAATGCACGGTTACTACTTACCCATAAGGACAAGGAACTAAATTCCCAAGGAACTATATTCACAAGAGATGGATTCACCATGGACCTTGGACGCCGTGGGCAATTAGTGATTCAGGGATTCGTCATGGACCATGGACACCGTGGGCAGTCTGGGTGCCACCTCATTCCAACGTTGGATGGGTATGATGCATGGATGTGTTGTCCTCTTTGAGGGACTCATGTAATGTTACGATGTTCCTTGTTTTCCATGCGAACTCAATTGTATACAACCTGCTCTGACTTATACATGTATTGCATGCTTGGAAATTGCATTCTTCTAAATTGCATGCTCGTTAAGAGATGGATTCACCATGGACCTTGGACGCCGTGGGCAGTTAGTGATTCAGATATTTATCATGGACCATGGACACCTTGGGCAGTCAGGGTACCACCGCATTCCAAGGTTGGATGGGTATGATACATGGATGTGTTGTCCTCTTTGAAGGATTCATGTAATGCTGCGATGTTCTTTGTTTTCTATGCGAAGTGTGTTGTATACAACATGCTCAGACTTATACATGTATTGCATGCTTGGAAGTTGCATTCTTGTAAATTGCATGCTCTTTTAGAGATCGATTCACCATGGACCTTGGACGCCGTGGGCCTTGTAAGTTACGAAAATCTGTAGAGTTGTGCACTCTATTTTGTTTATTGAACCAAACTTCATTTGACATATGAAATTTTGCACCTAGAATCGTCGTTTTCACCAATATAAAGGGTAAACAAATTGGTCAACAGTAAACACTTACAACATGTTTATGTAAATTAGAGTATCTAACACTAATTTACCTATGTAGTATACCAAGATAATATATCACTTTAATACATATATTCGAGTTATCTATTATACAATACAACACAGTTTGTCTCACTCGACCTTTCCGTACTAGAATCCGTCGAGGAGACATCCCAAGCTCTTTGAAGTCCATGAACAATGTCCTCAATGGCACGGGTCCCACTAGTAAAAAATAATATATGTATATGTTCAATCAAAATCCCTAAATCCTAAAGTCAAGAATCTAAACTCTAAAATTCAAAAATTATCTCCTACCATATCTCCAAAATAGTAATGTCCGTTTTCATCCTAAAGCCTATTCTGACCCCTAAAACCTAACTTCATGCCCTCCGCCCTAACTCTAACGAATGGACGCCGAGAAGGACAACGAATTTGTGAAATTAAGGCTTTTAATAGTGAAGATAATATATAGAATCCCATGCAGAAGTCAACCACAAGCATAATTCCCGTGACGAAAAGCTGAAAATAACACTGTTGTCTAATTTAACTATATCCGAATGAGACCTTTTTCGGTCTGCTTCATTACATCCGCATCTTTTGATGAAGAATCTGTCAAAAAAACACATAGAAATTGGCAGTCCAGCGTTGACAGGGAATGTTAGCATTCAATGTTCATACGCGCCAAAGAATCCAAAGAATTTGAAATGGAGAATTCCCGCCTCATTTCTTTTCCCGCACAATCTTTGCTGAAGGATGTGCTTGGTCTCGACGTCGACATTCTCCTCTTCGTGCACATCCGCACTGCTAGTTTCTTCTTGTCACTCTACTATTCGTCACAGACCCGCACGGTGTACGCTTGTTTTGTTTTCCGCCAAGGTTTTTGGTCCTACTTCTACACATCGCTGGTTTCTTCGCAACGAGCGACTGAATTCATCGATATTCCTAGTAAGATTTGGAATCCTTCGGGTACTCTTCTATGTAGCTACTAGCGCCCTTCTTGCAGTTATCACATTCAAAGCATTTGACGTTCAAGATTGCAGATACAACTCATCGAGCCATCGGAGTCAATTGTTGTTCTACTCAGTCACAATATCTCTCCGATTTGCGATATTTATGCTGCAAATGCCGGAACATATTTTACATATTATGAGTGTTATCGTCGGGTCAACGATAACGCAACGGTCAAATTGAATATGAAGATTTACTACAGGTTGTCGTTAGTTAGATGATCTCGCATAGGCCACAATGTGTAAACGTATTTGCTCGAGGCTATCGTCGACCCGACGATAAAGGGGTGGCTATCGTCGACCCGAAAATAATGAGGAGGCTATCAACGACCCAGTGATAACTAAAATCTGACCGTGGCGATGACGAAAATGGGATGGCTATCGTCGACCCAACAATTAAGGAGTAGATATCTTCGACCCGACGATTACTGATAGGTGACCGTGTCGATGGCTATCGTCGACCCGACGATAACTGGGAGCTGACCATGGCGATGACAAAACCTTCAAATATCATCGACTCGACGATAATAATGAGCTAAATTTCCTGTTGACTGTGACTTGGGAGTTATCGTCGACCCCACGATAACATATTAGAGAATACTCATGTTAAATAGGAAGGTCAATGTTATCGTCGGTCCAACGATAACCTAGATTTTGTACTTAATTAATAGATGTGCAACATGTTATCGTCAGGTCAACGATAACTGTGCTTGTAAGCATGATAAAATATGATTCTAAGTTTTCGTCGACCCCACGATAACATAATCATTATCATAAACTTCTCCTCTACCTCACAATTATCGTCGGGTCGACGATAACTGTGCTTGTACTCATGGTAGCAAAAATTTCATAGTTATCCTCAATCCCACGATAACCTGTTCAATATCATAAAATTGTCCTCTACTTTTGAGTTATCGTCGGGTCGATGATAACCGTGCATGTAATCATTATAGCAAAAAAGTCATAGTTATCCTCGACCCCACGATAACTTCTTCAGTATCAGAAAATTGTCGACTGCCTCTGAGTTATTGTCGAGTCGACGATAATTGCGCGCAATCAATGGAATTGATGGTGTACACGTACAGACTTATCGTCGGATCGACGAAAAACTTGTGCATGTCATCTGTAGTAGACCCGACGATAACTTGTAGCGCATCGTGAAACACTCGACAGCCTGAGTGATATTGTCTTGTCGACGATAACTATTGGCGCATAGGAGATTGTTTGGATCTCATGTACTTATCGTCGGGTCGACGATACCCTTTGATGTTGTAGGTGGCCTACCCATGATCATGTTTTAATTTTGTGGTGATCATATCTAAAAGTGAGACTTGTCTATATTATATCCATTATAAAGTTATCTAGTATCATCGACGCGATGATAGTTGCTTGAGTGTATTCAGTGATATGGGAATCACGTTGTGTGGATTTTGAAAATATACGTGTTGGCTAGAGTCTAAAACTATTGTTCTTCGAACACATGTACTAACTGAGGTTGTCTTTCTTGCAGAATGGATGCACATGAACCTGTCGAATTTGCTAAGCATGTGCCTGAATTACCTCTTGACGTCGTTGTTTGCGACGAGATTCCTCGCTCAAAATGGTATTTTAAAGCAGTCACTCTACGCAACAATGACGGTTTGGACGTCGCCACAGCATTGTGCCCGAACATATATTGATCCTGCTGTCGTGCTTGACAACGACGACAAGCCTCTTGGCGATGATCGAGTTGCCGTCCAAATTGCGGAGTCATTATGCGAGGATGAAGTTCCGTCCAAATGGATGTGGTCTATTCTCTCCTGGGACATAAGACTAGTCTTTCTAGATGGCGTTAGTCTCTATGACCATGACCAGACGCATAGGTATGGGATGGCCATGAAAGCTCTTGATCGTAGAGGTCGCAAAGGCGTACGTTCCTATGATACCTTCCGTAGAAGAGTGGAGACTGACCCCCCCCCAAAGAAAGAGGCTCTCCTTGCTCTTGAAGCAATCACTGCAGTCTCCACTCACACATGTTGCAAGAGGAATTGCTTGCAGCCCTTTCCACGCGGGAAGATTCAAATCATTCGCACTCAACTACACGTGAACGATGGAGTATATGCTCGGATGAAATGTGTCTTCCGAAGGTGCATAGGCAGATCCACAAAGATGTCACTGGCAAGGAGTTGATAACCTTGAAAGGTAGGGAAGTTTGTCTCACGGCCTAGTGGACCATTTACGGGATATCAAAAGCTACCTTCTATAGATACAGAGATATGGCCAAATGCAGGAAACAAGCTGAGGTGCATGGGAATGTGGGGTTGAAAAAGCCGCGGCTACATACAATCCAAGCTACTGCCACACTTTGAACGCTCATAGTTTTTGATGCTGACAAAATGCCTCACAAATCCAGAACGCTCCCATCAGGCGAGAAGGTCCCGGCAATGGTTTTGCCGTCTGCTTTTTGTTGGAGTGACCAGTTGAAACACATCAATGAGGCAAATGCTGCATTCGATTTGCAGCCAATTTCTTCAAGTGGCTTGAGCAAAATTCGACGTGCTTCTTTTCCAGAATACGCTCCAAAGGCTCGTGGAGATAGTTTCTCTCAATGTGGTTTGTGTGATAAATACAAGCAGTTGCGGAGCGCGTGCACTCCGCTATCATATGCACAAGTGAAGTGGAACCTGGCATTAGATAACCACGTTAGAGCCCACAGGGCATATAGGGAACTTTACTATTTCAATCGTACGCTTTCCGAAAATGAGCCTCATAGGTTGCTAACCATCATCCATGATAAAATGGATCACTCCAAGATTGCGTCCCCACAGTTTTCGCACAAGACTAAAGCTACAGACTCTTTCATGAGGATGCCCGTTACAGTTACAGGAATGATTGCTCACGGGCATGGAGATGTTCGATATGCGCACTATGGCCTTGACATCTTCACAACAAATTCCAACCATACCATTGGGTCAATTGCAAAACTTTTGCGTGATCTTGAAGAACCACCAAAGAATTCCTCTCGTAAGCTGTTCTCGGAGGAAGATACACAATTTGTATTAACCAAGGCGGTTCTACAGGGATCGGAATCTTGCTTGGACTCCACTCTTCTCCTACCAGAGGTATTGGTCCCACCTCAATCTGTGCCCCCAGTATTGGTCTTGCAGCTGGATAATGCTTCAGGAGACAATAAGAATAGATGGGTCTTTGCCTTTTGTTCGCTCTTCATATACAAAGGCATTTTCCGCGAAGTGTACATCAACTTCCTCATAGTTGGACACACGCATGAAGACATTGATGCCATGTTCGGCCGATGGAGTGAGAGGTTGAAGACCAATAACTATCCGATAGTTCCAAGACTCATGAAATCCTTCATGGAGTGTGAAGCACACCTTGTGATTCCACATTTTATTGAGGAGGTTCCTGATTTCAAGTTCCAGCAATTCAAGTACTATATGGATTCTTGTGGGTGGCCTTTGATGGAGTACAAGAATTTGTGTACGGACAAAATCTGGTTGCTAGAGCATGGCAACGAGATTCGCTTGTGGTCTGAAACTGAAGACGGGCGTCCAAGAGTTCCCAGCGGTGATCCCCTTCCTCTAGTTCCCCAAAAGATGCGTTCACTTGATGAGATTAAGAGAGGTTTGAACGGTTTTATTGCACACTGGAACGGAATGGCGGAGGATGATCTCTCAGGAGAATTCAGACGAAAGAATGATCCTTTAAAAGAATATTGGAAAGGTGTTAGAACTGCTCTCGATGTTGCACTGGAGTCACGTGAAGGATTACTATAAGGATTTTGGCCGGCTTCAACGATCATTCATGACGAGTCTGATCGGATGCGGAGGGATGGCACACTACAAGAAGAAGATGCAGAGGATGCACCATTTGTTGGACGTAAACGTGATCGTCCACGCGCTTCATTCCGTGTCAATCGCAATACGTTTGCAGGTTATTTTGTTGCAGTCCGTCCTGCTGACGGTGACGCACGGCCATTTTGGCTTGCTAGAGCAATAACAAACCCAAGTCCGGATCCGGTTCATTTGCATATGATCCAAATTTAATATTGGACGCCTGCTTCAGAGCAACACATCAATATGGAAACATATGATGGATGGGACACAAAAAAGGCAATGTGTGGCGCGAAGATCGAGCCCTAAATCCAACGTGGTCTAGCACGGACTGTATCATGACTGCTTGGAAGCCACGAATGCGAGTAGGAACTTCTGATCCGAGGGTGGCAATTCCAAAGCCACAAATTGACATCATCAAGGCATCAGTGGAAGCTTTTACGGTTGACTCCGGGGATGACGCATCTATAGCGGAGGAATGAGTATTTCATAGGTATAGAAATTGTCTTTTTTGTAGGGTGTGGCCAAGACTTTTGAGATGCATGAATAGTTTTCAGATGGATGAATAGTTGATACGTATGTAAATTGTCTTATTTGTACGGTGTGGCGATGAATGCACTTCGCATTTACTTATTTTCAGATGTTTAGATATATATACTTTATCAATTTTATTAAAATAGTTTGTCAATGTATTGATTGTTGACTACTATTAATAGCATACTTGATTGTTTTCATTATTTTTTTCAACATACTTCATTTTGAATTGAATTTTTGTTTAAGATGTTCCGTTTACTGTCGTGTGCCACTCTCAGTTTTCATAATTGTTGGATATGTTGACATTGGCATTACTATGGTCTATGTAGATTTCAAATGAGATGGAATATTTCAAAGGTTAATTGTTGTGGCATCCTACTCCATGAATCTAAAAATAGTAATTTCAAATGTGTTTTGGTATTTAAAACTCTCAATTTATTGAAATGTCTCAATTTAATGAACACTTCTTCTTATCTAAATATAGAAGGGATTCAAATGAGACTATAACTTATCTCATTTTAACGAATAAGGCCTTTTTTAGCATTATATCCAATACGCTGAAAAGGTCAGACATCGACTCTTTGAAGCAATTGTTGGAATTTGTGGAGAGAGGAACGTTGTACACAAAGTCATTTGTGAGCGCAAGGTAGTTGGAGAATGTGAGGGATTGGAAGTCATTTGTTACGCTCCATCTATTAGCGGGAGGTGATACACTAGTAAGCATTACATTTCCGCATCAAATGAGATTTTATTTTGAAAATGGTGTACCACGTGTGCAATACAAGAATTACAGCAAGGATGTATAGGGTCCTGTAGAAGGACATTTGTGTTTGCGGTCTCTGCCTGCAGAACAACATTTGTCTGCTTGCAGAGGTGTTTAGTGCGGACAATAGGGAGTTGAAAGCATTGGAGGAATTTATTGCGTAAAAGGAGAGGTGTGTAGAAAGAGTACATAATGTGGATCAAAACCTGCAGGCCATCGAGGAAGCAAGATGGTTGGTGAAGTATTTGAAGGAATTCCCCATAAAAGACAGAAGTGAGAACGCAAGGCTACCATTCTGGCCTAACGAAATATATATTCATGCAGTAGGAGACAATGTTAGGGTGGAGATGACAACAGAGAACGATGATTCAAATATACTTAGTCACAGGGACGCGATTGTCGACTCGATCATGGCAACAATGCCTGACCCAGAGCCTCGAAGATACTTTTGCCCATTGCAGGGGCAGACCTTCACAAGCAGTAGTGACAGGAGCTCCTAGAAGAAGGAGGGCAATAGCAGTAGGTCAAACATCATCAACACCTCCTATGGAAACAACAGAGGATCCATTTCCGGCGTTTAATCCAGAGAGGGACTTGCAAATTGGACACTTTGTTGTTTTGACAGTAGAGCATAAAGAAGTACTGGCCGGAGTACCTTTCTACGTAGGGAAGGTGATAGAATTTGGACAACGAAAGTGGGCAATGAAAGTGAAAGTGATATGGTATTGGCCGATTATGAGGGCTAGCGTGCAGGATGAACAAGGTTCAAAAGTACAACAGTATATGAATTGTATTCAAGCATCTTGGGAGCTGTTTGGTGAGAGACATGGCTGGGTGGACAAAGAAGCTACAGTATTTTCTTAGATAGATGTGCCAGCAAGAACGAGAAGTCGACACTTGAAGGTCAAGTTTATTACTGTGTATAGAGTACAAACAGAGAGCCAAATCACTATTCTTGATGAAGCAAAGCCGCATATACTTGAATATATTGCAATGGAGATAGAAGGCATGGATGACGAGAGGTTGCAGAATGATTTAAATGCTTATTAGAATAGAAGAGTACAATACTTATTGTATATGTTCTTGAAACATAGGTGTAGAGCTTCTATTGAAAAAAGTTGGTACTATTATTAGAAATTATGTATATTCAAATTGCTGTCATGTAGTAAAAGACGTAATGAAAGCACTTTCATATATTTGTGTCCCACTTCCAATTGCATACAATGTACTTGACAAGGGTAATGAATACGGACATTGGTATTCAATAACTCTAACCTCTTGATTTCACGATAGAGATGCGCTGCAAAGATAATCAAATTATATAATAATCTAAATACAAGTAAAGAATTTTTCAAAATAAATAACTGAACAATTTCTAAGAATTTGCAAATATCCTTTTTGCAACCAGAGTCGACAGAATTAAAATTTGGCCAAAATTGTCGTGCAATTTCTTCCAAACTACGTTTTAGTGCGCTTAGAAGCCATGTGCATGATTATATGGCCAAGTGCAAAAATAGGGAATTAGGTGTTTCATGTGGCTAATCACAACAAAGGAAAAAAATAAAAATTTATGGAATAATCGCCTGACGTTTTCCAACGTTGCATGATGCGTGGCCTCATTGCCAGGTTGGTTGGGTCTGCCTTAGTCCTAATGACATCATCGCGACCTGCTACCAATTACCTTTGTTGGCCGTGACGTCTGCCTATAAAACCAAAATCGCCTCTTCTTGAGCACCAACCAAATCATATATTGTACACAACTAAAGATTCAAAATAAATTTCAATGTACAACATATAACCTTCGCCTGTTTTACTCTCAATGAAATCCAGTACTACAGCCCATTCCTCATACTTCCACAAGGTAGACAGCCTTTGGTATTCAACAAAAGCAAAGTGGCATCAGCCTTTAAAGCAATTTTTTTTCCCATAAGCCTTTTTGCTAATAGAGTTATCTGTAAAGTCCCTCAAAAGTGGATGAGTGTACGATAGTTTGAGTAAATAGTGACGTTAATCCTCAAAAACAACATGTGTCAGGCACTAAAAAAAAACTGTGGATGCAAACTTTGAAAGCACCAAAATCGGTGTTAAAAAACTTTTCACCCAGGTTTCTATTTTACATCTTCACACATGAAGAAGGTCAATGCTAACCCCTTTTCTGACAATAGATTCTCGATATATATACCTAGACCGTCCCCACTCATCCATTCTTTTGATTTCTTAAAACTTCTCTCAATAGTTTTTGTTTCTTCAAATTTTAGTCAAACTAAGGCCCACTTAACCCTTTGGTTTACAGATAACTCTAGTGAGCCATATATTCCCCACTTTCACTGAGCCTCACCTCACCCTGTTGGATCCAGACGTAGGCCCACGCACATTGATCTCAATCGCCGGGGAGGGTCAGGATTCAACGAGCCGGCGATGGAGCCGGTTCGTCAATTTGCGCCTCAGTGACACGGTGCGGCGGAGAATTCAATGAGTAATGGTCTTTTTTTCGAATTTAGTTTGAGTGAGGGGTTTCGTCGTTGAGCACGGGTTGAGTACGGTTAGAGCATCTGCACCCTTGCACGCTAGAATGGACCGCGCTCTCCTTTTGCGGGCCTTGGGATGATTTTATCCCCCACCGCAACTCGTGGAACTACCCTGTAGAGAGCGGGCTCTGTAAATTCAACCTCCGACACGCCATGTTTCAGGGTCTCCTTGGTTTCCCAACGCGCCCGAAAGCCGGGTTATTTTTGGCTGATCTCGTCCTGCTTTATTTTTGGATTGCTTTGTCTCCCTGTTGCCTTCCTCACCAACCTCATCCCGGCCACCTCATCGTTTTTTGGCTTTCGACCCCTCCGGAGTCCAGTTGGATAAGTCGCTGTAGCATTGCCCGGACCATCTCCCTCATTCCGTGGCCCTTTTCCTGATTCCACGGCCCTTTTCCGCAGTGATCCCCTTTTGAGCGTGGACGTTGCTGGAGGCAGAGTGGACAATTTTTTTTTTAGCGAGTCCCCACGCCGATTTTGAGCCCTCTACTTCGCCTTTGGAGAGTGGGAATTGGCGAGCTAGGGTGCAGATGCTCTTAGAGGGCACTTTGTTCTTTGTTGCGATTTACCTTTTTTTATTGTATCGGTGTGCTTGGCTTCACAACGACAGGGAGGTGATGGTTCGATTTGTTTAGCGGCTGCTTGATTGATTTCCGTGTTGAGATTCTTTTTTGTGGTGTTTGCGAGGATTTATGAAAGGAGATCGAAGATGCTTGTTCGCGTTTCTGTGGTTTTTAAGTTAACAAGATTTCTCCGATACTTGAGGGTTTCCCTTCTCTTCATCTCTGCCATATTCGTTGTCTTGGTGAATTAGGCCGCGACTGAGTTGGGTTCTGGTGATATGGATCTATAAGTTGTTTCATACCTCCGTTTTGCTTTGGTGAAGAGCTTTTTTGCTCTCATTCTATTCAACAGAAGTTTTTGTAGATACGATAGCAGAAAGCGAAAAATAGAGGAACTCAAGTCAGAGATGTACCTTTTATCGTTGTTTACTTGAAGCGTGGATAATGACGTATGTTTTGTCTTCACAAATTCTTTTTGAATTGAGTGCGTTTGGGCAATCCGTTCGTCCTGACTTTCGAAATCTAGTTGAGATTTCTGTCTCATTAGAAACCTGCGAAAAGAGACGTGTCCAGGGTGTCTAGACGTGTCCGGAGCGTGTTTCTCTGTGCCTTGCACATGATTACAGAAGTCAGTTCATTCTTCATGAAAATCTTATGTTTGGCTCTTGTTGCTTTCCAGATAGTGAATATCCTCTTTTATATGGGAAACTATTCTTCTTGAGTAAGAGTATCTTCGAGCATTGAGAAAGGGGAATGTCAAGATAATAACTGCTACAAGAATCTCCACCTGGGCTAGCATGGCGGTCGATTCCAATTAACGGACAAGGGAGGAGGGTGAACCGCGTAGGATTGAGACAGGTTTCATATCTTCAGGAAGGAAGGTGTGCGTGGACGAGGAGGGACAGCGAAATGGGGGCCAAGGTATCAGCAGATCGCGATGGTGGAACAGTTGATTCAGATGGAGAAATTGGAACTAGATTAAAATGGGACGAGATTGTGGAGATTCGGAAAGAAGGAGAATCAACGGAGGAATTGAGTGTGCACTTTGGCTATCATTGCCAATTGGGTCATGGTTCCTCAGGGAATCCGAAAATGGCGTCTATCTCTACAGACACTTTCCCTGAAGTGTATTCCGTGGAGGACGCATTCTCTGTCACTATTCCCAATGGCTTCAGAAATGCTCGAAGGAACAGCTCATTTTCGTCCTTGTCAGGAGCGGCATTGGGTGCCAACGCTACTTTGGCAAACAGTGGTATATGTAATGGCAAGTTAGGGGAGGAAATCCTTCCAGGTCTTGATTCTCCCAAAGCATTCAGGAAAATGGATTCTTTGTATCGATCTTCATCACTGAAAAGTGACTTGTCATCTTTGACTTGGCTTAACAATGCACGTAGTATTGGGAGTCAGTCTGTACCTGCCGAGCTGGGTGATTTAGCTTCACGTGCAGCGAGCGTCTCAGGTGAAAACGGAAGTAGTTTTCTTAATGCCAGAGATGTTCAGATGGCTGGAGGTGCAGCTGGAGAGGATCGTGTACAGGCTGTGTGCTCTGAGGACAAAGGATGGCTGTTTTGTGGTATCTATGATGGGTTCAATGGCCGTGATGCTGCCGACTTTCTAGCAGGAACTTTGTACGAGAATGTTGGCTTGCATTTGCGCTTGTTGGAGCATGATGCTCAGAAGCGACAAGCTCTCTTTGATGCCGATAACAGAAACTCTGGGGCGGAGGATGCTGTAATGGACGATGTAATTCTGGCACAGCAGTCAACGATCACTTGCAAGTCAGCGGGCAGCGACATGGATTCAGAGATGAAGGATCTGACGCAACTCAATGGTTCACGAAATGAAAGTTCGGATTTGCCGCAATTTCGTCAAGGTGTCTTGGATGGATTACGGCAAGCATTGATCCAGACGGAGAATGATTTTTTGGAAAAAGTCGAGCTGGAAATGCAGGATCGGCCTGACCTTGTCATGGTTGGTTCATGTGTTTTAGTAGTGCTTATGTATGGTCGCAACCTGTATACTTTAAACTTGGGTGACAGCCGAGCTGTGCTTGCCACCTCGAAGCCACCTGTCAATGGCGCCACGATTGACAGCAAGAGTCCCCTGTATGCTGTAGAGTTAACCGAACGCCATGTCGTCGAGGATGCTCAGGAGCGAGAGCGGGTCAGTAACGAGCACCCTGAGGATCCCTCGGCCATTGCTAATGGCCGACTTAAGAGCAAGCTTCGTGTTACTCGCGCTTTTGGTGCCGGTTACCTAAAAAGGGTGAGTATTTGTAGAATTTTGTCAGACTGCTATATTAGGTGGCCGTTATGAGATTTTTTAACATGGAATGTCAGTTAACTCTTCTTTTCTGAGTTGCAGGCTGTCATGAACAATGCATTGATGGGTATATTGCGCGTCAAGGATTTAAGTAGCCCACCATACTTGACTATCACTCCTTCAGTGAACAGGCTTCTAGTGCAACCGGAGGATGAGTTTGTGGTCATTGGGAGCGATGGTTTGTTCGACTTCTTCACAAATGAAGAAGTGGTGGAGTATGTTAACAGATTTTTAATTGCCCAGCCAACTGGTGATCCTGCCAAGTACATGGTTGAGCAGCTGCTTCTCCGTGCTGCTAACTTAGCCGGTATGAGTTCATTTTCCCTGCGATTTAATGATAGGGAGTAGGCATAGTTTGCGAGTGAAGATCACACTGATGATTAACTTCCGGAAACATGGCAGGAGGGGGTTTTACCCGGTAATTTATTGGGTCGTTCCGGGTCGCCTCCTTATAGAGCAGAAGCGTCCCCCCATGTGTAACCCTGGTGCTACAGGATCTTCACAGGGAGCGACCCGGTGAATAATCGGGTGTAATTCTCCTCTTGCCATGTTGCCGTGACCCGGAACTTTGAAATGTTGTTGAGGTTTATATTTGCATCTGTTGTTGGTTGCAGGGATACCAGTGCACCAGCTAAAGTCGATACCAATTGGGCGGAGGAGGAAATTTCACGATGACGTGACCATTATTGTGGTGGACCTTAGAACAGAGTTTTCCACTGCTAAAGCTTCAACATCCTCATAACGGTCTGTCTGGAGCTGTTTCTGAGGTGAAAGGTCTCTTTGTCTTTGCTTTGTGGAGCTGATCGAGCAAGTACGTGTCTGACGATGTAGCATGTGTAGTGGGCAGGTCTTCGGTGAAGGTCAACATGCCCGAGCACTTTCTGGTTCTGTCATTTTCAAGCACTAGCACTGCAATGTTTGGGATCCGCTGGTCCTGAATGAAAAGTAATGATGGAATCAAATTCCAATTGCATTACAGTAGATGCAATTCTTCTACGTAGTTGTACATATGAGCTTGTGTACTTGTTGGCCAACATTGGGTTGACAAACGGTCACATTTTCTTCAGTCCTTGATGGCCTTATGAGGACATAGGTCATGATCGATGTACAGTCAGGTAGGAATTGCTTACGAATTCCCATTGCAGGGAATTTTTTTTTTAGAAACTTTGAACAATGCGTGTGTACTCAAAAATGATCCGATTTGGAAACCGCAAAGTGCGTTGGAATCACATCGGTGTGTACTACAATATCATTACAAAATTTGCACATGTATTAGTGAAAGTTATACAACAAGTTAAAAATAATACATACACTACCTATCATAGAATGCTCTCATTGTTTGCTTCAATTACAGTGTCCATTTTAGCAAGAGAAAATGAAATGAGTGTTTGAAGTTGTTTTTGAGATACTTGAGCTCATACTTCTTGAGTGATTTGTATCATTTCATCTTTTTCCTTCATAATCTTTTTGATTCCATGGGCTTGTCTCCAACCATCAGAATACCTACTACGGTGTACTAGAGCACCGTCCTCCATCAATGTGAGTTGAATAGGTCTATCATGCATAAAATGAAAGTCCATCAATGTATTTTCATATATAGGTTCCACAAAATCAACTATTGATTGTTTAGTTGGAGGAATGATGACAAATGAACTTCTATCAAAATCCATAAAAGCCCCTACACCATTACAAAAGAAGAAATTACAAAGGAGACTGATGAAATGATACAAATCATTCAACAAGTATGAGCTCAAGTATCTCAAAAACAACTTCAAACACTCATTTCATTTTCTCTTGCTAAAATGGACATTGTAATTGAAGCAAACAGTGAGAGCACTCAATGATAGATAGTGCATATAAGATTTTTAACTTGTTGTATAATTTTCACTAATACATGTGTAAATTTGTAATGACATTGTAGTACACTCCCATGTGATTCCAACGCACTTTGCGGTTTCCAAATCGGATCATTTTTGAGTACACACGCATTGTTCAAAGTTTCAAAAAAAAATTCCCTGCAATGGGAATTCGTAAGCAATTCCTACCTGACTGTACAGTACAAGAGTTAATGTTGAGTATCCGTGTAACACTAGTGTTGTCCTGGTATCAAAATTTTGGGTATAAGTGTTCCCAGCACATCCAAGGGAAGAATCCTCGGTCAATTTCAAATTCACTGGTTGAGATTATAAATTAATTAGTCACCCTAACCGTCAATTTTTTCATTATGGTGGAAATGAGATGAGGGCCTCAACGTGCATCCAGAAATTTAGATGATAATTATCTCAGGCTGCTAGTAATGGGGTGGTTCTCCCAAGGTAGAGGTGTGTAGCTCGGATATGAGTTGGCATGTTGGGTAGATGTCGGATATCAACTGGTTCTTAGGGCCGACGGGGGGCAGTGGGTGGCCGGTCCACAAAAGGAGGATGCTCACCAAAGTGGGTGGAAACATGAGGATTCAAGAGTATATATTTCATTTGTACCGAAATGGGTGGAGCATGGGTGGTTCTTGAGACCTCAATTCTTGTCTTCCTGTGCCTTCCACCGACTGTCCCCCTTACATGGAAGTCCGCCCTTAGGCGAATATCAGGCTCCCTAGGGTCTAGGGAGAGCATCTCCCTTCCAGTCTTCGCTTACAGTCTCCGTTCGTAGTCTCCACTCACAATCTCCGCAGCTCTTCAATGTCCACTTTAGCTGAAGCTCTTGCTGCACAATCCCCTCCCGGCATCTCGGGCGTACTCTGATCATTTGTTGTTGTCTCAAACTCTCAATTCGCATTTTGCAGTCTCGTACTTTGTACAGTTTGTAGCAGTAGCTTTAACCCCTAAATGCCTGAGAGACCAAAAAATGGCTTATGAATGAAGTTGAATGTTCAATTCCAAGTGCTACATGGATGATTTCCATCCTATTCTTTTTGTAAAGGGCTTTTGCTTGGTGATGCCACCTCTTCAAGTTAAATTCAAATCATTCAAACTATTTTTAGATTTTACATGGGGTTCCAACTACAAAAAGAGTCGTAAAAATAATTCACCGTGTAGTGTATTTTGAATGTTTTTGCTTGTTCTACTTAAACTATATTTAGGTTATAAAAATGAGTTCTATTGCATTTGAGCTTTACTAACAAAATGAAGCTTGCCAAGTTTAGTTTTCACTCCACTTTGAATTTTTGAAAATATCTAAAAATTGAGTGTTTTATTGTAGTTACAAGTTTGGTAGGTATCACTAAGGTGTAGCAAATTTTCTAAATTTAGATACACGGATGATTTTCATCAACTGAACTTTTTTTCATTGTAATTTACACCTTTGGTAGAAAAATTGGAATTTTCTAATACATTTTGTAATTGATATGAATTTTCTTTACAATCACTTCCAAAAACGATAATAATTTCAAAATTTCACCAAAATTTATGAAAAATTCAAGATTTGTAGTAGACATGTGGCTTCATCTACTAAAGATATAAAGTTGAATTCTTTTATTATTTTTAATCCCAAAATTGAGTGTGGCAGATAAAGCATGATTCCATGGTCATAGGCCCAGGCATTTAGGGGTTAACTTGTTGTCCTTCGTGTGTTGTGCTCCCTCTATCTCGGGCAAGGACCTCGCATCTCTACAAGTTTGAATCACAAGTAGTCCGCATCTGTAGACTTGACAATTGATATTTTGCATCTACAACAGATTAAGTCAATCATGTCGTCTTTGCACTTTGCAACAACTCTATCTCTCCCTGCGTTGTCTGTGGTTCGTTTGAACTGCCACTCCCTCCAATCAAACCGCCGTGGTACTATCTTGCATCGCCCACATCGCTCGGCTGACTTGGTGCGTACATCCGACCTATTGCGCACACCTTTTTAGAAGTGAATATTTATTACTTTATGACTTTTTTATTTTTATTTATATATTTTTTGCACACTGCTTCATAATTTTCTTGCTTTGTGAGTGAGTTTGTAAGTGAGAGATTGATCTCTCTTTGTTTTCTTTTAATTTGGTATGCTTGGAAGATGGTGAAGCAGTTGGTATGGAACAAACAAAGCCATTGTTCTTGAGGTTAGTGAATATTTAATGTTTTTTTTGTTGAGGCTTTTGAATTAAATTGTTGGCTTAGAATGTGTAATTTCTTAATGTTTGTAAGATTTTGTTAAATTTTTTAATGTTTAAGTTATTCACAATTTTTCTTTGTTTGTTTTGTTTTGTTCATTTTGTGTAAATGTTTGAGGTGTTCTTGTTTTATAATCCCATGTTTCAGTTCATGGAAAGTTGATAATAATTTTGAGTTCATGAATAAACTAGAGAATGTTGGAGGTAAGGAGGAGCTTCAAAAGGTTTTCAACTTGAAATACAAAGGTTACAGCTGCTCATCCGATCATAAGCAATTGCACATTAGTTGCACAAAGATCAATAGTAAACTTGCTTCTCTCTTCTAATTAATTAATTTGTTTATATTTATTTTAACTCATTCTTAATTTTGTAAATTCTTTTAAATATAAACTTTGTAATAAATTTCTCCTACATATTTAAATGCATCTTTATTTTATTTTAGGGAAATAGATATCTTTGACGATAGAATTTAGACATATATTAATTTTGAAGTTTTAGGGTTAGGGTTTCAGTTTTGATTAATTTTGAGTTTGAAATGTTAATGTCTGTTGGGATACCGTTTTGTAAGTCCTGTCATTGCCATCAAGATGACTTTAAAAGAAAAGGCGAAAAACACTTTGAGATACGTTGTTTAAGGCTGGTCAAACTCAACCAAAGCTAGAGGTGGCCCATATAGTTACTGCCATTGCTTCTGCCTCTAATTCAGCTGAGGCAAGCAATGACATAGATGCAGTCCAAAATGCAAATATGTTTTGGAAGAACAAGTGGAACAAAGATTTTTATTTGTTAGAGTTCAATTTTGAAATTGGAAGACCCATTGGTACATTTTGTAGAGCAGCAAGGAAACGTGGAGTTTCTGCATCAGATGGATTCATCACCATCAAGTATTTAACTTTCTATGATCATTCCCAAAGTGTGGAGCATTGAAAGTTAACATGGGTTGTTTAATTTGAAAGTAAGAGAATGGAAAAGCGCATTGTTGAACAGTCTAGACGGCTAAAAATGCTCTATTTACTCTCTTCAAGGTAGCATACTACATAGAAATTGGAACCATTCCATTTGGTAAGTTTATTGTTTTATGTGATTTGTTGGTAAACCTGAAAATTAATATCACCCCTATTTTATATCATGATGATAAAACATGTGCTAATATGTTGATTTGTATTAAGTGTAATTCAATGGAAAATGCTTGATAGGATCTGAAAAACTTAATACTAAAGAATAATGATAGATGAATCCACAAATATTTATGTTAAACGTCATTTAATTGTGTTTTCCGCGTGTCTTGAGGATGGTGTACGTGCATTTGTCTTTCTTGGCTTGTTGTGCATTCCTGATGGTAATAACAATGTTGGCGTAATTTGACATATTATTAACCAGTTTGAAGCAATGGGCTTTGGATTTGGAGACGTTTGTTGGTTTTGGATCAGATGGTGCGGTAGTAAAGTTGGGTTGCTACAATGAAGTTGCTACAAAGTTGAAGAAAGAGGTTAATCTTTATCTATTGTCTATTCTTTTTTTTGCTTACAGGATTAACCTTGCATCACTTGATGTTGCAGATAGTAGGTCATATAAGGATATGTCCAAAGTGATCCACAAGTTGTTGAATGACACTGGTATTCACTTTGAGAAATCATCAAATGAAAAGTGTGAAATTGCGGCCATAAAAAAATAGTGGTTTCGCTCAAAAGAGTTTGAAGCGGTA
This sequence comes from Pohlia nutans, assembly GCA_022496805.1. Taxonomy (NCBI): domain Eukaryota; kingdom Viridiplantae; phylum Streptophyta; class Bryopsida; order Bryales; family Mniaceae; genus Pohlia; species Pohlia nutans. Next base: position 2,943,714 of record CM040106.1, on the reverse strand, counting down.
TTAAAAAAAATTATATTTGTTTAGGCGGCAAATTATAATTACTTTGTATGATTCTTTAAAAAATGTTATAGCTTACTTCCGTGATGTTCCTTGTAATATTAATGCTGTCACACGTTTGCTCTATACCAAGCTAAGGACTTTTGAGTATAGTTATTGCTTATATTTTTTAGCAGACATTTTGCATAGTTAATTTGTGTTGAGTAGGACATTTCAGTATAACTATGTTGATGTCAATAATGTTAGTGTACTTGTGAGGTCTAAAAATACATCAATTCAGATGACCTTTATCATTGAGAGTACAAACTTGAACTGATTGACTTTCAATGAGGATACTGGTCACCATATCATTCCTTTGTTTGGGCCCCAAGAGGTTACGTTTAGCGGTTGTCTTCTAAGATTCGTGGTTTTAAATTTGATGATGTGGTAATGATAAGGGATAGGACATGAACTGATTTGGTGGAGGCTTTAGCATTTCTGACTTCTTTTATAGAGATGGTTTGCAAAGGTTTAGAGGCTTACTTTCAAGACAATGATGAGATTGGTTGATTCAAAATACTAAACCAATGTGAGTTGCCTTATAGACAAGTTGGTATGAAAAGTTAGGGTGTTATAGAAATGAAAAACTTTGTGATCATTTTGAAAAGACAAAAATAATTAGGAAGAAGACATATACTATTCGTATCAATGTTGATGCTGTCAAGCAAGAATTCCATGCTTTTAAGATTCAAACCTCCACAAAATGGTGTGCAAAATAAGGTGATAGCTGCTAATTTCCTAGAATTTGTGTCTTCTAGTTTGGTCCATTATTCAGTATTAGATTGATTGGTAGTAGAATTTGTTGATCAGTATTAATTGTCTACAAGAATTGGTTTTGTACAAAGCAAGAAATGGAAGCTTACAACAGAGGCTTTGGTAAGGACATTGAAGTTGTTCAATGAGGGAGTCTCTTATTCCAGTTTGAAGGAGGAGTACCCAATTGAAGACTATTACTTGTTACCAACTATAGTGATGCCTTTGAGTAAGGAGGAAGGATTCTCACAACAAATCTCCAAGCGTTTATTGGAAGAGTCCCAACAATTGGGTGGCTTTGTGCAACAATGGCTGCTTTTGGAAATAGACTCTCATTCAATGCAGAGAGGAGTGTTTGTAGCAGCAATAGCTGTGTTTTGCTTTGGAAACATGATTAATTGGGCAAAACACACTACCAAAAGACTACACCAATTGTTAAAACATATGACGATCAATCCACTGAATTCACAAAAGATTTTCTTTGGGGGATATTGTCTTTCCAAACTTTTAGTAGCTGACTCAACAATTGGGATTGTATGGTCAAAAAATATATTACCGAACCTACTAGCCAATTAGGAGCACTAGCACCTACTATCTTGCTGCAACCAGAGTATTAAAAGATATTGGCATCGTAGGCTCGACAATTTGAATTTTTTTCAACACACCACATTACATTTGTGAATTTTCCAACCCTCCCAACATAGCACCAAAAACTACGGTTAGAAATGGCTTAATTTAAAAAAATGGAGACAGTCAAAAGAACCCAATTACAATAAAATTTGGAGATGGAGCATACAATGATGATGGAATAAGACTCAAGTGGTACAATTGCAAAATCAGTTGGAGGATACTAGGGCTTAGTTAATAAAGTCTAAAGTAGAGAGAAGGAAGAATAAGGAGCCATACCAAGAAATAATCACCCGAGTGATATGATTGAAGGAAACATATACTTAGCTGTAAGATCAAATTCGCCAATTGGAACATGATAAGACTATTTTGCAGCATCAGACACGTGTAATGCAAGATCAATTGGTTGACAAAAAAAAACAGAGGGAAGAGGTCATAAAAGACCAAGAATCTGATGACACCATCCATTGATCAACAAACCAAGGGAATTTTTGTTGAAGACCTATAGGCATTATCTCTTTATTTGCCAACTTCTTATAGTTTGGAGCAAGTCTATTTCTATGACCGTGAGGTTATTTTCTTAATCTCTAATTTGGAAGCTAAACAATATCTTTCTACTCAAGTAGTAGCTCCTCCTTGTAAATGACTGATTGGTAGTCACTACCAGGGGAAATAACAGCTACCGGAGAGAAGGAAGTTTAGTGAGCACGGAAAAATCACAAACAAGTATTACCGATGCTAGCTCGGTAGTCTCCTGCTCCATCTATTCAGAACAAAATGACAACTAGAAACATCAAGAAGGGACTATTCGGTAAGCAAAGGAAACAAAGAATAGGAAGGAAAATTGACAAAGTAATCATGTAAATTGGAAAATGTGGCGTGCCAATGAGTTTGGCTCCATTGCTTTTATACAACAGTACATCCAGATCTGACAGTTATGTCAGATTGGTAAAAAGGTATTTTCCTAGATCTACTTTCTGTGGTAACTTGGAAAATTACCGGAGTAAAAACTTAGATCAGTAAACCTACCGGTAGCTCCTAATTTACCGTTAATACTATCTCCCCTGTAAACCAAGTTCACACCTAGAACTTATATAAATACAGTTTAGATTCTTTTTTGAGGGGAACTATTTGTTGGTTAGATGATGAAGACGCCGGTGGCTGCGTTGTAATGGCATGTTGTCGTCGGACTCGGTAGCCTGCTTGGTTGCTGGAGTATTGTGGTGTGGTCATCTCTGTGTGCCTTTGGATCCCGGGCGGATGTCACCTTGTTGAACTGCAGTGGGGCGGAGAAGGTTGCCTTGGTAGGAGTGCTTGAACAGCGAGTTGAATCCTTTGGTTAGTAGGGGAGGGGCTTGGATTGGTCTTTTGCCCGAGAATATTGGTGCCGGGCGGTTGATGATGTTGGTACTGGTAGATTGTGTTAGTGATTGTTCGACGTTGTCTTCGTCCCAGTCCGGAAATGCCCGTCGATAGCGTACAACCAGGTCGAATGTTTTTGCTAGCGCTTCAACATGCTGCTGCTGCTTGTCCTTGGCTTCATCCATCTCGGAAATCATCGCTTCCATCTCCGTTGAAAGTGTTGCGTTGCTGGCCATAGCTGCTTGGATGTCTTTCTGGAGAGTTTCGAAGGTGACGTTTGCTAGGGTCTTCTTGGTAATGAGCCGATCGCGTTCTCCGGTTACTGGAGTTAGTAAGGTCTGTTGCCTTTGAAATCTTGCAGAAGAGGTATCCAATTCGGTGCGGTACCGGTCTCGTTCGCTCCAAATTCGGATGAGGTCGGTAGTGTGTTGGCGAAGTTGCGCTTCCAAGTTGGTAATCCAACTTTGCGCGCAATCGATTTGGCGTTGGAGTGTCTTGCGGTCCGAACTGATGGTGAGTTTGTAGACTTGAGTTTCTACCTGGGCAATTACTTTGGAAAAATTACCTGCTGTGCAACACAGTAGGCTAACATTTTGTTGGAGGTCATGAGGGGAGGGAGGGGGCCTGAAAACATGTCCGATAGTCGCGTTGTAGCCGGGATTGAGGATGGGCGTGGTAGTGTGAAACGTGGTGGAACTTGGATGCCGGTCGTCCGAGTGACGCCGGTGGGATTGGTACGTTGGGGCAGTGGTGTCAGAAAGAGTTGCTGTGTATGAACCGGTGGGTTCCTCAGTAGTACGTGGTTGATGATCTGGCAGTCATGGCTCTCCTCGGTATTACTTGGTGGTGTCAGGGGCGGGTTCTGTGGTGGCGGCATAGGTCTAGGTGGAGAGTGTGTGGAGGACGAATCATCACCGTGCGCGTTTGGTCCTGATCTTCATGGTCGAGGTTGTCATCTGCCAAATTTGACCAATTCTTCATCGGCCGTCTGGAAAGTGTGTGGTCCAACTTTTTTCTTTGTTGTTGATCCTGAGGCCTGTTGCTATCGGCTTCAAAGTCGAGTGAAAACACCGCGGTCGGTGGTGCACTCGGTAGGGGTCGGTAGAGGTAGAGAGTTCCGCTGGTTGCTGGGTGAGGTCTGGGTGACTAAACACGGTACTGAATGGCGGCATGTTGTGGTCGGTGGTGTAGTAGCCTGCTCGAGAAAAGTCGCGGCAGGGTTGGAATTTGAGGGGGCCGGTTCTAATCCACAGAGGAGCATATCCCCGACCTCGGCCGAGTAACACTACGTTGATCGATCTTTCTGAATTGTCTAGTGTGAACCAAATATTTGCTGGATTATTCCTTAGGCTAAATGTAGGCTAGTCTATACCTAGTAAGTATAGACCCAGTAGAACTTGCGGGTATAGACTGGTCGACCCGACTGACCCGGTCAACCAAGTCTCACACTACTGTCAAACCAGCCACCTATATGTACTTCTCCTCTCTTTGATACTCTTGCTTTGACTATTGTGTTTGAATCCTGGCTAGTTGTAGTAGTCTATTCGTTTGTAGAAGTCAACTTGATGTATACAGGTGCTACTCCTAGTCGACAATCTATTCTTCTTCATCAAATCCTCTCTTACTACTCCTCTCAATCTCTACTTACTAGTCTAAAGTCGAGTGTTATTTCGAGAAGTAGTCTCATCACATTGTACGGTCGGTTCCTAGAAAACCACCTTAACATTTGGCGACTATGCAAAGTTCAGCTCAGAAACTTGCCTTTCTGTAAGTCTAGTCAGTAGTCAGTCATGTCCACTATCGCTAGGCGCTATACGACTTTGGGAAACAACAATCATCTGCTTCCTATAAAAAAAATCACGGTTCTAAACTAGCTTTAGCGCACGGCTAATTGTAAAACGCCTCACAGATTATTGTGTGTGACAGTCGGTCTGGGCAGTAAACAGTTGATGATGCTGCTGACCAGGAATTTGTAAGAGCAATCTGTGGAAGAGGTTTATCGCGCAAAAGTGCAACCGACTAAACCCACACAAAAGGCCAGCCAAACAGATCTCACAGTACGACTCCTACCAGCCAGATCCAGATTTAAATCTTAGATCCAGATGTAGATCTAGATCTGAAAATTGCCACGCCACGATTATAATAGGCCCACGAACACGTGCCACCGGCTCAGCCCCGCCACTAGAACTAACTACCGACCACCATACTTACCCCCGTTTCTATCGGGAATGGCCAAACTTGCAATCGGAGACCATTCCACCTGCAGTAGCACGCGATACTACCCCAGAAATGGATCCCCGACCAACATACGATATTAGTTGGCAAGTCGCACCATTGACCTCTACCGACCCATCCCTAAAACACTACATGGAATTCACACAAGGAATGATGGATATCCCGGAAGGTACCATTTTTCACCAGACTTCCGTACCACTTAGACGAGGCATCGCGACTCTCTCAACCTGACCCCGGACTACACTACCAATTATGTATACCACGGCTCATCAGTACACCCGCCTAAGTGTGGCGTTCCATGCGATGTCCAACCCGCCTTCTCCGCGTAGGGTTCAAGAAAATCCACTCGACTTACCGGAACGACGTTCCAGTGCGAATCAAAGACTAGTAAGGTACAATACCAACCCTCGTAGCATTTTGCATCAACGTCAAATAGAGATCAATCAATTACGTCGTAGTCGGGAAGAATTAGACTTCCACTTTGCATGTCTCTTATCAAACCATGCCCCTACTCCCGAACAACTCCACTCGAAATCCCAGCCAGGTCGATAGGACCAGTTGATTACATTTTACCAAAAACCTAGTTCTCTTGGTCAAATGAACAGTCGACCATGGACACCTATAAACAAACACTAGTACCCGACTGGCCCCGAAGATTATAAAACCGATCTAGTTGACAGAATTAGGAAGATCTTGGACTCTAACCAAAGAACCGATCCAGTAGCATCTTGACCCACTATGCCGACTATTCGTACTCATACTCATGAGCCGAATATTTTGAACCTAAAACAGTCGAGGGTCGTCCAAACTACAACCCCACTAAATGTCGACACCTAGGACTAGTCGTCCACCTAGTTACCAATCCCAGCCCGCACTAGGCGTCCCCAATAACCAGTCCAATAGCCAACCATCATTCTCACAGGCCTACACCAGGCCTTTACCACAGAACACTTAGAGTAGACTGGTAGCTTCCTAGCCTCCATTTCTATCGACCGTTCACTAGTACCAACCCGCACTACCTATGTGCGCATCTTGTGGTTCCTACGGCCACTACACTGAGGAGTGCGCAATGTACAACCCTCGGTCGATAGCATACTCGGTATCTGCAGTACAGATCCCACCTAGTCTTCCTACCCAGCAGCAGCACTCCCAACCCGCACGGCTGCTCGTAAACCGGTAGCCATGCCTACCTACAAAGAAGGTAAGTGTGCCATTACTCATGTACATCAATTTCTCAATGCACTTACTTGAATGGTGAAACCGATGCTGCTATAAATATCGCGTTATTTGGGAACTCTTTACATTATGCAGCAAACTACAAGTGGTTTCCGACTTAGCGAACGTCTTATCCACACCAAGAGTTACATAGCATTCTCGATGCCTTCAAACATTGTTATCAGGATATCGACAATGACAACCAGGCGTACCTACGTTTTCGATGTTTGAAACAGGACGCAAAGGAGTCGGTTGACAACCACAATGAGCGTATGATGAATCTCGCCAGCCAGTTTGAGGTCCTTCCGGCTAATTATCTCGTACTAAGCAATTTCCGAGCTTGTTTATTGATTTATTTGCAGGTAGGCACAATCAAACTACCCAAATCGACACTTGCCCAAGCCAAACTAGCCGAGAGTGGACTATCCAAGGAACGCAACTCAACCCCTGATACTGACTAAGCCGAGAAAACCAAGCGAGTGATATGCACCCGATGCAAGAAGACTGGCCATTCCAAACGCGATTGCTGGCTCAAATCCAGAGAGATCGAGATTGGCAAACGGCGTGCAGCAGCAAACTCGGTAGTCTTGGTAGCGGCAACCATGCCAATACGGACTACATTCGAATCGAGGAGTCGACCGTCTAGGGATGGAACACCACGCCGCATATTCCTATGTTCTCTCTCCAAACCCTGGACCACCTGACACACATGTGTCCTATGCTCAAAGATCTAAAGGTGGTCTAATTCCTTAGTTAGCAGACAAAGGAGAAAAAGCCCAACTCATCGTTGGTCGTAATCCAGGAACTGCCAAACACTACTGTAGGCATTTTGATTGTCACATAGATTACCAGATGCTAGTCAACCCCAAAGCCGTCGAAGACGACCAATTAGTCCATTCTGGAACAGCTACATGATCAAATGATGTCACGGGGGGTTCACTCCATTGTCAAGTTGAACACCACATGTGAACAAAGTTTGCTACCCCTATATTACATGCTATAGATAATTTTAAAATTTATGATATTTTTTCTACATATACATAACCATTGATAGTATCTTTTGTATATTTTTTTGAAACTTTTAGTCATCTTCATTTTTTGTAGTAATTTTTTTAGTTCAATTCTGCGTCATTCTAGTTAGAAACGGTATGTTTTATAAAAAAACCAAATCATCAAATTTAGTTACCATTTCTTACTATGTAATAGGTACCGTGTATATCTACTCATGAAAAAAAATTGATAAAATTTTGACCCGTTTTGGTGATGTTTTATGTACATTTTTTACATTTTTTACATTTTTTACATGTAATTTGAGCGCACGTGGTTGTTCAACTTTACAATAGAGTGCTCTCCCCGTGAATGATGTAGGAAGTTTGTCAACTTCAAGCCGAGTTGGAAAACACGACTTCCACTAAAGACCCAAAGTCGACTGAGGATTCACCCTCACTCGACTCGGACGCGGATGCATTACCGCAGCAATCGATCACCCCTCAGCACGACCTAGCCCAATCTACCTTGGCCTCGGTGGAGCAGGACAACACCGTATTTGACACCGTCCATCAACAGATCCTCGACCAACTGCAGGACTGCAAATTGTAGGTGTCGTAGCACATGATATCAAATATTCCCCTAGAGCACACTTTCTCGTATTAAAAATGCTCGTAGAGGTGATTTCCAGGTTATCGTTCCGCAGAGACTCTGCAAAGTGGGAGGCTTCCGGAGATTAGTCCGAGCTGGTGTTTTCTCCCCTAACACCATCGGCTAACTTCCTCTTTCCGTACTAAACCGGATCTTCTTACTACTACTGACTAATCTGGTCGCGGCTAGATCCGGTTCCCTTCTGGATTGGAAGTTTGTCCAACCCACTCTCCCCGGTCTATCCCAACCACTTAGCCTGGTGTGTTTAGCCTCTGTTTTCGCTCAGAGGGTTCTCCATTTGCATTTAGTGGTGCTGGATTTAAAGACACACCCCTCGCTACTGATTTAAGTGATGGGATCTTCATTACCTTCCGGTCACACTTCCTCAACTCCCCAATCCGGGTACTTTTCCGTACTGCACTTCAACTGCAAATTTCTCCCAAACCCACAGCCGGTCGTACAAGCGCAACCCGGTTTCCCCCTTCTCCCAAAATACTTCAACAACTTGCTAACCGGGATGGACACTATGGTCTATTTTACTCTGGAGATTCCGTATTCCTCTATCACACGGTCTATCCAAGTGCTGGCACTTCTACCGAACTACTCGTCCAGAAGTTCTGAGAGGACTGGAGTACTCCCTCCTATCCGCTCAGACACTAACCCGGATTACCCCCTTGCAACCGGACATGGAAACCCCGTATTCAAACAACCTCTAAATCACCCAACGCATACATCCGGACTCTCAACTGAATCTGCTCCAGAACCCGCTTAGTCCTCCCGACTACCAAAGGACTTATTGGACCACTGTATCAAAAAACAAACCACACACACACACACGCACACACACCTTTTTGGAAATTTGCATCTATAGTCATTTACAAGAAAATAGTGGAACACAAAAAGACCCAAGGAATGAAGAACACTCTTTGATAAGTAGCGAGCCCCAAGCACCCGGATCCGAAAAACCTTCAGATCCTACAAACCCGGATCCAAAAATCAAGGGAGCTCTCTACACGGTTCAATTCCTATCCTAAAACAGCCTCCACCCTCCCAAGTCATAAAAGTCTATTGACAAAAAGTCTTAACCTACCTACTTAAAAAGCTGTCCTACCTAACCGGATCCGGTTAGTCCGGAACTCCGAACCTATCTACTCGGCTGACTCTTCCAAGCCGCTACCCTCCCCAGAGCGTGCTGTGAATCGAGCAAGAGCCACCGGAGTCCTCGTGGGCCCTCATGCTCCGGTTCTCCGGAGCTCGGTCCTCTTCCTCTTTGTCTTCTTTTTGCTCCTTCTTTTGCTGCGTCGGCTCCCCAGCCTCCTGCTCCTGCGCATCCGATTTGCTCCCTTGCGCACGGCGCTCCCCTTGTTGATCGCCATCCGGTCCGCATCCTTGTGCACCGTCCGGTTGACCGTCTGTGTTACCTCCCGGTCCACCCTCAGGTCCTGCCTCCTCACCCGGTTGGGTACCGGCTTCCACCATCTCCTCTTCCTGGCTGACAAAACCGGCTAAGCTCGCCTCGCGCTGGTCCCCTGCTAGAACCGGCCTCACATTCTCCACCGGCCGGGAGGTCTGCTCTGGGGTAGAGTTCCCGACTCCCATCATCCGGTCCAAGTCTCCTGTCTAGGGCGAATCTTGGAATAGATGGAAGGCTGCCAATAGCTCGCTGCTGGCTAGAGGAACACCCCTCCTCTGTGGCTGGTTTATCCCGTTTCTGGTTGGGATCCGGGTGGGCACCTTGCGAGTACCTCAGCTACCAGTTCCCGGAATCCCACCAGCGTCTCCTCCACCTTTGCAGCGTACTCTTTCACAATGTTCTTCATCCGCGCTGCCCCTTCTACTCCTGGTTTGGTCACCTTCTCATTGTACAACCTAGCCTTGGTCTAGACCTCCCCATCCGGTTGGAACAACCGGGCCAACAGCTTGAGGCTAGTCCGGTCGTGCTGCTCCAGGGTGCGGATTGGCTCCCTTTGCCGGTCGAGCTCCATCTTCTGGTCCAGCATGAGTACGGCTGCCTTGGCAGTCTCTTTGCGAGTTCGGTCCACCTCCTTTCTGAGTTTCCGGACCATTTCCGGATACTTGTTCACCTTCTTGCTCTTGAGGGCGTTCCCGACTCCCCTCATTGCCACGTAAAGCGTGGTACTTCTCCTCCACCATCTCCATGGCCGTCCGGATTGGTAGGAGAGGAATGTCCGCCGGTTCCGCGATGGTCAACACGTTCGTCCCTGCCTCTAGGACTGGCTCCTCCTCACGGACTTCCTCCTCTTGGGCCTCCTCCTCTTCCTTGTCCGATTTCGACTCCCTCCGCCACATTGCCTTCTTCTTCACGTTCTTCTTGCGGCTCCTTGGCCCGGCTTCCTCGATAGGCCGGACACCTCGGCCGATCACTGGGGTCATCTTCATCCGGTTCTTTGTCTTCTTCCGGGGTGGGGTGTGGACCTCAATGTCATTGTCGTCTCCCTCCTCCTTGCTCCAGATGACCTGCTTCCTCTTCTTTTGGTGCTGCCCCGGGTGCGCGCTTGGAGGGGACCACTTTCATCCGGTTCACCTCCTTCCGGATCCTTCCCTCCCTTTCAACGCTCTTCCGGTTGAGCCCTTCCCTCGTCATCCGGCTGGGACGCCTCTTGTCTGTCCGGTTTGCTCCGGTCACCCTGCTCGCCTGCGTCATCTTCCTTGTCCTTGCGCACGCCCTTGTTTGAGTTCTTCTCTTCTTTTGGACGAGCCGCCCGTTTGCTAGCCGAACTCTGGTCTTCTTGAACCGGACGCTTCTCCAACCTCAGCTTCTCGCTATTCGTGAGGCATCCTTGCTGGGAATACAAATGGTAAAGGAAGGGAGTGATAGGGCAACCCTTCGTACTTCCAATTTTGGCCGCCTCCCGGTTTTACCAGCCCCTGGACAATGATCCCCTATCCGACTCGCTTCTTATAATGCAAGGCCAAGTAGATTCTCTTTGCTAGCTTGTTCATGATCGTTGTGGGCTTATTTGGGCTGAAGCTGGGCACTAAAAATTGAACAAGCCGCTTCTCCCCGGGTGTCTGGCAGTCCTCCACTTTAAACCCTTTCTTTTCTGAAAGCCGGGTGAACCGGTATTTCACTCAGCCCGAGTCTCCTTGCCCCTTCCTGTAAAAACCATAGGGACTGTCCGGAAACTTGTAGGTCGCTCGCAAATGGTCCTGGGTCCAATTCTTGTACCTCCCTTGGATGTAGCTCTTCCGGAAAGCCTCCTTCACGGGTCCTCCCACCATCTCCTCCAGCATTCCGGTATCCTGGATGTCCCAGGACCGGTAGAGTAACTCCTCGCATCTAATGATGGTGAGGTCCTCTCGTAGCATCTAGAATTCACTAGTAGGATTTTGATTCTTTACAACTAGTCCATTGTTACACAAATGGTCCTTTGCAACTCAATTCTAACAAAATCAAGTTGTTTTGGACACTTTTAGTCACATTGGACCAGTTGTAAAGGACCCAAATCCTACTAGTAGAAGTCTCCCGGGTGCTCTGGGACGACCGGAGACATCTTCAACTCCGCGATCTTGAACCTTGCAGATCCCTCCCCTTTCCTCGGCATTTCTACAGGCTTCGGACGCACCACTCTACCAACCCGCATATTGCGCCTAAGTTTCCGGCGGCCCCTCTCCTCTCTCTCTGGTGACGCACTCTCTACCCTATTGCTATCCAGAAAGACAAAAGTCTGGTGGCGAGGAAGGCAGGGGGAGCTGTGTTGGAATGAACAGTGAGTCGCCCAGTTTAGGGCGGCCCATTTTAAGGCGCAAATCGTGGCCGGGTCCATCAGAGACCCGTCCCTTTTTACCTGGTCGCCCATCCGGTTGCTAACTCTACCTGAATCTGCCGCCAATCCGGTCCTGTACTAATCGCTCTGAACGCGCGTGGGTGCCACTCTCTCAAAATAAATAAATGTGCCATATGGCCACTACTTCTATTTATGGCGGCTGGAGCTACTCCTAGCTGCCCTATATACCCTAATTGCCCGCTTTGAGAAAAACGCTTTGAGAAAAACGAGGTTCGACAGCAGGCGTCCATTCGAGACTTACTACAGTTATCACCGACCCTCAACACTCTCGTTCGGAACCGACTGACTCACCCTGGCCCTTTGTCGACCCTAGAGTCATTATCCCCGACTATATTGAGGACGTGATGATAGCTGCCGCGGTAGTTATCAACAAACACATGTCGGTAATATCGGTCTCGGTCGGCAAGAACATTGTGGACGATGTTCTGATCAATGGCGGATCCGGAGTAAACGTGATCACTGAAGACCAACGTCGGAGACTAGGATTTTCCAAGCCCTCTCTCGCGCCGTTCAACCTCAAGATGGCCAACGACACCATAGCACGGCCTAAAAGTTTAATACGGGATGTCAAAATTTATGATCATAGTATTCCCTACATAGAAACTCTCATAGTCATCGACAACTCAACAGTCAGTGAGACTACTGGATGCTACTCGGTCGATCATGGCTCCGACATGCCAAAGTCATACATGATTGGGGCAACAACGAAGTATAGATTATGGGCAACAGCACCGTCAAGACCGTCAAAATCAATCGACGATTAGGGTACAAGGCGGTTACACCACATGCGCTCATCTGTTACAACTTTGCGGAAGGCATCACCGATGAAGAGGAGGAAATATTGATGGCCTCCGCCTGACCCTTCACACAGTAGGCACAATCGACTGAAATTTCCTATCAACTAAGTCGACACTCAACCAGACTAGGACAGTCCTAACTGTTGAGGCTACCATGATATAGCAGTAGAGAATTCAACATACACCTAGAACAATGTCGGTAGATGAGAAACCAATTTAGAACAATCTAAGATTCTTAGACATCGCCGATTGTAATCACAATGATGAGGATCGACTCGACCTTGTCAATGTCGGTACTACTACCAACCCCAAGATGTTGAAGCGGAACGTCAAGCTGAGCCCTAGTCTCAGAGCTAGCGCGCAGTCCCTCTTCAAAGGAGTTCATCAACATATTTGCTTTCTCCTACGAAGTCTTGTGAGGCATACCGGAACACACATCGACTCAGTAGATGGAGCTCGACCCGACCATTTTCCCCCAACCACCAGGCACCCTACCGTATGAACCCTAACTATGCGCAAGCCGTGAAGGACGACTTAGAACGACTACTAATGGCAGGGATCATGGCACTAGTGGACCAAGCTACATCGCTATCGCCAATAGTCGTGGTTCCAAGAAAGAATGGAAAACTCCGCTTCTGTGTCGACTTCCGTCGACTCAATGCTGCAATGAAGAAGGACCCGTACCCCCTACCTTTTACGGACGAGGAACTTGATGCAGTCATAGGCTATGAAGCCTACTCCTTCATTGACTGTTTTTCAAGCTACCACCCCGTGCTTATCCACCCGGACGACCGACCTAAAACAACTCTCATTACCGAATGGGGCGCGTACGTATGGGTCGTTATGCTGTTTGGATTGAAGCACGGATTGAAGAATGCTCTGCCTACCTACCAGCGCATCGTCAACCATTCTTTAAAGACTATCTAGACGACTAGATGAAGGTTTTTGTAGACGATTTCAGCATCTACAGTGACATAGACTCCCACCTACCGAAGCCCCGACTAGTCTTCCACCGCTGTGGACAATACAGGGTAAACCTCAACCCAAAAAAATGTGTATTCTACGTTCCTTATGGTGTGATTCTAGGCTGCATAGTCGGTCGGGAAGGCAAGTTCCTGGATTCGAAAAAGATCCAGGCCGTAGTCGACATGCCAAACCCGAAGGACATCAAGGCAATTCAGACGTTCAATGGACTGGCCCAATTCAGCCGATGCTTTATCAAAAACTATGCAGCCATTATGGAGCCCATCACCAAGCTGACCAGGAAAGGCGAACCGTTCAACTGGATGCCTGCTTACAAGGCAGCGTATTAGACCATCGAGGATCGATACTAAACTGCATCAATTCTGGTTGGAGTCCACTGGTCCGTGGACTTCCACATACACACAGACGCGTCCGACATAGTAGTCGGGGCTATGTTGGCTCAGAACCCGATCGGCAACATGAACCAACCGATTGCCTACACTTCCCGACTACTCAACATAGCGGAGAAGAACTATACAACAACTGAGAAGGAAGCCTCGCGATGGTTTATGCAATCAACAACTTCCGACATTACCTTCTCGATAACAAATTTGTATTCTACGTCGACCACTTAGTACTATTGTATCTGATCAACAAACTACAGGTTTCTGGTCGATTGACACGTTGGCTACTACTATTTCTTGAATTCAACTTTACCGTGGTTTATAAACCAGAAAAAATGCATGGAGTAGCCGACGCATTATCACGAAATGAGGATGCAGAGCCAGCCGTAAGCATACTCGACCAAAGAGTCGATGCGCAACGTTTCACTACTGATTCCGACTGGCTACACCGGAAAGTCGACTACGTGACTTGCAGGACATTTCCAGCCAACATGACTGAAGAGGCTCGAAAACGACTAGCTCATAAGGCCATTCCATATTAAATGCTCGACGGCCATCTTTACCGACTCGGCAAGGGCCATCGACTCCGACAAGTCCCAACCAGAAGCTAGTCTACTACAATCCTCCAAGAACTACAGAAATGGCAATGGTGAAGGTCATTTTTCTCACCACATCACTGTCAAAAATATTTGACTCCGGTTACTGTTGGCCGAATCTGTACCGAGACACAGTTCAGTACTGCCTGTCGTGCCACGAGTGGCAGATGACAGGAGGCCTACCCAAGACAGTCTCCTCCAAACTTGTCATTCAACTCCCTGCACACCCGCCATGAAATGGGGACTCGACATCATCGGCCCATTAAAGTAGACTCGACATACAGCCTGTCAATACATTTCGGTGGCTACCGAGTATGCCACCAAATGGGTCGAGGCTAGAGCACTTTGAGGCAACATTGCCAAGGAAACAACACAGTTTCTGTATGAGGCAATCTTCACAAGATTTAGATGCCCAGTCCACCTAGTCAGCGACGAAGGTGGCCATTTCATCAATAGCACGATCCACACCCTCACCGAGCCTTTTTTTACCTCAACATAAGACCTCCACAACCTACTACCCGTAAGGCAATGGCGAGACAGAGTCAACCAACAAAATCATACTCCAGATGCTACAGATTCTACTCAACGAGAATCAAATTGACTCGGACCTACCATTACATACATTACTATTTGCGTACCGGACAGCATACAAGGTCGTCACTGGTCACACTCCATTCTTATTGGTTTATTATGCGACACCATTGATGCCTTCCAAGTAGATCATCCCGACCAGCCGGTCGAAAGGAACTACCAACTTCACTCCCAAGCGAGTACTAGCGGCTCGCGTATCCGACCTAGAGAAATTGGACGAGACTCCACTAGCAGCTTCCACTGAGCATGGTGAGAAGGATTGGAACCTTGCACAGTAGGCCCCGACTTAGGACCACTCGACTCAGTACAACGTAGGCAACTACGTTCTATGGCACATGAAAGGTACGAATGTCCATGTTGGTAAACTCCGTAGCAAATGGTTCGGCCTGTATCGAGTGCAGTAAGTCTTTTCCAACAACATTGTCCTCCTAGTCAGTGTCCAGCACTTCGACCCCGACCTGATAGTTGTCAATGCTAACCCTACTAAGTCCTAGACGATAGCATGCCCAAGGATTTGTCTAGCCCATCCTCTAGTAAATCAGACATCCAGTCGATGATGGTAAAGAATGAAGATAAGCTTAGCCGACACGAGCCGACCCTTGTAGCCCTAGCCACAATTGTGTGGTCAATTTGACTGGTCAAACTCTGAAATCGCCGCTATATTTATGGGTGCCGCCCTTAACTGTCCCATCAATTTTGAAATCCTGGCCAATAGGGCAAGTAATTAGCACCATGGCCGAGCCCCTTCTCTCCCCTCTTACATCTCCACCCTTTTCCTTCGTTTCTCCTACGCACGACCGCTACGCCGCGGCTATCGCCCTTTGCATTCTTAGAGAGCGCTTTAAAGAGCCGCGAGTAGAGGAGCACCGTAGAACTGTGAGAGAATTTTTAGCCCGACTCAGCAAGCGATAGACGGGGTAGGAACGATAGCAAACGACCGCGCACGTCACCACCGCCACAGTCTCTACCGACAGCGCGCAGAGAGAGGTTGAGGAGAGCGCCGTTGTTTCCTTGTCTTTTGTGTGCAGATTGTCACCCAACCGGCCGATTGCTCGACGGAAGTCGACCGAACGTGGTGACTGTCGTCTCTGGTCGGCACCCCCTGTTATGCGCAAATCACGATTCGCACAAAGCAAGGGCAGTACAAAACCGTAGCCTTCGAGTCGATCCAATTGGTGCAGGAGTGACAAGAGTACGGGACAGAAAACCCTGAGGAGGCGCAATTTATCAAGGCGATCGGTGTGGAGGAGTTCGTGGCGCTTGACTGGGACAACCCATGGCGCTGATGGCGATGATCAAGGAGTTCGTCAACGCCGCCATCCTAGATTCTAAAACCGACAAGATTGAGGCCCGAGTGCTCAACTAGCTAGTCACCATTGACCCAATCATAGTCAACCGGGTGTGAGCAGCATCGGTTTCACCATTCAAGTAAGTACATGGAGAAATCGATGTACATGAGTAATGGCACACTTACCTTCTTTGTAGGTAGGCATGGCTACCGGTTTACGAGCAGCCGTGCGGGTTGGGAGTGCTGCTGCTGGGTAGGAAGACTAGGTGGGATCTGTACTGCAGATACCGAGTATGCTATCGACCGAGGGTTGTACATTGCGCACTCCTCAGTGTAGTAGCCGTAGGAACCACAAGATGCACACATGGGTAGTGCGGGTTGGTACTAGTGGACGGTCGATAGAAATGGAGGCTAGGAAGCTACCAGTCTACTCTAAGTGTTCTGTGGTAAAGGCCTGGTGTAGGCCTGTGAGAATGATGGTTGGCTATTGGACTGGTTATTGGGGATGCCTAGTGCGGGCTGGGATTGGTAACTAGGTGGACGACTAGTCCTAGGTGTCGACATTTAGTGGGGTTGTAGTTTGGGCGACCCTCGACTGTTTTAGGTTCAAAATATTCGGCTCATGAGTATGAGTACGAATAGTCGGCATAGTGGGTCAAGATGCTACCGGATCGGTTCTTTGGTTAGAGTCCAAGATCTTCCTAATTCTGTCGACTAGATCGGTTTTAAAGTCTTCGAGGCCAGTCGGGTACTAGTGTTTGTTTATAGGTGTCCATGGTCGACTATTCATTTGACCAAGAGAACTACGTTTTTGGTAAAATGTAGTCAATTGGTCCTATCGACTTGGCTGGGATTTCGAGTGGAGTTGTTCGGGAGTAGGGGCATGGTTTGATAAGAGACATGCAAAGTGGGAGTCTAATTCTTCCGGACTACGACGTAATTGATTGATCTCTATTTGACGTTGATGCAAAATGCTACGAGGGTTGGTATAGTACCTTACTAGTCTTTGATTCGCACTGGAACGTCGTTCCGGTAAGTCGAGTGGGTCTTCTTGAACCCTATGCGGAGAAGGCGGGTTGGACATCGCATGGAACGCCACACTTAGGCGGGTGTACTATTAATGTGGCTATTTTGCGGGGAGTGAGTAGAAAACCATGAGCAGTGAGCGGAAAATTTTGCTGCCCATGAGCAGAATGTTTTTCAAAATTACAAATTTTAAAAACCCTATTACCGCATTTTATTCTAAATTTATCAAAAAAAAAAAAAATTTAACTTTTTATATGGCCCTTAAATAGTGGGTTTAAAAGAAGCAATATTTTTAAAACTCGAATTTGGGCCTTAGACCGTGGGGCCATAGTTACATCTGGACCCTAAAGCCGTGCAATCATGAAGGAAATGACACACAGTATGGCCTTGAAGTTGATTCCATTGTGCTCATCATGACATCCTTTTGTAACGTCATTTATTAAATCAATCACAAAACATCAGATTCACCTTCTGAAATTTAGGGTTTAGTATTGTGGAGAGAAGAGTTCTTCAGGGAGCTCATTGCATTTTCATTTTTCATGATCTGGTTTGGGTGGAGTGCTGGAGTACTGAGGGTGTTGGAGTTTTGGCCTGCTGACGTGCTGGAGTGCGTCACGGGTGCTATAGTGCGTCAAGAGTGCTGGTGCAACAAGGTACGTGCATTGGATGCTGGACATTAGTTGTTTCTTTAAACTGCGGGCTCTTAACCACTTATCAAAATCTCCGCCACGATTATGAATGCATTTCAAGTCATCAAAGATCAGAAATCTGGCTTAAGAATCACATTGTTAAATTTTATGCATTGTGTTCAGTTTGAAGCTTTACTAAATTTTAAATTTCATTCACTTATACTCTGTTGCATTGTGGACTTGAATTGGCACAATGAGGAGGCCCATAATTACTAGGGGCATGGCTTTTAGGTGTAAACCAAGTGTGAAGTGTACATGTTGTAGCACCAGAATCATATAAATGATCGACATTTACCTCCACCCAGTCACGGAATTTGTCATATGCAAACCCTGTCTTGATTACAGGAGTAGGATGCTCTGGAAAAATGTAAACTTCTACACTTAATTTGAGCAATTTGGAGTGTAATGACAGTGAATGCATTGATTTTCTAATCACCTAAACTTTTGTTGGATGGGGAAGTGCGATGTATTGAGTGTGCTGTGCCGGGCTATAGGGTTTCATATACCATTTGCGATACCAGATTCTGTAGGAATTGCATCACCCGGATTTGTGGCGACAACGTGTATGAATTAATCCTCTGGAATCCTATGTGGGCATGTTTCATATGTGATACTAGACTTGGAGCTCCCATTTGCATGGATTTGGAGAACATCTTCAAATTAGCAGTCATGAACGGCCACCAATAGTCATGTCGCCACGGGATCGGGCACAAGTGTACCCGAGCAGACTATAGAGATCCTAATGCACCTCCTCAAATTCCATAGTTTTGATAAGTGTGAGGAGTGTGAGACTCCATATTTCTGAGGTTTGCATAGTTTAGAATGCAAGGTTTTGTTGATGTAAATATATAAGAGTACTTCAATACCAGAACTTAATGTTGATATGTAAATATCTAGGAGTATTTCAATACCAGAACTACATTTTCTCACAAGACTTTGTAAGAATTTTGTGAAGATACTGAATAAAATGCTTTAAGTGAACTACTCTTAATGATGAGTCCAGCACGAGTCCAGCGTCACGCATGGTGCGTCACAATGGCAGCCGGTGCCGGCACCCCTGAGACACGGACCAGCCCTCGTAGTTTGTCACGAGTCCAACACGACCAGGGTGTTAGCAGTCGCTCTTCACAACGCCATTGGATCACCGCCACGAGGGCTGTCGGTTATTATACACTCAAATAGGTGTGTATACTTTAAGTTCATGCTCATAACCAATATCTTCATTCTAAATCTAGTATTGCTAGATTTTCTGTAATAGTTGATTGTGAGCGTAGTGACCTTGTTGATATACAGTTCCGTGGTTCTTGCAAAGCATATGGGGTATCTGGATATTTATTTTGTTAGGTGGAGATGCTAGTTGGCTTGGAAAAGGATGTTGGAAATGTAAGGGTGGGTGCTCCATTGCAAAATAGTATGGGTCAACCTTCAATGATGGATGATCTCAAGCGGAAGTTCTAAGGAGAGCAATTACTTTTACATTTTGGTGAGCAAGCCACGGATATAATCTTACACCAAAAAGCAACAAGAGAAGATACAGTTCGAGGTTGGTTACTGGACAAGGGATTTAATTGAAACCAGACAAGGTAAAAAGAAGTTATTTGTGTAATGAGAATTTTCACTGAGTAGTACAACAATTCGTATATTCAAAACTCCGATCCAAGTGTTAGTTACATACTATATCACGATTTGGGATCTTACATTGTTTAAGTTACATAAAATGCGCCAAAGCCATCCATATAGCCAACCTTCACAAAATGGCTTCCTAGCTCGTACTCATCTTTCGTAAGCGCTGGACGAACGGCCTGAAGTCCAAAAAGGCAACACATGGGAATATATATTTTTGATTTTCTCTAAAAGGCGGAACCGGCAGCTCATGAGTCCGCTCATAGTATTCACATACTCTTTATTAATAACCTTGTTCATGGCGCCCTCCACTTCATTGCAAGATATTACCTTCTTTCCTTCTGAAGTCACTACAGGCATTGATATTGTAATATTGTGATAATTCAAACAAAGTTCATCACAAAATTTACAAAGCATGTAACAAGCAATGCCCACCTTCAAGTGGTGCCTCAGCAATAATGGGAGCATCACTTTTATCCTCCGTCGTTATAGCATGCTCTTCCTCGCCACTTCCGACCGGTGATACTTCTGCTCTATCACCACTCTTACCATGTAGCACCTCATCTGCAGATTTAGCACGATATGTTATATCCTCTTCCATCGGGGTGTCAATCTCATCATCTTCTTCAGCGTTGGCACTATCCTCTTCACGCTGGCTTTTGTTAGCAAGCGTGATATCGATGCAGTCATCTATAACCATGAAAAACCATGAAGGATATAAAAACATTGCAAGCATCAGGAGTAAGTGGGGCGCGCCCCCAAGGGGGGTGCCAGCACCAACCTCCCCCCCTTGGAAATTGGCGCCACGAGCCAGCATACACTTGTAGCGCGTGCCATCGAAAGGGGTGCCGATACCAACCCCCAATTTGGAAGCTGGCACCACAAGCCAGCATACGCTCGTGGCGGGCGCCACCAAGGGTCATGCTGGCACCAACCGCTCCTTAGAAGCAGGCGCCTGGAGCAAGCTTACGCTTATGGCGTGCGCCACCAAAGGGGTTGCCGGCACCAACCGCCCCCTTGGAAGCTCGCGCCACGACCAGCATATGCTCGTGGCGCACGCAACCAAAGGAGGTTCCGGCACCAAACCCTCCCTTGCAAACTGCCGCCACGAGCCTGCATACGAGCTCGTGGAGCGAGTCACCAAGGGAGTGCCGGCACCAACTCCCCCTTAGAAGCTGGCGCCACGAGCTACTTTGCAAGCTCGTGGCGCGAGTCACCAACGGGGGGCCGGCACCGGCACCCCTTTAGAAGCTCGCGCCATGAGCAAGCACGAGCACCCCCTTTAGTAGCTCGCATTGCCAAGGGCAAAACACTTAAATCAAGGGCAAAACATTAAAATCGAGGGCAAAACATTAAAATCGAGGGCAAAACACTAAAATCGAAGGCAACACACTAAAACCAAGTGCAAAACTCTGTATCTTGATGAAGAATTCAAGAGCACAATACTAAATGGGGTACCAACACGAATAATGGAAGAGGTGTCGGTGCCGGCACCCCCTTGGTGGCCCGCACGAAGAGCTTGCGCTGAGCTTGTGGCGCGAACTAGCAACGGGGTGCTGGCAGTGGCACCCCCGTGGAGGCATGCGCCACGAGCTCGCACGGAGCTCGTGGCGCTAGTCACAGAGGGGGGCCCCGCACCGGCACCCCCGTGGTGGCACGCGCGACCAGCTGGCACAAAGCTTCTGGCATAGTCATGGAAAGCGTGCTGGCACCGGCACGCCCGTTGTGGCACGCGCCACGAGTTCGCGCATAGCTCGTGGCGCGTGCAACCACGAGGATGCCGGTGCCGGCACCCCGTTTGTGACTGGCGCCATGAGTTCAGCGCCAGTTGGTGGCGCCCGTCACAAACGGGGTTCTGGCACCGGCACCTCCTAACTGACTGGCGGCACTTGCTGAGCGCCAGCTCGTGGTGCCACTGAAGGAGGGGGTGCAGGGGTGTTGGCAACCTCGTAGCTGCATGCGCCACGAGTTTAGTGCAAGCTCATGGACCGTGCCACCACGGGGATGCTGGTGCCGGCATCCCCTCGCTGATTGACGCTACGAGCTCGTGGCGCGAACCATGGAGGGGTGCCGGCAGTCAACTTTGAGCAGAGTGGGAGACTTTTGTTTTGGGACCTCTCCATGGCTTCGATGTTGTAGGATCAAACATGTGGTTGGTCTTGTCCACCAAGCTTAATAGAACATCATTATTCTCCTGATCGATCGAAGGAGTGGATGGAATCTGTGCTATGACCAGTCAAAGAGGCTGTCTCTCAATTGCTTCGAGAAAGTCTCTTATAGCGACCAATGCTTTGAACTTCAGAGTCTGCATGAAAAAGAAATGTACGAGAGATTCAAAGAGTTATACAAGATATTCAAAGGAGTTTCAAAAGAGATTTAAAATAAATTTAGAAAAAACCGAACGTGGGCATCACTTGGTGCCCATGTTGTGCACCAGCGGGCAGCAGGTGTGCCCGCTGCTTGAAGAACAAGGGAGTGCCGGCACCGGCACCCCCTCCTTCCTTCGCAACAGCAGTTTCAACACTTCTTTATTCTCCTTGTCCAAAGCACGTTTTTTACAAGGAGCTTTAGCAATTGAACAGCACTTATCGATGTTGCATGATACTCCACTTGATCCCCTTTGCTTTGACTAGAACAGTCCTCCGACCAAAGTGTGCTCGTTTTATCGGCTGTAGGCCAATAGACTTTACTTCTCTCATCTGCCCTTTATCTCATCCCTATTCTATTTTTCTCTAGTTATTGCGACTTCAAATTCCAACACGGTTTCAACAACTCATATTACAACCTCATGTATTGGCAATGCTCAAAGATTCATTAGTATAGAACTCGAAGTAACCACCTTCAAGACCTTAATTCCATTAAGGTTTCCAACTTGAGAAAGAGGTGGAGAACCTGCATGGCCTTTAGTTTCACATTAGAGTAGAAAATCAGCCAAGGTAGCAATATCGTTCAAGGAAGAAGAGTAGTGAGAAAGACATTGATGACAATGTTGAGGAGAAGGTTGGGAAGAAGGTAGTGGAAAAGGTTGAAAAGAAAGGTAAAGCGAAAGGAGACAAGAGTGTTGTTTACACACCACATTTGCGGAATATGCCTCTAAAGAAATTTGTTCATTAAAATTGGTGTTCAAACTTGACGTTGGCCAAAAGCTCGAGCTCGTTTGTAAAGGCACAAACTCCTCATGTCGGTTGGCAGCCCATAAAGAATAATAAAATGAGTAATACACCAGTAGAAGTGTATTTTCAAGACCTTTCCAACGATATACTACACACCCTATGATTCTCAGAATTGCCGTCGCAAAACAAAAAAGAAAACTTTGAACAAGTTTAGTAACTGCATTTCAGGCTGGTTAGTATCGGCTGCTAGCCGATAAAACAGTCACTAAACTATTAATTTCAACTCATAGTTTCATAAGCTTAAAAAATATTTTCCACTTAGGTTCAAAATCATGATTCAAATCTATACAAATGTGTTTCAATAGCACACAATTTTTTCTCATGTACTCTACACATAGGTCCCAAAACCTTGAACTCTGCTTTGTAACTAAATAATAAGGACATTGTATCAACTGGCAGCCATTGCACTACCCTTTTGTATCGGTTGGCAGCAAATACAAACATAATATGTCGGCTAGCTGCTGATGCAAAGTCCAAGAGATATTTTATCTTTGAGGCAATTGTAGACGTCATCTCTAAAGCACTCTATTGTTCAACGTTTTGTATCGGGTAGTCTAAATTTGTTATGGTTGACAAACGGTTTATATTGGCAAGTCTGAATCTGTTGTCGGCTGCCCGGCACTTTCTATCGGCTATCCTTTGTAATGTGTTGACTAATCATTTAAACAAATTCAAGAATTTAAATGCGTGGATGTAATGTGCTGACAGCCGACAACGAGGGAGAGAGAGAGAGAGACACATGAGACAAGACACCCCATGACAGGCAGTTTCTTACTGTTCAAGTAGATCTTTTACAAGCATAACTTTCATGTAGCTAGTTTGTCAATATAATTGGGGAACATGTACAAATAAATACCTCGTCAATCCCTACAGATAAGACGATTGTATGATCAGTGTAGCTTATATCAGGGAGGGCGGGAGGGTACCGTATAAAGGTAAAGAGACTTAAATATACCCAGTCAAATGGGTAATTAAATTAGAGACTCAAGACATACTGTAGTGCATATACTGATTAGTTAAATCTTGTCAGGGTATATACTGAGTGTAAAGTAAAGAAAAGAAACCAATGTCTCGTTAGTGTATATGTCTCATCAGTAGGACGTCAACACACACCAAAGCCATGTGTAGTTAATCTGTTAGATCAACCAGTCAGATTCTCAACTAGTCCAGTAAAGTAAACAACCCGAGTGAAAACTCATCAAAATTTATTCAAAGCAAGAGTCCTTCAATCAAAGTGACGGAACTCAAACTTATATATCATCAAACCATTTAAAACATGTATAAGTATCATGACAAAAGAGGTGTATCCAAAGGAGAGTTTAGAAAACGTAGAGGCTCCGCAAGTGAATCATGCAAGAATTTCTAAGAGGGAATGCTCCTCACCTGCGCCCATGCACAACTAACAAACCAACAGCGTGTCAGTGTACGTACGTGAGGTGTCAATGGAGCATTCCAGTTGTTATCCTTGTCACCAAAATCAAGCATAAGATCAATACAAAGCAAGAATGTGCATCAAAATGAAATTGAACAAAAATGCTCATAAAGCATCAACTCTTCTGAACAAGCAACCTGTCGTGTATTCTTGCTCATAGTGGCTCCTCGTAGTAGTGACAATGGTATAAGCTACAGTGTTTGTGAGCAAACTATAGTAGACTGTTCATGTAGGAGCATGTGACACCCTACAACTGAAACCACAATAAGAATTGAAAAGCGTGAACATTGGGCCTAAAAAAGGTATAAAACCCTAGGGTGTCCAGCATCGTTCGCGATTGAAAACCAGCTTGCCACAACGACCTGCCCATTTTGACCAATGATTGGTGCTTTGGAGGAATCAGCGCTTGCCATCTGTGAGGGTTGTTAATGTCATCATGTGCGCGTACAGCAAGATTTTGGATGTCCATGGACATGTTAAAATTATAAGTGTAATCCAAGTACGGTAAACCATGGTAGTTTAATACTTTGGGTGAATAAGGGTCCATGCTTTTATATATGAAAAAACATGTCCCAAGACATGTACATGTAGTAACATAGTAAAAAATAAGAATAAAAATCAATGGGTACATGTCAAGTCATTGTGACAAGCGGCTAGTCGCATAGACTCCGTCTTGGTATTTACCCAACATTTACTTTTACATCTTGTTGTACTTTTCAACCATGTAACTCCTTGAAAGCAAAACATTTCCGTTGTCTCTTCCTTGATGGGACAAAGACAGTAAAAAGTCTATGAGTAAATACAATAGAAGGTAACATATTTGTATTAATACATATATGTCAAAGTTTGTTTCAGAGAGAGAGAGAGAGAGAGACACGCCGACCACCCCTGGAGTGCAGCGCTCTGTTTTTGAGAATGAGACCTAGTATTTTGTCAATCTCAGTACAGAGGTGCGAACCAGGGTCAAACTGACGGTATATTTGCATATTTACCGTGATTTCATCTCTCTTTGTTTAGATTGTTTTCTTACTCATCCATTTAGAAAATTAACTGAATACAACGCCTGTTTGGCAACCACTGAGGAGATGGTGTACCATATATGTCATAGTATATGTGTCAATAGTTGAGTAATTGGACTATGGTGTCGATGTTGACTTTAGCACGAGGGAACTCGGGAGTGGCGAAACTTGCAGTCATAGGCCATTCCACCTGCAGTTGTACGCGATACTACCACGGAAATGGATCCCCGACCGATATACAACATTTACTTGGCAAGTCGCACCATTGATCTCTACCGACCCATCCATACAATACTACATGGAATTCACACAAGGAATGATGGATACCCCGAAAGGTACCATTTTTCACAAAACTTCCGTACCAATGGGACGAGTCATCCCGACTCTCCCGACCCAACCCCTGGCTATACTACTGACTATGTATACCACGGTTCATCAGTACACCTGCCCAAGTGTGGCGTTCCAGGCAATGTCCAACCCGCCTTCTCCGCGTAGGGTTCAAAAAGACCAACTCGACTTACCGGAACGACGTTCCAGTGCGAATCAAAGACTAGTAAGGTATAATACCGACCCTCCTAGCATTTCGCATCAACATCACATAGAGATCAATCAATTACGTCGTAGTCGGGAAGATTTAAACTCCGACCTTGCATATCCCTTATCAAACCATGCCCCTACTCCCGAACAACTCCACGCAAAATTCTAGCCTGGTTGACACGACCAATTGACTACATTTCACCAGGAACTTAGTTCTGCTGGTCAAATGAATAGTCGACTTTGGACACCTAGAAACGACAATTAGTATCCGACTTGCCCAGAAGATTTCAAGACTAACCTAGTCAATAAGATCAGAGGGATCTTTCACTTCAACCAAAAAGGCGACTCGGTAGCACCTAGACCCACTTTGCCAAATATTTGTACTCATACTCATGAGCCGAATATTCTTAACTTAGAACAGTCGAGGTAGCCCAAACTACAACCCCCCAAGTGTCAACACCCAATACTAGCCTACCACCTAGTTACCAAAACCAGCCCGCTATAGGCATCGTCATTACTTAGTCCAATAACCAACCATTGTTCTCACAGACCTACACCAGGCCTCAACCACAGAACATTTACAGTCGACTGATAGCTTCCTAGCCTTTGGTTCTATCGATCGTCAACTAGTACCAACTGACACTACCTATGTGTGCATCTTGTGGTTCCTACGGTCACTACACTCAGTAGTGCGCGATGTCCAATCCCCGGTCGATGGCATACTCGGTACCTGCAGCCCATATCCAGCCGCAACCTACATATTCAGCAACAGCACTCCCAACTCGAACGACTGCTAGAAAACCGGTAGCTATGCCTACCTACAAGGAAGGTATGTGTGCTATTACTCATGTCCATCAATTTCTCAATGCACTGACTTTGAATGGTGAAATTGATGCTGCTATTACTATAGCGTTATTTGGAAACTCGCTAGTGGACGCCGCCAACTACAACTGGTTCTCGACTCACCGAACGTCTTACCTGCACCTAGACTTATGTGGCATTCTTGATGCCCTCAAACACCGCTACCAGGATATCGACAATGACATGCAGGCATACCTACGTTTCCGAAGTATGAAATTGGATGCCAAAGAGTCGGTTGACGATTACTGTGAGCGAATGATGAAACTTGCTAGCCAATTTGAGGTCCTTTCGGCTAAGAATTTCCTACTAGGCAATTTCCGAGCTAGTTTTTTGAAGTATTTGAAGGTAGCCACAGTCAGACTACCCGAATCGACACTAGCTGAGGCCAAGAAGTCGGCCAAGCTAGCAGAAAGTGGACTACTTAAGGAACCCGACTCGACCTCTACTACCAATCGAGTCAAGAACACCAAGCGAGTATTTTGCAACTGATGCAAGAAGACCGGATATCTGGAACGCGATTGCTGGCTCAACCCTGAGAGCGAGATTGGCAAAAGACGTGCAGCGGCTAATGCAACAGTCCCGATAGCGGCAACCACACCAATATTGACTACATCGGAATCGCGGGGTCGACCGCCCCGGGATAGCACACCACGACGCATATTCCCATGTTTTCTCTGCAAAACCTTGGACCATCCGACATACATGTGTCTCATGCTCAAGGATCCAAAGGTAGTCAAATTCCTTAGTCAGCAGATGGAGAACAAGCCCAATATGTCTTCAATCATCATCGCAGAACTATTTAACCCTACAGTTGGTGTCATGACGGTCGCAGCGATTACCAGAAGCTAGTCAACCCTAGAGTAGTCGGCTCCTGACAAAACCACTCAGATGACCGACTGGATTACTGCGGAACTACTACGTGATCAAATGATGCAGGAAGTTCGTCAACTCCAAACCGAGTTGGAAAAAACAACTTCCAGTAGAGACCCAAAGTCGACTAAGGACTCACCCTAACTCGACTAGGACGCGCATGTATTATCGCACCAAACGATCACCTCTCGAGACAACCTAGCCCAACCGACTTTGGCCTCGGTTGAACACGACATCATCGCATTTGGCACCATCCAGCAACAGATCCTCGACCAACCACTACAAGAAAACAATGTCTGAATTGACATGTCCTAAATGACAAAAACTGTCCAAATTGATAGAAATTTGTCCAAAGTGACAGAAATCTGTCGTAAAGACGAGTTGATTCGACCATGTTTCTGTCAATTCGGACACTGTTTCTTGTAGTAATCTGCAGGACTGCAAATTGCAAGTGTCCATCCGAGACTTACTACATTTATCTTGGACCCTCAACACGCTCATTCGGGACCGTCTAACTCATCCCGGACTTGTGTCGACTCTAGAGTCAGTATCCTTGACTATGGACGACGTGCGGATAGCCGCTGCGACAGTTATCGACAAACACATGTTGGTAATCTCGGTCTCAGTAGGCAAGAACATGGTAGACGACGTTTTGATTGATGGCGGATCCGGAGTCAATGTGATCACCAAAGATGAACGCCAACGACTAGGACTTTCCAAGCCCTCTCCCACGCCGTTCAACCTCAAGATGGCTAACGGCACCATAGCACGGCCCAAAAGATTGATACGGGATGTCCAAATTCATATTCAGGGCATCCCCTACATAGTCACTCTCATCGTCATCAACGGCTGGACAGTCAAGTTTGACTACTGATTGCTACTCGGTCGACCATGGCTCCGACACGCCAAAGGTATACACGACTAGGGCAACAACGAGGTCCAGATTATGGGCAACAACACCGTCAAGATTGTCAAGATCAATCGACAATTAGGATACGAGGCTATAACACCACATGCGCTCATCAGTTATAACTTTGAGGAAGGCATCATCGATGAAGAGAAGGAAATCTTGATGAGTTTTAGCTACTGAGTTGACACCTGACCAGACCAGGACAGACCCGACTACTGCGGCTACTACGACTGACCAGCAAGGTATTCCGTATACGCCTGGAACAATGTTTTTAGACAAGACACCAATACAAGATAAGCTAAGATTCATGGACATTGCCCATTGTAATCACAACGAGGAGGATCAACTCGACCATATCAATGTCGGTACCCCTACCGACCCCAAGATGTTGAAGCTGAACGCAAATCTGAGCCCTAATCTGAAAGCCAGTGCGGAATTTCTTTTCAAGGAATTCATAGGTATCTTTGCCTTTTCTTACGAAGATTTGCAAGGCATCCCGGAACACATGGCGACTCATCGGATCAAGCTCGACCCAACCATTTCCCCCAGCCACAAGGCACGCTACTGCATGAACCCGAACTATGCGCAAGCCGTGAAGGACAACTTGGAACGGCTTTTAAAGGCAGGGTTTATAGCGCCAATGGACCAGGCTACATGGCTATCGCCAATAGTCATAGTTCCCAAAAAGAATGGAAAACTCCGCATATGTGTCGAATTCCGTCGACTCAATACTGCAACTAAGAAAAACCCGTACCCTCTCCTGTTCACGCATGAGGTACTCGATGCAGTCATAGGCTATGATGCCTATTCCTTCATTGACTGTTTCTTAGGCTACCACCAGGTACTGATCCACCCGACCGACCGACCTAAAACAACTTTCATTACCTAATGGGGTGCGTACGTAAGGGTCGTTATGCCGTTTGGATTGAAGAATGCCCCGCCTACCTACCAGCGCATTGTCAACCAGATCTTCAAAGACTACCTAGGCGAATCATGAAGCTGTTCCTAGACGTTTTCATAGTCTACAGCAACATCGGCTCCCACCTACGAAAGCTCTGACTAGTCTTCGACCCATGTCGACGGTACGGGGTATCTTCTATGTTCCTTCTAGTGTGATTCTAGGCTACATAGTTGGAAGGGATGGCAAGTTTCCGGATCCAAAGAAGATCCAGGCCCTAGTCGACATGCCATCCCCGAAGGACGTCAAAGCAATTCAGACGTTCAACGGAGTAGCCCAGTTCAACCGCTGCTTCATCAAAAAATTTGCAGCCATTATGGAGCCCGTCATCAAGCTGACCAAGAAAGGCAAACCGTTCTACTGGACGCCGGCTTGCAAGGCTGCATATCAGACCATCAAGGATTGATACCAGACTGCACCGGTTTTGATTAAAGTTGACTGGTCCCTGGACTACCACTTACATAGAGACGCGTCCGATATAGCAGTTGGGGCGATAATGGCGCAAAACCCGACCGGCGACATAGACTAACCGATACCCTATGCTTCCTGACTACTCAACAAAGGAGAGAAGACCTATACAATAACCAAGAAGGAAGCCCTCGCGATGGTTTATGCCATCAACAACTTCTGACATTACTTCCTTAGTTACAAATTCGTATTCTACGTCGAGCACCTAGCACTACAGTAGCTGATCAACAAACCACAAGTATCAGGATGATTGGCACGTTTGCTCCTACTATTTCTTGAATTTGACTTTACCGTGGTTTATAAACCAGGAAAAATGCATGGAGTAGCCAATGCATTGTCAAGGAATGAGGGTGTAGAGCCAGCCATAGGCATACCCGACCAAGCAATCGACGCGCAACTGTTTAGTAACGAGCACGACTGGCAACACCCGATAGTCGACTACGCGACTACCAGGACCTTTCCAGCCAACATGACTTAAGAGGCTCGCAAGCGCATAGCTCATAAGGCCATTCCGTACCAAGTGCTTGACGGCCAACTTTACCGACTCTGCAAGGACCACCAACTACGACAAGTCCTAACCGGCAGCCAGCCTACGACAATCTTCCAAGAATTACACAAGGGCAATGCTGGAGGCCATTTTTTTCACGACATCACTGTGAGAAAAATACTAGACGCGGGCTACTAGTGGCCAACTCAGCAGCAAGATATTGTTTGATACTGCCTGTTGTGCCATGAGTGCCAAATGACAGGACGCCTACCCAAGATAGTCTCCTCCAAGCTAGTAAACTTTGTAGCAAATGGTTAGGCCCGTATTGCGTATAGTACGCCTTTCCCAACAGCACTGTCCTGCTAGTCAGCCTTCAATGCTTTGACCCCGACCCGGTAGTTGTGAATGTCAACAAAGTCAAACTTCACTGAGTCCTAGACGATAACTCCCATGGAGATTTGTCTAGTCCACTCACTAGTAAATCAAAGATTCAGTCAACACTCGAATAGAATGAAGATGAGCCAAGCCCTTAGAAGCCGATCCCTGTAGCCTAGTTACAGTTGGTCGACCCGACTGGTCAACCCGACCGGTCAAACCCTAAAACCGCCGTCATATTTATGGACGCCGCTTTCACTTGTCCCATCTATTTTGAAATCAGAATCTAAAGGGCAGGTATTTGACACTATGGCCGCGCCCCTTCTTCCCCCTCTTGCATCTTTGCCATTTCCTTTAATTTCTCCTCCCCACAACTGCTACGCCGGGTTTCTCCTCCCTACAACGCATCGCCTTGTGCATTCTTAGCATGGGTCTTAGGAAGCCGCGAGTAGAAGGACAGCGTAGAGTAGTCAAGAGAGCTAATAGCCCGATTGTGGGAGCAGTAGACAAGGGTCGGGACAGTAGTAAATGGCCGCGCACATCAGTACTATTGCCGACAAAGCGCGAGGCATCTTCAAAGAAAGCACCGCCGTTTCTTTGTTTTTTTGTGTGTAGATTCCTAGCCGACCGATCGATGGCTAAAAGCAAGTCAACCGACCGCGGTCAATGTCATCTGTGGGCGTCCGTACCACTAGCTTAAGAGATTCCGATTCACACGAAAGAAGGGTTCTACAAAACCCTAGCTTTTCAGTCGATGCGCCCGATCCGCCAATGGCGGGAGTACGCGATCGACAACTTAGCCGAGGCACAATTTATCAAGTTGATTTGCGTCTCATAGTTCGTCACACTTGACTCGGACAACCCCCGACACGCACCCTGATCGAAGAGTTTGTCAACGCCGCGGTCGTTGACACGAAAACCAAGAAGATTATGGCCCGTGTGCGAAATCAATTAGTCACCATCGACCCGACTGTCGTCCACCAAGTGTTGAAGCTCCCATTCGACATCTTTATGGAACCAATTCCGCCTGAGTAGTACCCACTAGGTCCACTAGAGGAGTATACAGCCGTCGGCAAGACTGCCGAAGGCTTCAGCATCTGCCACTGCAAACCCGAACATCACAAGTGACTGACAGCGTTCATTCAAGGCCTCGGGTTCAAACGCAAGACGACCTACATCAGCACCGAAATGTTCGACGTCCTATGCACCGTCAAGTTCTTTATCAACCGGGAGACGCAATGGAAGTGGCAACATGGATGTTCAAGTGGATCGCGATCGACATCAAGACAATGCAGACCCAGAAGACCACAATTTGCCCTTCGGCCAAGGTAGTGGACTTATTCCTTGACTCTCATTTTCCTAGCACTGAACTAGGGTAAGGACACATTATGATTGCCGAGCAGAGCACAAACGACAGACGTCGTCAGTCCGAGAACTCCGAAAACAAGTCCTGCAGACCCGACTATATACTCGTCTAGGGCGGTGTCGGGTAGAGAGGGTTTTGCTCTGGGAAAACGCGGGGTTTCTAGCTGCAACTAGTTTGAATTCAAGGTATGGGGAAATATGATAGTGTAATTTATTGTTTATACCATTAAAAACCCAAATCTATGTTTTATTTTGCAAAATAGCAAACCGTGTAAAGGCTTAAACCTTTAAAAACACTGTCAGCATTCAAATGAATGCCACAGACACATACTTGCTCCAAATCAAGTGTGCTATAACTTTCTGGAAAGCTAACACAAAGCTACACAATCTGTAAAAATTTCAAGAGAAAATGATTTACCATTCAATATTTATAGCGTGCTGAAGTTGAGACTCCAAATATTCACGGCAGCTGTACATCTCTCCACTTCGGGACGCATATCATCTTCATAAAAGCTCCAAATACATGATTCCATAATTTTTTAGAAAGCTAACATCACCATCTACGTTGCCTGTAAATCTTAGCTTAAAATATCATACTGTCCGTTTTCTATACTTCGTCAAAAATGGAACTTCTATATTGAGCGGCAGTTTCACACCCTCAAACTTCTACAAGAATAACTTTCACGTCCTAACTCCAAAACAAGAGTTTAATAGCTTTTTAGAAAGCTATCAACATAACACATGTGCTCACAAAATTTCAAAACTAATCGATCATTATACAAATTTCTACAAGAGTTTAAAGCGACTGCCTTTGAATTTCGACGGCACTAAACCCTCTTTCACTTCTCAAGGCATAACTTTCTCATACTAACTCCAAATGACAAGCGCCACACACCATTGGAATCACAACAAGAAGAGGAACGTGCTCTCAAAATTTCATTGAAATCCGAGCTATACACAGTAAGTCACTTGTCCTCAAACACACGGCACAAAACTAAAAAACTAAAACATGAACACAAGAAGAATGAGGTTCGGGAGAAGAAGGCCCCCCTTATCAAGCCACAAGGGGGAACACATCAGCCCATACCTAGCCACATGGGCACCCTAAAACTAATTGGGTGACCCAAAAGTCTCCCATACCTCTATCCATTCGCTTATTTTAATGATAAACTCACAAAAAACTAAAAGAAAGGTAAAACAATCTTCACCTTTCTTTTCAACAACTATCAAAACTCAAATTAAATATCAAAACTCATTCTAAGAAGATAAATGTAAAGTTTGACTCTTATTAGTCAAAACACAAGGCAATTAAAACCTTGTAGAGATTATGAATCAATTCATAATCTTTCTCAAATATTCCCTATTCATTTCTTCTTTAAATGAGATATCTTAAAACTCATCAAAATAACAATACTATAAGTTTTTACACTATATGCGCATTTGCATCGCGACATTCACCCCCTCTAAACCTGCACATCCTCCGGTATGTGCCAAACTCAGTCATCTTCTTGATCATCTTCACTCCCGAGTTGATCTTCATTAATTTCTTCATCTTCATCAACTTCGTGATCTTGCAATGCAGGCAATATTACATTTAAGTCTTCTTCATTAAATCTTCCATCTCTCCGTCGAAAAGCTTTGATCCGTTTGCCCGCCACTGGTATCCTACAGGGAGTACCATCTAATTCTCGAAGTGAATAAGTGGCGTTATCATGCACTTTTATTACCACATAAGGTCCAAACCACCGTTTAGCAAACTTCCTCAGTGTACTGTGTTGATGCTCCAAAGTGCTATCAAACACTAAAACCCAATCCCCTTCTTCAATATTTTTGGTCCTCAACCGATGAGTTCTATCAAATCTCTCCTTATTGCTCAGTCTCGCAGCTTTAAGTTTTTCTAATGCCATTTGTTGATCCTCGGGTAATTTTCCAAGCTGTCTAATACGGAGCTCTAAGAGTTTTTCTCGTGTAATACCATCTTCCCATGACAAAAATACCCATGTAGGAATAGACTCCTCAACAGGCATTAAAGGTTTTTGTCCATACATAAGCTCCACAGGCATGTAACCAGTAACAGTGCTATGGGTAGTTCTGTCAGCCCATAAAGCAAATGGAAGTAACTTAGGCCAGAACTTTAGTTTCCCTTTGCAAGCCTTAACCAATGCTTGAACAATGGGTGGATGACCTCTCTCAATCTTTCCATTAGCCTCAGGATTATATGCAGTTGTTAGCCTTAACTGCACACCGTATCGGTTGAAAAATTCTCTTGCTTCAGCTGCATCCAATTCTCCTCTGTCAGCCCTCATCTTGCCAATGCTCCCATATCGACTGAAAATATCTTCAAGTATAAATTTGCAAATCCCCTCCGTTGCTTTGGTTCGAAGAGCTCTACCTTCAACAAAGTTTGAGAGCTCTTCTCTTGCCAAAACAAGATATTTCATACCCCAAAGTCCAAGTGGCATTGCAACTAAGTCAATCATCCATTGAAAATGGATGGCAAGAGGATAAGTGGGATGTAGTTCATCCCTAAACCTCACTTTAGATTGCAATTGACAAACAACACATGAAGCCACAAATTCTTCAACATCTTTATATAATCCTTTCCACCAATAACGCTCTTTGATTTTAGTATAAGTGGCCCAAATTCCTCTATGACCGGCCCAAAGTGTATCATGAAATTCTTTAAGAACTTGGGTTTTAGTCTCAGAATCGTCCACTACTCTCAATGGCATACCATCACCCCTTTTTGCCCTCTTCCAGAGAAAACCATCTCGCAAAAGATAATCATAAGCACGATGTCTAATATCCTTGAAAGTCTTCTCTGACCAATCTTTATGTCTCTTTAAAGTGCTCAAATAAAAGCCAATATCTTTCAATCTTCCTTCATATAATTCTGCTTTAAATGGCAAGACTTCATCGCTTGAATTTTCTCCATTTGTAATTGATATATATACTTCATCAGAAAATTCTTCACTTCCTTCAAACGCCATCATTTCTTCTTCGTGAAAATACCGGGCTCTTGATAACATATCTGCCACTGGATTTTTGTTACCAGCAATATGTATCAATACCGGATTAAGTGATTTGATGTAGGCTATCCAACGTAGCATCGCAATATCAGGTGAAGAACAATTTGCT
Source organism: Pohlia nutans (assembly GCA_022496805.1). NCBI lineage: Eukaryota > Viridiplantae > Streptophyta > Bryopsida > Bryales > Mniaceae > Pohlia > Pohlia nutans. Next base: position 2,908,469 of record CM040106.1, on the reverse strand, counting down.
ATCATACCAAGTAAAGGCAAACAATCGGTCTCCAACACCATATTTGCTCCTATCAAATAATTTCTATCTGCTTTAAGAGCAGTAAGTGCACCCCATAGTTCTCTCTTCACTTGTGGATATGCTCTTTGACGCTCTGTGAGAATTCTTGCCCCAAATCTTATAGCAAATCGTCTCCCTTCTGCATCATCTTGTCCCACAGCCCAACCAATAGCTATTGGACTAGTGTCAACTATCACAATCACCGGTCTTCCACATTCATAATCAACTTGCTTTAGAATTGGTGGTGACTTCAAAATATTTTTCAACCCGTCCATAGCTAAATCTTGATCATGTTCCCAAGAAAACTTGTTCCTCTTTCTCAATAATTTGTATAAAGGTTCAGACATATGTGCAAAATGTGGTATCCAAATTTGATAAAAGACACATGCTCCCAAAAACCTCCTTACTTCAGTAATGGTGCTACAAGCTTTCATTCTCCCGATAGCATCAACCTTCTCAGGATTATGTTTTCTTCCATACCACCCACATAAATGTCCAACTACCAAAATTTCATCAACTCCAAATTTTGACTTGTCAATCGAAAAAGTCAAGTTTACTTCTTCAAGTCTCTTCAAAATATTAGAAACATCATCAATATGTTCATTCACAAATATTCTGCAACCATTATCTTGAACACTCAAATTTTTATCATCCTCCTTGCAACCTTTGATAGGAATATCATCAACAAAAGGTATAGTCTTTTCAGGCACGAACTCTCGTAAAATTTGATTCATAGCATTTTGCATGTGTGCTACCGAATTAGTAGCACCTTGAGGCAAGGTACACATTCGTACAAGTCCAAGAGGAGTCTTCATGGTTGTCAAATCTCTACTTTCATTGGCTAGCTGAAACTGATCATAACCAGAGTACAAGTCCCCTATAGAATAAATTGCATGCCCAGCAAATGCCTCAGCTACTTCATCAACAATAGGTCCAGATCCTTTGTTTCTGATTGTCACTTTATTAGCCGGTTGCATATCTTGAATAAATCTCAAAGCTCCTGATTTCTTTGGTACAGTAAACCAACGATTCGAATACGGAGCCATAGAAGGTTCAAGTATACCCATTTGCATCTTTTCTTTCAATAACCCTACCAATTTCGGAAGCAATGCCCGAGGTACTGGTATAGGCTTCAAATCCCATGGCACATGTGGTACCGTGAAAATCACCATAGGTGCAACCACACTAGGATGCACACACCCAATCTCATCTGATGAAGAAGCAAAGGCTTTACTATGTTTGAGAAGCATGTCTTGAAACTTCTTCTTCTCTGGTTCAGTCAAGAATTCACCCCCTCCAATCTTCATATTTGCGAGTGTCTCTTTTGTAAATTTGTGTCCAATATTTCTTACTTCTCTCAAACCAGGTTCCTTCTCTGCTTCTTTGATATGCTCATCAAAATCAGATGGTAACTGAGTTGCTACTGGTTTAACCTTCTTTGCCACTGTCTTATACTTTGTATGTACCATCACTTCATGCTTCAATCCATAACTGTTACAAACATCAAAACTTGTAACTGCTTTCAATACTTCATCATATAATGCCCGTGAATGAACTTCAATTATAGCATCATAAATATCACCATTGATCTCACTCTCTTGCAACTTCTTCAAAACATGGAGTACATCATCTCCAAAACCTTCTTCTTCAAACACTCCATTCATATATTCATCATCCAATAATGCCTTCACTTTTTTTAATTTCTTTTCTGCTTTTTTAACAAGCCTTTTGCAAATAGGGTCCAAATCTTTAATACCCTTAAAACTCAAAAATCCACACTCCGTCACACTCACAAAACCACAATCAATATTTTGTACATTTGGGGACATAGTAATTTCAGATGCATCTGCACCCGTGGATCCCCGAACTCCACGTGTGCATTTTAGAAATCCTGAAAGTCTTCACCAGATCTTAGAGGTGCATCTCTAAGCTGCATTCTGTTTCTTTCATGATCAGGTCTCACCGTTAAAAATTGCAGAGACCTCTTGCCATCACGACTTCGAATACGTGCATAATGAGACCCATCATCCAAGACCTTGGTCTCCATTCTAGTTACTGTGATATATGGTTGTCCAAGTATTATAGGATATGTCCCATAGTTTTGAACAAAAAAGTTTTGCTCAACTTCAACATCGCCAATTTTTGCACATACAGCCGGACAAGCCCCATATAATTCTCCTCTTCCATTGTTTGCAGCCCTCATGACCCAACCGTGATGAGTATCAATCGGCCACTTGCCTTTCTCATAAATTCTCCTTGACATGATATTTATTTCAGAGCCATGGTCCACAAGTGCCAAGATAGAATCATCCAACTCACCAAGTCTCACTCGTGTCTCCGTAGTGGCCCTTGCCCAAAATGGTTGATAATAATTCAACTTTCCTCCTCTTTCACGATCAATTTCATCAACAATTCCACAATCAAAGACATTTGCCTCCACCTCAAATCTTTCTTCATATGCCACCTCAGTAGTCATTCCATCCACCATTTCTTTTCCCTCATCTTGAGTTAGTATGGAATGGGCTTCTTTCTTTGAGCTCTTCACTTCCATCAACTCATATCCCTTCATGCTCAAACCTTCAATAGAATGCTCAGTTTTGGTAACATCTCTTTTGATGTCAATCATACATTCTGCAGCAAACATCTTCAAAATATCATCTTCTTCTTCATCAGTAAGATAATCCTTTATCTCTTCAGTTTGATCTTTCTGCTCTTCTAATGCCTCGATATTCATGTTCATAATCTTCTCTTCATCACCCTTCGCATCACACATCATATTAAATACTTGCCCGATTTCAATCTCCTCATCCTTTGTCATATGAGTATCCAATGCATGCATCATGACTGTCTCAGCTGTCATTTGCCTTTTTCTCTTGATAACATCAATGATAAGGTCATGAAAATCTTTCTTGGCAATACCAAGAGCCTCTCTCAATGTAAACTCAATCTTGGCATCCAAAACCCTCTCCTCCAATATCCCCTTCATGTCAATAGAAGTCTCGATATCAGATTGAAGCTTGTAAGCTGGCCCTTTAGTTTTACCTTTGCCAGAATCTTCCTTCTCTTTGTCCTTCTTGCTGGTGCTTGAATCTTCCCATATCTTCTCTGGAAGTGGTGCATCTCCAGGATGATTAATAGAAGGTGATTTCTCAGGCCTTTGGCGTGTGTGAAAACCAGGTCCATCACCCTTTGCAGCCTCTTTAAGCCCTTGATTTTTCTTCTTTAATGTTGGCTCATCAGCATCATCTTCTTCTGCAGGTCTACCCCGTTTTACTTCAACAGATGCATCATGATTCTCAATGTCATTTTGCACCTCACCCAAAAATGCTTTGATGCTAACTGCATCAACAGGATCCTCCCAACCAGTTGCCTTTCTGATAGCTTGTGCTCCTCTGATCATAATCTCTCTTGCTGGAGTAGAAGAGGCCTCAATAGTATGATGGTCCACCTCAATATGATATGACTCAACTCCCTTAGCACGCAAAGCACTCGACTTCCCCCTCTTCTCATCCATTATTTTCTTCATTCCACCTTTGCCAAAATTAGTGTCCATAGGCAGGTCAGTGGATGCATCACGAATCCTCCCATCCTTGAAAGAAACTATACCTTCTTTAAGTGCACCATCATAATCAGTGCAACCACGAAGAGTGTGGTCTATGACATCACACCAGATGCATCTCTTCACAAATGACTTTGCACCATCTGATGATTGAGAAGAACTTGCTCCTCGTGCCTTCTTCAATTCACTCATCTCCACCCTCAAATCTCTGATACCTTTGATAAGCTCTTCAATACTGTCTTCTTCAACTCTCTTGCTTGTTTTTGATGTCTCACCAAGAGTTGTAGGAGCCAATGATAATTTTGGAGCCCTTGGAACCATCATGGGGTTTGCATCAGTCCGTGAAATAATACCTCTAGACCTCACCCGTCGTTGTTTGGCCACAAGAGTCACCGTTTCTTCCACCCTCCTCCAATCATTAGTAAAACCACCTTCAGTGGTCCTATCCCCAAGAAGCAAGAGGAGTCTATCCTCTAATGCATCATCGGCTGCCTGCAAAAACATCTCTGCCTTTCTTGTATCAAGAAGGCGCCTTTCTGCTAAAGGCAACTGATTATATTTCTTCTCAAATTCTCTGAGCAGCTCATTTGGGCCCATATCATTCCCGGGTTGTTGCTCCACCCAATCAAGGAAAGACCTCTTAGTCATCCTCTCCGTATCTTCATCAAAATACTCATCCCTCAATCTCTCATCAAATGTAGCCCATGAAGTCACATACACATCTTCCCGAATTTCTTGCACCCTCTCACGAATTTCGGGAACCACAGCCAAGTCAAAAGTCAACATCATACGATCCTCAGATACTTGATGCACTTCCATTTCACAAACATATACCCTCAAAAAGTTTGTGATATTCTTCCCATCAAATCTCCCAATTTTGTCCACAACACCCTTCAATGCTTTGGTAGCCTCATGCCCACCAGAGTTTGCTCTATGATGCTCCATATACAGGGCCAATGCCCCCAAAATATTCTCCATATTCATTTGGCCCCCTCCGGAAGCCCCATCATGATCCCCCGTCATTCTTTAACTAAAACTAATTGCCCCAAAGCGTCTCTCAGTGGAAGCACCAAATGTCGGGTAGAGAGGGTTTTGCTCTGGGAAAACGCGGGGTTTCTAGCTGCAACTAGTTTGAATTCAAGGTATGGGGAAATATGATAGTGTAATTTATTGTTTATACCATTAAAAACCCAAATCTATGTTTTATTTTGCAAAATAGCAAACCGTGTAAAGGCTTAAACCTTTAAAAACACTGTCAGCATTCAAATGAATGCCACAGACACATACTTGCTCCAAATCAAGTGTGCTATAACTTTCTGGAAAGCTAACACAAAGCTACACAATCTGTAAAAATTTCAAGAGAAAATGATTTACCATTCAATATTTATAGCGTGCTGAAGTTGAGACTCCAAATATTCACGGCAGCTGTACATCTCTCCACTTCGGGACGCATATCATCTTCATAAAAGCTCCAAATACATGATTCCATAATTTTTTAGAAAGCTAACATCACCATCTACGTTGCCTGTAAATCTTAGCTTAAAATATCATACTGTCCGTTTTCTATACTTCGTCAAAAATGGAACTTCTATATTGAGCGGCAGTTTCACACCCTCAAACTTCTACAAGAATAACTTTCACGTCCTAACTCCAAAACAAGAGTTTAATAGCTTTTTAGAAAGCTATCAACATAACACATGTGCTCACAAAATTTCAAAACTAATCGATCATTATACAAATTTCTACAAGAGTTTAAAGCGACTGCCTTTGAATTTCGACGGCACTAAACCCTCTTTCACTTCTCAAGGCATAACTTTCTCATACTAACTCCAAATGACAAGCGCCACACACCATTGGAATCACAACAAGAAGAGGAACGTGCTCTCAAAATTTCATTGAAATCCGAGCTATACACAGTAAGTCACTTGTCCTCAAACACACGGCACAAAACTAAAAAACTAAAACATGAACACAAGAAGAATGAGGTTCGGGAGAAGAAGGCCCCCCTTATCAAGCCACAAGGGGGAACACATCAGCCCATACCTAGCCACATGGGCACCCTAAAACTAATTGGGTGACCCAAAAGTCTCCCATACCTCTATCCATTCGCTTATTTTAATGATAAACTCACAAAAAACTAAAAGAAAGGTAAAACAATCTTCACCTTTCTTTTCAACAACTATCAAAACTCAAATTAAATATCAAAACTCATTCTAAGAAGATAAATGTAAAGTTTGACTCTTATTAGTCAAAACACAAGGCAATTAAAACCTTGTAGAGATTATGAATCAATTCATAATCTTTCTCAAATATTCCCTATTCATTTCTTCTTTAAATGAGATATCTTAAAACTCATCAAAATAACAATACTATAAGTTTTTACACTATATGCGCATTTGCATCGCGACAGCGGACTCGGAGCCGATTCAGGGTTGAAGGCCCCCATCACGATTCCCCTCAGGTCGACTAGGGCGAAACCTCGACTGCCCAGCCCCGGGATAGTAAGTCACTCCCGGCACGACAACACCCGCGGTCGACACCCTCCCATGTCGCTCCCGCTTGCGTTGTTCAGGGTAGTAGTTTAGGCTACCTTGCACGCGCACAACGCAAGCGGGAGCGAAATTTGACACCGCCGCTAGCCAAGCGTGGTCGCCTCGTCCCATTGAGCGCCCTTGCAACCCCATCAAGTCGACCTGACCACATCAGATAGCGATGCTGGGTCAACTCCACCGCCGCGAGTTTTGACCCCAAGTGGAGCCCTCTTTCTCGAAACCTCTCCACCATCCTTGGCTTACGTGGAGCCACTCAACCTCGACGCAGTCTACAACCCGGCGCCGTCCGGAGAATTTTTCCAGCCACCGCATGTACCACCACAGCCCCGACCCTCGACGTCACCCATGGTCAATCAACCACAACTCGACTCACGACAAATACGAGCCCCGATGTTGTCCACGACCTAGCGCCAGCAAATGAGCGACTTACGAGGGGCAGTTACTCGACTCAAAGATGACGGCTCCAAAGTGGACAGTCTTTTATAAGAGACTATTCAATCAAAGGAAGCCCTCCAAGTCAAGCTCAACCGCACCCGAGTGGAGGGCAATTGACTTGCCAGCAATTCCTCGATTATCAAACTACGGGTCGACACCCTCTATGGGACCATCCAACGCAAGGATACTGTGCTGGCAAACATGCGCACCACACTCGCGAACATCAGCCACGAGAAGAGCAAGAGCGAGCACACGATAGCCAAGCTAACGATCGACCTGAGAGCCAACCGACAGGAGGCGCAAAGTCAGCAGAGCAAGTTTGTGGTCGCCCGCAATCAACTTGAGACGGTACGAGCTGAGGCAGCAGCGGTCCAAACTCAGTCTTCAGCAAGCTCGGGAAAAGGTAGTCCACTCCAACAACCGACTCGAATTGTTGTTGAAGGACAACCAGGAGAAGGCTTCACATTTCATAGCGATAGAGCTTATCCTCCACAAACTTCAAGCGCGCAAGTACCGTCTCCTTGTGAAGGCCAGAAACCAAATCAAGATTCTCCTCCACACCCTCAGCACCGATCGCAACCAGCTCAACCTGTACCGCCGGCAACTCGTCCAACTCCTGCTGGACTACCCCGGCTTAGAGATCCGACGAGTCGACGAAGAAAAAGAAGAAGATACGAGCCAGCGCGAACCCGACCATTCACTCTGGGAGAACCAGTCGACTGACGTCGACTGAATACCGATGTCAAGCTGAGTGAAGACGACTCCGCGGACGACAGCGAGTCAATCAATGAAGACGAGAACAAAGACCAACAGAAGGAGGAATAGCAGGCACCACCGGACGAACCACAAGACAAATAGCGGCAACAACCACCAGCATAGCAGCAACCACCCACCGAAGAGGAGCGACAGCCTCTTCTACAGCACAAGCAAGGCGAGCAGCATCCAGCACTCGATCAGACGACGGCAGCAAGAACACTGACAACAGTCGACACTCGAGTGGACTCACCTACCACATTCTCTTCACCACCGTAGTCCCTCTACTTCAACTTTATAGAGATGCCTTCAGGAATCACCTCCCCTATCATGACCCTGGACTCCAATGACATCAATCGGTGACAAGCCGACAACAGTAAGGGTCGCTACTCGCAGACGCCTCAACCACGGGTAATTTTGTCACTCCTCGTGACGATTATCCCTAGTTGCCTACCGGGCTAGACTAAAGTCCACAAGAGTGTATTTAGCTCAAAGGGAGGGCAATGTTAACCAAATATTCGTTAAATATTCCCTTAGGCTAAGTGTAGGCTAGTCTATACCCAGTAGGTATAGACCCGGCTGGCTATACCCGGTACTACAGGCTGGTACTGGCTGGTCGACCCGACTGACCCGGTCGACCCGGTCTCACACTATTGTCTGACCAGTCTCTTATATGTACTTTCCCTCTCTTTGAAAGACGTGTTGCTATACATTTTGTACATCTTCTTACTGGCAGCCTCAGTTGTACTTCTTTCTTGTCTTAACTTTCGTATGTGTTCGAGTATGCTAGCCTACTGTGTCAGGAGTGTTATTTCCTGCACTTGCATTGCTTATTTTGTTTGAATCCTGGCTAGTTGCAGTAGTCAGTGAGTTGTAAAGAAGTCGGCTTGTAAGCATACTGGTGTTACTCCTAGTCAACAGGGCATTCTTCTTCATCAAAACCTCTCTAACACTACTAGAAAATCCAACTAATCTGTTGATTCAGTCACGTTGACTAGGACACTTTTCTGTTGATCTGAACAAAAAATTGACCAAATCAACAGAAAAGTGTCCCGGTCAACGCGACCGAATCAGCAGATTAGTTGGATTTTCTAGTAGTGTAACTACTCCTCTCAATCTCTACTTGCTAGTCTAAAGTCGAGTGTTATTGCGAGAAGTAGTCTTATTAGCTTGTAAGGTCGATTCCTAGAAAACCACCTTTATAAAGATTCATCTTGGCACCGGGTCCAAGAGCCCCAGGTCAAAATTTTGCAAATCTTCAGAGTGTCCTGTGTTTCAGGACTTTGCAGAGTACAAGAGTTATGTTTAAGTTCAAGACGTGCTCTTTCTCCTGTATTCTCTCCATCTCTGCGAAGGATGCATCCAAGGGGGGCTTTTGTTCTACTCTTGGATTGTCGGTTACTTTCAAGGATTTCAACAAGAAGAGTTTTGTTGCCCGCCTGATGAGCACGTCTATGTGGGCTGAGCTGAATCCATGCTTGTGTTTGAATTCGACCCATGTCACTCAATGTACGTCGTCGTTGACCTTGAGTCTCTCGGGCGATTTATTATTCAGCCACCAAACAGCGGAATTCTTCACCTTCTTTCTATCCGTTGAGTCCTTCAAGCTACAACAGTGTTTGCTTTCGGACCGAGTATTCCCCAAATACACTTTGGGAACCGCATTGGACTCCATTGAACCGTATCCAGCTCCCCTTGGATTGTCAGGCCAGCAATAATTTTCTGCACGAACTCGAGGAGTGAGTCGGTTCCTAAGCCACGCAGATACTTGAACGTAAATGCCTTGGTCAGTTTTTAAACCCACTTGTCTTTAGAATTTTCCATTATTATATTTCTAGTGTCGCGGTTTACAAAGTCGCCTGTCTCATACCACTGAAATGCGTTGTGGATGCCCTTGTACAACTCGTCCGATCCAGTAATGACCAAGAACTCACCTTAGTACTCCTTGGAGGTCTTGTTCACATGTAAAGAAGTCATAGTATTCAAAGTCTCCACAAACAGCTTTTTCTTGAAATTCCTGCAACACGCCATCGTGCCAATAGTCAATTGACCATTGGTTCAAGTGACATGCAATCTGAATGCAAATTTGACATGAATATATGGCACAATGCTATTCAAATGTACAATGCCAGCGCACCTTGCAGATCTTCCATTCTTAAGACCTTGGTTTGCCGAGATCCTTTGGATCCAATCTTCTATAATTGATCTACAGATCATCTCCATCTCCCTTAAGGTCAGCCTCATGCTGAGTAAGCCAAGTTGTGAATGGTCTAGCTTGGAACAAATCCTCTCAATCTGAGAAATACAGATTAGCCAACATCCTGGAGTTTTTTGCAACCTATAGAATTGTGAATGTGTTAACCGTAAATTTGGAGTTACCGGTAGGTCTACCGGTCTGAGTTTTACCCCGGTAATTTTCCAAGTTACCTAGCAAGTAGATCTAGGAAACACTTTTATACCGATTTGACCTAACTGTCAGATCTGGTTCTACTGTGGTATAAAAGCAATAGAGCCAAACTCATTGGCACGCCACATTTTCCAAGATATTGATTTCTTGCTTGAAGTATTTTTTCTGATTTTTTGCCTACCGAGTAGTTTTCTATCTGTATTTGCACACTTTGATCAGTATGTATTTCTTTGGTTTGAGATTACCGACCTAGTTCTAAATGCTTTCTCATTGAATTTCCTTTAACTTCCCCTCCTTGGTAGCTAATATAACCTCCGGTATTGATTACCGAGTAGGTTTTCACAAGGAAGAGCTACCATTTTGCGACCATCTAAGGTTCAAATTCTAGAAATCGTTTGCTTAAACTCTGTGATTGATTAGTATCTGTGTGACGCCGCGCCTTTTACAAAATCCTTCTTACCAAGATCATTAGTTGTCATTTTAGTCCGGTTATCCCCATTCAAATACATTAGACTTTCCCATGGCCCGACGCCACACTTGATCTGTCGGTCCACGGCCCGAGTTCGACCTCGAGGCAATCACGGCTTCTAACGCTCGCATTCACCGCAGCGTACAAGATCTGCTACCATCACCAATGTTTTGAGCTCCCTCAACAGCCACTCATCCGACGCGATCGCCTCAACCTTTGCTCATGGCGGACGAATTGCCAACCCCGCAGGAACTTCAAACCGCACGACATTTGCACTTGTCCACTGTGCAGCACCCGTCTTCCGACTCAGTACTCCTCAACCCAGCAGCTACTGGGGAAGACGTACACCTGACAGACGAAGAACGCAAACAGTTTCGTTCCTAGGCGTTTCTTCAATGTTCGACAATCCAGGACCAACTTCAACAACTACCACACGAAGACGCAACGGATCAAGAACTCGATGCTGTTGTCAAACCTCGTTTATTCAAAAACGGGCAATTAGGGTTTGTAGGGCAGTAAGGGGTAGCCCCGGCCGCCATGAATGGGAGAAGTAGCAATCATGATGGCCTCTTTATTTATTTGGAGAGAGTGGTGCTCTCGCGCGCGCCTTAAGTGTTCGCTACGGAACTTGGAATGGCGGCGGACCGGACGGGAAACCGGTTGGCAAACCGGATGTCGGGAGACGGGCCTCTTCTAGTCCCGGCCACGATACGGGATATGAATTGGGCCACCTAAATTGGGCGGCTCACTATTCATTTCTCCCCGGTTCCTCCAGCCCTCCGCGTACACCCATTTTTACATTTCCGGAGAGTGCTAGGGTTTCCATTGCGCGACCAGAGGGAGAAAGCAGTAAGCGATTAGTATTTGAGGATTTGAGCGCCCGGGAATGAGGGAAATTGAGCGCCCGGGGAGAACAGTAGCGCGAGGTTAGAATTGGGGAGTAGCGAGCTCTCGGACAGTGAGCGCCGCAGTTTCAAGCGGAGTTTGCGGAAGGGAGTGAGTGCGCAACCAGGAAGAGAGGCGCGAGGGCTCCGGGAGGTCAGGCGCACACCATGGAAGCGGAAGGGAAAGCGTCCGGAGAGAGAAGCGCGTGGTTTGCAGGAGAGAGAGAGGGCGCACCTAGAGAAGAGGCTGTGCCATTCCCGGAGGAGTAAAGGAGAGCGTCCGGAGTCCATAGCCATGGCGCGCAGGGAGACCGGATCCAAGATTCCCGAGAAGAGGATTTGTTCGGACATCCCGCAGCACGAGGGAGATTTTGACAAGCTGCTCAAGGATCTCGAGAAGATGGGGTGTTTGGGGCTCTTCGGGAAAGTGTGGGATTTGCAGGATGCCCGGATGCTAGAAGAAATTGAGGGCGGGGCTATGCTGGAAGCTTTCCGGACGACCATCCGGGCGAAGTACAGGAGCTGGACTCGGGTGTTGTGGTGGGCTGTGTACAACTTCCCGGACACGAACGAGGATTTGGAACCGGGTAGCAAGGGCGACACGGATTGGGTGCAGGCGCGCTTTATCTACCTCTCGGAGAAGGACGGGTTCAAGGTGGAAGATTGCAGGGAGCCCCGAGAGCAACGGCTGCTCCTGTACGTGGTACCAATTCTCAACCCGGAGAAGCCCACCACCCGCACAGATACGCTGGCCCGGGGCATCTTCTCCGCTCTTCTCCGGAAGAAGAAGATCAACTGGGCAATCTTAGTGCACAAGAACACTTAGAAGTGGGCCCGGAACCTCAACAACAAGAAGGGTTGTCCGCTGGCCCCGTTTCTATACCACTTGTATGAGAAGGAGGGGTGCATCACGGAGGAATAACGGAAGACGTTGGAGATCCCTCCCATTCCAGGACTGAGGAGTCGGGCCAAGAAGAAGATGGCTCTTTCGGTTGGAGGAGCGGGTACCAGCGGGGCCGGATCCTTGCTGCGACCGGATGAGAGAAGGATGGCTCCACCGGCACCTCAACCGGACTGGAGCAGCTTCCGAGAGGAGCGCAAGAAGGAGAGGGAAGAACTGGTGCGACCGGGTGGAGCCAGTGCGACCCCGGAACAGAGGACGAAGAGGAGGGAAGACCGCTCGGAGGAAGGCCAACCGGGTGCTGTCAGGCCGCGGCTGGAGAGAAGGAAGGACCTGGAAGCAGGCCGACCGGGTGGGGCAGGGACTCAGCAGGAGTTGAGGACCAAGCGAAGGGAGGACCTAGAGGAAGATCAAGACGAGAAGGAATCACTCCAGCCGAAGCTGATCCAGAAGAAGACGAGGAATCCGGCAGCAGGTGCTAAACCGGATGGGGGAAGTTCTTTCCAAACGCAGCCTCCGGTGGAGCCAGTGGTGGAGTCCGGACCAGCACAGGAGACGGGTTGTCTTCAAGCACAGCCCCACGAGCAGCCGGAAGCAGGTTCCAGACCGATGGAGGAAGATCCTGCCCCGGTGATTCCACAAGAATGACTGGCAGAGGAGAACCAACCGGAGGAAGGGGGTCCGTCTCAAATGCGACCTCAGGGCCTGAAGAGGAAGTTGGTCCTCACGGCCGAGGAGGATGAGGACCCGGAAGGTCAGGAGACCACGCCTCGGAAGGAGAAGTGGCCGGCCCGGAGGAAGACAACTCCCCTGAACAAGCGTCCCAAAGAGGTAGGGGACGACGGGGAGGAATCCGGAGATGACGGAGTCCACGAGCAGGGACTGCCAGCGAGGGAAGATCCGGCCGAGGAGACAGGACCGTCCGGAGGTACACAAGAGGAGAGGGAGGCCCTGCTCAAGGTGGAGAACATCCTCCTGACAACCCAAATTGCCCTAGACATGGTCACAGAGCAGTACACCCCGGTTTTCACCGCGCTACGGGAGGCACGTACCCTCCTCCAGACAGACGACACGTTGAAGTACCCGGCGCGAATCCGGAAGCTCCAGAGGAAACTCCTCAGGAGCCGGGAGAAGGAGAGCGAGTCGGCCGCCCTCTTGCAGGGTCAGGAGGAGGAGTTCCGGGTACTGGCAGAGCATATGACAAGAGAGAGTTCCTTCGACGAGGAACCGGATGAGGAGGAGGCCACCAACCAGGGTGAGAGGGTAGGTTCTGGGGATGGGCTGCAGGGTGTGTTTAATATGTTTGCAGATGCTCCTCAGGCGGGTGAGATCGATCGGTTGATGAGGATGGGGAGCTCAACGCAGGAGCATACCTCCAGGCCCGTGATGGAGGTGGAACCAATCTACATGGTCAGACCCAGAGGAGTGAGCCCAGAGGAGGTCCGAGGTCTGAGTGAAGGCATGGAGGCGATGGGCATCCAACCGGACAGGGCGGAAAGGCAAGAGGGTGGGCCAGGAGGTCACTCAGACGACCAGCAAGGACGCGCGCAAGTGGGCAAGCCAACCGGGGGACAAAAGGTGGGACCACAGGTGGAGCAGCCGGCGGCGCACGAAGTACGAGGAGATCGGCCGGCGGACCCGATCGTGGTGGGGAGCCCGGAAGATGAGGAGGGGCAACCAATGGACGACCAGTAGCTGCTCGGGACCACCGGGGGTCCAGAATCAGTGGCCCGGACTTAGTGGATCCAGCCACTTAGAATAGGACCTTTTGAGTAGGTAGATTAGAAGACTTTTTGGTGTAAATGACTTCTAGGGTTTTGATGTTAGTGGCGGCTTAGGATAGGAATTGAGCCGTGGAGGAAGCTCCCCAGATTTCCGGATCCCGGGAATATAGGATCTGAGGATTTCCCGGATCCGTGCGTTTGGGGTTGGCTTTTTATCAAGGAATGTTCTTCATTCCTTGGGTCTTTTTTTGTACCATTTTTTCGTGTAAATGAGTAGAAGCGCATATTCCTTTCACAAACTTTGTGTGTGTGTGTGTGTGTATATGTGTGTTTGCTTGTGTTATTGCCCGGAACAGTGGCGCAACTAGTCCCTTGGTAATCGGATGGATTAGCCGGGCTCGGGCGTAGAGTTAGTTAACAGACCGGGTAGAAGATTTGGAAGAGTTAGGATCGTTTGAATGTGAGGTTTTCTATGTCCGATTGCAGGAGATAACCCGGGTTAGTGGCTGAGGGAACAAGAGGGGGTACTCCGGTTCTCTCAGAACTCCTGGACGCGTAGTACGGTAGAAGTGCCAACATCCGAGTAGATCTTGCAATTGTAGAGTACGGGAAAGCTAGAGTAAAACGAGTCGTGAGGAATTCAATCTCTTCCGAACACCCCGGATACAGTCCATTCCGGTTAACAAGTCGTTGTAGTATTTTGGAGACAAGAGGGAAACGGGGTTGTGCTTGTGTGGCCGGCTGTGGATTTGGGATAAGTCCATAGTTGAAGAGCAATCCGGGGAGTACCCGGACTAGGGAGTTGAGTTTGGAGAACCAAGAGGTGGTGCATCCCCTGTCACGGAAATCAGTAGGGGAGGGTGTGACTTTAAATCCAGCATCCTTAAAAATGCAAATGGAGAACCCTTTGAAGGAAAACAAAGGTTAAGGGGAAACCGGATATAGTAGCTGGGTTAGACCGGGTAGAGTAGGGTTGGTTAAGTTTCCAACCCGGACAGAAACCGGATCTAGCTGTAGCCGGGTCATTCAGTAGGGAAGATCCGGTTTTAGTACGGAAAAAAGGAAGTTAGTTGGTGACCGGAAGAGAGCAGTCACCAATCCGGGTTCATTTCCGGAAACTTCCCCCTTCACAGAGTCTCCGCGGAACGATATCCTGGAAATCACCTCTACGAGCATTCTTAGTACGAAAAAGTGAGCTCTAGGGGAATAACCGGTACCACGTGCTACGACAGCTGCTCTAGAACCAACACCTCCACAGGACCTCGATTTAGGTGCGTCTCGGTTACAACTTCTATATTTACGTTTACACCAGTTTCGACAAGATCAAGGACGTGCCCCATCGATGCATCACACAGTTCGACGACAACCGATTACAGGACATCAACACCCGGTGCAACAACAATTTTTTGGATTTCATCCTCCACAACACCACTATCAGGTTCGTCCGAGAGCCCCTATTCGGTTTTGCACATTCTGTGGCCATATTGACCACTCCTCCATTTTCTGTCTATACAACTAACCACAATCTCGCCGCATTGTGGCTCCGGGAGTACCGACCTCAACCTACTGACCTATCGGCGACATAAGCGTTCCTAATCCGCATGCCGGTCGATATCCTACGCCTACCGCCCAGAAAGCGGTACCGTATCCCAAATACAAAACCGGTAAGTGCCCCGAAACACATTGCTATAAATTTAAATCAGCTATTAGATTAGATGGCAAAACTGAAACGATGGTTCAACTGGAATTGTTTGGTAATTCTCTCACAGAGAAAGAGTCGACCAGGTTTGCATATCATAGACGAATACATCCTACCAATACATTGCAAGAGGTGTTTACCGCATTCAAAAGGCGCTACCGTACCATCAAGACGGACAACCAAATGTACATCCAATTTCGTACAATCAATCAACAACCGCAGGTATCTGTTGATGACTACGCCGAACGTCTCTAGCAACTGGCGGAAAATCTAACAGTGCCCCCAGCTGATATGTTCATGTTGCGCAATTTCCCCGCTGGCTTATTGGAATACTTGCAGGTAGCCACGGTAGGACTTCAACGACAGAGATTCTCCAAAGCAGTGGACTCGGCACGCAGTGCGGAAGAAGGCTTACCCAAATCTCGGCACTCGACACTTCCATCGACTGGTTCCGGAGACAATCCCTGATGTAACCTCAAATGTACCGGATGCAAACGTATGGGCCACGAATGGGGAACGTGTTACCCACATCCGGCAAGTGACTATGGGAAGAAATCTGACACGGCTTTTGTACATCAAATCTAAACTCAGCCAACACCGACTCTGGTAAGTACCGAAAAACCGCCGTAATTCTTGTGTTGGACCCCCGGTACAATGGTTCCATGCAATGTATGTGGCTCACTAGAAGACCCGCGACATCGTTGTCCACTTCTAAAGGATGAGGATGTTAAAAAAGTCATTCAAAACAAACTACTCGCAAACCCGGGATCCTCGGTAGTCATTACCGACGTCCATACGGTTGATGTCTCTCACGTCGGCCCTCGCACCCGGAGTTAAACGTAGCGTTTGGACCCGGTAGTACCGGAAAATCCTGCACCAACTACCGAAGCACCTCGCACCACTGAGACGTTCGATTGGCAAGCAAAAGAGCAACTGCGCAAAGAAATGATACAGACCGTAAATGAACTGCAAGGCCTCTCACCCTTGGAGCCACCAACACCTCACATCATTCTAACTTCTCCAGATAGCACCATGAACATCTGCGAAACCATTCTTCAATAAATCGAATCACAAACAATACAGGTCAGTCTCAAAAACTTTATGACTATTGCACTGAGCATCACCGAACATATCCACCGTCGTCTGGGTCAAAAAGCTCAGTCCTCCATCCCGGTTATCGAGACAACCACCATGGCAGTCCATTCGGTAGTTGCGATCGACCGCCACATGCCGATTATCTCAGCAAAAATTGGAAATCACCAATTACATGATGTTCCGCTGGACGGAGGATCGAGAGTCAATGTCATCACCGAAACCAAGCGACGCAGACTTGGACTACCGACCCCAACTCCGGCACCTTTTAAATTAAGAATGGCGGACAGTTCCCTCGTCCAACAGCTCCGCTCGCTTAGAGACATCAAGATCTTCATTCACGGTATTCCCTATATCATTATTCTCACCGTCATTTCTTGTAAGGATGTCAATTTGGCATATACGCTCTTGCTCGATAGACCATGGTTTAGGATCGCTAGAGTAGTCTTCGATTGGGCTAACGACCACATACAGATCATGGGTAATGGTACCATCCGAACGGTGCGGATCAACCATGAATTAGGCTTTGAAGCCACGACTCCCAATGCTCTCGTCTGCTACAACTACGTGGAAGGCCGTACCGATGAAGAAGAAATCATCCTACTTGAGGCCGAGGAGTTCCTCCACCCCATAGGAACATTGGCAATCGACGACCTCTGCCAGGTAAGCACTACCGTGCTCACTTTACCAGCCATAACCCATACGGAATGCAGCATGCCAGTCGATGAAATACCGATCTGGGAGAAGGTAAAAACCATTTTGGTAGTAAAATGGTCTCAAACGGAGGAAGACCAGCTACGGGACCTCAACCTCAGTACCGGTAACGACCCCAACATTATTCGTATCGATACTTCCGTTCCAGATTCCCTCCTACCAAAGGCCGAAGAATTATTCCACGCATTCAAAGACTTCTTTGCATGGTCATACCATGATTTACGTGGTATCCCTGAACACATTGCTCAACACAAGATTGAACTCAACACCAGCATCCCCCCAATCCATCAGGTACACTACCGAATGAATCCCAATTATGCCGCAGCTGTAAAAACCGATCTTGACAAACTTTTGCAGGCCGAATTTATAGAACCAGTCGACCATGCCACATGGTTATGACCAATCGCCGTGGTACCAAAGACGAACGGCAAACTTTGTGTGGATTTCAGGCGTCTCAACAAAGCAACCAAGAAGGATCCATATCCACTACCATTTACCAACAAAGTCCTTGACTCGGTAGCAGGCCACGAAATGTACTCCTTCCTCGACGGCTTCTCAGGATATCACCAAATCAAGATTGCAACCGAGGATCGACACAAGACGGCATTCATTACCGACTAGGGTGCCTTTGTTTGGGTAGTAATGCCGTTTGGTTTGAAGAACGCTCCGCCGACGTACCAGCGCGCAGTCAACCAAGCTTTCAAAGAATATCTCGGTGATTTCATGAAACTCTTCCTTGACAACTTCAGCGTTTATAGTACTACCAAGACGCACCTCGACAAACTTCGAAAGTGTTTCACGAAATGCCGTGAGTTCTTTATAAGTCTCAATCCCGAAAAATGATGTCTTTTAGTTCAATGTGGTGTTATTCTTAGATATGTTGTCCGCCCCGAGGGCAAGTTCCCTAAGAAAATCGAGGCTCTCGTCACAATGCCTTGCCCTCGCAACATCAAGGACATCCAGGTCTTCAACGGACTAGTCCAATTCAACAGATGTTTTATCCGTGATTACGCCCGAATTATGGCACCAATCACTTTGTTGACAAGAAAAGATGAACCATTCACTTGGACTACCGAAAGATGAACCATTCACTTGGACTACCAAGCATTTTCCGTGATCAAAAAGCGTTCTGTCAACGCTCCTATCCTTGTCGCAGTCAATTGAAAGCTCAAATTTCACATTCATACGGATATTGCAGTCAGCACTATGCTGGCACAAAACCCTACCGAACAAATCGACTAGCCCATCGTCTACGCATCTCGACTACTGAGCCGCGCAGAGAAGAATTACAAGACTACCAAGCGTGAAGCTTTAGCTATGGTATACGCCATCAACAAATTTTGACACTACCTCTTCGGTAACAGGTTCGTGTTTTACGTAGACCACATGGCATTGATCTATTTGGTGAACAAAACTCAGGTTTCCGGACATATTGCTCGATGGTTATTATTGTTTCTGGAATTTGACTTCACCGTCGTTTACAAACCGGGCAAGACACACGGTATTGCCGACGCACTTTCTCAGAACACGGTAGCCAAACTGGCAACCGGTATTACCGATGCCACGTCCAACTCCCAATTGTTCAGCATACAACCGGAGTGGCTCACCACTGTCCACGACTACCTCAAAACCGGAACTTTCCCTTCCGACAGGAGTATGGAGCACAAGAAAAGGTTACCCTACCAAGCCCTCCTATTGCAGTTAATCGATGGCACCTTGTATCGGCAAAGCAAAAAAAAATCTTTACAAAAGGTCATCTCCGACGACCAAATCACATTGGTTATCCGGTAGCTTCATCACCGCAACTCGGGAGGACACTTCTCTACCGAGATTACCACTTGGAAAATCCTCGACGCAGGCTATTGGTGGCCATCCCTGCATAGAGACGTTTTCGAATATTGTCGGAGTTGCGACGAGTGTCAACGCGTCGGTGGACTCAAGAAGGCCGTGACCGGTAAATTACTTACCACCATACCGACGGAACTTTTATGAAATGGAGACTTGATTTTGTGGGCCCTCTCAAACGCACAGTCATCGGCAACCGATACATTTTAGTAGCCAAGGACTACGCCATCAAATGGGTTGAAGCGGTTGCACTCCGCGATAACACTGCCAAGGACACGGAAAAATTCATGTATGACAACATCCTCACCCGTTTTGTTTGCCTACTCCACTTTGTTAGCGACCAAGGCATACATTTCAACAACAAGGTCATTTACGCCCTTATAGAGCACTTCCTACTGCGCCACACCACATCCACCACATACTACCCTCATAGAAATGGTCAAGCCGAATTCACCAACAAGGTGATTGTCTAACTCCTCCAGAAATTGGTTGTTAGTTTGGATAATTGTATGGAGATGACTGATACCAGCCACACGCCAGCAGAGCTGCTTAATCAGGGAAAAAAAGGGGTAGGACA
Source organism: Pohlia nutans (assembly GCA_022496805.1). NCBI lineage: Eukaryota > Viridiplantae > Streptophyta > Bryopsida > Bryales > Mniaceae > Pohlia > Pohlia nutans. Next base: position 2,888,819 of record CM040106.1, on the reverse strand, counting down.
GAGGTTATGTGATCAAGTTGGGTCTAGTCTGAGAGTAGGCTTGGATGTGTAAGTACTCCAGTTCCAAGATATGCCATAGTTCCCCCAGGGTAATATATATTTGTGTACATACATATACGCTGGGTCACTTTAACATTCGGTCTTGAACTACCTTGGCATACTTGGGCTCCTTGGAAGTTAGACAAGGTCGGAGAAGAATACACTATTACTGAGGCAGTTAGTTGATTAAGTGGGAGCACTGAACCAAGTGAGAGTCAGTTCCTAGACGTCCTTGGTGCTCTTGGATAGTGCGTGTTTTGAAGACAGAAAGGTTGAGGGTAAGTGAGTTTGACTTTTGCACATGGAGACGGAGCTCAGAGCAAGGACAGCTTGGTACAAGGAGTAGTTAGAGAGCAGGAATACTCTTCCTAAGTACTTACATTAGAGTTAGCCAAACAGATAGAAGACATGGTACCCCAGTCTTCCAAGTTAGATAGCAGCAGAATAGGATCAGTAGTTGAGACAGAACAGTAGAGACAGAGAATGCAATAACATGCGTTTATTTCAAGGATGTAATAGTAGATTTGTACAATACAGAGGCTAAGTCCGCAGAACTATGTTAAACAAAGGATTTGAACCCATGCATTATATAAAAGCACAGCCATGGAGTTGTTGTTTAACAATGAGTATGCAAGGAGTGACTTCCTGGTGTAAAAACCCGAGCATAACAAAATACTCATAAGTCTCAAAAACCAAGAAGTGTCTCATCCCTATCGTACAACTACTCTTATACTTAAGCCTGGTGCGCTATCTAAGCTAATCACTGCCAGTTCTACCGTCCTCCTATCTCCTTGTCCTCCGTGGCGGCCGTGTGTCTAAGTCCGGTAACATTTTGCCCTCCTTTGCAGAGTGCAGTTCGTCTCGGATTGCTATTAGTGGCGCGATCGGCGGGCGGCAGGTCGGCGGTCGGGGCAAGTCTCGTTTCGTGGTACCTGTGCGTGGCGTCTTTGAGGTGCTTGGTCACCGTACAGAGCGGCTATGGCTGCAATTACACCTCGGTGCATAAGGTTATGCTTGGTTTTAGAGGTGTACGCATGTTGATACACATCAAACACAGTCTTGCCCAATTGCTTGTTGCAAGCAGAGCATTGGACATTGTCTGCCTCAAGGTTAGTGTAATAGGCAGCTAAGTCTGGGTTGGAGGCAAAATATTTTTTGACCTCCTCAATTGCTAACCCATACTCCTTGTCTCCATCACTATCATCACTAACCTCGGCCTCCATGTCATGTTCATCTTCAAGTTTTTGCAATACAAGTTTGTGTTCCTTGAAAGGTTTAGGTTTGGCAGGTACCGATGAAGAAGGCTCATCCGGCGCATCTTGGGTTTTCGGTGCAGCGGGGCTTGGCAAAGCTGGGACAACTGCCGGCAGGCGTGGTGATGAGTGTGGCGTCTCGTCCACGTTTGTGGGTGCTTCCGAGATGTGAACTCGCTCTGTCAGATTGCCCTGCTCTTGGAAGACAGAGAGTAAGGTAAGGGAAGTTACCTCGTCTTGGGGTGCTTGGGCTGGCTGAATTGCTTGTGGCGAATCACTGGGAGGCGAGCTGTGATCCTAGCTAGCTGTTGCCAGGGACATGGCGTCCATGTCCATGAAGTCCATCCCCATTCCGTCTCAGTTGGGCTCGGATTGCTCCAAGTCCAGATCTACAAGCGCATTGTCTTCGCATGTCTCCAAGAATTCTTGGGGCGGAACTGCTGTAGTTGGCGGATTCGCCCAAAGAATTCTGTATGCATTCGTGGCCATGACTCGAGCAGCATGATGGGCCCAATTTACCTTATTGGCCTTACAATTCTGCCTTGCATTGTCGACTTCTACTCGCAGCTGCTGTATCCATGGGCGCCATGGATTGAGAACTGGTGCGTTATGCCAATGTCTCATTTAGCGTTCTGCACCTCGCCAGGACTTCAGCATTCTGCTGCTCCAGTCGTTGAGCTCTCTCTATTGCCAAGGTCTGCTCCTTTGTCATCGCGTCCACCGGCTCCTGCGTTGTGGACAGCTCTACTTCCAAGTTTGTGAATTGGTTCCTAAAGTTGGCGATGGTCTCATTGGCCTCGATCAACAGGTGATGGAATTCATCACGCGCGTCGTCCACAGCTTTTTTGGCGCGTGCATGGGTAGCTTGGAATCCCTAGGCTGCCTTGCGCTTCGTATGTTCTTCTATCTCCTGGTGCTGCGTCCTGAGCGTCATACGATCCTGCTCGGTCAAGTCAACAAAATGGAGCATTTGCTCCACACACGCGACTATCGCAGTGCTCTGCTCATGGAATTGGGCGGCGTGAAGTCTCCAGTCTTTGTTAGTTTCCCCCCCACCCCAAATGCGTGGCATTGTCCCTCACGCGTGGCCTCTTGCTTGGTCCTGGGCGGCGGGGTCTATTGGTGCTGCTGCGGTTGCCTGGTCCCTCTGGACATCCAAAAATGTGCCCATACGAGGTGGCCGGTTGTGTTCCTTGTGGAAGGCCAAGAATTGGAGAATGTACTGCCTAAGAAACGGCCCAATGGGGCTCTCGTAATCACGCGTTCTACGGTGTCCACGCAGCTGGAGACGGAAATTATCATCTAGGAGAACACCCCAGTTGATTTTCTCCCCTTGATCGGCCAATAATAAAACACTAAGGTGCCTCGGCTTAGTACTATTATAGTCATTCAGGAAGAAGATATGACTGAGAATACCACGCATTCTAGCAAACCATGGTTCGTTCATTATGGCCCCCAGAGCGTAGACATCGTACCTGCCGTCCGGCTTTGGCTGTAGATCCTTGGCCACCTCCTCGACATTGGACTTTGGAGTGGCGTACTCAGCATTTCACTCCGTGACCCCCGTACCATCCCAGCCAAAAAACTGGTGCAGGTACCGCTATGAGTATAGCACCAGCACGCCATCCATGACGCCCAAGGGATTTTCCTCGTCCTCACTACAATTTGCCACGGACTTCAAGAATGCCTCACAGCGTGCGATGTCCACGGTCGTCGTCAAACGCATCCAATATCTGATAAGATTGGTGCGGGTCAGCCAGGCGCCATCAGGTTTCCGCTTTTATTCCCGCACCATGCGCGGAAGGAAGATTCTCTTGTGCTCGTTACTGGCATCAATGGCGTCTAGGATTTCCAAGGATACTAGAAAGAAAAATGCGAGGTGTATCAAAAGAGAAGTGAAGATTTCTGAGAAGAAAGACGCCTGGAAGAGGGCTTGGAAACTTAGAATGAAATGGCAGAAGAGAGACAGGGGAGCAAAAAGGCATAATGCATAAGTCCTGAAGTTGTGGTGGTGGCGTGGGATGACATGAGGGCCAGGAGATGGTTTTGGCGGCTGATATAGGCTTTTGAAAGCCTAGCGTAGAATGTGGCAGCGCTCTCCTATTGATGTGGGGCTTATCATGGAAGTTGAGTGTCCAATTATCATGGCATTCATGGTGTCCATGGCACATACTGGGATGTGTGTGATTTACGGCTGCTTAGAGGCTGATTAGATCAATGATGTCGACTGCCTCATGTCCCTGATGTCCATGATATCCATGTATATGGCATGGCTCGCTCAGGATTACTTGGAAGTTCAGATTATTGTTGTTAAGTGTCCAATGATTTTCATGACCTCCCTGTTGATTAGGCTCGTACATTTGGTCTAGGTAGTCTAGGACTACTTGGAGGTGGCTTACGTGGACTTGACGAAGGACTGTCTCCATGGCCTCCTGGTTGTCCATGGAGTCCTGAGAGTCCTTGGAGTTTCCTGGGTTGTCCACGGTGTCCTTGGAGTCCTCGAAGTCCGCTTGTTGTGCTGTGATTTTTTCCTCGGCTGCCAAGGTTTCATGTAACTGTCCCAGAGTCATGGTACGAGACACGTCCGGGGATGCAGCGTGGTAATGTATGAGTTTTTCTGAATTGACAATTGTTGCCTGTTTGTCATACTTGTCATTGTTTAACAAGAGCATGGTATTATTTGGTAAAACTAATTGGACTCAATATAGCCCATGCCAGATAGACTCAAACTTGGTTTTTCTTGATTTTTAGATCTTTTGGACAACAGAGAACTTGGTCGCCCTTTTGAAATGTTCGCACTGGCAAGGAGGCTTAGAAGTATTTTGCACTAAGTTTTTGTTTGTCCGGAATATTTTTATAGCGAATGCTCGGAGTTCTTCGAGATGATGGATGTCTTAGATGCGAGCTGCTAACACTCGGTGCGGCGTATAATCTCTTGGTTGTATGGATTCGAACGTAGAAGCAATGTATACTGTGGGTAACAAGGGTTGGGTTCCATAAACCATTTCAAATGGACTGAGTTGCGTGGCTATCTTGGTAGCAATACGGTATGCCCATAAGGCGGCTGGGAGCCAATCGTCCCAGTCAGCTTGGTTGGCATGGATGAACCGCCTCAACATATTGGTCTGTGTTTTGGTTGTTGACTCCGCTTGGCCATTTCCCTGTGGATAGTAAACTGTGCTAGTTCTATGCTTGATGATGTGCTTTTCCATGAAATCCTCGATCACTGAGTTAACAAAGTGAGTACCTTGATCCGAGACAATTTCCAGTGAACACCCAAAACGTGTGATGATGTTGTCATATATGAATGTTGCCGTGACTACCGCGGTGTTGTTGCGGAGCGGTTTTGCTTCCACCCACTTGGTAGTATAATCCGTGGCGACCAAGATGAATTTATAACCTCGGCGAGTTGCAACTCATATGGTACCCACAAAATCTAGTCCCCAATGTTGAAACGGTCCCAACGGAGGCATTGACTTCAGGGGAACCTTGCCTTGATACTGAAAATTCGTGGTAGATACTTGGCAAGTATGGCAATTCTTGATGTAGGCATAGACGTCTTTGTGGAGTGTAGGCCACTAGTACTTCGCGGATAAAATATTTTTTATCATGGTGTCCGAGCCTTGGTGTCCTCCTGCTGGGCCGTCATGGAGATGGGTTATGATCCCTCGCTATTCCTCGGTAGGTACACATAGTCGGGTTTTTTGGTCAGGGCCGCGGTGGTAAAGGTGTCCCTATATGACAGTGTATGGCAAGGTGGTGCGTACAAAGCTAATTTCTCTGGTGCCTGTGAGGTCAGCAGGAACGTCACCTTTTGTTAAGTAATGGATGATATCAGTCGTCCAATCTTTGACTCCTTAGACATCCACGGTGGCAGCTAGGATGTATGGTTTTTTGTTAGGATGGTCATAACTGGTCCGGTAATGATGTTGGCATTCTTGGACATCCACAGTGGCAGCTTGGATGTATGGTTCATTGAATGAGGCATGTATGCCTTCCTCGGTGGTATTGGTGTCCCTGGATAAGTAATCAGCGACTATGTGCCGCTTACTTGGAATGTATACTACCTCAAAGTCGTATTCTAAAATTATCATAATCCACCTATCTACTCTTCCCGTGACCAACGGTTGGTTCACTAAATATGAAAGACTATGATGGTCAACCATGAAACGAAACTTATTCCCCAAGAGATAATGGCAGAATTTTTTAACAACTTAAATCATTGCCAAGGCTTCCCTTTTTGTCGTGGAGTAGTTTTGTTCTGCCTGGTTTAATAGAGGGCTTGCGTATGCCACGGGTTCCTCATGTTTGCCGCTGACATTCTGGGCCAGCATGACTCCCACGGCAATATTGGAGGCATCCGTGTGTACATGGGATGGCTTGGACCAATCAGGGTCAATGAGTATGGGTGCATTGGAGTATGCTTCCTTGATTTTGTCCAAGGCGTCTTGGGCTGCGGGCGTCCAATCTTGGGAGTAGGTATACTTGGCATGGTTCAACGCAGTGATGGGCGCGGTGATGTGTGCCAGTTTCTCGATGTAAATCCTGTTGATCTGGAATAAACCGAGGAGGCGTTGTACTCCCTTTTGGTCCTTTGGAGGCGTGATGTCCAAGACATCCTTGATTTTTGCTACGTCATGGAGCTTGCCATATTTTCAAACTAAATATCCAAGGATGACCCCTGCAAAGAAGAGAAACATGCATTTATCGGCATTTAGGCTGACATTGTTGGCTCGGTAGGCATGGAATATTTGTCTCAGGTGAGTTACGTGGTCCTTCATCCGTCCATACACAGTTCTGTCATCCAAATAAATTCGGAAGAATTGTTTCAAGTGTAGCTGAAAAATTAACTCCATCACTCATTGGAACGTCATGGGTGCTTTTTTGGTTCCAAATGGCATTCTCTCAAACTGGTACGGCCCCCATTCTCTTGAAAAAGCTATTTTTTTTTTGACTTGTTCTGCCATGGCTACTTGGTAGTATCCAGAAAAACAGTCTAGGAATGAGTACATCTCATGGCCGACGACTTCGTCTATGATCTCTCCCATGTATGGCAATGGATAGTCGTCTTCCTTAGTAGCCGCGTTTAGTTTGCGAAAATCAACACAAATACGTAGTGTTCCATTCTTTTAGGGAATGATCACCATAAGAGACAACCAAGGAGCTGAGTCTACCGGTGATATGAATTAGGCCTGCAATAGCTTGACCAATTCTGCCTTGGTCCTCGTCGCTAATTTAGATTCATTCTACAGCGCCGCTGCTGTACAGGGGTGGCATTTGGTACCAGGTCAATAATATGTTCAGCCAAGGTCTGTGGTATACCTTTGAGGACCTCGTGACTCCATGCAAAGATGTCGTGGTATTCATGGAACAAGAATATAGTAGCTTGTTTAATGGAATTGGGAGCATCCGCGTTAATCCTGATGTATTTGGGATCGACTATCGTTCCAAGATTCACCAATTCCACTCTATCCTTGGCGCTATGGGTCCATCCATTCACTACTTCTTTCTGAAGAGCAAGTGATGCTGGAGTGCTGTTGACGGTAACTGATTCGCGGACTTCTTTGGAAAATCGTGGCGGAAGGTCCACCTTCTCGGGATCACTGACCAAACTGGCCAGATGAATTTCTGCTAACGGTATGAGTTCTGGGTTGGCATCGAAAACCAGAGCTTCTTATTCTTGGAAAAGGCCTTTTACCCAATTGGTCCCCGTCGAGTGACGAATTTGATTGGATTTTGCACGCGTGATGCATCCATCCACTGGGATAACCACGATTTTTCCTTGGCAGTGTATGCGAATCTGGTTGCGTGACCAGTCATAGATAGCATACATGTCTTCGAGCCATGGTCGTCCAAGTATCACTGGAAAATTACTATTGTCAGGCATGTCAATGATAACAAACGTGGCCGGCGTGGACACTCCATGTGTGGTAATGGCTATCATGGCAAGTATTCCTAAAAGAGTCACTGGGTTGTCATTAGCCATCTGGAGTATAAACTTGGCAGTTTTTGGAGGGGGCAGTCCCAAGTGTTTTCGTAAATGATTTCTCATCACGTTGACACCTGAACCGCCATCCACCAATACATTGGTTAGCTCATGTTTTCCTAGTTTCAAATGTATCACCATGGCATCAGGGACTAGCGTGGTGGCATTGACTTCAATGACTGCAGGGTCTAACGTAGTGTCAGTCATGGTAGCCCGTTGCATGTATTGCTGCAATTCACGACTTAATTTCAACACCTTGGAAAGAGTTATTGTGACGTTTGTCTCGTCTAGTATTTGTTGTATTCCTCGGTCCACTGTGGAAATTTCCAGTCCCTTCTGTAGGTCCGTCCTTATATTGTGGAGTCTCTCCCAATGGTTTGTTGGGAAAGGCTTCCGATGTTCTACCACGTGTTCTGCTGGGGTGGACTTGGACCATGTGGTTACCACGGCAACGCTAATGGTAGAGACATTCATCTCAGTTCCATGGACTTCGGTGAGTGTTACTCCACCCCTTGTGTTGGGTGCTGGGATTTTTTGGTTATCCATGGGAGGAAAAGGACGTTGGCTGGGATCTGCAGATGGATTTGTTTGTGCCCATCGTTGCCTCAGTATTGGGCTCTGACTCCTCATGTGATGTAATGACCCACACTCCCACCAGGCATCATTTCTCCCTGGTTGGAAAGCATCAACGTTAATTTCCTCGGCGTACATGGCAGCAGTGGTGGTTCTTGGTCGCCGGTTGTCTTCAGGGCGAGGGTTGCCTGTTGCAAACCAACATCGCCCATTATGGGCCTTCCCACACGTTTCACAAGGCACTGGTGCTGGTCTGGCATCAGCACGTATAGTGGGCAGGGGCAGCAGGGGAGCCTGGGTTTTGTTTAATGCTCCTAACTCTCTGCTGATGTCATTGGCCGCGGTAAGTATGTCATGTAAGGTTTTTACACCCCTAATGACAATTCCCTGTTGTATCCATGTTAGTAGTCCCTTTTTGAACCACTCACACAAATAATCCTCCTCTGGATGTTGACTTAGTTTATCAATTAATTGCTTGAATCTATCATAGAATTTGTCTACGGGTTTGTTGCTATCTAGGGTAATACTACCTAACTCTCGTAGTATCTCAGAACTTGTTTTTAGTTTACAAAATTTATGGAGGAAGCTTTGTTCCATATCTTCCCAACTGGCATGCGGGTGTTCTGTCTCGAAATCTATATACCAATTGATATGGTTTTCTAGGAGTGTAGTCCCAAAGATGTTTTGTAAATCCAAGGAACTAAAGATGCCATTGGTACGAGCGACGACTTTAATTCGTCGTATGTGCCAGTCAGGGTGTCCAGATTTGTCGAACATTGGGTAAGGTATTTTGGGAAACTTGGTTGATCTATCCATGTCGCCCTCGCTCTGTAATGTAGCAACGGTGCGATTTTCTAGAAGAAGCGTGGTAGACCTAAGGGGCCCATTGGTACTTCCGAGGCTTGTGGTGTCGTATGGACAACCTCGTCTGTGGTAGTGTTATGGAGAGCTTGGTATTGCATGCTTAACATTTCCAGTTTTGCATTCGTGGCATCATTTTTGGCAGCTAAATCCATCATTTGGTACTTTAGGAATTCTAATAATTCCTTGGTAGGATCAGGGTCATCTTGTTGTATAGTTTCCTCTACATCATTAATTCTTTCCATTGCAGCCTTCAGTGGAGGCATGGTGAAATCACGGCATGTATAGTTGTCTTGGTATTTTTAGAATGTCTCAGTATTCCATCCCCAGCATAGTCGCCAAAATGTTAGTCTAGGTGATTGTAAGGAGATGACTGAGACCAACAACCTGCCTGCAGAGCTGCTTAATCAAGAAAGACAAGGATTAGGACAAAGGTTATGTGATCAAGTTAAGCCTAGTCAGAGAGTAGTCTTGGATGTGTAAGTACTCCAGTTCCAAGACGTGCCATAGTTCCCCCAGGGTAATATATATTTGTGTACATACATATACGCTGGGTCACTTTAACATTTGGTCTTGAACTGCCTTGGCGTACTTGGGCTCCTTGGAAGTTAGACAAGGTCGGAGAAGAATACACTATTACTGAGGCAGTTAGTTGATTAAGTGGGAGCACTGAACCAAGTGAGAGTCAGTTCCTAGACGTCCTTGGTGCTCTTGGATAGTGCGTGTTGTGAAGACAGAAAGGCAGAGGGTAAGTGAGTTTGACTTTTGCACATGGAGACGGAGCTCAGAGCAAGGACAGCTTGGTACAAGGAATAGTTAGAGAGCAGGAATACTCTTCCTAAGTACTTACATTAGAGTTAGCCAAACAGATAGAAGACATGGTACCCCAGTCTTCCAAGTTAGATAGCAGCAGAATAGGATCAGTAGTTGAGACAGAACAGTAGAGACAGAGAATGCAATAACATGCGTTTATTTCAAGGATGTAATAGTAGATTTGTACAATACAGAGGCTAAGTCCGCAGAACTATGTTAAACAAAGGATTTGAACCCATGCATTACATAAAAGCACAGCCATGGAGTTGTTGTTTAACAATGAGTATGCAAGGAGTGACTTCCTGGTGTAAAAACCCGAGCATAACAAAATACTCATAAGTCTCAAAAACCAAGAAGTGTCTTATCCCTATCGTACAACTACTCTTATACTTAAGCCTGGTGCGCTATCTAAGCTAATCACGAGCGCGTCTACTATGCGAGCGGTGAGCGGAGAGCGGAAAAAAAGTGAGCCAAGAGCACAAATTTGGGATCATAATTTATAAATAGAATATTTTTTACAAATTTTATGAGTATTTTTAGAATATTCAAATATTCTAAAGAATGTTCATCTATTTATAGAAAATAATACTGACCTATGACCGTGGGCTGAATCGTTAGGTGTCCTCAAAGTTGTGAGTGAACACATCCACTTGTTTGGAAGTTGATGCAATAAATACAAAACTTTAACATGTGACAAAATGTTATATAATAATAGATAGAAGAAACTTTATATTGCTAAGATAGCTAGATAAGCCTGAAACATAAATGGCATGTCATTGGACTCCATTGAATATGCTATGGGATATTTCTATAGTGATTCCTACTTTTCAGCGAAAGGGTGAGTCAAGATCCCACTTTCAAGGACCAGTTTGACTTCGTTGAAGCTGAACATTGGCGCGTGGATGAACATGTCAACCCAGGGATCGAGAAAGCCAGCCTCTGCTGCGGATTTGGGCGGCCAGCATTTCGCCTGACGACCTTCCCTTCTCTTTTTCCAGGATACCTATACGCATCTGCAGGTACGGGCACCGTGTTCAGATTTGCGTGAGGCTTTGTTGTGGAAAAGAGCCTTCTTGGAGAGACAGGCACTTTCAGCGGTAGTTGGAACCCTGCAGCTGCAAGGACAAGGATCTCACTTTCCTTAAGATTTTCTCCATGCTTCACTAGCCAGACATCAGGGATGGTGGGCCTCTCTTGCTGCCTAGAGTACAGAACTATCCACTTCCGCCCTGAACCTTTGACACACCTCTCAATATCATCCGAGCAGAAGTAGAACTCCTCCGACACTTGTAAGTTCTTCCTAGTGTTGTGCCATAGACCGGTGTACGTAGGCGCGAGGGTAGGTTTAGCACCCCTCACGATTCTCTCCGAACACTTCTTAGGAACAGCTCTTTGGGCCCAACAACTTTTACCTGAATTATTTGCAAACCGAGCAATGTGCCACTCCTTCACGTTAACTCTGGTCTCTTCAATACAAGTGACGTGCCGAATCTGTCCTTGACTACGTGGAGAAGGAACTGCGTCTTCGGGTTGTAGTGAAGAAGGTGCAACTTCGTGTACATTGGATTCATCCTCTTCAGAAATTACTGACATGTGAGCGGTTCGTTCCTTGGTTTTCCTACCATAGCCACGAGGATGCGAGAAGTTCACCTTATCTGGCATGTGTGGTTCATCATCAGTTCCACGTGGCAAATCCAACCTGCGCTTCATGGAGCCAAGCACTTCCTCTCCAGCAATGTGAGGATCACGTGTACAGATCTTGTCCGCCCCAGGCATGTCGAGCATGGGGTCCTTGAGGACCTTGGGGTCACTTGTCTTTTGAGCCCTACGCTCAGCCATGCGAAGCTTGAGCTCTTGTTTGCTTGGTCTAGTTCCCCCTACATCGCCCTTCAAATACTGGTAGTAATTGACGACTTGCAGAAAAGCCCGGATGTAGTCATCCACAAGAGCATCATAAACATCACCACCGTTGTTGCCGGACGCTTGAAGCCACTTGTTGTGGACAGTCTCTGCAAGATTGCAAGACGGCATCTCCGCGAGTTTGTCCTCTGAGAACCTCTACAGAAGTCATATGAAGAGAAGTTAGCCAAAATAGGTGGTTGGGTCCGACTTGCTACTTGTAGACTCGGGGGGTGCACTCTACATTATGTTTGACAATCACGTGCGCTCATGACCCCTTCTAAAAACCCCCTGTATACAAGAGGTTGTATGTCTAAAATACCTTTGTATACAAATGTATTCCGTTTTAAATATATGTTTAGTGTAAGTATATGTGAATATTTTTAGCTCTAAATGTGTTTATTGTATGTATACGTAATAGGGTAACGTTCAAATTAATATCCCTTCTGTGTACTCACGTATACTCGTACATGTTTAGTACAATGCATCCTCCGAGCTTGTAGACTGTAAGGGCATGGAGCATGCAACAAAGGACATATATACTCACCCCGGTCATAAATCCTCCCCATTGGCGATAACGGAAGTGCCAAAATGCTAGCCACAGCTCAAGTTTGCTCAAGGCTGACTCGATCACAACCCCGGCGGATACCCACCATGCTTTAAGTCCTTGATACAATCTCTCAGCCTCAGACATTGTATGAGCCTTCAGGTATTGGTGACACATCTGCTTGTGTTGGTCCCACAGATCTTCAGCAATGTATTTTTTAGTATGTTTCACCATGGATTGGATCCAGTGAAATTGACAAGTTCTCTCACGGTCGTCCATACGTTCCTCCTTGTTGCCGAATCCATAGACAACCCGGATGGCGTTCTAGTAGGCCTTGGCACTGTCTGCCATGAAGCCCTTGAAGTATGGCATGTCAACTCCATGTCGCTTGATCACGGCGTTGAGATTCTTCTTGAAGACCATGCGGGCTTCAATGTCCTCCGACTGCATGTTGCAGCAAGCAATAGTCATTACACAGCAATAAATGGAGTCATAGACATGGCAAGCCATCGTTGTCCACTACATCACCTGTTTCATGTGATCAAACATCAACCATGCCTTCTCAAGATCACCATTGGGTTGTATCCGCTTCACTAGGTCTACCCCACTGCCACGCCCACTTCAGACATCTTGAAGATGTATACCTTATCTAGCTCGGAACCTTGGCCAGGAAACATGTTCATTTGAACAAAAGCCCAAATGCCCAATTGCTAAGGCCTGACAGCCTTGTGATGTTGTCCATGACACCGTACCTCCTCAAGTACCAAAAGGTAACAACCTTATTTTGAATATTTGGTGAAGCCATGTCCTTGGCTCCTTGCATCAATCTAGCATCGGAACTAGTTCCTCAAAGCTCAATGTCTTGGACGGATCGTCCTCGGACCTCAACAAGAAGCCTCCAATAAGAGTCTTGCTTGCCTCCAATACCACTACATTCTTTGTTGCTTGCGGAGTCTTCTCAATCTAATCTTTGATCAGAATGTTGATTTCGACTTTGGTGTCCCTATAGTCACCAACCTTAATAGGATGCTCATGAGATCCAAGGTGGATGCAAACACAAGTTCTGTTATGCTTGTCGGACACATAGTAGATCTTTGCTCCACAAGTGGCCAGACAAGAGGGCGGTTCCTTATACACTTTGCACACCACGGTCGAACCTCTAGGAAGACCCTGGTCCACAACAAACGCCTGCAATGTGCATCCATCAAACTCAGTCTCGTTCACTTTATAGATGCGAAGTTTACGTCTGAGGTAGTCGCACTCTTTATTCTCACATCGCAGCTGCCCTACACAGCTGGAGAATCGAAATGAAGGACCCATGTCATTAGTAATGTTGGATGTGATGGTCTTGGTCCATACATGGCCATCGTAGCGTTTATCCATTCCTTGCATAGCCTTTGCTTGCGAACGAGAGGCAGATGCCTCAGCAGGAGGGTCGGTGTGCTTCATCGTGTGGTTTTGTGTCTTGGATTTTTACATGTTCATGGCTTTGTCAAGAATTGTGATCACATGATGAGTGATATTTTTTTTGGAAGATTGGTTCTAAAATATGTTCTACCCCGTAATATTTTCATAAGGTCGGGTCCGACCTATGATAATGCGAGTGTACTAATGCACTGTGGCGCCATTGATGCGTGTGTGCGATCAAGTGATGCGCTCGTAATGTGAGTAATGCGAGTGTACTAATGCGGGAGTAGCGCCAGTGATGCATGCCATAGCTCTTGAGCGTGCGAGTTTAGGACCAAGGTAAGGGGAGACTATAATCAAGGGTCGGGTCCGAAACTCCTTTCAAACACTGAGTTGTGCGAGTAATGCACCAAGCTGAGGGATGACAAGAATCATGGGTCGGGTTCGACACTCTATTTTTCCACTGAGTTGTACTTGTGATGAACCAAGCTAAGGGGAGACCTTAATCAAAGGTCGATTTTGTACTGGTCACTAAGCCACGAAGTTTTGCTTGTGATGCACCAGTAGTAGGAGACCATAATCAGTGTTCGATTCCAACCTCTCATTGAGGATGCTGAGATGTGCTTTTGACGCATGAGCTCTGGGAAGACCATAATCAGGGTTTGGGTCCGACTTCTCATTGAAGATGCTGAGTTGTGCGAGTGACGCACTAGATCTAGGGAGACCATAATGAATGGTTCGGGTCCGACCTCTCTCCTAGGGGGATATAATATTCCATTGGAATGGTGCTTTCAAGACCTTTCCAACGGTATATTACGCGCCCAAAACTGCCAAATATTGAGTTTGCAAACAGAAAAACAGTCCTGCGAGGTGTTGAAGGAAAAAAAGACATAGTCAATCATCCAGGAAATTTCTAGAAAATTGAGTGGTCGGGTCCGACACTCCATTTAGCCACTAAGTCTTGCTTGTGATTCACTAAGCTGAGGGATGCCATTATCAGGGGTTCGGGTCCGACACTCTATTTAGCCATTGAGTTTTGCTAGAGATTCATCATGCTGAGGGATGCCCATTATCATGGATTTGGGGCCGACACTACATTTTTCCACTGAGTAATTTGAGTGATGCACAATGCTGAGGGATGCCCATTATCAGGGGTTCGAGTCCGACCTCACAATTAGCGACTGTGTTTTGCAAGTGCTGCATGAGTTGTGCTAAGACCAAAATCAAGGGTTCAAGTCCGACCTCTCATTTAGCCACTGAGTTTGGTAGTGTTGCATGAGTTGAGGAATGCCATAATCAACGGTTCGGGTCCGACTGCTTGTTTAGCTACTGAGTATTGGTAATGTTCCATGAGCTGTGGGATGACAAAAATCAGGGTTCGGGTCCGACATTTCATTTAGCCATTGAAATGTGCAAGTGTTGCATGAGCTAAGGGATGCCCATAAACATGTGCTCGGGTCCGAAACTCCTTTTAGCCACTCAGTAATAAGAGTGATGCATGAATTCAGGGATGCTCATTATCATGGGTTCGGAGCCGACACTACATTTAGCCACTGAGTAATTTGAATGATGCATGAACTGAGGGATGCCCATTATTAGAGGTTTGGGTCCAATATTCCGTTTAGCCAACGAGTAATTTGAGTGATGCATGAGCTGTGGGATGCCCATTATCACAGGTTTGGATCGAACACTCTCTTTAGCCACTGAGTAATTTGAATGATGCATGAGCTGTGGGATGCCCATTATCAGAGGTTTGGGTCCAATACTCCGTTTAGCCATCGAGTAATTTGAGTGATGCATGAGCTGAGGAGTGCCTATTATCAAAGGTTTGGGTCCAACACTGCATTTAGACACTGAGTAATTTGAGTGATGCATGAACTAAGGAATAGTCCATCAAACCTTCGATTGGACCTAAGGTTTCCAAAGTATCATGTAGGTGAAGAAGTCATGGACGTTGCATCAAAGAAGGTCACTTCCAAGGGTAAGGCTGCATCCACTACTACTGGAGGAGACGCGGTGATGATTGATGCCCACATTGTCCCCCTACTTCTCTCTCAAAGTCGGGTGCAGCAACCGAGTCTCCCTACTTTATTACAGCCTGCACCTAGTGAGGGCATGGAGGGTGACAAGAAGTTGTTTGAGGCTATTCTAAAGCCCATGATATCTCTTGCAAAGGCTCCACCAATTCATCTTGCTCTTGTGCTATCTGCAAAGAAGCCAAAGAAAGCTGCTGCAGTGAAACGCCGTCGTGTGGAGGACCCTCAGTAAGTGTCGCTTACTGCTTCTATTCATCTGTAATCTTTGTTGTATTTTGATCATTTTTACTTCTTTTGTGTCTAAACATTGCTTGTGTTACTACATGCCAGGCTCTTTGCAAGTCCGGCTAAGAGTTGGAGACTGCCTTCATATGCGGAAGATATTGCACAATTGCAAGAATTGGAAGTATCTCCACCTCCTATGTTAGAACCTCCCCCAAAGTATGACTCTTGTGTTTTAAAGTATTTAGACATTGTCGCTGAGGTTGATTTTGATCTAACTGTGTCTCAATTTCAATCCAATGATTCCGAGGAAGGCTCAATGTGGCAAGGCACAAACATCATTAAGAGTGGTTTGATTTATGTGGATGATGAGGCGATTAGTGTATAGCCCTCATCAATATTGTATTTCCTTGCAACTAAATTATATATCTAGTGTGTGGCATTGGTTTTCATATTGTCAAGGTGCTGGTTTTCATGTTGGAGTTAGACTGTGATGTGAGTAAAGGATTCAAGTTGTGGTGTGAGTATCATCGCGTGGAGTGGTTGAAGTAACTAAGTCAAGTTGTGGTTTGAGTAGCGCAAGTCAGGCTGTGGTGTGAGTGGTGTGAGTCATGCCAGAATGAGACCTATGCTAGTTAGTTGTGGTGCGAGTAACGCGAGTCAGATGTGGTAGGAGTAACGCGAGTCAAATAAGGTGCGAGTAGCGAAGTCAGGTGCTGGTCGGGTCCGAAGCTTGATCTGGTTGTTTGGTCACGATAATTCATTGACTGTGTTGTGGGTTATCAGTTGTGCTGTAGGTTTAGGAGTCAGGCTCATGGTGCGAGTATAGGGAGTTATGTTGTGGTGCGAATCAGCGTGAGTGTTGTAAGTAATGGAGTTAGACTGTGATGCGAGTAGCACGAGTCAGGCTCTATGGGTGAGTATCGCAAGTACCGTGTGGGTGTGAGTAACGCGAGTCATCTGTGGTGTGAGTAACGGTGTCAAGCTATGGAGATGTTCCTTAAACGCAAGTCAAGCTGTATGGTGTAAGTTATTTAGAGTCAGGCTGTGGTCTCCCAGTAACACGTGTCAGGCTTTGGTGTGAGTAACGGAGTCAGCTTTAGTGTGAGTATGGCGTTCAACGCGCTGTGTGAGTAACAAAATTAGGCTGTGGAGTGAGAGTATCACAAGTCAGGCTGTATGGTGTGGGTAACGGAATGAGTTGTGGGTGTGAGTAACGCATTCAACGCGTGGTGTGAATAACAAAATTAGGTTGTGGTGTGAGTAACGCGAGTGAAGCTGTGTTACTAGTGACGCGAGTCAGGCTATTGTGCGAGTGTAGGGTAGTATTGGTATCCGTGTGGTCATGCTAGTATTGATGTTGGCCAAGTGCTAGTCTTGGTTGCTCGTCAGTAGCGGATTTAGGGTTTAGGGTGTGAGTAGCAGATTCAGGCGATGGTGTGAGTAGCGGATTCAGGCTGTGGTTGGAGCCTAGGCTGGTCTTTGTGTTTGTGTGGTGAGAGTTATGTGTTTATGTTGGCCAAATGTCCCACACATGGATGAATGTCGTATGAAAACCGTGGATGAATGTCCCACATATGGATGAATGTGGATGAATGTTGAATGAAAGACCGTGGATGATTGTTCTAAATTCCATATCTCACTGCTAAATACTCCTAAATTCCACGGTTATACACGCCAATTCTCCCAAAATATATTATTCAAAAAATGAAAAAATCCACGGTTATAGGAACCGTTATCCTTAAAATGACTGCAAAAATATTTAAAGTCTACTCTTTAATTTCTGCTCTCTACTCTCCGCTCTCCGCTCACTGCTCGCATACGACCTTTTCCCAGCTAATCACTGCCAGTTCCACCATTCTCCTATCTCCTTGTCCTCCGTGGCGGCCGTGTGTCTTGGTCCGGTAACATTGGTCAATCACAACAGAACGGCTTGGGACCGACAGTTGCCGACGGTCTTATTCGCCTACCGCACCGCTTTCAAGATTGGTACCGGCCATACGCCATTTCAACTTCTGTATGGCATAATGCCTTTAATGCCTACCGAGTACTTGATACCCACCAAGACCACACCAACCGACCATTCACCTAGTCGCGTATTTGCACCACGCACTGCCGATCTGGAGCGTTTGGACGAATCTCGATACCGAGCTCTCGAGACTCAAGGGTTATCTCAATGGAACCGCGCCCAATGGGCCAACACCACAAACCCGACACACCAGTTCTAACTGGGCAATCCGGTACTCTGGTACCCCAAAGCTGCTAACATCCACCCTGGTAAGCTAAAAAATAAATGGTTTGGGTATTCGAGTTCGGTACCCACTACCCAATAATACGGTATTACATATTCGTAGTTGACAAACTCGATCCCGATTTGATCATAGTCAACATCAACAAGCTCAAACCGTACCGATTCCCCAATGACGACCAGATCCTTCAAGCCGCCCCGACTGCCCCAGATAAAAGTGCCATTCTACACCAACCAGACAATCAAGACGCAACCAAGGACAAGGGAGAGGACGACGATAAGGTTACCGAGACTTCCATCCACACAAACTGCATCACCGTGGAAATTTTTTCTCAGTCAACTCGGGATACCGAGTCGTACCTCTGTACCGAACCGAAGCTTTTATCGACTTGACCTTTCTCACCGACTCTGCTACTGACCTCGGCAACCGCCCCAACGACAGCAGCACAGTCGCCACGAGCGGCACTGCTCGGACTCACCGAACCGACCACCTCGGTACCATCAAAGCAAAAACCATACCGAGCGCTAGGTTCGGCAGTCCCCAACCCTAAGGCGCCGCCACCATCCCAACCTAGTTCACACCCACCCACTCCTTCACTCTTCACTCCACCACTGTCTTCATTCATTTTGTTATTTTCCTCTCCTCCTATTTATCCCCTTCTCACCATGCCGCCTTCCGCCGCCACGGTTCTTTCTCCCTTTCGGTTAGCTCTCCGCCTCCGCCCCCCATCACCTTCTCCTTCTATTTTTCCCCGACCACCACGGCCGGTAGCTACCGTTCATCGACACCGACAATAGACACAATAGACCGAGGCAAATAGCGCAGATTAGAGTTTTTCCTCCTTCTTGCTTGTTAGCCGCTCCCTCTTCTACCTTCCAAGAGATCACGCGAGGACCTCTCCGTGTGCGTTTTTGCAGAATGACAGGCCAAAAGAAGACATCGGTAGACACTCACCATGCAAACACTTCGCGCGGCAACCCGGTAACCGAAGGATGGAAGGAAACCTCTTGCCACCCACTCAACCACATGGTAGCCTGGAAAGAACACGCCGCCACCAATCCAACCGAACGCGAGTGGATTCACCGAGTCGGCCTCGAAGGATTCGTCCACCTA
Source organism: Pohlia nutans (assembly GCA_022496805.1). NCBI lineage: Eukaryota > Viridiplantae > Streptophyta > Bryopsida > Bryales > Mniaceae > Pohlia > Pohlia nutans. Next base: position 2,869,821 of record CM040106.1, on the reverse strand, counting down.
CTGTGAGGCCAAACCCTAATCCGCAAAGACGTCGTGGAGAATTTCGTCAACACCTCGCACAACATCCCGTAGCAGTCGATCATTGGCGAAGCGCTCGGCAGGGGCTACATCATCACCCCGGCAGACATTACCACCATCCTCCAACAACCGACCGGCACGACGACCGAAGTCAACTCCAGCCCGGACGACGCCAAGTTTAACTACTCAAACGTAGGTACCAGGTCACATCCGCTTACTTACCGAGTCGACACCGACGGGTATAGTGTTTTGCAAGGCCCGATAGAGTTGCGGCATCGGAAGTACGGCATGTTGCAAAGTATCTACTTCAAGTCCAAGCAGTGTCTCCTCGAGATGCTCACGATCAACGACCTCTCGCTTACCGGTACCGCCACTTAGAACTAGGCAACCTTCATGCTCGGTCAGCTTCAGAAGGAGCTCAACACCATCAAGGGGGAAAATCCCCACAGTGTTCTCGGCCAAAATTTGGGACATGCTCCTCCAAGGACTCAAAGCAGCCAGCACCACGACTAAACCGGCAGCACCTGTGCCCGTACCGGACACAACCCCACCTTCTCCGGCACTTTGCCCGGGACTCGTCAATCGGTTCTCGCCGGACTCTCGGCGGTTATCACTGTCCTTCTTGCTCCCTACCAACCTAGGAATCGCGTCCCGACTGGGAGGCGACAGCTACCGACCACCACTACATCCAAATGCAAAAACCGCCCAGAGTTAGCAGACGCCCTGCAAGAATTCGGCAGAAATCCTCGACCCCGAATCGAGCATGGCGACGGTTCCTCCTCCACACACTCTCCATCTCAGCGCACTCTAACACCACCAACTGCGTCCCCGAATCTCCTGGATAATTCCTCGGACACCGCGGAGTTCATTGGCGAAAATTGCCCAGGATCAGCACGAGCTCGGATACAGCCACCAACACAGACACATTCACTGTATCCGCCATTCCAGACTCCAGGTATGTGCCCTACTAAAGTCCCTCGTACTACCGGTGTTCAAGTGTCTACGCAGATGGCACCACCACTGGCCTCGATTACCCCGCCTACCAAACGCGCCGACCCTCCGGATAGTTTTCTCCATTCACCTTGGAACCTAGTACACAATGTATGTTTCCTCCGCCAAACAACAGGGAACCTGTCCCAAGTACTAACCGAGGTAGAGACACAAGTTCGGGACCTCACCATCTCCGACCAAGCGACTCATCAGCGCCAACTCGACAGTGCCCAAACTCGGATTACTGAGCTGGAGGGCCAATTCGACACTTCCCGAGCCGAAGCACGACAGCACACTACCGATCTTGCTCGGATTCGGAATGAACGTGAACACTACCGCCTCAAAGTGGATGCCCTTACCAAGAAACTTCAAGCCCAGGACATCCTCTTGAGCGCAGTCACCACGGACTGGGACGAGCTAAAAACCGAGAAGGGCAAGAACAAGATCACCATCAACTCACTCTGGCAATCACTCCAGAACGAGTCGACCCACGTCTCAGCATTTTCTACCGAGATGCAGGGCCTGGCTGCCGACTTTGCGATGCTACATAACCAGGAGCAGAACATCGCGACGGCACTCAACAACACATACAGGATGCTCAACCGGTACCGACGGGCCTATCTGGATTTCAACAAACGAGCCGCATCCCCAGACTCCGCCGACACCAACATTCTTCAACCTCCGGCACCGACGCACAACGGCCCCTTCCAAGCTCCTCCATTACCATCCGAGGGCTTTGATTCATCCTTTTTGGAACGCTCCTACAATGGCCGTGACTTGCTCAGCCCCACGAGATTTCAGCAAGGTACTGCACTAACACCTGATAACGGCACACCCAGCGGACCTCGGTAGAACACGCCCAATACCGACATGCCTACTAGGTCTGAGGACGATCCGCTCACATTCCAACGCACCATCTGTACTTGACCCGATACCGTGGAATAGAATCCCTCTGGTTTTAATTTTTGTACCAAATGTATTTTAACAAGTTCCAAGTGTGAACTTCATTTAGAGGGGGGATAGTGTTAACCGTAAATTAGGAGTTACCGGTAGGTCTACCAGTCTGAGTTTTACCCCGGTAATTTTCCAAGTTACCGAGCAGGTAGACCTAGGAAACACTTTTTTACCGATCTGACCTAACTGTCACATCTGGTTGTACTGTGGTATGAAAGCTATAGAGCCAAATTCATTGGCATGCCACATTTTCCAAGATAAGCGATTTCTTGCTTGAAGTATTTTTTCTGATTTTTTGCCTACCGAGTAGTTTTCTGTTTGCATGTGCACACTCTAATGAGCATGTCTTAATTTCCTCGATTTGTGATTACTGACCAAGTTCTGAATGCTTTCTCATTGAATTTCCTTTAACTTCCCCTCCTTGGTAGCTAACATACCCTCCAGTATTGATTACCAAGTAGGTTTTCACAATGAGGAGCTACCAGAATGGCTGGAAGTACTTGACGTCGGTGACTACGAGGTTGTTGACGGACACAAAAGTGGTGTCACGGGCTGGAGGGATCGCACCATTCGCAACCACCCTGAGACCAAATTTGACGGGGTTTGCCTGCTTAACTACTTTGAAGTACTATTGGCGAGGTGCAGTGAGGCATTGCTTTGGCCAATATCTCTTTCTGTCATTCGTGTCACCACGCATGTTGGCATCCAAGATGGGCTCGAACAATTTCTTCCATTGCCTCCCATACGGGACATGAGCCACAGGGTCCGTTGTATTTTTTCCCATAACGTGCAGATCCAAATGTACGGGACTCATGAGACAGGCTGCATTTGACAAGTGGTTGTCAAACTACACTCTAAATGCTAAGACTTCAAAGTGAGAGGCTTCCTACTATTATTAAATCACCATTCCAGTTGTTAATTGACCACTTGCTACAAAATTCTTAGACCTCTTGTACGTACATTTCCACTGGTCTTACGCAATGCTATACTTAAACTATATGGTTTTGTGTACATGCTCTCGTATTTAATGCAAACATAACTTGGAAAGAAATACTGCTATATGTAAAAGATTAACGAATTCGAACTCAACTACCACAAAGGCTGCTAATCCGCTCACATCGTGAGTTCACTACATGCAATTTCTAGATGGCCCATGTTTTTTCAGTAAAGCAAATTACAATTCTTTCAGTGAAGCGCTTGTATCCAATATTAAAAATAGAACAGACCTCCTGATTCGTGAGGAGAAAAAAAATCCCGTGACTATCCTAGTTATACCACGTCCAAAAGTGCATAAACCCTAGCTGTACCACATCCAAAAGTTCGCAGCAAGGAAGCATATGACCTATGGCGAGAATAGTGAGTCTGACCTAAACTCCAAACCTCCTCATCCAAATCATAGCATCCTCCTATGCACCACTATGAAGAGGGAATAAAAAAAATAAAAAATAAAAAAATTGATTCTATACCCCCCCTAAAATACTTTATTGTTTTCGACGTTAAAAGGACGCTGATTCATTATAAACCCTCCTGAATTGTAGCGGGGCCTATACATCGAATGAGGAAGAGTGACGAACAAGCTAGGCTAGGTCTGATGCAGTTGCTGAATTTTTGTATAGATGCTCGATTTGTGATTCTCTTCTGGTCGTGCGTGCAAGAGGACAACCTCCTTTCTAGGATGAAATTTATTCATGAGCACGTCCCCCGCCTTCCTGAAGATTTTCTGACATTCGGCCAGAGTTGTTGTAGCGAGAGTAATTATAGGAATCCTAAATATCCCTAGAGGCCATTTTTGCTGAAGCCACTGTCCGTGCTGCTTAAACGGAGCCTCAAGCTGCAAACCCTTGGTGCCAATGAGGCCAATACCCTTCTTGTGGATGACAGCCCGTACAAGAATGTTCTCAATAATCCATACAACGCCGTTCACCCTCCTAGGTGTACAATGCATTCGAAGACGAAGCCTGGTGAAGAGCCATTTTTTACTAGCACTCTTGAGCCCTTCTTTTGGACGTTGCACCAGTCTGGGATGATGGTTTCCGCGTTTTGCGCAGCCAATCGCAAAATCGGGAAGCGTCGCATGTTTCCTAATCACCCAATGCACAAAGTGTGCAAGGAGCTTGTCCCCTATGCTACTCTATGATTGAGTATGCATCCTCCATTCTGTTTTTCTTTTTCATGGAGATTATTTAAGTCAAGCCTCCGGTCCAAAGATTTTTTAAACTCCATCCAGTTTTTGAGCAATGGAGATTTTCAAGTCAAGGCATCCATATAGCCAACCTTCACAAAATGGCTTCCTAGCTCGTACTCATCTTTCGTAAGCGCTGGACGAACGGCCTGAAGTCCAAAAAGGCAACACATGGGAATATATATTTTTGATTTTCTCTAAAAGGCGGAACCGGCAGCTCATGAGTCCGCTCATAGTATTCACATACTCTTTATTAATAACCTTGTTCATGGCGCCCTCCACTTCATTGCAAGATATTACCTTCTTTCCTTCTGAAGTCACTACAGGCATTGATATTGTAATATTGTGATAATTCAAACAAAGTTCATCACAAAATTTACAAAGCATGTAACAAGCAATGCCCACCTTCAAGTGGTGCCTCAGCAATAATGGGAGCATCACTTTTATCCTCCGTCGTTATAGCATGCTCTTCCTCGCCACTTCCGACCGGTGATACTTCTGCTCTATCACCACTCTTACCATGTAGCACCTCATCTGCAGATTTAGCACGATATGTTATATCCTCTTCCATCGGGGTGTCAATCTCATCATCTTCTTCAGCGTTGGCACTATCCTCTTCACGCTGGCTTTTGTTAGCAAGCGTGATATCGATGCAGTCATCTATAACCATGAAAAACCATGAAGGATATAAAAACATTGCAAGCATCAGGAGTAAGTGGGGCGCGCCCCCAAGGGGGGTGCCAGCACCAACCTCCCCCCCTTGGAAATTGGCGCCACGAGCCAGCATACACTTGTAGCGCGTGCCATCGAAAGGGGTGCCGATACCAACCCCCAATTTGGAAGCTGGCACCACAAGCCAGCATACGCTCGTGGCGGGCGCCACCAAGGGTCATGCTGGCACCAACCGCTCCTTAGAAGCAGGCGCCTGGAGCAAGCTTACGCTTATGGCGTGCGCCACCAAAAGGGTTGCCGGCACCAACCGCCCCCTTGGAAGCTCGCGCCACGACCAGCATATGCTCGTGGCGCACGCAACCAAAGGAGGTTCCGGCACCAAACCCTCCCTTGCAAACTGCCGCCACGAGCCTGCATACGAGCTCGTGGAGCGAGTCACCAAGGGAGTGCCGGCACCAACTCCCCCTTAGAAGCTGGCGCCACGAGCTACTTTGCAAGCTCGTGGCGCGAGTCACCAACGGGGGGCCGGCACCGGCACCCCTTTAGAAGCTCGCGCCATGAGCAAGCACAAGCACCCCCTTTAGTAGCTCGCGTTGCCAAGGGCAAAACACTTAAATCAAGGGCAAAACATTAAAATCGAGGGCAAAACATTAAAATCGAGGGCAAAACACTAAAATCGAAGGCAACACACTAAAACCAAGTGCAAAACTCTGTATCTTGATGAAGAATTCAAGAGCACAATACTAAATGGGGTACCAACACGAATAATGGAAGAGGTGTCGGTGCCGGCACCCCCTTGGTGGCCCGCACGAAGAGCTTGCGCTGAGCTTGTGGCGCGAACTAGCAACGGGGTGCTGGCAGTGGCACCCTCGTGGAGGCATGTGCCACGAGCTCGCACGGAGCTCGTGGCGCTAGTCACAGAGGGGGGCCCCGCACCGGCACCCCCGTGGTGGCACGCGCGACCAGCTGGCACAAAGCTTCTGGCATAGTCATGGAAAGCGTGCTGGCACCGGCACGCCCGTTGTGGCACGCGCCACGAGTTCGCGCATAGCTCGTGGCGCGTGCAACCACGAGGATGCCGGTGCCGGCACCCCGTTTGTGACTGGCGCCATGAGTTCAGCGCCAGTTGGTGGCGCCCGTCACAAACGGGGTTCTGGCACCGGCACCTCCTAACTGACTGGCGGCACTTGCTGAGCGCCAGCTCGTGGTGCCACTGAAGGAGGGGGTGCAGGGGTGTTGGCAACCTCGTAGCTGCATGCGCCACGAGTTTAGTGCAAGCTCATGGACCGTGCCACCACGGGGATGCTGGTGCCGGCATCCCCTCGCTGATTGACGCTACGAGCTCGTGGCGCGAACCATGGAGGGGTGCCGGCAGTCAACTTTGAGCAGAGTGGGAGACTTTTGTTTTGGGACCTCTCCATGGCTTCGATGTTGTAGGATCAAACATGTGGTTGGTCTTGTCCACCAAGCTTAATAGAACATCATTATTCTCCTGATCGATCGAAGGAGTGGATGGAATCTGTGCTATGACCAGTCAAAGAGGCTGTCTCTCAATTGCTTCGAGAAAGTCTCTTATAGCGACCAATGCTTTGAACTTCAGAGTCTGCATGAAAAAGAAATGTACGAGAGATTCAAAGAGTTATACAAGATATTCAAAGGAGTTTCAAAAGAGATTTAAAATAAATTTAGAAAAAACCGAACGTGGGCATCACTTGGTGCCCATGTTGTGCACCAGCGGGCAGCAGGTGTGCCCGCTGCTTGAAGAACAAGGGAGTGCCGGCACCGGCACCCCCTCCTTCCTTCGCAACAGCAGTTTCAACACTTCTTTATTCTCCTTGTCCAAAGCACGTTTTTTACAAGGAGCTTTAGCAATTGAACAGCACTTATCGATGTTGCATGATACTCCACTTGATCCCCTTTGCTTTGACTAGAACAGTCCTCCGACCAAAGTGTGCTCGTTTTATCGGCTGTAGGCCAATAGACTTTACTTCTCTCATCTGCCCTTTATCTCATCCCTATTCTATTTTTCTCTAGTTATTGCGACTTCAAATTCCAACACGGTTTCAACAACTCATATTACAACCTCATGTATTGGCAATGCTCAAAGATTCATTAGTATAGAACTCGAAGTAACCACCTTCAAGACCTTAATTCCATTAAGGTTTCCAACTTGAGAAAGAGGTGGAGAACCTGCATGGCCTTTAGTTTCACATTAGAGTAGAAAATCAGCCAAGGTAGCAATATCGTTCAAGGAAGAAGAGTAGTGAGAAAGACATTGATGACAATGTTGAGGAGAAGGTTGGGAAGAAGGTAGTGGAAAAGGTTGAAAAGAAAGGTAAAGCGAAAGGAGACAAGAGTGTTGTTTACACACCACATTTGCGGAATATGCCTCTAAAGAAATTTGTTCATTAAAATTGGTGTTCAAACTTGACGTTGGCCAAAAGCTCGAGCTCGTTTGTAAAGGCACAAACTCCTCATGTCGGTTGGCAGCCCATAAAGAATAATAAAATGAGTAATACACCAGTAGAAGTGTATTTTCAAGACCTTTCCAACGATATACTACACACCCTATGATTCTCAGAATTGCCGTCGCAAAACAAAAAAGAAAACTTTGAACAAGTTTAGTAACTGCATTTCAGGCTGGTTAGTATCGGCTGCTAGCCGATAAAACAGTCACTAAACTATTAATTTCAACTCATAGTTTCATAAGCTTAAAAAATATTTTCCACTTAGGTTCAAAATCATGATTCAAATCTATACAAATGTGTTTCAATAGCACACAATTTTTTCTCATGTACTCTACACATAGGTCCCAAAACCTTGAACTCTGCTTTGTAACTAAATAATAAGGACATTGTATCAACTGGCAGCCATTGCACTACCCTTTTGTATCGGTTGGCAGCAAATACAAACATAATATGTCGGCTAGCTGCTGATGCAAAGTCCAAGAGATATTTTATCTTTGAGGCAATTGTAGACGTCATCTCTAAAGCACTCTATTGTTCAACGTTTTGTATCGGGTAGTCTAAATTTGTTATGGTTGACAAACGGTTTATATTGGCAAGTCTGAATCTGTTGTCGGCTGCCCGGCACTTTCTATCGGCTATCCTTTGTAATGTGTTGACTAATCATTTAAACAAATTCAAGAATTTAAATGCGTGGATGTAATGTGCTGACAGCCGACAACGAGGGAGAGAGAGAGAGAGACACATGAGACAAGACACCCCATGACAGGCAGTTTCTTACTGTTCAAGTAGATCTTTTACAAGCATAACTTTCATGTAGCTAGTTTGTCAATATAATTGGGGAACATGTACAAATAAATACCTCGTCAATCCCTACAGATAAGACGATTGTATGATCAGTGTAGCTTATATCAGGGAGGGCGGGAGGGTACCGTATAAAGGTAAAGAGACTTAAATATACCCAATCAAATGGGTAATTAAATTAGAGACTCAAGACATACTGTAGTGCATATACTGATTAGTTAAATCTTGTCAGGGTATATACTGAGTGTAAAGTAAAGAAAAGAAACCAATGTCTCGTTAGTGTATATGTCTCATCAGTAGGACGTCAACACACACCAAAGCCATGTGTAGTTAATCTGTTAGATCAACCAGTCAGATTCTCAACTAGTCCAGTAAAGTAAACAACCCGAGTGAAAACTCATCAAAATTTATTCAAAGCAAGAGTCCTTCAATCAAAGTGACGGAACTCAAACTTATATATCATCAAACCATTTAAAACATGTATAAGTATCATGACAAAAGAGGTGTATCCAAAGGAGAGTTTAGAAAACGTAGAGGCTCCGCAAGTGAATCATGCAAGAATTTCTAAGAGGGAATGCTCCTCACCTGCGCCCATGCACAACTAACAAACCAACAGCGTGTCAGTGTACGTACGTGAGGTGTCAATGGAGCATTCCAGTTGTTATCCTTGTCACCAAAATCAAGCATAAGATCAATACAAAGCAAGAATGTGCATCAAAATGAAATTGAACAAAAATGCTCATAAAGCATCAACTCTTCTGAACAAGCAACCTGTCGTGTATTCTTGCTCATAGTGGCTCCTCGTAGTAGTGACAATGGTATAAGCTACAGTGTTTGTGAGCAAACTATAGTAGACTGTTCATGTAGGAGCATGTGACACCCTACAACTGAAACCACAATAAGAATTGAAAAGCGTGAACATTGGGCCTAAAAAAGGTATAAAACCCTAGGGTGTCCAGCATCGTTCGCGATTGAAAACCAGCTTGCCACAACGACCTGCCCATTTTGACCAATGATTGGTGCTTTGGAGGAATCAGCGCTTGCCATCTGTGAGGGTTGTTAATGTCATCATGTGCGCGTACAGCAAGATTTTGGATGTCCATGGACATGTTAAAATTATAAGTGTAATCCAAGTACGGTAAACCATGGTAGTTTAATACTTTGGGTGAATAAGGGTCCATGCTTTTATATATGAAAAAACATGTCCCAAGACATGTACATGTAGTAACATAGTAAAAAATAAGAATAAAAATCAATGGGTACATGTCAAGTCATTGTGACAAGCGGCTAGTCGCATAGACTCCGTCTTGGTATTTACCCAACATTTACTTTTACATCTTGTTGTACTTTTCAACCATGTAACTCCTTGAAAGCAAAACATTTCCGTTGTCTCTTCCTTGATGGGACAAAGACAGTAAAAAGTCTATGAGTAAATACAATAGAAGGTAACATATTTGTATTAATACATATATGTCAAAGTTTGTTTCAGAGAGAGAGAGAGAGAGACACGCCGACCACCCCTGGAGTGCAGCGCTCTGTTTTTGAGAATGAGACCTAGTATTTTGTCAATCTCAGTACAGAGGTGCGAACCAGGGTCAAACTGACGGTATATTTGCATATTTACCGTGATTTCATCTCTCTTTGTTTAGATTGTTTTCTTACTCATCCATTTAGAAAATTAACTGAATACAACGCCTGTTTGGCAACCACTGAGGAGATGGTGTACCATATATGTCATAGTATATGTGTCAATAGTTGAGTAATTGGACTATGGTGTCGATGTTGACTTTAGCACGAGGGAACTCGGGAGTGGCGAAACTTGCAGTCATAGGCCATTCCACCTGCAGTTGTACGCGATACTACCACGGAAATGGATCCCCGACCGATATACAACATTTACTTGGCAAGTCGCACCATTGATCTCTACCGACCCATCCATACAATACTACATGGAATTCACACAAGGAATGATGGATACCCCGAAAGGTACCATTTTTCACAAAACTTCCGTACCAATGGGACGAGTCATCCCGACTCTCCCGACCCAACCCCTGGCTATACTACTGACTATGTATACCACGGTTCATCAGTACACCTGCCCAAGTGTGGCGTTCCAGGCAATGTCCAACCCGCCTTCTCCGCGTAGGGTTCAAAAAGACCAACTCGACTTACCGGAACGACGTTCCAGTGCGAATCAAAGACTAGTAAGGTATAATACCGACCCTCCTAGCATTTCGCATCAACATCACATAGAGATCAATCAATTACGTCGTAGTCGGGAAGATTTAAACTCCGACCTTGCATATCCCTTATCAAACCATGCCCCTACTCCCGAACAACTCCACGCAAAATTCTAGCCTGGTTGACACGACCAATTGACTACATTTCACCAGGAACTTAGTTCTGCTGGTCAAATGAATAGTCGACTTTGGACACCTAGAAACGACAATTAGTATCCGACTTGCCCAGAAGATTTCAAGACTAACCTAGTCAATAAGATCAGAGGGATCTTTCACTTCAACCAAAAAGGCGACTCGGTAGCACCTAGACCCACTTTGCCAAATATTTGTACTCATACTCATGAGCCGAATATTCTTAACTTAGAACAGTCGAGGTAGCCCAAACTACAACCCCCCAAGTGTCAACACCCAATACTAGCCTACCACCTAGTTACCAAAACCAGCCCGCTATAGGCATCGTCATTACTTAGTCCAATAACCAACCATTGTTCTCACAGACCTACACCAGGCCTCAACCACAGAACATTTACAGTCGACTGATAGCTTCCTAGCCTTTGGTTCTATCGATCGTCAACTAGTACCAACTGACACTACCTATGTGTGCATCTTGTGGTTCCTACGGTCACTACACTCAGTAGTGCGCGATGTCCAATCCCCGGTCGATGGCATACTCGGTACCTGCAGCCCATATCCAGCCGCAACCTACATATTCAGCAACAGCACTCCCAACTCGAACGACTGCTAGAAAACCGGTAGCTATGCCTACCTACAAGGAAGGTATGTGTGCTATTACTCATGTCCATCAATTTCTCAATGCACTGACTTTGAATGGTGAAATTGATGCTGCTATTACTATAGCGTTATTTGGAAACTCGCTAGTGGACGCCGCCAACTACAACTGGTTCTCGACTCACCGAACGTCTTACCTGCACCTAGACTTATGTGGCATTCTTGATGCCCTCAAACACCGCTACCAGGATATCGACAATGACATGCAGGCATACCTACGTTTCCGAAGTATGAAATTGGATGCCAAAGAGTCGGTTGACGATTACTGTGAGCGAATGATGAAACTTGCTAGCCAATTTGAGGTCCTTTCGGCTAAGAATTTCCTACTAGGCAATTTCCGAGCTAGTTTTTTGAAGTATTTGAAGGTAGCCACAGTCAGACTACCCGAATCGACACTAGCTGAGGCCAAGAAGTCGGCCAAGCTAGCAGAAAGTGGACTACTTAAGGAACCCGACTCGACCTCTACTACCAATCGAGTCAAGAACACCAAGCGAGTATTTTGCAACTAATGCAAGAAGACCGGATATCTGGAACGCGATTGCTGGCTCAACCCTGAGAGCGAGATTGGCAAAAGACGTGCAGCGGCTAATGCAACAGTCCCGATAGCGGCAACCACACCAATATTGACTACATCGGAATCGCGGGGTCGACCGCCCCGGGATAGCACACCACGACGCATATTCCCATGTTTTCTCTGCAAAACCTTGGACCATCCGACATACATGTGTCTCATGCTCAAGGATCCAAAGGTAGTCAAATTCCTTAGTCAGCAGATGGAGAACAAGCCCAACATGTCTTCAATCATCATCGCAGAACTATTTAACCCTACAGTTGGTGTCATGACGGTCGCAGCGATTACCAGAAGTTAGTCAACCCTAGAGTAGTCGGCTCCTGACAAAACCACTCAGATGACCGACTGGATTACTGCGGAACTACTACGTGATCAAATGATGCAGGAAGTTCGTCAACTCCAAACCGAGTTGGAAAAAACAACTTCCAGTAGAGACCCAAAGTCGACTAAGGACTCACCCTAACTCGACTAGGACGCGCATGTATTATCGCACCAAACGATCACCTCTCGAGACAACCTAGCCCAACCGACTTTGGCCTCGGTTGAACACGACATCATCGCATTTGGCACCATCCAGCAACAGATCCTCGACCAACCACTACAAGAAAACAATGTCTGAATTGACATGTCCTAAATGACAAAAACTGTCCAAATTGATAGAAATTTGTCCAAAGTGACAGAAATCTGTCGTAAAGACGAGTTGATTCGACCATGTTTCTGTCAATTCGGACACTGTTTCTTGTAGTAATCTGCAGGACTGCAAATTGCAAGTGTCCATCCGAGACTTACTACATTTATCTTGGACCCTCAACACGCTCATTCGGGACCGTCTAACTCATCCCGGACTTGTGTCGACTCTAGAGTCAGTATCCTTGACTATGGACGACGTGCGGATAGCCGCTGCGACAGTTATCGACAAACACATGTTGGTAATCTCGGTCTCAGTAGGCAAGAACATGGTAGACGACGTTTTGATTGATGGCGGATCCGGAGTCAATGTGATCACCAAAGATGAACGCCAACGACTAGGACTTTCCAAGCCCTCTCCCACGCCGTTCAACCTCAAGATGGCTAACGGCACCATAGCACGGCCCAAAAGATTGATACGGGATGTCCAAATTCATATTCAGGGCATCCCCTACATAGTCACTCTCATCGTCATCAACGGCTGGACAGTCAAGTTTGACTACTGATTGCTACTCGGTCGACCATGGCTCCGACACGCCAAAGGTATACACGACTAGGGCAACAACGAGGTCCAGATTATGGGCAACAACACCGTCAAGATTGTCAAGATCAATCGACAATTAGGATACGAGGCTATAACACCACATGCGCTCATCAGTTATAACTTTGAGGAAGGCATCATCGATGAAGAGAAGGAAATCTTGATGAGTTTTAGCTACTGAGTTGACACCTGACCAGACCAGGACAGACCCGACTACTGCGGCTACTACGACTGACCAGCAAGGTATTCCGTATACGCCTGGAACAATGTTTTTAGACAAGACACCAATACAAGATAAGCTAAGATTCATGGACATTGCCCATTGTAATCACAACGAGGAGGATCAACTCGACCATATCAATGTCGGTACCCCTACCGACCCCAAGATGTTGAAGCTGAACGCAAATCTGAGCCCTAATCTGAAAGCCAGTGCGGAATTTCTTTTCAAGGAATTCATAGGTATCTTTGCCTTTTCTTACGAAGATTTGCAAGGCATCCCGGAACACATGGCGACTCATCGGATCAAGCTCGACCCAACCATTTCCCCCAGCCACAAGGCACGCTACTGCATGAACCCGAACTATGCGCAAGCCGTGAAGGACAACTTGGAACGGCTTTTAAAGGCAGGGTTTATAGCGCCAATGGACCAGGCTACATGGCTATCGCCAATAGTCATAGTTCCCAAAAAGAATGGAAAACTCCGCATATGTGTCGAATTCCGTCGACTCAATACTGCAACTAAGAAAAACCCGTACCCTCTCCTGTTCACGCATGAGGTACTCGATGCAGTCATAGGCTATGATGCCTATTCCTTCATTGACTGTTTCTTAGGCTACCACCAGGTACTGATCCACCCGACCGACCGACCTAAAACAACTTTCATTACCTAATGGGGTGCGTACGTAAGGGTCGTTATGCCGTTTGGATTGAAGAATGCCCCGCCTACCTACCAGCGCATTGTCAACCAGATCTTCAAAGACTACCTAGGCGAATCATGAAGCTGTTCCTAGACGTTTTCATAGTCTACAGCAACATCGGCTCCCACCTACGAAAGCTCTGACTAGTCTTCGACCCATGTCGACGGTACGGGGTATCTTCTATGTTCCTTCTAGTGTGATTCTAGGCTACATAGTTGGAAGGGATGGCAAGTTTCCGGATCCAAAGAAGATCCAGGCCCTAGTCGACATGCCATCCCCGAAGGACGTCAAAGCAATTCAGACGTTCAACGGAGTAGCCCAGTTCAACCGCTGCTTCATCAAAAAATTTGCAGCCATTATGGAGCCCGTCATCAAGCTGACCAAGAAAGGCAAACCGTTCTACTGGACGCCGGCTTGCAAGGCTGCATATCAGACCATCAAGGATTGATACCAGACTGCACCGGTTTTGATTAAAGTTGACTGGTCCCTGGACTACCACTTACATAGAGACGCGTCCGATATAGCAGTTGGGGCGATAATGGCGCAAAACCCGACCGGCGACATAGACTAACCGATACCCTATGCTTCCTGACTACTCAACAAAGGAGAGAAGACCTATACAATAACCAAGAAGGAAGCCCTCGCGATGGTTTATGCCATCAACAACTTCTGACATTACTTCCTTAGTTACAAATTCGTATTCTACGTCGAGCACCTAGCACTACAGTAGCTGATCAACAAACCACAAGTATCAGGATGATTGGCACGTTTGCTCCTACTATTTCTTGAATTTGACTTTACCGTGGTTTATAAACCAGGAAAAATGCATGGAGTAGCCAATGCATTGTCAAGGAATGAGGGTGTAGAGCCAGCCATAGGCATACCCGACCAAGCAATCGACGCGCAACTGTTTAGTAACGAGCACGACTGGCAACACCCGATAGTCGACTACGCGACTACCAGGACCTTTCCAGCCAACATGACTTAAGAGGCTCGCAAGCGCATAGCTCATAAGGCCATTCCGTACCAAGTGCTTGACGGCCAACTTTACCGACTCTGCAAGGACCACCAACTACGACAAGTCCTAACCGGCAGCCAGCCTACGACAATCTTCCAAGAATTACACAAGGGCAATGCTGGAGGCCATTTTTTTCACGACATCACTGTGAGAAAAATACTAGACGCGGGCTACTAGTGGCCAACTCAGCAGCAAGATATTGTTTGATACTGCCTGTTGTGCCATGAGTGCCAAATGACAGGACGCCTACCCAAGATAGTCTCCTCCAAGCTAGTAAACTTTGTAGCAAATGGTTAGGCCCGTATTGCGTATAGTACGCCTTTCCCAACAGCACTGTCCTGCTAGTCAGCCTTCAATGCTTTGACCCCGACCCGGTAGTTGTGAATGTCAACAAAGTCAAACTTCACTGAGTCCTAGACGATAACTCCCATGGAGATTTGTCTAGTCCACTCACTAGTAAATCAAAGATTCAGTCAACACTCGAATAGAATGAAGATGAGCCAAGCCCTTAGAAGCCGATCCCTGTAGCCTAGTTACAGTTGGTCGACCCGACTGGTCAACCCGACCGGTCAAACCCTAAAACCGCCGTCATATTTATGGACGCCGCTTTCACTTGTCCCATCTATTTTGAAATCAGAATCTAAAGGGCAGGTATTTGACACTATGGCCGCGCCCCTTCTTCCCCCTCTTGCATCTTTGCCATTTCCTTTAATTTCTCCTCCCCACAACTGCTACGCCGGGTTTCTCCTCCCTACAACGCATCGCCTTGTGCATTCTTAGCATGGGTCTTAGGAAGCCGCGAGTAGAAGGACAGCGTAGAGTAGTCAAGAGAGCTAATAGCCCGATTGTGGGAGCAGTAGACAAGGGTCGGGACAGTAGTAAATGGCCGCGCACATCAGTACTATTGCCGACAAAGCGCGAGGCATCTTCAAAGAAAGCACCGCCGTTTCTTTGTTTTTTTGTGTGTAGATTCCTAGCCGACCGATCGATGGCTAAAAGCAAGTCAACCGACCGCGGTCAATGTCATCTGTGGGCGTCCGTACCACTAGCTTAAGAGATTCCGATTCACACGAAAGAAGGGTTCTACAAAACCCTAGCTTTTCAGTCGATGCGCCCGATCCGCCAATGGCGGGAGTACGCGATCGACAACTTAGCCGAGGCACAATTTATCAAGTTGATTTGCGTCTCATAGTTCGTCACACTTGACTCGGACAACCCCCGACACGCACCCTGATCGAAGAGTTTGTCAACGCCGCGGTCGTTGACACGAAAACCAAGAAGATTATGGCCCGTGTGCGAAATCAATTAGTCACCATCGACCCGACTGTCGTCCACCAAGTGTTGAAGCTCCCATTCGACATCTTTATGGAACCAATTCCGCCTGAGTAGTACCCACTAGGTCCACTAGAGGAGTATACAGCCGTCGGCAAGACTGCCGAAGGCTTCAGCATCTGCCACTGCAAACCCGAACATCACAAGTGACTGACAGCGTTCATTCAAGGCCTCGGGTTCAAACGCAAGACGACCTACATCAGCACCGAAATGTTCGACGTCCTATGCACCGTCAAGTTCTTTATCAACCGGGAGACGCAATGGAAGTGGCAACATGGATGTTCAAGTGGATCGCGATCGACATCAAGACAATGCAGACCCAGAAGACCACAATTTGCCCTTCGGCCAAGGTAGTGGACTTATTCCTTGACTCTCATTTTCCTAGCACTGAACTAGGGTAAGGACACATTATGATTGCCGAGCAGAGCACAAACGACAGACGTCGTCAGTCCGAGAACTCCGAAAACAAGTCCTGCAGACCCGACTATATACTCGTCTAGGGCGGTGTCGGGTAGAGAGGGTTTTGCTCTGGGAAAACGCGGGGTTTCTAGCTGCAACTAGTTTGAATTCAAGGTATGGGGAAATATGATAGTGTAATTTATTGTTTATACCATTAAAAACCCAAATCTATGTTTTATTTTGCAAAATAGCAAACCGTGTAAAGGCTTAAACCTTTAAAAACACTGTCAGCATTCAAATGAATGCCACAGACACATACTTGCTCCAAATCAAGTGTGCTATAACTTTCTGGAAAGCTAACACAAAGCTACACAATCTGTAAAAATTTCAAGAGAAAATGATTTACCATTCAATATTTATAGCGTGCTGAAGTTGAGACTCCAAATATTCACGGCAGCTGTACATCTCTCCACTTCGGGACGCATATCATCTTCATAAAAGCTCCAAATACATGATTCCATAATTTTTTAGAAAGCTAACATCACCATCTACGTTGCCTGTAAATCTTAGCTTAAAATATCATACTGTCCGTTTTCTATACTTCGTCAAAAATGGAACTTCTATATTGAGCGGCAGTTTCACACCCTCAAACTTCTACAAGAATAACTTTCACGTCCTAACTCCAAAACAAGAGTTTAATAGCTTTTTAGAAAGCTATCAACATAACACATGTGCTCACAAAATTTCAAAACTAATCGATCATTATACAAATTTCTACAAGAGTTTAAAGCGACTGCCTTTGAATTTCGACGGCACTAAACCCTCTTTCACTTCTCAAGGCATAACTTTCTCATACTAACTCCAAATGACAAGCGCCACACACCATTGGAATCACAACAAGAAGAGGAACGTGCTCTCAAAATTTCATTGAAATCCGAGCTATACACAGTAAGTCACTTGTCCTCAAACACACGGCACAAAACTAAAAAACTAAAACATGAACACAAGAAGAATGAGGTTCGGGAGAAGAAGGCCCCCCTTATCAAGCCACAAGGGGGAACACATCAGCCCATACCTAGCCACATGGGCACCCTAAAACTAATTGGGTGACCCAAAAGTCTCCCATACCTCTATCCATTCGCTTATTTTAATGATAAACTCACAAAAAACTAAAAGAAAGGTAAAACAATCTTCACCTTTCTTTTCAACAACTATCAAAACTCAAATTAAATATCAAAACTCATTCTAAGAAGATAAATGTAAAGTTTGACTCTTATTAGTCAAAACACAAGGCAATTAAAACCTTGTAGAGATTATGAATCAATTCATAATCTTTCTCAAATATTCCCTATTCATTTCTTCTTTAAATGAGATATCTTAAAACTCATCAAAATAACAATACTATAAGTTTTTACACTATATGCGCATTTGCATCGCGACATTCACCCCCTCTAAACCTGCACATCCTCCGGTATGTGCCAAACTCAGTCATCTTCTTGATCATCTTCACTCCCGAGTTGATCTTCATTAATTTCTTCATCTTCATCAACTTCGTGATCTTGCAATGCAGGCAATATTACATTTAAGTCTTCTTCATTAAATCTTCCATCTCTCCGTCGAAAAGCTTTGATCCGTTTGCCCGCCACTGGTATCCTACAGGGAGTACCATCTAATTCTCGAAGTGAATAAGTGGCGTTATCATGCACTTTTATTACCACATAAGGTCCAAACCACCGTTTAGCAAACTTCCTCAGTGTACTGTGTTGATGCTCCAAAGTGCTATCAAACACTAAAACCCAATCCCCTTCTTCAATATTTTTGGTCCTCAACCGATGAGTTCTATCAAATCTCTCCTTATTGCTCAGTCTCGCAGCTTTAAGTTTTTCTAATGCCATTTGTTGATCCTCGGGTAATTTTCCAAGCTGTCTAATACGGAGCTCTAAGAGTTTTTCTCGTGTAATACCATCTTCCCATGACAAAAATACCCATGTAGGAATAGACTCCTCAACAGGCATTAAAGGTTTTTGTCCATACATAAGCTCCACAGGCATGTAACCAGTAACAGTGCTATGGGTAGTTCTGTCAGCCCATAAAGCAAATGGAAGTAACTTAGGCCAGAACTTTAGTTTCCCTTTGCAAGCCTTAACCAATGCTTGAACAATGGGTGGATGACCTCTCTCAATCTTTCCATTAGCCTCAGGATTATATGCAGTTGTTAGCCTTAACTGCACACCGTATCGGTTGAAAAATTCTCTTGCTTCAGCTGCATCCAATTCTCCTCTGTCAGCCCTCATCTTGCCAATGCTCCCATATCGACTGAAAATATCTTCAAGTATAAATTTGCAAATCCCCTCCGTTGCTTTGGTTCGAAGAGCTCTACCTTCAACAAAGTTTGAGAGCTCTTCTCTTGCCAAAACAAGATATTTCATACCCCAAAGTCCAAGTGGCATTGCAACTAAGTCAATCATCCATTGAAAATGGATGGCAAGAGGATAAGTGGGATGTAGTTCATCCCTAAACCTCACTTTAGATTGCAATTGACAAACAACACATGAAGCCACAAATTCTTCAACATCTTTATATAATCCTTTCCACCAATAACGCTCTTTGATTTTAGTATAAGTGGCCCAAATTCCTCTATGACCGGCCCAAAGTGTATCATGAAATTCTTTAAGAACTTGGGTTTTAGTCTCAGAATCGTCCACTACTCTCAATGGCATACCATCACCCCTTTTTGCCCTCTTCCAGAGAAAACCATCTCGCAAAAGATAATCATAAGCACGATGTCTAATATCCTTGAAAGTCTTCTCTGACCAATCTTTATGTCTCTTTAAAGTGCTCAAATAAAAGCCAATATCTTTCAATCTTCCTTCATATAATTCTGCTTTAAATGGCAAGACTTCATCGCTTGAATTTTCTCCATTTGTAATTGATATATATACTTCATCAGAAAATTCTTCACTTCCTTCAAACGCCATCATTTCTTCTTCGTGAAAATACCGGGCTCTTGATAACATATCTGCCACTGGATTTTTGTTACCAGCAATATGTATCAATACCGGATTAAGTGATTTGATGTAGGCTATCCAACGTAGCATCGCAATATCAGGTGAAGAACAATTTGCTATCATACCAAGTAAAGGCAAACAATCGGTCTCCAACACCATATTTGCTCCTATCAAATAATTTCTATCTGCTTTAAGAGCAGTAAGTGCACCCCATAGTTCTCTCTTCACTTGTGGATATGCTCTTTGACGCTCTGTGAGAATTCTTGCCCCAAATCTTATAGCAAATCGTCTCCCTTCTGCATCATCTTGTCCCACAGCCCAACCAATAGCTATTGGACTAGTGTCAACTATCACAATCACCGGTCTTCCACATTCATAATCAACTTGCTTTAGAATTGGTGGTGACTTCAAAATATTTTTCAACCCGTCCATAGCTAAATCTTGATCATGTTCCCAAGAAAACTTGTTCCTCTTTCTCAATAATTTGTATAAAGGTTCAGACATATGTGCAAAATGTGGTATCCAAATTTGATAAAAGACACATGCTCCCAAAAACCTCCTTACTTCAGTAATGGTGCTACAAGCTTTCATTCTCCCGATAGCATCAACCTTCTCAGGATTATGTTTTCTTCCATACCACCCACATAAATGTCCAACTACCAAAATTTCATCAACTCCAAATTTTGACTTGTCAATCGAAAAAGTCAAGTTTACTTCTTCAAGTCTCTTCAAAATATTAGAAACATCATCAATATGTTCATTCACAAATATTCTGCAACCATTATCTTGAACACTCAAATTTTTATCATCCTCCTTGCAACCTTTGATAGGAATATCATCAACAAAAGGTATAGTCTTTTCAGGCACGAACTCTCGTAAAATTTGATTCATAGCATTTTGCATGTGTGCTACCGAATTAGTAGCACCTTGAGGCAAGGTACACATTCGTACAAGTCCAAGAGGAGTCTTCATGGTTGTCAAATCTCTACTTTCATTGGCTAGCTGAAACTGATCATAACCAGAGTACAAGTCCCCTATAGAATAAATTGCATGCCCAGCAAATGCCTCAGCTACTTCATCAACAATAGGTCCAGATCCTTTGTTTCTGATTGTCACTTTATTAGCCGGTTGCATATCTTGAATAAATCTCAAAGCTCCTGATTTCTTTGGTACAGTAAACCAACGATTCGAATACGGAGCCATAGAAGGTTCAAGTATACCCATTTGCATCTTTTCTTTCAATAACCCTACCAATTTCGGAAGCAATGCCCGAGGTACTGGTATAGGCTTCAAATCCCATGGCACATGTGGTACCGTGAAAATCACCATAGGTGCAACCACACTAGGATGCACACACCCAATCTCATCTGATGAAGAAGCAAAGGCTTTACTATGTTTGAGAAGCATGTCTTGAAACTTCTTCTTCTCTGGTTCAGTCAAGAATTCACCCCCTCCAATCTTCATATTTGCGAGTGTCTCTTTTGTAAATTTGTGTCCAATATTTCTTACTTCTCTCAAACCAGGTTCCTTCTCTGCTTCTTTGATATGCTCATCAAAATCAGATGGTAACTGAGTTGCTACTGGTTTAACCTTCTTTGCCACTGTCTTATACTTTGTATGTACCATCACTTCATGCTTCAATCCATAACTGTTACAAACATCAAAACTTGTAACTGCTTTCAATACTTCATCATATAATGCCCGTGAATGAACTTCAATTATAGCATCATAAATATCACCATTGATCTCACTCTCTTGCAACTTCTTCAAAACATGGAGTACATCATCTCCAAAACCTTCTTCTTCAAACACTCCATTCATATATTCATCATCCAATAATGCCTTCACTTTTTTTAATTTCTTTTCTGCTTTTTTAACAAGCCTTTTGCAAATAGGGTCCAAATCTTTAATACCCTTAAAACTCAAAAATCCACACTCCGTCACACTCACAAAACCACAATCAATATTTTGTACATTTGGGGACATAGTAATTTCAGATGCATCTGCACCCGTGGATCCCCGAACTCCACGTGTGCATTTTAGAAATCCTGAAAGTCTTCACCAGATCTTAGAGGTGCATCTCTAAGCTGCATTCTGTTTCTTTCATGATCAGGTCTCACCGTTAAAAATTGCAGAGACCTCTTGCCATCACGACTTCGAATACGTGCATAATGAGACCCATCATCCAAGACCTTGGTCTCCATTCTAGTTACTGTGATATATGGTTGTCCAAGTATTATAGGATATGTCCCATAGTTTTGAACAAAAAAGTTTTGCTCAACTTCAACATCGCCAATTTTTGCACATACAGCCGGACAAGCCCCATATAATTCTCCTCTTCCATTGTTTGCAGCCCTCATGACCCAACCGTGATGAGTATCAATCGGCCACTTGCCTTTCTCATAAATTCTCCTTGACATGATATTTATTTCAGAGCCATGGTCCACAAGTGCCAAGATAGAATCATCCAACTCACCAAGTCTCACTCGTGTCTCCGTAGTGGCCCTTGCCCAAAATGGTTGATAATAATTCAACTTTCCTCCTCTTTCACGATCAATTTCATCAACAATTCCACAATCAAAGACATTTGCCTCCACCTCAAATCTTTCTTCATATGCCACCTCAGTAGTCATTCCATCCACCATTTCTTTTCCCTCATCTTGAGTTAGTATGGAATGGGCTTCTTTCTTTGAGCTCTTCACTTCCATCAACTCATATCCCTTCATGCTCAAACCTTCAATAGAATGCTCAGTTTTGGTAACATCTCTTTTGATGTCAATCATACATTCTGCAGCAAACATCTTCAAAATATCATCTTCTTCTTCATCAGTAAGATAATCCTTTATCTCTTCAGTTTGATCTTTCTGCTCTTCTAATGCCTCGATATTCATGTTCATAATCTTCTCTTCATCACCCTTCGCATCACACATCATATTAAATACTTGCCCGATTTCAATCTCCTCATCCTTTGTCATATGAGTATCCAATGCATGCATCATGACTGTCTCAGCTGTCATTTGCCTTTTTCTCTTGATAACATCAATGATAAGGTCATGAAAATCTTTCTTGGCAATACCAAGAGCCTCTCTCAATGTAAACTCAATCTTGGCATCCAAAACCCTCTCCTCCAATATCCCCTTCATGTCAATAGAAGTCTCGATATCAGATTGAAGCTTGTAAGCTGGCCCTTTAGTTTTACCTTTGCCAGAATCTTCCTTCTCTTTGTCCTTCTTGCTGGTGCTTGAATCTTCCCATATCTTCTCTGGAAGTGGTGCATCTCCAGGATGATTAATAGAAGGTGATTTCTCAGGCCTTTGGCGTGTGTGAAAACCAGGTCCATCACCCTTTGCAGCCTCTTTAAGCCCTTGATTTTTCTTCTTTAATGTTGGCTCATCAGCATCATCTTCTTCTGCAGGTCTACCCCGTTTTACTTCAACAGATGCATCATGATTCTCAATGTCATTTTGCACCTCACCCAAAAATGCTTTGATGCTAACTGCATCAACAGGATCCTCCCAACCAGTTGCCTTTCTGATAGCTTGTGCTCCTCTGATCATAATCTCTCTTGCTGGAGTAGAAGAGGCCTCAATAGTATGATGGTCCACCTCAATATGATATGACTCAACTCCCTTAGCACGCAAAGCACTCGACTTCCCCCTCTTCTCATCCATTATTTTCTTCATTCCACCTTTGCCAAAATTAGTGTCCATAGGCAGGTCAGTGGATGCATCACGAATCCTCCCATCCTTGAAAGAAACTATACCTTCTTTAAGTGCACCATCATAATCAGTGCAACCACGAAGAGTGTGGTCTATGACATCACACCAGATGCATCTCTTCACAAATGACTTTGCACCATCTGATGATTGAGAAGAACTTGCTCCTCGTGCCTTCTTCAATTCACTCATCTCCACCCTCAAATCTCTGATACCTTTGATAAGCTCTTCAATACTGTCTTCTTCAACTCTCTTGCTTGTTTTTGATGTCTCACCAAGAGTTGTAGGAGCCAATGATAATTTTGGAGCCCTTGGAACCATCATGGGGTTTGCATCAGTCCGTGAAATAATACCTCTAGACCTCACCCGTCGTTGTTTGGCCACAAGAGTCACCGTTTCTTCCACCCTCCTCCAATCATTAGTAAAACCACCTTCAGTGGTCCTATCCCCAAGAAGCAAGAGGAGTCTATCCTCTAATGCATCATCGGCTGCCTGCAAAAACATCTCTGCCTTTCTTGTATCAAGAAGGCGCCTTTCTGCTAAAGGCAACTGATTATATTTCTTCTCAAATTCTCTGAGCAGCTCATTTGGGCCCATATCATTCCCGGGTTGTTGCTCCACCCAATCAAGGAAAGACCTCTTAGTCATCCTCTCCGTATCTTCATCAAAATACTCATCCCTCAATCTCTCATCAAATGTAGCCCATGAAGTCACATACACATCTTCCCGAATTTCTTGCACCCTCTCACGAATTTCGGGAACCACAGCCAAGTCAAAAGTCAACATCATACGATCCTCAGATACTTGATGCACTTCCATTTCACAAACATATACCCTCAAAAAGTTTGTGATATTCTTCCCATCAAATCTCCCAATTTTGTCCACAACACCCTTCAATGCTTTGGTAGCCTCATGCCCACCAGAGTTTGCTCTATGATGCTCCATATACAGGGCCAATGCCCCCAAAATATTCTCCATATTCATTTGGCCCCCTCCGGAAGCCCCATCATGATCCCCCGTCATTCTTTAACTAAAACTAATTGCCCCAAAGCGTCTCTCAGTGGAAGCACCAAATGTCGGGTAGAGAGGGTTTTGCTCTGGGAAAACGCGGGGTTTCTAGCTGCAACTAGTTTGAATTCAAGGTATGGGGAAATATGATAGTGTAATTTATTGTTTATACCATTAAAAACCCAAATCTATGTTTTATTTTGCAAAATAGCAAACCGTGTAAAGGCTTAAACCTTTAAAAACACTGTCAGCATTCAAATGAATGCCACAGACACATACTTGCTCCAAATCAAGTGTGCTATAACTTTCTGGAAAGCTAACACAAAGCTACACAATCTGTAAAAATTTCAAGAGAAAATGATTTACCATTCAATATTTATAGCGTGCTGAAGTTGAGACTCCAAATATTCACGGCAGCTGTACATCTCTCCACTTCGGGACGCATATCATCTTCATAAAAGCTCCAAATACATGATTCCATAATTTTTTAGAAAGCTAACATCACCATCTACGTTGCCTGTAAATCTTAGCTTAAAATATCATACTGTCCGTTTTCTATACTTCGTCAAAAATGGAACTTCTATATTGAGCGGCAGTTTCACACCCTCAAACTTCTACAAGAATAACTTTCACGTCCTAACTCCAAAACAAGAGTTTAATAGCTTTTTAGAAAGCTATCAACATAACACATGTGCTCACAAAATTTCAAAACTAATCGATCATTATACAAATTTCTACAAGAGTTTAAAGCGACTGCCTTTGAATTTCGACGGCACTAAACCCTCTTTCACTTCTCAAGGCATAACTTTCTCATACTAACTCCAAATGACAAGCGCCACACACCATTGGAATCACAACAAGAAGAGGAACGTGCTCTCAAAATTTCATTGAAATCCGAGCTATACACAGTAAGTCACTTGTCCTCAAACACACGGCACAAAACTAAAAAACTAAAACATGAACACAAGAAGAATGAGGTTCGGGAGAAGAAGGCCCCCCTTATCAAGCCACAAGGGGGAACACATCAGCCCATACCTAGCCACATGGGCACCCTAAAACTAATTGGGTGACCCAAAAGTCTCCCATACCTCTATCCATTCGCTTATTTTAATGATAAACTCACAAAAAACTAAAAGAAAGGTAAAACAATCTTCACCTTTCTTTTCAACAACTATCAAAACTCAAATTAAATATCAAAACTCATTCTAAGAAGATAAATGTAAAGTTTGACTCTTATTAGTCAAAACACAAGGCAATTAAAACCTTGTAGAGATTATGAATCAATTCATAATCTTTCTCAAATATTCCCTATTCATTTCTTCTTTAAATGAGATATCTTAAAACTCATCAAAATAACAATACTATAAGTTTTTACACTATATGCGCATTTGCATCGCGACAGCGGACTCGGAGCCGATTCAGGGTTGAAGGCCCCCATCACGATTCCCCTCAGGTCGACTAGGGCGAAACCTCGACTGCCCAGCCCCGGGATAGTAAGTCACTCCCGGCACGACAACACCCGCGGTCGACACCCTCCCATGTCGCTCCCGCTTGCGTTGTTCAGGGTAGTAGTTTAGGCTACCTTGCACGCGCACAACGCAAGCGGGAGCGAAATTTGACACCGCCGCTAGCCAAGCGTGGTCGCCTCGTCCCATTGAGCGCCCTTGCAACCCCATCAAGTCGACCTGACCACATCAGATAGCGATGCTGGGTCAACTCCACCGCCGCGAGTTTTGACCCCAAGTGGAGCCCTCTTTCTCGAAACCTCTCCACCATCCTTGGCTTACGTGGAGCCACTCAACCTCGACGCAGTCTACAACCCGGCGCCGTCCGGAGAATTTTTCCAGCCACCGCATGTACCACCACAGCCCCGACCCTCGACGTCACCCATGGTCAATCAACCACAACTCGACTCACGACAAATACGAGCCCCGATGTTGTCCACGACCTAGCGCCAGCAAATGAGCGACTTACGAGGGGCAGTTACTCGACTCAAAGATGACGGCTCCAAAGTGGACAGTCTTTTATAAGAGACTATTCAATCAAAGGAAGCCCTCCAAGTCAAGCTCAACCGCACCCGAGTGGAGGGCAATTGACTTGCCAGCAATTCCTCGATTATCAAACTACGGGTCGACACCCTCTATGGGACCATCCAACGCAAGGATACTGTGCTGGCAAACATGCGCACCACACTCGCGAACATCAGCCACGAGAAGAGCAAGAGCGAGCACACGATAGCCAAGCTAACGATCGACCTGAGAGCCAACCGACAGGAGGCGCAAAGTCAGCAGAGCAAGTTTGTGGTCGCCCGCAATCAACTTGAGACGGTACGAGCTGAGGCAGCAGCGGTCCAAACTCAGTCTTCAGCAAGCTCGGGAAAAGGTAGTCCACTCCAACAACCGACTCGAATTGTTGTTGAAGGACAACCAGGAGAAGGCTTCACATTTCATAGCGATAGAGCTTATCCTCCACAAACTTCAAGCGCGCAAGTACCGTCTCCTTGTGAAGGCCAGAAACCAAATCAAGATTCTCCTCCACACCCTCAGCACCGATCGCAACCAGCTCAACCTGTACCGCCGGCAACTCGTCCAACTCCTGCTGGACTACCCCGGCTTAGAGATCCGACGAGTCGACGAAGAAAAAGAAGAAGATACGAGCCAGCGCGAACCCGACCATTCACTCTGGGAGAACCAGTCGACTGACGTCGACTGAATACCGATGTCAAGCTGAGTGAAGACGACTCCGCGGACGACAGCGAGTCAATCAATGAAGACGAGAACAAAGACCAACAGAAGGAGGAATAGCAGGCACCACCGGACGAACCACAAGACAAATAGCGGCAACAACCACCAGCATAGCAGCAACCACCCACCGAAGAGGAGCGACAGCCTCTTCTACAGCACAAGCAAGGCGAGCAGCATCCAGCACTCGATCAGACGACGGCAGCAAGAACACTGACAACAGTCGACACTCGAGTGGACTCACCTACCACATTCTCTTCACCACCGTAGTCCCTCTACTTCAACTTTATAGAGATGCCTTCAGGAATCACCTCCCCTATCATGACCCTGGACTCCAATGACATCAATCGGTGACAAGCCGACAACAGTAAGGGTCGCTACTCGCAGACGCCTCAACCACGGGTAATTTTGTCACTCCTCGTGACGATTATCCCTAGTTGCCTACCGGGCTAGACTAAAGTCCACAAGAGTGTATTTAGCTCAAAGGGAGGGCAATGTTAACCAAATATTCGTTAAATATTCCCTTAGGCTAAGTGTAGGCTAGTCTATACCCAGTAGGTATAGACCCGGCTGGCTATACCCGGTACTACAGGCTGGTACTGGCTGGTCGACCCGACTGACCCGGTCGACCCGGTCTCACACTATTGTCTGACCAGTCTCTTATATGTACTTTCCCTCTCTTTGAGAGACGTGTTGCTATACATTTTGTACATCTTCTTACTGGCAGCCTCAGTTGTACTTCTTTCTTGTCTTAACTTTCGTATGTGTTCGAGTATGCTAGCCTACTGTGTCAGGAGTGTTATTTCCTGCACTTGCATTGCTTATTTTGTTTGAATCCTGGCTAGTTGCAGTAGTCAGTGAGTTGTAAAGAAGTCGGCTTGTAAGCATACTGGTGTTACTCCTAGTCAACAGGGCATTCTTCTTCATCAAAACCTCTCTAACACTACTAGAAAATCCAACTAATCTGTTGATTCAGTCACGTTGACTAGGACACTTTTCTGTTGATCTGAACAAAAAATTGACCAAATCAACAGAAAAGTGTCCCGGTCAACGCGACCGAATCAGCAGATTAGTTGGATTTTCTAGTAGTGTAACTACTCCTCTCAATCTCTACTTGCTAGTCTAAAGTCGAGTGTTATTGCGAGAAGTAGTCTTATTAGCTTGTAAGGTCGATTCCTAGAAAACCACCTTTATAAAGATTCATCTTGGCACCGGGTCCAAGAGCCCCAGGTCAAAATTTTGCAAATCTTCAGAGTGTCCTGTGTTTCAGGACTTTGCAGAGTACAAGAGTTATGTTTAAGTTCAAGACGTGCTCTTTCTCCTGTATTCTCTCCATCTCTGCGAAGGATGCATCCAAGGGGGGCTTTTGTTCTACTCTTGGATTGTCGGTTACTTTCAAGGATTTCAACAAGAAGAGTTTTGTTGCCTGCCTGATGAGCACGTCTATGTGGGCTGAGCTGAATCCATGCTTGTGTTTGAATTCGACCCATGTCACTCAATGTACGTCGTCGTTGACCTTGAGTCTCTCGGGCGATTTATTATTCAGCCACCAAACAGCGGAATTCTTCACCTTCTTTCTATCCGTTGAGTCCTTCAAGCTACAACAGTGTTTGCTTTCGGACCGAGTATTCCCCAAATACACTTTGGGAACCGCATTGGACTCCATTGAACCGTATCCAGCTCCCCTTGGATTGTCAGGCCAGCAATAATTTTCTGCACGAACTCGAGGAGTGAGTCGGTTCCTAAGCCACGCAGATACTTGAACGTAAATGCCTTGGTCAGTTTTTAAACCCACTTGTCTTTAGAATTTTCCATTATTATATTTCTAGTGTCGCGGTTTACAAAGTCGCCTGTCTCATACCACTGAAATGCGTTGTGGATGCCCTTGTACAACTCGTCCGATCCAGTAATGACCAAGAACTCACCTTAGTACTCCTTGGAGGTCTTGTTCACATGTAAAGAAGTCATAGTATTCAAAGTCTCCACAAACAGCTTTTTCTTGAAATTCCTGCAACACGCCATCGTGCCAATAGTCAATTGACCATTGGTTCAAGTGACATGCAATCTGAATGCAAATTTGACATGAATATATGGCACAATGCTATTCAAATGTACAATGCCAGCGCACCTTGCAGATCTTCCATTCTTAAGACCTTGGTTTGCCGAGATCCTTTGGATCCAATCTTCTATAATTGATCTACAGATCATCTCCATCTCCCTTAAGGTCAGCCTCATGCTGAGTAAGCCAAGTTGTGAATGGTCTAGCTTGGAACAAATCCTCTCAATCTGAGAAATACAGATTAGCCAACATCCTGGAGTTTTTTGCAACCTATAGAATTGTGAATGTGTTAACCGTAAATTTGGAGTTACCGGTAGGTCTACCGGTCTGAGTTTTACCCCGGTAATTTTCCAAGTTACCTAGCAAGTAGATCTAGGAAACACTTTTATACCGATTTGACCTAACTGTCAGATCTGGTTCTACTGTGGTATAAAAGCAATAGAGCCAAACTCATTGGCACGCCACATTTTCCAAGATATTGATTTCTTGCTTGAAGTATTTTTTCTGATTTTTTGCCTACCGAGTAGTTTTCTATCTGTATTTGCACACTTTGATCAGTATGTATTTCTTTGGTTTGAGATTACCGACCTAGTTCTAAATGCTTTCTCATTGAATTTCCTTTAACTTCCCCTCCTTGGTAGCTAATATAACCTCCGGTATTGATTACCGAGTAGGTTTTCACAAGGAAGAGCTACCATTTTGCGACCATCTAAGGTTCAAATTCTAGAAATCGTTTGCTTAAACTCTGTGATTGATTAGTATCTGTGTGACGCCGCGCCTTTTACAAAATCCTTCTTACCAAGATCATTAGTTGTCATTTTAGTCCGGTTATCCCCATTCAAATACATTAGACTTTCCCATGGCCCGACGCCACACTTGATCTGCCGGTCCACGGCCCGAGTTCGACCTCGAGGCAATCACGGCTTCTAACGCTCGCATTCACCGCAGCGTACAAGATCTGCTACCATCACCAATGTTTTGAGCTCCCTCAACAGCCACTCATCCGACGCGATCGCCTCAACCTTTGCTCATGGCGGACGAATTGCCAACCCCGCAGGAACTTCAAACCGCACGACATTTGCACTTGTCCACTGTGCAGCACCCGTCTTCCGACTCAGTACTCCTCAACCCAGCAGCTACTGGGGAAGACGTACACCTGACAGACGAAGAACGCAAACAGTTTCGTTCCTAGGCGTTTCTTCAATGTTCGACAATCCAGGACCAACTTCAACAACTACCACACGAAGACGCAACGGATCAAGAACTCGATGCTGTTGTCAAACCTCGTTTATTCAAAAACGGGCAATTAGGGTTTGTAGGGCAGTAAGGGGTAGCCCCGGCCGCCATGAATGGGAGAAGTAGCAATCATGATGGCCTCTTTATTTATTTGGAGAGAGTGGTGCTCTCGCGCGCGCCTTAAGTGTTCGCTACGGAACTTGGAATGGCGGCGGACCGGACGGGAAACCGGTTGGCAAACCGGATGTCGGGAGACGGGCCTCTTCTAGTCCCGGCCACGATACGGGATATGAATTGGGCCACCTAAATTGGGCGGCTCACTATTCATTTCTCCCCGGTTCCTCCAGCCCTCCGCGTACACCCATTTTTACATTTCCGGAGAGTGCTAGGGTTTCCATTGCGCGACCAGAGGGAGAAAGCAGTAAGCGATTAGTATTTGAGGATTTGAGCGCCCGGGAATGAGGGAAATTGAGCGCCCGGGGAGAACAGTAGCGCGAGGTTAGAATTGGGGAGTAGCGAGCTCTCGGACAGTGAGCGCCGCAGTTTCAAGCGGAGTTTGCGGAAGGGAGTGAGTGCGCAACCAGGAAGAGAGGCGCGAGGGCTCCGGGAGGTCAGGCGCACACCATGGAAGCGGAAGGGAAAGCGTCCGGAGAGAGAAGCGCGTGGTTTGCAGGAGAGAGAGAGGGCGCACCTAGAGAAGAGGCTGTGCCATTCCCGGAGGAGTAAAGGAGAGCGTCCGGAGTCCATAGCCATGGCGCGCAGGGAGACCGGATCCAAGATTCCCGAGAAGAGGATTTGTTCGGACATCCCGCAGCACGAGGGAGATTTTGACAAGCTGCTCAAGGATCTCGAGAAGATGGGGTGTTTGGGGCTCTTCGGGAAAGTGTGGGATTTGCAGGATGCCCGGATGCTAGAAGAAATTGAGGGCGGGGCTATGCTGGAAGCTTTCCGGACGACCATCCGGGCGAAGTACAGGAGCTGGACTCGGGTGTTGTGGTGGGCTGTGTACAACTTCCCGGACACGAACGAGGATTTGGAACCGGGTAGCAAGGGCGACACGGATTGGGTGCAGGCGCGCTTTATCTACCTCTCGGAGAAGGACGGGTTCAAGGTGGAAGATTGCAGGGAGCCCCGAGAGCAACGGCTGCTCCTGTACGTGGTACCAATTCTCAACCCGGAGAAGCCCACCACCCGCACAGATACGCTGGCCCGGGGCATCTTCTCCGCTCTTCTCCGGAAGAAGAAGATCAACTGGGCAATCTTAGTGCACAAGAACACTTAGAAGTGGGCCCGGAACCTCAACAACAAGAAGGGTTGTCCGCTGGCCCCGTTTCTATACCACTTGTATGAGAAGGAGGGGTGCATCACGGAGGAATAACGGAAGACGTTGGAGATCCCTCCCATTCCAGGACTGAGGAGTCGGGCCAAGAAGAAGATGGCTCTTTCGGTTGGAGGAGCGGGTACCAGCGGGGCCGGATCCTTGCTGCGACCGGATGAGAGAAGGATGGCTCCACCGGCACCTCAACCGGACTGGAGCAGCTTCCGAGAGGAGCGCAAGAAGGAGAGGGAAGAACTGGTGCGACCGGGTGGAGCCAGTGCGACCCCGGAACAGAGGACGAAGAGGAGGGAAGACCGCTCGGAGGAAGGCCAACCGGGTGCTGTCAGGCCGCGGCTGGAGAGAAGGAAGGACCTGGAAGCAGGCCGACCGGGTGGGGCAGGGACTCAGCAGGAGTTGAGGACCAAGCGAAGGGAGGACCTAGAGGAAGATCAAGACGAGAAGGAATCACTCCAGCCGAAGCTGATCCAGAAGAAGACGAGGAATCCGGCAGCAGGTGCTAAACCGGATGGGGGAAGTTCTTTCCAAACGCAGCCTCCGGTGGAGCCAGTGGTGGAGTCCGGACCAGCACAGGAGACGGGTTGTCTTCAAGCACAGCCCCACGAGCAGCCGGAAGCAGGTTCCAGACCGATGGAGGAAGATCCTGCCCCGGTGATTCCACAAGAATGACTGGCAGAGGAGAACCAACCGGAGGAAGGGGGTCCGTCTCAAATGCGACCTCAGGGCCTGAAGAGGAAGTTGGTCCTCACGGCCGAGGAGGATGAGGACCCGGAAGGTCAGGAGACCACGCCTCGGAAGGAGAAGTGGCCGGCCCGGAGGAAGACA
Organism: Pohlia nutans; assembly: GCA_022496805.1. Lineage (NCBI taxonomy): Eukaryota > Viridiplantae > Streptophyta > Bryopsida > Bryales > Mniaceae > Pohlia > Pohlia nutans. The sequence continues at coordinate 2,837,313 of CM040106.1, read as the reverse complement.
ACTCCCCTGAACAAGCGTCCCAAAGAGGTAGGGGACGACGGGGAGGAATCCGGAGATGACGGAGTCCACGAGCAGGGACTGCCAGCGAGGGAAGATCCGGCCGAGGAGACAGGACCGTCCGGAGGTACACAAGAGGAGAGGGAGGCCCTGCTCAAGGTGGAGAACATCCTCCTGACAACCCAAATTGCCCTAGACATGGTCACAGAGCAGTACACCCCGGTTTTCACCGCGCTACGGGAGGCACGTACCCTCCTCCAGACAGACGACACGTTGAAGTACCCGGCGCGAATCCGGAAGCTCCAGAGGAAACTCCTCAGGAGCCGGGAGAAGGAGAGCGAGTCGGCCGCCCTCTTGCAGGGTCAGGAGGAGGAGTTCCGGGTACTGGCAGAGCATATGACAAGAGAGAGTTCCTTCGACGAGGAACCGGATGAGGAGGAGGCCACCAACCAGGGTGAGAGGGTAGGTTCTGGGGATGGGCTGCAGGGTGTGTTTAATATGTTTGCAGATGCTCCTCAGGCGGGTGAGATCGATCGGTTGATGAGGATGGGGAGCTCAACGCAGGAGCATACCTCCAGGCCCGTGATGGAGGTGGAACCAATCTACATGGTCAGACCCAGAGGAGTGAGCCCAGAGGAGGTCCGAGGTCTGAGTGAAGGCATGGAGGCGATGGGCATCCAACCGGACAGGGCGGAAAGGCAAGAGGGTGGGCCAGGAGGTCACTCAGACGACCAGCAAGGACGCGCGCAAGTGGGCAAGCCAACCGGGGGACAAAAGGTGGGACCACAGGTGGAGCAGCCGGCGGCGCACGAAGTACGAGGAGATCGGCCGGCGGACCCGATCGTGGTGGGGAGCCCGGAAGATGAGGAGGGGCAACCAATGGACGACCAGTAGCTGCTCGGGACCACCGGGGGTCCAGAATCAGTGGCCCGGACTTAGTGGATCCAGCCACTTAGAATAGGACCTTTTGAGTAGGTAGATTAGAAGACTTTTTGGTGTAAATGACTTCTAGGGTTTTGATGTTAGTGGCGGCTTAGGATAGGAATTGAGCCGTGGAGGAAGCTCCCCAGATTTCCGGATCCCGGGAATATAGGATCTGAGGATTTCCCGGATCCGTGCGTTTGGGGTTGGCTTTTTATCAAGGAATGTTCTTCATTCCTTGGGTCTTTTTTTGTACCATTTTTTCGTGTAAATGAGTAGAAGCGCATATTCCTTTCACAAACTTTGTGTGTGTGTGTGTGTGTATATGTGTGTTTGCTTGTGTTATTGCCCGGAACAGTGGCGCAACTAGTCCCTTGGTAATCGGATGGATTAGCCGGGCTCGGGCGTAGAGTTAGTTAACAGACCGGGTAGAAGATTTGGAAGAGTTAGGATCGTTTGAATGTGAGGTTTTCTATGTCCGATTGCAGGAGATAACCCGGGTTAGTGGCTGAGGGAACAAGAGGGGGTACTCCGGTTCTCTCAGAACTCCTGGACGCGTAGTACGGTAGAAGTGCCAACATCCGAGTAGATCTTGCAATTGTAGAGTACGGGAAAGCTAGAGTAAAACGAGTCGTGAGGAATTCAATCTCTTCCGAACACCCCGGATACAGTCCATTCCGGTTAACAAGTCGTTGTAGTATTTTGGAGACAAGAGGGAAACGGGGTTGTGCTTGTGTGGCCGGCTGTGGATTTGGGATAAGTCCATAGTTGAAGAGCAATCCGGGGAGTACCCGGACTAGGGAGTTGAGTTTGGAGAACCAAGAGGTGGTGCATCCCCTGTCACGGAAATCAGTAGGGGAGGGTGTGACTTTAAATCCAGCATCCTTAAAAATGCAAATGGAGAACCCTTTGAAGGAAAACAAAGGTTAAGGGGAAACCGGATATAGTAGCTGGGTTAGACCGGGTAGAGTAGGGTTGGTTAAGTTTCCAACCCGGACAGAAACCGGATCTAGCTGTAGCCGGGTCATTCAGTAGGGAAGATCCGGTTTTAGTACGGAAAAAAGGAAGTTAGTTGGTGACCGGAAGAGAGCAGTCACCAATCCGGGTTCATTTCCGGAAACTTCCCCCTTCACAGAGTCTCCGCGGAACGATATCCTGGAAATCACCTCTACGAGCATTCTTAGTACGAAAAAGTGAGCTCTAGGGGAATAACCGGTACCACGTGCTACGACAGCTGCTCTAGAACCAACACCTCCACAGGACCTCGATTTAGGTGCGTCTCGGTTACAACTTCTATATTTACGTTTACACCAGTTTCGACAAGATCAAGGACGTGCCCCATCGATGCATCACACAGTTCGACGACAACCGATTACAGGACATCAACACCCGGTGCAACAACAATTTTTTGGATTTCATCCTCCACAACACCACTATCAGGTTCGTCCGAGAGCCCCTATTCGGTTTTGCACATTCTGTGGCCATATTGACCACTCCTCCATTTTCTGTCTATACAACTAACCACAATCTCGCCGCATTGTGGCTCCGGGAGTACCGACCTCAACCTACTGACCTATCGGCGACATAAGCGTTCCTAATCCGCATGCCGGTCGATATCCTACGCCTACCGCCCAGAAAGCGGTACCGTATCCCAAATACAAAACCGGTAAGTGCCCCGAAACACATTGCTATAAATTTAAATCAGCTATTAGATTAGATGGCAAAACTGAAACGATGGTTCAACTGGAATTGTTTGGTAATTCTCTCACAGAGAAAGAGTCGACCAGGTTTGCATATCATAGACGAATACATCCTACCAATACATTGCAAGAGGTGTTTACCGCATTCAAAAGGCGCTACCGTACCATCAAGACGGACAACCAAATGTACATCCAATTTCGTACAATCAATCAACAACCGCAGGTATCTGTTGATGACTACGCCGAACGTCTCTAGCAACTGGCGGAAAATCTAACAGTGCCCCCAGCTGATATGTTCATGTTGCGCAATTTCCCCGCTGGCTTATTGGAATACTTGCAGGTAGCCACGGTAGGACTTCAACGACAGAGATTCTCCAAAGCAGTGGACTCGGCACGCAGTGCGGAAGAAGGCTTACCCAAATCTCGGCACTCGACACTTCCATCGACTGGTTCCGGAGACAATCCCTGATGTAACCTCAAATGTACCGGATGCAAACGTATGGGCCATGAATGGGGAACGTGTTACCCACATCCGGCAAGTGACTATGGGAAGAAATCTGACACGGCTTTTGTACATCAAATCTAAACTCAGCCAACACCGACTCTGGTAAGTACCGAAAAACCGCCGTAATTCTTGTGTTGGACCCCCGGTACAATGGTTCCATGCAATGTATGTGGCTCACTAGAAGACCCGCGACATCGTTGTCCACTTCTAAAGGATGAGGATGTTAAAAAAGTCATTCAAAACAAACTACTCGCAAACCCGGGATCCTCGGTAGTCATTACCGACGTCCATACGGTTGATGTCTCTCACGTCGGCCCTCGCACCCGGAGTTAAACGTAGCGTTTGGACCCGGTAGTACCGGAAAATCCTGCACCAACTACCGAAGCACCTCGCACCACTGAGACGTTCGATTGGCAAGCAAAAGAGCAACTGCGCAAAGAAATGATACAGACCGTAAATGAACTGCAAGGCCTCTCACCCTTGGAGCCACCAACACCTCACATCATTCTAACTTCTCCAGATAGCACCATGAACATCTGCGAAACCATTCTTCAATAAATCGAATCACAAACAATACAGGTCAGTCTCAAAAACTTTATGACTATTGCACTGAGCATCACCGAACATATCCACCGTCGTCTGGGTCAAAAAGCTCAGTCCTCCATCCCGGTTATCGAGACAACCACCATGGCAGTCCATTCGGTAGTTGCGATCGACCGCCACATGCCGATTATCTCAGCAAAAATTGGAAATCACCAATTACATGATGTTCCGCTGGACGGAGGATCGAGAGTCAATGTCATCACCGAAACCAAGCGACGCAGACTTGGACTACCGACCCCAACTCCGGCACCTTTTAAATTAAGAATGGCGGACAGTTCCCTCGTCCAACAGCTCCGCTCGCTTAGAGACATCAAGATCTTCATTCACGGTATTCCCTATATCATTATTCTCACCGTCATTTCTTGTAAGGATGTCAATTTGGCATATACGCTCTTGCTCGATAGACCATGGTTTAGGATCGCTAGAGTAGTCTTCGATTGGGCTAACGACCACATACAGATCATGGGTAATGGTACCATCCGAACGGTGCGGATCAACCATGAATTAGGCTTTGAAGCCACGACTCCCAATGCTCTCGTCTGCTACAACTACGTGGAAGGCCGTACCGATGAAGAAGAAATCATCCTACTTGAGGCCGAGGAGTTCCTCCACCCCATAGGAACATTGGCAATCGACGACCTCTGCCAGGTAAGCACTACCGTGCTCACTTTACCAGCCATAACCCATACGGAATGCAGCATGCCAGTCGATGAAATACCGATCTGGGAGAAGGTAAAAACCATTTTGGTAGTAAAATGGTCTCAAACGGAGGAAGACCAGCTACGGGACCTCAACCTCAGTACCGGTAACGACCCCAACATTATTCGTATCGATACTTCCGTTCCAGATTCCCTCCTACCAAAGGCCGAAGAATTATTCCACGCATTCAAAGACTTCTTTGCATGGTCATACCATGATTTACGTGGTATCCCTGAACACATTGCTCAACACAAGATTGAACTCAACACCAGCATCCCCCCAATCCATCAGGTACACTACCGAATGAATCCCAATTATGCCGCAGCTGTAAAAACCGATCTTGACAAACTTTTGCAGGCCGAATTTATAGAACCAGTCGACCATGCCACATGGTTATGACCAATCGCCGTGGTACCAAAGACGAACGGCAAACTTTGTGTGGATTTCAGGCGTCTCAACAAAGCAACCAAGAAGGATCCATATCCACTACCATTTACCAACAAAGTCCTTGACTCGGTAGCAGGCCACGAAATGTACTCCTTCCTCGACGGCTTCTCAGGATATCACCAAATCAAGATTGCAACCGAGGATCGACACAAGACGGCATTCATTACCGACTAGGGTGCCTTTGTTTGGGTAGTAATGCCGTTTGGTTTGAAGAACGCTCCGCCGACGTACCAGCGCGCAGTCAACCAAGCTTTCAAAGAATATCTCGGTGATTTCATGAAACTCTTCCTTGACAACTTCAGCGTTTATAGTACTACCAAGACGCACCTCGACAAACTTCGAAAGTGTTTCACGAAATGCCGTGAGTTCTTTATAAGTCTCAATCCCGAAAAATGATGTCTTTTAGTTCAATGTGGTGTTATTCTTAGATATGTTGTCCGCCCCGAGGGCAAGTTCCCTAAGAAAATCGAGGCTCTCGTCACAATGCCTTGCCCTCGCAACATCAAGGACATCCAGGTCTTCAACGGACTAGTCCAATTCAACAGATGTTTTATCCGTGATTACGCCCGAATTATGGCACCAATCACTTTGTTGACAAGAAAAGATGAACCATTCACTTGGACTACCGAAAGATGAACCATTCACTTGGACTACCAAGCATTTTCCGTGATCAAAAAGCGTTCTGTCAACGCTCCTATCCTTGTCGCAGTCAATTGAAAGCTCAAATTTCACATTCATACGGATATTGCAGTCAGCACTATGCTGGCACAAAACCCTACCGAACAAATCGACTAGCCCATCGTCTACGCATCTCGACTACTGAGCCGCGCAGAGAAGAATTACAAGACTACCAAGCGTGAAGCTTTAGCTATGGTATACGCCATCAACAAATTTTGACACTACCTCTTCGGTAACAGGTTCGTGTTTTACGTAGACCACATGGCATTGATCTATTTGGTGAACAAAACTCAGGTTTCCGGACATATTGCTCGATGGTTATTATTGTTTCTGGAATTTGACTTCACCGTCGTTTACAAACCGGGCAAGACACACGGTATTGCCGACGCACTTTCTCAGAACACGGTAGCCAAACTGGCAACCGGTATTACCGATGCCACGTCCAACTCCCAATTGTTCAGCATACAACCGGAGTGGCTCACCACTGTCCACGACTACCTCAAAACCGGAACTTTCCCTTCCGACAGGAGTATGGAGCACAAGAAAAGGTTACCCTACCAAGCCCTCCTATTGCAGTTAATCGATGGCACCTTGTATCGGCAAAGCAAAAAAAAATCTTTACAAAAGGTCATCTCCGACGACCAAATCACATTGGTTATCCGGTAGCTTCATCACCGCAACTCGGGAGGACACTTCTCTACCGAGATTACCACTTGGAAAATCCTCGACGCAGGCTATTGGTGGCCATCCCTGCATAGAGACGTTTTCGAATATTGTCGGAGTTGCGACGAGTGTCAACGCGTCGGTGGACTCAAGAAGGCCGTGACCGGTAAATTACTTACCACCATACCGACGGAACTTTTATGAAATGGAGACTTGATTTTGTGGGCCCTCTCAAACGCACAGTCATCGGCAACCGATACATTTTAGTAGCCAAGGACTACGCCATCAAATGGGTTGAAGCGGTTGCACTCCGCGATAACACTGCCAAGGACACGGAAAAATTCATGTATGACAACATCCTCACCCGTTTTGTTTGCCTACTCCACTTTGTTAGCGACCAAGGCATACATTTCAACAACAAGGTCATTTACGCCCTTATAGAGCACTTCCTACTGCGCCACACCACATCCACCACATACTACCCTCATAGAAATGGTCAAGCCGAATTCACCAACAAGGTGATTGTCTAACTCCTCCAGAAATTGGTTGTTAGTTTGGATAATTGTATGGAGATGACTGATACCAGCCACACGCCAGCAGAGCTGCTTAATCAGGGAAAAAAAGGGGTAGGACAGAGGTTATGTGATCAAGTTGGGTCTAGTCTGAGAGTAGGCTTGGATGTGTAAGTACTCCAGTTCCAAGATATGCCATAGTTCCCCCAGGGTAATATATATTTGTGTACATACATATACGCTGGGTCACTTTAACATTCGGTCTTGAACTACCTTGGCATACTTGGGCTCCTTGGAAGTTAGACAAGGTCGGAGAAGAATACACTATTACTGAGGCAGTTAGTTGATTAAGTGGGAGCACTGAACCAAGTGAGAGTCAGTTCCTAGACGTCCTTGGTGCTCTTGGATAGTGCGTGTTTTGAAGACAGAAAGGTTGAGGGTAAGTGAGTTTGACTTTTGCACATGGAGACGGAGCTCAGAGCAAGGACAGCTTGGTACAAGGAGTAGTTAGAGAGCAGGAATACTCTTCCTAAGTACTTACATTAGAGTTAGCCAAACAGATAGAAGACATGGTACCCCAGTCTTCCAAGTTAGATAGCAGCAGAATAGGATCAGTAGTTGAGACAGAACAGTAGAGACAGAGAATGCAATAACATGCGTTTATTTCAAGGATGTAATAGTAGATTTGTACAATACAGAGGCTAAGTCCGCAGAACTATGTTAAACAAAGGATTTGAACCCATGCATTATATAAAAGCACAGCCATGGAGTTGTTGTTTAACAATGAGTATGCAAGGAGTGACTTCCTGGTGTAAAAACCCGAGCATAACAAAATACTCATAAGTCTCAAAAACCAAGAAGTGTCTCATCCCTATCGTACAACTACTCTTATACTTAAGCCTGGTGCGCTATCTAAGCTAATCACTGCCAGTTCTACCGTCCTCCTATCTCCTTGTCCTCCGTGGCGGCCGTGTGTCTAAGTCCGGTAACATTTTGCCCTCCTTTGCAGAGTGCAGTTCGTCTCGGATTGCTATTAGTGGCGCGATCGGCGGGCGGCAGGTCGGCGGTCGGGGCAAGTCTCGTTTCGTGGTACCTGTGCGTGGCGTCTTTGAGGTGCTTGGTCACCGTACAGAGCGGCTATGGCTGCAATTACACCTCGGTGCATAAGGTTATGCTTGGTTTTAGAGGTGTACGCATGTTGATACACATCAAACACAGTCTTGCCCAATTGCTTGTTGCAAGCAGAGCATTGGACATTGTCTGCCTCAAGGTTAGTGTAATAGGCAGCTAAGTCTGGGTTGGAGGCAAAATATTTTTTGACCTCCTCAATTGCTAACCCATACTCCTTGTCTCCATCACTATCATCACTAACCTCGGCCTCCATGTCATGTTCATCTTCAAGTTTTTGCAATACAAGTTTGTGTTCCTTGAAAGGTTTAGGTTTGGCAGGTACCGATGAAGAAGGCTCATCCGGCGCATCTTGGGTTTTCGGTGCAGCGGGGCTTGGCAAAGCTGGGACAACTGCCGGCAGGCGTGGTGATGAGTGTGGCGTCTCGTCCACGTTTGTGGGTGCTTCCGAGATGTGAACTCGCTCTGTCAGATTGCCCTGCTCTTGGAAGACAGAGAGTAAGGTAAGGGAAGTTACCTCGTCTTGGGGTGCTTGGGCTGGCTGAATTGCTTGTGGCGAATCACTGGGAGGCGAGCTGTGATCCTAGCTAGCTGTTGCCAGGGACATGGCGTCCATGTCCATGAAGTCCATCCCCATTCCGTCTCAGTTGGGCTCGGATTGCTCCAAGTCCAGATCTACAAGCGCATTGTCTTCGCATGTCTCCAAGAATTCTTGGGGCGGAACTGCTGTAGTTGGCGGATTCGCCCAAAGAATTCTGTATGCATTCGTGGCCATGACTCGAGCAGCATGATGGGCCCAATTTACCTTATTGGCCTTACAATTCTGCCTTGCATTGTCGACTTCTACTCGCAGCTGCTGTATCCATGGGCGCCATGGATTGAGAACTGGTGCGTTATGCCAATGTCTCATTTAGCGTTCTGCACCTCGCCAGGACTTCAGCATTCTGCTGCTCCAGTCGTTGAGCTCTCTCTATTGCCAAGGTCTGCTCCTTTGTCATCGCGTCCACCGGCTCCTGCGTTGTGGACAGCTCTACTTCCAAGTTTGTGAATTGGTTCCTAAAGTTGGCGATGGTCTCATTGGCCTCGATCAACAGGTGATGGAATTCATCACGCGCGTCGTCCACAGCTTTTTTGGCGCGTGCATGGGTAGCTTGGAATCCCTAGGCTGCCTTGCGCTTCGTATGTTCTTCTATCTCCTGGTGCTGCGTCCTGAGCGTCATACGATCCTGCTCGGTCAAGTCAACAAAATGGAGCATTTGCTCCACACACGCGACTATCGCAGTGCTCTGCTCATGGAATTGGGCGGCGTGAAGTCTCCAGTCTTTGTTAGTTTCCCCCCCACCCCAAATGCGTGGCATTGTCCCTCACGCGTGGCCTCTTGCTTGGTCCTGGGCGGCGGGGTCTATTGGTGCTGCTGCGGTTGCCTGGTCCCTCTGGACATCCAAAAATGTGCCCATACGAGGTGGCCGGTTGTGTTCCTTGTGGAAGGCCAAGAATTGGAGAATGTACTGCCTAAGAAACGGCCCAATGGGGCTCTCGTAATCACGCGTTCTACGGTGTCCACGCAGCTGGAGACGGAAATTATCATCTAGGAGAACACCCCAGTTGATTTTCTCCCCTTGATCGGCCAATAATAAAACACTAAGGTGCCTCGGCTTAGTACTATTATAGTCATTCAGGAAGAAGATATGACTGAGAATACCACGCATTCTAGCAAACCATGGTTCGTTCATTATGGCCCCCAGAGCGTAGACATCGTACCTGCCGTCCGGCTTTGGCTGTAGATCCTTGGCCACCTCCTCGACATTGGACTTTGGAGTGGCGTACTCAGCATTTCACTCCGTGACCCCCGTACCATCCCAGCCAAAAAACTGGTGCAGGTACCGCTATGAGTATAGCACCAGCACGCCATCCATGATGCCCAAGGGATTTTCCTCGTCCTCACTACAATTTGCCACGGACTTCAAGAATGCCTCACAGCGTGCGATGTCCACGGTCGTCGTCAAACGCATCCAATATCTGATAAGATTGGTGCGGGTCAGCCAGGCGCCATCAGGTTTCCGCTTTTATTCCCGCACCATGCGCGGAAGGAAGATTCTCTTGTGCTCGTTACTGGCATCAATGGCGTCTAGGATTTCCAAGGATACTAGAAAGAAAAATGCGAGGTGTATCAAAAGAGAAGTGAAGATTTCTGAGAAGAAAGACGCCTGGAAGAGGGCTTGGAAACTTAGAATGAAATGGCAGAAGAGAGACAGGGGAGCAAAAAGGCATAATGCATAAGTCCTGAAGTTGTGGTGGTGGCGTGGGATGACATGAGGGCCAGGAGATGGTTTTGGCGGCTGATATAGGCTTTTGAAAGCCTAGCGTAGAATGTGGCAGCGCTCTCCTATTGATGTGGGGCTTATCATGGAAGTTGAGTGTCCAATTATCATGGCATTCATGGTGTCCATGGCACATACTGGGATGTGTGTGATTTACGGCTGCTTAGAGGCTGATTAGATCAATGATGTCGACTGCCTCATGTCCCTGATGTCCATGATATCCATGTATATGGCATGGCTCGCTCAGGATTACTTGGAAGTTCAGATTATTGTTGTTAAGTGTCCAATGATTTTCATGACCTCCCTGTTGATTAGGCTCGTACATTTGGTCTAGGTAGTCTAGGACTACTTGGAGGTGGCTTACGTGGACTTGACGAAGGACTGTCTCCATGGCCTCCTGGTTGTCCATGGAGTCCTGAGAGTCCTTGGAGTTTCCTGGGTTGTCCACGGTGTCCTTGGAGTCCTCGAAGTCCGCTTGTTGTGCTGTGATTTTTTCCTCGGCTGCCAAGGTTTCATGTAACTGTCCCAGAGTCATGGTACGAGACACGTCCGGGGATGCAGCGTGGTAATGTATGAGTTTTTCTGAATTGACAATTGTTGCCTGTTTGTCATACTTGTCATTGTTTAACAAGAGCATGGTATTATTTGGTAAAACTAATTGGACTCAATATAGCCCATGCCAGATAGACTCAAACTTGGTTTTTCTTGATTTTTAGATCTTTTGGACAACAGAGAACTTGGTCGCCCTTTTGAAATGTTCGCACTGGCAAGGAGGCTTAGAAGTATTTTGCACTAAGTTTTTGTTTGTCCGGAATATTTTTATAGCGAATGCTCGGAGTTCTTCGAGATGATGGATGTCTTAGATGCGAGCTGCTAACACTCGGTGCGGCGTATAATCTCTTGGTTGTATGGATTCGAACGTAGAAGCAATGTATACTGTGGGTAACAAGGGTTGGGTTCCATAAACCATTTCAAATGGACTGAGTTGCGTGGCTATCTTGGTAGCAATACGGTATGCCCATAAGGCGGCTGGGAGCCAATCGTCCCAGTCAGCTTGGTTGGCATGGATGAACCGCCTCAACATATTGGTCTGTGTTTTGGTTGTTGACTCCGCTTGGCCATTTCCCTGTGGATAGTAAACTGTGCTAGTTCTATGCTTGATGATGTGCTTTTCCATGAAATCCTCGATCACTGAGTTAACAAAGTGAGTACCTTGATCCGAGACAATTTCCAGTGAACACCCAAAACGTGTGATGATGTTGTCATATATGAATGTTGCCGTGACTACCGCGGTGTTGTTGCGGAGCGGTTTTGCTTCCACCCACTTGGTAGTATAATCCGTGGCGACCAAGATGAATTTATAACCTCGGCGAGTTGCAACTCATATGGTACCCACAAAATCTAGTCCCCAATGTTGAAACGGTCCCAACGGAGGCATTGACTTCAGGGGAACCTTGCCTTGATACTGAAAATTCGTGGTAGATACTTGGCAAGTATGGCAATTCTTGATGTAGGCATAGACGTCTTTGTGGAGTGTAGGCCACTAGTACTTCGCGGATAAAATATTTTTTATCATGGTGTCCGAGCCTTGGTGTCCTCCTGCTGGGCCGTCATGGAGATGGGTTATGATCCCTCGCTATTCCTCGGTAGGTACACATAGTCGGGTTTTTTGGTCAGGGCCGCGGTGGTAAAGGTGTCCCTATATGACAGTGTATGGCAAGGTGGTGCGTACAAAGCTAATTTCTCTGGTGCCTGTGAGGTCAGCAGGAACGTCACCTTTTGTTAAGTAATGGATGATATCAGTCGTCCAATCTTTGACTCCTTAGACATCCACGGTGGCAGCTAGGATGTATGGTTTTTTGTTAGGATGGTCATAACTGGTCCGGTAATGATGTTGGCATTCTTGGACATCCACAGTGGCAGCTTGGATGTATGGTTCATTGAATGAGGCATGTATGCCTTCCTCGGTGGTATTGGTGTCCCTGGATAAGTAATCAGCGACTATGTGCCGCTTACTTGGAATGTATACTACCTCAAAGTCGTATTCTAAAATTATCATAATCCACCTATCTACTCTTCCCGTGACCAACGGTTGGTTCACTAAATATGAAAGACTATGATGGTCAACCATGAAACGAAACTTATTCCCCAAGAGATAATGGCAGAATTTTTTAACAACTTAAATCATTGCCAAGGCTTCCCTTTTTGTCGTGGAGTAGTTTTGTTCTGCCTGGTTTAATAGAGGGCTTGCGTATGCCACGGGTTCCTCATGTTTGCCGCTGACATTCTGGGCCAGCATGACTCCCACGGCAATATTGGAGGCATCCGTGTGTACATGGGATGGCTTGGACCAATCAGGGTCAATGAGTATGGGTGCATTGGAGTATGCTTCCTTGATTTTGTCCAAGGCGTCTTGGGCTGCGGGCGTCCAATCTTGGGAGTAGGTATACTTGGCATGGTTCAACGCAGTGATGGGCGCGGTGATGTGTGCCAGTTTCTCGATGTAAATCCTGTTGATCTGGAATAAACCGAGGAGGCGTTGTACTCCCTTTTGGTCCTTTGGAGGCGTGATGTCCAAGACATCCTTGATTTTTGCTACGTCATGGAGCTTGCCATATTTTCAAACTAAATATCCAAGGATGACCCCTGCAAAGAAGAGAAACATGCATTTATCGGCATTTAGGCTGACATTGTTGGCTCGGTAGGCATGGAATATTTGTCTCAGGTGAGTTACGTGGTCCTTCATCCGTCCATACACAGTTCTGTCATCCAAATAAATTCGGAAGAATTGTTTCAAGTGTAGCTGAAAAATTAACTCCATCACTCATTGGAACGTCATGGGTGCTTTTTTGGTTCCAAATGGCATTCTCTCAAACTGGTACGGCCCCCATTCTCTTGAAAAAGCTATTTTTTTTTTGACTTGTTCTGCCATGGCTACTTGGTAGTATCCAGAAAAACAGTCTAGGAATGAGTACATCTCATGGCCGACGACTTCGTCTATGATCTCTCCCATGTATGGCAATGGATAGTCGTCTTCCTTAGTAGCCGCGTTTAGTTTGCGAAAATCAACACAAATACGTAGTGTTCCATTCTTTTAGGGAATGATCACCATAAGAGACAACCAAGGAGCTGAGTCTACCGGTGATATGAATTAGGCCTGCAATAGCTTGACCAATTCTGCCTTGGTCCTCGTCGCTAATTTAGATTCATTCTACAGCGCCGCTGCTGTACAGGGGTGGCATTTGGTACCAGGTCAATAATATGTTCAGCCAAGGTCTGTGGTATACCTTTGAGGACCTCGTGACTCCATGCAAAGATGTCGTGGTATTCATGGAACAAGAATATAGTAGCTTGTTTAATGGAATTGGGAGCATCCGCGTTAATCCTGATGTATTTGGGATCGACTATCGTTCCAAGATTCACCAATTCCACTCTATCCTTGGCGCTATGGGTCCATCCATTCACTACTTCTTTCTGAAGAGCAAGTGATGCTGGAGTGCTGTTGACGGTAACTGATTCGCGGACTTCTTTGGAAAATCGTGGCGGAAGGTCCACCTTCTCGGGATCACTGACCAAACTGGCCAGATGAATTTCTGCTAACGGTATGAGTTCTGGGTTGGCATCGAAAACCAGAGCTTCTTATTCTTGGAAAAGGCCTTTTACCCAATTGGTCCCCGTCGAGTGACGAATTTGATTGGATTTTGCACGCGTGATGCATCCATCCACTGGGATAACCACGATTTTTCCTTGGCAGTGTATGCGAATCTGGTTGCGTGACCAGTCATAGATAGCATACATGTCTTCGAGCCATGGTCGTCCAAGTATCACTGGAAAATTACTATTGTCAGGCATGTCAATGATAACAAACGTGGCCGGCGTGGACACTCCATGTGTGGTAATGGCTATCATGGCAAGTATTCCTAAAAGAGTCACTGGGTTGTCATTAGCCATCTGGAGTATAAACTTGGCAGTTTTTGGAGGGGGCAGTCCCAAGTGTTTTCGTAAATGATTTCTCATCACGTTGACACCTGAACCGCCATCCACCAATACATTGGTTAGCTCATGTTTTCCTAGTTTCAAATGTATCACCATGGCATCAGGGACTAGCGTGGTGGCATTGACTTCAATGACTGCAGGGTCTAACGTAGTGTCAGTCATGGTAGCCCGTTGCATGTATTGCTGCAATTCACGACTTAATTTCAACACCTTGGAAAGAGTTATTGTGACGTTTGTCTCGTCTAGTATTTGTTGTATTCCTCGGTCCACTGTGGAAATTTCCAGTCCCTTCTGTAGGTCCGTCCTTATATTGTGGAGTCTCTCCCAATGGTTTGTTGGGAAAGGCTTCCGATGTTCTACCACGTGTTCTGCTGGGGTGGACTTGGACCATGTGGTTACCACGGCAACGCTAATGGTAGAGACATTCATCTCAGTTCCATGGACTTCGGTGAGTGTTACTCCACCCCTTGTGTTGGGTGCTGGGATTTTTTGGTTATCCATGGGAGGAAAAGGACGTTGGCTGGGATCTGCAGATGGATTTGTTTGTGCCCATCGTTGCCTCAGTATTGGGCTCTGACTCCTCATGTGATGTAATGACCCACACTCCCACCAGGCATCATTTCTCCCTGGTTGGAAAGCATCAACGTTAATTTCCTCGGCGTACATGGCAGCAGTGGTGGTTCTTGGTCGCCGGTTGTCTTCAGGGCGAGGGTTGCCTGTTGCAAACCAACATCGCCCATTATGGGCCTTCCCACACGTTTCACAAGGCACTGGTGCTGGTCTGGCATCAGCACGTATAGTGGGCAGGGGCAGCAGGGGAGCCTGGGTTTTGTTTAATGCTCCTAACTCTCTGCTGATGTCATTGGCCGCGGTAAGTATGTCATGTAAGGTTTTTACACCCCTAATGACAATTCCCTGTTGTATCCATGTTAGTAGTCCCTTTTTGAACCACTCACACAAATAATCCTCCTCTGGATGTTGACTTAGTTTATCAATTAATTGCTTGAATCTATCATAGAATTTGTCTACGGGTTTGTTGCTATCTAGGGTAATACTACCTAACTCTCGTAGTATCTCAGAACTTGTTTTTAGTTTACAAAATTTATGGAGGAAGCTTTGTTCCATATCTTCCCAACTGGCATGCGGGTGTTCTGTCTCGAAATCTATATACCAATTGATATGGTTTTCTAGGAGTGTAGTCCCAAAGATGTTTTGTAAATCCAAGGAACTAAAGATGCCATTGGTACGAGCGATGACTTTAATTCGTCGTATGTGCCAGTCAGGGTGTCCAGATTTGTCGAACATTGGGTAAGGTATTTTGGGAAACTTGGTTGATCTATCCATGTCGCCCTCGCTCTGTAATGTAGCAACGGTGCGATTTTCTAGAAGAAGCGTGGTAGACCTAAGGGGCCCATTGGTACTTCCGAGGCTTGTGGTGTCGTATGGACAACCTCGTCTGTGGTAGTGTTATGGAGAGCTTGGTATTGCATGCTTAACATTTCCAGTTTTGCATTCGTGGCATCATTTTTGGCAGCTAAATCCATCATTTGGTACTTTAGGAATTCTAATAATTCCTTGGTAGGATCAGGGTCATCTTGTTGTATAGTTTCCTCTACATCATTAATTCTTTCCATTGCAGCCTTCAGTGGAGGCATGGTGAAATCACGGCATGTATAGTTGTCTTGGTATTTTTAGAATGTCTCAGTATTCCATCCCCAGCATAGTCGCCAAAATGTTAGTCTAGGTGATTGTAAGGAGATGACTGAGACCAACAACCTGCCTGCAGAGCTGCTTAATCAAGAAAGACAAGGATTAGGACAAAGGTTACGTGATCAAGTTAAGCCTAGTCAGAGAGTAGTCTTGGATGTGTAAGTACTCCAGTTCCAAGACGTGCCATAGTTCCCCCAGGGTAATATATATTTGTGTACATACATATACGCTGGGTCACTTTAACATTTGGTCTTGAACTGCCTTGGCGTACTTGGGCTCCTTGGAAGTTAGACAAGGTCGGAGAAGAATACACTATTACTGAGGCAGTTAGTTGATTAAGTGGGAGCACTGAACCAAGTGAGAGTCAGTTCCTAGACGTCCTTGGTGCTCTTGGATAGTGCGTGTTGTGAAGACAGAAAGGCAGAGGGTAAGTGAGTTTGACTTTTGCACATGGAGACGGAGCTCAGAGCAAGGACAGCTTGGTACAAGGAATAGTTAGAGAGCAGGAATACTCTTCCTAAGTACTTACATTAGAGTTAGCCAAACAGATAGAAGACATGGTACCCCAGTCTTCCAAGTTAGATAGCAGCAGAATAGGATCAGTAGTTGAGACAGAACAGTAGAGACAGAGAATGCAATAACATGCGTTTATTTCAAGGATGTAATAGTAGATTTGTACAATACAGAGGCTAAGTCCGCAGAACTATGTTAAACAAAGGATTTGAACCCATGCATTACATAAAAGCACAGCCATGGAGTTGTTGTTTAACAATGAGTATGCAAGGAGTGACTTCCTGGTGTAAAAACCCGAGCATAACAAAATACTCATAAGTCTCAAAAACCAAGAAGTGTCTTATCCCTATCGTACAACTACTCTTATACTTAAGCCTGGTGCGCTATCTAAGCTAATCACGAGCGCGTCTACTATGCGAGCGGTGAGCGGAGAGCGGAAAAAAAGTGAGCCAAGAGCACAAATTTGGGATCATAATTTATAAATAGAATATTTTTTACAAATTTTATGAGTATTTTTAGAATATTCAAATATTCTAAAGAATGTTCATCTATTTATAGAAAATAATACTGACCTATGACCGTGGGCTGAATCGTTAGGTGTCCTCAAAGTTGTGAGTGAACACATCCACTTGTTTGGAAGTTGATGCAATAAATACAAAACTTTAACATGTGACAAAATGTTATATAATAATAGATAGAAGAAACTTTATATTGCTAAGATAGCTAGATAAGCCTGAAACATAAATGGCATGTCATTGGACTCCATTGAATATGCTATGGGATATTTCTATAGTGATTCCTACTTTTCAGCGAAAGGGTGAGTCAAGATCCCACTTTCAAGGACCAGTTTGACTTCGTTGAAGCTGAACATTGGCGCGTGGATGAACATGTCAACCCAGGGATCGAGAAAGCCAGCCTCTGCTGCGGATTTGGGCGGCCAGCATTTCGCCTGACGACCTTCCCTTCTCTTTTTCCAGGATACCTATACGCATCTGCAGGTACGGGCACCGTGTTCAGATTTGCGTGAGGCTTTGTTGTGGAAAAGAGCCTTCTTGGAGAGACAGGCACTTTCAGCGGTAGTTGGAACCCTGCAGCTGCAAGGACAAGGATCTCACTTTCCTTAAGATTTTCTCCATGCTTCACTAGCCAGACATCAGGGATGGTGGGCCTCTCTTGCTGCCTAGAGTACAGAACTATCCACTTCCGCCCTGAACCTTTGACACACCTCTCAATATCATCCGAGCAGAAGTAGAACTCCTCCGACACTTGTAAGTTCTTCCTAGTGTTGTGCCATAGACCGGTGTACGTAGGCGCGAGGGTAGGTTTAGCACCCCTCACGATTCTCTCCGAACACTTCTTAGGAACAGCTCTTTGGGCCCAACAACTTTTACCTGAATTATTTGCAAACCGAGCAATGTGCCACTCCTTCACGTTAACTCTGGTCTCTTCAATACAAGTGACGTGCCGAATCTGTCCTTGACTACGTGGAGAAGGAACTGCGTCTTCGGGTTGTAGTGAAGAAGGTGCAACTTCGTGTACATTGGATTCATCCTCTTCAGAAATTACTGACATGTGAGCGGTTCGTTCCTTGGTTTTCCTACCATAGCCACGAGGATGCGAGAAGTTCACCTTATCTGGCATGTGTGGTTCATCATCAGTTCCACGTGGCAAATCCAACCTGCGCTTCATGGAGCCAAGCACTTCCTCTCCAGCAATGTGAGGATCACGTGTACAGATCTTGTCCGCCCCAGGCATGTCGAGCATGGGGTCCTTGAGGACCTTGGGGTCACTTGTCTTTTGAGCCCTACGCTCAGCCATGCGAAGCTTGAGCTCTTGTTTGCTTGGTCTAGTTCCCCCTACATCGCCCTTCAAATACTGGTAGTAATTGACGACTTGCAGAAAAGCCCGGATGTAGTCATCCACAAGAGCATCATAAACATCACCACCGTTGTTGCCGGACGCTTGAAGCCACTTGTTGTGGACAGTCTCTGCAAGATTGCAAGACGGCATCTCCGCGAGTTTGTCCTCTGAGAACCTCTACAGAAGTCATATGAAGAGAAGTTAGCCAAAATAGGTGGTTGGGTCCGACTTGCTACTTGTAGACTCGGGGGGTGCACTCTACATTATGTTTGACAATCACGTGCGCTCATGACCCCTTCTAAAAACCCCCTGTATACAAGAGGTTGTATGTCTAAAATACCTTTGTATACAAATGTATTCCGTTTTAAATATATGTTTAGTGTAAGTATATGTGAATATTTTTAGCTCTAAATGTGTTTATTGTATGTATACGTAATAGGGTAACGTTCAAATTAATATCCCTTCTGTGTACTCACGTATACTCGTACATGTTTAGTACAATGCATCCTCCGAGCTTGTAGACTGTAAGGGCATGGAGCATGCAACAAAGGACATATATACTCACCCCGGTCATAAATCCTCCCCATTGGCGATAACGGAAGTGCCAAAATGCTAGCCACAGCTCAAGTTTGCTCAAGGCTGACTCGATCACAACCCCGGCGGATACCCACCATGCTTTAAGTCCTTGATACAATCTCTCAGCCTCAGACATTGTATGAGCCTTCAGGTATTGGTGACACATCTGCTTGTGTTGGTCCCACAGATCTTCAGCAATGTATTTTTTAGTATGTTTCACCATGGATTGGATCCAGTGAAATTGACAAGTTCTCTCACGGTCGTCCATACGTTCCTCCTTGTTGCCGAATCCATAGACAACCCGGATGGCGTTCTAGTAGGCCTTGGCACTGTCTGCCATGAAGCCCTTGAAGTATGGCATGTCAACTCCATGTCGCTTGATCACGGCGTTGAGATTCTTCTTGAAGACCATGCGGGCTTCAATGTCCTCCGACTGCATGTTGCAGCAAGCAATAGTCATTACACAGCAATAAATGGAGTCATAGACATGGCAAGCCATCGTTGTCCACTACATCACCTGTTTCATGTGATCAAACATCAACCATGCCTTCTCAAGATCACCATTGGGTTGTATCCGCTTCACTAGGTCTACCCCACTGCCACGCCCACTTCAGACATCTTGAAGATGTATACCTTATCTAGCTCGGAACCTTGGCCAGGAAACATGTTCATTTGAACAAAAGCCCAAATGCCCAATTGCTAAGGCCTGACAGCCTTGTGATGTTGTCCATGACACCGTACCTCCTCAAGTACCAAAAGGTAACAACCTTATTTTGAATATTTGGTGAAGCCATGTCCTTGGCTCCTTGCATCAATCTAGCATCGGAACTAGTTCCTCAAAGCTCAATGTCTTGGACGGATCGTCCTCGGACCTCAACAAGAAGCCTCCAATAAGAGTCTTGCTTGCCTCCAATACCACTACATTCTTTGTTGCTTGCGGAGTCTTCTCAATCTAATCTTTGATCAGAATGTTGATTTCGACTTTGGTGTCCCTATAGTCACCAACCTTAATAGGATGCTCATGAGATCCAAGGTGGATGCAAACACAAGTTCTGTTATGCTTGTCGGACACATAGTAGATCTTTGCTCCACAAGTGGCCAGACAAGAGGGCGGTTCCTTATACACTTTGCACACCACGGTCGAACCTCTAGGAAGACCCTGGTCCACAACAAACGCCTGCAATGTGCATCCATCAAACTCAGTCTCGTTCACTTTATAGATGCGAAGTTTACGTCTGAGGTAGTCGCACTCTTTATTCTCACATCGCAGCTGCCCTACACAGCTGGAGAATCGAAATGAAGGACCCATGTCATTAGTAATGTTGGATGTGATGGTCTTGGTCCATACATGGCCATCGTAGCGTTTATCCATTCCTTGCATAGCCTTTGCTTGCGAACGAGAGGCAGATGCCTCAGCAGGAGGGTCGGTGTGCTTCATCGTGTGGTTTTGTGTCTTGGATTTTTACATGTTCATGGCTTTGTCAAGAATTGTGATCACATGATGAGTGATATTTTTTTTGGAAGATTGGTTCTAAAATATGTTCTACCCCGTAATATTTTCATAAGGTCGGGTCCGACCTATGATAATGCGAGTGTACTAATGCACTGTGGCGCCATTGATGCGTGTGTGCGATCAAGTGATGCGCTCGTAATGTGAGTAATGCGAGTGTACTAATGCGGGAGTAGCGCCAGTGATGCATGCCATAGCTCTTGAGCGTGCGAGTTTAGGACCAAGGTAAGGGGAGACTATAATCAAGGGTCGGGTCCGAAACTCCTTTCAAACACTGAGTTGTGCGAGTAATGCACCAAGCTGAGGGATGACAAGAATCATGGGTCGGGTTCGACACTCTATTTTTCCACTGAGTTGTACTTGTGATGAACCAAGCTAAGGGGAGACCTTAATCAAAGGTCGATTTTGTACTGGTCACTAAGCCACGAAGTTTTGCTTGTGATGCACCAGTAGTAGGAGACCATAATCAGTGTTCGATTCCAACCTCTCATTGAGGATGCTGAGATGTGCTTTTGACGCATGAGCTCTGGGAAGACCATAATCAGGGTTTGGGTCCGACTTCTCATTGAAGATGCTGAGTTGTGCGAGTGACGCACTAGATCTAGGGAGACCATAATGAATGGTTCGGGTCCGACCTCTCTCCTAGGGGGATATAATATTCCATTGGAATGGTGCTTTCAAGACCTTTCCAACGGTATATTACGCGCCCAAAACTGCCAAATATTGAGTTTGCAAACAGAAAAACAGTCCTGCGAGGTGTTGAAGGAAAAAAAGACATAGTCAATCATCCAGGAAATTTCTAGAAAATTGAGTGGTCGGGTCCGACACTCCATTTAGCCACTAAGTCTTGCTTGTGATTCACTAAGCTGAGGGATGCCATTATCAGGGGTTCGGGTCCGACACTCTATTTAGCCATTGAGTTTTGCTAGAGATTCATCATGCTGAGGGATGCCCATTATCATGGATTTGGGGCCGACACTACATTTTTCCACTGAGTAATTTGAGTGATGCACAATGCTGAGGGATGCCCATTATCAGGGGTTCGAGTCCGACCTCACAATTAGCGACTGTGTTTTGCAAGTGCTGCATGAGTTGTGCTAAGACCAAAATCAAGGGTTCAAGTCCGACCTCTCATTTAGCCACTGAGTTTGGTAGTGTTGCATGAGTTGAGGAATGCCATAATCAACGGTTCGGGTCCGACTGCTTGTTTAGCTACTGAGTATTGGTAATGTTCCATGAGCTGTGGGATGACAAAAATCAGGGTTCGGGTCCGACATTTCATTTAGCCATTGAAATGTGCAAGTGTTGCATGAGCTAAGGGATGCCCATAAACATGTGCTCGGGTCCGAAACTCCTTTTAGCCACTCAGTAATAAGAGTGATGCATGAATTCAGGGATGCTCATTATCATGGGTTCGGAGCCGACACTACATTTAGCCACTGAGTAATTTGAATGATGCATGAACTGAGGGATGCCCATTATTAGAGGTTTGGGTCCAATATTCCGTTTAGCCAACGAGTAATTTGAGTGATGCATGAGCTGTGGGATGCCCATTATCACAGGTTTGGATCGAACACTCTCTTTAGCCACTGAGTAATTTGAATGATGCATGAGCTGTGGGATGCCCATTATCAGAGGTTTGGGTCCAATACTCCGTTTAGCCATCGAGTAATTTGAGTGATGCATGAGCTGAGGAGTGCCTATTATCAAAGGTTTGGGTCCAACACTGCATTTAGACACTGAGTAATTTGAGTGATGCATGAACTAAGGAATAGTCCATCAAACCTTCGATTGGACCTAAGGTTTCCAAAGTATCATGTAGGTGAAGAAGTCATGGACGTTGCATCAAAGAAGGTCACTTCCAAGGGTAAGGCTGCATCCACTACTACTGGAGGAGACGCGGTGATGATTGATGCCCACATTGTCCCCCTACTTCTCTCTCAAAGTCGGGTGCAGCAACCGAGTCTCCCTACTTTATTACAGCCTGCACCTAGTGAGGGCATGGAGGGTGACAAGAAGTTGTTTGAGGCTATTCTAAAGCCCATGATATCTCTTGCAAAGGCTCCACCAATTCATCTTGCTCTTGTGCTATCTGCAAAGAAGCCAAAGAAAGCTGCTGCAGTGAAACGCCGTCGTGTGGAGGACCCTCAGTAAGTGTCGCTTACTGCTTCTATTCATCTGTAATCTTTGTTGTATTTTGATCATTTTTACTTCTTTTGTGTCTAAACATTGCTTGTGTTACTACATGCCAGGCTCTTTGCAAGTCCGGCTAAGAGTTGGAGACTGCCTTCATATGCGGAAGATATTGCACAATTGCAAGAATTGGAAGTATCTCCACCTCCTATGTTAGAACCTCCCCCAAAGTATGACTCTTGTGTTTTAAAGTATTTAGACATTGTCGCTGAGGTTGATTTTGATCTAACTGTGTCTCAATTTCAATCCAATGATTCCGAGGAAGGCTCAATGTGGCAAGGCACAAACATCATTAAGAGTGGTTTGATTTATGTGGATGATGAGGCGATTAGTGTATAGCCCTCATCAATATTGTATTTCCTTGCAACTAAATTATATATCTAGTGTGTGGCATTGGTTTTCATATTGTCAAGGTGCTGGTTTT
Organism: Pohlia nutans; assembly: GCA_022496805.1. Classification (NCBI taxonomy): domain Eukaryota; kingdom Viridiplantae; phylum Streptophyta; class Bryopsida; order Bryales; family Mniaceae; genus Pohlia; species Pohlia nutans. Next base: position 2,814,357 of record CM040106.1, on the reverse strand, counting down.
CATGTTGGAGTTAGACTGTGATGTGAGTAAAGGATTCAAGTTGTGGTGTGAGTATCATCGCGTGGAGTGGTTGAAGTAACTAAGTCAAGTTGTGGTTTGAGTAGCGCAAGTCAGGCTGTGGTGTGAGTGGTGTGAGTCATGCCAGAATGAGACCTATGCTAGTTAGTTGTGGTGCGAGTAACGCGAGTCAGATGTGGTAGGAGTAACGCGAGTCAAATAAGGTGCGAGTAGCGAAGTCAGGTGCTGGTCGGGTCCGAAGCTTGATCTGGTTGTTTGGTCACGATAATTCATTGACTGTGTTGTGGGTTATCAGTTGTGCTGTAGGTTTAGGAGTCAGGCTCATGGTGCGAGTATAGGGAGTTATGTTGTGGTGCGAATCAGCGTGAGTGTTGTAAGTAATGGAGTTAGACTGTGATGCGAGTAGCACGAGTCAGGCTCTATGGGTGAGTATCGCAAGTACCGTGTGGGTGTGAGTAACGCGAGTCATCTGTGGTGTGAGTAACGGTGTCAAGCTATGGAGATGTTCCTTAAACGCAAGTCAAGCTGTATGGTGTAAGTTATTTAGAGTCAGGCTGTGGTCTCCCAGTAACACGTGTCAGGCTTTGGTGTGAGTAACGGAGTCAGCTTTAGTGTGAGTATGGCGTTCAACGCGCTGTGTGAGTAACAAAATTAGGCTGTGGAGTGAGAGTATCACAAGTCAGGCTGTATGGTGTGGGTAACGGAATGAGTTGTGGGTGTGAGTAACGCATTCAACGCGTGGTGTGAATAACAAAATTAGGTTGTGGTGTGAGTAACGCGAGTGAAGCTGTGTTACTAGTGACGCGAGTCAGGCTATTGTGCGAGTGTAGGGTAGTATTGGTATCCGTGTGGTCATGCTAGTATTGATGTTGGCCAAGTGCTAGTCTTGGTTGCTCGTCAGTAGCGGATTTAGGGTTTAGGGTGTGAGTAGCAGATTCAGGCGATGGTGTGAGTAGCGGATTCAGGCTGTGGTTGGAGCCTAGGCTGGTCTTTGTGTTTGTGTGGTGAGAGTTATGTGTTTATGTTGGCCAAATGTCCCACACATGGATGAATGTCGTATGAAAACCGTGGATGAATGTCCCACATATGGATGAATGTGGATGAATGTTGAATGAAAGACCGTGGATGATTGTTCTAAATTCCATATCTCACTGCTAAATACTCCTAAATTCCACGGTTATACACGCCAATTCTCCCAAAATATATTATTCAAAAAATGAAAAAATCCACGGTTATAGGAACCGTTATCCTTAAAATGACTGCAAAAATATTTAAAGTCTACTCTTTAATTTCTGCTCTCTACTCTCCGCTCTCCGCTCACTGCTCGCATACGACCTTTTCCCAGCTAATCACTGCCAGTTCCACCATTCTCCTATCTCCTTGTCCTCCGTGGCGGCCGTGTGTCTTGGTCCGGTAACATTGGTCAATCACAACAGAACGGCTTGGGACCGACAGTTGCCGACGGTCTTATTCGCCTACCGCACCGCTTTCAAGATTGGTACCGGCCATACGCCATTTCAACTTCTGTATGGCATAATGCCTTTAATGCCTACCGAGTACTTGATACCCACCAAGACCACACCAACCGACCATTCACCTAGTCGCGTATTTGCACCACGCACTGCCGATCTGGAGCGTTTGGACGAATCTCGATACCGAGCTCTCGAGACTCAAGGGTTATCTCAATGGAACCGCGCCCAATGGGCCAACACCACAAACCCGACACACCAGTTCTAACTGGGCAATCCGGTACTCTGGTACCCCAAAGCTGCTAACATCCACCCTGGTAAGCTAAAAAATAAATGGTTTGGGTATTCGAGTTCGGTACCCACTACCCAATAATACGGTATTACATATTCGTAGTTGACAAACTCGATCCCGATTTGATCATAGTCAACATCAACAAGCTCAAACCGTACCGATTCCCCAATGACGACCAGATCCTTCAAGCCGCCCCGACTGCCCCAGATAAAAGTGCCATTCTACACCAACCAGACAATCAAGACGCAACCAAGGACAAGGGAGAGGACGACGATAAGGTTACCGAGACTTCCATCCACACAAACTGCATCACCGTGGAAATTTTTTCTCAGTCAACTCGGGATACCGAGTCGTACCTCTGTACCGAACCGAAGCTTTTATCGACTTGACCTTTCTCACCGACTCTGCTACTGACCTCGGCAACCGCCCCAACGACAGCAGCACAGTCGCCACGAGCGGCACTGCTCGGACTCACCGAACCGACCACCTCGGTACCATCAAAGCAAAAACCATACCGAGCGCTAGGTTCGGCAGTCCCCAACCCTAAGGCGCCGCCACCATCCCAACCTAGTTCACACCCACCCACTCCTTCACTCTTCACTCCACCACTGTCTTCATTCATTTTGTTATTTTCCTCTCCTCCTATTTATCCCCTTCTCACCATGCCGCCTTCCGCCGCCACGGTTCTTTCTCCCTTTCGGTTAGCTCTCCGCCTCCGCCCCCCATCACCTTCTCCTTCTATTTTTCCCCGACCACCACGGCCGGTAGCTACCGTTCATCGACACCGACAATAGACACAATAGACCGAGGCAAATAGCGCAGATTAGAGTTTTTCCTCCTTCTTGCTTGTTAGCCGCTCCCTCTTCTACCTTCCAAGAGATCACGCGAGGACCTCTCCGTGTGCGTTTTTGCAGAATGACAGGCCAAAAGAAGACATCGGTAGACACTCACCATGCAAACACTTCGCGCGGCAACCCGGTAACCGAAGGATGGAAGGAAACCTCTTGCCACCCACTCAACCACATGGTAGCCTGGAAAGAACACGCCGCCACCAATCCAACCGAACGCGAGTGGATTCACCGAGTCGGCCTCGAAGGATTCGTCCACCTACTGTGAGGCCAAACCCTAATCCGCAAAGACGTCGTGGAGAATTTCGTCAACACCTCGCACAACATCCCGTAGCAGTCGATCATTGGCGAAGCGCTCGGCAGGGGCTACATCATCACCCCGGCAGACATTACCACCATCCTCCAACAACCGACCGGCACGACGACCGAAGTCAACTCCAGCCCGGACGACGCCAAGTTTAACTACTCAAACGTAGGTACCAGGTCACATCCGCTTACTTACCGAGTCGACACCGACGGGTATAGTGTTTTGCAAGGCCCGATAGAGTTGCGGCATCGGAAGTACGGCATGTTGCAAAGTATCTACTTCAAGTCCAAGCAGTGTCTCCTCGAGATGCTCACGATCAACGACCTCTCGCTTACCGGTACCGCCACTTAGAACTAGGCAACCTTCATGCTCGGTCAGCTTCAGAAGGAGCTCAACACCATCAAGGGGGAAAATCCCCACAGTGTTCTCGGCCAAAATTTGGGACATGCTCCTCCAAGGACTCAAAGCAGCCAGCACCACGACTAAACCGGCAGCACCTGTGCCCGTACCGGACACAACCCCACCTTCTCCGGCACTTTGCCCGGGACTCGTCAATCGGTTCTCGCCGGACTCTCGGCGGTTATCACTGTCCTTCTTGCTCCCTACCAACCTAGGAATCGCGTCCCGACTGGGAGGCGACAGCTACCGACCACCACTACATCCAAATGCAAAAACCGCCCAGAGTTAGCAGACGCCCTGCAAGAATTCGGCAGAAATCCTCGACCCCGAATCGAGCATGGCGACGGTTCCTCCTCCACACACTCTCCATCTCAGCGCACTCTAACACCACCAACTGCGTCCCCGAATCTCCTGGATAATTCCTCGGACACCGCGGAGTTCATTGGCGAAAATTGCCCAGGATCAGCACGAGCTCGGATACAGCCACCAACACAGACACATTCACTGTATCCGCCATTCCAGACTCCAGGTATGTGCCCTACTAAAGTCCCTCGTACTACCGGTGTTCAAGTGTCTACGCAGATGGCACCACCACTGGCCTCGATTACCCCGCCTACCAAACGCGCCGACCCTCCGGATAGTTTTCTCCATTCACCTTGGAACCTAGTACACAATGTATGTTTCCTCCGCCAAACAACAGGGAACCTGTCCCAAGTACTAACCGAGGTAGAGACACAAGTTCGGGACCTCACCATCTCCGACCAAGCGACTCATCAGCGCCAACTCGACAGTGCCCAAACTCGGATTACTGAGCTGGAGGGCCAATTCGACACTTCCCGAGCCGAAGCACGACAGCACACTACCGATCTTGCTCGGATTCGGAATGAACGTGAACACTACCGCCTCAAAGTGGATGCCCTTACCAAGAAACTTCAAGCCCAGGACATCCTCTTGAGCGCAGTCACCACGGACTGGGACGAGCTAAAAACCGAGAAGGGCAAGAACAAGATCACCATCAACTCACTCTGGCAATCACTCCAGAACGAGTCGACCCACGTCTCAGCATTTTCTACCGAGATGCAGGGCCTGGCTGCCGACTTTGCGATGCTACATAACCAGGAGCAGAACATCGCGACGGCACTCAACAACACATACAGGATGCTCAACCGGTACCGACGGGCCTATCTGGATTTCAACAAACGAGCCGCATCCCCAGACTCCGCCGACACCAACATTCTTCAACCTCCGGCACCGACGCACAACGGCCCCTTCCAAGCTCCTCCATTACCATCCGAGGGCTTTGATTCATCCTTTTTGGAACGCTCCTACAATGGCCGTGACTTGCTCAACCCCACGAGATTTCAGCAAGGTACTGCACTAACACCTGATAACGGCACACCCAGCGGACCTCGGTAGAACACGCCCAATACCGACATGCCTACTAGGTCTGAGGACGATCCGCTCACATTCCAACGCACCATCTGTACTTGACCCGATACCGTGGAATAGAATCCCTCTGGTTTTAATTTTTGTACCAAATGTATTTTAACAAGTTCCAAGTGTGAACTTCATTTAGAGGGGGGATAGTGTTAACCGTAAATTAGGAGTTACCGGTAGGTCTACCAGTCTGAGTTTTACCCCGGTAATTTTCCAAGTTACCGAGCAGGTAGACCTAGGAAACACTTTTTTACCGATCTGACCTAACTGTCACATCTGGTTGTACTGTGGTATGAAAGCTATAGAGCCAAATTCATTGGCATGCCACATTTTCCAAGATAAGCGATTTCTTGCTTGAAGTATTTTTTCTGATTTTTTGCCTACCGAGTAGTTTTCTGTTTGCATGTGCACACTCTAATGAGCATGTCTTAATTTCCTCGATTTGTGATTACTGACCAAGTTCTGAATGCTTTCTCATTGAATTTCCTTTAACTTCCCCTCCTTGGTAGCTAACATACCCTCCAGTATTGATTACCAAGTAGGTTTTCACAATGAGGAGCTACCAGAATGGCTGGAAGTACTTGACGTCGGTGACTACGAGGTTGTTGACGGACACAAAAGTGGTGTCACGGGCTGGAGGGATCGCACCATTCGCAACCACCCTGAGACCAAATTTGACGGGGTTTGCCTGCTTAACTACTTTGAAGTACTATTGGCGAGGTGCAGTGAGGCATTGCTTTGGCCAATATCTCTTTCTGTCATTCGTGTCACCACGCATGTTGGCATCCAAGATGGGCTCGAACAATTTCTTCCATTGCCTCCCATACGGGACATGAGCCACAGGGTCCGTTGTATTTTTTCCCATAACGTGCAGATCCAAATGTACGGGACTCATGAGACAGGCTGCATTTGACAAGTGGTTGTCAAACTACACTCTAAATGCTAAGACTTCAAAGTGAGAGGCTTCCTACTATTATTAAATCACCATTCCAGTTGTTAATTGACCACTTGCTACAAAATTCTTAGACCTCTTGTACGTACATTTCCACTGGTCTTACGCAATGCTATACTTAAACTATATGGTTTTGTGTACATGCTCTCGTATTTAATGCAAACATAACTTGGAAAGAAATACTGCTATATGTAAAAGATTAACGAATTCGAACTCAACTACCACAAAGGCTGCTAATCCGCTCACATTGTGAGTTCACTACATGCAATTTCTAGATGGCCCATGTTTTTTCAGTAAAGCAAATTACAATTCTTTCAGTGAAGCGCTTGTATCCAATATTAAAAATAGAACAGACCTCCTGATTCGTGAGGAGAAAAAAAATCCCGTGACTATCCTAGTTATACCACGTCCAAAAGTGCATAAACCCTAGCTGTACCACATCCAAAAGTTCGCAGCAAGGAAGCATATGACCTATGGCGAGAATAGTGAGTCTGACCTAAACTCCAAACCTCCTCATCCAAATCATAGCATCCTCCTATGCACCACTATGAAGAGGGAATAAAAAAAATAAAAAATAAAAAAATTGATTCTATACCCCCCCTAAAATACTTTATTGTTTTCGACGTTAAAAGGACGCTGATTCATTATAAACCCTCCTGAATTGTAGCGGGGCCTATACATCGAATGAGGAAGAGTGACGAACAAGCTAGGCTAGGTCTGATGCAGTTGCTGAATTTTTGTATAGATGCTCGATTTGTGATTCTCTTCTGGTCGTGCGTGCAAGAGGACAACCTCCTTTCTAGGATGAAATTTATTCATGAGCACGTCCCCCGCCTTCCTGAAGATTTTCTGACATTCGGCCAGAGTTGTTGTAGCGAGAGTAATTATAGGAATCCTAAATATCCCTAGAGGCCATTTTTGCTGAAGCCACTGTCCGTGCTGCTTAAACGGAGCCTCAAGCTGCAAACCCTTGGTGCCAATGAGGCCAACACCCTTCTTGTGGATGACAGCCCGTACAAGAATGTTCTCAATAATCCATACAACGCCGTTCACCCTCCTAGGTGTACAATGCATTCGAAGACGAAGCCTGGTGAAGAGCCATTTTTTACTAGCACTCTTGAGCCCTTCTTTTGGACGTTGCACCAGTCTGGGATGATGGTTTCCGCGTTTTGCGCAGCCAATCGCAAAATCGGGAAGCGTCGCATGTTTCCTAATCACCCAATGCACAAAGTGTGCAAGGAGCTTGTCCCCTATGCTACTCTATGATTGAGTATGCATCCTCCATTCTGTTTTTCTTTTTCATGGAGATTATTTAAGTCAAGCCTCCGGTCCAAAGATTTTTTAAACTCCATCCAGTTTTTGAGCAATGGAGATTTTCAAGTCAAGGCACCCAGCAACCTCGATGTGGATGTCCATCTGCATATCGGCTGCCAGCCGATACGGTGCATAGGATATTTTGACACTTTGTAGAGTTCATATACACGTATATATTTTCTAGGCTAGGCGTATATTTGTCTATACTTCGTAGTGTAGTGCTTATACTTATCAAACATACTTGTACAATTTTGAGAACTCATTTTTTATATTTTTGTGTTATCACTTTACGTGGAATGACTATTTCACTTTTTATTTCAACCCTATATCTTCCTCCCATGTCTCAGTTGCATGTTTTGCTCTATTCCCATCTTTGTCTTGGTAGCAGAGTGCATTTTCTTTTCTTGTATTATCTAGCTTCATGTTGTCTACTTCCAACTCTATTCTAGTCCTATCAGCTGCCAGCCGATATGGTTTTATCTTTCCATGTTTCACATATTCTATTTCTATATTCAGGAAGACTTGTACATGGATGCTGATATTGTTCAACCCACTACAAGAAGATCTGTATCCTAATTGACAAAGTGTTGACAAAAATTTGTCAACTGCTCTATCAATTAGGAGACCCTGATTCGGTCACTTTGTTGACAAAAATTAGTCATTTCGTCTCTCAATTCGGACATAGATACACGTCAGATGGATAGTCGTCAAATGTCTTTGCCACGGTGGAATTTGTAGCCACGTCAGCAGTCTACGTGTACAGTAATTCGATTTTGTGCACGGGTAAAAACTTTCAATGAATTTCGTGGAAGTTTCTTGAATTGGATGAAATTTTTAATAGCAGGTTTACGGTGGTTTACTTTTGTACTGTACAAGAATGTCGTGGAATCTTCATATGGATCCAGGCTTTTGGTTACAAATGGCGAAATCACCATTCCCCATTTACATGTATCAGTATTATAGCATCTTCTGTTCCCAAGCCAACTCCAACAAAGCTTTCACTATTTTGAGGATCCATCCAAGGTATTTGCTTGTCCTTGCCAAAATAAAGTCACCTCTTAGACGAAACAATCTCATGTAATCAAGACAAGTGGCTTATGCACTAACAATGTGTTGGGATTGTACAGGTTGTGAAGTTTTTGCAAATGCTTGACAGGTTATGGAGTTTTTGCAAAGGCTTGTGCACTGGAAACCCTCCGCACTCACAATTCGTTGACTTGCTCAAAGCCTCCACTGCCGCAACCAACCCTAGAAAATCAGAACCTCGGTTCTCGAACCCCAAAACGCAATGCACACCTGTACTTCAAACCTCGATTGCCAGAAAACCCTAACCAATAATCCTCGACCAAATACTCGGAGAAGAAACCTAGAAACAACGGCAGACAAGAAGAGGGAACAACGAAGAGCATCCAAAAAAAAAGGGCGCAGCGTACGAGGCTCGCAAGCGACAATAAGGGCATGAAATATCTCGTTAGAAAGCTGGCGCAGTGGGCGAGACAACGGCGGTGACAACGAAAGCGATAAGAGCACGCGCGCTTTGAGAATCGATGCGGGGAATGCAACGATACTTGCGCAAGCTCCAAGCTCCGAAGAGCTTCCAAGGGATAAGATAGCAGCCCGTATGCAGGGCGGTGGCCTTGCGAGGGATAAGATAGCGGCCATATGAGCAGGGCGGTGGCCCATATTGTCCCGGTGATTAGTGATTAGTAGGAAATTAGTAACTTGGTAAAATTAGTGTGTATTTTTTAAGTGTTATTAATTATGGGCATGCATGGAATACTGTAAGTAGAGATAGGGATGCTCATCTTGTCCTAGTCACATTTTGTCCCCATTTTTGGTATTTGTAGGCGTTTCCTTTGTTAGTCTGGGTAATTGTATGGAGATGACTGAGACCAGACTTAGGCCAGCAGGGCTGCCTAATCAAGGAAGACAAGGGAAAAAGGGGCAGAGCTTTAAGGAGTCAAGTTGAGTTAGTCAGTGATTAGTTTAAGAGGTGCGTGCCCCAAGTTCCATGGTATACCTTGGTTCCCCAGGAGGGTATACAATAATGTATACAACTTATACGCTGGATCTCCATTGGTATACAATCTTGGACTTCCTTGGTGTACTTGGACTCCTTGCAAGTTAGACAAAGTCAAAGAAAGCCGTCTGATAGATGAGGTAGTCTGTGAGTAACTAAACTAAGTAAGGGTCAGTTCCTAGACGTCCTTGGTGTCCTTGGATAATGAGTGTTTTGAAGACAGAAAGACAGAGTATAAGTGAGAATACACCTGAAGACGGAGCTCAGAGCAAGGGCAGCTCGGTACGAGGGATAGTTAGAGTATAGCCATTCTATCTAAGTACTCGTGTTAGTGTTAGTTAAGCAAGGCAGAACATGTTTTCCCAGCCCCCGAAGTCAAATAGCAATGAGGTGCTAATGGATAGTGAAGACAAAATAGTAGAGATAGAGAATGTAAGGGTGCGTTTATTCCAAGGATGTAATAACACACGTATACATCACAAACTTGGGAACGCACGTTTTTGCAATGTTCTTCGTATGTTGTTGAGATGAACAGGGGTGATTACGTTAAACGTACGATAACATCATGTTTACCAAAAGAAATAAATACACATGTTTTTTATACCATAATTTCAAATTGAATACAACATGTTTGTTATATGAAAAACGTTCATGCAATTCTTGTGTGTCTTTAATATCCATTTCGTGCTCGTATTGTATATGTAAAACATGACGATTGTCGCATGTTTGCAACACGTCATACATATATTGGGCAAATCATTTATTGTGAAATGTTTTTCGTATTGTATTCTTAAGTGAAAACAAATAGATTCATAAATTTAAATATCAAAATATGCATTTATTACACTAATATGTTTTAAATCAAACTTGAAATTTAGCGTATTCTCTGTTAAAACCACTTTGAATAGACAATTGACCCAAATGCACTCATTGTAATGAATTGATCCCAAATATAAATTCAAAAATGCATATTGGGTACACGAAGATTTTGAGGCAATTCCCACAATAATAATATAGCTCTCTAATCTCCGCACAACTAAAGAGTCATCAAGAACCAAATCTTCTTTGCTAGCAAAATCTACAATAACAATAACTACATATGTAATATCAAAATTGAAACGCAGAATCATCATCTTCAACCCTGCGTTGAATTTCTTTGATACCAATGTTCCCATATCCCTCAACAAATGTTGTCTTTCTTGATCGCTTCTTTTACTATTGCACATGCCACAGGAACTATAGGTTTCCGAAACCCTGCTTGAAAACACACAAAACCATCAACAATGGAAAGAGAAATAGTGAATGTCAAAATGTAAAGGAAACAATCTCTTGAAGAGATAAAATTATGAACACCAATGCATATAGTATATAACAATAGAGGTGCATAAACTAATGAACAAACTTACATGGGTACAAATAGACATATAATCCCTTCTTGCAGCTGTTCCAATGCCAGAATTGCAATAAGCCTTTTTAGAATCCTAGATTTCATGCTAAAAAAAATTTAATAATTCTAATTGCTTTGCAGCAATATATTATCATTAGTTCAGTCGAAATTCCAAACAAAACTCTCAACTATGCCAGTTGGGCTACCTTTATCCAAATTCAAAACATATCTATGGCATCTATACTTCTTCAGAATAGAATCAAAGTAAATTAAATAAACAATTATACTCAAAGTAGAGTTTAAAAGAGACATTCAGTGTAGAAATCAATCAAGCTTTATCGTTTAGGAGTAAACTAACCTCAATTTGACGTTGAACATAGTTGTTGGATTTCAATGCTTGATGAATAGGAAAAAACAGACCAAAGAAAAAAAATGCGTGACCCAATTGCGAGAAGAATAAACATATTTATACCAACCAAAATTTTAGTAATATTCACAGCCTCCAATACATCAAAATGAAACAAGAACATAACAAAAATCAACAACATATTGTGATTTCATTGCAGTGTGTAAGTCAACTAGCTTGAATGAAACCTAAGACGAAAAGTCAGAATAATTGAACCTGATAGGAAAAAAGGAGATGTTATCGTATGGCCACACTATATATCTAAAGTGAAAAGAAGTATATGTTCCAATTCCACGGCTCCAGAGCATTGGACTTGATTCACCTAGCGAACATATCCTATTAACAACAATGGAACATAGTGATTTCAAATTCCAGTCATGATCTATAAACAAAACCTTTAAGCTTTATAAGCAAATCTAGGATTGGTATATCATACAAATGCTTTTGTGAAAGGCTCGTTTGAGATATTGTTGATTCATGGTACATATCGGTTTATTGGGTCATCCACCTTGAACAAAAAAAAGGTGAGCAAAGAAACCGACGAATCAATTATTATGCTTACATCGATAACTGCACTCTCTGCTTCACGAAGCACATGTAAAAGGTCCAACAAGGCACGTCTCCAAGCTATCACCAACAATCACATTCTTACGGATGTGATTTAATCAAGAAATAAATAGTAGAGGAGATTGGAAAGAAAAGAAAAAAGAAATATTGTCAGTTGCATATATATGTTGTAAAAGTAAGCTAAATAAGAATGATCCACCTCCTCTACATGACAATAAAAAAAATCATCGTTCTCAACGTTACTTTTGATGGTCTTCTTAAAAATCACAACCATTGTACGTCATCATCTTCAAAAACTCAATTCTAAGCTTCAACAACAATGAGGCACTTAAACGCTATGGATGCAAGCTTTGTCAAAAAAACCTCTATTCTTCAAAACCCTACAACTACTTTAAAAAAAAATCCACAATACCCATGAAACCCTAAAGCCTGAATCAAACCAGTGAGAAAAAATGAGCTAGTTGTGACACCGTGCAAGTACATATTCGTTCAAATGGAGAACGTACATGAGAACTCATGTTGGTTCTGATCATATACCTATAAAACTTTCAACCTTTTCCATGCATGCAACACTCAAATTAAGCATACTTTGGTCCATTGGAATATTCTTGAAGACATTTGGTCTCTACTACTATTGGCCACTACCCTTATTATTGAACCCCTAAAGGACCAAGGAATCTTGGATTTCAAAGATAAATTCCATTGATCACATTGAGAAAAATGACATTTATATCGACGAAATCGATCAAGAACATTATATGTGATATTAGAGAACAAAGACATCTAAACAAGCGGAAAGTCCACAAAGGTCCTTCCATAACAGCGTTTCAGATTACACTAAAATAAAGATACTAAAACTATCCGGCACCTCATTGTGTCTCCTATACTAACAACAACTCATCTATTTTTACACTCTGTTGGGCTTAAGTATCAAGTGGTGTCAGCATGAATTGGCTAAATGTCTATGACCCTTCACCTTTGGCTAAATGGAAATGAGGTTGTTTACTATTTCTTACTACGTGCAATTTCAAGAATTTGCAATTAAGATAATTTGGTGCGAACCTCTATACCAACATAGTATGGATAAAATGACACTAAAATGATTTGTTGCGCCCTTTGGTGTCAAAACGGCACCAAATTAGTGTTGCCCAACTTTACTGATGATGTATCTATAATGAAGAGGTAAAGTTTGAATAAGTTTGCTACTCAAAACCTGAGCCTTGGTCCTTGAAATGAAACACTATTTACACAACTACACTGGAACTACTTCAGAAAGTAATAGAGCCTCCTGAATGTTAGTGATTCAATGAGAAGACTCGACATTATGTAACTCACCTTCTCTAGCCTCCTGATTCTCCACAGTTTACTAAAAACCCTATTGAATAATGTTACTTGAGCCACATTTAGAAGCACTATCATTGCAAAGCTGAAAAGAATGTAAAATGTATAGTCACACCTTTCAAAGCATCAACGAAATCTCTGTACCTTCCCAACGTCTGAACTAATCTTCATTCACAAAGAAATGAATCACATCCTCTAGTTGAATCAAAAATCAAACATGTAACAAACAAAAAGCAAAGTCCTTCTGATCTACACCTACATGATTTACTTCATAACCCTCTCTTTCCTGCATCGTTCAAATCATGAGTCTTGCGCTTAGTTGTTATCGAAATTGAGTTTTGGTCTGAAGGTGTTCCTAGTATATTATATATCATACTTCAAAGAGATATATACACTATCATATACAGTTCCAAGTTGATAAGGTTACAAACATGCAACCTGTGAACAAGTTGCTTAAAGTGAGGAGAAAAATAAGCGTACGTTTACGATGGAAATTCTCAAGCACAGTTCAGTTTATACTCCATCTTGTCTTCATCTCCAATGCAACTTCTATCCCCAAGCTGCATTGGTAATTCAACAATGATTCAACAGTTTTAAACACACAAGCTACCACTACAATAAACAGAAAGAGCTCAAAAAACCTTCACTTCACACAAAGGCGCCGATGGCTTTCGCTTTGTCGACGACAATCACCTTACGTACCCTCCCTGCACATCGATCTTTGGCTTCACCTGGAATTAATTCCACCATCACAGGGTGTCAAGTTCCGAGCCTAGTAGAACATTCAAACAAGATTTTCACGAACATTGGAACATTGCAGTTCATTCAAACCTTAAATCTACAGGAAAATCATTGGAAGGGATTTCAATTCAAGAAACACTAATCATGAATTGAAACGCTCTTCAGGGACACTCTTCCCACAAGAAACAAAATTTCATGAGTTCACAAGAGCTCCAGAGTGTAAGAAATTCTCATTTCATCTTCACCGAGACAAGAGTATGAAGGACTATCAATTTCCAGCTGATGCAAACCCTAAACTAATGGAAAATCTCGGAAGAAGTTTCCAAATGGTGACACTGTAATCCAAGAGAAAATTGAACGCGACAATAACTGAGACAAGAATACGAAGGACTAGAAACGACGTCACATAATCACTGTTCATTCAGAGTCTAGATTTGTAGGAAAACCTGTGAAAGGGTTTCCAATTCAGAAAACGTACTTTGCCTTATTCATTCGGCGACTACCCTATCAACGAAAGATACCTCACCACCTACTGCACCTTTCCAACGCTGTAAGTCAAAATATGTGGGAACTGCGAGAGGATTTTCACCCAGCCCGGGTTCATTTCAGACACTCAGGGAAACTCTTCCGAGAAGCGACAAAACCATGAGTTCACAAGAGCTCCGGAACGTAAAAACATCTCGTGTCATCTTTGCCGAGACGGCAGTACGAAGGACTATCAAAGTCGTCAATTTCAAACCCTAAATTGATTGAAAGAGTAACTTCCCAAATGGTGACACTGAGAGAAAATTGAATGCGAAAATTAGTGAGGAGATGGAGAAGACGAATTGTTCTTCTCAACGCGTGTCGCAAACCCTACTTTAGGAGTGATGGGTATCCCTTTGAGCCCCAGAGATACATCTCCGCATTCCCGACCGACGTAGTGATGGGTATTGCTCAGCGTCTCCCACCGCTTCTCCCAAAAATACATCTCCGCATTCACGACCGACGTGGTGATGGGTATTGCTCAGCGTCTGCCACCGCTTCTCCCCAAAGATACAGAGATACAACTCGTAGTTCAGAAGGTTGCCGCGATGGGTATTGCTCGGAACTCGTCCCAGAGATACAGCTTGTTACTTTGTGATGTTGCCGCGATGGGTATTGCTTGGACCTCGTCCCAGAGATACAACTTGTTAGTTGGTAACGCTGCCACGATGGGTATTGCCCGACTTCCATATAATGAAAAGTATGATTTAGATATGACCAAATTTTATATCACCGGATTGAGTAAAGAACATTGCATGTGTTGACCAAAACAATAAATATATTTGAATAATAGAAACTTCACATAGAACTCACTCAAAACTGCTAAAAAAACATGAAGCCATGTCTGGGCTTCTTGGTTCTTAAAGGGTTAACCCCTACATTTTAGGTCTATGACCATGGAATCATGTTTTATCTGCCACACTCAATTTTGCGACTAAAATCAATACAGGAATTCAACTTCATGTTTTTAGAAGATGAAGCCACATGTCTATAATAAATCATGAATTTTTCATAAATTTTGGTGAAAGTTTGATATTACTCTGCTTGCTTTCTGGAAGCTATTGTAAAGAAAATTCATATCAATTACAAAATGTATTAGAAAATTCCGTTTTCCTTCCAAACGTGGAAATTACAATGAAGAAAAGTTTAGGGTATGAAAATCATCCGTGCATGTAAATTTAGAAATCTTTGCTACACCTTGGTGACAACTACCAAACTACAACAAAACACCCAATTTTCAAATTTTTCCAAAAATAAAAAGTGGAGTAGAAACTAGACTTGGAAAGCTTCATTTTATTAATCAAGCTCAAATGCCATAGAACTCATTTTCATAGGCTAAGATTAGTTCAAGTAGAACACGCTAAAATATTCAAAATACACTACACGGTGAACCGTTTTTTTGGACTCTTTTTGTAGTTCGAACCCGTGTAAAATCTAAAAATAGCTTGAATGATTTGAATTTCACTTGAAGAGGTGGCATCAACAAGCAAAAGTCCTTCACATAAAAAATTTGATTAAAATAATTTACGCACTTGGAATTGAACATGAACAGTCGACTTCATTCATAAACCGTTTTTTGGTCTCATTAACCCTTCAAGCACCAAGAAGGCCAAATTTGGCTTCATGTTTTTGTAGTTATTTTTAGTGGGTTCTGTGTGAAGTTTCTATTGTTCAAAATTACTTACGTCTTTGGTCAACACATGCGATATTCTTTACTAATTCTCGTGATGTAAAATTTGGTCCTATCTAAATCATGCTTTTCATTATATGAATGATTGAATTCTTCATTTTTACACCATGAAGTCTTGGTCCTTAAAGGGTTAAATATATACTCATTCCGTCCCAAAGTTATTGTCACGTTTGAAAGTCATGTTTGAAAGTGCTTTTTTAAGTAGGTCAAAAAAATACTTCCTTGTGTCTAATTTTATTTAGGTTGCAATGAGCACATGGAATGTTCTTCAATCATTCTAGTGACATAGTTTGGAAACTTTTTTAATCATGTTTTTTACAATATGATCAATGAAATTGGCTCAAAGAAATACCAAGCAAACAAGTTGGACAATAACTTTGGGACGGAGGGAGTAGTAAAACATTCACACTACAAATGGCAAATGAAGGATGAGAGAATTGCGTTTGATTTTGTACATTGTCCACTTTATGAATGGTTGGACATTTAGACGTTAATTCCCTATTCAAGATTACAATATGATTTGAAATTCTAATAAAATTTTATGTTTCATTGCAAAATCACATGATGAAAGTCAACTCTTGTGTAGAGAGAAACTTATTTTTTTGTCATTGATCAACATAACATGTGACGTTGGATTTCAATCATCAAGGCAAAATCATACATTTGAACCTAGAGAGCATCAAATGCATGTCCCGTTTGAGCAATCTAGTTCATATCACATTATCATGGACAAACCAAAATACACAAAGAAATTTCTGTTGGAATACATCAACCAATATGTACATAGAAAAAAAAAAAAAAAAAACCCTAGTCCGAATTTAACTGTTCTAGTCTAAATCATTGCCCTCCTGATCATCATTGTGGAGGATTGTGGTGCGCTCCATGAACTTGGTCCGGTAAGCATCACATGATGCTTCAATACGATCCATTCGAGTGGCATCGCCATTTCATATAGTTCTTTCGTGAGGTTTGTATACCGGGAAATCCAGTTGTCCTTCCCTGCAATGAACCTAGATAAAACAATAATTCAAATTAAAATATCATTTACAATGTGAAAGTATTAATAATATATTCACAAAACAATGTCTTTATATCAACTATAAATTTGGAGGAAAATATGATACTTACATGTCATTGATGGATTTTGCACGATGCTATTCCACAATTGGAGTCACTAAAGCTTTTCTTTTCTTCTCGTTTTTGGACCAGTCTTTCTCAAGGAACACTGTTCTCATGGACTTTGTCACCCTAGTGTTCGAAGTTGGAGTATTCATAACCAAATTAGCAAGGACTTTGGAATTATGCAATTTTTCCAATTTAGATAGGTCAAGAACTCCCTCACCCATTTTCTTCACTCCAATGAGCTCCTCCAGTTTATTTTCCTTATTCATTAGCGATAGGAGAATTTGACACGATCCTGGAGCTGCTTCTTGATTGGCTTTCACTGCTAATTTCTCCCATGCCAGCTCTGCCTTCTCCTTCCATTGCTTCTTTTTCTTCCAAAACTCCTTTCTCGCCCTCTTGAAGGTATTTGTCATCACCTTCAAGTTCATTGCTTTGGAGTTGACAGTTCTCTTCTTCTTCATTTCCTTTTTGTTTTCATCTACCTTGGGCCCTGGCTTCATAGTAGGTACAAATATGGCATGATGTATTTTCATGTGTTGTGCCATGTGATGACGGTACTTGAATGGGCCAAGTGACATTTCTTCCCATTACTGTGGACAAGGCATTTGAATGGTTTTTGGTCAGTGGAGATATTAGCCCAATGCTCCCCCTCGACACCTTCCTCCAATACAATCTTCACCATTGGCACATCACTTGTCTTCATCATCTTTGAACATCATTAGAAATGCATTAAAAACCACATTAGTAACACTCCCCAAATATAACCAAACCAAATCAATTAAATGTAAATTTAAACTACAAAAACTCCCAAAAACAAATCCTCGGATTGCTTTCGTAAAGGACCTAGTCATGATCACTTATTTGTCTCACATACAAAAACCATCTATAAACCCTTGCAAAACCCTCTCCAACTCATTTGAAAATTTTTCCTTAGTATATACCCCTTTCAAGTCAATTACAACAAGCAAGTTATAGCAATGCTTCTCTCAAAACATATTCTAAATTAACCAATACAAAGCCTAAAAAAATTAGGTAACACATATCTCAATCAAAATATTGAAAACAATATCCAAATTAAAAGCAACAACTTGAAATAAATAATTATCATAGTTGCATGTATAGTACCTTATGATGTTTTGATGTTGGTGCTTTCTGTCTGCATGACCGCATTCACCGTGTACCCGAGCAATGAGCCACATGACATGATATTTATAGCAAGTGTTGTTATTGTTGAAAACATTAAGAGCTTTCCGTATGACACACATTATTTATGCTTTTGAAGTCAATCATCCTTGTAATGGATGTTGGCTAGTCAAACACAATTTCAACCTTGAATGTGAGATTTATTTGCCTTCATGGCCAAGAAAAAAAAAATGACATTTGGCTTCTCTAGTTATCATATGATTTGTTAATTATGAAATACATCAAATATTTAACATTTGGTAAAATGGTAACTTCAATCGCTATTCCTGCTAGACCTGGAAATAGATTTGGAGATTGGCCATTATATGGAAGGGCAGTACACGAATTTTACCTTGGTCCATATTACAGTGATGTGACTGTCCAATTGGAAGATGCTGGCATGATTGAGAAGACTGGATATGCACAATTGAGGCTTCTATTTCGGTCAACGTTTAAAGACCTATGTAGTGGATTGCAGGTGCAGAAAATTTTGGCATTTGTACGGTGGTATAAAGAGGTCCCATCAAGTGGACTTGGAAGAAGATTAAAATGCAAATGTTTGTCTTGGGTGGAGGAATGTGGTAGCTCTACAAGTAGAACTAGAACTAGAAATAATATTGGTGAATCATATGCTGTAGTTGATATTAGTAATATTCTTTGGGTCATTCATGTTGTTCCTAACTTCATGGAAGAAGGGAAGTTCTTTGTCAATAGGTACAAGTTCTAAATACGGTTGGCAGAAGTCTAGGATGGCAAAACACGGTTTCTAAGAGCTTGGAGGGTGTGACAAATGCGGTATGATGCCATCAAGCCCTACTTCGAATTGAGGGATTGAATTGCGGATGCGACAAGTCATGAAGTTTCTTTTGACAGGTGTGTTTAAATTTTTTTGTAAGATTCTTTCATTAAATAGGATTAATCATATCAATGTAGATGTCAGAATATAGTGTGATTTAGTTTAATGATAGGTTGTTTCAATGGAGGTATGAAGCTTCAAACACTCGTTGCAAAAGGAATGAAGAACATATTTTTCAAAGTGTGTAAGTGGATAACTTCAATGTTGTAGATTAATTGGAGAAGAAATAACTATGTTGATGTTAATGTTGTTCACCTTTGGAGATCAAATACTTGGAAAATGGTCAGACTTCTATGTTATGAGCAATTTTTTAACTAAAATTCGTTATGTATTTTTTTAGATATTTGTGATAGATGTAACTAAAAAATTTCTTTTCATCAATTTTTTAAAAAATAAAAATTGAAACTAAGTTGAGGTTAATATGTTTTTTGAGATCTACTAGGCAACAACTAATAATAATAAAATGAACGCTCCAAATGGTTTCAAATCTTGAGTGGATATTTTTGACGTGTACTAAAACTATCTGGTGTAGTCAAGAAATCATTTGCTAGTCAAAATTTGAAGATTTGATGAGTGTATACACAATGAAGACCTTAACTTTTTTAGTTTATAAATGTGATAAAATGTTCAAAATTCGGAATTAAAAAAACTAAGAAAGTCACATAGAAAAATAGATTTGATAAATTTCATGTTTATAGTTAGAATTAGTGGAAAACTGTCATCTTCAAGGTTGAAATTGAGTTTGAATAAAAAACATTCAGTATGCAACGTTGAACAATTACTATTAAAGTACTCTTCTATCATATATAGATGATGTGATTCTTTGTTGATGCTAAAAAATGTCCATTCCACTTCGGTGTTGTCATACATCAAAATATTTTACAACATTCTCTAAATAAAAAGTGAATAAATGAACAACGCATTTTCTTTGCAATGTCGTTGTTAGATTTTGCGTAATTGTTGTGCACATCTATTTATGGTCTTTTATGGTTATGAACTTGATACTTGCGTCATAGCTATGTAGTGGATGATAGTTGTATTTGCATTCTATTCTTTAAATTATTTTCTAATTTCTACCAACTGAAGGCATATGGCATCAACTTACTTATGATATTTCTTTTGATATACAGATGGCAGGGGTGATAGGAATTTCAAGCCCAACAAACGACAAGATTCTAAGATTGTGAACATCATGTTTAGTTGTCACATTCCTTCAAGGGCATGTTAGAGATTGGACATGGATAGTTCTTGTTATAAAGATTTAGAACTTCTACACTTATCGATGGAGAAGGAAGTAAGTAGTGATTGTTTTGGCTCACTAGCAAAATCCAAATAAATATTTGTGCTAGTCTATTGGAAGGCTACGTTCTAAGTACAAATTGGATTCTATGTATGACCAAAAATTTCAAAAATATACTTGATATGCTTTCAAAGGTGATACCTTGTGGAATTAGTTGTGCAAGATTTGCAGTGGTTGTGTAGATGCTCACATTCTCACACATTAGAAGTACTATTGTAGTCGTTGTTCTACTAGTACACATACAAAGTGTCATTTTTTTTTACAAAATTTAATGCTCATTGGTAGATGCAAGTGTTTAAGAAACATACATAAAAAACATATCAATTTAAGGTAGAACAAATCTTAGATGTAATTTACATATGGTATGTAAGATAATTTTAGAAGCACTGACACCATGCGATGTATGTATACGGTGCAAACATACATCTTACACACGCTTTTGATGTCAACTTTCAAAAGTTCAAAAACTTAGTTCTTTGATAATTCCTTTGTATGTCTTTTCCTTATGTTGCACTTGTATACAAAACATGTTGAGTCAGCAGGTACTGCAATTGTACGAAATGCGTACAAAAAAACATACGTAGAACATACACCAACACTTTGAAAAATAAAACATATAAAAAACATTGGAAAAACATGACTTGCCAAGTTTGTGCTGTACACTATAGAGATTAAGTCCGCGGAACTATATTAAACAGAAGAATTGAATCCATGTATTACATAAACTCACAACCATGGAATCCAGGTTTAAGATGGAATAAGCAAGAAATGACGTGCTGGAACAACAAAACCAGAGCATAACTAAATGCTCATAAGTCTCAAAAACCAAGAGTGTCTCGTCACTATCGTACACTACTTTTATACTTAAGCCTGGTCCGAAATCTAAGCAAAACACTGCCAGTTCCACCGTCTTCTATCTCCTTGTCCTCCGTGGCGGCCGTGTCTTGGTCTAGTAACACCCTTGTACATGATTGCATGTATTACAACGAGTACAACTTTGACAATTGGCTGATTTTGAAATGGGTTAAAAGATATGCTAAGTATAGCAGAAGATAGTAATTTATGACAAAAAAGCAGTTCCATTTAAAAAAGTAAAAAAGTTCTACTCAATTTCAGGCAACTTTGCAAGTCCATAGTGTAAAGTTACGCCTAAGTTGACAAACAGTTGACAAAATAACAAAAACTACCCGACATGACAAGACTTTACATAGAAAATGTTTAAGTCGTCATCTTGGACATTTCTTTGTCAACTATTTGTCATTTAGACACAAATTTCCTTGTAGTGACCTCATCCAACGAAGAAATGTGTTGTCCTTTGTGTCGCTGGATTGCTTTGCTACATCAATCTGAATGTTCAGCCTAACAGATGGAATGCTCATCGGAACGTTGTCAAGCGTCCTGGTCTTAAGAAGTTGTTTGGTATGTTGTTTAAAAGATTCCATGTGGGGTTGTGGTCCAGAATGCAATCTAGGGACTTGATTCCCTTATTGAATTTCCTACTCCCCGGGGATGTCATTAGCAAGATTTCATTTGTTTTTGGTAGAGAGTATTGTGAGCAGAGAGAATATTATCTACGGTGTTATAAGGTCCTCCGGATACTATATTCTAAACGTCGTTCCAGGGCTGTTTGCAAGCCCTACCAGGTCCTCCTTGTTGATGTGAACCCTGTATCTCTTTGGAAAGTCTCTGATTCAGCTTGCTACATTCCATTGTCATTTCAGGGGGGCCTGAGCTCATCATGCAGGTCTGGCGTTATAACTAATGCTGCTACCGATTTACTACCATTTATATATCCAATGTATATGTTTGAGTCAGTCAATGAATACATTCGGTGTTCACCTCGTCCTCGCCAACTTCATTACGAGGTTGCTCATGCTATTAGATATGGTTGTCGATAGTGATCTCACTATTTTGTTTCATCCACTATGAATTGTTGTCGGCTGCGAGCTGACATTCTTCTTTTGAGTTAGCTTTTGCAACATTGTGTGAGCAGTTAGTTTGGCCATTAGTTTCAGCCATTTAGTCATTCAGTTACTTTTGGCAAATTGAACCGTCAATTTGCTTGTAATTTCATATTATATTGGAATCCAATTTTCTATTGCACATATGTTTATCTTCATATTCTGAATGGTCTATTTGTGAATGGTGTATTGAGTGTGCATTATATGTTCTCATTTTTAGAGTTTGTTTTGCCAGGATTCACAATTTCCGGTTTATCAGCTGCAAGCCGACTTAATTCTGGACTACACGATAGTCCATAATTAGTTAAATATCAGTTATTTGTGTCGTATTGATTGCGCCTCCGAGGCTTGCATGACAACTCTTAGGATCTATCGCCCCTGAGGTCGCCTCCTTCTTCTCAGACACATATTTTGTCACACATATGCTCTCTAAATACAAATGAGTATGCAAAAAAATGGAGAATAGTAAGCAACATAAGCACCATTATGTTTGCAAGAAATTGTCTACTGAAGGGACCATAAAGGTATTTACAACCCACACCATTCACATAGTGTCATTTCTTTAAATTTGAAAATTATTAGCTAGATCAAAGGGAAGTATGTTTTACTAACTATATCAATAAAGATCACTTATAGAAAGAAAAAATTAATTTAAATTTACAACTATCAATAAATAACACAAAAAAATCACAAAATATGTACCACTTGAAAACTTCAATATATTTGTGATTTATTGGTTATAAAACTCTAAGGTACCACGGGCCTTGGCTTGGTGGTTGGGGGCTCATGGCCCCCAATGAGGAGGTTGTGGGTTTTATTCCCCCTGCCGGCGTGGTGCTCACTACCATAGTCCATCCAACTATGGTGGGGGGTCTTTGGACCTTGTTGTATGGGGACCTCAAAGCCCTTTGGGGGGATACCATATCCGGTATCTTCAAAGCACTAGTGGCTAGCTAGGTAGTAGCTTAGTATGTCACTATAGTGTCCATCTTCGAAAGGAGAGAGTAGTATTGTCTCAATTTCCCCTTGTCCGGTGGGCATCGGATCATTGGCATTACGAACGGACACTTCATTCACGCCGGCCTTGTAGAAGGGTCGGAGTTTCTATCTATCTATCTATCTTTATATAACTCTAGAACAAACACATGTTACACATAGTATACAATTAAACATGTTCTCTCTATAATTAAGAAATAATAACAATCTATGGAGTTAAGATCATGGGGTCCAGTTTTGGGTTTTCTAAATTCAAAGTACATTTTTGGAGAAATGAATGTCACATAGGATAGCACTTGAAGGCAAATATAGGTAAATAGACTTAACTCCTAAACATACCAATTTTTTGAATATAAGTAGATGCTAGCCTCAAAAGTAGATATTAGCATGGCTCAAATATACAAAATGTGTACATGAGAGGACCGGCGTTATAAGCATAAAATTTGCCCAACAAATTTGACGTACTTGCATTTTGAGGCCTCTCCAATATTATCAGCATCTCTCCATCACAAGAGATTTATTTAAATTGGTAGAGAATTTAATAGGTTTACAAAGTTGACTTGGATGAAAGTCATCCGAAATTGTATGAAAAAGTAACAAGGCATTGAATCTGTTCATAATCCAGATTCTGCACGCCGGGACATTTAGAGGGTTAGATAACAGTTGCAGATGGAGAATTAAAAAAATGTTTCTATTTGAAAAAAAAAATCTTGTGGTGCAGTAAATGAAGTGCAACGTGACAATATGAGTGTATACCTATATATATTATTAATTATAATAATAGTCATTCTACATGTATTAATGACGTATATTCATCAAGATGTATGCTTCAATGTAGAGGTATGAAACTTGTAACTTCTATGGAATAATGGTACTATATATATCCATGACGCAACATGTAAGGTGAGTACTTACATATTCAAAGTAATAGTCAAAATCATGGTAAATATTGTCTACCTACTTTAGACTTACTTGAGGGCAATAACAAGAGGGCAATAAGTGTTGAGATTCGGTACCAATGAACGGGGAGAACCGGCAGCTAGTGTAAGATGAGCCGGTTGATTTTCTAAAAAACCGATTGGAATTTAGAAGGAGCGGCTAAAAACCGGGTGAAAAGGCTAAAAAATTTCTATTTTATATATTAAAGAGAGAAAATAACCGGACTCCACACTTGAAAAACTGGTTCAATCTTGGAATGAAAGGACAGTAACCGGTAAAGCTCAAAAAACTTCCCGGACTATGTTCGGTACAATGATTTATTATTAGTAAATAAGCAATCCAAGACATTGAAATTGCAAAATATGTACATGCCAAAACTATATACTACAAGAAATAAACCTATTGTTAAATTTATGTGTATTCATCAAACGATTTAAAGAATTTACTGTAAGCTAAGCGCAGATCACAACATTAACTAAGAAAGCAATGGCACTTTATTTCTATCTGTGCAATATGCACGCGAGGTGATCACTACACAAATGTATCGCAATATCTACAAGAACTAGAAACATGTTTGCTTGGACTCCTATTCTTTACGCTGATACACTATACTTGCACAAGATACTCGGAAGTAAGCACAAAGAGAGATATATTCTACATTCCGTGAGGCTCTACTATAAGAAACATCTAGAAGGTAAAGATATGAACAAAATTCATCCGTAACTATTTGTAACAGAATGCATGCGTTACAAATTGAGAATTCAAACTACTTTATCAATGAATGAATGTACTCTGCGTTACATTCAACACTCCCACGCGTTCATACAATGAACCAACTTAACGTAAAGCAAATTCTATACTAAAGAGTGAAGACACTCCCACTCGTTCAGTTTGAAGTTGTTGTAAGGCCGCATAAGCTTCAAACCTTTGGATTGTGCCTCTTAGTAATGCTTTGGTCATCAAGTCTGCAAGTTGCTCCTTCGTGTTCACGTAAATGACATCCATTTGTTTACGCATATATTTTTCTTGAATGAAATAGTACTTCGTCTAAATGTGTTTCGTCCTTTTGTGATGCTTGGGGTTTTTGACTAGTTGATAGAGCTCCTTGGTTGTGGGAATAGAGTGATGTGGTCCAGGTCTGTCATTATCTAAGACTCGCGAGTAGTCGCCGTGCCCAAATGATTTCTTTTACCAATTCCGCCATATCTTCATATTTAGCTTCTGTCATAGAGTCGGCGGTACAACCCTGACGTTTGCTACACCAAGCAATACTTCCGTGTGCAAGCATAAGAACATATCATGTTGTAGATCTATGATCATCTTGATTTCTGGCGTAATCAACATCATAGTATGCTATGAGCTTGAGATCATTTAGTGTCCCATAATATAGTATATCAAAATGAATTGTGCCCTTGAGGTATCAAAAGATTCATTTAACAGCTGTCCAACGAGATTGACGGGGACAACTTGAATATTTAGCTACTTTGTTGACGGCGTATGCAATGTCAAATTTGGTCAAGGCCATCGCCTACATGATGCACCCAACACATTCTTTGTGTCATGGACGTGTCATATCGAACTTCATCCACACCCTATGGGTTCCTTGTAAGACCTATACCGACCCTGCAACAAGGAAGCTTCTCAAGAGCTTTCTTGAAGAGCGGTGGTTAAGTACGTTTAGTTGCTATTAGCTTTGGGTAACTTCAAGAAGGTTCTATATGTTTCCACTAGCTTCTAGAAGCTTCCACAAGCTTCCGAAAGCTTCCACAAGCTTCCGAATAGTCTTAGTAGTTTCCGAAAGCTTCCATAAACTTTCGGAAGGTTCTATATGGATCCAATTGTTTTCAGAAGCTCCGATAAGCTTCCGAAAGATTTCGCTTGACCTTTGTAGATTTGGGAAGGTCCCATGGGTGCTTCCCAAGGTCTTTAGGACCTTATTGTGGAAGTTTTGTTTAACTTAGTATAAATAGAGAGTCGATGGCCGTTGCTCCTCACTCTCTTCAACATTAGTTGTACCTACTCTTCTAGTTATCAATTTTACTTTTAGTTTTCTTACTTCGAGTGTTATTTTGAGTCTTGTGTGAGGATTTCTTTCAGTTTTGGTCTATTTTGGTCTCCCTTTGAGGTATCCCCTCAATCTAGTCTTTTGTTCTATCATAGAGTTGCCGCCTGCAACACTAGGTTCTTCTGCTCCAGCTCCTAGTCTCACATACTAACACCCTCGTTTTACAATCATTATTTGGTATCTAGTGTTTTACATTCATTGTTTGCATATGTTAGATTGTTTTTATTTTCATATATGCATAGTTCACATCAAAAAGTTTATGTATGTAGTTTTACATCCCAAATTTACATCTCTAGTTTTATATCTTGTTTAATCTTAAGAATAGTTTGTATTACTAAACAAATTTACATTTAAAAATTAGTTTCCGTAATATTTAGTTGTTTTTAATTTCAATATTATATATTATTATTTTTCTAATTTAAGTTTTAATATTTATAGAAGAATTTTTTGATTCAAAATACTGACTATTTGACATAAGCAGTATACGAATTCTACCACTATAGCCATAGTTATAGTCAAATTAATAAAGATAAAATTTTAGAAATGACAAATTTATTGAAGTATACACGTTTTTTCATATAAAATAGAAGCACTAAAATATAATTTGTTAACTTGTAAGGCTTTAAACTAATACATTTTTACTATCTACTATACAATACAGCTCGGTTTGTCTTACTCGACCGTTCCGCGTTAGAATTTTTTGAGGAAACAACCCAAGCTCTTTGAAGTTCATAAAAGTTCTTAACATTAAATTAACGTCAATGTGCTCAACGGCACAAGTCCTACTAGTTAAATACGTTTACAAAGGTTCATGTAAAGACAAAGTCTCACGGCTCTACCTTTTTTGTTTATCTTCCAATGTAAACTATTCATTAGGAGAAAAATGGGGTCCTAAAGGGGCCCCGTAAGGCAGCCCGTGTTAGGTGAACCGGATGCCCAAACTCCCTTTTACTGGTGCCAGCGGTGATCCAAAACGCTGCCTACCGAGTTATTGCACTTCCCTGACAATGTTGGAATGGAGTCGCGTGGCGTGGAGGCCGGCTTGCTGGCGTCGACGTGGCCGGGGTGTTTGGCCACTGACCGGAGAAGAGCATTTACCGCTCTGCACAGCCTTCAATCCGGAGCAATCGTTGCCAACGATTTTCCAATCCGGAGCGATTGTTGCCAACACTGACGTTTTCGAAAAAATTAGGTGGCCCGACTCATGACAGTTTTCAGAAATTGAACCCTGAAAGGCTACTAACAGCACTCGACCGGCTCGGGATTTGTGCGCTGCAGCGGCGCTTCGTGTCAGCCCCGACACCGTCTCTACGCCCAAACACACGCGCTTGTTCCCAGTGATTGGCTCGACCCCCTAGAACCCGCAGCGCTGGCACCACGGTGGCACCATTGGTGCCCTCGTCAAAAGTGCACGGGCACCCCCAAATTTTGCTCCCACGTCACAGTCCCCAAGGCCCCTTTGCGACCATAGTTTTTTTCTTAATGGAATTTGCAAAGAGAAAAAAAAGATGTGCATCTAATATCAACCACTAAACACGTGTCCAATTACAAGTTGTAGTGTGTTATCATCATGCTTTCATTTGTTACCTATGAAAGGAGGCTTGAAGCCAAATGTAATTTACCATAGAGAGTGAGTGATGCAGGTCTTCATACCCGCATGAATCAAGTGTTCGTTGGGAATAGTGCTACTAACTACACCATTGAGACCTAAATTTGTAAATGTAATTTGTCAGATGCTTGATGAAGTTATCATAAAATTTTCACAAGTGATATTGTCTAATGAAACAAGGTATTGGTAGATTCAAAGGGCTTTGGTAGTGTTTTTTTGTTTAATTTTTCCTCACAATTTTCTTTATTTCTAACTCAATAAAAACTTATTTCAAAAAAATCTAAAACTCTAAGTCCAAACATTAAACTAAAAATTAACGATGTTAAAAGAATTGCATTAGCAAAAGTGTTTATTAACCATGATGGATAGTCCTTGCCTGAAAGGCAAAGCCCAACAAATCTAAAAATATTTGTGTGTTAGTACTTTTTGTGGGTAGAGATGAGGTTCTTAGGCTTTGTGAGCTAAAGTTTGGAATAAAAATTGTTTTATAAGTACAGTTGTAGCGGATTTTAAAATATTGCACATTCCACGTCATTATTTACTTAAAAAATGATGATGTAGGATTGGAAGTCCATAGTAGCCCCACCTCAAGAATCACATGTTTTGAATTTTTTATCTTTCATGTAGTGAGAGCAAAAGGATGAACCTTGCCAAAGACTAAAGAACCTTGTGGATTTTCCTTACTCCGAACTGTTAACAATTATCCAGGGCCGACGGTAGTCTAAAGTTTGAAACCCTAAATACTTCATACAAAGGCGAGAACCACACTCACACGGTCTTCAACATAGCGTTCTCCCTTCAGCATCTGTCTGCGAATGGGACGCCAGATTAAAAGCGGCGCCGTGTCGTCTTGATGTTCCAGGCTTATCGCATATGGCGTGGTCACGTTAGAATAGTGCTCGGAAATTGTGAGTGGTGACTCATAGGATTATTATTTCACGTTAACCGAAGTCGGGGGAACGAAGGGATGGTGAATGGGAGGCATGCGGCGCCGGAGCCAACCTTGCTACCGGGCTTAGTGACCGATAAGCATGTTGCTGATGATGTGCAGACGATAATCACAGTGGCAGCAGATGGCAGGAAAGAAATGATGGCGGGGGTGACCGCAGAAAAAATTGTGGTAGGCGCGGACGACAATGTCGAAGAACTCGAGGAAGAGGAGGATGTGTATTCCATGGATATTAGTGACGAGTTGCTGAAGAAAAACAGGTTGGCTGTGAAGGGGGCGGCGAAAATTACCATGGCCTCGGCCGCTCCCGAGTTGGGTATGAATGGTTTTCCGAAGGAAGACTTGGCGATGACCACCGGAATTAACGAGTCGGCAAGTGAATCGAGGGCCACGACTGAGAGAGTTCCGGCCGAGATCCATGCTGCCGACGGCGCCGTCCCTAGAGCAACAGCATCCTCGAAAGAGGATGTATCAGATCTAAACGAGTCACCGAAGCTCGAGCTAGAAATCGAAAGCGAAGTGACGATTGTGAACGAGGCAAGCCCCACGCCTGTGCAGCGCGATGTTCTACCAGCGGTTCGAGCTCTCGAAGTTCCGGATAAAGGTACAGCGAATACGGTAGCGGCGGAAGTCGAAGTGGTCGAAAGAGCAGGCTTATGGCCAAGTCTGGACGTGAATGAGCCTCTGGAGGTCGTTGAAATCACGGAAGATATCCATTCCGACGTGACGGCCTTCCGCGTCGTGGAAGAAGAAGAAGTAGACTCTCTGCACGACCTCGAGATCAGAATGGTTGTCTCCGCCTGCGGCACGAGTTACACGTCGGGAGGCGACCACGAGTTTTCTCGTGCCGTCATGTATCGAGAATCTGACGCCGCGCAGGTCGCAAGTGATTCGAAAAAGGTTTGGCAGCCTTCTGGCCAGACTGAGGAGTCGAGCCGAAGCCGACGACAGCCAAACGCTTTCACGGATATTCTGGTGGACTCGAAGGAACTTGACCTGGAAGGCGTCCCACCCAAGGAGAAGACGACGGAGTTAGAAAGGGAAATAGAAATGTTCGAATCGTCGGAAAGAGAGGAGCAGGCGCGATTGTTGGGTCTCTGTAGAGGGGAGCAGCAGCGGGAGGAGAAATACAAGGAATTGCAAAACGACAAGAAACGATCCTTGGAATTGCCGTTGCAGGAACGGCAAAGGAAGCTCAGCAGAAAGATGCAGACCGCGGACGAGAGGAAGAAGGACGAGGAGGACGTGTGTTTCATTTGCTTCGACGGCGGAGACCTTGTACTCTGCGACCGCAGGTATGGTGCGATTTTCTGTTTAAGACGATTTAGATGAAAGTCGTGGATGTTCTTAGAATTGATACTGATGCCGGCAAGGGTATCTCATATTCAAACCAACGAGGAACCTGGGTCTTTGGTGTTCATTCTGAGTGTGCCGAAGCTGACGTTTGTTTTTGCAACTGTGGTGCAGATCTTGTCCGAAGGCGTACCATTTGAGCTGTATTGGACGCGACGCTGCTTTCTTCAAAAAGAAGGGGGCGTGGCTGTGTGGTATGCGTTCACAAATCTTGCAGATTCTTGACACCCCTATTGTGATTCGTTTTTTTTGCGTCGTGTGCTCTTTTTGAGGACGAGTAGGAGCACCGACAGTAGGTGGGACCTGTACGAGATTGAAAACGTCTGAGTAGAGTCTAACCGGAGAGCCTTTTTTGGGAGTGCGTTGTCGGTTTCGTGTAGCCGTGCACGCATGGCGTTGTAGCGATTTGTCGATTAAGTCGAGATCATTATACGAGGGCGATGTGATCATATTTGTTTGACAGTTCTGAGATATACACTCCTCGGTGACATTTACTAAGTGGGAGTGGCGAAGTGCCTTCGCCGGGGCTCTTGACCGCGTGCATGGGTAATAATGCCGTGCCTGCCAGCAGATGATGTTTGTTGCTTTGGCTTTTCCAGGATGGCACTTCTGCTCCGTGTGTACGAAGCCTGGCAGCTTTCAGTGTTTCTCATGTCCCACGGCCTACTGCGGGAGCTGCATCGAAAAAGCGGAGTTCCTTTTGCTTCGCAAACGAAAGGGCCTATGCGAAGATTGTTTGCCGATAGTGAGCATGATTGAACGGAACGAGACCATCAACGCGGACGGGGTACGATCACTGTATTTCGATGACGGGGAAGTCGGCAGAGTTGTGACCAGGAGCATCGGGCTGTAACAGGCTGGAGAGCTGAGTCTGCTTAGGGTCTGTTTGTACTATCGGTCGAATGGGACTGTTTGCTAAGGTGGTGGTGGGGGAAACGTGCACAAAATTGGGACTAGTCTTTGGGATTACCCTTCCGTAGACACAGGCTTTGGAGAGTCAGAAGGGGAGGTGATGTGGTCATGTGGAATTGCGGTTACATGCAGGTAATGAATGTGCTAATGTGCGGGCGTTTTTGGGCGTTGGTATTATTGTAGGTGGAGGTGGACTTCGAAGACCAAGAAACGTACGAATGCTTGTTTAAGGAATACTGGGAGGATCTGAAAAGAAGGCTGTCTTTGGTAATGCCGGAGTTAGATAAGGATGGTAAGCCTATGAGTCGGAATGGTAGTATGCTGAACCACGGGGGTTCGGAAACAGAAGAGCACACAGAGAACGACGAGTCCGACAAAGAAACATGCGAATCTGATCACGACTATCCTGAGTCCTTGGGTGCCGTTTGGAAGAAGAGAAGATCGAAGAATAATCCCATGGGTTCCGAGGAAATGGATGAGTACTCAGAACCGGAGGACGATGGCGAGAAAGAGGGGGAAGAAGAGCAGGAGCTGCTGCAGGTAGTGAGGTCTCAGAAGTTTGAGAGCTGGGCATCTGAGGAGCTCCTGAACTTCGTCGAGCACATGAAGGAGGACCCAGCAAAGCCTCTTTCTAGGTTTGCCGTGAACAAGTTGTTGTGGAGCTACATCAAGCGTCATAAGTTGCAGGACCCACGCAAAAGTAGCCAGATTAATTGTGACGAACGACTGAAGAGCATTTTTGGGAAGGAGTTGATCGGGCAATTCGAGATGTTCAAGCGTCTGCAGATACACTTTCCGGCGGGGAGCTCCGCAGATGGCAAGAAGAGCAAGGATGTGCAGAGCGGTGACGATGCGATGGAGGAGGACCACGCGGTTGGCTTGGACGGCAACGAGGACAAGTTGGGCACGGGTGGTGCAAAGGAGAGGCGAAGAGTTCGGAGATCGACGGAAGAGAAGTTTGAGAGGCCGAATAGCAGCGAATTTGCTGCTATCACTCCCAAGAACATGGACCTGATATACCTGCGGAGAGCTCTTTTGAGAGATATGCTGGACGATCCGGAGTTCGACAACAAAGTGGTGGATACGTTTGTGAGAATTCGCGTTCCAGGGATATCGACCAAGACAGAA
This sequence comes from Pohlia nutans, assembly GCA_022496805.1. NCBI lineage: Eukaryota > Viridiplantae > Streptophyta > Bryopsida > Bryales > Mniaceae > Pohlia > Pohlia nutans. Next base: position 2,782,269 of record CM040106.1, on the reverse strand, counting down.
ACGACGTATAGACTCGTTCTGGTGACAGGTTGGTTCGTAAGTGACGAGGGGTGCGTTATTTGTGGGTGGTGTTTACGTGTGTCCTGGTGCACATGCCCAGTCATAGAGCCGGTCGAGCCCAGTGTTTGTCGGTTGTATCATTGAGCTAGGAGGTTGAGAGCTTGATATTGTGGTTGCCAGGAACACGAATTGGTGAAGAGAGTTACAAAGCAGGAACAAAAATGACGAATATCGTACTGGAGATATTGAATCTGCAGAAGAAAGAGGACGTGACAGTCGACCTGGTGTCAAACCAGGACTTCACTGAGGTAGTGATCTCTCTGCAGCTGACTTTTAGGTGTGAAGCATCGCCGGTGTTAAATGTTTAGTGATTCCCCGTTTTGACCCAAAAATTCCTATAGGTGTGTTTAGGACCTTCCATGATTTTTGCTGCACTGAAACCACTCCGTTAGATTTAGAAGTTGGTGCTGTTTTGTATTATCTATTTAGTGACACAACACTCAGCTTTGGAATACAGTGGATTTTGTGATCTCCTTCCTGCTGACCGGCTGGTTGGCATGGCAGGAAGAGTGCCAGCGATTGCGTCAGAGCATCAAATGCGGTTTCATCAAGGCGCTGACTGTGGTAAGTGTTCTGGCGGAGAGCTCACCATGCATCTGGCACGTGTATCGTTGGCCCTTGGTTAGGGTCGTTATCTCACATTCGTTTTGCGAGTGGTTCTTGTTTAGGGTCAAGTGGAAGACAAGGCGATGGCCCTGCGGGAGGCCAAAGTGAACGACGTAAGTAACCGAATCGGGTTGTGTTTATTTGTGTGTAGTATTTCAAGTCAGGGATTCGAAAGTAATAAGTGGTGTAGCTGGCATCCGTTGCATATTCTGAGATGGAGTTCTAGCTTTAATTGGAAGTTTTAAGGTTCATATTTTTAGGCTGGGATTATTCAGGTACTTTTAGTCTTTTAGATCTTTTAGTCTAGGTGGGGTGATGTAGTATCGTGGATGAAAGATCGTATTCGTTTTTCCCTTAATATTATACCAATGAACAGTGGACGTGTTCTGTTTGGATCTCAGTGGTTTGAGAGCGAGAAACAACGTTTGATCAACCTTCGGGATCGTGCCAGTGAGAAGGGACGAAAAAAAGAATATCCTTTTTTGACCAACTACATGACTTAATTTTCTTGATTTATTCAGCGTGTTGTGGAAAAGCCATGCAACAATTTATTCATCTGGTCATCACTATATCTTTTTTCCTTTAAAAAGAAACATTAATATGAAAAGACATGATTAGTAGTAACTTTAAGGAGCGTAATGACTGTAAAGACTGTAAAGAGGTATTTGTATCTTATTTTATAGATAAAAGGAAGTGGCTCACGTGTTTCCTTTGCATGGAATATGATGGGAACATGCCATATTTTTATCTATTGTGTACAAATAATGTTGAACTTTTAGGAGATAATAAAACGTCTTATGAGAATGTTGGTTTTTATAGGGTCACATCTTGATACCAGAGTGATACAAAAGGCCCCTACTAGTGATATGGCAAAATAATTTGGAGGGAATTTTATTTTCTAGATCACGCATCTTAAGCTTCCTTCTCCAGACACGGGTCACGGGATTCTAGCATAATTGTTCATATCGTAGTATGTGCGCGCTTTGTTGAGTAAAGGAGGATGGGGAGAAGAATATAGTACTTTTTAGAGGACTTTCTGTTGATGAAGTATATAAATATGGAGTATTTGAAGTACGTGATGCCAATGCTAAAAGCTGTTTAAGTTTGTGCTAAACAACAGTTGACTTTACTCCGGGTGCGTCACATTTGAGGTGTGGCAAGTTTAGAAGTTTCAGAAAGTATTTTAGGGTATGAGCTATGCCTTGACCTGGAACCTTGGTTCACGTTGAGGGAATGTGTGGAGAAGCTGCAAGAATTGGGCAGTCCAGCCTTTCGTGCAGCTAAGCTTCAGGCAAGGCCCGAAGTGACGGCAGACCCACACATGGATCCCGGATATGAGTCAGATTTGAACGAGATCGCAACCCTCCAAGGTATTGTTTATCGTCTTTGGTTCTACCAGACGAAGAGCCGAAGCTGTTCAGTTAGTGGTATTTCTTCTGTATTTAGATGTCTTTCAGTATGATGTATCGCGTCTTACTGAGGTAGAGTTGCAATTAGGAGTTCGTGCTGATGGTGCTTTCCGTACCACAGGAGGTACTCAGAGGTTTCGGCCGAAGCTTTCTCCAAACAGTGGTTTCAATAGCTGGGACGCTTTCGATCCTGAGGAGTCATTTTATTCGAAAGGCGATTTCGCCCATCAGAAATCGAAATCTTCTTGGGAGGAGACTGGGCGCAGAGGATACTCTCGCGAGGGAGGACGAAGTAGCGAGAAGCTAGGAGTAGGTCGGGAGTCGACTTTGGGCGTGGATGGGAAGTCGCACATCAACGACGAAAGGGACAGGCCTCGAGTTTGGGACAAGGATTGGGAGAGGTACCAATCACGAGATCAGGATCGCACCCGGGCCGGTAGTTACAACTGGAACGGCAGTGGTGGGCGGGTTGACGGGGTTCAGTGGGCCGGGGAGGTGGACGATTCCAAATACGGTCGAGGAGAGCTTAGAGCCGGCATCACTCCGGTATTTGGACATTCGAGATCCGACTGGGGGAGGGAGGCCGTTTCTGCAGCCACTCTTAGTGGGTCGACTTTAGGTTACGGTGCAAGGAGTCCCAGTGTGCGGAGCTTGGACACGTTCGAGAAGGAGAAGATCTGGCACTATCAGGATCCGACAGGGATGGTGCAGGGCCCCTTCACAATGGAACAATTGAGAAAATGGAACACGACAGGATTGTTCCCCGTGAACCTGACAATTTGGAAGACGGGCGACGCGCAAGAGAACTCAATGCTACTGACGGACGCATTGACCGGAAGGTTCAAGGAGGAGTTGTTGGTAGCGCTTCGGAGCATGTCGAAAGACTTCGTAGCGGGTGGGTCTCCAACGCCTCGGTGTAGTTCTAGTTGGGGCGCTGGGGATGCGGGACATAGCTCAAGTCGAGTGGAGCAGGGTCAATCAGTGGGTGGCGCCGATTGGGATCCTCGCAATGCTGTGGATCGAGGTGGAAATTGGGCGAGAGGTCAAAGCAGCTACGGTGGCCCTTCGAGCACGGGACGAGCCGATGACTGGAGCAATTGTCGGTCACGTCAAGACTCAGATATGTGGGGTTCTTCTCGGAAGGGTGCGGATGGGAGTAGTTGGGGAGACAGCGAGAGTGGAAAGAGCACGTATGGTCGGAGCAGCTCCGGTCGCGAATATGATGCTTCAGCGGCTCGAGATGGGTCTCGAATCACTAGGGGACCAAGGGGATCCAAGAAGGATGTGCCGTGCAGGTTCTATGCAAAAGGGTATTGTAAGAGAGGAGACACTTGTGAGTTTTGGCACGGTTGAGAGAAGCCCAGAGTTCAGGAATGTGGGTCAAATTTTGTTGTGATATATTTATTGTTGGATTGGTCAGTGTAGCTGATAAGGGACCTCCTGAAACTGTGAAATAGAATAGACAATACAGTGATATCATTGGCGTGTGGCCGACGAATTGGATGAATTGAAATTGGTATGCCGATACCGAACTCGAGGTGTGGTGTCATTGGAAAGTGTGGTTGTGATGCGGTTCTTCCGTGCCGGAACTGCAGTATGGTTCAAGTAGTTACAACGGTTGTAACTAATGGCAATCGCATCGTTTCTCGGCAGAGCGGAGTATCAGCGAATTGTTGAGGCAGTTGAGCAACATTGTCAAACTGCTGTCACTGGGAATGCACTTTGAAATTTGTTTGATTCTGGAGAGGAACACGATTGAATCAGAGTTTGTACAGGACAGTTTGAGAGGATCCTAGGAAGATCGCGTGTAGTTCATTTGCCATGAGCTCTTCTTACACGGTCTTGGAGCCTTGCGTAAATTTAAAATGTTTCTACAGTGTCATCCACAAATTCTTTGATAGGATTCTGAATTTTTTTCTCGTCGTGAGGAATCTGCATCTTTATCGGATAGAACTTCACAAACGTTTGATTTTATTTGACCTTTTTAGTAATAAATGAAAATGCTATAAAATTGTTCTTATTTAAAGAAACCATATATATGGGTGAATTCAACAACCTCAAGTAGATATATTTAGTGAAAATCTTTTGGATAGTTGCATTTAACCCTTTAAGGACCGCGCATCCAAATAGTGGATGTTTGTTGGTCAAAGCCAATTTTGACCTTGAAGATGAATTTTTTTGCTATTGCTTTCAATTGAGAAAATGAAATCTATTGAGTCTAGTTTTCACTTCACTTTTTGGATCTCAAAAATTTCAAGTTTTGAATATTTTATTTATGTTGCAAGCTATGTAGCTCAAGGTTTGCATTACACTGCATAGGATGTCTACCTTTTGAATTTTAAATTTTAAATTAAATCAATTCACAAAAGATATATCATGTGATTCTCCATTGTCATTTGCACATGTTCTAGAAATTTTATATTTTTTGAAGATTTTTTTGTAATAAATATGAATTTCTTGAAGTATTTGACTTAAAAATTTGTAAAAAGTTCATTTTGTATCAAAAAAATTGAAAAATTTTAGGATTAATAGGAAACATACAATTTCATGCATGAAAAATATTAAAAAATATATTTTAACAAATCTTGAAAGCTAAATTGTGTATAAAAGTGTAGTTTTTGACTATTCTACAAAGGAATGGGACGTTAAAGGGTTAACCCTTTAGTGCCCACTGTGTTCCAGAGATACCTCAGTTTTTTGGGGTGATGTTTTCTACAAACGTCCTCTATTGAAATTAGGGATACTATTAGTATTATTCAACTGTATTATTGTAAGCATAGCTTAATGAAGCAAATGTCTTGTATTACTGTAAGCATAGCTTAATGAAACAAGTGTCAGTTAATGGTCTGAAAGAACTCCATATTGCACACTCAAAACTGAGATTTTGTGGATGTGTGATTTCGAGGTTAAATAGAATTTGAGCTCAATTTTCAAAAAATGAAAGTGATGTTTAGCAATGACTAGTGCCAACACCTCTCTATTGCAATCTTTCATGTTAAGAATGGATTCATACATAATTATTGTGAATTTTAGAAGTGAGATTGACTTATTTATCTTCAGATTAGGACAAATTTATATATTAAAATAAGAAAGGACTTGGTACATTGATCAAAATACATGCGCTAATAGAACATGACTTAGTGAATACAATCCAAAAAAAATACTAGATAAAAAACCTCCAAACACAAAAATCCGGATAGTAGAGTCAACCGAAAACAGAAGGGGAGTTGAAGAGGAGTTGGAGGGGAGTCTTCTCTCTATAAATAAAACTTACATGCATAGTTCATGAATAGTCCCCATGGTCGGGGCACTTGGTATGGGGGAGTGGATGGGAACTCTCTTCTAGCATTGGGGAGGTGACAAGTTCCACGTCCTATGGTGGCGCAGGGTCTTGCTTTAGATTATTCTCCGACTCACCATGAACTAGTTTTGCCGTTTTGTTGAACTAAAAATGAGTTGAAGGTGAGTATGAGATGAGTTTCCACTTTGAGACACTCTTTTCGGTTAACTCTAGTATATGTGTTGTATTTTGAGGTATTTGCAATATTTTGATGGTTTGTACATAGGTATATGGATATTTAAGAAAGTCAAATTCCAAATTTTTTTTTGGATCATTTCCAAAATCAAAAGTTCACATATGGACTTTAGATACCTGGGCATATAGATATATGGACTTTAGATACTTTAAAAAACCATGGCTCAAGAACGAGTTGTTGATCTAAAGGAGTTCAATAACAATACGCCTTAGCATGTGATATTGAACATAAGTGTTTTAAGCATAGTACAATCATAGTATAATAGAGCACAAAAAGGAAGCATTCTTTTCAAGATGGATCTCAAGGAGAATATTCACTCTCAAATTGTGGGATTTCCATGTAATTGCCATTATAACTAGATTGTGGACTCGTTTTAAAAGGGTGTTTGCTCTTTATGTTCTAGTATGCTATGATCGTTAATCATTAAATATCACATTTAGTCTAGCAAATATATTCTTTTCTCGTTGGTACAGTGTGCCCTCTATAATTGTAACCCCCATTACATTCAGTAGCCTTCATGCATAATTCCTCAACCTTTTAGAGAATATGAAGAATATTCTCAATGTTCATCCACAAAAGAAACAATAACTACCTCTAGTCACAAGAAGGTAGAAGTAATGAAGACGAGGCTATTGTGCGAACGTGGAGCGAGGAGCGAGGATTTTGAGAGCGGGAAGCAAGAATTACTGTCAAAATTTTATAAATATCGAAATTCTAATAAAAATAGAAATTGTGGATGGCTAATTTATTCAAAAATTCTATTTTTGGTGAAAATTATGACCTATGACTGTGGGTTTAGAAGACCCTTGCATGGCTACTCATGCCCTCCCACACCATGACCTATGATTGTGGGTTACATAGCCATGAGTGTTGAAAATTGAGCTCTTGATGTCAAATATATAGTGACCAATATTATTACTAGGGCATAATATTATGGAGTATGTATTGTTTCCATTACTAGACCTTCATATTTCTCAGCACGGAGATCATAATTAATTTGATGTCAAAGCTCACAATAGAACGTGATGTAATTACAAATCACCTGCTCTTGGGATATGCGTGCTGTAATTCTAGATCAGAGTTAGATTTGGTTACTAGTATTTAACGCATGTGAATGAACCCAAATTTACAAATGAGTTCCAAAACCTGGTAGTGGCCCTTTTAGTCTCACTACCAATTTTAAATTAATTCCATGAAGATTACATCTGTATAATATTTGGTCACATTTGGTGAACCTATGGAATGTAGCTTCCTAGAATACAACTTTCTAGAATTTACTTCACTTTACTGAAGCTAAAACTTGGTGCATGTATGAATGCATCTTTTTCGGAGTTTAGGCTGCCTATGACAGTAAAGACAAAATAACGATGCTTGCAACTTGCCCACCCCTCACGTTTACCCAAAGACTTTGTTGCCATGTCTTTGAAGTACTCACAAGAGCACGCAAGGAAAGTACCAATAGTGATCAAAAACTGCTGAACTTTTGGTGGAGTTCTATAATCAAGGGTAACAATACATCCAAATCCTGGATGAGGAATCATCCTCACTTTACGAATCCAACCTTCAAGATGAGAGAGGATGCAATGTTGTTGCCTTGCTTCGTTGTCGGCACGTTCTTGATCCTCCAGATTCTCTTACCTCGCCTAATCTTTGAATATTCCTCTAGTGAGGCCAGAATTGGATATGATGAGAGGTTGGATGGAAGCTCTTCTACCCCAAAGAGTCTCCTTGGGAAGATGACAGGACATTACGGTAGTTGAAAGCCAACCTGTTCTAGATCAAGAATCTCCTTCCTTGATAAATTGGTACCAATCTTCAGAGGCCAAACGTTTGGAACGTCGAGCCTAGACTTCACCCACCTTTGCTTTGTGGCTTTGACACAACGCTTGATGATTTGCTTGGGCTGGTACATAAGATTTAATATTAAGATCTCATTTGGCTGGAAACTAGAATTTCTAAAATTTTATCCAATTCATAATTGTAGTTAGTCAAACCTTACATTGGACTCGCAAAATGTCTGCATTTTTCTTTATGTATTCTTTGATCCGCTTGACTGCTTGAAATTGGTAGTGCATACTGCTGGATTACAATAGAAGATATGATTGATGATTTTACAGGGTTAACAATCTGTCAGAGAAATATACAATAGATAGTAATCAGCTGTTCATATTAGAGTAGAAAATCATACTTCAGTATGAGTAAGGTACTGCATGCTTGGCTTTGATGTTCTATCCAAAATGCCACAATTTTCTTTTCCTCACATTTTTTAGTAGCCAATAGAGCTGTTGGGGTGATTTCAATGTTTCCCTCACACCACTATGGAGCTCTACGTAATAATCATAGTTTTGATATATATAGAGTCGTAGTTCAAACTGTCTTGAATCCTACTCTAGGGTACATTCACAGTAACACGACCCAACCCCGCCCAGTTATAATGACTCTTGATGAGTGCTTAGAAAATAATATCTTCAATTTATGTAGATATTAGAAAAATTTAAGGACATCTTGCAACATATTTTGAACATTTTAGCACATTTTAGTCGTTATTAACGACTGGTTACGACCATATTTTAGTCGTTTTGGAGTACCAATAACTTCCCAAACATCGTCAAACTTTAGTATATTGTATAATGACATATATTATATGTAGTTACTAATTTATATTGCATTATCAATTCATATGATAAGATTATTGCTTAACAATATGTTAAATTAATCATCGGTTACAGTTTCCTTGGGTCGTGTTACTGTGAATGTACCCTCTAGTAGTCCCATATTAACATTGTAGACTCATAGGTTTAGGTCACTTTGGTAGCTGAGATATTCTAGAATAGTTCTATATAATTCTCAAAAATGTAGGCACTTTACCTGCCATTCTTTTGTTGGCTCCCTTGCAAGTGGCAATCATCTCTAAGCACATTTGTTTGGATATAGTACATTCACAAACTAGGAGAATGCATATAGTAAATTGACAAAGTAAGAGAATGTGGTGGCATAAAGCAATTTGTCACAATAGTAATTTTTCTGGACTTTCTACTACCTCCGTAATTCAACTAATCCAATCAATTCTTCATTGGAATGGTACTCAACACATTGGGTAAAGAATGTTAGGCTATAAATGAACTTATCTAAATTTTGGTTATGAGCTCGCTGAAATATCTCTTTTAGACTGCATTGAGCCCCACTGAGTATTTTAGAAAAGTAGCCCATATGCTGGTCTTGTGTGATATGAATTCCTTTCTATCTTTATCGCTTCAAGATGACTGAGCATTACAATGGTTTATTTTTGCTCTAGAGTCCTATGAGGTATGCATATAATTCTGCTTACTTTCAATTTGAACGAGCACCAACATGCATATGCAATGATGCATGCTGCAGCTATATTGAAATAGATTCTTGTATTATAATTTAGGTTTTTTGGTTTAGTGATTTGCTGCTGCAAATCACTCCATGGCAGTGGCCCTGGGTAGCTTCGGCAACGAAGCTATCTCAGTGAATCATACTTTGCGTCCCTCCTTCAGCCTCTCCGTAGAGTGTCCCCTGTAGCTAGATGATTTGCCGCACTTGCATCGTCCTCTGAGAATTTTTTTTCTTCCAACATTGCTGCACTAGCCTCGGAACTAGAGGGTCCACTAGAAGAATCCCGTGTTTTTGGTCATGTCTTAAAAACAACGTGTAGACATGGTGTACAATGCGATTTAGCATAGCAAATATCAGAAACATCCTGTCATGTCTTCAACAACGCGTAGACATCCGTGGATGTCTATCGAATTTTGGAGGCTGAAAGGTGTAACACGTCGGCGCCACGTCAACGCCACATCAGCGGCAAAAGGACGGGCAGTGCCACGTCGGAATGGAATTCATCCTCCCCGTGGGTGATGTAGAAGAAAACGTGGTCCCACCACATTCCGACATGGCGGCGGGAAAATCCGACGTGGACCCGGGAAATTCCGATGTGTCACTCGGGAAATTCTGACGTGGTATGCCACGTCAGCAGAGGCCTGGGTTTTTTTCATTTCCACCGCATTTTTCCTTGGACGTCTCTAGGGACATCACTGTGTTTCAAGAGACATTCGTGCATAGACGCGGACGTGTCCTGCGAGAGCTCTGCGACGACATGTACTGTTTGGTGGTGACGACCCAGAAAACATCCTCACGTCCTGTACCATGTGTTGTGAGATACAGCCGCGCTAAACTTAGACGTCTTACGAAGCATGGTCACGTCATTCGTCAATCGTGCCTATGTTCTCGGGGACGGCTTTAGGAACATGCACTGCGTCACGAATATTGTTTGTGGAAGACATCATCATGATAAGAGAGTCGTCCCACCTAACATCCCCAGATCTCGTAACACGTGTCACGGAAGACATCATCTTCATCACAAAGACGTTCCCTCAAACATTTGATGTCATTCACAAACATCTTATAGAAGACAGAATCATCATCACATAGTCGATCCATACAATATGCTGACGTCCTTTACCGCGTTTTGTGAAAGACAGCTGCCGCTATATGTAGACGTCGCACAAAGCATATTCACGTCACCAGTCGAGCATGCACCAAGACATCCTTCGCGACCACCCCAACATCCCCACGTCATGAAGAATATGCACAACAATACATCTCGCGTAATATGCACTAGTCTCGGTGAGCATCCATACGTCACATTGCAGAGCAATTGTATTGTACCATGGGAATGATGCCTGCCAGTCACAAATACGTACTCGCATTGCATATGCATAAAACGTTTTAAGTGCACAGTTCTATAGTGATAACTATTCAGTCCGTGATCTCAAATGGCGCAGAGTCCACATCTACGGGCCTGTCCTCCACACGTCGCTCTACTATGCATCCACTAGCTGCACACGCTCCAATGTCATCGGTTGCGTTCGGTGCTCCCAAAATTATCAGTACTGTCATCGGCGCTTGTCTAAGAGTGCACATGAACATATGCCAACAACAATTGCGGTTAAACAAGGCCCCACGAAAATGGCCATAAACTACGGAATTCCTCATACTTGGGACGTTCTATATATGCATGGAACGTTGTACACGTGCCTGACCGCTGGACCCTCATCCCATAGGAAATCAACGTTCTATACATCTCCCAGCAAATACTTCAAGCTACATCACAGGTCAGGACGTCCCCTGGGATGTTCTATGAAACAAGCGAACGCTCCTGGAGTCACGACAGCGTCTCAACTGACGTCTGCGAAGACGTCGTGCCCATCGTCCATGTTGTATTGTTACGTTCATTCCGGGTTGTTGTGGCTCACCTGCGTCTCATTCGTGGTGCATGCTGATTTCTTCTTGGTTGCCTCCGCTCTTGTTGACGTGCCACCATGCACTTGTGCAATGACATATTGTCATGGACTCTTTCTATGCAATGTCTGAATGACAATCTAAAAACCACTTAGACATTGCATAATTTGTCGTATTGAACGCAAAATACTGAATTCCAGACATTCACGTGAAGCGTACATGCACGTCCAAACATGACAGTGGATCATTATTTCCCAACCTTCTCAACCGCACTCCCCGGTTTCGACACGCCCGCTTGCTTTGTGGAATCTGGCTTGGTCGTTTTGGATGCCCCTGTCGGCTTCGTTGTGTCGCGACTCCCAGGTGTAGACAATCTTGCAGGCTTCGGAGTCTTCGGAGGTGCCTCTGTTATGTTGTCGGGTTTAGTACTGCACTCGACACTAGCCGCGGAACCCCCGGGTGTGTCGACAACCTCCTGCATTTCCAATTGAGCAGTACTACTTGAAATGAACGCATTCACTGTAGACAATCAAGTATGCTATGCACGGCAGAGACTGCTCACCTCTCCTCTCCACTTATGTCGAGACATTCAACAATGACGGCAACAAGGACAGTTCAGGCGATTCAGCAGTGGCAATTCATATATTCGAGCTTTCTGATTGAATACGTCCCCTTGTCATAGTCGTCATGTTTCCATGCACATCCTCAGACGTCTCATAAGACATCCTTACACTTCTCCATGAACATTCGTTAACGTCCAAGAGGATATCTGCACAGCACTACCAAGACATGGTGAATCTTTTGTATGCAATGTCAAATCATAATGTCCCTATGTGATAGGCAACAACACAAAGTGAGATGAACATGTCCATTGTTTGCATTCTGCAGTACGGCTTGATAGTTTGTGGCACAAATAAGAAGGGTGTACATGCCCACAAGCGCTTCAAAAATCTTTCGGACTGCTGCCTAGCCCAATTGTTACCGGGATCCAAGTCCCTCGACAGGCGCCGCAACTCAGTCTCGAACGTCCCCAACGATGCCCCGTACGGAGTTCCTTTTTCGTCCACATGCAGCGGCTTCTTCTCCCATTCCCGCTCCACGGTGCCGCGCCGCCGCTGAGACAAAAGCGGTGTCTCCTCGTCTTCTAATTCCTCATTGTCGTCCTCTTCGTCTTCTTCTTCCTCTTCATCGTTGTCCTCCTGCTCGGAGTGAGTGTTGTACCTTGCGCTGTACAACAAAAAACCTTGCCTAATTCCATGTTGATATCACATACCATAACATGTAAGCCACGGCCGTCTTTAGAGACGTAACCATGTCTTCTGAGACATGTTTCTTGCATTACAAATAGCATCAGAGTGATTCCTTGGCCAATTCAGTTTCATCCAAAAATTAATGAAATAAATCCAAACCATTACAAACTATCAAGCTTTCTGTCTTGCATCGTTTTCTCATGAGATCAACTTGTTACTTCTATTAGTATAGATATTAACTTATACTCATATATATTAGATACACAATTACATGAATCCAAAAACACAAATTCAACTTTAAAAATAGCTTAATACATCTGGATTAAATATACAGAACACTGGTAGGCATCCTCGTGAAACACGGACAAGCACACGAAAATGTACATTGAGTGCAAAAGGAGACGTCAGCATGTCCTTTACGATGTCTTCTGAGACGTAACCATGTTTGCACAAACGTGGGGATGTCTACAAGTATATCTCTACGCGGCTTTAGGGTTGGAAAGACTTTCACCCACACTTAGTCCACGTGTCTAACTTAGTGCAATGAACTTAGTCGCTACTGAAGGAGTCGGCGCAGGTACCTGTAGCACATTATGGGGGGGGTTCGGTCTGAAACCCTAATGTAGGCATTTCACATGAGAGATATCATTCAAACATGGTAGTACCTAAACGATACCCACTGCATGAGAAAGTTGTAGTAGTGAGAGACAGAATACCGCCACAAGAGAGAGAGTCCGAGGTGACGGAGGCCGCTCTCAACGTGTTCAACAATTTTGTGGAACAAATTGCCAGAGTCACTCCTATAACTGCAACAAGAAGGAAAAACGTCAAATTCCTACGACGCAATTGCGGCGGACTAAGCGCTTCATGAAACCCGGGGAAGCAGTGGAAGCAAGTGTTGCAGATCCATCGCCTGCTCCAAAGCCCATCGCGCAGAAGAAGTTGAGTTTTGAGAAACCCTGGCTCACTACGTGCGTTAAAACCTGCGCGCGGCTATAGGTCCCGCCGGTCCACGGTCATAGGTCTCGGCCTTCAGCGGGTATAGGGACCGGCCATCCCCGTATAATTGCGACATAATTGTAGACATCCCTACGTTTGTGCAGACGTAACCATGTCTTATTAGACGTAACCATGTCTGGCATGACGCAACCACGTCTGGCTTTATGCAACCATGTCCTAAACCATATTGTAGGAGAAGCAATGGCACATAAAAAGCGTTCATAACATCGTTCAAAGTACATGTATGCCACGGCCATTGTGGATGACAGTCTCACTTTAAGTCTTGCTGGGTCTCCAGGTCTTGCATGGCCGCTCTGCCCTTGCCTTTTGCGCTTGCACTCGGGTCCACGCGACCGTCTTGCTTCTGCTTGGTCCGGCGCTCAACCACTTTGTTCGGAGCTGCTTCCTCTCTGTAAGTGTTGTCAGTTCGCCTCCGCAATAGTCGCGACCGCGGCCGCTTCTTCAGGTTCCCGCTCTTAGGACTTAGGGCCCTGGTCCCCTTCCCCTTCAGCATCCTCACGCGTCGGCCACTCCAGGAGAGGAACACCTCCAAATTCTTTTTCTAAGGACATCACACAAACACCACACAGCCATTATGAAAAAATAAAATAAAATTTGAAGCCGCTACATTTGTGCAAAATGTCTTCGTGGTACAACCTTCCACACATTACCAGCATTGCATGATCACCATACATCCTACAGCAGCACTATACAGCCTACAGCATCCAAACTTCATAAAGACAATGGAGAAAAAAGACGCACAGATGTCTCTGATCACGTCTCGCAGACATCACGCACAACATTTCGACGCATCAGGCACACGTGGCAGCATCTTCGCGAGATAGGGCCGAACACCAACTGGATGTGCTCACGAAACCATAGCAAGACAGCAGAGACGCAAGCAAACCCTCATTCATTAAACGCAAGCACTTCCTTTCATCTCCTTCATTAATTCTTTCTCTGAAATAAATTGATTGTAAAATGCATGTAGCAGAATGTTTTATGTACTGTGAACAACATACTTATATTTTGTGATGATTATTTAGAAACAAGCAGAAGCTTATTTACACATGGTACTTTTATATTTTTGAAAGAATACCGGTATTACTGAGTGTTTTGGCTATTCAAATCTTCGAGCTCCATTTTGTATTTTTTTAACCAATTCAAAGCAAGTTAGTGATTTTTGTCCTTTATTATTAGTAGTAGGTGTTAAATATAAGAAATGGAGGATATTATTAACGTCAAACTTTGAATTTTCAGGTTTAGGTCCAAGAGGTGCACTGGTTCCAATGTAGCACTTGAAACTAACTAACCAATTGGTGGAGTGTTGATAATGCAGGCGATGTTGGGGTTTGATAAAGATCAATCCAGGCAGTGTTTTGGCTTTACAGCGAGTGAGACATTCGTGCATTCTTAGGTCTCTGATGTCGCGCCCGACGACTTCACGGATGTTTAGAGAGACACCCTTCTGGACGTCGATAGAAGCATCCCAGACGTCTTAGACCACGCCATATCCCTCTGTTACAGAAGACATCCGAATGTTTCGGTGGACAGTGTCCGGAATGTTCAGTGTTGTGACTTCTCTGACGGTGCTACGTCCTACCATACGTTGTGAGACGTCCTCGCCCGTGTCACTGTAGGACGTCTCTGTGAAGACGCCCTACAGTAGGACGGATGTATGAGGCGATGTCCGGTGGGACATCCTGGTGGACATCCATGACGAGAATGATGAAGACGCGGGCCCGTCGTGTGCAGATGTCATCGCTGACAGCTCATGAACATTGGGCACATGTCCGCCGGGATGTCCGAGCCCTCATTTGGAGCGCGACATCACAGATGACCCCGGAGACACTGCGCACATCGAGTGAGACATTTGGGCATTCCCAGGTCACTGATGTCGCGCCCGATGTCTTCACGGATGTTTAGAGAGACAGATGTCTTGACGTCTGTAGAAGCATCGCGGACGTCTTAGGCCACGCCATATTGCTACGTTCCGACAGACATCCAACAGTCCTGGTCGACGTTGTCCACAATGCCTAGTGATGTGACTGTTGTGAAGGTTGTACGTCCTCTCCAACGTCTATGGACGACCTCATCCATGTCACAGTGGACGTCTTTGCCAAGACGCCCTATTGCATGACGGATGTATGCGGCGATGTTTGGTGGGACATCCTGGTGGACATATATGAAGACAATAATGGAGAGGCGGGCCCCTCTGTTGCGGATGTCACCGCTAACACCTCACGAACAACGTGCCAATGTCCGCCGGGATGTTCCAGCCCACGCTCGGAGCGCGACATCAGAGATGTCCGTGGAGACACCGCGTACATCGATTGAGACAATCGTGCAATCCCAGGTCTCTGATGTCGCGTCCAATGTCTTGACGGGTGTTTAGAGAGACACCCGTCTTGACGTCTGTAGAAGCATCCCGGATGACTTAGAGCGCGCCATATTGCTATGTTCCGGAAGACATCCAAATGTTCCAATGGACGTTGTCCAGAATGTCCAGATTTCAGTCTTCCGTGACGGTCCCATGTCATCCTTGACGTCTATAGACGTCCTAAATAGTGTCACAGTGGACGTCTCTGCCAAGACGCCCTACTGCATGACAAATGTATGCGGCCATGTCTGATGGGTCATCCCCATGGACATCGTAGAAGACAATGATGGAGAGGCCGGCCCGTCTGTTACGGATGTCATCGCCGACACCTCACGAACAACGTGCAAATGTCCGCCAGGATGTTCCAGCCGACGTTCAGAGCGCGACATCACAGATGACCGCGGAGACATCGCACACATCGAGTAAGACGTGTCGTGCAATATCAAGTTTCTGATGTCGTGCCTGATGTCTTCACAGGTGTTTAGAGAGACACCCGACTTGATGTGTGTAGAAACATCCCGTACGTCGTAGACCACGGCATATTGCTATGTTCCGGAAGACATCCCGAAAGTTTCGCTAGACGTTGTCCAGAATGTCCGGTTTTGTGACTTCGGTGATGGTGCCATGTCATCCTTGACGTCTAGAGATATCCAGGACCATGTCGCAGTGGACGTCTCTGCCAAGACGCCCTACTGCATGACGGATGTATACGGCGATGTCTGATGGCACATCACCGTGGACATCCTAGAAGACAATGATGAAGACGCGGGCCCATCTGTTACGGATGTCATCGCTGACACATCACGAACAACGTGCAAATGTCTGCCTGGATGTTCCAGCCCACGTTCGGAGCGCGACATCACAAATGACCGCGGAGACACCGCACACATTGAGTGAGATGTTTCGTGCAATCTTGGGTCTGTGATGTCGCGCCCGATGTCTTCACGGGTGTTTAGAGAGACACCCGTCACGACGTCTGTAGAAGCATCCCGTACGTCTTAGAGCACGCCATACTGCTATGTTGTAGAAGACCATTCCGAATGTTTCGGTGGACGTTGTCCACAATGTCCGATTTTGTGACTTCTGGGACGTTGCCATGTCATATCCGACGTCTTTAGACGTCCTATACTGTGTCACAGTGGACTTCTGTGCCAAGACGCCCTACTGCATGACGGATGTATGCGGCGTTGTCTGATGGGACATCTGCTTGGACATCCTAGAAGACAATGATGGAGACGCGGGCCCGTCTATCACGCATGTCTTTGCGGACATGTCATGAACAACATGCGGAGGTCCCCGGGATGTCCCAGCTAACGTTCGGAGCGCGACATCACGGGCGACTGCTCACACATCTTCGATGTCAGCACAGACATAGTCTACGTGAACTGAAACATCCGTGGGAGGACGTTGTATCTCATGTCGCCAACTATATCTTAGTGGATGTTTATGTAGAAATCTGCTGCGACGTGCTCAGAAGTATCCCGCATGTTTTGTAGGGTCACGAGGCTACAATGTTTCGGGAGACGTGTAGCTGTTTGATGGGACGCTGTCTGAGACGTCTCCGACCGTGACTTACGTGCTTCTGCGATGTCTTCCAGGACGTCGGCTATGTGAGCATTCACTGTTGCACAGTAAATGATAATGGGGATGTATCATGGGACATTGCAGTTGACCACCGTAGACATCGTTGCGCTTCGAGGACGTCGTTGCGGCCATTCCATGGATGTCCACGAAAACACCCCCACGTCATCGAAGTCATCGTCAATCAGATGTCTTGCGGACGATGGCCTAAACACAGTTTGTCGTGGCAACTCGTCCAATGTGGATTTTTCCGTGCCATGTAGGTTAAGTTCTGTAAATTTAAAAATTCCAAACTATATCCACGTGTATTTTCCACCTTAAATGTTGAAAAATCCTCCTATATTATAAAAATCTATTCTTGTCCGACGTGGATTTTTAATATTATAGTATTAGTAAATTATAATTTTTTAAATATTTAAATATTAAAAATTAGTTTTTATGTAATTTTTTTATTATATAATATAAATTTTTATAAAATATTTTTATTTTAATATTATTATATTCTTATGATATTATTATAATATTATAATATTATAATTTACAATTATTTTAAAGAATGGACGAATCAGAAATATTGCGAATACAAGATATCGAATATAAAATCACTATTCCAAATTATATGGTGATTTCAAATAAAAGTATATTGGACAAAATGGAAATAGTATTTAATAGTGTGAACCGGTTTTTTTTTCCACTCTTGCAAACCGCTGCCCATTATGCTGAATTTTTTACATCGGGTAGCATTTCACCTTGCATTCCAGTAAATTTCAAGCACTTACCCTCGGTAAAACCGGAATCCCGTGCCAGCGTGGCAAAGCTGCGTCTTTCCGAATGTCCTGCGTCATGTCTTCAGAAACGCGCAGATGCATGCAGACATCTACGCGTTTTTTCCGAAACACGCAACTCGCCAAACCATCTAATTTCAAATTATCTTCAACAACGTAGAGACATCCCTCTGTTGTGCGAGACATCCATAAAAATCGGAAAGACATGACAGGGATGTCTCCATGTCTTCCGAAGACATGACCAAAAACACGGGATTTTTATAGTGGTCTCTTGCAGATTCACATGTTTTGATTTTCACTGCTAGAGTTTCCAACAATTGTGACTCGTGCTTCATGGCTTGGCTTCTTGTGACGCAAACATATTTATTGTATTGAACTGTTTGATTATTATAGTTACATCGTTTCGTGCATTTTGGCTTTGAATTTCAAAGTCCATTGATGTTGAGAGAAACAAATTCCAAAAATCAATTGTGTTTGAAGTAAGCGGGAGTGTGGCGTGAGGTTGCTGAGAGGGACGATGATGGCGGTCTTGTTTGAATTGGTTTCTTTGGTGTCTAAGTTGCTTTGGTAAACTTATCTGCTGCGATTTCAATTTGTCGTGTGCGCTTTTTGCTTTGGGTGTCTTATCTCTCCTAAGTGTCATTTCTTTATGGATGATGTCATGCTTGGCGAATCTCTAGAATTACAAGTCGTGTGTGGCGCGTGGTTGTGATGAGAAATTTGGAGATGTCGATGTGGTTTAAGATCTTTATAGAAAGTGCGATTTTAGAAATGTGACTTCATCCTACGTTGTGATGGATTTGGCGTTGGGTATTTTTGGATGGATGTGCGGTTGGTTTATCGATAATGATGTTGGCAACGTAAGCAATTTGCGGTTGTGAGAGGTGGTATGTCTATCATGTCAAGATGATTTTTGAATGGGATAATTTGGCACTTTGATTCCATTTTCCATGTGCCGTTCCATAAGTTGCTTGCTTTTTTTCTGTGTGCAATGTGTGAGAACAATGGAGTAATTTAATTTGTTCAAGGCAATAGTTCCTGATTGACACTCTTCTTTGGATCTTTCACATACCCTTTTTCAATATGGTCACTTGCACTATCCATGCATCATATTTTTTCTTAGTGAGAAATATGTGGTTGGAGATATTCTCTGCCTGGTGTCTTCAGGAGTGGACTGTTTTTGTGGTAGAGAGGTATATATCCACGTGCATCAACTACTAAAACTGAAACTGCAGTTCATACCTTGGCGATGGTCCAAGGTAGCATTGGTACCAAAGCTATCTCCAACGGAGCCTAGGTAGTGATTTGCAACAGGCTGTAGGCTCTACCAGCTGACGCAAAGTTTTCCAATTTTTAATTCGCGACTTGTCATTCTATGCAAGCTAGCTACTGGTTGGGATTTAGTGAAATGCTAGGGTTTAGTGAAGAGTTAGGATTTAGGCTTGTTTCATTTCATGTCATGGGGGGTGCAAAGGATAGCTTCAATGCCAAAGCTATCTCCAAAAAGGCCTAGGAGATTAAATGCAACAGGCATCTAACTCCAAATGTTTTAATTAGACTTATTGGATTTAGGGTTTGGGGTGTAGGGTGTTTGAAAAATTTTGGATTTAGAATTTAGGATGAAATTTTTTTATGTGATCTCTCTGCTGGCTTGTGTTAAATGGATTTTGTTCTCTTGCCTTTGTTGACTGCTAGTTGTGAAGATCTTATTGACTCGGCTTTTTTCTCTTTTCTTTAGGTGCAAGGTATAGACATAGTTGAGGAGCTGCAAAAAAAATCAAGTATAACATTGTCTTAGTAAGTTATCACCTGCCTTTCATTTTATTTCTGAGATTTACTAGGATCATTGAAATGTAGTATATGCTTTCATTAGGGCCAATTTGATTACATCCATTAGTCTGACTTGTGCAAGTGATTTCAATTAATTTAAACTTGCAGTTGAATATCATCTATAGCCTTACAATTGGTGTTTGGATACGAGTTTGACACCTCAAGGATTCTTGAGCTTCTTTAAAAGGAAGGATAACTACACCAAGTCTAAGGCATTTCAGGACCAAATGCAAACCGACCTTGCCGTTAAGCGAGCTGTCTTCAAGTAATAATTCATTTCTTGACTAACAGGATGTTGAACCTTCTAATTCATCAAGATGATAGTAGTTTAGGTTTTTTCCTTTGCTTTTCCTATGCATGTATTTTATGAGGGAGCTCCTTCCACGTGGTGCCATTCTCGAGTCCCAACTCCCCATGTTCCTGACCTCGTGGGTGGACAAAGCCTCCCATCTTTGAATGTACATAGTGACTTACATACGCTATTGGTCAAATGCACATCTCAAGGCAGGTTGCTAGTATTGATTGTGGACAGATCTTCTGCCCATTTGAGGAGGGGGATGTTAAGAAGGCTTGCTTTGAAGCTGACTGAAAGGGTGCTCCCTTGGGTCCAAACCAAGCTGAGGTGGAAGAGTTTGAGGAGGAGGTGGGCATCAATGAACTCTCTGCAAGAGAGAAGAACAAGGATCTTGCCTAGAGAGCAAGGGACAAGAAGAAAGATGACAACAAGGCTTTGAAAGATTTCAAGAATGACGAGAAGGCCAAGGGGAAGGAAATGAAGGAAGGCAAGCAAGGTGAGAGGTCAGAGAATTCAAAGCCGTCCACTCCTCCAATTCTTCTGACAAAGGCTTCTACTACAACATAGTCACAAAATACCCGTCAGCGGAATGCGTCTGTTGCAGAGCTCTCAGTGTCAAGAATGCAGTAGCTTGCATCACCGGCTTTTATAGACTTTGCAGGGGGTGCTTTGCATTTCCAGGAGTTGGTCATCTGCACATCCTTTCTGTCCATTGATGATTATATTGTAAAGCACAATGCCTTTCTTAAGGAATGGACGGATATGAAGGCCTTCCTTCAGAAGGTAATTTTCTTTTCTTGCTTATAGAATGTTTTATGCTGGAAATGCTCAAATTTTGCAATGAGCTTGATTTTAATTGTTTTTTGTTATGTGCAGCACAAGACTAATAAAGCTCGCCCCTTCAAGGGTGTGCAAAGAACTACCGGTGGGGTGGATTTGATGTTAATGGACTTTTCCGAGGATCTTCCCGTCCCCATGGTATCCTCGCCTCAAATTGCAGTCCCCAAGTGAAATATTGATGATGTGAGCTTCTTGGCAATGGTCTTAGCGATGAGAAGTTCCCTTATCCATAACAATGGAGTGCTTCTGCTCTTTCGCAAGGACAATCTCTAGTTGAAGGCCGATATTAGATGCTCAGCAAACGCTTACCACTGCAAGATCTTGAAGAAGTAGACCGGAATCAACTGTTTGGCATTGACTAGTGCCAGAGATGCATCAAAAAATAAAAGTAATTCCAACCTTGTCGTTTGCATCATTCTTTATAATACATGTATGTCAAATCTCTATGTTGTTGATTGCATGCCATGTTGCATTCATGTGTAGACACTGAAGTTTTGCATTCAAGGGCAAGTGAAGAGCTATCCAGGGCTGTTGCTTTCCACCTTTTCTATTCAACCTATGGAAAAACTTGATTCTGTCGGTATTGACCTTGCTACCGACGATGTCCTCTTCAATCTGGTCAGAAAGGACAACCAGCTCATCAGAGGTAGCATCCTTTAGAGAGGTGGTAGAAAGAAAGACCCCCTCCTTTTCCAATTGCTCATTAAGTCCACCATGGTACTTGGCGACATAGTTCTGGATTGTACTGCATCCATAGATACGTAGTATCTTCATAACCTTTGTGTTGTGGCTTTGTGATTGCCCTTTCTCATTCATTTGCTTACAACTTTCTTGATTCTCTGCATTAACTTCTATCCATGCTTTTTGCAAGGCCGATCGCCATCTTGTGGCAATGGAGGATAATAAGGAGATCTTCAAAGGCTTTCTAGAGCCCCTCATTGTGGACCCTGTTAGAGAAGTCCACAAGAAGCAACAACTTGAGGCTACAAGCACCACTCATGTTTATGAAGATGTCGAGCTCATAGATTCATTCATCATCCCCATCAATTGATAGTGTAAGTAAGTTTTATCCTCCTTTTATTTTTTTTCTTCACTTTTGCTATTAACCAGCACTGATAGTGCTTATACTAATGCCTTGTTGATTATCTAGTATTTCACCTTGTCTTTGAGTACTCCAACTCATGGATACATCTTGCAAGCAAATATGTTCACCAGCCCAGAAAAATCAAGCGACATTCCTGTCTATGCTCAGGCAATGGCACGTGCATCTCTACTAACAAGACCAAGTTGTTTACCTTGTAAATACAATGTGGATCCTCCAGTATTGGAATTCTTTGCCTTAGATGCTACTGTTGATGGTTCATTCTCTGTAGATTGTTTAGATCCTGAATCCAGTTCTATATGCGGTGAAATCTTTCAACAAAGCTCCTCAAAGTCCAGTCCTTGCAGTGATGATAATATGTCACAATCTTCTTAGTTGCATGCTTATGTACTTCCTATAGAGTTGAGATCTTTTATATTTTCATTTCAATTTGTAGTAAGACTTCTAAGGCCACTGCCTTTGATTTTTATGATGGTGTTTTGATCTTCTAGATTAGAGGTCTTTAGCTTCATAACATTGCATTACACTGCAATTTAGAAGTCTATTGCATGTCTACATATTGTACTTGTGTAAAGACGTCTCGTCCCTAGTAATTCTAAGTGATTATGCTGGATTGATTTTATAGATTCTCATTCAATTTTCTTGGGATTATGCAATCGTTTACACTTCAATATAGAAACATGTCTTTCTTCATTGACAGTAATAGGTTCTCTTTTATACTATCCTATCTGAATGCTCATTTCTTCTTCACAGACCCTAAAACCAATTCAAGAATTTTTGAAAATCCTCAGTTTTATAGTCCACAATAATAGGTCTCCTTTGTCATGGTTGTCAAAAATTCTAAATACTAAAATAAATAATCCCGACTCCCTGCTCCGCGCTCCACGCTTGCACAATAGCATCCCCCGAAGTAATTATACCCAAATGAGGTCATCACTGTGTGGAACAATCTAAGCTGGTAGCTCAAACTTTATGTTGTACTGGTATGATAAGCAATTAAGCATGGTGTGTGCTCATAGACAATGTAGCCCAGTTTGTATTATGAAGTGATAAAGCCATGTGATCTAAGGCAATATTCATTAAATAGAGACAAAATGTTCATTTTGAGACTTCCATCGTTGTAATGCAAAGCTCCATTTCGAAGATAGTTGTTGAAGTTAAATAGAAATAGAGCTCAAATTATGATGGAAATCGAAATTACAAAAGATGGAGTTTCATACAGCTCACCTCAATCAAAGATAAATAAATACAATTTATTCCCATTGAATTGAGACAAAATGCACATTCTGAGACCTCGGCCCATCTAAAATTGACCTCCATTTCAAAAATAATTGTAGAAACAAAAGACATATAGGACTCCAACTTTAATAATATTAGTTGCAAATTTCTAGTAGTTGAGTATAATCCAAGAAAAAATATTTAGAAATGACATGATGGAATATTCAAATGTTGGAAATGGGAAGCCCACACATGTTATTTAATACTCAAAAGTGTGACAATCTACAAAGACCTTGCTCATGTATACAAGTATGAAAGATAGTGGTCTATGAATCAATTATTGACATGGAATATTTGAACATTCCCTTAAAAGTATAGGTGATCAAGGACTGTGAAATAGAGAATTCTACTCCCTTGTGATTTTCCGCCCCTTAATTCAAAGTGTACTCAAATGATCTGTAAATACTTCATAGTGCAACAAAGTAACCAGATCTGGCTTGCAACAATTCTGTTTGGCTTGTCCGACAACTACTACTACTCCCAAACACCAGTTATTATTCTCAAACTCACACAAGTAAGACAAAACAAAGAGAGAGCATCTCTAAATCAGTGTTGAAAGCCTTCTAGTACCTTCTTAACCTCAGTTGACATCCTAATCATTAGCCGGCTCTAATTTGGAGTTTCATCCAACTGTCAAAAACTTCATCCAAACATGTTATCATCCATCTAGTCTAGTAACAATTTACTCTTGGGAATCACGTCATCGGTATCCACACTGGTGTGGAAGAGATGCTCCAATTTGAGCAGCTGGTAGCCGATGGTGTGACAGTGCTAGTACAGCGGTAGGAAGATAGCACCTGTTACCACCGCTACTGGCCATTCGTCTAACATCTACAATCAATGGCACAAATGCATTGGATTAGCAACCACTCTTAGAATCACTAGACCCCATGGGGCAATTGCCCACTGGCTTAGAATTCAATGAGCAAAGTATAGAGAGCTAGAAGCTTACGAAAGCCGCAATCATGCATTTCCAGCCGGCAGCTATGCATATGACATTCCCAATGCCCTCCTGCAACCTTGACACTTGGGTGATGAAGTCCATGTGGACTTCTATGTGCAGCTCGAAATCAAATATACCAAACTCCCTAACAGCCTCCACTTTTTTGTAGCGCTCAACGCTACGCACCTAAAACCGCCAAGTTAGGGGACTTGCCTTTGGCCTGTGCATAATGAACAAGGTAACTCCATTTCCCTTTTTAGTAGCCACCGGTGACAAGTCAGCATATTTGCCGCTCAAGATATTTGCTGCTGCGGAAATTTTATCCAAAGCACTACAGGCTCCTATTTACATATAGACTACAATTGTAGTCGCAATTTTTTAGTACATCAATGTTACGATAGTATTGATGTAATTATTTGTACAACACTGGTATAGAATTATAGCGCAAGGCACCATCCTTTGGTGTGCCATGGCAGTGCTCTACGATTATAGTTTATAGGAGTTAAGTTAGTCATGTTAATTTATCATTCAATTCATGTATTTATTCAAAGATTAAATTGGTTTCTCTGGTGTGACAAAAAATACTCTAGTACTGCGCTAAGTTGCAAAGACTCACAGTTGAGGCAAAAAGTACAGTAGTCGGCAATTATGATGTGGACATGGATTGAACATCCAATGGGCAACGGCCCACCGGATCTGTACCAAATCCACCTTACAAAATTTGATAATAGTGCCATCTGCAATGCAGAAGGGAGGATTATAGGTACAAATCAAAACTGTTATGATGGCTTCTACAAAGGCAATGATGGCATACGTGGAGAAAGATTGGAAATTTACACGTCGCATACTCTAAAGACAACATGAGCTCGAGATGAGACCCATTGTCATTGTAGTCGGTATTCACCATGGCCGGCAGGCAAGTCACTCAAGGTTGCAGGCTTCCCCAAGTACAACCTTCCTTGGAGAAGTCCAGCTCCATTGGCACATGACGAACTTTTGGTTCATGAAATTGAATGGAAGTCTTGATATCTTGCATATGTTGGGCCTGGAATTCTAGGATGTACGTAGGAGATTCTATACATGCTTTCTATATTTACCGGGGTTGTAGGACTTATAGAAAAGTGAACAATGTCAAAGAAGACTAACTAAGTTAGTACGGATGTTGTTGTTGCTATTAAATAATTGTGCATGGGATCTATAGCATAGAACTAGAGAAACCATGAAAGAACGATGATACTGAAGAAATCGTTTGTGATTGATAATGCAGCAAGATATTGGAACCAAATGCAAGATTGAAGGGCTGGTACGATAGAGAGGAAAAGCGTGAGACCCAAAAGAGAGCGGATTCTCAATCACTATAACGATGTCACAACGTTATGCATAGGCAATTTTCACCTTGCAGTAAACAATTGTTTTAATAATTTGTGCAAAATGTTCATCCTGAAATTGTATTAAACATCCTGTCCACCACAAGGGCATGCATTGCAAGAAGGTTGAATCATGTATTGTCAGCAACCTTGTTGGGTTCCATGATAAATGCCAAGGTATGAAATATTGTTAAGAGCATGCAATGTACAGTTGCTGCCCATTGGAATGGGGAACGGGTCGTGGGATGAACATTGTTTTGAATACTGTGCAAACAATTGTATACTACCGGGTGGCAATCACCTATGGACAACTGTGGATTGTCTCCGTTTGTGAATCAAAGTTTGTTCTTTTTTTGGCTTTCACGTTTTTCATCTTCGCCTTACCAAGGTCCAACTCTTGTATTTGGTTTCCAATATCGTACTGCAATGAGGCAATTACTAAGGACTCCTTCACTGCCATCATTGTTTCATGATGTTCATAGTTCTACTATCGGCACTCAAACAGGAATTTTGCAATAGAAGCAGGAATGCTTGCAAACATGGAAATATTTTTTTTGTTGGGAGTTGCCGGCGGTTGGGACTCATTGGAATGTTCAATTGGCATACATCCAATGGACAATTATTCACTACAACATGGGGGAATGTTCCAATGAAACAAGTACTGATATTGACAGTAGAAGGCAGACTTTTATGAACTCAAGAAGCTTCCGAGCAGTCCTACAGCCATCATAAAGCTAGAGAGTATGTATTGAATATTCTGCGGAAAGCTTAAAACTCTTCACCTTTTATATTTACGACAATAAGACTTTCATACAATGTCTTAATGTGGAGGTTCGTACTGAGGCACATGACCAAGCTCTACAAGAACTACAAAAAGCCCTCAGTTTCTTGCCAATCGCTTTGAGTATTGTGAGCTACGGCAATATTGCTGGCTATTTCACTCAATAGTATTTAGTACAATGACATGTATGAGTACTGCCTATTTGTTTATATGAACACCAATGTTACAATTGCTGCAACAATGTATGAAAGTATGCATGTTGAACTACATAAGAGTACTAAACGTGACGAAGTATAGAAATGCAACTCCAACAACAATAGATGTGAGACGTAGCACAAAAGAGTGTAATAAATAGTGCACAGACAATACATTCATAGTATAGAATGCATGATGCAGTGATGCCAATTATCATAGAAAGTAGAAGATTCATAGTGTGCATCAATGTTGTTCATGTCCGTTTTGGTGTGCCACTTAGAGGATAAAGGAGACGAGTATGGTGCGGTTCAAACAAATACATGATATATTGTAGATCTATATAAATGTAAAAGTGTCCTCAAAAGCTGCCTAATCACTATGTACATGTATGATAAAGAGCGACGTACTATACATCGAGCAGAATAAACCTACGAGATTATGTAGAATAAGCGAGAAGAATAAGCATGATTATGTTTATTCAGATCAAAATCGAAGCTAATTCTTTTGATTTCTCAGCATATACATGAATAACATGTGCGATATGTGGAAAATACCAATTGAAATGAAAAGGCAGGAGGTCACTCCCGGTATGATCATTGAACAAGGATTGGAGAAAGATGCGTACCGTGTATTCTTTTGCAACTATGGAATATAATGAACGAAGGAAGCGATACGGAAATATTCATATTACATATATGGATATGGAACACAATTCCATAACTTCTACATTTAAAAGAAATAATTATAGTGATATGTGCAACGTCATTTTGTACCGCATTTTGGAACACCAAACAACCAATCGAGTATGTGACGTGTGTTTCTGAGGTGTTCACATATAGTAGGATGAAATGGTTGTATTAGGCACCATGAGGTTTGCACGGATGTATGAAGTACACCCTAAACAAACCTTTTTGGGATTGGACATATATGAAATAAGTCTTGTATGCAGATTTACGGCTGCTAGGTGAGCAAAGTCCACAAGTAGTTTCATATGTTTAACACGATATGAATAACATGTACGTTGACCACATTGACGCTCACGATCAATGTTCATGGAAGAGGACATCTTGTGTTGAAGTTTATAATGTCGAACTGGTGTACTATGATGAAAACATGTAACCTTGTATTTTGGAAGAAACTACAGCACCCTCTAAAATAATGAAAGTTCACTAAGAAACGAATATCTAACATTATGTCTTGCACGATGAAGTAGTGCAAAAAATTCCATGATTACATGAAAGATACACAGGTCAAATTGTAGAGAACAACGTTGACGTTCCAAGAAACCTCATGTGGCCCCCTTTCAAACACCTCATACTACAAACAATTCTCTCGAAGTGCAAGCAATGTGAAATAGACGTACTCATTGCGTAATCAATAATATACACTCATGGCTTCAAAGACAAACATTTAGAGTTGGAACGTTGAATTCATATAATTATCTGCTACATTAGTTACAGTGGTATTGTTTTTCATGACCTGCGAGGTGATAGAGACCAAACTAGAAAGAGATTGAGTGCGGAACGTGGTCACCCACATGGACTCCTCACCAAATGTCACGTATTCTGCAATGGTCCTTGCCACGATAATGGATCATATGTATTTAAACAAAGATAGAAAATAGGTTACAACCAAAGTGTTCTCAAAAACAATGTTTGCAAGTCTAGCATTCAAACATTAGAAAGGAGCAATTATGATCACAACATACAATAATATGCTCGTTCAAAATGCTAAATGTAGACACCCAAAACAATAAAGATGGCATCCTTATCATTTTACCTAAGTATGTGGGTTATGTACATGCAACGCATCATATTTGAAGATGTAATGGCAATATTTGCGGAATTTTTGTATTAGAACATATACATACTCGGAGTACTACAAACCAACAATGACGATAGAATCTACAACTAAATGGATGTATGTCAAAAATGATTTGCATCAAGGGATAAATATTTTCAACCACTTGCAATAACAATTCCAAAGCTCAAGTAGGAGTTCATGAAGATAGAAGAGATATTAATAGTATTGTCTTGTAGTAGGACCGCGGTTCTACGGCCATGGCAAAGCCAATGCCAAAGGCACCAAAAGCATTTGATTGAAAAGAATGAATGCAATCACTTTGGACGAGTATCCGATTTGAAGTTTTGTGCTATTCAAATATTGTCTTTTGTGATGAAGAATTCATGAGGAAAGTACACCAATTAAAATGGAATCTCAAAATATGATTATCTTTTCAGAGAAGTCAATAAATTGCACATTTTGATAGTTTACAAGAAATAAAAAAAATTGCACTTTCTTGTCATCAGCCAAGCCGCTCTTTGAGAACCTCACTATTATTGAAGTTCCAAAAACACAAACTACCATCTTGGACTCGAACAAACGACCTCCGCCGTAAATGGTTGAATGCCAAACATGTGATTTTTGTTTTCCTGCTTCAATAGCTCATTTGAAGCCCGGTTCAGCGCTTCAGAATGATATACAGATTTTTCTCAATGTACCAAGAAATGCCAATTATGGATCTTAACTATAACTCTGTCCAATACAACATATTTTATCATAAATCAAACATTATAGCATTAAACTAAACCTCTTTTACTTGTGAGTATCAAAGAAATGTGAAGACATCTTCATCTGTATCACCAATGAATCAACCTCTCCAACTACAACCTAAATCTTACAAATTATTCAAATTCATATTCAAAGAAAGTGGGATGTAGTGATCGATTGCTAGCTTGCTATAGATTCAACCCTGGTGATTTGAGTCCAAGATCGTGGCATTATGAAAACGTTTTTGTAACCCCAAATTTAAAATGCCATTCTAACACCCTACAAAAAAAAACTCACATGTCAAGGAAGCAACTTGAGGAAACAGAGGATAATATATCATCACAACAATCAATGTTGTTCGTGCCTCTCATGCTCGTCGTTCATGCCACATCTCAAGTAGGTCAAACCCAACCAATAGAACCTAATATTGTTTTAAAGAACATTGAAGGCTGGAGTGATCGGGATTGCGACAGTGTCAATTCAGCAAGATCCGAAAGTTTTGATCAATGAGTAGGCTCCAATTCACCTTCTTTCTAAAGTCAGCGAACAATATTTGTGTGAAAATGCACTAGATGAATAGTATTGAAGTCATTTCTAATAAAGATTTGGTTGACTGCTAAGAATGCGCAAAAAGAAAGGCTCGGGCTGTATCATCCGCACTTAAAATACATTGTACTTCTCTTGAGCTATAATATCTTTGGGCTTTAATAGACTCGTCCCGCACAATTGCAACCAAATTTGGCTTCGGCTGTCAGCACGTTTTGTCCTTGTCTACAACACCTGTGTTGTTCCAACCAAAAAATATATGCAAATAAACATCACGAATTTCGGACCCCATTGATTATGCACGATTTCAATGCGATTTCCGATATTTCAAAGGTTCGTACAGTTTTCACACTGATTCCGCATCGTTGCGTCATTCATCGCAACTACACTGATATGACATGATGTTTGTACAGGCGGATATAGTACTGATTCGACATGATTGATACATCTATTGAAAACGTGTGAATTCAGCACTCTTTATAGTCGTCAAATGTTGTGTTTTAATCGTCTTTCAAACGACACTGATTCAGTGCGTTTTTCGAGCGACATCATCTTTTCCATATCTAGATTTTATTTTCTTTCTATATCTAAATTTGATCAAAATAATATTCTTAAAAAATATAAAATAAAATAAAACATAAATAATTATTTTCCTCTCAACTACACACAAACTGCCTATATCCACGGTGGGGCCCACCACCGCTTCCCAAGCTCTATCGCCGACGGTAGGATTTGAACCCAAGACCTCCTGGTTGGAAACCAAGCTCCAAACCACCAAACCACCTCAAACACTTGACGCAAAGTAGGGAACTCTTTTGGTAATTATAAAAGAATGAAACCATTTGCAATTTTTTGCCATGTGCATATAATTTTTCTTTCAATTTTTTTTTGCACTACAACATGCAGGGCTTTTTCTACATCTACAAAAAATTTCAGAATATATATATATATATATATATATATATATATATATATATATATATATATATATATATATATATATATATATATATATATATATATATATATATATATATATATATATATATATATATATATTTTGGCCAAAATCGTGATGGCAGATCATGGCTGTGACTTGTTTTTTTTTTTTCAGCGGACTTTGAATGTTTTTAACTATGTGAAAAAAACTTTTTTTCCAAATTTTTTTTTTGCACTAGATTATGCAGGACGTTTTCTATATCTAGGATTTTTTTCATAATATTTTGAATTTATTTATTTTTTGCCAAAATCTTGGTGGCTATGAGCTATGTTTTTTTAAGCAGACTTTGGATGCTTTTTTGCGATGTAAAACAAAATTCCAATTCTTTTTTGCAGTAGATTATGCAAGCATTTTTTTGTATCTAGAAATAATTTAATTATTTTTTGAATTTTGTTTTTTTTTTCCAAAACCTTAAAGGTTCTAAGCTGTTTTTTATTTTCAGTAGATTTTAGATGTTTTTAGCACTGTTAAAAAATCTTTTTATTCCAAATTTTGTTTGCACTCCACTATACAAGCTTTTTTCTATACCTAGAAAAAAATTCAATGGTTTGAATGTTGTGGCAAACAATTGAGAACTCATGCGATTTTATTTTTGAAAAGTTGTTCAAATTGAGTTCAAAAAAAATCTGTTTTTAAACCCAATTTTACTCGCAATGCTTTGAAAGATCATGTTTTGATCGATGCCCCCTTTTATGAGCTGCCCAAGACTAAAAAACTTAAAACTAAATTAAACCATAATTTTTTCTAATAGGAAATCAAGTATGCTTTCAAATCCAATTTGAATCGTGCCAATCCAAATTAAACTTTGCTTAGAGGAAACTTTCAAAAAAACAACACCTGTACATTGTCTTGTGTTACAAATTTTTCTATTTTGAAAAAGTAATGTTGTCCTTTTCTGTACAATTTTATTTGCTCCTATGATGTAAAGTACAATGATAACCAATAATACCAAATTTGAATTCTAAAAATATAAAATGTTATTTCTTTGAAATTTTAATGTGTATTGCTTCTAAACTTTATAAATGTAGATCTAAAAATGTTTTGGGAAATTAAACCGTAAGTATAATTTAGAGAAGATTCTTGAAATATTCCAAAATATTCTAAAATAAAATAAAATATTCTGAAAGATTCCAAAAGATTCCAAAAATATTCTAAAAGAATATTAAAATATTGTACACGGATGTCGTACGAAAATAATTTGCATTATGATAGATGCTGAAATCGCACAAATATAATAAAAGGTGTTAATATGATACGTATACGATACTAGATCCGCATTCAAAGCAATCGCATATTATCTGGGTTTTATTAGCCATGTAATGTAGATACACGATTAACGCACGGATTCCGTCAAGCATGACTTTTGTGCGGAAACAACACTTTTTTGTTAATCATTGAAAAGATACTGCATCGACATCATAGTAATGCATGTCACTTCCGTACCATAACGACACTTCTAAATGCATATATGACGTGCGGAATCAGTGTTTAACGATAAACGCACTGAAATCGTGCAGAATCCGTGGGGTCCGCAATTCTTGATGAAGACTAGAATATTGAACGAAGATACCTTCTTATGATGCCGAAGGAGAATGCACTATAAGAAACCCGCGTTTTTAGAGATGTTCAGAGAAGACGCAAAGACATTTCTATCATGTCTTTGCACTAGCCATGGATGTCTCGGACAACGGAAGGATGTCTATGCGTTCTTTGGGATAATTTGAAATTAGAGAGTTTGGCGAGGTGTGTGTTAGGAAAAACGCGTAGATGTTGGTAGACATCTGCGCGTTTCTGAGGACGTGACGCAGGACATCCGGAAAGACGCAACATTGCCATGTTGGCAAGGGATTCTGGTTTGACCTAGGGTAAGTGTCTGAAATTTACTGGTATACAAGGTGAAATGCTACCCAATGTAAATAACTCAGCATAATGGGCAGCAGTTTGCAAGAGCAAAACAAAAATGGTTCACCCTATTAAATACTCTTTCCTTTTTGTCCAATATACTATTATTTCAAAACACCACATAATTTTGAATATTGATTTTATAATCAATATCTTGTACTCACAATATTTGTGATTTGTCCATTCTGTAAAATACTCTTAAATTATAATATTATATTATATTAATAATATATTAATAATATTACAATATTTTAATAATATTATATTATATTAATAATATATTAATAATATTACAATATTTTAATAATATAATTATTATATTATAAAATAATAATAATAATATTTTAAAATATATATTGTTTTTAAAAATTGATTTTTTAATATTAAATTATTAAATTATTATTATTTTAATAATATTATATTATTAAAAATGTGTTGGAGCCAAAAATAGAATTTTATAATACTTGAGAATTTTTTTAAATTTTTGGTGGCAAATACACGTGGATAGACTGTATTTTGCAATTTCCTTATTTACAGATCATAACCTACATTGGCAAGGAAAAATCCACGTTGGACGAGCTGCTACTACATACTGTGTTTAGGCCATCGTCCACAAGACGTCCTCTTCATGATATCTACAATGACGTTGACATGTTTCGGCGGACATCCCAATGGATGTCCGCGACGACTTCCTCAAAACGCAACGATGTCTGCTGTAGTGCACTGCAATGTCCCATAACACATCCCCACGAACATTTTCTATGCAACAGTGAATGCTCACATAAACATCTGCGCATACACGGTAGAGGACAGAGCCGACGTCCTAGATGTCTACATGAACATCCACTGAGACATCGTAGGCGACATGAGATACAACGTCCTACCACGGATGTTTCAGTTCACGTAGACTATGTCTGCGCTGACATCTAAAATGTTTGAGAGGTCACCCGTGATATCGCGCTCCGAATGTCAGTCGGGACATCACGGGGGACCTCTGCATGTTGTTCGTGAGGTGTTAGCGACGACATCTGCAACAGAGGGGTCCGTGTCTCCATCATTGTCTTCATGGATGTCCACCGCAATGTCCCACCAGACATCGCCGCATACATTCGTGATGCAGTAGGGCGTCTTGGCAGAGACGTCCATTGTCACACGGTTGAAGACGTTGTTGACGTCTGGGATGACATAGCACCATCACAGAAGTCACAAAACCGGACATTCTAGACAACGTCCACCGCAACATTCGGATGTCTTCCGGAACATAGCAATATGGCGTGGTCTAAGACGTCTGGGATGCTTCTACAAACGTCAATATGGGTGTCTATATAAACATCCTTGAAGACATCGGATGCAATGTAAGAGACCTGGGAATGTACGAATCACTAGTACAAAACATAGTGTTTTGCCACCAAGTTTTGCACGAATAAATTGGTGCATTTTAAATGACGCACCAACTTTTGAATTGTAATTCATTGGTGCTTTTGAACACTCTGTCGTAAAATAGAGAAATAATCCACTTCATTACGTTGATATTGCAAATCACGTAATACTCTTCAATTTACAGATTCTGAAATATCAATTTTTTGTGAAATTTGAATGTTGTGAAAAAAATGTGCGCTGCCCGGAAAAAATTCTCGCTGTCCGAAGCTACCATTACAACTTTAACCTTACCCTAGTCAATGCCTAGTCCACTCTTCCTCATCACGGTCAACTCCGAGTCAACTCTACGTCATGACATGTCGCTATGAGATTTGAACTCAAGACCTCGTAGGTATGGGTGGAGAGACTCACCACTTTCTCAACCCACTTCTCATGTACAAAATGCTTGAAAAATCGATAAGATACAATTACCAAAAAAATTCAGCAATTTACATTGCTTGGTAAAATTTTCAAACGGTCATAACTTTTGCAATACAATACATTTTTGAACCTTTTTTTTTTCATGGGTAGGTGTTGTAATGAGGATTCTACTCCAATAAAAAAATTTGGCAAAACATTTAAGAGTTTTTCTCTATTCAATTTACAGTGACAGGAGAATTAGAAAAACATTTAGTAATTTTAAACCTTCTTAACTTTTGCAATACAAAACATTTTTGAACATTTTTTTTCATGTGTAGATGTTGTAAAGTGTTTGATGAGGAGCTCTTATATTTTAATAATAAGAGGATGTTTTCTTGAAATTCACATGAAACATAATTCACGTATTTCTCAAATTCACATAGAACATAATTTGCGTCTTTCTCAAATTTACTTAGGCCATAATTCATGAATTTCTTGAAATTTACGTAGGACATAATTCATCTATTTCTTGTGTTATGTGATATTTGTCACTAATTGAAAGATGACGTGAATATAAATTATCATACTTTGTTGAATCATAATTGTGTATGTTCTCGTAAATAAGAATGTTGTGATAAAAATATACAACATAACCTAAACATAAATTTAATACATACATGAATAACGTAGTCTTGAATACATGATAAAAGTTTATTATTTCAACAATAACGAATTATTAAATTATGAAAAATCGGAGTACTAATAAGACGTGAAAAATAAAATAAAAATGAATTGGTTATGTGCTTCAATTGGCTTTAAAATCTAACAATATACGAATAATAGACATCGAATTGTTAAAATTATCAAATCCATGTAAATTTCACATACAAACATGAATGGAGGTGAGAATGTGTTTTTGTCACCAACATTGGTGCTACATAGCACCAATATATGAGTTTGGTGTTTTTTGCATAATTTGATTGGTGGCAAAATGCCATGGTTTGTACTAGTGAATGTCTCACTCGATGTGCGCGATGTCTCAGTGGTCATCTATGATGTCGCGCTCCGAACGTAGGCTGGAACATCCTGGCGGACATTTGCATGTTCTTCGTGACGTGTCCGCGATGACATCTGCAACAGACGGGCCCACGTCTCCATCATTGTCTTCATGGATGTCTACCGGGATGTCCTATCAGACATTGCCGCATACATTCGTGATGCAGCGGCGGACGTCAGACCGAACGTCAAAGCTAACGTCTACATGCAGCAGCGGACGTCAATGCGGACTTCTCCATGCAGCCGCAGACATAAGACAGAACGTCAAAGAAAACATTGTGCCAATGCTACAATTGACGCTGGAGAAAACATGCAACTTGACATATCTCCAAGCGCTGATGCACCGGTGCCGTTCTACGTGTCAACACAAAGGATTGTCGCAATTTTATCAAAAATACGGTATTGGCATCAGGGTCAAATTCAAGAGTCTGGTTAATTTCGAAACCAAATTTCCACATCATATTTCCAAATGTCCACGTCACTCTAAACCAATCATATGATGCCACGTAGAACTTTTTTTTGGAAAGAAACCAATTAATTTATGTTGAAACTGACCAAGTCATTGGATACTTCATTTATACGCCGCCACAAATTAGGGCTCGATGACCAGTCTATTTAGCCAGCAAGAGGCAGTGACGGTTAAAAGGTCCACTTCTGTCATTTGAGCTCCCATTCCCGTTTAGTAAGCTAAGCATCGATCGGGTGACGAGGAGGCGCCTTGGTGTGTATGTCCTTTGCGGTGTTCCAAGTTCGGAAGAAGAATCCGAGAATGAGGTTCAATGAGGCAAGAGCGCAGAGGGGGAGACGGAAAAGAACAGAAGACAAGGAGCACCGTGTCTCTGCAAGGGACCTGATGATGCTCCAGTCATATTATGCCATGTCAGCTATGACAGTCGTAAAGAACGAGCCCGCCTCTCCAACATTGTTTTCATGGATGTCCCACCTTGCATCGCTGCAAGCATCTACCATGCAAGTGTGCGTGTTCTCTGAGACATCCATTGCGACACGACAAAGGACATAGCCGACCTCCATAATGACACGGTACAGTGGTCGTACAAATTGGCGACATCAGACAGAACATCCACCAGAACTGTCGGACATCTCACTCAACATAGCTACATGTCTCCATCTGAAATGTCCGAGATGCTTCTACAGACGTAACATAGGGTGTCTCTCCGAACATTTGTGAAGACATCAACCGTCACATACAAAACAATGTCCAAGCACGGATGTCTCATATGACGTACATGATGTCCAAGAAGTCATCCGTGACGTCGCATACAAAACGTGTGCAAGGACATACCACCGGACATGCGCATATTCTTGATGACGTTTTAGCAATGACATCCGCAACGACGGGGCCCGCGTCTCCAAAATTGTTTGAAAGGATGTCCACACGGATGTCGCATCGACCATTGCCGCATACATCCGCCATGTATGAAGGCGTCCCGAGGGAGACGTCCACGGTGGCACGGTAGAGGACGTCGCTGATACACTGTAGGACGTTGCAGATAACGTCCACCGGAATGGTTGAATGTCTCCGTGAACATGGCGGTATTTCTCCAACTTAAACGTTCGGGATGCCTTTACAGACATCTCAAAGGGTGTCTCTGTAGACATACGTGATGACATCAGACGCTACTTAAGAGAGCACGTCCGAGCACGGCTCTCTCAGTCAGTGTACGCGATGTCTCCAAGGTCATCCGTGATGCTGTGCACGACGTCTTATGTGACATCCCGCAGGTTATGCACATATTGTAGATGGCGTGTTGGCAATGACATCCGCAACAAGCGGACATTGACAAGGACCTTCGTGATGATGGGCAAATACTACATCTCCCGCACTCTTTGCTTGAAACGAGACAGATCGTCCTTTCATACGTCTACTTCACAATGCGTTGCAGCATAATATTTTTTTGATCACCCCAACCCACTCTGGGATCAAGATCCTTTGGATACAGACTGGATGTCAAGCCTTTTCCACGATCTTCGCTATGTTGCCATACGGATATCCAGAGTCGTCAACAGTGATGTGTAACCGCTCCTGCTTTACATACTTCATTGCTTTCCAATTATGCGGCGACGTGTCATTCAGCTTATCGTCGTATTTTCAGCTCATAAAACTGAAATATCAAAAACTGCCTCTATAGGCTCCAGCCACAGCTCACACGAATCATGCAAATCCTTTTCTTAAAGTTTGTTGCTCCAAGCAAATTATGTTTTCAAAATGACCAATTCGATTCATCATGTTATGAAAAATATGATTTGGATGGAGTACAAACTTTGCAATTGTACATAATGTGTACCGACATCCTCTAGCGATGTTACCTACTGTACGTAGGAGTGTACAAGAATGTGGCGGGAATATCGTAGACAACAACTGCAAACAAAATAGGGCCGCATAATAAGATTTACGCAATATATGTATGTAGATGAAATCATGATAATTACAATGTGTTTTTTATTGTACAAAACTTAGGTACTGTCAAAAACTTCATATTTCTTAATATACTTAAAGGCATTTAGACGCAAGTGTAAAATGTTCTATTTGTTTAAAAATAAAATTATGTTTGTATTAGATTTTATTTCATTTTAATCTTGTAAAAAAAAATTTAACAAATTTTTAGACAAGTAAAAATTATTTAGAAAAGCAAGACGTTTTAGTAATATGAAGTCTTTAAGTTTATCTGAGTGCAATATTAATTCAAAAATTACAGTCAATAGCCAACATTGGAATGTTTGAAAGGACATCCATGGTGACATCCAGTTGTCTATGAAGATGTCTAAGATGACGTCCATAATGTCACTGTGATCATCTACTGGGATGACTTTCATTGAGTTCACTGGATGAACAGAGGCGGCTAGGATTAGCTGCCGCAGCCAGAGTTAGGTCACGAGACCTTTAAGAGGAATTAGAGGCTGCACAAAGCTCATTTTTTCTTTCATTTCTCCAAGAAGTTAGAGTTTAGAGTGTAGAGGTTTTCAAAAGTGTTGCCATCTATTTTTAGAATGATTGTAATCTATAGTAAGAGAATAGTAGTTGTAGAGATGGGTGTAGAGAATAGTAGTTGTAGTTGTAGAAACCCATCTCTACAACTAGTTGTAGAGAGAGACTAGAGAATGATAGTTGTAGAAACCCTAAAACTTGTAGTATTTGATTTGTTGTGGAAGAAATCCTAAAATTTGTAGTATTTGATTTGTTGTGGAAGAAACCCTAAAACTTCTAGTAATTGATTTGTTGTGGATGAAACCCTAAAACTTCTAGTAATTGATTTGTTATGGATGAAACTCTAAAACTTGGAGTATCCTAATGACATGGGTATCCTAATATATGCAGCACAATTGCACGAATTCTGTGAGGCAGCGCTCGTCAAGCTGTTCAACAATTCTTGATCCATGTTGTTACAGTCTTGAT
This sequence comes from Pohlia nutans, assembly GCA_022496805.1. Taxonomy (NCBI): domain Eukaryota; kingdom Viridiplantae; phylum Streptophyta; class Bryopsida; order Bryales; family Mniaceae; genus Pohlia; species Pohlia nutans. The sequence continues at coordinate 2,743,522 of CM040106.1, read as the reverse complement.
GTAGAATGGTATTGCACAAGGAAGTGTAGCTGCTGGCTAAAGCCTTGAATCCCAGACACAACTGCAAAGGGCGGTCCCAACTTGCAAATTAGCGGTTTTTCAAGCCATTGTGTGCAGGTATGGCCTTCATGTTCGAAGCATGCACCATATATTTACATCATAGATGTCACTAGAGATGTCATTAGCAATGTTACCAGAGATGTCATCAAAGATGTTACTATAGATGTCACTACAGATGTTAATATAGATGTCATCACATATGTTTGGGCTGGATGTCTGTGCTTGAGCTCCTAATTCTACAGCCCTGTTTTCCACCGAAACATGGTGATGAAGAATGTGATTGGGTCAGTGAGCCATTGCAAGCATTTGTGGAATTTTTGAACACGATTATGTGCCAGTGCTTCCCCTACAACACGGTTTGGGACATGGTTGCGTCTAGCCAGACGTCCATGGCAACACTGCATTAGACATGGTTACGTCTAGGCAGGATTCCCTGGCAACACGGAAGATGACATCTTTACGTCTAGCCAAACATCCCTAGAAACATGGTAGAAGACATATTCACGTCTCTTGAGACGTCCCCTGCCAGACGTGATTTTGTTGCATATAGCTTTCTTATGTACAAAGGCGGACAGTAGAATGTTGCAAGTGTCCTCGAATGATACATCTGTGAGAATGGGCTTTGTTGATCATTGAGTAAGGTGACTATGTCGCAGACGTCATACACGAGATGGAGACGTTCCATGAAACATAGAGACGTCTCACCGGACATTCGAGAACCATTGCGCGTGTGAATGAGCTGTATCAAGTGCATGATCCGCTTCCAAGACTTAAGTGCATACGGGGCATTGGTGTCGCCGTTCGAGAATGACTTGCGGCTGCTCTCGGGGACTTGGATCCATATAAAAAATTTCCTAAGCAGATTGAGCCGGCGAAGGAAAGGTTTTTGAAGCGCATGTGGGCAGGTACAGACTTCTTATTTGTGCCACAAACTCCCAACCCTTAGTGCAGAATGGAAACAAATGACATGCTCATCTCATTTTCTGCTGTTGCCTATCACATATGAACGCTATGATTTGACATTCCATACACATGATTCTCCATGTCTTGAAAGTGATGTGTAGATATCCTCTTGGACGTTAACGGATGTTCATGGAGACATCTAAGGATGTCTTATGAGATGTGTGAGGATGTAAATGGAAACGTCCCCTATGACAAGGGGACATTTCAATCACAACATGCACGTCACATTTCGCGTGCTTCTACCCTGCAAATGTCTCTCTTGTTCTTTTTACTGTTTCTTCGCCGGGGATGACTCTAGTGCATGCGTGATGCGTGAATTCGTAGGATGAAAGGTGGGGGGGAGAATGGTCGGAAGACAATAGACCCGGGGTGGATTTCCGTTCGAGTCAACAAGGCGCTGACTAACAAACGGTTCAGCTCAACCAACTGATTGACCAAAAACAACAGAAGCTACCCAATATCACCGACAAGCAATGGAACTTTCTTGTGTCGAAGAGGGTGACTGAGGAGTCCAGGGAAAAGTCGGAGCAGGGAAAAGTCAAACCTCTGGCCTCCATACATGAATGTACCAAATGTATTCTTCGCATGAATGAGATTTTATTTCATGTTACAATACAGTTATAATTCAAATTTAGATTTGAATGCTGATTTGGAAGAAGGATCACAGCATACCCAGTAAAGGTGACCTGGCTATGCCCGCCCCAAATCTCCAACTGTTCCAAGAAACAGGATGATGAAGCTTGAACTCCAACCAGGCTCCCAACAATACAACAACTGAAGTTACCGCCACAGCCAGCAACCATGGATTATTATGTTAACCCGTAAACTTCTGCCTAGGGCTCCATGTAGATGACTATGGAATAATTCATTTCATGTGCTATAATATGATGATGAACTCAAATACTCTGTAAGTAGAAGAGTGTGCCCAAATACAGTGAAAAATGGCAACACTCACTTGCTTCTGCGCAAATATATTTGACTACAATGTTCAAACTTTTGATTGATGAGGGGTTTGTAAGATGAATGTTAGTTTGTTCTATACGAATTCAAAAATTCAACCGTAGAGTCGGAAAGATATATTTTGATTGCATGAGTTCTTCTACGTATGTAGACAACCTATTCGGGTTCATACTTTTCTAGTGACATCAGAAAAAAAAAATGCGCTGCCCTAATCTTAATGTAGCCAAAAGGTGATTTTGCAACGCTTTTTTAGGGTGTCATCACCTGGCTGTTTGCGTATCACGAATTGGCCAACTTGTTGCATGTTACACGTGGATACAAAGTTGTGGGAGTATGTCTGCTCTTTACCAGTTGTCACGGCAAGTTGATACTTCCTTTTACAGGACTCTATCTGAGATGTTATTTGAAGTCTATCTTCTATAGTTGTGCTCTTTTGACAGAGGAGATGAAATTCGTTGTAATCTATATGTCACAGCATTACCAAAGTAGTGCAGGATTCTAGCTAAAATTCTCTTTAATGCTGTAGGCCACAAGAATACCTCTCTCTTTGTACATCTACAAGGTTTACCTTGTGTTTTGATAGCAAGTGTTTAGCACAAAGATTTGTCACCCCAGCCTGATTGCAACTTGGCATTGGGCAAACCGTAGGTGCAAAAGAGCAGTTTTTCTCATGCTTCATATCCTTCCAGTTCATCACTTCCTAGCAACCCAAATTGGCAAGTTTGCATCTCACCACCAATAAGAGCATTATTTCTTCAACTGCCTGATTCCACATGTGGCTCACTACCTTTTCCGTTCACTGCACTTTTGGCCACTTTTGTAATAAGCCTCGTATGGTAGGTGTCATGCCTAACAATAGAATACCAACACAACAAACAGTCAATTCAACTTTAGGAACTCGTTCGGCATATATTTCTGCTGTAGGTTCATACTATTACAGAAATCAGCTCTAGCTTTTCAAGCACCACTTCAATAGACGGTAGTATTTGTTAAATTGGCAAATTTGGAAACAAGTGCTCTTGATTAGGAAGTGCAACAGTTAGAAACACTCAACCAAAAAGTCCTATTGTTCAGCACTTGAACGCCTCTAATGATTTGGCACGTTGAAATCGAGGTTGTTATCTCCAAAAAAAACGTATGTGAGGTTACACATGCTCTCTTGCTCTGATTTCTCTCCTCTCTTTTGCTTGCACGTCAATGAGCTTGCTTGCTGGTTTCTCTTGCACGTCTCAATGCTTTCGCTTTCTTTCCGCCGCCGCCTGCAGCTTTGTGCTTTTCGTTTTATCTATTGTGCACATCCCTCTTCTGTCTCTGTTGTCATCCAGGGGCCGTGTGCGCGTCGTTGGGGGGTCGGCTCTACGGGGGTGGTTGGGGTCGACAAGGCATATATTGACTGTCTCTCTTCCATAATCTGGAGGTATGATTCTTTTCTGCGGGTTTTTCTTTTTGTGAGATGATAAAGTGCTAGCCAGGTTGCATTGGTTTAAGGTAGACAGTGTGTGTGTGTCACTTAAGGTACTTTGCGTTGGTGTAGGGCATACAACTTATGCTTGCATTCTTTTGTACAAAGCCTTCATGATTGTAGACTCGAACTTCAAAACTTGCTCCATGGAAACACAAATTCTGATGAAATAAAACAATCCGTTCTGTTGTGTGTGGAAACAAAATGTTCATTATTATAAGATTATATATTATGATACAATGGCAACATTCGTTCCATTGTGACTTTCCACCATATTGGAATTCTTTGAATCTACTTTTGGTATAGGTTTAGTAGGAAAGTCCCCACGAGATCTATGCCATATGTAGATTTCAACAAGTCACATTATGATGGGAAGCCCCAATCAAACGAATACGCCATTACATGGTGGAATAGTCCCAACTAAACGAATATAGCGATTGATTGTTTTTTACGTTGATTTGTATTTCCTTCCCCTTTACGAACTGCAATTATTATGTATACATATATTGAAGATCATACATATCTAGAATATACAGTGCACAATATTGCACTCCAGCGTATAGGACTGTCTAGCAATACATTAGTTGGTGGGAAATTGCCCATTGAATTAGCTAGTCAGAGCTTCTAGATGAACTCGGGGAGTGATTTCTGTTTCTATCAGACATGGCAATGCAGAAAATAACTTCAGCATAGCCCAATCTGATGGACAGTGAATACGTATATCGTTGGGCCAGATTAACCTGTGGGAGGGTACATAATGAACAACACGGTGCATGCCAATGGCAATTACCCAATGATTAGCCAATGAGTATTGCAGAGTAAATTCAGGTATAGGCCGGGATTACCAATGATGAATTGCCCACATTAACAGCGTTGGGTCATATGGGCCACAACCACTGCAGTTTAGGAATAGAGTACTAGTGCGCCGCTGCCCATTTTTCCACTAGATTACTAATGAAGAATTAGCTAGTTAGGCAGCTCTTGGGATACACACTAAACAGTTCCACATTTAAAACTCGTTGGGCTAGATGTCCCATTGGCAGTTTACAGCATAACTAGTATGTGTCGTAGCACGTAGTACCCGATACTCCCCTAGAGCGCACTTTTTCGTATTAAGAATGCTCATAGAGGTGATTTCCGGGTTATCATTCCGCGGAGACTCTGTGAAGTGGGAAGTTTCCGGAAACTGACCCGGATTGGTGACTACTCTCTTCCGGTCACCAACTAACTCCCTTTTTCCGTACTAAAACCGGATCTCCCTTACTGACTGATTCGGCTATGGCTAGATCCAGTTTCTGTCCGGGTTGGAAACTTAACCAACCCTATTCCACCCAGTCTAACCCAACTACTAAATCCGGTTTCCCCTTAACCTCTGTTTTCCCTCAGAGGGTTCTCCATTTGCATTTTTAAGGATGCTAGATTTAAAGTCACACCCTCCCCTACTAATTTCCGTGACAAGGGATTCACCACTTCCCGGTTCTTCAAACTCAACTCCCTAGTCCAGGTTCTTTCCGGATTGCTCTTCAACTATGGACTTATCTCAAACCCACAGCCAGTCACACAAGCACAACCCGGTTTCCCCCTTCTCTCCAAAATACTACAACGACTTGCTAACCGGAATAGATAGTATCCGGGGTGTCTGGAAGAGATGGAATTCCTCATGACTCGTTTTACTCTAGCTTCCTCGTACCCTACAATTGTAAGATCTACCCGGATGTTGGCACCTCTACCGAACTATGCGTCCAGGAGTTCTGAGAGAACCGGAGTACCCCCTCCTGCTCACTCAGCCACTAACCCGGGTTAATTCCTGCAACCGGACACAGAGAACCCGACATTCAAATGATCCCAACTCTTCCAAATCTTCTACTCGGTCTCTTAACTGACTCTACATCGGAACCCAGCTAATCCATCCGGTCACCAAGGAACTAGTTGCGCCACTGTTCCGGGCAATAACACAAGCAAATACACATATACACACACACACACAAAGTTTGTGAAAGGAATATGCGCTTCTACTTACACGGAACAATGATACACAAAAAGACCCAAGGAATGAAGAACATTCCTTGATAAAAAGCCAACCTCAAACGCCCAGATCCGGGAAATCCTCAGATCCTACATTCCTGGGATCCGGAAATCCGGGGAGCTTCCTCCACAGCTCCATTTCTATCCTAAGCCGCCACTAACATAAAAACCCTAAAAGTCCTACACACCAAAAAGTCTTCTAATCTACCTACTCAAAAGGTCCTACTCTAAGTGCCCGGATCCACTAAGTCCGGGCCACTGATTCCGGACCCCCGGTGGTCCCGGGTAGCTACTCGTCCTCCATTGGCTGCCCCTCTTGTTCTTCCGAGCTCCCCACTACAATCGGTTTAGCCGGCCGATCTCCTCGCACTCTGTGCTCCACCGGTTGCTCCACCTGTTGTCCCACGGTTGGCTCGTCCACTTGCACGCCTCCCGATTGGCCGTCCGGGTGACCTCCCGGCCCACCCTCTTGCCTTTCCTCTCCGTCCAGTTGGACACCCATCGCCTCCATGTCTTCCTCCTGATCCCGGACCTCTTCTGGGCTCACTCTTCCGGATCTGACCATGTGGATCGGTTCCACATCCATCACGGGCGGGGAGGTGTGCTCCTGCGTTGAGCTCCCCATCTTCATCAGGCGGTCGATCTCCCCCGCGTGAGGTGCCTCTGCAGATATATGAAGCACACCATGCAACCCATGCCCGGAACCGACCCTCTCTCCCTAGTTGGTGGCCTCCTCCTAATCCGGTTCCGAGGTGGAGGAACTTTCCCTCGTCATATGCTCCGCCAACGACCGAAACTCCACCAGGAAGGCCTCCGCGCTAAACCCTAAACCCTAAACCGGCTCCTGAAGAGTTTCCTCTGGAGCTTCCGGATCCGCTCCGGGTACTTCAGCGCGTCATCTATCTGGAGGAGGGTGCCTACCTCCCGAAGTGCAGCGAATACCGAAGTGTACTTCTCCGTGACCAAGTCCAGGGCGACCCGGGTTGTCACGAGGATGTTCTCCACCGCGAGCGGAGCCTCGTCCTCTTCTTGTACACCTCCGGACGGTCCTACCTCCAAGACTGGCTCTTCTCTTGCGGCCGGTCCCTGCTCCCGGTCTCCCTCGTCTTCGGACTCTTCCCAGTCGTCCCCTCCTTCTCCTGCCGCCTTAGAACGCTTCTTCCAGTTGTTTGAGGGAGTAATCTTCCTCTGGGCCTGACCCTTCTTCTTCCGAGGGGTGGTCTCTTGAACGTCCGGATCCTCATTTCCTGTGGACACACCGGGGCAGGATCTTCCTCCATCGGTCCAGAACTTGCTTCCGGTTGCTCCTGTGGATGCGTTGGAGAAGGCCTTGTCTCCTCCGCCGGTCCGGACTCCACAACCGGCTCCACCTGAGGTCGCGTTTGGGAAGAACCTCCCCCATCCGGTTGAGAACCCGCTGCCGGATCCACCCTCTTCTTCCGGGTCAGCTTTGGCTGCGGGGATTCCTTCTCCTCTTCGTCTTCTCCCGGGTCCTCCCTTTGCTTCATCCTCAACTCCTGTTGAGGTCCTGCCCCACCTGGTCAGCCTACCTCCGGGTCCTTCCTAATCTCCTGCCGCGGCCTGACACCCACCCGTTTGGCCTCCCTCAAGGCGGTCTTCCTTCCTCATTGTCCTCAGCTCTGGAATCGCGCTGGCTCCACCTGGTCGCACCGGGTCTTCTCTCTCTTTCCTGCACTCCTCCCTGATGCTACTCTTGTCCGGTTGAGGTGCCGGTGGAGCCATCCTCTTTTCTTCCGGTCGCAGCAAAGATCCGGGCCGGCTGGTCCCCGCTCCTCCTCTCGGAAGTGCTATCTTCTTCTTAGCTGGGTTCCTCACTCCCGGAATAGGAGGAATCTCCAACCTCTTCTTCTCTTCCTCCGTGATGCACCCTTCCTTCTTGTACAGGTGGTAGAGAACGGGGCAAGCGAACATCCCTTCTTGTTGTCGAGGTCCCGGGCCCACTTCTGGATGTTCCGGTGCACGAGGTGCGCCCAGTTGATCTTCTTCTTCCGGAGGAGTGCGAAGAAGATGCCCCTGGCTAGTGTAACCGTGAGGGTGGTGGGCTTCTCCGGGTTGAGGATTGGCACCATGTACCGGAGCAGCCGTTGCTCCCGGGGATCCTTGCAATCCGCCACCTTGAATCCGTCGTGGTCTGAGAGGTAGATGAAGCGCGCCTTCACCCAATCCGTGTCGCCCTTGCTGCCCGATTCCACATCCTCGCTCGTGTCCGGGAAGTCGTACATGGCCCGCGAAAGCTCCCGGGTCCAATCCCCGTACTTCGCCCGGATGGTCGCCCGAAAGGCAGAATCCATAGCCCCGCCCTCAATTTCTTCCAACATCCAGGCGTCTTGCACATCCCAGACTTTCCCAAACAACCCCAAACACCGTATCTTCTCGAGGTCCTTGAGCAACTCATCGAAGTCCTCCGAGTGCTGTGGGATGTCCGGAAGAATCCTCCTCTCCGGGATTTTGGATCCAATCTCCCTGCGCACCATGGCTGCGGACTCCGCGTGCGCTTCTCCACTCCTCCGTGCATGGCATGTCCTCCCCTCCGGGTGCGCCCTCTCTCTCTCTTGCAAATCACGCGCTTCCCTCTCCGAACGCGCTCCTTTCCGCTTCCCTGTTGCGCACCTGACCTCCTAGAGCCCTCGCGCCTCTCTCCCCGGGTGCACTCACTCTCTTCCGCAAACTCTGCCTGAAATTCAGGCGCTCACGGTCTGGGTGCTCGCCCTTCTCCAACTCCAACCTCGTACTACTTTTTCTCCCGGGCGCTCAATTTTCCTAACTCCCGGGCGCTCAAAATCCCCAAATGTTGGTCGCTCACTGCTTTCTCCCTCCGGACGCACAATGAAAACCCTAACACTCTCCGGAGATGCAAAAAGCAAGTGCGAGCGGAGGGCTGGAGGAACCGGGGAGAAATGAATAGTGAGCCGCCCAATTTAAGGCGGCCCAATTCAAATCCCGGATCGTGGCCGGGTCCGGCAGGGGCCCGTCCCCCGACATCCGGTTTTCCTTCCGGTTCCTGTCCGGTCCGCCGCCATTCCAAGTTCCGTAACAAACACTTTAGCGCGCACGAGCGCACCACTCTCTCCAAATAAATATAAAGGCCATCATGAACGCTACTTCTCCCATTTATGGCGGCTGGGGCTACCCCTTACTGCCCTACAAACCCTAACTGCCCGTTTTTGAATAAAACGAGGTTCGACAGTATGACCCATTGCGTACTTAGCAATTGTGTAGCAAGTTGCAGTGGGCCTTCTATCACCGTCAAATCAATCGGCACAACGTAGCCCTTGAAGTGTATAGCATGTGTTGAAGGGCGTTAGCCAGTGTGCAATTGCACACTGGGCTAGCAAGAATGTCAAGAAAGGGAATAGTGCTATGGATTAAGGGCGTTAGCCAGTGTGCAATTGCACACTAGGCTAGTGATAATGTCAAGAACTGGAACAGTGCTACAGCTTAAGGACGTAATCCAGTGTGCAATTGCACACGGAGCTAGCGAGTATGTCAAAAAATGGAACAATGCTACGGATGAAGGGCGTAATCTAGTGTGCGATTGCACACTGGGCTAGCGTGTATATCAAAAAATAGAACAGTGCTAGGAATTTTCAGTCCAGATTCCACACTTCCAAACTCTTTGCCAACGGTCCAAGAATTTTGTACACGGATTTTGCCTGAACTATCTTCTCTATTCTTATCTTCTTCATTCAAGGACATTAACAGTGTGCGTGCTGTACTTGGGAAACAGATTTGGGTAGTAGAGACACGGAGAAGGTGCTTGACATCTCGTACACGAGATCCTTAAAAAAAATTAGTTGAAATCATTCACAAAGATATCTTTGGAGAGGTGAATGTGGGCAAGAAGTACTAGTTGAAACGCATGTTAGCAACACCTTGCCACTTGACTTTAGATCTTGAGAAGCTTCCACTCATGGCGGCTATGGACTATAATTGGTTGTATACGCTATGATGCCCCTAGCTACTAAACCAACATTTTCCACATTGTCGTCCTTCTTTGTGACTGAAGTGAATTTTTTTGCGCCCTACATCGTATTGTGGGTGGAAAATGTCTTTCGTAACGTGGTAAACTTGTACTTTACCGACGCGGAAGATCATTTTGTGTTGTTGCCCTTCACAACCAGCATAGTGGGCCACGAACATGCATTGAAAGAACTACGGGGGACTTCAATTCTGTCGCCAAAGTCTATAGGGGATTTAAACGGGGATGTGCTACAAGTGAGCGGGGTGATGACCATCTTGTGTGAAGTGAAAAATATTTATGCAGAGAGGTCGTCTGGAAAGGTCGCACCCAACAACATTACATGTCCTCTTGATCCAAGCCTTGACATGAGAAGCATAGGGAGGATAAATCGGTTGGAGGCTGAGGTGCTAGAGTACGCACGATGAACCTACTACTGCCAAATAGATTCATTGTGCATCCTATACCATGACTGTATTCTTTGAGCTCTATTCATCACTCTTCCGTGCAACGTGTTACAGCTACTATTGTTGGATTCCTATACTTCGTCACACATAAACTTCCATGCTCATCAACATTCATTCTTATATACACCGCTGAATTGCCCACAACATTGTGAATGTACAACAAACTATTGAGTGTACTAGCCTATACCATTGCCTACGCTCGAGTGCACTGAACGCTATTAGGAAGAAAGTGATCGCCAGTCAAGGCTTACAGTGGATCTCATACATTTGTATGTCGTATACCCAAGACGCTCAGTGCGAACCTGCACATCAAGACAGTGGATGGGAGTCTTGCTGCTGTGCATATTGAAGGACTAGAGTTCTAAGCTTTCCGTAGAATATTCAATACATACCCTTTGGCTTCCTGCAAGCTGTAGGACTGCTAGGGAGTAAGAAATAATGTATACCACTCTACCTAGGACTGTCAAGGGAAGTACTTGTTTTGTTGGGACGGTCTCGTAGCATAAACTGCATACCTGTCCACTGCCAAGCGCATATGTTCAGTGCTAGTTGTTGGCAACCCCAAACAAAACAAATAGTTCCATGTATACAAATCATCCTGGTTCTACTGCAAATTCCCAGTTGAATCAACTCTAAAAGAACTACGTAGGAACCATACAAACCCTTGATGGCAATGACTGAATCATTTTTGGTTGACACTGCAGCAAGATATTGGGAACCTAATAGAAGAGTGGGAGGATGAAACCTGGCAGAGAGAAAAAATGTGACCCTTGTAAAGGGCAACAATCCACAGTTGTCCATAGGTGATTGTCACCCTACAGTATACAATTGTTTGCACAGTGGTGTAGACCATAGTCACCCCATATCTCGTTCCACACATTGAACATGATATTGCTCTTAGCGAAGCGTTTTACAATGTCATTCATCATGCAAAGCAACATAGTAGATGACTGTGCATGATTCGATGCTCCTGCAATGCGTGCCCTTAGGTGGACGAAATGTGCGTGTACGATAAGGGGCTGAACATGTTGCACAGACTATGCAGACGATTGTATACTGCAGGGTGAAAATCACCTGTGCATGACGCTGTGACGTCGTCCTTGTGATTAAAAGTCTGATCTTTCTCAGCCTTCACATTTCCCATCTCTGCCATGTTTCATCCTCCCACTGTTCCATTTGGCTCCAATATCTTGCTGCAGTGTCAACTACAAATGATTCCTTCACTGTCAGCACTCTTTCGAGAGATCCAACATGAGTTCTATGCTGCAGTTCTCTTGCACAGTTACCGAATAGGAACAAGTTCTTGTTGTCTTATTCTTCTACGACATCTTTCACCGCTCCCAGTCCTACAGCCGCGAATAACATAGACAGCATGTATTGAATCTCCTACGGAACTCCTACAATTTGAGGCCCTCAATAGGCACGACATCGAGACTTCAATTCAATGTTGTGATGCTCTAGTTTGTCCTATGCCACTGGAGGTGGACTACTCCAATGAAGGTTGTTTGTCTTTGGAGGCTGCTTGGGCAAGGCTGCGTCCTTGACTCGGGTCAGTTGATGCTTTGTATATTTCCACGTTGAATCCTGACGATTTGAATATTTCCAATCGTTCTCCACGTATGCCATCATCATAGATGTGACATGTATCATGGACCCGGCTATCTGCAGTAGAGTTGGCACTACAATCAGATTTGGTGACTTCGTACCCACCCAGTGGGCTTTTGCCTACTGGATCTGCAGGCCATGTCAAGGCCATGTCTACATTCATACAAGGCTTGCGCAGTATATGGAAACAAGAGATATTTATTACTCTCGAATTATAATTCTGCCTTCATCTAGTCCGATAGGCTAATAACGAGTCACGAAAACTTATCACGCTCGATAAAATTGAGCACAAATCCAAAATACAATTGCCTGCTTCTAATCCCGAATATAATCGTCTTGCAGACCCTGCGTCCACTACCGCTTGAGATAGACTACGTCTGTACAAGAACTAATTACAAAAATCTACAAAAACTACACAGTTGTCTTCACAATGCTGAGGACGGAGACTTTGTTTTCAAGATCACGCCTCCATACGAAGACGATCAATTTCCTTGTAGACAGACCCCGCCCTTTATCTTTAATTTTACCTCCCATTCATCAATCAACACACTACCGAACTAACTGGACAAGAGTTGAATTGCAGTGAAATGCAGTTAAAAGTGTTATGCTGATAAACTGACATATGCATTGGCGTTTGTTCGCATCGCCGCAAACCACTCTAGTATGGCAGCTTCTTGCACAACACTCTCGAGAGACTTTAGTCTAATGCATTGGTCTGCTTGAGGAGGCTAAGTATGTCTGTCGGGTTCAGAAAGAAAAGATGTGACTCACGGTCATCCTCACTCATGTACGTGCGTTGATGGGACGACCTTTGTTTCAGGGACGACCTCTGTTTTGGGTATGCCCTCTCTTTCGGATACGACCTCAGGCTGTGAAATTTCCAGAGCTCCTGATCCCGACAACTCAAGGGCGGATGCAACTTACATAGTCAGTTAAGTGAGGGGACCCGAAGGGGAGGATATGAACTCCACGCATGCTATGCCAGCGCTCCGGAGGGACTCGTTTGCTTCCTCCCGTGCCTTTGTCTCTTTCTCTATGATTGCCTTCGCCTTCGCCAGCTGCTCCAGCAAATTCTCCCTCTCCTTTGCATTTTCATGTTGTCAAAGTCAAGCTGCCGATTACACTGCACTATCTCCCGGTTCTTTGAGAGCTTGTCTTTGGCAAATCTTTGACAGCTGCACTCGCAAGGCCTTTCCTTGTATCATCCTCCTCTCCGATCCCTTTGTCGCTTGAGGATCCTCAGGACCGTCAGACAAGTCAGACACCAGGGGAGATGGATTCCGCTGCACCACGGCCCTCCACAACGCGTCGTCCTCATCGCTGTCAATGATGATTAGATCCTCTTCGTTGGACACAAGCGGCACCGACGTCTTCTCCACTTTTACTGTGACCATGCTCGGGGTGACTCCCACAATCGGTCTAGTCGAAGTCGTTGGTTCAGCGGGCTGTGCCTCCGTCGTCGCCAAGACGTCCGGCTGGACACTTGGCGCAGCCAGCACGATGACTTCCAGTGTCTCGTGCTGCTGCGCAAGATGCGCGACACCGTCGGGCATGCTGGCCAATAGACAACTGCCAACTGGGGTCATATCCAACGGGCTCCCCGATGGGCAATTGCCCACTGGTATGACCTCTATTGGGCCACTATCGAGTACATGACTCGGCGTGCCCGTGTGCAGACTCTCAGGCTCGCCCAAGCTAGATGGTGCACCTGTCGTCGCTTCTACAGCACTGGCAACCAGGGATTCTTGCAAACTATGAGTGGGAATATCCTCTTTCATTGGCGACAAAGGAGGCAATGGCCGGGTCGGAGAAGGCACTTCTGTGGTGACATCTGCTGGACCATTGTGCATCGACAGCGTCAGATTGTCCGTGCCCCCGGCAATGATATTATCGTCTTCAGTGTCCAGCCCGTCCGCCTCCTTGTCAGTGCTCGCCCATGTGCGCAATCACCGGCTTCCGCTCGTACTCGTTGTTCGTTCGCACCCTCAAAGTGCTATCAACATCCTGAATCGGACTTCTCTCCCTCTTGATGCGGTTTCCCGAGTCCGTTTCATCCCGGAGCGCTCACTGTTCTCCACCTCATAATTTGGGAGGGACTATTCCGAATCCTCCTCGCTATTCTCCACCTCTTCCTATGAAACGGACTCTCTTGACTCTCCCGAGTTGGATTCGTCGACACGGTCCTGTGCCATCTTTGTTTGTATCTCCGCCGTATCCACGTCCGACTCCTCTCTTGAAATTGAACCCTCCGGCTCTTGTAATTCCTCTGGCTTGGCTGGTGCCCACATATCAAACGCAGGAATTTCGTCATTTGTGTCCACACCAGTGTGGAAGAGGTGCTCAAACCCGATGAGTTGGTTGTCGATCATGTGACCTTCGTGGTACTGCTGTAGATACATGTCATCCGTAACCACGGACACTGGGATTCTGTCCCCCATTTGCGCTAAAACAATGGAGCCACTGTCTTACGTTAGAAACTTGCAGAGAATCACTCCACCCCACTGATAAATTGTCCACTGGCTAACAATGCATTGAGGCAAGGGGAAGAAACTTACGTATGCCACAATTATGCATTTTCTGCCAATGGCTATGCACAACACGTACTCATTGCCTTCCTCCTTTGTGGGCAACTTGCTAATGAAGTCCATGTAAACTTCCATGCGCAGCTCGTACTCAAAAATGCCGTACTCCTTGATGCGCCCAGCCTTCTTGTAGCGCTCCGCACTCCGCACGAGGTCTGGCCACGCAAAGAATTTGCCCTTCAAGTGCATGACAAAGATGGTCACTCCATTCCCCTTCTTCGTCGCCCCCAGCAACAGCAAATACGTCTCGCAGTGTGCGGGCATGTACCGCGACTCCACAAGAGTACACTTGGGAAGCAACTTCCGCATTGCCTTCGACGCCTCTGCGCTCTTCAATGCGTGGCAGATGACCAGCCAGTAAGGCGTAGCCCTAAGGAAATTATTGGATTCCAGGAGGGGCTTCAGGATCGCCGCGTAACATTTCCCGAGTTCCGGGTCGACCAGCACCTCGTCCTTCTCCATAAACTCGTCCAGCCCACGGAAGTCAAGAATTCCGCCCTGGAATTGCATGTCTGTCGTGATGACAGTCCCTATGATCTCCCTATCCTCCGGCTTACACCCAAAAGGTATCGTCTAGTCCGCGCCCTTGACGAACATTGTCAGGTGGCCGGAGGTCCTGTACATGCACATTGGTGGCATTTTGTGCGTGTTGAGCTGCAACGTCTGCGCCTTCAGCAACACTCGGTTGATCTCTACAGAAAATTGCTCCGGTGGAAGATCTTGCTCCCGCTTTGGTGTGTCGCTGGTGTTAAGGTAGTTGCAAAGGCACGTCCTTGTGCCTCTGCGGATCTACTCGTCCATGTGCGCGGAATTGAAGCCCACGTCAAATTTGAACTTCTTCCACAACTTAAAGTTCACGTCACCATCCTCCCAAATCTCGTCCACGTACCTCTTGTTGAAGAAGCGCAAGACTGCGTTCTTGGCTTTTCGTCTGTCCGTCCACTCCTTCAGGCTATAGGCAAACTTGCTTTTTGGCTTCGGTTGTCCCAAGTACACCTTTGAAAGACCTGCCGCTTCCCGTTGATGCCTATGCCCGCCAAGATGATTCAGACCGGCCGATACCCTGTCGACGAGCCGCGTCATGCTTGTTTTTCCCAGACCTTGCAGGCACTTGAAAGTGTAGGCCACATTGTATTTCCTCTCCCACGTTTTATTGGGGCCAAGTTCCATGTTGTACTTGGTCCCTGAGTCGAGGTTGATCAAATTGCCATTCTCGTACCACTGGAAGCACTGCATGATTGCCTGGTATATCTCAGTCCCAGCGGTGATTACACAAAACTCGCCTGGGTAGTGCAAGAATTTCTTGTTCATGTTCTTCCACGCCATGGCATTCAGCGTCTCGACTGCCTTCAAGGAGAATTCTTGTGACAGCACGTCGTAAATCTTAGACTAATTTCAAGGATTGCCGCGCATGCCAGTGGGCAATCGCCCACTAGGACGAAAAATGCGTGACAACTGGTCACTTGCATATGGTCAGGCCACATTACATCTCCAATTCCCAGTGGGCAATTGCCCATTGGGACAACAGCGACACCTCGCGACATATGCAAATCCAAGGAGGGCACGTACAATGCAAGAATTACCTTGAATATATTCTCCTGGGCTAGCGTGGGCATCCCGTATAGCTCCTACAAATCTCGAGCATACTGAATGTGCGCGAGGTACTCGGGAAAATCCCACTTGAACTGGTTCGTGTTGTTGATGCGCCGTGCCAACTCCGAGAGCGCCAGTTTATCCTGCGTCCAGACAAAGTTGCACTCCTATAACATGTAGTCGTCCTTGAGTTCCTGGGCGGTCTCCGCACTCTCGAGCATGCGTTTCACAGCCGCCCACCTGTGTTGCCCGTTGATGATGTAAAACTTCCCACCCTTACCTGGTCCCAGGACGTGGGTACTACGTCAGTCTTGGGCATCAAGGTCAGCATCCACTTGTTAAGGTGGAGTTGTGTTAGCATCACCTGCAGCAGCGTGTCCACTAGGCTCTCTTGAAGTGGACTGTACTTATACTTCTGAAGAGTAGGCTCCATATCGTCCACGTGGATAGCCTTCGTGAACTCATGTCTGAATGGTTAAATGTGGACGGTGCGCCGCTTGAACTCATACAGTTCGTTCTGGCATTTTGTGATGAGTATGTCCCCTCCGTCTTTTATTCTAATGGGATGGGGTTGCTGCTTCTTCCTGGGAGCGCGCTTCAGCGTCCTCGTCGTAGAGACGGCCGCGACCCCACAGTCTTGACGGAATGCGTCCTCCAGCCCTGCCATGGTCCCAGGGGATGCTTGTACAGTCACCTTTGCCAAGTCCTTCTCTCTGCCGTTTTTGGGCGTCTTCTTCTTCCTACGCTTCGCGGTTTGGGCCGCAGGAGTTACCTCCTCAGTAGCGTTGTCGCTTGCGCCAGTGGCCACTTGCTCACTGGTACCCACTTTAGCCTTGCCCTTGGTTGCGCGTTCCAGGCGCTTAGGCGGGCGTGGAGCTCCTGCAAGGGCTGTTTCCTCTACAACGGGCCTCTCCTCTTCTATTACAGAAGTGGTCTCCTCAACCGTTGGCGTTTTGTCTTTCTTGCGGCTGTGGCCATCCTTGCTAGACGCTGGTGGAACCAGCGTCACTGGGACAGCTCTCTTTCGACCTGCCGCCGGAGCCGAGTTTTCAGGAGTCACGGCGTTTTTTACTTTTCCTATGTTCTTGAGAACTTTCTTCAGTACTCCGCTCACTGACTCAGAACCTTTGTGCAAGTCATCGTTGTCGTTGGCCTCCATGACCAGATTTGTAGAGACTGTCAACATGGTTCTGGCACAATCATCAATGCTTTTATCAAACGGTTCAGGTGCGAACTCTCCATCTAATTCGTTGAATACTAAGTTTGCTACACTGCCGGAGTTGTTCTAGACCTAGACTATAACATCTGGCCTGCAGTATGACACTTGTGTGACCACGAGCGACTTGAAATTGTACTCTTCGGGGCCGGTGCTGAGGAGACAACAAACTTCATCCATGGTCTCATCTCCCATGTCGAGTCGGGTAATTGTTTCACCACCAGCAACCAGTGCCTTGGTGGTGGACAAGACTCCTTTAGCTTGTACTTCTTTCCACCGCAAAACTCGCCATGTATGTTGACGTTCAACTCCGGCTGGAAATACTATTTCAGCATTCCCCACATATGGAATTTCTAGGGGTTTTTCTTTCCCCATTCTGTATCACCTACAACACAACAACATCGTTGTTAGACAGTACTGTGGAATTCTTGCAACGCATCTTGCTCGGCCGGTGGTCAATTGCCCATTGGATTAGTCCGTACCTTGCCGTGTTGCCACTGCCAGTGGGCAATTGAGAAAATGAACTACACTGGTTGCTTGCTCAGCCACTGCCACTGCTCAATCGCCCAGTGGTATGGGCCATTGCTGTGTGCTTGGGCACTACCACAGATGAATTTCCTACTCGATACATGGGAGTTACTAGCACACTACTCTATGCCAAAAACTGCAGCCTACAACGTCATTCTAATCCAATGGGCAATTTCCCACTGTGTTCTACACAACCTTGCACTACCTCTGCAACATTTTACATCGTCTGCGTCTATGCCCATTAGGTACTACAGGAATCACAGTGCACTTGATAACGCAGTGGGCAAACGCGCCCTACGTTCTGGACGCTCCTACATGACTACAACATTCACAATACATGTTCGTGAGTGGCCACTGCTTGAGTGGGCGGCAACTAGCGGGCAGTGTCGGGCAGAGCCCACATTTCTGATGTCGAGCCTTGCTCGTGGTCACCCCAGTGGGCAATTGCCCACTGACTGCCCTCTGCCTCGTCCAGAAATTTATATTTTCCACCTAATTATGAGCAATTTCCTAACATATTTTTGATTGTATATGGAAAAGGAAATTCCATATGACATCCGCTAACTGCAAAAGAAATACCCGCTATAGAAAGGAAACAAAAAAAAAAAAAAAAAAAAACTAGCTCATAGTATGACAGGACATGTCTGCGACATACACGATTGGAAATCTACCACATGTATAGATACTACAAACACTGCGACATCTACACCTGTCATAGATATCAGACATGATATTCATCACTTAGTGGGGAGTAGTGCACCACAGTGGCCCTTTTAAATCTACTACTGTCATAGATCCAGTGGTCACTTGTACACTGGGTCTATGGTAGTGGCAGATTTAAAAGTCCCACTGTTGTGCACTACTCCCCACTATACGCATTTTTCCATGCCTGAAATCTACAACAGGTATCGATTTCACAAAATTCTAGCGTCACGCGAAATAGACTGTGGTTCAAATGCATTGAAAAATGACGAAGAAGAGGTTGCACTAAACAAATGACGGAGAAGAAGTTGCATAGGGTCTACCAGTTTGGCGTTACTCGGTTGCAGACAACAGAAGTTCGAACATAGCAGCGAGAAAAATGAAAAGCCCTTCGTAGACGAACTAAAAGAACCTAAGAATTGCTAGCATAATGCAAATGTTATTGACTTTACAGAGAACTCTATTGCCCATTCTACAGGCTAAAACAACAGCGATCACAAAGTCAACACTATCGTCCACTGCAAGCAACACATGTCCATGCCATTCTAACAGTAATCATCATCGACTAAAAGCAAGAGGAGTGACTTCAAGCACTGTACTTACCTGCAGGGGAGTGCGAGATGACAGAGCTCCATCTCCTTAAATGCGCTCAAGCTCCTTAAACGCGCAGTAGCACGCGCCGTAGTTGCGCAGCAGCAGCACTAGGAGCACAGTCGAAACCCTAAATTCGCTCGAGCTCCTTAAACGTGCAGCATCACGCGCACCGCGACAACAAGCGCAGCAAGACGCAGGAGAGCGCACGGGTTCCAGAAAAATGACACCGTAAACACAAGTACTAACTAAATCTGTAGCCCAACAACAAGCGCAGCACCACGGCGACCACGATTCCAAGTCACTGTACTCGGAGAAGCAAAACCTGCGTGTAATTACAGAAATTCGACAGCGAGGTAACATAACGGCAGGAGAGAGAGCGCGAGAGCATTCAAGGAAAAAGGCGGCGCAAATAGAGGACACCAGGGGGGGTCGATGGGGGAGGGCGCCCCCGATACCCGGCCATACACGGCCGAACTTGAGAACCGGGCCCTTCGAGATTACCGGGCCGTTGCCTTCTGCAATTACTGCCGATCGAGAACGAGGCATTCGAGGATACCTGGCTATTGGAGGATACCCGGCCATTCGAGGATACCCGACCATAGGACAGATGATACTAAATTTTATATCAATGGGATGAATGAAGAACAATGCATATGGTGGGAAAAAAAAACAAAAAACAAATGAACAGTAAAAGTCTACATAGAACCTACTCTCAAATGCTACATAAACATATGACGCCCATTTTGAGCTTCTTGCTCTTTTAGGGGTGAACACCTAAACGTCGAATCGTTCATAAAATAGACGATATACAAAAACGCATTTGTTTTTCTCATCCGTCATTGGTAGAATGAATTATTTTACTGAAGAATTTCTGGAAAGTTTACCTTTCAACACGCATATGTGATTCGATTCGACATGGATGATTTGTGAAATTCTTATACAGCCTCATTCAAGGATACCCGGTCGATAACGATAACCGGCTGTGCATACTCGGCCTGTCCGTGCGTACCTGGCCGCCGCCTCTTTGATATACCACCGTCTGTGTATACCCAGCCTAGTTGATGACTTCCCGACAGTCAGACCCGGGTCAATAACATTGGCATGCCATATTCGTCTAAGTGGGAGTATTCGCTATGCTGGGATTCTTTGAAATCTACATAACATATAAACTTTCTCACCAAATCAATGCCAAATGTAGATTTCCAAAGATTCCAAAGATTTCAAAGTGTCCCAACATGACGAAAATTCCCAATCAAATGAATATCTTGATGATGCTGTAAAAATAAATTACGATGCAAAGTGTACCGTACTAGGACGCCAGAGTCCACAGAAAATAATTTTTATAAAAGATGCTAGAAACAAAAATAAATTCATCAAGTATTTTGTCGACATCAACAAAAATAAAGTCAATAAAAAATGTAGCGAAAAAATCAGAAGAAAATGTTTGGCCGCTAGAAAAATTTAATGTTAGTTATTCATAGCCACATTTTTTATTCCCTTTTTAAATGCCAAGTGTACTGTACTTCACAGTGATTATGTATTAGTCCGTTTTTGACGTGAAAGATTGCAGTAGGGATGTGTTCCCACAAGTGAATGAGGAACATCTTGACTTTTTTTTTCGAAAATTCAACCTACACTCGATTTAACCTTCAAGTCACGCACCCCCCCCACAATCTCATTTTTTGACAGTGCATTATACGGTTCACCGTCATACTACAATTGTCCAATCCAACGGTCCGATTTTACCAAGATTTAACCCCAAAACGTCACAGCGTCTAGAAATTGGATCGCGAACAAATTAAGACCTCCTCAATAATGTTATACAATTTTGGATGACTGTCATCCATGTCAGCTTTGTTTAGAGTTTTAAATTATCTACCAATTACTATAATTCTAGTGTGATGAAGGGTTCTTCGCAATATTCGAGAGCCCTCGAAGTGCAGGGCTGTCAAGTATATAGGGTATATGTTATGCTTGCGGTGGACCTCTCATGTATACCTCATGTACATCCGCGCCATGCTAATATCTATCTTTGAGGCAAACATGTACTTGTGTTCAAAGGCCCGGTACGTTTAAGGAAGAACCCCTATACGTCACATCATGTAGTTTTCGCCCGACTAACAGATTGAAATCCACTCTATGTTCTGATTACTGCATGGATGAAAGTCATCCAATTTGTTGAGATACCTTACCAAGTTGTTGTCCTATCTAATGGTTGGATGTAGTCCTATTACGGTACATGTTTTTATCTGAAATTAAAAATGGAAAAGTATGTCACATAGTTCATTTATCCAAAATTGCATTCAGTATAATTCAACTGTGGCCTTGCAAAAATGAAGTCATAGATTGAAAAAAACTAAAACATTAAAAGAAATATGATGTTCAAGAGTATCTCGTTTCAAACTCATTCCAACTAATTGCACTAGAAAATTATCAAAGTTTGGTTTGTAATCCAATTTACAGCAATTTATTTAGTTTAACTTTCAAAATTGATACTTCCACATTGATGATAGTCATACTACATCAAACCGTATGGATGGAATCCACAATTCGAATTTCAGAACTTCCATTTGTATATCATTTCCAACATATTATTCACAATAGATGTTGATGATGATTTTTTGTAAATCGTAAATTCCAGGGCCACCCTAGTACGTTTTGCGGTTACACAACACGTGTTTCATGAAGGTTTGATTACATTCGTACAGTAGGATTCTATTCACGGTATCCATAATTGTAACATAAATTGTTATAAGAAACATCACCTACAAAAAGCAACTTGTGTACACCACTAGTTGAATGTGATATGAACAATTCAAATTTCAAGATAAGTCAAACAATGTTTGACCCCTAAATGACCAGGGCTAATTTTCCACGTTCGGTCAGCTCAGTATGGAATGAGTATTCATCGTTAATTATTGAGATTTTTGAGGTGATTCTAATCTTTGTAACAAAGATGGGATGGTAATTTGCGTACGTACATTATGTATAGATCAAAAGATACAATCATGTAAAGGTGAAAAACCTAATTGCGGGCAGCTCTAGAAAATTGTCATACAATGAGCTATGCATCTGAATTTTTGTACACACTGAGCTAACGCCCCCATATACACAACTGCCAAATTCATTTTACCAAATCAAAGACTAAACATTGCACCCTAAACCATTTTCAAAAAGTTTCAAACTTGGACAACAAACCAAAAAAAAAATGCTACCAACTTTGAAGCTTATAGTCTTACTATCAAAGAAGCGTCAACGGTTGCAATTTTTTAGGTTGTAATAAATTCAAGTTGATTGTAATATCCTACAGTTGGATCGGTCAACATAGTTTTAGATCAAATAATATAATTTGTCATTTTATGAGAAAGGATACTTTGGAGTGTTTGGAGAGAAACATAGTTGTGGTTCTTTAGGGGTTAAATGACATTGGTATTGTGTGAC
The DNA here is from genome assembly GCA_022496805.1 of Pohlia nutans. NCBI lineage: Eukaryota > Viridiplantae > Streptophyta > Bryopsida > Bryales > Mniaceae > Pohlia > Pohlia nutans. The sequence continues at coordinate 2,721,345 of CM040106.1, read as the reverse complement.
TATACTTATCTTTAGGTCTCTTTTATATCTAACCTATATGTTATACTTTTCATCATATGGTTCATTCAATGTATCAATCATATACCTTTACGTTCGTCGTTCACAAGTTCACTGCCAACAAATCCATATACATAAAGAAGATGATAGTTGTCATATGCCGTATTGCTCATCCCTGAATAGTATAAACCCTAAACCCTAAACCGAGAACCACAAACCGTATGCTGCAAACACCCTAAAACGCAAATTCTAAATGTTGCTCATACTTGGCTTCGAACATTGGGACAGTGACACCCTAAAACTGTTGTTTTTTCAAAGCCGACCCAACGTTCTATACATACGAGTTGGCGTTTATTATGCACATTGAATTTTTATAAAATTTCACGAACCACTTTTGAGTACTTGAATGCAACATCTTTTTGAAAATTGATATTCCTCCAACAGTATGAAAGTGATGTTATAAATGCCGAGAACAGTTGATCCGTACATCTCTGTAGAACTCCATTTTACTAATTCAATCAATCCATATTGTACGTGGAAGGCAGGATCAACAGAGAATAATCCCCTCCAACTAAATTCCGGAAAAAGTAATACGTTTAGTCAACCATTTGAAACAATTAAAAAAAAATACAATCAATGAACAACCGGAACATCATAAAACACACTGAAAACATAACACCCAACCGACATGGATGAAAACACAACACTCGACACAGATAATTAAATAAAACGTTTAACAACTTAAAAAATGTTTTGTTAGCTATAAATAGTTGATGTTTCATTAATTTTGGTAGTATTCATAAAATAGCCTAAACAAGAATTTTCTCGATGTATGCCACTATATGAGAGAAATTAATCGGCGTCAAGCAAGTGAAATACACTGAAAATGTGAGAACGAACCGCATCCACCAGCGTAGAAGACATGTTTGGAAACTTCAACAATAGTGCAAAATGTAGAGCTTAACCCCTAAAGGACCGAAGTGTTATTCCTCCAAAAATACTCAAATGCTGCTGTTTTTACTCCCCCATGCAAAAAATCCTAAACAAAATGTTATTTTTTACCTTCTAACCGTAAGATCTTGTCTTAGACCATGTTGAAAAACATTCACAACAAATTTCATTGAGTATGACCGCACGGATTGCAAGAGAATTGCATTTGATGGAAAAAAACACCCTTAAAACACTCATGGCCGGAAATTGCAGATGCGTTTGACCATGGCTACATAAAAAAATCCTCACTACCAAAACCTGTCGTACTTCACATTCACATTCTATATGATGTTACGTAGTTCTGAACCAATTTGAGTTGCATTTGGAGATATGTAGGATGTCGAAGAACACCTCGCACTTGTTCGGGGTTTAAAAGTTCAGAAAAGACTATATGTTTTTCGGACCGCAATATTTTTGACTTTTTTTATTTAAAAAACAAATCCAAGCGGTGAAACACAAGTACAATCCACCTTCTATCGAATGGCGAGAAAAATTTTGAAAAAAAATAAATTTTAAAGTTGTAGAAGACATGTAGCACATTTTTTAAGAATTTTGGGGGTTAGGGGGGAAATAAAGGGTGGAGGAAGGGAATTGAAGTGCCAACCCATGCCAATGTTCATGATCCTACTAACTCGCAAGGTGTACTGCCACGTGGCAGTCCCTCATTGGATGATTTGAATTTTTACATTTGAATTTTTTTAAATGATTTTAATTTTCAAAAAATTAAATAATGTACTATAATTATAAAATTGAACTTCAACTTTATAATATTATTTTCTTATTTAAATAAAAGATTTCAGTTAAAAATATTAGTTTTCATTTTTAACAAATATTTTAAAAAAATTCAAAATAATATTTTAAAATTTTAAAAATAATGTTCGTAAATTTTCTGAATGACTGTGGAAAATGGGGTGGTCTTATTCTCCTCATAGGCCACCCTATTTTCCACACACCGCCCATCTTGTTGCCCCCCCTAAAATTCAACTACGTCTCTACTGCCCCGATATCCTTTCTCCCCAAAAAAACACATTTCCCCTCATAACTTTCACATCCGGTGTCGGATATTAAAAAAAACAAGAGCCTCCACTTTCGTGACACATTGGGGAATCTACTATTAAATTTCCTTCAAAGTTTGATGAAAAGCATGTTCACCGGAACCTACCCATTTTTTCTGTAAATATCCTAGGTAGGACACTTGGTCTCTTAGGGGTTAACCGTAAAGCGTCTAGACTACATTCATCCGGTGAACCCTCAACAAATTCTAACACTTTCAACTGTATGACAAATTTTTTCAGTATGTTTCTCATACAATATGTTCTCACACCTATTTACATATATTATCTCATACTTCTGTAAGGGTTAATAAAGTTTATAATATTTTTCACACTTGTTCCTTTGTGATAGCCATAGTCACTACATAAATGTTTCAAATAGTATAAATTGTATTTTTTAAATGTCAATACCGTACCAGGAAGGCAGGGTCATTTCTTTTTGCCCTTACCTCCTCCGGCATTTAGGGACAACACTTAGAATTTTTATCTACATTTGATTCAAATAGAACTGTAATAATTCTTCTGTGCGATCAGTTGGAATGAGTTTGAAATGAGATACAATTCAACACGATGGTTCTTTCAGAGTTTTTGAATTTTAAATATATGTCCTCGATTTATCCAGGCCATAGTTGAATTATACTGAATGCACTTTTGGATTTTTCAAGTACGGGACACACTTTTACATTCTTAAATCAACAAAAAGAGTTTACGGTTTAATGGGGTGTAGGGTACATCCAAGAACCGGGTATAGGGTTTAGGGTCAGCCTTGTTGTCAGCCGTTGGCATCGAAGCCCCGGGTACCAGACTGTGTCGGGTCTGGATTCGCCTCCCACCCCCCCCCCCTCTAGCGACGAGCTAATGCTGAGTTTCAGCGTGCGCTCGAGAGCTGAGGGCCGTAGATTTCTATGGACGGTCAAAATATGTTCCTGATGACAGGGCCGGTCTTGACAACTACGGGGCGGGTGCAGCATCATACACAATTAGGATCATTAATTGAGGCACTATTATTTTGGGAGGTGTACAGGCCTGCGTACAGCATGACACTATTTAGGTGGCATGTAGGGTATGCATGCATGGGCATGCAACCATGGGTATGAAGGAGCCCAACTCTAATTTGCTCTAGAGTTCAAGTCTACTGATGTTGATCTCAAAGGTTTGGATCCTTCGTTATGCTATTATATTTTCTTTTTTCTATTTTCACATTCTCTTCACATTGAACTAAAATTTTACATACCTTTTCGAGTTTTACATTACATTTTATAATTGTAGGACTTTGCACCCCTCGTTGATTGGTTTGAATACTAATGATGTGGTAATTTATCTGAAAATTGGAGTGAAAAATGGCACTTGCCATTGTATGGGAGAATTGAGTACGAGTCAAGCAAGTAAGACAAACTGAAGATGTGAAAACAAAGAGAATCGTGTAGTTATAAAGTTATGGGCCTACTCATTACATGACAGAGGAGTGAGGATAAAACCCAAATGAGTTATAAACTGTTATTGCTACAACTCTGATGAAAAAAGAAGTTTGGCCCAATTGACAAAATGAAAAGCATGATGTTTAGAATTGATTTGTATGGTCAAACAACCAAAACTAGTTTTAGATACGCATATAATGAATTTAGAAGCATTTATCATTATAAATGCACCAAAAAGTATTGATGTTTTAACTTTATTGGAGTCGGTGTTTTAAGTTGGTGTTTAAGTTGAGCGGTGCCGGTCCCCTTCTCCTATTTCCCCGCCGTTTTGTTCTCGGAAGGGAAGAGTAGTGTTCTACCAATGTCCTTTTGCCCACTAGGCATCGGCTCATTCTTAAGACGAACAGACATTTTATTCCCGTCGGCCTCGAAAGAGCACCGGAGTTTCTATCTAGCTATATATCTGTTTAAGTTCACTAATGATACACGGTTTGAGCATTGAAATTGGAGAATAGACGTTGTATAAAGATTTTGTACCATCAATAAATTTGAAATGTCAGTGTTCTAAATACAAGGGCTTTTTCAAGGATGTCCCAATCACACGCCTCTATGAATTTCTTCACTTTCAATTTTCAACCACTTGTGAACATATCTTTTATCTACCTCAAATATAAATTTTTCATATTAAAATTCTCAAAAATATATTTATTTTCAAATGTTATCTTGTTTACATGATACAACTTGTAAATATTCCAATCATTTTAAATATTTTTCACACCTCATAATGTTGATGACTATCTATAATAAATCAACTATCATACCACGTGATATTTCGAGTATGGAAATTGTAAGGCTTTGACATTTACAAAACAGGTGAGACCTTGCAGGGGTTAACACTCTTCTGCACATTTTGTCCATGTGTATTCAATGTAATAAACATGTTATTGCCAATTACGGTAAAAAAAGTCCTAATCTTAGTATCTTCCAATCAAAATTATTATTTCGAAATATTTTACTGTTTTGTGACTTTTCATTAGAAAATTTATAAATTGGTATTATAGTTTTAAATTTCAATATTTCCTCAATAAAAGAATTTTTCTGTTCAAAGAATCATAATTTTATCTTAATTTTGTGAGCTTTAAAAGCATATAAAAAATTATAGAGCTAGGAAAAAATTGAACATACTGTAATATGAGTGACTAGTTTTGGGAATGGATATGTTTAGCTTCAATTTGAGCTAAACTGTAAGACAAAAATTTCAATATGATTGGCAGATACCCTAAACAATCGTAGATTTTAGCATGCATATTAACTGATAAAAAATAATAGCATAAATATATAATTAATGTCTAAAGAACGACATAAAAACATAATGAAAATGAATGATCGAATGGAGTAAAATTCACGTGTCACTATTGTCAAGTATCTAAAATCTCAAATGTGTCTTCCCAGTTCGTCTCCACACTCGGCTTCCCGGCATGGTAACCAATCCTATGAACATAATAGTATATCATAGAAAATTTTATATATATATATATATATATATACATGCCAAGTGAACCTTTAAAAGTTCTCGAGTGTTATGAAAATTTACAATTACAAAATAGATAAATCTTTCTTCATTCTTTTGTTTTGGTTGTTTGTTCTTTTTTTTTTTAATTCTTCTTTTTTACTCGTGGTTTCTTCTTTTTCCTTTTTCATTTTACAAAAAAGAAAACCAAAAAAAAGAAATCTTTCTTTATTCTTCTGTCTTCGTTGTTTCTTCTTTTTTCTTTTTTTAATTATTCTTTATTCGTTTCTGGTTTCTTCTTTTTTCTTTTCCCTTAAAAACAAACACAAAAATAAAAAAATTTCGTCATTAATTTTCTTTCTTGGATTGAGGGTTCACGCCACTACCTTAACAAAATTCAGAAGCCTACATTGGAATCCCATTCTCCATCAAGGCATTATTTCCAATGCCGTAATGTCCAAGATTCATGACAGTCACTGTGATTCACGATCATCCCCTTCACTATTCCAAATGATGGTCTATATGCATTTTTGTCAATCCATAGAAGATGGAAGTTCTTAATAATTTCTTTAATTTGAATAATTTTTTTGATTTCTAATGGAATGTAGGATTAAGTGCTATAGAAGGTAAAAGTTAAGAAAACCCAAATCCTATAAGTTGTAAATAATTTCAAAGTGTTAAACACATGGGAATATCAAATTTTTGCAATAGTATGTATAATTCCTAATTTTTACAATAAATAATGAATAATTCTAACAATAATTTTAAATTTTTGAGTAATTACAAAAGAAATAGCGAGGGCTATTAAATATATAAAGACAACTATGGTTAGAATTCTTACAAAACCTGAATGATTTTAACATTTAACATTTATGGAAATTATAAAATTTAGGGTAAGATTGTATGCTTTATGAAGACATTAGATGTATGCAACGAGACAATAGGGAAGTTGAAAATATTTTGAGTAGTCCTATTGTATATAGTATCCTTCAACGTAACATTCTGGCAATCCCTATAGTAATCAATACATCATCAAATTCAATCTTCTTACAATGGTCTTTACATCTATTTAATTTTTGCTCGATTTGTGTTTTTAAAGGGAGAAGTAGTTAACATAAACTACAATCCAAAAAAAGGTTGAATTTCAACAATTATGATACACAATGCATTGAGCTATACGAAGAATAAAAAAACATCAATCATCACATTCAAGGAACACCAATATGAGAGTATCATATCAAAATATTTGCCATAAAAGAGAACATGAACGTATCACAGCCCAATAGACTATAAAAATATAGTCAGAAAATCTCTCTTCAACCTTCGATTGAAATTGCTACAAGTGTGATTTAAAGTTATTTCTCCCACAAGTGTGTTCTCTTGAAGCATAATATGCTACAAATATTTGAAACTTCTATTATTCACAATTATAAAAGTAGTCAAGGAATCCAATTCAAATTATTCGAATTAAGTGTATGAACGTATGCAGTATGGAGGGGTGGAAAACTTGTACTCTCGAAAAGTCTCTGCTGCTTTAGGCTCCTTTGCCTCTATGATTTCAGTGTTGATTTTGGCTTTACATTGTATTTTTAAACCGGCTTGTCACTCCTTTTGCTACTAATAATCAATTTCTTGTACCGACCAATCACTTTCATAACAATATTTGCTTCACTTCTATACCCTAAACATCCATTTCACTTCTTACAGGATGTAAATATTTTAAATAAGTGGACGTGAACGTGAAAAATGAACGTGAAGACTGTAACTTATAAGTGCCCAAGGGCTTTCTTGAAATGCTAAATGTGTCATGATGTCCATCTTACTCAACTTTTATGAGCTTCAAGTTTTTTACATATGTAGAACACAACAGTAAGACAACATCCATACGGTTAAATTTTGAAAAAATGCTATGAATAAATTAATAATCAATTTATAAGAATTTTCTTTGAAAATTCATAAAAACTACAGGTTTAGTCATTTTGACTTGGAATCAAGTATGATAGGTCAAAAACATAGGTTTTATATGGTGGTTACCTTGTTCATGTTAGAACTAATCTCATTTGGTAGAAAACTTGAAGATTCCATTCCGGGTAGATTTTCAAAATTGTGACAATTTGAGATGCTGTCACTTCGAGGGCTTTAGAGGAAAATTGGTAAAAGTTTTTAAAAAATTCTTCTTGAAAACGTTGCTGAGTTTCAATATCTACAAGTGAAAAAAAATTACGCTCAAAAATTGTTATTTTTGCAAAAGTTATTGACGTTTGAAGTGGGCTGAACTTTTTTTAAATTCTGAAATTTTTGAGCAACCATATATGGTCGCTTAGGCAGTTAGGGGTTAAAAGAGACGAGCTTGCTATTTATAACAGTTCTAGGTAATTCTCTATAAATTAAAGCATATGCAATTATTACAAGTGCCACTTTAATTTGATTGTTAATGTTAACGATGTTAAAAGCATTATTTAAATGAAAACGAACTACTATTGTCATAATTAAGTATGATTTAAGTGTTAAAAATAATTTCTAATTATACTGTGAGGCAATGCATTTGACATTAAACAATAGGAGTTGACGATGTTACTACATTACTACAAAAATGTAATTGTTTTAATTATAAGTGGGTAAAATATATAATATTCTATAGTAAATAGAATATAAGTAATATAGAAAAGTTTAAATCAATTAAATATAGTTACTCTTGTCATGAATGTCATTAATGTCACTAATTTTAGTAATTATTGTCATTTATGTCACTAATGTCATTAATTTAACTAATGTCACCAATATCATTATCATTAAACAATGTATGTCATTATAATCATGTTGTATGAACGTCAAATTTTTAACAATATTAAACTAATATTTCATTGCAATATCCTTTACGTTATCTACGTCTCATTTAAGATAATATATACCTTTGGTGTAAGTTAAGAACGACAAAGTGGACAAGATCGAACACTGCACAGAACAAGGAACGTGACTCTGAAATTCCTGAAAAGACTGTCACAGAGAAGAGGGTGAGTGAAACCTCTAGCGATCCCAAACAAAACCATTAAAGTCGACGAGAGTGGCACACAAATTCGACAATCCAAAATGCAATGACATTACGCAAGAAGCAGACTTACAGTTAGGGCAAACAATCTCTCACGGCTCTCGCTGCATAAAACCCTATCACGGATTTTCCGTCTATTGCCGGGCCTTCTAAACAGTCGTGCTCTCCATGCGAGAATGGAACACAACAAATCATCAAATCAAATGAATAGATTGAAGTCCCTCTTGAAAGTCAGTACGTCAGATGAGTTTCATTATTACGTGAAACAAGCTCATTGCATTGCATAGACCGTAATGAGAAGGCGAGCCGGAAGGATTGATGAAGGCAGAGCAGGCAAAATGCCTGTGAAAAGATTGACGGCGAAATGGGTGGTTTGCCATGACTGAGCCTGATGATGGAAACTAGTATTAGAAATGATACTCTAAAGGGAAGTAGGGAGTCATTGTTGTTCCCATTATTGTTTTAAATTTTTGAATGTCATTCAAGCAACTTGTAGATCCAGTAGTATTACTTCCCTGGTTGATTTTATGGGAGAATTTGTAGGGTATAGACTATGGTATACGGTATTCTCCAACCTCGACTCTAAATCCCTCTCACTCGGGTTGTCACTCCCGTCTTTTGAGATGTACACTCGGGTCTTGTAACATGAAAACTCGGGGCTTGTGGAGGGACTGACATTATTAAAGGGTTCTGTTCGTAATGAAAATGGCCATATTCCCTCTATGTCAAGAGGCCATTGGAAATTTCGTCTGTTTAGAAGGTTATCCGCCTCACACAGGATCCCTATTGTCTTGTCAAAACCTACAAACGTTATAACGCCCAATTTCTGTCGCTATCAAAATCTAATGGACTGCCAGGAATTCTTTTTAAGAAAATAAATTGTAAGTGACATTATTTTAAAATATTAAATCAAATATAATTTCCAAACCAATTTATATTATGTTAATCATTAAGAGTTCAGCTAAGCTCGGTAGATTTTTTTAGTCACACTTGATTTTACTGTCAATATCATTTATAAAAATCATTCACTATTTTTTTGGCTAGTGACATTCGTCACACATGAGGTTTAATTTAAAGTAAAAGGCTTAGACATCTCCTTTTTAAAATGCTTTGATATTATGCAAGTACTTTATCACAATAACGCACTGACGTTTCACTAATATTAGAAATTCGATACTTTCATGCCGTGATGCATTATGATATATTGTAGTTAGAAAGTCAGATCTCACATTCCTTTTTTTGTCCTAATCTGCAAAATCAAAAATTACACATATGAACATCAGGCATCGGACTGTGATGGTTCACACATTATCCATCATATCATTTTTTCATGATTTTGTTCTCACTTAGTGGTTACGTACGCACTACAACATTACGCATATGTAGAACGTGCAATAGCAATCCTCTTTAGCCCCTATATTCGTAGAGCCCTTTTAACATGTGGCAATGTTGCAAAGATTAATTATAAAATGCAACATATAGGGATATTTTGAACTTCATATGTGAATAGAAGCTGTACATTGGAAATCCTAGATTTTATCTATACGGTTAGATCTATGATTGTTCTATTCAATATTTTTGTATAAAATTTGAAGCGAAAAATTTAAAATCATGTTCTAATCCAATTACGAAGAAGATACGGACAATCTACGAATGAAATTAATTGTGATCGGTTGAAATGTAATGCTCTAAGTGTAGTGACTTCTAGAGATTTTTTAGTTTCGTAATTTTATGAGTTGTTTTTCGTTCGAGAAATCTTACACTCAAATCACAAAATGTTGGGTGAATCACTTCAACATGAAGGAAGGCCTACAGAATTCAGAGTTCATCCCTTGTCTTATTGGATCGCAAGCACAGAAAGCTAACTTCCCATAGAATTTTAAATACAAAATCCGCACTGTTGAAAGTGCACGTCGGATGAGAAATTGTGGATGAATTCTAAACATCGTCCAAAAATGGACGCTTAGGCAGTTACGGGTTAGACATTAAAAACTATACCTGTGTGACGTGAATGGATTGTGTCATGCTTGAACTTTGAAAATTTATTACTAATTCATTCTTCAATAAAAAATTATGAATCAAAATGTGTGGAAATATACTACTTCTTGCATAGCTCTAAAACATAATAAGACACCGTAATATCAATGTCACAATTACGTGTTTATTATTCAATTGGAAATGGGATAAACACCTGCAGTGGGGGCATAAGTGACTACAATAGTATGGTTGGCTCTATGGATTTTATCTAAGGCAGACAGGCCGCGCATTATTTTGGCCCGCCGACCAAGTACATTGAAGTTGGTACTGTCCAAACTTCTCGAAGCGCGGGCCGTGGATGCATCGAGCCACCACCCATCCGCGTCACCGGGGCGCACATTGGGCGCTCAGCTCGGTGGCCGTCTTACTCAATCTCAGCCCGTGGTTCATGGAGTTCAATCCAGTGGTTTAGGTGGTCCAAGGTAGAGGTTGATGCAGGGGCCGAGCAATGTCCTGTTGTGGTTGCCGGACTGGCTCATCACGAGTCGTACATAAGGAGATTCGCTTTCCCTTCTGTTCACAACTGAATTAGCGCCTGTCAGAATGAATTGCTAATTTATGGGAACGCGGGAGGGGATCACTATGGGAACGCGGCTTAGAACGGGCACAGTCAAACATGCGTTTGACCATAGAGGAGCTGATATGGGACATTGCATGTACGTTGTTGCGTTTTTTGAGAGTTGATTTGAATGCTCTATTTGCATTTTTTGAGAGAATTTTTTTCTAACAATATAGTGTATACCAAAATGAATAAAGAAGTGTAATTAATTTCTTTAATAGCTCAAATTCAGATTTTCATTTCATTGCTACAAAGTAGCTTATTAGCCCCTAAACGTTGGCACCCCTTTGCAAATTTCACAGTTTTGCATAGATACATCATAAAATGCAATGAAAATGGATATTTTGAGCTTGATGTATGAACATTGCAGTGATTCATTCAAATTTTTGAAGAGTTTGGTGAAAAAATGCTCTTGAAAAAATCAACTCATTCAATCAAGCAACCAAAATCTCTCCAAAAAGCACTACACATAGAGTATTACATTTCAACACATCACAACAAATTTTGTGAACAAATTGTTAATATCTTATTGGTGATCAAATTACAAATGAATGTGAATTTAAATTTCAAACATTATACAAAATATTGGAGATAAAAATCACTAATCTTACCATATGGATAGGATTTAAAATTCATAGCGTAAAACCTTTATCCGTTCATCAAGGTCAAACTATCCCTCCTAGTAATGTACATTTTATAAGACATCTTTGATATCCTCCAAATTTAAAGAGAAGTAAGACCATTTATTGTATAAATTTCAATATGAACCTCTTTATCAACCTTTAGTTTTTAAACATGGACCTCTTTGGTGATAAATGCCCTTCATGAACCTCTTCATCAACTTTATGTTCTTAAATGTCAAGCTCTCCTATGATAAGTACCTTTCAAAAGCTTCATCCATTAATGAACCTTTTTTCTAATGCTCTTTATCTTTTAGTATATGAAGAGGTCTTCAGTTTCTAATGAGTCCAAACACTAGTATTTTGATCCCCTAAATAATGTTTTTAAACAAAAAAGAATAATATATAAAATGATCCCGCTTCAACATTTCTCAATCCATTTATTAAAGTTGTTAGTTTTTTGAAATAGTCAATATGAAGTGTGATGTGCACATCAAAGAATTTGGATATTGTGAATTGAACTAAACTTTAACCATGCCAAATTCCACGAGAATTTGTCCAATATCGTTATTTTTTCAATGTGTGTCAATTAATTTCTTTTGGCCCTGTAATTTCTAATTTCAGGTTTGTTCCATCATTGAAATTGAGATGAACTTACAAAAATGATCAGAGGAACACTTTTTAACCACTAAAGTTTCAACCGTCCAAAATGTGGAAGACTGACAAAATCAAACACAGATCTCACCTCCGTCATTGACTTTTTGCAGTGAGGATTTATTAATATATATTTTAGAAAAAGTGAGCTTCATGCAAGTGAGATCCAATTCGAAAGGCTCTTCTTTATGAAATTTCTATGCCAGATTTTATGTTGTACTAAATCACTAATTTTTTTTTCATTTTACTGTAAAATTGTTATTTGAATATTCAACTCATAGAATCAAACACCCAAAAAATCAACAAAGTTCACTACATTTAGACTACTAAATTTCAACTAATTTGAAGTTTTTTCATGTACAGGTCATTCATGCCTTATTTTTAATCAAATTTCCAAAGAATATTCTATTTCAAATTTCAAATTTCATAACAAAATATTGGTGATAACAATCGCAAATTTAACTATATGGATAGAATACAAAATTCATAATGTACAACTTTTATTCATACATGAAGCTCAAAATATCCCTTAGCATTGCATTTTATGATGTATCTATGCAAAACTGTGAAATTTGCAGAGAGGTGCCAACATTTAGGGGCTAATAAGCTACTTTGTAGTAATGAAATGAAACTGTGAATTTGAGCTATTAAAGAAATTAATAACACTTCTTTATTCATTTTGGCGTACACTATATAGTACAAAAAAAATACTCTCCAAAAAAATGACAAGGAAGCATTGAAATCAACTCTCAAAAAATGCGAAACACTACATGGAATGTCCTAGATGAGCTCCTTCTCTATTTATTTGGGTTTGTAATTGTTGTGGCTACATTCATCTAGTTGTTCAAAATTTCATCCATTCAAGAAATTCTCATCAAATTTGAACAATTTTCATTCACTTTGGATTAATTCTATCTCGATATTTGATTAAAAAATTGTATCGTCCTACCGTTAGTAGGTTCAATTTTTTTTTTTAAATAGAAATTACAAGAACAACAGAACGAAAATAGAAAAAACTATTCTAGCTGGATTCTGATATGTAGTTTCTATTTTGGTCCATTTAAAGCTACTTTGGATCATTTTTTTAAAATCATTTTCCCGCAAAATTGAAAATCAAGATTGATTTGTCTTAGGAACCTCACCAATTATTGAACAATATTAAATATTTATTCACAAAGTGTATAGTAAACCCTCCCGCGTTCCCATGGTGATCCACACCGGCGTTCCAATGGTCCGCGGTCCCATGCAGCAATTACTGTTTGTGGCTGCTCCTTTTCATCGACAATGGCGGCCGCCAACACGTGGCAGACTGCCCAACGTCCGATCTGTCTTCTACATTGGATGGCCACAATTTCATTCCATTTGCGAGCTCCTCTATCCCAGCCACTCTGACACATTCCAGCGCTCCGGTGTCCGTCTCTCCTCTGATGGTTGCGGCGCTTGCGGAGTTGTGCGTTGCTATTCTTCCTCTTCGATACCGCGTTGGGTAGTTGCCGAAGTGACCACGAATGAGGCAATTTTGTTTCAAGGTAGCCGGTGAGTTGTTCTCACCTGAAGTCGGTCGTCGTGCGTGCGTGATCTGTGGCTAAGGATGATGCCGATCCGCGGATCAACACCCTCTTTCATTACGAACTAGTTGTTTGCGGTAGATCTCGTCAATTGTCGAGGGTAGTGGATGATCCAATTGATTCAGGCTCTCGCAGCACCGCAGCAGTTTTGGTTGTTTGCACGAAATATATCGTTGTTGAGGGTTTCGGCGTCGGACTATGGCAAGCATTGACTCTTCCAGATCTGAAAGTGGATTGGGTTGTTGGAATGTGTGTGGGATGATAGCACCCTAGAGCAGGACATCGCCCCCACGACATCTAGAGCGCGAAGATGAAGGTAAGCAAAGTTCACCCTCTCCGGGATCGACTAGGCCTAAATTTCCGGGTTTATTTGATCGTCCATCTCGGTCGCACTCATCTACATTAGTCGCTCTCGGATTCTTTGCCTTTCCAAGTACAGTATCCACTCTGTTGGTGTCGCGGATCTTAACTGTGCATCTATGTTCCATCAAAACGCTGTCACGGGTGGAGGTTTAGAGGAGCATTTAGAAGTTCCTCTAAGTGAATCTCTTTCCTTTTATGAATTTTACTACATTATACATTTTCACAAACCTCCACAATGTACATTTTGAATTTTACATCTACCACTGCCATGGACCCAGTGAGCAATTGACCACTGCATCTATGACAGTGGTAGATTGAAGTGGGCTACTACGGTGCAATCCCCCTACATGGCAATATTCATTTTTTTGGGGCTTTTCACCATATTGAGACTATTTGAAATCTACAACTAGCATAGATCCAGTGGGCAATTGCCATGTAGGACTGTAAGCTGTGGTGGGAATTGGGTACAGTGGGTGTGCTTGGCCACGTAGGATCGGGCAAACCGTAGGTATCTTTACTGTGACAAACATGGCCGTGCTGTATTTCTTTATCTCAAAAGAAATATAGAATAGTATTTTGCAATAGTATGGCATATTTTGATATTATGATAACATTGTATATTATGTCTCATATTAAATTCTACTGAGGAATAACAAGAGGAAAGCATTTGTTTGGCTTGGCCAGTGGGTAATTGCCCACTAGGAATGAGGTGCTCGGAAATTATTTTGCCCATCCTAGGCAATGATTTGGCTGCCCGGATGTTTAGAAATGTGTTATAGATGTCATGAAACTTTTTGTGTGGATTGCAGTAATCCATGGAACTGTATTCCAAGAAAGACCATAATTCCTGGATTGCACTCGCGTGGCGTGGAAGATCGGGACGCGACATTTGATGCGGACGACATTGAATTGCAACGGCCCAAAGGTATTCACCGGAGGCCACACTCTTATGTGGGCAATGTAATGACTGCTTGGTACATGGTGATTAGTGCGATTGTCCCGTCTGTGTAGCATAAAGGGGGGGGGTTTAGGGGGAACAGCGGCAGCAGCTCCAGTGGGCGATTGCCTACTGCAGTTAGGGGTGGACTACTGAGTTGGGCTTGTGTAGTGGAACTGTCTGAATATGTCCAATGAATTTCGCAGTTTTCAGCGTTTACTTATCTATAATGATCCTAAACCGTAGTCTACCAGGAACAGTTGTTAGTAGTGTACAGAGAACTGAAGGTATGCATCTGTAGCGCCACAGCGTAAGTCTGCACTTTGTTTGTATGCACAACAGCTGCCCCAGTGGGCGATTGCCCACTGGATTCATGGCTAGAGTACTGAGTTGGGCTGCTGTAGTGGATTCGGCGTCATGTCCAATGTGTTTTGCAAAATTCAGCAATATCAGTCTAGCAGGATGTACTAGGCGACGAGAATGTTGTTAGTAGTGTACAGAGAAATGAAGGTGTGCATCTGTAGCGCCGCAGCGTAATGTACTTTGTCTGTACGCACAACAGCAGCCCTAGTGGGCAATTGCCCACTGCAGAAATGGCTGGAGTTCTGAGTTGGACTGGTGACCTAGTGTAGTGGAACCGCCCACATGTCCAATGTGTTTTGCAGTTTTCAGCATTTTATCTATGACCCTCAACCATAGTATAGCAGGACGTAGGCGACGAAAATGTTGCTACTAGTGTGCAGAGAACTAAAAGTGTGCATCTATAGCGCTAAGCGTAACACACTTTGTCTGTAAGCACAACAGCAGCCCCAGTGGGCAATTGCCCACCCAATCTATGGCAGCTTTACTCTGAAGCACAACAAGTCTACTCCATGCGATACCGGGGTCAAGTCATTTCTGAACTGTATATGCTTGATGTAGGCAAATCATCTTGCAGGTCCAGTGGGCAATTGCCCACCGGATCTCTTGCCGTTGTACCCTGCTTCATTAACTATAAGCAGTCTTGATGACATATTTGCAGGACTTGGACATTCTCAACAAAGTCTTGATTCGAACTATTTTCTGATCATTGCATACATATTGTAGTTTTAGTGCGAACATGTGTGCCTATTTTTGAAAAAATGAATACAAAACAGAGTGAAAGTGGATTTCCCTAAATATTTTGGACCTCACTTTTAGCTTGTCACCTGGAGTATTACTTGAGATAACTGCGATTTTTATCTGTAGAGTATGCCTACAGTTGTGAATGTAGGTTATTGTTACAAGGGGCGAAGATGGTGGAAGCTTTTAGGTACCGGTCGACTATGTGAGGTCAAAGGGTACGCCAAGAGATGATTTTTAAGTACGTAAGTTGAGTAACTGCTGTCATGTAAACGCTTGCGTTGAAGTAATTTTGCAATCAAGCTTTAGAAATTTTACACTTTCATTGGTTATTATGTAAATATTCGTTTACTTGGATTTATTTTCCTATATTGGGACTGTTTCACAAATACAATTGGCATAGATCCAATGGGAAATTGCCCACTGGATCTGTGCAAACTGCAGATTTTAAAAAGTCCCAATATGGGATAATAGTCCATACTAAACGAATATAGCCATACTATAAATAAATTGTACACAACAATGACATTGCATTACTATGTTTGTGCACGTGGAAGATATTATAATGCCCGCTGCATGTCAAAGTTGAGGCAAATTGTTTACAGCGGACGCATTACGTGACTTCAAAGTCCCGTGATCGCCAGGTGCAAGCTAAAACTTGTGTAGCCAAATTCCTCGGCATAGTTTGACTGAGGATACCAATAGTACTCCCGAGCTAGCGTATACCTTGTATCGGTTTACGTCATGCCCATTCATAACCAGTCTGTACATGGGCCAAAATCATGGCCATGTCTGTAAGGACTGCAAATGTATCTGATGCGTAGTATTACGTTGGGTATGAATGCCGAGCTGCAAGTGCAAACTACCTCCCCCCTTGCTAGAGGTTGTCATTGGACTCTAGAGTTAGAAAAAAACGTCTCGCATGTCTGCATGAGCCAAGATCCGTACCCATCTTCCCTCCAGCATTTTGCTTTTGTGTCAATCCAAAGAAAAGAGATGCTCAATTACTATTGGCAAATCCCGAGAGAACCTACATGACTTCCTCGGAGGAAAATCATCTTGACTATCATAGTGACAGTACTGAATGTGTAGAGAGCAGTTTTGTGGATAGTGATAATGATCACAGCAATGAATACCCAACAACAAGTTTTGGAGATCTTAGGAAATTCTTGACATTTCACAGGAAATGTGCCAGAACTTAATGGTTACTTTTTGATTGTATTTTCGTTTCTGATATACCTTTTGTGTAAATATATAGTGCTCACATGCTGGGACACGGAGTTCACCAACTGAAAATAAGTTAAGTCACGACAATATGATATGATGACACGGTTTATGTACGTTGAGGACAAGAACGTTAAAGCCATAGACCTAACTTATTTAAGCCACACAGTGGTTCTGTACAAGGTCAAGACTTGATCATAATTTAATCGAGACGCTTTGCTGCATTTTAGTGACGACTGGTGTAGAGTGGTGGACGTTTGCGACGATATGATGAAAAGTGACACAGAGGCTAGCGACATGGTATGAGTCGCCGCATATGAACTCGTTTACAATGCATTGCACTGGCACAACAGAATTCTAAACTAGAATGACCACACTGAAATTGTACTAGGATGTGGCAGCTCACTCTACCAGTGGGCAATTGCCCAGTGGAAATGGTGACTGTCATATGAAGCTGCAAAAATTGGAATTAGGCAGCAAGTTGAACATGTCATGGCTCTGTCCCTATTACGGTCAGTCAAAGCACGCGTGCACTGTGTAGCAGGGGTCGAGCCAACATAGAATGACCGTCGTGGGTCTGTAAATTCAGGGATGGGAGTCCGACAGAGAGGAGGCGGATGGCGTTTACAACATTTCCGAGGAAGAAGTGCCCATCCCCGATTTCATCGGCCTAGGCAGAGAAGATTGGTGCAAAAAGGAAGTGACTCTAGTGAACGACAATCGGGTGCCAATGGCTACAGCATACGTCGAGTTTGCAAAGGAATGGCAAGCCATCAATGGTCAATCACCACTTGGAAAAGACTACGTAGGATTTGTGGTTTGCGAAGTGTTGGATATGCGCAGCTCCTTGGCGTGTCGAACGCTGGAGAGGTGGCCCATAAAGAATACCATGTATGAAGGAGTGAGTCTGCACAATCACGAGCGACAATGCAATGACATGCTCAAAGCCAAAGTCGCGAGACTCGGTACTTGCCGTGGAAGTCGACAATACCTCTTAGAGCATCAACCGCAAATACCAAGGCAATTGAAGCGAAAGGATACTCTTCTGCTGAAAAACTCAATCCAGAAGACGTTGCGCAGCTCCTACTGCAAGCGACGGTGCATAGGTCAATTTAGCTTCGCTGAGGTAGAGACTCTTCGATATGAGATGCACCACTCGGACACCACGGCTAAAGACAACATTAGATTGGCTGTGCACAGGAACTTTTACTATGTACTCGGATCAATTAAGCAAGTTTGTGTTGTAGAGGGGAAGGTAGTATGCATGACAGCTTGGCGAATGCTCTATAGGGTGTCAATGACTGATTTTTATAGGTACCGTGCATATGCTGAAAGCGGTCGTCGTCCACAACTGCATGCCGACAAGGGGAGGAAGAAGACTTCAAAAAGCAAAACCCAAGCCGTCCAGAGAATGTCAATGATTTTGACGACAACACGGACTCAATGCTACATAGGACGCGCACGATAGCAACGGGCGCATTGAAGGGGCAGAAGGTGGTTCAAAAATTTCTACCAGCTGGTACAAAGTCGAAGAGCATACTACAAGAATTGAACAAGGTGAAATACTCAGAGTCCTTTGACAGTAGGAACTGCAGAAATTGTTTAGCGTGGTCTTCAAGATGAATCGCCCGACTAAAATATTGAAGAGAAATTGTGTTTGGCAGGTGCAAGTGGCATGCGGAGAGAAAGTGATATCGCAATCCTCTTGTAGTAAGCTACGGATGGAGCACTTCTCATAGTACCATGTTAAGCGCCGCGGTGATAATTTTGCACGATGTGGGAGATGTGATGAGCTAACAAAATTGCGTAATGTCCATGCACATAGGTCGCCTGGGTACAAACATGCAGACCACCTGTTGCAAGTGCATCTTCAAGAGCAAGAGGCATCGCGCGCATACTACTACTTGAGTCGAGCACTAGCGTGCTATCGACCATTACAAGTTTTGTATATCATGCACGACAAAGTCAACCATTTGAAAACATCGTCACCATGCTTTGCAGCGTAGAACAAGGCTGTGGATGGGCTCATGAAATTACCTGTATTGGTCGCCATGATGTTGGCTCATGGCCACAAGGACCTAAAATGTGCGCGCTATGCGCTGGATGTTTATGCCGTTGATAGCAACCAAACTATTGGATCTATTGCAAAGTTGTTGCGAGACCTAGAGAACCTTCCAAAGGCAGTGAATCCAACCAGTTTATTGGAGGGGGCCGGCACAACGGAGCTATACCGGGCAATACTTGCAGGTTCTGAACAGTGCATTACGTCAATTCGATTGAACCCTACAGCACCGACGGAGCCGTTCCAGAAGTTGCCTCCAATTCTACACGTCCAACTAGACAATTGTTGGAAGGACAACAAGAGCCGTCACGTGAAATGCTTCTGGTCATTTTTGGTAGCAAAAGGCGTGTTCGAAGAAATTCAAGTGTCACTCTTTGTGGTCGAGCATACGCACGACGACGTCGATGCGTCCTTTAGATGGTGGAGCATGCAACTGAGAGAAGGTGATTATCCAACCATTTTGTTGTTGATGAAGTCATACATGGATTTGGACGACGAACCATTCATCCCAGGATTGATTGAGGAAGTTCCAAATTCCAAATCCTTCATCACTGGATATATAAGCGATGACGACATGATCGGACATTCCAAGGGTCGATAGTTTTGATTCCACCGAGATGCAAGTGGGTGGCCATCGATGCAGTACAAACTGCGTTGTACCGACGACAAGTGGAAGCCAGTGGAGGGCATAAAACTATGGAAGGAGGACGCGGACGGGAAGCCAATACTGCCTAGTGGCACTCCTCGTGCACTTGTACCACGAAGAATGAGAGGCCAAAAGGAAATTGTGAAGGGACTGAATGGATTCTTCCAACACTAGAAGAGTGTTGGGGATGCAGATGTAACAGGCGAATATACTCGGAAGCATGCATACCTCATGGTAAATTAAAATCGAGTGAAAGATGCTTTAGAAGAGCCACAAACAGAAGCAGAGGATGTGTTGCGCATGGGATTTTGGCCAAGAACAAGACAGTCATTTGAGGTGCAAATGTTGTATGATGCGGAAGGTCTTCTACACGACAAATTTGCGGAAGATGAACATTACATCGGACCCAGGAGCCTGAAGCCAAAACCGTCTTTCCGAGTAGCTTGAGATTATCGTGCAGGTCATATGTTGCTAGTGCGGGCAGCCACAGATAGCAGTGCACCAATATGGCTAGGAAGGGCATGTTCGGATCCGGTGCTGACATTTGGTGATGCACAAAACATGATGATTAAAGTGCAGTGGTACAAGCCGTTTCGCCGACGAGGAAAGGAGTCGACGCCATATGAAAACTGGGACACAACAGTGAACTTCAAATGGGAAGTTGACCCAGAGTATGAAGAGCAAATGACAACTACAACTTCCATATTGACAGCATAGAAGCCGAGAGGCGGAGACGGAACATCAATTACCATTTTGAAAAGGCAGATTTTGCAAGCCTTGGCTACAATAGCTCATAGCATTCACGCCTGTCCAGATGCTCCCGATGTAGCAAGCTCTTCTGATAGTGAGTAGGTTCTTTTCAATGACCGTGTACTGTAAGAAATCCACAGGATAATGCTCAATGAATATGTTCGTTCAACCCCACCAGCGACAAATGAATGCTAAAGTGCACGTGTGATTGGCATAAGTGTGCGTACCATGCATAAGAATGTGTTGTAAGTAGGCAGAGTCATCCGCTACAGAGTATTGTTTGTTGCACAAGTGCAGTACATCGAATAAGCAATTGCCCACTGGATCTATAATTGCACCTTTGCACTACAAGAAGTTACAATCCAAAGGTAAAGACTGAGGTCGCAACTACACAACTATTGCAGAAGTATCCTAGTTTGAAAGAATCTTAGGACATCTCGGGACAAGTGCACTGGACACGATATGGATACGTAGTAGGCGATTCAAAAAGCGACTTGCTCGTCTCTCTTGGACAACCTAAAGTGCAACAGGTTGGGACACGGTAATGTGATTACATCACGTGATTATAAACATTGTAGTGGCCCTAGTATTAGCCGATACTACAGTTTGGTAATGTCAACTTCATCAGTTTGACGTGGGGAGCATAGAAACAATGACCTTAGTCTTCACCGTGACGTCATTTCCAAGAATAGTTCGAAAAGCAATGAGACTGTTAGATGTTAAGGCAACAACAGCGTTGTTGGAAGCTGTATGAAAATGGGACCGTATGAAGTAAATAAGTTTTTGGAACAGCACTAGCCAATTTACAAATGGAATCCATGGCATTTCATATATTATGAGACGATCTCGTTGCTCAACAAGAAGAACTAAACGAATACAGCACCATTACCGAAGACTAGCTAGAGATGGTTTCAAACGGAAAGAGGAGTCCGTGTAGTAATTACGAACCGAACCACTTCAACGAAGCAAAAACATGAATCGCATCAGCACACATGTCGCACCGCACAAAAATTAAAGTCCTGTCATCATACAATAATGGAAATTAAATGCTGGTCTCAAGTTCCTTTAATTTGAAATTTATGGTCCAATGTAAGAGGAAGGCCCTTATATGATGAAAGTAATGAATTGGGATCCCTTGAATGAATGATGCGCATTGAATATGGAATCCACAAATGGATGAATGAGGTCAACCATGTACAATGACTACAAAGAGGATTACAATACACATCACATGCAGCTGGCAATTGTGGCCATTAGTAAAACGAGATCAATGTTATTCAATAAACTTATGAGCTGCCCCCATAATCTTATCTGCACGGCTGTGTGCTATGAAGTGCGACACATACAATGGGGGCAAGATGAACGTCAATAGCAAGCTTTACTGGACAAGGTCAAATACCTTAAAAAGAAGATTAGAAGAGAATGCGCACTTCTACTCCGATTGCGATTTCGTACTGTTCAGAATTACCATATTTTCACGTGTAAACACGTAATAGCAATGGAGGGGAGCACAAACCACTTGTACAAGAAGAGCACTTTCATTGCGACACATGTAGAGGTACCGACAAAGTAGAGGTCAGTTTGAGGCATAGTTTAAGTGTAAGCACAAGTACTAAACTTAGGGGAACTATATAAAACGTGTTGCATTTAACAGATAGAGCAGGCAATTGCGCAACACATGTATACCAATGGACAACAGCATGAATATTGTATAAGAAACACGGGACGGCGCACATTCCCACATACATCAATGTCGTGATTGAAACCTACACACAGGTGAACCAGAGAATTCTAGACTCTCGAGTGATAGTCCTACAAAAATAAACAACATTGTGGACTGAAACGTTGATACATGTTAGTATGAATGTGTTTAAAGGAAGATACGCATAAGTGATGAATAAACAACGAAAATGGTGGATCTGATACAAAGTGCATTCAATACCTATTCACCACATTGACAGCAAGAGCAATCAGAGCTACAATAATGAATATCTCTGCCTAGCACTAAAATAATGAATAACCCTAAATCGTTCTTGACAATCCCATCTTGGAAATCCGGCAAATCAAGTTGCAATCGTGATGCAATACAAAAAAAACAAAAAAAAAACCAAGTGCACAATAAAATCACATAGCACAAATTTATGGGGGGACCAGGATTTTACAAGTAGCAAGTAGAATGTGACCACATATGGCCCTAATTAACTAGACAAAACCATTAATTTATCCCAAACATGGCAACCGAGCACCAAACATGTACAATATCCCGATGGACGATTGATTTTTATGAAGAGCACGTCAAGTATGATGAGAATAGTCCAACGAACGAGTAGACAAAAATTGTAATATATGCCTTGACAAATAGTTGATAACAAATGACATGCACTTCGTTTAATTGCAACATACAAGCCATGTTTCAATAGATTAAAGGAACAAAAATGATTAATATGTTACAAAGTAACATGAAATAATAAAATATGATCATTCATGCGAAGAATTATACATTTAGTACATTCGTGTATAGAGGTCAGAGGAGTCAACTATACGAGGAGCTCCACAACAATGCTAGAATTTACGGAACACGACGAAAATGAATTACACGCCGAACAATGTAGGTGGCCGAACGTGCTCCGAATCCTCGATTTTGGAACCCCAATTTTGTCCCAACTTCACGGAATAGTCCCAACTAAACGAATATAGCATTCAATGCTTTTTGGGAACAATTTTTTTTGCAATATGAACAATGTAGACCCGGGGGGGCAGAAAGGGGCGTGGTCATTGGAATCAAAATGGGGCACGATTAAACATGATGTGGGAAAATTCATTGGTGCCTATAACCAAATCAAGAGGTTAAACAAAAGTGGCACTAAAGAACTAGACGTTATTCGCATGGCTAAAGATTTATATCGTACAAAAACTCCTAAAAACACCAAGTTAATTTATGAGCACTGTTTGGAATTGGTAAGAAAATTTCCCACGATAGGCTGACGATGTGAATACATGACAACAGACTACTCCGTCTAGGAGGATTTTTGGTTTTTCTGACCACGAGTCTCAATCGGGTTCCCAAGTGGACATTGAAAAGTTTATATGTGCTTTCGATGGTACATGTGAGGCAACTTCAAGTGTCTTGCCATTCACTGTGAGACCTTGTAGCACGAAAGCAGCAAAGGATGTTCAACGGGCAGAAAAAGTCCATGAAAGAGCGGCAGAAACCCTATTGCCGAGAAGATAGCAGAAACCACCGTTTGCGAAGCGGCAAGTCTTGAGTATCACAACATATTACTCTTGTTCACCACACCAACATCACAAACTTGGCAAGTGATGCTTGTGCAATGTTTTACGTAAGTTGTTGAGATGGACAGGGATGATTACGTTCGACATATGTTTTACGTATGTTTATCCTATAAAATACGTACGAACGACATATTACAAATATAAAAAAACACATTATGATAAAATTATGCGAGGTGATATGTTCTTCATACATTTTTTTCTACAATAAACATATATATAGCGTATGTTCAACGTAATCACCCCTGTTCATCTCAACATATGTAAAACATTGCAAAAATATGACTTGCCAAGTTTGTGATGAATGGACCAAGTAATCAAGCCGGAGGCAAAAGAATATATCCGTTTGGTTCGTGAGGAGGAGTTTCTCAAGCTACGACATCGGAGGGTGGAATCTGCGGCCATTGAGTTGCGTGAGCAACACGAGCGTGAGGCCTCTAAATTGGCATTGGCGGCACGAGAACAAGAAGAGGCACTAAAAAGAGCTTAGGATGATGAAGAGACGTTTAGGGAAATGTGGGAGGCACAAGGGAAATTTGGCGTTGTGCGTGACGATGGAGATTGTGAGCCCGAGATCAACGATCAAGGTACACAAAATTATATGGAACCCAAAGATAAAGAAATCGTGGTATTGCATGATTCCAACGAAGAAAACCGTCACCATTATGAAGTGAGTTTTAATGTTCACAGCGGTCTGGCTTGTTCTTTCATGGTTTCTTGATTTTTAGCTCTTGAATTTTGTCTTTGGGCTCTTGTATTTTGGCAATTGTATTTCTGTGTGTGGCATTTGTAGTTTGGCAATTTTTTTCGCTTGTATATGGCTTTTGTTTTGGTCTTTTCGCTTTATTTTGGCTAAGGCAGTGGTTGCAAGGGATGTGGTCCTGCTGGCTATGGCCCGGCTGTGGTCCGGCTCTGGGCTTCGGCTAGCTAACTACAGTCGGGGCTGGCTGCTGTATGTGGTTGGCAGCAATCGGGACCTGTGGTTGGAGCCGCTGGTCTTGGCCGTAGTTGCAGCTGCAGGTCTTGGTGTCATAGCACGTGATACCGGATATTCCCCTAGAACGCACTTTTTCGTATTAAGAGCGCTCGGAGAGGTGATTTCCGGTTTATCGTTCCGCGGAGATTCTGTGAAGTGGAAGGCTTCTGAAAATTAGTCCGAGATGGTGGCTCCTACCCTAATACCACCAGCTAACTCCCCCTTTCCGTACTAAACTGGATCTTCTCCCTACTACTGACTGATCCGGTCACGGCTAGATCTGGTTTCCTTCCGGGGAGGAAGTTTATCCAATCCACTCTCCCCGGTCTACCCTGTCAACTTAACCTGGTTTAGTTAACCTTTGTTTTCCCTCATAGGGTTCTTCATTTGCATTTAGTAGTGCCGGATTAAAAGACACACCCCTCCCTACTGATTTAAGTGATTGGAACTTTACTACCTCCCGGCTCCACTTACACAACTCCCCAATCCGGGTACTTTCCGTTCTACACTTCAACTGCAAGTTTCTCCCAAACCCACAGCCGGTCACACAAGCACAACCCGATTTTCCCCTTTCCCCAAAATACTACAACGACTTGCTAACCAAAATGGACACTGTCCGGGGTGACTAGAATGGACTTGTTCCTAGCAGCCTGTATTACTCTAGCAACTCCGAATTTCTCTATCACACGGGTGATCCAGTTGCTGGCTCCTCTACCGGACTACGCGTCCAGGAGTTCTGTGCAGACCAGAGTACCTCCTCCTACCCGCTCAGCCACTAACCCAGATTATCCCCTGCAATCGGGCATGGAATCCACGTCTTCAACACCCCCTAAATCATCCAAAATCTGTATCCCGGACTCTAATTTGAATGTATTCGAGAACCCGGTTAGTCCTCCCGGTTACCAAGGGACTTATTGGACCACTGTATCAATCAACAAACAACCATAAACACACACACGGCTTTCCGGGAATTGCATCTATACCGTACCAGGAAGGCAGGGTCGGCACTTTTGTGTCGAATAATTAATAAAAGTTCAAAAAGTGGGGGTCGGCACTTTCAAAAATAATTATTAAAAATTTGGCTATCAATAACTAACATTGAATTTTACTAGCGGCTGAACGTTTTCTTTTGTTTTCTGTCTACTATTTTTGTTGACTTCATTTTTGTTGATTTCGACAAAATACTTGATAAATATATTTTATTTTTCGGCATTTTTTGGGGGAATTATTTTCTGCCGACACTGCCTTCCTGGTACTGTAGTCATTTACTTACAAAAAAATAGTGAAACACAGAAAGACCCAAGGAATGGCGAACATTTCTTGATAAGTAGCGAGCTCCAAACACCCGGATCCGGAAAACCCGCACATCCTACAAGCCCGGGATCCGAAAATCAAGGGAACTTATCCACAAGGTTCAGTTCTTATCCTAAAACAAACTTAGGCGTCTAAATCCAAAAAGCATTATGCACAAAAATGTTTAGCCTACCTACCCAACCGAACCAGGTCCGGTTACCATATACTCCGGATTCCTACTCCCCTGACACTTCCGAGCCATTGTTTTCCGCAGCGCGCGCTCAGACGGCGGAGCAGGAATCACCGGAGCCTTCTTTGGCTCTCTTACTCCGGTTTTCCCTTGCCTGGTTCCCTTCTTCTTCGTCGTCTTCCTCTTCCTCCTACGCCTGCTCCTGATCTCACTCTTGCGCCTGCTCCTCTGCCTCCGGTTTGCCTCCTTGTGCACCGCGTTCTCCCTCTGGCCCACCTTCCGGTTCGCCTCCCTGGTTACCTTCCGGTTCACCCTCGGGTCGTGCCTACTCTCCCGGTTGGATAACGGTTTCCGCTACCTCCTCCTAGTTCACCAACCCGGCCAAGCTTGCCTCTAGTTGGTCGCCCACCAGAACCGGCTCCAAACTCGTGCGTGGGGGACTACTGTTCAGACACCCCACTGGTCGTGAGGTCTGTTCCGGGGTGGAATTCTCGGCCAACATCATCCAGTCCATGTCTCCTGATCGGGGAGCATCTTCCGAGAGGTGAAACTGCGCCAATAACTCGTTGCTGGCTGGAGGGACGCCTCCTCCCCTCCAGCTGGTTTCTCCTCTTTCCGGGTGGGGTCTAGATGGACACCTCGCCAGCACCGCGGCCACCAGCTTCCGAAAATCCATCAGGGTTTCCTTCACTTTCGCCGCGTATTCCTTCACGACGTCCTTTGCCCGCGCTGCTCCGTCCGTACCCAGTTCTGCCACCTTCTCGTCGTACAGCCGGGCCTTGGTTTGAACCTCTCCATCCAGTTGGAACAGCCTCTCTAGCACTTTGAGCGTCGTCCGGTCTTGCTCCTCTAAAGACCGGATTGTCTCTTTCTGCCGCCACAATTCCTCCTTCTCGTCTAGTGCCAAGACAGTCAGCTTGCTGGTCTCTTTCCGGCATCGCTCCACTTCCTTCCGGGTTTGTACCATTTCCTTCTTAGGTTTCGGACTGGATCTCAATACTGGCCCACCTCCGTACTCTTGAGGGCGCTCTATACACCTTGCATTGCCTTGTGGAGCGAACGATACCGCCTCGCGATTGCCTCCAGGGCCTCCTTGACCGGGTAGAGGAAAGCTTCCTCCGGTTCCGCGAGAACCGAGACCTCTTCTACTGCTTCCCGGATTGGATCCTCCGCCCGGGTCTCTTCCTCTTCCTGGCCATCTTCCTCTTCCGGTTTTGAATCCCTCCGCCTCTTCGCCTTCACCTTCACATTCTTCTGGCGGCGGCTGGAGCCAGGTTTTGGGTCATCCCGAGTACCACGGCCGTTTACCGGAGTCGTCTTTATCCGGGTCTTTGTTTTCTTCCGGTGAGGGGTGAGGATCTGGATGTCGTCGTTGTCCTCCTCGTCATCGCTCCGGATGATGGCCTTCGTCTTCTTCTCCTGTCCCTAGGTGCGCGCTCTGAGCGGGCCTCTCTCATCCGGTTCCTCCCTGTCCGGTTCTTCCCGCCCCTCCTAATGCTCATCCGGATTACTTCTTTCTTCTTCATGTAGCTGGGAAGCTTCCTGCCCGCTTGGCATGCTCCGGTCGCCCTGCTCGTCCACATTGCCTCCCTCGTCCACATTGCCTCCCTCGTCTTTGTCCGAGAGGCTAGTGAACCGGTCCTTCACCCAATCCGAGTCCCCCTTCTTCTTGTCAAAACCCCAGGGGCTGTTTGGGAACCAGTAAGTGTCGCGCCAGTGCGCCACGGTCCAGTTCTTGTGCTTCTCCCGAATGTTGCTCTCATGGAAGTCCTCCTACACGGATCCTCCCACCAACTCTTCATGTACTCCGGTATGCTGGATGTCTCATGGCATGTAGAGCACTTCTTCGCATCCAATGGTGACGAGGTCCTTGCGCAGCTGGTCCAAGTGCCTCGGGTCCTCCGGAATAGCCGGACACACCTTCTTTTCAGGGATTTTGATCCCGAACGACCACTTGCTCTTCCTCGGCAACTCTATGGGCTCCGGGCGCACCACTCTACCGACCCGCGTGCTCCGCCTAAGCCTCCGGCTGCCACGCTCTTCCCTCTCCGGTCGCGCACTCTCTACACTAACGCAATTCGTAAAAACAAAAACTTGTCATCTAGGAGGGCTGGAAGAGCTGCGTTGAAATAAATAGTGGCTCGCCCAATTTAAGGCTGCCCATTTCAAGGCGCGAATCGCGGCCGGGTTTGTCAGAGACCCGTCCATTTCTACCCGGTCTCCCATCCGGTCGCCAAGCCTATCGAAAACTTGCCGCCAACCCGGACCCTAATAAACGCTCTAGAACGCGCGCTAGCGCCACTCCTCTCAAATTAAATAAATGGGCCATTATGGCCACTACTACTCCTATTTATGGCGGTTCTGGCTACTCCTAACTGCCCTAGAAACCCTAACTGCCCACTTTTGAGAAAAACGAGGTTCGACAATTGGCTGTGGCTGCAGCTGCTAATGGCAGTGGTCGTAGGCCTTGTGACCGTAGTCATTGTGGCTGTGGCTGTGGTTTATGGCCTCGGCCTGCAGTTGTGTGGGTTGGGGTCATAATGGGCTGGGGTCTTGGATCTTATTTTGCTGTGGTCATAGTGCGAAATTTTGTTGTGGTCATAGTGGTCACACTAGGCTGGGTGGTCTTGTATCTTATTTTGTTGTATCTTATTTTGTTGTGGTCATGGTCATGGTCATTGTGGTTATTTAATTGTGTGTTTTGAATAAATTTTACGTGATTTGACACAGGCACAACATCCTTTTGAAGAGCATGAACCATATAGCCGTCAATTCCAAATTCGTGGTTTAGGGTCTGGTGGTTTCACCAATGACGATGTAGGAAAATGTAGTTCGCATGTAGATATCCGTGGTGATAGTGTGCCATGGGATGAAATTGAGCATGTTGGACCGGGAATGCCCATCACATGAAATGTCATAGGAAAAGATGACCATCCACCAAGCCCAAAGTTTTTTTTTGAAATGGGCCTTGATTTAGCGTTGAATGGCCTAAGTTTATATTAGTAAATGTGATACTAGTCACACATTTGTATATTCCGATGTCTATGTCAACAACTGATCTTCCCATACGATTATAAAAATCATACAATTTTGTGCATGAAGTTCATTTTTAATCCCAATAAAAAAAATTCAACAAAGTTATAAAAATGACTTCTAGAAGATTCACATACATTGACATTTTCTTTATTGCACTTTTATAAGAAGTATTAAATTCATTGGATGATTGTTGGATTTGCTATCAAACTAAAGAATGAATAAAATAAAATTCCATTACAAAATGGTTGTAGATTTCGTTCTAATTTTTGAAACATACATTTAAAAAAATCCTAAACTCAAATTCAAAAAATTAAAATGAAAAAAATAATTATAATGAAAAAAAGGTAACACTTAATAAAAAAATTTAAAAATTTAGAAAAAAAAAAGAATGAACTAGTGGGGAAAAAAATTAAAAGAATGAACTACACTAAATAGGTGTCAAGGACACGATTGAAGCAACAAGGTTATTAAATATAATATGTCAAATTGATTGATAGAAGGATATTATAGTTGAAAATGTGATAGAATCAAGAATACTAGGACTACAAGAATTGTGTTGACAAGACTAAAGACAACATGTTCGTCATTCCTTTCTATAGCTCTGAATTTGGTTATAACTCCTTTCTATTTCCTAAGGATAACTTTAGGATAGGAAAGGTTTAGTTCTAAATATGTCTAAAGTATGTCTAATGTGATCCGTGACATCACCTCCTCCTTTAGCGACGAGTTCCACAAGGAGTGCTTTCTGGCTTGTGAGGATACTTTTGGTGAAATATTGCAATTTTGTTAGGTGCATTAACAAGATTTGTTGCCAGTTCCCAAGTTCGTTCAGTGATGTCATAGCCTTTCCAATGTACTAAGTACTCCAATCGCCTCCTTCTGCATCGGGAGTCTAATACTTCTTCAACTTCATATTCCAAGTCATTATTACGTTAAATGGGAGGAGGTGGCGGCAAAGTTCTTCCCGGAATTGTAGACAAATGATAAGGTTCCAGTAAAGAGACATGAAAGACAAGATGAATTTTCATAGAAGCTGGAAGAGCAAGACGGAAAGCTAGAGGATTAATTTGAGAGATTATTTGAAAAGGTCCTAATTTTTTATACTCATGTTTTGTTGATGGCCGTGTAGTTTGAATATTTCGGTGCAACAACCAAACTAGATCTCCTATCTTGAAATTTGGTTGTAGCTTTCGACAGATATCTGCATATTCTTTGTGCCGCTTTTGTGCTTGACGAAGTTGAAAAATAAGCTCTTCATGAATCAATGACATAAGCTTAACAAGATTTTCAGCAGCCGGATTACCAATTATTTTAACTTGAAAAGGATCTGCATGAGAATGATGTCCATAATTTGAAAAGAAAGGAGTTTTTTTAGTAGAAGAGTGTAAAGTATTATCAAACGCAAATTCGGCTAAAGGAAGAAGATCGATTCAATCGTCCTGTTGATAATTGATTGTACAACAAAAATACTGCTCCAAGATTTGATTAACTCTTTCTGTTTGACCATTAGATTCTGGGTCATAACCTGAAGAGAGGTTAATCTTTACACCCAAAATTTTAAATAATCCCTTCCAAAACTTGGAAAGAAATTGGGGGCCCCGATCAGAGACTATATCTTCAGGTTGACCATGATATCGGTAAATTTGGTCAATGAACAATTTAGCTGTTCTTTCTCCAGTAATTGTTTTGTTAGAACGAACAAAATGCGCCATTTTGGTTAATCAATCTACAACCACCAAAATAGAATTAAAGGTTTTTGTAACTGGAAGGTCAGTAATAAAATCAAGAGACAATGATAGCCAAAGGCCATTTGGAATGGGTAGGGGTTGTAAAAGTCCGTAGGGTCGATAGCATGTTCCTTTTGCTCGAGAACAAATATCACAAGACCAAATATATTCTTTTACAAATTTCCATAATTGTGGCCACCAATAGTCTCTAGACACCAATTCAATGGTATTATTAACTCCAAAGTGTCCTGCAGCTGGAAGATCATGACGTACTTGAAGGACTTTAAGTCTAGCTGAACTTGGCGGCACATAGAGTATGCCTCGAAAAAATAATAAGCCAACATTAAACTCAAAATCTTCTCCTTTACCTTCTTTCAATTGTCTTTGGACTTCTTTTACAAGAGGATCTTGTTTAAGAGTCTTTTGAATGTCCTCAATAATTGACAAATCTTTTGGAAGACTACTTACCAAAGAATTAAGTACTAAACGCTTTGGCTTTAACCCTTAAACGTCAAGAGGGCCTGGACGGGGCAGCCCGGAAGGAATCTAAATTTTTTTGGGGAAAAAAAATAAATTATTATTATTATTATTATTTTTTTATTTTTTTTTATTTTTTTTATTTTTTATTTTTTTGGCAAAAACGGCTCTGCAGTGCACTTCTAGCTTGCACTGTAGCACTCTAGCACTGCGGCACTGCTGAACTTCAGCTGTCCCAACTTCAAAACTTGTTCAATTTGATAACTTTGATTGCTTACTAACGATTCTACAATCTCTCAAATGAGGCAAAAATTTGGAATCTAGATCGCTTTTTCAGTAGCTTTCTAACGCAACAAGTCTCGCTTGATTTGGTTGAGAAATGAAACTTTTTTCTCCAATTATTCCTTTATACCAAGCTCGTGGGGCTTGCTTTGACGTTTAAGGGTTAAAAGAATGCTCATTTGTTGGTCATAAATTGGCTCACCTTCCTTTGGTACAAGGTAAGCACGGCGTGACAAAGCATCCGTTTTTCCTTGTTGACTACCTGGCCTATATGTTATAATAAAATCAAAACGTGACAATGCCATACTCCATCTAGCTTGGCGTCGATTCAAAATTTTTGCAGTCATAAAATATTCTAGGTTTTTGTGATCCGTATGAATTGTAATTTGATGTTGAGCTCCTTCCAGAAAATGTGGCCAATTTTCAAATGAAGCCACAATTGCCAACAATTCCGTATCATGAATTTCATAATTGATTTCAGTTGCTGAAAATTTTCGAGAATAAAATGCAATAAGATGAAGGTAATTGTCATTTCCATATTGAGATAAAACAGCTCCAAAGGCATAATCCAATGCATCTGTCTCTAAGAAAAACGGTTTTGATAAATCAGCATGGATTAAAATTGGGGTGGAAGTAAAAGAAGCTTTCAAGTCGTTAAAAGCCTTATTGGAGTCATCGGTCCACTTAAATTTATCTTTATGTATAGAGCTTATTAAAGGAGCGGCAATTTTGGAATAATATTTAATAAATATTTGATAAAAATTAGCGAAGCCTAAAAAACATTGTACATCACGAACTGTAGATGGAATTATCGAATCAACTATAGTTTGTACTTTCTTTGGATCCATAGATACACCATTATTAGATACTATATATCCAAGAAACTCAACTTGTGATTGATGAAATTCACATTTTTCCAACTTGGCATACAATCCCATATCACAAAGTTTATTTAATACCATGCGAACATGTTTATCATGATCTTTATTTTTTGAATAATATTAAAATATCATCGATATAAATAACAACAAAATCATCTAGGAATTCTCTAAAAACATCATTCATATGTTGGAATACTGCAAGTGCATTGGTTAACCCAACAAGCATGACAGTGTATTCAAAATGGCCATACCTAGTTCGAAATGCTTTCTTCCATTCGTCGCCTTCTTTAATGCAAACTAAATTATATGCTCCACGTAAGTCAATTTTTTTTATAGATTTTAGCTTTTTGTAGTTGATCTAAAGGTAAAGGATAACAATTTTCTATTGTTAGCTTATTAAGGCTACGATAATCTACACACATACGTAATGTACCATCTTTTTTCTTTACAAGTAGTATAGGTGCCCCAGCTGGTGACTTTGAATGCCGAATAAAAAATATCCTAAGGTTTTCGTCAATACACTTGCGTAATTCATCAAGTTCATTTTTTGATAAATTGTAAATTGGCCCAAAAGAAGGTTGAGCGCCATTTTGCAAATCAATAGCACAGTCATAAGGTCTATGATCTGGTAACATGTCAGCTTTTTTCTTTTCAAATACGCCAGTGAAGTTTTTATATTAGATGGGGAGTTCAACGCTTGATTTGCAATCTTCTATGATGGAAGTAGTATAAATTGCAAAAGATGTCCTTGCCTTAGCGGCTCGTAAAAAAGCTTGAGCTCCCACTATGAGAGGTTTAATGTTTTTTTTTGAAAATTTACTATTATTCTTTCTAGCTTTGATTCCTTTCCCCGTGTTAATTGTTTTTTGTTGTTTACCTTGATTACAATATTCAAATGTAGAATTTTCGATGGTATCATGATCATATTTGAGTACAAATGTCCTTCCTTTCTAATCTATTTTTGGATTATAAAATTCCAACCAGGTTTGGCTTAGGATTATGAAATTGTTTGGTGACTTAATTACATTAAAGGCTAACTTGCATATAAAACTACCAATTGCCAAATTTAATGGCTTTGTCTCATGGGTAACTATATCTGATTCAATGGTTCTACCATCTACCACCTCTACTTGTGCTGGTCTATTTCTAATCTTAGTCGGCAACCCATATTTTTGCACAAAATTACCATCAATAATAGAAGCAGTTGCTCTAGAATCTACAAGAGCATCTACTTCAATCTCCATTCCATTTTTTAAAACTTTTATAGGCAATAAAAATCATGGTACATGATCGGACACTACAAGGAAATGGGTGTTAAAATGACTAGAAGTTGACACATAAATGTCCAAATTGACAAGTGCTACTGTTTTTATTTGCATTTTTTCATTTCATATTTTCTATGTGGTTTCTGTCAACTTTTTGTCAACTTTAGGATTCCTTTACAGCGTGGACTTGGAAAGTAGGCTGTAATTCAGGATTTTTTTTTTACTTTACATATTGTTCTACAGTCGTGCACCTTTGTGTTTACATGTTAATTTTGTTTTGCCATAGTGAACATATTCAATTAGAATATGACATGTGTCAACATTGTAGAATGTACATATCTGTACACACTCGTTTCAACCTACATGAAGCGGTTTCAGATAAGTTTTATAGAGTAGAGTGCACTGTAGCGAAAGGTAAAATATCATGAGGTAGAGCGCAGTGCAGCAAAAAGACAAGGCCTTGAAGAACTTCCGGAGTTGTGAGCCCGAGACATGTCGAGATTTTCTCACACAACAGGCATGCGGAGCTCTTTCCTGTGACGAAACCCTAATGGCTGTCGAACATGTTTGTCTGATTGTTGTTGTAAATAACTTAGGATTGTTTCTCGTAACATCAGGCTTTGAGGATGCCCAAGCGCACCACCCACACGTATTCGAGTGAAGATGCGGCATCGGATGGGCTCGAGTTGGAGCTTTTTGTGTACTACTGCGGTGAAGTAGCAGCGCCTGGGAGTCACGGCAACAGGGAGTGACGATTGATCCGTGTAGGGAGTCGCTCTTGTGTCTTCCTTGACAGTCAGCCCTAGCTCGTCTTTTCTACCCGTAGTGAGCTCATCAGTCGTTGTATTCTCCCTTGTGAAGCTCATCATGCTAGCCGTCCGCTCTGCTTTCCATTCAACTGCTTTGGCCCCTCTGTCTTCTTCTTTGAGCCTCTCGTCTTCGCAAAGTTTTTGTCACCGTTTGCACCCCTGTCTCCCTCACCGCGTGATATTAGGGAGGGAAGATAGGGTGATATTACGGAGGGATCCACCCTCACCTCCTATTTCTCTAATTGTGATGGTTAACTAGTTTTTGAACACTACTTGTGTGAATGGTTGTAAGATTTCCACGTGCACAACAATATAATAAATTAATTGGGCATGTTTATTAGGTGTATCATGTTCATTTTTCCACTTGTAACCGACAAGGTGGTTGACATTGAAGCGTCAACGGAAGCCACGGAATGTAAACTTTGAGTTCACCCCAAAAACAAGGAGCCTTTACAGAATTACCGAACGTTATATATGCGGTTTTCACCATTCTACGAAGATTCTAAGAAATTCACTATATACTTTACCCAGTTGAAAAAAAATGATTCACGTAGGTGTAAAATGCTGACATGACATAGTATATCCAGCGTGGCGATGAGGAAAGACGCTCGTGAATCCGACGTGTAATTTTGTCCGAATTGACAGTAAAACCGGCAAAAAGCTGTCAATTAAGTGACCGAATCATGGCGTACAATTGAGAGGGCAGTTGACAGTGTCTTGTCAAGTTTCTGTCAATTAGGACACCTCGGCCCTTGTAGTGGGAGGTTACCAAGGGACCTTGTTGTGTAACATCAAGAATGTTCAATCATAAGGTCCCTACTGAGACTGAACTTCTACGATTTTTGAGTCTGCTAACATGTTGAACTTAGCTCCTAGAATGTGTTATCTAGTTGATTTCCTAAAACAATTTGAAGCCTTATGACCTGGCTCCCCACAATATAAGCATAGTCCTTCTTTCCACCTGCGGTCTTTTTCTTCTTGTGTTAGTGGCTTGAACCTTGTAACATCTACTTGCATAGGGTCGTCTAATGATATATCATCATTTATGGTTCTAGAAAGTTGTTGGTGCCATAGATTTCGTGGGTTGCAAATTAAGTGTGTTATTGCTCTGTTCTTGTCTTCGTAAAAATAAACGATTATCATACCGAACCGCTTGAGTTATAGCTTCTAATAAAGTAATAGCATCAAGTAAGGTTAACAATAAATCCTTAACCTCTTCTTTTAACCCCCATTGAAATTGTCGAATCAATGCCATCTCTGACTCCCAATCCACATCACAAGACAATTGTCTAAATTCTGAAGCGTAGATTGACGCTGATCGTGATCCTTGACGGAAATTTCTAATTTTAGAGTCTGAAATCTTTCTCTTGTCAACCTCTCCAAAGCATGCTGTGAATTCTTCCATGAAACCCTCAAAATCATTTAGTAATGGAGAATATTTTTCCAACAATGGAAAATACCATGCCAAAGCAGTTCCATTGAAAAAGGTGCCTACCAAACCAACTTGTGAAGATGAACTTGGATAGCGCAAAAGTTGCATAAGAATAAATAACCTAGCTTGATTGACAAATACACGAAACCTCGAACGATCCCCATTAAACTTCTCAGGTAAACTTAACTTTGGCTCCTTAAAGTTGGACCTCAATGATGTCTCTATTGAAGGTGTTTGAGCTTGCTCTAACTATTTGATAGCATCACGGAGTTCTTTATTTTCTATCCTTAATCTTTGTAATACCTCCTCAATTTCCAAGATCTTAGATCCTTCCGACATTGTGGATTAAGAGAATAATAACAATTAATTTAGTCTTGCATTAGAAGAAAACTGGACCCTCTAAAAGGCCGCTTGGGAGCTCCACGAAATGCATTGTTTATTTTAGTACTTGTTGGGTACTCCACACGGATTGTCAGATCCAATGTGGCACCCCACATGCCAAATGGAGAAAACGCCAAAACCATGGAGGATCAAACAACGACGTTTGGGGGAGATGGAGGTACCAGAAGTTGAAAGGTGGTACCAGCAACTTTTAGTATTTTAATTCCAGTACTTCTTTGGTACCAACAATATTTTATTCCTTGAGCTCCCTCCCATGATGCTTGTTCTTGCTGGTCTTTCATCTTTAGTACTTCCTTGCACCTTTGAGGCTTGGATAGATGGAGCTTAGGGTAGAATATGGCAGGAACACTATAAGTAGTCAACACGTAGGACGAGTGGAATGTGGTGAAAACACTACAAGTGACACGTGGGACAGGTGGCACCGTGGCACCATAACGGTTGGTCTCTCCACTAGTTCGGAGTATCTCCGCCCGCTATTTTGGAGTCGCCGCCACTGTAGTGGAGTCTCTCAGCCTGTGTTAAGAGCTCTAAGGTGCTATTTTGGAGTCTCTTAGCATGACAACTTGGTCTCTCAACCACAATTTCGTTGTATCTAAGCCACTCTTTTGGAGAATCCCAGCCGGTACTTTAAAGTACCGGTATCTCAGCCTCTCTTTTGGTCTCTGAGCTACCTCTTTGGAGTCCCCACCACTGTTTTGAAGTCTCTCAGCCACTGTTGGAGGCCTCAACCACTGTGTGATGGAGTCTCTAAGCCACTATTTTGGAATCTCTTAGCCACTGTTTTGGTCTCTTAGTCACTATTTTGTAGTGTCACCACAATAATAATGGTAGTGGATTTTTTACATATATAAATAAATAAATAAATAAATATATATATATATAGGATAGAGCTATTTTGGACGAAGCTAAATGCAAATCTGCCACCTCAAATTGGAGAATACAAGCACATTGAAGGTTAATTCACTATTCCGCCTTCAATGAGGACAAGTGACATAGAGAGCTGCTGTAGTCAAAGAGGTGACATTGGATGACAAAAATTCACTCTTTATTGACCTCAAGGCTGTCTATAGGAGCATAAATTTGTTCTATGGCATCATGGAATAAAGAATTTATAAGATTCCAATTTTGGAATTTGTTTGATCCGTTGCTGCTACACTTTGATCTTGACCTTTGGAACCATCAACCACCATAGCATTTATGGCTCGTAATGTGTCACTTGTTGCTTGTTCTAGAGCTATGTGGACAAAGTTAACCAGTTATGTTTGTATTGAAGTTGGATGATGCGGCAAATATGAATGGAAAGAAATTTGAGCGAGTTAGCTTCACTCTCATAAATAGGGTGTTGGCTAATGAAAAGGCGGGTTGGTTGGAGGGTTGGTTGGTGGATTCAGCCTCTACAGCTGATCTCATGCCAAAACCCATAAGGTATCAAAGATCACGTGAAAGTTTTTCATTACATTGATCTTGAGATAGGTTTTGGATGACATCCTTTACCTAATTAATTAAGGTAGTGAACTTGTTGCTCAAATATATTGGATGCCATGACCTCCGAGCTCAATGCTAACCTTCCACAATTCATCAGAGAATATAAGCTAATTCAAGGTAGATTCACTCTTCCACCTCCAACAAGCAGAAGTGACAAAGCCATCCTTGTAAAAATGTAAATTTGGATGACAAAATATCACTCTTTCTTGATCTCGGGGCAATCCAATAAATGGAGCATGGTTTTATTCCATGGCATCACAGAAGAAGATATGTTTATGATCTCACATTTGGAATTTTTTTGATCCATTGCTGGTACACTTTGATAAAAATTTGGAACCAACACCCACCATCACATCCAAGTCTCATATTCTGTTACTTGTTGCTTGCTCCAGAGCTATACATGTGGTAAGTTGCCCCTTATGTTTGTATTGAAGTAGAATGCAGCAAAGTCATATTTAGGGATTTATTGTATCTATAAAAGCAACCAAAACCACACTAAGTTACGGCGATCAATCACATGCCTCTCCGAGGTTGTTTATATTTCCAAGTCACATGCATCCCAGTTTTACTACAAAAGAGTTTAGACGTACATCAGATGCCATCAAAAGCATCTAAGAATTTGCTATCGGTATCTCATGTATTATAAGTGTTTGAGGCCCATGAGGTTTCCATACCATTAGGCTTCCCACACGAACCTTTCAATGCCTCCTACTTGAGTTGGAGGCAGCCAATTTGAGCACACAGTGTAGTCACCTACCGTAGAAAGTGGAATACAATGTGAAATGTCACACCCATTAAGTGGATGGTCCAGCCCCAATGTGGAACATATGACATGGGGCAATATCGATTCCAATCCTGTTGGATTTGTATTGGAGCCACAGTTGAAGGGGCATTTGACTCTTACTTGAAAGCCTCAGCACTTGGGAGGATTTTGGAATAAAAAGTTGTTCAATGGATAGTCCAAAGAGGATGGGGTCAAAGCCGGGTTTCCACAGAAGGATTGAATTGAATTACATTGCCTGCCATGACGAAACGGTGGATACAACACATGCCTAATGTTATGCCTAACATTGGAGTGAGAAGAATGGCACATGAAATGTTCCTTCATGGTTCTTCCATAGATCAAGCACCCGGGGTTGTTACACTAAACTGACCATATACTATGGCTCACGTTATTTTAGAACGGCCGAACTAATAATTTCCTTTTTGGATTAATGTGGTTAATATCATCCAAATTTGACGAGAAATTTCATCCACGGTTTAGGGTGAGATAGAATAAAATAAATAAAACACACTTAGTGGCTCAAGACGAGTTAATATATACACTTCGTTGCATTCATAATTCGTGGCATAGTTGAAGTAACCAATTGGTATCTCATGTAATATAAGTGTTTGAGGCCCATGAGGTTTCGATACCATTAGGCTTCCCACACGAACCTTTCAATGCCTCCTACTTGAGTTGGAGGCAGCCAATTTGAGCACATAGTGTAGTCACCTACCGTAGAAAGTGGAATACAATGTGAAATGTCACACCCATTAAGTGGATGGTCCAGCCCCAATGTGGACCATATGACATAGGGCAATATCGACTCCAATCCTATTGGATTTGTATTGGAGCCACAGTTGAAGGGGCATTTGACTCTTACTTGAAAGCCTCAGCACTTGGGAGGATTTTGGAATAAAAAGTTGTTCAGTGGATAGTCCAAGGAGGATGGGGCCAAAGCCGGGTTTCCGCAGAAAGAATAAAAGAGTAGCCAAAATTGCACTCTAATTCTACCCTAAGTGTTTTAGTACATGTACTATCGCACTTAGTTCCAAGGTCTTCTTCACCCGGCGGCTTAATGTCACACCATCCCACTCTACTCTGTACAAGGAGCCCATTAGAAATGATCATAGTAGCCGTTTGCTACCAAATCCTGTATCAACTCCAATGTTGAAGGTTACTGACTTGAAGTCGATAGCGCCTAGGTAAACCTTTCATGGCATGCTTTCTCCGTAGTGTTTAGTGGTGCCTCTCTTTGATTCTGGCTCTCGCACTAGCTTTATCATGGTTATTGTGTGTTGTTGTCTTTTCTAAAAGTAAGTTCAATATGAATAGGAGAGCCATCCTTAAACCGAAAAGGTGCAGATTGTTAGTCATGGATAGAGGCAATAAGGTGAGAGGTCCTTGCACTGTTGACTCTTCAAAAGCTCTGGTCCAAAACGTGAGTTTGGATAATGATAATAGGGCTAGTGGCTCCATTCAAGAAGAGATGAAGAAGGGTGATTGGTCTGAACCCATTAACTTGAGCAAAATCCCAACCGATTTAGCTAGTTGAATGGTAGAAGTACCTCCATTTCTTGGGGGCTCCATTTCTGCTATGTATGATGCCGAGTTTTTTTCAAAATAGCTGAGGCTATGCAACTCTGGTGTATTGGTGGATGATGTGACGCCAACGGACTGTCCTGACAAATTATGGGCATCGACATGGCCTCTCCACGAAGATGGCTAGTCAGCTAGAGTTAAAATTTCTGGATGCATGAGCCCTGATTTCCAAAGAGACTCTTGAAACTATATAAGAAGGGTTATGGTCAGAGACCGGACAATGGATTTTTCCCCAAGAAATTTGTGCGCGCTACCACATTGCACCTTATCATGAACAAGCCCGTGAACTTTACCGAGTGTGCCGCCAAACTCACTAACGATCGTATTTGTAAGGCAAAGGAGAATCCGTGGAAGTTGACTCCTCCAGCCCTTTGAGAGCAGATTGAAGCTATGGTGCGGGTTCTTGCATCCCCAACCATGGAGCCTCCGCTGGTACAACAACCAATCGTGCAACAGCCTAGAACAGTAGCAAGGCATCTGGCTCGGAGTACTTTGACGCACGAAGCTCCTCCAATTGTCTTGGCTGTAGAGCGAATCCACAAAGGTGAACCCAACGGTCCATGTTCACCTCTTGAAGAATGTGAGACTTACATTAATTCCCAAGAAGCAGCGGTGGAGGACCTCCAGAAGCCAGCACGACGTTGTGAAAAACAATTGGAGGCAGCAAAAGGTGAAGTTACTAGTGCTGAAGAGATTGAATTACAGTTAGAAAATGAGCTTACGGAATATCGCGGAGCATCCAGGACTTGTGCAGCCAAAGGTGATTGGGTCGGAAAAGGACTATTCGATGTAAAGGCAAGAGGCTTGCATCCCGCAATTATTGCTGCAGGTCTAAATGTTGCAGATGCAGAAGCTTTTGTTATCTCTTTGGAGAGAATGAAATCGGAAGTAGAGAGCCAGCTCACCACCCACCACC
Source organism: Pohlia nutans (assembly GCA_022496805.1). Lineage (NCBI taxonomy): Eukaryota > Viridiplantae > Streptophyta > Bryopsida > Bryales > Mniaceae > Pohlia > Pohlia nutans. Next base: position 2,679,981 of record CM040106.1, on the reverse strand, counting down.
AAATCCATGCACGATCATGGGCACAGAGGGAGAGACTTTTGTTTCAATCTGTGAAAGTGGTACCCACTATTCCTTTTCATGTCTATCCCGCCGAGGAGTCAGTGCCTCCACTGAACATACAGAGTAGAACATTGTGTGTTGTGTGTCTTAGGGCATTCATTGGAAGGTGTGCTGTTATATCTTCGTGTGGATATTTGTAGCACCCGTGTTGTATGTGGAAATTGATTGGCCATCCCAAGAAGATTGTCTCTTGGATATGTCCAGGCTGTGGGAAGGGGGCCCATGGAGCATGGAGTGCGCAATGGGGTTTGGTGCTTGATAGTGCTGTGGAGCTTGCAGAATTGAATTCTATGATTTCAACTGATGCACCAAACTGGAAGCCCCAGAAAGGCCCATTCTTCTAGGATTGTAGTGCACACGCTCCCAAAACCTCAATCGGCATGCAAGTAAGTAGTGTTTCACATGTGAGCCGATTGAAGGTGATTCACCCACGTGACCCTGATCCATTGGTAGAGAGGTAGTCCTCCTTGCCCAATTCTTCTAGAGGTATGGTTGAGGGTAAGAAACGAAGGGTACAATTTGACGCTATACATGTAGTTGCAGAAACAAATGTGTCAAATTTGGTATTACCCTATGTTGTTGTAGTGGCCTCCAGTGTAGGATCAATTAGTGAGACTGCAAGCAATCAAACTAAGGTGCCCAACACTCTATCGATCGTAGTGCAGGAGCCTATAGAAAATAGTCCGAGTGACCATGACAGTTGGGGGATTGCAATACAAAAGAAGGAAGACCTACCAGAGACATTGGAGACTTAGTCTCATGGAGCAACGGAGCTTAGCAACAAAATCGGAGATGAACATGAAAAATTGGTGTATGAGTGCATTCAGGTCTTGGATAAAAACATGGGAGCGACATCAAAGTAGGTTAGGATCATCCATTGTCCTTACAATAGGATGGTTTACATTACTAGCCTCAGTATGCATGTCTGAACTATAATTTCTTTACTATTAATACATAACTAGCACGGAATGATCTATGGAAGATCCGTGAACGAACAAATCTGTGCCATTCTCTCCAATGCAATGCCGGTAATAACATTAGGCATTTGTTGTATCCAATTGTGCTATGGCATGGAATTCAACTCTTGAATGGAAAGCCTTTGGCCCAATCCCAATCACACTGCTAGTCATTCCACAATCCTCCCTGGACGAGGCTTTCACTTCAGCAAGCCAAACGCCTTTCCAACATGGTTCTAATAGACCACTAACATAACGGCCTCCTGTGTCCTTCCACATTAGGGCTGGACCATCCACTTAATGTGTGACGTTTCACATTTTATTCCACTTTCTATGGCACTGCCACGTATTTAAATTCATTGTATCCAACTGTAGGAGGCACTGAAAGGGTTGTGTTGGAAGCCTATTGGTACAAGCTAATGATGGTTTCTAATGGGATCTTTGTACCTGTAGTTGGATGGTGTGACATTTAGCCGCCTGGTGAGGAAGACTTTTGAACCAAAAGATAGTACTAGTACCAATACACTCTAGGTTGAGCTAGTATGTGGGAACCCTTTGGCCTCTCCATTGTTTTGGTCTCTCCATGTTTTAGTCGCTCAGCCATAGTTGTTAGAAAAACAAGATTAGTGGAAATGGCACGTCGCCCGAGTGATGAGATTGCTTCGGTTTTTGTTCATAATGACAAGGACACTTTTGGGAAATGGATTCCCATGAAGTTAGAAGTGGGGTCATGGGTGACTCTCCAACTTGAGAGAATTGGATTGTGGGGTAGAGATGCTTAAAGGCATGGTGGTGACACATTTGGTGGAGCATACAAGGGGCAGATACTAAATTTTTGCTTCACAATGACATATGGAAGTGACTCTTTAAGGGCACCGAAGATGGAGCTAGAGGCAGTTAAGGTTCGTCACACATACATGCGCCGACAATTGGAATTGGAGCCAATGGAGCACATGAGGGAACCACGACATTGCAACTATTTGTATCTTTCTTACTTTGACAACTGGGTGCATCCAGAGTCGATTCTCAGTGTCATTTATGTGCTCCATGTTGAGATTGGAAAAGCCATTCGGAATGGAAGATCTTATCGTAGCTAATTGGAAAATGGCACCTTCTTCCTTCGAGCTGTATATGTCCCACCAGCCAAGCCGGACTTGTATGGAACTCTGGAGCCTCTACCACTGCCAGATTTGTATGATCCACGGTGGCCCCTTCTTGATATGCACACCAGCGAGGCATATCGCAGTAAATTGGCTTGTGATTTTTGCCAAGTTATGAAGGCATCCACTGGAAGTAAGTTCGGGCGCATTCTGTGGTTCCTCCCTAGTCATGTGTTTGCTGACTTTTTTGTTGTTGCATCCAGATATGTGCGCAAAACACCTACGCTTTACATTATTAATCAACCGTGTGTGAAACTCCTAAGTAGTTTGATGGATCCAGAGTGGAATGAGAAGATTGAAATTGGTGAAGACATTGTGAAATGCCTCGTGTCAACTCCTTCTATATGTTTCAGGTATTTATGGCATCAAGCTACAGTATATGCAAAATTCAGAGTTTCCAAGTTCGTGACAGTTTTGGCGCACCGGGTAGGATCATGGAAAAATCTAATTTTGTGGAGCATCCATGTGCACGTATCACCTTGGAAGGCAAACTCTATACACAAATTTCCAATATTCCAGAGAGCGTATGATTCCAGGAACCAGTACATGGGAGCCGATTGACCAAGTGGAGGTAGTGGAGACTATGTCGTTGCAGTGTGTGTTTGGAGGCAAGGAGCTTCCAATTTTTGAAGTTGGGAAGACATGGCCTTTATCCCACATGAGGCAGGAGTTGCGCATTATTTTTGGAGATGATGCCCCCACTAGAGTTTAGTTTTGAGGTGATGGAAGAAGGTACCGAAAACCGCAAGGTCAATGTGAGGAATGAAGGCAAAGTTCTTGCACAGGAAGTGTTGCCTCCAAGGCGCCTGCTAGTAGTGGAGCATGCATGAGATATTAAGGATTCTGGGTGAGTAACTCAGAGCTTTCAATTAGGGCTAGAGACAATACTTTGGTCACTCTTGGATGACGTGGATATCCAAATTTTGATCCTCACCCAAACTGCCCTCAATTTGACATTTTATGAACGTGACCACTCACCACTCCACTTTAATCAATGTCAATGACATTGATAATACCAACAATGTCTCTTTCAGTGCATGTTACTATTTGTATATTGCCTCTTCTGCAGCCACCAGATGTGTTTGCTTTATTTTATTCCATCTTTTTTTTTTCATAATCGTTTCGGCTTCGCACGCTTATCCATCTCGGCTTTGCACGCATGTTCTGCTTAAGTGGAACTAAACCGTACAAGGCAATGTGGAAAATTCTGACTAAATATGACTTTGCCGCATCCAACTTCAATACAAACATAAGGGGTAACTTACCTGGCAAAGGTGTATGTGGAAAAGTTACACATTTGAAGAACTTTTTGAACCTCAGAGGTGGTTCTCAAACTTTGCATGGATTTAGCACCAACTTGTTTTCTAATGTCCCAACAACCAACTTAGTGGTCTCAGCTTAGTGGTCTCAACTTAGTGGTCCCAGCAACCAACTTAGTGGTCTCATGGGCACTAAACAATTAATATTAACTTTAAATAGGACCAGGGCAAATTATGGACGTTCTTTGGTAGATACTTGTTGCTAGTAGTATACTAGTATTAAGAACTTCGGTTCACTTTTTTGACTGGCATGAATACTTTATATGTTTGTTCCACCCATGATTTGATGTCCACAAAGACAAATGATCAATGGTGTAGAACTATTCACTTGAGCCCAGTGTTTTTTTTTTAGGCGATTTGTCGCCAAATTGCACCAAATATAATTGTTTGGCTACAAATAGTATGAAATTTAAAAGATTTTTTGGATGAAAAAGCCAAATGTTTTATATTTTTCATAAAAACATTGGATGAAGTAGCCAACATTTGGATGAAGCTTGTTTAAAATATGGATGAATGTACAAGTATTTAGCTCAACATTATACTTTATGGCGCTACCCCAGCATTGGCTCAAATATGAAAAAAAACCCTGCTTGAGCCCCTTTCAGGGATATTCATAACTACTATAAGTTGTTCAGCCGGCTATTATAATTGAGTATTATTTTGGTACTAGTCTGAAGAGAACAATTGACTGGAGTAGTTTGAGGATACATATATTAACACTCAACCGGCAAGGCAAGTGGACCCTCCAACAAGGTCCAAACTTGTCTCTTAGCTGTAATTATTAGCCCTTCGTTAATGAGGGGATTGTGCTTAAAGTACACCGTTCCCTTACGGGAGCCGGCACCATTCACCGGGCTGCCATCATTCACGGCATGGGAGGGTCAAATTGAGGGTTTGACTAGACATTTTGGTCTTCAAGGGGCGTTGATGAGTAGTTAGAAATTCATGATGACCAGTGATTACCGTGTATGATTCAACATGTTGATCCAAGGGGGCTTGATGCAGAAGCCTAATTCATGATGAATGTGATTCAAATCGGGTTAGGGGTTGTCTCTAGCTAGTTATTAGTCCTCCTAACTCACTCATTGCAAGGTGCATGACTAAGTGCATAAATTCAAGTAAAATTGTTTTCCTCACTCCATCTATGAGCACTCTAACCGTACGGGTGGTCAAAGCATCATACGAAATGGGCCGAGGGGGGGCTTGTGAACCGTAAGTGCCTCCAAGCAATGGACTCTCTAAGCTACACCGCAAATTACTATATTTAGACGCTGTCCATAATGCATCACAATTGAAATCAAACATTCACTAAAATCACAAGCAATATAAGAAACCCCTTGAAATTACAAGTCAAATCACATATCACAATAATTCAATTCAATCTAGTGTCCATAGACACTTGAGACCTCCATTACATCATCTAAACTTCCCCAAATTGATGCAATGCATTCCCTATTGCAACAACTAATGGCAGCTGCCCACCTTACACTAAAATGGGCAATCCTCTTTTGTCTGTGCTCCAAATTGACCAAGACATAAGTTTTTCGGAAAGCCAACCTTCAGATGTATGTACTCCCCAAAAATTCAGTCTTGTTTGCCGTGCCAATCTCGAGACAACGGTCGTTGAAGTTGGCTGTCTCAATCGATGTTGACAGCTGACCTCCTCACACTAAAACGACCGCTTCTCCTTCGTCTTTGCTTCAAATCAACCGAGACATAGATTTTTGGAAAGCCAAGTTACAGATGTGCGTGCTCCTAAAAACTCAGTCTCGTTCGCATCACCAATCGCTTGATATTGTCCGTTGAAGTTGGCTGTCTTGTTCGTAGCCGGCAGCTGACCTCCTCGCACTAAAACAACCGCCTCTCCTTTGTCCTTGCTCCAAATCAAACGCGCCTTATCTTTTTGGAAAGCTCACTCTTAGACGCATCCGCCCACTGGATTTGAATTTCAACCTCTGGGTGACGCTCTCGATCTCGGCTTCCAAAGTCGTTGCTCTAAATCTTGCACGGCAGTAGACCTTCCGCCACTAACTTGACCGCCGTTGCCTCGTCTTTGCTCCAAATGTGATGAGTCTAGGGTTTTTGGAAAACCCACTACACGATCCACAACTCCTCTAATTTTCAAGACCTAACTATCTTTGTACTAGAATCTATGTTGAAAAGAAAACAGCCTATGACTATGTGGTTCGGGGGGAGCGAGGGGAAGAGGGACACACACTCTAACTAGGAGAGAATCCTCTCTCCAACCTAACCCTAAGGGATTTGGACGACCCCCACTTAACCGGGACTCCAACACTACACTAATCCATTGACCAAAAATAACCCAACCTAATAGACTAAAGAATAAACTCAACAATAAGTTAATAAACTAAGACTAAAACAATAGGAAATTAAAAGGCTAAAATAACAAACCACGAAGAAAAACTCAAGCAACTAATAAATTAGACTAATCAATTAGACTAAACTAATGAACTAAAATAACAGGCAATAAAAATAGACTAAAATCATCGAGTAAAATAAAAGGGCAAACTGCCCAATTGCACATAATCAAACAATCACATTGTTAGAAGTAAATAAACACACAAAATTATCTAGATTAAAAGGAATTTAAAATTGCCAACTAAAACCAAACACTAATGCAAACAAATCCAGGAATTTGTCTAACCGGTTAAAATGTCCCGGTTAGACAAATATAAATTACTAAACATATCAAAATTATAGAGCTAAGAGTATAATACTAAAGTGAACCGTTTCAACGGTTCACACCATCTGAGCATTGTAATTGGAGTCAGTTTGGTTAGGGGTGGAGTATACAGGGACTGAATGCTTGGAGGAACTCTCGGGTGCGCGTTTGGCACAAGCTGTGTTCCTAAAGTCGTAGGAACTCTAGTGCCACAAACTCTCTGGTACGTCCATTTGCCCCGGCTTGTACCCTTTGGTTGTCTCAGTTTGTTGTGATTGAATTGCTGGTACATCAGAACTCTGGTGCGTCCATTTGCCCCAGCTCACGGAAATTTTGGTTGTCTCAGTTTGTTGTGTTTGAAATGTATTTGCATTAGAACTCTGGTACGTCCATTTGCTCCAGCTCACGGAAATTTTGGTTGTCTCATTTTGTTGTATTTGAATTGCATTTGCATCAGAACTGTGGTGCGTCCATTTGCCCCAGCTCACGGAAATTTTGGTTGTCTCATTTTGTTGTATTTGAATTGCATTTGCATTAGAACTCTGGTGCGTCCATTGGAGGAACTGCATATGGTGCGCGTTTGGCACAAACTGTGTAGGCGATCTCGAAGGAACTTTGGTGCCACGAACACTCTGGTGCGTCCATTTGCCCTGGCTTGTACCCTTTGGTTGTCTTAGTTTGTTGTGTTTGAATTGCATTTGCATTAGAATTCTGGTGCGTCCATTCGTCCTAGCTCACAGAAATTTTGGTCGCCTCAGTTTGTTGTGTTTGAACTGCATTTGCATCAGAACTGTGGTGCGTCCATTTGCCCCAGCTCACGGAAATTTTGGTCGTCTTAGTTTGTTGTGTTTGAATTGCATTTGCATCAGAACTTTGGTGCGTCCATTGGAGGAACTGTGGTGCACGTTCGGCACAAGCTATGTAGGCGATGACGGAGGACCTTTAGTACCACGCACTCTCTGGTGCGTCCATTTGCCCTGGCTTGTACCCTTTGGTTTTCTCTTTGTTGTGATTGAATTGCATTTGCATCAGAATTATGGTGCATCCATTTGCCCGAGCTCACGGAAATTTTGGTTGTCTCAGTTGCGATAGGGAAGGAGAAGTCCGCCGTGCCGAAAGACAAAAGCCGAATGTCGAAATCGGAAGCCGAGCGGAGAAAACACACGAGGTCGAAGGGAAAGAAGGCGATCTCAGAGGGCAAAGGGAAGAGCCCTGAGGCCAGCCGAAGAAAGAAGAAGATGGCGAGAAGGGAGAAGCGAGAGGCCAAGGAGCCGAAGCAAGAGGTCGGCACAGAGAAGAAGTTTAGCTTTGAAAAACACACGGAGGCGAAGACTGCCTCTAGCGTGGAGAAGACCAAATCACCGTCGAAGGAGAAGGACAAGGTGGAGCCGGAAATGGCCGGTAAAGGAGAGTTGACTCTAACCAAGGGGCAGCCAGACTCCATCAGAAAGGCCCCTCGGAAACTGAAGGGTTCGGGGCGTGCCAAGGAGATGGAGACGGCACCACTGGTAATCTCCTCGAGCGAATCTGAAGACTCGGAATTTGGCCCAACCGATACTAAAGATGAGGATACAGCCTCCACTGACTCCAAGTACACAGATTCGAATGAAGTGGAGGAAGTTGATGACATTGACGACAATGAAGGGGAGGATGAAGAGGAGGTTGAGAGCGAAGAGGAAGGCAAGAGAGTGAAGAGGGAAATTCGGATGGTGATGGCGAAGACTTTCATGATGGGTCAGTTTGGAGCACTGGCCTGGATTTGTCGGGAGGCCACAACATGCCCTCCGAACTCATCATTGTTCTCAAGAATCATGTGCCACTGGTGTCCGGCTTCCGCGAAGGGAGCCACATGTATGACGCTGAGTGGTTTTATGCTAATGTAGGGTTGGAGATCGAGGATCCAAACCCGGATTCCATCCAGCTCAAGGATCACGACTCCTCCATCTGGAACAAATATTGGAACAAGAAGGAGGGAGCAAGAAAGACCCTCAGTCTCGAAAACATTGGTTGCGTGAAGGTAAGCACATGCAAAGACCTTGCATTCAAGGCCGACATAATGGAGCTGTAAAGATCTTGCTATGGAGGGGTCCCAGACAACGGGTACATTGGCAAGAAATTTTGCATGGCCGCGACGATGTATCTTTGAGGGGATCCTAAAGTCAAATTTAATTGGGCTGCCTTTGCGGCCAAGATCACGCAAGACCGCATCAAGAAATGTAAGTGCCCCTCCTCCAAGTCTAGATCGTTGGATCTATTCTCTTGAAGAGTTTGTTGCCCCTTGGATTATTATTATTTTTTTGAGTCAAATGGTGAAATTCCATTGCAAGAAGAAGAAAAAAAACACCGCTGCCTCCACCTTTTCCTTAAAAGTACTCTAATTTGCGTTGTCTTGTTGTCTGACTGCTACTATCAGTGCTGTTAGCGCGCTCCCATGACATACACTAATACCCTAAACCGTCCCAGATTGTGTGCTCTATTTGTTCTGTTGTCCGTTGTTTGCCTGCAAACACAACTGCGTTTCGTCTCATCCATACGGTCCATATCACTACTCCCCGGATCAGTGCCCACAGTTCTGATACCGCGTGTAATTGGACTGGTAGTGGCACTCCCAGTAGGCACTGGGACCACTCTAATCTGGGCCACGCCCCTTGGATTATTGAAATTTGTAGTGGATTGTAGTGGAGCAAACAGTTCTATGAAGAGGCTAATTTTGTTTTTTTGTTTTGACTCTTAGTTGAGAAGAATCCCCGAAAGCTTGCCCCTCCAAGAATCAAGCGGCAGATTGTGAGCATTGTGAAGCTCACGGTGAGGTACTTCAACGATAAAGCTAACCAAACGACATGCTCGCCAGTGTCGGCTGTGGTTCCAACACTGGTTCCAACGGTGGCTCCAATGTCGGCTATGAAGCCGGTGGTTGAAGACCCCGTTGGCGTCAAACAGGCATTTGTGAAGGTCTGCGAAGGCAAACTTGAAGAGAGCCAGGCGGCATTCAACAAGGCAAAGGCAGAATGGCAAAAGGAATTGAAGGAGGAAGAGGATTTGGAACGGAGGACCATGGAGATTGCAGTCCAATGACGCTCTTGTGCAATGAAAGAGGACGATGCCGGAGAGGCCATGGCGACCAAAGAATATCAACAAATCAAAGCTGCACTGGAGGAGGCGAACACACACACACTGCAGGCAAAGGCAAAGATGCACGAGGCATCCAAATTCTACACGCAATTGGAGGGTGAGCTGCAACAGGCTTCCAAAGAGGTAGAGGAATTGCAGGATGCACTGAAAGGTAAGTGTAAAGAGTCCATGCGGGAGCTCTTTGATGCAAATGTTGAACATCATGTTTTCTCAATTCTTAACAGCGATACAGAGATGGAGACATCACTCGTAGAATCGCTGGCCAAGAAGCAAAAGGTGGAGGAAGCGTCAACTAGTATTCCGATTGTACTAGATGAGTGAGTAGCTCAATGTTTTGGATTTAGGGTAAAAACTTTATGGATTTCATGGGGTCTAGATCTCCAATTTTGAAATATGTCAGGGACTGTATGGCAAAACACTCTACTTTAAACAATGAGTGAGTAGCTCCATGTTTTGTAGGCCTGGTAAAAATTTTATGGATCTCATGGGGTCTGAATCTCCAATTTTGAAATATGCCATGGACTGTATGGCAAAACACTCTACTGTAAACAAATTTTGGTTGTATTCAGTCTAAACTCGACCTTCGTAAAATCTATTTGAAGGACTAATATAAATTGGAGCCATAGTTGATATTGCCCCAGGTCATATGGTCGAGATTGAAGCTGGAAGGCCGTTTGTGTGGGAAGCCTAATGGAACTGAAAGATTTGAGTGTGGGAAGCCTGATGGAACTGAAACCCCATGGGCCTCAAACACTTATATTAATCCTTCCACACTAATCAATGACTATGATCTTGTGGTGTGTCTTATTAATTTTATTCTATCTCTTCGTGCCGTCGATCATAGTATCTAATATTATTGTTTAGGGAAGGTGGATCACAGTATCTAATATTATTGCATAGGAAAAGTGAGAAGCACGTCAATGTCACATCCGTGTAAGTACAAGAATTCCACTATGGAGAATGATTCGAAAAAGTTGAATTTCTAGTGGAGGAGTACAATCCAGGTATGTCCCTGTTTCTGATTTAAATTGTTGTGCATCCATCCCTTTGAATATCGCCACTTTTGTGAAGTTAGAATTTGACCTTTGACCCTCATTGCATCGTGGATTGTTCAGGGAGCGAGACATGGAAGTTGTGGGTGAACATATAGTGGTTGGCAATGTAGAAGATGTAGGAAATGTTAGGACGTCAATGGCAATTCAGGATCAACTTGTTGCCGATTTTCCTTGGAAGAAGCACACCGTTGTTCATATTCCTCGAGTAGGAGATACTATGATTACAATTGATGTGTCATATTTTGCAGAAACAAGTTTGTGGGACGAGTCTATATCTTCACAAGTGTTGGTGGCAACAAAGAGAGCTTCATGGATTTTACACGTCTTTGAATTTGGTGTCGTATTAACGGGAGGGCAGAAGCTACCACCAGGCCGGCGACAGCGATGCAGATGCATTCTCACCTTCAAGCTGAATACTAATGGAGTGTGGAGCGCTGATGAGTTAACTCCAAAGCTGATATCCGTGAACTCCACGGAGGGTGGTTTGGGTTGTGTAGGACATTCTACACCGTCTTCAAAAAATATTTTCGTTGTGATGAATCCTAACAATTTTCCTTTAGCGCCTCTAGAACTCCAAGCTGAGTGGTGGAGCCCTAAGTTTGACGAGTTCCTCATTCCAAACTCGTTGGTTCTGGGTATCAGCGATCGCTATAACAGCAATCATGATCACATGCGGTGCCTAACAACTTGGACTAGAAGAGTTACAGCCCCGGCTTGGATTCGTCTTAGTAAGTCCCACATATTTCTCAACCAAGATGTCTCCAACAATGATCGCATCGAATCGGCTCCTCCGCGTCCTTTGCCAGTTATTCCTCAAGTTCCCTACAAGGCTGGACCAGTGTCTCCACCGCAATGCCAAGTGCCTCCACCGAGATTGTCAGGCTATCGTAGGCCAGCTCCGCCTCCAAATGCTACTCCAACTCCAATGCTCAAAAGATCCCGCTTATTTGAATTTGAGACGGTGTTTGTGCCCTTAGAGGGTCGTGGAACCTCCGATGACAAGTAATCCGGCTCCTGAGGGTTCGGGCATGTCCTCCAGTTTGGCTGTTGGTTGCAAATGATTTCCCTGCAATAGATTGATCTACTGACGTCTAGACCCTGGAGAGTCCAGAAAGTGCTTGACAACAAATTGGATACATCAATGCATATTGCAGCATCTCGGTGGCAAGTTACTCAACACTATTGATAACTTCATAGTTAGGATTGTCCCTTTTTGTGACTCTTGGGGCTTTCTTTCAGTTCTTATCAGTCTTGTTTTAAAGTTCGTTTCAAACCTTGTTGGAGTTACATTTTCTTGTTAGAGTAGAGTGGTAGAAGTCCTAGAGGCTCCATGTGCTACTATTTCAAATGTAAATTCTGAAGCGGCAATAGAATATATAGCAAATTCTCATATCTATGTACACATGGTCATCTAGGAGAAAACCCAAAATTTTCAATACCTTATCAATGGAATCAATTTTACTGATCTCCAATCTCTCCTCTATCACATTTGTAAAAAGCCGTGACCATTTGCTGCATCCATCCATGAACTTCACGATGCTAACTAAATTATTCCACTTTCTATGGTAGACTACATGTGTTCAAATTGGCTGCATCCAACTGGCAGGTAGGACGCACTGAAATGTCCAGGTGGGCACCTTAATGGTGGTGAAACCTCGTGGCCCTCAAACACTTATATTAACCCTTTTCCACACTATTGAATGTCAATGACCTTGTGGTTACTTCAACCATGTCACTTCTGTGCATTCGGCTCATCCATATATTAGCTCGTCTTGAACCACAAGATGTGTTGTATTTATTTTATTCTATCTCTTATTTTTTCCAGGATGAAATTTCTTGTCAAATTTGGATGAAATTAATCACATTATTTTGGAAATATAATTATTAGTTTGGCTGTTCAAAAATAACGTGGGCCACAATATATGATCATTTTTCGTGTAACAACCTGACCTTTGATCTATGAAAGAACCAACGTACAATCAAAATTTGTGCCATTCTCCCTACTCCGACGTTGATGATAACATTAGGCATTTGTTGTACCCAATCTTGTTATGGCATGGAACGCAATTCAATTCAATCTTTCTGTGGAAATCCAGCTTTGGCCCAATCCCCCTTGGACCATCCACCAAACAACTTGACAATCCAAAATCTTCCTAGGAAAAGGCTTTCAAGTAAGAGTCAAATGTCCCTTCAAACATGGTGTACATTTCGAACAAGATTGGAGTTGGTATTGCCCCATGTGATCGTTTCACATTGGGCTAGAATATCCATTGAAATGGGTGACATTTCACATTCTATTCCACTTTCTATGGTAGACCACATGTGTTCAAATTGGCTGCATCCAACTCAAATAGGAGGCACTCAAAGGTTCGTGTGGGAAGCCTAATGATACTCAAACCTCATGGCCTTCAAACACCTATATACCCTAAACCACTTTAACCCCTAAGTGCCCAATCAACCATATTATGCTTGATTTTTGGTCAAACATCCAAAAAATCAAGTGTTTTAGCTTCAATGTAGTTGATGTTTTCATTAGATGTTTAAGTTAAGTTATGATACTTCTTTTGACCGTTGGGATTGGAAAATAGACTTCATTTGAAGTTTTTCCACCATTGAGAAATTTGGAATTTGAGTGTTCAAAATACAAAGGGCTTTCTAAGAATGCTCCAATCATAGGTTTCATTTGTTTTCTTTACTTTCATATTTTTACTACTTGTAAATGTAACTTTTATCTACTTTAAATACAATTTTTGATATTAAATTTGACAAAAATATATTTATTTTGAATTTTTATCTTGTTTACATAATAAAACTTGTAAATGTTCAAAATATCTTCCAATTGTGTTGAAATTTTTGTCCTACCTTCATAGTGCTAATGACGTCAATGGCAATTCAATAACAACTAAGAGACAACCAAAATTTAGGCCATTCTCCCCACTCCAATGTTGATGATAAGATTAGGCATTTGTTGTACCCAATCTTGTTATGGCATGGAACGCAATTCAATTCAACATTTCAGTGGAAATCCGGCTTTGGCCCAATCCCCCTTGGACCATCCACCAAACAACTTGACAATCCAAAATCTTCCTAGGAAAAGGCTTTCAAGTAAGAGGCAAATGTCCCTTCAAACATGGTGTACATTTCAAACAAGATTGGAGTTGGTATTGCTCCATGTGATCGTTTCACATTGGGCCGGAATATCCACTGAAATGGGTGACATTTCACATTCTATTCCACTTTCTATGGTAGACCACATGTGTTCAAATTGGGTGCATCCAACTCAAATTGGGTGCATCCGCTCATGGAGATCTAGCCTTTTCTAGGAACAAATTGGATGGGGCAACATTCTCGCATTGTTGTGTACTTTGGAGCCGTTGATTCAGCATGGTAGACTCAGATGCTTGTATGCCTTCCAAATGTCACATCATACAAGAGTACCAAGTACCAGAAAGAGTCCATTGCAAACCCTTGAACTGGCCTCTTCCCTCCAAAACTTCAGTCCATGAAATGATGGTGGTAGCTACTGTCAATTCAAATCTAACGTACTATAGGCTAGTTTAATTGAAACTCTGGTTCGCGCCAACTTGTGGGCGCCAACCTTGCCCCCGCTTCCCTCACTTCTAACTGGCATTCTCTAGTTTTCTTTTTGTGAGTGTGATTTTACGAGTTATTGTGTGTAGCGACCAATATGAAACGTGGATTCCTCAACCAAGCCGCTAAGAGCCATGTTTTGCTTGATGGAGGCAACCTGTCTAGTTGTTCCTCTGATGTTGCTTCATCGTATCTCATTGTAGTAGAACTTGAAACTGTAGAACCTCCCACACCAGGGAAAATGAGGTTCGAGAGCATCCATGAATCTTGCTCAATGAACTTTTGGGAAGACTTTCAATTTGTTCATCACAACCCTACTGCTGGAGACATCTTGGTCACGCTTGATGCTAAACAATATTGCAGAGTTGAGTCTTTGGGATGAGTCAGTAGTTCCACACCAACTATTGTCATCAAAGAGAGGTGCATAGCTCATCGTTGTTGTCGATGTAAGAGTAGTGTTAACGGGTGGGCAGCTGTTGCCACCGGGTTGGCAAGATCGATGTAGATGTTTAATGACATTCAAATTGAATGCCACTAGATTGTGGAATGCAGACCAACATCCTAAACCTCTGTTTCCCTTGATTCCTCAGGAGGGTGGATTGGGTTGTAGTGGAATCTTGGAACCCTCTTCTCAAAATATTTTTGTGATAATGCACACTAACAACTATCCTCCGATGCCACCAGTCCTTCAAGATGAGTGGTGGACACCAGGGTTTGACACCTTGTCTACTCCGAACGCATGGGTGTTGGGTGTTATTGACTGCAGGTAAAGCGTTGGTCTTCAAATGAGGAGCATGACAACTTGGACTAGAGGAACGGATTCAGCATGGATTCGTAGAGGTGAATGCCACAAGTCATTCATTCACCGGTTAGACCCAGCCCGGTCTGAATGTCTCCAACGCCGACTCAAACATTTGGAACTATATGCAACACTCGCACACACATGATGGTTGTTCCATCTCAACCGATAGTTCAAGCTCCAACTACAGACAAGGCGCCCTCATTGCTTTTAAAATCTATTTTTTGAAATGAGTGTGAAAGATCAGGGTGTCTACTTTGTGCATCACATAGGCCCCTCCCACTTGAGCCGGTGCCGGCTACCATCTCAGCAGTGTATCTAAGTTTCTAGAAAAAAATTCAGATTTTTGGAACAAACTTTATGAGCTCAGTGTTTGACATCAGTGGGTCTAGTTTGATTGGAAACAATATCTAGTTTGTGTTTGACAACGGCAACCCCACCCCAGCCAATATTGACTACTCTCCATCTATAGTATTTGAGTTTCCATCATATATTTTTATAATCAAGCTTTAGATATCATAACAGCTCACATTAAGTGATTTTGTAGATACCTCAAGAATGGATGCGGATGGTGATCTTAAAAAAATGAAGATAACATTAAAGGTGCTTATTCATTCTTCATGATTGTGCTCTTTACATGTCATGATTTGACTATTGAAACACTAAGTTTTGTAACTACATTTTGTTGAAGGTGACTCTGTTAACCTTGGAGAAAATATGCATCGAGGATGGCTAAGCGAGCGAGATGTTCGTTCCCAGCTCAATTCTTTTTTGTTGAGCGAGACGCCAATCACAAGATCTGGAATCAAATGTCTTTGATTCCAACCCCGACTCAAATCTAGGTTGCTCATTCACCTTTGTAGAATGGTATGCCTTCCTGGTATGAGACCTTTTCCGGGTATGATGCTATAAAGCTGGCTTCACAATTTATAAAGAATGGATACATGGAATGCAAAGGTGTTTTCAATATGGCCATTAAGAATAACAAAGGTAAGACTAAGCTTGTTACTCTAAAGATTACATCTACTTTGAGTCCTTGTTAGATAAGCATCAATATAGATTTTGAATGATGTTTGCTATCAATCTGATCCTAAGTGTGTTCTGTGGAAATTTTTTCCATGTATGGGGTAGTAATCTTAGGGTTGGATGCCAATTATAGATTGAAATCACCGAGATGATCTAGATTGGCATTATTTTATTGAAAGCATCATCCCAGAGGTCAAAGGAGATATTTCTACTATGTTCACTACTCTCCACAAAATCAATTGGTAAGATTTCCTTTTTGCAAGGCTTAATGGGCTTATAAACAAGGCTGTGATAAAAACCAAGTTCACTATAAGAGCCAGTTAAAGAAGATGCTTCTTCTTGCTAATATAGTCAACACTTAATCATCCCTTGATGAAGTGAAATCTCACTATGAATTTCATAATGAAGAACCGAACATGAAACATGAGAAGTTGTGGATGCTTAGCACATGCGCTATGGATCCTTCAATGAAGGTTCTCTGACTTGAACGTTGGAATTAACCTCTTGAACTTTGAATTCAACTTAGAAATTTTAAACCTAGATTTGGGTACATTCACAGTAACACGATCCAAGGAAATTGTAACCAGTGATTAATCTAACGGATTGTTAAGCAATAATCTTATCATATGAATTGATTATGCAATATAAATTAGTAACTACATATAATATATGTCATTATACAATATACTAAAGTTTGACGATGTTTGGGAAGTTATTGGTAGTCCAAAACGACTAAAATATAGTCATAACCAATCGTTGATAACGGCTAAAATGTGCTAAAATGTTCAAAATATGTCGCAAAATGTCCTTAAATTTTCTAATATCTACATAAATTGAACGTATTATTTTCTAAGCACTCATCAAGAGTCGTTATAATTGGGCGGGGTTGGCTCGTTTTATTGTGAATGTACTCATTTAGTCTTGGGGGAGTCACTGTCAAGAATTTAGATAACTATGAGAGAAAAAATATAGGGTGTCTTTTATTCATTTGAGATAAAAATTATAAATTTATAGAGGTAATATAGGGTGTTTTAAAACTATTTGGAGAATATTATGGGAATATTTAGAATATAACCTAAACTATACTATAAATAATAGGATATTCCAATTACTTCATAGCCCTCCATTAAAGAACCTTTGTACGCTCATATGTACCCAAAATTTACACTAAGTAACCTTCCTCGGGGAGTGCATTTCCTCTTATATTTTGCATGAATGTGCGTTCGGGACCTATTTGATGGAGGCTATTTACCTAGCAGAAAAGTTTATAAGGTATGGTATTTTTCAAAATAAAGGTAAATGCTTGTATTTTAATACACCCTATTAGTAATTATAATTTTTTGGAGGAATCATTTAAAAATACCCTATTTAACTTATACTCCGTTTTTTCCTTACACCCCAAGTAATCAATTCTTTTGACAATTCTTTTGACAATTCTTTCGACAATGCCTATCTTTTCTCGGAGCCCAACTGTTCGTTTTTTTACTTACACCCCATTTTTTCCCTCCCAACATGTAGGTAGAGAACATTAACTCCACATTGAATACGTTGGTTCAATGACGTTCAAGCCAATCAGCTTCCAAAATCATCCATCCAAGCATTTTCAGAAAGTTACCTCTTTTCATCCACCAGCATAGACCCTATTCTAAACCCGCTACCCTTAGTAATTTTTTTCATGCTATTTTTCATGTACTGACTAGATAAAAGAGGCCAATATATGTGATGGTATTTTACATGAAAACATGTTTCACCATTTTAAAAATCCCCTATGTTGTATATACATTTTTTTCAAAATTTATCTTCAATGAATATATTAAACCCTATTTTTTTATCGCACATTGTTTCTACGATTTTTGCCAGTGTTCCCCCTGAGTGATCTCCTCGAGGATTTAGTCATGACTTGTTCTTAGTCTCGCTTCAGGAAGATATTTATTGGTCTCGAAGTCCATACCTTTATTTCTCTGCAATGTGATTTGATACAATGATTGTAGAATTGAGCATTGAATAACTTATCATACACTATTATCATTTCATTTTTCCTTTTTACAATCTAGTTATCTCTTCTACAGTTGACTGTGGAAGTTGGATCAATCAATGGGCATTATTTGTGATCAAAAGGCCACCATCAATTACCACCTAGACGGTGGAGATCCGATCGCCATTATCTTTGACTACATCAAGCAGGTGCGAGTTTCCCTCTGGAACACTGCCTTCAGTGAGAATTTGCTATTGATAACGGCATCAACAAGAAGTATTAAATTGGTGAAGAGCATGACGGAGAAAGTGAGCCATCTTCGACGCAATCACCGCAACAAACTGATCTTGCATCATTTAGTGCTGCCAACTAGGACAATAGTGGAACCATTCTATGTACACACGTAGCAAATTTAGTCGGGTGTGGCGTGGAAGGTACTTCAATTCAAACAGCTAAGCGAGCTAGAGTTGATAGGAACTTGATGAATGCATTAAATAGACTTGTGGATTCTATTGCTGAGATTGAAAGACTAAAAAATTGAAGCGGTGTTGACGATGCATAAAGACAATTCAATTGAACGCCACAAGAATATGAAATTGGAACTTGAATTGTTCCCATTGCAATAGACTAGTGGCGAGAGGATGGCCGCTATGTTTGCAGGAATTGTTAAAAACATTCATGGTATTAAGACTTGTGTTTGGTTTAGAGTCATAGAGCTTTGGTTTATGATAGCTGGTTTAAAAAGAAATTACACCAGCTTGGTTTTTTTATGTAACCAGTCCATGCCTTAAATCTCTATGTGTTTCATAGTACTTAAATGAATTAAGGATAAAACCCCATTCTTTCTATACCAGTGCTTTTCAAAGAATTTGTCATTTTTAGGAATTATGTTCAAAATGAGTTTATTGATCTTATAGAAGGGGATTGATCTCAAATTCATGGTGCTCTTCTTTGATTTCCTGTGTATTAGTTGGTTATTGGATAATAGCACAATATTGGGTTGAAGGCTTTGAATGCTAAATGGAAAACACTTTGAAGGGTTTAATTTTTTGAATGTGGAATTTTGAATTGTGAATGGTGGATTGCTTTGATTGTTGAACTCTTTTTTTACCAGTATCCATTCCTCAAGAATCTCTTGACTTGCATTACAATGTGTTTTGAGTTTGGTAGTTGTGTAGGATTAGTACCATTATTCTAAAAATGTCACAGGTAATATAAAACATTCAATCCTTGGGAGGCTGTTCAAGTTGATAACAATGACATTTTTTTCTCATTACTCTATAACCACGGCTCATCACAAAATAAGAGAATTAAAAATTAAGTTGTGAAACTAGTGCAAAAATAATTATACATCCTTATGAAGCAGGATATAAAACATGTTTTTCAACAAAACGAAAGCACATTGTAATCATATAAAAGAAAGTGATAGCATATGTCCATATATAGAACACTAAAAACTCAAAGAGACTATACTGGAAAACCTAGGACCAAGAAACCTTACTCTACATTCCGCTAAAGCCATAATGAGAATATAACATCTTTCATTGCATCCCTTGCTACCTTTGCAACCACTTTTTCATGAAGAAGTTGAATCCTTCCCACATGGAATCCTATATGTAAATCATTACGAAGTGTAATGTCTACAAGAAGAGACACACGCTGACTATGAACCTCGCACTAGATGTGTAGAACATAATATGTTAAGGTCACCAAAGTAGCCTTCTCAACTAACATATTAAAGCTTTTTAGAATGTGCCAACGATTCTTTTTAGAATGTGCGAATTAATGTTCTAAAGGCTTGTTTAATTATTTCTCGTCTACCTTTAGCACATGAGTCAAACATATGCAATCTGCATAATGTATATAGTCAAAGTCCATGTTAAATATATGGAGTAAAAATGCATGAAAAATTAATCAAAATGTGAACTTCAGCTTAATTATACATGATTTTATCCACCATCATTGGATTTCTTGGTTTGAAGTTCTTTAACATGTATGATCCGCTAAGATAAGTTTTATCACTTATCACATACGGTCTAATCTCCATTCTATTAAAAAAAAAAACTGCTTTTGCTAAAATCTGTCTACTACTCAGCTAGGTAGATAGGAAGGATACGCAAATTGGCTTGCGTCATAAACACCTTCAGGCTAGCCTGTATAAACATTCTAGAACATTCTATTTGTATCGCAAATCGCTTGCAACACAATGCTATGGAATTTGTTTCTATTATAGAAATCTTGGGGCATAGGAGTGTATCGTCTGGTATGTTGACAGGTCAAATGAATATAGGAACCATTGATTGCACTAGCTATGTTTGATAATCTTGTAAGAATGTCCAGAATCTTGTAATAATGTCCAGAATTTTCTAAAATTCTTGAAGCCTATCGTCAGAGGATGTGTAGATGAACTAAAAGATTAAACCATCTTCATCAGTGTCTAAAGCATAACATACAATAAAAGTATATTAGCAAATAGTTGACTCTCCACATCCATAGAAGTTGTGCATCCTAGCACAACTTACACTATGAGCTAACCGGTACAAAATAAGCTCCACTTACTTTCTAACCAGAACGGAGGGCCTAACAAACATAGCAGTAATAGGATGAAAATAAAGTGACAACAAATCAATCAACGCCTCAAATGCTAAAAAGACCATACAATAAGCTTGTCAATACTTCAAATTAAGCATTTGCAGAGAAGTATGTCAAACATCGCCTTCTACAATGTCGTGGTGGATGTGTCGGCAAGGCTCAACCCATAACATGCGACGCGGAAAACGTTGCCTCCACGCTATCGCAACAAAAATCGGTTTGAGTATCCTCCTGCAATTTTGAAAGAAACATTTGGCAATACACGACGACATCTACAACCATGGAAGGTGAAAAGCACAACTAAAAATACAAACCACACTAGAATGAAGTGATTTGCCATTACTTCAAACTGGTTGCTACAAACAAAATAAATTAAAAAACGCACAAGATGAAGCATGAGAAAGAGAACATGGTTTCTAGTTTGAAAGAATTTTTTTCATCAGCTCATGGACCTTAGAAGCAGTTGGAGTGAGCTGCTAGAGTAGAACTAATGGCCAATGTGAACGGAGAGCGGTGGATAAGGTTACTCAATTTTTTATAATTAAAGAGGCGTGGTTGGGTGTTTGTTGGATGCTCATATACGTGGTTGCTACACCACGCTGCCCCTCCAATTCCCTTTTGTTGCATCACTTGTCTTGGTGCATGGCGAGGCAGAATAGTATGCATGTGCGTTTGCTCATAAAGATCCATATTATTGCCCTCCTCGTTTTGTATAGTGCAAGAGTAGTCAGACGCAGGGTAGCAATGGTGGTGGATGATTTGAGAAAGCATAAACTTATAAAGAAGATGTTTTTGGTTAGATATAGAAGGTTCTCAAGGAACAAGGTGTGGGAACATCGAGAACGTTGAGAAGAAGTGCTAGTGTGGAAAGAGTTGTAGATAGCACATTGAATTATGAGGATCATTGTTGATGAGGTCTTATTGGATACCTTAGGTGCATAGCAAGTTGGGCATTAAATATTTATAAAAAAAACATGTCAATTTTTTTCCAAAACCCAAATGCTATAAATAAATGGAATTAAAACCTAATAGTGTCAAAATCCTGCGAATTGATGCCACATGTGCTAAAATCTCCAAAGCAATCACACTTACAGCTCATATGTAATATTACACAACACACAAGTTCCACAAGTTGCATCACAAAATCAACAAGCAATAATCTTTGATTAGAAACGCTGCTTGTTATAAGGTACGAAAGCCTTGCAACTCCTAAATCTTCAGCAACTTATGAGGTGCACTTACAGCTCCAATTCAATTCACTCTTCACATAGTTTTGAGTCTAGTTGAGGAAAACCCTAAATCCGGTATGACTGTCATCTTGAAGCAAGCTAGGCACACACTTGGTAGTGAATGTTGAAATCAATCTACACACTACAGCTGCATACAAGGGTTATCCAACATCACAATGAACCTCAAACATGAATTTATGCTCGTCCTCAAGTATTGTGAGCCTTCGGTAAAAGTAGAAGTTTGCATTGTTACACATTGATTGTATCCTTTTCTTAAAGTCTTATTCCTTGTCATTTTTTTGCTCAACAAGAAACAAATCTCTCACCAAAGACACGTACAAGTGAATTGGAGACAAAGAGAGATCATGACAAGATAAGAGAAACATTAGCAACAACCTAAACCCTAAACTAATGTATAATGAAACTTCTACAAATTTTTATTACTAATTGGATGATTGTCCAAAATCTCTAAAGTTCAAAGGTAAAAAATGTTGAATATTTTTGTGTAATTTTTTTATTTTAATTATGAACATTGTTTACACATTTTAAATATTTGACAAAGGAGTGACAAATATGCTAAGCACCTACGGTTGTCTATGCCCTAGAGGACAGAGCCAACAAATAGTGGTCAAATAGTTAGTTACGTGGAGGTCTTTACTAGTACTCCCTCCGTCCCAAAATTATTGTCATACAAATTTTTTTGGTATTTCTTTGAGCCAATTTCATTGATCATATTATAAGAATCATGATTAAAAAAGGTTCCAAATTATGCCACTAGAATGATTGAAGAACATTGCATGTGTTCATTGCAACCTAAATGAAATTAGCCACAAGTATTTTTTGGCCTACTTTCAAACACGACTTTCAAACATGACAATACTTTTGGGACGGAGGGAGTTACGGAATAGCAAAACGGCCATAAAGTTAGGCTCTTGACTGTCGAACCGTCGAGACCTCACTTTTACAGCTCAATATGCACTTTAACGTCAATTTTCTCAGTTTTACAACACTTTTTCTCAGTTTTTACTGCTCTTTTTACAGTATCAGACCTTTTTACTGCTCTTTTTACAATAGTGCGTGGTCTCCTCCTCATCCTGAACTCTGCCCGTGGGCATGCTTCTTTTCCTCTCTCTGCCCGCGGTCACGATTTGTTTTTCCTCTCTCTGCCCGCAGTCACGATTTGTTTTTCCTCTCCCTGCCCGCGGTCACGATTTTTTTTTCCTCTGTGTGCCTCACCCTCAACCCCCTACTTTTTTTTTTGGCGCAGCTGCTTGAGCGCGTTCCAACTGCGATGTCGGTGAGTGTTGGGGTGAGCGGCGGCAGTTTAAGGTTTTTGAATTCGGAGGGAATTTTTGAATTTGAAGTTCTGTTTAGTTTTAATTTTGGAAGACACAAATATTGAAAGACACAAATATTGGAAAAATAGCGTGAGTCAGTCCAGGCACAATTACCTCTTCAAATGGAAGGGATCCTGGCTTTGTAATCAACTCCTGCTGAAGATTCTGCACACACGAACAGAAGTGGATGTTATTTGTTCGGATGTTTCATGGAATGTGTTGCTAGGGTTGCAAGATTCAGGGGTTTAGGGTCAATGAAGACAAGAGAGCGCTGAATAACTGGGCAAACTCGCTCCAGAACGAGATTTACAACATCAAGTTACGATGCTTATCCGACAACGCCTCGTTGCCGTGTGGATGGTACGGAGTAGAGTGTGGATACACGGACGGCTAGTTCCGAATCACGGTCATCGATTTCTCCAGTTTCAACCTCACAGGACCCACGCCCTCTGGCCTTGGGAACCTCACGGGTCTTCAATCCCTCACGCTGGCTAACAATAACTTCAGTGGAGCCATTCCTGCCGACCTCGGCAAATGTATCAACCTCAAGGTTCGTCCCCTACATGCTTTTGAGTACAGAAGCCCGAATGTTTGTTTGAGCAGTTTTGAGTAGACCCTATGCGAACTTAATTTTTTTTTGTGACCAGCACATGCAACGTTCTTCACTGATTCCGGTGATATAAATCATGGTCATATCTGAATAATATTTCTCACAATATGATTGATTGAATGTCATTTTACAACCATGAATCCTGTAGGGGTTAACCAGTAGAACCCCTTCAACTCCTAAAGATATAGAAGCGGCCACTTATAGCCATTTAGGCACATCTGAATCATCCACAACCCTAGTTTTGAAACTCATGTAAGATAAGTTGCAGACTACCAGCAAAATTGCAGACACAAGATGCAGACTACCAGCCAATGATAGATAATCTCCAAGTAAGTTTCTTGAGCCGTTTTTCATTCTGTTGCAGTGTGAGAGAGGTTTTTTCTGCAGTAAAAAAAATACTTAAATTTTTTTAGTGGACGTCTCGTAAGCAAGTATCTCTGTCGCTGTGGTTGCCTGGTGCAGATCTGACGATTCTCCTGCCTGCGAGTGTTGCCCGAGTCTCCCGACGCAGAGGTTGGCCTGGATCAGTGGCGGGGTTTCGTGATGCGAATTGCCTGCGCGAGAACAGGGGAGTGAGTGGAGAATGACGTTGGCGTCGAGGTGAGAGAGCCGGTCGTGGCGGGAGCCTGGACTAGGGAGAGAGAGATCGAGGAAAGTGAGTGAAAAGGCAGAAAAAATAACCGAGCGTGCACAGGGAGGTTGAGGAGTACCGCGGTAGCGGTGAAGTAATAGGCGATAAGTGACGGATTGGAGGTTTAAGCTTGGAGCGGTGGTTGATGCGTTGGAGCAGGACGTAGTAATGTAGGCCGTTATTTAGGACGGTCGACACCTGTTTGTTTGTTTTTTCTTTTGTTCGTGTGGCAATGTAACTACCCGCATTGTCCACATCTTGAGATGTCTCCTTTCTGTTCCTTGGCAATCTGCAATTCCTACACATTTCGGTGTCCGAGGGTAGATTCGAAGCCAAGTGCGCGCGGTTTGCTGGCGTATCCGGGTAATGCCACATTGCGGCTTAAGGAACTGTGGAATGCTGGCTTTGGAGGTGTGCTCACTCAGATCAGATCCAGTTACGGAGTATATTTGGCCAATGTAAGGGTAGCTTTCAGGAAATAGAAGTAAGATTGAGAATCTACAAGAGCTAAGAAGATGCCGATTGATATTTCCTCTATCGACGGCAATAGGATTTCGTCGAGACTGAACTTTTGAAGGACCAGCCTCGCTCAAATTTTGCTCCTGCTTCCCTATCTACTATACTCGCAGTTTTTGAGAACGAAGTACGTTGGCAAGGCTGCAGCATCGGAATCCAGGTTCTACGTCAGTTTAGGAGCTGCCTCGGATGGGAAGGATGTGGCCTTCATCTCCATTTCAGAACAGGTTTGCACTCTTGTCGCTTCAATTATGTTTCAATCAATCGAGGGTTAGATCAATCGCCTTCCTTGAGAGCGGAAGGCAGACGGTGTGCGGCGCTAGGGACTGCAAGCGCCGCGCCTGGGCATTGACCTTTTGGATGCTATATCCTATTTTCCACTATCATATCAATCTAATAACTAACATACAGGAAAATCAGTGCAGTCAGTTGTATAAGCTGCGTTGTCGATTGCTGGTGATTATTCTTCTTTAGTCTTTTTTATGAAAATATGAAAATAATTTGAAAAATCGGCGGCTTCTAGCTTAGAGGATCGGAGCTGGGGTTTCTATATGAAATCCCGATTTCGCGTCTCCTTGTAGTGACTCCTTTCTGCATTGTTCTTACGGACGTATCAGTGATCGATTGCAAGTAGAGTCCATGTACTTCGAATTGAACAGGACATCACATATCATTTTTTCTATCGATTGTTACTGAACGTTTTCGAGCTCAGAATTTAATTTCTTGCTGGCACTCTCATGCAGGCAGACGTCTGTGATGCTCCAATGAAGCGGACAATCTCACGTTAGTGGCTTAATAGGGCATGGATTCCAAAATTTAGAAAGTTGTATAACGCTTCTCAGCGTCGACATGAGAGTTTACAGCTCCACTGTATAGTTTTCTGAGACAGAGTGACAAGAACACAGAAGTTGCTTGCAAAAACGCAGTCCAAAGAAACCGAATGTGGAGTATTCGAGCGTTCTCTGTAACAACGGTCGCCTGCTGGTGAAGGATAGTTTGTGAGAATCTGTAGTATCCTATGGACCAGAATCTGCTGGAAGTTGATCGTTAGCAGAAGTGGCATGTGTCAAACAATGATGCGGAGTATACAGCCGCCTGAATCCAAGCAAGCTACCACCCTACCGGTATTTTGTTGTCTCCTAGTTCTGCTTCCTCCCGTAAATAGAGTGCTCTTAGAGATTACGTCATCAATTTCTCCAGAATTAATACTTATCCCCCTTTTTTATGGAACTCACTCCAGGTAGCGGTGAGATGCCGCCCATTAACTGTCAAGGAGAGACTTAAGAGTCGTGATATTCTCCGGGTTATCGATGACAAGGTCAGTTAGCAATTTTGATAAGCACCCTTCAGAATACAGATGAATGGCGGTCAAATTATGTAGTTATGCATGGATTTCTTTACTGACTTACAGTTTACTAAGTTATTGCAATCGCCTAAGCTGCTATATAAACTACTGACTCTTTCTCATTCACAGGTGGTAGTGGTGCTGGATCTAGACACAAGCAAGGACTATCTTGATCGTGTGCAGAATCGAAGCAAAGAAAAGAAGTATGCATATGATGTTGCTTTCGGTGCAGAGGCGAAAAATGTGGTAATGTGTTCACTGCTAAGTTCCTTTCATCTTAGCACTTCACTTCTATGATAGGATTTTCTTTCCTACTCTTACCAAGATGGGTCTTGTACACTTGTCTTGGCTTGTAGATTGCTGAAAATATAACCGGAGCGCATTGGGAAGTTAAATCGGCAAGGACATTAATGTGACACAAGAATGTCTTGTGCCTTATTGGCAGGATGTTTACAATGTCACAGCAAGTGCAATTGTTGAAGGGGTGGTCCGGGGCCTTAATGCTACTATTTTTGCTTATGGGGCCACTGGAAGGTAAATTATGCTTAAAATGCTTCCTTAGAGCGTACTGTCCAGGATTCGATTGAAAATATATAGATGTACTACAGAATGTCAGATATCGTAAAAATTCAAGCTGATATTTTTGTACTGTAGTTTCTCTTTACGATGCTGTGTCAAGCAGTCGGTCTCACGCCCATTTTCATTGCGTTGTCAACGTGAGGTAACGTGCGATTTGAGGGTCTGCACATATTTCATTATTATTTCAGTTTGATATTAGTTGACAGTTTTTGCATGAATGCTGAATCAATTTTGCGTCTCACAACAGCGGGAAGACACACACGATGGCGGGTATGCCAGAGGACCCAAGTCTTATGGTCCTAAGCCTCCAGTCCATATTCGCTCTCATCTCCAAACAGGAAGCTGATTACGAATTTGAGGTCACTTGCTCCTACCTTGAAGTCTACAACGAGGTGAGTTCATTTGTAGGAGTCAATCTGGGACCTAACCATTTTTTTACTCGTTTTTACAATATTCTGTAGTCATAACTGGAGTGCCTGTTCTTAAATTTCTGAACACGATTTTATCTGGATTGCAGGTCATTTATGACTTACTTGAAAGATCATCTGGGCACCTAGAGCTCCAGAAAGATCCCGATCAGGGTATAACTGTGGCTGGCCTCAAACGCATAAAGGTGATTTTGTGGTTTCAATTCAAGGTTTCTATCCGTCTTTTTTTTGAATCAAGAATGCTGGTCTTCAATAGCGTGATGATAACATTAATACATTCTGATTGGCATAAATTTGGTTGCTATATTACCAGGTCAGCTCTGCGGAGAAGATATTGGAACTCCTAACTCAGGGCAATAATCGGCGAAAAACTGAAAGCACTGATGCTAATGCAACATCATCACGGTACGTAGTGACCTATTTGCAGTCAGCCATTCCTTGCTCCTTCGAGCATTTCTATGGTGAAGATGATGAGTAGGTCCTTCGTATAACCTAGGCAGAGGTTCTCTTCTATTCAGTTCACAAATGCTCTTCCCGTACTGAGTTCCTTCAGTCGTTGAGATGAAAGTATCGATCAATTCATTTCTTCTCTTCATTTGCATTGTAGGTCTCATGCCGTATTGGAGATCATGGTCAAGATAAAGCAGCGTAATCATTATCGAGCGCAAACGCTTCGAGGAAAGCTTGCGTTGGTGGACTTGGCTGGCAGGTTCGAAACTCTTCTCTGTTTGCGTTTAAGTGCTTGATTTTATATCACTACATAGGCTTTTCAGTGGAGGCTCAGGCCCCAGTATGTTCATTGTTATTGATAATATTTTCGCATTTACAATACACACTTGATTGCTGCTGACCCAATTTCTTTGGGTACAGTGAAAGAATTTCAGAGACGAATAATGCTGGACAAATATTACCAGATGGTGCAAATATCAACCGCTCC
The DNA here is from genome assembly GCA_022496805.1 of Pohlia nutans. Lineage (NCBI taxonomy): Eukaryota > Viridiplantae > Streptophyta > Bryopsida > Bryales > Mniaceae > Pohlia > Pohlia nutans. Next base: position 2,652,021 of record CM040106.1, on the reverse strand, counting down.
CTGCTTGCTTTAGCTAACTGCATCAATGCCCTTGGGAAGCAACAAAAGAAAGGTTTAGCCTATGTCCCGTACCGAAACAGGTACATTGCATTGAATCCATGTCCGGAAGCTCACATTGCTGTCCCTGACTTAGTATTAAGTGCATAGCCAATGTAAACATGAGAACGGTATCTCAAAAAGTCTGCCCTACTGGACTAGTAGAGTCCGATCTGAAAATTCCAAATCAAACATTTAAATAAAATTTTAGAATTTTTTAAGCCAATTTAACAAACTTTCCTATGTCTTCAAAGACAGTCAAAAAAATATCCAAAAACACAGCAATTTCATCTTTTCACTTCAAACGCTATAATCTTGCAATTTGTGCGGTCAAATTCTATGAAAATTTTACCATGCACTCTCTTGGTGATCTATAACAAGATCCTATGGTTAAAGTTGAAAAATAATAATTTTTGAGGTTTATTTTAAGCCCTGCCTACATTGCCCATTCTCCCCAAAGAAGTGCTTTTTGCTCCATAACTTCCACTTACAAAGTTGGAATCAAAAAAAACTTAGATCCATAGTTTTGTATTGATATACAGAATTCACATGATTTATTTCAAAAAATAAAAATAAAAATTGACACCATGGGAACGTACCCAAACATTGAAATGTCCTAGTTAGGACACTGGGTCCTTTAGTGGTTAAAACCCTAAAACATGCAAGATTGACAGATAGAGTTGAGAAATGTTAAAAAAAATCTCCGGCTCGATTTTAGATCCTACAGCAACAAGACGAATGGATGGAGAACGTGTTTGTGTACAAATAATAAGCATATAGCAAACTTTCAAGTCTGTCTTCGCAACTGAAGAGCCATGACATTTTCAGTAAATTCAATAAGATAATTTGGCTAGGGTTACATAGGAAAACGAGTTCCCTAGTGATAATGCAGCCTAGGTGAAGGATGCCAAAGACAATCAAAACATAGTTTCTCCATAAATAATCTCTTCTAAACCTTCTTAACATTCCAAAAAACAACTAGTCAATGCATAACGTTAATGCTCACCTCAAAAATTTACGTATTTGAACAAACTCCTGCTTCAAACTAGGTCTCTACCAAAATCTTCAGCGCCACTTCACTCAACTCTGAATTCTCGAAGACATTGAGTACATTGAAATGCACCTGACGGGAAAGTACTTCATGACAGTACATAGACAGATTTTAATGAAATATGAATTGGTCAACAGCATTCGGTGCCAAATCCAAACTATCCAACCAGAACCTAAAGGCTAGATTTCTTAGATTTTCCAAAAGAGGTGGCAACTCCGCTAAAGTATGTGGGAGATCCGGAAGTGCATCACCATGTCGCCAATTGTGACCACCTGGACCAGGGTCTTGCGAGCGAATGTCATCATCGTTTAATGTGCCATGAGGATCTTCCGCAAGATGATCACTCCATCCATGAGAACGTTCTAATGCCCGGAAATAACGTTGAAGAACATGTGACTCTCGAAAGTGATCATTTTCGTTGATCCGCCTAACTCGATGGAGATTCCAAACTCTAACATATTCAGATACCGCAGCTTGAACCTCCGGAACAAATACAAACAAAAACGACTTCCTTTGCAAAGGGTCAACGATGTTCAGTCTCCCAGCTCGTTCCATTGCTTGAAAAGAATTTTTGAAATAAAATATACACCTCTCCCACAAATGCCTCTACCAATGTTCGATCCGCTGCATAATTAGAGAAAACAAAGATGTGAAAAAAATAGTTAACATTGTGGAAAAAATTCAACAATGACCAAAAGGCAAGCTACAAACCTAGCTGGTTTAGGGTAACTTCAAACGAAAATCATGTTTAATTAGCCATCACCAAGTACATACCTGGTTGTGTACAGAGGACCCTGTTAGAAAAGCATTTTGCACATTCGCATGTGCCTATTCAATATGGTTTCTAATGAGTGTATGTTCTCCAGCATAATCCGATCTGATTCTCAAAGGCGCTCCATACTTCCTAATTGCCTCTTCATACGCTGAAAGAAAGTAAATTAAAAATAAATTCAATCTCAAATTTTTTTACCAAACCCAAACATTAAAACAAATAAAGTTTAAATAACAAAATAGTGAATACGCTAGAAATTGCCCATGGTTGATGCTCCATGGAGAACAAGATGACGAACTAGAGTATATTGTAGAAGCCGTCTTATCTGTAGCAATTTTGGCATAAACAACAAAATGCGAGGCGCCATCAATCCCAGCATGAACCTGAATTCCAAACATGCATAGCTTGTCGTAGGCTGCACAAAAGCACAATGACCAACTGAAATAAAATAAAATAAACTCAATGTTTAACTAGAAAAAACCACGACAAACGGTTTGAACAAAAACGAGAAATGCAACAAAATAATTATTTGGGCCTTCGATACTCACAACCAATGTGCCAAAGTGCCATGGGCATTGTGACGTTGTATTGAGCCCGTATTAAACGTCTCTCTGTTCTTCGACGTGCTCGATGATATGCAGAAATAACATCTAGAGCTTCTGCTACTTTACGTTCTGGGATTCGTAAATTGAATGTTGCAAGAGCAGCCCGGACTTGCCTTATTCCCCACTGCAATCCATGTTCATGAATGGGAAGCAATTCTTCAATCTTATTGCATATTTCCCTTAAAGAGAGTTTGTGATATACCGTAAACGTGTAACTTAATTCTCTTGTCAAAAATCTTTTCAATTGACGGACATCATGAAAATTCAAAGAGCGTGCAATGTTTTTCAATCGCACTCCTTCCTGCAACATAGACTCCACATATTCAACTAGTCCTATGGGATCTCTTCCACTCCAATCTATTTCTGCAGCATACACAAAACTCAAGAGACATAACTTAATTGCATAATAATAAAGAGTTTAATCAAAGCTTAAAGATGTATCATTTGTAACATTAGACATAGCTTAATTACATGACAATAAAGAGTTCAATCAAAGCTTAAAGATGTGTCATTTGTTAGCTTAGTTAAATCCACCAAATTAAGTTTGCAATCTGCCTAAAAATGCGGCTAATTCACTCCTATTCACAACAGTTAAACCACATACTCAATAACAACCATAACTGGCTCCAAAGTTTTTAGAGTGCTTTTACTTCAATTAAGACCAATATTGCATTATGTGAGAGTCCTAACTACATATGATAATGTCAACACTGACTCTAGAAAAACCGTACGTACCAAGAGAAGATCACCACTATGACAATGACACATACTCAATAAAGTCCTCCACAACACTCCAGTGCAACTTTGATTGCAAAACTTGGATGTTATCAAGACATAGCTCGATGTTACCCTTATCAAACGCCCTGTCAATCTATTTCAAAGTACCCATTACTCTTTCTAAAAGGGATCGGGGATTTTGATACTCACTTATACACTGTTGACATACTCATTTACAATGCCGTTGCGATTAAACCCTAACTAAGAGTATAAAGGACGCACTCCGGTACCACCCTTGGCATTACAAGATTAACTAAACCGTGCATTCATCTCTTGGCAGTATTCATTTAGACCAATCACTTGAAGCACAATCACGTGAATCACAGTCATACTATCACATCAAGTACAAAAATCAGCAACAATAAAAAATTTGCAAGAGCTTCGGACGGAGCTAGAGAAATTGAGAATTAAGCACTCAAGTAGGCCCTGGATGGATTGGCCCCCACGTTAATCCCCTATGGACTGAAAACAGGTGGTACGGAGAAGGTTAATCCACCCCGGTTTTTCCTTGGTTAACTCACCCTTAATTCTTGATTAGGGTTTATGGTTCTCTGCTGCTCTCTCTTCTTCTCGCTCTCTGTTCTGTGGCCTCACTCACATGAAGAAAACCAGCTCCGCCACCCGCCACCCGCCATGGCACGTGGCGCTCTAGCAGTGGCCGGAGGATCGGTGGCTTGTGGCGGAGTTGCTCGCCTCTGCACATACCAGCGCGGCCTCTAACGCCAGAAGCTACGCCAGGTAAATGGGGAGGCAACTAAACCGGAATAACTCGAACAAAAAATTCCCCTTTCACATTGGCCCTACACCGGCGCTCTTGCTTGGCGCTCTCGCTCGTCCACGAAATTGCTTGGCAGCTGCGCTGGCCCGTAACTTCCCGCAGTAAAAACGTCAGCGACCAGTAAAATCGGCAGCCCGTGGTAACTTCCGGCAGGTAAACGGGGAGGCTCGGCGGTGTGGCGTTGCTCTTCGAGGGCGGGAGAAGTCCGCTGGCACTTTGGACAGAGTTAGATGACTCTCGTCGGTGGCCGCCGGCGTCCGCCATGTTTCTGGTGCATGTGCGTGAGGCCAAACTCGACGTCAACCACATTTTTTTAACACAGCAGCTCTGGCTTTTCCCGCTCCTGCCCTCCCTCGCCTCATTTGAACTGCACCGGCTTTGGAGACTGAAATTCTCTTGGTAAACATTATTATTATTTTTTATTTTATTTTTATTTTTATTTTTTTTATTATTGTTATTTTTTCTTCTACAGAAACAAGCCATTGAAAAACGGTCCATCCTAATAGTACCATGTACGCCATTTAACGTAGGATGTCCTAAAACCACAAACTTGATAAATATGGCCTCGATTTACAAGGTATTTATGAGGAAAAAATTCCCATCATTTGGAAGAAGATTTCTTAAAGAATGCACAAATTTTCACAATTTAATTCCCAATATTCAAATTGATAAAAAAATTCAAAGTGAAAAGAACTTTGTCACCCAAATCAGGCCTTTAGGTTTCCCATTGCTCATACCATGTGGTACTAATTTTCACTCATAATGATACCCAAAGCCACCAACTATGTTTTGACAATGCTTAACATGCCATTCATTTACTTGAATAGTGAAATTGACGGTTCTGAGTCTCAACTATGGTGTCCCCAAGAAAATCCTTCATGTCATATTTAAGGGAGGTGGTGATTTTAGGACATCCTACCTTAGAGTATCTCTCTAATTGTGTCCCCATTTGAAACGGACAAGACTCATTTTTGAAGTATACAACATAGGAAAAATATTGCAACAAAAATAATGCCAAAAACTGGACAACTATTTTCAAACAGAGGAATTGATAAATAACGTACTTGTGCATACATTGAGCATGTAACTTATTCATTCCTTAGCTTTCAACAAAGCTAATTAAAGAATGAAGAGAGCATGAACAAGTTCCAGTATTTACAAGTGAGAATAATGTCACATTTGTCTAGCGTGATAACGGTACTAATGTAAATAATAAGAACTGGGACACTGAAAATCATGTCATTTGTACAGTATGGACCTTCAAAATAAGATATATTGATTTTTTAGAAAACAACAGAATTGGTGTATGTCAAGTTTCATTCCTACTTCAAAAAGTGAGATCTTAAAAAAAAAATCAAAATCAGAAGAATCAAATAATGGAAATTATACCATCTCCTAATGCATATTATTCCAAATTTGTTACAAAATTTTTAATAAAAATTTGTTAATTTGGGATTTTAAAGTGAATTTTAAAAGAAAACCTTGAATATTTAATTAAAATTTATTGATAAAAAATATGATAAATCTAACCATAAAGATTTGATCTACGCATTGTGATTTACAACTTTTCTTTGTATGTCAACTCCATTTTTGTGATTCATCAAACATTTTATAACACATCTTTGAAATCGGTGGTGGATCTTGACGTTAAAGGGTTAATATATGGATATATAGTTTTGTAAGACCTTGCTATCTCTGTCCTAGAGGCATAAATAGAACATCTTCAATGGCTTTAATCTATTGTATGCTAGTTTTTATAGGTCACTTTTCAAATAAGAAGTTTCATGTGAATCAATCCAAGAGATATGGGGTTAACCCCTAAATGTCCCGTGGGGATAGTAGATACGTGGCTGTATAATTGGAATTTGCTACCAACAAGAAGCTCTAAATTGGGATCTCAACAGCTCACTAAAAACGCACTGATGTAAATTTTAGCTTTTGTGTTGAATTCAAACCTGTAAAAGGTCTGGATCTATTCTAAATACTAGAAAAATACACCGTTTTCTATTGGCGGCAAAGGCACTTTCAATTGTTTAGGGGTTAAAAGAAAAATTATTATTAGTTTTGCTTTATGATTTATCATTCCACGTTAACCCCTAAAGGACCAAGTGTCCGAACTAGGACATTTCAATGTTCAGGTAGGTTCCCATGATGTCAATTTTTATTTTTATTTTTGAAATAAATCATGTAAATTTGGTATGTCAATACAAAAATGGAAATCTAATTATTTTTTGATTCCAACTTTTTAAGTGAAAGCTATGGAAAAAAAGGGTTTTTTTGGGGAGAATGGGCAGTGCGGGCAGGGCTCAAAATAAACCTCAAAAATTTATTATTTTTCAACTTTAACTATAGGATCTTGTTAAAGATTACCAAGAGAGTGCATGGTAAAATTTTCATAGAATTTGACTGTAAAGATTGCAAGATTATAGCGTTTGAAGTGAAAAAGATGAAATTGCTATGTTTTTGGCTATTTTTTGACCGTCTTTGAAGACATTGGAAAATTTGTTAAATTGGTTAAAAAAATTTAAAATTTTATTTGAATCTTTGATTTGGTAGTTTCTATGAAGAGGAAAAAAAATATCCACAAGAAAATGAATAGAAATAGGTGAAAATGAGGCTCAAAAACAGGAATAACCGCGGTCCTTTAGGGGTTAAGAAAAATTATTACCTAATTGGGTTGTCGGTGATGGTGGAGCTATGATGTTATGTTTTGTGTGTTTCTTGGAACAAAAAATAATAATAATAATAATAATAATATATATATATATATATGTGTGTGTGTGTTGTGATTGAAAGATTCCACCTGAAATATTCCCACCGGATTCTGACAAGCACAAAATCCCTATGTTCTCGTTGTGGCTCAAGTTTTGAAGATTCCTGCAGAAACGTTGATGTAGCGCGGAGAAAGACAACGTGAATCGCATCCCTCTCATATTTGTTATCTCATCTGTTATTTGTTCTTAGCGCATATTAGTTTTCTCATATCACATTCGTTCCCTTCGACGGTATTGAGTTTTTCTTTTGGAGCTACTGTGCGTTAAGTTTGTAATGATATGCTCAAATGGTGCCTTTGATATTCAAGTATCTAAATAACGTTGTTACTTGCTTGCAACATTTGCCAGGTGATAAATTAATTTCAAAAAAAGGAACTTCACATAAGACCCACTCATATAATGCTTGTATTTGGGTCACTTAGATAATTGTACCTAAATAATTTATTCCAAGTGCATAATGGACCATGTCTCAACTTTTCAATATACTTAAACCAAAGGGCCTCAATTCACTTATACCTCCTTTGTTCAAGGGTAGCACCCCTCTTTCAATGCTTTCATCCAAAAACAATGTACCACTTGTGTCTTTGGGTTGAAGTCCAAGTTTGTTGGTGTAAACTAGCTTTTTCAATATATTATTGATATGATAGTTCCAAATTTACAACTTCTAGTCTAGTTCAAATACTCCCAAACCACAATCAAATGTACAACTACCCTAGTTCAAATACTCCCACCTACAATCAAACATACAACTGCCCTAATCCAAATACTCTCAACCCACAATCAAATATACAACTACCCCAACTCATATACTTCCAACCCAGAAGCTAATGAGTAAATGACTTTCCGTTTCATGGTTGCTAAATCTTTGTATAGAGGAAGGTAGAGCGTGTTAAAACAAACCTGTGAAGTAACACACAGCTCATCCTCTCGGTCTAACATATCCGCGTGAATTTTGTCCTGGCCGAAGTATTCTTGACTAGTTATGAAGGCCACCAATCTCGATCTATCCGCGTATGAAAACTAATTTACCAATGCAACAAACATGTCCTTTTGTTGGTTTGACAACCTAGGGCTAAATGACATGGCTGCAAGCAAATCGTGAGCGTCCACACTAGAAGCGCCAGAGCAAACAGTTTGAAGTATGACCACAGTGATCAACTTCAAGCCATCACTAATGGTCTTGAACTCCTCAACAGTTGCCAACTCTTTAATCTCTTCCGCAGCATGGTTAAAACCAGCTTTGAGAGCCTCTGCAACAACATAACGACCACCAAATAGGTTGAACCATATCAAACTTCCAATTTTGAGCTCAACCTGTTCCCTCCAGTTGGACTCCTCAAGAACAAAGTTTGAAAACACACCGCCAAACTCCTCAGCGTAGTCTGCGGTGCCATAGATTGCAATCAACTCTTGGGCCGCTGAGAAGGATGAACGCAAAGCATTCAATCCACTCCATTTTGATGGCCAACCTGCCTTAAAGTCTTGTTCCAACACTACTTTGAGCTTGGGATCCATGCCACTGGATAAATCCATGCTTTCTGGGACCTCATTTGTTAGCATTAGAAAAGTTGCAAATGTGAATGGTCTTGAAACCTCAATGCCATTTACAACCGCTTGCCACAATAAATAACCAATTCTTTTTGCACAATCAATGGATGCATCCGCATACAATTCATCGTTGTGCAAAGGATGGAGTATGTTGCCGTGGCCCCCATCAGCGAAATTGAATGCGGAGTTGTAATTCTGTAATGTTAAAAAAGAAAAAAATTAATTAACCAAAACAAATAGAGTGAATTAAAAAAAAACAATTACTTATCGGAGAGAAGATAAGACATGAAAGATATATCACTTACCAACAAAGAATATGAAAATTTTAAAATTGGGTCTAAATACTAACAAAGGGTAAATATTATAATTGCCTCCACGCCTTGGATAGCCAAGAGCACGTTAAGCCACAAACATCGAGTGTTTCCGACTCAACCATGTTAAGAAAAATTTGTACTCCACTCTCCAGCGGCAAAAACCATGTGATCCACCCTTGATGGACTCCCATCTGTTGTACAAAGCAATGTACTCCTGCCCATCTTGGACCTATACAAAGCAATGAACCATTTCAATTTGAACCATTTCAATATTAATGTTTAAACCCTAAACCTCCTCACCCCTCTCTAGATTTGGAAAATTGCAAAAAACATTATAAAATGAAACTAACAGGGATATTTTGAACTTGGTATATGAACAAAAATTGTATGCTATGAATTTTAGGTTCCATCCATATTGTTGGATCCATTATTGCTTTCACCAATATTTTTGATTGAAATTTGACATTTAAAATTCAAAATTATGGTTTAATTTGACAACAAATAAGATATTGAAAATTTTTGTTTGAGATTTGTTGTGATGGGTTGAAATGCAATACTCTAAGTATAATGATTTTTGGAGATTTTTGATTGCTTAATTTTATGAGTTGATTTTGTTGAAGAGAACTTTTGAACTAAAACCTTAGAAATTTGTGGTGAAAAAATGCAATATGAAATGAGGCACATAAATTTCACAAATCACCCTCTTTCTAACCTATTCACACATGCATGAAGCTAACTTCCCATAAAATCAATAGTTAAAAATCTTCAATACAAAAAGTGCATGACTCATGAGAAAACAGGGTTTGATTCTATACATCATTTAGAAAATGGATGTTTTGATAGTTAGGGGTTAATAATAAGCATTGAAACAATTCATTATTTCTATCATAATATATACTATAAAAGTAGTTGGGATGCACTGACCTCAACACTTGCATGGTTGTACTTGGCAATGAATCTCTTGTAACCAGAGCAAACCTTCTCTGACAGAAAATACCTCTTGTAGTCACGAGCCGCCTTGTCCATGCTTTCCCTTTCCAAAACAATGTTGTCTTCTTCGGTTACTTGGGCATCATCAGCTACAATGCACATTGATTGCAACAAAGGAGCCAAGAATTTGGAAAAGCATGGTTGAGTAAGAATACTCTCCAAGGAACCAAAGTTGGGAACTTGTGCATTGCGATTTGACAACCCTCCCATTCCAAAATCCGCTAACACTTGTTGTGCCATCGGAAAACCAAGAATATTCTCATCTGTTGATGCAAGCAGGGATTCCCAACCATCCCATTCCCTCCAGTAAATGCATGCATTGCTATCAAACTCCCTGCGTACGTCCAATGTAGAAAACATTTTTAATGTTGGGTGTTGCACTAGTTTATAAAGGTCAACTTCCGAGCATGTGTTTCCAATGCCTCTCCATAACTTCCGACGACGATCGAGCACATCAAAAATGCTCTTCAACCTTCTGTCCCCCAAGAGGTTGATTACCGATAATTCTTGCCATGCACCCCAGAACGTGATACTTTTCTTTGTATCGCTTTCTTCGTCAAATACTCCATCATCCTTTGCTATGGGAAGCATTGGATTTATCAAGGAACAATAGTGCATGTGGCACCTTTCCCACTCTTTTGATAAAGAGTTCAATTGTGAATCCACAATACCGACATCAAAAGTTGCAACGAAATGTTGACTTTGCATTGGAGTAGCAATTGATGACCGCGGTACAGTAGTGCTAGGACCTACCCCTAAAGAGGGATTTTGATATCTTCCTGATCCTAATAATGGTGACGCATCATCTAAAGGAATACCATCTTGCATGTTTGTACGCAAAGATGAAAGTTGTCCACTGGACGGCCCTTGCATCCTAGTAAAGGTGCTGGCATCATTGGAATAGCCATCCACAATGCCTTCATTGGATGGTGGAACTTGTCGTGATGTTACTTGCTCCCTACTCCCATCAATGCCTCTACTAGATGATGGATACAAGCTAGAATGTCTCTGAATTCCACTAATGCTTGTACCTGCAAGAGGAACTGAACTAGAAAGAACTTGTATCCTTGGCCCCCGTTGATCAGATGCTTTTTGGGAACTACCGATGCCATTAGATTCCTGAACCCAAGATGTTTCGTTGTTGCCTTGTTGCGAAAGAATACTTGACCATGCAACGTATCCTCGACCCACAGAGGGTGGCAATAGTGAAGGCTCTGGACAATATACAAGGTACATAGCACTAGAGATGCTCCCTGACACTCTAGAAGGAGAGGGACAAAAAGGCTCTAGCCTAAACCCTCGATTGGAACCAGTCCCTAGGGGAACCCGTGATTGTTTGGAAAAAAACCACTCAATAGCAACTGTGTGTGTAAAAACTAAGGATCTCTAGAAAATGCTAAAGCCGCATAATATTGCCCCGTGCCTTGTACAAAAGGGGTTGGAAAACGAGCATTGCCCCATGGGAAAGTAGCTGGGATGGAGGCAACAATAGCTCTTGCATTGCTAATTCATCTTGGTAGCACTGGAATAGAAATACCTTGCTCATCCACAAATCTAGCTGTTTGATGAGGAAATGGGTAAATTCTCCTTACCGCCATCCTTGGTGTAGAATTGGTAGATGCACTTCCCTGTGAATTTTCCAAGGCCATCCTTTGTACAACACACCCGCTTCTTTGTGTTGGCCTTCGACCCCTTTCGCTACTTGGAACTCTACTCGACCTCCTTCTTCTCCCCAGCAGTGTCTCAGAGAACCCTTGGAGATTTGTCATAGTGGCTGGAAAAACCGTAGCTCTCGGAAGTTGTCGACCTTGGAGCTCCTCATCAAGCTCAAACTCACGCTCAAACCCATCGTGACTGTCTCCAGAATCCATTGAAGAAACACACAGTCCAAAAACACATAGATGTACAAACACACAAATGCAGATACACACGGTTGGTTGGCGAATGCCTTGTGAAAAAACAGCAACCGACAGGAAGAAAAAAATTTGGTTGACGTCGAGTTTGCATGCGGTATGCATGCTCACATCCCTCAAACACCAAATGGCTCAAATACCCCCAGTTCACCTGAGTCCTCGACCATGTCCGCTAAATCCACATGCTCGCAGATTCCAAGCTGGCATGCATGGATTGGAGGTGGACCAGAGGTGGGGCGGGCACCCCTCGTGTCTAGTCATGCAACCAAACTTTAGGTTGCAGGAACTGTCTTGGAGAAGCCCAAGGAACGACCTGGCTTCATATAGGACTCACCCAAAACCACAAAGGGAAATTGGAGACCCAATTTAAAATGCCAAATTCAATCCATCGTATTGTGAAAATAATTAGTTAGATGGGACCAAATTTTATACCACCAAATTCAGAGAAGAGAATTGCATATTTTGATAAACATTAAAAAAAACACAAAAGAACCTTAGAGCAACAGCAACACACATTGTTCCATTTGGAAATTAAACATAAAAGTGTGTTGAGGATCACTAGAATTATTTGGAAAAATCACTAGAATAATTTAGAGAATCACTAGAATTATTTAGAAAAATACAGTGAGTGTAATTGCAATGAAATGTAGCTCAAAACTTGATCCACAAGGCTTGAAGATGCAATACAATGCACAACATCTTGAAATTTTAAAATTTGAAAACTAAAAACTAGAATCAATAATTTGCATTTATAAAAGTTCCTATTGAATGTTTAAATTAATGCCTATTTTTGGACATAGATAAGTCACTGCCACTTATGAAAGTCCCAGTCATTATGTGTGAGTTTATTCTTGAATGTGGATGTTAACTCCTAAAGGTTGGGCCTATGACCATAGAATCATGCTTCATCTGCCACACTCAATTTTGCAACTAAAAATAACACAAGTATTCAATTTTATATTTTTAGTAGATGAAGCCACATTTCTACTACAAATCATGAATTTTTCATAAATTTTGGTGAAAATTTGAAATTACTATGAATTTTTGAAGTGATTGTAAAGAAAATTCTTATCAATTACAAAATGTTTTAGAAAATTCCAATTTTTCTACCAATGATGTAAATTACAATGAGGAAAAGTCTAGTTAACTCCTAACTGCCTGGGAGACCAAAAAATGGTTTACGAATGAAATCCCCATTTCAATTCCAAGTATTGTGTGGATGATTTGCATCCAATTCTTTATGTGAAGGGCTTTGCTTGGTGATGCCACTCTTTCAAGTTAAATTCAAATCATTCAAGCGATTTTTAGATTTTACATAAGGTTCCAACTACAAAAGAGTCGTAAAAACGGTTCACTGTGTAGTGTATTTTGAATTTTTTCGCTTGTTCTATTTAAATTAAATTTAGGCCATCAAAATGAGTTCCATTGCATTTGAGCTTAACAAACAAAATGAAGCTTGCCAACTCTAGTTTCTACCCCACTTTGAATTTTTAGAAAAATTTGAAATTTGAATTTTATAATTGTAGTTGCAAGTTCGGTAGGTATGACCAAAGTGTAGAAACTTTCTGAATTTAGATACTCGGATGATTTTCATCAACTAAACTTTTCTTCATTGTAATTTACACCTTAGGTAAAAAAATCGGAATTTTCTAGTACATTTTGTAATTGATATAGATTTTCTTTACAGTCACTTCATAAAACCATGGTAATTTCAAAATTTCACCAAAATTTATGAAAAATTCATGATTTGTAGTAGACATGTGACATCATCTACTGAATATATAAATATAAGTTTTTGTATTATTTTTAGTAGCAAAATTGAGTGTGACAGGTAAAGCATTATTCCATGGTCATAGGCCCAGTCATTTAGGGGTTAATGAAAAATCATCAGTGTATCTAAATTTAGAATTTTTTGCTACACCTTCGTGATACCTACTAAACTAGTAACTACAATAGAACACTCAATTTTCAAAATTTTCCAAAAATTCAAAGTAAAGTAGAAATTAGATCTGATAAGTTTCATTTTGTTATTTAAGCACAAATGCAATGGAACTCATTTTCATTGCCTAAATTTAGTTTAAGTCAAACAAGCAAAAACATTCAAAATATACTACGCGGTGAACCATTTTTATGACTCTTTTTGTAGTTGGGACCCCATATAATATCTAAAAATAGCATGAATTATTCGAATTTAACTTGAAGTGGTTGCATCACCAAGCAAAGCCCTTCACATAAAAAATAGGATGGAAATCCTCCACGTAGTGCTTGGAATTGAACAGTCAACTTTGTTTGTAAGCCATTTTTTGGTCTTGCCGGCAATTAACCCTTTAACCCCTAAAAGCCCGAGGGGTATTGGACAAAACATAGATGTGTTATAATATGTGCCTTCCATATGTTTGATGAAGGTTGGTTCAATAGACAAAATGTAGAGTATCATCTTTACAAATTATCCATACGGTCAAACTTCCAAAATAATCTTTAGATCATTTTTTAATGAATTTAAAAGCATTAACCTTCGAAAATTTGTATAAATTATAATTTTCAATTTTAGAGTTCAAAATTTAGTACGATTGGTTAAAGTTGGGCTATCTATCGTAAACTTCAAAAAAACAAGAGAAATGATGGAGGAATCATCATTACTTTCCCCAAATAGCAAATTTTGTAACACTAAGACAATGTTGAGGTGACCTACTTTGAAAAATTCTCCCGGGTGGAGTTTAACTCGGATTGCCATAATTCAAATTGGGTTGGAAAGTAGACTTGATGTAGTACTTTAAAATATTTTATATTTTTTCAAAAAAATATTTTTTTGTTCCGGGCAGCCCGTTTTTTCCGGGCAGCGACCAGAAAATGGTCGCTCGGGAGCTTAGGGGTTAACGTCCCAGTTCATTGCTGTTTTTAAAGAATTGTTATAAAATGTTTGATGAAAACAAAAAATGGAGTTCATGTACAAAGAACACTTGTAAATGTCAATGTGAAGATCACATCTGTACGGTTGGATTTATCATATTTTAAAAAAAAAAAATATTATTAATTTTGCAAGCTTTTCTTTTGAAATTCAATTAAAAATCATGAATTGACGGAATTAAAAAAAAAAAATTGTAGTGAAATTGGAATAACATGCACTATGCGATGGTATGGTTTCCATTATTTGATTCTACTTATTTTGAAGAATCATCTTCAAGGTCTCACTTTTTGAACTAAGAATGAAACTTGATATAAACCACTTGTGTTGTTTTTTCAAAAATCATAATAACCGATTCTGAAGATCCAAACGGTCGAAATGATAGTCAACTTGCACAATAATTATGAGAAATTTTGGTGGATGAAAACTGTCCAATTCAAACGGAATTCAAACAGTTTGAATCTGTTTGTCGTCCAGAATATGAACGCAGGCGCCTGAAAGGGTTAAGGGGTAAAGGTCAAGAAAAAAAAATTGAAAAATAACAAATAATTTTTTTGCAAAAGGGGTTCAAATTTCAGTTAGGTATGTCCAGTTCTCCACCTGTGAGTTCCTACCTAGCTCATCAATTTATTGATACAAGTACAGTTAAGGTTTAGACACCCATTCCCAACTAGGTACCCAAAACCAAGTAGGCCTAATTTCTAGATTTCAAAAGGGATATGTACCTCATTTGTACATTAGAGCATATGATCAGTTTTAGGTACATCTACAACTTCGTAGTTTAAAAAATTTTACTTATTCAAATAATTATCAAAATTAATTAATTAAATATGAAAACTTCTTAGGCTTTGTAGTGCTAAAAGAGGAAGATAATCAAAATATGGTTGGCTGTGTCCCCAGCTCATACGGTTGGTCCCCACAACATAGGTCATGTTTGTTTTTTATCCTATGGCCTATTGTTAGCATTTTGTGG
The DNA here is from genome assembly GCA_022496805.1 of Pohlia nutans. Lineage (NCBI taxonomy): Eukaryota > Viridiplantae > Streptophyta > Bryopsida > Bryales > Mniaceae > Pohlia > Pohlia nutans. Next base: position 2,636,585 of record CM040106.1, on the reverse strand, counting down.
CATATTAGAATATAACACTACTATAGCATTTTGTGGCATATTAGAATATAACACCACTATAGCATTTTAAATCCATGTACATACTACTCTTGTCATCCATGATGCCTGAAAAATGAAATTCATAAAATAAATTTCCATTATTAACAATTCATGGTCAAAGTGGTTTAGAGACTAAGGAGGTTGTTGTTTAGGGTTTAGGGTTTTCCATTCTTGATCATTAAGCCATTTGGCTAGACATGTATGATTGTATGCAAAAGGAGTTAAAAGGATGTTGCATGATATTGGCTTACAAAACCACAGTGGATTTATTCTTTGGGTTTATTCATGCTTTGAAAAGGTTAAGGAAAGAATCCTTCAACATTGATACCTATAATGATAATGTAAAGTGATGAAATCCTAAACACTAATACTATCCACAAGGATAAGGTTAAAGGAAGAAAGTGTTTAGGGTTGTTAAAGTCCGACATACTACATTGTAACAACATGTACCCATGGGTCCAAAATACATGTAAACCAGGGTTGTGTGGGAGCGTCTTGGAACACATGAATGAATATGGAGGGTGGAAATTATGGTTCTTGATGACATCCATTATTGAATTGAGCATGTTATGTGATGAACGGACTCATGTTTTTGTTTAAGAGAATGAAACGAAGTGGTGAGTTTTGGAAGCACAACAAATCATGGTTGGGCTAATATAGAGTGGATAAGAAGTGGAAGGAATATCATCAAATAAGAGGCTTTGTCAACCTAAGTGTGCACATTAACTGGATAATCAAAATTTCATCCACCCTGTAATTTTTCATCCAATATATTTTAATCAAACATGTATGATTTTATGTACTACCGATGGATTAATGTATTCCTTCCAATTTTTTCCATCCATTCACTTGGATGACTTTCGTTGAGTGAGCTGGATGAAAATGGTTGACTAGCATTAGCGGTTTAGGGTTACATCACAATCTCCCAAGGAGGTGTTCAGGGGCATAAACCTCCTACATGACATCAACTTGTTCTCTAAATTTATCCACAATGTTTTCTGGAACTTTTTGGGGTCTTGAGTGAAAAGAATCCTATGCCATCCAGGCTAGAATGGACAAAACAAATTCCTTATAGGTGGTTACAAAAGATTTTAATATTTATTTGTGCATTTCTCTTTACATCAATTTCTAATCAAAATCAATTTCCCATATTTTTAGTTAACTAGATTTATTTAGAGTGTTGATTGAAACAAATGCTTTGCCATCAATCAATGCACTAAGTTTTATCTATATTTATCTAGACTGTGCTCTAGATTTATCTAGAGTGTTTCAAGCGCCTGCAAAGAATTCTTTGCCATTGTCCCATGTGTGGACTAGCCAATTCCATTAGAATGTACCCCTAGGCATCCATGGAATCGGATGGGGGCATATTTTGACGTTTCTCCATCAAACGTTGATTTTCACCTCATTCCCAAATGATTCTAACTAACATGGTGAGGGGGCTATCTCCTACTTTGTAGTCGTTTTTACCATTCTTCCAATAAAATTGAAATTGGGTTTTTTTACCGCACTTTAAATCTCAGTGCTCTAAAATTTAAATATACAGTACAGAACCTAAAAATATATGAATTTTTTTAGGGTGTACAGTTCAATCAACAAGCATGCCACCTATACCTTGTCATAGATCACCAATGTTCTCGCTTTTCTAAACATTCATCACTAAACATTCATCGCTGTTTTAAATTTTTTTGTGATTACTATGATTTTTACAAGGAAGTAAACTTTGAAGAATATTAAAAAAAAAAATATATTTAGATATTTATGAAAAAATGGGATTTATTAGTTCAACAATAATCTTTATAATATAGACACTAGAAAAATACACCATATTTTTGAAATGACAATAATTTAGTAGCTACAATGTGGACGATTGAAGATTAATCATAACTGTTGCATTGCCTTAATGAATAACAAGGTGGAATGGAAAATTCCTTGTGTGGTACCCTTTCATTATTGAACTATACATGGGCTATGAAATATTTTAATCTATATATGTGCACATATGCATACACTAATTTCTAAATAATATTGTTTCCCATTATTTTGTGTTACCTCCTTTTGAAAGGATGGATTAACAAGTTTTCATTTTCAAAGTATAAGTTGATAATAAGATTTTTTTTAGTATTCATTGTTTATTTTTTTATTTTTATTTTGTTGTTTGTTTTTTGTTTTTTATTTTTTTTCAAACCAAGTGGATTGGGGATAGTATTGAATGTCATTATAGACATAAAAGGTAGTATGAAACATCAATATATCTCATTTTTGAATTTTGAATGTAAGTACTGGTAGTTAAAATAGATAAACCTGCACTTTGTTTCCTCAGTCATAGGGTTCTTGTCTAAAGCTCCCTAAACCATAGTTACACGGCTCTAGTACAAGAGAAACATGGGTGGACATGCCAATTCCACATGGAATTAATCACAACGTTTCGATCACTTCAATGTTGGGTGATAATATTTCCATTCCTAAATAGTTCTTTCTAAAAATAGAAACTTTTTACCAGTGAAAGGTACCCTTTGTTGGTACCCTTCTATTAGTGGCCCATGCACAAGCTATGAAATGCTTGACTATATATTTGTGCATAAAATTTGATATTATTTTTTATAAAAAATAAATAAGGGATGGAAAAGGAAGATGAGAAATAGGGATAGGAATGAGGGATGAGAATGGAGGGATAGGAGATATGGAAAGATTATGTTACTTTCCACAGCCACTTTTCTCCTAGTGATTTTGAAGTTTTTATGCTTTAGTTATGCACATTTTAAAAAAGGAGTTTACTACACTAAATAGGTAGATTAGTGTTAAATACACCAATTTACATAAACATGTTGTAAGTTTTGACCGTTGACCAATTTTTTTACCCTCTATATTCGTCAAGATGGGGTTCTTTAAATAGTATTGGAATCAATGTCTTTGGTGATTTCTTTTGTCAAGAGTAAAAATGTATAATATTTTCAAATCTTATAATTATCTAACACTAATCTACCTATTTAGTGTAGTGGTTGAGAGATAACAAGAAATGAGAGGAATTGTATTGTACATGTACCATGGGAGGTCACTTTCTGTATCTTTTGAGTATCACGTGTCAACAATGGGTATTAAAAAGTACGCTAAAAATTAAAATTAATTCTTACTATGATTAGTAATATTTTAAGAATATTCTCATTTTTATTCTTATAATGAATTGTGAACATCCCATATTAATGTAAATCATTTATAAAATTATCTTCAAAGATTTGTTTGGACCCTATCTTTGTTTGCACATTGTTACGTAATATTTGGAAGTGACCTCCCCGAGACATGTACCGTATTGATTGTTGGCACTAGTGCACTAAAGCTTGCATTAATAAGTGCAAAGCTTTACCCCCACTATGACTCACATTGAGGCCCCAATGGCTCATTAAAACCATGTCGACATGAATTCCAACTTCTCTTTTAATCTTAAACCCCTAAACGTCTAAACGTGCCTTTGTGGCCAATAGAATATGTTGTATTTTGATTGTATTTGGAATGTATCCACACTTCTAATGGATTTGATGTCAAAAGAGAAGTTGAAATTTAGATCAATGTAGTTCTAACAAACTATTGAGATCCCAATTTAGGGTTTCTTGTTGGTAGAAAATCCGAATTATAAAATAGCATACATACTATCCACATGGGACGTTTAAGGGTTAAACCCAAAGGAAGTGTAGAACCATTTCAAATACAAGGAATGGATTATTGTTGCACAATACTAGTTAAAATGGGCTTTTTGGACCTCCAAGGGTGAAATTATTGGAGAACTAACAATGCTGATCAATTGTGGTTACACATTCAAAACCTTGGTACCATGGGACAACCTATGGGATTTTTTAACTATATGATTGGTAAAATTTTGCGGCCTCCTGACTTTTGTCCATAGTGTGTAGCCACATTTAGTACTTAAAAAATGGACTATCTTTGATAGGAATTGTGTCACTGTCATTCTCCACCCAGTTTAAAGTGACCAAAGCTTATACTCGCAATAAAAAATCAAAAAACAAATATTGCATAAAGAAAAATGTCAAAGAATGGAACAATTTATTTTGGATGGAGGGAGTATGCCCTTATTAGTATTTAGTTTAAGCGACACTAACCATTTACTCAAGGTACAATTTTTAATGGAAGGTAAATTTTTCTTACCACAATTGAACAATATAATACTATGGGTGTATATGTCTATTTATTAAATTATTTCACTAATATTACATATACCTACGCTATTATAGGGTTCTCAAAAAAAAAAACAACCCGTGACAAGTAATCATGCGAAAGTGACTTGTTGGGGTTTATCTGGTCGTCTTCAGGCATGCACGCCATGTTCATCGTCTTCCTCTTCTTCTTCTTCTCGTGGTGCATGAGACGTTTTGAGAGCTCTGGAACAGCATGTGCAAGACAATCAGGCCAAATCTATGTAGTGTTTTCAATTGTAGTTAATTTTTAGTGGCTGCGCTCTGTAGCAATTAGGAGAAAAATAGAGTCCTAAAGGAGCCCCGTAAGACAGCCCGTGTTAGGTGAACTGGCTGCCCAAACCCCCCTCTGCTGGTGCCAACGGCGGTTCAAAACGCTGTCCACAGAGTTATTGCACTTCCCTGAAAATGTCGGAATGGAGTTGCGTGGCATGGAGTCTGGCTTGTTGGGCTGACGTGGCCGGGGTGTTTGGCCAACGACCGGAGAGGAGCATTTACTGCTCTACACAGCCTTGAATTCGGAGCGATCGTTGCCAACGGTTTTCCAAGCCGGCCGATGGAAGTTTGTTGGCACAACAGCTTCACGGTGGAGTGCGGCCGGCGCCTACGCTGTTCCCTACTTAGGAAACGCAGCCATGAAGGATCGTGCTTACAATTTGGCATCTCCACAACGGCTGGCCCAAATTACGGTGAATTCTTGCCAAATTCATGAAACACACGGGCACCCCAAGTTGAGGGTAGAAGCACAAATTTTCATTTTCGTGCCAGAAGCGTCCGCTGGCACCAATGGCTTAGGAGGTCCGGCTAGCAAGCGGACGCCGGTGGTTCTGCCTTCCGACATCGTCAGATTTATGCAAAAGTAAGTTGCCACAGCCAGTAGCCGTAGCTAGTTTCTCGATAGAAATTGGGGATTGTGAATTCTGCAACCATCGTAGTTTGCTGGCACAACGGCTTCCTCCGACTTCCACAAATCCCACGCCCAGGTCTTTCCATATCGGTTTTAGGAATTATGGCGCTTAGGTAGATACAAAGGAGTTTCTAAAACTCCTACCTCAATAGACACGATGCATGCTGTAAGCGGCATTTTTTCCAACGTACTAGGGTAGGAATTGTGGAAGGGGAGATTTGTCCAGCAACGATGATTAGGCTTTAGGGCTACTTGTTGACAGCAATTGGGTTTAGGGTAATTGGAAACCACATCAAGGTTTGTCTACATAGCATCATGACCGTTCAGTAGCTTTGGGAGATTCAATCACTGCTTTGGATTTTTAGGTTCTCGATGGCTGCAAGGCTTGCACCTAGTGCTTCGTATGTTCCCCAAGTTTCGCTTGATGCGTGCTATGCACCAATTATTAGGCGAGGTTCTCTGCAATCTGAACGGCTGTGTCCATCAACATTTCCAGCACGAAGGGCAGCCGCGGATACAAACATTGACTTGTGGACCGATGGCAGCATTTACTCGGTTGATCTAGTAACGGGGAAGCCACCTCCATTCAGAACTCTTAAGGAATGCCTCCATTTCATATGCCATGGAGAGCTGGGCCTATATGGTTATACATGCAAATTGGAGCTGGGCCCCCAAGGAGGTCCACACCAAAGTGTGTTGGAAATGCGATGCAGATTGCTGCAAGCAGAAGTGATTTAGGGTAGAGGCGAAGGTGCTGTCAGCATCGAACAGCTGGACCGTTGCAGAGACTTAGAAAATACATGCATGGAATTGCGGCTTGAATTGCAGGCTATACACGAGGAGATAGTGAACAAAGAGAAAATTTATAACATGAGGGTGCAGCATCTGGACTCTGAGGTGCACCGTTGGCAGCAAGAATCAGAGCGCCTCCAGCAGAAAGCCAGTGCAATGAATGACACGCCTATAGGAATGCGACGTTGGGTTCGGTTGCTTAGAGGGATTCATGTGTTGAATCCTCGTACAGGTGGTGCAAAACGCAGAGTGAAGCTCATCAGAAGCGTGTTGCAAGTACATCTCGTGCAAACTATCAATGACCGCAACCGGGTTGAGCGTGAGAGCCAGAGACTTCATGGGGATAAAGAGTCACAAACCAGAACCATTGTAGCTCTAGCCAAGATACAATCTAGGCACGAAGGTCTAGCCCTCGCGAGTCACCGTGCTATGGGACATGTTGAGACCAAGATTGCCAACAACGTTTTCAAATCAATTGGAAAGCGTGTAGGACCGAATAAAATTCTTGCTGCTTGCAACCAAGCAGGGGTGTCCCATGAGGGATACGGTGCTATTTACAAAGCTGTGAGGGGTCCAATTGCTGTTTTGAACAAGGATATATAACCTAGCATTCTACCCAGCCCCTATCACGTGAAATTGCTTTGGCAAGAGTTGAATGCCAACTTGCCACAATTTATTGGCAAATACTACCACGTTGAAGGTCGAATGGAGCTGCCAACGACATCCAAAAAATCCAAGAAATCCAACGACACACGGAAGGATGTAGTCTTGACTGACAAGAATTCATTATCCACTGACCTTGAGGTGGTCCAACAAAGCATGGTGATCTTCTACGGCATCACGGAAATAGGTATGGTTCTCCCTTCAATCATGTAAGTGGCTCACTGTTAGTCCATTTGGTGTTAGCAGCCACATTGATTGCGTACAACAAAGAGAATAGCTTGTTCTTACATTGAATGTGCCCTCACTCCCACTTACAATGGTTGTGCAGAGTTGAGAGGGGTACCGCTGATCTTTGTCCTAAAACTCGACGAGGCAGAGATTGTTAATAGAAAAAATTTGAACGTGTTAGTATCACAGTGATGAACAGGGCATTGGACACTGACATTCAGAAGGACCATGAGAAGTACTTCTCAATACAGTCCGAGCAAGAAATCTGGCCCGTTGCAACCTTCCAGGTGGAGAAGGAGTCATACGATGTCTTGGATATTTGCACGATCCAAGTTCCCAGCTGTAATTACAGCACAATCAAGTGGCTAAAAACTGCAAGTCCCCTGAGTTGGTGAATTCCATGTGAAGTGGCACCTCACAGCAGATATGAAGACTATTAAGTGTATGTACGGGCTTCAATCTGGGCCTGCATGCGCAATGAACTGCATATATTGCGAGCAAAAGATGATTAAACCTACAGTGGGAACAGCAAGTCAGGCAAGTGCTGCCATCAGAGGCTGTGCTAAGGCAAACTGGGCAGGAGGACTGTTTGCGAGTAGTGTGGCAGCAGAACCTTGTGACATGATAGCATCTGCCAGGTGGAGGCCCATCTTGCCAATTCCTTTGTCCAGAGTGCACATTTGTACACTGCATGCCCAGGTTCGATTAACGGAGAAGATTGTGCACATGCATATTATGTATGTTTGGAACATACATGATCAAAAACTTAGGGCTACTGCAATCGAGCATATGGAGAAGTCATTGTCGGCGATCGGGGCTCATGGTGGGAACGTGGAGATTAGAAAAGACCCGAAGCTCAGTGGTAACACTGGAAACGTGCCACAGAAACCATCTCTTAGTGGTGTTGTTGCATGTAGGCTTTTCAAGCCGAGCATTTGGTCTGGCAACGATAAAGCTTGGAAAAATATTTGTCAAGCCGAGAATAGAAATACTCGCGGTGGTGCGGACCGCATTGCCAAGGCTGCTATGTGGCAAGCCTTTGAGGAGGTCCTACCATATTTGACCGGATTGGTGTTGACAGCAGAACAACGACTGCAGTTCAATCAGAAGATAGAATATTGGAGAAGGGCGTATTTAAAGGCCTTTGGGGAGGAGCATGTTTCCTATTACATGGTATGTTCCTTAATCCGTTTGTCAAAATCCAATTCCTTTTTTGACGGGCCACGTACTTCATCGGGGCAACGGGTTTTAACTTTCTTCTTCTTGGTGACAGCACGTAGTTGTGAGGCACTCAAGTTGGTTTGTGGAACAATATGGTAGCCTCGGAGTCTGGAGTTGCCAGGGTATGGAGAAATCTCACCATCAAGCGAAGGCAACAAATCAAACACATACAGCTCATGGTGGTGGCAAGGTGCGCATTTGTGTCCTTTTGCAACAATTCCAGCATTGGTACCGAAATATACAGCATCAATACAACAAGAAATTGGAGTGCTTAAGAGTCGTCCATACCCATGATGATGAAGCAAGAGGCGCAACTGCATGCAGAAGACGCGAGCGATGGCATCAATCAAATGCTGCCAACGCTTTGGAGAACTGGCGGTCAAGGCGACAGCGTGTCGGCAAAGCGTGGGTTACTGAAGACTTCGTGGGAGGTGGAGGGGATGGCTTTAGGGAGGGCGACCTGGAATGGAATTGCGATGGGGACATGGTTGGAAATGGGGGCGACAACAAAGAAGAAAGGGATGCTGCCAACGATGTGGACATTGAGGATGCTGCCAACGATGTGGCCATGGAGGACGCCAACGATGTGGACATCGAGGATGTTGCCCATAGTGTCGACAGTAAAGATGCTGAGAGCAAATGACGAAAATACATTAAAATTCGACATTTTGGATATACGAGATATGGTTGAAGTATATTGTTCTAATTTCAACAATGTTTGTCCATTTGTACAGTACCTTATAGAACGGTAAAGCTGGCATTTGACTTGTAAGAAGCTCTTTTGAAAGTTACACTTTTTTGATATATCCTTCAATACTACCCTTTCAAAACCATAGTACTATGCAACTTCAACGAACTCAAAGAATTTCGGGGAATTTGGTGCGTCGACCAGTATTGCACAAAATAGGTCCACAAACGTCATATATTGTAAATAATTCCCTTTCCTAAAATAAAACCCTCTATTTGTTATAAAATACCCAACCGGTAATTTTTAGTATTTTACATTATTATTGATATTTGATCTATGGATTTTAACTACTGCAATAATTTGGGCAGTCCAATCAAAAAATCGCAGGCCATGATGAGGGATGCCACAAAAAATCTTACTCATCGTGTTGACGAGTCACCCTAATACCCCCAATTTCAATTTATGACATGTTGTTGTGCACCTCATTAAATATTCACTTTGATTTGCAAATCCAAGAATCCTCAACAAATGTGCACCTTAATTTGCAAATCCATGAACCCTCAATATTGATAATGACACGTTGCCAATATTACGTTGCCAATATTACGTTGCCACCAACCCTCAAATGATTGTGTTTAGAGGCTTCATGACGAGAGGAAGTGATGTTCAGGGTGAAGGGCTTTACTTCCTTTCGTTCATAATAAAGGGCTTCATTGAAGGAGCCACCACTCAATTTTCCTCTCCCAAGAGCCACTTAAAGGCTCATGCTGTATGTATGGTCCTCCCATTTCGAATTTTCACTTTCATTTCTCATACGCTCATTGTGGATTTCTCTCCAGAGAACTCATTCGCTCTCTGTCCATTTTTTATGTTCTCCTATACCCCCGTGGTCCCACTCTGCCCTCAGTCACTGTTAGTTGATGCCAGCAAACGCTCCCGCAAGCCAACGACTTCGTCTCACTGACAGGCCACCTGCTGCAACGCCAGGCTCTCACGAGCGCGTGCAAAGGGCGAGCGACTTCGCGGGCAAGCGGAGCGCGAGCAACGCTGTATTGCGGAGCGAGCCCAGATATTTGTACAAACGTAGTGTAGATGCGGAGGCAACATCGTGCTTGCGGGCGTGGCAACGGCGAAGGAGACCACGCGCGCGGCTCAAAAGTCGAGGTAAGATTGCTTTGATCTGCCTCCACGCTTTTTGTTGACTAGAATTACTTTTGGTTAGAGATGGATGACGTTCCTAAAACCTATGCATTGAGGCCATGACTGTATTGCCACATTTTTTCAGCCATGGCAGTTGAATTTTTGGCCTTGTTTTTGTCCACCCTGAAGCCCTGGCTAGTCGTTGGCAGGAATGGCGCAGCGCAAAAAATGCCCCATCGCTGTGCCGTGAGAGGTGAATCCAGAGGTGAAGTCGGAGGTGAAGTCGGAGATGAAGCCAGAGGTGAAGCCAGAAGAGCACAAAGGCGAGGAGGTGGAAGTGGTTGCTGCCAGCAAAGACGTAGACACAGTTTATACGCAGTGGGACCAGCCGTTTGACCTGAAGGCGTTGCCCAATTCTGTGGCGTCTAAGCTCACGTTTATGGCACCCTTTCTTGTTGGTAGGAAGAAGGCAAATTTTGATGTTGAATTCTTCCACCGGACCCTTGGCCTATGCATGGACGAAACCACGTTTGCCCAACTCAGCAATGACAAGGTTTTACATAAGAACAAGTTTTTGGAGCGGTGGCCAGAGCGGGCATCTCGGCGGCATTACATTTCGGATTGCAGTGACGAACAAGCCATTGAGGCTTACACACGGATGCACAACAAGGTCTATGGAGGTGATCTAGACAATGGAACATTTGGTACGTCATTTCTTCGTGCATGCTATTTGAGCTTTGAGAGGGGCAAAGAGGTGAACTGGGCCCAGAAAGCGGAGTCGCTGCAGAAGGCGCGTGAGAAGCAAGCTTCACGGAAACCCCTGAAACTTTCACCCCAACTTTGAGGGAGCAGATTGAGGCCATCATTGAGATCCTTGCGGGCCACATTGAGGACAAGCCAGCTTGTTCAATCATAGCCTCCACACCGGAACTGGGCGCTCTAGTTGACAACACCGTCAATGTTACCGGCAGTACCAGCAAAGTGGGCATTGATGAGGGGTATGGTTTAGGAAAATTTCGTCACGGGAGAACCCCAAAGATCTGTATGGTCAGCGAGGACGCGAAATATCCTAGGTCTCCCCTCGATGGCAGCAGGCCTACGTCTTTGGCTGATGGCAGTAGCCAGGAGGGCGGTGTCACTCCGGATCCCAAGGCAAAATTAGAGCAAACGAGGAGGAAGAAAGTTGAAGCTGAAGCAGAACTCGAGAAGATGGAGGCTAAACGTGAACGCATTGAGGGCGATTTGCGAAACCAGCGTGCCTTTTTAGCGGAGAAGGAGGATGAAGAAAACAAGTGTCATGACGACGTTGTTGCCCACCGTGCTGCCAGCAAGAAAGCGGGGGCCGCTGGCAACGATGCAGAGAAGAGGCACTTTGTAGACTTGGCCCGTCTTGGTGGTGATCAACTGTCCCTTGCAAGCAAAGCTGCCCAAGATTGCCAAGACCGCATTGACACAAAGGAGGCTTCAATGAGGGATCTGGAGAAAGACATAGAGAAGTGCAAAGATGAGGGTCGAGTTCTCTGTGAAGAGATTTTGTCCCTCGAGCTGGCAATAGCTTTCATTCAACCCAAGAATGTGTTGTCACTCTTGCCCACAGAGTTCCGAGCCCTGCCCATCCAAGTTTCAGACCCATGGCCCTTTTGCGACCGATACTTTGTTGACACAGTTTGCGTACCCTTAACGTGCGGTTGCTTAGCACACCCACATTGCGTGTTTCAGCTTGTTTTCTCGCTTGACGAGAAGTGTAGACAATGCGAGCGCACTGTGACCAAAGGGTGGGTTGGACAGTGGAGATTTACACTCAATGAGACGGCTCAGGCGGAACTGCACCCACTTCAAGAGATTCTTAAGTCCCCTGAGCGGGTTTCACGACGTCTCCAGCGAATTTCTAGTGGCAGCAAAAGGCCCGCTGAGGTAATTATTCTGCCTTCCGAGGATGAAGGTTGGACGATGAAGAAGACCCGCATCGAAGGCCCCGGGGGGAAGTAAAAGCCTCCAGTCGTTGCACGCAGGAAGGTGAGTCTCACAGCTTTGTTGCCAGCAGCCGCAAGGGAGGTAAAGGACGTTGCTACCACTGACGTGAAGGACGAGAGCGACATTGTACAAGACATACAAGAAGTTGCACCGGAGAAGGTCAAGGGCACACGCGAAGATGGAGGTGACCCGGACAGTGAGGCACACCTCGAGGAGGCCGAAGGAGATGGTGACGACGCAGAGATCTCTGCAAATCTTGACGCCCTTGTTGACGCGATTGGAATAGCAGACGTGGAGTAGATTTGAGGTGTTGTTGTAAATAGTGCTATAATGGACTAACATTAGCGCCATCAACAAGGTTCGTTGTTTAATTTTCATCGGCAGAGTGCTATCGTATTCTTTGTTGTCAACTGCAGTCGAGGACACTAGTTGCTGTCAACAATGTGTAAGTAGTTCGTTTCTGTGAGTGACAACTGAGACGTTGTGAAACGCTAACCCCCTTATTTTAGCAAACTCATGGTAAAGAAATGCATCGTTGTAATTGTATGGTGAACATGTGCCTGGAACTTTGTCCCAATGTTTCGTGGAAGTTGCCCATGTCCTGGGCAGGTGAAGTTTGTTGGCATCATCATTTTTGACTAGGATTTGCATCTAAGAACAAGATACATACAAGAAGAACATTTAATCCGTGTATGGTAGATAATTTCCGGTGCTTGTAAAGATTCACAAATGTATTGGTTTAGGGAGCTGTCCCGGTCAAAGTGTATGGATCAAATGGTCCTGAAGTGTGGAGAACCCTAAACCTGAATGACTTATATCGTAGGCGGACTTGTGACGACCCTTATAGACTTACTCCAAAAAAAAACCTCTCATCCTACACTTCTACAATCTTGATGGTTTTGGGAACCGCGACCCCAGCAGCAAGTAGATGTCTCTCATGGCGTTTGTTGATCTGCATCAAGGCATCAAACTTGGTACATTAGTTTTTTTTGCTTCCAACAAGTAGCAGAAGATTGGGTCCCAAAATCCAAGAGAATGGTGCGACCAACAGGTACCTTTTTTTTGCGATTACCGGTTGCCTCCAGCACAACCATGTTGTACTCTTTGGGAACGCCATCTTTGAGCGTCATTGCAATTTCGTGGTGTATATGGGATACTGGCCATGCCTTGCCCACTTGAAATGTTGGCATCGCGCTTCCTCTGAATAGACAATACACTTCCACCATCTCCACGCCCGGTAGGTGGTCAATCGCATCCCACTTGTTGTTGGCAGCACCCTTGAACCTTGTATACTGGAACCTGGTGTACAATGTCTGCCTACCCACATGATAGCGGAAGACAATGTTGGACCTATTCACAACACACTTGGTAACATCTTGGTCAATGCGAAACTTCTCGCTCCACCTCGGATTCATCAAACTGCTTAGGAGAGCCTCGAATGGAGTGTGGAGAACGAAGAGCGTAGGTGTCCGTCGAATGTTGTCACATGCTACAGCAAACAAATCAACCATAACATGGATAGGCATAAACCATTGCTAGTGGGCGAAACTACTACCAATCGACGCTTTCATCGCATTTGCAAAATCTGCGGTAAACCTAGTCCTGAAGGCCTCGGATGTGTGCATGTCTCGCAAAGGCAATTTGACATCGTTGAAACCAGAAAGCAAGAGGGCTTCTACCTTCCCGTACAACGTAGAACCCAATGGAGGGAAATACACATTCTTGAGGAAGAATGTACCTGTGTCCAACAAGTCCACGTGACTTCGACCATTCCGCATTGCCTCCCCAATCTCTGCATGGAGCACAAGAATGGCACCAATGATAGATGCGGGGTGCACCCAATCCTCACAATGCGACGCGTACAGGTAGTTCGCCAAGCATGGCCCATTTGCTGCCAACGCTGGATCCAAACGTAGATGGCGAGGCTAGTACGCATGTCGCACAAGCACTTTATCCAGGTTGATTGCTCCACGCACACCGGTGTCCACGAGAAATCTATGATCTGCGCTTTGAAGGCGCCTCAAAATTTATCTCTACTATGCCGCCTTGCCTCTCTACCCCAAGGCCCCTTCGACGTTGGTTGCAGCATAATCCATGAATCACGGTCCAACCTCATTGGGATCTAGTTGTCCTCTCCGTCTTGATTGTTATGCAGCATAACGCTCTGCACTTGGGAATTTGGCTATCTATCCATGCCAGTGCAATGACAAAATAGTGGAAGACACCCTAAAACTACAGGTTCTGCCTATGATAGCAGCAAACGCCAGGTAATGTGATGTCAACACATCCAAGAAAACCACAAGAGTACAAGTTGTGCCCTTGATGGCAGCAAACGCCAGAGTATATAACGAAAGTTCTAATATTGGATAAACCTGCATACGAACAAGTTGACCCTTTGAAGGCAGCAAGCTCCAGATTATGTCATGGCAGAATATTGGAATGAACCAGAAAACTACAAGTTCTCCAACCTGCTGGCAGCAAACGGCAGATTATGTTGCCAGCGATCGGAGAACGCGACATTTCCACCCTAAATCCTGATATATACCAAATTCATGCAAATCTGCTGCCCAAACCCCACCCTAACTTCCAATCATATGGGTACCTTGTAGCTCTGACTAATTAAAGCGACCCCAAACCAATGCTTCCATGAATCGACCCCAAACGCCAACGCCATCGCCATTGCCTACGCTACCACCATCGTCCCACCAACCGACACTCCAAGCACCACAAACCATTCCAACGTAGCGGCTGGTCGAGGTAACCGTTGGCAGCATGTCGCCCTCTCTACAACTCCGTTTCAAAGTGGAGCAACACTGACGTTTTCGGAAGAATTAGAAGGCCCGACTCATGAATCTTTTCAGAAATTGAACCCTGAACCCCTACTCACAGCACTCGACCGGCTCGGGATTTGTGCGCTGCAGCGGCGCTTCGTGTTAGCCCCAACACTGTCTCCCCGCCCAAACACACGCGCTTGTTCCCAGCGATTGGCTCGACCCCTGGAACCCGCAGAGCTGACACCACAGTGGCACCATTGGTGCCCTCGTCAAAAGTGCACGGGCACCCCCTAATTTTACATCCACGTGACAGTCCCCAAAGCCCCTTTGCAACCACAGTTTTCTCCTAATGTTAGCTGCTCTTTTGACATTTAGAAATACAGTGCTCAAGTGTTTCAACACTGAACCTTGGAGCAGGTAGTCATCGTTTAGTCTGGCTCTGTAGTCGACGTTTCTGAGGCGAATGTTTAGAAATTGTTCCCTGCGAGTGTTCTAAAATGGAGATGAAGGCCACATCCTTCCCATCCGAGGCAGCTCCTAAACTGACGTAGAACCTGGATCCCGATGCTACAGCCTTGCTAACGTACTTCGTTCTCAAAAACTGCAAGTATAGTAGATAGGGAAGCAGGACCAAAATTTGAGCGAGGCTGGTCCTTCAAAAGTTCACCCTCGACGAAATCCTATTGCCTCGATAGAGGAAATATCAATCGGCATCTTCTTAGCTCTTGTAGATTCTCAATCTTACTTCTATTTCCTGAAAGCTACCCCAACATTGGCCAAATATACTCCGTAACTGGATCTGATTTGAGTGAGCACACCTCCAAAGCCAGCCTTCCACAGTTCCTTAAGCTGCAATGTGGCATTACCCGCTTGTTCCTTAAGCACGCCATGTTCACAAAGGCGCGTTTAGATGTTTTGAACTCTTCCCTGCCGTTCTGACGAAGGTTATTTCCATTTCTAAGCGAACTCTTTGCTCATGCTTGCGCTGCATTTGTCTCTCTTCTGTGCAGGATGATTTTGTAAGCACCTTCTCGACCTTTGAATTTTCAGTCTTTGGTTCTTTGACATTAGTTTTTATTGCGCAGACGATTTTCTTTGGTTCTTGAATCTCGGCATTTTCTACAATTTTATCCTCCGTTGGAGGATTAACTGTGAGGATACTCTAGAGGTCATATTAACTCCTAAATGTTTTTAGGGCTCCATAGTATACTAGCTCACACATAAAGTATAAAAACATGATGTAGTCAAATACAACAGTGTGTTGTAGTGAAATACAACAACAATCACATGTTTGTAGGCATTTTGGACGTTTAGGGGTTGCATGCAGAAGTTTGTATTTTACAATAGAAGGCTCAGGAGAAGGTGAGGATGGATACACTGATTAAGTGGAATTGATTATGTCGCAGAGCGTGGGTGCCAAAGATTTCAGAAACTCTGAGTATGGCCACGTCGTGAGAACGTACACGACAGAGGAGCTAGTGTTTGGGTGCACAGTCTTCATCTCAGCAATGAGCTCGTTCCAGTACATCCTCCAGTGACGCATGTTGATGTCGTAGCTGAGATGAGATTTGTCATCAGGTCGGAGATACACCAATTCATCAGCCAGCTTCATGAGAATTCTGGAGGCACTTTGAATCTCAGCTTTGACTTCGAGAGAATCTGCCTGCTTCTACTCGTGGTGCATGGAACATTTCGATTCGTGTAGATTATTACTCTATTAAGTTGAAGATCTGCTTTCTTCTCAGAGGCATTTGAGTTTGACTACTTCAAGAGCTTCACGAAAGAAGGGTATGATGATTAGCAATTTGTTATATGCAGCATTAGATTTCTTTAATTGTTTTGGGATTTCGAAGTAATTAACAGTTTGTTTGTTACAATTGTTCTCACTGGAAAATGTTCCTCAGGTACAAGGTGGCTATGGTGCGACCAAATCTGCAGGAGCTTTTGGCAGACACCCCGTCTGATGTTTTTGCTGCAATCCTACCAAAGTGGAAGGGAAAGCCATTGTTTCACTTGCATTACACTGAGCTCCTAAGATTGGCTGCCCTTTACAAGTAAGTTCTTAACCATCTGAGTTATTTGCCTGGTAGGCCGAGTTCATTAGTTGAGTGGAGTAGCGAGTTTACCTGCATATTTTTCTCGGTGAAACAGCAAGAGCAAGAGCCTAGGCTGATCAATTTTCTTGTTGGATCATGTTTCCTTGTTATGTAATTGTTCACCGATTATCTGGCAATGAAACATTAGTATCATCTGATTCTAACGATGGTATGCACGGTAGAAATTAGGACGTTTATAGGGCAATTCATTTCACTTCTACTAAATTAGGTTTGCATATGTGTTCACCGTCTTCCTCTTCTTCTTCTTGTGGTGCATGAGACGTTTTGAGAGCTCTCGAACAGCATGTGGAAGACAGTCAGGCGAAATCTGCGTATTGTTTTCAACTGTAGTTAATTTTCAGTGGCTGCGCTCTGTAGCTTAGTTGCTCCGCGCTGCTCTCTTCCTAATCTCACTCGCCAAGGACTAATTATAAACAACCCTGGTGTAGTGTAGTGAGTAATAACAGTAACGTCATGAGGTTTGCAGGTCCCACATGGAGCATCGACCGCCACCGACTGTGAGGCAGTCACTCTGGTGACCCACTGACCTCTCGCAGTGATTGTAGATCTTTTGACATTTAGTGATTCAGTGCTCAGGTGTTTCAACACTTGAAACTTGAACTTGAACTGAATACTGGAAATTTAGTCTAGCTCCGTAGTCAACGTTTCTGAGGCGAATATTTAGAGATTGGTCCCTGCGAGTGTGCTGTACTGCTTTAAAGGATCCTCGTGCTTCGCTTAAAAAATTACTGAAAAGAATACTGCGATATGAAAGTGATGTTTGAAGAAATAAGAGAACTGAGACGCGTGCGGTAGCTTGAGCAGGGCTTCACAAAATTGATGCGTGACATCTTGACGTAAATTTTAATGTGAGGTCTACAAGTTTTGTTATCTAGCTCCATTTTTCACACACGGTCACGGATTGAGTAATCTCAGTCTGAACCAGGTGGACACAGTTTCATAACGGACTCCATTAATTGGTGCGTTTGTGAGGTGTATTTTTAAAGAAGCCTGGTATGGCTCAGTGGCTGTAATGAAATATGCAAAAACTGTAAGAACTGGGCTTTTTTAATTAGTTTTTTTGTGCATCTATTTATGTTCTGAATGATTTATACAGGTGGTGCTGTATGAGGACGAGTTGGCTGATAATGGGATATCACTTTTAACTGCTAAAGTGGTATGCGGTCGATGCTATCCTCAATTTTCTGATGACAAGCTCTTGGATTGAATTTCCTGTTGCTATTCAAAATCTGCCATCTCACTAGATTTGTGGGTGTCTGTTGCAGAGGGTGATGCCCACCTGCTGGTTTCTCCTGCTGAGTTTTTGGGTAAGCCTTATCTTTGTAGGCTGGAGACTGCTAGAATCTTAACAGTTCTGTTCAATATTGAGTTTGTAGTTTAAGTTCGTAGTTCGTGCATTTGAAAAATATACATTGTTGCAAGAGATATTCAAGTCTTTCTTGACTTCCCAATATGCATCTAATTCCCTCTCCATTTTTGTAACATTCTTCTGAAATCACGTCAGACAAGCATTGATGTGTGTTTCTGTCTAATATTCTCTTATAAATATCAGTTAACGCCATATTCATTAAATTGGCCAATCTTGTTTATATTTTACCCACATTAATCTGATAAGGAGAGAAAATGAACTCAAGTCACACTATTTGAGTGGACAAAATAGGGAACGGCCAATATAACGAATATGGCGTTAGTTATAAATATATTTCACGGGAATTCTAGTAGATTGTGTGTTTGCTATTAGATGATACTTACCCATTGCTATTCTCTCCGGACAATTGCGGGTTGATGGAGCTCTGATGAGACTAAGGGACACACGTATGTTTTGTTGAATGCAAAATGGTTCTAGTGCATTTCCAGTGATAATAAGGGAGCATAGCATCAAAGAGGATATGTTTGAGGCTTTGGCTTCAGTGTGTGTTGGTCTTTACATCTTTTATGGGAATTTTTGGATTTTTTCCTAGTTCATGTCTATTGTAGTTGATGTACATGAAACCAAAATTATTCAAAATACTGCTTTCTTCTCCACAAAAAAGACATTGTTTTGTTGTTCCATGCTCATCTCGATGTTCAAATTGTTGTACATATGGATTTGACCACTAGTGCTGTTATGGATACTATCAAGTCTTTTGGATTTACAGGTTTCAATTTTCAACAGTTGCATGGTCTCACACTTAACTACAAACTAGCCCACTTCCCTAAGTTGATTTGTCGTTGTGCTTGCAGAAAGGTTATCCACGTGATTCAGCATTGTACAAAGATTCAACTGGAGCAAGCGAGAGGTTTACACAAATAAGCCATTTTTGTGAGATATTGACATGTAGGTCAACATGTTTTAATCACAGCAACTGAGACGAAGAATTTAGTGTACATCCCAAGGTCAAAGGAAATATTTAACTGCGTGAAATTAAACTTCCAAGTAAAATAGTTTTGCTAGATGCAATGCAACCTGATTAGGTTGTGCATCGTTTGTCCATAATTATGGTCATGATCACTTGATATTGAATGGCAGATCTAGAAGCCTAGAAGGTGCCCTTCAGAGAGGAGCAATCAGAGGCGGCTGGCTGTAGTAGGGCATGCCAAGTACTTCAAAAGGCTGGTAAGGAGCTGGGGCACATCCTGGTAGAATGGGCTATGGAGGCAACCCCACTGCATGATGCTTCATCATCACACACTTTGCTTGAGAAAAACTATATTTATATTTATATAAATATAAATATAATTATAATTATAATTATAATTATATATATACAAATATAAATATAGATATAGATATAGGTATATATAATTTTGGATTTGTTTTTTGTTTATGATTAGAGATAGTTGCTTGTCATTTAATCTAGACATTTTTATACAGGTTGTGGCAATTGAAGTGGTGGAAGAGGATAAGAAAACACATAATTTGTTTTTTTAGGTGCTAGAAGTGCATCCCTCTTAGCTTTTTTACAAGCAAACTTGACAAGGTAATCCACTTATCATTGTTGGACTCAGGGTGTAGTGTTTAGAGTTTTATTCTTGCAATTCATTAGTTTCGTACATAATTAAGTAGTGCGGCGTGGCATGTTGTATGATTCCGTACCTTAGGGACATGTTTAACATTGTTTTAATAATTTTATAGGCCTCAAGTTAAAGGTTTTAATAATTTTTCATAAATTTTTTCATAAATAAAAATTTGATTTTTGCACCATTTACTAGGTAACTTCATCAATCATAAAGTTGTACATTGAAACATTGAGAAGATTGTTACATTTTTTTGCTCGGGGGGTTTACTTCCAAAAAATTACAAATGGCGTGCAAAAAAATATAGGGTTCAAATAAATCTTGGAAGGTAATTTTTATAAATGAATTACATTAATATAGGATGCTAAAAATTGATAACAAGAATAATTATGAGAATATTCTTGAAATATTACTTATTATAGTAAGAATTACTTTTATTTTTAAAAGTACTTTTAAATACCCTTTTTCCACTCATAATACGCAAAATATACTAAGAGTCACCTCCTCGAGTTTTTTTGTATTTGATAAATGTGTTAAATTCATGTTTATTTAAAAAAATTGTTACATTGATAAAATTGATCTTTTTGTAGCCGTGAACCCTTTGGAACACCGTGGATGTCTTGCACATATTTGGTGTTCCTTGGGGGTTCCTTAATATGGTACATAACACGTCCACATTAATTGTGGTTGTGTTTGTGACATATTAAGGCCCACAATGAAATGAGTGACACTAAATCATTAACATTTTCATAAATAAAAATGAACTTATTGCATAACAAATACATCAATAATTGTTGGATTTAGTGTGAGGGAAAGATGTTTGTAAATGCATTTAATACATGTTTTTTAAAATGGTTACAATGTAAATCTTTAATTTTTAAATAATTATATATACACACATATACATATGCACATATATTCTTACTAGTTACATGTGTTGTTTGTGGTGTAGTGTGGTATTTGGGGATTATAGATTTCAAGAATGTTGTTCAAATGACTATTGCATCTCTTAAAATACAAGGAGTTCACAAGTATTGTAAAATAATTGTATATCACATAGGTTTGTATTTATTATATTAAGCAAATGTCATGTTATTGATTTCCTTTAAAAAAATCATGATATTTCTAATTTACAATACTAAATGAGTGGTTGTATTGTGGAATTCCACAGCGTTCCCAATATGTGGGAATTCTATTGTGGAGTATGCAATATTCCATGCTGGAGTAAAGGATTATTGAATAGTTACAACAATTGTCCCAAACACAAGGAGACACTTAAAAGATTGGACATGTTTCCTCCTATAGAAGCATATGAGTTTATACTACTTCATCTAAGTCGATCCACCAAAGATATCCCATAGCAAGGTAAACTATTTGTGTTTTTTCTTTTGAAAAATTGGAAGAGTGTCTGCATTTTGTTTGCATGCATATAAATTAAACATCGAAAAATATAAACTAAATCTTCTCATATTACATTTTTTTGATACATGTATGCATTAATGCTTTAACATTTCTTTTTAACACACCCCTAATTTTGTTTTAATGTCTACATCAATTTTTATTATGCTTAACTATATGATTTAAGTTTACTCTTAAATAAGGCTATATAAGTAGTGTAATGTAATGTTTTTGCAAGATGATTTTTTTTAAATCATTGTGAAAATTGTGAAGTTCGACACTTGGGCATAGTCATTGTCATTAGGAATGTTTTTATTAATTGAAACATGGTTTATGATATGTATATGTGTTAAGATTTATTCTATCCTTGTTTTCTTTGTTATATTGTTTTTATAGATCTCTCTGCATGCACGTTGAACAAGAGGTTTTGGTGTGTTGTTTGCTCCACCTATGCACATTTTTTGAAGGATCTGAAAGTACATATTGGTGGGAAAAAACACCAGCAGCAACTATTGGAAATGGGGCTTCCAAGAGAACATTGTGATCTTGCCCACAATATCGAATACTCGAGTATGCCTTTTTATGTATTAGAGTTTTTTAAAAAACTCCAAACCCATTAGGTACGAAGAGCCTTTGCATGGTTTGAAGACAATCAACCGTTTTCGGAAGAAAGGTGTGACCATACCTTTCAAGAAGAGGATGGTTTTAAATGTACGTGTTGGACACAGATTTACAGTACAAGAAAAATTTGATTATGATTGTTTCATTAGTGTGAAAGAGCTTTCTGAAGTTCATCACTCTATGTTGTCGATGAAAGATCAAATTGTCTCCGGGATTATTGTGTTTGATGACATTCCACTTGCCGATTGTAAATTGGCGGAGGAAATAAGTAGGGGCCTTTATGATTGCGGAGGAAAAGTGAAACGGAGTCCACTGAAGAAAAGTGATGACATTGTCATATTTGGAAATCGGAGAAATATGGAAAAAAAATCTGGATCCCCCGATGCATTCTGTCGGTGAGCTTGGAACCTTAGAATGTTGAATTTCGTTTTTCATTCTTCAATTTTACCATGACATTTGTTGGTATTTTTAACCTTACTTTAAATTGTTACATGTGTAGGTATTCACACATGGACATGGCAATGTTCATGAAAAGATTAATGCCACCGTATGAACTTAAGGAATTTGCTGATTATCTCATAAACACTTTTTTATATCTTGTGATGTCCCAACAATTTCCTAGTTATGTACAGGAGGTGGAGAACATGCTTGACAATGGACTTGAACTAATGTGTTTGGGTAGGAATGGAAGGCAAGGTTTGACAATCTTGGCCATTACCTCAAACTACTATGTTCAATCAGATTTGGATGTGGAAGACATGGGGTTTGGGTTTCTATTTTGGTTTGTGAAAGGTATGTGTGATTTGATTTTGTTTTTGGTTTATGAACGGTATCTTATTTTGTGGTTTGTAAGCTTGCATATTTCAAGGGTCATATTTTGTTCATATTAATAAAATTTTGTTAGTAATCATGGACTTTTATTTTCTTACGGTAGACCGTGAAGGACCATGGCAAATTAAGAGTGGAGGGGAGTTTTTGTTACCAGGTATGGCATCTTTATCTTCCCCAAAGATGGCACTACAATGGTTTTTTCCACAAGCACAGTCCTACATTGCACACATGTCGCTAAAGGATATGATATCACTAGTATGTCTTACCCTGGAAAACACAAAGTTCAAAACATTGCTACAAGACGTACTCTAGAGATCTTGTCAATCTTCAAAGATCGTGAGTGCTACTATTCCTTTTAATTTATAAGTTTTTTTGCTTTGATTCCATGTTGTCCCTTCCCGTGCTCAAATTAAATTTGCAAATTGTTTGTTTATTTATTGAATTTAAAATACGTGTTGTTGCTTATTGTTCATGTTGTAGGTGAGGCGTTGCAACAAAGGAATTTTCTACCCATAGTTAAGAGGACGAAGATACCAAGATGCCATGTTGTAGGTAAGACATTGCAGCAAAAGAATTTTCTACCCGGCGCTAAGAAGATGAAGACACCAAGACTACGGGTCCCTAAGAAGAAAATTGTGAAGGCGGACAAGAACCCTGTGAAAGTGACGAAGACCAAGAAGGCTAAAGTGCATGTGGAGAAGAAACCTAAGGCAGTGAAGGTTCCTAAGGTTTAGGGTTTAGGATTTAGGGTAAACACTTAGCTGGGCAAGCATCTGATGAACGCAAAACAGTTTCTCATTCCTCGCTGGGCATTGCACTTTCACGTCTTTCACTCTTCGCATTTTGCGGTATTCTGAGGTTTAGGGTTGTAGACCAAGAATTCTCTGTTCATGGATTTTTTGCAGGGTCTGAGGGGATAATTTGTACGGTTTTAGCCAACGTCTTGTCATTCGACGAGCTTTTGGACAGCGGTTTAGTATACAGTAATACCAACTTGTTACCAAGATTTCAATGTGTAAGGCGGTTAATACCATGTTATCTTTCGTAAATAATTACTTAAGCGGCGCACAAATTCCACCAGTCTCTCAGTTCTGTAGACACGGCAATCGGTTTCTTCGGATTCAACACTTATGTTGCGGACGTGTCCTGCTGGGATTCTGCCACTTTTGAGCTTTTGCGGTGGTGCTTTGCTTTAACTTCTCCGGCTCACAGCAACAAAGTTTTGATTTCCGAACGCCGTCTTGTTCGATGGAGATTGTGCATACAGCCGATCTTCGCTCCAATTGATCAGGTACCTAGCTTCATGGCTCTGTCAAATCACTGAGGTACTGTGAAATGAGTATCTTATTAACCCCTAAAGGACCATAGGGCCTCCTCGGGCTTCATGTATTCTTTAGTATTGTTTAGTAGGTTTTAAGTAGATTTTCTTTTGTTCAAATTTATTTATTTTTCATTCAACATATGTGATATTCTTCACTAATTCCACTGATATAAAATTTGTTCCCATTTAAATTAAAATTTTCACAATATGATTGATTAAACCTGTCATTTTAAAACCATGAATCCTTGGTCCTTTAGGGGTTAAGCACGTACAGTTCTTGATAGAAACATCGATCGTCGTTACCAGATTCGCAGCCTTACTCTTAGCTTCAATGCGAGGCAATGCTGCACGTTACGGTTCCAGCTCGCAACCTTGTGGTGGACGTTAGGGTTTTTGGGTTTTAATTAGGGTTTCACTAAACCCTTTCATTGATGGATCCGTGCACGCCTTCTTTTGATGCAGGTGGGAAATTGTTGCGGTAATATAATTATGCGTTAAAGGTGAATGCATACTCGGCTTCAAGTTTCGCTGGCCGCTTTGATCTTTCGCTTTTACCATGGCGAAGGCCGTGCAGGCCACCGCTCTGCCTGCTCTGCTCAAGGTGCCACGCCTACTGTCAACAACTTCGAATTAATTCTCTTGACAGTGTACAACACTTCATTTTTTGTCTTGCTCTTTGGGCATCAGCTCATTCATGGATGT
This sequence comes from Pohlia nutans, assembly GCA_022496805.1. Taxonomy (NCBI): domain Eukaryota; kingdom Viridiplantae; phylum Streptophyta; class Bryopsida; order Bryales; family Mniaceae; genus Pohlia; species Pohlia nutans. Next base: position 2,611,964 of record CM040106.1, on the reverse strand, counting down.
TGCAGGGAGCTTTGACAAGATCAGGGAGCCGAGTGAGCCCATATGGTTCTGTAGTTCGTCACTATTATGTCAACTTGCACAACGTTTCAGGTATTCTACAATACTTTCAGAGGAATTTGAGTAGCCCCCTCTTATGCACTCAACCCTCTGTACATGTGTTCACAGCTTTACATGTGGAAGTTGTACACAATATGGCTGATTCTCAGGACATGGAGAAAGTGTGTCGTTAGAGAGGGTTGAGTGTAAGGTTGGAATTTTGAATGATAGCTGAGGATACCTCGATCAACAAATGTCATGCCGTATATGAAGCACGTACTCCTCATACATATATGTAAGTAAGTACCATGGCCTGGTTTTGATGCAGGAAATGGAGCGAATTTGGGTTGTTTTCGGGGAAGCGTGTTGTTCCTCTCTTCGAAGAAACTTGTAGCATGTAGCCGAGTTCCGGTCAGCACGTCGTTGTATCGTAAGGCGATGCCTACAACTTGCAGCATCTCAGGTAACTCCACATGTATCTATTGACTAATCCCACTTTAGCCACCAGTGTCAGCAGAGGATTTTTGACAGCCCAAATACTGTTTTTTTAACTTGTTTTCAAATGCACTTATACAATATGATCTTAAAGATTTTGTTGTGAAAATTTCAACTGTTGGATTGTTCTGAGCTACGAGTCATAGTTGCAGATTTTTTCAGAGCTTTAAGAATTGCACAACATCTTTGTACTTAATAATTGAATAGCTTCTTGTTTACCAAAAACTGTGAACTTGTCAAGCAAATCTTAGCTTGGAGGATCTTGTTTATCAAGGAAAGGATTATGAACTTGTCTTAGCTTGCAGGACCTTGTTTTATACTAGGTTACTAGGTTGGCCCGTGTTGACTCCGGCACACAGTATTTTTCAGACGGAACCGACCTCTTGTGTGCGGCTTGCGTTATATAGTAGATAAGAAATTTTTATTCAAGACTTTGGCTTATTGAATAGGTGACAATTTTATTGAGATTCATGGTTTTGGAGCAAACATCTTTCATTCTTTACACTTACTGTCTACATCTCTGTAGTATAGTACAGTACAGTACTTCAACATATTGTATAATTGTGTTCTGTTGCACAACTCTTATTGAAGAAGGAACGATGGCGACACTTAAATCTGTGGATCCCGAAATTAGAGGTGATGCAATTCGGAAGCGGTTTCTTGAGTTCTATGCTGCCCAGGGTCACAAGATTCTACCAAGTTCATCTCTGGTACCAGATGACCCCACAGTTCTGCTCACCATTGCGGGAATGCTGCAATTTAAGCCCATTTTCTTGGGGCAAGTGCCGAGGTCATATCCTTGTGTGACCACCATCCAAAAGGTTGTCCGAACCAACGACATTGAAAATGTGGGTCGCACTACACGCCATCACACTTTCTTCGAGATGCTTGGCAACTTCAGCTTTGGGGATTACTTCAAATGCCAAGCAATTGCCTGGGCTTGGGAGCTAGCCACTCAAGAGTAAGTCATCTCTTAATTTCCAAATCCTGTAATTCTATTCAACAGTTCTCAGGAGAATTAGTTGGATTGACGGTATTTATTGTTGCAATGATCAGAGTAGGAAAACTACTGTGATTTGGCAAATATCAAACTTTCATAGCATTTTTGAGAAGCTGCTTGATCAGTGAACATTGAGTCAATAAAAGGATTCAGTGTGCACAATCTTAAGCTCGTGTTATGTTTGTTAAGGCAGGTGTGGCTCACGTTACATTTTTTATTTCCTTTCATTCAATATGTTTGCATGTGGGCTCATGTGACTGATTGCATGCTTGACAATTGCTTGACGAGGGCCAATTCTTCAACATTTTAGTGCTTTAGGTTCTTTTTGTGCTATAGTGAAAGGGGTGCAGGTTGTGTACTATTCTAGAATGTTATGTGTCATATACTGAAAGGCTTCAAAAGAAGTAGAAATTAGTGCAGTTTCTTTTCTTTTTGATCTCAAGTCTGAAAACTTATGACTCTTGCTTTCTCTTGTATCCCTTTTTCTGACAACTGAGAACAGGACTTGCCTTTCTTCTGGACAGGTTCAAGCTCCCGGTGGAGAGGGTGTGGGTTAGTGTTTTTGAGGATGATGACGAGGCTTTGGCGATTTGGCGGGATGAGGTATCATGTGCTAGATATATTTATGTCTACTATTTCAAAGCATGGTTCAGTCAAGCCATATATCATCCAACAAACATATGAGAGGAAGTGGTATTGCTGTTGGATCTGTTTACTTATTTTATAATGCTGAGGCGGGTCTGCCAAAACTCTTCAGTCTGTTGGATTTACATTCAGCTGCGCAATGTTAAGGTGGGAGTTCCTGTGGAAAGGATAAAGTGAATGGGATCCGAAGACAATTTTTGGTCAAGTGGTGCTACTGGACCTTGTGGGCCGTGTTCAGAGATGTATTTTGATTTCCATCCTAACCGTGGTACAAAAAATGCGGTATGGTTTCTAACACACTGAAGGTCCATATCATAGTGTTGATTCTTATGCCTCTTTTTGCCTAACATTTTATGCTTAAGTTAGGTTTTAAATTCATATTGGTGTTAACCTTGTATTTCGCCTTTTTGGCAATCAGATTTTAAACCATTTGTTCAATGTGTTCTGAACGCATCTAGCTATCACCAATCCACATGCTTTTCTGCAGTTTGATTCAAACCAATCTTTTAATACTTGTTCCTCAACACTTTGAGTCATAATCATCATGGCTGAAATTTTGTATTTCTTGAGAGGTTACACTAGGTCCTGGTACTTCCATACGGAATGCTAGTGTGATGGTAATGAACGCAGTCGCATAGACGGCACTTGTATGGAAATGCTTTGAGTCATTCACACAAAGATGTTTCGCGAATTGACCTGCCATTTCCCAAGTGCGCAATACACTACAAGTTAGTGATACCAAGTCCACCCCAGATGTTGCTCAAATGAAAAACAAAAACCTTAATCCTCATAACAACAATCACGATTAACCCCTGAAGTGTCTATTTCCATATTTAGAGGAGTTGAAACAAATCAACTAAGAAATTTACTAATAGGAAGGTGAAACCATACCCTACACTTTTGAACATTTTTGAAAATTCGTTACTGTGATGTTGACTATTAAATTCCAAAGTGAACTATCGGTTTTTACCTTAGACATTTAAGGTTTAACAATCCTAACTCAAAAATTCATGCAGTGAAGGAATCAAAGCAAAAAGGCAGTTGAATATGTTACTTGAGGCAAGCTGCTGAAGGCCTATTGGTATAAGAAGGTTTGAGAGAGAAGAGAGGCGAGCAAGAGAGACCGACTCATGGAGACTGGCAGTAACTGCATCTCGGTGGCTGGTTGCTGGGGGAGTCCAGGGCGGCCACACAGAAAAGAGCAACTGTGGACTCCGCTTGTATTCATCCCCTATGGCTTCCAGAAAATCAGCTGCAATTGCCGCAAAGCCCCCTGAATTGTCAACCATGAGTTGGAAACCCTGCAAAAGCAAACAATGAGGTATTAAACCAGCACACCTTGACTATCAGAAGACCAGATGAATGACCATGAAATAATACAATATAACAATAATTAAGCTCTTCTAGACCAGTAGTGCATTCATGAAATCCAAAGGTCAATGAGATCAATCCTAGAGGACCTCTTCTTCGTAAGTTTTCGATTAGACCCTAAGCAGGACTGCCTGTACAACCTAGCAACCATTCCTGCTTTATCACAAACCCTACTTGCTACGCTTTGTAGGGTTTGTGATTTATAAGGGTCTTGACGAGCACAGGATCTATGGGGTCTTCAAAGCATTGAGCTTGGAGTAAGAAAACCTATAGTATGTTGGGTTTCCTCTAAAATACAAACTAGACACTGATTTGGGTGCAAGAGATGAACATTGACACCCATACAAACAAAAACCATTGATGACCAATATGACCATCGAAGGGCACATGAAAATGAAGATGCATACCTGAAGATCACTACAAGGGCCGGGGTGTCCTAATTGACAGAAGCTTGACAAGACACTGTCAACTGCCCTCTCAATTATACGCCTTGATTCGGTCACTTAATTGACAGCTTTTTGTCGGTTTTACTGTTAATTCGGACAAAATTACACGTCGGATTCACGGGCGTCTTTCCTCATCGCCACGTTGGATATACTATGCCATGTCAGCATTTTACACCTACGTGAATCATTTTTTTTCAACTGGGTAAAGTATATAGTGAATTTCTTAGAATCTTCGTAGAATGGTGAAAACCGCATATATAACATTCGGTAATTCTGTAAAGGCTCCTTGTTTTTGGGGTGAACTCAAAGTTTACATTCCATGGCTTCCGTTGACGCTTCAATGTCAACCACCGTTCCGGTTACAAGTGGACAAATGAACATGATACACCTAATAAACATGCCCAATTAATTTATTATATTGTTGTGCACGTGGAAATCTTACAACCATTCACTCAAGTAGTGTTCAAAAACTAGTTAACCATCACAATTAGAGAAATAGGAGGTGAGGGTGGACCCCTCCGTAATATCACCCTGTCTTCCCTCCCTAATATCACGCGGTGGGGGAGACAGGGGTGCAAACGGTGACAAAAACTTTGCGAAGACGAGAGGCTCAAAGAAGAAGACAAAGGGGCCAAAGCAGTTGAATGGAAAGCAGAGCGGACGACTAGCATGATGAGCTTCACAAGGGAGAATACAACGACCGATGAGCTCACTGCAGGTAGAAAAGACGAGCTAGGGCTGACTGTCAAGGGAGACACAAGAGCGACTCCCTACACAGATCAATCGTCACTCCCTGTTGCCGTGACTCCCAGGCGCTGCTGCTTCACCGCAGTAGTACACAGAAAGCTCCGACTCGAGCCCATCCGGTGCCGCATCTTCACTCGAATACGTGTGGGTGGTGCGCTTGGGCATCCTCAAAGCCTGATGTTACGAGAAACAATCCTAAGTTATTTACAACAACAATCAGACAAACATGTTCGACAGCCATTAGGGTTTCGTCACAGGAAAGAGCTCCGCATGCCTGTTGTGTGAGAAAATCTCGACATGTCTCGGGCTCACAACTCCGGAAGTTCTTCAAGGCCTTGTCTTTTTGCTGCACTGCGCTCTACCTCATGATATTTTACCTTTCGCTACAGTGCACTCTACTCTATAAAACTTATCTGAAACCGCTTCATGTAGGTTGAAACGAGTGTGTACAGATATGTACATTCTACAATGTTGACACATGTCATATTCTAATTGAATATGTTCACTATGGCAAAACAAAATTAACATGTAAACACAAAGGTGCACGACTGTAGAACAATATGTAAAGTAAAAAAAAAATCCTGAATTACAGCCTACTTTCCAAGTCCACGCTGTAAAGGTAATCCTAAAGTTGACAAAAAGTTGACAGAAACCACATAGAAAATACGAAATGAAAAAATGCAAATAAAAACAGTAGCACTTGTCAATTTGGACATTTCTGTGTCAACTTCTAGTCATTTTAACACCCATTTCCTTGTAGTGGATGGTCGCACTCCTCGACAAAGAAACGTAACCGATTTTCTACTTCCTCAAGCTGCTCCTGCTCTTTAAAAAAACCTTGGCCACTTGAATAATTGTAAAAAGGAGTGACTCCATAGAACGTATTTGGTAGCTCATAAACACTCCGGGGATGCAGATGCGCCTTCAGATAATCTGTCCAAAACTCAACGGAGTTGTCCAGAGATTCCACCAGAGACCTTTCTCTGGTTTTTTCTGAGGGCAAAACGTTGCTTGATTGAGACCCATTACTTGAGTCACCAGCGGTCCAACCTTCTGCTTCTTCATCCAAGCTCTGGAGAAAGTCATTCCTTGGAATAGGCTCGTGCCTATGTGTTACTATCGGTGCATTCCTGTAGTCAATGAATAGTGTGAAACACTTAGACGAACACGATATAACACTTCATAAACACATCGAAAAATCTCAGGGGATCAATGTACCATGTGGTAACAGTAGAGGACTCAAAATACAATCACTGAGACATCACTTACCACGAAGGTCAAATGCAAGCAACCGTGGTGTATATGTTGCTATACCCTGCAAAATGGATAGGTAAGCAACGGTTTAGTTTCTCAGAGAAAATTCTCTATCAACTTTCCTCACCAGCAAGTGGAATTGATAAGATACCACACATTACTGGAAGTACTGGAAAGCAACCACAGAAATGGATGGAAATGGATTGGAGAAAAACTGAAATACCTGCCGAGTTTCACCAACTCTGTAAAAAACGTCCATGTCCACTCCAACCTCACCGCCATAGATTGCAAGATTATAGCGTTTGGAATGAAGAGCTTCAGTCTTGCAAGGAATTTTCACGAGAAAACTTACAAGACACGTGGGTGTCTGATTTTAGAGCAGTCCGTTTGTATCTGTTGTTGTCTGTTGATGCCTTTATGTGGAATGCCTTGTCTGTTGTTTCATTCTGCACGTGCTTTTGCTGTTTCCAAGTTCCACCAGCTAAAGAAGGAAATGTCAGGTTGTTAGTGCTCATTAATGAGGGGCAAAGGTAGACCTCGAGACTACTTTTGTAGGTCTTGAAGTTGGCTGCTTTTTTTTTGCAGAATAATGAGAGACAGGGCTCTTTATAAACTTAACTGTGACTTTGTGGAAACTGCGACTAAAGGAGCTAAAGCTGTAATAAATTGGTGTATTCCACCTATCAATCCCACAGATCCTGATCGTTTTCACATGTGAGTGCTAAATTGCGACTATGCTGCTGATTCTTTACTTGATCTTCCTATGAATTATTCAAATTGAACACACAGAATCTCAAAGCCAAGATCCCTTCCATTTGAAGAGGTGATTGTGCCTGGACTGACTCACGCTATTTTTCCAATATTTGTGTCTTCCAATATTTGTGTCTTCCAAAATCAAAACTAAACAGAACTTCAAATTCAAAAATTCCCTCCGAATCCAAAAAACCCTAAACTGCCGCCGCTCACCCCAACACTCACCAACATCGCAGTTTGGAACGCGCTCAAGCAGCTACGCCAAAAAAAAAGAGGGGGGGGGAAGAGGGTGAGGCACACAGAGGGAAAAAAATCGTGACCGCGGACAGGGAGAGGAAAAAAAATCGTGACCGCGGACAGGGAGAAGAAAAACAAATCGTGACCGCGGGCAGAGAGAGAAAAAGAAGCATGCCCACGGGCAGAGTTCAAGATGAGGAGGAGGCCGCGGGCAGAATAAGGAGGAGACCACGCACTACTGTGAAAAGAGCAGTAAAAAGGTCTGAAACTGTAAAAAGAGCATTACAAAGCTCCAAAAAGTGTTGTAAAAGTGAGAAAAGTGACGTTATAGTGCATAATGAGCTGTAAAAGTGAGGTCTTGACGGTTCGACAGTCAATAGCCTAACTTTATGGCCGTTTTGCTATTCCATAGGGAGTACTGTATTATACAGTACATTGAAGAACTACCCTGCAAAGACTTAGGAGCCGGGAAGAACCCCCTCCAATCTTCGGCGTTAACCCTTTAGTACCCAGGAGACCATAATGTGGTCACTCAGTCATCGGAAAAGGGAATTCCGTAAAATCCGTAAAGATTCAAGTTTAATACTTTGAGGTTCAGAGTTGCAAAATTCTTAATGTCATCTTCTAGGAAAAAAAAATTCAATTTGGAGCTGTGCAACTATCAAAATACCTATGAACAAAACATGAAAATATTGCAAATGCTTGAGAATACAATAAATACTTACGAATACATCACATGTACTATGCGATATTTCTTGTGTTTGGAAGTTTGTTATCTTGTTTTAAATTTTTGAATTGTGTTCTCTTGTTCATGTTCCATTAGTGTATCTACTTCGATCTTTATCAATGTACGAACTCCTTTCATATTTTAACGTATAATTTTTGTCCTAAACCGTACATGGATAAGTCACTATCACTTGTTATATTCACAATATGTGTAAGTCTATTCTTGACATGAAAGATTGCAATGGAGAGGTGTCGACATAGGTCATTGCTGAACCTCTTCACTTTAATTTTTGAAAATTTAACCCAAATTCTATTTGACTTTGAAGTCACACATCCTCCAAAATCTCATTTTTGAGTGTGCATTATACGGTTCAAAGACATACTATAATCTTTCAATCCAACGGTCGGATCTTACCAAGGTTTAATCGGCACTTGTTTGATTAAGCTACGCTTACATTTATACGGTTAAATACTATTAATAGTTTCCATAGTTTGAATAAAGAGAGGTTTTTAAAAAAAACCACCAAAAAAACTCTGGTTTCTCCAGAACACCCCTGGGCACTAAAGGGTTAAGAGGAATTTGAAGCCACCTTCAATCCCCTGCCCGTGTAGTGGATAAGGGAGAAACTATTTTCTGGACCGTCTACGGGCCCGAATGATGCCTCTTGGTGTGACCTGTCGCTTGCTTTCCCTTTATGCACTCTTTGCCCAGTCTCCTTGGGTAGCTTGGCTGTTGTTCTCGTGGTTTTTCCATATGTATAGATTTGCCTCATATTTTAAAGTAAAATAAAATAAATAAAATAACTACTTGCATCCAACCCGATTCAACTAACTTTGAAACAGACGAATTTTCCACTCGATGCCTTGTTGTAGCAAAGAGCACCGACGTCAAACTAAGGGTAAAAACCTATTGTTCCTAGGATGGCTATTCTTCCATTAAAGAATGTTGTGCTCGAAGAAGAAATTGATGAGGATTTTGAGCCAAGTGAAGAAGGTACAATGCTCGTGTAAAATATAGAGTGCCCAATTTTGTCTTTAGATCCATAGGTTTGTTGAGAAATTCATTCTATGTAATATGTTTTGATAGAGAACTGAGAAATTGCAACACACACCCATTAACATACTTTCATGAAACTTAGGATCGAAGTTTTTGACTGACTTGGCAATAAAATGACTTGGAGTTCTACAAGTTGGTTTGAACAACAGCAAGGGTTTAAAGAGCAAATACTGAGCAAAGGAAAGTGGTAGGGGAGGGGGAGTCGGGCGCTATCATTTGGGTCTTGTACAGGAAGCTATCGGTTTCAAAATACTAAAATTTGTGAAAAAACAAGATTCGGTGGAGGCCATGAAATGCTAGTCTTGCTCATGAACTTTTCATTGAATATTTTGCCAGCAACTTAAAAAGTGCAAATTTCTTTAGTGGATTAATGATTCTCTTTTGAAACAATTGGGCAGAGTTGCTAGAGTATGCAAGATGGCTTGGCATGAGCTTGCCAGAAGACCAAAACCTCTTGTGGATTGCAAGAGAGGCACTCAAAGCCCCTATGCCTGGTCACTGGAAACCTTGGTAAACCTCTTGTTCATTAGCAACTCTTTTACCAACTGTTCAGAGCTGGTCGAGCAAAATGTTTGTTACGAACTCTAACTTATTTTTGGAGCAGTCGGACTCAGGATGATGAGATCTACTACTTCAACTTTGAGTCAGGCGATAGTGTTTGGGAGCATCCGTGTGATGAGTACTACAGGTGTGTTACTTATTTGGATTCTTTAGTGAAGACACCAATATTGTGAAACTGTATTCATCTGGAATCACTTAACCCTTAAAGGACCAAGAAGCCCAAATTGGGCCTCATGTTTTTATTAACAGTTTTGAGTAGGTCCTATGTGGACTTGTTTTTGTTCAAATTTATTTGTTGCTTGACCAACACATGCAATGTTCTTCAGTGATTCCAATGATATAAAATCTGGTCTCATCTAAATATACATTTTTCACAATATGACCAACTCAATTTGTCATTTTAAAACCATGAATCCTTGGTCCTTTAGGGGTTAAAAAAACGGAATTCAGTGTGATGTCTCGGTCCCTGATGTAAGTGGTTTGCATTGACATGTGAACCTAAAGTCAATGCCAAATTGCTCAGAATACATCTCAGTTAAACTGAAATTTTTAAATATAACTCAAAATTATGTGCAGGAAATTATACACTGAGGTGGCGTCCAGAAACCTTGCTCACTACCAGCACCCGAAAACTTGTGAATCTTCTACTCAATGTCTGCAATTTCCATCAACACTGGAACAGGTGATACTTTCAAAATATAAAATAACTAAAAGTCCTTTCAAGAAGGTAAGAAATACTCAACACTTCTATAGTTCCTAAATACCGTAGGTGAATAGTAGGTTTGGCGCAATATTTAATTAATATAGGAAAAGTTTCTTTGGCATTAAAAAACATAAAATTTTGAATTATTTATTTATTTATTTTAAAATGAAATTTGGTCGTAACCAAGTGATACATCAAGGTTCTGTGGAAGTTCATTATATTTCACAAGTGTAAAGACATGTAGTTTATACAAGATGTACTACACTAGTGCCAACAATGCATGTGGAATATGCAAAAAAATTCTCACTTATTGTCGTTTCATTCCTAATCATTAATGAAATCTTTTTTACATAGATTCAAGGAAAATGATTTCAAATCAAAAAATATTCTTTAGCAATGAAAGATTATTTGATTGCGCAACTTTTCTTAGTTGAAAAAAACTCAATTTAAATTGGTCTACTATGCTCAATTGAACCCCAAAATTTTGATAAGAACGCATATTTACTTATCAACTCATATACATATTTCACAACCTTACTAAAAGAAAATTATATCTGATGCATAAAAATTTCAAGCCACCAAAAAAGATAAAGGTGAAAGATGATTTGCCTTCTACCTTTTTAAATTTAATACTTTTCAAAATAAGATCATTTGTTATGCTCAGATGTGCACCAAAATCTACTAAAAATGTAGTGTAGTGAAAATTCACTTAGGCTTAGAAGTCTTGATTCCATAACATTTGGGAGCAACTTAAAATAAATATGATTACAAGGCTAGGCTCATCTTTCCGAAGTCTAGTCTTAACAAAAATGCTTTAAAGTTACCAAATTCACATATCACTGCTCTCCAGCTAGAGTAGACTTCAATAATAGCGTTTCCCTTTTGATAATACTATCTCCTCCAATGCATTTAGTTATTCTTGCATGTTAAAACGGGGCCGAATATTTCGTTTGAAGTGTATAAGACCAAGAAGATATACTATTGTAAAGCATGTGTTCCATTTCCTCTTTATGTCCTAAACATGTGTCTTTTATTTTGTTTCTATACCTTTCATAGGTTCATTGGATATTCCAATTCTATAATTTTTTTGTACCGCTCTTTACTAGAGAATTATAATATTTCTATACTAAAACAATTCATTCACAAAGTTTAAACAAAAATTAGATTAAGAACCATTGATCACATACATAAAATCAAATGTTTAAATATCATTACTAGTAATTTTATTCATTGTTGACCATGAAGTGTTGGGCGATCCAAAAGTGGTCATTTTAAAAATAAAAAGTGTTGTAAAATGAGTTAAGAGTGTTCAATTGAGTGTTTTTTGGGCTTAACATATTTAGAATCAAATTCCCTATGAGAATATGTCATTGGATCACTAAAAGTGAGTCTAAAAAAATTTACAAAAAATAAAAAAAGGTTATGTGACGGTGTAGGTGTTGGAACAATCTACAAAAGTATCAAATTTGTAAACGTGTGAAAAAATGCATGGTAATGCACATATTTTGTATGGACATAGAAAGGCAGATTATAGATTATGAACTTTAGATCAAATCTATACAAACGAATTCCTAAAATCCATCATATAAAATTAAATGTATAATATCTAACCAATAAACTCCCAAAATTCAAAACAAATACAAAAGTAATTATTTATCTTTGAATTTTGGTATAGTTGGCTAAAAGCACAAGGTTAATAAGACAATAAAATACCCATTGGAATTTGTTTCATTTAAACTATTCATTCTATCAAGTTCTTACATAAAGTTGTTTAAATTGATACCTTTACAAATTATAAACACTAAAAACACTCATTTCGTTAAAATTGAACTGTATTTCATTAAAACTGGACTACTAGATTGAAAATGCGATGGGGAGTGCTACCCTTCGCAATAGAGATAGGTCCTCAATTTTTCTACACTGCTCTTATTTGCGGAATAAGAGTGTTGTAGAAAAATTGAGGACCTATCTCTATTGCGAAGGGTAGCACTCCCCATCACTTTTTCAATCTAGTAGTCCAGTTTTAATGAAATGCAGTTCAATTTTAACAAAATGTGTGTTTAAATCTTGGAAACTTCTATCTTTGTGATAAACACATATATCTTTAAGTGATAATAATTTAATTCAAAAAAGAAATAAATAATTTATTCTTTGTGAATATTCAGGGTTTTTCTTTGAATTTATTTATAAAAATTCTAAATAGTTTCAGTGGTACCCAACCGTGCAGTTGAAAGCTAGGGATTACACATTACAACTTTTGTATTTTAGAAACTTCAAAAAATTCATATAAATCACATATTATGACACATTTGGTTTGTAGCAAAAACCCTCAAGGACTTTAACACCTAAAGGACCATATTCATTCTTGAAATTTTATGACTTCTCATGATGCTTCAAAGAACGTAGAAGTATCTATCAATTGGAATTCAATTAAAAAGCTTCACTATTGAAGCTCAAAAAAGATTTAGTGAGGAGATTGTATATAAGTTTTTAGGACAATTCACTGTATGGATTACATGATTGTAAGGTTTGATCACGAGTTGTTTTTGAGCAAAATCAATAGATCATTTGTTGCAAAAATTCTCATAAATTCTAAAAGGATGATTAGCGTTTGAAATTTCAAAGGCATTTAAAAATGTATTGTATTTAGATGTTCACAAAAATTGGTGTTGTAAAACTAAACACAACAACAACGATTGATCATGAAAGATTGATGTTCGGATGCAGTTCTTAGAGATGAGTGGACCAACCGGTTAGTTATACCAATAACTCGCTTTCAACATCAGTTTGATTGAACTATATGGAAACATTGTACTAATAATATACTCAGCAGCTAGCACCCACACAATTAAGCAAAGAATTATCCTCTAGCACTCCACTTCAATCATTACGTTCTGTCAAATTCGATCATGGATCCGATACATTGTTAAAAAACCCTGATGCAGTGATCGATAAGACCTTGGGGGCAGGGTTGGTTTTACTTATTAAAGTTATTGCTCACTTGCTAATCACCGACAGAGGTTTACTTACTGTAAACTCAACCATATTCAAAATTCAATTCTCTTGTGTTAGGATTACTTAGACTAAACCCTAAACGTAGCTACAACCATACAGAGGTGCATTCACTTCTCTTTAGTGACATCTTGGAATAGAACTTGAATGTTTAATAGCTACCAAGAATTGCACATTCAAATCACAACTAGAAACAAGAGAATTGTGAAAATCTTCAATACCTAAGTCTATCATCTTCATCAAGGAGATGATTCAACAACACATGATGGAATACCCTAATAACGTTATGATTAATATAGCAAGGCAAAACCTTAGGTGGACTAATATCAACGTGTAACAATATTATGACCTTGAATTAATCTATGATTTAAATTATCCTACACACACTCGCAAGCAAAAATAAGTGAGCACCCACGCCCCACACAAACATGAGATTTGGATATGTCGGATTCGACAAAAAGCGAGGTTTTGATCCCACCAAACGTTATTTCCAACAATCCTCATACAAAATCTAGAACAGGATCCAAAACAATGAACAATAGACAAAACTTTGTAACGTTTAAATTCCGGAGCACTAAATCCTCAGGGAAGTCACTTGGTGTAAATTTTGGGTACATATGAGCGTACAAAGGGTATTTAATGGGGGGCTATGAAATAATTGAAATATTATGCTATTTATGGTATATTTAGGGTGTATTCTACACATATTGAAGGAATACTCTTAGAATATTCTCTGATTGGTTTTACAACACACTATAGTACTTCTATAAATATATAACATTTATCTCAAATAAATAAAAGACACCCTATATTTGTTCTCTCATAGTTATCAAAATTCTTGATAGTGACTTCCCCGGGCCTAAATCTTAAAACCTTTTACATCACTACAACAATTATGTAGGCTTGGACAGCTCCCAATGAAAATAGCTTGGAACTCAAACAATTTTCCTCAATTGGTTTCACTCAACGAGAGTGCCGAGCAGCACCACCAACAACTCCTTGCAAGGAGCAAACTATCGTGGCCATTATGACAACTTCACATAAACTAAAAACTAATTTCTGCTCAACGTGAAAAATTTGAAAAAGAGTTTCTATATCCGCTAATCCCTCCAAATTAGAACGTGAAATATGTATCAATCCGAATTGGCTCTACACAAAATCAAAAACTTGAAACAAATTCCACTCTTAAAATTGTACAATTTGTAAAGAATTTTAAGATGGAATCATAGCTCCAGAACAATGTGTGAAAAATGCATCGATCTGAGTAGGCTCTACATAATTGTACAGAGAATTGGTTGCCGCGTCTTTTGAGGATGATATGGATCCCACAACTCTACTGACAATAGGCAAGAACCGGGAAAGGCTGGTATTCAGGTCATCAACCTCCCTAACTACCATGTCCCAAGTTTCCTTGTCCTAGCGTTATAATCCTTTTTAGGTGGATCAATCAACGTAATTGCACACCTTATAGGATTATTTTTTCTCGTAACGAACATCTACAATTCCGTAGTTAACATTGAGTAAAAATTATGGGATCTTAATAAGTTACTAAAGTATGAAATTTATTCTTCGACACAATGTGTGCTCATGGGCGTTTAAGGGTTAAACTATTTATTCTTCTTAAATTCTTTAAAAAAATTGAAGCCTATTTTTTTTGTATCAGATTTTTGAAGTGATGATATTTGAACATGTCATTTTTTGAACAATTCTTCTTTTAAATACTCATTAAATTAAAAAGTGGAAAAATACCTCCACATAAAAATTTTATAAATATATTTATAAAAGGATTCCTTTTAAACTCTAAGGTAAAAAGGCTAGAAAATTAGCACATTAATCAAGATAAAATTTAATGAATGAGATAACAAATTTCAATTCATTAAAAAAAATTCTTTAACTTAGCCTCTATTTTCATATCTTGACATTTTGATCTTATATATGTACAGACTTTATTTCCTTCATTTCCACTAGCCATATTAGAAATCTCAATTTCAGTCATGAATGCTTTTAAAGTATTGAGTGATTATAATTTATGATGAGGGTATTATAATACATATATCAATATTTTAATACATAAACATCTTTTTCGAAACTGATCGAACGTCATAGATGAAATATTGGTATTTTAGAGGCATTTTGTGTATTTTTATATTGTATTGAAAATGTTATTTAAATATGAAATTATTATATTATATGTTCTGAAGTTTGGTTACATATTGAACCATTAAAAATCGACAAAAATACACTAATCCCTTAAGAAATAAATGTTATTAGTAATTGAAACAAAAAATGAACTAAAACACATATCCATTTATTATTTTTAAACGATTACAAAAAATAATAGTATTAAGAAACACTAAATTTGATCTCTAAATTCTATTAAGCAATAGCCATATAATTATAGATTTAGAGATTTAATAATTCTAAGTTCTAACTACAAATCCATTTTGTAATATAGACCATGACTTTACGCATGTGAAGACTATCCCGTAATTAGAACTATAATACCAGACCCCAACATAGGCCAACCTAACCTAGATGTAATATAATTAAAGAGTGATATAGTATTATTTTATCCTATTCAATTATTTTAAACATCAACGACACTATCGTGCAAGTGTAGAAGGGAGAGCGCAACAGCGAAGAGCGGTGATTTCGAGAGCGAAGAGCATACGATCTTGTCAAATTAAAAAATTGGCTTTATTTTTAGAAAGAATATATCTAAAATTGGATTTTACTAATTATAGTAATTTTGGGGGTCTCTGACCGCTGGACCTAAAACCGTGTGTTTGCAGTGCAAGATGTAAAATTTTGCAGTCAATCTGGAAAAGATTGGAAAAAAAAGGATTAAGGTAGATAATTGGACTAATACATAGTATTATATTTTAAATTCTTCTTGTGAATACATAATCATTGAAGCCACACTTAGTGAGCAGTACTCTAACCAACTACAAGTGATAGTATTGTAATTCATAATAGAAATCTATGATTCTACTCTCCCCCTAAACCACAAAACAACATCTCCAATCCATTTACCAATCTTTGGTTTAGGGATTCCAAACCACGACAAAACATGGCATCTAAACATAAGGAATCTTGATAATCCCTACAGCTACCAAATTCTGTTGGACTTCGTCCACGATTAGAGTGGGGGCATTGATGAAAGTGTCCACTTTGTAGTCTAGCTTGCAAAGGAAGCGAAAGACATAGTAAAGGTGCTTGCAGTTGACGTACATGCCACACCTTCCAATTGCAGAAGAAGTCATACTATGATAATGCGGGCACGTACAAGCCGGAAAATTGCAGAGAATGATGCATGTTATAAATGTTCGCGTTAAGCTTGACTCCAGAATGTAGGACAACGATCGCTCTTAGACCTGGATATATTAGGAGGTTCACTTGGACAATCGTTGCTTTCATGTTGCAAGCTCTCACCCACTAGTTTCGGTGAGCTTCTGCGGGCGTTTTGGTGTAGCGGCGCATGTTCTTGCCGCTTAGGATGGTGGGGACTTCATCAGATTTGGGAGGTTTTGGATGAGTCATCAACACCGCCTCAAAGACCTTAGACCCTGCGAAGAGGCTCCATGGCGAGAGCGGAGTTGTAGATTGAAGGTGGAAACTAGCCTTTTGGAGCTCCAAGATCTCGTGACGGGAGAGATTGGTCCCAGTCAGGACTGGCCAAACATCAGGGGTCTCTGGACGCCTTATAACATACCAACGTTTAGGACCCATTACGCACAGTCGGGACACATGTAGTATCGGGAACTTTACTTTGGAAAATGTACCCGCTAGCTACATTCTACACGAGATAATACACGGGAGGTTCCCGATACAACATCCTAGCCCGCACGGTCTAGCAATTTGATCTGGATAGAACCAAAAATCTTCAGTATCGCTTCCCTCAGCCCAAAACTTTTGTTTCATGCCTTTGTATGTAGGAGCTCCAATTGCTTTGCCTCCCTTGACGATGAGCATTTGGCACTTGGAATTGTTATTTGCAGGGTTGTCTATCCCGACGTGACGCTATTGATTTCCGTCAGGATGTCGTGACGCGTCTGGATTGCGTCTACATCCCGACGCGAAGGTAAAAAACGTGGAAATTTTTACCTTTTCACTTTACCGAGAGTAAATTATCTGGATGAATTTCGTCCAAGGCCGTCCAGGTGGCCGTCCAGTGGACGGCCCGCCCGTCCACTTGACGGACTGGATGGCCCGCCCGTCTAGTTCGTCTGCCCGCCCGTCGACTTGACGGACTGGACGGCTTGCCCGTGCACTTGGTCTGCCCGCCCGTCGACTTGACGGACTGGACGGCCCGGCTGTCCACTTGGTCTGCCCGCCCGTCGACCGGACCGCCCGCCCGTCCACTGAACGGCCCGCCCAGCGTCTAGACGGTTTAGAGTGCCCAGCCGTCGACCGGACGGCCCACCCGTCCATTGAACGGCCCGCCCGGCGACTGGACGGCTTGATCCGCACGCCCGTCGACTGGACTGCTAGACTGGCCCGCGTGCCGACTAGACGGCCAACCTTTCAACTTTATTACCTGGCAGTGTGTTCAGATTTTAATTTTTGGAACAAATGAAACGAAATTGTACTTTAGAAGGGCACACTACAAACCAACCATCCACAAGGCCACACTGTTTATGATTATTGGCATAGTCACGATTTTGGATATGGTTTGTGCATCATCTGTACTGTATAGTGTACACATATGCGTAGGAAAATGAATCCCCATTTTGATAATTTATTTGAAATAACAGTGAAGGAAAACATGGCGATTATATATCACAGTATAATAATGTATACCGTATGCCCAATGCCTAAGGATTGCACGAGAAGCTACCCTAAGCCTTGTATGTCTAAGAGGCATAAGTTATAACCCTCAATGTACTGCATTCCTAGTTACTCAGACAGAGGTGCCAGCGTTAGGTGTTCCTAGGTCCGCTCTATCGTTGTCCGGGCTTGGGGGTGGGCCTGGTCAGTTCACTACAAAATCACTATCTCCCGGAACCTCACCGCTATCACTTGCGGTGTCGTCTGTGGATTCATTATTGTCAGATCTTGTACTGCCACTCCTCGCAGGGCCGTTGCTCCGTCGGTTTCCGATGTGTGGTTGAAGAGAGGAAAGTGTTTTTAGAGGTCGTCGCCCGCTTGCATCCAGAACACCATCTGTATTTGGCCCTCCTAAATTGACTTTGCCAGAAAATGGTTGGGTAGATTGCCGCATACGCTTATTTCTGCGGGTGGTCCGGGTAGTTGGAGTTGCACAGTCGTTGTGAGAAAGGCGAGGGAGTTGTTCTCGTGGACGGTTCTGGAGGATTGGTCCTTTGAGGTCCACTTCTTTCTATCGGTCGGATTTCTCTCGTGCGCAGTGTCATATTCAACGTTGGGTCTAAACCGGTCAACCGCGTACCTATCGATGGACTAATTTCACGGGGGCGTGCCGGGGGCATTGCTGACGAGGACGGTACTGATGAATCTTGGGTGGATGGAGTAAGAACATCCACACGGTTCCGACGCGGGGCGACGAAGTCTACGAAAGGCTGCTTGCAACTGTACCAGTGCCATTTTTTGTCGATCACCTGAATTACCTTCTCGGTGTGGAGAATTTGGAGACGATTCTTGGGTACTAACTACTTCATTAGCCTCCTCTCCTTGTCCATCTTGTTGCTCCTCAAGGCTTGCCATAGTTGCTGGCTCTTCAACCACTGTAGTGTCATTGTTGTTTTCTGGTATTGGCGGTACTGCAGGGACATCCTCGTTCTTAGCATTGTCCATTGGATTGGCTAGCTCCGGCCCTCCACCGTTGTCTCCGTCGTCGTCGCCGTAGTTATTGTGAAGGTCATTAAAATCAAACACGGCTGGATCAATTAGCGGGCGTCTTGGTCCCCTTCCAGGGTTCCCACCAAATGGTGCATCATCGTCGTCGTCCGAGTCGTAATTATCAGAATCAGAGAATATAGACCCCGGTCTAGACCATCAGATTCCTTCGTCATAGAGTCTTTGGACAACATGTTGTTCGCATACCATGTTGCGGGGTTTGCGCCGCCCCTATCTCGGAGGGTCGTTGCGTTGGTGTAAATGTAAACCAACTCCTCTGCTCGTTTGGATGTTAGTCGGTTGCGGACCTTGTTGTGTACAAATGAGTACATGCTCCAGTTTCGTTCGCAAGATGAAGCAGAACACACTTGTGCAAGAATTCGTTTTGCAATCGGTGCAAGCGTGTGAGCTCCAGCGCCAAGTAGGTCCCACCATTCATGTGGTTCCAAATTCAACGCAGCCGCGACTGGAAGTCCAGCAAATATTCCTCGGTCATCTATCAAGGTGACCTCCTCCAGTAGATAAGGATTCAGGAGAGCGCCTGCGTAGTGCAGATCTGTCCTCAACATGTGCTAGCGGGACTGAAATTCGTCTTCCGCGCTCTCGGCAAGTTCCTCGTTCAATGAAAATGTTGGGTCCCGTATCGAAAAGACGTGCTTCTCCACATTCTTCATTACTAATTATGCTTTGCCCATGCATGGGTGCTTCCCGTTGAACTCGCGCAAAGCTACTAACACGGGCTCCACCATGTGCACAAAATTTACACTGGTCCCCCAGAACCCATCAGATCACAAGTATTGTCTAGCCGTGTTTGCTTTCGTCCTTGTCGACGGTTTTGTTAGCCTGTCCACGTAGTCGTTCCAATATGGGTCCACGACCGTATGCTCCACGGCTTTTTGCACTTTCACCAACCGATCGACTATTAGAAATGTAGTTGCAAACCTTGTTTCAGCCGTATTTTTCAGTATCAAATTCGGAGAATGTCGACGGAATATGGCAAGCGGCATGTGGTGCGTGCGAATGAAAGACACTATGGCCCGCGCACGTTTCATCATGTTCTTCACCCATCTTTCCTTCCCCCAGTCTTCCAATAAGAGATCTAAAGCGCGTGCAGCACACCCTTGAAAATAAACGTGTGGAAATCGACGTACCAACAGTTCGCCTGCTGCAATCATGTTTGCAGCGTTGTCAGTGCAAACTTGTACCACGTTCTCTGCGCCAACCGCCTCAATGTAATCGATCATGCAATTTGCCACGTAATTTGTGTCTTTACTTTCTCCCGTAGTGTCAACCAAACCCAGAAAAACCTCTCCGCTTGTACATGCCAATATAACATTGATCAACGGTCGGTTTGTCACATTGTCCCATCTATCTGAGCAAATCGTCATGCCATACTTGTGGATAGAGCCCTTTGTCTTCTCGTTCACCATTGTTGCGACCTCGTCCTTTGCGGCTTTCATAAGCTTTGTCCGAATCGCATTGTACGGGGGAGGCTTGTACACGACTTTGGATTTGGACGTTGACTCAACTGCGTCCACAAAGGCGTAGTGCTTTGCCACGTTGAATGGTATGTTGGCCTCATAAAAGAAATTAGCCCACTTCTTGTCCAACAGTTGTTTATTTGATGTATTCATACCTTCCGGTAATGATACTTGCCTCATGGTCCGGATGGGTGTCACATTTGACTCTAGCGGCTCCGATGAACGAACGTGTGAACCCGTGACAGTTGTTTTTCCCCTCCCCCTACTGACGCTGACACCGATGCCTCCATGTTCCTCTCTCCGCACGGCCCGTGCACGGGATTTGTTGCCGGTGACGTATCCTCTATCTCGTAGTCGTTCTCAACCTCAAGAGTTGGGGGCACGTTACCCCCGCAATTATGAAACAAAGCTTTCACAGCTTGACTCACTTTAGTACAACGTCTGACCCCTGATATGTTATCATCCCGCCTCCAACCCAAATGCCACAGTAGGCGGTCCTTCCGGTAGCTGATTGCTGTTGAACATAGTTTGCACTCCATTTTACCATCGGGTTTTATAATATACCATGGCTCCCTTATGGTCCTCCCTCCTTGCATTGCCCCTATTAACTATGGCCCACACTGTCCACAAGGAAACACAAGGGAACACACAATTAGTATTCTGAATGTAGTGCGGTTGGGGCAAAACACTTGTTGGTGTAACAGCCTGTGCTCCTCCAATCCACTCTTCCTAGGCTCCATTCTAATGCAATGGCTGTACGCCAACCACGTCGGAAGACCAGAGCACACCAAGGACAGGTGTTGGCAAAAGCCTAAAGAGCCTCCTATATAGTGGGAGGGTGGCCTGTGGCATGTAGGGGGGGGGGGGGGTAGGGTTACTGCCCGTGCACCCAACGGATTTTGTCGACACCGGGTTGGACGGCCCGGTGGGACGGGCCGGGTAGGACGGACACGTGGGTTGGGCCTGGTTAGACGGCGAGCTCAGACGGGCCTATTTGGACGGCCAGATTGGATGCGCCGGGTTTGACGGCTTGGTGGGACGGGCCTATTTGGACGGCCAGATTGGATGCGCCGGGTTTGACGGCCAGGTGGGACGGGCCTACTTGGACGGCCAGATCTGACGGGCCTAGTTGGACGGCCATGTCGAACAGGCCTAGTTGGACAGCCAGGTCAGACGGGCCTAGTTGGAGGGCCAGATCGGAGGGGCGTAGTTGGATGGCCAGGTGGGACGGGCCTAGTTGGACGGTCAAATCTGACGGCCTTGTTGGATGGCTAGATCTGATGGCCTTATTGGACGGCCAGATCGGAGGGGCCTAGTTGGACGGCCGGATCGGACGGGCCTTGTTGGACGGCCAGATCGGAGGGGCCTAGTCTGACGGCCAGATCGGACGGGCCTTGTTGGATGACCAGATCGGACGGGCCTAGTTACACCGCCAGATCGGACGGGTCTAGTTGGGCGGCCAGATCGGACGGGCCGAGCTTGACGCCCACCAACGTCCGATGGGCCTAGTTGGATGGCCAGGTGGGATGGGCCTGGTTGGACGGTCAATCGGACAAGTTGGACGGTCCCTCCTAGACGGTCTCGGGTTGACGGACTAGGTTGGACGGGCCAGGTTGGACGGTCAAACCGTGGACGGACCTGACTGGACGCTCTTGCCCTAGTACAATCCGTCCATCTCGTTGGGCGCTCCTGCAGTAACAGAGAGGCTCCACGACGGACCCAAACCATTATCCAAACGTAATACGCGTGCACTGAGAGTTGTGAACATGGGCATTTATTTATATATCGATGTAAAGTTCATACAAAAAGGGTCAGAAGCGTACCCCGCACGGTGGAACACACCGATGGTATACTAAACACTAACCTCATCTCCTAATTTGCACTCTTCTGACTGAATACTATTTACCTATGTCTACTCTTCGATCTCCTTTTGCTTCACCAAGATATCTTGTTCCTTGCGAGCCTTGCGGTAGCAGCACAGCGGTGGAGTCCAGAAAGTTGGATTCCCTTCAAGGCTCCTCACCGCATGCGTAACTGAACGTCGATCGTTGGATTTTGGAGCACATAACTCTTTCAATATCCTGTCAAAATACATTGCTGCATTGTTGTCTGGAATCATTTGAACATTCTTCCGGTCCTCTTTCCATATACGCTGCGCTATTTCCCCAACCGAGTAGCTGTCTGTGTGTATGTTATAATATGGCTTTCGCACACGGCTTGGAGATAGAACGCTTCCATGTTCTCCAACGAGGTAGTGCATCTCTGGAGCCACATACCACCGGCTTGCCTTCGAGTTCTCTAATTCGCTAATGCTTCGGTGGGAGTAGAAGGATGGTGTTTCTTCATTGATGCGGCTGCCCATTCCCCAATCGCATATCCCGATCCACACGATCAATCCACTTTTATTTGGGAAATGGAGCATTATATTTGATGGAGTGATGTCGTTGTGCAGAACTCGATCTTGTTGTACTGCGTCCACTATGCACAACAATGCCCACGCCAACTCCGTACGATTCCGTAAGGCATTTTCTTTTCTGCATTGTGTGCGGATTTGGATCATATCCAATGTACCCTACCTCATCCGGATCGCGATACTTTTGGTCCACTTCAAACATATCTTTCAGCGTCCCCCCATTCCACCATTGATCATAGCATTCCATCGTGGTGTCATTGATGGAAAAAAACTTAATGACCCCATGGTGAGTGCATGAACAAACCAGTGCCTCGATCGACAACTTCTCCCTCGCTCTCTTGAAATTTCCAATGTCCAGCGGCAATTTCCCTGCTAATTCTATGTGCGACGGAATGTGCCGGGAGTTTTGAAGCTTCACTCTACGCACTCTCCCATTCCCCCCTCGTACCGAAGAGCCTCACAACGGAACCTCCACCATCTCTTTCTCCAAAAACACTACGCCACCGGCTGCCCGTTGTGCAATGGCAAACTCCCGGCTTTTTTGCCACCAAAGAGCCCCGTGCAGGCCTTGCTTAGCATAACCCTTTACAACGTCGTGCCACCAAAACACTTTTTGGTGCATGTCGCGCAGTGCTTGCGGCTTGGGCTCACTCCCCCGTCTTATCTCCATCAATTTTTCCGCGACATGGCCGGGGTTGAAGATGCAAGTTTGCACTTCCTCATCTAACCATCTCTCGAAATCTTCCTTCGTGCGTTCTTCGTCCCACTCGTCCTCTCACATAGCGGCCCAGAACAGTTCATCCAAATGGATTCTTAACTTGTCAATTCCAACCACACCCTGCTTTACATATGCAACATTCAGCTGTGTGGTCGAATATTGCTGGAAAAAATGCAAGGCCACTTCATGCACCTTTCTTGTGGCAGCCTTGGTGGGCCACCCACGGGCGTTAGCAGGCTTGTGCCTATTCCTTTGCTGCCCTTTCTTCTTGGGTTTCGAAGATTCTCCAGCGCCTGACGGAACGGCCACACCTACGTTAGGGGCTTCAGATATGCATTCGTGTGTGTCAGGGGATTTTTAGGAACGGATTCCGCATTCCCCGTGTGCCAGTCATCCACTTTTCTTTTCGAATGTCCATACCCGGCCATTGGAGCAACGTGTGATGCACTGCGATTAGGGTTTCAAGGATGAAATTTCAAAAAAAAGCCTCCCTCCTCCAAGCAATTCTGAGTCCCTCTGCAAGCACCCGCGCTCTTGAGCATGGACTGTTACCAATCCAAGACAGAAGAGCACCGTCAGTGCAAGAGAGACCCAAATGTGCTGCAAAATAACAAGGTGACGCACATATATAGAACTTACAGCTGGACGGCCCGCCCGACGTCCAAACAACCCTCCCGACGCCTGAACAGCCCGCCCGTCGCATGGACGGCCCGCTCGGTGTCTTGTAGTACTGCAAAACGCCTTGACGGCCCGCCCGTCGCTTGGACGGAGGCGACCATAGGTTGGACGACACGCCCGTCGGCTGGACGGCCCCCCTCCACTGGACGGAGATGACAATAGGCTGCACAGCCCAGTCGTTGAACTGGTCGGCCCCCCTCCACTAGACAGAGATGACAATAGGCTGCACAGCCCAATCGTCGAACTGGTCAGCCCCCCTCCACTGGACGGAGATGACAATAGGCTGCACAGCCCAGTCGTCGAACTGGACGGCCCGCCCAATGACTCCATGAAGCCGTCCATGGGCGAGACGGCTTGTCTGTTGTCTGGACGGACACATCCATCGGCGGGACGGCCCGCCCGTTGGTTGAACGGAGACGTTCATCGGCGTGGATGGCCCGCCCGTCGGTCACATTGCAGGAATGATCCATGCGCCATGGTTATTGCTTCTTTATTCTAGGAAAGTCGAACAACAGGTATGTGCAAGCGTTCCTTCCCTTGTTCGAAGAATCACCCGTTACTGTACTGCCCATTTGTGCGTATGTGTCAGGGGTGGACTACTATTTATGGTAGTCCGTTGTACTAATTAGAGCAGTTCTTGGTGGTCTCCTAGATGTCCTTTATTTCCCCCTTTTTCTCCCATCCTTTCCCTTTTACCAACACTAGACATGCAAAGCTTTACCGTATTATCATACCGCCATATTGTCGTAATGCCCAATAGTCAAATTGTTAGTATTGGCACATTGTCACACCGCCACATTGTCATATCGTCATATTATTCTATTGTTCTATTATCCAAATGTCCTATTGTTCTATTATCCTATTGTCCTATGGTTCTAGTCCAAATGTCCTAATGTCCTACTGTCCTATTGTCCTATTTTTATATTGTCATATTTTTAATATGACAATACTGTCATAATGTCATATTATCATACTGTCATATTTTCATATTGTCATATTGTCCTATTGTCCTATTGTCCTATTGTCATAGACTCATAGTCACTTTACAATATTGTCATGTTGTTATAATGTCATATTGCCATGTTGTCATATTGACTACTGTTATATTGTCATATTCTCACATTGCTATATTACCACATTGCCATATTGTCATATTGCATTATTGCCATATCGTTATATTGTCATAATGTATGACAATACTGTCATTTTGTATTACATATTGTCATGTTGTATTCTTTGCATTTTGAATGATAGACTGTGACTGAAAACCACAAGCCTCAAGTTGACATGTGCAGTGACATTCTCTTTCACAGGTTCTTAGAAGCCATAAGGAGCAAACTAATTATCTTGGATAAACCGAGTTGGCAGTGTCTGTGAGAAGGCAACATTAAAATTAGAAGCCTTCCATGGCGCAATAAGACATGGTTATATCGTCGAAGAGTACTACACTTCTCAAGAGTACTACGGGAAGAATCAGTGTTGGTACTAGCCATTCTAGACTTCTAGTAGCAATTTTGAAACGCATACTGGAACCTGCAATTTGAAATGTGACGTTGTGAGGGTCGTCTCAGAATGTAACAAACTTGGCTATATTATCACATTGTCACATTTTAAGTTGCGTTCAACGTCGCAGAGGTTAAGCAATTCAAAGTATGTGAGGAAGCCAACTTCGACACTCTTAGATATACCCTTCATACATACACCGCCCAAGTTTAACTTCATTCCAACGGTGAATGCACTTTCTATGGAGTATGGAACTAGACGGCTAGATCTATGCCAAACTATGAGATTGTATTCCCCAAAGTCAACGTATCCAAACGAAGTGCAAATTAACACAACTTCCATGATTTTCATGAACTTGACAATGGACAGGGGTGTCCGAAAAGGACACGGGTATGAAAAACAAACTGTCGGGCCTTTCATCCTGCTATCCTACTGTCCTATTGTCCTATACTCCTATTGTTCTAGATTTCTAGTCCCCGTATCATATTGTCATATTGTCACATTGCCCGTTGGTCACAATGTCACGACTTCATATTGCCAAGTTGTCATATTGTCAAATTCGTGAATTTTCATAATGTCATATTGTAATATAACTATTATATTGTAATATTGCCAGTTTGGACTACATCAATTTTACAATGTTTAGGACTTTAGGCGTAATATTAAAGGACACTAATGAATGTCTAGGACATTAATGAATGTTTAGGACTTTAGGCGTAATGTTAAAGGACATTAATGAATGTCCTAGCCGTCTCATATTGCCTAAGTTGTATGCGTCCCTGCTAAACTCAGTTCACTGCTCTGGCTCTCTTTCGTCCAATTGTTTAATGTTTAGGAATTTAGGACTAATGGAATTGTATAATGTTTAAAACTTCATCATTGATGCTAAAGGACATAAAGTTATAAATAAGTGTTTGTAACAAGCTCGTTGTGTGGAGATCAGTTGCGATGCTCCCCAACTCTGCACCGTGGGAGGCAATTCATAGGATCACAATTCGTAAATTGGGACTTTGTGATTTTAGAACTAATGCATCTATTTAATGTTTAGGACTGTGGGACTACTGTTAAAGGACAATACTGAGCGTTTAGGACTTTAGGACTAATGAATTTATTTACTGATCACGGCTTTGGGACTAATGCAAATATGCAATTATTTAGCGTTTACAACTTTCGATGATAGACTTCAAATTACATCTGTGACAGAGTGTTGTAAGAGGAAATATGAACTTGGCGCATACTTTACCTAGGAAGTGCAACCTCCCTCTGAAGAGAAATAAACCTCCAAAAGAGTCAACAAAAGATTGAAAGTCCAAAAATCTAGAGCAAGCACGAGAGAGAGAGAGTAGGAGCTTTGAAGGGAAATGAGATATGGAAGTGAGTGAGTGGAGAAATTCAGTTGACAGGAAAAAGTTCAGCTGACGGAAGGTGATTGGCGTCTTCGCGTGACAACCGGTTGGGAGCGGGCAATCGGGCATACTCCCTCAACTAGGAATACACGTCCTACATGCAACAAGGTGGCCAGGTAGTGATCCGCAAACATCCAGGTGATGACACTCTATAGAAGCGTTGCAACATTACCTTTTGGTGCATTTTCAAATTATGATAACAACATGTAGCATTATAGCCCTTTGTCATGACTAATGTCTTATGCAATTCTCCAATGTTTAGGACTGTGCGACGAGATTAATAATATAATGTTTAGAACTTTAGGAGTGAGGTTAAAGGACAAAAATGAGTGTTTAGGACTTCACTCTTTAGGGCTTTAGAATTAATGCGATTGTTTAATGTTTAGGAATTGAGGACTATTGCTAAAGGACATAAGGAAGTGTTTGCGACTTTAGGAATTTAGAACTAACGGACCGATGAACCACTAGAACTAATAACCAGGTGACGCACATACATTGAACTTAGAGCTGGACGGCCCGCCCAATGCCTTGACTGCCCGCCCGATGCCTTGACAGCCCGCCCGTCGACAGGACGGCCCGCCCAACGCCTAAACGACCTGAATGGCCTGCCGGACGCCTTGATGGCCCGTCTTGACGGCCCGCCCGTCGCGTAGACGGAGGCGACAATAGGAAGGACGATATGCTTGTCGGCTGGACGACCCACCCGTCAGCTGGACGGCCCCGCCCGTCGATCACATTGCAGGAATGATCCAAGCTCCATGGATTTGGCTTCTTCGTTCTGTAAAAGCCGAATATCAGGTATGTGAAGGCGTTCCTTCCCTCGTTTGGAGAATCCCTCGTTACTGTACTGCCCATTTGTGTATCTGTGTCAGGGGTGGGCCACTATGTAGTGTAGTCCATTGTACTTATTAGATGAATTCCAGATGGTCTCCTAGCTGTCCTTTCTTTTCTCCCTTTTCCTCATGTCCTTTTTTTCTATTGCACCAATCAACTTGCAAATCTTTACAGCTTTGTCATACCGTCATACCGCCATATTGTCGTATTGTTCAATTTTCAAATTGTTCTTTTGGGAGTATTGGCATATTGTCATACCGCTATATTGCCATATCGTCATATTGTCCTATCGTCATAATGTCTTATTGTTAAATTGTTAAATTGTCATATTGTAGTGTTGTCACATTGTCATATTGAAATTTTGTGATTTTGTCTCATGTTGTCACTTGGGTCACTGATTATTGTCATATTGTCATATTGTCACATGGACACATGCTCCTATTGAGTATTGGCAATATATCATATTGTCTATTTGTCACATTGTAATATAATGATTTGTAGTATTGAGATAATGACATGATGTCATATAGTACGGTTAGTGCTCAAAGACAGTGAGCCGCGTCTGGAATCTTCTCATTGAAGACATAATGAGGTTACTGGTGGTGACTTGCAAATTTGCCAATCAGGGTTGCAAGGAAGTGTTAAACTACAACTCTACCCGGATATGAAGAACGAGGATAACTGCTCTTTTGTACCTATGGTTTGCCCGATACCAACTTGCAATATAGTGACGGACTTCACGCTACTGTCAAGCTTCATGAGATTCACGAGCAAAAAAAGAAAACTGTCGTGCACGACCTGACACCGAATTTCGAACCTTAGGACTAATGCAATTATGGAATGTTTAAAACTTTGGGACTAATCACTAATGTCTAATGCAATTATTTAATGTTTAGGACTTTAGGTCTTTGGGAGTTGGGAGTAAATTAATTATATAGTGTTTAGAACTTTAGGAGTAATGTTAAAGGACATTTGTGAATGTTTAGGATTTTACTCTTCAAGGCTTTGGGATTAATCCAATTGTTAAATGTTTAGGAATTCAGGACTGCTGCAATTGTATGATGTTTAAGACTTCATGACTAATGCTAAAAGACCTAAAGTCATAAATAAGTGTTTGTAACTTTGGGAATTAACGAATTAAGAACTAATAGAACTATTAAACGTTTAGGACTGTAGATCTAATCATCTAATGCAATTATTTGATGTTTAGGACTGTAGGATTAAATAATTAATGCAATTGAATAATGTATTTGATCACTTCCTTGCAACCCAGATTGGCAAATTTGCAAGTCACCACCAGTGACCTCATTATATCTTCAATTGGAAGATTCCTGATAGCGCAGACTGCCATTGAGCATTTGCGGCATTTCTTGCTGCTGTAAGAACACTTGTAGCATGCTAGGTGTCCCGTTTGACACTGGAAAACCAAAACAACAATTCTTAACTTCAGAAACTCTTTAAGCATATATAGTATAATACTGTAGAAGATAATATATAGGATAATACCTTTTCACGGCCATATTCATTACATTGAACAAAATTGGCACATTCGAAAAAAGGCTCTCAACTTGGAACTAGAACAAGGTACCCGTACTAGCGCTCAAGAAAACGCTTGCGCCACAGCAAATGAGGACAAAGGCAAGATTCACACTAAAAATAGCTGATGCACACACATTCTATAGAGAAAACATTCATAAGAGACTGAACAAGGTTGAACAGAGCGTGAAGAAGATGACGGGGACCTTGCGCCTGATTCAACCTCTAGAGCCCTCGCCAAACATCACACTGGGGGCTCAGATGTGACGGTGCTTGTGTGATAAGGTGGCACAAAAGTTGATAGAACAGCCCTGTATGTGAATGCACTCACAGCTATTTATCCGCGTACAATATGGACACCTAGAACATTACCTTTTGGTGCAATTTTTAATTACGACAAGTTGATAACGGCGTATAGCATTACAACCTTTTGTTTTCTTGATATCCCTATGAAAGTATGAACCCGGATAAGTTGTGAACGACTGAACATACGTGAAAGAACTCGTGCAATATTGCAATCACCCTATTACTTCTTGATTAGAATTATACTTTTTGAATTCCTTCTGTTCAAACTATCGTGACATTTAAATATCTGACCATCCCTTCAATAATCAAAAGTTTGGACATTGTAATCCAATCTTTTTGCGCACGAGCAAGTGGTTGCAGCCATATTTCACTATATTCCACATGAAGGGATGTAACTTAAAGATTTGCTCTAAATTTGATTCTAAACATAAAATTTCCCTACGTCAAGGTTTATAATATTCTGATAAAATCTAGCGGGACGGCTCACCACCGCCGAGACGGCCGGGGCGACGGCTATACGCCCTAAACAGTCCGGATTACGGGACCACATTCATTCTTGGGTGGGAGGTGATAGTTTACTACTTAGTGGACGGACTGCATTAACTGCAAAGAGCGTCCAGTCGACGGCCATGAGTTATACGATGACGGCCCGGATCAACGGCTGTATGTTGGCAATTCACAAGATGTCGGACGGCCCCTGCTGATATAAAATGCTTTCCAAGTGGCTCCTCTCTCCATAGTATTCCGCGTTACTGTATGTTTCCATTTTAAGTGTGCAGGTTGGGACTGGGGAGTGTTGGACGGCCTGCTCGCAATTGTTGCTATCTCGCAGCGTCTGGCAGATTCTGCAGTTGGGGAGTGCGTCTATCTCAGATTTTCAAAGAGTGTTTGTGCCTTTGCGGGCTGGTGAGAGATTTCAGGTTGGGACTGGGGAGCGGTGGACGGCTAGTTTGCAAGCGTTTTCATCTTGCAGCAGCTTTCACGCCCAATACTGTTTTGGGTCCTGCACATCGGCATCACGCTATCGCAATGTGGCGGTAGGAACCATCCGGGTATCCTGTGGACCGGAAACAGCTGCAGGAGTACGTGTTGTAGGCACTACAGCATTCGGGGATGGAGGAGCCAACGCTGCGATGGCTGAACTCGTATTTTTTGAATCTTGTCACGGAGAGGCGAATGACCGCAAATTGGAGCAAATCCAAGGAGCGGAAGGCGTTGGCTCGTTTTGAATTGCTCACTGCGTGTACATTTGCGCAGTGGCGCCTCATCCGGCGAGCGCAAAGGCAGGGTGCACAGCGTCGATATATTAGCCGTCGTCGCCACCTCCTTTTGTTTGTTCGGCAATTGTGCATGGGATCCGGCTCATCCGGCCCATCCGTCTGTTATTAGATTATTCCGTTGATATTATATATAGTGTAATATGTTTTCTCGATGTACACCAGGGTAGACGGGATAGATAAACCGTCCCATAGGAGATACATTTTGAGATTATGTACATACGCCACACAATTTTGAATAAACAAATGTTCCTACACCGTGTCGATGTTCATGGTTGCATGTAGAGACTTTATTTCCATCCAGGAGTCCATGCACAGTGCGCAGTAGACAGCTTGGCCGTCGAACTGGACAGCTAACCCGTTGGATTTGAGTGCAGGTCGTTGACTGCATGGTCGGACCGTCCCGCTGGTGGTAGTCCATCCAGTAGACAGGTTTTCCGTCCAGTTGACGTCCTGAAGACGGAAATAGCCGTCCTGAGGACGGGTGGGCCGTCTTGAAGACGGGTGGGCCGTCTTGTCCGTGGACGGGTAGTCCGTCCAGATGACGGGCTGACCGTGTCCTCAGGACGGCTAGTCCGTTGTGTAGATGGCCCGACAGAGAGGGCCGTCTAGTTGACGGAGAGGCCATCCAGAGGACAGGTGGGCCGTCCTACTAGAAGACGGGTGGGCTGTCAAGGAGACCGAGGGGCGCTCATCTAGACGGGAGGGCCGTCTAGTCGCTAGAGAGGCCGTCTTGCCGACACGGTGGCCGTTTAACCATCGCACCCGACCATGCAGTCCAAAGAGGATCTGTTTAGCCGACGTAGAGGGCGTCCAGTTGACGGAATGGCCGTCCTGCCGCCCAGAAGATCGTGTATGTGGCTCTAAACCCTAAACCTTGCCCGCCAACGATATAAATATCGATTGCCTTGCCCAAGGTTTTCATTTTGGCCTTGTGCAGCCCATGCAGGTGGCGCTATGGAGAGTTTAGTGTGTCGTCTAGCTCAGTCATACAAAGTAGGCGATTCTGGCAATGTAGGGCCTATTTTCTTCGATTGCGTTCGTTTAGATGATTCTGGAGATCGTGTGCTAATCGATCCTATGGGAGTTGTTAGCATCACCGTTGGTCGCGCTGTGGAAGTGCGGGGGACTGCTCTAGTGGATCTAGCAAAGGACTTGGTGTCGAATACTAGTGCGCCGAACCGGATAGTGTTCGTTGTTAAACATGCATACTCGCATGTTGCGAATTTGCCGCCCGTTGCGTATGCGCCCCAGAAGGAGCATCCACTCAGGTTACAGGCACGGATCTCCATAGGTTTTTGTGGTGCGGGTATACAGGTTCTAGCGCAGTTGCATTGTTTGTGATTGCACTCTCCGTTGTTAGGACTCCTGTAGCCGGTATAAAATTAAATACACTATGCAAACTGAATCTTCTACTACTTTCCGAACCCGTGTTGCGTGTGTTCAAATTTTACACCTCAATGTGCATTTATCCCTACACTTAAACAATACCGATATACATGTATGTCGTAGACCTTAATAGTGAAGTATAGCAGATTAAAAATAGAAAGAACACGAGAATTAGCTGCACCCCAAGACTGTCCGTCCACGTGACGTCACGCCCGTCGACATGACATCACGCCCGTCTACATGACGCCCCACCCGTCTACATGACGTCCCGCACGTCCACATGACGTCCCGCCCGTCCACACGACGGCCTGCCGCCACATGACAATCCACCTGTCCACATGACGGATGGCCCCTCCAACCCTAAACCCCTGTTGTGGAATGAAATAATCGATTGGCGTGCTGAAATGAAATATATAATTATTCCTAATTTCTGAAGCGTACACAATCATGCATTGGATATGCACTCAAAACATCATTGTTATTCAAATGATATATACTATCACCCCATTTCGTACACAATCTTCTCAATCATACCTAAATTACTGGAATTGGTATACCGTATAACCCTAAGACCTCGATATATAGCCGTCCAACTATTCAAGCAAGTCGTCCACTAATAGTTTAGGCCGTCCAGTCAGAAGGCCGTCTAGTTGGATGTTTAGGCCGTCTAGTTGGACGGGCCGGTCGTCCAATTGAACGTGTAGGCCGTCCGGACGATAGGCCGGTCGTCCACTTGAATGTGTATGCCGTCCAGTCGACGGGTTGGACATCTAGGTGGACGGGTACGGCGTCCAGCTGGACGTAGAGGCCGTCTAGACGACGGACCGGTCGGCCACTAGGAGGGGTAGGCCGCCCAATCGGCGAGCCGTCAATGGATAAAGTCACATATGGTGATCGTCCAGTGATAATTGACGGCTGTAAGTACTGGGTGACGGCGGGCGCCCCCTCATGATCACGATTATGCGAGCCTATCAGCGTCTCCTCGGAGGTGGGGGCCCTGGATCTCGTTTATGGACGGCTAAATCAACGGCCATGGTGATCATGATGAACTCCATAATTCTCACGAGTGGTCATAAATTGCCGACGGCTGGGCCATGCAGTCGTCGGGCAGGCCGTTTAATCAATGGGTGGCCGTCCAGCTAGACGGATGGGTCGTCCAATTGACATTCGGCCCATCACGTGGGCGGGTACGCCATCTATAGCGGGCAGGGCGGGCCATCTATGGCACGCAGGGCAGGCCATCTATGGCAGGCAGAGCAGGCCATCTATAGCGGGCAGGTTGCCCCACTGGACGGATGGGCCGTTCAACTCAACGAAAGGCCGTCCAGTTGGACGGATGGACCGTCCTGTTAGACGAGTGGGCCATCTAATTGGACGGGAAGGCCGTCAAGTCCATCTCACCCTACACCGAACCTATACTCGTATCCGGGCCTGTTGACGGCGTGCCCATCCCTACGCCGCCGTCCAGCGGGACGCCATCAACCGTCGATCAAACGTTTGGACGGCCAGGTCGACGGCTCCGGTGAGCACGCTATTGATCTAGATTATGATGAATTGACATAAATGACTGTGCCTAATTGGTTTGGTGGGCATGAGAGTATAAGATGATGGAAGCCTCATATTGGATCCATGCTTTCTTACTTGAGCTGTGAGGTCCTAGTTTGCACAAAGCCTTGCTTCATAACTCGGGAGGAGGCAAACTGCAGGTCTTGTTATTTTTGCCACAAATACGCGCATTTCGATACTGAGTCACATTGTGCTCCTTTGAGTTGTGAAGTCCTGGTTTGCACAAAGCCTTGCTTCATAACTTGGGAGGAAGCAGACATGTGGTGGATGTGGTATTGTCATATGAGCTGATCTCATATACGACCCCATATAGAGTACCGCAGATTGGGCAATTTAAACCACAGCAGTAGGATATGGCAGACGCAAGGGACATGGCCAACGTTAAAGACATGGTACACCCTGGGGACATGGGGACTCTTGGATTGGGATGTGAGGTTCTGAACCCATCGAAAAAGAAGCGGGGGAACCAAATAGAGATAGACTGGGATGTCTTTCACGCCCGTCACATTTTGGCGTTTGAAGGCTGGGAAGATGAGCCTGAACCATGGAATATGAGAACCGCGAAAACGTACGTGAGTTGGTCTCATATATGCCGTCATTGGGACGAGGGCCGGGCTCGTATCATTTTAAAAGGCGGATACGCGAGCATTTCGGAATGTCAGCATGGAGCGTTGAAGAAGCAATTGACTGAAGTGGCGCTGGCTTTGTGGGGACGATGTGGAAAGAAGGATGGGACTCTCGCGTTGTGTCAAATGGCGTATGCAGAGACATTTTTGGGGAAGGACGTGGACTGGAGTACATACCCTGCACGACCGAGGAACGGTCAATTTCCTGCCAAACTTCGGCACGTTCTTTGTAATCTAAATGTGCCGTTGGAGGTACAAGCAGAGGACGTGATGGGAGCAGCAGCAGACAATCCGGACATGCAGATGATGGAGGTGGAGGTCACAGGAGCAACATCAATGGAGCAAAACTACCATGGGCCAAATGCAACAGACATGGTACAAGACGACGTAAAGATAGAGGATCGTATGGAAGGTGAGCCAGTACAACTAGATCCGTCGTTGGTCAACCAAGCTCCACGTGTTCAAGAGGAGGGGTTCCAACAAATGACTGTCCATGCAGAAGCTACTCTCCCAAGCGCACGGGTTTTGTTCCGAAACACAACCGGTGAACAAAACAGAGCCTCAGCAGAACTCCGAGGATTACAAAGTCGTGTGAATACTTTACAAGCGGAGAAGGAGGAGCTGGCCAGAAAACACGCAAATGATCTTGTTGGGACCAACAAGCGGAGACAAGCTCTGGAGAACGAGAATGCAGAACTTAGGTCCCAAATTGCTGCCGCCGTGTCGCAACAATGTCGCCTAAGTATTGAAGTCTCACCATCAAATCTTCCTCTAGACGGCGTAATTGAGAGAGCGTCATGAGGTTTGGTGGAAGAAAGGGTGGCCACACGAGTGGATTCAGCATTCACGACAAGTCCACGGCAATTATTTTTTGGAGGCCCTCCCGTCGCAAGTGCGAGCACTAGTGCAACACAAGCAGCAAATGAGGGAGACGTTGACCGGGCTGCATACCTTGCCATGCAATCACGAGCGGAGGTGGCCAAGAGGGAGATCCATCAATATCGAAGCGAGGAGGAGAAAATGAAGAGCGCATAGCGAGATGCAACCGCAAAAGATGCAGTGCGTCACCGTACGGAAAAAGAGATTAGGCTCGAGCTGGCCTCGCAAACCAGTGAACTTCGGATGTACAAGGAACGTGCGATCAAAGCAGAAGGTGAATTGCAAACGTCGAGGACCCAAAACCGACTACTGAAGCACCATCGAGAGGAGATGATGCGCGACATGTGCCACATGAAACTGGGTCTGACCGTAGCCAAGCAAGAGTCCAAACAAATGCAACGCGAGGTGAAGAATGTTGCGGCGCAATTCAAGGGCGGTGGACAACGGTACTTTGGCATGACATCATGGCCGCTCGTTGAAGAGTTTTTCCCCTCCAATATGCCAGAGAATGTCCGCAACTCGAGGAGTGATTGGAACAATGCTCCACAGTACGGGTTCCAATTCGAAACCCCGCGGTATCGCTACGGAGAGAATGAAGCACGCGGAAACCCAGTCGGTCCGAGACCGTTGCTATGGCCTAGAGTCCCAAATTATGTGACAAATGGAACCGTCTACATAATGTGCAATTACCCATTTGGCCCGGAAGGTGCATATAGTCTCGGTACGTGTCCTCATTTGTACCACCCACAATGTCTAATTCCGTACATGGTGACCAGGAAAAGATGCGCGGAGTGCAAAGCCCGTTTCATCCTCGTTTGTACAAAATGTTTGGGCTTGAAAACCACATGCCACTACATTACAAATACGACGAGGATAATTTACTGCTCGAAAAAACTGAATGGGGGAAAGACATGGTGTGGATGTGGAAGTGGTCCCATGACGAACACCATTTGCCGGTACAAACAGTGGACGACATAGGATGGAAGAGCGACGACCTCGTCACAGACATGGCTAATATGACCTGTAAGGATTATGAAGCTGAAAAGCGCCATTTTTTTGCCCAACTTGCTGGTGGACATTGGGATGTCGAGGAGGACAAATTTCGGCGTGCTCCCCACCCGTATAGCCTATCATATAACTCCAACAGAGAACCTATTGGAATTCCAACCGAAATGGAACCTGAAGCGCAAACTGAGTATATCCAAGATCAAGCATTCCATCAGGCGGGAGTTTTGAAGGCGATTCTCAGTCACTATCACAGTCAGTATGACCAAGAAGCAGTGGTACTATTGAGGACACTACAAAATAAAGCCGGGCTAAATGCTTTTTTGCAAGCAACTATTGCTAGAGGCATTATCGAATTGGAGTCTGTTGAGAATTCAGCATCAGCGTCAACATCAGGAGCACAACCTGAAGCAGCACCAGGACAATTGGGGCCACAACCCGGCCCCAACTAGAGCTACAACCGTAAAACTAATGAGAATGATGTATAGCTGTTTAGGAGATTAGGGGCTTTGCTGAGTTTGCTCCATTAATAGTTCTAAACTTATAGATCGCGATCGGTACTAGGACACGGGCAATTGAATCAAAAGTGTAAATTTCCCATGAAGTTCAAATTTTCCAAGATTGTAAATTTCTTATTTTCTAATGTCAATTGCCTAATTTCCCACGTACACCTAAACCACTTTTTTCTCACGTGTGATTCTGTCCTGGATGGCTGGATGTATATAATATTATAATGTTTACCTGAAATGTATATATTCCCGTGAGATGTAAAATTGTGAATAATGAAATCTATGTATTGTCACCCTAAACCCTAAACCCCTAAAATCTCAATATGTGTACATATATACATATATCAATATATGTGCGTGTGTTATGCGAGTTTCCCTAACCCTTGAACCACGCACGCAGAACGTTCACCCTTAACCGTCCAGCTGGACCGTCCAGGGTGGTCCGTCCAACTTAACACGACGGCCAGTAAAAACCGCTTGCTCCGTCCAGCTGGACCGTCCGGGGTGGTCCGTCTAGCTGGACCGTCCAGAGTTGTCGGTCCAGCTGGACCATCCAGGGTAGTCCGTCTAGGGTGGCCCATCCTGCAGGTCTGTCCAGCATGGTCTATCCACTTAGACCGTCCACGCGCGTCTACACGGCTCGATTGTCCACGGGCCGTCCAGAGATCTGTCAAACTCTAAATTCTGAACCCTAAACCCTAATCCGTGAACCATGGGCCGTCGACGGGCGGCAAACCTCTAAAACCCTAAACCCTAGAAGCCGTCCGCCGGCAAAACCCTAAACCGTCCGCGGGACCGTCTAAGCTAGACGTCCAGCTGGACCGTCCAAGCTGGACCGTCCAACGAGGCTGTTCATCCAGTTGACGGCCGTTCGTCCACTCTATTCAGCACAGTAACTTTTTTACCCCTTGACACGAATACTGGTCCGGAATATTTGATCCTGACGGACGCTGGGCATAGATCCTGACGTTATGACGCTAACGCGTCAGTCGCGACGTGACGTGACACGAACAACCCTGGTTATTTGCTTGTACAACGTGATATCGTTTTGTAGACTTCTACGTTATCCGCGCAATGTGCTATTTGGTCACGTCGCAGTCTATTCTCATAATGAGTGACGTGAAGGACACAAGAACTTCAGGAGTACGTGTCTCCGGTGCAGACTGACGAGCATCACTTGACCTTGTCTAGATACGCGGGTGCGAGAAGTTTACCTTGTTTAGACAATAGGAGCCACCTTCAGAACCAATAGGCATGTCTAACTTCCTCTTCATAGAATCAAAAACCTCCTCGTCCTCCAAAACACGGTTGCAAAAATCTTCAACCCCAGGCGTTTCAGCAAGAGCATCTGCAATCTTCTTCTGGTCTTGTGATTGCAAGGCTCGCTTTAGTTCCTAGTCATATTTTAAATGGCCTTTTCCAGACGCTCCGCCACACACGTACAAACCGTAGTTGGTCATTTGCGTGAAGGCCTAGACCTAGTCGTCGGTGGTTGCTACAAAAAGTTTGGATCTGCGATTGCCTGAAGACTGCAGCCATCATGAACAGTCTCTGCAAGATTGCAAGTCGAGATGTTTGCAAGTTCTTCCGGGGTAAGGTATTGGATAAACAAGAGGAAGATAGACATCGGAGGAAATAAACACAATTAAAATCCTATGCCAATGTCACATGCTTTTCAGATAGTCGTAGTCCATGTTAAAACAGAATGTGAAAGTTGAAAGGAATAGACGAGACACACCGTTTCCATAAATCCTTTGTATTGGCAGTAGCGGAAATGCCAAAGGGCCAACCAATTATCTAGTTCCTGGATTGCATTTTTAGTTGCTGCTCCAGAGGAATACCACCATGCACAAAGCTTTTGATACATCAAATTTGCCTCCGCCATCGATGTAGCATCCTTGTATTCTCTGCACAACTTGATATGTTGGTTTTGGAAGCTTTTTGCAATTAGCTTCTCCGTATGCTTGTGCATGCATGTAGACCAATGAAACAAGCAAGTCCTCTTCTGGTCCACCATCACCACGGATGGGTCTCCGGATCCATAAACAATGCATACCGCATTGAAATTAGCTTGTGCACTATCGCGTGACAAGCCAAGGTTGTCCAAGGCTTTAATCGCTTCATATGGACGAACATGACAAAGCAATTCTCAAGGTCCCCTCCTGGCTGCATTCGTCAGACAAGGTCAACTCCACTACCAAGATCGTCCACGACCATCTTGAATGAGTACACTTCGTTTTGCTTTTGAGCAGGGAAGATGCTATCGTGGATATACTCCAGCTTTACCACCGTCTTCATTTCCTGATTTCCTGTCAATTTTACCTTTATCTTTTGCAGACGCATGGAAGGATGCAATGATGTTTCGAATGTTTGGAGAGTTGAGCATACAAAACTTGTCCATGACCTAATCAAATTCCGCCCCCGCAAAGTATCTTTTTTGGACTTAGCCTGGCATGAACTAAGAAGGTATTCATTAACTCTTTGTTTGCTGCCAATGCAATAGCAAAGTTCTTTGCCGTTGGTGTCTTCTCAACTTTTGACGCGATCAAGCTCGTGATGGTTTCCATAGATTCCCGGCATTGGCCAGTAGCTACATAGTGGCGATGGTATCGTAGATGGATGCATGCTCTTGACCTATCTACAACATCGAGCACATAATAGATACGCGTGGTACAAATATCAAGACAAGAAGGAATTGATTTGCAAACCTTGCAAACCAAAGTGGACTCTAACTGTGGGCCAAGTCCTACATAGAATGCATTTAGACTAGTGCCATCCATTTCGTCTTGTTCTTCTTGGAAGAGCGTCTGTCGTAATCACATTCAGCGTTTTTACAATTGAGATGGCCCACGCACCCAAACCTTTTGAACTTGAGCCCTAGATTATTGTTGATATTAGACGTGAGAGTGTGCGTCCATACGTGACCATCATAGCGTTTATCCATTCCTTCGATGCTCTTGGCACTCGAGTAATGAACACCCCCTCTACACGATGGCACCTCAAAAACAACATCTCCATAAAAGGATGGAGGCAAGAACTGCACCTTCTGATATTTGATGGCATCAAAATCAATTTGAGCAAATTCGTTTTGACACCCTGGAATGCAAGACAATTTATTTAGATATTGCATGATACTGAGAGAATCAAAAGACGTAGGATAGAGAGGAGGTCGAGACAACGAGGAGGAAGACGGACTGGTACATGGTTGGCAAAAATTAGACTGATGAGGAAGCGGACATGGATTCAATGACCTCCTCTTTGTAGATCTACACTCAAGGGGACATGGATTCAATGACCTCCTCTTTGCTATGGATGCGAGACACGCTGCTATGGAACTACAAATCTCACATGGAGTTCTACATCCCGCGCAGAGAGAGACGGCGCCATTCGTTGGTAACGATGTAAACGGTAGTTATACTCTTCATCGGCACCGAGACTTCCTCAGTAGCTATTTCAGGTCCTCCAGAAACACGAGACAACGATTGTAGTGTGTTTCATGTTTATCGGTTTAGGTAACAGTCTAGCGAGACGGTGTTTAAGCCTTCCGTGCTTGGACTTTTGACTCATAAAAATTGTAATGGGTTCGTACTACCAAAATTTGGAATTTCGTCCACACGATCTCGGAATGCTTATGCTAAACCTCTCAATGTTCGATTGACACATTTGACAAACAGTTCAAAATAGTACATACTGTTTGGACAACGCACATGATGTACGGAAAAGGGTGTAACTGAAATATAACTCTTTTTATTTACAAAGATGAGTATTACAGTCTCGTCGTCCTATCGATGAGTATATATCACCGAAGTCTGAATTTGAAATTGTGACAGTCTTGGTGCAGGACATATGATGTACAACTTTTACAGAGGAAACACTGTACGTATGCAAGAAAAAAAATCTATGCTCGCTATACATGTAGACCGCACTAACAAAATTCTATATACTACATTCACTAAGACAATATACCCTACAAAATTGTGACATTGCTCGGACCTGGCTCATGTTTTTTCAGCATGGTCTTCAGCTTCTCGAGATTTTCATGTCTCGCCTTTTTGCCCGCCTCCACCCTTGCTTTGGTCTCGTGAGCTTCCTCCTTCTTTGGAAACGGAGGGGCCTGGACTCTGACATCTTGAACGTCTCGGATGGGTCCCAATACATCATCAAGCCCGTATATGGTACACTCGCCCTCCTGTCTCGCCCAAGTAGGAGCCTTGAACTTGCGGTCTCCTACTTGATTTTCCCAGAAATCACGTACGAAGCGAGGCCTCGGGTACCTGCCGTCTGGTCTAGCTGTCTCGCAGTATATCAACTAGAGCAGAAACCGAGCAGATACCTTTCCATCCCAATCCAGCCACTTCAGATGGATGACGTCCTCTGTCTCGAACGCAATAGGGTCTCGTATTTCAAGACCCCGGTACTGCAAGTACTGCCGCAACATAGTGATCAGCAAATACCTGCATTCTTAGTCTGCTCATTGGCCTAGACCCTGCACGCTCTTCCATGGCCACGCCACGAGACGGACCCATTCCTTGGAACCTGGCCAATACCCTCGCGCTATATCCCAAGCAGAGGTGATAATGAGGACGAAGTTGTCGAAGGCCTTCGTGTTGTGTACTCTGTTCTTGGTCCCCATCAATAACGTCCTCTTGACCTCCACTATTACGAGACTCCAATGTTGTTTATCCATGTAGGGGACCACGAGGGTGTCTTCCTGACCACTGCACCCTTCCAGCCATTTCATACCCACGTCACCGACCCACTTCCAACTGACCTTGTTGTCCTCGATGTGGTAAGGCAATATCCCCGTGAGATGAGCGCTTGCAACGTGGATCCTGTCTCGGAGCCAATCCGGAGCTCTGAGTACCAGGGAAGAGAGTCCGAGCTCCAAAAAGTGGTTTAGGATCATTTATGTTGGCTGGAGGACGCATTCCCATTCCTCCAGTTTTGTGGGAACTAGTACTTGGCGACGGATGTCTCCATGGAAATACACTGCACTGTCTCCGACCTCGGCTTCACTTCCTTGCATATCCTTGTTAATTCCGTGGGCATTAGTTAGAAACGAGGCTGATATACAAAGATTACGATCTTTCAACATCATTACAAGGAAATGTCAATTCACGAGACAACAAGAGTGGATTTTTGTATCGTCACCTCAACGCGTTGTAGTGGAGGGGGAAGTTCAAGAGCTTCAATATCGTGCTCCATGACCACCGTTCAACTAGCAAGGCGAACTCCTCTTTGGGCTTCGCAGGTCTAGCGGTCCTGTCTCGAAAGAGAGTCTCGGGATTCATGAAATCAAAGTGCCATTTACGCCCATTCACCATCGGCTTGTTCGGGTGAACAAAATTTCCCAGGTTCAACTGGAAAATCCTTGGAATATGGTCTCCCGCGGGACTTGTCCCTTGCTCGACCACCTCGTCTGCAGGCTCGGAATCACCATAATGGGTAGGCTCGGAACCCTGAGCTTGGGCTTGGACAAGTGCGGTTTCTCCTGGCTCCAGTTTTGCCTCGGCTTCCGCTTGGACTGGTGTGGCTCCTCGTCGGTCCACTCTCGCCTCAGCTTGTGCTTTGACAAGTGTGACTTCTCCTGGGTCCAGTCTCGCCTCTGCTTCCGCGTCGACCGGTGCGGCTTTTCCTCGATCCAGTCTCGCCTCAGCTTCTGCTTGGACTGGTGCGGCTTCTCCTGCAGGCGGTGCTTGTTGGGGCTTCGGCCATTTGCACAAGTTCCACCTCTTGCGTGCCACACTCAAAACCGTCCTCGACACTTTGTCGGAACACAAAACACCTGCTTTATACAAGTTAACATCAGCTGCATCTAGAAACCAGGGATGAACTGAGTAAGGTAGAGCATCTACGACAATGAATAACCCGAGACAACACACATGATTTGGTCTCGCATGAATGAATACGAATACACTTTGGAATAAAACTTACTTAGGTTTCGAACCGGGAAGAAGAGGATATCCAAATCCTCTCGTCGTGCAAGGCAGTCCCGTAACTGCGCTGCTGGACCGACTGGTCTCCACACGGACTCCTTGGACAAATTACACCACAGCACTGCAAAGTTGTCTGGCTCCGAGACAGCGTAGTCCTCTACACCTTGACTTTGCGTATGCATGACCCGCTTCCTGAAAGGGATCCACTTCTCGTCTTGCACCGCTTTCAATGCAGTAGCGGATACCTCCGTTGTGAAGCCCATATCCAGCATTGCGTCATCAGGTACGCCAAATAGCGCAGCCCCCACTGCAACGAGCATTGCGGACGCTCCTTCGAGACGGACACTGTCATCAGCCGACTTCTGAAGCGTCTCGCGGTTAGTGGCTCATGTCATGGGATCCACTAAGTCATACTCCACTTTCGCCAAGATAGAATACAACCGAAGGAGACAGGCACTGGTGGGGGCCAAAACGTGAAGTGTCCTTGAACTTAGGGCACTCATAACCGTCTTCGCCTCTTCCATGGTATGCTTCCATGGCAGGGGTGGCATCCTCCAAGAGAGCAGTTTGTTACCCGTACACATATGGTATAAGGGATGCCAGCCCCACACGCATCTCTCCACCTCCACAGCTTTTGTCTCATCCCATAGGCGTAGCTGCTCGCGCACCCACTCTTCCCTCTCTCGACGTACTCGCTTTTGCATATCATCCTGTCTCGCCCGGAAATCCTTAATGAACGACAGGCTCGCAAAATACTTGTGCGTCTCCAAGCATCCATTGTGGGTCTCGCTATCCTTCGCATCCCCACTCTCTAGCAATGATATCGTGTCGTTGACTTTGGCCACCTCCTTGGCTGTGTATATGTCCGGATGCTGCAGTAGAGGAGCAATTGTAAGCACACAAACGTGAACCCCACAGAAGAGTATGAACCACACCAAACGAGAGGACCATCAACCCTCCTAAAGGAGAGTATTTTTTACCTTTCGTTTGAGCCACGAGAATTTGCCATCAGCCTGGCATATTGCATCCTCAAAAGTGTCCCCATTTCGAAAGGCCGAGACCTTCTCCACCATTTCGTCTGCTCTCCACGACGAGCACGTATTGGTGTCGTCTCTCATGAGGCCACACTCCATGAGCAGTATAGCGAGACAGGTTTTGGAAAGACGAGTTGGTGCTG
Organism: Pohlia nutans; assembly: GCA_022496805.1. Taxonomy (NCBI): domain Eukaryota; kingdom Viridiplantae; phylum Streptophyta; class Bryopsida; order Bryales; family Mniaceae; genus Pohlia; species Pohlia nutans. The sequence continues at coordinate 2,567,868 of CM040106.1, read as the reverse complement.
GGAGTGCTTCTTCGGGTATGGCGGTCTCGGCGTCCCGGGTGAATTTCAGAAGCACCTCCTTGCCGTGGCTTCCAACCGCGCCCCCCGCACCTGAACCGCTGGCCTGAACATCTCGGCCCGACTCCATCTCCCTCTCCTTATAAACCCTAAACCGCTGCGCTCCAGTCGATGAGGATCCTGACGTATGCCTAAATCGTGCTAAAACCTTGAACCCTAAACCAAGTATTGTTGTAGGAATGGCAAGACGGAACTTTATCCTCCAAAATCTCCAGGGCGCAAAAACTAAACCGCAAACAGCAATTCAAATCCAATTGCAACAAGAGCAAGGCGCAAACAACCAAAAACAAAATGAGGAACCAAGGAAACTAGAGGAAGAAGAAGATGGAGGCCACCATCATCATCAGCCGTCTCACCATCATCATGCCATGATTTGAAATGAATTACCAGAAATGATTAGCCATCCTAACTCTAGGCCGCCAAACGTACGAGACAGGGTGGGCCACCACTTGAAAGACATGATGAGAGACAGCTTGGGTATGATGGATGACATCTCACATCGAATGGATGACATCCGTCACTCGGATGAGACCCTCACATATGCCATGGAATGCATGATACCCATGGCATGGACTGCATACGTGGCAGGGGGCGCGAGACTAACGACGTAGCACGAGCTGTCTCAAGACTGATGACGTGGCAGGAGGATGACGCGGGGGTAGCGAGCCAGCCGACGTGGCAAGAGGGTCGAGACATCCGACGTGGCAGAGGCCCATGCGAGACAGGGGCAAGAAGCAAGAAAAAAAGTTGGAATCCGGCGGAAGGAAATCAGCAGGGTTGTCACTTCGGACGTATTTGGACCAAATCGCGTCCGGACGTCGCGTCTGAACGGGCGGACGCCAGCGTCCGCTAGGTAAACTGTGATTTACTTTATCCGCTGTTGTTTTTAGCCTGCGGACGGCTTAGCAAACAGGCTTAGCGGACAGCTTAGCGGACGGCCAGGCGCCTGTCCGTCCAAACGGCTCGACGGATGGAGTTTGATGGCCGACGGCCGAGCGGACGGCCTGGCAGACAGCAGGACGGACGACCGGGCGGGCGGACGGCACGCGGACAACTAGAGGACGGCCAGGCCGGTGTAGGGGTTCTGAAAGACTAAACGCTGAACAATTCAAGCTGTTGTAGGGTGATTGTAATGGTGGAAAATATAAATTAAAATCTCATTATGTCGCTGGAGCCCCCTTTGTATTAAAAATATAGCGACCTTGTTTAGGGTTTAAGCCCCACTCGTTCCAACAACATAAAACATAAAAATAGTTGTATATATTATATTTCGCGAATAAACAAACATTCAATAAAGGGAACGTCAACGAAATATTGCCATCTATTCATGTACGTCATACATATCACTACAGAAATATATACTTATAAAATCTATCTCCTGTCTAAACAACTACAATTACTGAATACTAGAATATCTTATAAAAAAAACTCTACGAAAATACATAAATGCTATTGAGTTTTCAATCTGCCCTGTAATCAGAATCTCCTTTCACCTCTGCTCTGCTACTGTCCTCTGGATCATATGACTCGTCATCACTGTGAGAGTAATAATTGTTTTCCTTTCTCTCCTTCTTTACTGGTTGGATACTCTTCATTTTTCGCGTGGATCCATTTGCGTCAAGGGGGGTTTTAACTCGTCCTAGCTTTGGCGGAGAAGCAGCAAATGGTTGCATGAGCCTTTTTTGTTTAGCGTTGCCGTTTCCTGTTGGGCCAAATTTCTCTCCACTCGATGATATATGTTTCGGGCCCACAAGTGTCTCCTTCACCGTTATCTTCTGCATTGGGTGTTGATTGTGCCTTGGGGGCACACTTAAAGGCTTCTTTATTATAGCTACTGATAAAGGCAAATTTCCGTCGCTTTCCAAATCTGCATCCGATTCTCTCACACGTTTATTCACCGCTTTAGAAAGGGATACCAATCCCGTTGAAGATGCAAGTGGAACTCAAGGTGTTGGTGTTTTAGAATTATCAAATAAGGCTCTAGATGCAAGGGCGGTCCTCTGCGGTCTTCAAGACAAGGTCCACGAGGAGAACCTCTCTCTACAAACTTCAACGGACTCTTACTGATTGGACGAAAATCTTCCTCTATGCCTTTCCATTTGGAGTGGCCATTGTTCACCATTGTGGCCTTTCGCCCAGGAGAAAGCTCCAACTCAGAATCTTTGGGGTCCTTCGAAACACCCTCATGCACGGTGTCAATCCTTGTACCACCATCTTCACCACGTTTTTCCTCCTTTTCTTCACCCAACACCGGAATTGAATTGTTCTCTTCTCTGACATTCACACCGGTATCGTCTGCATTTGATGCTTGCACGTGATTGCCCTCCTCTCCATCCTCAACAAACTCGTATACATCGTGGCTTGATAGAGTAGATCTTGCTGGAGAGGAATCAGGCCTTTGTGGAGAGAGTGGATCACTTTAATTATCATCAAAAGGGTCATCAGCCCAACGATCATCGTCTGATGCATGATTACCCACCGAATCGCCTTCATCATCTCCATGCGATTCTTCTGAAGCGGAATCCGAATCCTTTGATGATACATTTTCGTTGTACCACTTCTTCTCATCCTTTCTCTTAGCCTTTGCGAGGAGCTTGGAATTTGTATACACGTACACTAAATCTTCAGCCCTCTTTTGTTGGAGGCGATTCCGAGACCTGTTGTGCACGAAAGAATAACTACTCCAATTGCGTTCGCATCATGACGATGACACGGTTTGGGCTAGGATTCTCCGTGCTATTGGTGCAATGAGCTTTCCGCATGCCCCTTCAAAATTCCACCATGCATGAGGCGAACACTTCTGTTGTTTCGGATCCAACATATTGTGGAATGGCAATTCCTTATGACGGAATGCCAAAAACTCTAGCACCACATCCGGATATGTTTCTAGAGAACATAATTTCCCAAGCACACGCTTGCATGCTGTGATGGCATCTAAGTCGTCTGCCAATTCCTTATCGTGTAGCAAATACGAATTCAAAAGTGCACCCGCAACGTGTAAATCCGTTCTGACCAATGCCCATCGGTCGCAGAAGTGCTTCTCCACATCAATGCTTTTTCCACCGTCCAATGGAAAGAACTCATCCTTCACCCTTTCAATGTGTTTCTCCACATTGTGAAAGATGTGTCAAATTTTGCCTATACCAGGTTCCCCACTGTCAAAATCCCACAGTGCACACATCAACGGTGCAACCACCTCCTGAAAGTTACTGCATTGTTGCCAAAAGTGATCGTCCAGTATATACCTTCTCACATCTCGAGAGATAGTGCGCGCTTTGATCCCCCTCGCTTGTCTTGGAATGTGACGACATAGGACGTCCACTGTTTGTCCACAACTGACTGCTCTAAGGCCTGTCTGACCTCGAGTAATCCATCCACCATCATGAAATTGGATCCAAATCTAGTTTTCCCTGCCAATACTAGGCTGAACTTCTTCTCGTGCTTTCGAAATACTGCAAGAGGCATGTGTCTCTTCTTTATAAACGTCACGATTGTCCGGGCCTTCTTCAACACCTTTGTTATCCACTTTTCCTTCCCAATGTCCCCCAATAACAAGTTCATTGCGTGAACAGCACACCCTTGGAAGTATATGTGGTCATATTTGTTCGTCATGATATCCGCTGCTGCTTTCATGATAGATGCGTTGTCCGTTGCAATTTGCACCACGTTCTGCGATCCAACGGCTTCAATGAACTTCTCTATAATGGTCGCTTGGTACGTTGCTGTCTTCGAATGTCCCGAAGTGTCTACCGATCCAAGAAAGTGTTCTCCTACCGCAGACACTATTATGCAATTGAATAATGGTTGGTTTGTGCACGAGCTCCATCCATCAAATGTCAACGTGGCTCGAAACTTGCGAACGCTATTTGCCATTTCACCTTCCAAGACCACCCCTAGCTCATTCTTGGCCTCCACCAAGAGTTTCTTCCGTAAGTCAATGTAAGAGGGTGGTGTGTATGGTCCCCGAAAAGCAGAAGTCCTTCGTACGGCCTATTTGAAAGTTGAATTTTGAGCTATCGCAAAAGGAATATTCGCCTCGTAAAAGAACCTTGCCCATATCTTGTCTAACTCCCTTCGTTTCTCTTCCTAAAAACCCTCTGGTATTCGTGCTTGTCGCAATGGACGGGCGGCCCTGCCAGCTGCACTGTCACGTTTCGTGGATGGTGGTCTACTCGGAGTAGTTTCGTTTGTATTAGACCCTGACCTCTGATTTGGAATCTCTTATGGTCCATCACGTGACTCTCGATCCAACGATTGCGGTGTGCAAAGTATTGAAGGTTAGATTAGAATGCCAAAGCCTCACACAAACACTTGGAATGCATAGGAAAGAGATGATCTTTACTCATGGGCTGCCCCTCTTAAGTAGCACACCCAAGGGAGTCCCCTTGGCAAACCATATGGGACATCAGCCCATACTCCACTCCTAGTACACTAGGATCAGCCCATATCACTTGGGAGACCCAATTCTCATTACTTCTAACTAGTACCATTTCTCTAGTTGTAAGTCTAGCTCATTCGCATCATCTACTCTACCTAATGCGCATGGCTATGAGCAACTTCAGCCCACGCAATCATCCTACTTCAACACTCCCACTTTGCAAATAGCCAAAGCCTTCGAGCCCAAATGCCACCACTAGTCTTTGATGTCGATCTCTCGCAAGAGCCTTTGTCAGCACGTCCGCCACCATGTGCTCCGTTGGACAATACTTCAACTCTATCACCTTCATCTCTAACTTCTCTCGAATGAAGTGATATTGCACATCAATGTGCTTTGTACGTGAGTGATGCGTTGGATTCTTCGCCAATGACATACTCCCTTGGTTGTCACACATGATTGTTGTAGCCTCCTCTTGAGTGCATCTCACATCCGCCATTAGTTGCCTCAACCAAATGGCCTCCTTCGTACCGTGGCTCGTCGCCATGTACTCCGCCTCAACCGTTGACGTGGCCGTGGTTTGTTGGCGCTTGCTATTCCATGAAACGGCCCCCGATCCAACTTTGAACATGTACCCCGTGGTGGATCTACGATCATTGGTATCACCCGCATAATCCGCATCACAATACCCACTCAACACAATGTTGTCACCTCCAAGACACAACCTCACATCACTTGTGCCTTTCAAGTACCGCATGATCCTCTTGACCGCAACCCAATGACTTGAACCCGGTCTTGCCATGTGTTGACTCACAACGCTGATTGGATACGCAAGGTCCGGCCTTGTTGCAATCATAGCATACATCAATGACCCTACAGCTTGCTTGTATGGCACATCCACCATAGATTGAGCCTCTAATGCATACTCCTCATCGGTGAGTTTCACGAGTTTGGAATTCACATCCAATGGAGTGCCAACCGGTTTGCAATCCTCCATGCCAAAGCGTTTGAGAACATCCATAACATACTTGCTTTGATTCATTGTTATGGTGCGTGTTGCTCTATCTCGCACAAACTCAACTCCTAAACAAAAGTGCAACTCACCCAGATCGCTCATCTCGTACTCGTTCTCAAGCATTGCCTTCAATGCCTTCAAAGAGCTCATACAACTTGCAAGGATGATCAAATCATCCACATATATGATCACGATGACCACATGTTGCCCCTTTTGCATGAAATACAAGCTGTGATCAGCGATGCTCCTTGTGAACCCGATATGAACAAGAAACGTGTCAATCTTTTGATACCATGCGCGTGGAGATTGCTTCAACCCATACAATGACTTGTTCAACTTGCAAACAAGGTTCTCATAACCTCGTTGCACAAATCCTTCGGGTTGTACCATGTAGATGTCCTCGTCCAACTCGCCGTTCAAGAACGCCGTCTTCACATCCATTTGATGCATTTCCAAATCCATGGCAGCCCCGATGGCCAAAATGCATCGAATAGTGGTGAATTTCGCCACCGGTGCAAAGGTCTCATGAAAATCAACACCTTCGATTTGTGAAAAGCCCTTTGCCACCAATCTTGCCTTATAACGAACCACATCACCCGTTGCATCTCTCTTTGCACGAAATACCCACTTACAACCGATAGCGTTGCGATTCTTGGGGAGCGGAGTCAATTCCCAAGTGCCATTGTCCATCAACGATTTGTACTCCTCTTGCATGGCTTGCTCCCACTTGTTTGCATCATCACAACTCAACGCTTCACGAATCGTCAATGGAGCATCTAAAAGTGCAACGTTTGCATGCTCCTCCTCACCTTGAGGGAGAATATGATTCTTCCACCACTCGCCAAGTGGTCTACGATTTCTCTCTGGATAACGACGATCGCTCAAGGATGCATTGTCTTCAACCGCCGTTGCTTGTGCCTTTTTCTCGCCATTCTTCGTCTTCAAAGGTCGCTCCTCAATATGTTCCTCATCACCACCATCTTCGTCATCTTCGTCTTCATCAACAATATCAATAACTGGAGATTTGGAATATTGGTCCACAATCGCTGGTTTATCGCCACTTCTCCCACTTGGACCATCGTCCAAATTGTCTTCAACCTTGGAATTCTCGCAAAATGTCACATCACGAGCTCGAATGATCTTCTTGGTCTCGAGCGACATGAGCCTGTACGCCTTGGTACCTTCACAATATCCAAGAAACACACATTTTGTTGCCTTGGCCTCAAGTTTGGTTCTTTGAGAATCGGGTACCTTTGCAAATGCGATGCATCCAAATGTGCGCATGTGCTCCACGCGGGGTGGCCTCCCACTCCACGCTTGCTCTGGTGTCATGTTTTGAACCGCACTCGTCGGGCATCGGTTGCGTGTGTACACCGCAGTCACCACCGCTTCCGCCCAAAGGTCCAAACCCAAATTTTGTGCATGCAACATACTCCTTGCCATTTCCACAATTGTTCGATTTGCACGCTCTGCAACTCCGTTTTGTTGTGGTGTATATGGCGTTGTGGTTTGTCTAGCAATGCCTTCTTTCTTAAATAACTCTCCAAATTGATTGGACAAGAACTCGCCGCCATTATCCGATCGAAACACCTTGATCTTGTGCTCGGATTGCTTCTCAACCAACGCCTTGAACTCTTTGAACTTCTCAAAACACTCGCTCTTTGCTTTGATCGGATACAACCATATCTTCCTCGAAAAATCATCAATGAACGTCACAAAATACTTGCAACCCCCCATAGACGTGGTCTTCATTGGACCACACACGTCGGAATGCACAATCTCAAGAACCTTGGTTGCACGAGTTGCCCCATCAACTGGAAACGGTGAGCGTTGTTGCTTGCCTTCAATACAACCCTCACATGTGAATGAACTAGGTGCGACGTGTGATTGTGCAAGATCCATGCCACTTACCATTCCACGCAGTGCTTTCACACTCTTGACATTCAAATGCCCGAGACGACGATGCCACAATGCCAACTTGTCTTCGTTTGAACTCGATTGCACCAACGTTGCCGATTCCGCCGCGTGCATCTTGGAGAACTTGATTTGGTACAAGCCGTTGACTTCGTGTATAATGGCCACCTCCTCACGACTTGGAGACAACACAAAACACCCTTGGTCGCTAAATTCCACTCGCAAATGCTTCATCACCAAATGTCGCACCGATAAAAGATTTGCCTTCAACTTGGGAACGTGGAGGACATCATGGATGGTAATTGTCTTCACACGACCCTTCACCTCGGTGTCTACGACGATGGATCCTTTACCCACGGCTTGAAGAACCGTATCATCACCCAAAATGACATTCTTTGGAGATATGACGTGATATGATTGGAAACAAGTCCTAATGGGCGCCATGTGACTCGAGGCTCCTGAATCAACAATCCAATCAATCACACTACCATTGCATGACACGTCACTTGCCATCATTGCATACTCGTCCCCGTCATCACTACAAGAAGAGACGCTAGTCATAAATGCGTACTCATCACCTGCATCGTTGACCTTTGTATTGTTGGCACTTTCCTCTCTCTTGCGTTTGTAGCAAAATTTTGCCAAGTGGCCCTTCTTACCGCAATAGTAGCATACCTTGTCTGTAGAGCTCCCACTGGCACCGCTCTTGGATTGCTTCGCCATAAGCGCCGCGCTATCGCCACGAGTCTCGTTCTCTTTGCGCCGCGAGAGTTCATGCAACAACCGTGATGTCACATAATCAAGAGTGAGGTCGCTAATGGGCCTACTCTCCATAGCAACGATAAGATACTCGTACGACGGCGGCAAACTCTCGAGGAGCGTCATAACGATATCACCGTCCGTAATGTTGACGTCTGCGCCGTTGAGCTGATCCGCAAGAGCCTTGACTTTGTTGATGTGCGCCAACATGTCGTCGTTTTCTTCCATCTTGATGGTGAAAAACTTGCGCCTCAAAAACAAGATATTGACCAAGCTCTTTGCCTCATGAATATTGCAAAGCTTGGCCCATGCCTCGGCGGGAGTCTTGCACGACCGAATATGAGAAAGCTGGGAATCAGAAAGATTAAGAGCCAAAATCGCAAAGGCCTTTTTCTCTCGCCAAATGTACGCAATTCGTACCCTAGCCTCGGCGTCGGACGAAGGCGGTTCCTCACTACCCTCAACTATCTCCCACAATTCTTTTTCGGCCATGACCATTTCCATCTTGAATTTCCACAAGTGGAAGTTGACGCCATCGAACTTGTCTACAACCTTAGCACCTTCACCCTCAAATGTAGCCATATCCTTGATTGAAGGACGTACGCTCACAAAATTCAGCCCCTAGAAAGCTAAGAAAAATTGTTTTTATGATTTTTTTTTGACAATTTTGTGATTTGTGAAGCAAATTGCACACGTATGTGCTTCTAATGCCTCCAAACTAATTCCAAACACTAAATCAGCACCTTTGTGCTACACATCAACCTCACAACACTCAATAGTGATTGTTCTTAGTGAATTTGCACAAGATCATACCACAACACCCTAACTAGGAGAATTGCGCACTCGTTGGCTCAAATCCACTCAAATCAGCACCCTTGTGCTTCACTAACCCAAACTCTAATTTTGAGCACTCCAAGGGCATAACTCACATTCCAAACCCTTGTGCAAGAATTGCAATACCAAAATTAGATTGTAGACTCACCCCAAGAGCCTCAAAGCATAAAAGTGCCTTGCAACAACACAAGTGCACAAATTGAGCACAAATTGAGCCAATAAACTCCAACAAGCTCCAATAAGTTCCAATCAGCCCCAATATACTCCAACAAGCACCAATAAGCTCCAAAGCTCCAATTCAGCCCTTGTAGACGTGTATAAACTCCAAAGGTGCTCCAAAGTGCTCCAAAAGCTCCAAATCAACAAATTATAGCTCCAAAGTGCGAATTCAGCCCTCCAACACGTAGATCAAAGGTAGGAAGATTGTAATACCTCCCAATGTCGAAATCAGCCCACCAAAGCTCGAATTCAGCCCTCCAAAGTTCCAAATCAGCGCTCCAATACTCCAAAATCAGCGCTCCAACGCACGACCTCCACACAATGAGCAATCTAATCTTTGACTCACGCAAAACACATGAGTGGGCCCATAACCTATTGAAGGTTAGATTAGAATGCCAAAGCCTCACACAAACACTTGGAATGCATAGGAAAGAGATGATCTTTACTCATGGGCTGCCCCTCTTAAGTAGCACACCCAAGGGAGTCCCCTTGGCAAACCATATGGGACATCAGCCCATACTCCACTCCTAGTACACTAGGATCAGCCCATATCACTTGGGAGACCCAATTCTCATTACTTCTAACTAGTACCATTTCTCTAGTTGTAAGTCTAGCTCATTCGCATCATCTACTCTACCTAATGCGCATGGCTATGAGCAACTTCAGCCCACGCAATCATCCTACTTCAACACAAAGCTCCATGACGTCCATATTTCCCGCTCTCGGAGTGCGACATTCATCAAATTGATTTGGATATGGACGCTTTGGAGGATCTCCTTTGCAATTAAGAAAGAGCTCTTTAATCTGCGGTGTAAGTCTCTTGCATATACCTACGCTAGTATCACGGTTTCCTGATGCGTTCCGGTATCCAAGGTGATTCAACATCCTCGCCGCCTTCCTTGCAAAAAGTGTTGCTCGTAATAAGCACTTCACTTTTCCAAGGGCTATATCCACATACCAATCTTCCCAATTGCTTGGCATCTTGAAAGGTTCAAAAGGGTTTAGGTTCCGCTACCCAATAGTTATAAGTGACGGCGTGCGATATCTCGTGATCGTGTGACGAAAAAATGTATCATGTATGTCAAATACAATAGTTGTCAAATTCCAAACGGAATTTGACAACCGCGCATTCAAACTCGGTAATGGTCAAGCAAGGGATACCAAAAGGTTGCCCACAGCCCTTGACAACTGGTGAGTTCGAATGAAATGTTTGAGGCCCAGATCAGACGGGCGGACCAGTTTGCTCTCACTTCTCACTCCTAAATCAGGTTGCTGGAAGTTCCCCTTGTGGACTTCTTGGCCTTATTTACTACAAGGGTGAGAGGTCATATGCTTATTGTGACCAATCACCGGTTGGTCACAATAAGCATCTCACACACTTTATTCATATCTTCACGCTATTTTCACATGGACGGGCCATTCAGATTATCGCGGTTTTTTTACACAGACGGTTCTTACACATTTTCGCGGGATTTTTACGCAGACGGTTGATTCACATTATCGCGGGATTTATTCATGGTTTAAGGTACACGATCGATTCACCTCGTCGCGGGATTTCGTCTCGGTAATTGCACACGGTTCATTCACACATCGCAAAGCAATGGCCGATGACCAACGTGAGGGTCAGGTTCCGAATGCTAATGTTGGTCCTAGGAGGATCAAGCCTAACTGGGCCCCGCATGCGATCGATTACGACGTATCGGACGACCCAACTATTCTAGCCGCACCAGGATGGAAAGAAGTTAAGGAAGAATATTGGTCTACCGCGCATTGCAGAGAATATGTCAAACTGAACCACATTGGTAAACTGTGGCCGAGGGAACAATTACCACAGATGGCAAAAACCTTTACTGCCAAACCAAACTTGCGCAGAGATGATCATTTCCTTCACCGAGCGGAAGAGGTATGGAGGGCATTGTTTGGGGCTCGTTTGAAGTCAAAATCCCCTATTTTACATGTACATTTTTTACAAAATTTATCTACAATGAATATATTGGACCCTATTTTTTATCGCACGTTGTTTCTAAAATTTTCGCCAGTGAACCCCCCGAGAGGGAGAGCAATGAAACACCGAAACACAATACTTTGGAGAAACCCCATGGGCTGCTGGCCCACGCCGTCCGCGGCTCGCCCGTCCGACTGTGCCATCCGCCTTGCCGTTCGATCCTGCGTCCTCTTTGCCGTCCAATCATGTGTTCGCTCTGTCGTCCGATTTGAGGGTTTCGTCCGATGAATCTTGTCCGTCGAATGAGCGCGCTCGCCTTCAATCCATTTCATTCAATTCGTCCGATCTCGTCGTCTAAAACCGCCGTCCGAGGTACTTCTGCAGATGACCCTTAACCCTTTGACGCTCGCCTTCATATTCTAAATGTTGGATGATTACTCATGCGTACATCCATCACATACGGCGACTTCGTACAATAATTAAAATTTGTGATTGTCCATGGTCCATTGTAATATGAATTCCTTCAAATATTTAACCTTTATAATTTGTAAAAGTTCATTTTCTATTAGAAAATACATAACACTTTAGGACTAATTGGATACATACAAATTTGTGCATGTATAAACTTTAATTAAAAAATTTAACCAATCCCAAAGGTAAAATGGATATAAAAGTGTATATTGATTGTTGTCAAAGGCAACATCAAACCAACATTAACCCCTAAGTGCCCAATCAACCATATTATACTTGATTTTTGGTCAAACGTCCCAAAAAATCCAGTGTTTAGGCTTTATTGTAGTTGGTATTTTCATTAGATGTTTAAGTTAAGTTATGATACATCTTTTGACCGTTGCGATTGGATAACTGACTTCATTTGAGGTTTTTACACCGTTGAGAAATTCGCAATTTCAGTGTCCAAAATACAAAGTGCTTTCTAAAGATGCTCCAATCCTATGTCTCTTTTATTTTCTTCACTTTCATATTTTTATTACTTGTCAATGTAACTATTATCTACCTTAAATACAATTTTTCATGTTAAGTTTGACAAAAATATATTTATTTCGAATTTTTATCTTGTTTACATAATAAAATTTGTAAATATTCAAAATATCTTCCAATCATGTTGAAATTTATATTATGCCTTCATAATGCTAATGACTATCAATTTTAATATTATAAATCACCCAATGTCATATTTCAAATATGCAAATTGTAGTGATTTGACTTGTAGAGGATGAGTGAGGACATTTAGGGGTTAAAACTAGCATAACAAATAGAAGTTGTGATGTATAATTTGTATATTCCATCTATATGACTGATTATCATCAAATCCATTTGAATTAACCCCTAAAGGACCAATCAACCATATTATGCTTGTTTTTTGGTCAAACGCCCAAAAAATCAAGTGTTTTAACTTTATTGTAGTTGGTGTTTTCATTAGATGTTTAAGTTAAGTTATGATACATCTTTTGACCGTTGAGATTGGAGAATAAACTTCATTTGAAGATTTTCCACCGTTGAGAAATTTGAATTTCGAGTGTTCAAAATACAAAGGGATTTCTAAAGATGCTTCTATCATAGGTCTCTTTTAATTTCTTCACTTTTAGTATTTTACTCCTTGAAAATATAACTTTTATGTACCTTAAATATAATTTTTGATATCAAATTTGACAAAAATATATTTATTTTGAATGTTTCCCTTGGTTACATAATAAAGTTTGTAAATATTCAAAATATTTTCGAATCATGTTGAAAACTTTGCCATACCGTCATATTGTTAATGACTATTTATGAAAAATTACAAATCATACAATGTGATATTTCAAGTATGCAAATTATAGTGCTTTGACTTTTACAAAAGAGGTGAGGACCTTTAGGGGTTAAGATAGATAGAAGTAGTTTGATCGATCACAGGATTTCTCTGCCAATGCCTAACGTTTACAATTTCCTTGATAACAAATAAGATCCTATTTTGTGATTTTGTCCATAGAATATTATCCATCCAATCGCACATGTGTACACAATATATTTATATCATGGACATATAAATCTATATAAACATAGAAATACACGAGCATACATATATACATATATATATGTATGTATGTATGTATGTATGTATGTATGTATGTATCCACATGTATGTATATGTAAATATGTGGGTGGATATTTGTATGTACATATACATGGAAGCACTTACGAATATACATGCACTACAAACATGTCTTCCACGATGTTGCACCATCATGAAAATGGCATACCACATGTGTTTAATATTACCAATTGGCATATAATATTATTCCAAGCTTACTAGAGATGATGATATGCCTTCCACAACATTCTACCATCATCCAAATGGCATGGCACATGCCATTTATATTACCAATGGGCATATTATATTATTCCAAGCTTATTAGAGATGACAATATGCCTTCCACGATGTTCCACCATCATCCAAATGGTATGGCACATGTGTTTTATATTACCAATTGGCATATATTATTATTCCAAGCTTACAAGAGATGATAATATGCCTTCTACGACGTTCTACCATCATGTATACTTGCATGCACATACGCACAAACATACACGATAACTTATGGAATTCGAAGTGGAATTCATATTTTGAATATTTCGCCTATTTATTCAATTGGTAAGTAATTAAAAGTCAAGTCATGAAATGTACCAAAAGTGGGACGGAGAATGAACAAAGGAGGAAAGGGAGAAGGGCAAGGTGGGGGGGGCGGAGTTAGCTAACAATGGAGAGGTAAAAGACATCACGAAAGAGGTGGGACGGACCGCTTTCCTAGTAGTGAAGCACTACAAGAATTCAATGCAAAGCACAATAAATGTTGGAACATTCTTTGACCGTACTCGTAATAATCCTCGAAGTACGTGAGGATTCTTGAAGTGCGTGTAGACCCAAGAGGTAGGGCTAGAGGAGGACAAACGGAGAGCAATGAAACACCAAAACACAATACTTTGGAGAAACCCCATGGGCTGCTCGCCCACGCTGTTTGCGGCTTGCCCGTCCGATTGTGCCGTCCGCACTGCGGTCCGATCCTACGTCCCCTCTGCTATTCGATAACGCGTCCAATCTGCCGTCCAATGGATCGGCCTCGTACGAGCGCGCCTGTCTGTCCAATCAATCCGTCGGGCCGGCGTGGTCCGTCCGATACACGAACCCGGCGCGGGCCATCTGATCAGGTCACGCGATCGTGCGCCCCTGCCCGTCCGATTGGAGGGTCGATACACACGCGCGGACAGCAGCCGTCGGATGAGAATGTCCGCACCCACGCCGTCCGATGGATCTGATACGGTCCGATCTGGGCCGTCGAATTGGGCTGGCGTCCGCTGTACGCTTTGTCCGCCCTAGGCGGACAGTATAAATGGCAGACGGCTGTCTTCGTCCGCTCAGAGAGGCGGTGGGCATGGTGAACGTCCGCGTGCACCTGCATCGACTCTGTCACGTGTTTTCTGAGTCACTGCGTCACACGGTACGCACATTTGACTTCATTCCAGGACGTTTGCAGCACGTTGCGCTTCTACCTTCCACGCGGTTTCTTAGCGTTGCTTTGACTTCCCACGATGTTCCAGCGAAGCAACAGTAGTAGGAGATCTTCACAAGGGACTCCTCAAGTTATAAACTGGGATCAAGTCGTTGACCCCAATTGTGTTGCGGAGCCGGGATGGGACACCGAGCCGGCGAGAACGTGGAGTTGTAAAATATGCAAAGATTACGTGAAGATGACGCATTTAGCCAAGATTTGACCACGATCTCAAATGCTAGTGTCTGGCCCTCGTTGAGAAGGCCCAACTGCGACGTGCCAAAGCAACCATTTCCGAGAACGGTATTGGGAGGTGCACGATTTCGTGGGGTTGCCTAACTCCAAACCAACCATCATGAAATATGGCCTAATGTCAATGGTTTGGGCTGAGATTGTATTGCACAAGGATGTGGATTGGAGTACGGTGAATGGGAAAAATGTTGAACGTTTGAATCGTTCACAAAACTTTATTCCCACCAACTGGACTGAGTGATTGTCAGCCGCAATGGTCTAATCGTACAGCGAATGCGACAAACGTTGTTCCTGATGATGACACCTGGCAATGGAAAGTACGTCTACGCAATACATATCGGCAACGCGACGTTGAGAACTATCCCGTGACGTTCGGAACTGCTCCTCAGCATGACTATGAAAATCATCATGGAACTTCACATCCAATAGGCAGGGGATATCAAAGAGGAGCTAACCATGGCTACGATGATAATGCATACGCGGTACACAATGATGAACGGGTTCCATATCCGGACAGATACAGTACTTCACGAGCATATTCTCCCGAGAGGACCCACAACGATTTTGGACATCATGGGTTTCAAAGCCATACTCCTATTTATTCTGGCCCCGGCAAAAGCTCAGCAAGCAGTGCACCCGTGAGTTTTGGTAGGGATATGTATAGTGCTGCAGACGGCCCCCCTGACGGATATGTTGTTGGGCCATCGAGTCAGTTCCATCGAGATGATGAGTACGAAAGAGATCTTCAAGAAGCGATAAGACGGAGCGAAGAAGAAGAGAATGAAAGGCGGCTGATAGAGCAACGTTTTTTTGAGCAACAGTGGGACGCGGAACGTGGAACATTTCGGGGACATCGGCGATATTAGGCGGATTTAACAGGACTGTCCATGCTCAAGTGGAAGTTGAAACCTAGCCTAGACCGTAGAATCCAATGTCTTCAATTTTGCTTTGTATAGACCAAGACATGTCCTTAGTTTGAATTTTGTTTGGATGCTACAAACTTTGGATATATTGTAGTCTGCTAGCGCTAATGCTCTAGGCTTATAAAGCATGTATGGCTCATTGTGTGAACATTATAAGCATAAATATTTATATATTTATAAATATATAATCTAATCGCGAAGAGTGAACTGGTCATGAGTACATAACCCACCGTTATTTCCATTAATAAGAGATTGAGTTCATGACTTACAAAAAGATATATAAATTGTCTTGGTGTCGCCTTGACTTTTATGGTAGACTTTACATACCCGGTTGAAAACAATATGAGTTTAGTTCACATGCAATGGAGGGGCTAGAAGCTTATCTTAGAACTTGGTTGTGCACAACACAGTTGACTTTCCAAGAAGGACTCCCATCACATTCTCATTTCATACTCCTTTTATAATTACCTTGTGCAACGAAAGCCTCCTTCACAAATAAAGTTATTTATGAAAAACATCTTGTCTCACTATCATGAGAAGTCCATGGCGGCGAACGAACCACCAAAAGTGCACTTTATTGAACCCCTCTTTATGTTAGGTCCTTGCTACACACTCTCCACTTGAATTAAGTGGCTTCCCGTATTTACTTTTGGCCGAGCACTTTCTTTGAACCGTCTTCATCATCGAACAACCTCATGAATTTCTGTGCTTCAAGTGCAGTTCGGCAACATCTGATCTCACAGAAACGCAATCGTGAAGATCGTAACGAACACCTTTGAAGTGCATACTCTCGTAACTTGAGATCCAACTAGCCTAAACCCTAAACTTTAGTCCCGATTAAAACACTTGAGATGATATTGCCTATTCGCCCCCTGTTTTGTGGACGTATGCTTTGTTTTTACTAGAAAAAGATGAGCATGCAATTTATTAAGTCACTCATAAGCATGATAAATACACGTAGTTTGTAAAGAGGTAAGCTAGTCTCCCACACACTCACCTTCCAAAGGCTCAACTAGAAAAATATGAGCATTCTAGGGTTTCTAAGGCTTTTGTAGCATGAGGCGTTAAGATGAGGTGACAACCAAACTCCAAGAGCCATGCCGCAAGATTGACACTTGAATACCTTCCTCATAAAGTTCATCCAAGTCTTAGTGATGCCTAATCCTCTCTCATGCGCCATGATAGTATAATAGTACTACATTCTAATCTGACTTTAGACACCGAGTCCCGTGACACCCTAAACCCTACTAGTATTAGTATCATATTGAGAATTTGAAACGATACAGAGAACATTGCCCTATGTAGTCAAAGGGTGTAGTACTATGGTAGAGTGTAGTACTGTAGTACTATCATGGTGCATGAGGGAGGACTAGGCACCACTAAGGCTTGGATGAAGTCTACGAGGAAGGTATCCAAGTGTCGATCTTGCGGCATGGCACTTGGAATGAGTTTGTCACCTCATCCCGACGCCTCATGCTACAAAAGGCTTAGAAACCCTAGAGTGTTCATCTTTTTGTAGTTGGGCCTCTGGAAAGTGAGTGGGTGAGTGTGTGAGAGACTAGCTCGGTTCTAGCGAGTACAGACCTTTTCAAAGGTGGAAAGGCGTCGACAAAGCAGGGGACAACTGGGCAATACCCTCTCTAGCGTTTCAATCGAGATTGAAGTTGACGATAGGCAAAGTGGATCTCAAGCTACTAGAGTATGCACTTCAAAGGTGTGCGTTCCGATCTTCACGATTGTGTTTTTGTGAGATCTGGTATTGCTGAACAACACTTACAGCACAGAAGCTCGTGAGGTTGTTTGATGATGAAGAGGGTTTGAAGAAAGTGTTGGACCAAAGGTATGTATGGGAAGCCACATGATTCAAGTGGGGAGTATGTAACGTGGAACTAAAATGAAGAGGGGTTGAAGAATGTGCACTTTTGGTAGTTCGATTGTCCTATTGAACTTCTTACTACAGCGAAGCAAGATTTTTTTTCAGAAATAACCCTATTCGTGATGGACGTTTTCATTGTACAAGGTAGTTATGGAAGGGGAGGAAATAAGAATGCGGTGGGAGTCCTTCTTAGAAAGGCCTTTCTGCTACGCACCACTAAGTCATAGGATCAGCTAAGACCCTCCAAATTGCATTAAGGGTAAAGTGAACTCATTTTGTAGTCAACCATGTATAGAAGGTCCGATAAAAGAATGGAGAGAACATCAACGAAATTGATATATCTTTTAATGAGACACGAACTTAATCAGTGACCAATGGAAATAACGCTTGATTAGGTACTTAATGAGGTTTACAATTTGCGAGACGGATTTTTCAATATTACCTTGAGTTATTGCAGGGCGCGGATCTTTCAAAACAAGGGGATGGTCGTTAAATATTTAGTGCCTATGGTCACTCAGTGGCAGACCAGGCCATGTATATCACATCAGTGATCACACGTGCTTGACTAATCTCAAACTTTGGTCTCAAAGTCCTGACATATAGTCATAATTTACCCCTAACTGCCCAACCTTGCATATTTTGCATGATGTACAGATTTCATCAGTATTTTCTCATCCGTCATACACTTTTTGCGGTGAGATTTTTATACTGATTTATTTATGGGAAGTTAGCTTCATGTATGTGTGATTCGATCGAAAAGGAACTAATGTTTGAAAAAATTATGCCTCATTTTGTGTTGCAGTGTTTCACCCAAAATGTTGAAGATTTTGGTCCAAAAGTATTATTGAAAAAAAAAACTATGAAAATGAAGCATCCAAAAAATCTCCAAAAATCACTACACCTAAAGTACTACATTATAACCATCACAAAACATTTCATCCACATATTGTCAATATCTTATTCGAAATTAAATTACAAAATAATTTTTTATTTTATGTTTCAAATTTTATAGAAAAAGCTTATTGATAGCAATCACAGATCTAACCGTATAGGTAGAATCTAAAAATAAAAATGTATAACTTTAATTTTTACATCAAGTTCCAAATATTTGTGTTAGTTGCATTTTATAATGCATCTTTACAAAACTGTGTAAACTGGACATAGGTGAGGACATGTAGGGGTTAACCAATAAGACCGCGTGATTTGATGATCATGCGCATTGGATATGTGATAGTATTCTAAAACAAAGAGAATTTGGTTATTATGTGTCAGGTCCGGTCAACCGTCCGACCTGCGGTCCGTCTCGTCGTCTAATTCTCGGACGGCTCACTTTTTCCTCCCTTCTCACATTTTTGTGAGAGTAGTTACGGGTTCCTGTTGGCAGGGTTATCCTATCCTCTATCGGTAAAATATTTTCCTTTTTGACATTTACATATATTTTATTGTTCTTGGGATTTTGCTATCTCTATGTTCGTTGCACAAGATAATAATAAAAGGAGTATGAAATGAGAATGTGATGGGAGTCCTTGGAAAGTCAACTGTGTTGTGCACAACCAAGTTCTAAGATAAGCTTCTAGCCCCTCCATTGCATGTGAACTAAACTCATATTGTTTTCAACCGGGTATGTAAAGTCTACCATAAAAGTCAAGGCGACACCAAGACAATTTATATATCTTTTTGTAAGTCATGAACTCAATCTCTTATTAATGGAAATAACGGTGGGTTATGTACTCATGACCAGTTCACTCTTCGCGATTAGATTATATATTTATAAATATATAAATATTTATGCTTATAATGTTCACACAATGAGCCATACATGCTTTATAAGCCTAGAGCATTAGCGCTAGCAGACTACAATATATCCAAAGTTTGTAGCATCCAAACAAAATTCAAACTAAGGACATGTCTTGGTCTATACAAAGCAAAATTGAAGACATTGGATTCTACGGTCTAGGCTAGGTTTCAACTTCCACTTGAGCATGGACAGTCCTGTTAAATCCGCCTAATATCGCCGATGTCCCCGAAATGTTCCACGTTCCGCGTCCCACTGTTGCTCAAAAAAACGTTGCTCTATCAGCCGCCTTTCATTCTCTTCTTCTTCGCTCCGTCTTATCGCTTCTTGAAGATCTCTTTCGTACTCATCATCTCGATGGAACTGACTCGATGGCCCAACAACATATCCGTCAGGGGGGCCGTCTGCAGCACTATACATATCCCTACCAAAACTCACGGGTGCACTGCTTGCTGAGCTTTTGCCGGGGCCAGAATAAATAGGAGTATGGCTTTGAAACCCATGATGTCCAAAATCGTTGTGGGTCCTCTCGGGAGAATATGCTCGTGAAGTACTGTATCTGTCCGGATATGGAACCCGTTCATCATTGTGTACCGCGTATGCATTATCATCGTAGCCATGGTTAGCTCCTCTTTGATATCCCCTGCCTATTGGATGTGAAGTTCCATGATGATTTTCATAGTCATGCTGAGGAGCAGTTCCGAACGTCACGGGATAGTTCTCAACGTCGCGTTGCCGATATGTATTGCGTGGACGTACTTTCCATTGCCAGGTGTCATCATCAGGAACAACGTTTGTCGCATTCGCTGTACGATTAGACCATTGCGGCTGACAATCACTCAGTCCAGTTGGTGGGAATAAAGTTTTGTGAACGATTCAAACGTTCAACATTTTTCCCATTCACCGTACTCCAATCCACATCCTTGTGCAATACAATCTCAGCCCAAACCATTGACATTAGGCCATATTTCATGATGGTTGGTTTGGAGTTAGGCAACCCCACGAAATCGTGCACCTCCCAATACCGTTCTCGGAAATGGTTGCTTTGGCACGTCGCAGTTGGGCCTTCTCAACGAGGGCCAGACACTAGCATTTGAGATCGTGGTCAAATCTTGGCTAAATGCGTCATCTTCACGTAATCTTTGCATATTTTACAACTCCACGTTCTCGCCGGCTCGGTGTCCCATCCCGGCTCCGCAACACAATTGGGGTCAACGACTTGATCCCAGTTTATAACTTGAGGAGTCCCTTGTGAAGATCTCCTACTACTGTTGCTTCGCTGGAACATCGTGGGAAGTCAAAGCAACGCTAAGAAACCGCGTGGAAGGTAGAAGCGCAACGTGCTGCAAACGTCCTGGAATGAAGTCAAATGTGCGTACCGTGTGACGCAGTGACTCAGAAAACACGTGACAGAGTCGATGCAGGTGCACGCGGACGTTCACCATGCCCACCGCCTCTCTTCTTCTTCATGACCCATGTCCTGTATTGTACAAAAAAATTGATACACTTGGTGAAAGTAGAAAATGCATTACCAATTGAACACTAAAATTTACACTTGTAGACTCTTCAAAATTACACTGACAGAGAATAGCAAGTACTTGAAAAGCACAAGGTGGAATTTACAATCGTTAAGGCTCCAAAGGAAGAGAGAATTAAATGAAGTAGCGAGTCAAATTAAGTAGGAAAATTGGAAGAATATCCTTTGCAATCTCTGATTTCAATTAACATCCCAGCATTACGATCTTATCTGCTCAGCCTGGTTTGTTCACAAAGGAAATGACAGTGCAATAATACCAATGATCCGAGCACTATTATCATATTAATGGCTTTTCTCAAAGGTACAAAACTTTGACTTTGACCAACTCATGCAATGTTATTCACTGATTACGAACAATGTTCTATGGAGCCATGTTGTTCCACTTAGTTTGTTCACCTTTTCTACACTTCCACAAACCAATACGTACTTGGAAGAACGGTTTCACAATTTTTTCTAATTTCATATCACTCCAAAAATGCAACATGTGATTCACGAAACAAAACCAAACTTGAAAAATTAGTGTGTAGTCTTTGCAAAAACACTTCCTTTAATTCCACTTGACATGGTGACAGTGAATAGACAGGGCGACAGTGCATTGAGCTTGTGAGTACCAATGCAACCAACATGTTCAAACTCACTTCCTTTAATTCGACTTCATTGGTCAGTTTGTGATAAAAATTAAAGTAAGTGGAATTCTAAATTAAAGTAACGAACACTGTAGACAACAGTAAAATGGAACTAAAATTCCATTGTTTGAGAAGAACCATCCAGCGATAAATCAACGTCACTTACTACCAAGTAACTCCAATTACACTTCTCACAAGTATTAAATGTTACGCAAAAATTAGTAATTTCAATTAAAAAATAAAGTAATAAACACAACTGAAAACAAGCGGCTAATAATCACGAAGTGTCAACCTTAGTATTTATCTCATATATATTTTTACGACTTCTTTTTACTTTTCAGTTGCGTAACTCTTGGTAACTCCTCAAAAACGAAGCGTTTCCGTAGTCTCTCTCCTAGAAGGGGAGAGACAACAAAGTGAGGCATGGGAGAGACAACAAAGTGAGGCATCGATCTGGGATACGGTGCAACTGTACTATTGTGGTCAATGTCCCAAGTACTTTCCAAAAATATTGAACTACTTGGTACCTTTGACAATAACCACAACATGACATTGGCACCAAGTCATGTTGTGTTATTTTCTTTTTACTTAAGACTGCAAAGCATATCAATTCTGCATTTTCATGGTGGATGGGTTTCAACATCCCCATTATTTATGCATCAAGACAAGAAATGCAACCTTAACAAAAGATGTACGTAATTTATATGCTTCTTTGCATACTATAGACATATCATGTTCGTAAGGGTACTAAAATAGTTTCGGATCTAATATTTTAATGTCTCCTAAATGATGGACCTCGTTAGCAATTACTCATCTATTCATACACTTCGTTACATATTTACCCAATGCTGTAATCATGACTTCAATAAATGTCTATGGATACTAATTTGTTATACATTTCAAGCACGACAAGAGAGCTGCTAAAAATGGGAATCAGTACCACATTCTTGTGGCACAGTATCATTCTCACAATGCATTGGAATATCAAGCATACAACTCTAGAAAATTATTTCAAGAAATAGTCACATTTGAAGTTGCAATAGTGAGATTGAAAAAAATTGTATAAAGCAACTTACCTGACTAGAAGATGCACCGTCCGTGTCCTTGGCCTCGCTCTCGCTGTCTTGTTTGTACGATGAATCCTCTGTGGATGTTGACGAAGTGGAGCACTCGTCAGGGGACCTCTCCCAGTCAAACTATGACGACTCTGACGCATCCTCACCTCCAATCACAACTATATGGGCCTGAACAGAAATTATGTGCCGTGATCTTCCACTTTGTTGTTCTTTTTCTCTCCAACGCGTGGGCCACCTGCTACGTCTACAACCTCCCATCATCGTCGGCAAAACATGTGTAATCTTATTCTAAGCTTTGAGAAGGAATTGATGGAGTTTTGATCTCCTTCGTGAGAGTCGCTGTCTTCGCTTCATGGACTGCCCTGGCGTTCTGTGCGTCGTAGCTTCATGCCAAAAAACAGAGCGGTAATGCACATCAAACACCACAGAACACACCGCAGCAGTACTAACAAGAAACCCTGGCCCAAGCCCAGGCGCAGTAGACAAAGAAATGCTTCTGAAAACCTCGGTCTCGAACAACGTGCCTTAATATAGGTTTCAGTAGGGAATGAACAGAAACCCTAGTAGCTTGAGTTCATCGTTACATACGTAAAACTATTTCTTCTTTGAAACCGTACGAGACACTCACATTTGAGTTATATGTAAAGTCCATCAAATTTTTAAGAATCAACAAAGAATTTTGCTTTATTATACTCTTATTTGTTCACTCTAAATAGTCAAAAGGTATAGAAGATCTTGGTGGTCTATCATTACTAGGTGTGTAAGAGGTGTGTAAGAGCTTGGTGGTCTTCAAAAGTTTTCAAAAGTTTTTTTAGGCCATTTCTTGGTGCTAAAAAATTTTGAAAACTTTTAAAAAATATCAAGCTCTTACACACCTCTTACACACCTAATAATGATAGACCACCAAGATCTTCCACACTTTTTGACTATTTAGAGTGAACAAATAAGAGTATAATAAAGTAAAATTCTATGTTGATTCTTCAAATCCAATACGGTGACTTTACGGATAGCCTTTCTTTGATGTAATTGCATATTCTGAGAATTTATAATTTTTCAAGACGCAAAAAAATAAATATAATCTAAGCCACTACCACTGTGTTCAAGAGCATTTGCTTTTTCAATAACTGCACTAGACAATACTCTAGCGAGGAAGTAAGTAGTGCCTATTTCTTTTTCAGTAACTGCGGTAGACAATATTCTAGCGAGGAAGTAAGTAGCAACCAAAATATTATTGACAAATTTTCGCCACCATCTTATTTGTTTTTATGGGCTGGCTACTCTTACACTAGAAAAAATGGGCAAAAATGCGGATCAATTCGCCAAATTCTTCTTGTAAAAAAACTAGGAATCGCCAGTATTTGGATGAAAGTGTCTTATAATAGATATTTTTTGGATAAGCATTATATACATGGATGATTCTATCCATTTTTTTTCTTTACCTAGCTACGTTCCAGGGTGCGTGTCACGCTACAAACGAAAAAGCTTAAAATATACCCTAGTAAATAGTGCCTATTTCAACGTGTCTGAAAAAGAATGCCTGTTTGATTCAACGTCCCTATGTAGATAGTGCACGTCAAAGACTACTAAAAACGGCTGCAATTAATGGCTTGACGCATGCAGGTAAAATTCTTGCGACACAGAAGGGGGTTCCGCAATGGATCCAGATCTGGGCTCTGTAATTCATGGGTGGTGTGATTTCTGGTCCTAATCGCTCAATCGCTCTTGCGCTCTGTTGCGGCTAGCGAATCATGTTCGTTTGCTTAGCAGATTAGCGATCTTGCGCTTAGTATTAGATTCTTACTCGTTAGTCTTACTGGTGGCTGATCCAAGTCTTTAACTCTCCCTGTTGTGCATCTGGCTAGGTGTTGGTCTGTGAGTTCGCGTACTAGGTAGATCTGCAGAAACAAAAGGGGTAGAAGACCATCTTGACTTTCTTAGTGACTCAGTGCTGTTCGTATCGTCCCTTACCCTGTGGCTCCAGATTTGCTTTTTGTAGTATAATGGAGGGCACGGTTTCCTACACGATAAAGTCCGCAACAGTCACACGGTCAGATTCGATCATATGATCGAAGAAGCTAGATTCGCGCACCTTGAGGAGAGCGACACACGCCAAGGTGATTTAGAAGCGGCACTCGAAGTGGTACTTGCCGATTCTGGTGATTCATCGGAGGGTCCACATCCAGTCAAAGCGATCCCTGGTGAGAAACTGCCGGAAGGGTACTCACAAAGCTATGCCGGATTCCTTCTGAGAGACAAAAAACGTGTTGTAAAAGTGAACCAGGAAGTTGTAAAATAGGAAATGGAGTACTTGAAGGAGTTCGCCTTAATAGCGTGCTTTGTGGAAAGGAGACCGCCAGCTTATGAGATGCAGGCGTGGTTGCAACAGCTTCATCAAAAAGTGGGAGGTAAACTAGCCCTCGGTAGAAACCTCGGTAAGGGTTTTTTCATTATTAAAAGCGATGATTAGGATTGGATCCAAAAAATGTTGCTTTCCACCCCATAAAGGGAATATCAAGGCCTTTGCATTTTTTAACACTGGTCATCAGATTTTGATCCTCTCGCTCTCAAATGGGGAAAACAGCTAGGTCTTACCTTCCTCCCAGCATGAAGATAAGACCTAAAATTCCTGAGGAGTTTCAGGCGGTTGCCTTGGAGATCGCGCAAGGCATTGGGGACGTTATCGGATTTGACACCGCCAATGAACATGCGTAGGACCCAAGGTTCTGCATCGCCCTCGATTCCAGAAAAGGATGGGAGACTACTGTCCAAGTCGTTAATGAGGTAACAAATATCACTAAGACTATCCTAATTGATTACAACTATCTTCCTATAAGATGCAGATTTTGTTTGGACACGCAACATTGCGTGAAGGACTGCCCCGAGAGGCCTAATGCTAGGAAAGACAGAGACCATTCTACGTGGCGTCATTCTTCAAACAGACCCCGCAACGACTCGATCGACAACGCAGCTACTGCGGACGGTGACTTGCCGCAGCAGCAAGCAGACAACCAGGATCAGAACTCGACCCGCTCCAACCAGAACCAGCAGGCCCAAGCAGTAGCAAACCATAGGAACCGGCATTAGAACACCAGATCGACGGTGGACAAAGTAGGGTTCACCAAAGTCGCGCCAAGAAACCGAAGAAACAGAGGCCGCTCGAGCTTTGAATCAAGGTGGGACATAGGTCCCAGCGAAAAAAATGTGATTGAGGAGGCGCAACCAGCAGCGACGCCCTGATCATCACAGCAAGCCGCCTCGGCAGCAACACATCAAGAAAAAACGCAAAGTAACACCCAAACACACGACTCAGTCCACCAGGCAAACTTTGAATGAGAATCCAAACTCGGGAGTTTTAACTAACCCCGAGTTGAGCCTAGTGATGCCACAAGGACTAGGCAGTTCGTTGCTCCCCAATTACATCTCCCTCCCAGCTTCAACCGAGGACTCCACTTCTATAGTGCAAGAAGAAACCGAAGACGCAATGACGTGGTCCCCTCGTAAAATCGCAGGACAAAAGAGAGTCGCGGAAGACCAAGATTCGGAGGAGGTAATCCCAGAAACGCAGCCAGGTGTACTTCAAGACTTGAACAAAGTCCCCCTTCCCCACCCGAGCTCCCCAAGCCACACCAAGACAGCGCCGGATGAGCCTCGAACTTCGAAGGAGGACCAGAAGGATGCAGTAACTCCCAGAAATGACACCAGTCCTCAGCAATTGAACTTCCAGTCCCATCTGGATTAGGGAGACGGCACAACACAAAGTCTGGACAGTCAATCAAGACCCAACTCTAATGACCAAGATGGGTCGAATTCGCCTTTCACTCCAACTAGCAGCATGTACGCAGAAGAAGAAGTCCATGAAGCCGGCTCTTACTCCAACGTGGGGCTTACCTACAATCAATTCCATCTTACCCCGGAGGAGATTGAACTTCTTTATGAAGTTGGCCACCTCGAACCTCTACACACGCTCATGGAAAGAGACAAGGAAGGTGTGACGGACCCTTTTTCCGCGCCACGCTCTCACAGAGTAGCCCGCCGTCGCTTGAAGACCGGTTGTGACATAGCCACGCCATACGGAAATGGCGTGTTTCGAACGCGTAGAGAGATAGACCTCCGTGTACCACGCAATGCTTATGGTAGGACGGATGTGATGCATATTTGCGACTCCCCCGAACCGACTACTTCCAAAATTTTCCGGACGTCCTCCCAGGCTTTGCTACTTTAAGGTAGGACTGTCCATTGAATTTGTGCTTGTTTCTATTCAAGCAATAACGATGGTTCATGGGTAAATACTTGCAATGCCCCGTGTAAATTACTTTCCTCAGAAACTCACACTTCTCTGATTCAAGCACATATAGGCCACACGGAGGGCATGCTTTTAGACCTTGAGTCTGTAGAGAGGAACACACACCATAGCCCGGAAAATCGTGCGTTGACCACAACATGCACGCGTGTAGCTTGAAATTGGAGTTTTTGTTTGTATCGTAAGCATTAACACCGTCCACCCAAAGTTTAAATAACTCGTCAATTAGAGGTTCTAGATAGGTATTCATGTTCTTCACTTTTTTTTTCCCTGCATCATGCAACCATGACTTGTGTTACAAAAAGTATCATAGGAACAAAAGTTATGTGAACCCTAAAGTGTACACTTATAATTTTACAATTTATGTGCCTTATGCAATCGTCATATGTAGGTAATACTATATGGATATTTTATTAACAAGACAATTCCTCACAAACAAAAAATTATAATATTACATTACTCTCTATACAGGATATCGTTGTCCCGATAAACAAAAAAAGAAATGTTTCTAAATCTTGTTAATAAGAATTACAAGATGAAAAAGTCATATTATTATGTGCCATGTGTTTGTCTTTATTCCTTTCATGTACGACTGTTCTTTCAACCTATCTTCAATTCACTTCAACGTAGGAATTGATTTTTTATATACGATAAAAATATAAAGTATAATGATATATACTTTCATGTCTTCACATTCACGACAAGGGAGTAGTAGTGTCATTCTACCGTTGGAACATGACATATAAACGTGTCCTATATAGTGCATTAATGTAATAACATACATTCCACAAACATGAAATATAGGAAACATTACCTGGGACAATCATAGAGAGTTGAATGTGGCCTTTATGAGTGGCCAACTTCAGATTCAAGTTCAAAAGTGTTAGGGTCACTGGCCATATAGAATGGCTTGCGGAATTGTGTCCATATGGGTTTAGGCCATCTATTCCAAGCTCTAGCCACACACTACGAGCATCTTTCATTTGCGGGTACTCCTCTTCCACAAATTGCCAGGCCGGACTATCTGCTGGAATCCTCATGATGTCATCATCGCTTCGATTATCACGATGCCAAACCATCATTGGAGATAGTGTTGGGCTCCGGTAATACGCTAGAAGTCTTGGAGTTAGAGGGAAATACCACATTTTCTGCAACCAAATTCATCACAGCATCAGCGTGGAATGCATGACATGGATTAAAGTGTGTGAAATGTACATGTTTTTAGATTAAAACTTTGAACCGAAATAATAACAATTAAAAATGGCATGAATAGTGTATTGTGCTTACCTTCCGTGGAACATTCTTTTTTTGTGTTTTGTCACTATATCGCGAAAGTTTGCATTTCGGGCAAGAAGTCCATTTTCCTTTAATAGGACTGTAGTACAATGTTTGGTCACAAGGACATGAATCATAAACCATGTAGTCAAGCCCAATATCTACTAAAACCTGTCGGGCTTCTGCCCTAGACTTTGGCATCTTTGAATTCAAGGTACTTGGAATTACCTTCTCAGAAATGGCTTGGAAAATAGCGTCCATCGCAGTGTTTGAAATTTTTTTTTCCGCTTGAATACTGAGTAACAGAAAAATCATTTCAAGTCTACTAACGTTAGCTCCATCAAATATCATTGTTGCGGCTTCATTTTCTAGAAATGACAAATTTGGAGCGGTTTATTCCATGTTTGGGGCTCCGGGTTCCCTTGATTCCCCGCCGCCTCGAAGCATGTGCATGTACTCGTCAAGAACAAAATTATCATCCCATGGAAGATTGTCATCGTCATCTGGCTCCGACGTTATTGTATGGTTTTCTTCAAAATTAATTGTGCGTACTCCTTCCTGGGAACTTCCAGCGTTGATCCTTGCCGGGTCGTCTACAAGCATCTGAGCATCGTACAATGCCTGCAATGACATGTAACTTAGTGTATGAGAATAGTCAACTCTGATGATGCCAAATCAAAAATCGAAGAGAACCTAACATTTCAAAATTTTCTGATGCATAGCACATAGGTAGAGAATGGCTATATGAAAAATTAAAACCATTGTGACGGAGTACGACAGAAAGACTTGGAATTTAGTAATTGTGGCAAATATATTCAATCCAAATCAAGAGTAATAAAAAATTAGCGTGGCATTATGACTGCATCATCACGATCAACTTTATTTTCAAATTATTATAATACATTGAATTTGCATTCCTTGATATATCTATTGTTGTGGTTTATTTAACCCCTAAATGCCCAATCAACCATATTATGCTTGTTTTTTGGTCAAACGTCCCAAAAATCAAGTGATTTAATTTTATTGTAGTTGGTGTTTTCATTAGATGTTTACGTTAAGTTAAAATACATGTTTTGGCCATTGGGATTGGAGAATAGACTTCCTTTGGATATTTTTTGAAGTGTCGAGAAATTTGGATTTTGAGTGTTCGAAATACAAAGGGCTGTCTAAAGATACTCCAACCATAGGTCTTTTTTAATTTTATTCACTTTTTGTTTTTTACTCCTTGTATATATAAATTCTATCTACCTTAAATATAATTTTTGATATTAATTTTGACAGAAATATATTAAATTTGTATTTATACCTTGTTTACATGATAAAATTTGTAAATATTCACAATATCTTCCAATCATCTTGAACATTTTATCTTACCTTCATAATGTTGATGACTATCTACAAAAAATCATAAATCATACAATGTGATATTTCAAGTATTCAAATTATAGTGCTTTGACTTTTACGAATTAGGTGAGGACCTTTAGGGGATAATAAAAATTTATTTAAATATTACCGTGATTCCTATAGAAATGACATTGAATACGAGTTCATCGGATCAAAGTTTTTCTAAGAAATATAAAAGGATACATAACGATTACTACAAACCTGACAGCAGTAATTACACATGCTACCGTAGTAGGAAGGCAGGGTCGGCACTTTCATGTCGAATAATTAATAAAAGTTTGAAAAGTAAGAGTCGGCACTTTCAAAAATAATTATCAAAAATTTAGCTATTAATAACTAACATTGAATTTTACTAGCGCCTACACGTTTTCCTTTGTTTTTTGTTCTTAATTTTTGTTGGCTTCATTTTTGTTGATTTCGACAAAATACTTGAAAAATTTATTTATTTTTTCGGCATTTATTTGGGGAATTATTTTATGCCGTCCCTGTCTTACTGCTACAGTATATGAGACTACAGAAACAAAAAAAATTCTTTGATATCGCAGAGCAAAAGATGAAGTTGTTTTTACAATAACTGCCATGAAGGTTACAACACTACAGTTGGATATATGGGAAGGATATTTAATGTTTTTTCATGTGGAAAATACAACACTCTGAAGGTCGCATCTCATGTCAGATCATATAAAGTTCTGTTTCGAGAAATCATATGTTCAAAACAACACTGATAATGCATGATATATATTTCATATAAGCATGGCTTACTGAGTGAACCGATTTAATAAAAAGAAATTGATGATGTTACGTAGGGAGTGGGTGAGGTCTGTGAATATCACTTTTATTTCTTGGAGTTTGTTGATTAGTTATGTGTTGGAATTTATAATTTATGCATTAAATTGGTTTATAAAAACTAGTTTCCCCTAACCAATGTCTGCGTAATATTATTGGTTTTTTTCTACGACAATCTATAGGAGGACGATAAGTAAGATGAATAGAATTTTAGTGTCATGAATGTAGCACATCTATTATACAGTAATGCAGGGTGAATGCATGGTTTGGTGTCTCACTATTGATGTCACAGAGGATTATTCACTATGGTTTCTTCATTAAAACATTTGTAAAAAATAGAATATGAAGAATTTTGGCATGAGAATTTGTATACACATTTTGGCCTTGATATTCATCCATAAAATTTTATTTTTTTTGGAAATGACATCATCATAAAGAAATTAAGGACTTTTTAATTATAGAATAGTGACTGTCACAAGCTGTCAACATTTCACATATGGACTTTTTTTTTTAATAAAGGTTGTTGAAAATGTTTGTTAGTGAGTCATTACTTAATGTGCTAAATCATGAGGAACTCAAAAATACACTTTTATAGGATAGCACATAATCTATCATGTATTTGTAGACTTTTTTGTGATAAAAACTAGGTGTTGTTTTTGAATGTACATTAAAGCATGGAAATAGATTTTTTCGGCACAACATGTTTTTTAGCATGTTAAGATATTTAAGCTTTAGGTGGGCTTGCACTTGTATAGGCTTAATTTTTATGTAATTTATTTATATATGTAGTTATATTCAAGTGAAATTATTAGTTGTTTTATAAAATATTATTAGAAAATATGTATGAAAGTTAATAGATTTTTTTTAAAGTGGTTGAGTTCTATGTATTACAAAGAATCTATGAAAAATAAAATAAAAAATATTCAACGTTGTCGCGATGCAAATGCGCATATAGTGTAAAAACTTATAGTATTGTTATTTTGATGAGTTTTAAGATATCTCATTTAAAGAAGAAATGAATAGGGAATATTTGAGAAAGATTATGAATTGATTCATAATCTCTACAAGGTTTTAATTGCCTTGTGTTTTGACTAATAAGAGTCAAACTTTACATTTATCTTCTTAGAATGAGTTTTGATATTTAATTTGAGTTTTGATAGTTGTTGAAAAGAAAGGTGAAGATTGTTTTACCTTTCTTTTAGTTTTTTGTGAGTTTATCATTAAAATAAGCGAATGGATAGAGGTATGGGAGACTTTTGGGTCACCCAATTAGTTTTAGGGTGCCCATGTGGCTAGGTATGGGCTGATGTGTTCCCCCTTGTGGCTTGATAAGGGGGGCCTTCTTCTCCCGAACCTCATTCTTCTTGTGTTCATGTTTTAGTTTTCTAGTTTTGTGCCGTGTGTTTGAGGACAAGTGACTTACTGTGTATAGCTCGGATTTCAATGAAATTTTGAGAGCACGTTCCTCTTCTTGTTGTGATTCCAATGGTGTGTGGCGCTTGTCATTTGGAGTTAGTATGAGAAAGTTATGCCTTGAGAAGTGAAAGAGGGTTTACTGCCGTCGAAATTCAAAGGCAGTCGCTTTAAACTCTTGTAGAAATTTATATAATGATCGATTAGTTTTGAAATTTGGTGAGCACATGTGTTATGTTGATAGCTTTCTAAAAAGCTATTAAACTCTTGTTTTGGAGTTAGGACGTGAAAGTTATGCTTGTAGAAGTTTGAGGGTGTGAAACTGCCGCTCAATATAGGAGTTCCATTTTTGACGAAGTATAGAAAACGGACAGTATGATATTTTAAGCTAAGATTTACAGGCAACGTAGATGGTGATGTTAGCTTTCTAAACAATTATGGAATCATGTATTTGGAGCTTTTATGAAGATGATATGCGTCCCGAAGTGGAGAGATGTACAGCTGCCGTGAATATTTGGAGTCTCAACTTCAGCACGCTATAAATATTGAATGGTAAATCATTTTCTCTTGAAATTTTTACAGATTGTGTAGCTTTGTGTTAGCTTTCCAGAAAGTTATAGCACACTTGATTTGGAGCAAGTATGTGTCTGTGGCATTCATTTGAATGCTGACAGTGTTTTTAAAGGTTTAAGCCTTTACACGGTTTGCTATTTTGCAAAATAAAACATAGATTTGGGTTTTTAATGGTATAAACAATAAATTACACTATCATATTTCCCCATACCTTGAATTCAAACTAGTTGCAGCTAGAAACCCCGCGTTTTCCCAGAGCAAAACCCTCTCTACCCGACATTTGGTGCTTCCACTGAGAGACGCTTTGGGGCAATTAGTTTTAGTTAAAGAATGACGGGGGATCATGATGGGGCTTCCGGAGGGGGCCAAATGAATATGGAGAATATTTTGGGGGCATTGGCCCTGTATATGGAGCATCATAGAGCAAACTCTGGTGGGCATGAGGCTACCAAAGCATTGAAGGGTGTTGTGGACAAAATTGGGAGATTTGATGGGAAGAATATCACAAACTTTTTGAGGGTATATGTTTGTGAAATGGAAGTGCATCAAGTATCTGAGGATCGTATGATG
This sequence comes from Pohlia nutans, assembly GCA_022496805.1. Lineage (NCBI taxonomy): Eukaryota > Viridiplantae > Streptophyta > Bryopsida > Bryales > Mniaceae > Pohlia > Pohlia nutans. Next base: position 2,534,796 of record CM040106.1, on the reverse strand, counting down.
TTGACTTTTGACTTGGCTGTGGTTCCCGAAATTCGTGAGAGGGTGCAAGAAATTCGGGAAGATGTGTATGTGACTTCATGGGCCACATTTGATGAGAGATTGAGGGATGAGTATTTTGATGAAGATACGGAGAGGATGACTAAGAGGTCTTTCCTTGATTGGGTGGAGCAACAACCCGGGAATGATATGGGCCCAAATGAGCTGCTCTGAGAATTTGAGAAGAAATATAATCAGTTGCCTTTAGCAGAAAGGCGCCTTCTTGATACAAGAAAGGCAGAGATGTTTTTGCAGGCAGCCGATGATGCATTAGAGGATAGACTCCTCTTGCTTCTTGGGGATAGGACCACTGAAGGTGGTTTTACTAATGATTGGAGGAGGGTGGAAGAAACGGTGACTCTTGTGGCCAAACAACGACGGGTGAGGTCTAGAGGTATTATTTCACGGACTGATGCAAACCCCATGATGGTTCCAAGGGCTCCAAAATTATCATTGGCTCTTACAACTCTTGGTGAGACATCAAAAACAAGCAAGAGTTGAAGAAGACAGTATTGAAGAGCTTATCAAAGGTATCAGAGATTTGAGGGTGGAGATGAGTGAATTGAAGAAGGCACGAGGAGCAAGTTCTTCTCAATCATCAGATGGTGCAAAGTCATTTGTGAAGAGATGCATCTGGTGTGATGTCATAGACCACACTCTTCGTGGTTGCACTGATTATGATGGTGCACTTAAAGAAGGTATAGTTTCTTTCAAGGATGGGAGGATTCGTGATGCATCCACTGACCTGCCTATGGACACTAATTTTGGCAAAGGTGGAATGAAGAAAATAATGGATGAGAAGAGGGGGAAGTCGAGTGCTTTGCGTGCTAAGGGAGTTGAGTCATATCATATTGAGGTGGACCATCATACTATTGAGGCCTCTTCTACTCCAGCAAGAGAGATTATGATCAGAGGAGCACAAGCTATCAGAAAGGCAACCGGTTGGGAGGATCCTGTTGATGCAGTTAGCATCAAAGCATTTTTGGGTGAGGTGCAAAATGACATTGAAAATCATGATGCATCTGTTGAAGTAAAACGGGGTAGACCTGCAGAAGAAGATGATGCTGATGAGCCAACATTAAAGAAGAAAAATCAAGGGCTTAAAGACGCTGCAAAGGGTGATGGACCTGGTTTTCACACACGCCAAAGGCCTGAGAAATCACCTTCTATTAATCATCCTGGAGATGCACCACTTCCAGAGAAGATATGGGAAGATTCAAGCACCAGCAAGAAGGGCAAAGAGAAGGAAGATTCTGGCAAAGGTAAAACTAAAGGGCCAGCTTACAAGCTTCAATCTGATATCGAGACTTCTATTGACATGAAGGGGATATTGGAGGAGAGGATTTTGGATGCCAAGATTGAGTTTACATTGAGAGAGGCTCTTGGTATTGCCAAGAAAGATTTTCACGACCTTATCATTGATGTTATCAAGAGAAAAAGGCAAATGACAGCTGAGACAGTTATGATGCATGCATTGGATACTCATATGACAGAGGATGAGGAGATTGAAATCGGGCAAGTATTTAATATGATGTGTGATGCAAAGGGTGATGAAGAGAAGATTATGAACATGAATATCGAGGCATTGGAAGAGCAGAAAGATCAAACTGAAGAGATGAAGGATTATCTTACTGATGAAGAAGAAGATGATATTTTGAAGATGTTTGCTGCAGAGTGTATGATTGACATCAAAAGAGATGTTACCAAAACTGAGCATTCTATTGAAGGTTTGAGCATGAAGGGATATGAGTTGATGGAAGTGAAGAGCTCAAAGAAAGAAGCCCATTCCATACTAACTCAAGATGAGGGAAAAGAAATGGTGGATGGAATGACTACTGAGGTGGCATATGAAGAAAGATTTGAGGTGGAGGCAAATGTCTTTGATTGTGGAATTGTTGATGAAATTGATCGTGAAAGAGGAGGAAAGTTGAATTATTATCAACCATTTTGGGCAAGGGCCACTACGGAGACACGAGTGAGACTTGGTGAGTTGGATGATTCTATCTTGGCACTTGTGGACCATGGCTCTGAAATAAATATCATGTCAAGGAGAATTTATGAGAAAGGCAAGTGGCCGATTGATACTCATCACGGTTGGGTCATGAGGGCTGCAAACAATGGAAGAGGAGAATTATATGGGGCTTGTCCGGCTGTATGTGCAAAAATTGGCGATGTTGAAGTTGAGCAAAACTTTTTTGTTCAAAACTATGGGACATATCCTATAATACTTGGACAACCATATATCACAGCAACTAGAATGGAGACCAAGGTCTTGGATGATGGGTCTCATTATACACGTATTCGGAGTCGTGATGGCAAGAGGTCTCTGCAATTTTTAACGGTGAGACCTGATCATGAAAGAAACAGAATGCAGCTTAGAGATGCACCTCTAAGATCTGGTGAAGACTTTCAGGATTTCTAAAATGCACACGTGGAGTTCGGGGATCCACGGGTGCAGATGCATCTGAAATTACTATGTCCCCAAATGTACAAAATATTGATTGTGGTTTTGTGAGTGTGACGGAGTGTGGATTTTTGAGTTTTAAGGGTATTAAAGATTTGGACCCTATTTGCAAAAGGCTTGTTAAAAAAGCAGAAAAGAAATTAAAAAAAGTGAAGGCATTATTGGATGATGAATATATCAATGGAGTGTTTGAAGAAGAAGGCTTTGGAGATGATGTACTCCATGTTTTGAAGAAGTTGCAAGAGAGTGAGATCAATGGTGATATTTATGATGCTAAAATTGAAGTTCATTCACGGGCATTATATGATGAAGTATTGAAAGCAGTTACAAGTTTTGATTTTTGTAACAGTTATGGATTGAAGCATGAAGTGATGGTACATACAAAGTATAAGACGGTGGCAAAGAAGGTTAAACCAGTAGCAACTCAGTTACCATCTGATATTGATGAGCATATCAAAGAAGCAGAGAAGGAACCTGGTTTGAGAGAAGTAAGAAATATTGGACACAAATTTACAAAAGAGACACTCGCAAATATGAAGATTGGAGGGGGTGAATTCTTGACTGAACCAGAGAAGAAGAAGTTTCAAGACATGCTTCTCAAACATAGTAAAGCCTTTGCTTCTTCATCAGATGAGATTGGGTGTGTGCATCCTAGTGTGGTTGCACCTATGGTGATTTTCACGGTACCACATGTGCCATGGGATTTGAAGCCTATACCAGTACCTCGGGCATTGCTTCCGAAATTGGTAGGGTTATTGAAAGAAAAGATGCAAATGGGTATACTTGAACCTTCTATGGCTCCGTATTCGAATCGTTGGTTTACTGTACCAAAGAAATCAGGAGCTTTGAGATTTATTCAAGATATGCAACCGGCTAATAAAGTGACAATCAGAAACAAAGGATCTGGACCTATTGTTGATGAAGTAGCTGAGGCATTTGCTGGGCATGCAATTTATTCTATAGGGGACTTGTACTCTGGTTATGATCAGTTTCAGCTAGCCAATGAAAGTAGAGATTTGACAACCATGAAGACTCCTCTTGGACTTGTACGAATGTGTACCTTGCCTCAAGGTGCTACTAATTCGGTAGCACACATGCAAAATGCTATGAATCAAATTTTACGAGAGTTCGTGCCTGAAAAGACTATACCTTTTGTTGATGATATTCCTATCAAAGGTTGCAAGGAGGATGATAAAAATTTGAGTGTTCAAGATGATGGTTGCAGAATATTTGTGAATGAACATATTGATGATGTTTCCAATATTTTGAAGAGACTTGAAGAAGTAAACTTGACTCTTTCGATTGACAAGTCAAAATTTGGAGTTGATGAAATTTTGGTAGTTGGACATTTATGTGGGTGGTATGGAAGAAAACCTAATCCTGAGAAGGTTGATGCTATCGGGAGAATGAAAGCTTGTAGCACCATTACTGAAGTAAGGAGGTTTTTGGGAGCATGTGTCTTTTATCAAATTTGGATACCACATTTTGCACATATGTCTGAACCTTTATACAAATTATTGAGAAAGAGGAACAAGTTTTCTTGGGAACATGATCAAGATTTAGCTATGGACGGGTTGAAAAATATTTTGAAGTCACCACCAATTCTAAAGCAAGTTGATTATGAATGTGGAAGACCGGTGATTGTGACAGTTGACACTAGTCCAATAGCTATTGGTTGGGCTGTGGGACAAGATGATGCAGAAGGGAGACGATTTGCTATAAGATTTGGGGCAAGAATTCTCACAGAGCGTCAAAGAGCATATCCACAAGTGAAGAGAGAACTATGGGGTGCACTTACTGCTGTTAAAGCAGATAGAAATTATTTGATAGGAGCAAATATGGTGTTGGAGACCGATTGTTTGCCTTTACTTGGTATGATAGCAAATTGTTCTTCACCTGATATTGCGATGCTACGTTGGATAGCCTACATCAAATCACTTAATCCGGTATTGATACATATTGCTGGTAACAAGAATCCAGTGGCAGATATGTTATCAAGAGCCCGGTATTTTCACGAAGAAGAAATGATGGCGTTTGAAGGAAGTGAAGAATTTTCTGATGAAGTATATATATCAATTACAAATGGAGAAAATTCAAGCGATGAAGTCTTGCCATTTAAAGCAGAATTATATGAAGGAAGATTGAAAGATATTGGCTTATATTTGAGCACTTTAAAGAGACATAAAGATTGGTCAGAGAAGACTTTCAAGGATATTAGACATCGTGCTTATGATTATCTTTTGCGAGATGGTTTTCTCTGGAAGAGGGCAAAAAGGGGTGATGGTATGCCATTGAGAGTAGTGGACGATTCTGAGACTAAAACCCAAGTTCTTAAAGAATTTCATGATACACTTTGGGCCGGTCATAGAGGAATTTGGGCCACTTATACTAAAATCAAAGAGCGTTATTGGTGGAAAGGATTATATAAAGATGTTGAAGAATTTGTGGCTTCATGTGTTGTTTGTCAATTGCAATCTAAAGTGAGGTTTAGGGATGAACTACATCCCACTTATCCTCTTGCCATCCATTTTCAATGGATGATTGACTTAGTTGCAATGCCACTTGGACTTTGGGGTATGAAATATCTTGTTTTGGCAAGAGAAGAGCTCTCAAACTTTGTTGAAGGTAGAGCTCTTCGAACCAAAGCAACGGAGGGGATTTGCAAATTTATACTTGAAGATATTTTCAGTCGATATGGGAGCATTGGCAAGATGAGGGCTGACAGAGGAGAATTGGATGCAGCTGAAGCAAGAGAATTTTTCAACCGATACGGTGTGCAGTTAAGGCTAACAACTGCATATAATCCTGAGGCTAATGGAAAGATTGAGAGAGGTCATCCACCCATTGTTCAAGCATTGGTTAAGGCTTGCAAAGGGAAACTAAAGTTCTGGCCTAAGTTACTTCCATTTGCTTTATGGGCTGACAGAACTACCCATAGCACTGTTACTGGTTACATGCCTGTGGAGCTTATGTATGGACAAAAACCTTTAATGCCTGTTGAGGAGTCTATTCCTACATGGGTATTTTTGTCATGGGAAGATGGTATTACACGAGAAAAACTCTTAGAGCTCCGTATTAGACAGCTTGGAAAATTACCCGAGGATCAACAAATGGCATTAGAAAAACTTAAAGCTGCGAGACTGAGCAATAAGGAGAGATTTGATAGAACTCATCGGTTGAGGACCAAAAATATTGAAGAAGGGGATTGGGTTTTAGTGTTTGATAGCACTTTGGAGCATCAACACAGTACACTGAGGAAGTTTGCTAAACGGTGGTTTGGACCTTATGTGGTAATAAAAGTGCATGATAACGCCACTTATTCACTTCGAGAATTAGATGGTACTCCTTGTAGGATACCAGTGGCGGGCAAACGGATCAAAGCTTTTCGACGGAGAGATGGAAGATTTAATGAAGAAGACTTAAATGTAATATTGCCTGCATTGCAAGATCACGAAGTTGATGAAGATGAAGAAATTAATGAAGATCAACTCGGGAGTGAAGATGATCAAGAAGATGACTGAGTTTGGCACATACCGGAGGATGTGCAGGTTTAGAGGGGGTGAATGTCGCGATGCAAATGCGCATATAGTGTAAAAACTTATAGTATTGTTATTTTGATGAGTTTTAAGATATCTCATTTAAAGAAGAAATGAATAGGGAATATTTGAGAAAGATTATGAATTGATTCATAATCTCTACAAGGTTTTAATTGCCTTGTGTTTTGACTAATAAGAGTCAAACTTTACATTTATCTTCTTAGAATGAGTTTTGATATTTAATTTGAGTTTTGATAGTTGTTGAAAAGAAAGGTGAAGATTGTTTTACCTTTCTTTTAGTTTTTTGTGAGTTTATCATTAAAATAAGCGAATGGATAGAGGTATGGGAGACTTTTGGGTCACCCAATTAGTTTTAGGGTGCCCATGTGGCTAGGTATGGGCTGTGTGTTCCCCCTTGTGGCTTGATAAGGGGGGCCTTCTTCTCCCGAACCTCATTCTTCTTGTGTTCATGTTTTAGTTTTCTAGTTTTGTGCCGTGTGTTTGAGGACAAGTGACTTACTGTGTATAGCTCGGATTTCAATGAAATTTTGAGAGCACGTTCCTCTTCTTGTTGTGATTCCAATGGTGTGTGGCGCTTGTCATTTGGAGTTAGTATGAGAAAGTTATGCCTTGAGAAGTGAAAGAGGGTTTACTGCCGTCGAAATTCAAAGGCAGTCGCTTTAAACTCTTGTAGAAATTTATATAATGATCGATTAGTTTTGAAATTTGGTGAGCACATGTGTTATGTTGATAGCTTTCTAAAAAGCTATTAAACTCTTGTTTTGGAGTTAGGACGTGAAAGTTATGCTTGTAGAAGTTTGAGGGTGTGAAACTGCCGCTCAATATAGGAGTTCCATTTTTGACGAAGTATAGAAAACGGACAGTATGATATTTTAAGCTAAGATTTACAGGCAACGTAGATGGTGATGTTAGCTTTCTAAACAATTATGGAATCATGTATTTGGAGCTTTTATGAAGATGATATGCGTCCCGAAGTGGAGAGATGTACAGCTGCCGTGAATATTTGGAGTCTCAACTTCAGCACGCTATAAATATTGAATGGTAAATCATTTTCTCTTGAAATTTTTACAGATTGTGTAGCTTTGTGTTAGCTTTCCAGAAAGTTATAGCACACTTGATTTGGAGCAAGTATGTGTCTGTGGCATTCATTTGAATGCTGACAGTGTTTTTAAAGGTTTAAGCCTTTACACGGTTTGCTATTTTGCAAAATAAAACATAGATTTGGGTTTTTAATGGTATAAACAATAAATTACACTATCATATTTCCCCATACCTTGAATTCAAACTAGTTGCAGCTAGAAACCCCGCGTTTTCCCAGAGCAAAACCCTCTCTACCCGACATTTGGTGCTTCCACTGAGAGACGCTTTGGGGCAATTAGTTTTAGTTAAAGAATGACGGGGGATCATGATGGGGCTTCCGGAGGGGGCCAAATGAATATGGAGAATATTTTGGGGGCATTGGCCCTGTATATGGAGCATCATAGAGCAAACTCTGGTGGGCATGAGGCTACCAAAGCATTGAAGGGTGTTGTGGACAAAATTGGGAGATTTGATGGGAAGAATATCACAAACTTTTTGAGGGTATATGTTTGTGAAATGGAAGTGCATCAAGTATCTGAGGATCGTATGATGTTGACTTTTGACTTGGCTGTGGTTCCCGAAATTCGTGAGAGGGTGCAAGAAATTCGGGAAGATGTGTATGTGACTTCATGGGCCACATTTGATGAGAGATTGAGGGATGAGTATTTTGATGAAGATACGGAGAGGATGACTAAGAGGTCTTTCCTTGATTGGGTGGAGCAACAACCCGGGAATGATATGGGCCCAAATGAGCTGCTCTGAGAATTTGAGAAGAAATATAATCAGTTGCCTTTAGCAGAAAGGCGCCTTCTTGATACAAGAAAGGCAGAGATGTTTTTGCAGGCAGCCGATGATGCATTAGAGGATAGACTCCTCTTGCTTCTTGGGGATAGGACCACTGAAGGTGGTTTTACTAATGATTGGAGGAGGGTGGAAGAAACGGTGACTCTTGTGGCCAAACAACGACGGGTGAGGTCTAGAGGTATTATTTCACGGACTGATGCAAACCCCATGATGGTTCCAAGGGCTCCAAAATTATCATTGGCTCTTACAACTCTTGGTGAGACATCAAAAACAAGCAAGAGTTGAAGAAGACAGTATTGAAGAGCTTATCAAAGGTATCAGAGATTTGAGGGTGGAGATGAGTGAATTGAAGAAGGCACGAGGAGCAAGTTCTTCTCAATCATCAGATGGTGCAAAGTCATTTGTGAAGAGATGCATCTGGTGTGATGTCATAGACCACACTCTTCGTGGTTGCACTGATTATGATGGTGCACTTAAAGAAGGTATAGTTTCTTTCAAGGATGGGAGGATTCGTGATGCATCCACTGACCTGCCTATGGACACTAATTTTGGCAAAGGTGGAATGAAGAAAATAATGGATGAGAAGAGGGGGAAGTCGAGTGCTTTGCGTGCTAAGGGAGTTGAGTCATATCATATTGAGGTGGACCATCATACTATTGAGGCCTCTTCTACTCCAGCAAGAGAGATTATGATCAGAGGAGCACAAGCTATCAGAAAGGCAACCGGTTGGGAGGATCCTGTTGATGCAGTTAGCATCAAAGCATTTTTGGGTGAGGTGCAAAATGACATTGAAAATCATGATGCATCTGTTGAAGTAAAACGGGGTAGACCTGCAGAAGAAGATGATGCTGATGAGCCAACATTAAAGAAGAAAAATCAAGGGCTTAAAGACGCTGCAAAGGGTGATGGACCTGGTTTTCACACACGCCAAAGGCCTGAGAAATCACCTTCTATTAATCATCCTGGAGATGCACCACTTCCAGAGAAGATATGGGAAGATTCAAGCACCAGCAAGAAGGGCAAAGAGAAGGAAGATTCTGGCAAAGGTAAAACTAAAGGGCCAGCTTACAAGCTTCAATCTGATATCGAGACTTCTATTGACATGAAGGGGATATTGGAGGAGAGGATTTTGGATGCCAAGATTGAGTTTACATTGAGAGAGGCTCTTGGTATTGCCAAGAAAGATTTTCACGACCTTATCATTGATGTTATCAAGAGAAAAAGGCAAATGACAGCTGAGACAGTTATGATGCATGCATTGGATACTCATATGACAGAGGATGAGGAGATTGAAATCGGGCAAGTATTTAATATGATGTGTGATGCAAAGGGTGATGAAGAGAAGATTATGAACATGAATATCGAGGCATTGGAAGAGCAGAAAGATCAAACTGAAGAGATGAAGGATTATCTTACTGATGAAGAAGAAGATGATATTTTGAAGATGTTTGCTGCAGAGTGTATGATTGACATCAAAAGAGATGTTACCAAAACTGAGCATTCTATTGAAGGTTTGAGCATGAAGGGATATGAGTTGATGGAAGTGAAGAGCTCAAAGAAAGAAGCCCATTCCATACTAACTCAAGATGAGGGAAAAGAAATGGTGGATGGAATGACTACTGAGGTGGCATATGAAGAAAGATTTGAGGTGGAGGCAAATGTCTTTGATTGTGGAATTGTTGATGAAATTGATCGTGAAAGAGGAGGAAAGTTGAATTATTATCAACCATTTTGGGCAAGGGCCACTACGGAGACACGAGTGAGACTTGGTGAGTTGGATGATTCTATCTTGGCACTTGTGGACCATGGCTCTGAAATAAATATCATGTCAAGGAGAATTTATGAGAAAGGCAAGTGGCCGATTGATACTCATCACGGTTGGGTCATGAGGGCTGCAAACAATGGAAGAGGAGAATTATATGGGGCTTGTCCGGCTGTATGTGCAAAAATTGGCGATGTTGAAGTTGAGCAAAACTTTTTTGTTCAAAACTATGGGACATATCCTATAATACTTGGACAACCATATATCACAGCAACTAGAATGGAGACCAAGGTCTTGGATGATGGGTCTCATTATACACGTATTCGGAGTCGTGATGGCAAGAGGTCTCTGCAATTTTTAACGGTGAGACCTGATCATGAAAGAAACAGAATGCAGCTTAGAGATGCACCTCTAAGATCTGGTGAAGACTTTCAGGATTTCTAAAATGCACACGTGGAGTTCGGGGATCCACGGGTGCAGATGCATCTGAAATTACTATGTCCCCAAATGTACAAAATATTGATTGTGGTTTTGTGAGTGTGACGGAGTGTGGATTTTTGAGTTTTAAGGGTATTAAAGATTTGGACCCTATTTGCAAAAGGCTTGTTAAAAAAGCAGAAAAGAAATTAAAAAAAGTGAAGGCATTATTGGATGATGAATATATCAATGGAGTGTTTGAAGAAGAAGGCTTTGGAGATGATGTACTCCATGTTTTGAAGAAGTTGCAAGAGAGTGAGATCAATGGTGATATTTATGATGCTAAAATTGAAGTTCATTCACGGGCATTATATGATGAAGTATTGAAAGCAGTTACAAGTTTTGATTTTTGTAACAGTTATGGATTGAAGCATGAAGTGATGGTACATACAAAGTATAAGACGGTGGCAAAGAAGGTTAAACCAGTAGCAACTCAGTTACCATCTGATATTGATGAGCATATCAAAGAAGCAGAGAAGGAACCTGGTTTGAGAGAAGTAAGAAATATTGGACACAAATTTACAAAAGAGACACTCGCAAATATGAAGATTGGAGGGGGTGAATTCTTGACTGAACCAGAGAAGAAGAAGTTTCAAGACATGCTTCTCAAACATAGTAAAGCCTTTGCTTCTTCATCAGATGAGATTGGGTGTGTGCATCCTAGTGTGGTTGCACCTATGGTGATTTTCACGGTACCACATGTGCCATGGGATTTGAAGCCTATACCAGTACCTCGGGCATTGCTTCCGAAATTGGTAGGGTTATTGAAAGAAAAGATGCAAATGGGTATACTTGAACCTTCTATGGCTCCGTATTCGAATCGTTGGTTTACTGTACCAAAGAAATCAGGAGCTTTGAGATTTATTCAAGATATGCAACCGGCTAATAAAGTGACAATCAGAAACAAAGGATCTGGACCTATTGTTGATGAAGTAGCTGAGGCATTTGCTGGGCATGCAATTTATTCTATAGGGGACTTGTACTCTGGTTATGATCAGTTTCAGCTAGCCAATGAAAGTAGAGATTTGACAACCATGAAGACTCCTCTTGGACTTGTACGAATGTGTACCTTGCCTCAAGGTGCTACTAATTCGGTAGCACACATGCAAAATGCTATGAATCAAATTTTACGAGAGTTCGTGCCTGAAAAGACTATACCTTTTGTTGATGATATTCCTATCAAAGGTTGCAAGGAGGATGATAAAAATTTGAGTGTTCAAGATGATGGTTGCAGAATATTTGTGAATGAACATATTGATGATGTTTCCAATATTTTGAAGAGACTTGAAGAAGTAAACTTGACTCTTTCGATTGACAAGTCAAAATTTGGAGTTGATGAAATTTTGGTAGTTGGACATTTATGTGGGTGGTATGGAAGAAAACCTAATCCTGAGAAGGTTGATGCTATCGGGAGAATGAAAGCTTGTAGCACCATTACTGAAGTAAGGAGGTTTTTGGGAGCATGTGTCTTTTATCAAATTTGGATACCACATTTTGCACATATGTCTGAACCTTTATACAAATTATTGAGAAAGAGGAACAAGTTTTCTTGGGAACATGATCAAGATTTAGCTATGGACGGGTTGAAAAATATTTTGAAGTCACCACCAATTCTAAAGCAAGTTGATTATGAATGTGGAAGACCGGTGATTGTGACAGTTGACACTAGTCCAATAGCTATTGGTTGGGCTGTGGGACAAGATGATGCAGAAGGGAGACGATTTGCTATAAGATTTGGGGCAAGAATTCTCACAGAGCGTCAAAGAGCATATCCACAAGTGAAGAGAGAACTATGGGGTGCACTTACTGCTGTTAAAGCAGATAGAAATTATTTGATAGGAGCAAATATGGTGTTGGAGACCGATTGTTTGCCTTTACTTGGTATGATAGCAAATTGTTCTTCACCTGATATTGCGATGCTACGTTGGATAGCCTACATCAAATCACTTAATCCGGTATTGATACATATTGCTGGTAACAAGAATCCAGTGGCAGATATGTTATCAAGAGCCCGGTATTTTCACGAAGAAGAAATGATGGCGTTTGAAGGAAGTGAAGAATTTTCTGATGAAGTATATATATCAATTACAAATGGAGAAAATTCAAGCGATGAAGTCTTGCCATTTAAAGCAGAATTATATGAAGGAAGATTGAAAGATATTGGCTTTTATTTGAGCACTTTAAAGAGACATAAAGATTGGTCAGAGAAGACTTTCAAGGATATTAGACATCGTGCTTATGATTATCTTTTGCGAGATGGTTTTCTCTGGAAGAGGGCAAAAAGGGGTGATGGTATGCCATTGAGAGTAGTGGACGATTCTGAGACTAAAACCCAAGTTCTTAAAGAATTTCATGATACACTTTGGGCCGGTCATAGAGGAATTTGGGCCACTTATACTAAAATCAAAGAGCGTTATTGGTGGAAAGGATTATATAAAGATGTTGAAGAATTTGTGGCTTCATGTGTTGTTTGTCAATTGCAATCTAAAGTGAGGTTTAGGGATGAACTACATCCCACTTATCCTCTTGCCATCCATTTTCAATGGATGATTGACTTAGTTGCAATGCCACTTGGACTTTGGGGTATGAAATATCTTGTTTTGGCAAGAGAAGAGCTCTCAAACTTTGTTGAAGGTAGAGCTCTTCGAACCAAAGCAACGGAGGGGATTTGCAAATTTATACTTGAAGATATTTTCAGTCGATATGGGAGCATTGGCAAGATGAGGGCTGACAGAGGAGAATTGGATGCAGCTGAAGCAAGAGAATTTTTCAACCGATACGGTGTGCAGTTAAGGCTAACAACTGCATATAATCCTGAGGCTAATGGAAAGATTGAGAGAGGTCATCCACCCATTGTTCAAGCATTGGTTAAGGCTTGCAAAGGGAAACTAAAGTTCTGGCCTAAGTTACTTCCATTTGCTTTATGGGCTGACAGAACTACCCATAGCACTGTTACTGGTTACATGCCTGTGGAGCTTATGTATGGACAAAAACCTTTAATGCCTGTTGAGGAGTCTATTCCTACATGGGTATTTTTGTCATGGGAAGATGGTATTACACGAGAAAAACTCTTAGAGCTCCGTATTAGACAGCTTGGAAAATTACCCGAGGATCAACAAATGGCATTAGAAAAACTTAAAGCTGCGAGACTGAGCAATAAGGAGAGATTTGATAGAACTCATCGGTTGAGGACCAAAAATATTGAAGAAGGGGATTGGGTTTTAGTGTTTGATAGCACTTTGGAGCATCAACACAGTACACTGAGGAAGTTTGCTAAACGGTGGTTTGGACCTTATGTGGTAATAAAAGTGCATGATAACGCCACTTATTCACTTCGAGAATTAGATGGTACTCCTTGTAGGATACCAGTGGCGGGCAAACGGATCAAAGCTTTTCGACGGAGAGATGGAAGATTTAATGAAGAAGACTTAAATGTAATATTGCCTGCATTGCAAGATCACGAAGTTGATGAAGATGAAGAAATTAATGAAGATCAACTCGGGAGTGAAGATGATCAAGAAGATGACTGAGTTTGGCACATACCGGAGGATGTGCAGGTTTAGAGGGGGTGAATGTCGCGATGCAAATGCGCATATAGTGTAAAAACTTATAGTATTGTTATTTTGATGAGTTTTAAGATATCTCATTTAAAGAAGAAATGAATAGGGAATATTTGAGAAAGATTATGAATTGATTCATAATCTCTACAAGGTTTTAATTGCCTTGTGTTTTGACTAATAAGAGTCAAACTTTACATTTATCTTCTTAGAATGAGTTTTGATATTTAATTTGAGTTTTGATAGTTGTTGAAAAGAAAGGTGAAGATTGTTTTACCTTTCTTTTAGTTTTTTGTGAGTTTATCATTAAAATAAGCGAATGGATAGAGGTATGGGAGACTTTTGGGTCACCCAATTAGTTTTAGGGTGCCCATGTGGCTAGGTATGGGCTGATGTGTTCCCCCTTGTGGCTTGATAAGGGGGGCCTTCTTCTCCCGAACCTCATTCTTCTTGTGTTCATGTTTTAGTTTTCTAGTTTTGTGCCGTGTGTTTGAGGACAAGTGACTTACTGTGTATAGCTCGGATTTCAATGAAATTTTGAGAGCACGTTCCTCTTCTTGTTGTGATTCCAATGGTGTGTGGCGCTTGTCATTTGGAGTTAGTATGAGAAAGTTATGCCTTGAGAAGTGAAAGAGGGTTTACTGCCGTCGAAATTCAAAGGCAGTCGCTTTAAACTCTTGTAGAAATTTATATAATGATCGATTAGTTTTGAAATTTGGTGAGCACATGTGTTATGTTGATAGCTTTCTAAAAAGCTATTAAACTCTTGTTTTGGAGTTAGGACGTGAAAGTTATGCTTGTAGAAGTTTGAGGGTGTGAAACTGCCGCTCAATATAGGAGTTCCATTTTTGACGAAGTATAGAAAACGGACAGTATGATATTTTAAGCTAAGATTTACAGGCAACGTAGATGGTGATGTTAGCTTTCTAAACAATTATGGAATCATGTATTTGGAGCTTTTATGAAGATGATATGCGTCCCGAAGTGGAGAGATGTACAGCTGCCGTGAATATTTGGAGTCTCAACTTCAGCACGCTATAAATATTGAATGGTAAATCATTTTCTCTTGAAATTTTTACAGATTGTGTAGCTTTGTGTTAGCTTTCCAGAAAGTTATAGCACACTTGATTTGGAGCAAGTATGTGTCTGTGGCATTCATTTGAATGCTGACAGTGTTTTTAAAGGTTTAAGCCTTTACACGGTTTGCTATTTTGCAAAATAAAACATAGATTTGGGTTTTTAATGGTATAAACAATAAATTACACTATCATATTTCCCCATACCTTGAATTCAAACTAGTTGCAGCTAGAAACCCCGCGTTTTCCCAGAACAAAACCCTCTCTACCCGACAACGTTATATGTAAAATATGATATGGACTTTTAGGGAGTGTACGTATGCTACTATTGAGACACCAAACCATGCATTCACCCTGCACGTTTGTCTCAATCGACTGTTCCACATAGGAATTAGTTCATTAAAAAGCAAAGTTTGATGTGATTAATGGCACGGGTCCCACTAGTAATCCAATAGAGTCCAAGAACCTACAATACAAATTTTCTAATATGTTGTTTTCTTTTTTAAACAAAAAATGTGTGAACAATACTTTGCACAGAGATTATAATTATTAGATCTTATGAGCACTTGGAGAGTGTCATAAAGGATCGGTTTTTTATAACTTGTTTAGTTGGGAAATTTTATAAGACCAAGGAGTTGTGATTTGTGAATGATGATAGCAATTCATAATATTGTAAAACAATTAATTATTATACTACTAGATTGTATATAATTACAATTGTGTAGTGTCCACTCCACACGAAATTTATCGCTTTTTAAACGGGTTTTTAATATCTCGCTTTTTCTTAAAATGATAAAGTGTATTATTCAATTTTGAATTTCAATGCACTACTTTGTAACTTAGAGTACTCTCCCCAAACTTCAATACTAATATACTAGGTACCATACATGCTACACTAGAAGTTATATGACAAAATTTGATTTTTTGACGTGTTATATATCCAATTGAGGATTGTTAGACAATATAGCTTAGTTTGTTTTAGTCACACGTTCCATGGTTGAATCCATCAAAGAGACAACCCGTGCTCAGACACGTAATGAGTTCAAAAGCATGGGTCGCACAAACCGTTCTTTCAAAATTCAATATTCAACGGTAGTGCATTATGTGTAGAATTATTGGTAAGTGTGCAAAACTTAGATACACAATGGGGAATAGTACGGAAAAAACCTGATATCGGTTTGAAATCTTGTGCAACCGAATATGATCTTCCACAACGGACAATAGCCGTAGGACTGGTGTGTCATTGGATGCACACTTACAACAAGGACAAAACACCTTGTACTGCGGACGGTCTGATAGTTTTGATTGAAATCCACTATTTCTCTTCCGGCGTTTTCTTGTGGTAATAGGACTATTGGAAATCAGTGGAATCGTAGTAGAAAGTGCCCCCGGAAGCCCCTCAGGGATTCCTCGGGTAAATCGCTCAACCTCAACAGGTTTGTAATCACGAGGCATTTTGACAACCCTGCATGCATGCCAATTCATCTTAGCAAAAGACATTTTATTTTTTAACATGAAGTACTTGTGGAAAAAAAGAAAAAAAAAACAAAAAAGAAAACATAATAACATAAATTGAGAAAAATAAAAATAAATTACATGAAACAAAATTAAAAAAAAAAAAAAAAAAAAAAGAACAAAAACAAACTAGTTTGCAATACAGTGCCTTGTAAAGTAGTAAAGGAAAACTTAATTTTTAATTTACACATGTGTTACAATATACTAACTTGCAAATTACAAAGTAATTTGTAATTTACAAGTAAACATATTGCAAAGAAGTTGTAATTTTTTATTGCAAACCACAAGGTCAGCCATACTTGGTCACAGTGAGTATTTGATCAAGAAGACGTTACAAGTGAAACTGTATTTACTAATTTTTCCCCACCTGTCAAACAACTTCCCATCTTGTGAAATGGAGGTGACATTTAATTACTAATGACCACAATCACCACATCACAGATTGTGTAGATTGTAATATCAAATTTGTTTTCACTATCATTGAATTACTTTACTTAAGAAGTTACTTCAGGCCATCAGGTTTTCATCTTCCGTGGCTTCTGCTGAGTAGGAACTATTAACTTTCGTGATTTGCTGAAACTCTGGTATCATGCAATTGCGAACTACCAGTTCTGCCGTTGCGCCTCAAACGTTGATTTCAGTTTGCTTCTACAGCGTTCCTACTGCTGCATCTGCGACACTGTAGAATCGGCAAACTGTGTTGTTTTCAGAAGACAGTGTTTTCTGTAGTTTTCGGGGAGTTCGCTTCTAGTGAGATAGTATCTACGCTGCCGCTGCTGACTGAGTTTTGAAAGTGAGAGACCCACGTCGAAGTTCCAAAATGACAGAGGCTTCGAGGGCTGCGAAGTGGAAGTCTAACGATACGGATGCGGAGAGGAGAACAAAACGGCGTGAAGATGGCCCGCCCGGAGAGAATTACAAGAAGAAGGGAAAGTTAAAGGTCAAGGAAGGGGACGTTGTTCTTATCGACCGTAGTGCTGGCCAAGGGAGCGATCCTGCAAGAGACAGTCGCACTGAAAGTTCCGGACCAAACGTGGCTCTGGCGAAGCAAAAGAAGGCGAAGTTGGCAGGAGGAAGGTTGAAAACAGGGGCAGTCGCCAAGAGGGAGCAAGCCGCAACAGATTCCGCAGGGCCAGCGAGCATTAGAAGATTGGAGGCAAGAGCGGCTCAAGGGCGTTCATCGCAGAAGACGACATCGATGCAGCGAGCGACCACAAACACAACATCCACTGACAAGGTTAGTGAGCAGAAGAAAAATCGGCGAAGGGGACGCAGTGGCCGTGCGG
Source organism: Pohlia nutans (assembly GCA_022496805.1). Classification (NCBI taxonomy): domain Eukaryota; kingdom Viridiplantae; phylum Streptophyta; class Bryopsida; order Bryales; family Mniaceae; genus Pohlia; species Pohlia nutans. Next base: position 2,517,182 of record CM040106.1, on the reverse strand, counting down.
AGCACGATGGCGACTCTCCACGTGGAGACATTGTACATATGTCGATTATACAACACAAGTTTCATCTCAACGTAATGATAAAATCTCCAATTCGTTATTTTCGAAAGTCACAGTCACGAACTGCCGAGGAGGAGTCGTCAGCAAGAAATCTGTCCCACAGCAGTGAACAGCGAGTTGTCTTGGAGAGCCGTGCATGCGCCTCTGAGAATGAAGGTGGAGGACAAAATAACACGGCTTCTGAGAACAATGGCCGCAGAGTTTAGGGTGATGGAGTTCGTGCACATGCAGGCAATGTGAATACAGGCATGGGAGGCAGTAGGTCCCACATTCAAAGTGAACAACGACGATCCGCCAGTCGAGGATCCGTGCGGTGTCTAAGCAAATCGCTTGATGCCAGCAGATGTGTCGGGACGGATGTTGCGAGGGAGAACAATTTTTTAGTACCGGCGGCAGTTACCGTTGTGACAGCAGAGGCGCCTGCAGTTGAAATAGTACATGCAGAACGAGAAGATGTGAGCTACAAGTCCGTGAGGCAATCAGCGGATCCAGTGGCAGCAATGGAACCTAGCCACGACGGTGTTGCATGCTCACAATTGCGAGCTGCTGATCCTACTCGCCCACCATTACGTGAACGCACAGAAGTTATGCCAGAGTATTCTCCACAGAGTCCCAGTTTGTTGAACTGCAGTAGGAGTACAAAACTCCCAGTTTGCTCCAGTTTCAAAACTCCAAGACCAACGTTGCGCTCAGCGAACGTGGCAGCTGCTGAGGGCCCAAGAATGGAAGAGGAAACTGCTGAGGCCTTCAACGTAGCAAACAAATTACGGATGGAATTTCCTGTTCAATCCATAGAGCATGCTGGCTCACAGAAGGACGGAAGGGAAGACGAAGAATCCATGTCGCCTGAGATGTCAAGGTCTAAGCAGGTTGTTGGAGAGAAAACGAAAGGAAAGGTGTGTTCAATTCACTTCTTAACTCCCTTGACAACATGAACAAAAAAAGAGTACAAAAAAGCTAAATGGTATATGATTAAGATATTAGAAGTAGGAATTTTGTTCTTCTAGTTCTATCATGACAGAAATTTATAGTAATTCGATCTATCGACAATGGCAGTGTATGAGTGGCCTTACAGACTGTGGAATTGAATGACTATGGATGGGAAGGAAGTATTTTACAAAGCTTCAGTGAACATATACATGTGTGAAAAACATATGTGTACATCAATTTCGTATTTCATGAGTCAATCATCACGTCAATTCTTATGTTTGTACTGTGTGAATTTCAGAAACAATGACAAGTGAAGATTATAGTACACAATAATATTTGAAGGAAATCTAAATGTATAAAACCTTCTCAATTTAAAAAAAATTATTAAGAAAAGTGAGTAGTAATGAATGATTACAAGCAATAGCCATGTTTTGGGATTGATGTTTATGAGCCGGGGATATTGGAATGTCTTGAATTACTGTTACTTAACTACATATTTTTATCTTACTGACTTGTCATGGCGGCTTTTGCATGTGTTCCTTGTAAAGGATATACTGAAGGATACTACAAAGACAATCACCAAAAAGAAGATGGATAGTAATGTCAAATCAAAAGTGCATGCCGACTCAGAGAAGGACGGCAGGGAAGACGAAGAACCCATAGCGCAGAAACAATCAAAGTCTGACCAGGCTGTTCGACTGCAAACCAAACCAAAGGTATGTTCATATCACTTGTTAACACCCCTGTCAACATGAACAAAAGAAAAACACTGAAAAGGTAGGTGGTATATGATTAAAATATTAGAAGTAGGAATTTGTTGTCCTACAGTAGGATCATGACAGAAATTACAGTTCTTCTGTCAACAATTGCAATGTATGAGTGGCCATAAAAATTGTGGAAATGAACGACTGTGGATGGGAAGGAAGTGGTTTGAAAATATTCAGCTACAACATACATGAGTGAGATTTATAGCAATACAACATTTTAGTATTTCAGGAGTGACTCATGACGTCAATAGATTTGTTTGTATTCTTTAAATTTCAGTAACAATGACATCTGAAGATTACAGTGAACAAACGTATTTGAAGTTTTTTAAATGTACTTAACCTTTTCAATTTCCAAAAACTTATTAAGGAAGGTCAGTAGTAAAAACAGTAGCCATTTTTTGTAACTTATGTTCATTAGTCGGGGCTACTGTAATGTCGTCAATCACTGTTACTGAAAGACATATTTTTCAGTGACTGACTTGACAAGGCGGCTTGTACATGTGCTCATTGTAAAGTATAAACTCAAGGACGACACTACGCAAAGAAGCAGAAAAAAGCAGAATTCACAAAGGGAACCAAGAGACCATACTGAAACAGCAGAGCCATCGAAAAAGCAAAGCAGAAGAGAGTTGGTGGAAGCAGAACTAGATATGCATCTGGAGATGGAAAATCTCAGGAATAAATTGGATACAGTTGAAAAGGAGAAAAAGATGTTGGTGGAGAAACAGCGTACCAGCCAGCTTGCAAAACAGAAGAATGTGAGTAGTGGTAAGAGGGTGAAGCCAAACATAACCCAATCTCTAGATTCTACTAACCACTCTTCTGGACAAGACATTATAACAATGTCAGATCCGCATTCAATAGGAACTTGGGACACGGTTAAAGATGTTCCACCGTGTGAGGTCAATGCTGTAGGTCGACTCATTGGGAGATTTTGGGAGCACATGAGAAGCTATCTACATGACCGGGCTCCATGGCTATTTAAATGGCATTTGTCATGGCGTCGACAAAACCAAGAGATGGTTCGTTTATTTAAGCAAAGAATTAGGAGATTGTACCTAGGAAACTACGAGGAGAGCTATGTCATGTCAGAGATAGCGACTAACATTAGACAACGCAGACAAAGACTAAGAAATCACATGAAACAGAACGGGTCCAAACAATTCACACCAATTGCACATGGACTAACAAAGGAATCTTGGAATCCTATCTGGGATTCCATTACTAACAAAAAATATGTTGAAAAATTGACTAAATGCAAATTAGCTGTGGATGAACGAACCGGGAGAATTACATTCACCCATCGACTTGGCCCATTAGGAGTGGCGGGACTTATGGCGAAATTTGTAAGTCTTTTTTACACAGAACTTGAGTTTTAGTTATTTCTGCATTAGTGATGGAGTTTGTAGAGTTTGAATTCTGCCTTTGAATTAGTTTATATTCTCTAAATTAATCCTTTACATCTGTTGATTGCACGTTCAGTCATTAGACCTTTCAATGAGATTCTAACTTTTGCATTCAGCTTTTTCCCTATAGCCTTTCAATTATGCCTATACATCTATACTGTTGTTGACATTATCCGTCAATATACCTTTGGATGGGCTTCTAACCTTTGGTTTAAGCCTGTACAGCTGTTGTTGACATAGTTTGTTATACTTGTTTCCAAATTATATATTAAGGTTGTTTGCTTCCATTTATATTCTTTCTCTGAAGTTTCAGGCTCTCCAATAATATTTTGCAGGAGGCTGAGTTCAATCGAGCAATATCAAACGAGGAGGTCTTATTTGCAAAGAGAGAGGGAATTCCAGCGTTGTTTCAACGCACGCACGGAAGGTATTCGAAGGAAAAAATCGCAGGAGCTATAGTTCGACCAGTTTCCAAGACAACAGCAAAGACACGCCGTAAACAAGGTTGTGAGAATGATATAAACAGTAACGATGATAGGGCAAGAAGTTTTTCGGAAGATGGGGAAGATGAAGAGGAGGGATCTAGTAACGCTGAATCAAGGGGTAAATCCGGTACAGAAACGGGTTCATCAGATGGCGAGGGATCAGAAGGAACTATAGGTGCAGACTCTGAAGATGATGGTAGTGACGCTGAAGAAGACGAGGTCGACAGTGCAGACGAGGAAAATTATACTGAAGGGGAGGAGGTTGACGCTTCCGAGGATGAGGATGACGGTGTGGGAAATGAGGGGTCTGAAGGGGAGGGTCCGCAGCACAGTGACGGAAGTGGCAATGACGAGGCTTCGACGTCCGCTGATACAAATGAATCTTGACGGTCAAGGATATGATATAGAGTAGAATGTTTTCATGCTTTTGTACAGAGATCCTAATTTTTTGGATATCATTAGACTTTCAATAATATATTATAAATACAGGCGATGTAGGTGCATAACGTAAAGTAGAACTTAAGCTGAAATTTTTTAAAACAATTTCTGCATCCATGTGTGAAAATTGATGTTTTCTTTGTATATAATGAAAACACTGTGAATGAGGAATGTATGGCACATGTATTGGCAAAGGATTCTATAAACCGCATGTCACCTCGGTGGATGTAGTTGCATGATTTGTAGGGAAAATATGGGATGTAGAATTCTGATATGAGAAGTAATATAAATGAACTAGAATACGTAGTCCAGATTGGAATTTAGAGTGGTCAAAGTTGATGAATGAAAAGAATTTGACCATTACATTTAAGGCTCAGAAATGTTAAATTTAAACGCTAGCAAATGTCGGATGATTAGGACATCAAAATCCAAAAATAGTATTCGGAATTGATGTCTCTACTTCGGTAGGTGAGAAAAAGTGATGTGACACGTGCCACACATTTCAGCACAAGAGATTTGTAGACCCAGATTATTCGGGTCCGTGGTAATAAAACATATAAAGTGTTTTGCGGAGGTGACACATGTACATTATGTATGAATTACAATCACAAATTTTACCTTTTACTGCAGCAGCGTCCGATCATTTCTCCAATGTCTATAAACAGAGAAGTAAACGGAAATTAAGCTTGCCACATGTATTTTCAGATTTTACTTCTAAAATAACTTCGCGATTTGAAACTTCCACAAATCTCCATGTAATCTGTCAACTAAACTCCACATCTGAGTTTTGCCTGATTTAACGCTTATTCTGCATACCACGTGGAGGCAGCTGTAGGAAACTCAATTGCTCTGAATGGGAACGTAAAACCGCGTCAAATCAACTACGTTCCCCACTGCTAACTAAATGTAGAACCTAGTACGCCCCATACGTAACAAAATTCACAACTACGTTTGTAGAAATAAAAGCTACGTTATGATAAGACCCTCGGCGATGTGAACGTAGTGTATTTAGCTACGTTTTTGCCGTAGCTACTAGTGTATGCACCTAGTAGTGAATATAGAACCACCATGTACTCCTTAGTAGCATCGTTTACCTTAGTACCGTATACCGGACAATTGTGAGCAAGAGGTAGCTACCATAATTGCCCTGCAATCAGGAGTTGAACCTAACGCAAACATATACAACATCACTCATTGCAATTTTGCGTCTTGTACGTGCCTGCATTATAACAACATGATTTCTTCCGCATTCGAAAGGCGTGGAATGTACGTCAACTGCAAGCACCTTTACTAGTTCTTTTGCTTCCTCTGCAAGTTGGATTACAAAGTGGATACTTTCATCTATGTCCCTACTCTAAATATGAACGAAGTCCAGCCGATTCTAGTAGCTGCAGGGATAATTAAGTTTTATTTGCAATGTTTTGTCGCGGCCTGCATTTGGATGATTGCAAAATGGAGAATGATTCACATTTGGTGTTTAGAGGGGAGACTAGGTGGAGTCTCATAGCTTGCAATTCTGAATTACTACAACATTAGTACCTCTAGTTGGTTGAAAAACCTTCTTTCTATGTTTGACAACTATGACAATGTATTTAAAAAATTCCAATAAAATAATCCTACATGTGTCCAATTATCCCCCTTTCTTCACTCAAATTGACTACATATTGACTGCATATTGACTGCAAGCATTATAAATTTTTACTGCAATCCCACGGTTTTAGATCCGGCGGTCATAAGTCCCAAAACTTACTATAAATAGTAATTAGTCTAATGATAAAATTTTAATTTCTGTAAATAGGGTCTATTTTTCATTTAGCAGCAGTCTAGGCTCTAGGCTCTCCAAATCCTCACCCTCCACTCTGGGGCTCTTTGTTCTAGGCTCGCACGCTAGTGTCATCAGGTGCCATGTACTTTGGAAATGGAGTCAATTTATTCAATAAGACCTTACAAATGTGAGTTTGGCACAATTGTGAGAAAATTACAGCACACTCATGTGAATCCAAGTGAGCACCAAAATTGCTCTAAATGGCATAATTCCCCACACAAACGTCCCACTAATCTAGTGCATTCATGGAAAGTTGGGATGGTACAAATCTATACCTCACGAGAGGGTTCAAGACTTTAATATCTACCAAAAAGTCACCTAATTGAGACAATTGTGTGGAATAAAAACCCGGTGCAATTTTGGCAGCACTTGTGCGCTATGCCACGCACCACAAATTTTTGAGTTCCACTTACTCCACCTTCACTAAAAATTGGGAATAAAATGGGATAAAAGAATGGAAAAAATAAGCAACATGCAAATCCAAACAATGTGGGCATCAATGGAATGAAGCATACAAGGAAAATGGGAATAGCAATTATAATCACACTTTTAATCACCAAAGTTTCCTACAACACTAGTCCCTTAATGAAGGCCAAATCAAACCACAAAATTAATCAACGAATAGGGAGGGAGGCGGATTGAACTTTCCTCCATATTATCACCTTTTCTACCCTCCTTTATATCACACGTGGAGGGTGAGAAGGCGATTGGTACAGAAGTGAAGGTGCCGGTGTCGTCGTGGTTGTCTCTACCTTTTGGTTCCGTGGTCGCCGTGCTCAGAGTCCCCTTGTCAAGACTGGTCTTCCTCGTCCTCGTGATTTTTGCCTCCGTGTGTGATGTCGGAGTTGCCACGATTGGTCGCCCGTGCCTGCACACCACAACGCTGGGCTGAGGGCTGCATTCGCATTTGCCGCGCTAGTTCCGTCTAGTTTTTGATCTTGTCTATCTTGTGTACCCCAACCGGGCTTTAGTTCACCAGTGATGCTCTTCAAATTGTTGTTGCCGGAGTTCGCTGAGCTTTTTGCAGCTGCCTTCAGCAACGAGTGATTCTGATCCCCGATGATCTTGAAGCATCCACGCCGCACGGGCCTAGCTCGTCCCTTTCGTCTTCCACTACGGTGTCGTGCCACGACCGCTGCACCTTCAATCTTCACACCAGCTCCATTGCAGTCACCACATTGTGTGGGCTATGGGTGCAAAACCCAAATTCCGCGCTCCAATTGGGATTCCTCGTTGAACTCTTAATGTTGCACCAGAACCTTGATCTTCACTGCACTCATCCACTAGTTCACTATTCTTCTATACTACCTCCTATACTACCGTACCAGGAAGGCAGCGTCGGCAGAAAATAATTCCCCAAAACAATGTCGAAAAAATAAATAAATTTATCAAGTATTTTGTCGAAATCAACAAAAATGAAGTCAACAAAAATCGTAGATAAAAAACAAAGACAACGATTAGCCGCTAGTAAAATGTAATGTTAGTTATTAATAGCCAAATTTTTAATAATTATTTTTGAAAGTGCCGGCCTCCACTTTTGGAACTTTTATTAATTATTCGTCACAAAAGTGCCGACCCTGCCTTCCTTGTACAGTAATCTAGTTTCTTCTACACGCACGCAGGGCCTTTGCCCATGTTCATCCTTTTGATCTCATAACCCCTTGCTTTCCCAATAGCCAAACTAACTAACCGGCACTCTCACCTTTGGCAGGGCTTCGCTTTTGATTAAAAAAACTAGCTAACGGCACCCAATTTCCCCAAAATTCCTAGATTTAGATTTGAAAAAACAAGTGTCTTGTTCCAAACAACTAATGGCAAAAAAACAGCTGAACGAGAACAAGGAAGAGAGACCTTCCAAGACATAAGGATGGGATTTAAATCTACATCCTATCTTCATCCGTCATAGCCACATTCATTTTCCAATCCTCTTTGCCTAAAACTACTCTTGCACTATTAGTTAACCAGGGGTTTCTACCTTTTAAAGTTGGGACTTTTCCTTAACACAAAGAACATAGTTCAAAATCCCCAACAATCTTCTAGGAATTAATTTTCCTAAAATGATAGAGCAAATGGCACAAACATTCAAAAACCCAGGCACGATTAATTGGTTAAAAAATGCTACGCAGCTAAATTTAATCAAACAAATAAGAATAACAAAAATGGCTAAATAAAACCGAACACCAAGCGCACGCTACACGCCAAAATGACTGATTAGCGAAAACATTGCACTTAGACTAATAAACGATGGAAAAGAATAAAAAACCTCACGGTAAAAGTTTATCGCAAAGTTGGACCGTCTCGGCGGTTCATAGCAGGGTAAGGGACAAGGCTATTGTGTAAGCGTGGAGCGGGGAGAGGGGAGATGGGAAGCGGGGATTTTTGAAGTGGGGAGCAGAAATTATTGTTAGAATTTTATAAATATCAAAATTCTAATAAAAATAAAAATTGTGGACGACTAGTTTTTTCAAAAATTTTGTTTTTGGTAAAACATTATTACCTATGACCATGGGTTTAGAATACCCTTACATGGCCTCTCATGCCCTTCTATACTATGACCTATGACCGTGGGTTCTGTGGCAATGAGTGTTGAAAATTGAGCTCTTGATGTCAAATATGTAGTGACAAATATTATTACTAGGGCACTATATTATGGAGTATGTATTGATTCCATTACTAGACCTTCATATTTCTCGGCACGGAGAGAATGACTAATTTGATGTCAAAGCTCACAATAGAAACTGATGTAATTACAAATCACCTACTGTTGGGATATGCCTGCTGTAATTCCATATCAAAGTTAGATTTGGTTACCTATATTTAACATTTATCAGTGAACCCAGATTTTCAAATGAGTTCTAGAAGCTGGTAGTGGCCCTTTTTTTATGAATGAATTAGATTAATGTACTACCAATTTTAGATTAATTCCACGAAGATTACAACTATTGCATTATAGCTGAATGATATATAGTCACATTTAATGAACCTATAGAAATATAGAATGTAGCTTCCTAGGATACCACTTTCGACAATTTGCTTCACTTTTATGAAGCTAAAACTTGGTGCATGTATGAATGCATCCTTTTCGGAGTTTAGGCTGCTTATGACAATAAAGACAAAATAAAGATGCTTGCAACTTGCCCACCCCTCACGTTTGCCCAAAGACTTTGTTGCCATGTCTTTGAAGTACTCGCAAGAGCACTCAGGGAAAGTGCCAATAGTGATCAAGTACTGCTGAACTTTTAGTGGAGCTCCATAATCAACGGTAACAATTCATCCAAATCCTAGATGAGGAATCATCTTCACTTCACAAATCTAACCTTCAAGATGAGAGGGGATGCAATGTTGTTGCCTTGCTTCGTTGTAGGCACATTCTTGATCCTTCGGATTCTCGTACCTGACCTGATCTTTCAATATTCCTCTAGTGAGGCTGGAATTGGATATGATGAGAGGTTAGATCCCGAAGAGTCTCCTTGGGGAGATGAGAGGACGTTGCGGTAGCTGAAAGCAAGCTTGTTCTAGATCAAGAATCTCCTTTCTTGATAAATTGGAACTAATCTTCTGAGGCCATGTGTTTGGAATGTCGAGCCTGGACTTCACCCACCTTCCCTTTGTGCCTTTGACGCAGCGTCCAATGATTTATTTGGGTTGGTACATGAAATTTAATATTTGGATCTCATCAAGTTGGAAACTAGAATTTCTAAAATTACACACAATTCATAATCGTACTTGACCAAACCTCACATTGGACTCACGTAATGTTTGCATTTTTATTTATGTATTCTTTGATGTGCGTGAGCAGGTTGCTTGAAACTGGTGGTGCATACTGCTGGATTACAACAGAAGATATGATTGATGATTATATAGGGTTAGCAATCTGTCAATGAAATATACAATAAATAGTAATCAATTGTTCATAATAGAGTAGAAAATCATACTTCAGGATGAGTAAGGTAGTGCATGGTTGGCTTTGATGTTCTCTCCAAGATGCCGCAATTCACTTTTCCTCACGATTTTTAGTAGCCAATAGAGCACTTGGGGTGACTTCAATATTTCCCTCACACTCCTATGGAGCTCTATTTAATCGTCATTGTTTTGATATATATATATATATATAATTATATATATATATATAATTATGGAGCTCTATTTAATCGTCATTGTTTTGATATATATATATATATATATATATATATATAATTGTAGTTCAAACTCTCTTGAATCATGCTCTATGAGTCTTAAAACATTGTAGACTCATAGGTCTAGGTCACTTTGGTAGCTGAGATATTCAGGATGAGTTCTATATTATTCTCAAAAATGTTGGCATTTAACTTGCCATTCTTTTGTTCGCTCCTTTGCAACTGGCAATCATCTCTAAGCACATTTGTTGGAATATAGTAAATTGACAAAGTAGGAGAATGCATATAGTAAATTGACAAAGTAAGAGAATGTGGTGGCATAAAGCGGGTTGTCACAATTTTTCCTGTCAGGGAGTAAACACTTACCATGTTGGATAGAGTGGATGAACGGCCCTTCGACTAGATGAACAGCCTCGTAAGACAGTCCAGCTGGACGTCTGATTTTGGACGGTCTCGTGGACGGCCACTTGACGGTCCATGTGGACGACTTTTAGAGTTTAAGGTTTAAGGTTTGCCACCCGTCGACGGTTTAGGTGGACAATTTATTGGCCCGTCCAAGTTTAGGGTTTTAGGGTTTCGATGTCGACGGTCCCTGTGGACGGCCCATAGACGGTCTAGCCGTCTAGCCCGACGTTTTGTTTAGGGTTTTGTTGTCGACGGTGCTGATGGACGAGCCGTGAACGGTCCAGCTCGACTGACCATGGAGAAGGTTTAGGCCGTCCTGATCAGCCGGACGGCCCTGATAGACGGGGAACGTGGACGGTGTTGAAGTAGGAGATAAAGGGTAGTGGTGCTAGAAGCCAAAGGAATTTGGGTGGAAATAAATGATGTGTGGAAGAGAGGTTGAGGCATGAGCTTACCTTTGAGGCTTGTAGTGTTGAGTTATCCCATATGGGTTGCCAAAGGGCACCTCACTGTACACTACTTAAGCGGGGGAGCCCTTGAGTAAAGACATCTCTTTCTACGCATTCCTTATGTTTGTGTATGTGCTTTGTGCATTCCTCTATCACCTTTAACAGGTTATGGGCCCACTCATGTGTGTTGTGTGAGTGTTGGATTGCATTGAAGCGTTTCGGAAGGAGGTCGTTGTGGAAGGAGTTGGGGCTGATTTGGAGCTTTTGGGAGCTTCTAGGAGCTTTTGGTGATCTTCTTTCTTGATTCCAAACCCTTTTTGTAAGTGGAACATTGTTTTGTTCAAGTTGGTGCACTTGTGATATTGCAAGTTATTTGTGAGGTGTTGAGGCTCTAAGGGAGGAGTCTACAATCTTTTTTAAGTGGTTGGGCACTTGGGAAGAGGTGTTGCATGTGTTTCATGCCCTCGGGGAGCTCAAAAGTTTCATGTGGAGTTATTTAATGCACTTGGGAGCGCAAAGGTGCGGTTTTGAGCAATTTCAATGCATTTTGGGTTTTGAGGGGCTTGTTTGAGTCTATGAGCATTGATTTAGTTCTATTGAGGGACACAAAGGTGTCGATTATGTGCATTGAGTGATTGGGAACACTAAGGTGTTGTTTTGATTCCATCGGAATAGTGAAGAGCTCCATTGAGTGATTTGAAGTGTTTTGGTGAACATCTTTGCAATTTGAGATAGGACCCTTTGTATTTGAATATTGGAAGGTGTGTGTGGAGCACAAAGGTGCTATATGAGGTTAACGGTTTTCGAAAGGCAATGGAAGCAGAAAACGTTGATTTGATGATTTAAGTTTAAGGGTTGTCAAAGTAGCATTGGAAGCACAAAGGTGCTCATTTGAGGTTAAGGATTGTTGAAGAGGCATTAGAAGCAAAAAGGTGCTACATTCCATTAAAAATCATAAAAAAAGTGTCTGTGTTGAGGGTTGATTTGAGTGGAGAGACGTACACCATGGCATTTTATGAGAGTGAGGGTCCCAAGGTGGTGGACAAGTTCGATGGGTTGCATTTCCACCTGTGGAAGTTCAAATTGGAGATGGTGATAGCCGAGAAGGACTTGTGGGAGATTGTTGATGGTAGTAAGAAACCCCCTCACTCTACTTCGGACCCTTGCGTCAAGCAAACATACATGAGGAGGGAGAAGAAGGCATTTGCAATTTTGGCTCTCAATCTCTCGCATTTGCAACCCGTACACATTTGTTCTTGCAAGACACCCGCGGGTCAAAGCACTCATAGATCAACTCAATGGTGCGGACGTGACCATCTCGAATGGGGACATTGTGATGACGCTCTTGGAAAGTCTACCACTTTTGTACGAGTATCTCATTGTGGCTATGGAGTCGAAGCCTGTTTCCAAACTCACATTGGACTATATGACATCAAGGTTGTTGCACGAGCTCTCGCGGCAAAAGGAGAATGAGTCTCGTGGAGATAGTACGGCTCCTATAGCAAAACAATCCTAGAACGGAAGCAGTGGGAGCTCTAGCGACAAGGTGTGCTTTAATTGCGGCAAGAAGGGTCACATCGCAAGGTATTGTTTTAAGCGTAGGAACGATGAAGAAGGTGAAAGTGCTAACAACATAAAGACACGTGACAATGATGATGAGTACGCTTTCACCACAAGGTATGTCTCTTGTGACGTAAGCATGCATGATGATGTTGACGAATACGCAATCATGACAAGTGCCGTATCGAGCAATGGTAGTGTGAGCGATTGGATTGTAGATTTGGTAGCCATGAGCCACATGGTATATGAAAGGAATTGCTTTCATTTGTATCATCTCATTCCACCAAATCGAGTGATTTTGGGAGATGATACGGTGCTTGAGGCCGTGGAAAAAGGCCAAATTGTAGTAGAAACCGAGGTGAAGGGCCATGTGAAGACAATCACTATCAAGGATGTCCTCCACGTTCCAAAACTAAAGGCCAACATTTTATCGATAAGGCGTTTGGTCGCAAAACACTTGCATGTTGAGTTTAGTGACAAGGGCAGCTTTGTATTGTCACCGAGTCATGACGAGGTGGGCATCATCCAAGAAATTGACGGCTTGTATTACATCAAGTTTTCAAAGGTGCATATGAGTGAATCGGCGGCGTTGGCGCTTAAGGATGACAAGTTGGAGTTGTGGCATCGTCAACCCGGACATTTGAACATCAAGAGTGTAAAAACTCTTCGTGGCATGTTCGAGGAGTTCAAACCGTTGGTGGAGAAGCAATCTGAAAAGAAGATGATTGCATCGCGCAATGTCACATTTTGTGAGGAGTCAACGGTTGGGCCGCATTTGGAGTATGGTCCAAATGGGAGATGTGGAGACATCATTGTGGACACATCTTCCAAATTTTCCTATCTTTAATATTGACGATGAAGATGAAGGCAAGAATGATGACAAGTTGGGAGCTCCATTGAGTTTGAGCTTCAGTAACGGCACAAAAGAGGTGCAAGTAGAACACGCTCTTTCAAACAATCGGCGATATTCCAAACAAGCATGCAAGCCGCTCGGAGAGTGGTGGAAGAATTACATCTTCCCTCCCAGTGATGACGAGCATGCAAATGTGGCGTTATCGGATGGACCGTCAACCATTCATGAAGCAATGCAAGGTGAGGATGCGGTCAAGTGGAAGCAAGCCATGAAGGAGGAGTATGAGGAGTATGAGTCATTGATAACCAATGGCACATGGGAATTGCCTCCCATTTCCAAGGGTAGCAACTCCATTGGTTGTAAGTGTGTGTTTCGTGCAAAGAGAGATGTTTGCGGTGACGTCGTGCGCTACAAAGTAAGGAATGTGGCAAAGGGCGTGGATTTTCATGAGACGTTTGTGGCCAAGTTCACAACCATTCAATACATTCTTGCGATTGGAGCGGCCATGGATTTGGAAAGCCATCAAATGAATGTGTTAACAAAGGAACTTACATGAGATCAACACAAAAGGGTAGTAATAGCATATGGACTTAAAGGCTTTGGCTCTACGCAAAGTGGTAGTGTTGAAGTAGCAGATGAAGGGTACTGCTGCTAGAAGCCAAAGGAATTTGGATGGAAATAAATAATGTGTGGGAGAGGGGTTGAGGCATGGGCTTACCTTTGAGGCCTGTAGTGTTGAGGTATCCCATATGGGTTGCCAAAAGGCACCTCAACTGTACACTACTTAAGCGGGGGAGCCCTTGAATAAAGACATCTCTTTCTACGCATTCCTTGTGTTTGTGTATGTGCTTTGTGCGTTCTTCTATCACCTTTAACAGACGGTCCCACCCAACTGGTCCAACTAGACATCCTCGCTGGACGGACTACGAGGACGGACTACATGCATGGTTTAGGATCAATGTTAAATAGCATAACACACGCACATGTATCTATGTATGTCAATACCTAGATTTCATTATTCACAATTATACACTTCACCAGAATAAATACATTTCATGTGAACATTATATGCATCCTGGACAAAATCACACGTGAGTCAAAAGTAGTTGCAGTGCACATGGAAATTTACACTGCAAATGATGGAATTTACAATGTTGGAAAAATTAGACTACATGGAAAATTTACATTTTTGATGGAGTTGTCCATGTCCGAGTACTGATCGCTACCTATAAGTCTAGCTCTATTAATGGAGCAAAGCACCTATACATCATTCTAACTATAGTTTAAAGTTGTGGCCCTAGCTGTGGCTGTGGATACGACTCCGGTTGTAGCTGTTGTACTGGTGCTGCTCCGGGTTGTGCTTTCGCTATTGATTGTGATGCTGAAGTTTCACCAGACCCCGGTTTGAGAATGCCTCTGGCAATACTTTCTTGCAAAAAAGCCCTCAACTCGGCTTTATTTTGTAATTGCCTCAATACGATCACTGCATCCCGATTATATTCTTTGTGCCAATGACTATAAATTGCCTTTAACACTCCTGCCTGATAAAATGTATGATCTGTAATATGCTGAATTTGCGCATCAATGCTCATATCGACAAGAATTCCAAAAGGTCGCCGTTGGAGTCATATACTAGGCCTTCCGGGTGATTACCTCGCTTAAATTTGTCCCGCTCAACATCCTAATGCCCACCAACAAGTTGGGCAAAATAATGGCTGTTATCAGCTTGATTTTCAGGAAAGATCGCTTTAGCCATAGCTGTCACTTGTTCGTCGCTCGTCCATGTTACCTCCTCCACTGTTTGAACCGGAAGGTGCTTTTCCGAGTGAGACCACTTCCACATCCATACCTTGTCTTTCTCCCATTCTAACTTGTCGGATTCACCTGGTAAATTCTCCACATTGTATTTGTAATGTGATGGCATGTGGTTTCAAGCCCAAACATTTTGTAAAAACGAGGGTGAAATAGAGCTTTGCACTTCGCACATCTCCTCCTTACCACCTTGTACGGAATGAGACATTGGGGGTGGTACAAATGAAGATACATACTGAGACCATATGCACCTTCCGGGCCAACGGTTTAATACACACTATGCAGATGGATCCATCTATCACATACTTTGGGACCATAGGCTACGCCAACAGTTTGGGAGCGATCGGCTGTCCGTCTCCTACTTCTGGACGGACCGCACCACCATTCACTCCGTAGAAATACCGCGCAGTTTTGAATTGGAACTCCAAATCTGGAACGTAGTTCCAATCAATGCTCGAGTTATCGCTTTTTTCTGGCATACTATCGGGGAACATCCCATCAATGAGCGGCGATGATGTCATGCCAAGGTACCGCTGTACACCATCCTTGAACTACGTCTTAATCTTCTTCACCTCACATTGCATTTGTTCTGACTCATGACGTGCCAGAGTGAGACCTAGTTTCATGAGGCACATGTCGAGCATCATTTCCTCTCGAATTGCCCGTAGCAATCGCACTTGAACCCTTAATGTTTGTACTTCTTCCTCTGCCTTGGACACACGTTGCTTATACATCCGAAGTTCACCATTTTGTCGTTCAAGATCGAGTCTAACCCCCATTTCTGTACGTTGACACAATAACTCCCTTTGGCCAATTTCTTTCTAATCAATTTCTAATTCGTGAAATTGCTTAATGAGTACTTCCATGTCAAAATTTCTTTTTTCAATACGGGCTTGTGCGACCTGCAATGCGTTCTTCAACTTCTCTTCCTCGCTTTGAAAGTATTTTACCTCCTTCTCGGCCCTCTTCGCTCGTGATTGCATGGCAAGGAATGTGGCTTGGTCAACGTCTACTTACTTTGATGCATTGGTTGCACTAGTACTCACACTTGCAAAGAAAGGGGCTCCAAAATTTAGTGCCCGTGGTCTCGTCGTAAATGCCGTATCCGCTGGTGTGGCCACCCTTTCCTCCAACAAGCCACATGATGCTCTCTCAATTACGTCGTCCAGGAAAACTAGTTGTTATCAGACTTCAATACTTAGGCAACGTTGGTACTTCACGGCTTTAGTAACTTGGGCCTTCAATTATGCATTCTCGTCCTCTAGAGCCTGTCTCACTTCGTTGGCTCTAGCAAGATCATTGATGTTCTTTTTTGGCAACTCCTCTTTCTTCACCTCTACGTTCTGCACTAGGGCTTCTAATCTTTGAAGTTTTGTAGAGGCTACAATTCGTTCACCAGTTGTGTTTTGAAACAGAACATTGCTTGGAGAAGTAACTTCTATGTTGACAACTAGTTGTTGTGTCCCATCCTCTTCCACAAGCGGAGCTTTGTTGACCAACGGAGGAACTCGTTTGTTTCGCTCACCTTCCATGTGATGCTCCATCCTTACATCGTTGAGTACTACGTCTGTTGCTTTTAGTTCAGGGTAGTTTTGCACCATTGCTATTGCTCCTCTGCCATCCACCTCCATCATGTCCATGTCCGCTGCTGCTTCTCGGGTATCCTCTGCCAATACCTCCAACGGCACATTTGGATTAGGAGGAATGTGGCAAAATTTGGTAGGATACCGACCCGCCCTGTGCCGATCCAAATACGTATTCTAGTCCACATCATTTCCTAGAAAAGTCTCCGCATACGCCGTTTGACACAAGGAGAAAGTCCCATCCCTCTTTCCGGTAGCAGGTCCCCATAGGGCCTTTGCCATTTCAATCAATTACTTCTTGTACGCTCCATGCCGACATTCCAAGAAGCTCACGTACCCGCTATTTAAAAATGTTTTGTACCACTTCTCTTCACAATGACGACATATATGAGCCCAATCCACGTACTTGGCCGCGGTTTTTGCTCTCCATAGTTTAGGCGCATCTTCCCAGCCACAAAACGCCAAAACGTGACGAGCGTTATAGACATCCATCTGTACGGTCGTTTTGTTCCCCCTCCTCCTTTAGGGTGGGTTATCATCTTCATGTCCTGAATCTGGGGTCTCCATGTTCCTCATGTCTACTATGTTCCCAGCGCTCGCCATGTCCCGAGCATCCACCATGTCCTAGTTTTTGATTAAATTTCCCAAGCTGCAAGAATCCATATGTGGATCGTATATGAGATTAGATAATATGACAAAACAACACCCACTGCCGTTTGCTTCCTCCCAAGTTATGAAGCAAGGTTTTCTGCAAATCACAACTTCACAGCTGAAAGGAGGACACAATGACTAAGTCTCAAAATGCGCACATGTATGCCAAAAATAACAAGAGGTGCAGTTTGCTTCCTCTTAAGTTATGAACCAAAGCTTTGTGCAAACTAGGACTTCACCGTTCAGAGGAAAAAGCATGGATCCACAATATGAGCACTTCGACCATTACCGGTCAAAATGCCATATGTCTGGCCGAGGGTGGATGAATCATATATGCAAGCAAAAACTCCTATTTTCACCTAGGCGTTTGTGTGGGAGTTTTGTAAGTTAAACGGTGAAAAAGGGTAAAAATTGGACTAAAGAGGTGAATGTCAAGAAATTACAGCACATGCAAAACGATGATTTAGACCATTAACAAACTCCTAAATTGCCCCTAGCCTTCCACAAACTACCCTATGCACTTGGAGCTTTAAAACGGGCTTTAATTTGGGAATTAGGGCTCTTAATTAGGGTTTTTTGGCTTCAATCTAAAAATTACAGCACAACCCCTAGGGTTCCAAGCGCATGAAAAACCAATGGTTAGATGTACCCTTGGTTCCTAATCCATGCAAAAACACCCTAAACAATAATAAGCACCCTTGTGCTTTAGACAACACAATCATAAATCAAATTCACTAATTAGGGTTTTTTGGGCAAATTTGGGCAGCGCTTCCGCGTCGTGCCCAAAACCCTAAATTTAAACCCTTAATTACATACAAAAATACTCAATTGGCCCGGTGAAAATTGGGCAACACTTCCATGCTATACCCTTCACCGGACTAATTTCATACAACACACACCACAAAGCAACAATACATACAAAACATAACAAATAATTCACAACAATACAACAAAATAAATGAATGAACAAAATATTTTTTAAGTAATTAAAACTACCAATTTTTATGATAAAAGGTTTTTATACTAGCCTCCTACTAATCCTAAATTATTCAATATAGATTAAAGCCAAAATGTGCAAATCGAAGCAAGAGATTATCTCCCTCTATTATATCAACCTGGCCCACTCCGTAATGTCACACAAGGAAGAGGCAGGGAATGGCGATGGAACTCGACGGTGTCGTCGCGGTCTTCGTGCTGGCTGATCAATTCGCCGCACCCCTGATTTTGCCGTCGCTGTCCGCCCTTGGAATTCTCATCGTGGCCTTGTTGTAGGCGCAGTCGCCTTGTGTCGTGGTGGTTTGATCGCCCTTCAGCCCTCGCCGTTGCCCTGAATCGTCGCTGTCGCCACAGCTCGAAGCTCTGCTTGCTGCCGGCTCGTCGTCGCCGTATCTTGATCACTCCATGCCGATGTTGAATCCCTCGTTTGGAGCCTTCACTCCGCAGTCACCCTTGATCGCTATTTGCATTCACGACCCCAGCGCCGGTGTCGCCCTCGATGAATCCCTGTCGCTGTGAACTGCTGGTCTTCATTGCTGTGGATTGAAGTCGCCCCCGTGACCTCTGTAAATTCAATCTGCCGTCTTCGTTGGTGTCGTTCGTAATATCGATCATGGTCGTCTTCTCCGCTCTGGTCTTGTTCTTTCCGTGTACTGCGGCCGGAAATCCCGGCGACGTTCAGTCCTCGATGCAGTTCGCCCTGCCTTGATCTCGTCTTCTGGTCTTTGTGTTGTCGCCGCCAATGTCGGGCCCTATGCCTTTGGAACCCGGAGCTGCTGCCTTCATCGCCCCCTTGTCGCTGAAGATCGCCCCTCGAATCCCAGGTTTTGTTGTTCTTCACGCTGACCTGCTTGGTCGCCGCAATCCAACGCCGTGGCGCTGCAGCTCGTCCTCGACAGGGTTGTTCGCGTCACGTCACGTCGCGACTGACGCGTCAGCATCATAACGTCAGGATCTATGCCCAGCGTCCGTTAGGATCGAATATTCCAGACCAGTATTCGTGTCAGGGGGACTACCACCAGCGGGACGGTCCGACTATGCAGTCAACGCCCTGCACTCAAATTGGACGGGTTAGCCGTCCAGTTCAACGGCCAAGCTGTCTGCTGCGCACTGTGCATGGACTCTTGCATGGAAATAAAGTCTCTACATGCAACCATGAACATCAATACGGTGTAGGAACATTTGTTTATTCAAAATTGTGTGGCTTATGTGCATAATCACAAAATGTATCTCCCATGGGACGGCTTATCTATCCCGTCTACTTTGGTGTACATCGAGAAAACATATAACACTATATGCAGTATCAACAAAATAATCTAATATCAGCCGGATGGGCCGGATGAGCCGGATCCCATGCACAATTGCCGAACAAAAAAACGGAGGTGGCGACGACGGCTAATCTATCGACGCTGTGCGCCGTCCCTTTGCGCTCGCCGAATGAGGCGCCACTACACAAATGTGCACGCAGTGTGCAATTTAAAATGAGCCAACGCCTTCCGCTTCTTGGATTTGCTCCAATTCCCGGTCATTCGCCCGTCCGTGACAAGCTTCAAAAAATACGGGTTCAGCCAACGCAGCGTTGGCTCCTCCATCCCCGAATGCTGTAGTGCCTACAACACGTACTCCTGCAGCTATTTCCGGTCCACAGGATACCCGGATGGTTCCCACCGTCGCATCGCGATAGCGTGATGCCGATGTGCAGGACCCAAAAAAGTGTTGGGCGTGAAAACTGCTGCAAGATGAAAACGCTTGCGAACTAGCCGTCCACCGCTCCCCAGTCCCAACCTGCAATCTCTCACCAGCCCGCAAAGGCGCAAACACTCTTTGAAAATCTAAGATAGACGCACTCCCCAACTGCAGAATCTGCCGGACGCTACGAGATAGCAACAATTGCGAGTAGGCCGTCCAACACTCCCCAGTCCCAACCTGCACACTTAAAATGGAAACATATAGTAACGCGGAATACTATGGAGAGAGGAGCCACTTGGAAAGCATTTTATATCAGCAGGGGCCGTCCGACATCTTGTGAATTGCCAACATACAGCCGTTGATCCGGGCCGTCATCGCATAACTCATGGCCGTCGACTGGACGCTCTTTGCAGTTAATGCAGTCCGTCCACTAAGTAGTAAACTATCACCTCCTACCCGAGAATGAATGTGGTCTCGTAATCCAGACTGTTTAGGGCGTATAGCTGTCGGCCCGCTTGTCTCGGCGATGGTGGGCCTTCCCGCTAGACGGTGGGGCCGACCAGCTGACGACCCGTCCATGGGGTTGGACGGCCTGTCCTCCCAGCCCTCGACGCCGCCCCCCCTTCATCCTGCTGGACGACTTCCTCAGTTGCACTGGACGGGCTAACCGTGCAGGAGACGGTCTATCCCGCGCTGGACGGCGTATCCGTCAGGACGGATTTCGTAAAATTCCTAGGACAGCCTGTCCGTCCGCTCGACGCCTTCACCACGGGGGGGTCATCCACCCCTACCTGGACGGCCTGGGCGTGTTTTTGACGGCTTCGGCGTGTTTAGACGGCTTTCCCGCCAATTGAACAGACCCGGGGACGGCCTTCTGTTTCGATTGTAAAACCCGTCTTTGCGATGGATAATGTTTCCCCTAAACTGGATCTGACGAAACCCTTTCCACGTGGACAAAGAAATTTAATCAATGACTGCATTGCTAATAATTTCCAAATCATTACCAGAGTCGGAATTAAAAAGGTATGGTTTGTGATACCAAGACTAAAATAGATAAGTTATAAGAACATGGAGAACGATTATTGCCAATCTTGCGACGAGTGACTGATGAACCTAAGCAATAATTGACAATAATGCTTTTAATAATGAGATTGAGTTGGTAGATCATACTATTATAGAGTTAAAAAAACATTAGATACACTCAAACACAATGTGGCATATAAAGGTTAATCCAGAAAACTATGATTTTATCAGAATATTATAAACCTTGACGTAGGGAAATTTTATGTTTAGAATCAAATTTAGAGCAAATCTTTAAGTTACATCCCTTCATGTGGGGGGGGTAAGGGCAAAATATAGTGAAATATGGCTACAACTACTTGCTCGTGCGCAAAAAGATTGGATTACAATGTCCAAACTTTTGATTATTGAAGGGATGGTCAGATATTTAAATGTCAATATAGTTTGAACAGAAGGAATTCAAAAAGTATAATTCTAATCAAGAAGTAATAGGGTGATTGTAGTATTGCATGACTTCTTTCACGTATGTTCAGTCGTTCACAACTTATCCGGGTTCATACTTTCATAGGGATATCAAGAAAACAAAAGGTTGTAATGCTATACGCCGTTATTACCTTGTCATAATTAAAAATTGCACCAAAAGGTAATGTTCTAGGTGTCCATATTGTACGCGGATAAATAGCTGTGAGTGCGTTCACATACGGGGCTGTTCTATCAACTTTTGTGCCACCCTGTCACACAAGCACCGTCACATCTGAGCCGCCAGTGTGATGTTTGGCGGGGGCTCTAGAGGTTGAATTTGGCGCAAGATCCCCATCATCTTCCTCACGCTCTGTTCAGCCTTGTTCAGTCTCCAATGAATATTTTCTCTATAGAATGCGCGTGTATTGGCTGTTTTCAGTGTGCATCTTGCCTCTGTCCTCATTTGCTGTGGCGCAAGCGTTTTCTTGAGCGCTAGTACGGGTACCTTGTTCTAGTTCCAAGTTGAGAGCCTTTTTTCGAATGTGCCAATTTTGTCCAATGTAATGAATATGGCCGTGAAAAGGTATTATCCTATATATTATCTTCTACAGTATGATACTATATATGCTGAAAGAGTTTCTGAAGTTAAGAATTGTTGTTTTGGTTTTCCAGTGTCAAACGGGACACCTAACATGCTACAAGTGTTCTTACAGCAGCAAGAAATGCCGCAAATGCTCAATGGCAGTCTGCGCTATCAGGAATCTTCCAATTGAAGATATAATGAGGTCACTGGTGGTGACTTGCAAATTTGCCAATCTGGGTTGCAAGGAAGTGATCAAATACATTATTCAATTGCATTAATTATTTAATCCTACAGTCCTAAACATCAAATAATTGCATTAGATGATTAGATCTACAGTCCTAAACGTTTAATAGTTCTATTAGTTCTTAATTCGTTAATTCCCAAAGATACAAACACTTATTTATGACTTTAGGTCTTTTAGCATTAGTCATGAAGTCTTAAACATCATACAATTGCAGCAGTCCTGAATTCCTAAACATTTAACAATTGGATTAATCCCAAAGCCTTGAAGAGTAAAATCCTAAACATTCACTAATGTCCTTTAACATTACTCCTAAAGTTCTAAACACTATATAATTAATTTACTCCCAACTCCCAAAGACCTAAAGTCCTAAACATTAAATAATTGCATTAGACATTAGTGATTAGTCCCAAAGTTTTAAACATTCCATAATTGCATTAGTCCTAAGGTTCGAAATTCGGTGTCAGGTCCTACACGACAGTTTGTTTTTTTTCGCTCGTGAATCTCCTGAAGCTTGACAGTAGCGTGAAGTCCGTCACTATATTGTAACTTGGCATCGGGCAAACCATAGGTGCAAAAGAGCAGTTATCCTCGTTCTTCATATCCGGGTAGAGTTGTAGTTCAATACTTCCTTGCATCCCTGATTGGCAAATTTGCAAGTCACCACCAGTGACCTCATTATGTCTTCAATTGGAAGATTCCAGACATGGCTCACTATCTTTGAGCATTCACCGTACGATATGACATCATGTCATTATCTCAATACTACAAATTGTTATATTACAATGTGACAAATAGACAATATGTTATATTATCAATACTCAATAGGAGCATGTGTCCATGTGACAATATGACAATAATCATTGACCCCAAGTGACAACATGAGACAAAATCACAAAATTTCAATATGACAATGTGACAACACTACAATATGACAATTTAACAATTTAACAATAAGACATTATGACGATAGGACAATATGACGATATGGCAATATGGTGGTATGACAATATGCCAATACTCCCAAAAGAACAATTTGAAAATTGGACAATACGACAATATGGCGGTATGACGATATGACAAAGCTATAAAGCTTCACATGTTGATTGGTGCAATAGGAAAAAGGACATGAGGAAAAGGGAGAAAAGAAAGGACAGCTAGGAGACCATCTGGAATTCCTCTAATTAGTACAACGGACTACACTACATAGTGGCCCACCCCTGACACAGATACACAAATGGGCAGTATAGTAATGAGGGATTCTCCAAACGAGGAAAGGAACGCCATCACATACCTGTTGTTCGGCTTTCACAGAACGAAGAAGCCAAATCCATGGCGCTTGGATCATTCCTGCAATGTGATCGACGGGCGGGGCCGACGGGCATGTCGTCCCACCTATAGTCGCCACCGTCCATGCAACGGGCCGGCCGTCAAGGCGTCGGGCAAGTTGTTCAGGCCATTTAGGCGTCGGGCGGGCCGTCAAGGCATCCGACGGGCCATCAAGGCATTGGGCGGGCCGTCTAGCTCTAAGTTCAATGTATGTGCGTCACCTGGTTATTAGTTCTAATGGTTCATCGGTCCATTAGTTCTAAATTCCTAAAGTCGCAAACACTTCCTTATGTCTTTTAGCATTAGTCCTCAATTCCTAAACATTAAACAATCGCATTAATTCTAAAGCCCTGAAGAGCGAAGTCCTAAACACTCGTTTTTTTCTTTAACCTCACTCCTAAAGTTCTAAACATTATATTATTAATCTCGTCACACAGGCCTAAACATTAGAGAATTGCATAAGACATTAGTCATGACAAAGGGCTATAATGCTACATCTTGTTATCATAATTTGAAAATGCACCAAAAGGTAATGTTGCAACGCTTCTTTAGAGTGTCATCACTTGGATGTTTGCGGATCACAACCTGGCCACCTTGTTGCATGTAGGACGTGTATTCCTAGTTGAGGGAGTATGCCCGATTGCCCGCTCCCAACCGGTTGTCACGCGAAGACGCCAATCACCTTCCGTCAGCTGAACTTTTTCCTGTCAACTGAATTTCTCCACTCACTCACTTCCTTATCTCATTTCCCTTCAAAGCTCCTACTCTCTCTCTCTCGTGCTTGCTCTAGATTTTTGGACTTTCAATCTTTTGTTGACTCTTTTGGAGGTTTATTTCTCTTCAGAGGGAGGTTGCACTTCCTAGGTAAAGTATGCGCCAAGTTCATATTTCCTCTTACAACACTCTGTCACAGATGTAATTTGAAGTCTATCATCGAAAGTTGTAAACGCTAAATAATTGCATATTTGCATTAGTCCCAAAGCCGTGATCAGTAAATAAATTCATTAGTCCTAAAGTCCTAAACGCTCAGTATTGTCCTTTAACAGTAGTCCCACAGTCCTAAACATTAAATAGATGCATTAGTTCTAAAATCACAAAGTCCCAATTTACGAATTGTGATCCTATGAATTGCCTCCCACGGTACAGAGTTGGGGAGCATCGCAACTGATCTCCACACAACGAGCTTGTTACAAACACTTATTTATGACTTTATGTCCATTAGCACCAATGATGAAGTTTTAAACATTATACAATTCCATTAGTCCTAAATTCCTAAACATTAAATAATAA
Source organism: Pohlia nutans (assembly GCA_022496805.1). Taxonomy (NCBI): domain Eukaryota; kingdom Viridiplantae; phylum Streptophyta; class Bryopsida; order Bryales; family Mniaceae; genus Pohlia; species Pohlia nutans. The sequence goes on along the minus strand of CM040106.1, from coordinate 2,492,215 downwards.
GAGGAAAGAGAGCCAGAGCAGCGAACTGAGCTTAGCAGGGACGCATACAGCTTAGGCAATATGGGACGGCTAGGACATTCATTAATGTCCTTTAACATTACGCCTAAAGTCGTAAACATTCATTAATGTCCTTTAACATGTCCTAGACATTCATTAGTGTCCTTTAACATTACGCCTAAAGTCCTAAACATTGTATAATTAATGTAGTCCAAACTGGCAATATTACAATATAACATTAGGACAATATGACAATATTACAATATGAGAACATTACAATATAACAATTTCACAATTTGACAATAATAGTTATATTACAATATGGCATTATGACAATTTAGGAATTTGACAATATGACAATATATGAGTATGACAATATGACAATTTGGCAATATGAAGTCGTGACATTGTGACCAACGAGCAATGTGACAATATGACAATATGATACGGGGACTAGAAATCTAGAACAATAGGAGTATAGGACAATAGGACAGTAGGACGGCAGGATGAAAGGCCCGACAGTTTGTTTTTCATACCCTTGTCCTTTTCGTACACCCCTATCCATTGTTAAGTTCATGAAAACCGTGGAAGTTGTGTTTATTTGCACTTTGTTTTGAAACGTTGACTTCGGGGAATACAATCTCACAGTTTGACATAGATGTAGCCGTCTAGTTCCATACTCCATGGAAAGTGCATTCAGGGTTGGAACAAAGTTAAACTTGGGCGGTGTGTGTATGAAGGGTATATCCAAGAGTGTCGAAGTTGGCTTCCTCACATACTTTGAATCGTTTAACCTCTGCGACGTTGAACGCAACTTAAAATGTGACAACGTGATAATATAGCCAAGTTTGTTACATTCCGAGACGACCCTCACAACGTCACATTTCAAATTGCAGGTTCCGATATGCGTTTCAAAATTGCTACTAGAAGTCTAGAATGGCTAGTACCAACACTGATTCTTCCCGTAGTACTCTTGAGAAGTGTAGTACTCTTCGACGATATAACCATGACTTATTGCGCCATGGAAGGCTTTGAATTTTAATGTTGCCTTCTCACAGACACTGCCAACTCGGTTTATCCGAGATAATTAGTTTGCTCCTTATGGCTTCTAAGAACCTGTGAAAGACAATGTCACTGCACATGTCAACTTGAGGCTCGTGGTTTTCAGTCACAGTCTATCATACAAAATGCAAAGTATACAACATGACAATATGTAATACGAAATGACAGTATTGTCATACATTATGACAATATATAGCGATATGGCAATAATGCAATATGACAATATGGCAATGTGGCAATATAGCAATGTGAGAATATGACAATGTGACAAATAGTCAATATGACAATATGGCAATATGACATTATGACAACATGACATTATTGTAAAGTGACTATGAATCTATGACAATAGAACAATGGGACAATATGACAATATGAAAATATGACAGTATGATAATATAACATTATGACAGTATTGTCATATTAAAAATATGACAATATGACAATAGGACAATAGGACAGTAGGACATTAGGACATTCGGACTAGAACCATAGGACAATAGGATAATAGAACAATAGGACAATATGACAATATGACGATGTGACGTTGTGACAATATGCCAATACTAACAATTTGACTATTGGGCATTACGACAATATGGCGGTATGATAATACAGTAAAGCTTTGCATGTCTAGTGTTGGTAAAAGGGAAAGGATGGGAGAAAAAGGGGGAAATAAAGGACAGCTAGGAGACCACCAAGAACTGCTCTAATTAGTACAACGGACTACCATAAATAGTAGTCCACCCCTGACACATACGCACAAATGGGCAGTACAGTAACGGGTGATTCTCCGAACAAAGGAAGGAACGCTTACACATACCTGTTGTTTGGCTTTCCCAGAATGAAGAAGCAATAACAATGGCACATGGATCACTCCTGTATTGTGATCGACGGGCGGGTCGTCCACGCCGATGAACGTCTCTGTCCAACTGACAAGCAGGCCGTCCACGCCGATGAACGTCTCCGTCCAACCGAAGGGCGGGTCGTCCCGCCGAATGACGTGTCCGTCCATCCGACGGACAGGCCTTCCCGTCCATGGACGGCTCCATGGAGTCGTTGGGCGGGCCGTCCAGTTCGACGACTGGGCTGTGCAGCCTATTGTCATCTCCGTCCAGTGGAGGGGGGCCATCCAGTGGAGGGGGGACGTCCAGTGGAAGGAGGTCGTCATGACGACAGGCGTGTCGTCCAACCTATGGTCGCCTCCGTCGAGGCGACGAGCGGGCTGTCAAGGCGTCTTGTAGTATTATAAGACACCGCGCGGGCCGTCTAGGCGTCGAGAGGGCCGTCTAGGCGTCGAGAGGGCGGTCTAGGCGTATAGAGGGCCGTCCGGGCGTCGGGCGGGCCGTCCAGGCATCGAGAGGGCCGTCTGGGCGTCGGGCGGGCCGTCCAGGCGTCAGGAGGGCCGTCTAGGCGTCGGCGGGCCGTCCTGGCGACAGACGGGCCGTCCAGCTGTAAGTTCTATATATGTGCGTCACCTCGTTATTTTGCCGTACATTTGGATCTCTCTTGCATTGACGGTGCTCTTTTGTCTTGGATTGGTAACAGTCCATGCTGAAGAGCGCGGGTGCTTGCAGAGGGACTCGGAATTGCTTGGAGGAGGGGGGTTTTTTTTTTAAATTTCATCCTTGAAACCCTAATCGCAGTGCATCTCACGTTGCTCCCATGGCCGGGTATGGACATTCAAAACACAAAGAGGATGACTGACACACGGGGAATGCTGAATCCGTTCCTAAAATATCCCCTGACACACGTGAATGCATATCTGAAGCCGCTGACACAGGTGTGGCCAATCCGTCAGGCGCTGGAGAATCTTCGAAACCCAAGAAGAAGGGGCAGCAAAAGAATAGGCACAAGCTTGCTAACGCCCCTGGGTAGCCCACCAAGGCTGCCACAAGAAAGGTGCATGAAGTGGCCTTGCATTTTTTCCAGCAATATTCGACTACACAGCTGAATGTTGCATATGTAAAGCAGGGTCTGGTTGGAATTGACAAGTTAAGAAGCCATATGGATGGACTGTTTTGGGCCGCTATGCGAGAGGACGAGTGGGACGAAGAACGCAAGAAGGAAGATTTTGAGAGATGGTTAGATGAGCAAGTGCAAACTTGCATCTTCAACCTCGGCCATGCCGTGGAAAAATTGATGGAGATAAGACGGGGGAGTGAGCCCAAGCCGCAAGCACTGCGCGACATGCACCAAAAAGTGTTTTGGTGGCACGACGCTGTAAAGGGTTTTGCTAAGCAAGGCCTGCATGGGGCTCCTTAGTGGCAAAAAAGCCGGGAGTTTGCCATTGGACAAGGGGCAGCCGGTGGCGTAGTGTTCTTGGAGAAAGGGATGGTCGTGGTTCCGTTGTCAGGCTCTTCGGTACGAAGGGGGAATGGGAGAGTGCGTAGAGTGAAGCTTCAAAACTCCCGGCACATTCCGTCGCACATAGAATTAGCAGGAAAATTGCCACTGGACATTGGAAATTTGAAGAGAGCGAAGGAGAAGTTGTCAATCGAGGCACTTGTTTGTCCATGCACTCACCCTGGGGTCATTAAGTTTTTTTCCATCAATGACACCACGATGAAATTCTATGATCAATGGTAGAATGGGGGGACGCTGAAAGATATGTTTGAAGTGGACCAAAAGTATTGCGATCCGGATGAGGTAGGGGACATTGGATTTGATCCAAATCCGCACACAATGCAGAAAAGAAAACGCCTTATGGCGTACAGATGGAATTGTACGGAGTTGGCATGGGCATTGTTGTGCATAGTGGACGCAGTACAACAAGATCGAGTTCTGCACAACGACATCACTCCATCAAATATAATGCTCCATTTCCCAAATAAAAGTGGATTGATCGTGTGGATCGGGATATGCGATTGGGGAATGGGCAGCCGCATCAATGAAGAAACACCATCCTTCTACTCCCACCGAAGCATTAGCGAATTAGAGAACTCGAAGGCAAGCCGGTGGTATGTGGCTCCAGAGATGCACTACCTCGTTGGAGAGCATGGAAGCGTTCTATCTCCAAACCGTGTGCGAAAGCCATGTTATAACATACACATAGACGGCTACTCGGTTGGGGAAATAGCGCAGCGTATATGGAAAGAGGACCGGAAGAATGTTCGAATGATTCCAGACAACAATGCAGCAATGTATTTTGACAGGATATTGAAAGAGTTATGTGCTCCAAAATCCAACGATCGACGTTCAGTTACGCATGCGGTGAGGAGCGTTGAAGGGAATCCAACTTTTTGGACTCCACCGTTGTGCTGCTACCGCGAGGCTCGCAAGGAATAAGATATCTTGGCAAAGCAAAAGGAGATCGAAGAGTAGACAGAGGAAAATAGTATTCAATCAGAAGAGTGCAAGTTAGGAGATGAGGTTAGTGTTTAGTATAGCATCGGTGTGTTCCACCGTGTGGGGTACGCTTCTGACCCTTTTTGTATGAACTTTACATCGATATATAAATAAATGCCCATGTTCACAACTCTCATTGTACACGCATTACGTTTGGATAATGGTTTGGGTCGATCATGGAGCCTCTGTGTTACTGCAGGATCGTCCAACGAGATGGACAGATTGTACGTGGGCAAGAGCGTCCAGTCCGGTCCGTCCACGGTTTGACCGTCTAACCTAGTTCGTCAACCCGAGACCGTCTAGGAGGGACCGTCCAACTTGTCCGATTGGCCGTCCAACTAGGTCCGTCCCACCTGGCCATCCAACTAGGCCCATCGGACGTGCCCGTCCAACTAGGCTCATCCCACGTGGGCGTCAAGCTCGGCCCGTCCGATCTGGCTGTCCAACTAGACCCGTCTGATTTGGCCGTGGAACTAGGCCCGTCCGATCTGGCCGTCCAACAAGGCCCGTATGATCTGGCCGTCGGACTAGGCCCCTCCGATCTGGCCGTCCAACTAGGCCCGTCCGATCTGGCCGTCCAACAAGGCCCGTCTAATCTGGCCGTCGAACTAGGCCTCTCCGATCTCGCCGACCAACTAGGCCCGTCCGATCTGGCCGTCCAACAAGGGCCGTCCGATCTGGCCGTCCAACAAGGCCCGTCTAATCTGGCCGTCGAACTAGGCCCCTTCGATCCCGCCGACCAACTAGGCCCGTCCGATCTGGCCGTCCAACAAGGGCCGTCTGATCTGGCCGTCCAACTAGGCCCCTCCGATCTCGCCGACCAACTAGGCCCGTCCGATCTGGCTGTCCAACAAGGGCCGTCCGATCTGGCCGTCCAACTAGGCCCATCTCACTTGGCCGTCCAACTACGCCCCTCCGATCTTGCCGTCCAACTAGGCCCGTCCGACTTGGCTGTCCAACTAGGCCCGTATGACATGGCTGTCCAACTAGGCCCGTCAGATCTGGCCGTCCAAGTAGGCCCGTTCCACCTGGCCGTCAAACCCGGCGCATCAGATCTCGCCGTCCAAATAGGCCTGTCCGAGCTGGCCGTCTAACCAAGCCCAACCCACGTGTCCGTCCTACCAGGCCCGTCCCACCGGGCCGTCCAACCCGGTGTCGACGAAATCCGTTGGGTGCACGTGCAGTAACCCTTCCCCCCCCCCCCCCCCACATGCCACATGCCGCCCTCCCACTATATAGGAGGCTCTGAGTATCCACAAGTATGGCGTGACGATTTGCTCAGATGAATGGGACAATGTGAGAAACCGACCGTTGATCAATGTCATGTTGGCATGTACAAGCGGAGAGGTTTTTCTGGGTTTTTTTGACACTGTAGGAGAACGTAAAGACGCAAATTACATGGCAAATTGCATGATCGATAACATTGAGGCAGTTGGCGCAGAGAACATGGTACAAGTTTGCACTGACTACGCTGCAAACATGATTGCAGCAGGCGAACTGTTGGTACGTCGATTTCCACACGTTTATTTTCAAGGGTGTGCTGCACACGCTTTAGATCTCTTATTGAAAGACTGGGGAAAGGAAAGATGGGTGAAGATCATGATGAAACGTGCGCGGGCCATAGTGTCTTTCATTCGCACGCACTACATGCCGCTTGCCATATTCCGTCGACATTCTCCGAATTTGATACTGAAAAATCAAACTGAGACACAGTTTACAACAACATTTCTAATGGAGGATCAGTTGGTGAAAGTGCAACAAGCCGTGGAGCAGACGGTCGTGGACCCGGATTGGAACGACGACTACGTGGACAAGCTAACGAAACCGGCGACAAGGACGAAAGCAAACACGGCTAGACGATACGTGCGATCTGATGGGTTCTGGGGGACCTGTGTAAATTTCATGCACATGGTGGAGCCCGGTTAGTAGCTTTGTGCAAGTTCAACGGGAAGCACCCATGCATGGGCAAAGCATGGTTAGTAATGAGGAATGTGGAGAAGCACCTCTTTTCATTACGGGATCCACCATTTTCATTGAACGAGGAAATTGCCGAGAGCGCGGAAGACCAATTTCAGTCCCGATGGCACATGTTGAGGACAGATCTGCACTACGCAGGTTCTCTCCTAAATCCCTATCTACTAGACGAAGTCACCCTCATGGATGACCGGGAGGCTACAGAGGCCGTAGTCAGAGTGTTGCGCAAATTAACGACGAACGACAGTGCATTCACATCAGGGTTGTCAGAATATCATTCATTCAGGGACCACCGAGGAATATTTGCTGGACTTCCAGTCGCGGCTGCGTTGAATTTGGAACCACATAAATGGTGGAACCTAATTGGTGCTGGAGCTCACACGCTTGCACAGATTGCAAAACGAATTCTTGCACAAGTGTGTTCTGCTTCATCTTGCGAACAAAACTGGACCATGTACTCATTTGTACACAACAAGGTCCGCAATCGACTAACGTCCGAACGAGCAGAGGAGTTGGTTTACATTTACACCAACGCAACGACCCTCCGAGATAGGGGCGGCGCAAACCCCGCAACATGGTATGCGAACAACATGTTGTCGGAAGACTCTATGATGGAGGAATCTGATGGTCTGGACCGGGGGTCTATATTCTTTGATTCTGATAATTACGACTCGGACGACGACGATGATGCACCATTTGGTGGGAACCTTGGAAGGGGACCAAGACGCCCGCTAATTGACCCAACCGTGTTTGATTTTAATGACCTTCACAATAACTACGGCGACGACGACGGAGACAACGGTGGAGGGCCGGAGCTAGCCAATCCAATGGACAATGCTGAGAACGAGGATGTCCCTGCAGTACCGCCAATACCAGAAAACAACAATGACACTACAGTGGTTGTAGAGCCAGCAACTATGGCAAGCCTCGAGGAGCAACAAGATGGACAAGGAGAGGAGGCTAATGAAGTAGTTGGTATCCAAGAATCATCTCCAAATTCTCCACACCGAGAAGGTAATTCAGGTGATCGACAAGAAATGGCACCGGTACAGTTGCAAGCAGCCTTTTGTAGACTTCGTTGCCCCGCGTCGGACCGTGTGGATGTTCTTACTCCATCCACCCAAGATTCATCAATACCGTCCTCATCAGCAATGCCCCCGGCACGCCCCCGTGAAATTGGTCCATTGATAGGTACGCGGTTGACCGGTGTAGGCCCAACGTTGAATATGACACTGCGCACGAGAGAAATCCGACCGATAGAAAGAAGTGGACCTCAAAGGACCAATCCTCCAGAACCGTCCATGAGAACAACTCCCTCTCCTTTCTCACAACGACCGTGCAACTCCAACTACCCGGACCACCCGCAGAAATAAGCGTATGCGGCAATCTACCCAACCGTTTTCTGGCAAAGTCAATTTAGGAGGGCCAAATACAAATGGTGTTCTGGATGCAAGCGGGCGACGACCTCTAAAAACACTTTCTTCTCTTGAACCACGCATCGGAAACCGACGGAGCAACGGCCCTACTAGGAGTGGCAGTACAGATCTGACAATATTGAATTCACAGACGACACTGCAGGTGATAGCGGTGAGGTTCCGGGAGATAGTGATTTTGTAGTGAACCGACCAGGCCCACCCCCAAGCCCGGACAACGATAAAGCGGACCCAGGAGCACTTATTGCTGGCACCTCTATCGGAGTAACTAGGAATGCAGTACATTGAGAGTTATAACTTAAGCCTTAGGACATACATGGTTTAGAATACTCTCTCGTGCAATGCTCAAGCATTGTGCATACAGTATACATTATTATACTCCGATATATAATCGCCATGTTTTCCTTCACTGTTATTTCAAATAAATTATCAAAATGGGGATCTATTTTCCTACGCATATGTGTACACTGTACAGTACAGATGATGCACAAACCATGTCCAAAATCGTGACCATGCCAATAATCATACGTAGTGTGGCCTTGTGGATGGTTGGTTTGTAGTGTGCCCTTCTAAAGTACAATTTCGTTTCAATTGTTCCAAAAATTAAAATCTGAACACACTGCTAAGTAATAAAGTTGACGAGTTGGCCGTCCAGTCGGCACGCGGGCCAGTCCAGCAGTCCAGTCGACGGGCGTGCGAACCAAGCCGTCCAGTCGCCGGGCGAACCGTTCAATGAACGGGCGGGCCGTCCAGTCGACGGCTGGGCACCTTAAACCGTCCAGACGTTAGGCGGGCCGTTCAGTGGACGGGTGGGCCGTCCAGTCCGTCAAGTGGACGGGCCGGCCGTCTAGTCCGCCAAGTCAACGGGCGGGCCGTCTAATGGACGGTTACCTGGACGGCCTTGGACGAAATTCATCCAGATAATTTACTCTGGGTAAAGTGAAAAGGTAAAAATTTCCACGTTTTTTATTGAAGGTTAGATTAGAATGCCAAAGCCTCACACAAACACTTGGAATGCATAGGAAAGAGATGATCTTTACTCATGGGCTGCCCCTCTTAAGTAGCACACCCAAGGGAGTCCCCTTGGCAAACCATATGGGACATCAGCCCATACTCCACTCCTAGTACACTAGGATCAGCCCATATCACTTGGGAGACCCAATTCTCATTACTTCTAACTAGTACCACTTCTCTAGTTGCAAGTCTAGCTCATTCGCATCATCTACTCTAGCTAATGCGCATGGCTATGAGCAACTTCAGCCCACGCAATTATCCTACTTCAACACTCCCACTTTGCAAATAGCCAAAGCCTTCGAGCCCAAATGCCACCACTAGTCTTTGATGTCGATCTCTCGCAAGAGCCTTTGTCAGCACGTCCGCCACCATGTGCTCTGTTGGACAATACTTCAACTCTATCACCTTCATCTCTAACTTCTCTCGAACTTCTCTCTAACTTCTCTCTAACTTCTTGCGTGTTGCTCTATCTCGCACAAACTCAACTCCTAAACAATAGTGCAACTCACCCAGATCACTCATCTCGTACTCGTTCTCAAGCATTGCCTTCAATGCCTTCAAAGAGCTCATACCACTTGCAAGGATGATCAAATCATCCACATATATGATCACGATGACCACATGTTGCCCCTTTTGCATGAAATACAAGCTGTGATCAGCGATGCTCCTTGTGAACCCGATATGAACAAGAAACGTGTCAATCTTTTGATACCATGCGCGTGGAGATTGCTTCAACCCATACAATGACTTGTTCAACTTGCAAACAAGGTTCTCATTACCTCGTTGCACAAATCCTTCGGGTTGCACCATGTAGATGTCCTCGTCCAACTCGCCGTTCAAGAACGCCGTCTTCACATCCATTTGATGCATTTCCAAATCCATGGCAGCCCCGATGGCCAAAATGCATCGAATAGTGGTGAATTTCGCCACCGGTGCAAAGGTCTCATGAAAATCAACACCTTCGATTTGTGAAAAGCCCTTTGCCACCAATCTTGCCTTATAACGAACCACATCACCCGTTGCATCTCTCTTTGCACGAAATACCCACTTACAACCGATAGCGTTGCGATTCTTGGGGAGGGGAGTCAATTCCCAAGTGCCATTGTCCATCAACGATTTGTACTCCTCTTGCATGGCTTGCTCCCACTTGTTTGCATCATCACAACTCAACGCTTCACGAATCGTCAATGGAGCATCTAAAAGTGCAACGTTTGCATGCTCCTCCTCACCTTGAGGGAGAATATGATTCTTCCACCACTCGCCAAGTGGTCTACGATTTCTCTCTGGATAACGACGATCGCTCGAGGATGCATTGTCTTCAACCGCCGTTGCTTGTGCCTTTTTCTCGCCATTCTTCGTCTTCAAAGGTCGCTCCTCAATATGTTCGTCATCACCACCATCTTCGTCATCTTCGTCTTCATCAACAATATCAATAACGGGAGATTTGGAAGATTGGTCCACAATGGCCGGTTTATCGCCACTTCTCCCACTTGGACCATCGTCCAAATTGTCTTCAACCTTGGAATTCTCGCAAAATGTCACATCACGAGCTCGAATGATCTTCTTGGTCTCGAGGGACATGAGCCTGTACGCCTTGGTACCTTCACAATATCCAAGAAACACACATTTTGTTGCCTTGGCCTCAAGTTTGGTTCTTTGAGAATCGGGTACCTTTGCAAATGCGATGCATCCAAATGTGCGCATGTGCTCCACGCGGGGTGGCCTCCCACTCCACGCTTGCTCTGGTGTCATGTTTTGAACCGCACTCGTCGGGCATCGGTTGCGTGTGTACACCGCAGTCACCACCGCTTCCGCCCAAAGGTCCAAACCCAAATTTTGTGCATGCAACATACTCCTTGTCATTTCCACAATTGTTCGATTTGCACGCTCTGCAACTCCGTTTTGTTGTGGTGTATATGGCGTTGTGGTTTGTCTAGCAATGCCTTCTTTCTTCAATAACTCTCCAAATTGGTTGGACAAGAACTCGCCGCCATTATCCGATCGAAACACCTTGATCTTGTGCTCGGATTGCTTCTCAACCAACGCCTTGAACTCTTTGAACTTCTCAAAACACTCGCTCTTTGCTTTGATCGGATACAACCATATCTTCCTCGAAAAATCATCAATGAACGTCACAAAATACTTGCAACCCCCCATAGACGTGGTCTTCATTGGACCACACACGTCGGAATGCACAATCTCAAGAACCTTGGTTGCACGAGTTGCCCCATCAACTGGAAACGGTGAGCGTTGTTGCTTGCCTTCAATACAACCCTCACATGTGAATGAACTAGGTGCGACGTGTGATTGTGCAAGATCCATGCCACTTACCATTCCACGCAGTGCTTTCACACTCTTGACATTCAAATGCCCGAGACGACGATGCCACAACGCCAACTTGTCTTCGTTTGAACTCGATTGCACCAACGTTGCCGATTCCGCCGCGTGCATCTTGGAAAACTTGATTTGGTACAAGCCGTTGACTTCGTGTATAATGGCCACCTCCTCACGACTTGGGGACAACACAAAACACCCTTGATCGCTAAATTCCACTCGCAAATGCTTCATCACCAAATGTCGCACCGATAAAAGATTTGCCTTCAACTTGGGAACGTGGAGGACATCATGGATGGTAATTGTCTTCACACGACCCTTCACCTCGGTGTCTACGACGATGGATCCTTTACCCACGGCTTGAAGAACCGTATCATCACCCAAAATGACATTCTTTGGAGATATGACGTGATATGATTGGAAACAAGTCCTAATGGGCGCCATGTGACTCGAGGCTCCCGAATCAACAATCCAATCGATCACACTACCATTGCATGACACGTCACTTGCCATCATTGCATACTCGTCCCCGTCATCACTACAAGAAGAGATGCTAGTCATAAATGCGTACTCATCACCTGCATCGTTGACCTTTGTATTGTTGGCACTTTCCTCTCTCTTGCGTTTGTAGCAAAATTTTGCCAAGTGGCCCTTCTTACCGCAATAGTAGCATACCTTGTCTGTAGAGCTCCCACTCGCACCGCTCTTGGATTGCTTCGCCATAAGCGCCGCGCTATCGCCACGAGTCTCGTTCTCTTTGCGCCGCGAGAGTTCATGCAACAACCGTGATGTCACATAATCAAGAGTGAGCTCGCTAATGGGCCTACTCTCCATAGCAACGATAAGATACTCGTACGACGGCGGCAAACTCTCGAGGAGCGTCATAACGATATCACCGTCGGTAATGTTGACGTCTGCGCCGTTGAGCTGATCCGCAAGAGCCTTGACTTTGTTGATGTGCGCCAACATGTCGTCGTTTTCTTCCATCTTGATGGTGAAAAACTTGCGCCTCAAAAACAAGATATTGACCAAGCTCTTTGCCTCATGAATATTGCAAAGCTTGGCCCATGCCTCGGCGGGAGTCTTGCACGACCGAATATGAGAAAGCTGGGAATCAGAAAGATTAAGAGCCAAAATCGCAAAGGCCTTTTTCTCTCGCCGAGTGTACGCAGTTCGTACCCTAGCCTCGGCGTCGGACGAAGGCGGTTCCTCACTACCCTCAACTATCTCCCACAATTCTTTTTCGGCCATGACCATTTCCATCTTGAATTTCCACAAGTGGAAGTTGACGCCATCGAACTTGTCTACAACCTTAGCACCTTCACCCTCAAATGTAGCCATATCCTTGATTGAAGGACGTACGCTCACAAAATTCAGCCCCTAGAAAGCTAAGAAAAATTGTTTTTATGATTTTTTGACAATTTTGTGATTTGTGAGGCAAATTGCACACGTACGTGCTTCTAATGCCTCCAAACTAATTCCAAACACTAAATCAGCACCTTTGTGCTACACATCAACCTCACAACACTCAATCGTGATGGTTCTTAGTGAATTTGCACAAGATCATACCACAACACCCTAACTAGGAGAATTGCGCACTCGTTGGCTCAAATCCACTCAAATCAGCACCCTTGTGCTTCACAACACGTAATGCACCCTATGGACACCCTTGTGCCTTCCAAGGACTCTAAATCAATGCAAATTCAGCCCCTTCAAGTCCTAATTGCATTGAAATTCATCAAATCAGCCCCGTTGTGCATTCACTAACCCAAACTCTAATTTTGAGCACTCCAAGGGCATAACTCACATTCCAAACCCTTGTGCAAGAATTGCAATACCAAAATCAGATTGTAGACTCACCCCAAGAGCCTCAAAGCATAAAAGTGCCTTGCAACAACACAAGTGCACAAATTGAGCACAAATTGAGCCAATAAGCTCCAATAATCTCCAATAAGCTCCAATAAGCTCCAATAAGCTCCAATCAGCTCCAATATACTCCAACAAGCACCAATAAGCTCCAAAGCTCCAATTCAGCCCTTGTAGACGTGTATAAACTCCAAAAGTGCTCCAAAGTGCTCCAAAAGCTCCAAATCAACAAATGATAGCTCCAAAGTGCGAATTCAGCCCTCCAACACGTAGATCAAAGGTAGGAAGATTGTAATACCTCCCAATGTCGAAATCAGCCCACCAAAGCTCGAATTCAGCCCTCCAAAGTTCCAAATCAGCGCTCCAATACTCCAAAATCAGCGCTCCAACGCACGACCTCCACACAATGAGCAATCTAATCTTTGACTCACGCAAAACACATGAGTGGGCCCATAACCTATTGAAGGTTAGATTAGAATGCCAAAGCCTCACACAAACACTTGGAATGCATAGGAAAGAGATGATCTTTACTCATGGGCTGCCCCTCTTAAGTAGCACACCCAAGGGAGTCCCCTTGGCAAACCATATGGGACATCAGCCCATACTCCACTCCTAGTACACTAGGATCAGCCCATATCACTTGGGAGACCCAATTCTCATTACTTCTAACTAGTACCACTTCTCTAGTTGCAAGTCTAGCTCATTCGCATCATCTACTCTAGCTAATGCGCATGGCTATGAGCAACTTCAGCCCACGCAATTATCCTACTTCAACATTTTTTACCTCCGCGTCGGGATGGAGACATGATCCAGACGCGTCACGATGTGTCGCGACTGACGCGTCACAACATCTTGACGGAAATCAGTGGCCTCACGTCGGGATAGACAACCCTGGTCCTCGTCGCCAGAACTGTCATTGCAACTCCTCAACCTCGTCGCTCTGTTCTTCCAATTCTTAGTTGCGCCGTGACCTCCGCTTCTGAGCCCCTCGTCGATGCCGCACGCTGCTGGACCTCGCCATGTTCTCCGAATCTCAGTTCCCACTAATTCCAAACAACCAGCACCTCCAATCTCTAAACAAATTAGTTAAGGCTAATCATTGCACTCAATTTCTCAAGCCTTTGACTCTAATATTTTTATTGTTTTTCTCAAACACTATTCTCCAAGAACTCCTACACTAATCCTTGTTTGTTTTCCAAAACTATCCTCCAAAAATTCTCAAACACAAAACTTAAATCTAGATCTACAAACGTCTCTCTCAAAAACTCTCACACGGGCACAAAACAACTAACTTGCTCCGTTTCTGCGGCAGGAGTGGAATTCAAAATTCCACCCCAAAATTACATCGATCACAAGTAGCAAAATTCATCCATTCTAATCTAATTTTCATCTAAACCCCAAACTCCCACTTAACCGGGAGTCCTAATTAACACACTAAACTAATCTACTAATCATAATAGACTAAATAATAAACCCAACAATGGGCTAATAATAAAACTAAAACAATAGGCAATTAAAAGACTAAAATAACAAACCACAAAGAATAACTAAAATAATTAATAGAATAAACTAATAAATTAAACTAAACTAATGAACTAAAATGATAAGCAACAATAATAGATTAAAACCATAGAATAAAATAAAAGGGCAAGCGGTCCAACCGCACAAATCAAACAATCAAATAGTTAAAAGTAAAATAACACTCAAAATTACCTAAGTAAAAAGGAATTCCAAAATTAACAATCAAAACCGAACCCAAACACGCATAAACTCTCGAATTTGTCTTATCGGCTAAAATATCTTAGTTAGACAAATAGAAAATAAAAAACATATCAAAACTATAGCGATAACGGTTTACCGCTAAAATGAACCGTTTCGACGGTTCACACACAACGACACCTTGTTCATCTTATACTCTCATGCGCGCCACTTATAAATTCCTGGATAGTCCTCCGGGGTTTGACAAGGGGAAGCAGGTCTACGGGTGGGTCAAGAATCAGTTTTTGAAGCGAGTCTCTGACTAGGATAGGTTCCAGGTGGACGAATGCAGGGTCAATTGGAAGAGGCGCGCGCTATAGTTTTTGGTACCAATTTTGAGTCCGGACAAGTCAACCACCTGCACCATCAAACTGATGAAGGCTATTTACGAGGCCTACTTGAACAACTGGGTGACCGGGTGGGGGCTCATCCTGGACGATGTGGTGAACTGGGAGCTGCTCAAAATTCAAGGACGAAAAGAGTGTCCCCTAACCCTTTTTTTCTACCACTTGTACGTCAAGTACAGACTTCTAACTGCTAGTGAAAAAGTATTGTGGGAGGGCCACCGGAAACTCGTGGACCAGGAGCCGCAAACGAACCGGGAGGAGGATCTAGAAGAAGAAGAGGATCCGGATGAAGAGGAGGAACCAAAAGAGCAGGGAGACCTGGAAGAGCAGGACGAACTGGAGGAGCAGGAGGCAGCTGATCTAGATGAGGAGGAAGACCAACAGGAGCCTCCGGAGCCCTGAGGCGAGGAAGAAGGACCGGACCATGGTGAATCTGATGAGGAGGCTACATCCAGAGCGCGCACTAGAAGGCAGAAGAGGAGGCTTTTGAAGATTCCGTACGAAGAAGAGGACGACAAGGAGGAGGATACAGTCTTGGTGAGGTCGACTCGGCCGTCCAAGAGAAGGAAGACAACACCGGTTAATGGCCAGGGATCTCGGGATGGAAGGAGAGCCCGGATTCTGGAATCGAGGGGTCGTAAGAACAACATCAAGGTGAAGGCCAAGAAGAAGAGAGGCTCGAAACCGGCGGGGAGAAACCGAAAGAGCGGGAGGAGCCTCGGACCGACGAGCGGACCCTGCGAAGTAGAGAACCGGGAGGAGAACTTCTTCGGGCCGGTCAAGGAGGCGATGACAAAGGTGGAAAAGAAGTACGGAGCCATCTACACTTCAATGAGAGGAGTCGAGCCACTCCTCAAGAGTAGGCATGTAGAAAAATACCCGGAACTCATCCGGAAGATGTTGAGGAAGAACGAGAAGCTCTGGAAGATGGCCCTGCTGGTACTGGATCAGAAAGAGGAGATTGGGAGCCATAAGAAGACGATCCAAGCCATGGAGAGGCAAGACCGGACCACTTTCCATCTCCTACAACAATTATTCCAACCGGATAGAGAGGTCCAAACGAATGCCCAGTTGTCCAATGCCAAGGTGAATGCAGCAGGATTGGATGGGGCTGCCCGGGTGACAAACCTTGTTAAAGGATACGCCGAGAGAGTCGAGGAAGGATTGGTAGAGCTCCAGAAGCTGGTGGCCGAGGGTCTCGCAAGGTTCCCACCCGAGCCCAGACCGGAAGGAGGAGAAGCCAACCAGAGAGGGAAAAATGAGCCACTGGCCAGCAACGAGCTGTTGGCTCCCTTCCGGGTATCCCAGGAGGCACCCGAAATTAGGGATCTTAACCGGATAATGAGTGCAAATAACTCTACCCCGGTGCAGACGTCAAGACCGGCTGTCTGTCTGGTCAGGGTTGTCTATCTCGACCTGATGCCACTGATTTCCATCAGGATGTCGTGACGCATTAATCGCGACGCATCTAGGTCGCGTCTGCATCCCAACGCGAAGGTAAAAAACATGGAAAATTTTACTTTTTTACTTAACCTAGAGTTTACTACAAGAAAACGCAGTCCGAATCAACAGACAATCAACTGTTTTGTATTGGTTTGAACAGATTTGGAAAAATGAAGTTAAAAGGCTTCCATTTTGCGTGCCAAACCAACAGATGTGAACCGTCAAAAACGGTTCACTTTAGTGATAACCCATTAGTTCTATAGTTTTCGTGTGTTTAGTAATTTATAATTGTCTAACTGGGACATTTTAGCCGGTTAGACAAATTCCCAGATTTTTTTGCATTAGTGTTCGGTTTTGCTTGACAATTTTAGATTCCTTTTTATTTAGATAATTTTGTGTGTTTATTTACTTCTACCGATTTGATTGTTTGATTATGTGCAATTGGGCCGTTTGCCCTTTTATTTTACTCAATGATTTTATTCTATTTGTATTGCTTGTCATTTTAGTCCATTAGTTTAGTCTAATTGATTAGTCTATTTTATTAGTTGCTTAAGTTCTTCTTTGTGGTTTGTTATTTTAGCCTTTTAATTTCCTATTTTTTTAGTCTTATTTTATTAACTTATTGTTGAGTTTATTCTTTAGCCTATTAGGTTCGGTCATTTTATGTTAGTGGATTAATGTAGTGTTGGATTCCCGGTTAAGTGGGGGTTAAGTGGGAGTTTAGGATTTAGGATGGAATTTAGGATGGATGCATTTTGCTATTGGATGGATGTAGTTTGGAGTGGGATTCAAAATCCCACCCGTGCCGCTTCGGTGGCCGCCAGTTCATTGTGTGTCTACGCCCGTGAGAGTTTGGAGGAGAGACCGTTTCAGATCTAGATCTAGTTTTTGGTTGTTGCAAGAAGTTGTGTGTGTGGAAGAATTAGTGAGAAACAATACAAAATATTAGTGTGGGCTTGGTTATTGGAAGTAGAGATTGTTTTTATGATTAAATATTATTATTGGGATCGGGAGACTGGGAATTTGTTGTGTTAGGCTTGGAATCTGTCTACAGTAATTTAGAAGGCGGAATGAGGAGAGAACAGGGAGGCGGCGCTCAAGGCCGTGAATCAGCACGCGAGGAGGCGGCAGCCGCAATTCACGGCGGTGAAGAACCGAGACAAGGGCGACCTGCAGCGGAGCGGCAGAGACCCAAAGGCAACGACAACGCAATTTGGCGGAGGTTTGCGAGTCGGCATTGCAAGGCGGAATTCACGACGAGGAAACGAAGGCTGCGGCGAACACAGCAAGCCATGAAATAGGGGTGACCAGGGCAACATCAACGGGGTACAGTGCCGTGAATCGCGGCGGTAGTGTGCAAGATGAAAACAGGGGACGACAACGACGACGCCGGAATTCCCGGGCAGCAAGGCGGAACAACAGCAGGGCGACTTCGGCAGTTCGGGTTGCAGTGAGGGCGATCGGCATTCAGGAGGACGGAGCGACGATCAAGATCAGCAACGGTCACGAGTTCAGTGCAAGGGCGATGACACCAGCAGACGGCAACGAGACAACGACGACCACGGCGATCACGATAAGAGCAAGGCCAGAGACATCGAATTTCACGGGGACTAAGATCGAGAGCAGGAACAGAAGACGAGGGCGCCGGAACTGCGAACCACAGGGAGACGGCGACGACGAGAATCCAGATCAGGGCGACGGGAGCACAAGATGACGGAGACGGCCCCGGCAGCGAGCAACGAGACGGCATGCGACTTCAGCTAGAACACGAAGGCGACATAGCCCAAGTGCGGGGCGATCACGAAGGTCACGAAGACCAGCATCAGCGAAGCCACGATAGACTTCGAAGGCGACGGCAATAGGGCGATTGTGAACGAAGAACACGGGGACCACGACCAGGCAGAGACAGGGGAGCCTCCGGTGATATTACGGAGTGCTCCAGAGTGATATTACGGAGGGAGAACCCTCCTTCCCTTCCAATTCAATTTTTAAGAGTTTTTTATCAATCCATCTAGACTTGATAGTAATTAGGAGGATAGAGAAAACCTATATATCAAAATTGGTAATTTTTGTTACCTAAAAAACATTGGTGTGTAACTCATTGTATTGATGTGATTATTTTCATTGTTCATGTTTTTGTACCTTTTGATTGGTTTGTTGTAATTTCGTGTAAAATTAGTCTAGTGAAGGGTTTAGGTCGGAAGCGCTGCCCAATTTTCACCGGGCCAATTGGGAGTTTTGGTGTGTAAATTAGGGTACATATTAGGGTTTTAGACCAACTTCCATTATTTTTTCACCATCTTAGTTAGGAATTTCTCACACAAACGCCTAGGTTAATAGGAGTCCATTGCTTGCGTCTATAATTCACCCACCCAACGGCCGGACGTATGGGCTTTTGATCGGCGACGGTCAAAGCGCTCATAACAGAGTTAACATTTTTTTGTTGATTTCTGCAGTGTTGATAATGATGTAAGGTGAGAATGTACGTACACAATATTTTGGGATTTCATTGTATTGTAGTTAATAATTTTATTCTTAATAATTTTGATCTTGAAAAGTCTACATAGAGTTGAAAGCGCATTAGCCCCTTAAGGTTGGGCCTAGGACTATGGAATCATGTTTTATCTGTCACACTCAATTTTGCTACTCAAAATAATACCACAATTCAAATTTATATTTTTAGTAGAAGAAGTCACATATGTACTACAAATCATGAATTTTTCATAAATTTTGGTGAAAATTTGAAATTACTATGGTTTAATGAAGTGATTGAAAAGAAAATCTATATCAATTACAAAATGTACTAGAAAATTCCGATTTTTTTACCTAACGTGTAAATTACAATGAAGAAAAGTTTAGTTGATGAAAGTCATCCGTGTATCTAAATTTAGAAATTTTGTTACACCTTGGTGATACCTACCAAACTTGTAAAACATTCAATTTTCAATTTTTTTCAAAAATTCAAAGTGGAGTTGAAACTAGACTTGGCAAGCTTCATTTTGTTAGTTAAGTTCAAATGCAATGGAACTCATTTTCATGGTCTAAATTTAGTTTAAGTAGAACAATTCAAAAAATTCAAAAATATACTACACGGTGAACCGTTTTTACGACTCTTTTTGTAGTTGGGACCCCATGTAAAATCTAAATATAGCTTGAATGATTTGAATTTAACTTGAAGAGCTGGCATCATCAAGCAAAAACCCTTCACATAAAGAATTGGATGGAAATCATCCACGCAAGCATTGGAATTGAATAGTCAAGTTCATTCATAAGCCATTGTTTGTTCTCTTCGGCATTAAAGGGTTAGTGTGGGTCTTTGTGTCTGTATGTGTGTTGGACTCACTTGCTGTGCCTGGTGGACAGTGTGAGCGTGCGACGACGAGGTTGGGGCTCACTACTCACGAGTTCCAGAGGCCAAAGCCCGCTTCCTTGCTTGCTCGCTTTCTTTTATTGTTGCTGTCGCTGCTCACGGGCCCCGATCTCACCCTCGTTTCTCCTCTTCCCTTCCCTGCTCCTGCTGCCGCCTTCTGCAGGTTCGTTTGCCTGGATCCTCTTGCTTTGCTCCTTTCCTCTCCTTCTGGATCCCCATTGATTGTTGCTTCTCCTCGTGCTTGGTGTCTCTTGCTTTGGCCCCTGCTGCTCGCGTTTCTGTCTCTGCCTCTGATCTTCCTCCGTCGTCCCTATGCCCGCACGGTTTTCGTCCCTTCGTTAGGTGTTCAGGCATGTGCTGCTGTTAGGGTTCTGACCGTGTCTTCCCCTTCCTGCCATAAATCCATAGTTTCGCGACGCCGTGTGGTTGGCGGCTTCTACAACCAACTTGGTTTGGAATCTGTTGCGCAGTTCTCTCAGGTTTTTTGGTTTTTCTTTTAACTTGTGTTGCATGTCCCAGATCTCGCGATCACCCTGGTGTAAGTATGTTTGCGAGCCCATCTTCGTGTTTCTTCGTTTCTTCCCTTCTGTTAGACACCTTTTCTGGATTTTCACACGCGGGCATCGAAGAGAGGATTGGCATCTTATACAGGCTGGCTATTTTGTGACAGTCAAGGCTTCCCTGAATTGTTCTGTTCTTCACAAGGAAAGCTAAGCTCCGCAGGTTCTGGTACGGACGGAAAACAAGAGATTTGCATGAAACAGGGCTTGTGTGTTGTGCTGCGATGTGTGTGTGTGGATCAAGGAAGTGTGTGTGAGAGGAATCAGGAGCACGAAATAAACATGACGAACATGCTAGAGGAAATCGACCATAATTCGTGACCCAAAAATATCCCTAAATTTAACTATAAGTAAATGTAAAATCCAGAGGGAAAAAAAATTACACCGTCAATCTTTACTACATTCAATGTTGTAAGACCTCCCAAAAAATCAAGAGAATTGTGTTCAAATTATTCCGAATCAAGAGTTCCTAACCAACAACTTATATGAACAAAATTCTACTAGATACTTGTTGAAACGGAACCGTTTTCTCTTGATTACGTAAATTATCTGGATGAATTTTGTCCCAGGCCGTCCATAAGGCCGTCGACTGGACGGACTGGACAGCCCGCCTAACGACTGGACGGCCCGCCCGGCGATTAGATGGCCTATTGTGCTCGCCCGTTGCTCGGGGGGTTTACTTCCAAAAAATTACAAATGGCGTGCAAAAAAATATAGGGTCCAAATAAATCTTGGAAGGAAATTTTTATAAATGAATTACATTAATTTAGGATGCTAAAAATTGATTACAAGAATAATTATGAGAATATTCTTGAAATATTACTAATTATAGTAAGCATTACTTTTATATTTAAGGGTACTTTTAAATACTCTTTTTTCATACATGATACGCAAAATATATTAACAGTAAACCCCCCAAGGCCCGTTGACTGGGTGGCCCGCGCGTTGACTGAACAGCTGGATTGGCCCGCGTGCCAACTAGACGGCCAACCCATCGACTTGATTACCTGACAAAATGTTCTAGTTTTAATTTTTGAGACAAATGAAACAAAATTGCACTTCAAAAGGGCACAATAAAAACAAACCGTCCACAAGGCCAAACTGCCTATGATTTCTGGGATGGTCACGATTTTGGACATGGTTTGTGCATCATCTGCACTGTACAGTGTACACATATGCGTAGGAAAATGAATTCCCATTTTGATAGTTTATTAGAAATAGCAGTGAAGGAAAACATGGTGATTATATATCAGAGTATAATAATGTATACTATATGCCCAATGCTTGAGCATTGCACAAGAAAGTACCATACTGTATGTCCTAAAGGTTTAAGTTATAACCCTCAGTGTACTGCATTCCTACGTACTCGGGCAGAGGTGCCAGCCTTAAATGCTCCTGGGTCCGCTGTATCGTTGCTTGGGCTTGGCGGTGGGCCTTGCCGGTGCACCATGAAATCACTATCTTTTGAAACCTCACCGCTCTTATCTACGGTGTCATCTGTGGATTCATCACCGTCAGATCTTGTACTACCACTCCCGGCTGATTCATTGCTCCGTCGATTTTCGATGCATGGTCCAAGAGAGGAAACAGTTTTAAGAGGTCGTCGCTCGCTTGCATCCAGAACACCATCTGTATTTGGCCCTCCTAAATTGACTTTGCGACAAAACGGTTGAATAGTTTGCCGCATATGCTTAATTTTGCGGGTGGTCGAGGTAGTTCGAGTTGCACGGTTGTTGTGAGGAATGTGAGGGAGTTGTTCTTGTGGACGCTTCAGGGGATTGGACCGTCGAGGTCCATTTCTTTCTAATGGTGGGATTTCTCTCGTACGTAATGTCATATTCAACGTTGGGCCTAAACCGGTCAACCGCGTATCTATTGATGGATCAATTTCACGGAGGCGTGCAGGGAGTACTGTGGACAAGAATGGTATTGATGAATCTTGTGTGGATGGAGTAAGAACATAAACACGGTTCGAAGAGTAGCGACGAAGTCTAACAAAGGCAGCTTGCAACTGTACCGGTGCCATTTCTTTTTGATCGTCTAAATTACCTTCTCTATGTGGAGCATTTGGAGACGATTCTTGGGTGCCAACCACCACATTAGCATCCTCTCTTTGTTCATCTTGTTGCTCGTTAAGGCTTGCCATAGTTGCTGGCTCTTCAACCACCGCATTGCCATTGTCGTTTCGTGGTATTTGCGGTACTGCAGGAACATCCTCGTTCCCATCATTGTCCATTGAGTTGGTTAGCTCGGGCTCTCCACCGTTGTCTACGACGTCGTCGCCGTGGTTATTGTCAATGTCATTAAAATCAAACACGGCAAGGTCAATTAGGTGGCGTCTTGCTCCCCTTCCACCAATCCCGCTAAATGGTACATTGTCGTCGTCGTCCGAGTCGTCATTATCGGAATCAAAGAATAGACCCTTGGTCCAGACCAGCAGATTTCTCTATCATAGAGTCTTCGGACATGTTGTTCGCATACCATGCTGCATGGTTTGCGCTGCCCCTATCTTAAAGGGTCCTTGCGTTCGTGTAAATGTAAACTAACTCCTCTGCTCGTTCGGATGATAGTCGGTTGCGGACCTTGTTGTGTACAAATGAATACATGCTCCAGTTTCGTTCGCATGATGAAGCAGAATACACTTGTGCGAGAATTTGTTTTGCAATCAGTGGAAGCATGTGAGCTCTAGCGCCAAATAGGTCCCACCATTCATGTGGTTCCAAATTCAACGCAACCGCGACTGGAAGTCCAGCAAATATTCCTCGATGGTCCCTGAATGACTGATATTCTGATAACCCTGATGCGAATGCAATGTCGTTCGTCGTTAATTTGCGCAACACTCTGACTACAGCCTCTGTAGCCCCCCGGTCATCCATCAGGGTGACCTCGTCCACTAGATAGGAATTCAGGAGAGTGCCTGCGTAGTGCAAATCTGTCCTCAACATGTGCCAGCGAGACTGAAATTGGTCTTCCGCGCTCTCGGCAAGTTCCTCGTTCAATGAAAATGGCGAGTCCCGCAACGAAAAGACGTGCTTCTCCACATTCTTCATCACTCACTTTGCTTTGTCCATGCATGGGTGCTTGCCGTCAAACTCGCGCAAAGCTACTAACACGAGCTCCACGATGTGCACGAAATTTACACAGATCCCTCAGAACCCATCAGATCGCACGTATCGTCTAGCCGTGTTTGCTTTCGTCCTTATTGCCTTTGACATTAGCCTGTCCATGTAGTAGTTCCAATCCGGATCCACAATCGTCATCTCCACGGCTTGTCACACTTTCACCAACCAATCGACCATTAGAAATGTTGTTGTAAACTGTGTCTCAACTCGATTTTTTAGTATCAAATTCGGAGAATGTCGACGGAATATGGCAAGCGGCATGTGATGCGTGCGAATGAAAGACACTATGGCCCTCGCACGTTTCATCATGCTCTTCACCCATCGTTGCTTTCCCAGTCTTCCAATAAGAGATCTAAAGCGTGTGCAGCACACCCTTGAAACTAAATGTGTGGAAATTGACGTACCAAGATGTCGTCTGCTGCAATCATGTTTGCAACGTTGTAAGTGCGAACTTGCACCACGTTCTCCGCGCCAACCGCTTCAATGTAATCAATCATGCAGTTTGCCACATAATTTGCGTCTTTATGTTCTCCCGTAATGTCAACCAAACTCAGAAAAACCTCCCCGCTTGTACATGCCAACATGACATTGATCAACGGTCGGTTTGTCACATTTTCCCATCTATCTGAGCAAATTGTCACGTCATACTTGTGGATTGAGCCCTCTGTCTTTTGCAGCTTTCATAAGCTTTGTCTGAATTGCATGGTACGCAGGAGGCTTGTACATGACTTTGGATTTGGACGTTGACTCAACTGCGTCCACAAAGGTGGGGTGCTTTGCCACGTTGAATGGTATGTTGGCCTCATAATAGAAATTAGCCCATTTCTTGTCCAACAGTTATTGATTCGATAAATTCATACCTTCCGGTAATGATATTTGCCTCACGGGTTGAATGGGTGTCACATTTGACCCTAGAGGATCCGATGAACGAACATGTGAACCCGCGACAACGGTGTTTCCCCCCCCCCCCTCCCCGCCTACTAACGCTAATACCGATGCCTCCATGTTCCTCTCTCCGCAGGTCCCATTCATGGGATTTGTTGCCGGTGACGTGTCCTCCATCTTGTTGTCGTTCTCAACCTCAAGAGCTTGGGGCACAATACCCCCACAATTATAAAACAAAGCTTTCACAGCTGGACTCACTTTAGTACAACGTCTGACCCTTGATATGCTATCATCCCGTCTCCAACCCAAATGCCACAGTTGGCGGTCCTTCTAGTAGTTGATTGTGGTTGAACACAGTTTGCACTCTATTTTTCCATCGGGTTTTATAATATACCACGGCTCCCATATGGCCCTCCCCCCCTCCCATTGCCTTTATTGACTATGCCCTACACTGTCCACAAAAATACACACAATTAATATTCTGAATGTAGTGCGGTTCAGGGCGAAACACTTGCTAGTGTAACAACCTGTGCTCCTCCAACCCATTCTTCCTGGGCTCCGTTCTAGTGCAATGGCTGTGCACCAACCAAGTCGGAAGACCAGAGCTTACCAAGGAAAGGTGTTGGCAAAAGCCTCGAGAGCCTCCTATATAGTGTGAGTGTGGCCTGTGGCATGTGGGGAGGACGTACAGCTGATCTGTACGTGCACCCAATGGATTTCATCGACACCGTGGCCATGACGTCGTGGACCGTCTTCGTGTTTAGTCAACAGACCAAGTGGGACGGGCCGGGTTGGACGGACACGTGGAACGGGCCTGGTTGGATGGCGAGATAGGGTGGGCCGGGTGGGACGGATACGTGGGATGGGCCTAGTTGGACGACAAGATAGGACAGGCCGGATTTGACGCCCAGGTGGGACGGGCTTGGTTGGACAGTCAACTGGACAAGTTGGACGGTCCCTCCTAGACGGTCTCGGGTTGACGGACTAGGTTGGACGGGCCAGGTTGGCCGGTCAAACTGTCGACGGACCTGATTGGACGCTCTTGCTCTAGGACAGTCCGTCCACCTGGTTGGATGGTCCTGCTGTAATAGAGAGGCTCCACGACAGATCCAAACCATTATCGAAACGTAATATGCATGCAATGAGAAGTTGTGAACACGAGCATTTATTTATATATCAATGTAAAGTTCATACAGAAAAAGGTCAAAAGCGTACCCCACATGGTGGAACACACCGATGCTATACTAAACACTAACCTCATCCCTAATTCACAGTCTTCCAAGTGAATACTAATTAACCTTTGCCTACTCTTCGTTCTCCTTCTGCTTTGCCATGATATCTTGTTCCTTGCGAGTCTCGCGGTAGCAGCACAGCGGTGGAGTCCAGTAAGTTGGGTTCCCTTCAAGGTTCCTCATCGCATGCGTTATTGAACGTCGTTTGCTAGAATTTTCATCAAATAACTCTTTCAATATCATGTCAAAATAAATTTCTGCCCAATTGTCTAAAGTCATTCGAACATTACGTCGGTTGTTTTTCCATATTCTTTTAGCTATTTTCCCAACCAAAAAGCCGTCCGTGTGTATATTACAACCTCGCTATCGTACACGGCTTGGAGATAGAACCTTTCATGCTCTCCAACAAGGTAGTGCAACTCCAGAGCCACATACCACCGGATTTCCTTGGATGCATGTAACTTGCTAATGCTTTGGTGGGCGTAGAAGAATGGTGACTCTTCATTGATGCGGCTGCCCATTCCCCAGTTGCATATCTCGATCCACACGATCAACCTACTTTCATCTGGGAAATGAAGCATTATATTCGGTGGGGTGATGTCATTGTACAGAACTCGATCTTGTTGTACTGCGTCCACTATGCACAACAATGCCCAAATCAATTTCGTACGATTCCATCTATACGACATAAGACGTTTTCTTTCCTGCATTGTGTACGGATTTGCATCATATCCAAGGTCCCCTACCTCATCCGGATTGGGATACTTTTTTTCTACTTCAAACATGTCTTTGAGCGTCCCCCCATTTTAGCATTGAGAATAGCATTCCATCATGGTGACATTGATGGCAAAAAACTTAATGACCCCAAGATGAGTGCATGGACTAACCACTGCCTCAATCGAAAACTTTGCCTTGCTCTCTTCAAATTTCCAATGTCCACCACCAATTTCCTAGCTAATTCCATGGTCTCCAGAATGTGCCGGGAGTTCTGGAGCTTCACTCTGTACACCCTCCCATCCCCCCCTCGTAACGATGAACCTGACATTGGAACCACCACCACCCCTTTCTCCAAGAACACAACGCCACCACCTGCCACCTGTCCGATGGCAAACTCTTAGCTTTTTTGGAAACATGGAGCCCCGTGTAGGCCTTGGGAAGCAAAACCCTTTACAGCGTCCTGCCACCAAAACACTTTTTTGTGCAGCTCGCGGAGTGGTTGCGGCTTGGGCTCATTATCCCGCCTTAGCCCCATCAACTTTTCCCCGACGTGGCCGAGGTTGAAGATGCAAGTTTGCACTTGTTCATCTATCCATTTCTCAAAATTCCCCTTGCGTTCTTCTTGCCACTTGTCATCTCACATAGCGGTCCAAAACAATTGATAGAAATGCTTTCTTAACTTGTCAATTCCAACCACATCATTATTTATGTAAGCAACATTCAGTTGTGTGGTAAAATATTACTCAAAAAAATGCAACGCCACTTTATGTAGCGTTTTTGTAGCAACCTTTGTGGGCCACGCAGGGGAGTGAGCAGCTTTGTGCCTATTCCTTCGCTTCCCCTTCTTCTTGGGTTTTCAAGATTCTCCAGCACCTGACAGATCGGCCACACCTGTGTCAGGGTATATTTCAAGAAGGGATTCCGCATTC
Organism: Pohlia nutans; assembly: GCA_022496805.1. NCBI lineage: Eukaryota > Viridiplantae > Streptophyta > Bryopsida > Bryales > Mniaceae > Pohlia > Pohlia nutans. The sequence goes on along the minus strand of CM040106.1, from coordinate 2,464,824 downwards.
CCTGTGTACTTGTCATCCACTATGCGTTTCAAATGTCCATACCCGGCTATAGGAGCAACGGGCGATGCACTGGTATTAGGGTTTCAAAGGTGAAATTTCGAAAAAACACTTCTCCTCTAAACAATTCCGAGTCTCTCTGCAAACACCCACGCTCTTGAGGATGGACTGTAACCAATCCAAGACAAAAGAGCACCCTCAGCGCAAGAGAGACTCAAATGTGCTGCAAAATAACCAATTGACGCACATATATAGAACTTAAAGCTCGAGGCAACCATAGGTTGGACGCCATGCTCGTCGGCTAGACGGCCCCTCGTCAAACAAACAAAGACGATTATTGCATGGACGACCCACCCGTCTACTGGACGGCCCCCCTCCACTGGACGGAGATGACAATTGGCTGCACGGCCTAGTCGTCAAAGTGGACGGCCCACCCAACGACTCAATCGAGCAGTCCATGGGCGGGACGGTCTGTCCGTGGGTTGGACGGACATGTCCATGGGCGGGACGGCCCGCCCATCGGTTAGATGAAGACGTTCATCGGCCGGACGGCCCGCCCGTTGATCAAATTGGAGGAGTGATCCAAACGCCATGTTTATATTTTCTTCATTCTTTGAAAACCAAACAACAGGGATGTGTAGGCCTTCCTTCCCTCGTTCAGAGAATCACCCATTACTGTACCGCTCATTTGTATATCTGTGTCAAGGGTGGGCATCTATTTAGTGTAGTTCGTTGTACTAATTAGAGCAATTCCAGATGGTCTTCTAGCTGTCCTTTTTTTTCTCCCTTTTTCTCTCATCCTCTTTCCTATTCTACCAATCAACATGCGAAGCTTTACTGTATTGTCATACCGTCATACCGCCATATTGTCGTATTGCCCAATTGTCAAATATTTCTATTGGCATATTCTCAGACCGCCGTATCGTCATATCGTCGTATTGTCCTATCGTCCTATTATTCCATTGTTCTACGGTGCTAGTCCTAGTGTCCTATTGTCATACCGTCATACCGCCATATTGTCGTATTGCCCAATTGTCAAATTGTTCTATTCGCATATTGTCATACCACCATATCGTCATATCGTCATATTGTCGTATTGTCATATTATCCTATTGTCCTATGGTTCTAGTCTTAGTGTCCTATTGTCATAGAGTCGCATTGTCATATTGTCATATTTCCATTTTGTCTCATATTGTCATTTTGTCACATTGATTATTGTCATATTGGCATATTGGCATATTGTCATATCATTATATTGTTATATTGAGTCGCAGAAGGACGCGACGACGAGTCGCAAACTGAACTTCCCCTTGTACGAAGCGTCAAGGCACCCTTGCCTTGAGGATGGAATTCCGACTCCGACTGCACTTCCTATTGTTGTCATCAATGGATTGAAGGCCACAATGGCCTTGGAGAATCACACAAGGAGCCTGAAGTCGAAGGCCACTACTAGCGTTACGGTGCTTCCGCTCAGGGATGGGCAACCTCGTCCCGCACAATCTGCAGGAGCCAGGCGATCCCCTTCCGCGGAAGGTCTTCTTAGGCATTGTATCCCCATAGAACCCTCCCGTTCTCAACAGCCCAAATCCACTACCACCCCACTTCCGTACACAAAGAACCTTACCGTGACGATATCAAGGCCCCCTTTTCGTCGGTCTAGATCGCATTCCGCCTCTGAGGCCCCGGAAACCACTCGAAGGTCAAAATGAAAAGCCAGCGTAGCTTAGAGTCTAAGTGTATCTGATGCATGGGCGGTTGGAGGTGGGCCCCACTATCGTTATTGACGTGAGGATATCTTGAGAGGACTGGCCATGCTCAAAGCGCGAGAGTCGTTTCCGCAGAATCCAACAAGTAGTGTCAACGCTATCATTGCAATGCAAGTCATGTTCGTGACGTCTTTAGCATAAGGGTATTTTTACTATAAATAGATATGGTAAATAGTTGTATATATATTATTTTGGGATCTCACTGCTTCTTGTTGAAGAGAATGCAACCTAAATTCCACTATTTCTTTTACTTTCATATAGTATTCAAACACACTGTTAAATTAAAGACTTCCTCTTTTTGGACCAAGTAATCTTGTACTTCGTGTGCTATTTGTGATTCACTTTCTGACATCTTGTCATATATACATGCTACAGGAGTGCTATGTTTGAAGTCCATTGAATCAAATTCTACACAGCTTTTGAACGGTGTCTAATGTCCAAACTCTACATATTGTTGGGTGTAACAACCATTTATCCACTAGAATTTTGTTTCTGTATTTGAAAGTCTCAAAATGAGCATTTTGTCTCAATTTAACCAATAAGGCCTTTTGGGCTACTACTCTATAAACCCCAATCCCGGCAGCTACGAGGTGAAACATGCATTGGTCAATTGAGGACTCTACCTTGGATTTAAATATGGGCATTTATTAGCCCTCTTTGAGACTGGGAAATACTCCACTGATCGGAGAAACCGATGATCGTTAAAGACGTACTGGTTGTTAGATACTTGTGTACCCTGAAAGGACCACAAACAAGAGAATTTAAAATATCATCAGAAGCATTGGGCATGGCATCTTATTGAGGGATCCTCCAAAAGAATTCATCAATTCTAACCTAGTATATGCCATGGTCAGTGCAGTATTAAGCGTTTACTTAGGGGAGACAATGGATTATTAAAATTCTCTTGCTTTGTTCGCAAGTAAACTAATTTACATACCCTCCACTGTAGAGTTCAAAAGATTCATTTACTATACATGCTATGCACGAATCAGTATTGGACTTTCGAGGTCGGATTCAACGCCTGCATGATGGGAAAAATATGCATGTGAATCTTACAGATATCACACAACAAACTTGTCCATCCACAATTTACAAGTAACGCCTAGATGTCTTGAGTAATCGCTAGTTTTGACCTACCATGCCTTCATTATCATCCTTGACATCACTAGAACCGGCGTACTCGTCGCCTTCTTTTGTTCTCATGCTAGTATTCGGGGATCCTCCGATAGAGCTCATGCCACACTCAGTTCGGCTTTGTAGCACACCAACCTCGCTATGTTCAACTGGACTTAAGCCAGGGACATCCTAGCTCTTGAACACGTCAATGCCGGAGGACTCTTGGAGAAGACTCCTCTTTGTCTTGTCTTGTGTCCATCACATCCTGTCATTCAGTTTGCCCTTGATTTGGGTCCGCCTAGAGGTCCTCTTTGTTGTTTCTAAAGTCACGGGTGTCACCTCCTAAGTCACGCTCATCAACAAGTATGTCAACATCATGGTGATCACCCTCGTCTTGTCCACCCTTATTGTTGGCTTCAGAGTCCAGGGTATCACGTCCTAAGTCATGCTCATCATTATGCCCACCCTCATCATGCCCACCCCTACTGACACCTTCCTTGGACTCAATCCCGAGGAGCATATCAATTTCGGCCACCTTTTGTCTGTCTAATTCTAATTACATATCTTGTGGGCTCTTATGTCAACTCCGTCATTACCCTCACCCTCATCATGCCCACCCATTGTGTGCTGACTTTCATTCGTCAAGCCCACTCCACCGGCTACGCCGCCTTCCTCCTACTCCTCTTTAAGAATGGCCTCCGCCTTAGGTGGAAGTGTTGATAAATTCCTCTTCGCATTCTGCTTCTTCTTCTTTTTAGTACGCCCCTCTGCAGTTCCAGCCTCAGTTCCAGGAGCCGCAGCCTCAACCTTAGTCCGAGAAGCAGGTATCGACTTCATTTTCTTTTGACGCGGTACTTAGCCCCGCTCCTAGGATCAACACTTGTATTCTGCTTCTTTCCTAGTACTCCTTTAGTCCCAGTTAGAGGATCAACTGTCGGCTTTTTCTTTGTGCGCTTTGTAGCAGCCTCCATCTAGAGAACAACTATCGGCTTCTTCATCTTTAAACGCTTCACAGCGGCCCTAGCATTGAGATCAATTGAAGACTCTGGCACGTTCTGAAGCTCTTCTTCATCTCAAGACTCTTCGACAACCTTCTTTAGCTTTTTGAGCTGTTTATAGGGATCCTCTCCTTGTACAGAGAACAAAGACTTCCTTGCTCGTACTTGAGCGGTTATCCCCGCTATCACGTCCTGCCCTCCCATATCCTCTGAGCCATCCGAGTCACTACCTGGTGCGTCTGTCTGATCAAGAACATTGTCGATGTGTTGACTAGCCCATATGAGCTTAGCAGTCTCCTCGGCTTTTTTAACATGTCCTTCATCTTCCACCACCTCTATCTTGGATCGTTGAGTCTGTCACAGGCAATGAACCAGTCAAGTAATGTCGAAGTAACAATCAAAGTAGGCATGGCTACATCCTATTGGGGGATCCTCTAATAGGATCGACCCATCACAATGATGCCGTTGTGAGAATGAACTCAATTAAAATAAATGGACACCCCCTCACCTTATAAGCAAATTTGAGTGTCACTAAATTGGACGGATGAGAGGGGAATTGAACGTACCAAACCAAGATGAACATCATATTCATTAAAATGAGAGAATGGAAACCTCTCAAAATAGGATTATTTAATTTCAAGTGGATGTATGGGAGTTGATGCTTAATATAATAAGTAAATAAAACTTGAAGTTTTCATTAAATTGAGAGTTTTATATAGAAGACATTTTGACAATGCAAAATTTTAATTTTTGATTGCAAATCTCGTGTACAAGATCTAAATTATTAGTGTAGCGGACACCAAGTCATGAGCTCAGTGGTTGGTTGTAAAGGGGTGTTTATCTCATGTAGGTGGTCCGGGTTCAATTCTTGTTGAATTCGTTTGAGCGGCTCTGAGATATATATAACTTGGTGCTACTAAGTGAGCTTAGGCAGGCAAGAAAGTTGTAACAACCAACCAGCCCCGTACCCTAAACTGTGACAAATGCTTGACGCGCTAACAAAAAAACAATAAATAGTGGTCCTAACCACTATCAAATTTTTGATAATTCAAAAGTATTATGCAATTAAACATACACCACAAATAAATCAATAAAACAAGTCACCAAAAACAAATGCACATGTACAATGAAACAATGAATATATTAATGTGATACATATAATGCACTTGCGTATTTAAAACAAACCAAATACAATAGAATAGATAAACTCGGTTCAAACAAATAACATCAAACTATTACACATAACATCTATACTAATGAATTCTACAACACACAAAACTAATACGTGTTCTCTTAGAGTAGATACATAGAATCCTTTGCAATTGGGCAAAAGATTATCTACACAAGCAATGAAGGCATATACATCAATATACAGATGTAGAAATACTCAAATATGTCTTCAATACATGAAAGAACTTCAAGCACCACAATATGTTGCTATGTTATCGTTAATGACTTTGATTTGAGCCACTGGGATTTTCAACATACATTCCGTTGTGTCCTTCTTGATTCTTGACTTCCACACTGTCATCAGAGAATCAGTATACTCCCACACCGGAGGTTGACTTTCATCAACTTTCCAACGCAATCCTCTGGACGAATCCCACCTAGTGTAGCTCTCTTGAACATTTTGATCTCTGGATGTGGGCCGAAAATACTGAATGAATGCACAATTCGCCTGATCCGGGTTTGTGTTTGGATCACACAACGCACTTGCAATCCATACAGGTCTAGAATCACCATCCGCGGGCCGTATAGCAACAAAAGAGCCTTCAAAGACATCACGACCAACTCGGAAGGATTGCAATGGACGATCACACAACTCTCCAATGTACGCATCATCCTCCGCAAACTCCTCACGAAGCCCAACATCTTCAGCAGATTGATCCTTGACCCTTGCAGCAACACGAGTGGATGGCCAAAACCCAACTTTGAATGCAATGGACGGTTCAATAGGCTCCTCCAATGTTGCCCTCACAGCTCGCCAGTAGAAAACCAAATGTTCATAGCGTCTTCTATACTCTCCAGTTCTGTCTTCAGCGGACATTGTCTCCGAGTACTTGATAAATTCCAACAGGCCCTTCACAATGTTGTCCAAGCATCTCATCGCACGGTACATCACGGGCACCGGCTCCCCACGAGGCCACAAACTACGACCTTCTAAATCTTCCCTCCACAATTCAATTCCAGTGCAATCCTTTGGCAGCCAATCGAAATCTTGTACTTCATAACAGGGCAACTAGTGGAGTCTAGGAAGATCTTGAATTGTTGAGCTTTAGTGTGACCGACAAGAGTCTCATCTCCATCCCTTATGAAGCCTTCAATGAAACCTTTAACATCAGGCACCTCCTCTACAAGATGGGGAATAGTCAAAACAGATTCCACATCTATGAAAGATTTCAGGAGCAAAGGAATAGTAGGGAAGTTATCTTTCTTCAACAACATGCTCCACCTCCCAAACAGTGTGTCGATGACGTCGTGGGTGTGACCCACCAACATAAAATTTACATACACCTCATATAAGATTTTCTTGGCAACAAGAAGGGACCAAAAGCAGAACACATATTTGTTCTTATTGTCACCAGTGGCATTGTCCATCTCCACATTCATAATGGGAGGAAGTGGAGTTGCTCGAACGACAACTTCTGGAGCTGGCCGAAGAGATGATTTGCACATGTCAGCTCCTTGAAGGACACCATCAAAGATAGGAGCCCACTTAGACCCCACAAACAATTCCCTGGACGAGTATTTTGGAGGTAATTCGAGATCTCACAAGAGCTTTGCGAAAGAACCCACCGTGTAATTTGAATCGTGAGCGAAGTTATCAAGCCCGTAATGCGCATAGCAGACATCTCCATGACCATGTGCGATCATACCCGCAACGGATACTGGCAATTTAATCAAACCATCAAGCTCCTTACTCTTGTGAGAGAAGACAAGAGAAAAGCGGGTTTTGCATGATCCATTTTTTCGTGCATGATGGTCAAATATTCGTGCAGGTAAGAACTAGATTTGTACCGGTTTGCGTAATATAACTCTCTATGTGCTCGGGCAGCACACAAATGCACCTCGAGCTTCTTCACACACAGTAGAGCTTGTTGCGACCTTGTTGTGGCGCCACGCCTAAGAGAGTGCGATCTATCACATTTGGAGCAACGGGCGAAATTGTCTCCCGGCTTCTTTGCATCGTACTATGTAATGCTTAACCTACAAATCCTGCTCAAACTAGACGGGGAAACTTTTTGCAAACCAAATGACGCATTTGCAGCGTTGATCTCCGAGATGGCATTCTTCCATTTCCATGTGGCCGGAAGAATCATGGACACGACCTTCTCTCCAGATTTAAGAGTGCGAGTTCGGTGTGGCATATCATCTGCAGAGTTCTCCAAGATGCACCTCAAAGTGGCAATGGCCTGAGAGGTATGCTTTCGAGGTTTAAGCAAACTGGTGTTTCCATGCGCCTGTGCTTGAAGACCTTCAGTAGCGAACCGTTGGAACCGATGAAAAGTGGCTTCAGAGACTCCAACAATGTGCCTCCATGCAGGCATGCACATGTCAATACCCTCCACCATGGCGGCCCTCCTGCCATGGGCGTCACGATGAATCTGCCTGTGGACATCGAGCTTCATATGGAATTTGAACTGAAAGGAAGTGTTACAATACATACGCTCTCGCAAAGCGCGGATCTTCTCCCTAGGGAAAGGCTGAACATAGTTCTAAAGAACAACACTCATTGCTAGAAACAACGTTAATCTCCTGAGTTAGCAGACCTTTGGCTTTGATAGGGGTCTCATGTGGTGGGTTCTTCACAGTACTGGTATAACGTGTGCTACAGGACGATCCAGGCTAGGAAAGACTTGCTACACGACAGTTGTAATTGTATCGCAGGTCGTGGTCTTTGAGGCTAGCACCATTACAAAAGACATACTCAATCGGCCAAGCCCGGACAGAATATCTCCAATCATCTGGCACATTAGCGGTAGAGAGGCTCTTCGAGATCAGAACGGCCACATGAGTGTCTCCGAGTGCACCGTTGCAACCGAGAACAAGGTCGGAGCTTACACTATGACATATGCCTTCAGCCACAAGAGAGCCACCATCGCTGTATGGTGTTACGAACTTGGTAATCCAAAGCCTCCGTGGAATACCTTCGCAGTTGGGAATTTCTTGTGACTCTTTTGGCCGAGCATCAACGCCTTCACGAAAAGAGAAGTCATCAGAAATCATTGGAACGCTCTCCAAATCCATTCAACCACCTATATTATCAAACACATCAAACGTAGTACTCAGCAGTTCAATGGACAAACAATTCCATTCGACTCGAGTTGATACTCAAAAATCGTAGACTAGGAATCATCATATGTGATATGATGAAGTATTGTCTAACGTTTCAACTAAAGTCGAGTTGATTATCTGGAGAAAAACTCTGCCGTCAAGTTGTAGATTCCCAATCACCAAGGTATATCCATGTAGAAAAATTCATTCAACTCGAATCAAGTTGAATGTTCACGGATGGTGGATTTCAGTGCAATTACAGTAGGGCCATTTCAGAATTCAGTAAAATGCTAAGCATTCACTCTAAGATACAATCAACTCGACTCGAGTTGAATTGTTTGAACACTTCATAATTTCCCTGTATCAACAAATTTTAGGGTTTTCATCTTCCAAGACTATGAACTCGACTTGAGTTGATTTCCTTCATATGCAAATCAAGGATAGTTCATACAATCAATGTGTTGTTGCAATATCGCAGGATCAACCGATGAGCAATTCAACTTGAGTCAAGTTGAACTTAATTTGATTGACACCTTAAACTCACATCAAGTTGATTCTCAATCGACCTGGTTGAATGGCTTACTCAGTTAACTGTGAACATGTCTCTTTGCTTATCCGTTCAACTCGACTCTTTGCTTATCAGTTCAGTTCAATTCAACTCGAGTTGAATACTAAGAAATTGTTGACGGGGAATCGTCATATTTGATTTGATGTAGTATTGTCTAATGTTTCAACTCCAGTCGAGTTGATTATCTGGAGAGAAACTCTGCCGTCCAGTTGTAGATTCCCATTCACCAAGGATTAACCGAGTAGAAAAATTCATTCAACTCGAATCGAGTTGAAGATTTACAGATGGTGGCATTCAGTGAAATTACAGTAGGGTGATTTCAGAAATTAGTAAAATTAGCATTTACTCCAGGATACAATCAACTCGACTCGAGTTAAATTGTGTGAACACTTCATGATTTACCAGTATGAGTTATGTTTAGGGTTTTTAGCTTTTAAGACTTTCAACTCGACTGGAGTTGATTTTCTTCATGTGCAAATCAGGGATAATTCGTACAGTTAATGTGATGTCACTATATTGCAGGATCGACCGAGGAGCGATTCAACTCGAGTCGAGTTGAATGGCTGTGAGTAATTCAACTCGAGTCGAGTTAAATGGCTGTGAGTATTTCAAATCGAGTCGAGTTGAACACAACGTAATTGAGACCGTAATCAACATGGTTGAATGGCTTACCAAGTTAACAGTAGGCATGTCTCTTTGCCTATCCATTCAACTTGACTCAAGTTGAATTTCCCTCACGATCAATATGTTGAATCAGGTTATACTACCCGACTTCAACTCAACTCGAGTTGAATCCAATCGACGATTCCCCATAGACAGTAGAGATCCGTCCTTGTAATTATCTGTATACAGTTCTCCGTTGATAGTTCAAAGCCGGCCACGCAAGCAATTCAACTTGAGTCGAGTTGAATTCTCTTCAGAGAAAGTAGTGGCAATTCGAGTATCATTTCCAGGAATTTGCGGCGAAAAAGTCGGGTACAGGGAATCAACTCACATTCAATGCGACATCGTACCGCAGTTCTCAAATCAAAAATGCAAGTTCCATGTCTACAACTAAATACGTGAATCACTCAGAACCCTAACATGATAGTTTATTGCCTCAAAAGAATTGATCGAACGCAGAACAATAACATGCATGAAACCCAAAAACTAAAACCTTTGGCCACAAAATTATATCAGAATTTGGCGCAAAGCCACCTGGAACGCGTTGTTGTACCTCCAACTCACAAAGGAGTGAGCACTACTACTGCGCAGTCGAGAACACCTTCAACAACAACTATCTAGTGCTAATAACCTGATACTAAGCTCTCGCAAATCGCAAAGCAAGAACTGCTTGCAAAGCGATGCAAGCGCAACGAAGTTCGAATTGTGCAAGCGCGTAAGCATAAGACCGAATGGAAAAAAAGGTCCCCCCGGTTCCGCAAATGCAATTATAGGCGATTTGGCGGGAGAATCGTAGCGGGAATGGAATCGACTAGTTCAAATGGTCGATTTCAAATTTGTTGTTCACAGCCGGTGGCGAGGACTCCGGGGCCCTTTACAGTGAACATGCCTTTTTTGGAGGCTATTTTTTGACATGTGTGGGCAACTTTAGCCTGCTGTTTTTACAACGTCGAGGTAGGCGATAGTAATTGTCGAGATACTGCTGAAAATGTCCTGAAATGTGTTATTCGAAATTGTTTGACATTCGACATGTTCCTATGAAACGTACGACTAATTATGTTTCTATACATTTATTTACGATACCCTGTCCTATGTTCAGGTTTAACCCAGGAGACTCAAACAATCATTCGTGCATGGAAAAATTTCTTCAATTCCAACTGATGCCTGGATGATTTCCATCCAATTCTTTAGTTAAATTCTTTGCTCTGTAATGCCACCCTTTCAGATTTAATTCAAACTATTAAATTTATATTTAGCTATACCTTGAAGTGCCCACTACATAAGAAGTTTAATAATCGGTTCACCGCGTGCTGTATTTTAAATGTTATTGGTTGTCAAATTAAACTAAATGTAGCCTATGAAAATGAGTTTTGTTGCATTTGAGCCTAATATCTTATAAAATATAGCATGTGAAATATAGTTTATACTTCACTATCTAATTTTGGAAAAAATTCCAAATATGAGTGTTTCACTATAGCTACCAAGTCGACCGTTATCACAAAGATGCAGCAAACAATTCTAAATTTTGATGCACGTATGATATTAAGGAACTAAACTATTATTTGTTGTACTTTACATCTATAGCATAGAAAATGGAACTTATCAAATACATATTGTAATTAATATAAATTTATTTTACAATGAGTTAAAATTTAGCGCTAGCTGTATTTTATTAACCCAATTAAATAATTCACCAAGCGATTTAGGAGTTTAAAGGTAAACAAAAAATCCCACAAGTTGTAAATACTTTCAATAGGTAAAATCGTGATAATTTTAGATTTTTGCAAACATATGTATAATTAATAACGTTTACAAAATATAAAGTTCAGTGCGTGCTGTATTTTATTGCAACGCATCAATTAAAAGTTTATACCAAAGAAAATTCAAAATGTGAAGCCAAACAACGTGGAAGTTGAAAATATTTTTCATACTTTAAAACTTAGAGAGAATAAAGCCATGCAAGGTTCGTTGTGATATATAGTGGCTTCAAAATTTAAAATTTAACAGTCTGTAGCGTTGTTTTTTCAAACCAATGATAAAAATCTTTGCATATGTAATACAAATGTAGCGTTGTTGTACCAATTATAAAAATCTTTGCATGCATTTAATGTTAATATCGTTTGAAATGGACAATTTCAAAATGGTTCATCAATGCCCAAACACAAGAAGCTTATACCATTGAGTGCCAAAGTGCTTCACAAATTGAAAAAACTAAAGGATATATCTTGAGAAGATCTTTCTAACGTTTGCAGTGGTGCGCAAGGGAGTCAATAAATTTTAGTTGGTAAAGATTTTGCATTGAATAGTTTCTTTCTACATTAGTTTGTAATTCATGAAGTTATTGCTCACTAAAACTTGTATAAGAAATGCTAAATGATTTATTTCACATTTGTTAAATGCGGCTTTTGATGATTGCACAATAGGATTGGTTGTTTTCAAAAAAATTTAATGGCTTTCGATAGCTTAATGCAGCTTTAAATGATTGATTACTTCAGATGATTGCAAAATAGGATTGATTGTTCATTCATGCAATATCCTCTTGTTTATTGCAGGGTTTGCCGTCATGATTCATTAAAAAGATTCGAGAGCGTGTTGTTATTCTATATCAATCATCAATATGAACATCCTATGAGGGTAGGCATGACTGTCACTGGGACCTCTAAAAATAAGCAATGGACATAATGTCAAAGGAAGATAGCCGTGCACAGGTCTAAGTGAAGGAGGGGATACTTTGAGAATTTGAGGAATTTGAGAGTGTTCTATTGTACAAGAATAGCATGCATTATCTTTTTTTACAGTAAATGACCATTTTTATATTTTCTTAATTTGCAAATGTTTTTTTTTAGTGTTGAGATAATCATGGTCAGAATTGGACTTCATAATGGAAAATTTTCTGTCATGTCTTTAAAGCTGTAATACATCATTTGAACAATGTCGACGTTGCAACGAGACTGAGGTAGTGAAAAAAAAATCTGCAACGGTAATTTGGACAATGATTTTTCATTTGGATGGCATTATCCTCACTAATGTCATTATTAACATCAAACAATATTAAACGGTACTCCATACTTGTCTCAAACGTCTAATGCTTAATATCTCATATCTAATTGTATAATGTCTAATGTTTAATGTCTCAAAATTTAATGTTGTCATACATTTAACGTATTCATCGTACTTACAACTTGACTGTTCTCTCATTTCACTCCACAAAAAGTAGACCTCAAATTCCGATGAGTTTCAAATATTGAAATTATTTACAACTTGTAGAAATCGTGACCATACTTGTTTTTTAAATTGTTAAAGTGCTATACTTAGTAGGTAGTAACTTACTTACATTGATTTACACTTTACTCTCTTTTTATATAATATAAACGCATTTTTATATTATATATTTTACCCACTTATAATTAAAGCATTTAAATTCCAGTTGGCCGTGACATCACTAACGATACTAATGACATTTACGTCATTGATATTTCTATTAATTACATTTCATTTGAATGTTAATTTATTCAATAATATTAAATTAACAATTGTTGACAAATGTTGTTAAATATTCAGACTCCTTGCTTGAACTGATAGTAATACACACAGTCTCTACATTCTACAATTTCATTTTGTAAAACTTCTCTCACGACTAGAAAATTATCGTATTAAAAGATTAAACGAAAGCTTTAGTACAACTTTAAGGTTGTAATAAATCAAACAATGAACTCCTACACCCTAGAAGCAAATCTTAGGACATGTACTTCAGAATATATGTTTTATGTTATGAGTAATTTCTGGTGGATGAAAGTTGTCTAGTAACCTGCATCAGATTTGAACGACTTAAATTTTTCGTCGTCCAATATAAAGATGATGGCGCATTGTAGGGTTAATAGCTAATAGTGGAGGTCGGCACTTTTATGTCAAATAATTAAGAAAAGTTGAAACCGTGGATGTCCGCACTTATAAAAGTAATTATTAAGAAATTGGCTATAAATAGAAAATATTAAATGTTTACCAGCTACTAAGCACTTTTTTTTTTTTTTTTTTTTGGAGGCGTTGTTGGATATGTTTCAATCCAATTTTGTTTACTATTTTGTTCAGACAAGGTTTTATTTATTATTGGCATTTTGTTAAATTGATTTTTTTTTATTTCAACAATGTACTTAATAAAACTTAATTATTCATTGAGCATTTTTTGGAAGGATTATTTTCTGTCAACCCTGCCTTCCACGTACTGTATGTATATGCATATATATATATATATATATATATATATATATATATATATGCTTACATATGTACATACATATACTTCTATATACATGCATACATGCGTGTACCGTAGTACCATAGCAGGTTCGTCTTAAAATAATTCTAAAAATAAAAAACGTAAAAATTAGAAAATTTCGAAGACAAAAAAACGAAAATAGAATAAATTAGTTTTTGCAATATTTTGTTATTTCTAAGCTATTTAACGTCATTTTTTCTAATTTTTTGCTAAAAAATAAAAATTGAGAAATTTAGTTTTTGAGAGGCGAAACTTATTTTTTCAAAAAAAAAAATACTCGTTCGCCAGATCCGAACCTGTTATAGTGTTACGGTATATATACACATGTATATACACATGTGTATACACATGTATATACACGTGTATGTACACATGCATGAGTGTACACGGGCAGATCGGGCAGTAACAACGCAAGGTTGTCTCTTTCAATGAGCTAGGGTTTCCATTGTTTCTTATCATCGCTCTTCCCCAGCTCTTGCCTCCCGTCGTTGTATTGTCGCTCATCGCAGTTACTTGTTGCTCTCTCTTTGCTTGATGCTCCCTCTTTGCTCATTGCACTTTGCTCGTTGCCTAGTGATCTCATTTTTCGCTTCTCTGTGATGCTATGTGCGGCGCTCGTTTCTGCTTTCTAATGTTTTCTGTCATTTTGCTTGTTTCCCTCCAAGCAACCTAATTGTCGACTCAGGGAGAACCTCGGAAGGCGGTTTTTACGGCTATCGACTTGTGCGTACAAGCACTGCCGCTCCTAAGCATTGTCGCCCCCAAGCAGGAATGTGTTACGATTTCAGTGGCTTTAGGGTTTCGCAAACGCTTTAATGTCTTTTGTTGACAGCATGCAACGTCGGTGGCTTAGGATTGGTAGCTCACTCAGAAGCCAAGCACTAGCTAGCTCAAAAAGCTCAGGGCAGTTGAATCCCAATTTGATAGCTAATGAAGCACTGGATGAATATGGAGGCTTTGCTAGGGTGCTGAATACATGGAGTTTTGAGATAGTATTAGTCATTGTGTAGGTCTCATTTGCTCATGGTCCTTTTGCTAATGTTATCTGTTGTTTAGAGTTAAGGGCAGCAAAGTTGGAAGCTAGGCAAGTTGTGAAGTTGAAGTTCGAAGGTCAAAATTTGGAGATTTCGAGTTGGATCTTGAAGCTGCATTTTAGAGCGATTTAGGATGAAAAGAGGGGCTCTGTGTGCGTAAGGTAATTCTATACACCCATAATCTAGTATAGGAACTAAATCTGTTTTTCATTCTCTTGATCTTGAGTATATGAATTTCAGATTTTGTGTGAGTGGTAACGTTCATAAGTCTCTAAATCTTCAAATTCCAACACATGTATAGATCTAAGGTATGGAATGGCAAATGAAATTGCACCATTCTACTGAACCCTGCCAACTCAAAATGAGTATTACAAGAAGCACATTCAAAATCAAGAATTGAATACACACGATTGAACTTGAATTTGGAAAGGCAATTTGCATATTAATCTAGTGCGTCCAAATTGTGAAATCCAAGCACTCAAAACCATACAGATTAGGACTCGATTAGATCTGTAGTGCCAATGTTATGAAAGCATGAAATTGAATGAAGGAAGTTTTGGTTTGGAATTCCAATTAGGGTTTTTGAATCAAAGTAGGTCAGTTTTAGAATTGTGGGCATTGACACTTGTGGATTTTCACATGTACAGGTGCTAGGAAGGGGCTCAATCTATCCGTAATCGTGCACATCGCTTGATAATTTCTTCAAGCTTAGCAAAGAACCCCGCACATTATCATGGGTGAGTTCTATCATGCATTACAATTTGGTGTATGGCATTGTGTTTTCATTGTTTTGTATCGTGAAACATATGGCGAATTTGTTTTGACATTATAAGTTTCATTGCATGAAATATATACATTTGCAATGTGAATGTAGCTACAACATTACAATATGATTGTCATTTTTTTTTTCTGAACTCTAAAAACTTGTAAATTTGTAGTAAAACAGAAATACAACAAACTGTAAATTCAACTCGAGAACTATTCAACTCGACATCAATTCAACTCGAGGTTGACCTAAAAACCTCTATAAGCATCTCAAATTCAACTCGACTTGAGCTGAATGTATAGCTCAATAGCCTCAATAACATACCGAGTACATTCAACTCGATACGAATTGAATCCATTTTGAGAACCGGTGACAATGATTTCGATATAAATCATACGATAAGAGTTGAAATACGAAGAGGTCCACAGGTAGATAGAACAATTCAACTTGATTCGAGTTGAATTTCCTGCTTCAACAAAGAAATTGAAACAATAAACTAAGTACGTTCACAAAATTCAACTCGATCCGAGTAGAATTGCTTGTACACATCCATTAGAATAATACCATTCAACTCGAGTCGAGTTGAATATATTGCTAAGATCAACCAACATATACAAAATTTATCAAGAGCAGCAGGAAATCTTATACAAGCAAAGATAATAACAGTTATATTCTCGGAAACATTCAACTCGATTCGAGTTGAATACAACAAAAATGCCACAAGTGAGAATTTCTTCAATCAAACACATATGAAAACTAATCATCAGACAATTCAATTCGATTCGACTTAAATTAGTTAGTCCTTTGATGGCTTAGTCTTCTATTAGGATTTCTAGTACAAATGAGAGAAATATACAGCAATAGTAAACCACGAAAGTAAAATCAACTCGATTCGACTTGAATACACCGTTATATGACCCTTCCCTACCAATTCACACCATGCGAGTTAATGATTTACTCGACAGTATTTTTCACACATACTTGTGACCAGAACATATATAGAGTAGTTACAAACATATTAAACTCGATTTAAGTTGAAATCCAAGGATTATATTCAACAAAACCTATAGAGATGAAATCTTATACTCAGTCTACGTGGGTTCAGACGCAGAGAACCAACAAGCTCGGCTTCGTTGCCTTCTTCAAGCGGTACGTAACGCCGGAGGTTGATGGAGAAGAATTTGGCAATGAGGTCATATATGGCGAGTGCTCGGAGTTTCAGGACCCAGAGAATGTGGAGTGGTGGAGCCTTATTTTGGGTCCCACCGCAGAGAAGCTCGAACTTAACAACAAGTACAAAAATCATGAGCCCACTCTACCGGTCTCCCTATACGAGGAGGTCATGGATATCACCGCTGGTCCGAGAGGCTACGTGTGCGTCACATGCATCGTCAAGGATCCAAGCACTGACCTCGACTACCGATTCACGTACATCATGGAGCCGGAGAAGGTCCCCTTCAACATATCTCCACAAATTGGCAGCCTCAAGAACATTGATTACGAGAATCTCGCCAAGGATGTGGAGACTCATGCTGATACCTTTCGGTATAGGACTCCAATCGGTGACCAGCACCCTGCACATGTACTAGCACCACGTTTGAGGAATCTGCTGACTGCTATTGAGGTGTATTGGCTGAAATTTGAGGTCACCAGGAAAGCGATGCAGCCATTATGTTGAGCAAGGAGATTAGTAGCTAGGGTGGAAGTCAAGAATCCTTGCTCTTTTAAACCCCTGAGATTGGGACAAATGGAAACAGGAAACGGAAGCCCTCGGCATTGCAGATCACCAGGCAATCTGCTACCCCTAGAAACTTGAAAGCTGTCGACACTCAGAAGTCCCTTTTAGCAGACGAAGGGGAGACATCTCACCACAAAAATGCCAACATGGAATCAGCTTTGTCTGAAATTCTTGGTGATTACGACAAGAAGAAGATTGACTACAAAACCTCTATAGAGGTGTACGAGAACTATTGGTCGCAATGCACTGACTCGTATATATTCGGGATCGATAAGTCGTACGAGATTTCCATCGATCAGCTTCTGATTCCACCAGTAGAGCTGAGTGTTCGTAGTTTAGAGTAGAGAAAGGTGGACCAAGTAATGTACTTCCTTGTCGAGATGCCGGACAAGGATAAAAAACATACACTCTGCGCAATTCCGAAGGACCAAACATGGAAACCAAGCAGTTGGGAGGAAATTAAGAATAGTCAATTTTATATGATCAACGGCCAGCACAACCTGGAAGCATCAAAGCTTGTGAGAACCAAGCCTAACATAAGTGAGAAGGTCATAGAGAAATTTGAGAAGTGAGAATGCTTCATCGTGTGGAATGACGACAAGTAGATCCTGCGGAAAATTTTGGCCTACTATAAGAGGGTCAACCATTTCCAGAGTTTCAAGCGAACATGGGCCACAAACATTATAGGCGCTCGTGCGGTGTCGAAAAGCCTGAAATGCCCCACACCTGCAAAGGAGGCTACAGAGGTTGGTAGGGCCTTACCTTTACGCAGGACCAAGATGCAAATAGAAACAGCAGATAAGTACAATGTAATCATGCAGTTCAACTCAATTCGAGTTGAATGTGTACCATGTCTGTTGGTCGTAAGATCTTTTTATGTCATTTTCTAGAATGAATCCGTAATGCTGGGGATACGCAGACACATCACATAATTGTTCAACTCAAGTCGAGTTGTTTCATTCAACCAAGCATTCGTGTATTTGAATGTCACAGGAATTCATAGACGCGGTGAAACTCCGCTTTGCACTGATCGACATCAAGAAGGCCCAGAAAGCATTGAGCGGGAAGAAGCCAAAGAGCATGATCTGGCTATTCACAATGACCTTAAGATCATCACCGCGTCCGAGGAGGTGTACAGCCTATGGAGCGAACTCATTTCCACTCACTCCCAAGGGAACTAATGGATCCTGATTTGGGGAAGAAGTTTAGGGAATTGAGCAGTTGGAATCCGGAGAGGGATGGTGTTATGACCCGCGAGTTCTTCAAGTGGTTGAGGAACCTTAACAAAGCTTAACTAAAGAGGTTTGCCGAGCACTTGCTCCAAAAGGAAGGAGTCATACCCTAAAGTGACAATGAAGAAGATCACCGGTGTGCACCTGAATTGTTACAGCGCCAAGGACAGGCTGGAGTGATGCAAGAGGAAGACAATTGTGACGAGGCAGATACACAACATGAGACCACAATCCGCCCTTTACAGCTCCAGCGGTGAGTTCAAGAAGGACAGCTGGAAGCGTTTCAAGACCCAATACAGAATTACTAAAGCCGCACTCAATGTCTTGTTATCTGCTCCGGGAGATGAATACTTCACCGCTGCAAACCTTCCTTACAACAAGAACAAGACTATTGGAGATATGTCTCCCTATGCATCTGAATTCTTCAAAGTGTTTCTCGCCAACAAGGGGAAGTTTTAGATTCCAAAGGGAAATGAAAACTTCAGGCCCTACAATTTGGACAAGGATATGCTAGCCCCATAGAACTCAGACGCATGGGACAAGACAACCTCCCAGAGGATAAAGGTAGCGATCATGGACTTCAGAAATCTTACTAGTGCGCTTGAACAGGCTGGCTCGTCCAATAACTCGCCTTATTTTTACAATGTGCTCTCTGTGCTTTCCGAGATCGATGGTCCCTGTGTCACGGATCTCCCCGTGTGGATATGGATCAATGGTGACAGAGAGGCACAAGCAAAAAATTTGCCTCACCTTCAGGCATCTGAATATGGTGATAAGTACATGCTTGAGTTTGCAGATTATATTCTGGCGAAATATGAGCGGCTAGAAGATCATTCCGCCAGTAGGAAACGTGCACACACGAATGTGCAGATAATCTTTATGTTCAAGAAGGGCCTGAAGCTGAGGCTCAAGCACCTGCCAAAATATTTCAAGGCTCCATTCACTCCGGTATTCACCACACCATGTGGTTACAACGAGTTGGAGTATCGTATTTACAAGACGGAGCTACAAATGGAATTCTACCTGCAATTATTAGACCTGTTTTGCAAGGAACGGGACGCAGAGCTCACAGTGTTTGATGGTGGCAAACTTTTATGTGCTACCTGGGTGCTCACCGAACCCCTTCATTCAACTCGAGTCGAGTTAAACAGTTTTTGTTTCTACATCTTGATTAATGATTAAACTCGAGTCGAGTTAAACACTACCTGCTTCACTGACAGTGGCGTGATTCAACTCGAGTCGAGTTAAATGGATCCCGTATTACTGTACGTTTAGGATTTTTCAACAAGAGTAGAGTTCAAGTCATTTGATTGATTGTGTAGTGTACATCCTTTCAACTCGATTCGAGTTTAACTGTCCAAGGAGTGAATGAGATCTCATTATGACTTTTGTTCTTCAATTCACTATTTCCTAATGTAGTGTTGTTTTCATAATCCAGATGAAATACATCATCGGCTCTAGCAGCAAGAATAATGCCTTCTCAGACCTATCTGAGAAGGTCTTAAACTTGGACCGGAGGGATTTCCAAGCCGGATACATTATTGATGAGATAATACATCCAAAGGTAGATGACAAGGAAGCCTCCTCATCCGGCAAGGAAAAGAGGCCACGACAGTCTTATCAAGGCAACCATGGCGCACACATCTCTAGGCCCATTAAACTTGATGATTCCAATGAAGATGAAGACATGGACCCGCCAGCATCACAAAATCCTATCACGCCCCGTACCGGTCATGGATCATGTTTGCAGCCAAATGTGAGTGAAGACACTCACATGTCGTCTGATTCGTCAATGCCAGATCCCTCTCCCATTTCCAAACCTGGAAAGAAGAAACGGAAGGAAGAGCCAGCTATTGAGCTTGCTAGTGCACTATTCGAACGCCCTTCAGACAAAATGATCCAGATGAAGGAGCGTCAGAACCAGCGTATGATGGATATGCTCGAAAGGGAACAGCTCGAAAGGGAGCGAATGCACAAGTGGAACACAATAATTGAGAAGATCCCTAGCATGGTAAGGACATTGGTTGCAGAAGTTGGCCCCAAACCGTTGCAAATGCTCGATCCGGCGCATGGTTAGGGCGGACAACTCCTAATTTCAAATTGCCCGGCGAACTCCTCCGACAGTGGAGCTGCCACTCGTCAGTCTCCATCTGCCAGGGTTGGTCCTGAGACTTCAAGTGTGTCACATGCCCCACCATCTAACAGCGGACAGCAGGATCAAGGGGAAGAACAATCTGAGAATAACCCGAGAATAACCAAATACAGGTCTGGAATCAGACGTCGACATTTCTGGTGATGCGATGGAACTCGAGGCGTCAGATGTGCCACCAAGTTCATCTTCATGATCATGTTTTCATTTAACTCGACTCGATTTGAACTTCACTTCCAGTAGCACGGGGATCCCCAGCATCAAGATATAGGAGTTTTGTTAGTGCATATCTAAAGTAGGACATGACAACATTGTTAAAACAATTATGCTGTACACTTTGTAAATGCTACTCCTTTTTTGTAAATGTGGCTTATTTTTACCGAGAGTGAAATATAAGGCTGCTTCTTATATTTTTTTTTATTGCACTTTCGCATCGCGCAAGCTCTGCCAAAGTTCTGAGTATCGCATGCGTAAATCCATCACCTGCTGCATCCTCGAAGCATGTGAGTAGTCCACAGCCTCTACCTGCTATCGATCAAGTCCCAGGACCGGAGTCCGCCGTCGTGATTGAACGTGATCGCCTAGCATCTCCTTATCCTATTGAGTCAAGTGATTGTGAGGCCATGCGTATGGACAACAAGAGTGACTCAGACATTCCTGACGCTGCACTCCTCGAGGTCCACATTCCACTTCCATCCATCGTCGTTGCCTCTAATCCGTCATCGATGACCACTCAATCAGAGAAGCCTGTAAGTCATTCTGTTCAAGACAAACGATTTTGTTTCTTTGGGCGATTCTGCGTTTGATTTTGGATCTCGGTTGGAATTTCGTATTCTTTTTTGCAATGACTTGGGTCAGTCTAAAAATGTGATAGTGCAGTCCTTAACTGTCAGCACATTTGTCTCTCCCCCTTCTGAATAAGGGACCAATGTATCGCAGAATCAAGTAGGTGCAGCAATGGAGCCTGTCGATCATTCGTTTCTATCCAGGGTGGTAAGTAGGTGGCTCAATGTCATCATGGATCTCAATGGTGTTCTTTGTGTCTGTCTGGAATGGAGACACATGGTGAAGGACCAAGTGTACAATGAGATCTCGCATCTACATTCTTCCGTTCTACCCGCGGCGGTTGGTCCCAAGGCCATCTATGTTCGTCCGCACTGACTTGAGTTCCTTCGTGAGTTATCGCTTGTCGCATATGTCTCCGTATGGAGTTCCATGGTGACTACCACAGCGAAGTTGATTTGCAATTACTTATTCAAGGGTCTACAGGCCCCGTTGCATATACTAGGGCAGGACTCCTGCAATGTTATTAAGTATCGTGGATCGCGGAATAAATTGTCCAATTCTGAAAGTGAAGGGAACCAACAAGGACTTGTTCTTCAAACCATTGGACAAACTATTTGAACCCCAGAATTTGAAGTTTAGTTCTTCAAACACCATCATAGTTGATGATAGCCATGAGAAGCACCTCCTTAATGAACCCGAGAATGTTGTTTTGCCCATGTTGTAGTCGCAACATCATGCTTCTGATAGATGCTTGGTTGACGAGCTCCTCCCTTGGATCCAACGGCTGCATCAATGCCGGGGTCAGGGCTTGCTGTCCTTCCGCAGGGAAGATAACATTACGCGTCGGATGCTCATTGAGGAAA
Organism: Pohlia nutans; assembly: GCA_022496805.1. Classification (NCBI taxonomy): domain Eukaryota; kingdom Viridiplantae; phylum Streptophyta; class Bryopsida; order Bryales; family Mniaceae; genus Pohlia; species Pohlia nutans. Next base: position 2,442,597 of record CM040106.1, on the reverse strand, counting down.
CCGATACACAAGAATATGATGAACTCATGAACGCCATAGAGAACTCGAAGTCTCTAACGTCGAATCAGTCAAGTCGTCGATGATGGTTTTAGTAGTTCTATTTTGGCTGCTTGCATTGCAGTGTTAATCATAGCATCATACGTGAGTATTGTCTCATTTACAACTCTCTTGGTTTAGATTTGTATGTTTCATATTCACTTCTGCCTCCATTTAACTCAAGTCAAGCTAATTTGACTTTGTTCGTAATTTGTGTTGCCTATTCATATCTAGCTTCATTTAACTCGAGTGGAGCTGATTTGACATTAGCAAAATAACTCTATTCTTGTTGAGGTCTCCTCTGAAATCTCTTCGTATTCAGGTGTTGCGTTCTTTTTTGGATATGGACAATGATTTTGATTACCGTTGCGCTGCTTCTGCTGATTCAATTTTTGACTACGGACAATACGCAATTTTGCAGAGTGGATTGGGGTATATCATGTACTCTGCAGCTACTGTGCAATCAACAATGGACTTTTCCATCAAGCCAATCAATGATGGTGTTGTAGATAGCCCCCCCAACGGTGGTAAAAGACCACGACCTGTGAGTTCGCCTTCACCATTGAAATCACGAACCTTGACTTCTTCGCCGAATAACCGATCAAATGTTGTTGGACCGCCTCAGAGGAAGCTTTAGGATGATTCTGAGATGAAAGAGGATCTCATTATGATAGAGGTACGCGTGAAGTTAACTACTCATTCATTTGTTGTATCTCATGCTCTTATTGTGATGAGATATTAACATATACTCATACATATGTTACTTGGATGTAGTCTGCGGGTGGAGCATCCAAGTTGAAAACGATTGTATCTGACTCCGGAGCTGTGAATCCTATACCCTGTAGCGCATCTTCCCCTTTGAAGTTTCTGTCGTTGCCACGCCCTCGGACATCTTCAAAACCTAACCGGCAATCTACAAAACCTAACGGGCAATCAACAGACCCGCCTCCACTACCCTAGCCCATGTTGATGTGCCTCCTCGTGCACCCTTGCGTACATGGCACCTTTTATTGAATGAGGGTCTTCGACAGACTCAATCACACGACGGATTTCTGCCCAGAAGGAGCTCCGATCTTATTTGGGATGCGTAGGAGCGAAGGTAGTTGAAGCTCCAAATGCAAGAGATTGCGCAACAACGATCTTCGAAGGATACCGGCTATAGTCGTGGTCCTGAGATGTTGAACGCATTAGCTGAACTTAAGAGTCGATCACATTCATGATTCCGCTAGGCATTCTATTTGTGATTACTATACAGACTTACTAAGACATAGAGGAGACAGATTATGCGGCAGTACAAGAATAGTCGAGGTCTTCAGATTTTGAAGGCATTAGCAGAGCTCAAGAGTAGATCATATGTTTGAAGGTATCCTGTAGTGATGTACAGAACTGTAGTTTAGTTGTGTATTTTGTACCAAAATGCTATTTTACTGTAGCTCCTACTGATAATGTAAAGCAATAATATCTTAAAAATTGTCTACTGATCTATGTTGTTTCTATAAATAAATATATATTACGTTACATTTCTGTGGCCTGTACCATAATTCTCTTGCAAATTAACTTTTTCACTCTATTTCAATTGCATATTCGAATCAATTTCATGGATATTGTGACACATCAGAACTCTCATTTTTAGAGTATACTCTCAATTTAATGAATATAATGTTGATGTGTGACTGTAGGTCCTCCACCGATGTTTATGAGGACTGTTGTATTATTGAAGACACCTCCCAAAGCGTGTGCTATGGCTTCAATATTCAAATCAACCTTATCTAGGTCAAGGAACTAACGGCTTGAATCCGGGAAGTCCTTGGCAATAATTACACTCGTCATTGGAAATGGAACTCGATCACCAAAGTAGTGCTTAAATCTTGTGTATAGCAGAAACTCAAGATTTCTCATTGGTTGCACACAGATAGATAACGGACACAACATCATGCACAAGTAACCCTTGATGTTTTGCTCGTCAAGTCAAGTAGTTGTGGATATTAAGGAATCCCTCCTCGTTTGCGATGAAAACTCCTAGGTTATGGGCCACGCAAGAATTGCCCTCTCTGCTTTCCATGGTGCTAAGCAACGTGTTTAGATACGGAGATTCCACATCCAAAGGTTCAAATCCCTCTCTATCAACGAAGGGACAGACTATAACAACTTTCCCCTCATGCCCTCTCCATGATTTTATGTCCACATCGTAAAGGACGTTGCGAATCGTTCCTATACCCTTTGCCAAATGTCTAAGGAGGTAGTCTTCAGACAACAAATCCTCACGGCTCTCACTGACCGTCACATCCACCGTAGCACCTTCATGGGCAGCCCAAATATCCTTCAGTAGCTGTGGGCAATCCTCTCGGTCAGTGGCCTTGTTAACTTTTTGTCCACGGGCATAGAAAAAGTGTTTTCTAACATCAGTTCTAATCAGTCGACTATGCCACAAATTTGGATCCGCTTCCATCATTTTGAGAATCTGAGCAAGCTTGTCGTACTCCTCATCCTTGTATGGTACGTGAATTGGCTCCTTGCTTGGGAGAGGATGATGTCATTCAAAAACATCAGCTCGTTCTTCAGCAATCAGATCTCTTTCACATGAGACGTTGCATCTTTCAAGCTCTCCATCAAAGCTTTGTGGTACATTGCCTAACTTGACTTCAGAGAGATTTTTTTGGATTTTACCCTCTTTGCAAGGTCAAGTATCTTGGACCCCCCCAATCCGTACAATGGCTGAAAATCAGCGTGCGTGAAGGGACCAGCCTTCTTATTTGTACATATGACGGCAAGATCACTTGAGATTGCATACAGTGTCCCCTCCCCAAAGTTTGTCTTAAATGAAGGGTATTTGCCAAAACAATCCAGAAGATGGCTCTTCAACCAACTGTCTTGAATATGCAACCATACATGAAACTCGTTGTCGTCCACGTGTAGCAAGGGGATCTTAGGGGCATCCTCGCTCTGGCCAACGGATTTTACTTTGAACACGGGTTTCGTTAAAAGTGCAATTCAATATGTAAAAGTGCACATGAACAATTTTTTGAAAATTTATAAATTTCATTGAAAATATGATCATTTTATAATTATCCTAGTAAGAAAAATATCACCATGAGGGGTGTGGCATGTGCGTCACCCCTTAAGATAGGCAAAATATTGTTATAAGGGTTGTGGCATGTGCCTCACCCCTTAAGATTTATGAAAATGTATCTGAAAAGACTCTAGCCAAAGTACAATAGTATTGCTTATACATACCAAAATTTGTGATTAAAATATTCCAAAATTATTCCAAAATATAGTGCACATTTCAAGAGGCACTTTTAGCAAAACCCTTGTTTTTGGTCGTGGCCATTATTGACACCAACGCATTGACGAATTGCTGCAAGAATATCATCCCTATTAGCCAAATGTCAAAAGTGTTGTAGAATACCAACTTAAAAAAGAGCACGGCGTTTTCTATCGGATGATTCTTCGATACAATATTCACATATGACCACTACAATAGTGGACTGCAACTATCCAATGGCAACCGGGATCCGAATCATACCAAGTGGGATTCTAAATATATTTGCCCGTGCAATGCCGACTGTGGTGAGTCCATTTCCTTCCATTTGATGCGGGTCGTGCTTAGCTACCCGAGGAAAGTCAATTCGATGTGGTTACTAGCGATGTTCTTTTTCAGCACCCTTGAAAAATGCATTAGGGTGTTGTATCTCTCAGGCGGTGCCCAAACATGGGTGAACTTGAACTGGACAGTTGCTAAAGAATCAGCCTCAAGAGGCAGTGCTCCGCTATGAGTTGCTTGTGAGTGTCTACGCTATACTGCCCACCGATTATGTAGAAACTCGTCTCTGCCGTGATCTCATGCCTCTGTAGAGCCAAATCATAAAAGGTAGCCGGTGGTTTATGAACTTCGCTTTCAATTGGTAGCAAGTACAGGTGTTGTCTCCCCATCTAGAATGACGGCATAAGCCGCTTCTGTGTCGCCAATGCCTCTACCCGTTCTCGAAGAACTAGTCTATATACAATTTTCCCCGGAGGTGCCTTGTGCAATTTACCGATGTCTACTAGCACCTCTTTATCGGAGTTGGATTGGAAAGGAATTCCGCCAAATATGAACACGGGGTTAAACAAAGTCCCATACAACTTTCAGATGGCCAGTTGTTTCTCCACGCTCAGCAATTCTCAATTGTTGTAATTTAGGTTTACAGCATCAGCCAGCGTCAGCAGGACAAATCAATGCCTCTTCTTCTTTTCGGACTCCTTCCTCGGCTTGGCGACATCTAATTTTGCACCCCTCAGGGCTTTTGCCTTCCTTTTCATTGGGGGTGTCTTGGGTGTTGGAGCAATAACCCACACCATTGCCAGAGCTGCCTATCAATTTCATTCATGCTGCTACTCAGAGCCTGCCACAGCCTATGCACAGTAGATGCAGAAGGCGACGACTTCTGAACAAGGAACCCATGGTCCTGACCACCCACACACAATCTTCTTGTCAATGTCTTTGATGACAAAAGAAGACCGTATGTGGGAGACTCATCGCCCCACCTAGCACCTTCATTTGAGTGTAGCAGATAAAGCATGATTCCATGGTCTTAGGCCCAACCTTCAGGGGATAAATTCAACCAGCGACCAGAATATGGTCGTGTGAGCATATAGGGGTTAATGCATTTTTGAAACCAAGAATATTGTCTATAAAATGGTCGTTAGAGCATATAGGGGTTAATGCATATTTGAAACTAAAAATATTGTCTGTAGGAATAGCGATGGCAACCTTTTCCAATCTATTTGATAATGGATTTCTTGCAGACATTGAAACATCAGAAGGCACATATCCAACTACAAAATCCTGGGTCTTCCAATGAAAGAGCCCATCAACTATCTCAAACAAGCAACCCCACCCACATGGTAATTTCGAAACTAGACTCCGCCACACATTAGGTGTCAGACCCCATTCTAAATCTTCAGAGAATGCATACAAGGTACTTCCCCTTGAATTGTGCAAGACCCATACTCTGAAGATTAAGATGTTTGGTTCTTCTCCTTCAGAGGTGAACGACGGGCGTGAAGATTGAGAAGCTAAGGCCATGCTCATTCTTCACACAACCTCAAAGGGAGTCACACCTTCATGGAGAATGTCTAGGAGAGGTTACACTACAGTAATGGGAAACAGGAAGCATCGCAGCACGTGGTTAGAAATTAGACCAACCACGGTCATCTGCCCTCCATCCATCTGCATTATCCAAAGTGTAATTACATTTGTGCAAAGTGCCTAACCATGACAAGGACAAGAACCTCATTGGAAATTTGATAAGTGTGTGCATGTAGATTTACAGAACTTACAAAAAAAAATTGGGGCTGGAAATGGAATAATGTCCCTCCAACTTATACACGTCTCATAAACCCCATTTGCATGTTCAGGCATGGATTACTTGGGGAAGATCAAAGAAATTAAACGGATTATGCTTAAGACCAGAGGGCGAAATTTACACTCCACAATGATAAAAGATGTTCCATGAAAAATTCAAGACCGATATGTTGCCTCTGCATATACCTCAGGATAGTACAGTCTTTAATAATCAGCTTGTACAATTTTTATAATGCAGAAGAGTAATCATACAAGAAAAGACAACCCTACACTGCCAGAACATTGCAGGTAAGCATAAGTTCCTGGTGCATGCCACCTCATGAATTTAGAACTACTTAACACATCTGGACAAAACAAGGTAGATTTGTGTAATTTATCTTGAGAATTGAAGACATCAAGAAATAAAAACCTTACTTCATTGCGTCCTATTTGCGAGCCTCCACCTTTTTGGCGTCCTTAGCTGAGCACCAAACACACTACATGAGAACTGGAAGTACTTTAAAAAGCAAGAATTACCATATTAAACTTCTAGAGTCATTGGCCAACCGAAGAGCATATAAAACAGTATTTGGGAAAAAAATCTATAGATCAATTCCAAATAAAAATTACAAAAATCAAGTTTGATGATGACACATGTCTCTGCAGGGACACGAAACTAACGGCTGCATAGAAAAGCAAAGGCTGCATGTGGAAATATAGAAAAAAAGGTTGAAACCCACCAGCCTTCTCCTCCTCCCGCTTCTTAGCAGCCTCCAACCGTTGCTGTCTAATCGTTGCCAAACGCTCTGCAGAAACCCAATTCCAGTGAGTAAATTTTGCACTCTGCATGGGAGTGAGTTTTCCCCAGAAGAAGTTAATTGCTATCCATCAACTATCCTATCCATTAATGTGTTGCGCCTTGTAGAAATACTCACCTAAATCTTTCTTTGATTGCTCAGTCTTGCCTTGTTCCTGCAATTTCAAGTAGCGTTCATGGGCTTTTTGTTTCTCGAGCTCCTCCCTGCGGGAAAATTCAAAACACCGTTTATAAAGAGTCCATGCTTCCAAGCACAAATGCAAATCAAATAACAACATTTAGTTGCTAAAAAGAGTTTAGGGATGATTGACAAGGCATCCAAGCATGGCACTAAACAATAGGTTACATGAACTACCGAACAGAGAAATCGAGTTCAGCAACAAATACTTCACGGTAGATTACTATTCATAAGTAGACTTATTTATGAGAATCATAAGACCTAATGCTTAAAGTAAGTCTTCTCTGCCATACTTCACCTAGCAATCTGATGAGCGAAATCGGAAAACCAAAAGAGAATCCAGACAACTGTAGAAATCACAGCAGCAGAAATAAAGCGCGGAAATATAAGTAAGATACGTCAATGAACTACCTCTCTCGCCTTGAAAGCTCAGCTGGTCTGTCCATCTGCAAAATTGTGCGCCGTGTTTTAATCTTATAAAAACACAACACTCTTTAAAGGACTAATAAAGATCGTAAGGTTTCAGAAAACGACTGGCCAAAAAAAATTACGAACATCACCAACAGACGTCATGTAGCAGCGGGGAAAGGCACAACCATATCAAAAGAGAGACAGAGGTACGGGCGTACATCAACGTCCTTAGTTTTCACAGTCCGGGCTTTAACAAGATTAGGATTATCGATTTGAATCACTCCTTGAGTACCCTTCTTCTTCTGAATGAGACAAAAACATAATGTCAAGGTACAATCACCTCAGCCGGCACTAAGAACCCTAAAAGATCCAAATTTAGGCAAAATCAACTGTAGCTATTTTTCGCAAAAAATATTGCACGATGCTTAATGATTACAGATGAACTACTTTTAAACGAAAGTACGTTACACTCTCTAAAAGCATATTTCAATTTAAAAACTTGAATCACTCACCAAGGATTCCTCCTCCTCGGACTCCCCCCCAGACTCCTCTTCTGACTCCTCTTCCTCGGGATTCTGTCACAGCACATACAATAAACAGGCTCCACCACTTCAACTCATAGAAACCCCACACGAAAAGTAACTGAAGAGGAAGTACCAGGCTAACTTCCAGTTTAACCCCGTTTCCGACGAGCTACAAGTATCCTGTTATCTCAATGAAGCAAAAGTCGCGTAACATACCCTCTTAAAACTTCGAGGCTTGGTAGAGGTGCCAGCCGCTGTAGACCCAACAAAAATAGCAATAAAGTATATCAGTGAAAGCCTCAACATATTTGTAGCCAAACACTACTACCGTGACAGGAAAACCGCAGTAAACTCGTTGAGACAACGGTTAGGCCCACAAAACATACCCATCTCCTCCGGCGTGGAGAAGTGGCGCCGCCCGGTAGGCTTGCCCTTAAATTTCCCTCGTCCCGCACCTCCCCCCATAGTGACAAGCTTGCAGACTCTCCTTGATGAGAGAACAGAAGTTCAAGCAAACGCGCCTCGCAGACAACGCAGAAGATGGGCAGTAAAATAAACGGTGTGGTAGAAAGATAAACCAGGAACCCTAGTATCTCCGCGAAGCTCGACACCTCGCACTTTCGAGGCCTTCGAGGATGCTGCACCCAGGCGCGGTGAGTGCACCAAGGTGGGTCGCCGGCAGGGACGACGCTGGCCCTCCGATTGGACTGCAGGATCTAATGGGCAGCGTCGCGACCCTCGTCACCCAGGCTCCTCGGGTTTCAGGAAAGGCTCGTGGGATCTCAGCCCTTGATCTCCATCGACGGCCTCCATTAAGCTGGGCGAGATGGCCCTACTAAGCAATGTGAAGACCCTACCATTTCCGAGCAGGGCTTATTTAGAAACATAGATTATGAGCTGTCCCAGGCCCTTTAAATGACAAGCTGGGTCCAGGCCCTTTAACCCCTTAACGTACCCATCCTTTGAACGCAAGTAGATGTTAGCCTGAAAAATAGATTTTAGCATGACTCAAATGTACAATAAGTGTACATGAAAGGACCATTGCATGCATGAAATCTACCCAACAAATTTGACATATTTGCAATTGAAGGCCTCTCCAATATTATGGACCTCTCCCCATCACAAGAGATTTACTCTTATTGGTAGAGAACTTAATAGGCTTGCGAAGGTGACTTGGATGAAAGTCATCCCACATTGCATGAAAAAGTTACAGGACTTTGAATCCGTTCATGATCCAGTTTCTGGACGCTGTGACGTTTAGGGGTTAATGGGTATTTCTGTATTCATATTAGTTACAAGCTTGTCGGTAAAGCACCTTCTTTGTTCAGAAAAGTGGCTTTCGTTTCTTATAACATATGTATACACAAAACTAATAGTGAACCTAAATCCAACACACTTGAATCACTATCCTACTTGAACTCTTTGATTGTTACCTTAACCCCTAAACGTTTTCACCCTTTTCAAATTTGGTAGTTTTCCAAAGATGCATTATAAAATACATTTAAGAGGAATATTTTCATCTTGATGAATGAATAAAAGTTGTACATTATGAAATTTTGAATCTATCTATACGGTTAGATTTGCAATTGTTATTAACAATTTTTGTGTATAAATTTTCAAAGCTCTTTTGTAATATGATTACAAATAAGATATTGACAATCTAAGGATGAATTTTTTTGGGATGGGCTAAAATGTAATACTTTAAGTGTAGTGATTTGCAAGGCCATTTTAGGACACATAAAAGATTTTCATGAATATTTTTTGGTACCAACGTTCTTATATGAAGTTTTTGAACCACTCTATAGTTTAAATTTTTTTCATTTGAGTAGGTTTTGAAATAGAACTTTAACTCTTATGTGTTTATAGGAGAATTTGAGCAACCTTTTTCAACTCTAAAACATTATGATGTTGCAATCTATGTCATCAAATGACTTCAAATTCAATTCTTGTCATCCACAACATGTACACTCCATATTGTAATGTTGAGTTTTCTATTCCTCACTAACATTTAGACACATGACACTTCAAAAGCAATGATGATTTTAAACCAAAAAAGTTCAGGACGGTTAGGAGCTGACATATGATACATCTTTTGATCATACGGATTGGAAAATATACTCGAGAATATACTTCACTTGAAGATTTACACTATTGAGAAATATGAAATTCAAATGTTGAACATATACAGAGGTTTGGAAGGATGCTTCAATCATGCATTTCATTTAATTTCTCCACTTCATTTTTTAAACTACTTGAAAGTATATATATTTCTTTCTACCTTGTATATAATTTGAGATTTGTAATCTCAATCATATATATATTTTTTGAATGTTTATCTTATTTACATGATAAAACTTGTAAATTTTAAAAATACCTTCCAATTGTATTGAAATTTTTGTCATATGTGTACAATGTTGATGACTATCTATGAAAATTTATAAATCATAGAATATGATATTTCAAGTGCGCAAATTGTAGTGCTATGACGTTTACAAAGCATGTAAGGATTTTTAGAGATTAAAACCCTAGAGTTAATTTTGGATGTATAACAAATTCACATATAGGGAGGCACGTACAGCTATGGCATCTATTAGTAGTCTAAAATTCTAGGTGATAAACCAAATTCCAAGTCAAACCAAGTATACCAATTATTGCCATTACTTTGAGACACACTAATTATTTACTGAAGGCCATACGAAAGGCAAATAATTTTATGTATAGAAATAAGTTGCTCTGTTATCAAAAATGACTTTATTCCATAAATTTCTTTCACAAATTGTAAATCCATAGGTGATGTGGAACCATGCCAAATACAATGAAACACTACACTAAATAGGTAGATTAGTATTGGATAATTATAAGATTTAAAAGTAAGGTTAAAATTCACGTTGACATGATTCTAATGAGCTATTAGGATCTCATTTTGGAGCTTTCTATTTACCACAAATGTTAAATATATGTCAACGTATATAATATCTCCATCAAACCTATAAGGGTTAAACCCTAACCGCCCAACCATGCATATTATGCATGCTGTATGGATTTGAACTTTGATTTCTCATCCATCATGCACTTTCTGCAGTGTGGATTTTTCACTAAAACTTTTATAGAAAGTTAGCTTCGTGCATGTGTGATCCGATTAGAAAGGGGACAATTTGTGAAAATTTTATGCCTCATTTCATCTTGTAGTGTTCCACCCAAAATTTTGAAGATTTTAGTCTAAAAGTGCTTTTGAAAAAGTCGAATAGTAAAATTAAACAACCAAAAATCTCCAAAAATCACTACACTTAAAGTATTACATTTTAGCCCATCCCAAAAAAATTCATCCTTAGATTGTCAATATCTTATTTGTAATCATATTACAAAAGAGCTTTGAAAATTTATACACAAAAATTGGTAATAACAATTGCAAATCTAACCGTATAGATAGATTCAAAATCTCATAATGTACAACTTTTATTCATTCATCAAGTTGAAAATATTCCTATTAAATGTATTTTATAATGCATCTTTAGAAAACTACCAAATTTGAAAAGGGTGAGAACGTTTAGGGGTTAAGGTAACAATCAAAGAGTTCAAGTAGGATAGTGATTCAAGAGTGTTGGATTTAGGTTCACTATTAGTTTTGTGTATACATATGTTACGAGATATGTTATAAGAAACGAAAGCCACTTTTCTGAACAAAAAAGGTGTTTTACCGACAAGCGCGTAACTAATATGAATACAGAAATACCCATTAAAGGGCCTGGGACCTAGCTTGTCATTTAAAGGGCCTGGGACAGCTCATAATCTATGTTTCTAAATAAGCCCTGCTCGGAAATGGTAGGGTCTTCACATTGCTTAGTAGGACCATCTCGCCCAGCTTAATGGAGACCGTCGATGGAGATCAAGGGCTGAGATCCCACGAGCCCTTCCTGAAACCCGAGGAGCCTGGGTGACGAGGATCAGCACCCCCGCCCTTCACGTTAGCTCCCCTGCCCTTCCCGTCAGCTCGAGGGCAGCTCCCGCGTCACTGAGGCGCACGTTGCAGCCTCGGCCGGCTCGCGCAATCTGAGCCCCTCATTCATTAAGCTTGATCCTGCGGTTGTGGAGATCTTACGTGGCGGTCGATGTCGGGGATGGACAAGGTAGTGCACGGGTCCCCAAGCGCGGGCGTCGCAGCAGGTTGGCTTTTCCTATTGATGGCTGTCAGAATTAATTGATGTCAGAATCCATTGGGAGGGGCTCATCATGGGAACGCGACTTGGTAGGGGCACATGCACACTCGGTTTGCAGAGTCTCTGCTCGCCCAGGCAACTAACTGTAAGCAAAGTCTTTTAAGTATTTGAAGAGCTAATCTAAAGTAATGGAGACATTGCATGTATTTTTTCGCATTTTTGAGAGTTGATTTCAATGCTTTTTTTTAGTTCTTTTAAGAATATTCTTTTTGAACAATATAGTGGACACCAAAATGAAGAAAGAAGCGTAATGGAATTCTTTAAGAGCTCAAATTGACATTTTTATTTCACTGCTACAAAGTAGCTTATTAACCCCTAATCGTCGGCACCCCTCTGCAAATTTAACAGTTTTGCTTAGATACATCATAAAATGCAACGCAGAGGGATATTTTGAGTTTGATGTATGAATAAAAGTTGTGCATTATCAATTTTAGATTTTAATCATATAGTTAAATTTGGGATTGTTGTCACCAATATTTTTGTATAAAATTTGAAATTTGAAATTGAACTGAAAATTGAAATTGATTACAAATAAGATATTAATAATTTGTACATGAATTTTTTTCTAATAAGTTGAAATGTAATAGTCTAAATGTAGTGATGTTTGGTGATTTTTTGGTAGGTTGATATTATACATAGTTGAATTTTTAAAAACACTTTTACACTAAAATCTTCGATTTTTTTTGTAAATCACTACAACATAAGATGAGGCATGGAAATTTCACAAATTATCCCCTTTCTAATTGGATCACACATGCATGAAGCTAACTATCTATAAAAGATATAGTAAAAAATCCTCACTGCAAAAAGTCAATGACGGATGAGATACCTATATCATCATGCATTCAACTCTATACATCATGCATTCTTTTGCATGGTTAAACAAAAGACTTTATTTTAAAAAACATGCCTACAAAACAATCAACAAATTCAAAATTCATCAATTGTAGAACAAAGCATCAAAGAGCTCTATAGAATTTGATACGATTGATTTAAAATACCATCAAAGTACATAGATATGAACTTTGGTCCTCTTTCGAGGCCGGCGTGAATAAAGTGTTTATTCGTCTTGACAATGAGCCAGTGCCCACTGGACAAAGGTCCATTGGTACAAGACTACTCACCTCTTTTGAGAATAGACACTTTAGTGACCAGAGATAAATAGTAGTAATACTAGTAAAATTCATTAGTTGGAACTAGCGCGGGTATAAATTGGTGTTTGTTTTGCTAGTGATCGCCAAGTCATGGTTCCAAGGTTGGTTGGAGAAGGGCGTTTATGTTACAATTGTACGGTCCGGGTTCGATTCCCGTTGAGTTTGTCTGAGCGTTTATTGTGATATACGTGATTTGGTGCTGCTAGTGATTTAATCATAGGCAAGAAAGTTTGTACCAACCAACCGGCCCTGTCCCATCTACCTGAGACAAGTGTGTACTTTGAGCTAAAAAATAAAAAATACAAAAGAAATAAGTAGTGGTCTTCACCATTACCCTCCTTTTGTTTGATAGTTTTGTTTTATTCAGTAGGGTGATGGTATGGTTGGGGTACCCAAAAAAGCTGTCTTCGGGACAGTTGCATTATGTGTTGGTGTGTCAAACAAACATATTTTTTAATTTTAATAAAGTAAGACTTTATTAAATGTGATTTTACTTTTCTGCAGTTATAACGTATCAAGGAAAAGAATTTGATTACAATCAAAGATTTTTAAGTAATTTTATTTGATTTTTTAGTTGAAAAAGTAAGTTATGTCCCAATTACCTAGAATCCCTGAATTCAAGCAAATGGAATATCAAAAAAAAAAATTAATATTATTTTTGAATATGACCTCCATCTAATTGTGTAGAGTACAAAATAATTTATTTTATCATTAAAAAAATTAATGAATTGTGCACTATGTAGCTTGCAAATCCCAAAATTCAGCATTTTTTTACACATCTATGAATGGATCTAAAAAAATTAATTTTTTTAATATAAACTCTTTGAACATATACATTTTGATTCCATTGAGGTGCAGGATTTTTTTTTTCATTTTAGGGTCTTTTTACTTGATCAAAATGAGCAAATTAGGCAAACTTTGGAGGTTTTAAACAAAAATAACCTAATTAGTGTGTCCAAAAAGTGATACCCCAAGCTTATTATTGCCCAGTAATCTATTGGAAGTGGTTGGTTATTTTCTATTTTTCTTTTATGTAGAATAATTGATCCGGCATGATGTATAGCAATGGTATTTATTTCTTTGAATGTGTGTTTAATGGCAATTTCTGGTAGTTTAAATTTTGTTTCAAGCAGTTTAATTGAGAGGATATGTGTTGTGCCTCTAGCTCCTGCCGTGATGACTATGAGTGGATCAACTTTCCAACCTAAGTTAAAATTGTTGTCAATAAGTGGTTGGTATTTCTGATTTTTGATATTTATTGTTTCTTGTGGGAATCTATCATTGCAATATGTAAATTCAATAAATTGGATTGTGAAGTTGTCTGATGGATGTGATGGTGGGTCATTTTTGTATGGGAGTCCTTTTATGCAAAGGATGTCTGGTTTGAATCTAGCGTTGCAATGGCATCTTTGTTGTTCACATAAGCATGGTAGTAGCCATGGAGGTACTCTGTTTTCTTGGGGGTTGTTGTTGAATGTTCCTGCGTTCATAAAGGTGTAACATCTACATTTTTGTGATGAAAGGATTAATTTCCTTAGTTCCCATACTGCTTTGTTATGTCTTTTGACTGTAATAGCGTGAATGTGGTGATGGCTGCATTTTAGAAGTACGTGTAGCCATGTGTCTGCCTCTGCAGAGTTACAGATGGAACATGTCACTATAAGAAACCCGAGTTTTTTGTGATGTTCTGAAAAACTGCGTCGTGTTTTTCTCCTGTCTTCATGTTAGTCGCTTGTGTCTCGGCGAACGTAACGATGTCCACGCGGTCCTTTGCTACAGTGGCAAATATAGCCTGTCGGTCCACCCATGTGTACCTCAAAACGCAAAGATTTTGGCAGAAACGTGCCCGTTCCGTAGGACGTCTCGCATGACATCTTGGGAGACGCAGAACTGTCACGTCGGCAAGGCAATCCGGTTTCACCGAGGGTAAGTTTGGAAAAGTTACTAGCGTGTGAGGTAGAATGCAGACCGGCTGTAAAAGAAACAGCAGAATGGGTAGCGGTTTACAAGAGTAAAAGAAAAAAATGCATCCTCTTATTAAATACTCTTTAATTTTTTCCCGTTATGATGTAATTTTATAATACCACAACATTTAGAATAATCATTTTATTTTCATTATTTTGCACTCTCTGAATTTGTCATCTATCAATTTCGTATAATATTATTAAATAATAATATTTTAATGATATTATTTTAATATATTAATATTACTGAATATTTTAATCATAAAATAAAATAAAATAATATTAAAAAATATTATTTATTATATTAAATTGATTTATGTATATTAAAATATTAAAATAGTATTATTTTAATATTAAAATATTGTTAAAAAGTCGTTGTTGCCAAAAATAGACTTTTATAAAATACTGTGATTTTTTAGAATTTATGATACCACATATACGTGGACATATTATTAATTTTAGAATTTACAGCTCTTCATCTACATGGCAACCAAAATTCCACGTCGGACAAACTCACATGTATACTATTCACGATGATGACATTAACGTCCACATGTTTCGGTGGACATCCTCTGGTATGTCCGCGATGACGTCAAGGAAACGCAACGATGTTCCTAGCATAAACTTCTACGGTGTGTCTGCAGACGTCTCAAACGGTGTCTCTGTAGACATCTTTGAAGACATCCGAAACGACATCAGAGAGAACGTCCATATGCATTCATATCTCACTCGATGTGCGAGGTGTCTCAGATGTCATCCGTGATGGCGCGCTCCGAATGTGTGCTATGACATCTCGGCATACATTTGTAAGTTGTTGGTGACATGTCCGCGATGACATCCGCGACGATCGGGCCCGTGTCTCCAACATTGTATTTATGGATGTACAGAGGGATGTTCCATCGAACATCTGCGACAACTTTCCTAACAATGCAGGCTGTCTTGGCACAGACGTCCACTGTGACACGGTAGAGGTCGTGGCGGACGTCGGGGATGACAGCGCACGATCACATACGGCACAGAGCAGCACGTTGTAGAGATCGTCCATTGGAACGCTTTGATGTCTCATGGAACGCAGCAGTATATCTGAGGCTGAGACGTCCTTTATGCTTCTGCAGAGCTCACAAAGAGTGTCTCTCTAAACATCTGTGAGAATGCATCGGAGACGGCATAAGAGACCTGAGGATGGACGAATGTCTCAAGAGAACTATGCATGTGTTCTCTCAGAGGTCATCTGTGCTGGTGCGCTTCATACGTGTGCTGGGACATCCCGGCGTACATCCGGTTGTTGTTGGTGACATGGGGACGATGATATCCGCGATAGACGGGGTTGCGTCTCCATAGAAACGTTTGCGCGGGATGTCTGCAGTGATGTCCCAGCTTACATCGCCGCAGACATCCGGCATGCACGTGTGCGCGTTTGCTGAGACGTCCGTTGCGACACGGTAGAGGACATAGCCAACATCCATAATGACATGGCACAACACATCTGTCACAATCGGAGACATCAAACAGAACATCCACCGGAACGCTCGGTCGTCTCACTCAACATACATGGATGTCTTTATCTGAAACGCCCGAGATGCTTCTGCAGACATCCTGTACGGTGACTCTCCGGACATCCGTGAAGACATTGAATGCCAGAGGCGAAATCATGTCCAAGCACGCATGTCTCAGATGAAGTACAAGATGTCTGAGAGGTCCTCCGTGACGGCGTGCTCCAAACGCCTCGTCGGACATTCCACTGGGCATGAGCATGTTTTTGATGACATGTTAGCGATGATGTCCGCAGAGACGGGACCCGCGTCTCCATCAGTGTGTGCAGGGATGTCTATACGGATGTTCCATCAAACATCGCCGCATACATCCACCATGTATCAGGGCGTCTTCGGAGAGACGCCCAATGTGACACTTTAGAGGACGTCACTCACGTCCGCGATGACATTGCTCAAGCACATAAGTCACACTGCAGGACATCTCCAACAACGTCCCTCGTGACTGCTAAACGTATCCCTGAACATAGCTCTACGTCTCCAGCTTAAACGTCCGGGATGTTGTTACAGACATCACAGTGGGTGTCTCTGTAGACATCTGTATGACATCATGCGCGACGTAAGAGAGAACATCCGAGCACGATTGTCTCAGTTGATGTCCGCGATGTCTCAGAGGTCATCCGTGACGCGCGCTCCGGACGTGTCGTGTGACATCATCATGTTCATGCGCATGTTGTAGAAGACGTCTCAGTGGTGATAACCACAACAAGCGGACACTGATGAAGGCCGCAGTAATACTAGGCGAATACCACTACTCCTCCACTGTTTCCTTCCACGGAGACACATCGTCCTCTCATACATCTTCTGCACCATACGTTGCGGATCCTTTTTTGTTTAATCACCCCAATCCACTCCGGGATGAAGGTCCTTTGCATACGGACTGGATGTCTGGCCTTTTCTAAGATCGTATGTATCCATTTTGCCATCCACATATCCATAGTCGTCAACACTGATGACTTGTCGCTTGTGCTTCACGTACGTCATTGCGTCCCAATTATTCGACGACATGTGACCCGTCACATCGTTGTACTTGCACCTCCTGAAACTTCGATATCAGAAAGCGCCTTTCTAGGCTCAGACCACGTATCACACAAATCATGCAAATCCCTTTTTCTTGAATATTTAATCCAAAAAATTATGGTTTCAAAATGACCAATTCGATTGATCATGTTCTGAGAAATGTGATTCGGATGGTGTACAAAATTTGCATTCTGTACATAATCTGTAAAGACATCCTCTAGCGATGTTACCTAGTCTAAATAGAAGTTGCCAAAAATGTCGAGGGAATATCTTAGAAAGCAACTGTCAACGAAGTATTGCCGCCGTAGAACCTTTACATTAACCTTGCACTATAAAAAACCAGCGTTTTTGGTGATATCTTCAGTCATGTCGACATGTCTTTCCAATTATGGGTTTAGGTTTAGGAAACCAGCCCCATCGTCGTATCTGTAGCCTACGAAATGTTAGCAATGACATCCGCAACCAGGGAGCCCACGCCTCAAAGGGTGTTTTTAAGGATGTTGTCAACACTGCTCCCAGCTTGCATCGCCACAGACAACCGCCATGCACCGGTGCGTGTTTGCTGAGACGTCCATTGCGACACGGAAGATGACATAGACGCCGTCCCCAATGACATGGCCATGTTCATACATCGTAATTGAATACATCAGCCACAACATCCACCGTAACGGTTTGACGTCTCACTCAATATATATAGTTGGATGTTTTCATCTGAAACGTCCGAGACGCGTCTACAGAAGTCAGAAACAGTGTCTCTCCGGACATCCTGAAAGACATCCGACTTGACATAGGAGACATCGTGCGAGCACTAATGTAATTGTTGATGTACTCGATGTCTAAAAGGTCATCTGTGACGGCTGAAAGAACCTCTAGTGAGACATAGGACGCGCCATAGGACACAACGGACAAGCACGTCTGTCTTAGTCGATGTACGCAATGTCTCAGCGGTCACAACACAGACGTTCACGGATGTCACAGACGATGTACGCAATGTTTTCTGAGAGGTCCTTGGCGACATGGTTTAGGACATACATGACGTCCGGGATGACCTATCACGAGCATATACGTCACACTTGGAGACGTCACAAAGAACATCCAAAAGAATGCGAGTACGTCTTTCTGAACACAAGTTCATTAGAAAATGTCTATATCAAGATGCTGTGTGTTGTCCATGTGGTTGAAGTTTTCCACGCAAAATCTGTACCTGTCACATTCAATGTTGGCGACTCGCACATTACTTGAGGATTTAATCTATGAAAATGACGAACATGGTATGGTTCACTATATTGTCGGAATTCAGAGTTGTGAATTATCATGCCTTTTGGTGCACACTGTGCATTTCATTGAAAGAAATAACTTTTAATCCCCTTTAAAAAATATTTAGAAATATTACAATGACAAATGAAGTGTACTAACTTTTAAAGTTATGTATTTATCAATGATAGAAATAAATCTGAGTTTGTCTAAATGATTTAATTTGGAAGATTTTGAGTATAAAAACTCCCGTTCTACTACCACTTTGAACAATATAGTTAAACTTTGAATGCAAATATAGTTCATTTTTGGTTCTATATTTGAGAATATGAAAATACTCCCACTTGAAATTTTCTATTATGAAGGAATTTAAAAAACAAAATCCATCAAAAAATTATTTTAGAAATAGTCAGAGAACAATTTTCAGCAACACATATTTTAAAATTAGAATTTCAATAATTTGGAAAAACTTGGAAAAATGTGGAACATATTTCTCTTCACATATTTGTAAATTGGAAAAATTTATAGCTGAAAATTCCGTCCACAACCTTCTTTTCTCTTTCATAATTTCCATGTGGACTTTTGCACTAGAAAAAGGCACTAATGATTTACATAAAGAACAATTTGGACTACATGTTTGTTATTTTTGACCTTTTTTTTTAATATTGGTATAAGACATCACTTAGTTGTAGTAGTTCAATTTTTTTTACTTCTACCATCAATTTCTATTTATGAAGTTCTAAAAGATCAAGAAGAGGAGCAAAGTTTTTCATTTTGACAAACAAGTTGACGAACCATACCATGCAAACATCCATACTAATCGTTGAACTTTCATCATGTTCATTACAATGTTTTAAAAAAAAAACCTTACGTACTTTCAAAAACTTCATATTTCTTAATATACTTAAAAGCATTTAGACACAAGTGTAAGATGTTTTATTTGTCTAAAAATAAAATTGTGCTTATATCAGATTTTATTTAATTATAGACTTGTAAAAAATTCTTTTTAAATTTTTTTAGACAAGTAAAACAATTTTAGAAAAACAAAACATCTCAGTAATATGAAGTCTTTAAGTGTATTTGAGTGCAATATGAATTCAAAAATTACAGTCATTACCCAACATTGGAATGTTTGGAAGGACATCAATGATGACATCTACCTGTCCATGAAGATGTCTAAGATGACGTCCATGAAGACGTCTAAGATGACGTCATCATGTCCCAACAAACATCGACTGGGATGACTTTCATCGAGTTCACTGGATGAACAGAGGCGGCTAGGGTTAGCTGCCGCAGCCATAGTTAGATCATGAGACCTTTAAGAGGAATTAGAGGCTGCATAAAGCTCATTTTTGCCTTCATTTATCCAAGAAGTTAGAGTTTAGAGTGTAGAGGTTTTCAAAAGTGTTGCCATCTATTATTAAAGTGATTGTTTCCTTTTTTCTCTCTAAGTGGACACAAGTGAGGATGCTACGTGGCTTTGGAAGCGTGGCGGCAAGGTCAAAGACGGAAGGGGGGGCAATTTGATGAAGAAACTAGTGTTAGTAGATTTCAAAGGCATCTTGTATGACACTATGAAGAAGGTGTTGTTGTGGAAGAAACTCTAAAACTTCTAGTATTTGATTTGTTGTGGAAGAAACCCTAAAACTTGTAGTATCCTAATGACTTAGGTATCCTAGTATATGCAACGCTAAAGACTTGAATCCCAGACACAACTGGAAAGGGCGGTCGCGACTTGCAAATTAGCGGTTTTTCAACCGGGTGTATGCAGGTATGGCCTTCATGTTCGTAGCATGCACCATATTTTTACATCATAGATGTCACTAGAGATGTCATTAGCAATGTTACTAGATATATCATCGGACATGGTACCAAAGATGTCATCAGAGATGTCACTATAGATGCCACCAGAGATGTCACCATAGATGTTTGGGTTGGATGTCTGCACCTGAGCTCCTGAGCTCCTGAGCACCTGAGCTCCTAATTCTACAGCCCTGTGTTCTATGTGCAATGGTGATGAAGAATGTGATTGGGACAGCAAGCCATTGCAAGCATTTGTGGATGTTGTGGAGCTTGCTACTATGTGCCTTCTCGCACCTTTACATACTGCGCCAATTACTGTTATGCAGACATTAGCAACACAAAGGTATTGTCCGTGACGTCCCACACAGCGTCGAAAAACACCAGAGTCGTCCACTCGGACATCCGTTATGACATGTGGCAGATTTAAATACAACACAATGTTTTGAACTGACGAGGATTTATCATGTTTTGGAATTGGACATCACGTCACTTGATAGTTGCTTTTGTGTGCTTTACTACTGTAATGTCTTGGTATATATATAGGACTTTAGAAGTACTGATTGAATGGAATATGTTGTGCTCGCAGATTTGGAGATGAAGGAGGGGGCTTAGAGGAGGGAGATGCAGCTGTAGGGTTAACACCTGTACCGGTGTATACTGTCATCGTCCGTGTAATGATTATGAAGTGTAATACTTTGAAGTTCTAAATTGCGTGTATGTCATATTGTATGATATATGTCATATTATGTCATATATGTGAGGCAACAATATATTCCACAGTATACATAGACATTGTATAGAAAGAGTCCCTAAACATGCTATCATTTTCCAAATGCAGGTAGGCACCCCAACAAGAGCGGAGGCCGCCAAGAAGAAATGACAATTGGAGCGTGCAAGGATTTGGGTGAGTTATTGCAGCTAAAACCCCTGTAATCATAAGTACATGCTGGTGACCCACTGCATGAGAGATTAACGGTGGCGTACAACACGGATGTTTTGGAAGACGTCCGTTAAATCACGTAGACGTCTCTAGAAGCGTCAAAGACATCTGTTAGAACATCCCCAAAAACTTTTTGGCACATGATGTAGCTTGTATACTACAGTGTCAGGCATCCAGAACATTGACATAGATTTGGATTAGGGTTACGCTGATATGAACGGGTGGACTAAAATTGATTGAGAAATGTTTGTCCCGCGAACGTGAAATAATGCAATCCTATTTGGTTGTGTATCACTTTTTTAACCGCATGCACTGTTGGCATGTCAAACAAGTGCAGCAATGGACCAGTGCGGAAAGGTATGAAGGTCATAGGGGAGCACCGACAACAAGCGAGGACATTGGATCGAGTGAAAGACGTGAGTGCGTAGTATAGGGATGTTGTCGGTTGACGTATCAGTAGATGTGCATTTTGCGCTATATGAGGTCACAAATAATATTGTTATGACTTTTGAACATTGATTTTACAATGTGTTATAGATATGCAATGCGAAAACGTATACGTGATACATGGCATGGGGATGTTATCTAGGACGACTGTGTGATCATTATGATGTCTTCTAAAACAATTCTTAAGTGACATGGGGATGTTTTATGAGAGGACTGTGTAATGACAATGATGTCCATGTAAGACGTGGTACATGACATGGGGACATTTAGTCGGACGACTGGGTGATCATGATGATGTCTCTTATAATTATTGTGCAGTGACAAGGGGATGTTTTCTGGGACGTCTGTGTGATGAAGCTCATAACCTTGTAAGATCTGTTACATGACGTGGGGATGTATTCTTGGACGTCTGGGTTATCAAGATGACGTCATTCATAATGCTTGATACGTGACATGCGGATGTTTTGTGAGATGACTACGTGTCAAGGTTTATGTCTAAGTTCTGACATATATAAGACGTGGGGATGTTCTCTTGGACGTCTGTGCCGCCTTGATAATGTCTTTCATAACACGTATCACTTGACTTGCGGATGTTTTGAGCAACGACTACGTCTCATCGCTGACGAATCTGTAGCACGTCGGATGTGACGCGAAGATGTTTGATGAGACGACTTCAAAAGATATGATGATGTCTCGCTAAACATTCACAATTTCTCAGTGGACGTTCCTCATGACGTCTTGGAGAACCTTGGGACGTCTACGTAGAAACGTCCGCTCGGCTACTTTTGTCATCAGATACAAGGCACTGATGTTTCTTATAGCGTGGTCACATTCTCGGAAACACCGTCAATTACAAAATGTGAGAAGTCCATGTCTCAGGAGATGTGACGTCAGATGCGCTGACATCCCTGGAGACATGTGCGATGACACACCCACTCCCCACGTGCAGGGGACGAGGACGTACTTGAGGACATGCCCATGTCAACAGTAACGTTGTCCGCCACATGGCGATGTCTTACAATACGAACATGAAGACACAGTACGCGACGACCCGTGACATCGGCGCCAACATCTCGCCGTCAGCGCGTGATGTCTCGCGAAACACAGTCGTGTCCGCAGGGACGTCCTAGTGAACGTGGCTGTAGAATGAATACCATACAGACTTCTGTTGACGTAGCACGCCACGTCAGCATTTCCCGCCTCCCGTCAGATTTTCCCGGGTCCACGTCAGATTTTCCCGCCTCCACGTCATCAATTGGCGGGCCTGTGTCCCATTCTACATCACCACACGTTTGGATGAAGTTCATCTCCATGCGGCACTGCCCAAAATTGTGCCGTTGATGTGGCGTCAACGTGGCACTGACGTGGCACCATTTTCTGCCACTAAAAATGACCAAAAACATTTGGATGTCCATGCGTTCGCTGAGACGTGATGGGACGTTTTTTCGTGTTACACGCGTTACTGCGTCCGGTCAGTGTAAACGGGGATGTCTTGATGACACCGGCAACATCTTTTTGAACATTACAAAAAACACGGGTTTCTTATAGTGTGTGATTGAGGGGAATCTTACTCTACCAAAGAATAGTTGTTTTCTAGCATTACCCACGTATTGGCCGGTACGAAGTTTTAATGTAATTGTTTTTTTGTGAGTCAGTGATTGTGGGATTGGACCAAAATGCATTTGATAATTCGTTATCGACGTTTGGGTTCATGGTCCATTTGCTAATGTTGGGAAATTCGATTGCCATTTCTTCAAGGTTATTTTCTTCATCGTATTTGGTTAGGTATGTTTGGAGACATCTGAAGGGGCCTTTATTTGGTCGTTTTATAGGTCCTGGCCATATATCTTTTTAAAAATAGAATGGTGTTGTATGTGCAAATTTGTATGAACTTGTGGCTCTAAAGTATTCTTTTCGAGCTCCCATTTTTGCAAGTTTATCCGCTTGTTCGTTGCCTTCAATGTTGATATGTGCTTTGACTTTGTGGAATGTGGTGGGTTGAGTACGAGTTTTTAGCATTTCTGCCATGTCTATTAGTATGGTTTTGTCCCGCATGATTGTTGTGCATGGTTGGGTGTTTACTATGAGTGTTTAGATTGTATAGGCAATTGAGGCAATCTGTAAATATATGTGCCGGTTCGTCTGGGAATTTAGTAGTGACTAGACTAAGTGTTCTATGGATAGCCATTAGTTCTGCTCGGAAACATGTTTGTAGGCCTGGTAGTCTTGCTGATATTTGCATGTTAACTTTTGTAGAGTTGTATATTCCGTACCCAACTTTTTCTTTTTTCCAGTGTCCGTCTAGGGCTTGTTCAGGAGGTATGAAGGATCCATTGGTATAGTAGCTATGTTGCGGTTGGAATTTAGGTGTAGTGTTTGTCACAAAGCTTGGTAGAGGTGGCGTGTTTAAATTGGTTGGATTGATGGAGGGTGGGTATATGAGTTTGTTCCATTTTTAATTTTTATTGACCGGTGTGTTGTGGGGAGTGCATGGAGCATCTTGTATGTGGTATTGTGGAATTTGTAGGTTTTCAATTGCTGTTTTAATTGTATTTATTTGGTATGGTGTACCAATGTTGTGATCTTGGTGATGAATGCATAGGACGCGGATTGCAAGAGGTTCTGTCTTAGGTTTTTGGAGTTCTTGAGGGATTGTTGGTTCTTCATATGTGATGGAATTTGCGGCGAAGTGGGCAATTATATGGGGGTCTGAAAAGGGCCCCATGTGTGGGGAGAAGTTTTGGTACCAATTTGTATCTGGTATTACCAATATAGTGATGGCATTTGGGTCGGTTTTGGCTGCCAATCGTGCCCAGTGGATTGCTTGTTGGGCTGTTTCTTCATTATGTGGGTGGGCATAGCCTATGCCTTTCCATTTGTATTGGAAGGCGGTACCGAGTGATCCAAAGACTATATCTCTTGCAGACGGAGAGTAAAATTCTGAAATTTGTGTGGAACATGTTATTGGTGAAGAGAAGTATGAGTGGGAGATATTAAAGGAAGTAGTAATGGAGTCAAAAATACTTGTAGGTAGAGTATGTTGTGCTGCTTTTAGTGGGTCTTTTCTAGGGATTTTATGGTTGTATCTTTGATAGAGCCATATTACTTCTTTTTCAAATGATTGTGTTTGCGGTAGTAGGCTGTGTGAGCTATAAATTGCTTTTTTATATTGTTGCCATAGCCATTTTAGTCTAGTGGTTGGTATAGTGATAAGGTGTCTACCGGTATCTTCATATAGGTGGGTTTCTTCATTATTTATTTGTATGGTATTCATCGTAATTGGAAATAATGTCCTTTTCTGGGTTACATTCTTATTTGTGTATGTGTGTAAGAGGGGTGGATGTGGATGGAGGGATGAATCTTGCATCTCTGCTTTGTTCAGGAGTGAAGTGTGTGTTAATAATTTTTTTGTAGTGATTATTGTTGTAGTTTTGTGTAGTATTCTGTTAGTAGTTTAGTGTTGTGTGCAATGGTTGTTGGGTGGTTGAAGGGGAAGAGTTCTCTTTGTGGCATTCATTTGTTGTACGTAACGTTGTGTTGGAGAGTCCATTGACATAGGTTTGTGTTATATTTTTTTGTTATTTTATATTTATCTTTTGTGGAATTTGTTTTGAGGTCTAGTATTATGTTGATGGGAAATCTTAGAGGGTTGTTTTTGATGTTAGGGGGTGGGTTTGGGTGGAGGTATTGTTGTGGTGCTGGGGGTTGAGGTAGGTTATCTGGTGCTCTTGGTAATAGGTTTTGGTTGTTTGAGATGAATCTCGGTTAAACGTCCGGGCGGGTGGGTGTCTTGCACATTGGTTCGGGCAATTTGGTGTGCAACTTGGGTAGCAGAACAGTTGTTCACATTAAGAGAAAAATGGGGTCCGAAAGGGGCCCCGTAAGGCAGCCCGTGTTAGGTGAACCGGCTGCCCAAACTCCCCTCTGCTGGTACCAGCGGCGGTCCAAAACGCTGCCCACAGAGTTATTGCACTACCCTTACGATGTCGGAATGGAGTCGCGTGGCGTGGAGGCCAGCTTGCTGGCGCCGACGTGGCCATGGTGTTTGGCCACCGACCGGAGAAGAGCTTTTACTGCTCTGCACAGCCTTCAATCCGGAGCGATCGTTGCCAACGGTTTTCCAAGCGGGCCGATGGAAGTTTGTTGGCACAACGGCTTCACGGTGGAGTGCGGCCGGCGCCTACGCCGTTCCCTACCTAGGAATCGCAGCCATCAAGGATCGTGCGTACAATTTGGCGTCTCCACAACGGCTGGCCCAAATTACGGTGAATTCTTGCCAAATTCATGAAACACACGGGCGCCCCAGGTTGAGGGTAGAAGCACGAATTTTCATTTTCGTGCCAGCAGCATCCACTGGTTCCAACGGCTTAGGAGGTCCGGCCAACAAGCGGACGTCGGTGGTTCTGCCTCCGACATCGTCAGACTCATGCAAAGGTAAGTTGCCACAGCCAATAGCTAGTTTCTCGATGGCAATCGGGGATTGTGAATTTTGCAACCATCGATATCAGAGCTTGTTGGCACAACGGCATCCTCCGACTTTCGCAAATCCCACGCCCAGGGCTTTCCATATCGGTTTTAGGAATTATGGCGCTTGGGTAGATACAAGGGAGTTTCTAAAACTCCTACCTCGATGGACACGATGCATGCTGTAAGCGGCATTTATTCCACCGTCCTAGGGTAGAAATTGTGGAAGGGGAGATTTGTCCAGCAATGATGATTAGGGTTTTGGGCTACTTGGTGACAGCAATTGGGTTTAGGGTAATTGGAAACCACATCAAGGTTTGTCTACATAGCATCATGACCGTTCAGTAGCCTTGGGAGATTCAATCACTGCTTTTGATTTTTGGGTTCTCGATGGCAGCAAGGCTTGCACCTAGTGCTTCGTATGTTCCCCAAGTTTTGCCTGATGCGTGCTATGCACCAATTATTAGGCGAGGTTCTCTGCGATCTGAACCGCCGTGTCCAACAACGTTTCCAGCACGAAGGGCAGCCGGGGATACAAACATTGACTTGTGGACCGATGGTAGCATTTACCCAGTTGATCCAGTAACGGGGAAGCCACCTCCATTCAGAACTCTTAAGGAATGCCTCCATTTCATATGCCATGGAAAGCTGGGCCTGTATGGTTATATATGCAGATTGGAGCTGGGCCCCTAAGGAGGTCGACACCGAAGTGTGTTGGAAATGCGATGTAGACTGCTGCAAGAGGAATTGATTGAGGGCAAAGGCGAAGCTGCTGTCAGCATCGAATGGCTGGACCGTTGCAGAGACTTAGTTAATACATGCATAGAATTGCGGGCTGAATTGCAGGCTATACGCAAGGAGATGGTGAACAAAGAGAAAACTTATAACATGAGGGTGCAGCATCTAAAATTTGAGGTGCACCATTGGCAACACCAATCAGAGCGCCTCCAGCAAAGCGCCAGTGTAATGAAAGACACGCCTATGGGAATGCGACGTAGGGCTCGATTGCTTAGAGAGATTCATGAGTTGAATCCTGGTACAGGTGGTGCAAAACGTAGAGTGAAGCTCATCAAAAGAGTGTTGCAACCACATCTTGTGCAAACTATCAATGACCGCAAACGGGTCGAGCGTGGGAGCCAACGACTTCATTGGGATAAAGAGTCACAAACCAGAACCGCGGTAGCTCTAGCCAAGATACTATCTAGGCACGAAGGTCTGGCCCTCGCGAGTCACCGTGCTATGGGACATGTAGAGACCAAGATTGCCAACAACGTTCTCAATCAATTGGAAAGCGTGTAGGACCAGATAAAATTCTTGCTGCTTGCAACCAAGCAGGGGTGTCCCATCGGGGATACGGTGCTATTTACAAAGCTGTGAGGGGTCCAATTGCTCTTTTGAACAAGGATATAAAAGCTAGCATTCTACCCAGCCCCTTATCACGTGAAATTGCTTCGGCAGGATTTGAATGCCAACTTGCCACAGTTTATTGGCAATTACTACCACGTTGAAGGTCAAATGGAGCTGCCAACGACGTCCAAGAAAACCAAGAAATCCAACGTCACACGGAAGGATGTAGTCTTGACTGAAATGAATTCATTATTCACTAACCTTGAGGTGGTCCAACAAAGCATGGTGATCTTCTATGGCATCACGGAAATAGGTATGGTTCCCCCTTCGATTATGTTCGTGGCTCACTGTTTGTCCGTTAGGTGTCAGCAGCCACATCGACTGCGTACATCAAAGAGAACAGCTTGTTCTTACATTGAATGTGCCCTCACTCCCACTTACAATGGTTTTGCAGAGTTGAGAGAGGCAATGCTGATCTTTTTCCTGAAACTCGACGAGGCAGAGATTGTTAATGGAAAAAAATTTGAACGTGTTAGTATCACATTGATGAACAGGGCATTGGACACTGACATTCAGAAGGACCATGAGAAGTACTTCTCAGTACAGTCCGAGCAAAACATCTGACCCATTGCAACCTCCCTGGTGGAGAAAGAGTCATACGATGTTCTGTCTTGGATATTTGCTCGATCCAAGTTCCCAGCTGTGATTACAGCACAACCAAGTGGCCAAAAATTGCAAGTCCCCCGAGTTGGTGAATTCTATGTGAAGTGGCACCTCGTAGCCGATATGAAGACTATTAAGTGTATGTGCGGGCTTCAATCTGGGCATGCATGCGCAATGAACTGCATATATTGCGAGCAAAAGAGGATTAAACCTACAGTGGGGACAGCAAGTCAGGCAAGTGCTGCCATCAGAGGCCGTGCTAAGGCAAACTGGGCAGGAGGAATGTTTGCGAGCAGTGTAGCAGCAGAACCTTGTGACATGATAGCATCTGCTAGGTGGAGGCCCATCTTTCGACATGATAGCATCTGCTAGGTGGAGGCCCATCTTTCCAATTCCTTTGTCCAGAGTGCACATATATACACTGCATGGCCAGGTTCCATTAACGGAGAAGATTGTGCACATGCATATTATGTATGTTTGGAACATACAAGATCAAAAACTTAGGGCTACTGCAATCGAGCAGATGGAGAAGTCATTGTCAGCGATCGGGGCTCATGGTTGGAAAGTGGAGATTAGAAAAGACCCAAAGCTTAGTGGTAACACTGGCAACGTGCCACAGAAACCATCTCTCAGTGGTGTTGTAGCCAGCAGGCTTTTCAAGCCGAGCGTTTGGTCTGGCAACGATAAAGCGTGGAAAGATGTTTGTCAAGCCCAGAATAGTAATACTCGCGGTGGTGCGGACCGCATTGCCAAGGGTGCTATGTGGCAAGCCTTTGAGGAGATCCTACTATATTTGACTGGATTGGTGTTGACAGCAGAACAACGAGTGTAGTTCAAGCAGAAGAGAGAACATTGGGGAAGGGCGTATTTAAAGGCCTTTGGGGAGGAGCCTGTTTCCCATTACATTGTATGTTCCTTAATCCGTTTGTCAAAATCCAATTCCTTTCTTGACGGGCCACTTACTTCATCGGGGCAACGGGTTTTAACCTTCTTCTTCTTGGTGACAGCACGTACTTGTGAGGCACTTAAGTTGGTTTGTGGAACAATATGGTAGCCTCGGAGTCTGGAGTTGCCAGGGTATGGGGAAATCTGACCATCAAGCGAAGGCAGCAAATCAAGCAAATACAGCTCATGGTGGTAGTAAGGCGCGCATCAGTGTCCTTTTGCAACAATTCCAGCATTGGTACCAAAATATACAGTATCGATACAACAAGAAATTGGAGTGCTTAAGAGTCGTCCATACCCCTGATGATGAAGCAAGAGGCACAGCTGCATGCAGAAGACGCGAGCGGTGGCATCAATTAAATGCTGCCAACGCTTTGGAGAACTGGCGGTCAAGGCGACGGCGTATCAGCAAAGCGTGGGTTACTGAAGATTCCATGGGAGGTGGAGGGGATGGCTTAAGGGAGGGCGACCTGGAATGGAATTGCGATGGAGACATGGTTTGGAATGGGGGCGACAACGAAGAATGGGATGCTGCCAACAATGTCGCAATTGAGGACGTTGCCAACGACGTGGACATCGAGGATGTTTCCCAGAGTGTCGACATTGAAGATGCTGAGAGCGAATGAGGAAAATACATTAAAATTTGACATTTCGGATACACGGGATATGGTTGAAGTATATTGTTCTAATTTCAACGATGTTTGTCCATTTGTACAGTATCCTATAGAACGGTACAGCTGGCATTTGACTTGTAAGAAGCTCTTTTGAAAGTTACACTTTTTTGATATATCCTTCAATACTACCCTTTCAAAACAATAGTACCACGCAACTTCAACGAGCTCAAAGAATTTTGGGGAATTTGGTGCGTTGACCAGTATTGCACAAAATAGGTCCACAAGCGTCACATATTGTAAATAATTTCCTTTCCTAAAATAAAACCCTCTATTTGTTATAAATTACTCAACCAGTAACTTTTTTTTTTTTACATTATTATTGATATTTGATCTATGGATTTTATCTACTGCAATAATTTGGGCAGTTGAATCAAAAAGGATGATGCTAGCAAACTTCTTGTTCTCTGATGCAAATTTGGACAAAAATGCAAATCCTTGTCAAAAATGCAAATCCTAGTCAAAAATGCGCAATGAACGTCAAAAATGAAAATCCTAGTCAAAAATGCAAATCGTAGTCAAAAATGCAAAACCTAGTCAAAACTTAGTGAAAAATGATGATGCCTGCAAGGTTCACTTGCCCAGGACATTTGCAAAATTACTTCCACGAAACATTGGGCCTAAGTTTCAGGCACATGTTCACCATACAATTACAACGATGCATTTCTTTACCATGAGTTCGCAAAAATAAGGGGTCAACGTTTCACAACGGCTTAGCTGTCACTCACAGAAACAAACTACTTACACATTGTTGACAGCAACTAGTGTCCAATGCCCCCGGTTGACGACAAAGAGTACGATAGCACTCTGCCAACGAAAATTAAACAACGAATCCTAAACCCGCTCATGTTAATCCATATGTTCACTATTTACAAGAACACCTCAAACCTACTCTACGTCTGCTATTCCAATCGCGTCAACAAGGGCGTCGAGATTTGCAGAGTTCTCTGCGTCGTCACCATCTCCTTTGGCCTCCTCGAGAAGTGCCTCACTGTCCGGGTCAACTCTATCTCCGCGTGTGCCCTCCACCTTTTCCGGTGCAACTTCTTGTGTTTCTTGTACACTGTCGCTCTAATCCTTCATGTCAACGGTGGCAACGTCCTTCACCTCCTTTGTGGCTGCTGGCATCAAAGCTGCGAGAGTCACCAATGTGTGTGCAGCAACTGGAGGCTTTGACGTCACTCCGAGGCGTTCGATGCAATTCTTCTTCATCGTCCAACCTTCACCTCAGAAGGCAAAATGATTACCTCAGCGGGCCTTTTGCTGCCACTAGAAGTTCGGTGGAGACGTGGTGAAACCCGCTCGGGGGACTTAAAAATCTCTTGAGTCAACTGCAGTTCTGTCAATCTCTTGAGCCGTCTCATTGAGTAGAAATCCCCACTGTCCAAGCCACCCTCCGATCACAGCTCGCTCGCATTGTCTACACTTCTCGTCAAGCGAGAAAACAAACAGAAACATGTAATGTGGGTGTGCTAAGCAACCGCACGTTGAGGGTACGCAAGTTGTGTCAACAAAGTATCGGTCGCAAAAGGGCCATGGGTCTGAAACTTGGATGGGCAGGGCTTGGAACTCTGTGGGTAAGAGTGACAACACATTCTTTGGTTGTATGAAAGCTGTTGCCAGCTCGAGGGACAAGATCTCTTCACGGAGAACTCCAACCTCATCTTTGCACTTCTCTATGTCTTTCTCCAGATCCCTCATTGAAGCCTCCTTTGTGTGAATGCCGTCTTGGCAATCTTGGGCAGCTTTGCTTGCAAGGAACAGTTGATCACCACCAAGACGGGCCAAGTCTGCAAAGTGCCTCTTGTCTCCATCTTTGCCAGCGGCCCCTGCTTTCTTGCTGGTAGCACGGTGGGCAACAACGTCGTCATGACACTTGTTTTCTTCATCCTCCTTCTCCGCTAAAAAGGCACGTTGGTTTTGCAAATCGCCCTCAATGCGTTCACGTTTAGCCTCCATCTTTTCGAGTTCCGCTTCAGCTTCAACTTTCTTCCTCCTCGCTTGCTCTAATTTTGCCTTGGGATCCGGAGTGACACCGCCCTCCTGTCTACTGCCATCAGCCGAAGACGTAGGCCTGCTGCCATCGAGGGGAGGCCTGGGATATTTTGCGTCCTCGCTGACCATACGGATCTTTGGGGTTCTCCCGTGACAAAATTTTCCTAAAACATACCCCTCGTCAATGCCCTCTTTGTTGGTACTGCCGGTAACATTGACGGTGTTGTCAACTAGAGCGCCTAGTTCCAGTGTATAGGCTATGATTGCACCTGTTGGCTTGTCCTCAATGTGCATCGCAAGGATCTCAATGATGGCCTCAATACGCTCCCTCAAAGCTGGGGGTGAAAGTTTCAGGGGATTTCGTGAAGCCTGCTAATCACGCGCCTTCTGCAACGACTCTGCTTTCTACGCCCAGTTCACCTCTTTGCCTTTCTGAAAGCTCAAATAGCATGCACAAAGAAATGTTGTTCCAAATGTTCCATTGTCTGGATCACCTCCATACACCTTGTTGTGCATCCCTGTATAAGCCTCGATGGCTTGTTTGTCACTGCAATCCGAAATGTAATGCCGCCCAGATGCCCGCTCTGGCCACCGGTTCAAAAACTTGTTCTTATGTAAGACCTTGTCATTGCTGATCTGGGCAAACGTGGTTCCGTCCATGCATAGACCGAGGGTCCGGTAGAAGAATTCAGCATCAAAATTTGCCTTCTTCCTACCAACAAGAAAGGGTGCCATAAACCTGAGCTTACACGCCACATAATCGGGCAAGGCCTTCAGGTCAAACGGCTAGTCCCACTGCGTATGAACCGTGTCTGCGTCTTTGCTGGCAGCAACCACTTCCACCTCCTCGTCTTCGTGCTCCTCTAGCTTCACCTCCGACTTCACCTCTGGCTTCCTATCTGGCGTCACAGCGGTGGGGCATTTTTTGCGTTGCGCCATTCCTGCGTTTCCGGGCCAAGTCTCCAAGGTGGACAAAAATTCAGCTGCCATGGCTGAAGAAATGTGGCAATACAGTCATGACTTCAATGCATAGGGTTTAGGAACGTTATCCAACGCTAACCCAAAGTAATTCTAGTCAACAAAAAGTGTGGAGGCAGATCAAAGCAATCTTACCTCGACTTTTGAGCCGCGCGCGTGGTCTCCTTCGCCGCTGCCGCGCCCGCAAGCACGATGTTGCCTCCGCATCTACACTACGTTTGTACAAATATCTGGGCTCGCTCCGCAATACAGCGTTGCTCGCGCTCCGCTTGCCCGCGAAGTCGCTCGCCCTTTGCACGCGCTCGTGAGAGCCTACCGTTGCAGCAGGTGGCCTGTCAGTGAGACGAAGTCGTTGGCTTGCGGGAGTGTCTGCTGGCATCAACTAATAGTGACTGAGGGCGGAGTGGGACCACGGGGGCGTAGGAGAACATAAAAAATGGACAGAGAGCGTATGAGTTCTCTGGAGAGAATTTCACAGTGAGCGTATGAGAATTGAAAGTGAAAATTCAAAATAGGAGCCTTTAAGTGGACCATACATACAGCATGAGCCTTTAAGTGGCTCTTGGGAGAGGAAAATGGGGTGGTGGCTCCTTCAATGAAACCCTTCATTATGAACGAAGGGTAGTAAAGCCCTTCACCCTAAACATCTCATCCTCTCGTCATGAAGCCTCTAAACACAATGATTTGAGGGTTGGTGGCAACGTAATATTGGCTACGTGTCATTATCAATGTTGAGGGTTCATGGATTTACAAATTAAGGTGCATATTTGTTGAGGATTCTTGGATTTGCAAATCAAGGTGAATATTTGATGGGGTGCACAACAACATGTCATAAATTGAAATTGGGGGTATTAGGGTGACTCGTCAACATGATGAGTAAGATTTTTTATGGCATCCCTCATCATGGCCTGCAATTTTTTGATTGGACTGCCCAAATTATTGCAGTAGTTAAAATCCATAGATCAAATATCAATAATAATGTAAAGTACTAAAAGTTACCGGTTGGGTATTTTATAACAAATAGAGGGTTTAATTTTTGGAAAGGGAATTATTTACAATATATGACGATTGTGGACCTATTTTGTGCAATGTTGGTCGACGCACCAAATTCCCTGAAATTCTTTGTGCTCGTTGAAGTTGCGTGGTACTATTGTTTTGAAAGGGTAGTATTGAAGGATATATCAAAAACGGGTAACTTTCAAAAGAGCTTTTTACAAGTCGAATGCCAGCTGTACCGTTCTATAGGGTACTGTAAAAATGGACAAACATCGTTGAAATTAGAACAATATACAAGTCAAATGCCAGCTGTACCGTTCTATAGGTTTTGCATTTTTGACTAGGATTTGCATTTGAGTCCAAGAAGTTTGCTGGCATCATTATTTTTGACTAGGATCTGCACTTAATCCATGGATTTGCATTTTTGACTAGAATTTGCATCTGAGAACAAGATACATACAAGAAGAACATTTAATCCGTGTATGGTAGATAATTTCTGGTGCTTGTAAAAATTCTCAAGTGCATCGGTTTAGGGAGCTCTCCCGGTCAAAGTGTATGGACCAAATGGTCTGTGTGGGGAACCCCAAACCTCAATGATTTATATCGAAGGTGGACTTGTGAAGACCCTTTTAGAATTACCCCAAAAAAACAACCTCTCATCCTACACTTCTACAATCTTGATGGTTTTTGGAACCGCGACCTCAGCAGCAAGTAGATGTCTCTCATGGCGTTTGTTGATCTGCATCAAGGCATCAAACTTAGTACGTTAGTTTTGTTTGCTTCCAACAAGCAGCAGAAGATTGGGTTCCAAAATCTGAGAGAATGGTGGCTCCAATAGGTACCTTTTTTCGCGATTACCAGTTGCCTCCAGCACAACTATGTTGTACTCTTCGGGAACGTTATCTCCGAGCGTCATTGCAATTTTGTGGCGTAAGTGGGATACTGGCCATGCCTTGCCGACTTGAAATGTTGGCATCGCGCTTCCTCTGAACAGACAACACACTTCCACCATTTCCACGTCCGGTAGGTGGTCAATAGCATCCCTCTTGTTGTTGGCAGCACCCTTAAACCTTGTATACTGGAACCTGGTGTACAATGTCTGCTTACCCACATGATAGCGGAAGACAATGTTGGACCTATTTATAACACACTTGATAACATCCTGGCCAATGTGAAACTTCTCGCTCCACCCCGGATTCATCAAACTGCTTATGAGAGCCTCGGATGGAGTGTGGAGAACAAAAAGCGTAGGTGTCCGTCGAATGTTGTCACATGCTACAACAAACAAATAAACCATAAAATGGATAGGCATAAACCATTGCTGGTGGGCGAAACTACTACCAGTCGACGCTTTCATCGCATTTGCAAAATCTGCGGTAATCCTATACCTGAAGGCCTCGGATGTGTGCATGTCTGGCAAAGGCAATTCGACATCGTTGAAACCAGGAAGCAAGAGGGCTTCTACCTTCTCGTACAACGTAGGACCCACTGGAGGGAAATACACACCGTTGAGGAAGAATGCACCTGTGTCCAACAAGTCCACGTGACTTCGACCATTCCGCGTTGCCTCCCCAATCTTTGCATGGAGTACAAGAATGGGACCAATGATAGATGCGGGGTGCACCCAATCCTTACAATGCGACGCGTACAGGTAGTTCGCCATGCATGGCCCATTTGCTGCCAACGCTGGATCCAAACGTAGATAGCGAGGCTAGTGCGCACGTCGCACAAGCACTTTATCCAAGTTGATTGCTCCACGCACACCGGGTGCCCACGAGAAATCTATGATCTGCGCTTTGAAGGCGCCTCGAAAATTATCTCCACCATGCCGCCTTGCCTCTCTACCCCAAGGCCCCTTCGACGTTGGTTGCAGCATAACCCATGAATCACGGTCCAACCTCATTGGGATCTAGTTGCCCTCTCCGTCTTGATTGTTATGCAGCATAATGCTCTGCACTTGGGAATTTGGCCGTCTTTCCATGCCAGTGCAATGACACAATAGTGGAAGACACCCTAAAACTACAGGTTCTGACTATGATGGCAGCAAGCACCTGGTAATGTGATGTCAACACATCCAAGAAAACCACAAGAGTACAAGTTATGCCCTTGATGGCAGCAAACGCCAGAGTATGTAACGAAAGTTCTAATATTGGATAAACCTGCATACGAACAGGTCAACTCTTTGAAGGCAGCAAACTCCAGATTATGTCATGGCAGAATATTGGAATGAACCAGAAAACTACAAGTTCTGCAACCCGCTCGCAGCAAACGGCAGATAATGTAACCAGCGATCGGAGAACGCGACATTTCCACTCTAAATCCTGATATATACCAAATTCATGCAAATTTGCTGCCCAAACCCCACCCTAACTTCTAATCACATTGGCACCTCGCAGCTCTGACCAATTGAAGCAACCCCAAACCAGTGCTTCCATAAATCGACCCTAAACGCCAACGCCATCGCCCGCTCTACCTCCATCGTCCCACAAACCGACAATATGAGCACCACAAACGATTCCAACGTAGCGGCTAGTTGATGTCACCGTTGGCAGGATGTCGCCCTCTCCACAACTCCGTTTCAAGGTGCTGCAATACTAACGTTTTCGGAAAAATTAGGTGGCCTGACTCATGACATTTTTCAGAAATTGAACCTTGAAGACCTACTGACAGCGCTCGACCGGCTCGGGATTTGTGCGCTGCAGCAGCGCTTCGTATTAGCTCCGACACCGTCTCCCCGCCCAAACACACGCGCTTATTCCCAGCAATTGGCTCCACCCATTGGAACCCACAGCGGTGGCACCACGGAAGCGCTGGCACCACTTGGATCGAAGTGTACATAGAAGGCATCCAATAGTGAGTAACCCCTTCCCAATAGTCCCTAGTAGTGGACTATAGACTGGTTTTTTGGTCTATAGTTCATCTTTTAATTTTGAGTCCATTTCTATGATCTGATTTGTCGTAATGCTCCTTCATGGTCCATCAAGAACACTTTAAAGTCCTTAGACGTGAAATTGAAGCTTGCCACAGTCCATTCCTTGTTGTGGCTCTTTTTGTTGAACGTTATGTACTTTGGTGTGCAGGTGTGGAGTTTATTGGTACCCCCATCAAAGGTCAAGCTACTCAAAGGGTGCAATCAACGAGCAACCTTTGGTCTAGCCCTGCAGCTACAGCCTCGGGGTCGTTTGTCGTGAGTGTGCCACAAGAAGGCCATGCTTTGAGTGTTTTGTCCCATTCTACTCCAAGTGTGGAAATAGAGCTTCCAGCCCTAATTTCAGTAGAGAAGCCAGCTCCAACACGTCCTTATGACAGATTTTTATCACTTTGGACACATTTTTATCAATTTGGACATTTTTTGTCAATTTGGACGTGTCAATTTGGACACTGTTTCCTTGTAGTGCTTTGTGTCCATTCAAAGTGAAATATTCGTCACCAGTAACATGTAGAAAAGTTCAGATGATGACAATTGCGATCAAGTGTGGGCCAGCACTAGGGCCAGCTTGTTGCACGCCCATATAAACTCTCAAATTTTGTGTACGTATAATAACAGATAGACATACGGTCTTGCACAAAGGAAAGTAACATGAAGGCAAATTGTGAGCTACAGATTGTGGGATATGCGAAACAGTTACTGCTTAGAAACTTAGGTGCTGAAAAAACATACAATGGGATCCCTCACAGGAAGGCATTTCTCACAAAATGAGCCAGCTCTACTGCACACAATATAGAGCTTATAGAAAGAAACATATGCATGCTAAACTAGCAGAATATGACAAAGGAAAATAGTAGCAAAAGTGTATGTATTTAAAAGCACAATATACATATAGTTTTCAGGGTTCACCTGATTCCTACATCACGGAAGCTCTATCTACATATTGATATATATCCTCAAAACCTGCACAAACTACGAAACCTCAAGTTACCTTATCAATCACGCAGTGAGGGGGTGACCCAAAGAAGTTCCATTGAACACCAATCAGCTCCCTTAGACACGTGAGCCTCAACACCCCAGCCAGCCTGAAGCTCTCCTCGCAGCGCGTCCAACTCCACATCGGACAACTCCGACGGGGGTGCCGTGCGGAGACGAGTGCGCATTGGGGTAGAAAGCTCCCACAATTTGGATAGAAATGCACAATTGCGATCAAACCTGTCAACAACAAAGTCATTAGCAGACATACGGCGGGGGCGAATCTCCCAAAGGCGGTCAAACTGCGCCAAACGCATTCTCGGTTTGGGAGGTCACTATATCTTTCCATTCTTTGCAGGTTGCACCTGCAAAATGAATGGAACGCAGATGTGTGGCATGGTTCACACTGACATGCGTCCACGGATCTTCATTTGCCCCCATGTGCTGCGCCAACACCGGAAGGAAGTGGTTGAATGGGATCACCTCAACTGATTTGGAGATGACCTCAGAGAATTTGGTCAAGTCCGGAGACTCCTTCCCATCTGAGTGCTGCCTTGCCCCCATTGGTGCGCACCTCCTCTGCATATACTTAAACAACTGAGCTAGTGAGAAACTGAGAGCTCAAAGGAGCAGCAATTACAAGAAAGGTGTTGGGCAGGATTCTAAGACAAGAGCAGATAATGGTGTAGGAAAACATAACACCATGGGATGACAATAAGATGGTGGACCAGTTTAGAAGATGGTCTGCTTATATACATTGAGCATGTGGGAAAGAGGTCCTAGATTAGGTCGGCTAAAAATCTAGATTAATTTTAATCTAATGATTAGGATTAGGATTGAGCTTACTTGGCATCACCACAACACATGTGGAGAAGCATGTGGCCATTAATTCAGCACAAGGAGTACTTTCAGCCTAGATATGTACTTCAGATATCTATATGATGGCAATGATGCATGTCAAATGGACTTTCACACAAATGGCAACAAGGCTGAATATGGACTAACCTTGATACTTGCAGGTATATCAATCATGATAATCGTA
The DNA here is from genome assembly GCA_022496805.1 of Pohlia nutans. Classification (NCBI taxonomy): domain Eukaryota; kingdom Viridiplantae; phylum Streptophyta; class Bryopsida; order Bryales; family Mniaceae; genus Pohlia; species Pohlia nutans. The sequence continues at coordinate 2,403,951 of CM040106.1, read as the reverse complement.
TGTGATCACATACTGAACATGCACTGAAGCATGCACAAACCTCCTTAAATGCACACAAGATTTGCAGCAACAAAGTACAACATACAAGATTTGCAGCATTTACTCTTCATCTGCTTCGAGAGTTGCTATGAGTGACATGATGCCAGCCCTAGCGTCTGCAGGTAATTCGTACACCATATTGTTCCCTTGAACCCTGTGGTCCTTAGGAGGCATTACAAATTTGACAGCTCTTACAAAACATGCATGCATATATACAGTATGGGAATTTCTCAAAAGCACATATGAATTTTCTGCAGTCCCCCACTTCAGGTAGTACTTTCCGGCTACTACTTTGTCCCCTTCATTGAAGGAGGTACCCCACTTATCGGTGAATGTTGCCTTAACAGTATGAAGGACCTTAGTGCTTATGATAATCCAAAAATCCTCACCTTCGTCATTACTTGCTGCTGTGTTGACTGCAAAAATGTCTCCAACATCATGGGTGGCCGCTAGAAGCTCCCCTTTCGCCCCATATGCACTACTACCATCCCAAACCCGCAACATGCTTTCCCTCATGAACTCTGGATCTACAGGCTGCAAGAAACTTGTAGTCCATTCTCCCGTCCACTTCAAATTCACACATTTAGCATAGTCATTGTCAATACAATGGGCACAAAAGCAAGCTAATTCCTTAACCATCAACATCCCAACTTGGATTTTGTTGGTTGCGAGGATGGAGTGTAACTTCCTTGTTCAAGGAACAAAATCGCAAGAATGGGTATTATCCCTCAAAGGCTGCACCTCAGACTCAAGCACATGGTGAAAATAACGTCTCAACGGCTTTCTATGCCCCGTGTATGACGTCTCAGGCCTCTCGGAAAGATTGGCTCTGAGGTAACCTACAACGTCTCCTCCACTTTGAAGTTTCACACCATAAGGTTTGAGCTGCTCCCTTCTGATAAAACATTTGACAACTGCACCAGCACCATCATGGGGCCCTTTCCCATGACCTGACCCAAAGAAACTCGAGAGCATAGAGCAGCCATTTGTCATATTAGGATATTAGAAGTAGAAAGGCTTCTTGGACTTAAATTGAGATGCACAACCATCTGACCAAACCCAGTGCTGTTTTGGCTCAAAAGCGTTCCTCTTCATATGGTCCCAGTACAAGCCAAAACGATGCTGAATAAATTCCGAATCATGGTTCTTGTCATCTGTAATGTATAAATGATACTCTGTCAAAATGAAAGTATCTTCATTGTACGGGTCTAGGTCTAGATTGTGTCTGAACATAATGTGAACCAAGATACTCACCAGATAAGAGTGCTAGTGCATGCTTTGCACCTCGTTCTGGATCTCAAACTTGTAATTCTCTGCAAAGTCCAGTACAGATACAACTTTATCCTTGGGAAATGATCGAATGCTTTTCTTAAATTGAGCATCTTCCCATCGGGCCGCAAAGTTATGGGTCACAAATGCCTGCAATTTAGGCTTCAAATAATCAAAGAACACATCAGCTGTTGTTTTTTTGTACACAAGGTTTAGTTTCTTCAGGACTTTACCTTTTTTTGAGAGGGTTTCCTCGTAAGCAAACCGTCTCCACTCAACTTGCCTACCGTATGTCCCTTCTTCCTCGTCCTTGCACAAAGGAAGCTTCTGAATACTGCATCTACCACACTCACCATATAAGCATTTGACGTCGTGCCACTCGTCAAATTCGCCTTTTGGACAGACCACAGACTCCCACAATGATGTTAGCCCTTCAAACTCTATAGAAGAAGCTGCACAGCTTCCTGACTCCATTCCATCCTGGCACAAGTGCTCATTGGGTCTAGTCGCATGGTATTTTTTGAGAGCAATTCTCAATTCATTGAGCTCTACATGGTATATACAACAACATGTGTTGCGCTCTTTCATAGCTTTAATGAAGAATAGTTTCAAGCTGGAGAAGGAGTGCTCGCCCACAATAACTTCTGTATGTGCTTTCTGGAATCTGATGAAAAATTGTGTCTGCAGCACATCAACCATACACTTTCAATGTGAGTGCATTCATTCAATCGCTAGTCCATGCATTTAATGCGTGAGTATCTTTCACATGCCTGTAGTCCATGTTCAGTGGAACAATGGTCTTGTAAATTCCATTTTAATTGTACAATCACTTCCCTCATGGACTTCTTACATACGATAGTCCACAGTAGCACAATATTGACTACATAAACAATTATTGAAGGACTCCATACCTATGCCGACTATATGCTAATGGACTTCTCACATGTGTGAATATATATCTCTTGGCACAACTTACTCCATATTTATCAACTGAAATACACTACACCACTAGCCACTCGATATGGACTCCTCACTATTAGTGACTACATAACTGTCCATACAAAGGCACTCTCCCATAAAGTATAATTCTTCATGGACTAGGCTTCTATACATGATGATTCCAAAAGTCCACGTAATGACCCGTAGTCCTGAACTAGTGCTTATATACATTCAAACCTATAGTTTGTGACTCTTGAGAAGCTAAAGTCCACAGTAGGGGACTTGCTCTACATATGCAGTGGATGAATATGGACTACTGAACCTATGTGACTACAAAACTAAACCAAAAATCCCTTTGCAATATTCAATCCATTATTTAATCTAATATGGGAGTACATGACACAATATTCACAGTCCATTTAAACCTCTAAAAGGTAGTTCTCTGACATTGAATCCCACAATGAAGGACTTGTCCTACACACCTCATAGATGGATATGGACAATTGAACGTACATGAGTGACCAAATCTCCATACAGTCCTTCGATGAGCTCAGTATTAGCACTCAAGATTAAAAAAGAAGGAAGTCTAGACTGCCATACGTAAGTCTCCTGCAAATAATGTGTGGGCTTCTCATCTCGTACACTTGCAGAGATCCGCTTCCGAGTCACGTCTTTCTTATTTGGAGACACTCTTGTCTTCGAAATCCACCACTTGATTATGATCTGCTTTTCATCAAGCCCTAAACCATCAACACGATTTGTCCTCACTGACAAAGAAAACAAAAAATCTCCCGCAGTGTGCAGAACCTCCCGCCTCACAACGGCCTTAGAGACGTTGTGGTGATGGATCCGCAAAACCCTCGCAACTTGCCTTGCTGAGGAGTTGCCCTGCTCAAGAATTGATGCGTCCAAAATGGCATGCTTTATTGCCAACTTCGCAGCATTGTTTGTTCCCTCACTTCATCTAGGCGTATAGTAACACCACGCAAAATTTCATGTTGTGCAACGGCTAACTTCTTTGGCAAAACATAGTCTGGAACATCGGCACAAAGTCGACTTTGATCGAGGACCCTCCCAATCACTGTTTTTCTAGATCTAGGTCTAGGGCACACATCTAAGTTCCTCCGGATACACTCTACAATAATGGTAGCAAGTCTATTCTCTTCACGAGCAGTCATGGAGTCCTCAACGACCCGCATTATGTCCCGCTTGTTGCGCTCCATGCGTTCTTCTTCTGTTAGACGTGCAAGGGACTCTGCACGATTGGCTTCAATCTCTGCAAGAAGAGCGCGGCTCCTTGCTTTCCGCGCATTCTGCGCAGCACACCTTAACACCCTTGTGTGTTCAACGTTGACAGCAAGAGCTTGACGTTGTTGAGGTCCTGGCCTGCTCACGCCGGCCCTTCTTTCCTTCACCTTCTGAGACCCCATTAACACACGCGTATCCAAACGCAGAAGGAGCTGTAACCCTTAAACCCTAACCCAACCCCAAAACCATACAACCCCAAAATCAGTATATCTAGCGCAAAAATGGTACATACAATTACCCTAAATGCTTGCACCTACAAACTCTGAGGTGAACTTTGCTCAAGAAACAAATAACGTACACAAAATCACCTGCACTTGAAGGAAATCTATCCCAGCCGCCTCCGAATCAGTAGTTCTCACTACCATGCCTCTTCCGTGTACACTTCAGGATCAGGTGTCAATATGAAACTCAATCAAACCCTAAGCTCATACGTCTTGGAATGGCAACTTGCATTGATAAGCGCCCTCAACAACCTTGCAAACCCCACCCAAACACACATGGCAGCAGGGCACAAGCAAGCTCCAAGGTGGGATGGCACAAGGAAGCTCAAGGCGCTGGGCGCAACAAAGTTTCAGCCACGGCAGAGCTTAGGGAGCGGCAAGAGAAAAATTAACGGAAACCCTAAGCCTGAACGGAAACCCTAAGCTCGAGCGAAGTGGGAAGAAATTGAAGATGAAACCCTTAACTGCATTCATCCTATTGTGTCACATGGCAGCAGTATGACGATACCAGGAATAGTGCATCCCTTTGACTGCAGTTTTGGAAATGGGCAGCAAATCCAATTTAAAATCTAGACAACCCTAGATAAAGACTCTTTAAAAAAATTTAGTGAAAGTTGTCTCATAAAAAAATAAAAAATAGGGGGTCAAAAGTTACACCGAAAATTGTTCAGATTTCTGACGACTCAAAAGTCCATATTAGCACATATAAGTGTGTGTTCATTGAATTTTTTGAGAGGAAACTATTCTAATAACTTATCTCTATTTCAAATTGTAATCAATATTGGAGTTTAACTTCTCTACTATATAGAACACGAGTCCATACCCTCTATAACTAAGGACTGGAACAGTCTCTATGAAGAGATTCAAAAGTCCCCCCCTTTGAGAATACAATAAATTAACAAATAAAACTCTACAACATGATAGTATACCAAGTCTCCAACACATATACAAGTCTCCTTAATTTAAACAACATCTCCAAACAACTTGTGGTCCCTACAAACTTCTAAACCCATAAAATCTATGGACTGTGACAGTCCATAATGGTCCACCGTAGCGTGCAATTGCCCTGGAGCGGAGAATTCAGCCGCGTAGAGGTGCAGTGGTGGAGGGCAGTGTTACCCAAGAAAATCGAGAAGAAGACAACGGTTTTAGGATTAGGGTGCGCCGCCAAGTGAGCAACACAGCACCAACTGCCCCCCCTCCGCTCATGCTTGCTGCTACTTGAGGGTTTCAACGGTTCCCTGGTTGGTCGAGGGGGTCGTTGCAACTAAACCAATGTTTATTTTGTGGTTTATAGTCACACCTAGAATAATTATTGATTCTATATAAGGAGCTTACACAGTTTTCTGTCCATAGGAACATTTTTGGTATGATGCAGAGGACTTGTTAGGGGATTTGGAACGCGTTTTAGTCCTAGTGTGGCTGCCAGAAACGGAATTCCATACTCTACAAGAGTTCACTTACATTCCTCATTCTACGGTATCTGAACTTGCATCTGTTCAGCTAAATAAAATGGAATTGGGAGAGTCAATATGTTGCCTAGGATGCAAGCATACTTGTGTTCGGCGTACGTTCAGGTGCGGTATACATTATCTCAACGAGCCGGCCTACACTGCACGAGGTCGTCTACGTAATTCTCTTTTAGAGCAACCGGTGAGTGTTTCCATGTTATTCTATCCCCGTGTTTGATGTATTTGTTTTGTTTGCATAGAAGCATGGTTACATCATGTGATGTTCAGTGGAAGTATTTGATTTGCAGAAGTTGCCTAAACCGTGTAGGAATTGATGGAAGAGACTGTATATTGCGGCAAACAGTGTTCTCAAGAGCTTGGTTCAGCATGCTCGGGACACACAAACAAAGTTTTCTTTTACGAATGCAATAAGAATTGCGATTGCAGCGGCTCCTGTGGTAATCGGGTGGTGCAAAGGGGACTGCGATATCCCCTTCAGGTATTCTGGACTGAACCTAAGGGGTGGAGCCTGCGAGCAACATCCCTGATTTCGAAGGGCAGCTTTGTGTTCGAGTATGTAGGGGAGATAGTCACAAATGTAGAGCTCATGCAACGAAGGGGTATTGCGAAGCTCAGGACATCTAAGGCGTTCACTCTGGCACTTGATGCTGATTGGCGGTCTGAGCAAACGGTAAGCGATGAAGAGGCATTGTGCATTGATGGCACATATTTCTCAAATGTAGCAAGGTTTCTAAACCACAGGTAATTTCTTTTAATCCTACATTCTACTTCTGAATACGATTGTAATGCTTGGTGTATAACTCTTTCAAATTGGATATTTTTTGATTAGTTCTAATCTGCAATTGTTTGCTCTTCAGATGTGAGGATGCCAACCTCATTGACGTGCCAGTGAGAGTCAACAACAGGGAAGGTGGAGCTTACCACGTAGCGTACTTTGCCAAAGACAACATTGAAGCACTGGAAGAGTTGACATAGGATTATGGCAGTAGTTTTCAAGAAGTAGACGTAAATGTCGTTGATGTCGTTTTTCCATTTCGTTGTAAGTGTGGTAGCACTCACTGTCGTGACATCATAAGAAATGAGCCCCCAATTCTCCACAGAGTTGATCTCTTGTGCAATGCTTCTATACTGTAGGGCCGTATGTTGTAGGACTCCTTCTTCAGTATTCCCTTCGATATAACCTTTGTTTGTACCCTCGTGGTTGTGGCTCCAAAACTGAAGTCCAAAACTGAACTGCCGTCACTAACAAACTTAAGTAAAACTTCATGCATCCATGTATCATATAGACATTTATCTAGTTAAATATTCATGCATTTAATACACTTTCCTTAATAGTAGAATATTTGTACATATTAAACAATCTTTTGTTGTTTAACTTAGGGTTTGTACATTTCATACATTTGCTTATTTCAAGGTTAAGGGTGAATCCAACACCCCAAATAATAACTTAAACCAATCATCAATACTTCGGCTTGGCATTCAACAAAGATTATGTGCAATTTATGTGTGATAACCAAATTCGAATTGTCTGGAGGAGAAACCATAGGATCAAATTTTGCAATATGAGCTGATGAGTACGATCCTACGAGTGAAAGCTCTCACGAGTCATCTGATAGTATTTAGGATCTTCAGTGTAGTTCCTTATTGAGAAGGAAACAAAAAATTATGTGCACATAAATAGCACAAAACGTGATTTGAATGCAAAGTATCTGAATCAGCAACGTAGAATGTTCAGAGGAGCCTAAATTTTCATTGACAATTGCACATGTAGTCTGTGCAAAACAATAGAACTACAATCAATGTGGATCCCGAGATGCTCCGTAATGTTCAATCCAAACGTAGGGCATAGTTTACAAACAAAATGGGTTTCTTCAGCGACGTCGGCACCACCGCAATTCACTTCAGGATTGCCATGGAACTGCATCCACTCCCGTACAACATCCTCTCCCAGGATCCTTAAATTTCAAGAAAGCAATCGATTCCCAGAGAAGGTAACCCCAGGGAGAAAAGAAATACAACAAGAAACCTAAGGCCGATAATACAAAAATCTAGAGCAATCATAAATGAATACCAATGCAATTTGAACCCTACGAGAATATATGTTAAAAAAAAAGAGCAGTATATCAAGGGACAAGAGCTCTAGCAGTGTTGTGCATACTCATGTTTCACTGACATGATTTTGGGTACCTGGTAGGACCACTACAAGCATGAATGGTGCACTGAAGGAACACGATCTAAACTATAAAATGTAATTTCTGAGACAGATCAAATTATCGATGATGTAATGAAAACACAGCCTCTAAATTAAAAACTATACAGAGGTAGTACAAAATTAAAAACTATACAAAATATATTCACTGTCGAATCAAAAATATAAAATTAGTATAACAAATTACGGAAAACACTATGAAAAAAATTTACATAACCGTACAAACACTACACCTGAGGACATGATATTAGATTCAAGAGTACAATAGATACAACTCTATGTACCATAGTACAGTGTGTGCTGCCGAGGTACACAACATGGTATTGCATCATACTACAAACACTGAAATTTCCTACTCCGCATACTTGCAATGGTACGGTGAGTACCATCATAGTTACCTGAAGCAGAGTTTGTACATGCCACCTAAAGGTCAATTTGAATCCTACTACGAACACTCATGTTTCTTACCTAAGTGTAATCGTAAAGTCAGGGTGCATATAACACTCCTTCCATTCGATACACCTTGTACTCTCAAAGTAGTCAAGATAGTATTGCATCCTAGTACAAAGAGGCCTTCCACTTACATTCTACAATCACCCCTGCGTACAAACTCGATTACCTCAGTACAATTGCTTAAGGGAAGTATAAAAACGAGTCCAAAATATAACGTCGCAGTAGGGAACCGAAATTTCATACTACATAGTTCTACAGACAGTGCATGTACATACTATATTAGTATGAACTCAGCTCCACTCGCTATACACCCTACACAAACTTCACTTCAGAAAGTCCCAGGATTGTTCACACCAAAGTCCAATTTCCTACAAAGAGTACACAATCACAAAGCTTTGCACTACAATGACTAAATCCCATATATCCTCACTGCACACTAAAGAAAGTACCCGTTGTACAATATCAAAACCTACAAGTATCCAACTACAAACAATGACTTATGGGATACTGCATCCCAGTGATCCATAGCCAAACTATGGACACTCTTTTGCAAATGAATCCTCTTTCATTTGCGTCAAAAAAAAATTAAAAAAAAAAAAGTTGACACTCAACATTCGGGTGGTGTATTACTCATTACAATGTCAAATTATTAAAATGGAGGTTTAGAGCTCACCCCAATTCAGTCATCATGGCAACGCCAAGGTCACAGAATGGACTAGGACAAGATCTCAACTCCTCGACTATGCACTGTGTAGACATAAACAACACCTGGCCCACATTCGTTTTGGACATCCCATTCACCCGCATGGCGCGTGGTGTTTTCAGCCCTCCGTCACAGGGTCCGTCGACCTCTGTAGAAGGGCACCCTTCAGCATAAAAAGAACCCATTCCAAAATCCTAGCTTGCAACAGAGCACAATAGAATTGTCTGTCAGTACTAATGGATAACCACTACCGTAACATACCCGTAGAGCACATAGTTGAGGAGTTGAGAACTTCTCTTGCTCCTAGGACACATCAACCAATACAAACGGGAAAGGGGTCCCCAAATCAGTATTGAAAAAAAAAAGAAAAACTAACTAACTAACAACAATTGTAGAGATAGACCTTCACTTCCTGTGAGTGACGGACTCACAAGTGGGAGTAGGGGAATGATTAAGGGTTTCCGGTTCCTCCCCACCACAAGATGCTTGCTCAAGAAGCACCTCACTGCTCTTAACCACCCGACTATGAGAGTTCTCTATAGAGTTACAGAGTCCCAGATAGAACCCTAAACAACCCTGCTTTGACTTTGGAGTTTCTGAGACGTAGTTGTCCGTTGAAGGAAGCAAGGAATCTAACTCACTACATAGGTCAGTCAAAGAACGATGTTCGCTATACACTGGAAAGTAAGAAGTCATACATTTCTGGACAAGCCTAGCGTTAAAGAATGGAGGGTTGGACATTTCCACAGGAGAAGATTAGCCTCAAGGAGAAAGCCGTACTAGTGAAAAGAGGAGAGCCTAACACTTTGAGAATCAAGCAGAGAGAGGAGGAGGAAACGATGAAGCATCGGCTGTCAAGGGAGTCCCGTAATTCATGTGAAGATTCTTATCTTTTGAGGGCAACAATGCAGTAATAATAGGTCTAGTAACCTGGAAGATTCCCAATGATCCCTAAATATTCCCCACGAACCCTAATCATTCTCTAGACCGGAGAAAAGCAGCAAAAGTTTAAAAAATTTAGCCTTACGCCTTCATTCTTCCGGCTTGGCCAAAATTTGAATGATAAATATGGCAATGATTATTGAATTCCTACACGTGGCGACTAGGCCATTTGTTTCATAAAGGTTTCCATCCATTGAAACAAAATCCTATCTTGAGCGTAACCAATGTCCATCGACTTGACATCACCGTCGTCATCATCGAGGTACCGCTAATGGCACTTTTGAATATCTTTTGGAAAATACCACTGGGTACCACTCCGTATGAACTTGTACATAACTATACAAATGTCTTTATAACGTACTGGTTTGTACAGTTTAGTATACATTTGTACAGGACTAAAGTAGCTGTGGCTCCTACAACTATTGGATTTATAGATGTCAGTCTCCGGAATTTTGTCATTATCTTTTTAATATGGGCTCAAGCTTGTAGAAATCATATCAATAATTCTGCCTAGCATCTACCCCAATGACAGAACAATGTGAGCACATATACAAAGTGGTCGTCAAATACATCATAAAAAATATTTCATTCAATGTGATGAGGTGGAGTGGAGCCGTCCCAAAACCGTAAACCCTTGTACATACTCTTAATACTCATCTTCCCTAAACCGTTCTAATCCTGCCCGAACAGTGGCTACGGTGTCCTCGCTAATGTCATAGGTGACTTCCCCACCTTTGCGCCTGCCTGGCTTCAGAATCATCGCGAATTTCCCATGTACCACCAGATGTGCATCAATATGGACCATTTGGGAATTGTTTAGAAATGCATATCCATCGTTCCACTTCTGAAAGTAAATGGCTTCTACTATGAGGTCGCCAACATCAAACTCAGGACCCCACGCACATGTGAATTTCTCTTGAACTTCGTACTTTGCCTTAGTGCACTGCAAAATATAAAAATCCACTCCCTCAACATTACCTTCAATAGGAGGGACGGCAAAATTGTCACCTGTCCGAATGAGGTCCCCTTAACCTTCGCCTTCCATACCCTCAGACCAATCTTCACCCTCTTCAACTCCATCATGCTAGAGCATGTGCTCACGTACGTGATAGAGATCGAACGGCTTCAGTTTGACCAGATCCCAGTTGTCTACGTGGGACGTGATCTCAGAGTGATTTGTATCACCGTCTAAACAGTGTGCACAAAAGCAGGCGAGCCTGCGGACAAAGAGGTGTGTCAAGTCGGCAATCAAGAAAGAATAGATCAAATGCAAAGCTTGGGAGCCTTTCACAGTTTTGCAGTCATAACTGCGTTGCTTCAGAGCAGGGTCCTTTTTAATTTCCCAAAAGAACCTCTTTACCTCCATGATGCCCGTCTTCCCGGAGTTGGTATCCACCGTACCAGCCATTGTTTTGTTCAAGAACCACACAACGTCGTGTGCATTCTGCATTCTCCTCCAAGTATCATGGAGTTGGGAGTGCCGTAGAGCGCGCTTCACAACCGCATTAGCACCGTCCCACTCTCCCTTCCCGTGACCTGTGCCGAAGAAGTTCCAGTTCATGGTGCATCCATTTGTGAGGCCAGGGTATCTAGCCACGAAATAGAATGCCTTAGAACCCTTGAATTGTCTTGCACAGCTGTCCGACCACACAACGTGGTGCTTGGGGAAAATCCCTACATAGAAACCAACACAACATTCAATTCATGCCTACAATATAAATAACTTTTAAACAAAATGAATTGGATGTACTTCCATCCAATAGACAAGCTGTACCAATTGTACGTAGAATAGTGAACGTAGGGTATTGGAAGCTCTATTGATCAGTAAAGAAACCCTAAACATGCACATACACATGTTATTCCCATGCACACTGTAAAATGACAAAAACAAGACCTACATTGTGACCGCACATACCTTGAGATTTGAGCCGATTCCAATTCTTAATCATCCAATGCTGGACAAAGAAGGAATCATGTTTTTCATTGTCCGATATGTAGAAATGCGAGTCCTTCACGATCGTTCCGTCTGATTTGATTCGATAGGTGATGTGCACAAGAATATTGATCTGCGTGGAGCACCCATACATACTCTCGATTTGGTTCTGAATCTCAAAAGTGTAGTTCTTTGCAAATTCGATATGGGACAATATCCAATCGCCCTGTAGATTCTCCATGGCGAGCCTGCAGTGCACATCCTGCCACCTTGCAATGAAGTTGTGCTTCACAAACTGGGGTAGTTTTGACTTCAAGTATTCAAAAAATACTAACGAGGTGGTCTCCTTGTACACCTCAATAATCCTCTGGCGCGGCTTTCCGTCCCGGGTCACTCCAATAGTTTCATTCTCGAAACACTTCCACGTGACATTTGTCTCTGCCGATAATTCGAATGGACAAGTTGGCAGCTTTAAGATACCGCACTCTGAGCAATCACCGATGACGCATGCTAGAGAATGCCACTCAGAATTCTCTGGTTTTGGGCAAACTATCTCTTGCCACAGCGCTGTACTACCAGGGTATGTCTTGACATGTGCCTTACACTCTGAGTCACCCAAACGGAAAAGGCACCCATCACACAAGCACTGACATTTCTCAACAAAGTGGATTTCCCTCTTGCTATCCTTTAACCGATTCAATCCTTCTCTGAGCATGTCGATTTCTACGTGGTATCTACAACAACACACGTTCCTCTCGTTGCATGCTCTTACAAAGTACGGCTTCAGTCTCTCAAAGGCAGTCTGCTTGATCGTCACGTCTGGATGAGCCTCAACAAATCGTCTGTAGAATGCTGTCTGTAAGAATGCAAAATGCTTACAAGAGAAAGAAAAGGACATTGGAGTGTACAACTTGTGGACCCTCTATGTCTACATAGATACAAACCAACTACCCACAAGAACCATAAATACAAACTGAGTATAAACACTGCCTAAACTGCTTGAGTGCAAGTTACAAAGTACTAATTTCACTAAACTTTACAGGATTTTGAACCTCGTGTGTATGACTTTGTGTACTTTGTATACTTTGTACCGGATCTGGTACCTAACGGAGTTAATTAGGCAAAATGCGGTTTGTACAGCGGTACATAAACTCAGCAGTAGAATTTCTACAAACAATCGACCTAAACCCTAAAAGAAGGGGCTAAAAAATTGACATGTACCTGACTTTGAAGTAGGTAGTGCATGCAATGCTTAGCGTATGTATTGCGACTTAGGTAAACCTGTACAATCTCCTTTCTGTTCGGGCTCACTCGCGTCTCCGTCGTCCACCATGAAATGACAACCTCCTTCACCGCCTCAAGTAAACCCGGCCTTTTCTTTCGCTTCACAAGTGCAAAACGTGTCCCAGCAAATTTTTTATCACGTCGCTGGCCAATAGCTACCCTCAAATTTGACAGGTGGATTTTCAAAACCCTAGACAATGCTCTAGTGCTTGTCACAGAGGTACATACAGCAGCATCCAGGAGAACAACCTTCCTGGCGAGCTTATCTGTTGAATGAACGCCCTTCACATCCTCTATCTCCTGCTGATAATTCTTTAGGAATTCAAACTGAACCTTTGCATCTTGTCCACGAGGATAATGTTGAAGAAGAAATTGGAAAATCCGGTCGTCCTCCAGGAAAAGCTCCATGATCCTCAAACGGGAAGAGGCATCACGACAACTTCGCATCTGACTTATGAAAAAATCCACAATCAGAGACACTACATCCAAAAGTTCACGCGTCGACATGACTTGTCCTCCCTCCAATCCTCCCTCAGCCATGGCGAGCAGTCTAGCCTCTCTCTCTCTCTGCACCTCTCGATGTTTACGTTGTCTTTCGGCATCTCCATCTCTTAGACCCTCCCTTATACCCCTGGATTCCTCTGCCCTTGCAGTAGGCCCCTTCCTCATCATTCCTACGCGTCGTTGTTGTGCTTTTATTTTCTCCATCGCCGTATGAGCAGCGACTAACCCCTGCCAGGAAGGAAAGGTGAATAGACCAGAAGAAGAAACTCTTGCTGCAAAGACTGAGCCCTGCCAGTCGAGTCGAAACAAAACCAATACCCCAAAGGAACCAAAATTGAGAGGCATCGTGTGCAAAGAGTCGGCCAGGAGGTAACTGAAAAACACACAAGATGATGTTCGTGGTAGAGACAAACCTGCAGCTGCACATAGAAAAGCGCCCCGCGAATGCACCGTTGTTCAAGGACTACAGGCCTCGTATTTTTCGTACAACTTGTATAGTTTGGTATTCGGGGAGGGGGGGTGACTGTAGCGTATTATCACCCGCAAAATGAGACATCAGAACTCAATAACCTTCCCCCTGGCAAGAAAACAATTACGGTGCGCAGGGTTTACAAGATCAAACCCAGTCAGTTTGGACAGTTACTACGACACAAGGTCCGACTCGTCGCGCGAGGCTTCAAAAAAAACAATGTGTTGATTATCATGAAACTTTCGCGCCTGTTGTTAAATGGGAGACAATTTGTGTTGTGTCCGGCCTCGTTGCTCATGGTGATTGGCCGATTCGACATTTAGACGTCCAAACGGCGTTTCTCAATGGAGTGATTGAAGAGGAGGTTTTCTTATAGCAGCCACTAGGCTTTGTCATCCGTGTTCAAGAACACCACGAACGTAAACTACACAAGGCTCTTTACGGGTTACGTCAAAGTCTCAGAGCCTAGTACTGCCGCATTGATACATACCTTGAACAGCAAGGACCGACACGCAGCCGCGCTGACATCAACCTGTATTATCGCCGCGATGCCATTGGAATCATCATTTTGATCCTATATGTCGATGATCTCATGGTGACCGGGAGCCATTCAGGTCTAGTAGACCAGCTCATTCAAGATTTGCTACGAGAATTTGTCATGACGGACGTCGGATCCGTCCAGACATACCTTGGGGTGCAATTCCTTTTCACTTCTCATGGCTGCTTCTTCACCAAGTCGTGTATGCATAGAAGATTTTACGAGAATTTGGAAATTTGGATGCCCGTCTCTCAGAGATTTCCCTGAACGATGGAGTCCAACTGCAACGTGATACTGAAACACCACCGGTTCAGGCCACTTTGTACCGACGAGCAGTGGGACTCTTGATCTTTTTAACTTGTACACGCCCGGACATTTTTTTTTCTACCAATCTTGCGAGTAGATACATGCAAAATCCACAGGTACTTCACCTCCAAGTAGTTCACGGAATTATCCCTTATTTGCGGACTTACTTGGACTATGGCATTTTCTACGCGAAAGGGGAGGAAGACATACTCCGGGGTTACTCGGACGCCAACTATGCTCAAGATGCAGTTGATATATGTTCTTCTTGGGCAAAACACCCATCTCATGGAGCTGTAAAAAAAAGTCGACAACCAGCAGGTCAAGCTGCGAATTATAATACCGCACCTTGTGCCACTGTACCTGCGAGGCAATCTGGCTTCGATTACTTCTACAAGAGCTTGGAGTTGATTCATCTCAGCCAACCTTCATTGGCATGGATAATCAGAGTGCCATCAAACTCACAAAAAATCATGTATTCCACAACCTTACCAAACATTTGGAAGTGGATTGGCATTTCTCTCGTCAGAATGTTGAAAGTGGAGAAATTTTGGTCGAATATGTTCCTACAGACAAACAACCCGCTGATATGCTTACCAAGACCTTAGCAAAGACCAAGTTTCAGGTAGCTAGAGAGACTCAGGATGCTTACACCAAAAGAGGCTCTCGAATTCATAAACAACTTTGGACACTAGGTCCAGTACATTTCATGGAGCTAGTAACCTCGATAGTAATGCCCCGCATCCTCCTGACGCCTAAGAGCTTTGTACTTTGCCCCTCGATAATACTATACTTGTCTTTGACACTCAGGCCATGAACGATAAATGCCAACCTCTACGTACGACGTAGAACTTTCGTGCCACTGCATCTATCTCTCCCCGCTCAGGCTCAAGAGGGAGTTCCTTCGGTGTGACAACGAGCGAAGATTTACACTCGGGTGGCGTCATCCCGGGCTCTACACGAATTTCTTCAAGTGGTACTTGATGACCGTGCTCACGATGGACTGACCCCGGCTCCGTGCGTGGCTCGTCTTCAAAAGCGTGCCGCTCTATCAATCTCATAAGCTATTGCAGCTAGTGATGGAGAAAGACCATCAAGGCCTAGAGGGAGACTAGTAGCGCCTGCAACTAGATATGTTTTCGTTTTTGCATTGTTAGTTTGTTTTCATTGTTGTTTCTCAAACGGAGCCTTCAGTCCATGTTTCAAGTTTAGCATCTCACCGGTGAACGCAAGTCTGCTTAATGTTGCCGGTCCATTGCTCTTGTTGTTGTTTATTGAACTCATTCCCTTCGTGTGCAAGAGGGAGTGTTGAAATGTGTGTGCCCACTCAGGCTTAGAACCTCGCTCTACTCGTTCCCCCATGAGAGCGTATGGGGCTCGGTCCCTTGGGCTTCCCTATTTCTCGGGACCTCAAGGGTACTTCTGTGTTCCTTTCCTTCTTTCAATAAACTTATCGTTTCCCACAGTTATCCCTGTGCGTGCATTTTATCATATTCAAGTTGAATATGAATCACTTTATAAAAAAAACATTCAATTCTATCATTATTGTAAAAGCTTTGGGGTCATAGGGTCATAGTGTCATAGTGTAACTGAGTGGTTTTCAATCAACTAATTAATTCGTAACACTTAGGGGTCCACATGTTAGCTCCTAAGGTGTCTACGGGGATACATGTAGTATCGGGAACCTCACCTCGCTAAAATGTACCCGTTGGCTACATTTTACACAGGATAATATATGGGAGGTTCCTAATACAACATCCTAGCCGCGTCTCTACATAAGACCTATGGGTTTCAAAGATGGGTATCAACCAAATGCGGATATCAACCAAATGCAGATATAAACTAAATGTGGGTATCAGCTTCTGCTTGACGCTTCTTTGTTTAAACACGACGACCGAATTTGTGTTACCATCCAACGCCAATTACTCATCGCTCACAAACCTGAATGCATCACAAATTTCAAGATGAACATGGAAAATTTCAAAATGCCAAAAGAGGAGGGCACATGTAGTATGAGAGATGATGTGACTTTAGACAACTTTGCCTATCAACAAGCACATTAAAAATTTAAAACCAAATGAAAAATCAACAAGATTTTTCATATTTATAAAATATAGAAAAAGTGAAAAATTAATCTTCGAAACAAATCATTACTTTATCCCACAATTGCTCACGATTGGAATACAAACTAAACCATAGCTCAGGAATTTAGGTCAAATTTTTGGATGCATGGAAAATCGCCGATTATCTCATCGTAACCATTTGTTGCCGCAACCACTCCACTTTGAACTTGTACCCCACACGTTCACTGATCATTCGCTCATTTGCCATCAAAACTCCGGCTATGTACCTTGCCATCAAAACTTGCTCTTTCTCCGCTTGCTTGATCAAATTGACAGATCATAATTACAGATCAAACTTGCTCATCTACTCAAACGTCCACACAGCTCGCAAAATGACAAGCAAACTCCTATTAGCAAATGAAAAGCTTCACCAGACGCAAACGCTCTTATTTATCCTTGTGGTTCATCTTTATTTATCTTTTTCACCCCCTCACTATTGACGTGGACCAACTCAATTGATTATTCTCTATGTTTTGCGCCGCATATTACATAACATTCACTAGCCTCTGTGACTGCTGCCTCTGTGATTGCTGTCAATGATGTGGAATACATGCAATGATGTGGAATATTCCACATCATTTCATCCCCAATGAAATGATGTGGGATATTTCACATCACATCGATAGCTATGGGGGCACGTGGCATTAAGCAAGAGCAATCAACTATCGTGAACAGTAATCAAAAGCACTCATTCAATCCCAATTCAACAGTGTTTTGCAATTGTTTATTTGATTCATTCATTATTCAACAGTGTTTTGTAATTGTTTATTTGATTCAATAATTCATTCAATTAGAAATCACTGATCACTCCATATATAAAGGTGGATGAAACTAAAAGGCAATCTCTTTGAAGGCTACTGAATGTTATGTATGAGTACAACAGACTTGCAATTTTGGGATCATAGTAAAAGCTAAAACAAAATGTCAAAAGTTGAACATTATGTTTTGAGTGAAATATTGTGTTTTGGGTGACGCAATGATTTTCCAATTTATTAATTTGTGCACGAAACGGGATGCCACATATTATCTTGAGGGCCCAAAAAAAATTAATTACAGATTTAAAGTGGACTTATCACAGACAGCAAGCCAAGTAGTTAGTAACTCTAAACCCTAAATTCTTACACAATAAATTGACGGGTCTGTATAGTGCGTTTATTGCAGTGAAATTCTTCTTCCTTTGCATACTCCTAGTGAAAGCACAATAAACTAAAACAAAAAAATCATCCTCAGAGCTCAATTACAATTTTCTTGGTCAAAGGTTATAAATTACCATTACAAAGTTATCTATTTAAGTTTTGATTTGGTTGCACCCTCCATTGTCCTATTCGTTACTTAAATCCAAAGTTTCAAATTAAAATATTAAAATAAGATTACTAAAAGTAAAAACTGATATTTAACTAATTATGGACTATCGTGTAGTCCAGAATTAAGTCGGCTTGCAGCTAATAAACCGGAAATTATGAATCCAGGCAAAACAGACCCTAAAAATGAGAACATATAATGCACATTCAATACACCATTCACAATAGACTATTTAAAATATGAAGATAAACATCTGTGCAATAGAAAATTGGATTCCAATATAATATGAAATTACAAGCAAATTGACGACTCAATTTGCCAAAAGTAACTGAATGACAAAATGGCTGAAACTAATGGCTATGCTAACTGCTCACACAATGTTGAAAAGCTAATTCAAAAGAGGAATGTCAGCCGGCAGCCGACAACAATTCACAGTGGATGTAACAAAATAGTGAGATCACCATCAACGGCCATATCTAATAGCATGAGCAACCTTGTAATGAAGTTGGCCAGGATGAGGTGACCACCTAATGTGTTCACTGACTGACTCAAACATATGCATTGGATATATAAATGGTAGTAGATTGGTAGCAACATTAGTAATAACGCCAGACCTGTATGATGAGCTCAGGTCCCCCTGAAATGGCAATGGAATGTAGCAAGATGAATCAGGGACTTTCGGAAGAGATACAGGGTTCAGATAGATATGAACTCCGGTCCTCTTTCGAGGCCGGCGTGAATAAAGTGTTTGTTCGTCTTGACAATGAGGTAGTGCCCACCGGACAAAGGGCCATTGGTACAAGACTACTCACCTCTTTCAAGAATAGATACTTTAGTGACCAGAGATAAATACTAGTAACACTACTAAAATTCATTAGTTAGAACTAGCGCAGGTATAAATTGGTGTTTGTTTTGCTGGTGGTCGCCAAGTCATGGTTGCAAGGTCGGTTGGAGAAGGACGTTTATGTTGCAATTGTACGGTCCGGGTTCGATTCCCGTTGAGTCCGTCTCAGCGTTTATTGTGATATACGTGGCTTGGAGCTGCTAGTGATTTAATCATAGGCAGGAAAGTTTGTACCAACCAACCGGCCTAGTCCCATCTAGCTGAGACAAGTGTGTACTTTGAGCTAAACCAACAAAAAATACAAAAGAAATAAGTAGTGGTCTTCACCATTACCCTCCTTTTGTTTGATAGTTTTGTTTTATTTAGTAGTCTGTTGGTAGTGGCTGGTTATTTTCTATTTTTCTTTTGTGTAAAACAATTGATCCGGCGTGATGTATGGCAATGGTATTTATTTTTCTTTAAATGTGTTTATAATGGTAGTTTCAGGTAGTTTGAATTTAGTTTCGAGGATTTTCATCGAGGGGCCATGTGTTGTGCCTCTAGCTCCTGCTGTGATGACTATGAGTGGGTCCACTTTCCATCCTAAGTTAATAATGTTGTCGACAAGTGGTTGGTATTTTTGCTTTTTGATATCTATTGTTTCTTGTGGGAATCTGTCGTTACAATATGTAAATTCAATAAATTGAATTGTGAGGTTGTCTAATGGATGTGGTGGTGGGTTATTTTTGTATGGGAGTCCTTTTACGCAAAGGATGTCTGGTTTGACTCTAGCATTGCAATGACATCTTTGTTGTTCATATGGGCATGGTAGTAGCCATGGGGGTACTGTGTTTTCTCGGAGGTTGTTGTTGAATGTTCATGCGTTCATCTTATGTGTATTTAGTGTTGTTAAAGACAGTTTACAATTATTTTTTATGTATTTTATTTATAGTTGATTACTCATTTAATCTAATAAATTTAGAGTTCTAAATGGGTCCAATATGTATTAAAAATAGCTATGAACTTAGCCAAATTTATGGATATAATTTCTAAAGGGTCATTTAAATTTCTATTAATATGTAGCTCATATTGTATTTATAATTCATTACTCAATTACACATATGAGTCATTTTTTAAATAAATCCAAAACGTACTAACATCGTGTTGGATCTAGTCGGACAAGTGTGTGTTTAGTATTGTTACTATTTTGCTAGTGTATTAATACATTTATATTGTATTTAATATAATTAATCGGTCATATGAATCAAATGGAAATAGGGTTTTAAGTGGGCGCAAATGTATAAGAAATAGTTTTGAACTTAATCCACATGTGTATTTATAGTTATTAGCACTCTTTTTTGTGAATTGATATTGGGGCCCATTGGTGGGTATAATTCATTACTCATGTACAAACGTTCTTATATTCTTAAGTAGTGGGTTTAAACTATTTTAAAATAGTACTAATTAGAAATAGTTTGAAAATTTAATCATTCTTTTAGTTTGACAAATATATGCTAGAATTAGGCATATGTTTTAGCAACTTTTGATGAAATAGGCATATGTTTTAGCAATTTTTTTTTTCCATAGTGCTACTAGCACCCAAATCATTATTGGCGAATTTTTGCCACTATCTTACCTGTTTTTATGGGCTGGCTACTCTTACACTAGAAAAAATGGGCAAAAATGCGGATGAATTTGCAAAATGCTTCTCGTAAAAAACTAGGAATTGCCAATATTTGGATGAAAGTATCTTATAATAGATATTTTTTGGATGAGCATTATATACATGGATGATTCTATCCAATTTTTCCTTACCTAGCTACATTCCAGGGTGCGTGTCGCACTACCAATGAAAAAGCTTAAAATATACCTTGGCTACTAGCATTGAAATCTATAATTAGCATGGGTGTATTCATACTTTTGGACAAATTTATACATATGTGAACAAAAGTTCATTTATTTATTATGAATTATTTATAGTAGTCGATGAATTTTACCGGTTAGGGTGAAGACTACCCGTTTGGCCGGTCATCTAGAGGTCACTATAAGAAACCCGTGTTTTTAATGATGTTTTGCAAAACTTTGACGTGTTTTTTTGATGTCTTCATGTTAGCCGCTAATGTCTCGCCGAACGTAAGGATGTCCACGCGTTAACTTGCTACAATGGCGATTATGGTCTGTAGAAACACGCGTGTGAGCCTGAAAACGCGACAATGTTGGCAGAAACGTGCCCCGTTTCCTAGGACGTCACGCAGGACATCCTTAGAGACCCAGAACTGCCACGTTAACAAGGCAATCCCGTTTCACCGAGGATAAGTTTGGGAAAGTTATTGGTGTGCAAGGTAGAATGCAGCCTGGCTGTAAAAAAAGCAACATAATGGGCAGTGGTTTGCAAGAGCAAAAGAAAAAATCCATCCTCTTATTAAATACTCTTTATTTTTTTCCCGTTATAATTTCATTTTATAATACTACTACATTTAGAATATTCATTTTATATTCATTATCTTGCACTCTCAGAATTTGTCATTCGTCGATTTCGTATAATAGTATTCAATAATAATACTTCAATAATATTTTAATAATATATTAATATTACTGAATACTTTAATAATAAAATATAATATTATATTATTAAAATATATTACATTATATATTAAATTCATTTATGTATATTAAAATATTAAAATATTATTATTAATATACTTCGCCGCCTTTGCCTCCGCTTCGGATTCCTCGCTGCTGCTGCTTTCCTGCTCCTCATCAAACTCTTCCTCCTTTGACTCTTCTTCATTCGATTCTTCCTCCTTCGACGGCTCGCTTTCCGGCACTGTGGGCTTCTTTGATTCTGCTATGGTAACTGAGCTTCCAAGTGCGACGACGAGATGCAAGTGAAATTTGAGCAGTGGTCTCCATTTTTCAAATTCCAGCAAGGATAAGGTCAGTCTAAGTACAACAATCCTATGCAATGATGATTGAAGAGGTTGGCTAAAGGAGTGGGGAAGTGGAGCTGTGGAGTGAAAGTGAAATTTAAACCACTTAGGGTTTCCTAATCAATAGGTGGCGACTGCGTTTAGGGTGCGAAATTATTGCCGCCGCCGCCACATGTTTGTAGTCATTGCAGTGCTATTAATAGTTCACCATTATTCATCAATGTCTAGGTTTAGTCACCAGGTTTGCTTCGTTGACTATTTGTAGTCAGGAGTTCTACATCCATGACTAGATGTACGCACATCATTGACGATTTTGAAATAGTGCTAGAGTGAGTATATTTAGCTCTTCCTCAAACGATGCCCTATAAAGCAATGCGTCAAGGCGCTCAAACACATTAGGAATCTGAAGTATTTCTATGAAGCGATCTGCTCCACCCAACAAAGCTGAGTCACCGTTATACTCTTGAAACTTGGACACTTCTTTCTTTGTCGGTGACATCTTTACTAAAAGCTGTAAGGTCTCCTGGCTCAAACCCTCGCCAGTAAATTAAAAACAAGTGCAGTATTTCTCACTCTTCGTGAATTCGCCATCTACAACTCGCAAAGAGTTCATGTCCAATTGTACTCATCGTATTGTACAGAACCTAATTTAGATGAGGGCATCACCAAAACAATAGAGGAACATTGCATGAAATCCTTCAAGATTACAGAGAGTATGCACCCAAGCAATACAACTCTTACATAGTACTATAAAATAACCAAAGCGCTACGTCTGATCATCATTTTTGATTTAAAGGATAGCTATTTGTACGAGACAGACGGGACAGTCAGGGAAGTGAATAAAACGACTAAGTATAGTCACCATTCTAGAAACGCTGACTAACAGAGGTACACATGAGGTTGTATTCTAATAGTTTAGGAAAATTAACGGACTCGAGGTGATGTGTATACTGCACGCGGTATACGAGTGACATGAGTCGACAAGAAGAGGCCTGAAAAGAATCCGAAAACGAAGCAGGAGAAGACTTCCACATTATCCTATGGATATACGATAGGAATCGTTCCATACGTGGTTCAAAAATGTTGGATCTGAAGATGTTGCGATGGGGAATGATGTTTCAGGGGATATGCTCGCACTGTGGACGACACTTCTATGTGAGCGTAGAGCGGAGAGCGGAGAGCAGAGAGCGCAAATTTGGAGAGTGCAGAGTGGGCAGAAATTAAAAATAGTAATATTTTTAGTATTTTTAAGTTATTTTTTTAACATTCGAATATTCCAAAGAATATTCAATATTCTTGTTAATAATAGTATTTTTTGACCCATTACCGTGGAAATGAGGTCCACAAAAAACAACCACTTTTGTTTTGGTACACTTTGGATTGAATTTAATTACTTAAAATAGACACAGTAGATAGATAATTGAGAAATAAAGGTTAAATATAAAATCAAAGCAAATGAAGAAGTCAAGAAAGGTTTCAATGAGTGAACATGATTGATGCTATTAAAAACTAAGTGAATAAAAGGACAAGGCACAAGAGACAAAGCACGTAGTTGTGGCATTCTTATCTCATCATTTTGTCTTTGTTCTAGCTACTTGTTGATTTGATTCCTACAGCTTGGACTGTAGCAATAATTCATTGTGGTAGACAAAGTTGTCACGACTCAATGTATAAGGACGTCCTTACACTCAAACACAACAAGAATGTAGACGAGTAGTCTGCGATGGGAGATGAGAGATACATGTTTGACGGCCTAGGATGGGATGAGGAGATAGTAATTTAAGAAGATCCCCATATTCCATTTAATCCATTGTCGGAATGTGAGAGGAATGAAAAAAGTGTTGCAGAACGATATTGTCAGGGATATGTGATGACACCCTTCTCACAGTCCACGCAAGCTTGGAAGTGGCCGAGGGTGGAGCAGGACGAGCGGCAATGATATGCGGACAAATTGAAGAAGGAAGATGTGGTGGCAAGAGAAGAAGGTGCAGTGGACGAAAGAGAATAGGTGGAGGATGACAACAACACGGTTGACAAGCAAGAAGAGGTCACGAAGGCAGTGGCTTCTTCACAGCCATCCTCATTCTATGAGAGCATGCGAGGGTTATCACCACATCCCTTGCCGTTGGGAGAACGGATGAAGGACCGAACCATTAGCTATGTAGATTTACTTCGGCCCAATCTAGTAAGCCCGCCTAAATCGAACGGGGAACATGCACCAAGTGCTTCAAGGAGCTGGAGACGTCGAAGGCGTAGTTAAAAAGCGGGAAGTCTAGAGTTGGACGGTGTGAGAGATATGCAAGAATTATTGTACTGCAATGATTGGACAAGAATAAAGATCATTGAATATGGTTTGTATTATTCGTAGAGTGTAGAAGTACATATTTGTATTTTTGTGAATGATAGAGCAAGTACACACGTGGTCAACAAACAACCACGTCCATTAGAGACAAAGTATTTCTAAGCCGGGAACAAGTCTAGGTGGTAGAATGTGTCAAAAGGCCACCTTCAAGGATGAGCTTGACCTCGTTGAAACTAAAGGTTGGGGAGTGTGTGAACAGGTTAACTTCAGGGTCTAAGTTAGAAACCTTAACAAATATGTAGTACAAGTGCTTACAATTCAGATAGGAATTGTGCCTGCTCCCGAACTTGATAATCATATCTTTGAAGGCCGCGCAAGTACACTCTGGATGAGAGCTCACTGTCACTTGGTAAATGGCATGCGTAGGAGGAGGTTTGGACTGCAATTGGATAACACAACCGAATCCTGGGTGGGGGATCATGGTCAACTTCAAAACGGTTCCATGCATGGCTCGAGCACATCCAACATTTGTCGAGGGTCCAGTGCCAGAGCGTCGAGTAGCCTTGGATTTCTTCGTGGGAGGAATGTAGTTAGGGTTGTCGGGAATTCAAACTCTTAACAAGTCGAGTGGGTGAGCAGAGTTGTTGAAGAGTCGAGTGGGAGTGACGCGCTCCTTAGGGGGGAGTTGGAATCCTGCATTCTCAAGGGCCATGATCTCCGAGCGAGTGAGTTTAGTACCAAGCATGACAAGCCACACGGGAGGAATTGGGGGCTTGCCTTGGGTGTCTGAAAATGGAACAACCCACTTGCGAGGGAATCCCCTCACACAACGCTCGATGTCGTCTGGACAGAAAAATAACTTCATAGGTTTTTGTTTTTGCATTGTGTAAAAATCCCAGACTCCAGAGTATGTCGGGCAAGCGACACTCCGATTGTTGGTAACGAGCTTTGCCGTGCATTTCTTCCTAGTACCCGCATGCATGGCCCAAGAAGACTTCTCGGAATTGTAAGGGAGACGGGCTATATGCCAAAGCAACTCGTCAACCTTGGTCTCTTAAACATCGGTGACTCGACGGAAATCGAGCCCGGACGGTGGAGGCGCTTGAACTTCTTGCACGTCTGGGGAAGACTCTTCGACAATTGTAGGTAGAATTACGGGATTAGATCTAGTGAGTCTCTTACCGGGACGGGGGCGAGAGAAGTTGATGGTGTCGGGGCGATGTGTCTCATCATCTGCACCAATAGGGGTTTTGGGTCTACGCTTCTGCGATCCAAATACCTCGGCGCCCTCGAGGTGCGGATTGCGAGTGCAGAATTCTTCGCCACCGGGCATGTCCAACAAGACCTTCTGCAACACAGTAGGATCACCGGTGCGCTCGGCACGTCGTTAGGCGCTACGAAGTTTCAGTTCCTTCTTGCTAGGACCGTTGCCACCATTGCCCCCCTTAAGGAATTGATAGTAGGCCACCACTTGCAAGAATGCTCGAATGTAGTCATCCACGGTGGCAACATACAAATTGCCGCCCTTGTTGCCTGACGCTTGAAGCCACTTGTTGTGGACGGACTCGGCAAGATTACACAAGGGCGTTGGAGCGAAGTCCGACTCCGACATGCGATCCTCCTGTTCAAAGAAAATAGAGGAGTGTGAAAATTTGAATATTTCAAAGAAGTGAAGAACTTACAAGACCTGGGAAGCAGAAGACTAACCAGTTCCATGAAGCCACCCCACTAAAGATATCGGAAATGCCAAAACGCGAGCTAGAGATCAAGATGTCGCAATCCATTGTCGGAGGTACAATTTGATGAGCTCCACCAAGCTTTGATGGCACAATACCGTGTCTCTCCCTCTAGCATTGACGAGGCGTTGCGATACTGGAGGCAAAGATGCTTGTGTTGTTCCTACAAATCGTACTTGATATATTGTTTGGTGTGCTTCTCCAATGATTGTTTCCAATAGAAGAAGCACGTCCTCTCGCGGCCCTCCATTATAATCTTGGGATCCCCGGACCCGTAGACGATACGCACGACATTCCAGTTGGCCTGCGCACTAATCCCTTAAAATTCGGCTTTGGGATTCCATGTCGGGCCATGACATGGTTGAGGTTGTGCCAAAAGAATAAGAAGAAGAATAAGAAGAAGCTCACGAAGGGGGCGCCGAGCATTGAGAGACGAGGGACTCTAGCAAATTTATGCGAGAGAGGAGACGAGGAAGAGGGAGGAAGTTGGAGAGGGAGGTGTAAGATTTGATCTCTGCATTTTGATTCAATAGTCGAAGTGGAAGACGCAAGCAAGGCGTCGCAGAGTTCTGCAGCAACAATTGAGCGCCAAGAAATGGAGACACCAAACCGAACAGGAGAAATTGTGGAAATTGTAAGCCTAACACCATTTGGATTTACCTTGCTAAAACCCATGTATAGAGCCATTATGGATCCTGTCGCAACACAAAACTCCATGGTGGCCAACCTCACGGATCCGTGGAGTTATACACCATGGACTATATTTTCTACAGAGAACTCCACAGTGGCCAATTCCATCGATTCGTGGGATTAGCCACCATAGAGTTCTCTTCTACAGCAAACTCCACGGTGGCTAATTCCACGGATCTATGGAGTTAGCCACCATGGTGTTTTCTTCAACTCAAAATTTCATGTAGGCTAACCCCACGGATCTGTGGGATTAGCCTTTATGGAGAGTTTCTCAAGACAAAACTCTATGGTGGCCAATTCCACAGAATCCATGGGATTAGCTACCGTGGAGTTTTGTGTGGAGGGAAACTTCATGCTGGCCTATCCCACGGATCCGTGAGATTAGCCTTTTACGGAGAGTTTCTCAAGACCAAACTCTATGGTGGCCAATCGCACGGAATCCATGGGATTAGCTACCATGGAGTTTTGTGTAGAGAGAAACTCCATGCTGGCCAATCCCACGGATCCATAGGATTTGTCTTTATGGAGATTTTTTCAAGACAAAACTCTATGGAGGCCAATCCCATGGAATCCATGGGATTAGCTACGATGGAGTATTGTGTAGAGAGAAACTGCATGCTGGCCAATCCCACGGATCCGTGGGATTAGCCTTTATGGAGAGTTTCTCAAGACCAAACTCTATGGTGGCCAATCCCACGGAATCCATGGGATTAGCTATCATGGAGTTTTGTGTAGAGAGTAACTTTATGCTGACCAATCCCACGGATCCGTGAGATTAACCTTTATGGAGAGTTTCTCAATACAAATCTCTATGGTGTCTGATCCCACAGAATCCATGGGATTAGCTACCAAAGAGTTTTGTGTAGAGAGAAACTGCATGTTGGCCAATCCCACGGATTTGTGGGATTAAGCACCATGGAGTTTCATTCATTCCTTGATCATTTTAGTTCTCTCATTCCTTCACCATTTCCCTCCTTTCATATGTTTATTAACCCCTAAGTGACGGATCAACTATTTTATGGTCTCTGCCCTTTTTTTACAAACTGCTTGAAATTGAGAATACAATTTTATAGATATTAAAAAATATTTTCTAATAGGGAATCAAGTCTATTTTCAAATAGGGAATCAAGTCTACTCATGTATACCTCATGTACATCTAAACATGCTAATATCTACTTTTGACACTAGAATCTACTAATCATAGCGCAACCACTACCCCCGCCTTTACTCGCAAGAGAAAGGCTCTTGCTGCGGCTACGAGTGTTACTTCCTCAGAGGGTACTTCGACGTACACTCTCATTGAGAATGTTTACATGGGGGACCTCATGGAGCATTTCAATGAGACCAAGACCCCCCACGAGGCCTTCCTCCGAATTGAAGAGTTCCTTGTTAAGGTAAGAGTTATCTCCTTTTGCATTGTTCGAATTTGTTTTGTATGAGCATTCCTCTTCCTTGTTTGACAATTATTATTTTTCTTTCCAGTTGGAGGCGGCCACTCTCGCTCCAACACAAGGAAGCCTAAGTCCTACTCTGGCATCGATCTCATCCTTGCAGATGTTCCAGAAAACCTTCCTGTGCCCGCTATTTCTAGCTCCACCTCTGATATCCCTGTGTGGAACCGCCGTGGTGAGTTCTACATGGGTGATCTCTACACATTTGCTGAAGATCATCTCCATGACAATGGAATTCTTGTGATCATACATGGCGATGATCCCAAGGTGCACAAAGAACTTCGCAGTTGGTGCAAGGAGGCTAAATGGAGTGTGGCAAGGGATAGGTGGGGTGTAAATGACCTTCACCTTACCTCCGCTCAAGATCCAAAGATGCTTGTAAGCTTTTTATTTTATTATCCACCTACTTCAATTCAAGTTTCAATCGCCTCTCTTTGTCACTAAGTATGTGCTTTTTGTGTAGACTAAGCGTTTTTTTATCAAGGTGCTTGTGCCCCTTGGCACCACTCTCACCGTGTACGAGGCCACGGAGTTCTCAAAGTTGGATTTCTCACTTGAGAAGGATTCCCTCCTTCCCAACTTCACGGATGAGGATACTCAACTCCTCAAAGATGGTACAGTGGCATGGAGAGGGGCTCGGGAGAAGCACAAAGAATTTTTGAGCATCATCATCCACACTCTCACCCGCGAGCACGACATTGTCTTAGATTGGCACGCGGCCACAGGTTTCTCCATTACCATCCTTGCATTGTCTTTGTTCACCATTTTTTGCATTTCTTCTGGTTTGTTTTGTTCATTCATTCTTTTTCTTCTAGGTGCTTCTATTAGTGCGTGTCGTGAAGGTGAGCGCCATATTGTAGCGTTGGAGGCGGACACGGAGATCTTTGAGGCCATCCTTCGCCCCATGCGGGATCCCGTACCTCGACCCCAGCCTACTGTTCACCTCGAGGAATCTGATTTTGAGGAGCCTCCCTCCAAGATCGTACGACGCGAGAGGCACTGTAAGTAAGTTGGTTTGTTCACTTGGCATACCATTGTTCATCTTCTTCTCTTCTCCTTCTTTACTAATGCTTATGTATTCTCTTATATTCTTGTTTCCAGAGTTCCACGGGCAAGTCCGATCCGTGTTCTCTATCCAAATTTGTTTAACAGCCCTCCAAGGGGATTCGGATTGCCATCGTATGCCGCTGAGGTTGCCCATCAGCAAGCGGTTGGAGATTCACTACCCTCTCGTCGCATCCAGAAGTTTGATAGGGGGGTGTATAGATCATTGGATATAGAGGCTAAACAAGGCAAGGGTAGTGATGTTGAATGGAGTCCTAGCCCTTGATTAGGACTCTTGATTGTGGAGACTTGAGCTCCTAATGTTTTGGTTTGATTTGGATTTTATATGAGGTTTTCTGTGTTGGTTTATTTACATCGGTGTTCACAAGAGTCCTTGTTCTATTTGCACTTTTGATGGTTTTTAATGATGACGTCAGCCCTAATTTAATTGTAAACCATACAAAAACAAAAATGTATTGATTTTTGTAAGTAATGCCGCGGAAAATGATTGAAAATCCATTACTTTGTTTTGAACTAGGATTTCAAGAATTCTACCCATTTCCACGGATTTGGGGTCCCTTTCTTTAAAAATTAACTAAAAATAACCTAATTTCCAAAATTAATAGCTAAAAATAACCCACTGTCCACGGTCATAGGCCTTTTTCCTACAAAAAATGATTTTTAAAAACGAAAATCTACGCTCTCCAAACTCTGCTCTCCACTCTCCGCTCTCCGCTCTATGCTCACACTACTAAGTTTCCCCTCGCACTGTTACTGCCTTCTAGACGAGAAGCAAAGGGATACAAGGCGATGTATGCATACGACAATCATATACGAGTATGCGGAGTAGAAGCAGATATGTCGACATGTGACAGTGGAGTAGCGGCTACGTTTCTGCAATCTTGTCGCGCTCGTTTTAGTAAGAGGAACATGAGGACATCAAATCTGGAGTATGTGGAGTGGGTGGACGAAATTATCAGCGTAGACTACGGGAAATTTGAAGTGGTGGTGTTGTATTGCACATGGGCCCAAACAAACAAGAGGGGAGCTCGAGCTACAATGAAATGTGACGAATATGGATTCACATTGTTCAGATTTGATCAATTGATTCCATATTCAGCGGACTCTTTTGCATTTCCTCGTCACGTATAACAAGTTTTTTATATAGATGACGAGGACAACAGTGGATGGAAGATCGTGTTACGACGACAGCCGCGTGGCGCAAGAGTCGAGTCAAGTGATGGCGGAAGACATGATCTGCAGAGTGTGCAGTCAGGTAGAGACGAGGAACATGTAGACCTACGGCCTGACTACACTACCGTGGAAAGGGAACATGACACTCCTGATTTGAGAGGATGTAGAAGACTAACCAGAGAAGATGTAAACCAAGCTTTGGTTGCTGCAGAGGAGGATCTAGAGGTGGGACATGAGGTGCTATGACAATAGGAAATGAGGTCAAATGCATGGCATAGCCCATTGTATCAGTAAACCAAGTACAAAACATACTATGATATGCAATAGCTTTGGTCTCGGTAATCTTGATGACTACACTTAATCAATGATTCTACATGCACGACTAATATGAGTCACTCGCTTGACATTACTGTCTACAGTGTCTAAGAGTATTTTTTGAACTGCAGCAAATGGCCAATTCCACATTGCTAATTCTACATTGCCATGGTATACAAAAGGATTTGCCCTATAAATATCTTCAACATCACTGATTGATGCTAGAACATGCATGCGCACTACCCTCGTGGGGTGCACTATACTAAACATGTACGAGTATACGTGAGTGCACGAAAGGGGTATTAATTTGAACATTGCCTTATTACGTATACATACAATAAACACATAGAACTGAAAATATTCACGTATACTTACACTAAACATATATTTAAAACAAAATACATCTGTATATAAAGGTATTTAGACATATAACCTCTCGTATACGAGGGGGTTTTTAGAAGGGGTCATGAACGCACGTGATTCTCAAACATAATGTAGAGTGCATCCCTGGAGGCACTACCTCAAATTAGAATTCAAGATGAATACCAAAGCAACACTAAACCAGTGATTGAGAAAAAATTCAGCATGGACGTGAAACGGGCACAAATTGAAAGAAAAAGCTGATAAAAAAGAGGGAGAGGTAGAGTAAACAAAAGTGGAAAGAATACATGAGGGAAAGAAGCGCTGTAGTCAAAATAAAACTATCCTAGTCAAAAAGAGTAAAACAATACATCAATGCAAAGTAGATAAATGACAAGTATTTGAACAAGGTGCAAAGAGAACTGCAGTGATTGTAGACAGTAAGAAGGGTATGTGGAAAAAATATCTATGACATCTGAATTGCAAAAATGATATAAAAATGTCAGAAGAAAAAAAATATGGAATGAAAAAAAAAAACAAAAACAAAACACGCTAGTTTGTTTTTAATAAAAAGTTAAAAAATAAAATATATAAAATGTTAAAACCTCAAAGGAACAAAATAAATTTAAAAGAAAACCCTAAACTGAAGGAAGGAAAGTCAAATTGAAATAATAAATCGAACATAAACAAAGGATATAAATTTGAATTAAAACCAAGAAGGCCCCACTCTAAAACCCACTTACAAATGGCTGCCCAAAACTATAGTCACATAACTACTAATTCTAGTCATATGGCTGCCCACGCAAAAAGTCATATAGCTGCCCATGGAAGAATACGTTCCCCTACTACGTTCCCATTGAGGTTCCGTGTAAATATGACTAAAATCATAGTCATGTGATGACTATAGACTGTTGTAGTCACCAAAGTAGTTACTGGTGAGTCATATCTAACCGATAGTCATATCTAGTCATATGGCCATAGTCATATTTCGTATGCTCTCCTAGTAGTGAAAGCAACACGTTGTAGAGATCGTCCACCGGAACACTTGGATGTCTCATGGAACGCAACACTATCTCTAAGGCTGAGACGTCATGTATGCTTCTGCAGAGCTCACAATGAGTGTCTGTCTAAACATCCGTGAGAATGCATCAAAGTCAACACAAGAGACCTGGAGATGCACGAACGTCTCAAGAGAACTATGTACGCGTTCTCTCAGAGGTCATCCGTGATGGCGCGCTCCATACGTGTGCTCGGACATCCCGGCGTACATCCGCTTGTTGTTGGTGACGTGTCAGCGATGATATCCGCGATAGACAGGTCTGCATTTCTATAGAAATGTTTGCGCGGGATGTTTGCAGTGATGTCCCAACATACTTGCCGCAGACATCCGGCATGCACCTATGCGTGTTTGCTGAGACATCCTTTGCGAATCGGCAGAGGACATAGCCAACTTCCGTAATGACATGGCACAGCACATCTGTCACAATCGGAGACATCAAACAAAACATCCACCAAAACGCTCGGTCGTCTCAGTCAACATAGGTAGATGTCTTTTATTTGAAACGCCGAAGATGCTTCTGCAGACGTCTTGTACGGTGACTCTCCAGAGATCTGTGAAGACATTGAACACTAGAGACGAAACCATGTTCAAACACGGATGTCTCACATGACATACAAGATGTCCGAGAGGTCATCCGTAACGGCGTGCTCCAAACGCCTCGTTGGACATTCCGCCGAGCATGAGCATGTTTTTAATGACGTGTTAGTCATGACGTTCGCAACGACCGGACCCGCGTCTCCATCATTGTGTGCCGAGATGTCCATACGGATGTCCCATCAAACATTGCCGCATACATCCGCCATGTATCAGGGCGTCTTCGGAGAGACGCGCAATGTGACACGTTAGAGGACGTCACTCACGTCCGCGATGACATTTCTCAAACACATAAGTCACACTGCAAACATCTCCAACAACGTCCCTCGTTTTTTGATGTCTTGGTGCAAGCCATTGATGTCTCGCATGTTGTAGGTGACGTGTTAGAAATGACATCGCAACAAGCCGACACTGATGAGGGCCTTGGTAATAATAGGCAAATACCACTTCTCCTCCACTCTTTGCTTCTAATGAGACACATTGTCGTCTCATACATCTACTTGACAAGACATTGCGGAGCCTTCTTCGTTTTATCAACCCAACCCACTCTCGAATCAAGGCCCTTCGCATACAAACTGGATGTCCGACCTTTTCCACGACATTCGCTATTTTTCCATACGGATATCCTGAGTCGTCAACAGTGATAAGTAGCCGAAATCCGCCCTTGCTTCACATACTTTGTTGGAGTTACATTCCAATTATGGGTTTAGGTTTAGGGCAACGGCCTCATCGTTGTAACTGCAGCCTACGACATGTTAGCGATGACATCCGCAACGAGGGAGCCCGCCTCTCAAACATTATTTTCAAGGATGTTGGCATGTTGGTCCCAGCTTGCATCGCAGCAAATAACCGCCATGCAGCAGTGCGTGTTTGCCGAGATGTCCATTGCGACACGGAAGAGGACACAGACGCCGTCCATAATGACAGGGCGATGTTCACACGTCAGAATTGAAGACATTAGCCACAACATCCACCGTAACGGTTTGACATCTCACTCAACATAGTTGGATGTCTTCATCCGAAACGTCTGTGACACGTCTGCAGAAGTCTGAAACAGTGTCTCTCTGGACATCGATAAAGACATCCGACTTGACATAGGAGACATCGTGCGAGCACTAATGTAATTGTTGACGTACGAGATGTCTAAAAGGTCATCCGTGACGGCTGAAAGAACATCCAGTGAGACATAGGACGCGCCATAGGACACAACGGACAAGCACGTCTGTCTCAATCGATGTACGCAAAGTCTCAGCGGTCACAACACAGACGTTCACAGATGTCTCAGACGATGTACGCAATGTTTTCTGAGAGGTCCTTGGCGACATGGTTTAGAACATACATAACGTCCAGGATGACCTGTCACGAGCACATACGTCACACTTGGAGACGTCACAAAGAACGTCCAAAAGAATGCGAATACGTCTTTCTGAACACAAGTTCATTAGAAAAATGTCTATATCAGGATGCTGTGTGTTGTCAATGTGGTTGAAGTTTGCCACATTGAATCCGTACCTGTCACATTCAATGTTGGCAACTCGCATATTACTTGAGGATTTAACCTATGAAAATGAGCAACACCGTCGTGCATGGTATGGTTCACCATATTGTGGGAATTCAGAGATGTGAATTATCATGCCTTTTCGTGCACATTGTGCATCTCATTGAAAGAAATAACTTTTAATCCCCTTTAAAAAATATTTAGAAATATTACAATGACAAATGAAGTGTACTAACTTTTAAAGTTATGTATTTATCAATGATAGAATTAAATCTGAGTTTGTCTAAATGATTTAATTTGGAAGATTTTGAGTATAAAAACTCCCGTTCTACTACCACTTTGAAAAATATAGTTAAACTTTGAATGTAAATATAGTTCATTTCTGGTTTTATATTTGAGAATTTGAAAATACTCCCACTTGAAATTTTCTGTTATGAAGGAATTTAAAAAACAAAATCCATCAAAAATTTATTTTAGAAATAGTCAGAGAACAATTTTTAGCAACACATAATTTAAAATTAGTATTTCAATAATTTGGAAAAACTTGGAAAAATGTGGAACATATTTCTCTTCACATATTTGTAAATTGGAAAAATTTATAGCTGAAAATTCCATCCACAACCTTCTTTCCTCTTTCATAATTTCCATGTGGACTTGTGCACTACAACAAGGCCCTAATGTTTTACATAATCAACAATTTGGACTGCATGTTTGTTATTTTTTGACCTATTTTTTTGGCATTGGTATAAGACATCACTTAGTTGTAGTAGTTCAATTTTTTTTACTTCTACCATCAATTTCTATTTATGAAGTTCTAAAAGATCAAGAAGAGGAGCAAAGTTTTTCATTTTGACAAACAAGTTGACGAACCATACCATGCAAACACCCGTACTCATCATTGAACTTTCATCATGTTCATTACAATGTTTTGTGAAAAAGAACTTCGGTACTTTCAAAAACTTCATATTTCTTTTAATATACTTAAAAGCATTTAGATGCAAGTATAAGATGTTTTATTTGTCTAAAAATAAAATTGTGCTTGTATCAAATTTTATTTGGTTAGAGGCTTGTAAATATTTCCTTTAACAAATTTTTAGACAAGTAAAACAGTTTTAGAAAAGCAAGATGTTTTACTATATGAAGTCTTTAAGTTTAGTTGAGTGCAATATGAATTCAAAGATTACAGTCACTAGCCAACATTGGAATGTTTGGGAGGACATCAATGATGACATCCACCTGTCCATGAAGATGTCTAAGATGACGTCCATCAAGACGTCTAAAATGACGTCCATGATGTCCCTGCAAACATCGACTGGGATGACTTTCATCGAGTTCACTGGATGAACAGAGGCGGCTAGGATTAGCTGCCGCAGCCATAGTTAGGTCATGAGACCTTTAAGAGGAATTAGAGGCTGCATAAAGCTCATTTTTGCCTTCATTTATCCAAGAAGTTAGAGTTTAAAGTGTAGAGGTTTTCAAAAGTGTTGCAATCTATTATTAAAATGATTGTTTCCCTTTTTCTCTCTAAGTAGACACAAGTGAGGATGCTACGTGGCTTTGGAAGCGTGGCGGCAAGGTCAAGGACGGAAGGGGGGGCAATTTGATGAAGAAACTAGTGTTAGTGGATTTCAAAGGCATCTTGTATGACACTATGAAGAAGGTGTTGTTGTGGAAGAAACCCTAAAACTTGCAGTAGTTGATTTTTTGTAGAAGAAACCCTAAAACCTGCAGGATTTGATTTGTTGTGGAAGAAACTCTAAAACTTCTAGTATTTGATTTGTTGTGGAAGAAACCCTAAAACTTGTAGTACTTGATTTGTTGTGGAAGAAACCCTAAAACTTGTAGTATCCTAATGACTTAGGTATCCTAGTATATGCAGCGCTAAAGACTTGAATCCCAGACACAACTAGGAAGGGCGGTCGCGACTTACAAATTAGCGGTTTTTCAACCGGGTGTATGCAGGTATGTCCTTCATGTTCGTAGCATGCACCATATTTTTACATCATAGATGTCACTAGAGATGTCATTAGCAATGTTACTAGATATGTCATCGGACATGGTACCAAAGATGTCATCAGAGATGTCACTATAGATGTCACTAGAGATGTTACCACGGTTGTTTGGGTTGGATGTTTGCGCCTGAGCTCCTAATTCTACAGCCTTGTGTTCTGTGTGCAATGGTGATGAAGAATGTGATTGGGACAGCAAGCCATTGCAAGCATTTGTGGATGTTGTGGAGCTTGCTACTATGTGCCTTCTCGCACCTTTACATACTGCGCCAATTACTGTTATGCAGACATTAGCAACACTAACGTGTTGTGCGTGACGTCCCACTCAGCGTCGACGAACACCAGAGTCGTCCACTCGGACATCCGTTATGACATGTGGCAGATTTAAATACAACACAATGTTTTGAACTGACGAAGATTTATCATATTTTGGAATTGGACATCACGTCACTTGATAGCTGCTTTTGTGTGCTTTACTACTGTAATGTCTTGGTATATATATATATATGACTTTAGAAGTATTAAGTGAATGGGATACGTTGTGCTTGTAGATTTGGAGATGAAAGAGGGGGCTTAGAGGAGGGAGATGCAGCTGTAGGGTTAACACCTGTACCGGTGTATGCTGTCATCGTCCGTGTAATGATTATGAAGTGTAATACTTTGAAGTTCTAAATTGCGT
The DNA here is from genome assembly GCA_022496805.1 of Pohlia nutans. Taxonomy (NCBI): domain Eukaryota; kingdom Viridiplantae; phylum Streptophyta; class Bryopsida; order Bryales; family Mniaceae; genus Pohlia; species Pohlia nutans. The sequence goes on along the minus strand of CM040106.1, from coordinate 2,367,255 downwards.
GTATGTCATATTGTATGATATATGTCATATTATGTCATATATGTGAGGCAACAATATATTCCACAGTATACATAGACATTGTATAGAAAGAGTCCCTAAACATGCTATCATTTTCCAAATGCAGGTAGGCACCCCAACAAGAGCGGAGGCCGCCAAGAAGAAATGACGAAAGGGGCGTGCAAGGATTTGGGTGAGTGATTGCACCTAAAACCCCTGTAATCATAAGCACATACTGGTGACCCACTGCATGAGAGATTAACGGTGGCATACAACACAAATGTTTTTGACGACGTCTTTGAAGACGTCCACTAAATCAGGTAGACGTCTCTAGAAGCGTAGAAGACTTCTGTTAGAACAACCCCAAACACTTCTTGGCACATGATGTAGCTTCTATACTACAATGTCAGGCATGTTGAATGTTGACATAGATTCGGAGTAGAGTAATGCTGATATGAACGGGTGGACGAAAATTGATTGAGAAATGCTCGTCCCGCGAACGTGAAATAATGCAATTTTATTTGGTCGTGTATCACTTGTTTAACCGCATGCACTTTTGGCATGTCGAACAGGTGCAGCGATGGACAAGTGCGGAAAGGTATGACGGTCATAGGGGAGCACCGACAACAAGCAAGGACATTGGATCCAATGAAGGACGTGGGTGTGCAGTACAGGGATGCTGTCGGTTGACGTATCAGTAGATGTGCATTTTGCGCTATATGAGGTCACTAACAATATTGTTATGAATTTTTAACATTGAATTTTCAATGTGTTATAGGTATGCAATGCAAAAACGTATACGTGACTCGCAGTCATCAATCCCGTGGACGTTTGGAACACTCTGCAGTGTGACGTGTGCGTGCTCAGTGAGACCAGTGAATGTTACAAGAGATGTATTGTATAACGTGTGAAATATGATGTGGGGATGTGTAGATGGTAAACCGCAATGTATCAGTGAATGTTCTCATGGTGACGTGAGCATGCGACGTGAGACGTCTAAGTATAGCAGAGGATGTCTTGTTAGACACGTCATACATGGTATGGGGATGTTATCTAGGACGACTGTGTGATCATAATGATGTCTTCTTAAACAATTGTTAAGTGACATGGGGATGTTTTATGGGAGGACTGTGTGATGAGGCTCATGTCCTAGTAAGATTTGGTACATGACGTGGGGATGTTTTTTCGGACGACTGAGTGATCATGATGATGTCTTTTATAACTCTTTATACGTGTGGATGTTTTGTGGAATGACTACGTGTCGAGGCTCATGTCTAACTTCTCACATATACAAAACGTGGGGATGTTTTCTTAGACGTCTGTGTCGTCATTATGATGTCTTTCATAATGCGTATCACGTGACTTGCGGATGTTTTGTGGGACAACTACGTCTCATCGCTGACGTCTCTGTAGCACGTAGTACATGACGCGGAGATGTTATCTGAGACAACTTCAAAAGAAATGACGATGTCTTCCTAAAAATTTAGAAATTTTCAGTGGATGTTTCCCGAGACGTCCTAGAGAACCTTGAGACGTCTACGTAGAAACGTCCGCGCAACGACTTCGGTCATCAGATACCTAATGTTTCTTATAGCGTAGTCACATCCTCGGAAACACCGTCAATTACACAATGTGAACAAGTCCATGTCTCAGGAGATGTCACGTTAGACGCGCCGATATTCCTGGAGACATATTCTATGATACCCCCATTGCCCACGAGCAGGGGACAAAGACGTACTTTAGGACATGCCCATGTCAACTGTAACGTCGTCTGCTACATGGCAATGTTCAACGATACGAACATCAAGACACAGTACGCGACGACCCGTGACATTGTGGCGGACATCTCGCCGTCAGCGCAGGATGTCTCGCGAAACACAGCCGTGTCCCCAGGGACGTCCTAGCAAACGTGACTATAGAATGAATACCACCCAGACCTCTACTGACGTGGCACACCACGTCATGATTTCCTGGGTCCACGTCGGATTTTCCCGCGACCATGTCAGATTTTCTCGCCTCCACGTCAGCAATTGGCGGACCCGCGTCCAGACGTCCAGATGAATTTCATCGCCATGTGGCACTGCCCGAAATTCTGCTGGTGATGTGGCATCGACGTGGGACCATTTTCTGCCGCTCGAAATCACCAAAAACCTTCTGATGTCCATGCTTTCTCCGAGATATCACCGGACGTTTTTGCGTGTTACACGCGCTAGTGCGTCCGCTTAGTGTAAACTGGGATGTCTTTGTGTCGCATGTGACATCACTTCTAACATCTCAAAAAATGCGGGTTTCTTATAAGGGGTTAGATGTGACGTTTCAAGTTCGATGACCGGTGGCATCGGGTCATCTGTATTTGATGACCGATGATAGCGGGTTTAGGCTCACAGCGATCGGTGGTATCGGCGCGGGTTTTGTGTTTAGAGTGACCGGTGATAGCGGGTGCAAGTGTCATAGCAACCGGTGTCCACCGGTTGTTCAAGATCACCCACTGGTGATTGCCGGTGGTCGTCTTCTTCCTTGATTTGCGCATGGGCTTCTTGCTTAGTTGTCTTTGGCGTTTTGGGCTGAGTTCTCGCTTCTGCGGTTTGGTGTGCTTCTAGTTGTTTGCGCAGTTTGGCGATGGCGGAGTAGAAGCGTTTGGCTGTAGCGAGGAGAGTGGTATTGGGTATTAGGTTTTAGAGTAGTTGAAATCGGAATTGTTGCTCAGACTGCGCGTTTTTAGATCAGCATTGTTGAGATCGGCTCCATTGTTGCTCAGATCGAGCGTTTTTAGATCAGCATTGCTGAGATCGGCTCCATTGTTGCTTAGACCGTGCGTTTTTAGATCAGCATTGTTGAGATCGGCTCCATTGTTGCTCAGACCGTGCATTTTTAGATCAGCATTGTTGAGATCGGCTCCAGGGTTGCTCAGACTGTGCGTTTTTAGATCAGCATCAAATTGTTGAGATCGGCATCTTCACAGCATTTCCTTGTCGTTGTAGTGTTGCTACAAGCGTTTTCCAATCTCTCATTGCATCTCTTTTCTTCTTGATGCAGGGCCTCTATCTTCTTCTTCTTTCCGGACAGCAGATCTAGGTGTGTAGAATGAAGTCCGCGCACTTATCCTACAATATTAGTTGTTTTTTTCAACTCTATCTTCTTCCTCTCAAGCAATAGGCTGGCGCAATAGACAAGCAACCTCCGTCTTTAGTTCCGTGGTTGTGAAGTACTAAGAACATGATAGCCAATTTTCTTTGAAAATAGGTGTCTGTAACAAGCTTTGTTGGGATCTATGTAGCTGGGGCAGAATTCCTTCTGGAGATGGAGCAATCTTGCCGTTTGGAGAGAACTTACAGCAGTCGGAAGGCCAGACAGAGTGGCGATTGCGATGATCAAGGTGAGGAGATTGTGATCAAGGCCGGAGATTTAGGCGTCTCTAAAAAACGTGCACTGCCAAAGAGGACGGGAAAGCCCAAGTACGAGAGGATTGGCTAGGTGGACTTGGAGATTTTTTGGTTGCGGCCACCAACTTGAGCCTTGACAAGAGAGGAGTTTCTACGGGAGTATTCCAAGCTCCCGAGCGATGGCGAAAACCCTGGGCGATTTAGAAAATGTAGAGTGTCTACCGCTTTAGTGAAAGAATTGTTTGGAGAACCATACGGGGATGGTGGGCAGGGTGCAAGGAGCAGCAAGTGGTGAAGAGAATTCAATACCTCCACCCAATTCTTTATCAACACCCATCCAACGAGATCCCTCCTTATCTGAAAATTCATTTTGCCGAGGGTGTTGCCGTAGAGTTTAATGAGGGGAAAGGGAGGGTGGATTGGTGTGCTTTTGGTGCTAACACTAACAAGAGGCAAGTCAATTGGTATGAACTAAGTGTCCAGAAGTTGATGGCGTTAAGGAAGACATTAGAGGGAGATAAGCCTCTAGATGTTCGTGGTAGAGAGTGGCAAAAAATTAAGGTGGAACCAAAGGTGGGTGGGGACAGTCCAGCGTCTAGTTCCTGGGGGAAGAAGGGAGGTAGAATGGGAGAAGAAGAGAAGACAAAGTCTAGGCTAGGTGAAACAAGGGATTGTGTTCGTACAATTGAGTCTCGGATGGGTTCAGCGATTTGTGTCAAAGCTGATATAGAAACCACACGCAGAGGTAGATGTTGGACCCAAGGTAAATTTTTCATTTCCATAGATCTGTACATCTTGGCTGTTTGTTTTTCAAGAACTTGTCTTTCTTTGATTGAGAATAATCTTTATCTGTGAATTTTTACTGTTCATTAGTTTTTTTTGGTTGTCTGAATTCTTGGATTTATTTAACACATTGAACTCTTTTTCAGATTCATTGAAAGAGAGGGTTCATGAAGTGGAGAAGTTAATGGCTGTGTTGTCAGTGAAGATGAAAGCGGATAGAGTGCTGGAGAAAGAGGCTTCTGAAAAGAGGGATCAGTGTAAGTTGAAGGTGGAGCGATCATAATGTCTCGTAGGGAGCTATGAGAACCTAAGGGTGGAGAAGGGGTTGAAGATTGATGCCATGGTGAATGAGGGAAGTGATGTGGACCGGGGAAAAATCAAGATAGAGGGTATTATGGAGCAGCTGGCCGATGAGCAGTCTAAACTTCTGGCATTCAAGTCAGATTACGAAGCGGTTCAGTCGAGGGTTGAGAACATGGCACATGGATTTGAGGCTCATCGCCTACAATTCGAAGCATTGAAGGCGGAGTTGTTTCAGATTCGCAGGGGAAAGACATTGGGGACCTTCTGGCCACGGCCGATGGTGTACTCGATGGAAAAGGGAGCAAATAGTTCAGATGGCTATGGATCCCTTGTTATTTCCACTTGTTCTCTGTGTCAATTTCCCTTTCCAAACTTTGACATCATTCTATTATCTTGTAGGCACTTGTATCACCCCTTTTGTGCATTGGTGGTATTTGTGGATGGAGGTACATGTCGTGCTAAGGGCATAGGAGTTTTGGATGGGGAGAGCCAAGCACTGAGTTGCTTCCAAGGGCCTTGATGCTCGGATGTGCAGAGGAAGCAAGTAAAATCCTCCAACTGCGGATGGAGGAAGCAAATGCAACTTGTCCATTTGCTGGTAAGTTAATGATTTCTTGTATGAAGTCTGTGTGTTCTTGCTAATTTCTGAGTATGTACCCAAATGTATGGATCAGTCAATGTCAAGGTGTTGTAATCATATAACGTGTTCACTTCATACTAAGGTATTGTAAGGATACATTGTAGTAGTATGTTTAGTCAAAAGAAAAGATGTTCAGTACAAAATTGAAGATATGTGCCTCTCTAGAGTAGTAAACAAGTACCATTGTCAGGAATTTTTTTTGATCCATTTCGTCCCTTTGGTACAGAGTGTCTAGGTGTACACTAGAAGTGCCCGACATACTGACTAGGTGGAACTATATGTATGTTGTGCACATTAGCTTTCTACCCTACAAGTGCTTGCAGTATATAGTGGTCGATTACAGTATATTGTGTACACTGATTGTATTTAGATATTACTTATCTTCATGTAGTAGATGAATATATGTGGACGTTCGAGCACTTGTTATACATGTTGACTAATGTTGAGGTATTGTTCTTCGTCTACTCCCCGTACATCTTGTACTCGAGTTACAAATACTTTGCATTGTATTCTTTGAGGTAAGATTTGTATTATGCTCATATACTTATGGTATTCTACATAGGTGCAAGAAGTATATTGGTTTAGTATTTCTCGTACTAATGTTTGTACATTGTAATCATATGTCATGTACTAAGAGTGTAGTTTAGGATATGTTTCCAGTTTTAAGCAATTGTGTGGAGATCTATGGATTTCAGGCTTGTCGTACCAGAAGCTTGGTCACCCTACATCACGGTACTCCCGAGCAAATTGTACGGAGGGTGACGCCAGTCAAGAAATAAGCTCACTCAATGTTAGTGGCATGGGTGGCCCGTCAATCTTGGGTGCTACGGTGTCTGCCTCTTTGAAAGGCATCGTGAAGGACAATACACGCAAGGATGGGGTTTTGAGTCGGAAAAAGAAAGATAAAAAAAAACCGAGGAAAAATGAGGTTTTATATGAATTTTTGGAGGCAAGTGGGGTGGAAGGAAAGGGCAATGAGCCCGAACTTTTGAGTACAGATGAATCATTGAGCGATGAGGAGCACATAAAAATACCAAAGTTGCATTCTAGTTCTGGAATGACTTGTTCAAGTGCCCACGATGCAGATTCTGATGAAGAGAAGTCAGTGGATTCATGGACCGTGAAGATCCAGATAAAGAAGAAGCAAGAGAGGGGATTGCTATGAAGTCTCTAACTTCAGAGTTTAGGGCTCTACAAGATCTATTGCCTCCAAAGGTAGTTGGAGAGGACCACTCTAAGAAGACTGCCAGCGTTCGTGTCCAACATAGTGCAATATTGGAGGATCCAAAGTTGGATACATTTTTCATCCAGCCTAGGAGTAAATTTATTGCAGATGAACCCATTGATGTGGATGTTGATGATGTTCCTGGTTCAGATTGCTTGAAAGGACGAGATTCAGGAAACAAAGATGAGACACCGACTGTTGAGGCCAACAAACAAGGAAGATCGGAGGACGGAAGATCTGGGTGAGGGACAAAAGTGGAAGAAGGTGAGGAGGAAGAACATGAGAAGACACCAATGAAGAAGAAGGTCAAGGGTGTGGGGAAGAAAATGAAGGCCAGCGCGCAAGGAAATGATGCCCAACAGTTGGAGGAGGTGAGCCTAGAAGTCTCCCTAGGAGTGGATGTAGAAGATGCCAAAATGAAGAAGGGGCTGCTAGTGGAGGAGGTGGAAGACATGCAAGTGGAGAAGGGCGAGAAAGTGACTGGAAGGAAGGGCTAGTATAGTGGATTGAAGAAGCGGAAGAAGAGCATAGAAACAGAGAAGGAGGAAGAGGAGTTCCCGATGTCAATGGAGAACTTGTATAGTTGCAAGGCCACCACTCTCAAAGAGCTGGTAAAGATGGCTTGCCCAGAGGAAGAGGTGGTGGGTGCTGAGGAAAATGAAGGTACAGAGGCCCCTTCAAAGCCAGCACATGCAGTTGGTAGAGTGACCACAAGGTCACAAGAGAAGCTCCAATCGACTACACAGGTAAAGAAGAAAAAGAAGAAATGTGGCACCTAAGTAGATTGAGCATATGTAGTAGAATTATGTAGCCATAGTCATATATCTCCCCTCTTGCAGGGAGGCCATTGAAACAGGATTAGGGGGTATTCAAGCCCTCTTTTGTTTATTTTCATTGGTGTATTTTTTGTGGTAATTTGCAATTTAGACATGTATATGGATGCAAGTTTTTAGACCATGGTTTGAGATACATGCCTATTATGAAGGGAGGTTCAGTATTTGTGATTTATTTTTGGCTCTTGACGCATTTTGGGGTTGTATTTTTTGGTTGGAAAACGCACTAGGCTGTGCCTTGGTTTGACCCCGGAGATTTGTCAAGGGGGATGGAGCCCATCCCTATTCCAGTTTGTGATCCGACTATTCATATGATGCCATTCCGATACATGTCAAGCAACAGGGGATCATGAAAAGGCCGATATTAATCTGAGCCTTTTTTCACCGAAGCTTGGAAAGTGTTGTGATTGTCAAACTCGTGATTGTTTAATAGGTGATGTGCCTTGTGAGTGTGCAAAGGCATCTGGTGGAGAGACGGCATATGAAGAGGGTGGCATCCTCAAGGATTGCTTCCTCTAGCAAGGTAGCCCCAATAGTTGTAAGAGGACAAGTACAACCTATAGTCATGGTGTTGGGGGGGGGGAAGGACAGTGCCTTGTGTGGGAAACGTCAGTCACGCAGATTTATTCGAGAATGTAGTGTGAGGTGTAGATGCCACAATGAGTGTGGTAATCGTGTTCAACAGGGGATGAAGTATGGAGTAGAGATTTTCCATACGGGCCATATTGGATGAGGAGTCAGAGCTAGTAGGCCCATTCCAAAAGGTGCGTTTGTCTGAGTTGACCGGGGAGATTCTCACAACTTCAGAGATGATTATTAGAAATCTTGTAGCTGGAACTGGACCATCCTTTGCAATGCAGTTGGATGCTGATATGGCCACTGAAGCCAAGCTTGATGACAACATTGCGCTATGTTTGGATTCCTCTCTCTTTGGTAACGTGGCAAGATTTGTAAACCACAGGTTTGTGATCCAACGTTTCCATGCTTTAACTTGTTTGCTTAAGTGTGTTTGTTTTTATCTAATGGGCTGGGGGTTGGCATTAGGTGTAAAGATGCCAATTTGATCAAGGTTCCACTGCAGATTGATGAATGGGAGAGGAGCATATACCATGTTGCATTCTTTGCAAATCGGGATATCTTATTTCGCGAGGAGTTCACTTGGCACTATGGCTGTGACTTTAGCTTTGTGGACCCTAATTTGCCATCCTTTGCTTGCAAGTGTGGGAGTAACTTCTGTAGGGATAGAGTTTCATCTGTATGAAAAAGAAAACTACAAAGGTTTCCAAGGAGTGTACTTTTGGGGTGGCAGAATGTCAAGGAGATAGAGGACAAAATTTAGATTGTCTTTTTGATTGATATCTATAGTACAATGTACATAGAATGTAATAGATATAAACCGCATGCATGCCCTTTACATAGAAACAGATTGAGTATTTCTAAATACTTAGCCCTTGAGGTTAGCAAGACTTTTAGTATTTCTCAATACTTAGTGCGTGACATCAATGTTCTTACAGTAAGGTAGTGCAAACGTATTTCAAAATCAGGACTTTTTCTAACACTTGTTTTTTGGTCTAAGGTTCTAGAATACAGAGGTTATGACTACAACCAATACTAGATTAATACTACAAGTACATTACTCATACAATACGAGTACACTTTTAGCATTCAATACTAACTTCTATATAAAAAGTAGTGAAAAGTATTGAATATAGTATATAATATTTGCTTTGTACTGTTCCAATGGTGTATACTTTACATAGAAGAAAGCTCAAACAATGAATTATCAGTCACATTAATATCCATGACAGAACGCAGGTGGAATGTACCACAAAGAAACTAAATTACAAGTCCCTTCCAGTAAAATAAAATGTGCTTATAAACACTCAATGCTTGATGAAACAGGGTCTAATAGTATCCAAAGACACTAATACCAATATTGACAAGTTACAAGCAACACCGTAGTACTGGGTAACTACTCCTCGTTGAATGCCCACCAATCACGCAAAGCATCTTTGCATACTCTCACACTTTCGCTGGACATCTTATATGCTGGGGAGCCCTTGGCCCTGTGTTAAGCAAGAACCATGGGGAATTTGCACGCCCTGACAAGATGTGCGTCGACATGCGCATCTACAGCATTATCGCAAAATAGGTAGGTTTTGTCTCCACGTCTGTGTTTCTTGAAGTACTTCGCCTTTATAACTTCATCTCCAACAGCAAAGATGCCGCCCTATGGACAATGTAGGGGCTCTTGTAGCTCAAACTTGGATCTTGTGCACTGCAAAATGTAGAATTCCACGCGTGCTTCATTATCCTCTTCTGCAGGTATCATGAAATTATCGCCCACCTCAACCAAATCTCCTAATTCCAATGACACACCAGAATGCATCCAATTAGCCTCGTTGTCCATTTCCTCTATCTGCGCAGCAACCGAAGCAGCGCTCTCTGGTACTAGCCTTTGAACGTCCCAAGCCTGCACATGAGATAAATTCATGCAATTAGCCCAATTGCCATCAACGCATGGTATAGAAAAAAATACAAAGAACGTGTCCTCAGGAGCGTAAGATCGGTTTCAGAGAAGCCCATAATAGAGTATAGCAATTTAAATCCTCGCAACGTGTTGCAACGGATGCTTATGTCGGTGTGGACAACATCGTTCTCTCCAGTATGCCAAAATACATGAGAGGGGAGGAGCCGCGTCTAACTTTGTCCGTTTGTAGGAGCTTAGAACTTGCTCGGTGTACTTCTCCTGTAGAAAGTCGACGACTTGTGCAGCAATCCCCAATTGCCTTGAAAGATTTTGAATTTGCTCCGCAGCTAACGCCTTCTTCACTACCGCTCCGGCCCCGTCCCACTCACCCTTGGCATGAGCTGTCTCAAAATAGTTCCATTGCATGTTGCATCCTCTGGTGAGCATGGGATATCTTGCCACAAAGTACATAGCTGTTGCACACTGAAACTGAGTGCTACAACCATCACTATACATCCAATGTTCTTCGGAAATAAATCCCGATTCTTCCAACCAATCCCAATGCAATAGCATGCAATTTTGGACATAAGCAGAATCGTGATCTTTGTCATCTGATACATAAAAGTGGGTCTGCTTCATGACGGTTTCACCTTCCTTCCACATTGTAATGTGAACAAGGATGGTTACGGATGTGCTAAAATAATATAAACTTTGCACTTCGTTGTGAATACCAAAACTATAATGTTTTGCAAAATCAATGTGTGACACAAGTACTCCCTCAAGGATGTTAGTCATCATCAATTGGCATTGCTCGTCCTGCAATCTCGCCTTGAAGTTGTGGGTGATGAACGTAGACACTGTCTTCTCCATGTAGGACAAGAAGTCTGCCACAAGGGTCTCTCTAAAAACCTCCCTCAATTTCTTTTTGGGCTTTCCAATCCTCTTATCAATGTCGACCTCATAGTATTCAAAACACTTCCATTTCAGAAGAAAGGAGTCAGTAGTGGATAATTCCAAACGGCAAAGAGGAAATAAAATAAAGCCACAATCTGGACACTCTTCCATGAGGCATTCAAGCTTGTGCGATACATCCAATTCTCCTTTAGGGCACACACAAGATTCCCACATCAATGTGATGCGCTTGTATACTGCCTCGTGCGCATAGCAAGTCCCTTCGACCTGACCTTTACACAGTTGGCATTCACAGCCACATGTGGTCTTTGAATGCAACCCCCTTTTGTTTATCTCTGAGCTGGCTTAATCCAACTTTCTTAAAGTCCATTTCTACGTGGTATATACAACAACATGTGTTTCGTTCCTTTAGTTTCCGAACCCACCATGGTTGCAACCGTTCAAAGGCTCTCTGGCGGACGCTGCACTCTGAATGAGCCTCCTTAAAACGCAAGAAGAATGTAGTCTGCCAACCAAGGAAAATGCTTTAGAAATTGTTAAACCTAGTGTACTAAGAGTAAAATAGTCCAGTACAACTTTTGTAGAAACAACTACTACGAGTACAACTAGTATTAAACTAGTGATTTATAGTACTGTATCTTTTGGAGCTGTTACTTTAGGGTGCCACAAAAATACAGTAGCCACAAAATACAAAAATAAAATACTTCAGTCATACTATCGGAAAGTACTATACATATACAACGTCCAGACCTCATAAGTACACCATATACACAAAGTGTTTACGGTGTACATACATAAGTACTTATGGAATTAAGAGTACAAGTAGTTGACACAAATCTCAAACTTACATACAGTACTCGAACTTTGTGTACGATTAAGAGTACAAAACGATTGATACCAATCTTAATAGCAAACATTAGTAATGTTCGATACATAAGTACATATATCAAATCAATTGTAACCAAAGGGAAGCAAAGTATTTAATGTACCAAACTCCTACATGGGTACACCCAGTGATACCTTTTCGTATATTAGCAGTTCTTGTTACCCACATTAGTGCAGCTGGCCCTTGGAAAAAATGCAAATCAAGTACATAGGGCTCTATATATATTTAATGATACTAATGATACTCATAAGCTTAAATTCTATGGTCTAACCGCATACAAGGAACATGAAAGACGTACAATATGTATAATTTCAAAGGAAAATCTAACATGTGTCTCGCAGAGGTAGTGCGTGGGATGAGGCTCCATCCAAAGATTCCTTCCTATCCTGTGTTTGACAACGTCCTTCTTATTTGGCGAAACTTTGGTTTGACTGTTCCACCAAACTTCAATCCGCATTTTGATGTAATCAGACAATCTTGCTCTCTTTTGACGATTAAGGCAAAGCAGAGGCAACAACTCTTCAGGATTCAACCTATAGACTCTTCTATTCATGGCTATAGTGATGCTATCTGTGGAAGTATCTAACACGCGCGACAATGCTGATACCCCATTGTCTCCCAAACTAACTGCAGCATCTAACAACACGCTCTTCCTTGCTAAAAGTTCGTTCGACTTTGCCACCTTCACCAACTGCAACTCATTCTTAAAGTTTTCGATAAATCCGTGAATGACTTTTGCCTCTTGAGGCCTAGGATAATACTTAGGTAAGAGAGGCCAGAAAGTGTTATGCCTCATGACCCTTTCTACAACATCCCTTCTACTTGAAGGACCACAACAACTCCTCAACTCTCCAACAATATACTGAGCTATTCGCAAAGAGATCCGATTCATCTCCCTAACTGACGTTTGGTCATCAATGTCATCGTGTAAAGGCTCTGAAGCAAGATCCCGTGTCTCGTTCTCTCTCTCTATCTGACGTGCTCTATATAGAACCTTACGTGCTCTTGCAGCCTCTCTAGTAGCCGCTCTCTCTTTTTCCACCAACCTTGCTGCAGCAGCCCTGGCTGCGGGACCAGGCCGCTTAACACCTTGTCGCACTCGCTGCCTCTTTGCAGTGTTCTCCATAAATGAGAGGCTAACAAGAACTTTGAGAGGCTAACAAGAACCATGAATCAATGAAAATGACACATTTTTAATGTGTCTACATGAAAATCCGAAACAACTCACCAAACTGCTATAACTTGTCACCTTCTGAATGCAACAGACTCGCTACTAGTAGTGGGGGAACCTATGGAAAAGTTTACATCAGATAGAGAAGGCATGTATTCAAAGCTACTATAGGAATTTAAAGAAGCTGTGGTTACAAATAATGCACGCCTTGGGGTCTCCTCAGATATAGTGTTGCACTTGCCCAGATAATAGTCAGGATTCCCTAGTTTAGACACCGGGGTTTCAGAAACGTAACAAGAGTCACTATTTTTGCTATATTTTGTACAAAGAATGGAACGTAACTCGGTAGAAAGAGAAAGCAGTCCCAGCTGCATACCTCTAGGGAAGTAAGACGTAATCAATTTTTGGACAAGAGGGGACCGTTGCCTCAACTTAGACATCGTATAGAGAAACAAGAAGGAATTGCATTTTCTAGCAATGAAAGAGAGAAACTGCATGCACGCAAATTCTAGTCCTGAACAGCAAGAGATACCGCGGCTTGTCACATATATAGAGCTCAAAGCCTTACGACAGAACACAGAAGCCAGAACACGGAAGCCAAGTTGAGAGGAACGGGAGAGAGAAGACGCTGACGTGTCAACTTTGGATACCCTAGTGGCGGCGTCATCGTTTGCTCGACGCCCTAAAAAATAGGATCTTGATTATCCGAAGTTTAAGAATAAAAACCGTTAGTATTTAATGTACTCTAGATACGCTCTTTACTTGAAGTACTTAGTGCTTGTACTCAATGCACTAAAAATTCCATACTGAGTTAATTGATAACTTTCAGGAACCGAATTGATAATTCCATGGCGTTGACGTTGTAGGTATTTATTTTTTATTTTTATTTTTATTATTAATTTTTAGATGCAAATGTAGATAAGTGCATTGCAAGTGGGGAGAATTTACAACAAACCACACCCTTGTTTTTTTTTAAATATACTTGATTGCACGGGCTGCGTACACAATGAGAACCACAGTAGTGCTAAGTTAACCTCTAAACCAGAAACCCATAGACGTCCTGGAATAGAATCAGGAATCATAGACGTCGTGGAAAGGATGTTGTTAGATAATCCCGTGTGTTTTCCAAGCCCTGGCTGTGTAGGTTGTTCAGTGTGTTACTATTTTGCTCGTCAACAGGGAAGAATCTTTTGCTTGGTTTTGCGTGGCATGTTGTTATTTGTGTTGACTTTTAATGCAAATGCTTTTGTCTGTTGTATCAACAAAAAAATGAAAAAAAAATAAAACACCAGATGCCAATGAACACTTAAACTAAGACCTCTTCAGGACAAATGTCAAGGGCAACAACTGAGCCTAGAAAGAACGAAAGGGAGAAACATAAAGAGTAGCTAATAAACATGATGAATTATCAAAAGAAAATACAACGGTTGGTGTGAAATAAATCCAACGCCATTTCATCCTTAAGTGTAGGGTCCTTGAAGATGAGGACCACAGCCCCAAAATCCTGAATATGCTCTAATGTGACCAATACAAGGAAGAAGAAGCTCTAGAGAGCAATGAGCTACGGGTGGAATCCAAACTGCTACCCTTTCATCACAAAATTTAGACAAGTAGTGCCTTCTAGAACGTCTTGCCTTTCTTAATATGAGAACTAGCCGCTCTAAATCATGATGACCTAAGTCAATAATGTTGGTAAGGAGAGGAGAGTTAGGAGATGGCAGCCACCAATGCTAAGAAAGCAAATCTGCAAAGCAGTGGAATTTCCTTAGGAAAAATTCCTCCCATTCCTCACCAAAGCCACAATGCATTTTAGCAAAATAGAATGTGCTCTTTAGAACAAGACCTTTGAGACTAGAATCAATCAACCGCCTCCACGACCTTGACTGCGATCTAAGTCCATAGAAAGCATACACTATCGTTCGCATTTCATGCAATTGTGTGCCTTTGTCAAGAGCTTATAAATCAGTTGCAAGAGAAGGCTAGATCTGCCCAACAACATCATTTGGGAGTCCTGGAATCAAGTTGCAGCACAAATCCTCGGAAGCCTCTCCACGCACGAGTTTCATCGTGCGACCTTCTCTGTAAATTAAACACGGCATACACACCAAGGCCAAAGTTGTGCATGCAAAAGCACCAGATAGCAAGTCCTGCACTTCAGTGGACCACACCGTAACTGAACATTCAAACGCAAGACGAAGGCGGCAGTGCGGGACGAAGGCGGCCATTGTCAGCGCTCGGCGTCCGCGATTGTAGGATCTGAGGCAAAAATTTTGACGGTGGAGATGAGCGACCCAAAATACTGACGGTCAAGATGTATTGCACATTTGTACTCCAGGTACTCACTGTACAAAATCAACGCAGAAGGGCGCATGAGATAAGACGTCGGAAGAATTATTTTTTCGTAAATTCTTTGATTAGCCAGCGTAGATCTAGTATCAAGCATCCAGAATCCCCATTTGGATAAACTAAAGTAATAATTTTTGGTACACTTTTCCCTTCCTAACTATACGAGTACTAATTCTACAATATACGCCAAATTTGCAACTCCTCCACCAATCATTTTATGGTTTTGAAAAGACCATTCCATATCCTATTTCCTCTCTAAGATACAGCAAAAAAAACACAAGCCTAAACAAACTTTTGTGTACTTTTCCATTTTTTAAGTACTTAGGACATACTAAGTGAACACATCAAAGTACAAAATTGACATGAAAAAATAAGTGTTAAAAGCCTTTCAACAAGCTAAATAAGATCTTTGGCATCTTACCTATCATGTTCTCATATCAAAGCCCACAAAAACATTGATGCATGGTGCTCTATTGAAGTAGAAAGCTTAGGTACTCTGCCCAAAATGTATTGTGACCGGAACAGTAAAAGGGTCTAGCATACTTTCACCCTAGAGTAATGGTGATTTGAAGAACACGAGAGCAGCCCAGCTGCTGAGGCTAAAATGCAACACTCATTGTATATGATAGCCCAACACTGCAAATTTGGTGCAACACCCACCTTCCAACTCACTAAACATCCAATCCAAAGTAACATGACACCCCAGCGTGTCTATCACCAAAAACTCGAAATGGTGCCCCAGCACACCCCTAGCTTGCCCTATCTCGACCCTAACATCATAGATCTGATTTTGAAATCATGTCAAAACACAGTTTGCACTGTGTTTCAAGCTAAGAAAATCCTTCCCCTCCCTTCACCTCACATCACGGAGTGTTCTAATTCCGCATGACGGCTCCCATTCCAAATCACCTTTGAAAACCTAAATTAAATTTTCTACCAATTGCAATAAGTTACCATCAAAGTACATAAAATAGCTCCTTCTATAAAACATATTGTCAAACAAACCGTACATTTTCATCTGTGAGTGTTATACCTTTCATAACTTTACCATTACTTGATACCTCTATGTTGTACGATTTAGCAATAATGCCTTCTACCAAGTCATTGAAGCTCGAAATCCTTCCTAAATACCATTTGTTTGTGTTTTCAACAAAAAACGTCTACCATCTTTCCGATAAGTGAACCATCCGTGCCAATTGTCCCACATTGTAATTCACCCCTCAAAATCGTTGTTCCGTAATTTATGCACTCTCTGAAATTTTCACCATGCAAAAGTATGTTATTGTCGCCACAAACATGACATTTTTGTTTGAAAACCTTTGGAAGTTGTAATCGCTTGCGTTTTCGAGAATAAGTTTCCTGTCGTTGTACTTCTACAGTGGTCTTCGGACTCACTATACTTTCATTTGGTGTGGATGATGTACCTACAAACATTTAGATTAAGTGAGTAAAACTTATGCAAATTTTGCATTGCTAAAATATTAATATAGTTTATGAAGAAAAAAAATTAGAACTTGTAAATAATGTTATTATGTACCTGATGGATTTTCCTGTGAAGCAATTGCTTCTTTACCCTTCATTGACTTTCCATGACCAAGTCTTGTCATGGTAACATGTGCTTGGATTGCTTCTATGTTTGTTCCACTTTGAGGTAGAGTAATGGTTCTCAACAGCACTTGTGGATTGAATATAGATGTTATGGACCGTGAAAACATGTTGATTCTTTTGTCCAAAGCAATAACTTCTTCTGATGATAGCATGGATAATTTTTCAATAGTAAAGAATTCCGAAAGAATTCCTTGCATTTTTCTGTGAACGGAATCTACTAATGTGGCATTGGATGTAGACATACTCATTTGCTCAAGTCTTGAAACAATGTCCTCGTCTTGATTTTCAACTGGCAGTACTTTTTCATTTTCTAAAAAGCAATCAAAAAGTCAGTAGATGAACATAAACTTTTTTCCCATAAAATACAAGAGCGTTAAATAATCAAGATAGTAAGCATATCACATAGATTTTTAAACATTTAGAGTTGAAAAAAATACCAAGAGGATTGTTTGGTGGAGGGCTCCACATATCAGTTGATCGTACACTTTGTGCGAAATTCGGTGCTTCCTCTTCAAAATCATCATTTACGTCATGATAAAACATTTGTTCTTGAAATGGTAGTAACGTCTTCAAGTATTGTAATTCTCCATCCATGAGCATTCGTGCGGCTAACAAATGCTTGCAAATGGCACCATGATCCTCACATTCACAACACTCTGTATTCAATGAAAGAGCATACCAAACTTCACTCTTAATTTGACTTCGAATCATGAATTCCATATTGAATTCATCAATGATTTGGAGATGTCTTTCGAGATCTTTTTGAAAAGATGCCACAATTTGAGTAGCTCTTTGTAGTCGTGCTGTAGAATGTTTATCTCTACCCTGAGTAGAATACTTCATAGACTCACTCTCACAGTTGGCATGCCAATAATGATCTAATAATGTTTCTCCACCAGATCGATCTCCTGTGCTTGGTTCACCTATCATAATACAATTTTTGACATTGTATATAAGTAAAGATATTTCAAAGATGATAAATCAATAATACAATTAAAAATAGAAGTTAGTTTAGACTTCAACATCCTACATGTATGATTAAAAAATGGTTTTATTTACCTATAATAGCCCAAACCAATGTGTTTAATCTTCGATTCACTTTTTCCCGAAGCAAAGTGTACTTAATATAGTGTCATAACTTTTCTACAAGATTAGTTGTGCTCATTTAGCCATGTTGATATAAACAAGTATATCGGGACCACATACATCTCCATATGCATCCCACCCATGTTCAACCCGTAGCTACATAGGTTAACCCCTAAAGGACCAAGTGTCCTAACTAGGACATTTAGAGAATCGGGTAGGTTCCGGTGAACACATTTTTAATTGGATTTTGAAGGAAATTTAATAGTAGATTCCCCAATGTGCCACAAAAATGGGGATATTTTTTTTTTTGAATTCCGATACTGTATGTGAAAGTTATGAGGGGAAATGTGTTTTTTTCGGGAGAAAGGGCAGTGGGGCAATAGAGAAATAGTTGAATTTTAGGGGGGGGCAACAAGATGGGCGGTGTGTGGAAAATGGGGTGGACTGTGGGGGGCAGAATACCACCCCTTTTTCCAAACTCATAAAAAAATTTTAAAATAATATTTTTAAAATTTTAAAATTAATTTTTTATAAATAAATATTATTATTTTTAAATGAAAATTATTATTTTTAATTAAAAATATTTTTTTAAACTAAAAGTTCAATTTCATAATTAAAAATATTATTTTAAACTAAAAGTTCAATTTCATAATTAAAAATATTATTTAAAAATTTGAAAATTGAAATCATTTTTAAAAATAAAAAATAAAAAAAGTCCAATGAGGGACTGCCACGTGGCAGTGTACCTTGAGAGTTAGTGGGGTCATGAACATTGGAATGGGTTGGCACTTCAATTCCCTTCCTCCACCCTTTATTTCCCCTCTAACTCCCAAAATTCTTAGAAAATGTGCTACATGTCTTCTAAAACTTGGAGATTTATTTTTTTTTCAAATTTTTTTTCGCCATTCTGTAGAGGGTGGAATGTACTTGTGTTTCACCGCTCGGATTTGTATTTTAAATAAAGAAAGTCAAAAATATTGCAATTCCAAAAACATATAGTCTTTTCTGAACTTTTAAACCCCCAACAAGTGCAAGGTGTTATTCAACATCCTAAACATCTCCAAACGCAACGAAAATTGGTACACAACTAAGTAACATCATATAGAATGTGAAAATGAAGTGCGACAAGTTTCGGTAGTGAGGTTTTTTTGATGTAGCCGTGGTCAAACGCATCTGAAATTTTCGGGCATGTGTTTTTTTGGGGTGTTTTTTTCCATCAAACGCAATTATCTTGCAATCCGTGCGGTCAAAATCAACGAAATTTGTTGTGTATGTTTTTCAAATAGTTTAGGACAAGATCTTACGGTTAGAAGGTAAAAAATAACATTCTTTTGGATTTTTTGCATGGGGGAGTAAAAATGGCAGCATTGGAGTGTTTTTGGAGGAAAAACACTCCGGTCCTTTAGGGGTTAAACCGATTTTTCATTTGCACACTTCAACTAGAAGTCTTCATATTTTTTGTTGAAGTCCTCTTCTCTGAGACACTCCAATAGTTCGTACATAGCATTGTATAAATGATTCCTCTTTGCTTCAATCACTTTTGGAATTAGATGTTCTATCCATGTTTTTTGACATGGAACCAACAAAGAAGAATATGGAATTTTGTCTGGATTCTGTTACTTCACTATTCTCCCAACATGCCTCGTCACGATCTATGATATATTTGAAAGCATTGTATTCAGTTTTGTTTTTGTCTGTGACTACAACATTTGGTCTAACTTGACTCATTTTCTCAAAAATAGCTTTCAAAGTCAATCTTAAAGCCACGGCTTCATGTCCTTTATCCACTTCTGCTGAACAGAGCGTGAGAAAAATGGGCATCCCTAACATCCTTGTATTAGGAGACATAGCTGCGTACAATGGCAAATCATATTGATTTTTCTTGAATGTAGATTCAATTGCCCATGCAGAGTTAGGAGTAATATTCATTGCCAATTCACGCATCCACTTTGTTTGTATGACTAAAACAAAGAGTTGCTTCTTAGGATCTTCATGCCCTGGATTGTAGCATTGGTGAAAAATAACCATGTCTTTTTCAATCCATTCAAATATCCTTGCATGAACATTCATCCAATCATCGTTGTGCACTGCGCTTTCTTTCTGTAATTTATATGCAAAGTTGCCCACTTCTTCTGAAGTTGGGAAAAATCGATACGAAACTTTTTCATATGGCTCAACCAAGTCTCGAAGTCTACCTGAAATACACTCCATATTCATATATTAGTACATATATTAGATATACAATATGTACATAATAAACTAATTGACATTCAATACAAGATTTTGTGTGTATAATACAATATACTTATAAATATTACAATAAAATCATTATATTAGATATATTAGATTAATATTTAGATATAACATAAAATTTTGTATACATTAATCCACACTCATACTTGCACGTCGCCTTGCTGCAGACAATGTTGATTGGAGGTCATTCAAATTTTGCAATTTCTCCCGTAGATGTTTAATTGCCATTGGATGTAGGGGTAGAAAAAAAATATCTTCATCTGAGCCTGGAGTATGTCCCGAATGTTGGCTGCGGATTGAAATCTAACATATACATTGAAATACAAAATATAGAATGAAAAACATTAATTAGTGCATTTTATCAAATAAAAAAGCAATGAAATGTGCATAGCAATAGTGTATGATGATGATTGTTAACTCTCAATGGACATGACTTTTATAATTTCTACATTAAAATCTCTTTTAAACTCTATTTTAGGTATGATTCTCTTTTTAAATTTTTTTTTTTATATTCTAAATAAGTATATAGATTCCTTAAATATACTCATTTTGGCATTTCTAAAATTCCATTTGATTTAAAGGAGTAGAAGTTATGAGCAAGATTCCCCCCATTCCCTCCCTTCCAAAAAAACCATTGGAACCCTTTACATCCATAGAAGGTCATGAAACGTACTTCAACATGTTTATCTTTGTCAATTGGCTCTACAATCTTCACCTTGAATCCACAACCACAATACTTTGCTTTACTATATTGACGTTTTCGTGTGACATTCTCTTGGTCAAGTTCAATCCTCTTTCTCTTCCCACGATTGTAGATTATACCACGATTGCATTGATACAATGTAGCTTCTGCTGGATATGGCGTTTTTGCAATCGACCATGAATTCTTCTTCACCAAAGATACTTAATATATATAGAGACAATAATCTCATTAGTCTTGTTAATAAATAGTTAGTGAGAGAAATTATATGGTATTTGTAAATTTTCTAAAATGCACATGAAAAATAACTGAAACACCCGATTTTATTATGATGTTTGCATGAAATAAACTATCAATAAAATTGAAATGGATGTTGGGGTTAAAAACATGCCTTGTATTGGTGTATGATCTCTTTGACTTTGTCATAAAGTTCTTCGGGTTGTACTTGAATAACACAATCATACTGAATTTGCTTCTTTTTAGGTTGATTTAAAGAACTTCGAACATGTGGAATCCTTGGGGTTGAGCACAATAAA
Source organism: Pohlia nutans (assembly GCA_022496805.1). Taxonomy (NCBI): domain Eukaryota; kingdom Viridiplantae; phylum Streptophyta; class Bryopsida; order Bryales; family Mniaceae; genus Pohlia; species Pohlia nutans. Next base: position 2,346,123 of record CM040106.1, on the reverse strand, counting down.
CAAGTACGTTCATATTTTTCCAAATATGGACTTGGCAGTCCATGTATTCGAGCTCCTACTAACCACCCCATATTTGTAATATTGTTGTGTGTAGCCTTCACTCTATAATGTGGTTGTTTGAATTCATGTGCATGCTTGACTATTTGTTCCCATTCCTCCTACATATGGAATACAAAGGTGGGAGAATTTCCGCGACTTGTTGTATAGCCTCATTTCTCCACTTAGTGGATCTAATCTCACACTTAGAGCAACCTCTAAAGCCTTTCACTTTTTCATAACATGCTGATGCAATTTTTCAAGAGATTCATGAGGCACATAGAATGAAGGGTCTGCATTGAGAATGCTTTCACCAGTAGGTTTAAACTAGCTTTGTAAACATTGAATCATAAAAGAGTAGGAACTTTTGGTAAACATGTACCAATTGTAATCAGAACGAAATGTAAATGGATCCAATCTTTCCAAGTGCTCATGCCCAATAGACTCAACCTCTCTACTATGCTCCTCTACCGTATCAAAAAACTCTTTGCCCTCTTCGTCAAAAAACCCTTTGCCCTCATCATCATCACTACCATCTAATCTTTCTACATACTTGAAAAGTTCCTCCATTTCTCCAACAACACTAAATTAGGAATTTTAGCACTTGGCCAAGTGCATTGTCCGATTGCCACAATGGTGCAAAATTTGCACTTTTTGGAAATTTTACTCCTCTGAAATTTCATATATTTCCATTTTCAAAATAACAACAATACATTCTTTTATGTCAAATTTGTCGTGTATTAAAAGAAAACCAAACATAATGTGAAATATTGTTTTATTATTATTATTTGATAGAAAATCAAAACAAAACACTTCATTTCATATATAAATGAAGCCACGCATTGCAAAACAAATAATATTTGCACTGTTCTACTACATCATAGGATTCTGCCTAGCGTACTTTCCCAATCTGTACTATTGCTCCATCTCTTAGGTCTCGTGAATCACATGAGAGGACTGAGTTTCTACTTCCTCTCTTATTTTGCTCTCCAACTGTTGCTCCCTGAGTAATGCTCTAATCTCTGAAGAGGTTCGAAGATCAGTGTAATCGAACGCTCTCGTCACCATGGCTTCCGCCACTGAAGAAGTCAAGAAGGAATGCTACTCGTGTTCAAGTCACCCTCGAAAATGAAGGCAACCTGTTCATATGTGTAGTTACCCTCTTCTTCCACACGACGATACTTCACTCCCTCAAGGCCATGGTATAATCCGTCATCTCCAACCGTCATACAATGATCTACCAAAGCCCATGCAAATGATAGCATCGTAGACTCCGTACCAGTAGTCACTCTATGTGAAGGTAACACCACTGAGCTCGTTGCAGCAACCACAACTGAGAACGAAGTTGCTGCCAAAAAGTTGTTGCCAATACGTCAAATTTTAGCATTTCTGCAAATTTTTGCTAAATTTAGCAGCTTGTGACTTAAATTTTGAAAACCCAACATGAAATTTGGGTGCTTCTAACCCCTACAAGCCCTAGCGAATCTTTTGTCCTTCGAATTGCAAGAAACTACGTCAAATTTGAGCTTTTATGTCAAAAGTTGCTAAATTTAGCAGCATGTGATTTCAAATTTGGGAACCCAACGTGAAGTTTGGGTATCCTAACCTCTACAAGCCCTAATGAACCTTTTGTCCTTCAAATTGTGGAAAAATACGTCAAATTTGAGCATTTATGCAAAATGTTGCTAAATTTAGCAGCTTATGACTTCAATTTTTGAGAGCCGAACATGAAATTTGAGTGCCCCTAACCTCCACAAGCCCTAACAAATCTTTTTGTCCTTCAAATTGCGAGAAACTACATCAAATTTGAGCATTTATTTCTAAAGTTTCTAAATTTAGCAGCTTGTGATTTCAAATTTGAGAACCCAACATGAAATTTGAATGCTCCTAATTTGTAGGGGCTCTAACGAATTTATAGTCTTCCAAATTGTAAAAATCTACATCAAATTTGAGCATTTATGCAAAATGTTGCTAAACTTAGCAACTCGTGACTTTAATTTTGGGAACCCAACATGAAATTTGGATGCCCCTAACCTCCACAAGCCCTAACAAATCTTTTTTCCTTAAAATTGTGGAAATATAAGTCAAATTTTAGCATTTATGCCGAAAGTTGCTAAATTTAGCGGCTTATGACTTTAATTTTGAGAACCCAACATGAAATTTAGGTACCCCTAACCTCTACAAGCCCTGACAAATTTTTTGTTCTTTGAATTGTGAGAAACTACATCAAATTTGAGCTTTTATGTCAAAAGTTGCTAAATTTAGCAGCTTGTGATTTCAAATTTGAGAATTCAATGTGAAATTTGGGTGCCTCTAATTTGCAGGGGCTTTAGCAAATTTTTGGTCTTCCAAATTGCAAAAATCTACATCAAATTTGAACATTTATGTCAAAAGTTGCTAAATTTAGCAACTTGTGACTTCACATTTTGAAAGCCCAATATGAAATTTGGATGCCATGAATCCCTAGGGGCCCTAACAAATTTATAGTTTTTCGAATTGCAGAATACTACGTCAAATTTGAGCGTTTATATCAAAATTATCTAAATTTAGCAACTTTGGACTAAAATTATTTGAACCCAACAAGAAATTTGAATGCTCATGACCTTTATAGGCCCCAACGTTGACTAGTTCTTCTAAATTTTAAAAATGTATGAAATTTTTGAGTTCTTAGGTTTAAATATGCTAAATTTAGCAGTAGTTGCTTATAAAATTTGATGTTAAAAATGCGGTCGTACATAACTACATGTTATTTAAGATAAGATGAAATTATTAAAGGTAAGAACATCATATGAGTGAGACCATTCAAAACATATATAAATATATGAAAGTAATGATTACCTCGAGCTCTTATGCGTCACGTTGTTCGCTCCAATCAAGCATGCCTACATACAATCAAAGAATACAAAAATAAATCATTATTAATACGCATTTTTGAAATTTTATATGCAAAAATTGTCACTTGCACGTCCTAAATGGCCTATATTTTGAGTCTTGGAACCCTAACTAGTATCATTTCCAAAAAAAAATAGTTAAGAGAGCATTATCTTTGAGAGTAAGGGCCGCTTCATACTATGGCCGTCCAAGTCGAGAGGCCGTGGGATTGAGAGTCCAAACTTTGTTGAGAGTCCAAAGAAATGGGCTGAAAATAGCCAATAAAATATTGTCATTGGAGCCTTCGGCCAGGCATAGTGTGAAGCCTCCAAAGGCCAAGCCAGGCATGCTGTAGAGTGGCAATCAATCCAGCAGCTCCCACAATAGCTCTTCAACGCATGTAATAATAGCTCTTCAACGCTGTAGAGTGGCGATCAATAATAATAGCTCTTCACTCAACACATGTAGCTGGCACAGAAGCATGAACAATTGCAGGGCCCGTGTTAATTCGGGCAAGACCTTGTCTGTTTCAGGAATTTTTTATGAAAAAATTCGACAGCCTCTCGACCATAGTGACGGGTCTTGCAAAATGCAGGGATCAAACAAACTTCGAGAGGCCGTCGCCTTGGTCAAAAAGCGCTGCCACGTAGGCATTTTGGAGAGCGACAGCCGGTGGACTTAGGCCTCTAGTGTGAAGGGTCGAGAGGCCGAAACCATGGTTTCTTGCAATTTGATTGGTGGAAATCGATAGCCTCTCGACCTTCGGCCATAGTGTGAAGCGGCCCTTAGGGAATGTTGTGAAATATGAAGAATTTTAGTAGGGAGGTGAGCCTTATATACTTGAAGACATGCATGGGCTTCTTAAAAAGCCAATTGATGTTTGGGCGTGTCCTTCCAAAGGACGGGCTTGCCAACCCCGCGGACCTCCGCGGGTTTGGCAAGGGCCGGCTAAGACCCGCGTCACTCAGGCACGGAGAGAACCAGAAGCTCAGTCGTCGGCACAGTGGTTGTGGACCGTTAGATGTTTGCTCTTAATCTTGCGGTTGCGGTTGCGACACGTGGCGAGTGGGGACCGTCAACGAGGCTGCAGCAGCGGGTGTCAGGAAGGGCCCAGTGGAGTCAACCACAGCAGCAGTCGGGCGCAGGGAATAAAGCCAGAGATTACTAAAAAAAAACCGAAGCACAATTTCATTACTGCCCATACTTATGGCCCACACTTGAACCATCCAGGCCAAATTAATTGCTGCCCATACTCATGCCACACACTTGAACTATCCAGGGAGTGAATATCATGAACCATCCAGGCACATGAGTGTTGAACTAACCAAAGACTAAGGTTGATTGTCCTAAAACCACCAACTTAAATAATCTGGCTTATTTTTGGCAGTCCTAAATTCGAAAAAAGAATATGACCGCATTCGAAATAGGCTTGGATGAGGATTGCAAAAATTTGCAACATCTAATTCGCACATGTCAAGTTTATACAAAATTCCAAAGTGGAAAGTAACCTGTGACCAAAAACTGATCACATGCTCTAATGTACAAATGAGGTACATCTTCCCATTGAAAATTTAGAAATTAGGGTGATTGGTTTTGGATCAGTAGTTGGTAATAGGACAACCAACCATAAACACACTAACTAACTAAGGCCCGAGTTTTAAATGACAAATGCAATCTATCATCTTATGAAGAATACAATTTAGAAGGGACTAAATTTCATATCACCGGAATAAGTGAAGAACATTGTATGTGTTGACCAAAGAAAAATTAAATTTGAACATAAGGATTCTATATAAAACCTACATAAAACTCCTATAAGAAACATGATGTCAATTTGGGCTTTTTGATCCTATGGGGGTTTAATATATCAAAAAATACAATAACAATTGCTTATGATAAACTTAATATATATCATCAAAATATAAATTTAAAAAAGAAACATGTCAAGCAAACCGAACATTTTCATCTGGAAATGTCATGCCTTCCAAGACTTTCCCACTACCTTGAAGCTCTACATTGTATGTTTTAGCATTGATTCCCTCTAGTGCATCATTGAAGCTAGAAACCCTTTCTATATACCATTTGTTTGTATTCTCATCGAAAACTTCTACCATCTTTTCAACAAGAGAACCATCAGTTCCAATTTTTCCGCATTGTTGTTCACCTCTTGAAATGGAAGTTCCACAATTTCTACATTCAACGGTTTTCATCCTAATCAAAAACATGTTACAGTCTCCACACAATCGACATTTTTGTTTGAAGCTTTTCGGTAGTTGTACTCGCTTACGTTTCTTTGCATATCTCTCTCGCCGTCGTACTTCAACAGTGGTCTTGGGCTTCTCCAAAGTTTTACTTGTACTTCCCAATGTACCTACAAACAATTCAACATCACATTATTTTACAAAACTTATAAAAATAATAAATCAATTGTGTAAGTTCAAATTGAACACATATGATGTACAATTTTAATGTATATGATATTTTAACCCATAAAGGCTCAATGATTCTTAGATTTAAAATGACAAACTCAATTCATCATATTGTGAAAGATATAATTAATACGAGACCAAATTATATATGACTAAAATCATTGAAGAACAAAGAACAATAAACTAATTTGAATAAAATGAAGTTCACATTGGACCTACTTAAAACTGCTAGAAGAAATATAAGGCTTGATTTGGAATTTTTAAAATTGTAGAGATTAAATCAAACGTGATGGTTGTTGACTGTGTACAATTTCTGCGCTTGAAATATGGTCTTTTTTTTTCCAGGGTTTCCCATGACCAAATTTTGTCTTCGTAACATGTGCTTGAATTGATTCTATGTTTGTTCGAGTTCGAGGTAGAAGAATAGTCTTTGGATGTGCTTGAGGATTGAATATAGGTTTTAGAGACCTAAAAGATGTGTTGACTGCTTTGTCCAAAGCTTGAAGTTCATTTACCATTAACATTGACATCTTCTCAAGTACAAGGAAATTAGACATCAATCCTTGAATTTTGTTTTAAATGGTATCGACTAATTTAGCATTGGAAATAGATGGTTGCACTTCTTCATGAATTGAAAAAATCGCCGAATTCTGATTTTCAACTGGTGTATCCTTGTCAAATTCTGCAATATAGAAGATGAGTTAAAAAAAATTAAGAAAAATCATAAGAACGTTTGATAAATTTTCACAAACTAAAACATTAATATAGTACATATTCTATCTATATTATAAAACATGGTCGTTTAGAATAATACCTTCAAAAACGTTGTCTGGTGGAGGGTTCTATATATTTGGGTAAGGGTTCAGCATGCTTGTCGGCGGTGGATTGAGTTGAGATAATGAGGTTTCATTTTCACGGTCATCATTTACCTCGTGATAAAAAAATTGCTCTTGAGATGGAAGTAATTTCTTTAAATGCTGTAATTGTCCATCCAATAACATTTTGACCGCTAACAAATGTTTGCAGATTGCAACTCGATCTTTACACTCACAACATTCATTAATCAATGAAAGTGTATACCAAACTGTGGAGTAGGTTTGACTTCGAATCATAAATTCCATATTAAATTCAGCAATTATTTGAAGGTTTCCTCCAAAATCTTTTTTGAATAAGTCCACAATTTACATTGCTCTTTGTAGTCGCGCTGTATAATGTTTATCTCTACCTCGAGTAGAATATTTCATGGATTCGCTTAAAGAATTGGTATGTCAATAATGGTCTAATAATGTAGAACCGCCAGATCGGTCTCCAGTACACAGTTCACCTATTATATTTCACACATTGTCAATAGTAAAAAAATTACATATTTAAAAATGAATTAACAACACAATCATATTCATATGTTCACATTCTAATATATATTAAAGGGTGAAAAAATTTACCTATGATAGCCCACACTAACGTGTCGAGTCTGCGATTGACTTTTTTCGCAACAATGTATATTTGATGTAATGCCATAACTTCTCCACAAAATTCGTAGTGTTCATATGACCATGTTGGTATAATCGATTGTACCGAGGCCACATACCTCGCCATTGTGAGAGCTTGATAGGGCTCTCTTACTTAATTGTCGTTTATTGTTTCTTTTATGAATGAATTGTTAACAAACAATGCAATTTTGGAGTCTTTTGGTGAAATTAAAGTAATTAAGTTATGGATACAATATACATGTTAGAGGATGGTTGTTGCAAGACCTTCGGTAGGACATTTGACATTAAATTCAAGCTTTAGGTTAGATTAGTGTGGAAGGACTAGAGGAGGATAAAAACCCCTTAGTGAATCCATAAAACGGTGTGGAAGGACTAGAGGAGGAAAAAATCCCCCTAATGAATCCAAAAAATAGGAATAGGTTTAGTTGCTTGATTTAGAGTTGGATATTTTTATCGTTCGCCTTGTGCAATTAACTTTGATATTCATGTTTGTGTTTGTGACTTGATTGTTTTGGTTTTTTCCATTTGACTTCGTGGTGGTGTTTGTGAGTTACATTCATTTGTGGAAGTTCTTCAAGGTGGAGCGCCGTGGAGGTTGGAGCATCATTCATGTGGAGGTTAACGCCCTAATAAGGGCTTTTAAGCTTTAGGGTTAGGATGAGCCGCCTCTTTGGCGGCTCTTTCTTTTGTACTTAAGAGCTTGTTTTCAAGCTTCAATCAATCCCTCTCATTGTTTATTGATTCATCTTGTTTCTCTTTCTTCTCTCTTTGTGATGACTAATTGATAGAAGAAGGAAGGCCATGAGCCTCCTTCTCACTCCTCTTGATCTCCTCCTCCATAATGTTAGTAATTGCTTTGAACTTAAGTATAGTGTGATGTCTTTTGTTAATCTCTATTGAAGGTCTCTCGGTCTTTTCCCCATCAGTCCCTCGATTCTTGTCCAAGTTATTTGAGATTTCTAGGGTAGGTAGCTTGTGAGTAAAGCTTTCCATCGGTATATGGCACGTCTAATTCCAAGTTATAGGGAGTGAGATATTGCCTCCCAAAGTTGGGGACGTCAAAAGAGTTTCCCAACCGGCGGCCAAAGAAAGGGTCTCAGTTTCTTACCAATCAGTCCTAGGGTTTTGATCCTATGCATTTGAGATTTTGAAGGTGGATGTACAATCAACTTAGCTTTCTAAAAAGCTAAGGCACGCCCCGATTTGAGCTAGGATGGAAAAATGGCGACCTAAAAACTGAAAGGCACTTCAATTTGGTTCGCGGGGGTAATTTTCCTCATTTTATTTTTGTTCCCCATCTTTTTCTTGTCTTCTTTCCTCCCTTGTTCCACTCTTCATGTAATTTTGTTTTAATAATCCCTTGTGACCAAATTCCACCTCCATGGTGGCTTTTGGACTCACAGCCATGTACACCCCAATCCGGCCCAACCTGTAGCGACGTATGTGAGAACTGTTTTCTCATCGACATACTTTACTTTGAAGTCTTCATACTTTGTGTTGAAATCTTCTTTCGTCAATGATTCCAACAGTCCACACATGTCATTATATAAAGAAGTCTTTTTTGCCTCACTCACTTTTGAAAGCAAATTTTCCACCCATGCCTTTTTAATCCTAAAGTCCAATGAGTCCTAACTAGGACATTTCAATGTTCAAGTAGGTTCCCATGGTGTCAATTTTTATTTTTATTTTTTGAAATAAATCATGTAAATTTGGAATGTCAATACCAAAATGGAAATCTAATTTTTTTTTTATTCCAACTTTTTAAGTGGAAGTTATGGAACAAAATGTGTTTTTTTGGGGAGAATGGGCAGTGCGAGCAGGGCTCAACAAAAACCTCAAAAATTATTATTTTTCAACTTTAACCGTAGGATCTTGTTAAAGATTACCAAGAGAGTGCATGGTAAAATTTTCATAGAATTTGACCATACAGATTGCAAGATTATAGCGTTTGAAGTGCAAAAGATGAAATTGTAGTCTTTTGGGTATTTTTTGACCGTCTTTGAAGACATGGGGAAAATTGTTAAATTGGTCAAAAAAATTCTTAAAATTTATTTAAATGCTTGATTTAGTATTTTCTATCAAGAGGAAAAAAAATATTTACAAGAAAATGAATAGAAAGAATTGAAAATGATGCTCAAAAACAAGAAAAACCGCGGTCCTTTAGGGTTAACACGAAACCAACATAAAAGCATATGACATTTTGTTTGAATTCTCCCTTCTTTGATATTTTCCCAAGAAGCCGTATCAAGATCTATGACATATTTAAAAGCGTTATACTCGATCTTGCTTTTGTCAATGACTATGGCGTTAGGTCTAACATTGCCCATCCTCTCAAAAACAGCTTGCAATGTCAATTTCAAAGCCATAGATTCATGATTCTTATCTAGATCTGTTGAACATAACATGAAAAAAATAGACATGCCCAACATTCTAGAATTCGGGCACATAGCGACATATAGTGAAAGACCATATTGATTAGTCTTAAACGTTGAATCAATAGCCCATGTTGAATTAGGCGTAATACGCATTGCAAGTTCTCGCATCCATGGTGTTTGAATAACCAATACGAAAGGTTTTATCTGTGGGTCTTCATGTTCTGAATTATAAGGTTGGTGAAATATGACCATATCTTTAGCAATCTAGTCTTCAATACTTGCATGAATGTTTTCTCAATCATCATTATGCACAGCTCCTTCCTTTTGCATTTTGTATGCCATATTTCCCACATCTTTGGATGTAGGAATAAACCGATATGAAACCCTTTCATATGGTTTTGCTAACTCTCAAAGCATCCCTATAAAAATAAAAAAAACACACATATTTTAATAATTGTTCAAGACTAAATCAATTTATACTAAAACAAATTCTATGCATATATAGATGAAATAAAATTTTCACAAATTTGACATTAAAAAAAAAAAAAACTCTATACAAAATCCTTCTCAAAATTCTTGCAAAAATTAAATTATTAGCACGTCTTCGTGTAGCAGATAATGCCGATTGTACATTGTTCAAGTTGTGCAAATTTTCCTTGACTTTCTCTTTTGCCATAGGATGTAAAGGAAGGAAGTGAACTTCTTCATCTAAATTTGGAATATGTCCAGAGTGGGACGAGGGAATCAAAATCTGTACCCAAAACATGGTAATATTCAGAATAAAGTATATAATTTGAAATATTACCCCAAAAATATGTATGTTGTGAAATGAAAAGTAATTGATAAAATATACGTGGTTATATAAATAATGTACAAATAGAACATGATGCAAACAACTATACCTCAATGTCTTTGTCTTTGTCAGTCGGTTCTATGATTTTAAGCATGAACTCACAACCACAATGTTTTGCGGTACTGTATTGTCGTTTTTGTGTGACATAATCTTCTTCAGGTGCAATTGATATTTTATGTCCTTATCTATAATTTCTACCTCTATTGCATTGTAAAAGTGTAGCTTGTGCAGGAAATGGTCTTATAAGAGGCCATGCGTCTCTTTCCTTCAAGCACAGCTATTCCATACAAAATAGATATATTCAATCTTATTTTTAAAATGATAAATCCCTACATACCGGTATACTATGAAACTATGATTTAGAAGTGTAGTCACTTCACATAATTGAAATGAAATGTATTTGAAACAATTGTAATTGAAATACAAAATAATAAAATAACATACCTTATATTCCACTACTAGCTCTTTCAACTTATCATCAAATTGCTCTGGTCGTACTTGTATGACACAATCATATCCAAATTTCTTCGGTTTCGGCCGGTTTGATCTTTTTGGAATTTGTTTGGCTGTTTTTGATGATGAACACTTCACACATTTTGATACAAATTGTTGTATATAAGGTTGTGGAATGCCATGAGCTCGAGCTCCAACTAGCCAACCCATCTTTGTGATTTCGTCATGTGTAGCTTTAATCCCATATTGTGGATGTCTAGATGCATGTGCAGTATTGACAATGTTTTCCCCTTCCTCCACATATGGTAAGCAAAGATGGGAGGATTTTGCAGATTTGTTGAATAATCTCATTTCGTTAGTTCGAGAGTCTAACTTCACGTACAAAGTGTCCTGAATGGCTCGCCATTTTTTCAAAACAGCCTGGTGCAATTTGCCATCGGCTTGACCAGGGATAGACCATGAAGGTTCAACAGTAAGAATGCTCTTACATATAGCTTGGATTTGACCTTGCAAGCATTGAATCATAAAAGTATAAGAGTTCTTGGTAAAAAGATACCAAATTGATGTAGCACAAAATATGAGTGGGTCACATGTTTCCAAACGCTCTTGAATAGCATCATTATCATCTTGAAATTCTCCTTGTCCTATATCAGGGAACTCAATGGTTCCTTCATCATCATCTTTGTCTTTGTCACTCTCCAATAAAGTATCCACGGACCTTGTAATTTCCTCTATTGTTTTTTTGTTAACCCTTTATATGTTAAAAGAATAAATAGTTAATACATGAAAAAAATATTGATATGAAACAAGTAAATAACATGTTTACAACCAAAAGTAATTATTAAACAAAGATTCATTTACTCTTTATATGATTTATTCTATCAACAATCATAAGACCAAAATAGGAAATAATATGAATTTAATCCCATATGCCTAATACTTAACTCCAACATCTAAAGGTCCAAAAAACCCAACTTTAGAATCCCGGAATGAGAAAATAGAAAGTTGAGAGACTGAGGGCTTCTTTACACTAGAGGCGAGAAGTTGTGAAGAGAGAAATTTCAGCCAATGGGAGGCCTAGAAACCATTAAAACCAACTTCTCATTGTCTGAAACTTCTCCCCTCACGGCTTCTTGCCTCTAGTGTAAAGAGGCCCTGAATGGAAAAAAAAAAAAAACAAAAACAAAAGAAAACAAAAATTTGGAGGTTTAGAAACCAACCCTTGAGGGTCAGGGCTACGAGCATGGCCACCCATGGCCTCAGAGAGTCTCTGACCTTGAGAAGTGGATGAAAAGTTTCAAGGGCCCTTTCAAAATACCTCTTGACTCTGGATTCTAGCGTGTGAGAAATTGGGCCTTTAAAACACTATTGAGTTGACTATACCCTCACATTCTACTTGTGATTGGTCCATTGACTATTTCATGCGCACTTTTGATTTGTGAGGGGCGTGCAAGGGTGGAGGAGTGTGAGTGCAAGGGCCCTTCAAATATAGATGAATAATTTTAGAGGGTTAGTCCTAGCATGCATGGGTGGGAATGCTCTAAGAGCAGCAAGAAGTTGCACTGCTCTCAATCAGAGATTCTATTGCATGAAAAAGGTTTACATTGGGATAGGTGATACATCAATAAAATGGACATGTGCTTTTGGAGCACTTGAATTGACATAAAGAGTGAACATATCACATAACTCTTTTGTTGGGATGCCAAGGTACAGGCTGCGTTTGAGCCAGCATAGAATTATGTTATTCACAACATTCTTGAATAAGGTCCTATGTACACTTCCTTTCATTCAAATTCATTTTTCTTTTCATCTACACAATCATGTAATGTTCTTCAACAATTCTATTGATACAAAATTTGGTCCCATCTAAATTATATTTTTCGCAATATGATCAATTGAATTTTTCATTTTCAAATTATGAATCCTTGGTCTTTTAAGGCTTAAAGCAAAGGAAACAAATAAAATAAAAATCTATTTTCAATAAATAAATAAAAAAACTAAACTAAATGGCATTAAATCTAATAACACCAAAGGTTTAACCCCTAAACGTCCCATGGGGATAGTATATACACTGTCGTATGATTGGGATTTGCTACCAACAAGAAACTCTAAATTGGGATCTCAAGAACTCACTAGGGCCGCATTGATCTAAATTCAACTTCATTTTTGAACTCAAACCCATCAAAGGTCTAGATCCATTTCAAATACAACCACAATACACCGTATTCTACTGGCCACAAAGGCACATTCAGACGTTTAGGGGTTGAATGAATACGTACCAATTTTAAATTCTCCAAAAACACACTTCAAGAAATATGTTTCAATCATTCATTTCTTGTACAAATAACTCCAACTCCATCACAAAAACAAAAGCCTCAAATGAAACTCCAAGTCTCCAACACGTCAATGCTCCATCACTAAAAATAAATTGCCACCATAATAAGCTCCTATACTCCATCACCACAAAATCCATCGTCATAAAAAATTGAATACTGTCCAACAAAATTGGTCATCATAAGAAGCTCCAATCTTTGAGTGAAAGAAGTCACTTAAGCTTTGGATTTTTATGTTCTGGAGTGTGTAGTGGTTGCATGAGTGGAGGCATATGTGGGGGCCTATCTGCCTAAGTTAAGTGTGGGGGCGTAAGTGTGGGCAGCAGTAACGCAGGCGGCCCACCTTTTTTTTTCAATCAACTTGTGTCTTGTTTTTTTTTCCATCTCTAGCGGCCCGACTTTTGCTGTCAGAAGTCAATCAATGGGCTACTGACTGTTCTTGTGGTCGGCTAGCCTCCTTCCTTCCTGACACCCGTTGTTGCAGCCTCGTTGGCGGTCCCCACTCGCCACGTGTTGCAACCACAACCGCGAGATCAAGAGCAAACATATACCGGTCCACAGCCACTGTGCCGGCGACTGAGCTTCTGGTTCTCTCCACGCCTGAGTAACGCGGGGCCAAGACCCCTTGGCCTAGCCGAGCCCGGCCCAACCAAACGACTAGACCCAACCAGGTCGGGGGCTTGGCGGCCCAGCAGCCCGCCCCGTCCTGCAATGCAACAGGCAGGCCGCGGCTGCTTTACAGCAGCTGCAGTAAAGCAGCTGGTGTTTTTTTTTTCTTTTTAAAAAATAAATTATTGTTTATTTTTTAAATTATTATTATTATTAATTATTTGTTTATTTTTTTTAAGTTTTTAAAATTTAAATATTTTTATGTTTTCAACTTTGTTATTTTTAAATTTTTTGTTAAAAGGTGTTTTAAATTTCTTTTCTTTTTTTCGTTTATTTTTTTCTACAAATTTTTAATGCAAGTGTCTTTCAAACAATGAAATGAGATACTTCTATGATTTATCACAATCAAAGGAATAATTTGCAAGATTCTTCCAAAACATTCTTGAATTCATCATGTTATGTCTTTTTCATTTGTTGAATCATTAATGTGTGACAAGAAAGGAGAGTACAATAGGAAAAAATATCAAGGGAGAGCTGTCCTTTACTTACAATTCAACAATTTGATCCTAATTGAGGAAAAAAATCCAACCATTTTAGGGGAAACCACATAATAATTTTTTTTTCTTAAAGCTTAGTTTAGAGAGTGCTCTAAGAAACCGATTGAACTAGGAAATTTTAGGATCTTAACCGGTTAACCCCTAAAGGATAAACGATTCATGGTTTTAAAATTTCAAATTCAATTAATAATATTCTAAAATATTTAATTAAGATGAGAATAAACTTTGAGGTTTCTTGTTTCCTTTTTTATTTTTTATTTTATTTTATTTTTTAGAAATTACTCCGGCCTTTAAATAAGCTTGGAGCTTCTAAATATGCTGATTCCATTATTCAAGCCACTAAGATTGAGACTAAAAGCTTATTTTCTTTCTCATTTTTCGAGCCATTAAGGTAACATGAGGCCCTATGTGAATCATTTTTATTTTTATAAAAACCCTTACCTACTGCTCCGCATGCATACCTTACCTGACATGAATGGTTTTTATTTTTATAAAAACTCTTACCTACTGCTCCGCATGCATACCTTACCTGACATGAATGGTTTTTATTTTTATAAAAACTCTTACCTACTGCTCCGCATGCATTCCTTACCTGACATGAATGGTTTTTATTTTTATAAAAACTCTTACCTACTGCTCCGCATGCATACCTTACCTGATCGCTTCTTGACGGCCCATTGGACGTTGTGCCTTAATTGCAAATTAAGACCGACCCACCTCTTCAATTCTTTTGAAAATTGAAATTTCTCCCCCGCAAGAATGGCTTGCCTCGGGAGTGCGCTTTGCTCTTATTTACTTAGAAAACAGGCTGAGTTTCGAGTCTTTCTCAAACGTGAAGCTGTCCGTGCTCTTTTTGTCGATCGGTATTGTGCATGTAGAGCGGCGATTACAATGGCTCCTGGCTCTAAAATGAGCGGACAACAGGTTCAAACAGCAGGACTCCAATTTGCTTGAGTGTTTTTATAACTTGATACGCTCCTCCTTTCTGTGATTTGCTGCTTGCAGTTTTGATTTTTTCTCTTGTGAACAACGATAACAAGTTGTGGTATTCAGAAGACACTTCGTGCACGTCATGTGGCTAACTAATGTTCGCTGTGTGGCATGGGTACAGGTGAGGAATACCACCTCCTGAGGAATTCTCAAATCTCTTCTCACAGATGGAAGCTTGGAGGATCCTGCTTTGTTCTTCTTCTTGTTCTTTCTTTGGCTTTTCTATGCTCTAGGAAAGCTATGTCTACGTGAGAATTAGGGTGCTATTGTGCTTTTGCAAGCGACAAATCTCTTCAATGTTTGTTTTAGGGTTTGTTTTTTGTTACAATCCTTTACTGTGGCACAGACTATTACTACCTTTACCCTATTGTTTCATTCGAATTAGGATTTGAAACCTATTTCTTTCTAATATTGTGTTACTATTTTTTCGTTTCTTCATATTGATTGATGCTGATAGTTGAGTTTTGACTCAATGTTTTGGCTCAGTTGTGAATCGATCTTTCTTTTTTATTAATGCTAATAGTTGAGTTTTGACTCAACATTTTGGCTCAGTTGTGAATCGATCTTTCTTCTTGATTAATGCTAATAGTTGAGTTTTGACTCAACGTTTTGGCTCAGTTGTGAATCGATCTTTCTTCTTGATTAATGCTAATAGTTGAGTTTTGACTCAATGTTTTGGCTCAGTTGTGATTTGATCTTTCTTCTTGCTTAATGCTAATAGTTAAGTTTTGACTCAATGTTTTGGCTCAATTGTGAATCAATCTTTGTTCTTGTCGATTTCTCTGATCTACCTCTACCTCGAGCACTAGTCTCTACAGTATTCAAAACTGATCTCTAGTATGGTTTCCTCTTTGACTGCATTGACTCCTATTCAGAGAATGAATCTGATAAAGAATTCGACAATGCCTTAATTTCGATTAAGGATGTTCCAAAAAAAACAATTTTTTTTGCATTTCAGGACTGCTGTTTAATTTAACAATTCACTCTGGAATTTGATTAGGTTACACAAGACGATTGCAGAAGGAAGGGGCAAAGAATGATCTCATTAATTAAGGTACAGTGAAACGATTACACCTCTGTTATTTGAGGAATGGGCACATGTTTCCACCACATTCTACCATGTATCATTTGATTTTGAGTTTCATCAGTATTGGTATTTTAATTTTGCTTTTGCTTTTTTTTTATATCCAAATTGAATTTTTAAATAGAAGCGTGTTGAGGTAGGCCTGAGGTGTACCTCAAATCAACCTCAACATGCTTTTAATTTTTGGATCTAAATTGTATTTTTAACCCCTAAATGCCTAAAGCTCTCTCCAAATTTGGCAGTTTTGCAAAGATTCAATATAAAACGCAATCTAAAGAGATGTTTTGAACCTCATATATTAATAAAAGTTGTACATTATAAATTTTAGATTCTATCCATGCAATTAGATCTATGATTGCTATTACCAATAATATTGTACAAATTTGAAACGGGAAATTCAAAATTATTTTGTACTTCAATTACAATGACAATACTGACAATCTACAGATGAAATTTATTGTGATTGAAATGTATTTGTTTAGGTGTAGTGATTTTTGGTGACTTTCTAGTTGCTCAATTTTATGATTTGACTTTTTCGGACCACTGTTACACTAAAATCTTCAAAATTTTGGGTGAATCACTACAACATAAAATGAGGCATAAAAGATTAACAAATCATCCCCTTTCCAATCTGTTCACATATGCATGAAGGTGACTACTCATAGAGTATATAGTAAAAACTCCACACTACATAAATGCAGTCAAATGAGAAATGTTGGATGAAATCTAAACATCTTCCAAAAAATGGACGCTCATGCAATTAGGGGTTAAATAAGAGCATGTTGAACTAGACTTGAGGTGTACTAACAACTTGAGGTAAAAATTTGAATTGATTTAACAATATCTACAAACCGCCTGAAATCAGAAAATCAAACCAACACAACCCAATTTGTGAATAGTTCTCCAAAATAGTATTTTGTAATGGTATTCCTAAAATTTTCAATGTAAAGACCGTTCGTGACTTTCAATTTTATCTCATCTCTTCTCTCCTCTTTTCTTTTCTTCTAATTTTTTTTACTTCTTTATGTTCTATTTTATTTTCCTCTCTTATATGTAGTGCGCAAATTGTTTTGAGTTGATAAAATTGTTTGTTTTAAAATATGTTTTGAATTTTTCTCTTCTTTCTCTTTTCTTCTCTTCTAAATTTTTTTCCTTCTCTTCTCTTCCAATTTTTGTTCTCCTCGTCCAATTTTTTTCTTATCTTTTATCTAGTACACACTTAAAGACAAGGGATTTATTGAACCATGTACTTTGGAATTTGTTTAGGTCACATGGGATGGATGAAATGTGAAGTGGCGAAGAAAACACATCTCATTATGTGAGGTACAGTAAAACAATTTCATCTGTGTTGTATACGAAGTAGAATATTATCATTCATTGAGTGTAATTTGTTGGAATAAAGTGTTTAAGAGGTTCTTTTGTCATGACAAAATTTACAATTTTTTTGTTCAGTAAATGTATGACTTCAATATCACAATGCGATTTTGAACTAGAGTCAATGAAATTTTTGAAATTTGGTCAATGAAATTAATAGTCTCAAAATTAGACATTGGGAGATATAACGGTCAATGGTAGCAGTTTTTTATGATTAACCTCTAAATGTCCAATCAAGAATAACGAGTATGATGTACAAAATCAAACAAAGATTTCTCATCCTTCATTCATTTTTGCAGTGTGGATTTTATAGTATATACTTCATGGGAATTTGGCTTTATGAATGTGATTTGATTAAAAAGGAAATGATTAGTGAAAATTGTATGCCTCATTTCATATTGTAGAGATTCAACCAAAATTTCAAAGATTTCAGTGTGGAAGTGCTCTTAAATTTGTTACTTCACAATTTAAGCAACCCTAAAATCTCCAAATGTCACTATACTTAAAGTATTACATTTCAACCAATTACCAGAAAAAATCATGTACAAATTGTAATCAAAGTAGAATAGAATTTTCAATTTTGAGTTTCATTTTTTATACAAAAATATTGTTGACAACTATCATATATCTCAATCTATAGATAGAATTAACAACTCACAATGTACAAATGTTATTCATATATCAAATTCAAAATATCTCTTTTAGTTACAGTTTATCTAAATTGTGAATCAAAAAAGTAAAAGTGTGTTAAGGTAAGCTTGAGGTGTTTTTCAAACCTACCTCAACACGCTTTTACTTTTTTATATGGAATTATATTTTAAACAAAAGCGTGTTGAGGTAGGCTTGAGGTGTACCTTCGACAATGGCCGTGACAACGGTAGCGAGGAGAAGAGTTGTGGTTGCTATGGATGGAGCAACAACCACAACATTTATTGTAGGAGCTGAAAATCCTTTCCCACCGTTCAATTCGAAAAGTGACATCAAAATTGGGCACTTTGTGGCTTTCTCCGTGGCACCAGTAGAAGTGCGAGCTAGTGTACCGTTCTATATGAGGAAGGTATTGGAGTTTGGACAAAGCAGATGGGCTGCAAAGATGAAGGTTGTATGGTATTTGCCCATGAGAGGACGGGGAATGCAAGACGAGCATGAGTCTAGTAGAGCGAGGTATACAAATTGCATGGAAGCATTTTAGGAGCCATTTGGTGAGGGACTTAGATAGGTTGTCAAAAACACGGCTATATATTCATGGAAAAATGCACCGATAAGAACAAGAAGTGGGCTTGTACATGAGAACAATGTGCCAGTGCATGGCGAGCTGACGGAGACAAAGATCAAAATTCCAGTAGAAGTAAAACCGCATTTGGTGGAGTATATTGCACTACAATTGGAAGAGATAGACAACAAACGTTTGCAGAATGACCTTAATGCATATTAATAGGTTTAGTACGTTATATGAGACAC
Organism: Pohlia nutans; assembly: GCA_022496805.1. Lineage (NCBI taxonomy): Eukaryota > Viridiplantae > Streptophyta > Bryopsida > Bryales > Mniaceae > Pohlia > Pohlia nutans. The sequence continues at coordinate 2,327,208 of CM040106.1, read as the reverse complement.
ACAGTACTCTGAGTTGCATTATGTAGCAGCAATAGCCGTATAGTATAGCGCAACGTGTATTGTTCTATTGATCATGCATAAGTGATTTGAATGACTTGATGTTTTGCTACAAAAATGTCCATAACTTTGTATCCAATTTGACTACCTCCCTTAATACATTGATTTGCAATAAATGAAGTACCAAATGCAACATTTTAAAATGCATTTGCAACCAAATTTGCTTGATTGGAGTAAGTTGAAACCCCCAAAATTCCCACTTTAACACTTCTTAAATTCCCGGCCCGTAAAACCCATGAGTACCAAAATTATACCCCCCCGCAACTTGAAAAAGGTCAATTTCTATTCGACGGGCGACAAGTGCATTGTCATATGGTCAAGTGCAAAAATTCCTAATTCAGTGTTCAACCATAATCAAAAGCAATTTTGCTCTAACTTAGAGCATCCGCATCCTACCACTAAAATTAAGTGATCCTCTAAACTGAAAGAAAAATATTTGTATGGGCGGTTAGAGAGTCAATGAATATGAGCACAATATACGGATATTTTGATACATCCCTCTACAACTATTTTAAAGAAGGGCTCGATATTCTAAATTGACGAATAATAATGATTACCAATATATTTTGATTTTGATTGGCTCACATATTATATAGAGGGACACATAGTGATTCAAGGGTGTGGAAACAATAACATATGACACCAAATTTTGGATGAGATGATAGTCAATTTGATTATCAGTTCAGACTGAGAGAACGGAGTGGATTGCACACTTCGGAGTTGAGTGCGATTTGGTTATTTCCTCTTGCAAAGTGATGAAACCCTACAAATCCAAAATCTGGCCACCTGTGGTTCTCTAGTAGGTCATTTTTTATTTTATTTTATTTTATCCTCACCATGACTTCCTAGTATGGTACTATAGACTGAATGAGCAAAGAAGCAGTGCAACATGCCTAATTTCCCATCCATGACGTTTCACAGGAAATATGCTGAAGCTCTAACAGAAAGGGAGCACGAAAGAAATATATACCGACGTGCACAGCGTCGAGGGGGACGAAGAACAAGATTCGCGTATCCTGTGGAGTTGCAAAAATAACCAGAGATCGCACAGTGGGTACTAGAAGAGGTAAGGCGTCAGCAACAGGCCGGGTCAGTAGTCGATCCAAGAATCGTGGAGAGGTCTATTAAATGTGGCTGCTGGTTATAAATCTATCTTTGCTTTTAGAAACCATTATCAAGTTCTAAGCTCTGAACGACCACTACGAACATGTGACAATGGAGTTGTAGCGACATTTAGACAGGTTTGCAGGCACGGAACTAGAGATGCTAACCAAGTGAATGCTGATGTAGAGTGTGTTAGTCACATAGAAGAGATTCTGGAATTAAACTATAGACGACATTGTCTAGTGGTATTAGTATATGACTTTGTCAAAGCTAACTATATTGGTGAGAATGCAACCATAAAAAAGGATAAGTGGGGCTTCACATTAGCAAACTATGACAAGAGATATGGAAGTGTCTACCAAGACAGTTTTGCATTTCCTAGACATTGTAAACAAGTCTTTTATTCCAATGCAAGGGAGCTTTCGGGATGGAAAGTTGTGTTGAGGAAGGAGGTGAGAGGAAGATGGGTATTGCCAAATAATGCGGACGAAGAGGATGTAGAGTTGTTTCAAATGGGCCGCAATGAAGACTTTGAAGGCTTACGCCCAGATCGTGAAGTAGGGGAGCAGGATCAACCACCGGCTACCACAGGAGAGAATGTCATATTGCAACCCGCGATTCGACCAAATAGGGGAGACGTAGAGGACGTTGGGCATGTGGTCGTGGTCGGGGAGACAGATCTGGTAGGCGTGCAACCATTTCTGGACCCGCAGCAGAGGAGGCAGAATTAGATGCAAGCAGCGCCGAGGATGAACGATACGAAGAGGAACAGCTTTACAGGGCACAGACTAATACTGGGCCAGGCGGTCAACAAAGAAGAAGACCAGGAAACCAAAATCGTGGCAGCAAAAATGTAAGACAAAGGCACTATTCCAAAGTAGACATTGATAACGCTGAAGATAGCAGCTCAGAGGCAGAGGGAAGCTCTTTTGAGGCCTTTTATTTTGAAAGTTCTTCGAATGAGGCAGACAAAAATGAAGGTGCAGAGGTGAGAATAAATGAATTTGTTTGTGCACCGCACTGCATTTCAGTGGATAGCATGGTTTTGTTCGGGGATGAGAGTGAACTTGTTTTACATTTGCTTGGAATGATAATGTAGACAATTGAAACTAATTTTCTAACATTCAGATGCTCGTCGACCATCTAATAAACCGTACTTCAAATATTTTCTTGTAATAATGTCGACGCATTTCAGGTTGTTATAGGGCTTACCTTCGCATTGACATGCATGGAAATGTAAGGAAAGGTAGATGTGAAACACGAATAGATAATACAGTAGGTTTAGGGCTCCAAAAGTTGTGAAAAAAGGATGCTCTCTTGAAGATTCCATGCCTGAGCGATGTGAAATGGTTATGTTGTTGGAGCGTTTGTTGAAGTCGTTGAAACTCACTGTGGTTCATGAAATTATGGGGCGCATGGAACTGGTGTCCACGGATGTATGGGGCGTCTATTATTTGATGCTTGAATTTCTAGAGGACTGTGTATCTACTAAGCTGGATTTCAAGTGATAATAGAAAGATATGATGTTGAGGGCAAAAAATTTGTCATTGAATACTGATGTTACAATTCACCAAGTAATTTGCAATGACATTGTTTATTTGGAATGGGGAAATACGCCTACTGCGCTGAAGTTGTTCAGCTTTTCGTATTGCTATTGTTTCTTCAGGTCGACTGATTATGTGCTGTAGTGTGCTATGATATCTTATTTTATCTTTACACAGATGGAGTAATATACACAATCTTGTCTTTGTTTAGGAAGCACAGTCTGGAATGGAAGGGTAAGCAACGGTGAACAACAGAGTACTTGAGCTTGGAAGTACAAGAACGACAATACTAGCATTGCATGAGGTATAACTGCAAGTACAATGGATTAGTAACGACATAGCTTTTTCAATTACAGGTTTAGTCATCTTGTACCATGAATTCTATGTCATGTTGAACCCCCAAACGTACCAGGGTGTCCTTGGAATTGACAATTTGAGGAAAAACATTACAAACTACCATGTAGAAGAATATTCTGGAATTGATTTACAAATGAAATTTGTAGATATTGAATCGTAGATTTCATTCGTACGGTTTGATTCACTAATACAATCACGAATATTTAATTATAAAATCTAAAAGTTAAAATAAAAAATTCCTTCTAAATTTGATTACAAACTAAATTTCAATATATTTTGAGTTAAATTTTTTGGAAGCAATGTGAAATGAGATACAAATAAATGTGGCGATACTTTGAAATTTTTGTGTTTCTTAAATTCATGACCTCATTTTCCACGATTTCACTTTGAACTAGAGTCAATGCAATTTTGGCGTTGTCAACAATTTCACATACTTCTACATTTGTAATTTAAGAAATATATGTACTCTAGTATGACTAAATCCAGCCATTAGATAGGACAACAACTTGGTGAAGAATCTCCCAAAAAAAGGATGAGTTTCATGCAAGCATTGATGAGATTGTGAGAAGGCTTTGAATCCATTTGTGATCCAGGTTGTGGACGCTGGCACGTTTAGGGGTTAACATACAAATGTGTAGATGGATTGATTTTTTAAGATAATTTAAAAAAAAAATTAAGTGTAAAAATAGTAATGATTGAAGCTTATGTTCATAAGGATTTTCAAGTTTATTATCCATGTCACTATGTTGGACTACATAATATATGTTTTGATTTTTAATATAAGAAGTTCAAAAACTTATTTCTAGAGGTACAGTACATGGACATTGACATAAACAATACCGTGTGTTGAACTTGGAACAGAAGAGAGCATTGTTTTGTTCACGAGTGGAGATATGGAGCCCTCTGAGTTGCAGAGTAGTCGTAATAGAATGCAGAGAGGGCAGAATCTACCACCTAGGGACTGTCAATGGTAAATCATTTTTTGCCTTTTTTAATTTCAAAGTTGTTGCAATTCCTGTAAACATCGCAAGTGTACAGAATTAGAATGTAGAAACTTGAGACTTTTGTCTCCTCAATTCTGTCTCAAATGATGAAATCTTGTTTTAAGAAATTTTTAGGGCGTATTCATGTTTGATACATGGTTGTGGGTAGTATTCACAGTAACACGACTCAAGGAAACTGTAACCAATGCTTAATTTAACGGATCGCTAAGCAATAATCTTATCATATGAATTGATAATGCAATATAAATCAGTAACTACATATAATATATGTCACTATACAATATACTAAAGTTTGACGATGTTTGGGAAGTTGTTGGTACTCCAAAACGACTAAAATATAGTCATAACCAGTCGTTAACAACGACTAAAATGTCCTCAAATGTTCAAAATATGTTGCAAAATGTTCTTAAATTTTTCTAATATCTACATAAATTGAAGATATTATTTTCTAAGCACTTACTAAAAGTCGTTATAACTGGGCGGGGTTGGCTCATTTTATTGTGAATGCACCATGTGGGCCTTTCAATGTGTTCTCTCCATCCTTACGAAAATATCATAAACATTTTTTTGATGAAGCTACCATTTTCACTGTTATTGTCAATGCTTCCTATGCTTCGTGTTTGCAATGTTGTCAGTTGGTAATCTTAAAGTGAAGAACAAGTAAGAACATTGGAATGGCGGACTGGTACTATACGTAATTGTGAATCATGGTATATCGCCCTGAAATGGGCTCAGAAACTACGAGGGACGTTCAAGAATTGGCCATTACACTCTCATGTAAAAACTTTGTTCAAACACAGTAAATGGTAAATCAAGTTTGTCATGAACTCTATCAATATGCAGTGAATCAAAGGTACTTACTACTAAAGCATTCACTTGTTGATGCACCACTAGAACCAACATTTTCTCCAAATGTGGTGCCAAATCCCCATGTGGCACGTAAGCTTCAAAAACACAAGCTATATAAAAGTTTGATCACATTGCAAAACAACCATAGGAGCGTGATATTTTAAAGTGGACCCTCGTACTCAATTAAATATCCATTTTTATAGTTAACTTCAAATTGAAAGTTACAAATCAATCAAACTCTTTTCATGTCTTTTGAAATATGCTCAAAAGTCTTTTTGTACATGTACTACATCCTAAAAAAATCCTAGACAATGCAATGTCACGGCAACCAACTGCAAATAGCGTCTGGAATATACTTTCTATTGTGCTAAAGCAAGGCAACATGCAAAGCTTTGTTGCAGCTTAGGGCCTATTGAATGACCTTAAATCTCCCTCCAGATGCTAGAACGGCTCAAAACTCAGTGCATATATCCAACCAATTATTTATCTACTACAACACCAATTTCCGAGTTTAGACATACAACGCATAAGAAATCCATTGACTACAGATCAAAGTCAATTTTCATGTGTAAAAAAAGACTACCTTTTCTGTCAGGTCAACCACCTTGCTTTATCACTAGATCATAGTAGTCAATGATGACATCTCGTAGCAGCAAAATTGCAATCTTGTCCCAAATTTGGGACACAAGCAAGGACTCGCCCTCCTCAAACGCAAGCAATACTTTGACTCTAAACATAACCTTTGTTTTGACCATGTTTAGAATCACATTCTAATCCAATGCTACCCACTGCTGCTCTTCACACCTATACTTTTAGAACAGAACTTCATATACACCACATGCCGGTCTAGATCGTATTGAAATCCCGCACTACCACGACTAACTATGCATTTGATGATGTCATGTCCGCTCTACCACTTCTCATCCCACCTAGGGTCCATTAAGCTCACCAAGAGAGATCAAAAGAGATACATTGCAAGAGTGCGCCAAATATCATCTACTACCACAAACAAATCGGCCATTATGTGCATTGGTAGAAACTACAGCACAAGTGCCACCTTGTTGCCCGTGCTTCCTTTTATTGTGGCCACAATGTCATGGACCATTTTCAAACAAAAGGCCTCAAACGAGTGCTTGTCAAGGAATAGCCAAAATATGTCACTCAGTTTGGGAAGCGGCAGCGCCTCCAAACTTCCATACAACTCGGATCCAGAGCAAAGGACATACACTGCTTACAGAAAGAAAGTGCCATTTTCTAGTAGCTGTGTGTAGTTCCTTCCATTGCGTCCCGCTTTGCAAATTTCATGGTCTAGAACCAATATAACATCCAACATAGACGAGGGCGGTACAAAGTCATCCCAATACAAAGCAAACAAATAGTTGCATGCACGAGGCTTGTTGGCTAACAAAATTTGATCAAATTCTAATTTTTGACAATAAATAAGCATGACGCACCTCAATTGTAAACAGTTTGTGCACATCCCTATCTTGAATAGTGTTGGCATGAAACTAGATACGGAGAATCTGCGCCTTCCATGCGCCCGCAAAGGATTGTTCACCGTGGACACAAGCATCGATATCTTTTGCCCAAGGCTATTCAAGTGAGCCTTCAAGGTGACCCATGAATTGACCTCAATCCGCAACGGAATCCACCTTCCTACAACATCTTTGTAGTTGTAAATGATATCGGAATGCACCTCAAATGTTGGATTATTCTGTCCTACCATGATTCTCTTCTTTTGCTTTATAAACCTTGCTAAAATCAATAGTGCTTATGCGGGAGCAACACCGTCTTCTTCGCTATGAACTAAACCGCAAAATGTTGATGTGCATGCGTACATATGGCTGTTGCTCCATATCAAGCTGAGTCAACAATTTTCCTGCGCAGACAAGTCTCCGTCATTGAGGTCAGTTACACTATTGATCAACTATAATATTGCAGTTATGGAATTAAAAACTAATTATTCAATGGGCATGCGTACAAAGAACTCAAGTATCAGGCCATTGTCAACTCCGGAGCTGCCAATAAAAAAATCTTAGTTTATTTGCAAAGACCAAGTGCAATCTCTAACAGACATTATACGCCATCCACCTTGGCTGAAGCAAGCTCCTGCCTCGTTGGCCGCACTCCCACTAATTCCTACATTGTTGGTAACATGGCACCATTTGCAACACCTATCACAACATGTTGTCACTGTCCCTTTGCTTCCCAAACGGCTGCCCTGCAAGGGCTTTTTAAAGACTCCAAATGGTTTCTGATGACTGCTTTTGAAAAAATAAACTTATAAAATTAAGCAACCAAAAAATCCCCAAAAATCACTACACTTAGAGCATTACATATCAACCAATTGCAACAAATTTCATCTACAAATTATTAATATTCATTTTATAATCAAATCACAAAAGAATTTTAAATTTTGGGATTCAAATTTTATACAAAGATATTGGTGATAGCAATCATAGATCTAACTTTATGGATAGAATAAAAAATTCATAATTTACAACTTTTATTTATACATTAAGTTCAAATTATCCCTCTTAGTTGAATTCTATAATGCATCTTTGTAAAATTGTCAATTTCAGAGGAGACTTTAGGCATTTAAAGGTTACAAAGATGACGTACCTAACATTTCAATTGTTTCTCTTGCTCTTGACAAAGTACCTCCAGATATAACAAAGGTTTCCTAGTTGCATCAATAGTACTTATTTCTGAAAAAAATTGTTGGTAGATTGAATTTGGATTCCCATTGTGCTGCCTGGATAACGGGAAAAAATTCCTTAGTTAAACGGTTAAATAGACCTCTTGGTCAAGAGTCTGGATGAATGGACCAGGATCTGGATAGAGTGAGCTAAGGCCATGATCGAGTGGATCAGGGCCATGATGAATGGCGGTAGGGCTACAGACAACTGTTGGCGATGGTTAGGAATTGTAGCGATTAGGGTTTAGAGGTTGGTAGTGAGAGCTTTGAACTCACACTCCTTTCATTCTCATTTTTTCTCATATCTATTGAACTCAGTCTCCTCATTTTTTTTTCTATAAGTCTGCGTGTTGATAGAAGTGTTTTATGTTAGTGTCTGTTGCTATTTGATTAGAGGGGTTTTTGTGTTAGTATGGAGGATTAAGAAGGCCAAGTGTCAAACCTCGTTCTCTTCAAAAGCAGGCAGTTAGGGTTTTTAGGGCAGTAAAGGGTAGCCCCAGCCGCCATAAATAGAAGAAGTAGCAGCCATGATGGTCTTTTTATTTATTTGGAGAGAATGGCGCTCTCGCGCGTGCTTGAGTGATTGCTACAAAACCGGAATGGCGGCGGACCCGGCAAGAAACCGGATAGGCGACCGGACACAGGGGGACGGGCCTCTGACGGACCAAGACACGATCCGGGCCTTAAAATGGGCCGCCCTAAATTGGGCGCATCACTGTTCATTTCTTCCCGGAGTCTCCACCCCTCCTCGCCAACAGCATTTTGTATTCCCGGATAGCATTAGGATTGATAGTGCGCGATTGGAGATAGAGAAGAATGAGCGCCAGAAACTTAGGCGTAGTTCACGAAAGAGAGAAAGTGCGCACCCGGGGATAGAGATGCGAGAGTGCTAGAAAGATAGGCGCAATTTGCGGAGTAGAAGAGAGGTGTGTCCGAAGTCAGTGGCCATGGCGCGGAGAGGAGGAAGTGCTGCAAGGTTCAAAATCTCGGAGAAGCGAGTGGTTCCGGTCGTTCCGCAGCAGCCGGGAGACTTTGAGGAGCTACTCACTGATCTCAAGACCATAGGATGCGAGGAGCTTCTTTACCAGGTGTGGGATTTGCAGGATGCTCGGATGTTGGCGGAGATTTTGGGCGGAGCCTTGGAGCCAGCCTTCCGGTCGAGTTTCATCCGGGCAAAGTACGAGCATTGGACCCGGGAGCACTGGCGCTTCACATATGGCTTCCCGGACACCGCGAACGACCTCGAAGCGGCCAATAAGGGAGACTCGAGTTGGGTGAAGGTGCGTTTCACCCACATCTCGAATAAGGACGGATTCAAGGTGGAAGATTGCAAGACTCCCCGGGAGAAAGGAGCCCGGCAAAGAAAAAGGCGGCGCGTCCAGGAGGGGAGCGGAAGCGTACAAGGCAAGTGCAAGAAGAAGAGGATGCAAGAGGCCAGGGCCACCGGAACGAGTCGGAGGAGCGGGAAATGGCTCGCCAGGTAGAGAGAGAGAGACCGAGGGCACTCCAACCGGAGGAACGCCGGAAGGGAAGGGAGGATCCGGTACGAGAGCAACCAGGTGGCGCCAAGGCCATGCCTAAGGAGCGCCGGAAGAAAAGAGAAGACCACCCGGAAGGAGGACAACCGGGTGGCACAAGGCCTCGGCAGGAAGAGAGGCAGAAGTGGAGAGAAGACCCGGAGGGAGGCCAACCGGGTGGTGCAGGGTCGCAACCGGAGGAGAGGCGGAAGAAGAAAGAAGATCCGGCAAGAGGCACACAATTGGATGAGGGTAGCTCCTCCCGACCCCGCACTCGAGGGCAGTATGAGCAGAAGAGGAAGAAGATCGTCCGAAGTGATGGAGAGGAAGATTCGGAGATTCAGGAGGTTACTCCGCTCCGGAAGAAGACTCAGAGCCGGAAGAAAACGACTCTAGTAAACAGCCAAGGAGTCCGCCCCACTGACGAATCCGGTCCGAGCAGCCTCAAGAAGAATGTAAAGGAGAAGGCAAAGCGGAAGAAGAAGCCGGAACCGGAAGGGGAAAAAGAAGAAGAGGATTCTGAGGAGGATGAATCCGAGGAAGAGGAAGACCAGGAACAAGAGCCAGCCCGAGAAGCAGGACCACCCGGGGAGTCACCGGAGGAGATACCCATCCTTGCAGCAGCGGACATCTTGCTCTTCCCAATCCGGGTGGCCCTGGAAGTGGTGGAGGACAGGTATATTCCCCTGTTCAACGCGATGAGGGAACTGGGAACGTCCTTAGGAGCACGGATGTAGTGGGGTACCCAGAGCTGGTCAAAAAGCTTCGGAAGGAGGTGGACCGGACTCACAAAGAGGTGACCAAGGCGACCATGCTCGCGCTGGAACAGAAGAACGAGCTGGACCGGAGGAAGAAGCACATCCAGAAGATGGAGCAGCATATCCGGAAGATGGAGCAGCACATCCAAAGGCTGGAGGAGAACAACCGGACCTGCATCAAGTAGGTCGTCCGGTTGTTCCAACCGGATGGGGAGGTACAGACCATGGCACGGCTGTACGATGAGAAGATCACCCAAACGGGGATGGAAGTGGCAGCACGGGTGAAAAACATCGTGAAGGAGTACGCTGCCCAAGTGGAGGAGACACTGGTGGGGTTCCGGGCGCTGGCGGAGCAAGTAATCTGGAGGTGCCCATCCGTGCCTGAACAGGACGTGGAGGAAACCAATAACCGGGGAGGGAGAGTCCCTCTGTCCGGGGATGAATTGCAGGAGACCTTCCGGTTGTCAGTGGATGCACCTCAGGCGGGAGATTTGGACAGGTTGTTGGGAGCAGGAAGCTCCACCCCGGAACAAACTTCCCGGCTTGTGGAGGAAGTGGAGCCGGTTCAAGGAGCAGACCAAGGAGGAGCGAGTCCGGCTGGCTTCCTAAACCCGGAAGAGGATATGGTAGAGATGGGTGCCCAACAGGGTGAAGAGGAACGACCAGAGGGTGGGCCAAGAGATAACTCGGACGGTCGACCGAACGGTGCGCAAGGGGGAAAACCGGACGATGAGCAACAGGAGGGACATGGTGAGTAGCGGAGCGAACCGGGTGTTCCAAGTCAGGTGGAGAACCAAGAGAATCAAGAGGAGCCGCAAGAGGGAGAAGGAAGAACGGAAGAGTCGCTACTCGGAAGCTCCGTGGTTGAGTTGGATCCGGGATTAGTGGATCCGGCCGTGTAGGGTAACTTTTGGAGTAGGTAGATTAGAATCCTTTTGTGAATAGAATTTTTAGGACTCAAGTGCTAGTGGCAGTTTAGGATAGGAACTGAACTGTGGGGAAAGCTCCCCAGATTTCCGGATCTCGAGTTTGTAGGATCTGAGGATTTACCGGATCCGGACGTTTGGGGTTTGCTTCTTATCAAGGAATGTTCTTCATTCCTTGGGTCTTTTGTGTACCACTGTTCCTTGTAGATGATTATAGGCGCATGCTCTTTTCCACAAGTTGTGTGTGTGTGTGCTTGTGTTTTTGCTTGAAACAGTGGTCCAATTAGTCCCTTGGTAACCAGATGGGCTAACCGGGTTCTGGTGTAGATTCAGTTAAGAGACCGGATAGAGGATTTGAGGGAGTTAGAGGTCGTTTGAATGCGGGGTTTTCCATGCCCGGTTGCAGGGATAATCCGGGTTAGTGGCTGAGTGGATAGGAGGGGGGTCCTCCGGTTTTCTCAAAACTCCTCGACGGGTAGTCCGGTAGAGGTGCCAGCATCTGGGTAGATCGTTTAACAGCAGGGTACAGAGAAGCCAGAGTAAAATAGACCGTTAGGAACCCAATCGCTTCCGGACACCCCCGGATATTGTATACCCCGGTAAGCAAGTCGTTGTAGTATTTGGAGGAGAAGAGGGAAACCGGGTTGCGCTTGTGTGACCGGCTGTGGGTTTGGAATAAATCTATAGTTGAAGAGCAATACGGAAAGTACCCGGATCAAGGAGTTGAGTTAGGATAATCGGGAGGTAGTGAAGTTCCCATCACTGAAATCAGTAGGGAAGGGTGTGTCTTTAAATCCAGCACTACTAAAATGAAAATGGAGAACCCTCTGAAGGAAAACAGAGGCTAAAATAAACCGGGTTAAATTGTTAGGATAGACCGGGCAGAGTAGGGTTGGATAAATCTCCAACCCGGGCAGAAACCGGATCTAGCCATAACGAGATCAGTTAGTAGGGGAAGGTCCGGTTTAGTATGGAAAGAGGAAGTTAGTTGGTGAGTGGAAGAGAGAAATCACCAAACCGGACAATCTACGGAAACCTCCGACTTCACGGAGTCTCCGCGGAACGATAGCCTGGAAATCACCTCTACGAGCATTCTTAATACGAAAAAGTGCGCTCTAGGGGAGTATCCGGTACCACGTGCTACGACACCAGGACATAGTCAGTGTACATTGCCATGGTGGCTTTATGACTAGTATTTAAGTCCCCTAGTACAAAATGGGCAAAATTATGCATGTGTTTTAGATTTGGCCTTCTAGATGTTTTTGGGGACTGGTTGTGTGCATCGATGTTGTAGATTTGGAGTTCTGACACTTAGATTTTGTAGATTAAATCTTGTTATGTAGAGACTGTGGTGAATTTGTGGTTTTAGATTTTTAAGAAATAAGACAAATATAGCCATTGATCTAAGTTATTAAGTTCAAAGTTCCAAGAATAATAATCAAGAAGATCCAGAGATAGTTGTAGGGACAAAGCAAGGACAGGAACCAACTATAGAAGGTTTTCACAAGAAGGTGATTTTGACCACCTTGAAAGAGAGGAAAAACTCCTCTTTTACATGCTTGTATAAATTGAAGTCCCTATGACTTGTAACAAGCATTCCCTTCTCCATCGGGACAAATGACTCTTCCATTCTGCTAATTCCCATTCTCCTTGGAGTTTTATTCGTGAAGTGTCTTCTCTTTAAGTCTATCCCACATAATTCAATAAGCGTCTAAACTGATTTGCCTAGTGTATTTTTTTCCATGGCCCGTTTAAAAAACCATATGTTTTCACCAAGAATTATCTTACATTGAGGTTGTAGAAACAGAAGATGCGGAAATCCCGTGAACTTCTCAACAAGTTCAGTCTCTGTAAACGTGGGCTAATGTTTGAGTGATGTTTTATAAATCTTTACCACATCACTATCATATACTAAATAGGATGCCTCATTCTATGGTTGGAGCAATGCTGGATGTCCAGCTTATAATTCTTACTTAGATTAAGCTTGTATTTGGAAATTAAAGATTTATAGTTAGTATTTTGATGTAAGGGTTAGTTGATTAATGTAGTTTACTTGTTTAATTAATCTACATTTACAATGAGAACAAATAGAATCATTAAATAATTGTGGATCTCATTCAACAAATCGAAACATTAAAAAACTGGACAAACTTGTGGCGTTGTCAAGCTACCTTGTGACAGACTTGTGGCGTTGCATCTAGGATCTAATGTGAGAGATTTTAGGATTCTAACTTCACACAGTTTTTTCTGAACAAGAGCAAACTCCATTCAAATTTGTTCAATTCCTAGAAAGAGCAACTTATTGACAACAAAGAGATCCGGTTGCGGTATTTCAACATAGTTTGCATCCTGATGGCCCATTCACACCAGCCCCGTCACTGTTGCGTTTCTATTCTTGAAAGGATGGGAGGTAAATTGAAGAAATCAAAAATATTCACAGCTTTGTCCTTTCCAGTTGCAACTGTTGCATTATGGTGCCGCAACTATAGTCATGTTCATTTTTTGCGTTGCGTTTCTTTTTAGCATGCAATGGAGTAATTCCTCTTTACATATTTTATATTTTTCTTTTGACCTCATATTCCTTCAGAGTTATCTAACGCATGTGTGTGCAGCAAAGTTGGTGGATATGAATGGGCCATGAGATTGGCGCTTGCGCGGAACCTCCTCAAATTTAGCTTGCAACCCTAATCTCCTAAGACAGAAAAAAACAAATCAACAAATGAACCAATCAATCTAACAAAGGCGAGAAGAAATCTAACATAACAAACCTTATGTAATATTAATTAGATCTTAAAACTCGAAAAAATCACAAGCAATTACGAAACAACACACATTGTAAACTATTCACATTACTCAATGATTGTTCATCTACTTAATGCACAATGCACTAAGTATTAATAGTAAGACAATAACAAGGGATGTATCAATGCTCAATGCACTGTTCTAATATTGTCAATACTCAATGACCGTTCATATTGTTGTTGTGCCTCTCCTCTGCTAATCTTACATGACAAAACACAATAGTCGAATTGCACTCACTACTTCCACCGCATATGAAAGGGGGAATTCATGTTCATGATGGATCACACAGCCGCAGCCTTGTAAGGCATGCAGCACAAGAGCAAAATGAGAGAAAGCAATATAAATTGTGAACAAAGAGGAGAAAATTGGCACACTTTGCAAAGCACCTGGACAAAAAAATGTAAAAATAAAAAGTAAAAAATAAATCTACATTTGAACTCCCACTTCATCCATCGTCCTCATGGCTTGATTGTTGACAGTCAGAGACGGACGCGGGCACATGCAGAGAATTTCTTTGCAAACGCCTTAAGTAAATGAGAACAAATACATCGACACAAAAATCACAGGACTGTAGAACTTAACGGATCAAAAGAAGCAATTGACGAAGGTGCAAAGCAGTAGTAGACATGCCAAAGAAACCTCACCACCAAAATTATTCAAAACTCTTCAAAAAAATCTGTCATACGAGACTCTAAATAGTTGCAAAATCCAAAACTCCTCCAGAATGTCACAAATGAAAAGCTCCAAATGCCACACCATCATAAATATGGAAAGAACTCAATCAGAAATTACAGATTATTTTTAAGAGCTCCTGCAACATAAACAATAACCACGCTCTCACATGACAGAGAAATCAGGAGTAATTTTAAACTCTATAAAGTAACATGCGCAGATGCTATTGCAATGCCTTCAAAGAGTACTCAATGATTGTTCCTATACGGTTATAGTAAAAATATACACAAAAGAATGCCACTGCTACTACCTGCAGAAAGGCAAAGAAAGTGTCCACCTATCACAATTGGCTCCCATGGCTAACCAAAATAAACACACGCATACGCCAAATCTAAAAGCGTTCATGTTCGCCACGGCCACTGATTTCCTCCTACATCAATACAACAAGTAATTCTACAACACGTAATCCAAACATGCACAACACCGCCCGTAACAAGAGCTCTAACCTTAACAATAAAGATTTATGTTTGTTATCGTGCCACTTCTTCTCCTCCAAGCTTATGAGACAAAACATAGTAGTCAAATTGCACTCACTAATTTGCAGGCTAAATGTGATATCGGGAACCTCCCGTGGGGGCGCCCTTGAAGAATGTCACTAGGGGGACATTTGCCGAGGTGAGGTTCCCGATGCTACATGTATCCCTTAATTGCACATGTAGGGATTCTTGTTGCCAAATGAATGGATCACACATGCGCAGTCTTTTAACGCAACATAAGAAAGCAAAATGAGAGCAAACAAATTAAATCAAGCGTCACGTTGGCCAACAAGACAATAGAGATGGGGTTTGATGGTCTTTTCTTTGACCTCCTATTAGTTGGTGTATTCAATCATCAATAGAGTACATCAAGCAATTCTAAATTGATTAAACCCTTACGGATTCAGATATTACATTGGAAGTTGAAGATGAGTCTATCTAGCTATAAAGGTTACGTAAGAAATAAAGTGAAATATATTCCATTAGGGTACATGCAACCTAACAAATCCAAATGTGAATTCCATTTCAAATCTCTTACAAAAATTGGAATTTTTCATCTAAAGAGAAGATGGAATGAAATATGGCATAAAACTGCATGGGCATGATGTGTGCATGTGGATTTGAAAAGTTGCATAATCTAATAGAATATATTACATTTTTTTTCTCATGTAAATTTTATAATAGGATTAACTCACTATCAACTTCCAACCTGAATATCGATTATTCTATACACCCAATGATTAAATTAATTAAAATATTGAATCCATAAGGGTTCAATTAGTCTAGAATGATTCAATATACTCCATTAATGACTGAGTTCACTAATATATAGGAGATGAAAGCAAAAGCACAAAATGACAAAAACACAATATAAAAAATTAGGAATTGAGTTTAAAGATAACTCTTTTTTAATAGAAGTTATTGAATTTGCATAATGCCATGCTCAATTTTCTTCAACATCATCACAACCAAAGAAACAAAATGCAATATATTAACGATAATCGATAATATCAAGATCCAACGCTACTACACCACAACTAACCACAACTAACCAACACTACAACACACTGAAGGAATCACTACTAAATGAAACCAAATACCTCACTGAAGGCCCACTCCATTACAAAAACTCACAAAAACTAAACAAAATAAGGTAGGTGGCTCAGAAATCACTCAAATTTCAGTTTGGCAGGTTAATTGGGGGAGTTATTAAGGGAATCAATCTTGGAAGATGTGCAAAGTATTTAACCAACTGGAATGATTAGTTTTGGATTAATATTGAATTAGTTATGAATTTTGGAAGGGGAACTCATAGGTGTACCCAAAACCACTCACCCTAAAAGGTACACCATGATTACATAGAAATTTGAGGTTGGAAGCTATAATGTACCTCCTGCTTGGAATGTACCTCCTGCTTGGATAGGTCTAGTGAGCGGTTTATGGTGCTGTGCGGGTTTTGAGCCACCTACCTTACAATATCTCATGCACATTATACTTAAAAAACATGTTGGTAGATTCAAACACATAACCACTTTACTGTAGAACAACAATAGAAAACACAAAAAAAACATTGAAAGACCCTAATATTTCATCAGGCTTACAAGTTCAGGTTTCAAAGCGATTGGAATTTGCAAAAACGAGCTGACACTCCGGTTACCCACTAAGATATTTCAATCTTAAGGAAGTATAGGGAAGGCACGCAAATCTGGGTTATCCTGTACGTGTTCTTGTGACTAGTAGTACAGATATTTGGACAGCCATTAATTGTTGTCCTCCACCATATCTTTGAAGGCCTCACTCTTTGAAAGCTCCTAATTAACCTGAACTCTCAAAATCCTTAATTTTTTTATGTATCATCTGCATTTGATCCATCACTCCTTCACATTGCAAACAACCAGGACATCGTATAAGTATTACAAAAACAATGAGAACACAGTAAATGGCCCAGCCATTTGCCAGCTAGCAGGTAAAACTGTAAGACAAAAAATGCTAGCTACGCATTCTGTAGGTCGACAATAATTTGAAAAATATCATTTCAAAGATGCATGACATTAATGTACTCAGATGAGTGGTAAAATTGAGAAATCAAGATAGTTCAATTATTCATACCCATGTGAACCTTCTGGAATCCACATCATCATTAACAGAGATACCAGTAAAATTGCAGCTCCACCAGCAACCTGCATGTTCAGAAAAATACAATTTTGAATTAATATCACTAACAATTATACTTTCTGAATTGGTCGTGTGCAAAATTATAAAAAAAAGTGATAAACTTACTCCCAAATTCATATTTCTAATGCTTCCATTATTACAAATTTTCAAAAATAGATAAATTCTGCAAAAGCAATTGAAAAACATATATTTCTGATGAAAAGTAGATAAGAAGTGGTTTTTATCCAAATTTTGGATTTCACTGAAAATACTTAACCACAGTACAGCTGGAGGTAAATATATTTGTGGCCAGTCTTTCGGAAAAGAGCAAGCCTTCCAGCTAAACCTGTTACAGTTGATGCAATGAAAGAGCATGCAAAAACAATGCAAACCTTGTTCAAAACAGCCCCAATGCTATCTGTGAGGCTGTGACGCTCCTCAAGCCTTTGATCATCACCACATACTTCATGTGAGCCAGATGCCGCTTTTATCAGCTTAAGAATCTTAGCTCTAGCCTTAAATGGATCTGAAACTTGACCATTCCACTCAAATCTAACAATTTGCCTTGCCTGCAAATATCAATATAATCATAAGTTCATGGAAAAATTTACAAAAAATACATTTGCTACAAAAGTCGTTAATGTTAGCAGGTAACAAGGTCCGCTGCATTAAAATGGCCCAGCCAGCAGTTCAAAGAGGGTCCAACGGGTCAAAACATAAATGTTATTTTCCCAAGATGAAAACAGATAACCAAGAGCAACCACTCATCATGAAGTTCAATCTTATACCTTTTCAGGGGATGTCCATCTGGTCTCCAGACCAGTTTTCTGCGCCCATCTAGCCCCTGGTCCTGGCCGTGCTTCTAGCCACTGACCTGGTCCAGATGGACCTTCAAACTTTGAAATGTCCTTGTGCCTAGACCCTGCCTGAATTGCTTGCTGTCTCTCCCAAATTTGCGTCTGATTTTTTAGAGCCAGATGCGTAGCACCTCTAAGACCGCTATTTCTCAAATGTTCTTCTACCAGAATGGATTGTTCACTGAACGAATTAGCCATGATAGCAGCCTCGGCTTCCAGCACACTCCAGTTTCTTTGACCTTCGATCCCCCATTTGTCTTCATCGTAATCAGTAGCTGGTACTCCACCTTCGTCTTGCCCCTGCAAAGTAACCAGTGGTACTTAGACAGCTAGCTCTTCCTACACCTGTGCGCCAAGCCAAGCCTGGCAATAGAAGCAATTTTTCAAAGATACTCTTTTATGCAAGGACCATGATGATAAGTTTGCGTAGGAATTACCTTTGGCAAAGAGGTATCAAGAACCTCGGCTTGGGAATTCACCGCACTCAATATGTCCTTTCCTGGAGACAGGTCTTGCCTGAATGGTGATACAATTAGACTGGACGCAAAATCTATTGAACTTGTCAATGATGATGAAGCCCTTTGCAACCTCCTAGATGACAGTACCGAGGAATTCATCATAGCATTCTCAGGAAACCCAAATCCTACTTCATCGACAGCGATCTTCCTCAGCATTCGCTCGTCAGATTTGAAACCATCGATTCTTGCATTGGCTTCATTACCCACTCTATCGGAAACCCAAAATTTCGACCTCTTTTCTGTCCTTTTGCACGCTTGCCTTGCTTGCAAACCAACTGCTTTCGCATAATCAAACATCAACATAGGCTTCAAAAGCTTTGTGGACGAGCCGAACCCCACAGGTCCGTTAGCACTTTCCCGTGAATCCTTGTTTTCATACGTAGTAGAGTCGTCGAAATCCGTTATGGTCAACGCAGAGACAGTTGCTGTCTTCAACTCATTCTCATTGGCGGGCAGAACATTTTGGAAGACGATTGTCCTCTTAACACGTTCTTCTTCCCGTCTCTTAAGGACGTGTCGTCTCTGTGGATAAGATGAGTCGGAGTAAGAATCCTAAGCGAAATTCCTAATTTCCATCAACAAGGAGTTATATTAGAATAAATAATACTACAACAGCATCCAAGAATAGATGAGGCTAAGTATTTACCATTGTTTCAATTTTTCTCCGCTCTTCATCAGTAAGTACGAAGCTCAAATTCAGATGAATTCTTCCACCTCCGTTGAGTTCCACAAATTCATCTCGACAACCTTTCTCAATGATGGACGGGACTTGAATAGCTGCGGTCGCTCCTCAAATGGATACCAGTATTCAGTCAATCCTCTGTTTAACGTAAATAGGCACTGACGCCTACGTGTACTAAGATGTATATTACAAAAAATCTGAATGAGTGAAGATAAGACAGATGTGAACAGGGAGCTTTCATGCTGATTATTCAGAAGAGAAACCTCACAGCCACACAACAGAATATAAAGACAAGAAAGACAAGATAAAGCAGGGAAAACTCACAGGTTTGAGTCAAACACTGATTCTCATTGTCGCAAATGGCAACCACCAGCTTGTCCCGCAAATTTGTGACAAGGCTGCCCAGCATAAATTATCATACTTCAATAATCTCACAACACCCATCAGCTAATCATGCCATGTCCGAAGTCAATATTTTTATCAGGAATAAGCACCTTATCCAAAGAGAAAGTTCCAATGTTACACAAAGACCGATCGACATGTCACCAGAAACACTCTTACAAGACAAAATCGGAATTCCATGAGTCAATTCTCCCCTCAACCGCCACACGAGATTCTGTCTCAAACTGCCTCGTCCCCAATGTAACTGCACTAACACATACTCACCAGCAGGAAAACGACGTTAGATCCGGTAACCAACGAAATACAGTTTCATGTAGCCACAAATACATAAACATTTATTATATATTTATTTTTCTGTTGGTAAAGATGTTTGCATCGCCTTACTACAGTGACGCGGTGGCAACAACAATTGTTATATGAGATTGGTGAAAGATAGACGTGAGCCTCTGTGTCTGAATTTTCCAAACACTCCATACCTAGTTCACTACGGTCAAATTTGTGTTGCAGGAAAGTTTGACGGGTGTGCTGAACGACACGAGGCCATCAAGATCTCAACAACTACTTTTTGTTGAAATTTTGATAGAAGGAATACCTTTAGCAATTACATCCTTGATTGTTCCGTCTGCCAAAACCACAAAGAGTGTCAGCATCGCAGTGAAGTAGGACAAAATTCGATCAAGGCTAAGAATATATGGATATATCGCAAGAGGTATAGGATAAATCCAATTGCAAATCGTCACCCAAGAACAGCGTGCCACACCTGTAAATGCCTCTGGAAGATCTACGGCCTCCAGAACTGCACGCAAATTATACAAAAAACCAGAACTAGGTGTCAGAAAACATTTAATAGATACTCTTGAGAACAAACAGCAGGACAATTCACAACTACTTGAGTTTGTACAGAAGAAATCCATAGCAGCGTAGCCCTCGAAATTCTATAACGATACGATTATACTAACCTGAAAAACAGAAAAAATGTAATTTGATCATGTGCAGGTTTGACTAAAATTTACACTACGAAAAATTCGATAAAAAATTATGGTAACGTATGGGCATTTATGCGATTGGAACAGCTCAAATTCTACACTTTAGTTCTGATGATCTTTATTCAGTTAAGAAAATCTTGGGAAAGTCGAGACTCAATGTCCACAAGTCAGTTCATAGATGACCCAAACTTTAACATGCAAGCATCCAGATTGGAAAGCAAGCCTCACGGAAATAACATTGCTTCTGATCAGAAACCCGACAAGAAAGCTTCTAGATATTGCGAATAACACTATTGGACACTTCCTCTGCGGCATACATGTGAGTTTGATAAGAAACAGCTTCACCAACAAATTCTTAAAAATCGCAATTAAGACAATAAAATCTAGATACAATGTTCACCTACGTATAAAGGTAGGCTTCCATCTCCACTACTCCGTACAAGAATGACGAACAACCAGCTGACCCATGAACAAAATCAGAGCATGAGCAGGGCACGACCAATAAATAATCCACAAACCTGAAACTCTAATGGTCCCAGGCATAGTCGCCAAAGAATTCAATCCCTGAATTTCAATGATTCTTATGGTCTTGTATATCCTGGATTAAATGAGAGGACCGAGGAAGAGGCACGATAGCAGTTCAGAAAGGGGTCGAATCGATATCATCACCAAGTCCCAGTCATTCAAACCCTAAACCGCCGAAATTTGAGTCCTTTGCTGCATATCGTTGTTCAGGGACAAGTATCAGCTCAGGTCTTCAACCTTCGCACACCAGATGCAACCGTCACCCACATCTCTCTCCATATTAATCAAAAAAATCCTTCCGATTCTAATCTGGCCAGTCAAGTTTCGAACATCACGACACCCTCTAAAACTTTCTCTTGATAAAGATAATAATGACAACTAGCGAACAGGATTGCAGAAAAAAACCCTATTATACCAAATCCAGCACAAGCAGGACCTCAACCCGGAACCATACAGCTCGATTCACAGCCAATCACCCCAGCTCCACCACTACACTGCATTGCCGGACTGTCAATTCAAACAGAAGCTAGTATTCCTCACTGGTCCCCACCAGTACTTTCACACCCTAAAGTACACCATTCCAATTTCCAAAGAGATTATGGACTGGTAGATAGAATAGATAGAAAGATAGATAGAAACTCCGGTCCCTTTTTAGCAAGGGGCCGGCGTGAATAAAGTGACCATTCGTAATGCCAATGATCCGATGCCCACCGGACAAGGGGAAATTGGGACAATACTACTCTCCTCTTTCGAGGATGGACACTATAGTGACACACTATGCTACTACCTAGCTAGCCACTAGTGCCTTGAAGATACCAGACATGGTATCCCCCCCAAAGGACTTTTGAGGTACCCATACAACAAGGTCCAAGGAACCCCCCACCATAGTTGGGTGGACTATGGTGATGAGCACCACATCAGCACGGGGAATAGAACCCATAACCTCCTCATTGGGGGCCATGAGCCCCAACCACCAAGCCAAGGCCCGTAGTGCCTTTATGGACTGGTATATATCATAAGAAACTAAGAAAGGAACTTGTTAACCCCTAAACGTACCGAGGTGTCCCTGGAATTGACAATTTGGGAAAAAGCATTATAAACTACAATTTAGAAGAATATTCTGAAATTGATATACAAATGAAAGTTCTAGATTTTGAATTTTAGATTCCCTTTGTACGATTTGATTCACTAATACATTCACCAATATTTAATTATAAAAATTTGAAAGTTAAAATTAAAAATTTCCTCTAAATTCGATTACAAACTAAATTTCAATATTTTTTGAGTAAAATTTGTTGGAATGAGTTTGAAATGAGATACTATTAAATGTGGTGATATTTTGAAATGTTTGTGTTTCTTAAATTTATGACCTCATTCTTCACGATTTCACTTTGAACTAGAGTCAATGCAATTTTGGCTTGGTCAATGACTTGACATACTTCTACATTTGTAATTTTAGAAAAATGTGTACTATAGTATAACTAAATCCAGCCATCGGATAGGACAACAACTTGGTGAAGAATCTCCAAAAAATTGGATGAGTTTCATCCAAGCATTAATGAGAACTTGAGAAGACCTTGAATCTGTTCGTGATTCAGTTTTTGAACGTTGGGACGTTTAGAGGTTAACCCCTAAACCTAAACCATCCAAAATGTAGACGATGGACAAAATCAAACATAGATTTCTCATTAGTCATTGACTTTTTAGAATGTGGATATTTTACTTTACGTTTTATGGGAAATTAGCTTCATACATGTGTGATCCAATTGAAAGGGGTTGATTTGTGAAATTTTTATGTCTCATTTCATGTTGTAACACCCATTTTGATAAAAGTGCACATGCCCTTGTAAAATTGCACATTGTAAATTTTTTGGTAGGACAATGGATGAACTGGAAAAGCATAAACATTGTTTGGAAATATATGCTAAAGAATGATGTAGTTCTTGAAAGGAAAAATTTGCCAACTTTTGTGAGGAACACAAAATAATCATAGTAAGAGTATATTGCAACCATACAACAAATATAATAAAACATTTGCAATTCTATTCTCCATAAGTCATCATGTCTGGCCGAGTTGTTATCCACACTTTGTGTTGCCCAACTCATCATCTCCAAACGGTTTATGTAAGACTTTATTAAATGTGATTTCAGGGATTTTAGGTGATTGGGACATAACTTACTTTTTCAACTAAAAAATCAAATAAAATTACTTTAAAGTACTTTAAAGTCTTTGATTAGTATTCAAATTTTTTTCCTTGATGCGTTATAAGTGTAGAAAACTAAAATCACATTTAATAAAGTCTTACTTTATTAAAATTAAAAAATATGTTTGTTTGACACACCAGCACATAGTGCAATTGTCCCGAAGACAGTTTTTTTGGGTACCCCAACCATACCATCACCGAACATAAAATACGGGAGGGTTAGATATATACCTAATTCCGACATTTGTAATTCACACAAAAAGAAAATATGGGAAGGTTAGACATATACCTAACCCTCAAATACTCGAATACTCGAATACTTGCATCTCAAATAAATTTAAAGTACGAGAGGATTAAACATATGCCTAAACCCCAAATACTTGCATCTCAAAAATTTAACCCCTAATGGACCAAGTGTTCTAACTAGGAAATTTACATAATTGGTTTAGGGTTTAGGGTTTAGTGTAGATTTTAGACTTAGTTTAATATTAGTGAGTAGATTTTAGACTTGCAATGGTCTTTTCATGTGCACCTGATGGACATCTGAGCCATACTAATATCTACTTTTGAGGCTAGGATCTACTTTTGTTCAAAGGATTGGTACATTTAGGGGTTAATGAATATAGGTTCCATTTGTGGATTTCCAATGTGTAGGGTTTGTAAGCAAGCTCCGAGCCATTGGTCAATAGTTCTATGCTAGGGTTTTCTATTATGTAATTTTTCTATGATGTAACCTAACCTTTTACATCCTTGAATGGTCGTCCCATGACTATTTTATTTTGTGGCATCAAAGGCTTATTATTTGAAGTAACTTAGTTTTTAACGCCTTTTCAATTTCATGGCCTTTCATGTGTGGAGAGAAGCAAAGCGCTAATTTTTAAAATGGTAATTCATGTTTATAATTTTGATTTTGATTTTGATTTTTTTAGTAGTCATTAGCACTATGTAAGCGATTAATATTTTGTCACTAATACTGTGGAGAGAAGCGGAACCGTGGAAGGGTTAGGCATATGCCTAACCGTATAGCACTTACAATTCAGAACAAAATAAATTACAAGAACTTGCCACAAATTTTTAAAACTCATAAATTTATTCATAGGATATCCAAATATTTTAGGCATATTTTAGGCATTTAGTACTTTAAAATCCTCTCAAAAATGGACACAAGACCTACCTGCATTAAGAAATTCTATTCAAAACTACAAAAGCAAGTTCTCTACAGTAAAACAAAGAGGTGTTCATAATTATCAATACTCACGCATTTTGGTTGCCCTGATTTGAAATTGTTGATGAATGATGGTGAACCTTAAACCCTAAGAAATTCAAAACTTTTATAATCAAATTAATCATTTTAAAACGATGAATATTTTGTTCCTTTAAAAACTAAACAAAGTTAAATAAAAGAAGAGGAAAAAAGAACAGAAAAATGAAAAGAAAAGAAAAGAAGATTGAAGTTCTTCCTCTCTAGTTCTTTGTCTTTAGTTCTTCCTCTTCAGTTCATATTTTCTTCTTCCTTTTATGTGATTGTGTGCAGGAGGCTGCTCAAGTCCTGCACCGAAGCATCGAGCTATGGCAGCGATGTTGCCTCCAATCCACCTTCGCCTTCGTCACAACAGTGCATTACTCCGCCATCATCGGTTCCTCAAACACAAACTAAGCCTTGAGCCGGTGCTTCTTGTTGTTGCGCAGAATCCTGAAGAACTCCTTGTGCATGCGTTGCGGCCTTCAACCGTTGGAACAACGACAGCCAGAGTGACCCCTCGTTGCCGTGTAACGCATCAAGTCCTGTTGCTGCCAAGCCGTGGAGGCCAAGTGCACATTAGGGTTTCGACTTGAGCCAAATCACTGCGCTAATAGAGGTCACGTCCTCTACTTGTCACGGAACAACGTACACAGCCGTGAAGCATTTCACTGTGGAAAGTTGGTAGTATAACTCTTGCCCAAGGAAAAGTGATGCATATATTCCACTTTGTACTTGAAGCGCCAATTGAAAAGTAGAACTGATCCTTAATTGTTTAAGTGACTTGGTGCATGCTAGTGACTAAGTTACTTGGTTCGTGCTAACTTAGTGACTGAGTTACCAAAGTTAGCTTACTGCGTTACTACTCAAAATCCCAAACAACTCCTTGCACATGCGCTCCTCCAATCATTGGAACAATGGTGACTGGGGGAAGGGAGGTGGTTAGGCATATGCCTAACCCTCTCATTTTATTTTACTAGAAACAATTCTAGTAATGGGGGATTAGGCATATGCCGAACCATCTCATTTTTTTGTTAAGACATTGCGAGTAATGTAGTTAACCATATGTCAAATCCTCTCGTTTAAGTTATTTTTTAATATTACAAATGATGGGTCGGGTTGCTAGTTTGCATTTTCTCTATTGAGTCAACATAACATTACGTAGCCTTTATATGCTCTGGCTTCCTTTATATGCCTTCCTTCATACACTCTGCTCATCACCTTGGAACCCCACGTGTCCGATTAGCTACTCATGAAGTTTTATTGGATGTGGAATATGCCACACCATCTACTATAGAGCTAGATAGAGTCACTGCATGCTACTAATGTTATAAAACTTCATAATCAATCCATTTGAAAAAAGTCATACATATTTATGATTCAAAATGAATCTATTATCGTTTTGGTAATAGTGGCAACAATTCAATGTTAAATTTTTTTTTTTAAAATAATTTTTTTGAATTCTTTTCATTAGTCTTTTCATGTGTGTTTTAATTTCTCAAAAAAAAATGCCAAAAATCAAAGTGCACATGCTCTTGTGCACTTTTAACAAAACTGGTGTTTTGTAGTGATTCATTCAAAATTTTGAAGATTTTAGTTTAATCCTTGAACATCCCATGGGGATAGTATACATGTTTTTGTATAATTGGCATTTGCTATCTACAAGAAGTTCTAAATTGAGATCTTAATAGCTCACTAGAACCGCATTGATTTAAACTTCAACTTCCTTGTTGAACTCAAACCCATTAAAAGTGTGTATCCATTCCTAGTACTAGAAATATATCCTATATTCTACTTGCCGCAAAGGTATTTTCTCAGACGTTAGGAGTTAAAAGAAATCTTAAATAAAGTCAACTCATAAAATTAAGCAAACAAAAAATCTCCAAAAATCACTACACTTAAGGGACAATTGCACTTGGCTTTAGGGCCGCATTCTTAGAAGATAATTTCCATAGAAATTGTGTGGAAATTCAGACCAGAGGTGTTTGGTATTCACCAAGCCTACGTGGTTGCCCATATGGCACTGCAGTAAGAGAGGTTTTTGCAAAGAAGTAGACCATTGTTTTTTTGCCAATTATGAGATAAGTTGCAGATTTGTAGTAGCACTAAATCTGCAGATTTTGTACATGTCCAAAATTAGAGGGTGGTCTTATCTACTATAGCCCAATGTGGTGTTTTACAATATAGCAGTCTCTGGATTTTTGAGTGCAAAGTCGAATTGCAGAGGACTGCGTACATAGCCCGCAACTCTCAACTTGTAGGTGCAACAAGTATAAGAAACCACAGAGGTTTTGAAGACGTACCTTAGTGGCAATGTCACAGCTTGCAGGTACGTTCCCGCTCTTTGTCCTCATGTCAATTCCCTGCTAACATTGTTTTATTTATTCTTGTTTATTAAAAAGTCAATGGGTACTATTTCAATGTTGCATAGTCTCGTGAATGTGGTGGAAACCACAAGTACATCCATTTAGATTAATGTTGTGACTTGTAGTGAGAATCCCAACCATGGCTTCATTGTGCTGAATATGAAAATGGAAGTTTGAATTTCAAAGTTTAGTCAAGTTGTTTGTACATTTGGAAGCTTGTTTTTAGAACATTCATGTAGAGTAACTTTTGTAGCACTTTTTACAAAACTTTTGAATCTTCAGTGACAATGGAAAACCGAATTGATGCGCAGCAATACAATGCCTTGATGCGTCCCATTGCGATGCCCGTAGATGGAAAGTTCCAATTCTACACCCGCATTGTTGTTCATGTTCATTTTCTTCACTTAAATGAAACATGATTATTACGTTGTTCATGTTCATTCTTTTGACTTCTAGGAAACATGATTCTTAGTTCAATTTTCAATCCTCCATAGACAATGGACGTGTACAACACAAAACCTTGTTCCAATGCTTCAATGAGTAACTGCACGAAAAAATATTCTCACGCAAATATGGTGCTAACAACTTATACATGTGCATTGCTATACTTGATTTTTATGGAAAATTTCACAGCTACCCGACCAGTAGGCCATGGCACTGCCATTGCGGAAGTAGCGCAGGTTGCAGGGATGGCATCTCCTATTGTCCAGCCAATCAAAGCGGGCTTATAAAGATCAAGGGCTTAATTGGTTGCCACAGGAAGTTTTTGCCAAGCGTGACATGTACCTAGAAGAGCTCAATACAGTCGACGAACGAGACCTAAATGACAACAAAAACCACCAAGTGGCTCTGAGTTTCACAACACATCATGTATTCTGGATTTTCATTGTGTCAGCGTGATGGACCCGCATACAAGACCAAGTGGAATCAATTGATTCATGATTACATGAGAATTGCTGACTACTTGAACCGCACGAGAAGAAACGCACCTCATTATTGGAACATGAGTTCAGTTAAACGGAAAGCCAAAGGCCTACTACGTCATTTTGCTCAAGATGTATAAGACGCTATACATGAGTGGTATGGCAACCATTCTTTTATCCATCCACCACACATTTGAGTTATATCGAATGACGCAAATTTTAGGCAAGTACATCACAACAAACAACAAGACATAGAGGAGATATTATGAGTGAACTGGAGGCTAAAGACCTGCTAGACTTCCCTCAAATAGAACTTGTAGAGACCACTGAAGAAAAATTCACCGATGTGGTTGCCGAAGAGGAGTGTGTTTACACCTTCACCGCCTGCAGTCCTGCAAGATGCGACAACAAGTGCAGTTTTCCAACCATTCAGCGGCCTGCCACCCGTGATCAATCCACAAATAATGAGTTCATCTCATAATTCTCAATATGAAATTTATAGACGTCCTCGCAACACAACTGTGAGACGTAAGAGTGTATCTGGGTACACCTTGATTGCGGAAACAAAAAGGCACTAATGCAATCATAGCCACGCAAATGCAAGAGATAGCAGATGCAAGCCGTGATCTAGAGCGTTCAAAAATAGAGGTACAACTGAAGTTGTTCACGGAGAAAATGGCATACCAGAGGGAGAAAGATATACGTATGTATGAAAATGCTGCAGTAACAACAAGAATACAAGATTGGCTATCAAGAAGCAGGAAGAGATGGTTAATTGTTTGGCACAACTATCCAATGTTTAAGCAATGGTTTGACAATGTCATGCAAAACAACACATGCAACCACGGCAAAAAGTGCCCAACATTACGCTGCTACAACAATTATCATTCCCTACTCTGTTGGGCACCCCAATTCTACTTTGTTTGGCGTCTGTAGCTATCCGGCCACTGCCAATCCACATGCACCGCCTCCTGGTGGACCTCCACCCAGGGGAATGCTAGCATGTGAGCTTGAGAGCGGGAGCCCAAGAGCCCGAGAGCTTGAGAGCCTACGTTTTTACTGTATTTTTCCGAGGTTTTTTTTTTAAAAAATTACCTAAGACCGTGGGATTGAGATCATGAGTTTAGAAAGTATTTGGTTTTAGAATTTAGGGATTTATTCATCTAAATGTGGGATCCATGCAAAAAAACTTGGAAGGTTGGTTTTGTGTTATTAGAGAAATCGATCTTGGATTGTGGGAAAACGGAAGTATATATAACAATTCCAGAAGACATTAGAGGATGCAACACACAATGATATGATCAGTACAATTGATATAAAAATATAAGTGTAGTGGCCCTTTTAGGCTCACTACTAGCCGTAAAAAAAACTGAAATACATAATAAACCGTACTATGAAGAATAGTCACACGAGTCGTCAATGTGTAGAAGGCAATGTCCTAGATAAAGAGCTAGAACGATGGGTGCGAGAAGACTCAGCAACTTCTACATCCATGAACCATGAAATCCCGGTATCAGCAGCGCCCTCAGTCATCTCCACGTCATCAAGACTCTACTCAGCAAGTGCCCTAGCCAATGGCTCCACGTACACAAGGAGCTCAAACGGTTTCGGTGGACTTGGAAAGAAACCCCGAGCAGCAAAAAAAAGGCTTTTGTCGAGGTGGGCTCGATCCAATCATTGGTCTTTAAAACAAAGAATTGACATTAGTACACTGAGTTGTAGGATATTCATATCATCATGTAGCGAGGAAATTTGGATGCAAACAAACTTACTTACTCTGACTTCTTCTCTTGATCTGCATCCGTACGATCTGAATGGTGTCCAGATCGTGAGAGCGCTTCAATGTAGAAGGCCGTGGTGTAGAGGAGGTAGCCTTTGCACACACTAGAGGAGTGATGAGTGCATCATAGATAGCTTTCTCCTTCTCCAAAGCTACAATATGGTGGTTGACATTCCTGCATGCATGAATTGAAGAGCCTAGAACACATACACACACGAAAATTATAAGAAGATTGTCCATGTACAAGAAGCATTATCATAAAGAATTTGCACATGAAATCAAACAAATGGCAAGACTACAAAAGACCAGTCATGGCGTTGTAGTCAAAAACAATGTCTCCCTGTTTAGAACAAGCCTCGATGAGAACTTGCCAGAACCTTCCGCTCTCTTCTCGAAGTCCCGTTCGTGGCCAGGTCTGATTTGGTGGTGTAGTTCTGCAGCCACTCATTTGATCCGATGTCCACTCCGACCTTGTGCATAGATGAAACCGGATTGAATTGGAAGTTGGAGCCTTCCTTCTTCACCGAAAGGTAGGCTCCAAATCTTTGCGTCTGAAATATCACGAGAAAATGATTACCACAAATGAACGAAGTCAAAGCTATTAGAAGTTTATTAATGAAAATTTATATACTTTGATAAAGAGCCAAGGCAAATGTACCGTCAATTGCGGATTGGCCGGATAACACAGATGCAAACGATTCATGCAGACTCAGCTTTTCCACTCGACGAACCTATAGTTCTCCGCATATCTGAGAATGGCCGACTTTGCTTCCACGTCGTAAGGGTGGATGACGACCATGGCTCCATCGTTGTGAATGTGATTATTAGCAAAGTCAAAAACCGCATCGAAATTGGGTTTAGAGAATTTATTCCAAAAGGGGACCTCAATGGGAGGGTCAGATAGAGTTGGGATGTGCATAACCTCTTGGTAGTCCACAAACATGAGGTCAATAAAGCCTTTTGCATTGCGGTGACAATCTATCATGCGATCTTGATCTCCTCGATGCTACATCAGACATATAACAAAATAGTGAAATGCATTAGAGAATGGTTACAAGTAAATTTGAATGTGAAGAATTTAGAAATGGGTTGGAACTACTGTGAGAGGATTAGTAATACCTTCCCAAGGAATGACGTGATTTCCAGCATGGCAGGAAGTGCAGGTTTATCCTCTGGCAAGAGTGCTCTAAGTGAGAAGTTCATGAAGAGCTCGTCGTTTTTCAAATCAGCGTCATCTGCAACCGCCTCAATGGCTGGACCTTGAGTCAATCGCTCTTGCGTGAAAGAAATGAGAGGAGACCCTCGCTTATTGCCCACCTCCCTAGCACGTTTGCTATGGGCCTCGTCCACCACCGCAGAGTCATTTGTGTTGACCACAACATCCGCCTTTACTTTCTTTGCCTTACTTTCTCGGCCTTCATTTGATTCTTCTTGGCCACCTTCGCCTTTCGTGCCTCCTCCTTTGCCTTCGCCTTCTCGATAAGGGCCTTGAAGTTTTCTTTCTTCTTGATGTCATGGACATGGATCTTGGCGATGGCTTTAGCTCTCAAAGCGTCGTCCATGGATTGGTCGTGTTCGTCCATGAAGACGACATCCTTGGCATTCTCTGTTGCGGTGAAGAGAGTTTGTTTAGCCTCTGGTATGTGTTTAGGACCACACTCGAGGTACCAGCCAGCGCCTCAAAGATGAGCAGACGTCCACGTCTTCATTTGATAGGAAAAAAATATACATTTAGGGCTGAATAAATCAGTTCATGTAAATAAGAAGGGGGGTAGATCATCCTTGCTGATAGCCTTCTTTGGAATCAACTCCAACATGAAGTACCTGCGGAGAATCAACATTATTAAACATCAAACGTCACGAACAATCGATTGGGAAATATTTTAAAGATAGAGAATTTGTGAATTAAGAATACGAACCGATAGATGACCCGATGGACTAAGAGAGATGCATTGGCGTGTTTAGCGAAGAAGTCTTTCTTTTTAAAGCCAGATCTTTTGAACATGTTCAAGAAGCCTATGTCCCAAAGCTTCATTCTCCGCTTCTTGAGATAAGTGTTGATGGAATCTGCAAGAGAATAATTGATGACAAAGCTATCTTTCTCTGCGATGGACTTGAAAGTCTCAATGGCGACATCCATGTACATAAACATTTCAATTTAGAGATTAGTAGGGAAAACACGCCAAATAAAAACTAGCAGGATGAAAGGAAAAAAATAGACGGTACACATTTACTCACCCCCGCATACCAAATCG
This sequence comes from Pohlia nutans, assembly GCA_022496805.1. Taxonomy (NCBI): domain Eukaryota; kingdom Viridiplantae; phylum Streptophyta; class Bryopsida; order Bryales; family Mniaceae; genus Pohlia; species Pohlia nutans. Next base: position 2,295,492 of record CM040106.1, on the reverse strand, counting down.
CTTTATCAAGCCAGACTTAGAACTTCCTCGCTTATCTTCGAGGGGAACTTTCGTGCGGCCTGAGTTTGAGGAGAACTATTCCACCAAACCACCCACATAATCTTCCTTTCCGGGCTCGCCTTAGATGTTGTGATGAGTTGCAGCTTGTCTTGTTGCACCTCTGGCTTGAGTGAGTTGCGAGCGTAGTGTTTCTCAATCTGCACAACACAAATGATTGAGATTTGAACTTTGTTCATTGAGCAGGTCATTTGGAGAGGTTAAGGGTATATACCTCTTGCAATATCCGATCACCGTAGATTGGATTCGCAACGGAACTCATCTTCCGCAATTCTACCTTCAACGAAGTGGTCTTTTCCTTCATACCCTTCAGAAAAACCTCCTTTCTGTCGTCACTGGTTATTAAATTTTCCGGTGTGTCCTCACAGTACTTGTTCACTTCTTCATCCCTGGCCAAGGCTATATCATGCTTTAAACAAGAACATGAGAAAAAAATAAGGTATTGTATATGAATGAAAAAGCAATGACAACACGCAAAGAGCAGAAGGGACTTACACGAAATATAAGTGTGGTGAACACGTCCGTAGATAGACTAAACCACGACTAACGAACATACGTTATAACACGTTCAAAGTCCAAGGGACTTATGATACCCTTCATCTACTTGATCAGCATCAACCGAAACTTGCAAACTTGGTGCAAATCATGAACCAAGTTCATCTTGACGTGCGAATTCTTGGTAGATCTGCAAGAACAAAATTCATCAAATGATTCATTGAAAATATGAGTAAAATATCTGAACAACAATCTACGAATTAGATTTCAACACAACTTACTTGTTAATGTCGTGCATAGCTTGCATCATAGCGCCAATATGACCCTTGGTATTAAGGACGATAGAATCAATGGCGTAATGCCAGTTCAAGTGTCCAGAGTGATCACGGGATATCACATTGGACCAAGCTTGCTATGGGGGGTTTCCATTGCAAACAAAGTATTCAACGTTTCTCATATGGTGGAGCAAAGGTGTGTTGAGCAGGACCTCTTCAAATTGCAAATCTGTAGCTTGCCAATGTACACTCCAAAATTGATGATCAGCATCGGAGACATTGTGAACAATACCTTGCTTTCTGTTGTTGAGACGTAGAACATTGCGTCTCCCTCGCGATATCCGTGAACAAAGTCGGCTTCGAGCATCGCAAGATCACACGACAAAGTTGGCCAAATGATTGGCATTGTCACTATTTGACAGAGAGGTATTGACATTCGAGAGTCCTGAATTGGTGCTATACGGAGGTGCTCAATCGTTGCGACGGAGTTAAGCTTGTTCAAGGGACAAAGTTGATCTGTGGAAAGGTCGGTCGCATCCAACTCTTCGGTGTTGCTATTCTCCTCATCTATTTCTCTAAGAGCATGCTCAGAGTCATCAGCATCTAAATGTAAAGCAACAGTGATAGTGGGAGGATTCTGAAACAACAAGGTAAAATCTAAAATCAAGAACAAGATCAAATACTGAATTGCTAGACGCAAAAATGCAATGATACACAGCCATGTCAATCGCCTGCACACTCTCTTCACTCATGACATTGAGTGTCTTTCCACCCCACAAAAGTTTGCGATGCTAACATCTAAAAGGGGAATTGGAGAAGTTGAAAAGCCAATCTCAATTGTCTCTCCTAACAAAGGAGGTAATCTAGGATAAGTCATTGCTGATGACGTATAAAGAAATTAAAGAGGAAGAGAAAGAAACTCAAGAGGTGAAGTAGATACAAATCCGTGAGGATAAGCAACAACAGTCTCTGGAGGGGAAGTGGTACAAATCCTATGGGAGAAGCTGGAGCAGACACCGGGGGGGAAGTAGGCAAATATTCTCTAGAAACTAGAGAACACGATGAACTGCAACTGGGACTAAACTCGTCCCGGTACATAATAGGAAACAGTACACAAATGGGCAGACTAGGAGTAGCAAACACTACATGGTCAAGATCTGCACTAATAGCCTCCTCAAACTCATCGGGACAAGTACAAAAAAATTAATATCACTGTCAAAGTCACGCATTGTCCTCGGAATCATCATCCTCGGTATAAAACATACCTCAGGATTCCGAGGATATGGAGGTGGTCTTTCTCCTAAAGCGCAAGGAAGAGGAAGGCCTCCACTAGTAGCCATGATGCACAAAACTAGACTTTCTTTAACCTGCACATCAATCATTTTACATAAGTATGTGAGACAGATTCTGGTCAACGCAAGCTTGCAAAGTTCTAATTATATTGCAAATCAAACAACCCTTTACATGCTTCAGGTTGTTGAAGCCAAACCCTTTGTTTTCTTTATCCAAGTAGACACAAATCAAAAAGCAAGAATGCATCTACTTCAGGAAGGGTAAGCAAATGCACCCAAATTGCAAGCGTGGCTATGCATGCAATACCTTGGCGGGCTTTGCTAGTTCTCACACGTTGACTGCCCAGATTCCATCTAGTCCTGAGAATTGTAGCAAAGCTAGTATCTAGTTGTCACGAAGCTTGTAAGAGATTGAAGCATGAAACTGAATATCCAAATTGTAAATATCAAAGCTAGTAATCGAAGTTTGTATCCAGATTGTAAATGAACCAAAGTTAGTATTTAGATCAAAGCTAGTGAATCGAAGCTTGTAAATTGAAGTTAAAAATCTCAAGTCTAAAAGATTAGTGAAAAAAAAGATATTCCCAATCTATCAACATGTGTAGTTGTGGGAAACAATGGGGGAAACCATTTCATTGCTACCAACTTTGACTACTATGTTGGTAGATTGTGAATAACTTCATTTTGGTGAATCTTTTGGCCTTGAAATTTGGCATACATATAATTCACTTAAAGATATTTCTTTGGTAAGACTTTCGTGGTAAAATACCAATTTTTGAGCTCTTGGGAGGCTTTCAAAGTTGGCAGTATTCAAAGTTGGTAGGAATGAAATGGTTTCCCCATTGTATCCCACAACTACACATGTTGGTAGATTGTTAATATCTTTTTTTGCATTAATCTTTTGGTCTTGAAATTTTTATCATATGTTGTTAACATAAAGAGGTTTTTTTCCAAGAATTTCATGGCAAAAAAAAAATAATTCAATCTTTGGGAGGCTGTCAAAGTTGGCAGCAGTGAATATATATATATATATATATATATATATATGTATATATATATATATATATATATATATATATATATATATATATATATATATATATATATATATATATATATTTAAATGTGTATGTACGTTTATATGTTTATATGGATGTATATATATGCGTACATGTGTATATATAATCCATATATACATATTGATGACCATGGGAGGCTCGTAGAGTGAGTTGTGTAAAGATTAATGGTACTAGTTCTAAACTTATTCTTAAGAGCGTAGTCTACTTAAGATTTTAATATACCAAATATATATGGGTATTTTCATTTTACTTTCTCTAACTTATTTATTATCTATATGAATAATTGTATTTCAACTTGATCTATCCTAAATCGTTCAATTAATATTATTTTGATGACTCAAAATGTAAGAAATTGAAACATAGGAAATAAAACCATTACAAATATAGTTAATTCATTTGTTCATTGGAAATGGCTAAACCGTTCAATTGACGATTTAAAATGATACAAGACCCAAATATAGGAAATGAAACCACTAGGAATGTGGCAAATCTAACCGTCTACTCGACCATTCACTTCATCATTGAATCAATGGTTCAAATTCATGAAAGGCAAAAAGAAGACCCAAATATAGGAGATCAAACAACCACAAACATAGTTGATTTAGTTGTTCATTGGCAATAGCAAGACCATCCACTAGCAACAGCTATACCGTTCATTCGACGGTCGGACCGTCTGTTTCAAAATTAAAGAAGTTCCAAACATTAAAAATGAAACTACTACAAACATGGCAAATGCATTTGTCCATTGGCAACAGCCTAGACCGTCCAATGGACGGCCAAACCCGTCTACTCGACGGCCCGACCGTCCACTCAACGCTTCAAATTTATAAAAAGAGAGACACCAAACATAGTTGATTCATTTGTCCATTGGCGACAGCCAAACCTGTCCACTCGACGGCCGGACCGTCCACTCAACGCTTGAAATTTATGAAAAGAGAGACACCAAACATAGTTGATTTATGTGTCCATGCGCGATGGACTAGACCGTCCAATGGACGGCCAAACCCGTTCACTCGACGCCCGGACCGTCCACTCAACGCTTCAAATTTATGAAAAGAGAGACACCAAATATAGTTGATTCATTTGTGCATTGGCGACGACCCAGCCCGTCCAATTGACGGCTAGTCTGTCCCATGCAACGATGCAACGGCCCGTTTGACGGCCTAGGCGCTACTTGGCGGCTGGTCCGTCCCTTGGAGATGGCCTGACCGTCCATTCGACGGCCACACTGTCCCTTGTAGACGGCGTGACCGTCCCTTGGAGACGGCCTAACCGTCCATTCGACGGCCAAACTGTCTGTAGAACCTCGTTTTTCTCAAAAGTGGGCATTTAGGGTTCTTAGGGCAGCTAGGAGTAGCCGTAGCCGCCATAAATAGGTGAAGTAGTGGCCATAATGGCTCATCTATTTATTTCGTGGGAAGTCGCGCTCGCACGCGCCGAAGAGCATTTATTGGAGCCCGGTTTGGCGGCAGGTTTCCGGTAGTATCAGTGACCGGATGGGCGACCGGGTAGAAATGGACGGGTCTAGGGCGGACCCGGTAGCGATTAAAGCCTTAAAATGGGCCGCCTTGAAGGGGCGACCTACTGTTCATTTTAACATAGCTTGGCCAACCCTCCCTGACGCCAAGTTTTTGTCTTTCGGGATCACGTTAGTGTAGAAAATGCGCCACCAGAAAGTGAGAGCGTGATAGCCAAAGGCTTAGGCGGAGTCAGCGCGTCGGTAGAGTAGAGCGCCTGGGAACGAGGATAGTATGCAAGCGGGGAGCGGTGAGCAGTGAGCGGAGAAATATGGGATTACGAGCAAGAAATTCAGGTCAACCGTGGTCAAGGACACTATAATTAGAAAATATTCAAATACTTGGTTATTTTTAGTTAATTTTATGACCTATGACCGTGGAATATTTGGTACCTATAACCGTGGTTAAAAGCACACTCTGTGTCTATAACCATGGTAATTAGACCTATATCCGCGATTTTAGGATAAAAAGAAAATGTTATTTCAACGTCTTATTAGGGGCCAATCACTATGTTTAGGCATAATTATTTGAAATGCATAGCAAGTTTAGGGTATTGACCAGTTACGGTTGAAGGTACAAGATAGAAGAAATTCCAGAGTTTAGGGTTTCGTAAAGAATATAGCATGATTTTCAAAACTGCAGTAGTGGCCCTTTTAGTCTCACTACAATTTCATTGATTTGGAGAGTGAACATGTCAACAATGGAACTAGCAACATTGAAGTACCTTAGGATGTTGGATGAGTCAACAATCCACTCTCAAGAACTAGCTTTACTTCGTTGAAGCTAAGAGTGGGTGGCATCTACATCAGCATCAAACTCACAAACGACCGTGAAGACAAAATAGAGATGTTTGTAGTGAGCCCATTGGCTGCGTCCTCCCTTTGCTTTGGTCACCATCTCCTTGAAATAAGGGCAGAAGCAGTCTGGAAAGTTGGAAATTGTGAGAAGGTACTGCTGATTTGTCAGAGGCGTGCCTGAATCCAACGTGACGATGCAATCCAGGGCAGGGACTGGAACCATGTCCACCTTCCTTATGCAACCTTTGAATGCTGCAGCGCTGGCGCAGTTGTTGGCTTGCTTGATGGATGGGCTCTTCTTGTTGCACCGGACATTCTTGCCGTGACGTCGCTTGGGAACTTCAGCAAAGAAAGTTGGAGTTACATATGTTGACAAGTCAACGGAGAGAGGGTGGTCTTGGAAGAGCCTTTGCTGCGATATGACCTCGCGCTGTGGAAGTCGAAAGCCAGCATTCTCTAGGGCAAGTATCTCCTTGCGTGTTAGGTTAGTACCGTTCTTCGCGGGCCAGATGTCGGGAACCTCAAGGTAGGACATAACCCACTTTCTGCGCACTACTAGAGAAATGGGGTTCCTAACCCGCACAGAATCAATAGAAATTCTGTTGGTTCTGTGCGGGTTAGGAACAGTTGATTCCGGATCACAATCAACAGAAAATGTCTTGGTTCGGTGTTGCTTCAATGTCCAAGTCAGCAAGAGTTTGCGATAGTAACTACTAGTGCTACATGTACACGTGACATTCTTTTGGTTTTGCATTTGCTTTTGTAAGGCCCAGACTTGAGATTAATTTTATTTTTTTAACAACTTTAATTTCTCTTCTACATACACTAAGGTCTGTCCATGCCATGGTCTAAGTCTGTGTGTACCAGACTACCAGTACTTCTCGTCACATGCATCACATGCATTCAAAAAACCAACTCCAAACATCACAACATGCACTCAATAGTGAAACACATGATTTTAATTTTCCCAGTGGATTTAATATTAACCTAATGGATACATGCAACACTGGTACTAAGACACCAATACTAAGACACCAACGCTCTGCCGCCAATCGAACAGGAGTACTACTATCCTGTAAGCACTCTCCAACACCATGTCCAGAAGCTGCAACTAATCCTTCTGGATTTACCTGCTCACACACAAACGGTCATACAGTCAATTAAGCTAAACCCCAAATACAAATAAACATTGCTTGCAATTTCTTTTACACGCATATTAAGCTGCACTTAGAAAATGAACAGAAGTAGCACAGCAAGGTGCTCACCTTTGCGAGTGCTTTTACAGATCTCAGAGCGCGTCTACGCACATCACTGGAAGTATCTGTCAGTAGTGAGCACAAAACCGGTGTCACTAACCTAAAGAAGCATCTAAATCATGGTTTAGATACTTACTGCAGATTCCAGAATCGTATAAAGCCACTATGACCAGCTTTAGCTATCAAATGTTTTCCTGCTGAACCGCTGCCAAAAACCCCAACATAGCATAGTCAATGAACCTTAAAAAAATTCTATGCAAAAATAGCAAACCACACAACCGTCACCAGCATTCCTACACAACGAATCCTCTAGAATTTCAAACAAGGTGAAGAGCAGCCACTAAGTAGATCATGAAAAGTAAAGAGTACCAGCCTGCAGGTGCCCAAGCAATTGCTCGTAGGGTCATAAAATCAGCTGTAAAGAAAAGGAGAGGCCGGCTCTCTGCAACACAGAGCACACAACCGTCAACTGCGGATATTCTACGCATCTCTTCAAGAGTACACAAATGGTTGTGGCCACAACCATAATGCTGTAGATAGCATTTCAAGAGTAAAAGTAAGAAAAAACTGTTCACAAGCACAATTTTCAAAAATGTAATAGAATCAGAAATCATATCACTTGGCTATGTCACAACTGTGGCAATACCTTGACGAGGCGTAGAGCATGGAAAAACTTTGAAGACTGCCACCTGCACCAAAATCGATATGTTACCAGATGCATCAGTACATGAAAGTAGTCAAGGATGGGTATAGGCAAAGATTGTACGAAGGTATCGTCATTGTTACTTACAGTTCCATCATGACATCCGACAAGTAACATATCATGTGGAGCCAAAGTTGACCATTCCACGGAGAGCGGGATGCTGCAAACAAGATGCCTTGTCATACTCTTGACATACAACTTTTGACGTGTAATAATCAAGCAAAAAACTATCCTTTGCTAGACATCCCATGTAACGGAAGGAACGTCTAGTAGAAATGCGGGTAGGCAATGCTAACTTTGAGAAAAAAAATTAATGGGTGCTTCGAAGTGAAAAATTGAAGAGAAAATAACGCACGATCCCTTTTTCCTTGACACTAGTCTGCAAGAGTTTGAGAGTTACGAAAGCCATGAACATTATACCTCTTATGTCCATCGCTTTGAAGGTCTGAGCTACGAAAGATTGGATTCATTTGTACGATAAGTGGCACACCTTCCCTTCTCTCCAGCTGTTGGGTTCCATGTACCTCCCACATAGTTGGTAATGGGACATCGAATCTGTTAGCAAAAACTAAAATAAGATCATCTAATCGACCCCAAATTGAAACCTCAATCTCGTTGCATAGCTAATAACAGCGAAAAATAATCATGATGTTAATTCATTCCTGGCGTCCTTAATGACCACACAAATGAGAGCACTCACTACATTGGCTAAAAATCTATCAGAAAAGGAGGGCAAAATTGCTTTATCCATCTTTGAAAAACTACGATTGAAGAGATGATACAGTTCGTACATTATACTCCCTCTGTCCCATAATAAGCTTCCTCAACCCCTTTTCAGTTTGTCCCATAATAAACTTCCTGTTGCTCAAAGCAAGGTGAAAAGCTTCTTGTTGCTACTCAAGATATGTTTTGGGCTACAACTTCAACTTGAGTAACTTCAACCTTGAAATATCTTCCGGCAACCATGACGTGACAGTTGTCATCTTTCATGTCTGTAACTTACCCGGAGTTAGTTCTTGAATGTTGAGTTAATTCTTAATAAATTCCGGGTACAGGAAGCTTGTTATGGGACAGAGGAATATTGGATAAACATTAAAAAAATAGCTGGAAAATGTAGAATACTCACACTTGAACTGATCCATCCCCCAGAACAGCTGCAAGAAAACCCAGTCTCATGCACTCTCACTCATCCAAGGACTCAGAAGCGCCACCTGTATCTGCCACGGGTCGCCACTTTGCGTCCCACGTAACTTCACCTTCATGTGCAACACCTAAGACCATCTTTGGTAGAACTCCAGAAGACTTCGAAAGAGGAATCTTACAAGAAGAAGGCGATGCTTCAAAGGCCCCAGCACGATTGACTTTGGCTCTACCTATTATCCAGGCGTTCAATGTTTCAGGTGGAGACCCCGGCGTAGTGATATCATTTTCGTCATCAGAAGCGAATTCAGAGGACTTTGAAGGGGTCCTTCCTCGTCCTCTACCTCTTCCCCTCCCTCTTGCCTTCTCTCGTGCATTCTTAATCAAATTGAAGCCAGTCGAACTCGTGTAAGTATCGACTCCAGGAGAAGCAGAGTCCTCATCTGAAAAACCATCACTTGCTGGGGTTCTGCTTTCTTGTACTCTGCCCCATTTTCCCCCTCTACCTCGACCTTTAGGCCTTCCTCTAATGGACCAAGCACCATCTCCATTATTATTCTCCTTCGACTTCCCTGGCATGAGATTGATCGCCCAAATTTGCAGCAGACCGTTTCCCCGCAATGGTTCACCAAGCCTGTGATGTGGCAGTTGCCCTGGGTGTGCTCCTACGACAAGACACTGGAGTTTGACCAGATTAGAATTTGCTTACAGCTGGTCATAAGAAAGAAGTTCAACGTGATAATTGGTCATAAGAAAGAAGTTCAACGTCAGAACAAGGTGATAAAACAAATTGAATCTAATATACTAGTGGACCGACTGGCGTGCGCCCTCCTGATCTCTCGTCTGACTGGGAATACCATAAAAGTTGGGCAGGTTCGCTGGATTGAACTGCTCAAGGTTGTGCTGCAACTTTCCGTCCCACACTGTCAAACACCCACATTATTACCACATGACTGAAGGATATCAAGCGCTTGCATTCCCATCTCGTATTGGTTTCGACAAAACAAGCAACTTTCTGCACTCTACTGCACCAGATGAGGTACCGAAGACGACAGAATTGAGAGAGAGCCACTCAGGTGAATAATACCACACAAAACAATAACATGATGCGTTCAGCAGTTCAGCCAACAACCTTTGCTCATGACTTGCTCGAACCAATGAGACTTCGGATGCTCCACACTCGATGTTGCAATGGAGGAGAAAGACGTCCCAGCCGCCTGCGTCTACTGAGATGGCTGCCCCAACTGAAGCTCAAAACTTGACGAGATGTCAGCGTCTCTCATTCGAGATTCCTGCCCCTCGCTCAATCTCGTCGCCAGTGGATAGTTCGCCCCTTTCCTCAAACCACCGCTCATCTACTGCTGCTGTTCCATAAAAGAATTATATCGCGGACCTCCACCATTGTTCATGAGACCGTTGTACCCATTGCTCATGGGTACATGGTCCATGCTCTGAAACGTGCTACTGGCCCCCATGTTCACCTCAGCCCTAGAATAGTGATTCTTGTGCGTGGAACTGGCTGAGTAGAACTGATTCCCCGACGCCATGCTATTGTGAGATTGCCCGTAGCTCTTCAGCACTGCCTCCCTTGAATCCAGCATGCCACAGTTGTTCCCGGTGCTACTCAACACACCGTACTTGGTGTTGGAGATCGACTCCGTCGCATGGACAGTCGAGGCATTCCCGTTCAACAGCGAGGCATCCCGCATCTGCTGCGTCGTCGCTCTGCTCTTCATCACCGGATTGCTCGCGCCGCACAACACATCCACCTCTTTCTGGCAACTCTGAGTCACTGACGCTGCTGCTTTGTACTTCCCGTTGCTTTGCCCTGCCTCCATGGGGGGACACCCATCCAGCCATTCCCATCCCACGCTGTCCTCAGGGACCTTCACCTGCCAGCCAAAACACCCAAATCCAGTCAGCACAACCGAGAACCTGTGCAACCCTCCCTTTCATGCGGCAACACATGACATAGTGGACACCAAGCAATGAACTAAGCGGCACTTCCACATGACCCTTCCACAAACAAACAGCTCGAACACCATTCTTCGTGCACATGCTCATGCAGTGCTTACCCCATACTGCGAGAAAAACGACTTTCGCCATTGCACCAAGGTATCACCTCCCTCCATGAACACCACCTCGCCAGGATTTGCAGCATTGACACCTACATGCTGCGAACAATCACCGCACCACACAAAATTCCTTTAGTCATTCATGGTTGGCGAAACAAGCCAACCGAGTCGCATCTGTATCCACTACTCACCCCAGACCCATATCAGACACCGCTGCATGACAATCCAGCTGCTTGTCACTGGATCGCGGTGCCCTTCGTCAGCACATTCACGCATGATCGACACAACAGGCACTCTCAGAACGAAGAAACAGGTTCGATCCACATACCTGGCTGAACTTCACTACTGACATATGAAGGCCGTGGCAGGAGCAAGTAACGCCCAGGCGCCCGGCCTCACTCAACCCCAGCTTCCCAACTGCCAAAACACACTCCACAATCGTCAAATCGCTTGCAATCCTCGTACTGTCACCGAGCGTTCCACACCTGCTCACCAAGCTAGCTACACATCAAAAGTCATCAATCCCTGCCCCAATACCGTTCGCAGGACGCATGGAACCAGCATGCAAGTTACGTTCAATATCAAGACATCAGACTAGCAAAACGACCAACAGATCGTCAGAAATTCCAGGTTGTGGTGAGCAGTCGACCTTCAACAGCAACCGGTATCCGAAACTCATCAGCGCATTAAATCTACTCCCCGCAACAATTAGGCAGTCATGTGCCCGACACCACCGACCAGATGGAGAAATATGAGAAGGACGACGTCTACCATCCCTCAAGTACATGAACTGCCATGGAAAGAGCAACTGGTACAAGGCTTTGTGAAGACACTCACCGACAGGAACCCCGAAGTAGCTGATGCAGTAAACTGGGAGCCCTCCTGAAGAAGCCGGGGCAGGGGCCGAGTGAGACTGACTCGGTAAACGGGACCCCGTAGCATGCAACGGAGCTAAAACACCACCTTTGCACGAGTCCCCGCCGTTGGTCGATAACAGAGTAGAACTGCTTTGGTTCCGTTGCTGCCTCTGCCTCGCCGGCTCCGTGGACCACTGTGAAGAGGGAAGATGCCAGCTCCCCTCCATACCCAGCTCCCTTGTGCCCCTGCCGAAACTCAAGCTGCTCTGCATCAAAAACTCCGCAACCGGTGCCCTGGACCCGTTCACAGTTGGCAAACTATCTTGCGCTCTTCCGCCAGTCATGACGCTGCTGAAGTCCCTACCTTGACCGAGCGATGCATCCGGCCCTGCACTAGGCTTTGCACCCCCGTCCCCACGAGACAGGATGGAAGGACTCTGCTAAAGGCCACCCGCTGTAACCCCCGATATCTGGCAGATTCATCTGACTGAACTGAGAGAGGGAAGCAGCATATGGTGATCGGCCACTCAGAGACGAAGCATAAATCGGCCTGCCCACATGCTGTTGGGGCGCTGAAACCATGGCCACTAGTTCCGACCTTAGCTTGTCTGGATGGAGTACTTGGGAATTGAAATTCATCATATTCGGAATCATCGGCTCCTGCCTGAAGGTTCGCTCGATGACGCACACCTCCTTGGCCATGTAAGGCTGCGAAAACTGCCTTAGGTCTATGTTGAACTGCGACACACGCAACCACCCAAGCCAGAGAAGATCAGCATTTGTGCACCACTCCCCACAAGCATTCACACTATCTGCACCTATAGTGTACAAACATCACACCGACAGAAGTATCAAGACTATCCACAGGCAACTGGCCTCACGCTCATCCCTGTGATTCTTGCTTCACCTGCAAAGGGCATGTTTACCCTTAAATTCTTGGCTGCCTAAAGGGCCTCAGTAAATAAACATAATGAGGAGAAGAATGGTAGATTTTGCTGATCGGAACAAAACGCTCGACATCGTGGTCCCGTGAACGAGAGCCTCGGCCATTTGAAACGGGGCAAAACCACCTCAGCCATTTGAAACGGGGCAAAAAGAGAACAAAAAACGAATAGCTAGGTTTTGATTTCTTGCAGGTACACAAAGTGAATTGTGTCAACAAATCTCCTTCATTAAGAGATCAGATGATGGACATCTGTTATGTTATTAGTGAACCAAAACGTCTACCATTCTCAGGTTAAGATCTAGATGCTTACAAGTCCCTTCAAGGGCAGATATGCCATGCTTCCTCACGCTCCCAAAACGAAAACGAAAAAGACATGACAGATGGTACTGTGGTACTTACTTTTGATGCGAGATTGCTGTTGAAGCCACTCACTCCGCAGATGCTCTCTCTCAGCTTGTTCCTCAGCCTCACGCTCTCTGCAGTTCCACCCTCCACACTCTTCATAGCATAGTAAGATTTATGGCAGTATTGTGCGTAAGTAAAAAAAAGGTTTCCCAGACAAGCCAACTACAGCATGCTATCACCTATTTCCAAATATGACAAATTGCTTCAAGCTTATGAGTGAATTATCAGAACCATGAAATTGAAATAAGACCATCTCAGAGCTCATTGCAAGTCAACAACTGCGACACCAAAAGCTCGTCAAAACCATCCACTCTTAATGATCGGTGCTGAGGACAAGCATAACACAAGCCAGCAGATACCAGCTCTCACCCACCAAGAACAGGTGATGAACGTGAGGAGGTAAGGAGAAGTACAACCATCATACCTGTCAGGTAAGAAGCTAGTTTCTACGCCTGGATTTTTTCCAAATTTTCCAAGCTTTTGCTGTTTCAGACTCTTCCTTCCGTTTCTCTGCAAAGTAAAGAGGGTAAATCAGCATTCAAGGGAAAATGGCAACTAACACCCCAACATTATCATGCACATAGTCCTCAGCAAAGCCATGAACTGTGACTACTCCAAGAGCCAAAACTAAGAAGACAACTTCAATTCCCAATTTTGGTGATCTGCAGATCTTGATGGTAACCGTCCATTTGGGAGTGTCCAGAAGGGTAGGATTTTATTGGTTAACTGGAATGGAAAACCTATTAGAGGATGTCTCTCTGAAAACTCTTGCACAATAACCGAAATGAGGGACAAAAAGAAAAAAATGATGTACCAGAAATGAATGAAGATTCGTCCGAGATTGAAAGCTCTAGACAGATACTCAACGGGGTATGTCAGAAGGAAAGGCATGCCCACCAAGAGCTGCAAAGCAGATTTTAGAAATCAGTGAGCATCGGGGCCACGATTGTGTACCTCTGAATTGAATAAACCAATCTTCTGGATACTCAAAATATACAAAGTGACTGGTGGCAAGCACATCTGTACACTAGTTCAGGAGTTCTTTATGTTACCTGTAGAATGTGTCAAGCATCCAAAACGTCATTAAAGGGTGCATACTAGACTATCTACTACACATGTTTTGGCCAGGACAGAAAACTGAGGGTGGGACTAACAGACCTGAATAATTGCGGCACATGCAAGTGATGTCAGCACACCCGAGATAGTGAGGCTCTGGAGACAGAGTTCCAAAATCAAATAACACACCATTTGCATTATATCAACATTAGTTTAACTCAATATTACTGTCATTAGCATTAACTTGATATCACATTTGCAATATAATGGCTGAAGTGAGATTTCCACTAGTCTAGTGAGGCAAGAATTCACAATTGTCGAAAAGGTCATGGGTTTAAGAGACTTGAGACATGGTTTTTCGATGCAAGCAGACCTGCGACATGTACGCATCCCAATCAATCTTCGTGTCTGGAGATTCAAGAAGCACACACAACAACCGATAAGCACAGGTTTAGCACCAAATCATAACCCTTACAAGCCAATTCAATCTGTTAGGGTATAATTGAGTAGAGAGCTTCACTTCGATCAACAAATTTTAGAAAAAGAAATTGAGTAACCGAAATAACTTAACCTTATTTCACAGTAACCCTTACATTGACTACACAAGCGAATTCAAACTGCAAATGCTAGTAAGCATATTAGGGTACAAGTGACAAGAGAAATGGACCAAAATAAATAAATTCCATCAACTGTAGAAAAACAAGACTGAAGAACCGAAACAACTCAGTAATTATACAGGAACTTTGATCTTTCCGATGATCCCGTACCAGTTAAACTAAAAATTTGTGTTAATTTCTATGACATAAGGAAAAACAAAAAACACAGAAGAATGAGCTCAAATTCGAAACCAGAAGTGGAATTACAAGGAACGCGAGCGACGATGACAGCCGTGAAGAGCGCATCAAAGAGAAGCAAACCACACGCAGATGAAACAACAAGACGAGATCGGGTCGCCATCGCCACTGCCTCTCTCGCTTTCTAAGTTCAATTTTTCATAACTTTTTTTCATCTAAATGGTCAATACAAAGTCCACCATAGCCATCGCCACTGCTGCAATTCACTCACGTTCACAGGAAACAACTGACGGCCATTAGGAAAGAAGGAAAAAAAAGAGAAAAAAAAGAGAAAGAAAAGTACCCAAACCTCTTTAATATCACCTTCTATAATATCACATCCACACCAAACCCTAGAGAAACGGACTTTCCTAGTTCAAGTTCTCTGTTCATGATTTTAGCGAACCTATTGTGGAGTGATTTTGTAGTCGCTCTTACAGTGTTTGATCAATCGCAGCTTAATTCTCAGTTCATTCCGGCGATTGGAGTGCTGGACATACGATGGAGAACAACGCGGTGGCCGCGCAAGAGAATGGAGAGTCTCGGCAACATCAAGTGAGTTTGTGAATTGTAAAGTCACATTGTAATTCTTCATTCTGGTTTTGATGAAGGACTAGACGCTAATACACGTTTTTCGTGAAACGTTTTTTGGAATTTAGCAAATAGGAAGGCAGTTGTGCAAGGACCTTCTCAATAGGGAAAATTTAATTACATCAGGTCTTTTCGAATAAAATCACTAGGTTTAGGGTTCAATGCCACTTGTAACCTCATTCAGCTCAATACGTAGAGGTTTCATAGCAGGCAGTGGAGACAAGCTCTTTTCCAGCAATTAGGGTTTTGTAAGCCAAGAATGTTTGTGTTCGAGTTTCATTTGGCTTGTTGATGCAGCTGTTGAGCGAGTTTTTGAAAGCGCAAGAGCAGAGGGCTGGCCTTTACGCAATGCTTCAGAGGTATCTTAGAGCGGCAATTACATATTTGAGTTTCTTAGCAGGATTCTTTTCTTGTTACTTTAACCCCTATTCGACCAAGGATTCATGGTTTTAAACTGAAAAACTCAATTGGTTATATTGTGGACAATATAATTTAGATGGAACCAGATTTTATATCAATGAAAAGAGTGAAGAATATTGCATGTGTTTTGGTCAAAAAATGAATAAATTTCAACAAAAGGAAGTCCAATTAGGACCTACTTAAAACTGAGGCTCACTTTGGGCTTCTTGGTCCTTTAGGGGTTAAACAATTGCTCATACATGCATGTCTGATGTACTTCCGAAAAGAAGGTTTGTAGAACAAAATCAAATAACACACAACTTGTGGTGGATGTTTCATGAATTATCCAAGTTGAAAAATACTAAGTCACCTACTTCCTCAGATCAGTTTACTCCTAGAATAAGGCAATCTGAATTACCTTGTTTTCAAATGCTATTCCCAGGGATTAAATTTCTGAACAAGTTCAGCCCCTTCAATTAGAGCACAATTACTGGTCTAAATTAAATGCATCACTTTCTGAATATGATTTTTTTTGCTCGTTTGGTGATGCTTTTGTCTTCTATAAGGATTTTTTCTATAAGGATTTTTTCTGAGCTGTTTTTTGAGTGAAAGGAGCAGATTTTTACCTTCTGAAAACGTTCTTGGCAATGGACGAGTGAGTATTGATTTGAAGTATGTGGTGAGGTTTGTAGTGTGTGGGTGCCAATATTGAAGACTTAGAATACACCCCGAAACAAGAATTTGAAGGTCATTTCAAGGTCACCAACACACGGACTGAGGTGGGACATGCTCATCTTCAATAGTTAGTACGATCCGATGTTTTGTTAACCGGACCTCGTCATGAATCTTGCAAGGCTAGTGATTAGTTTGCTAGGTAATTGATAGTTGAATTTTTTTGATGCTGTTAAGATTTACACATGATATTGTTCCTCTGCGAAAACTACATCAACTTGAATGCTAAGCTTGTTGATCAATGGTTAGCTGCACTTTTGGTGCGGGGTTTGTAATGTACCTTGTGGATTGTCTACCTCAATGTCCTAGTTTGATTAATCTGGACTGCTAGTACTTGTAGAAAGAGCTTCTCGTTAGCTGGTTCTCTCACATGCGAGAGGTGAAGCCAAGTATCTATGTCACCTACAACGGTGACTTCTTCGATTGGCCTTTTACAAAAACACGTGCGCTTCACCATGGAATGAGAATGCATGACGTAAGTTTTTCAAACATATAATAATAAACATTAGGACAGTCATGGTGAAGTTTAGTGCATACCTGTTTTAATGCTTCACCATTGAAATTGAGGTGAAGTTCTCTAGGAGTAAGTGTTGGGAAGTTTTAACGAAGGGTTGTAGAGTTTCTCAAATATCCACTCATTTTCTTGTATGGGTTGTCATGATAGCCGACCAAAAAATATGTCCATAATTTAACCCACTGTGAGTAATCTCACACCTTCCCACATAGTGACAACCCATATAAATTTACAGATCTGTATTCTATTGAGAGTAGACTTCATTTACAAGATGCCAAGTGGAAATTGCCGATTTTTACTGCAGGTAGTCTGTATCAGTTCTGTGATACAAATTGATCAATGGATAACTGTAAAATTTTCTAGAGAACTGGTTTCGGCGCTCCTTATAGCACTGTGACGTTAGCACAACGTCCCTCATCATAGTTGCCTCGGCTCTTTGGCAGGAGATAGGGTTCAAACACAATGAGCAGCAGGGTGACTGTTTGAGTAAATTTGCCTGCCACTTGGATTACTTCGCATGGGTGAAACGGAACAGTTACTTGCCGCAGGGAAGTCAAGGTCTCAAGGTATCTTATGCTCTGCATCACTATCCATCCATTGCCGAGATTAACCACTTAGCATGGATATTATGTTGTTGAAGTAGAAATTCATGCATCTCAATAAGATAGACCTAAACCTTAAACTTAGTAATTGCACTCATTCATAGTTTCTCAATGCTCCAGCTTCTGCTCCTATAGGAATTCATTATTTCATCTACTATTCTCTAATAGCATATTATTGAGGTAATTGATGTACGGTAGTATTGCTAGGAGCCAAAGAGGTTCGGGTGCTAAATAATGGTGTGTGGGAAGAGTGGTTAGGCATGGGCTGATCTCTAAAGTGTCCTTGTGATGAGTTATTCCATATGGTTTGTCCATGGTGACCTTCTAGTGTACACTACTTAAGGTGGAAGGCCTTTGAGTAAAGATTATCTCTTTCTACACATTCCTTGTGTTTGTATGTGCCTTGTGCTCTCATCTCTTATCTTCAATAGGTTATGGGTCCACTCATGTGTGTTGCATGAGTCTTTGATTGCATTGAGGCAATTAGTTGAGGTCGTTGCGGAAGGGGCTGATTTGGAGCTTTTGGGAGAGTTTTGGAGGGTTTTGGAGGAGTCTTCTTTTTTGGAGGTGTGCACGGGCTGACTTTACGCGTGTGAGCACTCTTCTTGGTGGATCTCTTCCTTTGGATCTTCAAGTTCTTCATTCCAAGCCTCTTTTGTAAGTGGAACGTCGTTTCGTTCAATTTGATGCACTTGTGGTCATACAAGTGATTTGTGAGGTGTTGAGGCTCTAAGGGAGGGTCTATGGTCTGATCTAAGTGATTGGGCACTTGCATTGAGGTATCGCTTGTGTTTCATAGCCTTGTAGTGCTCAAATTTTCATTTGGGGTTACTTTATGCACTTGGGCGCACAAAGGTGCAGTTTTGAGCAATTTCAATGCATTTAGGGTTTTGAGGGACTTGTTTAAGTCCATGAGCAATGATTTAGTGCTATTGAAGGACACATAGGTGTCTATTACATGCATTGAGTGATTGGGAACACTAAGGTGTTGATTTGGATCAATCGGAGTAGTGGGAGCTCCATTGAGTGATTTGAGGTGTTTTGGTTAACATCTTTGCAATTTGGGTGAGCTACCTTCGCATTTGAGTGTTGGAAGGTGTGTGTGGAGCACAAAGGTGCTGATTTGTTGTTTGGAGTTAGACAAGTGGCATTGAAAGCACATAGGTGTTACATTCTATCAAAAATCATAAAAACAAGTGTTGTTATTAAGTTTGAGGGTTTGTTTGAGTGAGGAGGCATTCGTGAGTGAGGATCATGGCATCTTATGAGGGTGAGGGTCCCAAAGTGGTGGACAAGTTCGATGGCGTGAATTTCCACTTGTGGAAGTTCAAAATGGAGATGGTCATGGCGGAGAAGGAGTTGTGAGACATTGTCGATGGTAGTGAGGAGCCCCCTCACTCTACTCCCGACCCACGTGTGATGCAAACATATTTGAAGCGCAAGAAGGCATTTGCCATCTTGGCTCTCAATCTTTCGGATTCCCAACTCGCGCACATTCGTTTGTGCAAGACACCTCGCGAGGCATAGGTCAAGCTTTGCAACATTCACGAAGCAAAGAGTTTGGTCAACATATTGTTTTTGCGGCGCAAGTTCTTCACCATCAAGATGGAGGAAGAAGACGACATGTTGGCGCACATCAACAAAGTCAAGGCACTCGCGGATCAACTCAACGGTGCGGACGTGACCATTTCCGATGGGGATGTTGTGATGACCGTTTTGGAAAGCCTACCACCCTCGTACGAGTATCTCATCGTCAAGGCTCATTTCGGAGCTCACATTGGACTATGTGACCTCGCGGTTGTTGCACGAGCTCTCGCGGCGAAAGGAGAATGAGTCTCGTGGAGATAGTGCGGCTCTCATGGCAAAACAATCCAGGAATGGAGGCGGTGGGAGCTCTAGCGATAAGGCGTGCTTCTATTGCGGTAAGAAGGGCCACATTGCCGAGTTTTGTTACAAACGCAAGAGGGATGAGAAGGGAGAGAGTGCAAACAACACTAAAACTCGTGATGATGATGATGAGTATGCGTTTACTACGCGGTATGTCTCTTGGGATGAAAACATGAGTGATGGCAAAGACGAGTATACAATGATGGCAAACAATGTATCGTGCAATGGTAGTACGAGTGACTGGATTGTTGATTTGGGGACTACAAGCCACATGTCACCGCATAAAACTTGTTTCCATTCGTATGCTCTCATTAACCCAAGGAGAGTGATTTTGGGAGATGATACGGTGCTTCAGGCCATTGGCAAAGGCCAACTTGTTGTAGACACCGAGGTGAGGGGTCGTGTGAAGACAATCACTATCCAAGATGTCCTCTACATTCCTAAATTAACGGCAAATTTACTATCGGTGAGGCAATTAGTGGCAAAGCACTTGAGGGTTGACTTTAGTGATAAGGGGTGTTATGTGTTGTCACCGAGTCGAGATGAGGTGGCCATCATTGAAGAACACGAGGGCTTGTACCACATCAAGTTCTCGAAGGAATCGGCGGCGTTGGCGCATTCAAACTTGAAGGACAACAAGTTGGCGTTGTGGCATCGTCGACTCGGCCATTTGAACATCAAGAGTGTGAAGATACTACGCGGCATGGTAAGTGGCATGGACCTTCATCAATTGAAAGTGGATGCTTCTTCATTCACTTGTGAAGGTTGCATTGAAGGCAAGCAACAACGGTTGCCATTTACGGGTGAAGCGGCGACTCGGGCCACGAAGGTTTTGGAGATCGTGCATTCGGATGTGTGCGGCCCAATGAAGACCACGTCGATGGGAGGTTGCAAGTACTTTGTGACCTTCATCGATGACTTTTCAAGGAAGATTTGGCTCTACCCAATCAAGGCCAAAAGTGAGTGCTTCGACAAGTTCAAGGAGTTCAAGACATTGGTGGAGAACCAATCCGAGATGAAGATCAAGGTGTTTCGATCGGACAATGGCGGCGAGTACATGTCCAAGAAGTTTGACGAGCTATTGAAGAAAGAAGGCATCGCACGCCAAACTTCGGCCCCGTACACGCCTCAACAAAATGGAGTTGCGGAGCGCGCAAATCGCACCATTGTAGAAATGGCGAGAAGCATGTTGCACGTTCAAAACTTGAAGTTGGACCTTTGGGCAGAAGCGGTGGTGAATACGGTGTACACTCGCAATCGGTGTCCAACAAGCGCGGTTGAAAGCATGACATCAGAGCAAGCGTGGAGTGGGAGGCAATCATGTGTTGGATACATGCGCATCTTCGGATGCATTGCATACGCAAAGGTTCCCGACGAACGGAGGACTAAAGTGTGTGTTTCTTGGGTATTGTGAAGGTACCAAGGCGTATAGACTCATGTCAGTGGACACGAGGAAGATCATTCGATCACGTGATGTGACGTTTTGTGAGGAGTCTACGATGGAGGCTCCTTGGAGGTTGGTCCAAGTGGGAGTAGTGGAGACGTGTTGGTAGACACACCCTCCAAGTCCCCTAGTGTTGTTGATGTAGGTGATGAGGACAGTGATGACGAAGATGATGACACGGAGGTTGTTGAAGCGCCATCGAGCTCAAAGGCCAAGAATGGCGCAAAGGACGCGCAAGAGGAGCAAATTTCTTCAAGCGAGCGGCGGTACCCCGAGAGATCGCGCAAGCCACCTGGAGAATGGTGGAAGAATCACATCTTCCCCCAAGAGGATGACGAGCATGCGAATGTGGCATTATCGGATGGTCCATTGACCATTCGTGAAACCATGCAAGGTGAGGATGCAGTCAAGTGGGATCGCGCCATGCAAGAGGAGTACGACTCTCTAATTGCTAATGGTACGTGGCAATTAACTCCCATTCCAAAGGATCGCAACTCCATTGTTTGCAAATGGGTGTTTCGGACAAAGAGGGATGTTTCGGGTAATGTGGTGCATCACAAGGCAAGGCTAGTAGCCAAGGGGTTCGCGCAAGTGCATGGGGTAGACTTTCACGAGACGTTTGCTCCTGTGGCCAAGTTCACCACCATTCGATGCATTCTTGCGATTGGAGCGGCCATGGACTTGGAAATGCATCAAATGGATGTGAAAACCGCATTTTTGAATGGCGATTTAGAAGAGGACATCTACATGGTGCAACCCGAGGGCTTTGTGCAACAAGGTAATGAGCACCTTGTTTGTAAGTTGCAAAAATCATTGTATGGGTTGAAACAATCTCCAAGAGCGTGGTACCAAAAGATTGACACGTTCTTGGTTGCACACGGGTTTACTAGGAGCATTGCGGATCATAGTCTCTACTTCATGCAAGAGGGGCAACATGTGGTGATTGTGATCATATATGTTGATGATTTGATCATTCTTGCAAGCCTCATGAGTTTAATGAATGCATTAAAAGGCATGCTTGAGAGAGAGTACGAGATGAGTGATCTTGGAGAATTGCACTTTTGTCTTGGTGTTGAGTTTGTGCGAGACAGGGCTACACGCACTATCACCATGAGTCAAGGCAAGTATGTGATGGACGTGCTCAAGAGATTCGGGATGGAGGATTGTAAGCCCGTGGCAACACCATTGGATGCAAACTCCAAGCTCGTCAAGCTTTCGGAGGAGGAGTATGCGGCGGAGGCCAAATCCATGGCGGAGGTGCCATACAAGCCAGCGGTGGGGTCATTGATGTATGCAATGATTGCGACACGACCCGACCTCGCGTATCCAATTAGCGTGGTGAGTCAACACATGGCGAGACCGGGCTCAATGCATTGGATGGCGGTCAAGAGGATCATGCGCTACTTGAAGGGCACAAGCGATGTCAAGTTGTGTCTTGGCGGCAAAGACATTGTGTTGAGCGGCTATTGCGACGCGGACTACGCGGGAGACACGAGCAATCGAAGATCGACAACGGGCTACATGTTCAAGGTCGGATCGGGAGCGGTATCGTGGAATAGCAAGCGGCAATAAACCACGGCGACATCAACGGTGGAGGCCGAGTACATGGCTACGAGCCATGCCACGAAGGAGGCCATTTGGTTGAGGCAACTAATGGTCGATGTGGTTGCACACAAGGTGAGGCTACAACGATCATGTGTGACAACCAAGGGTGCATTTCACTTGCAAAGAACCCTACACATCATTCACGCACGAAGCACATTGATGTGCAATACCACTTCATTCGGGAGAAGTTGGAATTGGGAGTTATACGGTTGGAGTATTGTCCAACGGAGCACATGGTGGCGGATGTGCTCACAAAGGGTCTTTGTAGAGACCGACACCAACGATTAGTAATAGCATTTGGACTTAGAGGCTTTGGCTCTACGCAAAGTGGGAGTATTGAGGTAATTGATGTACGGTAGTATTGCTAGGAGCCAAAGAGGTTCGGGTGCTAAATAATGGTGTGTGGGAAGAGGGGTTAGGCATGGGCTGATCTCTAGAGTGTCCTTGTGATGAGTTATCCCATATGGTTTGTCCATGGTGACCTTCTAGTGTACACTACTTAAGGTGGAAGGCCTTTGAGTAAAGATTATCTCTTTCTACGCATTCCTTGTGTTTGTGTGTGCCTTGTGCTCTCATCTCTTATCTTCAATACATATATCGTATCATGTTTACAGCAGTGGCCTTTGCACCTTGATGGTTAATGTTCATGATAATTAAATGTCAATTTTGTCTGAATGATTGGACTGAGTTGTCTTGCAGGCTGTAACGAAGGCCAAATTGGGTTTTGACCCATTGGAGGTCAATCCTGAAGACATGGTTCGTTTTGCTATTGAGCAACCACTAGTCAGCTTCCTGGTGAAATTGGTTTTTCGAAATGAAGAGCAATTGAAGCAACAACTAGCTATTTGAAAATTCAATCTGGATCTAAGCTGCACAGCGTTTGGAATCGCCTCTATTGACCTATTATAACCATTCCTTTGTGCAGACAATGGCTTCCTACTCAGTTTCCGATGTTGTATCAACATATCACTTGTACATGACATATGTGCATCCGTTCATCTTTTCTCTGGCAACCATTATCCCAATGCCACCAGACGAAGTGTTGCGCAAAGGATCCGGAACTCTCTGTGAGATGCTTCTCATGGTTCAAGTAAGGTTTTCTTTTTTAAATATTTCTGATGTGCTTGTGAAGGAATTAGAGTATGTTATTCTCACTTCTTTTAGTAGTTGTCTTGAACTCTGATTCAATTATGGGAAAGCGTGTGTCTAGTGTAGAGGTGAAATATTAATTGTGCGGAGTTGCTTTGTATCTTGTTAATAGCGAGAATATTCTTGCATCCAAGCCTCATATGGCCATTTGCATATCAGTTGCCTAATTTGCTACAAGTTCTTCTTCACTTATTCTATTGGATGTATTGGATTTGAATTCTGAATATGAAGAACATGTCAAGTAAGGAATTGGCGCAAAATTATTTACTGTCTGGTTCTTAGCTTGAACAATTTTGTACGTTCCTTTAGAGAAGAGTTTGAGGTTAGGTTGATTAGCTCTTTCAAGATTTAAAATGCCTTCGGGTAGTCAATGTATTCATAGTCGTTACGGTCGTACCAAATTCAGTGCAGGATTTACTTTTCTTGTGTTCTTTTGAAATCTGTGGAAGATCTTGGGTCATAGTTAATGTTTTCGTCTTATGTTATTTGATAAGTGGCTTTCAATGGCACTTTTCTTATTCTCTTGTAATATATTTATGGGCTGCATCTTGAAAGCCTTCATATGTTCGGTGATTTCAAGAATGCAATGGAAAAGGAAGGGAAGCTGGAGCTGGATGTAGTGACCAATTATGATGATGTTAAAGAAGAAATTAAACGCAAAGTAGGTGCACATTTTTCAGCGTGCATTGTATATAAGTAACCAACAATCATGCTCACCGTCTTATACATCAATATTTTTGTTGTTTCTTTACTTCGTTGGTCAGCATTACAAGAGTATGATACTACAAATGTAATATGCGGAGATGTCAACTACCTACAATCGTTTTGTGATTCTGATTGAGAAAATCCCTTGTGTTTGATTATCAGGTTGAGGTTCTTCGCGACACTCCTATCATAGATGAATGTCCTCTGATTTACCACCTAGATATATGTGGATGCAATGTACCACAATATCATTCTTACGAATCGCCTTGAGGTAAGATCAGCACTTCATTATGTAGATTGAAGCAGAAACCTTACCGTTTTATTCCAAGCATCGATACAGAAATATAATTATTACCCATGATGGCAATCTCCATGTCTGATTGGCAGATAACTAACTGAAAGAATCCGAGATTGCAGCCTTCATTTATTGTAACAGATGAGATTTGTGTTGCCTGCGACTTCAACCGCCCAGGCAAGACTTGTATGCGAGAATTGGAATGGGTCTGGAGAGGTGAAACTTACGCGGCTAAACGGAGGTCTGTACTCATGTGAGTAACTTGAGCTTCCTTATTTTGAGTAATGCACATAATTCATGTTTGTGCTTTTAATTCTAGGTCTGAACACGTTGCTTATTTATGTCATCTTGATGGCTGATCGTAACAACGTGACCTTCGTTACTTTTGAGCGGGATATGAAGTACACTGCAAAGAATTGGTGGATATATAACATTCTTATATTGAGCAAGAGTTGAATATTGATATCCATGTGGCAGAAACATCCTATACGGTTTAATAATTTTGCGGATTCTGAAAGCTTGGATTCTACATACCTTGGACCGTTTTTGACATTTGTTTTTTTAAGGAACAGATGTGGAGACTTAGCAGGAATTTGGTACTAGAATATGAGGCAGCTTACCAAATGAATGATGGAGATCATAGTGTGATACAAAGGGCAAGATAAGGGGTTTAATTGTAGAAATGATAGATTTAGAAGAATCATAGTTCTAGAAAGCATCTGTATAAAAAATATTTTATTTATGTAAAGTCATAATCCACTCCGCCACTTTTTGTTCTTTTAGTTACACTAAATTTTTTTTGGCATGTTTATTGTTGTCAAAGTTTGCTTTCAGTAATACAGTGTTGTTAAAAAGTTGATGTAATTTAAAGTAAGGGAAATACAATGCCACATCCCATGTACAAGTTTTGCAATGCAGTTTGATTTTTGGTAGTAGCACATAACGCAACATATAGTTATTATGTAATCGAAGCCACTATATTGAAATGGCCATGCACGCTAAACATCGAGAAAAATTGTTGGTTCCAAGAGAAAAATTGTTGGTTTTGTGCTGCTTCATTTGGCTTTGCTAAGTTAAACCCATTCTCTGTTGGTTCCAACAAATGTGTCTTGGTTTTGTCTAGGTTTTTACGCACTCTCTAGTAGTGGCGGGTTCCTTTCACACACCTCTTGATGTTGTCGTTGCAGAAGAAGAATTGCATGCGGTCCTTGCGATTCTTCTTGTAGTTGTCCATGAAGCCCGTGTACGTAGGAGCAGCTGTAGATTTCCCGTCTTGTATGATTCGCGATGCACTTCTTCTTTGTGACAGCTTGCTGCGCGAAACAAGCCTTCGCAGATGGGTATTTCAGCCTAGCTATGTGCCACTGACTCTCGTCGCAAGCTGTATCTTACACGGAGGTAACGTGGTGTAGAGCTGCCGCTGGGGTTGCATCTTGAACCTGCAGTGGTACATCAGACTTCTCTAGTTCTTGGGGAGAGACTACCAGCTCTACAGGAGAAGCATTGAGGTTAGGGGCGTTGTTCTTTGCACCCCTGGTCTGGACTCAAGGACGCGAGATGCTGATCATGTCAAGTTTGTGAGAGTCAAACTCCAAACCGATGGGAACGTTTGCTTTTAGCTTCAACGACAGGAAGACTTCCTCTCCTTCGATTTGAGGCATTCAAGTGCAGAACTCCTCAGCACCCGACATCTTCGCTAATGCTTCGTATAGGGATTTTGAGTTGCCCATGCGTTCTGTAGACTTTTGTGCAATCCGCACTTTGAGTTCTTCTTTTGTAGGGCCAGTTCCAGCTCTATCCCCCTTTAGGTATTGATAGTAAGCGACGCTTTGCATGAAGGATCGGACAAAGTCATCCATAGTAGCGACAAACATGTCTGACCCTCGATCACTAGATTGTTGTTTCCATTTGTTGCGGATGCTTTCGGCTAAGTTGCAAGAGGGCATTTCGGCCAACTCGTCCTCAGTGAGGTCCTGGTATATAGAAACCAATGCACATTTAGAGTTTGTAGTTGTAGAGAGGAGAACAAGCAATGGCATGGACTGAGGGTTTATAGTTTAGGGTTTAGGAGCTTACAAGTTGCATGAAGCCTCCCCACTGGCGGTATCGAAAATGCCAGAAGGCAACCCAAAGGTCAAGACGCCTCAATCCATCTTTAGTTGTAGCTCCCGAGGAGTGCCACCCAGCTCGGACACCAAGATAGCAGGAATCTGCCTCAGCTTGCGCCGAGGCGTTCTTGTATTGCTTACAAAGCATGCGATGCTGGTCTTGGAGATCAGCTCTGATGTCAGCCTTCGTGTGCTTCTCCAATGATTGCACCCAATGGAAGAGACAAGTTCGCTCTTTATTAGGCATCGGGATTGATGCATCTCCACTCTCGTACACAATGCGGACAACATTCCAGTTTGCTTGCGCGCTGTCAGCTATGAAGCCCTTGAAGTTGGGATCCTGAAGTCCGTGGCGAGCGACGACGGCGTTGAGATTCTTCCAAACGACCATTTGAGCAGCAATGTCTTCAGACATCGGGGAGTTCACTCAATGTATTTTATGTGTATCACGTGCGAACAAATCTTTGACTCCCTATATTACATTGTAAATAATCAATCAAACAACTTGAAAAAATTCTAGGATGTTTCTTTATGTTGAAAGTTTATATTGTGAAGTTTTGGGAATTTCTTTTAATCAAATGAATTTCTTACAATTTTTTGAAGTAAATAAATACACTATACAACTAATTTCAGTATTTTAGAGCTAGTTTCAATTGTGTTTTTAGAATTGGTTTTGAATTTAATTGAAATAAGAGTTTTCTAAAATGAAAGATAAAATGTTTATGTGACCACACTCAAAAATTTGGAGCTAAATCAAATTTTATAAAAAAGTATATAGGGGGTTGAAAATCACTTGTTCCCACGTGATACACATAAAATACATTGAGTGAACTCCCCGAGCTTCAGACTGCATATCGCACAACGGAATGGTCATAACACGGCAATAAGTGGGGTTGTAAATATGGCAGCCTATGGTTGTCCGCTGCTTCACCCTCTTCACATGATCGAACATGCGCTTTGCGTTTTGCAGGTCTCTACCAGGCTGCATACATTTCACAAGGTCCACTCCGCTACCGGGACCAATCTCTGACATTTTGAAGACGAAGACCTTGTCCGACTCTGATCCTTGACCATGAAACTTGTTCTCCTGGACAAATGGCGAGTTGCTGGAGCTGCGAAGCTTAGTCATGCTATCCATGATACTGAACCTTTGGAAGTACTTGAAGACCGTCACCTTGTTGCGAATGTTGGGGGAGGTCAACTCTTTGCATCTGTCAAAGAGCGGCAGGAGGTCATCGAGTTTAAGAGTTCTTGATTCCACACCTTCGGCTGCCATAAGCATCTCCCCTACGATCTCCTTTGTTGCCTCTAAGATGATCGCAGACTTGGTTGCAGAAGGAGTTCGCTGCACATCCTCCTCCACCAAACTCTCGCCTCTGGCAATATCATCTCGGTAAGCCCCGACTTTGACAGGGTGGTCGTGAGTTCCAAAATAAATACAAGCTCGAGTCATGTTGTTTTTAACTAGGATGTAATATATTTTTGCATCGCGATTTGCAAGACAGGAGGGAGGAACTTTACAGCATTTGAAAACGAGAGTGGAGCCCTTGGGAGGATTAGATCCCACGTCAAAAAAAAAAAAAGATACTCCATCCCACTTAGTTTCGTTAACAACTGTCGTGCGGTGAATACGGGTTAGAAAGCCGCAGTCAACATTTTCACATCGTAAATGACTACAACAAAAGGAGGTACAAAATATCAACCCAAAATCATTGACAATGTTGGACGTGTGAGTATGAGTCCAGACATGCCCGTCATAGTGTTTGTCCATGTCATGCAGTTGCTTCGCTTTGTTGGGTTTTGAAGAGGATCCCAACGGAGCGAACTCAAAGATGACATTGCCATTGTACTGGGGTGGCAAGAACTCGACTTGCTTGATGGAGGTAGAGTTGTAGTCAAACTTTTTGAAGATATTCCTAGAACCCTTCCTAGAAAATAGAAATTTTGGGCACTCTACGACACTTTGTTTTGGTGACAGAGAAAGCAGTGTAGGTTGCTTACTAGTGTAAGAACAACTGCCTACAGAAGATTGGGGATTAGGCTGAGAAGGAGGAAGGATAGGGTCGTGTTCTATATTCTCTAGGACTTCATCGTCACTAAGTTCATAGATCATCTCTAAACCTGGCTCAATTTTCACTCGACTTGGCATATTGGTTTGCATAGTACAAGTGGATGACTCCCTTGGAGTCAAGAGTTTGGTAGATGCACCCATAAGGCAATCGGATAGACTGTAAGCTCTATACCTACCCGCCTTAAGCAACCACACTCTTCCATCTTCAGTAGTAATTGGGAGATGCCTAATGGTGTGCGTAAGAAGACCAGACTGAGCATCGAATACCTCTTCATCAACGTGCACCGTTGCTGCAAAAAATGAAACGTTAAACTAAGACTGAACGCAGAAACAACTGCTACTCCGTCGTCCCCTAGCGGGAAGGAAGTAGGAATGCCTGCTCCTTCAACACGAACGAGTGCCATGGTCTACTCTTCGAGAAGTGTAAATTCAAAACATGCAATGCAGTGCGGAATGAGAGTCAGCATTTGGGAAAGGAGCGCTTAAATCTAGATGTGTGTTTCTGGATTCCTAAACCCTAAATCTAGATGTGTGTTTCTCGAGAGAGAGATATAATTTTAGGGTGCAGCTGTTGCTTTCGGAAAACCACCGGGATTAGAAGTAGCCGTCTCAACCTTGACAGATATCTAAAAACATTTGCATGGATGCTGCACGACGAGCATCATGGCAAGTTGATACTAGAGTCAGGTTTCAGGATTAGAATCTCTTAAAGCATGATTGATGCTGACCTCATAATTGGCCGCTGATTGATTTGAATTCTCTTTGTCAGACTGGATTGATGGCCAGCAAGCTGTCTATAAGCTGCATTCTATCAAAAGTAATTATTCGAAATAGAAGTCAATAATTGCTAGTGCAAGTTCAAAGTTGTTAACTGCTTGAACGATGGGAGTTCTTCATTATGCCTAGAGGAGCCCAGAAGAGAAGACGAAAGAGTGGTCTAAAGTTTAGTAGTAGAAAAGAATTGAAGCGAAGCAGGATGCGGACAAGGCGTGGAAAATCTCAGGAACCTCCCAAGGAGGACACTGCAAGAGTCCTGGATTATGGCAAAGTTGTCACTGAGCGCGAGTTGGAGACAATTCAAGAGACAGGCTTTGAGACTCCCATTCAGAGCAAGCAACCAGAGATTTGTGAGGAGGGAAGTAATTCCAAGAAAGAGTTGCATGATGTAGAGGTAAAATTTGTTCTTTTTATGTGAGGAGTTTGGTCAATAATTTTGCGTTTTGATATAAATACCATGGATACTTAGTCTTGTATGTAATCTATGATACTTCCCTCTAAAAAAGATTATGGCACGATTCACAAGAGTCCAGACCTCATGTCTTAAACCCATTGACCTATGTCTACTTATTGAGGCCACATTCTCATTTTTTTGCCCACCGCCCTTCATGTTCTCGTCTTGCTTGCTACTGGATTTATTTAGCTCATGGCCTTGCACCAAGCTCCTCATGTGGGCCTTGGCCATTTAGGGTTTGGCCTTGCCCTCGTTCCGTTCTCTACGGCCAGGGCTGCGGTGTCTAAACTCAGGAGCTTCGGCCCTGCCATCGCTCCTCCCCACAGTTTGCTTGCGCGCTTGTTTGATTGCTTGCGGCCCTACCATCGCCTCATCTCTGTCCCTTGCTTGCCGCCGGTTAGCATTAGGGTGTGGCCCTCGTCGTCATCTTCTGTTCCTACGCTGTTCGCTCACTCGTCATGCTACCATCTTGCCAACATCAGGGTTCTCATTCCTCTCTCAACACTGAATCAGGGTTTAGGGTTTCTTGAATTTGGCTATCCTCCCGAATTTGCTGTAGATCAAGGGTTCCTTATGATTGATGAATGCTGGTTGTACCTCAAGTGGGAACGCTGGGTTTTCAGGAGAGTGTAAGAGTTGCGTTGGGACAAGTAATGGAGGTTCCAGGCAGCGCGTTAGGACAAGTAATGGAAGTGGAGACGGGGGCCACGTTGGAGTTGGAGATCCTGGCCAACACTCCCCAGCCGGTTCAACAAGGTATGGCACATACTCTTGAGATTTCGATCCATTGTGCTTGTTAACCGTAAATTAGGAGCTACCGGTAGGTCTACCGGTCTGAGTTTAACCCCGGTAATTTTCCAAGTTACCCCAGCAGGTAGATCTAGGAAACACTTTTTTACCGATCTGACTCAACTGTCAGATCTGGTTGTACTGTGGTATAACAGCAATAGAGCCAAACTCATTGGCATGCCACATTTTCCCAGAGAACTGGTTTCTCGCTTGAAGTATTCTCTTCTGACTTTATGCCTACCGAGTAGCTTTTTGTCTGTACTTGTATGCTCTGATCAATCTGTCTTTCCTCGGTTTGTGACTACCGACCTAGTTCTGAGTGTTTCATAGCAAATTTCCTTTAAACTGCTTTCCCTTGGTAGCTACCAACCCCTCTGGTACAGATTACCGAGAAGGTTTTTACAAGGAAGAGCTACCAGTGCCCAATGTGAATCTTTAAGATTTAGGCGTCTTCTGAACATTTAGAATCAGCCCCTTGTGAATCTTTAGACTCAGCGGGTTGTGAATCTTTTGCCACCCCATTTTGTCAACATTTATTGTAAAACTTCTTGTAAAATTATTTGTATTTATTTTCTAAGCTTGTTGCTACGGCATTCAAAAATTGCTCCTCACCCCAGCCGGTACCTTCCTACCCCATGGCCACTACCGCACCCCACATTTAAACACTCAATTTGGATCGTCAAAGGCCTCTTCTGAATCTCTAAAACTCAGCCCTCTTGTGAATCTATTTGATTCAGCCCTCTTGTAAATCATTTAGACTTTGTCCTCTTGTGAATCTGTTAGACTGAGCCCTCTTGTGAATCTATTTGATTCAGCCCTCTTGTAAATCATTTAGACTTTGTCCTCTTGTGAATTAGTTAGACTCAGCCCATTTTGTTAATTTTGGCTAAACTGAGGCCCCTTGTGAATCGTTAGACTTAGACCATCTTGTGAATTTTGTAGACTTAGCGCATGATGTTAATGTTTTAGACTCAGCTCTTTTGAGAGATTTTAAGACTGAGGCCTCTTGTGAATTTTCTGAATTAGAATCTTATCAACGTTTTTTTGTAAAATTTTGTGTAAAATGATTTGTATTTTTTTTTCTTCTCTAAGCATAATGGTAAGGCTTCAAGAAATTTTGCTTCTCACTCCCAGCCGGTGAGAAGCAAGCAGTTTATCAACATTGTTTGAAAAACGTTTTGTAAAATTTTTTGTAGTAATTTTTTTCGTTCTCTAAGCCTGTGGCTATGGCTACCCAAAACATACTAATCACCCCAGCCGGTACCGGCCGACCCCTTGGCCAGAACCCGAGCCTCCTTGTGAATACTCAAACACTGGATCATCAAAGGCCTCGTGTTAATCAATTAGACTCTGTTCTCTTGGAAATCGTGTAGGGATTAGATGATCTTGTGAATCAGGCCCCTTGTGAATCAGACCATCTCGTGAGATTTCTTGAATCATGCCCCTTGTGAATTTTTGGAATCAAGCCCCTTAATATTTAGACTCAGCCCCTTAAGATTCTTAAGATTCGGCCCCTTGTGAATCATTTGCTCCCCCCCAATGTTGTCAAAATCTTTAGACTCAGCCCACATTGTCAAAAAAATTTGTAAAATATTTTGTAAATTATTTTGTAATTTTATTTCGTTCTCTAAGCCTGGTGCTAAGGCGTCATGAAATTTTGCTTCTCACCCCCAACTGGTACCGGCCTACTTGTGAATACTCAAACACTAGATTGTGAAAGGCCTCTTGTTAATCAATTAGACTCTCTCTTCTTGGAAATCATGTAGGGATCAGACCATCTTGTGACTTAGACCATCTTATGAGATTTCATGATCAGGCCCGTTGTGAATTTTTGAAATCAGGCCCCTTAATATTTAGACTCAGCCCATTAAGACTCTTTGGATTCAGTCCCTTGTTCAGAGAGACTGTTTTTTGAGATCTAGATCTAGCATTTGGAACTTGGTTTTTGTGAAGGCTAGTTGTGTGAAACCAAAAAGGATTAGTGTAAAGATTAGAAGATTGAGTTTAGTCACTATTTTTTGCATATTTTGTGTGGGAATTGGTGTGAGTTTGGAACTTTGGGAGAATATTGTTGGGAAAAAATCAAAAAAATATTAGTGTATTTGTTGAAAGGTTAACTGTAGGATTAGATGTAAGTGTCTTTGGAATCGGAGAGATAGGCTTGGCCTTGCAGAAATAGGCAACGAGGCTGGGCAGTGCGAACAGAGGATTAGCCGGACTAGCTGCGGCGAATGCGCCGCAAGACCTAGCAGGAGGCCGCTGAGACAGTGCGAGAGAAATGGCGAAGGTTACGGGGGCGACGAGGGCTCCGGAATTCACGCGAAGGACGGGGATTGCGAGCGGCCAGCGGTGAGGCTTCGGTAACTTGGGGCGCAACAAGGCGAGTGACCAGGGGCGACGAGATCTACACCCTGGCCCCGCAACCGCAGCCGGAATTCACGGGGGAAGACAGGGCGAGGACGAGATTGCGAAGAGAGAGACGGCGACAATGATGAGCGCCGTGAATTGCGGCGATTCAGCATTACAGCGAAAGCGACTTCGACAAGGTATGACGCCAGAATTATCGGCGGGGCGACATCGACAGGGCGTAGCTGTAGCGCAGACCACGAAAACGATGAGCATGAGTTTGCGAAGATCAAGACACGGCGGCGACGAGGGCAACATCAGCAAGGAGATGGTGAGGAATCGACGGCGAGCTCGAGGAGGTGCTGCATCGGAAATCTCGGCAAGGCAGGGCGACTTTGAGAGAGTAAGAGCAAGACAAGGCGGACCAACAGCGAAGGTGACAAGGGCACGGAGATCGACGACGGCGGTGCGGCGACGAAGGAAATCACTAAGGCGATCCAGCGTGAAAACAGAAGACGAAGGACCGAGGGCAGCGATCGAGGGCGACCGAGGGAGGTTCAAGGTCCAGCGGCAACAGAAGACCACGGCGAAGGTGACGACGAAACGACGGCGAAGGTGATTTGAAGGCGACGTGTCCACGACCAGCATTCAACGGCGACGACTCCAGCATCGGCACCAGAAGGCAACAGCAACAACCAAATCAGGAGACGAAGGTGACCTAGACCAGTAGATCACGAGGGCCAGCCAGCAAGACGAGAATGAAGAGCATTACGACGAACGCGATCCAACCTCCGGCAATTTGAGCAAGACGACGACACGCCGACGATCGCCCACACAGTAGCCGGAAGTCCCCTGTTTCACCCTGCGGTGATATTACAGTAATTTCAGCATGACATTAGGGAGGGAGCACCTCCCTACCCTTCTTCCATCCATTTTTTGTATTCTTATTGAAGTATCAAGACCTAGTAATTGTTAGTAATTGTTAGAGAGTATAGAAGAATCCTTCTTATTAAAATTAGTGACTTTAGTTGCCAAAAAACTAATTGTGTGTATTTCTTTGAATTTTCTCTATTGTTGTGAATTGTGTGTATTTGGTTGTTGTCCTTGTGTGGGTGTTGTATAAATTTTTTCCGGTGAGGGGTATAGCGCGGAAGCGTTGCCCAATTTTACCGGGAAAATTAAGTGTCTGTGTGTAATTTAGGGTTTAATTTTAAGGCTTTTGGGCACAACACGGAAGTGCTGCCCAAAATTGCCCAAAGAACCCTAATTTGTTTGGATTGGGTGGTTTGAAATGCACGGTTGTTCTATAGCGTTTAGGGTATCTTCGCAAGGCTAGGGAATCAACAAAACTCCCAATCAGGGGAGTTTGATGGCCTTGTGATTGTTTGGGGTTGTGCTGTAAGTTTTAATCATAAGCCTAAAAACCCTACTTAAAAGCCCTAAATCCCAGATCTAAGCCCGTTTTAGGGCACTAAATGTCTAGGGTTGTTTGGGAAAGGCTTGGGGGTATTAAGGTATTTTTAAATGGTCCAAATCAACCGTTTGCACGTGCTGTAATTTTTAGGCATTTACCCGGTTAGTTCAATTTTTTACCATTTTGTCACCGTTTTAGTTAGAAATTTTCGACACAAACGCCAAGGTTAAAAGGAAGTCCATTGCTTGCAAATTATATTCAACCAGCCTCGGCCGGACATATGGCATTTTGACTGGCAACGGTCAAAGTGCTCATATACCATATGATATCAGATTGAATATAAACATGTGGTATCAAGCACAACAACCAAATATGGGCTACCAACCGATATGCACTCTCAAAGAGAACCCATTCAATTAGCAACAAACATCAACATAGTAGAAAAAGATCAGTGTCAATAGTAGAGGTAGCACAAACTAAACATGAGAAATTCTATCATGATTTGAGCAAAATAAATAACAATCCCTAGAAAGAAATGGTCATAGACTCGGAAAGATAAGAATCAGGTTGACAGAGCCATGTCATAATGAATATAGTACAAGCTGTATATTTGATTATAGCTTATATGAAAAAGGAAATTCCCTCATATAATGAATTGATGTTTGTACAAGTCCATCAGCAGCACAACTCAATTTGAATATGTTATACAAGAGAGTCAACTACAATGAAATTGAAAGAATGTCAAACAGGTATTGCCCGGCAGCCGATACTCAGCTAAGTACAACATGCAATCGTAGGACGACATATTACTCGTTATCATATAAAACTAAAAGTATTGGCTGGCGGCCGACTAAGGTAGATCATCATCATCCAAATCCAGGTTTGGAAGACCTTAACTCTACCACGCCGCCACCCTACCTACCTAGTTACCCTCCCTAGACTAGGCCAATCCACTACTCTCTTCACTCCACCGCAACCGCCATTCATTTCATTTCTCTCCCCTTCTACTATTTATCCTCTTCCCACCATGCCTTATTCTCCCACCGCGGTTCTCTCTCCTTTTTGGTTAACTCTCCGTCTCCGTGCTCCTTCTCCATGTCCTTTAGTTCTTCCCCAGCCTTCACGGCTGGTAGCTGCTGCCTTCTGGCATTCCCGTAACCGCCACTCTTGACTGACGGGAATAGCGCGGCTTAGACTTTGTTTTTTTCTAGACTGATAGCATTTCCTCCCTCTTCCACCACTTAGCAAAAGAAAGAACCTCTCTGTGTTCGTTTTTGCAGGATGACAGTTCCGAAGAAGACACCTGTAGACGGTCGCCGCATTGTCGCCACCACCTTGAGAGCCACCCCGGTAGGCGCGACATGGCGGGAAATGCACTGCCATCCGATGAACCATATGGCCGCATGGAAGGATTACGTCATCAACCTCTCGGCCAAACGCGACTGGATCCACCGAGTCGGCTTTGAAGCGTAGGTCAACCTAGCGTGGACCTGTAACCTCGTCCGGGCCGACGTACTGGAGAACTTCATCAATAGCTCCGAAATTGCTCGTGACTCGATCATCCGTGAAGTATACAGTGAGACCTATGCCATCATCCCAGCAACCATCACCGCCATACTCCACCTATCGACCGGTATGAGAGAGACGGTCAATGTCAGCCCCAACCAGGCGACTTAGGATGTATGGACCACCTCAACACCAACAAATGGAGCTTCTTCCAAGGCCTAATGGAATTACAAGCCCGGAAATACGGCATTTTGCAGAGCATGTACTTCAAGCGCAAGCAGACGTATACTTCGCACAGCTGTATTCTTCTCCTTCTCACGGAAGATGACATCACCAAATATTGGACCATTCCTTCAAACGCATCCATCTCGAAGACTTCAAAAATTTAAATTAGAGTATTCAATTTTAGCATGACCGATACAGCTCCATGAATGATCTAAAAGCGCTTTCCTTCTTTCTAATCCAAAGATATACTATGATTTCTAAGAATAACATCCGCCGCAGTATTGCAATTATACCATCCACTTCAGCTACCCTAGTGCCCCAAACACATCACGGTATCCAAGGACATCATGGTAAATGGTCAGCAGTCAATCCCATTGGATCCTGCAGCAATCAGCCTCCGCCGCCACCAGAAGCTCTTGCACACTCATGTTATCCAAGGTAATCATGGACGTTTATCAAAACCGCAATCAATACCCTAAATCCTAAAACCCGCAGCATTTTAGATCCTTCAGCGCCTCTTATTCCAAGCTCTCCAATTCTTCCATTGCAATCCTAGTTTTCCCACTCTTCCAATTCTTCTCCTTTCTAGATTTACACTGTCTATGTTTTGCCTCTTATCTATTTGACACGTTCCTTTCAGGGTTCAATGGGTTAAGGGTTTAGAATAGAATACTCTTGGTCATCTATGATAACTATGACAAACAAAGAACAATTGTCAATGCTCTCCAATTCTTCCATTCTAATCCCAGTTTTCCATGTCTTCTGAGCCTTAAAGTGAGGGACATTCACAATAACTTGGAGCCACGGCATCCAAGGAAAGTGACCTAGAACCATAGCATCCAAAAATAGTGACCCAGAACCATGGCATCCAAGGATAGTTACAGAGACTGGCCAACACCAGTCACATCAAGCCAGACATCACATCTCCCCGCCGCCCAAGCCCACGCACAACACCAGAAGTCCATGTCAATGACATCCTTGTTACACTGCCCGACCAAATCCATGGGAATGTGATCATGGACGTTCATCATGTTTCCAATCCCATCCAAAACATTCAAAACCAACAGCATTTTAGAACATTTAGCGCCTCTTTTTCCAAGCTCTCTAATTCACAATATCTTTGAACCACGACATCCAAGGAAAGTCACCTAGAACCATGGCATCCAAAGATAGTGACCCAGAACCATGGCATAGGAGGATAGAGACACAGACTGGCCAACACCAGTCACACCAAGCCAGAAATCACATCTTCCCGCCGTCCAAGCCCAAGCACAACACTAGAAGTCTATGTCAATGACATCCTTGTTCCACTACCCGGCCAAATCCAGGGGAATGTCATCATTAACGTTCATCATGTCCCCAATCACTGCCAAAACATTCAAAACCAACAACATTTTAGAACCTTCAGCGCCTCTTTTTCCAAGCTCTCTAATTCACAATATCTTGGGGTGAAAGCACACTACGGTTGTACAAAATCGCACTCACGGCAGCATTTTAGGGCAGGGCGCAAGTTTGAGCCAATTTTACCCTATTTTTGGGTATAATTTATAAAAATTGATGAGTAGGCGTAGTTTTACATCTTGCATTCATTAAAGGTTGCTTGATTAGAATTGACTTGCATTCACTAAGTCATCATAATGAGTACAAACATTTAATGTTTGTACTGTCACAATTTCAATGCTAACATAATTGTACTCATTTCGTGAAGTTATAGTTTGAATTCTAATATTTTGAAAATTCATATTCAAAGTTCTAATCATGAAATACCATATTCAACCATTTCTACATGCCTAAAAGAAATATATAACGCAAAATCCTACAAATAGGACATTTACAATTAATGTGCCAAAACATGTGTTAAAATTCATGTTTTGGTTTTTTTTTTCACAATGTATTAAAATACCTTAAGTTGCAGAGGGGCTTGTCAATGGATTTGGAAATAAAATTATTATTTCTCTCTAAAATGGAGTATCGGAGGTTTTAGCCCTCATTTCACCATCTGCCTTTCAAAAACGATTAGGGTTTGGAGTCGTACTGGTATTGTGCAGAGTGGACTGTGCGCCAATCGGTTTAGGACACGTGGCAAAAAAGACAAAAGAGCAACTGACAGAGAATGTTTCTTTTCGCAGGGAATGTAGCTTTTCGACTGACAGCGAATCTCACCCGGCGGAATTTTTTTGTGTTTGTCGTATTTTTTTGCAACGAGGGTCGAAGCTCTAGCGGCTAGGAGCGCAAGCTCTTGCCGCTAGGAGTGCAAGCATTTGCGACTACGAGAAGCAGAGCTTGGTGGCAGAATTAGAGCTTGGTTGTTGCATTACAATACCGATACAACTCTAGCAGTTGGTGAGAGGACGATGTACTTGACTTGCTGCTTGTTTCCACTGAGTTGTCTACAGTTTGCTTGTGCGTTAGAATCATAGAGTTCAGCAGGGTTGTGAGCATCAGGGTTATTTTGTCTTGTTGTGAGCATTGGGGTCTAGAGGGCATTGGCTTTTTTGAAGGGCATACGGTCAAGTGTCATGGTTGTTGTAGTTCATATATTTTAGAGTAATTCACCATGAGCATCAATTGTTTAGGCCTTGCGAAAGTGGAATTAGATACAAGAATTTTTGGCTTGTTTATGCGCCACATTGAATAAAAACCGTTTTTATGTCCTTATAAACATGTATTACTAGTTGTACATATTGTACAGATCTTAGTACGGTTTGTATCACTTTCATCTAACATGTACTACTACTGGTACAACTCCAGAGTGCATTGTCACTAGTTTGTGATGCTACGGGTTTCACTACGCTAAGTTCGGAGCTTCTTCCAACTTCTTCCTATGTCTAGCAGCTGAGATTGACTGTTTTTTCTTTTCGAATCATTGCTCAGAAAGGTTGCGGGCTTTGAGAAACCTTGCGGCACTTTCAGAAAGGTTGCGGTTTAAGGGCGAAAGTGGAATTTTTGGTCCGACTTGGCAACAAGGTGAGTGAAACGATTTCCTTTCTTTGCAACTGTTATGCATCTGTTTGTGCATTTTTTGCTTGTTTGTGCGCCACGTTGAATATGAATCGTTTTTACGTCCTCATAAGTATGTGTTACTAGTTTAGTTGTTTAGGGTTTAGGGTTTTGAGTACTATTTGTAGCACCTGTTGTACAACATTTACTATTACTGGTTGTCGATTCGGAGTGCATTGTCACCAGTTTGTGATGCTACGGTATAAACTACGCTAAGTTTGGAGCTTCTTCCAACTTCTTCTTGTGTTTCAGCACCTTAGAAACCATGGATCACGAGGACGATGAGTGGATGGTTCGCGGCAGGGTTTTCTCCTGAGTAGATGAGCCATACAATGACGACTACGAAGATATCGAAGATGATGATCTTCTTGCTACACCTCAAGCTCCAAGCAATGTTGACGAGATGGTGAAGAAAACCCCACTAGACAAGCAGTTGGAGAAGTTGGCCTCAAGACTCATCCTCCACCACGTGCTGTTAGTGCTCAAGAGTTTGAGACCAAGTACGGCTTGCCTAGTAGAGGTAAGAATACTCACAAGTTGAGGCCTCCTCATGACCTCCATGATCAAGGTATCATTATGGGGAATGCAAAGATGAGGAAATCCTAGAGCGGATTGCACAAATTTTCCCAATAGTGTACCTTCGAGACCTTCCCAAATCCAAAATAATAGCAAAGCAGATTGCTAGAGGTGTCATTGTGGAGAAGCACAAGAAGAAGCCTGTGAGTTGGGCTGAGTTTGCAGGGACCTCTAACAAGAATTAACGGAGCAAATGGCTGAAGAATGTGAAGTTGTGTCTCTCGGGCCTTGCGGAGCTCACACGTGCTAATGAAGATGAGTTATACAAGGCAGAAGGATTTGATGATCTCTTCCATTATCCTAGTGCTGGAAGTTTTCCTGCAGTTTTGAGGACCGCGAATGACATTGTTCTGGAATAGGTGAATGAAGTTCTTCCTAATGGTCCAGAGAAGGAGAAGGACATTAAGGATATTATGGAGTTGCTCAAGCTGGTGGGATTGCAGTTACATGCTGTAAATGAAGATTGTGCGGTTGGGGCAACGAAAAGAGTGTTGTAGGCTACGAAGGTGACGCAAGAGGAGGGGGTGTTGCGTAAAATTGAGGCCATAGTGGCAAAGTTCCAAAGGGCCAACGACAACATTGAAGAAGTAGACATTGCATCTAAGAAGAGAGAGGCTTACCATGAGATGGTAAGGGATGCCACAATTGATTTTGAAGCTGCTTCACTGGAGTTGAAGGAGTGTTGTTTGAGGTATGAGACTCTTCAAACCCGACAAACGTGTCTGTGGAGGCAATTTGATGCATGGTCCATCCAACTTGCCCACATGAAGAGAGGTGAAATAGGAATGTCTTTGAGACCAAGACCTTTGTGCTCTCTCTTTGGCCCTCAAACGGACATGGAGTCTGATTCCATTCTTGTGAAACCGTGTGCAATTTGTTTAGGCCATTTTCCTCTCAACGATATAATCGTTTGTACATGCGGACACTTGTATTATCCTTGGTGCGCAGGAGTGTGGTTTAGAGTGGCTAGCACACGTGCAGATGCAACTTGCCGGAATACTGTGCATCCCAATTGGTTTCATAGTTTTGGATTTGGCCAGCTTCATTGATCCCTTCAAAAGCTTGTACAATCTCTGGAGTTGGAGAAGGAGCAAGAGATGCTAATAGAAACTCTGACATCTAATGTTCTGGAGTCTCATCCAAGTATCGGTAAGTTTGTTTTTTCTTCAGGGTGCTGGCAGCCTTGTCCAGATTTTGTTTACATGCGTACCATCCAGTATTCAAAATACAGTAACTAGTTTTCATGGTACAAATGGTACATATTTGCAAAGTTTTGATTACATTCAGTGTAAAAAAAGTACATGAAAATTGACAACTCTCATTCTTCTGTGTATAGATCCTCATAGAGTGTACCAAGAGCAAATAGAGCAATCTACCATTTGCACCTGGGCTCAAACCTCGGGTGGGACAGAGGCAATAACTTTGACTAAGAGCATGGGGGTTCAAAGCTAGGGTAAAAACAGTGCAACTGGGAGCAAACAACGTGGGGGTGTGTCTCCAATACGTCCCTTTATGGTGCTTTCGCAACCTAGTCTTCCGTGCATGGACGAGGTCAACTCCCCAGATAAAGTAAAGTCTTTGCCGTGCACACAAGCATTGGAAATTATTGAGGACGAAGGAGGCAACTCTACATCGTTCATAAGCGCGCAAGTTCCACTACATGACACTAACAATGTTATCGAGGAGGTCAATGGAGGGGGCGACTGCAAGACAGGAGCCAAGCAAGAGCTGGAAGAGCGAATCAAGAAGTTGAGAGAGGAAGCTGCAGGTTGTATTACTAGTTGTCTATATTGTATAGATCAGATTAATCCCGTTCTTACGTCCTCATAAACTTGTATTACTAGTTGTACATATTGTATAGATCTCAGTACTGTTTGTATCACTTGTTGTCTTACATGTACTACTACTGGTACAAGTCCAGAGTGCATTGTTGGGTGGTTGCAAGCTACGGTCACCTAAGCTTTTTTTCGCGGCGCTGCACCTGCAAATCTTTAAAAAACAATTAAGACAAATATGAAAATGATTTTGAAAATCTCAAAGATTTACTACCTTCCAAAAACATCTTAGAATTCTTGAAAATTAAAATTTCTTAAAAACATTTGTTATATTTGGCTTAATTGATTTTTAAAGATTTGCAGGTGTAGCGCCGCGACAAAAAGCTCGGGTGACCGTAGCTTGCAACCACCCTGTCACTAGTTTCTGATGTTACGGTTTCAACTACGCTAAGTTTGGAACTTCTTCCAACTTCTGCCTGTATCTAGCAGCTGAGAATGATTGTTTTTTCCTTTTGATTGTGCTTCTTGTCAAACCTCGTTTTATTCAAAAATGGGCAGTTAGGGTTTGTAGGGCAGTAAGGGGTAGCTTTAGCCGCTATAAATGGGAGAAGTAGCGTTCATGATGGCCTTTTTATTTATTTGGAGAGAGTGGTGCTCTCGTGCGCGCTTAAGTGTTTGCTACAGAACTAGGAATGGCGGCGGACCGGACAGGAAACCGGATGTCGGGGGACGGGCCCCTGACGGACCCGGCCACGATCCGGGATTTGAATTGGACCGCTTTAAATTGGGCGGCTCACTATTCATTTTTCCCCGGTTCCTCCAGCCCTCCACGCGCACCTTTTTTTGTAAATCCGGAGAGTGCTAGGGTTTTCATTGCTCGTCCGGAGAGAGAAAGCAGTGAGCGACTGGCATTTGGAGAAATTGAGCGCCTGAGAGTTAGGGAAATTGAGCTCCCGGGGAGAGAAAGTAGTGCAAGGTTGGAGTTGGAGAAGGGCGAGCACCCAGACAGTGAGCGCCGAGAAAGTAGGCGGAGTTTGCGAAAGGGGGTGAGTGCGCACCCGGGAAGAGAGGCGCGAGGGCTCTAAGCGGTCAGGCGCACTTCACGGAAGCAAGAGGGAGCGCGTCCGGAGAGAGAAGCGCGCGATTTACAGGAGAGAGAGAGGGCGCACCCGGAGAGAGAGACGCGCCATTCACGGAGGAGTGGAGAAGCGTACCCGGAGGCAGCAACTATGGCGCGCAAGGAGACCTGATCCAAAATCCCGGAGAAGAGGATACTTCCGGACATCCCGCAGCACTTGGGGACTTCGGGGACCTGCTTAAGGACCTCAAGACGATCGAGTGTTTGAGGTAGTTTGGTAAGGTGTGGGATGTGCAGGATGCCAGGATGATGGAAGAAATTGAGGGCGGAACTATGGAGTCTACGTTCCGGTCGACCATCCGGGCAAAGTACGGGAATTGGACCCGGGAGCATTGGCGAGCCGTATATGACTTCCTGGACACAAGTGAGGATTTGGAATTGGGCAACAAGGGGGACACAGATTGGGTGAAGGCGCGCTTCACCTACCTCTCGGACCACGACGAATTCAAGGTAGCAGATTGCATGAATCCCCGGGAGCAACGGCTGCTCGAGTACGTGGTGCCCATCCTCAACCCGGAGAAGCCCATCACCCTTACAGTTACACTGGCAAGGGGCATTCTATCTGCGCTACTCCGTAAGAAGCATATCAACAGGGCGTACTTGGTGCACCGGAACACCCAGAAATGGGCCCGGAATCTTGGAAACAAGAAAGGATGTGCGCTGGCTCCGTTTCTCTACCATCTGTACGAGAAGAACGGATGCATCACGGAGGAGGAGAAGAAGAGGTTAGAGATTCCTCCTATTCCAGGGGTGAGGAGCCCAGCCAAGCGGAAGACAGCACTTCCAGGAGGAGGAGCGGGGACCAGCCGGCCCGGACCTTCGCTGCAACCAGAAGAAAGGGAGATGGCTCCACCGAATAGAAGGGAGTTGCCCAAAACACCGCAACCGGACACGAGCAGCGTGTGGAAAGAGCGCAGGAAGGAGAGGGAAGACCCAATGCGACCGGGTGGAGCCAACGCAAATCCGGAGTTGAGGACAAAGAGAAGAGAGGATCGCCCGGAAGGAGACCAACCGGGTGGTGTCAAGCCGCAAGGGGAGGAGCGGCAGGAAAAGAGAAAGGACTTGGAGGTAGGCCGACCGGGTGGGGCAGGACCTCGTTAGGAGTTGAGGACGAAGCGAAGAGAGGACCAGCAAAAGACCAAGTGGAGGAGGAATCACCGCAGCCGAAGCTAATCCGGAAGAAGAGGGTGGATCCGGTAGCGGGTGCTAAACCAAACGGAGGAGGTTCTTCCCAAACGCGTCCTCAGATGGATCCGGTAGCAGATTCCCGACCGGAGGAGGAAGGTCCCTCCCTAACACGTCCACAGGAGCAGCCGGTAGCAGATTCCCAACAGGAGGAGAGAAGTCCTACCCAAACCCGTATCTAGGACCAGCCGATAGCGGAGTCCCGACCGGAGGAAGGGGGTCCTTCCCAAGTACGTCCCAAGGGACAACCGGATCAGAAGAGGAAGTTAATCCTCACACCTGACGGGGAGGTGGATCCGGAAATCCAGGAGAGCAGTCCTCGGAAGAAAAAAGGTCAGGCCCGGAGGAAGACGACCTCCTTGAACAACCGGAAGGCTCGTTCCATGACGGCAGAAGACG
Organism: Pohlia nutans; assembly: GCA_022496805.1. Classification (NCBI taxonomy): domain Eukaryota; kingdom Viridiplantae; phylum Streptophyta; class Bryopsida; order Bryales; family Mniaceae; genus Pohlia; species Pohlia nutans. The sequence goes on along the minus strand of CM040106.1, from coordinate 2,251,023 downwards.
GAGGGGACAATTGGGAGGAGTCCGGAGACAAGGGAAACCGAGAGCAGGGACCAGCCGAGAAAGAGGAACCAGTCCGGGATGCAAGACCATCCGGAGGGGCACAGGATGAGGACGAGGCCCCGCTCGCGGTGGAGGACATCCTCCTGACGACCCGGGTCATCCTGGACTTGGTCACGGAGAAGTACACTCCTCTGTTCGCCGCACTACGGGTGGTAGGCATCCTCCTCCGGACTGATGACGCGTTGGAATACCCCAATCTAATCCAGAAGCTCCAGAAGAAGCTCCACAGGAGCCGGGAGAAGGTGAGCGAGGCGGCCGTCCTTGTACGGGATCAGCATGAGCAGCTGCACCGGAAGTCGGATTACATGGAGAAGATGGAGGCTCACATTCGGACAAAGGAGCAGCACATCCGAGGGCAGGAGGATACCATCCGGTGCGAAGGAGAGACAAGCCGGCAGTGCATCACGAAGGTGGTGCAGCTATTTCAACCGGGAGGGGAGGTACAGATGAAGGCCCGGTTTTATGATCAGAAGGTAGGCCATGTGGGATTGGAGGGAGCAGCCCGGATGAAGAACGTGGTCCGGGAATACTCACACAAGGTGGAGGCGTTACTAGTGGAGTTGCGGTCGCTGGCGGTGTAGATGACGAGTGAGAGTCCCTCCGCTTCGGAACCGGATGAGGAGGAGACCACCAACCAGGGTGAGAGGGTAGGTTTCGGAGATGGATTGCAGGGTGTGTTCCAAATGTCTGCAGAGGCGCCTCAGGCGGGGGAAATCGACTGGCTGATGAGGATGGGGATCTCAACGCAGGAGCATACCTCCCAGGCCGTGATGGATGTGGAGCCGATCCACATGGTCAGACCCGGAGGAGTCGACCCAGCAGATGTCCTGAATCCGGGAGAAGGCATGGGAGCGATGGGTGCCCAACCGGGCAGTGAAGAAAGACAAGAGGGTGGGCTGGGAGGTCACTCGGACGGTCAACCGGGAGGCGCGGAAGTGAGCGAGCCAACCGTGGAGCAGCACGCGGAGCACGAAGTGCGAGGGGATAGGCCGGCTGATCCGATGGTAGTGGGAAGCCTGGAAGAACAGGAAGAGCAACCAACGGAGGACAAGCAGTTGCCCGGGACCACCAGGGGTCCAAGATTAGTGGTCCGGACTTAGCAGATCCGGCCACTTAGAGTAGGCCTTTTTGAGTAGGTAGATTAGGAGACTTTTTCGTGTACAGACCTTTTAGGATTTTTATGTTAGTGGCGGCTTAGGATAGGAACTGAACCGTCGAAAAAGCTCCCTGGATTTCCGGATCTCGGGAATGTAGGGTCTGAGGATTTCCCAGATCCGGGCGTTTGGGGTTGGCATTTTATCAAGGAATGTTCTTCATTCCTTGGGTCTTTTGTGTATCACTGTTCCGTGTAAATGAGTAGAGGCGCATATTCTTTTCACAACTTTGTGTGTGTGTGTGCGTGTGTGTGTGTTTGCTTGTGTTATTGCCTGGAACAGTGGTTCAATTAGTCCCTTGGTAACCGGATGGATTAGCCGGGCTCTGGTTTAGAGTCAATTAAGAGACCGGGTAGAAGATTTGGAGGAGTTAGGATCGTTTGAATGTGGGGTTTCTTGTGTCTGGTTGCAGGAGATAATTCGGGTTAGTGGCTGAGTGAGCAGGAGGGGGTACTCCGGTTCTCTCAGAACTCCTGGACGGGTACTTTGTTAGAGGTTCTCTCAGAACTCCTGGACGGGTAGTTCGGGTAGTTCGGTAGAGGCATCCGGATAGATCTTGTAATTGCAGGGTACGGGGAAGTCAGAGTAAAACAGGTCGTGAGGAATTCGATCTCTTCCGGACACCCCGGATACTATTCATTCCGATTAGCAAGTCGTTGCAGTATTTTGGAGAGGAGGAAACCGGGTTGCGCTTATGTGACCGGCTGTGGGTTTGGGATAAACCCATAGTTGAAGAGCAATCCGGAAAGTACCCGGATTGGGGAGTTGAGTTTGGAGAACCAGGAAGTGGTGAGTCCCCTGTCACGGAAATCAGTAGGGGAGGGTGTGACTTTAAATCCAGCATCCTTAAAAATGCAAATGGAGAACCCTCTGAGGGAAAACAGAGGTTAAGGGAAAACCGGATTTAGTAGTTAGATTAGACCGGGTGGATTAGGGTTGGTTAAGCATCCAACCCGGACAGAAACTGGATACAACTATAGCCAGATCAGTCAGTAGGGAAGACCCGGTTTTAGTACGGAAAAAGGGAATTAATTGGTGACCGGAAGAGAGCAGTTGCCAATCCAGGTCAGTTTCCAAAAATTTCCCACTTCACAGAGTCTCCGCGGAACGATAACCCGGAAATCACCTCTACGAGCATTCTTGATACAAAAAAGTGCGCTCTAGGGGAGTATCCGATACCACGTGCTACGACACTTCTTATTGCAGAATTTGAGAGACTCAAGAAGTTGCGACAAGAAGCAGCAGACCTAGAGCGCTTCAAGAAGTTGAGAGAGGAAGAGCTAGAGCTTCAAAAAGAGTTGAGGAATGATGGCCAAACCTCTGAGTTGGATGACAACAAATCTAGGTCACAAGGTGTGACACGGGCTGTGATCAAGGTGCCTCAGCCTCCACCACTCTCGCCAATTGACAAAGACAAGGATACATCACCATCAAAGAGGAAGACAAGAAGTGAGATATGAGGATGCAGCAAAGGAGGCAGCAGAATCAGCAAAAAAACGTCGCAAAGGTTCTAGGAACAAATAGGTTGTAGGTTATTGGGTTTGGCTGGAGTGTATCTATGTGGAGATTATGGCTTGGCTACCGTGTGTGTTTAGTATGATTAAGGCTTGCCTACAGTGTGTGCACGTGGAGATTACCTCCATGTGAGGTTAGTGTTTGCCATTGCTTGGGTTATATCTTTCTACTGGGGCCAGCAAAAATTGTAAGGCTTTCAGATTTAATATAATCTACTTTCCACCAATTTCTACCAGTGTTGTACCACCCATGACACAATTTTCAACTTCCACGTACAAATCCTATCATATATAATATTTTGCATCTACTTTTTTGGAGGGATCAAGAGCTAACCTGTTAACTTGAATGGACCTTTAATGGACCGGAAGCTCTCTTTTCATATACAAAATGTACCTTGCGTTATCAAAACTAGACAAATAATAGTACATATTGTACAATAGGGTGACATTCAAATTGGCCGTTTAGTAGTTCCAGGGATAGTGTCCTACACTGCTGCCAACTTTGACACCCTCCCCAAAGCTGAGAAATTTTTATTTTACCATGAAAATTTGGGGACAGCATTATCTTTATGTTGAAAACATGCATACCAAATTTCAAGTCCAGGAGACTTATACAAAAAACCTTATGCAAGATCTACCAACATGGGATAGCTGTGAGAAAAGTGTCACAGCTGCCAACTTTGACACCCTCCCAAGAATTGAGGAAATTTTTTTTGCCCATAAAGTTTTTGGAGCAAAATTTCTTTTATGTTGTTTGCATGTGTGGAAAATTTCAAGTCCAAAAGACCCATACAAAAAATAATATTCCAAATCTACCAACATGTGTAGTTGTGAGAAACAAAGTTGCTTCACAACTTCCAACTTTGACAGCCTCCCTAGGGCTGAGAATTTGTTATTTCAATATGAAATTTTGTCACATGATCTTTATGATGTTGATCACATGTATGCAAATTTTCAAGGCCATAAGATACACAAAAAAATAGTTATTCTATATCTACCAACGTAGTTGTGAAGCAACTTTGTTTCTCACAACTACACATGTTGGTAGATTTGGAATATTATTTTTTGTATGGGTCTTTTGGACTTGAAATTTTCCACACATGCAAACAACATAAAAAAAAAAATTCTCCAAAAATTTCATGGGCAAAAAAAATTTCCTCAATTCTTGGGAGGGTGTCAAAGTTGGCAGCTGTGACACTTTTCTCACAGCTATCCCATGTTAGTAGATCTTGCATAAGTTTTTTTGTATAAGTGTCCTGGATTTGAAATTTGGTATGCATGTTTTCAACATAATGATGATGCTGTCCCCAAATTTTCATGGTAAAATAACAATTTTTCAGCTTTAGGGAGGGTGTCAAAGTTGGCAGCAGTGTAGGACACTATCCCTGGAACTACTAAACGGCCAATTTGAATGTCACCCTATTGTACAAACTAGTACACAAAAATTACAATAACTTACTTGATATTGTTCGTACTTACTTTTCTTTTTTATCGTCATGCCCGAAGTCAGCATCTAGAAAGGCGGGACGTGCGAACTATTTTTGGTGATATATTCATGGAATGCACTGTTCGGGAAGCTTTTTGCTGTAACCAGTCAATGTTCTTTATTTTCCAAAAGCAACTGGTTTTTAAAGATTATTTCCCGTATATTTTGTCTTTGAATACTAAATATAATTATTTTTTAGTCATTTAGTTTGGTGGTTTGCCCTCTATTCTTGAAAATCAACCAGTCATTTCTAGAAATCAACCGGCTGACTTGTAACTGACTGTCAGTTCTTCCCGGGCCCTGATGCAATGCACAGGATGTGTTGTCCCGTAGCAATACATAGTATAGCTTTATCTACCACACTTATAATAGTGACTAAAAATATAATAATAATCCAACTTTATATTATTAGTAGATGAAGCCGCATGTGTCCTACGAATCATGAATTTTTCTATAATTTTGTTAGAAATTTCAAAAGGATGTATGGTTTCTTAAGTGATTGTAAAGAAATTTCATAGCAACTACAAAATGTACTAGAAAATTCAAATGTTTTAACCAAATGTTTCAATGATAATGGAGTTATCCGTAAAGTCACCTTGGATTTGAAGTATCAACAAAGAATTTTGCTTTATTATACTCTTTTTTCCTCTCTCCAAATAGTTAAAGGGTGTGGAAGATCTTGGTGGTTTATTATTATTAGGTGTGTAAGAGGTGTGTAAGAGCTTAGTGGTATTCAAAAGTTTTCAAAGGGTTTTTAGCTCCTTTCCTGGTCATACTTAAATGCGATGGAACTCATTGTTGTTGCCTAATTTTAGTTAAAGCATAACAAGGCAACTTTTTTGTGAAACGTCATTACGACTCTTGTTGTAGTTGGGACCCCATGTAAAATCCTAAAATTCCCTAAAGGTTCTGAATTTAACTTGAAGAGTTGGCATGACCAAGCACATTCATTTGCAAATGGAATTGGATGGAAATCATGTACGTCTACTATGGGATTGAAAAGTTTGCTTCATTCATTTAAACTAGTTGTTTGTCTCATACGATTAGATCTAAATTCTATCCATATGGTACAAGATCTATGATTGCTATTACCGAAAAGATCATGATGGATAAAACATTTGGCCATGAAACTTGTAAATCGTCCAAAAATTGGATGCTCAAGTACTTAGGTGTTTAAAAAATATTCTAGCTCAATTACATTATTTTAAACTTATTATTAAAAAAATAATTTTCATTTTACATTAGTTACAACTTGGTTAGAATTGAAAATTACATTATTGGAATTCATTTCTATATTTATGGTACGATAGAACGTTTTTTTAATTTTGAATCAAATGATATAAAAAACATTAAGTGAATCAGATTATTGCTCAGGACTGCTAAATACAAAGATTATGACTAGGTAGGATATATTATTGGATTTTTTTGTAAACAAAATTAGGAACAGACGGTTGGAATTTGCTGATTACATACGAAATGTATTCTATGCTTAATTAACATAAATATCATATAGAAGCGGTTTTCTTGTATTTGGAATTTAGTAATTATCTGGGCCTCTTTTTAATAAAATGGTATTCCAAAGATTAAATCAACTTCTAGCATCAAATTAGGTAAAATGTTATGAAATTTGCCTGTAGTCCTTTTGAATAGAATTGTACAGAACTTCAAATTAAGTATTATAATATCTAAATTAATTATCTATAATATCTATAATTAATTATTCCATTTTATATTGTTTACGATTTGGTAAGAATAGAGAATAACATTATTAGAATTCAATTCTATACTTATCATACAATATAATGTTTCTTAATTTTGATTCAAATGATTATGACAGAGGGTGAACCAAATTATCTCTCTTGCTAAATATAAAGATTATGAAAATTACATAAATAATATAATTTATTTTTAAATAGAATTAACAAAAACTTTTTTTAAATGGCTAATTCAGATAGGGACTTTGTTATAGGTTTAGTTAAAACAAAGATCCATTGGAAACAATTTCTTGTATTTGGATTTTACTAATTACCTGGGCCACTTTTTAACCTTTGAAGGTCAGATTGGTCATTCCGGTCAGTATTATACATCTGTATTTCATTATATTTGGAATGGTTTTACTCCTCATATGAGTTTCATATCAAAAGTGAAGTTAAAATTCATGTCCACCTAGTCTTAAATACCATTGGATCTCAATTTGGAACTTTCTACTTACAACAAACGTTAATTATACAACAACGTTAACTAAATCCAAATGGTCAATTTTTTCATTTCATCAAATTCTAAATTTACTTTTCATGTATTTTTCAATATTCTAGAAATATTGAATTTATAAGTTTCACAACGTGTAAAAAGAATATTTGGAAATCAATGATTTTATTTAGAGGTTAGAATATTGACATACGCCTGATTACAACATATTTGTTCTTATTAATCTGGTAAAGGCATAAAATTACTACAATTTATCAAGAAAATTTGTCTCAATTATTGAATCTAGAACTTCATATCAACTCCATAAACTTATGTTTGGAAGAAGTAATTGCAAAACTTTTACAAGGCTCTAAATGTCACTATCTTCATTAAAATCCACTAACTAATTTACCAACCACATTCATTGGCCTAACCGGTTGAGGCAGTGGCTAGGACGTTACACATCACATCTTTCAAAGTTGGTGACCGGTGATCACAAGTTGGCTGATGGTGAACTTTAGTTGGTGACCGGTGATAGTGGGTAGCCGTCTTTAACCGGTTGAGGCGGTTTTAGGACGCAAGACATCAAATCTGTAACATCGGAGTAACCGGTGATCACTGGTGGCTGAGACAGTAACGGCTGATGCTGGGTAGTCGTCTCTCACCTTTCTCCCTCGTGCGTCCCTTGATTCACGCGCAGTTGAGCGTTTGCGTTTGCATCGACAACGTTCATGTTCAGTTCTTCACATGTTTTGGTTTGTCGCTGGCTTTCGATGTACAATACGGCCGCTAGCAATGGTTTTTGTGGGGATTGCATCCTTGGAGTTTTCTAGCTTCACATTTGAGTTACAGATGGAGGTGCGGCTGGAGGTGTAGCTAGTTCGGTACTTAGAGGTGGTGTTGGTGTGCCATTTTAGTGAAGTGTAGTTCCGCCCAGGTTTGGGTTTAGGATTTTTTAGTTCGAGCAGGCATAAGATCTGAGCAACAAACGGCTATTGGGTATAATTCAGGTGCATTTTCGTTTAGTTTTGTATATTTTCATTTTTGTTAAAGAGTGCACAAGATTTTCGTTAGTTTGAGTGTGTCTCATTAATTTTTCAATCTCCTGTCTCTGATGTTGTTCAATTCCATGTTATTTTTAACCTAAATCTTTCTATAACTTATTCACAGCTAGTTTGTTGGAGTTCTGAAATGCGGAAGTTGCTATTGTGCAATTTACTATTGTCTTGTCATGAGGAGAGTAGGGTTCAATTGATTTGCTTGTCTATACAATTGAGTTTCAAGAGTTACAATTGTAGTTTTTTTGCAGGGTTTGTATAAGTGAGAGGCTTTATATCTACAAGGAGTGAATTGTACAGTTTGTACAGGTTTGTACTACGGCAGTCAACTTACTGATTCAGATGGAGATTAGCCGGTTCTAGCGTCTTATTGTTGTGTCTCTAAATCTCAATTCTGAGGCTGGGGACTATAGAGAAGCTAGATGTAGCGTCTCATTGTTCTGTTTCTATATCTTTGTCCTGAGGTTGGGGATCATAGTTTAGGCAGGGGTTTTTTTCGGGTGATAGCGTCCTATGGCACAATGTAGCGGCCATGGCACAATGTGATCTTCTCTTGAGCAGATTAGGTTTGATTTGATTACTTGTCTCTACAATGTAGTTTAACCCTGTTACAATTGTAGTTTTTGTGCAGGGTTTGTATAAGTGAGGGACTCTATATCTACAAAGAGTACTTTGAATTGTACAGTTCGTACAAGTTTGTACTCAAAGCGTTTCAGATAGGGATTAGCCGGTTCTAGCATCTTATTGTTGTGTCTCTAAATCTCGATTCTAAGGCTGGGAACCATAGAAAAGCTGGATTTAGCGTCTCATTGTTCTATCTCTAAATCTTTGTCCTGAGGTAAGGGATCATAGTTTAAGCATCGGTTTTTTTTCATGTGAGAGCGTCCTATGGCACAATGTAGCGGCTATGGCACAATGTGCTCTTCTCTTGAGCAGATTAGGGTTTGATTAAGTTACTTGTCTCTACAATGTAGTTCAACCTTGTTACAATTGTAGTTTTTGTGCAGAGTTTGTATTAGATTTAGAATAGGATTAGACTGTGTCATTTTCATTCTCGTCTCTCTGTAGTCTGTATTTTTTTTCAATGCAGTGTTTAAGTTTAATCATATCTTTGAATTACTTGTTGGCAACGATCGTAAGTGAGACTCTATCATTGAATTGGCAACTCGTCATGGGAAGGAAAAGGCTCATTCAAGACTTACACGTCTAGCCATTGCAGCTCAAGAAGAGACAATTAGCAATTCGAGTGAAGAACCGCATAACAAAAAGAGGTGAGAAGCCGATTATGAAGAAGAAAACACCGAAGAGGAGGAAAACAATGATAGCAACGACAGTGACGACAGCGACAAAGAGGTGCAGGAGAAGGACTTACAAGAAAATTGCGAAGACAAGGAGGATGACAACGATGATGACAAAGACGATGGAAGCAAGGAGGAGGGGGCAGGCAACGAGGAGGAGGGGGGAGGCAACAAGGAGGAGGGAGAAGATGGAGACAAGGGATTGGAGTTCGATGAGGAGCTCCCAAAGCTCTCTGATCCTCCACCTTTGCTGCGTAAAGCCTTTTTTACGGAGAAGTACGGTTTCAAAGATGAGGGAGCTAATCCTATGAGGCTAACTAAATGGAAGGGGAAGCCATTTAATGATAAGAAGTGTGTGGCCCTTTTTGGCAAGCCAATGGGTGCTCGTGGGCGGAATGGGTAACCTTGGAGGACATGCAAATCAAAGAGGATTAAGAAGAGGGTTCATGAGCTCATGACGGCTCTCTACCAAAGGGAGGATGTGATGCGTTTTCTTCCTCACAAGATGGCAAGGGGGATTGTTTTGGAGGAGGAGAAGGAGAAGGTGAATTGGGCCGCCTATGGTGCAGCCACTAATGCGACGCAGCGTAAGACACATGCTCGCAACATGGTCAAGCTCGAGAAGGCAAAGGATGGAACTCCTGCACAACAAGGAGTATGGCGGAAGATTCAAGTGGATCTTCGAGAGTATCACTCTGAAATATGCGAAGGGATGGAGAGCTCAATGTGTGGGAAGTTTGCAGATGGAGATGAGGGAGGTTCTAGGACGGAGTACCTAACAAGTTTGTTGGCGTTGGAGAATTTGGAGCTTGAGGCAATGGTAGAGGCAGAGCATGTTGTTGCTCAGAAGAGAGAGACCATGGTTATGGCTTTTGATCAGAATGTAGGCTTGGTAACCATAATGAAAAAGAGGCTCAAGACAGACAAGAAGGATTTAGCAAAAGCAATGTCCGATGGCACGAGGGAGGTTTTGGCTCTGGAAGCAAAAGCTGAAGCATATGCTGATTTGGTCAAGGTCGAGCATAACATGGGGAAGCTGTTGGAAAAATCTGTTGCTACGATGGACAAGGAACTCTCGGCTAAGAGACAGTTCATGGCAATGAAGCGGATGCAGGTGGGGGCAATTCAAGCGGAGCATGCAAACCATGCCCATCTACTTGGCAGCTTGCACACGAGACCTTTGCCACTCGACAGGGGAAGCATGCAGCAGCCAAAGTTCCATAGATATAAGCAACTCCTCCCTTTGTGGTTTTGTATTTCCACATTCAGAGTTCTTCGTACTAGTTGTAAGCACTTGTACCACCCATAGTGTGCTATGGCTGTATTCACCCAAGGCAGAGACTGTTGTGTTCCTCATTGCCTTCAAGTTCAGCCCATTCAATGGATCATGAGTTTTGGATGGAGGGGTATGCGAGGTTAAGGACGTCCGAGTAGTGGAGGCGATGACTGGAAGAATCTGTTCAAGGAGTGTGCATCTGCTACTACTGCGTCCTTGACGAATAGAAGAGAATCCGTTAGAGCACGTCTTACGGCCATCAAAGAAGAAGGTAATGTTGTCAATATGTGTACTAATAAATACACATATTTAATGATCTGTACACCTTAAACAATTCATACGTACAATAGTGCCAAGGATGTATCTATTGCAATGTTAGAATGATTAGTTTGTCGTGCTGGTTGTAGTGTACGTACAATTTATATCGTTTTCAAAATTGGTCTCAATTGATGAGGTAAATACTAAGCTAAGGATTCACGGTGTTTGTATTTTTACATGATGTTCATAGTCTGTACATGGAATTCCGTACTTTGCAATGTAGGTGGTCTTGTTCGTATAGTTCGTAACTTCTATGATAGAAGTGGTCTCAAGTAATGTCGAGTTTGTATTTGTTGATGAAGTAAAGACTAAGCTAAGGTTTCAGAGTGTTTGTATTTGTACATGAAGTTCATAGTGTGTACATGAAATTCTGTACTTTGTAATGCTGGTGGTATTGTTCGTATAGTTAGATCATTCTATGCTAGAAGTAGTCTTAAGTAATGTACAATTTGTATTTGTTGATGAGGTAAACACTAAGCTAAGGTTGCAGAGTTTTGGTATTTGTACAAGTTTCATATACAATCTATACATACAATACCACGAGAATTACAAACTACAGAAGTTCATGTGCACAGAATGAACTTCTAAAGTTTGTAATGCTCGTGGTATTGTTTGTATGGTTTGTATCTTCTTTTCTAGAATTGGTCCAAAGTATTGTACACTTTGTATTTGTCGCTGTAATGAGAAGTGAACTGAAGTTTCTGAGTCTTTGTATTTGTACATGACGCTAATTGTGTGTACATGGGTTTGTATAGTTTAAAATGCTGGTGGTACGGTTCGTATCGTTCTTATTGACTAGTGTACAATTCGTATTTGTGTATACAAAGCTGTACTCTTTTCGTTCTTATTGACTAGTGTCCACTCTAGAGTCAATTGTTTATATGGCTTTATATCAATCACCAACATAACATACAATGTTGAGCTGAACTTTGTGTAGTGCATGGGACCGAGAGCGGGGGAAGCAAAGGTGACGAGCCTATCAAGCTAGAGAAACCTATAGAGCTGCAGTTTAATAATGAAGGTGCTATGGAAGTCCTATAACCTGCTACGATAGTAGAGGTAGGTGGAGGGGCCGATGAGGTAGCACCTTGGGAGGTGGGGGAATCAATGGCCACGGCGGAAGATGCTGTCACGATCAGCACTTTCGGTGGTTTCGGTGATGGTGTAGAGGGAGAAGACAGGCTAGAGATCCATATTCGAGGTGGTGAGGGTGATGACCGAGTGGAGGTAGGAGTCGAGGAAACACTGTCCCAGGGAGAAAACATGCTCTAGGTCGTGCTTTATATCAACAGTGCGGGCAGAGGGAGTGATGAAGGAGACGAGGGGGGAGGCGACATAACAATGGCCACGCCCGAAAACATGCGGGATTTAGGCATAGTTGGTGGAGAGGGTGCTAAAGGAGTAGAGGAGACGGTGGAGGAAGTAGTGGCCCCGGCGGAGAACGTGCTCGAGATGAGCAGTGCCGGCAGAGGGGGTGATGAAGGAGAGGAGGGGGGAGGCGTCATGACAATGGCCACGCTGGAAAACGTGCGGGATTTAGGCACAGCCGGTGGAGAGGATGGTGATGGAGTAGAAAGGAGGGTGGAGGGAGCAGTGGCCCCCGCGGAGAATGTGCTCGAGATCAGCAGTGCTGGCGGAGGGGGTGATGAAAAGGAGGAGGGGGGTGGCGACATAAAACGGGCATTGTTGAAATACGTACGGGTGGTTGACACAGCCGGTGAAGAGGGTGATGGAGTAAAGGGGAGGGTGGAGGAAGCATTGCCCCCGACGAAGAAGGCTGATGAAGGGTTGGAGTAGGGAGTGGAGGAACGACTGTCCTTGGTGGAAGACACGCTAGAGATCAACACTGCAGTTGGAAAGGGCGATGAAGGAGTGGAGCAGGGAGTAGAGGAACAAGTGTCCTTGGTGGAAGAACACGCTAGAGATCAGCACTGCAGTTGGAAAGAGCGATGGAGTGGAGGAACGAGTGACGTTGGTGGATGACACGCTGGAGATCAACACTGCACGTGGAAAGGGCGATGAAGTGGAGCTGGGAGTGGAGGAAGTACTATGCCCTGGGATGAACGTGCTCGAGAACAGCACTGCGGGTGGAAGGGGTGATGACGGGGGTGATGAACAAGTGGAGGGAGTTGAGGAACTGGTGGCCACGCATGTGCCACAAATAGTTGTCCCTTTCGAGGAGCAACTATGACTCCTCCTCGCATTACAACGGCCAATCCCACAGTTAGGATTTGGTCTTTATGCCTTGTTGAATATTGTTTATAGTGTAAAACTCTTATTTTATCTCTAAATGTGTTTTTAGGTATTGAACTTAGAGTATACTTAGTATTATAGTATTGTATTTAGTGTGCAATTTCAGTACACATTGTACAAATTTTGTATTCTACATAGTACTTGTGTGTTGCATAATACTGATGTAATGTTTGTTGTTTTGTGTTACTGGAGGGATACGCCGCGTTGGGGAGAAGAACGCCGGGTGACAGAGGAAGAGAAGTGGACCACGTATAGGGAGGCAATGAAACCACACGTCGAATCTGGGACGCAGTCTAATGATGAACTATTCGATATTTATTTGCCGGTTCAGAGATTTCTCAACTCTCTTCACCCACTTGATGTTGTAGAGTTTTTGGAGGGGCTCCGAAAGGACGCCATTAATAAACACATAAAGTTGTTCTTCAATGCGATGACCTATAGGGTGGGCGACCCCAGCGGCGAAGAAGCAAGAGCAATTCTTGCTGCTGGATTGAATGAAGCACCTGAGGATTCACTACCTGCACATAAGGAGAAGGAAGAAGCTGAGGAGTCACTACCTGCACGTAAGGAGAAGGCGCCTTTGAGAGGTAAGAAGAAGAGTGTGAGAGCTCACTTGACTGCGGAGAAGGATACAGTTGAGGAGGAGAATGTCGAAGAGAAGAATGTGGAAGAGATTCAGCAACCCCCTAACTCAAAGACCGCGAAGAAGCGGAAGAGTAAGGAGGTGGAGGTTCAAGAGGAGGTACCAAAGCAGCGGAAGAGTAAAAGAGTACGAGTTGAAGGCTAAGACAAGGACTCTGGATCTGGTGCAAAAGAAGAGGAGAACATTGGCCGCAAGAAGAAGAAGGGAAAGCAACAGGAGGTGGAGGTTCAAGAAGTGGTACCAAAGAAGCAGAAGGGTAAAGGAGCACAAGTCGAAGACCAAGATGAAGACCCGCGCTCTGGTGCTACTGAAAAGGAGGACATTGGCCGCGAGAAGAAGAAAGGAAAGCGCAAAAAGAAGCTTTCCAAACCGAAAGTGAGTAAGGCTGGCCCAAACCTCCATTGTCCCTCCATTGATGCCATGGGCCCCATGAGTGTTGCAGCGGTTTCCTAGTTGGTCGAGGAGGCCGTTGCAACTACTGACCAATTTTGATTTTTTGTAATATTTAAGGCCTCAGGATCTTAGATTGTGAGCTAGGAGCTTACACAGTTTTGAGCTTTCCATATCGCTGTTTTGGTTTGATCCATGCGATTTGTCCAAGGGATGGGAACGCGTTCCAGTGTCAGTATGTGAACCAAGTTTGGAATCCCATGCTTTGGAAGAATTTGGTTACATTGCCGAATGCAAGGATTCCATACTTTCGTGTAAGCAGTTCAGTAAGGTGAAAATGGCTTTGCCGGAGTCTTGCGTTGCTTGCTATGGGTGCAATCTTGGAGAGGGAAGCGGTTGTGGTGGGCCAACACTTGTATATAAACCGTATATTAGAGGAAGTCGTCTACGAAAATCTCTTTTTTACCAACCTGTAAGTGTTGCCTAATTCTCTAGTTTGGGCGTTATTACTTAATACTTTTATATTCTGTTATCTTTTGTGTATTAACTTGTATTTTAAGTACTTGGTTGTACTTGTTGTAGTGATTCTAACAATGCTTCAGTATGTTGTTTGTTGGTAAGGGCTCGACAGAGGAATTTGTATATTGCGGTAAGGCATGTTCCCCCGAGCAATTTTATGCCTGCCCTGGTCATACAACCAGGGTTTTTCTACAAGAGTGCAATGGCGATTACAACTGCAGTCGGTATTGTCGGAACCGGGTAGTCCGGCGGGGTTTATACATTCCCTTTCAAGTTTTTTGGTCTGGATCAAAGGGATGGGGAGTGCGCACAACGTGCCCTATCCGGAAAGGGAGTTTTGTGTTTGAATTTGCAAGGGAGATTGTTACAAATGCGGAGCTCATGAAACAAAGGGCTTCTGGCAAGCTAGGAAAATTGGAGGCATTTACGCTAGCACTTGATGCCGATTGGAAATCTGAGCAAGAGGTGGACACTTACGTAGCATTGTGCATAGATGGCACCAATTTCTCCAACGTCTCGAGGTTTCTAAACCATAGGTTTGAGTGCTGTGTATGAATTGTATCCCCTTTGCTGCTTTATCCATTCAACTCCTTTTATCCCCTTGCTTCTACACATAGATGTTGCAGAATTCTTTAATCCACTACAACGAAGTTCATGTATCTTTGTGTTTCTTATTACATGTGGTTGTTTGTTGCTTAGATGCAAGGATGCCAATCTTATTGATGTGCCGGTGCGAGTTAGCAACAACAGTGGTGGAGATTACCGTGTAGCCTACTTTGCACGAGTTGATATTCCAGCACTGAAAGAATTAACTTGGGATTATGGATGTAGTTTTAAAAGACGATGAGCAAATACTGTAGATGCCGTATTTCCTTTCTATTGTAAGTGTAGTAGCACTCACTGCCGTGACGTCCTAACGGAAGATACTCCCATTCCTCCTCGCATAGTCAATCTTCTCACAAAGTATCTTCTTGATGAGTTTCAGAAGGTTGAGTAGTTAAGTATGTAGCCTCGGGTTCATCTTGTTTGTTTCTAATAAGCATGGTACAGAGCATGACACTTGACACATCCATATAGAAACTGATTCCTAAAGGACCACAACTCCCGCACTGCACAAACTTGGCTACTCTCATTAACTTTGTACTAATCTAGTACTTTATGTACAGGAATTGTACATTATATATACTAATATTGTATTCAATGTATAATTTTGGTACACTATACTTCTATCAAAGTTAAATTGTGCTTCAAGTTGGTTAACTATTTGAACCTTAGTACTAATTCAGCCATTGTTAACCCCTAAAGGAGGTTGCAGTTGAGACACAGATGGTGGTCTTCTTCAGAAGCTAATTTTCTGTTTAGATTCACTGCAGAGTGTAGAAGAGGGAGCTCAAATTGTAATGTGAAAACAATATGTCCATAATTTCCAAGAAATTTATAAGTGAGAGGAGGTGTCATGTGCGGTGAATGTGGAATACATACTGCAACGGTATAGTGCGGAGTATATCAGGACGTCCCACGGAAAATCCCACGGGGCGCTATGATGCGTCACAGGGAGTCCCTAGGTCACCTTGGTTTTAAGTGATAAGTTCTGTTGCTTGATTGGTGAAGGTTGGGTTCTGTGGTGGGGGGCAATGGTGGAATGAATTGAGGTTGTTGAGGGGAGTAACCAATTTGAGGGGTGCGGCAAGCTAAAACTTTCTCCAAAAGTGGAATAGGGAGTGTGGAGAAGGTAGTGGTGAGCTGTGTGAGGGTCATGTTGGGGGAGTGAATAGCATATTCATGGAGTTTTTGATGTATGCTGTTTGGTATATGGGAGAGTGTGGAGTGGTCTTTAAGAAAATTGTCAAGGAGGTTGGAAGGGCCATAATACTTGTGAATGGCAGAGGGGAGGCAAAGGAGGTCCTTCATGAGGGAGTGGAAGTTACTACTGGCCATGGGGTTAATGTGTGAAAGGGAGGCAAGTCATGGACTGCGGGCAGGGGGATACGAGCATCTGCACCCTTAGTCGCCAAAATAGAGTCAGTTGCAAACAGTCCGAGACAATAAGAAATTACATTTGCATAGGAGTCACTTGTACAACAAAGAGTTGCACATACATGAGGTACAGTTGTAGTTTAGTTTCTAATACTATAGTCCACACAAAACGAGAAGACCCTGACACCAAGACACTAGTGAGTCCTCTGAAATGTAGCAGCCTCGAAACTAAATGAAAAAATCTACAGCTCAATATACATGAAGCAAGTCAAGGTTGCGGTATTTAGGAGCTCTCTAAAGAACATTGAGAACTACGGACCACGAGTACGTAAAAGGTCGACAGAAGTATGAAACTCCAAGTCCAAGAATCCCAGCCCTGCAAATCATCCACAAAAAAAAAAACGCCAAACGCTGTTATGCTCCGAGTCCTCCTAGTCTGTGCTGTCCTACTCGGAGTCATCCGGCTCCGATTCCGTTCACTCCGAGTCAGTCGAAGGCGGCAACACCGAAGGGAGGATCCCACCGTGCCAGGTGAAGAAGGTGTGTACGTAGCAGAAGGGTTCACGGGGGCTTGAACTGGGCACACGCCAGGATCCTAATGTCGTAGCACGTGATACCGGATACTTAACTGGAGCGCACTTTTTTGTATTAAGAATGCTCGTAAAGGTGATTTCCAGGTTATTGATCCGCGGAGACTGTGTGAAGTGGGAAGTTTCCGGAAACTGGTCCGGATTGGTGACTCCTCTCTTCCGATCATCAATTAACTTCCTCTTTCCGTACTAAACCGGATCTTCCCCCTATCCTCCAAAATACTACAATGACTTGTTCACCGGAATGGACAGTATCTGTCGAACCTCGTTTTATTCAAAAACGGGCAGTTAGGGTTTTAAAGGCAGTAAGGGGTAGCCTCAGCCGCCATAAATAGGAGAAGTAACGTCCATGATGGCCTTTTTATTAATTTGGAGAGAGTAGTGCTCTCACGCGCGCATAAGTGTTTGCTACGAAACTAGGAATGGCGGCGGATCGGGCAGGAAACTGGATAGGAAACCGGATATCGGGGGGACGGGCCCCTGACGAACCCGGCCACGATTCGGGATTTGAAATGGGCCGCCTTAAATTGGGCGGCTCACTATTCATTCCTCCCCGGTTCCTCCAGCCCTCATCGCGCACCCTGTTTTGTATTTCCGGATAGAATTAGGGTTCCCAGTGTGTTTTCGGAGGGAGAGAATAGTGAGCGCTGGGAAATTGAAGAGAGTGAGCGCATGGGGAGAGGAAGCAGTGTGAGATTGGAGTTAGAGAAGGGTGAGCACCCGGAGAGTGAGCGCTTGGAAATTAGGCGAAGTTCACGGTAGGGAGGGAGTGCGCACTGAGGGAGTGAGCCGCGAGGGCTCTAAGAAGTTAGGCGCGATTTTCGGAAGAGAGAGAGAGCGCACTCGGAGAGAGAGACGCACAATTTAAGGAGGAGGAGAGAGGTGCATCCGGAGGCAGCGGCTATGGCGCGCAGGGAGTTAGTCTCCAAAATCCCGAAGAAGAGAGTGATTCCGACCATCCCACTGCACTCGGGAGACTTTGGGGAATGGGTCACGGATCTCACGACCATCAGTTGCATAGGGCTCTTTTGAAGGGTGTGGGATGTGCAGGACGCAAAGATGTTGGCGGAAATTGAAGGCGGAGCTATGGTGCCAGCCTTCCGGTCAAGCTACATCCGGGCAAAGTACAAGCATTGGACCCAGGAGCACTGGCGCTACACATACGGCTTCTCGGAGACGGACCAGGACTTGGAACCGGGCAAGAAGGGAGACTCGGAGTGGGTGAAGGAGCGCTTTAGCTTCCTCTCGAATCACGACGGATTCAAGGTCGCGGATTGCTTGAATCCTCAGGAACAGCGTCTTTTGGAGTATGTAGTGCCCATCCTAGACCCGGAGAAGCCCACCACCCTTACGGTCACGCTGGCGAAGGGCATCTTATTCGCATTGCATTACCCGAAGAGGATCAACTTGGGATTCTTGGTGCACAGGAATGCCAGACGGATGGCAAAGAGTCCCAGGAGTAAGAAGGGTTGCGCTCTTGCCCTTTTCCTCTATCACCTGTACGAGGAGCACAGATGCATCTCGGAACAGGAGAAGAAGAGGTTGGAGATTCTTTTGATTCCGGGAGAGAGAAGTCCGGCCAAGCGGAAGGCAGCACATTCGGGAGGAGAAGCAGGGAACCGGCCAAGGCCTGCACCCCAACCAAAGGAGAGGGAAATGGCCCACCTGGTGGGAAGAGAGCGGCCAAAGACGCCCCAACCGGACAGGGGAAGCATCCGGGAAGAACGCCGGAAGGAGAAGGAAGATCTGGTGCGGGAACAACCGGGTGGCGTCACGGCCATTCCGGAGGAGGGAAGGAAGAAGAAGGAGGACCCGAAGAGTGGCCGACCGGGTGGAGCAAGACCTCGACAGGAGGTGAGGTCAAAACAGAGGGAAGACCCGGAAGGAGACCAATTGGAGGAGGAATCACCGCAACCGGAGCTGAGGAGAAAGAAGAAGGAAGATCTGGCGGCAGGTCCCAAACCAGATGAGGGAGGCCCTTCCCAAGTACGCCCCCGGGAGTAGCAGAAGCGGAAAAGGAACCTAATCCTCGGGCCCGACGGGGAGGAACATCCGGACATCCGGGAGATTACTCCCCTCAAGAAAAAGGGTCAGGGCCGGAAGACGACCACTCCGGTGAACAACCGGAGAGCTCGTCCCACGGAAGAGGACGATGGAGAGGATGACGAGGAGGAATTTGGAGACAAGGGAGACCAAGGGCAGGAGCCAGCCCGGGAAGCAGGACCATCCGGGGAGGCACAAGAGGAGGTCCCTATTCTCGCGGTTGAAGACATCCTCCTGGTAGCCCTGGATTTGATGGAGGAGAGGTACACTCCTCTATTCACTGCGATGAGGGAGGTGGGAAACCTCCTCTGGAGCAAGGATGTGTTGGAGTACCCGAGGCTGATTAGGAAGCTCCTAAAGAAGGTCAACCGGGTCTGGGAACAGGTGAGCCAGGCGGTCCTCCTTGCGCTGGAGCAGAAGGAAGAGCTGCGCAAGAAGAAGGAGTACATTCCGAAGATGGAGGCCCATATCCGGAAACAGGAGCAACAAATCTAGAAGCAAGAGGCGCTCATCAAACGCGTGGAGGAGACTAGCCGGACCGCATCATGAAGGTTATCACGTTATTCCAACCGAAAGGGGAGGTGCAGACCAAGGCCTGGCTGTACGACTCTAAGATCACCCAACCGGGATTGGAAGGGGCAGCCCGGGTAAAGAACATTGTACGGGATTACGCGGCCAAGGTGGAGGAGGCATTGGTGGAGTTCCAGGCGCTTGCGGAACAAGTGATCGCGGAGGCCCCTCCGTCCCTGAATCGGATGTGGTGGAGTCCAACAAACGGGGCAAGAGGATAGGATCCGGGGATGGGTTGCAGGGGACTTTCCGGTTGTCTGCAGATGCACCTCGGGCGGGGGATTTAGACAGGCTGCTGAGGACCGGGAGTTCAACTTAGAAGTAGACTTTCCGGCCAGTGGAAGAGGTGGAGCCGATTCAGGTAGTCACCCCCGGAGAGGCAAGTCCGGCGGAATTCCTAAATCTGGGGTAAGACATGGGTAAGATGGGTGCCGAACAAAGCAATGACGAACGACCACAGGGTGGACCAGGAGGTAACCCGGACGGTCAACCGGGCGTTGCGCAAGGGGGCAAACTGAACGTGGAGCAGTAGGCGGAGCGTGGGCAGCATGGGAGCGAACCGGCAGTTCCAAATCATGTGGTGAACCTGGAGAATCAGGAGGGGCAGCAAGTGGACGCAGCTCCCGGGGATTCAGGCAATCGCCCACTTTGAATCCGTCGTGATCCGAGAGGAAGCTGAAACACTTCTTCACCCACTCCGAGTCGCCTTTGTTGCCCGGCTCTACGTCCTAGTTCGTCTCCGGGAAGCCATATGTGATGCGCTAGTGCTCCCGGGTCCAATTCTCGTACTTCGCCCGGATGTAGCTCGACCGGAAGGCTGGCGCCATAGCTCCGCCCTCAATCTCCGCCAACATCTTTGTGTCCTGCACATCCCACACCCTGCGAAAGAGCCCTATCCATCCTATGGTCGTGAGGTCCGTGCCCAAGTCCTCAAAATCTCCCGACTGTTGTGGAATGGCCGGAAGTACTCTCCTCTCCGGGAATTTGGAGCCAAACTCCCTACGCGCCATAGCCGCTGTCTCCGGATACACCTCTCTCCTACTCTGTAAGTTGCGCGCCTCTCTCTCCGGGTGTTCTCTCTCTCTCTTCCGTGATGTGCGCCTAACTTTCTAGAGACTTCGTGTCTCAGTCCCTGGGTGCGCAAACCCTCCCTTCAGTGAACTCCGCCTAATTTCCTAGCCCTAACTCTCCTCAATTTCCGAGCGCTCTCTGTTCTATCCCTCCGAACACACACTGGGAACCCTAACACTATCTGGAAACACAAAACAGGGTGCGCGAGGAGGGCTGGAGGAACCGGGGAGGAATGAATAGTGAGCCGCCCAATTTAAAGCGGTTTAATTCAAATTCTGGATCGTGGCCGGGTCGGTCAGGGGCCCGTCCCCCGATTCCCGGTTTCCTATCCGGTTTCTTGCCGGGTCCGACGCCATTCCTAGTTCAGTTGCAAACATTTAAGCGCGCGTGAGAGCAACACTCTCTCCAAATTAATAAAAAGGCCATCATGGACGCTACTTCTCCTATTTATGGCGGCTGGGGCTATCCCTTACTTCCCTACAAACCCTTAGAGCTCGTTTTTGAATAAAGCGAGGTTCGACCATTCCCCTTTTTCAAATGTGAGCGTCCCCGCGAACACGGGTCTTGTAAGGATTACCCCGGGGAAGAACCTCTTCATGGAGTTTTGCTTGCGGGTTCGGAATCTACGTCAGATCCAGGATCCACGTCAGATCCAAGATCCACTTCAGATCCGGATTCCGGATCGTACTTCTTGACTCGGGAGGTATTTACCCGGGTATCCATGCATTTTCCCTTTAAATCCTCTAATTGTAGTGATCCATTAGGGAAAACCTCCGTGACATTGTAGGGCCCTAACCAACGAGTATGCAACTTACCCGGAAACTCTTTATGGCAACTGTCGTATAGTAATACCAACCCTCCATTCGGGATCCTATGGTCTTCCGGTAGCCTCCCATCATAGGTCTCTTTCCGGTTGGCCTGAATCCAACGATTTCTTTCGAGTGCTTCAGCCCGTCCTTCTTCCAAATCCTCAAGGGCGTGCAACCGGGGTGCAGAATCTTCTACCTGGGTTCCCAACCGGGCTGCCATAATCCGGTAGGTCTCCACTGTCAGCTCAATTCCGTGCATTGCTTCTTGGCCAAAAACTAAAAAGTAATGCGTCTTCCTGGTTGTTGTCTTCTCGGAAGTGTTGTAGGCATGAATGGCCGACGCTAGTTTCGAGTCCCAGTCCGTTTTGTGCGCGGAAACCATCTTATTCAAAATCTTCCCCACAATTCCGTTTGATCTTTCCGTAAGACCATTTGCTTTTGGGTTGTAGTGTGTGGTCTTTTGGTGCTTAATGGCGTACTTGGTCGTGATGTCCACTATGACATCATTCAAAAAGTGCTTTCCCCGGTCGTTCACCAGCTCCAAAGGATATCTGAAACGCATCATAGTTTCTTCAAATAGAAATCCGGCTGCAATCCGGGCGTCATTCTTCCAGGTCGCCCGGGCTTACACCTACTTGGTCGCATAATCTGTGGCCAAGATGATGTACCTCATCCTTCCAGAACTGATTGGCGTGATCGGTCCTACAAAATCAATGCCCCACTTATCAAAAGGGGCCAATAGTACGATGGGGGTTAGTGGCCAATGATTCCGGAATCTGGGCGCTCCGGTTCTCTGGCACTGATCACAACTCTGGATGAACTTCCACACATCCCGGATGATAAATGGCCACCAGTACCCGGCACTTTTAATCCGGTTTACTGTAGTCATGGTGGCCAAGTGTCTTCCAGAATCGCCAGCGTGAAGGGCTTGCATTACTTCCTTTCGTTCACCCGCTTCGCGACAACGCCTGATCTTATCATCCGTGCCCATCTAAAACAAGACTCCAGAAACCATTTTGAAAGTGGCCACCCATGCTGAAACACACTCTTTTCCTCCCAGATCATCGCCTCCGGATACTTCCTCGTTGTGAGGTAGTCAATGACATCGTTGAACTCGGAAGGTGGCTGGTTTCCTACCTGAAACACCCCCACTTCCGGAAGTATCCTTTCTTCCGGAACTCGTCCAGAAAGTTAGAGGAAATGTCCTCTACTGCCGCTAATCCCCGCATCCGGGAAAGGTAATCCACATTCGAATTAGACTTTCTGGATTTCACCACCACCTCGTAGTTAAACTCGTGCAGTAATAGTATCAACCAGGCAATCCTCCCGGAAAGATCCGGTTTATTTGCAAGGTATTTCAAGGAATCATGATCCGTATGAAAAATTACCTTATACCCGAGCAAATAATGCCGGAACTTCTTGCAGGAATACACCACTGCTAAAGTCTCCCTCTCAGTGGTCGTGTAATTGCGTTCCGCAGAGCTCATCTGCCGGCTCGCGTAGTAAACCGGATTCTCCCTCTTCTCGTCATCGAATTGCCATAGGATAGCTCCCTGGCACCATCCAGATGCGTCGATGGTCACGTGGAATTCCTTTGTCCAACCGGAGGAGACAGGATCCGTGCTCACACCAATTGTTTCTTCAAGTCTTCAAACGCAGCTTGTCTCTCGACCGTCCACCGGAATTCCTCCGCCTTCTTCAGTAACTCAGTTAGCAGCATTGCTCTCCGGGCGTAACCATCAATGAATCTCCGGTAGTACCCTACACATCCCAAAAATCTTCTAACCTCCTGGACATTCCGAGGAGCCAGTAGAGCGAGAATCACAACTACTGTATCAATATCGACTTGTAGCCCCTTCCCACTGACTACATGGCCCAAAAGCAATCTGGATTCCATTCCAAAGAAGCACTTCCCAGGATGCAATTTTAAGTTAGTCTCCCGGCGCCTTTGGAATGTCTTCCGGAGATGCTCCAGATGCTCTTTCCAGTTTCCAAATACGGCAAAATCATCAAGAAAGACTTCCAAAAAATTACGTAGGAAATCTTTAATGATTTCTATCATTAGCTGTTGGAAAGTTCCCGGGGCATTACATAGCCCAATAGGGCATCCTGTTGAATGCGAACA
Source organism: Pohlia nutans (assembly GCA_022496805.1). Taxonomy (NCBI): domain Eukaryota; kingdom Viridiplantae; phylum Streptophyta; class Bryopsida; order Bryales; family Mniaceae; genus Pohlia; species Pohlia nutans. The sequence goes on along the minus strand of CM040106.1, from coordinate 2,227,682 downwards.
TTCCCCACTCAGTGGTGACGTCGTCTTCAATAAGGCGTTCTCCCGGATGGACACTTGGTTGTATCCGGAAAACCCGTCCAAGAAACTGTACAATTCCTGTCCTGCCACGTGGTCCAAGATGATATCCGTGAAGGGCAGCGGAAAGTAGTCCTTCTTCGTGGCTGCATTGAGCTTCCGGAAGTCCTGGAAAACCCGGATCTTCACCTTCCCGTCTGCTTCGGTTTTCTTGGGCACCACCACTATGGGTGAAACCCATTTCGAGTTGTTAACCGGGTAGATGAATTCGCCCTCCAGCAACCGGTCAATCTCCTCCTTCACCATCAGGGAATACCTCGGGTTGAGCCGGTATTGCCTTTGCCTAACACGGGTGGCTCCTTCCACCAAGTCTATCTGATGTTCACCCAATTCAACTGGGATTCCCTCAGATCAGTGGCGGCCCAAGCAAACACATCCGCGTAAGTGGCTAGCAGCAATTCGTACTCTTTCTTCTCCACCGGACTCATGGTTTTGCCTATGAAAAACTTCTTTCCGGTCTCCACTTCGAACTCCCCAAAGTCCTTAGGGGAGACCACTCCTTTCACCTTTTTCGGTTCTTGCTCTTCCGAGTATATACGTGCTTGGCTCCACGACACCAGATCTGACCCTGTCATCCGGGCTGGCTGCCCAATCGGGTCAGAAATTTGTCGTCTCACCCATTTCTCAGAGATGGATACGCAAGATTCTCCCAAAGAGCGATCCTCTACCTCCGGAATGCTCGTTTGGATGGTTTCCGGAAAGACAGCAGCACCCTCTTCCTCGACCCCGACCGGAAACTCAAAATCCTTTTCCATTTGACTAGCAAATTCCTCCACGAGGTAGCTTGTCTGCACATCCGAGTCTTCCGGATCTCACTTATCCGTGGTGTAGCCATCCGTCTCACTAGTCTCTCCCTCATGTGTGAGATGACGCTAAGGAATCCGGAACGGGGGTCTGCCCACCCGGAACTCCTTCTCTCCCCTGTCCACCACGATTTTAGCTAGATATAACTATGGACGTCCGAGTAACATCCGGAAAGGTCTCCCGGCTTCCACTCGGATGATCACATAGTTGAGCAGGTAGGTGTGGACACCAATCCGGGAAGGTACTTAGGACAGTGGCCCCACTGGTTCTACCCGGGATTGGTCTGCCATCCGGAGAGCCAATTAGGTATCCTCTAGGGAGGTGTATCCCAAATCAAAAGCCGTATCCTCCAACATGAGGTTGACTCTAGATCCTCCATCTACCGAAACATGATGGACATTGCACCCGTCTACTTCCACGTTACTGCCCATAATCGAGGTCCCAAAAATTCTTTTGTGAACGTGCCACTGCGAATGTATGCCTGCAGATATGACTGGAGTATTTTTAGAAATTTTTGTTGTCCGCTATGACTGGGTTGATGACTGAAATTGGTATTAGTCATCAGGTCACTTTATACCTGTTTTTAGTTATAAACCCCAGTCATATTTCGACTCCTCTCCTAGTAGTAAATACTCACCTCATTACTTGCATACTTATCTTTGGTTGGGATTTATTGGGCGTCGTCAATTGAGACAGATCCTGTCAACACGCAGAGCCGGATTGGAGAAAATTTGTGGACGAAACAGCCCGAAAACAAGCAGAAATTGACAATGAATGGCCAAAGGAACATCTTGACCAATCGTGGGAGTGGATTCAACTTGGCGACCACGCACCCAGGATTTCCACGGACATTGCGTCACCATGAGAAAGTGTATGGACACACTCTTGCAGTTCGTCCATTCCACGGAGCAGGCCAAGGACAACATGGAAGAAGCAATCAATGAGTGAGAGATCCAAGCTCAGGAAATCGAAGCTGCCAAAGAAGCAGCAAAAAAAGACCGTGGATGCGGCTTGAGTTGAGCATCGCCTGCAACTAGATGAAGCCGAGCAAAACCTGGCGAACTTGTGCAACCAAGTCGCTAATTTGGAGCTCGAATTGACCCGCAACAAGGAGAGGGGCGTCGCACTCGCCAAGGAGAATTCCATGGTTAAAGCGGAAGTCAAAACCTTAGAGCAGCAGAACGAGCAATATTTGGCGAGATGCAAGGACTTGGCAACAGAACATGATTTCGCACGTGAAGGACAGTCTTCGCAACCTGTGACGACCATGGTGTCCGAGGAAGTCGCATGTCTGGAAGCAGAATGTGCGAAGATAGAGAATGCAAGGGCGACTTTTGAGGCCAAAAATGATGGCTGGGTACGTGAAGAAGTGCGCGTCATGGTCACCAATGTACATGAACTCCTTAGAGACAAGCCCAACACCATGGCACATCCATCCCATGAGTTGATTGACCGCTGCTATAACGATGCCATTGAGAGTATGGGCGTGCAGGAATCGAACTATGACAAGGAGGATGAAGACATGCCATTGCTGCAGATCTTGCTACCTGGAAGTGAGGCACAAGTAGGAACCCGGGAAGATACACCCCCAAGCATACTACCACCACCAACCAATCTGCTTCTTTTACATGTATTGCACGTTTGTAAATCTCTTTTGTAAATCTCATTTGTAAATCTCCAAGCCCCAAGAATACCAAGGTCACCACTGTATCTTTGCCCAACACAAAGAGGAATCCACGGGATCCCACGGCAACCAAGGCGTGAAAGAGGAACTCACAGCAACCCACGGGAACCAAGGCTCAGGAGACAAACCCACGTGAACCAAGGTCTCAAAGTTAAAACAAAAATGTAAAACCCAAAAGGGAGGTCATGGTGTTATGACTAAAATTAGATTCTAAACCATTTAAAACTATTTTTGGAAAGTCACCGCGTGGTAAAAACTATTTTAGGGGTGTAAAACCTAAATTTAGACGACTTTTATCTAATAAATCCCAATCTAGTAAATGAATTGTTAGAAATTTACAACGTAAATGTGAATTTTTTGCTCTCTGCTCTCCGCTCCACGCTCTGAGCTTGCATACGTGCTTTCCCCGGTATGTTAGCTACCAAAGTGGAGAAGTAGAGGAGAATTCAATAGGATTGTACTTAAAAATTGCTCGCTTATCACAAACCAGGGAGAATGTCAGCTAATCAGAATGCAAGAATACAAACAAAAGACTTATTCGGTAAACACAGAAATTGAGGAGGGTACTTTGGACAAAGGAATCATGTATCTTGGAAAATGTGGTATGCCAATGAGTTTTGTTGCATTGCTTTTATACAACAGTACAACCAGATCTGACAGTAAGGTCAGATTGGTAAAAATTTGTTTCCTAGATCTACTTGCTACAGTAACTTGGAAAATTACCCGCGTAAAATTCAGACAGGTAGACCTACCGGTAGCTCCTAATTTACGGTTAACAATTGCATCCGATGATTTGAATTTCATAAGGTCCTTTGCAGCTAGAATTGTTGAGGGCTTGTACATTCAAATTTTGACAATTGATGTGATTAAATCAACTTTTTTACAAATTAAGCAATGTAGCTTGTATTATTGCCATTATTAAGATGCTTTGTACATTTCACTTGCTATCTCCACTAATTAAATAAAATCACCACATCTCTATGAAATGTTGTTTGTCAAGTCACATGTCTAGCCCCATGCTAGTGATCACTCACTATCTACTCCACATGGATTCTTTCTGTCATGTAGTTGTCTCAAGTACTCCATTTGTTGTTCAGACTATGATCATGTTGAAGAACTTTCTGATTTCGGGTTATTTGATAATTTGATCAAATCCACCTATTGGCTGCAAACCAATATTTTCCTAAGTTGTTGTCTTTGTCTTTGTATTTGGAGTCTTCCACTTGGAGTTTAGGACTTTTAGAGTGTAGAGCTTAGAATTTTGGAGTTTATGGGTGTTAAGTGAATATTCTTCGAATATTCCCTTAGGCTAAGAATAGGCTAGTCTATACCCGATACATATAGACCCGGCAGGCAATACCCAGTAGTACAGGCTGGTAGAGGCTGGTCGACCCGACTGACTTGGTCGACCAGGTCTAACACTACTGTCAGACCAGTCTCCTATATGTACTTTCCCTCGCTTTGAGAGAGGTGTTGCTATACATTTTGTACATCTTCTTTACAAGCAGCCTTAGTTGTACTTCTTTCTTGTCTTAAACTTCTGTGTGTGTTCTAGTATGCTAGTCTACTGTGGCAGAAGTGCTTTTTTCTGCTTTTGTATTGCATATTGTGTTTGAGTCGTGGCTAGTTGCAGTAGTCCGTAAGTTGTGCAGGAGTCGACTTGCAAACATACTAGTGTTACTCCTAGTCGACAAGGCATTCTTCTTCATTGAAAACTCTCTTACTAATCCTCTCAATCTCTACTTGCTAGTCTAAAGTTGAGTGTTATTGCGAGAAGTAGCTCATTAGCTTGTAAGGTTGGTTCATAGAGAACGACCTTAACATTTGGCGACCACGCAAAGTTCAGCTCAAAAACTAGCCTTTTTGTTGGTCTAGTTAGTAGTCGGTCCTATCGACTATCGCTAGGCACTATACGTCCCTCAGAAACCGCAGTCATCTGCTTCCTACACAAACATCATAGTTCTGAGCAAAATACAGAGCACGGCTATTCGTAAAACGCCTTAGAGATCATTGTGTGTGATAGTCGGCCAGGGTAGTTAACAGTCGATAATTCTGCTGACCAGGAATCTGTAAGAGCAGGGTGTGGAAAAGGTTTACGGTGCCTAAGAGTAACCGACTAAATCCACACAAATGGCTAGCCAAGCATATCTCACAGCACGACCTCTACCTGCCAGATCCAGATCTACATCTCGGATCCGGATCTAGATCGAGATTGGAAAACCGCCACGTCACCATTATGATTGGACCACGTACACGAACTACCGGCTCTCCCTTGCTTCTTAAATTGACTACCGATTAGCTCTCTAACCCCCATTTCTATTGGGAATGGCGATGCTTGCAGTTGGAGACCATTCCACCTGTAGTAGTACGCGATACTACCACGGAAATGGATCCCCGACCGACATACAATATTCAGCGGCAAATCGCATCATCGACCTCTACCCAACCTTTCCTACAACAATACATGGAATTCACACAAGGAATGATGGATACCTCGGAAGGTACCATTTTTCACGAAACTTCCGTACCAATGGGAAGAGGCATCCCGACTCTCCCGACCTAACCCCTGGCTATACTACCGACTATGCATACCACGGCTCATCAGTTCACCCGCTGAAGTGTGGCGTTCTAGGCGATGTCCAACCCGCTTTCTCAGCGTAGGGTTCTAGACGACCCACTCGACTTACCGGAACGACCCTCTAGTGCGTATCAGAGACTAGTACGGTACACTACCGACCTTGGCATCATTTCTCATCAACGTCAGATAGAGATCAATGAATCAATTAAGTCGTAGCCGGTAAGAATTAGTCTCCTACCTTACAGGTCTTTTATCAAACCATGCCCTGGCTTCCGAGCAACACCACCCGGAATCCCAACCAGGTCGACAGGACCAGTTACCTACATTTCACCAGGAACCCAGTTCTCCTGGTCAAATGCATAGTTGACCAGGGATACCTAGAAACGACAACTAGTACCCGACTAGCCTGGAAGACTTTGAGACTGACCTAGTCGATAGGATCAGAGAGATCTTTAATTCTAACCAAGGAGGCGACCCGGTAGTAGCTCGACCCACTTTGCCGATTATTTGTACTCATACTCATGAGCCAAATATTCTAAACTTAGAAGAGTTGAGGGTAGCCCAAACTACAACTCCCCAAGTGTCGACACCCAAGACTAGCTTACCACCTAGTTACAAAAACTAGCCTGCAATAGACATGTTCATTACTGAGTCCAATAGCCAACCATCGTTCTCACAGGCCTATACAAGGCCTCTACCATGGAACAATTACAATCCACCGATAGCTTGCCAGCCTTCGGCTCTACCAACCGTCAATGAGTACGAACCCACACTACCCATGTGTGCATCTTCTGGTCCCTACGGTCACTACACTCAGCAGTGCGCGATGTCCAATTTCCGGTCAATGGCACACTCGGTACCTACAGCCCTGATCCAGCCGCTGATTTCCTACTCAACAGTAGTAGTCCCAACTCAAACGACTGCTCAAAAACCGGTAGCTATACCTACCTACAAGAAAGGTAAGTATGCCATTACTCATTACCAATGGTGAAACCGATGCTGCTATTACTATAGCGTTATTTGGAAACTCAGTAGTCGACGCCGCCAACTACAACTGGTTTTTGACACAACGAACGTCTTACCCGCAACAAGATTTAAGTAGCATTCTTGATGCCTTCAAACACGCTACCAGGATATCGACAATGACGACCAGGCCTACCTACGTTTCTGAAGTATGAAACAGGATGCCAAAGAGTTGGTTGACGATTACTATGAGCGCATGATAAAACTCACTAGCCAACTTGAGGTCATTTCGGCTGATAATTTCCTACTAAGCAATTTTTGAGCTGGATTCTTGAAGTATTTGCAGGTAGCCACAATCAGACTACCCTGATTGACAATTGCTCAGGCCAATAGGTCGGCCAAGCTAGCACAAAGTGGACTACCCAAAGAACTGGACTTGACCGCTACTATCGATCCAGCCAAGAACACCAAGGGAGTATTCAACAACCGATGCAAGAAGACCGGCCATCCCGAACAGGATTTTTGGCTCAACCCGGAGAGCGAGATTGGCAAAAGGCGTGCAGCAGCAAATGCGACAGTCCCGGTAGCGGTAGCCACACAAGCATCGACTGCATGTGAATCTAGGGTCGACCGCCCCGGGATTGCACACCACGACAGATATTCCCCTATCCTCTTTGCAAAACCCTGGACCATCCGACACACATGTGTTCCATGCTCAAGGATCCAAAGGTGGTCAAATTCTTTAGTCAACAGATTGTGAACAAGCCCAACACGTCTTCAGTCATCATCAAAGAACTACCGAGCACTACAGTTGGTATCCTAACGATCGCAATAATTACCAGAAGCTAGTCGACCCTAGAGATGTCAACTCCTGACAAAACCACGGAGACGACTGACTGGACTACCCAGGAACTACTACGTGATCAAATGATGCACGAAGTTCGTCAAGTCCAAGCCGAGTTGGAAAAAACGACTTCGTCTAAAGACCCAAAGTCCACTGAGGACTCACCCTCACTCGAGTGGGACATGGATGCATTACTGCAGCAAACAATTACCCTTTGAGACGACCCAGCCAAACCGATTTTGGCCTCGGTCGAGCAGGACAACATTGCATTTGACACCGTGTAGCAACAAATCCTCGACCAACTGCAAGACTGCAAATCACACGTGTCCGTCCAAGACTTACTACAGGTATCACTGACCCTCAACACATTTGTACAGGACCGTCTAACTCATCCCAGACTAGAATTGACTCCAGAGTCACTATCCTCGACTAAAGAGGACGTGACGATAGCTGCTGCGGCAGTTATCGACAAAGAGATGCCGGTAATCTCGGTCTCAGTCGGCAAAAACATGGTGGAAAAAGTACTGATTGATGGCGAATCCGGAATCAAGGTGATCACCAAAGACGAACGCCGGCGACTAGGACTTTCCAAGCCCTCTCTCGCGCCGTTCAACCTCAAGATAGCCAACAACACCATAGCACGGCCCAAAGGATTGCTACGGGATGTCAAAATTCATATTCATGGCATCCCCCACATCCTCACTCTTATTGTCATCGACTGCTCGACACTCAAGTCTGACTACCGGTTGCTACTCGGTCGATTCTGGCTAGCTTAGACACGCCAGAGTCATACACGATTGGGGCAACAACGAGGTGCAGATTATAGGCAACGACACCGTCAAGACCGTCTAGATCAATCGACAATTAGGGTACAAGGCGGTTACACCACATGCGCTCATCTCTTACATTTTTGCCAAAGGCATCATCAATGAAGAGGAGGAAATCTTGATTGCCTCCGACCCGACCCTTCACACAGTGGGCACAATTGACTGGAATTTCCTTGCTACTGCTGAGTCGACACCTGACTCGACTAAAACAGACCCGACTGCTGCGGCTACAACGATTGAGTAGTAGGGTATTCAGCGTACGCCTGGAACAATGTTGGTAGACGAGACACCAATACAAGACAAGCTAAGATTCATGGACATTGCCCATTGGAATCACAACAAGGAGGATTAACTCGACCATATCAATGTCAATACCCCTACCGACCCCAAGATGTTGAAGCTGAACGCCAATATGAGCCCTAGTCTGAGAGCCTACGGAGTATCCTGTTTCAAGGAATTTATAGACATCTTTGCTTTCTCTTCCAAAGATTTGCGAGGCATATTGGAACACATAGCGACTCATCAGATCGAGCTTGACCCGACCATTTCCCCTAGCTACTAGGCAGGCTACCGCATGAACACAAACCATGCGCAAGCCGTGAAGGATGACTTAGAATGGCTCTTAAAGATAGGGTTCATAGCGTTAGTTGACCAGGCTACATGGCTATCACCAATAGTCCTCGTTCCCAAAAAAAAAGGGAAACTGCGCATATGAATCGATTTCCGTCGACTCAATGCTGCAACTAAGAAATATCCGTACTCCCTCCCGTTCACGCACGAGGTACTCGACGCGGTCATAGGCTATGAAGCCTCTTCCTCCAGGGACTGTTTCTCAGGCTTCCTCCACATTCTGATCCACCCGGCCAACCAACCTAAAACAGCTTCCATTACCGAATGGGGCGCGATTACGAAATGGGGCGCATATGTATGGGTCGTTATGCCGTTGGGATTGAAGAACGCCCCGCCTACCTAGCAGCGCATTGTCAACCTGATCTTCAAAGACTACCTAGGCGACTTCATGAATTTGTTCCTAAACGATTTTAGTGTCGACATCGACTCCCACCTACCAAAGCTCCGACTAGTCTTCCACAAATGTCGACAGTACGGAGTAAGCCTCAACCCAGAAAAATGTATCTTCTATGTTCCTTCTGGTGTGATTTGAGGCTACATTGTTGGTCGGTAAGGCAAGTTTCTGGATCCAAAGAAGATCCAAGCCCTAGTCGACATCCAACCCCAAAAGGACGTGAAAGCAATTCAGACGTTCAACGGACTAGCCCAGTTCAACTGATGCTTCATCAAAAATTATGCAGCCATTATGGAGCCCATCACCAAGCTAACCAGGAAAGGCAAACCGTTCGACTCGGCGGCTGCTTGCGAGGCAGCCTATCAGATCATTAAAGATTGATACCAGAGTGCACCGATTTTGATTGGAGTCGACTGGTCCCTCGACTTCCACATACACACAGATGCATCGGACATATATAGCAGTCGGGGCAATGTTGGCACAGAACCTGACCGGCAACATCGACCAACCAATAGCCTATGCTTCCCAACTACTCAACAAAGCACAGAAGTTCTACACAACAACCGAGAAGGAAGCCCTCGCGATAGTTTATGCCATCAATAAATTTTGACATTACTTCCTAGGTAACAAATTTGTATTCTACGTCAACCACTTAGCACTCCAGTACTTGATTAACAAACCCTAGGTATTGGGTCGACTGGCACGTTGGCTACTACTTTTTCTTGAAATCGACTTCACTGTGGTTTATAGACCAAGAAAAACGCATGGAGCAGCCGACGCATTATCGAGGAATGAAGGTGTAGAGCCAGCCATAGGCATATTTGACTAGGCAATCGACGCCCAGCTGTTTTCTACCGAGCTCGACTGGCTACACCTGATAGTCCACTACCTGACTACCGGGACCTTTCCAGCCCACGTGACAAAAGGGGTTTGCAAGCGAATAGCTCACAAGCCCATTCCGTACCAAGTACTCGACGGCCAACTTTACCGACTCGACAAGGACTACCAACTACGACAAGTCCTAACCGGCAGCCAGCCTACCACAATCCTCCAAGAATTACACAAATTCAATGCTGGAGGCCATTTTTACACGTCATCACTGTGAGAAAAATACTAGACGCAGGCTACTTGTAGCCGACTCTGCACCAAGACACTGTTTGGTACTACCGGTCGTGCCACGAATGCCAGATGACAGGAACCCTACCCAAGACAGTCTCCTCCAAGCTCGTCATTGAACTATCTGCCAAACCTTTCATGAAATGGGGACTCGACTTCATCGGCCCAGTCAAGAAGACCCGACATACAGCTTGTCGATTTAATTTGGTAACTACCGGCTATGCCACCAAATGGGTCGAGGCTAGAGCACTTCGAGGAAACACCGTCAAAGAAACCGCACAGTTCCTTTACGAGGCAATCCTCACAAGGTTTGAATGCCCACTCCACCTAGTCAGCGACCAAGGTGGCCATTTCATCAATAGCACGCTCCACACCCTCACCGAGCATTTTTTACTCCGGCATACGACATCCACGACATACTACCCACAAGGCAACGGCCAGGCAGAGTCAACCAACAAGATTATAGTCAGAATGCTCCAGAAACTAATCAACAAGAATCGGACCGAGTGGGAATTACAGCTCCACACGGTCTTTTTCGCGTACTGGACAACATACAAGGTCGTCACGGGTCACACCCTCTCCAATTAGTTTATGGTCTTACACCATTCATGCCTATCGAGTATATCATCCCGTCCCAATGGTCGAAAGCGACTACCAACTTCACTCCCCGACGAGTACTAGCAGCCCGCGTATCCGACCTCGAGAAATTAGACGAGACCCAACTAGTAGCGACCACCCAACATGGCGCACAGCAGTGGAACCAAGCAAAGTGGGCCCAAACTCAAGGCCAATTGACTCTATACAACGTAGGCGACTACATCCTATGGCACCCAAAAGGTACAAATGTCCATGCCGGTAAACTCCGTAGCAAATGGTTCGGCCCGTATCGCGTACAGTATGCCCTTCCCCACAAAATTATCTTGCTAGTCAGCCTTCAGCACGTTGACCCCGACCCGATAGTTGTCAATGTGAACAAACTTAAATCCTACCGAGTCCTAGACCATAATTGCCCTGCAGATTTTTCTAGTCCACTCATTAGTAAATCAAAGATCAAGGCCACACTAGAACAAAATGAAGATGAGCCAAGCCGACAATAGGCAATCCCTGTAGCCTTAGTCACAGTCGGTCGACTCAAATGGTCGACCCGACTAGTCAACCCGACTGGTCAAACCCTTAAACCGCCGTCATGGGGGCCGCTCTCACCTGTCCCATCTATTTTGAATTTGAAATCCATAGGGCAGGTATTTAGCACTGTAGCCGCGACCCTTCTTCCCCCTCTTGCATCTTTGCCATTTCCCTTGGTTTCTCCTCCCCACAACCGCTATTCCGCAGCCATCGCCTTGTGCATTCTTAGCAAGCGTTTTAGGAAGCCGCGAGTAGAAGGACAACGTAGAGTAGTCAAGAGAGCTCGTAGCCCGACTGTGCGAGCAGTGGTCGAGGGTCGAGACAGTAGTAAACGACCGCACACATCACCACTATAGCCGACAGAGAGCAAGGCAACTTCGAGGAGAGTACGGCCGTTTTCTTTTTTTCTTTGTCTGCAAATTCCTTGTCGACCGATCGATGTCTAAAAGGAAGTCGACCGACCGCGGTCCGCGGCGTCTTTGGACGTCCACACTACTGGCTTACGAGATCTCGATTTGCAAAAAGCAAGGGCTCTACAAAACCCTAGCTTTTTAGGCGATGCACCCGGTTCGCGAATGGCGGGAGTACGCAATCAACAACCCGACTGAGGCGCAATTTATCAAATCGATTGGCGTCTCACAGTTCGTCGCACTCGATTGGGACAACCTCAGACATGCACCACACATGGAGCTGATCGAGGAGTTTGTTAACGCTGTGGACGTTGACATCAAAACCAAGAAGATTGAGTCCCGCGTACGAACTCAATTAGTCACCATCAACCCAACTGTCGTCCACCAAGTATTGAAGCTCCCATTCAACATCTGTATGGAACCAATTCCGCCAAAGGAGTACCCACCAAGTCGACTGGAGGAGTATACAGCCGCCGGCAAGACTGCCAAAGGTTTCAGCATCTGCCATTGCAAACCCGAACATCACAAGCGACTGACGGCGTTCATTCAAGGCTTCGGGTAAAGACGCAAGACGACCTACATCAGCTGTGAACCATCGAAACGGTTCACCTTAGTGGTAAACTAGTAGTTCTATAGTTTTGATGTGTATGGAATTTTTAATTAAATTTCAAGCAAAAATCCTGCAAAATTAATTGAAAAATATTGATAATAATTTTGATGAATCCAACTATACAGAGGTTATCTTCATGTTGACATTTACAACTTTGGTTTATACATCAACTCCATATTCGTTTTTCATCAACCATGTTAGAACAAATTTTAAATAATAGTGTTCAATTGTGACGTTAAAGGGTAAACAGAAAAACAAAAACAAAAACAAACACATAAATTTAAATTTAGAGTTCATATCAAATTTCAACTTTCAAATTATATAATAAAGTATTCTTGATAGCATTTGGAGGCCCCTCCAAAATTATCAACAACTCTTCATCGCAAGAAATTTATTGCAGTTACTACAGAATTTAATAGGCTTACAAAATTGACTTGCTTGAAAGTGATGCGAAGTTGTATGACAAAGTTTGAAGGCTTGGAATTTGTTATTCATCCAATTTTTGAGATGCTAGGACATTTATGGGTTGAAAATGATAGAATCACATTTAGGGGTATTAAATTGATAGAATTATCTTCATTAGTATTGATGAACCCTTTGACGTGCCTGCGTCTCTATTCTAGATGTTGTATGAACTCTGACGCATCACTTCACTATATACGGTGATGTTTTTCATCCATCCAAAATTCTCTTGATTCCTGTACTAGTAAGTACCATTTGTACGATATGGATCTTCAAAATAAGATAATGTGAATTTCTGAAGAATTACAAAACAAGTCTCTCAAGTGGTTTCTGTCGACTTTCAATCTTAGTTCAGAAAGTGAGACCTTACACATGATTTTCCATTATAAGTATAATCAAATCATGGAGACCATACCATCTTGTAGTGCGTGTTATTCCAATTTCATTAAAATATTTTTCAAATTTTGTTTGTTTGTTGGGGATTTTTAATTTAACTTCAAGCAAAAACCTTGCAAAATTAATTGAAACATATAAATAATAAGTTTGATGTATCCAACAGTACATATGTTATGTTCATGTTGACATTTACAACTTTGCTTTGTACACCATCTCTATTTTAGTTTTTTATCAACCATTTAAGAACAAATTTTTGAAAGTGGTGTTCAATTGGAACATTAAAGGGACAAACACAAAAAAAAGAGGAAAAAACAAAATAAAAAAATGGAAAAGGGCGGGCATTTGCTGCCCACACTTACCTTCCTGTTCACCTCTTCCCCCCTCTTAGATGGAGCTAGGAATGGAGCTCGCCTTCCACATTCGCTCTGCATGCATTTTGAGCTCCCCCTCGGCATATTTTGTGTTTCCTCCGTCGTGTTGTGAATCCTTCGTCGTCGTCATCGTGTGTTTCCTCCTGCGTTTGTATCCTCCGTGTTTAGGTATCAACTTCGTTGCTTCTCTTCCATCCTGTCGCTCAACCTCTTTCTAATGTGATTTTTGTGTGATTATTGAGCTAGATTCTGTGTGCATGTTGTAGCACGTGATACCGGATACTCCCCTAGAACGCACGTTTTCATATAAAGAAGGCTCATAGAGGTGATTTCCGGGTTATCGTTCCGCGGAGACTCTGTGAAGTGGGAGGTTTCCGGAGATTAGTTTGGGCTGGTGGTTTTCTCTCCTTATATCACCAGCTAACCCTTCCTCTTTCCGTACTAAACCGGATCCTTTACTACTCACTGATCTGGTGGTGGCTAGATCCGGATCCTTCCAGATTGGAAGTTCATCCAACCTTGCTCTGCCCGGTCTATCCTAGCAACTTAACCCGGTTTATTTTAGCCTCAGTTTTCCCTCAGAGGGTTCTCCATTTGCATTTAGTGGTGGAGGATTTAAAGACACACCCTTCCCTACTAATTTCAGTGATGGGAACTTCACTACTTTCCGGTTACCCTATCTCAACTCCTCAATCCAGGTACTTTCCGTACTGCACTTCAACTGCAGATTTCTCCCAAACCCACAGCAGGTCACACAAGCGCAACCCGGTTTCTCCCTTCTGTCAAAATACTACAACGATTTGCTAACCGAGGTAAAGACTATCCAAGGTGTCCGGAATCGGTTGGGTTCCTAACGGTCTATTTTACTCTGGCTATTTCGTACCCTTCTATTACACGATCTACCGAGGTGCTGGCACCTCAACCGGACTACCCGTCCAGGAGTTCTAAGAGGACCGGAGTACCCCCTCCTATCCACTGTGCCATTAACCCGGAATATCCCCTGCAACCCGGCATAGAAAATCCCACATTCAAACAACCTCTAACTTCCCCAAAGCCTATATTCGGTCTCTTAATCGAAGCTACTCCAGAACCCGGTCAATCCTTCCAATTACCAAAGGAAAAATTAGACCACTATCTCAAGCAACAGATTACACACACACACACAGCTTGTAGAAAAAGTGCGACTATGATCATTTACAAGGGAACAGTGGTACACAAAAGATCCAAGGAATGAAGAACATTCTTTGATAAGAAGAAAATCCAAACGCCCGGATTCGGGAAATCCTCGGATCCTAAAAACCCAGGATTCGGAAATCTGGGGAGCTCTCCCCACGGTTCAGTTCCTATCCTAAACTGCCTCTAGCACTTGAAATCCTAAAAGGCCTATTCACAAAAAGAGATCTTCCGTACCTACTCAAAAGCTTCCTACTAAGCCGGATCCACCAAATCCGGATCCTAACCACCCAACGGATCTTCTGAGCCGCTACTCCTTCGTTTCATCCTCTCTGCCTTCTTCCTCTTGCTGATCCTCCTGTTGCTCCTCCTGCTCTGGAACACCCGGTTCGCTCACTAGCTCACCGCGTTCCTCCTGTTGTTCACCTTCCGGTTCGCCTCCTTGCGCACCATCCGGTTGACCGTCCGGGTCACCTCCTAATCCACCCTCTGGTCTTCCCTCCTCACCGTGTTGGGTACCCGTCTCCACCATCCCCTCCTCGGGATTGAGGAAGCCTGCTTAACTTGCCTCTCCTTGGTCTGCTGCGTGAGCTGGCTCCACATTCTCCATGGGTCGGGAAGCCTGTTCCGGAGTGGAGCTCCCGGCTCCTAACATCCAAACTAAATCCCCTGCCTGGGACGCATCTACTGACAACCAAAAGGTCTCCAGTAGCTCGCTTTCGGACAGAGGAACTCTCCCTCCCCTGTTGCTGGTTTCTCCCACTTCCAGTTCGGGTACGGATGGGCACCTTGCGAGTACTTGTGCCGCCAGTGCCCGGAATCCCACCAGCGCCTCCTCCACTTTGGCAGCGTACTCCTTCACAATGTTCTTCACCCGCGCTGCTCCTTCTACCCCCGGATGGGTCACCTTCTCATCGTACTGCCTTGCCTTGGTCTGTACTCCTCCATCCGGTTGGAACAACCAAGCCACTTGCTTGAGGCTAGTCCAATCGTGTTGCTCCATTTTCTGGACGGTCTTCCTCTTCCAGTTGAGCTTGTTCTTCTGCTCCAGCATGAGCAGGGTCGCCTTGGCCGACTCCTTGTGAGTCTGGTCCACCTCCCGTCTGATCTTCTTGACCCTTTCCTGTTGAAGTAGGATGATTGCGTGGGCTGAAGTTGCTCATAGCCATGCGCATTAGCTAGAGTAGATGATGCGAATGAGCTAGACTTGCAACTAGAGAAGTGGTACTAGTTAGAAGTAATGAGAATTGGGTCTCCCAAGTGATATGGGCTGATCCTAGTGTACTAGGAGTGGAGTATGGGCTGATGTCCCATATGGTTTGCCAAGGGGACTCCCTTGGGTGTGCTACTTAAGAGGGCCAGCCCATGAGTAAAGATCATCTCTTTCCTATGCATTCCAAGTGTTTGTGTGAGGCTTTGGCATTCTAATCTAACCTTCAATAGGTTATGGGCCCACTCATGTGCTTTGCGTGAGTGTAAGATTAGATTGCTCATTGTGTGGAGGTCGTGCGTCGGAGCGCTGATTTTGGGGTATTGGAGCGCTGATTTGGAGCTTTGGAGGGCTGAATTCGAGCTTTGGTGGGCTGATTTCGACATTGGGAGGTATTACAATCTTCCTACCTTTGATCTACGTGTTGGAGGGCTGAATTCGCACTTTGGAGCATTCAATTGGTGATTCGGAGCTTTTGGAGCACTTTGGAGCACTTTTGGAGTTTATACACGTCTACAAGGGCTGAATTGGAGCTTTGGAGCTTATTTGTGCTTGTTGGAGTATATTGGAGCTGATTGGAGCTTATTGGAGCTTATTGGAACTTATTGGAGCCTATTGGTTCAATTTGTGCTCAATTTGTGCACTTGTATTGTTGCAAGGCACTTTTATGCTTTGAGGCTCTTGGGGTGAGTCTACAATCTGATTTTGGTATTGCAATTCTTGCACAAGGGTTTGGAATGTGAGTTATGCCCTTGGAGTGCTCAAAATTAGAGTTTGGGTTAGTGAAAGCACAACGGGGCTGATTTGATGAATTTCAATGCAATTAGGACTTGAAGGGGCTGAATTTGCATTGATTGAGAGTCCTTGGAAGGCACAAGGGTGTGAATAGGGTGCATTACATGTTGTGAAGCACAAGGGTGCTGATTTGAGTGGATTTGAGCCAACGAGTGCGCAATTCTCCTAGTTAGGGTGTTGTGGTATGATCTTGTGCAAATTCACTAAGAACCATCACGATTGAGTGTTGTGAGGTTGATGTGTAGCACAAAGGTGCTGATTTAGTGTTTGGAATTAGTTTGGAGGCATTAGAAGCACATACGTGTGCAATTTGCTTCACAAATCACAAAATTGTCAAAAAAAATCATAAAAACAATTTTTCTTAGCTTTCTAGGGGCTGAATTTTGTGAGCGTACGTCCTTCAATCAAGGATATGGCTACATTTGAGGGTGAAGGTGCTAAGGTTGTAGACAAGTTTGATGGCGTCAACTTCCACTTGTGGAAATTCAAGATGGAAATGGTCATGGCCGAAAAAGAATTGTGGGAGATAGTTGAGGGTAGTGAGGAACCGCCTTCGTCCGACGCCGAGGCTAGGGTACGAACTGCGTACACTCGACGAGAGAAAAAGGCCTTTGCGATTTTGGCTCTTAATCTTTCTGATTCCCAGCTTTCTCATATTCGGTCGTGCAAGACTCCCGCCGAGGCATGGGCCAAGCTTTGCAATATTCATGAGGCAAAGAGCTTGGTCAATATCTTGTTTTTGAGGCGCAAGTTTTTCACCATCAAGATGGAAGAAAACGACGACATGTTGGCGCACATCAACAAAGTCAAGGCTCTTGCGGATCAGCTCAACGGCGCAGACGTCAACATTACCGACGGTGATATCGTTATGACGCTCCTCGAGAGTTTGCCGCCGTCGTACAAGTATCTTATCGTTGCTATGGAGAGTAGGCCCATTAGCGAGCTCACTCTTGATTATGTGACATTACGGTTGTTGCATGAACTCTCGCGGCGCAAAGAGAACGAGACTCGTGGCGATAGCGCGGCGCTTATGGCGAAGCAATCCAAGAGCGGTGCCAGTGGGAGCTCTACAGACAAGGTATGCTACTATTGCGGTAAGAAGGGCCACTTGGCAAAATTTTGCTACAAACGCAAGAGAGAGGAAAGTGCCAACAATACAAAGGTCAACGATGCAGGTGATGAGTACGCATTTATGACTAGCGTCTCTTCTTGTAGTGATGACGGGGACGAGTATGCAATGATGGCAAGTGACGTGTCATGCAATGGTAGTGTGATCGATTGGATTGTTGATTCGGGAGCCTCGAGTCACATGGCGCCCATTAGGACTTGTTTCCAATCATATCACGTCATATCTCCAAAGAATGTCATTTTGGGTGATGATACGGTTCTTCAAGCCGTGGGTAAAGGATCCATCGTCGTAGACACCGAGGTGAAGGGTCGTGTGAAGACAATTACCATCCATGATGTCCTCCACGTTCCCAAGTTAAAGGCAAATCTTTTATCGGTGCGACATTTGGTGATGAAGCATTTGCGAGTGGAATTTAGCGACCAAGGGTGTTTTGTGTTGTCTCCAAGTCGTGAGGAGGTGGCCATTATACACGAAGTCAACGGCTTGTACCAAATCAAGTTTTCCAAGATGCACGCGGCGGAATCGGCAACGTTGGTGCAATCGAGTTCAAACGAGGACAAGTTGGCGTTGTGGCATCGTCGTCTCGGGCATTTGAATGTCAAGAGTGTGAAAGCACTCCGTGGAATGGTAAGTGGCATGGATCTTGCACAATCACACGTCGCACCTAGTTCATTCACATGTGAGGGTTGTATTGAAGGCAAGCAACAACGCTCACCGTTTCCAGTTGATGGGGCAACTCGTGCAACCAAGGTTCTTGAGATTGTGCATTCCGACGTGTGTGGTCCAATGAAGACCACGTCTATGGGGGGTTGCAAGTATTTTGTGACGTTCATTGATGATTTTTCGAGGAAGATATGGTTGTATCCGATCAAAGCAAAGAGCGAGTGTTTTGAGAAGTTCAAAGAGTTCAAGGCGTTGGTTGAGAAGCAATCCGAGCACAAGATCAAGGTGTTTCGATCGGATAATGGCGGCGAGTTCTTGTCCAACCAATTTGGAGAGTTATTGAAGAAAGAAGGCATTGCTAGACAAACCACAACGCCATATACACCACAACAAAACGGAGTTGCAGAGTGTGCAAATCGAACAATTGTGGAAATGGCAAGGAGTATGTTGCATGCACAAAATTTGGGTTTGGACCTTTGGGCGGAAGCGGTGGTGACTGCAGTGTACACACGCAACCGATGCCCGACGAGTGCGGTTCAAAACATGACACCAGAGCAAGCGTGGAGTGGGAGGCCACCCCGCGTGGAGCACATGCGCACATTTGGATGCATCGCATTTGCAAAGGTACCCGATTCTCAAAGAACCAAACTTGAGGCCAAGGCAACAAAATGTGTGTTTCTTGGATATTGTGAAGGTACCAAGGCGTACAGGCTCATGTCGCTCGAGACCAAGAAGATCATTCGAGCTCGTGATGTGACATTTTGCGAGAATTCCAAGGTTGAAGACAATTTGGACGATGGTCCAAGTGGGAGAAGTGGCGATAAACCAGCGATTGTGGACCAATATTCCAAATCTCCAGTTATTGATATTGTTGATGAAGACGAAGATGACGAAGATGGTGGTGATGAGGAACATATTGAGGAGCGACCTTTGAAGACGAAGAATGGCGAGAAAAAGGCACAAGCAACGGCGGTTGAAGACAATGCATCCTCGAGCGATCGTCGTTATCCAGAGAGAAATCGTAGACCACTTGGCGAGTGGTGGAAGAATCATATTCTCCCTCAAGGTGAGGAGGAGCATGCAAACGTTGCACTTTTAGATGCTCCATTGACGATTCGTGAAGCGTTGAGTTGTGATGATGCAAACAAGTGGGAGCAAGCCATGCAAGAGGAGTACAAATCGTTGATGGACAATGGCACTTGGGAATTGACTCCCCTCCCCAAGAATCGCAACGCTATCGGTTGTAAGTGGGTATTTCGTGCAAAGAGAGATGCAACGGGTGATGTGGTTCGTTATAAGGCAAGATTGGTGGCAAAGGGCTTTTCACAAATCGAAGGTGTTGATTTTCATGAGACCTTTGCACCGGTAGCGAAATTCACCACTATTCGATGCATTTTGGCCATCGGGGCTGCCATGGATTTGGAAATGCATCAAATGGATGTGAAGACGGCGTTCTTGAATGGCGAGTTGGAGGAGGACATCTACATGGTGCAACCCGAAGGATTTGTGCAACGAGGTAATGAGAACCTTGTTTGCAAGTTGAACAAGTCATTGTATGGGTTGAAGCAATCTCCACGCGCATGGTATCAAAAGATTGACACGTTTCTTGTTCATATCGGGTTCACAAGGAGCATCGCTGATCACAGCTTGTATTTCATGCAAAAGGGGCAACATGTGGTCATCGTGATCATATATGTGGATGATTTGATCATCCTTGCAAGTTGTATGAGCTCTTTGAAGGCATTGAAGGCAATGCTTGAGAACGAGTACGAGATGAGTGATTTGGGTGAGTTGCACTTTTGTTTAGGAGTTGAGTTTGTGCGAGATAGAGCAACACGCACCATAACAATGAATCAAAGCAAGTATGTTATGGATGTGCTCAAACGCTTTGGCATGGAGGATTGCAAACCGGTTGGCACTCCATTGGATGTGAATTCCAAACTCGTGAAACTCACCGATGAGGAGTATGCATTAGAGGCTCAATCTATGGTGGATGTGCCATACAAGCAAGCTGTAGGGTCATTGATGTATGCTATGATTGCAACAAGGCCAGACCTTGCGTATCCAATCAGCGTTGTGAGTCAATACATGGCAAGACCGGGTTCAAGTCATTGGGTTGCGGTCAAGAGGATCATGCGGTACTTGAAAGGCACAAGTGATGCGAGGTTGTGTCTTGGAGGTGACAACATTGTGTTGAGTGGGTATTGTGATGCGGATTATGCGGGTGATACCAATGATCGTAGATCGACCACGGGGTACATGTTCAAAGTTGGATCGGGGGCCGTTTCATGGAATAGCAAGCGCCAACAAACCACGGCCACGTCAACGGTTGAGGCAGAGTACATGGCGACGAGCCACGGTACGAAGGAGGCCATTTGGTTGAGGCAACTAATGGCGGATGTGAGATGCACTCAAGAGGAGGCTACAACAATCATGTGTGACAACCAAGGGAGTATGTCATTGGCAAAGAATCCAACGCATCACTCACGTACAAAGCACATTGATGTGCAATATCACTTCATTCGAGAGAAGTTAGAGATGAAGGTGATAGAGTTGAAGTATTGTCCAACGGAGCACATGGTGGCGGACGTGCTCACAAAGGCTCTTGCGAGAGATCGACATCAAAGACTAGTGGTGGCATTTGGGCTCGAAGGCTTTGGCTATTTGCAAAGTGGGAGTGTTGAAGTAGGATGATTGCGTGGGCTGAAGTTGCTCATAGCCATGCGCATTAGCTAGAGTAGATGATGCGAATGAGCTAGACTTGCAACTAGAGAAGTGGTACTAGTTAGAAGTAATGAGAATTGGGTCTCCCAAGTGATATGGGCTGATCCTAGTGTACTAGGAGTGGAGTATGGGCTGATGTCCCATATGGTTTGCCAAGGGGACTCCCTTGGGTGTGCTACTTAAGAGGGGCAGCCCATGAGTAAAGATCATCTCTTTCCTATGCATTCCAAGTGTTTGTGTGAGGCTTTGGCATTCTAATCTAACCTTCAATATTTCCGGGTACTCTTCCACCTTTTTGCACTTGAGGACGTTCCCGACTCCCCTCATTGCCGTGTGCAGTAGAGTGTACCTCTCTTCGACCATTTCCATGGCTGTCCGGATGGGAAAGAGCATGACATCCGTTGGTTCTGCGAGGACCGACGTGCTCTCCTATGCCTCCTTGTTTGGCCTTGCTTCCCGGGTTGGTTCTTCCCTCCGAGCTGGCTCTTCCTCCCGGTCTTCTCCCTCTTCGGATTCCTCCTCCTCAGAGTCTTCCTCTCCCTCTTCCGGTTCCGACTTCCGCTTCCGCTTCGCCTTCTCCTTCACAGTCTTCTTTCGGCTGCTTGGACCACTTCCTCGGTAGGACGGACACCTCGGCCGTTCACTCGGGTCGTCTTCATCCGGTTCTAAGCCTGCTTCCGGGGTGAGATAACTTCTTGGATCTCAGAGTCCTCTCCCCCTCCATTACTCCGGATGCCTTGCTTCCTCTTCTGCTGGTGCTGTCCCCAAGTGCACGTTCGGGAGGGGCCACCCTCATCCGGTTGCGAACCTCCTATTGGATCCTATCTCCTCTTCCGTCGCTCCTTCGGCTGCGTGCTTGCACCTCCCGGTTGGCCTCTTACCGGGTCTTCCTTCTTCCTCCGGCGCTCCTCAGGCTGGGTCCTGGCGCCACCCGGTTCCTCTCGTCCCGGGTCCTTCCTTCTCTTTCGGCGTTCCTCCGGTTGAATTCCTCTGGCACTGACCGGTTGGGACGCCTCCGGCCTCTCCGGATCGCGCCGATCGCCCTGCTCGCACTCGTCATCTTCTGCGTCCTCGATTACTTCCTTGTCCGGTTTCCTTCTCCCTTCCGGACGAGGCGCGCGCGCTCTAGCTGGGCTCCGGTCTACTCGAACCGGCCGCTTCTCCAATTTCACCTTCTTCCTATCCAAGAGGCATCCGTGCTTGTCATACAGATGGTAAAGAAATGGAGCAATGGCGCAACCTTTTGTACCTCCGATTTTTGAAGCCTCCCAGTCGATAATCTCGTGCACCAAAATGCCCTACCCGATTGTCTTCTTGTAATGCAGCGCGGAGTAGATGCCCTTCGCCAATTTGATGGTGATGGTGGTGGGCTTATCCAGGCTGAAAATGGGCACCAGAAATTGAAGAAGACGCTTCTCCCGGGGCATCTTGCAATGCTCCACCTTTTACCCGTCCTTCTCCGAGAGCCGGGTGAACCGGTCTTTCACCCAACCCAATTCGCCTTTCCCACCTGCCTCGAGCCCTGAGGTACTATTTGGAAGGCTGTAAGTCATGCGCGAATGCTCCCGGGTCCAATGCTTGTACTTCCCCCGGATGTAACTCGTCCGGAAAGCTGGCGCCATTGGTCCACCCACTAACTCCGCCAGCATCCCGATGTCTTCGATGTCCCAGGTCCAGTAGAGAAGCTCTTCGCACCCCATGGTTGTGAGATCCGCGCGCAACATTTCAAAATCGTCCGGGTGCTGCGGGACAACCGAAACCACCTTCTTTTCTGCGATTTTGAACCCTGCAGAACTCTCTCCTCTCTGGGCTATTTCTACAGACTTCGGACGCACTCTTCTTCTCTTCCGCGAACTACGCCTAAGTTTCTAGCGCTCTCTCTTCTCTAACTTCGATCGCGCACTATCAACCCTAATGCTATCTGGAAATACAAAACTTTGCTGGCAAGGGAAACTGGAAGCGCTGGGAGCTAATGAACAGTGAGTTGCCCAGTTTAGGGTGGCCCATTTTAAGGCGCGGATCGTGGCCGGGTCCGTCAGAGACCCGTCCCCGTCTATCCGGTCGCCCATCCAGTTTCCTACCAGAACCCGCTACCAATTTGGTCCTACAGCAATCCCTCTAGGGTGCGCGCGAGCGCCCCTTTCTCTTGAAATAGATAAATAGGCCATTATGGTCACTACTTCTCCTTTTTATGGCGGCTGGGCTACTCCTAGCTGCCCTAAAATAACCCTAATTGCCCGCTTTTGAGAAAACGAGGTTCGACAGTGCACCTCGCCTTCTGTGTTTAGGTTGAATTATGTGGATTGTTTCTCTTTCGCATTTTGTGTTCAAGAGTTTGCAGCAACATCAATGTTGTGTTGTTCTTGGATTTGGCGAGGTTGGCGATTTAGGCACCGTTGAGGGGACCTCGCCTACTGTAGTAGCTCTTTTGACGCCTACTCGGAGGTGGACGTGCGGGTTGTAGAGGTTCAAGAATCAAGTAATTCTAAACCCACAAATGTCTATTATTTCTTAGAATGTCGTCTTAGACAGGGTTTAGGGTTTAGGTTATGTCAAGTTTTAGCGTCTAAGATTGACAAGGTTTAGGGCTTTTATAAACCAAGTGTAGAGGTGCACAGCCGTTCTTAGTTGCTTGAGTGATTTGTCTGGTTTATTGTAGTAACAAACAAGACCTCAACGTCCTTAATGGCCATGGCGTGAATCTGAATTTTATGTCTAAAATTCAGAAGGATCAAGATTGACATTTTGAGAAGACATTGTGGAGTCTATAGGTGGTGGTGCGTGGCAGTTCGGAGTTTAGGGTGTCATTTGTGTAGTTAAACCCATTAACGAACGAGACTTTCGACTGCTCCCTTTGAATTGCGGATTTTGATTTATGGAATAAATCGTTGGTGATTCAAATTTCTTATAAATTGAGTTCTAAACTCAATTTTTCGTACAATATACAAATATTCCTGTATTTACTGTATTGCTGGAGTGATTTGTCTAGTTAATATCATTAACAAACAAGACCTGAGCTTGATAACTTTCAATTGTTGATTTTGATTTTTGAGAGGGAAGTTTTTTCGTGGCCAGTTTTATTCATCTGTAGATACAGTTTGCAGTGGTTTTGATGTTAATGTCTTCGCAATCTTGTTATTGCACTTTTATTCTTGCGTCATTGCTAGAATTATACGTATCAAGCCGTTAGGTGTCTAATCTCGAAGATAATTATCTTCGACTCGATAAATCCACGGGCATTTTGAAGATAATTATCTTCGACTCGAGGATAATTATCCTCAAGCCGAAGATAATTATCTTCGACCCGACCATAACTACTTCCAACTTGAGGATAAGTATCCTTGGCTCGAGGATAATTTTCCTCGACCCGAAGATAACTATTTCGACTTGAGGATAATTATCCTTGGGTCGACGATAAAAGCATTAGAATCCTTAAAAAATACCATTGATAAACATACGATTATCTTCGACTCGAAGATAAAAATTCACGAATCCAAATACAAGTTGATAATTAAAAAGTATCACACTGATACATGAAATATTAGTTTGCAATCACAAATATTTATCCTCGACCTGAAGATAAATCTACGGAGCAAATGACAAGAAAATCACACAACCTTAGTATCCCTCTGCTGGAATATCTTCCACTCGAAGATAAATCCCGAAAAACAAGTAGATAATCAACCTGACGGGCAGCATTATCTTCGAGTCGAAGATATTCTCAAGATTAAACTTAACAAGTTTTGTAAAAAAGTACCAAAAGTCAAAAAGTATCAGCTATAATTCACAGCTATCCTCGAGTCGAGGATAATTGTCAAGAACCAACTACCAATACTAGTAGGAAATGGCACTTTACTTAAGCAAATCCTAGAAACTAGTGAGTATATCCTCGACTGGAATATAAATAAAGCGTCTCCAGTTGATGGACATATGTCTCAATGATTTACTCTATTAGTCAATGACGAACACACAGGTAAAGAAACATCTCTAATTGAAAAGAAGATACAACACATTATCTTGGACTCGAGGATCCTTGCATCATATCCTCAACTCAAAGATAAACAATATAAACTCAGAGCAGAGATGTGTGAGCCACCAAAAGTAAACCACAACTTCTTCGTCATTCTACACGAGGCTAGCCGTTTATCCTCAACCCAAAGATAACGATAAACAAATCTACGACATAAACATTGAATCTAACTCAATTATAGTAAACTCCAACAGGTTTATCCTCGAGTCGAAGATAAAATCCACATATCTTAACATAACAAATGCATCCCAAAGACCTCAGACATCTTCGGGTCGAACATCCTCTACTATCGCACAACCTCTAACAAATCGTATTCCCAATGTCATGTGCAGGACTATTGCAATGGCTAAGTTAGACGGGTACGACTAATCCTCGACAACGCCATACGTGGAGCCCTTTGAGAATCCATTAGAGACGGAGCTATTCATCCCACTTGAGATGAAGTCCTCCCACGGATCTCTATGGAAGTTCAAGGACTGCGGGGAAGCCTGGACATTTGGGGTGAGCCAGTTCAAGAAATATATATACCTCAAGCACCGTGAGAAACGATGTCTTGCCTTCCTCGTGTGGAACAACAATGAGAAGGTCACAATCGTCGACTGCTACCACAACGATTATCTTGTCATAACCCTGAATGAAATGGATGATAGCGGCAGAATGAAATCTCACCTCCATTCCTTGGACATCAAAGATCTCGTCGCTTCTGAACCAATCCACGCGAAAATTGAAGAAAGACTTTGAGAAATTCAGCGAATGGAAAAACTCTAAAGCAAATATCCTGTCGCGAAAGCTCAACCACATGTGGATGGCACTGGACAAATACGCGGGTAGACAATCAACTAGAACGCCTCCCTCAACAACCCAGGAAAGGCGACCCCTCAACCCACATGCACGCGACGACAACAAATCCCAACCGGGAACACGGACGACACTTCTATGTGAGCGCAGAGCAGAGAGCGCAAATTTGGAGAGCGTAGAGCGGGCAGCAATTAAAAATAGTAATATTTTTAGTATTTTAAGATAATCTTTTGAAAGATTCGAATATTCCCAAGAATATTCGAGATTCATGTTAATAATAGTATTTTTTGACCCATTACCGTAGAAATGAGGTCCACAAAAAACAACCACTTTTTTTTTGGTACACTTTTGATTGAATTTAATTACTTAAAATAGACACATAAATAGATAATTGAGAAATAAAGGTTAAGTATAAAATCAAAGCAAATGAAGAAGTCAAGAAAGGTTTCAATGAGTGAACAAGATTGATGCTATTGAAGACTAAGTGAATAAAAGGACAAGGCACAAGAGACAAAGCACGTAGTTGTCGCATTCTTATCTCATCAATTTTGTCTTTGTTCTAGCTACTTGTTGATTTGATTCCTACAACTTGGACTGTAGCAATAATTCATTGTGGTAGACAAAGTTGTCACGACTCAATATATAAGGACGTCCTTACATTCAAACACAACAAGAATATAGACGAGTAGTTTGCGATGGAAGATGAGAGATACATGTTTGACGGCCTAGGATGGGATGAAGAGATAGTAAGTTTAGAAGATCCCCATATTCCATTTAATCCATTGCCAGAATGTGAGAGGAATGAAAAAAGTGCTGTAGAACAATATTGTCCTGAATATGTGATGACACCCTTCTCAAAGTCCATGCAAGCTTGGAAGTGGAGGGTGGAGCAGGACGAGCGGCAACGATCTGCGGACAAATTGAAGAAGGAAGATGTGGTGGCAAGAGAAGTAGATGCAGTGGAGGAAAGAGAAGAGGTGGAGGATGAGGACAACACGGTTCACAAGCAAGAAGAGGTCACGGAGGCAGTGGATTCTTCACAGCCATTGTCATTCTGTGAGAGCATGCGAGGGTTATCACCACATCCCTTGCCATTGGGAGAACGGATGAAGGACCAAACCATTAGCTATGTAGATTTACTTCGGCCCAATCTAGTAAGCCCGCCTAAATCGAACAGGGAACATGCAGCAAGTGCTTCAAGGAGCTAGGGACGTCGAAGGCGTAGTTAAAAAGCGGGAAGTCTAGAGTTGGACGGTGTGAGAGACATGCAAGAATTATTGTACTGCAATTATTGGACAAGAATAAAGATCATTGAATATGGTTTGTATTATTTGTAGAGTATAGAAGTACATATTTGTATTTTCATGAGTAATAGAGCAAGTACACACGTGGTCAACAAACAACTGCGTCCATTAGGGACAAAGTATTCCTAAGCCAGGAACAAGTCTAGGTGGTAGGATGTGTCAAAAGGCCACCTTCAAGGATGAGCTTGACGTCGTTGAAACTAAAGATTGGGGCGTGTATGAACAGGTTAACTTCAGGATCTAAGTTAGAAACCTTAACAAATATGTAGTACAAATGCTTACAATTCAGATAGGAATTGCGCTTGCTCCCAAGCTTGATAATCATATCTTTGAAGGCCGCGCAAGTACACTCTGGGTGAGAGCTCACCGTCACTTGGTAAATGGCATCCGTAGGAGGAGGTTTGGACAGCAATCTGATAACACAACCGAATTGTGGGTGGGAGTTCATGATCAACTTCAAAACGGTTCCGTGCCTGGCTCGAGCAAATCCAACATTCTGCTTGTGTTTTGTTGGGTCCAGTGCCAGAGCGTTGAGTAGCCTTGGATTTCGTCGTGGGAGGAATGTAGTCAGGGTTGTCGTAAATTCGAACTCTTGACAAGTCGAGTGGGTGAGCAGAGTTGTTGAAGAGTCGAGTGGGAGTGACGCGCTCTTTAGGGGGAAGTTGGAATCCTGCATTCTCAAGGGCCATGATCTCCGAGCGAGTGAGTTTAGTACCAAGCATGACAGGCCACACGGGAGGAATTGGAGGCTTGCCTTGGGTGTCTGAAAATGGAACAACCCACTTGCGACGGAATCCCTTCACACAACGCTCGATGTCGTCTGGACAGAAAAAGAACTTCATAGGTTTTCGTCTTTGCATTATGTAAAAATCCCTGACTCCAGAGTATGTCGGGCAAGCGACACTCCGATTGTTGGTAACGAGCTTTGTCGTGCATTTCTTCCTAGTACCCGCATACATGGCCCAACAAGACTTGCCGGAATTGTAAGGGAGACGGGCTATATGCCAAAGCAACTCGTCAACCTTGGTCTCTTAAACATCGGTGACTCGATGGAAATCGAGCCCGGACGGTGGAGGCGCTTGAACTTCTTGCACGTCTGGGGAAGACTCTTCGACAATTGTAGGTAGAATTACGGGATTAGATCTAGTGAGTCTCTTACCGGGACGGGGGCGAGAGAAGTTGATGGTGTCGGGGCGATGTGTCTCATCATCTGCACCAATAGGGGTTTTGGGTCTACGCTTCTGCGATCCAAATACCTCGGCGCCCTCGAGGTGCGGATTGCGAGTGCAGAAATCCTCGCCTCCGAGCATGTCCAATAAGACCTTCTATAGCACAGTAGGATCACCAGTGCGCTCGGCACGTCGTTGGGCGCTACGAAGTTTCAGTTCCTCTTTACTAGGACCGTTGCCACCATTGCCCCCCTTGAGGAATTGATACTGGTAGGCCACCACTTGCAAGAATGCTCGAATGTAGTCATCCACGGTGGCAACATACAAATCGCCGCCTTTGTTGCCTGACGTTTGAAGCCACTTGTTGTGGACGGACTCGGCAAGATTGCACGAGGGCATTTGAGCAAAGTCCGACTCTGACATGCGATCCTCATGTTCAAAGAAAATAGAGGAGTGTGAAAATCTAAATATGTCAAAGAAGTGAAGAACTTACAAGACTAGGGAAGTAAAAGACTAACCAGTTCCATGAAGCCATGCCACTGAAGATATCGGAAATGCCAAAACGCAAGCCAGAGATCAAGATGTCGCAATCCATCGTCGGAGGTACAATTCGATGAGCTCTACCAAGCTTTGATGGCACAATATCGTGTCTCTGCCTCTAGCATTGACGAGGCGTTGCGATACTGGAGGCAGACATGCTTGTGTTGTTCCTGCAAATCGTGCTTGATATATTGTTTGGTGTGCTTCTCCAATGACTGCTTCCAATGGAAGAAGCATGTCCTCTCGCGGCCCTCCATTAAAATCTTCGGATCCCCGAACCCGTAGATGATACGCACGGCGTTCTAGTTGGCCTGCGCACTATCGGCCATGAATCCTTTAAAATTCCGTGTCGGGCTATGACGTGGTTGAGATTGTGCCAAAAGAGCACTTGGGCATCTTTATCCTGGGACTAGAAGTCACAGCAGGCAATCGTCATGACGAGCTGATAGGTGGCGTCATAGACATGGGCGGCTATGGTGGTCAAACCTGTGACTCGCTTGACATGGTCGGACATGATCTATGCTGCCTCGAGATCACCGCCGGGTTGCATACGACGAACCAAGTCCACACCACTCCCCGAGCCAACTTCGGACATCTTAAAGACGAAGACCTTGTCCGTGTCATCACCTTGGTTGGGGAATTGATTTCTTTGAGTGTAAGCGTAACTACTAACATCTCTAAGCCGGGCAATGCCATCCATGACTCCGAATCTCCGCAAGTACTTGAATGAAGTAACTTTGTTACGAAGGTATGGTGAGTTCAATTCTTTACAGCTGTCGAAGACGGGTTTGAGTTCCTCTAACGATAGAAGGCGATGCGTTTGAGTATCATCGTGTAGAAAGAACTCACCTAGAAGATCCTTGCTCGCCTTGAGGACGATCTTGCTGTATGTGGCTTGAGGGGTTCTTTCGACGTGCTCCTCAATCAACGCGTTGATTCGTATGCGACTATCCCTACAGTCGCCAACTTTGATGGGATGCCTATGGACACCGATATGAATGCACGCACATTGGGAGGAGTCTTTGCTGAGGACATAGAAAATCTTCGCAACACAAAGTGCAAGGCAAGTTGGAGGCGCCTTACAAATCCTGCACATAAGGGTAGAGGTAGGAAGCGGGGGACCTTCGGTTGTGAAAGGGTCTGTAGATAGAACTCTATGGTGGCCAATGCCACGGAATCCATGGGATTAGCTACCATGGGTCTAAATGAGGTATTAGGAGCCAATTAAGACGTAACCACTGCTTTGTATGACCATTATTAATTTTTTGGACCATTATTAATTGTGTATCTTCAAAATAAAGATGCTTTTGTTTTTCATAAATGTTATAGTGCCATGTTTGACTATTACATAGTTTCGGATGTCATCATTTCATCTTAATTAAGTGCCCAAAACCTCATGTAACTAGTGCTTTTTAGTCCTTTGTTGAATTTTAAATTAGATGATTTAAGAATTTTTCCATTAAAAGTGATGATCTTTTAAATAGAAGTTATCATTGTTGACAACTTTGAATAATGTTTAGAACAAATTTTGTTGATATTGATGAAGTTTTTGATGAAAACATTTTATTAAAATTTTAAAAGGACTTCCAAAAGGACTCTCTTCCATGTCCTTAGTGGCTCCTATTACCTCATTTGGACCCCCATGGAGTTTTTTGTAGAGAGAAACTCCATGATGGCCTATCCCACGGATCTGCGAGATTAGCCTTTATGGAGAGTTTCTCAATACAAAACTCTATGGTGGTCAATCCCACGGAATCCATGAGATAAGCTACCATGGAATTTTGTATAGAGAGAAACTCCATACTGGCCAATCCCACAGATCAGTGGGATTAGCCTTTATGGAGAGTTTCTCAATACAAAACTCTATGGTAGCCAATCCCACGGAATCCACGGGATTAGCTACCATAGAGTTTTGTGTAGAAAAAAAACTCCATGCTGGCCAATTCCACGGATTTGCAGGATTAGCCTTTATAGAGAGTTTCTCAATACAACACTCTATGGTGGCCAATCCCACGGAATCTATGCGATTAGCTACCATGGAGTTTTGAGTAGAAAGAAACTCCATGCTAGCCAATCCCACGGATCTGCGGGATAAGCCTTTATGGAGAGTTTTTCAATACAAAACTCTATGGTGGACAATCCCACGGAATCCATGGGATTAGCTACCATTGAATTTTGAGTAGAGAGAAACTCCATGCTAGCCAATCCCACGGATCTGCGGGATAAGACTTTATGGAGAGTTTCTCAATACAAAACTCTATGGTGGACAATCCCACGGAATCCATGGGATTAGCTACCATGGAGTTTTGTGTAGAAAGAAACTCCATGCTGGCCAATTCCACGGATTAGCCTTTATGGAGAGTTTCTCAATACAAAACTCTACGGTGGCCAATCCCACGGAATCCAAGGGATTAGCTACTATGGAGTTTTGTGTAGAGAGAAACTCCATGCTAGCCTATCCCACGGATCTGCGAGATCAATCTTTATGAAGAGTTTCTCAATACAAAACTCTATGGTGGCCAATCCCACGGAATCCATGGGACTAGCTACCATGGAGTTTTGTGTAGAGAGAAACTCCATGCTGGCCAACCGCACGAATTGTGGGATTAGCCTTTATGGAGAGTTTCTCAATACAAAACTCTATGGTGGCCAATCCCACGGAATCCATGGGATTAGCTACCATGGAATTTTGTATAGAGAGAAACTCCATGGTGTCTAATTCGACGGATCCGTGGGATTAGCCTTTATCGAGATTTTCTCAACACAAAACTCTATGGTGTCGAATCCCACGGATCCGTGGGATTGAGCACCATGGAGTTTTGTGTAGAGAGAAACTCCATGGTGCTTAATCCCACGGATCCGGGGGATTGGCGGCCATGGAGTTTCTCTCAATCCTTGATCATTTTATTTCTCTCATTCCTTCACCATTTCCCTCTTTTCATATTTTTAACTAATTCTAGTTTTACATTCTTTCATGTTTTGTATTACTGTCGTTTAGCATTTTCAATTCTTTTTTTATAGCCCCTTCACGTTTTTGCGTTTAGAAACTGGATCATGAACATAGTTGAAGCCTTCTAACTTTCTCATACAACCTATGATGATTTCCATCCAAGTCACCTTGGAAAGCCTATTAACCCCTAAGTGACAGATCAACCATTTTATGGTCTCTTTCCTTTTTTTACAAGCTACCTGAAATAGAGAATTTTTTTTTACAGAAATTAAAAAATATTTTCAAATAGAGAATGAAGTCTACTTTGTAATCCAATTTGAATCATGTCAATCCAAGTTAAACTCCACTCGAGAGAAATTTTCAAATTCTACATTGTCTAGTGTTAGAAAACTTACTATTTGGAGAAAGTAATGATGTTCTCCTTTTTAAATTTTAGAATAGAGTGTCTAGTTTTATCAAACCTTAAAAAATTAGTCTAAGTTTAAAAAACCTTAAAATCACATAAATTTCATTTTTATTTTAATAAGTATGAAAGATCAATTTAACAATAAACTATATGAGGAAAATGCCCCAAAATTATATTTTTTATTTTAAAATATGAAACATTCACTGAGCAACTATAATATGCAGATTAAGGGTGAAGGGGATTCCAATGACTTGTATAGGTAGTCTTGCAACTTTGAAAATTTGTAAAATATTACCCGAGCGTAAAAAATGTTGATAAATATTTGAAGTTAAATGCTTCTAAATTCATTATGAGAAGATAAAAAGCTATTTTTAGAAATTTGGCCATAGGGATAATTACTACACATCAAGCTCCTCATT
Organism: Pohlia nutans; assembly: GCA_022496805.1. NCBI lineage: Eukaryota > Viridiplantae > Streptophyta > Bryopsida > Bryales > Mniaceae > Pohlia > Pohlia nutans. Next base: position 2,195,083 of record CM040106.1, on the reverse strand, counting down.
TTCTCTTTTGGACCAAGCTTCATCAAAGTTGAAGAATTAATTTTTAATAACCAATTTATGTTTTGCCCTTACCCCCTGCGTCATTTAGGGGTTAAATTCTGCACCAATAACAATAAATCTTTTGTGATGGGGACCTCTTGGTTATATTGAAGAGGCCTTCAACTACATTTATGTCAGTTTTGTTGGGTAGGCTATATGCTCATGTACACCTCATGTGCATCTAAGCATGCTAATATCTACTTTTGACACTGGAATCTACTTGTGTTCAAAGGGTAGGTACATGTAGGGGTTAGACTTTTTGATGCCCGGTTTTGGGTGGCGAGTATAGGGACAGGGGCAGGTTTGTTGGGGCCGGTATTGGGTATAGGGACAGGGAGGGTATCTAGGCTCCTCTGTTCCTGTGCGATCTCCCCTATCCTGATCGCTTAAACCGTTCCCCGCTGCCTCCATTCCCCTCCCGTTCCCTTCCCGTTCCCCGTTGTAGATCCGTTCCCGGCTAATCCCAATCGAGCTCCCCACATGAAATGATTTGCGCTGCAGCGTCCACTTGCAAAACCGAGCCTCCATTCTCCGATGTAGAGCTATTACACAACCTCACGTTATCTTATCCCATTTTTTTGGCGACGCTCCATTGTCTGGTTTTGAAGGTCATTGCGTGAAGATGGTATTTGAAGCTAAATACTTGAAGATGGTCGCTTTGTTGGTTGTGTGTTTGTTTGCATTGTTTCATGCATGAAGATGGTCGCTCAGTTCCTGAGATTCCCATATGTTTTGGCAAGGTGGTGGGTCCAGTCTCCGAAACACGTACCACATAAGTTGTCATCAGTGCTTTTTCAGTGCTTTTTTCAAAGCATTTTCAATGTGATGTTTGATTTAAATTGTTATTAGAGAGGAAAGTGATATGTCAATGTTTCCAACATGTATATAAAACACATAGTACAAGATGAAAGCAATAATGTAAACAATGAGCTATCAAAAGCACTAGAATAGCTCTGTCATCAGTGGTTTTAATGACTCACGAAAGACTTTTCCAAATGATAAATAACACTTTTTTAGTATAAATTTTGGGATAATTGAATGACAATGACAATCATGTTAATGAAAATTGAAAAAAATACACTACAAAATTGTTCTTTGAATGAAAATCATGAATTTCTTGTCTCTAGCTACTCTCCAAAGGTCTCTCCAAAGCAACCAAAAGCAGGCGGGTTTGGTACGTGTTTCGGAGAATGAACCCTGGTGGTAAAGGCAAATCCGGTGGTGCTGGAGGGCAAACTGGTGGAGCAGGCGAAGCAGGCTCCAGAGTTGAGGCTGGAGAAAGCGGAGGTGATGAAGTTCAAGCCCAAATGCTTCAGGTTTACAACCTCACGTTACCGCTTGAGTTACTTTGTTATATATATATAATCCCTTCCATAATGCAGGTAACGGAAAGAAACTTAAAAGATGTGGTCTTAACAGAGCTTCAGAGTGATCTTCGAAGGAAAGCACTTTGTTCGTATATGTAATGGGTCCAAGTATCGATTACCTTGCAGCCCATTCGTATTGTCATCTTCAGATGCTAATAATTTCATCAATACTGTGTCTAGTTTTATCAAACCTTGTGGTTTTGTTTTGTTTATTCATTTTTTTTCTTCTAGGTGCTTCTACTAGTGCGTGTCTTGAGCGACACATTGTAGCTTTGGAGGCGGACACGGAGATCTTTGAGGCCATCCTTTGCCCCATGCGGGATCTCATACCTCAACCCTAGCCTACTGTTCACCTCGCGGAATCTGATTCTGAGGAGCCTCCCTCCAAGATCGTACGACGTAAGAGGCACTGTAAGTAAGTTGGTTTGATCACTTGGCATACCATTGTTCATCTTCTTCTCTTCTCCTTCTTTACTAATGCTTATGTATCCTTTTATCTTCTTGTTTCCAAAGTTCCACGGGCAAGTCCGATCCGTGTTCTCCATCCGAGTTTGTTTAGCCATCCGAGTTTGTTTAGCCATTCCGATTGCCATCGTATGCCACTGGGGTTGCCCATCAATAAGCGGTTGCACATTCACCACCCCCTCGTCGCTCTCCGCTCTCCGCTCTACGCTCTCCGCTCTCCGCTCACACTACTAAGTTTCCCCCGGGAGCACCACGTGGAGGAAGACGGGGCAATGCCAGTAAGACAGCCCGTTCCAACCCCTAAGTGTCAACACCTGATACAGCAGCAACTCGTGAAGTAAGGAAGAAGAGGAGGAATTCAAAGCATGCCGCACGACCGTCAACCGCTGGTAGCTCACAATCAGCATTGACGGAGGTGGAGGCGAGACGTCACATTAGCACGGAATGGTACTTTTATGACTGGGAGAATTACTACATTTATGACTGCGCGCAGTCATAAAATCAGGGTTGTGACTGCGGGTCATATTTTATGCTGACGTTGAATGTGACGCGTGCTATAACAGGGTGCCGTAGTTACCGACAAGTTGCTTTGGACACCAAGTCATAAGAATATATACGTCTCAAAGCGTATACTTGGGCTCTATGTACGTGCCACATCAGCATCTCCAGCCGCCATCTTGACCGGCCCCAGGTCCTTGACTTTTGGGGCTGCCTGAGCAACTGAGGAAAAATTCCGACGTCGCATGTGACTCGGGCGAGTCATATTATTTTCTAACGTGGCATCCGACGTGGCACGTGACTTGTGGATTCATATTCTCTGCTGACGTGGAATGTACCTCTGTGAAGTAATATTTTTGCTGACGTGTCACTTACACGTGGAATGTGAATACTGTCATTTTGTCGGCTGACGTGGAATGTGACTGTGGAGTCATATTTTGGGTCATAATGTTGCTGACGTGGAATGCGACTGGTATTGATGTTTTTGGCTGACGTGGATTATGACTATGTACAGTTGTATTTGAGCTAAAGCTATGACTGCAGCCAGTGGTGTATCCAAGACCTCCAGTAATGTATGACAAGAGTGCAAAGGATATACAACTGGTTTCAGTCACAGTATCGGAAGGAGTGAGACCATTACATGACTCGCGGTAGTCATAATGTTGTTGCCATGTATGTGGCCCTATGACTGCGTACAGTGATGTTTTCGCTTACTGAGAGTCACACTAGAATTTTGTATCAGAATCACACAATAGAAGACACATACGTGGGATTCAATGGAAGACACATACCTCTGATTAGGAAAATGCAACAATGTTCACTTGTATTTAGTAGTGAAAGACTCAATACAAAACCAAACCTCGATCATGTCCTTAGAGGGAAATGCTATCTAGCTAACCCAGTCTTATTCCTCACCAATATATACATCCAACATCCATCAGCTCGTGCTTCCCGCTTCCTTTTTGCTGCAGGCTCCTCGTGGTTCTCTTCGTCATCCTGTGTGCACCACCGCAATCACACTGGGTTATCCAACTTTTTTGCGCAAACCTCAGTAATTCACTACAGGACCCCGTAATACAGATGTTGCGCATTTATGAATATAATCTGTTATATTCATTTGTATCGTGACTAGTTTTTGTGACCTTCCCAGGTATACTTTACTGAACCGTGTGACATTCTCATTGTGTACATTACTGATCACTGTGACTTACTGACTGCGTACATTACTTAACCCTGTGACATTCAGGAAATTCATCAGCATTGTGTGCTATGTCAAACATCGGAAGATCATTTAGATGTCACCTTCTCTTTTGCAGTCGTGCCATATAGGCTGCCTCCAATGCGGCAACAGGCCACTTGGTGATGCTGTTGAGAGCAGCACCGAAGCGATCTAAAACTGGATTGTCATTTTCGTTAAGCTCATAGAGGCCAATCTCTTCCGATCTGGGTTCTACCGCGGTAATCATGACTGATGCCATGCCATCCTTGATCAAACGGCAGTGCAGGGTGCCTCCTGCAACGCTCATGATAACGCCGTGAGCTACAACGGTGTCCTTGGGCTTCAAAAGATCGTCAAAGTCCATTAACTTCACCTTTGACCGGGGGGCCAAAGCTGTGGGTGCGGCTTCCACCACCGGCTGCACCGTTTCAAGTTCCTGCGGCTGCATTTCAAACGTCCTTCATGCTAGGGATAGATTACTGAACCCTGTGACATAACACCTAGACCTTACTGATCCTTGTGACATTCACTGCAAACACATTACTAATCACTGGGTACACTACTGAAAACCTTGACTGACAATATGGGTACATTACTGATCACAAAAAAATCCAGTGACCTCAACAACATTGCCTGCTCTGATCATTACTCTGCGGTTTTACGCAAATAAGTCTTGTACAGAGTTAGAGATGATTGCAAGGTCACCTTATCTTTCGCGGTCGAGCGGCGCTTGCTGCGACCCAACTGATCCTCCAATAGCTTCTCGGCCTCACCCTTCCTCTTCTTTGGCGCTTGTTTCTCCTTCTTCGTCGGCGCTTGGGCTGCGATGGCAGCTGAGGAGGGGTCCGGTGGGGCACTCTCACAGGAGTGCTCGACCACCTCGGTCGCGACCCCTGTAGCGGGATCCATTGGAAAACTTTTCCCAGAGCCACCGGGCTTCACCAAGTTCGTGGTCCCCTGATGCTACGCGTTTAAGGGAAGTCAAGAGTCAATGAGTCATAAGTAAGCACATTTCCTGTCCTTTCATGACAATTCTTATTTCAGACTAATGGTTTCATTGCAATACTGGGCTATTTCTTCATTCCATTGAGCCACTTCCTCTTCTACACGTGCTAGAAATAACATGGCGATCCATGGGATTTTTGTTTTTTTTTTTAGAAAGAAGCTCCAATTTCTTTCATATTACTAGACATAACCTCAAAATAAGTGTCTCAAAAGAATACTTTGACAAATTATATAGCCATGCTCTCCATATCCAATGCTGGATGGCGAGCTTTGCAGAAATGGCGCATTTATGACTACTCTCTGTGACCTACGATGGCTCATTTGTGACTACTCTCTGTGACCTGCGATGGCTCATTTGTGACTACTCTCTGTGATATGCGTGTGGTACCTCCTCGTCTGTCACGTGGACCTCCTTTGGCCACACTCGGTCCACGACTGCCGGCGCTATTGCCGGTAGAGCCACTGTTGGCGGGTGGGACTCCTCCAACCTTGTGTTCCCCACTTCCCACGATTCGTGTGGTGTTAAAGGCGGTTTTAGTGTCCGGACCTCTTGGAGCAAAACCCTAATAGTGGCCTTCATGTCATCCACCTTGCCTGCGATACCGTCCATGCGTGCGTCCATGGCAGCCCTCCAAGGTGCGAGGCCTCGTGCATTTGCCGGACCCCCCCTTGAAGAGGACGTTTGAGGCCGGCCTGATTTCTCTGGTGTCGCAAGCTCTGCCTCAATTTCCAACTGGGTTGATGGGCGGTCTAACTCTGCAGCCTGCGAGAGAAGCATCTGTCCAATCGTCAAATATCAAAGCCAGGATCAACGAGATACATCCATGGAATATTGCAAGGTTACGTAAAGGAGGATGGTATTCGCAACCAGAGACCAGAGAACACCTCTGTGTACTCACATGGTTGCATTAAGAGCAGGTTTCAAACATGAAGCTGTCCAGTCATGTTCTCGATAGAAGGCACTGTAGAATACGACACTGGGCAGTCACTTACCAAGGAAATATCACTGCGTGCAGTCACTCTACCTAGAAATGTCAGTGCGTGCAGTGACCTGTGTGAGATAGGCATGTTGTCATCACAGTTTGGGTCACAGCGCAAGTTTAGGGTCACTCACCAGTCGCAATCGCACTTCTCCTTCTGAACGACCGGAGTGCGAGACGTTTGCGACAATGCATCGCACGTTCTTCATCTGTTCGGCCTCCGCCTTCTTGTCCTCCCTCACTATCAATTTCTTGAAATTCTCCACATGCTCTTTCCTGCAGTACCCCAGAAGAGGGTCGCCCCTATGGAGTATTTTCTTCATGTTAGCCCTCTTCGTCCACATTTGTCCCTGGAGTATTCACAAGAATACGTCCTCGGGAACGTCGCGTAGTCCCCAGTGGTATTTGTATTGTGCCGCCATCTTGTCCTTGTTCGCCATTAAGTGCGTTCGAGGATGTTGCTTGAAGTCGTCGATGCTCTAGTCCAAGTCACGGGAATAGCCCCATAATTTGGTGAGCGAATCCGGCGTGTGTGTCTCCGTCGGCGTTCCTTCATTGTCCACTTCAACCCACAATCGAGTGTCAAATTTGTCGCTTCTCTTCACTTGCCACCTCAAACCCTTCAACTAGGACTGCCGGCGTGGGGAGGCACCGACATTCCGCAATTCCTCGCGCAAGCCACGAGAATCTGCACCCTGCTCAGCCATCCGCCTCAGTACTTTCAGTTCCTTCAATTTGATCTCGTTCATGAACCTTGTGTTCCTTCGACCGATCTGTCCTCTACTTCCTCATCACCGTACTCATCTTTCGATGCCTCTTCCTCCTCTTCCTCGATCTGGGTTTCTTGCAAGCTCGGTGACACCTCCACAAGCTCCTCCTCGAGCGCTTTGCTGTTGCTCCCCCCCGCCTCGATGAAGACATTTTGTTTTTCTTTTGAAAATGGTCCGTCGCCCACGACCTAGGCTTATCAGAAGAATCACGCTCCCCTTAAAAGAGACAATTTTTTTGTCAACCAAAAGAAAGTATTCATGATTGCAGCTTGGGATCTGGTGAAATGGCTACTATGAAAATGAAGCCGGGGAAAATATGTACTGGGTAACTAAAATCTAGAACATGGTTGTGCAAAATTGTACATACTTTACGATGACTGCATTCTTATTTCAGAGAATATGTCTACAGACAGTCATATTCAAGATGTAGGCAGGCGTGTTTACAAAAACATGGCTCAAAGCAGTTATATTTCCGCAAAGACAGTATGGACACTTTTATACCCCGTTCAGCTACTTCTTACTTGTATCAACTCGTGAGAAGAATTACAATTATGAGCTCTTGCAATCTCTCACTACTCTACTGCGGATATCATGGTTATTGCTCAACAACAACAGACTCACAACCGATCAATTCAAACGTAGAAAATTCTTCGTTTCATTTCTTGATATCTGTATTGTTTCAAGATTTGGGTAGAGTAAGAGGACATATGCTTAAGCAACATCAAAAAACAGTAGAGATAGGTCATTTAGTATCCATAATCAATGTAATTCCCTCCCTTGCAAAGATCGGAGTTCATGATTAAGTGCTGTTACTGTCCGTTACAAGGAAAGAGGATTGTTTTTCCCCTTAATGGCCCTAGCTTTGTTTTCTTGTGATAAACGTTTACACAACTTAAGTGGGCTTGGCCCATGCAAGTTGAGTAATGTTGCACGAAGCCCACTCAAGTTGAGTAACTTGTTCACAAAAAACAAAAGGGCCCTAGGTGCAAATCAAGTACCATGCCTGGCCGCCAAGATCGCCAAAAATAATTTTAAAAAGAGAAGTTTTATTTTTTACAAAATTATTAATTAAAAAATAAATCTATTGTCCATAGCAAAAATGAGAGTCTTAGAGAATATTTTGTACACAAATTGTAGAGGGGTTAAAATATATACTACGTTGAATGGCGTATTTAGTGTCCCGGGACACTATTTTTCAATCCAGACACTACTTAATTTTAGGAAGATAAAGTGCCCTTGTAAGAAAAAAGAAACGAATGTAGTGTTCCAATGACATATGGCAACTTTATAATAAACATGGCATAAAACCTCATGTCACTCTCATTAACATGGCACTCTCAATGAAAGTGAGAATGACAAGTGACAAACTCCCATTGAATGTTAAGGGACACTATTTTTCTTCACCTTTGAATGAATTGTGGTAAAAGATATCAATTCTCCCTGGACACTAAATACGCCATTCAATGTACCCAAAGAAGGGGTTGTTTCTAACACTCTTTTCTCGATATTGCATTCAACATTTTTGTGTCAAAAAAAACAAACTTTTGACACAGAAACAATCTCGAATTGAGTGTAAGAACAACACCCTTCTTTTTGGTAGTGGAATAGCAAACAAAACAACAATGAGGGCCACAAGAATTAGAGATCGGACTAATAATTATTACCAGGAAGTAAATGCCTCCTGACTTCAAGAGTCTACGGGTACACACATACTTCTTAGATTCATATTCTGCCTCAAATTTGCAAAAAAGCATTAAAACTGATCATCTCTAAGCCATTTCATTTTTCATACAAAAATTGAAATTCAAACTTTTTATTAACTTAGCGACAGTCTAAAAGAGATGGCAAACTTCGAAACTCTATGGAGATTCCAAACATAACAATTACACGTGTATGGAAAATAGCTTGGTCCAAGGCAAACAAGAAATACTTCCATGCATTCCAAAAATACGTAAAAACTGCGGTTTCAAATTGGAGATGAAATTCTTGCCTTTCTTTGATTTGATTTCAACAGCTCCACTACGCGTTCGTCTTCACCGTCTTCCTCATCACCACACTCGGAGTCGGTTAGGAGCCTCCTCTACGTTTGTCACGTGCGCGTTGGCTTGGCGGTGCAAGGCTCTTGCAAGGGCACGGTACGACTGCTCTCAACAACATCTGCGATCTCTATGGAAGTCATTTCCAACACCGGCATCGTAATTGCCGGGAAACACGCAATTGCACGGAACACTTCAATTTGCTTCTCATCCAGTATATTAGCAACATCTCTTATCACTTTACCAACAAAATTATCCATATCCACACAAAGATACGACTACTCGGGGTCTCAATGGCAGCAAAATGTGACTCCAGAGAGTCACGATGTCTGCAGCAAGAGACCCCACGGACTCAGTGAGAATCACTGCATCACTCGAGGGATCTTCGCGGTTGTGCAACATTACTCACGGGAGCCACAAAACCCTGCCAACATGACTGTAATGCGTCATCGCCTCTAGCACAGCCTCAACCTTTATTAGGGTTTCAAGCTTAGGGTTTCCCTCACTGCTCACGTCGTTCTGGCAACAAGTCACCTGGAGGATGCGACAAAGTGAAGCGGCTTACCAACTCACACGGGGCTTGCGCGGCCGAGTATGAAATTAAAACCCTTGACCACCTTAAGCTCCTCTTTGCTGCGAGGCGACACTAGTAGCGCACTAAATTTTGTGATAATTGTAGCTCGGTTACACAACTGACACCGGAGTACCAACAAGCGGTGGCGGAGTACCAGCATCCGGTGGCGGAGTTGCCGAGATTGGAGTGTATGCGCAAACACTAGTAGGAACTGGAGTGTATGCTCAAACAACTAGCGAACTGGCGTGTATGCGCAAACCCTAGCGGACTGGAGTGTATGCACAAACCCTGCAACTTCTAGCAAGTCGTGTGTTTTTTCACAAATTTGGCGCGGGCGGGAGTGTATCCGCAAACCCTGCAACTTCTGAAGCCGCGTTTTTACTTGAAGAATTGGGCGCAGGCGGAGACAATTTCAAAGAACCACGAACTAGACAATGCACTTTGATCAAGTTAGCACTCACCTCTTGTCTTTTGGCCGTTTGAAGGCAACCCCAAACTTGCCAAAATTGCAAAGTTTTCTAGAATCGTCCTGCTCCTCAACCGCTCGTATGCTGGAGGTGAAGGCGCCATCATTCAAGCTGCGTGAGTATTTCTTGAAATGGTGGAAGCTTGAGTATTGCTTGAGTGTTGCTTAAAATGGTGGCTTGGTCAACAGGTGCCACGTGTACCTCCGTTGACTACGCCCTTAGTCACACAGACAACTAAGCGGAGTGCTGTATGTGACACCCATGAGTTATACAACACTCTCCAGTCATCCTGATGACGCCCTATATTCATCTATATGACTCTGTAGTCTTGTATAACTCTCTCTTGAAAATTTTCCTACGCATAGCCTTTCCACACGGCCTAGCCGAAATTCTGAAATGTTTGATGTATAGTGCAGAAATTAATTCCCATTGTAAATCATTGTTGTAGATACTAGTGTAATTTGAACACCGCAAACTTCATCAGAAGTGCGCATGTAGGCTCACACAACATCGCACGATCTATATCAGCATGGCCAACATGCGGGACAGTAATTCCAAAGGTAGCAATCAAAGGGATAGTATGAATGAAGAGCCTTCGGTAGATATGCAGAGTGAGCAGTCTGATGGCATTTCCGAGGGCAAAAATAAATGTAATTGCCTCATATGTCAAGGGTCTTGTCTTATTAAAAAGCATAAAGAAGATGCGGACGTTGTTGAGAAAACAAAGAAGAGGAAAAATGTATGGAACAAAAAGATACTTATGGATATGCTCCTTCAATCAGATGTCATACTACAAAAGGCATTACAGCTGAAAGAGTAGTCTCAAGTACTCTTAGAGGATTTGTTAGATGACACCCATGGATCCTAGGTCTAGGGACACAGCAAGGTTTTTGACAGCAATTTATGTGTAATGTACAAAACTTCAGTGAAGTATTGAAAATATTCATACTCGTTCCGAAATCCGTGTCGTTTTGTGTGTGGGGTACCAGTGAACTTGTACTGTTTTCTGTACATGCATTTGAAGATTGTATGATTAATTTTATGTCTGTGATGATATAATCAAAAACATAGTTGGTTACGTATCAAATACTTGAAGACCCATTATTTCATCTCCTATCTGCAATATTTCTGGTTTGCAATATTTTTTTAAATTCTTTATCATATTTGTACAATCAAGTTTTTCTAATCCATCACCAATATTATTCAATCAATTCTTATATAAATCAAGGAATAAAGCAAACAATTTTTTCCTAAAATGACTAAGTGGAGTGATTTATGTGACACTCAGGAGTAATATAACACTCTGGAGTCATCGTCATGATGCCTTGTAGTCATGCATATTACTCTATAGTCTTGAATGACTCCCTACTGCATTTTTTCCTAAGCTTCAAGGTATGCCTAAGATTATTAATAGCACCCTCCTTTAGTGTGTATCACTATTGTATTGTATATGCCTCAAAGTACCATGTCACCCTACATGTGTGCTCGAGTTCTTTCCATCGGATGGAAGAAGGGGAGTATCAGAAGTAACCAGCACGGCTATACGGTATGAACTGCCTACACCTGTCATGAAGCAACAAGCCGATAGATAGACCCAGTTTGAATTTGGCCGCCCACATGAACTCATCATGATACCAAAAGCTCCCGCCCAGTTCATGTGGGACAAAGACCAATGACGCAGCTTGTACTCTTTCTCTTGTCCAATAGCTAATTTTGTTGCACTAAAGCGAACTGAGTGAGCGTCGTGAGCATCCTCTAGCAGTAGAGGAACGCTTGTTCTTGCCTAAGGACGTTGTAAGGATCCTTGATCCTTTTGTATTTTAATACACCTGTGGCTGCGTGTTTCCAGTACTCTTGCCGTGTGTATTGAAAGTCTACCAAGTGCTTGCATACTTGGTTTGTCGTCAATGAATACATGAGCTATTTTGAATAGGTTATGGGCCTTATCTTTCTTTTTACCTGTGTCAGTTGTTAGTGCAGTGTAATATCTTTTGACTGTTTTACTGTAAACAGTAAAGCCCGGTTTACAAGTCCAGTACTGGTAGTTCCAAGCACGGGTGGGGTACTATATAGTGTTTTTGTGCACCACGTGCGGCCGAGGGGTATTTGTTTGGGAGCTATTTACCTCCAAGGCACGAATTAAAGGTTCCCTATAATTGCTTAATTGTCTAAAATGGCCTATTCTTTTGCACCCTACCATTACTTATATTGCCCATGTCACTGCAATTCTTTGTAGTCTATATTCTTTTTAAGTAATAAAAGTTAATTTAGTAGTATACTAAATGTTTAAATCGTGGTTTAAGGATTGGGTACAACAAAAAGCAGAGACCGCACATGAGACCGTACATACCATTGCAAAAACACAGTCTAGAACCTGTGATTACAAACACTCCATTTTCCTTAACCAAATCACACTAGTTAACCAAATCACCCGACTGTGTATGTAAAGAATACCACGAGAACTCCTTCAACTGCAGCTAGTTTACACATACACAACATACAATTGTGACGAGCATCATCACCTCAATTCAACACTGATTCCAATACAAAAGGCAGCACAATAGGTTCAACACAATCATGAAGACAAGATTATATCATGTGATCGTAAGTGGAGTCAAAGAACAAATAGAATTACACAAGAAAAATCTGGGCACTTGTATTCTCAAACGAGAATGAACGTGTGTTCACAAACACAACAACCGCTCCGTAAAAGTCGGCGCCCAAGTATCAAAAAATCCCTCAACCACTGCAGCCATGCGCAAGTTCATTGGCTTATATACAAACCTATGCAAGGTTAGGGTTTAGGGGCAAAAAAAAGGAAAACTATATCACCCTGTTCCTGAGATTAATGTGCAACCATGCAGTAAAGAAACAAGCAATTTACTGCATGAAAAACCTACAAACATCAATATCTGAGAATAAGGGTTACCCAAACTCTCACATTGTCCGCCGCACAATCAGTATCACAAACAATGTATTCTTGCGGCCAGCCTGACTTGAGGTGCAAACATAATGCATATAGGTCCGTGACGTCGAGGCGTGAGAAAGGGCCTGTGCGAAGGCGGTTTGGCATCGGGTGATGTAAAACCCTGGACTTTTGCAACAACTCCATGTGCGCGTCAAAGCGCTGGACAATGGCCTGTCTTCGAGCAGCACGAGGACGTGGAGGAAAAGCAGCAACATCAGCTTGTGCAAGCTAAAACGCACCAAATTCCACGGTTTTGCCCACAAATTCTCGAGCCTCCTGGTTGATGAGCAGGAACGGTGGAAGAAGCTTCAAATTCTTGGCGCGCTCCTCATCCGGCAACTCCACACGAGACCAAGGCTGTTGTTTAGGGTCCTTGCAGCGGCTCAGCATCCATGTGCCAAATACCTCGGTGACCATGTGGGTCAGACGCGCGCGCTCAACCTCCAAGTCCGTGGCAGCCTGCTTTTCCGCCGCGCCTCCAACCGCTCCCTCCACAGCACCTCGAACCACTACCTCCACAGCGCCTCCAATTGCTCCCTCAACAGCGCCTCCAGGTCGATGTAGGAATCCCGGGCCTACAGTCCCCACGTTCTCTTCCATCATAGTCACCTCCTCTCCTTGCATCTTCACCCTAAAGTGCAGCTAGATGACAGTGAAACCCTAGAAAATTAGCGCTCAAAGAAGGACGTAGATAAATACAAGCAGAGATGAGCACGCAATGAAACTAAAAGCAATCCAGCACGCACTACAACTAAAAGCAAATCAGCACGCAACTAGGAGAAATTGAGCACGCTAATCAACTAGAACACAACACAATCACGCAATTTGGAAACAAATACAGGGTTTAGGGTCGCGCACAATTGCTTACCAACAGATGAGAAGGGGCAAATTGAGGGAGTACGAACCACAATGGGGATTTAGGGTTTGAATGCGCAAAAGGGGAGGCAGAATGCTGGGAAGAAAGGGTGGAACAATGTGCAAAAGGGGTGGCAAAAGATCTCGGTTTTATACCTTAAAAATGAGCAATTAGGGTTTAGGGTGCAACCGGAAGGAGACAGCCCCAAATCACCACCGGCGGCAGAAGATCCCTTTATGGGAATTCAAAATCCACATTTCTCTCATTTCAACCACGAGCCTCGCCCTGCACTCAGTGAAATCCTAACATCGATTAGAAATGCTCATAGATTCCCTTTATCTATCAGCAATCATCACCCAAGAATCCCCATCTAAGCTATCATAGTAGTCCTATCAACATCATGCACTAAGTGACAATCAATTCCAGCCCTTAATACATAATCCAGCCCTAAATCCATAATCCAGCCCTTAATCCATAATCCAGCCTTTAATCCCTTCTATCCCTTAATCCCTAAATCCAGTTGCATAATGCTTTCCAGGTAAACCCTAACCCTTAAGAGCCAAAAGGAAGAACTAAAATTCATGAATAAACTCAACATTAATTAATAAAACTAAGCTAATAAATTATAGAACTAAAATTTTAAATAACAATGCAAATAAAATTACATCACCAGAAGTCTTAATTCATAAACATAATATTGCATAAAAAAATACAATGATAAATAAAAACCACAAAAAATATTCCATTAAACTAACATTGAACTAAGAAGAACAGAAAACAATATTTCACCTTCCACAAAACTAACTCACCAGTTGATAGTCTAGTTGTGCTCATTTGAAAAAAATGCACCCCACAGTCTGATCCTATACACAAAAAACCTGTTCCAGAAGAAGATCTTGCTCGGAGACAATTATCGTGGTTGTTGAATTAAATGCTATGCTTAATTCTAGCCAACCTATCTTTTGACAAAAAATGTTACCATTCAGTTGCGAGACAAGTGTCGACTTGTAAATGCAATGTCCATCAACTTCAACGGTTGGTGAAATCTTCCGTGCTCCCTCTACTACCCTCACCTGATCCTCTGTCTGGTTGAGTAGGTCCGTGATGACATCGCGAGTCTCTTCTTCCAAACATCTTGTGTCCATCAAACCGTCGTCCAAAATATCTTCTTCAACGGAGTCTCTCACTTGGAGGGCTTCTTTTGTATCCACGGAGGCCAGAGCTTCAGAGTGCAACCAGTCTCGCAACACCTCCGAGTCCCCATCTTCCCTGAGACATGTCTGGCACTAGGCTTGTAAGCGAAACTCTTTGAGTCGGCTCTTTCAACTACCCACGGCTTCTCGTACCAGAGCCTCTTTTTGGTTGGGCACTGTGGACTTAGCGCTATGTTAAGAGGCCGGAGCAGCCCATGGGCCTCTTTCAACCCCTCCTGCAAAGTGGCTACTATCTTAGCATTCGAAGATATCAATGTGTAATCGCCCAAGTTACATCGCTCCTCTCCAGGCTGAAGCTTATTAAGTGCTTCCCATACATTCTCCAGCTTATTATGTTGTTTTTTGAATGCTAAACCGTTCTTCCCGTATTCTACAACAGATATATGGTTTAACGTGTTCGCGGTGTTCACCAATTCGTGGAAGTCATATGCACGCTCGTGCCAGTTTATGTCGCCAATTTTCGAGAAAAACACCTCGCATGAATCACTGCCCGTCAATGGAGTGGAACAGCTAAGTGTGGGTACCTGTATCTGAAATGACAGATTAAAAGAACCACAAAATGACACGATAACTAGATATCAAGAAAACATTGTAAACTCACAAAATTCTTAGCCTCGACTTGTTTCTGTGAATTCCCCAACACTCCATGATCTCCATTTTGTCTCCAAATCTCCATTTAACCAAAGTCTCCAAATCCGAAAGAAAAAGGAAACTTTCCCACACAACACAATCCTACAACGAAGGTCTAATCTAGGTGAACAAAATATGTCAATGTAATTTGCGCAAATTTCCAAATAATATTCAGTGCCAATAGTTCTTTCTCTACGAGGATAGTCCCCGTCATGCATTCGTGCCAAACACGACCTGACCCTCGCTTGACATAACCTCTGTGCGGCTCCCCAATTCTGGCGGTCCTTCCTATCAACGTCTTCCATTTTCAATCCATATTCGTCACTGCCAAACTCTTGGAAGACTAGTTCTATATGCCCGTGGAGACACAGATCTCCCCCCAACTGAAGAGTCCTTGCTGCTGAAAGCAAAGGATTAATTAACTTTTTCCCGTTATGTATATAATCTTGGTCGTGCAATCTTCTAGCATCCCCATTACTATCTTAGGAGGCAGAAAACATCCATCCTTCCCACCCTACGTCAAGACGAATTCCGACCGTGCTCTTATAATCTGCGAGCATCAACTGTCTCCTACGAGGATCACCATCGCTTGCGTGCCTTACTATAGGACCCATAGCAAATAAGCAATCTTTTTCTCAAAGCTTATCAATGACTTCCCACTGATTTCTAACCCAAGAGGATTTGAAACAGTTGCATGTGCAACATGCAACTAAAACTAGACGAGGAAGCTTATCATGCAAAGGGTTTACAACCACTACACGTGCAAAACTGCCTTTTGTATTTGACGAGAAAGACTCTACCATTTGACGATAGCCGTCTTCACCACATCCAACAACGGGTCTGAAACCGGAGACACAAACATGGTTATCAGATGGCCCACAAAATTCAGCAAGAGTATTCGATTTAGGTTCCCATGCTACTCTCCCCTTTACTTTAGTTTCATCCTCTGCAAGGATAACCGGAACCAGTCCCACAATATTGTGAGCTATTTTAGCGTCTGTATAAATTTGTGCAACAGCTTCAAAAATTTTGGCGTGTTCACCAGGTATGAACTGCACACTTTTCCTTATATCTCGCTTGACCTGACTGTAGCTTGGACCCGCAAAGTTCAACGAGAAAATATCTATCATTCTACGGCCTCCGTATACCTTCATCACTTCTCCTAAACACCTCATATTTTCACTATACCGATTTCCTTTAGCATTCCAATTTTGTGCAACATCACTAAGAAAGTCCCATAATGCCGGCTTACCACCAAATGCCCCTGACCTATCCGCGTTGATGATACAAGTGCAAAACTTAGTGACATTATATTCTGAAGAAGCCTCTCTTGCTAGTTCCCGTAGAGTCGGACGCTTCACTTTAAGCAAAACAATCCTAGCACGAGCTGCCAGGCGCAACAACTTCTAAGATTGTAGCTTTCTACTCAGCTCACGACTATGCTTGGCAAGTTCAGACATGTGTAAATATCGAATTCTTCTCCCTAAACCAGTGCTTCGAGTCCCCCTTTTTTCAAAGCTACGCTCTTCACGTAGGACCCTTTTTTTAAAATCATTCTCCAAGGGGATTGCGGAGCACATGGACCACGCAAGATTTGCAAACTTTTGATCCAAAACTGTCCACTCTAGAACAACTGATGTGCCTAAATGTCCCATTAATTTCTATAGACTCTCCATTGACATCCACCGCTCGATCGTGTGGTTCAGTATACCAAACTCCTCCCACATGTGGATCATTCAGTAACTCACAAACCGAATACAACACACCAAAATATTTGTACGTGGGACCCCTAAAGCCCCAACACATGAAATGCAGATAGTAATTTCGATCAAAGCTAGGGACCTCACCTCCTTCGATGTCGCCAGCAGTAGAACCAAACTTCCACCATCTTCCAAGATCACGCTGGTTTGAGTGTAAACTAACCCCTGATGATAGAGCTGGCCTCCCTCTCCTTCCACTGAGAATTGCAGGGCGTTTTGTAATAACTTTCGTTGCTTCAACGGCTTGCAAGTGCTTGGCCGATGCCAAGTGATGTTGCAGATCCATTCCAAGTTCTTTTTGGGGGGGCAGAGGCTCAACAAGTCTTGGCAGTAGAAGCATTTCACCTTCATCCAAAAACTCTTAGGAGCAGAGTCTTTGAATGTCCCTAGGATAGTGAAGGGCTTGTGTGCAGCATCCAAAGTAAAGTTCACATCCTCCATAATCCCTAAACCCTCCTTAATAAGTTTTTGGTGCATCTCTGGAGTCAAGTGAACGGCCTTACCCTTAGGTGCAACCGATTGTGGATGATCTGCGTAAGTGACTTCGTTCTTCACACACCAATTCTTCACGTGACATGTAGTCTGTAGATGCTTAATTTTGAAATTGTTGAATAGATTCTGAATGCTAGTTTTATCGTGTTTTCTACTATCCCCCTCAATCTCCTTGCGGCAGTCGATGTAGAAGATCTTGGCTACTCCGTTACCATTGAAGTCCCAAGCCTTCAACACCCACCGGTTGTCTTTCTGGGATGAGCACTTCAAACCCCTCTTCAGCTTTTCTGCTCCTTCAAGGTATCACTCCCAAACATCCTTTGGAAGATGCTTTGAGTGATTTTGATGGTCCAAAGCCTCGGTAATCGCAGTGGAACTTGTAACCCTAGAGCTTCTAAGAGGCTCATTAGGCAACAACTCCGCTATGTGGTCTTCAGTTCTTGTACAGCTCTCCTCGGCTGCTCCTTGGTGAATGAGATCTGCTACATGACTACCATTATCAAGACGACGACGTTTGGAGGCTTCCTCAACTTCACTCCGCAAAGGGAGGCCATAAACATGAGCGACCACATCATTCAAACCCTCTATCTTCTGCCGTAATCTACACTTCTCTTCATTGTCCCAAAACTGAAACGGCCACTCCAATGCTCCCTTCTCTTCCAATCGAACCCTGAGGGAGGCATAAAGAGCCAGCTAGCGCGCTTAGGCAATCAGAGTATAGCCAATTCGAGTGTCATAGCCAAAGTGCTTGGCAAAATCCCTGACTATTACAGCTATTTGCACTCGTCTTGGGACAGTATTGCAGCAGCTGCAAAGACTCAACAACTTGCTAATTCGCTTAGTACGAGAAGAGCTGCACCAGAAGTACATTCAGGGACGAGAGGAGCAGAACTTGTCATCATCCGCGTTTGTCGCAAACGCTAAACAGAAGTCGGCCCTGAATCGCTACAACATGAAATATCAAGAACGTCAGTAGCGCCGCAAAGATATTAATGATAAGAAGAAGACTACTGAGTGTTGGAAGTACAGTAAGACTGGCCACAAGGCTCGTGAATGCACACAAGGGGACAAAGATAAGAAGTCCACAACGACGGAGGGATCTGCAGCAAAAGACTCGAAGACCACTCATCGTGCCTGCATGGCGTTCTCTGGAGCTGCCTCTGACAGTGGCGATTGCAGACAGAGAAGCGTTACTGGTTCGCTCAATATCAAGATATTTCTAAAGAGCGACGCCACGTACAAGGTATTGGCGGAATCAAACTTTTCGTATATGGCATTGCTGATATTAATATCCGTACTTTTAATGGCAAGAAGTGGGAACCGGCAATCTTGAATAATGTCATGCATGTCCCGGAGATCGGTCGAAACTTGATTTCCGTTTACAAAGCGGCACTGTCCAATATTGACACAATCCATTTTTGAGATGGATGTAGGCTCATTCAAGATGGAGAAACCCTCATATCTGGAGCAGTCGATGCCACTATGTACAAGTTGCACATTGAAACTGTGGTTCCAGCAACTAGCGCGTATATTGCCAACACCTTCGGAACGGAAACAAAGATTGATGCTATCCAAAGCATTGATATCTGGCACCAACGCTTGTGTCATCTGAATCATGCTCAGATCAGGACAATGGCATCTGAAAACATTGTTGAAGGTTTACAGTTGAGCGGCGACACTCAACACCCAAGTTTTTGTGTTGGGTGCGTACTTGAAGAGATTCATCGCACGCCCTTTCCGCTGAAGGAAGATCGAGTCTACGCCGCCGCGGTTGGTGCGCTTATCCGCTGCGGTTGGGCCATTTCCCGTTCCTCCTACTTGCTCCGGTCGCCCTGACCTCTTGCATCCTCCTCTTCTTCCTCTTCCTCCTGCGCACGCCTTGCCCGGTTCCGCTCCCCTCCCGGTCGCGCCGCCTTTTTCTTGGCCGGGCTCCTTTCTCCCGGAATTGGTTGTATCTCCAGCCTTGCCTTCTTCCAGTCTGTGATGCATCCGTGCTTGGCGTACAGATGATAATGGAAAGGAACAAGAGGGCAACCCTTCTTACCTTCGAGTTTGGATGCCTCCGGATTGGCATTTCGGTGCACCACAAAGCCCCAATTGATCTTCTTCTTGTAATACAACGCGGAGAACATGCCCTCCGCCAATGTGATTGTGATGGTGGTGGGCTTGTCCAAGCTGAGGATAAGCACCAGAAATTGAAGAAGCCGCTGCTCCCGGGGAGTCTTGCAATCCTCCACCTTGAACACGTCCTTATTCGAGATGAAGGTGAAGCGCTTCTTCACCCATTCCAAATCTTCTTTATTGGCCGGTTCGAGGTCGTTATTAGTTTTCCGAGAAACCATACGTGAAGCGCCAGTGCTCCCGGGTCCAATGGTCGTACTTGGCCCGGATGAAACTCGACCAGAAGGCTGGCTCCATAGCTCCGCCCAAAATGTCTGCCAACATCTTCGCGTCCTGCAAAGCCCACACTCGGTGAAGAAGCCCCTCGGATCCTATGGTTTTGAGATCACTGAGCAGCTCCTCAAAGTTGCCTGGGTGCTGCGGAAGAGCCGGAACCACCCTCTTCTCCGAGATTTTGAACCCTACCGCGCTTCCTCCTCGGCGTGCCATGGCCACTGACTCCGGACGCACCTCTCTCCTATTCCGCAAATTGCGCCTATCTTCATGGAGCTCCCGCGCCTCTCTCTCCGGGTGCGTACTCTCTCTCTTCCGTGAACTCCGCCTAAGTTTCTGGCGCTCTCTCTTCTCTAACTCCGGTTGCGCACTATCAACACTAATTCTCTCCAGAAACACAAAGCTTTGGTGGCGGGGAGGGCTGGAGGCACCGCAAAGAAATTAATAGTGAACCGTCCAATTTAAGGCCCGGATCGTGGCCGGGTCCGTCAAAGGCCCGTCCCCCGCTGTCTGGTCGCCTATCCGGTTTCCTGCCGGGTCTGCCGCCATTCGCGGTTCCGTAGCAATCACTTAAGTAAGCATGAGTGATGATGATTACGAATACGCAAACATGGCAAGTCACGTATCATGCAATGGTAGTGTGAACGATTGGATTGTGGATTCGGATGCCTCGATCCACATGGCACCCGAAAGGAGTTGTTTTCATTCCTATCATCTTTATTCGCCAAAGAGAGTGATTTTGGAAGATGATACGGTGCTTGAGGCCATGGACAAAGGCCAAATTGAAGTAGAAACCAAGGTGAAGGGCCATGTGCAGACAATCACTATCAAGGATGTCCTCCACGTTCCAAAACTAAAGGCCAACCTTTTGTCGATATGGCGTTTGGTCGCAAAACACTTGCATGTTCAATTTAGTGACAGGGGCTGCTTTGTTTTGTCACCGAGTTAAGACGAGTTGGCCAATATCCAAGAAATCGACGGTTTGTACCACATCAAGTTTTCGAAAGTGCATATGAGTGAATCGGTGGCGTTGGTGCTTGAGGACGACAAGTTGGAGTTGTGGCATCGTCAACCCGGCCATTTGCACATCAAGAGTGTAAAAACTCTTCGTGGCATGTTTGAGGAGTTCCAGCAGTTGGTGGAGAAGCAATTTGAAAAGAAGATCACTGGATCGCACAATGTCACGTTTTGTGAGTAGTCAACGGTTGGGCCGCATATGGAGTATGGTCCATATGGAGATGTGGAGACATCATTGTGGACACATCTTCCAAATCTCCTATCTTTAATGTTGACGATGAAGATGAAGGCAGGAAGGATGGCGAGTTGGGGGCTCCATCGAGTTCGAGCTTCCGTAATGGCACAAAAGAGGTGCAACTGGAGCACGCTCTTTTAAACAAATCAGCGATATCCCGAACGAGCACGCAAGCTGCCCAAGGAGTGGTGGAAGAAATACATCTTCCGTCGAAGTGATGACGAGCATGCGAATGTGGCGTTATCGGATGGAACATCAACCATTCGTGAAGCAATGCAAGGTGAAGATGCGGTCGAGTGGGAGCAAGCCATGCAAGAGGAGTATGAGGAGTATGAGGAGTATGAGTCATTGATTACCAATGGCACATGGCAATTGCCTTCCATTCTCAAGGGTAGCAACTCCATTGGTTGCAAGTCGGTGTTTCGAGCAAAGAGAGATGTCTACGGTGACGTCGTGTGCTACAAAATAAGGAAAGTGGCAAAGCTCATTTTTCATGAGACGTTTGCTCCTGTGGCCAAGCTCGCAACCATTCAATACATTTTTGCAATTGAGGCGGCCATGAATTTGGAAAAGCATCAAATGAATGTGTTACCACAGGGGCTTACATGAGATCGACACAAAAGGGTAGTAATAGCATATGGACTTGAAGGCTTTGGCTCTATGCAAAGTGGGAGTGTTGAAGTAGTAGATAAAGGGTAGTGTTGCTAGATGAAAAAGGGGTTTGGATGGGAATAATTGATATGTGGGAGACAGGGTGCGGCATGGGCTTACCTTTGAGGCATGTAGTGTTGAGTTATCCCATATCGGTTGCCAAAAGGCACCTCAATTGTACACTACTTAAGCGAGAGTGCCCTTGAGTAAAGACATCTCTTTCTACGCATTTGTTGTGTTTGTGTATGTGCTTTGTGCATTTCTCTATCACCTTAAACAATCCAAATTTCTTCTACACTAGACATTGAGTAGGTCCTAAATCGAAATGTATGCAAACTCGTAATGTCCTCCTCAGTCCATCCATCTGCAGTTATTACCCGCATCCATTATCGTTGTTCCAAAGATAATCACATGAATTCTGTGCCAGCCACTGTTTGCCTCTAACATCTGATATGATCTTGATTTGCACACCTTCGTGACTATGATCATTAGTCGGTTCCAGAGTATCAACCCCAAAAAAGGACACAATGTGAAGGGGATCGTTGATATCAAACATGAGATTACAATCATAACGCTCGAAGACAACCACTACGCCATGTGGGATGAGTTCTTGACCAAGTATACCCTCGAGGACATCATCAATCTGGATACGTCCCTCCCTTACAAGCAGACCAAAGGTGCAGAGAAAATGTACGCGTTGAAGCGCGAGTTCTTCAACTCAATAGGGCACTTCACGGATGACGACCTCAAGAACTACGTGCAACAGCTACTCGGGACAATTCCGAATAGAACGCTGCCATACCCCAAAGTCTCCGTTGTCAAATCGGAAAATCCGATCCTGGACAACTGCTGCAACAGTGAGTGGGTTGAACGCCGCAAGCGGAAGAAGGTCATTCTAGAGGGTTTGGTGAATGCAGACAAGTCACTAAAATTTGTGAGGGACGACGGCTCTATCGATAGGGAGAAATGGAGAGACTCGAAGAAAACATTTTACTTCTCCTCGGGGACATGGGACTTTCTTCTCGCCACTCCCAACAGTACTTTCTACAAGATGCGCCTGACAAAACAGGCCATCATCAAGCGGGTGGACGAGATGGGGGACAAATTCATGGAGTTGAAAGCTATGTTCAATCGCTTTGTATTGCACAAGAAACGCGTACCAAAGCAGGCTAGGAAGATTCAACTTCGTGTCCATGACGGACCGTTGATGGCGTTTGTCATGAATTCAACGACGTGGAATTACACTCCCAATCACAGGACTATGAGCTTAGGAATTGCGGATCTCTGGGACGTTCCGAAGCAAAAACAATTAGACAACCCGAGCGCTCCAGCTCTGCTTTTCCCGTTCCTCAAGAAGCTCCTTAAGCAAGATGATCCGTCCATAAAAGAGTCCAAAGTCTCGCTCTAGATTACAAAGGAGACATGGGATGACGCTGCAGCGTTTGCGTTCATTGATGTTCATTTCGCCAACAGGGATAACAAACAGTCGGTCTACAAACATGCAAAGCTGAGCGGCTCTATGACATACCAAGTTGGCAGGTTACACTGCCGACCGTCAATCTCTACTTCTTCTTTCAGCAGGATGTCCCGACCTACATTCCTAGGCTCATCAAGCCAGAGTACACCGCCGCCCCGATTGCGTACTACGATGAGCCCCTGAGGAACCACGAGTCGAAGTTTAGATTGTCCTCAAGCAAGCTGCAGATGGAGTTCTACTTAAATATGATCATCTAGAACTTTGCATCTCCGGGAGAAAACTTTTTCGGCGTCAAGATGGGTGCCAAATCCATGCTGGCTGCAAAGGTAGTGACTCACTGCATTGGTAGACTGTTATCTTCGACTCAAAGATAACTCAAGTCATTTTAATGCCTGCACTGCATGTATGTAGTGAGGGTTGTCCTAGATCTGTATATTTAAAATAATGTTCCCCTGACATTGCTGCAGGCACTCCTCTATCTTCGAGTTGAGGATACTTTTCCAAGCTCAACTAGATCTCGAGTGTCCGTTGTTCATACAGATCAGTAACCACTTGCTTGGTGATTGTGCAGATGTATGGCTTGCACTACTATGGGATCGCCACCAATGTGGGAATTGAGATACTCAAATCCCTGAAGAAGAAGGCCAAGAGCTTGGACATGAAGGATTTCCAATTTGGAAATTCCCCGTACATGGGGCATTACATCAAGCCCCTTACAGCGGCAATCTTGCGCTTGAGCGATAAGAAGTCATCACCCTCTCCTCTAAGGGAGAAGGATGCAGAACCCCAACTGGAGTTGGTCAATGCGGAGGAGGACCGTCACGAGGCGAATCTTGAGGACGTCAAGGAAGACGACGAGGTCGATGAGGAGTTTGACCAGTACAGGTCTCAGCTCCCTCGGGAGAATAGCGAAGAAGCAGATGATGGAGAAGATCGTGAAGGCTTGTCCAGCGATGAATCTTCCGACGATGAAGACGATCCCGACTATACAACAAAGAAACGGAGAGAGGAAAAGAAACAGACTGTTCGGCGAGATTAACTCGAGGGAAGTTGCTCCGGCAATAGTCTCCTCACCCGGATCCTCAAGGCGAGGATACTCGCGCCATGGAATTTTCTCCTGCTCTGGCTCCTCCTCAACAATCTCAAGGAGGAGGGAGGCCGTCGTGTTCGGGTCCTCTTGCTCCACGACAAACGCGCGATAAGGGAAAGGAGATCGGTCTTCCACTTGCAAA
Organism: Pohlia nutans; assembly: GCA_022496805.1. Classification (NCBI taxonomy): domain Eukaryota; kingdom Viridiplantae; phylum Streptophyta; class Bryopsida; order Bryales; family Mniaceae; genus Pohlia; species Pohlia nutans. Next base: position 2,170,737 of record CM040106.1, on the reverse strand, counting down.
CGCTCCTGTCATCGAGCTCAGCGACACCGCAAACGATCCGCCTGCAGCATCTGCCTCAGTTGTAGCAACTTCGAGTGAACCACCTGCTGCGTCAATTACCAGTGATATCAAATCCATCAGAGAGCAAATCGAGAGGGTGAAACGCATAAAAGCCAATACAACGTCTAAAAATGGCAGAAGAAACGACTGCCTTGTGAAGGAGATTTTCTGGTGGGAAGAGAAACTAGAAAGGAAAAAGTTAAAGAAAGAGTAGGAGGATGCGATAATGAGAGAGCTTCAGGAGTTGAGGGCCACTCTAACAAAGAATCAATAGGAGTACAATGCGATGCTCGCTAAAGCCAAGTAGGAATTTATTGTGGAGATGAAGGCCTAACTCCTTCGGGACATTATGAGCTCCCAAACCTTTGACTGCGTGTGCGGGGCCTTTAATTTGGCAGTGGGCACCATCCTAAGTGACTCGGCTGAATTCTCATAGTTTTGAGCGACTTCTGAAGTGACAGGGCTGAATTCTCTTAGTTTTGAGCAACCTCCATAGCCTCCTGGAGACTAGCCGGTGTGCTCTGCCGGATGTGGAATCCCATCTCCTTGGGAAATCCGGCCACGTACTACTCTACTTGTACGCTGGGGGCGATCTCCGTAGTGAGTTTCTGAATGAGCCCTTTCACCCATTGCCCATACTTCCGGACGGACTCCGTCTTCTTCATGGTCATAGTACTCAGACGTCCCAGGGCCCTGGCCTCTCCTCCAGCTTCCCGGAAAGTCCGGACAAAGGCGCTGGTCAGCCTTTCCCAATCTTCCCTGACGTCTACCGAAACATCTAACTACCATTTTAGGGCCTCTCCCTTAAGTAATCCGGCAAACACCCGGAGTCTGGATTCCAAATCTTCCTGTTTAGCCTGAGCAGTGGCCACAAACTCAACCAACCAATCATCCACATCAGTCTCCCCATCTCCTTTAAATCGGTTATACTTCAACCGTGTGAGTGGACCTCTCCGTACCATCTCCATGGGAGCTTCTTCTTCTTCTTCTAAATCTGGGTGGGCGTCACCTTCCGATTGAAAACACCCTTCTGTGATGCTCCACAACCAGAACGACAACTTTCTCCGGTTGAGTGGTGTAGTAAGTCTCTTCTCCCGGAGGGTTAAACTCTCTTGCCAACGCTGATGGCCCACCACTGGCGCTCGCTTTCTTCTGTACGGATCTTGTAACCCTCCTTGAGTCAGTTTCACTAGATTATTCTTGAGTCATGAAGCGAATCCGGTAACCCTCGGATACTTCTCTCGATTCTTCTCCTCTTTCCTCCGGACTCGCACTTGCGACTGCCACAGGTAGGATATCCTCTAGTAAATCCGGTCACGGTTCAGTCTCCAAATCTTCCGTACTCCGAATTCTAGTCGTCTCCATCGCATCCCATCTTTAGAATCCCCGGCAGCGGCGCCAAAATTCGTCCGTGTCATAGCACGTGGTACTGGATACTCCCTAGAGCGCACTCTTTTGTATTAAGAATGTTTGTAAAGGTGATTTCCGGGTTATTGTTCCGTGGAGACTCTGTGAAGTGGGAAGTTTTCAGAAACTGACTCACATTGGTGACTCCTGTCTTCGGGTCACCAATTAACTCCCTCTATCCGTACTTAAATCGAATCTTCTCTACTGACTGATCCGGCTATAGCTAGATCTTGATTCTGTCCGGGTTGGAAGTTTAGCCAACCCTACCCTACCCGGTCTAACCCAACCACTTAACCCGGTTTTCTTTAACCTTTGTTTTCCCTCAGAGGGTTCTCCATTTGCACTTTTAAGGATGCTGGATTTAAAGGCACACCCTCCCTTACTGATTTCCGTGACGGGGGATTCACCACTTCCCGGTTATCCTAACTCAACTCCCTAATCCGGGTACTTTCTGTATTGCTCTTCAACCATAGATTTATCACAATCCCACTGCCGGTCACACAAGCGCAATCCTATCACCCCCTTATCTCCAAAATACTACAACGGCTTGTTAACCGGAATGGACAGTATCCGGGGTGTCCGGAAGAGATTGAGTTCGTCACGACCTGTTTTACTCTAGCTTTCCCGTACCCTGCAATTACAAGATCTACCCGGATGCTGACACCTCTTTCGAACTACCCCTTCAGGAGTTTTGAGAAAATCGGAGTACCCCCTCCTGTTCACTCAGCCACTAATCCGGATTATCCCCTGCAACTGGGCGCGGAAAACCCCACATTCAAACGATCTTAACTCTCCCCAAATCTTCTACCCGGTCTCTTAACTGATTCTACACCAGAACCCGATTAGTCCATCCGGTTACTAAGGAAGTAATTGGACCACTGTTCCAAGCAATAACAAAAGTAAACACACACACACGTACACACACAAAAAAATTTGTGAAAAGAACATGCGCCTCTACTCATTTACACGGAACAGTGGTACACAAAAAGACCCAAGGAATGAAGAACATTCCTTGATAAGAAGCCAACCCCAAACGTCCGGATCCGGGAAATCCTCAGATCCTACATTCCCGAGATCCAATAAAATCCGGGGAGCTGTCTCCACGGTTCAGTTTCTATCCTAAACCGCCACTAACATTAAAATCTTAAAAAGTCTATACACAAAAAGTCTTCTAATCTACCTACTCAAAAAGCCTACCCTAAGCGGCTGGATCCGCTAAATCCTCTTCTTCCACTTGCTGCCCCTCCTGATCTTCCGGGTTCTCCACCTGGTTCGGAACAGCCGGTTCGCTCCCATGTTCCCCTCGCTCTGCATACTGCTCCACGTTCGGTTCACCCTCTTGCGCACCGCTCGGTTGACCGTCCGAGTGACCTCCTGGCCCACCCTCTGGTCGTTCCTCCCTGCCCGGTTGGGCACCCATCTCCCCCATGTCTTCCTCTGGGTTCAGAAAGTCTGTTCGGCTTTCTCCTCCGGGGTTGACCATCTGAACCGGCTCCACTTCCACCACGGGCCGGGAAGTATGCTCCTGAGTTGAACTCCCAGTCCTCAACAGCGTGTCCAACTCCCCTACCTGAGGTGCCTCTGCGGACAACCGGAAAGTCCCCCGCAACCCATCCCTAGAGCCTACCCTGTCGCCCCGGTTGTTGGTCACCACAACATCCGGTTCAGGAGTAGAGGGGCCCTCCGCAATCACTTGTTCCGCCAGCGACTGAAACTCCACCAATGCCTAATCCACCTTGTCCGCATACTCCCGGACGATGTTCTTCACCCAGGCTGCCCCTTCCAATCCCGGTTGGGTGATCTTCCGGTCGTACAGCCGGGCCTTGGTCTGCACCTCCCATTCCGGTTGGAATAATTGGACAACCTTCGTGATGCATGACCGGCCAGTCTCTCCCACGCGTCTGATGGTCTCAAACTGCCCCTGGATGTGCTGCTCTTGCGTCCGGATATGGGCCTCCATCTTCAAGACGTATTCCTTCTTCTTGCGCAGCTCTTCCTTCTGCTCCAGCACCAGGAGGGCCGCCTGGCTCACCTGTTCCTGGCTCCGGTGGACCTTCTTCTCGAGCTTCCTGATTAGCCCCGAGTACTCCAACACATCATCATTCCGGAGGAGGTTTCCCACCTCCCTCACCGCATCGAATAAAGGAGCGTACCTTTCTTCCACAAAATCCAGGGCTACCCGGGTCGTCAGGAGGATGACTTCTACCGCGATGGAGACCTCTCCTGTGTCTCCCCGGATGGTCTTGCTTCCCGGGCTGGCTCCTCTCTTGCGGCTTGCTCCTCTCTCGCGGCTGGTCCCCGCTCCCGGTCTCCCTCATCCCCGGACTCCTCTTTGTCATCCTCTCCATTATCTGCTTCCGTGGAACAAGCTCTCCGGTTCTTCAGCGGAGTGGTCTTCTTCCGGCCCTGACTCTTCTTCCTAGGGGGAGTGATCTCCTGGATGTCCGGATCTTCCTCCTTGTCGGGCCCGAGGATTAGCTCCCTCTTCAGCTCCGGCTGCTCCCGGGGACGCACTCGGGAACGACCTCCCTCATCCGGTTTGGAACCTATTGCCGGATCTTCCTTCTTCTTCTTCCTCAACTTTGCTTGCGGTGATTCCCCCCCCCATTAGTTTTCTTCCGGGACCCCCCTTTGTTTTGACCTCACCTCCTGTAGACATCCTGCTCCACCCGTTCGGCCTTCCTTCGGGTCCTCACTCCTTTTCTGCCGCTCTTCCTGTTGCGGCCTGACACCACCCGGTTGGCCTCCCTCCAGGTCGTCCTCCTTCTTCATCTTTTCCTCCTCCGGAATGGCGCTGGCGCCACCCGGTTGCTTGCGCTTCAGATCTTCTCTCACCTTCCGGCGTTCCTCCCGAATGCTTCCCCTGTCCGGTTGGGATGTCTTTGGTCGCTCTTCTACCACCTGGTGGGCCCTTTCCCTCTCCTCCTGTTGCAGTGCAGGCCTTGGCCGGTTCCATGCTTCTCCTCCCGGATGTGCGGTCTTCCGCTTGGCTGGACTTCTCTCCCCCGGAATAGGACGGATCTCCAACCTCTTCTTCTCCTGTTCCGAGATGCATCCGTGCTTCTCGTGCATCCGTGCTCCCGAGATTCATTTCCATCCGTTGGGTATTCCGGTGCACCAAGTATCCCTAGTTGATCGTCTTCCGGCGATGCAGCGCGGAGAGGATGCCCTTCGCTAGTGTGACCGTGAGGGTGGTGGGCTTCTCCGGGTGGAGGATGAGTACCACGTACTCAAGAAGACGCTGCTCCTGGGGATTCAGGCAATCCGACACCTTGAATCCGTCGTGATTCGAGAGGAAGCTGATACGCTCCTTCATCCACTCTGTGTCTCCCTTGTTGCCCGGTTCCAAGTCCTGATCCGTCTCCAGGAAGCCGTATGTGGAGCGCCAATGCTCCCGGGTCCAATTCCCGTACTTCGCCCGGATGAAGCTCGACCGGAAGGCAAGCACCATAGCTCCGCCCTCATCTTCTCCCAATATCTTGGCGTCGTGCACATTTCACACCCTGCCAAAGAGCCCTATGCACCCAATGGTTGTGAGATCCATGAGAAACTCCCCGAAGTCTCCCGAGTGCAGCGGAATGGTCGGAATTACCCTCTTCTCCGGGATTTTGGACCCTACCTCCCTGCGCGCCATAGCTGCTGCTTCCAGATGCACCTCTCTCTTCCTCCGTGAATGGCCCGTCTCTCTCTCTGGATGCGCTCTCTCTCTCTCCCGTAAATCGCGCGTTTCTCTCTCCGGGCGCGCTCTCTCTCTCTCTTCCATGATGTGCGCCTGACTTCCTGGAGTCCTCGCGCCTCACTCCCCGGGTGTGCACTCCCTCCCTTCCGTGATCTCCGCCTAATTTCCTCTTGCTCACTTTCCGGGTGCTCACCCTTCTCTAACACCAATCTCATACTGCTCTCTCTCCCTGGGCGCTCACTTTCATCAATTCTCGGGCGCTCAATCTCCTCAAATGCCAGACGGTCAGTACTCTCTCCCTTCGGACGCACAATGGAAACCCTAACACTATCCGGAAACACAAAACAGGGTGCGAGAGGAGGGCTGGAGGAAACGGGGAGGAATGAATAGTAAGCCGCCCAATTTAAGGCGGCCCATTTCAAATTCCGGATCGTGGCTGGATCCGTCAGAGGCCCGTCTCCCGATGTCCGGTTTCCCATCCGGTTTTCTGCCCGGTCCGCTTGCATTGCTGGTTTCGTAGCGAACACTTAAGCGTGCGTGAGAGCACCACTCTCTCCAAATTAATAAAAAGGCCATCATGGACGCTACTTCTCCTATTTATGGCGGCTGGGGCTACCCCTTATTGCCCTAAAAACCCTAATTGCTCGTTTTTGAATAAAACGAGGTTCGACACACCTTTCCGGTGCACGAGCATCCTCAAGTCAAGGATAGTTTAGGGCATCCTTGGGCAGAGGATACTTCTGCTTCTCCTCCAACGCCCAAAGAGGCCTCCGTGACTCGCTTCCAGAGTGCAAGAGTCAATTCGATGTTGTGCGCTCGACTCTCACCCCTGTCGATGCAGCAGTCGACCGCTATCCTCTTCATTCGTTGGATGAGCAGCTTGTGGACTACGAAGATGAGGCTCCTCTGCAATAGCCCAAGTCGGAACGGATTGTTCCTGCCAAGCAGTTTGTCGACAGCAACTCACATGATCTAGCAGCTCAAGTACACTCCCTTGACCTTTAAAACCCTTATGAATATTTGTGAGTCGCCAGGATGCCGCTTCATGGAAGTGTTTTGTTGCCTCCGTCAATATGTCATTGCCCAATGTAGACTCTTATTTCTATTCATTCTAGTTGACAGGACGGAGTGCCTCGTCTGTGAATGTGTGGCGCTGTCGACCCGCCCCGTTGTGACAGCCTCCTGTAGGATAGTGTAGAATCACGGCTTCCGGATGTAGTTTTGTGATGCGTGCATAGCTGCCCCTTGGGCGACATTTACTTACCGGATGATTGTATATTATATTCACTATGTAAATTTAATATATGCTGCGCTAAACGTTTTTGAATATCCTTGCCTAATGTCTCGTCATTTTCCATGTTTTTGTCCAGCCGACATTGCTTAGAAGTATGCACCGTCCGCTGCTCCTGAAACCATCACATGTAAAAGGTGTCATGCCCTCACGTAAATCGCATGAAATGCTTTGAACCACTCTCTAGCTCCCTTGTCTCTGCTTCTATGTTCAATCAATTAACTACACTTGTTTTGTGTTTGTCTTGATAACGGCCGTGCCGCGGAGTGTATCGTCTATAGGGTTCCAACCGCAGAAGAAGTGGCTAAATATCGTTTTCCTGTTGAACAGCATTCTCTGCAAGTACATCGATAGGTCCCAAATCCCAAAATCTGCGCAGGTCAACCATGTCAGAAGGCACCTCTTCTCGTTGTTGGATCCCACCCTAGTTGGACCGAAGGGTGACTACACTCGTCCCCGTCTGGCGGATTTCTTGGCCATGGTTGCCGAGGTTGCCCCACATGTCTTCGTCTGGAGCTCCATGAGGACGTTCACCGTCGAGCTCATCGCGGGGTTCCTCTTCTATGGTACAAAACAGTCCTACGAGATCATGGGGCAGGAGTTCTGCACTAAGGTTCCAATCTCTGTGGGGAAGACTTTAAGGACTTGTCTGGCACCAAGGAGATCTTCTTCGAGGACTTCTCCAAACGGGTGTTTACCATTTCCAATTGGGTTGTTTACAACAAGGACAAAACCCTTCTCATAGACAATTCCCCCGAGAAGAGTGTGGGCAATAAGGCCGGCAACGCCATTTTCTCAGAATCCTGGTCTTTTTCTTAAACCGCGGACGACGTCCTTAAGGGGTCTCTCGATCCGTGGCTTTGCCATCTGCACTCCTCTTGTGCTCAGGGCCAGAAGCGTCTATACGTCGAGAATAATCGGATCAGGCATGGTCCGCTTAAACCGTCCAATCCTCTCTACTCCCATATCGCTCGTGGACTCGATGAGTCCTCAGCCTTTTCCGGCCAATTTTTACGATTTTCCAGGGATTTGATAGTTCAGGGCCGCCTTGTTTTGTAGGTGTGACGTTGTTTGGGTCTTCAAATTGTAATTACATTTTGTATGATTAATTTTGTACGCCACTTTGTATAAATAAAATGTGTAAATCGGAATTATGTAAATGCTCATTGTATTTTCGGGACCTATGCATACGTGTGTCTTCTTACGTGCTTCTCTCCCAGCCCATCTTGGAGAGAGATCTTTGCATCTCGGATGGTGTGTAGGGCCACCCGCCGTTGTATTCATTGCTTTTCATGCCATCACCCCTGATCCTGTTTTGTCCTCAGGTGTACGGATTCACGGAGTACCCTCTCTCACCGGAGCAACGCCTAATAAGGAGTTTGCTGTCAGGATCGGACGCCTCGTTCCGTGGAGGATCGGAGTCAACGGGAGGTAGCTGTGGCCCGTCAAGGTATTCAAGGCCCTACGTCCTCTGCTTGGCCACCGACGCTGCATCTGCCGCAATCGACTTGTCCATAAAAAATGTGGACGATGGCGTCGTTGATAGCCTCCCAATCGAGGCCTCGTCAAAACCCCCGTCAGCTTCCTTATTCCGCTGAAGCGCTCTTTGCCGGTCGGATGTTGCTCTTATTTGCCAACTATTGGTCGGATGTTGCCGGTCTAAACACCCGTTCCTATCCACGACTATTTTGGAGGAAGTTTGGTGTATAGAAGTCTCAAAATGTGCAATTTGTCTCAATTTAATGAGCATTAATTTTATTTTTTATCTTTGATTGCAATGAGCTCAAAGTAACTACAACTTCTTTTATTTCATCAATCAATCTAATTCGACCTTTATTTATCTTTGCCTTCAACAACTATCCTTGAAAGGAAGCCCGCAATAGAAGGATGGGAGTCTCAAAATGACCATTTTGTGTCATTTTAATGAATATTTCTCTTTAGGGATTAAAATGAAAATGTAATGTTGATGAATATTAAAAATTAAGAAATTATGAAACGGGTCATTTAAAGTTTGACTGCATAGCTACGTACTAAACATTGTGCTTGGCATATTATCTTTTCGACCAACATTTCATCAGAGTTGTAGGAGTAAAATTATAAAACCTAATTATCACCATATTCATTTAATTGGGAATTACTGCTATATAGGGACTCTTCGCAATCTACAAATGGCATAGATTAAATGAGAAATTCTACACCACTTGTAGATTTCAATGAGTCCCGATATGACTAATAATTAAACGAATATGGCAATAATTAGGTTTTGGAAAATGGGTTGATATGGGTACCATTTTGAACCATCTCGCAATGTGTGACTTATGTCTAGCTCATTTTATGTTTGCTAGACATTTTATCTTTAATACCATATATATATTTGCAGGCATGGTGTCTATAACACCCATAGTTTTAATAATATTTCAAGATTTTTCAAGATTTTTGTTACTCATAAATCTATTTCTTATGTTCTCATTATTTTTTATTTAAAGTATTAACGCCAAATATAAATTGCACTAACCTCACGGTTATGTTAATATTTAATTTAATGTGAATTACCTGCAATTATTCAACAAAATGCTGGTACATATTTAAATTTTCCTTATGTCTGTTTAATTTATTTCATTATTTTGTACTTAACTTGGTTAATGTCTTTAACGTCAAGAACACAATGAAATATCACTTTAAAACTAAATTTCCTCCTACTATACTGTTAATTGCTTTTATATATTGAAAACACCCTTCATTACGACAACTAGATTACATTTGTCATTAACGTCACTGATTTCAATAATAGAACATGTCTTGTCTTGTAAGTGGATTACATTCTGACTTCCTATTTTTTAAGCTAAATACTACACTTAAAGACACATAGATAGACTCGAGGAAGTCACTTAGTGTAAATTTTGGGTACATATGAGCGTACAAAGCGTTGTTAATAGGGGGCTATGAAATAATTGGAATATACTACTATCTATAGTATGTTTAGGGTATATTCCACATGTATTCCTCAAATATTCTAAGAATATTCCTAAATTGGTTTTAAAACACCATGTATTACTTCTAAAAATTTACAATTTTTATCTCAAATGAATATAAGACACCCTATATTTGTTCTCTGATACTGAGTTATCTAAATCCTTGTCTGATAGTGACTTCCCCGGCTTAATGGATAGAAACTTTGGTCTACTATTATGAGGCCAGCGTCAACAAAGTGTCTGTTTGTAATGTGAATAACCACTGTCCACTGGACAAGGGTAAGTGGAACAAAACTACCTTGGTTTGTCGATAATAGACTACTACAGTTCAATACATAACATTCCAAAAGATTAGCTAGATGCATTAATTTTTCCTCTTACAAAAATGGTATTAAGATTCTTACTACAATGTAAAGTGGGGTGACACCGAAATTCGCACTTTGTACAATTCCAGGGATAGTGCCAACACTGCTGCCCACTTTGACACCCTCCCGAGCGCTGGAAATGTTTTTTTTATACATAAAATTTTATACACAAAATCATTGGTATGTGGAAAACATGTGTACAAAATCTCAAAGCTAGAAGATTGATAAAAAAGAAGATATTCAAGATTTACTAACAAGGGGTAGCTGTAACAAATGTTTCACAGCTGTCAACTTTGACACCCTCCCAAGGATTAAAGGAATTTTTTTTATCACACAAAATTTTTGGAGTAGGAATATCTTTATGTTATTTACACTTGTGAAATAATTCAAGTCCAAAAGACCCACAAAAAAAATGATATTTCAAATATACCAATAGGTGTAGTGGTGAGAAACAAAGGGGAGAATCGTTTCACAACTTCCAACTCTAAATAACTATCTTTTTGTGTATTTTTTTGCCTTGAAAATATTCATACATGTGACAAACATTATAATGATCATGTGACAAGAATTTCATATTGAAATAAGCGATTCTTAGCCCTAGGGAGGTTGTCAAAGTTGGAAGCTGTGAATCGATTCTCTCCTTTGTTTCTCACATCCAACTACATTTGTTGGTAGATTTGGAAAATCTTTTTTTTTGTGGGTCTTTTGGACTTGAATTTTTTCCTTATGTGTATAAAACATAAGGATATTCCTACTCCAAAAATTTCGTGTGAAGAAATTTTTTCTTCAATCCTTAGGAGGGTGTGAAATTTGGCAGCTGTGAAACATTTCTTACAGCTACCCTTTGTCAGTATAGCTTGAATATCTTTTATTGTATTAATCTTCTAGCTTTAAAATTTTGTGCACATCTTGTCAACTTAACAACGAGTTTGTTTATTAAATTTCATGTATAAATAAAACTTTTCCAGCGCTCAAGAGGGTGTCAAAGTTGGCAGAAGTGTGGGCACTATCCCTGGAATTGCATAAGGTGCCAATTTCGGTGTCACCCCACTGTACAATCTTTATACTCAAATGTGCAAGTCGGTGTAATTATACATTTATCAATTTGGGAATTAATATATCATGGCTAAAGTACGCTTGCATGTAGTCATAAAACTATTAAACACTTTTCAAATACTCAATCCAATTGGATTATACAAATGAATATTAGGACAATTATAATTGATATTAAAATAAAAGTTGACTTAAAGATTGTCAGGAACAATAATGATACTAAACAATTAACCATTCCTACGACATACTCCAATTTCGAACTAGCAATACGCAAGGGACACAAAGTTCGTGAACAATATGCAACAATACATAAAATGTCAGAGTCGTTCCGATACGAGTATATGTTTACCGATACACTTACGTTCATGTACAAGGTATATACGTATTTAAAATTTTGTTAGCAATATAATAGCCCCTAGACGTTGAGTTTTCATCACTAAACGTTAGCGCAACCATAAATTCGATGACCTATAGATTCAAGCCTGTCCTACGTTCTCGTCAATGCTCGGATGAAAGTGATATAAATTTTGGGAAGTACTTCACTAATTTGTCGTACTATGTAAATAATGGTTAGATTTAGTCATACTACAACACACATTTTTATAGAATTACAAATGTAGAGTAATTAAAGTCCATCACAACGCCAAAATTGAATTAATAGTAGTGCAATACTGAATTTGCAAAACTGAGGTTATAGATTTGAGAAACACGGAAATTGTAAGAAGTCAGCATATTTTGAAATATCTACTTTAAACTTCTTAACAAATCGTACTCAACAAATATCAGAGACACAAGATCTCAAGAACAAGAACAAGAGAACAAGAACAAAAACACAAACAAGGACTCAATAACAAGAAGTGTAGTAGTACGCAAGAGTGGTTCTCAAGAAAGTATATTGAACTGAATCAATAGTTTAAAAGATACAGGACAAGGTAACGCTCAAGGTTGCTCCTAAACTGGTGTTGACGAGAGTGAGGAGTCCCTCATCTTGTCCCATATATTTACTAGTACGAGAAGGCTTGGAGGATGTTCCAAGAGAAGCTTCTAGTTACTAAGGAAGCTTCCGATGAAGCTTCCTAGAGCTATGCCCTACGTACGTGACAATATCCATCACGAACTGGTTTGGACTCAATAATTATATTTCTGTGACTTTACCCATATCTTTGGACAATATCCATCGCAAACTAGTTTTGGACATAATAATTATATCTTTGAACAATACCCATCACGAACTAGTTTTGGACATCATAATTATATCTCTGGTTTCAAGGCCTAGTCTTTGCAACACCCATCTCAAAGAGCGAGGTTCTTTGTCCGTGACATCACTGTCCTCCCTCTTTAGCAACGAGTCTTCACGAGGAGTGCTTTTATGGACAGTTGATCAGAGGCGAAAAAAATAAAAAATGTGTCTCATGGTTTCTCTAACATACTCAAGTTGTTTAGTGCGAGTCAAGTAGTTTAAGGGCCCTTGCAACCAGCAATAGTTACAGACGCCTGCTACTTGAGACCATGCTTGGAGCTCTCTATCTTTGTTGCAAAAAAGTCCTTCAAATATAGCTTCCGGGCGACTTTCAAAAGGAGGTTCTACTTTGATGACAATCACCAACGATCTGCTACTAGGTATTTTTTGACGTTGCCGTGGTTCAAAAGGTTCTTCGTCTCAAGGCCATCTTCGTTGTTCAGAAAGTCGAGCTTTGTTTTGGGGCGGTTGTGGTGGCAAAGGATATGCAAGGGGGTTTGGCAATTCTGATAAAGAAAGTTGACGCTCAGACTCCGGTTGCAATTTGCAATCTAAAGAGTCTTAGAATACCTTCCAATTAGACATACTGAGAATAAAAGAAGTACGAGAAAAGATGTTTCTGAGGTTGAGAGCTGTGTTGTTCTTCGACTGCTCTCCCCTTTTTATATACAGCTGTCAACGTAAGAGCTTGTTGTTGAAGTTATCATTGAACAGGTCGTGGCTTATTAGGATAGCGTCGATGAAATTCCTGTACCTTCTGAAGTGCGCTAACAACATTTATTGTTGGTTCTCACTTCCGCTCATTGATGTCGTAACCATGTCAGTGTATAATATATCTTAATTTGCCGCGTCTTCACTGCAAATCAAGTACTTTTTCAATTTCATATTCTTTGTGGGTATCAACTTCAATGCTAGGCGGTGATGGTTGCGTTCTTCTTGGTATATTGGACTCTTTGTATGGTTCTAACAATGACACAAGACAAACAAAATGTACCTTTATAGCTGCTGGTAGGTCCAATCGATAGACCACCGGATTGACTTACTGCTGAATAGGAAATGGGCCTAATCGGCAATAATCCAACTTATCACATGGTCTTGTAGTCTTGATATTGTGTCAAATAAGCCATACTTTGTCGCCAACTAGGAATAACGTTGATTCCTTCGTAAGTTAATTTGCGGTGCCATTGTGGCGATTTTGGGCTTCTTCTAAATGAACCTTCATCAACGTATGAAGTTTTGATAATCTTGTTGCAAAGTCCACAGTTGTCGGATTCTCATTCTTTGACAAATTTAACATGTCAAACTTTGGGTGATATTTGTAGTTGGCATAGAATTGCATTTGTTGAGTTTATGCATGAACGGTATTATTATACGCAAACTCAGCCAATGGCAAATACAAGGTCCAATTGTCTTGTTGATAGTTGATGTTGCAACGCAAATACTGCTCCAATACTTGATTTACACGCTCCGTTTGGCCATCAGTTTGAGGATGAAAAGTAGAAGAGAGTTTAATATGCACCTTCAAGCTTTCAAAGAGAGATCTCCAACATTAAGAGACAAATTGCAGTCCACAATCTGAAATGATGTCATCCGGTACTCTATGATATCGATAAATGTTATCCAAAAATAGTCATCTTGTCTATTCTCCAATAATTGTTTTCTTACAAGGGACAAAGTATGCCATTTTTGTCAATTGATCAACAACCACGAATATGATATCAAACGAGCGTCCTTCCAATTTAATACACGAGCTGTCATAAAATATTCGAGGTTTTGTGATCTATATATATAATCACTTGGTGCGAGACGCCTTCAAGAAAATGACGTCATTCTTGAAACGAGTCCACTATAGCAAGTAGTTCTTTGTCATGGATCTCATAGTTGATTTTTGCAGCGGAGAATTTTCTAGAATAGAACGCAACTGGATGAAGTTTTGTGTCATCTCCCTTTTGTGATAAGACTGCACCTAATGCAAAATCTGATGTATCAGTCTCCATGTAAAATGGTTTTGAGAAGTCTAGATGAATAAAGATTGGAGCGGTTGTAAAAGCCGTCTTCAGATTTTGAAAAGCGATCTCCACTTCCAGTCCCCAATCGAGCTTGTCTTTGCATGTCAATCGAGTCAATGCAACAGCGATTGGGGAATAATTCTGGATAAAAATTCGGTAAAAGTTAACATATCCGAGAAAACATCATGTACCGTTTGGGGAGTTAACCAATTTGTGATAGCTTCAATCTTTTTTGGATCTATAGATAAGCCTTCATTGGAAATAATATACCCAAGAAACTCCACTTGCGGTTGCTGAAATATGCACTTTTCTGCTTTTGCGTATAGTCCAGCATTTGTAATTTTTGTAATACAATCTTCATATGTTCTTCGTGCTCTTCAACATTTTTGGAATAGATTAAGATACCATCTAGATAGCACACAACAAACTAATCCAAAAATTTACGGAAGACGTCGTTCATCAAATGTTGAAATGTGGTAGGTGCATTTGTAAGTCCAAAAAGCATGACATTGTATTCAAAATGACCATACCTTGTTCGAAATGCAGTTTTCTATTTGTCCCCTTCTTTAACGTGTACTAGATTATAAGCTCTTCGTAAATCAACCTTCGTATAGATCTTGGCCTGTCCAAGTTGATCAAGAAGTTCAGACATCAACGACAACCGGTATTGATTCTTAACAATAATCTTGTTCAGACCACGATAATCAACACACATTCGTCAAGAGCCGTCGTTCTTCTTGACAGAGACGATTGGGGCAGCAGCTGGGGACTTCGAGTGTCAGATGAAGTTTTTGGCGAGATATTCTTCAATTTATTCCTTCAACGCTACGACTTTGTTTTGCGAGAAGTTGTAAATTGGGCCAAAAGATGGTTGCGCGCCATCTTGTAGATCAATAGCGTAGACATAAGGTCGGTGCTCCGTTAAAATATTAGCATTTTTTTACTCGAAAACATCTTAAATCTCCTTATACTGTGCCGGAATACTCGTAACTATAGTTGCTTCTTCACAAGCCGGAGTTGCATAACTAGCAAATGGATTGCTATGTTTCAGAGCTCTCATAAAAGCCTTTGCTCCAACAAACAATTGTTTAAGGTGACGAGGTTTAGACCTTCATAGTTGTGTTAGGGGAATTGTACTAGGGAATGACTTGATTTTGAAGTTATACCAATCTATATTGAGATTGTATTTTCTAAGCCAAGATAGTCCAAGTATGATGATGCTTGTAGGAGTTTTAATGACATTGAAAGCAAGAAAACTATTATGGCCTTTTAACTCTATTTCTAAAGGAGAAGTTTAAAGGGTGACTGGTAGCTCTTCCTTGTGAAAAATTACTTGGTAATCACTACCGGAGGGTATGTTAGCTACCGAGGAGGAAAAGTAAAGGAAAATTCAATACGACACTACTTAATACTAGCTCGGTAATCACGAACCAGAGAGTATGTGAGCTAATCAGATAGCAAAGTACAAGCAAAAAGGCTACTCGGTAGGCACAGAAGAAGAAGAGAGTACTTTAGAGAAAATAATCATGTATCATGGAAAATGTGGCGTGCCAATGAGTTTGACTCTATTGCTTTTATACCACAGTACAAGCACATCTGACAGTTAGATCAGATCGGTAAAAAAGTGTTTTCTAGATCTACCTACTGGGGTAACTTCAAAAATTACCGGGGTAAAACTCAAACCGGTCGACCTACCGGTAGCTCCTAATTTACGATTAACACTATCCCCCCTCTAGGCCAAGTTCACACCTAGAACTTGCAAATATACCTTTGGTATAAAAAATTCTTAGTCAGAAGGATCCTACTCCGCGGCAGCGGACCATCCACGTTGTGTTGAGCAGTGAAGTAGTAGCATATCCTCCTCGGACTCGATAGGCAACTTGGTAGCGGGGGTATTGGTGCGCGGTCCGCTGGGTGTTCCGGTAGATGGCGTGACCACATTACCTTGCTGGATTGCCGTGGGGCTGAGGATGTGTCCGTCGTAGGATCGGTCGAACAATGATGAATCGAATCCTTTTGACGATAATGGAGGGGCCTAGATGGGTCCTGAGAGCGTCGCTGCCGGAGGTAGGATGATGTTGGTGCCGGTGGAGCGGTTCGGGGAAGCGTCTCCTTCGTTGAAATCCGGATGGACCAGGCCGTAGCGTTGAAGCATATTGTAGGTAATGTGGAGTGCCATCAAATGATGGTGCTCTTGGTCTTTGGTCGACTTGAGCTCGGTAGCCATGCCCTGCAATTTTGTCGAGAGAGCTGTGACGCAAGCCGACTCCTTCTCGAGTAATTGCCGGAGTGAGCCGATGGTGATCCTGTTCTTGGCCTTCTCGATATTGAGTTGATTGCGGTCCTTGGTAATGCATTTAAGAGGATCTGTTGACCTTGAAATTAGGCGGTAAGGGCTTCCAATTCGAGGTGGAATCGTTCGCATTTGCTCCGAATCCAAGTGAGGTCGGTAGTGTGCTGCCAAGCTGTGGCCGTGGTGATGGTGGGTTGTCCCACTTACTCGGTAATCCGAGTTTGTGCGCGGTTGAGTTGGCGTTGATGGGTCTCTCGGTCAGAAGTGATGGTCACAACTAAAGGAGATGGAGAAGGACGACGGAGACGAAGAGCTAACCGGGAACGAGATAGAACCGTGGCGGCGGAAGACGGCATGGTGGGGAGAGGATAAATAGTAGAAGGATGGAGCATTGAAATAAATGATGGTGACTGTCAAACCTCGTTTTTCTCAAAAGCAGTTAGTTAGGGTTTTTAGGGCAGCTAGGAGTAGCCCCAGCCGCCATAAATAAGAGAAGTAGTGGCCATAATGGCCCATTTATTTATTTTGAGAGAATAGCGCTCGCGCGCGTCCTAGAGCGATTACTGCAGGACCGGATTGGCGGCAGATTCCGGATGGGCGACCAGGTAGAGAGGGACGGGTCTCTGACGGACCCGGCCACGATTCGCCCCTTAAAATAAACAGTCCTAAACAGGGCGACTCACTGTTAATTCCAACACAGCTATTCTAGCCCTCCTCGCCATTACACTTTTGTATTTCCGAATAGCAATAGGGTAGAGAGTGTGCGACTGGAGAGAGAGGAGCGGGGTCTCCGAAAACTTAGGCGCAGTACTCGGTTAGGTAGAGTCGTGCGTCCAGAGTCTGTAGAAATGCCGAGGAAAGGGGGGGGGGATCTGCAGGGTTCAAAATCACGGAGAAGGTGTGACCGGTTGTCCTAGAGCACCCGGGAGACTCTGAGATGCTACGAGAAGACCTCGCCACCATTGGGTTCGAGGAGTTACTCTACCAGTCCTGGGACATCCAGGATACCAAAGTGCTATAGGAGTTGATGGGAGGACCCGTGAAGGAGGCCTTCCAGAAGAGCAACATCCGGGGGAGGTACAAGAATTGGACCCAGGAGCATTAGCGCGCAACCTACAAGTTTCCGGACAACCCCTATGGTTTTGACACGAAGGGGCAAGGAGACTCGGGTTGGATGAGAGACCGGTTCATCCGGCTCCAGGAAAAGGACGGGTTTAAGCTGGAAGACTGCCAGACACCCCGAGAGAAGCGGCTTCTTCAATTTTTGGTGCCCATTTTTAGCCCGCATAAGCCCACGACGATCACGATCAAGCTGGCGAAGAGTATCTACTCGGCCCTGCATTAAAAGAAGCGAGTCGAATGGTAGATCATCGTGTTGGAGCAAGTAAACCGGGAGGCGGCCAAAATAGGAGGTACGAAGGGTTGCCCTATCACTCCCTTACTTTACGATTTGTATTCCCAGCACGGATGCCTCACAGATAGGAAGAAGGTGAGGTTGAAGAAGCGTCCGGTTTAGGAAGACTGGAGTCCGGCCAACAAACGGGCGGCTCGTTCGGAACCAAAAAGGAACCCGGACAAGGGCGTGCCCGAGGACGATGAAGATGACGCGGGCGAGCAGGGTGACCGGTGCAAACTGGACGGATTAGAAACGTCCGAGCCGGATGACGAGGGAAGGGCTCAACCAGAGGAGGGCTGAAAGGGACGGGAGGAACCAGAAAGAGGTGAACCGAAGGAGAGAGGTCCCCTCAGAGCGCACCCGGGGGCAGCACTAAAAGAAGAGGAAGCAGGTCACCCGGAGCGAGGAGGAGGGAGACAACGACGACATCGAGGTCCTCACCCCAACCCGAAAGAAGACAAAGAACCGGATGAAGACGACCCCAGTGAACGGCCGACGTTTCCGGGATACACAGGAAGTCGGGCCAAGCAGCCGCAGGAAGAACGTGAAGAAGGCAAAGCGGCTGAGGGCATCAAAACCGGACGAAGAAAAGGAGGAGGCCCAAGAGGAGCAAGTCCGGGAGGAGGAGCCTGCCCGGGAGGAGGAGTCAATCCGGGAGGCCGGGACGAACGCATCGGCCTTGGAGGAATAGGCAAATATTCTTCTTCTACCAATCCGCACGGCCATGGAGATGGAAGAGGAGAAGTACCACCCACTGTACGTGGCGATGAGGGGAGTCGGGAACGCCCTCAAGAGCAAGAAGGTGGACGAGTATCCGGAAGTAGTCCGGAAACTCAGAAGGGAGGTGGACCAGACTCGCAAGGAGACCGCCAAGGCAGACTCATGCTGGACCAGAAGATGGAGCGAGACTAGCAGAGGGAGACAATCCAGGCCCTGGAGCAGCACAACCAGACTAGGCTCAAGCTGTTGGCCCGGTTGTTCCAACCGGATGAGGAGGTCAAGACCAAGGCTAGGCTATACAATGAGAAGGTGATCGAACCGGGAGTAGAAGGGGCAGCGCGGATGAAGAACATTGTGAAGGAGTACGCTGCAAAGGTGGAGGAGTCGCTGGTGGGATTCCGGGCACTGGTATCTGCGGTACTCGCGAGGTGCCGACCCGGACCCCCACCGGAAATGGGAGAAACCAGCTACAAAGGAGGAAGAGTTCCTCTGGCTAGCAGCGAGTTATCACTACCACACATTAGTACTTTTATGACTGGGTGAATATGACTGGGGGTGACAGGCGACTGCCGGCTGTCACATTCTGCGAGGGCAAATTTATCGGCGGAAGCCAAATTAGACAATGTGACTGGCAGTCATATTTTGCAGTCATATCTGCCACGTGTACCATATAAAGTGGGTGGGAGGGACGTATATCTTCGTAGGGAACGAGTGGGAACGAGTGGGAACGTTCCAGGGGAACGCCCAGTCATATTTCAACGTCACTTTTTTCTCCTAGTCATATTTTGCAGTCACATTTTTCCCTATAGTCGTATATTTTCTTTTGGGGCTGTCCAAGATTATAAACACTGCCCGAGACAGTTTACATGTATATTGGCCCTCTCAATCACTGTATAGTATGAGAATTTAGGGTATTCATTTTATAGGGAGAATTTGTGTCCAAAATTGAGTAGTTTTTCATTTGTTTAGGGTTATTAGGAATTGGCCACGTGCATTTTTTTAATAATTGATGAATTAATTATTTATTCACTCAATTAAGTAGTGGAGCGGTTTAGGGTGGAGGTGGGGGTTTACATTGAAAAGGAATATGTGGCAAAAATATTAAGGGTTTTATAATTGTGTCCGTGCATGCATGTAGTGGTAGTTAGCAACTAACATGAGAAGTGTGCAACTTATCGGTTTGGGAGGTTGAAATGAATGTGTGTTGCGTGGCCAAGACTTGAGGGTGCTAATTACAAAATTTCGTGTGAATATATGTATATATATGGATATAAACACCGAGTAGAATGTTTACAACTGTACGTGATTGAATGGGGACTGGGTCGCAATAATCTAAATTATCTACCAACGTGTCATCCTGTCCAAGGCGTTCTAATGCTTTAGCCACCACCTCCAGGGCTACTTCCACTACATCGCTTAAAATAGGTGTTTGAGGTATGAGATCCAAATCCAGGCTTGTGGCTTCAAGTCCGGGAAAATCACTTGCTCTCCCCAATGATATGCACCGTATTTCATCCGTGAGTTGGTGGATCGAGAATGTCCGAACTCCTCGTGGTTTGCTGTGCAATACAACCTTCCATCCATGCTTGGCCACATCCGGTGCAAAAAAGACGTGTTCAATGTGGAGCGGGAAGGCAAATGACTGTGCAGAGTCTGGGATCAACCTCTGGAAGTTTACGGTAGAGAGACCGTAATCATTGCGCTTCATGGTGGCGACATCTCCTCTCATGTTTGCAACCACCCAGTTGCAATAGAGGACCACCACCTCATACTGTCCATAGTTCACTGGAAGGATCTCCTCCACCCACCCCACGTACTCCAACTCCGCAGCCCGGAGGTTTGTGTCTTTGGTACCCATGCAAAAAAGTTGTCAATAGGTTGCGGCTACGCCCAAGTCCACGGTTGTCAATTGTGTCTCTGCACTCCGGACATGGAGGTTGTTTCCATATGCATACATGGATCGACACGACTTGGCTACGTCCGATGGAGGTAGCATCTAGGCCCTCAGGTCTTGGGGGACCTCCTCGTCCCCATCTTCTATAGCCCGTATCACAGCCTTTGGAAACCACATGTGGAAGTGTTTGTCGCACATCTCCGAAGAATACACTATTCTAGCCTTCCGCTTCTTGCGCCTGTACTAGTGACGCTCTGCTTCCCGACGTGCCATGTCATCCTCGTGTCTCATGTAAGACAAAAGAGTTAAATATGGTCACTTACATCTTCACATAATAGTCGGGGTTTAGAACGTAGTATATAGCCCAAAGAAGCTGCTTGTGGCAACCACTACATCACTAGGTGCAGATCTAGTGGTCTCACTGGAGGCAGTCACTAACATCTGTGGGGACAGTCACTGATATCAGCAGCGGCCATTGCAAAAGGCATTGGGGGAAGTCACGGATATCATTGCCATCACAGAGGGTAGTCACATTGTGTACAATCGCATTCACATTCAACGTC
This sequence comes from Pohlia nutans, assembly GCA_022496805.1. Lineage (NCBI taxonomy): Eukaryota > Viridiplantae > Streptophyta > Bryopsida > Bryales > Mniaceae > Pohlia > Pohlia nutans. The sequence goes on along the minus strand of CM040106.1, from coordinate 2,149,816 downwards.
AACTAAAAACATGTGATGTGAACTCACCTCCTCTAATCTTCCAATGGTGCAGCAGTGGTCACCACAAACTCGTGAATCCATCCTCGGAGGTTTGGTGACAGATAGCAAGGGCGCTCGTTGCCTTCGAGGATCTCCTCGTACATCGATGGGTCTTCTTTATCATCCCACACTCTTTGAGTAGTAGTCATATACTCTTGCATATACTCGGTGCAGAACCCCAATGCCTCAACTATAGCATACCCTCTAGCCATGCTACCTTCTGGTTTATCTCAATTTCGAATGTAGGCTTTGAGTGTCTTCAAATATCTCTCAATAGGGTACATCCATTGTGTATGAACGAGACCACAGATTTCCACTTCCTCCACGAGGTGCATCACCAAGTGGCTCATAATGTCAAAGAGTGACGGTGGGGGCTCCTTCTCCAACATGCGTAATGCGATGACCGCTTTGCTCCTCATATCTTCTATAGCTTTAGAGTTGATGGACTTTGCACATATCCTCCAGAATACTCGGTTCAACATTATTATTGCCGTTTGAACTTCCTTTGCCGATGTAGTGCGTACACACAACGCCAGCACCTGCTAGAGGAGGACATGGTAGTCATGTGATTTAAGGCCTTTGATTTGCCCATTTGTATTTACACGCTTCTTCAGCTGCCCGACGTATTTAGAGGGGGTTCGCAAGGAACGCAATTGGTCCACAAAGACCTTACCCTCTTCATTTGTAAGAACGTATGATGACTGAGGTAACATGACGCTGCCATGTTTTTTTCCGCGTACGGGCCATAGATATTTCTGTATACCCACTTCCTTCATATCGAGACGAACTTCTAGTCTGTCCTTCTCTCTGAATATGGTCTTCATAATATTTTCGGCAATGTTTTTTTCACAATGCATGACATCCAACGTGTGTCGGATGAGAAGATCCTGTACAGTTACTCCATAGAGTCACATATTACATTCCATGCAGTAAATCATAAAACTGTGCAATCACATTCTGCGTCTCATCACAGCACTAAGTCCTAAACTAGATTCCAAAATTCAGAGTTGCACTGTACATAGTCATATTCTATGGCACCTCACTGCATTCAATTAGTCTGGATTTAGTGTCCACGTATGACAACATCGCTGTCTACAGTCATGTCAATGTACAAGACTGCGCTAGTTACACTTACTTTCTAATAGGGAAGGTCAAAAAGACAAATCCTCTTCTTCACCCCGTGTTTGTGTACAGGGTCCGGCGTTTATCGTCCTTCGTTCGCGTGCATCTTGCTTGTCTACTCTTGTCGAGCCATCGTAAACACCAAGTGCTCTTGACCGCTCATCCTTCGCGGTGGAGGTGTCATGTCGGGTTGGCCATCACAATTTGCCCTTAATGGCCTCCAGTTGTGCGCCATCGGCAATTGCCGTCTATGCCCAAGGTATACATTCTTCTTCAATGCTTTCGAGCGCCGAGTAACTACGTTGGGGCCACACACGGGACACGCCTTGTGTCCTTTCGTGACTTGGCCAGAAATCAATCCATATGCCAGAAAATCGTTCACTGTCCACAATAGCATGCCTCAGAGCTTGAATGTTTTGTCGCCGGAGTGTCATCGCGACCCATCCACGCAGTCGGTTCCTTCCCATAGCTCTTGTTGCTCCTCCAATAACGGTGCGAGGTAAACATCCACATTTTTGTCGTTCACACTTTCTTTTCTGGGGATTAATAGAGTAAGCATCAAAAAGAAGTTTTTGGTCACAAGCCACCAGGGAAGATTGTAGTTCAACATCACCACGGGCCACGTGGAGTGGCTGAGGCTTTGGTTCCGGAATGGGTTCACTCCATCTAGTGCCAAGCCTAGCCTAACATTACGTCCTTCTTTCGCAAACTCCGGCCATCTACTATTCACGTGCTTCCATGCCTTTGAGTCAACCACGGATCTCATTACCTTGTCCTTGCTTTTTCCGTCCACGTGCCACGTGATGAGCTCCGCTAGCTCTATGCAACTGTACATTCTTCGGAAACGAGGGATCAACGGAAAATGTCGCAAAACTTTGACCGGTACCGATTTGGAGTTGTCTACGTACCAGGATTTGTGGCATATTGGGCACTCCGTCGCATCCTCCAATTCTTTCCGAAATAAACAACACCCATCTCTACACGCATGTATGGTGTTGTAGGACAACCCCAATTTCATCAACAAACGCTTCGCTTCGTGGAAGGTTTTTGGAAGTGGGTTGCCCTTGGGCAATATTACTCGTGCAATAACTTCAACAACTCGTCCACAAACCTGTTGGATACTCCAAAAGTGGTGCAACAATTAAGTACCATGATGATGGAGGTGGGACGGTTGGAGGAGCTCCCTACATAAAGCGGAGTTTTTGCTACGCGTAAAAGGACATCCAAAACTATGCGACTAGGGTCCTTGATGTTTATCGTTGTCCCGCTTGACTCTATAGGTTGTTATTGTCCTCCATTCCGTTTTCGCTACCTTCGTTGTGACTTGGTGGAAAGCCATCATTCAAGACCGGGGCTATTTCATTGAACTCAACATCAACTTCGTCATGCATGGAAGGGTTGGTATCGCTCCACCCTAAGTTCACGTTGTCATACTTGTTGAAGCACTCTGCCACCATGCGTAAAACATCTACTTCTCCGGCTTCTTTGCCGTCAATGCTAGAATTGGACAAGGGCTGACTACCTTGCCCACTGCTTGGTGCATTAGGGGTCAAGTTCAAGGGGTTGTACTCGTCTTGCAATTCCAAAGACAACTTATTAGATGTCACATTCCAAAGTCTGATGATAAGCTACATCATGCATTTCCTAGTTCGGAGCGCTCTTTGTTATTGCATCCACCTGCGCCGGGAAGTATGTCCATGTTGTTTTAGTCTTGTCCACGCATTGAGGGTCTCATCGTAGACATGTTATGCAACATATGACTAGCTGGCATTCTATTACAATGATAACGAGTGACTGACTGTAGTCACTTTGGAAAACCGTGACTGACACTAGTCACATTAGAGTGGTAAGCACAAACTGTCTGTAGTCATTTTGGATGATAAGTATACGTTTACAGTTCACAGTACAGTGATAAGAAGTGACTGTCTGTAGTCATTTTGGGAAAATTCAAGAAAGACACTATACATATTACAGAGACAGTCTCTGACTATCTTCCTGCTGTTTGGGCATATAGTCATTTACCGTACACTACTTGGATTTAGAAGGTAATGCGCATAGAGTTCTTCTCCGGCAACAATGTCCCTTGTTGCTATGGTAATTAGACATCCCCATTCCTCGTGGTTCCACAGTTTAGGCACCATGCGATACTCCCACATGACATTGCCTATTTCGGAGCGCCCGGCGGAACTATTAATGAATCCAGCGACATTCCCTTTCTCTACACCTCCGTCGATGTATAGGTCCAACTCTGCGCGCATTACATACAATTTCATTTGGGATTGTGCCTTGCTCAAAATTTTGAATTCCGCCGATGTGTACAGCACTCCTATAAAAGGAAGCTGTTCCTCACCCTCTTTGGTTGGTTGCATTGCAAAGAGACCCCAACCCATGAAGCGGTATTTAGACACTTTCACTTGCCATTTCCTTTTCCAAAATACAAATGGAGGTAGCTTTGGTATGGGCCCGTCGCAACATTGTCCATCATACACGTCTGACCGCCACTTCTGCAATCGAGAAATTCGCGCTGATGTCACCATGGGTCTGGCGCTCTGGGAGGATTGTGTTTGGCTTAGAAACTTTGTCAGCGATGTCAAACATGCGGCTCTTACTATCGGTCTCCAACGGGCCTACATAATTCATTAACACATATCTATTTAAACCAAATCACTGTACGTAGAACCACGTCGCTTTGCTTACTAAGGAATGGGTACGCGGTTGAAATCAGTCAAATCACTTACAAAAATTGAAGCTGTGAAAACCGGGTCCCTTCTTCTAGTGCGAAGATGCTTCCGAATCGTCGCTCGGTCAAGGAACTTTCCTCCTCCACATTCCATGCATGGGCATGGGTCCTTCGTTAATTGCATAGAGTCTGCTTGGATCTCTTCCTCTTGCCATTATTGGAGATGCTTCAAGCGCTCCTGCTGTCCTTCTTCCATCCTATGGAAAAAACTCGAGCACAGATGTAGGGTGACATGGTGCTTTGAGGCATATACAATACTATAGTCATACACTCTAAAGGAGGGTCCTGTTAATAATCTTAGGCATATCTTGAAGCTTAGGAAAAAATACAGTAGGGAGTCATTCAAGACTACAGAGTAATGTGCATGACTACAGGGCGTCATGACGATGACTCCAGTGTGTTACATAACTCCTGAGTGTCACATAAATCACTCCTCTTATTCATTTTAGGAATTTTTTTATATAAGAATTGATTGAATAATATTGGTGGTAGATGAGCAAAAGTTAATTGTGCAAATATGATGAAGAATTAAAAAAAATATTGCGGACATGAAATATTGGAGATACGCGATGAAATAATGGGTCTTCAAGTATTTGATACGTAACCAACTATGTTTCTGATTATATCATCACAAACATAAAATTAATCATACAATCTTCAAACGCATGCACAGAAAACAATACAAGTTCACACGTACCCCACACACATGAAGACACAGATTCTGGAACGAGTATGAATATTTTCAATACTTCACTGAAGTTTTGTACATTACACATAAATTGCTGTCAAAAACCTCGTTGTGTCCCTAGACTTGGGATCCATGGGTGTCATCCAACAAATCCTCTAAGAGTACTCAAGACTACTCTTTCAGCTGTAATGCCTTTTGTAGTATGACATCTGATTGAAGGAGTATATCCATAAGTATCTTTCTGTTCCGTACATTTTTCCTCTTCTTTGTTCTCTCAACAACGTCCGCATCTTCTTTATGCTTTTTAATAAGACAGGACCCTTGACATATGAGGCAATTACATTTATTTTTGCCCTCGGAAATGCCATCAGACTGCTCACTCTCCATATCTACCGAAGGCTCTTCATTCATACTATCCCTTTGATTGCTACCTTTGGAATTACTGTCCCGCATGTTGGCCATGTTGATATGGATCGCGCAATGTTGTGTGAGCGTGCATGCGCACTTCTGATGAAGTTTGCAGTGATCAGATCACACTAGTATCTGCAACAATGATTTACAATGGGAATTAATTTCTGCACTATACATCAAAGTGGGCCTCCTAGTTTTTTTTTTAATAGTTTTGAGTAGGGCTGATGTGAACTTTCCCTTGTTCAATATTTTTGACCAACACGTGAAATGTTATCCACTAATTCTGGTGGTATGAAATTGGGTCTCATTCTATTAATATATTTCACAACATGATTAGGAAAATTGGCCATTTAAAAACCATGAGTCCTTGGTCGTTTAGGGGTTAACTCATGCCTCTGATATTCTGCTGGCTTGGATTTTTGCACAATCATAACGCACTTTTGGGAGAACTTGAATTTTCTTAGATAAGGTCTTTCATAGGCGTTTCTTGGGGTGGTTCCTTCTATACTAACCGGTTTACCCAATGTATTTATTCTACCTGATTTTGCTCATTTAGTACAAAAATATGAAACAAACTAAATGCAGTTTTATATTTCCATATCCATGCCCTCGTATTTGAGGTCTTTTCATTTGTCTTCTTTACTCAGATAAAGACCAATTAATACCAGTTTTGTGCACACCATTTGGGTGTCAAAGACTATAACTTTCAAGAGAGAGTTATACTGAACTACAGAGTCATATAGATGACTATAGGGCGTCATCTATATGATTGGAGAGTGTCGTATAACTCTCGGGTGTCACATACATGACCCTGCTCAGTCGTCCGAGTGACTAAGGGCTTGGTCAACGGAGATACAGGTGGCACCAGTTGACCAAGCCACCATTTCAAGCAACACTCAAGCAATACTTGAGCTTCCGACAGAGTTTCGCAGAGTTCTCACGGAGCGTGAATGATGGCGCGTTCACCCCCAGCATACGAACGGGTGAGGAGCAGTCGCATCGCAGAGAACAACGGAGTTTTGAAGAGTTTGGGGTTGCCATCGCTTACAAAACAAGAGGTGAGTGACTACCTGATCAAACTGCAGTGCGTGGTGTGACGTCCTTGAATTTCTATATTGCGCTTAGAACGCTCCTTGCCAGCGCGCTTGTTCAACGATTGCTGGGTTCTATAAAAACCGCGTTCGGGTTTGGAGTAGATGGGGAGGGAGATACTTGCAGAGCCTAGGGTTTCCAGGTGCGCATCGAGCTCCGCTACCACCTGCGCTTCGAGATTGCCCGCCTGCGCTTCCAGCTTGCCCGCTTTGAGCTTGTCTTGCGCTTCAAACTCCCTCCGCAGATTTCCGTGGCTTGTGCACTACTAGTGCCGGGAGACAGTAGTTTGCTGGGACCATTGCTCGGTTCTAGCACAATCACACACGATTTGATTCGCCATTGTTGGGTTCTAGCAGGTAAGGTCCTGAATAAGGTTACCTGCGCCATGCGGAGTGGGGAAACACGAGGTTGCATAGGTCCGTCGTTGAAATCCTAACCGACTCAAAACTCTAAGCTTGAAAACCCTAGTGTGCGACTCACGTTGCGCAGTCATATTGGCAGGCAATTGTGATTCTCTGGAGTCACATCTTGTTACCATTGTGACCTCGAGTAGTCGTATATTTGTGTGGATATAGATAATTTTGTTGGTAAAGTGATAAGACATGTTGCTTATATGCCGGATGAGAAGCAAATTGAACTGTTCCGAGCAATTGCGTGTTTCCCAGCAATTACGATGCCGGTGTTGGAAATGACTTCCATAGAGATTGCGGATGTTGTTGAGAGCAGTCGTACCGTGCCCTTGCAAGGGCCTCGCACCGCCAAGCGAACACGCACGCGACAAACACAGAGGAAGCTCCTAACCGACTCCTAGTGTGGCAACGAGGAAGACGGTGAGGACGAACGCGTGGAGGAGCTGTTGAAGACGACACGAAGAAAGGCAAGAATTTCATCTCCAATTTGAAACCGCATTTTTTTGTATTTTTGGAATGCATGGAAGTATTTATTGTCTACGTTAGAACAAGCTATTTTCCATACGCCTATAATTGTTATATTTGGAATCTCTATAGAGTTTCGAATATTTCCATCTCTTTTAGACTGTTGCTAAGTTAATAAAAAGTTTGTGGTGCAAGTCTTGTGTGAAAATTTAAATGGCTTAAAGATGATCAGTTCTAATGCTTTTTTGCAAATGGGAGGCAGAATATGAATCTGAGAGGACAAGGGGTAGTATCTCTCTTCAATGGAGGGATGACATGCTATATGATTTCAGCTTCCATTTCAGTAAAGGACTAAGGAATCTTAGTTTTAAAATTGACAACTTCAACTAATCATATCGTGTAAAATGTAATTCACTTACAAAAAGAATTTTATGTCACCTACTTAGTGATTAAATTATCTAAAGAAGCTAGTAATTTGAGTATGCACATCATATTGCTGAAGAGGATGCAATGTTGAGACACGTAGCTTTGGGGCGTTTCTACCACTTCAGTAGAAAGTGTGAAAAGTGCATGTTGCAAAAAATATTGATTATGAATGTGGGCTGAATTTTAGGAGGGTCTAGATCACAAAGTCTCTTCTCATACAAAGTTTAAAGTTGACACTAAGCATTGGAGATTGTTAGTCTGGGTAATTGTATGGAGATGACTGAGACCAATCTTAGGCCAGTAGAGCTGTCTAATCAGGAAGACAAGGGGGTAAGGAAGAGAATAAGAGATCATGTTGAATTTAGTCAGTGAGTAGTCTAAGATGTAAGTATTCCAATTCCAAGATGTACCTTGGTTCCCTAGGGAGGTATACAATGGTGTATACACACTTATACGCTGGGTCTCCATTAGTATACGGTCTTGAACTACCTTGGCGTACTTGGACTCCTTGGGAATTAGACAAAGTCAGAGAAGGTCGTGTTATTACTGAGGTAGTCAGTGAGTACTAAGTAAGGGTCAGTTCCTAGACATCCTTGGTGCCCTTGGATAATGAGTGTTTTGAAGACAGAAAGACAAAGGGTAATTGAGTTTAACGATTGCGCATGAAAACGAAGCTCAGAGCAAGGACAGCTTGGTACGAGGAGTAGTTAGAGAGTAGAACTATTCTTCCTAAACATTTGTATTAGAGTTAGTCAGGTAGGGAAGAACAGGTTGTCCCAGCATTCCAAGTTAAACAGCAGCAGAGTGAAATCTGTAGTGGAGACAGAACAGTAGAGGCAAAGAATGCAAGAACTTATGTTTATTTCAAAGATGTAATAGTATACTTGTACAGTGCAGAGACTAAGTCCACAGAACTATGTTAAACAAAGGAATTGAACCCATGTATTACATAAAAGCACAACCATGGAATCCAGGTTTAACATGGAGTAAGCAAGGAATGACTTCCTGGTACAACAAAACGAGAGCATAGCAAAATACTCATAAGTCTCAAAAACCAAGAAGTGTCTCGTCTCTATCGTACAACTACTCTTATACTTAAGCCTACTCCGCTATCTAAGCTAAACACTGCCAGTTCCACCGTCTCCTATCTCCTTGTCCACCGTGGCGGCCGTGTGTCTTAGTCTGGTAACAGAGATCATCAACCTTGTTGTGCGATTTTGTAGTTTTGTTTTTTGCATCCCTAATGAACGAAAGATTCATGGTTTTAAAATGGAAAAGTAAAACGAACATGACTTGAAAATGTAATTCAAACATAATCAAATTTAATATCAATGGAATCAGTAAAGAACGCTGCATGTGTTGGTCAATAAACAAATAAATTGGGATACAAGGGAAGTTCACATAAAATATATAGTGTCCAAGGAGTATTGATATTCTTAACCACAATTCGTTCAAAGGTGAAGAAAAATAGTGTCCCTTGACATTAAATAGGAGTTTGTCAATTGATAGATAGATAGATTATGGATACTTAATGACCTAACTCTATTGGCTTTTTATGTCGATTAAGCATATGTCCTCTTACTCTACACAAATCTTGTAACAATACTAACATCAAGAAATGAGAAGAAGAATTTTCTATGTTTGAATTGATTGGTTGTGAGTCTGTTTGAACAAAAACAGTTATATCCGCAGTAGAGTAGTGAGGGATAGCAAGAGCTCAATTTTGTAATTCTTCTCAACAATTGATACAAGTAAGAAGTAGCTGAACGGAGTATAACAAAGTGTCCATACTGTCTTTGCGGAAATATGATTGCTCTGAGCACTGTTGTGTCTTAGCTCGCCTGCCTACATCTTGAATATAACTGAATGTAGTCACATTTTATGAAACAAGATTGCTGTCATCTTAAATATGAGTGCCCGCTGTCATCGTGAAGTATGTACAATTCTGCACAACCAGGTTCTAGATTTAAGTCATGAATACTTTCTTTTTCTTGACATCAAATTTGACTATTTTAGGGGGAGCGTGATTCTTCTGATAAGCCTAGGTCGTGGGCGGCCGACCATTCTCGAAAGAAAAGAAAAATGTCTTTATCGAGGCGGGGGGGAGCAACAGCATAGCGCTCGAGGAGGAGCTTGTGGAGGTGTCACCGAGCTTGCAAGAAACCCAGATCGAAGAGGAGAAGGAGGAGGCATCGAAAGATGAGTACGGTGACGAGGAAGTAGAGGACAGATCGGTCGAAGGAACACAAGGTTCATGAACGAGATCGAATTGAGGGAACTAAAAGTACTGAGGCGGATAGCTGAGCAGGGTGCAAATTCTCGTGGCTTGCGCGAGGAATTGCGGAACGTCGGTGCCTCCCCAAGCTGGCAGTCCTAGTTGAAGGGTTTGAGGTGGCAAGTGAAGAGAAGCGATAAATTTGACACTCGATTGTGGGTTGAAGTGGACAATGAAGGAACGCCGACGGAGACACACACGCCGGATTCGCTCACCAAATTATGGGGCTATTCCCGTGACTTGGACTAGAGCATCGACGACTTCAAGCAACATCCTCGAACGCACTTAATGGCGAACAAGGACAAGATGGCGGCACAATACAAATACCACTGGGGACTACGCGACGTTCCCGAGGACGTATTCTTGTGAATACTCCAGGGACAAATGTGGACGAAGAGGGCTAACATGAAGAAAATACTCCATAGGGGCGACCCTCTTCTGGGGTACTGCAGGAAAGAGCATGTGGAGAATTTCAAGAAATTGATAGTGAGGGAGGACAAGAAGGCGGAGGCCGAACAGATGAAGAACGTGCGATGCACTGTCGCAAACGTCTCGCACTCCGGTCGTTCAGAAGGAGAAGTGCGATTGCGACTGGTGAGTGACCCTAAACTTGCGCTGTGACCCAAACTGTGATGACAACATGCCTATCTCACACAGGTCACTGCACGCACTGACATTTCTAGGTAGAGTGACTGCACGCAGTGATATTTCCTTGGTAAGTGACTGCCCAGTGTCGTATTCTACAGTGCCTTCTATCGAGAACATGACTGGACAGCTTCATGTTTGAAACCTGCTCTTAATGCAACCATGTGAGTACACAGAGGTGTTCTCTGGTCTCTGGTTGCGAATACCATCCTCCTTTACGTAACCTTGCAATATTCCATGGATGTATCTCGTTGATCCTGGCTTTGATATTTGACGATTGGACAGATGCTTCTCTCGCAGGCTGCAGAGTTAGACCGCCCATCAACCCAGTTGGAAATTGAGGCAGAGCTTGCGACACCAGAGAAATCAGGCCGGCCTCAAACGTCCTCTTCAAGGGGGGGTCCGGCAAATGCACGAGGCCTCGCACCTTGGAGGGTTGCCATGGACGCACGCATGGACGGTATCGCAGGCAAGGTGGATGACATGAAGGCCACTATTAGGGTTTTGCTCCAAGAGGTCCGGACACTAAAACCGCCTTTAACACCACACGAATCGTGGGAAGTGGGGAACACAAGGTTGGAGGAGTCCCACCCGCCAACAGTGGCTCTACCGGCAATAGCGCCGGCAGTCGTGGACCGAGTGTGGCCAAAGGAGGTCCACGTGACAGACGAGGAGGTACCACACGCATATCACAGAGAGTAGTCACAAATGAGCCATCGCAGGTCACAGAGAGTAGTCACAAATGAGCCATCGTAGGTCACAGAGAGTAGTCATAAATGCGCCATTTCTGCAAAGCTCGCCATCCAGCATTGGATATGGAGAGCATGGCTATATAATTTGTCAAAGTATTCTTTTGAGACACTTATTTTGAGGTTATGTCTAGTAATATGAAAGAAATTGGAGCTTCTTTCTAAAAAAAAAAACAAAAATCCCATGGATCGCCATGTTATTTCTAGCACGTGTAGAAGAGGAAGTGGCTCAATGGAATGAAGAAATAGCCCAGTATTGCAATGAAACCATTAGTCTGAAATAAGAATTGTCATGAAAGGACAGGAAATGTGCTTACTTATGACTCATTGACTCTTGACTTCCCTTAAACGCGTAGCATCAGGGGACCACGAACTTGGTGAAGCCCGGTGGCTCTGGGAAAAGTTTTCCAATGGATCCCGCTACAGGGGTCGCGACCGAGGTGGTCGAGCACTCCTGTGAGAGTGCCCCACCGGACCCCTCCTCAGCTGCCATCGCAGCCCAAGCGCCGACGAAGAAGGAGAAACAAGCGCCAAAGAAGAGGAAGGGTGAGGCCGAGAAGCTATTGGAGGATCAGTTGGGTCGCAGCAAGCGCCGCTCGACCGCGAAAGATAAGGTGACCTTGCAATCATCTCTAACTCTGTACAAGACTTATTTGCGTAAAACCGCAGAGTAATGATCAGAGCAGGCAATGTTGTTGAGGTCACTGGATTTTTTTGTGATCAGTAATGTACCCATATTGTCAGTCAAGGTTTTCAGTAGTGTACCCAGTGATTAGTAATGTGTTTGCAGTGAATGTCACAAGGATCAGTAAGGTCTAGGTGTTATGTCACAGGGTTCAGTAATCTATCCCTAGCATGAAGGACGTTTGAAATGCAGCCGCAGGAACTTGAAACGGTGCAGCCGGTGGTGGAAGCCGCACCCACAGCTTTGGCCCCCCGGTCAAAGGTGAAGTTAATGGACTTTGACGATCTTTTGAAGCCCAAGGACACCGTTGTAGCTCACGGCGTTATCATGAGCGTTGCAGGAGGCACCCTGCACTGCCGTTTGATCAAGGATGGCATGGCATCAGTCATGATTACCGCGGTAGAACCCAGATCGGAAGAGATTGGCCTCTATGAGCTTAACGAAAATGACAATCCAGTTTTAGATCGCTTCGGTGCTGCTCTCAACAGCATCACCAAGTGGCCTGTTGCCGCATTGGAGGCAGCCTATATGGCACGACTGCAAAAGAGAAGGTGACATCTAAATGATCTTCCGATGTTTGACATAGCACACAATGCTGATGAATTTCCTGAATGTCACAGGGTTAAGTAATGTACGCAGTCAGTAAGTCACAGTGATCAGTAATGTACACAATGAGAATGTCACACGGTTCAGTAAAGTATACCTGGGAAGGTCACAAAAACTAGTCACGATACAAATGAATATAACAGATTATATTCATAAATGCGCAACATCTGTATTACGGGGTCCTGTAGTGAATTACTGAGGTTTGCGCAAAAAAGTTGGATAACCCAGTGTGATTGCGGTGGTGCACACAGGATGACGAAGAGAACCACGAGGAGCCTGCAGCAAAAAGGAAGCGGGAAGCACGAGCTGATGGATGTTGGATGTATATATTGGTGAGGAATAAGACTGGGTTAGCTAGATAGCATTTCCCTCTAAGGACATGATCGAGGTTTGGTTTTGTATTGAGTCTTTCACTACTAAATACAAGTGAACATTGTTGCATTTTCCTAATCAGAGGTATGTGTCTTCCATTGAATCCCACGTATGTGTCTTCTATTGTGTGATTCTGATACAAAATTCTAGTGTGACTCTCAGTAAGCGAAAACATCACTGTACGCAGTCATAGGGCCACATACATGGCAACAACATTATGACTACCGCGAGTCATGTAATGGTCTCACTCCTTCCGATACTGTGACTGAAACCAGTTGTATATCCTTTGCACTCTTGTCATACATTACTGGAGGTCTTGGATACACCACTGGCTGCAGTCATAGCTTTAGCTCAAATACAACTGTACATAGTCATAATCCACGTCAGCCAAAAACATCAATACTAGTCGCATTCCACGTCAGCAACATTATGACCCAAAATATGACTCCACAGTCACATTCCACGTCAGCCGACAAAATGACAGTATTCACATTCCACGTGTAAGTGACACGTCAGCAAAAATATTACTTCACAGAGGTACATTCCACGTCAGCAGAGAATATGAATCCACAAGTCACGTGCCACGTCGGATGCCACGTTAGAAAATAATATGACTCGCCCGAGTCACATGCCATGTCGGAATTTTTCCTAAGCTGCTCGAGTAGACCTCCAAAAATCAAGGACTTCGGGCCGGTCAAGATGGCGGCTGGATATGGTGACGTGGTTCATACATAGAGCCCAAGTATACACTTGGAGTCGTATTTATTGATATGACTAGGTGTCCAAAGCGACTCGTCGGTAACTACGGCACCCTGTTATAGCGCGCGTCACATTCTACGTCAGCATAAAATATGACCCGCAGTCACAAACCTGATTTTATGACTGCGCGCAGTCATAAACGCAGTCATTCTCACAGTCATAAAAGTACCAATGTGAGGTAGTGTATTGGTAGCGAACCGGATGCGCACGAGCAGGCGCAAGAGGCGGGGGAGCCGGAGCAACAGCAAGAACAGGAGCAAGAAGAAGAGGAAGAGGAAGAGGACCGGATTCGAGAGAACCGGAGCAAGAGGGCCCAGGAGGACTCCGGTGACTCTTGCTTGAATCACACAGCATGATCCGGGGAGAGTAGCGGCTCGAAAGAGTCCGCCGAGTAGATAGGTTCGGAGTTTCGGACTAACTGGATCCGGGTAGGTAGGAAAGCTTTCTAAGTAGGTAGGTTAAGACTCTTTGTGAATAGACTTTTAGGATTTGAACACTTGAAGTCCGTTCTAGGATAGGAACTGAACCGTGTGGAGAGCTCCCTTGATTTCTGAATCTCGGGTTTGTAGGATCTAAGGGTTTTCCGGATCCTGGTGCTTGGGGCTCGCTACTTATCAAGGAATGTTCTTCATTCCTTGGGTCTTTTTGCGTACCTCTGTTTTCTTGTAAATGACTATAGACTCAAATTTCCGAGAAGGTGTGTGTGTGTGGTTTGTTGCTTGATACAGTGGTCCAATAAATCCCTTAGTAGCCGGGAGGACTAATCGGGTTCTGGAGTAGATTCAGTTGAGAGTCCGTTGGGTGATTTAGAGGTTCTTTGAATACGGGGTTTGTATGTCCGTTTGCAGGAGGTAATCCATGTTAGTGGTTGAGTGGATAGGAGGGGGTACTTCGGTCTGCACAGAACTCCAGATCGGGTAGTCCGGTAGGGGTGCCAGCATCTGGGTAATCCATGCAATAGAGAAATATGGATTCTCGAGAGTAGAACAGAGCGCTAGGAACTCACTCGATCCAGGACAACCCGGATAGTGTCCATCTCGGTTAGCAAGTCGTTCTGGTATTTTGGGAGAAGGGGGAAAACCTGGTTGCGATTGTGTGACCGGCTCTGGGTTTGGGAGAAATCATCAGTTGAAGTGGAGTATGGAAGTGTAACCGGAAGGTAGTGAAGTTCCCATCACTTAAATCAGTAGGGAAGGGTGTCTCTTTTAATCCAGCACCACTAAATGCAAATGAAGAACCCTCTGAGGGAAAACACAGGCTAAATAAACTGGGCTAAGTTGTTAGGATAGAACGGGGAGAGTGGGTTGGATAAAACTCCCAACCCGGAAGGCAGCTAGATCTAGCCGCGATCGGATCAGTCAGTAGTAGAAAGAAGATCCGGGTTAGTACGGAAAGAAGAAGTTAGCTGGTAGTATTAGGAGAGAGACCACCAATCCAGACTAATCTCCGGAAGCCTTCTACTTCACAGAGTCTCCGCAGAACGATAACCCGGAAATCACCTCTACGAGCGTTCTTAATACCAAAAGGTGTCCTCTAGGGGAATATCCGGTATCACGTGCTAAGACAGTGGCAGTGGATTGCAGAAAGAAGTATAGGAGACGCGTAGTCTAGGGTTGTACAGTAGGTAGGGTGGCAGCGTGGTAGGGTTGGGAACTGCCAATCCTCGCTCGTGAAGGTGCGGTGTTTGCTGCGGTAGTACCGAGGTCGGCGGTTGGTTGGGCCATTGCTGTGCTGTTCATGGTTGTCCACGACAGGGTCAGTCGTGACGTGAAGATGTCAATCATAAAGTCAGCATTCAAACCTCGCGTCAGTCGTCCTAGAATATTCTCATGAATATTAAAAAAAAAGGGTAAAATAGTTACTACGATGAACAAACTGGATGAAAAGAGTCCTGATATGGAGGGACATACTGGCCGTCAAGGCAGTCTCCAAGGGACGCGCACGTCGTCTTGTGGATGGTTTGGACCGTCCTAAGGGTTGAATCGACGAGCAGGTCGTCTAGTAGGTCGTCGAAGGGACGGGAAGGCCGTCAAAGGGATGGGTAGGCCGTCTAGTAGGCCGTGGAAGTGACGGGCACGCCGTCTAGTGGACCGTCTAGTGGACGGTCCAGTTGGACAGCCTCAACAAACTTCATCCATAGATTTTACAATCTAGTAAATAAAAATAGTAAATTTTGATTTATAATTTTTTTCAAATTTACTAGCGTCAAGATTTTGACGTGATCAAGACGTGTCGTGACCTGTCATGACAGACGCGTTATGACATACCGATGCAAAAAGCTCACGTCACGTCAAAATTGACAACCCTGGTGGTGTTGGCGGGGACTGTGCCGTTGGTGATGGTGCAGCAGCTGGAGTCAATACCAGAGTCGATGTAGATTTCCACGTCAAAAAGGGCTTCGGTTCGGTAGCGAGGCATGGTTCGGTAACCCGAGGGAGCAGAGGAGAAATTTCCAGTGCAATAAAGTTGGTGCTAGCAGGAATCTCCTCGACCTCGTCCTTGTCGTCATCCTTGTCCTCGGCCGCATCTTCATTGTCCAGTTGGCGAAGAAAACCACTTTTGTCGGGAGCTGGCCGTGCTGCTTGAAAGAGTTGCTCATCATTGAGATACCGGTAAGGTTTGACCTTGTTAATAATTACAATAATGGGTTTTGGATTGAATTTATCGACTACAAGGAGTAGTACCGTATTTTTGGGCGCTGGATATTGGACTCGGTAAGGGCCAAACCACTTATTTTTTAGCTTACCGGGGTGGATGTTGGCACCTTTGGGGTACCACATTACCGAGTTTCCAAGTCGGCATTGATGTCTCGGGCTCGAGGTGTTTGCCCATTGGGCACGGTTCCCTTGTGATATCCCTTGGGATTTGTCCAAGCGCTCCAGATCAGAAGTGCGGGCAGCAATAACACGATGAGGTGTAGAGTCGGTTGGTGTGGTCTTAGTCGGTACCAAGTACTCGGTAGGCATTAATGAGATGATGCCCTACAAAAGTTGGAACTGCGTATGGCCGGTACCGATCCTGAAGGCAGTGCGGTAGGCGAATAAGACCATCGGTAGCTATCAGTCCCACTCCGTTCCGTTGTGATTGACCAATTCCTGGAGGAGTTAGACTATCACTTTGTTGGTGGATTCTGCTTGGAAATTTCCTTCAGGGTAGTATGTGGTGGATGTTGTGTGGCGCAACAGGAAGTGCTCCATAAGGGCGTAGATGACTTTGTTGCTGAAGTGTACGCCTTGGTCGCTGACACAATGAAGAGGACAGCCAAATCGGGTGAGGATGTTGTCATACAAGAATTTCGCCATATCATTGGTTGTGTTGTTGCGGAGTGCTATCGCTTCGACCCATTTGGTGGCGTAGTCCGTGGCTACCAAGATGTATCTGTTTCCTGCGACTATGCGTTTGAGAGGTCCCACTAAATCAAGTCCCCATTTTATAAAAGGTTTCGTCGATAGGGTGGTAAGTAATTTACATGTGACGGCTTTCTTGATTCCACCGACGTGCTGACACTCATTGCAACTCCGACAATATTCAAAAACGTCTTTGTGTAGGGACGACCACCAGTGGCGTGCGTCGAGGATTTTCCAAGTCATATTCAGGGTAGAGAAATGTCCGCCGGAGTTTCTGTGATGAAGCTCCTGGATAACCAATGTGATTTGGTCGCCGGAGATGACTTTTTGTAAGGAAAAATCTTTGCTTTGTTTGTACAAGGTGCCATCGACTTACTGGAATGGAAGGGCTCGGTATGCTAAACTTTTCTTGCGCTCGGTAGTCCATTTGGAAGGGAAGGTCCCGGTCTTGAAATAGTCGTGGACGGTAGTGAGCGACTCCGGTTGTATGCTGAAATGCTGGGAGTCGGACGTCGCGTGGGTAATTCTGGTGGCCGGTTTTGCTACCGTGTTCCAAGAGAGCGTGTTGGCAATACCGAGTGTCTTGCCCGGTTTGTAAACGACTGTAAAGTCAAACTCCAACTATAATAGTAGCCAGCAAGCAATGCGTCTGGAAACTAGAGTTTTGTTTACCAAGTATATCAATGCCATGTGGTCGACGTAAAAAACAAACCTGTTACCGAGGAGGTAGTGCCGAAATACCTCCTCAGTAACCATATACCATCGCCAAGGCCTTGCGCTTGGTTGTCGTATAATTGTTTGCGGCGTGGCCCTGTAATCATTATGCGTAGATGATGGGATGGTCAATTTTTCCCGTAGGGTTCTGTGCAAGTATAGCTCCTACTGCAATATCAGAAGCATCCGTATGAATGTGAAATTTGAGCTTCCAATTGCCTGCGACGAGGATGGGGACGTTGACATAACGCTTTTTGATCTCGATAAAGGCCTGGTCACATTCGGTAGTCCATGTGAATGGTTCATCTTTTTGAGTAAGCATAGAAATTGGCGCCATGATTCTTGCGTAGTCGCGGATGAAGCATCTGTTGAATTGTGCTAATCCATTGAAGACCTGAATGACCTTCATGTTGCGGGGGCAAGGCATTGTGACAAAAGCCTCAATCTTCTTGGGGTTTGGAAACTTGCTTTTGGAAGATACTAGATATCCAAGAATAACGCCGGATCAAACAAAAAAACAACATTTTTCAAGGTTGAGACTAATACCAATCTCACGACATTTCGTGAAACATTTTCGGAGTTTTTCCGGGTCCGGCTCGGTAGTACTGTAAACGCTAAAATCGTCGGAGAAGAGTTTCATGAAATCACCGAGATATTCTTTGAATGCTTCGTTGACGGCCCGCTAGTCGGAGGAGCGTTCTTCAACCCCAAGGTCATCACGACCTAGACAAAGGCACCCGAGTTGGTAATGAACGCCGTCCTGTGACGATCTTCTAGTGCAATCTTGATCTGGTGATACCCGGGGAATCCATCTCAAAGAAAGTACATTTCGTGACCTGCTACCGAGTCAAGGACCTCATTGGTGAGATGTAGCGGGTACGGATCCTTCTAGGTTACTTTGTTGAGACGCCTGAAATCCAGACAAATTCGTAGTTTGTCGTTTTTCTCCGGTACCACTACGATTGGTGATAACCAGGTAGCATGATTGAGAGGTTCTATCAAGCGGGCCTGCAAAAGCTTATCAAGGTCAATTCTGAAGGCTGCGGCGTAATTCGGATTAATTTGGTAGCGCACCTGATGAGTTGGAGGAATGCTCGTGACAAGTTCAATCTTGTGTTGAGCGATATGTTCCGGAATTCTACGTAAGTCATGGTACGACCACGCAAAGACATTTTTGAAGGCGTGGAACAATTCTTCTGCCTCCAGGAGGAGGAAATCTGGAACCGTATTGCCAATGCAAATATTGTTGGGGTCGATATCAGTACCAAAGTTGACGTCTCGTAGCTGATCCCCCTCCGTCTGAGACCATTTTGCTATGCAGATAGTTATTACTTTTTCCCAGATTAGTACTTCATCTACTGGCATGCTACCTTTTGTATGCGTGATGACCGGTAAGGTGAGGTCGGTAGTGCTTACCTGGTATAGGTCGTCAATTCCCAATGTTCCAATTGGATGGAGGAACTCCTTTGCTTCGAGCACGATGACTTCTTCTTCATCGCTAAGACCGTCCACGTAATTGTAGTAGACTAGCTCGTCGGGAGTCGTGGCTTCAAAGCCTAATTCCTATTTGATCCGAACTGTGCGGATGGTACCATTACCCATAATCTGTATGCGGTTGTTAGCCCAATCGTGTACTACTCTAGCGTCTTGAAGCCATGGTCTACCAAGCAATAGCGTATATGCCGTATTGACATCCTTACAAGAAATGACGGTGAGAATAATGATGAAGGGAATACCGTGAATGAAGATCTTGATGTCCCTTAGCAAACCAAACGGCTAAACCAGAGAGTTGTCGGCCATTGTTAATTTAAAAGGTTCGGTAGTCCAAGTTGGCGTCGTTCGGTTTCGGTGATGACATTTACCCTCGACCTATATCCAGCAAAACGTCATGCAACTGGTGGTTGCCAATTTTTGCTGATAATGGGCATGTGGCAGTCAATAGCTACTACCGAATAGACCGCTATTGTGGTCGTCTCTGTTACCGGGATGAACGAAGTGGCTTTCTGTTTGAGGCGGCGGTGGATATGTTTGGTAATGCTAGGTCCAATGGCCATAAGGTTTTTGAGACTAATCTGTATTGTTTGTGATTTGATTTGTTGAATGATGTTCTTGCAGATGTCGATAGCGGTACCTGGAGGGGTTGAAGGGACGCAAGGTGTTGGCGGCTCCAACGGCGAGAGGACTTGCAGCTCTCGTATAGTTTGAATCATTTCCTCCCGCAATTTCTCTTCCGCATGCCAATCAAAAGTGTCGGAGGTGCGGGGTACTTCGGTAGTTCAAATGGTGTCATCCTGTACGACTAGGTCCTGACGGTGGATCGATCTCCGGGTGTGAGACCCGACGTGAGAAACGTCAACAGTATGCACATCGGTTATGCACTACCAAGGATCCCGAGTTTTGGGGTAGTTTCTTTTGTATGGCGTTTTTAACACCATCATCCAATAAGAGTTGGCAACAATGTCCCGAGTGCTCTAGCAAGCCGCATACATTGTATGGGTATCAATGTACCGGAGTGCCAATACAAGAATTAGGGCGGGTGTCGGTACTTACCGGTGTGGGTGTTTTTTGAGTTTGAATCTAATGTATCGATGTCACTTGCTAGATTTTGGTAACAAATCGCCCATTCGTGGCCCATTCATCCGCATCCGATAAATTTGAGGTTACGCCGTAGATTGTCTCCGATATTGGGGGATGGAGGAATTGTTTGCCGAGTTTTGGGTAGACCTTCTTCCGCAGTGCGAGCCAAGTCCACTGCTTTGGAGAATGTTTGGCGTTGAAGTCCTACCATGGCTACTTGCAAGTATTCGAATAAACTGGCTCGGAAAGTGCTTAGGAGGAACATATCCTCCGGTGGCTCTGTTAGATTTTCTAGCCAGTTGTTGAAGGCATTCAGCGTAGTCGTGGACAGATTCATTTGGTAGTTGGTTGATGGTGCAAAATTAGATGTAAGTATGGTCGTCCGTCTTGATGGTGCTGTAGCGCCTTTTGAATGCGGTAAAGACCTCTTGCAATGTATTAGGAAGATGCATCTTTCTATGATAGGCAAACTAGTTCGAATCTTTCTCCGTAAGTGAATTGCCGAATAATTCAAGTTGTACCATGGTTTCAGTTTCGCCATTCAGTCTAATAGCTGATTCAAATTTACGGCAATGTGTTTTGGGACACTTACCAGTTTTTTATTCGGGATACGGTACTACTTTTCGAGCATTAGAGGTAGGACGTCGGCCGGCAAGCGGATTTGGAACGCTTGCGTCGCCAAGAGGTCGGTAGATTGGGGTCGGTACTACCGAAGCCACAATGCGTTGAGGTTGTGGGTAGTTGTACGGACAGGAAATGATGGATAATCGGTATGGCCACAAAATGTGCAAAACCAAATAGGGGGTTTGGGACAAACATGATGGTGTTGGTAGGGAGGATGAAATCCAGAAACTATTGCTGCATCGGGTAATGATGTCCAGGGATCGGTTGCAGTCTAACTGTGTGATGCATGGATGGGGCACGTCCTTGATCTTGTCGGAACTGGGGTAAACGTACATGTGGAAGGTGTAACCGAGACGCGGCCAATAGAAGTCCAGCTGAGGTGGCGGTTCAAGAGCAGCAAGGAGTTCTGGATCCATTGCGACCTCGTGTGGTAGTTGTTGGAGTCTTTCCTGGATTGCCGAGGATTGAAGAATTGTCTGTGAACAAAATCGTTTGCATTCTTCGTCTGTTAAGAGTACGTCTTCCTTGGAATGAAGAACTTTATAGGTTTCTATTTTTGCATTGTGTAAACCCTAAACTCCAGAGTAGGCCTGGCAAGCAACACTCTGATTGCTCGTGACGAGCTTCGCAAGCATTTCTTCACAGTATTTGTATGCATCGTCCAACAAGACTTGCCCGAATTATAAAGGACACGGGCTATATGCCAAACCGACTCGTCAACCTTGGTTTCTTGAACGGCGGTGACTCGACGGAAATCGAGCTCGGACAGTAAAGGCGCTTGAACTTCTTGCACGTCTAGAGAAAACTCTTCAACGATTGTAGATAGAATTACAGGATTAGATCTAGAGAGTCTCTTACCGAGACGGGGGCAAAAGAAGTTGACGGTGTCGGGGTGGTGTGTCGCATCAGTTGTACCAATGGGATAATCGGGCCTACACTTCTGCAATCCAAATACCTCGACACCTTCGAGGTGTGGATTGCGAGTGCAGAACTCCTTGCCTCCAGAATGTACAAAAGGACCTTTTGCAGCACAATAGGATCACTAGTGCGCTTGACAAGTTGTTCGACGCTACAAATTTTCAATTCCTCCGTGCACTGTAGAAAACATGGTTGAAAAAAACCGCAGCCAAAATTGGTTGCGGTCCTTTGTAACAATAAACCCACAGTGGCCAACCCCAGGGATCCGTGAGGTTAGACACCATGGAGTTTTTTGCAGCACAAAATCCATAGTAGCCAACCCCATAGATCCGTGGAGTTAGCCACCATGAAGTTGTTTGCAAACAAAATACCCACAATGGCCAACCCCACGGATCCGTGGGAATAGACACCATGGAGTTTTTTGGAGCACAAAATCCATAGTAGCTAACCCCACGGATCCGTAGGGTTAGCCGCCATGGAGTTTATCGCAACACAAAACCGATAGTGGCCAACCCCACGGATCCGTGGGGTTAGCCGCCATAGAGTTTATCGCAACACAATAACCCATAGAGGCCAACCCCACGGATCCATGTGGTAAGCCGCCATGGAGTTTATCACAACACAAAACCCATAGTGGCCAACCCCACAGATCCGTGGGGTTAGCCACCATAGAGGTTTTTGCAAAAAAAACCCATAGTGGCCAATCCTACGGATCCGTGGAGATAGCCACCATCGACTTTTTTGCAACAAGAAACCCACAGTGGTTAACCCCACGGATCCGTGGGGTTAGCCTCTATGGTGTTTTGGCAATAGAAAACTCACCCGTCCTATTGATTTGTTCTATATATTTTTTTGTGAGCTCTTTTTTGTTCTATTTATTTTTTTGTTATTTATCTATGTGTTATTTCCTTTCTTATAGTTTTGTAATATACTTTAGTTTTGTTTGTTTTTCTCTCAATTGAATTGAATTTTGTTATCTTTTCTTTTTTCTTTTTTCAAATCTTTTTTTTCTTTTATCTTGCTCTTATTTTATTTTTTAGGTATTGGGGGCGGGTTAGGTATTGGAGGCCGTATCAGGGACGGGGTGGAGGCGGGTGTCGGAGACAAGGGCAAGTGTCGGGGAGATAGGGGCAGGTATTGGGCATCGGCAACGGGTATTGGGCATCGGGAGTAGGTATCAGGCATTTGTGCTCGTTTCAGGTACCTTGTTTCTTGCACCGAGGCCAATCCCACGGATCCGTGGGGTTAGCTTCAAAACACAAAGTGCATTGATTCTCCATTCACTGCCATCTGAAAGGAAAGAGTGTGGAGAACTGAATGGGAGAGTTGGTGAATGGCGCTCCTCATCATCTCAATCTTTCACTCATGGAGCCTGTTATTTGGATTGTTTTTTTTTTTTTTTTTTTAATTTTAGTTTTTGACTTTACTTCCGCATGAGTATCTATGAACTAGGTGAAGAATGCTAATCTTGTATTTAAAGACACAGAGGACGTCTATATGCTCCCACTAAAAATACATTATATTTCTTACTAAAACCTCTTATAGGGTGGGGATAGTTGGAGTTTGATTTGGAGCTATGCTACAATAATGGATAGCTTCAATGCCAATTCGTCCTCTTTTTTAGTAATTTCAATTCAGAGCTTTATGTTTTAATTGAATGATTTATTTTTTTTATTTTTTTTCATGTTCTTGATTGTACATAGACTCATCAGAAGTGCATGAGTTTTAATTTGTTTGTTTGTTTCATTTGTCCTTTCTCTACAAACACATGAAATAGATCTCTTCTAGCCATGCTGTTTAGATGGTTTATGGTAGTTTTAGATGCTTCCTACCCTGCGAATCATTTTGTATACACATTTGTGTTGAGGATTTTGAGTATTTGAGAATGTTTTATAGTATTGTGAATGTTTTCCTTTGTATAAGTTTTTTCTTTGGTACCTTGTTTCTCGCCATCCTAGACACAAAAGCCAACCCCATAGATCTGTGGAATTAGGCACTTTAGTTTTTTTGGCTTTTTTTGGCTTTTACTTTCAAATGTTTGCCTTGCCTTTGTGGTTTGTAGATAGAATTGTCACTTTGAATGTAGAATGCTTTCTAGTGTTTGATGATGGTTTGATTGCACTCTTAAAATTAGATTTAATATGAAAGTTTGAGCATTTTGGCTTTTCATATTGTTTATCCAAGATAGTAAGACCATGGTCTAGTCACAGTTGGAGAAGGTTACGCTTCACGAGATTGATGCTCTTTTAGAGGATGAAGTAGAGGTTCAGTAGGACGAGGAAAATGACAATGAGACGGAGGAGCAAGAGATTGTGGAAGAAGATGAAGACGTGCAAGAGGTTGCTCTTGCTGTTGAGGAGGAGTCCAAGGTCCAAGAGGTAGTAGATTTGGGCTCTTATACATTTAGGTTTTATACGTGTCCGATTCTAAATCCCGTTACGGATAGCTTTCCCTCGGATCGGGTTGTTCTTGCCGTGCCCGCAGTGAAACGTACTTGGAAGTATGAATCACCTACTATAGAGTCATGTCCGTCTTTTGATGCGGGGCAGTACGCGGTTTGTAAGGCAAGAAGGCGTTATGCCACTTGCCATAACTAGCTGGTTCATGAGGCACGAGAACTTGCTCGTGCCCAAGCCAGAATAACGCCTAGACGGTCTCTTCGCCTTAGTTTACCTTGATCTTTGTGGATGTTGATATCCACGTACATTTATGCACTTGTACTTAAACCATTTGGTTCATAAGACATTTGTTTGAATAATTATGGTTTGTTTTGTACTAAATTCTACGTTGGTAGATTTCTACTTGACTTTCAACTATCGACGAGCCTGTGGAGTCTGCCAACTCAGATGAGAGTGAGGTCTCTATCCATATCAAGCAGAAGAAAGACTCCAATGCTGTCATCAACAACCTTTGGACTCGGCCAATGGAGAAGTCTTGCGTAGGTATTCCTCTTTTCCGTTTGCGAGCTCCATGTTAGTGCGACCTTTTAAACATGGAGGATGTCCAGCAAATTTCAGAGCGACTTCCGGATTGATGAGTTCTTAGTCAAGGTAAGAGTGCACACCTTTCAGATTCTTTCATTTTTTTCCTTGTTCAAACATTCCTCTTCCTTGCTTGACAATTGTTTTTTGCTTTCTAGATTGGAGGCGGCCGCTCTCCCTCCAACACAAAGTAGCCCAAGTCCCACTTCAGCATCGACTTGATCCTTGCAGATGTTCCAAAGAGCCTCCCAGTGCCCACCATCTCTAGCTCTCCCTTAGAATTTTTTGTGTAGAACTGCCATGGTGAGTTTTACATGGATGATCTCTTCACATTTGCTAAAGATCATCTCCACGAACAATGGTGTTCTTGTGATCATACACGGCAATGACCTCAAGGTGCACAAGGAGCTTTGGAATTGGTGCAAGGATGCTAAATGGAGTGTGACAAGAGATTGGTGGGGTGTCAATATATAACCTTCACCTTACCTTCAATCAAGATTCCTAGATGTTTGTAAATGTTTTCGTCTTCTCCACCTATTTCACTTCAAGTTTCAATCTCCTCTCTTTGTCACTGAGTATGTGGTTTTTTTTTTGGCAAAGTGTTTTTTTATCAAGGTGTTTGTGGGCCTTCGCACCTCTTTCACCGCGTAGAAGGCAAAAGTTGGGCTTCTCACTTGAAAAGGATTCCCTCCTTCAAAATTCCACGGGCGAGGATACCCAACTCTTCAAAGATAGCATAGTGGCATGAAGAGGGGCTTGGAAGAAGCACAAAGAAAATTTTGAGCATCATCACCCACATCATCTCACTCAAAGGCACGACATTGTCTTGCATTGGCACACATTCACAAGTTTCTCCCTTACCTTCTTTGTATTGTCTTTGTTCTTCATTTCATGCACTTCACATGGTTTTTTTTTTTTTCATTCAATTTTTTTTCATCTAGGTTCTTTGATTAGTGTGTGTCGTGAGGATGAAGCCTCATCGTGGCATTGGAGGTGGACTCGAAGATCATTGAGGCCATCCTTTGCCCCATGCCGGATCCAATGCGTCCACCCAAGCCTACTCTGCACCTTGACGACGACTCCAAAGAGCATCCTTTGAAGCTTGTACGACGCCAGAGGCACCTTAAGTGAGTTAGTTTTTTCACTTTGCACATTAAACATTGTTCATCTTATTCTCTTCTCCTTCCTTACTAATTTTTTTGCTTTCAATTTTGAAGGGGTGCAGGGTTTGGAAGAGCCTAGTGCCATTATTGATTTATTTATTACCACTCCAATTTTCCTTTAAGATATTTAGGTAGTGGTGAAATCCAAGTAATTGTATGTAACATAAATTGAGTGAAACAATTTTTGTAGAATCTTACCGCAAATGAACTCGCAAACATCCCAACCTACAACCTTGCAAAGATTGTTTTCAATAAGTAGATGCAAGCCTCCGGGAAGCGAGGCTCGAACCTCTTTGTCGCCACCGCAGATGATAGGGCCCATGCCTTCATGCAAATAACCAACTATAGGACATTTTTATGTGGAGGTCCGACTGGAACTGGTCCGTCTAAGCACAATTTTAAAATGAAGAAGAATATGGCAGCCCATGATGGCAAGAAGATCCCCGAAGCAATAAACAACATTCCAAGGGCTGCGGAGATTTCTACTTGAGTTCTACATTTGGAAAAAGAAGAGGTGTTTGGCTCGGTGAAGACAAAGCTCGACATGCCAATGTGTTTTGACGGAGATTCTCATCGCCCCGACAAAGTAAACTGCTCGCATCCTCGTGTCCAAACACGATCTACAGCTGCCCGAATGAACTCGAGGCAATCTCCAAGATCTAATTCTCCGGTACATTAGAGAAAATTTGGGGTCTTTTGTGGCCGGTACTTTTGGCTTAGAAATGAATTAATTGTTTCCAAAAATGGCCTATATTGCACATTTATGGTACCTGCAGCAAGTTGCAATCAGCTCCGCAAGCCAATCAGAACCCGGAGCCATGGCCGAGTTGGCACCGTGATGGGCTGATGTGGCAACGTCATGGGCCCAGTTGGCAACGTATAGGCCATGGTGGCAACGAGCATGCATGTCCAACATGTACTTGTGTTGGTAACATTAATGAGCACCTGCTTAAAATAGAATATCGAGCCAAATATTTTATGCAACCGCCCAAGTACCAAAACACGTAAAATACCACAAGTAAACCTGGTTTAACTTGTTGTAAACTAGAAACCAGTGTTTGACATGATGGTACTTGCGTGTTTGACATGATGTACAGTAGGGGGACAAAAAGTTTGACGTTTCTGGTTTCGCGGTGGGAAAAAATTCAAGTCTGCCCACTTTGAAAGCCTCTAGAGAGATCAAAAATTGGTATTGTACCTTGAAATTTTTACCCTGAACCTGAAATCACGTTGTTAGTATGGCTACCAAATTTCAAAGCCAAATAAGTCACCAAAAAAAGGTTATTCAAAATCTACCAACATTGGTAGTTATTCACTGCTGCCAACTTTGACAGCCTCCCAAAGATTGAATTATTATTTTTTTGCCATGAAATTCTCGGAAACAAAACCTCTATATGTTAAAAACATATGATAAAAATTTCAAGACCAAAAAATTAATGCAAAAAAAGATATTAACAATCTACCAACATGTGTAGTCGTGGGATACAATGGGGAAACCATTTCAGTCCTACCAACTTTGAATACTGCCAACTTTGAAAGCCTCCCGAGAGCTCAAAAATTGGTATTTTACCACGAAAGTCTTACCAAAGAAATATCTTTAAGTGAATTATATGTACGCCAAATTTCAAGACCAAACGATTCACCAAAAAAAAGTTATTTATAATCTACCAACATAGTAGTCAAGGTTGGTAGCAATGAAATGGTTTCCCCCATTGTTTCGCACAACTACACATGTTGATAGATTGGGAATATCGTTTTTTTCACTAATCTTTTAGACTTGAGATTTTTATTATATATTACTAACACAAATTGGTTTCTACCAAAAAAAATCAAAGTAAGGAATTTTTTTTTCAATTCTCGGGAGGCTATCGAAGTTGGTAGGAGTGAAACTTTTTCTAGAGCTACCTATATTGGTAGATTTTGAATAACTTTGTTTTGGAGAATTATTTGGCTTTGAAATTTGGTAGGCATACTAACAACTTGATTTTAGGTTTATGGTAAAATTTTCAAGGTAAAATACCAATTTTTGATCTCTCTAGAGGCTTTCAAAGTGGGAAGACTTGGATTTTTTCCACCGCGAAACCAAAAACGTCAAACTTTTTGTCCCCCTACTGTACACGCAATTATATATTGTTTCTAATTCACATTGGGAGGACATGGGACAATGGTATAGAAATTTAATATTTTTTCCAAAAGTACCGCAACCGATGGTACGCAACACATTATATTGTTTTCCACAATGTACTCTCATTGGTGGCTGCAGTTGAATATCCAATGTCTCCACCTTATACGCCAGGCTGGAGGCTCTATTTTTTATTTATTTTCAACGGTAATTCGAATTGCAAGTTGGGCACCTGGAGACCCCAGATTTTCTCTAATGACCTTTACGACTAGGGTGTTGGAGAATGACTGTGACACCTCGAAATGGCACATTGGAAGGATATCGCACAAGTCCAGAAAGCAGTGTCATGCAGTACAAGCAAGGAATGGGAACAAGTGCAAGATGTTGATTGCGAAGGGCGGTAAGGCCACAGCTGCTCCAATCTATCGAGGCACTAAGACAAAATACAAACGGACCAAACCCCAAACTACTAATTTTTAGTTGTGTCCTGACCAAATCGCATGATGTGTCATGGGACTGAAGCGCTTCTTCGTCATAGACCGCCCAAACATCCCAGACGTTTGGCCCGTTCTCTCTGGAACGAACCTCACACGTTCGGAGATCCTAGAGCTCCAGGGAGCTGGGTTTCGCCTTGAGTCCACTACAACCCTTTCGCCTCGACGCCCGTTTACGACGTCTAAGGTGTTTGAGCTCGTGTTGTGGACTCACTCTAGTTCTCTCCATGATGACAGGGTCCCATCTTCTCGAAACGGCAAAAAAGTGCAACAAAACCCCAAGGGTCTAACGGAAGTTCACTAAAATCAATATGAGAGTGCAAGAAACGTCAAGGCAAATATTCTCCACGTAAACCTCCTCCCCTACTTTGAGCTTGGAGCTATCATCATGCTTTAGTCCGAGGTGGAGCCCAAAGACAATTTGTACAATATCACATTGTGCAATTTTCCGTCATGTACGTTCCCTCATTACGCGAGCATGAACTCTGCAGTTGTTGGGAGGCATGGCCAGTATTTCAATTGCAAACACCTCTACTATATCTTTCGATTCTTTTGCAAGCTGGACTATAAAGTTGGCACGTACATCCATGCTCCTACTCTCAGCTTGGATGAGGTTAAAATAATTCTCCTAGCTGCCTGGATCATCAAGACCGGTGATTGAAGAATGAGCCACAATTGGTGTTTAGACGGGGAGACTAGAACTAGAAGCGGTAGCTTTCTATTTTGAATAGCTGATCTCCTATTTTGAATTTGTTGAAGTACCTTCTTGATATGATAGACCACTATTACTATGTACTAAACAAAAAGAAAAAAATACCATACTACATATCGATCCACTTGTCCTCTTTCCGTTCTCTCTCTTATCAAGAGTCTCGCCTGATGGGATTCAACTTCACTTTAATAACTCCTATAATTATCCATTCCTTTATCGTGGACTCTAAACATTTTACTCTGCTAAGTACTATCCCACACTTATAGGATCAGCGGTCATAGGGTACCAAAATTTACTATAAATAGTAATTAAACTATGTTTCAAATTTAATTTTCTAAAATTAGTGTTGTTTCCAAAATTTAGATGCATCCTAGGCTGTAGGCTCTCCAAATCCCCGCTCTTCGCTCTAGGGCTCTCTATTCTAAGCTTGCACGCTAGCGTCGGTTGTGTTTGTGTATGTAACTTGTGCAATCCTCTATCACTTTCAATAGGTTATGGGCTCACTCGTGTGTGTTGCGTGAGTGTAGGATTGCATTGAGGTGTTTTTGTTGGAGGTTGTTGCAGAAAGGGCCGATTTGGAGCTTTTGGGAGCATTTTTTGAGCTTTTTGGAGGAGTCTTGTCTCTTGGGAGTGCACAATAGCTGAAGTTGCACATTGGAGCACTCTTCTTGCTCAATCTCTTCCTTTGGTGCTCTAATTTCTTGATTCCAAATCCCTTTTGTAAGTGGAACATTGTATTGTTCAAGTTGGTGTACTTGTGATATTGCAAGTGATTCGCGAGGTGTTGAGGCTCTAAGGGAAGAGTCTACAATCTGACTTTAGTGATTGGGTGCTTGGATAGAGGTGTTGCATGTGTTTTATGCTTTATAGTGCTCAAAATATCAAGTGGAGTCGTTTAGTGCACTTAGGAGCACCAAGGTGCGATTTTGGGCAATTTCAATGTAATTCGGGTTTCGAGGGGCTTGTGTGAGTCTTGGAGCATTGATTTAGGGCTATTGAAGGGTAAAAAGGTGTCAATCACGTGCATGGGGTGATTGGAAACACTAAGGTATTGTTTTGAGTAAATGGAAGTAGTGAATAGCTCAATTGAGTGATTTGAGGTGTTTTGGTGAACATCTTGGCAATTTGAGTGCAAAACCTTTGCACTTGAGTGTTGGAAGGTGTGTGTGGAGCACAAAGGTGCTGATTTGAGGTTTAGGGTTGTTGTAGAGGCATTGGAAGCACAAACGGGTCAAAAATCATAAAAAACAAGTGTCTTTTATGAGTTTGAGGGTTGATTTGAGGGGAGAGATGTACATCATGGCATCTTATGAGGGAGGGTCTCAAAGTGGTGGAAAAGTTTGATAGGGTGAATTTCCACTTGTAGATGTTCAAAGTGGTGATGGCCGAGAAGGACTTGTGGGAGATTATTGATGGAAGTGACTAGAGCGGAGCCCCCTCACTCTACTTTGGACCCTCGCGTCATGCAAAGTACAGACGAAAGTGAATCAGCGGCGTTGGCGCAATCAAGTGCAAAGGACCACATGTTAGGGTTGTGGCATCGACAAGTTGGTCATTTGAACATCAAGAGTGTAAAAACGCTTTGTAGCATGGTTAGCGGCATGGACCTACTTCAGTTGCATATAAATACATCTTCATTCACTTGTGAGGGTTGTATTGGGGGCAAGCAACAACGATTTTTGTTTGCGGGTGAAGTAGTAACTCGTGTTGCCGAGCCTTTGGAAATCATTTATTCCGATGTGTGTGGCCCGATGAAGACGACATTGATGGAGGGATGCAAGTACTTTGTGATCTTAATTGATGACTTTTCAAGGAAGATTTTGTCCTATCCAATCAAAGCCAAGAGTAAGTGCTTTGACAAGCTCAAAGAGTTCAAGGCATTGGTGGAGAAGCAATCCAAGAAGAAGATCAAGGTGCTTCGATACGACAATGGTGGCAAATTCATGTTCAACAAGTTTGATGATTTTTTAAGGGTGGTTGTTTGAGGGCGGCAAGGAGTTCCTCATCATTTGCATCCTCGGGCAGTAGTTGTTGGAGTCGTTCCTGAATCTTCAAAGATTGAAGGAATGCCTGGGAGCAAAACCGTCTGCGTACTTTGTCTGTCAGTAGTACCTCGTCATCCGTAGCCGTCAGAAGAAGGGCGATGCCATGTGGAAGAGTGGGGATGTTGTGCAGTTTGATGCTCCCGAGGGGTCGGTAGTTCTTCTGCCGTTAGTAAGGGTTGGGAACGCGTCGCTTGATGAGTTGTTGATGGTGCTTGGTTGTGGTGCCGCATCGTCGTAGACATGAGTTCTTGCACACTGCGGTGGAAACGTGCGTGGGAAGCTGTGAAGGCATCAAGGTCAAACTCGGGAGGTGGTCCTGCAAATTGAGTGTGTTGTCAGGCTATGAGGGGGAACGGTTGTATCCGAAGTGGGATTTTGGACGATTTGACTAAACAAGCTATATAAGCGGTGCGGTAGAAGGATGCGGATGAAGGACGCAGCGTCACACGATCTCTAAATCCCACAGATTGCCAGGATCGGTTTATTTGTGGGTAGGAGAGGGGAAAATTTCTAGAATCTGAAACACTAGATGGTCGCCAAATGGTTGCTCTTCTTTGTAAATAATTGCTGGGTAATCACTACCAGAGAGACTATAAGCTATCAAGGAGAAGGAATACAAGAAGAATTGTAAGGAGGCAGTACCGAGACTAGCTCGGTAGTCACACATCAGGGAACTTAGGACCAAATAACAGGCAAAAACCTTAGTAAAGACTATTCGGTAAGCAAGAAAAAACAGAGAAGAGTAATGAAGCTTGACAAAGTAATCAAGTATCTTGAAAATGTGGCATGCCAATGAGTTTGGCTTCATTGCCTTTATACAACAGTACAACCAGATCTGAGAGTTTGGTCAGATTGGTAAAAATATATTTTCCTAGATCTACATGATGTGGTAACTTGGAAAATTACCGCGGTAAAATTCAGATTGGTAGACCTACTGGTAGCTCCTAATCAACCGTTAACAAACAATACCTTCAACGTAGAATTGTAGATACCTATGCGATTTAAGGAGGAGGGGAAGTCAGTCGTTGTTAGGAAATGCCAGATGAGTCGATGGCAGACGGAGCCTTGTCTTCCTAAAATTTTTTACGTTAGTAATGTCATGTTCTCTCACAAAATGCCGTGGCATGCAAAGATGGGGCCTCCAACGGCAGGTGTTATCCCCAAAGCCTCTATCGCAGCTTTTCTCAAAAACTTGGAAACTGTTGGTGTCATAATGGATCAAGACGTTGACGATGATGCAGAGGAGTGACCTACCTCTGTTGGCCGCCAACCGATACCTCTAGCTTGATACGATAGCTGGTTATATGTCGTCCTACGATCGCATGTTGTACTTAGCTAAGTATCGACTGCCGGCCAATACCTGTTTGACTTTCTTTCAATTTCATTCTAGGAGACTATCATGTATGACATATTCAAATTGAGATGACCTTCAATCAGGTATACAGCTTGTACTATATTCATTCTGACATGGCTCTGTCGACTTGATTCTTATCAATCCGGATCTGTGGCCATTTCTTTCTAGGGATTGTTATTTATTTTTCTCAAATCATGGTAGAATTTCTCATGTTTAGTTTGTGCTACCTCTACTGCTGAAACTGATCTTTCTCTACTATGTTGATGTTTGTTGCTAATTGAATGGGTTCTCTTTCAGAGTGCATATCGGCTGGCAACGTATATTTGGTTGTTGTCCTTGATACCACGACCTTACATTTAATCTGATATCATGTGGTATATTAGGCGTGTATTTACTCTCATCTTTTCCTGGAATCTGCTTTTCTTAGTGTGATCTCTGCTAGATGTTTAGGGTTTAAAGTTTAGGGTTTAAAGTTTAGGGTTTAGGGTGATTTAGTTATAATTGTGTTGGAGTCCAACCAACACTTTTGTTTGACTTGTTTGCTTTAGTTTTATCTACATTTACTGTTTTAATGGACTTTTTTTTTGTAGAGAACATATTGGCGGGCCACTGATACTATTTTATGAGCATATTCATAATTTGTTTGAATTTCTTTATATGTAAGTGTTTTCCATTTTTTACTACTTCAATTTGGGCATTATTCACAATGTTTGGTCTAATGTTACTGTCATTCATTATATGAATCTATTCACAATTAGTCCATTTGTCCATAATTAGTTAAATATCAGTTTTTAGCTCTTGTGTACAAAGGTATGGCGTGGTTGAATTTCATTTAGGTGAACTAAGCAAAATTTTGGTGGAGCTACAGTTTTCCATCGCTACCCTGGAAGAGAGCAGTGTTTCGTTTAAGGTATGTGTATTGAATCCCGCGCGAGTCTTAGTGTCAATACCTTCATTTTGGGGATGGGTCTTCAAAACCATCTGACCTAGATTGAAAGAGCATCCAAAAAGCACTCTAAAAATTACTCTTTTATTGGCTAATTTTGAGAATCCAAACTGGGCAATGGCACAACATGGGTATCACTTCCCGGACTCTCCGGACTTTAAAAAAATGTCCTTCTGGAAATGAAAAAAGTGTTGGAAAATTATAAAAAATTACATGGTGTTATAGAAGGCATGTTGATACCTCACAATTATGTGCTACATAAGTCAAATTCAAAAACTGATTTTTTTCTTAATTTAACATATTCAGCAGTTGTCCGCATTAAAGTAGTGAAAGGACTACATATATGAGGTTTTTTGTTATAACAACTAGGCATGCACCTTATTAAATTTATATTTAAGTATATCATATGGTTTTACGAGGAAGATGTTATGAAATCATAGTTCTTTTAATTGTGTAAAAATATGTGATTTCTGAAAGTTCTCATAAATAATGAAATATAGTAATACATCAAATTAAGAGTTAAAATTAAACACGGATATGGATCAAACATTGTTTCAACTAATTTTCATCTTTACAAACAATTTTTTTTTTAAGTTGGTATTCCGGATTGTTCCTTTTGCCTCTAACCGGAAAGTGAGACAGTTCCGGATTTGACAACAAAAGAATGAAAAGGAATATCAAAATTGTTCAATTTTTCCTGCTCAATAGTATTTTGGATGGAGCATTACAACTTTCTTATGAATTTGTCATAAAATTCATGTAAATAAAGAATGTGTAATTTCTAGCCCAAGTTGAATAGTCACAAAATGACAGTGTTTTAGGGAGACATTCCTTTTTGGAACCCATATCGTGCCATTGCCCAACTGTGGATAAAGCACAAATCCTAGGCGCAAGTTTTGACCAGTCTATACTTTTACATTTAGAAATTCATAAAAAAATGTAGACAAATTCAAAAAAAGTGTTTCTCTTGGGATGCCTTTGCATGAGCTTTGCGGAGCATCCAAAAATAATAAACTTTTTCTTTTACAGGCCTAACCATGCAAACCTAAAAAATGGATGGAAATAATGAACATCTGCCTTGTTGTATGCCATAACAGCCGACCGGATGTATGTAATCCCCAACCCCTCCGATATTGTTGCAGTCCTGCTATTGTAGCCCGCCCGATTGTCGCCCAGCCGCAGTCATATAGATCAATTTTTCCCATTTCCTTGGTTAGCAGGTGGGAACCGAAATTTGGCCAGGATCTGGTGACGAGGGTCAGCATTCGTCATTAATAAGTCCCACAGGATTTGGATTTCCTCTAAAGCACTTAGTGCCTGGCAGGGTTGGCCGTTAGTAACTGCCACCCCTTCGAGTTTGCATGCCAGGAATTGCTATGCTGAGATTTTCTGATTAATATTACTCCTGGTTGGATCATGTTTTTTTCCCCTCGAACATATTATCTTCGAGCTCCAATCGCAGCTTAGCGTTTCAGGGTCTTCTGGAACATCTTGAGATACACAGCTACCTAGATTATTGGCAGACACTTCTAGCCTTACCTATCGAGAGTGCACTGCTTTTTTTCTTGAATAATACCGTAATGAGACTGCGTTTCGACTCTCTTATCTTCGAATCATATACCCTCTACCAAGTCCCAACGAACTGTCGCTGGTTACATGTCACAAATCTTACGATGCTCACATTGAGATTCATTCTGTAGTGTTATTTATACGTTTTCCTTCCGAGCCCTATGTTCGCTCTTGCCTTTTAGGGTGAGTGGAATCATGTCAAGTTCAAAATGGGAAGAGCGCCCCACACCTGTGCGAATGAACCCTCCGTACTCGTACCGTCCAGACCACTCATACATGCCTAATGAACATGGCAGCGAGAAGAAGTCTAACGAGGACCATGGTAGAGGTGGTGATGGTTACGCTTCGCCGCCGAGCGCGCCGAGAGATTACAGCGACCAGGGTAGTGTGAAAGGCTATGGTGAGGGAGTGAAGGACTATGGCAACAACCTACATTGTCATCATACTCACGCTGGCCATGATGGCAGGTTGAAGGATTTCGTCAACGATCACTACGGAAATGGTGGGGTTGACAATACAGGCGATGAAAACGGTAGCGCCAGATTGTTTAGCAGTCGAAACAGCAGCAACCACAGCAGTGTGAAAGAATTCGGCAGCGACCATGGGAGCGGTAGGAAATATGGAGACACACGAGGATCAAGTGATTGCGGTTATGGTGGTCACTACAGCGATGATCACGCTAGAAACGAGACCCATCAAGATAGCGATTATGTCAGCAATCCAAAGGATTATGTGCGTCCAGGCATGTCGTGGCTCGATCGGCGTAGTTTCCATGTAGGAGAACCTTGTGCGGTCCCGCTGGATTGGGATCACCATCCCGCTTTGCGGCAAGTACCACCTGATGAACACCAGAATTACAGGTTTGCCAGGACTTTATTGTAATTTAGTATACGTCTGTCTACACTAACTGACTAACCCATGGGACATCGGCTTGTGATTGCGATCGAGCCTCCACGGGATGATGAATAAAGATTCCTCTCACGCATTGCATGGTGTCACGTTAATAGGCATGCCAAACTTGAGGAATGGCTCGCCACAGCCCGCAAGCGCAAGTTAAAGGAAAATTTCGGTGCTTACGTGTGGCGAGCTTCAGCCCTCGCGAATTCTGAATTAAGGCATCGGAAGAAGCAATGCTGGGGAGATGAATACAGGGACCCTCTCGATAAGTTCGTTATGCGTCTTTTTTACGGGATGAAACTTAAGTTGGAGCGAACAGAGTCGATCGTTCTTGGCGTTGATAACGAGACTGGCATTCTCGACATCCTGAGGGAAGAATGTGAGGAACTCAGCAAGAGCGGTCAGCTCCCTTTTGATCAGCGAAGCATTCAGTACACTCCATTGGTCATATCTGAGATGCAGGAGCGCTCCTCCAACGGCGGATACTGAGTTGCTGACGTTCTCTGTTTTGATCTAAAGGTAGCAATTCCGGCGTCAACGATGCGATGGCCAGTCAGCATGCAGGAATTCCCAGGCCTGGGGTGACCAGTTGGTTATTGTGCAGTGAACCATCAACTTCAATCAAACTTAGTTGTACCGTATTGGGCCGCAAAAAATGATCATAAAAAGAGAAGCCCAAATTTTTAGAAAATAACTTTATTTATTTATTTTAAAAGTGAAACTAAAAGAATATTCATAGAACCTTATAGAATAGCCACAACAATTGGGCAAAATTTTCAAATATTTGGCATGAACATGTCAAATACAGTATTCCAGACCGGGTCGCGAGTAGCAATATTATTGGATCTATTTCTGTGTTGTTAATTTCATTTATTCATTTAGGAGTCACCTAGCTTATGGCAAGTGAGGTTGCATATTACTGGCGAGATAATGACACATGTCTTCATATGTCATGTACTTTAGATTATCATATTAGTAAGAAAATGACACATGTTTTTATAAGTGAAATGTAGTTAGTTGTCATTCAAAATTACCAAAGTTTACCGCTTTATCAAAGAACTAATTTGATTATAAAAGCTTGCATCTGTAAATTTTAATTATCAAATCTTTGAACCTTTTATAGATTCCCATATACTTTGACTAGTTCTAGACTATTCACTAATATCTAAACAAGAAAATAATGAGAGAATCTTCCCATAACAAAGATGTCATATGTAGGAATGATTAGGTTAATGGAAAGAGCAAATGATAACATATAAAAATACATGTACGACAAAGATGTCCGTTTAGTGTAGTAGAGTGGAATATGGGGGCTCTCTTAATGATGAGACATGAATTAAGGGATTGTCTTAGGAACAATCAAGTGTCATGCATTATGGTAAACTCTAATTACGATTAAAAATAAATTGTGGAGTAACATAGGACACGCAATTTCCTATTTTTGTACTAGGCCACATAATCATGCACTTGTCTTCCGGGCACATTAAAAATTTAGACCAGTAGAAATTGCATGAAATTTTGGCCATTTTTTTTCCACAACTCTGGTTGCAAAAAGGAGAATTTGCAAATTCTTGGAAATAATTGAGCTCTTTTCTTTTAAAAAAGTCAATACTTGTATTTTGGATATTTCATAATTTAATTCTAAATACAACAAACTCTCTTCTGAAATTTATTTTGGTACATTGTATGCAAGAGGTACAAGATGTTGGAGTTTTAAAAACCAATATTAGTACACATCTTACAAAACCATACGAGCACATTGTATATAATTGGAAGAGAAACTGATATTTAACTAATTATGGACTATTGTGTAGTCTAGAATTAAATCGGCTTGCAGTTGATGAACCATTTCAATATAGACCATACAAAATAAGAACATATAATGCACTTTCAATACACCATTCACAATAGACCATTCACAATATGAAGATAAATATTTGTGCAACAGAAAATTAGAATTCAATATAATATTAAAGTACAAGCAAATTGACGATTCAAATTGCCAAGAGTATCTGCATGACTTAATGGCTGAAACTAACGGCTAAGCTAACTGCTCACACAATTTACATGAGCTCACTCAGAAAAAGAATGTCAGCCGGTAGCCGACAACAATCCATAGTAGACAAAAAAAAATAGAGAGATCTCTATAGACGGCCGAATCTAATAGCACAAGCAACCTCATAACATTTAATATATTAACTTATAGACTTAAACATATGCAACGAATATATAAAAGGTAGAAGATCAATAAAGGCCTTATTCGTTAAAATGAGACAAGTTGTAGTCTCATTTTAATCCTGTCTATATTTAGATGAGAGGAAGGGTTCATTAAATTGAGACATTTCAATAAATTGAGACTTTTGAATGCCAAAATACATTTGAAATTACTATTTTACGACTTTAGATCATAAAATGGGTTCATTAAATTGAGACATTTCAATAAATTGAGACTTTTAAATGCCAAAACACATTTGAAATTACTATTTTTAGATTCATGGAGTAGGATGCCACAACAATGAACCTTTGAAATATTCCATCTCATTCGAAATCTACATAGACCATAGTAATGCCAATGTCAACAAATCCAACAATTACGAAAACTGAGAACGGCACACGACAATAAACGGAACATGTGAAACAGAAATTCAATTCAAAATGAAGTATGTTGAAAAATAATAATGAAAACAATCAAGTATGCTATTAATAGTAATCAACAATCGAAACCTCCATAAAACACACATTCAAAGCAATAAATACCATTGCCATACAATATGCCGGATCTATCCTTCTACATAAAAGACGTATACAAAATAATCAGACAATACCAACAGACGTAGTACATTAAAAGAAAGGGGGTAGTGGTGAGAACCACTGCTAGTCACTTTTTTAAATTCACTAGCTCAGCTTGTCTCAGGGGATAGGTGGGGCCGGTTGGTTGGTACAACTTTCCTCCCATGATAACTCACCAGCAGCACCAAGCCATGTATATCACACTACTGCTCAACGAGCCCAACTGGTTTCGAACCCGGACCACATAATCGTGATACAACGCCCTTCACCAACCAACCAAAGAACTCATGACTTGGCGATATAAACGTTCACTAAACATACTTTTATACAAAAAAGACTACATCCATCATTACTTTGGTACTGTTACTGTTACTTTGTTTTGGTTACTATAGTGTCCATCCTCGAAAGGGGAGAGTAGTATTGTTCCAATGTCCCTTTGTCCGGTGGGCATCGGGTCATTGACATTACGAACGGACACTCTATTCACGCCGGCCTATTTTTTGGGTTGGTGTTTCTATCTAATCAACAATCAATACATTGCCAAACTGTTTCAATAAAATTGATAAAGTATATATTTTTAAACACCTGAAAATAAGTAAATGCGAAGTGCATTCATCGCCACACCGTACAAATAAGACATCTTACGTACGTATCAACCATTCATCCATCTCAAAAGTCTTGGCCACACTCTAGAACGAGGACAACTTCTATACCTATGAATTACTCATCCCTCCGAAATAGATGTGTCATCCCCGGAGTCAACCGTAAAAGCTTCCACTGATGCTTTGATGATGTCAATTTGTGGCTTTGGAATTGCAACCCTCGGATCAGAAGTTCCTACTCGCATTCGTGGCTTCCAAGCAGTCATGATACAGTCCGTGCTAGACCACGTTGGGTTTAGGGCTCGATCTTCGCGCCACACATTGCCTTTTTTTGTGTCCCATCCATCATATGTTTCTATATTGATGTGTCGCTCTGAAGCAGGCGTCCAATATTGAATTTGGATCATATGCAAATGACCTGGATCCGGACTTGGGTTTGTTATTGCTCTAGCAAGCCAGAATGGCCTTGCGTCATCGTCAGCAGGATGGACTGCAACAAAGTATCCTGCAAACGTATCGCGATTGACACGGAATGAAGCGTATGGACGATCACGTTTACGTCCAACAAATGGTGCATCCTCTGCATCCTCTTCTTGCAGTGTGCCATCCCTCCGCATCCGATCAGACTCGTCATGAGTGATCCTTGAAGCCGGCCAAAATCCTTGTAGTAATCCTTCACGTGGCTCCAGTGCAACATCGAGAGCAGTTCTAACACCTTTCCAATAATCTTTTAAAGGATCGTTCTTCCGTCTAAATTCTCCGGAGAGATCATCCTCTGCCATTCCGTTCCAGTGTGCAATAAAACCGTTCAAACCTCTCTTGATCTCATCAAGTGAACGCATCTTTTGGGGAACTAGAGGAAGGGGATCACCGCTAGGAACTCTTAGACGCCCGTCTTCAGTTTCAGACCACAAGCGAATTCCGTTGCCATGCTCTGGCAACCAGATCTTGTCCGTACACAAATTCTTGTACTCCATCAAAGGCCATCCACTAGAATCCATGTAGAACTTGAATTGCTAGGATTTGGAATGACCCGATAAGAAGTCGCCGCCTGAGCCCAAATAACCATCAACAAAACGTTTGAAATCAGGAACCATCTCAATAAAATGTGGAATCACAGGGTGCGCTTCACACTCCATGAAGGATTTCATGAGTATTGGAATTGTCGGATAATTATTAGTCTTCAACCTCTCACTCCATCGGCCGAACATGGCATCAATGTCTTCGTGTGTGTGTCCCACTATGAGGAAGTTGATGTACACTTCGTGGAAAATGCCTTTGTATATGAGGAGTGAACAAAAGGCAAAGACCCACCTATTCTTGTTGTCTCCTGAAGCATTATCCAACTGCAAGACCAGTACTGGGGGCAAAGATTGCGCTGGGACCAAAACCTCTGGTAGGGGAAGAAGGGAGTCCAAGCAAGATTCCAAACCCTGTAGAACCGCCTTGGTTAATGGTGATTGCGTATCCTCCTCCGAGAACAGCTTACGAGAGGAATTCCTCGGTGGTTCTTCAAGATCACGCAAAAGCTTTGCAATTGACCCAATGGTATGGTTGGAATTTGTTGGGAAGATGTCAAGGCCATAGTGTGCATATCGAATATCTCCATGTCCGTGAGCGATCATTCCCATAACTGCTACAGGCATCCTCATGAAAGAGTCAATAGCTTTGGTCTTGTGCGAAAAGTGTGGGGACGCAGTCTTGGAGTGATCCATTTTATCATGGATGATGGTTAACATCCTATGAGGCTCATTTTCGGAAATGGTACGATTGAAATATTAAAGTGATTGCTCTTTCTTGGAGGGGACGGAAGTCTCCACTCTTTCACGAAAGGTATCATAGGAACGTACACCT
Source organism: Pohlia nutans (assembly GCA_022496805.1). NCBI lineage: Eukaryota > Viridiplantae > Streptophyta > Bryopsida > Bryales > Mniaceae > Pohlia > Pohlia nutans. Next base: position 2,108,623 of record CM040106.1, on the reverse strand, counting down.
TTCCGACCTCTACGATCAAGAGCTTTCATGGTCACCTTATACTTATACGTCTGGTCATGGTCATAGAGACTAACGCCATCTAGGATGACCTGTCTTATGTCCCAGGAGAGAATGGACCACATCCATCCGGACAAAACTTCATCCTTGCATAATGACTCCGCAATTTGGACGGCAACTCGATCATCGCCAAGAGGCTTGTCGTTGTTGTCAATAACGACAGCCAGATCAACATTCTGGCACAATGCTTTGGCGACGTCGAAACCTTCATTGTTGCGTAGAGTGACTGCTTTAAAATACCATTTCGAGCGAGGAATCCCGTCGCATGCAACGACGTCAGGAGGTAATACAGGCACATGCTTAGCGAATTCAGTAGGTTCATGTGCATCCATTCTGCAAAAAAACAACCTTTGTCAGTACAGGTGAGCGAAAAACATAAGTGCGGAAATCTAACAAGTATGTGTATCTTCAAATTCCACACGGCGTGATTACCATATCACTGAAGACACTGAAGCACCTATCGTCGCGTGAACGATACGAGATTACTCGATATGGTATTTAAGTCCCGCCATAAGATACAATCTCCCAACAATAAAAACATGATCATCGGTAGGCAACACTCAGCATCAAAGGGAATTGTTTACATGACGATAACTACGGGCGATACAGAAATTTATTTTTACTTGAATAATTACCGTGTGCGGAAAATATTATTCAGGATCTCGAATATAATTTTGACGCACTACGAGAGAATGTCGAGTCTATCATAATATTGAATATATTGTCAGACAGATAACATGCAGAAGGGAATCGTTGACCCGACCATATGTATGAACGATAACTCAGAGGCAGACGACAAGTATTAGGTAGTGAACAAGTTATCGTGGAGTCGATGATAACATTGACATATTTCCTATCATGCATACATGCACAATTATCGTTGACCCGACGATAACATTATGCACAGCTAGTTCAGTAGAAATCTACGAAACCGATGGACCGACGATAAAGTTGACATTCCTATATAGTACAAGTATTCAATCTATATTATCGTGGGGTCGACGATAACTCGCAAGACACATCCTGAAGGAAATTTCGCTCACAATTATCATCGGTTAGACTATACATGGAACTCTAGACATTGACACGATCACAGTTATCGTCGGGTCGACGATATCCATCCCCTTATTGTCGGGTCGACGACATCTATCCCCTTATCGTCGGGTCGACAATATCGATCCCGTTATCGTCGGGTCGACGATTGCGATCCCTTATCGTCGGGTCGACGATTTCCATTCATTTATCATCGAGTTGACGATTGCGATCCCCTTATCGTCGGGTCGACGATTTCCATTCCTTTATCGTCGAGTCGACGATTTCCATTCCCATATCGTCGGGTCGACGATTGCGATCCCTTATCGTCGGGTGGACGATTTCCATTCCCTTATCGTCGGGTCGACGATATCTAACCCCTTATCGTCGGGTCGACGATAGCCATGTCTTTATCGTCATCACAACGATCAGTTATCAGTTATCGTCGGGTCGACGATAACATCGAGGAAATCAGTTTAGACACTGTGGCCTCGGGGAGAACATCCAACTGACGACAACTCTAATAAATAGGAGTAAAACTCTTTGACCTTGCGTTATCGTCGACCCGACGATTCCATCCCCTTCATATTTGGAATGTGTTCTGGAATTTCCGGCATAAATATCGGAAACCGGAGAATCACTCTATCCAAGTACAACAGCAACTGATCCCGATGACTCACTGAATTGTATCTGCAATCTTGAACATCAAAAGATGTGAATGTGATAACTGCAAGAACGGCGCTAGAAACTACAAAGAGGAGTACCCGAAGGATTCCATCCGCTCCTTGCGAAGAAACTAGTGTTGTGTTGAAGTAGGACCAAAAACCTTGACGGAAAAGAGAGCAATTATACACCGTGCGGATCTGCGAGAGTCAAGAAGAAACAAGCAGCACGAATGTGCACAAAGAGGAAAACGTCGACGTCTAGACCTAGCACATCCTTCAGAAAAATTGAGCGGGTAAAGAAATAGGGCGCAAATTCTCCATTTCAAATTCTTTGGAATCTTTGGCGCGTATGAACATTTAATGCTGATATTCCCCGCCAGCGCTGGAGTGCCGATTTCTGTGTCTTTTTGACGGATTCTTCATCAAAAGATGCGGGTGTAATAAAACAGACCGAAAAGGTCTCGTCCGGATATAGTTAAATTCGACAACGGTGTTATTTTCAGCTTTTCGTCACGGGAATTATGCTTATAGTTGACTTCTGCATGGGATTCCATATATTATCTTCACTATTAAAAGCCTTGATTTCACTAATTCGTTGTCCTTCTCGGCGTCCATTCGTTAGAATTAGGGCGGAGGCATAGAGTTAGGTTTTAGGGGTCAGAATAGGCTTTAGCATTAAAACGGACATTACTATTTTGGAGATATGGTAGGAGTCAATTTTTGAATTTTAGAGTTCAGATTCTTGATTTTAGGATTTAGAGATTCTGATAAAACATATACATATATTATATTATATAACTCAAATATATGTATTAAAGTGATATATTGTCTTGGTATACTACATACGTAAATTAGTGTTAGATACACTAATTTACATAACTATGTTGTAAGTGTTTACTCTTCACCAATTTTTTTACCCTTTATATTAGTGAAGATAACGATTCCAGGTGCACAATTTCATATGTCAAATGAAGTTTGGTTCAATAAACAAAATGTAGTGCACAATTCTATATATTTTCGGTACATTAAAACTTTTAAATGTTACTTTAAGAAAATCTCTTAAAATGTTCATTAGATTTAACCTTTGAAAATTTGCATAAATTATAATTTTTACTTTTAGTAATCATGATTAGTCTTTAGTATGATTTAAATTTTTATTATGATTGGTTACATTTGTTTTGTCCACTGTAAACTTGGAGAAGGCAAATTGAATATTGAGAGATTGATTAGTAGTTTCTCGAAAACAATTTCAAAGTCACTGAACTCTAAGACAATGTTAAATTAGTTTATCTTGGAACAATCTCCCGAGTTTAGCTGAACTTTTTATTATTGAGAGAATTGAAAGTTGTTTGAAAAATATATTTGATTTAATATTTTAAAATAATATCATTTACACTTATTAATTTTTTTTTAAATCCAGACAATTTATTAGATTTTGATAGCGACAGTAACTGAACGTTACGAAATTTGTAGGTTTTGACAAGACGATAGGGACCCTGTGAGAGGTGCATAACGTTCTAAAGAAACGAACTTCTCAATGGCTTCATGATTTAGAGGGAATTTGACAATTTCTATTACAGACTTGTTTAATCATGAACTTCTCAATGGCTTCATGATTTAGAGGGAATTTGGCCATTTCTATTACAGACTTGTTTAATCATGTCGACTCCTTCACAAGACCCAAAATTATATGTCACAAGACCCGAGTGTATAATTCACACTGTAGCATATGAATAATCATGACTATAAGTGTTAAGAAATATTAATTATGAATTTTTGTTAATTGTAAAAGACTATGTTAGTACATAAAATATCACTATAATTTCTAATTACATCACAGGTATTAAGTAATTCATGTACAAGGCTTTGATTGTCACTTCATGTCAACATCAAGCTCGTAGTTTTCATTATCTCTCTATTTAATTTGGTTTATAGTTTTTACGAAGTCTGATGCTCATGTTGTCATCTTCAGTCCAAGTTGCTGCAATGAAACATTTTATGCCGGATATTAAACTATCAACGTCACAAGTGCCTCTTTTCAGGAAGCATATCCAGTGCTAGTCGCTCTTGAGGGTCTCATTGTAGAGATGTAGGATGTTAAACATGGAGCCCTACATCTAAAATTCTTGTATCAAAAAGCTCTTGCGTCGTTCTACAAAGACTCACTGGGTATAGGAAACGAGTAGCTGACTGTGAACATATATGTGCATATCACGCAGCATTGATGAACACCGCAATATAGAGTGATACGCCAGAGGAGTTGCTGCAACGTGTCTTTGCAAGTGCTTAGTCGAAATGATCTTTACTGGACTAGCTAACTTTCCAACGAAATTCGGAACAAGCAATGCGAGCTCTGCGAATCTGATCTTAGCCAACGTATGCCTACTAGAATGAAATTGTAAATTCATCAGGCTCTTTTTTCAGGCTTTAAAAAACCTGGAATTCATTTCACATGCTCGGTGACTGGGCTTCAGAGCAGTTGATGTACCGAACTAAGCAGTCGTATCAAGTTAGTAAACTCAGTGGTAAGAGAACTAAGAAATCATAACGTTCAAGTAAACTCAACAGCCTTGATTCAAGCCAACACTGTCAGCAGTCATATCATGTATTAACAGTTAGTATTTTTATAGTAATTAACAATATGTTTTTGTGCAGGACTTCACCAAGTTTGCATTTATTCTTCATGAATGGTGTATCCAGTCTCTTCCACTTCATAGTTGGAACGAAGTAAGGGACACTTTACTTTAGTAAGGGATACTTCTCAGTCTGTCAAATGTCAGTTAAAAAGATGAAGGCCTCGTAATCTTATCTAATAGTGAACAACGAGAGGGTTGTAATCAAAATACCTTTGATGTTTCTCTACGTCGCTTGGCTTCTGCATATCTTTATAATTATGGTGAGCGTACTTGCAGCCCATCGATAAGGATTTCATTAACATAGTTGTTAAGTAACGATAAGAGGCGCTGTTTTAATTTTGCCCTAGCTTGCCATAAACATTAATTGTATAACATATAGTTGTATATTGAAAGTGAAACTTTAAATGAGACATACATAACATAAAAAATATTAACGATGATAGAAAAGTTTAAAATTACTCAAGATTTGGGGCTCATAAAACTATATTTAATTTGCCTAAACTATATTTAATAATAATTCTATGTAATAAATTTAAATAGTAACTATATTTAATTGATTTAGGATTTAGGGTTATTACATATATTTTTTTGACTATACAATATTATATATTTTACTCACTTATAATTATAACTGCACATTTTAGTTGATTAGTAAATCACTAATGACATTACAGCATTAGTAATGGCAGTAATTACATTTCATTTGAATGTTATTTCCACGTCAAGAATACTAAATCAAATCAACATGAATTTATAAGAGTAACGTCGTCAACATCTATTGTTTAATGTGAAATGTATTGTCTCGCTGTATAGTTAGTCATTTTTTGGATTGTTTATATGGTACTTAATTATGAGAATATTAGTTCGTTTTCATTATAATAATTGCATATGCTTTAATTTAAGGATATTTACTTAGAATTGTTATAAACATCAACCTGGTCTCTTTTAAAGTCTTCACGATCATTTTTGAAGTGAGCAGAATATATAAACAATTCATATTGTTGTCGATGACATTATCTATAATTTATAACAATTTTTGCTTGACATTAATGTTCTCTAACAGTACTCTCATTTAAACTACTTACACGAAGTAAGATCTGAAATAGATGTTTATGATATTAATGTCACGCAAAACTTGTTATGAAAGTTACTAGTTGGTGGAAAATACTAATTAGTAGTAGCAGAACGAGTGACTAGCTAGTTTGTGAGTACAGTGCGTTGGCTTAATTGCAATCTGATCGGAGCTCACTGGTCTGCGAAAGAGACTACAGTATGACGAAAGTCTGCCCCTCCAATGTAAGCTTGGCTTCTTGATCCTTCTCCCTAGGTAGACGTCATGGAGTCTGTAGCTAACCTTCTAGTGATTATCATGAGCTTCAGAATTGGAGCCTCATGTGTTTTTTAGTAAGAAGTTGTGAGCAGGTTATATGAGGTCTTTTCACTTGTTGAATTTTCTTTCCGTTTTAGAGCAACACATGCAATGTTTTTCTAGTGATGTACAGTACAGTTGTGAATTGTGTTTTCCACATTATGATCAATTGGACTGTGTCTTGGTTTTTCTTAGTATCCTCAAAACATAGGCGGAGATGGAGTCGTCTGATCAAATGGAAGATAGGCTTCAAATTACAACTTTGACAGAGTCTTGTAAGAGGAAGTATCAACTTCACGTGAAAATCAGTGAAGAGCAGACATACTTCCTTAACTCTGTATCCACATCCAACATGCAACAAGGTGGCCAGCTGGTGATCTACAAACAGCGAGGTGATGACACTGTAAAGCGTAGCAAAATTAACTTTTGGTAAGATTTCAACCTTTTCTTTTCCTGATGTCACTGTGAAAGAATGAACCAAGATATGTTGTGTAAGTACGTAGAAGAACTCGTGCAATCAAATTCTTTTTTCGTTCAGAGTAGACTTTGAATTTTTGAATTCCTAGTGAACAAGCTATCGTGATTACCTTACATTCCATAGACCTCATTCCTGCATCATGTTTTGATTCTAATTGAACATTGATCATACAATCCCTCTAAATTTAGTATCTATTTTAATAGATACTTAACTTTAATATATATTTTAATATATATTTAAATGTAGTATTTTTTTTAATATCTATTTTAATAGATATTTAAATGTAGTATCTATGTTAATAGATATTTAAATTAAGAATCTATTTTGATAGATACTACAATTTAGTATCTATTTCAATAGATATTTAAATTTAGAATCTATTTTGATAGATACTACAATTTAGTATCTATTTCAATAGATACTTAACTGTAATAGTCATGCAAATATATATTTAAATTTTCTATGATATAATTTTATGCTCATAGGATCAGTTACTTTGCTGATAAGCCGAGTGGAAAGCCGAAATGGGAAAACTAGTTTCAGGTTTTAGATATTTTAAGCTGCGATTTGGTATATCAAGTCCAAAATATTCTACGAAAATTATTGTATCATGATTTTTTTTAAATCGTTAATTTTCGTAACAGTCAGCCGAGAAAGTTTAGGAAAATATTTAATATACATATTTTTTGTGTATTTTTAAGCCTTGAATATGCCAACATTCAACAATTCATTTGGATCCTCAACGGATTTTAAGCTTTATAACTTTTGGTACAATGTACGATGACTTTCATCTCAGACACCTGTGCAAGCCAATTGAATTCTTTACTTAGTACAATGAATCTTTTGTCATGGGGAAATAGTAATAATATTGGAGAAGCTCTCAATTGCAATTGAGCCAATTTTGTTGGGTACATTTCATCCCTTTTGTATTGCAGAGTTATGCGAATATCTATTATAATTTATTATCTATTTCAATATCTATTTTAACAGATATATAAATTTGGTATCTATTTTAGTATCTATTTAAATATATTATCTATTTTAATATCTTTTTTATAGATATATAAATTAAGTATCTATTTTAATAGATATTTAAATTTTAGTATCTACTTTAATCCCTAAACCCTAAAGCATGCATATTTAGCATGATGAATAGATTTCATCCGTAGTTTCTCATCCGTCGTGCACTTTTTGTAGTGTGATTTTGTTCCCGAAATTGTTATGGGAAGTTAGCTTCCTGTGTATGATCCGATCGAAAGGAAAACAATTTCTGAAAAAATTATGCCTCATTTCGTGGTGCAGTGTTTCACTCAAAAGTTTGCAAATTTTAGTCTAGAAGTGTTATTCAAAAAACAAACTCATAGAATCAACCATTCAAAAAATCTCCAAGAATCAATACACTTAGAGTACTATGTTATAAGCCATTACAACAAATTTCATCCCCATACTGTCAATATCTTATTCGTAATCGAATTACAAAATAATTTTTTATTTTATGTTTCAAAATTTATAGAAATATATTAGTGATAGCAATCAAAGATCTAACCATATAGATTGAATTTAGGATCTATTTTAATACATATTTAAATTTAGTATCTACTTTAATCCGTAAATGCCCAACCATGCACATTCATATGAGTTTATGTTCTTGGGCTGGATTATCAAGCAGGGAATGCTAGCGGGGACTCTTAACCCCTAACTTCCGAAGCAAACGTTTTTGGGCTAATGTACAGATTTCATCCGTATTTTTCTCATCCGTCATGCACTTTTTGTGGTGTGATTTTTTTAGTGAATTTTTTATAGGAAGTTAGCTTTATGTATGTGTGATTCGATCGAAAAGGAAATAATTTGTGAAAAAATTATGCCTCATTTTGTGTTGTACTGGTTCACCGAAAATCTTGAAGATTTTGGTCTACAAGTGTTCTTGAAAAAAAAAACTATTAAAATCAAGCATCCAAAAAATCTCCAAAAGTCACTACACCTAAAGTACTACATTATAACCCATCCCAACAAATTTCATCCACCTATTGTCAACATCTTATTCGTAATTGAATGACAAAATAATTCCTAAATATTCTCCAAAAATTACTTTATGTGGAGTTTTTGCAATTGTTAATTTTCGTAACACCCAAGAACTTTTATAAGAGAACTTCACGTGAATCAATTTTGTACTTTGTTAACCTCTAAACGTCTGAGTGTGCAAAACTGAATCATGAACGGATTTCAAACTATATTCTCACGTACAATCTACATCAAAGTCACCTTTGCAAAACTATTAAATTTTCTACTGATCACAGAAACTCTTTTTTCATTAATTTCTGTTGATAATATTAGAAAGGCCTTCCAATACAAGTGAGCCACAATTGTTTAAGTAGATTTCGTCCCTACAATGGTCCTCTCACGTACACGTCATGTACAGCTGAGTCATGCTAATATCTATTTTGGAGGCTAGCATCTACTTCTGTTCTAAAGATCAGTACGATTAGGGGTAACAGAATATTTTTAGGCTCGGCCCACCCAAGCCTGGGATCCGAGCTTCGGAGGCGTGCGTCGGAGCCGGGCCTAGGAGCCGAGCCAATTTCCGGACCCAAGCCTGCAGGTTCGGCATAGGGTCGGGTGGTCGTCTCCCTCGCCATTGCCCCGGATTTCCAGGGTTTTTGCTCATTTGAGTTTCTGTACGTTGCTGCTGCTCGCGCTGTGTAGGGTTTCTTGCTGCGCTTGTTTCTTGTTGCTGCGGGTGTTAGTTGTTAGGGCTGGGTTCTAGCTTGTGGATTGATTCGTTTCTAGCTTGCGGATAGTTTTGCTGCTCGAGGAGAGGTCTCACTGTTTACAATTCTGCTCGCGGATAGTTTAGGTGCTCACTTCTGTGTACACAAGGGCGCGGTTTTGAATTTTGGGTGTGGAGCGCCTTTTGAGGAGGAGCGCATGCAATTCAGCAGATTCAAGCTGGAGCGCCTGTAGTTGATGCCAGGTAATTCTAACCCTCTCACTTCTGCATCTTGGCATTGCTTCTATATTTTTTATTATCATTGTTTTGTAGGGTTTTGTCTAGGTTACTGTTATCATTGTTTTTGCTTTTACTAGAGGTATTGCACTCACCCTAAACCAGGTAGACTCTAGATTTCTTCAAAATGAGCCGCTGAAATCTCCGTAGTTCGTTGGATGTGCCGAGCCCTGGGAGTGTTTGTCTGGTTTTCTGGGGTTTTAGTCTAGTCTGAACAATTTTCCATTTTCATAGGTTTAGGGTTCCAGTTTCCATTTGCAGCTTGATTCATAGGTTTCCACTCTTGATTGCTAGTTATCAACGTGCTTGCCTGCTGGGGTTCAGTTTGCTTGCAAGGCAGTGAAACAAAAATGAGTTCTAACAATTATGTGAACGCTGTTGTACTTGATTTGTCTCTAAATGGCATAATTTAGGGTGGTTAAGGGTTGGTTTAGGGTTTAGGGTTCTAATTTAAGTTCGTTTGTATTAGTCCTACAATTTCCATATTTCTAGGGTTTTGGCTTGTTATGGGTCTTGCTTTAAGCTTGAGGCATGCATTTCTTGAATTATGCCTGATTTGTAACGTATATCATACATGTAAATTTGGTTCCTTGTCGTTTTTGGTAAGCACTGACAGTGTTTTCTATTCATGGCAGCTGTGTATTGGACGTAATTCCTCTATCATTGTCATCGTGAAGTGCAACTACACCAAGCTCAACTTCTTATACAAGGTAAAACATTCAATGTCTATGGTCTGAGTTAGGGTTTCTGCATTCTAGATTCCAAATTAGGGCATATGTATGTGAAAAGTCCATGTATCGTCGACTCGACGATACAACACTAGATATACAGATTTAAGTCAACTCCCCAATAGTAGTCCATATCCAGATTGAAGTCACTTCAGAAACCCAACAGGACTGCAAAGTACTTCATATAGTAGAAAAGCAACCCTTATCGTCGGATCGACGGAACCACAATGATTTGGGCCTTATCGTCGACCCGACGATAAACCAAATTCGAGATGAAGAATAAAACACGACAAACAAATTTATATCGTCAATACGTAAATCAGAAAGAAAAGAAGCAAATAAAACAAGACAATACATGCTATAAAACTTATAGAATAAATACAATTTACTGTTCAAATATTACTAAAAGCACACTGTAAAATGTGGAGTGAAGCTTATTGTCGGGCCGACGATACCCTTGTACAGTGCTTTCAGAACATTCAAACTATACGCACAAATACTACGATAAGCATAATAATAAAATTCAAATTCACATACATATTAACATGATATATAATTGGGAAGGAGTCTCGCAGTACATACAAATGGAATACTTAATCGTCGAGTCGGCGATTCCGTTTCTAGGGGTAGAGATCCCAGCATATCGTCGGGTCGACGATTCTTGAGCAAATCCAATAGAGGGTCAATACAAGATAAAACAAGGTCAATGCAAATTAACAATAAACAATGAACCTTGCCAAACCAAAGAAAAAGTTAAAGAAATCGCTGCAATCGTCGGGTCAACGATACCGTCTACTGCGAAATACTTGATCAGAAAACATTGATTATGATAACATCAATTGAGAAAGAAATAACTAAATAATCAATGGCTGACCATAACAAATCTCAAGAGATGAAGCTTTCATCTGACGGCTATGTAATTCCTGAAGAAAAAAATACAAGATTAGATCTGCAAGGCCAATGATTCAAGCAAAAGGTACTGCTATCGTCGAGTCAACGATAACTAAGACGAATGAGTATTCTAACTATTAAAAGATTAGTGACTTCTAACAATTGATCATAAACTGTGCCACAGCTTTCAAGGATGGCAGACGAAGACACTTACGATTACTCCGCCACCTCACCTCACCTTCAACCGTTCGTGTATCTCGTGACGGATGAGCCCTTCATCCCCGAAATGCCAGAAAACTATAGGAAGCTTTGGGAGTTTAAAGAACACATCCACACCTGGAGTTTTGGTGTCAACCGATTCAAGAATTTCGTGTTCCTCCGCTACAAAACTGAAGGAAAGACGTTCTACCTCAATTGGAATGTGCAGGAGAAAGTCTCCATCATTGAGAGTCAGCGGGATGATTACGTCGTCATCGTGCTGCGCGCTGTCGATGACGACGGGACGGTCTTGGACCACTGTCACTCAATCGTGATCGATGTTAACAAGAGCCACGGGAAATTTGATCTGGACAACCTCATCGCATTCCTTGGGGGGTCCGACATGGCCAGCCTCAGCGAAGACTTTGCTAAACTTGGCTACGTTCTATGGGTGAATGGAACGGCGAAGTCTAACGCCAATCGACTCATGCGGATCTATCAGACACTCGATCACTACGCGATGGAGCACGTAGAGCGGAGACCCACTATTGGGAGAGCCACAAATCGATCCCAGGGAAATACCTCAACTCCGCGAGCTGAGAGAAAGAATACCGTAGGAGGACCGGGAGGCAGAAAGGCCAAGCCAAGTCAGCCAAGACCATCGAGCGAGAAAAGAGACGCCCCCGACACAGAGGCTGAAGGCTCCACCCGAAAGCGAAAGCGAAGCCTGACAAGTGTGTCTGGAGCTGGAGCGGCTGGTGGAAGTTCTAGTTCCGCACTGACTACAGTCTCAACCGATTCAGACATACTAGAGAAGATTCCAGATTGGGAGAAGATTGCACAGAACCAGAAGGCGTTCTGGATAGAGCATGAAGCACTTTTTCTGAATGAAATGGCAGTGAAAACGGTCCACATTGATCAGTGCATTCTGGCGAACGACGAGTACGTCATTCGAACTCTGCAGAGGGACATTCTCGATGACGTGAAGAAGGAGCTCGTTCTGATGATCGACGTGAAGCAGAGACAAATCGTCTGCTTAATGCCCGTTGACGCCAATAACAAACTGCTGAAAGAGCGGCCTGAGACTTGGGAAGAGATTGAAAATGGAAAGTTCATGATCATCAACGGGCAGCATAGCATTTACGCATCGAGAGAGCTGCAAAATGGAGGATGCGGTGAGAAACATCGAGATGAACTCCGCACGTGGGACGCGTACATTGTGTACTCCCGGGATGCAAATCAACTAAGGAATATCTCGAAGTACTACAACTGCACAAACCATCTGGACCACGCCCAACCCACATGGGGCAACCAGATGATAAGCTGTAGAAACATCTGGACCACATACAAGCGTCCAACATGCGATAAGAACGAAGCGACGACCAGAAAGAATAACGCCGTCTTCCACACGATCCGCTACAAGGTATCCTCTTGTTCCTTCTCGTTATCATCGGGTCGACGATACATCGCGACAGCTCCTAATTTAGCCGTTTGCTTGAATTCTTATATTTGATTTCTCTGTTGTGCAGGCCTTTACAGATGCTCTGGTACAGAGATTTCAGAGCATAAATCCAGATAAGGACGGAGCAACGGTGAAGGGCGTGTCGGACCTGAAAAATGAAATCCAAATAATCACCCTTCCGGACAATCTGTGGGCGCATTGGCATAAATTCCTTATCATGCATGCGAACGGGGACCTGATAGATCCGGTAACCTTAGAGCCCTACAGGGATGGAAAGGATGGAAAGAAATGGAAGCCGAAATCTAGCTCTCTAAAGAAGCAGTTCTTCAAATCATTCGCGTGGTTCTCTGATAAGGATTTCGGAGTGGTGGCCCAGCATCTCCTAGGAGATACTCCAGGGCGGCGTCCGCCATATCCAAAAGTCTCAGTCCCGAAGGCAAAGATTCTCGTGGCCAATAATATGACAGCCGCGGACTGGGCCGAGCGCCGAAAGCGCAAGAAAATTGTGCTGCAGGATATAATGTCCATAAAGTCATCCCTAAAATTCCTCGACAGTGGCGGCGACGTCAATCCAGAGAAGTGGAGGCTGTAGAAACTAAGGCACCGGTGGACGTCTGCAACGTGGGATTTCCTGCTCTCGCATCCGAATAAGGATTACTTCGTGAGGCGGCTCCGCCTCGAAGGATGGTATAAGCGTCCCAAGGACTATGCGACCGTCTTTCCGGAGGTGCTCTACATGTACACCAGGTTCATGACATTGAAGTACCGTCTTTCGGAACCAGCTGGGGTAGTCCAAGTCAGAGGAGTTGACATGAGTGTCAAAGCTCTGGTCACCAGCTCCAGTTACTCCTACACTTCTCGTCCAGTGAATCTGGCGGTGCTCGATGCCCACGCGATTCCTAGATCTAAGCCGACCGGAAATACAGGCGCAATCGATCCCTTCCTGGAATTCATCGCCGATCACTTTGAGCCCGACGTAACTGAGCCAAACATTTGGCTGATTATCTTGTCCGGGAAAGAAGACTTCAAAGCTGCATCGACCTTTGCAGCGGACGGGCTCGATGAATATGAGGCACAGGTATCCACGTACATTCAGAGCAGAGGAGAGATGCTCAACAACGTGACTAGCAGAAATATTGCCCCAGACGTCATACTTCTCTTTCTCTTCCAGAAAGACAACGAATTCGCCAAGGCTGCGCGGAAGTTAGTGACGAAGAAATACACTACTCCAATTCTCTATGAATATTACAAGGATGCCTCGAAGAACACGGAGGCAAAATGGAGAGTTGACACCACTGAACTCTGCATGGAGTTCTACTTCCAGCTCTTGCACGCCTGCGCAGTTCCAAAGGAGAACGTTCTGGGGATTTACGCGGGGGCGATGTTCATGTTGGCATCGAAGGTATACCCCATTTCTTATCGTCGGGTCGACAATTATGGTTACCAGCTGTAGTAGAAAGTTCACAACGGACTAATGTAATCAAGTGTGAGAAATTGTTGTAGTTTTCAATGTGCACGTCAATACTCACCCTTATCCTCGGGTCGACGATACCAGTCGATCGGTTGTTGTAGAATGATTGATTTCGCTGAAATTTAACTCGTAATGTTTTCTGTGTAGATGTTTGGAGCATATTACTACGGCTTCGTGGATCGGGCACACGTGGAGGCAGACACGAAAATCGCCAAACTTGCAAGCAGGTTGGATCGGAACGATCTCATATTCTCGAATTCTCCGTACGCCCTCGGGTACGAGATTCCAGCCGCTCGTAGCCCCGTGATTGTTCACTCCGACTCTCCTCCGTCCCCACCGATGACATTAGTGTCTCCAGTAGACCCTGCTCCCGCTGTTGTCCGGCAGACTGAATCCGTGGGTGCGCATGTGTCAACTGATCCGAGCGTTGAGGAGATCGACCAATTCGGGACGAACGCACTCCAGATCCGTCTGTGGTTCAACCGAGATTGTGTCCATGGCAACCCTGAGCAGGCGATGGAGGAGGAGGGCGACGACATCGGGTTGGAGGATCGCGAGGATGAGCTGAATCAGGAGAATCCTGCCGAGGCTCGACGTGAGGAGCCCTCTCAAAAGCCTGAGGACAACTATGAGACGGACTCAGAGTGGGATAATCGAGTTGTCGAGCAATCACAACCTTCGGACGATCATGACACGGGGAATCTGCCGCTGGAGCCGTTCCATGATTCACCAGGGGATCAAGAGCTTGATCACGACATTCAAGAGTTCGTGGAGAACGTCGTGGAGCAAGCTATCGAGGAAGCCCTGCTCCAACCTGTAGAGCAACAAGCGGAGGAAACGACGAATCCAGCGGCAGGCGACTCGCAGGCCAGGGACAAGGGAGTGGAGCAGGCAGTGGAGACGGTTGTGCCGCAGCCTGGAGAACAGCAGGCGGCAGTGTAAGACAAACCGTCGGGTGACGACGACGACGATATGATCATAACCCAAGTGGACACAAACCGTCCTCCGAATCCGGTGGACGTTGTCAATCTTGACAGTGATGACGAATACGATCATAAGCGCGATAGTGATGACGGCGACAAGGAGCCTGACCAGGACAAGAAAGTTGTCATAGACAAAAAAACTGGGGGTAGGGTCAAGCTGGACAAAGACTGGTTCACTCAACACATGGAAATGCTGGCCAGAAGGGAGGCGAGGCATAAGCAGAAGGAAGAAATTCAGAGGCAATTGGAGGAGTCAAAGATAGCCATTGCTACTGCTAATGCCGCCGCCGCCCTGGCTGCTGCTAATGCTGCTGCTTCTGAACAGCGAGCAGCCAAGTCAAACAAGAAGATGAGCAAGCTAGAGAAGCAGATGCAATTCATAGTCAAACATTTGAATGTCCCGCTGGAATTGATTTCGGTTGCTCCTGAGTCGCCCCATATCGACACATCCCAACCTCTTCTGCCCTCTACTAGCGCTCCCTGTTCTCTAGTCGGGGAACATCACTCGACGGAAACCCCCGATCGTCGACCCGACGATTCAGTTCTTGCAATGCCCAGTGTCACCGGCCGTTCCCGTCCACTGCTGTCTGCTAGCGCTGCCGTTGCTCCGGTTGTTATGCATGAGCCGGTGGAGACTCCTGATCGTCGACTCGACGATACGGACGTTTCCGTCTCCTTGGCCCCTCTGGATCGTGTTCCGTCCACTCCTCCATCTCAGGCGTTAGGATTCCTTCCCCCGAGGGGTCGGCCTTCGAAGTCCGGGTTCCCCAATCAATAGGGGAGGGATCTCCCCCAGCGCAAAATCGTCGAGTCGACGATGCTGCCATGGAGCTTTCAGAGCCGGCAACTGCGGCCGAGGCTCCTGAGGCGTTAGTGTGAACAACATCTCGGGAAGACCCGTCGGAGCTGCAGTCGCCCTCCCGCATGGAGTTGGATTTGGTGGACTACGAGGTGGGGGAAGAAGACCGCGCGGACCACCACGACACCGAACTTCCAACCGCGTCAGATGTGCCAACGCAGGATCCAGCCGGACCGGATCAGGTACAGCCCTCTGACCCTTATGATTTCGATTGACTCCAAGTTGCTTGGAGTCAATCATGATTGTGTCGCGGTGGGAACGGCTAGAATAAATCCTCTAGTAATCGTTTCTCATCCGTATTCATCGTTCTTGACAGGATGTCATCACCGGTCCTGGAATACCTGGAGCTGACGACGATCCCGTCTGTGGCTGCCATCGTTGTACTCTAGTGTATCATAGTGTTCGGAGTAGTTTTGAGTCCACTACAGACTTATGTTAATTATACGGATGTAATATTTTGACTATGTAAATAAAGACTGCGGAAGTCAAACATATTTGAGCACCTGTCTAATTGTCATTGCCTCTCAATGTGCGTGTTGCTCAGCTCCCAAACAATATTTGCGTGCACCGTCCGCTACCAGTGGAAGCAGTCTCCAATGGGAGACTGCAGTCGCTTAGGACATCAGATTGCTCCTACCCAGTCTCTGGCTCTCCCATTTCTGCGCTTAAACAGGTATCTCCATCTCTTTGTTGTGATGTTTTGATTATATAGAATGCGAGGGTGGCAGAGAGATCGTGCCGAGGACCGTGCCTCCCGTTCTACCCCCGCCTCGTAGGAAGTGGCTGAACATTGTCTTCGACTTGAATGGCATTCTCTGTACGGCGCAGAAGTCGTACGGAGTAAAATTTAGCCCGTATGAACTGCAAGACAATGTTCTCAGCGACAGAAATCCCACCATCATCGGTCCTGAGGCGGTCTTCGCTAGGCAGAACATAGCTGAATTCCCCCGCGAGGTATCGTCCCTCGCGGACAGGGTGTTAGTTTGGACCATCATGTTCAAACGTAACGCGGAACCCATCGCGGGGCACCTCTTTAGGAGTTGTAAGGGGCCGTATGATATCTTGAGCCAGGATCAGTGCTCGAAAATAGAGGTGTCGCCAGGGAGGTTCTTTCAAATCGGCATCGCGGTGTTGTGTATGAAAGTCCTCTCCGAGCACCTGTTCACCAATGTTTGCGGCGACACGTCCTTTTCCCCGGACAATACTCTTCTCATTGACGACTCTCCAGCCAAGAGCATCTGCAATGAGAATGGGAACGCTATATTCCTCCGCACTTGGGATCAGTACGAACGGCAGGACGACGTCCTCATGGGGGAGCTGCTGCCGTGGCTCCGCCGTCTTGACTCAAACTGCCAGTCGGGTCAAATGCGCAGATACGTGGAGGAGAATAGAATCGGCCTGAACCCTTTGCGACCCGGTGACTACCACGTGAAGGACATCATTAACGGCATGAGAGAGTCGTCCAAGAACATGGGGTCCCGATACAGGCTTCCTGGGATAGGCGTAGTCATAGAGGGAGGACGCGTTATAGAGTAGACCCTCCGGACATCGGGTTTTTTAGACGATGATAATGTTTCATTGACTGTATTAATTGCTATTGATTGCGTATGCTATGTACATTTGTAAATAATATTTTACATGTGTCACCGCGTTTTCATTCAATTTGGGGTGGCTATTTGTTATATCGTCGGCGGTCTATGCGTGTTCCCCCTTCTCCATTCTAGGCTGTTTTGCTCTTGTTCTTCGTCCGGTAACGTGGGCTTGTGGTATATCTCCGTACTGCAGAAAGGATGCAATCGCGTTGTTGGACCACGGAATCGGCTTACCAGGAGTTTCCTCTCCGGATCTGAGTCCGACGGGGGGAGTTGCGACACGGCTCCGTATTCAAGACCTTACCTGTTGTGGTCTGCCCAAACTGCTACGTCCGCGGCCATAGACTACACCAAGGGTGACGTTGAGGCGGGTGTGGTGAACAGCCCCCCGACCACGGACCCGTCAGGACTCCGGCCAAATCCCCGTCTCCGTTGAAGCGGGCAACGCTGAGTCGAGGGGATTGCTTCTCGCCTGAGCGGCCAACTGACTCCCCGACGAATCGCAAACTCATCCTCCCCTTTAACGACGCGCCCGCGCACCCTCGCCTCGATGATGCGATTCCGACTCCGTCTGTTGTTCCTCTTGTTGTCACCGATGGATTGAAGGCCACTGTGGCCTCGGACACTCGAACGAGGACGCTGAGGTCGAAGGCCACTTCTAGCGATACGGTGCTTCTGCTGAGGAATGGGCATCCTCGTCCCGCACAATCTGTGGGAGCCAGGCGAGCAACTTCCGGAGAAGGTCTGGTAAAGCAATTTATCCCCATCGAGCCCTCCCGTGCTCTACTGCCCAAATCCACTGCGAACCCACTTCCGCACATACAGAACCTCGCTGCGACGATGACAAAGCCGCCCCTTCGAGGGTTTAGATCGCATTCCGCGTCTCAGGCCCTGGGAACCGCTCGAAGGTCAAAACAAAAAGCCACCGAAGCTCAGAGCTTAAGCGTATTCGATGCCTGGGCGGCTAACCCTAATCCCAACTACAGTGAACGTCAAAAGGTTATCTTGAGAGGACTGGCCAAGCTGAAAGCGGACAACCCAAAGAAAGCCGTTTCCGCGAAATCCGACATGTAGTGTCGACGCTAGCCGTGCACTTCAAATCATGTTCGTGATGTCTTTAGCATAAAGATGAGTTTACTATAAATAGATGTCGTAAATAGTCGTACATATATTCCTTTGCATCTCACTGCCTCTTGTGGAAGAGAATGCAGTCTAAATTCCACTATTTGTTTTACTTCCATATTAAATTCACTCCGGAGGGTTTTACCACAGTATATAGTATTCAGTCACACTCTTAAATAGAAGACTTTCTCTCTTTTGACCAAGTATTCTTATACTTCTAGTGTTGTTTACGATTGACTTTTTCACATCATGTTATGTATGGATGTTAATGGAGTGCCATGTTTGACGTCCATTGTATCAAATTCTACACAATTTTTGATGGGTGTTCAATGTACGAGCTCAACATATCGTGGGGTTCAACAACTATTTCGTCACTAAAATTTTGTTTTGGTTTTTGAAAGTCTCAAAATGAGCATTTTGTCTCATTTTAACGAATAAGGCCTTAATAGCAACATTAGTAATAACGCCAACCCTGCATGATGCGCTCAAGTCCCTCTGAAATGGCTATGGAATGTAGCAAGCTAAATCAGGGGCTTTCCGAAGAGCTACAAGGTTCACATCAACAAAGAGGACCTGGTTGAGCATGCAACAACCCTAGAATGACACTTTGAATATAGAGTCCAGAGGACCTTATAACACCATGGATAATTTTCATTGCCCTCACAATACTCTCTACTAAAATAAATGAAATCTTGCTAATAACATCCTACAAAAGTAGGTACTTCAATATAGGAATCAAGTCCCGAGATTGCATTCTGGACCACAGCCCCACATGGAATCTTTCAAACAACATACCAAACAACTTCTAAAAACCAGGACGCTTGACAACGTTCGAATGAGCATTCCATCTGTCAGGTTGAACATTTGGATTGATGTAGCAAAGCAATCTAGCGACACACACCACAACACATTTCTCGATGAGGTTGAGCGAATGCAGCATCCATGTAGAAGTCTCCCTCAACATAGAAACAGAATGCATGAAACATAGAAAGATAAACTCATTTTGGCTAGCAGCCAATAGGAACAGAATAGGGTTGGAAGCAAACAATATGCTGCCAGAACATACAAGAAAAGATAATGAACAATGCTACCAACACAAAGATGGGCATAGAGTATAACATGCAACGGAGACATGGGAGAAAAATATAGGGTTGAAATAAAAAGTGAAATAGTCATTCCACGTACTTAAGTAATAATACAATAAAATAAAAAATGAGTTCTCAAAATTGTACAGTTAGGTTCGATGAGTATCAACACTAAACTAGGAACTACAAAAAAAAATACGCCTAGCCTGTCAAATATATACATATATATGAGTTCTACAAGGTGTCAAAATTTCCTAAGCAAGGTATCGGCGGGCAGACGACATGCATATGGACATCTTCATCGAGGTTGCCGGGTGCTTTGACTTGAAAATCTCCATTGTTCAAAAACTAGATGGAGTCTAAAAACTTTGCACGGAATGCTTGACTTGAAAAATCTCCACGGATAAAAAAGAAAAGTGGATGGAGGATGCATACTCAATCATAGAGTAGCATAGGGAACAAGCTCCTGATACTCTTTGTACAGTGGGTCATCAGGAAAGATGCGACGCTTCCCAATTTTGTGATGGGCTTCACAAAACGCAAGAATCGTGCTCCTAAAATTGTGCAATTTCCAAAGGAAGGGCTGAAAAGTCGTAGTCAAAAATGGCTTTTCATCAGGCTTCAGCTTCTTCTCCGAATACACTGTACACATAAGAGGGTACAAGGTGTTGTAGGGATTGTTGACAACATTCTTGTACGGGATGTCATTAACAAGAAGGATGTTTTCCACACTGGCACCAAGGGCTTGAAGCTAGGGGCTCCGCTCAAGCAACTAGGACAGTGGCTTCAGCAAAATTGGAATCCTGGGATACGTAGGGTCCCTATATTTACCTTCCCCACTCAAATTCTGGCTGAATATCAGACAATCTTCAGGTAGGCGGGGGACCATCTCTTGAATAAACCTGATCCTAGGAGCAAGGTTGTCCACCCGCACGCACGACTAGAAAATAATCTCAAATTCATCGTCCTCAAAAAAATTCAAAAACTCCATCACACCCGGCCTAGCTCTTTCCTAACTCTTCTTTATTGGAAGACCCCCGGGTCTAATTCTCCCTAGATTAAAATGAACCAGCGTTAGGTTTCTATTGAAAAAAATAAATTATTTGATGGAGGAAACCACAAGAGCAAGAGATAGTGCAGGCGACAAGTCAGTGCTGCCACCAGCATCGTCCTACTCTTCTACAGCATTGCCACCAGAATCAGTCACATCATCGCCATCACTACCGTGGAAGTCCACCAGCTCTTTGGAAGAATACTTTTCCAGTAGAAGAACCATAATAAAGATAAGACATCGGATGTAAAACATACATGGGGAAAAATATATTTCTAAAAAAAAAAAATGTCAGGATAATAATATGAAATTTGCCAGTGAAGAATATCTAAACATGTATCGGCTGACAACCGACATAAGTATCTTTGTCCTCTGACAACCAATACAATCTATGTAGAAGCCAGACGATAGAGCACAATGATCCTCGAAAACCGCACTCAAGAGGATAGATTGAACTACGCTAAAGCTGCTACACTTTCAATGCACAAATGAATGATACCTACGAACAATAAACTACTGACTAATTGGAGGTTGTCTAAGACAAATCTCCAAATAGAGCAGGTCGAGTAGGAGAGACGGCAGTCTCCGGAGGCCAAGACAGAGGCTCATTCGGCGCATCCAGCTTTCCTACATTTGGTGGGAAGTTAGGCTCTACCATCTCCAACGTCATCTCCATTTTTTTTGACGTGGCTTCAAAGCCACCCCGCCGCATTGAAGCAGGAGGAAGTCGAATCACTGATGGAGCGAGGACGTGTGTCTTCAACAAAGGAGTTGGCCCTCCATGAAAGACCCCAACAGATGCCGCTTGTTCTATTGGCTCGTAGTCAACACTCAATGAACCCCTAGTGAAATGAAGAGTCTTCTTGAGCGCTCCACTCCTCTGCCGTCAAATTTCCTTACAGGGTGGAGCAGCTTGTAGATCCACCCTTATCGATGTACCTGCATCTTTTGCCCTTAGGGGAAATTGAGTCCTCTCCTTCCGCTAAAAAAGGGGCTAGATCTCCTCCATCTCCGAATCAGAATCATGTGTCGAGTGGAAGAGGTTGAGGTGCTTACTTGGTGTTAGGGACAAGAGACTGAACATCTCCTAGATGTTCTTCAAGTTCATTTCCTCCACCCTCTTTAAGGCCAGCACAACATCCGTGTTGTTCGCTACAAACTCCAAAACGGGACGACTGGTCCTCTATATAGGTGAACAATAACATTAGGAAAGTGTTGGCCGGCAGCCGATACAAGATGGAAATGCAGATAGATAAATCAAAACATAAATCAAGAGTTGAGTAGGAGAATATAGCTTACAAAAGCAATTTCAGTGATGTTGCCTCCACCCCAGATGTTCACAAGAGTGGACTTCAAAGCAGTCAGTGAGGGCTTCAGAAGCTGCTCCAGGAGATCGTGGTCAATTCTACAAAAGCCATTGTTCCAGTTGACCGCGCCAACTGGGTAGACATGGTTCTAATTTAGGGGTTTCTGGATGCCCGTATATTTTTAAATTCTCGGAAATCGTCTCCCCCTGACACCGACCTTGGATAGGAAAGCGACAAAGTTAGTTTGGGAGCTGGGTCCATGTCTGACTCCTTGAACCTTGCACGGACGGAAGGAGTGTAGAAGACGATGTGCACTCCCTAGGATATATCTTTCAGGTTTGACGCAGTGGATACGACTTTGTAGATTTTCGTACTCCCAATGAAAAGCATGGGTACTAGAATTTTAGGGGGCTTCTCCGCTTCCTTGTCTTCATCGTCAATGACTTTTGCCTGACGTTCTTCGCCCTCTACCACTTGCTTTGCAGCCCTTACAATTAAAAAAGCGTTGGACCTGTTCAATAGGACTGTATCACCTGAAATCGAATACGCGAAGAGGACAAATATTTTGGGGCAATCTGCAAGAGGTACAAGAGTATCTGCATTTGACAGCAAAGCGGCTATGACGTCAGCAACGCTTTCCGCATGCTTGCAGTCATACACAACATTCTCAACCCTAGGACTCTCACCATCAAATACCATTATTGTGAATTTCTTCGGCGCCTCAAAGAACACCTTTGGAGCTAACCCACCAATTAATTTTTCCGTCAATGGATTCCTTTGATTAGCACGACAAGCTACCCATTTGTCTCAATCGGTGTACTTCTTCATCTCAACCTAGATGTTGCGCACAATTGTAGGGAAGAAATTCTTCTCAGAGCAAAGCTCGGTCCACGCCTCGTCGGTGTAGGGTACCAATCCAGCATCGTTGCAAGGCACACGGTGATTCTTGAACTTGCTCATGAGCCTATTCATGATGATTCAATTGAGCTTCTTGTCCCTGCACCAATCCGGCAGCGTCTGCCTTTGTCGAGTCTTCACATTGGCCTTGAAACAGACACGAGAATGGAGAATGTCCCTTGCAAGCTCCATGAGCTCAAAGTCCCGGGCACAAAGTATTGGAATGAGATCTGTCTTTGTGATGTGGGTCCCTAGAAGCAGTGGTATCAAGCTAAGCTCGCTAGCATCCTCTCCAATTTATTTCCCGGCCTCCCACGCATCGAACACCTCCATCCAGCACTTTCATGTCTTGTCGCTGCAGTAGATGAGTGGAAGCTTACTGGAGACATTTTTTTCCACAATGTGTGCCACCGCTGCTTGCATAGTTGCCTGAAAGGTGGAATGGGTACAAGATTAGCACAGTAGACATTTCAAGCGGTTTAGGCAAATCGGTTGGTAGCCAACACACGAGACAAGAACTTTGATGAGCATGTATCGGCTAGCAACGGACATGTATGAAACAAGATTAAAAAAGCACACAAGGATTGGGGATGTTCATACCATGAATGCAGTTGAGGACTTCCCATTCCTTTTGTGTGGCTCAAGATGCCCCGCTCAAATCCATGCAGCTGGGCCGAGCTCAGCGCACGAGCGCAAGTTCTCCTTAGTCACTGTCGTCGCAAAATTTAAGGTTAATAGTGTTGGAGACGCGGATGAGCTCCTCTTGATCGGGACTGAAAAGTGGAATGACTTCAAAATCCAGCAAGTCATTCCGAGCCTCAAATCCTTTAGGAAAGTCTTTGGCTAGCTCAAGGCACGCTATTACACTGTGTTGGCCTCTTATGATGTACCAATGGACATCACGCAACTTCCACAATTCAGCTTCTTTGCCGACACGGGCGGTGGCTCGCAAAATTCCCCTAACAGCGCCGGGTTATAGGCTGCTTCTAGGTTGACCGGCTTGAAATGTGCCGATGATGGTGGAGATGTGCTCGGAAGGGGGGCTCAACCCGGGGTCGAAACTCGCGATGGAGTCAACCCGTCATCGGTCTCGGTTGCAGTTAGGTCGTGTACTAGGTTCGACTCGTCAGGAGGTATAAGGGCGCTCAATAAAACGAGGCGACCACGCGTGCGGGTCATCAGAGGATTCGGACTGCGCTCCTGCTTGCGTTGTGAGCGTGTCTCCCGTCAAGTCGAGGCCGGTCGACTCGGGGGTTTGAGGGTGTCGAGAGCAGGTGTTGCCGTGTTGGGAGTGCCTTGCTCTCCCGTGGGCTGGGCAGTTGAGGTTTTTCCGTGGTCGACCTGTTGGAGAGGCGTGATGGGGGCTTTGGACCCTCAGTCGGCTCCAAGTCCGCCCTATGCGAGTATGTAGTCGGGGTCACGGGAGTTTTTTCAGAATTCTCTGACTGGCGATGTCGGTCGTTTGTGTTCTGTTGAGGACCATGATGTGCTCGTACCCGGTTTTGATGCTAGGAAGATAAGATTCAAGGAGTAAGTCCAGTACCTCGGCTGAAGGACAAATTTTGGTCTTTTGGGTCTGCATCGCCTTGATGTTGATGGCGATAGAT
Source organism: Pohlia nutans (assembly GCA_022496805.1). Lineage (NCBI taxonomy): Eukaryota > Viridiplantae > Streptophyta > Bryopsida > Bryales > Mniaceae > Pohlia > Pohlia nutans. The sequence continues at coordinate 2,084,129 of CM040106.1, read as the reverse complement.
TTGAACATCCAAGTCGCCCAATTCCATTGCATCTCCCAGTTGATGAGGGACTCGACTGTGCACAGGATGTCGAAGCTCTCGGTGGTGATGTAGATCGTTTTGCGTTTGAACCCGAGGCCTTGAATGAACGGCCTCAGTCGTTTTGATGTTCGGGTTTGCAGTGGCAGATGCTGAAGCCTTCTACACTTTTTCCGGGAATTGTATACTCCTCCAGTCCACCTGGTGGGTACTGGTCGGTCGGAAGTGGTTCCATCGTGATGCGGAATGGAGCTTCAACACGCAATTAACGATGGTCGAGTTGATGGTGACAAACTGGTAGTGCACTCGGGCCTCGATCTTCTCAGCTTTCGTGTCAACGACCGCGGCGTTGACGAACTCCTCAATCAGCGCCATGTGTAGTGCGCGTCTGGGGTTGTCCCAATCGAGCGCTACGAACTCCTCCACGCCGATTGACCTGATGAATTTTGCGTCGTTTGGGTTGTCGAGCGCGTACTCCCGCCATTCCCGCACCGGTCGCATCGACTGGAAAGCCAGGGTTTTGTACCGCCCTTGCTTTGTACGAATCGGGATCTCATAGGCCGGGGGTACCGACAACCAAGGGCGACGCGGACCGCGGTCGGTCGCCTTGCTTCGAGCCATCGGTCAGTTGGGTGATAATCTGCTCACAAAAATACAAAGAAATTGCAGCGCTATCCTCAAATTCTCCACGCACGCTGTCAGTGGGAGCTGCGGCAGTGGTGATGTGCGCGGTCATTTGCTAGTATTCCTATCCTTGTCTAACGCTTGCACACTCGGGCTAGCATTTCTCTTCAAGATTCTGCGCTGCTCCTCTACTCGCGGCTCACTAAAGCACCCTCTAAGTATGCAAAGGGCCTCGCAAAGGGCAATGGCCGCGGCGTGGCGGTCGTGTGTAGGAGAAATGAAGGAAAGGAGCGGAGATGCACGAGGGGAGAAAAGGGCCTCGACCATGTTGCTAAATACTTGCCCTATTGGCCTAGTATTCAAAATTGATGGGACAAGTGAGAGCGGCGCCCAAAAATAATGCAGCAGTTTTAGAGTTTGACCGGTCGAGTTGACCAGTCTAGTCGACCACTCGAGTCGACCGACTGTGGCTAGGGCTACAGAGGTCGGCTTTGTTGGCTGGACTCATCTTTATTCTGTTCTAGTGTTGACTAGATCTGTGATTTACTGGTTAATGGGCTAGAAAATCCTTAGGGGAGTTATCGTCTAGGACTCGGTAGGGTTTGAGTTTGTTGACATTGACAACTACCGGGTCGGGGTCAAAGTGCTGAAGGTTGAGTAGGAGGACAGTGCTGTTGGTGAGGGCATACTGTACGCGATACGGGCCGAACTATTTGCTACGGAGTTTACCGGCATGGACATTTGTGCCTTCCGGGTGCCATAGAACGTAGTCGCCTAGTTGTATAGAGTCGACTAGCTATGAGTCTGGGCCCATTGTGCTCGGTTCCACTACTTTGCACCATGCTGGGTGGGAGGTGCTAGTCGAGTCTTGTCTAATTTCTTGAGATCGGATACGCGGGCTGCTAGTACTCACCGGAGGATGAAGTCGGTAGTCGCGATCGGCTATTGGGATGGGATGATATACTTGGTAGGCATGAATGGTGTAAGACCATAAACTAATTGGAAAGGGTGTGACCCGTGATGACCTTGTATGCTGTCCGGTATGCGAAATAGACCGTGTGGAGCTATAATTCGCACTCGGTCCAATTCTCGTTAACTTGTTTGTGGAGCATCCTAAGATTGATCTTGTTGGTCGACTCTGCCTGGCCGTTGCCTTGCAGGTAGTAATTTGTGGATGTTGTATGCCGGAGTAAAAAATGCTCGGTGAGGGTGTGGATCCTGCTATTGATGAAATGGCCACCTTGGTCCTTGGCTGACTAGGTGTAGTGGGCATCCAAGTCTTGTGAGGATTGCCTCGTAAAGAAACTGTGTTGTTTCCTAGGCGGTGTCCCCTGGTAGAGCTGTACCCTCGACCCATTTTGTGGCATAGTCGATAGCCACCAAAATAAATCGTCAAGCTGTATGTCGTGTCTTCTTAACTGGGCCGATGAAGTCTAGTCCCCATTTCATGAAGGGTTTGGCTGGTAGTTGAGTGACGAGCTTAGAAGAGACTGTCTTTGGTAGGCATCCTGTCATCTGGTACTCGTGGCATGACAGGCCGTACCGAACAGTGTCTTGGTGCACAATCGGCCACCAGTAGCCTGCGTCTAGTATTTCTCTTATAGTAATGTCGTGAGAAAAATGGCCTCCAGCATTGCCCTTGTGTAACTCTTGGAGGACTGTGGTAGGCTGGCTGCCGGTTAGGACTTGTCGTAGTTGGTGATCCTTGCCTAGTCTGTAAAGTTGGCTGTCGAGCACTTGGTACGGAATGGCTTTATGAGCTATGCGCTTGCGAGCTTCTTTAATCATGTTGGCTGGAAACGTCCCGGTAGTTTGGAAGTCGATTATCGGGTGCAAACAGTCGCGCTCGGTAGTAATCAGCTGCGCGTCGACTGTCTAATCGGGTATACCTATGGTTGGCTCTGTACCCTCATTTCTTGATAATGCATCGGCTATTCCATGCATTTTTCCTGGTTTATAAACCAGGCTAAAGTCAAATTCAAGAAAGTATAGTAGCCACGGTTCCAATCGACCGGATACCTGTGGTTTGTTAATCAGGTATTGGAGTGCTAGGTGGTCGACGTAGAATACAAATTTGTTACCTAGGAAGTAATGTCGAAATTTGTTGATGGCATAAACCATCGCGAGGGCTTCCTTCTCGGTTGTTGTGTAGAACTTCTCTGCTTTGTTGAGTAGTCGGGAAGCATAGGCTATCGGTTGGTCGATGTTGCCGGTCGGGTTCTGTGCCAACATTGCCCCGACTGCTATATATGTCCGATGCAACTGTGTGTATGTGGAAGTCGAGGGACCAGTCGACTACAATCAAAATCGGTGCAGTGTGGTATCGATCCTTGATGGTCTGATAGGCTGCCTCGCAAGCAGCCGCCCAGTCGAACGGTTTGCCTTTCCTGGTTAGCTTGGTGATGGGCTCCATAATGGATGCATAATTTTTGATGAAGCATCGGTTGAACAGGGCTAGTCTGTTGAACGTCTGAATTGCTTTGACGTCCTTTTGGGGTTGGCATGTCGACTAGGGCTTGGATCTTCTTTGGATCCGGAAACTTGCCTTACCGACCAACAATGTAGCCTCAAATCACACCAGAAGGAACATAGAAGATACATTTTTCTGGGTTGAGGCTTACCCAGTACTATCGACATCCGTCGAAGACTAGTCGGAGCTTCGATAGGTGGGAGTCGATGGTGCTGTAGACACTGAAATTGTCTAGGAACAGCTTCATGAAGTCGCCTAGGTAGTCTTTGAAGATCAGGTTCACGATGCACTAGTAGATAGGCGGGGCGTTCTTCAATCCGAACGGCATAACGACCTATACATAAGTGCCCCATTTCGTAATCGAAGCTGATTTAGGTCAGTCGGCTGGGTGAATAAGTACCTGGTGGTAGCCTGAGAAACATTCTATAGAGGAATAGGCTTTATAGATTATGATTGCGTCCAGTACCTTCACCATGAACGGGAGGGGGTACGAGTCTTTCTTGGTTGTAATGTTGAGTCGACGGAAATCGACACAGATGCTAAGTTTCCCATTCTTTTTTGGAACCACGACTATTGGAGATACCATGTAGCCTGGTCGACTCGCTCTATGAACCTTGCTGTAAGGGTTTGTTCTTAGTCATCTTTCACGGCTTGCGTTTATGCGGTAGCATGCCCGGTGGCTAGGAGAAATGGTCGGGTCGAGCTCGATCTGATGAGTCGCTATGTGTTCTTGTATGCCTCGCAAATCTTTGTAAGAATAAGCAAAGATATCTATGAACTCTTTGAAAAGGGCTCTGCGCTAGTTCTAAGACTAGGGCTCAGATTGGCGTTCGGCTTCAACATCTTGGCAAGCTCAAGTCTTTGCAACATCTTGACTAGTTTGAGTCGATCCTCCTCACTGTGATTCCAATGGGCAATGTCTATGAATCTTAGTTTGTCTTGTATTGGTGTCTTGTCTACCAACATTGCTCCAGGCCTATGCTGAAATCCCTACTACTTAGTTGTAGTTGCCTCAACAGTCAGGTCTGTCCTAGTCGAGTCGAGTGTCGACTCCGTAGCTTGGAAATTCTAGTCGATGGTGCCCACTGTGTGAAGGGTCGGGTCAGAGGCCATAAATATTTCCTCCTCTGCATCGTTGATGCCTTCCACAAAGTTGTAACAGATGAGCGTATGTAGTGTAACCACCTTGTACCCTAGCTGTTGATTGATTTTTATGGTCTTGACGGTGCCGTTGTCCATAATCTGTACCTCGTTGTTGCCCCAGTCGTGTATGACTTCGGCGTGTCGCTGCCATGGTCGACCGAGTAGCATCTGGTAGTCGGACTTAACTAACGCGTAGTCAATGACTATGAGAGTGACTATGTAGGGGATGCGATGAATATGAACTTTGACATCACATATCAACCCTTTGGGCCGTGCTATGGTGTCATTGGCCATCTTGAGGTTGAACGGCGCAAGAGAGGGCTTGGAAAGTCCTAGTCGCCGGCGTTTGTTTTCGGTGATCACATTGACTCCGGATCCACCATCAATCAAAACGTTGTCCACCGTGTTCTTCCCGACTGAGACCGAGATTACCGGCATGTGTTTGTCGATAACTGCCGCAGCTGCTATCGTCACGTCCTCTATAGTCAAGGATAGTGACTTTGGAGTCGACACTGGTCCAGGATGAGTTAGGCGGTTCCGAACGAGAGTGTTGCTGGTCGGTAATAACTGTAGTAAGTCTCGGACGGACACGTGTAATTTGCAGTCCTGCAGTTGGTCAAGGATCTGTTGCTGGACGATGCCAAATACGATGTTGTCTCGCTCGACAGAAGCCAAGGGTTGTTGGGTAGGGTCGTCTCGAGGGGTGATCGGATGCGGCAATAATGCATCCGCGTCCCAATCAGGGGAGCGTGAATCCTCAGTCGACTTTGGGTCTTTAGTGGAAGTCGTTTTTTCCAACTCGGCTTCGAGTTGACGAACTCCCTGCTTCATTTGATCACGTAGTAGTTCCTGAGTGGTCCTGTCCGTTTTCTCCGTGGTTTCGTCAGCAATCGACTGCTCAGGGTCGCCTACCTTCTGGTAATTCCTGCGACCGATAGGACGCCAACTGTAGTGTTCGGTATTTTTCCTTGATGACTAAAGCCGGGATGGGCTTGTTCTCCATCTGCTGACTAAGGAATTTGACCACCTTTAGATCCTTGAGCACAGGTCACATGTGTATGAGGTGGTCCACGGTTTTGCAGAGAGAACATGGGAATATGCAACGTGGGGCTCGATCCCTGGGCAGTCGGCCCCTTGATTCGGATGTAGTCGGTACAGGTGTGGCTGGCGCTACCGGGACTGTCCCATTTGCTGCTGCACGCCTTTTGCCAATCTTGGTCTCCGGATTGAGCCAGAGATCGCGTTTAAGATGGCCTGTCTCCTTGCAGCGGTTGAAGAATACTCACTTCGTGTTCTCGGCTCAATTGGTAGTAGGGTTCGAGTCAAGTTCCTTGGGTAGTCCAATTTCTGCTAGCTTGGCCAACTTCTTGGCCTGAGCAACTATCAATCTGGGTAGTCCGACTATGGCTACCTACAAAAACTTCAAGAAACCAGCTCGAAAATTGCTTAGGAAATTATCAGCCGGAAGGACGTCAAATTGGCTGGCGAGTTTCATCATTCGCTCATAGTAGTCGTCAACCGACTCCTGGGCATCCTGTTTCAGACTACGGAAACGTAGGTACGCCTGGTCGCAATTGTCGATATCCTGGTAGCGGTGTTTGAAGGCATCAATAATGCCATGTAAGTCTTGGTGCGGGTAAGACGTTCGATGTGTCAAAAACCAGTTGTAGTTTGCGGCGTCGACTAGCGAGTTTTCAAATAACGCTATAGTAATAGCAGCATTGGTTTCACCATTCAAAGTTAGTGCATTGAGAAATTGATGTACATGAGTAATGACACACTTACCTTCCTTGTAGGTAGGCATGGCTACCGGTTTATGAGGAGTTGTTTCGGTTGGAAATGCTGCTGCTGGGTAGGAAGGCTGCAGTTGGATTTGGGCTGCAAGTACCGAATATGCTATTGACCAAGGGTTGAACATGGTGCACGCCTGAGTGTAGTGACCGTAGGAACCACAAGATGCACACAGGGGTAGTGTGGGTTGGTACTGGTTGACGGTCGGTAGAACCTAAGGTTGGGAAGCTATCGGTGGACTGTCAGTGTTCTGTGGTAGAGGCCTGGTGTAGGCCTGTAAGAACAATGGTTGGGTATTGCACTGATTAATGGGGATGCCTACTGCAGGCTGGTTTAGGTAACCAGGTGGTAAACTAGTCCTGGGTGTTGACATTCAGGGGGTTGTAGTTTGAGCTACCCCCGACTACTTTAGGTTTCGAATATTCAACTCATGAGTATGAGTACGAATATTTGGTAGAGTGAGTCGAGCTGCTACCGGGTCGCCTCCTTGGTTAGAATTAAAGATCTCTCTAATCCTATTGACTAGGTCAGTCTCAAAGTCGTCTGAGCCAGTCGGGTACTGGTTGTCGTTTCTAGGTGTCCATGGTCGACTATGCATTTGACCAAAAGAACTGGGATCCTGGTGAAACGTAGACAACTGGTTCTGTCAACCTGGTTGGAATTCCGAGTGGTGTTGCTTAGAAGCTGGGATATGGTTTGATAAGTGACATGCAAGGCGAGAATTTAATTCTTCCCGGCTACGACGTAATTGATTGATCTCTATCTAAAGTTGATGAGAAATGATGGTAGGGTCGGTAGTGAACTGTACTAGTCTCTGATACGCACTAGAGGGTCGTTTCGGTAAGTCGAGTGGGTCGTCTGGAACCCTACGCGGAGAAGGAGGGTTGGACATGGCCCGGAACGCCACACTTGGGCGGGTGAATTGATGAGTCTTGGAATACATGGTCCGTAGTATAGCCAGGGGTCAGGTCAGGAGAGTCGGGATGCATCGTCCCATGGGTACGGAAGTTTTGTAAAAAATGGTACCTTCCAGGGTATCCATCATTCCTTGTGTGAATTCCATGTAGTGTTGTAGGGATGGGTTGGTAGAGGTTGATGGTGCGACTTGCCGCCTAATATTGTATGTCGGTCGAGAATCCATTTTCGTGGTAGTATCGCGTACTACTATAGGTGGAATGGTCTCCGACTGCAAGATTCGCCACTCCCGATAGAAACGGGGGTTAGTGAGCTGGTCAGTAGTTAGTTCTAGATGCAAGGTAGAGCCGGTAGCACATTCACGCGGTCTTGTCCTAATGGTGACGTGGCACTGTTCAGATCTTGATCCAAATTTGGTTTCGGGATGTAGATCTAGCAGGTAGAGGTCGTTTCGCTAAATGTTAGGTGGTTTTCTAGGAACGAACCTTACAGTGTGATGGAGCTACTTCTCACAATAACACTGGACTTCAGACAAGTAAATGGAGATTGAGAGGAGTAGTAAGAGCAGTTTTAATGAAGAAGGATCTACTGTTGATTGGGAGTAGCGCTAGTGTACTGCAGCCAACAGTCTACTACAACAGACGAGGATTCAAAACTTAACTACCAATGCGAAAACAAGAAAATAACACTCTTGTCTAGCAGCAGACTAGCATAACTAGAACAGATATGAAAGTTAAAGACAAGAGAGAAGTACAATTGAGGCTGCCAGTAAAGAAGATGTACAAAATGTATAGCAACACCTGTCTCAAAGAGAGGGAAAGTACATATAAGTGGCTAGTCTAACAATAGTGTCAGACCTGGTCGACCGGGTCAGTCGGGTCGACCAGCCTGTACATGCTTGTATTACCGGGTATTGTCTATTGGGTCTATACCTACCAGGTATAGACTAGCCTATACTTAGTCTAAGGGAATATCCAACAAATATTTGGTTAATATCGGGGACTTGAATTAAAACGAAGATGTATAAGCTGTGACACAAATTTGAAGACTTCCAATTTACATAGGGAAATTTTGCTCTACAGAGTTCACGTAATTTACTATAACTGGTAATTATTATTATAGCGTTAATTCCACAACTTACAATTCTTACCAATTTGTTATTCCTCCTGTTCCACAATAATGTTAACAGCATTATACATTTGGCATTCTTATAGGTTTTCTTATAGTGTCCAGATTTAAGGTCACGACAACATTTCCTGCCCTATACATGTTGCAAGCAGTGCTTCAAGGAATCTTTGCACTACGTGCACCACATGTAAGCAACATGCACACCATATAACTACCATCAATTGTAATAAATGCCTTGATCTCAATTGCATTGGATTCTTCATATTCTAGAGATATTGTTCTTGAATTTGTATTTCTGATAAAAATCTATAGACTTACCATCTCCTTAGACAACACTAATTTGAAGTATTTGAATGTAGAATAGGTTAATAATCTCTTTCTCACGACAATATTTTGAATACGTTAACACTAGCAGCTTTCTTATATCAGTCACTCCGTTTAATGTGCATTATGATAATTCGATCTATATGTATACTGTAATTTTTATTTTATTTTATTTGGTTTTTCCACCAGTCCATAGTTGCGTCATTGTAATAGTTATACCTCCCATGATTAGCAGTTTATAATGAATTCCTCAAGTCAAAAGTATTGCTTGCAAACGTAACTAGTCAGTTAAATTCTAAACAATATTGTAAAACGCTATATTTTGACCCTCACCAACATCAACTTTGCAATCAAAGAATCAGGGAGGTCATGTTGTTATTACTATATTCATGTGAACATGTACCATTCAAAGATTGGCATTGGTTTAGGACAAGGCGAAAGTGAGGAATATGTCTCATGGTTAGAAGATGAACATGCTGTAAGTGCGAAGTACCAATAGTACATGGCAGTTGTGCGGAAAGGTGTGGAGGAAATACATATCGCCATAGAGAGCGCTGAAGTTACTTCTGTAGAGAATATGTCAGTAGACAGTGGTCCTCATGTTTCCGGGGGCACGACTAAGTTAGTAAAGCAGTGATAGAAGGTCTTCTCAATAGATAAAACAATGGTCGTACAGAGCATTAGTTTGCAAAATCGTAAGAAACTTTGAAGGCGAAAACATAGAGAGCTTCTTACTCACCTAGTACAGTAATCCAGCGTAATTCTTTTGAAATTGAAGGATCCGCAGGAATTGTGTGATTTTTGAAGGAGTAGCATATTATTATCATCTAGACACCCTTTGTTAGAGTTATTTAGTTACAACAGACTGTGTAATACTATGTAATTGAAATTGTCAAAGAGTACGTTGTTTTCACATTTAGTATTATTATGGATTTTGAATTAAGGTAAGTATTGTGCTATTCATCAAAGTTCTAAAAAATTGAGTACGCATTCCTATGATCATGTAGGTAAAATTCCACGAAAAGGTACAAGTTGGAGGTCACTTCTGCGAGCAATTGTGTTCATAGGACATAATCGTACTAGACCTCAAAGTCTTTCTGATTGGCAGGTTCAAGCTTGACCCCCTACTGGCAATTTTTCATCAGACCACAGAATGAGTGCAAATTCCAATAGTACTCCCAAGCTACCTGTATTGCTTGTATAGGTTCACGTTGTGCCCATTCATTACCCGATTGTACATTTACGGAAATCATGGCCTTGTTTGTGAGGACTGCAAATGTATCAGATGTGTAGTACTCTGTTGGGTTCGAACGCCTAAATGCACATGTAGGCTTCCCCCACTCCAACATAGGTTGTCATTGGACGCCAGAATTAGGGAAAGACGTCTGGTATGTGGCCATGAACCAAAATCTGTACCCATCTTCCCTCCATAATTCTGCTTCTGTGAGAATCCAGAGAAGACAAACACTCAAGTAGCATTAGCACATCCCGAATCCAGTACTAGAAATTACTCGGACGAAGATAGTGATAGTATTGGACATGACGAGGACAACTTTGTGGAACGTCATAGTGCACAATCCAATGATACACAAGTACATTGTTTTAGAGATCTTAGGCGCATATAGACTTTTCACATCGAAAGACTTTTCACATCGAATGTGCCACATGTTGGTGGTTCTATTCCAACATTGTGTATTTTGTTTCCTTAATGGCTTTACTATTAATGTAGGAGTGTTCTTTCAAATGCAATGACTCGAGTGTGTTTTCCTCCAACTTATTTTTGAGACAATTTTTGATAACTGCCGTGTGGTGTTATCCATTTTATTTCCTGACAATCCAAAATCAGGGACATTGTCTGCGGTACTCATGGTGGCCAGCTAGAAATAATTCCATTTCAACCATCACAGAATTGTAGGACAACGCTGTGAATTGTTGGGCCCCTATTATGCCTCTGTACTTACTTTTCGAACTAATGCACTCACCCATTATGTGATTGGAGATGCTTGCAAGTCGTTCTCTTACCGGTTAGTCCAGGAAATTTCGGGATTGCAGATACTTCATGTAGAATTAGTAAGTGTCCTAATCGTTTGTTTGTTTCCTTCATAAACTAAAGTATGGACATGTTTGTAGGGCATAGTAATTATTCATTCATTTGTAGAAACATTGCAAAGTACGTGATGAACCCAATTGGGAGGGACAATTATTGAGAAACTCAACAGTAGTAGTGAAATTTCTCAATTTAGACACCAGGTCGTGAATATTAGAATCTTCTAGTCATTTTGGTAGCACATGTTGTCGATGACAGTGATCGGAAATAAGCACAACCATGTTATAACAATGTAGTCTATGATCTTTGTTGGAAATCACAGCATAAAACCACATCTTCTGGCACTGAAAATTTAAGTTTTCTGTAACACTTCATACTGTGACAGTGCTTGAGGGAAGGATAAAAATGCTTCGAAGATGGTGTGCGGCATACCATATTGAGCGCTCATTATCACAGAGATTGGGATTACCAAGCTATCCTTGTGCATACAACCGCTGCAAAGGAGCTCAAATTCGGAAACGGGAGACCGTGGCACGGCACCACAGTGCATATGGTCGTGATCCATACCTTATATATCCAGTCATGGTATGTTATTTTCCAGCATTATCATATTTATTGTACAAAGTATAGAACCCTCTTGTTATAGCAATTGCAACCATCTGTTACCGCAAGACACAAACATGTACAAATATCTTAAATCATATGTGAAAGCTGAAATACTACATTGACTCTAGGGACGGTAAATTTGTGACCTGATTTCTGATATGATATGTTGTATTCCATCTCGTAAACAAAAAGATGTTGCGCATGTGAATTCTACAGACTGTGGATGGACAGAACGTGCGAGGACGAGCCATAGCGCGAGATAGATATGGAGAGAGGTACCGACGATGAGGACGTTGTAATGAAGAGGAAGATTTCACCTAGCCTAGGAAAACGGCAGTGGACGTGGAAAATATGGCCAGGGATGCTTTCGCACATGTTGACAACATTCACAGCAACAACAATAATGGAGGAGAAGATGCGAACACCGATGCAGGGAAGGTTGAGGCAGAAGGCCTAATGGATGAAGCTGACCTTGAACACATGATCCGTGAATCCTCAGAATTAGTGTATGAGGGAAGCAGTCAAAATCATTTGTTGTGTGCAATTGTATTGTTTTCATTGTGCGCACAGTACTCGGTGCCTCATACATTTCTGGACGCCCTGCTGACGTGGATAAGTGGGGACCCATTACCGGCATCGAACAAATTTCCACGAACTGCCTATGAGGTGAAATCTTTGCTTATGAAGTTAGGACTGAAACATGAGCATGTACACTGTTGTCCAGACGGCCATGTCTTGTACCAAGGGGTCAATGCAGATCTAGAGGAATGCTCTACATGCCAGCAAGTACGCTACATCCCAGGATCAAATAGAGTTCCGATACGGGTAGCTCAATACTTTGATGTCATTAGGCATCTCCAACGAATGTTTAAATGTCCAGAAGTTGCCAAGCACATGACATGGTATAGTACTCATAAATCAAATGGGCAGCTTATGCAATCAGTAGCAGATAGCGAGAAGTAGAAGGCTATAGATCAAAGTGAGCCAGAATTTGCTGGGGTTTTAATAAATTTGCGTCTTGGACTTGTTGGAGATGGCATCATCCCGTACAAGAATAATGCTATAAAGCATTCAATCTAGGTGTTGTTAATCACAATTTACAATCTCCCACCTTGGTTACTACCAAGAAATGTTTTATATCACTAGCATAACTTATTCCTGGGCCAAAATCTCCCACAACAAAAAACATAGATGTATTTTTAGCACCTACAGTTCGTGAATTGCTAAAATTATGGAAAGCTATCCCCGCCATTAATATGTCTATGCCTGAAGGAAATAGAAGAATTTGTCTTAGAACCATGTTAATTTGGACAGTGAACGATTTCCCTGCATATAGAGTTCTATCTGGACAACAAATCCACGGGTACAAAGGATGTTCGCTTTGTGGCCCAAAAACATGTGCAGATGATGCCCTGCTATTGAACAAAGTGATATATCTAGGTGGTCGACGTTATCTAGCTGCAGATCACAGATTTTGCAGGGCTAAAGCTGCATTCAACAATCACCACAAGTGGCTAATGGCTCCTGAATGACATACAGGGGAAGAGGTTTTGCGATGGGGGACGCAACGATCCAATTTTCTAGCAGAAGGGGGAGTGGAGAATTCACTTACTGACCCTGTGAAATTGCACGGCGTGAAGCGAAGAAGCATCATGTTCGATCTTCCCTATTCGAAGGTAATTTTTCAGGGATAATAGAATTGGTATAATTTTTTAAATTTTACATGAAGATGTAAACGGCCATGGCCATTCCAAGTGAAAGGGACCTCTGATATGATGTCTAAAGAAATGTAACTGCATGGCATTCTGTACAAGAAAGCCCTTGCCTTTAGGGAAACATAATGGTCGTCGTATGGAGGGATACAAATCATGACACCAAGAACTGAATTGTAAGAGAAGGAACTTGATAGTGTTCGAGGGTACTAGGTATAATATTTTTTGTTAAAAGTGTAGCAATTTATTTGAAATTTTTGTCGGTCATATGTTAAATGTCATAGAAATCTGTTAGGACAAAGGGGAGTTCACTAGACATGTATATATGTATACACCTGCGTGACAAAGGTATTTATTCAAGGGGTATTTAATTATTCATTCTTGATTCTTTGTACCGTATCATTATATAATTTGCTAATTTTTTTTTAAATGACCCTATAATTACTTTTAGATTTTGTGAAGCTCTCATTTAAAGCTACGTATGTTCTTTATAATAATTTGATTTTACTCTGAAGGGTTCACGAGCATTCAAAGTACTAAGCCATTTCATATTTCCAAGTGAGTTGACGTAGTTTTTCAGCTAAAATCTTCCCGCCTCTAAATAGAAAAGACACCCTATTTCAAAAAAAAAAACCTTGGATTGTTAACTCGTACAGTATAGGTTTAGAAATATTTAAAAAATATGAGTTTTTAATATCAAGCCTATATTATTTATAATATACATTTTATCATAAATGCTCACCTATATCATTTCTAAGAAAATTCTAAGTTTTTCCTTTTGTGAATATAAATTACCCCATATTTTCCCACACGTTGTTTTCTAACATTATCGCGGTGAACTCCCTAAGGTTGGGAAATATTTCGTTTTTATTACTAAACGTTCATACTGTTACCGTACTTGGTCAGAAAATGCAGTGGAAGGAATTTGGTACATCATGTACAATGAATGCCATTGTATGAACTATTTTCATATTAATTATCTGACGCATTGTATCCAATGGAAGAGAGGTTTATTCTGTTATGCACTAGCGTCCAAATATTGGATGTTGAAGAATTTTGACGCATCTGTTCGTCAAAACCTAAATTTTGATGTTCATCTAGTAAAGTTTTTTCTTAATATTTTTGCCAATTGAATACCATTAGTACGGTACGGATCTTAAAACTAAGAGGATTGAATATTTGAAACATTGCCAAAATGGTTAGTGTTAGGATTCATCAGGAGTTCTAAAAGTGAGCCTTTAAACTTGATTTTCCATATTAAGTACAATGAAATAGTACAAACCAGACCATCTTATCACTGTAAGAAACCCGTGTTTTTTGTGATGTTCAAAAAGATGTTGCCGGTGTCATTAAGACGCGAGGGTACAAGATCGTGTTCGGAGGAATATGTCGGTACCTCGTATGTCAGCATCCATACCGTCGCAACACTCGGTTTAATGGCAATCGTGAGAACCGGACGGCGCCTCCAACCATGTCAGGGCAAGACGTCATTCGGTACGCTGCGTGGCGGCAGTCATACCTCGATCACGGTGGCACGGAAGACGGAAAACATGACCTTGTGCACTGCACGGGCGTGAAGCATCTGAGCGCATTCTTCAAACTCCCGTACAAGCAGGTAAATGTTTCTCTCCCTGTGTTGTTTGGACAGACGTACGAGGCATTGTGCCACCGTTGCAGACACTGAAGACGTTTCAGCAGTGGTTGAAGATGTCGTGGAGGACACGGATGATGTCCCCGCAGACGTCCATACGGACATCCTCGAATGTCCTTATGGACGTCCTAGGAAACGGGCATGTCTCTCCCAACATCTTCGCATTTTGAGGTCCACACGGGTGGATGGACAGACCATATTTGCCACTGTAGCATAGTAACGCGTTGTCATCCTTACGTTCGCCGAGATAGGAGCGACTAACATGAAGACAGGAAAAAAAACACGGCGCAATTTTTCAGAACATCACAAAAAACCCGGGTGTATTATACTATACCTATAGTGTCTACGTCTGAAATGGGTCCTTTTAGCATGTTTACACCCAAAAGAGGTTGAAATAATACAAGGAGATTCAGCCTACAAGACTAAAACAAAATATAAAGAAAATTTCCAAAAAGAATACTATTGAAGGTTTTAGCTCGTACCTCGGGTAGATACTAGTTCAGACGCGTCTCGGATGATTTGAAACGGAGGCATGCAGCTATGTAGAGTGAGACGGCAAACCGTGACGATCAATGTTGTGGCTGATGTTTTGAAGTGTTTATAGTCAATTTTTTTAGAATTAAATCATCTATACAAACGCATATTTAATTCTATCATGAATAAATACACAAATTTAAAAGGTAGTGTACTGCATGTGTCATTGTAATATTTCTTAATATTTGCTAAAAGGGATTAAAAATCATTTAATTCAATGAAACGCCGAATTTGCACAATTGTGCACTACAAGGCATGGTAGTTCACAACTCTGAATTCCCACAACATGGTGAACCATACCATGCACGACGGTGTTGCGGATTTTCTTGGGTCAAATACTCAAATAATGTGCGAGTCGCCAACTGTGAATGTGACAGGTACGGATTCAGCATGGCAAACTAAAAACCCATGTCGTACACAGTGCATCCTTAGTATTCCATTTTTCTAAGAAACTTGTGTTCAGAAATACGTATTTGCTACAGAAAATGTCGCCAAAGACGTCTCAGAGAACATGGCGTACATCGTCTTTGACATCCATGAACGTCTATGTTGTGAGCGCCGATACGTTGCGTACATATACTGAGACAGAGGTGCTTGTATGTTGTGTCCTATGGCATGTCCTATGTCTTTGAGGATGTTCTTTCATCTGTCACGGTGACTTTTCAGACATCTCGTACATCCAAAAATTACATCCGTGCTCGCACAATGTCTCCTATGTCGAGTCGGATGTCTTTCTAAACATTCGGAGAGACAGTGTTTCTGACTTCTGCAGACGCGTCGCAGACGTTTCAGATGGAGACATCCAACTATGTAAAGTGAGACGTCAAACCGTTACGGTTGATGTCGTGGCTGTTGTCTTCACGTCTGACGTCCGAACATGGCCCATTCATCGTGGACGGAGAGTATGTCCTATTCCGTGTTGGAATGGAAGTCTCGGCAAACACGCAGTGATGCATGGCGGTTGTATGCGGCGATGCAAGCTGGGACTACCATGCCAACATCCTGGAAATCAATGTTAGAGACGCGAGATCCCTCGATGCGGATGTCATCCCTAACATGTCGTAGGCTGCAGTCACGACAAGGAGGACGATGCTGTAAACATAAACCCGTAATTGGAAAAGTAACTGCAACAAAGTATGTGAAGCAAGGGCGTGTTTCGGCTACCCATCACTGTTGAGGATTGTGCATATTCTTAGGGGTGAAAAATGGCGAAGGTTGTGGAAAAGGTCGGACGACATCCAGTGCGTATGCGAATGGCCTTCATCTCAGATTGAGTTGGGGTGATAAAAAAAAAGAAGGCTCTGCAAGGTCTTCTGAAGCAGATGATTTAGAGGACGATGTGTCTCTGTGGAAGGAAAGAATGGAGGAAATCTAATGTATTCACATAGTATGACCGCGGCCCTCATCAGTGTCCTGTTGTTGCCGTTGTCATCGCTGACACGTCCTCTGGTCCATCAGCATGAACAGGATGATGTCACAAGACAATTACGAAGCGCGTGTCACGGATAACCTCTGAGACAAACCGTACATGTACTGAGAGAGTCGTCCTCGGACGTTGTCTCTTATGTCGCGGACAATGTCACACGGACGTCTACAGAGACACCCTCTATGATGTCTGTAACAGCATCGGGGACGTTTAAGCTGGAGACAGAGATCTATGTTCAGGGATACGTTTAGCAGTCACGGGGGACGTTATTGAGGACGACCTCCAATGTTACAAATGTGCTTGAGCAATGGCATCGCGGACGTGATCGACGTCCTCTATCGTGTCGCCTTGGGCGTCTCTCAGAAGACGCCCTGATATATGGCTGATGTATGCGGCGATGTTTCATGGGACATCCGTATAGACATCCCTGTACACCGTCATGGAGACGCGGGCCCCGTCGTTGCGGATGTCATCGCCAAGACGTCATTCAAAACATACTCATGTCCGGCGGAATGTCTGACCAGGCGTTAGAAGCGCGCCGTCACGGATGACCCCTCGGACATCTTGTACATCATCTGAGACATCCAAGCTCGGACATGGTGTCATCTGTCGCGTTCGATGTCTTCACAGATGACGGGAGAGTCACTGGTGTGTGACGTCTGGACAAGCATCTTGGACGTGTCAGATAGAGACTTTTACCTATGTTGCGTGAGACGATCGACCGATTCGGTGGATTGTTTGTACGAAGTTTCCGATTGTGATGGATGTGTTGTGCCATGTCATTATGGACGTCAGCTATGTCCTGTGCCGTCTCGCAATGGACGTCTCAGCAAGCACGTAGAGGTGCATGGTGGATGTCTGCGGCGATGTAAGCTAGGACATCCCTGCAGACATCCTACAAAAACACTTCTGCAGACGCAGGCCCGTCTCTCTCGGACATCATCGCTGACACATCACCAACAACATGCGGATGGACACCGGGATGTCCCAGCACACGTACGGAGCGCGCCATCACGGATGACCTCTGAGAATACGCGTACGTAGCCTGAGACATTCGTGCATCCCCAAGTCTCTTAAATCGTGTCCGATGCATTCTCACGGATGTTATGAGAGACACTCTTTGTGGGCTCTACAGAAGCATAAAGGACGTCTGAGCCTCAGATATGTACTGCTACGTTCCATGAGACTTCAAAGCGTTCCGGTGGACGATCTCTTCAACGTGTTGGTGTGTGCCGTATGTGATCGTGCGTTGTCATCCCGGATGTCCGCGTCTTTTCTCTACCGTGTCATAGTGGACGTCTGTACCGACATGGCCTGCATTGTTAGGAAAGTTGTTGCAGATGATTGATGGGACATCCCTCTGTACATCCATGAAGACAATGTTGGAGACGCGGGCCCGCTACTCCGGATGTCATCGCGGACATGTCACCAACAACATACAAATGACTTCCGGGATGTCAGAGCACACGTTCGGAGCACGCCATCACGGATGACATCTAAGACACCTCGCACATCAAATGAGACATGAATGCTTATGGACGTTGTCTCTGATGTAATTTTGGATGTCTTGACGGATGTCTACAGAGACATCGTTTGAGACGTCTGCAGACACGTCGCGGAAGTTTCTGCTAGGGACATCGTTGTGTTTCTTGGACGTCATCGCAAACATAGCAGAGGATGTTGCCGAAAACATGTGGACGTTACCGTCGTCACCGTCAATAGTATGACGTGTGAGTTCGTTCGACGTGGAATTTTGGTTGCCATGTAGAGGAAGAGCTGTAAACTCTAAAATGAATAAAATGTCCACGTGAATGTGGTACCAAAATTTCAAAAATTCAAAGTATTTTATAAAAGTATATTTTTGGCAACAAAGACTTTTTAATAATATTTTAATATTAAAATAATACTATTTTAATATTTTAATACACATAAATGAATTTAATATAAAAAATAATATATTTTAATAATATAATATAATATTTTACTATTAAAATATGCAGTGTTATTAATATATTATAATAATATCATTAAAATATTATTATTTAAGACTATTAAAAGAAATTGACAAATGACAAATTCTGAGAGTGCAAAATAATGAAAATAAAATGAATATTCTAAATGTAGTGGTATTATAAAATTACATTAAAACGGGAAAAAAATAAAGAGTATTTAATAAGAGGATGCATTTTTTCTTTTGCTCTTGCAAACCGCTGCCCATTATGCTGTTTTTTTTACAGTCGGTCTGCATTCTACCTCGCACACCAGTAACTTTTCCAAACCTATCCTCGGTGAAACAAGATTGCCTTGCCAACGTGGCAAATCTGCGTCTCCCAGGATGTCCTGCGAGACGTCCTACTGAACGGGCACGTTTCTGCCAACATCTTCGCGTTTTGAGGTACACATGGGTGGACCGACAAACCATATTTGCCACTGTAGCAAAGTACCGCGTGGACATCCTTACGTTCGCCGAGACACAAGCGACTAACATGAAGACAGGAGAAAAACATGACGCAGTTTTTCAGAACATCACAAAAAACTCGGGTTTCTTATAGTGTATGGTGCATGAGTTTCCACAGTCTCATTACTATATTTTTAAAATTTTAATGAATACTTTGGGATTTTATAATTAATTTCAAGAGTATACATTGGAAAATCAATTATATACATATGAGTAATGAATGTGATGAATCCAAGTGTACGGATTTGAGGTTCGCCTTGAAATTCATAACTTGCATTTGTACATCAACTCCAGTTCAATTTATTACAAATTTTTTTATAAAAGATCCTTGAAAACAATGTTGAATCGAGACATTAAGGGGATAACAATGCATAAAGTACCCTTCAATAGACTATGGCATGCATCAGCATATTCTAGCGACCGTTACAGAGTGACAAGATGAGATCCCATTAATGGGTATGGAGTATAGGGTGTTGTAGTAGTACATTTAAAGTAACTGTGGTTTTAGGGTAATAATATTGAGGTATACATTTAACCCTTTAAGGTCCCAAATCAACAATTGTTTTTTAAAGAAATCTTATAAAATGTTAGATGAATATCAAAAATGGACTAGATGTACAAAGAAAAATTGTAAATGTCAACGTGAAGATCACATCTGTGCGTTTGGATTTATCACATTGGGTGAATGCACACTACAGTCACCAAAAACTTTTGTCGCAGTGCACTAGGGTGCAAATCTTTAAAAATCAATTAAGACAAATGTAACAAATGTTTTTAAGAAGTTTTAATTTTCTAGAATTCCAAAGTGTTTTTAGAAGGTATGAAACTTTTTGGATTTTCAAAATCATTGTTATATTTTTCTTAATTTGTTTATAAAAATTTGCACTCTAGTGCACTGCGACAAAAGTTTTGGGTGACCGTAGTGTGCATTCACCCTATTTTATTTTTTTCCCCTAATTATTTTTAATTATTATTTTTAGGTTTTATCTTGAAATTCCATTAAAAACCCCACATTAACAGAAAAAATTTACAATATTGTAATGAAATTCGTACAACATGCTCTATGAGATGGTTTGGTTTCCATTATTTGGTTGTAATTATTTTGGAAAATCATGTTTTAGGTCTCATTTTTTGAAGAAAGAATGAATTTTACATTTATGTTCGTCGTCCAGATACTAGACACATATTGTCAAGGTTAAGGGCCTGTCATCCAAATTGTGGAGTAATACATGTGAAACCCTAGTGTATTAGAAATGTTAATTCCTGGTTATTTATATTCAAATGATGAAGTGTATAAAGTTTGGTATTTACTTGGTTGTTAGGGATCATATGAAATTTAAATAATTCATATTATGTCAATGTCTCATTATTTACAGTTGATAGGTGAAATGTATGATGTATCATGTACAGTGCATAGGATGTTGGTAGGTGAAATGTGTAACTTGTGAATACACAATACAAAATATATATAAGTTCATTATCCACTATGAATTTTAAACCCTAAATGACCAAGTGTCCTAAATAGGAAATGTCAATGTTCAAGTAGGTTCCTACAGTGTCAAATCTTTTTATCGGTTTTTAAAATAAACTATGAGAATTTGGTATATCTTTACAAAAATGGAGATTTAATATATTTTGGATTCTAACATTTTAAAGTGGAAGTTATGGCAAAAAAAGGGTTATTTTGAGGTAAATGAGCAGTGCGGAGAGGGCTCAAAATGAACCTCAAATATTATTATTTTTCATCTTCAAACATAGGATCTTTTAATAAATTTCTAAAAAAGTGCATAGTGAAATATTTATAGAATTTGACCGTACAGATTGCAAGATTATAGTGTTTGGAGTGAAAAGATGAAATTGCAGTCTTTCTGGATATTTTCTGACCATCTTTGAAGACATGGGAAAAATTATTAAATTGTTTGAAAAATTTCTTAAGATTTATTTATATGTTGGATTAGGTATTTTCTGCAATGATGGAAAAAAACTTCAACAAGAAATTAGTAGAAAGACGTGAAAATGATACCTAATAATAGAAAAACCTATGGTTCTTTAGGGGTTAAATTTCTAAAAGAGATTTTCAGTTTTTAGGTTTGTCGGCCTTGTACATGCATTGAGTGTTGTCATTAGAGAATGATGCTGAAAAAAATATTTACTGAATGCATATTAGTGAAAAAGAACTCTGTAGTAATCTTAAAAGGTGAACACTGGAATAAAGTGCCGGTTCCCAACTCTACAAAATAATGGGACGTGAGAAGTTTAGCTTCGTCAGCACAGAGAGTGATATGATTTTGTGTGTATTTCTAATGTGCTAGGACAGGATATGGGTATGTTGCTACCGCCTAGTCATTATCAGACAGTGGTTTCTGTAAAAGTTTGAGGCCCGAACTTCCCAGTTCTGTAGTCAATGTCCCTTCAGCTGTAATGTAATTGCACTAGCTCTATGAAGTGATAGTATTTACATTTTAAAGAAAGATTAGCACAATGACAAGCATAGAAGTGTACAACTGTCTTATATTTATTTACCTAAATGTGAATTGTGCAAGATCTACCCGTGCGTCATGTCCTTGACGTGATGCATTGAGAAAAAAACATTTCGGAGAACATATTACGGACAGGGTTTGGTGAAAAGGACAGTCCATCCGTAAGAGCAGACATGCAAGCACGAGGCATATGAGCACATCTTCATTTACAACCAACTAGCCCACACCGAGAGCGTTTTACATGCCCGATGCCTCGTATGGGCTGTCTCCAACAGACCAGGAAAAAGTTCTTAGAGTGCTGAAAAATCTGAGTACTCCAACAAATTATGTTGAAGCCTTACAAACTAAAATTAGCAAAGGAAAACTTACTGGCCTAAAATCACACGATTACGACATTCTAATGCAACAGATTTTGCCGTTGTGTTTTAGGAAAGTGTCTAACAAGGCTCTTATAGGTGCAATTATTTGTTTGAGCAGGGTTTCTAAAAAACTTTGTTCAAAGACTGTTAATGGGGCGGAAAAACAACAAATGTTGGAGGATTGTGCTGAAACTATGTGTATGATTGAGAAAGAAATGCCCCCAGCATTCTTTAACATCATGTCACACTTGCCATTTCATCTAGTGCAAGAGGTATTTTGTGCGGACCAGTCTATACTACATGGATGTACCCTTGCGAACGATATTTTAAGACAATGAAAGGTTTTGTAAGAAACCTTGCGAAACCAGAGGGAAGCATAGCACAAGGTTACCAAGTCGAACAAGCCCTAGGTTTTATTACAAAGTACATGTCAGAGTACAATGTCACAACGCACAGGGTGTGGGACGACAAGGAGGAGCCATCCATGGGTGATGAGATTTTGGAGGGCAAAGGAAAACCAAAACTCTTGTCCAAAGATTTAAGGAGTGCGATGCATGAGTTCGTGCTAGAAAACTCAAAGCACATTGAGCCATACCGACAGTTACTATTAATTTCCTTACCCTTGGGATTTAATTGCATAGAGTTGCCCAATTACTCTGAGTTTGTTTAATTTATATTGAATAATGTCCAGAACAAGTACATTGGACACTGAAAAGAAAGGAAGCATGTGAGCATGGAATTTGTCAATGGGCACAAATCTTGAAGACCTGATTATGTGGAAGTAGAAGTTTTGAGGAACAAATAGGGTTTATCACATGCTGGGTTGTTTTGTTAAGTCAACCGTCGGTCATAATCATGGTACACGATGTATCACAATTCTGATGAAATCTGTGATGATCAACATACATGACAAGAGTGACAATTTGCTTAGACAGTTTATCCTAGCCATGTATAATCCAGAATGAGGGGTTTTCATTGATGAAAAACCTAAGTCTGGTATCATTTTAAGGCCATCTTGCCCATTTTCTACATTTAATTTTCTTTTAATTTGGTCTTCATCTAGTTTTTTGGTATTTTTAATTTGATATAATATTAACAAAAGCCGTCCTCTGAGTTGTTTTAATGCCATGACCCTTGTATATAATACAAGAGTTACATACCCGGGGGTATGAAGTGAAGGTCACAAAGCTCAAAGTCTAAAGCACTATAGTGTGCATTAGGAGGTTTGAAGAACAATGGACACAGAGGACCGATGCACGGGCTGCGTTTCGTGCCAGGCATCCTTGAAGAAATGGGAGGAGATGCACACTTTATCCGCTAGAATTGCATGTTCTGCCATCGTTTGCAGCTTGGCTTCGTATGGAGATTGAGGCCCAAAAGCAAGAGGGAGTTGCAATCCTCGATGACGTTGAAGATTCCTCAAACCTACCATCATTGCAAGCGCAGAGGTTCAAAAGCATGTACGCCTACGGATACCACTATATGGTGAAGAGCGCCGAGGAAAGCATCACCAAAACGTGCGACCTCTGGAGCTGCAGCCTATTCCCGCAGGCCTTGTCGATCAAGAAGGCGAGATGACAATGTGGTGGTTGCAAACTTAGAGTATATTGGAAAAAATTTGGAGATTGTGGAGCTCAAAGATGGGCGTCACTGCACTGTGGTAATGGTTTGCGATTGGGTGAAGGCTAATTACAGAGGCAGGAATGCCACAGTCAGAAAAGATGAATGGGGTTTTACATTAGCAAATTTCAATTCAATGGTCCTATTTGGTTACGAGTCTTTTGCTTTCTCCATTCATTGCGACCAGGTTTTTTTTTTAGATGAAGATGAAGAGCCTGGATGGAAGGTAGTTTTGCGTACAGAGGTTTGGGGACATCGAATCGATAGCAAAATGGAGGAAGAGGAGGAAATCCCCATATTTTCCATGGGTTCAGATTCTGTTTCCGTTGGTCTTCGTGCCCCAAAAACAATACCAGAGACTACTCTAGATCCAATTCCAACAGGTAGGCACATTCAATTGAATGAAATACTAAATGAAGTAGTGGAGGAGTAGGCCTTGTTATTTGATAGAGACGTTGGTGAATCTTCGGAAGAGGATGAATGATTACAAATTCTTCATGTATGCTGCGATTGCTAATTAGATGTGGCACTCAACAATTGAATAATTTGCGGTATGGAAGATATCTAAACATTATGTGGATGTATTGACCGATGTGATAGTGGGTAGTCACTATACGTCGTTGAGAACTGAGAATGTTATGTCCATCATTTTGTAATTCTTTGTTGATTATGTATAACAATGTAATAGGTAATGTTTGGAACGAAAGTAAGAGTACACAGTTTTAGGTTATAAAATATCATGATTTGTGCATTACATAGCATGTGCACATCATAGGCACAGGCGCTGGAGGTTGTTCCGCATGTTGTTGTTCCGCATGTTTTCAGATTAAATTACTAAAGTTGAACCTCGATTCCATAAATGAAATCTCTTAGAAAACATGTCCACTGGTGAGCCAAGAATAGAAATATGTGTAGGCTACTAAATAACCCACTCACAAATAGCCGTTGCCATATCAGCACGCACTGTTACTAATCCCCTGACGTTAGCTAACTCAAAACAATACTATTGAACTCAACCGAATTCATGTAGGAACTGTTGACCATTTAACAGGGATCTGTGGAAGACGCCAAGTGGTGACCGCAACTGCCTAATTCAACAAAAGTCTGTTGAATTTCTATTATTCAGGTCACTGTTTTCTAGTAGTGGGCACATAGAGAACTATACTATTTTAATCGGACCCCTTCCAAAAACGAGCCTCACACGATGCTAACCGTTATCCATGATAAAATAGATCACTCTAAAACCGCTCCTCCACACTTTTCTTACAAGACCAAAGCTACAATATTATTCCATGCGGATGCTCGTTGCAGTTACGGAAATGATTGCTCATGGTCATAGAGATGTTCAATATGCGCACTATGGCCTTGACATCTTCCCAACGAATTCCAACTATACCGTTTGGTCCATTGCAAAGCTTTTGTGTGATCTTGAAGAACCACCAAGGAATTTCTATCGTAAGTTGTTTTTAGAGGTGGATACGCAATCTCCATTAACCAAGGCGGTTCTGCAAGCTTCAGAATCTTGCTTGGACTCCCTTCTTCCTCTACCAGAGGTATTAGTCCCAGCTCAATCTTTGCCCCCCATATCGGTCTTGCAGCTCAATAATGCTTCAAGTGACAATAAGAATAGATGGGTCTTTGCCTTTTGTTCACTCCTTGTATACAAAGCCATTTTCCGCAAAGTGTACATCAACTTCCTCATAGTTGGACACACGCATGAAGTCATAGATGCCATGTTCGGCCAATGGAGTGGGAAGTTGAAGGTTAATAATCATCCGACAGTTCCAAGACTCATGAATTCCTTCATGGAGTGTGAAGCACACCTTGTGATTCCACATTTTATTGAGATGTTCCTGATTTCAAGCGTTTTGTTGATGGTTATTTAGGCTCGGGCGGAAATTTTATATCAAGTCATTCTAAGTCCTAGCAGTTCAAGTTCTATATGGATTCCACTGGGTGGCCTTTGATGGAGTACAATTATGTGTGTACGGACAAAAATTGTTTGCCAGAGCACGGCGACGGGATTTGCTTGTGGTATAAGATTGAAGACGGGCAACCAAAACTTTCCAGCAGTGATCCCCTTCCTCTAGTTCCAGATAAAATGCGTTCACTTGATGAGACTAAAAGAGGTTTGAATGGTTTTATTGCACACTGGAACGGAATGGCACATAATGATCTCTCTGGAAAATTCAGACGGAAAAATGATCCTTATAAAGAATATTAGAAAGTTGTTAGAACTCCTCACGATGTTGCACTTGAGCCACATGAAGGATTACTACAGGGTTTTTGGACGGCTTCAAGGATCATTCATGACGAGTCTGATCGGAGGTGGAGGGATGGCACACTCTAAGAAGAGGATGCAAAGGATGCACCATTTGTTGGACGTAAACTTGATCGTCCACCTGCTTCAATCCGTGTTAATTGCGATACGTTTGCAGGTTATTTTGTTGCAGTCCGTCCTGCTGACCGTGACGCAAGGCTATTTTGGCTCGCCAAAGCAATAACAAACCTAAGTCCGGATCCGGGTCATATGCTTATGATCCAAATTCAAAATTGAACGCCTGCTTCAGAACGACACCTCAATATGGAAACATATGATGGATGGGACACGAAAAAACGGAAAGTGTAGCGCGAAGATCGAGTAATAAACCCAACGTGGTCTAGCTCGGACTCTATAATGACGGCTTGGAAGCCACAAATGCGAGAAGGAACCTTAGATTTGAGGGTGGCAATTCCAAAGCCACAAATTGACATAATGAAGGCATCAATGGAAGCTTTTACGGTTGACTCCGGAGACGACACATCTATTGGGGAGGGATGAGTAATTCATAGATATAGAATTTGTCTTTGTTGTAGGGTGTGGCAAAGAATAGACTTTGCATTTCCTTGTTTTGAGGTGGATGAATGGTTGAAACATATATAAGTTGTCTTAATTGTAGGGTGTGGCAAAGAAAGCACTTCGCATTTACTTGTTTTGAGATGTTTGGAAATATATACTTTATCAATTTTATTAAATAAGTTTGGCAATGTAATGATTGTTGATTACTATTAATGGCATACATCAATTTTCATTATTTGTTTTTAACATACTTCATGGAGAACGTTGATTTAAATTTTTTTTTAAGATGTTTCATCTATTGTCACATGCAACTCTTAGTTTTCATAAGTGTTGGAATTGTTAACATTGCAGTTTTTTATGGTATACCTAGAGTTCAAATGAAATGGAATAATTCAAAGCTTGATTGTGGGGTCATCCTACTTTTTAAAGTTGCAAAATAGTAATTTTAAATGTCTTTTGGCATTTAAAAGTCTCAATTTATTGAAATGTCTCAATTTAATGAACCCTTTTTATGATCTAAAGTTGTAAAATAGTAATTTTAAATATGTTTTCGCTTTTTAAAGTCTCAATTTAATGAACCCTTTTTATGATCCAGATATAAAAGGGATTAAAATGAGACTTCAACTAGTCTCATTTTAACAAATAAAGCCTTATAGTATCAACCGAGTAATGTCATAACTGAATGTCACGGTAGAGCTTGGTAATGTAATTCATCCATGCAATATGATGGTGATTACCATCACAAATGAAGAACATCTTACCCTTCATGAAGCGCAATGAATCTAGAGAGTCAACATACTAATCAAACTTATCACTCTCAGATTGCTATATTGGTCCCCAGTCCCAGTCTACTGGCTACAGACAAAGGGCAGCAAGTGCTGCAATTGTAATAACCTTCTCAGAATGTCAAAAATTGTCCTCAGTCGAGCATTCCTTGGTGCAGATCGTTGGAGTGACTTCATCCTCGTCTTCGCCATCAACTCCTATACCGGGTTGCGGAGTACCAACCTCGTAATTTGCAGTGTGTGAATAATATTGCAATGACACTTAAACCTGCTAGAATGAGATTGAGGTTAGTGAAAATCGTAAGTTACTAATCAAAGAGCCTAAACTTGTCATGTATTCCTAGTACTCTTTATGCCAGAACCATTTACGTCAAATTAATGGAATTTGCAGCGGCAATCACCCAACTCATCACCCAAATCCTAGCCCTCGGCCCCGGCGCTTCCCACAGCCTTCCCCTTAGTACAATCCAACCCAGAACCAGTCACGTCTAATGTTCACTATTCGCAACGCTAATCACTCAACTCATCACCCTAATCCGAGCCCTCAGCCTCAACGCTTCCCACAACCCTCTTTTTAGAACACTCCAAGTTACAACTAGTAACGTCCAATGTTCACCACTGGGCACACGAAACTACACAACTCATCACCCAAATCCTAGCGCTCGGCCTCAACGCTTTGTACAACCCTCCCCTTAGTACACTCCAATCCAGAACTAGTCACGTCCAATGTTCACTACTCCCAACGCTAATCACACAATTTATCACCCAAATCCCACCCCTCGGCCCCAATGCTTAACACAACCCTCCCGTTAGTACAATCCAAGTCACAACTAGTAACGTCCAATGTTCACTATTTGCAACGCCAAACCACACAACTCATCACCCAAATCCTAGCCCTTGGCCCCGACGCTCCCCACACCCCTTCCTTAGTACACTCCAAGCCATATGAAGTCCTCTTCTAATGTTCACTACAAGCAACGCCAAACCATAGGACCTATCATCAAAATCCTAGCCCTCGGCCCCTTCCTTTTCCACAACCGTCTCCTTATAACACTCCAAGTCAGAACCAGTTACGTCCAAAGCTCACTACTAGTACCGCCAATCACACAATACATCACTCTAATCGTTGGCCTTGGACCCAATGCTTCCCACGGCCCTCTCCTTAGTACACTCCAAGCTTGAACTAGTTACATTCAATGTTTACTACTCGGCACGCGAAACCACACAAGTCATGACTCAAATCCTAGCGATCAACCCTGACGCTTTGTACAGCCCTCCCCTTAGTACACTCCAACCCAAAACCAGTAATGTCTAATGTTCACAACTAGCAACACCAATTTGACAATGCATTGCCCTCATCCCAGTCCTTGGCCCCGACGCTTCCCACAACCCTTGCCTTAGTACTGAGTAGTGTGAGCGTAGAGCGGAGAGCAAAGAGCAGAGTTTAGAGAGTGTAGATTTTCATTTACTTAATCATTTTTGGTAGGAAAAATGCCTATGATCGCGGAAATTGGGTTTTTTTTAGCTATGTTTTTTGTCATTAGGTTATTTTTAGTTAATTTTAAAAGAAAGGGACCTCAAATCCATAGAATTGGATAGAATTCTTAGTTCAAAACAAAGTAATGGATTTTCAATGATATTCTATGGCAGTGCTTACAAAAAACAATACATTTTTGTGTATGTATAGTTTATTATTAAATTAGGGCTGATGTCATCATTAAAAACCATGAAAAGTGCAAATAGGACAAGGGCCCTTTGCGAACAGCGATGTAATAAACCAACACAGAAAACCTCATATAAAATCCAAATCAATCTAAAACATAAGGAACTCAAATCTCCACAATCAAGAGGCCTAATCAAGGGCTAGGACTCCTTCAACATCACTACCTTTGCCCTGCTTAGCCTCTATAACCAATAATTTTTACACGTCCCTATCAAACTTCTCGATGCGACGAGAAGGTTGTGAATCTACAACCGCTTTCTCATGGGCAAGCTCAGCGGCATACGATGGCAATCCAAATCCCCTTGGAGAGCTGCTAAACAAAATTGGATGGACAACACAGATAAGATTTTCCCGTCAAACTATGGATACAGGAATATTGATCCAATACAGAAGCATTAGTAAAGAAGGAGAAGAGAAGAAGATGAACAATGTTATGCCAAGTGCACAAACCAACTTACTTACAGTAACTTAAGAAATGCAAGAAATGCTGAACAAAGACAATGTAAGGGTAGTAAGGGAGAAACCCGTT
Source organism: Pohlia nutans (assembly GCA_022496805.1). Taxonomy (NCBI): domain Eukaryota; kingdom Viridiplantae; phylum Streptophyta; class Bryopsida; order Bryales; family Mniaceae; genus Pohlia; species Pohlia nutans. The sequence goes on along the minus strand of CM040106.1, from coordinate 2,054,947 downwards.
GGCGCATGCTAATCCATGACAATGTCATGCTTGCGGGTGAAAGTATGGATGATGATGCTCAAAAATTCTATGTGCTTCTCCTGAGCTCCTCTCCATGCCACAGTGCGATCTTTAAGGAGTTGGTGTCCTCATCCGTGAAGTTGTAGAGGGGGGAATCTTTATCAAGTGAGAAGCCCAACTTCGAAAACTCCGTGGCCACGTACACGGTGAGAGAAGTGCCAAGGGGCACAAGCACCTTGATAAAAAAACAAAAAACACATACTTAGCGACAAAGAGACAAGATTAGAACTTGAACTCAAATAGGTGGAGAATAGAAAAAAAAAACTTGCAAACATCTTTGGATCTTGAGCGGAGGTAAAGTGAAGATCATTTACACCCCACCTATCCCTTGCCACACTCCATTTAGCCTCCTTACAGCAACTGTGAAGTTGTTTGTGCACCTTGGAGTAATCACCATGTATGATCACAAAAATACTGTTGTCGTGGAGATGTTTTCCAGCAAATGTGAAGAGATCATCTTTGCAAAATTCACCATGACGGTTCTACATAGGGATATTGGAGGTAGAGCTATAAATAGCGGGCACTAGAAGGTTCACTAGAACATGTGCAGGGATGGGAGCGAGAGTGGTCGCCATCAACCTAGAAAGAAAAAAATACTTGTCAAACAAGGAAGAGGAATTTTCGTAGAAAAAATAAAATTGGAACAATGCGAAAGGAGATAATTCTTACCTTGACAAGGAATTCTTCAATTTGGAGGAAGGCCTCGTGTTAAGTCTTGGTCTTGTTGAAATGCTCCATGAGGTCCGCCATGTACACATTCTCAATGAGAGTGTACGTCGAGGTACTCTCCGAGGAAGTGGCACTGGTAGCCGCAGCAAGAGCCTTCCTCTTGCTAGTGAAGGCAAGGGCAATGGTTGCGCTATGTGAAGATGCAGAGAGAATTGAGGGACTATCAACAACAATGGGAATAAGGTGAGCTAATGCCTGTACTGCAGCCTTTGTAGCAGAACGGGTAGTGATGGTACTTTGCAAAGCAGGAGTAGCTGAAGCAGTATGGACTCTGCGCTAGCTCTGAGACTAGGGCTCATATTGGCGTTCAGCTTCAATATCTTGGGGTCGAAAAGAGTACCGACATTGACAAACTTGAGTCGATCCTCCTTGTTGTGATTCCAATGGGCAATGTCCTTGAATCTTAGTTTGTCAAGTATTGGTGTCTTGTCTACCAACATTGCTCCAGGCCTATGCTGAATTCCCTACTGCTCAGTCGTAGTGGCCTCAACAGTCAGGTCTGTCCTAGTCGAGTCGAGTGTCGACTCCGTAGCTTAGAAATTATAGTCGATGGTGCCCACTATGTGAAGGGTCGGGTCGGAGGCCATAAATATTTCCTCCTCTTCATCGGTGATGCCTTCCACGAAGTTGTAACAAATAAGCGCATGTTGCGTAACCGCCTCGTACCCTAGTTGTTGATTGATTTCGACGGTCTTGACGGTGTTGTTGCCCATAATCTGTACCTCGTTGTTGCCCCAGTCGTGTATGACTTTGGCGTGTCGAAGCCATGGTCGACCGAGTAGCACCCGGTAGTCCGACTTGACTGTTGAGGAGTCGATAACTATGAGAGTGAGGATGTGGGGGATGCCATGAATATGGATTTTGACATCCCGTATCAAACCTTTGGGCCGTGCTATGGTGCCGTTGACCATCTTGAGGTTGAACGGCGCATGAGAGGGCTTAGAAAGTCCTAGTTGCCGACGTTTGTCTTCGGTAATTACATTTACTTCGGATCCGCCATCGATCAAAAAACATAATATTCATAAAAATGAGAGAATTGCAGAATAATGAGAGTTCAAAAAGTGTTAACCCAACCCAAATCGAACCACTAACCATTCCAAATATGTATTGAATCAATAAAAGATGGACACACTGAAGATGAAATTGAGTACATTTAATACAAGTGGGCCATAAAAGATTACAGACGTGACATCTATTTATAGTAAGTATAAAACGAATATACGTTTTTTGGGTGTTCGTATTGCACGACGGTAATTGAATTATGATAATGTCTCATAATGCTAGGAAATAGAATGAGCGAAGCGTAAAATTCTATATAAAAACATTAGCTTTACGTTTCTTTTTTAAAGTCTGTATTGTAATCGCAAATAGAATGCCTAGCGGTATCATGAATGTGATTGGCTCTTAACTTCTGCTAATGCCTTCCATATCTCAGGACCACGACTATAACCGGTATCCGACGAAGATCGTTGTCGCACAATCTCTCGCATTTGGAGCTTCAACAACCTTCGCTCCCACGCATCCCAAACAGGAGCTCCGCGTCTTTTGGGCAGAAGTCCGTCGTGTGACTGAGTCTCTCAGAGACCTTCATTCAATGAAGGGTACGCAAGGGTGCATGAGGAGGCAAATCAACACGTGCTTGGATTAGAGGAGGCGGGTCTGATGACAGCATGGCAGGTGTCTTTCGGACAACATTTAATGTAGCAGAGGACTTGCATCGTTTCGACATGTTGGAACCCTGCAAGTACAAGGAAATCTATAAGTAAATCCTAAGGCAAGTCCGTCAAAGAGAAATAATAGTGCGGGAAAAGAAAGCATTCGTACCTCTAAAGAATTAATTATGCATGCGGCGTCTTCATAAAGCTTTCTCTCAGGCACTCTATCAGACGGAGAACGCGAGCGAAAGGAAGTAGAAGGTTCCCGTGACCGCAAAGGAGAAGGTGAGCACATGGGCAGAGGTCAAGAACCATCGTTGGGGGGGGCTGTTCACTACACCATGTTCAATTGGCTTGGTTTAAAAAGTCCATCGTTGATTGAGCCGTAGCTGCCGAGCACAAGAAGTTTCTTTTATTGAGTATAGCATTCTGGCCGTAGTCCACGATAGAATCGGCAGACGCTGTGCATTGGAGGCCAGCACCGTGGATTGGATTTGCAGTGGCATACTTTGCATGAAGAGAATTACTGATGAGGTCAAATTCCAGAAGAGAATTGGAACGAAAAAAATATTCTAAGCACTAGAGAAAAGCAGAACACGAAGCTAATTGAATAAGAAAGCGATGAAGACATAACACATTGAATAGACAACATTCAGCCGTTCATAAAATTCATCTCACAAAGTACTCAAGCAAAAGTGTTGTGAAAGGCAAGATATATTACAATAACAAGGACTTATACAGATCAGATAAGGCGACCAAAAATCAATATGTAGTCTAGAACGGCTACATCACTAAGAAAAGGAAATCCGGCTATACAACTGGACAATTAACTAGGACCTAGGCAAACTACGGGATGCGTGTACAGCCTCCATGAGGGCGTTGTATGGTTGACGGTCGGGCTTGTCGCAGAGCTTACGCCGCTCAATATTATCGTTCTTTCGGAAAGATGACAACCCTGGGCTAGGACTGCGATAGAGACGTCGAAACTATAGAAGGAGAACATCATGGAGAAAATTGTCACGCGCACCGTCCCCGACGTAGGACCAAGAGTCGGAGAGAATTACATTCTAGGGCTCATTCAAAATGTGCTTACTAGGGCTGTCGTCTATTGCGATGGTGTTTGCAGACGTGAATCTGCCACCATAGCCTGTGAACAGCTTCACGAGATTCTTAAGGAACAAGTCCTTATCAGTGCGAGGCACTTTGAACGTGGACACCCTGCCATGCCTATCCCTACACTTGAGGGTTTTGCACGAGGCTTGGTCAAATACAAAGGAAGGGAGCAGGATGCCACGGAATAAATATCGTACTACCGATTCAGTGATAGACTTCTTCATTGAGCTCCAGAGGTAACGTTAGCAATTATGCTGAGCTCCCGGAGGAACGAGAAGCAGAGTAGGCGCACGTATACTGCTTTGGGCACCACTATAGCCGGGAGAACGGCTGAGTGCGACGCCGAGTGTTCGTTAAAGGGCCTATGCTTGGCCTAGGATTTCCAATCCTCACAAACGCAGAGGATTCCATTCAGGTCCAGAACAACATTGGGCCATTTTTTGGGTGTCCTAGGCAGTCGCAAACGAATGACCGCCTCCGAAGAACCTGCATGAGAAAGAGGAGGACCGGATTCCTCGCGACTACGGGGCAGACAAATGTGCAGCGAGTTATGATCTTGAAGAGATACATTTCAAACGAAATCTTAATAAAACAGTAAACGATCGAGGCGAGCGCAAAGACAAGAAACCAAAACAACCTGTGATCACTAAGAAACTATTGGAACACACCTGAAGGCCGGAGGACTCAATTGACTTCGCACTCACTACAGGTGTGGCTATCAAAGGTGTAGGTCCGGCGACGTTTAGAGGAGGGGAGGCCGAAGTACGTGTACGCTCATCTAATTGCGCATTCTCCTTAAGTCTACCAGGTGACACAAGTGTTTGAGAGGACGGAGGGTCGACATGAAAAGAAGGGATCCCGGGCGACGACAGACTGGGCTCCAAGGACGGACTGTCCGAAGTAGATTGTCGGAGGGGATGAACGACAGGAGGCAATAAAGCATGAGGCACATTGTGGGCACGGATGAAGCCTGCAATGACAATAGATAAACAAAAATTCCGAGTGAGGAGTATGTAAATTAAAATATAGGCCAAAACTTTGAAGTACAAAAAATGATGCTGGAAAAAAAGCTCCAAGTGGTCTTCTCAACCAGGAGTTGAGCTTTCTAAGTATTACAGCCGTCTATACAAAAAACCTACAAAGTGCAACTTATGATTCAAATCAACTCGAGTCGAGCTAAAACTATAAATAATGATATCAAGTGATTATTTGGAACCACCTGCTGCAGCATCAGTGTCGAAGGAGGCGGCAGTGTCCGCATTTGCACTGCCAGCAGCTCCGCTGAATCCCTGACTGTCGTCAAGACTGTATGGATCAGCAACATCAGCAATAGCACTTGATGACACGTGCTCGTGAGCCAGCAAAGTCGACGGAGCAGACACTGGAGCAGCAAGTGGTGACGGATGCTCAGCTATAGGGGAGGGCGCAGGTGGAGCAGAATCTCTGCTGATCTTTGAACCCAACTGCTCATTACTAAGCAACATAGGTTTGAGGAGTCAACGGTGGGGGGTTCAATGCGGCGAGAGGACCCGACAGAAAGCTTGACATAAAAGTTTGCAATGTCAACTACAAGGCATTCTGTTGCTGTTGTTGTAATTGCTGTTGCTGCAGTTGCTGTTGAGCAATCATGTACTTCTAGAAATCGTACTGCTCCCTCCTTCTTTCCTCGTGCATCCTCAGATTCTACTTTGTGGTCTTCAAGGTCTGCGCCGTGAGAACTGCAACCGTGGCAACCAACGACTTGATAAGTTTATTGACAGACCCACGTGTCTTCCTCTTTGACTTCGGCATGCGGGATGGAGTCATAGGAGGTAGGCCCGAGGACGTGGATGAACCGGGAAAATCCGGTCATGCGGGGGTCTTGGCTAGAAGATTACAATCATCATTGTCCTTGTCGTCATCCTCGTCATCCAAGGAGGAGTCTTCATCGTCCTCGTCATCCCTCTGCGTTTTAGGAGGACTATCCCACAGATCATTGGCTTTCTTCTTCAACGAGGAGGGCTTATATCATGCACCAGGGGTACTCCGATTTCCCTCAACTTGCACTTGGTATCCGTCCTCGAGGAAGTCTGCCTTTTCAAGGTCCAAGGCGTTGTTAGCGATAGCAGTCCAGTATACTATTAGTTTATTCGACGCGACAACATAGTTGTTTACGCAACACATCTGCACAAATACCATGACAGTCATCAAGTTAGTTAGAAAATTTTGATGATCAAAACAAGTTTCGATAGACTCGACCTAAACTGTGACGGACCAAAAGATTACGTTGCCAAAGAAGAGAGTAGTTTCAGGTCGTTCCATGCTAAAGAAAGGGGGAACCGTGAAGGTTAGGTCAAACCGAGCTAAACTACAGCATCAAATCGAGGAATTTCACACTTAACGTATAGCTCAACTCGACTTAAAATTCTTTGCGGATCTAGTTGGATACTTCATACCAGAGCAGCACTGCCGATAGGAAGTTTAGGTCGACCCGAGCTAAAATGTAACAACACTATCACTACATAGGTTTAGATCGATTCGAGTTGAAGAGCATGTGTCAAAGTGTTGGACACCGTACCAAAGCAGCACAAGTGAGCTTTGATCCTGTGTAGACGGAGAAGATACGCGTCCTTGGATAGCAGAACATCGTCACCACCCACAAGTAGAACTCCATTCATAGTTCCGCCTTGTACATGCGGAACTCCAGCTCATCGTAGGCCGGAGGCTTTGTATATATGGCCGAGTTTGGTGCGAAGAAGCACTTGGGAATAGTCACGTGCGGTATACCTGTCTTCTGCAAGAAGATCAGGAGAACTTTTGCTTGCGCCTTCTTATGGTTCGCCGGATAGTCTTCCAGAGGCTCGTTCTTTGCTAGATAGTAGTCCACAAAATCCATCTTGTATCTGTGAAGGATGTTGTCATTGTCCGCAAAATGCACAGCCTGGGCCTGCACTATCCTATCGGCATAGATAAAAAGCCACAGAGGTACTTCATCGAAGTCTGGTTCACGTCTCCTTTTCAGGGACGACATGACCTCGTAAAAGTATGGCATCCCCGTACTAGACACTGCTTTGTTCTCCACCCCGGGGAGGTACTTGAAGTCGATGACCCCTAGTCTCAAGCCCGTAGGCGTGTCGGCTGATTTGGCGCCCTTGCGCCAATTGGGGTGCTCGTTGTCTTGCGGGTCGTATGTGTCGATCCTCGTTTTATTCAAAAACAGGCAGTTAGGGTTTTTAGGGCAGTAAGGGGTAGCCCCCGCGGCCATAAATAGGAGAAATAGCGTCCATGATAGCCTTTTTATTTATTTGGAGAGAGTGGCGCTCTCACGCTCGCTTAAGTAATTGCTGCGGAACCAGGAATGGCGTCGGAGTCGGCAGGAAACCGGATAGGCAATTGGACATCGGGGGACGGGCCCCTGACGGACCCGGCCACGATCCGGAATTTGAATTGGACCGCCTTAAATTTGGCGGCTCACTATTCATTCCTTCCCGGTTCCTCCAGCCTTCCTCGCCAACACCATTTCGTGTTTGTGGATAGTGTTAGGGTTCAAAGTGAGCGCCCGGAGTTAGAGGAGAGTGAGCGCCCGGAGGGAGAAAACAGTGTGCGCCCAGAATTAGAGAAGGGTGAGTACTTGGAGATTGAGCTCGAGAAACATAGCCGGAGATCACGGGAGGGAGAGAGTGCGCACCCGGGGAGTGAGGCGCGAGAGCTCCAGGAAGTTAGGCGCAAATTACGAAAGAGAGGGAGTGCGCACCCGGAGAGAGAGACGCGCAACTTACGGAGTAGGAGAGAGGTGCGTCCAGAGGCAGCGGCTATGGTGCGCAGGGGAGTGAGAGAGTTAGGGTCCAAAATCCTAGAGAAGAGAGTTATTCCGGCCATTCCATAGCACCCAGGAGACTTTGAGGATTTGGTTACGGACCTCACAACCATAGGATGCATAGGACTTCTCCGCAGGGTGTGGGATTTGCAGGACGCGAAGATGTTGGCGGAGATTGTGGGCGGGGCCATGGAGCCAGCCTTCCGGTTGAGTTACATCTGGGCGAAGTACGGGAATTGGACCCGGGAGCAATGGCGTTTCACGTATGGCTTCCCGGAGACAGACAACGACCTTGAACCGGGCAACAACGGAGACACGGAGTGGGTGAAGAAGCGCTTCACCTTCCTCTCAGACCACGACGGGTTCAAAATGCAGGATTGTTACCGGACCAATACACGGCCGCCACGGAGGACAAGGAGATAGAAGACGGTGGAACTGGCAATGTTTTGCTTAGATTAGGAACCACGCTTAAGTATAAGAGTAGTGTACGATAGTGACGAGACACTCTTGGTTTTTGAGACTTATGAGCATTCAGTTATGCTCTGGTTTTGTTGTACCAGGACGTCATTCCTTACTTATTCCATGTTAAACCTGGATTCTATAGTTGTATGTTTATGTAATACATGGGTTCTATTCCTCTGTTTAACATAGTTCTGTGGACTTAGTCTCTATACTGTATACGTGCGTTATTACAGCCTTGGAATAAACATAAGTTCTTGCATTCTCTGTCTCTACTGTTCTCTCTTCACTACTGATTTCACCTTCCTGATATCTAACTTGGAAGGCTGGGACAACATGTGCTTTCTTGCTTGACTAACTTTAATACAAATGCTTAGGCTGAATAGCTTTACTTTCTAACTACTCCTCGTACCAAGTTGTCCTTGCTCTGAGCTCCGTCTTCAGGCGTATTCTCACTTATACTCTGTCTTTCTGTCTTCAAAACACTCATTAATCCAAGGACTCCAAGGATGTCTAGGAACTGACCCTTACTTAGTTTAGTTGCTCCCAGTCTACCTCATCTATCACACAGCTTTCTCTGACTTTGTCTAACTCGCAAGGAGTCCAAGTACGCCAACGAAGTCCAAGACCATATACCAACGGAGATCCAGCATATAAGTGGTATACATTATTGTATACCCTCCTGGGGAACCAAGGTATACCATGGAACTTGGGGCATGTACCTCTTAAACTAATCACTGACTAACTCAACTTGACTCCTTAACTTCTGCCCTCTTCCCCTTGTCTTCCTTGATTAGGCAGCCTTGCTAGCCTAAGTGTGGTCTCTTTCATCTCCACACAATTACCCTGACTAACTAGGATTGCATGAGTCCCCGGGAGCAGCATCTTCTCCAATTCATGGTGCCAATCCTCAACCCGGAGAAGCCCACCATCCTCACAGTCACATTGGTGAAGGGCATCCCCTTCGCGCTGCATTACAAGAAGAGGATCAACTGGGGCTTCTTGGTGCACCGGAATGCCAAAATGGCGGCATCCAATCTCGGAGGTAAAAAGGGTTGTCCTCTTGTCCCTTTCTCTTATCACCTGTACCAGAAGCACGGATGCATCACGGAACAGGAGAAGAAGAGGCTGCAGATTCCACGGATTCCGGGAGAGAGAAGTCTAGCCAAGAGGAAGGCAACGCATCCGGGAGGAGAAGGGAACCGGCCAAGGCATGCACCGGAACCGGAGGAGAGGGAAATGGTCCACCTGGTGGGAAGAGAGCGGCCGAGGACGCCCAACCGGACAAAGGAAACATCCGGGAGGAACGCCGGAAGGAAGGGGAGGATCCGGTGCCGGGGCAACCGGGTGACGCCAGGGACATTCCGGAGGAGAGAATCAGAAGGAGGACCGCCCGGAAGATGGATAACCGGGTGGTGCGAGGCTACAATGGGAGGAACGGCAGAAGAAAAGGGAGGACCTGGAGGAGGGCTGACTGGGTTGAGCAAGGCCTCGACAGGATGAGAGGTTCAAACGGAGGGAAGACCCGGAAGGAGTCCAACCGGGTGAGGAAGGTCCGCAACAGGAGCTGAGGAGGAAGAAGAAGGAAGATCCACCACAGGGTTCCAAACCGGATTAGGGAGGACCCTCCCGAGTGCGCACACGGGAGCAGCAAGTGCCGAAGAGGAAGCAGATCGCCGGGAGAGACGGGGAGGAAGACTCGGAGATCGAGGAGGTTACTTCGCTCCGGAAGAAGAGCTAGAGCCGGAAAAAGACAACTCCGGTGAACATCCGAGGAGCTCGTCCCACGGAAGAGGATGACGAGGAGGAAGACTCCGATGAGTATGAATCCGGGGACGAGGGAGACCGGGAGCAGGGGCCAACCACGGGAACGGAGTAAGCCCGGGAAGCAGGATCACCCATGGAGGCACATGAGGAGATCCCCATCGTCGCGGCAGAAGACATCTTCCTAACGGCCTGGGAAGCCCTGGATGTCGTAGAGGAGATGTACACTCTTCTATTTACTGCAATAAGGGAATTGGGAAACAGTCTCCGGAGCAAGGATGTACTGGAGTACTTGAGGCTACTCAATAAGGAGGCCAACCGGAACCGGAAGCAAGCAAACTAAGCAATCCTTCTCGCGCTTGAGCAAAAGGAAGAGCTGCGCAAGAGGATAAAGTACATCCGGAAGATGGAGGGGTATATCCGGAAGCAAAAGGAGCTCATCCAACGGGCGGAGGAGACTGACCGGACCTGCATCACAAAGGTCGTGCGGTTATTCCAACCGGAAGGGGAGGTGCAGGCCAAGGCTCGACTGTACGATGCGAAAATCACCCAACCGGGGATGGAAGGGGCAGCCCGGGTGAAGAATATTGTAAGGGAGTACGCTGCCAAGGTGAAGGAGGCATTGGTGGAGTTCCGGGCACTGGCGGAACAGGTGATCTCGGGGATCCCATCTGTCGCTGCCCGGGAACTCCGTAGATGAGGTGGATCCGGGATTAGTGGATCCGGCCGCGTAGGGTTGGCTTTTTGAGTAGGTGGATTAGAAGACTTTTTGTGAATAGACTTTTTAGGATTTGAATGTTAGTGGCAGTTTAGGATAGAAACTGAACCGTGGAGAGAGCACCCCGGATTTCCGGATCCCGGGATTGCAGGATCAGAGGATTTCCCGGATCCGGGCCTTTAGGGTGGCTTCTTATCAAGGAATGTTTTTCATTCCTTGGGTCTTTTTGTGTACCACCATTCCGTGTAAAAGAGTAGAGGCGCACATTCTCTTCACAAACTTTGTGTGTGTGTTTGTGTGTTTGTGATGTTGCTTGAAACTGTGGTCCAATTACTCCGTTGGTAACCGGATGGGACTATACGGGTTCTGGTGTAGGATCAGTTAAAATACCGGGTAGAAGATTTGGAGGAGTTAGGGTCGTTTGAACGTTGGGTTTTTCGCGCCCGGTTGCAGGGGATAATCCGGGTTAGTGGCTCAGTGAACAGGAGAGGGTACTCCGGTTTTCTTAGAACTCCTGGACGGGAAGTTCGGTAGAAGTGCTAGCACCTAGGTAGATCTTGTAATTTCAGGGTACGGAGAAGCCAGAGTAAAACAGGTCGTTAGGAATCCAATCGCTTCCGGACACCCCGGATACTTTCCATTCCAATTGTAGTATATTGGGGAGAAGGAGGAAACAGGGTTGCGCTTGTGTGACCGGCTGTGGGTTTGGGATAAATCTATAGTTGAAGAGCAATACGAAAAGTACCCGGATCGAGGAGTTGAGTTAGGATAACCAGGAGGTGGTGAATTCCCCATCACTAAAATCAGTAGGGATGGGTGTGTCTTTAAATCTAGCATCCTTAAAATGCAAATGGAGAACCCTCTGAGGGAAAACAAAGGTTAAGTATAACCGGGTTAAGTGGTTACGATAGACCGGGTAGAGTAGGGTTGGATAAACTTCCAACCCGGACAGAATCCGGATCTAGCCATAGCCGAATCAGTCAGTAGGGAAAGATCCAATTTAGTATGGAAAGAGGAAGTTAATTGGTGATAGGAAGAGAGGAGTCACATCTTCCAGTACCTTTTAAATTAAGGATGGCGGAGAGTTCCCTCGTCCAATTGTTTGGCTTGCTCAGGGACATCAAGATCTTCATTCACGGTATTCCCTATATCATTATTCTCATAGTCATTTCTTGTAAGGATGTCAATTTGGCATATACGCTATTGCTCGGTAGACCATGGCTTAGAGACGCTAGAGTAGTCCACGATTGGGCTAACGACCACATACAAATCATGGGTAATGGTACCATCGGAACAGTGCGGATCAACCGGGAATTAGGCTTTGAAGCCACGACTGCCAATGCTCTCTTCTGTTACAACTACGTGGAAGGCCGTACCAATGAAGAAGAAATCATCCTACTCGATGCACAGGAGGTCCTCCACCCTATTGGAACATTGGCAATCGACGACCTGTGCCAGGTTAGCACTACCGAGCTCACTTTACATGCCATAACCCATGCGGAAGGCAGCATGCCAGTCGATGAAATATTGATCAGGGAGAAGATAAAAACCATTTCGATATCAAAATGGGCTCAGACGGAAGAAGAGCAGCTACGGGACCTCAACCTCGGTACCGATACTAACCCCAACATTATTCGTATTGGTACTTCCATTCCAGATTCCCTCGTACTGGAGGCCAAAGAACTATTCCAGGCCTTCAAAGACGTCTTTGCATGGTCATACCATGATCTGCGTGGCATCCCAAAACACATTGCTCAACACAAGATCGCACTCGGCACCAGCATCCCCTCAACCCATCAGGTACGTTACTGAATGAATCCCAATTATGCCGCAGCAATAAAAACCGATCTTGACAAACTTCTGCTGGCCAACTTTATAGAACCGGTGGACCATGCCACCTTGTTATCACCAATCGTCGTGGTACCAAAGAAGAACGGCAAACTTCGAATTTGTGTTGATTTTAGGCGTCTCAATAAAGCAACCAAGAAGGATCCATACCTACTACTGTTTACTGACGAAGTCTTGGACTTAGTAGCAGGCCACAAAAGGTACTCCTTCCTTGACGGCTTCTCCGGATACCACTTGATCAAGATTGCACCCAGGGATCGATACAAGACGGCGTTTATTACCGATTGGGGTGCCTTTGTCCGGGTAGTGATGCCGTTTGGTTTGAAGAACGCCACGCCGACGTACCAGCGCGCAGTCAACTAAGCTTTCAAAGACTATCTCGGTGGTTTCATGAAACTCTTCCTCGACGACTTCAGCATTTATAGTACTACCGAGACGCACCTCGACAAACTCCAAAAGTGTTTCACCAAATGCCGTGAGTTTGGTATAAGTCTCAATCCCGAAAAATGTTTTTTTTTAGTTTGATCTGGTGTTATTCTTGGGTATGTCGTCTCCGCCGAGGGCAAGTTCCCCGATTCGAAGAAATTCGAGGCTCTCATCACAATGCTCTCGCAACATCAAAGATATCTAGGTCTTCAATGGCCTAGCCCAATTCAACAGATGTTTTATCCGCGATTATGCCCGAATTATGGCACCAATTACTTTGATTACAAGAAAAGACAAACCAATTACTTCGACTACCGAATGTGACGTGGCCTATACCGAGATCAAAAAGCGTTATGTCAACGCTCCTATCCTTATCGCAGTCAATTGGGAGTTTGAATTTCACATTCATACGGATGCTTCCGATATTGCAGTTGGAGCTATGCTGGAGCTGAACCCTACCGGAAAAATTGACCAACCCATCGTCTACGCATCTGGACTATTTAGCCGCGCAGAGAAGAATTAGAGGACTACCTAGCATGAAGCTTTAGCTATGGTATACGCCATCAACAAATTTTGACACTCCCTCCTTGGTAACAGGTTCGTGTTTTACGTAGACCACAAGGCATTCATCTATTTGGTAAACAAAACTCTGGTTTCCGGACGCATTCCTCGATGGTTACTATTGTTTTGAAATTCAACTTCACCGTCGTTTACAAGCCGGGCAAGACACAAGGCATTGTCGACGCGCATTCTCGGAACACGATAGCTGAACCGGCAACCGGTATTACCGATGTTACGTCCAACGCCCAGCTGTTCATCATACAACCGGAGTGGCTAACCACCGTCCACGACTACCTCAAAACGAGAACCATCCCTTCCAACTAGAATACCAAGCGCAAGAAAAGGTTAGCCTACCGAGCCCTCCCACTCTAGTTAGTCGATGGCACGTTGTATCGACATAGCAAAACATTTTCTTTACAGAAGGTCATTTCCGGCACACAAACCACATTGATTATCCCGGAGCTTCATTACGGCAACTCGGGAAGACACTTCTCTACCGAGATTACCACTCGGAAAATCCTCGACGCCGGCTATTGGTGGCCGTCCCTGCATAAAGACGTTTTCAAATATTGTCGGAGTTACGACGAATGTCAACGCGTCGGTGGATTACTTACCACCCTACCGACGGAATCTTTTATAAAATGGGGACTGGATTTTGTAGGCCCCCTCAAACGCACAGTCGCAGGCAACCGATACATCTTGATAGCTATGGACTAAGCCAACAAATGGGTCGAAGCGGTTGCACTCCTCGAAAACACAACCAAGGACATGGCAAAATTCCTGTATGACAACATCCTCACCCGCTTTGGCTGCCCACTCCACTTCGTCAGCGACTAAGGCATGCACTTCAACAACAAGGTCATTTACGCCCTTATGGAGCACTTTCTACTGCGCCACACCACATCCACCACATACTACCCTCTAGGAAATAGCCAAGCCAAATCCACCAATAAGGTGATTGTCCAACTCTTCCAGAAATTGGTCAAACACAACAGAACAGACTCGGACCGACAGTTGCCAACAGTCTTATTTGCCTACCGTACCGCTTTAAACATCGGTACCGGCCATAAGCCATTTCAACTTTTGTATGGCATTATCCCTTTCATGCCTACCAAGTACTTGATACCGACCAAAACCACACCGACCAACCATCCACCTAGTCGAGTTCTTGCAGCACGCATTGTCGATCTGGAGCGTTAGGACGAATCCCGATACTAAGGTCTCGAGACTGAAGGGATATCACAATGGATCCGCGCCCAATGGACTAACACCACGAACCCGACACACCAGTTTCGACTTGGCGATCCGGTACTCTGGTACCCCAAAGGTGCTAACATCCACCCCGGTAAGCTAAAGAATAAATGGTTTGGGCCTTACTGCATTCAATACCCACTACCCAATAATACGGTATTATTCGTGGCTATTGACAAATTTGATCGTGATCCGATCATAGTCAACATCAACAAGCTCAAACCCTACCGATTCGTCAATGACGACCAACTCCTTCAAGCAGCCCGGACTGCCCCGGATAGTAGTACCATTCTACACCAACCGGACAATCAAGACGCAACCGAGGACGAGTGAGACGACGACGATGAGGTTACCGAGACTCCCATCCACACAAACTGCATCACCGTGGAAATTTTTCCTCAGTCGACTTGAGATACAGAGTCCTACCTCGGAACGGAACCAAAGCCTTTTCCGACTCGACCTTTGTCACCGACTCGGTTACCAAACTCTGCAACCACCCTAACAACAACAGCACAGTCGCCACCAGCGCCATTGCTCGGACTCACCGAACCAACTACCTCGGTACCTCTGAAGCAAAAGCTATACCGATCGCCAGGTTTGGCAGTACCCTATCCTAAGGCACCGCCACCCTCCTAACCTAGTACACACCCACTCACTCCTTCTCTCTTCACTCAACCGCCGTCTTCATTCATTGAAGTCATTGTTTTCCTCTCCTCCTATTTATCCCTTCCTCACCATGTCACCTCCTATTTATCCCCTCCTCTTGGTTAGCTCTCTGCCTCCGCCCTCCATCTCCGTCTCCTTCTACTCTTCCCCGGCCTCCACTGCCGGTAGCTACCGTTCACTGACACCGACACAATCTACCGAGGCGAATAGCGCGGATTAGAGTTCTCCCTCCCTCTTGCTTGTTAGCCGCTCCCTCTTCTACCTTCCGAGAGAGAACGCAAGGACCTCTCCGTGTGCGTTTTTGCAGGATGACAGGCCAGAAGAAGAGATCGGTAGACAGTCGCCGTGCAAACACTTTGCACGGCAACCCGTTAACCGAAGGATGGAAAGAAATCTCTTGCCACCTGCTGAACCGCATGGTAGCTAAGAAAAAACACGTTGCCAACAGTCCAACCGAACGCGAGTGGATTCACCGAGTTAGCCACAAAGGATTTGTCCACCTACCGTTGGGCCAAACCCCTTCCTCAAAGATGTCGAAAAGGATTTCGTCAACACTGCGCACGGCATCCCGCAGTAGTCGATCATCGACGAAGCGCTCGACAAGGGCTACATCATCACCCCGTCAGACATCACCACCATCCTCCGACTACCGACCGGCACGACGACCAAAGTCAACTCAAGCCCGGATCCGGCCATGTTCGACTACTGGAGCGTCGATACCAAGTCACATCCGCTCACTCACCGAGTCGACACCAACGGGTATAGTGTTTTGCAAGGCCGGGTAAAGTTGAGGCATCGAAAGTATGGCATATTGCAACGTATCTACTTCAAGAAGAAAGCAGACACTACTAGAGAAATGGGGTTCCGGTGTAAGAGAAAATCAACAGAAATTCTGCTGGTTCGTGTGCGGGTTAGGAACAGTTGATTCCGGATCACAATCAACAGAAATGTCTTGGTTCGGTGTTGCTTCAATGTCCAAGTATACAGATAAAGAATGTTTCTAATCTTGCATTCATTTTTTCTGGCCTGCCCGAGGAAAAGTAGCTGCCGGGAAATTTTGGGCTGCCTGGGGCCAAGAACCCCGACCCACCACCGTAGGGCCCACCTCGGCTAACCGAAGAGCAATTCCCAACGGCCGGACTCAAACACAAGACCTCCTAAACCCCAACCACTTACAAAACCACCACACCACATACACACGCTCATGCAAGTATGAGAATTATCTTGTTAATTATAAGAGAACTTAACCATTGCCGATTCGTTTGCCATGTACAAAAAGCTTTTTTTTGCAATTTTTTTTTTTGCACTATTTCATACAGGGATTTTTCTGTATGTACAAAAATTTCAGATTTTTTTGAATTTTTTTTTTTTTTGGACAAAATCTTGAAGGCTGGAGCTGTTTTTTTTTTTTCCCAGCAATCTTTGAATATTTTTAACGATGTAAAAAAAACTTTTTTTTCAAATTTTTTTTTTGCAGTATTATATGCAGGGATTTTTCTGTATCTAGAAAAAATTTCAAATTTTTTTGAATTTTTTTTTTTTTGGACAAAATCTTGAAGGCTGGAGCTGTTTTTTTTTTCCCAGCAGTCTTTGAATATTTTTAACGATGTAAAAAAAAGTTTTTTTTCAAAATTTTTTTTGCAGTATTATATGCAGGGATTTTTCTGTATCTAGAAAAAAATTCAAATTTTTTTGAATTTTTTTTTTCTTGGACAAAATCTTGAAGGCTGGAGCTGTTTTTTTTTTCCCAGCAGTCTTTGAATATTTTTAACGATGTAAAAAAAACTTTTTTTTCAAATTTTTTTTTTGCAGTATTATATGCAGGGATTTTTCTGTATATAGAAAAAATTTCAAGTTTTTTTGATATGTTTTTTTTTCGACAAAATCTGTCTTGGTTCTGTCTTGATTTGACGCACTCTCTAGTAGTGAATCAACAGGAACTTGTTGGTTCCAAGAGGAAAATCAATAGGAACGTGTTGGTTCCAACAGAAATCAACAGGAACTTGTTGGTTCTGTGCAGATGACTAAATGTTTGCTACGTTAAACTCATTCTCTGTTGGTTTCAACAGATGTGTGTTGATTTTGTCTTGGTTTTTACGCACTCTCTAGTAGTGAGACGTATACGTCCAAGCAGTGTCTCCTTGAGATGCTCACAATCAACGACCTCTCACTTACCAGGTACCTCCACTTGGAACCGGGCAATCTTCATGCTCGGTCAGCTTCAGAAGGAGCTCAATATCATCAAGGGGGAAAAATCCCCACAGTGTTTCTTGGCCAAATTGAGGACATGCTCCTCTGAAGACTTGAAGCAACCGGCACCACGACTACCCGGGCAACACCTGTACCTGTACCGAACACAACTCCACCTTCCCCGGCACTTCGCCCGGGACTCGTCAATCGGTTCTCACCGGACTGTCGGCAGTTATCACTGCCCTTCTTGCACCCTACAGACCTGAGGATTGCGTCCCGACTCCGCAGCCGACAGCAACCGACCACTACTACATCCAAACAAAAAAACCTCCCAGAGTTAGCCGACGCCCTGGAAGAATTCGGCAGGAATCCTCGACCATGAACTGAGCATGGCGGCGGTTTGTCCTCCACACACTCTCCATCTCAGCGCACTCCGACACCACCGATTCCGTCCCCGAATCGCGAGGATAATTCCTCGGACACCCCGGAGTTCATTAGCAAAAATCGCCCAGGATCAGCACCACCTCAGATACAGCCACCGTTACGGACACAACCACTATTTCCGCCATTCCAGACTCCAAGAATGCGCCCTACCGAAGTCCTTCGTACTACTGGTGTTCAAATGACTACGCAGATGGCACCACCATTGTCCTCGGTTACCCTGCCAACCGAACGCGCCGACCCTAAGGATAGTTTTCTCCATCCACCTCAGAACTTGGTACAGAATGTAGGTTCCTCCGCCAAACAGCAGGGAACCTGGCCAAGGTACTAACCGAGGTAGAGACGCAAGTTTGGGACCTCACCATCTCCGACAAAGCGACTCATCAAAGCCAACTCGACAGCGCCTAAACTCGGATTACCGAGCTGGAGGGCCAACTCGACACCTCCTGAGCCGAAGCACGAAATGAACGTGAATGCTAACATCTCGAATTATGTGCTCTTTACCAAGAAACTTCAAGCCAAAGACATCCTCTTGAGCGCACTCACCACGGACCGATACTAGCTAAAAACCGAGAAAGGCAAGAACAAGATCACCATCAACTCACTTTGACAATCACTCGAGAATGAGTCCTCCCACGTTGCAGCACTTTCTACCAAGATGCAGGGCCTGGCTGCCGACTATATGACGCTACAAAACGAGGAGCGGAACATCGCAACGGCACTCAAAAACACCTACCGGATGCTCAACTAATATCGACGGGCCTATCCGGGTTTCAACGAGCGAGCCGCAACCCCAGACTCCACCCACACCAACATTCTTCAACCTCTGGCAACGATGCACAACGGACCCATCCAAGGTCCTTCATTATCTACCGAGGGCTCTTATTCATCCTTTCTGGGACGCTCCTCCAATGGCCGTGACCTGCTCAGTCCCACGGGATTTCAGCAAGGTACTGCACTAACGCCTGATACCGGCAAACCCAGCGGACCTCGGCACAACACACCCAATACCGACCTACCTACCGGATCTGAGGACGATTCGCTCACATTCCAACGCACAATCCGTACTCGACTTGGTACCGAGGAATAGACCCCCTCCGCTTTTAATTTTTGTACTACATCTATTTTGACAAGTTCTAGGTGTGAACTTGGTTTAGAGGGGGGATAGTGTTAACCGTAAATTTGGAGTTACCGGTAGGTCTACCGGTCTGAGTTTTACCCCGGTAATCTTCCAAGTTACCCCTGCAGGTAGATCTAAGAAACATTTTTTACCGGTCTGACCTAAGTGGGTGATTGCAAGCTACGGTCTACCAAGTGGGGAGTGCAGCTTGTGCAGCTAAAGGCCGTGCAGCTCGTGCACTAGTATAGTAATACCCACCTCTCAACTTTCAATTAGATCAAAAATTTCACCATCCCAAATAGGGTTTATGCTAATACTTTCACTTTAGCAATTGTTAAGTTAATTTCAAGACTTTGGGCGTTACTCAATAGCCTTTTCTGTTTTTTACTGAGCAGGGGTAATTAGAGCCTTTTTTACATAACATCCTTAGCTAGGTTTTATGAAAAATGCATTTCATATCCCACCTCTGAAATTGAACCATTATTTCATTTCCAAAAAAAAAACATCCAAAAAAAATTTTTACTACACGAAAATCTTAAAAAACAAAAACATCACCAAACAATTAATTAAAAAATAAGGAAGCGTTATACCCAAAAAAATAAAATATGGTAGCTTTGTACACACTTGTGGTATGTTGCTATAAATTTTTGAAGTTCAAATTTGACCCCCTTCTAGCATTTCCATAAAATAGGTGCACTTTTGACAAGCGACACGCTACCAAATCTAAGTAGAAATGCTTAATTTGGATAGAAAGATTGAAATTTTGCAAACTTTATTGTCGTAGACATCTTAACTTTAGAATTCTAGAAACAATGCAATTTGTTTCGTCACACAATTCCATTCCAATATTTATTGATGATTTTCCAAAGATTGGGTAAGTGCACCAATTTGTAGACCGCGACAAAAAGTTTGGGTGACCGTAGCTTGCAACCACCCAAGTGTCAGATCTAGTTGTACTGTGGTATAAAAGCAATAGAGCCAAACTCATTGGCACGCCACATTTTCCAAGATAACTGATTTCTTGCTTGAAGTATTTTCTTCTGATTCTATGCCACCGAGTAGTTTTCTGTCTGTATTTTCACACTCTGATCAGTATGTCTATCCTCGGTTTGTGATTACCGACCTAGTTCTAAATGCTTTCTCATTGAATTTCCTTTAACTTCTCCTCCTCGGTAGCTAACATACCCTCGGGTACTGATTACCAAGTAGGTTTTTAAAACGAGGAGCTACCAACCAACAAGGTTATAGTCAGGATGCTCCAGAAACTAGTCAAAAAAAATCGGACCGACTGGGACTTACAGCTCCACACGGTCCTCTTTGCGTACCAGACATCCTACAAGGTATTCACGGGTCACACCCCATTCCAATTAGTTTATGTTCTTACGCCATTGATGCCTACCAAGTACATCATCCCGACTTAACGTTGCACAGCCTCTACCAACTTTAGTCCCCGGCGAGTACTAGCAGCCCGCGTCGTCGACCTTGAAAAATTAGACGAGACCCAACTAGCAGCGGCCACCCAAAATGGCTAAGAGCAGTTGTTAAGGGGGTTTTTCAAGAACCAACCTTAAACGAATGAAGCTACCCCTTAGCAAGACTGCTCTATTCTAGACTAGTTACTAAAGATGGAGAGGAGTAGTAAGAGGTTTCTTTCGAAGGAGAACATACTGTCGACTAGGAAAAGGCACCAATGTGCTAGTAAATTGGCTCCTGCATACCCTCAGACTACTGCAACTAACCAAGATGCAACCACAAGAGCAATACAAGAGCAGGAAATGATACTACTACAAGAGTAGTCTAACATACTAGTGCACACACAAGGGACTACAACAAGAATGAAGTAGAATGGAGGCTGCAAGTAAAGAAGATGTACAAAATGCATAGCAACATCTCTCTCAACGAGAGGGGAAGTATATATAGGAGACTGCTCTGAGAGTGTGTCAGACTGGTCGAACAGAAAAGTCGGGTCGACCAGTCTGTACCAGCCTGTACTACCGAGTATTGCCTCCCGGGTCTATTCCTGCCGGGTATAGACTAGCCTACTCTTAGCCTAAAGGAATATCCAACGAATATTCGGTTAACATTGCCCTCCCTCTGAGCTAAGTACACTCCTGTGGACTTTAGTCTACCCCGGTAGGCGACTAGGGAAAATGGTCACGAGGAATGAAAAAATTACCCGCGGTCGAGACTTCTGCGAGTAGTCGACCCGGACTATGGTCGACTCGTCACTAGATGACGTCGCTCGAGTCTTGGGTCATCACGGATGAACGGATATCTGAAGGCATTCCTCAAAAGTCGAAACCAAGAGAGTGTGGTGCAGAGACCACGGGTGAGTCGACTGGAGTGTCGACTGCCGATGGTTTGTGTGCTGTCGTCATCTGGTCGGGTGATGGGTGCTGCTAGTCCTGCTGCAGCTGTGGTGGAGGGGGGTGTTGTGCTGTTGGCTACTGTTGCACCTTGTCTTGGGGGTTGGCTGGCGGTGTCCACTGGTCATCCTGCTGCTGGTCTTGATCCTCATCTTCATTGGTCGACTCGCTGTCGTCTGCCTCGTCATCCTCACTCAATTGGACGTCGGTAGTCAATACCTCCTCATTGTCAGTCGACTGGTTCTCCCAGAGCAAATGGTCGGGTTCGAGGTGGCTCTTATCCTCGTCTTCTTCTTTGTCGACTGGTGGGATCTCCAAGTCCGGGTGGTCGAGCTGTAGTTGGTCCAGTTGCCGGCGGTACATGTTGAGCTGGTCGCGGTCGGAGCTGAGGGTGTGGAGGAGAATCTTAATTTGGTTTCTTGCCTTTAGTCGGAGTTGGTACTTGCACGCTCGAAGTTTGTGGAGTTGCAGCTCTCGTGTTGCAAATTGTCGAGACTTCGCCTCGTTGTCCTGTAGTTGCTGGTCGAGTCGGTTGTTGGAGTTGACTATGTCTTTTTGAGCTTGCTGAAGACTGAGCTGGGTTGCTGCTACCTCGGCTCGTGCCGATCCGAGTTTGTTTCGTACCAATCCAAGTTCGTTTCGTACTACCACGAGCTTGCTCAGGTGAGTTTGTTCCTGCTGTTGACTGGCGTTGAGGTCGACTATCAGATGGGCGAGTTGGTTGTCCGTCTAAATCTTCTCCTCGGTGACGGTGGTGCGTGTAGTCCGCATGTTTGCCAGCTCGGTTGTGATGTTGTCGACCTGCTGCTTGTAGGCTGTGGAATCCTTGGCCAGTCGACTGCTCTCCAATCGGGTGCGGTCGAGCTCGGGTTGAAGGGTGGTCTTGCCTGAACTGCCTCTAAAAAAAGGAGGTTCACTCGGGAGCCGACATCTTCGAGTCGACTCACTGATCCTTGAAAGTCGTCTAGGCGCTGGCGCCAGTGCATCGATAATGTCGTGGCTCGTGATGTTGGTGAGTCGGGTGCTGGTCGATTGACCCTGGGTGACGTCAGGGGTCGAGACGTTAGTGAGACGCGCGGTGGCAGGTGAGACGCGCGGTGGTAGGTGAGACGCGCGGTGGCTGGCGAAACTTGCCGGGTGGTGCCAGTTCGTTGGCCGCTTCGAGGTTGAGTGGCGCAAAATCGGATAATGAGGGCGGAGGTGTGTCAGAAAGGGGGATTCTGCCTGGTGTTGGTAGTGGAGTCTACTGGGCCTCGCTGATAGATTAGGTCAGGTCGACCTGTCGATGTAGAAAGTGGCTTAAGAGGGTGAGTTTACCTCGCTTGGCACGCTTCTCTAGTCGCTCCTGGTCCCGCTTGCGCGCAAGTGAGGAGCGTGTCTCCCTACGATCGGCGGTCGGTTGACTCCCGGTAGTGGTGGTCGGTGCCGCAAGGTCGGGCGTGGTTTGTTGACTAAGGGGGCGGGCAGTCGATGTTTGGCCCTGGTCGACTGGTCGGGGAGGTCCATTGTGTGCCTTCAATGTCCATTTGGCTCTAAGTCCGCCTTGGAAAACTATGTAGTCGGGTCCTAGGGAGTTGTTTTCTGAGTTCTCCGACTGTCGACGTCGGTCGTTGGTGTTCTGTTGGGCGACCGTTTGGTGCGTATACTCCTGGTCAGTGCTAGGAAAATAAGATTCAAGGAGTAAGTCCAATACCTCGGCTGAAGGGCAGATCGTGGTCTTCGTGGTTTGCATCGTCTTGATGTTGATGGCAATCGAGTTAAACATCCATGTCGCCCAGTCCCATTGCATGGCGCGGTCGATCAGTGACTCGACTGTGCACAGGACGTCGAGCATTTCCTTGCTGATGTAGGTCGTCTTGCATTTGAACACAAGGCCGTGAATGAACGCCATCAATTGTTTGTGGTGTTCGGCTTTGCAGTGGCAGATACTGTAGCCCTCAATCGTCTTGCCGGCAGCAGAATACTCTTTGAACCGACCCAGTGGGTACTCCGCAGGGTCAATCGGCTATATAGTAATGCCAAATGGGAGTTTCAGGACTTCGTGAACGACAGTCGGGTCGATTGTGATTGTCTGAGTGCGGATGCAGGCCGTGATCGTCTTGCCTTTGACGTCGACTGTCGCGGCGTTGACGAACTCCTTCATCAGCTCCATGCGTGGCGCGCGTTTAAGGATTGTCCCAGTTGAGTGCTACGAACTCAGAGACGGCGATGGACTTGATGAAATCCGCCTCGGTCAGGTGTTCATTGGCACACTCCCGTCACTCCCGAATCGGCCGCATCGACTAAAAGGCGAGGGTTTTGTAGAGCCCTTCCCTAGTGCCGATCGAAATTTCGTAACTCGGTGGTGCGGAAGACAAGAGACATCGTGGGCCGCGGTCAGTCGACTTACCTTTCGCCATTGATCGGTCGGCTGAGAATCTGCACACAAAGAGACAAGAGAAAGGCCGGGCTGGCTTTGAAGTCGGCTCGCACGCATTCGGCTGTAATGGCGATGGGCGCGGCCATTTGCTACACTGCCTACTCTTGTCTATCTCTCGCACAGTCAGGCTACGAGATTGCTTGACTACTCTGCGACGATCTACTCTCGATTTTCTAAATTGCTTGCTAAGAATGCACAAGGCAAGGGCCGCGGCGTGGCGGTCAGCCGGAGGAGAAGCTAACAACAAAGGCGAGAAGCAAGAGGAGAAAGAAGGGTCGCGGTCTGGCCTTCGGCCGAAGGAGGAGCTAAGGAAAACGGCGAGGAAGCAAGAGGAGAAAGAAGGGGCACGGCCATAGTGCTAAATACTTGCCCTATTGGCCTCGCATTCAAAACTGATAGGATAGGTGAGGACGGCGGCCATAAATACGGCGGCTCTTCTAGGGTTTGACCGGTCGAGTTGACCAGTCAGGCCTACCAGTCAAGTCGACCAATCGTTACTAGGTCGAGTTGGGTTGGCTGTTGTCGGTTTGGCTCGTCTTTGTTCTATTCTAGTGTGGACCTAATCTATGATTTGCTAGTGAGTGGGCTAGACAAATCGGTAGGGGGTTTATCGCCTAGGACTCGGTAGGGTTTGAGTTTGTTGACGTTGACTACTACCGGGTCGGGGTTAAAGTGCTGAAGGCTGACAAGGAGCACAGTGTTGTTGGGGAGGGCATACTGGACGCGATACAGGCCAAACTATTTGCTACGAAGTTTACCGGCATGGACATTTGTACCTTTCGGGTGCCAGAGGACGTAGTCGCCTACGTTGTATAGGGTTGACTGGCCTAGCGTCTGGGCCCATTGTGCTTGGTTCCACTGTTTTGCGCCATGGTGGGAGGTTGCTGCCAGTCGGGTCTTGTTTGAATTCTCAAGGTCGGCGACACGGGCTGCTAGTACTCACCTGGGAGCGAGATCGGTCATCGATGTCGACCATTCGGTCGGGATATTGTATTGGGTTGGCATTAATTGTGCGGTTTCCCTGGCGGTGTTTCCTCGGAGAGCTCTAACCTCGACCCATTTGGTGGCAAAGATGGTAGCCACCAAAATGTATTGACAGGCTGTATGTCGGGTCTTCTTGACGGGGCCTATGAAGTCGAGTCCCCATTTCATAAAAGGTTCCGCGGGTAGTTGGGTGATGAGCTTGGAGGAGACTGTCTTGGGAAGGCCTCCTATCATTTGGCATTCATGACACGACTGGCAGTACTGCACAGCGACTTGGTGTAGAGTCGGCCACCACTAGCCTGCGTCTAGTATTTTTCGTACAGTGATGTCATGAGAAAAATGTCCTCCAGCGTTGCCTTTGTGTAATTCTTGGAGGATTGTTGTAGGGCAGGCTGCTGGAGAGATATTGTCGGAGCTGGTGGTCCTTGCCGATTCGGGACAGTTGGCCGTTGAGTACTTGGTACGGGATGGCTTTGTGAGCTATTCGCTTGCGAGCCTCCTTTTTCATGTGGGCTGGAAAGGTCCCGGTAGTCAAGTAGTCGACTATCGGGTCTAGCTAGTCGGGTTCGGTGGAATAGAGTTGCCCGTCGACCGTTTGGTCAGGTATGCCTATGGCTGGCTCGGCCCCTTCATTTCTTGATAATGCGTAGGCTACTCCATGCGTTTTTCCTTGTCTATAAACCACAGTGAAGTCGAATTCAAGAAAAAGTAGTAGCCAGCGTGCCAGTCGACCCGATACCTGGGGTTTGTTAATCAAGTACGGGAGCACTAGGTGGTCGACATAGAAGACAAACTTATTACATAGGAGGTAATGACGGAATTTGTTGATGGCGTACACCATTGCGAGGGCTTCCTTCTCAGTTGTTGTATATTTCTTCTCTGCTTTGTTGAGTAGTCGGGATGCGTAGGTTGTCGGTTGGTCGATGCTACTAGTCGGGTTCTGTGCTAGCATCGCCTCGACTGCTATGTAGGATGCGTCTGTATGTATGTGGAAGTCAAGGGACTAGTCGACTCCGATTAGGATAGGTGCAATCTGGTATCGATCCTTGATGATCTGATATGCTATCGCGCAAGCCTGTGTCCAGTGGAATGGTTCACCTTCCTGGTCAGCTTGGTGATGGGTTCGATGATGGCTGCATAATTTTTGATAAAGCATTGGTTGAACTGGGCCACTCTGTTGTACGTCTGAATGGCTTTCACGTCTTTTGGGGTTGGCATGTCGACTAGGGCCTGGATCTTCTTTGGATCTGGAAACTTGCCTTCCCGCCCTACAATGTAGCCCAAAATTACACCAGAAGGGACATAGAAGATACACTTTTCTGGGCTGAGGCTTACCGTGTACAGTCGACATCGGTCGAAGACTAGTCTGAGCTGTGGTAGGTGGGTGTCGATGTCGCTGTAGACACTGAAATCGTCGAGGAATAGCTTCATGAAGTCGCCTAGGTACTCTTTGAAGATCTGGTTGACGATGCGCTGGTAGGTAGGCGGAGCGTTCTTCAATCCAAATAGCATCACGTCCCATACATACAGGCCCCACTCCGTGATGAAAGTTGTTTTGGAGCGGTCGGTCGGGTCGATCAGTACCTGGTAGTAGCCTAAGAAGCAGTGGATGAAGGAGTAGGCTTCATAGCCTATGATTGCATCGGGTACCTCGTCCGTGAACGGAAGGGGGTACGGGTCTTTCTTGGTTGCTGCATTAAGTCGATGGAAATTCATGCATATCCGTAGTTTCCCATTCTTTTTGGGAACCACGACTATTGGTGATAGCCAAGTAGCCTGGTCGATTGGCGCAATGAACCCCGCCTTTAAGAGCCGCCCCAAGTCGTCCTTCACGGCTTGTACATAGTTTGGGTTCATGCGGTAGCGCGCCTGGTGACTAGGCGAGATGGTCGGGTCGAGCTCGATCCGATAAGTCGCTATGTGTTCCAGTATGCCTCGCAGATCTTCGTAAGAGAAGGCAAAGATATCTATGAACTCCTTGAATAGGGATTCGGCACTTGCTCTGAGACTAGGGCTCAGATTCGCGTTAAGCTTCAACATCTTGGGGTCGGTAGAGGAACCGACGTTGATATGGTCGAGTCGATCCTCTTCATTGTGATTTCAATGGGCAATGTCCATGAATCTCAGCTTGTCTTGTATTGGTGTCTCGTCCACCAACATTGTTCTCGGTGTATGCTGAATACCCTGGTGTATAGTGGTACTAGCCGTCGTAGTCGATTCTGTCCTAGTCTGGTCAACTGTCGACTCCGAGGCTAGGAGGTTCCAGTCGATTGTGCCCACTGTATGGAGGGTCGGATCGGAGGCCATCAAGATTTCCTCCTCCTCATCGGTGATTCCTTCCGCAAAGTTGTAACATACTAGCGCATCTAGTGTAACCGCCTCATACCCTAACTGTCGATTTATCTTGATGGTCTTCACAGTGCCGTTGACCATAATCTGCACCTTGTTGTTGCCCCAGTCGTGTATGACTTTGGCGTGTCGAAGCCAGGGTCGACCCAGTAACAACCGGTAGTCTGACTTGACTGTGGAGCAGTAGTCAGACTTAACTGTCGAGCAGTCGATGACTATAAGAGTGACTATGTAGGGATCCCATGGATATGAATTTTGACATCCCTTATCAATCCTTTCGGCCGTGCTATGGTGCCGTTTTCCATCTTCAAGTTGAATGGTGCGGGCGAGGGCTTGGACATTCCCAGGCGTCGGCGTTCGTCTTTGGTGATCACATTGACGCCGGATCGGCCATCGATCAGAATGTTGTCTACGATGTTTCTGTTGACTGAGACTGTAATGACCGGCACGTGTTTGTCGATGACAACTGGAGCGGCGATTGTCACCTCCTCCGTAGTCAAGTAGGATGACTCTGGAGTCGACCCTGGGTCTAGATGAGTCAGTCGATCCCAAACAAGTGTAGTGAGGGTTGGTGATAACTGTAGTAAGTGGCGGATGGACACCTGCAATTTGCAGTCTTGCAGTTGATCGAGGATCTGCTACTGGACGGTGCCAAATGCGATGTTGCCCAGGTCAACTGTGGCCAAAGTTGGTTGGTCTAGGTCGTCTCGAGGGGTGATCGTTTGTTGCGGTGATGCATCCGCGTCCCAGTCCAGTGAGGGTGAGTCCTTAATCGACTTTGGGTCTTTAGTGGAAGTCGTTGTTTCCAACTCGGCTTGGAGTTGACGAACTTCCTGCATCATTTGATCACGTAGTAGTTATTGGGTAGTCCAGTCGGTCGTCTCCGTGGTCTCGTCAGGAGTCGACTGCTCGGGGGTCAACTGGCATCTGGTAATCGCTGAGACCGTCAGGACACCGACTCTAGTGTTCGGGTGTACTTCACTGACTACTGACGACGTATTGGGCTTGTTTTTGATTTGTTGATTAAGGAATATGACGACCTTTGGATCCTTCAGCAGGAGACTGTACATGTGTGTCGGATGGTCCAAGGTCTTGCAAAGAGAACAAGGGAATATCCGTCGTGGTGTGCCATCCCGGGGCGGTCGACCCTTTGATTCGGATGTAGTCGACACTGGTGTGGCTCTTGCTACCGGGACTGTCGTATTAGCCGTTGCACGCCTTTTTCCAATCTCGCTCTCTGGGTTGAGCTTGCAATCGCGTTCGAGATGGCTTGGCTTTTTTCATCCGTTGCAAAATGCTCGTTTGGTAGTCTCGGCTTGCTCGGTAGAGGTCGAGTCGAATTCCGCTTTCTGCTAGCTTAGCCGATTTCTTGGCTAGTGTCAATCTCGGTAGTTCGACTGTGGCTACCTGCAGATACTTCAACAAACCAGCTCGGAAATTGCTTAGTTGGAAATTATCAACCGGAAGGACCTCAAACTGGCTGGCTAGTTTCATCTTCCGCTCGTAGTAATCGTCAACCAACTCTTTGGCATCCTGTTTCATACTACGGAAACATAGGTAAGCCTGGTCGTCATTGTCGATATCCTGGTAGCGGTGTTTGAAGGCATTGAGAATGCCGTGTAAAACTTAGTGTGGGTAGGACGCTCGTTGAGTTGAGAACCTATTATAGTTAGCCGTGTCGACTAGCGAGTTTCCAAATAACGCTATAGTAATAGCCACATCAGTTTCACCATTCAAAGTAAGGGCATTGAGAAATCGATGGACATGAGTAATGGCACACTTACCTTCTTTGTAGGTGGGCATCGCTTCCGGTTTCCGAGCAGTCGTCCGAGTCGGGAGTGTAGCTGCTGGGTAGGAAGGCTGGTGCTGAATCTGGGCTGCACGTACCGAATAGTCCATCAACCGAGGGTTGTATAGTGCACATTGTTCTAGAAGGTGACCATAGGAACCACAAGATGCACACATAGGTATGGTGGGTTGGTACTAGTTGACAGTCGATAGGACTGATGGCTGAGAAGCTACCGGTCGACTGTAAAGGTTTTGTGGTAGAGCCCTGGTATAGGCCTGTGAAAATGATGTTTGGTTGATAGGCTGAATCATAGGAATGCCTATTGCGGGCTGGTTTTGGTAACTAGGTGGTAGGCTAGTCCGAGGCGTGAACACTTTGGGAGTGGTGGTTTGAGCTACCCTCGACTGATCTAGGTTTAGAATATTCAGCTCATGAGTATGAGTGCAAATATTCGAGAGAGTGGGTCGGGTTACAACCTCGTCGACTTGTTGGTTAGATTGATAGATTTGTTGGATCCTATCGACTAGGTCAGTCTCGAAGTCGTCTAGGCCAGTCGGATACTGGTTGTCGGTTCTAGGTGTCCCTGGTCGACTATTCATTTGACCAGGAGAACTGGGTTCCTGGTGAAATGTAGTCAACTGGTCCGGTTGACCTGGTTGAGATTCCGAGTGTAGTTGCTCAGACGCCGGGTTCTGGCTTGATAAGAGACCAACAAGGCGGGAGTCTAATTCGTCCCTACCACGACGTAGTTGATTTATTTCTAACTGTCGTTGATGCGAAATGATAGGAGGGTCGGTAGTGTACCTTACTAGTCTTTGATACGTACAGGAAGGTCGTTCTAGTAAGTCGAGTGGATCATCGAGGACCCTTCGTGGAGAAGACGGGTTAGACATCGTCTGGAACGCCATAGTCGGGCAGGTAAACTGGCTCTTCAGTTTACCTGACTGTGGCTCATCAGTCCGATTGACCCGGTCGACCAGGTCTGACACTACTGTCAGACCAGTCTCCTATATGTACTTTTCCTCTCTTTGAGAGAGGTGTTGCTATACATTTTGTACATCTACTTTACTTGCAGCCTCAGTTGTACTTTTTTCTTGTCTTAAACTTCTGTATGTGTTCTAGTATACTAGTCTACTGTGGCAGGAGTGTTATTTCCTACTCTTGCATTGCTTTAAGTTAGAGTAGTCTGTGAGTTATGCAGGAGTCCATTTACAAGCATATTGGTGTTACTCCTAGTCAATAGGGCATTCTTCTTCATTGAAACTCTCTTACTATTCCACCCAATCTCTATTTACTAGTTTACGGTCGAGTGCTATTGCGAGAAGTAGTCTCATTAACTTTTAAGGTCGGTTCCTAGAAAACCACCTTAACAAACTTGTCGTATGATTTCCATTACTACATGTGTAAATTTGTAATGATAGTTTACTACACTCCAATGTCATTGCAACGTACTTTATGATTTTCAAATCGGATTATATTTTAGTACATAAGCATTGTTCAAAGTTTCTAAAAAATTTCCTACAGAGGGGAATTCGTAAGCATATTAGACCTTACTGTACTGTACAAAGAAGACGACGTAAGTAGTGTTTGCGACGGCCCTCTTGAACACACTAGGAAAATCAACAAATATTTTTAGTGTTGAAGCATTAGAAGGCTACATTCTAAGAACATGTTCGATTCTATATGTGTTCAAAAATTAAAAAATAACTTTGTTATCATGCTCTCAAAATTGATGACTTTTGAAGTTATTTTGGCAAAATTTAGTACCATTCATGTATATGGTCACACTCTCATGGATTAGAAGTACTACTTAGTTGTTGTTCTACCAGTAAATATACAAAGTGTATGTTTTTGTACAAAAATTTAGTGTTCATTGGTAGATGCAAGTGTTTAAAAAACATACATTTAAACGTATCAATTTAACGTGGAACAAATCTTTTATGTAATTTATATATAGTATTTAACACAATTTTAGAAGCACTAACACCATACAATGTGTGTAAACATTGCAAACATACATCTTACACACGCTTTTGATGTCAACCTTCAAAAGTCCAAAAACATAATCTTTTGATAATTCCTTTGTATGTCATTTGTTTATGTTGCACTTGTATATGAAACATGTTGAGACAGCAGGTATTGCAATCATACGAAATGCATACAAAAAAAATATGTAGAACATACACCAATAGTTTGAAAAACAAAACATATCAAAAACCGTAAATTAGGAGCTACCAGGAAGGTCTACTGATCTGAGTTTTACCCAGGTAATTTTCCAAGTTACCCCAGCAGGTAGATTTAGTAAACACTTTTTTATCAATCTGACCTACCTGTCAGATCTGGGTTGTACTGTGGTATTAGAGCATTAGAGCCAAACTCATTGGCACGCCACATTTTCCAAGATACATGATTATTTTCTCTAAAGTACTCTCTTCTACTTCTTTGCCTACCGAATAGCCTTTTTGCTTGTACTTTGCTATCTGATTAGCTCACATACTCCCTGGTTTGTGATTACTGAGGTAGTGTTAAGTATTGTCGTATTGAAATTCCTCTACTTCTCCTCCTCGGTAGCTAACATACCCTTCGGTAGTGATTGCTGAGTAGTTTTTCACAAGGAGGAGCTACCACCATCTCTCCTCCATTCCACTACAATTAACTCCATCTCCATCTCCGATGCCCTCACTCTTGCCGCAGAAAAATGGCAACACTTGCCCCGTCAGTAAACTACGTAGCAAGAGCGACATAATCTTTTCTAAGACTTCTATTTTGCCACTCCAACTTATCCAAGTTATCATGTTGGACTTTGTATATCATTACGTGGGACATTAAGTTTGCAAGCTCTTTGCGATTTTCAAAACTCTCGCAAATGAAAGCACGCTCCAATTTTTTTTTAAATCCTCATTTACTTTTTTTGGAGCCATGTTCTTTGACATAACTTCACCAGCCAAAGACTCCATGGTTGCGATGCAATCTAGAGCAACGTCCTGTTTATACTGCAACTTGTCCTGATGATACATTGCTCCTACACGTTCCTTGTACTTCCACAACCGCGATGAAGTCATTTGCTTCTTACCCTTACCCATGCACTCCGGTGGTGGGACACTTGAAATGCTTTGATTAATGAAGACAAAAAAACCGTCACTCCATACCATTGAATTTGCGTTTGAAGTGTCTTCCTTGAAACCCAACTCAGCAAGTTTTACTTCTAAAAATGTCACTCTTGCACGTAGAGTTGCGACCTCTGCCTCATGTTTTGCGACGAGGTCTCTGGTACATTCACAGTAACACGACCCAAGGAAATTGTAATGAGTGATTAATTTAATGGTTGTTAAGCAATAATCTTATCATATGAATTGATAATGAAATATAGATTAGTAATTACATATAATATATGTCATTATACAACATACTAAAGTTTGACGATGTTTGGGAAGTTATTGGTACTCCAAAACGACTAAAATATGGTTGTGACCAGTCGTTGATAACGACTAAAATGTGCTAAAATATTCAAAATATGTTGCAAAATGTCCTTACATTTTTCTAATATCTACATAAATTGAAGATATTATTTTCTAAGCACTCATCAAGAGTCGTCATAAATGGGCGGGGTTGGGTCGTGTTACTGTGAATGTACTCATTCAAGAGTCGATATAACTCACAGTAGATTTATCATCCGAAATTGCTTTCAACAATTAGATCTATGAAAATAATGTACAAGGAACGTAGATTGTTGATTGCAACCTCACAATAGATTTATCATCCGAAATTGCCTTCAACACGCACAACATCCTCCATTTCATTAGAATGCTGCTCACTTGGGTCCACTTGCCAGAGGCGCTCGTACAATTCCGCTCGTGCCGATCTCGTGGCTAAAATGCACGGTCTACATGCATCCAATCCACATAATGACTCGCTACCAAAGAAGTCCACGGAGTCGGTTGTGCTTCCCATCCCGTTTTCGCAAGAATGTCGGGGTTATTATAAACTTTCCACTAGAACTCTTGAGGCTGACCTCGGGGTGTTCAGTAGACATGTATATATGTATACACGTGCGTGACAATGGTATTTATTCAAGGGTTATTTAATTATCCATTCTTAAATTTTTGTACCGTATTATTATATAATTCGTTAACTTCTTGTTTTTTAAAACACCCTATAATTACTTTTAAATTTTGTGAAGCTCTAATTTAAAGCTAGGTATGTTCATTATAATCATTTGATTTTGCTCTAAAGGGTCCAAGAGCATTCAAAGTACTAAGTCACCAAAATCCAAGGCACAACAAGGTCTTATATTAAGAGTGTTCATAAACATTTTCAAACAACAAAATCAGCCGATGTTCCTCAATCAACTTACACGCACAATTAAACACAACGGTACTGAGTGTCAAAAAAAAAAACAAAAAACACACTAAAAACAGAGCAAGCAAAGAGAATCCATGCAATAATGTAGAAGGCTATAGAGTTAATACTACATCTTGTTTGAAGCAGATAAACACAAGACCAACCAAAACTCCTTTAATTTATCTTGAGAAATTGTTTCTAGCACTTAAAAACACTAGCAAAACCGTTCATAGCAAATGAAAGATGTTATGTTCATCTTGCAAAACAATTTCTAGCTTTTAAAAACACCTAGGATCCTTAATTCCTACGGTATATTTTTATAAATATTTTTAAAATATGCGTTGTTTATATAAAGCCTATATTTTTTATAATACACATTTTATCATATATACTCATCTATGTTACTTCTAAGAAAATTCTAAGTTTTTCCTTTTGTAGATATAAATTACCCTATATTTTCCCGCACGTTGTTTTCTAATATTATCGTAGTAAACTCCCCGAGAGGCTGACCTTTAGGTTTACTTTTCTGTGGTTCGTTGCTCTCAACCTCCTCAAAGAATTTGGTTCTAGACCGTCGCCGATTAACACCCTCCGCCATCCTCAGACTTGATTGAAGTACCAAATTCCTGTCGCTTTTAAATTCCCTAATAACCTATCCCTATTTAAAGAACCTAACACTTCAAATTAGTGCAAATAGTATTAGAAAATCATCAAACAATACTTCAAAATAGTGCTTAATCTAACGTTTAGTTCAAAGTTTAGAATCAAGTCACAAGTAACAAGTCAACAGTAATATAAATATGATTTTGAACCTCTGAGATAAAGAATTTTAATGAAATTCTCTGTCTTAGAGGCCATTTCTCCTCCCATAAGAACTTGGCGGCGGTTCTGGTAAAGCACACGTGAAAATGTGCCAAAAAACATGTACATGCTTGAAAAAATGAACCACGTGGTCTACCTTATATATGATCATCACCCCTCTCCGACTGCCCCCTCCCGCCTGCCTTGAACCGACGGCCCATATCCCACTGCCAAAACCGGTTGCTATCATCCAACCGCTCAATCCGACTGCCTTGTACCAACGCGCCTCCTCTGATTGCCCTCATCTAACGGCCTAGATCCGAGTGCTCTACCCGACTGCCCTCATCCGACGGTTGGATCCGACTGTCCCATCCAGACCGCCAGGCCCGAGTTCGAGCATCCAACAGCCTAGGATTGATCGACCATGGACTGCCTTGATCCGACCGCTCGAACCTACTACCCTCCCTCGTTGGCCTCTATCCGATGGTCCCCTACAACTGCCATGACCTGACTTTCTTGCCCACTGCCATCGACTAACTCATTTTGAAAATTCAAGGTTTAGAATGCACAAAGGTAAACACAAATTTTTAACTTGTAAACGTCCCTGGAATTGACAATTTTCGAAAAAAACTTCATTTAATACTATTTAGCAGAATACTTTGAATTTGATATGCAAAAGAAAGTTTGCAATTTTATCCAAATAAAAAATACATGACACTTGCTGTAATTAGATTAGAGATACTACTATAAGCGTACTGATTTCAAAAAATGTTGAGGTTGTATAATTTCTTGAGTTGCAGCACTTTTACTTTAAAACATATGAAATATTTGAATGAAGCATTACAACATGAAAACAGTTTTACAAAACTTCACAAATCATCCCTTTTAGAATAGAATCTTAGAACAATGCATAATGCCAACTTCCTATAAACTATATAGAAGAAACTCCACGCTAGGAAAATCAATGACATATGAAAATATTGTGTGTGAGACTCCATTCCATTCAAACTTCCAAATGCTATAAAATATAGATATCTATTATCTTGTCCCATTGATTCAAATGTCCCATTGTATATGAACTCATATAAAGCTAAGGCGTACAATATAAAACACAAAATGTCCAAAAAATACTATAATAAGTCTATAAATATATAGATCTATACATTATGCACGCAACATTTAGAATGTCTTTGGATACCCCATTGCATCCTAAACCTCATCCCAGATATTCGGATCATTGACATCTTCAGAGTTTGAATCATCAACATCGTTATCTAGGGCGGGTTCCTCCACCAAGTCGGGGTTCTCGCCAAACCAATGAGGCATGGGTTGCAAGGGAATTTCTATAGGCCATCTATTCAAGTACCAACTCCGGGGACTCGATGGGAGGGAGGATCAATCCACCTCCACGTTGAACACATTCTCCGCGTACACCATCGCAGCTATCACCAACCGAACGTTGTGTTTGAGTTGTACGATCATCGGAAATCGCCTTTAGCACGCACAACATCCTCCATTTCATTGGGATATTGCTCATTTGAGTCCACTTTCCAACCGCTTTGTAACAATTTTGCTCGTGCCGATCTGTTGGCCAAAAAGCACGGTATGCGTGTACCCACCCTATGTATCAAGTGACTATCAAAGCTGTCCATAGAGTTGGTTCCAATTCCCATCCCCGTCTAGCAAGAATGTTGGGATTGTCGTATATATCCCATTCTAGCTTTTGTAGTTGACCTTTACGTTTTGTCTTCTTCGAATGCTTGATTTGACCTTGATAATATCCTCTAGACATCTTTATAATTCACTACAATATAGAGTCCTTGCGACTAGTTAGAGAATTTTCTAGTCAACTAGATATAATTCTAAAACCAACACTTTCAAAAATTCCAATTACGATGGAAAAGAATACCAGTGCATTCAATATACTACTTGATCCGAAGTCCACTAAAAGGTTTAGTAATAAGTAATGTGTTATAAAACCTGCAATTGACAACTTGAATGAACTTCCCGCACCACAAGCCACTTCTTCACCCCCCCCCCCGAAGCGCTTTGCAATGGTTGCTATACAACACACCTGCAAATGTGCTCTAGTGATGTCAAAAATATGATAAATGAGGCAATTTTCCCTTTGTATATATCAGGCCACAGGCTCCATCCTCCAACTGCCTCTAGACCGATAGCCCTCATTTAACGACCATGGATTGTCAACCAACCCAAAAGCCTCGATGTAACGATCCTTGTTTACCACAGCCGACCGGAGTGCTCCTAAACCGACGACTCCATTCGTCTACAACACCTGACTGCCTCAATCGACTACTCCATCCATCTGCCCCACCCGACTACTCTATCCATCTGCCCCACTTGACTGCTCTATCCATCTGCTCCTGCTCGACTGCACCAAAGACTGCCTCGGCCGACTATCCCACCCCACTACCCTTCCGTGCATAGCACTTGGAAATCTTAAGATCACATCAGAGTTAACCAAAAAGTCAGCAGAATGAAAAAAAGTGACAGCGAACTCGTGTTGGATACCCTTTGAATTGATAATAAAATATCAACAGACCAATAACTACTTCATCATGAGTTTGGATACAACTTCAAGCACGACATTGTCAAATCTACACCACTTCTTATTTACTCTGCGAATAATACTTTTAATGTGTACTATATATATATATATATATATATATATATATTTATATATACAAAAGATAAAAAAAACCAGATCACTTCAAGTGGCACAAGAATAATTCCTGGACATCCATTCAAAATTGAAAAGAACAATATTCTTCTTTAAAAAAAAACGTAATTTTCCACTGAGTTCCCTCACTCTATATCTCCACCCATGCCACCTTCACCGTTAAGTGTACAAACCTCATTTATCCACTCAAACTTCTTCAATTTGTCAATCCATGGGACCAGTATTTATGAAATTAGGACTATATTTGGACTCTAATGTAAATTGTATTTAATTCACATACTACATTTGTGTAATAAAACTTGATGGTGTAGGGTTCAAGGATTTTGGGGATTGAACATGGAAAATTAAAACATGAAAACAGACTTAACAAATCAATGAGGTAAGAGAATAGAAGGTTCAGGGGCATAAAGAATACCACGGATGTCAAGAATCAAGAGCAGTGGCCCGTTTAGTCTCACTACAGACATCATAACAAAAGTAGTACAAAATGAGGAAAGCACATCAAAGTTCTTCTAAATCATTAATAGTATTACAATTACTAGTGGACCCTGAGCAAGAGCTAGATGCAGAGAGTAGTGGTGAACTAAAACCATTACATTTAGACCTCAACATCAAAATATACTAGTACGTCTGAGTTCAACACTTTAGGCTTTGGAACGTGATCTCTAGTACCCTGACATGCAAGAGCATATGCAACTGGTTTAATGAAGACAAGGAACAGAAATGGTTTGGAAGGGCTCTTCAAAAACTCTAGTGTTGCAAAAAATAGCCTAAAGGATTTCAGTTTTATGCAAAAGAAGAGCTTGTAGAGTGGACAAAAGTTAAAAAGAATAATGTTTTTTTATTGTTTTAAAAACGTGCTTTTTAACCCTTAACTTCCGAGTCGACCCAAAATGGGTCGCTCTATTTTTAGAACTGAAAATATCTTGAGGAAGGAGTGCCCGAATGATTCAAAATTTGGGCCAATTTTGTGTAGAAACGAGTTAGCTATCCAATGGTGTAGTCTAATTTGGAGAAATGCACATTGTCAATTTTACAAAAATCCACAAGTGTTGGGTGGTCACAAAATCAAGGAAGAAAAGTCAACAAAAGAGAGTGACGGGCGAATGACGAGCTGCCACGTATTTTAGTTGGGCAGGGCAGTTTGTGGGTGGGTGTAGCTACTAAAATGCAAATCTTGCACTTGGATTTCAAATTTTTTCCAATATTCTTTTTTCTACTATATGTATTCTTTTGTGTACTTTCAACCTACCGTGTCTGATTTTGCAATGGAAGATCAGATTTGTAGGAAGTTGTAAGATTTCACTGAAAGTCACAAGTGAACTAGTAAAAAGTGGATGTCATGTCAAGGCCTCTTTCTCACTCATTTTTTATCCTAAATAAACAAAACTTGTTGTCATGCGTAGGAAACTTGATTATCTTCAGAATTCCAAATTGCACAAACTTTCTAAAATAGTATATGGCCAAGAGAGTCGGTCAAAGCTCATTTTCAGCAGTGAGAAAACAGTGAATTTCTTGAAGTACCCTTCACTTTTGTGTCCCATCCAAACAACCTATAACTTGGATTGACACCAAACTTTGTAAAGATGAAGGTGACTTGCATATCTACAAGATCTTACAGTTGATTTTGTAACGAATTGAGCTACATAAGTCTGAACAACATGTATCTCTAACCAAAAAAATTAGAGTCCAAATCGCGCTCAAAATGGTTCAGGAAGTTAAGGGTTAAAGACTCGAATATTTTGTGGAATATTCAAGATTCTTGTTAATAATAGTATATTTTTTTGACCCATTATCATAGACATAAGGGCCGCAAAACACAATCACTTTATTTTTGGTGGAAAAGAAGAGTATGCGGTAGACGAAAGAGAAGAGGTAGAGGATTAGGACAACACGGTTGACAAGGAAGAGGATGTCAATGAGGCAGTGGATTTATGGAAGTTGTCATTTTGTGAGAGCATGCGAGGGTTATCACCACATCCTTTGCCGTTGAGTGAACGGATGAAAGACCAAACTTTAGCTATGAAGATTTACTTTGACCCAATCCAGTAAGCCCGCCTAGATCAAGTGAGGAACATGCAGCAAGAGCTTCAAGGAGTTGGGCACGTCGGACGCATAGTTAAAGGATGAAAAGTCTAGAGTTGAACGGTGTGAAAGACATGTAAGAATTAGTGTACTGGAATAATTGGAAATGAATAAAGATCATTGAATATGGTTTGTGCTTTTCGTAGAATGGAAAAGTACATATTTGTATTTCCTTGAGTGATAGAGCAAGTACACACGTGGTCAACAAACGACCACCTCTATTAAAGACAAAGTATTCCTAGGCCCAGAACAAGTCTAGATGGTAGAATGTGTCAAAAGGCCACCTTCTAGGATGAGCTTGACCTTGTTAAAACTAAAGGTTGAGGCGTGTATGAATATGTTAATTTTGGGATCTAAGTTAGAAACCTTGACAAATATGTAGTACAAGTGCTTACAATTTAGATAGGAATTGCGCCTGCTCCCAAACTTGATAATCATATCTTTAAAGGCCGCGCAAGTACACTCCCGGTGTGAACTCACCGTCATTTGGTAAACGGCATCTGTAGGAGGAGGTTTAGACCGCAACAAGATAACACAACCGAAACCTGGGTGGCGGATCATGGTCAACTTCAAAATGGTTCTATGCATAGCTCGAGCTGATTCAACATTCTGCATGCATTTTGTCGAGGGCCTAGTGCCAGAGCGTCGAGTAGCCTTGGATTTCTTTGTGGGAGGAATGTAGTTGGAGTTGTCGGGAATTCAAACCCTTAATAAGTCGAGTGGGAGAGCAGAGTTCTTGAAGAATCAAGTCGAAGTGACGCGCTCCTTAGAAAGGAGTTGGAATCATGCATTCTCAAGGGCCACGATCTCCGTGCAAGTGAGTTTAGTACCAAGCATGACAAGCCACACGGGAGGAATTGGAGGCTTGCCTTGGATGTCTAAAATGGGTTGACCCACTTGCAACGGAAGCCCTTCATACAATGCTCGATGTTGTCTGAGCAGAAGAAGAACTTCATAGGTTTCTACTTTTGCATTGTATAAAAATCCCAAACTCCAGAGTAGGCCGGGCAAGCAACACTCCGATTGTTAATGAGGAGCTTCAGAGTGCTTTTCTTCTTAGTACCCGTATGCATGTTCCACAAGACTTGCCAGAATTGTAAGCGACACGGGCTATATGCCAAACCAACTCGTCAACCTTAGTTTTTAAAACGGCCATGACTCGACGGAAATCAAGTCGGGACAATGGAGGCGCTTGAACTTTCTACACGTCTGGAGAAGACATTTCAACAATTGTAGGTAGAACTACGGGATTTGATCTAGAGAGTCTCTTACCACTACATGGGCGATAGAAGCTGACAGTGTCGGGCGGTGTCGGGGAGTGTTTCATCATCTGCACCAATGGGGGTATCGGGCCTATGCCTCTACGATCCAAACACCTCGACACCCTCGAGGTGTGAATTGCTAGTGTAGAACTCCTTGCCTTCGGGCATGTTCAAGAAGACGTTTTGGAGCACAACAAAATCACCGTTGCGCTTGGCACGTCGTTGAACCCCTGGAAGTTTCAATTACTCATTGCACTAGTAGATAATATATCCGAAAAACAGCAGCCAAAATCGACTGCAATTCTTTTGTCCACCCTTATTTGGAGTCACTTAGCGACTACAGATTTTTCTTTTTTGATTTACCACTACTAGAAAGTGTCGTCCAGATGAACAGAAAACCAACAAAAGTTTGTTGGTTTGTGCAGTGCATCGACCAGTTTCATTGATTTCTTATATTTTTGTTGCGGATGCCAAAACCGTTGCCGGGTTTTTGTTGGTTTATGCAGTATACTTTTCTAATTTAACATTTTTCAAAGTCAACCACCTGATGTGCTTATGTAGCACACACAATTATTTTTATAGAGTTCATGGGCATATTATTGAACGCATCATAATGTAGTGTGTAAAGTTTATATCATCCACGTGTTAGCACTTATTGTGCCCAATTTCAAGTGACTGTACATAGATAGTTTTAGCACACGGCAGCCTTTTGTCACATAACTTGAATAATTATCATGTGGATTAAAAACCCTAAAAACTTGAAAACAAGTTCAATTGGGTTTGAGCTTAACTAACAAAATGAAGCTTGCCAAGTCTAGTCTCTACTCTACTTTGAAGGTTTGGAAAAATCTGAAAATTAAGTGTTTAATTATAGTTACAAGTTCGATAGGTATTACTGAAGTGTTGCTAAATTTCTAAATTTAGATACACAGATGATTGTCATCAACTAAACTTTTCTTCATTGTAATTTGCACCTTAGGTAAGAAAATCGGAATTTTCTAATACATTTTGTAATTGATATAGATTTTCTTTACAATCACTCTATAAAACCATAGCAATTTCAATTCTTCATCAAAATTTATGAATAATTCATGATTTGTAGTGGACATGTGACTTCATCTTCTAAAAATATAAGTTTGAATTTTGGTATTATATTTAGTAGCAAAATTGAGTGTGATAGACATATCATAATTCCGTAGTCATGGGCACAACCTCCAGGGGATAAGACATGCACTATACTTGGAATAGATGAATCAATATTTTGAGGTTTTTCCTCTTTTAAAAATAAGGAATTAAGAAGCTTTTATATCAATTTTTATTTTATTTTGATAACTATTTGAATAAGTACAAATTTTCAAAGTGGAAGACGTAGGTTGACCAAAAACCGATCATAAACTTTAATGTACAAATAAGATACATCTTCCCTTTCAAAATCTAAAAATTATGTAGGAATCTAGGGTGGTTAATTTTGTGTACATGCTTGGAAATGGATGTCTCTACCTTAACTCTGGTGGGTTGAATTGGGACATTAAAGGGTTATAATCTGCTAGTTTAGGGGATCCAATAGAAAGGCCATAACAGATACGGAGCCCTATCCCGTCCTCTGAATGCTCCACCGTTCATCTTCCATCTCTTCCTCTCTTACAGTCTTGCCTTACTCACTCTTCCTCACGAAATGAACACATTTGAACAAAGGCGACAAGGCGTGCTGTAGCCATCAAGCCCCGAGCTAAATGGGTTGCGCAGGCCGTTGCCGCTGGTCTTTCCCACACTCTATCTTTTTTACCTAAGGTTGTGTAATCTTGCTTTGCAGAAATCCGCGTGATAGAAGAAGTTTTTAGTTTAGTCCATTGGTTTTGAAGCCCAGGGAGTGCACTCTTCAAGTACTGTAATTATACACGTGCGTGCACAACAAGGGTATTATTTAGAACAAGCATGTACAAAATATACTTATGGGAGACCTATTTCAATTGAACGGAAAATAGATATACATGGGGCTTGGAGTTTAATTCCACGTTTTTAG
This sequence comes from Pohlia nutans, assembly GCA_022496805.1. Taxonomy (NCBI): domain Eukaryota; kingdom Viridiplantae; phylum Streptophyta; class Bryopsida; order Bryales; family Mniaceae; genus Pohlia; species Pohlia nutans. Next base: position 2,013,030 of record CM040106.1, on the reverse strand, counting down.
CCCATGTGTACATATGGAAATGTATTTTGAGGCTATGAGATTTGTACATGTATTGCTTGATTTTAGCCAAATAGAAAATGTATACAGGGGTGTTTTAATAAGGGACATGCACACACTTGATTCGTGGCTTTATTGAATAGTGCACTCCCTGAGTTTTGAAGTAATGGAAGGATCAGCATCCATCTCTGAATTCCAGTACTCGTGAGCATTTTTTCTGTTTTAAAGTTGTAGTATTTATTGTCGAGTGTGTTGCGCAGTTGATGTTTCTTGTTCATCTAACGTTAACACTTTGCAGTGCACAATGCTGGTGAGTAAATGTTAGAGTTCTTATTGTGGGAGTAATGGTGCAGAAACAAAGGAAGCTGTAGCAACCCTTGCTAGATAGGAAGCTGAACTAGACCTCGTTGACACGGCCCAAGATTTTGAATGGGATGCTGCACTAAGCAATGGTTAACGCATCCTAACCGTCCTTGGGCTCTCCATCAATGATATTGGCCCATGAAGTCTTCTGAAGGCTTGTCTCAAGCAAAGCTGCATCTTGCGCGGTGTTTTTGTCTTTGGCAAAGCCGCTGAATGCACGCACGGCAATGCATTTCTCGTCCTAATTCTCCACAGCTAGGTTGGAGTCCAGGGAGGCATTAGTGGCCTGTTTTGAAACTGGACAGGCACCTAAAATTAGACGGCAAATGCAAAGGAGCAGAAGGGCCCCGCAACAGAAAAGCCTAAGGAAAATTACAAAACAAAACAATGAGTGTAGAGCTCAGAAGCCCAAATAAACCTCACCCAAAACATAAGTAAATTTAGGCACTATAGTAAATGCAATAATAAATATTTTAACAGATGAGTAATTAAAAATTATGGATGCATGAAAAGATACGTATTGAATTCATACGCAATATGTAATAAAATTACCAAATGGTCGGTATAATTTACAGTTCAATATATGCCATTTTACATTACACGTCAGCACATCCAAATGACGTGGCAAATAAATTGATGACCCCTAACGATTGTGTACGACCAAATCAATAGTACTAGACAAACAAATCAATGTTGACACTTGTCCAAATCAACGCGACCGAAACAACAGCTGAGACCAACGCTTTCTTGTTGATTTTCTATTGATCTTGACACAAAATTTCTAGTAGTGTACGATTCTGATTTAAATCATTTAGGGGCGTGTAATATACCGTTGGAAATGTATTTTTAAGACCTTTCTAACAAAAAATTACACACCCTGAAATTCCTAAAATTGCAATCGCAAATACAAAAAATAAAACCCATAGTGGCCAACCCCACGGATCCGTGGGGTTAGCCACCATGGAGTTTTTTGCAACAGAAAATTCTGACAATGGCCGATCCTGCGGATCCGTGGAGTGAGCTTCTATGGAGTTTTATGCAACATAAAACCCAAGCTGGCCAACCCCACAAATCCATGAGATTAGGCACTAATGAGCTTTTTGCTACACAAAATCCAAAGTGGCCATCTCCACAGATCCGTGGGGTCAGCCACCAAGGAATTTTTGCAATACAAAACCCACACTAGCCAGCGCCACGGATGCGTGGAGTTAGCTACCATGGAGTTTTTTGCAACACAAAACTCACTCGTCCTATTGATTTGTTCAATTTTTCATCATTTTGCATCACTTTTCACAATTTTTTACCATTTTTCATCATTTTATGTCAAAATCTAGTCTATTTAATTATCACTAGTTGGTAATGTATACATGATTGTCAATAGAATTAGACTTATAGGGCTTCAGTTGTTAAAATTTGTAATGTTTTTCTTTGTCTAAATTTTTGGTCTCGTACCTCCTTTCTGGCCTTCTTAGACACAAAAGCCAACCTCGCGGATCCGTGGGATTAGTTTCAATGCACTTTTGGCCTTCTTTTTAAATGTTTTTTGGTCCCCTTTTTTAACAATTTCACTTTAGAGCTTTATGTTTGAATTGAATGATTAGGTTATTTGTTTTGTTTTCTAGTTTTTGATTGTACATAGACTCATTAGAAGTGCAGGAGCTTGAACTTGTTTGCTTTGTTTCATTTGTCTTTTGACTGAAAACTGGTGAAATAGATCTGTGTTGGCCCTGCTGTCTTGATGGTGTTTGTTGGTTTTAAATGCTTCCTACACATTGAAACTACTTTGTATACATATCTATGTTGAGGAATTTGAGTATTTGAGAGTGTTTCATAGTATTGGTAATGTTTTTCTTTGTCTAAATTTTTGGTCTGGTACCTCGATTCTGGCCTTCCTAGACACAAAAGCCAACCCCGCGGATCTGTGGGATTAGGCACTTGAGTTTTTTTGGCTCTTTTTTTTTCTTTTACTTTCAAATTTTTGTTTGTATACACATCTACCCATTTCCTTGGCCTTCATTCGCAAGAGGAAGGTTCTTGCTGCGGCTACTAGTACCACTTCTTTCAAAGCTACCTCCACTTACACTCTTATAAAGAATGTGTACATGGGGGACCTCATGCATGGTGCAATTCAACTCAAATAAAACCCACCACAAGGCTTTCCTTTGGATTGAAGAGTTCTTCGTCAAGGTAAGAGTTCACACTTTTCTCGTTCTTTTGTTTTTTTTCTTCTTTGCTTGACAATTGTTTTTTGCTTTCTAGATCGGAGGCGGCCGCTCTCGCTCCAACACAAGGAAGCCCAAATCTTACTTTTGCATCAACATCATCCTTACAAATGTTTTAGAGAACCTCCTAGTGCTCGCCATCTTTAGCTCCCCCTTGGACATCCTTGTATGGAACCACCGTGGTAAGTTTTACATGAATGATCTCTTCACATTTGCTGAAGATCATCTCCACAACAACGGTGTCCTTGTGATCATACACAGAGATAACTCCAAGGTGTTGAAGCCACAAGGAGCTTCAAAATTGGTGCAAGGAGGATAAATGGAGTGTGGCAAGGGATTGGTGGAATATCAACGATCTTCACCTAACCTCCGATCAAGATTCTAAGATGTCTGTAAGTTTTTTCCTCTTCTTCATCTATCATTAGAGGATATTTGAGCTCTAAAGAGGGCCCTTAAGGATTGACAAAGAACCCCATTTTATTGATTTAGGTTTAGCCTAGGTGAGTACCAATGGATCTGTCTCTATTTTGTATCAAAGACTAAACTAGAGGACAATGAGTCCTACGCTAAAGAATGGTTTTATATTCATTTTATATCAAGAAGTGTGAGAAGTAGGTACCCTCATCTAATTTCATGCTCATCACCACAGGGGTCCTTTTTCCTAATACCAGGGTCTTAGATCCTTTCTCCAATATTGTAAATTTGAACATAGTTACTCTTCTGAGACACCTAGATAGAGGGATGACCTAACCAATCACCAAAAATTGAACTAGTTGAGTTTGCCATTGTACCCAAATTATAATATTTACAAGAACAAACATATCTGTCCAAGACTGCATCACATCAACAATTTCAAGACCACTTTTAACGTCACCATTAACGTACTCTAGCAAGAACTTACGTATCGTACATGAGGTTCTATTATAAATTAATTTCTATTATAAATTGATATCCAGTACTAGGGTCCTAGGGTCGTTTCTCCAACATTATAATACACTCCCCTACTTCCCCACACTTATTCACCTACCATGTACCATACCACTGAGTACCATATCACAAAGTACATGGGTTGAAATAGGAGAAATGTTCCCGTCCTCCACATGTGAAGTATCAATTTATTTCAAAACCAAGGTAGTTCACAAAAGTTCCTTAGAGGCCCCTTGTTGGGCTCAAATTCTCTCAAATGTTCACTTCAAGTTTCAATCTCTTCTCTTTGTCACTAAGTATGTGGTTTTTTTGTACACAAAGCATTTATTTTTTGACAAAGCATTGTTGTCTATCAAGGTGTTTGTGCCCCTTGGCACCTCTCTCACCGTGTACGAGGCCACGGAGTTCTCCGAATTGGATTTGTCAAATGAGAAGAATTTCTTCCTTCACAACTTCACGGATGAGGATACCCAACTCCTCAAAGATGGAAGAGAGGCATGGAAAGGGGCTCTGGAGAAGCACAAGGAATTTTTGAGCATCATCATCCACACTTTCACTCGAAGGCACGACATTGTCTTAGACTGGCACGCATCCACAGGTTTCTCCCATACCTTGTTTGCATTGTTTTTGTTCTTCATTGCTTGCACTTCTCATGGTTTTGATTTGTTAACATTCAATTTTTTTCATCTAGGTGCTTTGATTAGTGTGTGTCCTGAGGATGAACGCCACATCGTGGCATTGGAGGCAGACACGGAGATCTTTGAGGCATCCTTCGCCCCATGCGGGATCTAGTGCCTCCACTTGAGCCTACTTGTGCCTACCTTGACGACTTCAATTGTGAGGATTATTTGAAGCTTATACGAAGCCAGAGGCACTGTAAGTAAGTTGGTTTTTTCATTTCGCACATTGAACATTGTTCATCTTATTTTTTTCTCCTTCTTTGCTAATTCTTTTGCTTTGAATTATGTTATTGTGTCTAGAGTTCCACGGATGAGCCTATCCGTGTTCTCCATCTAAGCTTGTTTAGAAGCCCTCCGAGGGGATTTGTATTGCCACCATATGCTGCTAAATTTGCCCATCAGCAAGTGGTTGCGATTTCCCCACCTCGTTACAATTCTGACAAATTTGATAGGTGGGTGTATAGACTTTTGGACATAGAGGTTAAGCTAGGCAAAAAGTGAACTTGATAGGAATCCTAGCCATTGATTAGGCCTCTTGATTGTAGAGACTTGAGTTCCTTATGTTTTGGTTTGATTTGAATTTTATATGAGGATTTTGGTGTTGGTTTTATTTACATTATATCCTTATATATTTTGCAATTTTGTTGGATTTTTATGATGACGTCAGCCCTATTTTATTTGTAAACCAAACAAAAAGTAAAATGCATAGTTTTCCATTAGTAATGTTGTGGAAAATCATCAAAAATCCATTACTTTTTTTTGCTAAAAATAACCCAATGTCCACGGTCATAGGCATTTTTCTTACCAAAAAATATTTCTAAAAAAGAAAATCTGCTCTCTCTAAACTCTGCTCTCCGCTCTCCGCTCACACTACTAAATTTCGCGTGTGAAAACTTCAATGGTCTCAACAAAATTGGAGGTGCACTGATGTTTCAATCAAAGTATGACCGCCAGGCTGATTGCTTGGCTTGAGTTAATAATTGTAGTGTCAGTTGGAGGAATCTAAAACAGGTCTGATAATCAGCATCTTGTGGAAATTCCTTACAAACAGTGAGTTCATTATAAGCCACAACATATAGTGAGTTTAGGGTGATTTTCATGTGGGTGTAGTTTTTTTGCTCGGCTTGTATTGCTTTTCACGTTTTGGATATCAGCACATAGCATATACATGTGGTCAAAATATCATGAACAATCCTTAGCACTTTGTTTTTTAAATTTGAGCTCGATTTGAAATGAGAGCTCTTCAAGCCTATGGAGGCACATTGATATGATTATGTTGGCTCTTTTATCCATATGAGATGAGATGACAGCATCACAAAAAGTTGTGACATGAACCAAGTTGAAGGACAATTCTTGACGAAGTCACAATGATGATTTTAATGGTCGACATATCAGAGAGTTTTCTAAATAGGATCTTTTATGTGAATTGAATCGGATTTTTTTTCTAAATTCATCTTTGAACCACGGTTATAGGGCCTGTTTCACTGAAAATAGTCTCTTAAAATACTACGGAGTTACTGCTTAGTGCTCACTCCTCACTTCTCACCGCTCATACAACATCATTTATGGGACGCAATCATCAATTTCTTGGTCATAGAGACGCTAACAGCTAGCGCACACGGTCTATGGCGCGGCCCAAAGGAGATGGACCCATCTTTCTTCTTGAATCTCATCCTCACTGCTACAAACAAGACGCATGTCAACGTTGATGGGGCTACTACAACATGTGCGTGATTGGCTTCACTATATAGCTCTGACTGCTTGTATCGATGGCGCTCTCTAATAATTCCGTTCTCATAACTTGCTTTGATGATGCGCAAGATGCTTGATCCATGCTTGTGTTGCAGCGAGACGACACATTGTTGATTTAGAGGCCGACTCTAATATTTTCATAGGTGTTTTGGAGCTCCTTGTCAATAAAGTCATGGAGTCCAAAGCTCAAGTCATGTTCTTCAGTCCCAATCAACTAGTACTGTCAACTTCCACAAAGAACGAAGAGCTCAAGTTCTAGCCTCGGTTCTAGTATGCGTTGCCCGTCAGGAAGCGCTAGATTCTCCAAGATGCGTAAGTGAGTAATTCTCCTTCACTGCCACTCACTGATTCTTGGCAATTTCAATTTTTATTTTCTTACCTCAATGTTTGATAGCTTTCACGTCGCTTAGTCTTTTGGCCGTTCTATTTATTTGTCAAATTACGCAAAGCGTACTGCTCATCTTCTTGCGATCCATGTAACTCCTATTTTTCCGGAAAGGAGACAATCATTTTGGTCTCATGAAGTGGAGCAATTTATAGACCACTGCGCACAAGATGATGCATGTGTTGACTTCAATTCTCTTACTGTAGAAACATTGGATAGCTGCATGATAAGCCCTTGATTTGCAAGCCTGTGTTTCATATTCTAAGTTAATGAAATCACGTTTTGTATCTTCGCTTCTCAACTTGTCATCCTCCCATGCTTAATGATTTTTTACACTATTCAATTCATTTTTTGTCATTATGAACTGCTACAGCCTAAATTGAGGCTATTACAACATGTACTATAATCTACAAGTTGAGAGGCGGTTCATTTTCCCCTCTGCTATCATTTACTATTCCTTGAGATTGTGTATACCATTTAGATCAAAATTGTAGATTTTCAAATTATAACTTTGTCACAAATGAAACAAGATTGGAAAATGATGTCGTCGGATCCAAACATATAAGTCTGGACAATTATTTTGAATACTATTAAGTACTTGTACTTGAGAAACATCACTCATATGATGTACTTGCACTCATGACGAGCACAACTATATATCACCTGCCCCGCACACTATATCTCACAATTATTTTCTTACTCCCTCTCTCTCAATTTAAACTGTCAAATCCCTTGCTCTCAATTTCCAATTCTCGTTTCCATGGCTGGAATTGTGAAAGAGTCCTTTAATAAGTCGATGTTGACAGTGCTCTCTCATCTGCCCCTGAGTCATGTGGGATTAAACGTAAGAGAGATGTTGCATTTTCCATTTGGTCTTCTTCATTGTTTGCTTTCAAGAGTCTATCACCCAATGTTTTGAAGTACATTTCAAATATTTGGATTGTAGTTCAAACTTGAGTAGAGTCACTGTCGGAGGATGTATTCAATGATAACAATTGTCCTGATGATGATGTTGTTGGTGATTCTTAGCATCTGGCAAATTAGTTCTAGTCTCAAGCTTGATATGAACCCTATTATCTTGTTGAAATCGATTCAAATACAGATTTGGATAACTACAAGCCACTATGGTTGAAAAATGATTAGGAATCTTTGAGCAAGGCCGTTCCATTGTCAATTTTGAAAAACTATTATTACTCTAGAATTGTGTAATTCAAAAACCTACTGCATAGTATGTAATTCTATGAAGTAATGAACTAATTACATAAATATAACCAGCATCATTCCAAGATTTTACGAACCGCAATTTAAAGTAATACATGTAATGCCCAGATGTTCATTTTGTTACCCCTTGCAAAAAATATGACTTGATGTTGACCAGATGTAGCCTATCTTTGTGAGAGAATTGAGACGTAGTGCTCTTGTAATGAGTGTGGGTGAATTGAGACGTTGCGTATTCTTAACCTTATGTATATTTCAAAATTTACGTACATGAGTCCATGGCGTCCCAGTAATGAAATTTGCAGCAAGGCTATCTATCTAGTATATTCCTCATATTTTACTTCTATTCCATTACAATGTCTGCTTGCTAGGATCAAGATCAAATTTGTCGACCGCTACGAGTACCACAGAGTTATTAGGAAGGGGGTATTATACTCAATAGGGTCCAAACCATTTGTGTTTGAGCTTACCAGGGTGGATGCCAACTGGCCCCTTCAGGATACCAAAGTGCCAAATCATCTAATCAGAATTGATGTGTTGATTCGGAAATGTTTGCCCATTGTCTCGAGGGGTGCACTGTACATTATGTTTGAGAATCACGTGCGTTCATGACCCCTTCTAAAAACCCCCTGTATACAAGAGGTTGTATGTCTAAAATACCTTTTTATATAGATGTATTTTGTTTTAAATATACATTTAGTGTAAATATACGTGAATATTTTTAGCTCTAAATGTGTTTATTGTATGTATACGTAATACGATAGTGTTCAAATTAATACCCCTTCTGTGCACTCACGTATACTCGTACATGTTTCGTACAATGCACTCCCCGAGCCCATTGTTCTCAGTTCTTCTGAGAAATGCCTTAAGTATTGATGGCTCGGTAGCATAACTCATCCAAGCGTTCCAAGTCAGCGGTACGAGCTGCTAACACTCGCTTTGGTGTCAAATCTTGTTGCATTGCTTTGGTCGGTAATAGGTACTTGGAAGGCATTAGAGTAATGATGCCATACAATAGTTGGAATGGTGTGTGGCCGGTACCAATCTTGAATGTTGTTCAATAGCCGAATAATACCGTCGGTAGCTGGCGATCATTGTCGGTTTGGTAATTGTTGACAAGGTTTTCGAGAAGTTGGAAAATTACTTTGTTTGTTGATTTGGCCTATCCATTACCGTATGGGTAGTAAGTTGTTGATGTTGTGTGCCGTAGGAAGAAATGCTCCATGAGTCTGTAGATCACTTTGTTGTAGAAGTGGACTCCCTGGTCGCTTACAAAGTGAAGAGGGCAGCCAAATGTGTGTAAGGATGAGTTCATAGAGGAATGTAGCGGTATCTAGAGCCGTATTTTTACGGCCTCCACCCATTTGGTAGCGTAGTTGGTAGCTACAAGAATATACCGATGGCCCGATGGTGTGCGTTTGAGTGGGCCTACAAAATCCACTCACTTCATAAAGGATTCCATCGGTAGGGTGGTTAGTAATTCACATGTGACATCTATCTTCAGGCGGCCAATGCAATGACATTTGTCGCAACTGCGACAAAATTCCATGGTATCCTTGTGCAGTGTAGGCCTCCAATACCCGGCGTCGAGAATCTTCTTGGTTGTGATCTTGGTACAAAAAGGTTTGTCAAAGTTTCCATTTTGGAGTTTGTGCAAAACTAGGGGAATCTGCTCCTCGGTAATGCATTTTTGTGGAGAAAAATCGTTGTTTTCTCTGTACATGAAGCCATCAATTAACCCCTAAACGTCCCATGGGGATAGTTTATACGTTGTCGTATGATTGCAATTTGCTACCAACAGGAAACTGTACATTGGGATCTCAAGAACTCACTAAAACAGCATTGATCTGAATTCCAACTTCTTTTTTGGACTCAAACTCATTAAAAGTGTGGATCCATTTCAAATACAATCAAAATACACCATATTCTACTATCCGCAAAGGCACATTCAAACTTTTAGGAGTTAACTAAGATGTAAGAGCTCGGTAGGCTAACCTTCCTTTGCGCTCAATACTCCAAAAAAAAGGAAATGTCCCATTCTAAAGGTAGTTGTATACTGACGAGAGCCATTCGGGTTAGATATTGAAGAGGTGGGCATCGGTAGTCACATCGGTAATTACGAAGGCAGTTTCGACGGCAGCATTTTGAGATACCGCATCAGCAATGCTTTGAGATTTCCTTGCTTTGTACACCACAGAAAAATCAACCTTGACGAACAATAAAAGCCATCAAACAATGCGGCCAGAAACTCAGGTTTTGTTGACGAGGTAAATCAATGCCACATGGTCGACATAAAAGACAAATTTATTACCAAAGAGGTACCGTAACACCATAGCAGGTTCGTTCCTAAATAATCCCCCCAAAAAAAAACGTAAAAAAACAGAAATTACAGGCAAAGAAAAACGAATAACTCAAATTATATAATGAGAAAAACGAAAAAACAAAAAATCAGGGCCACCAACGCGTTGTCTACACCCTGGCAGCGTGTGCAACTCCCTGTCTCCTTCAACTTCCGGAGCGGAACGCCAAGCAGCCTGCCACCCTCAAGTTTTGGTGCTGAACGCCAAGCAGCCTGGCAGCGTGTTGAGCATGGCAGCGTGTTCCATAAGAACCATTTCCGCCCAGCCATCTATCATTTGCATTCCCCGTCTATCATTCGGAGCAAGGCGGAATTCTTCCTAGCAGTGCCGGAGTTCTTCAGAGCGGGGCTGAGTTCGTAAGAGCAGGGGCGGAGTTCGCAAGAGCGGGGTGGAGTTTGCAAGAGTGGGGCGGCAGTTCGTAAGACCAAGGCGGCAGTTCATCACTGCAAGGCAGCAGTTCGTAAGAGCGAGGCGACGGTTCGTAGAAGAAGGCGAGAGTTTGGGAGAGAAGGCGGCAGTTCATCGCAGCAAGGCCGATCTTCACACCAAGGTTTGAATTTCTGTACTTCACATTCACTTCAGTATTTGCCTGAACTTGCAAGAAATTGACGTCTATTACAGTACAACAACTTTTCTTTGCAATCCATCATCACCCTAGCACTCGTCAATCTTGTTCAAAAGCCTCACAATCCTCCATGTTTGATAAAGTTCGCTCTCTTTCACACGCAGCCGCATTACGAGGAAACCATTACGGTGATTTTCAAGGTTCAGTGCTCACCGGCGGCAGACTTCGAAACCTGGAGTGCTGGAGGCAGAGTTTCAAAGCTTCAAGCAAACCTAGAGTGCTGGAGGCAGAGTTTCTCACCGGAGGCAGAGTTTCAAAGCTTGAAGCTTGAAGCTTGATTTTTCGAAGCTGTTTCGAAGCTTGAAGCTCGACTTTTCGCACTGGACTTTCGAAGCTTGTGTATCGGCGCTGGAGTGCTGGAGTTTTGAAGCTGCCAGCAGAGTCAAAAGGAACCACATCGAAACTTCTACCTGGTAAGTATTCCTATACCTAAGCCCTAATTCTATCCTTGCTGAATGCTTCCAAAAAAATGCTTACAAAACTAAATGCTTCCCAAAAAAAGGAGCTCCTAATTCACATAAAAACGCCAAAAGCTGTAAGATTGAACAATTTGATGCCCAAATCCTGTATTCAAAATTGTGTGTTCAAATCCTGTATTCAAAATTGAGGGTCAAGCATTCAAAATTGTATGTTCCTAGGCTCGTTTCAGGGCTTCTTTCAAAACCTCCACAGTCTATATAACAATGATTGAAACACATCTGTTAAACCAATAGTTTTGATGAACATACCCAAAAGATACAACCGACTGACCATGTGCGGCAACCCAATCAAGAATCAAATAACAAATCAGACTTGTGAGTTACAAATCAAAACTAGAAAAGACCTTATGTTGAATGGTAAAGTTAACCCCTAAAGGACCAAGGATTCATGGTTTTTAAATGACAAATTTAAACGATCATATTGTGGAAAATATAATTCAACTTGGACCAAATTTTATATTTCGAGCATCAGTGAAGAGCATTGCATTTTTTTTTGTCAAAAAACAAACAAATTTGATCAAGAGAGTCTACATAAAACCTACTCAAAACTGCGAAAAAAGACATAAAGCCAGGAAAGATAAACTTACTATCTTCGGTAACTGGTCATGAGCTAAGAGGATTTTTTTGCTGATGGTGATAATTGTTGGAGCAGGACCATGCAAGGGATGACTGCTGGAAAATTTGGGAGTAGAAGCTTGCATCACACAGATCCTGCGTGACCAATCAGGGTTAGATTAGAACAAGCCGATTTGCACTTTCCCACTTGCAGGTTATATGTGTTGTCAAAAACGACATGTTGTAAGTAATTGCATCCTATACATGTTTACAAATTTGACATATTCTAACTAATTGCACCCTAAACATCCTTCAAAGTAAGCAAAAATCACATTCATAAATGCATTTTAGAATCACTTACTTTTAAAAAATCACATTCTTGAATGCATTTAAAAACCACTTACTTCAATAGATTTGTCAAATCTTCCTCCTCGCAAGTTCTCTTATTGTTGCCATCCTGTTTGAGTTGATTGTTTTGGACAATTCAGCCACCCTTGTAAGATTTTCTTCCATCACAGACTGCAAAGAGACTTCAACGGCGAGCTCTTCATTGCACTCTGTGTCACATGTTTGTACTTCTACTTCATTGCTGTTAAACAATGGTTTTACTATGTTGTCTAACATAGCTTGCTTTTGGAAGTCATTGTCAAATGCTCTTAATAATCCTGTTTGTGCCCATCCTTTGCTAATCATGTCAGTCCGGCTTGAGACATTGAGCCAAGCCTTGTAAAGCCAATGACATAAGTGAGGCTTTAACTTGCTCATCTTGAAATCCATTTGCACATCCTCTCCTCTTTTCAATTGGCTTGAAATAGTGTCCATAGTAAATTTGTTGAACTCTTGGCGAAATGCATGCTTGAAAGGTCATTGAATCACTACATCTGCTGGTTGATAGACACTTGTGCAATTTGCTGGTATGTAGAGAACAAGAATTTCGGGATGATGTGTCTTCATCCAATCTCGAAATTCTTTGCTGATGTGCACACTCTAGCAGTCAATGAGCCATATCATCTCTTCATTTGCTGGGAGTGCCATTTGTTGAATTTGTGCATTTAGGTAGGGTCGTAGAATTTTTTCAACAAACTCTTTGCATGTTTCTAGTGTAGACCAATGGTTGTAACTGTAGGAAATGTTCCATCCAGACAATTCACACTCCTTTCGACCTCCTTCAAGTTTAGGTAAAGATTTTGTGGTGGTACCTTGGAAAATCACTTAGAAAGGTAAGCAATGGCCATTAGCTGCAGAAGATACAGTCACTGTAACTTGACGCTTGTCTTCTGTCCCGTGAACTTTGATGTGCTTTGCTCCTCTAGTCTCCCATGTCTTTGATTCTCCTGTAGGAACTAAATGAATCCATGTTTGGTCAGTGTTCACAACCAACTCCTCGGGAATGTTGTGGACTTTGACCAAGTAAACACACCGTTGTGCCATTGTCTATTCTTGCTCTTCAAAGTCTTTTGGCAGTTTACCAGCTGTAGTAGTTGCAGCCCTGTAACTCCAATTAAGTTCAGCTTTCACAAAATGCTTTGTCCATTCATAAGATACTTTGAAGGCAGTAGAATGTGTACCTTCAAGGATATGCGGGGCTTTGTCAAGGATAATAGCCTTGATCAATGGTTGAATACAAACCGCATAGAGAGGTTGCCCTGCCTTTCTCTTCTTCAAAATTGCACAAATCTCTTCTTTCAAGAGAGGGTGAGAGTCTAAAATTGGGCAATGTTGGGTGGATTTTGGCAAAGTAAGTGCCAAATTCCACACAACGTTTGTATGTGTCTTTCAAGTCACCATTTGGATGAAACCATTCTCTTATGGAGCTTTTAGACAAATGGTCATACACACAAGAGAGATCTTCAGGTTTCCTATAGGCAGACCTTAAGAAATTCCATGCCCCTCCTATGCTTCTATGTTGTTTCATTGCTTTGACAATAGGTGGCCAAAGAATAGGAGTTAACTAGTTTGTATAAGGACCTCTAACCTTCTTTGTGCCCATTGATCTCTTCATCTTCTCCACCTTTGGCTTCAACAACACTGTCTCCGTTTGTCTTGGTCTACCCACCGGTCGCTTGAAAATCTCTTTGATTGACCTTGACTGCTCCCTCTCCAACCTTTGGTTCAAAGTAGAAAACTCCTTCTCAATTTCCACCTCCTTCTCCTCTCTTGTAATGGGAACAAATGCAAAATCTACTCTTTGTTGTTTGGGCGCCATGCTTAAACCTTCTCTCATACACAAGCACAAGAAAATGCAAATACATACAAGAAGGGAAAGGGCAAAAAAATACACTCTACATCAACTTAAGGGATATTGCTTAAGCAAGATTAGGGTATTGAGTTAGGTTTAACCATATTGGGCTGCCACAAATGGATGAAGAATGCAATTAAGATGAAATTTCAGTACATCTATCCAATAAGAATACGAATTATTTTTTATCCAATAAATGAGAAAACGAATTTCAAAAAAATCTATTTATGGAAGGCGAACCATATTTTTTCAAAAAAATTAAATATTCGTACAACAGGTGGCGAACCTACTATGGTGTTACAGTAGTGTTGGAATTTATAAATGGCATAAACTATGGCCAATGCTTCACAATTGGTAGTCGTATAGTTTTTATTGGCTTGGCTAAGGAGGTGATATGCATAAACATTGGGTTAGTCGATTTTTTCAATAGGATTATAAGCCAGTATTGCTCCTACCAAGAGGTCGGAAGCATCCGTGTGAATGTGGAATTCCAACATCCTATATACTGCAATTAGAATTGGAGCGTTGACGTAACGCTTTTTAATGTCGGTAAACGCCACCTTGCACTTGGTAGTCTAAGCAAAAGGTTTGTCCATTTGAGTGAGCACGGTGATCGGAGCCATGATCTTGGCGTAGTCCCTAATGAAGCATCGTTTGAATAAAGCCAACCTATTGAAGACTTGGATGTCTTTGATGTTGCATGGTTGGACATTTTTAGAAGGGCCTTAATCTTCTTTGCGTCGGGAAAAATTGCCATCCGAAGATACCACATAACCCAGATTGATGCCTAATTTTACAAAAAAGCAACACCTTTTCAGGGTTTAGAGTAATACCAAACTCTTGGCATTTTGTAAAACACTTCCAGAGTTTGTCTAGATGTGTCTTGATAGTGCTATAGATGTTGAAGTTGTCGAGGAAGAGCTTCATAAATTCGCTGAGGTATTCTTTGAATGCTTGGTTGACAACGCGTTAGTACGTTGGAGGTGCATTTTTTAATCCAAACGATATGATGACCCAGACAAATGCTCCCAGTTGCTAATGTACGTTGTCTTATGGCAATATTCTAGAGAGATTTTGATCTGATGGTATCTGGAGAAGCCATCCAAAAAGGAATACATTTTGTGCCCGGCTACCGAGTCGAAGACTTTGTCAGTGAACGGTAACGGACACGGATCCTTCTTTGTTGCTTTGTTGAGGTCTCGAAAGTTGACACAAATTCGGAATTTACTGTTCTTCTTTAGAACCACCACAATCGGGAATAAGCAATTGGCTCGGTCCATCGGTTCTATAAATCGAGCTTGTCGGAGTTTGTCGAGATCGTTCCTAACTGCTTGGGCATAGTTTGGATTCATCCGGTAGCGTACTTATTGAAGGTAGAGAAGATTGCACAAGGCACACACACAAACACAAGGAATGCGTAGAAAGAGATAATCTTTACTCAAAGGCCTTCCACCTTAAGTAGTGTACACTAGGAGGTCACCATGGACAAACCATATGGGATAACTCATCACAAGGACACTCTAGAGATCAGCCCATGCCTAACCCCTCCTCCCACACACCATTATTTAGCACCCGTACGTCTTTGGCTTCTAGCAATACTACCGTACATCAATTACCTCAATACTCCCACTTTGCGTAGAGCCAAAGCCTCTAAGTCCAAATGCTATTACTAATCGTTGGTGTCGGTCTCTACAAAGACCCTTTGTGAGCACATCCGCCACCATGTGCTCCGTTGGGCAATACTCCAAATGTATAACTCCCAATTCCAACTTCTCCCGAATGAAGTGGTATTGCACATCAATGTGCTTCGTGCGTGAATGATGTGTAGGGTTCTTTGCAAGTGAAATGCACCCTTGGTTGTCACACATAATCGTTGTAGCCTCACCTTGTGTGCAACCCACATCCACCATTAGTTGCCTCAACCAAATGGCCTCCTTCGTGGCATGGCTCGTAGCCATGTACTCGGCCTCCACCGTTGATGTCGCCGTGGTTTGTTGCCGCTTGCTATTCCACGACACCGCTCCCAATCCGACCTTGAACATGTAGCCCGTTGTCGATCTTCGATCGCTCGTGTCTCCCGCGTAGTCCGCGTCACAATAGCCGCTCAACACAATGTCTTTGCCTCCAAGACACAACTTCACATCGCTTGTGCCCCTCAAATAACGCATGATCCTCTTGACCGTCATCCAATGCATCGAGCCCGGTCTCGCCATGTGTTGACTCACCACGCTAATTGGATACGCAAGGTCGGGCCGTGTTGCAATCATCGCATACATCAATGACCCCACCGCTTGCTTGTATGGCACCTCCGCCATCGATTTAGCCTCCATCGCATACTCCTCCTCCGAAAGCTTGACGAGCTTGGAGTTTGCATCCAATGGTGTTGCCACGGGCTTACAATCCTCCATCCCGAATCTCTTGAGCACGTCCATCACATACTTGCCTTGACTCATGGTGATAGTGCGTGTAGCCCTGTCTCGCACAAACTCAACACCAAGACAAAAGTGCAATTCTCCAAGATCACTCATCTCGTACTCTCTCTCAAGCATGCCTTTTAATGCATCCATTAAACTCATGAGGCTTGCAAGAATGATCAAATCATCAACATATATGATCACAATCACCACATGTTGCCCCTCTTGCATGAAGTAGAGACTATGATCCGCAATGCTCCTAGTAAACCCGTGTGCAACCAAGAACGTGTCAATCTTTTGGTACCACGCTCTTGGAGATTGTTTCAACCCATACAATGATTTTTGCAACTTACAAACAAGGTGCTCATTACCTTGTTGCACAAACCCCTCAGGTTGCACCATGTAGATGTCCTCCTCCAAATCGCCATTCAAAAATGCGGTCTTCACATCCATTTGATGCATCTCCAAGTCCAAGATCGCTCCAATGGCAAGAATGCATCGAATGGTGGTGAACTTGGCCACGGGAGCAAATGTCTCGTGAAAGTCCACCCCATGCACTTGCGCGAACCCCTTGGCTACTAATCTTGCCTTGTGACGCACAACAATACCCGAAACATCCCTCTTTGTCCGAAACACCCATTTGCAACCAATGGGGTTGCGATCCTTTGGAATGGGAGTTAATTGCCACGTACCGTTAGCAATTAGAGAGTCGTACTCCTCTTGCATGGCGCGCTCCCACTTGACCGCATCCTCACCTTGCATGGCTTCTCGAATGGTCAATGGACCATCCGATAATGCCACATTCGCATGCTCGTCCTCCACTTGAGGGAAGATGTGGTTCTTCCACCATTCTCCAGGTGGCTTGCGCGATCTCTCGGGGTACCGCCGCTCGCTTGAAGAAACTTGCTCCTCTTGCGTGCCCTTTGCGCCATTCTTGGCCTTTGAGCTCGATGGCGCTTCAACAACCTCCGTGTCGCCAGCTTCGTCATCACCGTCATCATCACCTACATCAACAACACTAGGAGACTTGGAGGGTGTGTCCACCAAAACGTCTCCACTACTCCCACTTGGACCAACCTCCAAAGGAGCCTCCATCGTAGACTCCTCACAAAATGTCACATCACGTGACCGAATGATCTTCTTCGTGTCCACCGACATGAGTCTATACGCCTTGGTACCTTCACAATACCCAAGAAACACACATTTCAAGGCCTTAGCCTCGAGTTTCGTCCTCCGTTCGTCGGGAACCTTCGCATATGCAATGCATCCGAAGATGCGCATGTGTGCAACACATGGTTGCCTCCCACTCCACGCTTGCTCCGGCGTCATGCCTTCAACCGCGCTTGTTGGACACCGATTGCGTGTGTATACCGCATTCACCACCGCTTCCGCCCAAAGGTCCAACTTCAAGTTTTGAGCGTGCAACATGCTCCTCGCCATCTCTACAATGGTGCGATTTGCGCGCTCCGCAACTCCATTTTGTTGAGGCGTGTATGGGGCCGAAGTTTGGCGTGCGATGCCTTCATTCTTCAAAAGCTCGTCAAATTTCTTGGACATGTACTCGCCGCCATTGTCCGACCGAAACACCTTGATCTTCAACTCGGATTGGTTCTCCACCAATGTCTTGAACTCCTTGAACTTCTCAAAGCACTCACTCTTGGCTTTGATAGGGTAGAGCCATATCTTCCTTGAAAAATCATCGATGAAGGTCACAAAGTACTTGCAACCTCCCATCGATGTGGTCTTCATGGGGCCACACACATCCGAATGCACGATCTCCAAAACTTTTGTGGCCCGTGTCGCCCCTTCACCCGCAAATGGCAACCGTTGTTGCTTGCCTTCAATGCAACCTTCACACGTGAATGTAGAAGCATCCACTTTCAATTGATGAAGGTCCATACCGCTTACCATGCCGCGTAGTGTCTTCACACTCTTGATGTTCAAATGGCCAAGTCGACGATGCCACAACGCCAACTTGTCGTTCTTCAAGTTTGAATGCGCCAACGCCGCCGATTCCTTCGAATGCACCTTGGAGAACTTGATGTGGTACAAGCCCTCGTGTTCTTCAATGATGGCCACCTCATCTCGACTCGGTGACAACACATAACACCCCTTATCACTAAACTCTACTCTCAAGTGCTTTGCCACTAGTTGCCTCACCGATAGTAAATTTGCCGTTAGTTTGGGAACGTGGAGGATATCTTTGATAGTGATTGTCTTCACACGACCCCTCACCTCGGTGTCTACAACAATTTGGCCCTTGCCAATGGCCTCAAGTACCGTATCATCTCCCAAAATCACTCTCCTTGGATTAATGAGAGCATACGAATGAAAACAAGTTTTATGTGGTGACATGTGGCTTGTAGCCCCCGAATCAACAATCCAATCACTCGTACTACCATTGCACGATACATTGCTTGCCATGTTTGCATACTCATCACCAACCTCAATCCAATCACTCATGCTTGCATCACCCTCGATACCATCACTCATGCTTGCATCACCCTCGATGCCATCGCTCATGCTTGCCTCATATCTAGCCGTAAATGCGTACTCATCATCGTCACGAGTTTTAGTGTTGTTTGCACTCTCCCCTTTCTCATCCCTCTTGCGTTTGAAGCAAAATTTGGCAATGTGGCCCTTCTTACCACAATAGAAGCACACCTTGTCGCTTGAGCTCCCACCGCCTCCATTCTTGAATTGCTTCGCCATGAGTGCCGCTCCATCTTCTCGAGACTCGTTCTCCTTTCGCCGCGAAAGCTCGTGCAACAACCGTGAGGTCACATAGTCCAATGTGAGCTCCGTAATGGGTCTTGACTCCATCGCCACGATGAGGTACTCGTATGATGATGGAAGGCTCTCCAAAAGTGTCATCACGATGTCACCATCCGTAACCGACACGTCGCAACCGTTGAGTTGATCCGCGAGAGCTTTGACCTTGTTGATGTGCGCCAACATGTCATCTTCTTCGCCCATCTTGATGGTGAAGAACTTGCGCCTCAAAAACAAAATGTTGGCCAATGTTTTCGCTTCGTGAATGTTGCAAAGCTTGGACCATGCTTCCGCGGGTGTCTTGCACGAACGAATGTGCGCAAGTTGCGAATCCGCGAGGTTGAGTGCCAAAATGGCAAATGCCTTCTTCTCCCTCCTCGTGTACGCTTGCATGATCCTAGGATCCGTAGAAGAGAAAGGAGGTTCCTCACTACCCTCGACAATCTCCCACAACTCCTTCTCGGCCATCACCATCTCCATTTTGAATTTCCACAAGTGGAAATTCACCCCATCGAACTTGTCCACGACCTTGGGACCCTCACCCTCAAAAGATTCCATGATCCTCACTTACGTATGCCTCCCCACACAAATGAAACCTCAAACTCAAACACACAACTTTGTTTTTGTGATTTTTTGCTTTGATATTGCACCTTTGTGCACCCAATGGGTTTAAAACAACCCCAAACACTAGATCAGCACTTTTGTGCTCCACACACGCCTCCCAACACTCAAATGTGAGAACCCTCACCCAAAAATGCAAAGAGGCTCACCAAAACCCCTCAAATCACTCAATGGAGCTCAAAACAACTCCAAATGCTTCAATACGACGCCTTAGTGTCCCCAAACACTCAATGCACGTCAATGACACCTTTGTGTCCTTCAAGAGCACTCACTCAATGCACATGAACTCACACAAGTCCCTCAAAACCCCAATCGCATTGAAATTGCTCAAAACCGCACCTTTGTGCACAAACTAGCTCCAAATGAAAATTTGAGCACCCCAAGAGCATGAAACACATGCAACACCTCAAAGCAAGTGCCTAATCACTAGGATCAGATGGTAGACCCTCCACGAGAGTCTTCACACCTCACAAATCACTTGCATTTACTCAAATGCTCACAATTGAACCAAACGAAGTTCCACTCGCAACGAAGAGATAGAAGAAAGAAAAGAAGGAGATCAAGGGAAGAAATTGACCAAAGAGAGTGCTCCAACATGTAACTTCAGCCCATGCACACCTCCAAGAAACACCAACGCTTCAACAAGCTCCAAAACCTCCAACAATGCTCCAAAACCGCCCGTTGCGCACCGACCTCAAAATACTTGCACAAATGCAATCTAATACTCATGAAACACACATGAGTGGGCCCATAACCTATTGAAGGTAGAGAAGATTGCACAAGGCACACACACAAACACAAGGAATGCGTAGAAAGAGATAATCTTTACTCAAAGGCCTTCCACCTTAAGTAGTGTACACTAGGAGGTCACCATGGACAAACCATATGGGATAACTCATCACAAGGACACTCTAGAGATCAGCCCATGCCTAACCCCTCCTCCCACACACCATTATTTAGCACCCGTACGTCTTTGGCTTCTAGCAATACTACGTTGCATCAATTACCTCAATAGTACTTGGTGTGCTGGCAGAATGTTGGTGTCAAATTGGATCTTGTGTTAGGCAATATGTTCCGGAATACCCTGTAGGTCATGCTAAGACCACGCAAACACGTCTTTGAACGCGTGGAATAATTCTTCCGCCTTAAGAAGAAGGTGTGACATCAGGGAGGTCACTCTTTGTATCTTTTGAGTACCACGTGTGAAAAAATGGTATTTAAAAGTACTCTAAAAATGAAAAATAATTCTTACTATAACTAGTGATATTTCAAGACTATTCTCATTTTTATACTTGTAATCAATTGCAAGCATCCTATATTCATGTAAATCATTTATAAAAATTATCTTCAAAGATTTATTTGGACCCTATCTTTGTTTGCACGTTGTTACGTAATATTTGGAAGTGACCTCCTCGAGGGTGTGCCAATACATAGTACTGATGTGAATAATGTTGGGCTAAGTAGTGGTACCAAGAGTAAGATCTTGTAATAGCTCGTCTTTAGTCTAGGACTATTTTGCTACAGACATGGTTTTGACGTTTTTCCAAATCTGTATTTCATCTACCGGCATAATACCTTCAGTATGTAGAATTACTAGGTTCGAAATGGAAAAAGGAGTTTCGGAAGTTTGTACCTAACAGATGTCGTCTTTTGCTAATGTGCCAATCGAGATGATAAATTCTTTTGTTTCTTGTATGATTGTTTCTTCCTCATTAGTAAGGCCTTTTACATAGTTGTAGCGGACCAACGTTTCTAGGGTAGTGGCTTCAAAACCCAATTTGCGGTTAAAGTGGTTGGTTCAAACTGTAGCATTGTCCATGATTTAGATATGATAGTGGCCTTGTCGTGAATGACACAAACATCTTGGAGTGGAGGCTCACCGAGCAATAATGTTTATGAGGAATTCACAACTTTACATGAAATGGCTGTAGGAATGATGGTGTATGGAATATTGTGGATGCCGATTTTTACATATCGGAGGAGTCTTGTCCGTTGTACGAGAGAGCTCTCTGCCAAAGGTAATTTGAGGGGTGCAGGTGTCGGCTTCGATAGTCCAAGGCAACAATGATTGGTCTCGGTGTTGACATTGACGCCAGATCCTCCGTCGAGAATGACATCATTGATCTCGTGATTTCGATTTTTACCGAGAAAATTGGCATGTATCAATCGATAGCAACTACCAAGTGTATAGATAAGGGGGTGTCCTCCGGCATTGATATAAATGAAGTGGCTTTCTGACAGAGGTGCCGCTAGATATGCTTAGTAATACTAAGAGCAAAAGACATAAGGATTTTAGAGATACTTAGATAGTTTGCGACCCAATTTGTTAGAGGATGTTGTTGCATATGTGGATGGTGGCACTGGTATTGACCTTTGTATGCTGCGGGGTCACAAGCTCCGTTGGCGAGGGTTCTTGCAATACCCGTACCGTTTGTATCATTTTGTCACAGAGTTTCTCTTGAGCTTGCCAATCAAACATATTTGTGGGACATGGTGCATTGGTAGTGGCCATAATGACGGTCAGTAGAGAGGGGTCTTGTTGTTGAGCTTGAATGCGCGTACGTGGGTCTATATGGGATACATTGATTGTATTTCAAACTGTACTAACTACCAAAAAAACAGCAGGTTGTGGTAGTTTCTTATGAATCGCATTGTCAATGTCGTCATCAAGTAACAAGGGACACATATGTCCTGGGTGGTCCATAGACCCACAAACTTTGTTGTATACTTTTGTGTCTGTGTGCTAAGACGGGAAGGTGGTAGGGTGTCGGTACATACCCTCGGGGGGTGCACTGAACCAAACATGTACGAGTATATATGAGTGCACAGAAGGGGTATTAATTTGAACACTACCGTATTTCGTATACATACAATAAGCACATTCAGAATCAAAAGAATTCACGTATATATTTAAAACAGAATACATCTGTATACAAAGGTATTTAGACATATAACCTCTCGTGTACAAGGGAGTTTTTAGAAGGGGTCATGAACGCACGTGATTCTCAAACATAATGTAGAGTGCATTTCCCAAGTACATACCGGGGTATGTGTGGGTTGTGGTTGGATCTGATGCACCGTAGTTGCTTTGGTTTTCTTTCCGTACTCGCTAGCCATGTTCCAGAAATAGGTTACCCATTCATGTTCCATTCTCCCACAACTGGTGCACTTCAAGTTTTGCCGGGGGTATTCAGTGGTACTTGTTGAAGGGGAGTTGTGTCGTCCTAGTTTTGTTAGTCCTTTGGCTGTTTGTGCTGAATCTACTGCCTTGGAAATTGTCTGTCAACGTAAATCAAAGATGGCAACTTGAAGATTCTCTGGACATTTGCTGCAGCACTTGCACCTCGGTCCAATGGGGACGAGGTCATATTGTGGAAAACTACGAGACGACTTTCCAGATTGGACCTCTCAATCTGATCTACACCACCGTCATCCCAATCCCTTCTTGGGCTATCCGATACTACTTTCTGGCGGTCTTTTGCCTTCTTCTTTTGCAAACCCTTTTTTAAACCCCTCTCCAATAGCAAGGCCTTCCCGCCGCAAGTTTCGTCATCTCTGATGTAGAGATCTGTAGGCACGGAGGCCTGCAAAGTTAGAGAGGCCTCTCCAAGATCATTGCAAAGCTAGATTCTAGCCTAACATGATTTTAGATAAATCTAACTCAGTCGCATTGGGGAGTGCTGCCTACCAAGTGTTGGCAACAGGGGAGTGCACTTCACCAATGAGGAGAACTTTCGATGACAGCCAGGCGGCATCATAGTAGAGCTCAACGGCACCATGGACGTCTTTTTAAGTCACCCAAACTGACTAGACGGGACGCTTTGGAATGGAGAAGGCTCTCCACGCTAGCTCGGCGGAGAAGCGCATTCCGGAGATGTATTAGACGAAATGTTTTCAGGATTCTCCACTTTTGGTCTAGAGGACTCCTGCTCATCATGTGCATGTCCCGCCCTCAAAAGTCGTGGACATGGGTACGCAACGTTGCAAAGGGATATCTCTATTTGTACGCCAGTCATAACATTCTGCAGTTCAAAGCTATATTCGGGCCCATCGACCACCCTTGAGACTTTGCCTACTTCAACTGCAGTTGCGAGCAGAAGTGGACGCACAAATGCATGAAACCTTAAATCATATCAGGCTGAGTCTCTCGACAGCGTGGTGCGCACTATATTCTAGACTGGGCATTGGCGTGGCGGGGATTGAGCGTCGAGGGCCAGACCACGCGTGGCTCTGGCAACCATAGTAGTGGAGTTGTGTCTCTAAGTAGACAAAGAGGCTTTCCTTCATAGAATATCGGCCCATATGTGTTGTCTGCCATTATAACTGCGATGAACCGTTTTGTGCAATGTATGTCCTATCATTTAGACTATTAAATATAACTTTCACCATGTTTGCCCTCTCAATGTGTATTGTGCATGTTTAGATCATTCATTTCATGAGTGGTTTGTTCTCTTTGGATGGGGAGATTTCCCCATCGGTACCCTAGTATTCCATGTCAAGACAATGCGTTCCAAGCGTGGCTTTTGGTTTTGACAGCCCATCGTTTGTATCTTGCACATACCGGGCAACACCGCTGTCTCCGCTCCACATGGCAGAGTTTCCACAGGTGGATTTGCTCTTCCAACTCTTCTCTCCGCCGCCTACAATACTTCTCGTGTTTGACGTGAACAAACTATTGTGTGATTCCGACTTGTGGGCCGGCGGCGAAATTCGATAGAGGGAGAACTTGAACAATTTCCTGCACTTTTGCTTTGCTCGCTTTGATGTCGTTTTCTAGCCTGCATGCAGGTCTACATGTGGGGAAAAGATTAGAGCGATACAAGACAGGACTTCAGACACTCACCCAAGGTATCATAAGGTCGAACTGGCTATTAAGCTAGGACCTTTGTCACTACTCCTAGCATCGAGATCCCTTGAACCCACAAAAGTCCATTTTTCTAAAGCCCCTCTTCAAGTTCTTCGCACAATGCTCTGATGCTAACACGTCAAACACAGTCCTCACCAACGACTCGTCCGACAAGTGTTGCATGAACAATCCTTGCAATACAATCCACCTGTTTACATAGCGTTTAAGTGATCCAAAATCACCTCCCGGGCTTGTGGCAATGAAGAGGTGGCTAGTCAATATGCGTGCGTGGGCACGCAATGTTCGGGAGTTCGTTGAGCAGAACAGACCCACCTGGTCTACTCCACCTATTATAGCTGATCGTGTGAGACTCCTCTTGGGGGGCTCTAAGGCATGGCAATGGATTGCCGCAGTGACAACCTCGTAGCGTAGGAGAACTTCTTTAATACAGTGGGGAGATCTCCCTAGCCAACATTGCACCCATGCCCATATTCAGTTGAATAGCGCGCTCCCGCTGCGTGCAAGCAATTGTCTTCTAGCGATGCCTCTCCATCTTAAGCTGCTCCAACCACCTCCCCATCGCTATTATGTCGTCCGAAATTGACTGCATATACTAATTTCGGGTTAAAAATAGTGCAAAGTTATCGAAATGTGTGTTACATCTGCCTCACACACATTGCACACTTGCAAACTCATTTCCAAGATCCACCCTTTATAGCTATTTTTTGTCGTGGACCATTGCGATTGCGCTTGTTTGGGATGTTCTTCCTTTCCTTTGTATACTTTTGGAGTTGTGTCATTATGTCTTGAGTGACTTCCAAGACTTCTCCATGATACCTATCCAAAGGCCTAGACTTGCACTCTAGTCTACTTTGAGACATCAATGTATATGAGTCTGATACATAAATGAATATGGTTGCGTGGAAAAAATTCATGAGGGGTTTGCTCATCATATGTGATGGTAAGAAGTATTGTGTCAATTCTAGGTTTGGTCCCTTTGTAACGCTTTGTCTTGCAGATGTTGAACTTAGTTTGCACATCAAACCGCTTCATTAACTCGCCCAAGATAGAATCCTCATATTTGTAGACTACATCATTTTCGCCCTTAATTCCTTGGAAATCCTACTTTTGCACATGAAAGCGCCATTTGAATACTTTTGCGACAAATCTTAACGATTTAGAGTGGAATTTCGTTCCGTACAATGAATTGCCATTCGTAGCCACCAGTCCAAGACATATCAACGTCAACGGCTTCATTGGCAATGAATACAATAGCGGAATCCATGTCCTCGCTTCATAAACACAAATTTTGTCTTTTTTTTTTAGTTAAAAGGAAGATAATAGTTGTTACCACACACTGAAATGTCAACCCTAAAAATCAAAGAATTTTGAGATACAAAAATGGGAGTTCCGGTAAACTTTAACATTGCTAAAAATATACGTTGACATAGTGTCATGTCCATCCATGATGTCCCCATGGCATGGTTGTAAGTTTGTAAATCGGTAGCTGGCCATGCAGCCATGAGATAGGCCGATCCAAATCCCACGAGATCGTTGACGTGACACCATGATCTAGATGCCGCGAGACTTATGATGTGACGTCAAGATCAGAAAACTACGAGATTGCTAACATAGCAGCATGATCTAGTGAGAATGGGCCCAAAGCCAAATGAAAAAAAAACATCCAAAGGAAAAATAACGGACGCCGGTTCCGTGGGAGAACATGGGGCCCATCTAGCGGTTTAGATGCTGCCACAGCTATTTAAAGGTCCTGCATTAACCTTTTAGTGCCTAAGTGATCACATTATGGTCACTGCAACGTCCAAAATGAAAATAGCAGAGAATCCGTCAAGAATTGGAACTTCAATTTTGAAGTTCAAATTTGCTCATTTACATTACACACGTTCCAGAAATAGAAATCCTCAATTTGGAATTGTACAATTATCAAAATACCTATCAACAAAACGTGAAAATACTGCAAATATTTGAAAATACAGTAATGCAGGTCCTGCATTAACACATGTATTATGTAGTATTTCTTGTGTTTGGAAATTTGTTATCTTGTTTTATTTTTTGGATTGTATTCTCTTCTTCATCTTCCATTAGTGTATGTAATCCGATCTTGACTAATGTATGCACTCATGTCAATTCTCAACGTATAAAATTTTGTCCTGAACCGTATATGGAGAAGTCACTTTCACTTATAAAATTCACAATAATCATGCGTGAGTCTATTCTTGATATGAAAAATTGCAATGGAGACGTGTTGACAAAAGACATTGGTGAACTACTTTAATTTCATTTTAAAAAATATAACCCAAATTCTATTTAACTTTGAAGTCACACACCCCTTAAAATCTCATTTTTGAACATTATACAGTTCAAACACATACTATATTCTTCTAATCCCACCATTGGATGATTCTCAAAATTTAATAAATTGTGTGCTCTCGAGTCAAGAATAGAATTGTACGACTACTTTTTAATTTAATCCATTCTATTTTTAGTAGTCTCAATCACAGTGAAAAAATCCACTGAAATACAGTGCTCCCAGCTTCAGTACCTGGGCTCTAAAGGATTTTAGACCACCACTGATGTAGAGACGGGGCTTGTCATACTTGTCATTCTTCCCACTTGACCTTACAACCCAAGGCTCAAGTTCTTGGCTCTCATACGCACTCTGCCACTGCCAACTATGCGCATTTGCAACTTGCCAGCTCGAATTAGAAAGGAGTGGAATGACACGTCCTCGTGTCAATTGATTTGTGGGAGATGCACTGGCTTACATATAACTTAGTGTTGCTGCAGTGAAGCGACAGCAAACCCTCATGGCGTGCTTTAGCTGGCTGGAGATGGAGCTGGAGATGGAGCTGGAGATGCTGGCGGTGGCGGTGGCGGTGGCGGTGCGGAGGGATTGAGAGAGGGCGAGACTGTGCTTAGGACGATGAGGAGCAGATTACGAGAGATGATACTCATGGCGCCAGCTATTCTAGGATACTTTATGGTTGGAGTTAGTGAGGGAGCATTGGTACGTCTTTTTAGTGTTTCCGTGGTTGTTTAGTGTGTGGCTCTTGGCGTTATAGTGGCGTTGTAGTGGTGGAGATAATGTGATGTGCGGGGGTTTTTTTGGTCAGTGCTTGCGAGGTTTGTTGTTCGTGTGGAGTGGAGTCAAGTGATGTGGAGTTGCGTCTTGGGTTTTCGTTGTAGTAGCCCGACTACAGTGGTCGTGTCAGTGCGTTGATTTTCCGTATTTCTGCTTCCGGGTCTTAGATAACTACTTGTTTTCTGTAGTGGAGTGGCGGGGAGTGGAGTATTGGATAGTAGTAGTTAAGCTTCTGGTTGTCAATTTTATTCTGTCTGCAGGTCTGCGAGTAGGTTTGTTAGAGCTTTGAACTCTTTTAATACAAGTTTAAAACACGTAGAATTACCGGGAGGATGTCGAACCATATTGATGTTCTGTGGATCCTGTAACTATGGGCCACTGGACGTGAGAAGTGCGATTGAGGGCAATTATTTTTGCAGCAAGACTTCATTCTGGTTTTGGCATAGATAGGGCCCCCCTGCATCGAAGTTTGTCTCTGGCGTACAGGTCGTGCACAGTGCATGCTCTCTGCGAATTGGAAGCCCCAGAGTCGGAAGTTTATTGAGTTTTTGGTAATTTGGAGGCGGTCTTGGTCGAGGTTTCCGTCGTGTTTAAACCATGGATTTGGCTTCTGACATCGGACTGGACGTGGGAGCTTTGAAAAAGGGTCCGTGGACATCTGCCGAAGATTCGATCTTAATTTCGTATGTGACAAAGCATGGGGAGGGTAACTGGAATTCTGTGCAAAAGCACTCTGGTTTGTTTCGCTGTGGCAAGAGCTGTCGGCTTCGTTGGGCCAACCATTTACGTCCTAACCTCAAGAAAGGCGCTTTTACTCCGGAGGAAGAGCGCACTATTGTCGAGCTTCATGCGAAGCTTGGCAACAAGTGGGCTCGCATGGCCGCTCAAGTACTTCTGCTCTACTCTGTTTATTACCTGTTTGTCCGAATGTGAAAGTTATCTCTGTTGGATGGCTGTTATAAATTTCTGAGCGTGTGGATTTTGCATTAGGTTATTCTTTGTTCAAATGTTTTGTTTTCGAAACATTAATTAGCTCTGTCATTATAAAAGTATCTTTAAAATATCTATCTTTTTTGCAAAGGACGTCTCGATAGTGATTTTCACAACAAAGTTCTGAGTCCTTTGAGGTTCATGGTTGTGGCAATGAGTGACTTTTACGCTATGTAGTCAAAGTGACAATCAGGCTCTCAATTTTTTCTCACGAAACAGTTTTTGATTGTCAACTTTTAACTGTAGCCGCTTAATCAACGGAATTGGTGAATCGAACCAGACTGACAGAAAATTGGCGATTCAGGCAGTAGTCTCTTCTCTTTATTGTGAGTACCAATGTTGTCCGCCCGAGGGCAACATCGGCGTCTATGTAAAGCTGGAATTCATAGCCTCATTATCGTCGCATCTTTTGTTGAAGCTAAGAGGACATGAGTAATCATGAGATTTTCTAGGCAATTTGTCTCACTTGAAAATGTGCCAAGGCAATGCGAGGGCCAGACACATGTATATTTTTTGTTCAGTCTTAAACATAGTTATTCAAAATTCTCAAGTTAGTTCATTTCCATCTTCTTATTGTTGTCTTGCAACAGCTTCCTGGACGAACTGACAATGAGATCAAGAATTACTGGAACACTCGGATTAAGCGAAGAACGCGAGCAGGATTGCCAGTATATCCTGCGGACAAGGCAAAATCCAGCTCTACTCAGTATTATGTGGAGCGGTCAGACGGAAGAAGCTTTATATCTGGGAAGGATGTAGATTGTGACTTTACTTCAAGCTTCTCGCATCCAGGTTTAGTTTGACCTATACCTTCGATTTATTTTTTCCCCTGTGGTTGAGAAAGTCTTGCACGCTTTGTTGAGGCGATGTCTGTTTTTAAGCCAGACGTTTCGTTAGTTGCAGGTGATCATCTGCAGAACATTCATAAAAGCAATGGACGTGACAATCGCTTGTTAGGCAATTGGACATCTATGAGTGCCCTTCTACCAAGTTCAGCGACAAATCAAGGGGCCACTCATCTGCTGCATAAGACCATCGATAACCACTTTGAACAAATAAAAGTTATCGAAAACAGCCATCAAGGCAGGAATGCTGTTGGCACTGGATCGTTCTCTCTAGCACCACTCCTTGATGGGAAAAACTTGAATTTGCCCCCGGATTTCAACATATCTAGCAAAGCGTGCGACCATGGTACTATGACGAGGCCTGTGTTAACAGGGTTTGCGAATGTACCTGAAAGGAACATGATGCTTTATGATCGACTGTCTGCCTACGGACATCTGAACATGCTTTACAATCCTCCAGTATCAGATGCCAGCTTGAGACTAGAGCTCCCTTCAAGCCAATCAGCGGAGTCTGCCAATAGTGCAGGCACGCAGTGGTCTCCGATTACTAATCCAAGCCCGATCGTAACATCCAACCATATATTATCAGAGGTTGAGAGTTATGGTTCAAATGCCAGCAATTTCCTCGAAGCTTTGATGCAGGTAATATTTGAAACTTGTATCATGTGCGAATACCTCACTTTATACTATTTTTTGTGGGTGCCAACTCCTTTTGAGTCGGCTCGTGTAGAGAGTAGCGATCAGTTCTGTTACTGTCGTCTCTCAAATTATTTTGCAAGTTTTGAAGACTGGCTTTGCATCGTGCTTCCATCTTTATCATGAAACTCTTTCTGATGTTGACCATGTTTTTTCAGGATAAACCCCACTTCAGAAGGCTTAGGCTTTTGGAGTGTTCAATATATTT
This sequence comes from Pohlia nutans, assembly GCA_022496805.1. Classification (NCBI taxonomy): domain Eukaryota; kingdom Viridiplantae; phylum Streptophyta; class Bryopsida; order Bryales; family Mniaceae; genus Pohlia; species Pohlia nutans. The sequence goes on along the minus strand of CM040106.1, from coordinate 1,982,733 downwards.
TATGATAATTTGGTCGGAAGCACATTCTTTAACTAGTGTTGTTTCATTTTTGATAATTTGTGAAAATTATAACAATGTGATAATGCAATTCAATTTGTTTGTCCAGGAAGCGCATCCTGCGGAAGGGCTTGAACAGGTTGGCTTGAGCATGGATCTTATTGAACAGCTGATGGTTCTCACGTCCAGTAATGTGCCGCCAGATGTCGCAGCCCTCCTTTTGAGTCCTCGAAAACGTAGGTGGGGTGAGGACAGTGATCCTACTACACCACTAGGAGGGAGGACCTTTTCTGATTATAGCGAGGAAGTGTCACCAATTTGTCAAACCGGCAATTGGGATGTACCTCAGGGGAGCACAATGCACTCATTGCCACCTGGTGAGTGACTTTAGCCAAAAGTTATTTTGTAGCTACAAATTTCAAGTTGGTCCAGTAGGATAGTTGAGGCTTTGAGTTATTAATCATAATTTCACGGGAGATAGTGATGTCCCTGCATTAAAAGCACCGCAGGTGCTTGCAAATAAGAAAATAGTGGCTCATTAGGTTTTCTAGTGTTGCTTAGACAAAGTTTAAGAAAAATAGATTCATAGACTACTGTTGTTCCTGGTGCCATAATCTATTTCCTTTCGTTTATTAAAATGTATGAATTTTTGTGCAGCTCCACAACTAATACTGCCAAGAGTTCAAGACAACGTGATAGAAATGCCACGTGGAGGGGCACAACAGGCTTGCACCGATGAGGACTTTCTGACATTGTTGGATTTGGCAAACTCTGACACAGTACCTGAATGGTATACCCCATCGGAGTATTATTCCGTGGGAGTTGTTCCTTGTGCACCGCCCATTGACAGTATGGATGCTTTGTCAAATCCCCAGATCGTCGCAGGGTTGGATAATTCGACCAGTAATCATAATGTCGTCAGTCACATTTGGGATTTTGGAACATTTGGAAATTCCTGTACTTGAAATCCTGCATCCACTTAGGAGAATTACCGCCTGTGGAGTACAGGCCACAAGCGTCACCTGGAGATTAGAATGTTGATCGCCGGGCCACATTCTGAAGGGATATTTTATCTGCATGAGTTTCCAGCACATGTTCAAGGTTGACATGTTTCTGGTCTGTCGGTTTAAGGGTACATTGTTAGCTATGCTACTTGATTCGTGTACCTGAGCTGAGATCATGTGTATCAGAGTGTTGATGGTCTGTCCTTGCATCTCGTCTGTTGCATTCAGTATGACACTTTTCAGCCAGATTGCAGCTGTGGATAACTCGACTTGAGTCCAGAAAAGGGTGCAATATTCTATATGCTCCCATTATTTCCCTCATCTTAGCTTCTGTAGTGCATGTATTCATTTCTCTACTGGTTCAATATTTTCACTTTTGTACTTGCTTGTCTTGACGTTATAACATGAATCTGTTGCGCTCACTGTATTATTTCTGCTTTCAGGAAGCCACAAGAAGTACATGGGATTCCTACTATGCTTTAAATTGAAGGGAAATTCTTCCTCTGCTTGAGAATGAGTGGCCACTTATGTTAGTAATTTGTTGAGTTACCGCTTTTAATGGAAGTGTATATCTTAGTGGTTTCCAGAGGTCTTTGTGGCTGTGGCTGTGGTTGATTGAGTCTACATAGGCCTTAGGTTCCAATATTTTTCTGTACAATGCATTACTAATTGACAGTGAGAATTGTTGGAGCAGAGTGCACACCAACTGAATTTTGGCATAGAATTGATCTAAAATGACATAGGGCAGGTGGTGAGGCTTGTGGATGGGACCTAAGGAGGTTTTTGGTTTTACTCTTTGCTAGATGGGATTGTGGTTGGTGAATCCAAAAAGATGAGACAATTTGGCTTTCGTCTTTGAAGTAATATGCCATGACATCAATTGTTTCTACTTTGTGTCAAGAGTGTTGTGTTAAAAAAACAAAACATCGTTTTTTGTTTCATTCTAGATTAGAAGTGTAATTGAAGGCATACAGTTGACTTGCTCCGATGTGTATTTTAAGGCCTTAGGTGTACTTTATTATCTATGCTGTCCTCTTGTATCTAATTTTGTAGGTGGGTGTTCTAAAACCAAAAATCGTTGCTTTCATTTTGGAAACCAAACGACAGTGTCCCTCACACACTAGGGCCCTTTTTGTGAAGGCATTTTGTAACATATTTCTTGTCTTCCCCCCTGCAACCCCCTATACTTGTTGGCTTGGTTTGGAACTCGATACTAACGTATATCCCTTGTCTTCCTTCTTGCAACCCTCAGTACATGTTGCATGGCCTGGCTTGGTTTTGGTATTTGATATTTAGATCAATTAGATGGATTCCTACATATTTCAGTTGAATCTTTGAAGTATGACTAGATGTGCAATGAAACGCAATTGTATTTAGGATTGATAGATTTCTGCTTTCAAACACTAAGCATTTCTAGCTTCTTTGGGCTCAAAATCATCGTTGCTTTTGATGTGTTGTAGGTCAAAATGTAAGTGAGGTATAGGAATCTCAACCATACAATCTTATAACATACTTGTTGTACATCATGCGGATCAGATTTGGAGTCATTTGGCCATATAGATTGTAAGATCATAGTGTTTTAACCCTTTCACGCGCCAGCGACCATGTTCTGGATGTTGGATGATTTTTGACGCATCCGTTTACCACATGCGGTGATGTTTTTCATCCATTCAAAAATCTCTTGATTCTTGTGCTAGTTGACTACAATTTGTACGGTATGGATCTTCAAAATAAGATAATGTGAATTTTTGAAAATTTACAAAAGTGGTTTATGTCAAGTTTCAATCTTGGATTACAAAGTGAGACCGTAAACATGATTTTCTATATTAAGTAGAATCAAATAATGGAAACCATACCATCTTGTAGTGCATGTTATTCCAATTTCATTACAATATTTTTTAATTTTTTTGTGTTAATTTTGGATTTTTAATTGAATTTCAAGAGAAAACCTTGAAAAAATAATTTTAAAATGTTAATAATAAATATGATGAATCCAATAGTACAGATGTGATCTTCACATTGACATTTACAACTTTGCTTTGTACATCAACTCCATTTTCTTTTCATCAACCATTTTTTTTCCTAGCAACACAGTTGGAGGTGAAATTCGTTTTCAAAATTACTCAAATGAAAAAGCTTTCAAATATAAAGTAGGTCAAAATCATCATACAAACACATTGGTATCAAAAATAACTCATGTTTGTTTTTTAATGTAACCTAAAATGGCCTTGCAATGTCAAAAAGTAGCCCAAAAAGTGACTGATTTTACCCCAAAAGCACAAAGTGTCCAAACTATACTTGTACACTGAAATGACTCCTGAACATTCAAAACAAAATGGATTGACATGAAAAATTTACCATGATAGCTAAACTTCAAGGAGAATCCAACCCAATGATATTTTATTTTTTTATCAAAAACGGACATGAAATGAAGGAGAAACAAGCCCTTGAAGTTGCAGCCATTAAAATGCACAAAAATTGTCCAGAAAAAAAGACCCCTATTTTCAAATGATCCCCAAAAATTCAATACATCTTGAACTGATCTGAAATTTTTACCACTCATTTAATACATCATAAGGGGGGTTTATTTCACAATTTCATTAAAATCGGACAATTTTGCAAAATTAATTTCTCTTTGAAGGTGAATGTACCCCAAAAAAACGTCCTAAATATGGAAGTCGGGACGGTTAGGGATTAACTTGTTCAAAGAAAAATCCACATTCCTACAGGTGTATATTGGTTTGTATATTGAGGAATTTTATAGCACCTTTGGTTTCAATTGAAGATTTAAAATGAATTCAAATGGTTGTAAAAAATATGGTTATAAAAACCAAAAACGTAAATGGTTCTCATTTTTTATCAGAAGTTTGGAGGTTTTCATTTTTAATATCAGATTACAAAATGATGTCCCAAAATTTAAAAGTAGGTGTCGATTTGATGTATTGAGTAACTATTTATGGACCACATATTCATGTAGTGAAATTGTATCGGTTGATGAAATTGATTTTGATTTTATAAGTAGACTTGATTTCCTTTCATGTCCAATCCAAAACTAGTTGTTCATTTTACCATGTTAGCAAGTTACGAAATGCCCAAATACTTCTAGATAATATGTTTGTATATTGAATTTTTCAATTAAAAGGGTTCAAATCTTTCTTGGAAAAAGAAATTGGCACGAATGAATGTAATGGCCTATTGCACGGGATAAAAAGAATAATCATGGTTCTTGTTTCAACTAATCATTTTCCTTCCCTTCTTTTTAAGTGTAGAAAGGACTAATTATTTCACAAGTGAAGATTTTTCATCAAGGTTTGAAACCCACATTTGATTGATGCTATTAATCATTGCTTTTAAAATAATATCTTATTCCACCCAATTTTTAAAGAAATTCTTTGAGTCAATACCAAGATTTAGAAAACGATCATTAATTAAAGATACTTTTTAGTCGATAGCGATTATAGAAAGTTCCTAATGCGACTAGGGTGGGAATCTAAATTCCACACAAATACAAGTTCAAATGCAAGTGACGCAGCTTGCGGACTGCACATCTTTTTAAGCATGATAGTATTTGGTAAACTTTAAATCCTAAAACCTTGCCTAAACTCCAAACCTTAATCCTTTTTAAATACAGATATGAAACATGCATTTTCTCAACCAATCAATCTGTGCTATATTCTAGAGGCTCAGCAATATTTTCTTGCATAGAGCAAGGTTTGGCTACAATTCAAACCCTAATTTTTATTTATTTGATAAAACATGTGTTTTTTGAATCAACCAGTTTGTGTTATATCAGAAGTTCAACAGTATTGACTTGCACGGAGCAGAATGTGGCTGCTATTGAAAGAATCCATTCTCAAGATGAAGACGAAGACATGGAAGTGTCCACTGGTGGTGATGGAGACATGAGTGTTTCTACAAGCAGCTCAGCTGATTCAATCATCTGGAGTGTGACTGATTTCGGATACGTTCTTTGTCTACGGGTGGACGGTAGTGAGCGTTATGCTCTTTTGGGAGGGTATGTATCTGTCTCTTTTTTGCATATTCTCTTGTTCATATTAGTTTCAAGAAGATGTACACAATGGCATATTCCACTCCTGGCTTAACTCCTAAGCGTGCACTTTGTATTCTCTGTAGTGCCGGAAAATTTTGAACCTCTGCTGCAATTCATTTGTTTATGTGAAAACAACTTCAGTTTGACACGACCAACACTATTGATCCTGTAGTATAGAACAAGAGCTTTTTTAAAATGATGTATTACAATCAGAAAATCAAGGTAAAATGAGAAAATACCACCGTGGCAAAGTGTAGTGATTCAGATGGTTATATTTGGTGTTTTAGACGCTTAGGAGTTGAATGATGTTGTGATAATTATCTTGGGATCTGAAGTCAATTTACTAAGAGTGTGCTCCTGAATATGTAATTTTGTACAAGTGATGATCTCATAATACTGATGTAGTTTGCGTATTTGTATTGTTTGGCAGCTCTTTGAGGTTGCCTTGGGAGATCTTGAACAAACACGTGCTGTGGAACCAGCTTTGCCTCTTCTTATTCTTCATCTAAGAGGTCAGTTTCATCTTCTAAAATCGTGGGATTGATTGATTAGAGGATAACTAAGGTGACTGCTCTACATTTTATTACAATTCGTTGTGAAAATAATTTTCACATAGAAACCTCCAGACTAGGAGATATCTTGTTTTTAATTGATTATTAGCAATTCCACCTTGATAGGAATTTAGGTTTGTAGTAGTGTAATGTATCAAGGTGGAATTGCTAGGAAATCAGTTACTATGATGTTGAATCAGTAAACTGATAGTACTATCAAAGTGGAAATCAGTTAACTATTAGGTAGAATCAACCGATAGTTAACAGATAGTTAACCCCTAAAGGATGAAGGATTCATGCTTTTAAAATGACAAGTTTAAACGATCATATTTTAGAAATTATACTTTGAATGGGACCATTTTTTATATCATTGGAATTAGTGAAGAATATTACATATGCTGAATTAAAAATAAAAATAAAAATAACAAAAAAGAATCTACATATAACCTACTCAAAATCACTGAAAAAACAAGGAGCCACCTTATGGTTGTTTAGGGGTTAATTGATTTGCAGATTGCTAAGAAATCTGTTAAGACAAGATAAATGTCATCCATTCATTCTTTGGTTCCATCTATAGCTTAGTCAGCATACCTACCCGACTGGTTCTTAATAACCAATTAAGCCACATTCTAATTAGCGATAAGGTAGATGGATGATAAATTTAGTCACACTCTAAACCTTAACCTGAGTTAACTGGTTGTCTTCACTCCGATATAATCTCAATGGAATAGAGCTCCGGCTCATTTCTTTGATGCTCATACTTTGTGTTTATGCTTGTCTGTCAACACGTTGTCAGCACCGTTAACTCTTCCACCATAGCTTTCCGCCATTGCTCTTCTACTATAGCTCTTCCGCCATAGTTTTTTGTAGCTCTTTACAGCTCTTGTTCTTGCTCTTTTGCCATAGTTTTTTGTAGCTTTTTGTAGCTCTTGCTCTTGCTCTCCTTCACCCTCTTTCTGTTCTTTTCTCCTCCTTCTACAACATCTCTCCGCTAACCATAGCAGTCCTCGAGCGTAGAGAACAACCTTAGGATTTCGAATTAGCAACAAATTTGCCAAACTTAGAGATAGATGTGAAGCAAACTTAGAGATAGATGTGAAAAGCAAACTTAGAGATAGACGTGAAAAACAAACTTAAAGTAGTACACTAAATAGGTAGATTAGTGTTGGAAACACTAATAGTCGACGAAAACGCTAAATGTCAATTGTCTTTATAGTGTTAGAACACTAAATGTCAACTCTAACACTATTTGTACCAATTACTAACTTTGAATATCTACAAAAGTGCATTTAGTGTTAGATGACATTTTTTTGTAGATCTTCAAATGAAGAATTGGAGGTAGAATATGAGAGCCTCATAGAAAATGTAATATACTAGGAATTTTATCTTAACACTAATTGTAATTTCAAGTGACATTTAGTGTTTTGGGTAACTATTGGCTCTAACACTAATCTTCATCTAACACTAATCTACCTATTTAGTGTAGTGAATTTAGAGATAGATGTGAATAAAAAACTTAAAGACGATAGTATAACGCGATTGGAAAGTACAGTTAATATAGTTGCATGTATTGTAACCTTATGCACTATAGCCGCATGCAATTGAGCCCAAATCAACATAGTTGATTACTATAGACCCCACAGTCATGGCCACACAACGCCAACCACGTGAGACTCAGACACATCTTTTCTTTTTCAATCCGCTCAAGCCAAATGGATCCAATTATTTTGGGTGGAACATTGACATGCGTGCAGAGGAACTCGACGCCACGATTGCTCTCACACACAAGGAGGAGATCCCAACCTCACACAAATGGCATACGCTACTCATCTTGCACCGGCAACTCGATTCTTCACTTCAACACCAATATATCCAAGTCGAGGATCTTGCCGAATTATAGGCGGCACAATTCAAGCATGAAGCGACCATTTTTTTGCCGCAAGCTCGGAGCGATTGGATCGGCCTCCGCGTGATGGATTTCTCAAATTTCCTCGCATTCAACTCCGAGCTTCACCGCATTATAGCCCAACTCCGGCATTGTGGCGACATCATCAACGACACGGAGATGATTGATAAGACCCTCTCTACTTTTCCTCCTGCTTGTGCAATTTTGGTTCAACAATATCGCAACATGAAGTTTAGTACACATTCATTATGTGAGATTATTGGACAAAACTGCAATCACCATCCACAAGATATTTAAAGATTTCTTTTAAAGAGTCTGTTCTTAAAGCTGTAAGTACAGATACAAAGATTGGAAAAAAATAATTAAAACGTACAAATTATTGCTGAATTAGAAAACCGAAGAACGAGAATTCAGTGCTTTCCATAACAAGATCCCTAGGCTCTTCTTCATCAATATTCTGCCATTACGTAGTGTTCACAACCGGAATGCCTTGCCATTAGACCCTCGGCATTCTTGTACAATACTAGGATGAACAATCTTGATTGCCGTACACTGCGTTTTTTTCGATTCTTTTCAAGAGTCTGTTCTTAAGCTGTAAAAAATATAAAGATTGGAAAGATTGGAAAAAAAAAAATTAAAACGTACAAATTATTGCTGAATTAGAAAACCGGAGAACGAGAATCCAGTGCTTTCCATAACGGAATCAAGAACAAGAACAAGATCCCTATGCTCTTCTTCATCAACAATCTACCATTACACAGTGTTTGAAACCGGCATGCCTTGCCATTAGACCCTCGGCATTCTTAGAATGAACATTTCACCAAGAAAAAAGCGGGATTAAAACCTCATTTGAAGCGCAGACGTCCTCCTTCCGCCATTTCCACGACTCGATGCCGCTTTTTACTCATGCATGCTAAAAATGCGAGAAGTCTTAGCATTTGAAGTCTTATTAAATACAAAGAAAAATTATTCTTTCAAATAGAATTTAATATTAAATCTAAAATAACTTGTAGTTGATTTACAAAAACATCAATTTTTGAAATTCATTATTAAAGTGTTCAAAATTATCTCTTCATGGCAAGGTTGAACGCAAAGCGCACAACGTTACGAATTCCAGAGTTTACAATCTTTAACACTTGATGCACTTGATTTTATTTAAATTTATGTTAAAACAAAGTAAATACTAATAAGAATACATATTAGTGCAATCCAAATTCTATTATACAAGAGGATCCTCAAATCACCACCTCTCCCAATTATGACATGAAGAGCTTTCTTGGGGCCACCATAGTTGAGTCTCAAAACCACCAATTTCACTATTCAAGTAGACCAATAGATATCTTAGCACTATTTGTCCATGGAGTATCTAGCAACTTACGATTACCTTTTCGTTAGGCGAGCTCCTGTGATTGATTTCCTCTGGCGTTGCTGTGAAATTGCAGGGTGCACACTCTGAGTACTTCCCACAACCCAGATTGAATCAGATTGTAAACGTCCAAAATTTTGATCGCTTCGATGTTTCAAACCGGTCTGCTTTCAGCACATGCAGTAATTCGTAACCCCTTAACACTGAACCAACAAATCCAATCATGCTTGCCTTGCAGGTGTGAAACTTCCTCCTTGTCGAGGCTTTTCCAATGGTCCCTTGCATTTCATTCTTTGGCCTAAAATAAACCTGCATTTCATTCATGGTTTTAAAACGACAATTCAATCTATCATAACTTATTGTGAAAAATATAACTCAGATGGGACCAAATTTTGTATCAATGAAGAACATTGCATGTGTTGTACTAGAAACAAATGAATTTACACAAAAGGAACTCCACATAGGACCTGCAAAAAACGCCAAACTAAACAGGATCGAATGTCCAATGAGCTGCTCCAGAAAAACTCCACATGAAGGGGAGAGAAAGCGATACAATTCTTGAAGCCGAAAACCAATTTTTAACCACAACCTAAAGAACTATTGAATGATATGATCTAATAGGGCTTATACTAACCTCCTCGACGAGCATGGGCTTCTACTGGGTCCTGTAAGGCACCAAAAAAGGCATGAATTATCTGTGGAGTTATAGCAGTGCAACCGCACAGGCAACTTTTCTATGAAAATAAACCTGAAAATGGATTATTAATGCCGTTCTATGTGAGCATGCCCTTTCATAATGCATTTAAGTGACAAGAACACGTCTGACCTGCCAGAAAGTAACCTGCATTGGGTAATGGGCGCCATTACTGAAGTCTAAAACCCTCATTGTTAAGGTCCGTAGAATCTTATATGAATCGGTGAATCAAAGAAATAGAGAAGTGAAAGAAACTGTATTCGGAGTGTTATTAGATTATTCAATAAGTTTCCCATTTCTGCCAACGAATAACGAAATTATGATTAGAAAAAGAGTAAAGCATTCAGATACCCAACATAGAATCACTCTCCTAACAGCAATTCAAAAAGAACGTTTACCTCAGCTTGGTACTCATACTTCTCCACGGGAGTTTCCTTCTCAGCAACTGCACCCTGGGCACTCCAATTTCAGTTCCACAAGGGAATGCGCTTATCACACCTTCGTTCAGATGCTTCTAAAGCAACTGACAATTGACAACATCGAAAGAACTCGAGGTCCCAAACAACTGAATGACCAAAAAAATTACACTACATTGAATTCGAGAATGAATTTCAACTAAACTTCTTTGCAGGCGATTCAAGGATATATCGATTACAGTTCTACATCGAGGTTTGCAATGGAGGAGACGAAAGATCACTTAAAGCTTCACAAACCCTAATCGACTCTTGCAGCATGCATGACAAACGAGAATACATAACACTGTACATAACACTCTCTCCCTCCCTTGCGCGGCGAGCGCACTCCTTCAGTTTTCAAACAAGCGGAGAAGTGGGAGGAGCGGAAAAGCGGGAGGCGCGCACAAGTGCGAGGGTTTAGGGGACATAACACTGCCCGATGGTAGTCACTGCCCGGCCTTCAAAATCCAGCCCGGCCATTACACTAAATAGGTAGCTTAGTGTTAGATACACTAATTTACATAAACATGTTGTAAGTTTTTAGTGTTGATCAAATTTTTTACCCTCTATATTGGTCGAGATGGGGATCTTTCAATAGTATTGGAATCAATGTCTTTGGTAAAAAAATTTGTCGAGAATAAAAATCTATAATATTTTCAAATCTTATAATTATCTAACACTAATCTACCTATTTAGTGTAGTTGATTTTAGATGATTTTTGTTAGGGTTTTAGTTTATTTTAGTTGAGTATTGAGGGATTAGCTAGGGTTTTAGTTGATTTTTGATAAGAGGTCTAAATTATCTTAAGTGATCCAATTAGAAACGAGATGATTAGTGATATTTTTAGGTCTCATTTCATATTGTAGTGATTCACTTAAAATTTCAAAAAAATTCAATGTAAAAGTGCTCTTAAAAAATCAACTCATAAAATTAAGCAACCAAAAAAACTCAAAATCACTTTATTAAGAGTATTACATTTCAACCAATCACAACAAATTTGGTTTACAAATTGCAATATCTTATTTGTAATAGAATTACAAAAGAATTTTGAATCCTAAGTTTCAAAATTTATACATAAATATTGGTGACAACGATCATAAATCATTAGATCTAACAATATGTATAGAATTAGCATTCTTAATGTACAACTTTTATTTATACATCACATTCAAAATATCCCACTTAGTTACATCTTATAAGGCAAATTTGAAATTCTTCAAATGTGGAGAAGGGTGAGGATATATAGGAGTTCACCCCTAAACGTCCTCACATTTTTCAGATTTGGCAGCAAAACTAGAGACACACTATAAAATGCAATTAAGAGGGATAAAAGTCGTACATTATGCATTTTAGATTCTATCTATACAGTTGGACTTGCGATTGCTATCACCAATATTTGAGTATTAAATTTAAAATTTAATACTGTTTTGTAATATGATTACAAATAAGATATAGACAATTTAATAATGAAATTTGTTGTTATGGGTTGAAATGTAATACTCTAAGTGTAGTGATTTTTGGAGCTTTAGGTGATTGCTTAATTATAGTAGTTGAATTTTTCAAAAGCACTTTTAGACTAAAATCTTCGAAATTTTGGGTGGAACACTACAACATGAAATGAGGCATAAAAATTTCACAAATTATCCCCTTTCTAATCGGATCACATATGCACGGAGCTAACTTCCTATAAAAGTTTCAATAAAAAATCCACTTTGCAAAAAGTGCATAATGGATGAGAAAACTAACTTCAAATTTGTACATCATCCAAAATATGGATGGTTGTGTAGTGAACTCTCTACATTATCCTTGGATTATAATTTTAATGCATGTAGTTTTTTATGTGATTTATACGAAAGTGCCAAAGGATTTTCCTAAGAAATTAGATGAATCACAAATTTCAAATATATATAGAGCATAATCCCAAGAGTTGTGTCTAATGATTTTAATAAAAAAATAGATGTGTTGTATTGTTGTATTATCAACTTTACTCAATATTTATGAGTTACATTCTTTAAATGTATATGGAGTACGATAATAAGACATTCTATGTTTGAGGTGTAACATGAACGATAACTAGTAATACGTCATAAAATACTTTTATTGTAAAACCTATTAGAAAGGAGACATGATCATAGTTGAAGAGTCACATAATGAGTCACTACTCCTCTTGCATTCAATGCTTAAGTCTACCATCGGAGTACTCAACAAATATATATGAACATGTGCACATTGCTTTAATGAACGTGACTTATAGAAGGAGCAATAATAGAAAAACTACCAACCAAATAGTGAAACATAATGGTCGCTTAGAGATGATAAGAACATTGAGGAAGCAATTACAAGAGTCTATAAATCCATGAATTGAAAAAGAAACAACATGTAGTTTTTTATGTGATTTATACATAAGTGCCAAAGGGTTTTCCTAAGAAATTAGATGAATCACAAATTTCCAATATATATAGAGCATAATCCCAAGAGTTGTGTCTAATGATTTTAATTAAAAAATAGATGTGTTGTATTATCAATTTTACTCAATTTTTATGAGTTACATTCTTTAAATGTATATGGAGTACGATAATAAGACAATCTATGTTTGAAGTGTAACGTGAACAATAATTAATAATATGTCATAAAATACTTTTATTGTAAAACCTATTAGATAGGAGACATGATCATAGTTGAAGAGTCACATGATGAGTCACTACTCCTCTTGCATTTATAATTTGTCTCAATGTCAATTTAAACGACACTACGTAAGAATAGTATACAATTAATAATTTAAATGAAACAAATTCAAATCGGTATTTAAACATCTTATTACCTTGTGCTTATAGCCAATCATACCAAAATTCAAAGATATATATTTTTTTTTCTATTTTTTTTCATTTTTGAAGTTTATTAGTTAAATATTATATATAAATATACATATAATTATATATGATGAATTTTAGGAATCTGCTTGCGTAGATCTAACTTAAAATTGGTAATTTATAATCAATCTTTGTATTTCCAAACAAAATATATACTTTATCAAGATATTTTTCCCACATTTACAAAGTTGATACTTAGTTTTGTAGATTGTTCCAACATCTTCACCACCCAACGTTCTTTAATTTGTCTGAAATATTTTTAAACACATTTGTAGTAATCAAATGACATAATCTTATAGGAAATTTGATTCTGAAGAGGTTAGGCCCAAGAAACACTCAATTTGGACACTCTTAGCTCATTTTACAACACTTTCTATTTTGGAAACTACCACTTTTAAGCCGCCTTGGCACTTAAGGGTTAACTTATAAATAGACATTCAACCTTTAATCTCATAATGTTTTAATTGGAACATTTTGTAAGTTTTAGGAGTATATAAGGCCCTTTTAGCGGTCCTAGTGATCGTTTTAGAGACTAGCCACTTTATTAAAGGGCAACATATAGTTTCCATGGAAGTCCTTGATATAGTGATGATCCACATGCAAATTGGAGCTTGAGGTCAACTAGAAAATACATGATATAGGCAAGTGCGTCTTTTTTTCTACCAAGGTGAACTTTGTCTTGCCTTTATTCAAATCTATTACGAGAGGAAATCATAATATTTGAGCAATTTAACAAAGTGCATTCAACTTTGATAACACCAAATTCGACCACTACTTTTATAATGTAAAAAAGAAAACATAGTCTTTTTTATTAAACAAAGAAATATCATGGATGGTACGGATAGCATAGATGGTATGGATATCATGAATATCATGGAGTCATAGATATCACCAAATCCAACCATTGAATAGGACAAGAACTTGGTGAAGTATCTCCAAAAATTTAGATGACTTTCATCCAAACATTGACGAGAACGTAGAATGAGTTTGAATGTGTTAGTCATTTGTAGTGTTATGCAGTGTTACGATGCGACGGGCACTGTAGTTTGATCCTAAACCTAGCATTGCTAACTTGCTGAGGATAAGCACCATTAGAAAAAAAACTTCTTCTAGAAGACTTGACCACATCAAATCACTTTAAGTTTAGTGTTACTAGTCCAAAACGCAACTTCTTCCGTCAAGTGTATTCTCATGGCTCTTTCTCACTTTCGTGCCAATGGTGTTCATTACAGGCTACCATGTGAGGAGCCGTGGAGTCATTGGAGGAGTTGGGATCGACTGCGCTCTGACCTACCAAATACAAACACACTAGCAACAAAGTGTTCTATACAAGTGCAGATCCATTTGGATGCTAAGGTTGGTGAGACTCTTGGACCCAATGATTTGAATGTAGCACCTCTAGAACCTAGCATTCAAACTTTCTTCCTATCTGGACTAGAGAAGGATGTAGTTCACACATTAGTTTGGCCAAAGCTTGTCGTGCAGGATCCCGTAGGAGTTGTTCACAGGAGCACAACTTTGCGTGAAGTATACAATGCATGGATTTGTGACCTTGACACTACTACTATGTAATAGGCAAATTGTGAACATGAGTATGCAGCTGATAACTGTATGCAGCAATAGAGGCTAGCCTTCTCAATTAGTTTGTTGTAACTAGAATGGACAAACGTATTCAGATCTTGTAGAGGCCAATGTTTCTAGTGTTATGCAGTAATAAACTTTTCAATTCATTTAACTGCATAGCTGTTGGAAATTCTGACCACACTCAACACAAAATATCCAAACATTTTGGAATAAACTAAACTTAGAAGCACAACTATTTATTCAAACTTCAAACTCGGAACGTCATTTCATTGAAACATTGGGTTGGAGCTCCTATAAAAGAATATTGAACTCCAAATTCAATAACCTCGCTCAAGGAAATCTTTCTTGCGAACAAGACTATCTCCCATATGATCTTCGACTCTAATGAGAATGGGCGTTGAGCTAGATGTGTTGATGTTCCCCTTCTCTATGTTTGTCTGTAAACTCTTAATCCTTCCAAAAATCCTATTGAAGTCCGCATGAAGGTGATCCATCAGAACTTCCTTGTTTTGGACTTGTTCAATTAACACCGCAGCCTGCTTTTGGAGTGTGTCTAGGAGGTTCCCACGAGGTCGAAACCGCTTGATATTTCGCAGAGGAGTGGCTCCCCTAACTTCAATGTCCTGGATTTCTACAGGACCTTCTACTAGAACATAACACTGAGTAGGATTCAACATTTCTTGAAGCCCACCATTCACATTCCCTAATCTACGACCACAACACCTTGCAATTACACCCTCTGCAAGGTCAGGGCGCAACATCTGCAACACCTTAACCTGGTGTTTGCATATATTGCCGTGTTGAGCATGCACGCAATTGCAAGACGCTAGTTTAGTGGTGGGATTATGCACCGTATACACAATGTGTCGTGCCTTTGTCGAAACAACTAAGGCTCGCCCTCCATCATATTCTGGTAGAGTAACATCAGCCTCAGGTATACTCCTAGCCTTTATAATTGCAGCCACAGCAATGTCTTGATTCTTTTTGTTGTCAATGAAGCCATACATCTTCCGAAAATGTCTAAACCAGTAATGCCTCAAGACAGTGATCAGTCTATAGATACACCAATCTACCCGACGCCCAGCCAATCGAGTACGTTCAGATTTCAAAACAGATTTCAAATAACCGTGATAACTCTCAATGGCTGCATTGGTGTCTTGTCCTGCATAACACAAGTTTCGATAACCAACCACCCACATGTGCACCTTATTCAACCATTGGGTGCGCATGTACTCCCAAAATTGGGAGTACATAGGGAACTTGATTTCCAAATTGTTCAACATTTGGATGGCCCATGGAACTGCTCCGTCTCCCGTAGGTCCTGATGTGTCGTACATGATTAGCCCAAGCTCCCTAAGAATTTCAGCTCGCATGTTTTGATCAGATATCTTGATACAAGCTTGCTTTTGCAGGGCTCATCGAACGTGCCATAAGCACAAAAACAACTTTGTTTTTGGCCAGACCTCACTGTACACGACATATATTAGAGTAAGTCATGATGACAGAGTATATACAGAAGTGTTCAAAACCAGTGATTCCAAACAGTGTTATATAATCAAAATGAAAAAAATGCAAGCAATGATAAGGCATATGTGGTTAAATGAACCGTACGTAATGCTGTTTATTTCCCCAGGTGCACAATCGACAATGAACGCACTAGGACACCAGTTGGGTTGTTTGGACGTCATCGCAGAGTTAAGTGCTTTCAACCATGGCACTAAATCAGCTTGTCCTGTTTTGCTCGTAATAATGAAAGCTACAGGGATACCATTGTGATATTCATCGAACACCATAATTGTGTATAATGGAAACTGCACATTAAGCACACCACTCACAATCATGTTCAAATAATAAACAGTACAAGTGAATTTTACATTTGTCTCATAACACTGAACATAACATAACATCAAACAAGGCAAGATACCTACCTTCTTTACATTTGTACCAAACGTTGCATCCATGGAAATCCCTCCTCCATGACCATACTTCAACATCATCTCTTTTTGCCATGGGGTTTGAATGCCTAATGTGAAAGGCATGTTATCTCCAGTTAATGGCCCTAGAACCTCTTCGATTGTAGTTTACTTGTAGTAAAACCAATCTTGAGGATTGCGTTGAGTCCACATTCGAACGCTAGCGGCATCATTCTTGTGGAGACGCCATGTCTCACCATAAATGCCATTGGCAAGATTTTGGATGTCTTGCTCTTCTAGGAAGATGTCCCGGTCAACTTCTAGTGTTCCTTTTTGAATTCGCTCCTGTAAGTCCTCCAAGTGCTTATCCATAATCTGCGCCACAGTGTACTTCTGTCGAATCCACCCTTGTATCTTGTCTCTCATTTCCGGTGACAAATGAGCATCCACAGCGCTTCTATCTCCAACCTTTAGATCACCGTGTACAACTAACCCGCTCTCGTTCTTATGCCTTCGATGAATAACACAGATTTCCGTGACATCCGGCAAGTGATATAGAGATTTAATAGTAAACGACGCCTTACAACCACGTTTGATTGAATCACCCCATTTCTTTCGAGAATCTCGCCTAGTCTTGGGAACATTGTCCGTCTTCAGGACCTGTGGATCAACATTTAAATCTGGGAGGAGGGGCTTCTCTACAGCGAATGTCGACAACTTGGACATGAGAGACGTGATGTCATTGTCAATATCAGTGTTATGTACTCTAGGCTGTGTTGCTCCTTTGGTTTTCGCAGCTCCACGAGGCTTCCGAACTTGCTTCTTAGGGATGAAGACATCATCTTGGACTAAAGTTGCAGATACGCTTTGCATCTTCTTTGTCACACGTGGCTTGCGCATTGATTTTGGTGGCATCACATCGACAACATCCTCAGGATCCGGAGCTACGTTGAGGTCAAAACTAAATGGTTGTAGTGTCGATGTGGAAGCTACTTTCCGTGGCACTCGTTGCTTACGTGCTGGCTTTAGTGGCATAACACTGTCTACCTCCATTGGATCTGCGGGGATATTCAGATCAAAAGCAACAAGAGGGAGTGGCGCTACAACCTTCCGCGATGCTCGTTGGTTACACACATACCTTTTTGATTGGACGTTGCAGCATGTCTCTCCATCCTCTACACATGCACTAGGGGTACTAGTATTATGCATATTTTGGGTTGCTGTCTGTAATCCCTTTCGTGCACGGGGTTTTCGAGGGGGTTTCAAAATTGCAGTAGGTTCCGTTTCTACGCTCTTAGAAGGAATGCGCTTTCGCCTAGACTTTGGAAGCATATTGGGAGAGATATCCTTAACAATGTTGCTATAGTCTTGAGGTCCATACGTGCATTGGAACCTATAAAATGAGTAAATAGGCGAAATTTGAGTAACATTAAAAAACGACAATCATCTTACAGATCCTCAACTAAACCCTAAACACCTAAAAGTTCTATACAACTAAGTATAAAAATTGCAAAAGAGAGACGATTTGCGTAACGCTTGCTCACCTTCGGAATAGGAGCAAGTTTCACATTTTGATATGTGACGTTCCATAACACTAGTTGTGACTCTAGCATTTTGCTGAAACTTTGATTATTTTCACATTTAGCGATGAATGTGTAAGATTTTATATTGGCATAACACTTCAGCTGTCAACTGCTGTTCGAAGTCAGATTTGAAGGTGGATATGCACAATCATATATCAAAATAACACTGAGTTGTCGGCTGTCATCTAAGGTCTTGCGTAACGTTCATACGAGATGTGGCATTTCGGGCGGGGTTCATACAAAACCCCATAACTTCCTCCATCATTATAGAGAAGAACATCGCATATCAAAATGCCACACTTGATCTGGGCCTTGTGGCCGAGAAAGGTGTGCTCTACCCAACGAAACCTTGGCGCTATATACTGTCCACTGTGAGTTTGGGTGCCACAAACCATATGGGATATATGTTGAGATTAACACTTAACGTATTGCCATTGCATAACACTAGTTTTTGATTTGGAAAGTTCTCATAGATTATACGACGTTCCATAACACTAGTTGTGACTATGGGATTTGCTGAAACTGTGATTTCACATTTAGCGATGAATATGTAAGATTTTATATCGGCATAACACTTCAGCTGTCAACTGCCATTCGAAGTCAGATTTGACGGTGGATATGCACGATCATATATCAAAATAACACTGAGTTGTCGGCTGTCATCTAAGGTCTTGCGTAATGTTCATACGAGATGTGGCATTTCGGGCGGGGTTCACCCTAAACCCCATAACTTCCTCCATCATTATAGAGAAGAACATCGCATATCAAAATGCCACACTTGATCCAGGCCTTGAGGCCGAGAAAGGTGTGCTCTACCCAACGAAACCTTGGCGCCATATACTGTCTACCTTGAATTTGGGTGCCCCAAACCATATGGGATAAACTGGATCTGGAACAGATTGGTACGTATACGGATATGTAGAGAGTACACGGAGATAGCGTATTCCTGGAACGAATACGGGAGAAGGACCGCGAAATCCGGATCTTGGTTAACACTGACTCTTGATTAACACTGCTTCTTAATTAACACCGCGCCGGGCAGGAATCGTGCGGGGCAGGAAAAAAATCGAAATTACAGCCTACGGTTTACTCCCCTCCGATCAAACGGCGGCTCGGTAAAATGCGGGGACCCGCCTGAACCCAGAATAGCCTCTGCAAACCTAGGCTGTATGAGATATAAGCTTTTTTGGGATGCCTTTGCACGAGCTTTACAAAGCATCCAAAAATAATAAACTTTTTCTTTCACAGACTTAACCATGCAAACTTGAAATTTGGACGGAACTATGAACATCTACCTTAGTAAGGAGGATGTTGGCAGGCCTCATTGTTGACTTCTCTACAGGTGGAAGTTGGGTCCTTTTTTCAATTAGCTGTTGGCCTGTAGATGAACCTGTGATTCCTTGGAGTCCAGATTGGGCGCAAAAACTGGTAGCTATGAGCCTACAAGTCGAGCTCTTAACTCTCACACCACTCCTCTTCAGCAACGAAAAACACTCAATTTTTTTCTTATAAATGATTTAATTATTTCTCCTACTATACTTCTTTTGTTCACACATCCCTACTCTAAATTTTGTACCGAATATTTAATAAAACTTTCAAACTGGACTTTGGCGGAGATAAAGTAATACAATTAAGTGTGGCAACTTGGTTCACATGGCTGGAAATCCTCATTTGATTGATCTAGGTGGTGATCAGGGACAGTGGAATAAGCTCAGGACTGTCAACTGCACACATGGAGGCATAGGTTTGAACCCCATTGCCAATTTTGGGCATTCCAACCAGGGCTAAAATTATTTTCTTGAAAATTCGGCGTAACCATTTAACAATTCTTTTCCACTGAAACTGATCAGGGACTAAGGTACTCTCATTATGCAATTGGACAAAACCTTCTATTACTCAATTAATTCTCTCTTTTAAGATATTAAAAGAAACCCACATAATTACTTTTCTCACTAATTCCTTTAAGAATACCTACTAATTCTTTCCAACTCATGAGTACGAACTTTGCATTAAATGCTAATTCACTAATTTCCACTATGACCCCAAAACTCAGAATTCGTGGTGGCCGGAAAACACGGGGCCCTGAATATAAAAGGGAATTTAAGTAGCCACTCCACGTACGCAAAGGGGGGGGGTACACGAAAAATTTACATTTCTTAATTTTGAGGGGGTCCACGCGTAGTATGACGGGGCGCTGACGGGGCGTAGTATGACGGGACGGGGCGCTTCATGATGGGACTGGATGGTCCGGATGGGACTCGATGGTCTCTCAGTTCTCTCTGTCTCTCAGTTCTGTCTCAGTTTCGGGTTCGACTGTGAGATCGAGAATGGGGGCGAGCGATTGGGGAGGCCAGCGAGAGGGCGTGAGCGATCTGAGGTTTGAGGGAGAGGGAGAGAGTTTGAGGGTCTGTGCGACAGGGAGAGAGTTCGAGGGTCGAGGCGATTCTGAATGAGGAGTTCGTGAGCGATCGGAGCGGCGAGCGAGAATTGTTTGGGGCTTCGAATCTGAGTTTTGAGGGACGGAGTGAATCGGAGTGACGGCCTGAGCGCTCGCTCGAGAGTTTTGAGGGCGGATCGTTTTGAGTGACGGCGATTGTTCTGGTGGCCGGGTAGAAGTGCTGGCCGGGTACCCTAATCACTGAAATATTACTTGCGAAGCTCAGGGCGATAGGAAATTGAAGAGGATGTGTGCGGAGAGCTTACGAGAAGAAGGTATGTTTCATGGCTTCAAATGGAATTTTCCAACCGCTTTTCCTGGTGTTTGTAGGTGCTTTTCAGCAATTGTAACTCTATGTTGTGTCTACATGAGTCCGGTTTAGGGTTTTGCACTTGCTTGAGAGGCCGATGAGCTACGGATTTGGTTTGGAAAATTTAGGGTTTAATTTTTTCCCATTGGTAGATTATTAGGAGCGATCATTTAAAAATATTCAGATATGTCTGCGAGTCTTTTATTTTCCAAAATCCTAAAACCCTAGTTGAGTTTTTGAATTGTATCTCAGCACATCGTTGTTTTTCTCCTTTTGCAGATCGTGTTTTGTGATGGAAGATCCGGAAAAGCGCAAGCGAGCGAGGCTGCACGCCATGCGGGGCTAAGTCCAAGGGGTGTCACAAAGTGCAGACCCAATCCCAGACAATTCCACTGTAAAGCTTGCCAACTCGTTTGAAGATGCAGCTCCCACATCCGATGTGTTGTTGAATTCCTTTATGAATTTCGTTGAACTGCTCTTGCATTAATCATGAGTCGAGTGTGTCCATAAAGCAATGCGTGTTGAAGAATGTTCGACAACATTTTGGTGAATTTTCTCATTTTATTATTATTTTACACGCGGATGTGCTCAAAATTTGCCACCTGGATCCCTGTAGCATCCACTATGTACTCAAAAGTACACTATTTGGTGTTTGGAAATGTTTTCTTTTTTTGAATTTTTTTGAATTTTGCCTTAATTTTTCTATGTGCCATGTGGCACCCCCACAAGGGGATCCATGTGGCACAAAATGAATTTAAAAAATTCATTTCTCTCATTATGTCTCTCAATTTTTCCGCTTGAGCAATTCGTGACACTAATGAGGTATAAACTCATACCATGACTATGAGGCCAAAACTCGTTACATTAAATACTAATTCACTAATTTCCACTATACTTCATTCACTTAACCACTAAATTCTTGGACTTTGGAACAAAAATGAAATACAAAGATTAATCAATATACACACCACTAAATTAAAAAGAATGTATCATTGATGGAAAATTCACTACTTGATTTATTTTACAACCTTAAGCTTTCAAGGTCCAGATTGGCCATTGCGACTAGTATTATTCGGCTGTATTTCAAAGTATATGGAGTGGTTCTACACCTCTTATGAGTTTCATATTAAAAATGAAGTTAAAATTCATGTCTACATGGTCTTAGAAGCTGTTGGGATCTCAATTTGGAACTTTCTACTTACATCAAATGTTAAATATACGGCAATGTATCTACTATGCCCTAAAACCTTTAAGGGTTAAAGAATAATTTTCACTTTCAACTACTAATTCTTGGGTCAATTTGAACATACCCATTTTACAATACAAGAGAGATTTGTAGGATGTGCAGCACGAGCAAGATTATCAATTCAACATTTGTGAGCTTGCATTGATATGACCATAAAAAGATTGGTGATTCAAAGGAGTCAGAGGCCCCCTTCAATAGTAAACCGATAATTGCTAAACATAATTTGTTCCAATCAACCCTCATAAACCGAGACTACAAATTTCAAAGGATTTCCTCAATTCATGGTCGAACGAGGATAAGTCAATGATAAGTCCTCACTTACCCCAACTATATTTCACTATTGAACCTCAAGTAACTTACTAAATATATAGCTTTGATTGGAAAACGGACTTTACCAACAGCTTTAGAAGGCCCTAATTTGTCCTAGCAATCCTTGCTCTTGCTAAAAATACAAAATCTTTTGAAAGGACATAGTAAGATTTACAATCGCTAGGTAATTTTTTTTATAAAAGCATGCATATTAAGCATTCTCTCTTTATATGAAAAGCCAATATAGATGGTGTTGATGAACATTAAATCTGCACAAGTAAGTCACAAAAAAATTGCTTAGAAATCAAGGCACTCAGTACCAAGTGCAATTGCTTGCTATCAAGACATACAGTTGTTTGGTCTTGAGCATTATACACTTGACATTTCAAGTCATACATAGTTTTTTTCATGTGGACTGTTTTTCAAAAACAATCATAATTAGTCAGTTTTCCACCACCTAATTATTAAATGTTTACTTCAGAGAATACAAGAAAATGTAATTTTTCATCATCTAATCCCTTTACGTTCTACATTTCTATTTCGAAAACCTAAATACAATATAAGACATGGACGTTTATTCAATATAATTTTAAATCCAAAATGGATTGAAAATATGACTAAATAAATTGTATAAATTTTGTGATTATATTTTTTGTTGCATTTATGTAAAAGAAATATATATTATAGAAAGCATTGATTACAAGCTATATAGTTATAATTTTCTTCATAAGCAATAAAATGTACATCTGATAATATTTTTATTGAATTGTTTTAATCTGTAATCAAAAATTAAATGTAAAGAATTATTATAAAATATTATAATAACAATTAAATAAGACATGATAGCATCTAAATGGTTTCCTATACCAAATAGTGATATATTCAAAAAATTGCAAGATTCAATATATTGATTTTTAATAGTTTTGAGTAAAAATCTTTAATTGTCCTTCCTATGTTCATACAAATATTCTATAAACTGCATCTTACAATATGATCAACTTATGTTGTAGCTGATGGAACTTAAAAGATGGATTCAATTTTATTCCATTGCATGAATGTGCATTACATTATTAAGCCCTAGACTTTCTACCCCTACTAAAGTGTCCAAAATTCTCTGATGCTCTTGAAGATTCTTGAATGCTCTTTTCTTCACATCTTAAGTAAGTTTTCCTTGTTTTATTCTTACTAATTCCCTCATACATTGCCAAATGTCCTCTCACTATTGTTCCAAGAAAAGTTACTGTATCTATAAAAATTGATCTAAGCTGTAAAAGGTTTGGAGTCCTAATGTTATAAGTTGTTATAGTTTGTGAATTCAAAAGAATATACCGGTATATTTGCAATTGATTTGCAAACATTGATTTTAAAATTTTATTTTAAAAACAGATATCATAATTGACTTTCCATTCTAAATTAGTAAATGATGCATTAATCAAATTAAAAACACGAAAGTGAACACTTATTGCCAAAAGATGGGAGTAGCTATTTAGTGATAATCTCTCAATTTGTTGAAAGAAGAAACATTTCTTTGTTTTCTGCTACAACTGCCAGCATAGCGTTTCTTGTTAACATATTGCTTACGCTTAGAGTAATATTGATTCTCCTATACAAAAACACACGTTCATCAAATGTCTCTCAATGGTCCTTTCTATAAACAAAGAGGTACTTCATGGCATTATTATAGCAACACAAACGTAAGTTTATTCAGAATATTTATTAGAAATAAACATGAGAACTGTGAACCAGACCACTTTCAATCTTTAATCTTTGATGTTACCATATACTTAAATAAAAGATGTACAAAGTCCCCAGCGGTGAACGACAAAGCTTACCTTCCGTTTTCGATTTTTCGGAACCTTGAAAAACATGTGTTCCTGTTTTGGCGACTTCGACTGAGAAGTTCTTTGCGATCGCGAAAGGCTCGTTTTCAAAAGCAAGACTTTTGATGCTGCCCTCAATGTCCTGGCTTGAATGGGGAGCGATAAATAACCCCCTTCGATACGGCCATATTGCAGTCAGGTAAACCATCAAGAACGCCAGCCTCGGGTATTGGGGCATCAGCTTTAACCTGTGCACCTTTCCCTTTGTCATTCTTCTTCTCAGCCTCCATCGCCAAGCTAGCAGTTAGGATCTTTGTCATACTGAGCTGTTTGGACGATGAAGGAGGACAACCCCAAATAGATGTTGGCCCTTCCGCAATATCAGGCCCTTGCTGACCTTGCGTCCTTCTGGAGTATTGTGTTTAATATCAGACTTCCGTTGAGAATTTCAAATATAAAAATAAACGGAGGCATGTTAAAAGTACACCTGAGTCATCCATTTTCCAGAATACAAGAACATTAATGAATTTTCAGATCTGCGGGCCATATTGGTGGCAAGGATCTATGCATTAACCAAACCTGTGAGAAGACTCTGCCAGAGCAGCCATTTCTGACACCTGCTTTCTTGCCGCACTCCGTAGGACTTCTATAAGCTTCTTCAGCCTCGAGGAGAGCACAGACTCTGACGGCAAATCTTCTCTTCTTACTTCAATTGGATCCTGTACAAAAGTTGATATGAGTCAAAACTACAGGTGCGGAAATCTCCAGGTCCTCCAGGTACGGAAATTGATATTCATTTAGCAATTTCTTCTTGGGATTACAAGAAAAGCATGCCTTCCGCACATACACAAAACAAAGATTCTTTCAAAATTACCTTCGAACGAAACTTTGAGTTGGGATTTTTTGCGTTGGCTGGAGTATTGAACCTTGAAACGAAAGAGAGACTATTGTCTGACCTGTAGAAAAGCAACAAGGCTCAAACCTCTTCAGTTATTTATCCCAAGCTCACCCCGATACTAAGATGTATAATAACCATGAATGCTAGGTGAATGATCCGTCAACCTCTAAAGTAATAGGAGCCGCAAATATCTGAAGAGAACGCCATACAATTATGCAGTACTTTGTAATTGCACTCTATTCCTGCATTGAAATGACAAACAGTTGTGAAAGCACATATCTGAATCGAGGTTATTGTTATTTACTTCATCTTTTTGAAGAATTTATGCCCATACAAGTATGCCGCCTTCAGCAGGTCTGCATCCTCCTTCTTTCCCCACCAATCTGGGAGTTTTTTTGATCTGCAATTCCGACTTCCCAAGTTGGTGAATAAGAATAGAACAAAATATGGAGGGCTCAAATATCATTCAAACAAAATTTCTATGCTAGGATATCAACATGGATATCGGTATGGATATCGGTATTTTCTATCAACACTAGTCTTTGAGCCTTTATCATTACCTTCTAACAAGATCGTCAAACGAATGGTGAGCTACATATCACATACCTGAAGTCGATAACACTAAGGTGACAACAGAGAGAAACGTCTAGTATAACCTGAAAGCAACCCCAGGAGGAAAATCTCCCGTTTGAGACCGAAATGCGTCAGCCAATAATTGCTGATCCTCCAACGACTGCAAATACCTGCAAAGAGAACATGTGCTTCCAATACCTCGTGAAAAGGTGTCGATAATACTGTGAGTGTTTAATTCTACAAATAAGCATCTACAAGAAAATTCTCGTAAAATTGTCAAGATTCTTACAAGATTTAAGAATGTTATGACTGCTTGTAATCCAATCACACCTAATTAGCAGTGATATAAGTAGATTCCGTACAGAGGGATATTATTACCTTGCGGCCGCTTTTAGAAGTCGTTGCTGAAACTGAAGTGATTGCATGGCTGTCAGTACAACAGCCGGCACTACTGGGGGCTCAAAATGAGCATCCTCTAACAGCTGATCTTCTCCAGTCTCAACATTAGAAATATTTTCTTTACAAGGTCGTATTTCTGTACTGACGACTAATCTGCTAGTGTTAGTCAAAGCTCGAACAACATTGTTCCGCTGGTTCCTGATCTCAACTTTTGTGACCGACTCCAATTTGTTCATTCCCTGTTCGCGGTTCATCGGAAGTGGTGTTACGCTCCTTGAGCGCCTTCCATCACATCTTGCATTACCAGTTAGTGTGACATCACCCGACAGAGAATCTGGTTGAAAGGTTCCAGTTTCATTGCATACGTGCATATACTGACAAAGCTGGATTAGTGCTTCTGATACCTCTTCAACTTCTTCTGAGCCGTGGTGGCTTAATCGAGCTTCTATCATGATTTGCTCTGCATGCAGGGATCATGTTCCGATATTGGGACGCTGCTTGACATGTAAATGAGAGATGGCAGAGAAGAAAGGAATTTGAAAGACTATCTTTCTATGGGGTAATACTATCCCTAAAATTCAAGAAAGAAAGAATGAATTTTTCAACCTTAACATGAAAGAAATATGTTGTCAAGTCAAGAATCTATCAATTAGGCAAATGATTGGGTTGTCAGGAAAAATCATAGGAACTCAGATTACCAGTGCGACCCCTTCCTAGTGAAAAAAGGTGATCCTCCAATCGTTTAAGCTCTCGATCAGACCACTGTTTGATATCCGTGTGAAGCCATACCGGTTCCTCGTTCAGAATTGGAAGAGCTCTCCCAACCCTCGGTCTCGTACCCTTCCTAAATTTCCTCAATGCGTCAGTTCCATGATCTGAAGAGTTTTCCAAGCTGACATCCATATCTTTATAGTCCACACCACTTCGGGTCCTTTTGCGAAGACCTTCTGATAAAGGTAATGTTGGTGCTTTCGAGGTCATGGCTTCCATGACAGCTTTATCACATGCCTCAGGAAGCAACTCCTGCCAGGACGCTGTTGTACCATACTCTGCCTCGTGAGCATTGCCTTCAGATGCTAATTCAGGATTTGATATGAAGGTTGCCACAGAGAATGTGTTATTTGCTCGCCTGAGAAAATCATCAAACTTTAAGGACTAAATACTATACTAAGAAGGCCAATTTCTCTATCATGAGGTTTGTATTCAAGATATTGAATTCTGATTCGCATATAATTAAACAAGGAAGCGACTTGTGTCTGCTGGCGAGGACTAATATGTTGTGCATTACCAGCATACTCCTTTCAAGTTCGTTCAAATCATCCACACTGTTAATTTGAAAGATGATCCTGTAACTATGGAGCATTTGCATTCGGTAGAGTGCATTTACCCTCCTATCTGTCGTTGTTGAGTCCTCTGCTCTAGAATCTGGTCAATATTTTGAGAACTGAATTCTGATGCAGCGTCGCCATCTTCCTGCAGAATCATAAATCGAGTAAGTACATATGGACAGGAATGCCGCCAGTAGTTCAATCTATTGTTGGCGTGAGCCCAAAACTTGATAAAAGGATCAAAAAGTTTCAAGGCCTGAATTTGAATACCTGTATAAGTGCTTCTTCGACGGGCAACAATTAAATCCTTTAGATAAGACGAGAATTAACATTCTCTAAACTAGTGACTTGTTTCGTACCTTAAGCATGTCATAGGCTCCGTGCTTAAGAAGGCTTTCAATATTTTTCACATGATCGTGGGTGACATCTACTCCCATCCGATTACCGAGAATAGCCTCATCCAGACCATACTTTCTTGAGGAGCACTCAAACAAACGTTGCTCATATGTGTTCCTCGTGATAAGCCGGTAAATTTTTACATCTTTGGTCTGACCAATCCTGAAACAGACATAGAAAGGCTTAGACCAAAAATGTAGAAAACCGGTTAATCTCATGGATCCTAAGTATTACATATAGGGTAGCTGTCCTTATGACTGCTCATGCACCAGTGATTGCGCACCAATGTCTCCATGACTTCGCACTAAAATCAATTAGGAACAGACAATGAAACTTTATATTCATGTGTGTGCTCACCAAACTCGATTATGAGCAATCATAAGAACTATTAAACACGTTCTTGAACCATGTGTAAAAGGAGGCCATTTCAGATTACATCCACTCATAGAAATAACACATTGTTAAATAAAAGTAGAAGTTAAAAATAACTAAAAAAGGAATATACCTCACTAAATAATAGTTTAATAATATTACAATTAATTTTTCTCTTACTCTTCATGTTTAGAGCTAACGCACATGTCCATCAAGTCTATTATGACAGGAAAAATATCAAGAACAAAGCGCAGCGATCACCTGTGACAACGAGCCATGGCCTGAAGGTCATTCTGAGGATTCCAATCAGAATCATATAATATACATGTATCTGCCTGCAACACTAAAAGTTTAGTATCTTTGTCCTTTCACACTTAATTAGGATGAAAGTGAACTTTTCTTCTTATTTGATAAGCAATCTAGGAACATGTCTACTTTGGGGGAGGGCGACAACGAAGTAACAGGTCATTCTACGGTGTGTACTGTAGGAGCCCCCAAATTAGGAACATGACCACTTCTAAAAGTCAAGAGATTAGCAAACTACACCAAACATTGAAATTATTGTGGGTATTACTAATTACAAAGAAGTTTCTTTCCACTTTACAAAATACATTTGAAAAATATCATGTGAAAAAAATCTTTGTAATTTGAAAGTTTTGCGACCCACAATATATTTGTGGCCCAATAATTTTGAACCCACAGTAATTACGATGTTTGGTGTACCATAACACAAATGCTTTTTTTGATAAAAATGCCTTTCCCATACAGCTGTGAGAGTGATGCCCAATCCACCGGCACGAGTGCTCAGAAGAAAGACAAAGATGCTGCTGCCTTTAGCGGAATAACGATCAATAGCTGCCTGCGATTCGATTTTCAAACAGAAAGGTCTTGATATTAGGAAACCAGTGCTGCAAAGAATTTGCTCATAAAATACAAGACGTAGAAGATTTTAATACGCTGTAACTGAGAAAGTAGAGCCACACTCTTCATTATGAAGACTTCTTCGAACATGAAAGCAAACCTGGCGATCGGAACCACGTATCTTGCCATCAATCCGCTCATAGGAGTACCCCTTTGTTAGGAGATAGTCTTCCAAAAGGTCGAGCATCATTGTGAACTGCCAACCATGTCATGAGAGATTCATTGGTACATGAAGAATTCAGAATGACAATAATACATCTAGCGTTTTCACCATAGCAATTCCATAATTATATCTTAAATATGATTCTTTTTTTTAATCAGGAACATCAAGTACACACCTGAGAGAAAATAAGTACACGACGACCTGCTTCCTTAAGCTTCGGCAGAAGCTTGTCGACCAGTACCATTTTTCCGGAACTCTGAGAAAGAAGCGTCTCAGCTAAATTCGACGCACTGCCATCCTAAACCGCACGAAACCGCATTATAAACTCATTAATGCCGTGATATTGCTGTCACCAGAGACAGTCCTTACGCTTTCTCTTACAACAAACTTGGTAAGTATGCTATCACATCAACTGGTAGATTGACGAGGGTAACTTCTTGTGATCATGCACTTTAAGATCTCAAAGACGCTAAGAGATTGAGGTGGATAGCATACATTCACTGAGCGATGCTTGGACAAAATGCTCTCCTCAAGTCCATCACACAAAAACGGATGATTGCACAGCTTTCTTAGCTCCATAGCCTGCCATCAGGACGTCAAAGCCTTGGAACGCTTCCTTAGGAAAAACTGGAGTGTGAGCTGATACTAAATTTGAGGATTGCTGTTGGGCAAATGCTACAGGGAGTAGCAGTTCATCATAAAATGGCACAATCTAAAAATAACTTACGTGCTACTTATAAAGTTCTAGAAGTTATACTAATGCCTCAAAAATGGTTTTAACCCAATCTCATATCTAAAACATATTTGAATTCAAACACGCATACTTAAAAAAAAATCAACTTCAAAGTAAATCCTATACATTTTTCTTGTTGTATATAAAACATTTGGTAATCGTGTCTGTATACGACATTGTATTTGATCACTATAAAAAAAATTCAACTTCAAATTAAATACTATACATTTTTCTTGTTGTATATAAAACATTTGGTAATCGTGTCTGTATACGACATTGTATTTGATCACTATAAAAACTAATTAAAAAGAAGAAACATTATAAAATAATTTCTATATACACAACAGATCAAATCATTCAAAATTGAATTTTAGCATATCAAAACAAAAAATATAGATATAAAACATACTGTATGTTACTCTAGAGATTTACTTTTAACCTATGAAGTGCTTTCATTGTTTTTGAGCAAAACAGCCCAAAACAACACATGTTGAAAACAAGGTGGACAAGAAAAAATTTGGAACCTCTTTTACATCTTTTAAATATTGTATCTTTTACTTAACTAGTATGTTTATTTCTTCACTAATTTTTAAAACTTCTCTCTTTATGATTTCATTTCTAAGATCATAAAGTGCAAAGTGATACATCTTAGATATTATACTCTTAGATATTAGCTATAGGGGTTAATTTTAAACAAGTTTTGAGCTATGGAAGGCAGTTAGTTTTGCATATAATCTCAGTCTCTTCAAATATCCTTTGTCCTTAAAGGATTGATCATTTTCAGTGCATCTATCAATCTTAAACCTTTACGTGGCCTAAGAGTCTAAACTCACCACATTTCTGAGATTCGGCATGTTGTTGGCAGTAGAACCCTTCAACAGCTTAGAAATATTGTGTTCATATATTGCTCGATAGAAGGCTCGCTGCTCTTTTGTCAGTTCAACCCAAACGATAGTCTGCCAATAAATTTGATCGCATCTATTACGTAGGATATCGGATCCACTAAATATAAAGAATTATAACCAATTAAGTAGCATAACACATGAGATTTGAAGAGCCAAGATATATGTAACTGAATAGCAGGATCACCTCTTCCTTCAAAGGAATACTCTTCTCCACATCCTCCTTCATGCGCCTCAAAAGTATGGGCCTCAGAATACTGTCTTGGAGGTCTTTAATCTGTCCAAGATTATCGATTTTAATGATGTCTACAGACTTATCCGTCATATACAAATCAAAATCACGATCTTCCAGGCCTCGTTGTGACAGCCTCAACAAAATATGAAGAAGGAACTGCAAATTCACCTTGCCTACCACTATGAAATTTGCACAGTAGCCGCAGTCAATTAGTATAAGTTGTTTTCTAAGTCTACTCCCTACACAAGAACGTTAGGGAGCTGACCGGGAGTGGTGGATGTTTGAACTGACCCCTATCAGGCATCAAAACTGATAAACCAATGTCCAAATGTTGTGAACCAGTTTCATTTGTTCTGATACTCATCTCTCATCAGAAAAATTTCGTCCATTAGACAGAATCAAGGATGGCGTACTGAAAGACATAAGGTGGAAGGCAGAACATGTGCCACGGAGGAATAACCTGTTCAGCAGCCTTCATGTCACCGTACTTCCGAAGAAAGTCCTCTTCTGAGTCAAACTCGTTCTGATCAAGGAGATTAAGGAGGCTACTGCAAAATTCATGAGCCAACGAGAAGAAGGGGTAAAAACTAAGCATAATAACCATGGTTAAAACTACAGAATAACCTTGTCCGCATATTCTCGTAACGCAAATGCACTCTTGGAATATGAAAAAATATATTCTATCCTTAGCACATAACATGCATTCTCAAAAACACATTCCATAGCCATATTTATCATAAACGAGAGCGACTTACAACATCTCTTTAGTGTTATTCTGAACAGGGGTCCCTGTTAGAAGCAGAAGCCCACCGTGTCTCACTTGCAGCTGTCGTAGGGATTGTGCTGCTTTCGAGTCCCTAGATTTGAGCCTGCAGGTTCTATTCAGTTCAGAAGCTTACATCCATTAGACTTACCTTCAGATAAACAAGATGAAATAATCACAGTCGCAAACAGTTTATCAAGTTGTACAACCTGTGAGCTTCATCGACGATTATGTACTGCCACGTCTCCCTTGCAAGCCTGTTCTGGTCCTTCATGAGGATTTCAAAGCTCGTTAATAAAACCTGCAAACGTACCTGAGCTCACCAAAATTAGAAATCTCTTTGTAACCCGCAATCCCCATTACTCTCCAAACTGATCAGTCATCACCTATTAGAAGACGCTGAAAGACTATCATTAAACCGGATGGGGGTATAAATACATTAGTGACCGGCCAATCGTCCTAGGTCTAACCCATTCACAACGCCTCTAAGCCCTCCCTTTCGTGGCCGAAAGGCCTCAATTGGTTACACTTCAAGCTTGTTGCACTTAGATCTT
The DNA here is from genome assembly GCA_022496805.1 of Pohlia nutans. NCBI lineage: Eukaryota > Viridiplantae > Streptophyta > Bryopsida > Bryales > Mniaceae > Pohlia > Pohlia nutans. The sequence continues at coordinate 1,950,400 of CM040106.1, read as the reverse complement.
GTTGATGTTGATTTGGGACCAATTCAATCTTGTTGTCAGAGCGACACTGCAGGAGGAATTGGGCGGAGCTAACTAGAGACGGGCGATTACTAGGTGGGGATTTGAAGACGGGTACTCCCCTTTTATACCCCTCGTCACTTTCAATGCAAACTTACAATCTCTTGTGAAGGAAAGTGAAATTCGCACCTGTGGTTCAAGTACTGATTACCTACGAATTCTTTACCATGACAATCAATTCAGAAGATCTTGGCTAGATCCTTAAAGGCTGGCTTACATTGAATTTCAATTCGCAGGAGTTTCCATCAGAATAATAAAACTCATGGTTTCTGATTATCTGTCTGTCTTCTTGATTTCCCGTATACACGACGCAATTCATATCCGTCAAAGACTCTATTTCTCGTTGCCAGTGGCAAAGTGTTGACACTGGTGCAACGACCAGGAATGGGCCTCGGATTCTTCGTTTGGTGCACAGGTTCTCGAGCATTGCAACAGACTGCGAATAAGGGAAATTATCAGTACAATTATATAACCCTACACTCGTAAAGTCATCAAAAAATATCCCATTATTCAAATTATCATGACTGCGCACATGATTGTAAATTTGGATGGAAAACTAAATATGGTGAACTTGCTATGCAGGTCAAACCTGGATTGTCTTTCCTAAACCCATCTCGTCAGCCAGTATGCAATTGGTTCGGTTCTTAAAATTGTGGTCAAGCCAGGCAACACCTGCCTCTTGGTAGTCCCTCAGACTCCTTCCATCTTTGAAAACACCCTGAAAGAAACCAATAGGAGGTTGAGGAGCATGCCCGCAATTCTCAAGAAAAAGGCATTTGAAGCGAAAGACAAGCAATCCAAATCAGAAGGGAAAAAAAATTGCACTTCTCGTTTCAGAGTGTAATTTCGAAATGGCGTTCCCCTTTCTGCTACAATCTGCTCTGATCGGAAGATAATATGACACAAGAAAAACAATTTCCATGCCTGTGATGATGTTTCAGTACGTCGGATTGCTGAGATCCTCAGACTATTTTTGTGGTATCGACAAATTGATGCAACATCCCGGCGTAGATTTTCTTCCCTCTCCCATGTAGCCTCCGTATAGGGAAGGCCACACCACTTCACCAAATAGCATTTCTTTGATCCACGCTGCTCAGCAGCAATTATCCTGTCTATCCTTGTGTATAAAGGGTCAAAGTCAGGGGTCTCGGTATCTTCAAGAGTATGCCCATCCCTTCTTCCTAACTGATCCATGCGCTTTAGAAAACTCCTCAAAAGCTGTGGACAGTGTCTCTGCAGCACGGAACCTTGGACAAATACTACTTGCCTATAACTTCTAAGGCTCTCCTTCACGCGGAAGACAGCATCAGAACCTGCATCTCTATTCTTGACTGATAAAATCTTCTCCACTCGACCAATTCGTCGAACCAAGGAAGGCTGATTACTATCTACATTCACGGGAAGTTCCTGACTTTGGTTTTCTCCAAGACCGAATTGGAGTAACTTTTCTTCGGGTTTGAGCTCCCCATCACAACCAGAATTTGTGGCCTTTCCCTCAACCTTCTGGGTTCCTCTCTTGATCATGCTCTGGTAGTTCAAAGATTGATGATGCTCAAGCAGACCTGCCGACGTCATTCTTTCACTATCCAATTTCAGCTTCAAGTGGGACTCTCGACGATTTCTTCGCAGCTCTTTAGTATGGCAGGAAGAAACTCCAGGTGCGGTCTGGCCCTCCACACCTGCCGAGTTTATGACAACAGAAGTATGTGATGAGAACAGAAGAAATTTTTGACAAGCTCACTGGAGACACGAAGAATAGAGTGTGAATGACAAGACGCAACATTCTTTCACGCCAAGTGTGATCCAGGTACACATGAAGGGCTTGAACCTTACTGGGAATAAAACACTTGTTCAAATCTGGCACAGATGCCCTTCCTTCCTGAACAGAATTTAAAGAAGGTTTCTCCTCAACATCCACACTATATGTGCTTAACAGTTCATTATCTGTTGTTTCCATCGCAATACGATCATCTGGGCCAGAACTGTTCGCCACGTTAACAGAACTAAGTTCCTCCAGTAATCTGTCCAAAGATGTGCTGGCAGGCCTTTCTTTCACATTGAGCTGAACTTTGTACGAGAGCAATTGGCATCCTTCCTCGTAGCATAGGGTTCTCTGGTAACTGACCGTGGGAGCAGATCTTGGAACTGCAGGTCGAGTACTATTGTCATCACTGCAAGAAGAATGTAAACATCATGGTTTCCTGTAAGTCTATCGGTAACCTTTCCTGTGTGATGCAATATAACCTAAATTGAGTATGCTTTGAGATATTGTTGCGTGGTGGATACTTGTTCTGCCACACAGTTCATTGTCCTTGAAAATGCAGGATGAAGGAAGATTCCACGGTTTGTAAACCAATGATGTCGAAATGTCAAGAACTTGTCGCATATTAAAGGAAGCACCATCTACTCAAAAATCAAAGTCACGAACATTGGAATAGGCACGACATAGTACTGGTGGTCATCGTGAGAGCAGGGCGTACATTACCGCATAGAATGCAGAGAAATGCAGGAGTGAGCTTCCTTGGAGCCCAAAGACCGAGAAGAATGCTCCCATTCTCGAACTCTTTCAAGATCCTTTACTTTTCTCTTCCTATTCCCTTCTTGGACTGAGAGAAGGGGTACTCTGATTACATCCTCGAAGTCACTCCTGTGCAATCAAAAATTTCGTTTAGTGTGATATTCATCCAAAAGGTGAAAAGATCACGAAAGCTGGAACACGTCCAAGCAGCCAATGTCAACTGTGTTTGTCACAGCTCGGTAGGACGTCGAATACACTAATGGCGTGGCAGATACCAGTTAATGGCTGTAACAAACAGCCGACCGTCCACTAATGCTGGCCCTAACTTTTACAATATTGGCACACTAAAGCAGTCTCCGACCTCCCAAGTAGATCTGTTCGGTTCCACCATGATACAGCCACCAATTAGGCCAGAGCCACCTCAGAGCAAGCCAATGATTTGTATTGATTTTGATTGAATAAGGAGTTTATCTATTCTTTAAGAAAGAATTTGTTTGCTCGTTTGATTGTATAGTACAAATGTGACCACATAGATCTCCATGACTGTGGGGCCGGTGAGGTGTTCGTGGTAGAGCTGGAAGCCCTCAGGGAGGGAGACTAATGGAGGTGATTTCACAAGATTGAAACCTAACAGCTTCAATCTGTTGAATTTCAAAATAGTTTTGTCATTGAACAAAAAAAAAAATTAGAAAAGACTGCCAAAACTTGGAAGTTAGCACAGGTTAGATTTTCGTAGTTGTGGCAACGACACAGGCAATACAGGATATGCAAAATGTCGTTCCTGTAAACTTAGGGCCGCAATCCAAAGAGTTAGCCACTGATCTACATGCATAACTTGAAAACATTCAATTCTCAGTAAGTGATAGTTGTTCGTTAAATTATGCAATAAGACGAGGATATGTGGAGAAAGCCATCGTGGCTTATCGGAACAGGACTTACTCCGAGTCAGGATTTTCTCCTGATGGCATGGCTACATCGCTAAAGCCTGCTCCCCTTACAAGCGCATCAACACGTTCCCACGTAGTCATCTCAGCTAGCCTGCCACTGCCTGTAATTCTGTCACCTCCATCTTGATTTGAGTTCTGTCCTTTCCGTCCACCAAGGACGCTACGAAGGTGAAAACTCCCCCAGCTGCGGGCCGGAGCAGTTTCAGCATCTCCTTCCGAGACAGCTTCAGTGTCCGCCTTGCACTTACCACGGGCAATTGCGTTTCCCATGGAAAAATTGGTGGAGTCACTACTACCCGAGTCTTCAGTTTCTGCCAGAAATTTCGAGAAAAGCGCATGATCATCTGAGTAATCAACTGGTTTCCGTTTCCGAAGCTGCATTGGTCTTATAAAATTGCTTGAGGCAGGAGTAAGGCCGATCAAAAACCCTCAATATCTGGCTCAGTTTTTGATTCCATTGCTTCTGCAACTTTCGGCATTCGCCTAGGTCTTTCATATTCCAGATTCCCAATGATTAGAATCATGGTTTTTGGCGGCAATTTTGTGCATGTTCACTAGATGAAAATATTCACAAGGTGAGGATCAAGAGATCAGACAGTGCTGAATTCCAATATATACGACAGACATTAATGTTAAGAAAAGAAAGAGAGCAGACACTTTCGTGATTATTCAAGATTACTACTTGCACCCTAGCAGCTTGTGATGTAGCAGTCTTACGGATAATACACGGGATACTTATTTTCACATTCATGAGCTAGAGCATGACAAGAATTGTCATATTATTGAGACTAAACGACGTCGTACGTTTCATACTCCGCTAAGTTCAGCTGATTTTCATGACTCTAAAATAAAGACGTCTAATCAGATCAGTCGCAAAAGAACAGCAAAAACCGAATGGAAGCAAGAACTAACCTAAAGCTTGAAGGTTGCTGCAAACGAACAATATGCATAATGAGACCGAAGCTTGTTTTCTCGCGGAATAGCACACATGTAGCAGGACGTACGCTGCTTCATTTTCAAATAAATGAGACCTGCTTCAATGAAATAACTTCAATGCCACTTTTTCAAATGAAATGAAGCACAGAATATGAAGACCTTCACTCAAAAACTATCTTCAACAAAAAAAATTCGATGTTGCAGGAAGACATTCAAATCTGACAACCAAACATAATCCAAAAAAGAAGAGGAGAAGGTGAACTCCCAATAGACTGCCTCTACATTGGCAAAAGTCCATGAAGAACAAAGCTAGAAGACCCCTAGTCAATAGGCGGTGTCAGACTTGACGATTTGAAAACTAGACATAAATCTCCCGGCTGGGACTTCTAGATTTGCACCCGAATGGTGGTTTCAGAATCGCGTTGGGAACTCTCGAACTCTGACAACCCTATTGACCTTGACAACAACTGCAACTTGTGCTCGTCTTTTCTAAGCGAGACTAGGGCCCTACATTGAATGAAAGGAATTGCAAAAACCTATTTGGTATAGGGAGAAATTTCTCAGATGAAGTCTTTCATTAAAAAAAGGCATTTCATGTCCGAGACCCATTATAGGTTTGGGAAAAAGTCTCGCAAACATATATAGATTCAAACATAATTAGATTTAAACATACTTAAAAAACCCCAAAAGACAGAAGCAGAGACATCCTGTATTGTCGTAAAATAGTGCTTACAAGGAGGGAGAGACGAATCCTATCTTGCTTGGAAAATCATCGAACCCATGAGCCACTGTACAAATCTCACAATGAACGGCTGTTCGGTAAGCGGTGCAACTTCAATTCAGAGAAGAGCGATCGAATGTGGTCCAAGAAAGCATGAATGATTCTGTCAAAAAATTGTCGAAGAGGATGAATCAACTTTCACAGGATTAAGCATTACAGGATTGTGACAAGAATCAATGCCTTCAAACTGGATGGTTAGAATGAGAAACTTCTTTTGAACATACTACGATAAAAGCAGTAAGACATGTTTCACAGTAATCTTACATTCTTCAATTTATAGGTGTAACATCTAGAACGACATCGCCCCTTGGATTTAGCAAGTTCCACAAATCGATTTTTTAAATTAACAAATATAATTCATAGTATGAAACAATTTCTCAGCATCGTAGTGAGCTAACGACTAATTGAGAGAATAGAACTTTACTAATCCGTTCATTCTCATTGTCACAGGAGATTGCAAATTGGATATACAACTTCAGAAGAGAAAATAACAAAGAGTTCACTCCGAAGCCTCAACCTTGAAACATTTCGGTGAGTCACATTGTGCTAACAAAAGGCCTGCATCAACTCGCAAGTCACCTTAAATAAACGACTCTGTTGAGCAATAAAAACGGGAATTAGTCAATACGTCACATTTACCGTCGCAAAAAAGCATATTGAAGGGCTGATACAACGCTGAGATAATAGAATTGCACATACAAAATGCGACATAGAGCGATCCGGGTGGTTGGAGGGAAGGGCGACGGAGCGTCGTGGCTGCCGCAACATTCTCTTCGTATTAGATAACCGGTCGAGCCGCGTAGCGGCGAGTCGGTTATCGTACATAACCGGTTGTTCATTTTTCAATCACAACCCAAAAAATCTTCATGATCCAAGGACGTAGGATGGAAGTTGAAAGGAGAGAAGGTTATGTCTCCATAGCCGAGCCAGCATGCCACCCCGTCGGCATGGATGGAATGCCAAACGAAGGCCACCCTCTCCCAAGTCCCAAGTCCCAATGGGCCACATCTCAATTTCAAAGGGCGATGAAACATCTCCACCCCCCGCCATCCAGGCCTCGAGTAACCTCGCGTTTCAGCACGAATTGGGAGAACCAACCCCCCCACTGGGACCAAAGATAAAAAAACAAGCGGCTAGTCGCATAGTCTCTGCCTTAAAAACAAATGTTTTTACTGTTCAATTATGTAACTTGTAGGAATAGGTTAAAACATTCAGGGGAAAATTGAGAAGGCGAAAGTAAAAACATTGTGGTAAAAATTGTCAAAAGGTAAAAAGTAATTGTAAAAACAAGAAGTAAAAAAGATATTGTGATGATTTCTGACAGTTTAACTCAGAGTGTCACTGTTCACTAACTCACTAACTCCTCACTAACTCCTCACTGTTCACTAACTCCTGAAAACGCAGCGTTTTCGTGGTCTCTCCCCTGTAGGGGCACAGACAACAAAAACAAAAGCTTACCCCTATTTTTGAACATGATGGGCCGTCCTAGACTAACTTGGGGTCGTAGACCTCAAATATAAAATTAAAATTTCCAAAAAAAATCATCCAGACTTCCAAAATGAGAAAACCAGAAAATTGACAGGTCCTAGTGTGGGGTTGATTCGTCCTCCCCTTTCAGCACTGGGCCAATCCAGCCATTGATCTATATGATATTTATGTGTAAATATTTTAATATCTTATACTAATATATAAATGAATTATTATGTTTTATTAATTATGAAATTAATGATGGGATCCGTATAATACTTATTCATCTATACATTAAGATAGGTTGTTTAATTATTTTGTTTTGTTACGTTAAAATCTCTCCCAACCTTGAGCCCCCCTAAATTGTGTTCTTCGTACCATTGGAAAGCTCTTGAAGAAAAGGAGTGCACGAAGTTTGATTTGTTGCGTTTGGACCTAAGGTGTAAAAGTTATGGATTTTTAATTGAATTTCGTCATAATAAATTAAATCGAAATTATGAAAAATGGATTATGATGGTTTTGATGTCATTCTTGGCATTGTTGTAACATGTAGGGGTGTATTGAAGTTTTTTTGTAGTTTTTTGTGAATCGTTGAGACGGTTTACATTAGCGATAAACCTGTACTGCAAGGGTTTATATTTATTTTGAATTATTTATTTGTTTAAGCGAGACATTTTAGCCGATTAAAATTTTTTCCGTGTGGAGTGCTATTTTATTGTGGTTTTGGTTGGCCTTTTCTATTATATCTTTTTGTTTAAGTAATTTTAGTTGTTTATTGATTCATAACCATTTGACCGTGGGATTTTTGGTGTTTGGACCATGTGGCCTATTATTTTTATCTATTATTTTTATCTATTATTTTGGCCTATTATTTTTCTCTTTTATTCTATGATTTTAATCTAATATTTTGGTTTATTATTTAGTCTATTATTTAAGATTATTGTTTTACTCTACTATTTAGATCACTATTTTGTCTATTATTCTAGTCTATTATCCTAGTCTATTATCCTAGTTTATTATCCTAGTTTATTCTTCTAGCCTATTAGTTATTCTATCTTTTTAGCTTATTATTTATCCCATCCTTTTACCCTATTATTTTTTCTATCCTTTTAATCTATTATTTATTCTATTCTTTTAATCTATCTTTTTAGCTTATTATTTATTCTATCCTTTTAGCCTGTTATTTATTCTATCCTTTTCATCTATCCTTTTAGCCTATTATTTACTCTATACTTTTAGCCTACTATTTATTCCATCCTTTTAGCCTATTGTTTATCTCATCATTTTAGCCTATTATTTATTCTATCCTTTTAGCCTATTATTTGTTCTATCCTTTTCATCTATCCTTTTAGCCGATTATTTATTCTATCCTTTTAGCCTACTATTTATTCTATCATTTCAGCCCATTATTCACTCTATACTTTTAGTCTAGTCTTTAGTTTATTATTGTTATTGATTAGTGTAGTTTGTTTAGTCTAATTTGGCTTATTATTTTTATTGTAAGCTTGTGGTGGGAAATGAAAACTCCTGGTTGTCTAAGAGACAAGGGGGAGTTTTAGTGAGGATAGGAGGATAATTAGACTAACCGGATGAAACTCGTTGGATGAATCCTATCTTGATGAATGTAGTTTGGACTGGGATTCAAAATTCCACCCCTGTCGCTAGACGAGGTCTCAATTAGTTTGTTATTAAGTGGTGACCACGGCGCTGGTTGAGCGCGGATTTTGAAGGCAGAGAGACAACGAAGACACGACAAAAACCAAGACCACGACATCTGAAGTACTGGTTGAGGAGACGGAGCCAATCGCTGCAGCAGACCGAGCTGGGGAGCAAAGGCGTAGCGACGAGCCTCGAAGACGAGCCGGGAGCCCAAGGCGCAGTGCGCCCAAGGCGAAGGCAACCACGACTAGGAGTGCGGAAGATCGAGTAGAGTAGATTAACCAGCGGAATTGGTTTGAACGTCGACGACAATACGGATACAACGAAACGACGACGAAGAGCAAAATCGTGGCTGCAGCACGACCAGAGCATCATGGAAACGCTGCAGGCGGTCAAATTCGCAAGGGCAACCACGGACACGGCGGTGAGGTCGCAGGAGAAGAGCTGCAGTTGGAACGACGAAGATTAGCAGCGGCTCCGACTCCATAGCCGTCCGGTCCCTGTTCCCCTCCCCGGTGATATAACGGAGGGTGGACATAGTGACATAGAGAGAGGGCACATCTTTCAATCCTTTCCTCCAAAATTATGCATTTTTATAAGCCGAATTAAATTTGTTGGGATTAGGATGGTTGCAAACAATTTGGAATAGTTTTAAGTGGTGATTGTAGTTGCCAAATTGTTGATGTATGTTTTCACATGATTTTTCCCAATTATTGTCAATTGTTGGTGTTTTGTACTTTATGGTTGTATTGGTGTGTTGTGGTGTGAAATTGGTCCGGTGAGGGGTATAGTGTGAAAGTGCTTCCCAATTTTTACCGGGCCAATTGTGTACTTGTGTGTAACTTAGGGTTGAAAATTACGGTTATTGGGCACGACGCGGAAGCGTTGCCCAATTTCTCCCATTCTCACTTATGTCTCTTGTTTCATAAGTGTTATAAGTGTGATTGTGTGTGTTTAGTTTTATATTAAATAGTGACTTTAAATTGCGTCATTTTGGACTTCATTTGTAGATCCAATTTGTGCTGTAATTTTAGGGTTAGTACAAATTTGGGTTATTTGGTTGCATCAATTGTCCATTTTAATCCCATTTCTTGTGTGTTGAGGTACTTAAGAGAAATTGGGGTAAATTGGAGCACTTCATACCATTTGTGGATCTATTTTTAAGTCATGGGTATGTGCTGTAATTTTTATACTTAAGTGCCAAAACCCTGATTAGAGGGTTTTATTCATCAAATGGAGCCCAATTAGCGCACTTGGTGCCTAGGGGGATTGGTGAGGCGTTTGTGAATGTTTTAGTGCTTATTGTTGTTCATTAGAGCACTCGGAACTTGGGTATGCAACTCTTGTGTTATATACAGGGGTCATCGGCATTAAAATAGTTCAGAGTACGGCTTTTGTTAAAATTATATCAAATTAAAAAGACCAAAACGCTAGGTGAAGATCAAATTAAAAGAAAATTAATCGTAGAAAATGCGGAGTAACATACATTTTAGAAAAAAACTCACAATTATATATATGAAGAATTGAAACACCTATGCATAGTTTCTAAAAATGCATACATAGAAGTTGGATCTAGTTAAAATTAAAGTTTTATTAGAAAGCTCCAAAAGTTGCCTATCTTGGCCTATGGTACATGTTTTTTTTTAAACTCATATAATTAGGTTTTTAATGCTATTATTGTCTTCAAAAATATTTTGTTTCATGTACATAAATACGTTTTTAGATTCTTTGTTGAATGGACTACAAGATTGTTCTACATTGAAACAAATTATATTCCTTAAGATTGGATTAAAACGCATTATAAGTGATTATAATCAAGGCCATATAATATAGAAGTTGCATACTTGGGATTTGGAAATGTTATGTAATTTTTGTATGCAAGCTTAAAAACCCTAATTAGAACAGTTAATTCAGCAAAATTGTCCAATTAAATAGCACTTAGTGCTTAGGATAATTGGTGGGGGTTTGTGAATTGATTTAGTGTATGTAATTATTCATTTCAAGCCCTTGCGTGTGCTGTAATTTTCAAGTATACACCCGTTTTGAGCCAATGTCGAACCTCATTTTATTCAAAAACGAGCAGTTAGGGTTTTTAGGGCAGTAAGGGGTAGCCCCAGCTGCCATAAATAGGAGAAGTAGCGTCCATGATGGCCTTTTTATTAATTTGGAGAGAGTGGTGCTCTCACGCGCGCTTAAGTGTTCGCTACGGAACTGGGAATGGCGGCGGACCAGGCAGGAAACCGGATGGGAAACCGGACATCCGGGGACGGGCCCCTGACGGACCCGATGACGATCCGGAATTTGAATTGGGCCGCCTTAAATTGGGCGGCTCACTATTCATTCCTCCCCGGTTCCTCCAACCCTCCTCGCGCACCCTCTTTTGAGTTTTCGGATAGTGTTAGGATTTCCATTGTGCGACTGGAGAGAGAGAGAGCAGTGAGCGACCGACATTTGAGGAGATTGAGCACCCAGGAATTGAGGAAAGTGAGCGCCCGGGGAGAGAAAGCAGTGGGAGATTGGTGTTAGAGAAGGGTGAGCACCCGGAGAGTGAGCGCCAGGAAATTAGGCGGAGTTCACGGAACGGAGGGAGTGCGCACCCGGGAAGTGAGGCGCGGGGACTCCAGGAAGTCAGGCGCACATCACGGAAGCGAGAGAGAGTGCGTTCGGAGAGAGAAACGCGTGATTTACGGGAGAAAGATAGAGCGCACCCGGAGAGAGAGAGACGCGTCATTCACGGAGGAAGAGAGAAGTGCATCCGGAGGCAGCGGCTATGGCGCGCAGGGAGGTAGGGGCCAAAATCCCGGAGAAGAGGGTGCTTCCGACCATTCCACTGCACTCGGGAGACTTCGGGGATCTGCTCACGGATCTCACAACCATTGGGTGCACAGGGCTCTTCGGCAAGGTGTGGGATGTGCAGGACGCTAAGATGTTGGCAAAAATTGAGGGCGGAGCTATGGCGCCTGCCTTCCGGTTGAGCTTCATCCGGGCGAAGTACGGTAATTGGACCCGAGAGCATTGGCGCTCCACATACGGCTTCCCGGAGATGAATGAGGACTTGGAACCGGGTAGCAAGGGAGACACGGATTGGGTGAAGGAGCGCTTCAGCTTCCTCTCGGATCACAACGGGTTCAAGGTGGTGGATTACCTGAATCCCCAGGAGCAGCATCTGTTCGAGTACGTGGTGCCCATCCTCAACCCGGAGAAGCCCACAACCTTCACGGTCACACTGGCGAGGGGCATCCTCTCCGCGCTCCACCGCCGGAAGCAGATCAACTGGGGGTACTTGGTGCACCGGAATACCTAGCGGATGGCAAAGAATCTCGGGAGCAAGAAGGGTTGTGCGCTTGCTCCTTTCCTCTATCACTTGTACGAGAAGAACGGATGCATCACGGAATAGGAGAAGAAGAGGTTGGAGATTCCTCCTATTCCGGGGGAGAGGAGTCCAGCCAAGCGAAGGGCGGCACATCCGGAAGGAGAAGCAGGGAACCGGCCAGGGCCTGCGCCGCAACCGGAGGAGAGTGAAATGGCCCAACCGGAGCGAAGGGAGCTCCCAAAGACGCCCCAACCGGACACGGGAAGTGTCCGGGAGGACTTCAAAAGGGGAGAGAAGATCCGGTGCGTAACCAACCGGATGGCGCCAGCGTCATCCCAGAGGAGGAGAAGAAGAAGGAAGACCGCCCGTTGGGAGGCCAACCGGGTGGTGTCAGGCCGCAACGGGAGGAGCGGCAGACAAATAGAGAGAGGACCCGGAGGAAGGCCGACCGGGTGGGGCAGGACCTCGACAGGAGTTGAGGACAAAACGGAGGGAGGAACCGGAGGAAGACTATTCGGGGGAGGAATCACCGCAACCGGAGCTGAAGAAGAAGAAGCATGATCCAGCAGCAAGTTCCAAACCGGATGAGGGAGGTCCTTCCCAAGTGCGTCCCCGGGAGCAGCCGCAGCGGAAGAGGAAGCTAATCTTCGGGCCCGACGGAGACGAAGATCCGGACATCCGGGAGATCACGCCTCAGAAGAAGAAGGGTCAGGGCCGAAAGAAGACCGCTCCGTTGAATAACCGGAGAGCTCGTCCCAGGGAGGCAAACGATGGAGAGGACGACGACGAGGAGTCTGGGGACGAGGGAGGCTGGGAGCAGGGACCAGCCGCAAGAGAGGAGCCAGCTCGAGAAGCAGGACCATCCGGAGAAGCACAATAGGAGGTCCCCCTCACAGTAGAGGACATTCTCCTGACGACCCGGGTAGCCCTGGACTTGGTGGATGAAAGGTACGCTCCTTTGTTCGCTGCAGTAAGGGAGGTGGGAACCTCCTCCGGAGTGATGATGTGTTGGAGTACTCGGGGTTGATCCGGAAACTCCAGAAGAGGCTCCACAGGAGCTAGGAACAGGTGAGCGAGGCGGCCATCCTCGTGCTGGAGTAGAAGGAACAGCTGCGCAAGAAGACGAAGTACGTCCAAAAGATGGAGGCCCATATCTGGACGCATGAGCAGCACATCCAGGGGCAGGAGGAGACCATCAGACGTGTGGGGGAGACCGGCCGGTCATGCATCACAAAGGTGGTCCAGTTATTCCAACCGGGAGGGGAGGTGTAGACCAAGGCCCGGTTGTACGACCAGAAGATCACCCAGCCGGGATTGGAAGGGCAGCCCGGGTGAAGAGCATTGTCCGGGAGTACTCGATTAAGGTGGAGGAGGCATTGGTGGAGTTCCGGTCGTTGGTGGAGCAAGTGATTACGGAGGGCCCCTCTGCTCCTGAACCGGATGTGGTGGAGACCAACAACCGGGGCGAGAGGGTAGGCTCCGGGGATGGGTTGCAGGGGACATTCCGGTTGTCCGCAGAGGCACCTCAGGCGGGAGAGCTGGACAAGCTGTTGAGGACCGGGAGTTCCACGCAGGAGCATACTTCCCGGCCCGTCGTAGAAGTGGAGCCGGTTTATATGGTCAACCCAGGAGGAGCAAGTCCAGCAGACTTTTCAAACCCGGAGGAAGACATGGGGCAGATGGGTGCCTAACCGGGAAGGGAGGAACGACCAGAGGGTTGGCCAGGAGGTCACCCGGTTGGTTAACCGGGCGGTGCGCAAGTGGGCGAACCGAACGAGGAGCAGCAGGCGGAGCATGGAGCGCAAGAGAGCGGACCGGCTGTTCCAGTCGTGGTGGAGAACTCGGAAGATCAAGAGGGGCAGCCAACGGAAGATGAGCCGCTGCCCGGGACCACCGGGGGTCCGGGATTAGTGATCCGGATTTAGTGGATCCGGCCGCTTAGGGTAGGCTTTTTGAGTAGGTAGATTAGAAGACTTTTTGTGTATAGACTTTTTAGGATTTAAATGTAAGTGGCGGTTTAGGATAGAAACTGAACCGTGGGGAGAGCTCCCCGGATTTCTGGATCCCGGGATTGTAGGATTTGAGGATTTCCCGGATCTGGGCGTTTGGGGTTGGCTTCATATCAAGGAATGTTCTTCATTCCTTGGGTCTTTTTATGTACCACTCTTCTGTGTAAATGAGTAGAGGCGCATGTTCTTTTCACAAATTTGTGTGTGTGTGCGTGTGTGTGTTTGCTTGTGTTATTGCTCGAAACAGTGGCCCAATTAGTCCTTTGGTAACCGGATGGATTAATCGGGCTCTGGTGTAGAATCAGTTAAGAGACCGGGTAGAAGATTTGGGGGAGTTAGGATCGTTTGAATGTGGGATTTTTCCGCGCCTGGTTGCAGGGGATAATCCGGGTTAGTGGCTGAATAAGCAGGAGGGGGTACTCCGGTTTTCTCAGAACTCCTGGACGGGTAGTTCTTTAGAGGTGCCAGCATCCGGGTAGATCTTGTAATTACAGGGTACGGGGAAGCCAGAGTAAAATGGGTCGTGAGGAACTCAATCTCTTCCGGACACCCCGGATACTGTCCATTCCGGTTATCAAGTCGTTGTAGTATTTTGGAGAAAAGGGGGAAACCGGGTTGGGACCGACTGTAGGTTTGGGATAAATCTATAGTTGAAGAGCAATACGAAGAGTACCCGGATTAGGGAGTTGAGTTAGGATAACTGGGAAGTGGTGAATCCCCTGTCACAGAAATCAGTAGGGGAGGGTGTGCCTTTAAATCCAGCATCCTTAAAAAAGAAAATGGAGAACTCTCTGAGGGAAAACAGAGGTTAAAGAAAACAGGGTTAAGTGGTTAGGATAGACCGGGTAGAGTAGGGTTGGCTAAACTTCCAACCCGGACAAGAACCGGATCTAGCCATAACCGGGTTAGTCAGCAGGGAAGACCCGGTTTTAGTACGGATAGAGGGAGTTAATTGGTGACCGGAAGAGAGGAGTCACCAATCCGGGTTAGTTTCCGGAACGGAGTCTCTACGGAACGATAACCCGGAAATCACCTTTACGATCATTCTTAATATGAAAAAGTGCGCTCTAGGGGAGTATCCGGTACCACGTGCTACAACAGCCAATTTCATTGTTTTTTACCACAATGAGTTTAGTAATTTGCCATATGTTTATCTAAGTCTATGAAGTCCATTGCTTGGTATATAAAACACCCACCCTCGGCCGACTTTATGTCATTTTGACCGGGTAACCGGTCGAAGTGCTCATACTTCTCGACATAGAATATGAAAGCTATAGATTTTCAATCAAATTTTGTTATGATAAATTGAATTAAATTCTGAATACAACAAACGCAAAAGCAAAAGTCTCTAGAACACAGGGAATATATGAGAATACGGAGAGTCCAAGAATGTATAGAAATACAATGTACGTCAGAATCATCTGGGACCTCAGCATTGGGTTACTCTAGTTAATGTTATAAAACATTGTATTACACGACGCTAGCATGTGAGCCTTGAATGGCAAGCCTAAGAGTTGTGAGCAGGAACTACTTGAGCCTAGAACTTCCCAAAAAATAAAAAACATATATTTTTAAATAAAATTTGATTATTTTAAAATTTTAGAATAATTACTATTTATAGTAAAATTGTGCCCTATTGCCATAGGACCTACTACCGTGGTTTAAAATTATTAGGGATTATTTTTCATTTTTTTCAAATGTAATTCCCTAACAATACGCAAAATCCTCGCCACGGGAATTTTATTCTTGTTGCTTTGCTAATTTAATGATCCTACTCAAACTCCTTTTTCTTTATTAAACCTCTGTGCCATCAATGAGGTCTTGGCTTTGAGATCCCTCCCCACTTCGACAGGGAATCAAGTTGAAAAGTTTGGTTCAGACCAATTTATGGTGTTGTTGTTCTTGTAGTGCTTATGATCGTCGTGTTTTTTTAGCGTTTTATGATGGTGGCGCACATGGTGCTCGTCAATGTCTTCTTCTAGTCATGCATTTGTTGGCAGTCGTGGAAATCAAGCCCCTTCACCATGGATATGGTCTGGAGATCGACATCCAATATTGTCAATTACGGTTTGATCTATTGTGCACGCCTAGGAAATTGTGATGCTCGTCATTAGTTGATTTTGGCGTTGCTCAAATTGCTTGTATTCATTTCCCACTCCTATTTTCAAGCATTGTAGTGGCTATAAGTACAAAAAAGTGTGCCACAAAAGTAGTCCGATATGTCTTGCAATTAAAATGTGTTCAAAAAGTCCGGTTTGAAAGTACCATTTCTGTCCAAAACTCATATAATATTGCATGACATTTTACAGTTGTCTATTCGGCAAATTTTCAAATGTTTAAATGTATTTAAAAAATTATTTTTAGACCATTTCTATGTCACTTTTTAATAAGAGGTATGTTTTGACAAGATGTGAAAGTGTGTGAAATTGATATAGAAATGATGGAAAAAATAGTATTTTTAAAGTTTTTTTTAGTGGAGACAAAGATATATCACTAGATCACACATCACGTTTTATATTTTTGGATTGTGACAATGTTTCGTGGTCAAAATAATTTCCATAAGGAAGAAATTGGCTGATGAACTATAATTCACTTTCAATTGTGGATTTTTGTCAATGTTTCTTTTTTGCAATTAATATTAAGTAGGCAATGATAACAACAATTACATCATGGTTTTTTTATAAAAAAACTCGGCGTTACTCTATTTGTAGTCCTAGTGACTTCATGTGCCCAATTTTGCATAAGTGACGTTTGGTGTTTGCTTGCACCAAGACACAATTGCATTCCAAGTGGAATTTGGTGGGAGATGATAATGTTTTTAACGAGAATCGCGTTGATTGCCAAGAAACAATCTAACATCAGTTGTGCCCATTACTGTGGAGGGTCAAATCCAAAAATTTTGGATCATTTCATTGGTTTTCCGTATTTGGAGCATTTGTTGCTAGATAAGGCATTAGAGTTTCTTCTGAGCCATTCGATTTTTTCATTGCCCCATTGTAGGAACTCTCACGCCCCATCTCCATTGCTTTTACCCATTGCAGGAACTCTCACGCCTCATCTCCATTGCTTTACACTAGTAGAAAATCATGACCAAATCAACAAAAATTCAAGAGATCTACGTTGTTCAAGGCACTCTAATGACTGATTTCACTGATTTTTAAACTTTTTGTAAAAATCAACACTTTGCTGCCTAACTTTTTGTTAATTTGAATAGTACAATGACCAAATCAACAAAATTTTAGTGAATGTGGAATCTTTTGGAATATTTGGGAATCTATCGGAATATTATAGAATATGTTGGAATATTATTGAATCTTTTGAATCTTTTGCAATTTATGGACTCGTTTTTTCAAAAGGTGATTTTTTTTACTTTTGAACAATTTCTGGCACCTATGACAAATAGATCCAATTGGTTTTAAATTCTTTATACAAACTCTTAACAAGATTGTGAACATAATCTCCAAGGTTGAAAGGCATCAAAGCACACAATTATGACTTTCCAAACACTTGAAACATTTAAAAGACCCTTATTTGGGCAAAATTTAAACATCATGGTTGAAGTTCGATGTACTCTGAATTTTTTTAACCCCTAAATTAAATGACTGTTCAACCATTTTTTGATTGCAGCCCTAATAATAGTGACTACCCATGGGCAAAAAATGACATTTTCCAAGTTTTCATTTTTTTAGCGCATAGTACTTAACTATTGGGGTCATATTTACTTCAAACTTTAAGTATTCTAACAATGGGTTGTTGCATTCCCATGTTGTTGGGCATGCTCCAACACTAGCTAGTAGAAAAGGTGGCACTGCCGAGGGAGATGCCCACGTAAGCAATGCTCAATTCCCAGCATGCTCAGTGATTTTGCTTGGGCATGTCCCAGGGGCGCCTCCTTTTCTACTAGTGTAAGTGCTTGCCATTTTAAAATTTGAAAACTAGCATATGACAAGATACCAAAGTCATTTTCTTCTCATAAATAACTTGAAATAATATGAGTTTGGTTTGTAATCATTTAGTACTAGAATGGATGTTTTATGTAATTGGATTATATAACTGGAATTTTGTAGACTTTCATCATCCCTGACAAACAATATCAAGAGACAAGCAGGCTGATATTCTCCAAATTAAAGCTGTTGAGGGTGAATTTTGATACACTTTAGCTGCTAACTGACTTTCAGCTCCATCAGAAACAATCACAGGGACGTCCAAACAAATAAACCCACTTGAATGGGACAATAGTCAGTCATCTGTGAAGCTTTTTTTTTTTCTTTCTTTTCTAAATCTCTGTGCTATAAATTTGGAATCTTCTTTTTGTTTCTTCACAGTATTCCGTTTTTTTGAAACATTCAATCAATTGAACTCATTAACCGGTAAGTGACCAATTGACCATTTCCTAGTCATTTATTGATTTGTTCATCGCACTATTCAGATAAACAAGAAGTTGGTAGCAAACTGTTGATTTTTACAAAAAGTTTAAAAAATAGTGAAATTGGTCATTGGAGTGCCCAAAACAACAGAAATCAATTGATTGTCCTCTTGATTTGGTCACGGTTTTCTAGTAATGTAAACTTCCCTATAATTTTATCAGCTCGGTATTGAGATACTTAGCGGCTATAGAGAAGGAGGAGCTACCGGTTGTGCCCTTGAGTTATTTGGAGCTCATGTTGTGCATCATATCAGTGGTTTACGGTCTTTTCGTCGTCCTTCTCTAATGATAGATCGTGTTTGCTCTCGTGTTCAATTATACTGTCATCCTCGTGTTTGCCTTCATGCCTATCATGGAGATCAAGCCCTAGCACTTTGGGCGTAGTCTCGGGATTGACATTAAATAATTCTTAGCGGGATTTGATGAACCAGTGAACACTTTGGTGATACCCATTGTGCTTGTGTTCTTTGTAATACTTTGTGATGCCTGTGATGCTCATTATTTATCGAGATTATTGTGCTTGTGTAGCTTATAATGCTTTGTGATGCTTCATCTTGTTGATGTCTTGGTGGTGCTCATGATAGTTGTCCCATAATTAGTGTTGGTGCCGTGGTATGGACCATCATGCACATAATGCTAGTTGAGTTGGTGGTTCTCATGCTTTCCATGGTACTTGAGATGCTTGTTGTTCTAGTGGTGTTGGTGATCTCTTGCTACTCTTGTTTGCTATTGTGCTCATGTTCGCCGTCATGTTTGTTTTCTTCATCGTTTTGGTGCTCGTTGTATTGCTCTTGTTGTTCATGATTTTCTTCATGTTTGTGTTGCCAAAATTCTGCAGTAGGATTTGATGCCGACTAGGGCTTGCCATCTTTTTCATACTCGTGATGTTCATATCCTAGTGGTGCACATGATCTCTTTTGTGTTAGTTGTGGTGCGCGTGCTCCGTGTCGTGCTCGTGTTGCTTGTCATCATGGTGATGCAAGCGTTCTAGTGGTCTTAATATTCTTGTGGTGTTGATTGTGGTGTGTGAACCGTCGAGATGGTTGACATTCACAGTTAACCTTTACCGCGAGGTTTTGCGATATTTTCTTCTCTCTAATTGTCCAAGTGTAGCGTTTTAGCTGATTAGACGTTTTGGTGCTTTGCATGTACTTTTCCTTTAGTTTTATTTCCTCTTTTTTGAGTAATTTTAGCTACGTAGTATTTTTTGATGAATGAATAGTGGGTTTTTAAGTGTTTAGTTCTACTTTGCCTATCATTTTAGAGGAGATACTTTTAAAACATCCTTATAGAATTTGGACTCCGCTATGAGATATGCCCAAGTTCTATTTTTGGGCAAAATTAACCCCCGGTCAACTGGGATTTTAGAGTTGTTTAGGTGAAGTTGAAGGCCACAGATGAAAATGGCTGTGGCGAATGAAATGTGGATGTAGAGATTATTCTTATCTCCTTGTCATGTAGAGGTCCCCTGTGGCTGTTGTCTTTTTACACCAGTGAGATTTTGCCTTCAGCTACTTTGAATGGGTAGTGGAGAAACAAATCTAGTTTTTGGTTAAGAGTTGGTAAAAATAAAAGATTAGAATAGAATTGCCTAGGTGTACGTGGTTTTGGTTTTGGGTAGCTAAGTTGCCCACGAATCGCGGATTAGATAGCGTTGTAGAAAACTTGCTGTGAGTCGCCCAACACGTTGCAAAACATACAAGGCGTAGGAATGCAAGTTGGAAGCTCAGAAAAGCTGTCGTGTAAGTACGGTGGTGAGTCCTTGCGAATTGGCTGTGGAGTCGGCATTGGAACATGCGCGATGACGAGGCTAGGCAATTGGGAGCAGAGCGTGGATCCTTGCTAGTGTGCCCTTTGCAGTTGAGAGTACATCCAGAGGGTTGTTCGATGCTGGCGTCTTGAAGGCCGACAGATCTTCTTGTGCAGAATCCAAGTTACAAGAGTTAAGAGCCTAGCCAGGAGAGTTAGGAGCGATGACGTTGCAGAAGAGGTGATACAAACTGAAGGGTTGGCGGATGGGCAAAGCCGGATTTGCTACTTAGAGGTGTACGTGAGCTGCGCTGGGAGCAGGTGATGTCGTAACGACAAAGATTAGTAGCGAGGGAGCAGGTCAAGCCAGGACGACGGCAACTTGAGCAGTTTGAGGCGCTGCACGACATCGTTAGAGACGGGGATCACAACAACAGTCCAAGAATGTGCAAGCAGTGAGAGGAGACGTTGAAAGGCGACGGGGAGATCCTAATCACGCCAAAGTACGTTGGAGACGACAACGACAGTCGATCACAACGCGAGGCTGCAGTCAGAAAGTCCCGGTTTTACACGGTGATATTTACAGTGATTCCAATAAGATATTATAAAGGGAGGCTTCCCCCGCGTCTTCCTTCTCCAAATTTAGTGATTATTAGACTCTTAAGGCCCGTTCGCACTTGGCCTTTGCAAAGAACGTGAATTTAAACTTAACACCTCCATAATTTTGGAAAAAATACGTTCTTTTTAGGAAAGGTGTCATCGATGAGGTTCGGAAAGGTGTCACCAATAATAGCCGGATTACATAATGGCCCTTCAAGAGCCATATTAGTTAAGACCATTCTTAAGTGTTCAAAACTTAAGAATATTTCCAATTTTGGTACTCCCTTAACAATTGCCTACTATCGCTGAATTATTTTTTGTCCTCCTAAATGTTAGCTAATACCCATTCTTTAAAGTGTGCCATGTGGACATCTATGTAGGATTGGTAATTACTATAGAATGTAGGTGGAAACACACACTTTATTAAGGTGGTAAGACGCCTTTCTAAGACCACCTCTGAGGCCAAGTGCGAACATACCCTTAGCTTCTAATTGATTGCTTGGAATAATTAGAAAGAACTTGTTTGAATATTAAGCGGGAATTTTAGTTGCCTTTGATTGCTGTCGTTCCTTGAGCTTTTCCACGATTTTGTTGGCAAGTTGTGTTTGAATTGTGCTTCTTTGAGTACATCGTGTAGTATTGTGGAAATTTTAGATCGGTGAGACGTATAGCGCGGAAGCGTTGCCCAATTTTCACGGAGTTAACTCATACTTAGAATTAAAGAAATAGGAATAATAATTAGGTTTTAGGCACAAGCGGAAGCACTGCCAATAATTCCTCCACTACTTTCTGCATTTCCATGATTGTATGAGACCATTGTGAATTGGGTATGATGGGGGGCTCGTTGCTCAAGGGGCATAGTTCCAATAAGGGTATCCCTCTTTTTACATGACAAGTAGGTGAATGTTTCTTCTGAACTTCCAAATTTTATTGAATTTGTCCATTTCAATTGACTAAAATTAACTTTGTTAAAATAAAAAAATTATCAGCACCTCAATGATATTAAAATTCAACCTTTTAAATGAATACATTACTTTTCATAATTTTTTGCTCGTTGGAATATGTTTCCTAAAATGAGCATTTGCAAGCATTGTAGTATTATATATAAACATATTTTACTCCTCAAAGTAATCAATTCAAGTAACACATATTTAATTGTACTATGTATTTGAAATTTGTACCAAAATGACATCATTTGATATTTTAAATAATTTTTTTGAATGTTTATTGGTAGTTAGAGCAAACATTGATCTTTAGACATAAAATCTCTTTTAAAATCTTTAAAACTCTTCAATTTTGACGTGAATTTTTTCTTAAGTACTTCATGAGTGTAGGAAATCAAAACTACATTTGGTTGATTCATTTGCTATTTTTTATTAAAGAGGACATAATCAAAGTTGTTGTAGAGGTTCTTTTAAGAGTTTAGACGGTCTTTTGAAGTACCCCAAGTGGAACTATGTCCCAAGATAGTTTCAATTTGTAGAAGTTTGAAGCCCATTTTAGGCCAAAATTGTGTACTGTAATGTTAAGATCAATGTGAGTTTTGGGCATTTGGAGATATAAATCGTCCAATTCAACCCCATTTTTGAGTACTAAAGTACTAAGGGGAAATTGGGATCAATTGGGACAATACGCACACTTCGTAGTTTAATTTCCAAGTGGTGTTGTGTGCTGTGATTTTTAGAGTAGGGTGAGTTTGTGGCATTCAGGGTTGGAGATTCATCATTTCAATCTCGTTTTTGAACACTAAGTATGAAGGGAAATTGAGATTGATTGGGCAATTCCCACACTTCTAAGGCCAATATTGAGGTAATTTTGTGTGCTGTAATTTTCTTGCACAAGTACCAAAATCTTAATTAGGAAGTCTTATTTGCTAATTTAACCTAATTAAAGGGTACTTGGTACATAGGGTGATTAGTGAATGATAGTGAATTCAATTTGTGATATTTATTGGATGTTTGATGGTAGCTCCTCCTGGTAAAATCCTACTCGGTAATCAGTACCGGAGGGGTCGGTAGCTACCGGGGGAAAGGAGTCTAACAAAATAAGAGGCAGAACCTTAAAAACTCAGTCGGTTATCACACAACCGAGGAGGGACAAACTGATCAGAATCTAATACAAACAGAAACTATTCAGTAAGCAGGAAATCAACAAAAGAGTACTTCAAACAAGAAGTCAAGTATCTGGGAAAATATGTTGTGCCAATGAGGTTGGCTCTATTGCTTTTATACCACAGTACAACTAGATCTGACAGTTAGGTCAGATCGGTAAAAAAGTGTTTCCTAGATCTATCTACTGGGGTAACTTGGAAAATTACCCGGGTAAAACTCAGACCGGTAGACCTACCGATAACTCCTAATTTACGGTTAACATTTGAGTATTGTGCATGTGCTGCGATTTTCTTGTATGATTGCAAAACTCCCACTTCAGTTGCTCCATTGGCCAATTGGACCCACATTAAGGGTCCTAAATACCTAGAGTATTTTGGTGGTGTTGCGTGGTCCCATTGTGATCATTGCGTCCGTGTAGGAGTCCATTGTTTGGCATTTGTATACCCCACCCCTTAGCCGGCTATATGATGCATTGACAGGGCAATCATTCAAAGTACTCAAATGGTGCGCGTGTTCCTTTCTGTGCTCATGTTGCTCGTTATACAGGTGATGGAAGCATTCTAGGGTGCTAGTAATCTTGTGGTACTGGTGAGCGGTATCGTGTTCGTGTGGCTTGTCGTACTTGAGTGTTTTTGTGAGGTTATCATTTTTCATCTCCCGGCAGGATTTATTCTACTTAGGGCTCGTACTACTTGTGATGGTATAACGCAATATTCTTGTCATATCCTCATTTTGGTTGATCTCATAAACATTAATTTGTTTGTCAATGAGGTGTTGGTATATTTGATCATTTCCACGTCCACGTATGATAGCTAATGAATATGCACATTCACTCTATTTAAAAGATGTCATTTCACAAACTCCTATGCATTATGCAAAAGAAAACGGTCCTTGTGCTCAACTCTCTTTGGGTTGTGGAGATAAAGACGCTATTGATGTTAGTGCGGAAGAAGATGACGAGGATGAAGTTACGTTAGAGACGAGCAAGGATGTTCTTAGGAGTCTCGAGAAGTTAAATGTAGATGCTACAATTGTAAAACTTCAACTTCAACTCGTGAATATTTCTCGGCATCACACTCCATTGTGTCGAATAGCTATTATGCCTATAGTGAGGCCTACTATCTTGTGTGATTTGAAAAAACTCGAGGAAGAGGTCAAATGGGGACCGTTGTGGAATGAGGAGAATGAGGAGTTCAACAATTATCCCAAATGCATTCCAGCGATACAACAATATTTTAATATGATGTTTTTGTGTGCAATGGCAACCACTGTAGAGTTGTATAGATGAATCATATTGAGAAGCTGCGTAGAAATGAGGAATCATGGCACTACTTTGTTGATGCCATAATTCTTGATACCAAAAGGCAAATAGGTGTTGTCATGCAAGTTATGCATGACGTCAACAAGTGAGTTCTCTGTCCTACTTTACCCATTCAATTGTTGTTGAATGATCAATTTTTTTATGACCATGACTTTATGATGGATATTTTTAATCAATGAGTCTTACAGTCTGTTCAATTAGGCACACAGAGGACTCTCATGTGAAAAATAGCTTACTGCACACCTTATACACAGTCTCAAAGTATGGAATAGTGCCATTGCAAGTGTTCAATAAGCTTCTCTCTTCAATAGAGATTCTAAAATGTCAAATGAACACAGTAAATCGTATTTGGTACTCTCTAACACTTGAAAGGCTCACCGCCTTCATTTTTCGGGTATGTAATTTAATTTTTTTTTTCATATTTTTAATTGTAAGTTTCCATAGATATGGATCAAATGAATGGTTCTTATTATGCTTCAATTTTCTAGGCACAGTTTGTACGAGATTGTTGTTGCTGCTAGAATTGATGCTCGATTGTACTATGAACAAACCAAACTTGAGGATATTTCTATTAGGAGTATTGGTGCAGCTATATATGTATGCTGCGATAAAAGAAAAAACGGCCAAGATGAGCGTAAAGTTGGGAAGAATTGCTATTGTCGCTAACCATGCAATTAGAGATGACTTTCTTAACGAGGTATGAATACATCTTATTTCTTTCACATAGATGACTTGTACATTCAAACACAATTCTAATTGATATCAACTAAACGTTGTAGATGGAGGGACATTGGACGATGAACATCACACCCAAATTAACTTTGGAAAAGTTTTAGCTTATTGCTACATCAAATGTAGCTTGTATTCACAACGTCAAATGAATCAAATTGTTTAATTCTTCAATTGCGACCCACGAAGCCTTTGCTTTTACCCTCAACCATTTTAATGAAGAAAATTTGGGCAATTTCCTTGACAAAGCTTGCAGATGGGCTGGAGTATGCAATCATGAATCATTTAATCTATTTGAGCATGCGTGCTATAGATCATAATCATTCGTGATGTTTGGTTTATTATCATATATGTATTGATTCTTATAAGATTGTACTATTTAACTTTGATGACTATACATCACACAACTTACAAATAGAAGAAAAGGCAATAGAATGACTATATTTTACACCATTGATGAACAAAGAGATGTCATGGTAAGGACCTTGAGAAAAATCAACCTTGTTTATGCACATGTTGATTGAAGCATTTTCTTTTTTTGGCAATGTATTTCTGAATTGCAAGACTGTGAATGGTCAACAAACAATCTCATTCAATTTTTAATCATTCATTTTATTGTCCATGTACTTTGTTTACATTGGTTTACTTTATTTCATGACATAATTGATGTTGCAAAAGCCTCTATCCATGCTTGTCACAATGTGAACCGCCACATTGCGACGCAAGAGGAAGACAAGGCCATCTTTGAGGCAGTCCTTGCAACTCTTCTTTGACACTTGATGACGCGTTATTCTCGCGAACTAAGGGTTGCCACAAACATGGATGACATCAACGATGAAGATGTTGTGGTGGAATTGATAGTTAAGAAATCCTAATTTGATATGTAAATTTGTTTTTATTTGTTTATTTGCATTACTTGATCGGATTCTTTGCTCGTACTATATGTTTTAGTATTTCCAAAGGTATGGGCTTTCTTGCATTTAGATGCGGGAGGAAAAAAAGAATGTGTGGACTTTTTTCTTACTATTTTGAATTTTGTCTTAGTCCCTCTAAACCCTTATGTTGTTGTTTTATGTAGAGGAAATTGCTAGAGCAACGTATCTCTTACCCCCCTCCTCTTGTCTTTTTTTTTCCCGTACTTTGGAGTTTGTAGATAAAGAGGTAGTTGAATACAATGGTGAGGCATTGGTTAGTGATTGTAGTGATGTATAGGAGTCTATGTCCGCATCATCGAGCCCCATGGCTTCATTTGTCGCTTTGCCGTAGCGCTTTACTATCCAATATTGGTACGGTTCATTGTTCCAAGACAGTTGTATTTGATTGCAATGCGATCTCTCTAAGTGCAGTGCGGAAAGAGGTTAGGAGCGTGTTAGGGAACAATAATCTACATTGTTTGAGGGCATAATGTGGTTGTGTCAGCGAACTTTGTCATAATGCCCTCAAATAATGTAGATTATTGTTCCCTTACACGAACTTGCCATTATGCCAAAGAAGTTATCGTTGTATCAACGAACTTCCTTCCCAATTTCAATTCTAAGTGGACTAACAAGAATCTAATCTTCCACTTAGTAACTCACTCTGCCAAAATCCTTCATTGTTGGTGCAGAGCAAACATTACAATGAAAGGGTGGATCACCAAACACTGTTGACACGTCGGTCCCAAAAAAGCTCCCCGTTGTCCAAACAATTCGCTGCCAATAGTCTTAGTTCACACAATCAACTCTGCGAGCAGCGACGAGAACTCACATTTCTACCATCAGAGGGGCGTTTGGGCAGACAAGTCACCTAACCCGGACTGTCTCACAGGGCCTTTTGGAGACCCCAAATTTCCCCTAATGTGACGTTTGTATGTTGGTTGAGAGGAGTGCCTGTTGATGATGATGTCTTTACAAACGTCTAGAACATCATAGTGGATGTTGGGAGGGACGTCCAATATAATGTATTAAATTTTCTCATACTGAAGTCTGTATGTTTATTGAGACTAGTGCCTTTCCAGGATGATGTTTTGTACAACAGGTAAAATAACACAGTAGAGGCTGGGGGAGACGTCCGACAAAACATTGTGAACATTTGCATAGTGACGTCTATATGTTTACTGAGACCAGTGTGTGTCGACTATGATGTTGCGTACAACGGGTAGAACATCATTGTGAATTGTTGGGCAAGACTTTTGACACAACATTGTAGACGATTGCATAGAGACGTTTGCACGCTCAGGTAGATGACCGGTTGTCTACATTTATGTCTATGATAAAGTGTAGAACATTACACTAGACGTTGGGTTATAAGTGCGTATATTGACGTCTTCAAACTCGCTGAGATGAGAGGCTCTCCAAGATGATGTCTTTCAGAACATCCTCTTTAACGCGGACAATGTCAACACGTTCGAAAGACCATGTCTCAAGAGATGTCACTATAAACGCGCTGATATTCGTTAGAGACATCTCCCATGTCTTGGGCAATGCGAGCAACGATAGTACAAACATGCACATGGTGACATACTCCATGTCCGTGATGACATTTACATTGACATGGCCAAATCAATATTGCTATCATCCGTGACATTAGGTTCGTCCGCAAAAACGCCAAAATGGACATCGCACGCTTCAATATTGACATCTCAGCGAGCACAACAGTATCACCTAGGATGTCTGCCAAAACATAGAGGATGTCAAAGGGGACGTGTAAATGAACATGCTGACGTCCAATAGAACAGTAAAAAACCGCCCCAAACTCTGCTTACGGGGCAAGCCACGTCACCTTTTGGCGGGTCCACGTCAGCTTTTCACGCCTCCACGTTAGATTTTAGTGGGACCACATCATCCTTCACATCACCAAGGGGTCGGATGAAATCCATTCGCACGTGGCACTGTCCATAAATGTGCTGCTGATGTAGCGACGACTTAGCATCTCTATGTCACAATTTATTTCTATTGCATACGCATGTCAAAAACTGATGTCACTTTAGACATCTTCCATGTTAAAGTGAATTTCATGCATGTCAAGGTCTGTTTCCTTTTGGGCGATTTGAGGTGACGTCCCAAATGACATTAATCCCGTCCTATTTGACAGCTTCTCCCTTTTTTTCGGACATCACAAAAAATGCAAGTTTTGTCTAGTTTTTTGAGGGATTGGACTCAAGAGTATCGATTTGATGTAATTTCTCAAGTACGGGGAATTGCCGAAAAAAAATCCTTCATGTCAAGTTTTTTAGCCTTCTTTGCCTGCTTCTCTTGCTTCTCTCTCCCTCCTTTGTTGGCAATCCTATAGTAGTTCAACTCGTACATGTACGCGATATGGAACGATATGGTCAAGATTCAATTAGAACAACAGAGAACTCTAAACTAGATGAGCTTTTCCATTACCCCTTGAGCTGAAGATAGAAGAGGAGTGAACATCATCAATTAAACGAAGCAGAACCACACATACTCACATACACGGACACACTAGAGGCTGTGGACTTATTGTAATTTTTGGATTTAGCCGATTGGGTAGTTTGAAGTGTAAAAAGAAGTTTTTATCAATTGGTTCCTGAATGTATAGTGTAAATAGGATGTAACACCAATAGTTTTAACAATCTGGATTTTCTTTGGATCCCATTAGGTTTCGACCAGGTGGGTAGTTTTTGTGACCAATGGGTATTTAGTGGAAGAATGCTGATTGGTATTCTCAGTCTTTTCCTTGTAAATCGAGCAGGAAGCTCTTTCCGGTTGTGGAAGTAATAATCCAATTGTTTTTGTTTGTGTTGTGAAATAAGTAAGAAGGATTAAGTTTGTGTATGTGCAATTGTGTATATGGAATTTGTGGTTTTTGATGTGACTGTGTATCAATTGTATGTGAATTAATTGAAAACTGTGAATGAATTGTGTGAATTGTGGAACCAGTGGAGTGTTAAAAACTGAAAACAAAAGTTAATTGGGTGAGTACGATTGGGAGAAAAATTGCAATAGTGTGAGGATCTGTGGTGAATTGTGAGAGACTGAATAGTAACAATTGGAATTTGTTATTTGGAGACGATTGTCAATAAAGTGTGTAGAAAATATCAAATGAGAGAAATCAAGCTGTATGTGAGATAATTTGTAAATGGAATTAGAGAGAGTATTAATTGAAGTGAAGCAATTGGAGAGAATGTTATGTGAGTGAATGATCAGCCAATCAGGTAAATATAAAGTGAGAATGTTGGAAGGCAGTAGTTGAGAGAGAATATTTCTTCAGATTTGGTGAATCTCGTATCAATTGTTAAGTCACATCCCTGCTGAGTTGGAAGTGGTAAGAAAATAAATTGAGAAGACATGCTGATGGAGTAACGAGGATTTAATTGGAAGAGTACCAGCCTCAGAGTATTAAATAAAGGAAGATTGGAGAAAGGAGCCGATGGAAATGCTGTAGGAGAAAAGCCGATTGATTAGTGATAAGTAACATCAGCCCTACTCCTATTGGTTGAGCTGGGTATTTGTTTCTTTATCTTCAAATCCAATTGAGCAGTTTCGATTGAAAACTTAAATTCATCTCCTTGTGAACAAACTTATAAACTATAGAATTAGTTTTACTTAATATAAAATTAATTTAACAACAGAGGCTCCACAATAACAACAGCAAATGAGGACAATAACTAGTAGTGAGTCGAAGATAACAGTTGACTGCTTGATGCACTCAAAATGGGATGGAGCTATACCTCTGTTAATTGCTAGCATGCATTTGGCATTCGTGTAGATGCCGAAAAAATTCTTTTCTGAACTAGAAAAGTGTTGGAAGAGCTCAAAATTGAACTCCTTTCGCTGCTCGCTAGGGTTCAATCTCCACTTTTCCTTGTGGTTCAACGAGGGATTCGTATGATATAAGAATGGATTGGCGGAATAGTCTTTCTTGACAAGTCCATGAATGAAGTTTGAGGCATCACGCTTAAACATGTACTGAAGCTAGACATCAATGGCTGTTTTCCGATTGCTCACGTCAATATGTCACTTGGCCTTGCACGGCTTGGACATTGACAACTCGTAATTGTACTTGGAGAAGTAAGAACTAATGAACATTTGGGAGCATTTTTTGAGCTTTTTTAAGGAGTCTTATCTATTTTAAGGGCACACGAGCGGAAGTTGCATATTGGAGCACTCTTTGTGGTCAATCACTTCCTATGCTCTTCTACTTTCTTCAATCCAAACTCCTTTTGTAAATGGAACATTGTATTTTTCAAGTTGATGCATGCACTTGTGATATGGGAAACTTAGTAGTGTGAGTGTAGAGCGGAGAGCAGAGTTTGGAGAGCGCAAATTTTCTTTTTTACAAATCATTTTCAGTTGGAAAAAGGCCTATGAGCGCGGATATTAGGTTATTTTTAGCTATTTTTTGGAATTTAGGTTATTTTTAGTTAATTTTTAAAGAAAGGGACCCCAAATCCGTGGAAATGGGTAGAATTCTCAAAATCCTAGTTCAAAACAAAGTAACGGATTTTCAATGATTTCCTCGGCATTACTTACAAGAAACAGTACTTTTTTGTTTTTGTATGGTTTACAATTAAATTAGGGTTGACGTCATCATTTAAATCCATCAAAAGTGCGAATAAAACAAGGACTCTTGTGAACACCGATGTAAATAAACCAACACAAAAAACCTCATATAAAATTCAAATCAAACCAAAACATAAGGAGCTCAAGTCTCTACAATCAAGAAGCCTAATCAAGGGCTAGGACTCCTCTCAACATCACTACCCTTGCCCTGTTTAGCATCTATATCCAATAATCTATATACCCCCTATCAAACTTCTGGATGCGACGAGAGGGTGGTGAAGCTGCAACCGCTCGCTGATGGGAAACCTCAGCAGCATACGATGGCAATTTGAATCCCCTAGGAGGGCTTCCAAACAAGCTCGGATGGAGAAAACGAAATGGGCTCGCCCGTGGAACTCTGGAAACAAGAATATTAGAGGATATATAAGCACTAGTAATGAAAGAGAAGAGAAGAAGATGAACAATGGTGTGCCAAATGAACAAACCGACTTACTTACTATGCCTCTGGTGTCGTACGAGCTTCTGGGGAGGCTCCACAGAATCAGAGTCCTCGAGGTCAACAATAGGTTGTGGTGGAGGCACGGCACCTCGCATTGGGCGAAGGATGGCCTCAAAGATTTCCGTGTCGGCCTCCAACGCCACAATGTGGCGCTTATCTCACGACACGCACTAATGGAAACACCTAGAAGAAACAAAATGAATGAGCAAAAGAAAATGACAAGATATGCAAGAAATGAAGAACAAAGACAATGCAAGGAAGGTAAGGGAGAAACCTGTAGCCGCGTGCCAATCCAAGACAATGTCGTGCCTTTGGGTGAGAGTGTGGATGATGATGCTCAAGAATTCCTTGTGCTTCTCGCGAGCTCCTTTCCATGCCACTATGCCATCCTTCAGGAGTTGACTATCCTCATCCGTGAAGTTGTGGAAGAGGGAATCCTTCTCAAGTGAGAAGCCCAACTTTGAAAAATTTGTGGCCTCGTACACGATGAGAGAGGTGCCAAGGGGCAAAGGCAACTTGATAGAAAAGCGTTTAGTCTACACAAAGAAAAAACCACATACTTAGTGACAAAGAGAGGAGACTGAAATTTGAAGTGAAATAGGTGAGAAGAGAAAAAAACTTACAAACATCTTGGGATCTTGAGCGGAGGTAAGGTGAAGGTCATTGACACTCCACCAATCCTTTGCCACACTCTATTTAGCCCCCTTTCACCAATTGCGACGCTCCTTGTGCACCTTGGGGTTATCACCATGTATGAACACAAGGACACCGTTGTCGTGGAGATGATCTTCAGCTCATGTGAAGAGATCATCCATGTAGAACTCACCACGGTGGTCCACACGGGGATATCAGAGGGGGAGCTAGAGATGGCGCGCACTAGGAGGTTTTCTGGAACATCTGCAAGGATGAGGTTGATACGAGAGTGGGACTTGGGCTTCCTTGTGTTGGAGCAAGAGCGGCCGCCTCCAACCTAGAAAGCAAAAAATAATTGTCAAACAAAGAAGAGGAATGCTTGTAGGAAAATAAAATAGGAACAATGTGAAAGGAGAAAACTCTTACCTTGATAAGGAAATCTTCAATTCGGAAGAAGGCCTCATGGTGGGTCATGGTCTTGTTGAAATGCTCCATGAGGAAGTGGCACTTGTAGCCGCAGCAAGAGAATTCCTCTTGCGAGTGAAGGCGGGGGCACTAGCTGCGCTATGAGAAGGTGAAGGAAGAGGAGAGATCGCAAGAACTGAGGGACTATCGACAATGGTAGGAGTAGGGGCAGCCGATGCCTCTATTGCTGCCTTTATAGCAGAGCGGGTATTGATAGTACCTTGCAAAGCAGGAATAGCTGAAGGTGTAGCGATGGTCTTGCCCTTAGTTCCTTCGCATCCTTGGCCGCCTTGGAGGCCTTGGAATTCTCCTTGTTCGACTCCTCTTGCATTAAAGGCTCATACACGACCATCTGTGAAGGAGCCTCCGCATTCAAAGATGCATACAAAGGCTTCTCGGAGATAGGAATGTAGCCCTTTGAGCAGTCTAAGTACCATCCGCCATGCTTGAGGTGGAGATAAGGCCAAACCTTATGGTCCTCGGTGTACATAAAGTTGGAGGAAGTGTCATCGACCTATTGCTCCACATACACCGGTAGGAATGACGCAGTAAGAGCTTCTGTGGAAAGAAGCTCATGATAGATGTACCTAGAGAAAAAAACAAGATTGAGAAAAACTCAAGAGAAGAATTGGTGAAGAATAAAAGAAAAGAGGTGGAAGAATGAAAGAAAAGAGGTTGAAGAAATTACCTATAGAGTACACGAAGCACGATCCTAACGCCATCGACATACCCATGCTCTGCCCATATCCAACGACCGCCCATACCTATGCTCTGCCCATACCCACCGGCCTCCTATACCCATGTTCTGCCCATACCCATGCTCTGCTAATACCCATTCTCTGCCTATACCCCGGCTCTGCCGATACCCGACCCAAACTCTGCCCTGGCCAATATCCTTCCCTACCCCATACCACCTCCCTCATACCCATGCCCATACCATGCATACCCATGCTCCGGCCACCCATACCAATGCTCTACCCATACCCACAAAGACTCTAGAGGCTCATCAGCACATAGTAAACCAAAGACCACGAGAACCAATTAAACACCCCTTCAGTGCAAACGAACGCATCCAAATCCAACATGTAATTAAAGTACAAACAAACTTGACATCTCTAATGAACACATAATGCGCAACACAATGACACCACAAGAGGACCAACATCAAATCCGCAAGAGCAAAAGACAAATGTAGATTAGCAAAGTTTGCATTTTTACCACTCAAGAGGAAGGAGTTGGCCCATCTTTGCAATCCCACGGATCCGTGGGATTGGAAAAATGGGACCTGACCTTGCGGTCGAGGTGCTTGTCCGTTCAAAATCTGAAAGACAGAAACACAAAACCAAAAAATGCGAGCCTAGCCACACACCATACAAGCTCTATATCATGCATAATAAAAAGTGAACACCAACAACATCTCTAATGAACACATAATTCACAACACTATGACACCACAAGAGGACCCAACAAAAAGCAACGGATAAAGGGTACGTGAATTGAGGGAAGACTGAAACTATAACAAAATTAAAAAAATACTAAAATAAAAAGGAAGACTAAAAACAATAAAAAAATGTTAATGTGAATTTGAAGAAGCCAAAAAATGTGAACTAAATGAAGACTAAATTGTAAATTCCCTTTCCAAATGCTCTAAAACTTATAATTTTGTAAATATTAACTATATGAGGCCTTAAAAGTGGAAAGAATAATCAAATAATGAAAAAAGAGGACGAAATAGCCATTATTTGATCATTTCAAAGAAAAACTAAACTAAAAGTTTCTATAAATTTGATCCAACGGATTCGTGGGATTGAAGAATGTCGAGCCAAGAACTAAGTAATGTTCACTGAGGCGAATCCCACGGATCCGAGGGATTGGAGAATGTGAAGCCCGGTGCACACAAAGGTGCTCAGTGGTTAATCCCACGGATTTGTGGGATTAAGAATTTAAGCTTCGGTGCGCACAAAGGTACACAATGGCTAATCCCACGGATCCGTGGGATTGAGAATTTAAGCCTCGGTGCACACAAAGGTACACAATGGCTAGTCCCACGGATCCGTTGGATTACGAATTTACGCCTTAGTGCACACAAAGGTATACAAAGGCCAATCCTACAGATCCGTGTGATTATGAATTTAAGCCTCGGTGCACACAAAGGTGCACAGTTTCCAATCCCATGGATCCATAGTGGCTAATCCCATGGATCCGTTTTGTTTTTTTTGGGATTTGCGACTGCGATATTTGGAATTTCAAGGCGTACAATATACTATTGGAAAGGTCTTGAAAAAAACCATTCCAACTGTATATTACACGCCCCTAAATGATTAAAATTGGAATAGAAATTCAAAAAAGAAAAATTTGTAGTCAACAAGCGACTGCAGATCAGGGTGGTCAAAAGAACAGCAGCCGATTTTGGCTGCCGTTTTTTTTGACCATGTTTTCTACTAGTGCAAGGAGGAATTGAAACTTCGTAGCGTCCAACGACATGCCAAGCGCACTGGTGATCCTACTGTGCTATAGAAGGTCTTGGACATGCTTGGAGGCGAGGAGATCTGCACTCAGAATCCACACCTCAAGGGCGCTGAGGTGTTTGGATCGCAGAGCGTAGGCCCGATACCCCCATTGGTGCAGCTAATGAGACACACTGCCCTGATACCGTCAACATCTCTCGCCCCTGTCCCGGTAAGAGACTCTCTAGATCGAATCCTGTAATACTACCTACAATTGTTGAAATGTCTTCTCTAGACGTGCAAGAAGTTCAAGAGCCTCCACCGTCCGGGCTCAATTTTTGTCCAGTCACCACCGTTCAATAGACCAAGGTTGACGTGTTGATTTGGCATATAGCACGTGTCCCTTACAATTCTAGCAAGTCTTGTTGGACCATGCATACGGGTACTAATAAGAAATGCACTGCAAAGCTCGTCACCAACAATTGAAGTTTTGCTTGCCCGGCCTACTTTGGAGTTTGGGATTTTTACACAATGCAAAAACAAAAACCTATAAAGTTCTTTTTCTGTCCAAACGACATTGAGCGTCGTATGAAGGGCTTCTATTGCAAGTGGGTCATCCCATTTTCAGACATCCAAGGCAAGTTCCCAATTCCTCCCGTGTGGCCTATTATGCTTGGTACTAAACTCACTTGCCTAGAGATCCTGGCCCTCGAGAATGCATGGTTCCAACTTCCTTCCATGGAGCGCCTCACTCCGACTCGATTCTTCAAAAACTCTGCTCCCCCACTCGACTTGTCAAGGGTTGGAATTCCCGACAACCCCGACTACATTATTTCCATAAGGAAATCCAAGGCTACTCGACGCTCCGGCACTAGGCCCTCAACAAAACGCAGGGAGAATGTTAGATTTGCTCGAACCATGCACGGAACCATTTTGAAGTTGACCGAGATCCCCCACCTGGGATTCGACTGTATTATCATGTTGCAGTCCAAACCTCCTCCTACGGATGCCGTTTACCAAGTGACGGTGAGCTCTCAACCGGAGTGTACTTGCACGGCCTTCAAAGTAATGATTATCAAGTTTAGGAGCGGGCGCAATTCTAATTTGAATTGTTAGCACCTCTACTACATATTCGTCAAAGTTTCTACTTTAGATCCCAAAGTTAACATGTTCATACACGCCTCGACCTTTAGTTTCAACAAGGTCAAGTTCATCCTCAAAGGTGGCCTCTTAATACATTCTACCACCTAAACTTGTACCCGGCTTAGAAATACTTTGTCCCTAATGGACGTGGTCGTTTGTTGACCGCGTGTGTACTTGCTCTATCACTCAAGGAAATACAAATATGTACTTCTCCACTATACAAAAAGTACAAACCATACTCAATGATCTTTATTCTTGTCCAATCATTGCAGTACAATAATTTTTGCATGTCTTTCACACCGTTAAACTCTAGACCTCTCACTTTTTAACTACGAAACCAACGTGCCTTGCTCCTTGAAGCTCTTGCTGCATGTTCCTCATTCGATCTAGGCGGGCTTACTCGATTGGGTCAAAATAAATCTACATAACTAATCGTTTGGTCCTTCATCCGTTCTCTCAACGGCAAAGGATGTGGTGATAACCCTTGCATGCTCTCACAAATGACAACGGTTTTGAAAAATCCATTGCCTCCTTGACCTCCTCTTCCTTGTCAATCGTGTTGTCTTCATCCTCCACCTCTTCTCTTTCCTCCACCGCATCTTCTTCTCTTTCCACCACATCTTCCTCTTCAATTTTTCCGTATATCGTTGCCGCTCCTCCTCCTCCACCCTCCACTTCCAAGCTTGCGTGGAGTGTGAGAAGGGTGTCATCATATACTCATAATGATATCGTTTTGCAGCACTTTCCTCATTCCTCTCACGTTCCGGCCATGGATAATACGAAATGTGGGGAATTTCTAAACTTACTATCTCCTCATTCCGTCCTAGGCCGTATATCTCCTCTTCCATCGTACACTTCTCGTCTACATTCTTGTTGTGTTTGACTTTAGGGACGTCCTTATATATTGAGTCCCGACAACTTCGTCCGCCACAATGAATAATTGCTATAGTTCAAGTTGTAGGATTTAAATCAACAAATAGCTCGAACAAAGACAAAATTGATGAGATAATAATGCCACAAGTACGTGCTTTGTTCTTTGTGCCTTGTCGTTTTGTTCACTTAGTCTTCAACGGAATCAATCTTGTTCACTCATTGAAACCTTTTTTGACCTCTTCATTTGCTTTGGTTGTATACAGAACCTCTATTTCTCGATTATCTGTTTCTATGTCTATTTTAAGTAATTAAAAACAATCAAATGTGCACCAAAAAAAGTGATTGTTTTTTGTGGTCCTCATTTCCATGGTAATCGGTAAAAAATATATACTATTATTAACAAGAATCTCAAGTATTCTTTAGAATATTCGAACCTTTCAAAAATAAGTTATAAAAATAGTAAGAATATGACTATTTTTAATTTCTACCAATTCTACGCTCTCTAAATTTGTGCTCTTCGCTCTTTGCTCTTCGCTCTACGCTCATATAGAAGTGTCGTCCCTTGTGATATTGCAAGTGATTTGTGAAGTGTTGAGGCTCTAAGGGAAGGGTCTACAATCCAATTTGAGGGATTGGACACTAGGATAGAGGTGTTGTATGTGTTTCATGCCCTTGGAGTGCTCAAAAATTTCATGTGCAGTCGATTATTATTCTTAGGAGCACAAAGGTGCGGTTTTTGGGCAATTTCAATGCAATTCGGGTTTTGAGGGGCTTCTTTGAGTCTATGATCATTGATTTAGTGCTATCAAGCATCACAAAGGTGTTGATTGCGTGCATTGAGTAATTGGAAACACGAAAGTGTTCTTTTGAATCAATCGGAGTATTTGAAAGCTCCATTGAGATATTTGAGGTCTTTCGATAAACACTCTTGCAATTTGAGTGAAGAACCTTTGCATTTGAGTGCTGGAAGGATTGTGTGGAGCACAAAGGTGCTGATTTGAGGTTAAGGTTTCTCTATAAGAAACCCGTGTTTTTGGAGATATCTTGAGTTATGTCTCAAAAACAAGTGGACATGGTCGAGGATGTCGTGCGGACAAGCAAACATCCGAAACACTGAGAAACAAATGTTGACATGGACAAAAACATGTTGACATCTCTAAAACACGAACGTCTCGACGTACTTTTGGGAGGCAGAAAAGTGTGCCACGTGGGTGCAACGCCAACAACACATCAACGGAAGAATGACGGGCACTGCCACATGGCCATGAAGACGACGTGGTCCCGCCAAATTCTGACGTAGCAGCGCAAAAATCCAACGTGGACCCGGGCAAAATGACGTGGCGTGCCACGTCAACAAATTTTTGGGTGGTTTTTAAATCAAGACCATGTTCATTTGGACGTCATATGGGACATAACTGTGTTTTGCAAGACATCGCGCAGTGACACTGAGATGTACACCAAATTGTCCGCGACGACACGTACTATGTCTTGCTATTGATTTGTGCAGACATCCTCATGTCTCAGGAGATACTACACTTGACATGGCCATGTCTGTGTGGACGTTGTTGCCAATATCTATGAAGACTAGTGTGCGTCTGCGTGCCGTTGCGGATGTCATTGCTGATGTCTCGAGGAATGTATGTGAGGTGACATCTCTCCAAACATGGTAGTATTCATGTTGTTGTATAGGCATGAGAAGCACAAAAGTGCTTTATTCAATCAGAAATCATAAAAACAAGTGTCAGCGCAGTGTTGAGTTTAAGGGTTTATTTGAGTGGAGAGACGTACATCATGGCAGCTTATAAGAGTGAGGGTCCCAAAGTGGTGAACAAGTTTGATGGCATGAATTTCCACTTGTGGAAATTCAAAATGGAGATGGTGATGGCCAAGAAGGAGTTGTCGGAGATTGTAGATGGTAGTGGTGAGCCCTCTCACTCTATGTCGACTACAACAAAACATAATAAATAAAAACCGCACTCAAAATTGACTGCAATTCTTTCTGCTACGTTTTTGTTTCTTTTACCATGTTTTATTATAGCGTTTGGACCCTTGCAACATGCAAGCATATAAGAAGAGGAAAAAGAATGCATTTGCCATTTTGGTTCCTAATCTCGGATTCACAACTCGCGAACATTCGTTCTTGCAAGACATCTGCGGAAGCGTGGGACAAGCTTTGTACCATCCATAAAGCCAAGAGTTTGGCCAAAATTTTGTTATCGTGGCTCAAGTTCTTCATTATCAAGATGGAGGAAGACGACAACATGTTGGTGCACATCAACAAAGTCAAGGCACTCGCGGATCAACTCAACGGTTTGGAGTTGACCAATTTGGATGAGGACATCGTGATGACCCTCTTGGAAAGTCTACCACCTTTGTACGAGTATCTCAACGTGGCTATGGAGTCAAAGCCTCTTTCCAAACTCACATTAGACTATGTAACGTCGTGGTTGTTGCACGAGCTGTCGAGTCGAAAGGAGAATGAGTCTCGTGGAGATAGTTCCGCTCTTATTGCCAAGCGATCCAAGAATGAAGGTAGTGGGTGCTCTAGCAATAAGGTGTGTTTTTACTGCAGCAAGAAGGATCACATCGCAAGGTATTGTTTCAAGCGTAGGAACAATGAGAAGTGCGAGAGTGCCAATAACATCAAGACATGAGTCAATGATGGTGAGTACGCTTCCACCATTAGGTGTGTCTCTTGTGACAAAACTTAAGTCATAATTTTTTCCAATACGCAAACATAGCAAGTGACGTAGCGTGCAATGGTAGTGTGAGCGCTTGGATTGTAAATTCGGGTGCCACAAGTCACATGGCACCCAAAAGGAGTTGTTTTTATGCATATCATCCTATGTCGCTAAAGAAAGTGATTTTGGGAGATAATATGGTGCTTGAGGCTATGGGCAAAGGCCCAATTGTAGTGGACACCGAGGTGAAGGGCCGTGTAAAGTCAATCAATATCAAGGGTGTCCTCCAAGTTCCCAAACTAAAGGCCAACCTCTTATCGGTAAGGCATTTGGTCACAAAACACTTGCGCATTGAGTTTAGTGATATGGGGAGCTTTGTGTTGTCACCAAGTCAAGACGAGGTGGCTATCATTGAAGAAATCAACGACTGGTACCACATCAAGTTTTTGAAGGTGTATAAAAGTAAATCAGTGGTGTTGACGCAATCAAGCTCAACGGATGACAAGTTGGCATTATGGCATCGTTGACTTGCCTATTTGAACATCAAGAGTGTAAAAACTCTTCTTGGCATGGTAAATGGCATCGATCTACTTCAATCGCATGTGGATCCTCCTTCATTCATTTACAAGGGTTGCATTGAGGGCAAGCAACAACTATTGCCGTTTGCGGGTGAAGCGGCAACTCGTGCAACCAAGCCTTTGGAAATCAATCATTCCAATATGTGTGGCCCAATAGAAACAATGTTGATCAACAGATGCAAATACTTTGTAGCTTTCATTGATGACTTTTCTAGCAAGATTTGGCTCCATTCAATCATGGCCAAGAGCGAGTGCTTTGACAAGTTCAAGGAGTTCAAGGCATTTGTAGAGAAGCAATCCGAGGAGAAGATTAAGGTGTTTCTAATCTGACAACGGCGGGGAATTCATGTCCAACAAGTTTGATGAGTTTTTTAAGAGAGAAGGCATTGCGCGTCAAACATGGACCCTTTAACAAAATGGAGTTGCAGAGCGTGCAAACTCAAACCATTGTGGAGGTGGCAAGGGGCATGTTGCATGCTCAAAATTTAAAGTTGGAGCTTTGCGCGAATGCGGTGGTGAATGCGGTGTACACTCGCATTTGGCTCTCTAAAAGTGCAGTTACAAAAATGACACGCACGCAAGCGTAAATCAAGAGGCGAAATTTTGTTGTACACATTCGCATCTATGAATGCAACGCATATGCAAAGGTATTGCAGTATTAAAAAGTTTAGCAAGGAATTGTAACCTACGTGAGTTTTTTTGGTAGGGTTCTTTTAAGGGTAAAAATTGAATCGTTTAAAGATAATTTACTAAAATCACGGGTAAGAGTAAAGATAATTAGAATCAATTACCTAATGTTAATAAAACTTAATTTACGTTAAATAGAGATAAGGGCTCTTGCCTATAACTAATTGCAATCAAATACTTATGCAACTGTCTTTTCTTATCTTAAGGTCAAATAGTCACAAAAGGGAAAGACACTCTTTTTATGGTATCCAATGATGGTCAAATAGACATAGTTCTCACATATCCAAGCGTAATAGTACTCACTTCTCTTATGCCTATTTATGAATTCACATCTATTGTTTAAGTTAAGAAAAGATTATTATTCCATGAGGGTCTTTTGCTTAAAGCTTTATACTCCATCTTGCTCCATCTTGCATTCTTTATTTAATTAATGTATTTCTTTATACTTTAAAAAGTTACGCATCTCTTCTTTTACACTACAACAACATTGATTCTATTATACCCCATGAGAATCTACACTATCATTCTAAAGTAAAGTGGTTAAAGAATAATTATCCCTTAAAGATGGACAGTTTTTATGGATTCACTCTTTATCACTATGGCTCAATAATATTTTTAATTACCCGTTGTATAAAACATTCAATGTCAACTTGACTTTGTATATTTTGTTTGTACAATTCTTATCAAATAAGATTCATTTTGAATCTTTAACCTTTTATTAACATAAATCTAAGTCTAATGTAATAGACTAGATTTAAAATATAATGAACAGACGTAACCTTTGGGATTACATCTTTTTTGTATATATAGTAACCTTTAGAAGAACACTTGTTTTTGTTCATACAATCAATATTATAAATAAAGTATGTCTTCTTTTTAGTTTTGTGTCTCTATCTTCATGGTATGAGAGCAATTTGTAAGCTTGTAACATGTTTATTCAAGACTTATAGATAAACATTTATATGAGTAACAATGTATTTCTTCACCGTCTCTCATGACATATGTATTCATGAGAATTTACATGTAACCTTAAAACTTGAAGATATGCAACAGAAAATTAAGCAAATGGCATTTATAAAAATCAAAGAGATTAAAGAATGATCTTACAAATTTTTTGTAAATAATTATAATTTTAATATTATTGTTAGACTTGCCTTTGTTTTTAAAGTAGTTATATCCAACAATAAAAACATTTGAAAAAAGATGGCAACCAACAATAATACAAATGATGCACTAACATCTTCTTTAGATGTTAAAATTCCTATGTTCGAGAAACTTCGTGCTACAAATTTCTCTGTGTGAAAATATAAATGGAAATACTTTTCCTCCGATATTATATCTTAACTACTTTATATGGCACATTGCCAAAACCCCCAAAATGAACATGTTCAAGCCGAGCGTAATTGGATTCAGAAGGATAAGCTAGCTAGAGCAGTTATTCTATTATGTGCTAATATTAGACAATTGGAAATGCTCCATAGATTGGAGACTTCATATGCAATATGGTTAAAATTAAATAGTGTCTATGACCACACAAATTGTTCTACGAAGCTTCTAACGAAAAGAAAATTCTCAAATTTGAGACTGTAAGAAGCAGAATCTAATTCTTCCTATCTCAAAAAATTCTATAGCCTTTTTGATCAATTGGCTAGAGAGGGTGATTGTAGACAAAGAGGATGCAGTTTAACAGCTTTTAGAAGGATTACCTGAAAGATTTGAAACTTTCATTACATCAGTAGGAAATCTATCCAACTTAAACTTATCTATATTAACAGGAAAGTTGTTATATCACAAGGTAATGTTCCAAAATAAGAAAGGTGAAATAAGAACCTCCAACATGGTACTATATGGTAGAAATCAAGTTCGAAATTATTCACTTAGAGGAAAACCTTTAAGAATTGGCTCACGACAAAACCACATGAAAAGAACGTATGCTTAGCAAAGATATCAAAGATATCCTCAACATGAATCTAACAAATTCCCTACCTCAAGGAATTTTAATGTTCAATATAGACCTCCATATTTCAGTCGTGATAGAAGTAAAGTTATTTGTTATGATTGCAATGCATATTAACATTATGCATCCAAACGCTCAAAACCAACAAATAGAAATTCATTAAATAAAACAAAAGCTAATTATAGTGAAGCTTCGGAAGACTTACCCGATATTAATAAATTTGAATTATTTTCTGCTATTTATAGTGAGAAACCTAATGATAATTTGTTTGACTCCCGAACCTACCTACTAGATTCCGGGTGTACAAGACATATGACACCTCACAGAGAATGGTTTCGAACATATTAACCAGTTAAATCCACAAGGCACCGTATTCTTGGGGGATGTACGTACCTAACTGGTAGAGGGTGTAGGGTTTATTACAATACAACTTTCATCAGGACTTACAATTGATATTCACAATGTATTACATGTATCAGGACTAGGTAAGAGCTTAATTTCTATAGGACAACTAATGTCCTCGGGAGTAAGATTGACATCGAATAAACATATTTGTTTTATTACCTTAAAGTCCTCAAATCAAACAGAAGCACAATATCACATCAAAAGGATCGGAAACCAATATTCCATAGTTATTGGAATAATTGCCGAGTTGAAATTATCTACAACAACAAACTTATCATTATATAAGTATTATTCATCTACAATTAAATGGCACCAAAGGTTAGGCCATGCCTTATTACTAGTTTTACACCAAATGGTATAGAAGAACTTGGTTACAAGATTGAATGAGCCTATAAGTAATATCCCTTTGTGCGAAAGTTGTTTAAATGATAAACAACACTGTCAAATTTTTCCAACATATAGCACAAATAGAGCTACAAACCTCTTAGAACTAGTCCACTTTGATGTGTGTGGACCGATGCAAGTCCAATCATTAAGAAGAGCTAAGTACTTTGTAAGTTTCATTGACGATTTCTCAAGATTTACCATG
The DNA here is from genome assembly GCA_022496805.1 of Pohlia nutans. Classification (NCBI taxonomy): domain Eukaryota; kingdom Viridiplantae; phylum Streptophyta; class Bryopsida; order Bryales; family Mniaceae; genus Pohlia; species Pohlia nutans. The sequence goes on along the minus strand of CM040106.1, from coordinate 1,907,313 downwards.
GTGTACTTCTTGCAAGTTAAATAAAAAACTTTAGGAAGCTTTCAAAAATATTAAATTCTCGTAGAAACTAAAATTGGAGATAAACTTAAATGTTTAAGAAGTGATAATGACAGGGAATATATCTCAAATGATTTCGATTTATTTTGTGAACAATAAGGTATTCAAAGACAACTTAACATCCCATTCACACTGCAACAAAATGGTGTTGCGGAAAGAAAAATGAGAACCTTGCACAAAGCTGCAAGATCTATGCTTCATTAAGCAAAGTTACTAAAAAAATTAGGGTTGAAGCTAGTTCAACAGCTTATTACATACAAAATCGTTTAGCAAGTGAAGCCTTAAAAACAACACCCTATGAGTTTTGAACAAAAGAAAGACCTGACATAAGTCATTTACGCATTTTTGGATGTCCAACATATGTTCATATACCTAGTGAAAAACGTCAAAAGCTTGTTGTTAAAAGCCAAAATGCATCTTTATACGTTATAGTGTTGAATTCAAGGCCTATAAAGTTTGTGACTTTATTACTAGACGAGCGTTTATGACAAGGGATGTTGTTTTCGATGAAATTAGTGTATTAGGACTCAAAACAGAGACAAGTCCGGAATACTTTCAACTATAGTCATTACCAAGCAATCAACTAACATTACTTTTGCTACCAAAAGTTGTGCAAACCCAAACATCATCTCCTACTCAAGCATCACTTGACCAATCACCTTCTATACTAGTATCAAACTTCAAAGTTTCTCAACACCAATTGTATCATCAACATTTAATCTTATCCCCTTAAAAGAGGGATTTGAACAACTTGAAGAACCACTTAATCAATTTTATCCACTACCCCATGACACCAATGATTTCGATACTCCAAGTTCTTCTACCTTGGAACCTAGTTCTTCAACAAAGGAGCCTAGTTCCTGTACAAGGGAGCCTACTTCTTTTACAATGGAAGCTACACCTCCAACCGTTCCTAGAGATCCTACAACTCAACCTACTACTCGCTACGGTCGACAAATTAAGCGACTAGCTAAATACCAAGAATTCCTCTCCTATGGTTATGCTTTTTCCGCAGCCACTAATGAACCCAACTCTATAAGTGAAGCCCTTAGTGCAAAAGATGCCTATCTATGGTAACAAGTTATGGATTCCGAATATGATTCTTTTATTAGAAATCATACTTGGACTCTAGTTGACAAGCCTAAGGATAGGTTCATTGTTAGTTGTAGATGGATCTTTTGAAGAAAATGTAATTCCTCCGGAATTTCTTCAAAATACTAAGCACATTTAGTGGCCCATGGTTTTTCACAAGTTCCAGGTATTGACTTTCATGAAACTTCCTCTCCTATTATAAGAATGACTTCACTACGTGTTTTATTTGCCATAGCCGCTCATAGGAATTTTAAGATTCATCAACTAGACGTCAAAACAGCTTTCTTTAATGGCTACTTAAAAGAAGAAATTTGTATGGATCAACCCAAAGGTTATCCTCAAATCCCTGGATAGGTGTAAGAACTTCATTGATCCATATACGGATTGTTGCAATCCCCTCAAGTGTGGTTTGAACGTATTAATTATTTTTTAAAACATCTTGGCTTCGAGACGTTTGGAGCGGACTCCAATGTTTATATAAATACCCATATCAGTCATACTATTTATATAGGATTATATATTGAAGATTGCATCATAATGAGTTCCAACTTAGAATACTTAAATAACACTAAACAAACACTCTTTCAAAAATTTGATATGACAACTTTAGGAGATATTTAATATTGCTTAGAAATTCAAATTCTCCGAAATAGAGAGGAACGTATCATTCACCTCTCTCAAAGTAAATATATTAATGGCATTCTTAATCGCTTCAACATGGGACATTGCAAACCTTCTACCTTACCTATAGCAACAAATCACAAACTTTCAAAGACTATGTCCCCGGAAATAAATTATGAAATGAAAGAAATGGAACCTATCTCCTACTCCCAAGCAATTGGATGCTTGTTATATTTGGTTGTTAATACACGACATGATTTATCCTTTAGTATATCTTAACTGGCACAATTCATGTCAAATCCGGGCTTACATCATTGGACTGCACTGAAAAGAGTATTTTGCTATTTACAAGGTACTCAAGATTTGGAATTAACTTATATAAAAAGTGAAAACCCCCTTACCCTTCAAAGCTGGTGTGATTCCGATTGTGGGGGAGATATAGATGAAAGAAAATCTACATCTAGGTATTGTTTTTTTATTATCTAATGGTGTTATTTCTTGGCAAACAAAGAAACAACCTACAATAGCATTATCAACGGCAGAAGCGAAATATATGAGTCTTATAAAAGCAGCTAAAGAAGCAATCTAGTTCATCAAATTGCTGGGTAATTTAAAGTATCCACAATCTTTACCCGTTTCTATATATTGTGACAACCAATCAACCATTCTTGTGAGTCTTGAGCAATGTTTCCACTCAAAAACCAAACATATTGAAACAAGACATCACTTCATACGACAACAAGTACAAAACAACCAAATTAAACTTATATATTCTAGTACACAACATATGTTAGCTGACTTCTTTACAAAAGCCGTGAAACAAGAAAAACACTCCTATTCAACAATTCAACTTCACATATTAAGTTCAAATATTATTAAGAATTAGACTTTGTTTTAGGAGTAGTGTTAACATAAATCTATGTTTAATGTAATAGACTAGCTTTAGAATATAATGAATAGACATAACCTTTGGAGTTACATCTTTCTTGTATATATAGTAACCCTTGGAAGAACACTTGTTGCAATATTATAAATAAAGTATGTCATCTCTTTAGTTCTGTGTCTCTATCTTCATTTGCCATGGTAATAATTTGTGAGGCAATGCACTACACCGGAGTTCAAAACAATTACTATAAGAAACCCGCTTTTTTGGTCATGTCATAAAAAAACATGTAGACGTGGTGGCAGAAAAATCCGACGTGGACCCGGGAAATTTCGACGTGTCCCCGGGAAATGATGACGTGGCATGCCACGTCAGCAGAGGTCTGCGGGGTATTCATTTCCAAAGCATGTTCCCCTGGACGTCCCTCGGGACATCACTGTGTTTCTGGAGACATCCCAAACAGATGCCGAGATGTCCTACAAGAGCTTTGCGATGACGCGTACTGTGTGGTGGTGTTTTTTTATGCGGACATCCCTACGTCTCGCACAACATACATAACTTGACATGGCTTTGTCCGTCTGCACGTTTGCGTGCCCTAGATGTGGGAATTGCGGATGTCATGGCTCATGTGTGCATGAATGTACGCGCGTTTCCCGAGACATCTCTTCGGATGTGGTTGTGCTCACGTTCTGTCTTTGGGGACATTGTGGATGATGTGCGCCTTGCTATTCAAGACGTAGCAATGTTTTTAGCTTGCCGTTGCAAAGGTCGTGTGAACGTCACTATTCAAGCGTGTCAATGTTCTCAAGGACGTCTTACTCAACATCCAATGTGATGACGTGGATGTTTTTGGAAGACATCATCATGATAAGAGAGTCGTCCCAGAGAACATCCCCAGGTCATGTAACACGTGTCACGGAAGACATCATCATCATTAGAAAGTCGTAGCCTATAACATGTTGCCGCCATTTATCGACATGTTATAAAAGACATGAGCATGATCACAGAGTCGACCCGGAAAACATCCTCACATCTTGTAACGCGTGTTGTGAGATACAGCGGCAGCTATACGTAGACATCTCACGAAGCATGGTCACGTCATTATGCAAGCGTGCCAATGTTCTCGGGGATGGCTTAGAAAACATGCACTGCGTTACTCTGGATGTTTGTAGAAGACATCATCATGATAAGAGATTCGTCCCAGCTAACAGCCCCAGGTCAAGTAACACGTGTCAAGGAAGACACCATTGTCATCACAAAGACGTAGCCTAAAACATTTCGCCTTTATTCACAAACATGTTATACAAGACATAATCATCATCACACAGTTGACCCAAAAAACATCCTGACGTCCTGTACCGCGTGTTGTAAAAGACAGCCGCCGCTATATGTAGACGTCGCACGAAGCATGGTCACGTCACCAGTCGAGCATGAACCGAGACATCAATCGCGACCACCCAAACATCCCCACGTCATGAACAACATAAAGAACAATAAATCTCGCGTACCATGCACTAGTCTCGGTGAGCATCCAGACGTCACATTGCAGAGCATTCGTAGTGTACCATGGGAGTGATGCCTGCCAATCACAAATACGTACTCGCATTGCATATGCATAAAACGTTTTAACAACACAGTTCAGTAGTGATAACTATTTTATCCGTGACCTCAAATAGCGCAGAGTCCACATCTACATTTACGTCCACCACACATCCATCTACTATGCACCCACAAGCTGCACTCGCTCCAAAGTCATCGCTTGCTGTTGGTGCTCCCAAAAGTCTCTGTACTCTCATCGGGGCTTGTTTGAGACTGCACATAAATATATGCCAACAACCATTGCGGTTAAACAAGGCCCTCGCGATGACCACATGCAGGTGTATTTCTCATAATTGGGACGTTCTATATATGCATCGTACGTTCTATATATGCATAAACGCTGCACCCTCATCCCATACGAAAACAAAGTTCTAGACATCTCCCAGCAAATACTTCAAGCTACTTCACATGTTTAGACGTCTCTTGGGATGTTCTATCAAACAAGCGGACGCTCATGGAGACGCAACAGCGTCGGAGTTGACGTCTGCGAAGACGTCGTGCACAGCGTCAGTGTTGTGCCTCAGCGTTCATTCCTTCTGCTGTGGATCACCTGCGTCTGATTTGCGGTGCATGTTTATTTCTTCTTGGCCGCCTCTGCTCTTGTTGACGTGCCAAATTGCACTTGTGCAATGATATCATGTCATGGACTCTTTCAATGCAATGTCCCAGTATACTATAAATGACAATCTAAAAACCACTTTGACATTGCATAATTTGCCGTATTCAACACCGCAGAGGTGAATTTCAGACAATCATGTGAAGCGTATATACAAGTCCAAACATGTCAGTGCCTCTACATTTCCCAACCTTCTCAGCCGCACTCCCCGGTTTCGACAGATCTGCTTGCTTCGTTGAATCTGGCTTGCTCGGTTTGGATGGCCCCGTCGACTTCAGTGTGTCGGTCTTCCCCGGTTTAGACAATCTTGCAGGCTTCCGTGTCTTTGAAGGTGCCTTTGTTATGTTGTCGGGCTTAGTAATGCGCATTACACTTGCCGCGGAACGCCCCGGTGTGTCCACAATCTCTTGCACTTCCAATTCACCACTACTATTTGAAATGCACGCATTCACAGTAGACATTGAAGTATTGTATGCAAATCAAAGAATCTTGACCTCCCTTCTCCACCCACGTCATCACATTCAGTCTAACTCCCCTACTTGTCATCACGCAAGCTTTCATTGACGCACATTACAACTTCAGTTCCATACACTTCACACTCATGACAAGGACGAGGAAAACATACATCGCATGCAAAAATACACTATGCTGAATTGCCTAGACAGAATTCCAAAAAACATTGAAGTATTCCAAAACACGTCTGTGCGATGTCTCCACAAACGCAGGGATGTTTCGGCAGACGTCCGTGCGCTTCCTAACTCGTTCTGCAGACGTCATCTACAACGTGATTACGCCTCACTGTTCTAGCATATCTACCCTCAGCTCTTTACCTACTCGGTTTGGACCATTTTGTTTCCATTGTCACTGTAGCTAGTATCAGAAAGAACTGCCGGAACCACGTATAGGTCACACGAGAAGACAATGAACATCTCCGGTGACATCCGGCTGCGTCCGCGACGACATCAATGCGCATTATGAAACATCCTCACGTTGTCTAAGACATTCACTGACGTCACCTACTATGTTCAAGATGCCACTGGAAACAAATGGATGTTTATATAGGCATTTTCAATCACATCGACGTCTACACACGAGATCTTTACACATTTGGCAAACAACATACAACAAGCTCGACTCTACATGCATACATTGCATAAATTGTGACGCACCAGCTTCACTACAGCAGCCTCTCGGAGTGCGGCCATCTGTGTCGATTGTGTGCCCTTCCCCTTGGAAACTTTCCGCATGTGCTCCGACTTTTCCCTGGATTCCTCAGTCGCCCTCTTTGCCACAAGAAAGATCCACTACTTGTGGGTGATATTGGGTGGCTTCTGTTGTTTTTAGTCGATCAGTCGGTTGAGCCTGAACCGTCTGTTGGTCAGCGCTTTGTTGGCTCGAACGAAAATCCACCCCGAGTCTACTTTCTTCAGGCCGTTCTCTCCCTTACCTCCTACCATGAAAATTCACGCATCACGCATGCACCGGAGTCATTCACGGCAAAGAAATAGTAAAAAGAACAACAAAGACAGTTGCAAGGTAGATGCACGCGAAATGCGATGTGCATGTTGAGATTGAGACGTCCCCTTGTCACTGGGGACGTTTCCATGTACATCCTCACACGTCTCATAAGACATCCTTAGACGTCTCTATGAACATCCGTTAACGTCCAAGAGGATATCTGCACATCATTTTCAAGACATGGAGAATCATGTGTATGGAATGTCAAATCATAACGTTCATAAGTGATAGGCAACAGCAGAAAATGAGATCAGCTTGTCGTTTGTTTCCATTCTGCACTACGGCTTGGGAGATTGTGGCTCAAATAAGAAGGGTGTACTTGCCCACACGCGCTTCAAAAATCTTTCCTTTGCCGGCTCAATCGGCTTGGGAACATTTTTGCATGGATCCAAGTCCCTCGGGAGCAGCCGCAAGTCATTCTCAAACGCCGACACTAGTGCCCCGTATCGGTGGCCATTTTTTTCCACAGTCAGCGGCTTCTTGTCCCAATCCCGCTCCATGGTGCCGCGCGGCCGCTGAGACGCTGGCCGTGTCTCCTCCTCTTCCGTGTCCTCATTTAGGGTTTTGTTTGTCCTCTTCGTCTGGCTCATCGTCGTCTTCATGCTCGGAGTGAGTGTCATACCCTCGGCTGTACAACAGAAAAACTTGCCTAATGACAAGTTAATATCCTATACTATAGCATTCCAGAGTACATGTTGATGTTGCAAACCCTTCCACAGCAACCCACGACATAGTACAGCATATCATCTCAAAACATGGCAACTCAGATTATGATGTTGCACTTGTGTCCTGGAAGCGGATTATGGACCTGATACAGCTCATCCACACGCGCAATGGTTCTCGGATGTCTGGTGAGAGGTCTCTATGTTTCATGGAACGTCGTCATCTCGTGTATGACATCTGCAACATAGTCACCTTACTCAATGATCAACAAAGCCCATTATCACAGATGAATCATTCATGGACACTTGCGACATTCTACTGTCCGCCTTCGTACTTAAGAAAGCTATATGCAACAAAATTACCTCTGCCAAGGGACGTCTCATGAGACGTGTGCATGTCTTTTACCATGTTTCTAGGGATGTTTGGCTAGACGTAAAGATGTCATCTTTTGAGTTGCCAGGGAATCCTGTCTGATGCATGTTTGACGCAGTGTTGCCATGGACGTCTGGCTAGACGCAACCATGTTCTAAACCGTGTTGTAGGAGAAGCACTGGCACATTTTTGTGTTCAAAAATTCCACAAATGCTTGCAATGGCTCATTGTCCCGATCACATTCTTCATCACCATGTTTTGGTGGAAAATAGGGCTGTAGAATTAGGTGCTCAAGCGCAGACATCCAACCCAAACATCTGTGGTGACATCTATGTTGACATCTCTGGTAACATATACAGTGACATCTCTGATGACGTCTTTGGAGCCATCCCCGATGACATCTCTGGTAACATTGCTAATGACATCTATAGTGACATCTATGATGTAAATATATGGTGCATGCTACGAACATGAAGGCCATACCTGCATACACCGGCTTGAAAAACAGCTAATTTGTAAGTTGCGACCGCTCTTTCCAGTTGTGTCTGGAATTCAAGTCTTAAGCCAGCAGCTACACTTCCTTGTGCAATACCATTCCACATCAAGACTGTAAAAATATGGATCAAGAATTGCTCAACAGCTTGACGAGCGCTGCCTCACGGAGTTCGTGCGTTTGCGCTGCATATATTAGGATACCTAAGTCATTAAGACACTCCAAGTTTTAGGGTTTCATTCATAACAAATCAAATACTGCATGTTTTAGAGTTTCATCCACAACAAATCAAATACTAGAATTTTAGGGTTTCTTCCACAACAAATCAAATACTACAAGTTTTAGGATTTCTTCCACAACAAATCAAGTACTACAAGTTTGAGGGTTTCTTCGACTACTATTCTCTATTCTCACTCTACAACTAGTTGTAGAGATGGGTTTCTACAACTACAACTACTATTCTCCACATCCATCTCTATAACTACTATTCTCTTACTATAGTTTACAATCATTCTAAAAATAGATAGAAACACTTTGAAAACCTCTACACTCTAAACTCTAACTTCATGGAGAAATTAAGGCAAAGATGAGCTTTGTGCAACCTCTAATCCCTCTTAAAGGTCTCATGTCCTAACTCTGGCTGCGGCAGCTAACTCTAGCCGCCTCTGTTCATCCAGTGAATTGGATGAAAGTCATCCCAGTAGATGATCACAGTGACATCATGGACGCCATATTAAACATCTTCATGGACGTCATCTTAGACATCTTCATGGACAGCTGGATGTCATCATTGATGTTCTTTTAAATATTCCAATGTTAGCTATTGACTGTAATTTTTGAATTTATATTGCACTCAGATAAACTTAAAGACTTCATATTACTAAAACGTCTTGTTTTTCCAAAAAAGTTTTACTTGTCTAAAAATTTGTTTAATTTTTTTTTACTAGATTCTAATCAAATAAAATTTGATACAAGCACAATTTTATTTTTAGACAAATAAAACATCATACACTTGCGTCTAAATGCTTTTAAGTATATTAAGAAATATGAAGTTTTTGACACTACCTAAGTTTTTTTTTTTTAAAAACATTGTAATGAACATGATGAAAGTTCAATGATGAGTATGGGTGTTTGCATGGTATGGTTCATCAACTTCTTTGTCAAAATGAAAAACTTTGCTCTTCTTTATAATCTTTTAGAACTTCATAAATAGAAATTGATGGTAGATGTTTATAAAATTTGAACTACTACAACTAAGTGATGTCTTATACCAATGCCAAAAAAAGAGGTAAAAAATAACAAACATGTAGTCCCAATTGATGTTTGTGTAAAACATCAGTGCCTTGTTGTAGTGCACAAGTGCACACAAAAATTATGAAAGAGAAAAGGAGGTTGTAGATGGAATTTTCAGCTATAAATTTTTGATAGCACAACGTCTTGAATGAACATGCCATTGACGAAAGCAGAGGTGCATGTTTAACCTATGAACGTCGCACGCCATAATCTTGCTCCGAGAGATGACGTATTTGCATTGCAAGTGTTGTTGCCAAGACGTACCTTGCGCGCCCCTGTGGATGACGCATGCAACATCGCGCACATCATTTGAGATATCTGTGAACGTCGGTGTTGTGTCCTCTCAGACATTGCGTACATAGACTGAGACAGACGTGCTTGTCTGTTGTCCTCTATGGGCGTCCTATGTCTCAGTGGATGTTCTTTCAGCCGTCACGGATGACCTTACAGACCTCCACCCACGCCAACAATTACATCAGTCCGTGCAGGCACGATGTCTCCTATGTCGACTTGGATGTCTTCATCGATGTCCAAAGAGAAACTGTTTCTAACTTCTGCAGACGTAGCCGGCCATCATTTCAGATGGAGACATGTAGCTATGTTGAGTGAGAAGTCAGACCGTGACGGTGGATGTTGTGGATGACGTACTGATGTCGGACGTTTGAAAATGGCTGTCAATGTGAACGCAAGCTATGTCCTCTTCCGTGTTGCAATGGACGTCTCGGGAAACACGCATCGCTGCATGGCGGTTGTCTGGGGCGATTGAACCTGGGAATGCAACAGTGCCAGCATTAAATCACATCCATGATTTCTTTTTGTCATCGTCGTTAGAGCATCAACATGAAGTACATATTGTTCCAGAAGAAGAGACTGAAGTACAACTCGCAACACGCCGACTACTTTATTTTCTTCACTGAGTAATTTTTTCAGTGTTGATTTCATATACATACATATATTGCGTAAAGCTTATCCTGCGGCCCTATTTTGTTTGCAGTTGTTGTCTACGGTATTCCCTCCACATTCTCGTACACTCCTACGTACAGCAGGTAACATCGCTAGGGGATGTCGGTACAAATTATGCACAATTGCAAAGTTTGTACACCATCCAAATCATATTTTTCATAACATGATGAATCAAATTGGTCATTTTGAAAACATAATTTGATTGGAGCAACAAACTTTAAGAAAAAGATTTGCATGATTCGAGTGATCTGTGGCTGGAGCGGCTACACATCATTGTTTACGACTTTGGATATCCGTATTGCAACATAGCAAAGATCGTAGAAAAGGCTTGACATCCAGTCCGTATGCAAAGATCTTGATCCCAGAGTGGGTTAGGGTGATCAAATGAATATTTTACCGCAACGCCTTGTGAAGCGGACGTATGAGAGGACGATCTGTCTCGTTCCAAGCAAAGAGTGCGCGAGATGTGCTATTCTTCTATCATTACAACGGTCCTCATCAGTGTCCCCTTCTTCCGGATGTCATTGCCAACACGCCACCTACAGCATGCGCATAACCAGCGGGATGTCACATCAGACGTCGTGCACAGCGTCACGGATGACGTTTGAGACATCGCGTACATAGACTGAGACGATCGTGCTCGGACGTGCTCTCTTATGTCGCGCCTAATGTCATCACGTATGTCTACAGAGACACCCTTTGAGATGTCTGTAAAGGCATCCCGGACATTTAAGCTAGAGAAATACCGCCATGTTCACGGAGACATTCAACTGTTCCACTGGACGTTATCTGCGACGTCCTACAGTGTCTCAGCGACGTCCTCTACTATGTCACCGTAGACGTCTCTCCCAAGACGCCTTCATACATGGCGGATGTATGCGGCGATGGTCGATGCAACATCCGTGTGGATATCCCTTCAAACAAATTTGGAGACGCGCGCCCAGTCGTTGCGGATGTCATCGCTAAAACGTCATCAACAACATGTGCATGTCCAGCGGAATATCCTAGTACACGTCATGTATACGACGTCACAGATGACTTCTCGGACATCATGTACATCATCTGAGACATCCGTGCTTGGACATTGTTTCGTATGTGACGGTTGATGTCTTCACGATGTCCGGAGAGACACCCTGTGTTATGTCTGTAGAAGCATCTCGGACGTTTTAGATGGAGACATCTAGCTGTTTTGAGTGAGACGTCCGACAGTTCCGGTGGATGTTTTGTCTGATGTTGCCAATTCCTACGACCACTGTGCCATGTCATTATGGACGTCAGCTATGTCCTTTGCCGTGTCGCAATGGATGTTTCAGAAAACATGCACAGTTGTGTGGCCGATGCTTGCGGCGATGCAAGGTGGGACATCCATAAAAACAATGTTGGAGAGGCGGGCTCATTCTCTGCGGATGTCATAGCTAACATGGCATAATATGATTGGAGCGTCATCAGGTCCCCTGCAGAGAAACGGTGCTCCTCGTCTTCTCTTTTTTTCCGTCTCCCCCTCTGCGCTCTTGCCTCATTGAACGTCATTCTCCGATTCTTCTTCTTAACTTGGAACACCGCAAAGGACATACACACCAGGGCGCCTCCTCGTCACCCGATCGCTGCTTAGCTTACTAAATAGGAACAGGAGCTCAAATGACAAAAGTGGACCTCTTAACCGTCATTGCCTCTTGCCGGCCAAATAGTCCAGTCATCGAGCCCTAATTTGTGGCGGCCTATAAATGAAATATACGATGACATGGTCAGTTTCAACATAAATTAATTGGTTTCTTTACAAAAAAAAGTTCTACGTGGCATCATGTGATTGGTTTAGAGTGACGTAGACATTTAGAAATATGATGTGGAAATTTAGTTGCGAAATTAACCAAACTCTTGCATCTGACCCTCATGTCAGTAACATATTTCCGATAAAGATTTGACAATCCTTTGTGTTGATACGTAGGACGGCACCAATGCATTAGTGCATGGAGATATGTCAAATTGCATGTTTTCTCCAATGTCAATTGTAGCATTTTGTCTTTTGTCCGTTGCTGCATGGAGATGTCCGCGTTGACGTCCTATATGACGTCCGCCGCTGCATGTAGACGTTAGCTTTGACGTTCGGTCTGACGTCCGCCGCTGCATCACGAATGTATGCGGCGATGTCTGGTGGGACATCCCCATGGACATCCACGAAGACAATGGTGGAGACGCGTGCTCGTCTGTTACGGATGTCTTTGCGGACACGTAATGAACAGCATGCGGAGGTCCTCTGGGATGTCCCAGCTGACGTTCGGAGCGCGACATCTAAAGTGACCGCGAGACACCGCGCACATTGAGTGAGACATTCGTGCATTCCTATGTCTCTGATGGTGCGCCATCAGATTATGAACACATACAATCATCAAATCAAACAATGTAGGTTAAAGTGTAAATGATATAAAAGAAAAAATTTGTATAGATCGCGTAAAAACGATACAAACTTTCAGTATGAAATCATTCATATTATGAAACACAATAGAGTTATCCTAAAGTCTAGTGGCATTTGAACAAATAGGAGTACATTAAATCAAAACACATGGCATCTTGTTCAAACGCCACTTGACTTTTAGAATAACTCCAATGACGGTCCACCAAGCTCTTTCAAACTTCATAACTATATACAATGAACAAAGAAGAGTACATTAAATCAAAACACATGACATGTAGTTCAAACGCCACTTGACTTTTAGGATAACTCCAATTTACAAAGTATTTATGCACAATCATAGTAGTATGAAATAAAATGTTCTCATTGTAATTACAAACACAATGAATGAAACTAAATGTGCATATCACGGAGACACTGAAAAATAAAGATAAAGCTTCAGCTACTTGAATAACCTAATGCTAAGTAGTTTTTGACACAAATTCATCTAGCACTTACCGATCAGTCTCTTCTAGGGTGTAAACGTTACTATTAGATTTAAATCACAATGCAATGATGCAAATCACGCTTTCAATGTCAATCCATTGGGTGTCAGTCACATCATACTTGTATTTGTTCCTCCTTGGCGCTGATTTGAACCAATTCAACATTATTTGAATGGACGGTGAAGGACTTCCCTTCTTACCTGCTGAGGTGTGAGCCATAAGGTCGACAAGGTTTCTACACAATCTCCACATTTTGCCAACCGTCCTTCGCATTTTTTGGACTCGACCCAGCCACCAAGTACTAATGTCGCGGCCAACGGTCACAGCAATCAGGTGTCCCACATGAGCACTGCTGCGGTTCCTCTTCTGTACTGATCTCACTCCAAAACTCTGGTCAACAGTTGGTGATTGCATGAATAGCACAGCGCAATCACTTCCAAGTCCAAGGAAGGCGGTTGATGTCGAATTTGCAGCAGAAAGGTAATCCTCTGCGTTATTGAAGTAAATAGAGTTCTTGATACGAGTCAAGCGGTCCTTGGACAAGAAGGGATTTCCATTCAATTCACCTACTAACGTTGATTTGTAAATGGCCCTACCCTTAAACTCCACCACCGGTTCAATTTTCTGTACAAAGTTCTGCCTAGTTGGAAGCATTGGTAGGCTCGGCTCAACTGAATCTAGCATTTGCGAAATGGCATCCGTGCATTCCTCGTCAGCAAGTCTTAAAATTTCTTCCCTATCATCCAAAGAAGCGTCCATAGTACTCATATCCACGTCAATGTCTACAACACACATATCCAGATCTACGTTGGCGCCGTCTCCATCCATGGTCTCTTCTTCCATCGGCAAAATTTCAGAGTCCCTCATGACCTCACCATTGCCATCTTTGCCATTTCAGAATCCATCACGAAAATACCTTATCATTAAGACCATGAAATGGCAAGATAGCTGCACATCAAGATAGCACTGGTTGCTCACAAAGCATTCTTGTAGCGTGACATTCTTTGTATTTCCTCCTATACCATGGTCACCATGGTGGAACTACAACTTCCATATTCTAAAAAAGAATGACACTTTGCTAGCAAGGACCACCCTCTCCCTCAAAGTCAAAGACACCAAAAGGAAAATGCATGTCGATATAATCAGCAGTTATAGACAAGTACAGCTCAGTCCCCGAAGTTCTTTCTCGTTATGCGTCCCTACAAGTTCTGAGTTCCTGCAAGCAAATCCTTGCCTTCTTTGCACAAATGCATTGTGCACTAGCCCAATTTTGTCTGTCTGTTGGGTCTACATCTACCTTTCTAAGACCATGCTGATCAAAACCAAACTTTTGATACACCTGACCAAGATGATCTAGGTAACAGACATCAACCCCTAGTTGAAGGTTCTCTACAACACTGTCAAGTAGGTTGATCAATTTTTTTCCATTATGGATAAAATCCTGATCATGCAAGCCTTTAATTTTATTCTCCCTAAGCCACTCACAAGATAAAGACCTGCCTTCCCATGGAATTTCCCATGGATTGACCTGCCTTCCCATGGATTGACCATGATGACACGAACAAAACTTCCTTTGACATTCATTTGAACTATGGATGAATATCCACTCTCACCATTCCCTACTTGCGGTCTGAAAGTAGAGATGCACACATGATTCTCCTTTTCTCCACAAAAGCCCACCAATCCATCTGACCGAGCGTCCCAAGAAATACGGGACTTAACTTTTGTCTTGTCTACAGCTAAGATGATTAGGACTGGTCCTACCATTCCGTGACTTGCTTTAGCCTCCTTGTAAATGTCAGCCATAGCAGAAAACAACGAAGAATGTTCCCCGACAATGAACTGAACTCCTTTTTTGTTTTCCCTCTTAGTACAATTATATGACGGTGCACCAAAATTCAAAGCAAACAAATTACACATTCGCCTCCCATCATATATCCTCATAGCTTGTACAAATGATTTTGAATTTTTTGAGAATCTATGGCCCTGCCTCACACGATTCAAGTTTGTGGCAACATTCCTAAGGAAGTCCGACAAAGCTAGCTTTTCGCCAAAGGCGTTGGTTCTGTGAGCCGCCAAAATGTTGTTACAAAAAGGGAGAACATCCTTTCTATTAAAGCTTTCTACGGCACTAAGTTTCAGACCGCGGTGACTTACTTTCAATTGCGCGACCCTAGCCTTCATGAGCCAATGCTTTGCCTTTTCTTCAAGATATTTCCTTGCTAATGTCCTAGACTGTGCGGCCACTTTAGTACATTGCAAGTAGTCTATCCTTTTTCCAGACTATGTATCCCTGCAACCACGTTTAACAAGAGTACAACCTTCCCTAAGCACTCTAAGTCTGAAATCAATGGCCTGTTCAATTTCTATGCAACAAGAACAAGTGAAATTCGTGAAAGGTTCTCCTGTGCCACTCAAACGTTTACATTGTACATGACGGAAGCAACCTTTCACAACGACAGTCTTGCCTTTGAATACAAAATCTGCGGTTGTGTTGGGCTCCGCTATCCACAACGATCCAGGCTTTAAATCATTGAGCAATTAATCCACTCTATAGCACTTCCTAGCGTGCTGAGTGATTTTCTTCCTAAATCCCCAACACAACAATGACAAGATAGGATCTGAGTGCATACCTGATGGAGATTTGTTTGTAGTTACAGAATCTGTACTACTTGAATTGTTGAACCAAAAATGCAAGTCTCGTTGATTTCCAATTGTTGTTCTCAACCTTGCGCTAGGTCTCCCTCGCTTCTCGGTACTCAATGCACATGATGTTTTTGAAGAACTCTTTGTCCGTACCTAATCTTCATAGCACTTGGTATGAAGGAGCCCATGGACACGATTCTCTAAATTAGCTATGAGATTTCCCTTTTGCGGGCACAAGTACATTAGTCGATTTTGCTGCGCACCTTCAACCAAAAGGACTTCAACAGAGGAGCCCCCACATCTCCCACTACTACAAATGGAGGATCATCTTCCGAGATGGAGTCATTCACACTTTGAAGAATGCTAACACCTTCCTCCACAAGACGCCTATGATCACATAGTGTCAAAATTATGGAGTTGCTAGACTTGCCCTCCTTGTTCGGGTGATCGTTGTACAAGATCTCCCTCTCCCTACACCATTGTTTGATGTGAAGAGCGGAATGCAAGTGAGATTTCTTGAAATTTGCAAACAGGTTTTGTATGGCACTACGGGAGTGATCACGACCTGTTCCCCGAGTTTCTCTCTTGCACTCCCCACAAAATATCTCCACAATTGCCACGCCATGGAGATCGTACGTTTTGAGGTTCCATAGGTGATCAGCAAAATCCATGGACTCCAACTCCCTTCTCAGCTTCTCAACACCCCGCTTGTAATTCTCAAGCATGTCAGCAGATAAGAGTGTCGATTGCAGCAAAATCTCTTCCTCTTTGTGAACTTCAATCATCTCTGCCTCTTTCAACGTTGGGGCAACAACGGAGTGCACAGCACATGGTTGGACAGCTTCATCAACCCTCATTTCTACATGGGGCTCCGCTTCACCTAGCGCTTGAAGACGACACCGCTTTTGAAGTCCGCCTTCGTCTTCCAACGAAGGAATGACAAAGACACGGTCTGTCACAAGATTCATGGCCTCAAACCTCTTGAGGATTCAACATTCATTTTGGAAGTTCCAAAAAAGGAAAGGCCACTCCACGCATCCACCGTTCTCCAAGCGCGTGCGCAAATGAGCATAAGCGTCGCCAGTTGGGCAAAAAAAGGGGCACAATAGCTCCGGCCGCGAAACATCATCTTCCACCGAGTACAAGCTAATCTTGAAATTCAACGCCATCTTCCACACCAACCAGAACCAGAGTTGCTAGTGCACTTGAGGTATGGCTGGGATGATTGAATTGAACCCTGCATTTCCCATTTCCCGCAAAGAAGACAATGCTCGTTTTTAAACTCTATTCGACGATAGGTAAATGACTAATTCAATTGATCATACTGTGAAAGATCAATAATGGAGCCAAATTTTATAACGTTGCATGTGTTTCTCACGAAAAAAAAAGCTCAAGAATAAAACGATAACATTTCTAATTTGCAAAGATAACAAACTTTGCATGCAATATGAAAAGCATGAGAAAATATAAGAGTGCACGACTTACTTGATTAGTTACAATCTTGTGGCCTTCCACGTCTCTGTAAATTGTAGGTACCACCTGATCACAACCAACTCATTGTTGAGCAACACCTTGCATTAACTCAAATAAGATCAAAATCAAGTATATGCTAGAAAGACACAAAATTATCTAAGAAATGCTCACCTTGATAAAATACTAATACATTCTATGAAGTGGTACTTGTATCTGCTCCACCCTATAATGCAACGAACTCAATATCCACATACTTGGGGTTTCTTGATATAACCAATCATGGCAATCAAAAGAGACATTTTAGTACCATTTCAACAACATTGAGACATCGGAAGTAAAAATGGGAGAAAATAGGGTCGTGCTTGTCCAAGGGATTCCCCTCACCCGAATATGGACACGAAAGCTTAATTCATTGATTTTGTGACTGGACGTTAAAAGTTAAAACTTTCTTTCCCAAAAGCCATTACATTGTGAACGGACTAAAAATCTTTAAAAAATGTACTCCAAAAGACACAGACACAAAGACAAAGACACAAAGACACAGAAATACTTCAAATCTCTTTTTCCTCTTATGATTTGACTTGCTCGATCATTCCACCTCTCTCTCGCATCCAATCAATCAAAGAGAAAATAAGTACCTAGAAAAATGAATGTTGCATTGCAAAACAAATGGATTCTTCAACAGTAGCCTCGTCTTAGCTCGCAGTTGAGGAAGACGACTTGGATCAAAATCCCTGAAGCCGCATATTCAACACCTTCCAGGAGCTCCAAGAAGCGTGCCAAGGCAAAAACGGCAACAACAATACAATGTCGATGAACGCTACGAAGTGGCTCTGAACACAACGATGGCGATTACGATTGAACGCAAATGGTCCTCCTCTACCAAAACCAGTCTATTCAAGTCCTTGCTTTGATTGAAAGATACCTAAGTGACACTCCTATTATGACATGTGAAGCAAACGCACAAGCAGATTAAGTAAAGGCATCTCACATCCTAAACCTCCGAGAGCAAATCAGAGATTGATCAACTTGATGCACGAACATCAACATCAACTCAACACACACCAAACAAGAAGAGATCTAATCGGCAAATACCTTAGTTCAAAGAGCCACCTCGAAGCACAAGCACAACCAAACTTAGCCAAGAGAGCAGGAACGCAGAAAGAGAGGAAGAGAGAGTAGGAACGCAGTCAGGAAAGAGCAGCGGCAACGACCCAAGGTAAGAGCAACAACGGAAACCTAGCAAAAACGATAGAATCATCAAACACGGAGGGACGAACTCAGAGAGGAAGACTAGGTGAACTTAGGGTTAGCATAGGGCTACTATTCAATAAAAGGCTCAAACCTTGGCCACTCTCAGCCACCTTTTACCTTAACCAAATTTTTTTATGTATTGATTTTTTTTGATTTGGGATGTTTAATTGAATTTCAAAAGAAAACCTTTCAAAATGAAAAGAAAATTATTAATAAAAAAATGATGCATCCAACTATACAGAGGTGATCTTGTCATTGACATTTGAAAGAGCTTGGTGGTCTCTCAATGGAGTTATCCTAAAAGTCAAGTGGCGTTTGAACAAGATACCATGTGTTTTGATTTAATGTACTCTTATTTGTTTAGTGTACGTAAATAGTTATGAAGTTTGAAAGAGCTTGGTAGTCTCTCACTATTATGTGTATAAGAGCTTGGTGGTCTTCAAACTCGTGCACAACTAATTTAGCCGTTTTTTGTGACGGTTAAACTAATTGTGCATGAGTTTGAAGACCACCAAGCTTTTGCACACCTAATAATGAAAGGCCACTAAGCTCTTTCAAACTTCCTAACTATTTACGTACAGTGAACAATTAAGAGTATGTTAAAGCAAAACACATGGTATCTTGTTCAAAGGCCACTTGACTTTTAGGATAACTCACAATGTAGCATTTTCAGGCTTTTGGCCAAAAATAATAATATAAAGGGGGGTATTTTAGAACTACTTCATTTTCTAATGGGATCTATTATTCTATACCCTATAGTACTTCAAAGATGTCTAGTATCATTTTTGATACCCTATATTACTCTAAGTCCATTTATAATTTTTTGCCCCCATGTTTTAAAAAAACCCTATCATTTGTTCGCACGTATATGGCTACTCCAGACAATGACTAGCCCCCCGAGTAATGATGGCAACGTGTGCCCATCTCTTACGGATGTCTTTGCGGACACGTCATGTACAGCATGCAAAGGTCCTCTGGGATGTCCCAGCTGACATTCGAAGCGCGACATCACGGGCGACCTCTCACACATTGTGTACGTCAGCGCAGACATATTCTACGTGAAATAATACATCCGTGGTAGGACGTTGTATCTCATGTCGCCTACTATGTCTTAGTGGATGTTCATGTACAAGTCCGTTGTGACGTACTCAGAAGTATCCCGCATGTTTTATAGGGTCACGAGGCTCCAGTGTTTCGGGAGACGTGTAAATGTTTTATAGGACGCTGTCTGTGACGTCTCCGACCGTGACGTATGTGATTGTGTGTTGTCTTCCAGGACGTCGGCAATGTGAGCATTCACTATTGCATAGCAAATGATAGTATGGATGTACCATGGGACATTGCAGTTTACCACCGTAGACATCGTTGCGTTTTGAGAACGTCGTCGCGGACATCCCAATGGATGTCTGCCAAAACATCCCCACATCATCGTAGTCATCGTGAATCGGATGTCTTGCGGACGATGGCCTAAACACAGTGTGTCGTGGCAGCTCATCCAACGTGGATTTTTCCTCGCCATGTAGGTTAAGATCAGTAAATTAGAAAATTGCAAAATTTTCCACCATAAATTTGGAAAAGTCCTCCTATATTATAAAAGTCTATTTTTGGCCGACACGCATTTTTAATATTATAATATTAATAAAATATTTATTATTTATATATATTTTAATATTAAAAATCAGTTTTATATAATTTTTTTATTATATAATATAATATTTTCTTAAAATTTTATTATTATAATATTATAATATTATAATTTAAGAGTATTTTAAAGAATGGACGAATCACAAATATTGCGAGTACAAGATATTGAATATAAAATCAAAATTCCAAATTATGTGGTGTTTTAAAATAAATTTATATTGGACAAAAAGGAAAGAGTATTTAATTGGGTGAAGCGTTTTTATTTCCGCTCTTGCACACCGCTGCCCATTATGCTGAATTTTTTACATCGAGTAGCATTTCACCTAGCATACTAGTAAATTTCAGACACTTTCCCTCGGTCAAACCAGAATCCCGTGCCAACGTGGCAATGTTGCGTCTTTCCGGATGTCATGCGTCACGTCCTCAGAAACGCGCAGATGCCTACTAACATCTACGCGTTTTTTCCTAACTCACACCTCGCCAAACCCTCTAATTTCAAATTATCCCCAAAAATGCATAAACATCCTTCCGTTGTGCGAGACATCCATGGATAGCGCAAAGACATGACAGAGATGTCTCTGCGTCTTTCCGAGACATGACCAAAAACGCGGGTTTTTTATAGTGCCTCTAGCTTCTCTCACTAGCTATCGACTCCCTTGGTCTCACTCCTATTTATACATAGTCGTCACTATGCATATTCAACTCTTAAATAATCCAAATTCTGACTTACACATTGTTTATTTATTCACTCATTCCAAAATACAAAGGCACTCTCTAGGTCAAATTGACAATCCTTGTATCACATATTTTAATCTATACAAATTATTATAATTTAATATAGCCTTTTAGATACTCTGAACATAATCAAGTAGATAGTTAAAATGTTCTCTCAGTATCCTTTTCAATATTTTCAGAATTTGTCTATTTTCTCTAAGTCAAAACGATCAGTTACAACGTCAAATTGTCATGCTCTTGTCTCAGGGAGGTCACTTAGTGTAATCTTCGGGGACACATGAGCGTACAACACATATTTTTTGGGGCCGGGGCTATGTAGCTCATTTGCTGCATTTTAGAGGACACTGTATTTTTTAATAATTTTACTTTCTTCAAATTTTTACCACCCTGTGTGTAATTATAAATTAAAATCTCCATAGTATTTTAGACCCTTCATTATTTATATTTATTTGAATTTTTCTTCGTGGACAATAGCATTATACTTTAGCATTAGAAGTGGAATTCATCATGCAACAAAAATTAAGCTGTATATACAAGAAGCATGTTATTTACATAATTGGTTATATGTCTGAGCTTAATGATAATGGCTTATTTAATTGTTTCATCCAAACATTAAAAGAAGTCCACAAATTCCAAAACAGACAAGCATCACTAAAGTGTCCATAACGTGTTCACTAAAACAGTTGCACAAACATTGCATATATTATCATGCAAAGTGTGAAGACAATTTGAAATGTCTACTTCACAAAAGATACCACAACCTCTTTCCTAGAACAAATCCATCAATCCATGCCACCATAGATTTAGTGTCTATATTTCCTTAATGTAAAACATCAAACAAGCTTTGAAAAATCGGTTTCGCAGCCTCTAGTTTCTTGTATCTATGGAGCCTATACAACACAAAACAAACAAGCATAGAATTTGATGTCGAGCCCAAACAAACAAATCAAATAAACAAAAAAGCAGACCATAGGCATGATTAAGATGCACTTACAATTTTCAAGTGCGTTTTGATCATTCGTGTAGGCAACGTAGAATTAAATCTTCTTCAATTTGGACTCTTCAATCCGGAGTTGGTCTTGGAGCAGTCTTTATATTCCAACCAACAAGACGAAGACTTGAATCTTGTAGTGTAGAATTGATTGCCTCCTTCAATGACATGGCTGTGCCTATGGACGTGTTCCAATCTGCGTAAAGCAAGCACCCAACCCTACACCCCAAGAGTTCCTAAACAAAACTACATTTTGCTAATATTGAGTGTTGTACTAATCCAAAAAGCCAAAAGATACACCTAATCGTTTGCTTACACTAGGAACAAGAATCCATAGCTTAGTGACACAAAATACAAGATCCGACTATACAAGGATACATCAGAGGAGTATGCACTAATAACACACACTATTGGCAAAAAGTAGTATAGTTTCCAATGCAACAATTCAATTGACAATCAAGTAACATAATTCCAAATGAAATGAAAAGATGTCACTTTAAATTAACAAATTCCTGCAATGAGGTAGCATCAACGTCATCAAGTGAGTAGATTTTCGTACTTGAATTGTAACTCATTGTAACAGTTGAAATTACCGTATTTACATCAAACCATACACAATCAAAAGCATCATATTTACACTTCAAATGCCTTGGAGCTTTGCTAAACCAATTCAACACACTTTAAGTGGTAGGGGAAAGACCTAATTTTATACCAGATTGCATAGCTCTGTTTTGAAGGTCAATGACATGTCTGCATGGGCCCCATATTGGACCATGTCGTCTTTGCATTTTGTAGACCCGCCCGATGTAAAAGACACCTTCATCTACTCCTGGATTGATCCGCAATGGTCTTCCTTGAGTGCGTTTCCTTGCAGCCTGTACTACGGACAATGTAGATGCTCTCTGAACGAAGTGCACACCTACATCAGAACCAAGCCCACTTAACATAGAAGTATTCGAAGAGGCAAGAGACAAATAATTGTCAGAATTGTTAAAGTACAACCAGAGAATCATACCAATGTCAATGTAATGTTCCTTAAGAGTACATTGATAACTCTCATTCAACAAGTTCATCTATTTTGTAAATGGATTTGTGATCATTTTCCATATAGTTCTTAAATTTTACTTACCCTAAATTCAACCTATAAATTAAAAAAATTCCCCACTAATTACTATAGTGCTATTTTAGAAATACTAGAAACATAATTTTGGGTAATACAAGTGACCCTATATTATGTATAATGTGCTACTTCACATTTCCTCAAGGCTATTATATATCAAAAAAATATATAATTTTATTCAACCATGAATAAATGTCACCCTATATTTGTCCTCTCATAGTTATCTAAATCTTTGGCAGTGACCTCCCCGGGGCTCTTGTATGTGTCCAATACACAGTGAATTTCAGTGTAGTCAGATAGAGAGTGAAGAAGGTTCTTCAATTACACTGTTTTTTCATTATAGTTTCCAATGTTAATTTGATCAAAATTCACCAAGTCCAAATGACTGTGCCAAGTCACCAATTCCCAATAATTTCAATCTGTATATACATTCATTGTATACAACATCAACTGGAATACTTGTAACAACTTGATTGAAACTCTCCACAGTGAATTATTATGCAACCATGTGTTTTCCTATTCTAGACTTAGATTACATCAAACTCGACCAAGAAAATGAATGCATAAAAATCTCAGTTTTCAAACATACTGCCATAACTTACAGCATTTCAATACAACAACCATTAAGACAGAGTCAAATAGACCAACAAAAATTCACAAATCACATTTGCAAGTAAAAAGCCATTATGTAAAAACAAGCAATCCAAGGCTTCTTTACTTCTCTCTGTCAGTTGGACTGTGAGCATGGACACTTAAAATATTTATAAGGCATAAAAAAACATAAAAAATATTATTTAGACTATCACTCCCTAATGGTGTAGCTAGGAAGGTAACTTGCTCTTTCTACTTATATATACTGCAAAATCCAAAAGCTACATCCCTTAATATCCCTGTTAAATTCTAATTGATTGTTTGTATCTTAATTCACACACCGGTTCCATTCTAGTCCATTAGACTCATAATTAACATTCTCATCTAATATTAGATTAAAGACTAAAAAAAAAAAAAAACCACACTACATAATCCCCTCCTTTAAAGACTTGATACCATGTCAAGTTACAGAATGTCTATTAGACTGAGTCTTCAAAAAATCAAAGTATCAAATCAACAAAGATTATGAACTGTACAAGTATACCCAGTCCAATTGACTTCACTGTTTAGACCAATTGCGGTGATTATCAGAATCCAAAATGTTCTTATTGAGCTCTTCAACCTACATTTTCTCCACAGCTTTCCGCACATCGTCATCTTCCATGAGACTGGTATTTCATGTGCGTTGAGTCTTAAGGAATTGCGTCAAAGAAATTTTCCTTGGGCTGGACCTTGCGTATCTGATTATTGTGATGAGTCAACGCATAGCAAGAGTGGGCTCAAGGCGTTTGATGGCAGTGAAAAGGATCATGTGCTACTTGAAGAATACAATTGTTGTGAGGCTATGTCTTGGTGGTTTTGACATTGAATTGACCGGTTGTTGCTATGGGGACTACGCACGAGACACGAAGGATTTAAAATCTACCACGGGCTACATGATCAAGGTTGGATCGGGCGCAATATCGTGGATTAGCAAGCTACAACTAATCACGGTCACGTCTACTGTGAAGGCGGAGTATATGGCGATAAATCACACTACCAAGGAGGCCATTTGGTTGAAAAGATGTGCGCAAGAGGAAGTTAAAACAATGATGCTTGACAACGAATGGAGCATTTCACTTGCAAAGAACCCAACACATCATTCCCACACGATGCACATTGATGTGCAATACCACTTCATTTGGGAGAAGTTGAGATGAGAGTTACAAGATTAGAGTATAGTCCAACGGAGCACATGATTGCGGATGTGTTAACAATGGGTCTTGCACGAGATTGACACAAAAGACTAGTAATAGCATATGGATTAAAAGGATTCTACTCTTCGCAAATGGGAGTGTTGAAGTAGAAGATGTATGGTAGTGTTGCTAGAAGACAAAGGAGTTTGGATGCAAATATTTGATGTGTGGAAGAGGAGTCAAGGAATGGGATGATCTTAGAGGCCTCTAGCGGTGGGTTATTCCATATGGGTTGTCATACACACCTCCATGTGAAAACCTTTTAAAGAAGGAAGCTTTTGAATAAAGATCATCTCTTTCTATGCATTATTTGTGTTTGTGTATGTACCTTGTGCATTCTTCTATCACCTTCAATAACGTGAGGGTCCTTGCTAATCTTCTCTCAATACATTTTGGAATCGCACAAACGTCTAGCATGTTGTGAGAAGTTCTAGAGAATTATGGAATAGTCAAAGAGGTTAACATGCATGCTAAATGTAGAAGACCAAGATGGCTTCTACTGGTTCTTCTACCGTGGTCAGTATAGAGCGGATGGGATGACTCCTTTGCAGTTAGCAGCATAAACAGAGCTTCTGGTTAACCATTCTGATACCTCTATTGTAGAAGCTCACATTTGTGTCACGCAGCGTTTCCACACTCCCCCATCTACTTGGTCTACGGCTGAGATTATCTTAAATTCTTTCAAGGTAAAGCATGAGTATCCCTTTGCAATTATATAGTTCTTTAGTGAATTGGAAAGAGAAAAACTCAAAAATTGTAGATCCAGTCAAAGAAAGTCTTTGATTCTCTGTCCACTTATCAATAGCCCAATTTTTGCACACCAAGTAGAAATTTTCTCTCCTCATCATTGTCTCGACCTCCTATGTATTCTTACTCTTTAAAAGTCTGAGTATCATGTAAGTTGTAAAAATGCTATCTAGCATTCCAAGGTGTCTAGATAAACTTTTCCAAATTGATTTTGATGCCATTGAATATCAAAAGGTGCAATTAATTCTTGCCTCCATCCTTTAAATTGCCACCGTGTCAAAGAATTGTTCATTTTCTAGTGCTAAGAGCATGGAAAGAATGGATAAACAATTTGACAATCACGCGTGGATGCGTACTTTCATGTCTAACATCAACAATAACATAGGGCTCAAGTTAAAAAGGTCAGCGTGTGTAGGCCACCTCAATTGTGATAATGTCAACTGTGATTATCTAAATTGCTCTTTCAAGAAGAACGAGATGGAATGTACAAGTACCAGTTTGAGTCCGTTCTATGTAGGATTGGGCCCACAGTTAAATTCTTCTTTGGTTTGCAAAGTCAACAAATCAATTCCTTCTTATCATGCCATTTGTACGGCGTTTTTATATTAGATGCTTAGTGTAGTAGATCATCACCAACTTGATTGAATCAGAGATTGAGAAGACACCAACGGCAACAAACTTTGCGATTGCATTGGAGGCTAGCAAACCGTTAATGGACACCTTCTTAGTTCATACCAGGCTAGGTCCAAAGGAGATGCTTCGCGGGGTAAAATCGGATGAGGTCATGGACAAGTTTTGGATGCTTAATTAGTTCTCAAAATGTTCGAAGTATCATCTCATCATTTCGTGCGTCCGCAAATTGTAAAAGGAAAATTGACCGGATTCTAGAAACGAAGAAGGTGGCAAAGATGGAGTACATCCACGACAGCATCTTTCTTGAACAAAGACAAGAAAATGTATACTTGTTCAAGATGTTGGTTGACAGTCTCGGTAGTGGCGTTGACCTCATGCAACGAATGCAACTTCGAAGGGATTTTCATCAGGAATTTTGTACCCCACTGATTTTGCACAATTTTAGTGCGTTTATTGTTAAACACTGATTCCACACGTCATATGTGGATTTAGAAGTGTTGTTATGATACAAAAGTGACATGCATTACTAGGATGTCAATGCAATGCCTTTTCAATGATTATAAAAAAAGTGTTTTTTCGCACAAAAGTCGTGCTTGATGGAATCCATGCGTTAATCGTGTATCTACATTACATGGTTAATAAGACACGGATAACATGCGATTGCCTAGAATGCGAATCCAGTATTGTATACGTATCATATCAACGCCTTTTATTATATTCGTGTGATTTCAGCATCTACGATAATGCAAATTATTGTCGTACGACATCCGTTCTAAACTATTGATTTATTGATAAAATATAATAAGTAGGGAAATACGAAAAAAAATTAATATTTCTTTTGGGAATATTTTTAGAATCTTTTGTCATCTTATCAAAATAGTTTATATTATTTTTGGAATCTTTTAGAATATTCCTAAAATCTTCTTTTAAATATCCCTACGGTCTTATTTTCTGAAATGTTTTTAGATATTCAAATACTAAATTTAAAAGCAATTAATATTAATATTTCAATAAAATTTCATTTTGTATTTTTAGAATTCAAAATTTAGTATCATAAGAGCGAAAAAAAAATGTACAGAAATGAGCAACATTACTTTTCCAAATAGTAGAATTTGTAACCGAGACAATGTAGAGGTGTTGTTTTTTTCAAAAGTTCCCCTAGGTGGAGTTTATCTTGGATTGGCAGGATTCAAATTGAGTTCGAAAGCATACTTGATTTCCTATTAGAAGTTAAATATAATTTGATCAAATTTTTAAATTTTTTAGTCGCGGGCACCTTATTAAATGGAGCAATGACCTGAACATTATCTCTCAAAGCATCGCGAGTTAAATTGAGTTTAAAATGAGACTTTTTTTGAACTCAATTCGAGAAACTTTAAAAAAAATAAAATTGCAAAATCTTTTAATTGCTTGCTACAATGTTCAGACCATCAAACATTTTTTCATTTGAACCCAAAGCTATGTACATAACAGTTTAGTTTTTTACTTTCATTCTATAAAACTCGCTTGCATGACTTCATTTCAAGGAGAATATCCAAGGATGCAATTTATTCACGAAGAGGTCACATACTATATACATTTGTAATCCACGTGCGGTCGAGGGTTAATTAAACGTGGACTATTTATCTAAATTTATAGAATAACTTGCACCATATTAGTAGATAAAATGGTACTTTGAGGTATTTTTCTAGACCCTATGGTAAATATAATCTCCACCATGAATTTATTTAATATATCCTATTTTGTTTGTAAATTGTACCATTTCTGAAAATCTAGGAATTTTGGCATAAATTGACATTAATCGATAATAAAACAACAACAATACATGAACTAAAATTTTAAATAATAACAACTATGCTCAATGCCTAAAGTGTTGCAATTAGGTGTGGTTACCTTCAAAAATATGAACATAAACTAGAACAAAGGAAAACGTCAAATGGTTCTCACATACAAGTAATGTGTTCAAAAACACAACTGAATGAACCAACAACATGAGTCAGATACCTAGCAGTATTGTCTACAGAGGGCAAAAGTTGAAGCACAAGAATGCCATCTCTCCCAATGTACTCACTGCCATTCTACCTTCTTACTAAACATGAACCTCAAAGTTCCCTTTATTACAGAGAATTGAACATAGAGGATTGCATGCACAAAATACTTAAAGTCTATACAACAACGTTTATTTAAACCAAATAGATGGAAACAACTTAAATGTCGATTGTGCAACCCAACATAGAAGTACACCTCACAATTCTAGCAGCTTTAAAATCGCAGCAACCCTTACAAACGCAGTTGAATTTTGAACTTGATTCCTGGTGCAAAACACTATATTCATTACTATTAAAGTAACCCTAAACTCAAAAAGATGAACGAGAAATGCAACAAAAGCACAATTAAACAGAGAATGCAAGAAGTTAGCGTCCGTCTAATGTCTGTAAGGTGATTGTCTACTGCAACCAAACAAGATGGTAATTTGGAGAAGTTGAAAACCATATCTTTTGGTTATGATATAATAATAGTAATAAATCCCATTCATAATTCAAATTGCTCAAAACTTACCAGTGCAATAAGTCCAAAGAGTGTAGCTGCCTTATGGTCACCAATTGAAGATCGAAGAGATTCGTTTCTTGGTTCACCTATTGATTGTTTGCGACCTCCATGCCCATTGTGCTCAACAATTGCATGCACCAGGCTCTCCTCGCCTTTATCCCTAATTCAGATTTTTCCTTGATAACAAACAACAACCAAGGTTTCTTCTACAACAAGCTTGATTAGCAGCAACGCAATTCTTACAACTTTGATATTGCCACAAATTCATCCAAGGTCTTAGCATCTACGGGATCAAGTGAATAAATCTTCCTAACTAGATCATATTCCATTGTTACATTTGACATAATTGAATCTACATCCACCCACTTACAATCTGTTTGGTCATAGTGAAATTTGAGGTGTCCCGGAGCTGGGGAAAAATAATTCATCATGAATTCAAAGGTTGGCATGGGAGCTCCTTTCTTAGATGCAGCTTCATGTCTTCTTTGTAGGTCAACATGTTGCCTGCACAAATCCCATCTTGTGCCAAATTTCCTTCGCATCATTTGAACCCGCCCAATCCACCACGTACCACTATCAACTACTTGAAAAACAGAAGTTGGGGTGCTTTTTTTGGCAGTCTCCCTCTACTGCGTTTCTGAGCAGATTTAACAGTTGAAGAAGTTCTAGTTGAATTTCTCGACACAAAAAAGACGCCCACATCAGATCCCAGTCTAACTAACATAGAAGTGGGCGAAGATGAGGCGCTAATGTAGTTGTCGCTGTTGTTGAAGTAGATTGAATTTTTAACTCGTGTTAGCCTGTCCTTAGACAAAAATGGATTGGCATTAAGTTGAGAAACCAAAGTTGCCTTAAAGATCTGATGTCCCTCATACTCCACCGTCGGCATAACTTTCACCGCTGCAGTATTGTCTTCTCCAAACACTTCCTCACAATCTAACATATTTGAAATAACTTGTCGTGTTTCATCCTCCATGATCGGTAGAGGAAGCTCAGTCTCTTCCACAACTTCATCTTCCAAAACATTCTCAGAATTTCCATCACCATCTTCCATTTCAGCCTTCAAAACTTCAGTATCGCCATCTTCCACCTCTGTAGGCTCACTGCTCGGGTTGTACGCTAGATGAGTTGGATCAGCTCTCTCTACAATCCACGGAGTGTGGAACCATGCCTGTCGTGAAGAAGGGGCCATATTCAAAACGTTGATGAGCTGTTGTGCTGCCTTCAGACCCTCTTTCAACGCAGCCACAACATCCTCATTACTGGATATCAATGTATAGTCTCCTAGATCGCAGCGGGCTTCATTGTCAAATGAAGGGTGAAACTTCTCCCACAAATTTTCTACCTTGTTATGAACACGCCCAAACTTGAGTCCATTATCCGCGTATTCAGCTCCAGCAAGCCGATTTACAGTATTTGCAGTGCTGTTCAGTTGATGGAAATCATACGCCCTTTCCATTCCCTGCATGCCACCCACCTTAGAGAAAAAGATCTCACATGCATCTCTCCCAGTTAGATGAAAGGGAACCGGTAGATGAGGGTATTCATCAGGGAAATGGCATACCAACAAAACAAGAAAATGGCAGCTCATTTGTACATCGACAAAACACTGTTGACTTACAAAGTTGTGTGCAGTAGTAGGCTTCTTGGTATTCCCACTCACAGCATGATTACCATATTTAAACCAAAGTTTCCATAAACAAAAAAAAATGAGACCTTAGTAGCAAGTACAATCTGAGACCTTAGATCCAAACGTGGTGAAAGAAAAATACTAATATAATTTGCGCAAACCTCAAGGTATAATTCCGTGCCAAGGGTGCACTCTCGATGAACTTCTTCTGAGTTCTTGAGCATTGCAAGCGATGTGCGTGCCTTTAAGGCACAGATGCGTTGAACTGAAGCCCAGTTTTGGCCAACTTCAGGCCGTGTTGGTCAAATGTGTACTTGTTGTATACCATCCCAATATGCAACAATCCACACACCTCACTGCCCAACTACAACACCCGTAATGCCGAGTCTAGTGGATTGACCAACTTCTTTCCATTGTGGATAAAGTCTTGGTTATGGAGACCAAAGGCATCCCCTTGTGCGTCCAAACTCACTGAAAATAGCCACCCTTCCCACTCGATTTTCAGTTGCAACCCGGAGCTGCTCTTGACATCAGCCAACATCAGCGTCCTCCGTCGACTGTCGCCATCGCTAGCGTGTCCAACAATTGGACCAATTGTTTCTTTATACTCCAACGCCCACAAACTATCTATGACACCCCATTGTTTCCTGACCCACGCCGCATCAAAACAATTACATGCAGAGCAAACGACGAGAACAAGTCTTGGCAAATTGAGATGAAGAGGATTGACGACTATCGCCCTGGCAAAACCTCCAATTTTGTTAGCATAGAAACTATCCAAAATCTGATTATATCCCTCTTCTCCAGTCCCCACAATGGGTTTAAAATGCGACACACACACATGACCTTCCTTGGGACCGCAAAACCCAGACAATGTATCAGAATTTTGTTCCCAAGCCACCCTACCTTTGACTTTCCTTTCATCTTTGTTTCAGATGACAAAAATTGGACCTTCAATTCCATGAGCACGTTTAGCATCACGGTAAATTTCAGCAACAGCAGCAAAAATTGCTTGGTGCTCACCAGATATAAATTGGACCCTTTTTTATTTTCTCTTTTAACTGTACTCAAAGATGAACCAGCATAATTCAAACTAAATAAATCAACCATTCTCCGCCCCCCATACATTCTCATGGTTTGACTAAAAGTTTTGGTATTAGAAGAGAATCTGAATCCCCTTTTGCTATGGTTTAGGTTGGCAACAGTATCCCTCATGAAGTCCCAAAGGGCTGGGCGTCCCCCAAATGCTCCTGACCTATGAGCAGACAATATATTTTGCAAAACTTTAGCAAATTATGAGTACTAGAGGCTTGCTTTGCCGACTCATGCAAGGTTGGTCGTTTGACCTTCAACTGCAAAATTCTAGCCCAAGTGACCCAATGGTAGAAACTTTCAAGCTTAAGCTTCTTCCTAATTACTCGACTGTGAGCATCCAGTTCATCACAAGAAAAGTAACCTAATTGCCTCCCCCCTTCCGTACTCCTAGTTCCTCTCTTCTCAACACTATGGTCTTCTCGCATCACTCTACCACGAAAGTCTCTCTCTAAGAGAATCTTACTACACATTGTGCAAGTTTGATTAATCGAGGGGTCGGTGGCACTAGGGAAACGAAGACATTAGACAGAACGAAAGGTACCTTTTACCTCAACAGTAATTCCATCAGAGATAAAAGAGGACTTTACGTGGGGCTCGAGATACCAATTTTGACCACGGTGCGGGTCAGACAACAACGAACTAACTTCATATCGTTTTCCACCATACAATGCATATGGACCCCTAAACCCCCAACAAACAAAACTTAAAAAGCATGACCTGTCCTTAGAGCGAAATTCACCTTCTTCTTCCCTGTTGGTTGTATGTTGAAACCAATCATGAATTGAATTTTGATTGGAGGCAGAACTGGTCCCTGAAGATTTGCTTGGTCTTCCATGTTTATCGGTGGTGAGAGCTGTTCCTGCTATTTTTGCTGCAAAGTCCTTCTCCTCAGCTTCAGCATGGCGTGCTCCCCCAACGTGATTTTTGAGATTGGCTTCTAAGTTTCTTTTTGGAGGACAGAGGTGAAAATAATCTCGACAGTACGAGCACATTGTCTTTACCCAAAAACACCTTACGGAGCTGGACTCATAATCACCAACAAGCACAAATGGAGGTCGTTCAGTAGGAGAGTCGTCATTCACAGCTTGCATTGTGGCAATACCCTCATCAACAAGTCTTTTGTGGTCAGCAGCCGTAAGAATGATACACTTTCCTGTATCTTTAACTTGGGACTGTGGATGATTCAATCAATCTACACCTTTGCGTTTGCACCAATTTCGTATGTGTCTATTACTTTTAATGTGGCTTTTCATGAAATTAGAAAACAAGTTAGACACTAAGCTTTTATTGTGGTCGGAGGAGCCACCGCCGAAGTCCATGTCGCATTCCACGCAATGCAACTTCACAATCGCAACGCCATCTTTGTGCCAAGTTTTCAAAGTCCACACGTGGTCTTCAAGGGAGATATCCTTTAACTCTTTCCAAAGCTTTTGTTCTCCTCTTTGGTACAATTCCAGCACCTCCTTCCCAATCAACACTGACTTCAGCAGTATTTCTTCAACGACCTCAGCATTGAAAGAATCACTCACCCGGGAGCTGGACATAGGGTCGAGTGTGCACAATGTCACCACCAATGTCATCAATTGAGGAGAACTCATGAACTCCTTCGTGCACAGATGGATCTTGTACAGAATTAAGTATGATTGGCCCCTCCCCAACACGTCTACGCTTGGAGGCCTGACCATCCTTGGATTCTACAGGGATCACATATACAGTATCCGGGGTACTATTTAAACGCTCAAGCTGCACAACAATCCGACACCCATCTGCGACATCCCAGAAATGAAAGGGCCACCCAGGAAAACCTACTTCTTCTAACCTAACTCTAGTCCCAGCATAATTCTCATTGTCCTTGAAGTCAATGGCGCCAAGAGATTGGGAAGCAGCTCTTTGGTGGTCAATGGAGAATATATTCAGCTTTGTTCCAACCTTTGCCATGTCCCTCAACCTTCACAGAAATCCCTGAACCCAAAACCTATCATAAGCATCAACATCTTCAATCCTTAAAGAAAATACAAGAGCTTGATTCGGGCTTCATGGTCCTCTAAAGAACCCAAGGATTCAAGGTATTAAATTAGCACATTCACTTGATCATACCGTGACGAATATAATTCAAATGGGACCAAATTTTGCATCACTGGAATCAGTGAACAACATTACATGTGTTGGTCCAAAAAGCACATCAACTTGACATAAAGAAATCAATTGCGAACTTACTCAAAATCGCAAAAAATATAAAAGAAACCAAAAACAAACATGAGCCTTGCTTCGGGCTTCATAGTACCCGAAAGAACCCAAGGATTCAATGTATGAAATCAGCACATTCACTTGATCATATTGTGATGAATATAATTCAGATGGGACCAAATTTTTCATCACTGGAATCAGTGAACAACATTACATGTGTTGATCCAAAAAACACATCAACTTGACTTACAGATATGCACTTAGGACTTACTCAAAATTGAAAAAATAAACATATGAAATGAGCCTTGCTTCAGGCTTCTTAGTCCCTTAGAGGTCAGACATCATGAAGATAATTTCCCTTTTAAAGATGAGAAGGAAGTATTACAGGAACATACCTTGAAATTTTTTCTGTGGTGATGATATTGAGTTGAAGGATGTTAAGCAAACAACCCGAGTCCACCGTACTTTTCTAGTTTTTTTAGTCATACACTATCTCCAACAACCCTGGAACAAGGACAAGATCACAATAGAAACACAGGCTTCAAAACATTAAATCTATTTGACACACAATCTTGAAAATTGACCAAAAAATTCTCACAATTCCAGACAATTACAACAAGAATTTTTTTAAGCTCCTCCAATGAGCCCCAAACGACCACATTGACAAGTTTATTCAATAAGTGGTCCTTTTACAAGTGCATGACTGTAATCAAAAATTGCATCCTTTGCACATGGATTAAAACCATCGCATTGAACTCCCTCTGTTCTAAACCCTGACGAGGAAGAGAAAGTGTCCTAAACCCTAACAAAGAAGAGAAATTGTGGTAACAATAAACTTACAAGCAAAGCGTCGCCAACAGATCCTGATCACCCTCGTTCACGGAGACGATGCTTTTGACAGTGGCATTAGCAAGCCTCAAGCGTGGTGGTTGTGTTGGCTGTGAAGAAAACAAGACCAGGGCATGTTTTTCTTTTGTGATTGAGACTCGCCCAGGAAAAGAGAGGCGTCGTGCAACTAGGGGACGATCCAACGTGGGCTGGAAGGAAAACAAGCTGGAACCCAAAAACGCATCGTCTTCTTCTCCGTCGTCTCTTGTTCGCTTCAAGAAAAAAATCCACCCCTAATTCAACTGAAGCGTACTGAAATCGGACAACAAAGCTCTCAGGATCACCCAAAACTGAACTCAAACGCGAGATCGCTCAAAACTGAAATGGAAGAAACAACGTTGTGAATAGAAGCGTGCGGCGCCACCACCGTGCCCTAACTTGTGAACCCTATCGGTCACCTACAAAGAGACTTTCAGGTCATCTATAGTTCATCCATAGCCAACAGCTAAATTCGAAAAGCTTTAGTCAATTCAGATGATTTCTCATCTAATTCAAAGACTTTCATTAGACCTGACATAAATTCTTCGTTCCTCCAAATATTACAGATCCTATTTTATTAATAAAAAAACAAATACTACCTACACTTTTCACCTACCCTATTTTAGATATAATATCGTATGTGCCATTTCATGCAAGCTATGTTATTTACAAAATTTGTATAAATTTTTGCTCTAATGAATTAAAAGTATCCTATATTTTCTCTCACGTGGTTTAATAAAATTTCGACAGTGACCTCCCCGGGAATTTATTTCATTTTTTTATTAGACCCACAACTTGTTTCCCTAACATACAATTAAAAAAAAATTCAACTAAAAGGCATATATAGTGTAAAAAAAATAGCTAACGGCCTTTAAGATTTTGGCAAAACAAAAAAAAATTCAAGAAAATTTGATTTTTCTCTAAATATGGAAAAATGCTTGCATGATCTTGTGCAAACAAAATTTGGAATAAAAAGTTTATATTACATCGCAAAAAAGAATTCAAAGTCTGCTTTAAAGAAAACAGCTCTAAGAAAAACAGCCACATTTTTGGCAAAAAATAAAAAAATTCATAATATTTTGAAAAAAATCTTAGACATAGAAAACATCTTGCATAATCTAGTGCAAAAAAAAAATTGTAAAAAAAGTATTTTCACATTGTTAAAAACATTCAAAAAAAGAAAAACAGCTCACAACCATGATCTGCGATTACAATTTTGGGATTTTTCGCCAAAAAAAAGAAATAAAAAAACTCAGAAAATATATCTAGACATAGAAAAAGGCTTGCGTGTTGTAGTGCAAAATTTGTTTTTGAAAAAAGAATTATATATGCATGGCAAAAATTTGCCAATGGTTTTATTACTTTATAATTATCAAAAGAGTTCAAATGCTTGCATCAAGACATTAAAGTGGTTTGGTAGTTAAGAGCATTAATTGTGGTAGGGAGGTCTCGAGTTCAATTCCTACCACCGGCAATAGAGCTTGGAAAACTTTGGTGGGCCCTATCATGGGGTCCAGGTAGTTTGAGTAGTTGAACCGAGCAGCCCAAAATAATGTTTGGGTAGAGTAATTTTTTATTTTTTTATTGTCTTATTTTCTTCTTAACTAAATTATTTTGACCAAATTTTAGATATAGAATGAAAAAAAACTTCGGATATAAAAAACATGATATCGCACAAAAAACACGCTGAATTAGTGTGGGTTTAAAGACGATTAAGACACGCCATTTGACAACTATATAGAGTGTAGAATTCTCACGTTTTCAATAGATGTATAAATCGTGTTCAATCAGTATATACCTACTTGTACGAGGATGATTTCATATTTGTGTAGTTGTAATGAATAATGCAACAATGTAGAATTAGTGCGAAAAACGTACGAACCCAATGAAATATCAAAAATCGCACTGAAATCGTGCAAAGTCAGTGTCCAAAATTCCTGATGTTCATACCTGCTTTGTCATGTTTGACTACGTGAAGCGACTAAATCCTAGGACAACCTTGGCTTGTCACGTCTACAATTGCACGTGTTGCACGGGCATGATGATTGCGGGTATGTGATATACAAGCGGAAGGTATGAATGGTCAACTCATTTTTTGGAAATGCCTCAATAGTGTTATAGCTAGAAATAGTGTTCCTCATCCTAACTTCAAAGGCATCATGTACAAAAGTGCACAAGCTAACTTCAACGCGTTATGTATTGTTTATGGAGCTGGAGACCCATCTATGGTGATGGTTGACCAGGAGAGGACTTGCTTCTTCCAATAGTTCATTTGCATGCACAAGCATACCAGGTGCTCTGTGCAAAAGCTTCCAAAACTAACACATCAAGCTCTGCATGGACTACAAAGATGCTAAATCGATGGCTGAAGCATATTTGATGTATGAAGAGTTTTGAGCGTGGTGGTATTCCTCAAGAACAACACTAAAGACACAATCAAGGAACTAGAGGACTAGTTGGCCTTTTGGCACTTCCACTACCGCCAATAGGGAGGTTTCATAGAAACAGTCAGTCTTTTCTTTGCTCTTACTCTCTCTTCGTGTCGTTGCGCATGCTACAACCATTTGCCGATCGTGTGAGCTAGACATGTTATTGTGACATGTTTATTTCATCTAGTATCAATCCTCTCCATCTGTGTTCGGAACTTTATTGCAAAGAACTCGTAGACATCTCAATTTGCAATCTTCACAACAAATGGTTGCAATCTTCAACCAATTGCAGATCAGGCCTCTTTGTTGCAACCACCAACAACTGTGCGCGGGCCTTCAGGCAAATGACCTACTACCATTCATACGTGTGTGGCGGAGCGTCGAAAACAGGCCCTTAAAAACACGACTTGAAACTAATGAGAGCTTTGCAATCACAAGACGGGAAGAAGATTGTTGATGTTCTTACTAAATTGCCAAAGGGTCAAGAATTTTGTACCTGTCTACCGCATCTAGAGGCCGAAAAGACTTTTGGATTGACCAAGAGGAGGTTAGACATGCTTTTTGGTTTAGAAAGTGACTCCCATTACCCAAACAAGGTCAATTTCTTCCACCCTTGTGTCCATACAAGGTCCACTGCTGCTCATTTAAATGCTAATGACACATGTACTAATGCTCTTGTGCCGTTCACTTGAAATGTATTGAAAACAGGTTGTAAAGTGACTAAATGGCACATCACGTGGATAAACAAGAAATCCAAGAAATGATTCCATACTATACAAGAAAATAACAAATCCAAATGTCTAATATTCATTGTCAAAAGAACTGGAGCTCCTACTTACAGAGGCGTCAAACAACATTGGGGCGCAGAGGGAACTAATACTAAAGATTTTTGGTTCTTATTGAATCAAATTGCCATGTGCGTAATGGGTCCTAAACATGATTTTGTTTTAACAAGTCCAGAGCTTCTAGATGTTTGGCCAGTCCTAATTGAGACAAAATTCTTGCATCACAAGATCTTGGAGCTCTAAGAGGCGGGTCTCCCGCTTCAATCTACAACTCTGCTCTCGCGTCTTTGCCTCTTTGCAGGGTCCAAGGTGTTTGAAGCAATAATGTGAACTCACTCTAAATTACCCTTTTCTGATTAAGTCCCCACCATTTGGAGCGGCAAGAACATGCACCGCAACACCAAAGCTTCCACAAAAGGTCACAAAAACCAATGGAAGAGTGCTTGCAATGTCCAGTCAACAATATTCTGATTGACCCTCCTTTCATATTCGAGACTGTTTAAGATTGTTGCCTTACAATTAGGACTCGAGCCTAATGCAAATGAATACATCACTCTTTGCAATTTTTTGGCTTGTACATGCCCGCATTATAAGAACATGATTTCTTTTGCAATTAAAAGGCATGGAATGTTCATCAACTGCAAGCATCTTTCCTATGTCTTACACTTCGTTTGTAAGCTAGACTACAAAGTGGACACATTCATCCATGCCCCTATTCTAACCATAGACAAAGTCCACCAAATTCTGGCAGTTGCAAGGATCATCAAAATGCCTTAGTTTTATGTGCAATATATTGTTGTGGCTAGCATTACTATGACTGCAAATTGGAGAATGAACTAGAGTTGGTGTTTAGTAGGGGAGGCTAGAAGTAGAATCTTTGCTTACTATCATAGTTGAAGTATTTACTAAGTTTGGTTATTATGACTATGTGTTCAAGAAAATTTGAAAAATTCAATCCTATTTACTAGTCTAATTACCTCGCTTTCTCCTTTTTTCTCCCAAATAATTCCAAATTGACATCAAACATTATACACCCTAGACTCCACACCCACGGTTTAGGGTCCAGTGGTCATTAGTCCCCAAATTACAATAAATAGTAGTTGACCTAATAATAAAAAGGTTTTTCCCAAAAAAAGAGCCTTTTTAAAAATTTACCAATATCGTAGGCTCTGCGCTCTCCAAATCCTTGCACTCCTCTCTCGAGCTCTCAATCCTACGCTTGTACGATTGCGTCGTTGGAATAAATCACTCAGCTCCCGTTTTAGCTCTAAATGACCTTAAATGCATTCAATTTAGCTTGAATCGACCTGAAATGCCTTCTCAGTGTTGGTTTGTGGGATGATCTCTTCATCTACATAGATTACAAAAGTTGGCTTCTAATATAAAGCTATGCTGAAAATGCTAAATTTACCCAGATTAGGACATCTGAATTTTTGTACAGCTCGACTACAAATGATCTAACTAAGTTCACGTTACTTCGAGTTGAGTTGATGTGAACTATAGAGGTGAACCATAGTCACCTTTGACTGGTAATCAAGTTTTCACAACTACTAAATGAATTATCAAAATAGATAATAGATGTTATGAAACATCTAATAAATATGTATGTGGTGGCTTCTTATCACCAATTCAAATTGATTTGAGCTTATGTACGATACCCTGGTGAAAAATCTACAAGTGAAATATACGCATACACAGTCTACATGACGTTAGTGTTCACCTAACAAAACTTTTTGAAATCAGTGAAAATGCATAAAATGTCTAGATTGTGACTCCTCAAATTGGATCGTTAGCTCAATCCGACCTGAATGTGAGACTGGTCCCCATAAATGTAGGGTAACACCACAATGGATCTCCAACTCAATCATCTCATGCCTCTATTTAAGAAGTCCACGACTATGATTAGTCAAGTGGATGCAAAACACATGATATGTGTTTTGTAGTGAAATATACGAAAATGAAGCCTATCTCTCGATGACATACTCAAAGAAGGTAAAAGCTGCCATCAATCGCAACAAGCCAATAATTAATATTCATTGCTTGACAACTCAAAACGATCTCCCAAAAAATCAGCAATACAACATCAAGATGATCTTTGACTTTAAAAAAATTCCGTTCAACATCACCCACTTGATTGAGTCTCTCAAGACTACAAAATACTGAACAAAAGTCCAGGAGCTCGAGGATAAGGTGGATGCTCACTACTACCATGCGATAGACCATTCACTAGAACAAACCTGTGCTCTAAGATCACAATTGTTAAGGGGGTTTCTTTGGAACCGACCTTAAACTAGTGAGACTACTTCTCACAATAACACCCGACTTTAGACTAGTACGTGGAGATTGAGAGGTGTAGTAAGAGAGTTCTAATGAAAAAGAATACCCTGTCGACTAGGAATAACACCAGTATGCCTGCAAGTCGACTCCTGCATAACTCACAGACTACTGCAACTAGCCAGGATTCAAACACAATGAGTAATACAAGAGCAAGAAATAACACTCCTACTGCAATAGTCTAGCATACTTGTGCACACACGAAGGCTTAAGACAAGAATGAAGTACAACTGAGGCTGCCAGTAAGGAAGATGTACAAAATGTATAGCAACACCTCTCTCAAAGAGAGGGAAAGTACATATAGGAGACTGGTCTAACAATAGTGTCTGACTGGTCGACCGGGACAGTTGGGTCGACCAGCCTGTACCAGCGTGAACCAGCCTGTACTACCGGGTATCGCCTGCCGGGTATAGACTAGCCTACTCTTAGCCTAAGGGAATATCCAACGAATATTCGGTTGACAACGATGTTGTTCAGAGATTTTGACATGCTAAAAATGAAGTTGGACGTGCAAAAGAAGACAGGGTCTGATTGGGCAAACCAGACCGAGCACGTACATGGGTATAGACAACTACATCAAAGAATACAAGGCAAGCGCCGGCAGTCAAGACGAGCACCATCGCATGGACACCAACAACAAGGAGCGAAGCGCGGTAGTTCGCTTGGTTTTTCTTGAGTATATTTATCGTTCCTACAATTCTTGGCCATTCTGGTTTTTTCCATGGAATGACAACTACAGCGTGGGGTTGGTCGCGCGTTGGTCTTCATGAGCACGAATTCAACTTCCATCCCTTTCTACCAGTGATGACAACAAAACGCGTGGGCGGGGGCAGCGAAAGGCGACGATTACAAGAGGAGGCTGACGATCGCATTTCGAGGGCGACGATCACAGCAAGAAGGCAATGTTGTGACCACGGTGTCGTAGCTGGACGTTTGGGTATGCAAGCTGTGATTAATTCCAAGTAAGCAACTAGAGTGTTACTCGAAACTCTTGATCTTTCCCTATTCTTCTCGGTGATGTTATAGAATCCAATAGTGTGACATCAAGGAGGGAGCATATTCCTACCCCTCACCTTCCAATTCTTTGCATTCATAGGACTATTTCAATTTAGTCATGATTAGTGGAATAAATGAGGACTTGTATAGCATTAAGCAGTAATCTTAGTTGCCTAATTTTTTGTGTTTTCTTCATAGACTTCTCTAAACACTTGTTAGTAGATGGTGCCTGAAAATTGCTTTTTGTGAAACATTGAGTAGTGTTGTTGAAATTTTGTTCTGGTGTGTGATATAGCGCGGAAGTGTAGCCCGAATTTATTAAGGGCCGAATTCAATCTCACGAGTAAACTCAGGTGGATGTATAATAGTGGAATAGAGGTTTTTTACTTGCCAAATGTCGCACATTTTACTCCACATCAAGGCACTCTTGGTACCTAGAGTGGGGGTGGAAATTTGATGCATAAGTAGCATTTTTAGATCAATTTTTACCTAGATTTTGCGCTGTCATTTTGGATGAGGGTGCAATTTCATCCCACCTACTCATTTCTCTCCTCAAATTGAACCCATTTTGGAGTACTTAGTATCTATGGGCATTCGGTGTGAAATTTAGACATTTGTGGCATTTTTTAGACAAATGGTTAGTTAGAATTTGTGCTTCTTCTTTAGTGAAGGTGCAATTTTCCTTCACCTATTCAATTCTATTATCAAATGAAGCCCATTTTAGACTACTCTAGTACCCTTGAGCAATTAGTGTGTTATAGAAATAATTGGGATATTTTTTAGGTCAAATTTTAGTTAGGTTTCTGTACAGCCATTTAGATGAAGGTGCAAATACCCTTCATCTAGTCAATTTTATCATCCATTTAGACCCACTTTAGAGTACTTCGGTACCATAATCATTTAGCGTGGAATTGGTACATTAATGACATTTCCTAGATTAATTTAGGATAGGAGTTGTACTGCTATTGCAATTTAGAGTTGCGTTATCATCCCATTTGTTCCAATTGTGCTAGATTAGACCCCAATTAGAAATAATGTAATTCTATGAGATTATTGGCGGAGTTTTATAGTGTATGGTGCTTTCCGAGCTCGATTTGGTGATTTATTGTATGTTGGCCTTTTCTTTGCACACGCCAAATTGGCCCTTCCTTGAATTACTCTAATTACTATCATATTTATTTGACTCATACACTCCACCACTAGCTAGGTGTCATTGCTTGATGTTGTGTTATTCCACCCCTTGGCTCAACTCTATGGTGCATTGACCGGGCAACCAGTCAAAGTACCTATAGAAGTTTTTGTCTATGTTGGAGCTCGTGGCGTAAACACTTGTCACATGTAGATGGGACGAGGTCGAGTAGTTGCCACAATGTTTCGGCCTATAATAACTAATTTAGCAACACCAAGTCATGCATATCACACAACTGTTCAAACGCATCCAATGAAAATTGAACAAGGATCATTTATTTGTGATAAATACTTACACACAAGCAACTATAGAGCTCATTACTTGGTGTCCACTGCACTGTACAACAAGCATATACAAAGATTTATCCTACGGTAACAATCCAATCCTAGGATATAGTTCTTCTTCAAACACAAGTTCTAGATCACATTATTTACTTGATGACTAGTATGTCTATCATTGTAAGGGGGAGTAGAACTTTGTGACTAAACTTTGTTTCGTAGGCACTATTCTATAGGCAGACTGAATAGATACTATTTATGCCATGTCGGCCTCGAAAGAGGATTAGTGTTTTCATCTATCTATCTATCCTAAACTCAATCACTTTAAAAATTCAACAAGGACTCAAGCACTCTAGATTTCATAATTGTAACTAGTCAGTGAACCTCAACTACTCTAAATTGCACAACTCAATCATTTTAAACACTCAACATGAACTCAACTACACTAAATTTTTCCACTCAATTGGTATTCAATTGCTTACAAAGTAGTAATAACTACTTGTATGTACTTTGAAAGCAAAGTGAATTGAGGTAGGACACCTAAACAAAATGCTTACTTTCATCCTAGGCAATTCTCTCATAAAATGGACACTAAGAAGCAAACCATTTCTATACCATCTACACTAGATTGTCAAGACAATGGGAACAACATAAAATAATTAATTAATTAATTAATTAATTAAGATGAAACAACTAACTGCAATTGATTGTGGACCCGTTGTCTTAGGCTTTAGAGGTAAATATATAGGCTGTACCCCTAGCTTGAAGACCACTTTTTAACTCCACAATTTTTTGTGCATCTCTTCCCTACAAGCCACTATACAACACACTGTGGACTTTTAAAAGTCCAACCTCCAACTAATTTCACAGTAAGCATGTTTACACAATCCAAGCTTAATAACCCAAATCAGGGCAAATAAATCTTAAGTGATAGAATATAAGTTTATTACTTCAAACCCATTCATTAGAATTTGGAGCATTATGGATCCAATGAAGATACCGTGCTCATACTCCAATCTAGTCAATAGAAGCTTCACCCCTACCTTATTTTGATCGGCCTTCTCAACATTGAATTGCAGAGTCAAAGCCTTACCAATAATCATTCAATCATTCAAAGTCACTTTACAATGCTATGATTCACCCTCCACAACAAATTATTCAAACATTTTAAGAACCCACTTTTGATCAGGCACTTCTAAACTCAATTTATCTATAGCAAACGTATCCTCTTTTGTTCTCGTATTTGGATAAAAAGAGCGTTTACAAATAATTTGAAGCTCTGCAAATGGAAGAATCATGCTTTTCTTGAGCATCATCGCTCTTCTGAAAACAAGAATCTTGTTGAGATTTTGCTTGCACTTCAATAATCGTGAACTATTCTTTTATATTTTTTTTAAAATGAAAGGATTTGGAAGCCATGTTTCATTCTTTGGTTACAAAGAAAATGTAAGAATTCCACACAATTGTTGCCTTATTCACTCCACATAGCCCAACAAAGTTGTCGACTCCCATAGCCTAGCTACGTGATGCAACATTGCGTTTGGATGCGGCCTCCTGGTTGCACCTCGGTGATTGCGTTGAGGCACCATTCTTTAGTAAAGAAG
Organism: Pohlia nutans; assembly: GCA_022496805.1. Classification (NCBI taxonomy): domain Eukaryota; kingdom Viridiplantae; phylum Streptophyta; class Bryopsida; order Bryales; family Mniaceae; genus Pohlia; species Pohlia nutans. Next base: position 1,863,235 of record CM040106.1, on the reverse strand, counting down.
AACTCTCATCGATACAATTGGTACGCCTAGCTGCTTTGGGTTGAGTCCATCACTCCATAAAACATTTACTCTCAAATTCTCTCCAAGATAATGACCTATTGTATGTAAAAAGAAGAAGTTCATGCGGGGTCTTAATACACTAGCGTACCAAAGTCTGGCTTCACTCGCCCTAGTGGCGACCTTTATATCTTTACTTTATAACCTGTAATCTCGGGTGGGTCACTCTTCATATATTTTGGGTACCACGTGCAGCGAGGGGGTGTTTTATGGGGAGCTATTTACCTCCTAGCTAAAATTAAAAGGACCCCTATGATTACTTAATGGGAAAAAATGGCCTATATTATGGACTCTATCATTTTTTATAAAAGAGTGATCAATGCAATTTTTTATATGCTATCTTCCTTGTAAAGGCTTAAATATAATCTAAAAGTAACATAACTTCAAAAATTTGAGAAAAATGGCCTCAAGAAAAAGACCAAAACTTAACCTTCTTTCATACATTCTGGAAAATGTGCACAAAATACTTCAAAGTTGTTCTAATTTCAGAATCAGTGCTATCGGTGCTCCAGCTGTCTCCCCCAAAACAGATTCTACTCAATTTAATACCTTGGATCCCATTTGCAATTCCCTAAATTACATGTACTAAAATCATAATGGACCAGAATTGTGGTGTACTTAAATTATTTATAATGGCCTGTATTCTTTCATTGCATTCTATCTTATTTGTAATCTTTTTATAAATTCTTATAAATTTTACCTATGATGAATAAAACCCATGCTATTTTCTGCCGCACCTTGTTTGTAAAATGCAGTAAGTGACCCTCCCGAGCCTCTAATGTCATCAACGACATTGATTGTCACACTTTTCAAATGATATCAACCCTTTCTCTGGATGTAGTGCTAACACACTCAAATTGCACTACCACACTCAACCTGCGTGAACTTGGACACTAGCTCATGGAATGGTGTTCATTGTGAGGCTCATAGCTTGAGTATACTAAGATAGAGAGGTGCAATACGATGAACACGGGCCATATGATGAAAGAAGATCATGCACTTGGATGAAGCTCTAGCTTTAGAATGAAAAGGCAAGGGTACGATGCCATGCGTTTAGTTGTAGACAATGAGGATTCTCATATTGCCACTTATGTAGCATTGTAACATGTTTATGTCCCATGTAGTTATATTTGTACATAAGTTATTTAATTATTAAATTAAAATTTCTTATTCCATAAATCTATTGAAAAGAATTTATTGAAGATCAAATATTTTATTTTCAAACTGAAATATTTGTAAAATATAGAATTTTAGACAATTGTCATACATTGGAAAACTTGCTACTAAAGAAACGCATGCTACTATATTTGATACCAATTTATTCTTCGTTCCAACAAATTATTCTTGCTTAATTGTTTGTACATTTCTTTGCGCTGCTAAAGGATTCATTTTTTCATTCTTTCATATAATGATGTGTAACACGGGTTTCGTTAAAAGTGCCTATTGAAATGTGCACTATTTTTTGGGATTATTTTTGAATATTTTAATCACAAATTTTGGTATGTATAAGCAATAATATTGTACTTTGGCTAGAGTCTTTTCAGATATATTTTGATAAATCTTAAGGGGTGAGGCACATGCCACACCCCTCATGATGATATTTTTCTTACTAGGATAATTATAAAATGATCATATTTTCAATGAAATTTATAAATTTCCAAAAAATTGTTCATGTGCACTTTTACATATTGATTTGCACTTTTAACGAAACCCTTGTTGTGTCTCTTTTCTCTCAACTATTTTTAGAGATGCAAAAATCTATACTTAGTCATTAAATAGTTAAATTTTTTTTAATGAATTTCACATGTTTGATGTGTTGTCAAACTCCATTATCATCTAAAACTGCTAGTCCGTTTGGATGTCCAAAGTGAATGGTGTGTTGACTTGGAAAATATTGTTCAAGTTCATTAGTGTATGTTCCTGATAGTAGTATATGAGTTTATGATGTTCATCACACCATATATGGCCATTCTTGGTGTCAATTTGGTGTTCTTTTCAAAGCTCCTCTGCTCACTTCTTCACTAAGTTCCTTAAATCTTGTGCCAAGATGATATCATTACTAGCAAGCGTTGTGTTCTCCATAGAAAGCTGCATGATATAACTCTTGTATTGGGACATCAATTATGTAGCATTCAACCCCATATTGAGTGGGTCAAACAAGCCTTGTTTCTTCCTAAGGTACAATGGGGTTCAACATGCTTACAAATTTTTCAATCAGTTTTCATTAGAAAGTTCAACAATTTTTAAGAAGCTCTAGCATGCTTGAAAAAGAACCAGTTTTAAAACCATAAATTTCATTGGAATTGCAATGAAGCATGCTTCAACTTCATAATAAGTGAAAAAAGAATTATTTAAAACAAGACAACAATAATTTGGATTTCTTTTATACACTATCTATCATTCTACAATGATCCTGTAGAAGATAGTCATCAAATTTATGCATTGAGGTAAAGAACAAATAAGAAATCATACAAGTAATTCAAGTGGTGTGGGATCAAGTACCTCTTAAACAATTGTGAAGGTTCATTTATTATATGTACCATTAAATACAAGTTGTAATTTTCACAAATGGCGGCACCACTAATTGGTAGATAGTATATAGAAAACATCAGATTTTTTGTATAATTTTCAATTACATATGTGTATTTATGATGATGATAAATATGACTTTAGTGTGATTCTAATGCAATTTACAATTTGAAATTCTGTTCATTTTTTAGCATACAAGGGCCTTCCAAAAGCTCCTACAAATCTCAACTAGATCCAAAATTTGTAACCATCATGTACCTGACGCTACGACGATGCTCCTACAGTGTGTCTAAAGCCGACATTTATATTATCATGGACGTGGTTGCCGTTTTTGTTACGACGCTCAACATTCCTGTAAAAAATCTGACAAAAGGTCAAATGCAATTGTTTTACCTCAAAGCACAGTAAATATCTACGCTTTTTTGAATTACCAGTCCGTGTTCTCTTTTGTTATTTTGTTTTGCTTTTGGCTATAACATCATATTTAAGGATTGTTTACTTTCTTCTTTGTTTTTCCTTACCCAATACGCTCCATTGGCGTTTTGTTCATTTGCTTCTTCTAAGTTGCTTTTACGAGCGCTTTTATGTTTTGTGGCAACAAAAAAACACTAATGTACAAGATATTCGGAAGCTATAGAGGAAATTTTGCCTAAGGAATGATGTAGAGCTGAGCGGAGTAGTTAGGGTCAGTTTGTAGGGCAAGGCCTCTGATTGTTGAATATGCGGTTAATAAAGATCTGTGATTGAAAGGTGGAATTTCCTTAGAGAGATAGCAATCATTAGCCACAAGCATAAAGTAGATCTAGATCTGTGAAACATGCTTGGAGAGTCGGAGTGAGCAAAAGGAGTAGAGTAGCTAAATCCAAAAATTGAAGCAGTTGGGTGGACCAGCTACTAGATCCAAGCAATAGCAAAGAACTCCAAGCAACCTCAACACCTGGATCAGAGCATGGAGTGCCAAAGTGAGCTGAATAGGGTCAAGCTGCAGTTCTATGTTTTGAAGCGCTGGGGGACTGCTGCTCAGATCCAACGGCAACAGTAAAGGACTCCTACTCGCATCCCAGGAACATATTAGATCTACATACAACATTAGAGACGAGCAGCAACAAACCATTCCTACGCTCCACCCCAAACTCACCAGCGATTGAGAAAACTAAAACAACTACTAGTGCGCGTAAATGATTGCTTATAACGTTGACACTTGAACCGCCGTCCACCAATTTGTTGGTTAACTCATGTTTTCCTAGTTGTAAATGGATCACCGCGGCATCAGGGTCGAGCGTAGTAGCATTGACTTCAATGACTGCAGGGTGTGACGAAGTGTCAGTCATAGTGGCCCATTGCAGATATTGTTGCAATTCAGGGCTTAATTTCAACAACTTGGATAGCGTTATGGTGACATTTGTCTAGTCTAGTATTTGTTGTATTCCTAGGTCCACCGTGGAAATCTCTAGTCCCTTTTGTAGGTCCATTCTTATGTTGTGGAGTCTCTCCCAATGATTTGTTGGATAAGGCTTCCGATGTTCTACCACGTGCTCTGCCGGGGTGGACTTGGACCGTGTGGTTACCGCGGCAATGCTAATGGTAGAGACATTCGTCTCAGTTCCATGGACTTCAGTGAGTGTTACTCCACCCCTTCTATTGGGTGCTTGGATTTTTTGGTTGTCCATGGGAGGAGGTGCAGGTCGGTTGGGTTCCACAGATGAGTGCGTCTGTGCCCGTCGTTGCCTCAGTATTGGACACTGCCCCCTTCTGTGATGAAGTGACCCACATTCCCAACATGCATCATTTCTCCCTGGTTGGAAAACATCAACATTGATTTCCTCGGCGTACATAGCAGTAGTGGTAGTTCTTGGTCGCCGGTTGTCTTTAGGGCGAGGGTTACCCGCTGCAAACCAACATCGTCCATTATAGGCCTTCCCACATGTTCCACAAAGCACTGATGCCGGTCTAGTATCAGCGCGTATGGTGGGCAAAGGCAACAGGGGGGCCTGTGTTCTGCTCAATGCTCCTAACTCTCTGCTAATGTCATTGGCCGCGGTAAGTATGTCATGTAAGGTTTTTACACCCCTAATGACAATTCCTTGTTGTATCCATGGTAGTAATTCCTTTTTGAACCACTCACACAAATAATCCTCCTCTGGACGTTGGGTAAGTTTATCAGCTAAATGTTTGAATCTATCATAGAATTTGTCCACGGGTTCATTTCTATCTTGAGTAATACTACCTAACGCTCGTAGTATCTCAGAACTAGTTTTTAGTTTACGGAATTTATGGATGAAACTCCATTCCATATCTTTCCAATTGGCATGCGGATGTTTTGTCTCGAAATCTGTGTACCAACTGATATGATTTCCTTCGAGTGTAGTTCCAAAGATGTTTTGTAAATCCGTGGAACTAAGGATGCCATTGGTACGAGCGATGACTTTAAATCGTCGTATGTGCACGTCAGGGTCTCGAGATTCGTCAAACACTGGATAAGGTATTTTGGGAAACTTGGTTGATCTATGTCGCCCTCGCTTTGTGATGTAGCAGCGGTGCGATTTTCTTGGGGTAGCGTGGTAGATCTAAAGGGCTGCATTGGTACTTTCAAGGCTTGTGGTGTCGCATGGCCTGCCTCGTTTGTTGTAGTGCCATGGAGAGCTTGATATTGCATGCTTAACATTTCTAGTTTTGCATTCGTGGCATCATTTTTGGCAGCGCCCGTCATTTGGTCCTTTAGGAATTGTAATAATTCCTTGGTAGGATCAGGGTCATCTTGTTGTATAGTTTCTTCTGCTTCATTGTTTCTTTCCATTGCAGCCTTCCGTGGAGGCATGGTGAAATCAAGGCAGGTATAGTTGTCTTGGTATTTTTAGAATGTCTCAGTACTCCATCCCCAGCCAGGTCGCCAAAATATTAGTCCGGGTAATGGTATGGAGATGACTGAGACCAACACAGGCCATCAAAGCTATCTAATCAGGGAAGACAAGGGGGGTAAGTAAGTAGCTATACGGTCATGTTATAACTAATCAGTGAGTAGACTTGGTTGAGTGAGTATTTTCAGACCCAAGACGTGTCGTGGTTCCCAAGGAATATATATATTTATATATATACGCGCTTAGGTCACTCTAACATACGGTCTTGGATTACTTTGGCGTACTTGGACTTCCTGGAGGTCAGACAAAGTAAGAGAAGAATATGCAATTGATGAGGTAGTTAATTCGCTAAGTATGTATACAAGATCTGGTAAGAGTCCAGTTCATAGATGTCCTTGGTGCCATTGAATGGTGAGTGTTTTGAAGACAAAAAGACATGTGTTAAGTGAGTCGTCAAATTTTTTTTATAGCAGTGCCGAACTTAACAAGAATCGCAACAACACTCAAAGACTGCAGATTGAAACTACAAAAAACAAAAAAGGACTTTGGACTGGATATCACAAAGTCAAAGAACAAGAAATTAATCCTAAATAGCACAAAGAAATTTGAATACGTACCTTTGGGAGTAGAAGTCACTAAGCACGCGCTTTCTTGACGAGGGGCTACATCTGTTCGAAGCGCGATGTATTCACTTTCCACAGCTAATAATGGCCAAATGCTAATTGATGCATTTGACTCTACTTGAAATGCCTTACCGCAAAACTCCACCAAACATGCAAACGCCTTGTTTGGACGTTTGGCGAGACACTAATGGTGGTAAATGTGCCCATATCCCAAACTAACAAAGTTGTAACAACTATAACAAAACCCACACAATGGGCAAGCATTCAAAGTGTGGACAAACAACAAAGGTGCCTTCAGATTAGAGAAAGTGGGTTGAAGAAAGAACATGTGGCCACTCCATTCCATTGCCCCATGCTTCTGAAAATATTTTTCAATATAGTGATCCTGGACACAACATTGGCAAACCTTTCTTTGCCGTTTACTAAATCACCCTCCACTCTTACAATTGTTCCTTTATAGATGCGAATTACATATGCGGAAAGAGACAATGCCCTTTCCTCAACCTTTCTGTTGAATATAGCATGCTCAATGGCAACTTTGTCTGGTGGTAAAGACTCCTTCAGAGCTTTGCAAGTACGAGGATCTACTAACAATAGCTTACTATTGCTTACTCATGCATATAACGACTTCTCCTCCTCGATCACATGCTTCACAACGTCCTCCGCCTCAGCAAACAAGACTTTACGGTCACATAGCACCATCATTTTTCTAAGAACTTTAGCCTCCAAGCTCTGTTTCTTGCATGTTTTCTCAAGAAGTTCTGCTTTGGACTCTACAATCATCTTCTCACAATCCGCAATGCCTACGAACATATTGGACACCTCACTACTCTTGTGGCTCGGCATCTCTACTAATGCCGAGAGTAGCCCTTTCACTCTAGGCTTCCCTTTATTGCCATTACTCGGCTTTCTCACCATTTTTTCCTCTTTAAGAACCTTTGATTTGATAGTCAATTTGATAGTAGGAGGAGGCGTTGTGGCTAGACACCATTTTTTCTCCAAAATAGATAGTGCCTTCTCCTTTGATTGACCAACGTCCTCTAATTTCACAACAACCATCCCCTTAGAAGCCCTTATACCCTTCCTATACCGCTTTCTTGATACTGCAAGCTCTATCCAATCTACATGAACATCATGGCACTGCAAGATAAGAACCCTTGCAAATTGCAATGTCATTTCTTTATTTGGCATCAAATGCTCATCATAGACACGTTGCCACAAGTCACATATGGTTGTGGCCTCATCCTCGATTAGCTGACAGAAGCACTTCGACCCAGACTTGCTACTGTTAGCACTAAATTATTGATAGACCATTGACTCTCGAACTTGATCGGATCCAATGTCATTCACGCAAAGACCAGGGCGAGTCGACAGGTTTGTACTGTATTTCTCATGTAAGTCTGACAGTTCTTTCTTGTCTTTGGAGTCACATCCGACCATCTACGGATTTTTAGAAACATGAATCTATTAAGGTACATACTCACTTGGCCTAAAGCCGTGGCAAAGACTGGAGTTTGCGAGTAAAAACTACTTGTTTGTTCATACCAAACACATGTATTAATCACCAAACCTACGTGGAACCTAAGTGAAAGCCTTGCTGGCAAATGGATAATTACGGTCTTTGCCCAAAACACCGCATGTCACTTCAGTGAACTTCAGCTTTACTATTTTTAGATCTTATAGCGATATAATCTAAGAAAAACGAACATTTTAGATGTTTACATATGGTTTTTTGTAATAAAGGTCGTATGCGGCCATTAGCAAAGAATCGTGTTGCAAAGTTTGCCAAGGTTTTTGGTTTTAGTCTAGCGATTGAGCTTCACTGAGCATAGAAATGTCGGAGTAAATTGCACTAACAACCTTGCATAAAGAGGGGTTTTTGAATTCACGTACCTGCATTGCGCAATTGTCAACGTCCTTCTTCGAACCTATGTAGGTACGCTTTCCCCAGTCAGGTTAAAGTTTCAAGTGCATCTTTCCTTACTCAAAGTCCTACGTTGGCAAATTCTAGTTTGCTAAAATCCTACTTTTGTGAGGCTCTGCATTTGTGGTGATTGTTGATTCTAAGACTGCATTTATGCTTCATTGTCCGAAGACTGCCCATTTTTAGAATGCATTTCTTGTGTTTGCATCAATAGCCTCTTGCGAACCAGATAAATTTTATATCGCCACAGAGAACCTTTACAATATGTGTGCATGATAATTCTTCTAAAATCATCAATTCCAAGTGGCAAAGCTACATGTTGCTTGCTTCACATAACAAGTGAAGGTACGCTGGCCAAGGAGACACTCCAGTAGAAAGAGACACAAAAAATGTAGGAAATAAGACGATCAACACTCCACATTGAAAGAGACATGTTGACAGTTGCCATGGAGTTTTATAACATCAAGCACAGGTGTGACCAAGCATTATTATTCATGAATGCTTGTGGCCTTGCTTTCAGATGTAATGATAAATACGATGTATATGTGAACATGCCGGTATTACATACGACTGTATTAGACGGAAGTTGGTTGTTGTATGAGCCTCTGTGAATCTGGCACTAATTTTTTTAAATTCCAATATCAAATTTTAAAACCGCTCTTTCATAGAGCTAGGTGTGAAGGGAAATTTAGCGCATTGAAGGCAAAGAAGCAAAGTACAAGAGCCCTACAAATAGAAAGTGTCTTCTTTGTTAAGAATTCATCTTCATCACTACAACCCTACACCACAAAATAAAGAAAATAATACAACAAAAAGTGTATAAAGGATATTCACAAAAAGACCATCTTTCCTAGTAACCTAGCACGATCTGTCAGGGTCTTAGTAGCAAAAACTGTAAAGGAAAATGTGCTGCAAGTCACGTTGAAGGTGTGAAAGCGTAGGAGATACAACCAAAGGAGACAAAGAGGACGTTAAGACGCTAATTGCTCGGCAAAGAAGAGCGGGAATCCCACAAAGCATTCCACCTTGAATTGCAAGGGGTGCCAACAGATGGTTGATTACCACGTGTCTTCATTTGAAAAAAATCTATTGCCCCAAAATTATGTTTGAGCTTTGGACTCAAGGCGCAAGTACACATCAAGAACCAAGTGGTACCTAGGCATGTGTGACCCTGTCCGATGGGCCCTTGCTTTGACAAGGGTAACCCAAACCAAGTTTGCGCTCAACAATAGAAAGAGATCTATTTATTTTATTAGATATATGCAAACACTACCTCTTGCACTCGTAGCAAGACCAACATTATAGAGACATGCAAAAAACCCTAGCGTAATTGGAGTGTCACCCAACGTAGGAAGAACCCCTTTTGGAAAACGCAAGACACCGAGGCCTATTCCTAGAGGAGCACCAATGAGAAGACCAACAACCATGCAACAAAACCTAGATTTTGGCAATCAAAGACCGCTGGTCAGATCAAGAAGGTTGTCAACAACCCAACAGTTGTTGGACAAAGAAAAGAATCTAGTGCGAATTACAACTAGAGTAACCTGCAAACGAAGGAGAGCAGTAAGATAGAAGGAGAAGCTCCAACTTCCGCAACACAAGGTGCTGCCCTTGAAAATTTCCGCAATACCGATACGCACAATTGTTGCAACCAAAGACAAAGGAGAAAGAGTAATATCAAGGACCGAGAAGACCAAAACTACCCTTGCAAACAACAATGGCAAGGTCTCACAACAAGAAATTTTTCTCACTCCTCTCTCTTCACATTGAACAACCCTAATTCGTGCACGATACATCCCCTCGCCACCCCCCTTTTATCAATTTCCAAGGGAAAAGCTCGTACGTGAGCGGAGAGCAAAGAGTAGAGAACAGAAAATGGCAAGCGGAGAGCAGAAATCTGAAATTCAATTAGTCAAACTTGGAAAAAATGGAACCCCTATGACCATGGAAATATGAAAACCGGACTAAAAAATTAAAAGAATTATTCCAAATTTAGCCGTAAATTTAAGGAGGAAGTCCTATAACCGTGTACCAACATGATCATATTACCATGTAGTCACACGGATTTATGACTGTGTGACCTTGTCATCTGTCACTGTGTTACTATATTACCTAGTGACCATGGATCCCCATGTTGCCATAGATTATATTTTCCGTGTAAGAGGGTGATTACCAAGTAGTAAAAAACGACTTGACCATGCCATAATTACATGTAGATTGCAGTCATTGGCAGTCCTTGTGAGAAGTGCATTTTTCAGATCAAGGGAGATATGTTAAATAATTACATATAATGATTCAAATCATTACAATGGTCGAAATCCAAGACTAACTCCTCTTCAACCTACATTGCAAATAGAAATTCTACCAATTTGTTTTCAAATTCCATTGCCATAACCATGGAGTCTACCATTTTCATAGTCCTTGTCTTTAGCTAGATCGCTCATTGCAGGAGCCGTTAGGATGGTGAGTTACATAGTAGAGTTGTCGGTAATGTTTTCGGAAGAGTGGCTAACTCCAGAGATCACTACATACGGTGGTGATTTTCAACAAAATAATGTCAAAGTCGCATCCTGAGAAGCTGGAGAATGGCCATTGGTGTATTGCGTACCTAGAAGTGTTGGAGAACTTGTCCAACCGCGGAGCAGATTGGTGTGTGCTGATCGAGACAATGCCATCGTGGTGTGCATATTGTATTAATTGTCGTGAGATGAACATGCAAAGGAAGTTGAATAGTAAAGAAGGCACGGGGATGTTTTTCAACTATTGGGCGGAGACTTTTAAGGTTTTTATGACTTCTTGGGACATTCCATTTGATATTGATCAGCGACTTGTGAAGACTAAGTTGCATCTTTTGTGCCCTCAGGAGCGAGTGCTTCTCAGAGCTCATCTAAAGGCATCCGTAGAGTTTGAGCTCTTGTCGCCAACTCTTGGATACAATCTCAGCACAAGAGCAAGCTCATCTAGAAGCCATTGGAGTGGCCAGCATGCAAAGTATTGGGTACCTTTACTGCTTACATAACGAAAAGGAATGGCTAATCGGAACAAAGCTCTACATGGACGTAATATTTGGACGCCTACCTGAGCAGTATCGTGAAGACTTCATCGGGTAATTTGAACATCTGAGCAGCTTAGGACATGGTTCCTTGGATGCTCAATTTTCATGTAATGGAAAGCAGACACTGTAATGGAGTCGAAATTATAGTATGAGGATTATAAGCAATAAAAAGTGTAGCCTCTGATTTCACTACTGGGATGCCATGTACTCATGTATAAGAATTTTGAAATATACATAAGGTTAATCGTACACAACAGCTTGATTCTTCCACACAAATCAAGAAAGAACCACGTCTCAATTTTCATCCTTGCAACCTGATTATAATTCATCGCAATTGAGCATGAAGACACATTTAACAACATTGACACTACACAACAACAACAAGAAACAATTTGTGCCAACACGCGGTCTATCATGCTAGGGAGTGCGCCATGTGTAACCTCTCGGTATAGACAAGCTATTCCTACGTAGCGGCAGTCTACCTCTTGGTATTGACTGGCTACATCCTGTCAACATTGGGGCATGACTATTGCAAGGGATTACAAAACAAACATAGGGATGATACATCGAATGCAAAAATATCGGCATGATGCCGGTTGTATTTACATCATAGAATTACAGAATATGCTGGTGGCCTCAAAATTACATAATACTAGCTTACTAATACAATTTTTAAAACTGACAAAGACACGGCCTTCCTCGGAGATTCTCAATCGTCCTTCAGCTAGTGTGGTTTGTAGGTATCTGAGTCAGTATCGAAATCAATGTCAACAAGACTATAAGGTTCATACAAAGGTTTAAGATTGTAATGATTTGTCGAATGCTTCCAACAATCCCAATTCTAGCCATCCTCCTGGTCAACACAGGCGCCAGTGTCTGTAGTGAATCAACATCATCCTCCAGCGGATACTCCTCAATGCCATTTTCTTCATCATCATCTTCTAAATACTCTTCAGCTCTATGTTAAGGTGGTTTTCTAGGGAGAAGAGGAGCGCGCGCGATGGAGAAATGAACGCTCCGTGAAATGTGGCGAGAGGAGAGAACGATCGGGGAGTTAGCCGCAAAGAGGCTGTAGGCGCTCTTTAACAAGGATGCTGCCTGTGATCTAGATTTGTGCATTTTGGACTTGCATTTAGTGGCTAGAGGCGGGCTAGGACGTCGTATGCACTGACAGAGGGGTCACTAAGGCATGCTGGGATGCCCGACCTTACAGATCTAGACAGATAGTGAGGCATTCTTTTGGTGAGTGTTGGCACCTTTAGAAAAAATGATTGTTGGATCATGGTGAATGTGTTGCATCAGGAAACGAGGATATGTTGGGTATCCTCATCCCTCCGTCCAAACAACTGGTACAACAAACTGCTCGCCATACAACAGACTCAAGATCCATAGGCACGATCATTGTCCAGATTGGGATCTCCTCGACCCACACCAACACAATCAAACATGACACAAACGCAAAATTCCAGGCTTGCATCTCTTCTCATAACTCTTCATTTCTTCTCTTTGCTTACACGCACTACTTGTCATTTTCCTTATGACATTTCTACAGTCAAATTTTCTATACTAACCACATCTCACGAGTACAGAATGCTGCACATGTGTTGTGAGCAGCAAATACAACAAGACCATCTGCAAGATCTAACCCTGTATGTGACCAAACAGCAGCTCCTAAAGATGAAGCTGAACGACCCAAACACAAGTGCTAGCAAGCGCCAGCAACCCCGTAGCAACCTGCAACGCCCGTCAAGCAATCAACAGATGGACAGCAAGGGAGCACAATACCAGAAATTCCAACACAAAGCCAAACACCACGCTCGGCAATTCCAGGTAAAACTTCTAACTTCTTTAAATCCATGTGGGTTTCGTCATGTCTAGTGCAACGTGCAACTTGGATGCAGGGCTATCAACGACAGAACTAGGACCATTTTAGGCCAAAACCAAGAACCCCAACTGCTGCACCGCCCACACATTATACAAGATCGCTTTTGTCCACCGCTCAAAAAAGAAGATGGAAGCCCAGCATGCGCTAGCCAACCCAAGAGCGTGGAACGCTATGGAGTAACACAAACATGGACCGCCGTGAGGTCTGCAAGGTCTAACGCGTGGACAACGACCAACACGATGATTTCCTGCCTATGTCGATCTGAATGCAACAGAGGAGCATCAACTAAGATGAAAATCCAGATTTCTTCTTACACGGGTAAGCACATGAATCGTGTTAAGGATGGAGTTGGTGCAGATAGCTTTGCAAGGAGCAGTACTGCAGGAGAGCTCCATGACCACCGTAGAGTGCAAACGAATGAAGACAGGTGCAAAACTCACAGACAGCAGCAGCAAACAAAATTCCGCAGGGCAACTTCAGTCGGAATCCACTGGTCAAAAACAGCCGAATTCTGCATAGCATCGGCAATCAGGTCTCAAGGTGAAGCAGCATGCGTTTCAGGTTTTGCAGGGCAGCAACAAACAATCAGGTTTCGCAGAGCAACAACAGACGCCGCAACGGACATCGACACAACGGCAACTAAAGATGGGCAGGCAGGATTAAAGCAACAAAAGATGACCTCGGCGCCTTCGCTCAACTCGACACTATTGCGCTCCCCGGCCCTACTCTGACACTGCTCCAACGTTGCTGCTCCAGACCCTGCATCGACACTGCAACGTTCCCTGACCAGGCTGCGTTCCCCGGCCGACCATCCACCGCCAACGAAGCAAGGCATGCATGCGGCACGATGGAAGCACAGACGAAAATTTAGGAAGACTCCAGCTCCCACAACTCCAAAGAGTAAAGCGCACTCCAAGCCCATCGCCGGCAACCCGCAGCGTCAGAAGCCCCAAGTATATCCAAGAAAGGTCCAAGAATGGCCTCAACGGATGATCGCCAGGCAAGCAAAGGAGCATCACAAAGAAGCAGTGGCCAACAACAACTCGTGTAAAAGGCAGACAACAACTCGTAAGAGAGAGAAGAAGCAACTCACGAAGGAACTGCAGCCACTGAAGAAGACAAATGCTTGCAAAAGAAGACAAATGCTTGCAGGAGAATCGTGTTGCACGCGACTTCCGCAAGCACAAGTAGAGAGCCTTGTGCATCATCTGCAGACCTATTTTAGAACCCCACTCCATGGCCCTAAAATCCCGACCTCAATTACTTGCGTGATTTCATCACGTAGAATTAACCAATATACCTATTTCAACCCTGTCACGCGTGGAAAAGGACTCAACAACCCCCAAAATCAGCCTGCAAGTACCTCGTCCACGAGCACGAAGTCGTTACTTCGCCGCATCCAGCTTGAGCAAAATAGACAGCTTTTGTGAAGGCCTGGCAATGAGCACTAAAATTACCCGATTACAGGAAAACGACACATCAATGTAGACGCCGCAACCCCAGCCTAGCAAAAATAGGAAGAAGAAAGCACAGAGGAAGAATAATCACGAGCCACCTCAACCTTGCTGCTGAGCTTATAAGCTGCCGAGGTTCATTTCTTCCTCACTTCTCTTTGTGCAAAGTCGCCACTCTCTCCTGTCTCTCCTAGCCCTCTGCTATAGAGATCACTGCGAGCGACGTTTCTCCAGTCCCCAGTCCTTCTGCTCTTCCCACAACACTAGTCCGCATCTGTTTCTCGTCTCCCTTTCTCCAAGCTTCCAAAGCTTCAGGTCAGTAGGACAGCTGCTAGAATGAAAAGTTTGGTCCATCTTGAAGGAGCTGATCAAGAATGGTGCTGGAGAGGAGCTTACCCAAGCTGGAGAGAAGCTGCTGAAGGAAAGCCTGCAAGGGAGCAAAATTGCTGCTGCCAAGACATCTCATTGTTGCCGCTCAAGCAGACGTCGCAACAGTGAGCCCAAAGCTTCACCAAGCTCCAGCAAGCAAGGTACGTATTCCCCTCTCCTTCATTTCTTCATAGTGCTGTTTAGAAACCTTAAACCTTCTAAAGCTTATTGTGAAAGCCTTCATAATTGTAAAACGACCGTTATGAAAGGGGATCTAGCCCATGTGTACAAGCGTAATGCCTCTTTTTGTATGTTATTGGAGTTGCATGTGAAAATTTGTTGCATTTCGGAAACCAACCTTAGTATTAATAATCACAAAGCTTGTCTAGATGATTGTATGTTGAATGATTCTATGTTGTATGACACTATAGTAGTTCTTAAAAAACTTAATAGCTATGTTTTTGAATACTATGCCATTTATTTGAACATGTATGCTTTGTCTTCAAATCTAGAGAATAATTGTAATTTCATGTTTGTGAACCCAAAACCCCCTAGATTGCTTGTTCCCAATAGAGTTAATATTATGTACCATGCTCATAAAACTCATGTTATGCTTTTTAAAATTTGCCCCTATATATATGATTGTTTGTATAACATTAACCAATCTTACAAATTTACCAATGTAAAACCCACTCACAAAACTTATGTCTCTTTCTCAATGATTACACTCCACTCGGCCCCACAAATTAAGTTGTGGGGAGGAGTAAATCATGAGATAAAAAGGAGAGACTTTATACTTCAAAAAATCCAGAAAAATCTTTTAACACAAAATTTTGTTATTTTCAGTATGTCTCAACGTCTCACTAGCTCTACCTCCTCTCAAAGATACAAAGATAAGCTCGCAGCCTAAGACAATGACACGGATGAAGATATGTTGCCAACTCAAAAACGCACCTCTAACTCATCTGAAGCTGCCACAAGCCAAAAGAAGGCCAAGGGCAAATCAAACTCCGGTTTGAAGCGCCCTCCCTTTTGGCTTGGGTATCAAGCTATGAACTGGACCAACTGTGGGAAAGGATTTCCCACGGACAATAATGAACCAATTGCTACACTAGTAAACAATGGGATGAGAGAGAAAGAAACAAAGGAATGTCAGTATGCTCTCATTTCGTTTCCCTTTCTTGTTCAAGAGGACCGGCCCAATTCTAGCGAGGATGGGAAGGATGGCCAACACTTCAACCTCACATAGATTCCATCTGATGTTGAGGTTGACAAGTTTGGCTTTTCTTTTGATTACTAAATCGCAATCCTCTTTGAGATGGGGGAAAAGGAATGGGAAAAAGACACCATCATGTCTTTAGTAGAAGAGAGACTCAAAGAAATGAAAATAAAGCTTGGGAATGTCATTGGAGAACCCATCGCACTCATGTGCTACCACAAATTCACAAAATGGAGTAGGGTGATCAAGTTGCACTTGGAAACCCCCGAAATTGATGGAGTAGGGTTTCTCCAAGGGCTACGCTCATTCATCCTCAAACTAGATGATGACAAATTTAAAAGAGGTAAAGTATGCAAGACCTATGATTCTCTTGCTTTGAACAACCTCCTTTCAGTCAAAGTCACTAATGATGAACGAGAATTCAAAGAGTGGTATGAGTTGTTTGCCAAAATGGTTGAGGAAAGTTTCAAGAGAGGAACGGAATATGAGATAACAAACATTCAAAAGAAGAAAGAGAATAAATTTGCTTGGGTAGTAGCATCCTCACCGGAACAAGCTCAAAGGATGAAGGAGCATCAAATCACCTACAACCACGAGATTTTGGAAGGAAAGTTAGCGGATAGAGCACAAGCAAAGGACGACATTGCAAGGAAGAATGCACTCATTCTCATTGCCAAGAATCTCAACAGAACGAAGAGTGTTGAAGACATAGAAACAAGCATTAGAGAGCACATGGGACCAAAGAACGCGGTGAATTTCTTCATAAAAAGAGACGAGAAGAATGGTAATCATCTAGGCTCTTGTAACATCCAATGCCTAAACGCAACGGTGTACAAGACCTTTGTCAAGAAAACCGCAAAGCTTCTTGGCAAGTATGTAAAATTCACTCCACCCTAGGAGTCTTGACGGCGCAAATGCACCGGATGCCGCTGAACTCACTAGGCTAGGGTTTAGTGATGTGAACACTGCACTAGCGAATACTATAGAAGGATTAGGAAACATCTACTCAAAAGAGACATTTCAGAAGGGCGTTATGAAAGAGATAGTCGGAATTAGAAAGGAAATCTCTACCATGAAGAAAGAACTACGAAGCGAGCAACTCTAAATTGCCGAAAAAGCTGCCGAGAGATCATCATCAACACTCTCTCCGCAAACAGCAATCCTTAGAAGACAACTTGTAAACACCTTGCAAGCCTTTCACGAGAAGAGTAATCCCACTTTAGCCATTGAAGATGGCAACATGGACACGTCAAACTAATTTGGACAAACAACGGAGCGCTAACTCTAAAATTACTGGTATATTTATATACTATGAAAAATGTAATATTAAAAAAGGAAAAAAAGAAGAAAAATTTCAAAAACAAAGACATATACATAGTATCTATAGATGCTAAAATATATACCAAAAAACCCAAAATAAAATACAAAAAACATATAAATACACAAAATCAAAAAATACATCTAAAAATACTTCAAAAACAAAAAAACAACAAAAAAAATACAAATAACAAAACAAAAAACCAAAAACAAAAAAACATACAAAACAACAAAAAAACCCTTAAACAAAAATGGCCTCGGCCAAAAAAAGAATAATCATAACAAAATAAAAACACACTACACAACAACACAACTATCTCACAATACACCAATCAAACCCAACAACAAAGAACTAACAAAACACACCCCTAATACAGATGGACAAATATATATACAAATCACTCAAAACAAAATAAAACAAAAAATATTCAAAAACAAACAATCTAAACATATAGCAAACCCTAAAACCAAAAAAGGAAAAACTTGTTTTTTGTCTTCCTATGAAACTAATGGTAATTTTACCAAACAAAACAAAAAACCAAAAGAATTATAAACTACATAAAATTACCAATACTCACACAAATATAAAATGTCTATAAAAAACCTAGTTCTACTACACCTACTACTACTGTCTGGTGACATTGAGACTAATCCAGGACCTATTCCAGACATACTAGCAACACATCCATCGTCACACAGAAGACGCTGCAAAACATACTTTATTCCCTGCACAATCAAACTCCAACCAGAATACCAACATCTAACAAATCAATTCTCACCCGTATTACAAATCACACAAGAATCAATCACAAACTACCCACACCTCTCCCGATACATCTCCCAAAAACAAGTCCATCCATCACCTCAAATACTATATGCACTCATTACCACAATTAGTCCCTCATTAGAAACATGTGACAATATGTTAATACAAACAGCAGACCCTAACTGGACATCAATACTCTTATAAAAAATGTCTACACTGCAAAATCCACCTTTATAGACACATCTCTACACCACATCCACATACACAATTTATAAATTTAAATCAAAACATAATCAAACCACCGAATTCTATTCACAAAGAAATTTACAAATTCATCCATGAACAGAATGAACCAACAAATTTCCAAACAATGACCAATAAATTCCCATACCTACCAATAGAACTACTACATGAATACTCACACCCCCTTCCACTACCCGACATACCTATACACCAAAACCAAGTAATACAAACAACAAATCACAACACACATTTCATTACTTGGAATGCCTCATCCTTAAACACAGCACTTTTGAGTCTCCAAAACCTAATCACTAACACACCAAATAACCCTGCAATAATCACAATACAAGAAACAAAATTCACCGTAACAAAATCCACTAAATATATACAAAACTTATTCCCTAATTACAAATTAATATTTAATAACACACATGCACTAACAAGATGCATACAACAAAGAAGACCATACACTCCTGCAAGAGGAGGACTCTTCACACTTGTTAATATAAAATATGCGTACCCAAGAAACATTACCAAAATCCCTACCCCAGCAGAAATATCACTATACTCACAAATAATAAAATACAATAATGAACCCTTAGAACCGTGACTAATTTTACACATGTACATGCCCTCGCACATAGAAAACACTCATTGTATACCAATAATCCAACAAAATATAACACACCAAATTACAATACATCTAAACCACAATTACATACTATGTGGTGACTTTAATAGAGACATTGCACTAATAGGACGTCAAAATGAATTCAACATAACTCTAACCTAGACAGAAGACATAGAATGGCGTATATTCACAGACAACCTCTAATTAACATACATCCCAACAAATAGTCCATACGCTCGTCAAGGAGGCTTAAACTATAACCAAACCAGTTTAATCGATGGATACTACATCAAAACACCAAATAATACTCCATACACATCAACCACCGATGATGACCATAATCTAAATTTAGACCATTCACTAGTCACACTACATATACCACCAAATACTCTACTAGCAAGGTCCACACCAATAACAACAAAGAAACCACCAAGGATTTTAAACCCCATCCCCGCAAAAAATATTGAAAAATTCAAAAAAAAAAATCTTGAAGAAAATGCACTCCAACTAAATGATCTCACCACAATATTAGTAAATGACCAACTAACAGACACCCAGTGGCAAACATCATGTACAATATTAGACCAAATAATACAAAAAATATCAGATAAGATTCAAGAAACATGTAGTGCACCACCAATCCCACCATCAACAAATCGCACCACCATGCAAGGGGATTTTTTACCAAGGTAATTCCAAAAAAAATGGAAAAAACACCTATGTACTTACCATGTAATCAGAAAAGCAATTTATATAACAAAAAACACACCAAACTGGCAATCACATCCAATAATAGAAGAACTAAAAAATCATACCCATGTCACCATTCCTCCTCTGTCGAATCAAGAACATAAGCAACAAGAATGAATTAAAACGCTAGCAGAACTAGCCAAAACCGCAAACATACAAGCCCGTAAAATCACTACAAAATACACCTTAGATTGTATCAAGAAAGCCATATAAAAATATAGACAACTATATGAAAAAAGTTCAAAGAAAGTAAATAAAAAAGTCTTCAAAAACCAAAAAGTACCACCATTAGACTGCATCATAGATAGAAACAATAATTTACTAACCAGCCCAGAAGACATAGCAAATGAAATTCACATACAACAATCAATTAGCAACAGACCCACAGTCCCAACATGTTATTACCAACCAGAGCACCCACCACAATGTACTTGCGGAGTTAGACAATACCCATGGCATGATCTAGACGGATTTGTCATAGATAAAAGAGGAAATTGAAGAACTCCATTACACGAATACCTAGACCAAGAAACATATGACATATGTCTAAAACACTTAGCCAACAACAAAACACCGGGTCCAGACAAAATTCCAAATGCAATATTAAAAAACATGCCTGAAAACTTCCATAAACTGCTCTTTCTATTCTTCACTCATTGGTACAAACAAAAACAAATACCAGCCTCGTTGAAAACTAGCCTAACTATACTACTATACAAAAAGGACAACCCTTCACAATTACCCAACCAAAGGCCCATTGCATTAGCAAACACAATTTACAAACTCTTCACTAGTACTCTAACATTAATACTATCAGCATACAATGAAAAGCACCAAATACTTCATGATAGCCAAGAAGGATTTAGAGCAGAAAGAAGCACATCCAAACAACTCCAACTCCTTATTGCAGCTCTAGAAGATGCAAGATTTACAAACCGAAATATATACTTACTAAACATAGATTTTAAAAATGCATTTGGCTCCCTAGACCACGCAAGACTACTTGCCATAATGAAGGACCTTGGATACCCCGAAGATGCGGTAATGCTAGTTGGAAATATATACTCACAATCCACCACTACATTTATCGGCGAACACTTTGGAAAAACAAAATCAATACCAATACAAAGAGGCACCATCCAAGGAGACACACTAAGCCCATATTTATTCCTCATTTTCTTAGAACCACTACTACGGTGGCTACATAGAGGAAAAAATGGATACACATTTGGTACATCCAAACTAACCATTAGCTCTGCAGCATTTGCAGACGATCTAGCACCTATCTCGAACAACCTCCAATCATTACAAATTTAACTAGAAAAACTAGACAAATACTGTGAATGGGCAGGAATGGACTTAGGAGTACAAAAATGCGCCATTACAGGATGTTCTAATAAATCCAAAACTAAACCTGAAACCTTTAAAACCCATATTCAAAACCAAAACATATCTTACAGGAACCAACCAATACCAGTCTTACATAAAAATGAACCCTACGTATACTTAGGCATTCAACTAGTACCTTCACTAAAATGGAAACTCCAAACACACATCACCACAAACAAAATAATAGACCAATTCAAACAACTATCAAAATGTCCTGCCACAATCAAACAAAAAATTAGCATGGTTGACACCGTCATTAGAGCAGGTATTGCATACAATTTTTATGCAGTACCATACTCTCTACCAACCATCAAAAAATTGGACAAAAAAATCATTGGAATCCAAAAAATAATATGTGGATTACCAAAATACGCAGCAAATGTAATAACCCAATTACCTCACGAACTCTTTGGTCTTGAAGCTTTCTCACGAAAAAACGCATAGTTACGATGCATTGGTGAACAACTTCGAAACGCACTTAACGACACGGGGAGGCTCGGTATAATATACAAAGGACTTATTCACCACATATTAGCTAAATACGTAGGCGCAGAAGAAATCCCAAGAATCACACAATACGACTGCATTAATTCACCAACCATACGTACATTATTTCTCCTAAAAAATGCTGGAGGAATTCATCTCAAAATTACTAATGAAAATTTCCAACTACATATGACAAAATTGGAACGAGAATGGCGATCACAATCAAATGAACTTCCATATCTCACCCTTGAATTATCACTCAAACGTTTACATAAGTTACTAATCCATAACATATATGAAATAAAACACATCACCTTTCCCAACGGAACAACCCTTATGACACCAGAAAACTTCAAAACATACTACAAAACACCAACCAAATTAGAAAAAAGTGCACTTCAAATAGCTGAACAATTGTTTTACTACCCAAGCTGTACACCAAATTGCCCAAACCCATATGCAAGACATCCACCCGCCCGAACGTTTAAAGAAAGATACATCTCAAATAACCAAAACATACTACCAAGAGCACCGACTAACCTGCCTCAACCCCCTGTCCCACAACAACACCTCCACCCAAACCCACCTCCTAACATAAAAAGCAACTCTCTAAGATTTCCCATCAACATAATATTGGACCACAAAACAAATACCTCAAAAGATAAATATAAAATAACATAAAAAATATAACACATACTTATGTCAATGGACTCTCCAAAACAACAATACATACAACAAATGGATCCTACAAAGAGAACTCTTCCCCTTCAACCACCCAACAATCATTGCACACAACATTAAACTACTAACTGAATACTACACAAAACTACAACACAATCACTACAAAATAATTATTAACATAGACTTCACTCGTGAACAAAGCAGGGATGCAAGATTCATCCCGCCACCCACATCCAGCCCGCTTACACACATACACATACAACAATGTAACCCGGAAAAAGACATTTTTTCCAATTACAATACCATACAAATCAATAATGAACAAACCCACGTATTTGAAGATAACGGTAGACACTTTATCACTATACCAACCTCGAGACTAAAATGGCTATGGCAACAATATAACAAAGCAATTTATAGCTCACACGGCCTAGTACCGCAAACACAATCATTTGAAAAAGAAGTGATATTGCTCTATCAAAGATACAACCATAAAATCCCCAGAACAGACCCACTAAAAGCAGCACAACATACTCTACCAACAAGTATTTAGGACTCAATTACTACCTCCTTTAATATTTCCCACTCATACTTCTCTTCACCAATAACATGTTCCACACAAATTTCAGAATTTTATTCTCCCTTTGCAAGAGATAAAGTCTTTGGATCACTTGGCACCGCCTACCAATACAAATGGAAAGGCATAGGCTACGCCCACCCACATAATGAAGAAACAGCCCAACAAGCAATTCACTGGGCACGATTGGCAACCAAAACCGACCCAAATACCATCACTATACTGGTAATACCAGATACAAATTGGTACCAGAGTTTCTTCCCACACATGGGGCCTTTTTCAGACACCCATATAATTGCCCACTTCGCCACAGATTCCATCACATATGAAGAATCAACAATCCCACAAGAACTCCATAAACCAAAGACAGAACCCCTCGCAATCGGCGTCACTTGCATTCATCACCAGGATCACAACATTGGTACACCACACCAAATAAATACAATTAAAGCAGCAATTGAAAACCTACAAATTCCACAATACCACATACAAAATGCTCCACGAACCCCCCACAACACACCGGTCAATAAAAATACGAAATGGAACAAACTCATATACCCGCCTTCCATCAACCCAACCACTTTAAACACGCCACCTCTACCAAAATTTGTGACAAACAGTACACCTAAATTCCAACCGCAACATAGCTACGATACTGATGGATCCTTCATACCCCCTGAACAAGCCCTAGACGGACACTGGAAAAAAGGAAAAGCCGGATACGGAATATACAACTCTACAAAGGCTGACATGCAAATATCAACAAGACTACTAGGTCTACAAACATGTTTTCGAGCAGAACTAATGGCTATCCATTGAACACTTAATTTAATCACTACTAAATACCCAGACGAACCAGCACATATATTTACAGATTGCCTCAACCGCCTATACAATCTAAACACACACATTAAACATCCAACCACACACAACAACCACGCGGATAAAACCATACTCACAAACATGGTAGAAATGTTAAAAACTCGTACTCAACCCACCACATTCCACAAAGTCAAAGCACATATCAACATTGAAGGCAACGAACAAGCGGATAAACTTGCAAAAATGGGGGCCAGAAAAGAATACTTCAGAGCCACAAGTTCATATGAATTTGCACATACAACACCATTCTATTTTCAAAAAGATATTTGGCCAGGACCTATAAAACGACCAAATAAAGGCCCCATCAGATGTCTCCAAACATATCGAACCAAATACGACCAAGAAAATAACCTTGATGAAATGGCAATCGAATTTCCCAACATTAGCAAATGGACCATGAACCCAAACATCGATAACAAACTATCCAATGCATTTTGGTCCAATCCTACAATCACCGACTCACAAAAAACAATTATATTAAAACTTCGTACCGGCCTCTACATGGGTAACGCTAGAAAACAACTATTTTTTGGTAGAGAAAGATTCCCCTCAATAACATGTTCTATCAATAACTCTGCAGATGCAGACACATGGCTACATGTACTTCTAAAATGCAATCATCACCATATTCAAGCCATTAGAGTCAAAAGATACAACAAAGCAATTTGGGAACCAAGGAAATTAATCCTTTCATCACAAAAATCTAGATGTTACACCCTCATGAACGCAAGAACATTCAACAACAACCCCCAAGAAAACACAACACCCCCATGGCTACTACCATGCTCATGTGAACAACAAAGATGTCATTGCAATGCTAGATTCAAACGAGACATCCTTTGCATAAAAGGACTTCCATACAAAAATCACCCACCATCTCATCCATCAGACAACCTCACAATTCAATTTATTGAATTTACATACTGTAATGACAGATTCCCACAAACAACAATAGATATCAAAAATAAAAAATACCAACCACTTATTAACAGCATTATTAAATTAGGATGGAAAGTTGACCCACTTATAGTCATCACGGCAGGAACTGGAGGTACAACATATATCCCCTCAATGAAACTCCTCAAAACAAAATTTAAATTACCAAAAACTGCCATTAAACACACATTCAAAGAAATAAACACCATTGCTATACATCATGCCGGATCAATTATTCTACATAAAAGAAAAATAGAAAATAATCAACCACAGCAATAGATTACTGAATAAGACAAAACAATCAAACAAAAGGAGGGTAATGGTGAAGACTACTACTTATTTCTTTTGTAATTTTTGGTTTAGCTCATAGTACACACTTGTCTCAGGTAAATGGGACGGGGTTGGTTGGTTGGTACAAACTTCCTGCCTATGAATAATTCACTAGCAGCACCAAGTCATGTATATCACAATAAACGCTCAGACAGAGTCCACGGGAATTGAACCCGGACCGTACAATTGTAACATAAACGCCCTTCTCCAACCAACCTTGGAACCATGACTTGGCGACCTCCAGCAAAACAAACACCAATTTATACCCGTGCAAGTTCTAATCTAACGTATTTTACTAGTGTTACTAGTATTTATCCCTAGTTACTAAAGTGTCTATTCTCAAAAGAGGTGAGTAGTCTTGTACCAATGGACCTTTGTCCGGTGGGCATTGGCTCATTGTCAAGACGAACAGACACTTTATTCTCGCCGGCCTCGAAAGAGGACCGGAGTTCATATCTATCTATTTGGTTTTCTAGGAACCGACCTTACATAAATGGGGCTACTTCTGTCAATAGCACTCGATTTTAGACTAGCAAGTAGAGATGGAGAAGAGTAGTAAGAGAGGTATAAATGAGGAAAAATCTACTGTCGACTAATGTGAAAGGTGGTTTTCCTAGACATTCAGTTAATAATCTCCTGTCCTAAAACTGTGCAAAAAAATGAGTACTGCTCTCTGTAACTTGCTCCTGTAACTGCTCTTATGCCTGAAATACTACAACCTAGATCTAGTCCAATTTAGGGGATATTTTTTCAGATCTAATGCATACTTGTCATCCTCTTGGGCTGATCTACAAGACCCACCAGTTCACAACCCCGATCTGGACTATCTCTGATCCTCATCCCTAAAATCCAAATCCAAAGCATTTTCACAACTTAAATCCATTCAATCTCTTCATATTGATCTCTTGAAAATTGTACAATCATACTCCTAACTGCTCCCAATACTGCCTCGACCCTCCAGGTATCTTAAACCTGTTCCAGCAGCAGCTCCTTTCTATTGTCTAGCCTCCTCACCATTCCACACACACCATAAGAGAGAGAGAGAGTGAACGCCCCCCACTCCCTTAATACTCTCTCCTAATTCTAGTCCGCCGCCTTCATCCATCCGGTGAATTTCATACATCTAGGGTTTCATCCAGGACAGTTTTACTGCTGTCCAGAGCACTAATTACCAATTTTATAGCCGCAGTAACTAACAGATTCACCCTACTACTGCCTAGGAAAATACCCGGTTAACAACTGGAAGTAGTACTAGTATACTACAAGTCGACTCTGCAACCCACGGGCTACTGCAGTTAGCAAAGATTCAAACACAACTAGCAATACAAGATCTGAAGAATAGTATCTAACGCTCTTGTCCAACTACATACTAGCATAAGTAGATCACATATGAAGAGAGAGACCTGATCGCTGTCTCGTTGATCGGTGCTTTCGCCCCTCGTCGCAGTCGCACTCGCCTCCTCGCCTTTGCCGAGTTCGCCCTAAAGTCGCCTTCGGGAATTTCGCCGTCCTTGTGGTGTCTTCTGTCTTTGCGTTCGTGAATTCAATTCGCCGTCGCCGTGATGAACCTCGTGATCGCCCAATCCCCTTGCTGCGCGTCGTATCTGTTGTTTGTCATTCTTCGTGTCTTTCGATTGGTGCGCTGTGCCTTTCGATGAATTCAAAGTTAGGTTTCTTTGAGTCAATTCCTTCTAAATTTGTACAAGTTAGTGGAAACTTCAAGTTTTTTTGTATGTGTAGTCACTCCTTCTGCACGGTTAAACAGAGTGCTAGAACAGAAGGAATGACTACCCAGTTTGCCATATTCATGAAATTGACCAATCTTGAGTATTTTGGCCACTTTGATAGTGTGAATTGTGTTCACTTTCTCTGTTAATTTGAATACTGTGGTGGCCAATGTAAATAGGATTGGCCAATCATGAATATGGCGATATGGGCTACATGCTAGAAATGCTAGCATCATCAGAGTGCTGCTGTATGATTTAGGGGTTAGTCCTACCAATTCTCACGGTGCATGACGGCAATAGCTGTGAATGGGAGGGCTTCTGTTTGATTTTGTGGGGTGAAGTGCATAGTCAGACTCTTCTGTTCACACAAATTGATAGTCTGTCTATGAGAGTGTTATTTTATTTGTTGATTGTTGTGCACAGTCCACTATCATAAGCATTGGTTCCACAAAGGTCATTGTGAATTTTGGTCCAGTCTTCATTGAAAAGATGCTCAGTGCTTCTCAGTCATGTAGTGGTGAACGCTTGTCTGAAGCTATATGACGGGAGATTATTTTTAGCTATGGTATTACGTGTGAATTTAAATCTGTAGTGTAGGTAAAAGTCCCAGCGCGAAAGAATAGATCATGCTTGGATATTTATTTCAACTGTTTTCTTACACTAGTTATCCCTGGAATTTTGTGATAGATCAGAGTATCTTTGGGTCACTTGCAGAATTGCTTGTTCTGATTGTTACTTTTATATTTACAATATGCTTATTTTGTGAATGCATGTTTTTGACTTAATTTTCTTTTTATCTTCCCTTCGAAAATCAATCGTACAAAATTATCATAGACGTTTGCAAGATGTTTTTTCTATAAGTAAATCAAGCAATTCTATCATCCATATGCTCTTCTTTAAGTACTACCTCGAAGCAAGCTTCAGAAACGTCACACTTTGGTTATTGATTGAACATAAATTATATTCTGTTCTCATTACTTGTACAGAACAGTAACACGCGTTTATTTTTTTGCGCAGGTTAGTATTGAAGAATTTATAGTGCCTCCTACTCGTCACACTTGAAGAAATTTTGGAACAACGGCCATATTAGCTGCACTTTGACTCTGCGTGATTGCCAGGTGCAAGCTCAAACTCCTGCTGCAATATTTCTTCTCAGCACAATATAAATGCGGATGACAGTAGTTCTCCTGGGCTCCTGTATACCTTCTATAAGTTCACGTCATGCCCATTTGTAAGTAGTCTCTACATTTTGGGAAATCATGGCCACGTCTGCGAGGACTGCAAATGTAAGCAATGTGTAGTAGGTCGTTGGATTCGAACGCCTACTTGCAACTGCAAACTACCTTCCACACGCCATAGGTTGTCATTGGACGCTAGAGTTAGGAAAAAGCGTCTGGTATGTCTACATGAGCCTATATCTGTACCCATCTTCCCTCCAGAATGGTGCTTTTGCATCAATCCAGAGGAAAAAAAATGCTCAATTAGCTCTAGCAAATCCCGGATGTAGCAATAATATTTTCTCAGATGAAGATAGTGATAGTACTGATAATCCTCTATTACCTCTAGCCAATTTTGGATGTAGCACTCCTATTTTCTCAGATGAGAATAGTGATAGTACTGATTCTGTAGAGGGCAATATCGTGGACCGTGAATTCCAAGTACCCAGTGTTGGCTGATTTTATTTGTGTTTCCTGTACACCGATTTTAATTAAAGTACAATTGATTTCTATATGGCACATTGTTTCTATGTGATTATCATACCTTTGTTAGGCGATGAAAATGTTGATTGATTTCTATGGCGATTATTTTGTGGAGCAGGGTGCCCAACCAGTGTTGGTATTAATTCAAAAACATTGGCTTTCTAGATTCATAAGAATTGCCAACATGATTATAAGCTTTCATTTAATTGACGTCGGAAGTTATTTAGCTAGTTTAGTTGGTTTGTTAAAATATGCATGTATTACTAAATGTTCATCATTGAATGGTGCCAATTTAACAAATGCGCATCCATGGCTCTGTCAATGGCT
Organism: Pohlia nutans; assembly: GCA_022496805.1. NCBI lineage: Eukaryota > Viridiplantae > Streptophyta > Bryopsida > Bryales > Mniaceae > Pohlia > Pohlia nutans. The sequence continues at coordinate 1,834,520 of CM040106.1, read as the reverse complement.
TATGATCAGACCCTTGATTCTGAATTGGTGGTGAATATTATTATTCTAGGGTGTATTGGAGCAACGTCTACGCTCGCATCTTTGTTCACTTGGTAGTACAGGCAACTTGGCTTTGCAATCTATGTACACGCTTTTAGGTTCGGTTTATTTTTTCCAAACATTCTTTAGCATCTGCAGAGTATACGTTGAGTACATGCATTCTCTGCGCATATTGATGGAACTTTGTGATTTTTCCAACCTCGCATGTCTATCAGATTATCCTCTTAGCATTGAAACTGTCTGGTGTAATAAATGATACACTTGGAGTTGTTGGCTTTTGTAGAGTCTATGCTTTTACCAAGTGATAGGAGGATTGCAGGCATTGGAATAACTGTATAGTATAGCTTAAACCGTTATTTTGTCGACTTTGATGTGTCTAATTTTTGCTCTTTCAATTTTGATGCTGCTGTGTAGGTGGTCCAAAAAGTAGCGTAGCCAGCGCGAAGATCACCTTCAAGAACCCTCACATTCTACAACTGCATGAGCCTTCCATTCATGTGGTAAGTGTTATCGTTCGATAGTTGTTCCTCACTTATTCTTTTGTAGAGATTGCAGCATTATTTCTTGGCAGCTGCTATGGCTACTCTTAAAACCTAGGACTTTGAACCATGTTTTATAACGTACATGGTCGTGTTTGGTCTTTGAAATATCTGAATTTGAAATTATGGTGATTAATTTCATTGAAATTGTGATTTGATTCCAGGATCTTGTAACTTGATCAATTATCCTGGCCGTATATCAAATGATATCCCGGAGGCCTTCATGATTCACAAAAGCTGTAGAAGCATGAAATATTATGTACTCTGATTCTCAGGGCGATTGTTAGTCTGGGTAATTGTATGGAGATGAATGAGACCAGTCTTAGGCCAACAGAGCTACCTAATCAAAGAAGACAAGGGGTAAGGAAGAGGATAAGAGATCAAGTTCAGTTAGTCAGTGAGTAGTCTAATATGTAAGTTCTCCAATTCCAAGATGTACCTTGGTTCGCCTGGGAGGTATACAATGGTGTATACACACTTATACACTGGGTCCCCGTTTGTATACGGTCTTGAACTACCTTGGCGTACTTGGACTCCTTGGAAGTTAGACAAAGTGAGAGAAGGTCGTATCATTAATGGGGTAGTCAGTGAGTACTTAAACTAAGTAAGGGTCAATTCCTAGACGTCCTTGGTGCCCTTGGATAATGAGTGTTTTGAAGACAGAAAGACAGAGGGTAAGTGAGTTTAACTATTGCGCATGAAGACAGAGCTCAGAGCAAGGACATCTTGGTACGAGTAGTTAGAGAGTAGAACTATTCTTCCTAAGCATTTGTATTAGAGTTAGTTAGGCAGGGAAGAATAGGTTGTCCCAACCTTCCAAGTTAGACAGCAGCAGTGTGAAATTAGTATTCGAGACAGAACAATAGAGGCAAAGAATGCAAGAACTTATGTTTATTTCAAAGATGTAATAGCATACTTGTACAGTACAGAGACTAAGTCCAAAGAACTATGTTAAACAGAGGAATTGAACCCATGTATTACATGAAAACACAACCATGGAATCCAAGTTTAACATGGAGTAAGCAAGGAATGACTTCCTGGTACAAAACCAGAGCATAGCAAAATTCTCATAAGTCTCAAAAACCAAGAAGTGTCTCGTCCCTACCGTACAACTACTCTTATACTTAAGCCTGGTCCGCTTTCTAAGTTAAACACTGCCAGTTCCACCGTCTCCTATCTCCTTGTCCTCCGTGGCGGCCGTGTGTCTTGGTCCGGGAACAGCTATCTACTAATATCTGACGGTGCGACACTTCTGCACAATGCAAAGACCAACAAGATATCCATCTTGGCTCTGCCTTCCTGGTTTGATAAACGGTTTCTCGGCCCTCCACCTTAATTCATGTCAGTGTGCATGACCGCATATACTGGCTTATATGCCTTCACTCGTTCTGTTTATTGCATGCGTACTATTTAAAATTTTTGCTTTCTGCGGAGCTGTCAATTGAAACTCTCCTCTTCCTTATGCACATTGAAGGTGTTCCATTCAAATAGTTCTAATTTTTATGACCTCGGGGCATGACCAGGTGAGATGAGGCCCCGTAGACAATGTGCTGCTTATCATAGAGAGGTCCATTGCCAGTACTGAAGGATTAACACAATATCCTTGCGCATGTCGAGCTTGCTATGGAGCGAGAATAAGTAAGTTTGACACTATCGCACAACATCACCAAAAAAATGGCAGAGATCCTTTCTTGCCATACCTTGTAATTGTAAGCGTCTTGGTTCAAAGCCTCCTGTCCATACCATTGTTTGTTGCGTTTTAAATAAAAGAAACAGGTAGCCTAGTTTGAAGAATTTAGTATTAGAAATTAAGCAGAGCATGACGTCCATCAATTGTATGCTACACTGTGGATGGCAGACACGAGATGGGCGATATATTAGAAGACCGGTGAATAGACCGAATCAAGGTGCTAAAGAATTGTATCTGTGAGATGGAGTTCAGCAAGAGGGACGTGGGTTTGTTTGGCCGCAATGGACAGTAGTTGACATAGAACAAATGTTGCAAGATGCTTATGCGCGGGCTGACGGGGTGAACGCTGCAGCCTATAACAATGGCGCAAAGGATACACCCTTGGAGGACTTCGGCAGTACAGACGGATTGGATGCAAAAGTCCAAGATTTTGCTGATTTTCTACAAAAATCTGGAGAACCAGTTTACGAGGGATGTACCCAATCCAGGATGCAAAGCGGCGTTGTCTTCTTGACACTAGTAAATCTATATTCTGTGTCGCACAACTTCATGGATGCTCTGCTGAAATACTTAGAAGAGGACTTATTGCAATCTTCAAATTGTCTGCCACAAAGCAGATATGATGTGAAACTTATAGTCTTGAAGATGGGACTGCGGCATAGAGCAGTGCACTGTTGCCCTAGCGGTCATGTATTGTACGAAGGCGCAGATTACAAAGATTGTCGAGTGTGCCCTACATGCAATGAACCACGCTACATCCCTGGGTCTTACGGCATACCAACGAAGGTTGTTCGTTACTTTTCTCTCATAGACAGGCTACGGCGTATGTACAGATGCCCCGAGATTGCTAAATTGTTAGCATTACATATTGATCAGAAGTCTCTAGACGGGAAGATGCGCTCAGTATTCGATAGTCCTCAGTGGGCAGTTCTCAATAGTCTTCTAGGAAATTTTGGAAGTGTTGAATCAAATCTGCGACTTAGATTAGTAGTGGATGGAATCTGTCCGTACGGGAATGCATCAACTAAGCATTCCACATGGCCAATTTTGTGGTTATCTATAACTTCCCGCCTTGGTTGGCTTCCAAAAAGTTTTTTATAACTTTGACAATTCTTATTCCAAGGGAGAAAGCTCCCACGTCAGAGACAATTGATGTATTCCTTCGCCTGTCAGTAGATGAGTTGATAAAGCTCTGGGAAGGCGTTGCAGCTATGAACATGACAAAACCAGAGGGACAACAAAACTTTGAGTTGCGTGCGGCACTATTATTCACTGTGAGTGATTTCCCGGCTTATGGCCTTATTGCAAGCCAACAAGTGAAAGGATTTGTGGGATGTCCAATTTGTGGTCTGACACGTACTCGGAGTACTCTAACGTGCTCAAAAAGATGCTGTACATGGGAGGAAGGCGATTGCTCTGTCCAGATCATAGATTTCGAAGATCACGAGCCGCATTTAATGGTGAACCAGAGTTTAATCCACCTCCCAGGAGGCCCAGTGGACAGCAAATCATAGAACGAGGGGAAGAACGAGTTGCATTTTTAGAATTTGGAGGAGAAGAAGATGACGACGACGACCCTATGAAGGTCCATGGCGTTAAAAGGTCAAACATTCTGTTTCAACTTTCGTATTGGAAGGTAAGCATGATACACTGGATTATGAATTTTCAAATTACTCTTTATGTACACAAAGGAAAGTATCGGTTGTTGGTGGGGTTAATGACACCTCCGCCTCATTCAGAAATTCCATGTCTGCACTTGTATGTTTGTTTCTTTTCCCGCTGAGTTTTTTTTGCTCTGCTAGTATGTACAGTACCTGCAATGAGCACAATAGTTGCGGCTCATTGACAAAGTTTACTGAATTTTCCTGACTGTGCTTTGTCAAATATGCTTTTTTTCATCAGGATCTACTTGTATGACACTGCCTAGATCCCATGCACTGCAAAAAAAACATGTGTGAAAATATCGTAAAGACTCTGTTTGGTGAAAAAGATACCCCATCAACACGAGTGGACATGCAGGTGCAAAACATCTGGCCTCATCAGTGGTTGCAAAGCAGAGTTTCAAACAAAGACAAATTTTACATCCCAGATGTATCCTACATTCTGTCTACCAAAGATAGAGCTGTGTTTCACATGACGCTGAAATCGTTGAAGACGCCAACTAATTATATGAGCTCATTGCACAAGAGGATCAGCAAAGGAAAGCTGAGCGGTCTCAAATCCCATGACTATCACATATTAATGCAACAAATTCTTCCACTATGTTTACGCAACATAGGGAATGAAAAGCTGGTGGGAGCTATAGTTAGAGTCAGTAGAGTGTTCCAAAAACTATGTGCTTGAGTTATTGAGCCATCCGATTTGATGGAATTTCTAGAAGATTGTGCAGAAACTAAGTGTTTCATTGACAAAGAGATGCCACCACAAGTTTTTGATATCATGTTTCACTTGACGTGGCATCTGGTGGAGGAGTTGTATATTTGTGGCCATGTCACTAACAAGTGGATGTATCCATATGAGGGATACTTTAAAAATTTAAATGGCATGGTGCGCAACCTTGCTCGTCTTGAGGATTGTATAGCATTAGGTTACGAAGTAGAATAAGCCTTAGGTTTTGTAACAGAGTACATGGCCGACTACAGAGCAACGAATCGGCGAGTATGGGATAGCTATGAAGATGCACATATGAATGATGAAGAAGTTGAAAGGAAAGGCAGAAAACGAGTATTGCAGGAGGAAGAGCGACAGTGGATGCACTCTTTCATTTTGGATAACGCCGAGCATCTCGAAGAACATAGACTGTAAGTACTTTTCGTACTTGGAGTATTTGAGAGAATTTGTGATTGACGAGGAATTTTATAGCTCTCCATCATAGCTTGGCTTTGGGTTTCCGGATCCATGTATTAATTTACCGAAGTGCAAGAAGTAGAGGTATTCCTGAACTGGGGCAACGGCAGTCCGTAACTAATAGAACTTCAATCCTAAAATCAGATCCAAGGCCAATAGAAAAAAGACATTTCAAACGAATGAAAAATTACAATGATCCTCATGGTTTCAATATGAACACCATATATGCTTCTGTATTGTCATGGAAATACTATGGGGAATTTGAATGGCAAACATGTTTGTTACTGTCCAAGCTGTAATCGTTTTTTTTTCAAATTGTAGGCAGACGGTACCAGCGATTGTTTGAGGAAAGGAGTGAAGAGAGGCAAAGATTTTGCAGTAGGAACATTGGCCAAAATGGTCGCCGTGGTGCGCCGTATCCATTGCACTTGTCTGAATTTCCAAATTTTGCGGAATGGCTCGAAGCTGACGTGAAGTCATGCCAGAACAACCACGTAGATGTGCCACAAAATGTGATTGACTCCTCCAAACTACCGTCGTTAGTGGCCCAAAAATTCTGTGCGCTAAATGCATATGGAAATATTGCTCAGAACTTGTGATTCCGGCGTGGCAGCAATTTTCCAGAGGCCGTAGAGATCGGGAATACGAGATCAAAACCCGGTTGAAGCTGCAATCGAGTACGTTGGACATCTTCAGGAGATTTTGGAGATGGACTACACCAGCCATTGCGTCATCATCCTAGTATGCGAGTGGGTGAAGGCAAACTATGCAAGCAACAATGCCATAGTTAAAAAGGATCGCATGGGTTTTACGATGGCCAACTTCAATAGAATGATACCATACGGAAAGGAGTCGTTTGCATTCCCCAAACATGTGCAACATGTATTTTACTCGAATGATATATTGTATGTAGGATGGAAAGTAGTGTGCACGACGGAGGTGAGAGGACGCAGAATTGACAAAAATGCATGCAGAGAGGATGTTCATGGTTTATTTGGACTGGGGAGAACGGAAAATCTTGAAGGTCTCCAGGCCCAAGTGATGTTGCCGAAGGAGAATTCAAGCACCACTACCGACAGGGAGGCAAGTACAAAGACGTGATATTTTCCAACCCGTCATGGAGGAGGAGAATCCCTTACTCAATAGAGATCTAGGCAAGTCATCAGAGGATAAGTATTTGGGAGTCATGCCGCATCGACAGCAGTGGGAGTTGTACAGGAACCAGCATGCACAGTCAATCAGCTATATGCTGTTGCTCAGGATTATCATGGGCTAGCTCTTCCGTTACCGGCCTATCTCTGGCTTTTTATATTCTGTACTTCCTGCAGATTCTGTACAGTTCATGAAACGGCAATGTGGTTTTCGTGACTATCACTCAGGCTGGTAGAGAGGTTTAGACGATAATTGGTAGAATTAGGGTCCAGAACACTATGAAGGCAGGTTTTGAAGCATTCATTACCGGGAACGAGCGACGTTCTTTTGCACGTCATTGGGCAAAAAAGCAACGTCAGTTACAACAGGCAATGTACGTTCTAGGGGTACTTGTGCATATTGAGTCCATAACAGGCAGAGCGTATATGGATTGCACAATGTGAAGGTTCCCTACATAATTTTCCATCATCCATGCACTTCTTTGGAAATGTGGAATTTTTATTGTATAGGCAGTGGGAAGATAGCTTAATGCACATGTGATATTATTAGAAAGGAAATTTGTATGGATATCAAATTTCAAATTAGTAACAAATTAATCACTAATAATAATTTTAGATCTAACCGTATACATTGAATTTAAAATTCAAAATGTACACAGTACACTCGTCTATTAAGTTCAAAATATTTTAGTAGGTTGCATTTTTTACATCACTCTTGCCGTAAAGCCAATTTAAATCCAGCTCTAAACATTTACTAATTTGGAATTAGTAGTATTTAGTTTTAAAAATTAAAACTAATAAACAAGGGCTTCTCAATGCAGTGAATACGCTAATTTTTTCATCTTAATTCACATCCCAATCGAAATAAGCAATCTCTTTCATGTCATTGGTGAAAGTAAAATATGATATAGGCAGTTGTAATTTATGATATTCCGATAGTAACACATACAAGACTACACAGGTACATTGAAATCTTAAAACACTGTGTACGTACATTGTCACTTTACACCATTATCATCCTCTGCTGAAATGAAGAGAAAAATGTTAGCTCAGTTGATTTGGGACGCACAATGGACGACTTTCAACGTTCATTTCCCAAATCTGTTGAAACCAACACAAAATAGTTAATTGTGTGTTGATTAGGACTGCATTTTCTTGGAGTGGATAGTTCTCTGTATGGACGGGTTAAGGTAGAAGCTATCAGTGGTTTAGGGTAACCACGGCCGCCACTCGTGCCACTCGCTCCCTGTCACAACGCACTTCTTTCAACATCTATCAACTTTGGACACGCACTCTCGTCTCAGGTTTGCAACTGCGCACCCATCATCTAGACCACATAGTGCCAGTAGATCTGTCCATTTTGATCATATTCGGATCACGAAGAGCTACCAGGTTCCCAGTAAAGCTTGGTTGAGGTTTATTGCATCGTGGAGACAAGCGGAAGGATAGTGAGAGGCTGCTGACCTTGCATTAGGGACCACGAGGTGGGTGACGATCTGCAATCGCATAGGATTTATATACTCCTGTTAAATTCATTATTGGCATTGGTATCTTTGGCAATCTTTGGTGATGAATAATGTTCAGATATATGTGTGATTAATGAATTGTTCAATAATCTTGGAGAACTTGGTTGTTTGTTTGATGTGGTGGACACTACAGGCAGGTATGAGGAAAACGGGAAGGGAGCCGCGGGAGCAAGGAGACTTGACCCTCCTGATCCCAAAGTAATGCCCCAGGTAATACTAGCAAGAGATGCGGTTATGAATATGAATGTAGTCAATGTGCCTTGCGGATGTTATAATAGATTTGTTATTTGACAAGTCGTGAATGCACATCATACATGATGTTCAGGTGCCCACTTCTAGAATTGACGATGAACGAATGACAGGGATTCAACGTGCTACAGTGAACTCACAGCCTGCCGCTGAGGAATGGCTCTTCTTTGACATAAAAATACCATTGATTAGACTGCAAGTGGTGCGTGATGGTGAAGCTCAGAAAGTGCTTACGTAGGTTGCAATGGGTACATCAGAGTCACGTGCCATCTCGTGGTGACCGCAATAGTTGCTCCTTGTGTTTGCTCTAGTTGCTCTTGCCGAGTTCTCTGGATGCTTGCGGTGTTCCTCTGGTTCGATGCTTGTGACGTTGGACGTGGAGTTAGATATTACAAAGAGGACTCTGGGAGTGCCCTTGAGGCAAACGGCAGACTTGCGGGGCCAAAGGTTGGCGTTCAGTGTCCGTGATCCTTTTTTTTAGGCCCGTCACGTCCACTTAGTATGCTCGCTACGTGATTATTCTTTGTTCGTGGCATTACTGTTGGTGCTCATTTGTTTGACACCGGTGCTCATCAATATGTCATTGTCTTGTGGTCTGGATGCTTCTTGTGTTCTTGTGGAAGCTACAAGGTACTCTTGGAGTTACGGATCACGTAATGGCTAGAACGCTTTCTGGTGGCTTGTTGTGCGTGCAATGGTTGTTGGTTATGTTGCTATTGTCCTCGTGATGTGAGATCTAGTGGTCCGTGTAGCCTCCACTCTGGATGTTTCTTTAGTTGCTCTTGTAGTCATGTGGTTTATCATGGAGTGTGCTTTGGTTGCTCATTATCTAACTGAGAATGCTCATAGAGATAATCTTGTTGCTTGATGTACATGCAATGATTGTTCATTGCCTTTCTATGGTTCCAGTAGTCTAAGTTACGTGCTCGTGGCGTGTCGTTTTGGCATTTTGGAGCTAGAAGTGATGTGCTCTGATTGCACCTTGTGTGTGCTTTAATTGCTCGTGGAATTTCTCGTTACCAAGCGCATTGAACTGGATCTTAGTTGTTGTGTTCTGGTAGCTCCTTGTGTGTGCTTTGGTCGCTCATAGCGAGCGCTATTTGTGCTCGTGGTGATCTCTGGTAGCTTGTGATGTGTCCTCGTGGAGTTAGGGATCCTCAATTGATTTCGACCCTGGAAGTGGCCTCGGGGCCGACAGCACACTCAAGGGTTCGCGGGTTGGCGTCACGTGGGCACGTTTTGATGTTGCCGTGGTAGCTCGTGATGTGTGCTTGTGGAGTTGGGGATCTTCTAGTGCTTTGGACCTTGGGAGTGGAATTGGAGATGACAACACACTTGAGGATTCGCGGGTTGGCGTCACGTGGCCACGTTTTGTGATCTGGTTGTGTTCTAGTTGCTCTTGATGTTCCCCTGGTAGCTCGTGATCTGCGCTGGTGGAGTTGGTGACGATAAAGTAGTTGGAACCCTGGGAGTGGCCTCGGGGCCGACGGCACACTTGAGGGGCCGCGGGTTGGCACCAAGTGGCCAAGTTTTGTGACCTGGATGTTGAGTGATGGAGTGCTCCTGGTGTTACTCTGGATGCTTGTGGTGGACCTCTATTAGCTCATGGCGTATTTCTGGTGTTAACCGTATATTAGGAGCTATTGGTAGGTCTACCGGTCTGCGTTTTACCCCGGTAATTTTCCAAGTTACCCAAGCAGGTAGATCTAGAAAACACTTTTTTACCGATCTGACCTAACTGTCAGATCTGGTTGTACTGTGGTATAAAAGCAATAGAGCCAAACTCATTGGCACGCCACATTTTCCAGGATACTTGATTGCTTTGTCTGAAGTACTTTCTTCTGATTCTGTGTCTACCGAATAGTCTTCTGCTTGTATGTCCACTCTCTGATTAGCTTACCTTCTTCTCCGTTTGTGATTACCGAGCCAGTTTTGAATTCTGTCTTATTGAATTTCCTTTTACTTCTCCTCCTCGGTAGCTAACATACCCTTCGGTACTGATTACCGAGTAGGTTTTCACAAGGAGAAGCTACCATCTGGTTGCTTGTGACTCGTACTTTTGATGCTCGTGGTGTTCCTCTGGTTGCCCGTGGCGGGTGCTCGTGGAGTTATGGATGACTAAGAGGCAGGGCCCTTGGGAGTGGCCACGGGGCTGACAACACACTTGAGGGGCAGCGAGTTGCCTTCACGTGACTTAGTTTTCCAACCTGGATGTGGTCTAATTGTTCGTGATGTTCCTTCAGTAGCTCGTGATGTGTGCTCGTGGAGTTGGTGACTATCAAGTAGTTGGGCCCTAAGGAGTGGCCTCGGGGCCGACAGCACACTTGAGGGGCCGTGGGTTGGCACCATGTGTTCAACTTTTGTGACCTGGATGTTGTGCGATGGAGTGCTCCTGGTGTTACTCTGGATGCATGTGGTGAACCTCTATTAGCTCATAGTGTATTTCTGCTTGCATGTGACTCGTACTTTTGATCATGCTCGTGGTGTTCCTCTGGTTGCCCGTGGCGCGTGCTCGTGGAGATATGGATGACCAAGAGACACATAACTCTTCGTATGTACTATGAGTTATGATAGAGACCACGGTCCTTGGGAGTGGCCACAGGGCCGAGGACACACTTGAGGGGCCGAGGGTTGCCTTCACATGGTTTAGTTTTCTAACTTGGATGTGCTCTAGTTGTTCGTGATGTTCCCCTGGTAGCTCGTGATGTGTGCTCGTGGAGTTGGTGACTATCAAGTGGTTGGGCACTAAGGAGTGGCCTTGGGGCCGTGGGTTGGCGTCATGTGATCTTGTTTTGCAATTTGATTGACCGTGGCTCGTGCCTTTGATGCACGTGATGTTCTCCTGGTAGCTCGTGATCTGCGCTCGTGGAGTTGGTGACTATCAAGTGGTTAGGACCCTAGGAGTGGCCTCGGGACCAACGGCACACTTCAGGGGCCGCCGGTTGGCGTCACACGGCTAGGCTTTGTGACCTGGATGCTCTTGGTGTTGCTCTTGAAGCTTGTTAAGTTTGATTGAATCCTCCTGGTGTTACTCTGGATGCTTGTTTATGTCCTCTAGCTGCTCGAGGTGAAGTTTTGCTTACGTGTGGCTCGTGCCACTGTTGCTCATGGTGTTCCTCTGCTTGTCCGTGGCGTGTTCTCGTGGAGTTACGGATGACCAAGAAGCAGGGCCCTTGGGAGTGGCCTCGAGGCCGACGACACACTTGAGGGGCCGCGGATTGGCGTCACGTGATTTAGTTTTCCAACGTGAATGTTCTCATGTTGATTGTTGTGTTCGTCTGGTAGCTGGTGATGTGTGCTCATGGAGTTGGAGGATCAATAATTAATTGGGACACTGGGAGTGGCCTCGGGGCCAACGGCACACTTGAGGGGCTGCAGGTTGGCGTCACAAGGCCTTGTTTTCTAATCTAGTTGCTCGTGGCTTGTGCCTTTGATGGTCGTTGCGTTCCTGTGCTTGCTCGTGACGTGTTCTCGTAGAGTTACTCTAAATCAAAAGGCAGGGCCCTAGGGAGTGGCCTCGGGGCCAACGGTATACTTGATGGGCTCCGGGTTGGCGTCATTTGATCTTGTTTTCCTATGTGGTTGCTGATGGCTTGTGCCTTTGATGCTTGTAGTATTCCCCTGGTAACTCGTGATGTGTGCTTTTGGAGGTTGTGACTATCAAGTGGTTGGGTCCTTGGGAGTGGCCTTGGAATCGACAGCACATTTACGGGGCCATGGTTTGGCGTCACGTGATTTAGTTTTCCAACCTGAATGTGCTCATGTTGGTCGTTGTGTTCCTCTGGTAGCTCATGATGTGTGCTCATGGAGTTGGGGGATCAGTTATTGGTTGGGACACTGGGAGTGGCCTCGGGGCCGATGGCACACTTCAGGGGCCGCGGGTTGGGGTCACAAGACCTTGATTTTCTAATCTGGTTCCTCGTGGCTCGTGCCTTCGATGATCGTGTTATTTTAGAAGTTGCCAATGGCGTGTTCTCGTAGAGTTACTCTAAATTAAAAGGCAGGGCCCAAGGGAGTTTCCTTGGGGCCGACGGCACACTTGAGGGGCCGCGGGTTGGCATCACGTGTACTGGTGGATGTTCAAGGTGTTGCTGTCGTGGCTCAATGTGTGTGCTGAAGTTGCTCGGGATGTTCCTCCAGTAGCTCGTGATATGTGCCCGTGACCTAGATTTTTAAATTGGTATTTCCTTGTGTTCCTCTGGTCAATCCTTTTGGTTGCTCATGGCGAGTGTTGTAGTTGCTCATGGCTCGTGCCTTTGATGCACCTGGTGTTTCTCTGGATGTTCTTGGCGTGTGATAAGGATTCTTTTGGTGTTCCTGTGGATGGTCATAGTATTCATCTGGTGGCTTGTCTTGCGTGGATTGGTCGCTCGTGGCATTGCTAAGTTAGTGCTTGGAGTGAGTTCTAGTGGTTTGTGTCTTCATTACTCTTAATGATCCTTTGGTTGTTTGTTGTATCGCGTGGTTTCTCGTGGCATTTGCTATGGTTGCTCGTCGTCTTCTTGTGACTCCCCTTAGAGTTCTTCTAGTTGCTCGAAGAGTGTGCAATGGATGCTCATGGCGTTGCTATGGGTGCACGTGATGATTGCTCTGGTGGCTTTGGTCCCAGCCTACTTCTGCTCTAGGGTTGAGGCTCTTGCCCGTGCCACCATGAATCCAGTGGTCTAAGTTTCCTGCTCATGGTGTGTGATTTGAATCACTCGACTATTCGTGGTAGGTTTTATATTCTGGGTGCTTTTGTGGTTCTATCACGATGCGTTTAAGGCTTGCAGAGTGCCCTCATGGCCTTGGCTTAGGGCAATGGTGGCACGGGCCCTTTGTGAAGCTAGTATAGGCCTGACGAGACCTGCGGCCATCTCCTGTTCCAGTTGCTCGTGGTGTTCAGATCGTTTCCTTGTAGTGTTCCTCCGATCCTTGCTGTATGTAAAATGGTTACTATGGATGATCGTGGTGTTCCTCTGGTCGCTTGTGGTCATCATCATCTTGCTTGTGGTGTTCCTCTGGTCGCCCGTGGTCATCATCATCTTGCTCGTGGATTGTACACTGGATGCTACAAGTATTTAGCTGGATGTTTGTGGCGCGAGCATTCGTGAAGTTAGGATGACCAAGGGGTTCGGACAGAGGAAGCGGCTTTGGGACCGACGGTACACTAGTGGGGCATCGCGTTTGTGCTTTGTGACGTTTTTATGCTTGTGGAGTAGTTTATTCCACAGTTGTTTCTCTGGTTGCTAATGGCGAGTGTTACATCTACTCCGTACGCAGTCGTGGTGATCCTCTGGTTTCCCAAGGCTATAGCTCAGGATGCTCGTTGTGTTAATCTCGTGCTTAGTGCTTTGTACATGACGTGAGGCCCTTTCTTTTCCATGGAGTTTGGGTTCACGATATTGTAGATGCGATGTCATTGCAATGAGAAGATTTGTGACACTTGAACCGCTCGTACATTGTACCCTAGATACTCGTAGTCTGTGCCGTACTTGCTCGTGGGGTTGCTTTGCTATCTTGTGAGGTTGTTCGTGGAGTTTGGGATCACACTATAGGTGAGGCTTTCAAAGTGTCGTCGGGCCCGACGGCAGACTTGGGGGGCAGGATGTTGGAGTCACGTGACCAGTGTTTCAGTGATGTGTGTGCCACCCACTCCTGCCGCGCACTCTGGTTCGTCGTGAGGTTCATTTGATTGTTTGTGGTATTCATATGGTTGCTCGTGGTGTGAATGTTTGTGGAGTGAGGATGACCAATTGGTTGGGTCTCTGGAAGTGGCCTTGGGGCCGACGGCATACAAGAGGGGTCCGGTGTTGGCGTCTTCTGCCGTATGCTCCAAGTTGGTTGCTACATGATTGTAGGTCTGCTAGCTCGTGGTAGGTGCTACACCCACTCTTGGTGTTCCTCTAGTTGCTCTTCTTTTTGCAAATGATTCTCGTAACGACTTATGTGTATGCAGGTAGTGTACCCCTGGTTGCTCTTTGGGTGTGCAATGGTCGCGGGTTGGCGTTGTTTAGGGTTTATGCTTTGGTAGCTCGTGGGAAGTCTGGCGTCACGCGCCTCATGGTGAAATCAAGGCGGCAACAGTGAGCGGTCCGGCCTTGATCGATGAAGTTACGGTTCGTGTTGTGTGTTTGTGGGGCCATGCTGTGTGCTTCCAAGTGCTAATCGACTTGGTGTGTGCTCTGGTTACCTACGTCTTTTCACGCAATGCATTTAAGGATGCATGTGTAATGAGCTCTTCAAGCTCGTGGGGTGAACTGTGGTTGACCCTGTTGTTGCACTGGCTTGTGGAGGTCTGAGGTTCGGTTGTTCGTGGTGTGAGCTTTGGTTGATCGAGTTGTTGTACTCGTTGCTCCTGGTGTGAGCTGTCTTTGTTCCATGTGTTGCACTAGATGCTAGTGCTGTGAGCTTTGGTTGCTCTCGGTGTTAGTCTGTCTGCCCGAGGTGAAGGCAATGAAGCAAAGACGCAATGTAGTCACTATCCATGGAGTTAGGGATCTTGGTTTTTGCTAGATCGGTGCATGATATTAGCTTGCTTGTGGTGTAAATTCTTTAGATGCATCGTCGAGAGTTGAGGGCTACAATGGTACAGCTGTCTCGTTACTCGTGGAAGGCAGTGGGTATCATTCTAATAATCCCCATCTGATGTGTAATATTACAATGGTGGTATTTGCAACTTGCGCCACTTTAAAAATATATCATGCCCTTCTTCTAACTTTTGTTGTGCATTGTTCGATTCTTGTGCTAGGACCTTGAGTCACCTTAATACACATCAGACGAGGCAGGTTACGAAATTGATACTCCTCAACCCACGATTGGTGCTGAAAGAGACTATGATGATGAGGACACTCCCACCATATATAGTCTTGATGGAATGAGCGAAGATGACATCAGGCGTACTCAGAAGATCAACACTCTTGTTGCGCTTGCTGCTCTTTGTTTGCAACCTGTTAACATTTCACGACACAACATCCCTCTTTGCCGTCTTTTTGTCATGCCTATGGTAAGGCCTACCTTGAAGTTTGATCTTGTCAAACTTGAGCAAGAATTTGTGCATGGTTATCGGGAAGGTGCCTGTGTTTTCTATGTGTCCCTTACGAACGAGCAAGGTGTTGGAGAGCACGTGACATCCAAGCATCGAGGTGAATGCGGACCGAATTGGCAAGCTGAAGGCAATAAATTTGATGAGTACCTTGATTCACATGATTCCACGCGGTTCATGAAGGATAAGATGTTCTTCATTTGCGATGGTAATCACCGCTGAATTTTTTGGATGAATCACATCACCAGGGTCTACAGTAATGTTCAGTCTTGGCATTATTTGGTGGATACCATCATTTTGGAGATAAAAGGGCATCTTGGTGTTCTCATGAACGTGATGAACGACATTAACAAGTGAGTTCGAATTTCATATTTACATGTGTTCCATATGAATCTAGTAGTACCTTTTCATTGCTAATCATTAAGATCTAACTATGAATGTTCACTCACAATCTCTTCCAATCAGACAAAATTTTCTCATGTGAAAACCAATTTAGTTCATCAGCTCTATCAAGTCCAGAAGTTTGGGACGATGCCTTTGGAACACTTCACTGAGCTCTTGAGTCGTGAGGAAATGGAAAGGTGCCAAAATTCAGTCAAGAGACGTTGGAGCAACTTATAAGCCGATCTCTTCACAGCCCTCATGTTTCGGGTGATACACTCACTACACTCTATCATTTAACTAAACATCATCAATGTCTGATTATTTGAATTTGAAGAACATAACTTGTACTCATAATGTCTTTCTACTGGTGTTCTCTATATAGCAAGAAATTGCTGCTGCTGGTGATTTAGCTGTGCTTGTGTATCGTGAGGAGACCAAACCAGAAAATGTTACTCGGGAAGGCTTTGCGGCTGCAATGAAGATGGGCATCAAGGAGAGGACTTCCAAATTGATTGTGAAGTTAGGGGAGATGACTGCTGTGGCCAATCCAGCACATGGACCAGAGTTTCTGCAAGAGGTATAAGACAATTTAATACTATCATTATTCCTTAAAGTTGATTGTTTTTCTCTTGATAACGGTTTTAATTACACTGTGTTTTCAGATTGAGAGGCATTGGAGTATGAATGCATCGCAATTGGAGCTGACTTTAAATAAGCTTCAACTCATTGCTACATCATCTGTGCCTCCTCACTACAAGCTCCGATGGCTGAGGTGGTGGAACTCCTCTGTGCATACAAGAGAGGCACTTCGGTTTCCTTTGAGGCCAGTAAACAAAAAACGCCTCACTTCTTTTATTGTGAGGGCCGCATGGTGGGCAGGGGGGTAATGGTATGGTTGGGGTACCCAAAAAAGCTGTCTTCGGGACAATTGCACTATGTGTTGGTGTGTCAAACAAACATATTTTTTAATTTTAATAAAATAAGACTTTATTAAATGTGATTTTAGTTTTCTACACTTATAACACATCAAGGAAAAAAATTTGATTACAATCAAAGATTTTTAAGTAATTCAATTTAATTTTTTAGTTGAAAAAGTAAGTTATGTCCCAATTATCTAGAATCCTTGAAATCAAGCAAATGGAATATCAAAAGAAATATTTTAATATTATTTTTGAATATGACCTACATCTAATTGTGTAGAGTACAAAATAATTTATTTTATCATTAAAAAAATTAATGAATTGTGCACTATGTAGCTTGCAAATCCCAAAATTCAACATTTTTTTACACATCTATGAATGGATCTAAAAAAATTAATTTTCTTAATATAAACTCTTTGAACATATACATTTTGATTCCATTGAGGTGCAGGATTTTTTTTTTTTCATTTTAGGGTCTTTTTACTTGATCAAAATGAGCAAATTAGGCAAACTTTGGAGGTTTTAAACAAAAATAACCTAATTAGTGTGTCCAAAAAGTGATACCCCAAGCTAATTATTGCCCAGGGGTGAGTTTTCTATCAATTTTGATTTAATTTGTTTCCATTCTTTCTCTACTTTCATACTTTGCAATTCTATTGTTTTAATTTCATAACTCTTTTTTTTGCAGATTGAGGATTCCGCTGTGGAATTGTTTGAAACTATTGTCCACAAAGACAATGTTCTTTTGAACATAGATGTCCCAACAGAGCCCAAGACACTTTCCCAATTCATAGAGTCTTGGAGACTGAAGCTTTTTGACAAGGCATTTGTTAACATTTTCAAGACTGCTAACCACTACAAGAAATCAGTTGCCTTCAAGGATTTCAAGGGTACTGATCTCGTAGTCAAACGTGTGGTCTACAGGTATTTTTCTTTTAGTCTAACTTGGTTTGTTGTACAATTTTCTTTTGTAAAGTTGCACATAATATTGCATCAAATGATAATGCTAATTTCTTAGTATTGTATGTCTACAGGTATTTCAAGCATGAGCTACTCGAGAAGAAAGCTATTGCCAAGACAGATCTTCCAGTGTTTCTTGAGAGTTGGATGAATCGAAATTCTGAAACATGAAAAAAATAGGATCAAATGTTGGAGCGCCAGAGATTTTGGAAACTTGTGACCTTAATGGTATCACACAGAGCGGTTACCGAGCCATTTACAAAAAATTCACTGGAGCAGTGAGATTGGCGGGTAAAGGCCTCATGATCGGATGTTTATCAAATCCTCATAAGGTCACCTTGATTCGACAGCAATTGAATATGAAGTTGTTGGAGTATGTTGGTGCCTACTACTCCATCTGCGATACTTTTGAAGGGGCAGCCAGAAAACAAGGAGCCAAAAACAAAGAGCCAGTTCGGGTCAGTTTGAACGAGAGCAACAGTTTTTTTGTTGATGTAGAACAGGTACAGAGAACCATGGTTTGCATGTACAACTTCACACCAGAAGGTATGAATTTATTACTGCATCATGTCTTAATCATCTTTTCTATCTTCTTTCCTTTTAATTTTTTAATTTTTAATTTCTTTTAATTTTTAATTTTTTCTTCATGCATTAGAGTTAACCGAAAAGAAGGCCATGGAACATGCCTTTTCAACCTTCTTTCAAGCGCTCTTTTGAGCTCCCTTGAGCTATGTTTGGGTTGAATAGTGTCGTGTCATAACTTGTCCCCTTGTGGTAGGAGGTGTGGAAGTCATTGCCTTTTGGTAGGAGGTGTGGAAGTCATAACATTACCCTTTGGTAGGAGGTGTGGAAGTCATCGCGAGGTGTGGAGAATAATGACAGTGGCTTGCTTTAGATTGTCTCCCAACTCACCTTGAACTAGTTTTTGGTCTATTTATATTTCGATATGAGTTCAAGAGGAGTTCAAGAGGAATTTGCTAAAACTTTCTTCTTTGAGTTGACTTTTTGGTTAACTCTATTGAACATCTCGTTTGTTGTGCATCGGTGCAGAATTACAGGGGCAGCCTTTAATTTTTGTTCTAAAACTAGATGAGGCGGAAATAGTGCACGATCAGAAAATGGAGCGTGTCTCAATAATGCTTATGAACAGGGCTTTAGACATGTCACTGGATCCAAATAGTTCAGAATATTTCTCCGTGTAGTCCGAGAGGAAAATCTGGCCGATTGCGTCCTTTCAAATACCAAAAGAAACTCATGATATTTTGAGTTGGGTGTTTTCAAAAACAAAAATCCCTGAGTTGATCAAAGCACAAAGTGATGGCCATTTGTTAGATGTCCCTGGAATCGGCTCATTCCATGTAGAGTTGACTTTGGTTGTTTTATCTCCGTCAACTATGTACATGTCAAATTCAACCTCTACGGCACCTCCCAATTGTATAAGAATCTCTTGTCTGATGTCCATTAAAGACCACGTCAATCCTGCTTCCAGAACTTGATTCCAATCTCCAAACTCACAATTGATACCAACCATCTGAATGGGCTCAGATTGATCTATTGCTTCCCATGTAGAATTAGGTAGCATCCGCTCACAGTTAAACACAAAGGTAGCATACAGTGTAGACCTAGCAATATGATAACGGAAGATTAACGACTCTTTGTCGACGGTACACTTGATGATATCAGCTACGATGGTAATCTTCGTATTCCAGCCCCCGTCGATAAGAGATTGACAGAGTTCTTCGTTTACGTTTTTAAATATCCACATTGTAGTCGTTCTATAACTACTTCTTGCAACTGCAAACAAATCAATGAACACATCGAGAGGCATGAACCATGATATGTGTATCCTCTTACTTCCAGTAGCAAGTTTCATTACATTCTGGAAATCGATCCTCAACTTTGCCCTGAAAGACTCACTTGTTGCCATATTTGGTAATGACCACTCTAACGAATCAAATCCAAGAAGTAGAATTGGATCCAATTGTCCAAATTGAGATGCTCTGGTTCGAGGTGAGTATGAGGCATTGTAGAAAAAAACTCCATCGTCCAAAAGTTCCCGATGTGATCGGCTGCCTCGTGTCAGTTCGCCTATCTCAGCATGTACAACTACAATAATTCCCAAAATACTATTTGGATCAATCCACTCTATGAAATTGGATGGATACAAATCTGAAATAACATTGAAAAAAGTGTAGTTAGACAGTTTAGAATTTGCAAAACTAGAAAACACAAAATGGAAACGATTAAAGCTGAGTTCATTGATAACATACAGTTGCAAGCTATTTTGCTTGGAAACGGAATGTCTGGAATTAGGTCCAAGTGACGCCGCATGTACGCATGCTGAACACGTACAGATGCCACAGATGTGGCTTTCACTCGAAATTCTAGGACTTTTGCTTTGTAGCTCCCATCCATACTGTAGCCACCATGCTTCCTTGCATCTTTAGCGTGGCCTCCATTCCGTCCTGGCATCAAAGTAACCCAACTATTCACCTCAACTTTCATTGGCACCCAATTCCCATGAGAATCTGTCATATTATAGAGAATCGCGCTTTGTATTTCACTATGAGGCCTCATTTTTTCTAAACCTCAAACGTACCTAAAGCAAAAATTACAAAACCGAGAAACAAATTGCAAGTCTGAACTACATGCGA
This sequence comes from Pohlia nutans, assembly GCA_022496805.1. NCBI lineage: Eukaryota > Viridiplantae > Streptophyta > Bryopsida > Bryales > Mniaceae > Pohlia > Pohlia nutans. Next base: position 1,814,537 of record CM040106.1, on the reverse strand, counting down.
AGCAAAAACCAGATGCGCGAAAACCAGAAAGAAGGCAGGAAATCCCACACAGAACGCAAGAGATCAACATACGCTTTAGTAGCGGTGACAGCTTTGCGCGGGAGAGGCGAGCTACAAGTCATGATTCTGAATGGGAAAGGCACGTGCCACTTTGAACGCTAATTGGTTCGCCCTGACAGCTGTACGATCATCTGCCACATCATTGCATGCCATGGGCCTACCACGCCTACCTCGGGCAGCTATCATGACGACTAGTACGCTTGTTCATTCTTTAGGGCCTTTCACAGGCCTCGATTCTCTTCTAATGGTTGATGATGGCGCTATCATTATAGTCCATCCATATAGACAGTCTACGAACGCTAACATTCTTGGTTATAGTAAAGCAACGGGCTTTACATTGTTTAAAGATTGGACTTGCATAAATAGGCTCAATTTGGCATCACCGATCAACCATCTCAAGACGGTAAATGCTCATTCACTACCTAGTTTTTTACACGGGGAGAGCACTCCATTGTAGAGTTGAACAACCACGTGCGATAATATTACATGTAAAAATGTAAAAAATGTACATAAAGTATCACCAAAACGGGTCAAAATTTTATCAATTTTTTTTCATGAGTAGATATACACGGTACCTATTACATACTAAAAAGAGGTAACTAAATTTGATGATTTGGTTTTTTTATAAAACATGCCGTTTTTAACTAGAATGACGTAGAATTGAACTAAAACAATTACTACAAAAAATGAAAATGACTTAAAATTTTGAAAAAATATACAAAAGATACTATCAATGGTTATGTGTATGTAGAAAATATATCATAAATTTTAAAATTATCTATGGCATGTAATATAGGGGTAACAAACTTTGTTCACACGTGGTGTTTAATTTGACAATGGAGTGAACCCCCCGTGGTTTTTTATCATTCAATATTGTTTTGCTATTACTATCAACTAATTCTTTTGGTTATATATGATGCACACACAGCAGTTTGGAGTTTATCTTTAGTTCGAGTGTTACCAGAGGTTGCTCGTGCACAGTTTTCATTTCACTCTATCCCGGCTCTTGAGGCTATTGGAGTAGATGTGGATTGTGATGATATGTTACAGAATTTCACCACCAAGGCCTCTCAATGCATGAATGGAACTAAGCCTTGGTGAGGCCCTCATGAGAAGGATAATTAGTTCATTCAAATGTTGATTGAGGCTTGTTCTCGGCCCAATGATGTTGTCTTGGATTGCACTGCTATGACAAGTGTATATTCATAACAACCATTCTTTCCATATATTTCTTGAATTCAATATCTTCCACATATTTCCATTCTTTCTATTTGTTTATATTTCTCATTCACTTTTTATTTCTAACTATTCCATGATGTATTTTTCCTAAATGCATTCTTTTAGGTGCTTCATTGTTGGCCTGCCGCCACTGCAACGCCACATTGTGGCACTCGAAGAGGACCAAGAGCTATTTGATGGTGTACCTTTGTCTATGCAACGTGCCCCTAAACCCGAATCCGGGCCAGTCGTTGCATCATCATCTGCATCAGAGGATCCAGACGCAGTTCCATCTGCGGTTGTTCGAGTGTTGAAGAAATCTCGATTCAGTAAGTAAGTTTGAATTTAAACATTCCAATTGATGCTTTGTTTGATGAATTCTTGATCACCTTGTTCTTATGTTCATTTTCTTTTTTTTTTGCAGAAAAATGAAGACCACGAATTCTACCGTGCAGAGGCCATTTTTTGCAAGGCCAAAGTTTTCTAGAGAGCCCACCCAAACCTTTTCAGTTGCCAAGCTACATTGAGCCTGTTGCACAGGCTCTTGCAGGTCAGGGTATTAGGGATCGCATTCCAAAGCCAAAGGTGTTGAATTCTAACGCACAAGTATACTTTGATGTTGAGGCTGTGGAGTCTGATTGTGATGGTATTAGTTCACCGAGCCGCTCTACATCTAGCTCTTGCTCAAGGTCTACTGGTACCGGTAATTCTAGTGATGATTTAGAAGAACTTTGATGTTCTGTCCACATATTTGTACTACTTTCTATATGATATTTGTAGTGAGACTAAAAGGGCCACTACTTTGGATTTTTTACATCTGTGTTGTACTTCTAGACCCTAAACCCTTCTATTCTTGAATCTCCTTGATGTGTCAACTCTTTTGTTCATGTTTAATTGTTCAATGTTCAATATCTAAACCCTTGACCCTAAAACCCTGAAATTTTCATAATTTATTTACATAGATGTAGTATCTGAAATGAATACATTTTAATTACTTCACAGTTCAAATTCACTCCAAATTCCATCCATGTTGTACTTCACATTGCTAAACCCTATTACCCTAAACCCCTCATTGATTTGTTAACCCTTTTGTTCATTTTTTATTTTCTAATGTTCAATCTCTTAACCCCGAGCTTAATCTTTGACCCTAAACCCTGAAATTTTCATAATTCATTTGCATAGATGTTGTATGTGATATAAATACGCTTTACACTATAGTTCAAATACACACCAAGTCCCCCTAACACTGATTCCACGGTTATAGGTCCCTTCAAGAAAAATTGAAAGAGAATTAGAAATTTTTCTACGCTCTCAGGCTCTTGGGCTCTCAGGCTCATGTTCCCAGGCTCACATGCTAGCATTCCCGAATCCTGGAGTGCCTTACGTTTTTTAGCACTTTTTTTTTTTTCAAATTTTATTTGTTGTTTGACTAACGCATGTAATGTTCTTTATGGCAATCATGTACCTTGCCCTAATTTGAGAGTTTAGGGTTTAGGTACTGTATAATCATTCTAATCTATTTACTCGCAACCATTGCTTTCGTGCATCTTTGCAGTATAATGCTTGCTCTTCCTTTGTGCTTGCTCTTCCTTTCCTTACTGTGAGCAATTGAAATGTCAGAGAAGAGACTATTGTTTAGTTTCAAGGACGTTTTTCTTTTGATGACTTGATGAGGGTTAGGACTCTTTTGCTATCATTCATCGAACCCTAATTTGACCTTTTTGATTTCTATGCACTTTGGTCGAATTCTCCTTATCACGACTTTCAGAAAGAAAAGTCATGAGGAAAATTCGCACTTTTCAAGTGTGACAGACGACACTACTATTTTAGTTTCAAGGACGTTGTATCCTTCATGAGGGTTAAGACTCTGTTGCAATCAGTTACTTTGCCCTAATTTGAGAGGTTCACGGTTTGCAAAATGGTCCTAGAGCACATTATGTACTGGTGCACGTATCAGCAATGGATAGCTTCAATTGCAAAATGTTGCATCTTGTTGCAGGATAGTGTAATTTGTTTTGTACTTGTGGTGATTATTGCACTCTAGTGGCAAAGAGTTGCAAAGTTTTTGTTGACGGTGTCCATGAACTGCTGTTCATGTGCACATGGGATGCATACCCTGATCACGAGATGCACCTTTTGGTCTCAGGATGCAACTCATATGCACGTGGTGTTAATCTAGCTCACTTAGCGCACCTACTCATCAGTGTGTGCATCTTGTGATGCACCTTTTCATCTCGAGATGCAACTCATATGCACGTGGTGTTAATCTAGTTCACTTAGCGCACCTACTCATCAGTGTGTGCACCCTGCGATGCACCTTTTGATCTCAAGATGCAACTCATATGCATGTGGTATTAATCTAGCTCACTTAGCGCACCTATTCATCAGTGTGTGCACCGTGTGATTAGTAGATGTACACCCTGATCAAAGAGTGCATGTTGTGCGCACGAGGTGCATCTTTTCTTCACGGGGTGAACTTAATGTGCAAAAGGATGCACTTCGTGTGCACAGGATGTACCCCATAGTTAGGAGGTGCACACCTTGATCATGGGGTTCATCCCATGTACACAATGTACATCTTCTCTATACTTAATGCACCTCGTGAGCACAAGGTGCACCACCTGATCATACATTGCAAGCCCTCATCCTCTGATGCATCTCATGCACACGAGGTGCATCGAGTGCACCAAAGATGCACATAGTGTGTTTGACATGCTACTTCAGCATAAATCTTTTATTAGTAGGTTTTTGTATTAACTATATCATACCTTGTGTTATTGTAGACTAACTTCTTCTTGACATTCAAGGAGGAGAATCTGGGACCCAAAATCCAAGAGCGTTTGTTTGTTTATCTACGACCATTTTTCGTCAGACCGCTTAGAGATAGGAATGTTTGTTGTTGCGTATACCATGTAGAAATGCAGCTACTAAAGGATGGTTTGAACAGGATGTGTGACTTGAGATTGGGAATCTACAAGCATCATACCAAGTTTTGTTTCTGTGATGTGTGTGCTACCCCAAGTGCCAACGGCAACGATGGTTGCTGTGCAAATCAAGCGCATTACTCTGGTACAACTGTGCTCTGGGAAAGCTGTGTGTGTCCGAAAAGAGATTCCGAGCTCTGGCACAAACTTGATTGTTTGCTCGGGATGTGCAATGATTGCGGGGTCTTGAGGAAACTAAAGTCTGTCGTCAAGAAGAAGATCCTGATTCTCAACTTTGCGTCATTTGGAGGCGCTTTCAAAGAGTATCTGTTGGAAGAGATCCTCAAAATGGATATAACAAGACCGTTGTGAAGGAGATGTATAAGGAAACAACACCATTTGGACTTGTGAATTATATCAAACCCACTCTTCAGAAGTTCATTAGTCATAATTACATTGCTAGGTGGCAAGATAGCCAATGTAAACTTGCTATGGAAGGCCTAAGAGAGGGATAGATTCTTTCGCACATTGATTCCTCTGAAAATTACAAGTTTCAGGCACAAGATGAAGTACAATCACAGTATTATCACACGGTCTCCGTGACAATTTAAGTTCACATCACTTATAGGTTGGTGGTGAATCAAGCTTGGAATACTTCTAAGAATGTCAAAGAATCACATTTTTACATTAGTGACGATATGAAGCACAATAGTTTTTTTGTGCAACATTGTATGCTGCAACAATGGACATGGTTGAAGGAGTGAGGGGTCACGCCGACGGAGCATGTTGTTTTCTCGAATGGTTGTTCCGCGAAGTTCAAGGGATGCAATAGCATATTCTTTGTTGGGAGATGGCTTGGTTTAACGAGCGGTTGCAGTATGAGATGGAAGTACTTTGGTACAGCACATGGTAAAGGTAAGTTTCTTCTCCATTGGTTGTAATTCATCCTATATATATGTTTATTGTAAGTATACATCAAGAAGCACAACTCTAAAAATGTTTGTTGTATATATATGTCATTGGCAATGTTCAAATTAATTTGTTTTTCGAAGTACCTTTGGGTCTGGCTCTTACTTCAGCCTTGCTAGAGGCTATGCGGAAGTTGGGGTTATTCTTGTAGCCTAGAGCATGTGCATCCTACAGACAGCTGAGCTGCTGCATCGTTACACTATCCTCATAGTACAGATCTTGCAGGGAAGCAATTCCTAGTCCAAAGAACAGGAGTTCACTTTATGAGAAAAACCCAGTCACAAAAAAACCATTACCCACGCTGCATTAGAAAATATAAAATTACACTTGATAAACTAGAGACTCATTGCAAGTGCTACGATTATTCCAAAATGGTATGGAGGTTTTTTCTAGATTATCTTAATTGCATCTCAACGCACCATCATAGCACCATGTTCACATGCCTTGAAGTTCCTGATGCCGCTGGATAATTGAGTGGGATGGAGCTGGTGCTGTGGTGAAGACCAAGCTATTGAGGGAGCAGTTACAAAATAGTACCATGAGGCTTCAAAGCGCAGAGGACATCGTTATTTTTTTTCAGGGAAGTGTTGTCCAATAGGGTGGAGACATCTTACATCGCAATCAATCCAAAAGGCTCCAAAAGCGGACGTGTTTCAAAAAAATTGGCATATTTCGAAGACGGCCGTTTCTAGACACAAGAAATGGGAAGCTGACACTATTGATGGATCTCGAAGACTACACTCAATTTCGTCCGTGTCCTCTGCAGATCCTACAAAGCTAATGGTGCGTGAATTGAGTTGCTTCTGTGCACCTTGTTTGCATGGAAATTGGGAATAATGCGAAAACAAGAGCCATGTATCAGATTGGCGCCTAGTGAAAATCCATGTGAAGAGCTTTAGAGTTGTCAGAGACCAAATGGAAGAATGAGGCGATGGTACCTAGTCACAGTTCGGAGGAGAAGACAATTGCGTTGCTCATGTGCTGGAATTAGGGGACAACTTTGCCGTGCCAGCCGAGGAAGGCAACAAGGAGAACGTCTTGTTCTATGTGCTTGCATGCACTCGTAAAAAGTTTCTGGTGCATGAGGCATTTAAGTGTCATTGGGGCCATGAGTTTGAAGCGGGAGACTATGTAGTGCAAGCTAGATACTATAATAAATGGGGGTTGTCACAATTGAGTTATGTCTACTTGGACACATCAAAATTTGCATACGTGCCTCCCGATCTGATCATGGCGGTCAAGTTTGCAATGCCTGTCCAGGACGATAGAGTTCAAGGAGATGATCCTGTGTATTCCTTCTCCCTTGACGACAAGGTGAGCATTGAGGAAAAAATCAGCGGAACCAGACTATAACGGTTATTGTGAAGGGGATGGTTGTACAGGTTTGAAACCTTTATTGTCTTGCATCCTAAAATTTGTTTTGGAAGTTTAAATTGATGGGTCTTTAATTAACGCATCTTCCGTTTTGGACCATTTCAATTATATTTTGAGAATATAATTGATTGAATTTGTCATTTCAGAACCATGAATCCTTTGTCCTTAAGCGTTTTGGCAGATGTCTTACACCTCAAAATTTCTCTACTCCAGTATCCTTTTAACTTCCTCTATATGTTATAATGCTTGAAACATACATCTTCAAAAAATCACTCTTGGTGATGAATAATGGCCTGATATGGGTACCACTTTTACGCGTCTCACATAGTGTAACTTAAGTCTAGGGTACGGGCCCCGAGTGTACTAAATTTTTTGTCTTTAACACCATGTATATAGTTACAGTCATGGTGTCTATAACACCCTCTAATTTTTGTATTTTTCCAATGCTTTTTCCTTACCAAAAAGATATTTCTCGAAAATCACACTATTTTTGGAGGAGGTACCATCATGCCATCATCTTGATGCAAGACGTGTCTTCTACCTTATAAGAGGCATTGACAAGTCCAAAATTTCTTACGGTCACTCAATCCATTGCTCAAAAACTAAAATAAGGCTATGTAATAGCCGGCATAGACAAGTTAAAGCTCTGGCAAGTCCATGTTTTACTGCAAGATACGCCTAAAGTTCCAATTACTAACTAATAATCCTTACACATCATCTGGAAGAATTAACAACTTTATTACCTTTCTCACTTCACTATAAGAAGCTTGAAATCCCACTATCAAAAAAAGTAACGAAGCCATTCAAGTTCCTTTACAGTGACTATCTATTCAGCTATTCCAGTCGCTTCGGTAAACTTAATTCCCCAGGTAAGATTGTGAGATCGAATACCTGTACACATGAGAGCTATACTACACCTAAACCCATAACGAACCCATATCAGTACTAGCTAGGTTTCAATCACCAGACTGCAAGATTCAGCAGCACTTTCAACAAACTGTATGGTTGAAAACCAGTTCATCAAGCATTAAAGATGAAGAACCAAAGAAGCTCAACTTCTGATCCTCCATTATATGCACGAAGAGAACAGGATGGAATTTTTGAAATCAACAAGTTCAGTAAGATCTACAGGGACTGCCTAGCATAACTACATCAGTACCACTAATGGTTTCATCGTCCTCTGCGTATCCTTGAGTACCTGCAGTTCAAGAAAGATCCATGCATCAGCATTCTAGAATTACGGGCCATAAGCATAATCCCACTAGGCTCTATTCTCCGTCAAACTAACCAACCCCGCCTGCTTTTGAGGGTCCTTTGGAGAGTTGCTGGGTACAAGAAAGTCATGATTTTCATTCAAAAACAATTTTGTAGTGTATTTTTTTCAAATTCCATTCATATAATCATCATTCTCATTCAATTATCCAAAAATTTATACCAAAAAAGTATTATTTACCATTTAGAAAAGTCCTTGGTGAGTCATTAAAACCACTCATGACGGAGCTATTCTAGTGCTTTTGATAGCTTTTTGTTTACAACATTGCTTTCATCTTGTACTATGTGTTTTATATACATGTTGGAAACGTTGACATATCACTTCCCTTTCTAATTACAATTTAAATCAAACATCACATTGAAATGCTTACAATTTTGCAAATTTGAAAGATACTTTCTCCGTTTATTCAAAGATCTGGACAACTCACAAAACAGTTGCAGCACACTTTTTGCAATTCAAATTGACTTACGTACCAGCATGAAAGAAGAGTTCATCTTAAATGAATTTTGGGATCATGGTAAGGAGGCCAGTTGTGATAGCCATGGCGATAATGCAAAATGCTTGTCTGGTCAAAGTGAAGAAGCTGATAACTAGACTCCAAAGGAGGCTGCTGGAAGTCTTCAAAGTCGAAGGGAGTCTACTCAGTATGGCAGGCATCGAAGCAAGCTTCGTTAATCATCTGACACGAGATGAAAGACGTGAAAAACAACCCATTGACGCTTAATGGACCAATAATTAGCAGCCTTAAAATGAGAAATGGCAAACCAGCAAAGACCAAATGTTACGGGTCAAACCTGATATTAAATGTTAAGGACGTCATTTTGGTATCAAATATTGAGACGGAGACAATATTTGCTTTGCTGCCAGGCTATCCACCAACTAGTTGTGGTATACTAAATAAATCACTCTTCCAGTCCTGAAAAAAGAAAATTTCATGATAGTGCGATCGCACTCTGAACTTAGGCTGTGACATTCACACTACATAATGTCAAATTATCTCAAGAGAAGTTTCAAAACTCAAAGCAATGAAATAAAAGCAAAAATCATGTCTCACCTTTCCATGATGGCATGATATTTTAGATTAGTGAATGACGAGCGGTAATAAATAGCATGCGTTAAGGACTGGCACACTTTGTCGACCACTTCTGCACCATTTACAATAGCATCCTCCTTGAGTTTGAACAATGTCGCAGCAGCAAGCTCTGAAGCACTAACATGCCTGCAATGACAGGGGTTAATATCTATAAACTCATTACTTAGACCATGCAAGACATCATATTCTTAAACAAAAACTTGACTTTAAAACTTGACTTGCTGATGTCAATTACTTTGAATGCTCAGTAGGCTTGATGAAAAAGATGGTTGTCCCTCTTAAAACGTTGTTCTCTTTTGCCAATGATTGAAGATGCATGGTAATCAAACGACTAGTGCCAATAATGTTTTGAAGCTGGTCCTTTAGAGAATTTGTTCCAATCAAATCCAAATAAGAATGCACGGGTGAGCATACACAATATATGTTAATGTTATCAATGTCACCTGGTTGTTGAAAGATGACCAAAATGCAGAGGTTCCACGATTTTCCTTGCTAGTTACTCACTAGCTTTAGTGCCCTTGACATTTGTGCATTTTACGCGACCTTAATCAAGCACTCTACACAAATGTCAAAGTAATCGAGGCCGGTAAATAATTAGATAATGGATAAGCCACATGTGGCGTTGTACATAGATTTAAAATACCACGGGCCATAAGCATTTGTTGACCAAGAACTAACCTGCAACATAGTTTGTCAACACAGACATTATCTATCAAGATTCCACCCAATGAAGCACACCAACCAAAATTCTACATAAAAAAAGAAGCTTCACTTACCGGCACCACCTAACTTGCGCTTGTTGGCGCGAGGTTTCTTCTTGTCCTGTGCATTCGAAGGACTTTTGGACTCTTGCTAATAAATGACCATGTTGCCTTCTCGCGCCCTTATGATGGCCGCAAATGTCTTCTTTGTGTGCATTATTGTGCACTTCGTGGTGTCTTGCTCTTGAATGCCCAAGCTGGTGCTCGTGCTCGTGATTTTCCATTTTGTGTTATTGTTTTGTGCAGATGATGTTATTGATGCTATCGTACTAGTTTTCTAGTATGACATGTTGTCAAACCTTGTTTTTATCAAAAGTGGGCAATTAGGGTTTTTAGAGCAGCTAAGAGTAGCCGCAGCCGCCATAAATAGGTGAAGTAGTGGCCATAAGGGCCCATCTATTTATTTTGTGAGAAGTGGCGCTCGCACGCACCCGAGAGTGTTTATTGGAGCCCGGATTGGCGGCGGGTTTTCGGTAGGGTTAGTAACCGGATGGGCGACCGGGTAGAAATGGACGGGTCTGGAGAGGACCCGGCTGCGATTAAAGCCTTAAAATGGGCTGCCTTAAATTGGGCGACCCATTGTTCATTTCAACACAACTTGGCCAACCCTCCCAGACACCAAGTTTCTCTCTTTCCGGATCACGTTAGTGTAGAGAGTGCGCGACTGGGGAAGAAAGAGTGTGATAGCCGGAGGCTTAGGCGGAGCCCGCGCGTTGGCAGAGTAGAGCGCCTGGAGTCAGTAGAGATGCCGAAGAAGGACGAGTGGACGTTCAGGATCAAAATCCTGGAGAAAGTTGTGTCCGACTATTCCGGTGGACCCGAGACATCCGGAGCAGCTCCTCGAGGATCTCGCGGTCGTGGGGAACGAGGAACTGTTGTACATTATGTAAGATATCCAACATACTAGAGTCCTAGAGAAGCTGGTCAGGGGAAACGTGAAGGAGGAGTTCCGGACGAGCGACATCCGGGGGAAGTTGGATAAGTGGACGGTGGACCACTGGCGCACCACTTACCGATTTCCGGACAGCCACAGGGGTTACGACAAGAAGGAACAAGGGGATGCAGATTGGGTGAAAGACCGGTTCACCAGCTTCTCGGAGAAGGACGGATTCCGGGTGGAGGATTGCCGAATAGGCCTGGAGGAGCGGCTGTTGCAGTTTTTGTTGCCCATCTTCAGCACGGATAAGCCCACCATGATAGTCATCAAGTAGGCAAAGTGTATTTACACGGCTTTGTTGCACGGGAAGAAGGTGGCATGGGGGATGATCGTTCGGGAGATGGCGAAAAAGGAGGCGCTCAAAACTGGAGGAGCTAAAGGTTGTCCTCTCACCCCATTTCTCTATCACCTGTACTTACATTACAAATGTCTCACAGATAGGGGGAGGGTGAGGCTAGAGAAGCACCCAGCACAGGTGCAACGAAACCCAGCCAGCAAGCAAGCGGACCATCCGGAAGAATAGGGGAATCTAGACGAGGGGGCGAGCGAGGACGAGGGGACAATGCGGCCGAGCAGGGCGACCGGAGCGCACCGAAAGGGCAGGAGGCGTCCCAACCGGACAAGGAAGAAGGAGGTAACCCGGGCGCAGAGCAAGGGGAATAGGAAGGTCAGGACCGGGAGGAATCGGATGAGAGGGGCCCACCCCGCGCACGCATCCAGGGATAGCACAAGAAGAGGAGGAAGAATATCATCCGGAGTGAGAGAGAGGAAGATGACGACGAAATCCAGGTCCTCTCTCCTCCCGGGAAGAAGATGAAGTCCCGGATGAAGACAACTCTGGTGAACGGGCAGGGCTCCCGGGACAACCCTAATCCAAGAACCAGCAGCTGTACGAGGAACGTCAATGTGAAGGCGCCCAAGAAGAGGAAGCCAGCCCGGACGGAGCAGGACAAACCGGAGAGCGAAAAGCCAGTCCGGAGAAAGAAGCCAGCCCGGGCAGAGGAGCCAAACCGGGAAGAAGAAGATGACCGAGCAGAGGAACCAATTTGGGTAGCGGTGGAAGAGGTATCAGTCCTCGCCAAACCGGAAGGGGCTTTCTTCCAACGAATCCGGGAGGCTATTGAGGCGGTGGAAAGAAGGTATCGTCCACTGTGTGTGGCGATGAAGGGGATCGGTAGTGATCTCCGGAGCACAGCAGTGGGGGAGTATCCGAATATAGACCAGAAGCTGAAGAAGGAGGCAATTCCAAACCGGAAGGAGCTGGACAAGAGTTGGACGGAGACCAGTAAGCTCGCCAATTTGGCGCTGAATCAGAAGCAACAGATAGCGCGCCAGAAGGAGATACTCCGGGCTTTGGAGCAGCAAGACCGGACGACTCTTAAGGCGTTAGAGAAGTTGTTCCAACCGGATGGGAGGTCCAAACCAAGGTTCGGTTATGGGACGAGAAGGTGGCGGAACCGGGTACGGATGGGGCAGCACGGGCTAAGGAGGTCGTAAAGGAGTATGCGGCCAAGGTGGAGGAGACCTTGAAGGATTTCCGGAAACTGATAGCCGCGGTGCATGCGAGGTGTTCTCCCGGACGTCAACCGGAAAGAGGGGAGACCAGCCACAAAGAAGGGGGAGCTCCTTTGGCTAGTAGCGAGATGCAGGCCCATTTCCACTTCTCCCAAGACGCTCCCTGGACCGGAGAGATGGACCGATGATGGGAGCCAAGGCTTCTACTCCGGAACAATCGTCGAGATCGGCAAAGAATTTGGATCCGGTCCACGCGGTCGACCAGTGGGAGGCGAGTTTGGCTGGGTTGGTCAATCAAGAGGAGGAGGTGGCAGAGACCGGCACCCAACTGGGTGAGGAGGTGCAACCTGAGGGTGGACCGGACAGCAACCCAGAAGGTCAACCAGAAAGTGCGCAAGGGGGCGCACCGTATGGCGAGCAGAAAGGCGAGCACGGAAAGCAGGAGGGCGAGCAGGAGGCGCAAGAGGGCAAACCGGTAGTCGAAGATTGCCAGGTAAATCGGTAGCCAGCGCCAGAGGAACTAGAAGACGAGGCGGAAGGGGACCGGGTTCGAGAGACCCGGAGTAAGGTGGTCCAGGTGGATATCAGTGACTCCTGCTCGGCTCTTTCAGCGCGCGTTGAGGAAAATGGTGGCTCAGTAGCGTCCAAGGAGTAGGAATCTGGAGTCCGCGTAACCGGATCCGGTTAGGTAGGATAGCTTTTTGAGTGGGCAAACTAAGACTTTTTTGTGAATAGGCTTATAGGACTTGAACGCTTAAAAGCCGATTTTGGATAGGAGTTGAACCAGTTGGGTAAGCCTCCTTGTTTTCCGAATCCCGGTTTTGTAGGATCTGTGGGTTTTCCGGATCCGGGTGCTCGGGGCTCACTACTTATCAAGGAATGTTCTTCATTCCTTGGGTCTTTTCTGTATCATTGTTTTCTTGTAAGTAAACAATTGTAGACGCATTCTCCGGAAACTTTGTCTGTGTCTGTGTGGTCGTGTGTGCAGTTGTGCAGTTGTTTGGTGATGGATACAGTGGTCCGATAAGTCCTTTGGTGATCGGGAGGCCTAATCGGGTTCTCGGATGTATTCGGTTTAGAGTTCGGGATACAAATTTTGGGTGGATCAGTGGGTGTTTGAAAGAGTGATTTCTATGTCCGGTTGCAGGGGATAACCCGGGTTAGTGGCTGAGCGGATAGAAGGGTGAACTCTGGTTTGCACAGAACTCTTGGACGGGTAGTCCGGTTGAGGTGCCTGCATCTGGGTAACCCGTGCGATAGGGAAAACACAAAATTGCTAGAATAGAACAAAACGCTAGGAACTCAGCGGTTTCCGAACATCCCGGACAGTGCCCATCCCGGTTAGCAAGTCGTTGTAGTATGTCGAGAGAAGGAAGAAACCGCGTTGCGCTTGTGTGAATGGCTGTGGGTTTGAGAGAAACTTGCAGTTGAAGTGCAGTACGGAAAGTACCCGGGTTGGGGAGTTGAGGAAGTATAACCAAAAAGTAGTGAAGTTCCCATTACTTAAATCAGTAGGGAGGGGTGTGTCTTTTAATCCAGCACCACTAAATGCAAATGGAGAACCCTTTAAAGGAAAACAGAGGCTAAACAAACCGGGCTAAGTTGTTAGGATAGACCGGGGAGAGTGGATTGGATAAACTTCCAATCCCAAAGGGAACCAGTTCTAGCCGCGATCGGATCAGTCAGTAGCTGTAAGAAGATCCGGTTTAGTACGGAAAGAGGAAGTTAGCCGGTGGTATTAGGGGAGAAACCACCAACCCGGACTAATTTCCAGAAGCCTCTCACTTCACAGAGCCTCTGCGGAACGATAACCCAAAAATCACCTCTACGAGCGTTCTTAATACAAAGGGACGACACTTCTATATGAGCGCAGAGCGGAGAGAGGAGAGCAGAGAGCGCAAATTTGGAGAGTGTAGAGCGGGCAGCAATTAAAAATAGTAATATTTTTAGTATTTTTAAGCTAATTTTTTGAAAGATTTGAATATTCCAAAGAATATTCGAGATTCATGTTAATAATAGTTTTTTTTTTGACCCATTATCGTGAAAACAACCACTTTTTTTTTGGTACACTTTTGATTGAATTTAATTACTTAAAATAGACACATAAATAGATAATTGAGAAATAAAGGTTAAGTATAAAATCGAAGCAAATGAAGAAGTCAAGAAAGGTTTCAATGAGTGAACAAGATCGATGCTATTGAAGACTAAGTGAATAAAAGTACAAGGCACGAGAGACGAAGCACGTAGTTGTGGCATTCTTATCTCATCAATTTTGTCTTTGTTCTAGCTACTTGTTGATTTGATTCCTACAACTTGGACTGTAGCAATAATTCATTGTGGTAGACAAAGTTGTCACAACTCAATATATAAGGACGTCCTTACACTCAAACACAACAAGAATGTAGACGAGTAGTCTGCGATGAGAGATGAGAGATACATGTTTGACGGCCTAGGATGGCATGAGGAGATAGTAAGTTTAAGAGATCCCCATATTCCATTTAATCCATTGCCGGAATGTGAGAGGAATGAGAAAAGCGTTGTAGAACGATATTGTCCTAAATATGTGATGACACCCATCTCACAGTCCATGCAAGCTTGGAAGTGGAGGGTGGAGCAGGACGAGCGGCAACGATCTGCGCACAAATTGAGGAAAGAAGATGTGGTGGCAAGAGAAGTAGATGCAGTGGAGGAAAGAGAAGAGGTGGAAGATGAGGACAACACGGTTGACAAGCAAGAAGAGGTCACGGAGGAAGTGGATTCTGTGAGAGCATGCGAGGGTTATCACCACATCCCTTGCCATTGGGAGAACGGATGAAGGACCAAACCATTAGCTATGTAGATTTACTTCGGCCCAATCTAGTAAGCCCGCCTAAATCGAACAAGGAACATGCAGCAAGTGCTTCAAGGAGCTGGGGACGTCGGAGGCGTAGTTAAAAAGCAGGAAGTCTAGAGTTGGACGGTGTGAGAGACATGCAAGAATTATTGTACTGCAATGATTGGACAAGACTAAAGATCATTGAATATGGTTTGTATTATTTGTAGAGTGTAGAAGTACATATTTGTATTTTCATGAGTAATAGAGCAAGTACACACGTGGTCAACAAACAACTACGTCCATTAGGGACAAAGTATTCCTAAGCCAGGAACAAGTCTAGGTGGTAGAATGTGTCAAAAGGCCACCTTCGACGCTGAGCTGGACCTCGTTGAAACTAAAGGTTGGGGCGTGTATGAACAGGATCTAACTTCAGGATCTAAGTTAACAAATATGTAGTACAAGTGCTTACAATTCAAATAGGAATTGCCCCTGCTCCCGAACTTGATAATCATATCTTTGAAGGCCTCGCAAGTACACTCCGGGTGAGAGGTCACCGTCACTTAGTAAACGGCATCCGTAGGAGGAGGTTTGGACTGCAACATGATAACACAACCGAATCCTGGGTGGGGGATCATGGTCAACATCAAAACGGTTCCGTGCATGGCTCGAGCAGATCCAACATTCTGCTTGTGTTTTGTCGAGGGTCTAGTGCCAGAGCATCGAGTAGCCTTGGATTTCCTCGTGGGAGGAATGTAGTCAGGGTTGTCGGGAATTCGAACTCTTGACAAGTCGAGTGGGTGAGCAAAGTTGTTCAAGAGTCGAGTGGGAGTGACGCGCTCCTTAGGGAGAAGTTGGAATCCTGCATCCTCAAGGGCTATGATCTCTGAGCGTGTGAGTTTAGTACCAAGCATGACATGCCACATGGGAGGAATTGGGGGCTTGCCTTGGGTGTCTGAAAATGGAACAACCCACTTGCGACGGAATCCCTTCACACAACGCTCGATGTTGTCTGGACAGAAAAAGAAGTTCATAGGTTTTTGTTTTTGCATTGTGTAAAAATCCCAGACTCCAGAGTATGCCGGGCAAGCGACACTCCAATTGTTGGTGACGAGCTTTGCTGTGCATTTCTTCCTAGTACCTGCATACATGGCTCAAGAAGACTTGTCGGAATTGTAAGGGAGACGGGCTATATGCCAAAGCAATTCGTCAACCTTGGTCTCTTGAACAACGGTGACTCGGCGGAAATCGAGCCCGGACGGTGGAGGCGCTTGAACTTCTTGCACGTCTTGGGAAGACTCTTCCACAATTGTAGGTAGAATTACGGGATTAGATCTAGTGAGTCTCTTATCGGGATGGGGGCGAGAGAAGTTGATGGTGTCGGGGCGGTGTGTCTCATCATCTGCACCAATAGGAGTATCAGGCCTGCACTTCTGCGATCCAAATACCTCGGTGCATCTCTTATGCATTTCTCGGAGGTCTGGTCGGATGTTCTCCACTGCGTATCGCTCCAAAGAGCCGGTCCAGTCAACTTCATTGTATCTTTCTCTACCAACCATCTTCCTATTGGGATTTCCATTCCCATACACAATCCTTACCGCCATCCAGTTCGCATCATCCCCGTCTGCTACAAATCCTTTGAAGTAAGGGTCCGGAACTCCATTTCGTTCCATCACGTTGTTGAGAGCCAACCACATGAGCTTCTGTGAATCGACATCATCGCTCAAGATCTCGCATGTGGCTATTGTCATCAGGCGACACATTTCTGAATCATAAACGTAGCAAGACATAGTTGTCCAACCTCTTACTCGGTTGAGGTGGTCAAACATGATCCAACGTTTGTCTAGGTCCCCACCCGGTTACATGCGCCTCACAAGATCAACGCCGCTGCCAGGTCCATCTTCTGACATCTTGAATATGTAATACCGTCCAATTCCAAATCCAAATCTGTCGCTCAATTGAATGAAGGCGTTTGGTCACTCAATCCTCAACTGTTCGACCATGTCAAGTGATCCTCTCTCTTCACTAACAGTTGATTCAAATCTAGTTGCGTCCCATTTGTATTGAGAATGGAACATACTGAAGTGTTCAATCATAGCCAGGTACATCTGTGATCGGGATGGTACTATTGATCCTTCACTACCTATTCGATGTGCCGTATCAACCTTAATGGAGGACTCGCTCGTGAAGCTTGTATCCATTTCTCCACAACAAACTAGACACTCAATACACAAAATTGTGGGCGACGCTACCACGAGAGATAAGCGGACACACAATGCAAATGAGCGTTGTAAATGGCTACATATATATTTCGCATCATCATCTGTCCATAGGAGTCAAACACAAAGTCTTCTAAGTCAATTTTGGTGCACAACGTATTCAGCCATGTCCATCATTACTAGACTTCCATGAGTCAAAATAGGTCTATTCTTATATTGGCATCACTGATTCGGCTGGATTCAAACTCAGTGACAATATGATCTAATTAAAAAATGCGGACGGACTAAGTGCAAGCCGTCAAATCATTTCTATTCTTGGTTACGAAATTCCCTGGGACTGTCTCTATGCTAGATCCCAGGACTGCCCGGGAGAGCCTAAGGGCTGTCCCGGTGCTTGGTCCTGGGACTGCCCGGAACAGCCTAGGAGCTATCCTGGTGCTTGGTCCCGAGACTGCCCGGGTTTGCCCAGGGACTGTCCCATTGATTGGTCCCAAGATTGCCCGGGACAACCCATGGCCAATCCCGGTGCTTGGTATAGAAGCTCGCCGGCACTAACACTAAGACATTTTTACCACGGTAAATTTTCTGAAATGTGACAAAAATAGACATTTATCGTGCATAAACTATTATTAGAAAGTTACCATGTGGTAAAACTATTTTTAGGAGAGTAAAAAACCTAAATTTAGATGATTTTTTTCCTAATTTTACCTAACCAAGTAAATAAATTGTACAAAATTTCCTCTGTAAAAGTGAAATTTCTACTCTCCGCTCTCCTATCCAAGGCTCGTGTACGAGCTTTCCCCGGTGCCAGACAAGTTTTTAAAGTACTGCCCCACTGTGATTTCAACCTTAGTGCAAAATTCTTGCCCCATGATCTCGTAGGACTGTTTTGTACGATAGAAAAGGAACCCCGTGATGAGCTCGACGGTGGACCTCCTCATGGAGCTCCAGACGAAGACATGCTGGGCAACCTCGGCGACTATGGCCAGGGAATCCGCCAAACGGAGACGAGTGTAGACACCCTTTGGGCCAACTAATGTGGGATTCAACGACGAGAAGAGGTGCCTTCCGACATGGTTGACCCGCGCAGATTTTGGGATTTGGAACCTATCAATGCATTGGCAGAGAATGCCGTTCTAGTCGAAAGCGATATTCAACCACTTCTTTCGCGGTTGGGACCCTATAGACAATACACTCCGCAGCAGAGCGACTCCGCTACACGGCGACTCTACGTGATCACGAAAACACAGAACAAGTGGAGTTACTTGATTGAACGCAGAAGCAGAGACAAGGGAGCCAAAGAGTGGGGCAAAGCATTTCATCCTACTAAGTGAGAGCATGACACCTTCCACATGTGATGGTTTCAAGGGCAGCAGACGGTGCACACTTGTAAGCAATGTCGGCTGGACAAAAACATGGATAATGAGAAGACATTAGGGAAGGATATTCAAAAACATTTAGCGCCTCATATATTAAACTTACATAGTGAATATAATATACAATCATCCGGTAAGAAAATGTCGCCCAAGGGGCAGCTATGCACGCATCACAGAATTACATCCGGAAGCCGTGAATCTACACTATCCTACAGGAGGCTGTCACAACGGGGCAGGTCGACAGCGCCACACATTCACAGACGAGGCACTCACTCCTGTCAACCTGAATGAATAGAAATAAGAGTCTACATACAGGCAATGACAGATTGATGGAGGCAGCAAAACACTTCCATGAAGCGGCATCCAGGCGACTCATAGATATTCATAAGGGTTTGAAAGGTCAAGGGAGTGTACGTGAGTTGCTAGATCATCTGAGTCGTTGTCGACGAACTGCACGGCCGGAACAATCGATCCCGCCTCACGCTGCTGCAAACGAGCCTCATCTTCGTAGTCCACAAGCTGCTCATCCAAGGCATGTGGAGGACAACGGTCGACTACTGCATCGACAAGGGGGGGGTCTCGAGCGCACATCATTGAATTGAGTCTCGATCTTTAGAGGCGAGGCAAGGGAGGCCTTTTTGGGCGTTGGAGGAGACGTAGGAGTATCCTCGGCTCAAAAATGCCCTAAACTATCCTCGACTCAAGAATGTTGGTGCACCGGAGAGGTGGGCACAGGGATCTCCCACTCATGATTGTTCAACTGAACCCAAGGGGGAGCATTGCAAACGGGATCCGAAGAAGCAGGACGCGCAGCATCACATGCAACCGCAGCTAGAGCAGGGAAGGAGCGAGACATATCTTTGGGTCAAGGATCACGAGGAGCATCGTAACCGGGAAGGTGCAAGTCCGAGTCCTGAGAAGCAAGGATGGTGTCTACTGCCAAATTGAAGGGTCCAGCACACGCAGTAGAAGAAGCCGCGGTTTGGGAGGTCATAATGTCTTGAATGAAGAGGGCCTTCATATCTCCAAACAATTCCTGCTTGGCTTTGGCGAGCATCTCATTGTACTCCAGTTTATTCTTTGCTTGACCCGCCCTCAATTCCTAAACCTCTCTCATTAAGGCATCCTCCTCCTCTTCCTTCTGCTTCTTCCTTTCTAGTTTTTCTTCCCACCAGGAAATTTCCTTCCCAATGCAGTCATTTTCTTTGGCATCTGCAGAGGTCGTCTTGGCTCTTATGAGTTTCAGCCTCTCGATATGCCCTTTGATGGATTGTATATCACTGGTAAACGACAAAGCAGGTGGTTCACTCGGTGCTGCTACAATGGAAGCAGATAGTGTTGGCGGATTGTCTTCGGTGTCGCTGAGCTCGATGACAACAGCGTGAGCAGGAAGGGAGCGATCTTCTTTCCCTTATCGCGGATGCGTCGTGGAGCAGGAGGACCCGAACACGACGGCCTCCCTCCTCCTTGAGATTGCTGAGGAGGAGACGGAGCAGAAGAAGACTCCATGGCGCGAGTATCCTTGCCTCGAGGATCCGGGTGAGGAGAACTATGGCTGGAGCGACTTCTCTACATTTGAGGTCTCCGAACAGTTTGTTTCTTTGCCCCAGTCCATTTCTTAGTTGTATAGTCGGGATCGTCTTCATCGTTTGAAGGTTCATCGCTAGACAAGCCGTCACCATCATCTGGTCCATCATCTGGTTCTTTGCTACGCTCCCGAGGGAGCTGACTTGCAAAAGAGGGTGATGACTCCTCGTCGCTCGAGCGCAGGATTGCCGCTGTAAAGGGCTTGATGTAATTCCCCATGTACGGGGAAATTACGAACAAGAAATCATTCATGTCGAGGCTCTTGGCCTTCTTCTTCCAGGATTTGAGTTTCTCAATTCCCACATTGTTGGCGATCCCGTAGTAGTGCAAGCTATACATCTGCACAATCAGCAAGCAAGTGGTTTGTGATATGTATGAACAACGGACACTGGAGATCTGGTTAAGCTTGGAGAATTATCCTCGACTCAAAGATAGAGGAGTAGTGCCAAGAGCAATGTTAGGGGAACATCATTTCAAATGCATAGATCTGGGACAACCCTCACTACATACATGCACTGCTGGCATTAAAACAACTGGAAATTTCTTCGAGTCGAAGATAACAATCCACCAATGCTGTGAGTCACTACCTTTGCAGCCAACATGCACTTGGCGCCCGTGTAGACGCCAAAAAAGAGCTCCCCCGGAGATGCAAAGTTCTGGATGATCATATTTAAGTAGAACTCCATCCGCAGCTCGCTTGAAGACAATCTAAACTTTGACTTGTGGTTCTCCTAAGGCTCATCGTAGTACGCAATTGGAGCGGCGGTGTACACTTGCCTGATGAGCCCAAAAATGTAGGTAGGGCATCTTGCTAAAAGAAGAAGTGAAGATTGACGGTGGGCAGTGTAGTCTACCGAACTGGTATGTCATAGAGCCGCTCAGCTTTGCAGGCCTTGTAGACCGTCTACTTGTATTCCCAGTCCTTGAAATGAACATTTGCTGTTGCGTCATCCCATGTCTGCCGTAATCCTGAGCGAGACTTTGGGCTCTTTTATAGCCGGGTCATCCTGCTGAAGGAGCTTCTTGAGGAAAGGAAAACGCGGAGCCGGCGCTCGGGTTGTCTAATTTTTTGTGCTTTGGAACGTCCCGGAGATCCGCAATTCCCAAACTCATAGTCCTGTGATTGGGAGTGTAATTCCACGTCGCTGAATTCATGACGAACGCCATCGATGGTCCGTCATGGGCACGAAGTTGAATCTTCCCAGCCTGCTTTGGTACGCTTTTCTTGTGCGACACAAAGCGATTGAACATATCTCTCAACTCCATGAATTTGTCCCCCATCTCGTCAACCCGCTTGTTAATGGCCTCGTTTGTCAGGCGCATCTTTTAGAAAGTACTGTTGGGAGTGGCGAGAAGAAAGTCCCATGTCCCTCAGGAGACATAAAATGTCTTCTTACAGTCCCTCCATTTCTACCTGTCAATAGATTTATCGTCCTTCACAAATTTGAGGGACTTGTCAGCATTCACCAACTCCTCAAGAATGACCTTATTGGGCTTGTGGCGCTCAACCCACTAACTGCTGCAGCAGTTGTCCAGGATTGGATTTTTTGATTTGAAAACTGAGACTTTGGGGTATTGGAAGCGTTCTATTTGGGGTTCTCGGAGCAGATGTTGCACGTAAGTCTTGAGGTCGTCGTCCGTGATGTGCCTTATTGGCTTGAAGAACTCGCGCTTCAACGCGTACCTATTCTCTATGCCTTTGGCCTACTTGTAAGGCAGGGATGTCGTTGGTTTGGTTATCGCTATCCTCGGGTTGAGGATAAATGATTGGCCTCGTGTAGAAGGACAAAGATGTTGTGGTTTACTTTTCGTAGCTCACGGATCTCTTCTCTGCAGTTGATAGTTTATATCTTCGGGTCGAGGATATAATGGAGGGATCCTCGAGTCGAAGATTATGTGTTGGCTACTCTTGTGACTTAGAGATGTTTTTCTACCTGTGTCCGCTATTCACTAATAGAGTTAATTATAATCATTGAGACATATGTCCATCAACTGGGGACGCTTCATGTATCTTCAAGTCAAGGATATACTCTACGGTTTCCTGCATTTGCTTATGTCAAGTGCCATTTCCTACTGGTATTATAGTTTGTTCTTGACATTTATCCTCGACTCAAAGATATCTATGTGGATTAGTTGTTACTACGTCTTTACATTTTGTACCTTTTTAGGAAACTTGGTAAGGTTTAGTCCCTGGATTATCTTTGACTTGAAGATAATGCTGTCATTTAATTGATTATCTGCTCGGTTTTTTTGGGATTTATATTCGTGTCGAAGATATTCCGTTAGAGGGGTTCTAAGGTTTAGGGTTTTCTTGTCATTTGCTCCGTAGATTTATCGTCGAGTCGAGGATAAATATTCGTGATTTCAGATTATTATTTCATAAATCGATCTGATACTTTTTGAATTATGAACTAGTTTTTGGGTTCGTGGATTTTTTTCTTCGAGTCGAGGATGATCCTCTGGTTTTCTATGGTATATTTTTAAGATAAGGATGATGTTATCTTCGAGTCGAAGATAATTATCCTCAAGTCAAAGATAATTATCCTCAAGTCGAAGATAATTATTTGCGACTTGAAGGTACTTGAACTTGTTTTGAAGATAATTATCTTCGTAATTCCAGCGAATTTATACAATGAATGGCTTGATATGGATAATTCTCCCGCTGATGCAGGGATATAAGTGCAAGAACAAGAATGCAAAGATATGAAATTCAAAACCACAGCAATCCATACCTACAAAGAAATTGAGACTACGGATTTGAGAAAAAAGTTCAAAAAAGATAAACCCTAAACCCTTTACACAAAATTGGATTCACAGAATCGATCAGGGCCTACAATGTAAGGCAAAACGTGTAGCTTTTACAAGAAATCAAACATTTTGAGGTGTGACGGGTACCTCTGAAAATGTAGATGCTTGTCCTTCAAATTCACACTCCCTTCAATGTGTGCAATAGTTCGCACCCTACCTCCATTTGGGCAAACCCTCATGCTATGCTAAATTTTCCAACCCTATTGTTTCACAAATTAGAAAGAAAGCCTTGCCATATTGCCAGAACTTCAAAGCTAACATTACTACAAACCTACCAGGATTTGAAACTCAGTAATGCTTGCTCCTTCGTGAGGCAATTTCATGAGGCTTATTATACACCGCAAGAAACAGAGCCATTGTGAATTTCACATATTCATTCCAGTTCTGCCTACATCAATTATTCGCATTGTTTTTTAAACACCATGTCACATCAAGTGCCTCTCAAACGTGAGTAAAAGTCTCCTATACAGCTTCTGAGTTAATTCGATGGTTTGCAAAATTCTAACAATTCTAACAAAAACCTAACAAAATCCTAACAAAATCCTAACAAAATCCTAACAAAATTCTAACAATTCTAACACCTCTGAAAATTAGTACCCTAAACCCTAAAGAAGCAAAAAAACAAGCAAGCTGACAAGCAAAACAACCAATGGAAAGACAAAAAACCACGACAAGGAGGTTCGGAATACCTCACAGAAGACGTAGGCACTCCACCTTGAAACGCACACCTCCAAAATTGGTCAGCTGCTCAGCTACGGGTACAGAAGAGGAGTTGATGGAAAACAAAGTTGCTCAGCTATGGCATATAGATGAGGAGTGAATGGAGAAACAACAGGGATCAAAATGTACAGAAGAGATGTAAACAACAGGAGTCGGGGGAGCACGCAACGCGGAAGGGTTGTTTTGCGACAAGGTAGCGTGATGTTACGACGGGGGGAGGGAGAGAGGAGCAACAACAATGTAAAACCCTAACATCGCGGAGTTTGCCTATAGGTACCTTGGAAGGGAGACGACCTCCGAGACGTAGGCCGAACCTAGAGGCTTGGCTTGGACAGTTGGCTCGGCTCCAAAGCTCATGTGTTACGCTTGGTACCAAATCTTGGCTCCCTGGCTTGGGTAGGCCAAGCCTATAAATTCAATACTATCATTTTCAACCCCTAAATGTCCCAGCATCTAGAAACTGGATAACGAACAGATTCAAAGCCTTGCAACTTTCTCAGACAACCTCGCATTACTTTCATCCAAATCATCTTTGTAAGCCTATTAAATTTTGTACCAATTGCAATAAATCTCTTGCGATGGAGAGTTGTTGATAATATTGGAGAGGCCTCCGAATGCAATAATGTCAAACTTGTTGCCTGGATAGAATACTATAGAATTGGTATACGAAAAAAAGGTATGGATTACGCATTGTAGATTTAACCCCTACGATTCGATGTAGCAATACTATCACGAATGCTTTATTATATAATTTGAAAGTTGAAATTAGATATGAACTCTAACTTTAAATTTATAATTTGTTTTTTTGAATTTAACCCTTTAACGTCCCGATTGAACACTATTATGTACAAAGATTTGTTTTAAAATGGTTGATGAAAAACAAATATGGAGTTGATGAACAAAGAAAAGTTGTAAATGTCAACATGAAGATAACATCATTACAGTTGGATTCATCAAAAAAATTATCAATATTCTTCAATTAATTTTGCAGGGTTTTTGATTGAAATTTAATTAAAAATTCCAAAAAAATAAACAAAAATTGAAATTTTTTGTAATGAAATTGGAATAACAAGCACTACAAGATGGTATGGTCTCCATTCTTTGACTATAATTATAATGGAAAATCATGTGTAAGGTCTCACTTTCTGAACTAAGAATGAAACTTCACAGAAACAACTCGAAGAACCACTGTTGTAATTTTTCAAAAATTCACATTATCTTATTTTGAAGATCCATACCATACAAATGATACCTAACTAGCACGAGAATCAAGAGAATTTTGGATGGATGAAAAATATTACCGTATGTGGTGAAGGGACGCGTCAGAATTTATGCACCGTCTAGAATATAGACGCAGGCACATCAAAGGGTTCATCAATACTAATGAAGATAATTCTCTCAATTTCATACCCCTAAGTGTGATTCTATCATTTTCAACCCCTAATGCCAAGCCTACAAGGTAATTCTATCATTTTCAACCCCTAAATGTCCCAGCATCCCAAAACTCGATGACGAAGAGATTCAAAGCCTTGCAACTTTCTCATACAACCTTGCATCACTTTCATGCAAGTGACTTTTGTAAGCCTATTAAATTATGTACTAACTGCAATATATTTCTTGCGATGGAGAGCTGTTGATAATATCGGAGGGGCCTCCAAATGCAATTATGTCAAACTTCTAAATACAAAAATGTGCCTGCATGATCTCTTGCAATTTTTTTTGGAAAATAGTATTAAATTTACATGGCAAAAAACTCGCCAATGATTACAATTTATAATTATCAAAAAGATTCATTCACTTGTATGAACGTTTCTATGTGTTGTGTTGGTTTGGTGCTTGGGTAGGAGTAGAAGATCTCGTATTCGAATTCGTCCGCTGGCGATTGGTCTTGGGTATTTCATTGTGGATCTTTTTTTCTTTTAAAAGAAATAAAAATAGACACTTTATTCACGTTGGCCTCAAAAGAGGCTAGAGTTTCTATATATCTATCTCTAATCCTTAACATTAGAAGTACGTGTTTTCAACATTCATAAATGCCTATATGTCTATTTAGTTCTCATAAAATTTCAATATGCCCAATGTATATATACTATATATATTGATGTCTTAATGAATACCCATTTTGTACACATAGTCATGACATAATGTAAAATTATTGGATTAATCCTAGAGGATACTAATTTAATCATTAAACTACCTATTCTAATTTTAATCATTTTATGATTTAAGAATTCAACCAAAATTTGTATACTAATTAAGAGTGTGCAATAAATATAATGTTAAAAGAAAACAAAAACAATTGATAGAAACAAAGCAAGTGAGTGAGCTTAATTAGTGCTAGGATTTAAGTAAGCCAAATAAAGCAAGGGAGTGAGTTGAATGGTCGAGTGATATTATAAATAACATAGGATTTTTAGAAATAGTTTTAAAGAATAGTCATAGAATATACCATGGGTATTATTTTATATCATAGAATAATCGCTTTTGGCTTCATACCCCCTAAATTACCCTTTGAATGCATGTGATCCAGCAAATCACGATTATAACATATAGTGCATCCCCTAAGGCACAATATGTTAACTCCTAAACGTCAACAGATTAAACGATTAACAGATTCAAACCATTCTCACGTTCGCATCAATGCTTAGATGAAAGTCATCCAAATTTATGGAGATTCTTTACCGAGTTGTTTTCTTATCTAACGATTGGATTTACTCATACTTGATTTCATATTTTCTTTAAATTACAAATGTAGAAGTAGGTGAAGTCGTTGACCAAGCCAAAATTGCATTGACAGTAGTCTAAAAGTGATCTTGAATGCAAAAACAAGGTAATGGATTGAAGAAACACAAAAATGTCAAAGAATGACCACGTTTAAGAGTATCTCATTTCAAATTAATTTTAACAAATTTTACTCATAGAACATTAAAATTTTGTTTGAAATCAAAGTTAGAAGAAAATTTTAAATTTTAACTTTTAGATTTTATTATTAAATATTGGTGATAGTATTAGTGAATCAAACCGTATGGATGGAATTTAAAATTCAAAATCTAGAACTTTCATTTGTATATCAATTCCAAAATAATCTTCTAAATAGTCCTTTAGGATGATTTATCTTAGATTGTTAATTCCACGGACACCCGAGTATGCTTGGGCGTGAAGGTTGTTTTTTGAAGTTAAAACTCTATAATCATCTATTAATACATATAAGCTCTAAAACTTTTACAGCTAAAAGATTACTCTAAAATCAATTGAGCTTAAATATAACTCAAAGAGAAATTGAGTTGAAGAAAACTTTTGGACTAAAGCATAATTCTAAAACTTTTTGAATTTAAAAATAAAACTCTAAAATTTTTGAGTAAAAAAAAAGTCTATAACTTTTTGACCCCAAACAAGAACATTCTAAACATACTCCATTTGAGTATTATGGAATAAGTGCAGTATATCAAATGGTGTCTCATTCAAGTACATAAGGTTCTTTCTGATTATTCCAAAAACCTGATATACATATGCAAGCGATGAAATTATTCCATTATTTCGTTCTTCTCTCTTAACTTGATCAGCCAAGCACTTTGAGACTACAATAGACGCTAGACTGCTTCTTCATTCCTGATTTGTGACTGCACGCAGTGTGCCTTTCGTTCTTCAATCGCATACTTCTACATTTTTATTTTTATTAAGACACATAATGAAGTATGACTAAATAGGATCATTAGAGAGGACAACAACTTGGTGACAAACCGCCCAAAAATTAGATGATTCTCATCCAAGCATTGATGATTTTCATGATTGCATTGATGATGCATCCTCCTCCTACAAGTACATCGAGTTTTATCATTGCATATGCATGAAGTATTTATTAAGTACGTCATGACTGTACTCTTATCATATGAAAGATTGAAGAAAGGACATGATTTAGGGTAATAAAGTACCTACAAGTACAACGATGACAATTTATTGAAACCTAAGTAAATTAATCAAGAAACCCTTGAATATGCAAATGCACATTCCTCTGAAGGAGCAATTAACATATTTTTTCGTTCTAATTTACAATTTTATATTAAAGCAATTTAAATTTTGATTTCTTCTAGGAAATTAATTATCAACATAATAGATCACTATGTTCACCAAAAAAATGTAGGGTGGCTTTTATACATTAGACCTACAAATCAACTTTAATTTGATATAAGTAATGTACGGTTTTCTAAAACCAATTTCCTGGAATCCTACATATATTCCTAGGATATAGGAGTAATATACTTTAATCACCCTATAAATTGTAATTTATTCCAACTATTATATACAAAAATAATTTGGAATTTATATATAGATGAAATTTCTAGATTCCAAACACGAGACCCTATCAGCATAGATTCCAATAAGTAACCGTATGACCATTATGAAATTATTACAATTTTGGTTTTATTTATTGAATAACTAGCGTTCTGTCTCTATTTAAAAAAATTGTATTCGGAGTTAATATATGTTTAAAGCAGCTGAGAACACATTGCAACCTACATCACCATGCTATCATATGTCACATGCCACTCAAACTATGTTCGACTGGTATAATAGTATGTTGAATTAAATTGTTATCACTTAAAACCAAAAATGTTCATCACGATTAGTATAGACTTAAATAATAGTTTAACCCCTAAATGTTCTCACCCTTTTCAAACTTGGCAGTTTTAAAAAGATACATTACATAACGCAACTAAGAGGGATATTTTCAATTTGATGAATGAATAAACGTTCTACATTATGAATTATGGATTCTATCCATACAATTAGATTTGCGACGGCTATCACCAATATTTGTGTATTAAATTTCAAACTTAAAATGTAACGATTGTTTGTAACAATTATGATTAGTACGAATAAAATATTGACAATCTAATAATGAATTTTCGGGGTTGGGATGGATTCAAATGTAACACTCTAAGCGTAGTAATGTTTGGCGTTTTTTTCGTAGCATATTTTTGGTATTTGACTTTTTCAAGAGCACTTTTGGACTAAAATCTTTGAAATGAGGGGTGGAACACTACAACGTGAAATGAGGCATTCAAATTCCACAAGTCATTCCATTTCTAATCGGATCACACATGCACGAATCTAACTTCCCATATAAGTGTCAATAAAATTTTCACACTGCAAGAAGTGCATGATGGATGAGAAATTGGAGTTCAAATCCGTTCATCATGCAAAATATGCATGGTTGGGCGGTTAGGGGTTAAATGAAATACATTGAACTAGGTAATTAAGCATCTTATTAACCTTGTGCTTATGGCCAAAATTACGAAAATCAAACATAAGTAAATCATTTTGTATTTTTATACAAATTATAGGAGATTATTAGTGACGTACTATATATTTTGTCGTATATGATGAATGTTAGGAATTTATTTGCATAGATTTGATTTAAAAATCATACTTATATGTAATCTATGTACGTACGTGTATGAGAAAGATATACTTTATCATGCGTTTTTTCATTGATTTATAAATTTAATACTTTTGTATACCTATTCCCGTACAAATATATGGATCTGTGTGTATCATCTTCATTACAAAATCCAAGATTAGATTTGGAATCGAATAGAATCATGGAGAAATAATACCCATCAATGTAAATGCATTCAAGTGGAAGGGCAAGGTACATGGACTAGAGTAGCAAGTGCTCTCAAGGGTATCGTAGGAACTTTGGATGAATGGCGGCTCAATTGAGAGTGCAAGTCATTTCAAGTACTCTTCTTCTTCCACATTTCAATATTTGAATGTGTGAGCTTCTTTTCCTTCCTTATTCACTCCTTTCTTATCGTCATTCATCTCCTCCTTGTTTTTCCTTTTTGACCATGGGTTCTAGGCACCCAACCCATGGAGTTTTTTCTCTCCCTCCTTGTCCTACTTGTTTGGGCTCATTGACCGGGTACTTGTGGTTTGTTTACAATTCGGATGCATACCGATGGAAGAGAAATCTTCCTCCTCATCCATTGTTGCAAGGAATTGTTAGTGGCGCAGATGATTTATTTTGGAACATTCATTGTGGCGAAGAGATGGCACGGTTGGAGGCTCATTTTGGCGTTTCATATATTGAAGTGGCAGGAATTGTGAACCATCCTTCCACAGATTTACTTTGCTGCTTACCGGTGATAAGAAAGGATTGCGGGTGCGGTTTTAGGATTAAACCCTAAACCCTATAATATGAAATCAGCTAGTGAAACATATGCAAACATGTATAGTCTAGCAGCTAACATAAGTATCTTTGTCAGTTACTACTATATTATCACACCACTTTCAAACTTGTTAATTGTTCATTTCATCTTAAAAATTATTGAACCCAATTGTCTAATGATTAATAAGCTTCAAAATAGGTTTTTAAATATTGTTACTTGGAAAATTAGAAATTACTATAATACAATATCAACTACAATTTTTTTTTATCCGATATTTATTTTAGTTCAAAAAATCAATTTCAAAAAATTTCAATGATTAAAAATTATTTTTTGGGAAAAATTCATTCAAATTTTTATTTAATCTAATTTATCAAAAATATTTAATTTAGAAAAAGGATTTAATTTTGTTCAAAGGTGCTAAAGTAACCATTAAAATATTCCGAGGAGTAATTCCACAGGTGTAAACAAGGTTACCGTTGAAATATTCCGAGGACTAATTCCACACTTGTAAACATGTTTACCATTGAAATATCCCGAAGAGCAGTTGTGCAAGTGTGAACGGGAACGAGGATTCAAAGGTTTTTGTCTCTCGTCCATACTTGTAGGAAAGAAGAGCCGAAGTAGCTGTCTTTTTCTTGGTGTCATTGCGGCCGATCGACTAAAGCGTTTGCGCCTAAATCTCTTCTGCAATGGATACGCAACCCTTCATCTCTGTTTCATATATTACATTGTTAATCTTTCCTTCATCTCAACTAGTCCAAAGCTTTTTGCGGCTTGTTGTGGTTCTATTAAGTTTAGGGTTTGATTATGTGCACACAATGTTGTTGAAACCAAGATCAAAGTTCATGAGCTCTGTACCAAGAGCAAGAATGAGCTTTTTAACCAGGTGCAACACTTTATCTCATCTTTTTATTTGAATTTGTTCGTTAAGAACATTACAGCTAGGGTTTTGCGGTTCTGAGTTGGTGTTCTTCACATGGATTCACCTGAAGGAGCTGAAGGCTGAGCTTGCTGCTTTGAGGGTTGCCAAGTTCACAAGAGGCGCGTCCAACAAGTTGTGCAAGATGTACATTTGTACTTTAGTTTTCAATTGAATTGTTTGAATTGCTATGAGTTTGGCAAGGGTTCAAGCTATTATGTGATTGTGTGGGTGAAAAGGTTGTTGTAATTGGAGTCAGAGGAAATGTACAATTCGCGATTCGAAGTAGAAGCAATGAGGAAAGCATTCCGACCTCTTCTTGTTTTTCGTCACTCTCCCCGTCCAACTAACCCTAAATCCTAAAATAAATTTTGAGTGATTGATCAATTCATGTGAACTTGCACTTTCAGATTTTCTCAAGACAAGAAACTTGAATTCTAGTTTTCCGATTATGAGTAACATGTTGCTAGTGAGTCTTAGGGCTACAAATCTAGGAAATTAGTCATGCTATCAACCATCTGTTATAACTCTTTATGCCTAGTATAAACCTGACTGTTTTTTAAGAGGACAATTTATTCAACTACATGAGAACAATGTATGGATTTTGTTGATTTCGTAGCTCTTGTATAGAAGACGCTTGGTGGGGCCTATGCGGAAATTGTGATGGTTGGTGTATGTTTGATAGGTTTATGAGAGGGACGCTTCTTATCCACCCTGAACTAGATGGCGTGAAAGGAAAAGTGAGTTGGGCAAGATAAAAGATCTACTTTGGACAAATGGTGGTTGTTGTCTGTTTTGTGGAATAAAAACGTATGGATAAAATTGATCTAGGGTTATAAAAACGTGGATGGATCAGTTGCAATTTTCACTTCAGGCTTTGGTCTATGAAGCTTTACCCTTGTTGGTACGGTACCTACATCACCTTATTTTTGTTGTTGCAACTCATTATTAGGATTCCTTTGTAGTTTGGTATCTCATAGAAAAATTAATCATCAGTCATTTGGTGAGAACTAAATGTTTGATGATGTGCAAGGTTGTATTGTATACACCAAGATATGTCTCCAAAATATGCAAGTGTCCTTTTGGTAAGGATCCTAAATTGTACATAGTTCCTTTCACAAAAATTAGGTTGGTCAATCATTGCACAAGGTTTGAGTCCCTTCAGTAGAGCTTGTTTCTTTCTACTTGAAATAACATGTATAACTAAAGTGGAAAGGATTCACTAGAGTTTAGAAACCTATGGTTCTTTGGAATACTACTTTGATGCATCATTTATCTATTTCTGGAATGACCCTACTACAGAATTCACAAACTCCAGAAATCAGCAAAAATTTCTAACGGAGGATATAGAAGGATTTTGGCCAACAGAGGATCCTCCGATAGAAATCACCATACTTTTTGCCTATGGAGGATCCTCCGATGTGCTCCATTTTGTTCCACATACAGTGTTCAACACATACAATGCTCTTTGCACAGTAAGTAAACTTTGTCAATTGTCCCCAAAAACAAGTACCTCTTTACTTAGCGACAACCAACATAGTAGAAAAATAGTAAGGACTTCTTATATGCGCAAAGCTAAATATTGAGGACCTAAGATTGTGTCGGGAGATCCCCCGATGACAAATGAAGTGCTAAGTGCTCATAGGCCTCTATTTGCACCTAACTATCATGCTAAATCCACTACTTCACTAGACTTCTAAATAGACAAGTGACTTCCTAAGTAGTAAGTATATTATTTGACGGGGGATCCTCCGATGAAGTATGAAGACTAGTTCATCACTAACTATATTCACTAAGGAGTTCACATATACTAACTAATCAAAGGTCTGGACCTAACATATTGATATCGGAGGATCCTCCGATGACATATGAACTGGTAATTGCTCTAAGGCCTCCTTCTGCACAGATCATGCTAGATCCACTACTTCACAAAACTTCTAAACATTAACGCCATAGTCAGAAGTCTGACAGAGGATCCTTCGATAAAGAATGACGTGCTCGCTCCTCATTACAAACCATTCATTGAAGAAACATAGAACAACTCTTGGGGAAGTTCAAGATTAAGGATCCTACTTGTTGGCTTCATCAAGATTGGCTAAAGCTGCAGTTCTATCTACCTTTGGAATTTTGCGGGTTGTAGGACTCTTCAATTTCGACCACGATGTAAACAGTACACTGCTATAACGCTCCCAACGTGGAGCACTTCGTTTAGGGACCCACGTCGCAGACCAGCAATCCTTATACTTTGCAGCAGGGGTTCGTGCACTGTTCATCGGTTCCCAAAATTGCAGCAAGAAATTCTCGAAGTTTGGATCCGCAACATCTCTGCGTACAGCAGTCAGTGCCCTCCCTAACCAGACAGGGTATACGTCTGGGTCTGAAGGCCTGAGAAGGACCCAAGATCCCTCTTTAACATCTCTCAATGGATTAAATGCATGTTTGGGCCTTTCATTGTATGGTCCACGATATGGTTCAAGGACCTCGTCTTCAGGAGTGGTATCACCTTCTGTACCTACGAGTTGAAAGACTGGGACATTGCCTAAGTTGTGGGTAGGCCAGAAGCCTTCCATTAACCTGGACGGCGCAGTGGACAATGGCTTGTCAAGTTCTCCAAGCAGGACTTTCCAATAATCCACATACGGACCGAATTGCTTTGCAAATCCCTCGCACTTGGTCATTCCGTGCTCCCAAAATTCAATATACTTCTGTAGGCCAGTTTTGATGAATGGCAGTTTCTCGAGCGCTTTCTTCACCTTCTCTTGAGCCTTGTCTTGATTACTGACGGGCAAAGCAACCTCATCACCCCATACGCGCTTGAACGGAACAGGAAGAGGATCACTTGTCGAAAGAAGAAGGCGTCCATTTCCATCTCCTTTCCAAAGGCTCAGGGGAGGCTTGTTACGAGGGCACCAATGATCATCAGTTGCGGACTCTTTATACTTCATCACTGGCCATCCGTCTGAATCCACGTAGAATTTAAAGAGGTGCATTTCCCCAAGGCCTATCAGTCGTGTTGCACCGTCACACAAATACCCAGAAATATAGGATTTAAAATCAGCCACCTCTTGTATAAACTCCGGCATAAACCTCATCTCCTGCGATTCCATGAAGAATTTCATCAAATCTGCTAACACAAATGTGTTCTTACTCTTCAAAGTTTTCGAGAGATGACTGAAGTACGCATCAATAGCCTCGTGCGTGTGTCGAACCAACAAGAATCCAACTTGAATCTCTTTGAACACTCCACGATGTGTAAGCAAGGAGAGGAATGCCATCAAAAATTAGTTCTTGTTATCCTTTGTTGAGTTGTCTAGCTGCAAGAACAAATTCGTGGGCAATGGAATTGGAGTTATCGGAGGATCCTCCGATACAGGGGGCAAAATGTCCAAGCATCTCGATTTCCCTCGAAGCATTGCCTCAAAAAGTGAATTTTCCGGAGGGTAGGGGAAAAGACCCCTCTTCTCTCTAATAGGTTGTCCCTCCAACCTTCGCAGGAGTCTTGTGATGGATGATATCGTGTAATTCAAATTTGCTGGCCAACAGTCCGTCGAGTAGTGCGCATAGGCTCCATCACTATGACCGTGTGTGACCATACCGGTGACGTTGATTCGAAGTTGCCCAAGAGACGCGGTATACTTCGTGGTCACACGCATTCAAGGAATGGCAGTCTTAGCAGTGTCCGTCTTATTGTGAATGATACAAAGAATCTCCGCCTTGTTACGTTTTGACTCTTCTCTCCAAGAATGATAGATTCGAAGGCACGAACTCTGGTGGCTTAAATGAGCTGCCCTCTGCTTCACAAATCCCACGTACTCGGCGCTACCTTTGACGGATTTGTCGATGAATTGTTGAAGCTGGTAGCAAACTGTGCACTTCGCAAACGAACTCCCAACTGGTTTGATGGCTACGTTGTTAAACAATTCCTTCTTAATCCTGTTGACCCCTGATTGGGATACCGCCGGCAAACCATAGCTTAGATTCGTCTGCACACATCACCATCAAAAATAAATATCGTTCTCAGATATATCGGAGGATCCCCCATTGGAATTCAAGTCCAAAGTAATAACAGAGGTTGAAACAAATTTTTACATTGCATTGTATCCTTACCTTTGTGGCCTTCGCTTGAAGTCGTTTCCAGTTGTGGCCAGCCGGAAGGAATTTCAAGGTATCCATTCTGGAATGTCGATTTCCGAACGCTAGTGGGTCATTAAGTCATGTGCGTCTCCTTCAAGGATATCAAGGACGGTCACGCCCACACATCCTTCTCCAAGAAGGCCGTCCTTAAATGGTTCGTCCGGAGAAGCACAATTGATCCTACCAATTGCTAACACAGCGCCATCAGCGCTGCTGCGCTCAATGGCCATCCCAATCCACTACTCCATAGGGATGTAGGGTGCTCTGTTGTTTGCAGCATTAGTAGTCTCGTCATTGGCATCAAGCATCGGATGCTCCCCTATTGGATCCGCGACATCTTCGACAGGCCAGAGTAGTGTCCTATAAACATCTCCCAAAACTGTAAATCCTGTCTGGGATGGAATAACCGGTAGAGTCAATGCTGATAGTTTGATGTCTGTAGGCCTCACTAGAATTAGCGAAGTCATGGTGCGCGCAATATCCACTCCAAGCCAGTGTCCCACTGGAGAGGATTCAATAATGATCCCCTTTCTAACGACTCCAAATCCACAGCAATGTAGGGACACAGTTGCACCGGCTTCAAAAGGGATGCGATGCTCACAAGATCCATGCCTGGTGTCCAAGGGTGTCATTTTGTGGTCCCACCCCGATGCGGAGTCCCTCTGGAAGTAATCCATGTCCGAATAACTGCCCACAGAAAACAACAAGTAAGATATCCAACTGAGAACAGCTCAATTACAGGACACTTGTTCAATCGGAGGATCCTCCGATAGAGTCCACCATCAATGCAGGGCAATAGCTCCATCAGGGGATCCTCCGATGGACGACGCATCCACTTCAAGTCACTAGCACCATCCGAGTATCCTCCGGTACAGCGCGCCTGATTTTAGTGCACTACTTCTATCGGAGGATCCTCCGATAGAAGGCCCTGCAATGCAAGACACGAGCTGTATCGGGGGATCCTCCAATAGAGCGCAACTTAGTTGCAACGCAGTACTTCTATCGGAGGATCCCCCAATAGAGCACGCCTAAATTGCAATGCACTAGTTCTATCGGAGGATCCTCCGATAGAACGCCCTGCAATGCACGACACGAGCTGTATCGGAGGATTCTCCGATAGAGCACCCCTAAATTGCAATGCACTAATTCTATCGGAGGATCCTCCGATAAAAGGCCCTCCAACACACGACACGCGCTCTATCAGAGGATACTCCGATAGAGCGCGACTTAATTGCAACGCAGTACTTCTATCGGTGGATCCTCCGATAGAGCATGCCTAAATTGCGATGCACTAGTTCTATCGGAGGATCCACCGATAGAACGCCCTGCAATGCACGACTCGAGCTCTATCGGAGGATCCTCCGATAGAGGTTCCTCCAATACTAAACACTTGCCCTATCGGAGGATCCTCCGATAGAAGGCACTCACGCTAATTCTTTAGTACAAATAATAAGCCGTAATAAACTTTAATTACGTGTTATTAATAATATCCACCTATAATTAATTTCAAGTACTTGTAATTAACCTTAATTACGTGTATTTAATTAATAATATCCACCTGTATTTAATTTCAAATACTCGTAATAAACTTTAATTACGTGTAATTAATAATATCCAGCTATAATTAACTTTAATTACTCGTAATTAACTTTAATGCCTTGTAATTACCTCTGATTAATACCAAATGAATTTATCCTAAATAATTCTAATCAATATTACTCTGATATAAATAATTGTAACTAACTCTAATACATTGTGATTTACTCCAATTCACTCTAATTCACTGTGATTTACTCCAATTCACATACTAACAACATACTAATTCTAAGTCACCGCAATTTACTCCAATTCACTTTAATTCACTCTAAACCACAGACTGTAATTAATTGAACGAAAGGAAACTTAACACCGTGTAAGGACAGAATACTTACAAGAAATTGATGTCCTCCAAGTGCTCTCCTCCAGACAGTGCTCCCTTCCAATGCTCCAAGAATCGTTCGTCCCCTCCAAGAACCACAGCTTGAAATGAAAGAGAAAAGGATTACAATAGGGAGGATGGAGCATAATGAGGAGGAGGAGGGGGGAAATTTTTGAATGGAGGAGGGAGCCGTTTGGGAGGTAAAATCAAGGCCGGGATCCAAGAATGGGAGGGACGGGATCAAAAAGGACGTAATCATAATAAGCCTAGGTGTCTAAGTACATGGAGTGAAGAGGGTTTTATTGTAACTTAGTGGTGGGAGGACGGTACTACATGGAGTGGGGAGTGATGAGGGTTTTATTCTAACTTAGTGGTGGGAGGAGGGTAGTACAACGAGTTGGGAGTAGTAAGTGGCACTTCAAGATTGAAGTATCATGATAGCGTGAGAACAACTTGAGGACTGAAGTACAATAGGGTTAGGAGAGAGTATCCAAGGATAAAATAGAATCTCTAGGGTTTAAAGAGATTATCTAGGGTTAGAAGAGAATCTGTAGGGCTTGGAGGGAATATCCATAGTACTAAGAGAATCTTAGGGTTAAGAGGGAATATTATGCTACATTTAATCAAATGAATGTTGGACTCGAAGTAGTCCACAAATAACATATGGAGCGCCCCCTCCATAGCTTTGTAAACAAAATAAAAACCCAATTGGACATGTAAATCGGGGGATTTCCCAATACCAAAAATATACTCAAATCCTCCAACTAAGGTTTAGGATTTCGGTATATATGTATACCATTAGTAGCACTTATTAATTGTCTTCTAAAAGTTTATATATATATATATATATTATTAATTTTTTACCAAAAGTTAACATATAATTATAGACCGTCAAAAACGACTCTCGTATTTAGTTGTATTAACCCCTAAAGGTCCTCACCTCTTTCGTAAAAGTCAAAGCACTATAGTTTGCATACTTTAAATATCACATTGTATGATTTATAATTTTTCATAGATAGTCATCAACATTATGAAGGTATGAAAAAAATTTCAACATGATTGGAAAATAGTTTGAATATTTACAAATTTTATCATGAAAATAAGGTAAAAATTCAAAATAAATATACTTTTGTCAAATTTAATATAAAAAATTATATTTAATGTAGATAAAAGTAATATTTACAAGGAATAAAAAACTGAAAGTGAAAATTAAAAGAGACCTATGATTGGATCATTTTTAGAAAGCCCTTGGTATTTTGAACACTCAAAATTCAAATTTCTCAACGGTAAAAAAAATTCAAATAAAGTCTATTCTCCAATCCCAATGGTCAAAAGATGTAGATTAACTTAACTTAAACATCTAATGAAACACCGACTACAATAAAACTAAAAACACTTGATTTTTGGGGCGTTTGACCAAAAATCAAGCATAATATGGTTGATTGGGCACTTAGGGGTTAAACTATACAACTATAAATTCACTATACGATTATTATATATATAGTTCAAATTGATGTGTCCACTATGTGCTTGGATATAACTGCGTAAAAACTTTATAATAGAAGAACTTTTTATGTATAAACAATTATAATTATACTATTATTTTAATAGTTTATATACCTATAATTAGTTCACAGAGTGTACTCATTTGTGAATTATTTTGTAATAGATAGTGCTAAAACATATATATCAGACAGTTAAAACACAGTCAGTGTTGTATATATTTGTATTATATATATTTATGTTTATATTTTTATATTGAAAGTTTATATGTTCAAATACGAATGAACTTATAATATTTCATAATGATATAATCAAATCAGTAAACTATTTATATGAAATTTTACTTATATATATTTTAGCACTTACTAACTATTCATAATTCTTAATATATAGTGTTTGAATAATGATTCTAATATTTAAGAGTATCAAACTATATATAAAGTCAAGGTTACTCTCGAGAAATATATGTTTATAGAATCATTCATAATTATATAATTGTATAATACAATTGCTATATAGTAATATAATATATATATATTTACTATATATTTTCCATATACTTAGTTATATGTGTAATATATATTGATTATATAGTAACTAATTGAATTTATGTGCAGTAAACTAAATAAGAATATATATAATCATGTTTAGATGGATTCTAGCACCTAAGTATAAAATTAATTATAGTACTATATTAATTAATTAATATAATAAAACTTATTTATTTATTTACCTATATACACTAAACTATAGATCGTTCATATTTATACATGATTGTTTCATATGTATTAACCGTGCATATTAACTTTATTTCATATATAGATCATATGTATTAACTGTATATATTACTTATATATATGCAATATAGTTAATATGATTGTATAATTATACAATTGTGAATTAATAATAGTTCATATACAAATACATATATTATATATAAATTCTATATATTATTGGTACAAAATATATTTCAAATTAACGTGTTAAATGTATATAAGTATTAATTGTATAACATATATGATTGCATATTAACTGTACAAAAATGTATTCCATAATTATATAAATGTATATGTATATATTTATATAGGAGATTGCATAGTAATCTTAAGTTCTTTTATCTATTAATAGTTCTTATATATAAATAATTATAATAAACTATAAATTTATAATTAGTTGGAGTTCCTATGTGCATATACTTGTGAACTTATAAAAGTTCTTATAAAATTAATTACATCAAAAAAGTGTATATATGTATACATTTATATGTATATATTTGTATCTGTATGTTTTAGCACGTATTAACCCCTAAACGTCCCATATTAGGGATAGTATATACATTGTCGTAAAATCGAGATTTGCTATCAACGAGAAACTGTAAATTGGAATCTCAATAGCTCGCTAGAATCGTAGTGATTTAAATTTCAGCTTATGATTTAAACTGAAACCCATAAAGGTTAGTGTGGATTCAAAATACAACGTATCCTATTGGTTGCAAAGACACGTTCAGACGTTTAGGGGTTAACTACTATTAGTTTATATATATATAATGACTAATGATTATACATAGATATACATAATTATATATACCTATATAATTATACAATAAATATATACATACATACATATTAAATGAATATATATTAAATATATACATAAATATATAAGTTTATACATAAGTATATACATAAATATATAAATATATACATATATATATATATGCATATACATATACATACATACATATATATAACATAATTGTATAATAGTTATATATATATATATATGCATACACAACTGATTGTATAATAGTTGTATATATATATCAAATACATGTCATATATATGTGATATATACATAGTGATATCATATAATTATATGTAATATATATGCATATACATCTATATATATACATGTATATATAATTATTTTACTATTAATATATATACAACTATTATACAATTAGGTTATATATATGTACATACATATAAACATGTATATGTATGTATGTATGTATGTATATGTATATGCATATAAATATATTATATATATACAATTATATTATATTATACAATTATGTATATTAGGGTATATTTATTATTATGTATATATATGTTACATATGTATATATAATTATGGGTATACATATACATATATTATGAATATATATATATACTAGCAAATGGAGTGTTGCAATGCAACACAAAACTAAATAAACATAATAAGAAACATGGACTCCAGTGCAAAGAATATTGATCGAAAAAAATTGAAAAATTTGAGTATAGATTAAAGTAGTTTACAAAACAGGCAAATGAATGAAAATGGATGAAAATGATACATACTGAGATGTTGAATGTTATTCAATGGATGAAAGACTTAGAGGAAAACGTGACAGATTTCGTGACAAGGGTCATAACACTGTGTATTTAATATAATACTAGATATACAACTATATATACGTATATATGTATGTATATCGGGATAGAAAAATATATAGTTACCTATATATATAGTTATATACAAATGTATCATACATAATTATATGTACAATTGTATATATCTCTTATATTAAATGCAGAGAGTCACAACCCATA
This sequence comes from Pohlia nutans, assembly GCA_022496805.1. Lineage (NCBI taxonomy): Eukaryota > Viridiplantae > Streptophyta > Bryopsida > Bryales > Mniaceae > Pohlia > Pohlia nutans. The sequence goes on along the minus strand of CM040106.1, from coordinate 1,773,653 downwards.
TGTCACGAAACTCGTCACGTTTTCATCCAAGTCTTCCATCCATCCCTTATCATCCAATATCTCATCTATTTTTACTCTATTTTATATCATTTCATCCATTATTATCCATTTTCCTGTTTTGTAAGACTACTTTCATCTATACTGAATTTTTTTCAATTTCTTTCGATCAATCTTTGCAATGGAGTCCATGTTTCTTGATCATGTTTCTTTAGTTTAATTTATGTTGCATTTCAACACAAGATTTGCTAGTACGTATATATATATATATGTATATATTATATATACATACATATACATATATATATATATATACAATTATATATGTATATATATATATATATACACACACATTTATATTAATTGTATAATTGTATATATTAATTGTATAATTGTATATATTAATTGTATCGTATGAAACATATATATATACAAATATATATTATACAATTGTAATTTATCCAGATAATTATATACTATAATTGCATTGTATAACCTAAATGTTTATTATTTATAATAAATAATAATATAACCTAATTGTATTGTATATATAATTATGTATAATAAAATTATTTTAAATTATACATATATATATATAATTATACATATATATATATATACATATATATACATATATATACATATATATACATATATATACATATATATACATATATATACATATATATACATATATATACATATATATACATATATATACATATATATACATATATATACATATATATATGTAGTAAATTTGTATATATGTTAAAAATCGTATATATATATATATATTAAACCACGTATATATACGTACATTTATATTGACTAACTAGATTTAGTCCCAGGGAAGTCACGGTCAAAAATTTAATTGACTATGAGAACAAATATAGGGTGTCTTTTATTCACATTCGAGATAAAAATTATAAATTTATAGGAGCAATTTACGGTCGTGTTTTAAACCCAATTGAAGAATATTATAAGAATATTCCTAGAATATATCCCAAGTACACTGTAACATAGTAGAATATTCCATTTATTTCATAGCCCTCTATTTAACTCGGGGGGGTGCACTCTACGTTATGTTTGAGAATTACGAGCGTTCATAACCCCTTCTAAAAACCCCCTTGTGTTCAAGAGGTTATATGTCTAAATACCTTTGTATACAAATGTATTCTATTTTAAATATATGTTTAGTGTAAGTATACCGTAGTTTACTAGTAGGTTCGGCAACTTGCTGCCTAATATTTAATTAAAGTTCAAAAAGTAGGTTCGGCACCTAAAAATAGTATATTAATACTTTCGGCAGTTTTCTCTTTAAATTTTTTAAAATTCGGCATAATTTTTTTTTATAAATTCTCTTTAAATTTTTATCATGTACAACTCTCTTGCATTGGTTGACAAGTAAAATGTAAGTGAAGAGTGGAGAATGCTCTGTGCTTTATGCAAGTGGAGTGGAGTTGTATCCAACAATGCATATGGGATATGTAAACTTTGAGATGAAGCACCTCATTTTTATAACACGCATAACTTTTGCATAGAGTCTTCAAATGACATAAAGTTTGTTGGAGGTGAAAGATTACTTGATTTCTGAACTTTTCTTAGACCAACAAAATTCCAAAAAAGTTGATCTTCTATGCACAAATGAGCTCCAAAAAACTGTTAGGAACGCATTTTAATTTTTTTAACCTTTACACGGCTGCAATGTTTTGTCCATATCTTTGCATAAAGACTTATTTTGACACAAAACTTGTTGGAGGTGGAAGAAGACTTGATTTCTCAACTTTTGTTAGTTGGACAAAATTCTATAAAACTTCATCTTCTATGTTCAATTGGACTCCAAAAATCTGTGTAGGACACATTTAAAAAGTTAGAGTCTTACTACTTCTTAACCCATATTCTTTGTGGACGGATGTAAATGAACTTGATTACAAGAGCAACACCTTCTCTCCACTAAAATTCACACATGCTTCCATACTAGGTAAAAATCTAGTGGAAAGTAACAATTTCTTACTATTTGGCAATTTTGAATTTGTATTTGTATTATATTCGGCAAAAAATGCCAATAATATTCCAAAGTTTTAGGCATCTATTTTAAGAATTATTTTATGCCGAACCTGCTAGTAAACTACGGTATGTGAATATTTGTGTGTTTAGTGTAAGTATATTGTAATTATGATGTAAATGTATTGAATGTTTTAATTATATAACTGTACATTGTATAAGTATATGATATAATTATATACGATTTAGTTAATTTATACAATTATGTAACTATATGTTATTACCATAATTATGCCGAGGGTATCCGAAATTTTTGTGGCACATTTCATATTGTGGTGATTCACACAAAATTTCTAAAGTTGGACGTTCAATAGTGCTCTTGAAAGTTGAAAAGATCATTCTAATTCATAAGATTTAGCAACAAAACAAATATTCTACAATAATTCCTACATTTAATTATGGTGTATTTATTTACATTTCGACCCATCACAACACGTATGAATAAATGAATAATTAGTTTATTTGTAATCATATTATTTGTTGTGAAAGTTTGAATTTTGAATTTCAAATATTATACTTGGTGATAACAATCAATAATTATAAATTTGACCATATGGAAAGAATCTAAAAAACATCATGTGCACATTGTATAATTCATACATCAAGTTCAATATATCCTGCTGACTGCATTTTGTAATGAAGCTTAGCGGTACTCTAATTTAGGAATTTAGATGAGGACCTATACTTAGGAGTTAATAACTATTACTATTCATTACATGAAAGAATTGAATGATACTCTCTAGTAAATTAACTAATAAGGTGAGAGAAGTTATGCATCTCGGTAGTGTTTCTTCTGCCGTCGGGAAGATAATTCTGAACATTGAGGGGTGTGTGGAGTTTGCGTTACGTTTGGACCTACGACATGAAAGTGCTGGAATCGGAAGGGATTTTGTTGCTGTTTATAAAATTAATTAAATCATAAGCAAAGCATACAAAAAGTTATTACCAGGATGTACAAATTAAAGGAACGCACGGGAATAGATTGAGTACAAGACGGTACAAAAATATGGAAACGCGGGTGTGATTTGGAAAAATGGCACATGGATACACTAGTATGAACTAGCAATATTCTAATTTATACGTATGAATATCAATTAGAATAAAAAATTTAGTCAAAAATTAGAGTATTATATTCCAAACTAGGCAAGGTTCACAGTTTCGCACTTAATATTATTAACTGATGGTTTAATAGGGTTTAGGGTTTAGGGGTTTAGGGTTTAGGGGTTTAGGGTTTAGGGGTTTAGGGGTTTTAGGGTTTTGGGTTTAGGGTTTAGGCATCTATTTTTAAAATTTTTAAAGCGGACCTACCTTGCGGTTTAGTAAATTAGTACATGAAGAAGGATTAATTAGAAAAATAAAATCACTATAAATATAAATAGGGTCATTGTATATTTGTATGTGAATTATAAAAAATCGTAACAAATCAGTGACAAGAATCTACTAATTACTTTGAGAATCTACAAATCATGCAAATATATGAGTGGCTATGCATGAATGAATAATCATGATGACTTCCACTTGAGTTCCCTGCATGTCACCTCTAGTCAAGTCACTTGGCGGCGCATTGATCGTACCCATTGCAACCCGTCTCCCTCAACGGGTCGGGTCCACTCGCCTCTCCCGATGGATCCAGTTGAGGGGGGTGGTCGTGGATCTTTTTTCCAAGTCTCATTTGCGCGCGCCTGGCTTCTGCTGCTCTCTTTCGCTACTCTTTTTGGCCTTGAGTTCTGCTGCTCTCTTCGTTTGCGCCTTGAGTTTTGCTCTCAGACAGTCTAACTTTTGTTTGCATCGTTTGCGCGGTTTCCGTTTGCGCTCTTTCCGTTTGCGCGGTTTTTGCGTGCGAGTTTTAAGCGCTTTCTGCGTGACTGCGTGTTTTCACTGCTCTCTTCCGCCTTCCGCTGCTCTTTTCCGTCTGCGCCTTAATTTTTGTATGTGTTAAGCGTGCGTGTGTTGCGTTTGCGCCTTCCTCGGCATTTGCGCGTTCCCTGTGCATGCGCTGCTCGGCCGCTGCACCAATTATTGCGCTTCTGAAGCTTTGGTACATTCTGAAAACCCACTACGCTCTTATGCTAGCTACTTGCACAAGTACTGTTAGTTTTGTGCGCGTAATTCTCCTGAGTGGCTGTTTGTTCGATTGGTAATTAGCTATGGGGAGAGCTGCATGCTGGGAAATAAATCTCAAATGAATGCGTAGTACTCTCTCATCGTGAATAGTACTTGCATTTTTTAACAAGTCTGGACCTAAATTTCTTACTAGCTTAGTTAACTTTCTTATAATCAATCTTGTGTAATGGAGATTCAAGGTTGAGTACTCAATCTCTGCTGTTGCGCTCTATCGTTACTAGGGTTTATCTATATTATTTATAAGAACGTTTAGTTTTGCTATAATAAAGTCTTCTGTACTAGACGCGTCTTCTTTGTTGGGTTTGTTACAATGTATGTTAAGCATTGTTATGATGCACTCCAGATAATTCTTTATTGAATGTGAATCAGGTTCTGAATATTCACTAAATCTTTTGGATCCAAATGAATGCTGAATGCAAGTCTTCATCTGCACAAGAGATGGAAACGCCTAGTACTGACGCAGCCGCGGAGGAGACAACGTCGCAACGGCCGGGATAGTGAGTAATCTAATCCTTGCAGACTGAAATTAGCTCTCACTAAACCTAATTAACGCTAATTAAACCTAAACAACACTAATTAGAAGACAATATGTACTAGTGAATACGGTTTAGGGTTTAGGGTTTAGGGTTTAGAGAATGCGGTATGAGGTTCAGGGTCTAGTCTTTGCGGTTGTAGGGTTTAAGGTTTCATGGAGATCTCTCCTATCAAAGAATCCCCCGATAGAGATGTTAGATGTGTGCAGCAGTTTAGGGTTTGCTAAGTAGACAGGGCGTGTTCTAACGGGGGATCCCCCGATAGGATGGATTGCCATAGGTGTTGGGGGGATCGTTCCTATCGGAGTATCCCCCGTTAGACAAGGTAGATGTATGCAGCGAATGCGCTCCTGTCACCTTTGAGTGGGTTTCGCGTCTTCTATTGGGGGATCCTCCGATAGGACCAATTCCCACTATTTGTTGTGGGGATTTTTCCTATCGGGGGATCCCTCGATAGAGGTGTTAGATGTCTGCTGCGAATGCGTTTACTAAGTAGACAGGCCGTGTTCTAACGGGGGATCCCCCGATAAGATGGATTGGCATACGTGCTGGGGGGATTGTTCCTAACTATCGGAGGATCCCCCGTTAGAGAGGGTAGATGTATGCAGCGAATGCGCTCTTGTCACCTTTAAGTAGGTAGCGCGTCTTCTATCAGGGGATCCTCTGATAGGACCAATTCCCACTATTTGTTGTCGGGGTTTTTCCTATCGGGAGATCCCTCGATAGAGATGTTAGATGTCTGCAGCGAACGCGTTTGCTATGCAGACAAGGCGTTTTCTAACGGGGGATCCCCCGATAGGGTTTAGGGTGGTATACGTGCTGGGGGGATTGCTCCTATCGGAGGATCCCCCGTTAGATAGATCAGAAGTGTGTAGCTTGATTGTTATCCATCACGGAGCCTGACCTGTCGATCCTCTTAGATGTTCCAGGGAGCCAGCTGTTCAACGATCGGATCGCCCAATTGGCAAGAGCCCAGTGCAATTGGACTATCTTGTGAGCAATTGGTGTCCGCGATACAACTGCCATGTTAGGTCATCTGCAGAATATGAGAACAAACCTGTTCTTGAAATTTTTGAATACGATGACGCGTTGAACTGGGGAGTTCATTGGGACGAATTGGAAGGCAAGCATCCGAACATCTGCCTTGTTGCTAAATATTTGGACAGTGATGCGCTTGTTACAATGACCCCAAGCAATGGGAACGACGTCTTGGAAATGGAGGTTGTGGATCCGTCAAAGGTCCTTCTTCTTGTGAAAGAGGGCTCAGGCGATGTGGCTCTCACATACGGTCTTCTGAAGCCATCAAAGACATTGTCTAGACGATTGTGCAAGGATGTTGACGACAAGGGGTTCGTGCTTTTGAAGTCGGAGCCTGACGCTTCTACTGTGCATAGGATGTGGATGACTCTGAGTAAGCACAGGGCTGGTATTGATGACCAGCTCGAGAGGCTGGTGCGGGTTAGTGCTCCAACACCCAAGACGCCCCCAAAGAAAAGGAAGGCAAGAGCCGTGAAGGGTGCACCATTAGATGTCGTCGAGTCGGGAGAGGAGCCTGATAAGAAGAAGAGGCGGAAATCTGAAGGACCTCTGATGTTGGGTGATGCTGTACACCTTAAATCGACAAATCAAGAATCACTGAGCACGGAGAAACAGCTGGCTATCAGAAGGCTGTAAGAGGCAGAGTTCAACCCCGTGTACATTTTTGGTGGAATTCCTTTCCAATCAGATCCCGACTCCGGTAAAGAGATGCTAGTAGACATCGCTAAACTGTACAGGGCACCTCCGGGGAAAATTGTATATAGATCACATGTGGAAGAGAGGGTGGAGGCATTACTAGCACAGAAGCGGCTTATACCGTCATTCCAGATGGGGAGGCAACACCTGTATTTGCTACCATTGAAAGGGAGGCCCATGAACATGGAGGGGAAGAGAGAGGATTATCCACCGGCCACCTTTTTTGAGTAGACTCCACTGAGGAACGAGATCAGGGCGGAGACATGTTTCTACATAATTGGAGGGCAGCATTATGTGGAAGCTCACAGGCGACTCATAGCGGAGGGTTGTCTATCGAAGCCTGATGCGGAAGCAGCTGCCTAATTCAAGTTTACCCTTGTTTGGGCACCGCCGTCGAAGCACAACACCTTGATGCATTTGTCGAGGGTGCTGAATCAGGATATCGCCGGGAACCGCATAGAATCGACATATCTTGGCCAGCTAGGCACCGCCCGCAGAAAATGGAAGGATATGGGCTCGCCACAGCCGGCATTGCACGGGCATAAACATACAAGAGAGTACCTGGTATGATTCGGATCCCGGTTGTCATTGAATAGTTGCAGTCAACAGTTGTAGTAGTCATGTGTGAATATCGATTGTGTCGAAGGATCCTCCGATAGGGAGCGCGTGCTCATTTTTTAAGTTTGTATTTTACAGAACCTTTGAAAGTTGACTAACGAGGATGATACTCTTGCAGAATTTTGTCGATGCGTTGGTGTTGATAATGAAAGTGAAAAAAATAGGCGAGACCGCCGATGCTCCTAAGATCCCCTTGCTACACGCAAACGACCAGGCTTTTTAAGTATGGGTGCATATTCAGGACGATTGATTGGAGGGCCATCTTCCGGATTTTTTTGGCAAATACCCTCCGCTTAAGACAAGTATTGGGGAGGAGACGCCGAATGCAGCCTCAGGTGATCATGCCGTCGTACGTTCATCTAAGAAGGCTGGTCCCCTTATGCAATCTGATTTTCAGCCGCTTTACGGATTGAGGGATTCCGAAATACTTGACCTTGCAGCGAGGGTAAAGTCCAAACATATCTCTTTAAATTCTTCTAAGTCTAAGAGCCAGACGCCTGCGATAGACAGCTTAAAGGATGCAGCGAGTCTCGTGAAGGAGATCCGATTGATCAAGAATAAACTAATGTATTGGAAAGGCAATCATCCTCTCCCATGCAAGGAGCAATCTTACGTCCCATATACGGGTGTTGAGTAAGACGCTCTTACTCAACAGCTCCATATCACGAAAGCGGATTTTAGTTTATGGCATAGCAGAGTCAGTAAAACTGACGCTGGAAAGACCTTTTTCGAAAAGCGAGGACGAAACCTTAACAAGTCCACTAACCCAAAGGATTGCCCGCAACTCCTGCACTCTCTTTGGGATGCTAAAGAAAGTAATACAGCAAATGTGGAGACGAGTCAGCGTAGTGCAGATGCCTTGTCTGAGAACTACTTCTACAAAGTTTTGGGAAGGGGCACAAGAACCATTGGCGATGTCCTCTATGATGTGGACGTAAAAGCATGGAGAGGGCAGGAGCGAAAAGTTGTTCTAGTCTATCCCATCATTGACAGAGAGCGCCAGATGCCTATCAATGTGGAACCTGCGTATTTCACCATGCTGCTTAGGTCCATGGAAAGCGGAGAGGGCGATTCTCGAATGGCCCATATCCCAGGAATTTTCATCGTGGCCGAGCAGGGATTCCTATTTATCCACGAATACTTGAAATCGCTAGCACAGAATCGGAAGTTACTTGTGTGGGACGTTGTATCCGTCATCTACCTGTGTGCAGCCAACGACAAATTATGCGATACTGTTATGCACAAGACGACGCCACTATATATAATGTTCTTGTTTGGGCAAGAGAGTGATCAGACATAATGGGCAAGATTTAGGCACTACTTTGGTGACGCCGAGGACTTCCCAAATTCACCCCGTCAGTTCCTTGATGCACAGAAGGCCGATTTGAACATAGAGACCATAGCGCTCGCTTTGGGATTTGTCTTCAATGATACAAGAGTCCTCGTAAACATTGACGGAGGTCCCACATTCACACATCTTGGGTTGGTACGTTTGATCCCCCTCTTATCCGTCCAGTTTTGTTATAGATGAATTCGCTCATTTGATCAGATGGTGCCCATTTGTTTCAATTCAGTTCTCACTCACTATGGAGTCATTGTGACGAGTTGATCCTATCAAAGGATCCCCCGATAGGATGTTGCTATCGGAGGATCCCCCGATAGGATGTTGTTATCGGAGGATCCCCCGATAGGATGTCCCCATGCCTTCTTTGATTTTTACTATGACATTATTTGACTGGTTCATTGCCTGTGACAGACTCGGGGATCCAAAGTGCTGGAGGTGGTGGGAGATGAAGGACTAGTTCAATCAGCCAAGAAGACTGCTGAGCTCATATGGGCTAGCTGAGACGTCGACAATGTTCCTGATGATACGAACGAACCAGATAGCAGCGATTCGGATACGGATGAGGATATAGGAGAGCTGGACGCAATAGTGGGGTCATCCGCTCAAGTTTCAGCAAAGAATACTTTGTCCTTTGCTGGAGTTGTTTACGGTCCCCCTAAACAGCTCAAGAAGCAGAAGGTTATCCCTGTTCTTCAGCTGAAGAAGAGCTTCAGAACGTGCCTGGTTCTTCAATTCAACGTGATGTTGGGGCCGCTGAGAAGCCTTCAACGAAAGAGATGCCAGCAGCTGTTCCCCAGATGGATTCTGCTAAGGAGAGCACAAAGAAGTCGACAGATGGTCCTCCGTCTGGGGCTGAAGGAGTGCGTGGAGTTCAGCAGAAAGCAAGAGCGAATCATGTGAGTGGGGCGGATTTTGGGACCAAAGCTGACGCACCGCGTGAAAAAAGAAGAAGTCGAACCCTGAGACTGAGGCTCAAGCTCCTGTGGTTGAGCTTGAGACTAACAAGAAGAAGAACTCAAACCCTAGGGCTGAGGCTCAAGCTCCTGAGGCTGAGACTGGGACTAAGACGAAGAAGAAGTCGAACCCTGGGACTGAGGCTCAGGCTCATGTGGCTGGGCCCGAGACTAAGAAGAAGAAGACAAAGTCGAACCCTGGGACTGAGGCTCAGGCTCCTGTGGCTAGGCCTGAGACTAAGAAGAAGAAGAAGCGGAAGTCGACAAGGGATGAGACTCCAGATGTCGAGTTGATTGATCTTGATGCCATACCGCCGATCGGCTGCGAAGATGAGGTTGAGGGTGATGTCGAGGGAGCTGACACAGGAAGAGATCATCACATCATGGGTGGGGGTGAGGGTGATGACATATTAAGGGGACATCGTAGCTCACTTGATACCGATCCTGCATTCGCTGCGGAGATTGCCGAAATTGATATGCAACTAGACGAGGGGCCCAATGTATGTGTCAGCAATGGTGGGCCGGATGAGCGTGGGCAAGATGAGGGTGGGCAGAATGTGGCTGCGCAGGTTGGGGGTGCGCAGGATGAGCGTGAGCAGGATGAGGGTGCGCAGGTTGGAGGTGCGCAGGATGAGGACCTCGAGGCAGACCCAAACGAAGGGCAGGATGAGGGTGCGCAAGTTGGGGGTGCGCAGGATGAGGAGCTCGAGGCAGACCCAAACGAAGGGCAGGATGAGGGTGGGCAGGGTGGGGGTGGGCAGGATGGGGGTGTGCAAGGTGGGGGTGTGCAAGCTGAGGGTGTGCAAGATGAGCGTGAACAGGATGAGGCTGCGCAGGTTGGTGGTACGCAGGATGAAGACCTCAAGGCAGACCCAAACGAGGGGCAAACTGAATGTCAGGATCCGATGGGCACAAGACAGGACAAGGAGGGTGGCGTGAGCTCTATCGGAGGATCCTCTGATGGTGGCATGGGCACAAAGGATTACACGGGTCCTGGTCATGATTATGACGGCAAGGTAGGTCATAACTAGCGGTTACCCGATACATTTAGGCGTGACTTGTAAATTGCGGATGGACAGGTTTGTTGTGTGACATTTGTAAGATTCACATGCATGTTTTCCCCATCATGCAGGCGTCCAATATTGATATGTAGGCAGCATGTAGGGTGGTTGCAAGCTACGGTCACCCAAACGTTTTGTCGCTGTCTACAAATTCGTGCACTTACCCAATCTTTGGAAAATCATCAATAAATATTGGAATGGAATCTTGTGACGAAACAAAGTACATTGTTTCTAGAATTCTAAAGTTAAGATGTCTACTACAATAAAGTTTGCAATTTTTTTATCTTTCTATCCAAATTAAGCATTTCTACTTATATTTGGTAGCGTGTCGCATGTCAAAAGTGCACCTATTTTATGGGAAATGCTAGAAGGGGGTCAAATTTGAACTTCAAAAATTTATAGCAACATACCACAAGTGTGTACAAAGCTAACATATTTTTTTTTTTTTGGTATTACGCTTTTTTATTTTTTGATTAATTGTTTTGTGATGTTTTTGTTTTTTAAGATTTTCGTGCAGTTAAAACTTTTTTTTGGATTTTTCTTTTTTGAAATGAAAGAATGGTCCAATTTCAGAGGTGGAATAGGAAATGAATTTTTCATAAAACCTAGCTAAGGATGTTATGTAAAAAAGGCTCTAATTACCCCTGCTCGGTAAAAAACAGAAAAGGCTATTTAGTGATGCTCAAAGTCTTGAAATTAACTTAACAATTGCTAAAGCAAAAGTATTAGCATAAACCCTTTTTGGGATGGTGAAATTTTTTATCTAATTGAAAGTTGAGAGGTGCGCATTACTACGCTAGTACACGAGCTGCACGGCCTTTAGCTACACAAGCTGCACTCTCCACTTAGTAGACCGTAGCTTGCAATCACCCTGTACAGTAAATGAATCTTTCAAACACTTCAGTGTAAATATTGCATGTAAATTACTTAGTTTACTTGCGAACAAGATAAGAGAATTCTAATAATTCTGTCATTGTCTTCCTTAAGTAAACGCTTAATATTGCACTGACGAAAGCATACTCTAGGATGCAGTTAATGTGTTCTATCGGGGGATCCCCCGATAATATGCGATGCCTAATGCTTTGGATGATATCTTGAATCCTCTAGTTTGTGGTCCGTTCACGGGAGAGAAGTATCTAACAACCAGTATGTCTCCAAGGATCCACGGTTCCTCCGATCAGTGGATTATTTCCCGGTGTCAAAGAGGGGTAACATCCCATTTATAAATCCAAGGTGGACTCCTCAATTGACCGATGAATGTTCCTACTCGCAGATGTAGGGATCAGGGTTTATGGAGCAGTAGCCTGAGTATCTGAATGAGGCCTATGATGATCTTAGGAACAGGCAGAATGCAGCTGGCATATTAGCCAGTGTAAGGAAGGCGCGCCCATCACTTCTTGACTTCAATTCTGTTGGACCTACTGTAGTCCAACGTGGTAGAAGTGTGGTGATTCGAGTGTTCCGGACCGGGGGTGGCAACAGGGTTATGAAGACTGCGCAATTTGTGGCATGTGCAACACCCCAATCACAGGAACCACTAGAGTGCGTCAGTCTCTCTGGTGGATATGAGTTTCCTCGTGACGATGCAGAGGAGTCCAACGTAAGCGAGGTGATGACGGCATTGGCAGCTCTTACGCGAGATGTTGTCCCCACTCCACAGGTTCACTTATCGACACAGGCTTCACCAAGTCAAGCTGTGCAAGTCGGTGTCCCAAACTACGGTGAAGACATGGAGGCCATTATTGAGGATGCGGCTACTAATCTCCATGCATTGAGTCCAAAAAAAGGTACTAGTCAATAGTGTTATAGTGGGTAGTGACTAGTGAGCCAATCTGTACCCAAACTGTTGATGTGGTTTGAAGACATTATTGACAGTTCATATGACTGTTTAATTTTAAGAAATTCATCGGACGTAGTCATTCTCTTTCTTTATGACTAACACGGAATGTCTCATCGTATGTGAGTCCATCTGTTCAATGAATATACGGAACCCATTGTACAATGCTCTATCGGGGGATCTCCTGATACGGAATTTTTACTCTACAAGCCATCCACGTAGTTTGCGGGATGGGTCCCATAATTACCTAGCGTAGTCCTAACTCATGTGCACTGATTTTTCGCAGTGATGGCGAAGACGGCTGTTCCTAATACGCGGACATTGCGGAGTCAAAAGGTACATCCTAAGTACTCAATTGTGTTTGATTTGAATGGCCTATTAGTTCACAGGGTTAGGAGAGAGGAAACCGAATACAGGCCTGGCTATGTAGAGTCCCATGGGGGAAGACAACACGTTACTCCCATCACGTCTTCAATTGGATTGCATCTTAGGTTGGACATACATTACAATCACTGCTCATTGTCTTCGTTCCGGGTAATTTCTAGCCTTATAGTTCATGTGTTGGTTGATGTGATATGGGTCATGGGTCCCTATCAAAGGATCCCCCGTTAGGGAATACAACACCTTACTTCAATCACGTCCTCATTGGGATAGCATCTTAGATTGGACATACATTACAGTCACTGCTCATTGTCTTTGTTCCGAGTAATTTCTAGCCTTATAGTTTATGTGTTGGTTGGTGTGATATGGGTCATTGGTCCCTATCGGAGGATCCCCCGTTAGGAAATACAGCACATTACTTCAATCACGTCCTCATTAGGATAGCATTTTAGGTTGAACATACATTACAATCATTGTTCATAGACACCCTCATCCAGGATACGCCCTTCTAGGAAATCAATGATAACTACTCATGACAGATTTGATTGTTTGTAGCCTTGTACGTGAATGATTTGTATTTAGATGTAATGTGGGTCGTTGGTTCCTTTCGGGGGATCCCCCGTCAGCATTCTATGGGGAAAGACAACACATTATTTAGCCCAAACACATTCATTGGCGAATGGAAAGCATTTTAGATTGTTACCGATGTTACTGAACATCACAGATTCACAATATCCGTGCATAAACTTCCTTCCTAGATACTCCTTTAATTATATGTTTACGACACATTTCTTACTTTGTAGCTTTTTTCTTTATTTGTTGTTGGATGTGTTTATTGGTTCCTATCGGAGGATCCCCCGTTGATGTGTGAAGTGTTGTTTTTCATTATGCAGCACTTGGTGGGAAAGCTCAAGGACAATGCGGTGGATGAGGTCAAGGAGGATGTGGGCACTAACGTGAAGATAGTGATCGTTCTATCAGTGAATGCATTGCTATGTTATGAGGAATACGAGAAGTTCACGCCACCCCCTTTTAATCCGAACAACATTAAAGTTTGACCTGGGCTAATACAATTCTTTCGTCTTTTGTTTCAATACTTCCATGTTGTAATTTGGTCTTGCATGCTTCCAATCCGTCTAAGAAAGGTCATGCAATATATCCTACTTGAAGACATGAGGAGGCAATTGTTATTTGTAAACGGAAAGAACAAGTGTGGGCAACCGGGGAGCTATCCATATTGCTTTAAGAAGCTCAAAGATCTCCTACGCCAACAAAATGCAAAGGAGTACTGTTTACCAGATAAAGTTCTCATGGTAGACGATTGTAGGCATAGGAATGTATATAATGGTGACTTCGCATGTTACTTTCCTATTTCATGGATGGGGGAGAGATCGCTACCCAATCCACGTAATGTTATCCCCAATATCTGCACTGCATTACTTCCTTTCATCTTTGGCCTTCGAAGATATAGCTCAGTGAGAAGATTTCTTGAGGAGAATGAGTTCGATGGAAAATTCAAGCGGAAGTTCTTACAACCGTGGTACATTAAGCAAGTTTGCATTAGGTCTGATCATTTAGTTGGACTCCTTGTACATGATGTGAAGAATGGTTGATGCAGCCTTGAGTGCAGCGTTGTACATTGTATGATTCATTCTGTGTAATAAAAGATTGTTCCATATATTTTATCTACCTCCAAGCTACTTCTATCGGAGGATCCCCCAATAAGATGGTGCCTGAGTGTAAGTTTGAATTGAATTCTTCCTCAGTTTAGTTTTAGCTCAGTAGTCAGAGTAACTCCTTGAAGAATCAAATTGCACATGATAGATTGAATGTGGATTCGATTGGAAGCCTCATCACTTATTTGTACTGGCTGTACTTGATGTTTTGATTAGTTGGCTTAGCCTGTATCGTCAGAGCACGAGGTAATCATGTTCTAGGAGATGCCTCTGGTAGATGGCGTTCTATCGGGGGATCCCCTGTTGATTTCAGCTTACAGGGGTCCTGATTCTCCCAAAGTACTCTCTCATCCAAGTTCTCCCGTCATGGAAGGCGTTCTATTGGGGGATCTCCTGTTGATTTCAGCTTACAGGGGTCCCGACTCTGCCGAAGTTCGAAATCATCCAAGTTCTCCCATCAAGGAAGGCGTTCTATCGGGGGATCTCCTGTTGATTTCAGAAATCATCCAAGTTCTCACGTTCTATCGGGGGATCCTCCGATAGGATCTGATTGGAATCCCCCCGTGATCCAAAATTCAGCAAGAGTCGCCCGTCTTATTTGGGTTTCTGTCCAGAATTAGACAGTCTATATTTGAGCCCTTTTTCCAGAACTAGATAAATGATGCATTTTGGCTTTTTCACTTGAAATTTTGGAAGTTCTTTATAGGTTTGATGCTCTAATATTATTGCTAAAATGGTGCGGAACTAGTTGAATAGAAATTACAAAGTCCACTAACAGATGAAGGAACAATAACTTAGAGTGTCAAGCTGCATTTCTTTTGTCACTAGTCATAACAAGAACTAGTTTTATATTTGTCAAATGTGTATTTTAGGTTTGTGTTGTAACTTGTCAAATGTATACAACATGAATGTAACAGGGACTAGTCATAAAATTTCAAATGTCACAAGGACGTGTCATAAATCAATGGAATGTGTAATACAGGAACCAGTCATAAAATGTCAAATGTGTATAACATAGACTAGTCATAAAATGACAATGCAACAGGGACTAATTATAAATTGTGAAATGTTTG
Organism: Pohlia nutans; assembly: GCA_022496805.1. Taxonomy (NCBI): domain Eukaryota; kingdom Viridiplantae; phylum Streptophyta; class Bryopsida; order Bryales; family Mniaceae; genus Pohlia; species Pohlia nutans. The sequence goes on along the minus strand of CM040106.1, from coordinate 1,758,254 downwards.
TAACAGTTTAGTCATATTAAAAGAAATCTTTTATGCAAAGTGTAACTTTCAGTCGCCGAGGGGGTGCATACAAGTTCTTGATAAGGGAATGTGTCAAGCACAACCTCTCCTACTGGATGATAAAGAGAACCACGAGGAACCTACAGCAAAGAGGGTGGTCAAGTGGGTAGAGAAAGCAGGCAATCCATTGTCGAAGAAGGTGAGAGGGGCCAGGAAGTTCCCATCGGTAAGGGGACTATGGAAGCACTCAAAGTGACTAGAATTCACGATTGAAAGTAATGCAGATCTAACTCAACATAGTCACATGCATCGCACAGAAATTCCAATAATGTGATTCTCAGTCAACCTTTATATCACTCTATCAAGTCATACACCAAGATACATATCACCAAGAAGATGAATATAGTTAGTCATGTAATGTTTGCAATGTTTCCAATACTGTGACTACAACTAGTCATATAATGTTTGCACTGAAAACACTTATTTTGTTATAATGGGAATATATAGAGAATTTGGTAATTTTGTAGGCCACCATTTAGAAGGCATCTAATGGGATTTATTATCAAATAATCAAACTATCATCAAAATGAAAGAATATTCTCAAAATAAAAAGACAATATGACCAATTGATTGATGACCAAGCCAAGATGTGTGATCCTCAAAGAGAGAATTTTTTATTGACAGGTATGTCCAAAAACAAAGTACAAGTGTAAATGTAGACCTCAAGGGGATGGGCTTAGTACTATCTACATAGCACTATGTGAACGAGCAGCGGAATCCCCACCGTGATCCTTGTGGGTGGATAGGATTTCTTCACTACAATAGTATTTAGAAGGTCTAGCCTCGACCCCCTCCAAAAACACGTCATCTCTATACCGATTTACAGCACACCGCGGAAGCGGACGATGAGTCATAGCCAATGACCGTGATCGTTCGAGGCAAGTGTGTGCCCCAGAAGACATAATAACACTAGCGGCTAAAATTGGCAAAGTTCCATTTAGCTGGACTCGAGCTAAATCCGCACCAACTTTGACCACTGGGATCCGAAACAGATCGTTTGCTTCCACTGCCATAGGGTCCAATGTCATCTGGGGCATCTTATCATCCGGAAATTTGTGCTATACAGGTGAGACAGACGGAACAACTTTGAGGTTTGCCTGTGCACCACCTATTGGAGGTGGGGGAGGGTTTTTATCCCCTGAAAATGTTGAATCAGAGGAATGTCCACCACACCATCCTTGTCATCTTCTATGTCGTCCTTTTTGTAATAAAGCCGACGCGTCATCTGGAGCAGGGAAGATCAACCACCCTCGCCTCCTCTCCGAGAAAGTCCTCGAGTCCCCACTAGTGAAGGATAGATTGGATACCGTAGAGGGACCAATTTGAGGATTGGCATCCCAAGCAGATGAGGGTGCGGAAGGCAGCTGACGTCCAATAGAAGCAACCTGAATGATATAGACACCAAATCCTTATACTGAGCTTATGACGGAAAAATAGGAAGTAGTGCACTATAAAGGCACACATTTAGTCAAATGAATTGAGGGCAGATTCACCAAACATTCCAGAGACTGTCTTTATATTCAAGAATGATAGAATTGACAATTCATCAATATTAAAAACTTGAAGAAATTTCAAAATAATCCAAAAATTAAAGTATTCACGGAAATTTCTTTTCAATGATCTATTCCTGATTCCAGAAACATGGAAGATAGCGCTCAAGAACTTATAAAAGTCTGAGTCCTTAGACAGGTCATTATGTGAGGGTCTACGGCAACGCATTGTCTTATAGAACCTCTCGGGACCATTCGAATGCACAGACATAATCAACTCGCCTAACTTCTTGCATAAGTAAGAATCCAATGATGCCTCTGGATGTGAATGATTTGAGGGCTCAGGAAAAATAGTGTTCTCAGTAGGAACCACTAAACAACTCTTAGGACGGTTGTTGACAATACGCAAATTATGGTCATTGAAATTGGCATCCTTCCTCTGGTATAGATAGCGCCGCGCTTATTTTAGGAGGATGAGATCTTTTGTGTCGGGGTACATGGCCTTCGAGTAATTCTTCAGGAACACATTATCGCACTGGTTGGAAGGCAAGATGACTTGAGGGGCGGTCTTGGTCTTAGTGAACAAGGAGCATAGATCGGCCACAACCTTCTGATGCGCTGTACTCCAAACGTGGATGTGGGCAAAAAGAGATAAAAACCGCAGAAACCTGGTATACCCATGTTGATAGTAGACAATTGTACCGGCAACTAAAGTCAGGACCGTGGAGGAAATAACGGGAGGGAATCAATCCCGGAAACGAAGAAACTCTGCAGGCGCCTCACACATTGAGACAGTCTGACACAGGACCCTGTTCAACTCCAACACCACATTCAACCACTTGGGCTTGGATCGCATTAGATTGGGCAAAATACACGTTTCAGGTTGTTAAGGAGAAATATGCGTTATAGGTTGTTTGGATTGTCTTGCCTTCAGCGAGAAAACAAGTGACAACAGCAAATGGTATTAATACAAGGGAGTGTTACCTTGCAAAATGCTGAAGCATGCAATTGACTACCAGCAGTGATTGACAACAATTGGACCGTGACACCCCCTTGCAACACGAGGTGGTCGATGGGGGACTTTGAAGCAAAGAGACGGAAAAACGTTTTCAAAAGGGTGGCTTGATAGAAAACGACAAAGTTTAGGGCCTAGTGATGAGAAGGACACGGACGCACGCGACACGTACAGTGTTACAAATAAAAAAGGTCTCCATTTATTGAATGATGTGTCTCTAAGTGCAACATACAAATGAGTCACAGCATCCAATGAGGAAGACAACTCCACAACCTACTTGCCTTCACCCCTGCCAGACTCTTGATAAACTAGGAACGCTGGCATTAATGTAACTACACGCATCAAAGAAAAAGAAAACCGGAACAGCAGACCAACTACCGTGACTAGCCATCAACGCAAAGTGATATATGTAGAGAACAAAGTAGCAAACTTGTAAATTGGTCGATGCAGTCCGGAAGTCATCGCTGTCTCAACATCGGTTGACTTCTTAGAGCTGCCTTTGGCAAGATCATTCGCCTTCTCCTCCTGCCCATTAGCTGCCTCCACTGCCGTGTCATGTGCACAATTCCCTTCCTCTGGCCCGGGAATCGGGGTGGCAAATGATACACCATCCTCGACATCCTCTTGCACTAGGGTGTGTTCACTGACTTCGTAGTCGACCTCGTTGCTCCGGTTGTCCAACATGTCAAGCAAAAACTCGCCCTCTCGCGCCGGGGATGGTGCGACCTGTATTCCGGAACCACGAGTGCCTAAACCACCTGATCTTTCCATCACCCCCATATGACAGTGGCTCGGTTCGATCACATTGAACTCAAAAAGATCCTCCTTCTCGACGACCACTGCGGGGTCGACCGGGATTGGGGGCGTCACAGGCTATGGAACTTCTTCCCGCAGGGTCGATCTATCTGACGGTGAATGCCGGTCACTCGGATGAAGAGTAGGCGCATTTAGGACTGGTGTGATATCGGATTAGCATCCATCAGGTGGTGTGAAGAAAGCAGGAGCACTAGCCCCGACATCATTTGTTGCTGTTCTATTCCATTTTGCCAAGGGACTCTCGAATTTTGCACTGATTGCGTATAACGAGTGCCTCCAATCTCTCAAATCGTTCATTTTGAGCAGCGATATCGGCCAGCTTTTGTGCCTCCAATTTCTTAGCTCGTTCATTCTCAGCAGCAATATCGGCCAGCCTTTGTCTCTCGCGCGCAGTCTCTTGCTGCACTGTCTACATCTGCTCAATAGCGAGCGGTTTTTCCTTGATGGACGTCTTTTCTTCCTTCTCCTTTAGCTTCTGCGTCTGCTTGTGTTCCTTGGTATGAAGAAGGGAGATGCACTCAACCTTCACTCTGGGTTGTGATGGCTCACCGTCCAATAGAGATCTTTGAGCCGCGTTGCACCCGGTACGGCCACGGATCTACGTTGATGATCGCCATCACTTGGCGGCAGAGAAGAAGCCCGCCCAACGCAGCTCCGTACGGAGCGGGTCCGCGACCACAACCACCGCGCGGGGCAGAAGAAAACCGATCAACTCCTCGACCATTAGATACGAACGCCGCACGACGACGAGAGGCAACGCGACAATTATCCGATGGAACGGCAATGTTTGATCAATCGATGACCAGCGCATCAAGACGATGCGCAACATGCCACGTGGACTCGGAGGCCTCCGCTGCGACCATCTTTTCCCTTGGCGTCAAGGGGTCAACATAAAACTCGATATCATCCTCCGAGAAGGATGTTGAATCATCATTGTCAAGAGGTCGTTTGCACGATATTTTTTGCGATGCTTCACCTGCGTGCTTCCTCTTTCCCTTGTCCGTAGATTTTTGCACCCGCTGCCTTGCAAGCAGCAGTTTTAGACTTGGGATTGGCATCACTATTTACACCCAATTTTCTAATTTTGCACTTGGCCATATAATCATGCACTTGGCCCCCACGCGCATTAAAAAAATTGTTTGAAAAAAACTCTAAAATACAACAATTTTTGTCTTTCTACAATCCCTTACGTTGTAAAGAAACAATTATTCAATTTATTTCTCATCCTTATCTATATCTTTTATTTTATCTTTATCTTTATCTTATCTTTTCTTTTCTTTTATAATCTAGTTTCTCTCTCGTCAATTGCGTCATAATCCTAACATCTGCCAAACACATACAGAAGTCATCGATCAGTACTTTACAAGGAAATGCAGAAAATGTGAAAAACTCTCAGGCTATATTCTACATAGACACTGAAACAATTTTAAGATTCATTCCGCATCGACGAAGTTGCTCGTGGAGGTGGCGATTCTCTTCCGCTAGCCTCATATGCTCAGGAGTTTCACAGGATTCACTTGTTTCAGAAGCTCCATCCAGCCGACGCAATTTGTTGTTTCTGTGATTCCAGCAATGATTTGTGGAACCCTGCTCTGTCCTCTCGATGCTTGACCTAAACACACGATCACGATCAAAATGATTAATCCTTGAAGGATTCATGTTTAAAATTGGATCTCATGTTTTTACAAGCAATGTTCAGATTAGTCAAATTCACCGATTTCGGTAGAATAAAATTTGGTCCCATCTGAACAATATTTTCCTTAATTGAATTTGTCATTTGAAAACTACAAATCCTTGGTCCTTTAACGTTTAGGGTTTAGGGTTTAGGGTTAAAACTGTCGTGTGACAACAAAAGGGTTGAAGTAACAATACTAACCATGTGAGTCAGATGCTCAATTTCAGCAGTAGTGGTTTTCTCTAGTATCTTTTCTCTTCGCAATGCGTCTGCCAACAGAGCCTCTATAGCCTTCAACTGAGCTCCAACGGTGAACAAAGTTAGTTTCTTAAACGCAAATTTAGTTGGCTCCAATCAACCAAGGGTTAAAAATGGGTGTTCAAAGAGCTGGAGAGTGAGTTATTTACCTTGTGACTCAAAGCTGTTGGGCCCAACACAGCTCTGGCAACCGGCAAGGAGCCTTCCGTTGAGCTCATGAACGGGTCAAATCCGTCTTTAACACCAGCGATGTTGTTTTCAATTGAGGAACTGTGCTCATTACCACCATTTGTTTCTGGCAGACGCCCACATGGCATCCTTGATATGCTCTGTCTCTTGATACACGCTAACTCATCCTATATCGGAAAACACTTCAGAAAACTCCACTAGTACAAAATCCACCCATTCTAAAAATACGTACAATTCGTAGGGTTTGCGATAAGATTTGCGTCACAATTGCAAGGTTTAATGCGGCTACGTTTTCTAGAATAGCTTAAGAGAAGGATGTTTCTTCAAAAACTCCTTACAAACATCTTTACTTTCCATTCCAACTCCATCAGAAATTTGAGGAGAAAAGAAAGCTACGACACTGTGCATATAAAATCCTTAAACAAAAAACAAACATTCAGAGGTAGCAAGAGAGTTTAGGGTTACAAAAAAAAAAAAAAAAACATTCACAAGATTTTAGGGTTAAAAAACTATTACCCTAACCCACGGTCGATGATACCCCCAAGCTCCACCGCCATGTTGCTGGGACGGCGAGGCTCAAAGGCAGGGTCACCCATGAATGAGAATTTGGTGAAAATCGAAAGGGAGCCTTCATGTCTGCGGTCTGGATATGGCTACGTGATTTTTCCTATCGCCACAACGAGCACCCGCGTCTGCCCTAATTGCACTTCCAACAACCCGTCTTCTCTACACACACCCAAAACCCACATCGAGCATTTCATGAGACACTGGGAGCTCTAAACCCTAAGCGTCCACTGCGTATTTCTGAAAATTGGACCCCCTATTGCAAATCATCTGTTTGTACAAAAATCACTTCTATTTGATACAATCAACACTATTGATCTTCAAGTATAGGACACGAGCTTTAAAACAATGTATTGCAATCAGAAAATGCCACCGTTGCAAAAAGTAAACCATGTTAAAAAAAGGGAAACCTAATTTTATAACATAACGCAACATATAGTTATTATATAACCGAAGCCACTATATTGAAATGGCCATGCACGCTAAACAACGAGAAAACTTGTTGGTTCCAAAAGAACTTGTTGGTTCTGTACAATGAATTCAGCTTTGCTACGTTAAACCCATTCCCTATTGGTTCCAAGAGATGTGTCTTGGTTTTGTCTTGGTTTTGTCTTGGTTTTGACGCACTCTCTAGTAGTGAACCCCCCCCCCCCTTCTCCAGCCATTCGAGTGCATTTGCCATCAATTCAAAAACCGCATAAACATCCCATCCATCCACTCGGGAGGCCGCCAACAAAATTTTGAAATATCCTACCCCGGAAGTCATCATTGCACCCTATTTCATCTATCTTCAAAGGTTCCATCCACCCAAGATTGCATGCATGTCTTACTTAATTGCATCCCAAAAAGTTGCATGCAATTCAAAATTTTCTTGAACTCGCGCCAATTTGGCTTTGGAAAGCTCCATTCTCCCTCAGTCTTTCTTTCAATCTTGTTGTGGACTTCAATACTCTTGGGCAAGAGGCTCTGTTTTTTCTTGGTGTTCCCTGTACTTTGTGCTGTATTTGCTTAGTTTGATCTAAGTGCATTGTGTTATTTGTTAACAAATGTTGCGTTATGTTATAAGATTATTAGATGCACTTAGATCAAACTAAGTTTGAATTGATCAAGTCATCTCAATTAATTTGTTAATTTTCTCATTCTCGTTCACTCTCTAAGTACTCTCCTAATTGCTGATCCCAATCTGAATCCTTGTCTAGCATTAATTAGGTCATTGCTTTATTCAGTATTGGAAACTAGACTACACCCTTTACATGAGCACCCGATACCCCGATATATCTTGGCCGATACCTCAAGAGGAATTCAAATCAATTCTACTCCTTGCGTACTCCTTCCCATAGCGGTTTTGGGTTCCCATTTAGTTTTTTCACTATCATATCTTCTCCATTATCGGCTTCCAGCTGATACACTAGGTAGTTTTTTGATCTCGCTTTCCACAATCTTAATTTCTATTTTGTCGGCAACTAGCCGATACACTAAGCAGATTTTGAATCATCTTTACTGCTGACATACTCTTTCTCCTATCGGCTGCCAGCCAATACACTTGGTAGACTCCAAATCAACATTCTCTTTGTCTGTCTCTCACTTCTATTGGCTGCCAACTCATACTAGTTTGAAGAGGTCATTTGCAGCAACAATTGGCGCAAAGCCTATTGCTTCATTTCTAAAGAATGGCAGCTGTGGTCAACGGAAGTTGGCAAAAGAAGTTGTCGTTGCACTAACTCATGCTGGCCTATACTATGCCAGACGTGTAGTTGTAAATCACGTTGTTTTTCAAGATCTGTTACTTGTAAACGTAAGTGTGCTTGATGTAACGGACTCTATTAAGATGATCCTTCCATTCCTAGTTGACGACATCAAATACCTAAATCAAAGTGTTGGAAAGAGCATTGTATGGGAAGAGAGATACGTCAAACCCTTTCCAAAGGACATTGATGCAGTTTGCACTCCTATCAATCGACAACCGATACAATTGATGGCTGAGGAGAAACCTATCGTCCAATTTTTGATGCTCGTTGTGAACATGGCGGTCTCAATTTTGCATGGTGATGGAGCAAACGTTTGATGTGTTGGTGTCACTGTGATCGTTGAGTGCTCAATCGAAGGGAGTTGGGTGGCCTTCTTTGTCCTGCACAGTTTATTCTCATGGTGCGGTCAATGATTGTCAACCGTGACTTCCATGATCTCATGGCGTACCGCGATGACAACTCACGATCTGTCTTTAGAGACTGCTTTGGTCACAACGTCTTGTATAGTCGATACAAGGTCAAGCTTGCGGACCCCTCCACTCCGGTGGATTGTGGTATCGGCTGCCAACCAATACATCCTGAAGGAGGTCGAGCAGGATGCTGGCCGTGATGGACGCACAAATGATTCACCTACCAGCAAAGTCTGCGGGGGAGTTTTTGAAATGCTCATGCAAAAGATTCTCACATCTTTTGTGGAATTAGTTCGTCTTTTGGATCACCTGACGAGTTGCAACAGCCCAATGTAGACATTGGCCACAACCTTAATGATGTCAATGATGATCATGATCTACCTCATGAGAGCCGGAATTGCTCGAGCTATAGAGATTACAGTGGAGACAGTGACATTGCAGGAGGACAAAGTGTTGCGAGTGCAGCTACCGATAGCGCCGCTGTAGGTTGTTATGCTAGTCTGCCCTACCTTGAACGCCAGCTCTAGAGGCATAGATACTGGAAGCTTCTCAACGTGTATCACACAATATTTGGCCGAGCAATGGTTCAAGTGCGCCTTCCTGAGGAGGTGTGCGATGAGGATATTCTATGCGATACCGATGTAGGTGTTATGTTCGTGTCAGAGCACGAGTCCTTCCAGATGACCACAATGCATAGGCCATTGAGCCATACTAGATTAGAGGGTAGGCAACTTCTATCCAAGATCGTCACGGTTTTCTCTACTGCAGCTAATCTGGAATATTCTGAGGATAGAGGATACCAAGAAATTCACAAGAATCGTTACCGCTTTGTGCGTCGCAAGCTCTTGCCCAATGATCTCTCTCACATATCCAAACTAAAGCATAGGACATCGGAAAAGGAAGTTCGGAAGGTCAGCTCTCAAAGTTGCTCTAGAAATAGATGTTGTCAGACGTTTCCTTTGGAGGAGACTAGGAATCTCGGCCAAAAGTTCTATGTCTCTTCATTTGAGGCAAGGAGGAAGACTGCTTATGTTGTTCAGAGTCAGCTTCATGCAGGTTCGTTGAGGGGAAGAAGGTTTATCACTCTTGCCAATGTTGATGTCTAAGAGAAAGCGTAGTATGTCATTCATGGAGCTTTAAAATCCGCATACCATGTGTACAAAAAGCTGTAGAGGGAGGATGTGTTAGCAGGTCTCACGGTAATGCTGGAGTTGTTCGACCAGTCCCTATATAATTCAACTCGAGGCAACCTTACAGAAAATCATTGATGAGAATTTTGACAAGATGTTGAATGAGTTCACACTCATTGCCAATAAACGAGTTGATAATTTGAAGGTCGTGCCGTCCGCCATGAATTGGAACCACATGTAAGATCAGGTTAACTATGTGAGTGCATTGACTGCTTCACTTGCACTTGTCTGCTGTTGACAATGTATTGGCTAGAAGCCGATACGGTCCAACTCATTTACTCTCAATACTTTTAGTCAACTCCTCATTGCCTTCAGGTCATCGTACCACTCTCTATTGGTTGTCGGCCAATAGGATGCCAGCTATAACGAATTGATTTGTCCATTGCGGTCTCGTTCCAAGTGAATGAGAAGTGCAAACGTAGGCCTGACTTGCAATCCAGCATCAGTTAGCTCCGTAAGAATTACTTCAAAAATTTCGAAGTCAAAGCTGTTGGAGGCAACTTCTCGAATTGCATCGAGTCTGACTTTATTGTTGAGTGCATTTCCAAATACCCGAGAGATTATGATAAGTGGCAGTCTTCAGTAGATGATAGAGATTTTCATCCGAATTATCACAGGGCATGTCAAAATATATACGCTAGTTGGAGTGCTCAATCTGTACAAAATCCGTCTAAGTTTCTCATTATTGTTCATGACAAGATGGATACAACCAAGACGGCTATTCCCTGAATGCAACAAATCACCAAGGCCACTGCAAGATTTGGCCAGATTCCTATCTTTTGCACTAGCATGTTGATGCATGGCCATGGTGACGGTGCGTATGCACATTATTCAATAGCAAACTGGTCGAGCGACTCCAATTTTACTATATCCTCTTTATATTGGGTATTGCAAGCTTTGGAGCGACCACCTATTCCTGAATCGTATGAGTTTTTCCTCTTTTGCCAAGCCTATAGAGTCTTGCATGTGCCTGAATTTCCTACTCTGGATGTCTCAGGTGATCGTATCAGCATGTATCGGCTCTCGGCCGATACGGTTCCAACTTTCATTGACTCGCTCATACACTATGGTCTCGTTTGAGCTAAAGTGTTTTCTACTCCTCCTCAAAATAGTTTCTTCCAAGCTCTCCTACATGGGATGTCAAAGTGCTCGTTGTCCATTCGTCCTTTTTCAGGTCATCTCACGCCACTACTGAACTCTGGACGCCCAGCAGTACCACTACCCAAGAAGCTCTTCTTGCAACTTGACAATTCAGCCAAGGATAACAAAATCGATTCTTGATGGCCTTCTGCTCAATGCTAACAGCTCGACGCATCTTCAATGAATTCATTGTTGGATTCTTGATTGTGAGTCATACTCATGAGGATATTGACGCACACTTCAACTATCTGTCCAAGCTTATTAAGAAGAAGAAAATATACATCCTTGTTGATCTCATGAAGACTCCCTAAAGACGGTGGCCTTTATTCCTGAATTTTTTCAAGGAGTTGTTGATTTCGAGTCATCCATCAAGGACTTCCACTATGATGGTATTAACAAGATTGTTGGACTTGGCGATAAGCACCTCTTCAAGTCCTATGTTGAAGAGGACAAAGATGTTTGAGACTGGCCTGTTATGCAATATTAAACGCAACAAACTAGTTTATCCGGGCTTCTTTTTGGTCCTGTAGTCAAAATGTAGATCGCTGACGGACAAGGGAGGCCTCGAACGCCATTTGGTGACCCTGCTCTTGTTTCCTTTAATTCTTTATGGGGAGATGTCTAAATCAATTCTAGGAAGTGGAATCTTGAGAAGAAGCAAGCAAGGGCCAATGAATGCATGGAGAAGCAATGCCACATAAAGAGTTGCATTTAAAAATATGTTGAGTTTTGGAAGACTGGTATAGCACGCAACAAGAGATATTCTAAGGAGATGGCTAGATGCGCAGCGAAAAAGGAGCGAATCCATGCTTAGATTAACAAATCCTTGCCAGTGACTCCTTCACTTGTCGAAGGATTTTGGCTAATTTGAGACTTGGCGCGTGATCATGCTCGCACCAACGTAGATTTTGTCTCTTCTCTAAACAATCCTGAGGACGATATCTTTGAGGATGATGTTGACACATTCCCATATTGTGGTCCTGCAAGGGATTGACCGAAGTTGACCTTTAATCCCTTTCGCGATGTGTTGTTGGGGGACTTTTTGCTCTGTCGCCCTAGCCACAATGATTACCTACTAGTACGGCTTGGTCGAGTGCTTGAGCGTGTTGACTTAACCATAGGTTTGAGCTGGTGGATACCTATGAGATCCAAGAAGTAGGGGAAGACAAATGTTGCTAGGGAATGTTGGACGCGTCGTTGGCAGAAGGAGCCTTGTCTTCCTCAGGTTGTTCAAGTTAGTATTGTCATGTTCTATCACAAGATGCCCTTGCATGCAAAGAAGGCCCAATCGTGAATGACCCGAGCACCTCGGAGCGAAGGTCTACGGAGCAATAATGTATATGCGGAGTTTACGTCTTTACATGAAATGATTGTAACGATATTGATATAGGAAATACCGTGTATGTAGATTTTGACATCTTGGAGGAGCACTATTGGTTGAAACTAGGAGCTATGTGTCATTCGTAATTTGAAGGATGCGGGTGTCAGCTTTGGTAGTTTGAGGCAACATCGTTCGGTCTGTGATGACATTAATGTCGGATCCTCCGTCGAGTAGGACATCCCGTATTTTGTGTATACCGATTTTTGCCAAGATAATTGGCATGTGTCGATTCACAGCGACTACAAAGTGTACAGCAATAGTGGCGGTCTCTCGTACTGGCATGAATGAAGTAGCTTTTAGATAGAAGTGTTGTCAAATGTGCTTGGTAATACAAGGAGCAATTGACATAAGGTTCTTTAGATATTCTAGGATGGTTTGCGACTCAATTTGTTGGAGAATGTTGCTGCAAATGTCGATGTTGGGACTAGTGTTGACCATTGTAGGAGGTGGGGTCATAGGCTCCGTTGGGGAGAGTTTTTGTAATTTGCGTACGTGTGTATCATTTTGTCCCACAGTTTTTCTTTGGCTTGCCAATCAAATGTATCCGTGGTACATGGTGCAACGGTAGTGGGCGCATTGTCGTTCGGTAGACAGGAGTCTGTGCAATGAGCTTGACTATGTGTTTGTGGCGTCATATGGGATACATCGACAGTATGCACATCGGTAATAACTATCGAGGATACTGCGGGCTGGGATACTTTCTTCTGAATTGCGTTCCTGACATCTTCATCTAGTAATAAGGAACATATATACCTCGAGTGACCCATTGATCCACAAACGTTGCATGGCTACTTTTGTATCGGTGAACTGAGACGAGAAGGTCGTCGGCTGTCGATACTTACCGGTGCCATCGTGTCCCATTTTCCCACAACCGGTGCACTTGATGTTTTGCCAGGGGTTCTCTTTGATATCGATGGAATGAATGTTGTATTGTCTTGGTTTTAGTAATCCTTCTTCTACTGTACGGGCCAAGTCTACTTCTTTCGAGAATGTATGCTTTCGCAATCCAACCATGGTAACATGCAAATATTCTAGTAATCTTGCATGGGAGTTACTTTACATAAAGATATTGTCATAGGAAACAGTTAGATTTTCCGCCAGTTGTTGCAAACGCACGGCATAATCATCTACAGATTCATTTGGTAGCTAAATGAGGGTTCAGATTTGGATGTATGCTAGGTCACCAATTTTCATAGTTCGATAATGCCATTTGAACGCGATGAAGACCTTGTGGAGTGTGTTGGTCGGATGTATCTTCCGGTAGTACGCAAACCAATTGGATTCCTTCTCGGTAAGAGAATTACCAAATAATTCAAGTTGTACATGAGTTTCATTTTCACCATTGAGCAATATGCTTGATCCAATCTTGCGGCAATGAGTTTCAGGCCACTTGTCGAACTTGTATTCTAGATATATGGTACGGATTTTCGGGTAGTGAGAAGGGTTCGGCGGATATGCGGTTGTGTTGTATCTCTTGGTCCATCGCAAGGTTGGTAGGTGGGAGTCGGTACTGCCGGAGCCGTGATTCGTTGGGGCTGTGGATAGTTATAGGGACAAGAAATGGACGGATGATTGGTATAGGCACAAAATGTGCAAAAACGAATAGGGAGACAATGGCGTACATGATGTGGTTGGTGATGATGCGGATAGGTCACTGTACCTAACGGTTGTTTCTTTGCTGGAGGATATTGATTGCCTGGAATTTCTCATTGGATGAGCGTGTAGTCAATTGACTGAGTGGGTCCTCAATTTTGCCGTAGTTGGCGTAGGCGTACGTGCGGTAGTTGGAGTTGAGATTTGTCTAGTGTGATGTGCGATTGTGGTGGTGGTTCCATAGCTGCGAGAAGTTCCTAGTAGGTAGCATCTTCTAGTGTAAGTTGTTGGAGACGTTCCTCACTTGCTGATGTTGGAGGAATGCATGAGAGCGAAACTGTTTTCATTCTACCTCTATCAATACCGCACCTTCCTTGTTACCGCTTGGAATGCATAGTACCGAGTCAGCTGAAGGTCTCTGCTAAGTGGAAGAATGCGGGTGCCTAGCGGTTTAATTCTCCAGGGGTGTGGATAGCTCGTCCGTTGCTAGTATTTGGTACTGATGTGCCGTTTAGTGAGTGGTTGTTGATGATGCGCGGATGTGTTGTTGGGTTGTTGTAGTCATCAGCTCTCGAATGCTTTCATAGAAGCTTGCAAGAGATCTTGTAAATGTATCCAGATTGATTTGCGGAGGCCGTCCTGCAGATCGAGTGTGAGGTTGAATCAAGGAGCTGAATGTTCCCGACTAAGGTGGAGTAATAATTGGTTCAAACCTCAAAGAGAGTCGCTCGGTAGTGCTAGGCTGGACAACTGCAGACATAGATCAAAAGAGGACCAATTGCAATCTATCCAATATTGCCAAAAAATTAGCAAGATGAAGGGCATGACTTCACCCTATCTTTGCAAAACAAGTGCTACCGGAATCCTTTGATTGAGTGAATGTGAAAGCAAAGATTTGAGGATTCAAAACTCAAGACGGTCGCCAAATGGTAGTTGTCTCTTTTCTATCATGTTTGGTATATAGTATTGAGCTAAAAACCACTACAAAGGAGTATACTAGAAAACATTTACTAGATCGGAGTTCAAGTACTGCCAATTCCTACCGAGCTCTACTCAGTATTTAGAAATAGACATATACCAGATCATCAGTTTGATGAGTAAACAGAGTACTTGAGGGAAACGCTCGGAAGAATTGAAGATCATTAGGGCAAAAAAACATAAGGGAAAAATGCAAAACTGTAATTCGGAAAATGTACCCATGCCAATGTGTTTGGCTCTATTGCATTCATACAAAGTACAACCTGATTTAACCCAACTGACAGATTGGTAAAAAAGGTTTCCCTAGATATATTTACCATAGTAGTAAAAATCCAAAAAGGTAAACTATCGGTAGTTACTAATTTACTGTTAACATCCGCTGTACGCTTTGTCCGCATTGGGCAGACATTATAAATAGCAGACGGTTCAGATGCTCAGATGACGCTGTGGGCTAGTATTGTTGGTTTGACATCACTTGCACCTCCTCTATGGGTCTCTGCGTAACATTATATGCAAGTGTGAATCATTTCGGGCTTTTTGCAGCAGGTAGTGGTTAGCATTTTCATGTCGTTTTTGTCGTACTATTAACATAATGTTGTAAACAAGGAGCAGCAGGAGATCTTCAGAAAGGAACTCGTTAAGAATTCAACTGGGATCAAGTCCTTAAACCTCAATTGTGCTGCCAAGCCAGAATAGGACACCGAGCTTCAGAGAACATGGATTTGTACAATATGCAAGAATTATGTGAAGATGACGCATTTGGAAAAACTTTGGCCATTATCTCAAATTGTAGTATCTGCCCCTCGTTGGGAAGGCCCGACTTTGAATTGTCAAAGCAACTATTTCTTTCAACCGTATTAGAAGGAGAAAGATGCAGTTAGGTTGCCTAGCTCAAAACCAACCATTATGAATTACTCTTTAATGGCAACGATTAAAGTAGATATTGTATGGCAGAAGGATGTGGATTGGCGTACAATATACGGCAGTAACGTCAAGAAATTGGATCAATAACAATACATGATTCCCACCGGATAGACCGATCCACATGATTGTGTGCTTCAATGGTCAAATTGTGCAACCAATGTTGCAAATGGTGATGTACGTTGATGATGTTGACACTTTGCACTGGGAAGTATGGCCATGCAATAGTACTCGGCAACGCAACGTTAAGAACTATCCGGTGAGGTTTGGAACTCCTCATATCTATGGCTATGAAAATTATCATAGAAATCCAAATCCAATAGACAGCCTGGATCAACAAGGGAGATCTAGCCATGGCTACGATGATAATGCATATACAACAAACAATGATGAGCAGCCTAATGATGACAGATACAATACCCAATGAGCTTAGTTTCCTGAAATAGTCGATAGTGATTTTGGACATGACGGGTTTGAAAGCTATACTCCTATTTATTCCAAACCTAGTGAAAGCTCATCAAGCAATGCACCCGCCAGTTTTGGTAGAGATATGTACAGTGTTGGAGACAATCCCCCTGTTACATTTGCGGCTGGGCCATAACGTCACTACAATTGAGACAATGAATATGAAAGAGATCCTCAATAAGCCATAAGACAGAGCCAAGAGGATGGGATTGAAAGGTGGCAATAGAACAACATTTTTTGACCAATAGTGGGACTTAGAACATGGGAAATTTCGAGGAGAACGCCGATATTGGGCTGGTTCAACTAGACTCGTCATGTTCTAGTGGAAGTTGAAGCAGAGCTTACTATATAGAATTCAATGTCTTTAATTTTGATTTGTACGGATCAAGGCATGTCCTTAGTTTGAATTTATTTTGGATGCCACAAACTTTAGATATATCATAGGCTCTATGTTGTATGCATGTAAGTTTTTGTATGTGAATAATACCAGCATATATATATAATCTATTCACAAAGAAAAATTTCTATGTATACATAATCCATCGTTATTTCTATCAATAAGAGTTGGAGTTCCTGGCTTCCAAAGAGATTTATCAATTGTATCAATGTTGCCTGGATTCTTATGGCAGACCCTTCGGGGGACACTTCCCGTTTTTTAATAACCTATGTGCGGCAGAATATAGGGTACATTTAAATAATCTTAGGTAAAATTTATAAGAAATTTATATATAAATTAGGGGACATTAAAAGTGGCAAGTCCTTTATAAGTAACATAGGGAACCGGAAAATATTGTCCATTAAAATTTAAGTAGATATAAATTAGGGGCAAAAGAATGGGATCCTAGGAAAAAAAATTAGTACGTTCTATGGCTACAAGTATGATCACCCCAAGCATATCTGTAACGGCTAGAGGAAAATGTCAGTTCCCGCATTTCTTCCTAAGTGACAAGGTACTCGAAGTTTGAGCGTTTCTTTGTGGAGAGATTAGGGTGCCGAGGTTCTCGCAGTTCGCGCGTTTCTTCTTCGTAGAGGGACCAGATGTTTTAGAAATTTAGTTTGAGGCATTTTCGTAAGCGCGTTTCTTCGTGGAGGGATCAGGGTGCCGAGGTTCTCGCAGTTCGCGCGTTTCTTCGCATAACAATGGCCGCCTATCAAGAAGCAAGCGTTGGTGAATTGCGGGTCCAGAAAGGTCTTGTTCCTCACGTTCTTGTTTTCATTTCACTTTTGTTGAGGAATTCTCTTCCGTAGCATTTGTTACTGACTTAGGGTTAGCGGCTAAGCTATGCGTATCGATTTTGGTGAATTGTTTCGTAGATGTTGTTGAGTCATTTGCTTCTGGAATTGTTCTCATTTAACGAGAGCTTGCGTCGGTACCTGTCGAATTGTCACTTTGCATCCAGTCCCTGACCCTCGAGTTTCTTTCGTTTTGATTTGTTTCCAATTTGGTGTCGTTCAGGTGTTAACAAGTATGAGTCTATGTCGCAGATATAAATGAGTTGTATTTGGCCAAGACCACCGCTATACACTTCCCGAATGGCAAGGACAATCTTCTCAGCTTTGAGATCACCATCCACGGCCACATCCTGGTCCACCAGCTTCGCCTTCCCCGGGCAACAGTCAACGACACCGCACTCACGTCCAGCTGAGTCTCCAAAGAGTCGAGATCGAGAACTCCCCCCAGCAAACCATCGACCGTGTCGCCCAGTTGAAGCATCATGTTTGAAACGCGCGCCGCAGTGTCAACGCAGAGCGAGGCCAGCATAAGACTCACCAGAAGCAATAGACAAGACTTCACCATTTTGCACCTAGACTGTAGTACTAAAAACTTCCACGGTGAAGGTTACTACCAGTGAGTCTATGTATAGTTTTTTCCGTGATTTCCTTGCTCTCTACTAATTCTTGTACGGTGCCGATTGCTCTGCTGTACTGTGTGCACTCATGTGTGTGTTGGGACTGGTATGAGTTTACAGAGGTGGTACATTCGTCTTCACTTTCTCAATCTCACAGGTGTACCCTCACGAAGTTCCCAAAGTGAAGTGCAAGACCAAGGTAAAACATTTAGTGAACAAAAGGGAACCTATTTGCTCCTTTGTTTGTGCCATCTTCTTCTTGTTCTCTAGAAGCGAACAGAGGAGGGCATCATGTAGGAAACTTGATATTTTCCTAGGATGATCATTCTGATGTTGGGCAATTATTACATCCTAATATAGATCAAATATACATCAAATATACAGCACAAATATACCATCCTAATATAGATCTGGAGGGCAATGTGTGTGGTAGCTCCTTCTGGTAAGGACCTACTCGGTAATCAGTACCGGAGGGGTTGGTAGCTACCAGGGGAAAGGAGTTTAACGGAATGTGAGGCAGAACCTTAAAAACTAAGTCGGTTATCACAAAACCAAGGAGGGACAAACTGATCAGAATCTAATACAAACAGAAACTAATCAGTAAGCATGAAATCAATCAGGAAGTACTTCAAACAAGAAATCAAGTATCTGGGAAAACGTGTTGTGTCAATGAGGTTGGCTCTATTGCTTTTATACCACATTACAACCAGATCTGACAGTTAGGTCAGATCGGTAAAAAAAAGGTGTTTCCTAGATCTATCTACTGGGATAACTTGGAAAATTACCCGGGTAAAACTCAGACCGGTAGACCTACCGGTAACTCCTAATTTATCGTCAACACTATCCCCCCTCTAAACCAAGTTCACACCTGGAACTTCTTTTAAACTCTGAGTAGTAAAAAAATGATACCGGAGGGATTTCTACGCCATGGGACTGGGTTGCCTACTGATGGTGCGGGAAAACGTGAGTTCATTGTCCTCAGATCCGGCAGGCTTCTGAGTATTCGGCGTGCTCTGCCGAGGTCCGCTGGGTGTCCCGGTATCCGGTGCGTTGATATTACCTTGCATGAATCCGGTGGGGCTAAGCAGTTCACGGCCATCAAATGAGTCCCTAAGAAAGGATGCATCAAAGTCCTCGCTCAGTAATGGAGGAGCTCAGATGGGGCCGTGATCCGTCGTGGTGGGGGGCAGAATGTTTGTGTCGGTAGAGTCCGGTGATGCGGGTTGCGGAATGAAATCCGGATGTGCTCGTGGGTACTCGTTCAGCATCCGGTAGGTGCTCTCAAGTGCCGTCTCGGACTCCAGTTCTTGGTTGTGCAGCGTGTCATATCCGGTAACCAAGTTCTCTAGGTCGGTAGAAAATGTTGCACAGAGGTCCGACTCGGTCTGGAAAGCTTGCCTGAGGGTGTGGATAGTGATCTTGCTCTGGGCAATATTGGCTCTGAACTGCTCCCGTTCCGTAGTGACGGCGTTCAAGAAAATGACCTGGGCTTGAAATCGTTGGGACAGGCTATCGACTTTGAGGCGGGAACGTTCACGGTCTTCTCGAACTTGAGCAAGATCGGTAGCATGCTGTCGTGCTTCGGCTTGGGAGGTGTCAAGTTGACCCTCTAGCTTAGTAATACGTATTTGGGCACTCTCAACTTGGCGTTGATGTGCTGCTCGGTCGGAGATGGTGAGTTGTTGAACTTGCGTCTGGACCTCGGTAAGTACCTGAGACAGCGTTTCTGTTGTTCGCCGGAGAAAACATACATTCTGGACCAAGTTCCGACACCCGTGGAGAAGAATATTCTGAGGGTCGGCGCGCTCCGTTCATGGGGTAACCAAGATCAGGGGCGGCGCCATCTGCGCAGATACTTGGACACCGTTAGTACAAGCGACCTCGGTAGTGAGCATGCCTGAAGTTTGGAGTGGCGGGTTCAGTGGCTGTTTCGTGCCGGTGGATTTTCGCCAATGATCTCCGGTGGTTCCGAGGATGTGCGATTTGGTGACAGAAGCGGTGGTCAAGACGGAGTGCGCTGAGATGATCGGTGCGTAGAGGATGAACCGCCGCCATGCTTGCTTCGGGGCCGAGGATTCCTGCCAAATTCGTTTAAGGCGTCGGTAAGGTCGGGTCAAGTCTTGCGTTTGGAAGTCGTGGGTGCCGGTGTGAGTCGGCTGCGAAGTCGAGACGAGATCTTTAGTTGGGGGATAGTAGTGAAGACGGGCAGTAATGACCACCGCTTTCCTGGTTCGTACCGAAGCGCGCGTCCTCTGTGTAGTACCGGGGAAGGCGGAGTACAGGTGCCGGTGCTCGGTGCTGGTCCCGGTGCTGCTGGTGTGGTCGTGCTCGGTACGGTTACTGGTGCTGCTGGTATGGTCGTGGTGGCGGCTGGTTCTTGTCCTCAGAGAAGCATGTCCCAGATTTTGGCCGAGAGACACTGTGGAGAATGGCCTCCCTTGATGGTGGTGAGGTCCTTCTGAAGCTGCCCGAGCATGAAGGTAGCCCAGTTCCAAGTGGCGCTATCGGTAAGGGAGAGTTCATCGGCCGTGAGTATCTCGCGGAGGCACAGCTTGGACGTATAGGTCTGCTTCCTCTTGAAGTAGATCCCTTGCAACAAGCCATACATCCGATGTCGCAACTCTACCGGCCCCAACGAAACACTGTACCCATCGGTATCTGGTCAGTGAAGGAGTTCATGTCCAGTGGGGCCGACGCTCCAATATTTGAACATGTCCGGATCCGGGTTGGTGTTGACTTCGGTAGTTGTGCCGGTCAGTAGTCGGAGGATGTTGGTGATGTGTTCCAGGGTGATGACATAGGTCCTACCGAACGCTTCTCCGATCATCGACTGGTGTGGAATGCTGTTCGCGGTGTTGAGAAATTTCTCTAGGACATCTTTGCAAATTTCTTGACCCCACGGTAGGTTGACAAAACCCTCGAGGCCGACTCGGTGAATCCACTTGTGTTCGTCTGGATTGGTGGCGGCAAATTCTTTCCAGGCAATCATGTGTTTGAGCAGTAGGCACGTGATCTCCTTCCACTCCGGTCCTACCGGGTTACCACGGGAGGTGCATCCACGGCGACTGTCAACCGCGGTTTTCTTCTGACGTGTCATCCTGCAAAACCGCACACGGAGAGTTCCTCGCGTTCTCTCTCGGAAGATGGCAGAAGGAGCGGCTACCAAACAAGATGGTGGAAGAATTCTAATCCACGCTATTCACCTCGATCGATTGTGTCGGTAGCGGTGAACGGTAGCTACCAGCCGTGGCGGCAAGGGAAGAAGAGAGAGAGACAAAGATGGAGGGCGGAGGCAGAGAGCTAACCGGGAGGGGGAGAGAACCGTGGCGGCGGAAGACGGCATGGTGAGGAAAGGATAAATAGAAGGAGAGGTGGACAAGGAAATGAATGAAGAGGGCACTAGAATGAAGAAAGATGGAGTGGGTGGGTGCGAACTAGGTTGGGAGAGTAGCGGCGCGTTAGGGTTGGGGACTACCGAACCTGGCGCTCAGTACGGTTTTTTCTTCGGTGATACCAAGGTGGTCGGTTCGGTATGTCATAGCGGCAGCGTTGGTGGCGGCAGTGATGCTGTGGTTAGGTCGGTTACCGAGGTCAGTGGTCGAATTGGTACGGCAGGTCGAGTCGAAAATAATATCGGTTTGGTATCCAGGTACAACTGAAAATCCCGAGTTGACTGAGAAAAAATTTCCACAGTGATGTAGTTGGTGGAGATGGAATTCTCAGAAGCCTCTTCTTCGTCCTCTGCATCGTCCTCGGTTGCGTCTTGGTTGTCCGGTTGGTGAAGGATGGCACTTTTATCTGGGGCGGTTAGGGCGGCTTGATGTAGCTGATCGTCATTGAGAAATTGGTACGGTTTTAGTTTGTTGATGTTGACTATAATCGGGTCGGGGTCGAATTTGTCAACGGCCACGAGTAACACCATATTGTTAGGTAGTGGGTATTAAACTCGGTAAGGCCCAAACCATTTGTTTTTCAGCTTACCGGGGTGGATGTTAGCACCTTTGGGGTACCAGAGTACCGGGTCGCCAAGTCAGAACTGATGGGTCGGCCCCGTGGTGTTGGCCCATTGAGCGTGGTTCGATTGCGATATCCCTTGCGTCTCGAGGGCTCGATGGCGAGATTCATCCAAACGCTCCTGATCTGCAGTGCGCGCTGCAAGGACCCGACTAGGCGAAGGGTCGGTAGTGGTGGACTAAGTCGGTACTAAGTATTCGGTAGGCATTAGGGGGATGATGCCATACAGAAGTTGAAATGGCGTATGACCGGTACCAATCTTAAAAGCAGTGCGGTAGGCGAATAAGACTAGCGGTAACTGTCGGTCCCAGTCTGTTCGGTTGTGATTGAGCAATCTCTGAAGGAGTTGGACAATCACCTTGTTGGTAGACTCCGCTTGACCATTTCCTTGAGGGTAGTAGGTGGTGGATGTAGTGTGGCGCAGTAAGAAGTGCTGGGGTCGGTATCGATTCCGAGGTTGAGGTGTCGTAGTTGCTCTTCCTATGTCCGCGACCACTTTGCTACCGATATTGTTTTTACCTTTTCCCAAATTGGTATTTCATCAACTTTCATGCTACCTTCCGTATGGGTTATGGCTGGTAAAGTGAGCACGGTAGTGCTTTCCTGGCACATGTCGTCAATCGCCAATGTTCCAATAGGGAGGAGGAACTCCTCTGCCTCAAGTAGGATGAGTTCTTCTTCGTCGGTAAGGCCTTCCACGTAGTTGTAGCAGACGAGAGCATCGGGAGTTGTGGCTTCAAAACCTAACTCCCGGTTAATCCGTACCATTCAGATGGTACCATTACCCATGATTTGGATGTGGTCGTTAGCCCAATCGTGAATGACTCGGGCATCCCTGAGCCATGGTCTACCGAGCAACAACGTATAAGCCGAATTGACATCCGTACAAGAAATAACGGTGAGAATAATGATATAGGGAATACCGTGAATGAAGATCTTGATGTCCCTGAGCGAGCCCAGAGGTTGGACGAGGGAACTATCTGCCATTCTTAATTTAAAAGGTGCCGGTGTTGGGATCGGTAGTCCAAGCCTGCGTCGCTCGGTTTCGGTGATGACATTTACTCCAGATCCTTCATCCAACAGGACATCATGTAATTGATGACTCCCAATTTTGGCTAAGATGATTGGCATGTGACGGTCGATCGCAACTACCGAATGGACTGCCACTGTGGGTGGCTCGGTAACTGGGATGGTTGACGGGGTTATCTGACCGGGACGGTGCTGGATAAGTTCGGTAATACTATGTGCAATAGCCATAAGGTTTTTTAGATTGACCTGGATTGTTTGTGATTCGATTTGTTGGAGAATGGTCTCGCGGATGTCCATGGTGCTGTCCTGAGCGGTTGGAGTGACGCGGGATGATGGTGGCTCCAAGGGCGAGAGGTCTTGTAGTTCACGGACCGTCTTTATCATTTCTTCGCGGAGCTGCTCTTCGGCTTGCCAATCGAACGTCTCGGTTGGGCGAGGTGCTTCGGTTATTGGTGTGAGACTGTTCAGTGCTAGAGTCTAGATGTTGTGTCTGACTCCAAGTGCGAGGGCCGACGTGAGAGACATCCACGGTATGGACATTGGTAATGACTACCGATGATCCTGAGTGTGCGGGTAGTTTGTTTTGGATGGCTTTTTTAACATCCTCATCCAATAGGAGTGGGCAACCATGTCCGGGATGTTCAAGTGATCCACATACATTGCATGGGTACCGTTGTACCGGGGTTATACTACGAGAAGTACGACGGTTTTTGGTACTTACCGGAGTTGGTGCTGGCTGAGTTTGAATCTGATGGACGGAAGCCGTATCGGTTTTCTTCCCGTAGTCGCTGGCCGGGTTGCGGTAACATGTCCCCCATTCATGGCCCATACGACCGCAGCCGGTACACTTCAGGTTACGTCGGGGGTTGTCTCCGATACTAGTCGAACGAAGGGTCGGTTGCCGCAATTTGGGTAGGCCTTCCTCAGCGGTGTGTGCCGAGTCCACTGCTTCGGAAAACGTCTGTCGTTGAAGTCCTACCGCGGCTACCTGCAGATATTCCAATAAACCAACGCGGAAATTGCTCAACATGAACATATCATCCGGAGGTACTATTAGATTTTCCGCTAGTTGCTGGAGACGTTCGACGTAATCATCGACAGATTCCTTCGGTTGCTGATTGATGGTACAAAATTGGATGTACATTTGGTCGTCTGTTTTGATGGTTTGATAGCGTCTTTTGAATGCGGTAAATACCTCCTGCGATGTATCAATAGGATGTATCCGTCTATAGTATGCAAACCAATTCGACTCTTTCTCGGTGAGAGAATTACCGAATAATTCCAATTGGACCATGGTTTCCGTTTCGCCATTTAATCTAATAGCAGATTCAAACTTACGGCAATGTGTCTCGGGGCACTTACCGGTTTTGTACTCAAGATACGGTACTGCTTTTTGAGCGGTCGAGGTAGAGCGTCGACCCGCGGGTCGAAAGCTTGGGTCACCGGCAGGTCGATAGGTTGGGGTCGGTTCTCCGGTAGCCATAATGCGGCGTGGTTGGGGAAAATTATATGGACAGGAAATAGAAGGGTGGTCGGTATGGCCACAGTCAGTGCAAAACCAAATAGGAGGTCTAGGACGAACCTAGTGGTGGTGATGTGGAGGAGGAAATCCAAAAACCTGTTGTTGTACCAGGTATTGATGTCCTGAAATTGGTTGCGGGCGGACTATGTGATGCATTGATGGGGCACGTCCTTGATCTTGTCGAAACTGGCGTAAACGTAAATTGGGCAGTTGTAACCGAGACGCAGCTAGATCGAGGTCCAATTGAAATGTCGGTTCTAGAGCTGCTAGAAGTTCTTGATCCGTTGCGTCTTTTGGCAGTAGTTGTTGGAGTCGATTTTGAATGGCCGAGGACTGCAGAAATGCTTGGGCACGAAATCGTTCGCGTTCTTCGTCGGTGAGCTGTAAGTCTTCTCCGGTAGCTACTGGGTTGTGGAGTACCGAGTCGGAAGATGGCCTCTGCCAATTAGATGAGTGTGGATGTCGTGCAGTTTGGAGTTCTCGCGGGGTCGGTAATTCGTCTTGCGTGAGTAAAGGTTGAGGCCGTCATGTCGAATGAGTAGCTGTTGAGGGAGCTCGGAACATCGGTGACAGTAGCAAATCTTGTACGCTCCGGTGCATGCGAGTGTTGGAAATCGTGAGAGCCTCGAGGTCGAACTCAGGCGGTGGTCCTGCAGATCTAGTGTGGCGCCGGGCCATGGGAAAGTCTGGTCTATCGGAGTTTTGGACAACTGGACTGTGAAAACGGTGAATGATTTCGGTAAGACAGAAAAAAGGCGCGGTGTCACACAGATGCTAGGCGATAATAGAGTACCGAGATCGGTAACTCCGTGTTTTTAAGCAATGGAGTTCTAGAATTCGAACACTAGATGGTCGCCAAATGGTAGCTCCTCCTGGTAAGGGCCTACTCGGTAATCAGTACCGGGAGGATTGATAGCTACCGAGGAGAAGGAATTTAACAGAATAGGCAACAAAACACTCAAAGCTAAGTCGGTTATCACAAAACCGAGGGAAGACAAACTGATCAGAGCATGCAATGGCACACAAGAAGCTACTCGGTAGGCAAAAAATCAGAAGAGAATACTTCTAGCAAGAAATCAGTTATCTAGGAAAATGTGGCGTGCCAATGAAGTTAGCTCTATTGCTTTTATATTACACTACAACCAGATCTGACAGTTAGGTCAGATCGGTAAAAAAGTGTTTCCTAGATCTACCTACTGGGGTAACTTGGAAAATTACCCAGGTAAAACTCAGATCGGTAGACCTACTGATAACTCCTAATTTACGGTTAACAGACCCGTAAAGCTTCAACACATCAAACTCGGACATGAATTCCTATTTCACTTAGATGCCTCACCTCCTTTGATGTCTAAACCAGTAGAACCAGTCTTCGACCATCTTCCAAGATTAGGTTGATTTGAGTGTCCTCTAACCCCAAACGATAGAGTTGGCCTCCTTTTCTTTCAAGTGAGGATTGTAGCCAGTCATTTTTTAACTAGCTTTGCAACTTCCATTGCCTAAAAGTGTTTTGCATATGCCAAGTCATGCTGCAAATTCCATTTCAAGTTCTTATTAAGAGGGGGGGGGGAGGGCGGCAACTTAACAAGTCTCTGCTATAGAAGCTTTTCACCTTCATCCAAAATCTTTTTGGTGCAAACTCCTTGAATGTCCCTATTATTGTAAAAGGTTCGTGTGCAGCATCCAAACTAGAGTTTATTTCCTCTATAACAGCAATAGCTTTATCAATGAGTTTTTAATGCATCTCCAGGGTCAAAAGAACGGCCTTCCCTTTAAGTGCAATTTATTGTGGATGATTTGCGTAGGTGACATTGTTTTTCACACACCAATTCTTCACATGGTTTGTACCCTGCCGATGCTTTGCTTTAAAGTTGTTGAATAAATTCTGAATGTTGGACTTGTTATGCTTTCCACTGTCTCCTCCAATCACTTTGTGACATTCGATGCAAAATATCTTCACTACTCTATTATTATTAAAGTCCCAAGACTTCGACACCTATCTATTTTCCTTTTACAATGTCCACTTCAAATCCCTCTTCATTTTCTCTGCATGTTCAAAGAGTATTGCTCCAAAATGTCCTTGGAAATTAACGTGGAGTTCATCTAATGCTCCAAAGCATTAGTAATCATTCTAGAACCCGTAACCCTAGAGCTTCCGAGAGGCTCAACGAGTTGGTTTTCAACGTGTTCTTCAATTTCTGGAAAATCCTTATCGGCGATTTCTACATCATTCAAACCCTCCACTATCTTCCGTATTCTACACCTATCATCATTGTCTCAAAACTCAAATAGCATTCTAGTCCTGATTTCTCTTCCAAACAAACCGTAAGGGAGGCATATGTGTCTTTCTTTAACACTTTCACCATGCTAAAACATTGCAGCATAGAAAAATCGCCGTCCATAGTCCACATCTTTACTTGAGTCGCCATCACTCTACATCACAACCGCCGCTCCAAGAGTTGCAAATTCATGGCTAAAACCAAACGCGCATGCACAAGAAATCCTAACCTGCTTCCAAAACAATTCTAAGCGCGCACTCTAAATAAAAGCTAAACCCCAACAATCGAGTCCTCTAACTAAAACGCTCCTAAACCACAAACTCCTTGCGCACTCTAAACTATAATCTCTCTTACTAAATCCAAAACTGCTAAAAATATGAAACTACAACGTACTGCTAAAACTAAAAACCTGACAAATCAACTTTGATGAAAACAAACTCAAAAACACAACGGACCTAAACACGAAGGAAGAAGAACCCTAGCCATCTGTAATCGGACGTGGGGAAGACGACTTTAACAAACGCACTTCTTTTACATCTATTTTGGGCAGATGTAGAATCCAATTATCATCCATCCCCCGTGAGGCCTAAATTCATTTACAAATCTTACTAAACATACCTTCTATGATCTTTATCTTTAGCCCCTATATTTATTTCAGAAAAAAACTATTGGCCCACATTTAATACTTATCTACCTTACTTGTAATGGGATTGTCTACTTTTAATAAGCCCTTCATTATTTGGAATTCTTTAATAATTTTATTTGAATTGAATTTAATCCTCTTCATTTTTAAAATGCACTAAGTGATCTACTTGTGCTCCAAGCTATGTATTTCTTTTTGCCACCCAAACGGACTGGATGAAAATTGCAAACAAACTATTTTCTTGAGATAAATACCCATTTACAACCAACCATTGAGCGTATGACTTGGTGACCATCATAAAAGAAAATAAGAAATAGAAAATTTTAGTCAAGAAATCATCCATGCTTAAAAACCTAGGCCCAATCTTACCTAATTACTTGGTTCTTGATTATGTGGTTATTTAATTACTGGTCACTAAACTATTTATAAGAAGTAGTGATGCACCACTAGTCATTTGTTCTGTGGACATTTGAACCATGGGTGGATCAAATAGACACTTTACTCACTTCAGCCTCGAAAGGGGACTAGAGTTCATACTACTATGGTTTCGGACTCCTTAAAACAAATATTTGTTTATTCCAAGGTATTGTTACATATGCATAAAAACACTTGGAGAAGTCACTCTTTGTATATTTTGACTATCACGTGTGAACAATTTTTTTAAAAGTATCCTAAAAATTAAAAGTATTTCTTACTAAATTAGTAATTTTGAGAATATTCTCATTTTATTCTTTTAATCAATTTTAAGCATCCTATATTATTGTAATTCATTTATAGAATTTACCTCCAAAGATTTATTTGGACCCTGTATTTGTTTGGATGTTGTTATGTAATATTTGGAAGTGACCTCACTAAGTGAAAACGTTGATCCTTGTACACGCCCGACATTTTTTTGCTTTATATCATATTTGTTGTTTCCGTGAGGAAACTTGTTCATTTTCCTTCAATGACTTGGTTTTGTTTATTTGACCTTGCTTTCTATGTAGGATCCATCGTGTTAAATAAAAACACTTTTATTAATAAAACAATTTCTACACTATTAGGTTTTAGTTTGAGATATTTGAACTTAGGATTTTAATGTTCTATGTGGTTCAAGCGTCTCAGTCTCAAGGTCTCATGTTTCTTTAATTTCATTTACAAACTCTCGATTTCTTTTTTTGACACCAACTCTTGATTTTTGAAATAAAATTTTGAGTCATGAAACAAAAAATTGTGGGGAAAAATAGAAAAAGCACTACAGGGCCTTTTGTATCTACCGATGCCTTGTTCTTTTTTACATTTTACGTTCGCCCTAGCACCCCATTCATTTTTCCCTCTTTCTGTCGAGGGTATCGCCAGTGGCATTCATGGTATTGCCGCGCCCGAAATTTCGTAGTGGTAGTTTACCTTTTGCACACCATCTGGCTGTATGTGGGGTCATTGTTCTGGTGCGCTAGTTGATTGAGAATTGGCAATTAGTCGATGCTTGTTGTATTTGGATGTGTTGGTTTCCTCTGTTGGAGGATTTTGTGATTGTTGCGGAAGTTATGGTGCGAAGGGACGACATTGGATGTGCCGGGAGTGGAGGAAGGGTTGCCTCGGAGGAGGGTGGAGTTGGAGGAAAATTTGATTGGGGCTGGAATTGATGGATAATGGGCGGGCAACGTGAGGTTTTGGATAGGTGACACATGGGGAAGCGGAGGTCTGCGGAAAAAAGCGCAATAGAACACGGTGGCGACAGTGCCCCTGTAGGAGGAGCTCGCCTACGTCCTGTGCAGGAAGTGATACGAAACTCGCCTCGTTTAATAAGTACGAATAGGAACGGAGGTATACCACTCATGGCTGATTCTCCCTATAGCAAGGAGAAGGCCATGGCGAACAGAAGTAAGGATCGAAGGAAATCTCAAACACCTATGTCTATGAGTAATGCAAAGATCGAAAAGATCCCTAGAGAGACGATTGTTAAGGACGAAGATTCTGAGGAGTCCAATACGGACGACCGTCAAAATCATGAAAATGAGGAAGACAAGGATGGAGAAGACTCTGATGGGATTGAGGAGTCTGGGCAGGAGGAAGTGCTTGGAGAAGGGATGTTTGAGGTTGAAGCGATCAGAAAGAAGAGAATCCGAAAGGTACATCAGTTTTCACATGCTTCGGAGTAGCAGTTTAAAGAATTTTGCCACGCCTGTCTAGCCGGCTGATACGAATTTACCTTGAATTCTCTTGGTCTCCAATCGTCTTCTTGGCTGTACTCTCAGCAGTAGGTTTTTTTTTTCCAGCTGTTTATAGTTGTTAGCAGTTACCTGTAGCTGCGTAGAATTGCAGTTATTTGCATATCGAGGTTTATGTGCGGCACGCCTTCGTAGACATGTTCTTGACGGTTGGATATAATTACTCAACGAGCGAAAACATGTGCAAGTATAACAGTCCTCGCCAGGAAGTTGGCCTGAGTTGGCTCCCACTGATTTTGCAGATAACATAATACTTCTGCGAGGAATATCTATTTGTGGTTACTGTAGGCATTAAGAATTGGGCCTGATACCTACCAGCGAGTGAAATCACCAAAACATTGTTTCTCTTTGTTTCGTTGCTCATCGAATTTAGCTTCAATGCTAATAAAGTTCAATTTCTCTTGGTCTATGCCCAAGATCTCTCTTCATTATAGTTCGAGACTTTATGCGGGAAGTGCTGCTTTGAATGACTCGATTCATGTGAAGATTAGTATTCTGTCTTCACACTGAAGCCTGTTTTTAGTGCACTTCATTGCGATCTTTCTGAGTTACCTGTATTGGTTACTTCTGGAAGTTGTGATTATCCTTTCGATGATCTTGTTTGGCAATCTGGGTACGACTAGGTGCGGGTTAGGATATATATAAATATATATACATATATATATATATATATATATATATATATATATATATATATATATATTTGAATCTGAGGTAGAACTATTTTGACAGACAAATGTAGTGTTTTTTTGTTGACTGTCTGCGAGGCGCTCCATAGTGGCTTTTCAAATCGTTAACGTGCACGGTGTGATGATATATTAAATGTAAATGGGATTTTTGAACAGTAACACTGTGTGCTGTTGTTTGTTTGTTTCCTTTTTATTTCCTCAGGGCAAGAAGGAGTTTCTCGTTAAGTGGTAAGTATGACAAACCACAAAGCTCTGGCTCTTTATGTTGGTTGTGGGGGCCTAATTACGCACCATCTAATGGAGCTTTCTTTGCATTGGCCCTAGAAACGCATCGCTTTCTTAGCTCACACTTGGTGGTTGCTGCTCCGTTTCGTTTTCCATAATTCGCAGGCGAAACTGGCCGGAGAAGGATAATACATGGGAGCCCTATGGCCATGTGGCTAGATGTAGAGACATTCTCGAAGAATTTGAGGCGAGGTACACTCTTTACTTTCCTGAACACTGTATGATGTACTTGGGTAAGTAGATTGGTTCCCCTGCATTGATTATCTCTTTCTCGAGGATGATTTGGTTGTCAACCACTCTTCCAATTCTCTTCACATAGATTCTGCTTATTGATCTGACCTGATGTCACTTGCAGCTATATCATATAGTCTGTTGATAGGATGCGCGCTTTAGCCTAGTGTAATAGCTTTTAATTCAGTTTTGACCTTCAATCCTCAATGACCTCCAGTCAGAAAGCGCGGCGAGTGAGACGCAAATTTGGTACATATACCCTGGATGGTGGTGGCGGGAAGCGAAAGCAGAGCTCCATCTCTACTGCTGATGACGACGCGCCTTGTCAGAGTGAAGGCATAGACACTCTAAAATCATCTACTGATTCCTACGCTGTACCCCAAGAGAAGGAAGGGAAGACACTACATCAAGCTGGGCTTATTGACAGGACTGCAAGTCCTTCTGCAGAGGCAGCTCGGACGTTGTTAGATTTGCCTGATGAGCCTCCGACCTCTTCAAAGCTTGTTGCTAACCCTGAAGTTAGTAAGGTGATAAGAAAATTATTGCCTGGAGAAAAGAACAGGACTGATTCATTTGGCAATGTGAGGGTGATTTATGAAACCTCTCTGACTACGGAGGGGAACAGGACTGAATGTGGGGTCATGGATGGAGTACCAAGTTCAGAGACAAGAGATATGGGTCTTAATGGTATGAATGGTTGGGCTGACACCCCTGTTGCAAGACTGGCGTATGCTGATAACAACAAGCCTCCCTTGCCTGCATCCCGCATAGTTACGAAGAGAGATAATGAAAGCCTTAAGCCTGCAATTATGACTCATCCAGTTGCTACATCACAGGAAGGTAGGGGCCTAGCTGACGAGAACCTGTTGTCACAACACAGAAGGCGGGTGAAATCTGCACATTTAGATGAGGAAATGGATACCAAAAGCTCGTTTCTAGTACATGATACAATTCAAGGTGTGACAGGCAGTTCCAAGTCCGAAGGAGGACCGGTTGGTTCAAAGAGAAGGAAAGGTGCAGTGCCACGCAGGGTGCCACAGGAGCAGGACGGAATGCAGACATCCTTTGAGGACGTCAAGAAAGAATTTGGGCAAGGACTTGAGGAATATCATACTACAGCGGAAAAAATGCCTGTTGAGGAGCGGGCAATTGCAGCGAGCAGGGTTATCCCACAAGAGCATAAAGATTGTGAGTCTGTTCTTCAAGACAGTTTATCGGGGAAAGCAATGTCGTCTCGGCCCCCTGCACAGGAAAAGGAGATTGAAGCTCTTACAGAACCTGTGATCTCACATATTGTGAAGGCGATCAGCTACAGCAACTCAGTTACACATGATAAGCAGGAAGTAGTAGTCCTTTTTAAGGCTTCGAGGTTGGTGCTAAGTTACTTTTGTTGTTATTCTACATGCTGTTTATTGCGGATCACTTGTCAAATGTCTGGTGGATGAATAAATACCTGAATGTCTCATCTTGTTTTAGGGCTTAGTAGGTGGTCTTTTGTGTCACTGAGCCCTTGCATTCTTGTACCCTCGCCTGTAATTCCATAATACCTTGTTCTGTGAGATGGTCAACTTAGATTCATGCATATTTTATTTCTTTTTACAGACTTGTAAGGTGATTGACTACTTCATGGTTTTATTTGTTTTTATACAAATGACGATGGTGGCTGAAGTTTGACCAATGGGACATTTGTTCTGATCAGTTCCGATGGTGAGGAGGTGGTGGTGGATAACAAGTTTATGCGGGAGAGATACCCACTTCTGGTATTATAATTGCATTCTTTTCAATGTCATTTGTACACATAGCACTCTGTCCAGTGAGCTGTTAAATCCCGCACAGACTCCATTCAGAGGAAACTATTACTCTTTATGTAAGTCTTCACTTATGTGTTTGGGTTCAGCAGATTTTGAGTTATATTTGACATGCTCAGGACCTCGGTATTAGCTATGGATTAGTGCTAAATAGAGTGGTTAGAGCTTTGGAACCTTAAAGCGACAAAAAATTTGCGGTGGCTATTTATAGCGTAACTACATAGAATGTAGCAATTTACGTGACCTAATGTAGTCTAAAATAACACAAGGTGAATCAGAATTATGGAGCTAAATTGAATGATATGTTGATTTTCGAAGCTCGAAAGAATCGACATCTAGTATTGACTTCCGAATGAGCTGAGATTGCCAGTGTCTCGAAGTGAGAAAATTTATGGAACTTCAGAAATGGAATAACTTCACATGGTTTTTTTATTTCTTATAATGGATATACGACAAGATGGATTTGATTGGGATTTTTGGAGAACTTGTAGTTTGCGGAATGAGGTCACAATCGCAATCAGTTTCTTCTACTATGTAAAACTGCTGGCCAAGCATATCACATGACTAGTTAGATTCTTTGCATCAGTGCAGTTTCTTTCTTCATTTGACTAATCATGGCGGTTGTGATGGATGTTCCAGCTGATTGACTTCTACGAGCAACACCTGCGGTACAGCAATGCATAGATTGGAGTACAGAAGAAATCTGTCATATTATTGTTTTGGTTTTGATGTCAGACTGCAACAGTACTAGGTATAATATTCTGGCATGTCTAGTTCAAGCAGAGGATCCTTATTGGAGTGCGCAACTGGAACTTGAGATCTGAATTTTCGTATGGTTTTGTTTAAAGAGCTTGTCTGAAATTAATGTCCTTTGACAAGAGAAGAGACCTTCGTACATTCCAAGTCTTCCTCAACCCTAGTTTGTTGCTACATTGGGCCTGCTCTGTAATTGAGAAGTACATTCAAGAAGAGGCCAGTGACTAGTAGTGATATGATTTTGAATTCCAGTGAAACAAAGCTTTGGCTCTGCAATTGCGATCTTTCTACTTCTAACGATTTCCAACACACCGTTGTACATGTTTGAAGATTTC
Organism: Pohlia nutans; assembly: GCA_022496805.1. Lineage (NCBI taxonomy): Eukaryota > Viridiplantae > Streptophyta > Bryopsida > Bryales > Mniaceae > Pohlia > Pohlia nutans. The sequence continues at coordinate 1,724,713 of CM040106.1, read as the reverse complement.
ACGTGATGTAGAGCTGTGATGAAAGATATTGAACTTTGAAGTCTTTTTGTTATTGTAATAGAATAACATTTTAAGTTGTATAAAATTTAACTAGGGCTTTGTTCTTTTGACTATAAGTTTTACGATTTGCAATTTTCTGTATGGTATATGCCAATATCATGCATTTAAATAATAAGTTTCACTTTTTTTTTTGGTTACTTTGTGACGAGACAATCCAATTTTTCTTTTGTTTGGTTTACCGTAGGTGCATAGCAGGTTCGGATTAAATATTTAAGAAAAACATACCCAATTTATTTGGAAATTCCAAGACCTAAATGCGGTTAATAGATGAAATTAAATCCCAATAGTGTCAAAATCCTGTGAATTTATGTTATGTCTCGAAATCTCCAAAGCAAATCACACTTAGCATAGCATAGAAATACAAGAAACTGTGAAAATAAGGAGATTTGGATATTAGAAATAAAATTTTATTTTTGGACTCAATTTTTCTATGTAGATGAGAAGAAATCATAAAGAGGCAACGTGTTTCGTATTTTTATCCCATATAGATATTTTTCTACAGTTTTTCTAAACGTGAAGTATTTCAAAACCCTTTGTGGTTATATAGGCTCATCTTAAACCGATACTAGGACTAATCCAAAGTCAATATATGGGTTAATCTACCATTTTACTTAAAATTAAAAATATTAGAAGCCGATTGGTCAACACTAATCCCCTAAAAAGCGGTTTATGATCACAATCTCAACCCTTAAAGGTTAGGCCTATGACCATGGAATCATGTTTTATTTGTCACACTCAATTGACCAAGAATTCAAATTTATATTTTCAGTAGATGAATTCACATGTCTACTACAAATCATGAATTTTTCATAAATTTTGGTGAAAATTTGAAATTACTATGGTTTTATGAAGTGATTGTAAAGAAAATCTATATCAATTACAAAATGTATCAGAAAATCCCGATTTGTTTACCTAAGGTGTAAACTATTATGAAAAAAAATTTAGTTGATGAAAATCATTTGTGTATTTAAATTTAGAGATTTTGGTACACCTTGGTGATACCCACCGAACTTGTAACTACAATAAAACACTCAAGTTTCAAAATTTTCCAAAAATTCAAAGTGGAATAGAAACTAGACTTGACAGGCTTTATTTTGTTAAGCTCAAATGCAATGGAACTCATTTTCATGGCCTAAATGTAGTTTAAGTAGAACAAGCAAATAAATTCAAAATACACCACCCGGTGAACCATTTTTACAACTCTTTTTGTAGTTGGGACCCCATGTAAAATCTAAAAGTAGCTTGCATGATTTGAATTTAACTTAAAGGGGTGGCATCACCAAACAAAGCCCTTCACATAAAAAAATGGATAGAAATTATCCATGTAGTAGTTGAAATTCATCCACGCTGCAGTTGGAATTGAACAGATGACTTCATTCATAAGCCATTTTTTGGGCTTGCCGGTAGTTAGGTGTTAATTATTTCAATGTCAATCCATTGCACAACTTTTGGACCTTCACGGTTTATGGTATTCCTACATTACTGCTTAGATAGATAGATTGAAACTCCGGTCTTCTAAAAGGGCCTGTGTGAATAAAGTGTCTGTTTGTTTAGTCAATGAACCAGTGCCCACCAGACAAAGGACCATTGCTACCAAACTACTAGGGATTAAGATTATGTGTGGAGTTATGTTGTATATGTATGGGTGGTGACGGAGGTGAGTATTAAGCCATCATTCCAATGGTTGGGTGGTGTAGGGATGAATATAGTCTTCATGGTTGGGGCTCTTGGTTTAGGAGCGGGGTTGAGCAGAGCTATGCTGAAATGTGTTGCTGTGACTAATGTGATCGTGCATTCAACTCTTTTGGGAGACGCTGGTGCAATTATCTCGTCGCCTCCATGGCTTAGTAGTAGAGTGGAGTAGTAGAAGCGAGAGTATGGCAAGAAGAGGAGCAATGTGAGCTCCAAGAAGCGGTTATAGCAGCAGTTCCGCAGGTCTTTCGTTAGGATTTTTTCAAGTTTTCTCGCTCACAATCATCTTTCAGCAAGAGGGTTTTTAGAGCTTTCTTTCTTGGGGTGTCTTTTTAGTGGCGCGATCGCTGCCGCGGCACTCGTGAGGGAGGTTCCACATGCTCTTTCAATGGAGGAATGAGGAACGATTGTGCGTGTTAGCTATCATGGTTACATACAAGCTATTATTCAAGAAACTCTTGTGGATAGCCGGACGTACGCGTATTCTACACGCCTAGGGTCTAATCCTACGGTTGTTGCAGCACAGCTAAATTGTGAGGAAGTACTTGAATTAATTTTATTGTGTCAAGATCTTTCGGTCTTCGATTCTTGTCGCATTGTAGCTACTTGGCTTACAGTCTTAGGACAACTTCCGGGCCCTAGCTCGGGCTTTCCTATTCTTCGAGAATGGATGATGCGGAAGACTTTGCAACGGTGATCGTTGATCAACCTATAGCGGACCTCCAAAAAGAGGCCTAACGTGAGGACAAAGATCCTCAGGAGTTGGCTTCGGACGAGCTCTCACTTCCTGATGATGTTCAATCATCTAGAATCCTTGCTAGGCAGAATGGTACATCGACTAATTTTTAGTTCTGTTTTGAATTCTTCTTTGTTATGTACATCAGGAATTTCCGACCCCATTGATTCTGCACGATTTCAGTGCGTTTATCGTTAAACAGTGATTTCGCACGTCATACGTGCATTTAGAAGTGTCGTTATGGTACGGAAGTGACATGCATTACTAGAATGTCGATGCTGTGTCTTTTCAATGATTATCAAAAAAGTGTTGTTTCCGCACGAAAGTTGTGCTTGACGGAATCCGTGCGTTAATCCTGTATCTACATCACATGGCTGATAAAACACGAATAACGTGCGGTTTTAGTTAATGCGAATTCAGTATCATATACGTATCATATTAATGCCTTTCATTATATTCGTGCGATTTCAGTATCTATTATAATGCAAATCATTGTCGTACGACATCCGTGTAATTATCGTACAACATCCGTGTCAATTTGTATGAAATCCATTGCCATTTGTATCAATCAAAACAAAATCATATTGTTAAATATATAATTAAAATGGGCAATATGTTCTCGCCATAATCAATGAATACAGTAACATTGTAAGAAAATAAAGAAGCGGCTAGTCGCGTGGTTTGTGCTTTAGTATTTACCCTAGGTTTACATAGATTTATTTTTATGGATTGTTTATATTATTCACACATGTAACTTCTTAAAAACGATGTGTTTCCGCAGTAACGTATGTGAGGGTCAGATTCGGACAATACTGTGTCGAAATTTAATTTCCACATCAGATTTTGAGAGATCCACGTCACCATTAACCAATCACAAGATGACATGTGGCACTCTTCTGACAAAATGAATTAATTTTTGTCGAAACTGACCACGAGGTAGGATATCTCCCCTGGACAATAAATTCAAACATAACTAAATAAACTAGAGGATAGATGAGATATAATTCATCCGTTTCGGAGCACTGCATCAGGAAACTCGTCGGTTCCTGCGTCGATACTGTTGCAATATTGCCGCAGTGAACTGACAGTGTAATTCCGCGACAGTACTGCTGTCAGTATTGTTGCAATATTGTTTCAGTATTATCTTTTTAGTATTGTTGCAATATTATTTCAATCCGAATGAGACAGTATTGCATCAATAGGCAGTACTGCAACAAGATGGTAATTGTCGTTCACATTTGCAGTATTGTTTCAGGATATTTTCAATATTGTTGCAATACTGACGCAATAATAAGCTACCAATGACTAGGCTTCCTCAGTTTCTTAGTCCATAAGCGTCCATACTGCAATTACCCAGTCAAACCTCATTGATTCCTTACATTTAAAACTATATTATGTTGTTTTGGTATTTCTTTTCCTTGTAAGATATTGCTAAACCAATTTATTTTTGTTTTTTCATAATTATTTAAATTTAAAAACAAAATATAAGATTTTCCAATATTTTTCTTGTTAAAACCTTAGTAATTACAAAAATACTTTGAATATTATGAAAATTTTAAGGAAAATGTAAATAACAGTGATGAACATCAAGGTGTAGGTGGCATGCTTCTTGAACTTATTTATAAAGAAATTCATAAGAAATCCTTTTTCTATAGTGTATATTGGAACAAAGTCTTGTAAAAAAAGACAATTTTAACAATTTTGACTCAGGGAAGTCACTTAGTGTAAATTTTGAGTACATATGAGCAAACAAAGGGTATTTAATGGGAGGCTATGAAATTATTGGAAAATTCTACTATTTAGAAAAATATTCAAGGTATATTTTATGAATATTCTTAAAATAATCCTAATTTGGTTTTTAAACACCTTAAAGTATTTCTCTAAATTTATAAGTTTTATCTCAAATGAATAAAACACACCCTATATTTATTCTCTCATAGTTAACTAAATTCTAAACAGTGACTTCCCCAGGAATTTTGAAGAACGAAAAATTGGACTAGAAAGTAGATGATAGCCCTCGCACTTTTTTAGTTGGAGCCATTTTCATTTGAAATTAGGAACTAGGTGGAAATTAGAGTTTGACTAAAAAGCAACCAAACATGGCCCTACGGGACTCCTTGCATGCTTAAGGGTTAGGACATTCTTGAAACCCATGCAGGTTCAATTTCGAATCTTGTATCCTAATATTGTTTTAGTGAACTTCAAGAATTTCAAGAGCTTTGTGGGTTCTTTCTTTGTTCCCCACTGGACAATAGTTAGCTTTTAAGCTCCCAAGAGACCATTTTTTAGTCGCTGCTCATTTTTAACGGGCTACCCAAAACTAAAAAATAATAAAAATTTAAATACTTCGTCAAGTCTACTTTCCAACCCAATTTGAATTATGTCAATCCGAGTTAAACTTCACCCGAGAGAATTTTTCAAAGTGGATCACTTCAACATTGTCTTAGTGTTACAAAAATTTCTATTTGGGGAAAGTAATGATGTTCCGTCCATCATTTCTTTTGTTTTTTTGAAGTTTACAATATATAAACCAAATTTAACTAATCACGTTAAATTTTAAATTCCAAAAGTGAAAATTAGAATTAATACAAATTTTCAAATGTTAATGCTTTTAAATTCATTGAAAATGATCTAAAGTTATTTTTGGAAGTTTGACCGTACAAATAATTTGTGGAGATGATGCCCTACATTTTGTTTATTGAACCAAACTTCATCAAACATATGGAAGGCACATATTATAACACATTTATGTTTTGTTCAATACCCCTCGGGCTTCAGGTAGGGGTTAAGAGATTGTGTTGCCTGAGGCCTTTTTTTGGAAACAAATCATGCAATTTGAAAAGAAATGTCGCACTACATTGCTAAACGTTTTGAGCAAGTTATATTTTTCTCACACATTCTTACTTCAAACATATATATATATATATATATATATATATATATATATATATATATATACATATATTCACACATATATATATACACAGTTAAAGATTGCGAATTTTTTTGTACACATTCCTTTGTTGTTCATGACCAAGTTTCTATTGCTGGATTGTGAAAAACATTTTGTTTTCAAACTTTTCCCTTGTAGATTAGAAATGGGAGCATTGTATTGTTTTTTAAGCGGAATAGTCCCGGTTTTGTAGGGGCTCGTTATTAAATCTATGTGATTAAACAAAAATAGTATCGTTTTAATTGAAATACATATGGCGACAAAACCCTACAACTTTGTAAGAGTCCAATTGTTATTTTTTTCATACAAACCATATTCAAAACTCGTTTTCAAGTAAATAAGTACTAGAAGGTTGGAACAAAACATGCAATGTTTGCAATTTCTAAAACAACATTTATTACTTGTACTTTATTCTGAATAAGTAAACATAATTCAAAATTTATAAACATTTACAAAGAAGTGACCTTCGGTCTCAAAGTTTGAAATTTTAAGTTTGAAATTTTATACACAAATATTGGTCATAGCAATCGCAAATCTAACTGTATGGGTAGAATCTAAAATTCATAATGTACAACTTTTATTCATTCATCAACTTGAAAATATCCCTCTTAGTTGCATTTTATAATGCATCTTTGAAAACTGCCAAATCTGAAAAGGTTGAGAACATTTATGTGTTAAAGGTTAATCCTTAAGGGACCATGCTCGTTCGTAATATTTTATCACTTTCTCTGGTTTTCATGTAGAAAACTTCACTGTTGAAGCTCAAAGAGGACTTAGTCGTCAGACTGTATATCAATTTTCAAAACAATTTACTATATGTATTACATGATTATAAGGTTTGAGCATGAGTTGTTATTTAAAATAATTGAGCAAAATCAACTAGTCATTCACTGATTTTCTCACAAAATGCTCATCAGTGATGTTGAAGGCAAATCTCTTCAACTATACAAGAAAAAAAATACCCTCTTCTACTTGTCTCTCATCATAGCATAGTAGAGCAATGCAATGGAGCACTCTGTTGAAAAATGGATCAAAAGAGAATCTTCACTTAAATCCGTTTTTTGAAGTTGTGAACTGAATGCCATTTGTATTCCATGAATTTTGAATTACTCGGTGTTATTGCTTAGTTTCTAATTGTAACTAGACCTTGATCGCATTGCAAAAGGGTGTTGACTCCTATTGCTCTATTATGCTATGATCTTGACTTCAATACATACATGAGGTTCTTGAGTTGGTGGATATCACACTTGGGCATCACGAGCTTTTGTTGAGGAATCTGAGGAATCACAAAGATTTTTCTTTAACTTCAACTGGTCCAACCGAACAAGGTTCGAGAGTTGGACTAGTTAATTAGTAGTTTCGCTACATTGTATAGTGTTGCCACAATTTGTAAACAAGTTTAAAACATATATATAGTTAAATATATGTAGTTATATATGTGTATATAATTATTATTCTCTTACATAGCTCATTGTTAATTTGAAACAAATTACTATAAAAATTAGTGTTAATTTTTTTTAATTTAGGAGCATTTGAATTTGCATCAAGTTTTATTTCATTGTATAGTTGCAAGTTTCATTTTTGATGCTAATAGGTTCACATATGTAAAGTGATTTGACTTGTCAATAACCAAAGTGACTTGTGGCAATTTTCAATTTGAGAACCTTTTATCAAAAAAACATAATGTACAAATTCTTATAAAATATGAAATATGTAAGAAAAAAAGAAAAAAAAAGAAATGCAGGATTGTTGAAGATGTGGGAAATAAGTGGGGTGGGGTGGCCTTTCTAAAAGACAAAGAAGGACCTACCCTATTTCTCACTCTTTATAGAGATGCCACACCAAACTTAATCAGGCTACAATTTTGGTGAATAACATCACCACGTCTCGCATTACGTACATGGATTTAGTAAAGCATCTCTAGTAGTCAAAATTAAACATAAAAGTAGTATAAAGAACATTACTTTACGATTATTACATATAAAAACTCTTGTTGTCACAAACAATATTTTCAAACAAAAATACATTAATTATTGAAATTGAATCCATATAAGACAAAGCTCCTACGTTTAAGCCTTAATCATTGAAACCTAAGTGCAATGAAAACTTTGTTTGATATGACATCTCTTTAAAATACATGACTTCCTTTTTGTAAGGAATATTAACCCCTAAGAGCTCAAACGACCATTTTCTGGTCGCTGCCCGAATTTAACGGGCTGCCCGGAATAAAAAAATAATTTTTTGAAAAAATAAAAAATATTTAAAAATACTACATCAAGTGTACTTTTCAACCCAATTTGAATTATGGCAATCGGAGTTAAACTCCACCCGGGAGAATTTTTCAAAGTAGATCACCTCATTATTGTCTTAGTGTTATAAAATTTGCTATTTTGGGAAAGTAATGATGATCCCTCCATCATTTCTTTTGCTTTTTTGAAGTTTACAATAAATAGCCCAATTTTAACCAATCACACTAAAATTTGAACTCTAAAATTGAAAATTATATGCAAATTTTCATAGGTTAATGCTTTTAAATTCATTAAAAAATGATCTAAAGTTATTTTTGGAAGTTTGACCGTACGGATAATTTGTAGAGATGATACTCTACATTTTGTCTATTAAACCAAACTTCATCGAACATATGGAAGGCACATATTATAACACATTTATGGTTTGTCCAATACCCCTCGGGCTTTTAGGGGTTAACCCCTAAAGAACCAAGTGTCCTAATTAGAACATTTCAATGTTGCGGTAGGTTCCCCGGTGTCAATTTTTATTTTTATTTTTTTGAAATAAATTATGTGAATTTGGTTTATTTATACAAAAATGAAGATCTGTTGTTTTTCCGATTCTGGCTTTTCGAGTGAAAGTTATTCCCTGAGAGCTCAAAAGACCATTTTCTACTCGCTGCCCGAATTTAACGGGCTGCCCGGAATAAAGAAATGTTTTTTTGAAAACGTAAAAAATATTTTAAAATACTACACCAAGTCTACTTTCCAACCCAATTTGAATTATGGCAATCGGAGTTAAACTCCACCCAGGAGAATTTTTCAAAGTAGATCACCTCAACATTGTCTTAGTGTTACAAAATTTGCTATTTGGGGAAAGTAATGATAATCCCTCCATCATTTCTTTTGCGTTTTGGAAGTTTACAATAAATAGCCCAGTTTTAACCAATCATACTAAAATTTGAACTCTAAATTTGAAATTTATAATTTATACAAATTTTCATAGGTTAATGCTTTTAAATTTATTAAAAAATGATCTAAATTTATTTTTGGAAGTTTGACCGTACGGATAATTTGTAGAGATGATACTCTACATATTGTCTATTGAGCCAAACTTCATCAAACATATGGAAGGCACATATTATAACACATCTATGTTTTGTTCAATACCCCTCGGGCTTTTAGGGGTTATGGAGCAAAAGGGTTTCTTTTTGGGAGAATGGGCAGTGCGGGTAGGGCTCAAAATAAACCTTAGAAATTATTATTTTTCAACTCTTACTTTAGTATCTTGTTTTAGATTACCAGAAAAGTGAATGGTAAAAATTTCAAGAATTTGACCATATAGATTGCAGGATTATAGCGTTTGAAGTGAAAAGAAGTAACTGCAGTCTTTGTTGATATTTTTTAACCGTCTTTGAAGACATGGGAAAAATTGTTAAAATTGGGCAAAAAAATTTCCCCCTCAATTACTACCTTCCCTTCATTTTTTTTTCTTTATTTTCCTTTTCCAAAGAGTGTTAAACTGACGACACAAAATAACACGGTAGAATCCAACAAATTTTCTACATTCATATGCATTTTGGATAGAAGTTGTTTTTACCATCCACATTTTAAAAAAATTGTTAATTTAATTATTGAAAATTCATAAAAATTTCAATTAGAAATGCAATTTAAAAAAAAATAAAAAATAAAAAATCGTGACTACCTGGGGGCGTCCAGGTGGCCTGCCCAAAATGGCCCAGCCCACAGTGGCCATGCTTGGGCTTCGCTAGGGTTTCGTTTTTCTTGAAGGGTCTCGACTTCGCGCAACATTCAATTGCTCTGAGTTTTGTGGCAAGGGAGGTTTGCTGGTGGCCCTCGATCAAGCTCACTCCGGCATATCCATTTGAAGCCGGCCACTATGGTAGGTTATTTGCTGCGCTTTTGAATTGTTCATTTGATCAACCGGGGGTTTGAGTCCGGTATGTTGTTTTCGAGCTAAATCAGCGTTGTCGTGCTTGCATCAGGTGGTGCTGGCAGCTTCTATCATCAACAAGTCCTGGAAAGGTACGGCGTCGTGACCTGTTCGAAATTTCTCACTTCATTTCAGTTTCTCACTTCATTTCAGTTTCTCACTTCATTTCACTACAGGGAGCTTATTATTTTACTCCCTCTGTCCGGAATTAATTCCCCTAGTTTGTAATATTTGTTCTATGTTTTATACTTTAAACGGGGCTTGAAGAGAGACCATTTTTTGAGCACTGAAATGTTAAGTTACAACACGCCAAAAACGAGGACTGTTCTTTTCGGATAGATGGAGTGGTAGTGTTAGTTTTTCATTTTCGTCTATTCCATTGTGGTCGATGTCCAGAAATGGTAATTTTAGGTTTTCTTGTAGTTGTTTCAGGCGTTCGGTGGGACACAAAATGTGTCGAACATGCAAAAGGATGAATCATGGAAAGTGAATGTGCGCTTACAAGGGTGTGACATGCAAAATGGCTACCTGTGTGGCAGCATGGAGGCTCTTAATGTTCCCTCAACTAAGACTCCGGTATAATTCTTATCTCATGCCCTTATTTCTGCAATCTCTTCTATTTTTGGGTCTCAGAACTTGAAGTGGAAAGAGAAAAGAGATCCTGGGTTCACGGTGCACTTTGAATCTTCATAAATCACAAACCCTAGTTGTGCAAACCAAGGATTCATGGCTTTAGAGTGACAATTTCAATCAATCATATTGTGAAAAATATAATTTAGATGGGATCAAATTTTATATCACCGAAATCAGTGAAGAACATTGCATGTGTTGTTCAAAAATCAAACAAATTTGAACAATAGGTACTCCACATAGGACCTACTCTTTTTAGTCCTTTAGGGTTCAAAGGTTAATCAAAAAACTCTAGTCCTTTTATACTTAAAACTATGGTTCTTGCTGTATATTAGTGTTGGATGCTAGAGTCTGCTCATTGTTGGTTTAAAATAATGTTTAAAGCTTTGTCTATTTTGTTGCATCTGCTTGAAATTTGGGGTTTGGGCATTCTTGTTTGCAAGTTTTCGCCATTAACTAGCTTCTGCTTATTGGGGCAGGTGTAAAAGTTCTGACTTCCAGACAATGTGGTGACCAGTATGTGCTGATTAATGTGATCATACCTAAGTAAGTGACTCGACCCTTGGTTATCTGTATTTTTTTTCCTTGTTACCTGATTATTTTGCCATACTCAAGCAGAACACTAAGGTTGAGGATGGTTGGGATTGTTACAGGTTGAACATTGCATCTTGAGACTGAGAAGATCTGGAGTTCGTGGGCGAAATAGTGACATAGGAATCTAGATATGATGTAGATTATACGTACGCTAGGATATAGATTTTACGACATGATGGCGAAATGTTCATTGTACACATATTATGAAATGTAAATGCAAATTACATTTTGAGGTCATATTTGTACTCCATTGAGACATTTCATTTGAACCTCATATCTACTACAGTGCGACATTTTGGCCTAAAATGTAAATACATAAAAAAATTGTACATACATCAGTTTATATTGAAACAATATTACTCATGTATTGAAACAGTACTGCCTTTGTATTGAATACAGTATTGCAATGCAGTAAACTTGCAATACCGATATTGCAACAGTACGTATTGCACGCGATACTGCAACAGTACACAAACTATCTTGTACTGTTAAACTTCTGACGCAGTATTGAATCAATACTGATGCAGTACTGCCGCAGTACCACGCAGTTTCTTGATGTGAGGCCGCAGCTCTTTCTCTTTGCGTCTGTGCAACCGTTTCAGAGCCTGCTCCATCTCTTTTTGGCCGCAGGTCTCTCTTATTTCAGGTACGTCTCCTTTCTATTCAGTAGATTTCTCTTCAAAATGCTCTCTTTAACGGTACATGAGGCTTCAGTTTTGATGCTTGATGAAGATGATTAGGGTTTTGGACGTCGTACGGAGGAATTTTATGAATCTTTAGGGTTTTTGAATTTTTTGTGTGTTACTTATGCCGGATTCGTGCGCTTGTTTTGACTGTTTTCAGTGTACAAGCAGTGTCATGGGCATAGTTGCTGTCTGAGAGGTTTGGTGGGAGAAGGAATTTTTTTTAAGGGTTTGTGGCGGTTTTTTGGCTTTCAGGTGCCAGGACAGCGCCAGACGCTGCAACAAGGTCGTGAAGAATTACGTAGAGTGCGGGCGTCAGGCTTTTGACGCCGCGTGCTTGTTTGGGGCGTGCAGCAGCAAAGATGGAATGTGCGGGCAAGGCGACGAATACTGCGGCGATGGATGCCAGGAAGGCGCTGGGCGCTGCAACAACTTGGACGCCGAGCCTGCAGTAACTGCGGAGTGTTGGCACCAAGCGTCTGATGCCGTGTGCTTGTTCGGAGCTTGTTGCAGTAAAGAAGGGATTTGCGGGCGAGGCAACGCTTTCTGCAGCGATGCCTACCATGAGGGTGCTGGGCGCTACAACTTGGTCCAGAACCAGTAACGCAACTGCACAGTACGGGAGGCTTAGAATGTCTTTCTCGCATAACTGCATTGGCGAGGTTTGCTTTTGACTGCGTATCGATATGTCTGATCAATACAGAGTATATTGCTTTCCAATGCTTGAGCCTGCTATGCTAGCTAGATTTCCTCTTAAAGTGGCTTTGTATATACACTCGGAATACATGTACGTTTGTATGAACTAGATTGTCAAATAAGTGCAGCTAGTCTTCATTATCTATAAGTACCGCTTAATCTAGAATAGCTGGTCTTTATTCTTCTCGGTTGTAATCTGAATTGGTTCTGTATTGAGTTCCTTTAGTATGTCTTTCTAGTATAACCGCATTGACGAGGTTTGCTTTATACTGCGTATCGGTGTGTACGCTCAATGCACATGACGGGTACTGCGTTATTTGCTTTGTTCGTTCAATAATACTTCGGGTGACTTGATGGCCACATGAGCAAATGCTAAAACAAGGAAACTAATCGCTGAAGTGCTTCCTGCTTGTGAAATCTTTGATTGGAACGATGTAGAATTTATGTGTATTGATTTGATTTTAAGTTTGAAATCATTCATGCTGCAAATGATCTGTTCGTGTGAAATCATACATGCTGCAAATGATCAATTTGAAATCATACATTTTCACACAAACAGATCATTTCAAATCATACATTAATACAAGCTTACGACTATTTGACTGTAAGTTTCTTTTTTTCTTGCGTCTTGCAGACTGTCCGGCATAGACGGCAATGCATTCCCAAGTTTGGCTACTGACTTTGTCGCGCACCGTCGCGAACCCATTTGAAGTTGTTGCTTTGCCGTCATGTTGCGGAAGGTATGCTCTCAGACACTCTAAACCATTAAGTGTCCGCTATGCAGTTTTTGTATAGCATGAAAATTGGACCCCTGACTGCAAATCATTTGTTTGTATGAAAATGAATTTGACCATGTTGATCTTGTAGTATAGAACAAGAGCTTTAAGATGTATTGCAATCAGAAAACCGATGACTTTTTGCAATGAACTCAAGCAAGGATTTCAATCATATTTGCAGACCTGGATGAACATCAGAGTTTCATTGCTAATAAAACTTGGCTTCCATAATTCCCAATATGATGATCAATAGACCATTAAGATTCATTCTCTAATGATTTTTTGTATTGCACTAATCTGCCTTCTCGGCCGACCCATACACAAGTCTTTAATTTTTTATGCTTTTGAGATCCAATAGAATGTGTTTTTGATGAACTTTCTTCAATTCAATCTTCTTAGAGAATGAGTCACTTATGCATAGCTCAGCTAAGCCTTATCCCATGAGAGTCCACTGTGTATTTTATGTAGTGTAGTAAGATTGGACTCCCTGCTGCAAATTATCTGTTCGTGTGTAAATAACTTCAATTTGCCACTATCAAAGCGGTTCGTCTTGTAGTATACAACATGAGCTTTAAAATGATGTATTGCAATTAGAAAACTGAGGTAAAATAGGAAAATACCACCGTTGCAAAGTTCAATGTTGCAGATGGCCATATTGGGCGTTTAGACGTTTTAGGGTTAATGATTTAATCACTTTCTCGCAGGTAGTTTTATTTTAAATGAGAGAATTTGGTCAAAATATACATACACTTTTTTAATTCATGTTGGCATTATCTTGCAGATAGGAAATGCTGCTGTATGAGAAATTGCAAGACTTAGGTTTGTCTTACCAGTCAGAGGACGACTTGAGGGCAGCTGGCTTTAGCAAAGTCCCTCATGTGAAGCTAGATGCTCCAATAGGTGTGTGTGGCCGCATAGTTAACTGGATCGATAGTAAAGCCTTGTATGGAGATGAACATATTCACAAATTCCAAGGCAGTGATCAATTTCAAAGGTAAATTTTACCCTTCGCAAATTTGGTCGTTTCCTATTGTGATCTTACAACATATAGCGTCAGTGTTGTGATTTGGTACAATGACCTAATGTAGTTATGTTGTCAGCATAAATAATACGTTTTTAAGGTGATGCACTGGGTTTTCTTGTCCGTTACGTGGAAAACCTGTGGATCAACTTGAGAATCTTGCTCGCGGGTGAGATGAAAATGCAGATGTCTGCGTGATTATTACTTGGTGTTGTCGAGTGACTGTTCTTGTAAGAATAAAACCTATGACAGAAGTGAGAATTGAAAATTATGGCTATTTGGGGAGTTGCAGGGATATCAATTATGCTACCTTGTAATGTTGTATTTCTCATCTTTGCAAATTATATTATGCAATTCTAAAACAAGATCAGCAGTTAAACTATATCAGTATTGAAAAGCCTACTTCTTGGACAACAGTCATTTAGTCTTGTTCTAGCTCTACTGGTTCTGTATTCGCATAGTAGACAGTTTGTTGGGGGTTCTGAAGGAGCTTCCTTGTTCTTATTCCCTTTTTGCACTTGCAGGATGGATAGCAGAATATGAAATACCAATGGTTACATCATCCTTGCTCTTAGAGAGAAGCCTATTTGGACTACCCCGCAGTCAGACCCTGCCTTCTTTTCAATAGCAAGAGCTAGCGTAGGCATGTCTCAGTCTGTTGGGAGTGCCGCCAAGACCGACTGAGTAAGTGTTCACTAATGTTGACATTCATCATACGTGCAACAATATTGTTTCAAATGTAAGTGTCATGTTCGAGCAAATGTGCAGTGTCACTTGATAGTGCTTAGTTGAAGTAGATAGTAGTAGTGAGGGAGGTATAAGTGAGGTCCATATGGACAGATGTTGTATCAACCATGATTAATAGCATTGTAGGGAATGTTATTATGGACATTGTTCAAACTAACACGATTTTTCATTTCTAAGAGGAAGTTTTGCTTGTATTGCTTGTAGAGTTTTAATACAATGATTATTGCAGCTCATGGCTTATATGAACTTTGGTGACATTTTGTACAAACTTTTGCGTATATCTTTCAATTTTAAAGCTATACAAAGGTCTTTTGACATTTGGACTAAAGAAAACACGTTTTCCGTATCATAACAGTTTAAAAATGATGTCGCACGAAAAAGACACTGAATCAGTGCGGCTTTAAATACGATTAAGACACGACATTTTACAATTGTTTAGAGTGAAGAATTTGCACGTTTTCAATAAATGTATCAATCGTGTCGTATCAGTATTGTATCCGCTTGTACGATCAGGATGTCATTTCAGTGCGGTTGCGATGCATGACGCAACGATGCGGAATCAGTGCGAAAAATACACGCACCCTTGAAATATCGGAAATCGCATTGAAATCGTGCAGAATCAATGGGGTCCGAAATTCCTGATGTAGGTTTTGCCGCATATGTTAGTCATTGTTTTTGATCATTTTGATCTTTTCTAGCTCGGGTTTTTGACCTGGGCTCTGCACCCTTTCTTGAAGCTTTTGCTCTTGGGGTGGGCTTTCCCAGCTTGGCTATTTGAGGTGCTTTTTCCTCCCTTGACTTTGGTCCATCCTGTTTCTCTTTTCACTTAATCAAATGCTCTAAATTGGGTTTTAAAGTTGGGTGGTTTAGGGTTTATATTGTAGTTATTTGGTCCGGGTTCGATTCCTATTGGAATCTGTAGAAGCAATATTGTGATATGATGACTTGGTACTGCTAGTAATACGTTACTGCTCACATATGGTACTATATAACAGACAAGTTGCATGAGTTGCAACACAAAGTCAACGAGCAAATTCAAAACGAAATCTTCAATAAATAGTAGTTGGCCTCATTGCCAGGCAGACCACGCATTGCGCCGATCATGCCAAGCATGTCTAACTACAACACGGATCTTGTGGCTTGAAATACCTGGCTCTCAAGGCCGCTGAGTATCCCAACCCTATCTCTATGCCTGGCCCTCGACGTTGGCTCCAATTGTCACAATGTAGCAAAGTTCAACTTTGACTCCAATATCTTTTCCTAGAGTGGAGTTCCCGTCCATCAACATAACCACTAGAAGAAATGTGGGATTCTATGACTTCAAGTATATGATTCAAATAGTCCAAAAAATAGTTTGTAATCACTGTCATTACGCATTATAGACTAGTTTGAGCCATATAATTGTAGCCGTAGAATCCCACATTTTTTTGGTGGACCCTCTTCTTGCACCGCGCTCTGACTTGCTTTTTGCTCGATTCTGGTATATTCTCTTCTCAACGTCACCCGCTCGCTCCACCATGGTATTCTGCGAGTATTTCTTCTTCACTTGAAATCTAACATTCACTGCTCTGCCTATTTTTTCTTCCACTGCTTAGACTTTGTTTCTCCTTAGTTTGTTGTTTGCTATCTATTGCTTACTGCTATCTGTGTTGCTACGTGCTTTTCAAAGGTCATTTTCTTGCATCCAGGTGACTTCTACTCCGCATTGCTCACACGGGCAACTCCCAACCCTACGGACAAGAAAAAAACAGTATCAAGTAATGGTAGGCCCAATACGCATTTGATTTTTTTTATGCATTTAGTTAAATTTATCTCACACAATTTGTTTGGCATATGCAAGTCAAAGTATAATCCAAATTGTTGGTTGTTTATGCAAGATTTTACCCCTTCCGTGCGAAGCCTTTTAGAATAGGTCAACATGCTTGTTTTTTTTCCTTGTTGCATTCTTTGCAATCCTCAATAAAGAGCTCTCCATCATTGAAACTATGTTATCTATCGGATTGGTCTGATCCTCGTTGTCTTCCTGCTGTACTTCAACTTGTGGTGCTACTATTTTGAATAGTGGACTTCTTATGTGCTCTTCCATAGCAAGGGTTTGAAATTTCTTGTTAAAAACTTGCTCAAATCCTCATGGCGACCATCCTTGCCTTACCATTGTAGGTTGATTGATGTGTTGCTATGCTAATCACTGAGACACTACTAACAGCGCACCCTTCTCCTTATAAAATCAACAACAACAATCCCAAGCCTCTCTCTTCACCTAGACCCCACTACCGGGTCTGCCTGTCTACAAACACCGGACTCAAACCACAGGTCCTAACCCACTATAACCTACCCATCACAAACCCCTCTCCTAACTACTAATTTTTACAAAATAAAACCCCCAATCCCAATACAAAACACCAACAAGAATACAACCCTATCCACACATTTAAACACCATAGCCTTGTACACACCATATTTTACCAACCAACAGTGCCTCGGCCTATTGGCCTCGGCACAAGGAAAAACGAGACAGATAGTAATAATAATAACAAAAATAATAATTACACTAACACTAGCCACAATCCTCACCATTGTTACACCGTCACAACCATTCGCACTCCTCACCTTCCCAATCCCACTTTCATACATAAAATCTACTCCATCACTCACACTTCCCCACAACTCTCTCCAAACAAACTCCTCTCTAATATCTCCCATATCAACTCTTCAACTAACTCTTCACCACACACCCCGTAATATTCTAACACACATCCAAACACTTTTAACAGAGATATTGCACTAAAAAAAGACAAAATGATTCCCAAATAACACCCCCCAGGTTGAGGATCACGAGTAGAAACTCTTTACAGAAAATTTACACCTATCATACATTCCCGCAAATAGCTCATACTCAAGACATGGTGGTCCAAACTTCAGCCACACCAGCCTAATTGATGGATGTTACATTAATTCATCCCAACACACACTGTTGACATCTACCATAAACAATGATCACAATCTTAAATTCATATCACTCCCCGTCACACTACACATACCAGCTAACACATTACTCGCACGCCCCATACAACCCACCGCCACAAGACCACCCAGGCTCTTAAACCCTATACCTCAACCTAACATAGATAACTTTAACATAAAAAATTTCGAAGTAAACGCTCTTCGAATCGAAGAACGAACGACACTTCTATGTGAGCGTAGAGCTGAGAGCGGAGAGCAGAGAGCGCAAATTTGGAGAGCGTAGAGCGGGCATAAATTTAAAATAGTAATATTTTTACTATTTTTTAAATTTATTTTTGAAAAATTTGAAAATTCCAAAGAATATTTGAGATTCTTGCTAATAATAGTATATTTTTTGACCCGTAACCATAGAAATGAGGGCCACAAAAAACAACCACTTTTTTTAATACACTTTTAATTGATTTTATTTACTTAAAATAGACACAGAAATAGATAATTGAGAAATAATGGTTAAGCATAAAATCAACGCAAATGAAGAAGTCAAGAAAGGTTTCAATGAGTGAATAAGATTGATGTTATTGAAGACTAAGTGAATAAAAAGACAAGGCACAAGAGACAAAGCACGTAGTTATCGCAAATGTTCTTATCTTATCAATTTTGTCTTTGTTCTAACTACTTGTTGATTTGATTCCTACAACTTGGACTATAGCAATAATTCATTGTGGTAAAAAAAGTTGTCGGGACTCAATATATAAGGACGTCCTTAAACTCAAACACAACAAGAATGTAGACAAGTAGTCTGCGATGGGAGAGGAGAGATGACACACATTTTGTTGCAATTGGACCACATTTTGTTAAAACTAGACTACCACATTGGAAAAGTGATAGGGAGTGCTATCCTTTGTAACGGAGATAGGTCTCCAATTTTTCTACAACGCTTTTATTCCACAAATAAGAGCAGCGTAGAAAAATTGAGGACATATCTCTATTGCAAAGGATAGTACTCCCCATCACATTTCCAATATAGTAGTCCAGTTTTAACGAAATCTGGTCCATTTTTAACGAAATGTGTGTTAGATACATGTTTGACGGCCAAGGATGGGATGAGGAGATAGTAAGTATAGGAGATCCGCAGACATATTCCATTTAATCCATTGCCGGAACGTGAGAGAAATGAAAAGAGTGTTGCAGAACGATATTGTCATGAGTATGTGATAATACCCTTCTTACAGTCTACGCAAGCTTGAAAGTGGAGGGTGGAGCAGGACAAGCAGCAACGATATGCGAAAAAATTGAGGAAGGAAGATGTGGTGGCAAGAGAAAAAGATACGGTTTAGGAAAGAGAAGAGGTGGAGGATGAGGACAACACGGTTGACAAGCAAAAGGAGGTCACGGAGGTAGTGGCTTTTTCACAGCCATTGTCATTTTGTGAGAGCATGCAAGGGTTATCACCACATCCCTTGCCGTTGGGAGAACGGATGAAGGACCGAACCATTAGCTATGTAGATTTACTTTGACCCAATCCAGTAAGCCTGCTTAGATCGAACGATGAACATGCAGCAAGAGCTTCAAGGAGCTGGGGACGTCGGAGTCATAGTTAAAAAGTGGGAAGTCTAGAGTTGGACGGTGTGAGAGACATGCAAGAATTATTGTACTGCAATGATTGGACAAGAATAAACATCATTGAATATGGTTTGTACTTTTTGTAGAGTGTAGAAGTACATATTTGTATTTCCTTGAATGATAGATCAAGTAAACACGTGGTCAACAAACGACCACGTCCATTAGGGACAAAGTATTCCTAAGCCGGGAACAAGTATAGGTAGTAAAATGTGTCGAAAGGCCACCTTCGACGCTGAGCTGGACCTCGTTGAAACTAAAGGTTGGGGCGTGTATGAACAAGTAAACTTCAGGATCTAAGTCAGAAACCTTGACAAATATGTAGTATAAGTGCTTACAATTCAGATAGGAATTGCCTCTGCTCCCGAATTTGATAATCATATCTTTGAAGGTCGCGCAAGTACACTCTGGGTGAGAGCTCACCGTCACTTAGTAAATGCATCCGTAGGAGGAGGTTTGGACTGCAACAAGATAACACAACCAAATCCTGGGTGGGGGATCATGGTCAACTTCAAAATGGTTCAGTGCATGGCTCGAGCAGATCCAACATTCTGCTTGTGTTTTGTCAAGGGTCTAGTGCCAGAGCATCGAGTAGCCTTGGATTTCCTCGTGGGAGGAATGTAGTCGGGGTTGTTGGGAATTCGAACTCTTGACAAGTCGAGTGGGGAAGCAGAGTTGTTGAAGAGCCGAGTGGGAGTGATGCGCTCCTTAGGGGGGAGTTGGAATCCTGCATTCTTAAGGGCTACGATCTCCGAGCGAGTGAGTTTAGTACCAAGCATGACAGGCCACACGTGAGGAATTGGGGGCTTGCCTTGAGTGTCTGAAAATAGAACGACCCACTTGCAACTGAAGCCCTTCACACAGCGCTGGTAGCCAAATGGTAGCTCCTTCTTGTATACTACTGTCTAGTATACAGTACCATTAGAGGAAATTTGGGGTCTCGAAAGGGCCTTTTAAGGCAACTCGGGTTAGGTGAACAAGCTGCCCAAACACCCTCTGTTTGTAAAACTATGAATGAAGGTCGCCGCCTATTGACAGTTTCGGAAGCCGTAGTGCTGGCAGTGTTGGCAACGTCAATTGGCTCGACCCATCGAACTGCACTGATGGCAATGTCGTGCCACCATTGGTGCCAGCGTCAAAAACGTGCGGGCATACCTCAAATTTTTCGCACATGCCAAAACCAAGGGCCTTTTGGAGACCCCACCATTTTCCTAATGCGAGGTAATTGATGCTTCCAAGGAATGCAAGATGATTCTATACTAAGTCAGAAGTCTAACACTATTTGCAATACTGAACTTGACTTGGTAATTAGGAGACTAGAGAATCGAGATTCAAAGAACAACAAATAAACAAACTTCCGAAAAGGAACTTTAAGTAGACAATGATATCAGGAAGACGCAGGGTCAAAAGAAAGACGTAATCTATATTTCAAAAAATATGCCCTTACCTATGTGTTTGGCTCTATTGCATTTATACAGAGTACAACCCGAACTGACGTAACTATCAGATCGATAAAAAAGGGTTCCCTAGATCTATTTTTTGTGGTAACTTAGGAAACTACCAGAGTAGTAAAAAATCGAAATCGGTAGACTACTGGTAGTTACTAATTTACCGTTAACAAATGCTTGATGTCGTCCGGACAGAAGAAGAGCTTCATAAGTTTCTGTTTTTGCATTGTTTAAATCCTAGTTTCCAGAGAAGGTCGGGCAAGTAACACTCCGATTGTTGGTGACGAGCTTTGCCGTGCATTTCTTCTCGGAACTTGTATGCATGGTCCAACAAGACTTACTAGAATTATAAGGGACACGGGCTATATGCCAAACCAACTCATCAACCTTAGTTTCTTGAACGACGGTAACTAGACAGATATCAAGCCCGGACGGTGAAGGCGCTTGAACTTCTTGCACGTCTAGAAAAGACTCTTCAACAATTGTAGGTAGAATTACGGGATTAGATTTAGAGAGTCTCTTACGGGGACGGGGACAAGAGAAGTTGACGGTGTCAAGGCGGTGTGTCTCATCATTTGCACCAATGGGGGTATCGGGCTTATGCTTCTGCAATCCAAATACCTCGGCGCCTTCGAGGTGTGGATTGCAAGTGGAGAACTCCTTGCCTCCGGGCATGTCCAACAAGACCTTCTATAGCACAATAGGATCACCAGCGCGATTGACACATTGTTGGATGCTACAAAGTTTCAATTCCTCCTTGCACTAGTAGAAAAGATGGTCGAAAAAACCTCATCCAAAATTGGCTACGGTCGTTTTAACGACCGTGATCTGCAGTCACTTAGCGACTATTGATTTTTCTATTTTGCTTTACGATTCCAATTTTAATCATTTAGGGGCTTGGAATATACTATTGGAAAGGCGTTTTCAAGACCTTTCTAACGGTATATTACACGCCCTAAAATTCCTAAAATTGCAATCGAAAATCGAAAAAAGACAAAACCACAATGGCCAACCCCACGGATCCGTGGACTTAGCCACTATGGTGTTTGTCGTAACAAAAAACCCACAGTGGCCAACCCCACGTATCCGTGGAGTTAGCCACCATGTAGTTTTTTGCAACAAAAAACCTACAGTGGCCAATTCCACGGATCCGTGGAATTAGACACCATGGAGTTTTTTGCAGCACAAAATTCATAGTAGCCAACTTCACGGATCTGTGGGGTTAGCGGCCCTTGGAGTTTATCGCAACACAAAACCTATAGTGGCCAACCTCACGGATCCGTGGGGTTAGCCACCATAGAGGTTTTTGCAACAAAAATCTTATAGTGGCCAACCCTATGGATCCGTGGAGTTAGCTTCCGTGGAGTTAGCTTCCATAGAGTTTTTTGCAACAAAAACCGATAGTGGCTTACCCCACGGATCCGTGGGGTTAGCCACTATGGAGTTTTTGGCAATAGAAAACTCACTTGTCCTATTGATTTAATCATTTTTACATTATTTTTCAACAATTTTCTCAATTTTGCACCATGTTTCATGATTTTATGTCAAAATCTAGTTTATTTATCACTAGTTGGATTTATGATAAATAGTTGGACTCTTTTTATCACTTGTTGGAGTTAATTTACCTTCAGATTTGTAAATTTCGTCAACATTTATTGACCATTTCTATTTTAATTATGTGGGAATTTAACATCAAATCTATTTTCCTCACATAATTAAGGTCTTTAATTTATCAAGTTTTATTTCTTGTCTTATATATTTAAGTAATTCTTACTAGTTTTATCTTACTCTAGTTCATCATTTTCAATCTCCCTTTTCATTAAACTTTCTAGTAATTAATTTGGTCCAAAGACGTCCAAAATGACAACTATCGGGCATCGAGAGCGGGTATTGGGCATCAGGAGCAGGTATCGGGCACTTGTGCTCGTTTGTGGTACCTTGTTTCTTGCACCAAGGCCAACCCCAAGGATCCGTGGGATTAGCATCAAAACATAAAGTGCTTTGATTCTCCATTCACTGCCACCTGCAAGGAAAGAGTGTGGAGAACTCAATGGGAGAGTTGGTGAGTGGCGCTCCTCATCATCTCAATCTTTTAGTCATGGAGAATGTTATTTGGATCGTTATGTTTTTATTTTTATTTATTTTAGTTTTCGACTTTACTCCCGGATGAGTATCTATGAACCAGGTGAAGAATGCTAACCTTGTTTGACTTACAGACAAAGAGGACGTCCCTTTGCTCCCACTAAAAATAAATTATATTTGTTGGTTTTTGAATCATTGTCATGTTCTATATGTGTATCATTCACAATGTTACTGTAACCGCCATCATTGGTCAATTGTTGCTAACACTCTGGTTTGTAACTTCTCTTCTTCGCGAGAAAATTCAAACAAGTTGTATTGGATCCTCTCATCCAGTTATCCTTGCTCTGCATCAGGGTTTTTGTTATCCTTGCTTAATTCATTCAAGCTTAGTGCATCATGGTTAGCGTTCCAGTCTGGTCATTGCATAGAACATTCATTCTAGCCATCTCCTCAATAACAGTCATGCGTTTGGGAATGGCTCCTTGCACAAATTAGAAAGATTTAAAATAAGAATGCCAAGTTCTAGAGCATGCTTTTTGGCAATGCTCGGCATCAAAGGCTAACCGCACAGATCCGTGGGATTGGCTTCAATGCCATTTTGTCCTTTTTCAAAAAAAATTGGTCCTTTTTTTTTATCTTTGTGATTTTAATCTAAGATAGAAAATTATAAACAATGTGCAGAGTATTTTAGGTTTTAGGTTTTAAACAGATTTTAACACTAAAACCTCTTATAGGGTGAGGATAGCTGGAGTTTGATTTGGAGCAATGCTACAATAATGGATACTCAATTGTTGGATTAATATATATGTAACAAGATACTACGAGAACCAGTTCTAGTATTGCATGGAACGAATACATACAAGGTCTAATTTTAGTGCAAAATTAGGATTTTAGATATGTTGTAATGGAAGCATATTGGTGGAGTACATATTGTCGCTCATCCTCAAAACATGTGCACAGGCCAACAATAGAAGTGCACAAGGGGAAAGAACAAGAAGTAGTACCTGGGCTGGGTGTAGTGGTCACTGCATAGGTTTGTGATTTACTCTAGTACCTTGTTTCAGGCATTGCTCGGCACAAAGGTCAACCCCACGGATCCGGGGGTTTAGCTTCAATGCCAATTCGTCCTCTTTTTTAGCAATTTCAATTTAGAGCTCTATGTTTTAATTGAATGATTAATTTATTTGTTTTCTTTTCATGTTCTTGATTGTACATAGACTCATTAGAAGTGCATGAGCTTTAATTTGTTTGTTTTGTTTCATTTGTCCTTTCCCTACAAACACATGAAATAGATCTCTTCTAGCCATGCTGTCTAGATGGTGTATGGTAGTTTTAGATGCTTCCTACCCTATAAATCTACTTTGTATACACATCTATGTTGAGGAATTTGAGTCTTTGAGAGTGTTTTATAGTATTGTGAATGTTTTTCATTGTATAAATTTTTGCTTTGGAACCTTGTTTCTCGCCTTCCTGGACACAAAGGCCAACCCCACAGATCTGTGGAGTTAGGCACTTTAGTTTTTTTGACCTTTTTGGCTTTTACTTTCAAATGTTTGCCTTGCCTTTACGGTTCTATAGATAGAATTGTCACTTTGAATGTGAAATGCTTTCTAGTATTTGATGATGGTTTTAATGCACTCTTAAAATTAGATTCAATATGAAAGTTTGAGCATTTTGGATATTCATGTTGTTTATCTTGCATAGTAAGACAATGGCCTAGTCACAATTGGAGAAGGTTAAGCTTCACGAGATTGATGTTCTTTTGGTGGATGAAGTCGAGGTTCAAGAGGACGAGGAAAATGACAAGGAGACGAAGGAGCAGGAGATTGTGGGAGAAGATGAAGACGTGCAGGAGGTTGCTCTTGCAGTTGAGGAGGAGTCCGAGGTCCAAGAGGTAGTAGACTTGGGCTCTTATACATTTAGGTTGTGTACGTGTCCAATTCTAGATCCCGTTACGGATAGCTTTCCTTCGGATCGGGTTGTTCTTGCCTTGCCTGCAGTGAAGCGTACTTGGAAGTATGAATCACCTACGATAGAGTCATGTCTGCCTCTTGATGCAAGGGAGTACGTGGTTCGTGAGCCAAGAAGGCGTTATGCCACTCGCCATAACTAGCGGGTTCGTGAGGCACAAGAACTTGCTCATGCCCAGGCCAGAGTAACGCCTAGACGGTCTCCTCGCCTTAGTTTACGTTGATATTTGTGGATGTAGATATCCACGTGCATATATGCATTTTTACTTAAACCATTTGGTTCATAAGCCATTTGTTTGAATAATTATGGTTTGTTTAGTACTAAATTCTATGTTGGTAGATTTTCTACTCGACTTTCATCTATCAAGGAGCCTGTGGAGTTTGCCAATCCAGAGGAGAGCGAGGTCTCCATCTGTATCAAGCAAAAGAAAGAATCCAATGCCATCATCAACCGCCTTCGGATTCGGCTAATGGAGAAGTCTCGCCTAGGTGTTAATGCAACCTATTAATATGGAGGATGTTCAGCGATTTCCACAACGACTTCCAAATTGATGAGTTCTTTGTTAAGGTAAGAGTCCACACCTTTCACATTCACTCATTTTTTCCCCATTGAAGCATTCCTCTTCTTTGCTTGACAATTGTTTTTTGCTTTCTAGGTTGGAGGCGGCCGCTCTCGCTCCAACACAAGGAAGCCGAAGTGGCCAAGTCCCACTCTGGCATCAACCTCATCCTTGCAGATGTTCCAAAGAACCTCTTAGTGCTCATCATCTCTAGCTCCCCCTTAGACATTTCCGTGTGGAATGGCCATGGTGAGTTTTACAATGTTTTACATGGTGATCTCTTTACATTTGCTGAAGATCATCTGTACGACAACGGTGTCCTTGTGGTCATACACGACCATGACATCAAGGTGCACAAGGAGCTTTGGAATTGGTGCAAGGGGACTATTTGGAGTGTGGTAAAAGATTGGTGGGACCGTGTCAATATATAACCTTCACCTTACCTTCAATCAAGATTCCAAGATGTTTGTAAATTTTTTCCTCTTCTCCACGTATTTCACTTCAAGTTTCAATCTCCTATCTTTGTCATTAAATATGTGGTTCTTTTTGTAGACAAAGTTTTTTTTTATCAAGGTGCTTGTGGGCCTTGGCACCTCTCTCACAGTGTAGAAGGCAAAAGTTGGGCTTTTCACTTGAGAAGGATTCCCTCCTTCTCAATTTCACGGATGAGGATACCCAACTCCTCAAGGATAGCATAGTGGCATGAAGAGGGGCTTGAAAGAAGCGCAAAAAATTCTTGAGCATCATCATCCACATCATCTCACTCAAAGGCACAACATTGTCTTGCATTGGCACACATTCACAGGTTTCTCCCTTACCTTCTTTATATTGTTTTTGTTCTTCATTTCATGCACTTCTCATGGTTTTGTTTTTTACATTCAATTCTTTTTCATTTAGGTGCTTCGATTAGGGTGTGTCGCGACAATGAAGCCACATTGTGGCATTGGAGGCGGACACGAAGATCTTTGAGGCCATCTTTTGCCCCATGCGGGATCCGGTGCCTCCACATGAGCCTACTCTAAACCTTGACGACACCAACTCTAAGGAGCATCCTTTGAAGCTTGTACGACGTCTGAGGCACCGTAAGTAAGTTAGTATTTTCACTTCGTACATTAAACATTGTTCATCTTATTTTCTTCTCCTTCCTTACTAATTTTTTTGCTTTTAATTCTGTTCTTAAGTTCAAAGTTCTACGGGCGAGCCCCATCCGTGTTCTCCATCGTGTTCTCAATCCAAGCTTGTTTAGAAGCCCTTTGAGAGGATTCAAATTGCTACCAAATACTACTGAAGCAGTCTATCAACAAGCGCTTGCAACTTCTCCACCTCCTCGTTGCATTTTTGACAAGTTTGATAGCGCAATGTACGGACTTTTGGATATAGAGGCCGGCTAAGCAGGGCAAGGATAATGAACTTGAGAGGAGTCCGAGCCCTTGATTAGACCTCTTTATTGTGGAGACTGGAGCTCCTTACTTTTTAGTTTAATTTGGATTTTACATGAGGTTTTTGGTGTTGGTTCTTTTAACATTGAATCCTTGTATAATTTGCACTTTTTTTGGTTTTTAATGATGACGTCAGCCCTAATTTACTTTTAAATCATACAAAAAGTAAAACGCACAGTTTTTCATAAATAATGCCGTGGAAAATCATCAAAAATCCATTACTTTTTTTCTAAAAATAACCAAATGTCTTCAAGTTGTAGCTAAAAATAACCCAATATCCACGGTCATAGCCATTTTTCTTACCAAAAAATATTTCTAGAAAAGAAAATATGCGCTCTCCAAACTGTGCTCTCCGCTTTTTGCTCTCCGCTCTACGCTCAGACTACTAAGTTTCCCATCGAAGAACCAAACACTCTTCTCGAGACCAACAAGGCAATATTCATTAAAATGATACAATTTGTAGTCTCATTTTAATTATGACCGCAAGTCTGGAAGATAATAAGCGTTCATTATATTGAGACAACTCATTAAATTGAGACTTGACTACGTCGGATCACTCATATTCATCAATTAAATTAAGATTAGTTATATTATATTGTTGAAGTCCAGATATTTATATTGCATTTCTTTTCTCAATATTGGGACTGTTGACCCAACCATAAAGACTACACAACCATCCTCAGTGCTGGTACGAAGCATAACTAAGGCAATTATAATATTCTAGTGCTAGCCAACAATGACTTGATCAAATTGGTTGACACTTTTCATTGAGGTTCTAAATGAAGTGAGCTATCAAAATGAGAAATATGGTCCTACCGTTCATACATGCAATGTAATAGCACTGCCAATATACAAAATTCAAAATCCATAGTGCATAGGCACCTCGGTAAATTTCAATAAATGTAATACAATGTTCTACAATAAGGACCTCGCCATTGTAGTATTACATACCGGTGTACATCTAGATCCATACACTACGTGAATCACTACAAATCCCTCCTACACATACGCCTACATACAAATCATTCACGAGGCGGTGATGCCTCACTCACGGAATCAGATACATAGGAGTCTATAGATGCTTTGATGATGTTGATTTGTGTTTGAGGGATTTTAATCCTTGGATCGGAAGTCTCTTTTCTTGTGCGCGGCTTCCACGCTGACATGATACAATCTGTATGGGACCGATTTGGTTAGAAACACCTAACCTCTTGGCAAGAATTCCCCTCTTTTGTATCCCAACCGCAATATGTGTCCACATCAATGTGTTGCCGTGAAGCAGGTGTCCAATACTGCATCTGAATTAAATTCACATGTCCAAGATCTAGACTAGAATTTGTCAAGGCCTTAGCCAACCAAAATGGTCGGTCGTTGTCATCAGCTAGGCGCACCGCAAGGAAATAGCCAGCGTACACATCATGACCAACGCGGAATGAAAGGGCTGGGCAGTCAAGCCTGCGACCAACAAACGGGGCATCCCCGGCAAACTCCTCACGGATTGTACAATCGTCCAGAAATTGGTCCTCCATTTCAGGTACGAATCTCGAAGATGGCTAAAATCCATTTTGCAAGCTTTCCCGCACCAAAACTGGCGTGATTAGAGTAGATCTCACCCCACGCCGGTAGTATTTGAGGGGCTCATTCAACCTCCTGAATTCTCCAGACAAATATTCATTAGCCATAGTGCTCCATAGAGCGATGAATCTATCAAGGCTGTTGCAAATCTCATCAAGACATCGCATCTGATTGGGGCCTGGTGGGTGAGGCTCTCCACTCGGCACCATTGGCCGTCCATCTGCAGTCTCCTTCCACAAGCAAATTCCCCCACCCTCCTTTGGCAACCAGTGGCTCTCTGTACAAATAATTTTGTATTGCATTAAAGGCCAGCCGTTGAAATCATTATAGAATTTGAAGTGTTGGGCATTGGTATGACCTTGCAATGCGTCATTATCCGTGCACAAGTACCTTTCAACAAACGCTTTGAAGTTTGGAACTTCCTCCATAAGGTGCGGAATAACGGGCTGAGATTCAGCATCCATGAAGGACTTCATAAGCTTGGAAATCATAGGGTAGTCATTTTCCCTCAATCTACGGCTCCATCGGCCAAAGAGGGCATTGATGTCATCATGAGTGTTCCCTACAATGTGAAAATTGATGAATATCTCGCGGAAGACGCCTTTGTGTACAAGGAGGGAGCAAAATGCAAAGACCCATTGATTCTTGTTGTTTCCACAGGCATTGTCAAGCTGAAGAGTTAAAGTCGGAGAGAGTCGTTCCGCGATGACCGGTTCCCTTGGAGGAGGTAGGAGGGATTCCAAACAAATCTCCGAACCTTGCAACAAGGCCTTGGAGAGATCAAAAGATCTACTCCCAGTGAACAACTCCCGTGTTGAATACTTTGGCGGCTTCTCGAGATCCCGTAGTAATTGAGCAATTGAACCCACGGTATGATTTGAATCACTCGGATAAATGTCTAGGCCATAATGTGCATATCTAATGTCTCCATGGCCATGCGCAATCATTCCAGTGACCGCAACTGGCAACTTCATGAAGGAATCAACTGTTTTTCTTCTGTGAGAATAATGCGGCAACGCCGTCTTCAAGTGGTCCATTTTGTCATGGATTACGGTAAGCATTTTGTTTGGATATTTCTGAGACTGATCCCTATTACCATAATACAACTCTCTGTAAGCCCTTTGTTCATTTATGTACGCTTTGAGCTTTGTAGTCTACAGAAGAAACAAACGAGATCCTGGCGTGCAAGCGGAACGGAGCTGTTTAATCCTATCGCAAGTCCCACATCGAGAAAAACTATCTCCACGAGCCTTTGGTGCGAATTCAGGAAAAGACTCACTCCGAATTCTACTCAGTCTGCTCGTTGACACATTCGGCAAATCAAAACGCGCGTTGACCTCGTTGATCAAAGGCAATGTTTCGTTCCACCAAAAAGACGACGGCAAACACATAGATACGACTTTCTCACTAGACAGAAGTGTCTTGGACTTGTGAGGCATCTGATCTGCGGAGTTCTCGAACAGGGTTCGGAGAGTGGCAGTGGCTTGCAATGTTTGCAAGCGGGGCTTCTTTGTCCCAAGGTTACCATGCGGCTCCGGGCGCACACCTGATTTTTCTCGACCCTTGTAACGATGGTATGAAGCTCTCGACACCGAATGAATGAGACACCATGCTGTAGGGCACACCTCAATTCCCTCCAAGGTAATCATCTCTTTACCGTTCGCATCTCGGTGTATTTGACGGTGCACTTCGAGCAACAGATGCTTTCGGAAGTATACGTTACCCGTTATGTATAATTCCGTGCGAAGCGCTTGGATCTTTGCCCGCGGAAACGGTTGTCCGCTGTTTAGAGGACAATAGACATTGCTCAACACAACATTAATCAACTTGGTAGAAAGTAATAGCTCCTTCTAGAGAGGCGCATGGGGCTCTCTTCTCTCGCGTGAGGTCTCGTAAGGCCTAACCCCTTTTAGGACACGCCTCCTGGAGGCATTCAACTCTGCAACGTATATGGCAGTCTGCTCGTGATTGTACAAGCTGGCTCCGTTCAGAAAGACTCTGGAGATATGCCAAGATCGCATGGACTACATCCATACGGACGGGATCTCCTTCTCAACGAGCAATTCTACAATCTAAGTCTCAACGCGTTCATCGCCGAGAGGATCAAAATAAAGGAATAATTTCATCGCTTGCATATGTATATCAGGTTTTTGGAATAATCAGAAAGAACCTTATGTACTTGAATGAGATACAATTTGATATACTGCACTTATTCCATAATACTCAAATGGAGTATGTTTAGAATGTTCTTGTTTGGGGTCAAAAAGTTATAGAATTATTTTCTTACTCAAAAAGTTTAGAATTTTATTTTATAACTCAAGTTTTATAGAGTTTTTTTTTTAAATTCAAAAAGTTTTAGAATTATGCTTTAGTCCAAAAGTTTTCTTTAACTCAATTTCTCTTTGAGTTATATTTAAGCTCAATTGATTTTAGAGTAATCTTTTAGCTGTAAAAGTTTTAGAGCTTATATGTATTAATAGATGATTATAGAGTTTTAACTTCAAAAAATAACTTTAACGCCCAAGCATACTAGGGTGTCCGTGGAATTGACAGTCTAAGATAAATCATCCTAAAGAACTATTTAGAAGATTATTTTGGAATTGATATACAAATGAAAGTTCTAGATTTTGAATTTTAAATTCCATCCATACGGTTTGATTCACTAATACTATCACCAATATTTAATAATAAAATCTAAAAGTTAAAATTTAAAATTTTCTTCTAACTTTGATTTCAAACAAAATTTTAGTGTTCTATGAGTAAAATTTGTTAAAATTAATTTGAAATGAGATACTCTTAAACGTGGTCATTCTTTGACATTTTTGTGTTTCTTCAATCCATTACCTCGTTTTTGCATTCAAGATCACTTTTAAACTACTGTCAATGCAATTTTGGCTTGGTCAACGACTTCACCTACTTCTACATTTGTAATTTAAAGAAAATATGAAATCAAGTATGAGTAAATCCAATCGTTAGATAAGAAAACAACTCGGTGAAGAATCTCCATAAATTTGGATGACTTTCATCTAAGCATTGATGCGAACGTGAGAATGGTTTGAATCTGTTAATCGTTTAATCTGTTGACGTTTAGGAGTTAACATATTGTGCCTTGGGGGATGCACTATATGTTATAATCGTGATTTGCTGGATCACATGCATTCAAAGGGTAATTTAGGGGGTATGAAGCCAAAAGCGATTATTCTATGATATAAAATAATACCCATGGTATATTCTATGACTATTCTTTAAAACTATTTCTAAAAATCCTATGTTATTTATAATATCACTCGACCATTCAACTCACTCCCTTGCTTTATTTGGCTTACTTAAATCCTAGCACTAATTAAGCTCACTCACTCGCTTTGTTTCTATCAATTGTTTTTGTTTTCTTTTAACATTATATTTATTACACACTCTTAATTAGTATACAAATTTTGGTTGAATTCTTAAATCATAAAATGATTAAAATTAGAATAGGTAGTTTAATGATTAAATTAGTATCCTCTAGGATTAATCCAATAATTTTACATTATGTCATGACTATGTGTACAAAATGGGTATTCATTAAGACATCAATATATATAGTATATATACATTGGGCATATTGAAATTTTATGAGAACTAAATAGACATATAGGCATTTATGAATGTTGAAAACACGTACTTCTAATGTTAAGGATTAGAGATAGATATATAGAAACTCTAGCCTCTTTTGAGGCCAACGTGAATAAAGTGTCTATTTTTATTTCTTTTAAAAGAAAAAAAGATCCACAATGAAATACCCAAGACCAATCGCCAGCGGACGAATTCGAATACGAGATCTTCTACTCCTACCCAAGCACCAAACCAACACAACACATAGAAACGTTCATACAAGTGAATGAATCTTTTTGATAATTATAAATTGTAATCATTGGCGAGTTTTTTGCCATGTAAATTTAATACTATTTTCCAAAAAAAATTGCAAGAGATCATGCAGGCACATTTTTGTATTTAGAAGTTTGACATAATTGCATTTGGAGGCCCCTCCGATATTATCAACAGCTCTCCATCGCAAGAAATATATTGCAGTTAGTACATAATTTAATAGGCTTACAAAAGTCACTTGCATGAAAGTGATGCAAGGTTGTATGAGAAAGTTGCAAGGCTTTGAATCTCTTCGTCATCGAGTTTTGGGATGCTGGGACATTTAGGGGTTGAAAATGATAGAATTACCTTGTAGGCTTGGCATTAGGGGTTGAAAATGATAGAATCACACTTAGGGGTATGAAATTGAGAGAATTATCTTCATTAGTATTGATGAACCCTTTGATGTGCCTACGTCTATATTCTAGACGTTGCATAAATTCTGACGCGTCCCTTCACCACATACGGTAATATTTTTCATCCATCCAAAATTCTCTTGATTCTCGTGCTAGTTAGGTATCATTTGTATGGTATGGATCTTCAAAATAAGATAATGTGAATTTTTGAAAAATTACAACAGTGGTTCTTCGAGTTGTTTCTGTGAAGTTTCATTCTTAGTTCAGAAAGTGAGACCTTACACATGATTTTCCATTATAATTATAGTCAAATAATGGAGACTATACCATCTTGTAGTGCGTGTTATTCCAATTTCATTACAAAAAAATTCAATTTTTGTTTATTTTTTTGGAATTTTTAATTAAATTTCAATCAAAAACCCTGCAAAATTAATTGAAGAATATTGATAATTTTTTTGATGAATCCAACTATATAGATGTTATCTTCATGTTGACATTTACAACTTTTCTTTGTTCATCAACTCCATATTTGTTTTTCATCAACCAATATAAAACAAATCTTTGTAAATAATGATGTACAATCGGGACGTTAAAGGGTTAAATTCAAAAAAACAAATTATAAATTTAAAGTTAGAGTTCATATCTAATTTCAACTTTCAAATTATATAATAAAGCATTCGTGATAGTATTGCTACATCGAATCGTAGGGGTTAAATCTACAATGTGTAATCCATACCTTTTTTTCGTATACCAATTCTATAGTATTCTATCCTGGCAACAAGTTTGACATTATTGCATTTGGAGGCCTCTCCAATATTATCAACAACTCTCCATCGCAAGAGATTTATTGCAATTGGTACAAAATTTAATAGGCTTACAAAGATGATTTGGATGAAAGTGATGCGAGGTTGTCTGAGAAAGTTGCAAGGCTTTGAATCTGTTCGTTATCCAGTTTCTAGATGCTAGGACATTTAGGGGTTGAAAATGATAGTATTGCCTTTATAGGCTTGGCCTACCCAAGCCGGGGGGCCAAGCTTCGGTGCCGAGTCTAACACCTCAGCTTCGGTGCCTTGCCTAACACCCGAGCTTCGGTGCCGATCCTAAGACCACGCTTCAGAGCCGAGCCAACTACCCAAGCGAAGCGTGCAGGTTCGGCCTACTGTTAGGAGGTCGTCTCGCTCCCCAGGCACCCGGGAGCTTAGGGTTTTGTTTTTGCTGCTGTTGCTCTTACCTTCCTCCGTCGCAACTTCACGTTGCTTTGCCGTGTTACGCATCTCTTCACGCTCACGCAACTCCAGGCTACCTTCTTCCTCATGCAACTTCATGCTTCTCCTATGTAAATTTTGAACTCCTCTTGTATATGCGATAGCTGAGCGGTTTAGTGCAGATTGGCCGATTGGTGGTACAGTGATTGGCGAATGCAGTAGAAGCTCTCTTGCATTTGTTCTTTTGTTGTAGAGGTGTGTGCTTCAAGGTGGAGTTGCTCCAGCTTCCGTGAGGTAATTCGGACCTCCTCGTCATGGTTGCTTTGCTTGTTTGCTTCCCATTTGTTGTTTTTCATGTTTGCTTGCTTGTTTGTTTGTTTCTTTAGGCTTTAGGGTGCTAATTTCCAGAGGTGTTGAAATTGTTACAACTAGTGAAAGATCATGTAGAATTGTTAGGATTCTGTAAGAATTGTTTAGGGTTAAGGGTGCTTATTTTTGGAATTGCTAGAATTGTTACAAAATTGCTACAACTTGCTTGTTTGTTTTCTAGTTTCCTTGTTTGCTGGTGTACTTAGTTGATTAGGGTTTAAGAGATCTGGTAGGTTTGTAGTAAAGTTAGCTTTGAAATTCTGGCACTAAGGTTAGGCTTTCTTCCTAAATTGTGATATAATGGTGTTGGCAAATTTAGCATAGCACGAGGGTTTGTCCAAGTGGAGTTGGGGTGCGAATAATTGCACACATTGGAGGGAGCTTGAATTTGAAAGACAAGCATCTACGTTTCAGAGGTACGTGTCACACCTTAAAATGTTTAATTTCTTGTAAAAACTACGTTTTTGCCCTACATTATAGGCCCTAATCCATTTTGTGAGTCCAATTTTGGATGAAGGGTTTAGGGTTTAGCTTTGTTGAACTTTTTTCTCAAACCCGTAGTACTAATTTCTCTGTAGGTATGGATTGATGTGGTTTTGATTTCATATCTTTGCATTCTTGTTCTTGCACTTACATCCTTGCACCAGCGGGAGAATCAAGCCGTTCAGTGTATAAACTTGCAGGCATTACGAAGATAATTATCTTTGAAATCCTCGGAGAGGTCACTCTTTGTATCTTTTGAGTATCACGTGTGTACAAAGGGTATTTAAAAGCACCCTAAAAATTAAAAATAATTCTTAATATAATTAGTAATATTTCAAGAATATTCTCATTTTTATTCTTGTAATGAATTGCGAGCATCCTATATTAATGTAAATCATTTATAAAAATTATCTTCAAAGATTTATTCGAACCCTATCTTTGTTCACACGTTACGTAATATTTCGAAGTGACCTCCCCGAATCAAAACCAGTGCAAGTACCTTCACGTCGAAGATAATTATCTTTGACTCGAGGATAATTATCTTCAACTCGAGGATAATTTTCTTCGGCTTGAGGATAATTATCTTCTACTCGAGAATAATCATCCTCGGCTCGATGATAAGAGCATCAAAATCCTCATAATATACCATAGGCAAACATACAATTATCCTCGACTGGAAAATAAAAATCCACCAAACTAGATACTAGTTAGTAATAAAAAAGTATCAGATTGATACATGAAATATTAATTCGCAGTCACAAATATTTATCCTCAACGTAAAGATAAGTCTATGGAGCAAATGACGAGAAAATCACATAACCTTAATACCCCTCTGCAGGAAAATCTTCGACTTGAAGATAAATCCCAAAAAACAAGTAGATAATCAACCCACAGGCAACATTATCTTTGAATCCAAGATATTCCAAAGACTAAACCTTAACAAGTTTAGAAAAAAAGTACAAAAAGTAAATACAGAGTAACAACTAAACCACACAAATATCTTCGAGTCGAGGATAATTCTTAAGAACTACCTACCAATACCAGTAGGAAATGGCACTTTACATAAGCAAATGCTAGAAACAAGAGAGTATATCCTTGACTTGAAGATAAATAAAGTGTCCCGAGTAGATGGACGTACGACACATTGATCATGATTTACTCTATTAGTAAATGACGGACACACATGTCAGCTTACATCGCTGAGTCACAAGAGCATACAACACATTATCTTCGACTCGAGGTTACCTGCATCATATCCTCAACTCGAAGATATCAACCATCAACTACACTCAGGAGATCCGTAAGCCACCGGAAGTAAACCACAACTTCTTCGTCATTCTACACAAGGCCAGCCGTTTATCCTCGACCCAACGATAACGATAACCAAGCCAACGACATAAACAATGAATCCACTTGAATTATAGTGAACTCCAACAGGTTTATCCTCGAGTCGAAGATAAAATCCACATATCTTGACATAACAAACGCATCCCAATGACCTCACACATCTTTGGGTCGAAGATCCTCTACTACTGCACAGCCTCTAACAAACCGCATTCCCAATGTCATGTGCATGACTATTGCAATGGCTCAGTCAGACGGGTATGACTATTCCTCTACAACGCCATACAGGGAGCCCTTTGAGAATCCATTCAAGACGAAGCCTTTCATCCCCCCCGAGATGGAGTCCTCCCACGGATCTCTGTGGAAGTTCAAGGACTGCGTGGAAGCCTGGGCATTCGGGGTGAGCCAGTTCAAGAAATATGTATACCTCAAGCACCGTGAGAAACGATGCCCCCCCTTCTTTGTGAGGAACAACAATGAGAAGGTCACAATCATCGACTTCTACCACAACGATTACCTTGTCATAACCGTGAATGAAATGGACGATAGTGGCAGAATGAAATCTCACCTCCATTCCCTCGTCATCAAAGTGCACGAGCACCGACTGAAATTTGAAATGGACAACCTTGTCGCTTCCTTGAACCAATCCACGCCAGAATTGAAGAAAGACTTTGAGAAATTCAGCGAATAGAAAAACTGTAGAGCAAATATCATGTCGCGAAAGCTCAACCACATCTAGATGGCACTGGACAAATACGCAAGTAGACAATCAACCTGAACGCCCACCTCAGTAATCCAGGAAAGGCGACCTCGCGACCCAGAGGCACGCAACGACAACAAATCCCAGTCGAGAACACCACGTGGAGGAAGTCGCGGCAGTGGGGGTAAGAGAGCCCATTCCAACCTCCGAGTGTCAACACCGGATGAAGTAAGGAAGAAGAGGAGGAATTCAATGAATGCCGCACGACCGTCAACCGCAGGTAGCTCAGGATCAGCATTGACGGAGGTGAAGGCAAGACCTAACCCCGCTCCAATCCTAGCAGCATCACAAACTTGGCAAGGCACGTTTTTGCAATGTTCTTCGTATGTTGTTGAGATGAACAGGGGTGATTACGCTCAACGTACGATAACTTCATGTTTACCAAAAGAAATGAATACACATGTTTTTGATACTATAATTTCAAATTGAATACAACATGTTTGTTATACAAAAAGCGCTCATACAATTGTTGTGTGTTTTCAGTATCTATTTTGTGCTCGTGTTGTATATGTAAAACATGACGATTGTCGTATGTTTGTA
This sequence comes from Pohlia nutans, assembly GCA_022496805.1. Classification (NCBI taxonomy): domain Eukaryota; kingdom Viridiplantae; phylum Streptophyta; class Bryopsida; order Bryales; family Mniaceae; genus Pohlia; species Pohlia nutans. The sequence continues at coordinate 1,687,322 of CM040106.1, read as the reverse complement.
GCGTGTTCTACATATATTAGTCAAATCATTTATAGAGAAATGGTTTTTGTATTGCTTTCTTGGTTGAAAAAATTATAGATTCATAAATCTAATTTTAAAATAAACGCCTAATATGATATTTAATTTTAGATCAAACATGAAATTTAGTGTATTCTCCCACAAAACCATTGACTATGAACAAACAATTGACCCAAATGCGTTGATTGCAATCAATTGATCCCAAATATAGATTCAAAGATGCATATCAATCATACAAAAGAGAAGTCTACGAAAGAATGCCATAACTCTTTGATCTCGAGAGTCCTCGAGCATCAAACCTTCTTTGCAGGCAATATTTGCAATCAAAACATCTTTTGCTACTAACAAATAGATTTGTGTGCACATTCTAAAACTCGTACCAAATCCTTTGTAGGCTTGTCTATCTCCAAATGTCTTTCAATTCCCAATTCTAAAAAAATAGTGAAGTTAGGTTTGAACCTTGTAATCACTACAAGGGCCTGGGTGTCCTACTTGACAAGAACTTGACAAAACGCTGTCAACTATCCTCTCAATTATACGCCTTGATTCGGTCACTTATTTGACAGCTTTTTGTCGATTTGACTGTCAATTCGGACAAAAATACATGTCAGATTCACGGGCGTCTTTCTTCATCGCCACACTGGATTTATTGTGCCATGTCAACATTTACAGCTATGCGATTTTTTCTTTTTGAAATTTCTTGGAACGTTCATGGAATGGATGAAACCACCATTCGTGAAATGGATGAAACGGCTGTTCATGGAATGGATAGAGTGTCTCCCTCCATAATATCACCCTGTCTTCCCTCCCTAATATCACGCGGGGAGGGAGACAGGGGTGCAGCAAGCCTTCATCGCCTTCGAAGCCCTGATTCCTTCGTTGAGGCGTGGCTGCACCTGCACTTGCACCTGCACTGTCGATGAAGGAATTGTATTTGTGCCAGATATTACTATAGTACAGGAATCGGTACCTTCCAAAATGCAAGAACAGACAAGGGATCAAAATGTGCAACTGATGGACGAGACGAAACCGGAAGCGCTGAAGGAGAAGAGCGGCAACAACATGAGCAGGAAGAAGAAGTTGATGCAGAGACGGCCTCGAACAAAACTCATGTACCTGTTGTTGTAAGAGTCATCACTCGTGTGCATTGTATTTGTGTTGGTTTGCTAGCATTATTCCCCGTTCATGCACAGCCGCTCCTCAACACCTTTCCAGGAACGGCACGCAATAGGCAACGTGTGTGCTGCTGCTGCTGCAACTGTGTCGCTCCATTAAGTTACAACGCACACACTCAATTAAGTTATAGTAGCACTCCACTACTACTATTGTACTTGGACCGCCATCGTCGCCATCGCTCTCCTGCGGCCAGCAAGAGCCTCACACATGACCATCGTCACCCTCCCCAAGTGCTGGTATACTTTACTATGAAATGAATAAAAAAAGGAGTCCTATTTTAAAATTTAAAATTTCTGAAATAAGTAAATGGGTGTTTTTTATATACTGTACAGTGCTTGTAATTGAGATATACATGTACCGTACCTCATCTTACAGCCGTGTGGATAAACCACAGTATTTGACCTAAAACCCTAGAAAGTAACAAATGTTGAAGGTAAAAAACTAAGTCTATCACAGTGACCCCCTATACGAGCGTCACAGCATTGACACATGTCTTATTCTACATGGATTTGTTATCTATTCCTGAAAATAGTAACCACTCAAAAAAAGCAGTTCCACGTATGCAACATATCCCAAGTAGTAAAAAACCATATTAGTAATTCCAGCCCAAAAATCCACGTCCATGCCGTAAAGTGATGCGAAAGTTGACAAGAAGATGACAGGAAATCAAAAATTAACTGATATGACGAGACTGTACAAGCAAATTGTTGCATTTGTCATCTTGGACAATTCTCTGTCAACATATTGTCATCTCGACACCCATTTCCCTGTAGTGAAGTAATCACTATCGTGAGAAAATAGTAATTAAAACGAGACATCTTCAATTAAAAAGATGTCATTTTGAAGCTCAAGACACATGGGAAACTACTTGTGATTGGGGCCATTGTTGTGCCTAGTAATTTCTATATCAAGGCAAAAGGGTAAGGTTTAACATACACTAATGAATGTTATGAGAATGATTAAAAATGGCCAAAATAACCCAAAATGGAATAATGAGTACATTATTCCGAAATTGGACGCTACGACGTTTAAGACTTAAAAACAAAGGTTCCTGAAGAAGTTGATGAAGGGCATTCATCACTAAAGAGGTCGATTTGTGATGGATATTTTAACAACAATTATCAATGAAGACGTTTTTTTGCTGAATTCAAACAGAGGAATTTATTAAAAAAAAATTGAATCCAAGAGCTAGACTCTTTGGTTTTCAAGGGTTAATCCCTAACAACCCAACTATGCATATTTTGCATGATGTACGGATTTGAAGTCCGTTTTCACATCCATTATGCATTTTTTGCAGTGTGGATTATTTATTTAAACTTTTATAGAAAGTTAGCTCTGTGCATGTGTGATCCGCTGAGAAATAAGATGATTGTGAAATTTTTATGCCTTGTTTCATGTTGTAGTGTTTTACCCATAATTTTGAAGATTTTAGTTTAAAAGTGCTCTTGAAAAGTCAACTACTAAAATTAAGCAACCAATAAATTTCCAAAAATCACTACACTTTGAGTATTACATTTCAGGCCCATCACAACAAATTTCCTTATTAGATTGTCAATACCTTCTCCGTAATCATATTACAAAAGAACGTTAAATTTTTAGCTTGAAATTTAATATTACACAAATACCGGTGATATCAACCGCAGACATAACGGTATGGATAGAATCTAAAATGCATAATGTACAGCTTTTATTTATTCATCAACTTAAAAATATCCCGTTTAGTTGCATTTTATAATACATCTTTGGAGAACTGCCAAATTTGAAAAGGGTAAAAACATTTAGGGGTTAAAAGCCTCTTTATACTAAAAGCAAGAAATCGTGGGGATAGAAATTTCAGGCAATGGAAGGCCTAAAAACCTAGAAAACCAATTTCTCATTCGCTAAAGTTTCTCTCCTCATGGCTTCTCGCCTCTAGTGTAAAGAGGCCCTAATTGCTTGCAAATGTTTCATTACATTGTTGAATTTATTCGAAATCTTAAATGAGGCCTTTTAATTTTGCTCCAATACACTATTTCTTTAAAGAAACGTTGCTACAATATATTGAATAAAATTTTGAAAACGGAGTTTGAATTGTAGTATGCAATTCGTAAATAAGGTTGTGGATGGAGTTTTGAGCTATAAGTTTTTTTTCAAATGTAATTCAAATATGTGAAACAATATCTTCCAATTTTTTCAATTTCTTTTGAATTGATTAACGTTTTGGAATTTAAGATGTGTTATTTCTAATGGAAATTAATTCTTTCTCTGATTTAAATTATTTTTTGATGGCTTTATTTTTTGAATATGCCTGAAGAAGAAATATTGGAGGTCAGATTATGTTTAGATTTTACATTATAGAATGAATAAATATGAACTATATTTACATTTAGAGTCTGATCACAAATCGGTGAAATTGTTATTAGAATTGGACTTTTTATACTTAAAATATTTAAGAGAAATCATTTTAACAATCTTATTTTATTTTATTTTGGTTAATATGTACATAAATCTAGAAGGTGGTTTGCTTAAATTTTCATTGAATAATTGCTCAAATTGGTTTTAAACTAAGTTAGCTTTTTAAACAAAATGCACTTTTTGCACACAATGTGCACCAAAACATTTGCAATGAGTTGGTGGCTTGTACTGTACAATCATTCAATAAAAGAATCAAGACTTTGTCAAATGTGCACATCAAGTGAGATTGAAACCGAATATCATTTCATCTTTCATTGCCCCAACTATAAAAATTAAAGTGAAACATCATGATCTTTTGGGCTACATGCCTCCCAACGGACAATGAAATGTCAAAAATATAATGCATATCAAACCAAATTTTATATCAAGGAGACCATTGACAAACTTTGATTGTATTTTGATGTTGATATGAAGTGAACCTCGATGCAACCTCAGGATAGATACAATGCTCTTCAATGATACCGAGGATATAAATTTTTGTCTCATATGAATTATATTTTTCATTATATGATCAATTGAATTTGTCTTTTCAAAACTATGAATCCTTGGTCCTTTACGGATTAAAATATCGTATAAATTAAAATTGTATGCCGATATCATATGTATGTACTTTGAAAACAAAAAACCAAACAATGGTCTCACGAGCATTTTTGTTGACCTACTTTGAAGCAAAAAAAATCTCCTAATATGATCAATGAACGTAATAAATTACATATTGTGCTTCATTTTGGTGTACACTATAAAGGTAAAATAGAAAATTCTCAAAAAAATTTAAGGAATGATATGCAAAAAAAATAAATGAAAAACCAATGCATGACGTGCATGACGTTCAAAGGTTAAGACATGTGACTTCGACGAGCCTTAGAAACTTCAGGCCCCACTTCAAAGCGCTTGCCAAGCGGTCCCAGAAAAGAAAATGGATGAAGTCTCCCTCCAGGGCCGCTCCTGCCAGCTCGGACGGTGGGGCGGTGGATCTCGAAGGGCAAATGAAGCCTGAGTACCCCCCCGGGTATAAAATACACACAATCCAGAATACCCCCTGTCCCCACATGCAGGGGGGGGGGGGGGGGGGGGGGGGGGGGGGGGAGTAAAAAATCACCAGCACATGCCAGACCGGGGGGGGTAAAAAATCACCAGCACATGCCAGACCGGGGGGGGTGAGGCCCTGCCGGTCTTCCTGTGCTAGAATTTAGTAGATTGGAAAGGGAGGCGGAGCTCTACGGAGATTCAGATCTCGTTTTTTGGGAGAGATTTTAATAACCGAGAGACCCCAGAATTCTTGCAGTTGGATTGTGATAGAAGGTAGGACGGAATCTGCAGGAATTGAGAATTTTGTGGAAGAAGGGGAACTAGTGGTTAGTGAGGACCGGTGTAGAGCAGGGCAATTCAAGCAGAGAGAGAGCATCTGCATGATTCGGAGATCCCTACAAGAGTCAAGGTGAACCAGCAAAAAGACAATCAAGGCGACGGAAAGATCACCACGAGCGCCAGGCAACAGAAGATCAGGGTTCGGAGAGAGGTGAGGGAGTGGCCATGGTTGCAGGCGCGGTGCCGGCAACGAACTAGTGCAGAGCAGTCAAGGCGGCAGCGACGGCCAAGCAACACCAGCAAATGAGCAATTCGGAAGGCGTGATCAGGAAGCATTGCAGCGGATTTGGCGGGGGTCTCATCGGAGGGTGACTACACAACGACGGAAGCCAGCAGCCACGGCGAATCTGCAACAACATCAGGACGCCAAGAATTCCACAGGCAAGGGCAACAGCACGGACTTCAACGGCGATGACGCCAGATGAGCGAGCAAGGCGGGTACACAGCGTGCAGGCACAGAGAAGACCTGCAAGGCGCTGTAGGATTCGATCAAAGGTGACAGCAGCCGCGACGAGCGGAATTGTAACCAACGGTAGGGGATCGGGGCTGTGGATACCGATCGGAAGCCCAAGCACCTTGTTACCCTCGTGTGACATTATAAAGGGTGCACGTGGTGATATTATGGAAGTAGACCTCTCTCACCCTTTTAATCCAATTTTTTAAACTTTTGATTGAATTAATTAAACCTGAGGATCATTAGAAGGATAGAGAAAACCTTATTACTTTAAATTGGTGATTTTAGTTGCCCAAAAAACCGTGGTGTGCTCGTCATGAATTTTGTCTAATTATTGTCAATTGTTGGTGTTTGAACTTTGTTGTTGCATTGTGAGTGGTGTGGTGAGGATTAGGATTCAAAAATTCCGGTGTGTGACATAGCGTGGAAGCGTTGCCGAAATTACACTGGAATTTTATCACCATCTCTTACCAAATTAGGTTAATGGTGATAAAAAAATTAAAATTCTTTGTGACTGAGGAACTTGTGTTGTTTTCCACTCTCATTTGAGGTGTTGTAGCATTGGAAGTGGTTCTCTATTGTATAGGGCCATTTTAATTCAATTTTTGGCCCATTTTAGGTTTAGAAGTAATGCTGTAATTTTAGGTGTAGGTGCAAATTCACCTCACTTAACCATTTTTTACTTCAATTTTAGCCCATTTTCAAGTACTCGATATTTATAGGCAAATTGAGGTGGAATCTAAGCACTTTTAGGCAATTTTTGGATCAAAGTGTGCGTGGAGAATGTGCTGTAATTTTTGTGCACAAGTGCAAAAACCCCACTTAGAGAGTTAGTTCATCAATTTGACCTAATTTCATGGCACTTGGTGCCTAAGGTGTTTGGTGAAGTGCTTGTGACTTTGCATTAATGCTTGTTATAGCTTCATTTGAGCATTTAGAATGTTTTGTAATTTTTGTGCACAAACGCAAAGCTTTAATTAAAGGGTTATTCACCAATTTGAACCAATTTTAGAGCAATTGGTGTCTAAGGGGATTGTTCAAGCGCTTGTGAGGTTAATTGAGTGCTTGTTAATGTTCATTTAAGGACTTGGGAGTGTGCTATAATTTTTGTGCACTAGTCTAAAAATCCTAATTAGAAGGGTTATGTTAACGGTAAAATAGTTACCTCCGGTAGTTACTATCGACATGTTTTTTTACTAGCTCGGTAATTTTCCAAGTTACCTCCAAAAGTAGATCTAAAATGACTTTTTGAGCGATCTGATCATTATTAGTCAGATCGGGTTGTACATGTATAAAAGCAGAAGAGTGAAACCTCTTGGCAAGCGTTGTTTTTCCCATTTCCATTTCCTATTGTGTTATATTGTTTCATTGTGTGTTTTGCAGTGTTCTTTTCTACTTTCAGCTCTCTTCTATCTTATTGTTGCCACATTTACGATTAGAACCTTTTTCCTTTGTCTTCCTTTCTCGCTTAAGAGCAATGCTGAGATCTCAAATCTACTACCGAATAGAGTCCGGAAGTCTTGGATTTACTATCGAGTAGAGTTCGGAAGTCCTAGATCTACTACTAAGTAGAGTCGGAAGTCCCCCATCTTCTACCGAGGTGAGTTTTGAAGTCCGAGATCTACTACCAAGTAGAGTCGGAAGTCCCCTATCTACTACCGAGGTGAGTTCAGAAGTCCCCTATCTACTACCGAATAGAGTCGGAAGTCCCAAATCTACTACCGAGTAGAGTTTCATTGTCTTTGTTTTCTGTATTCTTTCTGAATTTCTCGCTCCTATAGCTTTGTAGTCAACTACAGCGCTCCTGTTGAGAAAGGAGAACTACCATGTTAATTCAACAAAATTCTCCAATTAAATAGCTGGTAGATCCTTCTTGTAAGAACCTACTCAGTAATCAGTACCGGAGGAGGTTGGTAGCTACCGAGGGAAAGGAGTTTAGAAAATTCGCCATGGAACACTCAGAACTAGGTTGGTAATCACAAACCGAGGGAAGATAGATTGATCAAAACACACAAGTACAGAGAGAAAGCTATTCGGTAGGCATGAAATCAGAAGAGAATACTTCAAGCAAGAAATCAGTTATTTGGGAAAATGTGGCATGCCAATGAGTTGGGCTCTTTTGATTTTATACCACAGTACAATCAGATCTGACAGTTAGGTCAGATCGGTAAAAAAATGTTTCCTAGATCTACCTGCTGGGGTAACTTGGAAAATTACCGGGGTAAAACTCAGACCGGTAGACCTACCGGTAACTCCTAATTTACGGTTAACACTATCACCCTCTAAACTAAGTTCACACCTGGAACTTGTTAAAATACATGTGGTACAAAAGTACAACCGGGGGGATTCTATTCTGCGGGACCGGGTTGCCTACCGATGGTATGGTGAAATTTGAGCGGATCGTCATCAGACCCGGTAGGCTCCTCGGTATTGGGCGTATTGTGCCGAGGTCTGCTGGGGTGTCTCGGTATCAGGCATTATGGCAGTACCTTGCGTAAATCCCGTAGGGCTGAGCAGTTCACGGCCATTGATAGAGCGCTCCAGAAAGGATGAATCAGAGCCCTCGGTAGGTAATGGAGGAGCTTGGATGGGGCCGTGGTCTGTCGTTGCCGGGGATTGCAAAATGTTGGTGTCGATAGAGTCCGGGGATGCGGGTCAAGGAGTGAAATCCAGATAAGCCCGTCGGTACTGGTTGAGCATCCGGTAGGTGTTGTTGACTAGTGCCGTGGCGATGTTCTGTTCCTGGCTGTGCAGCGTCGTATAGTCGGCAGCCAGGCTCTGCATCTCGGTAGACAGTGCTTCAACGTGGGCCGACTTGTTCTGGAGTGACTGTCGTAGTGAGTCGATGGTGATCTTGTTCTTGCCCTTCTCGGTATTGAGCTGCTCCCGGTCTGTGGTGACGGCGCTTAAGAGGATGTCTTGGGCTTGAAGTTTCTTGAGAAAGGCGTCCACTTCGAGGCGGTAATGTTCACGTTCCTGCCGAATCCGAGCAAGATCGGTAGTGTGCTGGCATGCTTCGGCTCAAAAGGTGTCAAGTTGGCCCTCCAGCTCGGTAATCCAAGTTTGGGCGCTTTCGAGTTGGCGCTGATGAGCCGTTGGGTTAGAGATGGTGAGTTCCCGAACTTGCGTCTCGACCTCAGTGAATACCTGAGATAGGTTCCCTGCTGTTTGGCGGAGGAAACATACATTCTGTACTATGTTCCGAAGTCTGTGGAGAAGAGTATCCGAAGGGTCGGCGCGTTCAGTTGGTGGGGTAACCGAGGTCAGTGGGGGTGCTATCTGCGTGGATACCTGAACACCGGTAGTACGAGTGACTTCGGTAGTGTGCATACCTGGAGTCTGGAATGGCAGAAACAGTGGTTGTGTTCGTAAAGTCATGCTGATCTTGGGGCAATTTTCTCCAATGAACTCCGGGGTTTCCGAGGATTCGCGATTCGGTGACGGAATTGGTGGAGAGAAAGTGCGCTGAGATGATCTGTGCGACGATGAGGAACCGCCACCATGCTCGGTTCGGGGTCAAAGATTCCTGCCGAATTCTTGTAGGGCGTCGGCAATCTCCGGACGAGCCTTGCGTTTGGATGTAGTGGGGGTCGGTAGGTGTCGACTGCGGAGTTGAGACGAGATCCCTAGGTCGGGGAAATTCAAGAGGGGCAGTGATGACCGCCGCTTACCGGGTTCGTACCGATGTGCTAGTCCCGGGTGTGGTACCGAGGAGGGGTGGAGTTCTGTCCGGTACGGGTACAAGTGCTGCCAGTATAGTCGTGGTGGCGGTTGCTTCGAGTCCTCGGAGAAGCCTGTCCCAGATTTCGGCCGAGAAACACTATGGAGATGTGCCTCCCTTGATGGTGGTGAGTTCTTTGTGAAGCTGGCCAAGCATGAAGGTGGCCCAGTTCCAAGTGGCGGTACCGGTAAGTGAGAGGTCGTCGATCGTGAGTATCTCGTGGAGGCACCGCTTGGACGTATAAGTCTGCTTCCTTTTGAAGTAGATACCTTGCAGCAGCATGCCATACTTCCGAGGCCGCAACTCGACCGGCCCTTGCGAAACACTATACCCGTCGGTGCCTTCTCGGTGAGTGAGCGGATGTGACCCCGTACCAATGCTTTAGTATTCGAACTTGGCCGGATCCGGGCTGGGGTTGACCTCGGTAGTCGTGCGGTCGGTAATCAGAGAATGGTGGCAATGTCTGCCAGGGTGATGATGTAGCCCCTATCGAGCGCTTCGCCGAGGATCGACTGCTGCGGTATGCTGTGCGCGGTGTTCGGGAAATTCTCCACTACGTCTTTGTGGATTTCTTGGCCCCACGGTAGGTTGACGAAGCCGTCGAGGCCGACTCGGTGAAGCCACTCACGTTCGGTTGGACTTGTGGCGGCAAATTCTTTCCAAGCAAGCATGTGGTTGAGCGGGTGGCACGAGATTAATTTTCTTCCATTCTTTGGTTACCGGGTTGCCGCGGGAAGTGTTTGCACACCGACTGTCTACCGATGTCTTCTTCTGACCTATCATCCTGCAAAAACGCACACGGAGAGTTCCTCGCGTTCTCTCTTGGAAGGTAGAAGAGGGAGCGGCTATCAAGCAAGAAGGTGGAAGAACTCGAATCCGCGCTATTCGCCTCGGTCGAATGTGTCGGTGGCAACGAACGGTAGCTACCGGCCATGGAGGCCGGGGAAGAATAGAAGGCGACGGAGATGGAGGGCGGAGGCGGAGAGCTAACCAAGAGGGAGAAAGAACGGTGGCGGCGGAAGACGGCATGGTGAGAAGGGGATAAATAGGAGGAGAAGAGAACAAGGAAATGAATGAAGACGGCGGTGAAGTGAAGAGAGAAGGAGTCGGTGGGTGTGAACTAGATTGGGAGGGTGGCGGCGCCTTAGGGTTGGGGACTGCCGAACCTGGTGCTCGGTACGGTTTTTGCTTCGGTGATACCGAGGTGGTCGGTTCGGTATGTCCGAGCAGCAGCGTTGGTGGCGACCGTGATACTGTGGTTGGGTCGGTTGCCGAGGTCAGTGGCCGAGTCGGTGAGGAAGGTTGAGTCGAAAATAACTTTGATTTGGTACCAAGGTGCGACTCGGTATCCCGAGTCGACTGAGGAAAAATTTCCACGGTGATGCAGTTTATGTAGATAGGAGTCTTGGTAACCTCATCGTCGTCCTCTGCATCGTCCTCGGTTGCGTCTTGATTGTCCAGTTGGTTGAGAATGGCTCTTTTATTTGGGGTAGTTCGGGCGGCTTGAAGGAGCTGGTCGTCATTGAGGAATCGGTATGGTTTAAGCTTGTTGATGTTGACTATAATCGGATCGGGATCAAATTTTTCAACGGCGACGAGTAATACCGTATTGTTAGGTATTGGGTACTGAACTCGGTAACGCCCAAACCATTTATTCTTTAGCTTACCGGGGTGTATGTTAGCACCTTTGAGGTACCAGAGTACTGGATCACCTAGTCGGAACTGGTGTGTCGGGCCCGTGGTGTTGCCCATTGACCGCGGTTCCATTGCGATATCCCTTGAGTCTTGAGAGCTCGGTATTGAGATTCGTCCAATCGCTCCTGATCGGCAGTGCGTGCTGCAAGAACCCGACTAGGTTAGTGGTCGTAGGGGTGGTTTTGGTCGGTACCAAGTTTTCGGTAGGCATGAAAGGGATAATGCCATCCTGAAGTTGAAATGGTATATGGCCGGTACCGATCTTGAAAGCGGTGCGGTAGGCGAATAAGACTGTCGGTAACTGTCGGTCCTAGTCCGTTCGTATATGATTGACCAATTTCTGAATGAATTGGACAATCACCTTGTTGGTGGACTCGGCTTGGCCATTTCCTTGAGGGTAGTATGTGGTGGATGTGGTGTTGCGCAGTAGGAAGTGCTCCATAAGGGCGTAAATGACCTTTTTGTTGAAATGTACGCCTTGGTCGCTCATGAAATGAAGTGGGCATCCAAAACGGGTGAGGATGTTGTCATTCAGGAATTTTCGCGGTGTTGTCGCGGAGTGCAACCGCTTTGACCCATTTGGTGGCGAATTCCGTGGCCACCAAGATGTACCGGTTGCCTGCGACTGTGCGTTTGAGGGGGCCTACAAAATCCAGTCCCCATTTCATAAAAGGTTCGGTCAGTAAGGTGGTAAGTAATTTACCGGTCACGGCCTTCTTGAGTCCTCCGACGTGTTGACATTCGTCGCAACGCCGACAATATCCAAAAACGTCTTTATGCAAGGATGGCTACTAGTAACCGGCTTCGAGGATTTTCCGAGTGGTAATCTCGGTAGAAAAGTGTCCTCCCAAGTTACCGTGGTGAAGCTTATGGATAATCAATGTGGTTTGTGCGCCGGAAATGACCTTGTCTAAAGATTTTTTTTTTGCTTTGCCGATACAAGGTACCATTGACTAACTAAAATGGGAGGGCTTGGTAGGCTAACATTTTCTTACGCTCGGTACTCCAGTTGGCAGGGAAGGTTTCGGTTTTGAGGTAGTCGTGGACGGTGGTTAGCCACTTCAGTTGTATGCTGAGTAGCTGGGCGTCGGACGTGGCATCAGTAATACTGATGGCCAGTTCGGCTACCGTGTTCCGAGAAAGCGCGTCGGCAATACCATGGGTCTTGCCCGGTTTGTAAACGATGGTGCAGTCAAATTCTAAAAACAATAGTAACCATCAAGCAATACGTCCGGAAACTTGAGTTTTGTTCACCAAATACATCAATGCCAGGTGGTCTACGTAAAACGCGAACCCGTTACCAAGGAGGTAGTGCCAAAATTTTTTGATGGCGTATACTATAGCTAAAGCTTCACGCTCGGTAGTCGTATAATTCTTCTCTGCGTGGCTCAGTAGCCGAGATGCGTAGACGATGGGCTGGTCGATTTTCCCGGTAGGGTTCTGCGCCAGCATAGCTCCTACTGCAATATCTCAAGCATCCGTATGAATGTGAAATTCAAGCTTCCAATTGACTGCGATAAGGATAGGAGCGTTGACATAACGCTTTTTTACCTCGGTAAATGCTTGGTTACATTCAATAGTCCAAGTAAATGGTTCCTCTTTTCTTCTAAGCAAAGTGATTGGTGCCATAATTTGGGCGTAATCGCGGATCAAACATCTGTTGAATTGAGCTAGGCCATTGAAGACTCGGATGTCCTTGATGTTTCGAGGGCAAGGCATTGTGACAAGAGCCTCGATTTTCTTTGGATCGGGGAATTTGCCCTTTGCGAAGACGATATATCCAAGAATCACACCAAAGCGAACTAATAAACAACATTTTTTGGGATTGAGACTTATACCAAACTCACGGCATTTGGTGAAACACTTTCGGAGTTTGTCGAGGTGTGTCTCGGTAGTACTATAAACGCTGAAGTTGTCGAGGAATAGTTTCATGAAATCACCGAGATATTCCTTGAAAGCTTGGTTGACTGGTCGCTGGTACGTTGGCGGAGCGTTCTTCAAACCGAACGGCATTACTACCCAGACAGAGACTCCCCAGTCGGTAATGAACGCTGACCAATAATAAACCTTCATGTAGAGTAATTTTGTTACCCTTCACAGACGGTAAGGAAAATCATGAGGGTGTAAATTGTTGATTCTAATAATACCCTGCCTTTGGATTGGTAGAATTTTTGCAACATTGAAAACTTCGATGGGATTCTCGTTGCGTGTCCTTTTGACGTCTGTCAATTTCAGTAGCTTGTTATTGGCCCTTGAGCTTCCACGTGCATTTTTCAGATTCGTAGCAAATATTTAGGGTCCCAATTTAATTAGCCATCAACATGTTCAAATGTGGTACATGTCATCCACCATTTATATCCAATGGTTTACCTCAAATTTCTCATGCCAATAATGGTGCAGATCAAACTTCCTCCATGATATCTATAACAAATGTATAAATTGACAGCTTACATTGACATTTTCAGTGCACAAATAGCATGCCCTTCAAGCGCGCCTCTATTTTTTTCCTATCAGAGTCGTCTATTCTATATATGTGATCTTCGAATTTTACAACCAACTTCCATTCTCCATGCTTGATGCTACTGGTGCTCCTGTGCGTGCAATGTTTCCAATGAACCCCATAGTTACACATATCCTCCCTTACCTGCATGAATAAAATTACACATTCCATATATAAACCATCATAGATTATTTAATGTTAACGATAATGCAACAGAACCTGCAATAACTCACAGAGCAAAAGGATGTATGTTTACTACCAGAGGTGTGCTTCAAGAGCCCCGATAGTTCAACCCTTCAATGACAATGCAAACCCCACGGGCTTGGTTATATTTTGGGAGAATCCTGCTTATAGCTTCTATTCCTTTGCACCATACGAGGTTTTTGAAATGCCAATTGGAGCACCTTAGGCCATAAACGACAATTCCTTTCCTGATACCACACCCAAAATCTCTTTTAAAATCCATTTTAAGCATGATTCTGTGATTCATTTACTTTAGCTTTATTTTAAACAATTATAGATTTCTCTAAGCTGCTCAGTTTGGAATTTTAAGAACCCCATTTGGTGCAATGGTGTAGAAGTTATGAGCAAAATTCTCCCAAACTAAAACCAAGCCCGTGGGATTGGCATTGTCGTTTAAAGGTTAGAGAGACCTATACTTATTTGTAATAGAGCCAAAGTAAATTAGAAACAAAATCATGCTTAAAATGAATTTTAAAAGAGATTATGGGTGTGGTGTCAGGATAGGAATTGTTGTTTAAGGGTTAAGGTTCTTTGTATGAAACATATTAACTCAATTCCCTACTTATTGAAAAATACCATTCACAGCAATGGTCTGGGTTTCAGGTTGAAAAGTGAAAAATTAATCATACCTGATACACTCAGTGTATTCATATCGAGCTCTTAGTCTTCAAAATGGCTCCTGTGTGCCATCAGGCATGTGAGCAATCTCTGCTATAAGGGATACACTCTCAGCTTAAACTCTTGTCATATTGCATGATTGTATGAGGCAGACGTGTAACTCACTGCATAGGATGGTAGCTTCCATCGGCCCAGCAAAATGTAGAGCCTGTGTGAAGAAATTTGCACGTTAATTAATTCTTGTCATTCCCACAAAAATATTCACTGCATTAACATTACACAAAATCATATAACCAGATGTGAGTTTCAATGTCTGGTATATGCAATGAAATCGGTTCTATTTCATATACAGTTCTACTCAAGTGCATCGAATTCACTAGGGTTTTCAGATTCGAATACCGCAGTTCACACAATTCATGTTACTGGTGCTTGCATAAAACATAGCATGTCATCAATAATGGGAAGTTTTTAACAAGTTTCGGGACTAGTAGCATGACCACTGCTCATGGAGTTTCCACACTCACGGGGTGTATACACAGTGATTTTGTTCGTTTACCTAGTTATCATTCGATGACTTGGGTCGATGTTGTTGCAGTTAATCCCTACGCCCTCCAATTTCGTACATATGTTGTTCAAACATGACCGTACCACAGCTCCTATTTTTCCTTCACCCTGCAGCACTCATACAATCTTCATTCGTATGTTATAGAAAAATGTACAAAACAACCTTAAATTTTAGAACCTCCCTGTCATGTTTTTTAACGATGATTAATTTACCCACATAGTTATTTACAAAGTATCCAGTTCCCCACCATAACACTCCATTGTCTCACTGATTCTTCTACACACAACCACGGTTAAATTCCACACAGTCCCAAAGGATCTACCCATGCCTAATTGCCTCAATGATTTTGTTTATGTACGCCCTCTATAGGATTCCATTCGACATAGTCCTACATATTCTATAATCGTACAAGAAACGGATATTCCGTGTCATACATACCCTATTCAGTGCACAATACGGAAAGGCAGTACAACATCATTATCTACTATCTGTAACTAATAAACTTAAATCATTTCTCTAAGACCATTAAAACGTTTTTGAGAAGAATGTACTTGTAACTGAAAACATTGTATCAAATCTGTGCATGACACTTACCTGCTTCGACAAGCACTTCATACCTCCTTTTAGTTCGCCTTTCACTTCCAATCCTACAAACAACTTCCACCAATTTGTCTGCACATACTATCAGCAAGTGGCAAACAAAAAACCCAGATACTATTACGTATAAGGTGTTCCACGCTACATATCTTTTAATAATGTACAAGACCTTCTCGAAGGGGACTGCCCCAAAATATGATTTGTACATGACAAATCTAAATATATTCTGGACATCACATCACAGTTAAATGCACCCATAACAGCTAGATGTTAGTTGAGGTTTTTGTATTCTATTCAGCTCCACTGCCCCGTTACTACACATCACTGTCACTTCTTCTGCCCATCGACGTGTTTGTCTACAAACAACAGAGTCTTCCTCCACCCCTCAAAAAAATAATGTACTACAAATCCTTCTGTTCCGTCATGATTGGAAAAAAACTTAATAGAAAGATGGGATTACATACACACAACAAACATAGATCTGGTAAATACTTTACGGGTCCCACTTGATCCTACTTTACCAGCTTCTACATTTCATCATCTACCAGATGTGGGTACATTATATTCTACTAGGTTGCCTTGCTTTTGGTTTCACAATTTGCACTGTCTTTCAGAACACATTTCCAGTTTGCATAAACAAAACTTAAACATCCGCTATATCCTGCACGCAGTAAATTATGCCATAAACCGAACATCACACCCAAAACCTTTTCTTTCCTCCTCCATGTGCTCCATGATTCTACCACCTTCCTTTCTTCACACAGAATTCCAAGTTCTACTGCACCTTCACTACATGTACTGGATATCACTTAATATACTCCGGTGTATGTTGTGACGGTTCTATGCTCCGATGAGCACTTTGCTCAATTCCCATCCTGTAATACAACAAATGTCCGCTTTATTAGGGTGTTCGTATAACACTCTTGTTCATGTGCTGGGAATTTTGTCACATCGACTCCGTGCTTTGTCTACCTAATATATCTCTGAGGTTCCTATACTCGTAATATATTCTTGAAGTTTTATGCTTCCAGGACATATTCCAGTGATAATGTACATCATGTTTTTGGGGTTTCGAAAAAACTTACCTTCAGTCCCGATGATCCTCGTGCCTCTTCATCATATCGCCTTTCGCACTGTCGGCCTTCAACCGATCAATTTCAGCTTGGAGTTCCTTGATGTATTCCTCATTCGATACTTTCTCTGTTGCGTATTTGCTTGTATGTCGTCTGCTCGATGCACTCCGTCCGATGCCCATTTCAGTGTCGTCGTCATATAACTCATCGCGCGACTTATATTTATCCTTCATTACATAGACGTTTTGTGCACCCATTAATAAAATCCTTGCCAGTTTCTATCCTACAGCACACATTCTTCATCACTACTTCCTTATGAACATAAGTGTACCCACAATAAGAAAACCTCACGTATTCTTCATCCATGTAATCAAATTCTTTCACATCGGATTTACTCTTACACTCTCAACGTGCACGTCTCTGAGTATATGCAGTATTGATCAGGGAAAATTGAATCGCGCCACATTTAGTATTGAGAACCTCACCTCGGCAGCTATACTCCCTGTCTATATGCTCATGAATATAATACACGGCAGGATCCCTATTCGACATTCAAGCCACAAACATATGTAACTGCCATCCCATAGAAATCAAGTCATATACGTACACTTGTTAAAGAAATACCTTCTTCGGAGCTCTGCCTTTGAGCCCTTAAACGATGCATCGGTCTTCGTCGCTCATACTCTGCCGTGATTCGGAACTACCGGAAGGCGATCCTAGCGAGTTCTCATCAGAAGACACATCGAGAGACTCCTTCTCTAGTTTCATGGATCCTTTTTTCAGTTGAGAGTATCCTCCGTATCCCTTGTCGCGAGTCATTTCAATCTCAATCTCGTCGGGATCTGGGGACCTGTTCAGTTTCTCCTGTAGCTTTTCCCGAACGCCGTTCACACCCCGACTTCCTGTTCTTCCAACTGTTTGTCGGCATGAATTTGCAAATTTCCCTTGTTGTGATTTGTCTTTGCGCTGCTTGCTCGCTGCCAACTTCTCTAAGCGATCCCATACTTCCTGATCAATGTGTAGTGGTTGCGGTTTACCTTGATCTATCAATTTAAATAACTCTCCACGGATTCTTGTGACCGCCCTACCCATCATAGTTTTTAGGTGGTCCTCATTCAATGTTCCCGAGTACTCGAAGCTCTCATCCAATTTGGATTTCAGTGTAGTCACAGCCTCATACATTTGCCTTTTTATATGAGTGCATGATGGATCAAGTCCCACGGCCAACTTTCTAATTTCATACACCCAAGCTGGTTTCCCAAGGCCATACGGTTTGCCGTCTGCATCAAGTGTCAAATAGAATGGCTTCTGACCATCTCGTTGTCGTTGTGAAATTTCCTCCTCGCGTGCTACTTGTTTGTGTTGCCTCGTCCTCCTATCCTCCGCATGATCTCGGAGAAAATACCTTTCAGACGACATTTTCTCTTTTCTTTTCCGATCTATCGCTTCAGCTGCATGTGTAGTTGGCGTCATGGAGATAGGAGGCGATACTGATCTGGAGAACGTGGGGCTTCTGTTGTGCGGCTCTCGAGGGCGATGCGAAGACACTTCCCTACGGTACGGTGGACTGCTGTCATTTGATAGCCCTTTCCCTCTGCGATGTACTGTAGTCCTCGAAGGACTGCCTCTGTGTTTTCCACTTCCTGAATGACAAATACCAGGGTGGTTACACAGTTAGTGGCAATGCAATATGTAACAGACACGGTGTTCTATTACTCCATGGTAGCATTATTGCAATTTCTCGTTAAAATTACCTAACTGCATCTATCATTCTAACGACACAATGTACACTGACCTGGTATTTTTTCATCTGATGTTTGGGGGTCTGTTAAATTCCATGGGAATTTCAATTCACACGACTGCAAAAAAAATAAAAAAAATAAAAAATAAAAATAAAAATATATATATATATATTACTACTCGTACTGAAGTAAAATGTGTTAGTCACCCTCGCATAAAACAGTGATTGAAGGAAGACGACATTGGCTGGGGAAAAACCATAAAATGCATACCGCTATCCATCTTCCTGTAATCATCTCTATACGTTCGCGGCGCCGTTTCCATGCGTCGATCTCTGTGATGGCGTGGGCTTGTTGAGCGACTTTGCCAGGGGCTGCGGGAGTCATACCTCCCCGTTGTTATATGCCAATGATGGCGTGGGCTTCGAGATCTAGAACGATAATATCTATCGCGTTGTGCTCTACGTCCTTCGACAAGAGATTTGCTACGTTGAATTGCTCTTCTTATTGAACGCTGCATAGAATTCCAGCCGACACGTCAGTGTGGGATACAACCTGCTTCAACAAAGTCATTCGTGTCAACCCAACCATAACGTCACTACCATGTACAATAATATGCTACAGAAGTCGCCATCGCTTACACTGTGGTGGTAGTTTTCAATCGACGAAGGACTCCACCCATGCCTCGATCGTTCAAGACCACGATGTGCTGCACGTGAAGTTTCACCACGTCCGTTTGTTTGTACATTGGTGTCGAACTTACTATGTCGAGATTTGCCGTGACTACGTACTGGTGTTCTCTTTGGTTCTGATATATCACAATGTACGGGTTCTATCCCAGGATTTTGTACGTTGCCAAATGTTGAAGCATCAATGCCTGGCACTTGTTCAACTTTGTCTTCTTGGATGATATCTGAAAAATTAACAAAAAATGAGACATGTTTTCTCGAATATGTTTATTTATTGCATATCCATAGTACATATGTAGACGATAACATTGTTTACAGAATGAAGACTGCGGATAATCACCAAACAGTACGTTATGTATGTGATGTACTTCTTCAGAACATTGGCATCCTATTGCCCTCTCCGGTTTCCTTGATGTGACAGGAAAATATGTCACTTCCTCGGAGTCTACAATTATAATTCTACCTTCTCTTTGTAATGATTGTGCTTCTCATTAAACGCTGCAAACTTAGTGTACATGATGTACATCACAATCAGCACTCCTGTGCATAGTATTACACTATGAAATCCTAAAAAAACTTGTTAGAACTTCCTTTTACACTTTGAATATCACATTTGCATAAAAATCACCATGCGTACCCATTATTGCACATGCCTATACTTGTATTGATAGTTCTCTACTATGGAAACTAACTTTAACAGTCATCACTCCAACATTTTATCAGCCTCTGATATCCACGTCAGAGCATACTTACTTATACCTGTGCTTTTGGAACAAAAAGAACCTGTACTTCCGATTTCTGTGAAATACCTGCAGTCTGAGAAAGGTTGGGGTTGTAATTCCTTACCTCTTGATAGTTGTACTCGTGCAGTCAGTGTAGACGATGTGGGACGACGTGGAGATGCTACTGGTGGGCTCATTTTTTGATCTTCCGAACCAGGAGGATTCTCTATAGTTGTTTGGCACTTCTTGCGCACAGCAGGATTTGTAACTTTCCTTGTAATTATTCCACACGCTCTTGCGTCTTCCTCCATTTTCCGATTCATTTCTTGGACACTCTGGACCAGGTTCTCTGCTTGTCCGAGTACTACATCGACGGTCGCTGCAGGCATTGTTTTCGTCTTCTTCATGCCCTTTGCAGTCTGCACAGCTTTTCCTTTACCTGGCTTGCGGCCTCTGCCTTTTCCACTCGGTAAATTCGACGCAGCTGGTTCGTCCTTTATGTCGTTCCCAAGAACCGCTTGTGCGGCACTCGTCTCCCTTCTGGTTGCTGCTACTGGTTTTTTTTATTCAACCATAGCTGTGGTCGGTCTCACCATTGTAGACGATGGACCCTTTTACCATTCAAAAGGGAACAAAATTTAATCATACATGAAACCCTTTCACATCATGTACAGGAAAACCACTGTTGTATTTCAAACTCTGTCATTTTTCCTACATGAAGCAATTGGCTGTTACAGATAAGAGCGACATGCATAAACGTTGTGTGTAGTGTTACCTGTGGTTTGTCAATTCCGATTCTTGTGTTTTGAAGGTATTGAAAAAGTCTGGGCACTCCTTCAGTCTACAGTCCACGAACAGCGCAATGGCATGTTAGGTTCATATCAGTCGGTCCTAGGTAGGTTTGGGATCAGCATGTCAGGTTCTGATCACTGGGTCTTCAGTAGGTCATGTATTATCTTGTTTAATTTTTGTCAATGATAAAATTAGAAGCAAAATTCAGGTCCAGACTGCAGCTTAGGGTATAGCATAAGTATAACACAATACTTACTGTTGTCGAACCTTGTTTATTCAAAAATGGGCAGTTAGGGTTTGTAGGGCAGTATGAGGTAGCCCCGGCCGCCATAAATGGGAGAAGTAGCGTTCATGATGGCCTCTTTATTTATTTAGAGAGAGAGTGGTGCTCTCGCGCGCGCCTTAAGTGTTCGCTACAGAACTTGGAATGGCGGCGGACCGGATGGTAAACCGGTTGGGAAACCGGATGTCGGGGGACGGGCCTCTGTCGGTCCCAGCCACGATCCGGGATTTGAATTGGTCCGCCTTAAATTGGGCGGCTCACTATTCATTTATCCCCGGTTCCTCCAGCCCTCCGCGCGCACCCATTTTCGCATTTCCGGAGGATACTAGGGTTTCCATTGCGCGTCCGGAGGGAGAAAGCAGTGAGCAATTACCATTTGAGGATTTTGAGCGCCCGGAAGTGAGGGAAATTGAGCGCCTGGGGAGAAACAGTAGCGCGAGGTTAGAATTGGGGAGAAGCGAGCACCTGGACAGTGAGCGCCGCAGTTTCAGGCGGAGTTTGCGGAAGGGAGTGAGTGCGCAACCAGGAAGAGAGGCGCGAGGGCTCCGGGAGGTCAGGCGCACACCATGGAAGCGGAAGGGAAAGCGTTCGGAGAGAGAAGCGCGTGGTTTGCAGGAGAGAGAGAGGGCGCACTCGGAGAAGAAGCTGCGCCATTCCCGGAGAAGTGAAAGAGCGCGTCCGGAGTCCGCAACCATGGCGCGCAGGGAGACTGGATCCAAGATTCTGGAGAAGCGGATTGTTCCGGACATCCCGCAGCACGAGGGAGATTTTGACGAGCTGCTCAAGGATCTCGAGAAGATGGGGTGTTTGGGGCTGTTTGGGAAAGTGTGGGATGTGCAGGACGCCCGGATGTTAGAAGAAATTGAGGGCGGGGCTATGGTGGAAGCCTTCCGGACGACCATCCGGGCAAAGTACGGGAGCATGACCCGGGAGATGTGGCGGGCCGTGTACGACTTCCCGGACACGAATGAGGATCTGGAACCGGGTAGCAAGGGCGACACGGATTGGGTGAAGGCGCGCTTCATCTACCTCTCGGAGAAGGACGGGTTCAAGGTGGTAAATTGCAGGGAGCCCCGGGAGCAACGGCTGCTCCAGTACGTGGTACCAATTCTCAACTCGGAGAAGCCCACCACCCTCACAGTTACGCTGACCCGGGCATCTTCTACGCTCTCCTCCGGAAGAAGAAGATCAACTGGGCGATCCTGGTGCACAGGAACACCCAGAAGTGGGCCCGGAACCTCGACAACAAGAAGGGGTGTCCGCTAGCCCCGTTTCTCTACCACTTGTATGAGAAGGAGGGGTGCATCACGGAGGAGGAGAGGAAGAGGTTGGAGATTTATCCCATTCCGGGATGGAAGAGCCCGGCCAAGAAGAAGGCAGCTCTTCCGGGAGGAGGAGCGGGTACTAGTCGGCCCAGATCCTCGCTGCGACTGGAGGAGAGGAGAATGACTCCACCGGCACTTCAACTGGACAGGAGCAACATCCGGGAGGAGCGAAGGAAGGAGAGGGAAGACCCGGTGAGACGAGGTGGAGCCGGCACGATCCCGGAGTTGAGGACAAAGAGGAGGGAAGACCGCCCGGAGGGAGGCCAACCGGGTGGTGCCAGGCTGTGTCAATAGGAGCGGCAGGAGAGAAGGAAGGGCCCGGAAGCAGGCTGACCGGGTGGGGCAGGACCTCATCAGGAGTTGAGGACCAAGCGAAGGGAGGACCCGGAGGAAGATCAAGAGGAGAAGGAATCACCACAGCCAAAGCTGATCCAGAAGAAGACGAGGGATCCGGCAGCAGGTGCTAAACCGGATGGGGGAAGTTCTTCCCAAACGCGGCCTCAGGTGGAGCCAGTGGTGGAGTCCGGACCAGCGGAGGACACGGGTCATCCTCAAGCACAGCCCCAGGAGTAGCCGAAAGCAGGTTCCGGACCGATGGAGGAAGATCCTGCCCCGGTGGGTCCACAGGAATGACCGGCAGAGGAGAACCAACCGGCGGAAGGAGGTCCGTTTCAAGTACAACCTCAGGGCCATCCGGACAAGAAGAGGAAGCTGGTTCTCACGGCCGAGGAGGATGAGGAGCCGGAAGGTCAGAAGACCACGCCGTGGAAGAAGAAGGGGCCGGCCCGGAGAAAGACGACTCCCCTGAACAAGCGTCCCAAGGAGGCAGGGGACGACGGGGAGGAAACCGGAGACGAGGGAGACTAAGAGCAGGGACCGCCAGCGAGGGAAGAACTGGTCCGGGAGGCAGGACCGTCCGGAGGTATACAAGAGGAACGGGAGGCCCCGCTCAGGGTGGAAAACATCCTCCTGACGAACCGGGTGGCTGTGGACATGGTCACGGAGTAGTACACTCCGGTTTTCCCCGCGCTATGGGAGGCAAGTACCTTCCTCTGGACAGACGACGCACTGAAGTACCCGGCGCGAATCCGGAAGCTCCAGAGGAAGCTCCTCAGGAGCTGGGAGAAGGAGAGTGAGTCGGCCGCCGTCTTGCAGGGTCAGGAGGAGGAGCTGCAACGAAAGGCAACCTACATCGAGAAGATGGAGGCGCACCTCTGGAGGAATGAGTTGCAGAACTGAGAACAGGAGGAGACCATCCGGGGCATAGGAGAGACAAGCCGGCAGTGCGTCACCAAGTTGTCACAGCTGTATCAACCGGACGGGGAGGCACAGTAGAAGGCCCGGTTGTATGACGAGAAGGTGGGTCAGTTGGGATTGGAGGGAGCAGCCCGGATGAAGAACGTGGTCCGGGAGTACTCGGACAAGGTGGAGGCCTACCTGGTAGGGTTCCGAGTACTAGCGAAGCATATGACAAGGGAGAGTTCCTCCGACCCGGAACCGGATGAGGAAGAGGCCACCAACCGGGGTGAGAGGGTAGGTTCCGGGGATGGGCTGCAGGGTGTGTTTAATATGTCTGCGGATGCTCCTCAGGCGGGTGAGATCGACTGGTTGATGAGGATGGAGAGCTCAACGCAGGAGCACACCTCCCGGCCCGTGATGGATGTGGAACCAATCCACATGGCCAGACCCGGAGGAGTGAGCCCAGAGGAGGTCCGGGATCTGAGTGAAGGCATAGAGGCAATGGGTGTCCAACCGGACAAGGCGGAAAGGCAAGAAGGTGGGCCAGGAGGTCACCCGGACGGCCAGCTGGGAGGCGCGCAAGTGGGCGAGCCAACCGGGGGACAGCAAGTGGGACCACAGGTGGAGCAGCCGGCGACACACGGAGTACGAGGAGATCGGCCGGCGGACCCGATTGTGGTGGGGAGCCCGAAAGATGAGAAGGGGCAGCCAATGGAGGACCAGTAGCTGCCCGGGACCACCGGGAGTCCGGAATCAGTGGCCCGGACTAAGTGGATCCGGCCACTTAGAAATAGGACTTTTTGAGTAGGTAGATTAGAAGACTTTTTGGTGTAAATGACTTCTAGGGTTTTGGTGTTAGTGGCGGCTTAGGATAGGAATTGAGCCGTGGAGAAAGCTCCCCGGATTTCCGGATCCCGGGAATGTAGGATCTGAGGATCTCCCGGATCCGGGCGTTCGGGGTTGGCTTTTTATCAAGGAATATTCTTCATTCCTTGGGTCTTTTGTGTACCATTGTTCCGTGTAAATGAGTAGAAGCGCATATTCCTTTCACCAACTTTGTGTGTGTGTGTGTGCATATGTGTGTTTGCTTATGTTATTGCCCGGAACAGTGGCGCAACTAGTCCCTTGGTGACCGGATGGATTAGCCGGGTTCATGGGTAGAGTCAGTTAAGAGACCGGGTAGAAGATTTGGAGGAGTTAGGATCGTTTGAATGTGGAGTTTTCTATGTCCGGTTGCAAGAGATAACTCGAGTTAGTGGATGAGTGAGCAGGAAGGGGTACTTTAGTTCTCTCAGAACTCCTAGACGGGTAGTTCGGTAGAGGTGCTAGCATCCGGGTAGATCTTGCAATTGTAGAATACGGGAAAGCTAGAGTAAAACGGGTCGTGAGGAATTCAATCTCTTCCGGATACCCCGGATACTGTCCATTCTGGTTAGCAAGTCGTTGTAGTATTTTGGAGAGAAGGGGGAAACCGGGTTGCGCTTGTGTGACCGGCTGTGGGTTTGGGATAAGTCCATAGTTGAAGAGCAATCCAGGAGTACCCGAACTAGGGAGTTGAGTTTGGAGAACCGGGAGGTGGTGAATCCCCTGTCACGGAAATCAGTAGGGGAGGGTGTGACTTTTAATCCAGCATCCTTAAAAATGCAAATGGAGAACCCTCTGAGGGAAAACAAAGGTTAAGGGGAAACCGGATTTAGTAGTTGGGTTAGACCGGGTAGAGTAGGGTTGGTTAAGTTTCCAACCAGGACAAAAACCGGATCTAGCCATAGCCGGGTCAGTCAGTAGGGAAGATCCGGTTTTAGTACGGAAAAAGGGAGTTAGTTGGTGACCGGAAGAGAGCAGTCACCAATCCGGGTTAGTTTCCGGAAACTTCCCACTTCACAGAGTCTCCGCGGAACGATAACCCGGAAATCACCTCTACGAGCATTCTTAATACGAAAAAGTGCACTCTAGGGGAGTATCCAGTACCACGTGCTACGACAACTGCAAACTTGGTCTTCACGCTTCCCGTTTTTGGAGTTGTACCGTATTCTACATCGGCATTTCTTCTCTGTTCGAATCAGCAGCAATAAAGAAAACTAGGGGTTAGTTCAATCCCCATACTCTGCATTAATTACAAAATGCATGTCACAAGCGTATAATTACATTCCTACATTTTAGAAACCCTACTATAGTGGACAACTGCCAGAGAACGAAGTTTATAAACTACACAGAAAGCACTTACGTTTGCGTTCTCAAAGTGGCTTACCTCTTGCGTTTCCGACTTTAATAGAGAGTGCGTACTGCGTTTTTCGTGTTTCTACCGCAGACGAACAGCTTACGATGTCTTTGTTTGCTGGAGCAGATTCCTCTTGTATCGTGGCTTCCTTCTCGGACGAGTTCGACTCGGTTCTAGGAGCTGTACCGCCCTCCGATTCGTTGGGTGCAAAGTCAGAATCACTGTCACCCTCCGCGGTGGTGCCCGAAGTAAGCTCCTCAGAGGCGGCTGTTTTTGGTGCTCCCCGTCCTTCGACTACTTCCACACCAATGTTGCCTACCACAAGCGGGTTCCAGTTTTCAATTTCTGGACTCAGCTTAGTGGTGCCTCTTTCGTCCTTAGGAACGGCCTCAATTTCGTCTTCTGACTCTATGAACTCTACGGGTGAGGGAGACCTTACTCTTCCTGTCTTCTCATACAGCGCAGCATCACACGGTGCACGTTCGTTCAGTTGATCGTACCTGCATAGGAGGAAGAGTAAAAAATGAGATGTGGATGAAATGGTGAACTATTACTGTGCCGTAATACAAGGAAAACATCATGCACAACACATACAAGCTACGTGGAGGGGGTTCCTCATACATGTGGACCCAGCAGCAGTGCAGAAGTTCCACACAACTATACATTAGGCTGAAAATAGCAATAAAAATTGCCGCGTTTGCTGACTGTAAAACTCTAGCAACACCTGCAAAGTCAAAACGCAACCATGCTGCATTACCGTAGCACTTCCCACATACAATGGCCAAAATAGACGCGCTCCATCAGAATTAGGAAGGAACTGGAAGCAGCATGAATAAGCGGAAAAGGCTTCACAGAAAGGAGGAAAATGTTAACGTTTTTCATCCATTTGCTGAAGTAAGGGTTTCCCCAAGGCACGCATCCCGATGGACATAACCACTATTGTATGTACTATTGGCGCAGCGACTGTCTTGTGTGTGCACGCCGCTCGTCTATGAGATGTCGTTAGCGATTTTAGTTGGACGTGGACCACAACAAGGCGGTTTTAGTAAAGTTTTCCTAATTCAGGGGTGGCAATACTCTGCCATGAATTCAATTGCGGCTCCGTTGGAGCAGGCGGCGAAAAACGACACTACTTCAGCGCAGGGTTTCTCTGCACGCAAGAGAGCTACCTACCATTGTGCGAGGCGGTTCAATGCTCGCACCCCACGATGCCCTGGGTGGCCAACTTCTATCATTATGTAAGAAAGGTTAACTCACACCGAGTTCTCCTACTGCAGTGTTTCGTTTTGCAACTTCTGGTTATGCTGAATGATCTTCACGCGAAACACCTCGTAATCAGTTGGCATTGGCATTGCAGTTCTCCAGCAGTTGTTTCTCGCTCACGATTGGAAGGGCAGGTTCAGAGGCAATCACCTGTTCTCGCCTGTATCCAAAGGTGGCAGTCTTGTGAAATTCCAGAGAGCTTCGGTATCGCTGCTTTCGCCAAAACACAAAGCTTCAATCGACCGTAATGCGCACGGCTGCAATGTAATCACTGCGTGTCCAAGACATTCCTAACTTTGTCGCAGCAAGGTGTGTGTCCAAAACTTATACAACACTGCTACTCTGAAGTGATATGTTTGGTCCATGACGTGAAAGCAGTGTATAATTGACGTCTTAATGATTTCGGTTTTGGCAAAATGTCGTATCAATGATTACTATGGTAGGATAGATTAGACTTCTCTGAGATTGCATGCTTAAATATGATTGCATTCGCCCTTACTGTGATATGTCTTTGTCGATCAAGTGCCTACTTAGGCAACTCTCTAGTTTGTCATCGATCAGTTCTAATTTAAATAGCGTTTTCCCTGCTCTGTCTTCGAAGTAATGGAAGTCTAAAGACTGTAATCATAGAGTAGTTGACAGTACTCTTGTATTTGAATAAACAAGGTGTAATCTGTCACTCAGTGCTGTTTTCCCGCTCGTCATTGTTACATTCCTGTGAGCTAGATTTTAATTTGTACTGGTTTTTATTTTTTTCTATTATTTAAGTTTCTACTCAGTGTGTCCAAAACTTATACAACTCTGCTGCTCTAAAGTGAGATGTTCGATCCATGACATTAATGCATGGTGTAGTTGACAGTATAATGATTTCTGTCTTGGCAAAATGTTGCATCAGTCATTAATATGTTAGGATAGATTAGACTTCTCTGAGATTGCATTCTTAAATATGATTGCATTTTCCCTTAAGGTAGAATGTAAATGTCGATCAAGTGCCTACTTCGGCAGTTCTCTAGTTCGTCATCTAGTAGTTCTAATTGAAATAGTGTTTTATCTTCTTTGTCGTCCAAGTAACGTCACTTTGAAGTCTTTAATCATAGAATAGTTGACTGTAATTTTTTGTTTGGATAAAAATGGTGTAGTCCGTCACTGCTGATTTCCCGCTTGTCAATGTGACATTCCAATATGGTATTTACATTTTTTACTGGAGTAGGGCGTCCTGCGGAAAAGAATGTTTTACGTCCTCTCCCTGGTATTGGTTATTCTCTCAAATTTATGAACTAAAATAATTCAACCAGATTCACTGTTGGTTGTGTTGCAATGTTATTTGTCAAGTGTGGATAGTTAAATGTGTACAGTTTGGATAAGGTTGTGAGATAAAAACCTGTACTGACTCTTTCATGAAATATATATATATGTCGTTAAACAAGTCTAGGAATGTTTAATTTTTTACTTCAGTAAACATTGTTGTCACTTGCAACCAAAACTTCCGAGTGTATACGGTAAACATAACATCCTTCAACAAGACCAAAAACTGATACAACGTGAACGCCTCTCTGCGATAGGTATCCAACGACAATGTTTCAAGCAGTAAGAGTGTGCTTCCTGATTGGAAAACTAAAATACCCTAGGAATGCATCCCCACTACAGTACAGTATGTGAGTATGTGTGTGTATTAGTGGATATTGTGTAGTGGATCGGTCAGTGACATGCCCATCGCAGCATTCAAAGACTGACATTACTTTTTTGTAATACGTGTACATGGAGCTTTTTTGAGGTCTTACTGTGGTTCTGTGTCTCTCTCTTCACATTTGTCCCATTGGTATTTATAGTAGGAACCCATTGTGTGACACTGGATTGTATTAATTTATGTGTACATGTTAGGACCTTCATATGCTTGGTGTATACTGCAGGAACAAGATCGCAGACATTACCAGTTTTGTCGAAGCACGCGTCGCAGGTATAAACTTATCCTTACTTTGTTCCGAGAAAACAGTAGCATACAAACCGCTGCAGGTGTCCACATGAGTTATTCATCAGTATAAACAATACTGCAGTTCCTCCGGGAGATTTAATATAAAAAAACAAATTCATGTACAGGGCAGGGCCAGTTATCGTAAAGATCGGGTATATTATAATTGTGTCAGAAGGCGGGTTCTAATCTTGTCTCATTCATTCCCTATAATAGACCAAAAACAACTATTATAATGTAGGAATTCAAGGGATTTTGTACAAAATATCATCATATACATATGTATAAGGGTTTAGGATTTACGAAAAATGTTGTGGACAGAAGATATTGTGAGGGTTTATTGTTACACTACACCTTGTAATGCTTGGATGTACTGTATTGTTTGTGTACTGAGCACTGTTTTTGCAGATAGTTAACATATATGAACTCAGCATACACGTGAGGGGCAACGATATTGGAAGAGACTTTGCATATTCGACCATTCTGACAACCCGAGTTGACGTGAGCTACATGCGGGACTGTATTCTCAAAGGTAGCGGTCGTACAGATAGTGTGCATGCAGTCTCAGTTAATGATATGTCAAATAAGCGTTGTGCTTGCCTTCTGTGTCAAGGCAACAGAATATTGGAGAGCATCCCTCAGACAAGTACCGAAACATCTGACAAGCCAAAACTAGCAGCGCAAAATGGGCCCAAAAAAAAAGGGTGTAGAAAGTTGGAGACCAGGAAGGCACTTACAGAACTTCTTCTACAGTCGGATGTAATCCTATAGCAGTCCGATGTAATCCTACAGAAGGCATTGAAACTACGTGAACAGTCTTGTCTTCTATTGGAGGACGTGCATGATGAAGACCTTATACAGTCTTTGTAGAATCATAGTCCTCATTCTGTACGGAACAAGTTTGTAATGAGACAATGAAATGAGAAGCTTGGAAGTTTTTTTTTTCCATTCAGAAGAGCACGACTGGGAGTGTACAACTTTTTGGTGTGCATGAATTTATAAACTTTTGATGTCACACAATGTATGATGAATTCTGTTTCATTGTTGTTTTGATCAGAAACTTGATTGCGTTTGTACGATAAGCCTGAAGCAAGAAGAATTCTCTATATGATCACAACAGTTCAGGTATGTATATACCATTATGCTTTCTTGTTACAAGCCACTGTCTTTATTGGTTAATTTAATGTACATGTGCTGATTTAATGGTAAGCTTTTGCCAATTTCAATAGTAACCCGATTTCATATGTTCAGTGATAGCTACTACAGAGGCTTGCAATCGAGTAAGAAGACTCGTATCTGAATTCGAAGATATTGTTTAGGTAAAGATTGTAAAAACCTTGGCAATAGCTAATAAATTACATAAAGGGACAGTACAAATATAAATCTACATAATGTATGTGAGACCTGAGAAAATAATATCGAAATTCAACACCTCATGCATGGAAAAACTGCTTTATTTTTATTTGTGACGGTATTCATCTTGCAGTGGCGCGGCGCATAAAAATCCTGACACTTCGACCATATAAAGGCAACTGTGGAAGACCACAGCTGTACTATAAGTTCTCAAACTGGGCACTAACAAATTCAACTCATCAGATTGACATTGCATTCTTGTTTGAATTTTGTGAATGCGTCATAGGATAGAGACAGTGCAAAAATGTGTTAACTTCATTGACTCTTCAACTTCTACTTTTTTTTTGCAGGTCACCCCTGACCACAAGACTTCAACAGGTACAGCATGTAGCTATTGTTAAACTTAGATAGTAGATGTTTAACCCATACACGTACCAACCCTTTGATCTAAAGTAGATTCCATCCTCAGAAGTAGATATAGTACAATGGCTTTTATTTACATGACTTGTACATGAAAAGACCAGGGTAGGAAAAGAATCCACCCAATAAATTGGGCATACTTACGGTCAGGGCATCTCTAATACTATCAACAGCTCTCCAGTACATAAGATTTATTGTAATAGTAACATAATTTGATTAGATAAAAAGTTTGACTTACAATAAATCCAACCAAAGTTAGGTGATAAACTAATTATGGTACAAGGCTTCTAACATAAGTTTTACGGTCCAGTTTGTTGATGCAGAAACGTTTACTGGTTAAGAAATCCAAAAATTTGTAATTTATGAAGTCCGAGTGCTCTACACGTGGTACTAGTTACAAAGTTGTATTAATTAAACATCTCTGATCTTATATTCACTGGATTACCTAGACATAGAAGTAGAGAATGTAAACAATAATTTGGAATGATGTGTGAGGCATTCACATGTTGTTTGTCACAAGGCAGAAAGGGCTAGATATTCCGAAATTTGTGTCATTGTTCATTTCTCTAAACTCTAAAATAGTGTTTATTTCATTTGTGGACGAGTTTTGCAAGATGCGGCAAAGATTATGTGCAGCATATCACAAAGAACAATCTATAGCCAATAGATTGGGATTGCCGGAATATCCATGTGCATGCAATCGTTGCAGAGGAGCTTGGATAAAAAAGGTGGAGACAGTGGCCAGACATCACATCACACATGGACGAGATCCATATTTGGTGTACCCTGTGATGGTAATATCCTCTTTCCTTAACCTTGCCTTATCAAGTTATTGCTGTTCTATTCTAAACTTTCTAAAACAACATAAACTGTATTGCAGATTAAAAAACAATGGCACACATAAACATTAATTAAACCTCATATCTAAGTTATTTTTAAATTACTACTGACAAATGTACATGTTTCTAAACAACATTACTGAGTCTGTTTCGGTCTCTATGTACAGACGGTTGATGGACAGAATGTTTGCGGTCCTACAGCACGTCCACAGCGACGTCGAGAGAGGTACCGGTAAAGAGGATGTGACAACGATGGGGACAGATTCACTTGGCCAAAGAGGACCGCGGTGGATCTCGAGAACATGGCTCGAGACGCATTCGGTAGGATCGACGAAATCCACGATGCTGATGTCTTAGGAAGTGACCAGATCCCGATGGACATGAACAACAATGAGGGGGAAGAGCAAGTGAACGAAGTGAATTTTGAAAACCTGGTACGAGAATCCACCCAGCACGTATTTGGAGGCAGCACTCAGAATCGACTACAGTGCTGCATTGTATTGTTTTCCCTTTGCAATCTCTACTCCGTTCCGCATACCTTTCTCGATGTGCTCTTGACCTGGATAGCTGGAGACTTGTTGCCTATATCTAATTGTTTTCCACAAACGTCTTAGGAGGTGAAGACCATGTTGATGAAGTTGGGATTAAAGCACAAACAGGTTCACTGTTGCCCTGATGGCCACGTATTGTATGAGGGGGAGTACGAGGATTTAGAGGAATGTCCCTCATGTGATCAGCCTCGCTATATAGAAGGGTCTAATAGAGTCCCTCTTAGAGTGGTGAGATATTTCGATGTCATTAAACATTTGGTTAGAATGTTCAAATGCCCCGAGATAGCTAAACACCGCACTTGGTAGGATTCCCATAGATCACGTCGTCCGCTCATGAGGTCCGTAGCAGATAGTGCCCAGTGGAAGACCATGGATTGAATTTATCCAGATTTTGTAGAAGTGGTGACCAATTTGCGTCTTGGTCTAGTGGGAGATGGCATCATTCCTTTCAAGAACAATGCCATAAAGCACTCAACGTTTGTTTTGTTGCTCACAGTCTACAACCTTCCTCCGTGGCTGCTAACAAAAAAGTTTATCATCTCCCTTGCTGTATTAGTACCTGGCCCGAAGTCTCCAACAACAGAAAATATAGATGTGTTTTTATGCCCCTTGGTTCGTGATTTGCTGAAGCTTTGGACAGGAGTTCCAATTGTGAACATCTCAAAGGAAGAGGGCAACAGGGGATTCACGCTACGGGCCATGCTCATATGGACTGTTAATGATTTCCCGGCGTTTGGGCTTCTTTTTGGGCAACAAGTCCATGGCTACAAAGGTTGTCCTTTGTGTGGTCCACAGACATGTGCAGAGCATGCACCGTTGCTGAACAAAATGATTTTTCTTGGTGGGAGACGATATTTGGAGGAAGATCATCGATTTTGTAGAGCGTGAGCTGCATTTAACAACCATGAGGAGTGGAGGTTAGCACCAGAACCGCCAACGGGGGAGACCATATTGCGTTGGGGAAATGAGAGAATGGAGTTTTTAGACAACGGTGGTGTTGAGAACTCTATCAATGATCCAGTGAAGCTACATGGCGTGAAGCGCAAGAGTATATTGTTTGATCTTCCATATTGGAAGGTAAGCATTTCAACATTTCTAACACTAAGAAATCATGCATTTGTAATTGGATGAGAGAGTTAAGGTTTATTTTTCAAAGTGGTGATGTAAGGTGTTCAATTAATGCATGACGTTCATGTGTGATGTACCGTGGCTATGCCGCAGTAATTGTGATATTTCTACTTAAACTAATTATGTAGGTTGTTATTTGAATGAAATCCGCCTATTTATTGGAGTTGAGTAGAAGAAATGTAACAAATGTGCAGTTCTGTAATTGCAAGGCTGCTAGGTATGATTGTTGAAGTGCATTAGAAACAATTTCATACGCTATATTATTGATCATGGATTTATGAAAATAGTTTAAAGACACATAGCATCCAAGACATTAAAAGAATGATTTTTTAAAATTGTGTACACTAATCGAGGCATTGTAGTAAACAAAAATAAAAGTTTGATGTTACAAGATTTTCAAAATTCCATACGAGTTCTATGATTACCTAGGTGGTGGGCAGAAAGATGAAGCGAGAGGACAAAGTGTAACCCTGGAATGTCCCAATCATGTCATTGATCAATCAAAATGCACTTCTATACAGGGTTCATATATCGAGATTGGTTAATTTCGTAATTTCTACAACCTTTAATGCACAAAGTTGTGTATTTAATTGTGTTTGTTAGTATTCATTTTATTTTGATACAACAATAACCATGTCACAAATTGTAATGTCACCTAAATTAAGCATGAAATGTCACATATACATAGAATTACGGTTGTTATGTAATTGAAGTTTGCTACCAACTGGACACTGGAACTCAGGATCTCAAATAGCTCATTAGAACGACAGTGACATAAATTTTAATTTCTATTTTTTACTAGCACCCAATAAAGGTGTGGATTCATTCCAAATATGACCAAAATACATTGTATTCTACCACCAGCCATGGCACGTTCCGACGTTTAGGGGTTAATAAATTTTGAAATGATGACATAAATAAATCAAACTATCAACTTCAAACAATCTAAAAATACTATAATCGTAACCCCTCAAGGTCCAAAAAAGCACTGTATTTAAGGAGTGATTATGACATGCTAGATGAATACCCATAATAATTTTGATATAACCAGCAAGGATGTAACCCTAAACTATAAAATCACATTTCCATTAATTTTGAAAGGGATCTAGTTTACATTAGTTTAAAAATACTGCAAAAATATTGAAATAAAAAATAAAAAATAATAACTGTTATGAAACTGGAATAACGTGTTGTATTAAATGGTAGGGTTTCCAATATTTGATTATAATTCTTATGGAAAATCACGTTCTACGTCTCACTTCTATTGACAGAAAATGAACATGGAACACGGAATTAGCTATTTACGCACTTGGCCATATAATCATGCACTTCGCACCGGATACTCTAAAAATTCAAATCCAAAAATATTACCAAAAAAATTGGGCAATTTTTTTCTCAACAAGTTCTTTCCAATAAGGATAAATTGCAAAATCATATACATTTTTGATAAGGGATTTTCTTTTAAAAAACGAATTTTTAAAATTTTATGTCAAATTTTTGTCCTATCACAACAAAATTATCTTGTGATATTGATTATGCACATACTATGTGAGAGGTATCAAAGTGGGAATTCTGAATCCCTCGTTTGTGCAGGCATCTTACATAATCATTCAAGCACATTGTATGCATTTAGATATGGGGTACAAAAATACACATAAGATTTAAATATATTCTTTCTATTACATTAAAATCGTGTACTCATACACGTTTTATACTGATAGTACATAATTTTTTCCTAGTACCTTGACATCTACTATAGAAAAACATATATTGTATAACATATACAATTCTATTCTAGTAAGCATCTACCTCTTTTTGCATCCTCTCATCATCCATGCCTTCTACCTGTAATGCAATATATTCAAGTATGTGTGACTTTGCTTCATTGGGAATAGTAATTTGGTTCTCAGTTCGAACTCCTTGAATAGAAATGAACTTCACCTTCAAATGCCCACTTCTTGTTTTTGCTGGTACATCTCTCCACAAAAATATAGCAGCTTCTTTGTCCACCCAGCCATGTCTCTCACCAGACGGCTCCAAAGATGCTTCTATGCAGTTCCTATATCGTTCTGGCTCAGAACTTGCTTCATCCGTCATACCTTGCCTCAGAATAGGCCAGTACCATATCACTTTCACTTTCATTGCCCATTTGCC
This sequence comes from Pohlia nutans, assembly GCA_022496805.1. Taxonomy (NCBI): domain Eukaryota; kingdom Viridiplantae; phylum Streptophyta; class Bryopsida; order Bryales; family Mniaceae; genus Pohlia; species Pohlia nutans. Next base: position 1,652,156 of record CM040106.1, on the reverse strand, counting down.
TTGTCCAAATTCTACCACCTTCCCCACATAGAATGGTACTCCAGCCCTCACTACATTTCGCTCCACTGTTACCGCCACGAACTGTCCAATCTCCAAATCCCTCATTGGATTGAAAACTGGAAAAAGATCATTTGTTGTCTCCAAAGTAGCTAGAGATGTTGCTTGGCCCACAACCTCGGCTCCTATTCTTCTAGGTGTTCTTGTTACCGCTGCAGTAGATGGTCTGCCCTTTCGAGGTCCAAAATACCCTCGAGGTTCTGGGTTCGGCATTGTTGCCATAATCGAGTCCACTACAGCATTCGTATTACTTGTCATATTGGAATCAACGTCATCTGTTGTTGTTTCCACCGTGACATCGTCTCCTGTTGCGTTCACATTTGCTTCGTAAGGCCAAAACGGTAGTTTTGCATACTCACTTCTATCTTGCAGAGGAAAATTCTTCAAATACTTAATCAGCCACCGCGCTTCCTTGATTGCTTGTAAGTTCTCTTCCACGTGGTGTATTCTTTCCACACACTTCTCCTTGTATGCAATGAATTCTCCCAAAGCTTTCAACTCCCTATCGTCCGCACCAAATAACTCTGCAAGATTTGGCTTCTCCTCTTTTGTAGGTAGAGACCACAAACACAAATTTCCCTCCGTAGGACCAAATACATCCTTGCTGTAATGTTTGGACTGCACTCGAGGTACACCATTCTCTGTGTAAAATCTCATTTGATGCGAAAATGTTATCCCCGTCAATGTATCACCTCCCGTCAACAAATGCGGCGTAATGAATGCCTTCTAATCCCTGACATTCTTCAAATGCCGAGCTCTCACAAATGACTCTATGTACGACATTCCCTTTTCCACCAACTGCAACAGTTGCTTCAACGAATCAATGTTTGACCTCTTCAATGTATGAGATATAATGCTGAACCGCTGATTGATGTCCTCATGAGTATGTCCTACTATAAGAAAACATAGTTGCACTTCTTGGAAGTAGCCCAATCCAACAAGGGTAGCACATAGGGCAAACATGTAGATGTTCTTGTTCTCTCGGGTTGTGTTGTCCGCTTAGATTTGCAACGTAGGAGGCAACGCACTCTTCCTTCGTCTCACATTATCTATCACATGCATCACTGTTGTAATGACTTGTTTGCTATCATGTTTGTGGTGTGAGTCTATCCACACGTCCGCGTACAATCCAATTCCATGTACGAGGACTCCGCACAAGTGAGTCTTCACAAACCGCGACCCAATGTTCTTCACCGTTTGCCTCATCTTTGGAATCATGGTCGTGTTCTGGTCCATGCCATCAACTATTAAGCACATATAGATGTCAGGGCTTATTACAGCTGACCTTTTGAATAACCAGTAATCACGCCGTTTTTCCATCTGGTGGCGGATGTGGATGATAAACAAATTTTTAATTTGCATCTTTGCCACCTTGTTGTTCGTTGCTTCCATCCCACACTTGTACTCCCAACAATGAAAGCACTTTGAAAACCTTGAAAACGGTGGAATTTGCACGTGCGGGAACTCCACCCTCCATAGCTTCCGGAAAGAACTTATCGATAATGGTTCACCATCATGTATTCGCTTCACTTCCTCATTCATATAATTGAATACTTCCACTTTCGTTGTGTTCATTGGTAACAATACTAGTGCCAATACCGAGTTATCACTCTTCCGTCGTACTTGACGATGTGGTTGTGTGCACCCCGCTTCATTCACAAATGTAGAAAAACATTCACGGGCTGCAGACAGTTTTGCACTTTCTCTAAGTTTGCAAACGTTTCCATAGACAGATTGGATTCTTCCATACACACATTGAGACTGTTTCAATTCTTTGAAACGTCTCTGTCAGTAACCCAACGCTGCAGCATAACATCCATTACAAACCGGCACGCCATCCAACTTTGTATCATATCTGTTTCACCTTTGTCCTTCCGTAATCGTATAAAAAGCGTTTAGCATCTGAAGAATCCAAGTTGCTCTCACTTCATACTTTTGCGCCCATGCCATGTACCGTTGTTCCAAAATGTACTTCTCATCTATATCCCTCAAACAATTGCGTTTGCAGCCCTCTCTTTGCTTTGAAGATCTAACACTTGCAAGTGTCACTTTCTCCATTCGTGACTCGCTCTTCTCACGTGGTATAGGAACTCTGCTCTTCCGATTCTCCATAGAATACGTCCTGCTCGGTCTCTCTGGAGCTAAACCTTCTACATGTGGAAGATTCCCTACGCTAGATTGTGATCCTTGAGTCATTGGAGATGACCCCTCTGGAATGTCACACTGAACTAGCGTGGCAGAATACATATCCGTACAATTGGAATCTCCATCATCCTCATGAAAATCGTATTGGGCCAATGCCGCTGTAGAGAATGAGAAATTTTGTCCTCTACTAGATGAAGGTGTAGGTTGTTCGTTGCTTTGGAAATCCTGCAACAGTGACCTCTGCCAACGTATGACTACGTTCAAACATTGTCCAAGGCGTTCCCCAATTACTTCTCCAGTCCAAAACATTTCGTCTACAACACGTGAGACATGTACAGCAACTTCAGATGGAAACAATTTCACCTGATTTAATTCCATCCCATGTTTGAAAGAACTATCAACCACTCCGAATCCCACAACGCTTCCTCTAGTCGATAGTAGTTGTACTTTCTCATTCATTTGTTCTGTCTCCATTTGTGTACTGTGTGTTCGCAACTCTTGAAACAAACTTGTGCGAACTAGACGTCTATTTGGTTGCTCCCCTACAGTAGGTCTTGGTCTCTCCGCACCTCTTCCAACTTCGTGTAATGCAACAGGGCTTCCAAAGGTACTCGAATCCATTGTCATCCAAATTTTTCTGTTCACCACAATTCCAATCGGACCTCACTATATCAAACTTTTGTAACACCTTATAGATAAAGTTATTATTAACTACCATCTATACATAAAATAATTTTGTTATTTTTTATTCTTTTTTCGTTTGAAACGGTGATAACTGTTAATACGAGTGTCTCCAGAATTGACTTTAGACCCCATGCAATCATAGCATGTCCTTCGGAGCCCAAATGCTAATTTACCTCATTTACAGACCCAAATGGTCTCCTATTTGTTCTAAAATACCATGTGGAGCCTCTGAGGACGGGTCCATCTATTATGCTTTCCTAGTAGTGCCTTCACGGGCCAAAATGCAACAACATCCCACTTGGAAGCCCTAAACGGGGCCCTCAAATGTTCTAGGAGCCTCCATGGGACCCCTAAGTTGATCCCTACTGTCATGCACTCTTAGCACTGCCCCCCCCCCCCCCCCGAGTCTCTAAAGCAAAATCAGCTCACTAAATGGCTCTAAACATAACCCCCAAGTGTTTTATGAGCCCCTAGATGGGCCTTGGGGTGTACCAGTAGCAACATGCGCTTCCAACGTTACCTTTATAACCCAAATACAAAAGCAACTCACTCCAAGGCCCCAAATGGTCATTTCAAGTGCTCTAGAAGCTCTTTTAGGACCCCCGGGGTCGACCGCAAAGTCCATGCGGTCTTTGAAGCCAAACTGCCGCTCAAGTGCCTAAATAAAGTTCATGTCCTATTCAATGAATGGATTTGGTATTATTAAAGTACTTAGTTTTTTTTAAATTACAAATAAAGAAATACATTAATTTTAAATTTGCGGAGATTTATGTTTAAAAGAGGCGTTACATAAACGAAGTCATACATTTAATGAGAACAATAATTTCACAAAACCACAATGTTTAGAGAATCTCAATTCAACCTATTTCAACAACTTCTGCTCAAAACTTTGTTAACATGTTGATACAAATCAAATTTTTATAAATTCAAAATTATCACTTTTAAAATTAACACCATATCAGACATGGCACTAGTAAACCTCACAATATAGATAAAATATTGAATTCAAATTCTACAACTCTCATTTAAATATGAATTCTAAAATATTTTTCTATATAGAACTTTACAATGACTTTCCTCACATTGTTAGATTTGGAGACACCTTTGTGTGATTAGGAGCTAAAATTAAACCCAATGAGGGCCCCAATTAGAATTCCAATTGTTCCGAGGGTTCATATAGGACCATTGTCAAAATACACTTGCAGTTTGCAATAGTTCAGACCGCTGATGCTTATAACATGTATTAACCCCTAAACGTTCTCAACCTTTTCAGATTTGGTAGTTTTCAAAGATGCATTATAAAATGCAACTAAAAGGGATATTTTCAAGTTGATGATTGAATAAAAGTTGTACATTATGCATTTTAGATTCTATCCATACGGTTAGATCTGTGATTGCTATCACCAATATTTGTGTATTGAATTTCAAACTTAAAATTTAACACTCTTTTGTAATATGATCACGAACAAGATATTGACATTTTAATAATGAAATTTGTTGTGATGAGTTGAAATGCAATACTCTAAGTGTAGTTATTTTTGCAGATTTTTTGGTTGCTTAATTTTAGTACTTAACTTTTTCCAGAGCACTTTTAGACTAAAATCTGCAAAATTTTGGGTGAAACACTACAACATGAAATGAGGCATAAAAATTTCACAAATCATCCCCTTTCTAATCGGATCAGACATGCACGAAGCTAACTTTCTATAAAAGTTTCAATAAAGAATCCACACTGCAAAAAGTGCATAATGGATGAGAAAATGAACTTTAAATCCGTACATCATGCAAAATATGCATGGTTGGGTGGTTAGGGGTTAAATGATAATTCAATGGTTTAAGTGTAAAGTATTACCCAAAAGTCTTGAATTTGTTGTTGACAACTCCTAAAACCCCGTTGATCAGTACTCCACTAGTGTTAAATAAATCCTCCCAGATACATACCTTTCACAAATCAAAAGGAAATGGAATAGACTGTTAATTCAATAACTACGATTATTTTATCTATAGATTTTATAAGATGAAAGCTTCATGCAAATTTGAATCGATGAGAAATAGAATCATTTCTAAAATTATTACACTTCATTTCATGTGCTAGTTATTCATCAAAAACTTCTATGATCTTAACCCCTAAACGTCACAATGTCAGTTTCTAGACAACTAACAGATTCAAATGCACCCTAAATTCTCAACAATGCTTGAATGAAAGTCATCCAATTTTTAGATGGTACTTCACCAAAGTGTTGACATGTCTAATAGTTGGATTTAGTAATACTTGATTACATATTTTTCTAGAATTACAAATGTAAAAGTATGTCAAGTAGTTGACCAAGCCAAAATTGTATTGATTGTAGTTCAAAAGTGGCTTTGCAAAAATGAGGTCATGGCCATTTGAATACCAAAAAAATTCAAAGTGTCACTAGGTTTAAAAGTATTGTATATCAAATCATTCCAACCAATTCAACTCAAAACATATTAAAATTTTGTTTGTAATCCAATTTAGAAGTAATTTGTAATTTAAACTTCTAAATTCTATAATTATACATTGGTGATAGTATTAGTAAATCAAACCATACAAATAGAATCTAAAATTCAAAATCTAGAACTTTCATTTGCATATCAATTCCAAAATTTTCTTCTAAATATTACTTCATTATGATTTTTCTTAGATTGTCAATTCTAAGGACACCTTGGAACTGATATTTCATTAATTATGGACAAATCCATAGTCCAGAAATAAGTCGGCTGATCGCCGATAAAACATGTTACACTATCAATTTTATGCATTCATAGATGAAAAAGACGCATAATGAATTTAAAATTAGCATCCCTATGCATTACATTAAAAATGAGGCCAATACAAAATTGAATTCCAAAGTTGATCTACAACTACAAATATATAAACTACATCTACAGTTACAGCTACAACTACAAATAGCATGTCGGCCTAAAGCCAATACCTTTTCTAAGAAATAGTCACTAGAAAATTTCATTTCAATCACGCTTACTATATTTGATGGATTTCCCTACTTCATAATGTAACCCGCCAAGTCTCTTAGTAAAATGTTTCAATATGGATTCCAATGATCTGCAGAAACATGTTAATTGACATAACAATCCAATGGCACAAAGTATCTACAAAACAATTTTCAACAGGATGTGTTCGACCGTAGGTAGATCCCTAAATAGAAATCATTATAAAACTGGATAAAATCAAATTACCAATTCTAACTTCTTTAAGATGACCTCATAGGAGGAATTGACATACACTGAAATACAGTCATATTACGTGTTGGTCAACAACATAAATTGATGTGAAATTCATGAGTGCACTTCAATGAATGACCACTAGAGACGTGATTGAAATAGACTTTACACTAAAAGCTTAAAAGCCCTAAAAAATATACAATTACTAGATGATTAGGAGTTCAAAATCTATGACTAGCTATATATGAAGGTTCTATGGTATCTACCAAAAAATATAGTCAAAATTGAAAAATTGAATATCGGCTGACGGCCGATAAGTTGAACGCCCTCTTCTAAGAGGTTCATATAGGGCAAACCTCTAGTCTATCAAAATCATTTTGGAGTTTCTTGCTAAGACTAAATAGGAGGAAGAAGTTTAGTTGGTGAGTCGAGCTTTTCCACATTGTTGTAGAATGCACCTTCTCCATTGTCCTTGTTCAAAGCACGTTTTCCACAAGAAACTTTAGCATTTGAAAGGCCAGAGCCCCAAGCACCAATTGATGTTGCATAATACTCTACATGATCCCCTTTGCTTTTACTACAAAAAAACTCCGACCAAAGTGGTGCTGGTTCTATCGGCTGCCGGCCGATAGAGTTACTTCTCTCATCTGCCTTTTACCGTAACTAAATGCCTTCTTTGCTCCCCTGTTCCACTCCTCCTTAGTTGTTGCAACTTCAGATCCCAACACGGTTTCAAGGCAACTCATGTTACAACCTCCTTCATTGGCGATGCTCAAAGATTCACTAGCATGGAACTAGAAGTAACCATTCTCAAGGCCTCAATTCTATCAAGGTTTCTAACTTCAGAAAGAGATGGAGAACCTACATGGCCTTTCGTTTGACCTTAGAGTAGAAAATCAGCAACAATATCGTCCAAAGAAGAAGAGCAGTGAGGAAAATGTTGATGACAATTGAGGTATTCGTAAAGTCACCTTGGATTTGAAGAATCAACAAATAATTTTACTTTATTATATTCTTATTTGTTCACTCCAAATAGTTAAAAGGTGTGAAAGATCTTGATGGTCTATCATTATTAGGTGTGTAAGAAGTGTGTAAGAGCTTGGTCGTCTTCAAAAGTTTTTTTAGCACCAAGAAAGGAGCTAAAAAAACTTTTGAAAACTTTTAAAGACCACCAAGCTCTTACACACCTCTTACACACCTAATAATGATAAACTACCAAGATCTTCCACACCTTCTAACTCTTTGGAGTGAAGAAATAAGAGTATAATAAAGAAAAATTCATGGTTAATTCTTCAAATCCAAGGTGACTTTACGGATAACTCCAATGTTGAGGAGAAGGTTGGGAAGAAGGTAGTGAAAAAGGTTGAGAAGAAAAATGAGGAGAAAGGAGACAAAAAATTTGTTTACACACCACATCTGCGGAGTCCGACTCAAAAGAAATGGATTCATCAAAATTGATGTTCAAACATGGCGTGGGCCGGAAGCTCAAGCCCGTTTGTAAAGGCACAAACTCCTCATGTTGGCTGGCAGCCAATAAATACTTATTAAACAAATAATAAACTATTAGAAGCGTCTTTTCAAGATCTTTCCAACGATATATTTCACGCCCTATAATTCTCAAAATTGCAGTCGCAAAATGAAAAAGAAAATTTTGAACTAGTTTAGTGACTCCAATTCAGGCTGCTCAGTATCGGCTGCCGGCCGATACAATAGTCACTAAACTATTAGTTTCAACCCATAGAATCATAAGTTTGAAAATGTTTTCTACATAGATTCAAAATCATGATTCAAATCTATACAAACGTGTTTCAAAACCACACAATTTTGTTTCATGTACTCTACACCTAGGTCCCAAAACCCTGAACTTTGTTTCGTAACTAAATAATAAGGACATAGTATCGGCTGGCAGCCGATACACTTCCTTTTTGTGTCGGTTGGTAGCAAACACAAACATGATATGTCAGCTGGCAGCCCATACAATGCAAAGTCTAAGAGATATCTTACCTTTGAGGTAGTCGCGAACGTCATCTTTAAAGCTATCGGCTACTCAACGTTTTGTATCGGCTGCTCACTGTTTTGGATCAATTGGTCTGAATTTGTTGTTGGTTGCCCGATGCTTTATATCGGCTAGTCTCAAACCGTTGTCGGCTACCCTACACTTACTATCGGCTATTCTTTGCAATGTGTTGATTGATAACTAAAGCGAATTCAAGAATTTAAGTAGGTGGAAGTTAGCTGCTGACAGCCGACATTGGGAGAGAGAGAGAGAGAGGAAAACAGTGCAAAGAAAGAGGAGAATGTTAAGAGAGTGAGTAGAGGAATGAGAGAGGAGAAAAATGAGCCCCGCCAGCCCAAACCTAAAGCCATCATGAGTAATGAGAGGTTTGGAGTGATGATGGGAGATGTACGTTCCATCTATCACATCATTTTCCGCCAAGTTCAAAACTCTCATCTATCCCGGTTGTTCCATCCGCCTATTGCCGTCGTTCTTCATTCATTTTCTCTTGCTGACGCTATTCCTACATAATTTTTCATTCATTCACGAAGTTTCAACCAATTCTCGATTCAAAAATTTGGTGCCAAAAACTTTGCTCCAATGCGAGTTTGAAATGTTCTTGAATTGGGCGCCAATTTGGAATCCGTTTACTGTACTCATTTGTTTTTGCTTACCTTTTCCATTTCCTCTCTCACTTCTAGGACGTGCGTGTGTCAAATTTAGGTTGTGAGCATGTGCGCAAGTGTGTACAATGTGAAATTTAGGATTGTGTATATGTGTGAATATAAAGATTGTGTGTATGTTTAAAGATTGTGAGGATTTCTGTGAGGATTTTTGTGTGAGGATTTAGACTGTGAGGATTTTGTGTATGTTTAAAGACTATTAGTTGACCAAGTAAGGACTAACTTTGTAAAGGTGCCAGTGCAAGGTTGTCACGGTTGATTCTCAAGGTTGTAATGTCAGTTTCTCTAAGGGTTTCGAAGTTCTGTTTCAGGGTTTTAGTATGTCAACAATAAAGCTACCTAATTGTTCAAAACTATTTCTCTTCAAAATGCCTATTTCAATACCTTTCAACTACTTTTCTAGTCTAATCTACTTTTTAGTTGCTCTAAAGTTTTTATGGAGAACATTTTTAAATTGATTTCAACTTCTATTTTCTAGTTTCTATTAGTACCATTTTCTATATTATTTGTCAATTTATACGTAATTCTTCATCAACCGATACCTATTTTGTATTGGCAACCGACATATACTTATTTTTGTATCGGCTGCCAGCCAAATCATTCTTTTGCTACCAATTCTTTTTGTTATGCAATTGAAATTTTGAGAAATGCAGGGTGCGTGATATACCATTCGAAAGGTCTTTAAAAGACGCTTCCAACGGTATATTATATGACTTGTAATTGTCTATCGGCTGCCAGCTGACACATTTTTCTAGCTACCAATTCATTTTTGTTTTGCAAGTGCAATTTTGAGAATTATAGGTTGTGTAATATACCGTTGAAAACGTCTTGAAAAGACGCTTCCAAAGGTATATTACATGACTTGTAATTGTCTATCGGCTGCCAGCCGACACATTTTTCTAGCTGCCAATTCATTTTTGTTTTGCAACTGCAATTTGGAGAATTATAAGTCGTATTATATACCGTTTGAAAGTTTTGAAAAGACATTTCCAACGGTATATTATATGACTTGTAATTGTCTAGCTGTTGTCAACCGACACATTTTTCTAGCTGCCAATTCATTTTTGTTTTGCAACTGCAATTTTGAGAATTATAGGTCGTGTAATATACCGTTGAAAAGGTCTTGAAAAGATGCTTCCAAAAGGTAACTATGTTACATGACTTGTAATTGTCTATCGGCTGCTAGTCGACACATTTTTCTAGATGCCAATTCATTTTGTTTTGCAACTGCAATTTTGAGAATTATAGGTCGTGTAATATACTGGTTGGAAAGGTCTTGAAAAGATGCTTCCAACTGTTTAATACATGATTTGTAATTTTCTATCGGCTGCCAGCCGACACATTTTTCTAGCTGCCAATTCATTTTTTTTTGCAATTGCAATTTTGAGAATTATAGGTCGTGTAATATACCGTTGCAAAGGTCTTGAAAAGACGCTTTCAAAAATATATTACACAACATGTAATTTTGTATCCCTTGGTGACTACGTTAGGTACCAAATCCTCTAAAGTGGATACAAGGCCAGAGCGGTTGATCTCGCTCTAGCTGCTAGTCATCCTATTCGCAACTAATTGATACTATCTACTTTGAAGTAGATCAAACTTGAAGATGAAGAAGTGAAGGAAGAGTGATGAGTCACATAAGGACTTTGATGGCGAAGGCAATGGTAGCTGTAACGACGTCGAGGATGAAATTTAACTCTTGGTCCAAATTATGGGAATTTCAAGGTGGAATGGTGGACTCCTATGAAAGCCAAGAAAGAAAGCAAGGAAGTGGTTGCTAGAGAGTGTTGGACATAGAGATGACAAAAAGAGCCATGTCTCCTCCAAGTAGTCTATGCAAGCATTGACATGTTCTCTCATGAAATGCCCTCATACATGAAGATGAGGCTTCATATTACTAAGGTGATTCAACAAAGTTGCAACTAGCAACCTTGACAAATTTGGAGGTTATTGGCGCCATAATGGATGAGGATGTTGACGAGGAGGGACAAGATTAGCTTTGTGCTTTTGTAGTGTCTATCGGCTGGTAGCCGATACACGATACTTAGGTATTTACAGAAGTTCTAATGATCGATTCTGGTCACTTGAATTTCAAATGATCCTCTCCGGCTAGAATGGTTCATATTTATTCACTTTACTTTGAGGATGATAACGTATTTAAATCAACTTAGGACAAGACATGCACTTAGCCGATTGTCAACTGTATTGGCTATTGGAAGCTAATGAATATACAATACTCTTGCATTTTTAGAAGCAAGAATGATTGTATCATATGATTTGAATTTCATATGATCTTTTACAACCAGAATGGTTCAGAATGGTTTAGGGCTTGTACATTCAAATTTTGACAATGTGATTAAAACAACTTTTTTACAAGTTAAGCGATGTAACTTGTACTATTGCCTTTATCAAGATGTTTTGTACATTTCACTTGCTATCTCCACTAATTATATACAATCACCACATTTGTGTGAAATGTTGTTTGTCAAGTCACATGACAGTCTAGCTCCTTGCTTGTGCACACTTATTAGCTTCTTCTCCACATGGATTCAATTCTATCATATAGTCGGCTCAAGTACTCCATTTTTTATTCAAACTATGATCATGTTGAAGAACTTTCTCATTTCAGGTTATTTAATAACTTTATCAAATCCACCTATCGGCTGCCAACCGATATTTTCCTAAGTCGTTGTCTTTGTCTTTGTGTTTGGGGTCTTTCGCTTGGAGTTTAGGACTTTTAGAGTATAGGGCTTAGGATTTTGGTTTTTATGGTTTTTTTCATTGTTTAAATAAATTTATATTTTGTATAGGACTATGCATGACCATTTTAATTTAGGAATATTTTATATTTTCTCTGTATGGTTGTTCAAAATTATGTTGACAGGCCACCGATATTTTTGTTTTAGCAAACTATGTTTGAAATTAATTATTAGTTGATTACCATGTCGCATGTTCAACTAAATGTATTAATTTCATATAATAATTTTGCAAACTTATTTTGTTTCACAAAACCACTGTATGAGGTTGATGGAACGGTTGGTAAATGTATTGGCAGGCCGCCGATACTTTTGTGTGAATACACTATAATGTTTTCTGACTTGGCTCAAATTCAAGTGTGTTTTGTATTTTTATTTTAAATTTTTTCATTTCAATGTTTTTCACATCACTTTTGTTCCTATTTTATAGTCATTAAGTAAATGAAATTGTCCATAATTGGTCTATTTGTCCATAATTAGTTAAATATGGGTTTTGGTACATTTAGGGGTTAACATCACAAAAGATAATTGAAGAACAATGGCTTACACATATGTTTATTTGGTTTTGTATGATATATGATGCAGTAGGAGTAGAGAGAAGTGTATTCTGGTCAATTAAGACATTCTTCACGCCATTGGCTACAACAATTATGATGATGATCTGCAACAAAGCTGAATTGATCACTATACACATGCTTCTAATTTTACCAACACATAACCCTTAATAACCATTCTTCAATTTTAATATCTTTCAAATCCTTAAGTCTAATATCTCCAACAAATAGATAATTCACCGGAATAGTATTAGTCCACCAGCAACGACCATCACTCCAGACACAACAATGTACGAACCTGCATGGGCTCAGACATAATTTGTTAGTTAGTCTCAGTAATTACACAATTATCTTTAGGAGACCAAGAAGCCCAAAGTGGTCAACAAATATAGATGTATTTATGTATACTTCCTCTATTAGTTTATCACCAAACGTGCAATGTTCTACAGTAATTTCCGTGATATGAAATTTGGTCCCATCTTAAGTATTGATTTTTCACATATTGATTGATTGAATTCATCATTCTATAACCAAAATCTTTAGAATTAATTAGGAAAAAAATTACGGGTTAATTAATGACATTGGCAAAAAAACAATTTACATTAATAAAAATTGATTCTCTATTCAAAAAATTCAAAAAAGAACAAACTAACAAAAGTCCAAAACTTTTAAACAAAATAATAATTATGAGAAAAAGAGAAGAAATAGTAAGAACCAATTCAACACAGGTAAGAGAAAATGATAACAATGATAATAACAATTAATTTGTAAAGAATACAATTCAATAATAAGTAGGTAAAAAACCAGTACAAAGAAAAAAAGTGATCAAGTAACCAAACAACAGTAATTAAATTAAAAGAACAATAAAAAATTAGTTAAAATGCACTAAATAGGGTAAAAGTGTAAAAAACCAAAAAAAAATAGTAAAAAAATAGTAAACACGTAAAAAACCGGTAAGAAATGGTACATAACCGTAAAACAGTAAAAACATAATTAAAAACAGTAAAAAAATCAACTAAAGTATAGTAAAAACAATAAAATGGTAAAAAAAACAGTATACACAGTTTGAAAACAGTAATTAAAATTTAAAATCAGTTAAAACAGCTAAAAAACAGTAAAAACATTTCAAAAAACAAAAAAAAAAGTAAAAAAGTAAATAATAAAAACAAACACGAAAATTTAAAAATAAAAACTACAGAAATTTCATAAATAAATTTTATTAAAAAAAAGAAAAAAAGTAAGCAAGCCAACCAAGCCAGCTTGCTTGCTGGCTTTAGCCAGCTCACAAGCTGGCCATTAAAAGCTAGCTTTTGAGCTAGCTAAAGCTAGCATACAAGCTTGATATAGCCGGCTTGCTATAGCAAGCCAGCTGGCCCGCCTTGAGGGCGGCGGGCCAGCTCTAAGGGCGGTCAACCCTTTTAGATTGACTTTCCTCACACACTCATTCAAAGTCTTGAGGGTGCGCGGCCGCGCATCCTCTTTCACATCTTAACTTTGGAATAAACTCTCCTTCTCCCTTCTCTCCCACTAAACTTTTCCCAACTTCAACTACAGCGTTGTTAACCGAATATTCGTTGGAGATTCCCTTAGGCTAAGAGTAGGCTAGTCTATACCCGGCAGGAATAGACCTACCAGGCGATACTCGGTAGTACAGGCTGGCACAGACTGGTCGACCCGACTTTTCCGGTCGACCAGTCTGACACACTGTCAGACCAGTCTCCTATATGTACTGGCCCTCTCGTTGAGAGGATTGTTGCTATACATTTTGTACATCTTCTTGGCAGCCTCAGTTGTACTTCGTTCTTATCTTAACTCTTCTTGTGCGCACTAATATGTAAGACTACTGCTGTTTCTTACTCTTGTATCGCTCTTTGTGGTTGTATCTTGATTAGTTGCAGTAGTCTGTGGGTATGCAGGAGCCGACTCTCTAGCATACTGGTGCTTTTTCCTAGTCGACAGTACGTTCTCTTTTGTAGAAACCTCTTACTACTCCTTTCAACCTCTAGTGACTAGTCTAGCGTAGAGTAGTCATGTGAGGAGTAGTCTCATTCGTTTAACGTCGGTTCCTAGAAAAACCCCCTTAACATTTGGCGACCATGAAAAGTTCAGCTCAGGCACCAGTCTTTCTGTTGGTCTAGTCAGATCCAGATCGAGATCTAGATCCAGATCTAGATCCTAGTCGATCCTGTCGACTATCGCTAGGCGCTATACGTCCCTGGGAAACAACAGCCATCTGCTTCCTACACGATCATCATAAGTCTTGAGAAAAATCCGGAGCCCGAGTAGCCGCAAAGAGCCTCGGAGATCATTGTGTGCGACAGTCGACCAGGGTAGTCAACAGTTGATAATGCTACTGACGAGGAATCTGTAAGAGCAGTCTATGAACAAGGCTTACGGTGCCATAGAGCAACCAACTAGGCCAGCACAAAAGACTAGCCAAATTGATCTTAGAGCCCGACCTACCTAGCAGATCCAGATCTAAAATCTCAGATCCAGATCTATATCGGATAACTACCACGTCACCAGTATGGAACGACCGTGTACACGAGCTACCGGTTTTCCTTTACCACTAGAAGTAACTGCCGACCAGCTCTCTAACCCCCGTTTTCACAGAGAGTGGCGAAACTTACAGTCGAAGACCATTCCACCGACAGTAGTACACGATACTACCACGGGAATGAATCCCCGACCGACATACGAGATTCGGCGGCAAGTCGCAGCATCGACCTCTACCGACCCGTCTTTACAACACTATATGGAGTTCACACAAGGAATTATGGATACCCGAGAAGGTACAATTTTTCACGAAACTTCTGTACCGATGGGACGAGGCATCCTAACTCTCCCGACCCAACCCCTGGCGATACTACCGACCATGTATACCACGGCTCATCAGTTTACCCGCCCAACTGGGGCGTTCCAGACGATGTCCGACCCGTCTTCTCCACGAAGGGTCCCCGACGACCCACTCGACTTACCGGAACGACCTTCCAGTGTGTATCAAAGACTAGTAAGGTACACTACCGACCCTCCCATCATTTCGCATCAACGACAATTAGAGATAAATCAACTACGTCGTAGTAGGGACAAATTAGACTCCCGCCTTGCCGATCTCTTATCAAGCCAGAACCCGACGTCTGAGCAACTACACTCGGAATCTCAACCAGATCGACCGGACCAGTCGACTACATTTCACCAGGAACCCTGTTCTCCTGGTCAAATGAATAGTCGACCAGGGACACCTAGAACCGACAACCAGTATCTGATTGGCCCACGCGACTTCGAGACTGACCTAGTCGATAGGATCAGACAGATCTATCAATCTAACCAACGAGTCGACCAGGTTGTAACTCGACTCACTCTCCCGAATATTCGCACTCATACTCATGAGCCGAATATTCTATACCTAGATTAGTCGGGGGTAGCTCAAACCACCATTCCCAGAGTGTCGACCCCTCGGAATAGCCTACCACCTAGTTACCAAAACCAGCCCGCAATAGGCATTCCTATGATTCAGCCTATCAACCAACCATCATTTTCACAGGCATATACTAGGCCTCTACCACAGAACCCTTACAGTCGACCGATAGCTTCCCAGCCATCAATCCTACCGACTGTCAACCAGTACCAACCCACCATACCTATGTGTGCATCTTGTGGTTCCTATGGTCACCTTCTCGAATAGTGTGCACTATACAATCCTCGGTTGATAGACTATTCGGTACGTGCAGCCCAGATTCAGCAGCAGCCTTCCTACCCAGCAGCTACACTCCCGACTCGGACGACTGCTCGAAAACCGGTAGCGATGCCCACCTACAAGGAAGGTAAGTGTGCCATTACTCATGTCCATCGATTTCTCAATGCCCTCACTTTGAATGGTGAAACTGATGCGGCCCTTACTATAGCCTTATTTGGAAATTTGCTAGTCGACGCGGCAAACTATAATTGGTTCTCGACTCAACGAACGTCCTACCCACACTAAGACTTATACGGCATTCTCAATGCCTTCAAACACCGCTACCTGGATATCGAAAATGACGACCAGGCTTGCCTATGTTTCCTTAGTATTAAACATGATGCCAAAGAGTCGGTTGACGATTACTACGAACGGATGATGAAACTAGCTAGCCAGTTTGAGGTCCTTCCGGCTGATAATTTTCTACTAAGCAATTTCCGAGCTGGTTTGTTAAAGTATCTGCAGGTAGCCACAGTCGGACTACCGAGATCGACACTAGTCCAGGTCAAGAAATTGGCTAAGCTAGCAGAAAGCGGACTGCCTAAAAAACCCAACTCGACCTCTACCGAGCGTGCCGAGACTACCAAACAAGCATTTTGCAACCGATGCAAAAAGTCAGGCCATCTTGAACGTGATTGCTGGCTCAATCCAGAGAGCGAGATTGTAAAAAGGCTTGCAGCAGCTAATACGAAAGTCCCGGTAGGAGCAGCCACACCAGTGTCGACTACCTCCGAATCAAGGGGTCGACCGCCCCGGGATAGCACACCACGACGGATATTCCCTTGTTCTCTTTGCAAGACTTTGGACCATCTGACACACATGTGTCCCCTGCTAAAGGATCCGAAGGTCGTCAAATTCCTTAATCAACAGATCGAAAACAAGCCCAACACGTCGTCAGTAGTCATTGAAGAACTACCGAATACTACAATTGGTGTCCTGACGGTCGCAGCGATTACCAGAAGCCAGTCGATCCCCGAGCAGTCAACTCCTGAAGAGACCACAGAGACGACCGACTAGACTACCCAAGAACTACTACGTGATCAAATGATGCGGGAAGTTTGTCAACTCCAAGCCGAGTTGGAAACAACGACTTCCACTAAAGACCCAAAGTCGACTGAGGACTCGCCCTCACTCGACAGGGACGCGGATGCATTACCGCAACAAACGATCACCCCTCGAGACGACCCAGACCAACTGACTTTAGCTACAGTCGACCAGGGCAGCATCGCATTTGGCACCGTCCAGCAGCAAATCCTCGATCAACTACAAGACTGCAAATTGCAGGTGTCCATCCGCGACTTACTACAGTTATCACCGACCCTCACCACACTTGTTCGGGATCGACTGACTCATTCTGACGCAGGGTTGACTCTAGAGTCACCCTACTCGACTACAGAAGAGGTGACGATTGCCGCTGCAGCAGTCATCAACAAACACATGCCAGTCATCACAGTCCCCGTCAGAAAAAACATGGTAGACGACGTTCTGATTGATGGCGGATCCGGAGTCAATGTGATCACCGAAGACGAACGCCGATGCCTGGGAATATCCAAGCCCTCGCCCACACCATTCAACCTCAAGATGGCAAATGGCACCATAGCACGGTCCAAAGGATTGATAAGGGATGTCAAAATTCATATTCATGGCATCCCCTACATAGTCACTCTTATAGTCATCGACTGCTCGACAGTCAAGTCAGACTACCGGTTGTTACTGGGTCGACCCTGGCTTCGATACGCCAAAGTCATACACAACTGGGGCAACAACGAGGTGCAGATCATGGGCAACGGCACCGTCAAGACCGTCAAGATAAAGCGACAGTTAGGATACGAGGCGGTTACACCACATGCGCTAGTATGTTACAAGTTTGCGGAAGGCATCACCGATGAGGAGGAGGAAATCTTGATGGCCTCCGACCCGACCCTCCATACAATGGGCACAATCGACTGGAACCTCCTAGCTACCGAGTCGACAGTCGACCAAACTAGGACAGAATCGACTACGACGGCCAGTACCACTAGACACCAGGGTATTCAGCATACACCAGGAACAATGTTGGTGGACGAGACACCAATACAAGACAAGCTAAGATTCATGGACATTGCCCATTGGAATCACAATGAGGAGGATCGACTCGACCATATCAACGTCGGTACCTCTACCGACCCCAAGATGTTGAAGCTGAACGCGAATCTAAGCCCTAGTCTCAGAGCCAGTGCTGAATCCCTGTTTAAGGAGTTCATAGACATCTTTGCCTTCTCTTACGAAGATCTGCGAGGCATATTGGAAAACATAGCGACTCACCGGATTGAGCTGGACCCGACCATCTCGCCTAGTCACCAAGCACGCTACCGCATGAACCCAAACTATGCACAAGCCGTGAAGGACGACTTGGAGCGGCTTCTAAAGGCAGGGTTTAATGCGCCAGTCGACCACGCTACATGGCTATCCCCAATAGTCGTGGTTCCCAAAAAGAATGGGAAACTACGGATATGCGTGGATTTCCGTCGACTTAATGCGGCAACCAAGAAAGGCCCGTACCCCTCCCGTTCACGGACAAGGTACTCGACGCAGTCATAGGCTATGAAGCCTACTCCTTTATCGAAAGCTTCTCGGGCTACCACCAGGTACTGATCGACCGGACCGACCGCCCCAAAACAACTTTCATCACCGAGTGGGGCGCGTATGTATGGGTCGTGATGCCGTTCGGATTGAAGAACGCCCTGCCTACCTACCAGCGCATCGTCAACCAGATCTTCAAAGAGTACCTAGGTGACTTCATGAAGCTATTTCTAGACGATTTCAATGTCTACAGCGACATCGACTCCCACCTACCGAAGCTCAGACTAGTCTTCGACCGATGTCAACACTACGGGGTAAGCCTGAACCCAGAAAAGTGTATCCTCTATGTCCCTTCTGGTGTAATTTTGGGCTACATTGTAGGGCGGGAAGGCAAGTTTCCGGATCCAAAGAAGATCCAGGCCCTAGTCGACATGCCACCATCGAAGACGTCAAAGCTATTCAGACGTTCAACGGACTAGCCTAATTCAACCGATGCTTCATCAAAAATTATGCTGCCATCATGGAGCCCATCACCGAGCTGACCTGGAAAGGCGAACCGTTCGACTGGACGCCGGCTTGCGCGACAGCATACCAGACCATCAAGGATCGATACCAGACTGCACAAATCCTGATCGGAGTCGACTGGTCCCTCGACTTCCACATACACACAGACGCATCCGACATAGCAGTTGGGGCAATGCTAGCACAGAACCCGACCGGCAACATTGACCAACCGATAGCCTATGCTTCCCGACTACTCAACAAAGTAGAGAAGAACTATACAACAAACGAGAAGGAAGCCCTCGCAATGGTGTATGCCATCAACAAATTCCGTCATTACCTCCTTGGTAATAAGTTTGTCTTCTATGTCAACCATCTAGCGCTCCAGTACTTGATCAACAAACCCCAGGAGTCGGGTCGACTGGCACGCTGGCTACTACTTTTTCTTGAATTCGACTTCACTGTGGTTTATAAACCAGGAAAAACGCATGGAGTAGCCGACGCATTATCAAGAAATGAAGGGGCCGAGCCAGCCATAGGCATACCCGACCAGATAGTTGACGCACAGCTCTTTTCCACCGAACCTGACTGGCTACACCCGATAGTCGACTACTTGACTACTGGGACCTTTCCAGCCCACATGACGAAGGAAGCTTGCAAGCGAATAGCTCACAAAGCCATCCCGTACCAAGTACTCGACGGCCAATTGTACCGACTAGGCAAGGACCACCAGCTCCGACAAGTCGTAACCAGCAGTCAGCCTACAACAATCCTCCAAGAATTACACAAAGGCAACGCTGGAGGACATTTTTCTCATGACATCACTATACAAAAAATACTAGACGCAGGCTACTGGTGGCCGACTCTACACCAAGACGCTGTGCGGTACTGCCAGTCGTGTCATGAATGCCAGATGATAGGCGGCCTACCCAAGCCAGTCCCCTCCAAGCTCGTCACCCAACTACCGGCGGAACCTTTTATGAAATGGGGACCCGACTTCATCGGCCCCGTCAAGAAGACCCGACTTACAGCCTGTCGATACATTTTGGTGGCTACCGACTATGCCACCAAATGGGTCGAGGCTAGAGCTCTCCGAGGAAACACCGCCAGGGAAACCGCACAATTCCTGTACGAGGCAATCCTTACCCGGTTTGGTTGTCCACTTCACCTAGTAAGCAACTAAGGTGCCCATTTTATCAATCGCACGGTGCACACTCTCACCGAGCATTTTTTACTACGACACACGACTTCAACGACATACTACCCGCAAGGCAACGGCCAAGCCGAGTGGACCAACAAGGTCATAGTCCGAATGCTCCAGAAGCTAGTTAACAAGAATCAGACCAACTGGGACTTACAGCTCCACACGGTCCTCTTCGCATACCGGACGGCATACAAGGTTGTCACGGGTCACACACCATTCCAATTGGTGTATGGTCTGACACCATTGATGCCAACCGAATACATCATCCCGACCCAATGGTCGACATCGACTACTAACTTCGCTCCCAGGCGAGTATTAGCAGTCCGTGTCGCCGACCATGAGAAATTAGACGAGACCCGACTGGCAGCAGCCACCCACGATGGCGCGAAACAGTGGAACCGAGCACAATGGGCCCAGGCCCTAGGCCAGTCGACTCTATACAACGTAGGCGATTACGTCCTCTGGCACCCGAAAGGTACACATGTCCATGCCGGTAAACTTCATAGCAAATGGTTCGGCCCGTATCGCGTCCAGTATGCCCTCCCCAACAACATGGTCCTCCTAGTCAGCCTTCAGCACTTTGATCCCGATCCGGTAGTAGTCAACGTCAACAAACTCAAACCCTACCGAGTCCTAGGCGATAAACCCCCTACCGATTTGTCTAGCCCACTCACTAGCAAATCAGAGATTAGGTCCACACTAGAACAAAACGAAGACGTGCCAAGCCGACAGCAGCCGACCTTACACAATCTAGTAACGGTCGGTCGACCCGACTGGTCGACCCGACTTGTCAACCCGACCGGTCAAACCCTAGAAGAGCCGCCGTATTTATGGCCGTCGTCCTCACCTATCCCATCAGTTTTGAATGCGAGGCCAATAGGGCAAGTATTTAGCACTATGGCCGCGCCCCTTCTTTCTCCTCTTGCTTCCTCGCCATTTTCCTTAGCTTCTCCTCCGGCCGACCGCCAGACCGCGCCCCTTCTCTCTCCTCTTGCTCCGTCGCCATTTTCCTTAGCTTCTCCGCCGGCCGACCGCCACGCTGCGGCCCTTGCCTTCTGCATTATTAGCAAGAAATTTAGAAAGTCGAGAGTAGATCGTCGCAGAGTAGTCAAGCGATCTCGTAGCCCGACTATGCGAGAGATAGATGAGAGTAGGCAGAGTAGCAAACGGCCGCGCCCATCGCCACTACAGCCGACTGTGCGCGAGCCGACTTCGGGGCCAGTCCGGCCTTTTTCTTGTCTCTTTGTGCGCAGATTCTCAGCCGACCAATCGATGGCGAAAGGCAAGTCGACTGACCGCGGTCCACGACGTCTCTGGTCCTCCGCACCACCGACTTACGAAATTCTGATCCGCACTAGGGAAGGGCTCTACAAAACCCTAGCCTTTCAGTCGATGCGGCCGATTCGGGAGTGCCGGAGTACGCCAATGAAAACACGACCGAGGCGGATTTCATCAAGTCGATCGGCGTCTCCGAGTTCGTAGCACTTGACTGGGACAACCCCCAACGCGCACCACGCATGGAGCTTGTCGAGGAGTTCGTCAACGCCGCGATAGTCAACGTCAAGGACAAGACGATCACGGCCCGCGTCCGCACGCAGACAGTCACGATCGACGCGACTGTCGTCCACGAAGTCCTGAAACTCCCATTCGGCATTACTATACAGCCGATTGATCCTGCGGAGTATCCACCGAGTCGGTTCGAAGAGTATTTTGCTGCCGGCAAGACTACTGAGGGCTACAGCATCTGCCACTGCAAACCCGAACACCACAGGCGACTGACGGCGTTCATTCAAGGCCTCGGGTTCAAACGCAAGACAACCTACATCAGCAAGGAAATGCTCGACGTCTTGTGCACAGTCGAGTCCCTGATCGACCGCGCCATGCAATGGGACTGGGCGACATGGATGTTCAACTCGATCGCCATCTACATCAAGACAATGCAGACCACGAAGACCACGATCTGTCCTTCAGCCGAGATATTGGATTTACTCCTTGAATCTTATTTTCCTAGCACTAACCAGGAGTATACGCACCAAACGGTCGCCCAGCAGAACACCAACGACCGACGTCGACAGTCGGAGAACTCGGAAAACAACTCCCGAGGACCCGACTACATAGTTTTCCAAGGCGGACTTGGAGCCGACCGGACATCGAAGGCACACGCTCGACCTCCCCGACGAGTCGACCAGGGCCAAACATCAACTGGCCGCCCCCCTAGTCAACAAACCACGCGCGACCTAGCGGCACCGACTGCCACTACCGGGCATCAACCGACCACCGATCGTAGGGAGACACGCTCCTGACTTGCGCGCAAGCGGGACCAGGAGCAACTAGAGAAGCGTGCCAAGCGAGGTAAACTCACCCTCTTAAGCCACCTTCTACCTCGACAGGTCGACGTGACCTCATCCGATTTCGCGCCACTCAACCTCGAAGCGGCCTACAAACCGGCACCACCCGGCGAGTTTCGCCAGCCACTGCCCGTCTCACCATCGCCTCGACCCCCGATGTCACCCGGGGTCAATCGACCAGCACTCGACTCATCAATATCACGAGCCACGACATTATCGATGCACTGGCGCCAGCGCCTGGACAACGTCCAAGGATCAGTGAGTCGACTCGAAGATATCGGCTCCCGAGTGAATCTCCTTTTGTTAGAGGCGGTTCAGGCCAAGACCACCCTTCAAGCCGAGCTCGACCGCACCCGATTGGAGAGTAGTCGACTAGCCAAGGATTCCACAGCCTACAAGCAGCAGGTCGACAACCTCACTATTGAGCTGGCAAACATGCGCACTACTCTCACCACCGTCACCGAGGAGAAGATTCAGACGGACAACAAACTTGTCCAGCTGATAGTCGACCTCAACGCTAGTCGACAGCAGGAACAGACTCACGAGGGCGAGCTCGTGGTAGTACGAAACGAACTTGGATCGACACGAGCCGAGGTAGCAGCAACCCAGCTCAGTCTTCAGCAAGCTCGGCAAGACATAGTCGACTCCAACAACCGACTCGACCAGCTGCTACAGGACAACGAGGCAAAGTCTCGAGCGACAATTTGCAACACGGGAGCTGCAACTCCACAAACTTCGAACGCGCAAGTACCGACTCCGACTGAAGGCAAGAAACCGAATCAAGATTCTCCTCCACACCCTCAGCACCGACCGCCACCAGCTCAACATGTACTGCCGGCAACTCGGCAACTTCAGCTCGACCACCTAGACTTGGAGATTCCACTAGTCGACGAAGAAGAAGACAAGGATAAGAGCCACCTCGAACCCGACCATTCGCTCTGAAAGAACCAATCAACTGACGATGACGAGGTATTGACTACCGACGTTAAGTTGAGTGAGGACGACGAGGCAGACGACACCGAGTCGACCAATGAAGACGAGGATCGAGATCAGCAGCAGGAAGACCAGCAGACACCGCTAGCCAACCCCCAAGATACGGTGCAACAGCAGCCAGCAGCACAGCACCCCCCTTCACCACAGCAGCAGCAGGACCAGCAGCACCCAGCACCCGACCAGATGACAACAGCACACACACCATCGGCAGTCAACACCCTAGTCGACTCACCCGTGGTCTCTTCACCACACTTTCTTGGGTTCGACTTTTCAGGAATGCCTTCAGATATCCGCTCACCCATCATGACCCAGGACTCCTGCGACGTCAACCAATGACGAGTCGACCATAGTCCGGGTCGACTACTCGACCGCGGGTAATTTTGTCATTCCTCGTGACCATTTTCCCTAGTCGCCTACCGGGGTAGACTAAAGTCCACAGGAGTGTACTTAGCTCAAAGGGAGGGCAATGTTAACCGAATATTCATTGGATATTCCCTTAGGCTAAGAGTAGGCTAGTCTACACCCGGCAGGAATAGACCTACCAGGCGATACCCGGTAGTACAGGCTGGCACAGATTGGTCGACCCGACTTTTCCGGTTGACCAATCTGACACACTGTCAGACCAGTCTCTTATATGTACTGGCCCTCTCGTTGAGAGGATTGTTGCTATACATTTTGTACATCTTCTTGGCAGCCTCAGTTGTACTTCGTTCTTGTCTTAACTCTTCTTGTGGGCACTAGTATGTTAGACTACTGCTGTTAGACTACTGCTGTTTCTTACTCTTGTATCGCTCTTTGTGGTTGTATCTTGATTAGTTGCAGTAGTCTGTGGGTATGCAGTAGCCGACTCTCTAGCATATTGGTGCTTTTTCCTAGTCGACAGTACGTTCTCCTTTGTAGAAACCTCTTACTACTCCTCTCAACCTCTAGTGACTAGTCTAGCGTAGAGTAGTCTTGTGAGGAGTAGTCTCATTCGTTTAACGTCGGTTCCTAGAAAAACCCCCTTAACAAGCGTGTAGGTAGTTTTTTTTTTGAAAATACATCAAAAAAATCCACTAAGTCCTAAATGCTCTCACATCATACCTTGAAGAGCTTCATCTTCATTGTGATGTGAGAAATGAAGTCCCTCTATATATATAGGCAAGACAATTTTGTTAAAGAAAATTTTAGGAAAATCATCATTGTTTCTGAACTAATTATTCTTCTTGTTTAATTTTGATTGTGACAAGATTTCTGAAGGGAAATTCATTTGCACGCTGCGGAGTCTCGAAGCTTCGAACAAATCTTCCACCTCCAGGTAAACATTTCTTTCAAGACTTTCTTTTCCCACCCCGGGGCGCACATCTAGGACCGCGTGGGCCTAGGGGTGGACCCCGAGGGCCCCACGTGGACTCCTAAACCACTTGGGGGCCCGATTTGGGGCCCTCATGTGGGTTGAATTTATTTTCCCACCCCGGGGCGCACCTCTAGGACCTCGTGGGCCTATGGGTGGTCCCTGGGGGCCCCACGTGGACTCTTAAACCACTTGGGGGCCCGGTTTTTTGGCCCCCAAGAGGACTGAATTTATTTTCCCACCCCGGGGGGCACCCCTAGGACCTCGTGGGCCTAGGGGTGGACCCTGGGGGCCCCACGTGGACTCTTAAACCACTTAGGGGCCCGGTTTGGGGCCATCAAATGGGCTGAATTTATTTTCCCACCCCGGGGCGCACCCGTAGGACCTCGTGGGCCTAGGGGTGGTCCCCGGGGGCCCCACGTGGACTCTTAAACCAGTTAAGGGCCCGGTTTTTTGGCCCCCAAGTGGGCTGAATTTATTTTTCCACCCCGGGGCACACCCGTAGGACCTCGTGGGCCTAGGGGTGGACCCTGGGGGCCCCACGTGGACTCTTAAACCAGTTGGGAGCCCGGTTTGGGGCCCCCAAGTGGGCTGAATTTATTTTCCCACCCCAGGGTGCGCCCGTAGGACCTCGTGGGCCTAGGGGTGGTCCCGGGGGGCCCCACGTAGACTCTTAAACCACTTGGGGGCCCTGTTTGGGGCCATCAAGTGGGCTGAATTTATTTTCCCACCCCAGGGCGCACCCGTAGGACCTCATGGGCCTAGGGGTGGACCCCGGGGGCCCCACGTGAACTCCCAAACCACTTGGGAGCCCAGTTTGGGGCCCCCAAGTGGGCTGAGTTTATTTTTTAACCCCGAGGCGCACCCCTAGGACCTCGTGGGCCTAGGGGTGGATCCCGGGGGTCCCACGTGGACTCTTGAACCACTTAGGACCACGGTTTGGGGCCTTCAAGAGGGCTGGAATTATTTTCCCACTCGGGGCACACCTGTAGGACCTCGTGGGCCTAGGGGTGGACCCTGGGGGCCCATCGATGACCTACTCTAAGTTAAAAAGGCAAAAGTCATTCGTTGATTTATGGACCTAGAATATAATGATTATGGATTTGTAATCAAATTTTTTTATTATAAATTGAACTAGATTATGAATAAGTGAATTTAAAAGTAATAGAAATAAGAAATGCATGTCTAAATCACGGAGAATATTATATGAACAACACATTGCTACATTTGTTTTTTCTCATAAATCCAATAAAAGAAAATTACAATGATCTTTAATCAGTGAATGAAATCAGCAACAAAGAACTTTTTATTTAACCCCTGAATGCCTATAGCACACTTTAAATTCGGCAATTTTGCAAATATGCATTATAAAATGCAACCTAGAGGGATGTTTTGAACTTGATATATGAATAAAAGATGTACATTATGGATTTTAGATTCTATCATTACAGTTAGATATATGATTGCTTTTACAAATAATTTTGTATAAAATTTGAAATGTGAAATGTGAAATTATTTTGTAATTCAATTAAGAATAAGATATTCACAATCTACAGATGAAATTAATTATGGTTGATTGAAATGTAATACTCTAAGTGTAGTGATTTTTGGAGATTTTTTGGTTGCTTAATTTCATGATTTAAGTTATTTTATAGCACTTTTACACTGTAATCTTCAAAAAAAATTGTGAATCACTACAACATGAAATAAGGCATAAAAAAATCACAAATCATCCCCTTTCTTATCGAATCACATATGCATGAAGCTAACTTCCCATAGAATCTAGAGTATAAAGTCCACACTGCAAAAAGTTCATGACGGATGAGAAATTTTGGATGAAATCTGTACATTGTCCAAAAATCGGACGTTTAGGCAGTTAGGAGTTAAGATGAATTTTTCTTACAAATAAAAATATATAAATTAAGTACAATTTTTTAGATAATTTAATTGATTTTGAATAGGCTTTAAAAAGTTTGAAATGCAACTTTCACAAACAATGTTCAATGTTATAATTTAGTAAACTATGATTTTTAATTTTATAATTTATAATTTGATTTTTTAAAGGTTTTAGGGTATTATAAAAACAAGAATATAATATTATATCATTGATCATTATTGGAAAATAATATATCAATAATGATAAATTTATTTTTAATTCTATATAATAAACGAGATACTCTACATTGAAGTGAAAATAATCAAAGTTATTGTATGTAGTAAAGTCAAGACTATAGAAAATAATTGCATTATGAATTGTCAATTTATTTCTACAAAGATGCATGTGTAGAATTTCGACCTACAGATATAAATAAAAACCAACGCTTTGTAAAAATCATCAATTTGACAATTTGAATCTTCATTTCATCATAGTTTTACATATGTGATCAAATCTATATGCTGGTGTTGTCGTGTTGAATGAAATACACATAAATAGAACATGCCAATATTTTTGGAAATTGTAAGTAGTTTTGCTAAATTTCATATAGATTAATTTTCAAAATTGCCAAAATGCTGAAAAATTACCAATATTTCACATCTTAATACCATTTGAGTAATCGAGTGTAAGGTATGAAGGAAGAATGAATTGGTCCTGTGATCAAATTCATTCTAAGTCACTCCCAAATGATATGGGGTAAAAACGTCCAAGCCCATGTGAAGTCTCACTACATCATAGTTTTCAGTAGATTTTGGTGCACAATTAAGCATAGGAAATGATCTTATTTTGAAATACTTTGAACTGAAAAAAGTTAGAAAGCCAACATTTCTTCCACCTACAAAAAGAATTTCGTGGTTTGGTTTTTCTTTTAATGAGATATGGACAAATTTTAGTAAGGTAGTGAAGAATATGCATGACTTGAATGAGGAATGATTGTGTTGTGATCATACTTTTGAGGCTTAACTGTGCTCAGTAGACAAAATTATTTTGGGTACTCATCAACAATTTTTTTTTTTCACAATCAAGCTGTCTTTAACCTCTAAAAAGAAGTTTTTGATTTGGAGTTTCTATGCTTGAGTTATGAACATTTTTGTAAAGGAGTTGAATCGGTTTACTGAATAGGAATTGTCCTACTTTGTTCTATTTAAGAGTGATATGACACGGCGGGGGCTTCACGGGAACTGATAGACCACTTGGGGACCCGGTTTAGGGCCTTAATGTAAATTGATTTTTTATTCTCACCCTGAGGCTTTGGAGCGCACCACTATGATGGCATTGACCTAGGGGTTGGCGCGAGGGTCCTTATATATAGGGACTCTTTGTTGATTTAAGGTTTATGTGTGGGGGTCTTTTATAGAGTCGCCGAGTGAATTGAAAATGAATTTTATCAAATGGCGGGGTTCTTGTGTGGAGAATAATATTTTTGAAATTGAATTGTATCATACTATGGAAAAACAAATTTAATATCAATTTTTTTATTATTAATATGTAACGTTTTATATCCAGGCTATTGGACTCATTGCCATGGCACCTAATGTGGTGTCCGAGTATAGGGACCATGGTTGGTGGGTCACGAGCGAGGATCCATTGAGGCCAATGCTCTGGATGACTGAGTTTTCGGCATTGCCGGGTAGATTTTGGTCAGCACTTGGTAGGATGATTGGTGTGGTGCTATCTATTACTTCATCTCCGAATGGATTCTTTTTCCTTTAGGTGGAGAGCGATGGGTCGCCTCCGATGAAGTACAGAGTGCAGAGGGAGTTGATTATGGCACCGGTCCCTCAAAGCCTGCTTGATCGTGTTCCTGCGATGAAGATGGTGCGTTCCCTGCAAAGGGAGTGGGAGGTCCTTCCAGAGGAGTTGAGTATGGCACGTGAGGCTTCAGTGACGAAGTGCATGCCGTTGGGTCCTGAGGACATGCTTCGTGTGAGGCAGCGGTTTCTAGAGCATTAGGCGTATGACTTGCTGAGGGAACGTGCTCCACTGGAAGCTGCTGTGGAGCAACCTCCGTCTGTTCCAGAGGTTACTGACCCCTTGTATAGGGTGCTTGCGGCTCCGGTCACGGCGGATTGGATGCCAGTGGCAGAGCGCAGGACAGTTCGGCCTACAGAGGAAGCACCGTTGGATGATTTGGTTCCGGAGCCCTATGATGTACCTCCGCCAGCTGCTCCACAGAGGAAGAGGAGGAGGCTATAGCGAGTGTCCAAGGCGGTGACACCACCATTGCAGAGAGTTGCAGAGGACGAGGCTGATGGTATCGATGATACTTCATGTGAGGAAGAGGTTGTGGAGGATGCACATGGATGCAAGAGGCGGAGGAAGAGGTTGGTGTTCCCGAAAGAGGATGAGTTGTGGGCGGGTTACATTTGGGGAGCAGATGCGATATTTAATGTCAAAGTGCAGAACATCCGTGCAGTGGAGAACCCTGAGACGAACCACCGCGTGTTGACTAGATCGAGGGTGATGGACATATATCGACGGTTGAGGAGGAAGGACAAAGACTTGATTAGTCCATTGACTTTGAGGCCCATAAGATACATTGTGGAGGGTACGGGGCCGCACGGTGAGAGTCGGAGGAGGGAGGTGCCGTTCTCGGAGGATAGTGCGGTTCGGGAGTTTGAGGCTGCGTATTTGCACTATGCGGAGGCAGTGCCTAGAGGTGGAGTTCTTGGGTCCAGGGAAAATTGGTTGGAGAACAACATCATTTGGGAGCCAATGGATGGGCAGCATATTGTTCAGGCTTGCTTGGAGGCCAAGATCGAGTATGATGGGGGATTACTATCAGAGGAGGAGTATGAGGAAGTGTTTGCTGTACGGAGGGCCAAGTTTGTGGTGTACAACAATCTGCGTTTGTACATCGATGCTTCAGTGAGGATCAATGCCAAGGAGTTTGAGAGACAGTTCTACAGCACGTTGGTGGAGGATCTTATGAAGCTCCGGGCTATTTGGATTGTGTGTGGAAGACCGGATCAGTATGTGCAAGACGACGATGAGCGGCGGGGTCATGCATTGATGATGGCTGCGAGTGCACTTCATCTCACTACAAGCATAAAGGACAACAAAGTGGGTTTGGCGACATTGACGAAGCAGATGGCAGACCACACCCGTCATGCATGGCACCGAGACGATGAGTACTATGATGCCATACTGCATGTGTGTTCGGATTATGAGAGCGGATTCTTGTGGTTCAGCAAGGAGGATGAGAAGAAATGGAGGGATTATACGTCTAAACACAATTTGGATGTCTCTGTGGATGTGCGATTGGGGCGGAAGAGGATGGAGAAGAACTGGCTCCGACTATTGTCGAGGATTCCAGCTCGACATTATCTCCGGGTGGCGAAGGACTTGGCAGCACAGCCAGTGCAAGGAGGGAGTCGGGTTCCGCAGAAGTACTACTTCAATGACAACAACAGCCCAAATCCACCGAAGGAGACGTTAGCGTGGGTGGCTGATCGGATGCAGCGCAGAGAGGCGGTACAAAATCCGTTGCAGTGGTTGATAGTGAAGGACGGACAACGCCCCGTACCAATGATGGAGGAGTTCTTTGCCATTCCAGTGGAACGATATGGAGGGGATCATAGGGTGGTCTTTCAGGAGCTTGGGGAGAATATTGAGACGGATATGAAGAAAGCTTGGGCTACTCCTTTAGTCCGTACGGTGGGAGTGTTGGAGAAATTGGATCCGACCACCGCTCGCTATATCCGTGTAGTGTTGTCTAATCAATGGGACTGGCAGTTTCGTGTACCGATCAGGAGGGGAGGTCAGGCTTTGAGCATGCTTTTGGTACGAGGTTGAGGGGGTTTTTTCACGGAGGAGCACCTGCAGTTTGGGGAACCATGCTTATGGATTATTGATTGCAGACGGGGATCATCACACGGGGAGGACAAGGCTTGGGTAGATGATGATTATGCACATGTAATGGAGCGGTTGCAGAGGTGGATGACGGGTATTTACAAGTGGAACGTCATTTTCTTATTGCCACCCGGAGTGCACTTTGAGGAGCGGCTGCGCAATACTTTGCACGTTCCTAAGGAGAGCCAGTGTTTTGGAGGATTGTGGGTGTTTCAGTCAAGTACGATCAGCGGATATGAGCATGATCTCAGGCACGAGGGGAGAGTGGAACGAGCAGTACAGGTTATTGGAGGTGTGGCAGTTGTGCTAGTACAGGCCCGGGGGGGCAGAGCATCGCAGAATGTTCAAAAGGGCACGGGAGAGCTTCCTACTGTGTTTATGGACTTGTGGACTGAGGATAGAGCACCATGTACAGCAAATCCTTTGGAGAGGTCGCCGACAGAGTTGCAGAGGCTTGTGCAGATGTATTTGCCGGAGAAATGGGGTCTCGTGGTTTTTGGCATCACCACAGCTATACCAGACATACTGCAGGGCGATTTTGTGGGTAGCCAGATCATTTTATTTGATAGCTCGAGCGCACGTACTACATTCTTGGGGAATGCGTGCGCAGAGACGTATGGGTGTCACATGGATTGGCCATTAGGTTGCACCACTGAGTCCCGAGCCAGTTGTTGGTGTAGAGAGTTCTGCACATATGGTATGCTCTTCAGTGGGGCATGCCGCCACTAGAGCTTATGGTGCACGAGGAGATGCACTACAGTTCATGGATGTGGATGAGACTATGGAGGAGGGAAGGACTATGGAGACGGGGGGCATGAGCATACGTGCAGAAGAAGTTGCAGAGATACTTGAAAATTCTTTGGGGCACGAGGTGACATTTCCAAGATCATCAGGAGGTGTATCTGTATCTCCTCTTCGTCCATCACCAGCGGCCCCAGTACAAGATTCATTAGTCTCGTGTGACACGGAGGTGTTGCCACGATCAGGGTTGGATGTCAGTAGATCTAAGGTTTTGCCAACACCAACAGTTGTTGTGGATATTGATTCCACTCCACGTCCATTTCATTGGGCCCTACCGAACCGAGGTATGACACTTGCAACAGACGGATTTTACTATAAAGTTGATAGAGTCAGATACGAGCATCGCGGGATTTAGGGACACTATACGTATGAGCAGGCGGCGTCCATCATGGAAGAAGCGTCGCCTGTGCACTTGGTATCATCTCCGATGATCAACGCCATGGTAGCTCAAGCTTTGGAGTATACATATCCCGATACCCCTTCAGATGTTCGTGTGAGATTGGAGTAGCAGCATGTAGCTAGTAAGGAGGGTCGGGACGACGGAGCACAGTCATCTGAGAGGATTCCGGAGACCCAGTTCCAATTCGAGTAGTAGTTTTCTTTAGACTGTGTGGATTAGTACTATTGGTTGCACTTGAGATGGCCAACTTGTACTTCTCTATTATATGTATTTATTATTTATATTTATACATATATATATATATGCATATCTATATGTGGATGTGTACTTTATGTGGATATGTGGAGTAATGATGTCATTGTATGAAAACGCATTGCAAATTGTATGTGATTGTAATACATAGGAAATAGGGAAAGTATTGCTAAAAGATAGTAAAATGTTGAATATTTATTGCAGGTTTGAAGAGGTTTTATGAAAAACACTTTGCAAAATTTTAAAAAATGTATGAAACTCACATATTTGGTATTGAAAATTCGTAAAACATTTGATTTAGTGCAATGCAGTGCAGTTTTTTATTGAAAACAAAAGTCACACGTTTTTTTTTTTTTAAAATTGAATTTTGAATTTTTGGGCACAATGAGCCCCCGAAATGACCGCACTTGGCCAAGTGCATAATTAGCGAATTGCGTGTTATGGACATCAACATCTGCTGTGATGTTCCCGAAAATAGTAATAACCCTCATTTAAAACTCAGAACATAGAATAGGTAGTGGACTAGTAACATAACCAGTGGAAATTCATGTGGATGACGACAATTCAATTCCGCTGGGAATCAAATAAGTCGAATGTGATCGTCCTCCAATTTTTGGTCACATCAGTTTGAAAGGATTAACCCGTAACCACCAAACCATGCATATTTTGCATGATGTACGTATTTGAAGTCCGTTTTCTCATCCATCATGCACAATTTGAAGTGAGAATTTATTATTGATACTTTTATGGGAAGTTAGAGATGTACATGTGGGATCCGATTAGAAAGGGGATGATTTGTGAAATATGTATGCCTTATTTCATGTTCTAGTGTTCCGCACAAAATGTCCAAGTTTTTCGTCTAAAAGTGCTTTTAAAAAAATTAACTCATATAATCAGGCAACCAAAAAATGTCCACAAATGACTACACTTAGAGTATAACATTTCAACCCATATAGGTAAAAATTTGTTCTATAAATTTTTAATATCTTATTCGTAATCATATTACAAAAGAGTGATAAATTTTAAGTTTGAAATTGAATACATAAATATTGATGATAGCAATTGCACATCTAACCATATGGATAGAATCTAAAATGCGTAATGTACAAGTTTTATTCAATATAAAACTTAAATATATCCATCTTAATTGCATTTTATAAAGTACTCTTTGAAAATTTGCCAAATCTGAAAAAAGGTGAGAACGTTTAGGTGTTAAAGGACCACAAATCCAAGTACTGGAGTTTTGGTCATTGAACCAAAGTTCGGACAGTTATGATGACCCTTACTGATAGTGACACACATTAAGGAAATGAAGATCATCGAGAATAATGTTCACTATGTTGCTAGAATATTGTATTCTTAAAAGTGGTCAAAGTGTTTTGAAGAACCCCACTACATAGCAAATGGTCAGAAATAAAGTGTGAGGGCGTTGACATGATGAATTTAAGCCTGAACATGATATTATTCTGCATAATCAATATCATTTTTCTGTAGCACTACCTTATGTAGATGTTCTTTGAATATTCTGTATTTTTAGAGGGATATGTATTCAATAGTACAATACTGAATTACTTGACAGGGGAAGGTGAAAATGTTCTGTTAGTAGATACCACTGGTGTTGGGTAATTCAGGTGGGAATTAGTGTCGCAGCAATTATTGGCAACCACTAAATATAGTAAGACCCATTTACATAAAGTACAGTGGGGTCCAACATGGAATGGCGTTTTTGGTTTCGCAGTGAGAAATGTTTTAGTACTGCCAACTTTGGAAGCCTCCTGAGAGCTCAAAAATTGGTATCTTACCACGAATTTTTTACCAGAGACTCATCTTTAAGTTAATTATATGTATGCCAAATTTCAAGGCCGAAAGATTCACCCAAAAAAAGTTATTTAGAATCTACCAACATTGGTAGCTGTGGTAATTGTTTCACTGCTGCCAACTTTGACAGCCTCTCGAGAATGGAAATTTTTTTTCCTTACTTTGGTTTTTTTTTGGTAGAAACCAGTTTGTGTTAGTAATATATGGTAAAAATCTCAAGTCTAAAATATTAGTAAAAAAAAAGATATTCCCAATCTACCAACATGTGTAGTTGTGGGATACAATGGGGAAACCATTTCATTCCTACCAACTTTGAATACTGCCAACTTTGAAAGCCTCCCGAGAGCTCAGAAATTGGTATTTTACCACGAAAGTTTTACCAAAGAAATATCTTTAAGTGAATTATATGTATGCCAAATTTCAAGGCCAAAAGATTCACCAAAAAGAAGTTATTCCTAATCTACCAACATAGTAGTCAAAGTTGGTAGCAATGAAATGGTTTCCCCCATTGTTTCCCACAACTACACATGTTGGTAGATTGGGAATATCTTTTTTTTTACTAATCTTTTAGACTTGAGATTTTTACCATATATTACTAACACAAATTGGTTTCTACCAAAAAAAAACCAAAGTAAGGAATTTTTTTTTCCATTCTCGGGAGGCTGTCAAAGTTGGCAGCAGTGAAAAAAATTCCACAGCTACCAATGTTGGTAGATTCTGAATAACTTTTTTTGGGTGAATATTTCGGCCTTGAAATTTGTCATACATATAATTAACTTAAAGATGAGTCTCTGGTAAAAATTTCGTGGTAAGATACCAATTTTTGAGCTCTCGGGAGGCTTCCAAAGTTGGCAGTACTAAAACATTTCTCACTGCGAAACCAAAAACGCCATTCCATGTTGGACCCCACTGTACTAGGAAGTAATATGTTGGGCTTCTAAACTTGGGTTAAGAACAGAATTGGGTTGTTTAATAAGAATACCAAGCGTTGGTCAATTTTTCGGGTACGATCAGTGGTCTCAGAACCACTTTATGAAATATAGCACAGGATGCTACCTCCCCCCTAAATGGAAGTTACTTTGGCTACCTTGTGAATGTACTACTCACGATACCTCTATAATATCCTGCAATTCCCTTGATATACTAAAGTCATACCATGATGATATCCGCGGATATCACCTCATGAAGTTGCTACATATTTATATCATGATGAGCATTCTCTGTACATATAATTAAAAAAATTGTTATTTTCCTTTGTATGTTTAGCAGCTTCATGTTTATGATTGAAATCCAGCTAATATTTTCCAGTTCTGAGATCTCTGGTACGATTAGGAAGGGACACAGAAAAAACTAACAGGAATGTATAGGCCACAATTTGCAATGCTTACCCCAAACCCATAGTTTTGTTCACCAAAATGAATGAATTCTGTTTTTGTTAATATATTTAGATGTTGTTGCAGTTATGTAAGATATGTGTGACATAATATTACATAATCTACGTTTCGTTTGTTTTTATAGGATCTACCTGTGCGTCACGTTATGGACGTTATGCACTGCAAGAAGAACATATCAGAGAACATACTGAAGACCACATTTGGAGAGAAGGACTCGCCCGCCGTGAAGGCTAACATGCAGGCGCGAGGAATACGGCCACACTTGCATCTCCAACCAATTGGCCCCAACGGTGATATATTCTACATGCCAGATGCATCTTATGTGTTGTCACTAGAAGACAAGGAGAAAGTGTTGAAGGTATTGAAGAATTTGAGAACCCCAACCAATTATGTTTCAAAATTGCACACTAAAATATCGAAGGGAAAATTGTC
This sequence comes from Pohlia nutans, assembly GCA_022496805.1. Lineage (NCBI taxonomy): Eukaryota > Viridiplantae > Streptophyta > Bryopsida > Bryales > Mniaceae > Pohlia > Pohlia nutans. The sequence continues at coordinate 1,616,515 of CM040106.1, read as the reverse complement.
AAGTTTAAAATCTCATGATTTTCACGTTCTCCTCCAGCAGATTCTACCTTTGTGTTTCAGAAAGGTGTCTAATAAATCTCTAGCAGGTGCAGTAATACACCTAAGTAGGGTATTTAAAAAGTTGTGTGCCAAAACGATTAACGGTGATGATAGAGAGCAATTAATAGGAGATTGCGCCGAAACCATGTGCATGTTGGAGGAGTTTCCACCATCCTTTTTTGACATAATGTCACATGTGCCCAATCATTTGGTGGAACAATTGTTCCAGTGCGGTCCCGTTCATACGCGGTGGATGTATCTGTATGAACGGTACTTCAAAACATTGATAGGATATGTGCGTAACTTGGCAAAACTAGAGGGTAGCATCGCTCAGGGATATCAACTGGAACAAGCCTTGGGGTTTATAACGGAGTACATGGCTGGCTACAACCTTACATCAAGAAGAGTATGGGACGACCAGGAGGAGCCAGCAATGGTGGACGAAATTTTGGAAGGAAAGGGGAAGCCAAAGTTGTTATCGGAGGGATTGAGAGATGCGATGCATGACTTTGTTCTAGACAACGCTTCCCACATCGAGCCATACCGGGAGTAAGTTATATTTTTCTCATTTTACATTGAGTAATATACAATATTAGTTTCCATTAAACATCAAATTAAATATGCTTTGTGAATAGCACACCAAAGTGTTCTTTTCAAATTTCATATTTAGCATTATGTTAGGTGTAATTGACTTTGGGTCTATGAATAGAAGTATATATCTATCTAAAGTGCTCAGTTTGCCATTCTAAAAACCCTTTTTGGTGCAATGGATAGAAGTTACGAGAAAAATTCTCACAAAATACTATCTAACCCGTAGGGCCTGTAATGTACTTTAAGGGTTAGCATACAGTAAACCACATTACGAATCCAGAAGGGGAATATCAGACAGGGTACAACTTCCAGAGTATATGTTATTGCCTATTTACTTTCTGTAACATGGATCCCACAACATATGAAAGGAGGGCCAAGAGGGGAGTAATTAGAAATACCATACATGGATGTTAGAGTCTGAACTATGATGTCGACGACCTAGTAAAAGATTCAACAGTATATACCGTAACTTTCTGAAGTAATTATGACATGAAATGAAATTAATCGCATAAAAAAACTTGAAGCTCAAAAACCGCAACTATTAAGCCTTTGAGGTCCCAATTAAAAACTGTGTTGAAAAAACCATTGTGAATGTTAGATGAATATAGAAAATGGTGTTGATGTACAAAACAGGAGTGTGAATGTCAACATGAATATAACATTTGTAGGGTAGGATTTACCATTTGCATTCATTAAGTATGTGTAATTATTTATGTAAAGTTCTCAATTGAGAGGTAATTTTAATTCATGCAATAACACAAGAAATTTTCATAATATTGTAGCAAAAATTGGAGTAACGTGCCCTATAAGATGCTATGGTTTCATTACTTGATTATACATATGTTGGAACAGCATGCTGTAGATTATAGTTTTTGAAAATAGAATGAATCTTGAAACCCTAAATCGTGTGATTAGTCAAGAAATAAAAATAACCCACTTTATAAACCCTAAATCCGTAGAATAGATAATATAAGATAGAGGTACCAAAAACCACCACGACATTAGAATCCACCAACTTCTACACCCTTCTTTTATTTCTAGAAGGATATGTAGGCTTTCATTACAGGACTTATGCATGAATTGCTCAAAAGTTAATTCATGTATACAGAACTTACGTTTGTGTCCTAAAATGAAGGAAGGATGTAGAAGTTGGTGGTTTTAGGTTCTTGGTGGGCATAGGTACCTCTACCTTAAGGGGACAAGGAACAGGAGAAATTAATGTGCATGGAAACAATGTAATTAGGATGTTAATCAATCAACATTATTCAGTTGAGCATCCAGAGCTTGAACAAAGGAGCAGCGTAGGGGAACTATGTAGAGTAACATTTCTGGTTGTTGTTGTGTTTGTTTTGTGTTTTGTCTGCGCTGTTTGTATTTTAGTTCTTTCTGATAGTGACCCAGACAGAAATATTTATTTATTTATTCTAAATCAGGTCATATTTGTTTTCATTGATTTGATGTGACGATGAGTTCCACACACTTTTAGGGACGTGTCTCAAAAGCGTAGGTGACAATATGTTTAGGTCATTGACAGTGACTGCGAGTACAAGATGAATTGGCGGAGGGAAATGTTGGTATTAGAGGTAAACGTAAATTAATCCCTAAACGTCCACACATCCATTTACTGGATGTTTGTTGGCCAAATCCAATTTTGATCTTGAAGATGACTGTTGTTGCTAATTCACCGAAATAAGAATATGAAGTTTATGAAGTCTAATTTGCACTTTGCTTTTCAAATCTTAAAAATTTCTATTATTTAGTATTTTATTGCTTGTCCAAGCTTTGTAGCTTAGGGTTTGAATTACACTACATCAGATGTTCACCTTTCGAATTTCAAATTTTTTTATAAAAATTCTATGGAAAACATACCATGTGATTCTCCATTGTCATTAGCACCTTCTCCTATAAAAATATTAAAATTTTAAAGCTTTTTTGTATTGAAAATAATTTTTTGGAGTAATTTTCTTAAAAATTTGTGAAAAAGGCTGTATTAAATTAAAAAATCAGAAAAATTCAAGACTGATAGAGAACATTCAATTCCATGCATGAAAAATATTACAACATATATTTTGATAAACCTTGAAAGCTAAATTGAGTGATTTGACTTTCCTACAAAGGAGTGGTATGTTCAAGGGTTAAAAACAGCATGTATGGTGAATACTGGAAATGGACAATAATAATACTCTGAAAGTAGGTAGAACGAAGTTATGATTTCTGAAGTACGGGAGGGAACAAAGTATGATGTATCTGTTGCATATATTCACATATGAGACATGTCAAAGTATGATGTATCTGTTGCATATATTCACATATGAGACATGTCAAAGTATGAATGTGCATTATCCCAGAGCCTATAAATCCACAGTTCAGATGGAGAGGAAGGGGTTGTGTTGTAAGTGTAGAAAAATGTAGTGAAATTCAATTGATGGATAGACTATAGATTGATTTTGACATCTTATTTACATTGAAAGTACACATGAGCCCTGGGAGTGTTTTTATTAAATCCCCTAAGAGACTATGGGTCCTAACTAGGACAATTGAATGTTGTGGTAGCTTCCTATAAATGTAATTGTTGTCTTTAAATTTTGAAAAAAAGTATGTGATGTTTGCATATGATTACAAAAATGGTGTCCTAATTTCATATTGATACCGAAATAAAAGATGAGATATATGGAGAAAATGGAATTAGTTTTGGGGGAAATGGGCAGTGCGGGAAACCTGAGCGTAAACCCCGTAATCAATTAACCCTAAACCCTGTAAAAGTAGAATCTTGTTATGGATTAAAAAGAGACAGCATGGTAAAATTGCCATAGAAATTGACTTTACAAAGTCCAAGATTATAGCAATTGAAGTGAAAAGATGAGATTTCATTAAGTTGGGATTCATATGAAATATCTTTGAACATAGAATAATAGTTGAATTTGACAATCTATCTATTAGAATTTTATTTTTTGATTTGCTATTTCCTATGAAGATGGAAAATAAGTTTACCCTAAATCTGAATAGGGAGCAGTGAAAATAATGCACATACAGAAGACAAGCCAAGGTCATGTAGGGGTTAAAATAGAATTCACACCTGTATTATGGGTACTACAATTGAGTTATACTAGTACTGCAGATACAATCGAAAAAGGAGACCAGGGGAACATCTGTAGAGAATTAATTTCCAAGGCCGTGGTAACAATCATGGAGGACAACAGCACCAAATTGTAGGTGGGAGTAGTGATTCTGAAGGTTCTGTAGTCTAGAATTAGGAAATTCTCTGATTTGACAAGAAGGTACCAGCAATGTTTTTGGTTCCCCTGTGAATATCAACATTGTGGAAATGAAGGAAATACGTGGGCACTCTATGATTTTGCATTCTTGCTGTATAAATGGTGTGGTAATTTGACAGGACTATAGTGTCCATCCTTTAAAGGGGAGAGTAGTAATGTTCCAATGTCCCCTTGTCCGGTGCGCACCGGGTCATTGACAATACAAACGGACACAAAGAACGAACACATATATGCAATAACGTCGGAGTTTCTATCTATCTATCTATCTAATGTGATTGGTTGCACTCTAATTGTCCATGATGTTCTTGTAGACGATACCAGGCGATTTGGGAGGAGAGGCGAGATCAGCGAGCAGAGTTCCGGAGGAGACACCCTAGAAGAAACGGACGACCATGGGCCCCTTTTCCTGCAGGGATGGAAGAGATACTACCATTTTCAAAATGGCTTCAAGCAGGCGTCCAGCATTCAAAAGACCAATGAATAGAGGTACCAGAAGATGTAGAAGACTCTTCCAAACCACCGTCCTTACAAGCACAACGTTTTCGAAGCATGTACTCATATGGATACCATTTCTGATTGAAGAGTGCAGAAGAAAGTTCAAACAATACATGTGACTTTGGGGTAGCAGCAATTTTCCGTAGGCCTTGCGGTTCGGGGAGGAGAGACTTAAATGTCGTGGACGCTAATTTCGAGTACATCCACTACAACAGATTGGGTATTTTATGACAGGGAAAATATGACTGAGGATGACTGGCGACTGCAAGCAGTCATATTCTGGAATGCCAAATCTGTCGGTGAGGGCCTCATTCGAAAACATGACTGGCAGTCATATTCTTTAGTCATATTTTCCAGCTGTACCGTATAAAGTGGATGGGAGGGCCGTATACCTTTGTGGGGAACAAATGAGAACGTACTCGGGGAACGCGCAGTCATATTCGCCAGTCATATATTCGCTATGATCACATGTTAGAGTCGCATTTTCAATGTAGTCATCTTTTTTATTTTTTTGAGGGGGGGCAGCCCAAGAATATGTACACTGCCCAAGCAAGCTTCCGTGTATTTAGCCTTGGGCAATCACTGTGTAGTATTAAGGTTTAGTTCAAAATCACTTAATTATGAAAATATGCATTCAAATTTGAGTGGTTTTCCATTTGGGCTAGGGTAATTGGGAATTGCACTTTGATATTATTCTAGTATGTGATGAGTACATACACACACAGAGACATGTATATATATATATATATATATATATATATATATATATATATATATATATATATAAATATTTTCCTTTATTTTCTTTTTTGTCTCGCGTTATTTCTTTCTTTTTTTCATTTATTCAAAGTTTAATTTTAATTTTAATTTTAATTTCTTTTTCAATCTTCAATTTTTCTTTTTCATTTTGTTTTTTGTTATTTTTTTTTCTCATTTTTTAAATTTAAAATTAAATTCCAATTTTATTTATTTAAAGGTCGATGGTTTAGAGTTTGAGGGGTGGGGGTGGGGAGGGGGGGGGGGTTCTTCGTTCAAATGTCAAGTACTTATTCCCGGATTTATTTATTCTGTATGTGCATGTAAGAGAAGTAAAAAAATGGCGTGTGAATAGTGCTTATATGCTAGAATGATGAAATGCATGTGTTTAGGGTGATCAAGAAAAAAGGATACTATTTACAAATGTACGTGTGAAGGCATATATGTATATATGGATATACCACAACAATGGTCTGCATACAAATGTGGGTCATGGTTGAGGACTCAATCCTGCTCTGAGTCAGAGTACTCTAAATCATTCACTACTGTATCGTCATGTCTAAGGCGTTCTAGTGCTTTAGCAACCACCTCCGGTGCTACTTCCACTGCGCCACCCATGATAGGTGTTTTCGGGATGTTATCCTCGTATAGGCCTGTGGCTTCAAGTCCTGGAAAATCACATGTTCTGCCCAAGGATATGCATTGAACTTCCTCTGTTAGCTGATGTTTGGAGAATGACCGAACGCCTCTCGGTTCTCTGCGCATCACAACTTCCCATCCACGTTTGGCCAGATCCGGAGCGAAGAAAACTTGTTCAATGTGGAGGGGGAAGGCAAATGACTGTGCAGAGTATGGGATCAATCTTCCGAAGTTCGCGGTAGAGAATCCGTAGTCATCACGCTTCATGGTGGCGCCATCTCCTCTCATGTTTGCTACCACCCAGTTGCAAAAGAGGACAACTACCTCAAAGTGTCCATAGTCCACGGCCAGGATTTCCTCCACCCATCCCACGTATTCCAGCTCTGCGGCACGAAGATTTGTATCTTTCATACCCGCGCGACATAGTTGTCGAAAGGTTGCGGCTACTCCCGAGTCTGCGGTTGTCAATTGTGCCTCTGCACTCCGGACACGAATGTGGTTTCCAAATGCATACATGGATCGATATGACTTCGCTATGTCTGACGGAGGTAACATCAAGGCTTTCACATCTAGAGGCACCTCCTCGTCCCCGTCTTCTATGGCTCGTATCATCGCTTTTGAAAACCAAACGTGGAAATCTTCGTCAGACATCTCTGGAGGGTACGCTACCCGAGCCTTCCGCTTCTTACGCCTGTACTCGTGGCGCTCCCCTTCGCGACGTGCCATGTCATCCTCGTGTCTCCTGCAAGATAGCCCAGTTAAGATTCAGTACATGTTCACACAACAATAAGGTTATGAAGGCGACCTATATAGGCAGATTTGATTCTTAGTAGAAAGCACTAGATTCTGCACGTGTTTTGGATTCTCTCCAATTAAAACTGTAAACGTGAACCTTGGAACAATCCACGTCAGGTGTCATTTTGCAAACACTTTTACTCGTATTGTATGAACATCACTAGGGGTAGTCATAATCATTGCATGAAATGGTATTCATAATATATGGACATCACTTCTGACAGTCACGTTGTGTATGCTTGTAGTGATAATGTCGGAATATGACTAGCAGCAGTTATATTTCATTTGCTGGTAGTCATTTTGCAAGCATTTTTTAAGTCGTAACGTACAGTATTGTTGTTTGTGAAGGCAGACCCCAATAGATAGAGTCATGACTACAATGTGTACCGACCTACTGATGTGAACTCACCTCCTCCAATCCTCTAATGGGGCCGCATTGTTCAGCACAAACTCGTGAATCCATCCTCGGAGGTCCGAAGACAGTCGGCGTGCACGTCCGTTGCCTTCGAGGATCTCATCGTACATTGAAGGGTCTTCTTTATCATCCCACACCCTTCGCGTAGTAGTCGTATACTCTTGCATGTACTCGGTGCAGAATCCTAATGCCTCGACAATAGCATAGCCTTCAGCCATGCAACCTTCTGGTCGAGCACGATTTCGAACATACCCTTTGAGGGTCTTCAAGTACCTTTCTACGGGATACATCCATCGTGTATGCACGGGTCCACATATTTCCACTTCCTCCACAAGGTGCATAACCAAGTGGGTCATGATGTCAAAGAAGGACGGTGGAAACTCCTTCTCCAACATGCATAAAGCAATAGCTGCTTCGCACCTCATCTCTTCTACGGCATTGGGGTCAACGGACTTAGCACATATCCTCCGAAATACCCGGCTCAACATTATTATTGCTGTCCGAACTTCCTTTGCCATTGTGGTGCGCACACATAGGGGCAACACTTGTTGTAGGAGGACATGGTAGTCGTGTGATTTTAGGCCTTTTATTTGCCCATCCATGTTTACACGCTTCTTGAGTTGCCCCACGTATTGGGAGGGTGTCCGCAAAGAACGCACTTGGTCTACAAACACCTGCCGCTCCTCTTTCGTTAGCACGTACGATGACCGAGGTAATATGACGCTGCCAGGTTTCACTCCTCGTACGGGCCATAGATGTTTGCGTATACCGGCCTCCTTCATGTCCAGACGGGCACCCAGGCTATCTTTCTCTCCAAAAATAGTTTTCATAATGTTCTCGGCAATGTTTTTCTCACAGTGCATCACATCCAATGTATGTCGAATTAGAAGATCCTGCAGAGTGACATCGACCAGTCACAAATTATATTCATGTCACATGTCACATGTCACATCACTGCACTCCATCACGAATTATGTTTCACACATCAAAACATCACTGCATACAGTCGTGGGATACATCATAGTAGGATACACTTACTTTCCAGTAGGGAAGGTCAAAGAGACACGATCTTCTCTTTACTCCGTGTTCGTGTACAGGGTCCGGTGTCTGCCCTCCTTCATTTGTGCGGTCCGCTCTTGTCCACTTTTCTCGCTCATTCGCATATCGGAGGTGCTCTCTGCCGCTCATCCTTCGTGGTGGAGGTCTCATGTCAGTTTGCCCATCAAAATTGGACCTTTGACGCCTCCATTGGTGTTCCATTGGCAAATTCCGTCTATGCCCAAGGTAAACATTCTTCTTAAGTGCTTTGGAGCGCCGAGTGACTACGTTAGGGCCACATACGGGACATGCCTTATGTCCTTTTGTAACCTGGCCGGAGATTAATCCGTACGCCGGAAAATCATTCACTGTCCACAATAACATACCTCGGAGCTTGAAGGTATTTTGGTCAGAGTTTTTTTGCGATCCATCCACGCAATCAGTTCCTTCCCATAGCTGTTGTAGCTCCTCCATCAATGGTGCCAGGTATACATCCACGTTCTTCTCTGTTACACTTTCTTTCCCAGGTATTAGTAGAGTGAGCATCATGAAGAAGTTTTTGGTGACTAACCAGGGAGGAAGATTGTAGTTGAGCATGACTACTGGCCAAGTGGAGTGGCTAAGGCTTTGGTTTCGAAACGGGTTCACACCATCGAGTGCCAAGCCCAGCCTCACATTACGTTCCTCTTTTGCAAACTCTGGCCACCTGTTATTTACGTGATTCCAAGCCTTGGAGTCTACCACAGATCTCATCACATTGTCTTTGCTTTTTCCGCCTACGTGCCACTTCATCAACTCTGCCAGCCGTGTACAGCTGTACATTCTTCGCAGACGAGGGATCAGTGGAAAGTGTCTCAATACTTTAACTGGTATTGTCTTGGAGTTGTCCACGTATCGGGATTTGTGGCATTTTGGACATTCTGTCGCGTCCTCCAATTCTTTCCGAAACAAACAACATCCATCCCTACACGCATGTATGGAGTTGTAGGACAACCCCAATTTCATCAACAAACATTTGGCCTCGTAAAATGTTTTCGGAAGCATGTTGTCCTTGGGCAGAATCGTCTCGTGCAGTAACTTCAGTAGCTCGTCCACAAAGCCGTTCGGTACTCCAAAAGTCGTACAACAAACAAGTATAAGGAGTATGGAGGTGAGACGGTTGGAGGAGCTCCCTGCATAGAGTGGAGTCCTAGCTTCACGTAGGAGGGTATCCAAGGCTATTCCACTTGGGTCGTCGATGGTACACGAGGTGCCCCTTGCTTCCATTGGGTCGTTAATGCCATCCCGCGCGTCATCACTGCCTTCGGGGTCATTCCTCGGAAAATCGTCGTCCCCGACCGGCGCTTCCACAAATTCTTCATCTATTCCATCGTGAATACTATGATTGTTTTTGCCTCCCCCCAAGTTCACATTGTCATACTTGTTGAAGCACTCTGCCAGCATTTGGAATACACGTACTTCCTCAGTTTCTCCATCGTCCACAGAGGTATTAGGTTGAGGCTGGCTACCTTCACCACTGCTTGCTGCTTGGGGGAGCAAGTTTAACGGGCTGTACTCATCCTGCACTTCCCAAGGACATGCACTTTGGATGTCACATTTCACTTTCAGTTCTGTGCAGAAGTAAGGGTTTCCAACACAAGTTTTTCAATAATACTGCATCCACCTTGGCAACACGGGAGAAGATATTTTTTACCTCCGTCCACACAGAAAATTACTCAACGTAGTCATGTTGCGAAAGATATAACCAACTGAACTTATATCAAACTAATTAAAGGACAAAATATGACTCCTTGTAGTCTTTTCTGGAAAACTTGACTGAGACTAGTCACATTACAAAAAACATGATTGCGTACAGTTATCCTGTCGCTGCTGTGATCCTTTACATATCTAATACACTGCACGTATTTAGAGAGTAGTGTGCAAAGAGTTCCTCTCCGGCCTTGATGTCTCTGGAAGCTATGGTAATGACATAACCCCATTCCTTGGTGTTCCAAGGTTTAGGCAACATACGAAACTCCCACACAACATTCCCTATCCGAGTTCTTCCGATGGAACTATTAATGAACCCTGCGACATTTCCTTTTACTATGTCCCCGTCGATGTACAAGTCCGACTCCGTTTGCATCACATACGACTTGATCCGAGGGTGTGCTTTGCTCAAGAGCCTGTACTCCGTGGAGGTATACTGTGGGCCTACAAAGGGGAGCAATTCATCACCCTCTTTGGCGGTCTGCATTGCAAAAAGACCCCAGCCCATAAAGGGGAATCCAGAGACCTTCACTTCCCAATCTCTTTTCCAAAAGGAAAACCGTGTCAATTTAGGAATAGGTCCATCACACCACTGTCCATCATACACGTTTAACCGCCATTTCTGCAAGGCCTGAACTCTTACAGACGTCGCTGTCGGGATGGCGTTTGTGGAAGAACGTTTTCCGCGTAGAAAGGATGTCAGTGATGTCAAACAAGCAGCTTTTACAATGGGTCTCCTCTGGGCCTACACAATTTGTGCACATAAAGTTCTAAAGTCGGCCTCTTACGGACCACTCCGGGCGAGCTCATTAACGGGTAGTTGATTGAACTCACTTACCAAAATAGAGGCCGTGAAAACCGGGTCCCTTTTCCGACTGCGAAGATGTCTTCGAATTGTGGCTCGATCGAGGACTTTCCCTCCCGCACATTCCGCGCATGGACATGGATACTTCGATAATCGCAAGGCGTCTGCTTGAATTTCTTCTTCTTGCCATAGCTGTAGATGCTTTAGGTTGCTGAGCTCCGCTTCTTCCATCTTGAGGGTTGAACTGTATCACGGAGTTAGTGCAAAAGCATAGAGCGACTACTCTGCTTAGAATCAGGTATTGATGATATAGTTGAGGCAACGAAGACTACGGTGTAAAACACTCAAAGGTGCCACACATGTGACTCCACATAGTGATATGAGGCCAGATAGTCATATATATGTGACTTGACAGAGTTATGTGATTCAATCAAGTCATACATGTGGACAATGGCACGATATGGGTTCCAAAAAGGAACGTCTCTCTAAAAAACTGTCATTTTGTGACTATTCAACTTGGATTCTGTTGAGAGCATTTCCAGTGTACACATACATGAAAGTATTCAAGCCACAACTGCTCATGACACAATTAAACTAATTAAAGAAGACAACTGTGTCAAGAGAGTACAGTCATTGTAACATCATTAAATGGAGAGATTATGTCAAGAGAGTCTCCAGTCATTGTAACATCACTACTGTAGTCACTAAACAACCAAACCTTGTGACCTAATTTCAACCCTTCAAAAGCAGGGGATGGTTATGAGTAGGAAGTGTTGACATCATCCAAGTGAACTTAATTTGCATTCTACAAGCTCTATCATTCTCTTAAACACACACTTCAATCGAAATATGTCTTCATAAGAAAGAAATTCCAGATTCTAAAAATGCAACGTACATCACTAAGTTCCATTGTGAGTTGTCTCTAAACAAAGTTCTATTTCCTTAACCCTTGAAGGACCAAACATTCATTGTTATAAAATGACAAATTCAATCAATTATTGTGTGAAACCTATAATTCAAATGGGACCGAATTTTATATCACCAGATCAGTAGGGAACATTGCATGCGTTGGTCAAAAAATTTAAACAATTGAACAAAAAGAAGTCCACATGGGACCTACTCAAAACTGCACCAAAAAAAAAAAAAAAAAAAAAAACAGGTCGTCTACTTTAGTCATAAAGAATCCTTGACAAGAACAAGTCTTCACAACAAGTCTAGAAAAAATGAAACGGGCGATATGTCCAAACATCAGAGCATTTCTGCATTATGAGGTTGGTAGACCCATAATCTATCTTACTCAGTGTCCAAGTATGGACCAGCTAGATCTGGTAACAAGGATGGCTGCTATAGACAAATAAGGTATCACAATAACCAGAATATCTTTTAGAGTCCAACCACAGCAGAAAGGTGTACAACTAAGTTACATTACAAAAGGCAAAGAATTCAGAAATCTATGTTACGAGTGCCAAAGCAACGCGGATAGTGATACATGAGACGACGAATCTAATGCTTCAAATGCCTGATAACACTGTCATTTTGTGACTGATCCAAGTCATTGCCCATGTGACTGATCCAAGTCACATGTATTGTGGGAGGGGCGGCGTTTGACACGTTGCAAACAATGATCTCAAAACTGGCTAATATTAGCTGGATTTCTACCAAAAAAATGAGGCTGCTAAGCATACCAAGAAAGAAAATGAAAAAAAATTTGAAATGTAGCGAGAATGCTCATCATGTTATAAATCTATAGCAAGGGTATCACCATGGTATCACCAAGGTATCACCATGGTATCACCTTAATATATCAACCGAATATTATAGAGGTATCGTGAGTAATACATTCACAAGGTAGTAAATGTATCTACCATTTATGTGGGAGATAGCCTGTGCTAAATGTCAAGAAGTGGTTCAGAGAGCACTGCTTGCAAAGGGAATGGGCCCAGCCACCGTGGCAGGGACAGTGTTACACATGTATCAAGCGCATGGCAGTGGTCCCAAGATCTGAAGTGAGATTCTCTGGCCCTACAGAGACGAAACATGGCGCCCGGTGGTTCAGTGTACGAGAAGGAGTGGCTGAGGAGAATTCGGGAGAATGAGGAGGTCCTGAAAGAGCTCGGTCTGCCACCGCTTGCGACAAGCACGAAAGCCAAGAAACCTGGGTGAGTTACATACCTTCTTGTTTTTTCTTGCGAATTTGATCGCTGTTGTCAAAGATCCTCCGTTGTTCCTGCACATACAAGTCGTTGAGGAGCGTGGGTTTTAGGGTGTCGCTGCCAACGCTCCACAAGATGAAGGCGCCAATTGAGGAGCGTGGGTTTTAGGGTGTCGCTGCCAACATGTAATGCAAATAAAGGCGCCAGCAGTTAGGGTTAGGGTTTCCGCAGTCAAGCTTTTCCTTGATTCTGTTTCCGTGGACTGATTCTTGATCACTGCAATCGGTTTCCAGTCTTTCAATAATTTTCAATGAATTCGGTTTCACTGCATTCGGTTTCACTGCCGTCCGGTTTTACTGCATTCGGTTTCACTGCATTCAATACTGTTGCATAACTAAGCTCGCAGTCAAGCTTTTCCTTGATTCTCTTTCCGTGGACTGATTCTTGATCACTGCATTCAATAATTTTCAATGAATTCGGTTTCACTGCATTCGGTTTCACTACATTCAATACTGTTGCATAACTAAGCTCGCAGTCAAGCTTTTCCTTGATTCGGTTTCACTGCATTTGGCTTCACCTAGTATACTGTAAGCTTCACCTAGAATTATGCAACAGAGTATTGAAGTTGAAGAACAGAGTATTGAACAGAGTATTGAAGTTGAAGAACAGAGTATTGAACAGAGTATTGAAGTTGAAGAACAGAGTATTGAAGTTGAAGCGATATGATTATTCAGTAATTGATCATCTCTGAGCGATCATCTCCGAGCTTAGTTATGCAACAGTGGTGGCAGCTGTGGTTAAGGCCTCATGTGAATGCTGAATGTGAGAATGCTGTGGAGAATTTGCTTAGAGCCTCATGTGAATGCTGTGGAGAATTTCCTTAGAGCCTCATGTGAATGCTGAATGTGAGAATGCTGTGGAGAATTTCCTTAGAGCCTCGTCCCGGATTTGAGAATCTGCTTAGAGCCCTCATCAATCTGCTTAGAGCCTCGTCCCGGATTTGAGAATCTGTTTATGTCGGAGAATCTGTTGAACATTCTTTCCACTGAATTCTTACATTCTTGTTAGAATTTACGGATGTTCATATATGACGTACCGTAAGCACAATCTGGCAAATGAATCTTCTTGTGGAGTAGTAAGTAGTAACTAACTTTTCTCAACTACACAGCTTCAATTGGTGATCATCAAGGTGAGTAGGTCGGCAGAAATATTAATGTGTATACCTTGCAATCTAATTAATTTCAAGCGAACTGGACCACGTATGAGGTAGACAGTATAATTCATGAAATGCAGTTGAGATTTAGACTTTAGACATGTATACTGCAATCATTCGGAGACATTCCTTAATTGGTATACACATGTATCAGCTAGTATCGATCGACTCATATTAATCATAATATAAAAACTGAAACTTGTTGATCTTTATCACATCATCCCTGTATACAAATTTTAATCAGATTTGAGTTGTTGTCTTTACTCTTTAAATTTGGATTTAAACAATCCTGCAGTCACTAGTACAATTAATTTTGATGCGAACTGCAAAGAAAATGCCAAATGAATGTGTTGTTATCTTTTTCAATTCTTCACAATCACAACTGTGATACTTAGTCAACCATGATATACTGGTTGGAAGGTATTTGTGTGGGTGGGCTCTATCGATCATGGCCTTTGTGTGCTCTCCGGCAGACTGGGTTCCCGGTGAGACTCGTAATAGAAAGAAATTGCCCTGCTTCATCTTATGCTTCCCCTCGTGTAAACGGCCCTAGTATCGTTCAGTCAATCCAGTAAACAGGGAGCTATATCAAGACAGCTAATTTCCCTACTCGTGATATTAGGTAGAAATAGAGTCAGTATCACAAACTGCAAGAGGATTGTTTCCAGGTGACCAAATTGACAAAGTAGATGAGGAAGCTCGATTAGATATATATAATCATTACATGAATCTGATAACGAAATAAAGTGAAGAACCTTAAGTTAAATGTTGTACATATGAAACAATCTGTGAGTATAATCTATGAAGTTACCACGAGTGGGAGCTAGCTAGAACAGGTACTTAACCCTTTAGTGCCCAGGAGACCATAATGTGGTCACTCAGTCATCGGAAAAGGGAATTCCGGAAAATCTATAAAGATTTAAGTTTAATACTCTGAGGTTCAGAATTGCACAATGCTTAATGTCATCTTCTGGGAATTTTTTTTTTCAATTTGGAGCTGTGCAACTATCAAAATACGTATGAACAAAACATGAAAATACTGCAAATACTTGAAAATATAGTAAATACTTATGAATATGGCATATGTACTATGCGGTATTTCTTTTGTTTGGAAGTTTGTTATCTTGAATTTTTTTTTGGATTGTGTTCTCTTGTTCATATTCCATTAGTGTATCTACTCCGATATTGATCAATGTACAAACTCCTTTCATATTTTAACGTATAATTGTTGTTCTAAACCATACATGGATAAGTCACTATCGCTTGTAAAATTCACAATAATTATGTGTGAGTCAGTTCTTGACATGAAAGATTGCAATGGAGAGGTGTTGACATAGGTCATTGTTGAACCTCTTGACTTTTATTTTTGAAAATGCCGTCATGGTTTCAAATTTATGTGTTCTTGCACTCAACTTACTGCAACTTCATTATCATTACAGAAAGTCGGAATCCTCTAGATAGTAGGCCCTTACCATCACAGGGCATAAAGTCAGTATCTAGACGGCAAATTAAGCTAGAGTTAGATCATAGTCTCGGTCTAGACGGCGAATTAAATGCAAGTACTGAACCCTAATTGGAGAGTGCAGGTGTTGGTGATGGTGCGCATGTCCGATGCGTTAATAGTGGCTTCATAACAATTGCATGAAATTGGGAAAAAAGCGGCAGGATACCCCAATATCGATGAGGTCATGCTGGTCGACTTCTTCGTGAGTGTCAAAATGATTGTAGAGGTTTGTAGATGTGTTTTCGCATATTGATGAGTCCCACGGGTTCTACCCGTAGTGGAGTCCCACACCCTTCGAAGACAAAGTGACTCCCGCAAGTCATACTCACCGGACAGTGTGACTCGCTTGAGTCATACTCTCTTGACAATGTGACTCGCTTAAGTCATACTCTTGGGACAGTGTGACTCCCTTGAGTCATACTCTCAGGATATTGTGACGCCATTGAATCACATTTTGAAGTTAGTGTGACTCCTAGTCGTAATGACGGGACTTCTGTACTGTGACTCCCATTGTCAGGATATGGATAAGGAAGTAGGGAATGTGTTAAAAGTAGTTGCCAACATGCCAAATGATATGCAAGTCGAAGTATTTCGCTCGATTTCTAGTTTCCCGGCAATTACATTGCCGATTTTGGAAATGACGTCAAATGAGCTTGCGGGTGTTTTTGAGAGCAGCCGAGGCATACCTGCACAAGAGCCTTGCGGAATTCAAGAGCAGGGGGCTGGTGATGCTCTAGGCACCGTGAACTCTGCGTGTTTAGTGCGCACTCGAGCAGCGCAGAAGGAGCTAGAAGGTGAGCTTCAGAGTGGTGACGGGGACAGCAGTCAGGACGAGCAATCAGAGGAGGAGGCATTCGTCGAGACGCGGTCAACATCAAAGAAGCGGAAGGTAAGACCATGAATTCTATGTAAGATGTTTCATATTTGTAATGATTCATAGTTATGTCAAACTTTAGATTAGCTGACAAGGAAGATTAAGAACTAATGTTTTTTTTTTAAAATTGTTCTCATCCATTCCTGTTCTGAATCCGATTTCTCTTAATAGTCAAATGTCAAAGTTCATTCTTGAAATTAGGCGTTGACGTGGTCAGCTAAATGCTACGTTGCAGCGATTGTCTTGTATTCAGGGGGTGCACTCACATTTACCGGATCAGCCTAGGGCGTGGGCGGTGTTCCATCGTCAAAAGCCAACGAAGATTGCTGAATCAACACGGGTGAGGAGAAGAGTTGTCATGGACGATGATAACCGACAGATCGAGCTCTCGGGCGATACGCCGGAGGGGGAGGAATGGACGAGGAATGACGAAGAGGAGTACTGTGCGGATGAAAACGACGGTGGTCAACAAGGAGAGGCAAACACGGAGTTCCTTGATGAATTGGAGTTGCGGCAGCTGTCGGTGTTACGGCGGATGGCCCAGAAGGGTGCAGACCCGACACACTTGAGGGAGAGGGTGCGCAACCTAGAAGCTTCTCCGCATCGGCAATCGAAGTTGAAGAACCTGAGGAGGAACATTAAGAAATCGGACAACATTGATTTGGGCACTGCCGAAGGAAGTCACATGTGGGTAGAAGTTGATCAAGTTGGGTGCCCCACGGGACTGCATCGACCTGATTGGCTGACTAGACTGCGAGGATATTCCCAGGACTTAGACTGGAGCGTGGACAACTTCAAGGAACATCCTCGACCGCTACTGCTTGCGATAAAGGAAAAAATGGCGGCGCAATTTGAATACCGGGGCGGACTCGGTGATGTTCCTGAGGAGGTGTTCTTCCAAGAATTGCGGACACAGATGCGGACAAAGAGGTCAAACATGAAGAAGATGCTGGAGCAAGGTCTTCCTCTTCCCGGGTATATCAAGAAACAACACGTGGAGAACTTCAAGAGATTGATCGCGAGGACAGACAAGATCGCCGAGGCGTATTGGATGAAGGCTTGTAGGAAGAGTGTGCAAAATGTGTCCCACTCTGGGCGATCAGAGGGGGAAGTTAGATCCCGGCTTGTAAGTGACTCCTGAAACCACTCTACCATGTTATAAGTAATGTCGTTTGAGTGTAGAATACGTGACTGGGAGCAGTCATGTTTGCGAACCATATGACTGTGCACAGTGGTTCACATGACTCCATCTAGTTGTATACACGGAGGAGATATAATTATATGACTCATGACAGTCATAGTTGCTTGGATTGTTTAATATTGATCCCTTCGCATCTTTTTCATGGATTTGCAGTTGCTTCTCTCACAGGCTGCAGATTTGGATCGCCCCCCAACGCAGTTGGAAGTGGAGACGGAGCTTCATACACCCGGGAAATCAAATCGCAACCAATCGTCTTCTTCAAGGGGAGGAGAGCGGGGCATTGCAGCGGTCCGGAACGAGTTGCAATCTTTCCAGGATAGCGTGAAGGGTGAATTGGAGGACATGAAGGCCATGTTCAAAGAGCTTCTGCAGGAGGTCCGCAAGCAAAAGGCGGGGACGACATTACCAGCTTCGTCTGAGGTGGGCACCACGGGGTTGGAGGAACCGCCAATGCATGAAGAGGGGCCGTCTGAAGAAGAAGCCCCAGTCGAGGACCCGCACAAGGAAAAAACTATACAAAAGTCCTTCGCAGCTGTGGTCAGTGCTCCAACGGTTGAGGCAGCACACGCATCTCCGGAGGTACGTGCTCTAACCTGAATGTTAGAGATAGTATTGTACAAACAAATTGGCGTGCGCCAACCCTAAAGGAAAAGAATGTAGAAAAAGTGAATAAAGATGCCAAATTGTTCCAATTTTTGAAAACCAATCGGATAAAATCGCTAGTTTTTATTGAAATCATTCAAATATGTGGATGAAAACATAATTCTAGATGAATATGTTAGGGCGATGCAAAGGGGGTCCGGTTGAATAGGGAGAGGGAGTCGCCACTAAATTATACTCTTGCATGTGAGCTACCAGGAGCCTAAGGAAAGCGGGAAGTCGGGGGGAAGTGATTGTCAGGAGGTACTGGTCGAAGTCGGTGGCCAGATGCTGCCTAGGAAGGATAAGCAGCCGCCGAGGAAGAGGAGGGGCGAGGCCGAGAAACTCTTGGCGGACCAACCCACGCGACCTAAGCGGCGAGCATCAGCAAAAGAAAATGTAAGTTGGCTCTCAACCCGTCTCATATGCTGAATGTGACAGGCATTAGTCATAAACTTTGAATTATCACATAGACGCGTTATAATTATAAAGAATTAACATAACAGCGAGTAGTTGTTTTTGTTTCAAATATTAGTGACTAGTCGGAAGGGGCATTGACTCCAAATATGTTATTAATTGTTGGTCATGGAGGTGTTGCATCCAGGTTGCCGAGGAGGATTTGTCTGAGCGTGCAGTGAAGAGGGTGGCCAAGGGAGGTGCTAGAGGAGGGAGTCCATTGAAGAAGATGAAGGTGAGAGGTGGGGGGAAGTTTCCAGTGGTTAGGGTGTCCAATTCATCGCGTAAAAAGATAGTCGTTTTGAACGTTGTAGGCTTGCTATGCGACATCCAGCCACTGCACGATAAGCGGGAATGGGGTGCAGACCTAGTGGTCCTTTATGACAAAGACTTCAATGTGAAAATTAAGATGAGGGCCGACTGTGGGCAATTCTTGACGTCGTTGTGTAGGAGTTTTGATGTTGGGATTTGGTCGCCCATAGAGCAAGGTCTCCTAGAAGTAGTGGCCAAGTTCTTGGCAAGAGGAACACGGATGAAGTGGAGTTTCCTGTGGGGAAAAGAAACTCACAGTAGCACAAGAGACCTCAACGATGTTTTTAGCATGATACCCGACCCGACAGCTGGTGCAGGTCGTTGCCTTCAATTTGACTGTGATGTAGCTGCAACGGCGCGCTCCCCACCGTCAAATGTGATTAATCCTGCACAATGGGACCCGTTAGAGCATAACGACGACTTTTTGAGCAGAATCATAGAGCCATTCGAAGCTTTAGCCCGCAACCCCTCTGACATTGAATACTGCTTGGGGCACTTGGCTAAGAAGGTCGGCTTAGCATCGATACCACGTAACTTGGTAGGTCCACGGTGCATCATCTGTTGTTTCTTTTCTTTTTTCTCCATGGGTTTCCTAACCTTGAATCTTTTCAACCGCGGACGCAGGAATTTGAAGCATTGCCGGTGGTTGTGGAGGTTTTAGCTCCAGTGGTGGCCACGGGCTCAAAAGTGGTAGAGGCTTCAACCCCAGCCTTGGCCACGGGCTCAAAGATGGCGGAGGTTTCAACTCCTGTGTTGGCTATCGGGTCGAAGGTTACAATCTTTGACTTCGACGAAGAGATGAAGGCGACGGGGACAGCGGTAGGTCACGGTGTGATTGTCAGCCTTGCAGGAGGTACACTGCATGGGCGGATTATTGAGGAAGGCAATGTTTCTGTGGCAATTTCTTCCATCGTTCCGGGATCGGAGAGGGTCTGGCTGTACGAGGCAAACAACGACAATGAGCCTCCAATGGTCCGTTTAGGAGACGCACTGAACTCTATGACCAAGTGGCCACTGGAAGCAGTGAAGGCAGCGTGAATTGCACATCGTAAGATCCTGGCCATCAGCTTTTTTATATGTTGAGGAGGAGTAGAAGTTGCTAACGCTAGATAGCGCCATCGTCTAGGACTTTTTGTGAATGATGGGCTATCTATTGTGATACTCAGTTTCATTTTAAATCGAATTGAATTTCATTTCTCGGTAGCATCTTTTGTTTCTCTTTCATTGCCTCCTTTTGTACTTGCGTAGCGAACTTCTAATTGAGTCATTCTCCCTTGCCATGACTTCCTTGTCGTAATCGCAAATCACTAATTACAATAACATAAACCCAACGCCATGCCGACACACGCATCGCACAAAACTACCAGAAACATGACTCTCAGTCACCCGTATGTGACTCTATGTAGTCATATACGGCAATATATATCAGTAATAAGAAGACTAGTATTAGTCATGCAGTGACCGATGTGTTGCCAGTTTTGTCACTACTGCTAGTCATATTCGGTTTGCACTGTAGCAAAAAGATGACTGGCAGTCATGAAAACATGACTAGATCTAGTCACAGACGCTGTCGTCACATTCCAATTGTCTTGCCACGTTTGCCAAAAATATGACTAGACCGAGTCGTATTCCACGTCAGCACAAAATAAAACTCGTGGTCACAGTCCACGTGCATTGCCACGTCACCAGAATATAACTCAACGGAGTCACATTCCACGTCAACAGCAAATATGACTGACAGTCACATTCCACGTGGAGGAACCACGTCAGATTAAAATGACTAAATAGAGTCACATTACACGTCAGCTAAAAATATGACTGACAGTCACATTACACGTGGAGGTCGCCACGTCAGCAGAAATATGACTCAAAAGAGTGACATTCCACGTCAGCCTAAAATGTGACTACACAGAGTCATATGCCACGTCAGTTTACTCGTCGGTAATGACTAGGTCCTGTCATCCCGCGCGTCACATTCAGAAATCCCACTGCAGTCACATTTTCCGATTTTATGACTCTGCGTAGTCATAAACGCTAGTCACAAAAAGGCCACTTTGTTGTAGTGATCGGGCAAATTTTGGAGATCGTCGAATTGAACTACGGAAGGCATTGCACAGTGGTACTAGTGTGTGAGTGGGTGAAGGCCAACTATAGAGGAAGGAATGCTACAGTTAAAAAGGACGAGTGGGGGTTCACTATGGCTAATTTTGACGCCCTTGTACCATTCGGGTATGAGTCCTTTGCTTTTCCTATTCATTGTGACTAGGTATTTTTCTCAGATGATGAGGATGAGGCAGGATGGAGAGTAGTACTACGGACGAAAGTTAGGGGTCGAAGAATCGATAGCAAGATGGAGGAAGTAGAGGACGCATAAATGTTTGCGATGGGGCGGGATGACGATTTTGAAAGGCTTCAAGCACCAAGTGTAGTGCCGGAGACGAATCCAAACCCTCTACCGACAAGGAGAGACATACGAATGCCAGAAATCCTCAACCAGGTTGCAGAGGGGATCACAGAAGCATTTGACCGCGATGTTGGTGAATGCTCGAAAGAGGATTCTTAGGTCGCATCATGTCGGGTACATACAGTAACTGAGAACCTAAACCTCTAAATGACAGAGGTGGTAAGGGCAAAACATAAATGTGTTATAAAAATTTACTTCTTCAACTTTGAGGAAGTTTGGTCCAAAAGAGAAAATGAGGAGCTTGATGTTTAGTAATTATCATCTTAATCAAATTTCAAAAAGTGGTTTTTCATAATCTCTTAATGAATTTAGAAGCATTGAACTTCAAATATTTATTAGTATTACATATTTTATTTTTAGAATTTGAAATTGTTTATGATTTGTTAAAACTAGACAATCTTTTCTAAAATCAAAATAAGGAAATTTTTCAAAGGAGAGAACTTCATTACTTTCCCCAAATAGTAAGTTATATAGCACTAGACAATGTAGAAGTGTTCTTTTTTTGAAAATTTCTCCCTGATGGAGTTTAACTCGGATTGACATGATTCTAATTGGGTTAGAAAGTGCACTTGATTCCCTATTTTAAAGTAAGTTTTATTTTCTATAAAAACGTTTTTTCTTTTTTGGGCAGCCCGTAAAAAAAGGGCAGAGACCATGAAATGGTTGATCCGTCAAGTAGGGGATAATAATAATGTACACTGAAAGGAATGTTGTAGAATTTTGTTTTTTATATGCGTAAAGGAGAAGTGAACGAACTCACAGGGCAGCCTTGCAGGGGATAGGGGACAGGCATTAGAGTATGACGAGGAGATAAGAGACCATAGAATTAATAATGATATAGGTGGCCTTATCACAGTATTGGGATTTGGCAATGAATGTTATGGGACTCGGAAGCAGTGCTCTCAGAACCGCTTTATGACATTTAGCACTGCAGTGTGCTACTCCCACATAAATGGTGGATAACATTGGTACCTTGTGCATGTATTACTGACGATACCTCTATAATATCCGGCAATACCCTTGATATATTAAGGTGATACCATGGTGATACCATAATGATACCGTTGCTACATATTTATAACATGATGAGCATTCTCGCTACATTTCAATTTTTTTTGTCTCTTTTTTTTTGTATGTTTAGCAGCCTCTTTTTTTGGATAGAAATCAAACTAATATTAGCCAGTTTTGAGATCACTGCTCGGGAGTGAAGGAGGTCAATGAATAAGGTCAGGTAGAATTTAGGAAGGTCAGTATGACAAGGTAATGAAGTTCCAGGATTAGTAGAACCCCATTCAAGAAATATTTTGTTGATTTTTCTATGATTAAATTGATGTAATTATGTAATAAAATTTGCTATTCTGTTGTTGCAGAATCTGGTGGTAATCATCTGCCTATGTGGTGATGGTCATTGAGGAGGACATGACAACGACACTGTAGTGCAAGACATAGAGCATGCTGATGTTTACACCTAAAGTACCAAGTGTCCTAACTAGGACATTTCAATGTTCGGGTAGGTTCCCGAGGTGTTTTTTCTGGATTTTTATTATTTGAAATAAATCATGTGAATTTGGTAAGTCAATACACAGAATGGGAATCTTCTTTTTTTGAATTTTGACCTTTTAAGTAGAAGTTATGGAACAGAAGGGGCTTTGTTTGGGAAAATGGGCACTGCGGTCAGGGCTTACTCTAAACCTCAAGATTTATAATTTTTCAACTGTAACCATAGGATGTTGTTAAAGATTACCAAGAGAGTGAAGAGTAAAAATTTAATAGAATTTGATTGTACATTTGCAAGATTATAGCGTTTCAAGTGGAAAAAATGAAGTTGCAATGTTGTGGATATTCTGTGACCGTTATTAAGGACATGGGAAATATTGTTAACTTGGTTTTTTAAATTCTTAAATGTAACTCCCATGTTTGATTTGGTTTTTTTATGAAGAGGGAAAAAAATTCACAATAAAATGAATAAGAAGAGGTGAAAATGATGCTCACAAACAGGAAAAACCGCGGTCCTTTAGGGGTTAACTATGAATGGGAGACATAGTGATTGGCATTCCCAATGTATATCTGTACTGAGTATCCTATTGAGGTCAGAAAAAGCAAACGTAAGTGTAGTTGAAAATTGATAGATGTGCGTTCCAATTACGGATATTCCATGGCTCCTGCAATATTCTTGTTTGAATTTGACAGGGATGGCAAGCAAATTTCTATGTTTCGTACTTGCAAATGTCTGATGTGAATGGATAGCTTTCACTTTTACAGTAATGCAATCATAGGGTAGAAAATAGGGTATATTCCAAGTTACATCCAAGACGACATTGAATTGATGAGCATGTAAGAACATCACGTATAAAATGGGGAAAAGTGTATTAGTCCAGTGTGAAAAGGGTTTCTGACTATTTGAATGTGTACCCTTTAACCCTGAACATATTTACATTGTGTTCACCCCAAACAGTTATGACTTAAGTTAAAGGAAAAGAAACAGTAAAAAATAAAACTATGGTAATGGATCAGTAAGTGCCCGTCACCAGCTGACTGTAGAATCAAGTAAACCCAAGATATTTACGGATGAAGATGTGTGCGTGGTTTTTTATTACCACCAAACATCTAGGACCGTAAAAGGCTTTCACCCTGAACACCATAAAAATCACTCAATCTGCCATATCAGCACCACCTGGACAAATGTGCTACACTCAATTTGTTGATGATAAATGCACTACACAACTGAACAAAAATCTGGTGAGGGATTTGGCATCCTATACAGAATTTTTCAAAATCAGTTGATTCGGTCAATGCATTGCACAAGAGAACAGAATTCTGTTGGTTTTCTGTTGATCTAGACCACATTTTCTACTAGTGGTATCGGTTCTGAGGTTGAGGTCTCGTACTTGCTCTTCCTCTGTCTGAGACCATTTTGCTACCGAGATTGTTTTTAACTTTTCCCAAATCAGTATTTCATCAACTGGCATGCTGCCTTCCGTATGGGTTATGGCTGGTAATGTGAGCTTAGTAGTGCTTACCTGGCACAGGTCGTCAATTGCTAATGTTCCAATGGGGAGGAGGAACTCCTTTGCCTCGAGTAGGATGATTTCTTCTTCATCGGTAAGGTCTTCCACGTAATTGTAGCAGACGAGAGCATCGGGAGTCGTGGCTTCAAAGCCCAATTCCCGGTTAATCCGTACTGTTCGGATGGTACCGTTAGCCATTATCTGTATGTGGTCGTTAGCCCAATCGTGAACTACTCTAGCGTCCCTGAGCTATAGTCTACCGAGCAATAGCGTATATGCCGAATTTACATCCTTACAAGAAATGACGGTGAGAAAAATGATATAGGAAATACCGTGAATGAAGATCTTGATGTCCCTGAGCAAGCCAAGTAGTTGGACGAGGGAGCTGTCCGCCAACCTTAATTTAAAAGGTGCCGAGGCTGGGGTCGGTAGTCCAAGTCTGCGTCGCTCGATTTCGGTGATGACATTTACCCTCGATCCTCCATCCAGCAGAACGTCATGTAATTGGTGATTCCCAATTTTGGCTGAGATGATCGACATGTGGCTGTCGATCGCGACTACCGAATGGACTGCCACGGTGGGTGGCTCGGTAACCGGGATGGGGGACGGGGCTTTCTGACCCAGACGGCGGTGGATATGTTTGGTGATGTTGGGTGCAATAGCCATAAGGTTTTTGAGACTGACCTGGATTGTTTGTGATTCGATTTGTTGAAGAATGGTGTTGCAGATGTTCATGGTGCTATTTGGAGCGGTCGGAATGACGTGAGGTGATGGTGGCTCCAATGGTGAGAGGTCTTGCAGTTCACGGACCGTCTTTATCATGTCTTCGTGGAGCTGCTCTTCTGCTTGCCAATCGAACGCCTCAGTTGTGCGAGGTGCTTCGGTAGTTGGTCCAGGATTGTCCGGTACTACCGGGTTCAAACGCTGTGTCTGACTCCGGGTGCGAGGGCCAACGTGAGAAACATCGACCGTATGGACATCGGTAATGACTACCGAGGACCCCGAGTTTGCGGGTAGTTTGTATTGAATGGCTTGTTTAACATCCTCATCCAATAGCAGTAGACAACGAAGTCCCGGGTGTTCTAGCGAACCACATACATTGCATGGGTACCGCTGTACCGGGGTTACAACACGAGAATTACGGCGGTTATCGGTACTTACCGGAGTTGGTGCTGGGTGAGTTTGAATCTGAACGGAAGCCGTGTCGGTTTTCTTCCCATAGTCACTTGCCGGATTTTAGTAACACGTTCCCCATTCATGGCCCATACGACCCCAGCCGGTACACTTGAGGTTACGTCAAGGGTTGTCTCTGGTACTAGTCGATGGAAGAATCAGGTGCCGAGATTTGGGTAAGCCTTCTTCTGCAGTACGTACCGAGTCCACTGCTTCGGAAAACGTCTGTCGTTGAAGTCCTACCGTGGTTACCTGCAAATATTGCAATAAGCCAGCGCGGAAATTGCTCAACATGAACATATCATCCGGGGGCATTGTTAGATTTTCCGCCAGTTGCTGGAGACGTTCGGCGTAGTCATCGACAGATTCATTCGGTTGTTGATTGATTGTACGAAATTGGATGTACATTTGGTCGTCCGTCTTGATGGTTCGGTAGTGCCTTTTGAATTCAGTAAACACCTCCTGTAATGTATTGGTAGGATGTATCCGTCTATGATATGCAAACCAATTCGACTCTTTCTCCGTGGGAGAATTATCGAATAATTCCAGTTGGACCATGGTTTCCGTTTCGCCATTTAATCTAATAGCAGATTCAAACTTACGGCAATGTGTTTCGGGGCACTTACCGGTTTTGTATTCGGGATACGGTACCGCTTTTCGCGCGGTCGAGGTAGGACGTCGGCCAGCGGGTGGATTCGGAACGCTTGGATCGCCGGCAGGTCGGTAGGTTGGGGTCGGTACTCCCGGAGCCACAATGCGACGAGGTAGGGGGTAGTTGTACGGACATGAAATGGAGGGGTGGTCGGTATGGCCACAGAATGTGCAAAACCAAATAGGGTGTCTAGGACAAACCTGGTGGTGGTGATGTGGAGGATGAAATCCAAAAAATTGTTGATGCACCGGGTATTGATGTCCTGGAATCGGTTGTGGTCGAACTGTGTGATGCATTGATTGGGCATGTCCTTGTTCTTGTCGAAACTGGCGTAAATATAAATGTGGAAGTTGTAACCGAGACGCAGCTAAATCGAGGTCCAGTTGAGGTGTTGGTTCTAAGGCAGCCAGGAGTTCTTGATCCGTTGCGGCTTCGTGTAGTTTTTGTTGAAGTCGGTCTTGAATGGCCGAGGCCTTAAGAAATGCCTGGGCACAAAACCATTCTCGTTCGTCGTCTGTTAGGTGGACGTCTTCCCCGGTAGTTGCTGGGTTGAGGAGTACCGAGTTAGAAGCGAGGTAGACGAGTGTGGATGTCGTGCGGTTTGAAGTTCCCGCGGGGTCGGTAATTCGTCCACGTGAGCAAAGGTTGAGGCCGTTGTGTCGGATGAGTGGCTGTTGAGGGGTCTCGGAACATCAGTGACGATAGTAGATCCTGTATGCTGCGGTGAATGCGAGCGTTAGAAGCCGTGATTGCCTCGAGGTCGAACTCGGGCGGTGGTCCTGCAGATCTATTGTGGCGTCGGGCCATGGGAAAGTCTGTTGTACCGGAATGTGGATAACCGGACTGTGATAGCAACTGATGAGCTCGGTAAGATGGATGGTGTAAAAGGTGCGGCGTTGCACAGATACTAATCAATCATAGAGTACCGGGATCGGTAACTCTGTGCTTTTAAGCAAACAGTTTCTAGAATTCGAATACTAGATGGTCGCCAAAGGGTAGCTCCTTCTTGTAAGAACCTACTCGGTAATCAGTACCAGAGGGGGTTGGTAGCTACCGAGGGAAAGGAGTTTAGGAAATTCGCTATGGAACACTCAGAACTAGGTCGGTAATCACAAACCGAGGGAAGATAGATTGATCAGAACACACAAGTACAGACAGAAAGCTATTCGGTAGGCATGAAATCAGAAGAGAATACTTCAAGCAAGAAATCAGTTATCTGGAAAAATGTGGCGTGCCAATGAGTTTGACTCTATTGCTTTTATACTACAGTACAACCAGATCTGACAGTTAGGTCAGATCGGTAAAAAAGTGTTTCCTAGATCTACCTGCTGGAGTAACTTGGAAAATTACCGGGGTAAAACTCAGACCGGTAGACCTACCGGTAACTCCTAATTTACGGTTAGCAATAGCACTTAGTGCCTTGGGTGAATGGTAAGGGTTTGTAAGCTTATTTTAGTGTTTGTTATTGTCCATTGGAGCACTTGGGAGTGTGCTGTAATTTTTTTGCACAAGCCCAAAAACCCTAATTAGAAGGGTTAATTCACCAAGAGTCCTCGATTAAATGGCACCTAGTGCCGAGGGTGATAGGAGAGGTCTTGTGAACTTATTATGTGTTAGTTATTGTTCAATTGAGCTTCTTCTGTGTACTGTAATTTTCTTGCACACATCAATTTTGGCCTATATGCATTGTTTTTTGCACCTTGAACCTAGTACTTTCACTATATGTCTACCTAAGTCTAGGGAGTCCATTCGAGTAAAAAACACCCACCCAAAGCTCAAAAACACATAAAAAAGAGTAAAACATTGCTTTCTACTATCCCTAGGGTCATTAGCTTCTTAATTACAGCGTTTAATTATAAGAGGTGTATGAATTTAGGGGCTTCTGTGAGTACTAAACCGGTTATGGGGGTCTTAAGATTGGCATATTGGTTAGAGTCACACAATTCCAAGGAATAACATTTCCCGCCCATGGGGAAGTATGAGTGGAGGGGAGAGGGTGTGTGGGTTCGCCCCGACTCAATATTGAGGTGCACTCTCAGGTGCCGGTGATTACCTCACCTCTTTGTTGTTACGAGACGACAAGGCACCGTGGGCGAAAGGCTCCGGCCATTCCACGCTTTGGCAGTGAGTGCGCGAAGCTAAAGAGACCAACAGTTAATGACCAGGTATGGCTAGACTACCAATTCCCCGCCTTCTTGTACAGGCACTCTAAGTTGGAAATTTATGGAAGTCACCAGCGTTAGTGTGATTTTCACTTGTGTATTGACTTGTATGACCTCGGTGGTGCTAGTAAGTGAGTCCAACAGCGGAGAGCAGAAGAGTAGGAGAGCTTGAGAGCATAGGATTCTTTAAGATTTTTTTCTTTTGATATTAAAAAGTACCTTTGACCGTGGGATATGAGTATTGGATTCACGGACTATTAAGAATGTTGATTTAGTCATTAATGATTCTTGATATTGGATCCACGCTGAACAAATCTAAAATTTGGATCAGGGTTTAAGATTTAGGCCTGGTGAGATTGACTGTGATTAAGGGTGAATATTGTAGAAAATGTAGCAATTCGTGAAGGCATCAAAGATCAAAAAAGACATTGACGTGAGAAAGAACGCCTGTATGAAAATATAAGTGTAGTAGCTCTTTTAGTCTCACTACCAATCATAAAAAAGTATAGAAATGCAAAATACACTTCACTATGAAGAATCGTCAGACGGGTCCTCATGTGTAGAAGACGATGTCCTAGGAAAAGAGCTAGAACTATGGGTGCAAGAAGACTTTGCAGCTTCTACATCCATAAGCAACACTTGTTTCGTTAAAAGTGCACATGCCATATAAAACGTGCACATGCTGAAATTTTCTACGTTTGAAAAACGTGTAGTCATATTTTACCTATAAAGTGCCAGAACTGAATGTACGTTACATCAAAAAAAACTTTAATGCGAATTTTAGAGGGGGGTGGGTATGTTCCCACCCCCCTCCCTTTAAAATTAAAAAAAATGTAGCGCAAACTTTAGAGAAGGGTGGGTATGTTCCCACCCCCCTCCTTAAAATTAAAAAAATGTAGCGCTAATTTTAAAGGGGGGTGGGTTTGTTCCCACCCCCTTCCCCTTTTTAATAAAAAGAAATGTAGTGCACATACTACTAAAAAATAGTGCACATGGCTATGTGCACTTTTAACGAAACAAGTGTTAAACCATGAAATCTTGGTATCAACAGCTCTCCCTGTAATCTCCATGTCATCAAGACTCTGCTCAGCAAGTGCCCTAGCAAGTGGCTCTATGTACACGAGGAGTTCAAACGGTTTCCGTAGAGTTGGGAATAAACCGCAGGCAGCAAAAAAAAGGCTTCTATCGAGGAGGGCTCGATCTAATCAAATGTCTATAAAACATAGGAGTAACATTAGTACTTTGAGCTGCTCAAAATTGATATCATCATGTAGCAAGAAAATTTGAATTCAAACAAACTTACTCCAACGTCTTCTATTGATCTGCATCGATACAATCTCCATAGTATCTAGATCGTGAGAGCGCTTTGATGGTGAAGCCCACGGTGCAATGGAGGTATCCTTAGCCCGCACTAGCGGAGCGATGAGTGCATCATAGATAACTTTGTCCTCCTCCAAAGCCACAATGTGGCGGTTGACATTCTTGCAAGCATGAATGTAAGCGCCTAGACTACACACAGACACAAAAATCATAAAAAGATTGTTCATGCACAAAAGACATTCATTAAACAAGTTGCAAAGGGAATTAAAAAAACAAGATGACTGAACATTATCAGTCATGGCGTTGCAATTAAGAACAATGTCTCTCGGTTAAGAACAAGCCACAATGATAATTTACTAGAAGCCTCTGTTCTTTTCTCGGGGTCGGCGCCACGGCTTGGTCCTGTTCATTGCCTAGTCAGATTTTGTGGTGTACTTTTGCAGCCACTCATGTGATCCAATGTCCACTCCGACCTTGTCCATAGATGAGACTAAATTGTATTGGAAGTTGAAGCCTTCCTTCCTCACCAAAAAGGAGGCACCTAATCTCTGCATCTGAAACATCACGAGATAATGACAACTACAAACGAATGAAGTCAATGCTATTAGAAGGTCATTAATGAGAATTCATAGACTTTGATAATGAACCAAGTCAAACGTATCGTCAACTGCGGATTGGTCGGATAACACAAATGCAAACAATTCATGCACACCCAATTTTTCTGTTCTATGAATCCATAAGTCTCCGCGTATCCAAGAACGGCTGACTTCGCTTCCACGTCGTTAGGGTGGATGACAAGCATCGCTCCATCGTTCTAAATGTGATTATCAGCAAAGTCGAAAATGGCATCAAAATTAAATTGTGAGAATTTATTCCAATGAAGGACCTCATTGGGAGGATTAGATACAGTCGGGACGCGCAAATCCTCTTGGTATTCCACCAACATGAGGTGAATAGAACCCTTCGCATTGCCGCGATCCTTGATCATGCGATCTCTATCTCCTCGATGCTGCATAAGATAAATAACAACATAGTAGAATGAATTAGAGAATTATTACAAGTAATTTGATGTTATGAATTTGGAAGTATTCAGACAGGATTAGCAATACCTTTTCGAGGAATGTTGAGATTTCCTACAAGGCAGGAAGTGCAGGTTTACCCTTCGACAAGAGTGCTCCAAGCAAGAAGTTCATGAAGAGCTGGTCGTTTGGAAAATTAGCGTCATCCGCGACCTTCGCGATAACTGGACTTTGAGTCAATCGCTCTTGGGTGAAGGAAATCAGAAAAGACGCTCGCTTATTGCCCACCTCCTTTGAAGCACGATTGCCTTTGGCCTCGTCCACCACCGAAGAGTCATTTGTATTGGCAACAAAATCCGCTTTGACTTTCTTCTCCTTGCCCTTCTCGGCCTTCATCTTATTCTTCTTGGCTTCTTTTGCTTTCCGTGCTTCCTCCTTGGCAACTTCTTTTTCAAAAAAGGCCTTTAAGTTCTCTTTCTTCTTGAGGTCCTGGGCATGAATCTTTGCACTTGCTTTAGCTAGCTCTCGCAGCCTCGTCTAAAGAGCCGCCGTTTTTGTCAAGGAGACTGACGTCCTTGGCATTCTCTGCTACTGTATAGAGAGTCTGCTTAGCCTTTGGTATGTGTTTAGGACCACACTTGAGGTACAAAAAGAGAATTTGTGAATTTTGAATACAAACCGATAAATAACACAATTGACCAACAGCGATGCATCAGCGTGTTTGCTGAAATCTCCTTCTTCTTAAAGCTGGATGTTTTGAACATGTCTGTGAAGCCAATGTACTATAACTTCGTCGTCCACTTCTCGAGATAAGAAGAGATAGAATCAGCAAAAGAGTAATCGATGATGAAGCTATCCTTCTTTGCAATGGAATTGAAAGTCTCAATGGTGGCATCCATAAACTGAAACAATCAATTTAGAGATTACAAAAAATGAGCCAAATAAAAACCAACACAGTGAAAGCAAAACTATAGACAATAAAGATTTACTCATCCCCGTATACCAAACAGCCTTGTCAAGCCATAAAATAAGAACTTCCATGCTGGTCTTGGAAGGGAACTTTTGTGCGGCCTGAGTTTGAGGAGAACTGTTCTACCAGACCATCCACTGAATCTTCTTTTTCAAACTTGCCTTAAATGTTGTGATGAATTGCAGCTTGTCTAGTTGCATTTCTGGTTTGATTGAGTTCCGAGCGTAGTGTTTCTCAACCTGCACAACAAAAATGATTTTGATTTGAACTTTGTTCACTGAGCAGGTCACTCGGAGATATTTATGGTATATTCCTCTTGCAATATCCAATCACCATAGATCACATTCGCAACGGAAGTCATCTTCCGCAATTTAATCTTCAATATAGTGGTCTTGTCCTTCATGCCCTTAAGGAAATCCTGCTTTATGCCGTCACTTGTTAAATCTTCTTCCCGCGTGTCTTCACAATACTTCTTCACTTCTTCATCCCTAGCAAGAGCTATGTCTAGCTGTAAACAAAAACATGAAGAAAAAATTAGATATTGTGATTGAATGTAAGAGAAGTAATAGCACGCGACCAGCAAAATTGGCTTACACAAAAAATCAATGTGATGAAGACGTTTGCTAGAAGACTAAACCACGATTGCTGATGGTAGGTCTTAACACGTTCAAAGTCCAAGGGACTGATGATGTCCTTAAACTACTACACCGGCATCAAATCAAATTTGCGAATTTGATGCAAATCATGAACCAAGTTTGTCTTCACGTGCAAATTCTCCGTAGATTTGCAAAGACAAATTTTAGAGAATGTTTCAACAACGGTATGAATAAGATTCCTGATCATAATTATCTAAATTGTATTCAAATGGAATTTACTTATTTATGTTGTGCATAGCCTGTATCAAGGCGCCAATGCAACCTTTGATATCGAGCACGATGGAGTCAACCAAGTAATGCCACTTCTTTTCTTTTGAGTGATCAAGGGAAATCACCTTCAACCACGCTTGTAGTCGGTGGTTACCATTGCATACAAACAATTTGACATTCTACAGATGGTGCAAAGAAGGTGTGTTTAGTAGGAACTCTTTGGATTGCAAATCCGTAGCACGCCAATGCACACTCCAAGATTGACAATTAGCATCGGAGACATTGTGAACAACACCTTGCTGGTCCGTTGTAGAAACGTAGAACACTGCGGCTCCCTCCCGATATCTGTGAACAAAGTCATCTTCGAGCATAGTAAGATCACAAGACAAAGTTGGCCGAACGATGGGTATTGTCACCATTCTGCATAAAGTTATTGGCATGCGAGAGTCTTGGGTCGGAGCGATACGGAAATGCTTAATCGTTGCAACGAAGTTAAGCTTGTTCATTGCTCAAAGCTGATCAGTGGAAAGGTCGACTTCATCAAATTTCTCAACGTTGCTAGTTTAGTCACCGGACTCTCCAAGAGCAGGCCGAAGGTCTTATCATTGGACTGAGTACCAACATAGATATTGACTTGTCTCACTCGATTATGAAACATCATGATAGAATCATAAACCAAGTAGAGAATCAAGATAAAAATTGCCCGAGGCAAAATGCAAAAATAAAGAGCTAGGCCAATCGCCTGCAAACTCTCCTACCTCGTGTAGTTGACCGTCTATCTAATCCATGGAAGTTTACAAAGCTAACGCCTAGTGGGGGAATTGGTGAAGTTGAGAAGCCAATCCCAATAGCCTTTGCTAACAAAAGAGGTAACCTAGGCAAATCCATCGTAGGGAACGTATGGAGAAACTAGAGAGGACGAGATAGAAACTTAGGAGGAGAAGTAGGTACAAATTCCAGAGGATAAGCAATAATAGAATCCAAATGAGAAGTAGGTACAAATCCTATATCAAAATCTAAAGCAAACATCGAGGAGGGGGGGAATAGGACAAAACCCTAGAGGAGAAGGAGGATCAAAACCTGGAGGGAAACGAGGTACAGACACTGCCGATGAAGTGGGCATATACTCTCTAGAAACTAGAGAATACGGTGGGCTGTAATTGAGACTAAATTTGTCACAGGTTATAATAGGATACGAAACACAATTGGGCAAACTAGGAGTAGCAAAGAGTAAGCAGTGAAGATCTACGCTAGCAACCTCCTAAAATTCATGAGGGTTGGTACAAAAATAATAAACGTCACTGTCCAAATCACTGAGGATGATAACCTTGACCAAGTGAGCTGCATTATTCGCAATCGTAACCTATGTCAAGAATCCAGAGCGAATGAGAATAATGCAAACATGCAAATGAAATGACATAATTAATATATCCAAATTACCATGAAATAAAAAAAATACCTCATGCACAAGGGGAGGCTAAGCAACAGTGTCGTCTTCAGATTCTTCCATATCTTGGTGACGCAAATTTTTTTGAGTATCGTCAACAACATCAACAGAACTTTGAACGTTAAACGCTTCATAAATATTCAAATTAACGCAATCCTATCAATACAAAGAATGAAATTTATAATGAACTATTAAGCAGCTGAGATCTTTGCAATTAACTTTTAGTAGCTAAATGTATCATATATTTTAGGAGTACAACCTTTAGAGCAGAAAAAAAAAAAAAATTTACCTCCACCAAAGGGGGCGTCGGTGCCGACGCCCCCTCTAGGGAGGTAGATTGGTTTTCTTTTTTGCTGCTCACTTGCTGTGTGCGACATGCGTGAGCAGCGAAAAACGTCAAAATTTTACCCCTTCTAAAGGGGACGTCAATATCGACGCCCTCCCTTGGGAAGGGGGGGGGGTAAAATGTCCCAATTTGTTTCTCGATTGCCATGAGACTAGCCACAGCGTGGCACAAGCACAGAGCATCACGGAACGCGTCGTGATGCGCCGTAGCGCAACACGCAGGCGCCACGCGATGGCCAAGGTCGTGACGACCAACTAAAACAAGGAAATTGTTTTCACTTCTCACTCGCTGTATTTGTAGTTGCTAACTATTTAGCCGCAAATTGAATTAGCTACTAAAATTTAGCTGATAACTTTAGCTGCTCACGCGCCGCGCGTGGCGTTTGAGCTCCAAAATCTCAAATTTTTTATACCCCCCATCCCCCTGGGGGGCGTCGGCACTGACGCCTTTCCTTGGGGGGGGATAAAAAGATTTCGTTTTTAGCTGCTAAAACTTAAAATTTTAATCCCTAGAGGGGGGTAATTTTTTTGACTTTTCCGCTACTCGCCCACCACTTGCATGGCAAGCAAGCAGCTAAAAACGAGAAAAATTACCCCCCCCCCCCCTCTCTCCCCCTTAGGGGGTTAAATCATTAGTTAGTTAGTTGCGCTAGTATTCAAATATTAAGCTAGTAAACCAATTTTTTAGTTGCTCATTCAACCCCTAAAGGACCACAACTATGTTTCTCTCCAAACACTCCAAAGTATCCCTTCTTATAAAAAGACAAATAGCTTTCAATCTAAAACCTTTTTAACCGGTCCAACCGTAGCATATTTCAACCATCTTGAGTTTATTACAACCTAAAAAAATTCAACCGTTCAAGGTTCTTGAATAGTAAGATTATAAACTTCAAAGTTGGTAGCATCTTTTTTTTTGCCTTGTTGCCCAAGTTTGAAACTTCTTAAAAATGCCCAAAATGCAAAGTTTAGTCTAAGATTTGGTAAAATGAATTTGGCAGTTGTGTATATGGGGTGTTAGCTCATTGTGTAGAAAATTTTAGATGCGTACCTCATTGTATGAAAATTTCAGAAAGTGCCCGCAATTAGGTTTTTCACCTTTACATGATTGTATCTTTTGATCTATACATCATCTATGTATGCAAATTACCATCCCATCTTTCTTACAAAGAGTAGAATTACCACAAAAAATCTCAATAATTGACGATCAATACTCATTCCATACTAAGCTGACCGAACTTGGAAAATTAGCCTTGGTCCTTTAGGGGTTAAATGTTTAGCTGCTCAGCAAATTTCAGTATTGTCCAAATTCAATGAACTTGAATCAATTTAGTGAATAGAGTAGTATGTAGCACTAAATGCTGTAGATGACGAGGAGATCGCGATGGAGCCTCTTTGAGGATGCAAGGTACTGGGAGCCCCGAGCCAGTGGCTATTGCGCAAGAAAAAGGTTTTTGAGTACCGAACATGTCAATCCATCGACACTATTGAGTTAAATCTCATGTTCTTGAGCTTTCATCTTCACATTTTCAACTGGACTTGTCCCTGCTGCCATTGATCTCGCACTGTTGGTCCCTCATAGCTTGCATTTTTGCATTGCTACTCGCCCTAAGAGTACTCACACTTGTATTTCCTTGCTAGTCGCACAACCCTCACCCTCACAACTTGCACTGCTGGTCCCTCACACTACTGGCACTCAAACTTGTACCAACAACTGTCAAGTCCCTCAGTCATTCCAATTCTAGTCCAGCACTACTTGCACTAACACACCTTTGCATTTCCTCTCGCACTATTCGCACTGATGGTCAGGGTCACAACTTGCACTACTCGCATTACATCTCGTACAATCCTCACCTCAATTCCCTTGCACTGCTACTCGCGCTACGTCCCAATAAATACATCAACCGTCCTTTCCTTGTCCCACTTTTTTTCTAAGTGTACAAACATCACATGCAGTGCAAAATGGCTTTAATACATTTTGAAACTGATGAAGTCCCGGGCGGTTGCAAGCTACGGTCACCCAAGCTTTTTGTCGCGGTGTACAAATTGGTGCATTTTACAAATTTTTGGAAAATCATCAATAAATATTGGGATGAAATTTTGTGATGGAACAAATTGCATTGTTTTTAGAATTCCAAAGTTAAGATGTCTACCTCAATAAAGTTTGATAAATTTTAATCTTTCTATCCAAATTAAACATTTCTACTTGGATTTGGTAGCGTGTCGCTTGTCAAAAGTGCACCTAATTTATAGGAATTGCTAGAAGGGGGTCAAATTTGAACTTCAAAAATTTATAGCAATATCCTACAAGTGTGTACAAAGCTACTGTATTTTATTTTTTTTGGTATTATGCTTACTTATTTTTTAGTTAATTGTTTTGTGAAGTTTTTGTTTTTTAAGATTTTCATGCAGTTAAAACTCTTTTTCTGGATTTTTATTTTTTTTTGGAAATGAAATAATGGTTCAATTTCAGAGGTGGGATATGAAATGCATTTTTTATAAAACCTAGCTAAGGATGTTATGTAAAAAGGGCTTTAATTACCGTTGTTGGTTATAAAACAAATTAGGTTGTTGAGTAAAGCCCAAAGTCTTGAAATTAACTTAACAATTGCTAAAGTGAAAGTACTAGCATAAATCCTATTTGGAATGGTGAAATTTTAGATCTAATTGAAAATTGAGAGGTGCACATTACAACGCTAGTGCATGAGTTGCATGGCCCTTAGCTGTACAAGCTGCACTCCCCACTTAGTAGATCGTAGCTTGCAGTCATCCTCCCTCTAGATAGTTGTTCCCGTAAGCAAAAAGCGATACGTGAGAGTCTCTACTAATCTCCTCACCATGCATTTTGGAATTGCCAAAACGTTTAGCATGCTGATAGAAGAAGTTTTAGAAAACTATGGGATAGTTAAAGAGGCTGTCATGCAGGCTAGATTTGAGGATCGCGATAGTTATTACTAGCTCTTGCACCCGGGTGAGTATAGAGCGTATGGTATGATACCGTCTCAATTAGCAGCCTCCATGGAGATTCTAGTTAAATACTCCGATACAACTACAGTAGAAGCTCTGATTTGCGCGGCACAGTGTTCCCAAACCCCCCATACAATTCGATCTGCTGCTGAGATTAGGTTGAATCTTTGCAAAGTAAAATAAGAGCATCTCTTTGCAATCATAGAAATCTCCAGCGAATCGGCGGGAGAGACACTCGTCGAGTGTAGAACTACTGTCAAAGAGTCATTGAAATTATGTCCACTTCTTCATCAGTCCCATTTTTGCACACCAACTACTAGTTCGTCATCCTCCTCGTTGTCTCGACCTCCTCTCAATCCTATGTCTTCTGATAATCTTAGTATCATGCAATGTTTGAAGAATTTATCTTACATTCCAGGGTGTCAAAACAAATTGGCCCAGATTGATTTCGATGCCATCAAAATTCAGAAGGTGCAGTTCTTGCCTCCATCGCTTGATGGAAACGTTGTTCTTGAACTGCAATCGTGTAAAGAGTAGTAGGATTTTGGTCCTTTATAACTAGTCCTTTATGACTTACATGGTCCTTTGTGACTCAATTCTTTAGAAAAGAAGTTGGTTTGGACCATTTAAGTCACAAAAGACTAGTTATAAAGGACCAAAATCCTACTAGAGGGGTTTTCATTCCTTATGTGCCAAGAGCATGGAAGGAATGGACAAATGCTATGATGGTCACGCCTAGACGTGCACTCTCAAGTCTAATATCAACAATAATCAAGGGCTCAAGTTCAGAAGGTCAGAGTGCGTGGGCCATTTCAGTTGTGAAAACGCTACGTGTGATTATCTGAAACGCTCTTCCAAGAAGAATAAGACGGAATGGACGGGTACCAATATAAATCCATTCCACGTAGGACTAGGCCTACAGTCAGATTCGTCTATGGTTTGCAATGTCTGCAAATCGATTCCATCCTGTCTTGTTGTTTAAACCGCGCGTATCTATTATGTAGTCAGTGTTGTAGATAGGTCGAGAGCATGCATCCATCTAGGAGACCATCGCCACCCTGTAGCTACTGGCCAATGCCAGGAATTTATGGAAACCATCACGGGCTTAATCGCGTTAGAAGTTGAGGAGACACCAACGGCAAAGAAGTCTACTATTGTATTGGCAGCAAGCAAAGAGTTCATAGATACCTTCTTAGTGCATGCGGGGCGTGGTCCGATGGAAATGCTTTGTGGGGCGGAATTGGATGAGGTTATGGACAAATTCCGCATGCTCAACTCTCCAAACGTTTGAAACATCATCGCATCATTCCGTGCGTCCGCGAAAAGTAAAAGCAAACTTGACTGGAGTCTAGAAATGAAGGAGGTGGCAAAGATGGAGTACATCCACGATAGCATCTTCTCTAGTCAAGGGCATGCTAAAATGTACTCGTTCAAGATGCTCGTAGACAGTCCCGGTAGTGGAGATGACCTTGTATGACGAATGCAACCGGGAGGGGACCTTTAGAATTGCTTCGTCATGTTCGACCACGTGAAGCGAATAATGCCTTGAACAACCCTTGCCTGTCACGTCTACGATTCCATGTATTGCACAATCATGACCATTGCTGTATGTGACATGCATTCCAAAGGTACGGATGATCAAGTCATTTTCTGGAAATGCTTGAAGAAGGTGATGGCTAGAAATGGGGTTTCTCACCCTTATTTCAAAGGCTTCATGTACAATAGTGCACAAGCTAATTTCAATGCGGTTCGCATTGTTTATGGATCCAAAGACCCATCCATGGTGATGGATGACTGGGAGAGGACTTGCTTGTTTCATTGGTCAACAAGCATGCACAGACATACGGAGAAGCTAATTTCAAAAAGCTTCCAAAACTAGCACATAAAGTTACGCAGAGAATACAAGGATGTAACATCGATAGCGGAGGCGGATTTGATGTATCAAAAGCTTCGAGCATGGTGGTATTCCTCTGGAGCAGCAACTAAAGATGCAATCCGGGAACTAGAAGATTGGTTGGCCTTTCGGCATTTCCGCCACTGCTAGTGAGGAGGGTTTTTGGAAACGGTGCGTCTCTTGTCTTCCCTTAAACTATCATTCTATTTTTGCATAGGCTACAACTATCTAAAGAGCCTCTAGCCTTGGCATAGGATTTCTATGTGCTCATTTCCTCCAACGTAGATCTACTTCTTGTGTATTCAAAACCTTACTCCGGAAAAACTCGCAGACATCCCGACCTATAATCTTGCAGAGACTGTTCAAAATAGATGGCTGCAGTGTGGCGGAGCGTCTGAAAAAGGCAGCCATCTATTTTGAACAATATGGCGGAGCGTTTGGAAAAGGCCCTTTGAAACTTGATTTGAAACTGAAGCGAGCCTTGCAATCACAAGACGAAAAGAAGATTGCTGATGCTCTTGCTGAAATGCTCGGGGCTCAAGTTTTTTGCAACTGTGTTCCGCATCTACAGGGCGAGGAGGTTTTTTACTTATGAAGAGGAAGTTAGACATGCCTATTGGTTCTAAACGTGACTCCCATTGTCCATACAAGGTAAACTTCTCGCACCCCTGTGTGCACACAAGGTCAGCTGATGCATGCTAGTTTGCAAAGGAGACATGTATTCCTGAAGCTCTTGTGCCCTTCACATCAAGCGTTTTGGAAACAGACTGTGGCGTGACCAAATGGCACATCGCGCGGATAACCGAGAAATCCAAAAAATGATGTCATCTAGTACAAACAAATAACAATTCTAGGTGCTAGATGTTGATTGTCAAGGGAGGCAAAGCAACTGCAGCACCTACCTACAGGGGCATCAAACAAAAGTTCCGGGCTGAGGGATCCGACTTTGAAGATTTCTGGTACTGTCCATATCAAATTGCTAGATGCGTAATGGGTCGTAAACGTGGCTTTATTATAACGCGTCTGGAGATCCTTGATGTTTAGCCAGTCTTGACTAGGACCGATATTTCCCGTCACAAGATTTTGGAGCTCCAAGAGGCTAGTTTCCACCTCCAATCTATAACTCCGCTCTCGCCACGGTGCCTCTTCGCAGGGTCCAAGGTCTTCGAGGCGATGTTGTGGACTCACCCAAAACCTCCCAATTCTGATTGGGTCCCGACCATCCAAAGCGGCAAAAGCATGTGCTGCAATACCAAAGTGCTTGCTGAAGCTCACCAAAACCAGTTGGAAAGCTCTCGCAACGTGAAAGCAACGATAATCGGGGTGAACCTCTTTCCATATCCGGGACTGGGAGCGATCGTTGTCCTATAATCTGGAGTCGAGCCTAACGCGAACGTGTACAACATAACTCTTTGCAATTTCCGGCTTGTATGTGCTAGCATTATTACAATATGACTTCTTCTGCAATTGGAAGGCGTGGCATGTACATCAACTGCAAGCACCTTTACTATGTCTTTGGCTTCGTTTGCGAGCTCATTACAAGAAATTTGAGCCCTCTAAGAGGCCTCGAGTTTTTATTTTTATTTTAACTTTTTGAATTTTTAAAAAAATATTTAATTAATATAAAAATATTAAAAAAATGAAATCTGATGTGGCATGAGTTCGACATTTCAGATTGGATATTAAATATTAAAAGTTTTTTTTAAAATTTTTTAAAATTTTTTAATATATTTTTTAATATATTTTTAATATTAAAAATTGTTCAAATAATCTTTGAACATTTTTTAAACATTTTCTAAAAAAATTAAATAATATTTTTTATTTTATTTTATTAACATTTTATTTTTAAAAGTATTTTCATTTAAAAAATAATTCCAATAAAAAATTAGATTTTGGCCCAAACATCGAAAAAGCCTTTTGGAGGGCTCATTTCTCTTCTAATGTGAGTACAAAGTGGACACTTTCATCTATGCCCCCACTCTAAGCATAGATGAAGTCCAACAGCTTTTGGTAGCTGCAGGAAATATCAAGATTCCTTAGTTTCAGATGCCATGTTTTGTCGTGGCCCGGAAACCCTAAACCAAAGATTGGTAAATGGACTGTTGATGTTGTTTTGTGTTTTAGAGGAAGATTAAAATGATAGATTCCTATTATGAATTACAACACTATCACTTGTAGATGGTTGGAGTACTTGCTCACTAACTGTAATTTCAACGATCATATAATCACAAAAAAACTTAAGAATATAATCCTATATGTGAGTCCAATTATCTCTGTTTCTACTTTTTTTTTTCAAATGTTTCCAAATTGACTACTACATTCTACATCCTACACTCTAAACACACGGTTTTAGGTCTAGTGGTTTTGGAAATCTCCTAGGGTGCAAACCCGATGATGGCAAAAGGAGTAAATCCTGATGGTCTCACTTTGATCGGGATCCTCTTACCGTGATCCATCTTTATTTAGAACTACGTATGGTAGATAAAGGCACTTAGAAATCGTGGTTTGAGGGGTCCTCATAAGCCATTCCGTAGAATTTTGGAGGAGTTTATGCACTGTAAGCTAATATCCCGTGTCATTATATTAGCCAGATGGGAAAAAATCTTGCGTTGTGTCCACGTGGTCAACAATGAAGAGGTAGTTCGAGATAGCAAACTTCTTCAATTTGACAGAATTGCAAAAACTCGTTGGTTGATTAACTATTTCATAGAAGTCTCACAAAACATTAGAACCTTGAAAGAGAGATTACTCTCGATAAATGTGTCATTCCCTATAAAAGGCGTTAGGATTTCATATGCCAGTTTATGCCTCATAAGCCTTGTCGGTTTGGGATCAAGTATGGTTACTAGCTAGTTCTAGGAGCCGCTGTGTCTGAAAGATAAAATTTTATCTTGGGAAAGGTAGTGGGAACGGGGAGTGTGGTTTAGGGTATCATGTGGTTGATCAAATGGTCACCAAGCTGGAGCATAGAGGACATTGTTTGGTTGTTGATAACCTCTTCGCAAACGTCAACTTATTCCATCACCTGATGTGCCAAGGAATATGGACAACCAGGACAATACAAAGAACCATCAAGAACTTACCAATTGGCCTCTATAGAGATTCAAATGAGAAGATTTGGGAATCTATGGTAATCCGAAACCACATTCATAGGCAGATAGGATTGATAAGTTAGCAAGACAAAAAATTAGTGACTTTGTTGAGCAAAACAGCTCTCCCTTTAGAACCTAATGTCAAAGTGTTGCGAAGGATTCCGGGACTTCTTGGGCAACTGATTGTACCATCCTCCCCTATGCATGGACAACATGTCCAGTATATGAGGGGAGTTGGTGCTACTGACTAATTGCGGGGAAATTATTCTTCTCAACTGAAATGCCACAATTGGTGGCTAAAATTGTTCAACCTTGTTGTGGACCAAAGCATGATGAACAACTATGTGTGTTGGGTGGTTGACATGGAGGCATTGGGACTTAGGGTGATGTCTCGGGGAGTGCACTTAAAGTCAAAACTAGGAATCACGTGAGTACGTACTTTTGACCCCCCTATATATGTACTAAAAAATCATTTGAAAATTGTAAAAACAAACAAAGTTGTTGAACACAATCTAAAGTTCTTGTTGTATAAATTTCAAAAAAATAATTACTTGTAAATATTTTTAAATTTATTTTTGAAGCAAAAAACAACACATTTTAGTGTAAATTTCTATCATTTCTTTTATAATATTTTAAAAACTTTTGGGTCTGAAATTTATACCAAATGATAGATATATACGTAATGATTCAGCGCCTAAAAATTTGTGATTTAAAAACTATTTTAAGGCCAAGTATTGTAGGGGGTATGCTATTAAAATGCACTCACGTGTATTCCTAATCCTAACTTTAAATGCACTCCCCGAGGGTGATGTCACACTTAGCCTTCAAAATAGCTGTAGGTAAGTATCTTATACATGAGGCAATGAAGGGACGGCGTAAGAAGGTCCACGTTGCGTTGCCGAAGCCACGACGTGCCTCTGCCATTCATGTTCATTACCGATCAACATTGAAACGGAAGTGCATTGTTTGTGGCCATCCTCAAAGATGGTACTGTCCTACGTGCAACTACACGTGGATGTGCCAAAAAGGTTGCTACAGGATCCATCATGAAAAACTAAATAAAAAACAGTGAGCTTTAGAAGACAACTCTTCTCCTCAATGTCATCATTGCAGGCTTGTGCCGGAAAACACGAATAGAACTGCACAGGTTGGAACGTCGACCATGTTGTAGTCGCAGTTTAAGAGGATGTATGAAAGTCACCCCTGCAATAAGCAGTCGCCGAAGTATTTAAGACTTTATGTTCCTCTTGGATGTAATCCTAGATTTGAATTTGTTTCCCACGGTACGTTGTTTAGAGCTACTTGCATTTGCTAGGCAACTGCTTGTTTATGGGAAAACATCTATGGATGTCAAGAACCTTTTTTTGCAGGACAAATTTGATCATCACATATTGTTGTGGTAGTAGAGAACTTGAACAGAGGCGCTATATACCTTTGTTAAAAGCAGTCTTCAAAGTACCTTTGATGAAGCTGAGTTTCACCTTCCTTTGAATCCACAATGCTTGAAAATAGTTGTTGATTAAGATACTAAAACTTTTGATCAAGTAATAAATTGTAGTAGACTACTCTTCATATTAATGATGTCTATCACCACAACTTAGCCGTTTAAGTGTGGTGATACCAGAATCATGTTACGGATATGCATGATTTATTGTTGTTTTTGAAGAGGCCACTAAAGACCCCTACCCATTCTTGTTGCACTTCTTATCAATGTATTCTACAATGAGGTAGAGTTTACAAAGAGTCTACTAGGATGAATGAGTGATACTATAGGTAGATCCTTTGGAAGTTCGAGAGAGAATGCATTTCTTCTGAAGTTAGAACTCATGGCAACTTTCTTAAATTCTTCAAATTTCCTATAAACATTAGAGTTTTTCTAAAATTTAAGTGGCATTTGAACAAGATACTATGTGTTTTACTTTAATGTACTCTTACTTGTTCACTCTAAATAGTTCAAAGTTGTAGAAGAGCTAAGAGGCCTCTCATTATTAGGTGTGTAAGAGCTTGGTAGTCTTCAAACTCATGCACAACTAGTTTAGTTGTCAAAAGAGACGACTAAACTAGTTGTGTATGAGTTTGAAGACCACCAAGCTCTTACACACCTAATAGTGAAAGACCACCAAGCTCTTTTAAACGTCATAACTATTTACAATGAACAAATAAGAGTACATTAAATCAAAACACATGGTATCTTGTTCAAACGCCACTTGACTTTTAGGATATCTCCATTGATACATTCAATCAAAAGATAAAAGAGTGTTGAGGTAAGCTTGAGGTCTACCTCAAACGTACCTCAACACAATTTTTACTTTTATTTGATCTAATTTTAAAAATAATCTAACTTTTTATTTGAATTCACTTTGATTATAAAGTAAAAGCGTGTTGAAGTAAGCTTGAGGTCTACCTCAAACGTACCTCAACACAATTTTTACTTTTTAATTTAATCTAATTTTTTATTCGACTTCACTTTTATTGTAATATACTGATATATGTATTACAATTTATTTGTATTAAATGTTAAGTGGAATAAATATATTTTATTCTTACCCCTTCTTTTGGCCTTAGGCGGTGTTCTGAATGTTTGTTATAATGGAGGTAGATCCTTTGAGAGTTCAATCTTGAGAGAACTCATTTCTTCTGAAGTGAGAACTCATAGC
This sequence comes from Pohlia nutans, assembly GCA_022496805.1. NCBI lineage: Eukaryota > Viridiplantae > Streptophyta > Bryopsida > Bryales > Mniaceae > Pohlia > Pohlia nutans. The sequence goes on along the minus strand of CM040106.1, from coordinate 1,571,533 downwards.
AACTTTCTTAAATCATTGAGATTTCCTTTAAATGTTGGTAAAAAGGTTATAAATGAAGTATTAGTGATGACAGTATAGAGCTCAAAACGTGTGAGCCATTCGAACATAAGTTTTGCTATGATTAGTTTCTCCAACTAAATACCTCAAGTTCTGTTACGATTGGAAGGAGTTTGTCAAACTACCTCTAGGCCCTAAAGTATAACTCTAATACAGAGGGAGAGATAAAGACATTTCCACATAGGAGCTCACACGGGAAGTGGGACAAAATTCCCACAAAGGGCATATTTGCTAAATTGGGACTATTCTGGAGACTTGGGACTTTTTTAACCCCTCGTAGTTGCCATATCCAGTATTGTGAATTGTGATAACTTGGAGAATTTTCCACTACGATGTCGCTAACTACAGTTGCACGTTTAGTACCGAGGGCTTGGATCCGTTAATTGTCCCCCGAGATACCATCTACGCATTTCAATTACCTCTGGGCTTTTTGTCAAGTGAGCAAAATCCAACAATCCTATTAAGGATGTTCGATGACGTTGCATGATGTCTTTGGTCGCTCTCTTTCATCGTGCACCTTCATTGAATGATTTATACTTATTCGTACTAAGTTTAGTAACACTTGATACTCGTGGCACGACAATCTTTGATTGCAATATGTAACGCCGTTCACGGTCACCTACGTTGTGGATTAGGGTATACGTGATTACGACTTTGCTTCATGTATAATAATAACCTACAGAGTGGCTTAGGGTACACTATACATAGCTAATGTCTACTTTCGGTTGCATATCTGCTCCAACTTAAATCCACCATTTTTGGGAAAATTTAGTGCTGATTCTTGTATTCCGCATTCCCATTTTCACTTCATATACAATCATTGTATAATTATATTGTCTACCTTCCATGATACATTTGTCTCTGCCTCATATTGGCTAGTCACAAATCATGTAAACCTATTCAGTGTTTAGACCTAGCATATGAATGTGATTTGAGCACAACACCTCATAAAATTTAGAGGCTTCTAGATGATATTATGAACACTTTGAATTTCCATTGTAGCCTTTGTACTACAGGTCGTCCCGCCAGAAAATGTATTCCGTGCATCCCCTCTTGATTACATTTTTCATCCGGTTCAGGAGATCCTACTATGCGAATCATCCCAACTCCACAACACCGTACAAAACAGAATAAAACATACATCCTCTTCATGTGTACATGGTTTACTATATCCAACTACCGTGGCATGAAGTAATTGAAAAGAGTTAAAAAGAACTCGCATATGACGTTGTACATTTTTGTTCTACAACACTAGTTGCACAATAGTTACGAATTGCTTTTTCTTATACTCGGGGGTTGGATGGTACTGAACATGTACGAGTACATGTGAGTGCACAATAGTGGTATTAGTTTGAACATTGCAAAGTTTGTATACATAAAATAAACACATAATTCAGAACTGAAAATATTCACGTATTTATACACCAATGACATTTAAATAGGTAAAACATTTGTATACAAATGTATTTAAACATATAACCTCTCGTATAGAAGGGGATTTTTAGAAGGGGATTCAGGAACATAATGTACAATGCACCCTTCAAAACGATACACCATTGTCATCACTAAGAACAATGCCCTCTCAGACATTCTTGCACAATTTCAAGGTCAAAAACATCATATTAAATGCGCAACGTAAAAAGGAAAATAATGTTCTCAAGAGTCGGAATCAAACAAGAGTATATATTTCAGAACTTCATGTCTTGTACACACTGGTCCCAACGTTGGAATGCACAAAGATTGCATCGCCTGTACATCCCATATCAGATTGTATTTTAGATGTTACTCACTGTCGGAAAAGCTCGCTTCTTCCGGGGCATTTGGAGTTGCTTGAATGCTATATGCTATTCTAGCCAACGCTTCTAGTATATGCCGTTTTGGAATAGTAATGGCAACACCACGATTTCCTCCTCTTGGCTTTTATGATGTTAACACAGAAGTTGTGTTGGTCATTTGCTCTTCGTACTCTACGTCTTCCTTCCATTTAAAGTTTGGCAATGTGTTCCAATTCTCATATGGTGTGCGTTCTATCCTTCGTCGTACACAAGGCTTATACCATTGTACTTTTATTTTTCTTTTGGTTGATATCGCCATACGTTAGTATTGGATCTGAACGTGCTTCACCGAGCCAAATGGGTGCATTGCTATCGGTTGCACAACGTACTAATACAAAATACCCTGCATGACAATCTCGACCTACCCGAAACGACTGTCTAGGACGTAAACTTCGGGTCCTATGTAATGCTCGTCCTCGGCGAACTCGTCACGTAGTGCACCGTCAACATCATACAGTGTCTGAACATCAAACGATTGTCTGGTTTGAGGCCAAAATCCCATGCACAAGATGTCCAGTGCTTCCATCTCGCTTTGCTCCAGCGCCTCCTTTACTCCACTCCAGTATTGCACAATGGAAGAATTGTGGTGGGCAAATCCTCCCGTGGCATCTACTTCACCCACAACCTTCCAATGTTGTATAAAGCCTTTGATGCCTTTCACTATTTCAGCTTGCCCTTTCATTGGGCGCGGCAACAAAGCACGTGGAGTGCCACTAGGCAATTTTGGCTTCCTTTCTTCATCCTCTTTCCATAGCTTAATGCCTTGCTCTGGACGCCATTGCAGATCAGTGCATCGCAATTTATACTGCATCAGAGGCCATCCTGTAGCATCCCTGTAAAATAGAAATTGGCGCCCTTTCGAATGGCCAATAAGGTAGTCGTCGCTTATAAATCCAATGATAAAAGACTTGAAGTCAGGTACCTCTTCAATCAATCCGGGAATGAACGGTTCGTCATCCAAATCCATGTACAATTTCATCAACAAGGGAATTCTTGGATAATCCTTGTCTCGCAACTTCATGCTCCAACGGCCAAATGACGCATCAACATCGTCATGGGTGTGGCCAACAACAATAAACGACACTTGAATTTCTTCAATAATACCCTTCGCAACTAGAAGCGACCAATAACATTTTATGTGCAGGCTTTTATTGTCTTTCCAACAGTTATCTAACTGGACATGCAATATTGGAGGCAATTTCATAAACGTGGTCCCTTCTTCGCCGAATTTGCAAGGTATGGAGCTGATGCATTGCTCCGACCCTACAAGAATAGCCTCATATAGTTCCGTTGTCCCTGCTCCCAAAAACAAATTGCTTGGATTTATGCACTTCGAAGGGTTTTCAAGGTCTCTTAGCAACTTTGCAATGGAACTAATGGTCTGATTGCTGTCAGCGAGATATAAGTCTAACGAGTAGTGTGCGTACTTTCTATCCCCATGTCCATGAGCCAACATCCCTGTAACTGAAACTGGAAGCTTCATAAGTCCATCCACAGCCTTGTTCTTTGCTGCAAAGCAAGATGAAGCTGTTTTGGAATGATCAACTTTGTCATGCATAATACAAAGTACTTGCGATGGTCGATGGCATGCTAACGCCCTACTCAAGTAACAGTGCGCGCGCGAAGCCTCTTGCTCACGTAGGTGTGCTTCAAGCATTTGGGTTGTGTGGTTATATCCTGGGGATCCATATGCATGAACATTCCGCATTTTTGTTAGTTGATCACAACGAGAGCACCGAGCAAAACTATCTCCTCTGCGCTTGATTTGGTACTCTGAAAAGTGTTCTTTCCTCAGCTTACTGCATAATGACTGTGATATAACTCTCTTTCCACATTCTTTTTGCACCTGCACAATATATGGTATTGTTCAATACACCTACTGTGTACATCAACCAACCAAACACATATTCAGCTTCCAAAGTCAGCGCAAAGTTTCTTAACTGTTCCTACCTTGTTCACTTCCTCGAGAATATGCTTCCACTTTGTACCATTTGGAAGTACTTTCTCAACCACCTATTTTCCTTTCATTATGCCGCTTGTTTTTGTGTGTGTTCTGTGCGGCATTGCATCTGCCGTTGACGACAATATCATGGACATTGTCTGTGTGGCCTGTGCAGTGCTACTTGAAATCTTCTTCTTTCCGAGGATTCCATGATGTTGAGGTCGTCGACCAGTGGCAGCATAGTCACGATATCGATAAAAATCAGTCTTTGATACGCCATAAATCAAACGTTATGCATGCATACATATTGTCTTCCCTTCCACAACACACACTCTTTTAGATGTGTTTGGTATGGAGTGAAAGTTTCTATGCACAGAAAGTTGCATACTATCTTTTGACTTCGAGTCAGAGTGATGCATTTCATAACGCAAGGTCTCCACCATTGAGCGGTTGAATTGACTCAAGCATTGCCGCTTGCAACAAGCAATTTGTAATGTCTCACGAATTGATTGTTTCTATACGAGACTGTCTTTTTGCGACATTTCATGGGGTTGTGCGTGTCACAATGATGAATATTGACGACTTCCCCTGCGATCACCCAATTTGGCTGCTTTCATTTTAATATCTTCGTTGAATTTGCGTTCATGGTTGTAAAGACTGACTCCTTTGAATAGTATGAACTTTGTAGACCACCTGCGAAGGGTGCGAGTTTCAAATGAGGCACCTGCTTGTAATACTTCGCAAACCACCACCCCACAAACTCCTGTCCTAAAGATGATCTACCATCAATAGACTGCCAGGGTTTTGCAAACTCCTCATACGCTGTAGCCACACACACTCCACTAGCTGTACTTCCTTCTTACACCAATCATCTCTACAAATACCTTTGCAGCTGGGGATTGGCATATCTTCATCCGGAATGTGATAAACCTCATCTGCATCTCCTACGTCAAGAGAACTCCCTGTAAAGCACAACGTGTATTGATCATAGCTGCATTCATATATGTTGTGTATGCAGAGTAGAGGATACTTTAGTGCTGAACCTATACAAGGATAGACAGTGCCCATCTAAAAGAACTCAAGCCCTCCAACAATTCTGCTGCCACATTGAAAAGAGCTAAATACAAATTGAAGATCCACACTTAGTTCAACAGTCTTACCACATCAGTGTAATCAAAATCACTATCCATCATTGCTCAACTTCGACGACGTGCCTGCACAACACGGCCAAAGAAACCGTTGATCATACATTAGTACCAACGTACTTAATTAGTGAAGAAGGTAGTAATCCCCACATTAGATTTGAGGATTGCCTAGAAACACTATCCAGTAGTCAATTGACCACTGTTTGATTAGTGACACACCGATTAGTTCACTAACAATATGAAGGGCCTTTGATGCCTGGTTTTAGAAACCCCTGACATGTCCACCGGGAGATTGGAGATTGCATTTCGTCGTGTGCCTGTTCTGCGCTATCAACATTATCTGTTTCCTTGGACAGAATCCTACGTGAGACGCTACCAATTCTCGTTCCTGCGTGAGACGCTACCAATTCTAATTCCTCAACGTCAGACGCTACCAATATCAGTAGGAAGTGTTCGACCTGTAGTCAGTTGCCCACTGGAACATTGACATACATTATTGTGTGCATCATCACCATAGACAACGACTGTCCACAGATTAATGCCAAAGGTTCGGGAAGTTACTACTGACAAAGGATTTCATTGAAGAGGTTCTTATAAACAGCCAACGTGGTCTCCAGCGCTATGGTCCACATCCTCAAAAAATGCAACCGGACAACTCATAACATTCTGGGCTACTTCCAACTACTCATGTACCGCCTGGTTTTTTTATCCTCGGCCCGAAAACACATACACATTGTAAGATTATGAAGCTACCATACCCAAACTCAGGAGACACTCAAAGTCTCCTAGGATGGTCATCGAAACTCTATGCAGTGTCGTCCGGCTCTGTTGATGATACCAATTTTTGCACTGCCAGTAGTCAACTGACCGCTGGCTGCATTGCCCTCGGGATACCCTAACACTACGAATTACCATGTACTCGTACAAGTTCTGTATAGCGTATGTACTCACCACCGTAATTATTTCAACTATATACGGTAATTAAAATATCACAACAAATTCCAATTTCTTTCAGCAGTATAAAGATTGAGTATTAAGCGTAAAGAAATGTACGACTCACAAAAAATAAGTTGAGGCCGATGGTCAGCAGCTTATCCGTGTCCATCTCAGTGCACAATCAATGGATGTTTCCATGAAATGCACCAATCCTAACTCCGCCAAAAAACAAACTCGAGCTTCCGATGGCTACACAGACCAGGACCCACCTTTCCTCGATGGGTGGGGTCAGGTAACTTAGGTTAGGGTTTATCAACCTTTTGGCTTTGGTGGGGGGGGGACATTTGGAAATTCCACAATTTTGCTATCACTCCCTTGCAACTTTATTTATTTACATTATAGTTTACTATTGCCATACTAATATTTTTAAATTAGTTTTGCAAGGGTTTCTTTTGAAATTCAATTAAAAATCCAAAATTATTTGATTCTAATTATTATGGAAAATCATGTTTAAGGCCTCACTTTTTGAACTAAGTTTGAAACGTCACATAAACCACTTTTGTACTTTAGCGCGTCAAAGGGTTAATTCGGTGTTACAGTTCAGTTATGGGTGAATTGTTCGACTGTTGAAATTAGAGAATATTAGACGTTGTATGAAGATTTCACACCATCAAGAAATTTGAAAAATTGAGTGCTCTAAATACAAAGGGTTTCTGAAGGGTGGTCATTTGACATGCGTTTAATAATTTCTTCCCTTTCATTTTTAATCTACGTGTAACCATAACAGTTATTTACCTTAAATATAATTTTTCCTATTCCAATTGTCAAAAATATATTTATACAAAACTTTCAATATGATTGGAAGATATTTTAAACATTAGTTACGCGTGATGTTTACTATACAGTAAAATGCTTAGACATTGCCTTTGTAAAATGCCTAAATATAAGAATTTTTTTGAAAGCCACCTTCTGTTTTAATAAAATACTGTGAATTTTGCTATATCGTACTTTTATTTGTGCACCTCAAATAGTTTAAAGAGCATGAAAAAGCTTGGTTGATCATCATTATTAAGCATGTAAGAACTTTAAACTTATAAAAAATGTATTTGGCCGTTAAGAAAGACGGCTCACCTAGTTTTCCATGAAATTGAAGACCATCAAGCTCTTACACACCTAATAATAAATTGAGTTTACATACATCTTCTAACTGTTACATGTATTATAAAATGCAAATAAGAGGGATCTTTTGAACTTAATGCATGAATAAAAGTTGTACGTACATCGTGAGTTGTTGATCATATGTGTTGTATATGTAAGTATTGAACATCTTACTAATTGCCCATCCATGCAAGTGAGTTCTTTGAAAACCTAAACCCGTATACCCGGTACACTAATCCAAATTTAATCCATAGTTTCTAATCCAACATGTGGTTTTTGTATTGTGATTTGTTTACTGAATTGTTTATGGAAAATTAGCTCCATGTATGTGAGTCCACGATCAAAAAAGAAACATTACAACCGCTAATTGCCGTATTTGTTTTCCACACTGTATGGCACAATTTGTGAATTCTAACATGGCAACTTTGGCTGCTCATGCTCATGGATGTCAAACTTCAAACCGTTTAGTACCGAGGGCTCTATAGCTGGATGCACTGGTCTTTACTACCTTTTTCCAGCACGACGTACACTACAAGATATAGAATGTATTAAAATAGAAGGTAACTATATAAGACGTGTGTATGAATTGTATAATGCACATCGAAACATGCAAATCAATCAAAGGGTGTGGAACTTGAAATTTAAAAGGATTTTGGTTACATTTTTTCGGGAATTTTATAATTGAAAGTAACTTGGCTCTACACAAAGTATAGAGTGTATAAATTTGGTAAATTTCCATCTAATTTATAGAGTTCAGGTTCAAAATTTGTTTAAAACTCCTCATTGATACGTTTTATACCTACATTTGAATTAAAATCTAATCTATATATACATTCTTGGACGCTGTCATAACATTGTCAATTCCAATGTTCAAATTGAACAACTCTTTCAACAAAGCCAACAAAATTAAAAGCATGGGTAATTTTCATCAAACCATATTGAGGGAAAATCAACAAGGGAATGTTCTTTGGATGGACTTTTTTGAAAAAAAATGACATCGATACATGTATCTGAACACTCCACTCACGCACCCGCAGTATTTGAGGGTTTAGGGAATTAATTGAGGGAATTCATAAAAAAATCATGAACTAGTACTCAGAATAATATTTTGGAATTTATAAACAAAGGCACGTTATGGATTTAGGGTTTTAGGTAATGAAGGTGAACACTCATTTCTACCAGCTCCGAAAATCTAATGATTGAACATGTTGGATTCATGATTTGCCAATTCATTATGACTCTTGTCTCCTAAATCATAAGGGCACTTATTTCATGATGTCGTATTCCATGACGGCTTATTTCATGATGTCTTGTAATTCACGGTGACTCATGATGTTTCATGAGTATATAAGCATATTTATATATTTTTTTTAAAAGTGTCTTTGTGAGATTACGTGAGTATAGAATTAATCCTTATTCTATTAATTTTCATTGACGGGTGTGTTCTTGAGATTACGTAAGTATAGAACCAATCCTTGTTTTTTTTCTATTCAATGCTTTGTTTTTGAGATTGCATAATATAGGATGGTCATTCTTTTTTTATTTTTCTATTGCAGGGTGTGTTTCTGGGATTACATAAGTATAGAACCAATCCTTTTTTTTCTATTCCAGGGTGTGTTTTTTAGATTATGTAAATATAGAACCATTATTATTTTTTCTATTCAAGGGTATGTTCTTGAGATTATGTAAGTATAGAATCAATCGTACATATTAGAGTCACATGAGAAAACCCTGATAAAGTTTCCAAGATTATCAAATACTATCATAACATACTAGAATAATTTGCAGAATGCGAAATAATTTGTAGCATGCGAGAAGTTTGTTTACAACTCCTTATGTATAGATCTCATGACTACACTTGAATAAATTAGATGACAATCTATACAATTAAAGTCTTCTGAATTATAATAAAGTTTGAAAACATTAACCCCTAATCGCCCAACCATGCACATTTTGCATGATGTACGGATTTGAAGTTCATTTTCTCGCCCATCATGCACTTTTTGGAGTGTGGATTTTTTATTGAAACTTTTATGGGACGTTGGCTTCATGCATGTGTGATCCGATTAGAAAAGGGATGATTTGTGACATAAATATTTCATTAAAAAAAAACACAGTTACAGTATTACATTTCAACCCATCACAAAGAATTTCGCTATTAAATTGTCAACATCTTATTTGTGATCAGATTACAAAAGAGTGTTAAATTTTGAGTTAGAAATTGAATACACAGATATTGGTGATAGCACTTGTAGAGCTAACCGTATGGATAGTATCTAAAACTCATAGTGTACAATTTTTATTCATTCATCAATTTGAAAATATTCCTCTTAGTTGCAGTTTATAATGCATCTTTGAAAAACTGCCAGATCTGAAAATGGTGAGAACGTTTGGGGATTAAACATGCAGGAAGCTAACTGCCCGTCTCGTATGAAATTTGTACATTGTCTAGAAATTGTACATAGTCCAGAATTCTGTATCACGAACATCCACCCACTTGAAATATTGGAACCATGCCAGCAGGGTTTAGTATATATGGTTAACAACAATAAAGTAATTTTCAGCAGATCATATTCAGGGAAAATCGAGGTTATTAATTGAGGGATTTAATAAAACAATCATATACTAGGATTTAGAATAATATTTTGGAATTTATATACAAAGGCAAGTTCTAGATTTTTAGTTTTAGATAATGAAGGTGAATACTCATTACCACTGGATTTGAAAATCTAATGAGATCACATGTTGGATCCATGATTTGCCAATTCATTGTGAATCTTGTCTACTAAATCATAAGGGTGGCTTATTTCATGATGTCATATTTCATGACGGCTTCTTGAATGATGTCTTGTATTTCACGATATGTCATGATGTTTTAAAACTATATGAGCATACTTATTTTAATTTGTTCGGTGTCTTTTTTGAGAATACGTAAGTAGAGAATCAATCCTTTTTTATTTGTTCTATTCATGGGTGTGTTTAATATGAGATTACGTAAGTATAGAATCAATCTTTACTGGATTTTATTTTATTCAAGGGTATGTTATTGAGATTGCGGAATTCTAGAATCAATCCTTTTTCTTAATATTTTCATTCATCGGTCTGTTTTTGGGATTACGTAAGATTAGAATCAATTTTTTTTTTTTAAATATTTTATATTCAATGGTGAGTTTTTGAGATTACATAAGTCAAGCGCTCAATTCTTTATTTATTTATTTTTCCTTCTCAAGGTTGTGTTTTTGAGATTACATTTTATCCCCGAAAGAGGAGAGTAGTATTGTCCCAATGTCCCCTGATTGGTGGGCACCGGGTGTTTGACATTACGAACTGATATTTTAATCACACCGACCTTATGGACTTGAAAAATGCTACCCTTCTCAGTATCTTCTCAATATCAGGGTCGGATGAGAAAACGTGGATGAAATTTGTACATCGTCCAAAAATTGTACACTGTCCAGAATTACGTATCATTTTCACTTCTACCAAATTTTTGTATGTAAATTTTTGTGTTTGTTTAATTTAACTTATATTTCTTATTTTCAGTCAAAGCTAATTTAGGATGGCTTTCACTTCTACCTTCCTAATATCAAGGTGGGATGAGAAAGCGTGGATGAAATTTGGATATCGTCCAAAAATTGTACATTATCCAAAATTCAGTATCTTTTTCATCCATAATCTATTGACTCCATCGAGGATTTCTTTTGTCACTTGAAGTATTCTATACCTAAACCCTAAACCCTAAACCCTAGTAAAGTTTTCAAGATTCTCAAATACTATTATAACATACTAGGGTAATTGTTAGAATGCGAAATTCGAAATTGTGAGGGGGTTTACGTGTGAATGGATGATAGTATCATCATGAAGACAAAGGATAGTATCACGATGATAGGCAGATCAGGATGAGATTCACGTAATTATCGTGATATCACGATGATGACATCATGATAGCACATGGTTGTATTAATAGATGACGTTTATGTGCATCAATCATCGATTAACGATTATGTGAATGGATCTAATCAATTTCTTTGGAGAGCTCGGGCAACCCGGGAAATTTTTTGGCCCTGCCCGGCCCTGCCCAGTCCGGCACTGCCCTGCCCGGCCTTGCCCTGCCCGGCTCGACCCTGCCCTGCTCTGCCCTGCGCCGCAATCCGTCGTCTCCCCCGAGCCCGTCGTCCCTTCTTCCTCGTCGTCGTCTTTCGCTCTTTCTCGGCGCGTCGTGAGACTCTGCAGTTTTTCAATTGCCGCGGTTTGAGCGGATTGTTGAAGCTTCTGTTGAAGCGGATTCTGTGGTGTGTCTGTGCTTCCGGTGTAGACGGCGCACTGTGGAAGGGGGTAGGGTTTTCATTGGATGGTGATTCTGCAAGGGTATGCATGTTGTGGAGCGCCCGATTATTTTGTTGAAGTCGATGGAAGGAGCACAGGACCTTTACAGTGGACATTTCAGGTATGATAAGCCATCTTGGACTTCATGTTTGGCCTAAACGTTTGAGAATTGCCGTGTCATTGACGTCGTTCCTCTTCATAGTGGTGCCCGAATGAGGAGGTTTGGGGTTTAGCTCACACTGATTTTTCTCGCTAGTAGAGATATGCTTCCTAGCTGCAATTTTTGGACGTGGTCCAGCTAGGGTTTATGCTATTCGTTGGATGTGGTACAACTAGAGTAGTGACGGGGTTTTTTGTTGCTCCTCTGAGATCAAAAGGTCTGTTTTTAAATCTTCAATACCGGTTTTAGAGCTGCAACGTTTTGGACGAGGTACAGCAAGGGTTTGCGCATTTGTGGACGTGGTCCAAATAGAGTTCACGCCGGGGTTTTTTCGGCTCTGAAATCAAGAGGTATGTTTTTTTTTCTCCAATAACGGCAACAAACGCTTCACTGAGAGATTGAAAGAACTTTTATTAATTTGCTTTACTGAAAAAACATAAGCCATCTAGAAATTGCGTGTAGTGAACTTGCGGTGTGAGCGGATCAGCAGCGTCTGTGGTTGTTCAGTTTGAATGCGTTAATCTTTTACGTATGGCAGTATTTCTTTCCAATTTATATTTGCATGAAATACAAGAGCATGTACACGAAACCGTATAGCTCGAGTATAGCATTGAGTAGAAATGTACGTACAGGAGGGCTAAAATTATGGTGGCCAGTGGTCAATTGACTACTGGAACGGTGATTGAATTACAATAGGAAGCCTCTCGCTGTGAAGCCTTAGCAATCATAATGTAGTTTGACAACCACTCGTTAAATGCAGTAGCCTGTCTCATGAATCCCGCACATTTGGATCTGCAAGTCATGGGAAAAGATACAACAGACTCTGTGGCTCATGTGCCGTATGGTGGAGTGTTTAAGAGATTATTCGATCCCATCGCTGATGTCAACATGCGAGGAGAGACCAATGGAGGAAAGAGATATTGGCCAAAGCGAAATCTCACCACACCTCGCCAATGGTACGTCGAAGTGCAGAAGTAGGCACACCCCGTCAAGTTTGGCCTCAGGGTGGTTGTGAATGCTGCAACCCCTCTACCAACGGACACTGCTTTTACGTGCGTGACCAACCTTCTGGTCACCAATGTCAAGCACTTCCACCCGTACGTGATTCTATGGGTTGCAAACAACTTTGGGATGGTGGCTAATGTGTATTTCACGGAAGGGGATGAATTGTTCCAAGCCAGACCGTTCACAACCTGCCTTACTGAGCATGAGAAAGACCTTAGGGCGAAAGGAGATCAATGCCTTCTAACTCCTAAGGCTATTGCATACTTGAACTCGGAAGACAACCAACAGTTGAGTAGAGTGCTGCTAGCCGTGGTTCGAACTCTGAATAAGTACAACCGTGCGCAAATCCCTACTGAAGGGGTACATGAGAAAACACGCTCCACAAAACGGCCACCGCCCGCTCCAGTGTCATGTAGTCCTGCTCCTAGCCGTGCCAAATCAAACAAGAGTAAACAACTAGTGACAAACAACGAAGTGCAAGAGGCAGAGGCCAAGGTAGTGGACTTAGAGTTACCCGAGCAGCCGAGGGAGTTCAGTTTGGAGGATGAGGAATTCCTCAACGTCGGCGACGATGACCATAGCCCTGAACTAACTCCCCCCGTTGCCGAACTTACCCCCCCCGTCGCCGTACTTACTCCCCCCTGTCGCCAGACTTACTCCCCCCGTCACTGAACTTACTCCCCCCGTCGCCGGTAGTCAATTGACCACTGGCAACGTCGAGGAAGACATAGATGCAAGATCACCTCGACCAGCAAAACGATGGCAAAAGCAGACGTCCACAGTGATGTTCTCCAGTACCCTAGTTCCGAACGATGCAGGAATGATACCAGTCAAGAACACGAAGAAGGAAGGAAACGTTGATATCAGCACCCGGTGAAGACGGCTGAAGGGAAGGACATAGACTACGACGACTGTCGAGAAGAGCTCAAACAATTCAATGACAGAAGTGCGCCAATGTACATCTGGGGGCAAGACTTCACGAGAGAGATTGATGTGGATCAGATGATCAATGCACCAATAGAATTTAAGTACCGCCCGTTCCACGAATAACTTGCCAAGAGTCTGCTGGAGATTTACTTGACTGGGATACACCCGCCCAAGCAAACCTTGACTCTCATGCCCAAGATCAACAAGAAGCCATTCTACTTTGAATATATAAAAAATGGATAGTTTTACATTATCAATGGGCAACATTTTGTGGCGGTTGCAAAGAAACTGTTGGCACTTGAAGAAGTGGATCCCGAGCGCAAGGAGAAGTTCAGGACCTGGCAGTGTGACTTCGTGTGGACCGAGAATAAGATGCTGCTGTCGGAGCTGTCACGGCGCACAAATAACACAAATCAACACAAATAGGATTCGTGAGAGTATCTTCTGCACGTGCAGTTTTGCCGAGATCTGTAGATCGATTATGGGAGACCGGATCCAAAGAACCCCGACAAACCAAGGTCTCAGGAATGGAAGATCTGCAAGGTGCGCGCGCATGGAGTGTACATTTGAATACTGACATTGTGCCGTTTGTTCATCTCAAATTTGCATTCAGATTGCATCTCACTTGAACCAGACAGTGGTCAATTGACTATTGGCACGATGGCGTTTTACAGAATTTTCAAAAGAAAGCAATGGAGCCTTTGAACGCTATGACTTCCTCACATGCCAACAAAACCTCCAAGGAGTACCAAGGTGAGTTCTTGATCATTTGTGGATCAGATGACTTATACAAGGGCATCTACAGCGCATTTCAGTGGTACGAGACAGGCGACTTCGTGAACTCCGACACTAGAAATAAAATGAAGGACGATACCAGGGAGAAGTGGGTTCGAAAACTCACCAAGACATTCGCGTTCAAGTGTCTGCGTGGCTTAGGAACGGACTCACTCCTCGAGCTGGTGCGGAAAATTACCTCTGGCTTGACAGGCGAAGGGGAGCTAGATAAGGAGTCGAATGCAGTTTCCAAAGTGTATTTGGGGAGTACTCGGCCGAGAAGCAAACACTGTTCTAGCTTGAAGGATTGGACGGATAGAAAGAAGGTGAAGAATTCCGTTGTTTGGTGGTTGAATAAGAAGTCACCCAAGAGACTCTGGATCAACAACAACGTCGATCGAGCGGCATGGGTCGAATTCAAACGCAGGCATGGGTTCAACTCAGCACACATGGACGAGCTCATCAGGCGAGCGATAAAAAATTTCTTGTTGAAGTCTTTGAAAGTAAGCGACACTCCTAGAAGACAACACGAGCTCCCCTCAGATGCATTCTTGGCGGAGATGGAGAGAATACTGGAGAAAGAGCACGTCTTGGACTCCAAGATAACTCCCGTACTGAGCAAGGACCAGAAAGACGGGACACTTGGAAGATTTGCGAAGTTTCGATCGGATGCTCTTGGCAAGAGGGATGTTACTAACCTTGAAGCATGGGATGTTGTTAGATCAGAAGACTATCAATTCGATGGAGCCATAATGGATATGCGGGTAATTGACAGATGGCTGGAGCGCGAAGATGTGGGCGTTGATCATAGCTAGGACTCGATTCTCTCTAAGATGCTGCAACGGAGCCGCTATGGCAGGTGGCCACCGCATTGGATGGTCATTTGCCATTGCACGAATGAAAATGAGACGCTGAAGGTGGTGGGTGGTCAATTAAAAGGGTATCGGCATTTGGAGAGCCGATACGTGCCGGCGTCAGCAGACGTATTTCTTCTCACCCCGGATCTTGAAAAAAGGCAACGGTGTCAGCATCTTGTACTTCTAGGATCCCGAGATAGCAAACATAGTGAATTGGAAGAAGGAAATTTGTTCTTTGGAGTCCACAAAGCGGGTGGGATCTGTAAGGGAGGTCGACATGCACGAAGACGAATTTAGGATGGAGGTATACTTGCATTTCATTATGAAGCTTCTACAAATTGACCACGAGGAAGGAAACGTGGTCAGTGACGGTAGTATCGCTGCCCATAAACTATACCGTGATTTGGAAATCCGTCATGATGAGAGTGCCCCTCCGGCAGACATTGAGGAGGAACTGGGAACTGATTCTGTTGCAGCGGGCGATTGCGCAGAGGTGAACTCCGCCCAACAATTAGTGGTTATGCATCGCGTTGGAGCGCTCGAGGCACGCATGGCCCAAGTGCGGATTTCTGAAGCACCTTCATCTGAGGCAGAAGACATGTTGGGGTTCACTCCCTCTCCGGTGCCAGTGGTAAATTGCCCACTGGCAACCACCGAGAAAGTATCCATTCTCCTGAAGAGTTTTCCTTCTACCCACAAGCGCACTGGAGATGGGGACCAACTCATAGTCGCCGTTAATCCCCTCCGACACTCAATGATATCGGCAAATGATGGCGATGCAGGCGTGGCCCAGATGGAAAATCCCAATTCCTCAACAGCCAGTGAGTCAGAAGACACATTGGGGTTCACTCCGTATCTGGTGCCGGTGGTCAATTGCCCACTAGCAACCACTGAGGAAGCTCCCGCTCTCGTGATGCATTTTCCTTCTATAGACGACCGCACTAGAGATGGGGACCGACTCCCAACAGCCGTTAATTCCCTCTATTCCTCGATGGTATCGGGAGGTGAGGACGATGCACGCGTGGCCCCTATAGAAATTCCGAATTCTTCGACGGCCACGAAGTCAGAAGACTTGTTGGGTTTCATTCCCTTTTCGGTGCCAGTGGTCAACTGCCCAGTGGCAAGCAGTGAGGAAGCTCCCGTTCCCAAAAACACTCGTGCCATTGTTGACAAGCGCGCTGAACAAATCCACAAATTGCTAGTTGCCGTTGATTCCGTGCAGTCCTCGATAGTATCGCAAGGTGTGGACGATACACGTGTGGCCCGTATGCAAAACCCAAATTCGTCAACGGCCGCTAAGTCAGAAGACTTGTTGGGTTTCACTCCCTCTCTGGTGCCAGTGGTCAATTGCCCATTGGTATCCATCGAGGACGACGCTGTCCGCGATGTGGGACTTGTGCTGGCTGTGGTTCCGGGCACAACTTGTGAGGTATATGCTGTGCCTCCACCTGAAGTCCCACCCATTCCTGCTCTAATTACGGTGAAGGAGGAGGTGACGGTCTCCCTGCCGTTTAATAAGGACAATCCCATCGAGATTGACAGCGGATCAGAGGATGATGCGTATAGGGAATCCTTGTTAGATTTTCCATCCGATAAGGAGTCCGACTTGTCTGATGGTCCCAACGACGTTGTGCCAGCAGTCGGTGGAGAGCAGAAGGTTTTTGCACAAAGAGCTTTGAGAATACAACTACAGAAGATCTCAAAGAAGAAGTTGGCTGTGAATCGAGAGGCACAATGGGCGAGCAGGGAGCTGGCAACGCAGAACAAGGTATTGAGAATGGAGTTGGACAGGCTCAAGGAGGAAGCAAGACAGAGGGAAATGAAGTTGCAGGAAGCAATTCGGATGAGTCAGGTTGTGAGTGCGAGTGAGTTTACAGACTCTCCTTCCACGCACATTACCCATCAGACCACCTCGATTGCATCAGCAAGAGAGTTCTCGGACCAGGAGGCGGGCACATATGAAGGTCCGGTAAACAACATTATCCCAGCCACACAGGTATAGATTTCCGTCATTGATTCAAAATATCTGCTGGATGCTCTATGCTAAATTCAAGGAGGTCGTGAGATACTTACCACACTACATGGCAACCGCAAGAATCTGATGTTATAAGGCAGCATGCAGCCATTGAAGCAGCAAGGCAAAACAAGGTTAGCTTTTTGTCGTATTATTGCATTGAAGTTGTTTGTGATTAGTGGATGTGAGCGTCATTTTTGAATGAAATGGTGCCCGGTCTATACTGGAAAATTGAGTTTCTTCGTAGGGCGCATCAAGTTGAAGATTCGGGCACCACAAAGACTTTAGTTGTAGATATATGAGTATTCACTAGGCGCCTTCCACCATAATCTAGTACGCACTATAAATTTATTTTTTTCGTCAGCACAGGTGGAAGGAAGCGCTCTTCAGAAAAATCGATTTATACAAATTACTAGACGACCGCTAGAGGACTTGGTGAACATAAACAATAATTGTAAATGTGTGGCAATACCGAGTTTTGATAACATACCCGGTTTGGAAATTTTCTAGGAGAATAGACCATGTATGGGTGAATACCATCTTCGCAAGGTAAGCGTATTGTGGCAGAGTTCCATCATTAACATATTACGTTGTTCAATTTTTCCCTAAACTATAATGTAATGTAGGAACTTGACATGGATCAAATTTTATGCACTTTGCAGCGTGTTCTTCCAATTTCAGCCGATGGCAAGTTGCATAGACGGTGGAAGCTGAATAAGTGTGCATCTGACACCGAGTCATCATCATGAGTTCACTCGACATGTCTCATGGGATGACTTTTGGATTGTGCATGCAAAGTCGAATAGGGGATTGAAGCAAACTGAAGAATATAGGGAAAAAATTGAAAATAGCGATTGGCAGACAATTATTCTAGAAACAAAAGACATACTCTTCAATTCCTCGTAATTTTTTACTACAAAAGCACCACCCTGTAGAAGTATTAAATTTGTATACGCGTAGGAGATTGGGTGAAGAGTAATAGTTACCCAAACAATTCAAACCCTTAACAAAATATATGATTCATTGGCAATTACATGTCATAGTCCGTTTGCCGTGAACATTGTCACGCGCTAAAATGTAATCTTAAACTATTAATCATTACTTCATGCCATGGTAGTTGGATTATCATGTACACATGAAGAGGATGTATAGTACGTATAATAATAATTCTTTGGGTACTATTAAATACCCTTTGTTCACACGTGATACTCAAAGCATACAAAGAGTGACTTCCCCGAGTTTGCACGGTGTTGTGGTTTTGAGAATTATTAATACTTGGTGTGGTTGTGGAAATGGGGTGACCATGTGAGAAACATAATACACTCCCTAAAATCACCTTTATATGTTGGATCTTAAAACATAATAGTCTTGAATAATTTATGAATGGCCAATACAAGGTAGAGGTGAGTGAGAACGGAAGGTGGTATATAGAATGATTGTATATGAAGTGAAACAAATGGAAAGCGGATCCATAAATAGACATTACGGCAAGAGCCAGAGGTATAACCCATACTTCCTCAATGGAACTCCTTGAAACAAAATTTAAACTACCAAAAATCACCATTAAGCACACATTCAAAGAGAAAAAACATCATCGCAATATAACATGCCTCATCAATTATTTTTCGCTAAAAGAAAATTAGAAGTAACCAACCATTACGAGTAGATTAGTGAATAAAACAAAACTATCAAAGAAAAGGAGGGAAAATAATGGTTAATACCACTATTTATTCCTCTTGTATTTTTTGTGTAGCTCAACATGAACAGTTGTCTCAGGTAGATGGGACACAGCCGGTTGGTTGGTACAAACTTTCCTGCCTATGATAAAATCACTAGCAGCACCAAGCCACGTATATTACAATAAACGCTCAAACGGACCCAACGGGATTCAAACCCGGACCGTACAATTGCAACACGAACGTCCTTCTCCAACCAACCTTGGACCCATGACTTGGCGACCACCAGCAAAACAAACACCAATTTATACCCGCGCTAGTTCTAACTAATGCCGTTTCACTAGTGTGACCGTGAATGCCGTTACATATTGCAATCAAACATTGTCGTGCGTCTAGTCCAAGTGTTACTAAACATAGTACGAATAGAGTATTAATCATTCAAGGAAGGTGCACGACGAAAGAGAGCGACCAAAAGCATCATTCAGCTGTTCAAACATACTTGGATATGGCAACTACAAGGGGTTTAAAAAGTCCCAAGTCTCCGGAATAGTCCCAATTTAACGAATATGCCCTTCACAACTGTAACTTTCATGGGACGATTGTAGTCTACTTTTGATCTAGGAAAGTTACAATTGAGGAAATTTTGTCTACATTCCCATGTGGAAATCCACGTTTTAACTTCCTATGATACCCATTGTCAAGACCTTTAGATTCCTTGTCATCAAGTTGTTTTAGAGAGATGTTGCTGTGCAGTTTTATGATCAGAGTGACTCTTTCATTGAATCTATAGTATATACATGGGTTACCAGAAGGAACTACGGCACATCAAAGAGGTATGTAAGGATTGATAATGTCTGATTAGTTAGTTTTATGTTAGAATGTGAAGAGGTAATGTATGCTAAATTGCTCTAGTGGTGGCCAATCACCTTGTTTGGAATTTCTGTGCATCAGATGTTTACCCCTGTTGTAGAAAAGCATATTGATGGCTGTCATATGTGTATGTACTACAGGATGGTCTCACTGATAGTTGTGTTTATTTGACAAAAGCTCATAAACACTAGGATATCAATCATTGCAAAAACCTTGACATGACGATCTCTACAGGGGACAAAGAAGTGGTGAGTTTGCAAGTCAGCATGAATGTGAATGTACATCTGAAAAGTTGGATGCAATGAAGTTCTTTGGGTCTTTCTAATCTTTCATTTTTCCTCTTTTAAATCTGCCTTTTGAAGCTCAAGTTTATTTTCATTTATGCAAAGAGGGAAGTGTTTGACTATTTACATTTTAACCAAATTGTGAAGATGTCATTCCAAAGCTAGGGGTGACCTGTTGGAAATTAAAAATGTGTAATGTATTTCAATTGGCATTCATATCCAGGAACAAAGAGTACTCTAGATTGGAATTTTTAGTGTTTTTAGATAATGATCAATGCTTGTGTGTATTATTTTCAGGTTGAATTTTAAGGAAAGCATGGGTGGTACTTTGACTTCCAATGGAGGACTCGTCAACTTCCACTGCAGTAGGCGGTTAGGCAAAACCTTGTACAATGTGTGTAGCGTGCGGATATGTCAACTCAGCTTTGCATGTTCCAATTAATTCAGTATGATGTTGTGGCTTTGTTGTCAGGCATTTATTACAATGGCTTCATCGATCAAGTTGGTTGTATCACTAATATCAAGTTCACCCCTATCGTAGGTTGCAGCTCAGTCCTTGCATCAATAAGGCCAACCCTCCTTCAAAAAGACTTCCTTCATCATGGTCTTCATCAAGAGCAATGCAATGTTTATTACGTCGATTCTGGATCGTCAAGCAAACACAATACCTTGGACTCATACTCAGCGATCACGTTAGTGACGACCCATGTGATGACCCTGAGTGCAAGCTGCATAAGTCGTAGTGTGTATGCAATGTACCATTAATGTGTGTAGAGTATGTGTAATCTAGCAGACGCGAGCAATTTTGATGTTTACTTTGGGCCCATGTTCTGTTGAGTATGTGTCGCATTGCAGTGCTCAAAAGTGTGTCCAGATTTAGGTTTTCAAACACCATGAAATGTTGTAATTGCAGGAAGTGCACATTTTTTTTTATTCTTGGCAGAAACTAAAGGGGAAATTCTGAGGTGCTTACATGTTTTTGTTGTGAGATCCTTCCTATGTGAACAATATCAGTCTATAAAGAGGCCCGACAATTACCCTGGCAAAGCCGCAATCTAGTGACATTCTAACGGGTGAAGTACCTTGTTGCATGGGCTCCTCTGATTTGCTCCTTGACCTTATTGTCATAGTCTCTAGTATCACATTTTGCTTGGCTACCTATACTTCCGGTCCACTTTGACCTGGCGATTGGTGCAGACACGTCGCATCAACATGTATGCATTTTTTCAACGGAGGAGACTGACGGTGTTTTATTTCTTCTCCAGCTTTACACAATACAGATTTCGCATACTTGGGGCCCATCATCCATTGGCATTCACGAATTTCTTGCTAGAGCACAGATCTTTCAAATCTACTATCGATTGTGAAATTGTATGGCGCAATTGCAAATGTTCACTATGTAAAGAATCCACCTCAAAAAGATGTGTCAGTGGGTATACAAAAAAGTGATTGTACATCGGGTACCTTTAGAATACCCAGGATTAACTTTTGTAAGCCATTCAGAGAACATCCTAAAGGGGTTAAGGGTAGAGGAAAGGAATGGAAGTGCCAACCCATTCCAATGTTCATGATCCTACTAACTCTCAAGGTGTACTTCCACGTGACAGTCTCTCATTACACTACTATTTATTTTTTATTTTTAAAAATGATTTTAATTTTTGATTTTTTATATAGCATATTTTATTTTTAAAATTGAAATTTTTGTTTAAAATAATATTTTTTATTTAAAATAATGATTTTCAGTTTAAAATAATAATATTTTATATGATAAATTAATTTTTAATTTTTTAAAAAATATTATTTTTAAATTTTCTAATGAGTTTGAAAAATGGGGTAGTCTTCTGCCCCCTGCAATTCATCCCATTTTCATCACGCTATGCATCTTGTTGCCCCCCCCTAAAATTCAAGTATGTCTCTAATGTCGCGCTGCCCTTTCTCTCGAGAATAGACACATTTCTCCTCATAAATTTCACATACAGTGTCCGAATTCAAAATTAAAAATAAAATAAAAAATCCAATTTCGAGGCACATTGGGGAATCTACTATTAAATTTCCTTCAAAATTTGATTAAAAATGTGTTCACCAGAACGTACCTGTTTCTCTAAATGTCCTAGTTAGGACACTTGGTCCTTTAGGAATAACTTGTGTTTTTTTTGTAGGTTGAGTTTGTTTTGCAAGTAAAGTGCATACAAGAAGTAATGTTTGGAGAATTTTCTGTAGTCTTGGTCACAAATAGATAGGAACTCTTGACCTCTTTCAAGGCTGGCGTGAATAAATTGCTTATTTGTTATGACAATGAGCTAGTGCCCACTGGACAAAGGGCCATTGGTGCAAGACTACTCTCCTCTTTTGAGATTAGATACTTTAGTGACTAGTACCAAGTACTAGTAACAATAGTAACAATGAGTGATTAAATCCTAAAAGGGTATAAATTGGTATTTGTTTTGTTAGTGGTTGCCAAGTCATGGTTCCTAGGTTGGTTGGTGAAGGGCATTTGTATCACAATTATACGGTCCGGGTTCAATTCCCGTTGAGTCCATCTGAGCACTAATGTGATACACATGACTTAATGCCACTAGTGAGTTATCATAAGTTGGAAAGTTGTACTAACCACCCGGTCCCGTCCCACCTTCTTGAGACAAGTGATTATGTTCGGGTTTGATCAAATAATTTCAATAAGTAGTGGTCTTAATCACTACCCTTCCTTCCTACCCCCCTCTTCCCCCTCCTCCCCCCCCTTTTTTTTTCCTCCTCCCGGTTATTCTATTGGTAGAGGCTGGTTATTTTCTATTTTTCTTTTATGTAGAATAATTGGTCTGGCATGTTGTATAGCAATGGTGTTTATTTCTTTGAATGTGCATTTAATGAAGGTTTCAAATAGTTTATATTTTTTTTCAAGGAGTTTCATTGAGGGAGCATGCGTTATACCTCTAGCTTCTACCGTGATGACTATAAGTGGTTCTGCTTCCCAACCTAGATTAATAATGTAGTAAATAAGTTGCTGGTATTTTTGGATTTTGTTTTCAATTGTTTCTTGTGGGAATCTATCGTTGCAATATGTAAATTCAAGAAATTATATTGTGAGGTCGTCTATTTGGTTAAGTTGTAGGTCTTTTTTGTATGGGAGTCCTTTTACGCATAGAATGTCTGGTTTAAATCTAGCGTTGCAGTAGCATCCTTGGTGTTTACAGGTATATGGTAGAAGCCATCGGAATATTGTGTTTTTTTGGGGGTTGTTATTGAATGTTCCTATGTTCATGAGGGTGTAGCATCTAGATTTTTGTATTGAGAGGATTTTCTTGATTCCCGATTCCCGTGGACACTGATTTATTATGTCTTTTAACTCTAATGAGGTGGATAAGATGGTGGTTACACTTTAGGAGGACATGTCCTTGGTCACACTTAGAAATGGACCAAAAATTACTTAGGAATCCAAGATACGTTCAAATATTTATTTAGACTTTATCGTTATTTGCAAGTTGTCACATAATATTTGGAAGTGATCTCTCCGAGATCAGAGCCCTTGTGTTTGAATTGCAAATCAAGCATATTGGAACCACAAGTGCAATATTGAGAGTCGTGATTTTTTTTGCAACAATTAGCACTACAAAATCATGTGTAATCTCCAAATCTGCATTCTTTGAACTTTTAAAGTAGCCCTCGGGAAGTGCACTTAAAGTCAAAACTAGGAATCACGTACTTTTGACCCTCCTATGTATGTACTAAAAAATCATCTGAAAATTGTTAAAAAAAATGCAGTTGTTGAACACAATCTAAAGTTCTTGTTGTATAAATTTCAAAAAAATAATTACTTGTAAATATTTTTAAATTTATTTTTGAAGCAAAAAACAACACATTTTAGTGTAAACTTCTATCATTTATTTTTATAAGATTTAAAAAAAAATTGGGTCTGAAATTTATACCAAATGATAGATATATACGTAATGATTTAGTGCCTAAAAATTTGTGTTTAAAAAACTATTTAAAGGCCAAGTGTTGTAGGGGGTATGCTATTAAAATGCACTCACGTGTATTCCTAATCCTAACTTTAAATGCACTCCCCGAGAAGTAGCCAAAATCATACCTAAAGATTTTAGGATGTAGCCACTTAGCTTTCTTTTCTGTTGTTTTTTTGTCATATTGTGCATCACTTGTGTGAATTGTGTCACCACACTGAATTTCAAAATCAAAATTTTTTACTCCAATACATATCTCATATTTTCCTTCCAGCCCTCCCAAAATAGAGAATGTGACCACCTGCATGCACTGTAAGAATGAATAAAGTAGCCATTCTCACATCACATCCCAAATAAAAATCACCTAGCCTACTTACTGTCCAAAACCAAAATAAGAGGCATGGTGAACCCTTTAGTGCTCAAGCAACTACATTGTGGTCTCAACTGTGTTAGAAACACGAATAAGGTAGAGCCATCCATAACCAATCAAATAAGCTTACTGGAGTATTTTATGGAGTAGTATAACTTCAAGCAAAATTTTGCATTGAAAAAAAAAAGAAATCACGCGGATTGGAAATTTTTGGATAATTTTATTTCCCATATTGGAATTACTACAAATTTTTGAAGTCAAAAGTTGGTCGTAATCCATAACTAATATATAGAGTGATCTATAAATGCTCACTGTGGGAGTAGTTTCTAATCATCTTGCAAGTCAAAATTGTCAATATAAAACATCACAATTCCGGAACCACAAATAGTTAACTAGAAACCAACAGCTCATGTTCTAAAAATCATCACTCACATTCAGTCAAACCACGTTCATCCAAAGTGGTTTCTACCAATGTGCATATCGTGCCACCAAAAGGCCAAACGCTAGAACCGAGAGCGAAGCTCCTGTATCGCCAAGCCAGCCCCTCCACAACGTCGCCCCTGTTCCCGCCAACTTCCTGCGCTCTCTCGCAATGGCTCTTGCAATTCTCTTCGAGCTCTTATTAGTTAATTCCCGATAAATTTTCTGTAATTCTTTCAATTCTCTCAATTCTCTTTGAGCTCTTGTAACTCTCTCAATTCTCTTTGAGCTCTTGTAATTCTCTCAATTCTCTTTGAGCTCTTGTAATTTCGGATTAATTTTCTGTCGAGAGGCCATTTTCATGTTCTGCAACGTTTTTAGGCTCTCCAGCTGTAACTCGATTGCATTCCTTGTTACAGCTTGTGCCCCTCTTGACATTCTCAAAAATTAGGGTTTCATTTTCTACTGATTGATAGATCTGCTCGGAAATTCCGGATTTCTTTCTTTCTGGAGAATGCACTGTGAAGAGTAGTTTGAGAGGGGTATTTTGCAACGTTTCTAAGCTCTCTAGCTGTATTGGATTGTATTCCTCGTACGGAGCTTTGGCTATGGCGAAGCAATGGAAATAGAGAGGTCTGCTATTAGTTTTAGTTTCGGAACAGAGTGAGGAGACATTAGTGCACAGGATTGGAACGAGCGTTTGCTATGGGCTGTGCAGTTTCTTCTCCTGGTGCATATCTCAACCTTTGTTTCATGGATCGACCCGGTTTTTGGGCATTTTTTTCCCCTAGTTTTGTCCTATTTTTTATACTTCAAACGTGCTTCCTATCCACTTCAAATGGGGTGGACAATGAGAGCGACAAAGAAACTACATAACACTATCAAAGATAGACCATTTTTTATTACTGAGACGGTTTAAAAAAAAAAACGTTAACACGCCAAAAACTATAGGGAGTATGTAGGAGTGCTTCATTGGGAGATCCATAAAAGCTCAGAAGAGATCACCTTAGATCCTACAAGAGATCAAAATTTCCTCACTCAATTAGAGTTTTCCAGTACTTTAATTAAAAAGTTTTCAATCAGGTTTGGAACTTGAAATTTGTTGAAACGTTTTGAATTAAAAAGATAACTTCTATGAGAGCACTAATGACAACCCCAATTTCCATTCCATGATGAGTGACAGTAGACATTAGAAAAGTGATACTACACCTAACTTCTTTGTTGAATGAAGGCCAACAAAGCGTATTTGAGTAGCAGTCGGTAACAGGTTTTAGTAATGAGCATTTTTCTTTTGCTGTTTTGCTGTATGAAGTTTTTTTTTTCCCGACTCGGCACATACCGCGCGGCCTCTGTATATCACGGGCGAGAGCTGTGCCAGCAAGTATATCCCTACTTTAGGGTAACAACGCCCTGCAACTGAGGTTGAAGACTGAGCCTCCTCTCTTTGCGCTTCAGGATGTGACCATTGGCAATAGCCTCGTTCATCCTGTTGTACAAGTTCAGATGTATGGATCCACTGCCTTTTATATGGGCCTCATCGATCAAGCGCAGTAGCAATTGCTCGACAACCTTGCCAAATAGGTACACCCTTTTTTACTTGAGACAGTTTTATCATTCTTTTTCCTGTTACTGTTAGAACCATCCTTGTGTTTTTCACTTTGAAACTAGTGTATTTGGAGTACACTCTATTCTAATAGACTAATTGTTACTCCCTCTGTCTGGAAATAACTGTCTTAGTTTCTGCCGTCTCAATACTCCAAAACAGGTCTATGTTTAATAGTAGTTTGTAGTTATTTTGTCACTCTCCGTTTGAAGTGGACAAGGTCACGTTTGAAGTATAGAATATAGGATAAATATTGGGAAAAGAAAAATGCCAAAAACTAGACAATTATTTTTGGACAGAGGAAGTACTAGAGTATGAAACTCAAAACTTTAATCAAATTTTTGTTCAGTTTCAGGCTCTCTGAGGATGCTGAAATACGGGTCCAATTGATCAGCATTGATCCAAGTATGGGGCGTCAGGTACTTCTTCAAATCCCATTCATATTCTTTTCACCCTACATTCCATACCCATAAAACCCAATGCTTGATATTCAAGATATCCTGTTTATTTCATTTCCCTTATTGACGCACTGATTTTCATTTCCTTATTGTAGGCGAAAGATTCTATTTCAGTTGATGAAACGCTGATGTTAATTGACTGCAAGTAAGGATCACATAAACCTTTTCATGCTCAGAAAACTAGTAATTGAAAAGATTCAGTCAAATCCATAGTATATTTTGTAGGATGGTTTGACCAAGGGTTCTTGGTTTGATAATGATATCAATAAATTAGATTAGGTCAAATTTTATATCATCGAATCAGATAAAAACATAGATTGTGTGGGTTAAACATCATTGATTGTATGGGTTATTACTGGTTCGTCACCCGATTTCGCTAATGTGATGATGTTTCTATGCTTGGATTGGATACAGTTCAAACAAAGAAGATATGTTGGACCAACAAATTGATCAAGAAAGCAATGAAACACGGGATTTTTTAATCTTGCTACTGGATTTCTATCTATTCTCCCTTGCATTCCACTTTTCTAGATAATTTCTCCTGTTTGGACACGGACGACACTTCTATATGAGCGTAGAGCGGATAGCGGAGAACAGAGAGCGCAAATTTGGAGAGCGTAGAGAGGGCAGAAATTAAAAATAGTAATATTTTTACTATTTTTTAAATTTTTGAAAGATTCGAATATTCCAAAGAATATTCGAGATTCTTGTTAATAATAGTATTTTTTGACCTATTACCGTGGAAATGAGGGTCACAAAAAACCACTTTTTTTTTGTACACTTTTGATTGATTTTATTTATTTAAAATAGACACAAAAATAGAGAATTGAGAAATAAAGGTTAAGTATAAAATCAAAGCAAATGAAGAAGTCAAGAAAGGTTTCAATGAGTGAACAAGATTGATGCTATTGAAGACTAAGTGAATAAAAGAACAAGGCACAAGAAACAAAGCACGTAGTTGTGGCATTCTTATCTTATCAATTTTGTCTTTGGTCTAGATACTTGTTGATTTGATTCTTACAACTTCGACTATAGCAATAATTCATTGTAGTCAACGAAGTTGTCGGGACTCAATATATAAGGATGTCCCTAAACTCAAACACAACAAGAACGTAGACGAGTAGTGTACGATGAAAAAGGAGAGATACATGTTTGACGGCCTAGCACGGAATGAGGAGATAGTAAGTTTAGAAGATCCCCACATTCCATTTAATCCATCGCCAAAACCAAGGAGGAATGAAAAAAGTGCTACAGAACAATATCGTTATGAGTATGTGATGACACCTTTCTCACAGTCCACGTAAGCTTGGAAGTGGAGGATGGAGGAGGAAGAGCGGCAACGATATGCGGACAAATTGAAGAGGGAAGATGTGGTGGAAAGAGAAGAAGATGCGGTGGAGGAAAGAGAAGAGGTCCACGAAGGATGAGAACACGGTTGACAAGGAAGAGGAGGTCAATGAGGCAATGGATTCTTCAAAGCCGTTGTCATTTTGTGAGAGCATGCGAGGGTTATCACCACATCTTTTGCCGTTGAGAGAACAGATGAAGGACCAAATCATTAGCTATATAGATTTACTTCAATCCAATCCAGTAAGCTCGCCTAGATCGAATGAGGAACATGCAGCAAGGGCTTCAAGGAGCTGAGCACGTCGAAGGCGTAGTTAAAAAGTGAGAAGTCTAGAGTTGAACGGTGTGAAAGACATGCTAAAATTATTGTATTGCGATGATTATACGAGGATAAAGATCATTGAATATGGTTTGTACTTTTCGTAAACTGGAGAAGTACATATTTGTATTTCCTTGAATGATAGAGCAAATACACATGCGGTCAACAAACAACCACGTTCATTAGGGACAAAGTATTCCTAAGCAGGGTGCAAGTCTAGGTGGTAGAATGTGTCAAGAAGCTACTTTTGAAGATGAGCTTGACCTTCTTGAAACTAAATGTCGGGACGTGTATGAACATGTTAACTTTGGGATCAAAGTTAGAAACCTTGACAAATATGTAGTAGAGGTGCTTACAATTCAGATAGGAATTGCGTCTGCTTCCAAACTTGATAATCATATCTATGGAGGCCGCCCAAGTACACTCCGCGTGAGAGCTCACCGTCACTTTGTAAACGGCATCCATAAGAGGAGGATTGGGCTGCAACAGGATAACACAGCCAAATCTCGGGTGGGGGATCATGGTCAACTTCAAAATAGTTCCGTGCATGGCTCGAGCAGATTCAACATTCTGCCTACAGTGTTTTGTCGAGGGCCCTGTACCAGAGCGTCGAGTAGCCTTGGATTTCCTCGTAAGAAGAATATAGTTGGAGTTGTCGAGATTTCAAACCCTTGACAAGTCGAGTGGGGGAGCAGAGTTCTTGTAGAATCGAGTTTGAGTGATGCATTCCTTAGAGGGGAGTTGGAATCTTGCATTCTCAAGGGTTACGATCTCCGGGCAAGTGAGTTTAGTACCAAGCATGACATGCCATACATGAGGAATTGGGAATTTGCCTAGAGTGTCTGAAAATGGAATGACTCACTTGTGACGGAAGCCCTTCACACAACGCTGGTAGCCAAATGGTAGCTCCTTCTTGTATACTACTGTTCGGTATATCGTACCATTAGGGGAAATGTGGGGTCTCCAAATTAAAGGGCCCTTTAAGGCAGCCCGAGTTAGGTGAACAAGTTGCCCAAACACCCCTCCGTTTATAAAACTATGAATGAAGATCGCTGCCCATTGACAGTTTTAGAAGCCGCAGCGTTGGCAGTGTTAGCAACGTTGATTGGCTCGACTCACAGAACTGCACTACTGGCATCGTCGTGCCACCATTGGTGCCAGCGTTAAAAACGTGCAGGCATACCTCAAATTTTTTGCACGTGCCAAAACCAAGGGCCCTTTGGAGACCCCACTTTTCTCCTAATGCGAGGTAATTGAAGCTACTAAGGAGTGTAAGAGGATTCTATACTAAGTCAAAAGTCTAATACTATAATTTGCAATACCAAACTTGACTCGGTAATAGGAACTTTAAGTAGACTGTGATATCATGAAAACGGAGGGTCGAAAAAAAGATATAATCTGTATTTCAAAAAATGTGCCTTTGCCTATGTGTTTGGCTCTATTGCATTTATACAAAGTACAACTCAAACTGACGTAACTGTAAGATCGGTAAAAAAGGATTCCCTAGATCTATTTTTTGTGGTAACTTGGGAAATTACCGGAGTAGTAAAAAGCCCAGATCGGTAGACTACCGGTAGTTACTAATTTACCGTTAACAAACGCTCGATGTTGTCCGGACAGAAGAAGAACTTTACAGGTTTTTGTTTTTGCATCTTGTAAACCCTAAACTCCAGAGTAGGCTGGGCAAGCAACACTCCAATTGTTCGTGACGAGCCTCACTATGCATTTCTTCTCAGTACTCGTATGCATGGTCCAACAAGACTTCCCAGAATTATAAGGGACACGGGCTATATACCAAACCAAGTCATCAACCTTGGTTTCTTGAACGGTGGTGACTCGACGGAAATCGAGCCCATAAGGTGAAGGCGCTTGAACTACTTACACGTCTAGAGAAGATTCTTCAACAATTGTAGGTAGAATTACGAGATTAGATCTAGAGAGCCTCTTACCGGGACAAAAGCAAGTGAAGTTGACGGTGTCAGGGCGGTGTGTCTCATCATCAGCACCAATGGGGGTATTGGGCCTACGCTTCTGCAATCCAAATACCACGGCGGCTTCGAGGTGTGGATTGCAAGTGCAGAACTCCTCGCCTCCGGGCATGTCTAACAAGACCTTCTGCAACACAACAGGATCACCAGTACGCTCGACAAGTTGTTAGACACTACAAAGTTTCAATTCCTCCTTGCACTAGTAGAAATGATGATAAAAAAAAACCGCAACCAAAATTGGCTGCGGTCTTTTTGACCACCCTGATCTGCAGTCGCTTAGCAACTACAGATTTTTCTTTTTTGATTCACGTTTCTACTTTTAATCATTTAGGGGCGTGTAATATACCATTAGAAAGGTATTTTCAAGACCTTTCCAACGGTATATTACACGCCCTAAAATTCCTTAAATTGCAATCGCAAATCCAAAAAAACAAAACCACGGTGGCCAATCCCACGGATCCGTGGGGTTAGCCACCATGAAGTTAAAACCATGAAGTTTTTTGCAACAAAAAGCCCATAGTGGCCAACTCCACGGATCCTTGGGATTAGCCTATATGGAGTTTTCGGCAATAGCAAAGTCACTCGTCCTATTGATTTGTTCAATTTTATATCATTTTTCAACAATTTTCACAATTTTGCACCATGTTTCATCATTTTCTGTCAAAATCTGGTCTAATTATCACTAGTTGGACTTATGATAAATAGTTAAACTCTTTTTATTACTTGTTGGAGTTAATTCAAGAGTTAATTTACCTTCAGATCTGTAAATTCCTTCAACATTTTTTCACCATTCTCTTTTTAATCATTTGGGAATTTAACATCAAACCTTTTTTTCCTCACATAATTAATGTCTTTAATATATCTTGTTTTATTTCTCCTCTTATATATTTAAGTGATTCTAATTTCACTTTATTACTAGTTTTATTTTACTCTAGTTCATCATTTTCAATCTCCCTTTTCATTAAGCTTTCTAGTATTTAATTTGAGCTTTTCTTGTGCTATTTAAATTTTTTGTTATTTATCTATATGTTACTTTCTTTCTTTTAGTTTTGTAATGTATTTTACTTTTTTTTATTTTTCTCTCAATGAATTTAATTTTGTTATCTTTTTTTTTCCTTTTATCTTACTTTTATCATTTTTTTTTAGGTATTGGGGGCGGGTCATGTATTGGAGGCGGGTATTAGAGACGGGGTGGGAGCGGGTGTCAGGGAAACGGGGGCGAGTGTTGGGGGGACGGGGGCAAGTGTCGGGGGACGGGGGCGGGTATTGGGCATTTGTGCTCGTTTGTGGTACCTTGTTTCTTGCACCAAGGCCAATGCCACGGATCCGTGGGGTTAACTTCAAAATATAAAGTGCAATGATTCTCTATTCACTGCCACCTGAAAAGAAAGAGTGTGGGGAAGTGAATGGGAGAGTTGGTGATTGGCGCTCCTCATCATCTCAATCTTTTAGTCATGGAGTATGTTATTTGGATCGTTATGTTTTTATTTTTATTTATTTTAGTTTTTGACTTTACTCCCGGATGAGTATCTATGAACCAGGTGAAGAATGCTAACCTTGTTTGACTTACAGACAAAGAGGACGTCACTTTGCTCCCACTAAAAATAAATTATATTTGTTGGTTTTTGAATCATTGTCATGTTCTATATGTGTATCATTCACAATGTTTCTGTCACTGCCATCATTGCTCAATCGTTGCTAACACCTTGGTCAGTAACTTCTCTTGTTCGCAAAATAATTCAAACAAGTTGTATTGGATCCTCGCATCCAGTTATCTTTGCTTTGCATCAGGGTTTTTGTTATCCTTGCTTAATTCATTCAAGCTTAGTGCATCATGGTTAGCGTTCCTGTCTTGTCATTGCATAGAACATTCATTCTAGCCATCTCCTCAATAACAGTCATGCGTTTGAGAATGGATCCTTGCACAAATTAGAAAGATTTAAAATAAGAATGCCAAGTTCTAGAGCATGCTTTTTGGCAATGCTCGGCATCAGAGGCTAACCCCATGGATCCGTGGGGTTGGCTTCAATGCCATTTTTGCCTTTTTCAAAAAAAATTGGTCCTTTTTTTTTATCTTTGTGATTTTAATCTAAGATAGAAAATTATAAAAAATGTGCAGAGCATTTTAGGTTTTAGGTTTTAAACAGATTTTAACACTAAAACCTCTTATAGGGTGAGGATAGTTGGAGTTTGATTTCGAGCAATGCTACAATAATGGATACTCAATTGTTGGATTAAAATATATGTAACAAGATACTACGAGAACGAGTTCTAGTATTGCATGGAACGAATATATACTAGGTCTAATTTTAGTGCAAAATTAGGATTTTAGATATGTTGTAATGGAAGCATATTAGGTGGAGTGCATATTATCGCTCACTCTCAAAACTTGTGCACAAGCCACCAATAGAAGTGCACAAGGAGAAAGAACAAGGAATAGTATCTGGACCGGGTGCAGTGGTCACTGCAAAAGGTTTGTGATTTGCTCTGATACCTTGTTTTGGGCATTTCTCGGCACAAATGTCGACCCCACGGGTTGTTCCTACCTTGCTCGCAGTGAAGCGTACTTGGAAGTATGAATCATCTACTATAGAGTCATATCCGCCTCCTGATGCGAGGGAGTACGCGGTTCATGAGGCAAGAAGGCGTTATGCCACTCGCCATAACTAGCGGGTTCGTGAGGCATGAGAACTTGCTCGTGCCCAAGCCAGAGTAACGCCCAGACGGTCTCTTCGCCTTAGTTTACTTTGATCTTTGTGGATGTTGATATCCACGTGCATTTATGCACTTGCACTTAAACCATTTGGTTCATAAGGCATTTGTTTGAATAATCATGGTTTGTTTTGTACTAAATTCTATGTTGGTAGATTTTCTACTTGACTTTCACCTATTGAGGAGCCTGTAGAGTCTGCCAACCTAGATGAGAGCGAGGTCTCTATCCGTATCAAGCAGAAGAAAGACTCCAATGCCGTCATCAACCGCCTTCGGATTTGGCCAGTCGAGAAGTCTTGCCTAGGTATCCTTCTTTTCCGTTTGCGAGCTCTCCCGTTAGTGCGACCTATTACATGCAGGATGTCCAGAAAATTTCACAGTGACTTCCGGATTGATGAGTTCTTTGTCAAGGTAAGAGTCCACACCTTTCAGATTCTTTCATTTTTTTCTCCATTCAAGCATTCCTCTTTCTTGCTTGACAATTGTTTTTTGCTTTCTAGGTTGGAGGCGGTCGCTCTTGTTTGAATACAAGGAGCCCAAGTCCCACTCCAGAATCAAGCTCATCCTTGCAAATGTTTCAAAGAACCTCCCAGTGCCCTCCATCTCTAGCCCCCCCTAGACATTTCTGTGTGGAATCGCCATGGTGAGTTTTACATGGATGATCTCTTCACATTTGCTGAAGATTATCTCCACGACAACGATGTCATTGTGATCATACACGGCGATGACCTCAAGGTGCACAAGGAGCTTTGAAATTGGTGCAAGGGGGCTAAATGGAGTGTGGCAAGAGATTAGTGGGGTGTCAGTATATAACCTTCACCTTACCTTCAATCAAAATTCCAAGATGTTTGTAATTTTTTTCCTCTTCTCCACGTATTTCACTTCAAGTTTCAATCTCCTCTCTTTGTCACTAAGCATGTGGATTTTTTTGGTAGACAAAGTGTTTTTTAACAAGGTGTTTGTAGGCCTTGGCACCTCTCTCACCGTGTAGAAGGCAAAAGTCGGGCTTCTCACTTGAGAAGGATTCCCTCTTTCACAATTTCACGGATGAGGATACCCAACTCCTCAAGGATAGCATAGTGGCATGACGAAGGGCTTAGAAGAAACACAAAGAATTCCTGAGCATCATCATCCACACTCTTACTCAAAGGCACGACATTGTCTTGCATTGGCACACATTCACAGGATTCTCCCTTACCTTCTTTGTATTGTCTTTGTTCTTCATTTCATGCACTTCTCATGGTTTTGTTTTTTTCATTCAATTTTTTTTCATTTAGGTGCTTCAATTAGTGTGTGTCGCGAAGATGAAGCCACATTGTGGCATTGGAGGCGGACACGAAGATCTTTGACGCCATCCTTTGTCCCATGCGGGATCCGGTGCCTCCACCCGAGTCTACTCTGCACCTTGATGACACCAACTCTAAGGAGCATCCTTTGAATCTTGTACAACGCTAGAGGCACCGTAAGTAAGTTAGTCTTTTCACCTTGCACATTAAACATTGTTCATCTTATTCTCTTCTCCTTCCTTGCTAATTTTTTTGCTTTCAATTCTGTTCTTGTATCCAGAGTTCCACGGGGGAGTCCCATCTATATTCTCCATCTGAGCTTGTTTAGAAGCCCTCTGAGGGGATTTGAATTGCTACCGTATGCTACTAAAGCTGCCCATCAACAAGCAATTGCAACTTCTCCACTTCCTTGTTGCATTTTTGACAAGTTTGATAGCGCTATGTACGGACTTTTGGATATAGAGGCTAAGCAGGGCAAGAATAATGAACTTGAGAGGAGTCCAAGCCCTTGAATAGGCCTCTTGATTGTGGAGACTTGAGTTCTTTATGTTTTGGTTTGATTTGGATTTTACATGAGGTTTTTGGTGTTAGTTTTTTTAACATTGTATCTTTGTATAATTTTCACTTTTGTTGGTTTTTCATGATGACGTCAGCCCTAATTTATTTGTAAACCATACAAAAAGTAAAATGCATAGTTTTTCATAACTAATGCCATGGAAAAGTATCAAAAATCCATTACTTTTTTTTGCTAAAAATAACCCAATGTCCTCAAAATTTAGCTTAAATTATCCCAATGTCCATGGCCATAGACATTTTTGTTAACAAAAAAGATTTCTAGAAAAGAAAATCTACGCTCTCCAAACTCTACTCTCTACTCTCCGCTCTCCGCTCTACGCTCACACTACTAAGTTTCCCCTTCGGGTGTGGATAGCTGGGGTCGAATGGGTTGCACGTGGATTGTTGGTGTGTAAGTGAAGTGGTGTGTTGAATTAGGGTATAGAAGGGTTGGCTGTGGTGTCGATGGCAACATAGAGTGTATAGAGGTGACAAATTCTCGGTAAGGATGTTGTCCGCCATGGGCGAATTGGCTGGGGTACAAGCGATGCGACGAAGATGCAAAGGGAGAGTGTTGCTTTGCCATTGCTCGGAAGTGGGGTGTGTCAAAGGAGAACCTTGGCATGTTGCACTCTTGGTCGTTGTCCCCTCTACGTCGTGCAGATTGTCGCCGTTGCACTTGTCTCTCCTCTACCCTCTCGGTTGTCGCCGACACCTTTTGGCGCTGCGCTTCCAATCTGTCCGCGGCCCTTCGTGCCTTCTCCGTCTCTTTCACTATTTGTGCCTCCGCAAGCACTGCGGCCCTTGTGTTTTTGCTCTCTGCGCTTCTTCCCGTTCGACGGCCTTCAGTGCTCGCACTTGTGCTACAACTGCAACGCGCGCCTCTCGCATCCTCTTCTCCTCTTCCTGCTCTACTGCCTTATTCTTCTTCCTCTCCTCCTCTTCACGAGCTCTTTCTTTTTTCTTTGCTGCTTCGAGCTTAGATTGTCGTAATTGTGCTGTTACGTTCATATACTCATCCGATGTCAACATTATAGACTTTGTAAAATCCATAATAGGATCACAGTATTTGGAAGTCACTCATGCCGTGATTGTGAGTAGTGTCAAGAACCTGGTGATGGAGTCAATTGCCTCGACGTCCTTCTTGAAGCCTATTGCCTCCTCCGTCAAGTCAGGGTCTTGTGAATCTGCATCGACATAATAATGCTCATCAGCAGGCAGCTAATGGTTAGGAGCACTTTTATGAGAGTGAAGACATAGCTGCCAATTTCAGTGAATTCGGCAACAATGTCTTCACTCTCATGCGAGTTCTCCTGACCATTACTTGCTTGCTGAAAGCATGTTTGATGTGCGTCCAAACTCTTATGTTGCACGTCTTTGTCACTTTGTGCGACTTCATGCTCCTGGAACACTTGTGACGGTGCTAAGTGCCTCTGCACTTCCTCCCTATTTAACGGGAAGATCCATGTCGCCTTAAAATCGCTTGTAATATTTTTCTCTGACAAAGCCTTGCGAAGAGCAAACAACGCCCAGTGAGACAGTGTTTCCTTTGAAGCTGATTGAGTCAAGTTCCTGTTGCACTAATAGTCATGATATGCTCTAAAGTGTTGTTTAAATGGCTTGAATACACTAACATCAAGAGGTTGCAGGGCGTGGGAGGTATGCGACGGAAGCGTGATCAAATCCAAGCTTGCAAATTTAGCTTCATGCACCACTTCCAAGGTGACGTGATTGTTATGCCCGTCTAATATCAGTAAGTGTCTTCGTTCAGGTGAGATGCCTCCTAGCATTCCAACACTCTTGATGAAATGTGATATCCATGTCGAGAATAAGTATAAAGTCATCCAAGATTTTTGTTGCATGGCCATAGTGACTGCTGGCTCACATCTTTGAATATAGTTATATCCAAAGCGTTGTCCACGAAATACATAGAATGAAGGAATGGCTAATCCGGATGCATTACTGCAGACGAAAACGGACAGCCATTCCCTTTGATTGGGTACAATGGAGTGAACGTTCCGCGCACCTTTTATCGTAATGACGACCGCCCCTCCATCTCTTCTAGCTTGCGCCCCCGATTCGTCGCAATTCCAAATTCTGTCTGCGGGGTAGGCATGCAAATTATACAACACCTCTAGATTATCATAAAAAATCTTTGCATTATCTACACATAATCCCTTAGCTCTTGCTGATTCAAGCGCTTGTGCCACTCGTTTAGTCACATCGGGGTGTCTTTTTTTCCACCATTTTATCGAGCCCTTCCCCGGGATGCCAATACAAAATGGAGTCCACCTTCCTCTCCTAATCTCGTAAACCTTTGGTTTTAAGGCAGTGGTGGTCAAACTATAACCTAATTCGCACATGGAGACCAAATAATCCACAAGCTGTTGCTCTTCCACAGGATTCAAGACTATTGGAGGACCACGCTTTCGAGAAGTGCGTACACCATAGCTCCATTCACGAAGACTGGAGTATGGTATGTTGAACTTATTTGATGCCTCTCTCATGCTCGTTGCGTCATTCACCGCAGCCATAGCTTGCTTCAATTTCTCGTCTATCCACTTCCTCGTTTTCCTTTGTACGCTTTGCATACTTCTCCTCGGTAGGCTTCCGACTTGTTGCCGCTCACTACTTTTCGAATTGCTCATGTCTCTGAATACATGTCGGACACTTGCAGGGTCAGCTTGGAGAGTCGTAGCTGTGATATCCTCCACAGATTGTAACCATTGTAAAGGATGCTTTCTCGTTAGGCGAGGTGCAGAGCGACGTGCAAAGAGACTTTGGGAGCCCATGCTGAAGGGATTGGTGAACATGTGCACACTCCCAGCACTAATGCATTGTCCAGTTTGGGACAACCTTGGGCCACTTGCACCAACTCGACTTTTTGATGGTGGTTTCGGTTGCAGAGTCTTGGTCATTCTTCTGTCAGTGTGGTCCTGTTGCATAGCTTCAAATGTACTTTAGTCGACTTCATGCATGTGAGTAGGAGAGTCATTGCCTCCACTGCTGTCGCCATCGCTTCCACTGCCAAAAACCGTATCACTAGTCAACTCGCCGAGTCCAAAGCATTCATCAGTCTTGTACTCAGAGACATGTGCATGCTCTTGCATTTCGCCTAAACCGCTAACCCGAGTTGTGCCTCTCATTCTTGATACCATGAAGTACAGTAGCTCTAGCAACTCACCCACTGAACTTGAAGATTTAAAAGTGCAGAACTCATGTAGCTTGAGAATTCAAATTCCAAGGCAGGCTCTAATCCATTGTGCTCATGTAATTCTCAAATGCAAGGTAGCTAGATTATACACTCTTCTATAGGTGACACTCTACTGAAGGTGTAGAGAAAATTCTTGTGCATATAAAGGCATAGTCCATGGAGACACTAAAACCAATAACTTATACTTCTGAAATTGAGATATCAGATCTGAAAATGCATCTGTAATGTCCTAGAAACCACTCTACAAAGAATGTAATTTCATTCATGTCCATGTGTACAAATCAGCCGCCATGGAACTACAAATCATTTGCCCAAAGTTAGGAAACCCCTCTCCACCTAATTGCATTACCAAGATTAGATGACGCTTTTCTGAATATGTCATTGATTAATTACGGATTTCTCATACTTAATCACTGAGCAGGCTACCACCAAGTGCAGCCAGCAAGGACCTCCAAGCCGTCATCACCGTCACCTTATTATACACTAATATAGTACCCAAAGCGTTAAAGGGTTAACTCTTTGACGCACCTCTATCCACACAATAAACAAACAGATTGCAACATTTTTTACGTTGTACAGTTTTCATCCATCCAAATTTCTCTTAGTTTATATGCTAGTTGACTATCATTTGTACGGTATGGATTTTCAAAACAAGATACTGAATTTTTTTTAAATTAACACAATTGGTTTATGTCAAGTTTCATTCGTAGTTCACAAAGTGGGACCTTAAAAATGATTTTTCAAAATAAGGAGAATCAAATAATAGAAACCGTACCATCTTGTAGTGCATGTTATTCCAATTTCAATACAATGTTTTTCTAAAAAGTGTATTAATTTGGAAATTTTAACTGAATTTCAAAATGAAACTTTGCAAAATTGATTTAAATTAATTAGTAACAAATAGGATGAATCCAACTATACAAATGTTATCTCACTTTGACATCTACAACTTTGCTTTATACACCAACTCCATTTTTATTTTTCATCAAACATTTTATAACAAATCTTTGAAAACAGTGCCCACCGTTGACATTGATTGGATTCTTTTTTGTTGATACAAAGTCTGCCTTCTTGAATTGAGAAGTCTACCTCTTTCTTTTGGTGACAACTAAGGTAGGATGTCCTAAAACCACCACCTTCTCGAATTATGACATATAGAGCTTACCCGAGGCTACGACAATTGAGACTCAAAACCACCAATTTCGTTATTCAAGTACCTATGAAGATAAACTAAAATAAAAAACATACTTGCCCCATTAGCATGCATATAACAAAGCAATCAGCCGCCTTTAACATCTCATATGATGTGTTCTACACTTAAGAAAGCTAAATCCACATGAGGTGTATAATGCATAGCTAAAAAAACGCCTGTAATTATCGGAATGAACAAACAAAGACCATCCAACGAACCAAAACTCCACCAATAACTTATATTGCTTGGGGTTAGATAATCTATTCTCGTCCAATGTCATGCCAAGCATTGCAAAGAAATGGGTGATGGTTTTGGGTTAGCTTATGAGCGGAATGGCTAGAAACAACTAAGTGTGAACTTAGGAAATTGGTATCTGATGTATGTTACTTTCCACTTTGGAATTTTGTATGAAACTGACAAATGCAAATTAGATGTTGCAAATTTTTGCAATCCTCATCAAAACCTATTTTGAATGCAATCATTTTATTCAAATTAAGCACTGCCAAAAATAGGCCAAATTGCTTAAGTTCGTGGTTTAGGACAATCAACCTTATTACTTTAGTTCTAGCAACACAATTCGGCCTGTGGTAGCCTCACATTATAAAATTTTGTATTTCTAAAGTTTTATTTAAATATCAGTTCTAATAATCTTTCTTTGTTTTATCAATTTTGAATTTATGAGCACATGATGATCTTTTATAACCCTTTAACGTCCTAGTTCGACACTCTTTTCAAAGATTCGTTATAATTTTTTTGATGAAAACCAAATATAGAGTTGAGGTAGAAAGCGAAGTTGTAAACATCAATGTGAATATCACATCTGTACGATTGGATTCATAATTTTTATTTTTTTATTTTTTATTTTTTATTTATTTTAATTAATTTTGCTAGGTTTTCTTTTGAAATTCAATTAAAAATCATAAATCAATAAAATATTTAAAAAATATATTGTAATGAAATTGGAATAATATACACTACAAAATGACATGGTTTCCATTATTTGAATCTACTTATTTTGGAAAATCATCTTTCAGGTCTTACTTTTTGAACTAAAGATGAGACTTGACATAAACGAGTTGTGTTGTTTTTCCAAAAAAAATTACTTGTTTTGATGATTGAAACCATACAAAAGATAGTCAATTTGCACAAGAACTATGAGAAATTTGGGTAGATGAAAGCTGTCGACTTCAAATGGAATTTGAACAGTTTGAATATGTTTGTTGTTCACTATGTGGACACACGCATAGGAATGGTGAATGAAACGTGCCCGCATTAAAGACCACCGGGGTTCTAGAGATAGGGCATTCGATCTCTTTTACTCCACCACAACAAGAGTCTACATTTTATCAAAATTAACCTTTGTTTTTAGTGTTGTAGTTATTTACAATGAGTAATCAAAAGACATTCACACACACACACACACACACACACATATATATATATATATATATATATATCACTCATGACAAAGTTGCCATTATTTTGTGGATAATCTTTTGTGAATCTTGCTCTAACAATTATTGCTATAGTTGATGCTCATACTAAGTGTGCTCCTACTAATGGAGCCCTTCTTTTTTGGACTTTGAGGTTCATTAGAAATTTGATTTTAAGAAATTACAATTTGTATCAATTGTAAATCCATTAAGACATCAATACACACTCTGAAATATTTAGAGTATAAGAAAGTGAAAAACATTCAAAAACAAAATATAGAGCAGGATTTTTTCTTCATTGCATTGAAGAATTAAGATAAAATTCAATTTTAGGATAGTAGGCCAATGAAATGATACTGATTACTTTGGCTGTATATAATTTTTTTCAGAAGCCATAAAATCCTATTCTAGGTGCCAATAGCAAAATTTTGAAAGAAAATAAAGAATCTTAATATACATGATGAAGTCAATCTTCAAACATTAAACTCAAACAAAATTGTAAATGAATCTTTATTTTTGCAAATCAATTTTTTAAAGGTGTTTCCATACAAGCTTCAATAGGATTGATGTCGCCTTCAAAGTTGACAAGGTTGGCACCATGATTAGAATTGTCAATGGTCAATGCTAATGAAGTGAAAATGGGACTAGAGTATCTTTTTTTAGTTAATTGATCAATTCGCGTCATTGCCAATTTGCTTGCTAGTTCTCCATCATCAACCTATATTAGACATAAGTCAATAGTAAAGTTATTAATATGATAAATTTATTTGTACAAAGATTTTATATCTGATAACATTAAGTATAAGGTATTGTAATTGCGTTCTTTATATATATATATATATATATATATATATATATATAATTTTAAAATGAACTTATGTCTATTTGAATGGCATAAATAGTGTATAATTTAAATATATGAAAAGACACTATTAATTTAAGAAATTAAGTTAAATATTAATTCAAATGCACCAAAAATTATGCAACTTCACATTTTTGTTAGCTATTAAAGTATATTAAGACTCTATAGTTTTTTTTGGAAAAATTATATTTATATCAAAAGCTAATAATGAAAAAGTCGTTTCTACACATTTTTCAAAAAAATAATTGAGCAACTAAAAGAGATGCACGCAACGTCCATCCAATTATACATACATAGCCATAAATATTTTTATGCATCTTACGGCATTTTTGTGCACTTACCGCGCTTTGTTACAAACATTGGTTTCTAAGTCAGCTTAAAATTTAGTTCTATAACTTTTTGCGTAAAATACTCTAAAAAAAAATTAAATCACGTACGATAAAAAAATTTGTCAAAAATGATTTACTTTGAGAATTTTAAATTTCAAAACCTTCCTTTGAATTCTAATTTAACCAATTTATTGCCAATTGTTTTGTAAAAATGTTATTTTTTAATTTTATATTAGAAATTTTTATCTAAATAATTTCATTTCTGAGCTTGTTCCAAAAGAAAATCGATAAATTGTTTAGGATATAATTAATCAAAGTGTTGACAATGTAACAAACAATGATTTCGTTAAGTAATTAGAAACCATATAAATTGCTCTTATAAATTAAGAAATTGGAGTGATGAGTAAAATTTGGATATGTTGTTGTACAGAAGGAATCCTAATTTCATGTTTAATGTTACTTAGAAAATAGTATATTTGAATCTATTATTATCTAAATGTTATTTTTATATAAAAATGAATTTTCGTAAAAAGTCAAAATGTCTTATTTTCTTTGATAATTAGGAAGAATATACATCTTGACTAGAATCAAATGTTACAGGTTTAAGGACCTTTTTGGATTTTTATAGATTAAAATGTTATTGATTGATAGTTGACATTTTGATTTGTCTCTATAAATTGCAAAAAATCAAAAAATATTAAAATTAACATTAAATAACTATATGTATCAAAAGTATTTGATTTCAATTTTAAAAGTGAATATGTATATATGTATATATATATATATATATATATATGTATATATATTTATATATTTATATATCTATATGGTCAAATTTTAATCAATAAGATTTTCATCAATAAAACTCTAGAATTCACAAAATTTAAAACAAGTAA
This sequence comes from Pohlia nutans, assembly GCA_022496805.1. Lineage (NCBI taxonomy): Eukaryota > Viridiplantae > Streptophyta > Bryopsida > Bryales > Mniaceae > Pohlia > Pohlia nutans. The sequence continues at coordinate 1,528,627 of CM040106.1, read as the reverse complement.
ATCTAGTCAAGATGTTCATACTTTCTATTAAAGAAAATGAGACATTTTGACTTTTCACCTAAAAAAATAGTTACATAGAAATTTCATTAAAATAACATTAAGTTTAAATATAGTTCGTTTTAAGTGAAATCAAACATAAGCTTAGAATCTCTTTTACTTCATTTTAATTTCTCATATGGTGAAATCAAATTTTACTTCATGATTCCAATTTCTCATATGGTATTCATATACAATGGCTTTTTTGGTAACTATAACACAACCCTAACATCTCTGAAGACCCCAACAAATAAAATTTAATTTTACATCATCATTCACAATTAAGTAAATATCCAATCTAGTACATCAAGACAAAAAAATGAATAACTGTACTTTTAAATTTTTTTACAAGTATAGAATTTGAAGTGGCCCTACTACAAGTTTAACACCAATTATACCTTTATACCTTTGATAGACCTCAAATTTCAAATTCATTGAAGTTTTATGTATTACCTTATTATTTGCGGCCATAGCCACATCACGAGCAGTAACAATTCTTTTTACTTCATTCCGCATATGACATCGTCGTTGAAGCTTGATTTCTTCTTCAAGAGTGACTTTGTCATTTTTTAGCTTGTTCATTTCTAATAGCAATTGATTAATTGTATTCATAAGATCCATCTTTTCGATTGGAATACGTCCGCTCCTTGGTTGTCTAATTAAAAACTGCACCAATTTATTGAATATAGCTACTATTTATACAAACCTCAAATAGGATTAAAAAGACAAAAATAAAAATTATTAAGCAACAATATTGCTAAACAACATCAAAAGTACAGATTCAAAACTATAGTATCTAGGATGTTCTTTATTTACATTAGGATATATATATATATATATATATATATATATATATATATATATATATATATATATATATATATATATATATTCCACTACAATAATCAGTCATCAACTTCAAAAACGTTCAAAGTATCATAAAACCTTTTGGTTTAATTTTAGCGTCTCTAATTCGGTTCGTATATTTTCATTTTCCTGCAATTCAAATATTTATTGGTTATCATATTATGATAAAATCAAAGTTTCTCTAAATTTATGTATTTGAAGAGTGTCTACAAAAAATTATTCTATGAAGTGTAATTGTAATAAATCAATTTTTACAATTTTTCAATCAGTTTAGCTAATCAGTCAATGCACCTTTCGCATGTTGAAGACTTGAGACACAAGTTGTGAACGTGCAGAAGTTTCATCTTTTAGTCTAGTCTCCAACATGTTCTTTGCACCTTCTAACATCTCATTCTTATTTTGCAACAGAACACATTCATGTTGAATTTCACAGAATTGAACTTTTCTTGCAACTTCCTCTTCATCTTGAGACTTCAATTTGGCCTTTAATTGCTTCACTTCCGCATTATATAAATCCTATATTAGCATTTTCATCCTTAAACAATAAATTAAAAAATTATTGAATATTCATTAATCCAAAATATAATACATCACAGTTAATACTTCTATAACAAGAAAATTTGTACCAATCAATGATATGCATTTTGTTTTTTCTATTGGTCTTAATTTCTTTCTATTGTATAATGTGTTTTTCATTTTCATGGGATTCATGATAATCTATTGATAATAATTTTAGATAAAGCAAAAGTTTCATTTAAACTTATTTTTGTGACATACATATTGGAAACATAAGGGATGAAATTATTAATCATTTATCTAAAGTTTAATAACTTTTTGAACAATTATTACTTAAAATGTAAAAATATATTAAAACAATCATAATCAAAATACTACTATAGTGCAAGTAGAAATCATCTAAATTGTTATTAAGGATTTGATTCTGCAAAACAATGACAAAAGAATTTAAAGAACATTTATTCATAACATATTTGCTTCAAAAATTAAAACACAAATGAAATATTCTACAAAGTCAGTGAAGTCTACATAAAAGATAATCATTAAGTTTAAATAGGACCATGTATTTCACATGTTGACGCCAAGAAATGTCTTCAATTTTAATTCGTGTAAAAATAGAAATCTAAAATTCCATATTTCTTTTCATTAAATTTTAATCTAAATTTGATTGTTTAGAAGTTGTTAAATATTTTGAAAATATGAATAAGGTCAAAGAATGCATTATACACAAGTGTGTAATAAAAAATGAATTTCCAAACAAGTTAGAGAAACTTTTATACAATACTTTAGGATAAAATTTCCACTACCTGCAAAGATTCCAACTCTTGACGAAGAATTTTTTGTTCATGAGCAATATCATTGTTGTTATTTTTTGTAATATGTGATATTTTCTTATCTATTATATTTGGCACTACTTCTTTTTGAAGTCCACGCCGAAGCTCTGCTTTCAAATCCTCATTTTCTTGCTTCAGCTGTAATATTCCACATTTAATATTAAAATTATAAAAAATAGATCTTAACTATATTTTAAAATACTGTAAAATATAATTTCAATAATTCAATTTCAATAATTCAATTTCAAAATTATAGGAAAAAATAATTTTATATAATATATTAATCAATGAATACATTAATCAATGATACATGCCTTGCCACGTATAAGGACAAGAGTATCATTTTTGGCATCTACAATAACTCGTAGTAAAGTTATCCCAGCTTCAAGTCTCGCTAACTGCATTGAACGCTCAAAATTAATTATTGTCATCTAGCATTACATAAAGAAACTAATTGAAGTTATTATTATATTTATATTTTAAAGCTAAAGCATTGTGGTATTAAGAACTTTCTAAATCATCTAATTTTTTCTTGATATTATGGTAGTAGAAAAAATAAGGCAAATATACTAGTAGAACTACTACAAGAAAATGATAGAATGATACTTTTGGAACTTTTTCTTTATATATATATATATAAGTGCATGTTATATCATGCTACAATAAACTAAATAATTCTTTTTCTTTTTGAAATTTTTGTTTTTATTTTCTATAAAAATAAAATATATCCAAATTTTAGTTTTTTTTATTAAATTCTTTAAAACCAACTTTTAGTAAAATTGTCAAAAATGAAGTAAAAGAACTTGGAGATTGAACTTAATGTATATACTTCAATCACATCATGTGTGTTCCGTGCTCCCTTAACGTTACGTCTATACACATTCTGTATATTGGAAAAAGTAATATGCTAAATCATACTTCAAATTCTAAAACAAAGTGAATAAAATGTATTATGCAGAATAATATATATAAAATAAATTTTTAATGAAACTTTAAATTCTACATGTATGAATGATTCTTACACCTATACTTTTGGTTTTGTGGACTTACATGATCTGAAGGTTATTTACACAATTTTAAATATATATTCATATGAACTTAATCGATATAATATACAAATATACGACAATACATTTATTGGTTATATTGTATTTATATTTTATATAAGATCATGATAGAGTTATTTGTAAAGGCATCCGGTCTTTTGTCCTCCTTTATTCATGGACCAGAGCTGATCGTCATCAATCTAACACCATTCCTCCTCACGGTCCCACCCCATTGCCCAATTCTTCTCCCTCCCTCCAAATTTTTATGAATAAAAATTTCAATCTATTTAGTGTTCTATTCTGAGTCTACAGTGAGATCATGTCAATCCTGTCCTTTCCAAATTACAGGTCAAAAATTCAAGCTTTGAGGGACTTTACAAATAACTCTAATAAAGAGAAAATATTGATTGCACATTCCTCAATTTAAAAAATAGGATTGAATTAATATAAATTTTCCAGGATGGTAGAAATTCACATAAATTAAAGAATTTAACATAATATATATATATATATATATATATATATATATATTAATAAAATAAAATAAGATACTTTTGATTTAGTCTCCTAGTATGAATATATCCATTAACAATACTAAATTTGATACATAAATATTGTTTTTAAATATAAAATCACTGTATGACACCTTACTTTTAAAAAGGTTGCACTACCATTCTACTTTAAATATGAAAATAAGGTCATTTGACATTGTAAATTAAAATTAAATAAATTTTTATTTTAAAGATAACAAGTATATGATATTATCATTATCATCATCATTTAATATTTATAATGAGAAATTTCTATATTTTGACTTGCCTTCTATTTACAAATTTTTTAATCCTTATTGTTTGTTGTAGCAATTAAGAAATATTTAAACTATGTTGAAAAAAGTTGAAATTAATAATTTAGAAAAATTCAAGCAATAACATATCCTATAACAATAAAAGGAAAAAAAATTGACTATATGGGCAACATAGTTTTTTGTAAAATTTTGTAGTGTGTTTAGATTATCTAGGCAAAGAAAAATTAATCCTTTAGAAGTTTCATGTTACAACTCATCTTATAAGAAAATATGAATACAACTTTCAAATAAATATTTTTGTAGCAAAAAATAGTTTAAAATTCAACATACTCAATATTCAAAATGTGTGAAAAAAAAGTTGATGTATTTGTCAGTATCACTTTCTTCTAATACCCAATGTGCCATGTAATTTTCATTGGTTTGTGAAATCTTTATGAAATTAACAAATAAACAACCAAAGAAATTCAATAGCATTTAGTGAATGGATTGACTAATAGATGGATTGACCTATATTATAAGGTATGAAGGTACCCGTACTCCACAATTCAAATACAAGTTTGTGAAAATGTGGAGCACCAATACCTTAGAACTTTGCAAAGTGTACTCTCATATCGGGTATGGAGGTGAGAATCACCTATACCCTGTGTCTCCGTAACTGAACGACTACAATAGAAAGTTCCGTTGAGAACCGACCTCAGAGACTATCCGTTGAGTTGGGCCCGGCTTGTTTGACAAATCCTTGGTCAACTTAATCAAGTCGGTTCCTACGGGCTTGAAGGTTGGGAGGACATGTCGTTGGAAACCCTGAACGGAGTTGGCAAGTGCTGTAACTGTCCCACAAGTTTTAGTGAAGACTGTTTCTAAATCTCGTAGTTGGTCCATAATGCTGCTCTCTTGGACCTCTGCATTGCGTTTTAGTTCGTCAACGGTACGAATAGCATCTTGACTGTCATTGACGGCCTTCTCTTTCTCTGTGAGCGCTTGTAGAAGCTGAGCAGACGTAGATTGCAACAGGACCTTCATCTGCTCAACCTCTCCTTTCAATTGCTGTGTCGCAGCCTGTACAAGGGACGCCGCTTCAACATCACGATGAGCTCGAAGCCTTTGTAGCTCGATTCTCTGCACATAAGCGAAGGCACAGTAAGTCGCTCATATAAAAGAGGCGACAAAACACAGTAGCAAACGCCAATTTCTTTGTATTGGCATATTTGATCCTAAAGGTCACAAGGTGTTCCTAGAATTGACAATTTGAGAAAAACTATTATAAATTATTGTTTGGAGGAATAGTTTGGAATTGGTATACGGATGAAAGTTGAAGATTTTGAATTTTAAATTCTATCCATATGGTTATAGTCACCAATGCTATCACCGATATTTTATTATAAAACTTGAATTAAAGTAAAACTTAAATATTCCTTCTAAATTTGCTTTCAAAGAAAATATTAATAATTTTTGAGTAAACAATGTTGAATGGGATTTGAAATGAATTACTCTTGACATGGTGGTTTTTAAAAATTTTGTGTTCCTTAAATCTATGACCTCATTTTTGCATGGTTACTTTTAAACTAGAGTTCATGCAATTTTGGCTTGTTTAAAATTTTAAGATTGTAATTTTAGAGAATTATGTACTCTTTTAATACCAAATCCAACACCTGGATATAACAACAATTTGATGAAGTACTTCTAAAAAATGATTTATGGTAAAGAAGTTCATGAAGAAGAAGATATGGATAAAAACAATCATCCATCAATCCCATAGGGGTCGATTGGATTTTTAAATGTTAAGCTATAAACCTTGAATGCCTATAGCCCTCTCTGAATTTGGAAAATTGCAAAGATGCATTACAATATGCAACTAAGAGAGGTATTTTGAATTTGATGTATAAATAAAAGGTGTACATTATAATTTTAGATTCTATCCATAACATTTTTAAGCCCTAGGCTTTGCACCTCTACTAAAGTTTCCAAGATTTTCTCTGATGCTCTTGAATGCTCTTTGTTTACATATTTTAGGTTTGTATTACTTACTTGACTCCTACTAAATTCCCTCATATGCTTAAACATGTTATGTAGATTTGTGATCGCAAACACCGATACTTTTTGTGTAAAATTTGAGACGTAAAATTCAAATTCTTTCATAATTCGATTATAAATAAGATATTGACAATTTGTGGATGACAATGTTGTAATGGATTGAAGTGTAGTAATTTTTAGAGATTTCTTGGGCGCTTACTTTTATGAGTTAATCTTTCTAGGAGCCCTTTGATTTGTTTTGAACTAAGATCTTTGGAATTTTTTCATAGAAAATAGTGGCATAAAATGAAGGAAAAATAATTCAGCAAACCATTCCTTTTTGAAGTTAGATCATACATGCATGAAACTATCTTGCTATAGAATTTTGTGATATTTTTTTTACTTGCAAAAACGAAATTCAATTTTGTACATCAGTCAAAAATTGATTGGTTCCACAATCAAGGATTAATCACTAATTGCCTAAATGTCCATATTCTAAATCAAGAATGATAAATCTTAGTAAGATTTCATTCATGAAACCACTTTTTACAAATAAAAAATAATACAAAATTCCATGGCAAGATAGCTTCACGTATGTGAGAACTTTGTGAAAAGAGGTTGATTTGGAAAATTTTATGCCTCATTTCATGTTGAAGTGATTCACCAAAATATTTGAAGATCTTATTTCAAAAGATCTTTTGAAGAAATCAGCTCATAAAATTAAATAACCAAAAAATCTCCAAAAATCATTACACTTCTAGTATTACATTTCAACTCATCACAACAAATTTCATGCACAGACTGTCAATATCTTATTCATAATCTAGTTACAAAAAAAATTTGAATTTAACTTTCAAATTTTATATAAAAATGTTGGTGATAGCAATCATAAATCTAATTGCATGGATAGAGTCTAAAATTTACACATCAAGTTACAAATATCCCTGGTAGTTGCATTTTATAATGGATCTGTGCAATTTTCTAAACGTGGACAGAGGTGAAGTGCTTTTGGGGTTAAGTGGATATATTCTTATATAATTCAAACCCACCTAATACTTGATTCCCATTCAACTGAAATAATCCATCATTACTTAGCCCTTTAAGGTCCCAATTCAACACAGTTTTCAAAGATTTGTTATAAAATGTATGATGAAAAAAAAAATGAAGTTGATTTACAAAGCAAAGTTGTAAATGTCATTGGAGTTATCTTAAAAGTCAAGTGGTGTTTGAGTAAGATACCATGTGTTTTGATTTAATGTACTCTTATTTGTTCACTCTAAATAGTCATGAAGTTTGAAAGAGCTTGGTGGTCTCTCACTATTAGGTGTGTAAGGGCTTGGTGGTTTTCAAACTCATGGTAAACTAGTTTAGCTGTTTTTTTGGACGGCTAAACTAGTTGTGCATGAGTTTAAAGAACACCAAGCTCTTACGCACCTAATAATGAGAGGCCACTAAGCTCTTCTACATCTTTGAACTATTTAGAGTGAACAAATAAGAGTAAATTAAAGCAAAACACATGGTATCTTGTTCAAACACAACTTCTCTTTTAGGATAACTCTATTGTGCAGATAAAATCTGTACGGTTGAATTCATCATATTCACTATTAATTTTTTTTAATTAATTTTTCTAGTTTTTCTCTTGAAATTCAATTTAAAATCCAAAATCAATACCAAAAAATCAAAAAATATTTTAATGAAATTGGAATAACATGCACTACAAGATGGTATAGTTTCCATTATTTGATTCTACTTATTATAGAAAATCATCCAGCGAAAGAGTCAAGAGAATTTTGGATGGATGAAAAACATCATAGAATGTGTCGAAGGGACGCGTCAAAAATCATCCAGAGAATTATGGATGCTGGCGCGTCAAAGGGTTAAAGAGATATATTCTTATGTTGTTCAAGCCCTTCAAAAGTTGATCTAAATTTTACTGATGAAAAATCCAAAAGCTCCTAAAGCTGGATTTTATTACTTGTGTCAATTAAACTTTCAAATCAAGTGTATCATTAATATAAACCCCTAAAGGCCTAAAGACCAAGCGTCCATACTTAGGACGATGTACAGAAACAATCACAATTTTCTCGTCTATCATGCACAATAATTTCATGCATGTGAGATCCGATTAGAAAGAGGATGTTTTGTGAAAATTTTATGGCTCATTTCATGTTGTAGTGATTCACCCAAAAGTCTTTTTGAAGATTTCAATATAAAAGTGCTTTAGAAAAATTCAACTCATAAAATTATGCAACCAAAAATTCTCCAAATATCACAACCAATCACAACAAGTTTTATCAAATTTTACACATAAATAGTAGGGTTATGATTAAAAGTTATCCCTACTATTTATGTGTAAAACTTTAATCATAACTTACAATTAAAATTTAATCATAACAATTAGATTTATGATTTAGGGTGATCAAGTGGAGTTGACCCTTTAGTGCTCAAGTGACCACATTGTGGTTTCCGATGTGTCAAGAATGCGAATAACAGAAAATCTGTGAAGAATTGAATTCTAAATTATGAAGCTCAAATGATGAGCATTATAGTATACATCTTCTAGAAAAAGAAAATTTCAATTTGGAGTTGTGCAATTATCAAAATACCTATGAACAAAACTTTAAAATATTGTAAATACTTGAAAATACAACAAATACTTACACATACAACACATGTACTATGCGGTATTTCTTGTGTTTGGAAGTTTGTTGTCTTATTTTATTTCTTTGGATTGTGTTCTCTTGTTCATGTTCCATTAGTGTATGTAATCCAATCTTGATTCATTTACTAACTCCTTTCATATTTTAACGTATACATTTTTGTCCTAAACTGTACATTGATAAGTCACTCTTACTTGTGAAATTCACAATAATTATTTGTAAGTCTATTCTTAACATGAAAGATTGCAACGGAGAGGTGTTGACATAGATCATTGCTGATCAGCTTTACTTTCATTTTAGAAAATTTTACCCAAATTATATTTAACTTTGAAATCACACACCCTCCAAAATCTCATTTTGAGTGTGCATTATACGGTTCAAAGACATACTATGATCTTCCAATCCCACCATTGGATGATTCTCTAATTTGACAAAAAAATTGCGCTCTAGTTGAGAATACAATTGTACGGTAACTTTCTAATTTTATCCATTTTATTTTTGGCAGTATCAATCATAGTGGAGAAACCCAGTGAAAACCAAAGTTCACTGCTACAGTACCCAAAGCGTTAAAGGGTTAAGGGGTCAAAAGGCTCCTCCACAGTACATGACTACAGCAAAACATTCTGCCTGTTTTTTTTAGAGTTTTAACCTAATGCAAACCTGACTCAGGGTTGTGACAGGGGTTCTGGAGAGATATGCCAAGGAGTAATCGGGAAAAAAATGAAACACAATCCCCTTAAAATTTTAAATGCTAATTTCTTTTTAAGGGAATTAATGTTACATTTCCCTTCCTCAATTTATTCCCCAATGTACCCCTCCTTGGACCCCAATCGCGGGTTTGGGTGCAATGCAACATACAACTACATTCAATTGTCTTATTAATGTGGTTTCTCCCTAAGTGTGGTTGTCCTAAATATGGTTTTGTCAATTATGTTTTGAGTTGGAAAGAATGAATTTGCAATTAAGTAAATATATAACAATTATTGAACCATACACCATAGCTTTCTCATATTTTGGGAGAATCTACAATTGTAACTTTAAAAGTTCATAAATTATTCATATGGTATCTGAATAATGCATATTTTAAAGCATTGAAATCCTTATGAAAACGGAGTCAAGATCCACAAACATTTAACTGCATAATACTAGTAAACACACAAAATAGTTGAAAGTTACGAAAATTGGGAAACTAATTTAGAGTGGGATTAATTAGACATATCCTTGGATTTAGAAAGAATGCAACAATAATTCCTTATTGGACAAACATGAAGATAATCAGACAAACGATGTAGACGTTCCATAGATGCATGACAATCTTAATTTGACATGATTACATCACATAGTTAAGACACAAGCTGTATGGGTCGATGATGTTACAAGGACCTCTTTTAAATGAATTGTCAAATTTTGAATTTTTCATACAAATCTATATATTAAGAAAGTAAAAAAAATTTCAATTCCCATAGTTTAACATACAATGACTCATTGTTTAAAGTATCATACTTCATTAGTAGTTCCAACAACCCACCCTCAGTTTTGACTGTAATTACTAAGTGCCTAAATGGCCAAACTTTGTTGCTCGTATATTTCAAGAAGTTGAAATAAAAAAAGGGTTTAGAGAAGGTCTCAATACTCTGTTCTCTTTATTAAACATTGAAATTAACTATGTATTTACTTTTATAATAAAATAATTTTTTTTAATCAGTCGTGGATGAGATCAATGCATATTGTATAAAAAAGTTGTACTATATTAGAACCTCAAAAAATATTCACTTTGGACAACTTAACTTCCTAGAAGTTCACTTAATACATTAATTTATTTTGCTTTTGTCTATGAACATTTATTAACCCGTTAAAATGACAAGGTATGAAATAATTAGTATTTTTGTAAAATTCAACTTATGGCAATTTTTGTTCCAATAGAGTTATTAAAAAAGAAGCCCTTTAGTTTGCGACTTGTAAGGTGAGTTTGCATCCCAATATAAGCAAAATTTGACATGCATTGTTTATGAAGTCCGTTGGTTGGCTCTCTTAGGCTTGGGGGAACTCTCTTCTGGCAGTGGAAGAATTCTCTTCTGGCACTGGGGAGGTTACAAGTTCCATACCCCACGGCGGTGCACAACCTTGCTTTAGATTATCCTCCAGTTCCCCATAGATTAATTTTGCAATCTTTTGGAATCCAAAACTAGTCTAAGGTGAGCTTAAGGTGAATTAAAGGTGAGTTTCCACTACGAGACACTCTTTTCTGTTAACTCAAATTTAACATTTAATTTTGAGTTCAGGAACTTAACCCTTAAAGGACCAAGGATTCACGGTTTTAAAATGACAAGTTCAAACGATCATATTGTGAAAAATATAATTCAGATTTGACCAATTTTTAAATCTCCAGAATCAGTGAAGAACATTGCATGTTTTGGTCAAAAACAAACAAATTTGATCAAAAGAAAGTCTACATAAAATGTACTCAAAACTGGCAAAAAAAAAAAAAAAAAAAACATGAGGCCCCTTGGGGGCCTTATGGTCCTTTAGGGGTTAAGGATTGACTCTTGTTAGGCAAGATTGCCCACCAGTGGACCTCACATACAGCAGGTTTGAGGCTTCGAAGTGCATGGAGACGCAAAAAATATTCTTGGACGGATTTCTGAAAGCTTTTCATCTTGTCGTAGAGAACAAGGACAAGCTTGTTCGTTCTGCATGCGGATGCGGGTTCCTCTGACATTAAATTCCTAATCCTGGCTAGCATAACGTGTTCTGAATCTGACCTGATTCTTCTCCCTAGCAATGATGTCATTGAGCTGATACCGTAGAAGATCGTTCTCGTTGCGCAACGTCCGGGAAATAACATTAACACCCTCTTGACCATTTCGGTGGCTGTGACGAGGCACCTGAAAATCAATAACAGTCAACGGCCTTGGTTTTCATCAGTTACTCTCTACGACACAGAATATTAAACTAATCTATTTTCTTAACAGAAATTGACATATTTTAAATAGGAAGGATAAACAATTAGTACAGTATGACAATATTCCAGATCGATACACAAACCTCGTGCGCGAAGGGATCTCCAGGCTGCCGATGTGCTGTACCTGCAGCAACAGTTGGCTCATGTCACTTGAATTTCTGGTCAAGATTTTAAAGTATCTCAGAGATAAATTCTACAAACCAAAGTCGCGCGCTCTTCTTGTTGGTGAACACATTAAACGTCTTGATCTGATAAGAGTTTGATCTGGTTTTAGTACAGTTTAGGTCGTCACATGTACCCCTCGTAAACAACCCCTATGAACACGACTTGGACTACCATAACTGAAAGGTCTCGACAAGTGATGGATGAATCTCTCAACGGCGACATACCACCGATCATCAAATATGGTGACCCATTTCACACTATGTTAAAATTTTCTGCTGTGTTTCTCTCGATACGGCAGGGTCAAATTGACAGTTACTAATTCGGATGGAAACAATTTGGCTATAAAACTTCAGGGGGGGGGGGGGGGGGGGTGTGTGCGCACGCTGGTGGGGGTGCGTGTAGAAGAACTCAGACGGTTGTTCATACCGTTTCAAAATTGAAATAAGTCTCACCAAAAGCGCACAACTAAGCATCTCAAACAGGCTGTCAATATTGAAGGAGGTGTTAAACCTGTTCCAACGACATGATTTGCTAACTCCACCTGTCTGTAATTCACTCTTTGAATATGAAGTTGAAAGGCGCTGATGTCCTAGAAACCTGTATGACGAAAGAGATGCACTTACCGATAGGTGAAGTTTGGCGACGAGGTGAAGACATTGAAGCTGCATGCCTTCTATCCCTCACAGTGAAAGGTCACGAGGCATAATGTGAACACTACGGCAGAAACATAAATAAAAAAAGAGTGGATCGAGGAACAGTATGAATTGCATGAGATTATTTCGTAGCACACATGCTGCAAGCGACGTTGTGAGAAATTACTGTATAATTGAGTAGTGTAGCTTGATTGTGGCGCTGAGCGTGATAATGAGGACCTGGCGTGATATGAGAGTGAACGGAGTGTTGCGGAGGATTGTCAAGCAGTGGAAAATGATGATGCGAGAGTTTTTAGGAGCAGGAGACAAGAGAACTGGAGAAAAGAAAAGCGTAGAGTAAGCCCCTGGAGCAAGGAAAATTTCTTTTTTAATGGTGGGGCGAGAAAGGTTTTGCCTCAGTGGCCACTGCTCTTCCATGTGATAGTTGTTGTGATCACTACACTAAATAGGTAGATTAGTGTTAGATACACTAATTTACATAAACATGTTGTAATTTTTTACTGTTGACCAATTTTTTTACCCTTTATATTGGTCAAGATGGGGATCTTTCAATAGTATCGGAATCAATGTCTTTGGTAAATTTTTTTGTCGAGAGTAAAAATCTATAAGATTTTCAAATCTTATAATTATCTAACACTAATCTACCTATTTAGTGTAGTTCCTTTTGGTAACTTTAGCATGGGTTGCAGAAAGAACTCAAGCATGCTTAAAAAAAAAAGAAATTGGTGCCGAAAGGTGCAAATGAACACAAAGTTCGTGCATATAGGGTTTAGGATTTGCACAAAGTTTATGTTTTACAAGGGTGATGATTTTATTCACATAAATTTTCAAAACTTTAAATAGAGGAGTAAAGGGTTTAAAACCGAGCCAAAGAATTGCTAAATGAAGTTACGTGATAAAAAAACAAATATGTACAGCTTGCAAACCTAAAAATCTATATGAATCCAAAAAACAACAAAACAAAAGGATAAAAAAAAGTGATTACCAATAGGTTGGTTGAAAAATCACCAAAATTTTGAATTTGTGACTACTTGTTGAATTTGTGGCACAACAATTTATGTCCAATCATTGTCTTGACATGACCCACTTTGCAATTTGGTTTCACATTAATATTCAACAATTTCAACAATATTTTAGTCCAACAGAAAAGTTTCAAATGAGTATAATTGATCCTCAACTAGGCTTAGGTTTGGAATGCTTTCAACTAAGCTGAAGTTTAGAATGCTTTGTGTTGCTCCTTTTTCTTCTCATCTACCATCAATTGTATACTTTCTATCCAATCAAGAAGTCCTTTGTTGAAGTTGTAGTTGATATTTTTGAACAAGAGTACCAATATGACTCTTAGTTCACTATAAATAAGGCATCACAACTACTATGTCATTATATCTACCAAACTGAAGTCTAAGCTTACACAAAGTAAATCATTATAGTTACCATGTCATGACCTACTAAATTGAAAGACCATTGTTGAACTATAAAATTAAAAGAACATTAGAGTTATCTTTAAAGTCACGTTGTGTTGAATAAGATACCGTGAATTTTGCATTAATGTACTCTTATTTATTCACCCCAAATAGTTAAAAGGTAGGGAAGTGGCGTCTCATTATTAGGTGTGTAAGAGCTTGGTGGTCTTTAAACTTGTGGAAAACTAGTTGAGCTGTCTTTCTTGACGGCTAAACTAGTTTCCCTTAAATTTAGAGACTAGCTCGTATGCACCTAATAATGATAGACCACCAAACTTTTCCATAATTTTTAACTATTTGGAGTGCACAAATAAGAGTACATTAATGCAAAATTCACGGTATCTTATTCAAACACAAGGTGACTTTAAGGATAACTCTATTAACAACGCAAAATCTAAACTAGGATTTTTGTCCTACAATATGCTTAAGGTGTGCTATATTTAGCACAAATTGGTTTGCTGATATATTTTTAGTTAAATGTAGATTCAAAACTCAAATAAAGAAGAAGGAACTCTCAGTGAAATCAAGATTCACTTCACATGCGTACAACTTCTAAAAAATAGATGTGTCAACTCCTAACTAGAACTCCAACTCTAGTTCAATTGTATTTTAAATTTTAGCAAAATAAAATAAAATATATGCCTCTTATCTCTCTTCTTTATATGATTTCTCTTATTGCAAATTGGTGTTAGATCTCTCGATTTGTTCTATGAATTTTTTATGCCCGCAGTTTAAATGGCCACTAGAGGTCAAACTTTTGACGACAATTGCAACTACGAACGTAAAAGCATTTAATAATTTCAAATATTATTTGTTTTAAGTTCATCAATTCTAACGGTGCTACGTGAACAATAAAACTAGTTCCTAAAGAAATTGTTATTTTAACCGATTTAAACCTACACTAGAGCCATAATGGGATCCAAAAAAATCACTAGTTTCAAGAATTTTGAATGTGTAAACTTAGAAGAGATTGATCTTGGCATTAGCTTTGTCTCGACAAAAAAGTGGACAATGCTTGAAGTGCATATGGGTATGTATCCCAAAATTCTTAGCTATGAAGAAAATAATTCCAATAACTTTGTCTTATAAGTAATTCTTCAGTTCTACTCAACCTTGTGGTCTAGTGAAAGATTTCATAGAGCAATGAAATATGAACATGTTTATTTGTACTGAGTAGGCTGAGAAAACAAATCAGCATAAAAATGGGTGCGGTGACTTTATATGAGATAATATGCCCATATCATGGTTGCTTACCATGACATGTTGATCAACACGCAAAGACTAAAAAGGAGGATTTTAGGGTTGAGACACTCCACCCTCTTTAATTCAATCAAACTTAATTAAACAAATTTCTATGCCATTGCCGTGTACCATGATGAGTTGATCAACACACTCAAAATAAAAAGGGGTCTTAAGGCCAAAACCACTCCACCATCCTATCTAAATTTGATCGTACGTAATATAAACAATTCAAAATATGATTACTAGGTGGGGTGGCTTGTCTACGCTACGGCTGTGCACTATGACGAGTTCATCAACAAGCACAGGCTAGAAGCGGGGTCTCAGGCCTGAGACCACTCCACCTTCCTCTTGGACTTGATCAAACGGAATTACAAAATTTCAAGTTTGACGACTAGGGTTGTCCACATCACGTCAAAACGTCAAAATTCAACATTGACGTCTAGCAAGATAATATACTCTATTCCCGAGGGTGCAATCTTTAATGTGTGAGAGGAATCTCGTGAGTGCACAAAACGAGGATTAATTAATTTGAACACTAATGTACTATGTATGTATACAAAAAACATATTTAGGGCTGAAAATAGGGTTGTAAAATTTACATTATACATATTTACATTAAAAAAATTAAGAATATTCTAATGCATACAAAGGGTATTCGAAAGGGGGTCATGAATGCACGTGATTTCAATGTTTAATAAATAGTGCATTCCCAAAGATTTTATAGTAAATTACTTACCATAGTTCATCATAGTCAATGTACTAGATGAAAAGGATGCACACATGATAGACATATGGAATGGATAGCCACATCCAAGATATATACAATATTGATAAATGAATACAAAAGACATGCAATATCAGCAAACATCCTCAAATAACATAAAACGTGGATCAACATTTTGACGGAACTTTATAGCATATTTTGTTATGATTTGATAAGTCCCGTAAGACAAACTCTATGCTTGCACAAATTAGATAGATCTAGTGGACATACCTAGACGACAAACTAACTTTGTAGAACTTTCTTTACTTTACACACTTTGCTGCTACAGTTGACTTCATTCATAGTTTAACTAATAAGATATATGTAAATAGTAAAAAATGATTTGTAATTTTCAAGAATTTTACTTGTGTCAATTGATCAAACACAATCAAAAACTAATTTAGTAATACAATCTGAACGTGATATTGTACTTTGTTTTCGATGCCCAACTCTATTCATCACTCGTTTAGCAAGGATGATCCTACGTTTCCAAGGCTCTATTGTAGAGCTCTTCTCTTGCCTATGTTGTCTTCTTGGGCTTGCTTATTATAAGGTTTAATATGGGCTCTAGATTGAGTTGCTGCAAGAAGTCCCCACTCAAATCACCAAACTCTTGGTTTATAAATAAAAGCCTCTACTCTAATATTAGCTTCCACTACGCTCTAGATCATTCTATTCTACTTGCGGTGGCCCAATAATTGGGACTATCCAAGTATCAATGGCTCAAATCATTTTGAGGCCATGGTGGATTGATAAATGACTCTCCTATGGCATTTCTCCTTGACTCCACCACAATCATCCACATTAGTTCCAAATTCTGAAATTGCTGAAATTTATGTTTTAACAAATGAAGATTTTTTTTAAAAACTAAAATTTATAGATTCATTGAAGATTAAAAATCATAGAATTTAGATTGAAAACCATAAATTGAAGATTGATGTGCAATTTTTTGTGATATCCATTGTCAAAAACGATTCAAAATTCAATTATACAATGGTCGGATGCTGTATTTGCACTTTGACCACTATTGCAATGCGGGAGGGAACAAAATGGAATATTACCTACAGGTCATCTTCTCTCTTCACCCTCTTTCAAAGCATCTTAGGCCAACACGTTAAGTACCTCTATGTCGTTGACTGCCACTACTCCTACAAACTTGTTAAGTTGGCTATTTCCTCTTTGCCTAAGTTTATCCTCATTTGCGATCCTAGTTGACAACATTCAGTGTTGACATAAGTTTAGAGGCTCTCATCCTTGACCACTATAAAATATGAATGTTTGAAAAAAAAAAACAACATCTTTTTGTTTTTCTTTCTTTGGGCATTTTCACCATTTGATTGAAGAGAACAAATTTTTTCAAGCATTTGACTAATTAGAAAATTGACAAAATGAAACACCCATTTTATCCACTGAAAGCACTTTGTAAATGAAACACATTATAATAATATTGTGCAAAAACTATGCATGTATGATTTATCATTTTTTGGGAATGACCGTACTACAAAATTCACAAACTCTAGAAATCAACAAAGATTTCCATCGGATGATATAGAAGGATTTTGGCCAATGGTGGATCCTTCGATAGATTGCCGCATACTTTACGCCTATGGAAGATCCTCCAATGTGCTCCATTATGTTCCACATACAATGTTCCAACCTGGTAGAAAAATACTAAGGACTTCACATATGTACTAAACTCAATACCGAGGACTTAACAATGTGTTAGGAAATCCCCCGACGATACATAAAGTGCTAATTTCTCCAAGGCCTCTTTTTGCACGTATCATGCTAGATCCGCTAATTCACTAAACTTCTAAATAGTAGCTTCCTAAGTAATCAAAGTATTTACTGGGATCCTTCGATGAAGTATGAAGGGCTAATTCATCATCACTAACCATAATCACTATGGAGTTCGCATATGTGCAAAATTCAATACTAAAGACTTAACATATTGTTATCGGAGGATTCTCCAATGACACATGAAGTGCTAATTGCTTTAAAGCCTCTTTTTGCACACATCATACTAAATCCACTTCTTCAGAAGACTTCTAAATAGTAACACCCTAAGTAGTTTGACAAAGGATCCTCCAATAATGGGTGAGGTACTCTCTAGGATTTTCATGCACCACATGCAACATAAGGGTAATTATTTAAGGGCTGTTTACTTCCGAGGCATTAATTAATGGTTCCCTATAATCACTTAATTCTGTAAAGTGGCCCATTTTTTGCACCCTACTATTACTTATATTGGCCATGTCACTGCAATTGTTTGTACTCTATATTCATTTTAAGTAATAAAAATTAATAGTCTATACTCCACTGCAAAACTGAAGCAAACATTGTTTATTACAAAATGGGAAGCACAATCAAGAATAAAATATTTAGAAATCAGTGAGAAACTGGATTCAAATATGCAAATGGGAGTCCAGTACCCAAAATATACAATGGAATTGACCATTTTAGGGTTTAGGAAAATTAAGCAAAACAAACTGCACATTTATAACTGCAAATTGCACAAAGAAAACTGTACAACTACACATTCATAAAAATGTGTGAACAAGTGTTTACAAATACTATAGCCGCTGCAAAATGTTCTGCGCCGAAGCACAAAAAAATGGAACAATTGCAACTATGCACAAGTCCTTTTCCCTTTTTGCAATTTTGTGCAAATGAATACTAAGGAGGCAGAAAAAACCAAACTTTATAACCCTAAGCACGACAAAAATGTTCAATCATGCACAAAAACAAAAAAACAAAAACAACATAAATGAACATCAAAATATGAGACTAGGGGTTACCCAAACTCCCACATTGTCTATAGCATCATCATCGTGACAATAAAAATATTGTTACAGCCGGCCTGATCTGAGGTGTAGACAAATGGCGTAGAGGTCTGTGATGTCAAGGTTGCAAAACGGGCTTGTTTCGGATTGGACGGTTCAACACCTATGAATTCTGCAACAGTTCCATGTGGGTGTCAAACCGCTGGACGATTGCAAGCCCTTAAGATGCATGGCGGCATGGAGGAAATGCGATAACATCTGATTGCGCCAATTGGAATGCAGCAAATTCTACAGTGTTGTCAAAAAATTGCCTTCTAAATTGTTATATCCAGCAATCTAAACCCTAAACGATTCAGCCGTGGGCCCCAAACTCTAAAAACAAGACTACACCTGATCCGCATTGTGTGTATATCTAAAATTTTGAAACCGCAAGACACATCAAAAGTCTAAGAAACCCTAGCCAGAAATCTAGAAGAAACCCTAGCCATTGGCAAGTAGGCGTGAAAAAGTATGAATCGTCGAGATGGTCCACTTTAGCAGTAAACCTTTACTGCAAGGTTTTATTTAAATTTCTTTTGCATTATTTATTTGTCTAAATGCAGCATTTTAGCTGATTTGACAATTTTCCGTGTGGTGTGCTATTTGGTTTTGGTTTTGGTTTTGGTTTGCCTTTTTTATTATGCCTTTTTGTCGGAGTAATTCTATTTGTTTATCAATTTTTAACCGATTAACCGTGGGATTTTTATTGTTTGTACAATTTGGGCTACTATTTAAGTCTATTATTCTAGTCTATTATTCTAATTTAGTATTATTTTATTCTATCCTCTTTGTCTATTGGTCCTATTTGGTCTATTATTTTAACATATTATTTAAGTCTACTATTTTAATCTATTATTTTGGTCTACAATTTTAGTCTTTATCTTAGTCTATTATTCGGTCTATTATTTTAGTCTACTATTTTAGTTCACTATTTTAGTCCATTACTTTAGTATATTATTTTAGTTGATAGTTTAGTCTATTACTTTCATGTATTAGTCTAATTTGATTT
Organism: Pohlia nutans; assembly: GCA_022496805.1. Lineage (NCBI taxonomy): Eukaryota > Viridiplantae > Streptophyta > Bryopsida > Bryales > Mniaceae > Pohlia > Pohlia nutans. The sequence continues at coordinate 1,508,772 of CM040106.1, read as the reverse complement.
ATTATTTTCTTTAGGCTATCATTGTAGTTTAGTTGTGGGAAAATTGAACCCCCGGTTTTCTATTAGTAAAGGGGGAGTTTAGTGAGGGTAGGAGGAAAAATTAGACTAGCTAGATGAACTTATAAAGAATGGATGTAGATTGGGTGGGATTTTAAATCCCACCCTATCGCTTGAGAGAGAGTTAGTTCTTCTTGTGTGTGTCGTTAAGAAGTTCTAGATCTGAATCGAGAGGATAGCGCTTGTAGGAAAATATGAAGAATTGTTGTGGCTAGGGAATTAAGAGAGGTATTGATCACCTAGACTAGCAAATGTGGTGTTTTTGAGCTTGGGGCAAGGCACTGGTTGTAGGGAGTGGTGTGAGATTTAGAAAAGGGGCTGTATGAGGGCAGTCTGGATTGGTGATTAGAGTACAGGGCATGCATAAGTTGACAGCAGGGATGTGCAAGGGAGGTGTATACTGGCAGCGGTTTAAGATCGTGTAAAAAGGCCCTGTCTACTTCAAGTGTTAGGGTTGGAAGCGCAGATGAAACTGCGAGCAACGGCGGCTGAAGTCTGTGCGATATCATTGCGAGTGTAGGGCGGCCCATCAGCGGCATTGTGGGTGACAGAGCAAGTACCAGGGCTATGAGGATCAGCTGCAACGCCTTTAGGTCTGGGCGTAAAATCAAGCAGCTACGGAGACGGAACCAAATGGTAGTAACTCCGCGACAATCAGACAACGTTGGCAATAGATCAGGCGGCGATTGGAGCGCAAGAACATGGTGGCGAAGGAGACCGCAAGGAAGGTAACAACCGGTAGATACGGCCGCGACGACCAAGATGAAGCAACAACGACGAGGTGGGTTGCGAGCAGGCGGCCGTGATCAAGTGCAGCAGACTAGGCGCTTCTTTCGAGCGGCATCATCAAAGATCTACGTTTAAAGAGACCAGCACCGACGAGATCCTAAAGCATAACTATAGCACGGGAAGGCTGGGTGATTGCAACTACTAGTGATGACGAAGATCACAGCGTCGGCAACCAGGGATCCAAGCGGAGGCTCACAACGCTCAAGGTCAGAAGGCGAGATTGAGATCAGGAATGCGAAGGGCTCGACGCCGATTGTCAAAGATGCGAGCGCCATCGCCTAAGCGCGACGCAGAGAATACAAGCCCTGTTTCCCTTTTGTGTGATATTACGGAGGGAGATAGGGTGATATTACAAAAGGAGGTTTTTTGTTACTTTCTCCTTCGTCAAATTGCCTAGTTTTGATTGGAATTGAATTCCCAAGGCTTCTTAGGACCTATAGATGGATTAAGTGCTATAATAGTGATTGTGATTGCTTCTCTTTTAATTATTGCAATTCACGTTTATCTTGTGTGTTATGTCATGTATTCTAATTCTTGTGATGATATTTTGATGTTTTATGGTTCAGAAATCCCGGTGCATGGCATGGCGCGAAAGCGCTGCCGAAATTACAGCGAAATTTTGTCCCTCATTCTATTGCAAAATTAAGGTCAATTGTGTCAAGAAAAGATTAAAATTCTTTGTGATAGAGGAACTTGTATTGTTTTCAACTCCCATTTGAAGTGTTGTAGCCTTGGAAGTGGTTATGTGGTGTATTGGGTCATTTTTAATTCACTTTTTGACCATTTCTAGGGTTAGGAATGGTGCTGCCATTTTAGGTGAGGTTGCAAATTTGCCTCGCCTAACCATTTTTTATTTCAATTTTAGCCCAGTTCCTAGCAAATTGAGGTGGAATTTAAGCTCTTTTAGGCAATTTTTAGATCAAAGTGTGTGTGGTGAGTGTGCTGTAAGTTTTGTGCACAAGTCCAAAAACCCTAATTAAAAGGTTTAATTCATCAATTTGACCTGATTATATGGTACTTTCTGCCTAAGATGATTGGTGAAGTGCTTGTGATTGCTCTATTTGAGCATTTAGAATGTGCTATAATTTTTGTGCACAAGTGCAAAAACCCTAATTGAACCCTAATTGGAAGGGTCAACTCACCCATTTTGCTCAATTAAATGGCGCTTAGTGCTTAGGGAGATTGGTGAGGGTTTGTGAGCTTGTTTAGTACTTCTTATTGTTCATTTGAGCACTTGAGAGTGCGATGTAATTTTTGTGCACAAGTCTTAAAACCCTAATTAGAAGTGGCAATTCACCCATTTTGCCCAATTAAATTGCACGTGGTGTATAAGGAAATATTGAAGGTTAGATTAGAATGCCAAAGCCTCACACAAACACTTGGAATGCATAGGAAAGAGATGATCTTTACTCACGGGCTGCCCCTCTTAAGTAGCACACCCAAGGGAGTCCCCTTGGCAAACCATATGGGACATCAGCCCATACTCCACTCCTAGTACACTAGGATCAGCCCATGTCACTTGGGAGACCCAATTCTCATTACTTCTATCTAGTACTACTTCACTAGTTGCAACTCTAGCTCATTCGCATCATCTATACTAGCTAATGCGCATTGGCTATGAGCAACTTCAGCCCACGCAATCATCCTACTTCAACACTCCCACTTTGCGAATAGCCAAAGCCTTGGAGCCCAAATGCGACTACTAGTCTTTGATGTCGATCTCTCGCAAGAGCCTTTGTGAGCACGTCCGCCACCATGTGCTCCGTTGGACAATACTTCAACTCTATCACCTTCATCTCTAACTTCTCTTGAATGAAGTGATATTGCACATCAATGTGCTTTGTGCGTGAATGATGCGTTGGATTCTTCGCCAATGACATACTCCCTTGGTTGTCACACATGATTGTTGTAGCCTCCTCTTGAGTGCATCTCACATCTGCCATTAGTTGCCTCAACCAAATGGCCTCCTTCGTACCGTGGCTCGTCGCCATGTACTCCGCCTCAACCGTTGACGTGGCCGTGGTTTGTTGGCGCTTGCTATTCCATGAAACGGCCCCCGATCCAACTTTGAACATGTACCCCGTGGTCGATCTACGATCATTGGTATCACCCGCATAATCCGCATCACAATACCCACTCAACACAATGTTGTCACCTCCAAGACACAACCTCACATCACTTGTGCCTTTCAAGTACCGCATGATCCTCTTGACCGCAACCCAATGACTTGAACCCGGTCTTGCCATGTGTTGACTCACAACGCTGATTGGATATGCAAGGTCTGGCCTTGTTGCAATCATGGCATACATCAATGACCCTACAGCTTGCTTGTATGGCACATCTCCCATAGATTGAGCCTCTAATGCATACTCCTCATCCGTGAGCTTCACGAGCTTGGAATTCACATCCAATGGAGTGCCAACCGGCTTGCAATCCTCCATGCCAAAGCGTTTGAGCACATCCATAACATACTTGCTTTGATTCATTGTTATGGTGCGTGTTGCTCTATCTCGCACAAACTCAACTCCTAGACAAAAGTGCAACTCACCAAGATCACTCATCTCGTACTCGTTCTCAAGCATTGCCTTCAATGCCTTCAAAGAGCTCATACAACTTGCAAAGATGATCAAATCATCCACATATATGATCACGATGACCACATGTTGCTCCTTTTGCATGAAATACAAGCTATGATCAGCGATGCTCCTTGTGAACCCGATATGAACAAGAAACGTGTCAATCTTTTGATACCATGCGCGTGGAGATTGCTTCAACCCATACAATGACTTGTTCAACTTGCAAACAAGGTTCTCATTACCTCGTTGCACAAATCCCTCGGGTTGCACCATGTAGATGACTTCCTCCAACTCGCCGTTCAAGAACGCCGTCTTCACATCCATTTGATGCATTTCCAAATCCATGGCAGCCCCGATGGCCAAAATGCATCGAATAGTGGTGAATTTCGCCACTGGTACAAAGGTCTCATGAAAATCAACACCTTCGATTTGTGAAAAGCCCTTTGCCACCAATCTTGCCTTATAACGAACCACATCACCCGTTGCATCTCTCTTTGCTCGAAATACCCACTTACAACCGATAGCGTTGCGATTCTTGGGGAGGGGAGTCAATTCCCAAGTGCCATTGTCCATCAACGATTTGTACTCCTCTTGCATGGCTTGCTCCCACTTGTTTGCATCATCACAACTCATAGCTTCACGAATCGTCAATGGAACATCTAAAAGTGCAACGTTTGCATGCTCCTCCTCACCTTGAGGGAGAATATGATTCTTCCACCACTCGCCAAGTGGTCTACGATTTCTCTCTGGATAACGACGATCGCTCGAGGATGCATTGTCTTCAACCGCCATTGCTTGTGCCTTTTTCTCGCCATTCTTCGTCTTCAAAGGTCGCTCCTCAATATGTTCCTCATCACCACCATCTTTGTCATCTTCGTCTTCATCAACAATATCAATAACGGGAGATTTGGAAGATTGGTCCACAATCGCCGGTTTATCGCCACTTCTCCCACTTGGACCATCGTCCAAATTGTCTTCAACCTTGGAATTCTCGCAAAATGTCACATCACGAGCTCGAATGATCTTCTTGGTCTCGAGCGACATGAGCCTGTACGCCTTGGTACCTTCACAATATCCAAGAAACACACATTTTGTTGCCTTGGCCTCAAGTTTGGTTCTTTGAGAATCGGGTACCTTTGCAAATGCGATGCATCCAAATGTGCGCATGTGCTCCACGCGGGGTGGCCTTCCACTCCACGCTTGCTCTGGTGTCATGTTTTGAACCGCACTCGTCGGGCATCGGTTGCGTGTGTACACCGCAGTCACCACCGCTTCCGCCCAAAGGTCCAAACCCAAATTTTGTGCATGCAACATACTCCTAGCCATCTCCACAATCGTTCTATTTGCACGCTCCGCAACTCCGTTTTGTTGTGGCGTATATGGCGTTGTCGTTTGTCTAGCAATGCCTTCTTTCTTCAGTAACTCTCCAAATTGGTTGGACATGAACTCGCCGCCATTATCCGATCGAAACACCTTGATCTAATGCTCGGATTGCTTCTCAACCAACGCCTTAAACTCTTTGAACTTCTCAAAACACTCGCTCTTTGCTTTGATCGGATACAACCATATCTTCCTCGAAAAATCATCAATGAACGTCACAAAATACTTGCAACCCCCCATAGACGTGGTCTTCATTGGACCACACACGTCGGAATGCACAATCTCAAGAACCTTGGTTGCACGAGTTGCCCCATCAACTGGAAACGGTGAGCGTTGTTGCTTGCCTTCGATACAACCCTCACATATGAATGAACTAGGCGCGACGTGTGATTGAGGAAGATCCATGCCACTTACCATTCCACGGAGTGCTTTCACACTCTTGACATTCAAATGTCCAAGTCGACGATGCCACAATGCCAACTTGTCCTCGTTTGAACTCGATTGCACCAACGTTGCGAATTCCGCCGCGTGCATCTTGGAAAACTTGATTTGATACAAGCCGTTGACTTCGTGTATAATGGCCACCTCCTCACGACTTGGAGACAACACAAAACACCCTTCGTCGCTAAATTCCACTCGCAAATGCTTCATCACTAAATGCCGCACCGATAAAAGATTTGCCTTTAATTTGGGAACGTGGAGGACATCATGGACGGTAATTGTCTTCACACGACCCTTCACCTCGGTGTCTACAACGATGGATCCTCTACCCACGGCTTGAAGAACCGTATCATCACCCAAAATAACATTCTTTGGAGATATGACGTGATATGATTGGAAACAAGTCCTATTGGGCGCCATGTGACTCGAGGCTCCCGAATCAACAATCCAATCGATCACACTACCATTGCATAACACGTCACTTGCCATCATTGCATACTCGTCCTCGCCATCACTCATATCATCACTACAGCAAGAAAGGCTAGTCATAAATGCATACTCATCGCCCGCATCGTTGACCTTTGTATTGTTGGCACTTTCCTCTCTCTTGCGCTTGTAGCAAAATTTTGCCAAATGGCCCTTCTTACCGCAATAGTAGCATACCTTGTCCGTAGAGCTCCCACTCGCACCGCTCTTCGATTGCTTCGCCATAAGCGCCGCGCTATCGCCACGAGTCTCGTTCTCTTTACGCCGCGAGAGTTCATGCAACAACCGCGATGTCACATAATCGAGAGTGAGCTCTGCAATGGGCCTACTCTCCAAAGCAACGATAAGATACTCGTACGATGGCGGCAAACTCTCGAGGAGCGTCATAACAATATCACCGTTGGTAATGTTCACGTCCGCGCCGTTGAGCTGATCCGCAAGAGCCTTCACTTTGTTGATGTGCGCCAACATGTCGCCGTTTTCTTCCATCTTGATGGTGAAAAACTTGCGCCTCAAGAACAAGATATTGACCAAGCTCTTTGCCTCATGAATGTAGCAAAGCTTGGCCCATGCCTCCGCGGGAGTCTTGCACGACCGAATATGAGAGAGCTGGGAATCAAAAAGATTGAGGGCAAGAATCGCAAACGCCTTCTTCTCGCGCCGAGTGTATGCAGTTTTCACCCTAGCCTCGGCATCGGACGAAGGGGGTTCCTCACTACCGTGAACTATCTCCCACAATTCCTTTTCGGCCATGACCATTTCCATCTTGAATTTCCACAAGTGGAAATTGACTCCATCGAACTTGTCTACAACTTTAGGACCCTCACCCTCAAATGAAGCCATTTTCTTGACTCAAGTACGGACCCCCACAAAAATCAGCCCCTAAAAAGCTAAGAAAAATTGTTTTTATGAATTTTTGACAATTTTGTGAATTGTGAAGCAAATTGCACACGTATGTGCTTCCAATGCCCCCAAAACTATTCCAAACACTAAATCAGCACCTTTGTGCTACACATCAACCTCACAACACTCAATCGTGATGCTTCCCAATACAAATGCCCAAGATGTTACCACAACACCTTAACTAAGTGAATTGCGCACTCCTTTGCTCCAATCCACTCAAATCAGCACCCTAGTGCCTCACAACATGTAATGCACCCTCTTGTGCATTCACTAACCCAAACTCTAATTTTGAGCACTCCAAAGGCATTAATCACATTGAAAACCCTCGTGCAAGAATTGCAATACCAAAATCAGATTGTAGACTCACCTCAAGAGCCTCAAACCATAAAAGTGCCTTGCAACAACACAAGTGCACAAATTGAGCACGAATTGAGCCAATAATCTCCAATAAGCTCCAATAAGCTCCAATCAGCTCCAATATACTCCAACAAGCACCAATAAGCTCCAAAGCTCCAATTCAGCCCTTGTAGACGTGCATAAACTCCAAAAGTGCTCCAAAGTGCTCCAAAAGCTCCGAATCACCAATTGAAAGCTCCAAAGTGCCAATTCAGCCCTCCAACACGTAGTTCAAAGGTAGGAAGATTGTAATACCTCCCAATGTTGAAATCAGCCCACCAAAGCTCGAATTCAGCCCTCCAAAGCTCTAAATCAGCGCTCCAATACTCCAAAATCAGCGCTCCAACGCACGACCTCCCAATGTCGAAATCAGCCCACCAAAGCTCGAATTCAGCCCTCCAAAGCTCCAAATCAGCGCTCCAATACTCCAAAATCAACGCTCCAACGCACGACCTCCACACAACGAGCAATCTGATCTTTCACTCACGCAAAACACATGAGTGGGCCTATAACCTATTGAAGGTTAGATTAGAATGCCAAAGCCTCACACAAACACTTGGAATGCATAGGAAAGAGATGATCTTTACTCATGGGCTGCCCCTCTTAAGTAGCACACCCAAGGGAGTCCCCTTGGCAAACCATATGGGACATCAGCCCATACTCCACTCCTAGTACACTAGGATCAGCCCATGTCACTTGGGAGACCCAATTCTCATTACTTCTATCTAGTACTACTTCACTAGTTGCAACTCTAGCTCATTCGCATCATCTATACTAGCTAATGCGCATTGGCTATGAGCAACTTCAGCCCATGCAATCATCCTACTTCAACAGGAAATTGGTGAGGGCTTGTGAGCTTGTTTTAGTATTTGTTATGTTCAATTGAGCTTCTTGTGTGTGCTGTAATTTTCTTGCACACTCCAATTTTAGCCCATATACATTGTTTTTTGCCACCTTGTGCCTAGTATTTTTGCCATATGCAACCGGTCAAAGTGCTCATAGAAAGACAACTTTAGGCTTTATCTTCCTTTTCATTTATATTTGGGCAAATGAAAAACCAAAATTTCATCCAACCCCTGTGAAGCCTAACCCCATTTACAAATTTTACTAATAATATTTTATGGAATCCTTACATTCAGCTTGTATATTAGTTTTCCAAAAAACTAATGGCCCCACATTGTATACCTATCTACCTTACTTGTAATGGGATTGTTTGCTTTAATGAACCTTTAATTTTTTGAAATCTTTTATAATTTTTATCTTAAATGAATTTATTCTTCTCTACATTATTTTGCATATAGTTTTAAAAATGCACTAAGTGCCCAACTGTGCCTCTAATAAAGTATGACGTGTTTGATCTTGATTACTAACTATTCATTGCTAAAACCATAGAGTAGCTCCTAGGGTGGTTCAAGATCATGGATCCCGCTTGTAGTCTTCAACAAGATTGGCTAAAGTTGCAATTTTATCTGCTTTTGGAATTCTGCGAGTTGCAAGACTCTTCAATTTTGACCACAATGCAAAGAGTACATAGCTCTAACGCTCCCAACATAGAGTACTTTGTTTTGTGACCCACGCTAATGGAACAGGGTGAGGATCACCTGTAGGGAGAAGTGGACATCTATTTCCATCTTTCTTCCAGAGGCGTAGGAGAGGTTTGTTACATAGGCACCATCGTTCATCAGTTGCGGACTCTTTGTACTTCATCACTTGCCATCCGTCTGAGTCCATGTAGAATTTAAAGAGGTGAATCTCCCCAAGGCCAATCAGTCATAATGCACCGTCACAGATAAACCCAAAAATATAGGATTTGAAATTAGCCACCCATTGTATGAACTCTGGTATAAACTTCATCTCCTTTGATTCCATAAAGGATTTCATCAAATCTGCCAACAAAAATGTGTTCTTACTCTCCAATTTTTTTGAGTGATGACTAAAGAACGTGTGTATGTGTCCAATTAATAAGAATCCAACTTGAATCTCTTTGAACACATCATAATGCGTAGGCAAAGAGAAAAATGCCATCAAATATTGATTCTAGTTATCCTTTGTTGAGTTGTCCAGCCGGAATAAATTTATGGACAATTTAAATGGAGCTATCAGAGGATCCTCCAATAGCGGGGGCAAAACGTACAAGCATCTTGCATTCCCTTGAAGCATTGCCTAACAAAGTGAATTTTCCGGAGGGTAAGGAAAAAGACCCATGTTTTCTCTAATAGGGTTGTCCCTTCAACCTTGGAAAAAGTCTTGCAATGGATGACATTGTGTAATTTGAGTCCCCTGGCCAACAGTCCTTTGAGTAGTGCCCGTAGGCTCCATCACAATAACCATGTGTGACCATATTGGTGATGTTGATTGAAAGTTGCCGAAGTCAAGCGGTATATTTTGTGGTGACACGCATTCGTAAAATGGCTGTCTTAGCAGTGTCCATTTTATCGTAAATGATACAAAGAATCTCTGCCTTGTTATGTTTTGATTCTTCTCTCCAAAAATGATTTGGCAATACAAGCTCAAGTGGCTTAAATGAGCTGCCATTTGCTTCACAAATCCCACATACTCGGCGCTACCTTTGACAAATTTGTTGATAAATTGTAAAAGCTAGTTGCAAACTATGAACTTTGCAAACAAACTCCCAACCGGTTTGATGGCTACGTTTTTGAACAATTCCTTCTTCATCTTGTTGACCACCAATTGGAATATTGCTGGCAAACCATAGCTTAAATTTGTCTGCACACATCACCATCAAAAATACGTATTGTTCTAGAATGCATCCGAGGATCCCCCATTGGAATACATGACAACGACCCAAAATAAAAATAGAGGTTGAAAGAAATCTTAATACTACAATGTATTCTTACTTTTATGGCCTTGACTTAGATTTGTCTCTAGTTGTAGTCAACAGGAAGGAATTTCAAGGTATCCATTCTTCTAGGGACTCTTCTCTGCATTTGGTGAGGAATGAGATCAACATTTTTTTTGACAATAGTAGCAATTGTCCCTATGGCTTGAAATGTGACTTGGCAAGGACGTTTGATGCCTCTGTTTCCATGTGTTGATGATTGCACTCCCTCATTGAACATGCTCAAGTACAAAAGAATGTTGAGAGTAGGATACCAAAAATCTTCTTCCACGCAATACTACAAACTTTGGTACTAACGAGCGTTACATACTTCCTCTTTCTGCTAATATGCACTACTAGAAAATCCAACCAATTTGTTGATTTGGTTGCGTTGATCAAGGACACTTCTCTGTTGATTTGGTTGATTTTCTATTCAAATCAACTGATTCCTGCCGAAATCAACAGAAAAGTGTTCCTGATCAACACGACCAAATCAGGAGATTAGTTGGGTTTTCTAGTAGTGCTGATCCACAGAATGTAGTTGCCCGCCTACGCTTACCCTATACCTTTAGCGTTTACCAAATGATTTGAGGTAGAGTTTCTTTCTCAAAGCCAAGGTGTCCTTTGGTTTGAACTAACAACAGTACTAAGGCTCAAAACACTTGATTAATGTCACCGCGTGAATTGTTGAGTCAGTGGTCTTCAGCGCATACTTTGTTTAATTCTGCTCTACCGTTGGCTTCCTATAGATGAACCTTCTTTCTCAAAGCCAAGGTGTGCATCCGAGTCACATTTGCCAGGGATCATAGAGAGGTACTCAATTGTTATGTTGAGTGAGCAACCGTCCGGAAATTGACATTCTAGTGTGAACCACCGCTGGTGGGTCATTAAGTCATATGCTTCTCCTTTGAAGATGTCAAAGACGATAACGCCCTCACATCCTTCTCCAAGAAAGTCTATCCTATAATGGTTCGTTCGGAGAGACACAATTGATCCGACCAATTGCTAACATAGTGCCATTAACATTGCAACGCTCAATTGACATTTTAATCTACTCCTCCACTAGGATGGAGGGTGGTCCTTTGATCGCATTATTAATTTTTTTGTCGCTGGCATCAGACATCAGATGCCTTCTTTTGCTCTCCTTTGCAACATTTTTTGCAAATCAAAGTACTGTCGTATAAATAACATCCCACAAGACAATAAATATTCTTTGGATTGGAATAAGTGGTAGAGACAATGCCGACAATATGATGTCTGTAGGCCTTACCAAAATTAATGAATTCATGGTGCGCGCAATACCCACACCATGCTAGTGCTCCACAAGAGTGGATTCAATAAAGAAACCCTTTTCCACGAAACCAAAGGCACGACAACGCAGCGATACAATTCTCCCAATTTCAAATGAAAAGCAATGCTCACACAAAACAAACTTGGTGTTTGTCACTGTCATTCCGTGATTCAACCCCGATGCGGAGTCCTTTTCAAAGTAATCCATGTTTGAATCACCGCAAAAAAAAACAATACTTAAAAAACCCAATTACAATTACTCAATCACAATACTCAATTACAATACTCAATTGCAAGACACTTGCTGTATCAACAGATCTTCAAATATACACCACCACCAATGAAAGGCACCAACTCCGTCGGAGGATCCTCCAATGAACGACGCTTCTAATGCAAGACACTAGCACTATTGGAGGATCCTTCGGTAGAAGGTGCCTCTAATGAAAGAAGCTTAGTCTATAAGAGGATTTTGATAAAAAAAACCTCTAATGCAAAAGACTAACTTGATCGGAGGATCCTCCAAAAGAGGGCGCTTCTAATAGAAGACGCTTGCTCTTTTGGAGGATCCGCCAATGGAGGCACTTCCAATGTATCACAGTTGCTCTATCGGAGGATCCTCCAATACAGGGCGCCTCCAATAGAAAACACCTGTTCTATCGGAGGATCTTCCAAAAGAGGGTGCTATATTGCAACACATTAGTTCTATTGAAGACTCTTTTGATGAAGGAACTAAATTGCAATACACTATTTCTATTGGAGGATCCTTCAATAGGCGGCGCCTAAATGACAATGCACTAGTTCTATTAAAGGATATTCCAATAGAGGGCGCCTTAAATGCAATGCACTAGTTCTATCGGAGAATCTTTCGATAGAAGACGCCTAAATTGCAATGCACTAGTTCTATCGAAAGATTCTCCAACAGAGGGCGCATTAATTGTAATACACATGTTCAATCTGAGAAATTTTTGGTAGAGGGCACCTCTAATGGAAGATGCATGCTCTATCAAAGGATCCTCCATTAGCAAGCGCCTCTAATGAAAGAAGCTTGTTCTTTAGGAGAATCCTCTAATAGTGGGCTCCGAAATTGCAATACTCTAGTTTTATTGAAGGATTCTCTGATAGAAGGCGCCTCCAATACAAGACAAGAGCTTTATTGGAGGATCCCCAGATAGAGGGCGCCTCAAATAAAAAACGCTTGCTATTCTTGAGGATCCTCTAATAGAGGGTATCTCTAATGAGCAACACTTGCTCTACCGGAGAATCCTCCAATAGAGAGCACCTCAAATGCAAGACTCTAGCTCTATTTGAAGACCGTCTGATAGAAGGCGTCTAAATTGCACAATCCTAATTCTATAAGAGAATCCTCCGATACTGGGCGCCTTGATTGCAATACACTAGGTCTATCAAAGGATCCTCCAATAGAAGACGTTTAAATTTCAACACTCTAGTTCAATTTAAAAAATCCTCTGAGAAAGGGTGCCTAAATTACAATACATTTGTTTAATCGGAGATTCTTTTGATTGTGGGTGCCTACATTGCATATCCGTAGTTCTATTAAAGAATCTTTCAATAGAGGGCGCCTAAATTGCAATGCACTAGTTCTATAAGAAGATCCTCGGATAAAGAGCTCCTACATTGCAGACCCAAGTTCTATCGGAAGATCCTTTTATAGAAGGCGCCTAAATTGCAGATTCCCAGTTCTATCAGAGGATCCTCAGACAAAGGGCTCTTAAGTTGCAATGCACTACTTCTATCGAAGTATCCTTGGATAGAAGGCGCTAACATTGCATACACTAGATCTATCAAATGATCCTCCAATAGAGTGCGCCTAAATTGTAGAACCCTAGTTCTATCAAAGGATCCTCCGATAGAGGACGCCTAAATTACAGCACCTTAGTTCTATTGGAGGAGCCTCCGATATAGGGCCCATAAATTGCAATATACAAATTCAATTAAAAGAAAGAGTCCGATAGAATGCGTTTAAATTGCAGAACCCTACTTCTATCGACGTATACTTAGATAGAAGGTGCCTAAATTGTAGAACCCTAGTTCTATCAAAGAATCCTCGGATAGAGGGCGTCTAAATTCCAATACACTAGTTCTAAAAAAGACCTTTTTATAGAGGACGCCTAAATTGCACAATCCTAAATCTTTCGAAGAAACCTACAATAGAGGGCGCCTAAATTGCAATGCTCTAGGACTATTGGAGGATCCTCCGACAAAAGGCCCTTACATTGCAAAACCCTAGTTTTGTCGGAGGATCATCCAATAGAAGGCACCTAAATTGCAATGCTCTGGTTATATCAGAGGATTCTCCAATAGAGGACATCTCCAATGGAAGACACTTGCACTATCGGAGGATCCTCCAATAGAGAGCGCGTCTAATGCAAGACACTAGCTCGATCGGAGGATCTTTGATAGAAGGCTCTTCTTATGAACAACGCTTGCTTATTTGAAAGATCTTCTGATAGAGGGCATTTCAATTGCAATACACTAGTTCTATTGGAGGATCCTTCAATAAAGAGAGTTTGGAATGCAAGACACTACCTCTATCGAAGAGTCATGAAATAGAAGATGCCTGTAATGGAAGATAATTGGTCTATCGTAGGATCTACCAATAGAAGGCGCCTATATTGCAAAACACTCATTCTATCAAGGAATCCTTTGATACTCAGAGCCTAAATTGCAGAATACTAATTCTACTAGAAAATTCTTTGATAAAGGGCACTTAAATTGCAATGCACTAGTTCTATCGAAGAATTCTGCAATAGAGGGCGCCTAAATTACAGAACCCAAATTATATTAGAGGATCTTGCAATAGAAGGCAACTAAATTGCAATGCGCAAATTCTATCGAAAGATCCTCCAATAGAGGGCTCCTACATTGCACAATCCTAATTCTATCCAAGGATCTTTCTATAGAGGGCACCTAAATTGCAATACGCTAGTTGTATCAGAGGATCCTTTGATAAAGGGCGCCTAAATTGCAAATTCCTAGTTCTTTCGGAGGATCCGCCCATACACTGTGCCTAAATTGAAGAACCCTAGTTCTATCAGAATATTCTTGGATAAAGGGCGCCTAAATTGCAACACCCTAGTTCTATTAGAGGATCTTCTGATAGAGAGCGCAAAACTGCAATACACTATTTTATGGAAGGATCCTCAAATAGAGGGCGCCTAAATTGCAATGCACTAGTTCTATCGAAGAATCCTTTAAAAGAAGGTGCCATAATTGCAATGCACTACATCTATCGGAGGATCCTCCAATAGAGAGCGCGTCCAATGCAAGACACTATTTCAATTGGAGGATTCTTTGAAATAGGATGCCTCAATTGGAATTCACTAGTTATATTGGAGGACTCTCCGATAGAGAGCGCATAAAATAAAAGACATTTTGACTACTGGAGGATCTTTTGAGAGAGGGCGCCTATATTGCAGAACATTAGTTCTTTCAAAGAATCCTCTAATAGAGGGCACCTAAATTGCAACACCCTTATTTTATTGGAGGATCCTCTAATAAAGGGCACCTAATTTGCAATACACTATTTTTATTAGAGGTTCTTCCAATAGAGAACTCCTAAATTGTAGAACCCTAATTCTATCGGAGGATACTTCAATAGAGTGCGCCTAAATTGCAGATCCCTAATCCTATCAAAGGATACTCCAAGAGAGTGCGCCTAAATTAGAGCACACTAGTTCAGACGAGGATCCTCGATAGAGTGTGCTTATCTTGCAATGCCCTAGTTCTATTGGAGGATCCTCAGATAGAAAGCGCCTGAATTGCAATACACTAGTTCCATTGGAGGATCCTTCGATAGAGGGCGCGTAAATTGTAGAACCTTCTTTCTATTGGAAAATCTTCCAATGGAAGATATTCACGCTGTCGTAGCACGTGATACCGGAGATTTTCCTAGAGCACACTTTTTCGTATTAAGAACTCTCGTAGAGGTGATTTCCGAGTTATCGTTCCGCGGAGACTCTGTGAAGTGGGAGGCTTTCGAAGATTAGTCCGGACTGGTGGTTTCTGCCTAATACCACCGGCTAACTTCCTCTTTCCGTACTAAACCGGATCTTCTGACTACTACTAACTAATCCAGTCACAACTAGATCCGGTTCCTTCCCGGGTTGGAAGTTCATCCAACCCACTCTCCCCGGTCTATTCTAACAACTTAGCCCGCTTTGTTTAGCCTCTGTTTTCCCTCAGAGGGTTCTCTATTTGCATTTAGTGGTGCTGGATTAAAAGACACACCCCTCCCTACTGATTTAAGTGATGGGAACTTCACTACCTTCCGATTATACTTCCTCAACTCCCCAACCCGGGTACTTTCTGTACTGCACTTCAACTGCAAGTTTCTTCCAAACCCACAGCCGGTCACACAAGCGCAACCCGGTTTCCGCCTTCTCCCAAAATACTACAACGACTTGCTAACCGAGGTGGATACTATCCGGGTGTCCAGAATTGGTTAGATTCCTAACGGTCTATTTTACTCTGGCGATTCCGTATCCCTCTACTACACGGTCTATCCGGGGTGCTGGCACCTCTACTGGACTACTCGTCCAAGAGTTCTGTGCAACCCGGAGTACCCCCTCCTCTCTGCTCAGCCACTAACCGGGTTATCCCCTGAAACCGGACATAGAACTCACTTCTTCAAGCACTCACTAAACCACCCACCATCTGTATCCCGGACTCTAAACCAAATCTATCCGAGAACCTGGTTCGCCCTCTCGGTCACCAAGGGACTTAATGGACCACTGTATCAAGCAACAAAAAACACACACACATATACACATATTTCCAAGAATCTGCGTCTATAGTCATTTACGAGAAAACAATGGTACACAGAAAAGACCCAAGGAGTGAAGAACATTCCTTGATAAGTAGCGAGCCCCAAGCATCCGGATCCGGGAAATCCTCAGAACACACAAACCCGGGATCCGGAAACCACAGGAGCTCTCCACACGGTTCAGTTCCTATCCTAAAATGGACTTCAAGCGTTCAAGTCTAAAAAAAGCCTATTCACAAAAAGTCTTAACCTACCTCTTCAAAAAGCTACTCTACCTAACCGGATCCGGTTACTCGGACTCCGGATTCCTACTCCCCGGGTGCTTCTGAGCCACCATCCTCCGCAGCGTGCGCTAGAAGAGCCGAGCAGGACTCCCCGGAATTCTCCTCGGCCATCTTGCTCCGAGTCTCCCGAACCCGGTCCTCCTCCGCATCTTCGTCTTCCACCGGCGCTGGCTCCCGGTTCACCCGACAACCCTCCTCGGCTGGTTCACCTCCTTGCGCCCCGTGCTTGCCGTCCTGCTCGCCGCCCTGCTCACCACCTGGTTCGCCTCCCCTCTCACCACGTCCACCTTCTTATTCGCCATCCGGTGCACCCCCTTGCGCACTATCCGGGTCGCCCCCCGGCCCACCCTCAAGTCGTGCTTCCGCACCTGGTTGGGTGCTGGTCTCTGCTACCTCCTCCTTGTTGACCAACCCGGCCAAGCTCGCCTCCAGTTGGTCGCCCGCCAGGACTGGATCTAGGTTCCTTACCGGTCGTGAAGATTGCTCCGGAGTAGACGCCCCGGCTCCCATCATCCGGTCGATCTCTCCCGCCCAGGGAGCGTCTTGGGAGAAAAGGAAGTTGGCCATCATTTAGCTGCTGGCCACAAGAACTCCTCCTTCCTTCCGGCTGGCCTCCATTCTTTCCAGTTGACGTCTAGAAGGGCACCTCTCAAGCACCGCAGCTATCAGCTTCCGGAAATCCTTCAGGGTTTCCTCCACCTTGGCCGCATACTCCTTCACGACCTCCGTGACTTGCGCTGCCCCCTCCGTACCCGGTCCCGCCACCTTCTCGTCCCACAACCAGGCCTTGGCCTGGACCTCACCATCTGGTTGGAACAGCTTCTCCAGCACCTTGAGTGTAGTCCGGTCCTGCTGCTCCAGAGTCCGGATGATCCCCTTCTGGCGCGCAATCTCCTCCTTCTAATCCAGCGCCAAAATAGCCAACCTACTGGTTTTCGTCCGGCTCTTGTCCAGCTCCTTCCGGTTGGGGACTACATCCTTCTTCAACTTCCGGACCATATCCGGATACTCCCCCACTGCCATGCTCCGAAGAGCAGTCCCGACCCCTTTCATCGCCACCCGGAGAGGACGATACCTCCTCTCCACGGCCTCGATGGCGTCCTGGATTGGCTGGAGGAAAGCCCCTTCCGGTTCGGCGAGGACCGACACTTCCTCCACCGCTGTATGGATTGGTTCCTCCCCCCCTGCCATCTCCTACTGCCCGGTTAGGTTCCTCTGTCCAAGCATCTCCTCCTTCCGCCCAGTTTGGCTCCTTTGCCCGGGCCGGACTCCTTCTCCGGATTAGCTCCTCGCTCTCCGGTTCGTCCTCCTCCGTCTGGGCTGGCATCCTCTTCCAGACTGCCTTCATCTTCACGCCCTTCGTACGGCTGCTGGTCCTCGGCTTCGGGTCGTCCCTGGAGCCCCGCCCATTCACCGGAGTGGTCTTCTTCTGGGATTTCATCTTCTTCAGGGGAGGACTGACTTTTGATGTCTTCGTCGTCTTCTTCGTCCTCCTTACTCTGGATGACAGCCTTTCTCTTCTCTTTCTGGAGCTGCCCCCGAGTGCGCGCTAGGGGTGGAACCTTCTCCTCCGATTCCTCCCGGTCCTCCTGGTGCGCTCCCGGGTTACCTCCCTTGTTCTCCTCTCGTTCATCCGGCTCGATCCAGTCGCCCTGCTCACCCGCGTCATCTTCCTCCTCCTCTTGCACGCCCTTGTCCGGGTTCTTCTCCCCTCCCGGACGAACCGCCCGCTTGCTGGCCTGGCTCCGGTCTACCTAAACCGGACGCTTCTCAAACCTCACCTTCTCCCTATCCGTGAGGAATCCGTGCTGGGCATACAAATGGTAAAGAAAAGGAGTGATGGGGCAACCCTTTGTACCTCCAATTTTGGTTGCCTCCTGGTTTACCAACTCTTGGACAATGATGCCCCACGCGACTCGCTTCTTGTAATGCAGGGCCGAGTAGATGCCCTTCGCCAATTTGATCGTGATTGTCGTGGGCTTATCCGGGCTGAAGATGGGCACCAAAAATTGAAGGAGTCGCTTCTCCCGGGGCGTCCAATAGTGCTCCACCTTGAACCCGTCCTTTTCCAAGAGCCGGGTGAATCGGTCTTTCACCCAGCCTGAGTCTCCTCGTCCACTCGTGTTGAGACCCCATTGGCTGTCCGAAAACTGGTAGGTTGCGCGTGAATGCTTCCGGGTCCAGTTCTTGTACTTCCCTTGGATGAAGCTCGCCCGGAAAGATTTCTCCACAGGACCTCCTTCTAACTCCTCCAACATTCCGGTATCCTGGATGTTCCAAGTCTGGTAGAGGAGTTCTTCACACCCCATGGTGGCGAGGTCTTCGCGCAGCATCTCAAAGTCTCTCGGGTGCTCCGGGACAACCGAGCACACCTTCTTCTCCGTAATTTTGAACCCTGCAAAACTCTACCCTTTCCTCGGCATCTCTACAGGCTCCGGGCGCACTTCTCTACTAACCCGCAAACTCCGCCTAAGTCTCCGGCGGCCCCGCTCCTCTCTCTCCAGTTGCACACTCTCTATCCTAACGAAATCAATGCCCCACTTCACGAAAGGGGCCATTGGCACAATAGGAGTTAGTGGCCAATGATTCCGGAATCCGGGTGCTCCGGACCTTTGGCACTGATCATAACTCCGGATGAACTTCCTCACATCCCGGATGATAAATGGCCACCACTATCCGGCACTCTTAATCCGGTTTACTGTGGTTATGGTGGCCAAGTGACCCCCAGAATCGCCAGCATGAAGGGCCTGCACTACCCCCTTCCATTCCCCGGATTCTAGGCACCGCCTAATCTTGTCATCCGCGCCCATCCGGAACAAAACTTTGGAGATCATTGTGAAAGGAGCTGCCCGGTGTTGAAACACGCTCTTCTGCTCCGGTGTCATCCCCTCCCGATACTTCCTCGTTGTCGGTTAGTCAACGACGTCCTTGAACTCCAAAGGTGGCTGATTCCCTACGTGAAACACCCCTACTTCCGGAAGTATCTTCTCTTCCAGGAACTCGTCCGAAAAGTGAGACGAGATGTCCTCTACCGCCGCTAATCCCCGCATCCGGGAAAGATAATCCGCATTTGAATTTGACTTTCCGGATGTGGTACCACGTGATACCGGATATTCCCCTAGAGCACACTTTTTCGTATTAAGAACGCTCGTAGAGGTGATTTCCGAGTTACCATTCCGCGGAGACTCTGTGAAGTGGGAGGCTTCCGGAGATTAGTCCGGACTGGTGGTTTCTGCCTAATACCACCGGCTAACTTCCTCTTTCCGTACTAAACCGGATCTTTTGACTACTACTAACTAATCCAGTCACAACTAGATCCGGTTCCTTCCCGGGTTGGAAGTTCATCCAACCCACTCTCCCCGGTCTATTCTAACAACTTAGCCCGCTTTGTTTAGCCTCTGTTTTCCCTCAGAGGGTTCTCTATTTGCATTTAGTGGTGTTGGATTAAAAGACACACCTCTCCCTACTGATTTAAGTGATGGAAACTTCACTACCTTCCGATTATACTTCCTCAACTCCCCAACCCGGGTACTTTCTGTACTGCACTTCAACTGCAAGTTTCTTCCAAACCCACAGCCGGTCACACAAGCGCAACCCGCTTTCCTCCTTCTCCCGAAATACTACAACGACTTGCTAACCGAGGTGGACACTATCCGGGTGTCCAGAATTGGTTAGATTCCTAACGGTCTATTTTACACAGGCGATTCCGTATCCCTCTACTACATGGTCTATCCGGGGTGCTGGCACCTCTATTGGACTACTCGTCTAGGAGTTCAGAGAGGACCAAAGTACCCTCTCCTATCCGCTCAGCCATTAACTTGGATTATCCCCTGCAACCGGCATGGAAAACTCCACATTCAAACGACCTCTAAATCACCCAATGCCTATATCCGGTCTCTTAACTGAATCTACTCCAGAATCTGATTAGTCCTCCCGGCTTCCAAGGGACTTATTGGACCACTGTATCAAGCAACAAACCACACACACACACACACATACATACACAACTTGTAGAAAAAGTGCGCCTATGATCATTTACAAGAAAACAGTGGTATACAAAAGACCCAAGGAATGAAGAACATTCCTTGATAAGTAGCGAGCCCCAAGCATCCGGATCCGGGAAATCCTCAAAACACACAAACCCGGGATCCGGAAATCAAGGAAGCTCTTCCCACGGTTTAGTTCCTATCCTAAAACTGACTCTAGCATTTGAATCCTAGAAAGTCTATTCACAAAAGATCTAACCTACCTACTCAAAAAGCTTTCCTACTTAACCGGATCCAGCTGATCCTGATCCTAACTACCCAAGGGTTTTTCCGAGCCGCTACTCCCATGTCTTTTCCTCTCCGCCTTCTTCGTGTTGCTCTTCTTGCTGCTCCGCCTGATCTCCTGCCTCTGGCACCTGTTCCGGAACACCCGGTTTGCTCACTTGCTCACCATGTTCCCCCTATTGTACGCCTTCCGGTTTGCATCCTTGCGCACCGTCTGGGTTACCTCCTGGTCCACCCTCTGGTCCTTCTTCTTCACCCGGTTGAGTACCTGTCTCCACCATCTCCTCCTCCTGGTTAAGGAAACTGGCTAAGCTTGCCTCCCTTTGGTCCGCTGCCTAAACCGGCTCCAAATTCTCCACTATCCGGGAGGTCTGTTCCGAAGTAGAGTTTCCGACTTCCATCAATCGGTCCAAATCTCCTGCCAAGGGCGCCTCTACAGATAGCCATAAGGTCTCCAGTAGCTCGCTGCCGGATAGAGGAACTCTCCCTCCTCTGTGGCTGGTTTCTCCCACTTCCGGTTGGGGTACGGGTGGGCACCTTGCGAGTACCTCCGACACCAATGCCCGGAATCCCACTTGCGTCTCCCAAGGACGCTAGCGTGCGAGCCTAGTGAGGAGAGCCCAAGAGAGGAGAGCAGAAATTTGGAGAGCCTAGAGCCTAGGTCCCATCTGAAGTGTAGACGCACGCTACGGTCGCTTTTTTTTTTGCTGAGTCCCAACGTGTACGCGGAGTACAATTAGTAAAAATTGTGCGGGAGTCTGTACTCCCTTAATTCCGGCGGTTTCAGGGTGCACTTTTCTAACGTGGGACGTTACTCTTTTCGCTTCTACTGACAATCATTCTATTTGCGCCTCTTACATGGCACTTGGCACCTATTGAAGTAGTAGATAAAGGGTAGTGTTGCAAGAAGCCAACGAGGTTTGGGTAGGAATAAATGATGTGTGGGGGAGGGGTTGCGGCATGGGCTTACCTTTGAGGCCTGTAGTGTTGAGTTATCCCATATGGGTTGCCATAGGGCACTTCTACTGTACACTACTTAAGCGGGGGAGCCCTTGAGTAAAGACATCTCTTTCTATGCATTCCTTGTGTTTGTAAATGTGCTTTGTGCATTCCTCTATTACCTTTAACAGGTTATGGGCCCACTCATGTGTGTTGCGTGAGTGTTGGATTGCATTGAAGCGTTTCATAGGAGGTCGTTGCAGAAGGGGCTGGAGGCTGATTTGGAGCTTTAGGGAACAGTTTTGAGTTTTTTGGAAGAGTCTTGTCTCTTGGAATTGGCAGTGCGCAGGGGCTGAAGTTGCATATTGGAGCACTTGTCTTGGTCAGTTTCTTCTTTTGGTTCTCTACTTTCTTGATTTCAAATCCTTTTTGTAAGAGGAACATTGTTTTGTTCAAGCTTGTGCACTTGTGATATTGCAAGTGATTTGTGAGGTGTTGAGGCTCCAAGGGAAGAGTCTACGATCTGTGAGGTGTTGAGGCTATAAGGGAAGAGTCTACAATCTATGAGGTGTTGAGGCTCTAAGGGAAGAGTCTACGATCTGTGAGGTGTTGAGGCTATAAGGGAAGAGTCTACAATCTATGAGGTGTTGAGGCTCTAAGGGAAGAGTCTACGATCTGTGAGGTGTTGAGGCTATAAGGGAAGAGTCTACAATCTATGAGGTGTTGAGGCTCTAAGGGAAGAGTCTACGATCTGTGAGGTGTTGAGGCTATAAGGGAAGAGTCTACAATATGTGAGGTGTTGAAGCTCTAAGGGAAGAGTCTACGATCTACTTTGAGTGCTTGGGCACTTCGGAAGAGGTGTTGCATATGTTTCATGCCCTCAGGGAGCTCAAACGTTTCATGTGGAGTTGTTTAATGCACTTGGGAGCACAAAGGTGCGGTTTTGAGCAATTTCAATGCATTTAGGGTTTTGAGGGGCTTGTTTGAGTCTATGAGCATCGATTTAGTGCTATTGAGCAACACAAAGGTGTCGATTACGTGCATTGAGTGATTGGGAACACTAAAGTGTTGTTTTGATTCAATCGGAGTAGTGAAGAGCTCCATTGAGTGATTTGAAGTGTTTTGGTGAACATCTTTGCAATTTGAGATAGGACCCTTGGCATTTGAATGTTGGAAGGTGTGTGTGGAGCACAAAGGTGCTATATGAGGTTAACGGTTGTGAGAGAGGCACTGGAAGTACAAAACCCTGATTTGATGATTTGAATTTAAGGGTTGTCGAAAAAGCATTGGAAGCACAAAAGGGCTCATTTGAGGTTAAGGATTGTCGAAGAGGCATTGGAAACACAAAGGTGCTACATTCCATTAAAAATCATCAAAAGAAGTGTATGTTTTGAGGGTTGATTTGAGTGGAGAGACGTACATCATGGCATCTTATGAGGGTGAGGGTCCCAATGTGGTGGACAAGTTCGATGGGGCGAATTTCCACCTGTGGAAGTTCAAATTGGAGATGGTGATGGCCGAGAAGGACTTGTGGGCGATTGTTGATGGTAGTGAGAAACCCCCTCACTCTACTTTGGACCCTCGCGTCATGCAAGCATACATGAGGAGGGAGAAGAAGGCATTTGCCATTTTGACCCTCAATCTCTCGGATTCGCAACTTGCACACATTCGTTCGTGCAAGACTTCCGTGGAAGCATGGGCCAAGCTTTGCAACATTCACAAAGCCAAGAGTTTGGCCAACATTTTGTTTTTGAGGCGCAAGTTCTTCACCATCAAGATGGAAGAAGAAGACGACATCTTGGCGCATATCAACAAGGTCAAAGCACTCGCAGATCAACTCAATGGTACGGACGTGACCATCTCGGATGGGGACTTCGTGATGATGCTCTTGGAAAGTCTACCACCTTCGTACGAGTATCTCATTGTGGCTATGGAATCGAGACCTTTTTCCGAACTCACATTCGACTATGTGACATCACGGTTGTTGCACGAGCTCTCGAGGCGAAAGGAGAATGAGTCTCGTGGAGATAGTATAGCTCTTATGGCAAAGCAATCCACGAACGGAAGTAGTGGGAGCTCTAGCGACAAGGTGTGTTTTTTATTGCGGCAAGAAGGGTCACATAACAAGGTATTGTTTCAAGCATAGGAACGATGAAGAAGGTGAGAGTGTCAACAACACAAAGACAGGTGACAATGATGATGAGTATGCTTTCACTACAAGTTATGTCTCTTGTGACATAAGCTTGAGTGATGATGATTACAAATACGCAAATATGGCAAGTCACGTATCATGCAACGGTAGTGTGAACTATTGGATTGTGGATTCGGGTGCCTCGAGCCACATGGCACCTGAAAGGAGTTGCTTTCATTCCTATCATCTTATTTCGCCAAAGAGAGTGATTTTGGGAGATGATACGGTGCTTGAGGCCGTAGGCAAAGGCAAAATTGTAGTGGAAACCGAGGTGAAGGGCCGTGTGAAGACAATCACTATCAAAGATGTCCTCCACGTTCCAAAACTAAAGGCCAACCTTTTATCGATAAGGCGTTTGGTTGCAAAACACTTGCATGTTAAGTTTAGTGAAAGGAGCAGCTTTGTATTGTCACCGAGTCAAGACGAGGTGGCCAATATTCAAGAAAACGACGGTTTGTACCACGTCAAGTTTTCGAAAGTGCATATGAGTGAATCGGTGGCGTTGGCGCTTGAAGATGACATGTTGGAGTTGTGGCATCGTCAACCCGGCCATTTGCACATAAGGAGTGTAAAAACTCTTCGTGGCATATTTGAAGAGTTCCAGCAGTTGGTGGAGAAGCAATCTGAAAATAAGATCATGGGATCGCGCAATGTCACGTTTTGTGAGGAGTCAATGGTTGGGCCGTATTTGGATTATGGTCCAAGTGGGAGATGTGGAGACATCATTGTGGACACATCTTCCAAATCTCCTATCTTTAATGTTGACAATGATGATGAAGGCGAGAAGGAGTTGGGGGCTCTATCGAGTTCGAGCTTCCGTAACGACACAGAAGAGGTGCAAGTAGAGCACGCTCTTTCAAACAATCGGCGATATCCCGAACAAGCACGCAAGTTGCCTGGAGAGTGGTGGAAGAATTACATCTTCCCTCCAAGTGATGACGAGCAGGCGAATGTTGCGTTATCGGATGGAACATCAACCATTCGTGAAGCAATGCAAGGTGGGGATGCGGTCGAGTGGGAGCAAGCCATGCAAGAGGAGTATGAGGAGTATGAGGAGTATGAGTCATTGTATCAGTCATTGATTACCAATGACACATGGGAATTGCCTTCAGGTAGCAACTCCATGGGTTGCAAGTGGATGTTTCGTGCAAAGAGAGATGTTTGCGGTGACGTCGTGTGCTACACAGTAAGGAATGTGGCAAAAATCATTTTTCATGAGACGTTTGCTCATGTGGCCAAGCTCGCAACCATTCAATATATTCTTGCAATTGGGGGGGCGATGAATTTGGAAATCCATCAAATGAATGTGTTACCAAAGGGACTTACACGAGATCGACACGAAAGGGTAGTAATAGCATATGAACTTAAAGGCTTTGGCTCTAGGCAAAGTGGGAGTGTTGAAGTAGTAGATAAAGGGTAGTGTTGCAAGAAGCCAAAGGGGTTTGGGTAGGAATAAATGATGTGTGGGGGAGGGGTTGCGGCATGGGCTTACCTTTGAGGCCTGTAGTGTTGAGTTATCCCATATGGGTTGCCAAAGGGCACTTCTACTGTACACTACTTAAGCGGGGGAGCCCTTGAGTAAAGACATCTCTTTCTATGCATTCCTTGTGTTTGTAAATGTGCTTTGTGCATTCCTCTATTACCTTTAACAGGTTATGGGCCCACTCATGTGTGTTGCGTGAGTGTTGGATTGCATTAAAGCATTTCATAGGGGGTCGTTGCTGAAGGGGCTGGAGGCTGATTTGGAGCTTTAGGGAACAGTTTTGAGTTTTTTGGAAGAGTCTTGTCTCTTGGAGTTGGCAGTGCGCAGGGGCTGAAGTTGCATACTGGAGCACTTGTCTTGGTTAGCTTCTTCTTTTGGTGCTCTACTTTCTTGATTCCAAACCCTTTTTTGTAAGTGGAACATTATTTTGTTCAAGCTTGTGCACTTGTGATATTGCAAGTGATTTGTGAGCGCCAATGAGTGTTATCTTTGCCGTGTTATCTTTTAATTTTTCTTCTATCTGGCTTCTTGCCGTGTTCTCTTTGCTTGCATCTTGCGTTTGTAGGTCCAATGGGGAATGCAGGAGTTGCACAAGAACGTGCGGGAGTGAAATGGAAGGGACCTCGTGCAAGGGTGGAGGAATATAATGCGATGAGGGAGAGATTGCGAGAAGGGGAAGCAGAGAGACAACGAAAAAGTCGATAGTTGTGAAAGGAGAGACTAAGGGACGCTCAGTTGCTTGCGGTTGCTGAGGAGGAATTAGAGGAAGGAGAAGAGATCATGTCTTCACGTGATGTGTCGCGTGTGGTGTTTGAGTTGGTGAATGTTTTCATGACTCAGATGGAATGTTGTCCCCAGGCCTCTTCCCGATTGAAGGTCATGGAGTGTGTTCTAGAGCATGAGTGCATTGCTGTGTTTCTTCCAAAGTATTATCCTCGTGGGCAAGATGCAAAGGTCCAATACGAATTCCTTAAAAATTACCAAGACGAGTTAGAGGTTGTGAAGGGTGTTCACTCGGCAGATATGCTTGCTAGGAAGGTTGTTCTTCTCGATGCGGCTGTCTCTACTTCAGTGACAAGCACTAAAGATCTATCTAGGATTTTGAAAGTTCATCCTACAAATTTGAGGGTAGCTTTAAGCCGCCGACGTACTGTGCGCTTGGGTGCTACGCCTTTGGCACTTGCAAGACGCAAAAGGAGGCCGGGAGTGCCGAACGAGTTGAAGGAGGTTGTTTCTAAATGGTGGACGGAACAGACTCGAGTGAGCCCCAATAGAAAGGAGATTGTGCAAAAGTGGATAAGCCGCAATGTAAAAGAACAACATTGCACCCACTACCTACTTGAAACTCAGGTATGAACCGTTTACTCCGGCCAATTTGTACTTGACTGTACACATGGGATTGCTTGGGGACTCTGTTGTACTTTAGGGATTTTTTTTTATATATTTGGGGAGACAACTTCCATCATTTGGAGGACCGAGTTGCCCCTATCTCTTCTTAAAATTTCTTTCTATTTTTGCAGACCGCTTTCTATAAGAGATTTGTTGAGGCGCACCCAGACACTCCAATCAAGCAAAGAGCCTTCGAGTCACTCAAGCCGTATTTTGTAAGAGCATGCAACGAGAGGAAGTCTGTTGCTGTAGATATCATGTAGAGATTGACATGCTCAGAGAAGGGTTGAATCGGATTCGGGATGGGAGGAAGGGAATTCATATCTTGGAGAAGTGTCAATGCGCATGTGTTGTGTGCCTCTTCAGAGTGGAAGAGTCAAATTGCAATGCCCACCTCAAGACCTACCCTGGCACAACATTGCTTTGGCAGGAGATCGTGTGCCCTAAGCCAGAGAACGCAGAGTGGCATGCTCTGTCATGCGTCATGGGTACTTGTACTCAATGTGGTATCTCAAAAATGCCAATATGCCCTTTGGAGTCTGCAACGTCAACGACTGTCACCTGGAAGTGTTTTGAAAATGAAATCATTGAGCAAACGCGGGATAGGTGGCCTAGGAAGAGGATCGTAGAGGTCTATAAAGAGACCTCTTCCGAAGTATTTTTTGAATACTTGAAGTCTAAATTGCCTCAATTTGTGAGGCATAACTTCATCGCAAGGTGGCAAGGCTATCCCTGCAAGCGCTCGATGGAGTGTATGGGCGAAGACGTGATTTTGTCTCATATTGATTTTGCTGAGAACTACACTTTTGAGATTCAAAACCAGATCCAGAGCATGTATTGGTGCTCTACGCAGATCAGTATCCTTGTGCACATTACTTACCGGATGAAACCAGATGGAGAGCTTGTGAAAGACTCCCATTTCTACATAACTGACGACGAACATCACGATTCTCTCTTTGTCCAGCATTGCATGATGCAGCATTGGCGATGGCTACAGTCTCAAGGTGTGCAAGATAGTTTCAATTTTTCATTCCTGTTTTGTCCTTCATACATTCACTGCATAGTTATTTGAAGTATGTGCTCATATGTGCATTGAATTCCGATAGAGCTCCATTGCATATTGTGTTTAAATTCATAGAGTGTTCAATGCTAGTAATTTCTATACGATCCTAGGTTTAGAGTTGGATACCTTTTGTACATGTTCTGCATTTTATGGTACTTTTTGTACATAAATCAGCACTTGTACAATTGTATCATACATTGTACGCCTCAATTGATTAACATTTGTGCACCTCCTTGTAGGTATTCTCCCCAAGCACCATGTAGTGTGGTCGGACGGTTGTGCTGGCCAATTCAAAGGCGCTCGAGCATTGTATTTTGTGGCTACATATCCTGGCCTCACAAATGGTTGCACTATGAATTGGAACTTTTTTGGAACCAGTCATGGAAAGGAAGAATGGGACGGTGCAGGTGCTGTGGTGAAGCGTGCTTTGCGGTAGTCGCAATTACACGACACATGGAGGAGAATGCAAAACGCACATGATGCTATGAGTTTTCTCAATGACACTATGGCCGGCCCGGTGGACACGAACTTTGAGAAGACGGGCATCAAGGATGTCAACAGATACTTCTGGGAAATTCCCAAAGATAGTGTAAGGCAACGCACTTTTGAATGTGAGACCGTTAAAGGTTCTCAGGCCTTGCATTCAGTGAACTCATTTGTTGTTGCTGATCCAACGCAACTTTTTGTTCGAAAGTTGTCATGATTTTGTGCGTTTTGCTTGGATGGGGACTCTATAAATTGTGTCAACAAGTCCCATGTTGAAGATTGGGAACTTGTCAAACTAAAACCATATGATCTTCAGGTAGTGCGGAAGTCTATGATGGACCTAGATATACGTGACGAGGACTGGGAGGAGAGTGTGGTAGGGGAAGGGTTTGGCGATCTGATTCGGCCTGGTGACAACTTTGCTGTCCCTGCTATGGAAGGCAATGGCAACGGTGTGGAGTTTTATGTTCTCTAATGCACCAAGGCAAAACACGAGGTAATTGTTGGATTCAAATGCGCTTGGAGCCCTGAGTTTGAAGCTGGCGACTTTGTTTATCCGTGGCAATTACTATCAAAAGTGGAACAACGCCTTCGTATTCCTCAGTAATTCTCAACCGGCCTATATTGACGCACATCTTGTACTGCATGGAAAATTTGCCATGGTTCCTAAGCTTGGTAGGCGTAAAGGTGGAGAGGTCACGTCCAACATGAGTGAGGATAGCCTTGCCACCATTCAAGCTGGCTTAGAGAAGTGTAGGGTAGATGACGATTAGGGGCAGATTTCACATTATCTACGTGATGTTTTAATCGTTGTGGTCTTCCATTTTCATTGTGTTCTTCCATTTTAATGTGTTATGCAATTTCTTTGAATTTACACTGGTACCTTCTTTGTAAACAAATTGTGATCGGAACATCTGCATTGTTTCTCATTGGATTGGAATGCGTACATTACTTCCTTGCATTGTGCTTTGTGCTTCGTCCACGATGCTTTGTGCTGAAGCAATTCTATGCATTCATGAAAGAACTTAACCTTTCAGCCTCACTGTAGTGTATACCCAACATTCCCTGGAATAACACATTAATATTTCTCTTAGTATAGTTGTACTTGTTGTACTCGTTGTACTGCGTTTGTATTCATCTGAATTTACACAATACAAATGATATCAAACGGTACTTTCCAAAGAATATCGAAAAATGAAGAAACGGTACGATGATTAAGGATAGAGATTCCATGTCACCACGTAGAGGGATCAGAGTCGTGCTAAACTTAGACTTTACCTCATCTTCTCTTCCCCATACGGCTAGACTACTCGTTGATGCATCTCCTCCCTAGACGGCTAGACTGCTCGTTGATGCTTCTCCTCTTGGCTAGATTGCCAGTTGATGCTTCTTCTGTCTAGTTGCTGGTTGATGCTTCTCCTCTCCTCCCTAGACTGCTGGTTGATGCTTCACCTCCCTAGACTGCTGGTGAGAGATGAAAGGTGGGAGTTGAGGACTTTGGTGCACGATGAGAGGTGTTAGAGAGGGTGGAGGGTAGAGCTACCTTTGGTTGGAAACTGAGCTCCCACAGTTGGAAACTATTACCCTCTGTGGCAATGTCCAACCGTCCACCTTGTAACTCTAAACTTGTTCAGAGACTTATCACTTCTTACTTCCCATTGCATGATAGACCTCCTTCCTTTGCCGATTCTTTGCTCACTTCAACAGATGGATATGTCTCAGAAACTCCAGAGTCAAAGCAAGGCAACGTTGCATTCTATCTAGGATTGTGCAACACTGTAAGTAACTCTCCGAGTCGAGTAGTGAGAAGCAGTAGGGCATTGTTTGAGCAAGCAAGGGCCGAAGAAAAAGAAATTCTTCGTCACTCTCCTACCCTCTCATCTGAGTCGGTCAATCAAAGGGCGTGAAGGTTTGTATTTTTTTTTCCTAATAGTTTCATTACATTTTTCCATTTAATGTGTAAACTGATTGAAGAACTTGCAGGAGTAGGAGAAGTCCTCAACTCCTCAACTATGTACTTTACTATACGTACAAATCAAATGCCACCTCATGAGTACTGACAAGCAGTTCGCTTGTGCTCTGTTGCAATCTAGGAATTTGAAATGGGTTCCTCAGAGGAACTGCATGAGGGCATCGTTGGGACTTTGTTCGGATCGAGGGATGAAGCTGAATGTGGCATTGTTAATGTTTTTGTCTGCACAGTGCATAGTCGAGGAGTTGAGATCTTGTCTTATTCCATTTTCTGGTCTTAGGGCGTCAGCGACAAAAACCTGGGGTCAACTCTTCATCCTACAAGTTTATGATTATGGTCATATCCAGGTATTTTCCTTGCAGTAGTAGAATGTATTGAATTTGATGAAGCTCCGTTGAAGCTTGATTAGAGCAAATACACCTTAGTAGAGAGCGGAATCTAAGAAATTGCCAGTAGTTGTTACTTTTTTTGTAGAATAATGGTACAAATTTGCATTTAGGTGATGGAGCCCAATAGTCCTAAGGAAAGAGCTTATTATCTATAGGGGATTGTATACTTCAGGTTTGTACAAGTTTGCAGTTGCGGTACACGAGGCTGGTAGACCCAGGGTTAGGGCGTATTATCTATAGGAAATTGTGTACTTCAAATTTGTACAACGGTCTTGTCCATATTGAAAGTGCTTACCTTGTGTACTGTGGCAGGAGTGGAGTCCATACTGCAATCATCTCTAATTGTAATCTCTGTACACACATTCTGTAAGTAAACTAGACCACATTGTTCTGCGTCACTTGTTTTAATAGTTTGTACAATATATTTGTACTACTTGTACTGCTTGTACAAGGGGTACTGAGACAATTGGATTTTTATGTATTGAATGGCTATAGAGACGAGTATGAAAAGTCTTTGAAATAGAGTTCAGTACCATTATTTATATTGCAGTACAAACTACTCTAAGTGTAATGGGATGATGATAAATCATATTGTTTGTACAGATATGGCACATTTGAGTTGACCCGCGTCAGTACCACCAGGTCGTCACTCGATACGGTCGCGTCCATATTGAAGGTGCTTAGAGTGTGTATTGTGGCAGGAGTGGAATTCATACTAGAACCGGCTCTAATTGTACTCTGTGTACAATCATTCTGTAAGTAAACTAAACCACCTTGTTCTGGATCACTTGATTAAATAGTTTTTACTATATAGTTTTACTACGTGTACTGGTTGTACAAGCTGTTCTAAGACAACGGGAATTGTACGTATTAAATGGCTATAGAGACGAGTACAAATTTTTTTTGAAATAATATTCGTTACCGTTTTATTTGTACTGCAGTTCAAACTATTGTTAGTGTAATAGGATGATGAAAAATCATATTGTTTGGAGGAAGATCGTACATTTCAGTTGACACACATGAGTACCAACTCTGAAATCTGTACGACTTCGTCAATATCAAGTACAGCAAACCACCGTGTACGCATTGTACAAACAAACCCTAATTGTACTCATTGTTGTACTTATTGTACTAAACGTTCACTCCAATATTACTTTTGTACACAAAGAAACATGTAGTCGAACAAAAGTTTGATATCACATTGTCTCTCTATTGATTTTCAGATACCAACGGAGCTTACATTCAGTGCAAGGAGATGTTTGAGGAAAAATCACGTACACTTTGATTACTTGTACCAACCATGTTACGCAATTAAAGCTTTACTTGTAAGGTTTACTAGCGTTCTACCGAATAAAAGATGTGTTTTTGGAACAAAAATTACCTGATTCATCTACCCTCTTCCCTCTCTATATCATATTGATATTGTTGTTATACAATCCTCCTCTTCTTTCTTCCCTCGATGTCCAGACCACTGTTTGGCATAGTGTGGAATTCACTTGGATATATGATGAGGGTTGTTTTGAGGCCATTTCAGGCCATTTGAGTGATAGAATGTGTTTTCACGCTTTCATTATATATAGGCAAACTTGCCTTGGGCTGATTATGATGCGAGGGGTGAGTGGATTTTGTACAACCGTCATTGGAGTTCTTATAGTACATGCGACCCTTTACTGCCTGATACTCTTGGGTTTGTAAGACCTAGACATGTGTCCCAAGTGCAGTCTCCAACCTCATATACTCTAAGAATGGACGGTTTATCAAATTCAAGGAATATGGAATGGCTTCTTTGATGCTTTGTGCAAAGAAGAGGGTTTCAACCTAGAAAATGGAATGAAATGTTAGTTTACATTTGCTGAAGTGTAACCTTTTGAATTTCGATAGTTAGTTGCAACAAAGTAGATTCAGAAGGTAGGGCATTGTGTTGACTATGGGTTGACCTTAAAGCGACCCTAAACTCTTATGTTCAGATTGTACACATTCTCATCAACACTAGAGTGTCTAAAGCTACTTAATATGAAAGATTGAGCTATGGACGCTTGAAGGAAATGGTTGCTTTTAGATATAGTTACCTTAGTCAAAATGTTGAATACAACATTGAGTAAACCTCCTCGTATATGTCAGACAAGCATATTCTTAGAAGATAACCAAAATATCTCTGTACAAAGTATGTGAACAATGTACCCTTCTCTTCTACATACTAACAATATGTACAATTAAGTCTCCTTTCACAATGAACAGATCATGTGTAGCTCACATGATCGATCTGAGTCATCAAAATCACCTGCAACTTGTGCTGCTCATGAGCCCTGGCTCTCAAAATTGCCAATCCTTCCAGTCAAAACTTCAGGCTGATGGATCTCCTGTACATACTGAAATGATATATATACTACACTTCAAGAGCCAGCTTTGATATCCAAAACTGACTCTCCATTGTAATTTCGCCTTTATAACCCCTGCTAGAGGATCCAAAGGCAGTTACACAATCACAGCAGAGGTTTGCAAGCGCATATTTCCTGCTTCATGGTTATTTTTCACAATTTCCTATGTGCACAGCTATACGTATCACTCTATCATTACAAATTCGACCATGTATAATTAATACTGCAGAAGTTAGATGCATCCTAGATTGGAGGTCCGGTCCGGTTCATCACTTACTTTTAAAGAACTGTAGAGCAAGCCCAACATTCTCTACTAAACCATAAGGACTCTGGTGTTACCCCCCAACCCTTAACAATGGCTGAATCAGTACTAAGGTTCAAATAGTTAACCAAATTGAAGCGCACTTTAACTTTGATAGAAGTATAGTTTACCAAAATCAAACATTGAATACAATATTAGTATATAATGTACAGTTTGTCAGGAATTTCCCAATATTGTCTAAACTGTATCATGGGGCGTGGCGCCACAACGAAGTATGATTTGGGGTTTTAGGAGACTTGAGAGGGGGGTCTTGACAGACTTGACTTCCCACTTAAAGTCTATCGGTATAAACTTCTTCAAACCCTAGAAAGGCTCATCTTTTTCAAAGTTGAGTCTTTGGAGGAGAAGTTTAGATGTACTATTCTCGTTGTAGAGTAGTGTGTTTTTATAACACTTATATTTGACTTGACCGGTATACTTTAGTGGAGTTTTTCTACTCCTCACGGGGTTTTCTCCACCTTATTATACTTTGAGAAAGATCCTACCTCATGTATGAGTGTAAGTGAGGTAGTTGGGACACTTATTTTGGTGAAAAAATTGAGTTTTGGGTGTTTTTGGTGAGTTGCATTAGTGCTGAAATTGCAAGACTAAAAGCTTTGAGGACACCATAGCTTCCGTCCACGGAGATAGGGATGTACGGAATCTTTCACTTGTCTTATATGGTTGACTTGCGGCATTTCATCCATAGGGGGACGGGTTTCAACCAAGGAAGGGATATTCCATCCCTTTGTCTTCGTTCATCTCTCTCCCTTAGCTGCGAGGCGCAGCCAAACTGTAGAAACTTGGATACTGAGGGACAATTTCACAGTCTTGAGAGTTTTGAGCAGTGAAGGAAGGAGATGATCTCAGGTAGCGCGGCGCTACAATGATGGGGCGAGGCGCCCAAGGGTTAGCAAGCGAGGCGCTTACAAGTGGCTGGAGTCGGTTCGGTTGCTGTGTGTTCTGTGATTAGTAATAGACGTTGTGTTGATCAATTGGATAGTAGATTGCAACATGAGCTAACGTATCGTGGTTGCGGTTAAAAGTCAGCAGGCTCTCAATCGGCGGTTTGTTTGTTTTGGGTCCACAACGGTGCCGTTGCTCAACGCAGACAACGCCAGTGCTCGTTGCTACAACTTGACGGCTTGCTTCAACAGCAGATGTATGAGTGCAGAGGTCGAAGGTGACAAGAACAAAGATCACGACGGCGGAAGCTATTGCAACGGACGACCACGAAGGGCGAATGCGACTGGGGCGACAATCAGCGTCGACGGAGATCGGGATTGAGTGTTGCGGCGATTGGGGCCACGTTGTGAATTGCAGAGGTGGCTTCAGGACGAATCGACCAAGAGCGGCGATCACGACCAGAATACGAAGAAGCAAAGAAACTGCCGATTCTGCCAACGACGACAGGAATCAAGACGGAGGTTGACAGTGAAATTCGGGAGACCGACCATAAACGCAGCTGCGAGAGCCCTCGAGGCTCTAGAGCCAAGTGTGAGAGCAGAGGCGGAACGACAAGACCGAGGGTCGAGGACGAAGGCGAGGTCGACGTTGAAGGCGAGGTCGAAGGTCGACGTCAAAGGCCGAGGGTCGAGGGCCGACGTCGACGAAGGCAGAACATAGGGACAGGAAGGCCGATGTCGAGGGCCGACGGTCAAGGGTCGATGTCGAGTGGCCGAGGTCCCAACGCAGCAGACGAGGGCCCAAGACCCTCGGAGGTCCCAAAGAAGGAACAAGAGCCCGAAAGAGGACGACACCTCACTATCTACGCAGAAACAATTTTCGGAAGGATTGCTCGGCCGGCTGACTGAGTATGATGACCTGGCTTGATGACTGAGTATGATGACCTGGCCTGATGACTGAGTACGGATAAGGTGGCACGGATGACGTGGATTGACATAGTGTTCTGCCACCAAATTTTGCACCAATAAATTGATGCATTTTAAATGATGCACCAACTTTTGAATTGTAAATAATTGGTGCTTTTGAACACTCTGTCGTAAAACAGAAAAATAATCCACTTCATTATGTTGATATTGCAAATCACGTAATCCTCTTCAATTTACAAATTCTGAAATATCATTTTTTTGTGAAATATGAATGTTGTGAAATTTGAATGTTGTGAAATTTGAATGCTGTGGAAAAAATCTGCGCTGCCCGGAAAATTTGGCAGCCTGGAAAATTTTGGCTGCCCGAAGCTACCATTTCACCTTTGACTTTGCCCTAATCAACGCCAAGTCCACTCCTCGTCACCACGGTCAACCCACAACTCCACGTCATCACATGTTGCTATGAGAGTCGAACTCAAGACCTCATGGTTATGTGTGGAGAGACTATCACCACTTTCCCAACCCACTTCTCATGTACAAAATGCTTGAAAAATCGATAATATACAATTACCAAAAAAATTCAGCAATTTACATTGTTTGGTAAAATTTTCAAACGGTCATACCTTTTGCAATACAATACATTTTTTAAAGTTTTTTTTTTTTCATGGGTAGGTATTGTAATGAGGAATATACTCCAATAAAAAAATTAGTAAAACATTTAGGAGTTTTTCTCTATTCAATTTAAAGTGACAGCAGAGTTCAAAAAGCATGTAGTAATTTTTAAACCTTCATAACTTTTGCAATACAATACATTTTTGATCGTTTCTTTTTCTCATGGGTAGGTGTTGTAATGAGGATTGTACTCCAATAAAAAAAATTGGCAAAAAAATTAAGAGATTTTCTGTATTCAATTTAAAGTGACAGCAGAGTAAGAAAAACATCTAGTAATTTTAAACCTTCATAACTTTTGCAGTACAATTCCTTTTTTATCGTTTATTTTTTTCATGGGTAGATATTGTAAAGTGTTTGGTGAGGAGCTCTTGTATTTCAATAATAAGAGGATTTTTTCTTGAAATTCAAGTAAAACATAATTCACGTATTTCTCAAATTCACGTAAAACAAAATTTGCGTATTTCTCAAATTTACTTAAGCCATAATTCATGAATTTCTTGAAATTTACGTAGGACATAATACATCTATTTCTTATGTTATGTGATATTTTTCACTAACTGAAAGATGACGTGAATATAAATTATCATACTTTGTTGAATCTTTATTATGTATGTTCTTGTAAATAAGAATGTTGTGATAAAAATATGCAACATATCCTAAATATAATTTAATACATACAGGAATAACGTAGTCTCGAATACATGATAAAAGTTTATTATTTCAACAATAACGGATTATTAAATTATGAAAAATGGGAGTACTAGTAAGACGTGAAAAATAAAATAAAAATGAATTGATTATGTTCTTCAATTGGCTTTAAAATCCAACAATATACAAATAATAGACATCGAATTGTTAAAACTATCAAATCCATGTAAATTTCACATACAAACATGAATGGAGGTGAGAATGTATTTTTGTCATCAACATTGGTGCTACATAGCACCAACATATGAGTTTGGTGTTTTTTGCAAAATTTGATTGGTGACAAAATGCCATGATTTGTACTAGTGTGATGACGTGTACGGATGACGTGGATTGGTGACGTGGCCTGATGACGTGAATTGATGACGTGGCACAATGACGAGTCATGGTGACGGGGCATAGTGACATGGCATAATAACATGAATCACCAACTCAACACTATGGCATAGCATTTGTAATTGTGCAGGACAACTAATTATTATTGGCGAAACCAGGCGTATCCACTGACAATTGTTCCACCAATCTTATGACGCATTATGCCAAGAACAACAATCATCTTGAACTATTAGCACAACAATATAAACTATTGGGCAAGTGGCATGAGTGATAAATAAGGCTGTGAGAAGCAAACGCATTAAATTCCTCGACATGGAACGGGGATTCTATAATCCTCTTCTCTTACCACCTAGTCCCACATTTATGATTAGTGTCCATTGTGTAGACCGGCATTTGATGATGCAATTCCTAACTGCACATTTTGGGTTGCAATTTGCTAGGCAAATAATGACTGCACCAACGCCAGTAGCCTTGCTAATTGTAACATACGGCGACACATGGGCCTGCACGATTTACGTGCTATATTAGTAACATTAGCGTCACATTAGGGTTTCAGATTAGTCTGGGGTGATTATGTAGAAGTAACACAATTTCAAGGTTATATCTGACGTTCGTACTACTATCACTGTGGCTGCACATGGGATGTACAGCAAAGCTATGGGATAATGGAAAATCTCCAGTTAGATGAGTTAGTTTCAAATTTGGGAAGGGTCCGAATTAGGGGAGAGATAGTCAAAGGGGACCGAGTTGAATTCGGGGTAGGCAAGTAGAAGTGGTGATCGAAGCTATTGGGAGTCCATTAGAAACTACTTCATTACCATTTAGAACTACCTCAGTTGCAAATGATTTACCTCAGTCGTCACAGTTTAGACCCTTCGTATCGTCTCCGTTAGCTGCATCTAGATTAGGAACCCAACGCTGGGTTGAACCAGGCACAAAAGTATTAGGACCACGATCTATAGAGTATTAGGGACACGGTGGTGATTTTCATGCTGTGCAAACGTTAAAGGCCCAACGAGGAGGCTATATTTTGCCGAAAGCACGCCACCGAGGGTTTGTGCACTTTGAAGAATTCATAGTGGAAAGAGACATTATTGTCGTGAAGAACCAAGGGTTGAGGTCTCACGCAGAATGAATTTGGGGTAGCGATATATTGACACGTCCCTTATTTTCTTTGGCATTCACCGAATTCTGAAGTGGCGATTATGCTTTTCACACAATTTGACACAAGGAAGAAAGTGGATGGATAGAAAGAGCGACTCGGGTCATGCAACTGTCGACTAATGTTGAACGTGGTATTGAAATTGCCACAACTATCTACTACCCTGCTAGATCAGGAACGAGACCACTCTAGAATTTATATACTCCTTAGAGTGAGCTCTCAAGCTGGAGTTACCTTCCGGTGTAACTAGGAGTAGTATGCCATATTTAGCAAATAGGTTACCAGAGATAGAGCAGTTGATACAGGAAATCGAACAATTAACAATTAATGATCAAACAGTAATTGTAGAAGAAAAATCAGACCATTTTAAAGTTGATCACGATCTTATCACGGAAATAGAAGAGTCTGGTAGTTGGGTTTTGTTCTACGATAGTAAGGAAGAAATGGCTCGTGTATACAGGGCCACCCAGGGAATAAGGAGATTCTCTGGGATCGTGGGTACCATTGAATTAGATGATTTTATCATTGAATTTGGGACTTGGTGCAATGACCAAGCTAAGAGGAGAGCGGGCTTTAATCCTTATAACACATGGCAGGCACTTTCCAACACTTGGAAGGTGCCCCTATGCACGATTATTCCGAATTCGAGGCCAAACATGAGGCGGAGATCAAGGCCTTCCAAGACTATTGGGCCCCCGACTTTAGGAGTCTATTTGGGGGACAAATGAGAGTTAGAGGTCGTCGGATTAGAGGAGGTTCTCTCACCATTGGGGAAGTGAAAAGTGAAGGGGGGGGAGAACTCCAAGGAAGAACGAGGCAAGACTCGGATGGGAGAAAGACTCCAACCACTATTCAACCCCAATTTGAGTTTCTTTGAGGTACTCCGGTTGAATTACCAAGGCCAACGGTTGATGTCAGATGTTGGAACTTCAACAATTTCAATTGAAAGAAAAAGAGACCTATCGGGACGCGTACCATCGACTGCGGCGATTAGTGTAGTGTACCGAAGGGGTTACACCTGCTTAAGCTATTAATTATTGGTAACATATTTTGGAGTCTGAACTCAAGGATTTGGTAACAGCAAGGGTGTTGAGTTTACCATCCAACAATCCACCCACTTTGGAGTTTGTTTTCTTAGCAACTGATTCCATTGCTGTTAATTTGGCAAGAGAAAAAGCATCCATGCCTATGATGGGGAAAGCTCCAAGGACCCTTGAAAAAGGAATAACTACAACTGCTCACGCTGCTGAATCTGCATGTTCTGGTCAAAAAGAGGTAAGTGAAACACAATTCGAGCAACCTAGGGAGAAATTTTGTTCAGGATGTGGAGCTTTGAATCACCTACAAGCAAATGCTGAATTCTTCATCCACAATTACGGCCTGCCAATGCCAGAAAACCTAAAGAAGAAACTAAAAGTGACAAAGGCAAGGTTCCTAAGGAGAAGGATAAACCTTCTGAGAAGAAGGTGGAAGCTTCACACAATGACAACAATGCTGAGCTACGGTTTAAGGCGCTTGAATCACAACTGGCGTTAATTGTGGCTGCATTGAAACGTAAGACCCCTTCTACGTCGAAGCAGAAGGAGGCCCCATCCTTTTAAGGAGCCTTGGATGAGTTGTTTTGCGGCATGGGTGAACAAAGCTATGCGGCAACTACGAGGATACAAGTCCAATGTGAGATGCCAAGGGGTGCTACAAGTACATTGGATCCACAAAACGGAGAGGCCCGACAACAAGTTCGACTCCCAGAATCATTTGTTTTAGAGGATTTAAGTTCCAAAACATCACGGGCATCGCAGAAGGTTGCAGCTCGCACACGCTCGATCCAACATGGTGTTGGAATGGCCAGTGAAGAAAAACTTGCATCCACAGTGACCACTATTTGTCAGACACCATTATTTTCTGCTCAGATGGTTGGAGCACTTGGACTCGATGTAGCTGGGGTATTGGAATTAACTGCTGCTATGTGCAGAGCTGGAAAAGACCAAAGTAATGCAGCAATGAAGGCGGAGGAGCTTCAAGGGCATGAATCGGAGGAGGCCGAGACCAGCCATCGAACGATCCTTAGTTACACCCGGCGTTGTGGTGGTCAATAACAGTAACGGTTTGTTGCAGATTGTGGGACCTGGAGGTAAGATCTTTACACCTCAAAGAGTGTTGTTGGATTCCGGAGCTCAGCCATTGATGTTGGGTAAAGCCGCGACCCACGCCTTGGGTCTGCATGAAGGGACATTAGAGGCTTGTCCTTTCACCATTTACACATCCATGGGCGGATCGGAGAGGGCCACTGGGATCACTATGAAGCCCTTGATGATTAAAATTCAACCCAATGATGTTATGGACGCAGCAGCAATCAACACCAAGGCCATTGTCACACAAGCCGAATCGTAAGACCTGTTGGTCGGATCCAAAGTGTTGTATCCAATGGGGTTTGTTTTGGATTTTTGGAATGGGACCGCGTCACATAGACCTGGCTGGCAAGCTGGTGATGGCCGCCAAACCACTCTTCCAGCACAATTCATACGAGGTGAGGAAAGTCACCTTATGACCTTCGGTATGGCAGCAGGCGTGGAGACCACAAAGGACATCACGTTGGATGATTGGCACTTTCAACATGAGTCTCCACACCCCACTAATGTTTCCTCGACTGTTCGTGAGAAAAAGAAATATTTGGCTACAGTACAACATGCGGCGACATTGTGGAAGTCCAAGGATGATCCTTTTTCACATGCTGGTGGTATTTTGGACAAGGTGTGGACACACACTACAACATCACAACTGGATGTTGGGGGCGATCCAACTCATACCTTGGAAGCCAAGATTTTAACACGGCCAATTGCGTGGAAACCTGCACAGAAAAGAATATTTCTGCTCGAACTCTTTGGAGGCATCGGTACTGGTTTAGCTGTTGTCTTACAAGCATGTATCAAAGTTCACACCTATCTTTATGTGGATAATGATCTAGTGGCTAAACGGGTAACTATTGAGCATATTTGAAAGTTACACTGACGTTATCTAGAGCTATTGTCACCTGAAGCTACACGAGCTTCTTTCACTGCATTAGCAGCAGATATCTCCCTTGTTAGTGATACTCAACTTCAAGTACACAGACCGATCTACTTGGTTATCGCAGGATGGCCATGTCAAGGGCTTTCCATGGCAGGCAACCAAAATGGATTGCATGATAAGCGGAGTGTGTTATTCCAAGAATTGGTTCGCATATTACATACACTACAAGTGGTGCAAGTGAATGGGCCTGGGTATATCATTGAAAATGTGCCCGTTATGTCTGAATCACGAGAACGGAATTTGACCAGCATCAAGAAGATCGAAGCTATCCTCGGGCCTTCTGTCTTTATAGATGCAGCCAAAGTGGGATCTCGAGTACATCGTGCTCACATGTGGTGGACTAATTTGGTCCCCACCTCCATTCTACGAGCTGCATACAACCACTTGGAACGGCCTAAGGATTTGTTGGTCCAGGACATCTTGGATCCACAAAGGACGCTACGACATGTGCGGTGGGATGATAAACCGCCTTATGCAGTGGTCAACAAAGCCAGCAAACCTCGAAGGGCGTGGCCTGCATTTGTGAGCTTTCCCAAATCTTATGCATTTCGAGGGGATGGGCCCGGCACGGTCTTGGACACTAGTGGTGGAGAATATACAACTCAAGAACCCAATGCCGACGAACGGGAAAGAGCTATGGGCTTCCTTACTGCACTACATCTCTTTCCGACCTGTCTATTTCTGAATCCCAAAGGCGAGTGCTATTGGGTCAAGCTATGGATTTAAACTGCCTCACATGGATGTTGGCTATAGCC
The DNA here is from genome assembly GCA_022496805.1 of Pohlia nutans. Classification (NCBI taxonomy): domain Eukaryota; kingdom Viridiplantae; phylum Streptophyta; class Bryopsida; order Bryales; family Mniaceae; genus Pohlia; species Pohlia nutans. The sequence continues at coordinate 1,467,155 of CM040106.1, read as the reverse complement.
ACTGTGGAGCAACAACGCATGGCAGCCATAGCGTCCATTGTTCTTTCTTATGACGATTTTCGAGCTATAATTCAGAGCTTACCTCAACCCAAGACGGGTGGCAAGGTAGCTGGGGGCAAACTACAACAACCTATACACCCTTGGCAAAATTGGGGCACATTAAATTTTTATAAAGAAGCCCATCACGGAGGTATGGTAGAATCTCACGAGACTTTGGAAGCATTGGCGGAACAATTGTTCTTTTCAAAGGAGGATGATTTGTTGGATTCGGAAGAATATATGTTCATACAGAAGAATTTAACAAGCATGGCGGGCATCGAGAATGAAGGGGACCCTAGGCCCAGAGGAATTGCTTAGCAACCAAGGAAACCGCCACCCATCACGACAGATGTCAAGATACCACTCTCTGCAGAGAATTGGGAGCCAAATGCGGCTCTTGAAGGGGAGATGGAACGCTAGGACGAGCAACAATTCTTGAAGGAATTTAAGAATTGTTTTGCTTTTGGATTCAAAGACTTGGGAGTCCTCAAGGGACAGAAGGTGAGAATTGACTTGCAGGACGACTCTTCCATATTTCGAAAGCCATATCGATATAGTGAGGCGGAGAGAGTATTGATTAAGAACCGCACTATAGAACTGTTGGATGCCGGTTTAGTAGAGCTTTTTGATGGGGAATATGCTGCAGCTACAGTAATGCCTTCTAAGAAAGACATATATGGCAACTGGACAGAGAAGAGGATGTGCGGGGATTATTGGCTCCTAAACAAACAAACAAGATCTGACAAGTATGCGATGCCAACACCTGAAGAAATTTTTGAGTCAATCGGACACGCAAAAATGTTTAGTACACTTGACTTGAGATCAGATTATCATCAATTACCGATTCGGAAGGCTGACAAACAAAAGACCTCATTCTGGTGTGTTGATGAATATGGAAAAGATAAGTTGTATCAGTGGAATTTCTTACCGTTTGGACTTAAGAATGCCCCTGCAGAGTTCCAGAGAGTGATGGATAAGGTACTTGCTGGATTGCCATTTGCCGAATGTTATATTGATGACATTATTGTCTTCAGTCAGGACAAAAGGGAACACTGAGAACATGTAATGAAGGTGTTGGAGAGATTACGGGATCATGGGTTGAAGTTACATCCAAGCAAATGTTCATTCTTTTGCTTCCAAGTGGAATACTTGGGTCATATGATTTATCCTGGCAGCTTAGGAGTGATCAAAAGTAAGGTTGAGGCACTAAATGGGATACCAAGACCAACGGATGTTAGTCCGTTGAGAGCTTTTCTAGGACAAGCAAATTATTACCGGAAGTTTGTTGCAGCCTTCAGTCAAATCGCAAAAGCCTTAACCATAGTTACAAAAAATGATCGAGAATGGGTATGGGGAGATGAACAAGAAGCAACATTTTTGGAACTTAAAGCACGATTGGCCTCGGCTCCTATTCTGCGAAGACCCATCCCGGGAAGAGCATACCAGTTGCACACCGATTGGAGTTCATTGGGCATTGGTGTTGTCCTCACGCAGGTGGATGATGAGGGAAAGGAGTTTGTGGTAGCATATGCTAGCCGATCAAACAATAATGCAAAAGCCCAATAAAGCTCCTATGAAGGAGAATGTTTGGCGGCAGTATGGGCAATACCGCTTTTTTGGTGTTATCTTTATGGCAATGAATTCTTGCTAGTCACGGACCATCAACCACTTAAATGGCTCATGGAGTCCGATAAACTTACGGGAAAACTTGCAAGGTGGGCCTCTGCAAGAATATGATTTCAAGGTGGTACACCAAGCTGGTCTGGTTAATATGGATGCAGGCGCTCTTAGCCGCAATCCATGTCCTAGCCAAAAGGACTCTAGTGGAACAAGGTGGCATGTTGGGGAAGATGAAGAAGAAGTGCCAGGGTGGCATTCATCATTATGTTTGAATCTGTTGGCGGCGACTGGAAACTCCACGACCGGTTATTCTCCTGACAATAAAGAAGAGGAGGAGTCTCGCGGCACCAACGACATTTATAAGGATGGACCGATGCTGGAGTACTTGAGAAGCAAGGAGTTGGCACACGACACAACTCCAAAAGAAAGAGATAGGATTCTACAACGAGCCAATTGGTTCGCGTGGGAGGGAGCTTAATTACTCAGGAAACTATCAGATGGGAGGACACGTGTGGTTCCTAAACCACTAGAGAGCACGAGAAACTCGTGCTCCATATTCATGAAGAACTTGGTCATTTTGGTGTTAAAAGGACTTACAGTTTACTGCAAGGTCAGTATTGGTAGGTTGGTATGTAGGCAGAGGTTCAACGCATTGTGTCTCGATGCAAGGTATGCGATAGGGTCCGTGCATCATTTAATGCACGAACGCCCATTCTACAACCATTACCTATTATGGGTCTTGGTTACCGATGGAGTCTGGACTTTGCAGGGCCACTACCGATCACTAAGAGACATACAAGTATGTGCTAGTAATGATTGAACATTTTTCTAAATGGATTGAGTTGGTGGCACTACCTGACAAATTCAGTGAAGGAGTGGCTTATGTTTTCCTTGATCGAGTACTTAGTCGATTTGGCGCACCAGCTGAAGTATTGACTGATCAAGGCCGAGAGTTTTTGGGAGAATTTCAAGGTTTGCTAGAGGAGACATATATCGATCATCGCACTACATCTCGTGATCATCCTGAGGCAGATGGGCTGGCAGAACGCATGGTGCAGACTGTCAAACGGGCTCTTCGGAAGTATGGCCTGCAAAAGGGACATCAGGGAGATTGGGATTTGCAGTTACCGTGGTTGGCCATAGAGTATCGTTTTAGCAAGCAATCGTCTTTGGCTACTTTTTCTCCTTACTTCCTCTTGTATGGACGAGAACCAGTATTGTCGACTTCTATTCGACGTGATACGCAACCGGTCGTCGATATGGACGATCCTGACATATAGTTGAAGTGTGTAGTAGAAGGGCAACGTTATTTCAACGCATTATGCCCATGGCCTTTGACAACTTGGCTATCGCTCAACATCGTGATACTTTGCGATATGCCACTATTCGAGGAGGGGGCTACCGGCCACAACTACGGAGATTTGTACCAGGCGATTATGTTTATTTGCAGCAGACAGCACCAACTACATTGGACGTGACGGCCGGAAGAATTATTTTACGAATTGAAAAGGTGCTCTCAAGCGGCATATTGGAGTTAGAAGGTCGTGATGGACAGGTATAGAAGGACCATGCTAGGAATTGCGCTCCTTGCCATTTACCACACGTAGACGGCACTGTTGATCCTAGTTTGAGTCAAATTCCAGCCGGGCTGAAATGCATGCTATGTAGGAGGGCACAAGGAGCTGCTACGATGATTTTATGCGATATATGTTCGACGGGTTCGCATATGAATTGTTTGATACCCCCGCTAGATCAAGTACCCACTCGGAAATGGGTATGTCCGCAGTGTACACGGAGGTCTGGAGGCAGTTAAATTGGTAGCGGCGTGACTTCAATTGACATCACAATGCTTTTTGATTACGTGGGTGTTCATTCAAGATGCACCATTATGAAGGGGGCTTCACCGATGGCGCAAAGGGCGAGTAAAGGAGGCCTCATTGGCCTTAGCTTTATAGGATTTCTATGTGTATTTGCAATCCTCTTTGTTTTTCGTTTTTGATGGTTGTGTGAATGTGTTAATTTATCATCAACAGGTTAGTTATGACAAGTATTCAACTGTTGTCACAATCCAATGTATAAAGATGGTAAATATATTTGTGGAACCCTAACCGCACGATGTGATTTGCACACAATGGAGTGGTGCACGACAAGTTCCTGTACATAAAGTACGAGATTAGTACAAAAATTTATGAGAGTAGCTAAGTTTGTGAAGTGCGGGAGTTGTGGTCCTTTAGGAATCAGTTTATATATGGATGTGTCAAGTGTCATGCTCTGTGCCATGCTTATTAGGAACAAATAAAATGAACTAGAGGCTACTTACTTAACTACTCAACCTACCGAAACTCATCAAGAAGATACTTTGTGAGAAGATTGACTATGAGAGGAGGAATCGAAGGATCTTTCGTTACGACGTTACTGCAGTGAGTGCTACCACACTTACAATAGAAAGGAAATACGGCATCTACAGTATTTGCTCTTTGTCTTTTAAAACTACATCCATAATCCCAAGTTAATTCTTCCAGTGCTGGAATATCAACTCGTGGAGGAAAGATCGTATGTGAGCAGAGAGCGGCGAGCGGAGAGCAGAGAGCAGAAATTTAAGAGCAAAAATTAAACATTTTCTTAGTCATTTTTAGGATTAGGGGTTCTATAACCGTGGAATTATTTATTTTTTTAATAATAATTTTAGGAAGAATTGCCGAGTTTAGGGTTGGTTTAGGGTCATTCATCCACGGTCTATCATACAGCTTTCATCTACATCCATCCACATTCATCCTCATTCATCCACATTCATCCACTATCATACATGCCTTCACTAGTAGAAATCTTATATAACGTGACAAGCCTTGAACCGGTCTCCAAAAAAAAATAGCAAGCAGAAGCATACAAAAGAACATAAAGAAATAGTTGTGCAGTAGCACTAGCACTCTGTTTTGCACTCTGAAGGTCATCCTAACAGTCAGAACTCACCATTCAATTCCTCCACCAACACCAAACACAATAGAGCTAAGCACTAACTTATAGCAAGCTAAAACAAGGAGCTCAAAGAAATTTACCAAGAGAGTCTAGTACAGCTGATTAAAATTAAATTAGCCATTACAATGGCTATGCAAAATAGATATATAATATAGTTGTAGGAAAATACATCATCAATGAGGCCTACTCACTCATAGCCTCATCATCCACATAAATTAAAGTATTATCAACGACGCTTGTGCATAGCGACATGGAGTCTTCCTCAAATTCACTAGCACTAGATTTAGTTTGAAACACATTGAGGTCAAAATCAACCTCTGCAGCAACATCTAAATAATCTAAAACACGAGAATCATACTTCGGGGGAGGATCTAGCAGAACAGGTGGAGATAGTTGCAATGCCTGCAACTGTGCAATATCTTCCGCATATGCCGGAAGTCTCTAACTCTTACTCGGGCTTGGAAAGAGTCTACAATGCAGTAACACAGTGAAACGTTTAGCCACAATTGATATAATGAAGCTCAAATTACAATAAAAATTAAAATTGACTAGAGTGAGCACCACTTACTTACTCATGGTCCTCCATACGACGACGCTTTACTGCAGGAGCATTCTTTGTCTTCTTTGCGGATGCAGCAAGAGCAACAGGAATTGGTGGAGCCTTTGCAAGAGATATCATAGGCTTTAGAACAGCCTCAAACAATCTCTTGTCACTCTCGATGCCCAGAACGTGCCTACTTGTATTTTTGCAAGCAGTGATGGAATTCCCTAAAAAGAACCACAACTTAAACGTGTAAGTACACATGAATACAAAAGAAAGCAAAGGCAAATAGTTTGAAAGGAAAGCAAAGATGACTAATACATACCAGTGGCAGCTGCTACATCGATGACAAGATCTCCAGCAGTGGTCAAAGCCAACACAAGGCAAGCAAAAAAATACTCGTTATGAGCACTTTGACCGTATGGGTGGTCAAAAGTGAGCCGAGGGGGGCTTGTGAACCCTAAGTGCCTCCAAGAAATGGACTCTCTAAGCTACACCACAGATTACTATATTTAGACGCTATTTATAATGCATCACAATTGAAATCAAACATTAACTAAAATCACAAGCAATATAAGAAACCCATTGAAATTACAACTCAAATCACATATCACGATAATTCAATTCAATCTAGTGTCCATGCACACTTGAGACCTCCATTACATCATCTAAACTTCCCCAAATTGATGCAATACATTCCCTATTGCAACAACTAATGGCAGCTGCCCACCTTACACTAAAATGGGCACTCCTCCTTCGTCCGTGCTTCAAATTGACCAAGACATAGGTTTTCGGAACGCCAACCTACAGATGTATGTACTCCCTAAAATTCAGTCTCGTTTGCCGTGCCAATCTCTAGACATCGGTCGTTGAAGTTGGTTGTCTCGATCGACGTTGGCAGCTGACCTCCTCACACTAAAAGAACCGCCTCTCCTTCAACCTTGCTCCAAATCAACCGAGACATAGGTTTTCAGAAAGAAAACTTACAGATGTGCGTGCTCCCAAAACCTCAGTCTCGTTTGCCTCACCAATCGCTTGATATTGTCCGTTGAAGTTGGCTGTCTCGTTCGTAGCTGGCAGCTAACCTCCTCGCACTAAAACAACCGCCTCTCCTTCATCCTTGCTCCAAATCTAACGCGCCTTAGCTTTTTGAAAAGCTCACTCTCAAACGCATGCGCTCACTGGATTTGAACTTATTCCTCCGCGTGACGCTCTCGATCTCGGCTTCCAAAGTCGCTGCTCTAAATCTTGCACGGCAGTAGACCTTCCGCCACTAACTCGACTGTCGTCGCCTTGTCCCTACTCCAAATGTGATGAGTTTAGGGTTTTTGAAAAGCCAACTACACGATCTACAACTTCTCCAATTTTCAAGACCTAACTATCTTTGTACTAGAATCTATGTTGAAAAGAAAAAACCTATGATTATGTGATTCGGGGGAAGAGAGAGGAAGAGGAACACACACTCTAACTAGGAGAGAATGGCCTCTCCAACCTAACCCTAAGGGGTTTGGACGACCCCTACTTATCCAGGAGGCCAACACTACACTAATTCACTGACCTAAAATAACCCAATCTAATAGACTAAAGAATAAACTCAACAATAAGTTAATAAACTAAGACTAAAACAATAGGAAATTAAAAGGCTAAAATAACAAACCACGAAGAATAACTCAAGCAACTAATAAAATAGACTAATCAATTAGACAAAATTAATGAACTAAAATAACAAGCAATAAAAATAGACTTAAATCATCGAGTAAAATAAAAGGGCAAACAGCCCAATTGCACATAATCAAACAATCACATCGTTAGAAGTAAATAAACATACAAAATTATCTAGATAAAAATGAATCTAAAATTACCAACTATAACCGAACACTAATGCAAACAAATGTGGGAATTTGTTCAACCGGCCTAAACGTCCCGGTTAGACAAATATAAATTACTAAACATATCAAAATTATAGAACTAAGAGTATAATACTAAAGTGAACCGTTTCAACGGTTCACACTCGTCTTTCTCCCTTGGGCCTCACCACGGACGAGCACCATCCATCAGCGGGTTGGTGCAGTGATTGATCAAAGTATCATTGAAGCCAATGTTCACACCGTGGGCAACCAACTCCGGGACATCACAAATGGAAAATGCTGAACGCCACGACACAGAGTCCTCGCGTCGAGACACACGCTTCAGCAGAAGGATATTAAACCTGTTCGTTGTTGTATTGGGAACCTTTGCCGAACTCATGGGCAAATAATTCACCCCTATCCAGTCTTTGTAGATAGCAAACCCAAAAGACTCAAAAGAATTCTCGATGTCCTCAAGAAACTGACCATTGTCAAACGGGAAAAAAAGCAAGAGTGCGCCACTGTCATGCAGAATCTCATCTGCAAAGTCGAACAACTCCTGCAAGTAATCCTCAGACTTAGCATTCCAAGAGGGCACCACGGATGATGGCACGGATACATTTGGCAACGGTAGTCCCTCTGGTAAGTCTGCGATTACCAAGTCTGCATGTCTAAGCAAAGATGGCATCCCACGGAAGCTACAAGAACGAGAAGGAGAGCATGACACAACAAACTTTCGAACCTCACGAATAAATGTTTGCTCGTCAAGAACGGATTGGTTTATGACAAGCGCCTGCAAACTTGAATCAGTAGGTGCAGGCTGTGATAATGTGGGATAACTCGGCTGCTTCACCCGGCTCTGGGTGACTGGAAGGGCATCAGTCATCACCGTGTCGCCTCCTGTAACAAACTTGGCCTTGGTAGTGACCTTCTTTGATGCAGCCTCCGTGACACTATTGTCTGCCGTCGTTGATGCCTTCTTCTTTGATGTAGCCTTCTCCTTCGTTGGCGCCTTCTTCTTTGACTTTGCTACATCCTCAATTGCAGTCTCATCGGCATCCTCCTCTTCATCTTCGTCCTCATCAGACAGCTCGACCACAGGAGTCAAAGACTTCTTCAGCTCAGCCTCCTTGTCAGGTACAAAACTCTTCGGGCACTCGATGTACCAGCAGCATTCCAAGAGGTGATCCCTGCTGAAGTTCCTCTTCTGCGTCTTAGAGAAAATGTAGGTCGGTGAGGACAAATCGCACCATCCCTGTACACAAGGTGGTAATTTTCGAATTGCCCCTGCTTTCAGGAGCACTTGCTTCATGTACCTGCACAATGAGAGTAATTCAATATTACTTTCATTAGTCTTCTTGAATTATCTCCCTATCTTGCATTACATGTTCTCATTTCCTGCTCGCAATACTCACAGTACACACTTGCTCCCATTACTTGCATTGCCCATCATTGAAACATTTCTTCACTCGCATTTCCAGCTCCCAACACGAGCTTGAGCCCCTCACATCACATGCATTGCCCGTCACTGAAATTCTCAAATAACTCTCATCGGAGGCTCCCATCACGAGCTTCAGCCCCTCACAGTACAGTCTCCTACACTGAAATTCTCCCATAACTCGCAATACGAGCTCCCATGACGAGCCTCAGCCCCTCACATGACATGCATTGCCCATCACTCAAATTCTTGCATAATTCGTAGTACCAGCTCCCATGACGAGCTACCGCCCCTCACAGTACATGCTCCCATCACTGACATTCTCCCATTACTCGTAATACAAGCTCCCAGCACAAGCTTCAGCATCTCACATTACATGCTCCCATCACGAGCATCAGTCAGTGATCATGAGAGTGTAAGAGAACATTTTGCGAGCATTAAAGAACCAGCATATGCGCGTAAGAGAGACGTTCAATGATGAAAGGGTTGCATGCAAGGTGCATCAAGGGCCATATTGCAAGCATCAAGAGCCTGCGTGACAGAAGCCATTGCCGTCACTCCAAATGGACAGCCCGGCACCATCACTCAAGCCTTCACAGCCCTCAGCCATCATTCAAACCCTGCTGCCCTCAGCCATATTAGAGCCCGTAGCCCATAGCCTTCAGCCAATATAAGGACAGGGTGATGGGAGCAAAAGACAGGGTATTGAGCAAAAGACAGGGTGCGTGCAAGCATGCTGTGAATCACCAGTCGGACCCGACACCTCAACTTTGACTGCCCAGTGGCGAGCATGGTTGCCATGCTGTGAATCACCAGTCGGACCCGACACTTGAACCTTGACTGCCAAGCGGCGAGCATACTTGCCAATCTCGTGAATCACCTGTCGGACCCGACACCTCAACCTTGACAGCCCAGTGGCGAGCATGCAAGCCATGCTGTGAATCACCAGTCGAACCCGACACTTAACCTTGACTGCCCAGTGGCGAGCATACTTGCCAATCTCGCGTTTAGACCTCAAATTCAGCACTCAGCACACAACACTCAGCCTTAGCACTCAGCACTCAATTAGTAACCAGCGTCACAGCCCTCAGCCTCAGCCCTCACTGCTAAAAGTCACGCAGTAACCAACGTCACAGCCCACCATCCTCACTGATCATTTCCGTCACTCCAGGCCACGAGCCCTTATCGCGTCACTGACGTCACACCCCTTAGCCCTCACTCCAAATCAACCTGAGAGTGCCGTGAGTGTTGACTAGTAGGGGGCTTAGGTTTCCACTACACGTGGCTTGAGTTTTGACTAGTTAGGGACTTAAGTTTCAACTGCACGCGTCAGTTCCCTATTTCTATCTCGCATTCTTTCAATCTAGCATCACTGCATTCTTGCATCAATGCCCAAATTGGCTATTGCCCATACTGCCCTCATTGCCCTGGGACTCGCATTACTACATGTTACTCGCATTCGCAATATTTTCCATTAATCACAAAATTTTCCATTACTTACATTCCCGCATTACAACTCACTTTAATTTCCCATTGCTCATATTAGAACACACTAGCTTATATCCCACACACGCATTCCATTTATTTATATATCACTTCCATCATTCGTTTATGAAATGCATGAGAACTGACCTCAGACAGAGCCGATTCACAACAAGCTCACCGTCCTTGACTTTCTCAAACATTGTGGCTTTCCGTACGCATCAGCCCCTCCAAAAAAGGTATTGTACGCCTTGTCCCAAAGACATATCCTCCAATTCTCAATGTAGTCCTCAAAGCTATCAACATCTTTAGATTCATCAACTCCACCCACCAGAGTCATATGATCCATACAACTCCGGAATCCACGTCAGATCCGGATTCCACGTCAGATCTGAGATCCATGTCCGATCCGGATTCCGGATGGTATTTCTAAACTCGGGAGCCGTTTACCCAGGTATCCATCCATTTTCCCTCTAAGTCCTCTAATTGTAGTAATCCATTAGGGAAAATCTCCGTGACTTTGTAAGGCCCTAACCAATGAGTATGCAACTTACCCGGAAACTCCTTATGGCGACTGTCGTACAGCAACACGAGTCCCCCGTTCCGGATTCCATGGTCTTCCGGTAGTTTTCCATCAAAGGTCTCTTTCCCGTTGGCTTCAATCCAACGATTTCTCTCGAGTGCTTTGGCCCGTCCTTCTTCCAAATCTTTAAAGGCGAGCAACCGGGGTGCAGGATCTTCTACCTAGGTACTCGATCCCGTGCACTGCTTCTTGTCCGAAGACTAAAAAGTATGGCGTCTTTCTGGTTGTCGTCTTCTCGGAAGTGTTGTAGGCGTGAATGGCCGATGCCAATTTCCGGTCCCAGTCTGTCTTGTGCACGGAAACCATCTTGTTCAAAATCTTCCCTACAATTCCGTTTGATCTTTCCGTAAGCCCATTTGCTTTTGGATTGTAGGGTGTGGTTTTTCGGTGCTTAATGGCGTACTTGGTTGTAATGTCTACTATGACATCATTCAATAAGTGCTTTCCCCAGTCGCTCACCAGCTCCAAAGGATATCCGAAACGCATCATAATTTTTTGAAATAGAAATCCGGCTGCAGTCCAGGTGTCATTCTTCCGGGTCGCCCGGGCTTCCACCCACTTAGTCGCATAATCTGTGGCCAAGATGATGTATCTCTTCCTTCCGGAACTGATTGGCGTGATCGGTCCTACAAAATCAGTGCCCCACTTAACAAAAGGGGCCAATGGCACAATGGGGATTAGTGGCCAATGATTCCGGAACCTGGGCGCTCCGGTTCTCTGGCACTGGTTACAGCTCCGGATGAACTTCTGCACGTCCCAGATGATAAAGGGCCACTAGTACCCGACACTTTTAATCCGGTTTATTGTAGTCATGGTGGCCAGGTGTCCTCCGGAATCGCCAGCGTGAAGGGCTTGCATCACTCCCTTTCGTTCACCCACCTCGAGGCAGCGCCTGAGCTTATCGTCCGTGCCCATCCGGAACAAGACTCTAGAAACCATCGTAAAAGGGGCCGGTGCTGAAACACACTCTTCTCCTCCCAGGTCATTCCCTCCGGATACCCCTTCGTTGTCAAGTAGTCAATGACATCCTTGGACTTAGAAGGTGGCTGGTTTCCTACTTGAAACACCCCCACTTCCGGAAGTACCTTCTCTTCCAGGAACTCGTCTGGGAAATTAGAGGAAATGTCCTCCACTGCCGCTAATCCCTGCATCCGGGAAAGGTAATCCGCATTTGAATTAGACTTTCTGGATTTCACCACCACCTCGTGGTTAAACTCTTGCAGCAATAGTATCCACCGGGCAATCCTCCCGGAAAGATCCCATTTATTCACAAGGTACTTTAAGGAATCATGATCCGTATGAAAAATTACCTTATACCCGAGCAAATAATGCCGGAACTTTTTGCAGGAATACACCACTGCTAAAGCCTCCCTCTCTGTGGTGGTGTAAGTGCGTTCAGCAGAACTCATCTGCCGGCTCGCGTAGTAAACCGGATTCTCCCTCTGCTGGTCATCAAACTGCCATAAGATAGCTCCCAGGCACCATCCGGATGCATCGATGGTCACGTGGAATTCCTTTGTCCAAACCGCATGAGACAAAATTGGTGCACACAGCAATTGTTTCTTCAGGTCTTCAGACGCCGCTTGTCTCTCGGCCGTCCACAGGAATTCCTCCGCCTTCTTCAGTAACTCTGTTAGCAACATTGCTCTCCGGGCGTAGCCATCGATGAACCTCTGTAGTACCCTACACATCCCAGAAATCCTCTGACCTCCCAGACATTCCGAGGAGCCAGTAGAGCGAGAATCACAATTACTTTATCAATATCAACCTGTAGCCCCTTCCCATTGACTACATGGCCCAAAAGCAATCCGAATTCCATTCCAAAGAAGCACTTTCCGGGATGCAATTTTAAATTAGTCTCCCGGCATCTTTGGAATGTCTTCCGGAGATGCTCCAGATGCTCTTTCCGGTTTCCAAATATGGCGAAGTCATCAATAAAGACTTCCAGAAAATGACGTAGGAAGTCTTTAAAGATGTCCATCATTAGCCGTTGGAAAGTTCCCGGGGCATGATATAGCCCGAAGGGCATCTGGTTGAAGGCGAACGTTCCCCACTCCGTCGTGAACGTCGTCTTCAGTTGGTCGTTCTCCCGGATAGACACTTGGTTGTATCCGGAAAACCCGTCCAAGAAACTGTACAACTCCTGTCCTGCCACGTGATCCAAGATGATATCCGTGAAGGGCAGCGGAAAGTAGTCTTTCTTCATGGCTGCGTTAAGTTTCTGGAAATCCTGGCAGACCCGGATCTTCACCTTTCCGTCTGCTCCGGTTTTCTTGGGCACCACCACTATGGGAGAGACCCATTCCGAGTTGTTAACCGGGTAGATGAATCCGGCCTCCAGCAACCGGTCGATCTCCTCTTTCACCATTAGGGAATACCTTGGGTTGAGCCAGAATTGCCTCTGTCTAACCGGGGTGGCTCCTTCCACCAGATCTATTTGATGTTCACCCAACTCGGCTGGAATTCCCCTCAAATCCGTGGGGGCCCAAGCAAACACATCCGCGTAACTGGCTAGCAGCAACCCTTATTCCTTCTCCTCCGGACTCATGGTTTTCCCGATGAAAAACTTCTTTCCGGTCTCCACTTCAAACTCCTCAAAGTCTTTAGGGGAGACCACTCCCTTCACCTTTTCCGGTTCTTGCTCCTCCGGGTACATAAGTGCCTGGCTCCACAACACCGGATCTGGCCATGTCATCCGGGCTCGCTGCCCAACCGGATCAGAAATTTGTCGTCTCACCCATTTCTCCGAGAGGGTTACGCAAGATTCTCCCAAGGAGCGATCCTCTGCTTCTGGATTGCCCGTCTGGGTTGTTTCCGGAAAGACAGCAGCACCCTCTTCCTCTACCCCCACCGGAAACTCGAAATCCTTCTCCACCAGACTAGAAAGTTCCTCCACGAGGTAGCTTGTCTGCACATCCGAGTCTTCCGGATCTGACCAATCCATGGTGTACCATCCGTCTCACTAGTCTTGCCCTCGTGTGTGAGATGGCGCCAAGGAATCCGGAACGGGGGTCTGTCCACCCGGAACTCCTCTCCCCAGTCCACCACGACTTTAGCCAGATACAACCATGGCCGTCCGAGTAGCATCCGGAAGGGTCTCCCGGCTTCCACTCGGATGATCACATAGTTAAGTAGGTAGGTGTGGACCCCAATCCGGGAAGGTACTTGGGAAAGTAATCCCACTAGTACTACCCGGGACTGGTCTGCCATCCGGAGACCCAATTTGGTGTGCTCTAGGGAGGTGTATCCCAAATCGAAAGCCGTATCCTCCAACATGAGGTTGACTCCGGATCCTCCATCTTCCGGAACATGATGGACACTGCACCCATCTACTTCCACTGTGATCTCCGGGGCACCAAAATCTTCCACTTTGGCAAAATTCACAGCTACTCCCGGAAGCTTGTACCTCTTCTTCCTTCGCAAAATCCAAGCCTCTCGGATCACCTTCTGGTAGTTGACATTATCGTGCAAGAGTTGCGCAATGGTCACGTTAGCTTTTTGGTCCTTGATGTCCTGTAAAATATCATATTCATCCACCCGGATTCTGGGATCCGGATGGAGAATAACCGGTTGGTCATTAAATCGGACTCTCCGGGGAGTTTGGACTTCACCCGGATTCGCCAACTGTTCTCTAATCTCTTCACTAATATCTCTATCTAATCTACTCGGCTCTACCTGTTTTTCTAACTCTGCTAGGGGTACGAATTCCACAAAGATCCGGAAGGTCGGTTGCGAGTCACTTTCCGTGTCCGGTTCCTTGCGGGTCCTCCTATTACCTTTGTTACCTTTCTTCCTACGCCTAGAACTAGCACTAACCTTTTCCTTGGTGGAACTACGGGTCGCAACTTTGTTCACCGTAATCTCCTCCTCCGGTAGTTCCACCTCACATCGTCATTTCTCCGGATTCTCCACTCCTGCCGTGTGGCCATAATTGAGTCCGATTTGCTCCCTGGGTGGTACATCTACCGTCTTGAACAACACTCGTGGCTAAGGTGGTTCCGGGCACTGAGTTGCCGGATGTCCGTTCTTCCCACAATTTTGGCACGGAAGTTGCAACATCCCACCCTGTTGTGAGGGTAGCATGCAACTGTTGGCGTAATGTCCGGGTCCTCCACACTTGTAACAATAGATGACCCTTTCCGTATACCCGATTGGCTGGCCTCCCGGATTCGCACTCGATTCTGCTCCCGGAAAATTCCTGGGAGGTACGTTTGGGGGTCTAAGTGGTTGACCACGTCCCCTTCTGTACCCGGACTGGATCTCATAAACCGGTTGGATGTCGTCCTCATCCTCCTCGTCCGAAATGGTGTAGTACACCCCGGTTTCCGGATCCACGAACAGGACCGACCTCCTGGAAGCCGGTTGCATGCATTCGCTGGCAAATTGACCATGATCTTTGCAACGAGAACACCAAGCAATAGCCCGACTGGTGGGAACGATTTTCCTCGGCATCCGGGTCTCCGCCAAGTTTACCCGGATGGCTTCCAGCGAATCCTTGATACTCTTCATCACGTCCTCTTGTTCCACCTTAATTCACACGGTGCCCTTGTCTCGTCCGGATCTTACCACCTTGAAGTTGTGAACCTTGCCATACTTCGGCTCCGGTTCGCTTTCCGAGCTCTTGGATTCCTCCGTGTTGCTATTCGAGCTGCTGGAACTGTCCGAACTCTCCGACTCGGAATACTTCTTCTTTTTCTTCCGGCCCCGGTGGCGATGCTTCTTTCCTTCTCCTCCTTTTGGTCATTCCTCTTGAATGACTTCCGGAGTGACTGGGCCGAATTCTCGTAGTTTTGAGCAGCTTCTATAGCTTCCCGGAGGCTAGCCGGTCTGCTCTGCCGGATGTGGAATCCCATCTCCTTGGGAAATCCAGCCACGTACCACTCTACTTGTACGCTGGGGGCGATCTCCGTGGTGAGTTTCTGAATGAGCCCCTTCCCCCGTTGTCCATACTTCCAGACGGACTCCGTCTTCTTCATGGTCATAGTGCTCAGGCGTCCCAGGGTTGTGGCCTCTCTTCCGGCTTCCCGGAAGGTCCGGACAAAGGCGTTGGTCAGCCTTTCCCAATCTTCCCTGATGTCTACCGGAACCTCCAAATACCATTTGAGGGCTTCCCCTTTAAGTAATCCGGAAAACACCCGGAGTTTGGATTCCGGATCTTCCTGGTTCGCCCGGGCAGTGGCCATGAATTCATCCAACCAATCATCCACATCCGTCTCTCCATGTCCCTTAAACCGGTTATACTTCAACCGTGTGAGTGGACCTCTCCGTACCACCTCCACGGGAGCTTCTTCTTCTTCTTCTGAATCTGGGTGGGCGTCCCCTTCCGGTTGAAACTCCCTACCGTACTGCTCCAAAACCGGAACAACAACTTCCTCCAGTTGAGTGGCGTAGTAAGTCTCTTCTCCTGGAGGATTGAACTCTCTTGCCAACACTGATGGCCCACCACTGGCGCTTACCTTCTTCCGTACGGATCTGGTAACTCTCCTCACGTCAGTTTCACTGGATTGTCCTTGAGTCATGAAGCGAATCCGGTAACCCTCGCCTGCTTCTCCTCTTTCCTCCAGACTCGCACTTGCGACTTCCACAGGTAAGGGTCCTCTAGTGAATCTAGTCATGATTCGGCTCCGAATATTCCGTACTCCGAATTCCGGCGTCTCCGTCACTTTCCAGCTTTAGAATCCCCGGCAGCGGCGCCAAAATTCGCGGATCGGACGTGGATCTCGGATCTGACGTCGAATCCGGATCTGACGTGGATTCCGAAGCTGTAAAGTACTCCAAGTCATATGATCCATACATTTGAATTCGATGAAGAGTGTGTACCAAACTAGTCTTCACGTGAGCGGTTTGATTAGAACTACACATTTCTCATTTCAAAATTGTCAATCTCCATTCTAAAAGACTTAAGATACAATAAAAATCAAACAATCATATTCAAGCAATCCAACTTCAAGTCATACTTACGAGTTGATATCGTGCATCGCACTAAGGATATCTCCACGACCTCCAGCTCTGTCCAGAACAATGCACTCGGGATTTCCATTCTTTGAGTACCACTGTTGGTCACTTCCATGAAGACTCTTGATAACCTCCTTCCAGGCCATGAGTCTATGGTTTCCATTATAAACAAAGAACATTGAGCCACTTGAGCATTGTAGATTTGAATCAGACCTCAGTCTCTGCTCAAATGCATCATTCTCTAATAGCCAACACCGGTTCCATTGGTCCATCCTTGTCATACCTTCGTCATTTGTCACAGACACATACATGGCAGCCGAATTGTGCTTGTATCCAAAGCGAAATGCTCCCATCAGCTTCACTACGTCACATCGAAGTGTTGGTCTTACCATTGGCATGTGAATCATTTGACAGAGTGGGATTTTTAAAACTTCCCTAGAGAAGGGTTTAGATCTCATTCCTTCAATGAGATCGCTCATGTTTCCATGGATTAAGCCTGCATGGACTTTATCTCCTGCCATTTTCAAGCCAATGACTTGACGGCGCCCACGCTCTAATGGAGGCAATGGCTCAAGCGTAGCAGCACTAGCACTACCATTGGCCACAGACCCTGCACCTTCACATGCCTTTGACAAGCCAACATCACCAGCTAAAGGGGCGCCACCATTACCACCCATTGCTTTGCCACCATCATCAGCCACTACATCCCCAACACCACCTGCCATTGCAATGCCACCATCAACAACCAATGCCTCACGACCATCAGCAGGCACTGACATCTAACGACCATCAGCTGGCACTGACATCTCACCACCACGAGCCACTGATCCGCCACCGCTGTGTGATGCAGACCCACCACGAGAGTCCCCACTCTCGCTTGACTCGCAGTGTAAGACAATCTGCGCTCCTTCTCCACCCAAATTGGGCGTTGCTTGGACAACCTCCACTTCCATTTGGTCTTGGGAATTAGAATCTGATGATGGTCCTCTTGACACTGCCTCCTTCACTGATTGAAGTCTCCTTTTGTCAACAACTTGCATTCATAAAACCACCATCCGTGACATTAAACTAGATGGCACTCTGGTGCCTTTTGTTCGCACCTAGCTTCATGGGCAGTTCAAGTCAAAGGGTCGGGTCCGACAAAAGAATTAGAGCTCTTTGAGAGAGCTTGGCCATTGCTAGTGATCACCAGCCACTGACCACGAGCCATTGCACGCCACAAGGGTCGGGTCCGACAGCTGAATTGGAGCTTGGCATGCTCCCAAGCTAGCCCATCTTCTTGCATGCACGCCACTTCTAATAACACCTGCTCAGACTGCCATAACGCATCACTCATCACTTACTACCCATTCTCGCCATCACTGCAATCTCACGCGTTCACGCACCACTCCCATCATTGTTTTCTTCATACTTAGCACCCATCGGGTCCGACTGCTGAATTTAAGCAAGCCAAATCACTAGGCATTCAAAGAGCAAGTTGAATTTAAGCAAGCCAAACCATTGGCTTGAATGCTGACATTACCACTGGCTTGCATGCTTGGGCACTCGCATTAACACAGGCTTGAGTTCTGGCATTAACACGGGCTTGAGTGCTGGCATTAACACGGGCTTGAGTGTTGGCATTAATACGGGCTTGAGTGTTGGTATTAACACGGGCTTCAGTGTTGGCATTAACACGGGTTTGAGTGCGTGGCCACAGGCCTTGAATGTTTGGGCAGTCAAAGAGCAAGGGTCGGGTCCGACACCTAAGCTTGCCCTGAATTCTTGGCCATTGGCCTTGAAAGCTGGGCAGTCAAAGAGCAAGGGTCGGGTCCGACACTTGAGCCAGCGCTTGGCTACAATGCTCGCATTCACTTGCTGGCGCTTATTGAACACTCACACGCTGCAAGAATGGTCGCACTTCGCCCACTCTCTCACGTTCATTGACACGCACGCTGCCCTCTCTCTCACACTCATGCTCGCACACTGCCCTCTCTCTCACAGTCATGCTCGCACGCTACCCTCTCTCTCACGCATTCACGAGGCCCTTATCTTCACACCACGGGCCCTGATGCTCACACGTTAGCACTCATGCTCACACATTTGCCCTCTTTCTCACACACAAGAATCATGGATCGGGCCCGACTACTGAATTTGAGTTTGCCTTACCATTGCGCATTTGTTCTTGGCCACTGCTGCATGCCACGATCTACTATGCTATTACTTCTTCCAAACATAAGTTTATGGAGTTGATATGAAGTTCTAGATTCAATAATTGAGACAAATTTTCTTGATAAATTGTAGTAATTTTATGCCTTTTCCAGATTAATAAGAACAAATATGTTGTAATCACGCGCATGTCAATATTCTAACCTCTAAATAAAATCATTGATTTCCAAATATTCTTTTTACACGTTGTGAAACTTATAAATTCAATATTTCTAGAATATTGAAAAATACATGAAAAGTAAATTTAGAGTTTGATGAAATGAAAAAATTGACCATTTGGATTTAGTTAACGTTGTTGTATAGTTAACGTTTGTTGTAAGTAGAAAGTTACAAATTGAGATCCAATGGTATTTAAGATTAGGTGGACATGAATTTTAACTTCACTTTTGATATGAAACTCATATGAGGAAAAAAACCATTCCAAATATAATGAAATACAGACGTATAATACTAACCGGAATGACCAATCTCATCCTTTAAAGGTTAAAAAGTGGCCCAAGTAATTAGTAAAATCCAAATACAAGAAATTGTTTCCACTAGATCTTTATTCTAACTATACCTATAATATAGTCCCTATGTGAATTAGCCATTTTAAAAAAGTTGTTGTTGATTCTATTTAAAAATAAATTATATTATTTATGTAATTTTCATAATCTTTGTATTTAGCAAGAGAGATAATTTGGTTCACCCTCTTTCATAATCATTTGAATCAAAATTAAGAAACATTATATTGTATGATAAGAATAGAATTGAATTCTAATAATGTAATTCTCTATTCTTACCAAGTCGTAAACAATATAAAATGGAATAATTAATTATAGATATTATAGATAATTAATTTAGATATTATAACACTTAATTTGATGTTCTGTACAATTCTATGCAAAAGGACGACATGCAAATTTCATAACATTTTACCTAATTTGATGCTAGAAGTTCATTTAATCTTTGGAATACTAATTTATTAAAAAGAAGCCCAGATAATTACTAAAATCCAAATACAAGAAAACCGCTTCTATATGATATTTATTTTAATTAAACATAGAACACACTTCGTATGTAATCAGCAAATTCCAACCGTTTGTTGCTAATTTTATTTACCAAAACATCCAATAATATATCCTACCTAGTCATAATCTTTGTATTTAGCAGTCCTGAGCAATAATCTAATTCACTTAATGTTTTTTATATCATTTGATTCAAAATTAAAAAAACGTTCTATCGTACCATAAGTATAGAAATGAATTCCAATAATGTAATTCTCAATTCTAACCAAGTCGTAACTAATGTAAAATGAAAATTAATTTTTTAATAATAAGTTTAAAGTAATGTAATTGAGCTAGAACATTCTTTAAACACCTAAGTACTTGAGCATCCAATTTTTGGACGATTTACAAGTTTCATGGCCAAATGTCTTAAATGAATGAAGCAAACTTTTCAATCCCACAGTAGACGTACATGATTTCCATCCAATTCCATTTGCGAATGAATGTGCTTGGTCATGCCAACCCTTCAAGTTAAATTCAGAACCTTTAGGGAATTTTAGGAATTTACATGGGGTCCGAACTACAACAAGAGTCGTAATGACGTTTCACCGTGTAGTGTATTTTGAACAAAAAAGTTGTTTGTTATGCTTTAACTAAATTTAGGCAACAACAATGAGTTCCATCGCATTTAAGCATGACCAGGAAAATAGCTAAAAAACCTTTGAAAACTTTTGGATACCACTAAGCTCTTACACACCTCTTACATACCTAATAATAATAAACCACCAAGATCTTCCACACCCTTTAACTATTTAGAGAGAGGAAATAAGAGTATAATAAAGCAAAATTCTTTGTTGATACTTCAAATCCAAGGTGACTTTACGGATAACTCCATTGTCATTGAAACATTTGGTTAAAACATTTGAATTTTCTAGTACATTTTGTAGTTGCTATGAAATTTCTTTACAATCACTTAAGAAACCATACATCCTTTTGAAGTTTCTAACAAAATTATAGAAAAATTCATGATTCGTAGGACACATGTGGCTTCATCTACTAATAATATAAAGTTGAATTATTGTTATATTTTTAGTCACGATTGTAAGTGTGGTAGATAAAGCTATACTATGTATTGCTACGGGACAGCACATCCTGTGCATTGCATCAGGGCCCGGGAAGAACTGACAGTCAGTTACAAGTCAGCCGATTAATTTCTGGAAATGACTGGTTGATTTTCAAGAATAGAGGCAAACCACCAAACTAAATGACTAAAAAATAATTATATTTAGTATTGAGAGACAAAATATACGCGATATAATCTTTAAAAACCGGTTGCTTTTGGACAATAAAGGACATTGACTGGTTACCGCAAAAAGCTTCCCGAACAGTGCATTCCATGAATATATCACCAAAAATAGTTCGCACATCCCGCCTTTCTAGATGCTGACTTCTCCAAAAGTAACCAAATATACCATGCGACAATGTGGCACAGAGCTGAATTCTTCACTCACGTCTTATCTCATCCCAATACAGGCATGACGATAAAAAAGAACAGTAAGTACGAACAATATCAAGTTAGATATTGTAATGTTTGTGTACTAGTTTGTACAACATGTACTGTTATTTGTCTCGTTTTGATAACGCAAGGTACATTTTGTATATGAAAAGAGAACTTCCGGTCCATTCAAGGTCCATTCAAGTTAACAGTTAGCTCTTGATCCCTTCAAAAAATCAGATGAAAAATATGATATATGATGGGATTTGTACGTGGAAGTTGAAAACTGTGTCACGGGTGGTACAGCACTGGTAGAAATTGGCGGAAAGTAGATTATATTAAATCTGAAAGCCTTACAATTTTTGCTGGCCCTAATAGAAAGATATAACCCAAGCAATGGCCAACACTAACCTCACATAGAGGTAATCTCTACATACACACACTGTAGCCAAGCCTTAATCACACTAAACAGACACGTTAGCCAAGCCACAATCACACTTAACACACACGGTAGCCAAGCCATAATCTCCACATACACACACTCCAGCCAAACCAAATAACCCACAACCTATTTGTTCCTAGAACCTTTGCGAAGTTTTTTTGTTGATTTTGTTGCCTCCTTTGCTGCCTCCTCTGCAGCAATCTCTCTTCTTGTCTTCCTCTTTGATGTTGTTGTTTCCTTGTCTTTGTCAATTGGCGGGAGTGGTGGAGGCTGAGGCACCTTGATCACATCTCGTGTCACACCTTGTGACCTAGATTTGTTGTCATCCAACTCAGAGGTCTGGCCATCATTCCTCAACTCTTTTTGAAGCTCTAGCTTAGCAGCTTCCTCTCTCAGCTTCTTGAGGCGCTCTAGGTCTGCTGCTTCTTGTCGCAACTTCTTCAGTCTCTCAAATTTTGCAATAAGAAGCACAATCAAAAGGAAAAAACAGTCATTTTCAGTTGCTAGACACAGGCAGAAGTTGGAAGAAGTTCCAAACTTAGCGTAGTTTAAACCGTAACATCACAAACTAGTGACAATGCACTTTGGACTTGTACCAGTAGTAGTACATGTAAGACAACAACTGATACAAACAATTATGAGATCTATACAATATGTACAACTAGTAATACAAGTTTATAAGGACGTAAAAACGGGATTAATCAGATCTATACAATAAAGACAACTAGTAATACAACCTGCAGCTTCCTCTCTCAACTTCTAGATTCGCTCTTCCAGCTCTGTCTCAACTCCTGTCTTGCAGTCACCCCCTCCATTGACCTCCGCGATAACATTGTTAGTGTCATGTGGTCGAACTTGCGCTCTTATGAAGGATGTAGAGTTGCCTCCTTTGTCCTCGATAATTTCCAATGCTTGTGTGCACGGCAAAGACTCCACTTTATCTGGGGAGTCGACCTCGTCTATGCACGGAAGACTAGGTTGCGAAAGCACCATAAAGGGACGTATTGGAGACACACCCCCACGTTGTTCGCTCCCGGTTGTACTGTTTTTACCCTGGCTTTGAACCCCCATGCTCTTGGTCAAAGTTATTGCCTTTGTCCCATCCGAGGTTTGAGTCCAGGTGTAAACGGTGGATTGCTCTATTAGCTCTTTGTACACTCTATCAGGATCTGTACACAGAAGAATAAGAGTTGTCAATTTTCATGTACTTTTTTTACACTGAATGTAATCAAAACTTTGCAAATACGTACCATTTGTACCATGAAAACTAGTTACTGTATTTTGAATACTGGAAAGTACGCATGTAAACAAAATCAGGACAAGGCTGCCAGCTCTTCAAAGAAAAAAACAACTTACAGATACTTGGATGAGACTCCAAAACATTAGATGTCAAGGTTTCTATTAGCATCTCTTGCTCCTTCTCCAACTACAGAATTCGTACAAGCTCCTGAAGGGATCCATGAAGCTTGCCAAATCCAAAACTACGAAACCAATTGGTATGCACAGTACCACCGCAAGTTGCATCTGCACATGTGCTAGCCACTCTACACCACACCCCTGTGCACCAAGGATGATACAAGTGCCCGCATGTACAAACGATTATATCGTTGAGAGGAAAATGGCCTAAGCAAATTACACATGGTTTCACAAGAATGGGATCAGACTCCATGTCCGTCTGAGGGCCAAAGAGAGAGCACAAAGTTCTTGGTCTCAAAGACATTCCTACTTCACCTCTCTTCATGAGGAAAAGTTTGACCGACAATGCATCAAATTGCCTCCGCAGACACATTTGTCCGGTTTGAAGAGTCTCATACCTCAAACAACACTCCTTCAACTCTAGTGAAGCAGCTTCATAATCAACTGTGGCATCCCTTACCATCTCATGGTAAGCCTCTCCCTTCTTAGATGCAATGTCTAAATCTTCAATGTTTTCAGTGGCCCTTTGGAACTTTGCCACTATAGCCTCAGTTCTACGCAACACCCCTCCTCTTGCGTCACCTTAGAAGCCAACAACACTCTTTCCTTTGCCCCAACCGCACAATCTTCGTTTACAGCATGTAACTGCAATCCCACCAGCTTGAGCAACTCCATGATATCCTTAATGTCCTTCTCCCTCTCTGGACCGTTAGAAAGAACTTCATTCACCTCTTCCTAAACAATGTCATTCGCGGTCCTCAAAACTGCAGGAAAACTTCCAGCACTAGGATCATGGAAGAGATCATCAACCCCTTCTGCCTTGTATAACTCATCTTCATTAGCACCTGTGAGCTCTGCTAGGCCCAAGAGACACAACTTCACACTCTTCAGTCATTTGCTCCGTTGACTCGTGTTGGAGGTCCCAGCAAACTCATCGCAACTCACAGGCTTCTTTTTGTGCTTCTCCAGTATGGGTATTCGGGTGTCGGATAGGGAGTATTATCTGGCCTTGGGCCCCAATCGGAAGGTGAAGTTTTTTTCTCACATGTGGGTGGAAGGAAAGTACTTCAGAATACATGCACTAGAAGGGCCGAGCAAAGTGACACAAGACTCAAGTACATTGTATTAATTTTAATGTTCTATAACAGATGGAAAAAGGGTTAAGCGTAATTATGGGAATGGCATGAGAGTGTACCGTTGACAAGGGAATGTGAACTCAGAGGTACATTGGAGTCATCCGTATATGTGGGCGAATTGATGGCAGTGACCAAATAATATTTATATTATACCCAAAATCACATGCTTTTTCTGAATCATTCACGTGCGGTACAAAATCTTTACCACAGTGCCTAACAAGAAAGTATGGAATATAGCCTATAGTCTAACCAATTCAACATAGACTTTTTTTCCGTGTGTCATTTTTAATTATTAATATTAATTTTGTTTTACAAAATTCTTGGAAATTCTGGTATGACTTTATGGTAATTAGAAGCATGCGGCAGATAGGAAAGATCAACAAAAATATTGTAAATGACTCCGTCAAACAGATATATGTACAGGTGGCATGATTCATGCTCTATAACAGATGGAAAAAGAGTTTGTTTTTATTATGAACCCTTAAATGACATATGTTTTCCTAATACCATTCCCAAAATCTATTGTAAATTCCAATTTAAGCATGATTCTGTGTTTATTTTGCTTTAGCTCTAATCTAAAGAAGTGTAGATCTCTCTAAGGTGCTCGGTTTAGCATTTCCTAAACCACATTTGATGCAATGGTGTGAAAGTGACGAGCAAGATTCCCCCAAACCAAAACCAATGCCGTGGAGCTGGCATTGTCATATAAGGGATAAGAGTCTGTAGCAATTTAGGAACATCAATCCCTAATTGACGGAAGTGGTAGGGGCAAAACATAAAAGTGTAATAAAAAATTACTTCTTCAACTTTGATGAAGTTTTGTCCAAAAGAGAAAATGAGGAGATTGATGTTTAGTAATTATCCAAACAATCAAATTTCAAATAATAGCTTTATATCTTCCAATAATGAATTTAGAAACATAATAATTCAAATATTTATCGAAATTACAGATTCTATTTGTACAATTTGAAGTATTTTAAGATTCATCAAACGTGGACATCCTATTTTTAAATTTTAAAAAGCAAATATTTCAAAGGAGACAATATCATGACTTTCACCAAATAGCAATTTTTCAAACACTAGACAAATGTAGAAGTGTTTGCCTTTGAAAATTTCTCCCGGATGAAGTCTAACTTGGATTGACATAATTAAAATTGGATTGGAAACTAGACTGGATTCGTTCTTTGAAAATATTTTTTTATTTTATATGAAAATGTTTTTTTATTTAAAGTAGCCCGTTAAAAAAGGGTAGTTTTTTTATAAAATGGTTGATCCGTCACTTAGGGGTTAAAAGAATTACACTGAATTAAATTTGGATCAACCATTTTATTAAAAATTGGTAGAGACCTGTCAAATTGTTAAAAGAGTAGTACCAAAATAAATTTGGACCAAATTGAAGAAAGGAAATTTATTTAAAAAGTATAACGTAGCTCCCACATGTCCAACGGTGGTGTATTAATTATAAATATACTACTTATCAGAGATGCATGTTTCTGCAGAAATGCCCCAAACTTGGCGATATTGGGCTGTATACTACCTCTAGGGTGAGCTAGTATCACATGGGTGGTGACAGAGTAATAATTGAACCCCTTACTTTTAGCAGCGATACCGAATGTCAACGCACTATTGTAGGGACTCAATTATGTAGTTCAGTTGAGATGCCCGATAATTTGGCTTTCAATAACGGTTCCAGTTGGTATGATTATGTGAGTACTTATTTTTGAAAGTACCATACGTCCCAGTAAAGTATGGACTAAAGTACTAAAACACTTTACTTTGATCTTTACTAGGAGAGTAACATTCGGGAATTGATATGAACAGAATGTCTCAATTTTGAAAGGTAGCATCAACTCTATAGTGAAGGTCAGGTGAATAATTGTAGGCATTATTTTAGCACTGGTCATGTAGTGTTTGTATTGTTCTAGCCTTTTTACCGTAGGTGTCATGGGAAATAAATGACATAGATGCATCCACTGCTGACAAAGTGGATGTCAGAGCTGCTGTTTCTATGATATCACATAAAAACGTCTTAAGTTAATCCTACTTTTCCTAGAAAACATTGGTAACATACACCAGGAATGTGATTTGAGACAGTGACCCCAAAACTATATATGCTCAATTTGTAGTGATACATTACCTTGAAAATTTCCCTTCTAGTCACAATTTTGTCTGAAAAATTGGTGTATTTCGATTAGCCAAACCTAAACCATTTCGGTAGAGAAAGAAAAATATTGATTTATGTATTATAATGGGTATTTGACATTGAAGGTAATGTTGATGGTTGCACCAAGTATTAGCGCCCACTTCTATGACAACGAACCGGAAGATGAAGAACCTAGCACAACGGAATATTTTGGCCGGATTGGAAATATAGTCCAATTTCACTTTACCTCTTTCTCAATCACTTTATTGAAGGGGTTGTGATATGATAGCAAAACTAACCGAAGATCTTTTCCAAACATAGTCATTGACGAGTGTGGTTTTCCCAGGGTGAAAACCAGAGCATACAGTGAGTAGCAATACTGAGTCAACTTGTCATATATGAAACTTTAAACTTGAATTGCACATAACACAAAGCATGATTTTTTTAATCTTTATTGTCAGAAGATATTGCTTCAAGTGTGGTACATGGCAATCAATCCACAAAACCAAATGTCAAAGTTTAGATGAAAAATTGGTGATGCAACTCAAACATGTGGCATGACTCAGTTTTGCATGCCTCTTCCACATTAAACACAATGAACTTTATGATCATAAATATCAATGCAAAGTAGGAGGTTCAAGATTTAGATGGTCATACTCATTGCATAGTCCTTCAATGGAAGCTCTTTACCTCTTTTTTGTTGATCTTGTTTTATCAACATGGTACATTTAAAGGAGCTTTCTGCTACTGCTAGAAGAGACCTCAACAACTCTATTGTTGTCAAGTTGGAAGCTGGTAGTTCTATGAGAGATGTAGCAAATGAGTTGCAGGTGTCTCAGAGTTATATTGCACGGACTAGAAAGAAGAGATTGCCTGATCTTGAAGCTAGTTGTGGAGGTAGACCACAAGTGCTCACAGATGCACAGAAGAGAGTATGCATCAAAGCTGCTACATTAGGAGGCATTGATGCTGCAACACAGGTTGTTCAACATGTGCGTGGAGAATGTCATGTTACTGTAAGTGTTGATACAGTGAGAAGGGTGTTAGGTGCTGCAGGGCTCAGATCAAAAGTAAAGCAGAAGAAGCCAAAATTGAACCAGAAACACATCAAGGAGCAACTTGAATTTGCTAGGCGCCATGAACATTGGACCATTTGTGATTGGGAGCGCGTGATCTTCTCTGATGAGACAAAGGTAAACCGATTTTGCTCAGATGGTCGCAGTTGGTGTTGGATTCGTGATGGACAATCTTCTAATTCAAGACAATTTCAACAAACAGTAAAGTTTGGTGGTGGTTTGGTGATGGTGTGGGGTTGAATGACGTTCCAGGGTCCTGGTATTTGTTGTAGAGTTGAAGGAAGAATGGATCAGCATCAATACAAGGAAATCTTGCAGAAAGATGTATTGTACAGTATGATAGCTTATGATCTTGATCCTTTCCATCTAATTTTTCAGCATGATAATGATCCCAAACATACAGCAAAAAGTGTCCGCCAATGGTTGAAATCACATGGGCTTAATGTTCTTCAATGGCCTGCGCAATCCCCCGATTTAAATCCTATTGAGCACCTTTGGGCAAGGCTAAAACACCGTCTCAATCAATATGAAATTGCTCCAATGGGAATTTTAGAATTGTGGGAGCGTATTGAAGAATGTTGGGCTTCCATTACACCAGAGGAGTGTGGAAGGTTATATGAGAGCATGCCAAAGCGAATCCAAGCTGTTTTAGCTAGCAAAGGCAAGTGGACAAAGTACTAAATTGTTTTGTGATAGAGGATGCAAAAGTGAGTCACAAAACATAGTTTCCGTTAAATGTAATTTTTTTGTACATATTAATGTGAAAGATACTTTTTTTCCCATGAAAATGTAGCCTACTTAAAGTATTATCTTACACAGTTTATAGCTTGTGATGACCTATGACCAAATTCTTTACATTGTTGATTGAATCAAAAATTTCAAAAGTTTGACTCAGTTTTGCTAGACACTGTATCTTCCTTTGCACCTATTGTCTCACGAGCCATTTGTATACCCAAATGAATGTGACCATGTTTTCTTTGTGGAGGACAAAATTAACCCTGGGTGGAGTTTAGTGAAATAAGTGGATCAACGGTCCAAACCTATTTTCTACAAGGGGATCCCAGCTCCTTCGAGGACTGTAGAATCTGTGGCTAGGGACGAAGAAAGAGAAATCCAAAGACCTAGTGTGAACACGACAAGGGGTGAATTTGACCACCATAGCGAGAATCTGAGTGTGGAATTTGTGGATGAAGAACAAGAATCAGCAGACGAAATGGAAGATGGCGAGGGAGAGGAAACGGACGAATATGACGTGGACGTAGATGTCAACTCTGAGCCAGTACAAGCATGAAATGAAATACTGCAACATCCTAGACGAACATTTCAACGGTACATAGGGGATAATGTACTTGCAGAAGAATCGGTGCTTGGATCAGAGAGTGAGGATTACATTGAGGATGAATATACATTAGGGGAGCCAGTTGATAGTGAGTGAGGTGAATAGTGAACTACAGAATACCACCGCATTGAAGAAAAGGTTTGTCTTGTGTACCTGGTCGGACTCTCCTTGATTTAAAATATATAGATATACAGGATTTCATAATGAAAAGAGTGGATTTGAATGTTATTTGATTCCAAAGAACAGGCCTTCTGACAATCGGCCTAGTTATGCCCGTGAGGTATAGCCAACACGCGAGGACATATAAAACATTGAAATAAGACTTTTACTACACATTGGATATAGGAATCGCTTTGTTCATGAACTACCTTTTGTAGCACTTAAAAAATTAAGAAATTTTCATATGTAACAATTATTTATGAATCATTGATTTTAGTTATATGTAAGAAAAATATTTTCACATTTCTTATTGGGACTCACTATACATGTCTATGTTTTTTGACTAGAATTTGCAAAATCTGGAATACGCATCTATGAGTCTTTGGAAATCCACGTTGGAATTTTTGTGCACAATTGCGAAACTTGACATCTTCAGTAACACCCTTCAAATTTATTTATTTATTTATGAAATAAAATATTCCATACGTTATTTGGATTTAGCTAACTCTGAGCTATTTGACCAGGATTTGCAATTAGTAGAAAATGCAGTCATGAGTCCCCGGACTCGGATTAGGAATTACTTTGCATAGTTTGCTGCCTAAAACCATTGATTACATTGTCCAGTTTTTGCCCAAAATTTATGAAAAATACTATTCCACATATTAACCCTAATTTCATGAGATTTTTTGCCATAAATTGAATGTGCTATAAAATATTGTGTTACATGACTTCCTCACAGTTTGATAGAACATGAAAGTTGTGATGCACAATGTGTAGATTCTATCTATACAATTAAATTCCAATGAAATACTTAGGAATTTATACAAATGAATTTAAAAAGCAGAATTATTGAATATTCATAGAAAATTAAAAATCTAAATTTTTAACATGTTATTTATAGAATTGGCTAAAAGTATAATGTTCGTAACAGAATCATAAGATGCCAAGATTTACGATATTTTATTATGTACTAACACATTTAAACAATTAAAGACAAGAACAAGTTAAAATAATCACGTTAAACAAGATGAATTGTAATGAAAATATAAGCATCTTATTAAACTTATAATTTTGGCCAATCAGAAGAAATTTAAGAAATAATTAGTAATTTTGTATTTTTAGAAATCTGTTCTGATAGATTAATTACTCTCTGTATTTCTCATTTGAAAGATCAATTAGTCTCTGTATATCTTTGCAAAATTTATGCATTATCATGCATTTTTAAAAACATTGGCAAATTTGACAACCTTTTAGGTTGCTTTAGGCACATGAATGACCAGCATCCTTTAAAATAGTTAATTTAAAAACGAAAGATTTTCAGAGATCCAAACACATATTTTATAGCCAAATTCATTCAGAAGAGGTTAGGCTTTTGAAACACTCAAACCGCTGCCTTGTAGCATGTGTTACAGCCTTTTCTATTTTTGGTGCGACACATTTTCGGTAATATATGAACATAAGGGTTAAATAGTATATTGCTAACTTTATGGTTTTTGGCTACGAATAGCGATTAGTGGAAAATGTAGCTATGAGTGCTAAGACTACATTTCGGAATTTATTTGCAAAGTTCGTAAAATCATCATTGGGAATACCAAGAAATTATGGAATTATATATGAAATAGATGTTTTCATATGAATTTGGGATTCTGCGGACTATAACCTTTTTGACTAGGGTTTCCAATTACTAGAAAATGCAGCCCTTAGTCCCTGGACTCAATTCTGGAATTACACAGTATAGTTGGGTGTCTGACATCATTGGAAACCCCTCCACTTTCTGTTAAATTTGTGTTTTTTTTTGGCATATATATTGGGATGTTGCTATCTCCATACTGTTTGACTATTATGTGCAATTACTGGAAAATGCAACTTTGAGTCCCACGGGACTCGATGTTGCAATTACTGAGAATGGCCGGAATGAGTCCTGGGACTCCATTTCGGTTTTTTTTTGGCAAAACTGGGTGATGAATATCATGGAGAGCTCCATCCAATTTATAAAGTAATTATGGAAAAAAATTCCCATATGTTATTGAGATCTCTCGGGACTCTATGTTTTTTGACTAAGATGTACATTTATTGCAAAATGCACACATGAGTCCTTGGACTCAGTATATATTTTTTTCCATAGTTGGGTGCCAATCATGATTGGAAACACTATCCACTTTTTGATATATTTATAAATTTTATCTTTCCATCTATTAAGTACTATGTTGCTAACTAAAACCGCTATTTCACTTGGAAACACCATCATGCTATTATTGATTTATTTATGAAGTACACATTTATATGTGTTATCTGGACTTTGCTAACTCTATGTTTTTTTACCAACTAGGAATAGCAAGTAAGTGAAATATGTAGCCATAATGTCCGAGTCCTTCTTTAGGGATTTATTTGTATGGTTAGGTGCCAAACATCATTGGAAAGTCATTCCAATTATTTTTTTAATTTACGTAAATTTTAAATGTTCAGTACTATATTGCACACTATAAGCTTTTGGACTAGAAATTGCAACGAGTGGAAAATGCAGCCACGAGTCCCGGGAGTCCATTTCGGATTTTTTTTAATAAGTGTAACAGACATCATTGGCAAGCCCTCCTTTTTTTGTGCTTTAATGATGATTATTATTATTCCATAAGTTATTGGGATTATACAAATCCTAATGTTATTGAATAGTACATGCACAATTACTTGAAAAAGCA
Organism: Pohlia nutans; assembly: GCA_022496805.1. Taxonomy (NCBI): domain Eukaryota; kingdom Viridiplantae; phylum Streptophyta; class Bryopsida; order Bryales; family Mniaceae; genus Pohlia; species Pohlia nutans. The sequence goes on along the minus strand of CM040106.1, from coordinate 1,435,578 downwards.
GCCATGAGTTAGAGGACCCATTTTGGAATTACTTTCTACATTTGGGTTAAGAAGCTTTTATGTATTCCGAGGAGCAGAAATAAATTATAAGAAAATACAAATGAACACACCAGTTGAGAACGAGGTAAAACCGTTACACCTGGCCTAAACCCTACTCACTACGATGGTCAAACATGCTGGATTTCTGACAAAAGGAAGGTACCTCCCAAAAAAAATTGCTGCTGTACAGCGGTACCCTAAACCTCGACAGTGTTGGAACGATTGAAACGCTGGCAGGCCAATAGAACTCGCAGACGTTGCTCGAAAACGTCGTAGCTTGCCCCAGCCCCAATGACAACAACGTTTGCGAAATCCAGAGGGGCTCTAGCCTGAACGTTGCTTACAAACGTTGTTGACCCCCCCCCATTTCTAGTAGTGGCTATAGGTCCTTTTCCTAAATCAATATTTCAAAAATATTCACTAATTACACCCTGAGTCCGCGGTAATAGGAGGTCCTTTAAAATCCAACAGCCCGAAATCTTTCCCAAAATTTCTGCTCACTGCTCACTGCTCACTGCTCACGTAATCGCATTTCTCGTGAAATTGCTAACACTACAAAGATACATACAATTATTGATTTAGATTGATTCGAGCGGAAGAGCATGTGGCAAGGTGTTGGTCACCGTACCAAAGCAGTACATGTGAACTTTGCACCCGTATAGACGGAGAAGAGATGCGTCTCCAAATAGCAAAATGTCCTCACTACCCACAAGTAAAACTCCATTCTGAGTTCCGCCTTGTACATGCGGTACTCCAGCTCATCGTCGCCTGGGGCTTTGTGAAAACGGTTTTTTCTGGAGCATAGAAGCTGTCAAGGATAGTCATGTGCAATATATCGGTCTTCTGCAAAAAGATCAGGAGAACTTCCGCCTCCGCCTTCGCATGGTTCGGCGGATAGTCTCCCAGACGCTCGTACTTTACCGGATAATAGTCCCCATACTCCATCATGTATCTGCAAAGGATGTCATTGTTCTCCACGAAATGCACAACCTGGGTCTGTTCTGTCATATCGGCGCATATAAAGAGCCAGACAAGAACCTGATCAAAGGACGGTTCACCTCTCATTTTCAGGGACGACTTGAAGTCGTAAAATTACGGCATCCCCGTACTAGACTCCTCCTTGTTCTCGACCCTAGGGAGGGTCTTGAAGTTGATGACTCCCAGTCCCAAGCTCGTAGGCGTGTCGGCAGTCCAGGTGCCCGTAGACGTGTTGACGTGCTCGTTGTGCTTCACGTCGTATGGCGAGTAGTGAGCGTCTCGCTGGTCTGACGAATTTGTTTCTCTTGTCAAGGAAGACTTTAAAGAACTCTTAAGCGTAGGGAGAGATTTAGGCAGCCTTCTTGTTTTTGCTCCAGACATGTATGGCCTCCTTGAAGTATTGCTCTCATGGCCGCTCAAAGAGGACATTCATGGTCGCCCTCGTGACGTTGTACTCCTCACTGAATTGCCTCCACTTCTTGGGCACTAAGTCCCCCACCAGATTGAAGAGTTCAAGATCACAATTGAGATTGTACATCTCCCTCTTCACTAGGTGCTTCCGCTTCCTCCTCTCCACCCAATCCTTTGTTGAAAAGCACCTCTCCTGAACTATGGAGATTGCCTTGATCGTGACCTTTAGATAGCCGCAATTCCACTTGGGGTTGCCGACATTGAAGATATGATTGGCGAGCTTGGCAAGGTCGTCGATGGTTAAATTTCCCATCCACTTGAAGAACTCGCGACCGAGGTTCCCACTCTCGGGAATTGAGTTGGGCTAGTCCTTGAACTTCAACATGATGTCAAGGTCAATGTGTGATGCGTTTCAGATCACTTTGCTCTAGAGAACAAACACGTCGTCCGGCGCCGTGATTAACTTGATCTCTTTGTGGATGTCGAGCATTACATCCACATCCTTTTTCTTGGCGTCCTTCTTGGACTTTATCACGTCGATCATCGCAAACTGAAGTTTCATTGCAATTAGAAATTCCTGCACGGTGACATACACTATTAGCTATTATACGTCGTTTAGGTCGACTCAAGCTAAAGCTACACAAGATGCTTAGTGCATGATTGGCATGGAGAATCAGTAAGCAGTAGGACGAACTTATGAACATACCAAGTCGACTCAAGCTAACTTGTGCAGGCCTCGGTCTACTCTGTGTGGATGGACTACAATGTCGATTACTTCAAATGCGTACATAGCAGCAAGAAATTTAGGTCAAGTTGAGTTGAACATTACATTGAACTACTCTTTGTTCTTCTGGGCTTCCCTTGTCCTTAGGGCCCGATTGATCCTTCCCATCTCTACTCCTTCCTTCGAGTTCATAGGGCATCCGAGGTTCTTCCACACTTGCCGCGCTTCCAGGATATTTGTGGCCCACGATTGCTTAATGACACCGAAGTGGTTCACGCGGTTGTAGTAGGCAGATATAGAAGAAAGCATTTCATTATTCTCCGTCCAAACTATGAATCGGTTATATGTCGCGAACTCTTTGATGTCCGCAGCAGCAAATCCTTTCTTGCGCATCATGAAACTGGCTTTGACACTGTGCTGCGCGTTTATCAACCAGAACTTTCTATTTTTGATGGAGTCCCAGTCCTTCGACCGCTCGTTCAGGTCGCAAGGCATCAGGCACAAAGTCTGCTTTGTGCTTCTATCGGGCATGTTGAGAAGGAAGTTCATGATCTGATCTAGCAAATCTTGCTTGAACGAGCGGATGTTCATGTGCGCAAGTGCATCAATTAGTTGCTCGATGAGGAGGGAGTGTTTAGTCTCGATGCTGAACAAGAACGCATCAGTGCACGTCGATCAAAACGTCTTGTACGCCTTGGTCGAGCACGCGTAGTCTGGAGTCATGTTCACCTCCAAGGACTCTGGCAATGATGTCAAAGCAGACGCCAAGCTCTCCTCGTTGATGACTACAGGCGTTGTCTTCTCCGCAGTTGGCTTCCTCTTAGAAGAGGATCCGAGATAACTCTGGCGTGGAACCGTGTGAGGTGTCTGAGGCGTGTTCACCTTACGGTTTCCTCGATTCTGTTGCATTTTAGGCGTATGTGTGTCTATGGATCCCGCACTCGCTCGTTCACTTCAAACATTCGGGGACACAGTTCTAGGAGTCATCATCTCCTTTTGCATGTCCAGCTTGACTTTCAGCATGTCAAAATTCTTGAACAGCGACCAGATCTTTGAGCACAGCTTTACTCCCGTCAATGGCTGTCCGTTGGTGGCTTGAAAGAATTGACTGTTGATTTTACCCTCCTGCTCTTTCACCATACCACTAAACTGTTGTTTTCAGGGAGGCTATTAAGGGGTTGATGTTGAATGGAATTACAGCTGAGTCGAAGGTGAGTGTGAAGGTGTACTGATGCTACTTTTCCCATTCGGTATTTGTAGTGACGCAGTGCACATTTATGATGGAGACATTTCCCGCGTTGATGTCTTTCTCGCTCTCTGTGTATGTCTTTCTCGCTCTCGCTCTCTGTAGGAGGTAGGCCTCTGTATTCTTGTGCTTTGTTATCAAGCAACAGTCACGTGTCATTGCTATCATCTTCAGACTCCAGAATTTACATATTCGGGCTCGAACATGTCCGAGTACTCCCCAAATTTTCGCCAAGTCGCCCCCTTCTGCATCTATTGGGGTTGAGTGCTTCGTAGATTTCCTGTAAAGAGCTTGAGGTTTTCCAATTCAGCTTCCTTCGAAGTCTTCTTCTCTGGCGCCATTCTGTACAAAGTGTAGAGACATACGTTTAGGTCGACACAAGCTAAAGTGCATATTACACACTATAAGAGGCGTCCAAAGAGAAACACATTATAAACGTATGGTTTTGTATACAATATCGTACTGGCATATAATCAGAATAACTCTTTGGGACAGTCCTACGTTGAAATTTAGCTCGGATCTGATTTATACACGGTCCCCATTTCTTAAAGGTTTGATCATATGAAATAGGTAATATACATGTTGTAATTGGTACAACAAACTGTTGTTAACTATCTGTTCCAGATATCATACGATACCCATTTTAGGTTGGTTTGAGCTAAATAGAACTACAGCTAAGTCAGTTGTTGTTTTACTAGTTATGGAAGGTTGATAATGTGGTTTCTGGATCCTTGTAAATATGTCGAAATTGCAGTTATTTTCGATTACTTGGATGCTATTCAGAAGCGACTTAGGTTGATTCGAGTTGAATTCGTCGAAGGTCAATCCTTATCTCTTACCGATTGAGAATATCCTTTTGTCCTACAGTCTCGCTACTTACAGAAAGGTATGTGATTTTAGATCAAATCGACCTAAACTGCTGGAACAAAAGTTTCATCTTGGCTTCAGGTCAATCCGAGTTAAAAAAAACTACGCCTGAGTCAAAGGTTGATGCACTAGTTTTGGAAATCCTGTATTGTGTTTGAAGGAACTTCAGAAATATGCTGAAATTGCAATTATTTTCCATTTATTGGAATGCAGAATGGGTCGAGTCAAGCTATATTCACGTAAGGTCATTCTATATTCGAATTTATTGCATTGTTACAATACTTGCGGATGTGAATGTAATTACAGTGAGATCTTCGGTCTAGTTTTAGTAGATTATTTTCTTCGGTTTTGTCTCCAAAACAGGGCAATTTAGATCGATTCGAGCTGAGTTCATATAGATTCTATCTGTATTGAGTACTCTATAATGTAGATTTTCCGTCCTACAGTTCATTAACTGCGATCCTTCTGTCCTATTTTAGGTCGAGTCGACCTAATATGCTGGAACTTGAGATTGTCTGAATTTGATTTGGTTATTGTTATGTGTTTTGGCTATGAATTAGGGTAATTTCTGTCAAAATGGGTCAAGGTGGTGGCAGACAGTGACTCTTTTAGGTCGATTCGAGCTGAATTGTAAGCTTCAATCTTTTAGATTTAGTTGGAATCGATCTAAATGTGGTGTAGCCAGGTAACAAAGTTCAATTCGAGTTGATTTGGTTTCCGTGTGCTGTGGCAATTTAGCTCAGATCGAGCTCAATTGACCACTTTGTCGACCTGTAATATGGCAATTTAGCTCGGGTTGAGCTAAACTGACCACTTTGTTGACGTATGATGTGCAATTTAGCTCAATTTTGGGGAATAAAGCATCTTTTCTATGATCTATTACGCATACAAGTACTGGAATCAAGCTAAAATGACATTGACCTAAACAAACATTGAGCTAAACAAGCATCAAATAGCAAGTGCTTACCTTGAATTACGCAAGGTGCTATAGAATTATGTGCTTTGCTAGCAAGCAAGCAATCCATCAAGCAACTTAGAGGACTCTTCTGGGAAAAAAAGCAAGAACTCCCTTATCAATGAACTAATCTTCTAAACCATACATGAAAGCATCACTCATTTACTTCCTGCAAATACCGTATTCAAGCAATGAAGCATGCATGGTGGAATTAGGTGAGCAAGCAAGCAAGTATTAAAGGATGTATGCACACCTGATTCAACTATTCAAGCACGCAAGCATGCATACACCTAATTCAAGCAATCAAACATACAGTTCAATCAAGTAAGCAAGCACATTTGAACTCCAACAACTTATGTATACATTATTCCCCATTATGTAAGCAAGCAATCAATCAAGTCATGCTTGCTTACAGAATGGGCTTGCTTGATTCAAGCATGCATCCATACACATATTAACTGCATGGAATTTGCAGCAAACACAAACAAGTACATGAACTAACGGACCCCGCAATTGACTTTAACTAGAAAAACCCTAAGAATCACGTACTAAATTATTGAACATGAGTAAAAATGAATGCAAATGCAATAAAGCAACTAGTCACATGCTAAGCAAGCATCTGCTACTCTTGCTGAAATGCAAACAATGAAAATAGGACAGTACGCAGTAAGACAGTGCGATTAACATCTGGTCACCTTCAAAAAAACCCTAAATTTTTTACATTGTGTAAACAAGCAGCTTGAATTTCAAACAATGAAATTAAGACAACAGTCACCTTCACATGTAGTAACCTTTTAAAACCCTATCTTGTTCCCATTATTTAAGTAAAGTATAACATGAGTCAAGTTTGGGGTTTAGATTTTTACCTCTGATGAAATGATTTGTCCGCTTTGAAGTACGTGCTCCCTTGAAGAGCGTGCTCCCTCAATCGCCAACTAATCAACGAACCTCCGCCCTGAAGAATGTGCTCCCTTGATCGGCGACAAATCAACGAGCAGCCTACTCTACTTTGAACAAAGCTCCCCACAAACAAACCCTAAGAAAAAAGAACCCTCGACTGTCCAGAATGACGACTAATCAATGTCTCTCACTTGCAACTCAGTAGTTTAGCTCAAACACAACTTTAGTTCAAAAATAAACTAGAACATCACACTTGTACAAAAGAAGCAAGGATGAGTGCACGAATAAGCCTTTCCAACTACAAATATGTCTTGTTTATTGGGTAGATTCAATGCTTACAATGGTCTTCTCATTTACACCTCATGTACATCTTCGCCATGCTAATATCTACTTCTGAGACTAGAATCTACTCTTGTTCGAAGAGTTGGTACATTTAGGGGTTATGAAGGTCTTACACCGTAAACTTTGTAACCTGCTGAAGTATTTTCAATTTTCTCCACAACTCTTCGATGCGCTTTGTGTTCACATCATAAGTATTTAAATTTGATTTATTTGATTTGCTCTTACTGAAGATTCTCATGGAATGGGAATTGTCATTTTAGTTTGTGTTTTAGCTCACTCAACATTCCAATTGTAAAGTTGAGTTACTGTAAAACTCTATATAATCATATAAAATATTCTAACGATATATGAGCATACATGTATTATTTAGTTTTAGCTGCAAAAGGATGATTCCTTGTTGTCAATTCTATGAATATGAGTATTTAACCCTTTGACTAGCTTGCATATATAAAATGATAAGAAATAGAATACAACCTTTATGAACATGACAGTTTGTACTATTTTTCCATCCATCCACAATTTTATATGCTATTGTTAATATTGAGTTCTTAGAATAGAAGGTAAATTTTGGACCAATCGTGACTTCAATCTCAATTCCAAATTCTTTAGCCCCTAAATCTCCTCACCTATGTACGGTTTGGGCGGTTCTCTAAAGATGTATTATAAAATGCAACTCACATGAATATTTGGAACTTTGATGTACAAATAAAAGTTATACATTTTGAATTTTAGATTCTATTCATATGATTAGATCTATGATTGCTATTACTAATATTTTTCTGTAAATTTTGAAACATATAATAAGAAATTATTTTGTAATTTGATTACAAATAAGATATTGATAACATGTAGATGAAATCTGTTGTGATGGGTTTAAATGTAGTAGTGTAGGTGTTGTGATTTTTGAAGATTCTTTAGATGCTTGATTTTATGAGTTTATTCTTTCAAGAACAATTTTAGACTAAAATCTTCAAATTTTTGGATGAAGCATTGCAACAAAAAATGAGGCATACTTTTCTCACAAATTGTTTCCTTTTTGATTGGATCACACACTCATGAAGCTAACTTTGCATAAAAATCTTAGTAAAAACTTCACACTACAAAAAGTGCATAACGTATGAGAAAATACAGATGACATTTGTAAAACAAGCAAAATATGCTTGGTTGGGCAATTAGGGGTTAACATGTAAATGTTATGTTGATGAATATTAAAACTTAAGAAAATATGAAACGGGTCATTCAAAGTTTGACTGCATAGCTACATATTAAACATTGTGCTCGTCATATTGTCTTTCGGACCAACATTTCATCAAAGTTGTAGGAGTAAAATTATATAACCTAATTATCACCATATTTGTTTAATTGGGAATTATTGCTACATTGGGACTGTTCGAAATCTACAAATGGCATAGATTTAATGACAAATTCTACACCACTTGTACATTTCAATGAGTACTGATTTGATGAATAATTAAACGAATATGGCAATTATTAAGTTTTGGAAAATGGGCTAATACGGGTACCACTTTGAACCGTCTCGCAATGTGTGATTTATGTCTAACTCATATTATGTGTGCTAGACATTCTGTCTTTAATACCATATATATATTTGCAGGTTTGGTGTCTACAACACCCATAGTTTAAATAATATTTTAAGATTTTTCAAGATTGTTGTCATTTGTAAATCTATTTCTTATGTTCTCATTATTTGTTAATTAATGTATTTAACGCCAAATATAAATTGTACTAGCTACACGATCATGTATATATTTAATTTAATGTGAATTCTCTGCAATTCTTTAGTAAAATGCTTGTATATATTTAAATTTTCCATATCTCTATTTAATATACATCATTATTTTGTAATTAACGCGGTTAATGTCTTTAACCTCAACAAAAGAATGAAATAACACAGTAAATTTAATTTTAACGGAATTACCTCCTACTATACTATTAATTTTACCTACTACTATACTATTTAATTTTGTTATGGTGTATATGGCGTTGTAGTTTGCCTAGCAATGCCTTCTTTCTTCAAGAACTCTCCAAATTGGTTGGACATGAACTCGCCGCCATTATCCGATCGCAATACCTTGATCTTCTGCTCGGATTGCTTCTCAACCAACACCTTAAACTCTTTGAACTTCTCAAAACACTCGCTCTTTGCTTTGATCGGATACAACCATATCTTCCTCCAAAAATCATCATTGAACGTGACAAAATACTTGCATCCCCCCATAGAAGTGGTCTTCATGGGGCCACACAAGTCGGAATGCACAATCTCAAGTACCTTGGTTGCACGAGTTGCCCCATAAGCTAGAAACGGTGAGCGTTGTTGCTTGCCTTCAATACAACCCTCACATGTGAATGAACTAGGCCCGACGTGTGATTGAGGAAGATCCATGCCACTTACCATTCCACGGAGTGCTTTCACACTCTTGACATTCAAATGCCCTAGTCGACGATGCCACAACGCCTACTTGTCCTCGTTTGAACTCGATTGCACCAACGTCGCCGATTCAGCCTCGTGCATCTTCGAAAACTTAATTTGATACAAGCTGTTGACTTCGTGTATAATGGCCACCTCTTCACGACTTGGGGACAACACAAAACACCCTTCGTCGCTAAATTCCACTTGCAAATGCTTCATCACTAAATGCCGCACCGATAGAAGATTTGCCTTCAACTTGGGAACATGGAGGACATCATGGACGGTAATTGTCTTCACACGACCCTTCACCTCGGTGTCTACAACGATGGATCCTCTACCCACGGCTTGAAGAACCGTATCATCACCCAAAATGACATTCTTTGGAGACATGACGTGATATGATTGGAAACAAGTCCTATTGGGCGCCATGTGACTTGAGGCTCCCGAATCAACAATCCAATCGATCACACTACCATTGCATGACACGTCACTTGCCATCATTGCATACTCGTCCTCGCCATCACTCATATTATCACTACAACAAGAAAGGCTAGTCATAAATGCATACTCATCACCCGCATCGTTGACTTTTGTATTGTTGGCACTTTCCTCTCTCTTGCGCTTGTAGCAAAATTTTGCCAAGTGGCCCTTCTTACCGCAATAGTAGCATACGTTCTCCGTAGAGCTCCCACTTGCACCGCTCTTCGATTGCTTCGCCATAAGCACCGCGCTATCGCCACGAGTCTCGTTCTCTTTACGCCGCGAGAGTTCATGCAACAACCGTGATGTCACATAATCAAGAGTGAGCTCAATAATGGGCCTACTCTCCATAGCAACGATAAGATACTCATACGACGGCGGCAAACTCTCGAGGAGCGTCATAACAATATCACCGTCGGTAATGTTCACGTCCGCGCCGTTGAGCTGATCCGCAAGAACCTTCACTTTGTTGATGTGCGCCAACATGTCGTCATTTTCTTCCATCTTGATGGTGAAAAACTTGCGCCTCAAGAACAAAATATTAACCAAACTCTTTGCCTCATGAATGTAGCAAAGCTTGGCCCATGCCTCGGCTAGAGTCTTGCACGAGCGAATGTGAGAGAGCTGGGAATCGGAGAGATTGAGAGCCAGAATCGCAAATGCCTTCTTTTCTCGCCGCGTGTATACAATTCGCAGCCTAGCCTCGGTAGTGGATGAAGGCGGTTCCTCACTACCCTCAACTATCTCCCACAGCTCCTTTTCAGCCATAACCATTTCCATCTTCAATTTCCACAAGTGGAAATTGACTTCATCGAACTTGTCTACAACCTTGGGACCCTCACCCTCAAATGAAGCCATATCCTTGATTGAAGGACGTACCGTCACAAAATTCAGCCCCTAAAAAGCTAAGAAAAATTGTTTTTATGAATTTTGACAATTTTGTGAATTGTGAAGCAAATTGCACACGTATGTGCTTGCAATGCCTCCAAACTAATCCCAAACACTAAATCAGCACCTTTGTGCTACACATCAACCTCACAACACTCAATCGTGATGGTTCTCAATGAAAATGCCCAAGATGTTACCACAACCCTTTGACTAAGTGAATTACGCACTCTTTTGCTCCAATCCACTCAAATCAGCACCCTAGTGCCTCACAAGGACTCTAAATCAATGCAAATTGAGCCAAATCAGCCCCCTCAAATCCTAATTGCATTAAAATTGATCAATTCAGCCCTCTTGTGCATTCACTAACCCAAACTCCAACTTTGAGTAGTCCAAGGGCATAAAACACATTCAAAACCCTTGTGCAAGTATTGTAATACTCAAATCAGATTGTAGACTCACCCTTAGAGCCTCAAACCATAAAAGTGCCTTGCAACAACACAAGAGCACAAATTCAGGACAAATTGAGCCGATAAGCTCCAATGTACTCCAATAAGCTTCAATAAACTCCAATAAGCTCCAATAAGCTCTAATCAGCTTTAATATACTCCAATAAGCTCCAAAGCTTCAAAGCAACCCTTGTGGACGTAAATAATCTCCAACAATGCCCCAAAGTGCTCCAATTCACCAAATGATTGCTCCAAAGTGCCAATTCAGCCCTCCAACACCAAGAACAAAGATAAGAAGATTGTAATACCTCCCAATGTCGAAGTCAACCCACCAAAGTTCCAAATCAGCCCTTCAAAGCTCCAAATCAGCGCTTCAAAACTCCAAAATCAGCGATCCAACGCATGACCTCCACACAATGAGCAATCTAATCTATCACTCACGCAATGCACATGAGTGGGCCCATAACCTATTGAAGGTTAGATTAGAAAACCAATGCCTCACACAAACACAAGGAATGCATAGGAAGGAGGTATCCTTTACTCATGGGCTGCCCCTCTTTAGTAGCACACCCAAGGGAGTCCCCTTGGTAATCCATATGGGACATCAGCCCATACTCAACCCCTACTACACTAAGGTCAGCCCATATCACTTTGGACTACCAATTCTCATTACATCTAACTACTACTACTTCACTAGATGCAACTTCAGCCCATTGACATCATCTACACTAGCTCATACGCATTGGCTATGAGCAACTTCAGCCCACGCAATCATCCTACTTCAACAAACATCATCACGCATGCTTACGTCACAAGAGACATACCTTGTGGTGAAAGCGTACTCATCATGATTGTCACGTGTCTTCGTGTTATTAGCACTCTCACCTTCTTCATCGTTCCTATGCTTGAAACAATACCTTGCGATAAAACCCTTCTTGCCGCAATAAAAGCACACCTTGTCGCTAGAGCTCCCGCTGCTTTCGTTCTTGGATTGCTTTGTCATTAGAGCCGTACTATCTTCACGAGACTCATTCTCCTTTCGTCGCGAGAGCTCGTGCAACAACCCTAATGTCACATAGTCTAATGTGATTTCGGAAATAGGCCTCGACTCTATAGCCACAATGAGATACTCGTACAAAGGTGGTAGACTTTCTAAGAGCGCCATTACAATGTCCCCATCCGAGATGGTCATGTCCGCACCATTGAGTTGATCCGCAAGTGCTTTGACCTTGTTCATATGCGCCAACATGTTGTCTTCTTCCATCATCTTGATCGTGAAGAATTTGCGCCTCAAAAACAAAATGTTGGCCAAACTCTTGGGTTCGTGAATGTTGCAAAGCTTGGCCCATGCTTCCGCGGAAGTCTTGCACGAACGAATGTGTGCAAGTTGCGAATCCGAGAGATTGAGGGCCAAAATGGCAAATGCATTCTTCTCCCTCCTCATGTATGCTTGCATGACGCGAGGGTCCGAAGTAGAGTGAGGGGGTTTCTCACTACCATCAACAATCTCCCACAAGTCCTTCTTGGCCATCACCATCTTCAATTTGAACTTTTCAGTTGGAAATTCACCCCATCAAACTTCTCCACCACCTTGGGACCCTCACCCTTATATGATGCCATGATGTACGTCCCTCTACTCAAATCAACCTTCACAAAAACTTTTTTTTATGATTTTTAATGAAATGTAGCACCTTTGTGCTTCCAATGCCTCTTTAACAACCCTTAACCTCAAATCAGCACCTTTGTGCTTCCAATGCTTCTTCGACAACCCTTAAACTTAAATCATCAAATCATTGTTTTGTGCTTCCAATGCCTCTTTGAAAACTGTTAACCTCATGTAGCACTGTTGTGCTCCACACACACCTTCTAACATTCAAATGTGAAGGCTCCTATCTCAAATTGCAAAGATGTTCACCAAAACACTTCAAATCACTTAATGGAGCTCTTTACTACTTCGATTGAATCAAAATAACACCTTAGTGTTCCCAATCACTCAATGCACGTAATTGACACCTTTGTGTCCCTCAATAGCACTAAATCAATTGTCATAGACTCAAACAAGCCCCTCAAAACCCAAAATGCATTGAAATTGCTCAAAACCGCACCTTTGTGCTCCCAAGTGCATTCAACAACTCCACATGAAACGTTTGAGCTCCCTGAGGGCATGAAACTTTATGCAACACCTCTTCCAAAGTGCCCAACCACTCAAAGAAGATCGTAGGCTTCCTTTAGAGCCTCAACACCTCACAAATCACTTGCAATATCACAAATGCACCAACTTGAACAAAACAATGTTCCACTTACAAAAAGGATTTGGAATCAAGAAAGTAGAGCACCAAAAGAAGAGGTTGACCAAGAAAAGTGCTCCAATGTGCAACTTCAGCCCCAGCGCACGTCCTAGAGACAAGACTCCTCCAAAAAACTCAAAACTGCTCCCAAAAGCTCTAAATCAGCCCCAGCCTCTTCTGCAACGACCTCCTATGAAACGCTTCAATGCAATCCAACACTCACGCAACACATATAAGTGGGCCCATAACCTGTTAAATGTGAGAGAGGAACGCACAAAGCACATACACATACACAAGGAATGCGTAGAAAGAGATGTCTTTACTCAAGGGCTCCCTCGCTTAAGTAGTGTACACTTGAGTTGCCTTTGGGCAACCCAAAAGGGATAACTCAACACTACAGGCCTCAAAGGTAAGCCCATGCCTCAACCCCTCTCCCACACATCATTTATTTCCATCCAAATTCCTTTGGCTTCTAGCAACACTACTCTTCATCTACTACAAGAAGGACCTCACTAGGGAATTCAGAAGACGCTATGAGCACTTGATTCATTATTGGCGGGCTGTGAAGGTAGCGCTTCAAGAGCCTTCACCACCATCCAATGTTTTGAAGGACAGCTTTTGGCCGACAACTCAGCTTGAAGCGACTGTGCAGGATCAATATGCAGAAGATGATGACATTCGAGAAGAGTTTGCAGAGGATGTCCTTTACGTGGGGCAGGTGCGGGTCGTCCATTGCCATCATTCAGGGTAGGTTGTGACCTTTACAAAGGCCACTACATTGCAATCCGACCTGCAAATAGTGATACTCGGCCAGTTTGGATTGCAAAGGCGTTGTCTAATCTTAATTCTAACCTTGAAAGACCAAATTGTGTCCTCATTCAGTTATTTCGTCCAACATCAAGGGATCAAAATGTCCAAGACTACTACACTGGATGGGACACGACAAGAGGTTTGCGCTAGAAGGTTGATGAAACGGAACGTGTTCTTTGGGAAGAAACAAATGCTTTGATGACAACATGGAAGTCCAGGATCAAACAAGGTACTATCGAGTGCATGATCAAAATTCCATCAGCTCATATTGAAGTCATTAACCAAAGTTTGGCTTTGTATAATTCTACTTAAGCCGTTGGTGATTGGAGGCGATAGAGAATATGGCTTTCTTGCTAGCTCTATGTGATAGTTTGTATTTGACTATTATTGTAATACGTTACATTTTTATGTAAGCGATATGGAGTCTATACCATGATTAATATATTAGACGTTGTTGATTTCTGTTAACCTATTTCTCATTTTATATTTGCGTGTTTAAGTTTGAAGTTGTAGATTTCAATTGCAAAGACTAAGAGTGTTGATTTTGAAAATATATTCCGACCGCAAGTGCAATATATATACCTTAGTAATATAATTACTATTATATTCTACGTTTACTCTTTTGTATGTTTGATTCATTTTCCTTCAAAGATTAACTATGTGTATTTGATTTAAAAATTGAGTACATTTAAAAAGTTTAGTGGTTAAGACCATTGTTTTTTTGTTAGCGCGTTAAGCACTTGTCAGAGTTTAGAGTACGGGGCTGGTTAGTTGTTACAAATTTCTTGCCTGCCGAAGCTCACTTAGCAGCACCAAGTCATGTATATCTCACAGCCGTTCAAACAAATTCAACGGGAATCGAACCCCGACCACCTACATGAAATAAACACCCATTCACAACCAATCCTTGAGCTCATGATTTGGTGTCCACGAGATGAGAAACCAGTCCCTTATACATGGGCATTATTTTGATGTCATATCATACTATATTAGTTTTGGAACGACCGTTCATTTCATGACTCTCATTTTAATGGAAACTCCTCCTTCCAACTGGGAGCCATCATTCTTTCCGTAACTCTCATTTTAATAGAAATTTCTACTTCCATATGATATATGTACTAACTATCCACCTAAATTGACAACCCGTTTAATTCAATCTTCCCCCTTGGAAATGAGAGATATGATTTTGAAAGGTCCCTATTCTCTCATTTTAATGAGTATTGTGTTAGTGACTTTCTGGGTACTATAAAAAGTCACCAGAGAACTACTCTGATGTTCAACAGAGTTTAATTTAAACAATGTGGTTACTAACCGGTACTTGGGAAGCCACCCTTCCGGATGGGCTTAGGTATTGAATGTGTATAATGTTTATAGATGTAGAAAGATTAACACACGATGAGAATCCTTGGAGACAACTTGGTTAGGTGGAGGTTGCTTTAAGTTAATTTTGGTTAATTTTGAGAAATAATTACCACTGGACTGCGGCAAAAGTCAATGAAGACACGCTTATGTATGAGGATGACGGTGACGGCGTGGCATCTGCCATCTTGATTTCTAAGGAAAGAGGAAGAGGATTGCGCGCAAGATACGGCTAAAGAGGCGATTGATGGGCAGGAGGAGAAGGCTGATAATTCTGCCAGAGGCAACTAATATTGAGACAACAAAGACTTTATGGATTGCATAGACCAACTTACACGTTTGCTCCATTATTCTCTACGTATTTCAATTCACGTTGATGGTTAGTGACGGCAGTTAGTCTGCTATTCATGTATGCTTTCTCTTTGTTGCGTGTAGTTATCTTATACCAGCCCTTCTTGATTTTTAGGAGTTCGGCAGGGGTGGAGGCCAGTAGGTTGTGGAATTTTCTTCCTTATTAGATGCTGTGACTTATTTTGTATGTTGTATTTAGAGACACATCATTCAATAAATGGAGACCTTTTTTGTTGAAAACACTTTTCTTGTCGCTTGCATCCGCGTCCTTCTCATCACTAAGCCCTAAAGATCGTCGTTATCTATCAAGCCACCTCGTTGAATACGTTTTTCGGTCTCATTGCTTTGAAGTTCCTTATCGACTACCTCGTGTTGTGAGGGGAGTCGCAGTCTTGTCGTTCTCAATCATTGTTGGCAGCCTATTGCATGCTTCAGCATTTTGCAAGGTAACACTCCTTTGTTTTGATACCATTTGCTATTGTCACTTGTTTTCTCACAGTAGGCAAGACAATCCAAACAACCTATAACGTGTATTTTGCCCAATCTAATGAGATCCAAGCCCAAGTGGTTGAATGTAGTGTTGGAGTTGAACAGGGTCTTGTATCACATTGTTCCAATGTCTGAGGCGCCCGCACATTTTCATCATTATTTCGACCGATTCCGTCCCGTTATTTCCTCCATGGTCCCGACTTTAGTGGCCGATATAGTCATCTACTGTTGTCCTAGGTTTACCAAGTTCTTGCAGTTTTTATCTCATTTTGCCCACATCCACATATGGAGTAGAGCACATCGGAACGTTGTGGCCGATCTATATGCTTCTTCTTGTTTACTAAAACCAAGACCACCCCTCAAGTCGTCTTGGCTTCCAACTAGTGCGATAATAACTTCTTGAAGAATTAGTAGAGGGCCTTGTACACTGACACAAAAGATCCTATCTTCCTAAAATACCCGCGGCGCGATCTACACCATAGAAAGGAGGTCAATTTCAATGATCGTAATTTGCTTATGTTTGACAGCCGTCTTGAGAGTTGTTGTGTGGTTCCTACTGAGAACACTATTTTTCTTGATCATTGGAATCATTCACATCCAGAGGCATCAATGGATTCGTACTTATGCAAGAAGTAAGGCGAGTTGATTATGTCCGTGCATTTGAATGGTCCCAAGAGGTTTTAAGAGACAATGTGTTACTGTAGACCCTCGCATAAGTTCTTGAGCCGTCAACTTTCGTGTTGTTGGAATCACGAGTTGGTCAACAGAAAGAAATTGCTGTGAATACATTGATTTTTTAACTTTTTAAAATTAATTTGAAGTTTTTAATATTGATGAATTATCAATTTTGTTATACTTAAATACGAAGACAATTTATGGAATGTTTGGTGAATTTTTCCTCGATTCACATCAGTATATATGTGCCTTTATAGTGCACCACTACCTTTTTTTCAATGGGTGGTGTAGTGTAAAACTTCAAAGGTGTTCCGCCCGTCTCACTTGTATGGCACAAATTTCCGGACCATAAAACACCCCGCATGACATTGGACCCTAAGGCAGTGGAAGTTGAGGATCCCTTCCGAAACCCAGTGGTCGAAGTTATTGCGGAATTAACTTGAATCTAGTTAAATGGAACTTTGCGAATGAAAGTCGCTGGTGCTACTATGTCTTCAAGGGCACATACTCGCCATGAACCATCAAGGTCATTGGTTGTGACTCATCGTCAGCGTTGGCGGTCTGCTGTGAAGTGGTGTAGAGATGACGCGTTACTGGAGGGGGTGGAGGCTAGAACTTCTAAACATTGTCGTAGTGAAAAAATCTTATCCACCCACAAAGATCAAAGGCTTTATTCCGCTGGTCGTTCACGTAGTGGTTTGTAGATAGTATTAGGTTAATTCCTGCGAGGTCTACATTTACACCAATATTTTGTTTTTCGTATCTCCTATCAATAAAATTATTTCTTTGAGGATCACACACCTTGGCTTGGTCATCGTTCAATTGGTCATATTGTCTTTTTATTTTGAGAATATTCTTCCATTTTGATAATAGTCTAATTATTTGATAATAAATCCCTTAAAATGCTCTCTAAATAGTGGCCTCCAAAATTACCAAATTCTCTATATATTCCCATTATAACAAAAAAAGTGTTATCTTATGAATAGAACTTCATATATGTAATGAACTCACATACATATATTACATCACATCAAATTGATCATATCAAAATGTTAAATGATAATTTCTTTCATAAGCTTGTTTGAATTATAGACTAGAACCATGTAGCCAAGGAAAACACTTTTGATTCATCTATTTTTTCTTTTTTACTTATTTGATTTATTTATTTATTTTTTAATTTTAAATTAAATTACTTTCAAAAAATACAACCCTGTGGGCAAAGAGAAAAGCTTTTTATTGGTAGGATATCACACCATGTTTGTTTCTTTCAGACTTGATTTAAGATTATATTTATTTATATCTAATATGTTCTTTTTGTGCTTCATTTTGGTTTTATATTTTTCTTTCACATACATACATACATACTAGAACCTCGTGTCGGAGGAAAAACTCTTGATTCATTAAAAAAATTAATAGGGTTTTACACCATATAAGTGTTCTTTAAGACTTGGTTTAGTGTATTTATTAATTTGTAATATTTTCTTGAAATTTACTTTTTTGTTTTTAGCTTATACTTTCACAGAGAGACCTACATACATGCATACATACACAAGGCGCAACTCCTAGACTCTTGAAGAGTTAATAGAATATACCTTTATACACCTAAGGTGTCATTTACTTTATTGTTAAACTATTTATTTATTCTTTATAATGGTAAGAAAATCCTAGTATTGAACCATTTTTGATAGATAAAAAATCACAAGATTTTCCATTGAATAAGAAGTTGTATCATTGCACAAGAGTTTAAACATGATGTAAACAAGCTCAATTTGCACACTAAATTTTGACATAAGTTTTGACAAAGTAAATCTTAAAGTAGCTTCTCTATATGAAATGTTGTATATATATATATATTGTCTCATTTATTCGAAACATTGCTTTCATTTCTTGCATTCAAAATTCAAAAGATTTATTCGCAAAAAAACCTTTATTATTTAATTTCTTATGATTGCAATAAAAAGTGGTTAAAATTTGTCATTGAATCTCTACATTGTATAGTTTCCAACCAAAAAATTATATTATTTTGTAAAATTTTACAAAGTAGTTTTAATATGAAAAAGCCAATGACACTTACGTGGCATAATTCCAGAAGAAATCACAAAATCAAAGTTCAAGGATTGATTGCAAACTCCTCGTAAAAAAGGTGTTTCTGGGGCATCAAAATATATATAGTACAAAAGCGTAGTGCCATAGATGATTTGATCACTAGCTTGGTGCCTCAATCGGCTTCTAGCACCGTACTATGGTACTGAATTTTGCTATTCCAAATACCTCTTTTCTATTTCTTTTTTAGTCACACCATGTGATTCAAACTGATAATTCCTAAAAGATGTTCAACTCAAAGACCTGGTTTAGTTTTGATCATTTAAAAAAAAAAATTCTAAAAGAACCTATATCGTTGTAAAAAACACCTAATTTCTAATACAATTTTTATTTAAATAATACGATTTTTTCCGTTAACAAGAAATCTTGCGATTACTAATGCATCTTGATACTATTGTAAGAGGGTGAAGCAACGTTAGAAAATACAAGTACCAAATGGCAAATGGATGTAAGAACCGGCTTACTTTGAGGTAACACTTTTGGTATCCATGTTTGGAAGTTTAGGTTGCAATTGCTTTACAAGTCGAGGATGGAATGTCTTGATATGATTGTCTAGTAAAATTTGTGGAACGTTTTGTTGGTCATCATAGTATTTCATTCCATAAATAGTGCGAAACCAATTTCTACATGCTTCAGATGGCTTGTTTGTGCAGTCAGAACTTCCATTTTTGGGAGATCCAATGTGGTTTTGGTTGGAGTAATATGGTCCACCTTCACCTCATTATAAAATTAAGACATGCCATTGGAGACAAAATGTTGGATTAAGTAATGCAATGAAAGAATATTGTATGTCTACCTTTATCTATAAAGACATACTAATTTAATTTATTATTACACATTGTGTTAGTTTCACTATTTTTATAAAATCTTCAAAAATGAGTACATGTGAGATATGATAATTAATACATATTCTTGTATACACTTATACATAATTGGAAAGTGATCTAGATTTTGCATTTTTAGATTTTATTTTCAATTTTCATCAAATTCATATTAAAAAAATTCATCAAATTCATATCCTGTCATTGGAAAAAATTGAAATTATTATATACTTTAATATTGGAATTACAATGAATGTTTGAAATCATATTATATACACATCAATAATTTGATCATACCAATCTCTTCTTAGTATAGTTGAATTTGAAAAGAATGCTCAAGGAAATTATTTTAAAGATCAAAGCAAGTATCAAAATTTGATTGTATAAATGTTTTGTTATCTTATCACATTAAAACAAACCAACACTATTATTTTGTAGAAACAATTATTGTCTTGTGTTTTTTTACATATTTTAGAGCCTTTTAAGTGAATGTTTGATCTTACATATATATCATTGATGACCTTAATCTACAGTATATATAGGTTTGTAAGATTGTAATATACAATCATTTATTTTTAATAAACCACTACTTTCACGCTTTTTAACTTTTACTTTACATAAAAGAAACTCTTCAAAGTCTGAAAAAAAGAGCATCTAAATAATTTTGTAGAATCTTAGATTTATTGATGATAATTACAAAATAATCTTCATCTCCAAAAAAACTCAATATCTTGATAAAATTAATAAAAATCAATCTCAATTGTTTAGGAGATCTTTATAATAAGTAGAAAAAACTTGCAACCTTTTGAGCACATTTGAATAGTACTTCTAAAATCTTGTGTTTTTGTTTAATTTTAAATGGGTTTTTTCTTGACAATAATTAGTCGTGATTTTGTTATGTTGAAAGTAAAAAGTTTCATAAATATGCCCAGGGAAGTCATTGTTGATAATTTAGATAACTATGAGAGAAAAAATGAAGGGTGTCTTCTATTCATTTGAGATAAAAATTTAATTTATAGAAGTAATATAGAGTGTTTTAAAACCAAATTTGGAGTATTCTAGGAATTTTACTAGAATATATATTGAATATACCCTATATATACTATAAATAGTAAAAGATTTCAATTATTTCATAGCTCCCCGTTAAATACCCTTGTACGCTCATATGTACCCAAAATTTACACTAAGTGACTTCCCCAAGTAAGTATGAGCATATATTCATAAAAGAATTCCATTTGAATGAAGTAATTTAAGAAAATCTTGGTTGGCCTTTGTCCTTACACTCTGCTTGAAAAGTGGCAATCATATTTCGCGGGTTTGAAAACTTTGCTATAAATGTTTCCAATGGTGCTCTACGCATCATTTCTTTTTGACAAGGGTCATCATGTATAAAGATAGTGTCTACAAACTCTTGATTGGCCGCCAAAGCAATAGTTGAATTCATAGAATTGGGGTTTTGCCAACGTAAATAAAGTGTTTGTTCGTAATTTGAATGACCCAGTGCTCACTGGACAAGGGCAACTGGAACAAAACTACCGTCCTCTGCCGATAATTGACTACTACAGTCAAATACATAACACTCCAAAAGATTAGCAAGATGCGGTAATTTTTCCTCTTACTGAAATGGGCTTCTGATTCACTATAATATACAACCTTTATGCTCAAATGTTTGAGTCGGTTTAATTATAAAATTATCGATGTAGGAATTAATATAACAACGCTAAAGTACGCTTGCATGTAGTCATGAAACTATTAAACAATTTTAATATTCAATCCAATTGGATTATACTAATGAGCATTATTAAAATTATGATTGGTATTTAAAAAAAAGCCTTGATTTGAAGAATGTTCAGTAACAATAATAATACTAAAAAATTAACCATTCCCACAACAGAGTCCAATTTTGAACTAGCAATACCCAATGGACACTAGGTTTGTGAACAATATGCAACAATATATATATTTGTCAGAGCCGTTCCGATACGAGTATATGTTCACCAATACACGTATGTTCATGTACAATATATATTTGTATATAAAATTTTGTTAGCAATACAATAGCCCCTAGCTGCTCCGTTTTAATCACTAAATGTCACAGCAACCATAAATAAGATGATTAATAGATTCAAGCCTGTCCTACGTTTTCATCAATGCTTGGATGAAAGCAATATAAACTTTGGGACGTACTTCACAAATTTTTTGCACTACGTAAATAATGTATGGATTTAGTCATGCTTCAATACACATTTTTATGGATTTACAAATGTAGACCAATTGAAGTCCTTCACTACGCCAAAATTGAATTGATAGTAGTACAATACTAAACTTGCAAAGAGGAGGTCATAGATTTAAGAAACACGACAATTGTAAGAAGTCACCATGTTTTGAAATATCTACTTTAAAATTCTTCTTAACAAGTCCTACTCAATAAATATTAAAATTTTGTTATAATCGGATGTAGAATGAATTTTTTATTTTAACTTTCAAAATTTACAATTAAATATTAGTGATAGTATCAGTAAATCATACCGTACGGATGGAATCTAGAAGTCAAAATGTAGAACTTTCATTTTTATAAAAATTCCAAATTATTCTTATATATAGTAGTTTCTGATGATGTTTATCGATTTGTAAATGCTAGTGACACTCTGGTATGTTTAGTGGTTAATTTATTGTCAACTACGTTTATACTTTCTACAAAACCAACAAAGTGCAGTTTCAATGATATTATTATTTTAATCTACAATTTAATATAGAGCAATGTCTCACTGTAGAATTTTTTGTTTTTTTAATTTTTTTGTTACATAGGAATAGAATCTATATTTGTATGAAGAATCTAAATACTGTATGAAAATCAATTATTGTCGCGTATATTTTTAGTAAGCTTTCTCCCTCCACAGTTGTAAAGTCGACCGAACTTCGTGGACGATATGATATTTTAGTGGATGAGAAATGACGGTTCAAAATTCTCCCTCGCACTTCCCGCCTTATTGTCTATAAGTCTTGAGATGCGACTGAAATATTCCTTTTCTCATTTCTTCTCCTGCTCATGCTCCTATGTTTGCATATTCCACGACACCAGTTCTTTGTACTCTCGCAGCGTCAAAGGGAGGATTTTCTTTTGCTCAAGCTTTGAAGAGAGTGCGTGTAATTGCGGGCTAAGGCTATAGAATTTTGTTAAGAGACGCTGTGTTCTCGACATTTTCCGGTAAGAGATTACTATCTATCCACAGCCTGAAGTTCTAGGGTAAGGGCGCACGACATGCTCAGAACTGTCAGT
The DNA here is from genome assembly GCA_022496805.1 of Pohlia nutans. Lineage (NCBI taxonomy): Eukaryota > Viridiplantae > Streptophyta > Bryopsida > Bryales > Mniaceae > Pohlia > Pohlia nutans. The sequence continues at coordinate 1,412,695 of CM040106.1, read as the reverse complement.
GAGGATCCGTGCTTCAAATTATATATGATTCATTTTCAGTTGCATCTCATACTGTGATGTTATTGTAAGCATTTGGACGGCCCCTTATTTCCCACAATTGTATTTGCCGTAGCTTTCATTTGAAATCCATAGTTCAATTGTTGTTGCTTCCATTTGAAATGCAGGATGTATATGCCGTTGCTTCCCAACATTATCGCCATAAATTCCGGGACATATTAGCTCGACTCGACCTGAACATGTTCACAGTACGTTGATAATGGAGCCTCTTTCCCTTGTACAATTAGCTTGACTCAACCTAATGTGCACGAACTCCGGACCTAAATAACTCATTTAGCCTTCCACTGGAGTCAGGATCATCTTCTAGTTTAGGTTGACTCGACCATAAATTGTATGACTGCCTCATCGTTCTTTGGAGTAACACTACTCAGATACTGGATCACCTAGCCGTGGTTTATTCAGCTCGACCCAACGTGAACTGCGTAGTCCTTGACTGCGATATTCTAATTCAGTTGGAATCGACCTAAAGTTTACAGAAACCCTTCGTTTCAGATTACATGTTATATTGTATTCCGTGCCATTTGTTTGCGTCAATTTAGCTTGACGGGAGCTAAATCACGATGACAGTCAGGCCTGATACGAGGCACTCCATTCCTTGCATATGAGACTGCTGTCTTGACATTTTAGCTCGACTGGACCTATACTTCACTGGCCATTGATCATCTGTAGAGATACCTACCCATGGGTCATATCACTGACCCCGATATCGCAATTCACCTCGTGTCGACCCAAACTGGAGAAACCATACCTGGTGAGTAGATGTAATAATCGGATTGCGGAGCAATTTGTGTAGGTCAATTTAGCTCGGCCCCACCTAAATTGAGATGATACTCAAATCTAAATGGAGACTTTCCCTTCGATAAATTTCACACCGAGGTCTTGACAATTAAGGTCGAGTCGACCTAAACTGAATATTCAGCACCACTGTGCAAACTCCGAACAAACCTAACATTCCAGTGGCTAATTCAAATTTCAAATGTATAGTAAATAAATTCCATTTTAAGTAATTTTCTGCGTATATCGGGTTGATCATACCGTAATACAGATACACTAAGCTCATATCCTGAATATCGTTTTCTAGTCCTCAGGCCTCAGGGAGGCATAGACTCTAGTAACATGCGTACATCTTCCAAAGCCCTCCTGTCATTTAGATCAACTCTAGCTAATCAAGCATACTGGAGGCCATTTCCATAGTATTATATTCTAATTCTATGGAATATTCTAAGGTGCATGCAATCTTTCACGTATCTACAAATCCTCTGGCGATGCCATGGACCCTACTTGCATGACGATTGCTGGAATCGACTCCTGAGGTCCAACACACAATGGACATCGAGGTTCCGGATTATGAAGGCATTTCGCAACGTTTGTGGAATACACATTGCGTTGCTTTGATCAATGACGCGTGAGCTATGACCTTGTCCTCGGTGCAAATGGACCACTAGGAGACACTCATGTTGTTGTTCACATATTTCAGAATCATTCTGAAGTACACATCCCCCGCGAATGGAGGTACTCATTGTGGGCTTGGCCAATTTGGCTTGTCCATATCAATGGAGTGAGCCTCCCTGATCATGAAATTCGTGACAATTACAATTGTCGCCAAGCTAGTCTCACGCAGCCCTCTTCCGCTAGGTCATTAAGGAATACCACTACAGTGAGGATTCCGCCCTAACAGACTTCCGTCAAATCGCAGCATCTCTTCACTCAAGTCTTTGTCAACTCCGTCTCTAGCAAAGTTTGTTGGAGCAAGAATTGCGTTCCACCCTATCCGAGGGACAAGATTCGTGCCTTCCGCGAACGTATGTATCAGGGCACCTCTTTCCAGTTCAGATTCCACATGAAGATGGACATCCACAGACAGATTCATTGCGACCCTCAAAACCAAAGTGTTGTGACTATTGAAGGTATTGATGTTTGTTTACGAGAATGGCTGCATGTTGCAGATGTCCTCGAAGCAACATTCTACCGTTACCTAGCATACGTAGTGCAGGGACGGCAAGCTCATCCACATGGAAATATGGGAATGAAAAAGCCTTGCAATCACACCGCTCAAGCCACCGTGACACTGCGATGCACTCTAAAAAAAATGCAAACCACACGCCTCATTGTACAAGAACGCTGAAATCCAAGGACAAGGTCGTATCTATGATTATGCAGGCAATCATTTAGTGGAAAGACACCATTCCCGAACTCAACGCGGTGAATGCAAGCTTTGGATTGAAAGAAGTCTCGCCTTCCAACTTGACCAAGATTTGGGAAGCCAAATTCAGTGAAATCAACACAAAGAAACCAGGCAATAATTTTGCTCGGTGCACAATGTGCGACAAATATCATTTTCTTATAAGGGGATCAATAGTTGGATCCCAACAAGCGCTGCTCTAAGCTAAGAGATTAGACAAGCATCTGACTCTTGCGCATGCACACCGGGAGTTGTATTACGCCAACCACTACCGGTCCTTGAACTTCCCCTACGAATGTCTCACAATCATGCATGATAAGATGGACTATGCAAGAACGGTTTCTCCGATTTTCTCCCACAAGAGCAAAGAATTTGATGGTGTTGTGGAGTTACAAGTTTCTGTTACTGGTATGCTTGCACATGGCCATGCTGATGTGCGCTATGCGCATTACGGCCTGGATCTATTCTCGCACGATTCCAATTCCACTATCAGCTCAATGGCCAAGTTGTTGCGGGATCTAGAGTTGCCTCTTAAGTTTGCATCTCGGGAATTGCTTGTGGGATCAAGGTCATCTCTATTGTTTGATGCTGTGCTTAAGGGAGCAGAGACTTGTGAACTATCGTTGCGACCGATCGCTAGAACCTCTCCTCTAGCGACTCTTTTGCTGCCCATCCTTTATATGCAAATGGAAAATGCTACCGGGGACAACAAGAATAGATATGATTTCTGTTTTTGGTCTCTTCTCGTTGATAAAGAAATCTTTTGTGAAGTACATGTGAATTTTATGCAAGTGGGTCACATCCACGACAACATCAATGCGTTGTTTGGAAGGTGGAGCATGTTGTTCTGGAGAGAACACTTTCCTACGATTCCTTTGCTCATGAAGTCCTTCATGGACGTGGAATCTATGCCCACTATCCCTCACCTTGTAGAAGAAGTGCACGATTTCAAAGGTTTCATCGTAGGTTGTATTATGGAGGGAAGCGAAGCACTCGTAGGACATACAAAGGTACACCAATTTAAGTTCTACCTTGATTCAAGTGGATGTTCGGTCTTGATGTACAAGATTTTCTACACGCACATAGATTGGTTGCCCAAAGAAGGTGGAGGGATCAAATTGTGGAAAGAGGATTCTGAAAGTAGGAGTTTGTGGCCTCGTTGAGTGCCAATTTCAGATGTGCAGCATCCAATGAGGAACGTGGAAGACATCTTAAAAGGTATATCTGGATTTATCAAATACAGGGAGAATTTGTGCAATGAGGACAGTTAAAAGTTATAGAGGAATGCACAAAGCACATACACAAACACAAGGAATGCGTGCAAAGAGATGTCTTTACTCAAGGGCTCCCCCGCTTAAGTAGTGTACAGTTGAGGTGCCCTTTGGCGATCCATTTGGGATAACTCAACACTACAGGTCTCAAAGGTAAGTCTATGCCTCAACCCCTCTCCCACACATCATTTATTTCCACCCAAATTCCTTTGGCTTCTAGCAACAGTACCCTTCATTTACTACTTCAACACTCCTACTTTGCGTAGAGCCAAAGTGTTTAAGTCCATATGCTATTACTACCCTTTCATGTTGATCTCGTGTAAGTTCCTTTGTTAACACATTCATTTGATGGATTTTCAAATCCATAGCCGCCCCAATCGCAAGAATGTATTGAATAGTTGTGAACTTGGCCACATGAGCAAACGTCTCATGAAAATCCACGCCCTTTGCCACAATCCTTACTTTGTAGCATACGACATCACCGCAAACATCTCTCTTAGCTCGAAACACCCAATTGCAACCAATGGAGTTGCTACCCTTGGGAATGGAAGGCAATTCCCATGTGCCATTGGTTATCAATGACTGATACTCCTCATACTCCTCATAATCCTCTTGCATGGCTTGCTCCCACTTGACCGCATCCTCACCTCGCATTGCTTCACGAATGGTTGATGTTCCATCCGATAACGCCGCATTCGCATGCTCGTCATCACTTGGAGGGAAGATGTGATTCTTCCACCACTCTCCGGGCGGCTTGCGTGCTCGTTGAGGATATTGCCGATTGTTTGAAAGAGCATGCTCCACTTGCAACTCTTTTGAGCCGTTACTGGAGCTCAAACTCGATGGAGCCCCCTACTTGCCATCCTTCTTGCCTTCATCTTCATCGTCAATATTAAAGATAGGAGATTTGGAAGATGTGTCCACAATGATGTCTCCACATCTCCCACTTGGACCATACTCCAAATGCGGCCCAACCATTGACTCCTCAAAAAATGTGACATTGCGAGATCCAATGATCTTCTTTTAAGATTGCTTCTCCACCAACTGCGTGAACTCCTCAAACATGCCACGAAGAGTTTTTATACACTTTATGTTCAAATGGCCGGGTTGACAATGCCACAACTCCAACTTGTCGTCCTTAAGCGCCAACGCAGCCGATTCACTCATATGCACCTTCGAAAACTTGATGTGGTACAAGCCGTTGATTTCTTTGATGATGGCCACCTCGTCTTGACTCGGTGACAATACAAAGCTGCTCCTTTCACTAAACTTAACATGCAAGTGTTTTGCAACCAAACGCCTTATCGATAAAAGGTAGGCCTTTAGTTTTGGAACGTGGAGGACATCTTTGATAGTGATTGTCTTCACACGGCCCTTCACCTCGGTTTCCACTACAATTTGGCCTTTTTCCATGGCCTCCAACACCGTATCATCTCCCAAAATCACTCTCTTTGGTGAAATGAGATGATAAGAATGAAAGCAACTCCTTTCAGGTGCCATGTGGCTCATGGCTGCCATATTCACAATCCAATCGCTCACACGACCATTGCTTGATACGGCACTTGTCATGTTTGCGTATTCGTCAACATTATTGAAGGTTAGATAAGAATGCCAATGCCTCACACAAACACAAGGAATGCATAGGAAGGAGGTATCATTTACTCATGGGCTGCCCCTCTTTAGTAGCACACCCAAGGGAGTCCCCTTGGCAAACCATATGGGACATCATCCCATACTCAACCCCTACTACACTATAGTCAGCCCATATCACTTTGGACTACCAATTCTCATTACATCTAACTACTACTACTTCACTAGATGCAACTTCAGCCCATTGACATCATCTACACTAGCTCATACGCATTGGCTATGAGCAACTTCAGCCCACGCAATCATCCTACTTCAACACTCCCACTTTGTGAATAGCCAAAGCCTTGGAGCCCAAATGCCACTACTAGTCTTTGATGTCGATCTCTCGCAAGAGCCTTCGTGAGCACGTCCGCCACCATGTGCTCCGTTGAACAATACTTCAACTCTATCACCTTCATCTCCAACTTCTCACTAATGAAATGATATTGCACATCAATGTGCTTTGTGCGCGAATGATGCGTTGGATTCTTTGCCAATGACATACTCCCTTGGTTGTCACACATGATTGTGGTAGCCTCCTCTTGAGTGCATCTCACATCCGTCATTAGTTGCCTCAACCATATGGCCTCTTTCGTACCGTGGCTTGTCGCCATGTACTCCGCCTCAACCGTTGACGTGGCCGTGGTTTGTTGGCGCTTGCTATTCCATGAAATGGCCCCCGATCCAACTTTGAACATGTACCCCGTGTTGGATCTACGATCATTGGTATCACCCGCATAATCCGCATCACAATAGCCACTCAACACAATGTTGTCACCTCCAAGACACAACTTCACATCACTTGTGCCTTTCAAGTACCGCATGATCCTCTTGACCGCAACCCAATGACTTGAACCCGGTCTTGCCATGTGTTGACTCACAACGCTGATTGGATAGGCAAGGTCTGGCCTTGTTGCAATCATTGCATACATCAATGACCCTACAGCTTGCTTGTATGGCACATCCACCATAGATTGGGCCTCTAATGCATACTCCTCATCCGTGAGCTTCACAAGCTTGGAATTTACATCCAATGGAGTGCCAACCGGCTTGCAATCCTCCATTCCAAAGCGTTTGGGCACATCCATAACATACTTGCTTTGATTCATAGTTATGGTGCGAGTTGGCCTATCTCGCACAAACTCAACTCCTAGACAAAAGTGCAACTCACCGAGATCACTCATCTCATACTCGTTCTCAAGCATTGCCTTCAATGCTTTCAAAGAGCTCATGCAACTTGCAAGGATGATCAAATCATCCACATATATGATCACAATGACCACATGGTCTCCCTCTTGCATGAAATACAAGCTATGATCAACGATGCTCCTTGTGAACCCGATATGAACAAAAAAGGTGTCAATCTTTTGATACCATGCGCGTGGAGATTGCTTCAACCCATACAATGATTTGTTCAACTTGCAAACAAGGTTCTCATTACCTCGTTGCACAAATCCCTCGGGTTGCACTATGTAGATGTCCTCCTCCAACTTGTCGTTCAAGAACGCCGTCTTCACATCCATTTGATGCATTTCCAAATCCATGGCAGCCCCGATGGCTAGAATGCATCGTATAGTGGTGAATTTTGCCACTGGTGCAAAGGTCTCATGAAAATCAACACCTTCAATTTGCGAAAAGCCCTTGGCCACCAATCTTGCCTTATAACAAACCACATCACCCGTTGCATCTCTTTTTGCACGAAATACCCACTTACAACCGATAGCGCTGCGATTCTTGGAGAGGGGAGTCAATTCCCAAGTGCCATTGTCCATCAAGGATTTGTACTCCTCTTGCATTGCCTGCTCCCACTTGTTTGCATCATCACAACTCATAGCTTCACCAATCGTCAAAGGAGCATCTAAAAGTGCAACATTTGCATGCTCCTCCTCACCTTGAGAGAGAATATGATTCTTCCACCACTTGCCAAGTGGTCTACGATTTCTTTCTGGATAACGACGATCGCTCGAGGATGAATTGTCTTCAACCGCCGTTGCTTGTGCCTTCTTCTCGCCATTCTTCGGCTTCAAGTGTTACTCCACAATATGTTCTTCATCACCGCCATCTTCGTCACCTTCGTCTTCATCAACAATATCAATAACGGGAGATTTGGAAGATTGGTCCACAATCACCGGTTTATCGCCACTTCTCCCACTAGGACCATCGTCCAAATTGTCTTCAACCTTTGAATCCTCGCAAAATGCCACATCACGAGCTCGAATGATCTTCCTGGTGTCGAGTGACATGAGCCTGTACGCCTTGGTACCTTCACAATATCCAAGAAACACACATTTTGTTGCCTTGGCCTCAAGTTTGGTTCTTTGAGAATCGGGTACCTTTGCAAATGCGATGCATCCAAATGTGCGCATGTGCTCCACGCGGGGTGGCCTTCCACTCCACGCTTGCTCTGGTTTCATGTTTTGAACCGCACTCGTCGGGCATTGGTTGCGTGTATACACCGCAGTCACCACCGCTTCCACCTAAAGGTCCAAACCCAAATTTTGAGCATGCAACATAGTCCTCGCCATGTCCACAATCGTTCGATTTGCACGCTCCCCAACTCCTTTTTGTTGTGGCGTATATGGCGTTGTAGTTTGCCTAGCAATGCCTTCTTTCTTCAAGAACTCTCCAAATTGGTTGGACATGAACTCGCCGCCATTATCCGATCGCAATACCTTGATCTTCTGCTCGGATTGCTTCTCAACCAACACCTTAAACTCTTTGAACTTCTCAAAACACTCGCTCTTTGCTTTGATCGGATACAACCATATCTTCCTCCAAAAATCATCATTGAACGTGACAAAATACTTGCATCCCCCCATAGAAGTGGTCTTCATGGGGCCACACAAGTCGGAATGCACAATCTCAAGTACCTTGGTTGCACGAGTTGCCCCATAAGCTGGAAACGGTGAGCGTTGTTGCTTGCCTTCAATACAACCCTCACATGTGAATGAACTAGGCCCGACGTGTGATTGAGGAAGATCCATGCCACTTACCATTCCACGGAGTGCTTTCACACTCTTGACATTCAAATGCCCTAGTCGACGATGCCACAACGCCTACTTGTCCTCGTTTGAACTCGATTGCACCAACGTCGCCGATTCAGCCTCGTGCATCTTCGAAAACTTAATTTGATACAAGCTGTTGACTTCGTGTATAATGGCCACCTCTTCACGACTTGGGGACAACACAAAACACCCTTCGTCGCTAAATTCCACTTGCAAATGCTTCATCACTAAATGCCGCACCGATAGAAGATTTGCCTTCAACTTGGGAACATGGAGGACATCATGGACGGTAATTGTCTTCACACGACCCTTCACCTCGGTGTCTACAACGATGGATCCTCTACCCACGGCTTGAAGAACCGTATCATCACCCAAAATGACATTCTTTGGAGACATGACGTGATATGATTGGAAACAAGTCCTATTGGGCGCCATGTGACTTGAGGCTCCCGAATCAACAATCCAATCGATCACACTACCATTGCATGACACGTCACTTGCCATCATTGCATACTCGTCCTCGCCATCACTCATATTATCACTACAACAAGAAAGGCTAGTCATAAATGCATACTCATCACCCGCATCGTTGACTTTTGTATTGTTGGCACTTTCCTCTCTCTTGCGCTTGTAGCAAAATTTTGCCAAGTGGCCCTTCTTACCGCAATAGTAGCATACGTTCTCCGTAGAGCTCCCACTTGCACCGCTCTTCGATTGCTTCGCCATAAGCACCGCGCTATCGCCACGAGTCTCGTTCTCTTTACGCCGCGAGAGTTCATGCAACAACCGTGATGTCACATAATCAAGAGTGAGCTCAATAATGGGCCTACTCTCCATAGCAACGATAAGATACTCATACGACGGCGGCAAACTCTCGAGGAGCGTCATAACAATATCACCGTCGGTAATGTTCACGTCCGCGCCGTTGAGCTGATCCGCAAGAACCTTCACTTTGTTGATGTGCGCCAACATGTCGTCATTTTCTTCCATCTTGATGGTGAAAAACTTGCGCCTCAAGAACAAAATATTAACCAAACTCTTTGCCTCATGAATGTAGCAAAGCTTGGCCCATGCCTCGGCTAGAGTCTTGCACGAGCGAATGTGAGAGAGCTGGGAATCGGAGAGATTGAGAGCCAGAATCGCAAATGCCTTCTTTTCTCGCCGCGTGTATACAATTCGCAGCCTAGCCTCGGTAGTGGATGAAGGCGGTTCCTCACTACCCTCAACTATCTCCCACAGCTCCTTTTCAGCCATAACCATTTCCATCTTCAATTTCCACAAGTGGAAATTGACTTCATCGAACTTGTCTACAACCTTGGGACCCTCACCCTCAAATGAAGCCATATCCTTGATTGAAGGACGTACCGTCACAAAATTCAGCCCCTAAAAAGCTAAGAAAAATTGTTTTTATGAATTTTGACAATTTTGTGAATTGTGAAGCAAATTGCACACGTATGTGCTTGCAATGCCTCCAAACTAATCCCAAACACTAAATCAGCACCTTTGTGCTACACATCAACCTCACAACACTCAATCGTGATGGTTCTCAATGAAAATGCCCAAGATGTTACCACAACCCTTTGACTAAGTGAATTACGCACTCTTTTGCTCCAATCCACTCAAATCAGCACCCTAGTGCCTCACAAGGACTCTAAATCAATGCAAATTGAGCCAAATCATGTGCATCTCATGTGCAGCCGCATGTCAGTTTTAACCTTAAAATTGTGTTACTTCTACATAAATCACCCAAACTAATCTTCAACCCTAATGTAACGCTAGTGTTACTAATATAGCACATAAATCGTGCAGGTCGATGTGTTGCGATATGTTACAATTGGCAATGTTACCGGCGTTGGTGCAGTCATTATTTGTCTAGCAAATTGCAATCCAAAATGTGCAATTAGGAATTGCATCATCAAATGCCGGTCTACACAATAGACACTAATCACAAATCTGGAACTAGGTGGTAAGAGGCGCGGTTTATAGAATCCCCGTTCCATGTTAAGGAATCTAATGCGTCTATGCCTTGCAATCTCTTATTCATCACTCATGCAACTTGCCCAATAGAGTAAATACTGTTGTAATGCGATATATGTGCTAATAGACTAAGATGGTTGTAGTTCTTGACATAATGCGTTATAAGATTGATAGAACAATTGTCAGTTGATACTCCTTGCTTCACCAATGATAACTAGTTGTCCCACACAATTACAAATGCTATGCCATAGTGTTGAGTTGGCGATCTATGTTATCATGCCATGTCACCATGCCCCGTCAATAGTGCCACATAAGTAGTCCACGTCATCATGCCCCGTCATCTAACCACGTCACCATGCCCCGTCATAGTGCCCCGTCATCGTGCCACGTCACCATACCCCATCATAGTGCCCCATCATCGTGCCATGTCACCATGCCCCATCATTGTTCCACGTCATCATGCCACGTCATCAGGCAAGGTCAGCATACCCAATCGGCCGGACCAGCAAGTACCCCAGAACTGAGGTCTCAATCCCAGAAGCTGTTCTTGTCGTCTCCTGTTCGAGACCTTGGGTGCCGTCTCAATCCAGGTGCCGTCTCAACCCCAGGTGCCGTTCAAGCGAGGTGCCGTTCGCGGTTTCGGCCCTCGCACTGTCTCCGCATGCAGCCTGGTCCCAGCTCGCAGCGATGGCGACGACGACGAGCCCTTTCCCGACCAAGAACCTTACGCTGGCCCGCAAGCAATTCGTCCTTGACGTGTTCCGATCGTGCAAATTGCAACCGCACAATGGATCAGTAGATGGACATTAACTTCTTCTGATCGGATCAAGCGATTAATTTGATTTCTGAAAACGAAGTTGACGGAAGGGACACACAACGCGGCAGTACTCGATCTCTAAAACGTGCTCTGCTCGGTTGGTTCTCAACAATGCTATCGCTTGACACAGACGACGCCAGTGCTTACTGTTGAAACTTGAGAGCTCGCTTCAACAGAAGATCGATGCTTGCACACACTGGAAGCTTTGGAGAGTTTAGCCCCCGGGGCTAAACTGGCTTGGAGGGGCTAAACCACCCTAGTTTAGCCCCGGTTAAACCCGAATCTTTCATTTTAGCCCCGGCTAATTTGTGTTTTAGCCCTGGCTAATGGTACAAAAAGGGGGCTAAAAAGGGGGCTAAAGGTACAAAAATTTAGCCCCCCCAAATTTTTCACATAATGCTAAGGGGGGCTAAAGAGGGGGCTAAACCACCCCAATTTAGCCCCGGCTAAACCAGTCAAAGTTCCCAGTGACAGAGTCCATCAAGAACAAAGAAATCGCCGACTAAGAGCCTGCTACCTTTAACCGCAACCACAGTACATTCAGTCCACGTTGCAATCTCCTATACAACGGAGCAACACAAAGTCTATCACCAATCACATAACATACAGAGACCGAACCGGCTCCTGCTTGCAAGCGCCTCGCTTGCTAGCGCAGCAGCGCCTCACTACTCATACACGCCAGTTCCGCTCCTAGTGAAAACCCTTGGGCGCCTCGCCCCATCCTTGTAGCGCCACGCTACTCATCGCAATCTTCTTCCCAAAACGCTCAAACTCTCCAACGGTGAAAACTACCGCATAATGCTCAAGTGTTCACAGTTTAGCTGCGCCGCAGCTAGAGGAGAGAGATGAGAGGGAGTCAACGTGATGAATTATCTCCTTCTTGGATGAATTTCGTCCCCCTATGGATGAAATGTCGCAAGTCAACCAAATAGGACAAATGAAAGATTTCGTACATCCCTATTTCCGTGGACGGAAGCTATGGTGTCAACCAAGTTTTTAGTCTTGCAATTTTGAGTGGGAAGTCAAGTCCGCCAAGACCCCCGTCTCAAGTCCCCTAAAACCCCAAGTCATACTTCGTGGTGGCGCCACGCCCCACGATACACTTTAGACAATATTGGGAAATTCCTGACAAGGACGAAGAAGGACTACTTGTGGGAGTGGTGACAACAAAGGGAATAGCTGAATACGCAGCAAAGGGAATCGTAGCATTGCAAAGATGATGATGACCTGACGATTCAAGGTGTTCATAAATTCCTGAATTCATTTGACAATACAAATATATGTTCTAGAGACTTGCATTTCAGACTCTTCAAATTGGCCATAATCTTAGCAACAAAACGAGTTGGCTTAAAAAACTATTGACTTTGACAAAGTAGTTGTGGGAGCTTTATAGTGGAAGTATCGTATACGAGTGCGAGATTCTTGGTGATGCAACAATCTGTTGAGGCGTCAATTGGTACGTTTTATGTTGACCGCGATAGAAAAGCCAATAATTCCGTTTGGCATCTTTAAATTTGGTGTGCAATATCCCCTCTTTGATCACCTCATAGATTGCAAGGATTTCTTCTTCATCCATGACAACGACTTTAGAAAGTCTAAAACAGATGTAGTGAAGATTGGCAGGGACCTTAACATATCCACTGTCTTCTCCTAGCGAAACCAATAGGATCTCGTGACCTCTAATGAAGATGCTTGCTATAGAAAACTACTAGCAAGTTAGTAAGACTTGTATGAGGAATATAGAGAACGTATGACATTAGTAAAAAGTAGCAAAAAGTAATGACTATGACTGCAAGTGAATGGGGTCATATGATAGTTGATAGACCATAAATGGTTTATAGGATTTTCTAATTGTAATGCATCCTAGAGCAATGAACTAGGCTGGCATTACTGCTAATTAGATTTTAAATAATTCTAAATTTTTACATATGGGTGATAACAATCGTAGGATAACAATTCATTGTTGATTGTTGTGGCCGGTTCAAACCATTTAGGGTTAGGTCAACATTGTTGGATCATCCTTAAGTTTGATGATGTAACTTGTACCTGCTCTTTGACCTGTAAGTACAGGCATACGAGTTGAAGTATGAGTCAATGAACCACCTTAGACTTAATTAGTACTTACTTTGAAAAATATTTATATTAACTATTGAATCTTCTTTGAAATATGAAACATAACCATAAAGTAAGCATACCACATAGGTAAAAATGTCACTAAAGCATCTCATGACGATAGTGAATGATAAAAGGACAATATTCTATATGTCACCACTGCATATTTGATAAATTAAGGCCCATTAAAGACCACTTTGGTGGAGTAAGCACTAGAATATGCCATTAAAGATTCCATTAATGACTACATAAGAGTGTAGGGTTGACTCATTAATTTGTGCTTCTACCCTTACGTCTGTAGGCAACCCTGACCACTATTGCTTTGCACTGAATGTACTTTGGGTTGATTTATTAATCCAATTGCTCACGATAGGAGATTTTGTGTTATGGAGGAGGAGAATACACTACGGGAGAGGAGATAGGCGGCAGTAACGTATTGTTGATACAAGCTCGTATGAATGTAAGCATCATTACATTTTCCATCGTGGTCTCTAATATGATCTTAAGAGTCTAGAATCACGAGAGTTAAATGAGCTCAATACCTCACTAAATCACATACTATAAGGACCTGATGTTTCAAAACACATTTGAGACTTGATAATGCCAAGGGAGGTTATACAAGGCCTTCTAAAGAAAGGCAATACGTGACAAACCACTTGATGGGCATGATTTGATCACGTGGCGACTAAGTGCTCAACAAGACATATAACTTGTACAAAATTTAATCAAATTTATAAGCACCCTTGAGGTCTAACCCCTACTTATGGATGAGAGCCGGGTTGCAAGTTTGAAGAAAATGCTACACTTGCTAGGCATTGGGCCTTTGTGACCTACCCCTCTCATGGCCAAGGGAGGATCAAAAGCTAGAGTTAAATGCTCCATTTTCTAAGCAAAGGCCCTTGTGATAAGCACATTTGGTGTTTAAAGAGGGAACTAGAACCACATGCAATAGCTTGCTATTGTGAACTGATTCAAGCCTAGTATCTTTGATTGGTACAAACATTTTTTTTAGGTTTTGCAACTATGACTATGTATAATTAAAAAATAAAATTGTATATACAAGTTCAAATATCTCTTCCTATCTTCTTTTTCTTTCATTCTAACAATGAGATTTAATTTCACTCTAGATAGCGCAAAAATTGCTTATGTATTCTGATTGACGATAAACATTATACGCTCTGGAGGGCAGGGAATTGGCAATGGTGGTTGCGCAATTGAGCATGTAGGAGCCCGTTGTCCTATATAAATCCGCCTCGCTACTCGCCTTAGCCACGCCCAGCCTCTTCCTTCACCTGGTCCTCTTTGTCATTGTGAATTTGTGATATATTGTTGCACTACCAGCGTTGCACATGCCGGCGTAGTGATCGTCTCCAGCCTGGTCCTCCTTGCCATCATCATACCGGTTCTCCAGCACTGCTTTCTTGTTGCGCTTGCAATACGCTGGCCTGCTCGACCTCGCCACGTTCGTCAACCGCTGCTTGTTGCGCACTCACAGCCCTTGTAGTGGTCGCGCCTTCATCACCTTCGGGTCTTTGAACTAGAGCTCACCGATGATCAACGCGGTGTAGCTACTCTTGCCACCGCACTTCTGCCTAATTGTATTTCCCAAAAATCGATTCTAACCACACAACATGGTTTCGTAGTTCCTAACAATCACACTGCATCCTAAATTGGCCGCTACTTCCACAAATTCACTACTTTTATTAAATCCTCTTGCTACTTCTAACGAAAGGGGTTTGCCTTTTCTTCCCACAACCTCTCTAACGACAAATTCTACTCCTGCCAAATACCATAGAGAAGAAAATTTGAAATTCCAACCCTCACTACATCCATCGAAGTATAAAATTTCATTGTCACTTAATTCTTTTTTACTCCCACTAAACTTCTACTCTACTTCTAGTTAACCGTGAGATAAATTCTAACCAATAAAATTAGCACTTGGCAACATCTAAAGAAAACTACGCCACAACTCTATATAGAGCACTACAAAACTATGTCTTCTAAATATCATGCTAGTGTTACAAAACCTTCAAAAATCCACGATTAAAAGGTCAAAAAACCCTTATCAATAAAATCCAAGTAAAACTTCTAGTACAAGGAAACAAACAGATAGTAAATTACCGAAATACGTCAATAATTATAATTGGTTAAAGGTTAAAATACTAAAAATGAATACCAAACACTACGGTAATGGTTTTCTGTGGTCTGTGAATGGGTTGGGTGGTTCACAATTTGCGCTCGCTCTATGTGTGCCCATTGTCGCTCAATGTGTAATCCAGTTGCCTCTTTTGTACTCTTACTCATTCTAATACGTAGTCGCCCCATATACAACCTCAGATGCTCTATATAGGTTCTGCCAAGTGCTTAAGAAGACATGCCAATACCGTCCTAAACCACTTTGAAGTTTCTTCTTGCCTTGAATTTGCGCATTGACATGTATCAATTGCAAAGTCTCTATTAGCTTGCTTGTAGGCCTGATGGGGGGTGGTACATTCTGGAGGTGGATATTAGGATAGAGCCAACATCTTGCAAAACACTTAAAAGCAAGGTATAACGGGAAAAAGGTCAAAAGAAGAAGAACAAGATTTATAAAAATCTATCTTGAAGTATCTAAACATCAAAATGTTAAAGAGGTTGGGAGTAGATTCAAAATTGTGGTCGATTGCCGTGTGTGAAGTACGTCAAGTGATGCCACACTAATGATTTTTTCCTCTATATTGCCACAATATCCACCGTACACATAAAAGGCAAACCTTCTGGAGTGTACATATGAAGCATTTAAAAAAAGATGTGTGGAGGTTTGGTAGACAATATATATTGCGGACCATCTCTTCAATTACGAGGTTCCATACTACTTGACAAAAATGGTATTTACGGAAACATTTATAGGTAAGCGCACTGATTAAATGTCGCTAAAGAGTTTGCTTATTGAAGTGAACCTTGAATCCATAGAGGTTCTAGAGGCATCTGGAAATATGCTTAGTGATCATCATGGAGTATCAAGTGGGAGTCGTAAAGCCAAACATGATGAGGTCATAATTTGGTCTTCAAACCTCGGGGAGGTCACACTTTGTATTATATGACTATCACAAGTGAATAAAGGGTATTTAAAAGTATCCTAAAAATTAATAATAATTCTTACTAAATTGGTAATATTTCAAGAATATTCTCATTTTTATTCTTGTATTGAATTGTGAGCATCCTATATTAATGTAAATCATTTATAAAAATAATCCTCAAAGATTTATTTGGACCTTATCTTTGTTGGCACGTTGTTATGTAATATTTGGAAGTGGCCTCCGCGAGCTTCAGACTTAATTGTGGATAAACATACACGCCCGTATACATTTCATATACCTAATGGAAATTTAGGAAATGTGATTAAGGGACAAGATTTTAAACGTATCCAACGTCAGCACTGGAAGGAACATTACCTAATGCAATGGAATGACGCAGTTTGTGAATCCATACACCTTGGATACGGAGAGAGATGTTTTGATTAAACAAAACGATGGAAGCTACTCCTATTTTGTGGATATGTTAAAGGACGCAATCGACAATGTCCATTCCACTAAGTTCACATTAGACACTGATAATGTAGAAACATAGAATGCCGAGCCAAGTGTGCCACAAGGTTCTCAGTTGAATCTTGATGAAGTTAGCAAGGTTGATGGAATGACAAATCTCCGACATTTGGATTTATTTGTTGAAAGAGAATGAGATAATTTGAACAACTACCGAAGTTCAAATCAAGAATGGCAAGATGTGAAAGAAAAAGCCTTTGCAACCTTTGAACCACTTGTTTTCTAAGTTGATTGCCAATCTCAATTGAAGAAAAAGAAGATTGTAACTTAGAGTATCAATAAGTGGATCGAAGAGCACATTGAATGTCGTGACAAGTTTCACATGAAAACCATTAAACACTCTTTCAATGGATGGTTAGTTTAGTGTCTAGAGTATAAAGCCCCTATGTATGGAAAACGTCCTAAACTCGCATGAGATGGGATTTCCTAAACTTGAAGATGAAGTACGCAAAATAGACGAACTAATTGATGCATATGTAGAAGAGGAGATGGTACTAATCCGTGTTCTTATGATTGAGGGTCAGTATGGATAGACTCTAAAAGAACTCGAGCACTTAAAAAAGGTAGTAAAATTAAGTTTTATTGCTAAATGTCCTCACCTTTTCCAAATTTGGCAGTTTTTGCTAAGATGCATCATAAAATACAACTAAGAGGGAAATTTGTAACTTGATGTATTAATAAAAGTCATACATTAAAATTTTAGATTTTAATAGTCATCCATTCGGTGAGATCTACGACTGCAATTACCAATGTTTTTGTAAAAACTTGAAAAATGAAAACTCGAAACTTTTTTATAAATTGAATAGGAATAAGATATAGACAATGTCAAAATGGAATTTGTTGTGATGGGCTAAAATATTACACTTTAATTGTAGTGGCTTTTGGAGATTCTTTTGTAGATTGAATTATCAATTGACTTTTTCAAGAGCAATTTTACACTGAAATCTTCAAAAAATATTAGCCCCCATAATGTATCATGAGGTGAGGCAAAAAATCTTCACAAATCATATTCTTTCAAATCAGATCACAGAAGCATGAGACTAACTTTCCATTAAAAAATAACAGAAAAACCACACTCCAATTGTAGGATCCACCTACGACTGTTCTTCTAGAGTTTTGGTCATTTCTTGTGCATAAGTGAATGTCTACAATGACTTCATTAGCTTAGTTGCTTTCGCTGTCATGTCCCAATCACATACTCCAATGTATATACGCGACTTGTCATCTAGAGAATGAAAAAGGAAATTATCGAGAAATAAATCATTGTAGAGGTTGTTGTTTGTGTGTACCTCATAGATGACATTCACATAATGCCCATGCCAACTCTGTTATTTTCTTACGGAATCGGCAAAGATGATCAACCTTGATGAAATTGTCCGCTGAGGTATATGGGTGCATCACATGAGCATGGATATCATCTCTATTCGCATTATCTAAATTAGGCATTTGTTGCAATGTTCTATAATTTAACAATTCCACCTGATGAGGTCACTTTCAAAATTTTATTAAACCACGTGAGAAAAAATATAGGGTACTTTTAATTCTTTGGAGCAAAATTTTATACAAATTTTGGAAATACCATAGCCTAGATGAAATGGCCCATACGGTATTATATCTAAAGTAGGGTAGGTGAAAAGTATAGGTAGTATTTAATTTTTATGAATAAAGTAGGGTCTGTAATATTTGGAGGAACGAAGAATTTATGTGAGGTTCAATGAAAATCCTTGGATTAGATGAGAAATTGCCTCAATTGCCTAAACCCTAAACCCTAAACCTTGTTGTCTAGACATTAAGTTTCTTATGCATGCAGTCCTCCAAATTCAATTCTTTAGAACTAAGGGGAAGAAGTTCATGTTTAGAAAAAAGGTAGAGTGACAAAAATTGCATTGGGAGAGATGGCAATTTTGTGTTTGAACTTTTGCCCCTTGCACAAAATACTGCTGAGTATTTGATTCTTTGTCCAACTCATGTTGTTTGTTCGTTAGGTTGTGTTTTTAAACACATTACTTGAATGTGAAATTTATCTAACTTTTTATTTATTCTAGTTTCTATTCATGTTTTTAAGGTAACAACATTTAATTGCGACACTTTAGGCACTTTGCACAATTGGTATTATTTGCAAGTTCCGTTCATGTATTTTTGTTGTTTTGATATGGATTAATGTCAATTTATGCTAAGATTCTATGATTTTGACAAATTGTACAATTTATAAACAAAATAGGGTCTATAAAATAAGTTAATGGTGGAAATTATATTTACCTATAGGGTCTTGAAAAATACCTCAAAGTACCATTTTATCTACTAATAGGGTGCAAACTATTCAAGAAATTTAGATAAATAGCCCACCTTGAATTATCCCCCAACCGCACGTGGTTTACAAAAGTATACAATATGTGACCTCCCCGTGCAATTCCACTATGTGAATAATTCTTTTATCCTTGTGCATGTATAGCTACCTATTGTATGACACTAAGATGTGGAATCTTCACTGCCATTGATTCATTTTGATGTTTTAACTCTCCAAGATCTAGTCTTGTTGCATGTTGATTTGAAATTTCCCAGCAAACTCCCAATGACATTCAATCCGTGGAGCTCCATTAATACAAACCCTCTTGATGGTTGCATATCTACCTCTAAGTGTTCAACATTCCAACTCATTGACAGTAGTTGTCATAGGCAATGATACCAAGTGTTGCTTCATTAGAGTTGCTTTGACTTTTCTGGCACCGGAATCCCATCAACCAATTGATCCTTTGCAATTGGTGCTCTTGGCAAATGGTTTCATTAATCCAACAAAAAAATCAGCTTTCAAGATCACTTGCTCAAAAGAAGTATTGTTTGGAGCTCGATGATCTTTGCTGTATTCATCTAATTCGTTTTTGGCATTCTACAAAGAATCGTGCATCATGTGATCCAAAAACTTTGTGAACCCACTCTTCTTGGTTTCCGCAATCCATCTTGGAGCATGAAGAGCCTGCAACATACTATTTTCTATGACTTGCTTGAATTTTTCAATTTTTTTTCCATCGTTATGACTGCATTTACTCTTCAACATTGTAACAATAATTTCTTTGTAAACTTTCACCATAAACTCCATCAAATTTTTTTAATAGTCCCTCAATGACATATCATAGAGATCAAATGGAGATTGACTTTATTGTTGATAGATTCCATTATTTTTCTTCTATTGACTTACTTTTGGCATGATGACAAAACTCTTAGTTTTGAAAAAGAAAACCAAGAAGACCTCCCCCCAACACTTACTTTTAATCTCCCACGAGTGAGGACCTAGAGGAAGGTAATCACAAGCCAAAGCAACTCGTAAGCTCTTTCACAAGAATGTGAGTAGAGGTTAAAGAAATGAAATGTCCAAACTAGACGGACGGCTTTATATGCGGGTTGCGTGTCCGATTAGGTCAAACACGCAATCCAACAGTATTTCCTGACCGCCGCCCAATCGAATGGCATCTGGTGTTTGCCGCTTATTCGGACGACATGTGTTGTCCGCCACTAGATGCGTCGTCTGCTGCTTGATTGGCTACTGCCGCTTGATCAATCTAGGAAGATTAGACGTCCGCAGATAGATCGGACGGCATCGGTTAAGCTTTCAATTACATAGTGGATAGACAAAGCCGCAGACGGAAAGTTGTAGAAGGCGGATGGACAACAGAGACGTCAATGGACAGAAGTGCAGACAACGAGGTGCGGTTGGCAAACAAGCATAAGAGAAGCGGTTTGGGGTTTTCTTTTTTGAATTAGTTAAGCCTTAGAGTCTTTATCATCTTCATTCAACATTGTTATGAAAAATTTGTTATACCATGTTCGATGAAAATCAAATATGCAATTGCTATTTAGTGCAAAGTTGTAGATGTCCATCTGAAGATCATATCTACACGGTTGGATTCATCATATTTTATATTCATAATTTTTAATATATTTTGCACGGTTTTCACTTGAAAGTCAATATTCAATTCAAAGTTAACACAATCATAATTTAAAATATTGTGCTAAATTGGAACAACATGCACTGTGAGATGGTTTAGGGGTTTTATTACTTGCTTTTACTTATTTGGAAAATCATGTTTAAAGTAATAAAGTCTCATTTTTTGGACTTTGAATGAATTTTAACACAAACCAACTGTGTTTTTTTAAAATAAAACTACAATATCTTGTTCTTAATAGTCCATTTTATTCAATAACATGAACTTTTGAAATTGAAGACGATTTACAAAAAAACACAAGAATCTAGCAAAAGAGGAATAATCTGTGTAAACAATGAAATAGTAACTATCGGTAGTCTATCGACCCGGTTTTTTACTACTTCGGTAGTTTTCCAAGTTGCCACAGAAAGTAGATCTAGGAAAGCCTTTTCTTTTGATTTGATAGTATTCGGTCAAACCGGGTTGTAGTTGTATATAAGCAATAGAGTCTAACTCCTTGGCAAGGCATAATTTTCCAAACAATAGTTTCAATTTTGTCCCTGCTTTGATTCAGTTTTCTTTTTTGTCTTCACTCCTTCCAAACACTATTATCTCAGTACTCTTGTTATTTTGTCCCAAGACCATCTAGTTTGAATTTTGTACTAACTACCAACTACAGGTCTGTAACTGCAATAAGTCATTTGTTTTGATACTCATGAAACCTTAACTCGGAAGTCTTCTATTCTTTCCATTTCTTGTTTCTATGGGCTTGGTAGTTAGATATTAAATTGTTGTAGAAAAAAAGGAACTACCATTTGGCGAACATTTAGTGTTCTAAATCTTTGAATCTTTGCGCTACACTACTAGGAGAGGAGTCGAAATATGACTGGGGTTTATGACTAAAAACGGGCATAAAGTGACCTGATGACTACTACCAATTTCAGTCATCAACCCAGTCATACCGGAAAACAATAATTTCTAACTATACTCTAGTCATATCTGCGGGCATAGGTTCCCAGTGGCACGTTCCCAAAAGATTTTTGGGACCTCGATTATGGGCAGCCCGATAAATGTGACTATTTTTAGTCATATATATATGTGACTAGGAATAGTAAGAACAATCTGACTAGATTTAGTCAGAGAATTCAACTCAATGACTAAAATGTCATAATTTAATGATGTCATAATATGACTATCATTGGTTGCAAAATATGGTCGTGATGACTACAATTAGTCATTTCTTCGGTTTAGATATTTGTGAAGGCTCGTCAGTCATTCACATCTGTATGACTAGCTGTAGTTAGAACTTTAGATACATTCAAGTTTATGCCCAACGATATGACTGAATAAAAGCTTTATTTTTGAACAAAATTGCTCAGAATCTGACTATGCATAGTCATTGCTTTCAAACACGTGACTACAGCTAATGACTACATATAGTCAGTTTTGTTCACATATCATAGTCATGAGATCCAAAAAGTTTAGGAGACTAAGTGACTAAATATAGTCTGCTGATAGAAATCAATGACTACAATCAGCATCAATGTCTAATATCCATACTGTTCTAGCCGCATTGAACAGTGCCCTATTTTAGCCAGCGCAATTGTTCATAGATGCTTTAAAAATTGGCCACAATATAAAGCTATCTACTACTTGTCCCATCTTCGTGATAGAAGGGTCGTCCAATTCTACCCCGGAATAGAGAAGGTAGTCGTCGTTGTTGCTCTTCTGCACCTCCACGGAGACACACCCTTTTGGAATTGTGACCCCATGCAATCTGGCTCCTTCCAAGTTAATCACCTTCCCAATACCAACCACCAGTTCTTCTTCCCTGTCTGCAACACCCATGATTTCCACAACATCGCCTTTGCTAAATTCCGAAGGCGATGAGGCTTCGTCTTTTTGTCCACTTGTCTGCAATTCCACGAACACTTGTAAATAATGGAATCAGGACTGCCACAAAAACTAAGCATGTAATTTAAGAAAGAACCAAGCGGGTAGTGCTTCGGCTTTCCTTACCTTTGATGTGCTCTTGTCCTGATGAGCCCCCACCTTGTCTTCCTTACTATCTTTTGCCACGACAGCTAGATTCCTTGATTTCTTCTGTTTCCCACCCTTTCCCCTTGTCTTCCTCTCCGGAGCAACGGGGGATCCCTTCTCTGTCCTCATCTGCTCCCGCTCATTAGGGGACCCCTTCTCTCTCCTCTTGTAAACGCTGGCGGTACCCTTCTCTGTCCGGGTTATCTTTTGCTCACCCCCGCTGATTTCAAGCTTCTATACCTCAGTAATCCTCTTCCTCTTCTCACCAACTAGACGATGCTTTGGCGGCGATGGCAAGGCACTGTCTGCCTCAACTTCCTTCCCTTTGCTGACTTCTTCCATCTGCACATCGTGATCTCTTCCTTCAGATTCATGTTTATCCCAGTATAAACAACCACAGTGAGTCATGAAAACATGTAGAGTTCAAGGGGACTTCCTGACTAATTCTAGTCAGCAATGTAAATAACGTGACTAACTTTAGTCATAAATTCCATAAGCATGACTAGCACTAGGTATTTCGATCCTATACCCTAAACTCTAAAACCGCCCTCGCATCTCTTGTCGACGGGGCCGTTGTCTTCGCAGTTATCGATTTCTCCGCGACCTCCGCCTCCACGTCGCTTTCTCCGCTGTCACTGATTGCTTCCTCCTTGCTGTCTTCCTCTTTATCACGCTCCTCCGCCGCAAACGACGGCGTGCTATTGGGATCTAACTTTGGTGAGGACTTTGTCGCCATTGCCTCCGCTTCGGATTCCTCGCTGCTGCTGCTTTCCTGCTCCTCATCAGACTCTTCCTCCTTCAACTCTTCCTCCTGAGACTCTTCCTCCTGAGACTCTTCTTCATTCGATTCTTCTTCCTTCGACGGCTCGCTTTCCGGCACCGTGGGCTTCTTTGATTTTTCTATGGTGACAGAACTTCAAAGTGCGATGACGAGATGCAGGTGAATTTTGAGCAGTGCACTATAAGAAACCCGTGTTTTTTGTGATGTTCTGAAAAACTGCGTCGTGTTTTTCTCCTGTCATCATGTTAGTCGATTGTGTCTCAGCGAACGTAAGGATGTCCACGCGGTACTTTGCTACAATTGCCAATATGGTCTGTCGGTCCACCCGTGTGTACCTCAAAACGCGAAGATGTTGGCAGAAACGTGCCCGTTCCGGAGGACGTCTCACAGGACATCCAGGGAGACGCAGAACCGCCACGTCGGCAAGGCAATCCCGTTTCACCAAGGGTAAGTTTGGAAAAGTTACTGGTGTTCGAGGTAGAATGCAGCCCGGCTGTAAAAAAAATAACATAATGGGCAGCGGTTTGCAAGAGCAAAAGAAAAAATGCATCCTCTTATTAAATACTCTTTAATTTTTTCCCGTTTTAATGTAATTTTATAATACCACTACATTTAGAATATTCATTTTGTTTTCATTATTTTCAACTCTCAGAATTTTTCATTTGTCAATTTATTATAATAGTTGTAAAGAATAATAGTTTAATGATATTATTATAATATATTAATAATACTGAATATTTTAATAGTAAAATAGTATATTATATTATGAAAATATAGTATTTTATATATTAAATTCATTTATGTGTATTAAAATATTAAAATAGTATTATTTTAATATAAAAATATTATTAAAAAGTCTTTGTTGCCAAAAATAGATTGTTATAAAATACTTTGAATTACTGAAATTTTTGGTACCACATACACGTAGACATATTATTCATTTTAGAGTTTACAGCTCTTCATGTACATGGCAACCAAAATTCCACGTCGGACGAACTCACACGTCATACTATTGACGATGACGACGGTAACGTCCACATGTTTCCGGCAACATCCTCCGCTATGTTTGCGATGACGTCCAAGGAATACATCGATGTCCCTAGCAGAAACTTCCGCGACGGTTCTGCAGACGTCTCAAACGGTGTCTCTGTAGACATCCGTCAAGACATCCAAAATGACATCAAAGACAACGTCCATAAGCATTCATGTCTCATTTGATGTACGAGGTGTCTCAGATGTCATCCGTGATGGCGTGCTCCGAACGTGTGCTCTGACATCCCGGAAGTCATTTGTATGTTGTTGGTGATATGTTTGCGATGACATCCGAAGTAGCGGGCCCGCGTCTCCAACATTGTCTTCATGGATGTACAGAGGGATGTCCCATCAATCATCTGCAACAGCTTTCCTAACAATGCAGGCTATGTTGGTACAGACGTCCACTGTGAGTCTGTGACACGGCAGAGAAAAGACACGGACGTCCGGGATGACAGCGCATGGTCACATACGGCACACACCAGTACGTTGAAGAGATCACCCACCGGAGTGCTTTGAAGTCTTATGGAACGCAGCAGTACATATCTGAGGCTGAGACGTCCTTTATGCTTTTGTAGAGCCCACAAAGAGTGTCTCTCTTAACATCCGTGAGAATGCATCGGACACGACTTAAGAGACCTGGGGATGCACGAATGTCTCAGACTACGCCTGCTGGGACATCCCGGTGTCCATCTGCATGTTGTTGGTGACGTGTTAGCGATGATGTCCGAGAGAGACGGGCCTGCGTCTTCAGAAGTGTTTTCGTGGGATGTCTGCAGGGATGTCCTAGCTTACATCGCCGCAGACATCCACCATGCACCTCATCGTGCTTGCTGAGACGTCCATTGCGAGACGGGAGAGGACATAGCCGACGTCCATAATGACATCGCACACCACATCCATCACAATTGGAAACTTCGTACAAACAATCCACCGAATCGGTCGGTCCTCTCACGCAACATACGTAGAAGTCTTTATCTGACACGTCCAAGATGCTTGTGCAGACGTCACAGAGCAGTGACTCTCCCGTCATGTGTGCAGAGATCGAACGCGATAGACGACACCATGTCCGAGCTCGGATGTCTCAAATGACGTACAAGATGTCCGGGAGGTCATCCGTGACATGTATGTGATGTGTTGGTGACATCCGTGACATGTTGGTGACATGTCTGCGATGATATCCGAAGTAGCGAGTACGTCTTCTCTCAAACCGTGTGCTATCGAATGCGATGCTTATAGGCAAAAATGCAACTTTGAAATCGCCATAGACATGTCCAGTGACCACGATGTCATCTGAACGGACGTCAGCGAAAACATGTCCCATGTTGCTCGAAACATGGTAATGTCGCCAGGGATGTCCCGCCGGACATTCCACTTCCATCCACTGCTCTGTTTCACTCACTGCTTCAGTAAATACTGTGCTGAAATTGCCATGTTACAAAAAATTTGCGCAGATATTTTCACGAAATTTGTATGTACATATATGCGCTACAAAAAGTTGTGCTACACTGTACGCGGCGTATCGAGGAATGTGGTAGTACATCAAGGAAATACGAGCAATAAGACGTTCATCAGTCAGTCCTCCTCTTCGATTTGAACCCGGTTGTTTGTATCTGTTGCAGCTGTAACAAAGCTCCCTCCTGTGGGAACTGCTGCTCGTGTTGGCTCCGTTTCCAGGATCTGCGGTTGCAAGCCTTCAAAGTCCTCGTCGGCCCCGACAGCGATTCCGTTGGCCACTGGATTTTGGTGCTGTAGCGCTGTATGCCTACATCTGACGTCCGTTCGGCACACGATCTTCCACCCCCGTCTTGTGGGGTCATCGGAGAAAAAAACCTGCTGACAATGCATGGGGAATGCAAACGAATTAGGTCCGACTCCGATGTCCATGTGGTTGAAGTTCGCCACGCTGAACCCGTACTTGTCACGTTCAATGCTAGGGACTCGCACATCCCTTGGGGCTTTAACCCACTCGCATACCAACACTGTCGTGCAGTGATTACGGTAATCCAACTCCAGTATTTCCTCGATGTACCCCACATGCTCCGCGGTATGGTCAATGGGCCTCCCATTGCGAATCCCCCACCGCAATTGTTGTGTATAGGCGGCCACTACACAGGAGTCTCGTGTTACGAGGCCCCCCTCAGACGTGCGAACACGCAAGTGCATACCGAACGTGTGCACTTGTCGATGGGCTGTTGCATAACGCTCCGGAGGACATGAATACTGTATCACGTCCTCTTGCAATTGATCGCCGGCCTCTACTGCTTCCAGCACCCGTATCTTTAGCCACTCAGCAAAGCTTGGCAAATCGCGCAGTTCGGGGGGGTATGTTACTGCTGTACGAGGTCGACGACGTCGTGACTGTACTCGAAAGGCCTCTCGCTCTTCCCATCGGCGTCCCTTTGCCGTTATGTATTCCCTGTATACCACACGCACATTTTCTGTTAGACATTGCACAATCATGGTCAACACGTACTGCCCTTGTGACTCCGCATTTGTCATGTGATACGTCTCCCCTGACGTGGGGCCGTCCCCATCGACACCGCCAATAACATGTGATCTGTAACCGGGACGACATCCGTAAACACGTCAGCATGTTCTGCAGGATGTCACAGCAAACATTGCCCGCAACATGCAGGCGTCTCCAGCTGTGCTTGAATCGTTGAATGATTAGAGCCAACGGCACCTGCGCAAATTCAGACGTGCTCATACGACGTGCAAAGGGTGGTACAGGAACTCACTCTCGCCACGGTTCCAAGCACGGTGCGTTGTCGATGACGAATGCATGTGCGTATGCTTGTACGTCATCGGACATGCGTCGCTTTGAGTGTTCATTGAGCCGCAAAATCTCGTCGATCATTTTGGCATCTTCGCTGGGGTCCCAAACACGATGCGTTGTTGATCTATGTCGTTGCATATACTCTGTGCAAAACCCAAGCGTGTCCTCTAGTCGGTACCCTTCCGCTATGCTCCCTTCTGGATGTGCGTACGTCCGCACATAATCTTTGAGCGTCTTCATGTATCTCTCGATCGGATACATCCACCTGCAATGGACCGGTCCACATATGAACAGTTGCTGCACGAGATGTACCGGAAGGTGCGCCATGACGTTCAAAAATGTTGGCGGGAACTCCTTCTCGAGCACGCACGTTGCCATTATCACGTCTCGCATGAGAGCATCTCTGCTGTCCTCACGCACCTCTTTCTCACAGATACGCTAGAAAACCTTGCACATTTTTATGATCGCGACGCGCACCTCTTCGTCCAGCAAGTTCCGCACGCCAACCGGGAGTATCTACAGCACAAAGTACATACGTCACGTTCTCATGTCAAACTGAAAAACCCATTACGTAGACATAATCATGCTTGCCATAACGGGGCAGCTGCCGCTTCTAATTGTCTGGATGTCTCGAACAACATCAGCAGTGTCTTGCCGAACATGGAGATGTCTTCGGCTACATCCTTGCGTACATCATTCCATCCGTTTCAGATGATGTCTACAATTGAACGTCCTGGTGCTGTTAAAGACGTTTAAATGTCCATGATGTGGTTCTCCCAGATCAAACTTTGCCAGTTTATACGCAATTCACTAAAGATTCTTCCTAACAGCTCCTACAACTATCCAACTACTTCTGTTCATTTCTACCTCGCATTCCAGAGCATCTACGGCATACCTGTTGCATGAGGACATGATAGTCGTGGGTCTTCATGTATTGCAGTTTCCCGTCCTTCAGCCGCTTGTGAATGGCACCCACGTACTTCGTGGGAGTGCGGATGCTCGAAACTACGTGAACAAACTGTCGCTTCTCCTCTGGCTTCAGGATGTACGGGGCGTGCGGCATGTAGTATTCGTCACCTCGGCGTCGTGGGGGCTGCAACCATATCTCCTCACGGATGTTCAAGTCCTGCACATCTTGACGGCTTCCTGGGTTGTCGTTCATTCCAAACAGTGTCTTCAAAATGTTCTCGCATAGATTCTTCTCGCAGTGCATGACGTCCAATACATGTCGTACCTTCAGATGCTGTTACAATGAACCACGTACTTTGATTAGAGTAGTGATGTTTATGCGACGTTTCACACGACACTGCCATGCGCTACAAAACACGTGCGTCTGTTCGCGAGGATGTCCATATGGACGTCTGCGGGGACATCATCCGTGTCCTCCACGACATGCTCAAGCAATGCTGAAACGTCTTTAGTGTCATCAACGGTTTAGGGTTCCCCGTATGTCTGTCCAAACAGCACAGGAAGTATATGTTTGCGTGCCAGTACGGGAGTTCACAGAATGAGCTCAACTGCTTCACACCCGAGCATTGATGAGATTGTAGGCATGTTTTAATTTGTTACTTGTTCAATTTTGGATTCCATGACATGTAAGGGTAGAATTTCTTTTGAAACGAAATCTTTTGTTTATTGTCTCCACATACCGAGGGAGAGACTAAGAGAATGCATTGTTCTCAAGGAGTTACAGGACTGAACAATATAAACAGAGCTAGAAAAGTAAATATAGGGTACATACTAAATAAAAGACTACGTGACTACCCGCTTGTTTTACTTTAATTACCATTTCATAATTGTAGGCGTTGACCATATATTTGGATCTAATACGTTCATGTTTCCATTTCCAAACAGAATATTATTGAATGTCTTACAAATAAAGGTGGTATCTACCCGAGGTACGAGCTATAACCTTCAACCCATTTCAGACGTAGACACTGTAGGTACAGTATAATAAACCCGGGTTTTTGGTGAAGTTCTAAAAAACTGCGGCGTGTTTTTTCTCATGTCGTCATGTTAGTCGGTCCTGTCTCGGCGAACAGAAGGATGTCCACTCGTTACTATGCTACAGTAGCAAATATGGTCTGTCCATCCACCTGTGTGGACCTCAATACGCGAAGATGTTGGTCAAGACGTGACCGTTTCCTAGGACGTCCATAAGGACATTCGAGGATGTCCGTATGGACGTCTGTGGGGACATCATCCGTGTCCTCGACGACATCCTAAACCACTGCCCAAACGTCTTCAGTGTCTGCAACGGTGGCACAATGCCTCGTACGTCTGTCCAAACAACACAGGGAGAGAAACGTTTACCTGCCAGTACGGGAGTTCGAAGAACGCGCTCAGACGCTTCACCCCCGTGCAGTGCACAGGGTCATGTTTGCCGTCTTCCCTGCCACCGAGATCCATGTATGACTGCCGCCACGCAGCGTACCGAATGACGTCTTGCCCTGACATGTATGGAGGCGCCGGCCGGTTCTCACGATTGCCATTAAACCAAGTGTTGCGACGGTATGGATGCTGACGTGCGAGGTACCGACGTATTCCTCCGAACACGATCTTGTACCCTCGCGTCGTACGGTCTGCACGCAAATCCCCTGTCTTGACAGATCGTCTCTCGGCCACAACACGGACATCCTTTATATCCATGTACACATAGGCCTGAGATGAGGCCGTACGCTGGAAAATTGGAAATGGTCCACATCAGCAACCCTCGTAGGTTGAAGCGTCGAGACCCCACCGGTTGGGTGAAATCCTGTGCGGAGTCGCCGCGCCATAGTTGGTGCAGCTCGTTCAACAAAGGGCGGAGAAACACGTCGATGTTTGTCGCAGTCGGTGACCGTTTCCCGAATATCAATATGCACATCGATATAAAGAACTTTTTTGTGACAAACCACGGCTCCAAATTGTATATCAATACCAGCACTGGCCACGTAGACCAATTTGTATTACTCAACTTGAAGGGATTCACTCCGTCCAGTGCCAAAGTCTCACGTCCGAAGTTGTCAAACGCAGCGTCCGTGTCAATGTGCTTCCACGCAGGGCTGTCAACCACGGATCGCATGACGCCGTCGTCGCTAACGTGCTTTGTGTGACCCGTCAACATTGCAGCAATCTCTGGCGATCGCCACTTCCGTCGTAGGCGCGGTATGAGAGGGAAGTGCCGGATCACCTTGGCGGGAATGAAGTTGGTTCCATCCAACCACCGGGACTTGGAACACTTTGGGCATGTCTGCGTCTCCTCATACTCACCCTCGTACAGTACACATCCATCTGGACATGCATGGATGTTGTTGTACTGTAACCCCAACTTCCGGATGGTCTTCGCCGCGGCGTAATGACTTTTGGGCATCTTGTTCTCGTCTGGTAGTAAATCTTCCGACAAATACTGCAACAACTCAGTTGTGAAAGTGTTGCTCACTCCAAAAACAACACACATGTTCATGATTACGATTGTGGCTGACACAACGCTGGTTTTGGATCCCGGATACAACGGTGTTGTAGCTTGCTCGTACAGACGGTGCAATTCATCTACGGTGTCACGATCAAGGTCTTCGTTCTCTTCCACAATCGGTTGCCCTTCTGCATCCCTGTGCAACGCATCACCGCGGTCCAACGCATCCATGACCTGACGCTGCACGTCGTGATACTCATCCAGTGGAGTCGCGTCTTCAGGAACAGGACCACGTCCGGGGACGTCTTCAGCGACGTCTGCCGGGACATCTGCACCGTCATTGCCAGGCGCATCCTCCACAACGTCATCGTCATATGCACTGTCGTCCACCCAGATACCGTCTTCTGGATATTCGTCTGGTGGGTCTCCACCGATCATGGACTTCGACAAATACGGGTCTCTGCCCACTGCCACATGATGCTCTCGAATGACGTTTATTCGTCTACGCCAAGCACCACGACAGTTTCGGCAAGGGCACTGGTAGGCTGTTATGTTTTGCGTCGTTGCCTCTCTTAGCTCGCTTTGTAGGATAAGGTCACCAACAGGGATGTGACGCACTGTCCGGCCGTCACCATCCACTCGGATTCTTGCGCCGCGGCGACGCCTGCTCGGCGCCATGGCACCAACGTTGCTGCCAACATCCAAAGCGTAATGTATGAGACATCGTCGGGCTATCTGAATTTACGTTACTTAGCAGTGGGATTCACTAGTTCAAAACTGCAAACTGCCGTGCAATGTCATCATGTCCTGCAGATCATCTCTGACCATGTCTTAGCAAACGCAGAGACGTTTCTCTCAACATTTGTGCGGATAGGCCGACGCCCTGATATATTTAGATCACTCACCACAATTTACTTCTCCTGAAGTCGACAGACGTGCACGTCAATATTGATGAATCGGTTTGGTTAATAATTCAGTATCGTTGTACTGTCCATACAGGATTTGCAAGCCTCCCAGCGCATAGAATGAGCGAAACCCCTCATCCACATTTAGCACGCTCTGCAATTAAAGCATTCACATGATTCACGGCGTGCCAGTAAGGCGTCACATGCATCGATCAGAAATTGTAAGACCGATACTTGTGAGGCCACAGTGGCGGGAATAAATGACAGTACTAGATGCATAACACAGTAGGAACTGTTTACATAGGCAATGCAAATTTGTCCAACTTTCCATGGAAACCGATGCCACTATCAGGGACGATGTATTCATATGGCGATGAAAAGCTCAATGATCGCGAGCTGGTTATTTGTCATAGAATACTCTGCATACAATACCGGAATCTAGAAGCCAACGTCGCAGTACAGCGTCATTGCCGATGTCTATCTAGACGTCCTACAAAACCAGCGAGTATCTACAAACATGTTCACGTTCCGTTGCTAACAGACATGTTTCCAATCGAACGTTGCCTAACACACGGCTGGACATCCTAACGTCATGCGAGACATCAGAGTCTGACACTCAGACATCGGAAGAACACAGATTTCCTCCCCAAAACATCATGAACATCGCTGGATTCTGAAGGTCAGTGCCCTTTAACAGTCCTCTGCACAGTCTTCCGCGGTCATTGCAAAAAAAACTTGGTCGTACAACCATTGTTTGTAGTTGTCCTCCCAAGTGTCAAAAGGATAACAACCTTCGTAGAACCATGACATGCTGTACATGTTGTTGTGGTACACATCGTCCACGCTCTCAGGCATGAACTCTTTGGTGTTCAACAGACCGAGCTCGTAGAAAAACATGTGTTAGCTATGTAGAAGCGCTAGCCGCTGCCAGTACGCGGCGTGCTGTACATCGTAATCTTCAAATAGATATGATTCACCTGGATGATCGCACTCTCCCACAGATTCCACATCGGACAATGCCTCCTCGTGCAAGGCCATGCGGACCTACGGACACGGATGAATGGCCCTGTCATCGTGGCACATCAAACGTGATGTGCATGTACACTTCACAGTCAGCGGGGTGCACTACTTCCAAATACCAAGTTCCCCCCGTATCACAGATGGTACACTGATATGTATACAGCAATGTTGGCTATTTCGGAATCCCGCTTCTCCACCGACGACGTTTCGGAGTATGTTTGGGAAAACACTATGTATGTCGACAGTGACGTCTACAATGACATCCTCATGAACGTACTTACGTAACGCACAACAGTCATAGACACAGAGCAGGAGTCTCGACATCACTGGTTGACTTGCAAATATATCGACGTCAAAACATACCTGAAATGATGCACACTGGTTGAACACTATGGGTTCTCTACGCCTGTTGTCTCTACCCAATCATGATTCTGCAGAGGACATGACATAATTAGAGATCACCATACCATGTGTAAGGCCATATGAACAATATCATCATGTACACAGAAATCATACGCCTTTAGACTTCACGCACAGGAAAAGTGTAAGAAATATAAGAACGTCAAATATATTTGGCACATCACATATATGCGTCCATGAAAATTCCGTGAAGCATTCTACGGAGGTGCTTCATGGGTGTCCTCATCCAAACTACGGAGGTCATCTTTGATTTGTTCTAGGAGTATCGCGGACTGTTCCCGTAGTCGTAATGTCTTCACGCAGATTGCTTCTGACACCCGAAACATTTCTTTTGTCTGTCGCAACATTTTTTCCGACCGTCGCTGCATTTTGTCCATGACTTTCCTATTTTTCTCTCTCTTTAATTGCTTTTTCTGTGACCCCTCTGTGTCATATTGTTTCAGAAATTGACGAAGTTCACGACTTAGGTGGGCTTTCATTTCGGCAAGATTTTGTACTGGCACAACATCCACACTAGCATCATAGTCGCTACCTTCGTGGCCCATGTCCCTCGTGCAGTCCATGTTGACTTGGTTTGCGTGCTCTCTTTATTCTCTGCGACTTGGTTTGCGATGAAGTGGTACTTGGAATTCAAATCACTCTATTGTCTGCAAAACAGGAAACATATGGCTATTAATATGTCTCTCCTAATAAACGATACATATGAAGTGTGATGTACAGTTACCAGGACTGTCGACATCGACCATGTCTCCTGGGACATCACTGCGTCCTGACAGATGTCATCGGAGATGTCATGACAGACATCCATGTAAACGTGAGGACGTCTTCGAGGATGTCTCTACGCGCTAACTCGTCTCAAGCACTGTCTACTATAAATAGTCCACGTGTCCAACCTAGTGCGATAAACACAGTAAGTATAGAAGGAGCCGGCGCAGGTACCTGTAGCACATTATATCGGGGTCGTTCGCAACCCTAATGTAGGGCATTTCACACAAGGGAGATCATTAAAACATGGCAGTACGTACACAATCCCCACTGCATGATAGAATTGTAGTAGGGAGAGAGAGTATACCGCCACAGGTGCGAGACTTCGACGTCACGGAGGCCGCGCTCCACGTGTTCAACAACTTCGTTGAAGAAATTGCGAGGGTCACTCCTACAACTCACACAATGAAGGACACACGTCAAATTCCAACGCAGTTGCGGCGGAGCCAGCGCTTCCTCAAACCCTTGCAAGCAGATTTTGTTGGTACGCCTCAAGCGATTGCGTGTGCTCCACACCCCAGCGCCACTCCAACGCCAAAGGAGAAAGCGTCGTCTGTCAAGGAATGACTCCGCCATGCGTTGCTCTGCAATGCCACCTGCTGCCGCGGTCTTAGGTCCCGGCGCCGTCAGGGTTATAGGTCCCACTACGTGGGTTTAGGGTATGTGCGCGGGGGAGAGGAGGGGGGGTTGTATTGTCGATGCTCCCATGTTCGACAGAACATTTGCGTGTCTGCGGCTGCTGGAGAGTGGCGGACGAGGGTGCGGGGAGCGGCGGAGCTCGTGCAATCGGCGTGATTCATCTCGGCCTGTGAGTTGTAAATTGCTTGTGCTCCATGTTGATCCTCTTCGATTGCTGTGTCGGAAGCATCTTCAGAACGCGCTAGAGTCCGTGCGGGGCAATCATGTGATTTGGAGACAGGGCTTGAACCGGCTGCAGAGATGAGGATCAGGGTTTCATGAGTTCTGAATTCGTGCAATTGATTCCTCTTCTTTGTTGTGTGCTAGAAATTTGTGTGCAATTTCTGTGCTCCGTGTCTACAACAACGTTTGCTTCCTGTTCTGTGTGTGCGTTCTCGCTGGGCGGACATGCATGTGCTGTCGCAAATGCAAGCACAGAGATGTCTCTCTAAACGTCCTGTGAAACAACTGTAGACGTCCACATGTCTTTGGTGATGTTTTCATCAACGCGATGACGTCCATATGCTACATTGATTCCTCTTCTTTGTTGTCTCACTGGTATGATTTAGTTACTACTGATGTTTCATTGACATGCTCAGCTGGATTCCGAATTCTGATACTCCCCATGACGATTGTACACATGAGTGGGCTCCTTATCGATGTTCTACTGACGGTTAGCTTTAAAATGATGTTGCTCGCAATCTGAAATCTACGGTAAAATGAGAAAATGCCACTGACCGTGTAATGCAGATCATGGCTATATTGGACGTTTTAACCCTTGGACCAAGAAGCTCGAATTTGGGTTCATGTTTATATTGGTAGTTTTGAGTAGGCTCTATGTGGACTTCAATTTTTTCAATTTTGATCGGTTTTTTACCAACACATGCATTTTTCTTCATTGATTTTAGAGATATTTTAGAGATTTTAGAGATTTTTCTTCATTTTTCTTCATTGATCTTGGTCCTATCTGAATTATATTTTCCACAATATGATCAATTGAATTTGTCAGTTTCAAACCATGAATTCTTGGTCCTTCAGGGGTTCAGGAACAAGAAGGCTAAATTTGGCTTCATGTTTTTTTTAGCAGTTTTGAGTGGGTTCTATGTGGAGTTTCTATTGTTTAAATTTATTTATGTTTTTGGTCAACATATACAATGTTCTTTACTGATTCTTGTGATATAAAATTTGGTCCTATCTGAAGTATACTTTTCATTATATGACTGGTTGAATTCGTCATTTTTAAACCATGAATTGTTGGTCCTTGAAGGGTTAAACGCGTAGGAGTTAATTGCTCTTGATTTGTTTTTAAGTTGTTCAAATTTTAAGATCACTGTGACAATTGTAGCATCTCGTGCTTGCGCTTGAGTACTGCTAACAGTCGAACTCTCCCTGGATTTGAAGCACTTTATATGGGGGCTGTCTTTTGATCAGTTTTTGTTTTTTCACATGCAATGTTCTTCACTGATGCTGGTGATATAAAATTTGACGTCACCTGAACTTTCTTTCCAACAATGTAATGGATCAAATGGGTCATTTGATTCTGCTTCTTGGTAGTACTGATGGCGAGCAGTTACGACTATCTTTTTCGTTTCAGGACCTACATTCAGCCTCATTTATGTATGTTTTTATAGCACTTTTGAGTGAGCCATATAGGGGCTTTTTTATGCTCAGTTGTAGTATCGCTTTTGAAGAACACATGCGATGCTCTTCACTGATTCTGGTGATTTAAAATTTGACTTCACGTGCACTTTCTTTTCCACAATATGATGGACCAAATTGGTCATTTGAATTCTCGATTTGATTCTGCTGATGGCAAGCAGTGACGACTACTTTCATCGTTTGAGGACCTAAAGTCAGCCTCATTTACTTTTACTTCTGAGTGAATCACATGGGGGCTTTCTGGTGCTCAGTTTTTGTTTCGCTTTTGACCAACACATGCAACGTTCTCCAATGATTCTATTGACATAAGCTGTGACTCCACCTGAACTTTCGTTTCCACAATATGAAGAATCATGATAACCCCGTTTCCATTCGAGTGTATGAATAGATGAAGTGCTGTTGGTAACAGGGTTCTGTGTAGGGCATGGAAATAGGTCCCTTCCTAATGATTTTAGTGTCTTTACATAAGATCTCTGATAAAATCTGTGTATGAATCATTCTATTTGGAGTGAAGAAGATAGTCTCACTGATGTCTATTCGTTACTAAGGTGGAGGCACAAATACCTATTAGTTCAGGGAGTTAAACTTATTTAGAACGATGATTTTCAATGATAAAACGTTGTAGCACATAAAACTTTGGGTATAATAACCAAGTTTAATCTTTAATTAGTTTTGTCAGTATGCATGATTTTGTTCTAAATAATGGTCATACTTGCAATTTCGGTGTTGTACATTGCGCCGTGTCATGGTCGTCTTCTTCTTGCGTTGTTGCTGGGCTCTGATGCATGGGCTCGTGACGTACTCGTGTTATTGGCGATGTTGGTTGCAACGTCCACGTGTTATACATCTTGCCCTGATGCAGTTTCTGTAGACGTCCGCGTGTTCTTGGCAATGTTGGTAGCAACGTCATGACATGCATATGTTTAAGTACGTGCTCGGTGGATGTCCAAAATACTGTACAATGGTTGTTCAGAGAGAACAAAATGGTAGACGTGTTGTAGAGGCAAGATCAGGGCGTGGAGAATTTGCAGTCTAAGAATTGGTGGAATTTTGCTGGGATCTTGAGTTTCGGTGCCCTTGTTGCAGAAATAGCGTCTGGAGGCGTTTGTGGAGTGGCCAGCCCGACGCGTCAGGATGGCAGAGAAAACCGGGAGCGGGAAGAAGAGGCAGCGGTCGCGGGCAAATGAGACCGTGGTGATCTCGGATGACGATATGGCTGACCGAAGTGTGGAGCGCCGCACGAAGCAGAAGTTTGACGTGCGCGGCGGAGCGAAAGGGAAAGGCAAGGTCGCTGACGTGGGAGCTAGTGCGAGCGCCAAAGGGAAGGGCAAACTCCGCAAGACACAGTTGCAGATGCAGCGTGACTTCCGGTGAGTATTTTCTTTGATATTTGTGTGAACACGTAATTGAAAGTTTATAGTGAACTGAACTTATCTTCTTTGAAACGTCCCATGAAACGTGACATAGTACAGAGTGAGTAATACAGAGTGAGTCTTTTTTTTTTTTTTGGCGGTCCTACGGTTTGAATTCGAGGATCGTTGAAAATTATGTGCGATCGGAGGTGATTGAGTAGTTGTCGAAGTGTTTCGCAATCTTCTGTTCTGCATGTTGCTGCTTCTGTTCGAAAGTTTGAGTTTCTTTGCGAGGTTGGCTGACGGATATTTTATACTCCCTCCGTCCCAAAGTTATTGTCATGATTGAAAGTGCTTTTTTAAGTAGGTCAAGTAAATACTTCCTTGTGGCTAATTTTATGTAGGTTGCAACGAACACATGAAATGTTCTTCAATCATTCTAGTGACAGAATTTGGAACCTTTTTTAATCAAGTTTCTTACAATATGATCAATGAAAGTGGCTCAAAGAAATACCAAGCAAACAAGTTGGACAATAACTTTCGGACGGAGGGAGTATTGTAATGATATCTCTTGCGTTTGGTATTTTTAGCTGTGGAATGTGATGAGTAAATCTCGTAGTGATCAGATACATCCGCATTATCATGTGATGAGCATAAAGGTTGGTTATGTATCGGACTTGTTTTGGAAATTAGGGGAGTCAGCGAAGTCTATGGTATGTCAGATTCAAAGCGCTTGTTCAGTGTTGTCGATGAGTATTCCAGCGTCAAGAATTCGTTACTGTTACGATGTATCACTTGCCGGAAGTAATGGCATTGTATGGAGTAATCGTGTACTGGTATCCTTTCTAGACAGAAAATGTGGAGAGAAAGACACCATTGCTTTTTTCGATGTATTTAAACGAGGGAACGATACCAGTCTTAGCTGTGTTCCAAGTGATGTGGAATATCTTCTTGGTAAGCCATGGGCTTGTAGAATATAGTAGAAAAATCGGTGACAATTTTGTAGGACATTATGTTTTGAAATATAGCCGTCGACACTGGAACAATTTGTTTTTTTGTTATATTTTGGTTTGTCACTTGTGCTTCCAGTGCGAATTTTATGTCATTGTGTTGGTCTGTAGCTATACGTCCTTCCCTGGACATCGATTTTTATGATTTCTTCAAATTTTCGTCACGACGTTAGGAATTTTTAGTATGTCGAAAATGCTATTTCTGAAACTTTTTGTCGTTACACGGGTCTTTGTAGCCCCGATATGCAAGGGTTCTGATTTGCCAAAGGGAAGGGCAAACTCCGCGAGATAACCCTAAATTTCATTCTGCGATTGATGGAATTTGTAATTGTAAACCCGAATGCCTTGGTTCTTAAGGTGTTAAGTGTTTTTTTTTCTGAAGTGCGTGTTATGTATATGGAGAGTAGGTCACGGCTATGTGTATCACATTGATGAACACAAAATTGATCAAATTCAAGGTTCAAATAGTTCTGCAGCAAGCTTGACAGTAGTGACTCATTGGATTTTGAATCGAATATACGCCAGCATGTGTCCAACTGAGCAGTGTCAAGATTGTGTGGTACTGAGCCCTGATGTCATACACATTATAATTGGAAGCACCGAGTGGTCGAATATGGCATGCAATGATGGTAGTGAAGACGTTGAAAATGTCTCAAATGACGTCACGCAAGACATGATCGTGTTACACAGGACGTGAAGACGTCACGGATGACATGGTCATGTTACAGAGGTCATGATAATGTCACGGCTGACATCGGCGAGACGCTGTAAGCTTGTCAGAGTATTAGACATCGATGAGCGTCGTGGGTATAGGATCCTTGTCTCAAAATGGGCAGGTGGTCTATGAATCACATAGTGTCGCTTGTATAAATTGTTTCACAGTGATATTGTATATGTTTTTGATGTCTTCTGATGGGAGCATTCCTCTGGTGTAAGTGAAACCTTGACACTAGCAATGATTTTGAAGATTCCACGTTGATCATTGGTACGATGCTGATACAAACTGTGTGCCTCATAATTGGTGTGTGTTGGCGGGGCTAATTGAGCTTCTTGATTGCAAAATTCAATGAGCAAGCTATTTCGAATTCAAAGGACATGATTGTCGTTGTACTTGCGTTGAATTATTCTATGATATGGAATGTGCCGTGCTATGGATTGTCATATGGATTGTGTTATGTGGTGCACATACAACGGTTGTTGGGGCTATTAACATTTACTTAGGCAAGGATTTTTGTTGTACTGCAGAGGCTACGAGGACGAGGAGGACGAAGACAACTTAGACGAGGGAGGGGAATAAGACGTCGAAGAGGAGGATACCGAGTCCGATGCAACACCGGCCCCGCATGGCATGCGGCGCGGATCATGGCATCCCGACAGGACCGAGGAGAAGCACGTCATTTATGTGGATGATAGAGACGAGCCATGTGGGTCAATGAT
The DNA here is from genome assembly GCA_022496805.1 of Pohlia nutans. Classification (NCBI taxonomy): domain Eukaryota; kingdom Viridiplantae; phylum Streptophyta; class Bryopsida; order Bryales; family Mniaceae; genus Pohlia; species Pohlia nutans. Next base: position 1,372,869 of record CM040106.1, on the reverse strand, counting down.
CAAACTGTTCAACGCGGACATGCGAGTGCTCACTAGGGAGTTGGATCCGGTCGGGACCTGGCCCGAGCAGCATGAGCCCGTGAAGGAAAGATTTTTGGAGAAGCTATGGTCCGGTACATCCACTGTTTGCTTTCAAGAGGTCTTGTTTGTGTTCTGGCTTGGAGGCCTGCAATCTTTGCTGTAATTAGTTCCCCTACCTTCGTGGGTGTACTCCTATTTTTTTCTTGGACGCAAGGGATGTCCATGAAGACATGGTCATGTCCAGCAAGACGTGCGGATGTCTAGGATGACGTCCAAGGACGTCCCAGAAGATGTCCAAGGATGTTTCTCTGCGGCAGAGGAGCATGTCTGTGACACAAAATGCTGCCACTGCATGTGAGCATCCTCCTGTCCAGTTATGCGTATATATGAACACTTTTACCAATAAATTGACGACGGTGAACTCTTGAACTGCTTCTGTCTGCAGGGTGGGTGGTGAAGGGTGATCGGAAGACCATGGAAATCGATTACATTCGGCGTACTGTCAACAAGATGTTGATCAATCGACAATTTCGGCTGAACCGGATCATCGACAGGAAACAAAAGAAACCAACGGAAGTGACCGATGAGCAGTGGAACCGTCTCGTGGTGAAGAAGGCCACTGAGGAGTTGAAGGCGAAGTCGGAGCAGATGCGGGCCGTGTCAAAGGGGAAGGGTAGCAAGGCAGCGCAGATGGCAGCACACCGGGAGGCCGCAATCGTGAAGCTCATATGTATCATTTATGCATGTGCAGTATGTGTTGGTCCAGAGTTGAAGGAGCATCGTTTCTACGTCTTTGACTGTGCCATGGCGTTTTGAGAGTTTTTTGGCGACAACCGTGGACATCAATGATGACGTAGATGGACATCTCTATAGACGTATGGACGTTTCATGTGTCTCCATGGACGTATGCGATGACGTGTCAATGTCTCTGTGAATGTACTTGTGATCGCGAAATCGATTATTGTGTCTACCTTCGTTGAATGCGTGTACCGTCGTTGAAGTTGATGTTCTACTGTAACGTGCTGGTGGTGTTCCAATTGATCGTGGCAGACCCTCCGCCATGGTCGAGCTGCTTTAGAGACCGAGATCGCCGAGGAGATAGAGGAACGCCTTCAGGAAGAGAAGGATGCAGCCTGTGGTGGTAAGGACAAAGAGCTTGCGGAGATGGAGGGCCGGTTGGATGATCTGGAGGCCCGGCTGGATGCATCCAACGAGAGGATGGAGGCAAAGATGAAAGAATCGAACAAGCGTCTCGAGACCAAGATTGATGAGTCGACGCAGCGCATGGAGGCCATGTTCCAACAACTCTTCTCTGGGAGGTCCTCGCACGCGGACTCAACACCACCGGCGTGCTCGGATGTGCCGGTGCCAGCTGCCCTCGTGTCTGTGCAGGTAACTCCGACGCCCGCGCCCATCACGGAGACGACGAGGCCACCGTCGCCGAACCACGGGGCGTCCGGCGTGTCGAACCGCGATGGACCAGAGGAGGCTGACATGGGAGCGGCGGAGGAGGCCGAAGGCGGGGGCTCAGAGGAGGGACAGGCAGCTTTGGGTGGAACAGCAGTGCCCACTGCAGCGGGGGAGGTGGAAGGGGATGATCCATACGCGACGGGGGAGGAGACACAAGCGTCTGCAGCGCAGACCGAGCAGGTAAAGTGATAGACAGTGTGCTTTGAGCATTAGGGAGACGTCACCACGTTGTTTCTGACGTCTACAGGAGCATTGCGGAAACGCATACACGTGTTTTGTAACATCTCCGCGTCTTTTGTAACATCATGTAGACATGATGACAAACACTGCCATGTTTTAGGCAATAGAGGTTTATATTTTGGGCACTATGAATGCGGTAATCGTCAGTCTAATGAGTATGAAGTGTAAAGCATCCAGAAGTCGAAATGCTTGTCTGTCATATTGCCACGGTTGCAAGTAAGCCAGGTAGGATGAAGTGCAGGAGGCCTTGGAAACTCCGGGGGGGTCCGCGGGATATGCCCGCCGCATGACAAAGGTCTTGGCAAAGACACCTAAGCCTGCGGGACTGTCAAAACCGAATAAGACCGACACACCGAAGCCGCAGGGAACATCCAAAGCGAGCAAGCCAGATGCTACGAAGCAAGCGGGACTGTCCAAACCTGTGAAGGCGGTCGAGAAGGTTGGCAATGTGTAGTTGCACATAATGTTTGCATTTGCATTTTGGAAATACTGTTCGGAACTAAACCGTCACGGTGGGCAATGTAATGTACAGTATGCAATGTCATAGGACCCTAAACATTGTCCTTCACAATATACAAAGACATAGAATATGAAGAGTCCCTAAACATGCTATCATTTCACAAGTGCAGGTAGGCACCTCAACAAGAGCGGAGGCGGCCAAGAAGAAATGACGAAAGACGTTTCTGGAGGTGGGTGGGTGAGTGCACCTAAACCCTCGTAACCCTAAACGTGGTGCTGACTTAGTGCAAGAGGGATTAACGGTGGTGCAAGAGGGATTAACGGTGGCGCACGACACTGATGTTTTGGAGGACGTCGTCGAAGATGTCCACTAAATCACGTTGACGTCTGCAAAAGCGTCGAGGACGTCTCTTCCAACAACTCCAGAAACTTGTTGCCACATGACGTAGCGTGTATAGTACAATGTCAAGCATCCATGTTTGTCATAGATTCGGAGTAGGGGTACGCTTATATGAACGGGGGGACCGAAACACATGGCGAATACATCTACATCCTCTCAAATTAATGCAATTGAATTTGGTCATGTATCACTTGTTTAACCGCATCCTATGTTGGCTTGTTGAATAGGTGCAGCGATGGACAAGTGAGGAGAGGTGTGAAGGTCAGAGGGGAGCACTGACATGAAGCGATGACAGGGACACGACTGAAAGACGTGTGTGGGTACTACAGGGATGTTGTCGGTTGTCGTATCAGTAGAGGTGCATTTTGCGCTATATGAGGTCACAAACAATATTGTTATCACTTTTTAACATTGATCTTACAATGTGTTATAGATATGCAATGCGAAAACGTATACGTGACTCGCAACCTTGAATCCCGCGTTCAATTGGAACACTCTGCAGTGACACGAGTGCGTGCTCAGGGAGACAAGTGAACGTTTTGAGTGATGTATTGTAGAACGTGTGGAATATGACATGGGGATGTGTAGACGGTACACCGCAATGTCTCCTCGAATGTTCTTATGCTGACGTGAGCATGCGACGTGAGACGTCTACGTGTAACAGAGGGTGTCTTCTGAGGTACGTCCTCCATGGCACAGGGATGCTATGTAGAACTACTGTGTGATCATAATGATGTAATCGAAAACAATTGTTGAGTGACATGGGGATGTTTTATAGAAGCACTATGTGATGACAATGATGTCATTGTAAGACGTGGTGCATGACGTGGGGACGTTTTCTCGGACGACTGCGTGATCATGATGATGTCTTTTATAATAATTGTGCAGTGAATAGGTGATATTTTCTAGGACGTCTGTGTGATGAGGCTTGTGACCTTGTAAGATTTGTTACATGACGTGGGGATGTATTCTCGGACGTCTGGGTTATCATGATGACGTCATTCATAAAGCTAGATACGTGACATGCGGATGTTTTGTGGGATGACTACGTGTCAAGGTTTATGTCTAAGTTCTGACATATACAAGACGTGGGGATGTTCTCTCGGACGTCTGTGCCACCTTTATGATGTCTTTCATAACACGTATCACTTGACTTGCGGATGTTTTATGGGACGACTACGTCTCATCGCTGACGTCTCGGTTGCACGTCGCACGAGACGCGGAGATGTTTGATGAGATGACTTCAGAAGACGTGACGATGTCTCGCTAAACATATAGAATATCTCAGCAGATGTTCATGACGACGTCCTGGAGAACCGTCGGACGTCTACGTAGAAACGTCCGCGCGGCGACTTTCGTCATCACATACTACGCACTGATGTTTCTTATAGCGTGGTCACATCCTCGGAAACACCATGAATTACACCATGTGAGCAAGTCCATGTCTCAGACGATGTGACGTTAGACGCGCTGACATCCCTGGAGACATGTGCGATGACACACCCACTCCCCACGTGCAGGGGAAGAAGATATACTTTAGGACATGCCCATGTCAACTATAACGTCGTTTTCCACATGGCGATGTCCAACAATACGAACATGAAGACACAGTACGCGACGAGCCGTGACATTGGGGCGGACATCTCGCCGTCAGCGTGTGATGTCTCGCAAAACAGAGCCGTGTCCCAGGGACGTCCTAGCGAACGTGACGGTAGAATGAAAACCACACAAACCTCTGCTGACGTGGCACGCCACGTCAGCATTTCCCTCCTCCACGTCAGATGTTCCCGCCTCCCTGTCATCAATTGGCGGGCCCGCGTCCCATTCCATGTCACCACACATTTGGATGAAGTTCATCGCCATGTGGCACTGCCCGAAATTGTCACGCTGATGTGGCGACGACGTGGCACTAACGTGGCACCACTTTCTGCCGCTCAAAATGGCCAAAAACATTTGGATGTCCACGCGTTCTCCGAGACGTCACTGGACGTTTTTTCGTGTTACACGCGTTACTGCGTCCGGCCAATGTAAACGGGGATGTCTTGATGACACCGAAGACATCTTTTTGAACATCACAAAAAACACGGGTTTCTTATAGTGGTGGTCTCCATTTTTCAGATTCCTGCAGGATAAGGTCAGTCTAAGCACAACAATCCTATGCAATGATGATTGAAGAGGTTGGCTGAGGGAGTGGGGTTTGTCGTGAAAGTGAAATTCAAACGACTTAGGGTATCGTAATCAATGGGTGGCGGCTGCGTTTAGGGTGCAGAATTATCGCCGCGGCCGCCACGTGTTTGTAGTCATTGTAGTACTATTAATAGTTCACCGTTATCCATCGATGACTAGGTTTAGTCACCCAGTCTGCTTCATTGACTATTCGTAGTCAGGAGTTCTACATCCATGACTAGATGTACGCACATCATTGACGATTTTGAAATAGTGCTAGAGTGAGTATATTTAGCTCTTCCTCAAACGATGTCCTATAAAGCAACACGTCAAGGCGCTCAAACGCATTAGGAATCTTAAGTATTTCTAGAATGAAGCGATCTGCTGGACCCAACAAAGCTAAGTTGTCCTTATACTCTTGAAACTTGGACACTTCTTCCTCTATCGGTGACATCTTTACTAAAAGCTGAAAGGTCTCCTCGCGCACACCTTCGCCTGCAAATTAAAAACCAGTGAAGTATCTCTCACTCTTCGTAAATTCGCCATCCACAACTCGCAAAGAGTTCATGTCCAATTGTATTGATCATATTGTACAGAACCTAATTTAGATGAGGGCATCACCAAAACAAGAGAGGAACATTATATGAAATCCTTCAAGATTACAGAGAGTATGCACCCAAGCAATATAATTCTTACATAGTAATATAAGAGAAATTGAGCGCTACGTCTGGTCATCATTTTAGATTTAAGGACTAGCTATTAGCACGAGACAAACGGATGAGCCAAGAAAGTGAATAAAACGACTAAGTATAGTTACCATTTTGGATAAGTTGACTATTAGAGCTACACATGAGGTTGTATTCTAACAATTTAGGAAATATAACGGACTCGAGGTGATGTGTATACTGCATGCGGTATACGAGTGAAATGAGTCGACGAGAAGAGGCCTGAAAAGAATTCCGAAGACAAAGCAGGAGAAGACTTCCAGATTATCCGATGGCTAATCTTTCAGGAATCCTTCAATTTATACGTGGTTCAAAACTCCTGCATCTGAAGACGTTGCGATAGGGAATGATGTCTCTAGGGATATACTCGTACTCTTACTGCCTCCTACACGAGAAGCAAAGGAATACAAGGCGATGCATGCATACGGCAATCATATATGAGTACACGGAGCAGAAGCAGATATGTCGACATGTGACAGTGGAGTAGCGGCTACGTTTCTTCAATCTTGTCGCGCTAGTTCTAGTCACTGGAACATGAGGACAGTAAATCTGGAGTATGTGGGGTGGGTGGACGAAATTATCAGCGTAGACTACGGGAAATTTGAAATGGTGGTGTTGAATTGCACATGGGCACAAGCAAACAAGAGGGGAGCTTGGGCTACAATGAAATGTGACAAATATGGATTCACATTGTTGAGATTTGATCGGTGGAAATTACTGTCTATAGTGACTAAGAGTAGTTTTTGAAGTGCAGCAAATGGCTAATTCCACATTTCTAATTATTCTATATTGCCAAGGTATACGATTGGACTTGCCTTATAATTATCTTCAACGTCACTGATTGAAGCTAGAACATGCATGCGCACTACGTCAAATTAAAATTCAAGATGAATATCAAAGCTTATCTAAACCAATGATTGAGAAAAAATTCAGCATGGACGTGAAACGGGCACAACTTGAAAGAAAAAGCTGATAAAAAAGAAGGAAAGGTAGAGTAAACGAAAGTGGAAAGAATACTTGAGGGGAAGAATCGCTGTAGTCAAAATAAAACTATCATAGTCAAAAAGAGAAAAACAAAACATCAATGCAAAGTAAACAAATGACAAGTATTTGAACAAGGTGCAAAGAGAACTGCAGCGTTCGTAAACAGTGAGAAGGGTATCCGGAAAAAATATCCATGACATCCGAATTGATAAAATGATATAAAAATGTAAGAAGAAAAATAATTATGAAATTTAAAAATTTAAAAAAAAAAAAAAAACATCCTAGTTTGTTTTAAATAATTTTTTTTAAATAGAATATATAAAAGGTTAAAACCTTAAAGGAACAAAATATATTCGAAAGAAGAGTGTAAACTGAAGGAAGGAAAGTCAAATTGAAAGAATAAATTGAACATAAACAAAGGATAAAAATTTAAATTAAAACCATGAAGGCCCCACTCTAAATCCCACTTATAATTGGCTGCCCAAAACTATAGTCACATAACTACTAATTCTAGTGATATGGCTGCCCACGAAAAAAACAACCAAAAGAAAACGTTCCCTATAGAGTTTCCATTGAGGTTCCGTGAAAATATGACTAAAATCATAGTCATGTGATGACTGTAGACTGTTCTAGTCACCAAAATAGTTACTGATGATTGAATTCTAACCGATAGTCATATCTAGTCATATGGCCATAGTCATATTTCGTATGCTCTCCTAGTAGTGACTACAAATTTTTGAAGTCAAAGTAGAATTGAATTAATGATCTTCATACTTAAGTTGATATAATGCATTTTGTCCCAAGTACTTGAATATTTTAAAACTACATTTGATATTGTCATAGAAGGCTATGAGTCAGAAAACCTACCTATGTTTATAATCTGGTAATTTTAGGTTCTTTGGTCACAACAAATTTGGTAGATTGTAGCTTACTTTTTAAGGGATGAAATTAAGAGTTCAAATTGAGAACTTTATGTAAAAAAGAAAAAAAAGAAAAAAAAGAATGCTAGGGACATCATTTAGTTTGCCTTCCAAGTAACGGATAATCTTTCCAAGATTAGTTTCTTACTACTATTAACAACACATTTATCAACATATTTTAAGCGGTTTAAAAAATGAAAATGTATAAAGAAAATGGAAAAGTGTGCAATATATATGTTTGGATGAACTATTTGAATTTTATTTAATAAATTTTCATATGAAAAAAAAAATCATAGGTGAACAGCTGTACAAGAACGATTGAGAGATTGAAGACACTACCGGCGCTTGAATGCACGTACACTAGGCCTTATATACTTTTGGCAAAATCATGTTGTACTACACCTACAATAAAGTACTAAAAGTATCATATTAATAGATGATTGCTATTGATCAATATAACTTAGCACACACAGATCTTAAGTTTTTAAGGTGAAAAAGGATGGTCAGAATGTAAATTTACTTAACGTGGATAGTTCAAAGGTGTCCATTTGTTGATGTTGTATTTAGAGTACTCTTTGTACGACTTGGGGGATGCAAGCAAATATCATGCAAATAATGAAAAAGTGGCCTTTTTCAAATATAAATGGTAAGCTGTTCTAGATATGCCTTTAGGCTTTTAGAGTTAGATGCTAAATATTAAATGTGCCCATTTCCTTGTGCACATTTTTATTGCCGAAAAAAAAAAAACTAATTTAATAGATCTTTGACAAAAAAAAAATTGACATGAAAAATAGAATGGAATCTCATAATTAATCCCACTTTGTCTCATCTCTGCCTTAAAAAAATCAGAGTCTATGCTATCCATGGCATAATGAAATGTACTTTTCTAATATTTAAGTACTTGTGACAAAATGCATTATGTCCACTTTAAGTATGAAATAAACATGGAAGATCTTAATTTAAAACTACTTTGCCTTTATAAAATTGTTGTGAACAAGTCTACTGACCATCCTAACTAAACAATGAGCCTAAAAAAATTCAAATTGATTGAAATATTCATGTACAAAGTGACATTACTCTAAAAAAATGGCCAAGTTTTTTACTTGTAACCTCAAAAGTACATGGGTCTAGCATACTTACACCCGCTTAAAGACGACACGAGATCAAAAAGTTAGTTGAGAAACAAGGAACTAAAAGTAATCTAAAAACTAAAATACAAAATACTATGTTAAAATTTATACTCCTAGATTTCTATGGTGATAAAAGACATTGAGAATGGATAAAATATGAGGAAGTTATGTTCTTTTGAAATTTGGACATTATCTTTACTCAAAAACAACACTATTAATTTATCTCTGGAGTGGCACAATTTTTATTTTCTTTTAACTTTATGACAAAATGAACTATGCTACAGTCTAGAGCAAAGGTTATCGTCGGATGAAAAACAATTGATTTGAAGTTGAAAAACCTGCCTAATTTTTCTATGGATGAAATCGCAATTTTTATGAAATATAAAGAAAACTACAACCTAATTTTAGTTTTTTCTCACACTTTGCTAAATTACCTTCTAAATACCATGATCAACACTACTTCATAATAAGTGAGGAAAAAATGAACAAGAGACGGAAGCAAGGATGTGAGAGTTGAATTCTAACTTAAAATTTTCAAACAAAAAAGAAAAATGAACAAGAGGATAAAGGCAAGAAAATGAAGGTTTAATTTCAACTTAAACTTCATGTAAAAAATACAAATAAGGGGAAAACAAATAGTTTAAAAGCTTCAAATCCTCCCTTTAAATTTTAAATCAATAATTGGAGGCCTTATTCTTCTATACCAACTCTAATAAATTCATTTGTTTTATTTTACAACATTTGCTAATAAAAAATATTTTATTTTGCACTACTTCTAATAATTTTATATATTATTAGTAGTAGAGATTAATAATATCATCTGTCTACTCAAGACATTATTTTTCTTCAATAATTTCTTTTGTTTTATCTTACAATTTCAACTAATAAAAATTGTTTTATTTTACAACTAGTGTTACTAACTTTTGTTTTACTAGTTGCAGAGATTATTAATATCACTCATATATTTATGAAGGTATTTAGCTAATAAAGTCAAGCTCTTTTCACTCCTTCCACCAACGCCCTTCGTAATATGTCCAGTTGGTAATCAAATGTCAAAGGGGGTCAACTAGAGGTTCGTTTCTACCCTTTTATTATTGATGGATACTAATTTATGAAATATAATTCTTATTGAAAAATTTACTTCACTATTGGCTTGAGATGGCTCAAAGTAGCCTAGGGAGACCCTTCATAGTCCAAAATGGTATAATTTCGGTTTTACTTTAATGAAGTTTCAAGCTAAATTTACGCGGTTTAATGAAAAGTTATTGATCTCACCAATAGAATCTTTGGGGTTTAAATAGCTAGAATGGCATTTAGAAACATACAAATTGAGTTCTTAGATTGTCTTAGGCATGCCCATAAATTTGAACGTTTGGCAAAATGACAATAAGTTCTCCCTTCTTATGAATTTAAGTAGTACCCTAACTCCAATGCATTAAAAAGAAAATCAGGTCTTGGGAGGGCTGCTCTAGCAATGGTTCAACTGCATTGGAAAGACCCAATTTTTTTTCAAACCCGGCCCAAAAAGACGGGTGGGTGAATATTGCGGGAACAATGACATCAGCATTTTGTTGTACTGCTGTTGCGCACGAGAAATGCGTTCCCACCTTTTTCGCTAATATGTCGATTTGACGGCATTCAAGCACAAAGCCTTCTAGCATTTAGTGGGATCTTGATCTCGTTAGCATTGCAATCGATTCCTTTCAAAGAAATTAGGGTTTAGCCATCTCCTCCATTGACCGTAAAGAAGGCCGGCGAATAAGCAAAAGAGGCAGAAAGTCATGGAGATTCAAAGAGTCCAGCATTTTTGAGGTGTAGTACTATTCAATCGATGGAAGTGCATTTTTGAATTACTTTGTGGAACTACTATCTGTTTAGAAGGATCAAAAAGAAGCAGCACTGGCATGTGTAGAAGATCTTCCGCGCTGAAGCAACCTCGCAGCGTTGATGGTTTATCATTAAGCATGTTGGTTGCATTTCATTCCCGTGCATTCTCTAGCTGCACTCCGCGCCAGCATGACACTGAACAACCAACAATAGTCCTTTCCTCGCAGTACTACCGTGCATTGTATTTGTCAAGGTTTCCAGAAAATAATATTCTCCACAACTTCATCGACCTATGGACTCATTTTAGTGTGTTTCATTCACGTGCCGATCTTATCGATAACTTAATTGTTTGTTTTACTTGCGCTGAAATTTTTCCAACTTATACTTGTAACTACCATGGAAATTCATTCCCGCCTTTCGTGTTGATGGAAATCGGGAAAATTTGGCTGTTACAATGAAATTATTCCCGAATAAGCAAAATTTGCAAATTTGTAATGTAGGAATACTTAGATTTGTAACGGAGCTCTATCAAATTCTTCTCCCAAAGTCAGAAAATAGACTAAAGATTGATATAATAATAAATTGAGGTAAGATGTGCGAGATTGTAATCTTAAGTAGTAGCATCTCTGGAGCGGGATTCGCAGAGAACACATTTTTATAGGGCTAGCTATCGTGTTACATAAAGAAACATCAAGCAAAAAATACTTGAAAAATACTTGAGACATCTCTGTTTTAGGGTTTTAGTGCTAACAAGCGTATTGGTGGTATTTGGAGGATGACATAACTGGCTTTGATAGAAATATCCATTGGCAGTGAAAAAATCTGCACCATTGTGCAACAACAAGGGATCTTCACGAGTGGTTTCATCTTCTCCACATGGTTCCTTTTAATCTGTGTGCAAGAAGGTGCTATCATGAATGTTATTTTTATTGCTCATCAATTGTCATCTTCAAAAGCGTCTAATAATCTTGAATTGAATATTGATTTAAGATTATGTTAATGCATATTGATATGATTACTTGTTTTTAGTTTGCAAGTGGTCTAGTTTAAGTACTTTAGAAGATACGGTTTACTTGAATTCAACCTGGCAGCACAAGGTGTTAACAACATTTTCATTGTTCAGGTCTTATCCAAATAGCCACAACCCTGACCTTGGTTTTTGGTGATGCGTTGTAGGTTCATATGCTAGGGCCTGGCCGGCCGTTCAAAGTGGAAATTTTAAATGCTTGCGTTATTCTGCCTTCCTCAGAGATGGCTCAACTTGAAACAAAAATCAATAGTGTGGAAGAAGGTTGAGTGAGTGTGTCTTCTCATCTTTTAACTTTTAGTGCAAAACTTTCAAAGCACGTCAAGGCCTAGGGTTTATAATGCCATTAATAACTATTTGCTTCACTTTGTCACTTCTCGAATGTAATTAGAGTTGTCCTCTTAGCTAGAGCTGAACGGCTTGATTCTTCCACCTTCCCTTCGAATCAATTTTTCCTCAAACTCTAGATTCTTCTTTATGATGGTAGATTTTCATGACATCCCCTATCTTGTGATGAATAGATATGATCCTTCTAGTGCTATAGTTGGACCATTTATGGTTTGAAGCAACTTCTTCATGGTCTCTAATGAGCTCCTCTAATCGCTTTTGATATGTGATTACAACAATTGATTAAACTATGAAGGACGTTTGTTATCTGCTTTAGGATCACCATTCATTTATTGTGTTTGAGATGATGTACTAATATATATTGGTTGCTGTGATTATGTGTAGCTGAGGACAGGATTAGGTTTTATTTAGGGTTTTTGATGTAGAAATGGAGAGGATCTTGTGACGAGTCTTGTGCAATGTAGATCTCATTCTGTGATCACAATTTTTGGTTAAACAATCAAGAGGTCTATTATGTCTTACCTTACATTTTAGGCATGATCTATACCATTGCATCATTCTTGCAAGATTTGTTTGCATTGCACAATCACATTCAAAGCCTTGTGCAAGGTAATGAGCCGCTGTAAGTTCCATCTAAGTTATATAACATAATCCACTAGTTCTTAGTCTTCCCTCTTTGCATGTGTTTTTAGAACCTTTTTGAAGGCCATAATAGTCATACTAAGATCATGTTAGCTCCTCTTGTATAGTCATATCTTTGTTCAATTGTTAGATGTAAACAAAAACTTCTACGAGTATAGCTACTCTTTGGTGAATTATTGTTTCTTGATTATTCTATTGTGTAGTTACTTTTAGGACTAGTACGTTTTAAGGAAGGGTTTTGAAGAGGTTGGTGCTAATTCTTTTGTTTAGTTTCTTTTAGGCCGTATTGCATGATGGTAGCAGCAACTATAAAGTGACTACAATGTTGTGGTAATTATTTGTTAACATTACCACGTTTTGTGTGGGATGAGGTGCAAAGAGATTAAAGACAAACCCCATTACTTCTTCCTGTATTTTTGTACTCAAGTATTTTACCTCCTCCTTTTCATGTGTTGTAGTTGTTTGGAATATTAAATATCCAGGCACTGATAATTGCTTATGATATACTCTTAAATGTTTATGGTTTTAATAGATTCAAGTGTGGTTTCTTTGAATATAACTACATGTGTTGGCATCAATACTCTTGGATTGCTTTGAAAACTTGGTCGCTACAATAGTTTCGGAGGGTGAATAGTTTTGATTGTTTCCATCTTGAAACTTCAATCTGTTGCGGTATCTTGTTTTCTTACCATCTCTATATTGAATTGTTATCAGGCAGGCACTTACATCAAGAAGTTACTTCATAGAGATCTTGAGCACACGTACCCTGAGTAAGTGAATATCTGCTTTGTTTGTTAGATTCTTCAAATGCTTAGGTAAAAGACAGTAACGAAAAACATTAATTTCTTCGTATTTTTAGTTTTGTGAAAATTACATTGTTTTTGTTTCACTATTTTCTATTTTCTCTATTTATAATGAGTTGGTGTTTTTAGCGTTGCTGTATTGTGCAAGCCTTGGTATGCATGGAATGACAGTGAAACGATTATCCGATGGCTAATCTTCCAGATTATCTTCCAGATTATCCGATGGCTAATCTTTCAGGAATCCTTCAATTTATACGTGGTTCAAAACTCCTGCATCTGAAGACGTTGCGATAGGGAATGATGTCTCTGGGGATATACTCGTACTCTTACTGCCTCCTACACGAGAAGCAAAGGGATACAAGGCGATGCATGCATACGGCAATCATATATGAGTACACGGAGCAGAAGCAGATATGTCGACATGTGACAGTGGAGTAGCGGCTACGTTTCTTCAATCTTGTCGCGCTAGTTCTAGTCACTGGAACATGAGGACAGTAAATCTGGAGTATGTGGGGTGGGTGGACGAAATTATCAGCGTAGACTACGGGAAATTTGAAATGGTGGTGTTGAATTGCACATGGGCACAAGCAAACAAGAGGGGAGCTTGGGCTACAATGAAATGTGACAAATATGGATTCACATTGTTGAGATTTGATCGGTGGAAATTACTGTCTATAGTGACTAAGAGTAGTTTTTGAAGTGCAGCAAATGGCTAATTCCACATTTCTAATTATTCTATATTGCCAAGGTATACGATTGGACTTGCCTTATAATTATCTTCAACGTCACTGATTGAAGCTAGAACATGCATGCGCACTACGTCAAATTAAAATTCAAGATGAATATCAAAGCTTATCTAAACCAATGATTGAGAAAAAATTCAGCATGGACGTGAAACGGGCACAACTTGAAAGAAAAAGCTGATAAAAAAGAAGGAAAGGTAGAGTAAACGAAAGTGGAAAGAATACTTGAGGGGAAGAATCGCTGTAGTCAAAATAAAACTATCATAGTCAAAAAGAGAAAAACAAAACATCAATGCAAAGTAAACAAATGACAAGTATTTGAACAAGGTGCAAAGAGAACTGCAGCGTTCGTAAACAGTGAGAAGGGTATCCGGAAAAAATATCCATGACATCCGAATTGATAAAATGATATAAAAATGTAAGAAGAAAAATAATTATGAAATTTAAAAATTTAAAAAAAAAAAAAAAACATCCTAGTTTGTTTTAAATAATTTTTTTTAAATAGAATATATAAAAGGTTAAAACCTTAAAGGAACAAAATATATTCGAAAGAAGAGTGTAAACTGAAGGAAGGAAAGTCAAATTGAAAGAATAAATTGAACATAAACAAAGGATAAAAATTTAAATTAAAACCATGAAGGCCCCACTCTAAATCCCACTTATAATTGGCTGCCCAAAACTATAGTCACATAACTACTAATTCTAGTGATATGGCTGCCCACGAAAAAAACAACCAAAAGAAAACGTTCCCTATAGAGTTTCCATTGAGGTTCCGTGAAAATATGACTAAAATCATAGTCATGTGATGACTGTAGACTGTTCTAGTCACCAAAATAGTTACTGATGATTGAATTCTAACCGATAGTCATATCTAGTCATATGGCCATAGTCATATTTCGTATGCTCTCCTAGTAGTGACTACAAATTTTTGAAGTCAAAGTAGAATTGAATTAATGATCTTCATACTTAAGTTGATATAATGCATTTTGTCCCAAGTACTTGAATATTTTAAAACTACATTTGATATTGTCATAGAAGGCTATGAGTCAGAAAACCTACCTATGTTTATAATCTGGTAATTTTAGGTTCTTTGGTCACAACAAATTTGGTAGATTGTAGCTTACTTTTTAAGGGATGAAATTAAGAGTTCAAATTGAGAACTTTATGTAAAAAAGAAAAAAAAGAAAAAAAAGAATGCTAGGGACATCATTTAGTTTGCCTTCCAAGTAACGGATAATCTTTCCAAGATTAGTTTCTTACTACTATTAACAACACATTTATCAACATATTTTAAGCGGTTTAAAAAATGAAAATGTATAAAGAAAATGGAAAAGTGTGCAATATATATGTTTGGATGAACTATTTGAATTTTATTTAATAAATTTTCATATGAAAAAAAAAATCATAGGTGAACAGCTGTACAAGAACGATTGAGAGATTGAAGACACTACCGGCGCTTGAATGCACGTACACTAGGCCTTATATACTTTTGGCAAAATCATGTTGTACTACACCTACAATAAAGTACTAAAAGTATCATATTAATAGATGATTGCTATTGATCAATATAACTTAGCACACACAGATCTTAAGTTTTTAAGGTGAAAAAGGATGGTCAGAATGTAAATTTACTTAACGTGGATAGTTCAAAGGTGTCCATTTGTTGATGTTGTATTTAGAGTACTCTTTGTACGACTTGGGGGATGCAAGCAAATATCATGCAAATAATGAAAAAGTGGCCTTTTTCAAATATAAATGGTAAGCTGTTCTAGATATGCCTTTAGGCTTTTAGAGTTAGATGCTAAATATTAAATGTGCCCATTTCCTTGTGCACATTTTTATTGCCGAAAAAAAAAAAACTAATTTAATAGATCTTTGACAAAAAAAAAATTGACATGAAAAATAGAATGGAATCTCATAATTAATCCCACTTTGTCTCATCTCTGCCTTAAAAAAATCAGAGTCTATGCTATCCATGGCATAATGAAATGTACTTTTCTAATATTTAAGTACTTGTGACAAAATGCATTATGTCCACTTTAAGTATGAAATAAACATGGAAGATCTTAATTTAAAACTACTTTGCCTTTATAAAATTGTTGTGAACAAGTCTACTGACCATCCTAACTAAACAATGAGCCTAAAAAAATTCAAATTGATTGAAATATTCATGTACAAAGTGACATTACTCTAAAAAAATGGCCAAGTTTTTTACTTGTAACCTCAAAAGTACATGGGTCTAGCATACTTACACCCGCTTAAAGACGACACGAGATCAAAAAGTTAGTTGAGAAACAAGGAACTAAAAGTAATCTAAAAACTAAAATACAAAATACTATGTTAAAATTTATACTCCTAGATTTCTATGGTGATAAAAGACATTGAGAATGGATAAAATATGAGGAAGTTATGTTCTTTTGAAATTTGGACATTATCTTTACTCAAAAACAACACTATTAATTTATCTCTGGAGTGGCACAATTTTTATTTTCTTTTAACTTTATGACAAAATGAACTATGCTACAGTCTAGAGCAAAGGTTATCGTCGGATGAAAAACAATTGATTTGAAGTTGAAAAACCTGCCTAATTTTTCTATGGATGAAATCGCAATTTTTATGAAATATAAAGAAAACTACAACCTAATTTTAGTTTTTTCTCACACTTTGCTAAATTACCTTCTAAATACCATGATCAACACTACTTCATAATAAGTGAGGAAAAAATGAACAAGAGACGGAAGCAAGGATGTGAGAGTTGAATTCTAACTTAAAATTTTCAAACAAAAAAGAAAAATGAACAAGAGGATAAAGGCAAGAAAATGAAGGTTTAATTTCAACTTAAACTTCATGTAAAAAATACAAATAAGGGGAAAACAAATAGTTTAAAAGCTTCAAATCCTCCCTTTAAATTTTAAATCAATAATTGGAGGCCTTATTCTTCTATACCAACTCTAATAAATTCATTTGTTTTATTTTACAACATTTGCTAATAAAAAATATTTTATTTTGCACTACTTCTAATAATTTTATATATTATTAGTAGTAGAGATTAATAATATCATCTGTCTACTCAAGACATTATTTTTCTTCAATAATTTCTTTTGTTTTATCTTACAATTTCAACTAATAAAAATTGTTTTATTTTACAACTAGTGTTACTAACTTTTGTTTTACTAGTTGCAGAGATTATTAATATCACTCATATATTTATGAAGGTATTTAGCTAATAAAGTCAAGCTCTTTTCACTCCTTCCACCAACGCCCTTCGTAATATGTCCAGTTGGTAATCAAATGTCAAAGGGGGTCAACTAGAGGTTCGTTTCTACCCTTTTATTATTGATGGATACTAATTTATGAAATATAATTCTTATTGAAAAATTTACTTCACTATTGGCTTGAGATGGCTCAAAGTAGCCTAGGGAGACCCTTCATAGTCCAAAATGGTATAATTTCGGTTTTACTTTAATGAAGTTTCAAGCTAAATTTACGCGGTTTAATGAAAAGTTATTGATCTCACCAATAGAATCTTTGGGGTTTAAATAGCTAGAATGGCATTTAGAAACATACAAATTGAGTTCTTAGATTGTCTTAGGCATGCCCATAAATTTGAACGTTTGGCAAAATGACAATAAGTTCTCCCTTCTTATGAATTTAAGTAGTACCCTAACTCCAATGCATTAAAAAGAAAATCAGGTCTTGGGAGGGCTGCTCTAGCAATGGTTCAACTGCATTGGAAAGACCCAATTTTTTTTCAAACCCGGCCCAAAAAGACGGGTGGGTGAATATTGCGGGAACAATGACATCAGCATTTTGTTGTACTGCTGTTGCGCACGAGAAATGCGTTCCCACCTTTTTCGCTAATATGTCGATTTGACGGCATTCAAGCACAAAGCCTTCTAGCATTTAGTGGGATCTTGATCTCGTTAGCATTGCAATCGATTCCTTTCAAAGAAATTAGGGTTTAGCCATCTCCTCCATTGACCGTAAAGAAGGCCGGCGAATAAGCAAAAGAGGCAGAAAGTCATGGAGATTCAAAGAGTCCAGCATTTTTGAGGTGTAGTACTATTCAATCGATGGAAGTGCATTTTTGAATTACTTTGTGGAACTACTATCTGTTTAGAAGGATCAAAAAGAAGCAGCACTGGCATGTGTAGAAGATCTTCCGCGCTGAAGCAACCTCGCAGCGTTGATGGTTTATCATTAAGCATGTTGGTTGCATTTCATTCCCGTGCATTCTCTAGCTGCACTCCGCGCCAGCATGACACTGAACAACCAACAATAGTCCTTTCCTCGCAGTACTACCGTGCATTGTATTTGTCAAGGTTTCCAGAAAATAATATTCTCCACAACTTCATCGACCTATGGACTCATTTTAGTGTGTTTCATTCACGTGCCGATCTTATCGATAACTTAATTGTTTGTTTTACTTGCGCTGAAATTTTTCCAACTTATACTTGTAACTACCATGGAAATTCATTCCCGCCTTTCGTGTTGATGGAAATCGGGAAAATTTGGCTGTTACAATGAAATTATTCCCGAATAAGCAAAATTTGCAAATTTGTAATGTAGGAATACTTAGATTTGTAACGGAGCTCTATCAAATTCTTCTCCCAAAGTCAGAAAATAGACTAAAGATTGATATAATAATAAATTGAGGTAAGATGTGCGAGATTGTAATCTTAAGTAGTAGCATCTCTGGAGCGGGATTCGCAGAGAACACATTTTTATAGGGCTAGCTATCGTGTTACATAAAGAAACATCAAGCAAAAAATACTTGAAAAATACTTGAGACATCTCTGTTTTAGGGTTTTAGTGCTAACAAGCGTATTGGTGGTATTTGGAGGATGACATAACTGGCTTTGATAGAAATATCCATTGGCAGTGAAAAAATCTGCACCATTGTGCAACAACAAGGGATCTTCACGAGTGGTTTCATCTTCTCCACATGGTTCCTTTTAATCTGTGTGCAAGAAGGTGCTATCATGAATGTTATTTTTATTGCTCATCAATTGTCATCTTCAAAAGCGTCTAATAATCTTGAATTGAATATTGATTTAAGATTATGTTAATGCATATTGATATGATTACTTGTTTTTAGTTTGCAAGTGGTCTAGTTTAAGTACTTTAGAAGATACGGTTTACTTGAATTCAACCTGGCAGCACAAGGTGTTAACAACATTTTCATTGTTCAGGTCTTATCCAAATAGCCACAACCCTGACCTTGGTTTTTGGTGATGCGTTGTAGGTTCATATGCTAGGGCCTGGCCGGCCGTTCAAAGTGGAAATTTTAAATGCTTGCGTTATTCTGCCTTCCTCAGAGATGGCTCAACTTGAAACAAAAATCAATAGTGTGGAAGAAGGTTGAGTGAGTGTGTCTTCTCATCTTTTAACTTTTAGTGCAAAACTTTCAAAGCACGTCAAGGCCTAGGGTTTATAATGCCATTAATAACTATTTGCTTCACTTTGTCACTTCTCGAATGTAATTAGAGTTGTCCTCTTAGCTAGAGCTGAACGGCTTGATTCTTCCACCTTCCCTTCGAATCAATTTTTCCTCAAACTCTAGATTCTTCTTTATGATGGTAGATTTTCATGACATCCCCTATCTTGTGATGAATAGATATGATCCTTCTAGTGCTATAGTTGGACCATTTATGGTTTGAAGCAACTTCTTCATGGTCTCTAATGAGCTCCTCTAATCGCTTTTGATATGTGATTACAACAATTGATTAAACTATGAAGGACGTTTGTTATCTGCTTTAGGATCACCATTCATTTATTGTGTTTGAGATGATGTACTAATATATATTGGTTGCTGTGATTATGTGTAGCTGAGGACAGGATTAGGTTTTATTTAGGGTTTTTGATGTAGAAATGGAGAGGATCTTGTGACGAGTCTTGTGCAATGTAGATCTCATTCTGTGATCACAATTTTTGGTTAAACAATCAAGAGGTCTATTATGTCTTACCTTACATTTTAGGCATGATCTATACCATTGCATCATTCTTGCAAGATTTGTTTGCATTGCACAATCACATTCAAAGCCTTGTGCAAGGTAATGAGCCGCTGTAAGTTCCATCTAAGTTATATAACATAATCCACTAGTTCTTAGTCTTCCCTCTTTGCATGTGTTTTTAGAACCTTTTTGAAGGCCATAATAGTCATACTAAGATCATGTTAGCTCCTCTTGTATAGTCATATCTTTGTTCAATTGTTAGATGTAAACAAAAACTTCTACGAGTATAGCTACTCTTTGGTGAATTATTGTTTCTTGATTATTCTATTGTGTAGTTACTTTTAGGACTAGTACGTTTTAAGGAAGGGTTTTGAAGAGGTTGGTGCTAATTCTTTTGTTTAGTTTCTTTTAGGCCGTATTGCATGATGGTAGCAGCAACTATAAAGTGACTACAATGTTGTGGTAATTATTTGTTAACATTACCACGTTTTGTGTGGGATGAGGTGCAAAGAGATTAAAGACAAACCCCATTACTTCTTCCTGTATTTTTGTACTCAAGTATTTTACCTCCTCCTTTTCATGTGTTGTAGTTGTTTGGAATATTAAATATCCAGGCACTGATAATTGCTTATGATATACTCTTAAATGTTTATGGTTTTAATAGATTCAAGTGTGGTTTCTTTGAATATAACTACATGTGTTGGCATCAATACTCTTGGATTGCTTTGAAAACTTGGTCGCTACAATAGTTTCGGAGGGTGAATAGTTTTGATTGTTTCCATCTTGAAACTTCAATCTGTTGCGGTATCTTGTTTTCTTACCATCTCTATATTGAATTGTTATCAGGCAGGCACTTACATCAAGAAGTTACTTCATAGAGATCTTGAGCACACGTACCCTGAGTAAGTGAATATCTGCTTTGTTTGTTAGATTCTTCAAATGCTTAGGTAAAAGACAGTAACGAAAAACATTAATTTCTTCGTATTTTTAGTTTTGTGAAAATTACATTGTTTTTGTTTCACTATTTTCTATTTTCTCTATTTATAATGAGTTGGTGTTTTTAGCGTTGCTGTATTGTGCAAGCCTTGGTATGCATGGAATGACAGTGAAACGAAAAGTTAAACTGGGTATTCTAGAGTATTCAACAATAATAATTATTATTTGTTTTCATCTTTTTGTTTAATTCATCCACCTTTCTTGAGTGAACTTTTGTTGTGAAATTTGGTCGTACGATGATATCATGGAATTACATCTGACCTAACAATTGATATTTAACTAATCATGGACTATCGAGTAGTCCAGAATTAGTTCAGCTTGCAGCTCATAAACCGGACATTGTGAATCCATGCAAAACAAACCCTAAAAATAAGAACATATAATGCACATTCAATATACCATTCACAATAGACCATTCAGAATACGAAGATAAACATTTGAGTAATAGAAAATTGGATTCCAATATAATATGAAATTACAAGCAAATTAACAATTCACTTTGCCAAAAGTAATTGAATGACTAAATGGCTGAAACTAATGGCCAAGCTTATTGCTCACACAATGTTGCAAAAACTAACTCAAAAGAAGAATATCAGCCGGTAGCGAACAACAATTCACAGTGGATGAAACAAAATAGTGAGATCACTATTGATGGCCATATCTAATAGCATGAGCAACTTTGTAACGAAGTTGGCCAGGATGACGTGAACACCTAATGTATTCACTGACTGACTCAAACATATGCATTGGATATATAAATGGTAGTAGATTGGTAGCAGCATTAGTTATAACGCCAAACTTGGATGATGAGCTCAGGTCCCCCTAAAATGGCAATGGAATGTAGCAAGTTGAATCAAGGGCTTTCCGAAGAGATAAAGGGTTCACATCAACAAAGAGAATCTGGTAGGGCTTGCAAACAGCCCTGGAATGACGCTTAGAATATAGAATCCGGAGGACCTTATAAGACTATGGATAATATTCTCTCTGCTAACAATACTCTCTACCAAGAACAAATGAAATCTTGCTAATGACATCCCTGGGGAGTAGGAAATTCAATAACGGAATCAAGTCTCCAGATTGCATTCTGGACCACAGCCCCACATGGAATCTTTAAAAAGAACATACCAAACAACTTCTTAAGACCATGACGCTTGACAACGTTCCGATGAGCATTCCATTTGTCATGCTGAACATTTGGATTGATGTAGCAAAGCAATCAAGCGACACAGAGGACAATTCATTTCTTTGTTGGATGAGGTTGAGCGATATCAACATCCATGTACAAGTCTTCATGAACATAGAAACAGAATATATAAAACATAGAAAGATAAAACCATATCGGTTGGCAGCCGATAAGACTAGAATAGAGTTGGAAGCAAACAACATGCAGCCAGATAATACAAGAAAAGAAAATGAACTCTGCTACCAAGACGAAGATGAGAATAGAGCAAAACATGTAACAGAGACATGGGAGGAAGATATAGGGTTGAAATAAAATGTGAAATAGTCATTCCACGTAAAGTGATAATACAAAAATATCAAAAATGAGTTCTCAAAATTGTACAATTTAGTTCAATAAGTATAAGCACTACACTACGAAGTATAGACAAATATACGCCTAGCCTATCAAATATATACATATATTTAAACTCTATAAGGTGTCAAATATCTTGTACAGCGTATCGGCCGGCAGCCGACATGCAGATGGACATCGACATCGAGGTTGCCGGGTGCCTTGACTTGAAAATCTCCATCGCTCAAAAACTGGATGGAGTGTAAAAAAAATCTGGACCGGAGGCTTGACTTGAATAATCTCCATGAAAAAAAAAATAGGATGGAGGATGCATACTCAATCATAGAGTAGCATAGGAGACAAGCTCCTTGTACGCTTTGTGCATTGGGTGATTGGGAAAGCAGGCGACGCTTCTCGATTTTGCGATTGGCTGCGCAAAACGCAAGAACTGTCATCCCAGACTGGTGCAACTTAAAAAAAAAGGGCTGAATAGTCTTAGTCAAAAATGGCTCTTCACCAGGCTTCAGATTCGTCTCCAAACGCATTGTACACCTATCACGATGAATGGCGTTGTATGTATTATTAAGAACATTCTCGTACGGGGTGTCATCCACAAGAAGGGTGTTGGCCTCATTGGCACCAAAGGTTTGCAGCTTGAGGCTCCGCTTAAGCAGCACAGACAGTGGCTTCAGCAAAATTGGCTTCTTGGGATTTTTAGGATCCCTAAATTTACTCTCCCTACAACAACTGTGGCTGAATGTCAGACAATCTTCAAGAAGGCGGGGGACGTGCTCATGAATAAATTTCATCCTAAGATGGAGGTTGTCCTCTTGCACGCACGACCAGAAGAGAATCACAAATTGAGCATCTATACAAAAATTCAGCAACTGCATCAGACCGGTCCTAGCTCGTTCCTCAGTCTTCTTCATTCGATGTATAGGCCCCGCTACAATTCTGGAGGGCTTATAATGAATCACCGTCCCATTAACGTCGAAAACAATAAAGTATTTGAGGAGGGCTACCTCAGGAGCACGAGCAATTGCAGGCGACATGGTCGTGTTGCCATCATCATCATCCAAAGCCTCGGAAGCATTGCTATCGGCGCTAAATCCATCACCGCCATCACTACTCCCGCAGTCCACCTGCTCCTCCTCTGAAGAGTCTGCCGGTAGAGTAAACATAATAAACATAAGACTTCATGGAGGGGAAAAAACATATATGTAAAAGAGCCAAAATTTTCATGATAATAATACAAAATCAAGGAGTGAAAAATGGTCAATTATGTATCGGCTGGCAGCCGACATAAGTATCTCTGTCGGCTGACGGCCGATACAATCTATGTAGAAGCCTGACCAAAGAGTACAATGGTCCTCGACACACCACCGAAGAGGATAGGATGAACTAAGCTAAAAATGCTACACCATCAACGCAGAAATAAATGAAAGGTACAAAAAAATAAGCGAGTGGCTTAGAGGAGGTCGTCTAAGACAAACCTCCAGATAGAGCAGGTTGACTAGGAGAGCCGGAGACCTCCAAAGGCGGAGATAGCTGCTCATTTGGCCTATCCAAGTTTGCTGCATTCGGTGGAAAGTCAGCATCCACACCCTCTGTCGCTGTCTTCATTTCCTTCAACGTGGCTTCCCCTTTACCCCGCCGCAACGAAAGAGGAGGAAGATTAATCAACAATGGAGCAAAGACGTGTCTCTCCAACGAAGGGGTTGGCCCTCCATGAGACTTTAGCAGATGCCGCGAGTCCAATCGGCTGGCCGCCGCCAGTCCAATCGGCTTGCAGCCGACACTCACGGAGCCCTCAGTGAAATCGAGAGTCTTCTTGAGCGCCCAACTCCCCTGCCATTCGATCTCCTCATAGGGTGGAGCGTCTTGAAGATTCACTTGCATCGACCTACCATCATCTCCCACATGCGGGTGAGATCAAGGCCTCGTCTTCTTTTTCAAAGGAGGCTCACTATCCTGCATCTCCATCTCGTCGTCGGTGATACGTATGTCCCTGCCCGGTGTTTTAGGGAGGCCACACGACTATGCCTACCCGGGAGAGTCCTCCTCATGAAGCTCCGTGACATTGACGTCTGGCTGTCGGCCGCCGACCAACATCGGGCCTGAAGATGGATCGACCGGAGCAGCAGCTAGGGGAGCACGGAAGCCAAGGATTGGCGCACTGGGTCACGGGATAAACGCAAGACACGGAACAAGGTCCGAGTTCATTCCTTCCACCCTGTTCTTCGCCAGCGCCACATCCGTGTCGTTCCGCTCAAACTCCAGAACGGGACGACCGGTCCGCTGCATAAGCCAACAACAACATTGGGAAAGTGTCGGCCGGCAGCCGATACGAGACGGAAAAGCAGATAAATCAAAACATAAAGCAAGAGTTGAGTAGGAGTATATAGCGTACCAAAGCGATTTCAGTGACGTTGCCTCCGCCCTAGATGTTCACAAGAGTGGACGTCTTTGCAGAGAGGGAGGGCTTCAGAGACTACTCCAGGAGCCTGAGGTTCACTCCACATAAGCCGTCGTTTTAGCCGATCTAGCCCTCTAGGGTTATGAAGGTCCAGTCCAGGGGTTTTGGGATGCCCATAAAATTTTTAAACCCACTAAAAAGGTCTTTTTGCAGATCAGGCGTTGGATAGAAGAGCGACAGTGTTACGTGGGCCTCTGCGTCTAAGTCTGACTTCTTGAACCTCCCACAGACAGAAAGAAGGTAGTGGACGGTGTGCACTGCTCAGGAGCTATCTTTCAAGTGCGATACAACGGTTATGACATGCTACACATCCGTATTCCCAATGAAAAGCATGGGTTGTCGAATTGCACGGGGCTTCTCCGTTTCCTCATCGTCATCCTGGATGAAATCCTCCCCACCATCATCGCCCTCTTTCATATGCTCAGCAGCCCGTGCGATCCAAGTGACGGTGGTCCTGCTCATAAGGAGTGGGCCACCTGAAGTCGAATACGCAAAGAGCACGAACATCTTGGCTTTGCCTGCAATAAGTACAGGGGTATCTGCATTTGAAAGCAATGCGTTACAGACGTAGTTAATGCTTTCCGCATGCATGCAGTCATACACAGCAGTCTCATACGCCCGCCTTTTGCATTCGACTGGCGTCTTCGTGTATTTCTCCTGCGCGTTGTAGAACACCATTGGAGCCTACCCATTTGGAGATTTATATGTCGATGGATTTATACGATGACCCCGACCAGCTAGCCATTTCTCTCCCTCCGTGAAGTTCGTCATCTCAGTCTAGATGTTGCGCACAATCATGGAGGCGAATCCCTCCTTAGCCTTAAGCTGAACCCACGCCTCGTCGGGGTAGGGAACCCAATCTGCATCCTTGCAAGGCACGGAGTATCCCTTGAATTTGCTCATGAGCTCGTTGATGATGAGTCCATGGAGCTTCTTGTCCTTTTACAATTCTGGCAGCGTCACCCTTTGCCGAGTCTTCGCATTATGCTTGATGCAGACACGTTTCGCCGTAATCTCCTTTGCAAGCTCCTGGAGATTAGAGTCCCACACACCAAGTGTTGGAACGAGATCTGTATTCGTGATCAGGGTCCTTGGAAGTCGTGGAACCAAACCACGCTCGCTACCATCCTCTCCAATCAATTTCTCGACCTCCCATGCCTCAAACACCTCCAACGAGGCCTGCCATGTCGTGTCGCTGCTAAAGACCAAAGGAAGCTTACTGGAGACATTCTCTTCCACAAAGTGTGCGAGCACTGCTTGCTTGGCTGCCTGAAAGAAGAAATGACAACATAGTTAGCACACTACACATTTGAAGGGGCGAATCCGTATCGGCTGCCAATCGACACCGGAGGCACCATTTCTAATGAGCATGTATCGGCTTGCAACCGACATGTATGAAACAAGATATTTAAAGCACACAAGGGCTGGGGATGTTCATACCTTAAATTCAGCTATGGACTTCCGATTCCCTTTGTGTGGCTCAGGACGCCCGGCTCGGATGCATGCTACACGGCCCAGCTTAGCGCACGAGCGGAAGGTCTCCTTTGCCACTCTCTCTGCAATATTGAGGTTGAGAGCGTTGGAGACGCGGATGAGCTCCTCTTGATTGCGACTAAACACTGGAATGACTTCCAACTCCAGCAAGTCCTTCCAAGCCTCCGATCCAATGGGGAGCTCTTAGGCAAGCTTGCGGCAAGCTGTAATGGTGTGTTGGCCCCTTATAGTGTACCAATGGACGGGAAATGCTATTACGTGAGCAGTGAGCAATGAGCAGAAAATTTTCAAAAAATTTCGAGCTGTTGGATTTTAAAGGACCTCTTATTACCGCGGTTTTAAGTGTAATTAGTGAGTATTTATGATATATTGTTTAATGAAAAGCACCTATAGCCGTGGAATTTACTGTGTATTTTTAGAGTTATTAGTGGAATTTATTAGCTTCAAACAACAATAGCTTGTTCCTGAATCTAACAGAAATGCATTCAAATTCGTTATAGAATCAATAGAATTGATGTGGACATAAATAAATACTCAAACCGTACAATCAAAGTGAATCTATATCAGATTCGATAGCACTCACATCAACATATGCCAACACACGTGGATCATAATGTCGATGCGGTGTAGAATAGCATAAAGAACCACTAGGGCTAGGACTAGCATTGGCAAATACTGTTGCCAATGCTTCGGCGTATACTTGAAGTCCTTGAGGGGAACTATCAGGGCTGACCAAACTCTGCAAGGACTTTCTAACGTTAAAACGGCGCCATTTTAGTGGTCCAGTCTTTGTCAAACTGCAAACAAGAGAAGTGTTAAAGTATTAGAAAACGTATTCAGATGAAGATGTACTAACTAGTATTTGCAAGGTGCATTAAATAACCAATGAAACTTACTCACATGGACACTCAAGGGGCTCGTCAGGAATGGTCTCATCATCGGAATCAGGAAGGTTGAAGTGAGCGGTGTCAGGTGGCGCTGCACAGGTCTGAGTAGAAACGAGGGGCTTCAAGACCTCAGCAAATAGCTTTGAGTTGCTTTCAAGAGCGACAATGTGACGGTTGCAAGCCCGTGCTGCACGGATAGCCACACCTGCTTACAGAGTAGAAAAGGTTTATTAGAAACAAAGTGTTTAGAGTCACATTATATTAATTCTGGAATTCAATGAAGGAGAATAAAATTTCCTGTGGATGCCGTTAGTTCTGCTACAATACCGATCTCTGGAGTTAGTCCATACACAAAAGAACGTCATCACACGCTAGGTCGACCTGCGGAATAGACGGGTCTTTTACAATAACTAGAGGTAGGGACCTTGCCGCAGTAGAGGGAACATCACGGGCAAGAAGAACCGCCTTGAACTTCAAAGTCTATAAAAAAAAATGAATATTAATACATAGAAGGTCATAATACAAAACATGTCCTAGAAATTAATTTTGAAGAAAGTTTAAAAAGTTAGAGGAGCTCACATTTTTAGATGGATGGAGCGGGTTCGCTAGATTGAGGTAGTTGATGATAGTCCACTCATCAACTACTTTCATCTTATAGTTTTTAAAATAGGACATTACTTCTTTTTTGACAATGGGACTGTCGGGGTAAGAAAGGAGAAATGCACCATCGTCATGGAGATATGCATACGCAAATCCCATGGTCACCTTCATAAAACCCTCAAGACTCTCATTCCAATTAGGAACCTGCGATGGAGGGTCTGAAAAACCGGGGACCCTCAATCCATCTGGATACTCTGCAATAAGTAGATTAACCCCCGGTTTCTCTACAACCTTACCGTCAAAGAATAGCTATCTAGAGGCACCAACCTGTGTCACAATGAAGAAACATAGAGAATTAAATATTGAGACTACAATCCACAAACTAATACCAATTGGCAAACAATGAACCAAAAGAAAATGTAGTGTTCACATTCTTCATTAACTCCACGATCTCATTATAACATAAAGAATTGAATATTGAGACTAAAATACACAAACTAATAACAATTGACAAAGAGTAGAACAAAAAAATATAGACCCTCACCCTCTTCGCCGCAGTATCCACTACTGCCACAACTGGGGTCTCCACCGATGGAGGTCGACTCTGCGCTGGTGGTGGTGGTGCTGTATTGGACACAGTGGAAGTAGATGGAACTGCAACCGCTGGTGCAGAGGTCTCAACAGCATCAGCCTTCCATTTTGAACCAGGCTTGGTCGTCATGGTTGCCTTCTGAGTCAAACAACTTCCTTCTCAAGCGTAGCTGTGTCCTTCTGTGAACCTGTTCCAATAAGACTATGCTCGAGAGAGTCTCGCAGAGCAATGTCAAATGAAGGAGGCTTGGTAACTGGGCAATCTAAGTACTTCCTACAACAATTCCAGTGAACACTATCCCACTGCTTCATGATCCCTTCTGTGAGCATGAACTCATCACTTTCCTGATCAAGATAGTTGACAAAGGATGGAGGGGATCTAGACATGGCCTTTGCCGGAAACAAAATATACTTGAAATATCGGTACAAGACACGGTGCAATGCAAGTTTGAACAAATATTGCTTATCTAGTTAAAAGTTCTTGTGGATGCCTTTATCAACAGCAAATTCTCTGAAGAATGCAGTGTCCCACAATGAAATTTGCATTTGCTCAATGTAATCAAAGATGGTGGGTGTTGGGTCACTACCGTCTGGGTGGTTATTGATGGTGACCTTTTGATCTCGAAAAATGTACTCGAAAATGATCCCAGCTTCCACGGTCAACTGCAGAAAATTCAACATTTGAGAAAGATGTTATGAAATGATAACAATGTGATGTAATGTAACAAAGAATGCAATGTAAAATTGTAGGAGCACTCATAAAAAACTTAGAGAACTTGGTAGAGAAAACTTTGAATGTACCTGGGACCACCTAGTAGCCTTGTGAAGCCGGATCAAGAAGGTGTCATCACTAAAGCGAGGTTTCGGAAATTTGAGTTGCACTCGGAGATTTGCAGGTTGATTCCATCATTCAAGCCAAAGAACCTTCATTAAAGGATTCATAGCGCTGGTGCCAAGCATCCAAAGCTTCTCAAGCTTCAACTCTGGTTCTTCATCATGAGATTCATAGTGAAATTTCACTTCCTCAAGAAAAGGTGTGGTGTTGTTGGGATCAGCAACAGGGAGCATCTTCTTCAACTCACCCTTGTAATGAACCTTGGTTTTCTTCACAACCCTGTGCACCAGTTCCTCAAGTCTCTTAGCAGTCTAATCTTATGGATTAGGATATCTCTCATAAAATCTCCTCTGAGCAACGGCGGTTGCTTCTCCAATCTCTTGCTGCAATAGGAAGACAAAGTAGTTAAATAGACATTGTGAAAGAACTAATTACCCACATTATACACCAAATTCAGCAGTTAAGGGATTATTATACCTGATTGAGAAGACCACTGAGAGAGTCAATGGTCAATGAATACCACGTTTGGGTCTTGGCACCCTTCTGCTTAATATCAGAGAGTCGAAGGTCCTCAGGTGGTACCAATGATTGAAAATATGAGAGAGGTTGGGCACCAATGGTTCGAACTCGATAGAGTCTATAGACAAGGCTAGAAGTCACATGAGACTTTTCATTTCTCCTGTTAAATCAAATACATTTGAATTCGTGTAGTTATAAAATGATACACAAAAAATGCATGAAATCAAAGTTTAGAAGTAAAAGAAATCGTACCAATTGACTTCGTGTAGAGCAGTGAGCATCGTGGGTATATCTCCTTTCACCTCCAGGATGATGCTATCAACTGAGTAATGCCATTCTAGATCATTTGGATGGTCCCAATTTATGATTGGCATCCAAGCCTAGACTCTATGGTTACCGTCCCAGACATGGAACATTTTCCCACAGAACACATTGAGGATGGGATCTGCAGCAAGCTTGGATTCGAACTCATCGTTGACACTAACCCAATGGTGACTCCAAGTTGATTTAATTTCTGGAGTGACATTTTTGGTCTTACCATCGTTGTCCTCAGAGGCCACATAGAATACACCGTTACCTTCCATGTATCCATTTTTGATAAAATGGGATGATAGCTTCATGACATTGTTTTTGAGAAAAGGTCTCACAACAGGAAGGCATACCATTCTACAGAGTGGAATCAATAAGCGGGACTTGTGACGAGGTTGGAACCGAAGCCTTTCAATTTGAGATCGTGTGTTAGGGGTCGCACTCAGCAGAATGGAGGTGAGCTGGGATTGAATGTCTCACTTAGTCAATCGCCCTCCTTGCGTACGTTCGCCAAGGTCAACTAGATCACCAAGGTCAGCGGAATCACCTTCACAATAGTCACGTCCCAAAATTTAGTATTTCAAAGGTAAATTAAAAACATGCAATGTGATTCATCATAATGATAGATTAGCACCTTCAAGGTCTTCTTCTTCATTTTCTTGTATTTTACCCATTTGTATCCAATTGAGATTGATGTATAGTCACACCGGAACGATGTTAGCATTTGAGCACTGACTACATATTAACTCAATACCACGTGTAATCTATAGTGCACGATATCCACATTGAATCAATACCACGTGTGATCTATAGTACACAAAATCCCCTTTGAATCAATACAACGTGTGAACTATAGTACACGAAATCCCCAATTATTCCATACCACGTGTGATCTTTCTTACACGAAATCCCCATTTATTTAATACCACGTGTAACCTTTCTTACACAAAATCCCCAGTGAATCAATACCACGTGTGATCCTCAATACACAAAATCCCCATTGAACCACCATGGACAGATGAGCATGACACATTGCACTTACATTATAAAACCGCATGGGTCTATAATTAATCGGAATTAAGACCATAGAGTGTACATACAGTATTGAGAGCACTGATTGTACTCAAAACTTCCTCACAAGAGAAACAAAATCATTGAATCTTAACACTTGGTTGAAAGTTGTAACCACTACCCATTGAGTTCTAAACACTAAACCCTTAGCTCTGAGACTAATCAAAGTTCTGGTCGCCAACTTCATTGAGATCAAAATAACTCCATGGTTCAATATAAGTTGGGCTTTGAGGATATTGTAGTTTTCAAATTAAGTTACTTAGATTCCCTGCAGAAGACATGAGTGAAGAAACACAAAATTATTACATGACAAAAAAACATTTTTACATTATCAAAAAACAAATGACCTCACACAAAGGCATGGACGCTACTGTTTTAAAAAACAAATTGACGTCCACATGGGCTGGCCGGCACCGGCTGGTCCTAGACGCTGGCTTTCACTAGAGTTTAAAAAAACTAATGTGTCCTCTCAGGGGTAGGCCGGCACCGGTGTTTAAAAAAATCTGGTGTTTAAAAAAAACAATGTGACCTAAGCTAAGGCATGAACACTTGTGTATTTTTAAAAAAAAAAATGATCTCCGGAGGTAAGCCGGCACCGGCTGGGGCGAGCCCTGCCTTCTACTACTGATTATCAAAATACATGTGACCTCAGCTAAGGTTGGACACTAGTGTTTTTTTTTTTAAATTGACCTCTATAGGGGTTTAGGGCTTAAGGCTGGGGCTAGCCCTGCCTTCCACTGGTGTTTAAAAAAAATTAGACCTCACGCTAACTCATGAACACTAGTGTTTAAAGAAATAAAATTTGACCTCCACAGGGGTTTAGGGCTTGAGGCTGGGGCTAGCCCTGCCTTCCACTGGTCATTATCAAACAAAAATTGACCTTAGCTAAGGCATGAAGACTAGTGTTAATAAAAAAACATTTGACCTCTCAGGGGTAGGCCGGCACCGGGTCGGGGTAATCCACAGGGTAAGCCGACACCGGCGGGGGCAAACCCTGCCTTCAAGTGCTGATTATCAAATACATGTGACCTCCACTAAGACTGGACACTAGTGTTTTGAAAAAATAAAAGTTGACCTCCAGAGGTAGGCCGGTACCGGCTAAGGCATCCCCCTGGCTTCCACTAATCATTATCGAAAAGAATGTAGCTTCAGCGTAGGCATGAACACTAGTGTTTCTTTTGAAAATTATTTGACCTCCAAGGGTAGGTCGGCACCGGCTGGGGCATCCCCTTCGCTTCCACTACTGATTATCAAAATACATGTGACCTCAGCTTAAGCATTAACACTAGTGTTTTTAAATAAACAAATTGACCTCTAGGGGTAGGCCGGCACCGGCTGGGGTTAGCCTGGCTTCCACTGGTGTTCATCAAAATACATGTGACCTCAGCTAAGGCTAGACACTAGTGTTTTTTTTTAAAAAAAATTGACCTCTAGGGGTAGGCCGGTACCGGCTCGGCTTCGGCTGGCTTCCACAACTGATTATCCAAAAGAATGTGACCTCAACTTAGGCATGAACACTAGTTTTTTTTTAAAAACATTGACCTCCAGGGGTAGGCCGGCACCGACTGGGGCATCTTCCAGGCTTCCACTATTGATTATCAAAATACATGTGACCTCAGCTAAGGCTAGACACTAGTGTTTTTTTTTTTTTAAATTGACCTCCAGGGGTAGGCCAGTACCAGCTCGGGCATCCCCCTGGCTTCGACTACTGATTATCAAAATACATGTGACCTCAGCTTAGGCATGAACACTAGTGTTTTTAAAATAAAAAAATTGACCCCTAGGGATAGGCCGGCACCGGCTAGAGTTAGCCTGGCTTCCACTGGTGTTCACCAAAATACATGTGGCCTCAGCTAAGGTTGGACACTAGTGTTTTTTTTTTTTTTAAATTGACCTCGAAGGGTAGGCCGGTACCGGCTGGGGCATCCTCTGGCTTCTTCTACTGATTATCAAAAAGAATGTGACCTCAGCTTAGACATGAACACTAGTGTCTTTTAAAAATAAAATTGACTTCCAGGGGTAAGCCGGCACCGGCTAGGATTAGCCAGGCTTCCACTGGTGTTCATCAAAATACATGTGACCTTAGCTAAGGCTGGACACTAGTGTTTTTTCTTAAAAAAAATTGACCTCCAAGGGTAGGCCGGCACCGGCTGGTTCATCTCCCTGGCATCCACTACAGATTATCAAAATACACGTGACCTCAGCTTAGGCATGAACACTAGCGTTTTAGAAAAGAAAAATTAAACTCCAGGGTAGGCCGGCACCGGCAGGGGTTAGCCTGGCTTCCACTGGTGTTCATCAAAATACATGTGACCTCAGCTAAGGCTGGACACTAGTGTTTTTTTTAAGAAAAAATTGACCTCCAGGGGTAGGCCGGCACCGGCTGGGCATCCCCCTGGCTTCCACTACTGATTATCAAAATACATGTGACCTCAGCTTAGGCATGAACACTAGTGTTTTTAAAAAAAAAAATTGACCTCCGGAGGTAGGCCGGCACCGGCTGGGGTTAGCCTGGCTTCCACTGGTGTTCATCAAAATACATGTGACCTTAGCTTAGACATGAGCACTAGTGTTTTTAAAAAAAAAAAATTGACCTCCACGGGTATGCCGGTACTGCCTGGGTTAGTCTCGCTTCCACAACTGATTATCAAAAAGAATGTGACCTCAGCTTAGGCATGAACACTAGTTTTTTTTTTTTTTAAAATTGACCTCCGGATGTAGGCCGGCACCGGCTGGGGTTAGCCTAGCTTCCAGTGGAGTTCATCAAAATACATTTGACCTTAGCTAAGCCTGGACACTAGTGTTTCTTATAAATAAAAAATTTACCTCCAGAAATAGGCCAGCACCGGCTGGTGCATCCCCTTGGCGTCCACTACTGATTATCAAAATACATGTGACCTCAGCTTAGGCATGAATTCTAGTGTTCTTTAAAAAAAAATTGACCTCCGGAGGTAGGCCGGCACCGGCTAGGGTTAGCCTGGCTTCCACTGGTGTTCATCAAAATACATTTGACCTCAGCTAAGGCTGGACACTAGTGTTTTTAAAAAAAATAATTTGACCTCGAGGGGTAGGTTGGTACCGGCTCGGGTTAGGCTGACTTCCACAACTGATTATCAAAGAGAATGTGACCTCAGTTTAGGCATGAACACTAGTTTGTTTTAAAAAAACAATTGACCTCCAGGGGTAGGCCGGTACCGGCAGGGGCATCCCCATGGCTTCCACTACTGATTATCAAAAAGAATTTGACCTCAACTTAGGCATGAACACTAGTTGTTTTCTAAAAAGAAATTTTACCTCCGGAGGTAGGCCGGCACCGGCTGGGGTTAGCCTAGCTTCCATTGGTGTTCATCAAAATAAATGTGAACTCAACTAAAGCTAGACACTAGTGTTTTTTAAAAAAAAAATTGACCTCCAGGGGTAGGCCGGCACCAGCGGGGGCATCCCCCTAGCTTCCACAACTGATTATCCAAATATATGTGACCTCAGCTAAGGCTGGACACTAGTGTTTTTTTTTTTTTAAATTTGACCTCCAAGGGTAGGCCGGTACCGGCTGGGGCATCCCCTAGCTTCCACTACTGATTATCAAAAAGAATTTGACCTCAGTTTAGGCATGAACACTAGTTTTTTACTAGTGTTCATCAAAATACATGTGACCTGAGCTAAGGCCTGAACACTATTGTTTGTTAAAAACAATTAGACCTCCACAGGGGCTAGCCGGCACCGGCTGGGGCTTGCCCTGCCTTCAACTGCTGATCATCAAATACAATGTGTCCTCTGCTAAGGTAGGACACTAGTGTTTTGAAAAAATTAAATTGACCTCCACAGGGGTAGCGGGTACCGGCTTGGGCTAGCCTGGCTTCCACTGGTGTGAAAAAAAACGCAGTAGTTTTACAAAAAAACATTTGGACATCGAGCGATGGCATAGACACTAGAAATACCTTG
This sequence comes from Pohlia nutans, assembly GCA_022496805.1. Taxonomy (NCBI): domain Eukaryota; kingdom Viridiplantae; phylum Streptophyta; class Bryopsida; order Bryales; family Mniaceae; genus Pohlia; species Pohlia nutans. The sequence goes on along the minus strand of CM040106.1, from coordinate 1,337,777 downwards.
TTTTGACGACTAGGTAGCGTTGGCCATGGCCTCTGATTCGAACGTGGCCCCCGTCTCATCTTCTACGCTGCTTGGAGCCTCCATTACTTGTCCTTTTGCGTTACCTTCACTCTCTTGATCATCGCTGCGTGCCATCTGAGACTTCCAAGATGTCAATAATGAAACACTGCCGCCATTAAAGAAATATTTCTTCTAACAACACAAGTAGATGCTAGCATTCAGATGGAGACCGTAAACACAAAACCAATGGTGATAGAGGCAAGGACAAGGTGAAGAGCAATAAGCAAACCCTGTAAAGAGAGCAAGGAGCAAACCCCTGTAGAGCGAGGAGCAAACTCTGTCAAGAGAGCGAGGAAATCTTGTCAAGAGAGGTTGCCTCCGACAGGTCCGAATGCGAGGAGCGGGGGTAATCGAGCGAGCAGAAGATGAAGACAAGGGCCACTAGCTAAACCCTGACCAGTACCAAGCTAGCTGCGGTGCCGGAACCCAGAGACCACCAGTCGAGAGCAGAGCGAAGCCACTAGCCAAAACTGGTAGACACAACTTGGCTCGAATTGACTAGAAATGAATTGAGAACAAAGGCGTAGTCCAAAAAGGGCCAGGGGCCCACCTGACGAGGGCAAGCTCAGGGGCATGGGCCAGAATATATAGAATGATGCAAACAATGCCATGATGCAAAACACGAAGATGCAAGTAAGGCCCTGGGCTAAATTATTAATACTGGAGTAAGGCCTATGTGCCCTTCAAATGACACATCACAAACTAAGAACAATTGTTTTTAGTTTGTTTAGACTCCTCACATCAAACGCATCAATGGTTACATCGACATCATGCGTCTCTTTGTTGGAATCACTTCCCTCCTCACAAATCTCTGGTTTTTTGCTCTGCTTGGGCGTCTGATAGTCTGTCTCTTGAATTGACTCCAACACGCGCTCAGAGACAATGTTGCCATAATCCAAAACTCTTTGAGTGTCCACCTCGGCAGGTTCTTGAGTACTTTTACTCCTGGTCCGCATCCTGCTTCGCTTCAATTCCTTTCTACTACTAAGCCTGAGACTACTCTTTTGTCTTCTCTTCTGGGCTCCTCGAGGCATATTGAAGAACTCCCATCAATCAAGTAGTTAACAGCTTTGAACCTACACTAGCAATTAATGACTTCTATTTCGAATGATTTCTTTTGATAGAATGCAGCTGACAAACAGCTTGGCGGCCGTCACACCAGTCTGACAACGAGAATTCAAATCAATCAGCGGCCAATTATGAGGTCAACATCATTCTTGCTTTAGGAGAGTCTAATCTTGAAACCTTCCAAGACCACTCTTTCCCCGTCGACTTGTCAACACATGTACCTCCAGCTTTCCCTGCTGAAGTTTCTAAGCGACGTCATGGGAAGAATGTCCGCCGCAACAAGAAGAGCCCATCCATCAGGCAAGCCAACAACTGTGCCAGCGCTGTAGAATTCAAGGGTTGCATAAGGATGGTGGACATGGTTCCAGTCCTTGCCCTGGGTTGCATCGTCACGTTGGCTTCGGGCACGCCTCCGACAACTCAGCAGTACCTTCTTACAATTTCCCAGTTTCTAGACTGCTCCTGCCCTTATTTCAAGGAGATGGTAACTAAGGCAAAGACAGGACGCAACCAATGGTCTCACTGCAAACATCTCTATTTTGTCTTCACGAGCGTTTGTGGGTTTGATGCTGATGTAGATGCCTTCATACATGCATCCATTCTTAGCTTCAACAAAGTTAAGCTAGTTCTTGAGAGTGGATTGTTAACTCATTTAACATCCTAGGATACTTCAATCTTGTTGGTTCCATTGTTGACATGTTCACTCTCCAAATCAATGAAATTGTAGTAAGACTAAAAGGGCTACTACTGCAGTTTTGAAAATCGTGCTATATTCTCTAAAAAACCCTAAACCCTAAACTATGGTATTTTTTCTATCTTGTACCTAAACCGGTTTAAACACAAAACTTGCTATGCATTTCAAATAATTATGCCCAAACGTACTGATTGGCCCCTAATAAGACGCTGAAATAACATTCTCTTTTTACCTAAAACCGCGGATTTGGGTCTAATTACCACGGTTATAGAGATAGAGTGTGCCTTTAATGTGCCTTTATCCTTGAACCACTGACCCTAAACCACGGTTATAGGTACCAAATATTCCACGGTCATAGGTCACAAAATTTACTAAAAATAACCAAATATTCGAATAATTGCTAATTATAGTGTCGTTGACCACAGTTGACCTGAAATTCTTGCTCGTAATCCCACATTTCTCCGCTCACTGGTCACTGCTCCCCGCTCCCTGGTCACTGCTCCCCGCTCCCCGCGTGCATACTATCCTCGTTTACTAATGGACGTCAAGCGAATTCAACCAATCAACTTCAACTCCGTCAACCACCACCTTGGATCCTTTAGCCGGCATACTGTCCATAACAATATCAATTCCATTCTCCTTCGTCGTGGGCCTTTTGTTGAAGGGAACAACATGGATCTCCGGCTTCTTCCTGATAGATCCATATTCCTTGTATATTTGTTTGACTAGATAACAATGGCAAGCATAGTTAGATTCATACCACCTGCAAGTGCTTGCAAACATGTCGGCTGGCAGTCAATACCAAAACGGCCAATCAAGCATAAGAAGAATGAATAAAACACAAACCTGCGACAAGCGATTCTTTGCAATCCTGGAGTACTTGAGTGTGTCGAGAGCGATGTGGAGCCCGTCAGAAGGGATGACACTAGGAAGGCGATGCTTCTTGTAAGGAAACAAACGGGACATCCCATCATTGAGTGCCTTTTAGATGGCCTCCACCTCGTCGTTCTTCATCTTTGTGGACAGCTTGTTGGCCCGCGCCAATGCGTCATCCAAAGAGAAGAGAAGCGGTTTACTCTTCTCTTTCGCTTTACTCTTGCGCTTCTTGCTACTCCCTTTGCCTGTGGCAGGGACTGCCGCAGGAGCTGATGAAGGTGCGGGTGCAGCTGCTGCAGCAGTAGCCTTCTTCTTCTTTGAGGCTTTGATCTTTATCCACCCGGCGGGAATCTCCAAACCCTTCCTTTTGTTCAATACATTCTCAGCCATACGATTCTGGTTGAGCTCCTCCTAGCAGTTGAAGAAGTCGTCGAGGTTCACTGGGGTATTCCCGTCGCCAGAAAGCATCATGCCCCTCTTCTCTGCTTCTTCCTCGCACACAGCCTATGTGCATTTACTCCACAAAAGCGATACTGCGACGTAGTCCTCCTGACCATCGACGATATTGATTGGCATCAAGCAAATCATGACGTCCACATAGCTGCATTCGCCAGTATTCGCCATGACTGAGCCATATCCCGGAATCATCCGGCCTTTTACTTTGGTGGAGCAGACAATCTCAACACGCTTGTCTGGTTCAGCTCGCCAGCAGAGGCCCCACTCTTAGATAGCCTGATTACCCCACCATACAACTCAAGGCCTGATGTTCCCGGGGCAAACCGGTGTGCTCGCAAGCGGGTCACCAAGCATTTTGTTCAGCACAGGAGGTTCTCTGCAAATCAAAAGCACAATATTAATCTATACTCTTTGAAGCAATTTTATCGGCTGCAAAACGATAAGAGACAAACATCGACATGCATTGCGACATTCGGATTATTTTAACATTATTTAGTTACGACTGCCCCTCCAGTTCTAAATATCTCTGGAGCTGGACCAGTGAGTGTATATCGGCTGCCAGCTGATAACAATTTAACCGCATGCACTATCAAGGACATGGTAGTAGCAAAATATCAGCTGGCAGACGACATCCATCACATTTATCGACAGCCATCCAATGCAACAATGTACATTGCGACAGCAAAAATTAAGGTCTTACCTGAGAGTGGAATCGCTAGACAACATCTTGTATCGGCTGGTCACAACTTGCGTGTCGGTTGATCACAACTTGCGTTGGAAACAGCGCGCGATCTTGTCGGCTGCCGTCTGATAGCTCTCGGCTGCACAATCACAAGTATCGCCTGCACGGGAAGCGCTATTGGTTGATGAAAAGCGTGGTGAGGGAGAGAGAGAGAGAGAGAGCAGGGAGCGCAATTGCAAAAAAACTATCGGCTGGCAGCAGTGAGGGAGAGAGGGAGACCAAGGAGACTAGAGAGAGGAGAGAGCCAAGAAAAAAAACTCAAGAATGAGGGAAGGTGAAGGAGGATGAGAGAGTAACCCCCCTGCCTCTCTCCCGCCACTCAAGTGATTTTGCAATCACTTCAAATAGCCGCCAAAACGTCACATGTCACATCCATCCATCCATCCATTCTTGGCCTACTGTATGCCTAGCTAGTCTACTTCATCCATGCTCAACAATTCCATCCACCCAAAAATGCACGCGCGTCACACTCAATTGCATTTCAAGAAGTTGCATGCAATTCAAAATTTTCCTGAAGTGGCGCCAACTTGGTATAGGGAAGCTCTTCTCTCCCTCATTCACTCTCGCAATCTTGTTTTGGGCTTCTGTACTGTGGGCAAGAGGCTCCATTTTTGCTCAAATTTTTTTGTGTTCGGTGTTTGATTTGCTTTGGTTAATGCCGTAGCTCTGTATTTGTATTCTCTGTGCTTGAACTGATCGCAACATCTCAATTAATTTGTAGGTTTTTTCATTCTGGTTTACCTCAAAAACACTCTCCTAATCGTTGAACCCAATCCGGATTCCGGTCTCGCAATAATTAGGTCATTCCTCTATTCAATATCGGAGGCGAGCCTATACCCCTATTACCAGCATCCGATACGCCGATATCTAACATCTGATACTTTAAGCAGATTTCAAATCAATTCTATTCCTGGGATACGTCAACCCGGAGGCGTTTCTAAGGTCTTTATTCAGTATCTTCACTATCATATCATCTCAATTATCGGCTGCCAAACAACACTTTGCGTGGATTTCTCAACTTGTACATCACAAACTTGAGAAGGTATGTTTTTGCAATGTTCTTCGTATGTTGTTGAGATGAACATGGGTGATAACGTTCAACGTACGATAATATCATGTTTACCAAAAGGAATAAATACACATGTTTTTGATACCATTATTTCAAATTGAATACAACATGTTAGTTATATGAAAAGCGCTCATGCAATTGTTGTGTGTTTTTAATATCCATTTTGTACTTGTATTGTATATGTAGAACATGACGATTGTCGTATGTTTGCAGCACATCTTACATATACTGGGCAAATCATTTATTGAGAAATGTTTTTCGCATTGCATTCTTAGGTGAAAAAATATAGATTCATAAATCCAATTTCAAAATATGCATTTCTTACAATAATATGTTTTAGATCAAACCTGAAATTTAGTGTATTCTCATCCAAAACCACTTTGAATAAACAATTGACCCAAATGCACTAATTGCAATTAATTGATCCCAAATTTAAATTCAAAGGTGCATATTGGTCACACAAAGATTTCAAACAATTCCAAAAAAATACTGTAATTCTCTAATCTCAGCACAACTAAAGAGTCTTCAAGCATCAAACCTTCTTTGCTAGCAAAATTTACAATAACAATACATATGTGATATCAAATTTGAAACGCAAATCATTTTCAACCAAGCGCTAAATTTCTTTGATATCAATGTTCTCATATCCCTCAGCAAATGCTCTCCATCTTGACCCCCTCTTTTGCTATTGCACATGCCACAGGAGCAATGGGTTTCCCGAATCCTGTTCAAAAACATACAGAATCATCAACAATGGAAACGAATGTAAATGTAAAGATGTATAGAAAACAATCTCTTATAGAGAATGATTCTGAACACCACTGCATACATAATGCAATGAGGTAAAGTTTTAGCTTGGTTTGCAAGAAACATAAGTAAAATGTTGATCCACCATGTCAGCAATAGAATGTACATTTTAGAGGAACATAAAGTAGTGAACAAAGTAACATGGGTACATGTAAACATATAATCCCTTCTTGCAACAGTTCCTATGCTATAACTGCAACAAATCTTTTTAGAATCCCACATTTCATGCAAACAAAAAATTAAAACTCTAATTGCTTTCAAGCAATAAAAAGTCATCAATTCAATCTACATTCCAAACAAAACTCTCAACTATGCTAGTTGAGCTACCTTTATCTTAGTTCATGCACATATTAATCCAATCAAAAAGTTCAAATACTTCTTATTCATTTTGATTTTTCCAACAATTTAGTTCAAACACTTATAGTTTAATTCATGCAAGCTAAATTGCATCAAACTTTATGTCATATTGTAGTAGTGTACAAAACTTAGGTCACGTTATCACATCAAATTCCATAACCCAAAGAACTATACGTTAGAGATATAAAATCATAGATCAAACAAAACATGTATTGTTTGGCAATAGATACTTAGGACCCTAGTGAATTATCTCACATTTTCCAAAAAATTGTGGAATGTTGAATGAGGTTTTCAGGGCAAATATACATGATAATTATGGCCAAATTATAGTTTGTTCAAGCTAAATGAATCATTTTTATGAAACTGAAACACGAGAATTATTCAAAATTAGGGTTTATTTAGAATAAAAATAAAAAAATTAAATCAATAAACGCTCGATGCATAGCGTGTTACAAAGCAATTGGCTACAAGAGCAATCTTTTGGTCCCCCTACATTTTTGATACAAAAAAACCAAGCGGAAAGTCAAGATTTGTGACAAGCATAACAACCACAGCCGCAATTCAAATATTGCATAGTGAAATGCCTACTCAACACTCACTCGTCAAAGAATGAATAAGTTCAGAGAGTAAGTTACACTCTTGAATTTCTTAATTGAATTCAATTCTAGCCTCACAAACAAGCTTCAAAACACCCACAACAACAGACCCTGTGAACGATCCACGGTAGTCCCGTTGTCACCCCCTAAAACAACCTTCATATCCATCATATAAATGATTATACATCGTTTACCACAAAAATTTTACACTACAATGCATTCAAGTTTTTTCCAATTTGAAACAAAATGACAAGGAGTGCCCGCTTGCTATGTCTACAACGCCCGTCCACAAGGCTACAAATACACTACAAATAAACTCCATCAAACCTCATTGTCCAAAGCACAATATAACTTGAACTAGGATGTGCTTTACCAAAGCCCTTTACGACACGCAAGTGTTAAATCATACCATTGAAAATATTTGTAGTTAACCCTAAAAGAACATACTAAGCCCTACGGGTTCACTTTTTATTTTGGAGAATTTTGCTAATAACTTCTACTCCGTTGAACCAAATGGGGGTTTTTAATGCCAAAACAAACATATTTAAAGCATCTATACTTCTTCATAATAGAACCAAAGTAAGCTAAACAAAGAATCTTGCTTATTGTGGAGTTTAAAAGAGACTCTCAGTGTGGAAATCACTAAAGCTATGTCCTTTTAGGGTTAAACTAACCTCAATTTGATGTCAGACATGGTCGTGGGATTTCAAAGCTGCATGAATAGGAAAGAGCAGACGTAGGAAAAAAAGAACCGTGACCCAGTTGCAAGAAGCATGTTCACACCAACCAAAATTTCAGTGATATTCACGGCCTCGTATAAGTGCAGAAAAGAAATTGAAACTATACTATGATTTCCTTCCAGTGTGTGAGTCAACTAGCTTGAATGAAACCTATCACAAAAAGTCAGAGAATAATTGAACTTGATATAAAAAAGGATCACATATCGTATAGCCAAGCTACACACCCAAACCAGAAACAAATATATGTTCCAATTCCACAGTTCCAAAGCATAGGACTTGAAACACTTAGCGAACGACATAAAAACATAGTGATTTCAAATCCAAGTCACTATAGTGGATGACCCATAAACAAAAGCTTTAAGGTTTTCACACAAATCTAGTACTAGTATAGAATCAAAAGCTTTTGTTGAATACTTGTTGGAGATATTTTTTGTTTATAATACACGTCGGTTATTGGGTCATTGACCTTGGACAAAAAATGGTTAGTGAGGAATCAATTTTATTTTGCTTACATCAATGATTGTGCTCTCTTCTTCACTAAGCACTTGTGAAAGGTCCAACAATCACGCCTGCAAGTCATCACTAGCAATCACAAAATCAGGGATGTGATTCAAGAAACAAAGAGTAGAGGAGATTGGAAAGTAAAGAAACACGGAATACTGACAATTGCATTTGTTGTCAAAATAAGCCACAAAAGAATGATCCACCTCCTTGACACATGCGTCAAGAGAATCATGGTTCACGTCAATGCTGATGCTCCTCTTGCAAGTCGTTACCTCCTCACTCCCAATCACCACTCAATTCTCAGACTCGTGAAACCAAATATTCTTGGCATGTAGCTCAAGGTCGCTTTTGAATGCTTGATGTACAGTCAGGTACAACATGCTTACGAATTTTTCAATCACTTTTCACTAGAAAGTTCAACAACAGGTTCAACAATCTTTAGGAAGCTCTAGCATGTTCAAAAATGAACCAATTTTGAAACCACAAATTGCATTGGAATTGCAATGAAGCGTGCTTCAACTTTATGATAAGTGAAAAAAGAATAATTTAAATTCTTAAACAATTTAGATTTCATTTGTACACTATCTATCATTTCATGGTGAACCTTCGGAAGATAGTCAAAGATTTTTTGCATTTAAGTTCAAAATAAGTAAGAAATTGTACAAGTAGTTCAAGCGGTGTGGGATCAAGTATTTCTAAAGCAATTGTGAAGGTTCATTTCTAATATGTACCGTTAAATACAAGTTGTAATTTTTACAAATGGTGGCAGCACCAAATGGTAGATAGCATATAGAAAACATCAAAAAAAATTGTATGATTTTCAATTACATATGTGTATATGTAATAATAATAAAGTAGACTTCAGTGTGATTCCAATGCAATTTGCAATTTGAAATTCCGTTCATTGTTTAGCATAAAGTTCCCACAAATCTCAACTCGATGCAGAATTTGTAACCATCTTGTACCCAACTGTACAGGTATGTCATCAAGAAAAGGTTTGAAGAAATTCTATCACCTATGGGAAGAGCATGATTCATCAGAAGTGCATCTCACCAAATAAAAGTTAATGTAAAACAAATAACCTCAACTCAGTCAATCCATCGTAGACAACATCCTGTGTTGTGCTGGAATAGAGGCCACTGCCACCTAGAGACCAAGCCATGCAACCCAAGCAGCCTTCTTTATAATCAGTTCGGCAAATAAGTAAGATTGCCGACCCTCTGAATCAACATTCAAGCTGTTTCGTTGCAAAGAGGAGGGGCAGTCGAAGAAAAGAAAGCATGTTGTTTCACTTTTGTGAACATGAACTTCAACGAATATATGCAGAAAACGAAACGTGTGTCATGACATAGTGCTTCATCCACAAAAACTCTGTTTCTCACAAAAACAATATCCAGCTACTCCCGATAAATTAGCATCAATTCATGGAAAACTTTAGAAGAACTCACTGCTTCTTTGACTTGGGGAATACCATCTTTACTGTGTAAGCCTTGGCCAGTGACGATGACCATAGTTTCCATAATTTAGCGCAAACTTCGGAGAACTTCCCTCAGGGTCAGGCCATGGGTTCCCTCGTGATGCTCTTCTCACGTTTCTTGTTCCTGTGGTTATAAGTCATACAATGAATATCAATGGAAGGAGGATTCAATGACATGATCATCAAATTGTAAAACTGCTCAGTTCATTCCATCTATTCTGCACAAATATTGCATCAGCTTACTTGTCCTTGAATTTTTTCAGGCTGGCAACAAAATTTTCTCGCACAGCACGAGCTCTCATTTCTTCCATCTAGAAACATTGCAAAATAGAGTAAAAAATTAGAAAAGCATCGCACTACCACTGACATGCGCCTGAGCACTACAAGGGAGATTTATAGCAGATTGGAAAAGAAGCAGAGAAAGCACTCCTAATGAATTTCAAGTACTAAATATACACATTAGTCCATTTGTTTCAAAAAAAGGATTAGAAAGTCATCTTCTATAACCATTCTGTGGCATCTTCTTTAGCAGATTCTTAGTAAATTGGTTGCTTTAAAGTCTGAGAGGCCTGGGCGAATGAACTTCGACGACACCAAAGAAGAAGCACATCAGAAGCTGAGTAACACTGCCAAAACTGCTGCAGGATCCGTTCCGCTGGAGGGTCATGACCTATGATGTATAAATACTGGGCTGAAATCACGGTTATCACGGTTTCTAATTCTTCACCCAGAGGGCATGAATCAGATAGCCCTCATAATTCAGGAGGGGTTAAACCAAATACAGCGCAAGTAGGAGAAGTTACACTTCTGATATGCTCACCTAAATTTTGTTCCAGCCTCACGAACAAGCTTCCAAACACCACACCAGTAGACGCCGTGAACAATCTTTGATCCCCCGTCATCACCCCTCATGTAGCTGAAGTTCTGCAATTGCGTCACTGTTGTCCCAGCTCTACAGGTTAGGAAAGAACAGAAGATCCGAAACAGGGTTCGAGGATAGGAAAGAGCGGAAGACAAAAAACCCTAAAAACCCAGATCGACTACCACCGTTTCACCAGAGATTTTTCTCCATTTTCAAAAATTGTAAGGTGATGGGTATTTACCCCCTTTGTCCAGAGATACATCTCCTTTTGAAGAAAATGCAACGTGATGGGTATTGCACCCTGTTTTTCATCTCCGGTTTGAAAAATGCAACGTCATAGGTATTGCCCCCCGTTTCTCCAAAGATATATCTCCGGTTTGAAAAACACTGTTGTGATGGGTGTTGCATTTAATCCCTAAAAGCCCGAGGGATATTGAACAAAACATAGATGTGTTATAATGCATGCCTTCTATATGTTCGATGAAGTTTGGTTCAATAGACAAAATGAAGGGCATCATCTCTACAAATTATCAACACAGTCAAACTTCCAAAAATAACTTTAAATCTTTTTATAATGAATTTGAAAGCATTAACCTTTGAACATTTGTATAAATTATAGTTTTCACTTTTAGAGTTTAAAATTTAGCATGATTAATTGAAGTTGGTTTATTTATTATAAACATCAAAGAAGAAAAGGGAAATGATAGAGGGAACATCATTACTTTCCCCAAATAATTTTTTTATAACATGAGAATAATGTTGAGATCCTCCACTTTGAAAAATCATCCCAAGTGGAGTTTGATTGAGATTAATATGATCCAAGTTCCATTGGAAAGTAAACTTGATGTAGTGTTTTATTTTTTTAATTTTTTTTCAAAAAAAAATTGGTTCCATGGAAGCCATTAGATTTGGGTAGTGACCAGAAATGATCGTTTGAGCACTTAGGGGTTAAACCCCCATTTTATTTAACAAATAAGAAGTTATGAGCAAGATTCTTCCAAAAAAAATAAGCATGTGGAGCTTAGTATGTCCTTTAATCCCTAAACGTCTAAACGTGCCGTAGCGGCTAGTAGAATATGGTGTATTTTGGTTGTATTTGGAATAGATCAACACATTTAATGGGTTTGGGCTTAAAAGAGAAGTTGAAATTTAGAACAATGAGGTTCTAGTGAGCTATTATTATTCCAATTTAGAATTTCTTGTTGGTAGAAAATCTCAATTATACGACAAAGTATATACTACCTCTACATAACATTTAAGGATTAACCTCTAAAGAACAATGGCTTAGCCTGAATTGGGCCTATTGTTTTTTTGAATAAGTCCTATGTAGACATCCTTTTATTTCAATTTATTTGTCTTTTGATCAACACCTGCGATGTTTGTCACTGATTCTGGTGATACAAAATTTGGTCATCCTAATTATATTTTTTACAATATGATCAATTTAATAAGCCATTTTAAAACTATGAATCATCAGTCCTTTAAAGGTTAAAGGTTAAGAAGTCAACTCCTCAAAAAAAGGACGACGTTGTGTAATTTGACTTAGCAATGAAGGTACTCACATTCTCATCGATAATTAGAAGTACTACTTAGTTGTTGTTGTACTAGTAAATATACAAAGTGTAAATTTTTTTTACAAAATTTAGTGCTCATTAGTAGATGCAAGTGTTTAAGAAACATACATCAAAAACATATCAATTTAAAGTGGAACAAATTTTGGATGTAATTTACATATGGTATGTAACACAATTTTAGAAGCACTGACACCATGCAATGTATGTAAACGTTACAAACATACATCTTACACACGCTTTTGATGTCAACTTTCAAAAGTCCAAAAACATGATTCTTTGATAATCCCTTTGTATGTCATTCGCTTATATTGCACTTGTATATGAAACATGTTGAGTCAGCAGGTATTGCAATCGTACAAAATGCGTACAAAAAAACATACGTAGAACATACACGAACACTTTGAAAAACAAAACATATCAAAAACATTGGAAAAACATAACTTGCCAAATTTGTGATGTACTCACTCCTCTACCGGCTGCCAGCCGATACACTAGGAGGCGTCTAACTCATCTATCGCTCAAACACACGCTCTCTCCTATTGGCTGCCAGTCCATACAATCGGAATCGCCTGAATCATCATTCTTGCAATCACACATCCTCCTGTATCGGCTGCCAGCCGATACACTTGGTAGACTATAAATTTCTATACTTCTTGTTTGACACTCTCCTCTGTCGGCTGCCAGCCGATACCAGTATGAAGAGGTCATTTGCAGCTGCGATGGACTCAAAGCCTATTGCTTCATTTTTGGAGAATGGTGGCTCCGGTCGATGGAAGATGGGATAAGGAGTTGTCGTTGCATGTAGTCATGCCGGCCTATACTATGCCAGACGTGTTGCTATAAATCGGGTAGTCTTTTGTGATCCGATACTTCTGAGTGTACGTGTGTTGGATGTATCGGACTCTATTGAGATGATCCTCCCGTTTCCAGTTGAAGACATCAAATACCTAAGTCAAAGTGTGGGAAAGAGCATTGTATGGGAAGAGAGATTCGTCAGACCCGTTGTGGAGGATATTGACGCAGTTCGCACTCCTATCGGTCGGCAGCCGATACATCTGATGGCAGAGGAAAAACCCATCGACCAATTTCTCATGCTCTCCGTGAACATGGCGGTCACACTTCTTCATGGTGATGGAGCGGACTTCCGATGTGCTAGAGTCGGTGTGATCATTGAGTGCTCATCCAAAGGGAATTGGGAGGGCTTCCTAGTTCCGCACAGTTTCTTTATCGTAGTGAGGTTGATCACTGTCCACCGTGACTTCCGTGAGCTCACAGTTTATTGCGACTACAACTCTCAAACCGTCCTTGGAAAATGTTTGGTCACTACGTCTTGTGGAATGGATACAAGGTCAGGCCTGCTAATCCTTGCGGACCCTTCTGCACCGGTGCGTTGTGGCGTCGGCTGCTAGCCGATACATCCGTGTTCAAAGGAGGTCAACCGGGATGCTGGCCATGTTGTACGCACGAATGATTCCTCTCCTGGAGAAGGCTGGGGTAGCTCTGGAAATGCTCATGGAGGCGAGCGTCACCTTGATTGTGGGCGTGGTGTGTCCTCGAGATCCGCTACGGAGTTGCAACGGCCCAACCTAGAGAATGGCCATGACCTTGATGATGTCAGTGATGATCATGACTTGCCTCTTGAGATTGGGAATAACTCTAGTTTTAGAGATGACAATGGAGGCAGTGACATTGCAAGAGGACAAAGCGTCGCGAGTGCAGCTAGCGATAGCGCCGCTGTTGGTCGTGATGCCGGGCTACCATACCCCGATTGCCACCTCTGGAAGCATATATATTGTGAGCTCCTCAATAAGGATCAGAGAGTGTTTGGCCAAGCAATAATTGAAGTCTGCCTTCCTGAGGAGGGGTGTGATGAGAACATTCTAGGCAATACCAACGTGGGTGTTATGTTCGTGTCCGAGCACGAGTCCCTGCAGATGACCATGATGCGCAGGCCATTGAGTCGTACTCCATGCGAGAACAGGTTAACTTTGTGAGTACATCGACTGCTTTACCCCGTTGCATTTGATTGTACTTATCTGCTAGTGGCAGTGAATCGGTTGTAGAAACAAATCTTTGTTTGTTCCCAACACTTTAAAATTTGTTATCTTCCCTCGGGCGCCTTTGCACTTGGCACCTAAAACGGTCCAACTCACTTTCTCTGAATAAAAACTCTCAACTCCTCGTGGCCTTCTGGTCGTCGTACCACTCTGTATTGGTTGCGGGCCGATACATATTCTGCCATCACGAACTGACTAGTCCATTGTGGTCGCGTTCTAAGTGAAGGAAAAGTGCAAACGTAGGCTTGTCTCGCAATCCACCATCAGTCAGCTCTGAAAAAATCACTTCAAAAATGTGAAAGTCAAAGCTGTTAGGAGCAACTTTTTGGAGTGCACAAAGTGTGACTTTCCTATTGAATGCATTTCCAAGAACCCGAGAGGATGTGATGAGTGGCAGTCCTTGTTGGATGATAGAGATTGTCATTTGAATTATCAGAGGGCCTATCAAAATATATACGACGGTTGGAGTACTCAATCTGTGTCGAATGCGTCCGAGTTTCTCTGTATTATTCACGACAAGCTGGATACAACCAAGACAACTATTCCATGAATGCATCGTATCACCAACGCCACTGCAGGACTTGGCCGGATTCCCATCTCTTGCACTGGCATGTTGACGCATGGCCATAGTGACGGTGCGTACGCACATTATTCGACAACACCCTGGCCGGGCGACTCCAACTTCACTATGTCCTCTCTGTGTCGGGTATTGCAAGCTTTGGAGCGACTAACTGTCTCAGAGCCCCGTGAGTTTCTCCTACTCTTCCAAGTCTACGGACTCCTGCATGTCCCTGAATTTCTTTCTTTGGATGTCTGAGGTCAGCGTTTGAGCATGCATCAGCTGCCGGCCGATACGCTTCCAGCTTGCTTGGACTCACTCGTTCACTTTGGTCTCATTCGAGGTGAATTGTTTCCTACTCCTCCTCAGAATAGTTTCTTCCAGGCTCTCCTACACGGAAAGTCAAGGTGTTTGTCGCCCATTCCTCCTGCTTCGGGTCATCCCACGCCACCACCATATCGTGGACGCCCAGCGGTACCACTACGCAGGAAGCTATTTCTGCAACTTGATAATTCAGCGAAAGATAACAAAAATCGATTCCTGATAACCTTCTGCTCATATTTAACAGCTCGACGAATCTTCAAGGAAGTGACCCACGGATTCTTGATTGTGGGCCATACTCATGAGGATATTGACGTGCACTTCAGCTATCTCTCTTATCTTATCAAGAGGAAGAATACATACGTCCTTGGAGATCTCATGAAGGCTTTCATGGAATCCTAGATGACGGTGGCCTTCATTCTAGAATTTTTTCAGTAAATTGCTGATTTCAAGTTGTACGTGAAGGACTTCCACCATGATGGTGTTAACAAGATTGTCAGACTCGGCGATAAGCACTTCTTCAAATTCTACGTTGAAGAGGACGGAGATGATCGTGGCTGGCTTGTCATGCGATATAAAACGCAAGCGACTGATTCATCGTGGCTTCCTCCTGGGCCTGCGGTCAAAATGTGGACCGCTGACGACCAAGGGAGACCTTGACTGCCATCTGGTGACCTTGCTCTTGTTCTCTTTAAGCCATTATGGAAAGATGTCGAGGTCAATTCTAGGAAGTGGAATGTTGAGAAAGAGCAAGCGAGGGCCACTGAATGCATGGAGAATCAAAGATACATAAAGAATGGCATTGCAAAATACGTTGAGTTTTGGTCCTTTTGGAAGACTGGCATGGCACGCAACAGGAGATACTCTCAGGAGATGGGTGGATGCGTAGCGTATTCGGAGCGAATCCCTGCTGAAATCAACAAATCCTTTCCAATGACTCCTTCTACTCTTGTCAAAGGATTTTGGCCAATTTCAGACTGGGGGCGTAATCATGCTCGTACCAACGTAGAATCGGTCTCTGCATTAAACAATCCAGAGGACGTTACCCCCGAGGATGATGTTGACACATTCCCATATTGTGGTCCTGCAAAGGATCGACCGAGATTGACGTCCAATCGCTTCCGCGACGTGCTATTAGGGAACTTTGTGCTCTGTTGCCCTAGCGACAATCATTACCTATTTGTGTGGCTTGGCCGAGTGCTTGAGCGTGATGACTTGAACCCGGGGCCAAGCTACGGTAACTTCAAGGTAGAATAGTGGATACCTATGAAAGCTAATGAGGAAAGAAATTGAGGCGTTGCTAGGGAATGCTGGACGTGCCGTTTATTGAAGGTTAGATTAGAATGCCAAAGCCTCACACAAACACTTGGAATGCATAGGAAAGAGATGATCTTTACTCATGGGCTGCCCCTCTTAAGTAGCACACCCAAGGGAGTCCCCTTGGCAAACCATATGGGACATCAGCCCATACTCCACTCCTAGTACACTAGGATCAGCCCATATCACTTGGGAGACCCAATTCTCATTACTTCTAACTAGTACCACTTCTCTAGTTGCAAGTCTAGCTCATTCGCATCATCTACTCTAGCTAATGCGCATGGCTATGAGCAACTTCAGCCCACGCAATCATCCTACTTCAACACTCCCACTTTGCGAATAGCCAAAGCCTTGGAGCCCAAATGCCACCACTAGTCTTTGATGTCGATCTCTCGCAAGAGCCTTTGTGAGCACGTCCGCCACCATGTGCTCCATTGGACAATACTTCAACTCTATCACCTTCATCTCTAACTTCTCTCGAATGAAGTGATATTGCACATCAATGTGCTTTGTACGTGAGTGATGCGTTGGATTCTTCGCCAATGACATACTCCCTTGGTTGTCACACATGATTGTTGTAGCCTCCTCTTGAGTGCATCTCACATCCGCCATTAGTTGCCTCAACCAAATGGCCTCCTTCGTACCGTGGCTCGTCGCCATGTACTCCGCCTCAACCGTTGACGTGGCCGTGGTTTGTTGGCGCTTGCTATTCCATGAAACGGCCCCCGATCCAACTTTGAACATGTACCCCGTGTTGGATCTACGATCATTGGTATCACCCGCATAATCCGCATCACAATACCCACTCAACACAATGTTGTCACCTCCAAGACACAACCTCACATCACTTGTGCCTTTCAAGTACCGCATGATCCTCTTGACCGCAACCCAATGACTTGAACCCGGTCTTGCCATGTGTTGACTCACAACGCTGATTGGATACGCAAGGTCCGGCCTTGTTGCAATCATAGCATACATCAATGACCCTACAGCTTGCTTGTATGGCACATCCACCATAGATTGAGCCTCTAATGCATACTCCTCATCCGTGAGCTTCACGAGCTTGGAATTCACATCCAATGGAGTGCCAACCGGCTTGCAATCCTCCATTCCAAAGCGTTTGAGCACATCCATAACATACTTGCTTTGATTCATTGTTATGGTGCGTGTTGCTCTATCTCGCACAAACTCAACTCCTAGACAAAAGTGCAACTCACCGAGATCACTCATCTCGTACTCGTTCTCAAGCATTGCCTTCAATGCCTTCAAAGAGCTCATACAACTTGCAAAGATGATCAAATCATCCACATATATGATCACGATGACCACATGTTGCCCCTTTTGCATGAAATACAAGCTGTGATCAGCGATGCTCCTTGTGAACCCGATATGAACAAGAAACGTGTCAATCTTTTGATACCATGCGCGTGGAGATTGCTTCAACCCATACAATGACTTGTTCAACTTGCAAACAAGGTTCTCATTACCTCGTTGCACAAATCCTTCGGGTTGCACCATGTAGATGTCCTCCTCCAACTCGCCGTTCAAGAACGCCGTCTTCACATCCATTTGATGCATTTCCAAATCCATGGCAGCCCCGATGGCCAAAATGCATCGAATAGTGGTGAATTTCGCCACCGGTGCAAAGGTCTCATGAAAATCAACACCTTCGATTTGTGAAAAGCCCTTTGCCACCAATCTTGCCTTATAATGAACCACTTCACCCGTTGCATCTCTCTTTGCACGAAATACCCACTTACAACCGATAGCATTGCGATTCTTGGGGAGGGGAGTCAATTCCCAAGTGCCATTGTCCATCAACAATTTGTACTCCTCTTGCATGGCTTGCTCCCACTTGTTTGCATCATCACAACTCAACGCTTCACGAATCGTCAATGGAACATCTAAAAGTGCAACGTTTGCATGCTCCTCCTCACCTTGAGGGAGAATATGATTCTTCCACCACTCGCCAAGTGGTCTACGATTTCTCTCTGGATAACGACGATCGCTCGAGGATGCATTGTCTTCAACCGCCGTTGCTTGTGCCTTTTTCTCGCCATTCCTCGTCTTCAAATGTTGCTCCTCAATATGTTCCTCATCACCACCATCGTCGTCATCTTCGTCTTCATCAACAATATCAATAACGGGAGATTTGGAAGATTGGTCCACAATGGCCGGTTTATCGCCACTTCTCCCACTTGGACCATCGTCCAAATTGTCTTCAACCTTGGAATTCTCGCAAAATGTCACATCACGAGCTCGAATGATCTTCTTGGTCTCGAGCGACATAAGCCTGTACGCCTTGGTACCTTCACAATATCCAAGAAACACACATTTTGTTGCCTTGGCCTCAAGTTTGGTTCTTTGAGAATCGGGTACCTTTGCAAATGCGATGCATCCAAATGTGCGCATGTGCTCCACGCGGGGTGGCCTTCCACTCCACGCTTGCTCTGGTGTCATGTTTTGAACCGCACTCGTCGGGCATCGGTTGCGTGTGTACACCGCAGTCACCACCGCTTCCGCCCAAAGGTCCAAACCCAAATTTTGTGCATGCAACATACTCCTTGCCATTTCCACAATTGTTCGATTTGCACGCTCTGCAACTCCGTTTTGTTGTGGTGTATATGGCGTTGTGGTTTGTCTAGCAATGCCTTCTTTCATCAATAACTCTCCAAATTGGTTGGACAAGAACTCGCCGCCATTATCCGATCGAAACACCTTGATCTTGTGCTCGGATTGCTTCTCAACCAACGCCTTGAACTCTTTGAACTTCTCAAAACACTCGCTCTTTGCTTTGATCGGATACAACCATATCTTCCTCGAAAAATCATCAATGAACGTCACAAAATACTTGCAACCCCCCATAGACGTGGTCTTCATTGGACCACACACGTCGGAATGCACAATCTCAAGAACCTTGGTTGCACGAGTTGCCCCATCAACTGGAAACGGTGAGCGTTGTTGCTTGCCTTCAATACAACCCTCACATGTGAATGAACTAGGTGCGACGTGTGATTGTGCAAGATCCATGCCACTTACCATTCCACGCAGTGCTTTCACACTCTTGACATTCAAATGCCCGAGACGACGATGCCACAACGCCAACTTGTCTTCGTTTGAACTCGATTGCACCAACATTGCCGATTCCGCCGCGTGCATCTTGGAAAACTTGATTTGGTACAAGCCGTTGACTTCGTGTATAATGGCCACCTCCTCACGACTTGGAGACAACACAAAACACCCTTGGTCGCTAAATTCCACTCGCAAATGCTTCATCACCAAATGTCGCACCGATAAAAGATTTGCCTTCAACTTGGGAACGTGGAGGACATCATGGATGGTAATTGTCTTCACACGACCCTTCACCTCGGTGTCTACGACGATGGATCCTTTACCCACGGCTTGAAGAACCGTATCATCACCCAAAATGACATTCTTTGGAGATATGATGTGATATGATTGGAAACAACTCCTAATGGGCGCCATGTGACTCGAGGCTCCCGAATCAACAATCCAATCGATCACACTACCATTGCATGACACGTCACTTGCCATCATTGCATACTCGTCCCCGTCATCACTACAAGAAGAGACGCTAGTCATAAATGCGTACTCATCACCTGCATCGTTGACCTTTGTATTGTTGGCACTTTCCTCTCTCTTGCGTTTGTAGCAAAATTTTGCCAAGTGGCCCTTCTTACCGCAATAGTAGCATACCTTGTCTATAGAGCTCCCACTCGCACCGCTCTTGGATTGCTTCGCCATAAGCGCCGCGCTATCACCACGAGTCTCGTTCTCTTTGCGCCGCGAGAGTTCATGCAACAACCGTGATGTCACATAATCAAGAGTGAGCTCGCTAATAGGCCTACTCTCCATAGCAACGATAAGATACTCGTACGACGGCGGCAAACTCTCGAGGAGCGTCATAACGATATCACCGTCGGTAATGTTGACGTCTGCGCCGTTGAGCTGATCCGCAAGAGCCTTGACTTTGTTGATGTGTGCCAACATGTCGTCGTTTTCTTCCATCTTGATGGTGAAAAACTTGCGCCTCAAAAACAAGATATTGACCAAGCTCTTTGCCTCATGAATATTGCAAAGCTTGGCCCATGCCTCGGCGGGAGTCTTGCACGACCGAATATGAGAAAGCTGGGAATCAGAAAGATTAAGAGCCAAAATCGCAAAGGCCTTTTTCTCTCGCCGAGTGTACGCAGTCCGTACCCTAGCCTCGGCGTCGGACGAAGGCGGTTCCTCACTACCCTCAACTATCTCCCACAATTCTTTTTCGGCCATGACCATTTCCATCTTGAATTTCCACAAGTGGAAGTTGACGCCATCGAACTTGTCTACAACCTTAGCACCTTCACCCTCAAATGTAGCCATATCCTTGATTGAAGGACGTACGCTCACAAAATTCAGCCCCTAGAAAGCTAAGAAAAATTGTTTTTATGATTTTTTGACAATTTTGTGATTTGTGAGGCAAATTGCACACGTACGTGCTTCTAATGCCTCCAAACTAATTCCAAACACTAAATCAGCACCTTTGTGCTACACATCAACCTCACAACACTCAATCGTGATGGTTCTTAGTGAATTTGCACAAGATCATACCACAACACCCTAACTAGGAGAATTGCGCACTCGTTGGCTCAAATCCACTCAAATCAGCACCCTTGTGCTTCACAACACGTAATGCACCCTATGGACACCCTTGTGCCTTCCAAGGACTCTAAATCAATGCAAATTCAGCCCCTTCAAGTCCTAATTGCATTGAAATTCATCAAATCAGCCCCGTTGTGCATTCACTAACCCAAACTCTAATTTTGAGCACTCCAAGGGCATAACTCACATTCCAAACCCTTGTGCAAGAATTGCAATACCAAAATCAGATTGTAGACTCACCCCAAGAGCCTCAAAGCATAAAAGTGCCTTGCAACAACACAAGTGCACAAATTGAGCACAAATTGAGCCAATAAGCTCCAATAAGCTCCAATAAGCTCCAATAAGCTCCAATATACTCCAACAAGCACCAATAAGCTCCAAAGCTCCAATTCAGCCCTTGTAGACGTGTATAAACTCCAAAAGTGCACCAAAGTGCTCCAAAAGCTCCAAATCAACAAATGATAGCTCCAAAGTGCGAATTCAGCCCTCCAACACGTAGATCAAAGGTAGGAAGATTGTAATACCTCCCAATGTCGAAATCAGCCCACCAAAGCTCGAATTCAGCCCTCCAAAGTTCCAAATCAGCGCTCCAATACTCCAAAATCAGCGCTCCAACACACGACCTCCACACAATGAGCAATCTAATCTTTCACTCACGCAAAACACATGAGTGGGCCCATAACCTATTGAAGGTTAGATTAGAATGCCAAAGCCTCACACAAACACTTGGAATGCATAGGAAAGAGATGATCTTTACTCATGGGCTGCCCCTCTTAAGTAGCACACCCAAGGGAGTCCCCTTGGCAAACCATATGGGACATCAGCCCATACTCCACTCCTTGTACACTAGGATCAGCCCATATCACTTGGGAGACCCAATTCTCATTACTTCTAACTAGTACCACTTCTCTAGTTGCTAGTCTAGCTCATTCGCATCATCTACTCTAGCTAATGCGCATGGCTATGAGCAACTTCAGCCCACGCAATCATCCTACTTCAACACCGTTGGCAGAAAGAGGATTGTCTTCCTTAAGTTGTTCATGTAAGTATTGTCATGTTCTCTCACAAGATGCCTTCGCAAACAAAGAAGGGGCCTCTAGCTACTCACGTTATCCCTGAAGCCTCTGTCACAGCTACTCTGGCTAACTTGGAGGTTGCTGGCGTCGTAATAGGTCGAGACGTTGACGATGACGCAAAGGATTAGATAACCAACTATCGACCGCCGACCGATACCTCTTGCCTCACGCCATATGTCTTCCAGATGTAGTTCACATTAGTATTGGTATTTCCTCTCACAAGATGCCTTCGCATACAAATCCAGTTACTCCCGTTATCCTTGACGCATCTCTCGCACCTACTGTGGCTATCCTAGAGTATGGTGGCGTCGTATTGGATGAAGACGTTGACGATGGTGCAGAGGAGTAAGCTGCCATGTGTCGGCCGCCGGCCGATACCTCTTGCCTCATTCTGTAGCTAGTATTGTGTCGTCCCACTGCTCCCAGCATCTTCATAATGGTAACCTACTTCTATCCGCAGATTGCCTTGCTACTAATATAATTTTTTTTAATCTGCATTTCATATGAAATGTTTGATGTTTGTAATATGTGAATGTTTTCATGTATAGTCTCTATGGTTGGATTTCACCAAATGCATTTTGATTACTTGTAAATCAATTCTGAGAGAAATGTTTTGAATATTCACATGAAGTACCTCTTAATATACAATTATATTTTTGTATTGAACTAAGTTTTTATCACTTATAAGTGAGAAGTTCTACACTTGGATAGAGAAAGCGGTCATATAGGGTTTGCAACTTTATCAAATCTCAATTTATACGAAGCTACATAAGAATAATGTAGACTTTATAGTTTGAATGAAACAAACATCAACGATGAATACTTAATTTTGTATATTATGTGAATTATGATATATTTTAGCCAATCTTACCAAAATCAAAGATTAATTTTTAATTTTTTAATTTTATGTAATATATGGAAGTCTAGTAGTGAGATTTGATATATATAATTGTCTAATTATGATGACTTTTAGGATTTAGATTTGGAATTGAAAACAGTCAGGGACAATGAATACCCATCATTGTGAATGCATGCGATTGAGAGGGCATGGTGCATAGCCTAGATTACTTAGTGTACTCTAGGCTACTCTACATAATTTGTGTAGAATGGTGGCTCATAAGAGAGTGCAATTCATTTCCCGCAGCCTCCTCATCCAACATTGTAATATTTGGATTTGTGAGCTTCTTCTCTTTCACCATTCAATGCATTCCCTCTCTCATTCACCTCCCTTTTTTTCTTGTTCATCACCTGGCCTCCTCTATATCTGTGAATCTTCTGCAAAGCCTTCTCCATGAATTCTAGACTCCTCCATGCAGATCCACCTCTCCCTCCTCATCTTGTGTGTCTGGGCGCATTGACTGGGTACTTGTGGTTTGTCTACAATTCTACTGCTTCTGTCCACAGAACTCTTCCTCCTCATCCACTGTTGCGAGGGCTTATTAGTGGCGATGACAGGTATTGGAACTACAAATGTAGCATATAGATGTCACGGCTGGAGGCTCATTGTGGCATTGCATGGGATGATGTGGCGGACCTTGTGAATCGTCCATCCATAGATTTACTTCGCGACGTGGCGGTGATATACGATGATTGCGGGTGCGTGCTCCTTGATTTCTGCGATTGTTCTTTCACTGCATCGACTGAAAGCGCGAGGAACGAAGTCATTGAGATATCATCGAATACATCTCTCTACGTCACAACGCAGAACGATGTGGTTGAAGTTTCGGATACCGCATCGGTGGGGAGCAACCGCCAATCCTAGTTTTCACATTGGCAGCACCTACAGGAGATTTTGTTTAGCGGCGGGTTTTGAGAAATTAGCGGTGGGACTTTGGTTAGCACATGTTTTAGTTTTGCCCTGTTCATAGCGGTCTTGGAAATTTTGAGGCACCAAGGCTTTAGAATTGTGAAGTTATGAAGTAGTGTATATGTTCTATTGGCCTGCTTGGTGGCCTTAGCTCACTGGTCAGGAGCATGTAGAAATGTTTAATACTACCGATGTTGGCTGCCTGATGATACCCCTAGCCTACAAGTTATATATCGGCGTATAGCTGGATGTTGAATCCAACTGTGTATCGGCTACCGCCGATACTTGTTTGACTGTCTTTCAATTTGGTCGTAGGGGACTATCTTGTATGTCTTATTCAAATTGAGCTGTGCAGCTTATGGACTTGTGCAAACATCAATTCATTATGCGAGGGAATTTCATTTTCCAGATGAGCCTCAATTGTATGATTGGTATATATCGCCTGTGTTTGCACTCATCTGTTCTCTGAATTGGATTATCTTGAGGTGATCTTTGCCAAATGTTTAGGGTTTAGGGTAAGGTCAGTTTAGAAATAATAGTGTTGTAGGCCCGCCGACACTTTTCTTTCACTTGTTGGCCTTAGTTTTCACTACATTAATTGTTTTAATGGGCTTCAGTTGTTTTATTTGGAGAATGTGTTGGCGGACCACCGATACTATTCTACGAAAATGTTCATAATTTGTTTGAATTTCTTCGTATTCAACTTTTTCCAATTATTGCTACCTCATTTTGGGCATTATCTACAAATTTTGGGCATATTTCACCGTCATAAATTGTATGAATTTGTCCATAATTAGCACCATAGTCCATTATTAGTTAAATATCAGTTTAATTGTGAGATCTAGTTGTACTGTGGTATAAAAGCAATGGACCCAAACTCATTGGCACGCGACATTTTCCAAAATACATGATTACTTTTGACAATATTCTTCCTCCTTTGCTTACTGAGTAGCCCCATCCTGATGTTTCTCCTTATGATTCTAGTCTGAGTACGCTGACTTGGAGAACTACCGAGCAAGCACCAATAACATTTAGTCTTGATACTTTCGTGCTCACTGAATTCTCTTCTTTCTAGTAGCTGTTACTTTCTCCGTTAGTGACTACCAAGTAGTCATTTCACTACTAGAAAATGGTGTCCAGTTCAACAAAAAACCAGCACATCTCTGTTGGTTTGTGCACTGCGGTGACCATAGTAACTAATTTCCGAAATTTTTGTGCAACCAGGCAAAACATACACCTCTTTTCTGTTGGTCTGGGCACTGTACTTGTTGAAAATGGATTTTTGCTAATGTAGAGCTACCGATTTGTTCGTATGGCATATTCAATGAATATTGTGATGTTAATTTCCAAGTCTTTGACTTTTTGGATTTGGGCAATGAATGGAATTTTTACACATGCATCCCTTGGTAAATTCTGTTTGTAGTTCCCTATTTCATCTCTTGTTATGTTCAACGAGAACTACCTTTTTAAAAACACAATTTTAACCATTTGTAGAAAATCGCTCCTAACTAATATTTAACTAATTATGAACAAATTCATAGTCCATAAATAAGTCGGCCGTCAGCTGACAAATGCCAAATATGCAAAGGATGAAAAAATTAAACCAGGAATATAGAAATTGGTTGAATTTTTTTTTTTTTTTTTTTTGTTTTTTGATTTGAATATTAAAATCAGTGAACAAATACAAGTTGCTCTAATGGAGCAGAAGAGAATCGGCCCGCAGCCGATACCTCTAGCCTAACTGATGGAGCAGAAGAGAGTCGGCCCGCAGCCGATACCTCTAGCCTAACTAATGGAGCAGAAGAGAGTCGGCCTGCAGCCGATACCTCTAGCCAAGTATAAAGTATAGGAAGGTTCTCTACCATGAGGAATCCCGTACTTCAGGGCATGTGCAACTTTGTAGTGTATCTGTCCAGGTCTATGAGAATGCTTTATATAATCACTAACAGACTCAAACTTATGTAAGGGATAAATGAATGAAATTATATTTGTTGCAACATTAGGAATAAACCTGCTTGATGCGGTGAAGTCTCCCTGAAATGGCCAAGGCATATAGCGCGCGAAATCAGGAGTCCTACGTAGAGAGAAAGGGCTAACATCAACGATAAGGACTTGGTCAAGCTTGCATACATCCCTCAAATGGCGCTTATAACAAAGAGTGTCGAGAACCTTGTAACACCAGGGATAATTCTCACGATGTTCACAATGTTCTCTACCAAAAACAAAGGATAGCCCATCTAGAACACCCTTCGGGAGGATAAAATTTAGCAAGAGCTTCAAGTCTTGGATTGGCATCTTAGACCACAAGCCAACATATATCGCTCCAACAACATTGTAAACAACTTCCTAACACCTGGCCTCTTAACAACATTTTGATGAGTATTCCAATGATCCGGCATAACATTAGGATTGATGTAGCAAAGCAATCCCAATACACAGAAAACAATACTATTCTTGACGGCATGAGGTTGAGCAAAATCAGAGTCCATGAGGCAATCTCCCTGAACAAAAAACAGACGAATAACTCATAAATGTGGTGGTTAGAGAAAGAGCAAAAGCGGACGACAGTGCCAGAGAACGTAAGTAGCGGAACATATCGGCCGGGAGCCGACAACATGATAGAAGCTAGAATATGGAGAACATATCGGCTTGCAGCTGACAACAATATGAACATGAAAAATCCAATTGAATGACACAGATTGAGAGAGTGAGAAAGATACAGAAATAAAAAAAGACAAAGAATTATGTGAAAATGGGCAGAAACACTCATAATATTGAACAAAAGAAGAACCATCGTAATGATAATTCAAACAGTCATTCTTCTTCAAAAATGATATAGTATTAACCAAAAAAGGTCCTCAAAATGTACATTTACAGGATAACGACGTCCTCACAACTACACAGTCTGCTACAGAGTATCCAGCTACAGAAATAGATCCTCAACATTTACAATTAGTCGGCATTAAGTGGGTCCTCAAAAGTGCATTCTCTACCAAAATGTACACCTATGCTAAAGATATATAACCTAGGTGACTAGAAAAGCTAAAGAAAAGTCTATCGGTAGGCAGTCGACAAGTAGAGCCTCATCGACTTCGAGGCTGCTAGGTGCCGAAACTTGAAAAATCTCCAACACTAAAAAAATGGCGGGAGATTATTTAATCTATTTGACTAGCTCCGTCAGCTGTTGGAACCAGGGTTTATTTGGAAAAATGCAGCCTTGCCTACAAGTTTGGTGGGCTTGGAAGAACTCTGGAATAGATTGTCCGGAGCAATATAGCATAAACAAAAGGGGCTGCAGAATTCACATCAAGAAAGGTTTCTCACCCTTCTTCAGCTTTGCCTCCGAGTACATCGTGCAGGTAGGTGGGTGAAAAGCATTAAAGGGATTGTTGAGGGCGTTCTTGTATGGGGAGTCATCAATGAGGAAGTTGTTCTCCACAGGGGCTCCACGCTTCACTAACTCAGAACGGCATTCAAACAGGTTCTCTGAAGACTTCAAAAAATATGGCTTGTCGGGAGAGTCCTTGTCTCTGTAGGCACTCACCCTGCACGTACTCTGCCCAAACTGCAAGCAATTTTCTGGAAGGCGAGGGACTATACCCCGGATGAAATCGATCTGAGGAGCAAGGTTGTGCTCTATGACACAAGACCAGAAACAAATCTCCATCCGAGCGTCTAGAACCCAACCCTAGAACTTTTCTAGACCCGGTCTAGCCCTAGACTCACCCTTCTTTATTCCCTTGTTGCCACCGAGTATTTTAGGGGTGGAGAAGTGAATGAGAGTTCCATTCACGTTGAAGAGTAGAAAATATTTCAAAGGGGCTATCTGCGGTATTAGGGTGGTTGGAACGGGCACTAACGCCTGGGTATGAGCAGTATCACCCTGGCTATCAATATCGTCCTCTCCGGAATGTACAGACCGCCCATCGCCACGGTCCGGTGACTCGTACTCAGAAAACTCTACAAGAAGATGAAGCATTCATACGTTGAGCGACAAAATAGCAGACAAGTACTCCAGACTCCATAGAAAATGAATGAGGCAGGATAGAAGTGAATAACTGACGATTATAATATGCATCAGCTGGCAGCCGATACAAAGCCAAGTACAGGCATTGAGAAAAATGCTCAAAATCTTGGAGACACTAGATTGTAGGAAATCCTGATATTTTGTATCGGCTGGCAGCTGACATCAAAGACCTGTCGGCTGGCAGCTGATACAAAGCAAAATAAATCTAGTGAGCACAATGCTCAAAATTTTTCAGGCTATAGACACTAAAGAATCTTGCATATATAAGCACGGAAGGTTCTAAATGAGGACTAAGACGATGCGAATCTACAATGCTAGTGTAGAATCTTGGCCACTCTATATACAAAAGACTAAAACACTACTCCGTCGTCTGGGAGAAACCTCCAGTTGGCCGCGGTCGCTTTGGAGAAGACTGTGTCGAGGGCGGCAATGATAGAGGCTCATTTGGCTTGTCAGGATCTGCCGCGTATTCAGGGAAGTCCGTCTCCATGATCTCCTGCAAGTGCAACCGCTTCTTGGATGTAGCCTTCTGAGAATCGGCGGACAATCGGGATTTTCTTCCACCCCTCTCGGGTAAAGAAGCCGAGGATGTGGACTGGCGGCCGATTTGGAGAGGACCGGATTGCTGAAAGGACTTCCTAGCATCCCCGGCTCGTGTATCACGAACATCGGCGCTTTGCGATCCAAGCACGATATCCGTCAAGCGCTTCGTGGTAACCTCGGACGAAGGAAGATCACGCAAATTCACTTGAATTGAGTGCACCGTGTCGGCCAGCAGCCAGTACAGGTGGTCCAGCAGCTTCAGCTAGAGGAATCTCCGGAGCTTCGGTATCAGAAGCCGTTGGCCCAGCATCTTCTTCCGTTTTGATGACATCGTCATCGTTTGACTCGCTAGTGAGAGCAGCGAGGACCCTGTCCAAGTTCATCCCCTTCACTCGGTGCTGTGTCTTCGATATATCATCTTTGGAACGCACGAATTCAAGAACAGACCTGCCATTCCTCTGTACATAGAGGGGAAATCGATTAGCTGTGTATCGGCCGGAGGCTGATATAAGAGAATGAAAGAAGTAAGAAAATGAAGCAGTAAATGATGATAAAGTGGGTAGCGTACCAGGCCTATCTCAGTAACGTTACCGCCCCTCCTGATGTTGATGACAGTGGGGGATGACGAATGCAGAGAGGGCTTGAGCAGCCTCTCTAGGGTCTCATGGTTGACGCCGCAATCTCCGCTATTCCAGTCATGAGCTCCCTCTGGACACGCCTCGAACCAATCGACGGGCTTCTGGATTCTAGTGAATTTCTTGAAGACTTCGAAGCTGCCCACTATCGTCTTGTAATATCACAACAACAATGTGACAAGCGGATGAGAGTCCATATCCGACTTTTTGAACCCAGTGCGTTTTGAGGGCTGATAGTACACAGTATGCACCAACCACGAAGAAGTCTCCGATCCTGTCACATATGAGAGGATATTGCGCTGCCTCGAGTTGCCGATGAAGAGCGCTGGGACAGGAATCACGGGGCGCTCCGGGCGCGTAGGCAAGTTGCCCTCATTGTTGTCAATGAAGACTTATTCGTCGGGATTAAACCGCGCGCTTCGCAATATTCACGGTATCAGCTCTGGCGACGGTTCTAGGGTCTCTTGAGGATGAGTATGCAAATAGCACAATCAACTTGGGGCAGTCGGTGATGGGCACAATGGATGCTTCACCCGCATCCAGTGCAAGAAGTACGTGTCTGATGGAATCCGCGAACAGGCAGTCATACCGCTGCCTCTTACCAGTGGGTGCCATGACTGGAACTGAGACCTTCATGTGGGCCTGCAAAAGTTGATTAAAAATTGGTGGCGCAATACCATTCTTGGACTTGCCTGTCGTGGGATTCATAGGATTTGCGCGTCCTTTCAACCACTCATGCCCGTATGTGTACTTCTTCAAGTCAGTCCAAACATTCCTGACCATGTCATCAGTGAAATTCTTTTCCTCCGCCAAATTGTCCCAATTGCTGTCGGGCTAGAGAGTCCAGCGCGCGTCCTTGCACGACAGCGGGTATTGCTTAAGCTTCCACATAAGCTGGTTCTTAATCACCCGGTCGAGCTTCGTGTCACGGCACCATACAGCCAACGTGAGCCTGTCACGGATCTTGTTGTTGCTCTTTATGCAGACCCGTTTCCCAATAATTTCCTTTCTGCAGTCGATGAGATCAGAGTCAAGCAAACCCAAGGTTTGGACGACGTCGGTCTTTATAATGTCCGTCAGCGGCACACGACTAATTAATTATGGCTCTTTATCGTCATCTCCGATTAGCTCTCCTGCCTCCCATGCATCGAAAACTTCTAGCGAGCACTTCGAAGTCTCATCCTTAGAAAACAAGAGGGGAAGCTTGCTTGTTACCTTCTCCCCAACAAAATATGCCATCACCTGGGCCTTTGCAGCCTGCAGAATAGACATGGAGATGTGTTAGGATATATATCCAAGATGCGCATATATCGGCTGGCAGCCGATACATCATTCGAAGAAGCATAGGAAAGCTGATATGATAACCTATCGGCTGGCAGCTGACAAGCAATAAGCATGATGAATAACTTGAAATGCTGCAGAAGGCTTGCCACCACCTCGGTGTGGCTCAAGCGTCCATTTATGATCCAAGCGGCCCTACCAAGCTCGTCGCAAGAGCGGAATGTCTCCTTCGCTACCTTCTCCGCGATGTTCAAATTTAGAGCATTAGAGACTCTCACGCACACCTTGGTATCACGAGTAAAGACCGGGATCACTTCGATCTCGAGCAGCTCGTTGCGTGCTTTAGAATTAGCCGGAAACTGCTCTGCAAGCTTACAACATGCGTTAACAGTGTGCTGTCCACTGATTATGTACCAGTGGGTATCCAGATGCTTCCACCACTCAATCTTGGATCCATTGGGCATCGTTGTTAGGGCATTCTCTGCGGGCATCGAGTCCATGACAAGATCTAGATCTTTGCTCCTGTGTCCTCTTTCTGTGGCATGCGCTTCACCGAAAGAGCATGGATCTCAGGCTTCTTCCTGATTACTCCATAGCCCTTGTAAATGGTCTCTACCTACCATCATGCGAAGAACATGGTCAGCTGAGTCGTATAGAAAGATGTCAGCCGGGAGCCGATACCATCAAACAATTCATATAAAAGGACACAGACTAATAATTTACCTAGCCCAAGCGCACGGTGGCAATTTTCCTGTACTTCAGCTCCTCTGGCGCAATGTGGAGCTTCTCCGACGGAATCACCCCCGGAAGCCTCCGTTTCTTGTAGGGAAACGCATGCCCAAGTCCCTCCTCCAACGCCTTGTAGATCGCGTTGACCTCTTCGTCCTTCGTCTTTGTCGACAAGCGGTTTCCACGCGATAAGGCATCATCTAGTGAGAGCTTTAGCTCCTTCCCGAGAGCGGCCTTGCCTTCCCCTTCTGTTTTGGCTTGCTGCCCTCACTGGTTTCTTGAACTGGCTCCTGATCTCCCTCTTCTCCCGTCCCAGGAGCACCTCTCTTCTTCCGCGGGGTGGCCTTCTTCTTGCCTTTTCTCCTTCATCTGTGCCGCAGCCTGCTGTGCCTCAATTTCGGCTTCAACCTCTTTGTTAGCGGTGATTCGAGCAGCAAATTCCTACAAATTCATGAAGTCATCGAGAGTTTCAGGGGATTCGGCCTCAAATGTCATACCCTGCTCTTTCGATGCCTTGCCGCAAGCACTCTTTGTGCACTTCGACCAGGGAAAGGATACTGCAATGTTGTCGGGCTGACCGTCGGGTACACCAATGGGCATCAAGCTGATCAGCAGATCTACGTTCGCCGCCTCCAGCCCCTCCTCCACCGCAATCACGCAACCATGCCCACTCATCACGTATCCGTTCAGGACGTATGTGCACACAATTTCAATTCGTTTGGTCTTGTGCACCTTCAAGCAAACACCCCACTGTTCAATTGCTTTGTTTCCTTTCCACACTCCGAGCGGAACAAAGTCGTTAAGTTTCACATTCGTCCAGGCTAGAGGAGTCCCTAGCAGCTTAGTCAGGAGACCCGGCTATTTGCAAGGTCAAAACAATTATAAGTCTCTATTGGGTGCTAGCCGATACCAATTATCAACTGAACTACAACACGCCGACAATATTGATAGTCCTTGCTCTATCGGCTGCCGGCCGACACACAGCCTCTATTAGAAGACACATCATCTTGATAGAGATGCATACTCTATCGGCTGCCGGCCGACATATAATTACTACACGCTGCTTGCAAAAACACAAAGACTATCGGCTGCCGGCCGATACCAAACGACTATGGGCAGCCCAAGTTGATCCCGGTATACAAACTTATATCGGCTACCGGCCGATACATCAAGATAATCCTACTTCCTTATGAGACCACCCAAGAGCTCAAAGATAAGAGATGAGACTAAAACACGCTCTAGTATGTTTTGGTCCAGTACGTTGTGTGCTTGGTTACGATTGTATTGGCCGGCAGCCAATAGGAAACACTCTATCAGCTGCCAGCCGATACAATCAAGCACTCCTAATCCACAAACAGGAATTTACAAAATGTTGTGTATCGGCCGGCAGCCGACATCCGCTACAACTATCGGCTGCCAACCGATACACCAATCAGATGAGTAAATAATAAGAGATTTGCGTACCTGGGGGCCGCGGCCACCTGATCCTGCGCTGAATGTATCGGCTGCTGATGGTCCCTGTGTCGGCTGCTGCACTCCCAATATCGGCTGCTGCACTCCACGTATTGGCGGCTGTATCAAAAGTGTCGACAACTGCCTAAAGTGTATTGGCTGGTGCAGAAACAAAGTCAATCAGCTAACGAACAGAGCGCGAGTATCGGCCGCCAGCAGGTAAGAGAGGAGGGAGGGAAGGTGAGGGAGCGTGAGGGCAGAGGGAGGTGAGAGAGAGGTGTGAGGAAGGAGAGAGGCGAGAGTGAAAGTGAGGGAGTGAAATGAAAAAAAAATGAGAGGGGGAGGGAGAGTAACTCCCCACCAGCGCTCCTCCAAGAAATGATGGCGCGGGCCCACTACGTCACATCGTAGGCCGTCAAATCGTAGGCCACCCAAGTGTCAAATCAATCATCCCATCAGTCCTATCGGACGCCCACCTACACAATTTCATCCACCCTACTCACTAGGTGGCAATCATCATCAACGAACTATTCCATCCCAAGAACTTCATCGAAGATCAAACTCATTCCAAGAACTTCCAAGGAATTTGAAATTTTCTTGATTTGAGCGCCAATCGCGCATGGGAATTCCCCTGGGATATCCATTGTGCTTCCATTTTCCTCATTTTAGTCAAGGATTGTTGCGCCAGCTGCGGACTTCTGTGATTTGGATCTCTCTCTCTCTGTGATATATTTTTGTGGCAATTTAGATTCTCGTGCGTAGAATGAGCTTACAACTGTGATTGTAGAATGTAAAATTATGAAGTTATTCTAATTATAGCATATGCAATGAGCTTGCAAGGTTCCTCGTTTTGTTTTCTGAGGCGTATCAAAGCATTCTGAGCAATCATCTGGTGTAGAAATTGTCATTCCCGCTAGACATGCTGACGCCAGCCGATACCGTCTAGCTCTCCAGCCAATATCCTCACTCTAAACCGGTGGTCACCTAATCCTTGTCGGCCGCCGGCCAATACTGAGTTCGCCACATATAGCGTGAGGGTCGACTGGAGTCTGATTCAAAATTTCTAGGGTTTAGTGCCACCTTTTCCGCGCTAGATGATCGTTGTGTTCGCTAAGTTGTAGTGTCCACCCCTATCGGCCGGCAGCTGATACAATCAAAAAGAGGTCACTACCTTTGACGTTGGATACTGAACCAATCGACGCATTTACAAAGAACGGTAGCTCTGGGCCAGGGAAAGTGGGTAAGGGAGTGGTAGTGACGTTAACCCACTCTGGATTCAACTATGCCGGACGTGCAGTTATCAATCGCATTGTCTCTCGCGACCCGTATCTCCTTGATGTCCGGGTTCTAGAAGTTTGTCACAATATTGAGATGATCATACCTTACCCAACGGGTGACCTTAAGTATCTCAGTCAATGTACTGAGAGAAATATCGTGTGGGAGGAGCGATATGTGTATCCATATTTTTATGAGATTGATACTGCTCCCAAGCCTATCGCCGTGCAGCCGACACCGGATGCTACTGAGGAGAAGCCCATCGACCAGTTCTTTACTCTCACGGTGAACATGGAGGTAGCTCTTTTGCACAGTGACGGATGTGACCATCATTGTGCGAGAGTAGGAGTCATTGTAGAGTGTTCTTAAAAGGGAACGTGAGAGGGATTCCGTGTTCCTCATAGCTTTTTCGTCATCGTTCGACTCATGACGATGAAGAAGGATTTCTTAGGCTTGGCGGCATACTACAAGAATTCAGATCTTACTTCCCTTCGAGATTGCCTTGGATATAGAATCATGTGGAGCGGATACAAGGGCCGCTGGATCCATCCACTGCAAAGGAACATCCTATTGCCTCGCAGCCAACACTGCCTACATTGAAGAGAGTGAAGTTGAAGGCAGACAACAATAAAGTGAACAGTGAATCACCAACGATCGAAGGCTGTTGTAGCACTGGGAATGCACAGTCTGGAATCGGTCTCACGGAGTCCAAGCGCAGCGATGATGGTGGCTCGCAGACGGATACAAGAGTAGGTACCGGCACTGAACTGTATGGTAATGCTGCCAACTTCGACAATGTTCATTCAACCCCGCTCCACCACAGCGTCGGTCCGAGAAATGGTTCTTAAAGTGATAGCATAGGAGACGTAACTATTCCAGGCGCCTCCTTTTCAGCTGACAACCAGGAAGTGGGTCCAGATATAGGTCTGCCATATCCAGATCGGCCCCTCTGGAGAAATAAGTATTGTGAGCTTCTAAACGAGTATTTCTCCTTGTTTGGAAGGGCAATGATTCAAGTTTGACTTCTAGATGAAGTGTGCAATGAGAATGTTCTTTGCCATACAGATGTTGGTGTAATGTTCGTGTCCGAGCACAAATCGCTGCGAATGATGACAATGCGTTGGCCGTTATCTCGCACTAGACTGGAGGGTGGTTGACTTCTATATGATATTGTAACGCTCAGCTCTGAGGCTGCTCAGATGGACATTACGGACTATGCAGGCCTGCAAGGTAATCCTCAAATTCCCTACAAGTCTGTTCATCGAGAAATCTTATCCAGAGATCAGCCCCATATATCCAAGTTGAAATTCAAGACTTCGGAGGATGAGGTTCGGAAGGTTAGTTCTCAGAGGTATTGCAAGTATAAGTGCTGTCAGACGTTTCCATGGGAGTCTACGAGGATACTCCGTCGCAGGTTCTACTCTTGCTCATTTGAGATCAGGAGAGAGACAGCGTATGCTGTCCGAAGACAGTTACATGTTCATGCTCCCGAGGGTAGGAAATTCATTACCCATGAAGCTGTTGACGTCTACAAGAACGCATGGTACATTATTCATGGAGTCTCAAGATGTGCATACTACGTCAATAAGGCTGCAAGTGTGGGAGGATGCGTCAGCGGGTCTCATGGAAATTCATGATCACTTCGTCCTCGTCCCCACACTATTCAGGCCCGAGCTACCCTGCAGAAAATCATTGACGAAAAAGCTCACCTGATGCCTAACGAGTTCAGGCTTGTTGGAAATAAGCGTGCGGATAATCTAAAGGTGGTCCCCTCCGCAATGAATAGGGACCATATGCGTGAGCAAGTGAACCATGTACGTCTCTGCCCTCTTATCTCCCTGCACATTGTCATGTTGTTCGTGTTCATCTGTCGGCTGCCAATTGACACAACTATCCCAAGCTCAGTCTTCGCTGTGTCTGCGCATTTGGCCAATATCCTTACGCATGGGCGGCATCTTTGTAGTATGTGTTTGTGCCTTTGGAAAATGGGTGTATCGGCCGGCAACCGATACATTTTGCAATCTCCTGCAAATTGATTGGATATCAATTCTTGTCGGCTGGCGGCCGATAGACTTCTCTCGCCTTCATTCTAACACTCTCTCTTGCATCCGGCTATGAGGTCAATGAGAAGTGTAATCAGAGACCTGTCTCGCAATCAACTATGAGTTTGCCTCAAAAGAACCATTTCAGAAATGTTAAGGTGAAGGTTGTTGGGAATAACTTCTCGAACTACACTGAGTGTGACTTCCTTATTGAGTGCATTGCAAAATATCCGAGAAGTTGTGATGAGTGGCAGGCATTAGACGATGTCAGAGAGTGCCATCTTAATTATCGACGAGCTTGCCAAAACATTTATGCTGGTTGGAGTGCTCTGTCCATGCAAAATCCGTCAGAGTTTCTATGTATTATCCATGATAAGATGGATACGGCTAAGACAGCCATTCCAAGAATGCACAGAATCACAAAGGCCACGGCGAGTCTTGCACAAACTTCTATTTCTCGTAGTGGAATGTTGACTCATGGCCATGGTGATCGTATGCGCACTATTCTACAACACTGTGGCCTGGCGATTCCAATTTTACGATTTCGTCTTTGTGTCGTGTCTTGCGAGCGCTAGAGAGGCCACCAGTCCGCGAATCCCGGGATTTGTTTCCCACGCCACCACAAAACAGCTTCTTTCAAGCTCTCTTACATGGCAAGTCCAGGTGCTTATCTTCTATTCCGCCCCCTACTGGGATATGTATGAATCCTCCTGTCCCTGGACGCCCAGCGGTGCCTCTTCCTAAAAAGCTCTTCTTGCAACTTGATAAGTCCACGAATGACAACAAGAATAGATTTGTGAAGGCCTTCTGCTCTTTGGTAACTGCTAGACGCATATTCAAGGAAGTCACTGTTGGATTCTTGATTTTTGGTCATACTCATAAGGACATTGATGCACACTTCAATTACTTGTCCAATCTTATCAAGAGGAAGAACACCTAAGTTGTAGCAGATCTCATGAAGGCTTTCATGGACTCGCAAAAGACGGTGGCCTTCATTCCTGAGTTTGTTCAAGAGGTAGCAGATTTCAAATCATACGTTAAACACTTCCACCACGACGGTGTCAACAAAATCGTTGGATTGGGTGATATGGATCTCAAGGAGGACGGAGATGATAGAGGTTGGCCAGTGATGAGATACAAGAAACAAGCAACTGATTCATCTTGGCTCCCGCTGGGGCCTGCAGTCAAAATGTGGACGGCCGATTGCCACGGTAGACCTCATTTTCCAACTGGTGATCCACACCTTGTACCATTTAAGCCATTGTGGGGAGTTACGGAGGTTGATCCGAGGAAATTGAATTCCGAGAAGGAGCATGCCCGGGCTAGTGAATGCACAGAGAAGCAGGGTTTTATCAAGAATGGAATCTCCAAGTATATTGAATTTTGGAAAGCCGGTATGGCCCGTAACAGAAGATACTCTGAGGAGATGGCCGGATGTGTTGCTTACTAGGAGCGAATCTACGCGGAGATCAATTCTCCGTTGCCCACAGCGCCTGCAGCACTTGTGGAGGGATTTTGGCTGATATCAGATTGGACTCGTGATCATACTCGTGCAACCACGGACTCTGGATCTAGTCCATCTAATCCCGAGGACACTACGCTACAGGACGATGTTGACCCTTTTCCATATTGTGGTCCGGCATAGGGGAAACCAAGGTTGACTTTCAATCCATACCGAGACGTGCTGCTTGGAGACTTTGTTCTTTGTCGACCAAGCGATGACCATTACCTTCCTGTTTAGCTTGCACGAGTGCTAGAGTGTGTCAACCTTACTCCAGGCCCCAGCTACGGTAACTTTAAGGAGAATGGTGGATTCCTTTGAGATCGAAGAAGGAAGAGAAGTCAGTTGTCGCTAGGGAGTGTTGGACACGCCGTTGGCAGAAAGAGCAATGTCTCCCTCAGTTGTGAACGCTAGCATTGTCTTGTTCTCTCATAGAACGCCCTCGCATGCCAGGACAGGACCACCTGCTACCCATATAATTCCAGAGGTGTTTGTAGCAGCTACATTGGCGAATCTTCAGGCCGCTGGTGCTGTAATGGAAAACGACATTGAATATGAAGCGGTTGACTAGGTGCCGCCTATCGATCGATAGCCGATACGCTAGTACTGGATGTATCCCTACTCATACTGCTTGACTACCTATCGGTTGCCGGCCGACACGGAACTCAACGGAATTCTCGTTGGCCGATCTTACCGTCCGCTACGCCTATTGTGTTCTGGAACATGCCTAACATATCGACCCAACGGGGCTTGCACCCTTGGTGTGCTCGCCCTTGGTGGAGTGGACTGTTCAGCGGATTTATGTGGTAAATTCTTTATCGGATGCCGGTTGATATCCCTTTTAGCTATGTACGGCATTGCCTTGAAGTAGATTCTCTCTCATATCATTGTCTACGGCCAAATTGGCTGGAGATTTGTACAAGACAACGTTTACTTTGGCTGGAGACAATGCAGAAGGAGCCTTATCTTTCTCATATTGTTCTTGTTAGTATTGTCATGTTCTCTCACAGGGTGCCTTTGCATGCAAGGAAGGGGCCTCCAGCTACTCTCGTCATCGCAGTTGCCTCCGTCGCAGCTGCTCTAGCTAACTTGGACACTGCATGCGTCGTAATGGATTGAGACGATGACGATGATGCACAGGATCAAACTACCAAGTGTCAGCCGCCGGCCGATACCTCTTGCCTTGTTCTGTTCTTTGTCGTTCCACTGCTCCTAGCAACCTTAAAATGGTAACCTACTTTTGTCGGCCGATTACCTTGCTATTCATTGAGATTTTCCTAATCTGCATTTCAATCGAATTTTTTGACGTTTGTATTACGTGAATGTTGTCTTGTATTATCTCTGTGGTTGAATATCATCAAAGCCATTTAGATTATTTGTTAATGAACTGTAACAGAAGTTATTTAAGCAATCACAAGAAGTGCATTATTCGATTATATTTTATGTTGCACTAATTTGTTATCACCTTTAATCACAAGAAGTTCTAAACTTGGATAGAGGTTGCGAACATTTTGAGCTTACAATCTGTCTGAATGTCAATTCATTTGACAGTATGTAAGAATAATTTACTCTTAATAGTTTAAATGAAACTCATGTCCAATGGGTATTTAATCATCTTATTTCCCTCATATCTTATATATTATATATACAATTGTATTCGATGAACTTTAGGATTTAATATGTCATTCCAAAATGCATAATTGGATTTCGTATTGAATAAAATAGTGGCCCATTGTTATCTATCAATATTAACCTTGTCTTTTAGCCAGTCTTAACAAAATCAAAGATAGATTATTTCTTTTATTATTTTCTGTCAATTATGGAAGTCTAGTGCTGAGATTTCATATGTAGAATTGTCTATGATGAATTTTAGGAATTAGATCTGGAATTGAATATAATCAGAGACAATTATTAACCTTCATTGTCAATGCATGCAATTGAGAGGGCTAGGTACATAGCCTACTGTAGGGTAATCTACGTACTTTGTGTAGAATGGCGGCTCATATGAGAGTGCAATTCATTTGAAGTGTGAGCTCCCCTCTTCCAACATTTTAATATTGGAAGTGTGAGCTTTTTTTCCTTCACTATTCACTGCTCATTCACCTCCTTTCAGTTGTTTTTCTTCTTCATCACCTGCCCTCCTCCATTTTTTTAAAATTTATGCCAAGCCTGCACCAT
The DNA here is from genome assembly GCA_022496805.1 of Pohlia nutans. Lineage (NCBI taxonomy): Eukaryota > Viridiplantae > Streptophyta > Bryopsida > Bryales > Mniaceae > Pohlia > Pohlia nutans. The sequence goes on along the minus strand of CM040106.1, from coordinate 1,298,433 downwards.
GGATTCTAGACTCCCTCCCCATGCGAATCCACCTCTTCCTCCTCATCCTCATAGTCTGGGCACATTGACTGGGTACTTGTGATTTGTCTACAATTCTAATGCAGCTTGTATCCACAGAACTCTTCCTCCTCATCCACTATTGCAAGGGCTTGTTAGTGGCGATGACTGGTATTGGAACTACAGCTGTAGCCTAGAGATGTCACGGCTAGAGGCTCATTCTGGCATTGCATGGAATGATGTGGCAGACCTTGTGAATCGTCCATCCAACAGATTTACTTCGCGCCGTGCCGGTGCTATACTAGGATTGCGGGTGCGTGCTCCTTGATTTCAGCGATTTTTCTTAGTCAAAACATCGCCTATAAGCGCGAGGAACGAAGTCATTGAGATATCATCGGATACATCTCTCTACATCACGGCGCAGAACAATGTGGCTGGAGCTTCGCATACCGCATCGGTGGGGAGCAACCGCCAATCTTAGAATTCACATTGGCAGCACCTGCCGGAAATATCGTTTGGCGTTTGATTTTGAGATACTAGCGGCTGGTTTTGGGATTGCGCAGGCAAGAGTTTTGCCTTGCTCATACCAGTATTGCAAATTTTGAGGCACCAAGGTTTTTTAATTTTGTTGTTGTGAAGTAGTGTATGTATTTTGTTGGCAAGCTTGGTGGCCTTTGCTCACTGGTCAGGAGCATGTACATTTGTTTTATGAATATATAGTAATACTACTAATGTCGGCTGCCAGCCGATACCTCTAGTTTCATATAGGCACCTCCTCCATCATATTTTGTTTGGTTGTTGATTTTGAAATTGTAGCGGCTGGCTTTAGGTTTGAACAGGCAAGAGTTTCGCCTTGCTCATAGCAGTATTTCGAATGTTTCGGCACCAAGGTTTTAGAATTGTCATGCTATGAAGTAGTGTATGTATTTTGTTGGCTAGCTTGGTGGCCTTTGCTCACTGGTCAGGAGCATGTACATTTGTTATATGAATATTTTGTAATACTACCAATGTTTGCTGTCAGCCGATACCTCTAGCCTATTGGTTATGTTTTGTCCTTCTGCTTTGCCTTTAGTTCTCATCTGTGTATCGGCTGTCGGCCGATACCCCTTTGACTGTCTTTCAATTTGGTCGTTGATGGTTATGTTGTCCGTCATATTTGAATTGAATTGTGTTGCTTATGGAGTTCTACAGACATCAATTCATTATATGAGGGAATTTCTTTTTCCATATGAACTTCAATTGTATGATTGGTATGTCTAGTGTTTGCATTCATCTATTCCCTGAATTGGATTTTATTGGAATGATCTCTTTCCCATTGTTTAGGGTTTAGGGTCAGGGATTAAGGTATAGGTTAATTTAGTAATAATTGTGTCGTAGGCCGACCGACACTTTTCTTTGACTTGTTTGCCTTGGTTTTCTATACATTCATTGTTTTAATGGGCTTGGTTTCTATGGAAAATGTGTTGGTGGGCCACTATTCGGTGAATGTGTTCATAATTTCTTCATATTCATGTGTTTTCCAATTTTTTCTTCCTCATTTTGGGCTTTATCTACAATTTTGGGACATATTTCATTGTCATAAATTGTATGAATTTGTCCATAATAAGTTAAATATAAGTTTCCTGTACCATGTGAAATTAGTAAGAAAAGGACTTGCTAAAATTACAGATCATTCTAGGTAAACACAAAATGTTCTTAACCCTATCCTTTTTCACTGCCAACCATTCCTAGGCATGTCTCTTAATTACCAGCATGTGCACTGAAATGTCAAACATATTCCCATAATCCAAATAATGAATGAAATATATCATTCAATGTGAATGGAGTTGATTTTCACATGGAACACAAATCACATCACCACACAATTTTATGTAGCTATATAGCTATTTTACATACTGCATAGGCTGTGGTTAATCTCCATGGGATGGTGGTTTCTAGGTGGTTTCCATGTATTATCCCTAAGCTGGTGATGTCATCCATACCACCCTTCTCTAACATCCCATGCACTCACTTCACATCTCAGAAGCTCCTCCGTCATCAGGGCTCTGCGAAAAAAAAAAAAAGAAAAAAAAAAAAAAACCTTGTCATGTGTGCATATGTATAGCCTTGTTATTCAATCTACGAGCATGACTTTCACACCACACAATGCACATGCCCAAAAAAAAATATACAATCATATTTATTAATCCTACATGTACAAAGGTGTCCTTGGACTTGGCAATTTTTAAAAAAGCATTTTATGATATACAAATGAAAGTTCTAGATACTTGAATTTTAGATTCCATCCGTATAGTTCAAATTTCTAATACAATCACTAATATTTTATTATAAAAATTGAAGGTTAACATTAAAAACTCCTTCTAAATTTGTTTAAAAACTAAATTTGAATATTATTTGAGTAAAATTTGTTGGAATGAGACACAAGTGTGATACTCTTAAATGTGGTGATTCATTGAAATTTTTTACCTCATTTTTCTTGATTCCACTTTGAAGTAGAGTCAATTATATTTGGGCCTACTCAACAACTTCACATACTTCTACATTTGTTATTTTATAAAAATATATCCTCTAGTATGACTAAATCCAACCACTACATAGGACAATATGTTGGTGAAGAATCTTTTATAATTGGATTAGTTTCATGCAAGCATTGATGAGAAGGTGAGATGCTTTTAATCCGTTTGTGATCCAGTTTCTGGATGTTGTGATGTTTTTGGGTTAATAACTACATGTCAACTTCACAACATTCATTCAATGCACCTTCTTCACATGTATCATCTCTCAATCAACTGCACACCCATTACAATTAATAATTATTCTAACATAACATTACATAACATTGCTTTTTCTGAGACCCATAGGACTGTTGTTGCCCTAGTCCTTGCTTAGGTAACTCACTTGCATTCTGATCATTCCTATATTTATCTTTCTATTGCTGACATTGTTTTTTCTGCCTACGAATTTTACATTCTGCAATTTTATTAATCTTCATCCAATTGAATACGGAAAATACTTACAATGTATCAAAAAGGGTACTCATCCTCTTCAGATGATTCTCCAAAGTCACTGCCGAATGCTTGGGCATTCTTTTCTCCCATCTGCTCCACAATTTGTGGTATTCTAATGATTCTTCCGGTGGGGAGAGGGTATGGGTTTGCCTCAGGGATTTCCGCTGTAATTTGAAGAACCTCAAAATCATTATCTCGTCCCATGGCAAACAATTTTGCCTCCTCCTCTTCCTCCATTTCAGTGTCAATTCTGCGGCCCCTTACCTCTGTTCGTAAAACTACTCTCTACCCGGGCTCATCTTCATCGTCAGAGAAAAATACTTGGTCACAATGTATTGGAAAAGAAAATGATCCATACCCGTACGGTACAAGGGCGGTGAAGTTAGCCATAGTGAACCCCCACTCATCTTTTTTCATTGTAGCATTCCTCCCTCTATAGTTGACCTTCACCCTATCACATATTAGCAGCACAATGCAATGTCGTCCGTAATTCAATTCCACAATCTCCAATATTTGGCCTATGTACTCAAGGTTGGCGTCAACAGGGTTGGGATCTCGGCGTCCTGAACGGCAGGGTCCACGGAAAATCCCAGCTATTCCTGAGTCACAAGTATTATTCGCACTTTCCTTTGCGCTTTTCACTCGAAAGTGCTAGCCATATGAATAAATGCTTCTAAATCGTTGGACTTGTAGAGAGGGAGGTTTGGAAGAGTCTTCGACATCATCATGTACCACCAGCTTGTTATCTTCTGCGAGTTGAACATCTTCTTCAAGCCATTGCGCAAATGGGTGCATCTCTTCCATTCCTGCAGGATACGGTGCACCTGGTCTCCCATTTCTTTGTGGATGTCTTCTACAAAACTCTGTGCGTTCGTGTCTCTTTGCTTCCCAAAGCACTTGATATCTCCTGCATCATTTTCAATGGCATCCACGAAAAAATGATGTCACTATTCTGGGACATATATAAAACCTCGTACATTCTTATAGCTCCAACATTTCCTGGTTTTATGTACATACAAACTTGCAAGAGTGAAAATTCATCATTGAACTTCAATTTCAGTACCCAAGTTCCTCATCATTCATGCCTTAGTACAGAAAGACTTCTTCACAACGTCACTGTGTGACTGCCCTGCTGTAAAACCACTGGTATTGTTAATCTCTAACAACGTTCCATAAAATACATCCTTTTCATCTCTCATTTTCACACTCCTCTGAAACTCTTAACCCGAAATGACCGTAGTTCTTCATGTTCTTGAGCATCGGTTTCATCTCTTTCTATTCAATTTTTATTTATTTATTTTCTTTTCGTAGAAAATACCAAATCATACATTTCATTAAATTCTAAAATATTTTTTCACCACTTTAACAATTCTTTCTATGTCCTTGTAGATTGTCCAACAAAATCCAAAATTATTGCAATTTTCCTTTTACTTCAAACACTATAATCTTACAAACTGTATGGTCAAATTTTATGAAGATTTTGCCACGCACTCTTTTGGAAAACTATAAAGTATCCTACATCATGGTTAATAATAATATTTTAGACTCATTTTTGGCCTCCCAATACTTTCAATTCCCCCCCCCCCCCTAATTAACCTCGTTTCCTCCCTAACTTCCACTGTAAAAGTCAGAATACAAAAACATATTTTATCCCTATTTTCATATTCATATACCGAATTCACATAATTTATTTCAAAAACTAAAAAACAAAATTCACAACGTAGGAACCTACCCAAACATTGAAATGTCCTAGTTAGGGCACTTGGTCCTTTAGGGGTTAATTTAGGGGGTTACATCTTCCTACTATTTTCACTCCACCACCTACTACCCTAGATACATATGCCAGTTTTAATTTTAAGTCTTCCTTATAACCACCCACCTTTGTTAACTCCTATTCGGTCTAGCTCTTTCAAAATAAATATATGCTATCCTCTTATATACATATGGTGACGGCCACATGTACACGGAGTACACATCAGAAGACAATTGCCAGCATAAAATCTACCCATCCAGTATGACATTTTTGTATTTGGAGACGTCCCCGAGACTATTAATAATGATACATCACAATATACTTTCTGTATTTTTTAATAAGATATATTAGTCATATTGATGTGACTCCAATAACAGTTATCAAGCTTGTATGAGAAGGGTAATGGCTTTTAATCTGTTGTAATTTTCCTACAACTACAAATTATCTCTTCCACTGCAAAGCTCATTGTTTTATTTACTTTCCCTTTATGTGCAAACTAATAAATTTGCAACTCATAAAACTCAATTGATATATGTATAATATTCACACTAAAAAACTCCATGATATGAATATGATTAATAGGATAGGGGTAGGAGTAACTTACTCACAATACGGCTCTATGTGTGAAACATTGTCCAAAACAAAATCATGCATCACATTCCTTTATTCCTCGGTCAATTGCTTCGGTTTTCCCTTGCCTTCCAAAATCTCATCCACCATTGTTGGCTCTTCCTTGTTGTCCCACACCCTCCGAGATGCAATATTGTAGCCTGACATATACTCTGTTATGCAGGCCAAAGCTTCCTCAACTTGGTATCCTTGGGCAATGCTACCCTCGGGTTTCGCTAAATGACGCACATACCCCTTCAATGTTCTATAATACCGTTCATACGGGTACATCTACCTCGTATGAACGGGCGCACATTGAAACAATTGTTCCACCAAGTGATTAGGCAAATGTGACATTATGTCAAAAAAAGCAAGTGGAAATTCTTTTTCTAGCATGCACATGGTCTCTCCTGATTCTGCTAACAATTGTTCCTTTTCCTCACCATGAATTGTTTTTGCACAAAGCTTCCTAAACACCCTACTGAGTCGTATCACAATCCCTGCAACGGACTTTTTTGAAATCTTGCGGAAACACAATGGCAGAATTTGTTGTAAGAGAACGTGAAAGTCTTGCGATTTCAGGCCCCTTAATTTTCCTTTGCTTATCTTTTTATGCAAAGCTGACACGTAATGAGTTGGTGTTCCAAGAGACTTTAGGACACGCAATATCTTTGCCTTGTCCACTGTTGAAAGCACATATGATGTGTCTGGCATGCAGTATCTATCTCGGTTTGGCGATAACGGTTGGAGATGGAGGTGGGACCTGATACTGCGTGCTTGAAAATCAGCCCGAACTGCTGGGGAGTCTTTTTCTCCAAATGTTGTCCTCAATATATTTTCTGCAATGTTCTTCTTGCAATGCATGACGTCATGAACGTGGCGCACAGGGAGATCCTTTCACAACAAAACACATCACATGATTAGTGAATTACACATTTCACATAGGGCTATGACATTTCATCTACTTTCAGGCTTTGTTTAATTATACTTCTACACCCGTCACAGGATACTGGAATATTCCTTTTATTGCACATGAAAATCTCACTGTATCCTTACCGCTAACCAGTTATGAACATGAAAAGTAGCATTTCTCAAGTTATTTACCACTACGCTAAAATTTTGAACAATTGCCTAATTTGTAATAGGCATATTCTCCGAAAATGTCACACAACACATATTTCGTTATAATGGGGATATTCAAATTATCAAAAACTCCATCGACCTTAATTTCAACAACCAAAGTTAACAGAATGCTCGTGTTCGAGAGCTAAAGTGCATATCAAAAATGTATTTGCAATCATCAAAACACTTTCACAAAACCAAATTTGCACAAACAACCCAATAAAACAAGAAAGTCGATTAAAATGGGAGTCAATAAAAACTCCAGGAAACCAATTATCCCAATAGTAAGGGTTTTAAGGCACAACGTTCCAAGTAATTGCAAAAATCAGCCGCTACTAATGAATGGAAAAGAGGGCTTCTACAAGAAATTCTAAGAAGATTTCATCGGCTGAGAAGGGTGTAACTAAGTCAATATCAATGATGTCGGAGATTTTCTCATTTAGCTCGATTAGAGCTAAATTGCTCATTAACCTCGACTAGAGCTAAATTGCTCATTTAGCTCGACTAGAGCTAAATTCCTCATTTAGCTCGACTAGAGCAAAATTGCTCATTCAGCTCGACTCGAGCTAAATTGCTCATTCAGCTCGACTCAAGCTAATTTGCAAAACCAGGTAAGATAAACTAGTACACGTCATTCTACTCTTCTTCCCTGTTAAGTCGCTCAATGCTCTCTTTGATGATGACGATCTGCCAGTCTGTTATTGAGATGACCGGACGGCGAGAGCCAGGTTTTGCACTTGATTTCCATGACGAAAAAATAGCACCACTATGAAGCCATTCCGGGATGTGGTTGTCATCAACTTTCCATATGAAAGTGTTCTTTGTATCCCAACCGACATAGGTCTCTTGTACCACATTGTTCGCGTTTGTAAGTTTAAAATATTGGATTCAAATACACCCTGGATGATTGTGATCAACATCAAAATCGGACAAAGCCCTAGTAATCCAGAAAGGTTGAATATCTCCATCTGCAAGACGTACGACTATAAAATATCTAGCAAAAACATCCCGACCAACACGGAACGACTCCCTTGGTTTGTCACACAAGCGACCAATAAAATACGGATCACGCGCAAATTCCTCGCGTAATTCGCCTGTGTTTAGGAATTCTCGTGTCACAAGTACTCGAGTTCAAGGCCAACACCCGTTCTTCAATGATGAAGACACTTCCATAGGCTCCACCAACGCTAGCTTCACTGCCCGCCAATACCGTATAACAGCATCATGCTGCCGTCGATACTCTCCCCATATGTCTTCCGTACATGAAGTCTCCCACATCTTAATAAAACCCCCAAGGCCTTTAACAATCTCATCGCGGTTTTTCATACAAATTGGAGCCAAAGGTTTCATCTCACCCGTGGGCAACAACGGCTTTCCAGTACTTGCATCTTGCTTCCACAATTTTATACCTCCATTGGTAGAGGGAAGCCACTCACTGTTTGTACATAACATCTTGTACTGCATCATGGGCCATCCATTATCGTGCTTGTAAAATTTAAACTGCTGGCCTTTCGAATGTCCAACAAGAATTTCCTCTCTTCAAGCAATGTAGTCTTTGATGTAACCCTTGAAGTCTGGAATTTCCTCTACGAAATGGGGAATGATTGGCAGTGCCCTTGCGTCCATGAAAACAGCAGTGGAATCGTGAGAAAGTCGTTTTCTTTCAAAAGCATGCTCCAACGTCCCAAAAGAGCGTCAATATCTTCATGCGTGTGTCCCACCAACAAGAAATTGACATGTATCTCACGAAACACACCAATGTGCACGAGAAGAGACCAAAAACAAAACATAAACCGGTTCTTGTTGTCTAAAGCGGCGTTATCAAGTTGCACGTGTAGGACAGCAGGTAAAGGCTCCGCCACCCCTGAGATTACACCTTCTAGAAGAAGAGAGTTCAAACAGCCTTCTTGTCCAAATAGCATAGCTTCAAATAGAGGGTGGGACCCTGAACCACCGAATAGTGCTTTTGAGGACGATATGGGAATGCCTTCAAGGTCTCAAAGAAGCTTCAATATTGAACCAACCGTGTGATTGCAATCACTTGGGTAAATATCGAGCCCGTAGTAAGCATACCAAACATCGCTATGCCCGTGCGCAATCATGCCTATGACAGCAATTGGAAGTTTCATTAATGCATCATTTGCATTTGTTTTATGCGAAAACAAAGGGCACGCAGTCTTGGCATGGTCCATCTTGTTCTGAATTATACAAAGAACATCCCTCAGTCTCTGGATTGACACGGAACGATTTGTGTAGTAGTACTCGCGATGAGCCTGCTGTTGATCTAGATGGTGTTTTAGCTTCTTAATCCACATATTCTCTTCAGATGATCCCGGCACCATTGACTTGATGATTGACTCATTCTTGTCACATGTAGAGCAACGAGCAAAATTGTCACCAAGTGCCATCTTTGAGTACTCCGAGAATTTTGCCTTCCTGATCTTGCTAAGGGTGCTCTGCGCAATGCATTTCAAGCCCAAACTCTCATTGATGTCATAAATCTCAGGAATTGCATCCTTCCATTTGAAAGACGACGGCAAGGGCCGCAACACCACTTTCACACCAGTCGTAAGTATCTTCGCTTTGTGAGGCATATGATCAGCACCATTGTCTATCAATGTCTTCAAAGTGGCAGGAGCTTGCTTTACATGCGGACGAGGTTTCTTCTCACCGACATTGCCATGATGTTGAGCACGCAGCCCTGCTGCAGCTTCGGCTTTTTTCCTGTACAAGGTAGCAGGGAGGACACCTGTTATATGTTGCCATGCACGCGCGCAAACATCGATGCCTTCAGTGGTCACCATCATCTTCCTGTCCGCTGACTGGTGAAACCGATAGTGGACATCTATTTTAAAGTGAGCCTTGAATTTAAAATCTGAGGACTCGTACATTTGCTTTCGAAGAGCAATAATTTTCTCTCGAGGGATAGGTTGGCAGCAGTTTTTGCTGCAACATATCTTACTTGCAACCAAGTTGACAGACTCCAACGTCAGCAGCTACTCCTCTCTCTTGGTCTTCACAATGCGAGCATTTTTTTGTCGTGACTGATATGGCCAAACTCCCCTTCCTCTTCGGATGATCCCGAGCATAAACGGCAGCATTGTATTGGTCTCGACGTAAATGATCATGTAGTGACCATCCCTCACATATAACATGGGTAAGTTGCCATTTTTTGGTTCCAAATATGGTATCCGCAGGTACGAACACATTCACACACTTCACAATCTGCACAACTACTTGGTCTTCATCTAATGGCTCGTCATTTTCAAGTACAAACTCGGAGTCTACGCTCTGACAAATACCTTCTGCTACGATGTCCAATCCATCGTTGAGTAGCGTTACAAATTTGGTAATCCATCTGTTCCTCGGAAGTCCAGGTCAATCCTTCAATCCGTCCGGCAGATCAAGCTCAGGTAGGACATGCAACTCCTGTCACACCGAACACAGTGATGTCTCAGTGACTTAGGCAGACGAACTATAGATTATTACATAACAACAATCTAATAAAAGGTTCTTCACAGATGCAATACCTCAGATGAAACACTGTGAAAATCCAATTCGCCATCAGATGCACTTGACTCCATAAGAGAATGTTCGCAAGAACTGCAGGACCAATATGTTGACCAGGAAGAATATCTACAAGGCAACGACAAAAAAAAATGAGAAATCACATGTCATAAAAGAAGATCCTGCACTTCAATTATCATATACATTAATAAAAACAATGCTTGCAAAACAAACGCTCCACTCTATAATTTTAAATTAACCATGTACAATCCGAACGTAAATTAGCTCGACTTGAGCTAAAGAGATTAACACTGACAATGAAGTACCGTATATGATGTAACATATCAAAGGTTATTCAGGACACGAGATAGCCACTCGGTTAAGTCTAGGTGTTTAGGGTACATGTGATTTTAAATAATTGTTAAACGGGCATAACTCGCAAAAAGTTTATGATGTCACATTAGCTCGAATCGAGCTAAAAAATAGACAGGAGGCAACAGGCCTAAACCTGTCTATTTAGGATCTTCTGACAAAATTCAATAGAACTTTTATCTAACATCGATAATGAAAAGCTATCGGTCATACAGTGGAAATTAGCTCGATTCGAGCTAATTGCACAAGTCCTTTCGTCTACAAAAAACTGTCGCCTAATTTTGTTTAGGGATATCCTGAGTCACGACATCATGATATAAAAATTGTATCAAGAGTAGTTGGTAGCTTTACAATTTATGTCTCAACGATCCTCGTACTTGGAGTACCATTTTGCTCGACTCGAGCTAAATAGAGTGACCACAAGAAGGGTATTATGTAACCGCAGTAGGTCAGAAGTTGATCAACTAGTGTAATTCATGCTTACTACGGTAGCCTTGAAATAGCCCAGCTTTGAGATCTACGGATTAGCTCGACTCGAGCTAAACGGACAGCTCTCCGGAGTGAGGATTCACCGCATCATGATAAAAAATTGTTTCTGGATATGTTCTTAGCTATACAATTATGTGTTGTTGAAATTTGTAGCTGAATTACCATTTAGCTTGACTCGAGCTAAATAGAGTGACCATGATAAGGGTATTATGAAACCGCTGTAGATTGAAAGTTGGTCAAACTAATGAAATGCAAGCTAACTACGGTAGCAAAAAAATAGCCTATATTTGTCGTCTGCGGATTAGCTTGACTGGAGCTAAACGGACATCTCTCTGGTATTAGGATTTCCTCAAATTTTGTGCAGTGCACCGTGGAGTCTTGACAGGCTCATTGGGAATCATGCACACATAATATCTAGCTGTTGCCTCAATTTTCGTGCGAACTTTGTTCGACGTGACGTATGTTACTTTTGGTTCAACAACTCAACAAATGCCACAAACATCCACTCAAGAACAAACGAACCACTCAACAAATGCCACAGCAGTTTTAAAATTGCATTTGAGGAAACCACTCTAAGAAATGTGGGAGTTTGGATCTCACCGTCAATGGAGGCTGGCCGTCATGTCGAGCCCGACAACTGCATCATTAAGAGCGACAAAGCGAGAGCAACATCGAGGACACAAAGAATTGCAGCATTAATAGTGATTTGAGCAAGCTCCTATGCCAACATGGAATGGACTGCTGAGAGAATCGAGCTATCAGATTCGCCCCAACGAAGTGCGTCTAGCCTAATCAAAATTTGATAACAGCAGAATCATAGTACAGTAGAATCACTGGAGGAGAATAGTCGACCGCGTGTTAGGGTAAACGCAAAAGTGAAGGACAGAGGCCAGAGGTGAAGGGCGGAGGTCGGAGGTGAAGGGCAAAGGACGGAGCTGAAGACCCTAGACACTAAGCGCGGCCGGAAGTGAAGGACGGATGCCGAAGGGGAAGGGCAAAGGACCAAGGTGAAGGCATGAGAACAGTAAGTGCGGCCGGAGGTGAAGAACGGAGGCCGGAAGTGAAGCACAGACGACGGGGATGAGCACAGAGGAAAGGGGTAAGCAACAAGAAATGGTGCGAACAAAAATCCGGAAGGAGCAGCTGAAAATGGCGCGAACAGAGATATATTTGCCGGAAAAGGTGTTCCTGAAACCATCGGTTGAGAGAAGATGCCCACAGTAAAGGAAGATCCGTTAACTAAGTGAAATTAATGTTTAGGGTCTAGGGTTTTCGGGTCTAGGGTTTTAGGGTCTAGGGTCTATGCTGTAAGGTCTAGGGTTTAGGGTCTAGAATATTTGGTCTATGGGTTTTAGACTAGGTTTAGGGTTTAGGGTCTAGAGTTAAGGGTCTAGGTTCTAGGATTTATAGTTTACGGTACATTGAAATAGATTAAATATTTATCAAAAGACGATCGTATCTCACCATCCACGTGAAAGCCTATCACACACACACACACATATATATATATATATATATATATATATATCACATATATATATATATATATATATCACATATATATATATATATATGTATGTATATAAGTATATATTAACATATACATATATTCTTTTTATATATGTATTTATTTTGAAGATAATGTTGAATAGCCAATGACGAGTTTATAAAATAAATGTTTGATTGACTTCTGTGCACATCTAGAAACCAAAAGCTTCCACAGATGATTGAAAGTTTAAAGATTTTGAGCGAGGAGGAGACAGTGCAGGAGTTCTGAAGGGAAATGAAAGAAGGAAGTGCATGGAGAAGTTCAGTTGTGACAGGGAGGTTCAGCCGAAGTTGATTGATGGAAAACCTCATTAGGGGGCTTAAACCTCTCATCCACCTAGGACCCATTTTCCAATTTCTTTTTAACTGTCTCTGTTAACTGTAAATTAGGAGTTACCGGTAGGTCTACCGGTATGAGTTTTACCCCGGTAATTTTCCAAGTTACCGAGCAAGTAGATCTAGGAAACACTTTTTTACCAATTTGACCTAACTGTCAGATCTGGTTGCACTGTGGTTTAAAAGAAATAGAGCCAAACTCATTGGCACGCCACATTTTCCAAGATAACTGATTTCTTGCTTGAAGTATTTTTTCTGATTTTTTGCCTACTGAGTAGTTTTCTGTCTGTATTTGCACACTCTGATCAGTATGTCTTTCCTTGGTTTGTGATTACCGACCTAGTTTTGAATGCTTTCTCATTGAATTTCCTTTAACTTCCCCTCCTCGGTAGCTAACATACCCTCCGGTATTGATTACCGAGTAGGTTTCACGAGGAGGAGCTACTAGTCTCTTATTCTCTAGACTATCCTGAGCTTCCGCAATTGTCCTAGTATATATATATATATATATATATATATATATATATAAACATATACATATATTCTTTTTATTTATGTATTTATTTTGAAGATAATGTTGAAAAGCCTATGAGTAGTTTATAAAATAAAAGTTTGATCGACTTTTGTGCACATCTAGAAACATATGTAAATTAATTTGTTATAACGCTACGATTTTGAACAATTTATACAATATTACTGAGACATTTCGGAACATACGATCGACATGGCGTGTGTTGCCCTTGAGGACCCTAGCCTTAGTTATTCTATAGTTCTATAGTACTAACAAGTGAGTACTACATATAACATTAAATGGTCTAGGGTTCGGGCTTGTAATTGGATGATGGAATCGAGGGACTTGTATTCATTTCTTCCACTTGCAAATCCTAGTCAAAAAGCATGGTTGCAGAAAAATGTTAGTAACTACTAGAAAATTACTTTTCATAACTTCTTTTATCATACATTATTAGTTCATGAGGTTTTTTAGTACTGTATGAATAAGTTGTCTTTATAACCCATAAAAACCACTACTTTGCTAATATAACTGCCACAACTAATAATAATTAGACAATATGAATTTAGATTTGGAGTATAAACTAACAACCTCAATGGAGCACTGTACTAAACATGTATGTGTATAGAATTTTTTTTAAATGGTAATTTCTTAGTATTCAAAGTTTGACATTGATGATATAGAATTTCGAAATATATATGGCTGCTATGAGTATCTAATCGAGTTTCTAATATAACAAGTATAATTGATATTACTAATAAAATTATAATTAACACAAAGTAGTAATATAAGACATTGTGGTGGGGAGAGTACAACTCTCAGCCTTGGGGAAGTCAATTCGTGTAAATTTTAGATAATTTTATAGTTACGTGAATACAATGGGTATTTAATGGGGGGCAATGAAATAATTAATTGAGTATTATACTTTTCATTCCTCTCTCTAGGATATATTCTATATATATTCTAGAAACATTTCTAAATTATTATTTTCCAAATTGGTTTTATATCGGCCAATATTACTTCTATAAATTTATTGTTTCTATTTTATATCTATAAAACCCTCCCTTTATTTATTCTGCCATAGTTACTGAAATTCTTATTGGGATTAACGGTTGGCGTTTGAATTCTATTTAATTTTGAATTTTGTGTAGCCTATACTTGTATAAAGTCGCTTTTGTGCGATTTGTTGATTATCATATAGACTCTATGTAAAATGCCTTGAAATGGAATCTTAGACTAACAAACAAAGACTGTGAGTGCTTCTCATGTACATTTTTGTTGGCATTAATTTGTCGTTCTACTAGGTATTCATCTTTGGTTTGCGGTTTACTAGAAAATTGAAGTACATTTAAAAAAATATTATCATCAATCTGTATTAAATTTCATAACGCTTTTAATAACTATGATTGTCACATATTAAAAGCTCGTGAAAATCTTATAATTCGGCCATTCCGAGATGATAGTAATGATTGAAGCTATGCAACGACAGCTGTCAATGCGGAAAAGGTGGAAGAAATGATTGGTTTGAGAATTATACTATTAATACATCATATTAAATAGGAAAGTTGGATAGGGTTTGACCGAGTTATTCCATTGAATGTGGACATTTAAGGTTGCAAAGTAATATTAATAACTCTAAACCCTCAACTGTAGGACTTGCAAATTTTTTATATTAAGAGCTCAACGAATAAAGTATTTAGAATTTCACTTTCAATGATATTTGCGGTCTAGAACAGAATTGAAATATTCTGTACGTATTTAGAGTAGGGTGATTTGTGTGTTTAGGGACATACGAGAATATCATTGCAATGTACATGACTATTATTAATAGAAATGTTTCAAACTAATATAGAAAATGATGCGTGGAAGTTTTGCATGTTGCCTAGACCATGGAACACTCAGGAATGGGGATATGTAATTACCAAGGCGACAAGGGACATTAGAGCCAAAGAAAAACTCTATGCACACTACTCTCTAAATCCATATACCATATTGTAAATTTCATGAAATAGTCCAGCCATGGCATGACTACACTAATCAGTCATGTTTTTTTTTTTATTATGACTAGCGTCAGTCACGTTTTTTCCAATATAACTAGCGTTAGTCATGCTTTTTCGAATATGACTACAATCAATCATGTATTGTTTTACATGTCTACAATGGGTCGTTTTTCTGTAGACAAGACAAAACAATATTGTTACATTAGTTGCAAAGTTGGATGCTAAAATAAAAACCATGTATCAGAAACCCTGACCATGGCATACATTTTTAAGTGGAATGTGAAAATTCTTGCATGTTCCGTTGCTTGCATACGTGTGGTGCATAGAAGATTAGCTACCGTGTGACGTGTACAATGGAGAGAATATCCAGTCCATTGAATTTGTGCACTGGCGTACATGAAAAACACTGATTTCTATAGTTTTATCTTCAGGAATTGCAGGTTGAGTTCAACCCCTTAAACTTGCGCTCCTATGTACTAAGCAGTGGTCAAACTAGCTAGGCGTTTGTTACACTACTAGAAAATCCAATTGTTCTGTTGATTTGGTCGATTTGATCAAGGACACTTTTCTATTGATTTGGACAAAATCGCAACCAAATCAACAGAAAAGTACCCCTGATCAACATGACCAAATCAACAAAACAATAGGATTTTCTAGTAGTGTTATTCTTCAAACATCAGGGAACATATGAAGTACAATGCATATCTTTGGAGAATAAAACATCAAATATTCCCGGACTTGAAGCCACGGGCCCATATGAGGATCTCATACCAAAGACACCCATAGTTTGGACGATGCAGTGGAAGTAGCCTCGAAGGTGGTTGCTAAAGCATTAAAACGCCCCTGACAAAACGACATAGTGGTAGATGATTTAGAGTACCGATACTGAGACTAAGAATGACTTTCTGGCCAAAACAGACAATTGTATATATGAAACTTTGATGCAAATATCTATATATATATATATATATATATATATATATATATATTTCTATTCTATTAAATGCAGAGTGTCACGGCTCCTATGTGACAAAATCCGTAACGTTTTCATCCAAGTCTTCCATCCATCAATTATCATTCAATATCTCATCATATATCATTTTCATCCATTTGCCTGTTTTGTTCATCTATACTCAGATTTTTTCAATTTCTTTCAATCAACATTCTTTACAATGGAGCCCATGTTTTTTGATCATAATTCATTTAGTTTTGTGTTGCATTAATTGCAACAAGAGATTTGTTAGTGTTTATATATATATATATATATATATATATACACAAATACATATTTAATGAACTATTGTCTTAGATGTCGTCTTAGCCACATAACACTCATTCACTTCATTCTTTTGTCCCAATGTATGGTTACGCCATTTGTTAACTACTACAATATGCATGTATACAATAAAAAATACCGGCAATAATATTCCTCGCCAATTTCTTCCCCTAGAGTGAATAAAAAACTAATTAATAAATTATGAAAATAATATATATGGACAATTCCCAACTATCGTAACTCAAATAAAAAACTACTCAATTTTAAACACAAATATTCATTACTAAATAAATACCCTAAACCTTAATACTATTTAATGATTGAGAGGGCCAAAATATACGTAAACCGCCTTGGGCAATGTATATAATCTTGGGTTCCCCCCAAAAAAAAACATGACTACAAGGAAATTATGACTACAAAATATGACTAGTCAAAAAATGTGACTGCCAAATGTGACTAGGCGTTCCCCGGGAACGTTCTCATTTGTTCCCTACGAATGTATACGAGCCTCCCACACACCTTTATACGGTACATCTGGCAAATATGACTGCAGAATGACTGCTAGTCACATTGTCAAATTTGGCCGCCGCTGACAGTTTTGCCCTCGTCGAATGTGACTGCCGGCAGTCGCCTGTCACCCTTAGTCACATTCTCCGAGTCATAAAATACCCGATTTGCCATAGTGCCAAGAAACACACACTTTTCGGCCTTTGCGTCAATTTGGTCCTACGAGCATCCGGTACCTTTCCATATGCAATGCATCCAAAGATGCGCATGTATAAAACACAAAGTTGCTTCCCACTCCACGCTTGCTTGGCGTCATATTTGCAACGGCACTTGTAGGGCACCGATTGCGAGTGTACACGACATTCACTACCGCTTCCACCCAAAGCTCCAACTTCAAGTTATGAGCATGCAACATAATATTTGCCATCTCCACAATGGTTCCATTTGCGCACTCCGCAACTTCATTCTGTTGAGGCGTATATGGGGCCTATGTTTGACGCCCAATGCCATCAAACTTGTTGGATATAAACTCATCAAACTTATTAAACATAAACTCTTCAAAAACTCATCGAACTTGTTGGACATCAACTCGCCTGATAACGTAATATTTGTTGGATATTCCCTTAGGCTAAGAGTAGGCTAGTCTATACCCGGCAGGAATAGACCCGGCAGCGATACCCGGTAGTATAGGCTGGTACAGGCTGGTACAGACTGGTCGACTTGACTATCCCGGTCGACCAGTCTGACACTACTGTCACACCAGTCTCCTATATGTACTTTCCCTCTCTTTGAGAGAGCTGGTGCTATACATTCTGTACATCTTCCTTACAGGCAGCCTCTGTTGTACTTCATTTCTGTCTCTAACCTGCGTGTGTGCACTAGTATGCCAGACTACTGCGGTAGCAGTGTTATTTCCTGCTCTTGAATTGCTCTTTGTGTTTGATTCTTGGCTAGTTGCAGTAGTCTGTGAGTATGCAGAAGTCCACTTACAAGCATACTAGTGCTTCTTCCTAGTTGACAATACCTTCTCTTTCATTAGAACTCTATTACTACTCCTCTCAATCTCGACTTACTAGTCTAGAGTAGAGCAGTATTGCGAGAAGTAGTCTCATTAGTTTAAGGTCGGTTCATAGAAGAACCCCCTTAACATTTGGCGAACATGCAAAGTTCAGCTCAGAAACCAGTCTTTCTGTTGGGCTAGTCAGTAGTCGATCCTGTCGGCTATCGTTAGGCGCTATACGTCCCTGGGAAACAGCAGCCATCTGCTTCCTACACAAATATCATAGCCTTGAAAAAGAAATAAAAATACATAGCCCGAGTAGCAGTAAGGAGCCTCGGAGATTATTGTGTGTGACAAGCCGCCAAGGTAGTAAACAGTCGATAATGCTACTGACTAGGAATCTGTAAGAGCAATCTGTGGAAAAGGTTTACGGTGCCAAAGCGCAACCGACTAGGCCAGCACAAAAGACTCGCCAAGCAGATCTCGGAGCCTGACCTACCTAGCAGATCCATATCTTAATCTCACATCCTGATCTAGATCTAGATTGGACAACTGCCGCGTCACCAGTATGGAACGGCCGCGTACACGAGCTACCGGTTCTCCTTTACCATTAGAAGTAACGACCAACCAGCTCTCTAACCCCCATTTCCATCGAGAGTGGCGAAACTTGCAGTCGAAGACCATTGCAACCATAGTAGTACGCTATACTACCACGAAAATGAATCCCCGACCGACATACAAGATTCGGTGGCAAGTCGCAACATCAACCTCTACCGACCCATCCCTAAAACATTACATGGAGTTCACACAAGGAATGATGGATACCCCGGAAGGTACCATTTTTCACGAAACTTCCGTACCAATGAGACAAGGCATCCCAACTCTCCTGACCTGACCCCTGGCTATACTACCGACCATGTATACCACGGCTCATCAGTTTACCCGCCCAAGTATGGCGTTCGAAACGATGTCCAATCCGTCTTCTCCACGAAGGGTTCCACACGACCCACTCGACTTACCGGAACGACCTTCCAGTGCGTATCAAAGACTAGTAAGGTACACTACTGACCCTCCCATCATTTCGCATCAACGACAGATAGAGATAAATCAACTACGTTGTAGTAGGGACGAATTAGACTCCCGCCTTGCAGGTCTCTTATCAAGCCAGAACCCGACGTCTGAGCAACTACACTCGGAATCTCAACCTGGTCCACCGGACGAGTTGACTACATTTCACGAGGAACCCAGTTCTCCTGGTCAAATGAATAGTCGACGAGGGACACCTAGAACCGACAACCAGTATCCGACTGGCCCACATGACTTTGAGAGTGATCTAGTCGATACGATCAGACAGATCTATGAATCTAACCAACGAATCAACCAGGTTGTAACTCGACTTTGTCTACCAAATATTCGTACTCATACTCAAGAGCCGAATATTCTAAACCTAGAGCAGTCAAGGGTAGCCCAAACGACCATGCCCTGAGTGTCGAGACCTTGGACTAGCCTCCCACCTAGTTACCAAAACCAGCCCGCAATAGGCATTCCCATTATTTAGCCGATCAATCAACCATCGATTTCACAGGCCTATACCAGGCCTCTACCACAAAACACTTACAGTCGACCGATAGCTTTCCAGCCATCAGTCCTACCGACTGTTAACTAATACCAACCCACAATTCCCCTGTGCGCATCTTGTGGTTCCTATGGTCACCTTCTAGAACAGTGCGCGCTATACAATCCTCGGTCAATGGTCTATTCGGTACCTGCAGCCCAGCAGCAACACTCCCAACGCGAACGACTGCTCAGAAACTGGTAGCTATGCCTACATACAAGGAAGGTAAGTGTGCCATTACTCATGTCGATCAATTTTTCAATGCTCTTACTTTGAATAGTGAAACTGACGCGGCTATTATTATAGCGTTATTTGGAAAATTGGTAGTCGACGCGGCAAACTATAATTGGTTCTCGACTTATAGTACGTCCTACCCACACCAAGACTTACATGGCATTCTTGATGCCTTCAAACAACGCTACCAGGATATCGACAATGACGACCAGGCCTACCTATGTTTCCGTAGTATGAAACATGATGCCAAAGAGTCGGTTGACGATTACTACGAGCAGATGATGAAACTAGCCAGCCAATTTGATGTCCTTCCGGCTCATAATTTCCTACTGAGCAATTTCCGAGCTCGTTTCTTGAAGTACTTGCAGGTAGCCATAGTCAGACTACCCAGATCCACACTAGCCCAGGCCAAGAAGTTGGCCAAGCTAGCAGAAAGCGGACTCCCCAAGGAACTTGACCTCTACCACCGAGCGAGCCGAGACTACCAAACAAGTATTCAAAAACCTGTGCAAGATGCAAGGCCATCTCCAACGCGATTGTTGTTTCAACCCAGAGAGCGAGATTGGCAAAAGGCATGCAGCGGCCAATGCAATAGTCCTGGTAGCAGCAGCCACACCAGTATCAACTACATCCAAATTGAGGGGTCAACCGCTCCGGGATGGCACACCACGACGGATATTCCCTTGTTCCCTCTGCAAGACCCTGGACCACCTGACACACATGTGCCCGATGCTGAAGGATCCAAAGGTAGTCAAATTCCTTAATCAGTAGATAAAGAACAAGCCCAACACGTCATCACTAGTCATTGAAGAACTACGGAACACTATAGTTGGTGTCCTGACGGACACAGCGATTCTTAGAAGCTAGTCGATCCCAGAGCAGTCACCTCCTGACGAGACCACGGAGACGACCGACTGGACTACCCTGGAACTACAACGTGATCAAATGATGCAAGAAGTTTGTCAACTCCAAGCCGAGTTGGAAACAACGACTTCCACTAAAGAACGCCCCAGCTACCAACCAGCGCATCATCAACTAGATCTTCAAAGAGTACCTTGGCGACTTTATGAAGCTGTTCCTAGACGATTTCAGTGTCAAGAGCGATATCAACTCCCACCAACCGAAGCTCAGACTAGTCTTCGACCGATGTCGACAGTACGGGGTAAGCCTCAACCCAGAAAAGTGTATCTTCTATGTCCCTTCTGGTGTAATTTTAGGCTACATTGTAAGGCGGGAAGGCAAGTTTCCGGATCCAAAGAAGATCCACGCCCTAGTGGACATGCCAACACCGAAAGTCGTCAAAGCCATTCAGACGTTCAACGGACTAGCCCAGTTCAACCGATGCTTCATCAAAAATTTGCAGCCATCATGGAGCCCATCACCAAGCTGACCAGGAAAGACAAACCGTTCGACTGGACGCCGGCTTGCGCGGCAGCCTATCAGATCATCAAAGACCAATACCAGACTACACCAATCCTGATTAGAGTCGACTGGTCCGTCCACTTCCACATACACACAGACGTATCGGACATAGCTGTCGGGGCGCTGCTAGCACAAAACCAACCGGCAACATCGACCAACCAATAGCCTACGCTTCCCAACCACTCAAAAAAACAGAGAAGAACTATACAACAACCCAGAAGGAAGCCCTCACAATGGTTTGCGCATCAACAAATTCCGTCACTACCTCCTCGGCAACAAGTTCGTCTTCTACGTCGACCACCTAGCAGTCCAGTACCTGATTAACAAACCGCAGGAATCGGGTTGACTGGCACGCTGGCTACTACTTTTTCTTGAATTCGTCTTTACCGCGGTTTATAAACCACGAAAAATGCATGGAGTAGCCGACGCATTATCAAGAAATGAGGGGGCAGAGCTAGCCGTAGGCATACCCAACCAGACAATCGACCTGCAGTTGTTTTCTACCGAACCCAATTGGCTACACCCGAGAGTTGGCTGCTTGACTACCGGGACCTTTCCAACCCTCATGACGAAGGAGGCTCGCAAACAGATCGCTCAAAAAGCCATCACGTTTCAATTACTTGACGGCCAACTGTACCGACTCGGCAAGGACCACCAACTTCAGCAAGTCCTAGCCGATAGCCAACCTACAACAATCCTCCAAGAATTACACAAGGGCAACGCTGGAGGACATTTTTCTGATGACATCATTGTTAGAAAAATACTAGACGTAGGCTACTGGTGGCCGACTCTACACCAAGACGCTGTGCGGTACTGCCAATCGTGCTATGAATGCCAGATGACGGGCGGCCTACCCAAGACAGTCTCCTCTAAGCTCGTCACCCAACTACCCGCCAAGCCTTTTATAAAATGGAGACTGGACTTCATCGGACCAGTCAAGAAGGCCCAACATATAGCCTATCGATACATATTGGTGGCTACCGAGTATGCCACCAAATGGGTCGAGGCTAGAGCTCTCTGAGAAAACACCGCTAGGGAAACCGCACAGTTTCTTTACGAAGCAATCCTTGCCCGGTTTGGATGCCCACTCCACCTAGTAAGCGACCAAGGTGCCCATTTCATCGATAGCACGGTCCACACTCTCACCGAGCATTTTTTACTCCGGCACACGACTTCCACGACATACTACCCGCAAGGCAACTGCCATGCGGAGTCGACCAACAAGGTCATAGTCAGGATGCTATATAAGCTAGTCAACAAAAATCGGACCGATTGGGACTTACAGCTCCACACGGTCCTCTTCGCATACCAAACTGCATACATGGTTGTCACGGGTCACACACCATTCCAATTGGTGTATGGTCTGACACCACTGATGCCGACCGAATACATCATCCCGACCCAACAGTCGACATCGACTACCGACTTCGCTCCTAGGCGAGCACTAGCAGCCTGTGTCGCCGACCTCGAGAAATTAGACGAGACCCAACTGGAAGCGGCCAACCACCATGGAGCAAAACAGTGGAACCGAGCACAATGGGCCCAGACCCAATGCCAGTCGATTCTATACAAAAAAGGCGACTACGTCCTGTAGCACCCGAAAGGTACAAATGTCCATGCTGGTGAACTTCGTACCAAATAGTTCGGCCCGTATCGCATCTTGTATGCCCTCCCCAACAACATTGTCCTCCTAGTCAGCCTTCAGCACTTTGACTCCGACCCGGTAGTAGTCAACGTCAACAAACTTAAACCCTACTGAGTCCTAGACAATAAACCCTCTACTGATTTGTCTAGCCCACTCACTAGCATATCAGAGATTAGGTCTATACTAGAACCGAACGAAGATGTGCCAAGCCGACAGCAGCCGAGCCAAGTAGCCCTAGTCACAGTCGGTCGACTCGACTGGTTGACCCGACTAGTCAACCCGACAGATCAAACCCTAGAAGAGCCGCCGTATTTATGGTCGCCGTCCTCACCTATCTCATCAGTTTTGAATGCGAGGCCAATAGGGTAAGTATTTAGCACTATTGCCCCGCCCCTTCTTCCTCCTCTTGCTTCTTCGTCGTTTCCCTTAGCTTCTCCTCCGCCCAACGGCTACGCTGCGGCCATTGCCTTGTGCATTCTTAGCAAGCGATTTAGGAAGCCGAGAGTAGATAGACAGCGTAGAGTAGTCCAGCGATCTCGTAGCTCGACCGTGCGAGCAGTAGAAGAAGATAGGAAGAGTAGTAAACAGCCGCGCACATCGTTACTACAGTCGGCTGCGAGCGAGCCAACTTTGGGGCCGGCCCAGTCATTTTCTTGTTTCCTTGTGTGCAGATTCCCAACTAACCGGTCAATGGCGAAAGGCAAGTCCACTGAACGCGGCCCATGACGACTCTGGTCGTCCGCACCACCGGCTTACAAGATTCCGATTCGCACGTAGGAAGGGCTCTACAAAACCCTAGCCTTTCAGACGATGCGCCCGATTCGCTAGTGGCGGGAGTACGCCAACGACAACCCGACAGAGGCAGAATTCAACCGGTTGATTGGCGTCTCCCAGTTCGTTGGACTCGACTAGGACAACTCCCAACGCGCGCCACGGACGGAGCTGATCAAGGAGTTTGTCAACGCCGCGACAGTCGACTCCAAAAACAAGAAGATTGAGGCCCACGTCCAAACTCAATTAATCACGATTGACCCAACTGTCGTCCACAAAATCTTGAAGCTCCCATTCAGCATCTGCATCTAGCCGATTGCACCTGAGGAGTATCCACTTGGTCAATTCGAAAAGTATTCCGCTACCGGAAAGACTGTTGAGGGTTACAGCATTTGCCACTGCAACCCTGAACACGACAAGCGACTAAAGGTGTTCATTCAGGGCCTCGGGTTCAAACGCAAGACGACCTACATCAGCATTGAAATGCGCAACGTCCTCTGCACGGTCGACTCCCTTATCGACCTCGACATGCAATGGGACTGGGCTACATGGATGTTCAACTCGATCGCCATCGACATGAAGATAATGCAGACCACAAAGACCACGATATGCCCTTCCGCCGAGGTATTGGACTTACTCCTTGAATCTCATATTCCTAGCACTGACTAGGAGTACATGCACCACATAGTCGCCCAGCAGAGCACCAACGACAGACGTCTACTGTCGGAGAACTCAAAAAACAGCTCCCTAGGACCAAACTACATACTTCTCCAAGGCGGACTCGGAGCCGACCAAGCATCAAAGGCACACGTCTTGCCTTCCCGGCAGGTCGACCAGAGCCAAACGTCGACTGCCTAGCCCCCAAGTCAACAATCCATGCCTGACACAGCAACATCGATAGTTGCTACCGGGAGTCAGTCAACCATGGACCACTCAATCTCGAAGCGGCCTACGACCCGGCGCCAATTGGCAAATTTCGCCAGCCACCGCCCGTCTCACCAACGCCCCGACCCCCGACGTCACGCGGGGTCAATCGACCAGTATCTGACTCATCAACAACACGAGCCGCGACGTTATCCATACAGTGGCGCCAGCGCATGAACGATGCACAAGGATCAATGAGTCGACTCGAAGATGTCGGCTCCAGAGTGAACTGCCTTTTGTTAGAGGCTATTCAGGCAAAGACCACCCTCCAGGTCGAGCTCGACCGCACGCGGATGGAGAGCAGTCGACACCGTCACTACCGAGCTGGCAAACATGCGCACCACACTCACCACCGTCACCGAAGAGAAGAACCGGAGCGACAATACAGTCGCCAAATTCATAGTCGACTGCAGGTACAGACTCACCAGAGCGAGCTCGTGGTAGTACAAAACGAACTCGAGTCGGCACGAGCCGAGGTAACAGCGTCCCAACTCAGTCTTCAGCAAGCTCGGAAAGACATTGTCGACTCCAACAACTAACTTGACCAACTGATGAAAGACAACGAGGAGACGTCTTGACATTTTACAGCGCGGGAGCTAATCCTCCACAAACTTTGAGTACGCAAGTATTGTCTTCAGGTGAAAGCTAGAAACTGGATCAAGATTCTCCTCCACAACGTCAGCAACGACCGCCTCCAGATCAACAGGTACCGCCGGCAACTTGACCAACTACAGCTTGACCATCCCAACTTGGAGATTTCACAAGTTGACAAAGATGAAGATAAGAGCCACCTCGAACCGTACCATTCGCTTTGGGAGATCTAGTTGGCTAACGATGACGAGGTAATGACTACCGACGTGAAGTTGAGTGAGGACGACAACATGGACGACAACATGGACGACAACAAGTCGACCAATGAAGACGAGGACAAAGACCAGCAGCAAGAGGACCAGCAGATACCACCAGCCAACCCCCAAGACACGGAGCAGCAACAGTCACCAGCACAGCACCCACCTCCACCACAACAGCAGCAGGACCAGCAGCCCCCAGCACCCGACTCGACGACGGCAGCACGCACACCATCAGCAGTCGACACCCCAGTCGACTCACC
Source organism: Pohlia nutans (assembly GCA_022496805.1). NCBI lineage: Eukaryota > Viridiplantae > Streptophyta > Bryopsida > Bryales > Mniaceae > Pohlia > Pohlia nutans. The sequence continues at coordinate 1,272,676 of CM040106.1, read as the reverse complement.
CACATTCTCTTCACAGTATTCTCTCGGGTTCTACTTTTTAGGGATGCCTTCAGGAATCAGCTCACCCTTCATGAGTTAGGACTCCAACGACGTCAACCAGTGACAAGTCGACAGTAATCCGGGTCAACTACTCAGAGACGTCTCGACTGCGGGTAATTTTGTCATTCATCGTGATCATTTTCCCTTGTTGCCTACCGGGGTAGACTAAAGTACACAAGAGTGTGCTTAGCTCAGAGGGAGGGCAATGTTAACAGAATATGCGTTTGATATTCCCTTAGGCTAGGAGTAGGCTAGTCTATACCCGGCAGGAATAGACCCGGCAGGCGATACCCAGTAGTATAGGCTGGTACAGACTAGTCGACCCGACTATCCTGGTCGACCAGTCTGACACTACTGTCAGACCAGTCTCCTATATGTACTTTCCTTCTCTTTGAGAAAGGTGTTGCTATACATTTTGTACATCTTCCTTACTAGCAGCCTTTGTTGTACTTCATTTCTATCTTAAACCTTCGTGTGTGCACTAGTATGCTAGACTACTGCGGTAGCAGTGTTATTTCCTGCTCTTGTATTGCTCTTTGTGTTTGATTCTTGGCTAGTTGCAGTAGTCTGAGAGTATGCAGGAGTCGACTTACAGGCATACTGGTGCTTCTTCCTAGTCGACAATACCTTCTCCTTCATTAGAACTCTCTTACTACTCCTCTCAATCTCGACTTACTAGTCTAGAGTAGAGCAGTATTGCGAAAAGTAGTCTCATTAGTTTAAAGTCGGTTCCTAGAAAAACCCCCTTAACATCGCCGCTTTTGTCGGATCGAAACACCTTGATCTTCTTCTTGGATTTCTTCTCCACCAATGCCTTGAACTCCTTGAACTTGTCAAAGCACTCGCTCTTGGCTTTGAATGGATAGAGCCAAATCCTCCTTAAACATCATCAATGAAGGTCACAAAGTACTTGCATCCCCCCATCAACGTCGTCTTCTTTGGGCCACACACATCGGAATGAACAATTTCCAAAGGCTCAGCTGCATGAGGTATTGTTTCACTCGCAAACGGCAATCGTTGTTGCTTGCCCTCTCTCCTATCCCCACAAGTGAATGAAGAATGACGCACATGCAATTGGAGTAGGTCCTTGCCGCTTACTATGCCACAAAGAGTTTTCATATTCTTGATGTTCTAATGGCCAAGTTCACAAAGCCACAACCCCAACTTGTCGTCCTTTGCGCTTGATTGCGCCAACTCCGCCAATTCAATCGTATGCACCTTTGAAAACATGATGTGGTACAAGCCATCGATTTCTTGAATGATAGCCACCTTGTCTCAACTCGGTGACAACACAAAGTGTCCGCATGTCATTAAACTCTACATGCAAGTGTTTTGCCACCAAATGCCTTACCAATAAAAGGTTGGCCTTTAGTTTGGGAACGTGGAGGACATCCTTGATAGTGATTGTCTTCATGCGGCCCCCTACCTCGGTGTGCACTACAATTTGGCCTTTAACCATGGCTTTAATCACTCTATCATCTTCCAAAATTACTCTCTTTAGCGAAATGACATGGTACAAATCAAAACAACTCTTTTCGGGTGCCATGTGACTTGTGGCACCCGAATCCTCAACCCAATTGCTCAAACTACCATTGCACAATAGGTGACTTTCCATACTTGTGTTTTCGTCAACATTACTACTCATGCTTACGTCACAAGAGACAATCCTTGTGGAGAAAGCATACTCATCATCATTGTCACGAGTCTTTGTATTGTGGGCACTCTTGTCGTTGTCATTTTTCCTACACTTGACCTTGTTGATGTGCGCCAACATGTCGTCTTCTTCCTCCATCTTGATGGACAAGAATTTGAGCCTTAAAAACAAAATGTTGGCAAAACTCTTGGCTTTGGGAATGGAACAGAGCTTGGTCCATACTTCCGCGGGTGTCTTGCAAGAACGAATGTGTGCGAGTTGCGAATCAGAGCCAAAATGGCAAATGCCTTCTTTTCCTTCCTCTTGTATGCTTGCATGACAAGAGGGTCCTAAGTAGAGTGAGGGGACTCCTCACTAGCATCAACAATCTCCCACACGTCCTTCTCAGCCATCAGTATTTCCATTGTAAACTTTCACTATTAAATATTCACCCTATCGAACTTGTCCACCACTTTGGAAACCTCACCCTCATAAGATGCCATGATGTACATCTCTCCACTAAAATCAACCTTGAATCTTTAAAACAACACTTTTGTGCTCCATACACAACTTCCAACACTCAAGTGCAAAGGTTCCTCACTCAAATTGCCAAAATGTTCACCAAAACACCTCAAATCACTCAATGGAGCTCCCCACTACTCCGATTGACTCAAAACAACACCTTAATGTTCCTAATCACTCAATGCACGTAAGTGACACTTTTTTATCCCTCAATAGCACTAAATCAATGCTTATAGACTCAAACAAGCCCCTCAAAACCCGAATTGCATTGAAATTGCACAAAAACCGCACATTTGTGCTTCCAAGTGCATTAAACGACTCAACATGAAACGTTTGAGCACTCTGAAGGCATGAAACACATGCAATACCTCTTTTTAAGTGTCCAATCACTCAAATTACATCGTAGACCCTTTCCTGAGAGCCTCAACACCTTACAAATCACGTGCAATATCACAAGTGCACCAACTTGAAGAAAACAATGTTCCACTTACAAAAGGGGTTTGGAATCAAGAAAGTAGAGCACCAAAGGAAGAGATTGACCACGAAGAATGCTCCTATGTGCAACTTCACCCTTTGCGCTCCTCCAAGAAACAAGAATTTTTTCTAAAAAGCTCCAAAATGCTCCAAAAGCTCCAAAATGCTCCATAAGCTCCAAATCCCCCCCTTTTGCAACGACCTTTAGAAAAACTCCTCAATGGAATTTACCACTCACGCAACACACTTGAGTGGGCCCATAACCTATTGAAGGTGATAGAACAATGCACAAGGCACATACACAAACACAAAGAATGCGTAGAAAGAGATGATTTTTACTCAAGAGCTTCCCTCCTTAAAAGGTGTACACTAGGAGGTGTGCATGACAACCCATGTGGGAGAACTCACCACTAGAGGCCTCTAACATCAACCCATGCCTTGACCACTCTCTCACACATCATTTGTTTCCATCCAAACCCCTTTGGCTTCTAGCAATACTACCCTATATCTTTTACTTCAACACATGAAACATTACAAACATGTGATGAGATCGGAATTACACAAAAGTAAAATGCTCAAATTTATAAAAATTTCAAAAGTGGAATGCAAATTGCTGGGAATAAACTTTGCTTAAGATGCCTATCAAACCCACAACAAGTAAAACTACTTTGGAAGGAGCTCAATGAAAAATTAGAGGATCTAATTTGACCAGCCTTTGTTCATCAAAAACACATTTGAGGTTTCCAACAGCAGTATAAAATCCAAAATTAAAGAGAAAATGTTGAAGTTGGACAACTCCAACAATATATTTCTTGATGTAGAAGCTCTTTAGGGAACTATGATTTGGTTGTATAGCATAACTGAAGCTACTATGTACTTCAATTTCTTGCCATTTACCTAATTTAATTTGTTACAAACACTTTTTTATTTGTCTTTCTGTTGGATTGCATATTGTATGTTGATGTTCGTCATGATGTTTTTGATTTGTCTTTTTGTTGGATTGCATATTGTAACTATGTTGATATTGATGTTTGTCATGTTTGCCATGATGTTTGCCTGCACATTGTATATTCTCATACTATGCATGGGCAATGGTCAACTTGGGGTATACTTCTTAACAAACATGAAGACTATAAAAGCTTTATGTGGTTTACAAGGTGGGGCTGTTACTAAACATTGTTGCATGCATTATATGCAGTTAAAGACCAAAACTATCATATTACAACTGAAGCCCAGGCAAGAGCTGTTGCAGTGAAGAGATCACCAACTTGGAAAGGAGGATTGTTCTCCTCAAATATATACAACAAGCCTATTTCTATAGCAAAATCACAATCAGAGACCAGATTGGAAACTTGTATTTTTTATCCCCTTGGAGCAAGTACACATCTATACTTTACACGCACTTAACTGCATATGTAAAAACTTCTACATTTACATTTCCAATATGTCTGAACAATAAGAGATAAAAATGTTCAGCAATTAGCTATAAATGATTTTAAAAGAATTCTATTAGCTACAGGGATGCACGGAGGATCTGTAAAAATATATACAAATTCATATCTAAGAGGAAAATCCAACAATGTCCCGAACAAGCCTTCACAATTTGGTGCAAATACACCCAAACTATTCAGAAAGTCTCCTCTATTGTGTAGTTCAAATAAAGTGTGGGAGGATCTAGTACTTGAAGAGACATATGCGACTTTAGATGGATAGAGTCGGCGCGACCAAATGGCTTGTTGGTCTGCTTTAAAAAAATTTACTTCCGGATTTCTCAAGGCTCAGCTTTACACCTGAACAATGTAAGGTTTCTCCTAGTTTGGCAAACTCATTTGGAAAACTCTTTGTCAAATTACATGGTGAGCACCATGTCATCCATTGCTTGGTAAGCCCTTATAAACCTATTAACAAGGAAGTAAGTGCCAAATTTAAATTGTCACATACTTTTTTCAAATTCCTTGCATAATATTCAAATAAAATTTGAAAAATCCCATTTTGATGCATGAATCACTTTTGTTTGTTTATGTGGATTTTTGCACGTCTTCATAAAGCATATGATGTCACACAGAACATGGGGTAGGAAAAACAAAGATAAATCCACTCTTACAAACCAATGAACATTGGATCCGTATAATACATCCTTCAACACTTGTAAGTAACGTACACACTTGCTAGGATTCCGGCGTGGAAATGGAAAAGACGAGGAAATTGCGCAGGATCGAGTGAGTAGTACAATTGTCCAACAAAGCCACCTCCAAGTGGCACCAATGGTATGCATACTCTTCCACACGGACATATTCTTAACAACGGTCGTGGAGCTCACTGAAAGCTCACTACATACCGTGTAGTTTTCTGTGGCGTCGAGAGTTGGCGTGTCTAGTGCGTGGACCTCGTGCTGCTTCGCTTTCAAGTCCTGCAGCTCTTTGTATAAATCTACAAAGTGCTTTGGGGTTTGACACTCTTTGGCCAAGTGCCCCTTGCGCCCACACTTTTAGCACAAGCACGTCTCCTCATCACGCCTACGGTCACCACTGGCTCCGCATCGCTCCCGGTCACGCCCACCGTTGGATTTTGGATGTTCCTTGCTTTGGTCTCTACTTAAGGCCCAATCTTTTTGCTTTGAAGAAGATTCTTCTTGGAAAATCTTCTTGTATGGCTGCTTGCCTTTAAAACCCTTTGGCCTCCTTGCAGCGAGCTATGTTGTATGAGCTTCCTTGGCAGAAGGTCGATGCTTGACATTCTTTAACAAAATCTGTTGTTGTTTCTCAGCCACAAGTAAGTACAACATCAACCTAGAATGGGTCTGAAAATTCATGTTTCCATATTGTTGGACAAGCAAAGCAAATGCAGGAGGAAACGTAGTCAATGTCTTATCTATAAGCTTGCTCTCAAGAACTGTAGGCGTGCACACTCGCAAGCTGCGCTGCAATTCGATGATGGTCAGCGTTGAAGCTAAAAAGGTCCGTAAAATCCATCATGCGTAGTTGAATCCAGTCGTTTCTTGCTTGGAGCATATAGATTGTCGTCTCGTGCATGAATCTTGCCTTCAATTCATTCATGAGCATGGCAGGCATATTGATTGTGAGATACTGCTTCCTCAGGGATTAATCGATGTGCCTTTGCAAGATCATCAATGCCCCAGACTGTGCAGCCGCCGGGGTTTTTATGACCTTAGACTTGATAGCTTGCTCCAATCTCTTTGTAGTTAGATAGGTCTTGGTATTGATCTTCCATTCCTAATATTTGGGATTGTCAGCCTCTAAAGCTTCAAAAATCAACGATTAAACCTTGGGTTTACTATCATCCTTCTACAGTTTTGCAGCCGAAGTCGCTATGACAGACTCTGACAGCATTCTTTGACTCTAACCAAGGTACTGACAAGGTTTAAATCGAGTAGAGAATATGCACCGACTTGGAAGGAAAAAACAAGGCTTGAAAAAGGAAAACTGGAAATTGAAAAGCAAAGACCCTAAATTGGGAATTTTTTTTTTGAATTGATCTAACTTCTAAGAGACTGTAATCAAAATAATTCAGGAAACATGAACTCATCTAAGAATGAACATCATTGTGTCATATAAAAATCAAAAGCCATCGTGATGATAACGTGTTGAGGTAAACATAAAGCAAATGCAACTAAAAGCTTACCTCAAGAAGGGCATACTTGTTTATGTATCCTAATTAGTTCCTCCCTTGGGTGGCTCTTTGCCTAAATGGGCGGTTTGCCTCGGTGGGCGGTAACTAATCTACAACTAACTAATTAATGGCCAGTAACTACTGACGAGGAAACTAGTTGTTTGCCTTGGTAGCTGGTATTGCCGATACCTGACACTGCTATCCGGGACTAGAACTAAAATTTGGGAGTAGCCCGGTTGATAATTCACGGATAGGTTATCGACAGCAATCATGTCCACATCAAAAATTAACAACCAAAAGAAATAATTAGAATACGTTGAGAGGCTTCTATAAATTCTTGTTTAGCGGCCCACTTAGTGGAATGGAGAACAAAATGTGATCAAATTGGAAGTTGATGGATTCCAAAAGAGTCTAATGTGGAAGCTAGCAACACTAGCAATAATAAAATTTCACAATCTCAGTAAATGTAAGCATCATACTTCATTATCCTGATATGTACTGTAATTTCACAACTCCACCTTTCTATTTAGTAGCTACTTGTTCTTCTCTGTATTTTGATCCTTTTTGCAAAGGAGTACCTACAGCTTAGCTAAAACTACGCTTTAAAAGAATATAACTCAGTTATACTTAGCTATAACTACAGCTTAGCTATAACTACATCCCATATATCTTTTGAATTACTTTCAGTGAAAAATATAAATAATTCTCACAAACTCTAAAGGATTTTTAGTGTTGTTGCAGTCTCCATGGTATATGTGTAAGCTCTATAAGCTCCGTGGCTCCATGGAATGTCAACAAAAGATGACATGGCTCCATTGTAGCACATGTTGCTTCCTACAATGGTCATATTACGGCTGGGATAACAAAAACTCTAAGATCATCTCCACTAGCAACATCACTTAATTATACTATGTACATAGTAAGTAAACCACTCACAAGTCACGACACATAGTAAGCAAGTTCACAATTTGAGGAACAATTTCGGGAACAATTTCGCATAGATTGAACAAGTTTACAATTTCCGGAAGTATTGTACATGATTTTATGTTTTTTCATGAGAAATTTTTAAAAACCTTGGCAGCATCACATCTGCAACAATTTTGTTCATTTCATTTCAAACACCAACCTAGTTGAAAAAGAATTGTTAAATAAACAGTAGAGTATAAACACTGGCATATTAACTGAGCATATTAATTAGCATATTAATTGAACATATTAAGCACTGAACATATTAACTGAGTATAAACACTAGCATATTAACTAAACATATCAAGCACTGAGCATATTAACTGACCATATTAATTAGCATATTAACTAAACATGTTAAGCATTGAGCATAATACCTGAGTATAAACACTAGTATATTAAGTGAGTATAAATATTAGCATATTAACTGAACATATTACCATATTAACTAGCACATTTTAACATATTAACTAGCACATATTAACCAACTAAACTATTAGCATATTAACTAGCACATATTAACCAACTAAACTATTAGCACATATGAACTAAACATATTAACTAGCGTATTAACTGAACACATTATCTAGCAAATTAACTGAATATAATAAGCACTGAGCATATTAATTGAACAAATTGCTAAATAAACACTAGCATATTAACTGACCAAAGTTTTTCAACACTGAGCATACTTAACTGAGCAAAGATGTTGAACACTGAACAAAGTTATTAAACATTGAGTATATGAACTAGACAAATTGTTCAATAAAAATTGCATGTGTACTGAGCGAAGTTAGATTAGTATATCAACACATACCTTCTCTCAAATGTAACCACTTGGGTTACTGATGCTTATACAGAATTTGTCTTCACTGTCTAATTCGAGAGCAATCAAAATTTATTGCTGCACACTAGCAAGTGTCCACTTTGATCGAACCTCCAGCTTAAGAGTTTCTTCACTATTGGTAATTTAACAATAAATCTTCACCATTTCGTCGAACTGGACTTGCTCTAGATTCTCCTCCTCTGAAGCTTGAAGGAGGCATAGTCTATTGTAATCGAAATTGACGTATAATGTTGATCTACCTATGTGGTAACCAAAGATAATTGAAGAGCGATCCACTATGCATTTGATAATATCCATGCCAATACAAAATTTGGAATCCCATCCACAATCAATGAGGGCGCTGAAGCTCTCTTCATTCAATTGCATAAATACAAACATTGACAAGGTTCTATACACTTCTGCAGATGAAAAGAAGTCCACTATTACATGGATTAGAAGAAACTAGTTGATATGTGTTACTTTGGATCCTACTACTGGCTTCATTAAAGCTTGAATGTCATTTAAGAAGCGTGACCAAAAACATTCACTTGTCACCATATCCGAAAGTAGCCACTCTGGATTTTGAAAGCCAAGAAGCAGGATACTATCTAAGCAATCATACCCGGAATGTGCAGTAGGTGGAAAATAACAAGCACTAAAGAAATGTATAGGGTGATTGCAAGCTACAGTCTACTAAGTGGGGAATGCAGCTTGTGAAGCTAAGGGCCGTGCAACTCATACACTAGCGTTGTAATGTGTACTTCTCAACTTTCAATTAGATAAAAAATTTCATCATCCCAAATAAGGTTTATGTAAATACTTTCACTTTAGCAATTGTTAAATTAGCTTTAAGACTTTGGCTTTACCCAACAACCTTTTTTGTTTTTTACCCAACAGGGGTAATTAGAGCCTTTTTTATATAACATCCTTAGCTATGTTTTATGAAAAATGCATTTCATATCTCACCTCTGAAATTGGACTATTATACCATTTCCAAAAAAAAACCAAAAAAAAAGTTTTACTGCACGAAAATCTAAAAAAACAAAAACAACACGAAACAATTAATTAAAAATAAGTAAGCATAATACCAAAAATAATAAAACATGGTAGCTTCGAACATACTTGTGGTATGTTGCTATAAATTTTTGAAGTTCAAATTTGACCCCCTTCTAGCATTTTCTATAAAATAGGTGCACCTAGATGCATTTTTGACAAGCGAAACGCTACCAAGTTCAAGTAGAAATGATTAATTTGGATAGAAATATTGAAATTTTGCAAACTTTATTGCGGTAGACATCTTAACTTTGGAATTCTAGAAACAATGCAACTTTTTTTGTCACAAAATTCCATCCCAATATTTATTGGTGATTTTCCAAAGATTGAAAAAGTGCAGCAATTTCTACACCGCGACAATTGCAAAAACTTGTTTGACCGTAGCTTGCAATCACTCTACACCAATTTCTAACAATTTTATGTGGTTGTCTTTGCTACGATGAGCCTTGCCTATGTCTGCGTTTACTACGAACAAAACATCGATACTTGTTTGTGGGTCGACCCAATCCTAAGAATTTGATAAATACAAGTTGTCATTGATAAAAACGACATAGTCAGCAAAACCTCAAACAACATAACTTTGAAATCACAAATGCATAAAATCCAGGAGCTCAAAAGCACAAAAGATAAAAGTTCAAAATCAGATAAATTACGAGCACAAAATCTCAAATTCTCTTTGCAATAATATTTTCAGAAAGAAAAATAATTGTTGATGATGAGACTACACCCAAGAATGACCTAAACTCACAATTGCATGCACCGTGTTGCACATTAGGCTCCAGCACCAGTTGTTGATGCGCGTATGTATGTTCGACAAGTACATCTATAATAGAATTGAATCCCAGTTTCTAATGCAACCTCACAATTCTCACAATGTAACCTCCTTCCCAATGTTTTCTTGCATCTTTTGCATATTGTCCACGCTTTCTTGGTTGTAAAGTAGCCTATGAATGAGTAGCAATTTTTTTTGGTACCCACTCACCATCATCGCTGAAGAAATTGAACATTAAGATTGAATTTACGCTACTTCTAGGCCTCATTCTGCTTGCAAACCCTCACAAGCTGTAGATGATTGTTTAATGCTGCAAATATCTCTAGATAAAAGAGTGATAAGGAAGTTCAACAGGTACTCTCCTACATCTTTACACTTGTAAGTAATTTGTAGCTCCCATCTTCCTAGTGTATGTCTCCAAATTTATTACAAGATTATTAGAACTCTTACAAATTTGACCCTCTCCAACAATAGCATTCCATCCTCAGTCAGATTGACAAACAAAACGTGGTAATCATGTTTTGGAGCAATTCCTAGCTAGGTATGTTCACTACAAGGCAACGGAATGACAAGGCTGACTTGGTACCGGTAGCTACATTTGCATACAAAACTTTTGTTCATTAAACTTCTGGATTGTCACCATACATATTTGACATATGGATACCATCCTTTACTGACAATTATAAATCCATAAACGTTGCTGGTTCTTGCTGCGGAAGATCACATTCAATATTTACACGAGATTCATGAAGATATAAAAGCAATGATAAGGACTCAAGAAGATCAGACAAAAAATACTTGGGGAGGTGACTATGAGAATTTTACAAAACAATGTGAGATAAAAATAGGGTCAATTTAATTTGTTTAGGATAAAATTTATAATTTCATTAGATCTACTATAGCATTGGAAATATGTCCCCTACATAATTATATGTAAAATATGGTGGTGGATAATTCTTCCATTTTAGTAATCAGTAGAAAAAAATAGGGTCTTAGATACAGGATTCCTCTAAAAGTATCTAGTAGGATCAATAGAATAATTATGGGTTTAACAACTTGGATGAAGAAGTGCGTAGCTTTTGTCCAAATTTGAATCAAACATGTTGGTACGGAAGGAAGTGTCGTGGGATTTTTTTGGAGGAATAAATGTGCTGCGCTCCTCTATAGTCATTGGGTTTTGCAATGGCGTAAACATGTGGGAGCTTGTTGGATGCATAGAATATGACAATCTCCACTATTTCCCTCAACTGCTTTTTGTGATTGGTTTTGGTTTTGTCACAACCTCCGTCCTTGATCGTCAAGCTTACGCTTTTGTGAGCATTTTCTAGGGTTTCTTTTATGCAGATTGATGTTGTGAAGTGATCACTTCATTTGCAATGTTTTCCTTGTGTATTTGGTTTATGGTTTAGCTTTCAAGGTTCATCTCTCCTTTCTTGGTTTTGTGATTAGGATTTTGCTCAAGTTTTGGTAGAGCAATTTTAGAGTTTGGGTAAACATAGATAGTTAGGTGAAGCGTGGAGTTTGGTTTTGCAATGCTATAGTATTATGTTCACTATTTGGTACTTGTATGATTTATAAAAAAATTATTGTGCCAAAAATTAACCTCTCTAAAAATTACAAATAAATATAGGATGCTGAATAATACGTCAAAGTAGCTTTTTATCTACAAATAGGGAGAAAAAAAATATTGAGCGGTGCATAAATATCCCACTATTTAATACCCCATTATTGCACGCGTTTACAAAACGTAAAGGGGTGTGATCCCCCCATATTTATAAAGGAAAAAGGAAAAATTGATATGATGTTGGTTCCCATTCCTACCACACCTTTAAAGTGGGAGACAAGGTAACCCTCCAACATAATATTATCGCAACAACAGCCCGTCACAAAAATTAACTTCGAAATTTTTGGGACCTTTTTCAATTACAGCAAAGCTGTTGGATGTGGTTTACCGCCTCAAGCTACCAAAGATGTTGCGCATTCACAATGTGTTCCACATTTCTTTATTCAAATAATATCAAAACAACACAATAATCGGCCGAAAGAAGATGCCACCTCCATGTATTATAACCCCTAATGGTGATATTGAATGGGAAGATCATCAAATGCTCAACTCTAGGTTATTTGGTCGTTGGATGAAGTTGCAATGGGAAATGCTATTATGTAAGCAGTGAACAGTGAGCGGTGAGCGGTGAGCAGAGATTTTGGAAAAAAATTCCGCAATTTTTTTTTATGAAGCACCTCCTATTACCGTGGTTTTAGAGTGTAATAAAAGAAAATTTTAAGTTAATGCGTTTAATTAAAGGACCTATTGCCGTGCCTTAAAGGACTTGTTCCCGCGTAGTAAAAACATTCAAAAGATTCAAAACAATGAAAACATTCAAAGCATTTGAAATTTTCATCACATTCAACAAATATAATTCCCATTCATCCCAAGCTTTCATGATCTCCTCAGTGAGCACAAAGTCCTTGCTTTCCTGCTTAAGGTAATTCACAAAGACAGGAGGGGATCTAGAAATGGCTTTTGCGGGGAATACAACGTGCTTGAAATATCAATATAAAACACGGTGCAAAGTAGGTTCGAAAAGGTACTGCTTCTCAATTTGATAGGTCTTGTTGATGCCCTTATCAACAACAAATTCACTGTAAAGGCAGTGTTACAGAGGGAAATTTGCACCTGCTTGATGTTGTCAATGATAGTGGGAATCGGATCACCACCGTTTGAGTGGTAATTGATGGTGGCTTTTTGATCACGAATAATGCCCTTAAAAATGACCCCAACTTCGACGATCAACTGCAGAAGAGATAACTAGACTGTGAGAAGGACGAAATGAAATGATAACAATGTGTGATAAGTTATTCAATGCACAATTCTACAATCATTGTATCAAATCATATTGCAAAGAAATTAAGGTACGTACATGAGACCACTAAGTAGCTTCATGAAGCCAGACTAAAAATAAGTCATCACTAAATCCAAGCTTGGGAAATCTGAGTTGAACTCAAAGAACAAGAGGTTGATTTCAACGTTCAAGCCAGAGAACCTTCATTGAAAGATCTATGGCGCATGTCCCAAGCATCCACAGCTTCTCAATTTTCATCTCTAGTTCTTCATCGTGACATTCATAGTGAGATTTCACTTCATCAAGGAAGGATGAAGTGTTGACTGGATCAACAACAAGAAGCATCTTCTTCAACTCGCTCTTATAGTGAACCTTGGTTTTCTTCACAACTTTGTTTACAAACTCATCAAGTCTTTTAACGGTCCAATCTTCTGGGTTGGGATACTTCTTATAGAACTTCTTTTGAGCAACAACAACGACTTCTTTAATCTCTTGTTGCATTTAAAATACAACAAAACTCATGGAGATTTGCTAAATTAATGAAACCAAAAGAGGATAAAAAAAAGTTGTATTGTAGAAAGAGTGGTATACCTGATTGAAAAGAGCACTGAGAGAATCAATGGCTAGTGAGAACCAAATATTAGTCTTGGAATCTTTCTGCATTATCTCAGACAGTCAAACTCTTCTGGTGACACCAAAGACTGGAAATATGAGAGAGGTTGAGAACCAATGTAACGAACTCGATAGGGTCGGTGCACAAGGTTTGAAGTGACATGGGACTTCTTGTTTCTCCTGCAGAAACAATTAAATTAGAACATATATCGGTTTGAGAGGATGAAATGCAACATAACGATATCAAACTTTGAGTCATAGAAATTGTACCAATTGATTTCGTGGAGAGTGGACTCTTCATAGATGTAATCTTTGGAGTAACAAGTTTAGTCTTAAATACCTTTGTTATCTTCAATGGCCACATAGAAAACACCGTTGCCTTCCAAGTATCCAGTCTTTATAAAATGTGAAATCAGTTTCATAATGTCATTCTTGAGAAAAGATCTCACAACAAGAAGGCATACTATTCTACAAAGGTGAATGAGCAACCTAGATTTGTGACAGGGTTGGAATCAAAGACATTCAATTTGAGATCTTGTGTTTGGAGTCTCGCTCAACAAAATGGAATTGAGCTAGGAATGAACATCTCGCTCGCTTAGCCGTCCTCCTTGCGTACTTTTGTTTAGGTCAACAAAGTCAACTTCAACAAAATATAGTCACAAAATTTAGTGTTTCAATGGTCAAATCATGACATGTAAAGAGCACAATCATGAGGAATGAATGAGCACCTTCAATGTCATCTTCATTTTCCTGAGAATCACCATCCGCATCCATTCTTGAAGTATTGACAAAATCACTTGATGTGAGTTGTTATGATATCTAAAGCATGATTATAAAAATATATGATGGAAACTCAAACACTATAAATAGAGAGTAGCCAACACTGGCTGGAGTGGGGCTGCCCTTGTCAAGCACAAACTAGACACTATTCTCAAACACTCTGTTCATAAACTTAATTCTAAAAATTCGAATTTTTTTCTACAAACTCAAACACACTACTTGGATGGTCGCCGGCACTGGCTCGAGTAGGAAGGGCCGATGTGATGCACAAACTAGACACCCTGATCTCTCACATTGGTTTCAAAAAATTGATTATAAAAATTTGAGATTTTTTTTCATAAACTCAAACAAATTGTTTGGAGGGTAGCCATCACAAACAAGACACCGAGTTCTCATTCACTGGCGTGTGGGGGGGCCATGTCATGCACAAATTGGACCCATTGATCTTTAACACATGGTTCTTAAAATTGATTCAAAAAATTTGAAGTTTTTTCTCTACAAACTCAAATACACTGTTTAGAGGGTAGCTAGCACCGGCTGGGGTGGGAGGGGCCCTTGTCAAATACAAACTAGATACCCTGATCAATAACACACGGTTCTAAAAATTGATTTTAAATATTTGAAATTCTTTTCTACAAACTCACCCACTATGTTTGGAGGGTAGCTGACACCCGCGAAGGTGGGGGCCGGGCCATGTCAAGCACAAACTAGACACCATGTTTTCTACCACTCGGTTCTTAAAACTTATTCTAAAATCTTGAAATATTGTTCTATAGACTTAAACACTCTATTTGGAGGGTAGCCGGCACCGAATGAGGTGAGCAAGGGTGTTTGTGAAGCACAACGTAGACACCTGATCTTTATAACAAGGTTCTTAAAATTGATCTAAAAAAATAGAAACTATTCTCTACAAAAATCTGAAAGGTCAGTCACAACCGAATAGGGTCCCAAAGTTGCCATGACGATATTGAGAATTTTCAAGTTTAATGCTGCTAGAGTTTCTTAGCGATGAAGGGACTACGATTTTTAAATCTTGAAGCGTGAAATATACCGTTGGAAAGGTCTTGAGAATACCTTTCCAATGGTATATTATGCGCCCTTGAAATTGTGGATAGAGGACTGCCGATACCGGCAGTCCGATTGGGGTGCTGAATCGGCCATGATAAAATTGAAAATTCTCTAGTTTGATTCTGCTAGACTTTCTTTTTGGTGTAGCGACTGCAATTTCTCGAATCTTGGGGTGTGTAATATACCGTTGGAAAGGTCTTGAGAATACCTTTCCAATGGTATGTTATGCGCCCTTGAAATTGTGAAAAAAGGACTGCCGGTACCGGCAGTCCGTTTGGAGTCTCGAAGTGGCCATGACAAGATTGAGAATTCTCAAGTTTGATTCTGCTGGAGGTTACATATGTATGTGTATTTATACGTTGTTGTTCAATTTATGCTGACCACGCTAATTTTAAAGAGATTGTGGAAAGGAAGAAGCCAAAATCGCAGTGCGTGTACCGGCAGACCAAATGCGCGAGCAAAACTTGAACACTTGAGGAAACCAAAATCGTAGTGCCAGTACCGGCAGACCAAATGCGCGAGCAAAACTTGAACACTTGAGGAAACCAAAATCGCAGTGCCGGTACCTGTAGTTCAAAAGCGCGAGCAAAACATGGTCACCACTCAGAACTTGAAACCCTCAGAAGCTCACGAGCTTGATCCATGAGGTCAGAGCGAGCAGTCAGAACTTGAAACCCCAGAGCTTGAAACCCCAAAATCTGAATGCCCCAAATACTCAAAACTCTAGCTATTGAGGAAGGTGAAACAAGACCCCAAGGCTTACCTTCATCCTGAGTGCACTTTGTTTTTATCTAGTCATCTTTGCTCCCGTGACCGATGCTCTCCACCTCCATCTGCTGCTTTGAAGCCATCCCAAACAGTGAACCCTCGACTCCCAAGTCCGCCACTTGCACGACAAGAACAGGTACTTAAAGTGCTCGACAAAAGAGTCTTAAGGATTCTACATAAGACACGGTTCCGCCATAGGAATTTTGCATTGGTGCTACATTGCATTGGTGCATCCTACCCTATATTGGAGTCCACACAGTTACTATTGCGTTGTCTTCACTACTATAGCGTTGGGTACAACAAGTTGTCGCAGGCTTCATGTAGAGTTAATTCTAATATGTCCACTAAGTTCCTTACTCAAATCTTTGAAACATTCACAATTGATACTATATATGTTAGTACTTACTATGTTCTTCAAGTTGCAGGATTCCATGTTGTCTTCTTCGCTTTCACCAAGACTTATCTGCTCTCCTAATCCGTGGCTCTCTGCAATTGAAATCAATACCAAAGTTGTGGGTTAACTTCTTCTTTGCTCATCTCGGCCCACACGCACGGCATCTATTTTTTCCTTTCTCAACATTCTAGTTCTCCTTAGAGTTTTTGAGCTACTAAAATATAGTTCCTTTCTCTTCCTTCTCATCCTCCTCTACCTTCTCTCTCTCATCTCCATGCGCTTGCAAGGTCCAATGCTATTCTAATACTCCAGACATAAGCAATATACACTACTCTTAGGTAAACACTTCTATAAGTATATATTACAGAACTTCATTCTAGGCTGTCAATCATCAGCTTGGCGTTCTTTGGCTACCATATTCAAAGTTAAAAGTAAAATTCAAAATTGACGCATACTCCAGATATCCTTCTCGCTCAAAAATTCAGAACTCAATGATTTGACACTACTAAACAACAGTTGACAAGGTTTGAATTTGCAGTGGCGATTATGGACTCCTAAATCCCATAATGATTTTCCAACTGCAGAGCAAAGCAACTCTATGGAATGGACAAACACTATGACGGGCAGGCTTGGACTCGTATCCACACGTCAAACATTGTGAACAATTTAGGTTTGATCTTCCGTACCTTGTATTACTGTGGTCATCTACAATGTGAGAATGTCGAATGTGATTTTCTAACCTACGTGCATCGAACGGCCGCTGTTAATGAAATTGAGTGGGATGGAGTCTCCTCTTTCATTTTTGACGTAGGATATAATCCTCCTAAAGGATCCACTTTGGTTTGCAAATGCTGTAAGGTTCCTCCTTCGTGTCTTGCAACCTGCAATGCCAAAATCTATTATGTTCTAGCTAAAGACAACATGACCAGAGCTTATGTTCATTTTGGCAATCACAACCACCCCGTCAAGATCGGTGATTATCGTGACAATATTGCACGAGGCGAGAGCTTAGTCGAGTAGCAAGTGCAGCGAACTTCTACTGCAACCAATTGTGCCATTGTTTTGGAGGCTACAAAGGAGATAGTCGGGGACATGCTCGTTGTTGCTGAAGGTGTGCAATCAAAGACACTAGAGCTCAATTAGCTCTTTTCACTCATCAATAGATGTAAGGAGCTCACTTTGCCTTGTATTCGCAATAAAGTGACCGGCTTCAAATACTTTCGCAGGTTTGGAGCTATGGACAATATCACCAAGCTTCGCGACTCGAGTACATGGTCCTTTGTCCAAGAGAACAAGTTCCCCAATCAAGGATTGGAGTCAGACAAAGTCTTTGTGTTCAAAATGTCTGAAGTTGGGCGAGTAGCGGAGTTGACTTCGTTTAGCGCATGCAGCCTAGTAGAGACCTCCAAAACGCATAGCTTATATTTGACCATGTTAAAAGGGTCAAACAGTGGACCACCATAGGCTGTCACATCTACAACCCCACTGATTGTCGTGTCATGACCATCGCACTTTGCAATATGCAGTCTGAGGATGTCGCTGCCTAAATGGTCGTCTAGAAGAATCTCAACGCCGTCGTCGGTCGCCACGGAGTTGAGAATCCAAATTTCAAAGGCTTTGTGGCCGACCGTGCACAAGCAAACTGGAATGCTATACGCATTGTATATGGAAGTGGAGATGCATCAATTCCGATGCCAAATAAGGAACGAATCTGTTTATTCCATTGGGTGCAGTCCATGGAGAAGCAAACCAAGGCTGACATTCGAGCTGACCTCCAGGACCAACATCGCCTCCTGTGCAAGCAATACAAGAACGCCTCAACGCAATCGGATGCTGATTCCCGGTATCTCGCTATTCGAGCCTGGTGACTGTCATCCGGAGCTACAGCTGAAGATGGTTTGCGAGGTCTTGACCTTTGGCTTGCGTTCTGGCACTTCCGATACCGCCACTGAAGAGGTTTCATGCAGCTGGTAAGTGAAGGTGAACATGGTTCCTGGTCCGCCCTTGGATGCATTGTCACATTGGATTTCGGCACACATCCGACGATTCAGCAATACCATCTCACAATTTTGTAATTCCCAAACTGCTCCTACCCTTATTTCAAGGAGATGTTGACTAAAGCTAAGGGAGGCCGTAGTCAATGGACTTATTGCAAGCATTTGTATTTTATCTTCACCGTCATACACTCATATGTGGATTTGATGCTGAAGTCGATGCCATCATACATGCACCTACTCTTAGGTTCAATGAATTTAAGCTAGTTCTTGAGAGTGGATTGTTGACTCACCCAACATCTTAGGGTAGTTCACTATTCCTAGTTCCATTGTTCGCAATTGCATACTCTTTAGGTCAATGAAACAGTAGTGAGACTAAAAGGGCCACTACTGCAGTTCTTAAACTCGGGTTCTATACTAAACCCTAATCTATGGAATTTGTTCTATTTTGCACCCTAAGCCGTAAATGGTATATCAACAACCTAGCACTCATTTCACAAAAATTGATGTAGGAAATCTATCTCTTCATGCTTGAATGGTGTATAACAATGGCCAAATAATGATTTCATCTTGTTTGAAATAGTTTCAGGTCTTTGATTCAAGGTTATAGGTATATTGAGTTTGCCTTTCATGTGCCTTGAACATTTTCCAATGACCCAATTCCACGGTTATAGGTACAAAATATTCCACGGTTATAGGATAAAAAGTTTACTAAAAATATCTGAATATTCGAATATTTACTAATTATAGTACCATTGACCATGGTTGACTTGAAATTTCTGCTCTAAACCCCACATTTCTCCGCTCATCGCTCACCGCTCCCCGCTCCCCAAGCGCATACTATCCTCGTCCAAGTTGCAGTATCTAGTATCATGGAAGGGATACTGCCTTGAGCAAAATTCAAAGGAACCAACGGAGCATTTAAAAAATGCATTGGATGCGGTACAAGATTTCTATCGTCGTCATCCTACTGCAGCAAAACTAGGAGGGGTGTAATGTTACATCCACGTTGTAAAAAATGTACTAACTAACATAACAAGAGCGGTTACCAGATAGTAATGGCTTCATTCTCTGTAAGGCCAGTGAAGAGGCTTGTGTTCCTCACGTCACATATCGTAATTACGATCAATTGTTCATACTTCTGATTCTCTGTGTTCAAGTGCTTGATTAATCGTGATTGAAAGCATGAGAATCCAAAGCGGAGCATTGACAGCAATTCCGTCCAAATTTACAAACCATAACACCTTCCAATGTTGAAAGTAGCTACTCTAATACCCTTTTAAACCCTTATAGATAGAACTAGAAAAAGATGTTGAGTCACGGTGGGCGTTCAGAAGTGGTAGGCCTATCGCCTGCTTTTCTTCATTGACTGCCTATTGCTATGAGACCCTGTGCCAAATGCATCCACTCTTCCTCCTAAATCTCCTCAAGCGTAAGATAAGTTACCTTCAAGAAATTCCTCGTTGTATTGCCGCATACGCTCCTTGAACTTTGCCTTCGCCCGGCGTGCTCCACAATACGATGATGTTGTACCTCCGCAGCCCAACACTATAAGAAATCTAAATTCATGGATTCATTCATTCCCCGACTCATTCAAGCTGCAACCACTCCAATTATTGTATTACTGCCTCTTTGATCACAAGGAGAGACATCTTTAGCTTGCAGACATAGGACTATCCTAAGCGGTTACTACGCAAGCACTTGGATTGTGGAAAAGTACCTTAGATCTTGCAAAAGTCCTCGCGTTGTGTTGCTGGAACCTGTACAAACCCTAGGTCCCGTAACGCAAGCTCCCACAAAACCTTGTTCACGTCGGCCAATACAAGATAAGCTCTCATGCTACTTAGTCCCAGTCGGCTCGATTTTCGCCAATAAAGCATGGGCATGCCCAAACAACGAAAACATAAGATATGCAAGATCTATCATTTGAATTCAAAGATTAGCAGAGGGTCCATTATCTCTCTAATGCTCTCTAAATTTTACCACAAAATATAAGATTATCTAAAGACCTTTTAAAATTTTTGTGATAATTTTAGAGTTCTTCAATTATTCTCAATGGTTTTTAAATTCTAATTTCCACCAATAGGATTTGAAATGTCTAATAAAAATTTATTAAAAATGTCTCTAAGGTTTTTGGGAGTCTTCCTAAGACTCATAAAATATTTTTAAATTTTTTGAGAATTTTTTAAATACTATAATTATTCCTATGATTTACTGACATACTTATCGTTTTATTAATATCGTCATTACTCTCTACTTTCTTCTATCTTTTACTTTCTAATATGTAATAGTATTAGGGAGCATCTCCCCTTATAATATAGTTTAGTAAGATATCTGAGATCATTTACTACAGCTTTGACCCTTGTACAACTAATAATAATATATCACAAAGAAAATCACATGTGGCATTTTTATCAATTTACTAAAAATAATTTCAAATACTTATTTGATTAATCCATCTTTAATTTCATTGTTTCTACTTATTTCCTATTTTAAGATAGTAAACACATAAAAAATCTAAAAATACTAAAAAATAACCATTGTGGACACCGAGGGCCAAATTGTTGTCGTACAAAGAATAGAATCTAATTGTTTATAAAAGAAATTAAAAAATTATGATTCATTATCAGATTCCATTGCATTTTTCATGTCCATATTTTGATTTCGTCAAGAACCTAATAAATTAGTGTTGTTTTCTTGGCAGTAAAAGAGTGGACAAAGAAATTTACACATTTATTATTTAGAAATTGATTCTAAAAGCCTAATAGTATGTCTAGAATGGCTTACCATATATTTTTGGAAAAGGCCACTTTTTCATTCTTTTCATGATTTTTGCTGGCAACCTCCATATTGTACAAAGAGTACTCTATGTACAACATTTATAAATGAACGGTATATTTAAACTATCCACATTAAGTAAATTCACATTTTGACCATCCCTTTTTACCTTTAAAAATCAAGATCTATGTGTGCTAAGCTATATTGATCAATAGTAGTCATCTATAGCTATGAATACACTAGAATTTGGATAAGTACTTTTAGTACACTATTGTAATTGTGATAGAGCATGATTTTAACATTAGTTCATGGGCTCATCGTACTAGCACCCAATGTTTCAAGGTAGTTAGGTGACAATGTCGCTCTTAGGCTACGTGAACATGTACTTCAAAGGTGTTCTTTACAATCTTTACGAATGTGTTTTTGTGAGATCTATTTTTGTCATATAAGAAAGAAAGTCGGGCCTTAGGAGGACTGCTCCAAGAGTGGCCCAACTGCCTTGGGGAAACCCGAGATTTTCTCAAACCCCATCCAAAAGGATAGGTGGGTGAATAGGGCGGGAACAGTGACATCATCATTGTATTGCAGCGCTGGCATGCGCGGGAAATGCGTTCCCTCCTTTTTTGTCTACGGCATCTAAGTGCAAGTCTTCTTGCGTCGTTGCAGTACTTGTGCCGTTTAGGCCACCTATTTCTCTCACTTTCACTGATCGCATTTACGGATTTGCATTTGTAGCGCAGGCCAGTACACGGCGCAAGGCCAAAGGTTTTGCAGTGAGCACCGCATGGCTGTGTAGCGCGGACCTTCCAACGCCCTACTTTCCGCACTTGCCTTTTGTCTTCCCTGGCTAGGGTATTTGCACACAACACCACCACCACTAGTCGTTTCACTATTCTTGAGTCGGTAACAATCCATGCGCCATCACTGGAGCGGAGGATGACCAGATCCGGGTCAATGGTGAGCCACTCCTTTCTTTCAAACTTTGTTGTTTCCGGTTTGTGTGTGTCTGCGTGCGCGTGTGTGTTTTCGTTTTCCTTTCCGTTGTTGTTTTTTGTTTGGCTATGGAAGTTGATCACTGGATTTACGAGGTTGGTCTTTTTGTAGGAACGGCCTGCATTTGTTGTTGTAGAAATTGGTGGGTTTTTTCTAGACGATGGTGAGAAACAAGATTTCCCTCGCTGGCTTTTTTGTTTGAGGGAGTGAGTAAGTTAGAAAGTAAGCAAGGGTCATCTGCAGCGTACTTTTTTCTTTCTTTCTTTATCAGTGTGTGGCTCCTGGTTTAGAAAGTGTGAGAGACTAACAGCAAATCGAAATTGGTAGCAATTGGTGACATGTCGGTAAGCACAGACAAATATTTAGGAACAGGGAGAGAATGAAACGAGGAAGATCTAATTGTGTGGGGTATCGTTTGCGCAGGTTGAGAATGAGTGAAGGTTTTGGCAAAGCTGATCTTTGGCATTCAATCCAATTGATCATCAGGTAACCAAATTGACCCTATCTAGTATTATTAGTTATAGAATATTTTTTCCCAGTGGGCATCGTATCAAGGATAGGATGAACAGACACTTTATTCACGCCAGTCTTATATAAGATTGGAGTTCTTCTTAGTAATAGAGTGGTCAAAGGGTTTGATTCAGTGATTGTTTTCTTCTTTATAAGATTGGAGTTCTTTTTCTTCTTTTTAGTAATAGAGTGGTCAAAGGGTTTGATTTAGTGATTTTTTTCTTTTTTAGATTTTTCATTTTGTCTACAGAGGTGCATTTGCTATCTGAAAATTGGAATTTTGAAAACCGATAGCTATTTAAGTTTCAAAATTTTGAAAATGAGTAGAAATTTGGCTCTACAGGGAAGAATGTGGCTATTTAACCCAAACAAAAAGGCTGGTTGGATTGGTAGATGAGCAGGAGTCAACGACAAATTCTTAGCAGCTCGTGCATTTTTTCAGCAGGAAGAATGTGCCTGGCGTGATCGGCAGGAAGAATGTGCCATCGTCGTCGTTCTCGGGAATGCAAATATCTCTGGTCTAGAATACAAGATATGAGGACTTTGTTCATGATGACAAACTACGCAAAATTGCTGAGGTGATTCACCTGCTTAGCTTCTTCTGGACAAACTGTTTTTACGTCAACTTTCTCTTTGTCTGTTCAATTTACTCCCTTTGTCGTTTCATCATCATCTTTTGAAGCTAATGGCGTACATTGTCATTTTCACGATTGCAGATGTTATGGAGGAGGGGTAACCCGAAGACTGTCACTCCCATTCTACACTCAGTGTGGGCTAACTTTCAGACCACACCGTCTAATGTATTATATCTCGATACTCGTTTTGTTTAAGTATTTGAAGTAGTTGTAAATTTTATTCTTTCTCTTTCCTTGCATCTCACAGTTGCACTCTCAAGTTATTTAAGGGTTCATTTAACGTACTTCAAGGTGATCAATGTCGTGAAGAAGTACTTCAAGGTTCCTAATACATTATGTAAATTCAAATGGGCCAAAATACTATTCTCTCCGCAGACTGCGTCACTTAATAACTGGAGATTTTTATTATGCCTCAATATCATGGTTGTTGATTCATTTTGTTCAGGTAAGCTTTGGTGGACGATGGAGGCATTTAGTGAGAGAGGCTGAGTTTTGGGAGCGTGTTGGGGATGTTGATATTGCATTCACACCAGCCAGCTTTGGGCAAGGTAACACTCAAGTTCTCATTTTTCTGACGTAGTAATTTTATGCATTTGGTCACTTCTGGTTCTTGAACTAATTTAAATACTGGAACTTTGTAGAGTGTCGTGTCTTTTATACTTTCTGGTACAATGCTTCTTTTGCCATTACCATCAAGGTGGTGACGTTAGTTGTTAGAAGACTGAATTGTTGACCATGGTCTTGACAGGCATTTGAAGCGTTGTTGAGGAGGCTGCGAAAGGTGGTTAAAATAGGAAGTAAAGTGGTGGAGCTTTATGCAGGCGTTGGCGCCATTGGTCTCAGCTTGGCTGTTGTTCAAAAATGCAGGTATTCACTCTTCTCAAATGACCTGACCTTGCTGTTCCATTCGAATTGCTTTGGCGAACCATCAAATAATTACTTGGCGAATTACCGAGTGTGTATCAAGTTGAGGTTTTCTGTAGTGGGGTCTAATTAAGTCTTTGGTTTCCTGTTAAGATTTGATGGCATTTGGGTTGTCATAAAATGATTGTGCAGGATAGTGAAATGTGTGGAGGTTAACAAAGAAGCTAGAGCCGTTTCTGAGATGTGACTCTGGTTAGCTTTCACTCTCTCTTGGAGGGTTTTACGAGGGTTCAAGAACATTTGTGGAGATCTATAGCTCAATTACAAAACAAAGAAATAATTACAAAACAAACACTTGCCTCAAATTTTAAATTTCATTGAAACTTGTGAATTTGCACACCGCCTCCTTCAGGGCTTTCTTAGGATAGCAAGAATTTAACTGGTTATGGAGATGTATAGACTGACTACACATCTGCTTTTTATATACTATGGCCTATTTTATAATATGAGTACATTCGTTTTTGGTATTCAATTTTCAATTATCATGGAGTTGTCAGTTTATCGATAATTAACCATACAGAAGCTATCCTGTATTTTTACTTTACCATCATCATGTTAGTGGATATTTTTTTATATTGCACAATATTAATAGTGGTACCAGCAGTGGGGAGTTTTCTAACCATGACTAGATATGGTGACTTGAGTATGGGGTTTAACCTTTGGTGATGGGGTTTCTCCGCATGATGAGTTATGACGCAATAATATAATAATGACATAATAAGAAACTGTCTCACTTAACGAGTTATCTCGGAATAGTATGAGTAGTATTTTTCATGAATTGTTGTTTCGTTGTGCAGCAAAAGCAGAAGGCATACACGATGGTTGACTATATGACGCATATTGCAGACCTGTATAATTGTGCAAAAGAGGATACTACCATTGATAAAAGTATCAGTTTCCTACTCGCCCATTTCTAACTGGAAATGTATTTCATCATTAGGCAATCCCTTGATCTTCGTGCAATATATGCTGATGAAAGAGCCATGGATAGTTCACACAATATTTGTTTGGTTGCCAGTTTTTCAATGAGATGGACAAGTGGTTTTTCCTTTGAAAATCAGGACAAGTGAAAATCAGCATACCAAAATGTTTTTTTCTTGAGGCCTAATGCTTTGAAGAGCCCTGATCTCCAAGTTTGAGATGCTCTTCAAAGACCTTTCATAAATCACAAAGCACATGGAGTGGAGTGAGTAGGTTTTGTGCTAGTTTGTGCAAGCCATCATGTTTAGGATTAGTAAAGTTATTATTTATGAAAAAGGGGATCTCATTGACCTTTGTATTATTATAAAGGTTGGCCCGATGCACAGTCTGCATTATATACACTAATACACTAGGATCCTCACATTTTCAAGATGTGATTTGAGCAACATTGGAGGTGCTAGTTTCTCGGCGCATCACTGGCATGCCTTTTATCGACGATTCAGGAGCGTTGGTATCCAAGTACTATATTTGCTTTTCTTATTGGCAGGCAGTCAATTCTTTTTGTTTCAATCTGTGGACCTTATTCAAGGCTGACTGTGTACATAATTTAGTCATATACTAGTATTATTTATTATTTGCTATCACATGCACATGCCGTCGATATGTAAAGAAAAGAGTCCAAGGTGATGTTCATCTTGTTGTACTGTCTTTTCTAACCTTCAAAAAATCAAAATTGCAATTTAATGGTGTTTGTGGTTTTACTAATAAATATCAAAATCCTATTAGAATATTATGTGTAAATTTGATTTTATCGTTGATATTTGTAATTACAAAATGCACAGAACGGTATAATTGGCATTACAACAAAGTGCCTAAATTCTCTTATGTAGGAAAATATTATTTCGGGTTCAATCTCAAAGATGGCTTTGAGAGATATTACGAATGAAAGCTCATATAAAGTCCTGGCGTGGATAGCTAGTAAGTAGACACCGCTAATCATTCGTGGACGTCCAATTCATACTCAGATGAGTAAGTCGACTTTAGCACAAAAGAGAAGAGATGGAGCTTGTAATATCGGTCTCTGGTTTGACAGTTCACTCTATCCTTTCGATCCTTGCACTAGAAAACGACCAAAGCTAGACTCACTAAGTGAATTGCTTGAGTTCATTGGAGAGGGTGAGAATGGATTCTTTGGTTATGTAAAACGGTTGGAGTCATCGTCTGGCGGAACTGCCTCTTTTGTCCGCGAGAAAGAGATTGAGATAGAATTTCTTAGAAGACGCATAGACGACTTAATTCAAGAAATGGTGGAATTTGAGAGAGAGTGGAATACATTGTCAAGTGAGTTAAGATCCGTACAGAGCGAGATCAGTATTTTGCAAAGTAACTTTGCCTCAAGAATCTCTAGTCATGAATTGGAGATTAGTGCAAGGTTAGATTCAGAAAACTTGTATAGACATGAGTTCAATGAAGTGACCAAAAATCTAAAGGTAGCTAATGTTGAACTGAAATCAACTCAACAAAAGTTGACTCGTTTAGTGAAAACTCCATTTGGCATAAGAAGCCAAGTTTGCAGGCGGAGAGATCTGAGCAGCCTAGCGCCAAAGGGTGGTCATTCAAAAGCGGTCCGTCGTTTAGTACGATTAGTTGTCGCTCCCGACACAACTCGCAATTTGCTGTTGGAAAATGCTCAATCTTCAAGTCACAAGCGGCTTTGTGATAGTAAAAGCACACAAGAGGAAACATGAAAAGTTTTTGGTTCAATCCTATCCCAGACAGAAATTTGGTGAATGCTTAGTCTGCCACAATTCAAACAAATGGGAATCGACATGACAAATCATTACCTAAATCTCGTTGGGAAAAATGTTGGGCCAAATGAAATATTACAAACATGTGATG
Organism: Pohlia nutans; assembly: GCA_022496805.1. Classification (NCBI taxonomy): domain Eukaryota; kingdom Viridiplantae; phylum Streptophyta; class Bryopsida; order Bryales; family Mniaceae; genus Pohlia; species Pohlia nutans. Next base: position 1,245,642 of record CM040106.1, on the reverse strand, counting down.
AGAGTGGAATTACAAAAAAAGGATACACTCAAATTTATAAAAAATTCAAAAGTGGAGTGCAAATTGCTGGAAAAGGACTTCGCTTAGGATGCCTACCAAATCCACATCAAGTAGAATTACTTCGGAAGAAGCTCAATGGGAAATTAGAGGATCTAGTCGGCCAACCTTTGTTCATCAATAACACATTTGAGGTTTCCATTACCAGTAAGAAATCCAAAACCAAAGAGAAAATGTTGAAATTGGACAATTTCAACAACATATTTCTTGATGTGGAAGCTGTTCAAAGAACTATGATTCGATTGTATGGCATAACGAAAGCTGGTATGTACTTCTATTACTTACCAATTACCTTATTTATTTATTACAAACACTTTTTTATCTCTTTTTCTCTTTGTCTTTTTGGTCTCTTTGGTCTCTGTCTCTTTTTATTTGTTTCTTTATTGCATATTTGTCTCTTGTCTCTTTGTCTCTTTTTATTTGTCTTTTTATTGGATTGCATATTTGTCTCATTGTTGGATTGTTTACTCTTTGTGTTTTTGTCTCATTGTTGGATTGTTTACTCTTTGTGTCTTTGTCTCATTGTTGGATTGTTTACTCTTTGTCTCTTTGTATCATTGTTAAATTGTTTACTCTTTGTCTCTTTGTTGGAGTTACTTGCATGCTTATATTAAAACTTGATTTTTTTTAATTCAGAGTTGATGGGTGAACCACTCCAGTTCGTTTTGAAAATGGATGAAGGAGAGATTGCATGCTGAAAAGATGGAAAGAATAAGCATCACGTTAATGAACCGGGCGTTGAATCCTAATATTACGAATTTTTTTGAAGAATCCTTTTCAGTCCAGTTGGAAAGGGAAATATGGCCCATTGGATGTTTCCATTTGCCAAAGGAAAATCATGAGGTGATAAATGGGTATTCCAACAAACAAGTATACCTTCTTTCATCGAGGCTCAAAATTCTCGACAACCGTTGCAAGTTGAAGGAGTTGGAAGTTAAGGTGGGGCTAATGCTAAACATTGTTGCATATATTGCATGCAGTCAAAGACCAAAACTATCATATCAACCGAAGCCCAAGCAAGAGCTGCTGCAGTGAAGAGATCACCAACTTGGGAAGGAGGATTGTTTTCCTCAGCTATATCATGCAAGCCTGTTTCTATTGCAGATTCACAATCACAGAGCAGGTAGAAGCCTATCTTTGCGATTCCTTTGGAGCAAGTGCACATTTGCACTTTACATGTACTAAACCGTATATGTGAAAAAATGCTACATTTACATTTCCAATATGTTTGGACTGTAAGAGATAAAAATGTGCAACAATTGGCTATAAATGATATTGAGAGAATTCTATCACCTACAGGGATGCACGGAGGATCTGTAAAAATATTTAAAGACTCAGATCTAAGTGGAAAATCCAACAATGTCCCAAACAAGGCTTCACTAAGTGGTGCAAATACAGCCAAACTATTCAGAAAGTCTCCTCTGTTGTCCAGCTCAGACAGAGTGTGGCGGGATCTAGTACTTGCAGAGAGAAATGCAACTTCAGATGGATCAAGTCGGCGTGACCGAATGGCTTGTTGGTCTGCTTTAGAAAATTTACTTCCATTTTTTTTAGGCCTCAACTTGACACCTGAACAATGTTTGGTTTTCCCTAGTTTGGCAAACTCATTTGGAGAACTCTTTGTCAAAGTACATGGCGAGCACCATGTCACCCATTACTTGGTAAGCCCTCCTAACCTAAGAGCAAGGAAGTAATTGCCAAATTTAAATTTTCATATACTTTTAAAAAAATTCTTTGTATAATCTTCAAAAAAAATTGAAAAATATTATTGTGATACATAATGCACTTTTGTTTGTTTATGTGGATTTTAGCACGTCTTCATAAAGCATGCCCCATGGTTCGTGCATCAGTATAGATCGTTGTCTATTTGGAGCTGTCAGGGGATGGAGTTCTCTCACCATGCTGCAAAAGCAACATATCATCGTCACACACAACATGGGGGAGGAAAAACAAAGATAAGTCCCCTTTTATAAACTTATGAACATTGGTTCCGTATAATATATCACCGTTTCAGGATCAAAGACTTGCAGAGCAATCATGTCCACACCAAAAATGAACAACCAGAAGAAATAATTAGAAATCGTCGAGAGGCTTCTATAAATTCTAGTTCAGCGGTCCACTCAGCAGAATGGAGAGCAAGGTGTGATCGAATTGGAAGTCGATGGGTCCCAAAAGAGCCCAATGTGGAAGCCAGCAACACAAGCAATAATGCAGGTTTACAATCTCAAGAACTGTAAGTATCATACTTCATTCTATGTTCTTTCTAATTCTATGATTCTATGATTCAGATTCTATAATTGCACGACACCACCTCCCTAACTAGTAGCTACATAAACATTAAAAGTCTTCACTTTTTAGACCCTTCTTGCAAAGGAGTACTTGCAGCTCAACTGTAATTACATAGTAATGCACATAGGCTCCAGTGCATGCTAATGAATGTTGCTTTGGCTGCTTGCAGATGACAATGGCACAGGCTCAAGATGACATTGGCAGCTCAAGATGACAATGTCACAAGATGACAATGGCAGCTCAGGATGACAGATGACAATGACAATGGCAAAATGACAATGGCACAAGCTGTCCTCATGAAACAATTTTAAGCTTTGATAAAACTTTGAGTAAAAGGCCACATAGTAAGTTGGTAGCACAAGTTGGCCTCATGAAACAGTTTTAAACTTTGATATAACTTTGAGTAAAAGGAAAACTCTACTGAACTCCACCAAGGGATAACCACAACTATAAGATCATCTACATCAACAACTTCAAATTGCGCTCTAAAGGGCAAATCATATATCAACAAACCATACTCCTGAAACAATATCTTCTAAAAGAACATCAATGCAGTGAGTCCAGAAAATTGTACGACTCACTCATTGAAATGAAGAACAAGAGTATAAGAATAATTTGAACTAATAAAATCCTCCATTTGAAAGTCATAACAAAAGCCTTAATAAATCGAACTAAGTAAGGTTTTCAAAACCTTGGTACAAGCTAATACACTAGGCCACGCACTAAACATTCCACTGCATCAAATGTCAAGGAGTCACAATATCACTTGGGTCAGTGATCCAGACATAGTACATTAGACCGTGTGGTCTGAAAGTTAACCCACACTGAGTGTAGAATGGAAGTGACAGTCTTCGGGTTACCCCTCCTCCATAACATCTGCAATCATGAAAATGAAAATGTACGCCATTAGCTTCAGAAGATGATGATGAACCGACAAAGGGAATAAATTGAATAGACAAAGAGAAAGTTGACATAAAAACAGTTTGTCCAGAAGAAGCTAAGCATGTGAATCACCTCAGCAATTTTGCGTAGTTTGTCATCATGAACAAAGTCCTCATATCTTGTATTCTAGACCAGAGATATTTGCATTCCCGAGAACGACGACGATGGCACATTCTTCCTGCCGATCACGCCAGGCACATTCTTCCTGCTGAAAAAATGCACGAGCTGCTAAGAATTTGTCGTTGACTCTTGCTCATCTACCAATCCAACCAGCCTTTTTGTTTGGGTTAAATAGCCACATTCTTCCCTATAGAGCCAAATTTCTACTCATTTTCAAAATTTTGAAACTTAAATAGCTATCGGTTTTCAAAATTCCAATTTTCAAAATAGCAAATGCACCTCTGTAAACAAAATGAAAAATCTAAAAAAGAAAAAAATCACTAAATCAAACCCTTTGACCACTCTATTACTAAGAAGAAGAACTCTAATCTTAAAAGAAAACAATCACTGAATCAAACCCTTTGACCACTCTATTACTAAAAAGAAGAACTCTAATCTTAAAAGAAAACAATCACTGAATCAAACCCTTTGACCACTCTATTACTAAGAAGAAGAAGAACTCTAATCTTAAAAGAAAACAATCACTGAATCAAACCCTTTGACCACTCTATTACTAAGAAGAAGAAGAACTCTAATCTTAAAAGAAAACAATCACTGAATCAAACCCTTTGACCACTCTATTACTAAGAAGAAGAACTCCAATCTTATATAAGACTGGCGTGAATAAAGTGTCTGTTCATCCTACCCTTGATACAATGCGCACTGGGCAAAGGTATTCTATTACTAATAATACTAGAAAGGGTCAATTTGGTTACCTGATGATCAATTGAATTGAATGCCAACAATTGTCACCAATTGCTAGCAATTTCACATGTCACCAATTGCTACCAATTTCACATGTCACCAATGGCTACCAATTTCGATTTGCTGTTAGTCTCTCACACTTTCTAAACCAGGAGCCACACACTGATAAAGAAAGAAAGAAAAAAGTACGGAGCAGATGACCCTTCCTTACTTTCTGACTTACTCACTCCCTGAAACAAAAAAGCCAGCGAGGGAAATCTTTTTTCTCACCATCGTCTAGAAAAAACCCACCAATTTCTACAACAACAAACGCACGCCGTTCCTACAAAAAGACCAACCTCGTAATGCAACGCATTTGTGCACTGGATGAGCCAGCGGCAAGCTGCACAGTGTGTGGTATGCGTCATCCGTTCAAAAGCTGACTACTGATGATTTTTGCTAGTAAATAAGAATAAGAATGTTTGATTATAGTGAATGTTCTTATTCTTATTTTGCTTAAGAATAGTGATGTTGGATTTTGACAATTAAACTTCTATTCTATTTCAAATTGGAAGTTCTTGGTCGACAAATGCACATCTCCAGACTTCATTTTTGAAACACAAAATGATACGTTGAGCATAGTTCCTTCGCATAAAATCACACATTTTATTTCATCTGTTTCAGTGTGGCTACTTCATGACCATGGCATGAAATCCCAAATCTATACAAGTCCTAGTTTGTAAATCCTTGGATCACTTCACCACCAAATTTTATAGTCCTGATCATGGCTCTATGTTATATTCAAACCATATTCTATGTTCTTTCAAGAGAAAGTCTTAAACTCCTTGGCGGCATCACATCTGCAACGGTTTTATTCTTTTCATTTCGAACACCGACCTGGTTCAATAAAAAAATGTAAAAAATTGTTAAATAAAAAACCAATGTGAGAATGTGTAAATGAAACCAATTGAAGCTATTGTAAATGCAAATGTACCTTCCCAAGTTTATATTTTATGCAAAAGTAAATTGAATAGAAAATCAAGTAGAGAATTGTAGTATATTAACTAATCAAAGTTATATTAGGATATTGACACATACGTTCTCTCGAATGTAACCACTTCGGTCAGTGATGCTTATGCAAAATTCGTCCTCAATGTCTGATCCGAGAGCAATCAAAATTTCTTGCCGCACGCTAGCAAGTGTCCACTGTGATCCAACCTCCTGCTCAAAAGTTTCTTTGCGGTTGGTTACTTGACAATAAATCTTCACCATTTCATCAGACTGAACTTGCTCTAAGTTCTCCCACTCCGAAGCTTGAAGTAGGTATTGTCTATTGTACTGAAAATTAACGTATAATATTGATCTACCTACGTGGTAGCGAAAGATAACTGTAGAGCGATCCACTATGCATTTGATAATATCCATGCCAACACAAATTTTGGAATCCCATCCACAGTCCATGAGGGAGCTGAAGCTTTCTTCATTCAATTGCTTAAATACAAACATTGATGGGGTTCTATACACTTCTGCAGGTGCAAATAAATCCACCATTACATGGATAGGAAGAAACCAGTTGATATGTGTTACTTTGGATCCCACTGATGGCTTCATTGAAACTTGGAAATCATTTCGAAAGCGTGACCTAAAACATTCACAGGTCACCATATCTAGAAGTGGCCACTCTGGATCTTGAAAGCCAGGAACGGGGATACTCTCTAAGCAACCATATCCAGAATGCGCAGTAGGTGGAAAATAATGAGCACAATAGAAATATACACCAATTTCTAACAATTGCTTGTGGGTGTCATTGCTACGTTGAGCCTCGCCTATGTCTGCGTGTACTACGTACAAAACATCTATGATTGTTTGTGGGTCAACCCAATCTTGAGAATTTGATAAATACAAATCTGTCATTGAACAAAACGACATAGTCAGCAAAAGCCCAAAACCGCATAACTTCGAAATCATAGAAGCACAAAAGCTAGGAATTGAAAATCACAGAAGATAGAAGCTCAAAATCACTTAAGTTAGGAGCACAAAATCTCAAATTCTCTTAGCAAGAATACTTTCAGAAAGAAAAAGAGTTGATGATGATATAACCACACCCAAGAATGAACTAAACTCACAGTTGCATGCACCGTGTTGCACACCAGGCTCCAGCACCAGTTGTCGATGCGCGTATGCGTGTTGAACAAGTACCTCTACAACTGAATTGAATCCCTGTTTTTGATGAAACTTCAAAATTCTCACAATGTAACCACCTTCCCGATGTTTTCTTGCATCTTTTGCATATTGTCCACGCCTACCTGGTTGTAAAGTAGCCAATGAATGAATAGCAATTTTTGTTGGCACCCACTCACCATCATCGCGGAACGAATTGAACGTTAAGATTGAATCCACGCTACTTCTAGGCCTCATTGTGCTTTCAAACACTCACAAGCCGCAGAGGATTGTTTAATGCTGCGAACTTGGGAGCATTTACTTACGGTCACTTTAGAGCCATTTTTGTCCGACAGGATCCTCAACTTATTTGAAGTCCCAATTTGGCATTAGAACATTCTTTGATTTGCCAGTCGGACCATTTGCGGTTGATATTTAGCTTCTGCACACAGCCAAGAGGATAAAATTGACGTGAGGTTGTTATACGAGCCACTGAACGGAGAGTTTCCAAGGAAACCGGCTAAAATCCAATATTTTACAAAAGCAACTAGTTTTAGACAAGAACCCATCCAATTATTACCCATGTTTGATGTTTCACTTAGGTAGCACCCGAGTATCACAAATTTTATCCAGATTTTAGGCTAAAACTATGAGTTTCAACTGGTAATTCGGCAATTTCATTTGGCTGATTTTACACTAACTGCCGTATCTCCCTTTACATTGATATGACCCATGATTTTATTTTATGGTCATGCTAAGACATAGGACGATTATTGTATTATAAGACATGACAATAATGATACTAAGACAATTATTTTAGGACAAAGGGAGTACATTGCAAGTTCTTGTTGATGACTTGCAAATTACAAGATCCTCCTCAAAGCAACTGAGATCCTCTGTTAGTAACAACATTCAAAGTAGCTTCATTTCAGAGGGAAAAACATCAATCATATGGAAAGTTTCATGACTGAAGGCTTTAATTACAAAATCAATTTTGGTTGGTAAATCAGAGGAAGCCCCAGTCCTTGGTCTCAATATGTATCCGATAACTTCAAGAATGTCTTAACTGAGAAAAGGAGATGCCTCCTGTTGACTTTGTTGGCCCTCTTTTGTAGGATGTGCATCAGTACTCAGTTGACCTTCCTGATAGGGACTTGAAGGCCAAGCTCAGTTAATCACATCTCTTATACAAATCAAGTGAAGTGAGACCTGCAACAAAATTCAACGTTAGGTGCACCAAAATTCTAACATCATGGAAGACAATATTTGTTTAATTAGCTTATTGTGGGGGAAAAACAGAAATTACATTGAATTTCGAAAAGTCAATTAGAGAAAATTTACCAAAGATGGGGAAAGGCAAGTGTTGATGAGCATTCATAGTTGCTTCATTCATAAGTTACCAAACATGGAAAAAGGCAAGTGTTGATGAGCTCATAAATCAAAGACAGTGAGTTTAAGTGATGGGAAAACCCAAGTGATGGGAAAAGGAAAGTGTTGATGAGCATTCAAAGACAGTGAGTTCAAAACGATAAAAAAATAAATGAAAATGAGCGTTAAGTTCAGGACGCACAGTAAACCGATCCCAAAGATGTTCACCACCGAAGGCAAAGCCAACAGCTCGCGCAAAAGGATTCGATCCTGGACGAGAAGGAAGTTCTGCTTGCAAGTGGTACTAATGCTCTGCCTCCTCAACATCCAGTGACGAATCCAATAACCTGATATGACGATAAGAAAAAGCCCAGGGATGTCGTGACGATGACATAAATGCACAAGGCTCTTCTGAAAGCACTAAGTTCAAGTGGCCGTGTAATGCCGACACCACTGTCGACAAAACGAGACACCTCAGACTACATTTGCTGAGATTTACGGAAGCACAAACCACAACATTCAGTAGCCTTCCAAGAGGTTGTGTACTAAGTAATTGTGGCCGACTATAAACCTAAAAACAAGGATGACGTGAAATCAGGGTGACAAGGAACTAGTACCTGCAAACAGTTACGCTTCCGGAGGAATTCGAAAGAGCTGAGAGGTGAGGAACTAAGTCAACTACGACCAATTCATTGTCGCCAGCAATTGCTAACGACCGTCCGGTTCTATTCGACACAATATACCTCACGTTGAAGTTGATCTCTGGACTCTCGTAATGAAAATCTGCAAAACGTCACAATCTCTTGAATAAGTACCACTATCCACACATTGTTCAAAATAAAGCAATCTCCTATCAATTACTAATTCTATCATAATACAAAAAACAAGCATTGAAGGGCCTGCTTCCACAAACATTCTTACCCTCAAAAACAAGCATCGAAGCGCATGCTTCCACAAACAAAGCGCGTGCTTCCACAAACCCTAGCCAGTTCACGAAGCGTCTGCTTCCGCAAACCCCAGCTCAAACCCCTCGTTGGACTAAAAGAAAGAAGCGGCTCCCGCGCTACTGACGTCCAATTGGCTCACAAACATTGGGCCAAGGTTCGATTTTTGCCAACAAGGCACGGACAAGTCAGGCAATGGAAACCAAGATACAGGCGGGACCCATCATTTGAACTCAAAGATCAGCTGAGGGTCCATTATCTTTCTAATGAATTGACCTTGAGCAAAAGCTCATGAGGTTGTTTGATAGTGAAGAGGATTTGCAAAAAGACCTTGGCCAAGAGTAGATACGAGAAGCCACATGATTCAAGTACAACGTATATAGTAAGGTCCTAAAATGAAGAGGGTATAACAAAAGTGTACCTTTGGTCGTTCATTTGCCCTGTTGAGCTTCTAAGTATAGAGAAGAAAGAATTTTAGAAAGAACCCTAAACGTAATGGTGGTTTTTATTGTGCAAGGGATTCTAAAGGAAAAGAAAATGAGAATACAGTGAAAGTCCATCTTAGGAAGGCAATTGTGTTGTACACAACCAACATCAAAAATATAATTATACATTCTCAGTTGCATGTGGAGAGAGCTCATTTTATTTTCAACCGAATATATGATGTCTCCAATAAGAAACTTGGGAAGATTGACAAGATTGATGTATCTCCTGGAGACCCACGAACTCCAACTCCTACTGATGGAATTAACATTAGATTATATAGTCATTGCAGTATACTCTTTGTGAATGTAATTTATATGTATATATATGTATATACATATATAAATAAATAAATAAATATATATATATATCTATATATATATACATGTATTATTCATACAAGAAGGTACATGCACTTTAAGCATACAACTATGAGCACATGATATATCCAAAGTTTGTGTAATCCATATAAAATTCAAACTAAAGACCTACCTTGATGTGTACAAGTTAAAATTAAACATACTGAAAACATGTCCGTAACTCTATTATTCCTAAGCTATGCTTCAAATTTTATTTAAAGAGAAGGAGCTAAATTGAGCTAGCCTAATACTGGCAACTTGGTTGAATGTGCTTAGTAATGAATTGCACCATTGGTCAAAATTACATTGTTCTATGTGCATCTTTGCATTTTCCTCATGTTGCCTTCGTCTCATTGTTCCTTGGATACTACCTTCATATTTATCGTCCTCATTGTAGTGTGTTGATGGTCCTCCAACAAATCTTACATGAAGAACGTTTGTAGCACAATACATATCTCAACAATTAAAAGCTCACAAACGCATTGTACAATAAGCTTTCATGGAATTTGGATTATGTAGGACTATATCCTAAAATATGTGAGTTCCAACGTAATTACTTTTAGAATAAGCTTGTCGGGTACTATCTGGATCGTTTGGATGCTGAAACGCGGACGTCCACATTCGGACATCTAGAAAATGCAGATGTTTACGTACAAATGTCTAACGATTTAGAAAAATCGAGTCTTTTACAATTGAGGTAGAAAGACCACACACTGCGTTTACCTCCACAGACAGCCAAACGAATGTCTTTGCCTACGGCCAAAGGGACACCTAAGCGGACGTTTGATCTGCTTGTCCAATTGTTTAGAATTTAGGATTTAGGATTTGGGATTTAGGGTTTAAGTAGACACACTGCTCTTTCTTTCTCGCAGCTGCACATATGTCTAATGTTCAATTGTTTCGTCTGAGATGCCATTTGCAACGGCGAAGCGCCGACCATTTCTTCAGCCCCGTTTGCCTGATCGGAAGGATCGCATGCATATTTATTAGTCGGATGGCCCTCGAGATGGCCTGACCTTGGGTGCCTTAATTACTTCAATTTGATTCTGCATAATATTTGTCTTTTCTCAAACTTGTCTATATTTTAAATATTTTTTTATTGTAGGCCGCCTTATTAGATGCTAGATAGCCATATTGGACGACAAAGGGTCAGATCAGGCTCAAAACAACTATATCGGACAACGAATGGTACACACTCAAATCGGACAATCGATGGCCTGATTCGACAGCGGAAAAATAAGACTGTTGTTTGTGGGTTTGTTGTGTCGTCCGCATACACGTTTGATAAAGTGAAAAAAAATGCTCCACGGAGTAAATCGGAATCTACCTGGCAGACGCTATATCTCGGCCTCTAGACACTTCGTCCAAATGTCTAGATGTCATATTGGACTTGATTTTGTACAGGGACATCCAAAATTACAACCCTAGGTGCTATATCTGTCCAAATACAAATGACACTCATCATTGTCGAGCCATATTCATTATTACCGTAGCCATTGCTAGATCTCCCTTGTTCAACCCTCACTCTTGGAATTGGGGTTTTTTCATAATTAATCATAGAATTCCTAGATATGAGGAGCTCCAAATGTTACTGGATTGTTCTCAATGTCACATTTTCAATAACTATTGCATTGTTGTTCTTCATAGTGCGAAGTGTTAACATCATCAACTATAGATGCGGTCTCATTAGATTGAAAATTTGACCATAGTGGCATACAATCACTGGTCCGGTCCAATTAGTAAGAATCATGTGTCTCGACCAATTCGATGTATTGATGTTGCGTCCATATATTGTACACCAAACCACATCTCTGTGCAACACTATCTTTTACCAAACCATTGGCATTGTGGAATAATTCATCATGGCTAATTTTGAGTTAGACAACCTAGCTGCATCGTGCATTTCAAATACAGTTCTCGGAAATGGTTGCTTCAACAATTCAAAGTCAATACTTAACAACAAGAGGTAGAAACTTTCATCATTTGGGATGATGGCCAAAATTTTGCCAAATGCGTCATCTTCACAGACTTCTTGTATGTTATACAAGTCTATAGTCTTTGAGGCTCAAATTCTAATCACGGTTGAGGAATACAATTGGGGTCTTCAACTTACTCCAGTTCAATGTTGAGGGAGACCCAAGTGTAGATCTCTTGCTACTCCTTCAAAACATCCGATTAAATCTACCATGAAAAGCACGTGGAAATGCAAACTAACATGTTTTGCAACTTGGCGGAAACATATCACAGGTGCATTTGAGTAAATGCACAGAATGCCTGCTCAAGGAGATGCATGTGATGTCATGCTGACAACGCTAGCTCATCTACTTACATGTAGGAATGAAGAAAATTGTCCGCCATTTATATTCTGTGATCAATGCAGACAAAGAAAACCATCGCTCAAACGTCGGATGCTCAGAGCTCTTGTCCGAGGCGCCGTCTGAGGCGTCGTCCGCGACGGCAACGCACCGACCAATTGTGTAGCCTTTTTTGTTAATTTGGATCGAAGCTATCTGTACATGCTGATTGAACAAGAGAACACCCACAAGCAGATTGGATGGCAAAGGCCAAAGTAGATGTTTTGATGTTGCAATCAAACGACTTACTTACGGTGACCCGACACTTCAATTGGACGGCCATTGCGAACGACGTGATTGAACAACAAATGAAAGATTGAACAACCCGGTTGGAAAAAAAATTAGATAGCAGATCAAACATGTCGCCTGGTGAACGGTGTCAAGTTGTTGAAATTGGAGGTAGTTCAAAGTATTGTGTTTTTTGCAGCTCACTTGCTGGTGTGCTGCAGTTTTGATTTTGAATCCTGCGCTCTGATTCAAAACTACAAGTCAACATCTATTTTTAGATTATGCACGTATTTCAAGGACTATATTAAGTACAAATAGAGAATGTTTCTACATTTAATATGCTCTGCATTGAATTCTTCAACTACATTACTTTTCAGAATGTGAACTTTCTTACCTCTATGTTCTGCTTTGGTTCCTTTGTTCTATTCCCTTCGACCTTTGCCCAAGTCCATCAATTCACTTTATATTTTGTGACTAGTTGATAATTGATAATATAGGCAAAGCAATGAGGTGACAAATTCTATTTGGATTCCATAAGAAGTATATTTTTTAATGTATGCATAAATTTTACTTTGTAGAATCATTGCAATTGAATGGAAACAAAACCAAATGATAGATATACAAATAACAGTATGTTTTATTGATTCAAAGAGTGATGTAATGTTGAAAATATATAATTTAATATTGAAGAACAAATTACAGTGTTCAAGTTACATATAAAAATTGTAAATTCAAAATAACATTTATTTTTACTATGAATATGGACCTCAATTTAATCTCGTTGATTTTCCTTTTCACCTTTTTAAATACCAAAGAACCAAATAATCTCCTCGCTCCCTACTCTCCAATAAAATATATGTAGTAGAATTAAAAATGAAATGAGTTGGTACAATGAATGGAGATGTAACTCACACACTTCCCTATTTTACCATATATCTCGACCTTGAGCAATGACGTTAGTTATGCCATCTTCCACTACTACATCCAATTTAAACTTGGAGGGCAAACATATCAAGGCGAATTGCTTTCATTCAATTTCTTATCGAAGATTCTTCAAAATGAATCTAAAGTGCAATGCGTGTTAATTCCTAAAGAATGTGTGGATATAATATATGTTGGAAGCATAAGCACACATATGAATATGTGATGCTCAAAGGTGTAATACTGAGACATTGGTGAGAGATCTTTTAATCAAGTGCATATCCATGCAATGTGCATGTATTGATTTTCCATAGCATTTCCATCCGGTGTAATCATAAAACACTTATGTATTTTTTGAGTACACGACTCCAAAAACTTTTAGAACACTCTTTAATTGGCCGTTTTTTTGTGTCATATATTAATATATAAATTTATATATGTATATTTAGTCTCCATTCCTTGCACTATTTCTCATATTTGCAGTTTCTATCCATACCATAATCTTAGTGGTGAAATACCAAGTGCAAGAACACTTGCAATACTTTTTAACATGCGGTCTCTATTAGGCGTTATGGAAAACAACAAAAAGTTCAAAACATCAACTCTTTATTCTTAAATAACTATGTACAGTTCATTTCGTGAGGTTGTAAAAGCCTAATCGGGTTTAAGGAATGTACAGTAGTGCACAAGGTCTTTCAACCTCAAATTCTTTAGCTTTATAATTTTATCATTGGAATGGAAGATTGAAATGTAGCAAATTACTTTCAAATTTCAGATACCTACATTATTGAACAATATTTCTTTTTAATTCATAATTAGTATTGTTGCAATTATTTATATCACTTGATCCCTAACACGTCTATTTTACGTTTGAACATTTAGTATTTATATATTATAGATAAAATTTACCAGAATTTCCTCTTTTTGTGCAATTTAAATTAGTTTTGACAAGTCAATTGCAGCAATTAAACATAGTTTACATCTCAAGTTTTAATGGAAGATCATTTTGATTGTGTGTAAAATTATAAAAAATAAAAAAATTCCGTCTCCATATCTCAAGCCTCCAATTCATTAAAGTGGAGGTGATACTAATTTCACCTTTTTTTGTTTGTTTCCTTGTTATAGCTCTAAGTCCCTAACCCTTCAATCCTAAGCCCTCAACCTTCATCTAAAAATAATTCCGTGCCTCTCATTGCAAAGGGATATTGGAAAATGCAATGAAAAATTAAATTTGGTGAATTTTTTTTTTGGTGGGCTTAGAATTGTTATTTCTCATGTTCTCTTTAGAAAAAATGCTTTGACTTACGATTGAATACTTTCCTAAGATTCCTTGAGAGCTTCAATCACCTAAATTGGATTTTGAGTGATAATTTTTTATTCCTGAAGTTCTCTAAATATTAAATAGTTTTCCAATTTGAGGTGGCTCAATCAGACGTTGGATAGTCCAATTGGACGACAAATGTTGTAGCAATGCAAATGCATATATAATATAAATACTTATAGTGTTGTTATTCTGATGAGTTTTAAGATAACTCACTTTAAGAAAAAATTAGTAGGAAACATTAAGAAAGAATTGTGATTTTGAATCATGATCTCTAGAAGGCTTTAATTGCCTTGTTTATTGACTAAAAAGAGTTAAATCCTAGATTTATGTCCGTAGAATGAGTTTTGATATTTAATTTGAATTTTGATAGTTATTGAAAAGAAAAGTTAAGACTGTTTTACTGTGCTTTCAGTTTTTTGTGGGTTTTTAATTAAAATAAGTGAATGAATAGAGGTGTAGGAGGTATTTGGGTCACCCAATTAGATTAAGGGTACCCATGTGGCATTGTATGGGCTAATGTGACCCCCTTGTGGTATGATAAGGGGACAATCTTCTCTCAAACCTCATTCTCTCTTGTTTTTCATACTTTAGATTTCTAGTTTGTCCCATGTCTTTGAGATGAAGCGACTTCCTGTGTATTATTTATATTTCAATGAAATTTTGTGAGAATCTTTCTTTCTTTGTTATAATTTCAATGGCATGTGGTGTCCTTTATTTGGAGTTTTTATGAAAAAGTCATTGCATGTGAAGTGATTGGTGGTTTACTGCCGTTGGATTTCAAGAGCTCGACATCAGAGAGCTTGTAGAAATATGTACAAAGATTATTTTGTTGTAAATTCTTGTAAATATTTGTAGAAAATCTAAATATTTCTAAAAACTATTAAAATCTTATTTTGGAGTTTGTGTGTAAAAGTAATAAGTGTATAAGAGCTATAAAACCAGACAATATTACAATCTGATCTATTTTTCTTTGGGAGACATGGATAATGAACATAGTTTTAAAAAAAGCTATACCATTGAGTATTTAAAATATTCATGAATACTATATATGCTGTGAAGTGGAGAAATATACAATTGCCAACAAATTTTGAAGCCTCTAATTTAGTTCGCTATATATATTGACTAGTAGAATCTTTTCTTTTGAAACTTTTGGAAATTATGTAGCCTTGTGTTGGCCTTCTAAAACTCACAAGAAGCCATTAGGAGAAAAATGGGGTCCCAAAGGGGCCATGTAAGCCAGCCCATGGTAGGTGAACCGGCTGCCCAAGTACCCCTTTTTATGTAAACCCATTGGTGCAGTTGCTGCCCGCTGACAGCATCGGAAGCCGCAGTGCTGGTAGTGCTGGCAGTGTCTGCACTGTTGGCAGCGTCGATTGGCGCGACCCACGGAACTGCACTGCTGGCAACCACGGTGGCACCATTGGTGCCTTCGTGTAAAGTGCACGGTTTTGCCTAAAATTTTCAGCACATGCCAAAGGCAAAGGCCCTTTTGTGACTACAAATTTCTTCTAATGTTGATTTGGAGTAGTTTTGCACTTGTGGCATTCATTTGAATGTTGATAGTAGTTTTGAGAGTTCAAGCTTCTATGCGGCTTGTTTCTTTGGTACTGTAAAAACATTATGTTTAGTATTTTGAAGGCCTAAACAACAATTTGCAATATTTCATCCCCCATAACTTGAACTTAGACTAGTTGCAGCTAGACACCCCGCATTATGCCATTGCAAAACCCTCTCTACCCAACAACGCTAAATAGCCCAATTCGATGGTCAACAGCCTAATTGAAGAACGGAGGCAAACGGCTTAAACGGACAGTCAGATCAGACAACCCCCTAGGAGTACATCGCTCAACATTTGTGCAAGCATGGTTGTTCCAACGAAATTGATTAGTGTTCCTCGACCTGAACTCCAATTTTGCTTTGTAGATTGTACATGTCAACATGCATTTCCAATTTATGTGTGTTTCTTGAGGATTGTTTTAATTACGAACAAAGAATGTCCCTAAATTTAATTTGATGCACATTAAAATCTCCTACAATTATACTTTCCAAATTGCGAACCTCTGTCGTGTTGTTTCTTCCTTCTTCTTCTCCTTCTCTCCATTTCCCTTGTCCTTGTCTGTGTTTCCCTTCTTCATTAGAAAAATAGTCAGGGCTATGCGGGGCTGCGTGTTCATGAGGGCTCGGGGATGCAATAAATGATTTGTGCGCATAAAGAAGGTCATCATTATTCGTGTATGATGTGGTCGCAATTCGGCTGTTGGGGACAGCGTTTCCACGTGGCGGGTTACCATTCACTCAAGGAGTGTGTAGGATGAATGCTCAGGGCAGGAAGTTTTGCCGTGCTGCTTTGCTCGTTGTGCGGGAGGGTCTGAGCTCTGCTTTGCTGGTTTGGCGGGAGAGTTCACCGCGTTTAGTTCAATTTCTTTGTTTGGATTTCTTGCGTTTTTCGAAGCTCCGTGTTTCTGTGTCTATCGTGGGACACTGCGATCATGAGGCCACGACCACACGTCCAGAGTGTAGTTTTGTATAATGAGAGAGGCAATAATGGTGATTATATTCCCCTCAAAATCGAGGTGAATAGTTGGGTTGCATTGCAATTGGATAAACCAAAAGGAAGGTCGCTTGATGGTGCATACAAGGCTCGGGTTTTGAAGTTTCGAGTGACTGATAGAGTGGTGACTGAGATTGAGGTCCAACATGCTTACATGCGGCGGGAATTGTCGTTACACCCTGCACGTCCTGATACACAATCTAGCGCTTGCAACTGTAAGTTTTTTCAATTCCCAACTTTTGTCGTGCTAATCTCTAAGTTTCTGCTTTAGTTTAAATCGCTTTTTTTGAATTGCTTTCCTCTAAATTTTTGCTTGTTTTTGCTTTTGTACAAGCTTCGGCTTTTGTTTGAATTGTCTTTGTTTGAATTTCCTTTTGCTCAATTTCTGCATGTTGGACTTCAGATTTGTATCCATCTCGATACAGTGATTGGGTTGATCCTCGGAGTGTTGTGCAAGTACTTTATGTCATTCATGCTGAGATTGGCGAGTTAAGTAGAGGATCTCGGAATCATAGGCAGTTGCTGCACGACTCTACCTTTTTCTACAATGCCGAGTATATCCCGGACCCTGAAGGCGGCTACAGCAATACGAATCCAATTCCACTTCCTAGTTTCAATGATCCAACGTAGCCATTACTTGATCACGCAACCACTGAAGCTTTCAGAGCACAGATGAGAGAAGATTTTCTGCGTGCATGTAAGCCTAGCACAGGTAGCAAAATAACGCGGATTAGTTGGTTTATGCCGATTGCTGTAACGGTAGACCTGTTTGCTGTAGCCAACAGTATACATAGAACACCCACGTTGTTTGTCTTCAAACACATATCAGATGAACTTTTTGCTTCATTGATGGATAAAGGATGGAACGAGGCAATCATACTGGGGGCAGATGAAATTAAATGCATAATTGATCCTCTCTCTATGCTCTTCAAGTATCATATAGGTAGGTCAATTTTGTACGCAAATTTTCAATTGAACAGGTGGAGATTCAAACACGGCGGGCTGTGGGAACAAATAGATCAGCATGAACCCGTTAGGATTGTTACAGTTGAGTGTGTGATGGGTGCTTGGCGACAAAACATTGAAGTAGGGCATAACTGGCCACTAACTTCAGTGAGATCAGAAATTGAGATTGCATTGGGATCAATTGCACCCGAAGACTTCAACATGAGCATTATACAAGAAGGGCAGAGAACTATAAAGGTACAATCTTTAAACAGCTAATTATAGAGATCTCTACAGATTTGGCTGCTTAGTTTCACAATGTCTCTTACCCGCAATGTCTCTTACCTTTGATCATGTGTAGGTTAACCAAAGGAACGAGAAGAATGTTATTGCTGGAGAGGTGCTGCCCCCGAAGGTTCTTCTACTCCAACCGATCCTGTAGTGTCATTGATACCATTGCTCGAAGTGCTCTCTTCAGATGGTTGGCTTCGGGGCATCCACCTGCTTCCAACTCAATCACATTTTGCCCTCAAAAGAGCAGCATGTGCAGCAGCACTAGGGTTAATCGCTATCTCTCTTTTAATCCAAACTCGTAGCTCATTGTCAATATCGGCTTCAGTATTAACAGCTTCGTTGTCAAGTCTTATTTTTTTCTCCATCTCTCTGAACCGATGTTATATGATTCGATACTTATGTTGGTACGTTTGAACAAGCGGGCTTTTTTTAGACTTGCCTCCTCCATGATGAGTGTCTTTGGTACGCGGATTCTGCTGCATAATGGCTGTATTCCATGCCTTGACAGGACCATACACTAAGGCTTCCATATTTGCTAACGAACCAAACAACATGCTTAACAAACACGTGCTGCAAAAAAATTAATGAAATGAATGTGAATACCCATGAACCTACTGGACAATATAGCATGCAACACTGTTCACTTAAAGCAGTCACGTAATAGCAATCAGCGGATGACATAAAACATTGCTCAACTCACAATATAATGTGTGACGTGATGTTCGCCGAAGGCTTTAATATAGGCTCGGCCCCATGCTTCAACTTCTGTCTTGAACATCGATCTTGAATTTGGGGATAATTTCAGGCCTGTGAAGTAAGGCCGCAATTTATCCAAACAGTGCGAAACCTCAAGCTTGGCCCTCTTCGAAACACCAGAATTGATAAAGTTTCTTTGAGCAGCAACGACATCAATGTAAAGTTTTTCCGAGCCCCTTGGCAACATTGACGGCTCAAGAAGCTTCGCTGCATGTGCCCCGTTAAAAGATGGTTTACTAGGAACATTGTTTGATTTACCTGATAACTTGTCATCTTTGAAGATTAAGTCGTTACCCCCGTGTGCTCCAGTAGAAGATAGGACCTTCTGCATATCCGAAGTTGCTTTCTTTTGGAGTTGTTTGTCGCGCAGCGTCCAGATAAATTGGAAGTGCAGTAGTACAAGTTTCTCCACAATTCGGTTAAAAGAATGTAAAGTGCACATGTAGACTCGATCCATCGAAATCGGTAACACTGGCTTCCATCTTCCATGAGAAGCTGCACTAATGACTGGCTTTATTGGAATCTTCGAACAAAATAAACCTCCGCCCCACCCACTAGATTTCTTACCAAAGGCAGCCAATGCTTGTGCCTCTGTACCTACTACCGGCTTGACACGCTCCTAGGAGCAGTATATATAGTTGTAAGTTGAATATGCGCCATGACTTAACCCGTACATGCATTTTATCGTTTTCATATCTGCAGCTAGATGCCACTCGACCTTGAAATCACCAACCCTCGGTACACACAACAATTGTCCATTATTTAGATTCCCAATCAACGCTGGAATCTTTGTCTGACTGAAAACCCAAGACAAGACTTCGTGAGATTCCTTTCGCACTTGAAAGCATCCGATGGGCCAAATTTCACGTTCACTCTGTACAGCAAAGTATTTAGGGCTGCCTACTTCAATGTTGTTATTAAGCGCACGATTCATGAGCGTAATGCTCACAGGCTCCAATTTTTGGCCGTGCACGATCTCTGCTTCGTCTAACTTTAGAACGAAGATAAGGGGTTTTCCACCTAACTCTACATCACACAATCCAGTAGAGTGTTAAGCACAATTTTACTATATGTGCTTAATGTGCTTAATGCCTACATTGATATTAAGCACATTAAGCACAATTTTACTTAATGTGCTTAATGTGCTTAATACCCAATGTAGGCATTAACCACATTAAGCACATAAAGTAAAATTGTGCTTAATGTGCTTAATTCCTACATTGAGTATTTAAGCACATTAAGCACAATTGAGAAACCCATCCACACAATAAATTGATCGTGGCACAAGTATTGACAGCGGCCTCCACCAAATCCAAAGGAAAATAAAATTAATTAAATAACCTCTCCAGCTAGTATAAGATTCAACCACTACAAGAAAACCAGCCCAATGTGACCGGATGTGACTAAGCGCATATGACTATATAGTCACCTCAGTCATTGGTTTAGTCTAAAATCAGTCCTAAGAGGGTCCAGTCATGGACTAGTCATATAAGTAGTCATATTTTTGAGGACCTGGGTGGGAATGTCTACGGGAACGGGACATATGTTCTCCTGCCCGGTTCCCGGAGTCATGCTCTGAGTGCTTACTATATGTAGTCATACTAATGTAGTCGGATTGTATGGGTATATGGTTTATGTATGTCTTAGTGTAGTAATAGAGTTGGTTTGGGTGACTACATGCAGTCATGTAGTAAATAGCCTGACTAATAGTAGTCATATATTTCAATCAGATGATTTTGAAGTCCTCTACTCGTTGGCTCAATGGGTGAGTGCTGTAAAATAGGAGTAGGTCCATAATCTTCACTTAAAAGCTTGTCTATTCAACACTACCATGTCTGCGCGCAAACATTTTAGGATGTCATTTTAGGGCACCATTCTAGAAACACTCCTAAATACACCTTCAAATATTAGTAAGTAATTGGGTTGGGCGTCCAAAAATCATGATTCCACTTGCTCTATCTTTCCACTTGCGATCCAGATGCAAGAAATTTCCTTGTATGCTTAACTTTGTTCAAATTTCCCATGCTCACAAAGAAGCCGTTATTGATCACCTTCCCATACTTTTTTGAGATGTCAAAGTGATTGCAAAATAACGTAGTCATGTGAACAGTTTTCTTTACTGGAATTAGTAATGACTGCGATATAATATAGTCATTGACATAGTTTCCTTTACTTATATTGGTAATGAATTGCATTTTAGTAACACCTATAAATACAACCTCAAAAAATAGTAACTAATTGCAAGAGAGTCCAAAAATCATGATTAGCACTTGCTCTATTTGTCCACTTACTTTCCAGATGCACGAAAATGCCTTGTATGTTTAACTTTGCTTTAGATTTCCCAGGCTGACACATTGGGCTATAATTGATCACCTTCCCATATTTTTTGGAGACGTCAAAGTGATTGCAAAATAACGTAGTCATGTGGACAGTTTTCTTTACTTAAATTAGTAATGAATGCAAAATAACATAGTCATCTAGACAGTTTCCTTTACGTATACTAGTAATGAATTGCGTTTTAGCAACACCTATAAATACAACTTCAAACAATTACTAACTAATTGCTAGAGAGCCCAAAAATTGGTTTCCCATGTTGACAAATGAGCTATTACTGATCACCTTTCCGTACTTTTTTGAGATGTCAAAGTGATTGCAAAATACTGTAGTCATGTGCATAGTTTTCTTCACTTATATTGGTAATGATTGCAAAATTACATAGTCAACTGGACAGTTTTCTTTACTTATATTGGTAATGAACTGCCTTTTTCCATACAACTCGAATTTGTTAAGTGTGCAATCTCTGTGACTATTCCTTTGCTGTACCAAATTTCTACAGATAGTAGTTGGGCTCCTACAGTCCTACTGTGGTGACTCATCATTGTAGTCCGCCTCTGTATCCTCCATTTGCAGAGCAAGCTGCACCTCATTGCTAGAAAGCTCCCTGGAACTTGATAAAACAGGAGGCATTGCTGCGGTATCATTAGTGACATTCTGTGCCATCAATCCCCGACTTTCAGCATCGTCGCGTAAGCTTAGGCAGTGTAGATCTGGCCTTCCCTCAGCCATGGAGGTCACTCTCACACTTTGTGATTGATTGCGTAGAACAACCTTCCACCCAGGATGTGCCACATCGTCAACAGAGAAGACTTGTTGAGCATGAAGAGGAAACGCAAACGAATTTGATGAGTACGGAATGGTACGGTCAATGTTCACGAGAGTGAAACCGTACTCATCTCTCTTCATAGTTGCCCGTGGCCCAATCCACGTAGCTTGGACCCAGTTACAATACAGTAGGAGTAACTCGAACTTCCCATAGTCAGCACCAATAATCACTTCGACCCACCCCACGTACTCCACGTTCGCGAGCCTGTGGTTCTTGTCCTTTCTGCTGGCACGGCAAGATTGTGAGAATGTTGCAGCTACTCCGCTGTCGCACGTTGACAAGTGTACCTCTGCTCCGCGCACACGTATATGGTTCCCGTATGCATACATGCTGCGATACGATTTTGCCTCACATGAAGGTGGTAGGACAAGGCCAAGAACATCTTCATCGACCTGTGTGCCTGCTGCCACATCCCGTTGCACTGCAGCAGGAAACCACTCAGAAAACTGCTCATTCCTTGCGATTGGTGGATACTCTGCTCTTCTACCCCGTGATCGACGGCGTATCTCTGCACGCATTCTGTGCCGCGCTTCCATCTCCAAGTAGTGACGTCTGATTAGAAGCCACAGTGGATGGAAAGTTTTTAGATAACAAAAACAGGAAGCAGATAGAGGAAACGTCATCTACAAAACATTCTCTAGTCTTGTGTTGCAATATGATGACTAGAATTAGTACACAATAGACCTTTGGTGACTACACACAGTCACATTGTCCATTCTAGACAGAGCGCATGACTAAAACAAATGATGCTTACTCTCTGTATGACTGTAGAGGCTCCGCGTTCGTGAGAACAAACTCGTGAATCCGTGCCCTGAGCTCTGATGTCAAGAGTCGATATCGACCTGTACCCTCCACGACCTCACTCTTGGCCCCTACTTCCTCCTAATCGTCCCAGATCCTCCTGCGTGTTAGCTCACAGTCTTGCATGTACTCTGTGCAAAATCCTAACGCCTCCTCTATTGTGTACCCCCTCGCCATGGATCCCTCGGGTTTTGCTCGTTGCCTAACATAGCCCTTCAGTCTCTTCAAGTATCGCTCAATAGGATACATCCATCGGGTGTGTACGGGACGACATATATCCAACTGCTGCACCAGGTGAATGGGGAGGTGTGACATGACATCAAAGAATGAAGGTGGAAAAACCTTCTCTAGCATGCATAGTGTCTCAGCTGTGTACTCCAATAACTGTTCCATGGACGAGGGATCTACGGACTTTGCGCACAATCGTACAAACACCCGACTAAGCTGCATTATTGCCACCCGCGTATCCTTGTCCAAGAGAGTGCGCAAACACAAAGGGAGCAACTGTTGCATCAAGACATGGTAGTCATGAGATTTCAGCCCCTTCAAGTCCCCATCCGACGCAATGCACTTTGCAAGTTGGCTAGCGTAGTTTGTAGGAGTCTTCAAATTGCGGAGAATGTCTAGGAATTTCGCCTTCTCCTCTTTCGATAGTACATATGGAGCTGTTGGAAGTACGACATACCCAGGTTTCCTTCTAGGAAGCGGGTGCAGATGTGGTCGAATATTGGCCTCTTTTAAGTCTAGCCTGGCCTTCAAAGTGTCACGGACTCCCCAAATTGTTTTCATCACGTTCTCGCAGATGTTTTTTTTCACAGTGCATGGGATCCAAAACATGTCTAATGAGGAGGTCCTGCCAGAAATCCCAACATAGCATTCCAGCGTCAAATTTGCTCACTATTGTCAAAGAATCTTAAGCATTCATTGAGAAGATATAGGTCCATATTCATTTTTCTCCCTACATGCAGTGATGGATTTCAGAAATTGCACTATTCACAGTCAACCTTCTTATCAAGCAGGTTACTAGATTCAGTCAACAATTCTGAAAGTAGTTACTGGAACCAGTGAATGCGCTTAGTACCTGCCAATACGGAAGCAGGTACAGAGCTGAGAGCCGCTTCACTCCGGTCCGGTGAATGGGGTCGCCTTCTCCTCCACCTCTTCTTCCCTGTGACTCCTGCAGGAAGGATACTCTCTCTTGTGCATAGCCCTTGATGTCGCATCTTGTTAGAATTGGAGGGGGCGGCCGGTACTCCTGTTGACCATCGAATGCTTGCTTGAGCCTACGATAGGGATGTCGTCTCCTGAGATACCGGCGGTGACCTACATATACATTCTTTCCTAAAGCCTTTGACCGCCGAGTTTTAACATCTGGCCCACACTCCGTACACGCTCTATACCCTTTTGTGACTTGGCCAGATGTTAGTCCGTACGCAGGGAAGTCGTGCATGCACCAAAGAAGTAGAGCCCGCAGTTTAAAATGCTGTCTAGGGGGCTCTTCAGATACATCTATCGCTGGTACCCCTTTCCAGAGTTCCAAGAGCTCTTCAATCAGTGGAGTAAGGTACACATTGATGTTCTCCGAGGTCACGCTCTCTGTCCCTGGAATCAGCAATGCAAGCATGATAAAAAATGGCTTCATCACTAGCCATGTAGGCAAATTATAGTTCACCAGGAGAACCGGCCATGTCGAGTGACTGGGCGACTGGTTTCCGAACGGATTCACTCCGTCCAGAGCCATCCTCAAGCGTATGTTCCTGTGCTCTGCTGTAAAGTTGGCATCCAATGACTCAATGTGCTTCCAGGCCTTCGAATCGGGGATGCAATCCACGTTACTCCCCTCCTTCTTTCAATTGGCGTGCCATTTGTTAAGTTCTGCCAGTCTTTTACACCGGTACATGCGCTTCAGACGGGGAATCAACGGAAAATGGCGTAGAATTTTGGATGGGATTGGGCTGGACTCTGACTTGTATCTCGGGGCGTTGCACTTTGGACAGGACTTCGCATCCTGCAGCTCCTTCCTGAACAGGCAGCATCCATTGCGGCATGCATGTATAATATTATAAGACAATCCCAGCTTCACCACATACTTCCGGGCTTCATAGTGAGAACGGGGTAGGTAATTGTGGCTTGGAAGGAGAATATGCAGCAGTTGAAGTAGTTCGTCAGCAAATGCATTCGATACTCCAAACACCGCAAAACAATTGAGTAGCAGAAGAGTTGAGACCAACCGACTTGTTGTGGCACCTGCAAAAAGAGGAGTTCGGGCATGCTCCACTAACTCCTCCATTACATCTGCCCTGCAGTCCCCTTCCTCCCATGGGATTGCGTCATCCTCCTCCACACCGTTTGTTGGAGTACAATCCTCTCGGTCTTCGTCCTCGAGGTTATCGTATCTAGAGAGGCACTCCATGATCATTCTTATTGCGTCCATGCCCCCATTGTTGTTGTCAAGCTCAGGAGGGCTTTCCCTGACTTCCTCTTCAACAAGGTCGTTTTCCGCATCCACGAGACCCGCCTGAGCATAGCACACTCTAGGAATTAATCATTGAAAGTATTTTAGCACTGGACATCAAATGACTTGCTTATTACAACCGCACGGTTGACTTGTAATAGTCAACAGATCTCATTATCACCCTAATCTGAAACTGAAATCTATGACTACGCACCGTAAGAATGGCAGATTCGACTGCATGGCATACGTTTGCATTAGACTACGGACAGTCAAGTCCTAGTCAGATGCTTCCGATTTAATATTGAAATTTGACTCCCAGTAGTGAAAGAAACGAGTATACAAGGACTCCATGCAGTCATCAGATGATATGGGTGACTATGTGTAGTGAAGCATATTTGACTTTACAGCGTTGTATTATCTCACGTTTGTGTATGATGCAATACAGTCACAACCACATCACTATACGTAGTGATCAAACCATTGCTATATTCTCTAATACCTCACTATAATTAGTCATGTCCATCTCTTGATTTCAGCATTGTAGACTATGCATAGTCACCTCGATGTGGCTCTACAGAGTCGTATTATCCCAAGTCTATGTGTGACTTAATGCAGTCACCACCACTGTACTATGCGTAGTGATAAAACCGTTGATGCAGTCACTAATATCTCACTACAATTAGTCATAGCATTCAGAAGCTATTTCAGTGTTCGTGACTATGGGTAGTCCAATAGATGTGACTCCAAAGACTCCTATTCTCCCAACTCAATGTATGACGCATGTCAGTCATCATCTCACTACTATGCGTAGTGATAAAACCAGTCATGTATTGACTGATACCTCACTACAATTCGTCATATCATTCAGAAGCTATTTCAGTATTTGTGACTATGGGGTGTCAAATAGATGTGACTCCAAAGAGTCGTATTCTCCCAACTCAATGTATGACTCAATTCAGTCACCATCTCACTACTATTCGTAGTGATAGAACCTGTCATGTATTGACTCATACCTCACTAAAAATAGTCATGCCAATCAGTCGCTATTTGCATATAGATGACTACGTGTAGTCATAAATGTATGACTATTTAGAGTCATATGGTCCCAAGTCCCACTGCAGGTCCCGTTTTGAGGTCCCAAAACACTGTGGGAACGCATCATTGGGAACAAAAAGTGTCCGATATGACCCCCAGTCAGATTTTCCGAAGCGACTAAGTCAAAATGACTACAAACAGTGCTAGTGACATTTTGGTTTATGCCCTATTGTAGTCATAAAATCTAGTCACATTGGGCTAGTTTTCTTGTAGTGAATTTAGTTGACTACCAAAAGAAGGAACAAGAATGGAATACGTACCAGCAGGGGTAAATTTGTACAATTCCACCATGGTTTTTGTACTGTTTCTACATCAACGAACAGTGAATTGTTTTTATTTAGCTCGATTTGCATGGGTTCTTTTTTTTTCGACTTTAGACCAGGCAGAATCTCCAAAGTATTCTTGATGGGGTAATAATCACCAACAAAATCACGTAGCTTGTTGTTCAATTCTTTTTGCAATAGCAACACATGGTATGGCTTCGGCAAGCATCCTATACGGAGTCCTTTGCCTGCAGCTTTGGTGCCCCCTTTAAACTTCTTGTAAATGTTGTTGTACGCTTCATTTGTGATACCACTACGATCTTCTATGGCAAGTATTTCATGAGCCCCAATCTCTGCACCGATTTTCTCTAGATAGTGGTTGGTGATATCAGTTCCTACCAATTCTATGATCGACATGTACAACATTGTTGACACCTCCGTCTTTGACAAAATTGATGCAAAGACTTTTCCGGATTCAACTTGAATCTCCTTAGAACCACATAGCCTTTTCTTTGTGCGATTGGCAGCGTTGCCTTCTTGTACTCGTCTGACAGTAGCAGGTGCCACAATTCAACGGGCTAACCTTCCTTATGCTTTTGCCTGTTGTGGCACATGATACCGGATACTCCTCTAGAGCGCACTTTTTTGTATTAAGAATGCTCGTATTTAAAGGTGATTTCCAGGTTATCGTTTTGCGGAGACTCTGTGAAGTGGGAAGTTTCCGGAAATGGGTCCGGATTGGTGAATCCTCTCTTCCTGTCACCAATTAACTCCCTCTTTCCGTACTAAAACCGGAACTTTCCGACTGACTAATCCGGCTATGGCTAGATCCGGATTCTATCCGGGTTGGAAGTTTAGCCAACCCTACTCTACTCGGTCTATCCTCACCACTTAACCCGGTTTTACTTAACCTCTGTTTTCCCTCAAAGGGTTCTCTATTTACATTTTTAAGGATGCTGGATTTAAAGACACACCCTCCCCTACTAATTTCAGTGACCGGAAATTCACCACCTCCCGGTTATCCTAACTCAACTCCCCAATCTGGGTACTTTCCGTATTGCTCTTCAACTATAGATTTATCCCAAACCGACAGCCGGTCACACAAGCGCAACTCGGTTTCCTCCTTCTCTCCAAAATACTACAACGACTTGTTAACCGGAATGGACAATATCCGGGGTGTCCGGCAGAGATTGGATTCCTAGCGACCTATTTTACTCTAGCTTCCCCGTACCCTGCAATTACAAGATCTACCCGGGTGCTGGCACCTCTACCGAACTACTCGTCCAGGAGTTCGGAGAAAACCGGAGTACCCCTTCCTGTTCACCCAGCCACTAACCCGAATTATCCCCTGCAACCGGGCACGGAAAACCCGACATTCAAACGATCCTAACTCTCCCCAAATCTTCTACCCGGTCTCTTAACTGATTCTACACCAGAACCTGGTTAGTCCATCCGGTTGATGGGACGGAGGTCCCCTCCGAGATCACTTGTTCCTCCAGCGCCCGGAACTCCACCCACGCCTCCTCCACGCGTAATCTCTGACAATATTCTTCACCCGGGCTGCCCCTTCCATCCCCGGTTGGGTGATCTTCGAGTCGTACAGCCGAGCCTTGGTCTGCACCTCCCCATCCGGTTGGAATAACCGGACAACCTTCGTGTTGCAGGTCCGGCCAGTCTCCTCAGCCCGTTGGATGAGCTGCTCCTGCTTCTGGATTTGCTGCTCCTGTTTCAGGATATGGTCCTCCATCTTCCGGATGTGCTCCTTCTTACGCAGCTCCTCCTTCTGCTCCAGCGCGAGGACGATCGCCTAGTTCGCCTGTTCCCGGTCCCGGTTGGCCTTCTTCTTGAGCTTCTTGACAAGCCCCGGGTACTCTAGCACATCCTTGCTCCGGAGGAGGTTTCCCACTTCCCTCAGCGCAATGAATAGAGGAGTGTACCTCTTGTCTACCACATCCAGGGCTACCTGGGTTGTCAGGAGGGTTTCGTCTACCGC
Source organism: Pohlia nutans (assembly GCA_022496805.1). Classification (NCBI taxonomy): domain Eukaryota; kingdom Viridiplantae; phylum Streptophyta; class Bryopsida; order Bryales; family Mniaceae; genus Pohlia; species Pohlia nutans. Next base: position 1,217,054 of record CM040106.1, on the reverse strand, counting down.
AAGGATGGGGACCTTCTCCTGTGCCTCCCCGGATGGTCCTGCTTCCCAGGCTGGCTCCGTTCCTGCGGTTGGTCCCTGCCCTTGGTCTCCCTCGTCCCGGATTCCTCTTCATCGGAGCCCTCCTCCTTGTCATCTTCTCCATCGTCCTCTTAAGTGGGACGAGCTCCTCGGTTGTTCACCGGAGTTGTTTTCTTCCGGCCCTGACCCTTCTTCAGGAGTGGAGTAACCTCTTGGATATCCAGATCTTCCTCCTCGTCGGGCCCGAGCATCAGCTTCCTCTTCCGCTCTTGCTGCTCCCGGGGGCGCACTCGGGAGGGGCCTTCCTCATCCGGTTTGGGACCTGCTGTCAGATCTTCCTTCTTCTTGCTCTTCAGTTCCGGTTGCGGCCCTTCCTCCTCCGATTGGACTCCTTCCGGGTCCTCCCTCCGTTTTGACCTCACTTCCTGTCAAGGCCTTGCTCCACCCGGTCGGCCTCCCTCCGGGTCCTCCCTCTTCTTCTGCGGCTCCTCGCGTTGCGGCCTGGTACCACCCGAATGTCCTTCTTCCGGGCGGTCCTCCTTCTTCTTCCTTCCTTCCTCCGGAATGACCCTGGCGCCACCGGTTGCTCCCGCGCCGGATCTTCCCTTTCCTTCCAGCGTTCCTCCCGGATGCTCTCCCTGTCCGGTTGGGGCGTCCTTGGCCGCTCTCTTCCCACCGGGTGGGCCATTTCCCTCTCCTCCCGTTGCGGTGCATGCCTTGGCCGGTTCCTTGCTTCTCCTGGATGCGCTGCCTTCCTCTTGGCCAGACTTCTCTCTCCCGGAATTGGTGGAATCTCCAACTTCTTCTTCTCCTGTTCTGTAATGCATCCGTGCTTCTCGTACATGTGATAAAGGAAAGGGGCAAGCGCAAACCTTATTACTTCCGAGACTCGTTGCCATCCGTTTGGCATTCCGGTGCACCAAGAAGCCCCAGTTGATCTTCTTCTGGTAATGCAGCGTGGAGAGGATGCCCTTCGCCAGCGTGACCGTGAGGGTAGTGGGCTTCTCCGTGTTGAGGATGGGCACCACGAATTCGAGAAGACGCTGTTCCCAGGGATTCAGGCAATCTCCCACCTTGAATCCGTCGTGATCGGAGAGGAAGCTAAAACGCTTCTTCACCCACTCCAAGTCTCCCTTGTTGCCCGGCTCCAGGTCCTGGTCCGTCTCTGGGAAGCCGTACGTGTAACGCTAGTGCTCCTGGGTCTAATTCCCGTACTTTGCGAGGATGTAGCTTGACCGGAAGGCTGGCGCCATAGCTTTGCCCTCAATCTCCGCCAACATCTTTGTGTCCTGCACATCCCACACCCTGCAAAAGAGCCCCGTCTATCCTATGGTCGTGAGGTCCGTGACCAAGTCCTCAAAATCCTCTGACTGCTATGGAATGGCCGGAAAGCACTATCTTCTCCGGGATTTTGGACCCCAACTCCCTGCGCGCCATAGCCGCTGCCTCCGGATGCACCTCTCCTACTCCGTAAGTTGCGCGCCTCTCTCTTCGGGTGCGCTCTCTCTCTCTTCCGTGATGTGTGTCTAACTTCCTGGGACCCTCGCGCCTCACTCCCCGGGTGCGCACTCCCTCTCTTCCATGAACTCCGCCTAATTTCCTGGCGCTCACTCTCCTCAATTTCCGAGCGCTCTCTGTTCTCTCCCTCTGGACGCACACTGGGAACCGTAACACTATCCGGAAACACAAAACAGGGTGCGCAAGGAGTGCTGAAGGAACCGGGGAGGAATGAATAGAGAACCGCCCAATTTAAAGCGGCCGAATTCAAATTCCGGATCGTGGCCGGGTCCGTCAGGGGCCCGTCTCCCGATTCCCGGTTTCCTATCCGGTTTCCTGCCGGGTCCGCCGCCATTCCTAGTTCCATAGCAAACACTTAAGCGCTCATGAGAGCACCACTCTCTCCAAATTAATAAAAAGGCCATCATGGACGCTACTTCTCCTTTTTATGGCGGCTGGGGCTACCCCTTACTGCCTAAAAACTCTAACTGCCCGTTTTTGAATAAAACGAGGTTCGACATTGCGTGACCGCCAGATTGGGAGAGGCTGTGAATGTCACGCCGAGGTCTTTGTTGTCTTCTGTAGCTGTAAGGGGTGAGCTGAACCTTACTCCATTTTCTCTCCAATCCCGGGAGTGTCTGGGCTGTTGACCTCAATTCTAGCTTGACTCTTTCTAATTCAATACGATGACTTTCAACCAAATTTTGTGTGCGCATGATATGATCTCTTTCTAATTCCTCGATTTCTGTCTCGCGCTCAACCTCCGCTAATACGCTTTCCTCAAGATCCTTACAGACCTACCCCAGTTCGCTTCTTAGCGATGTTATCAAATTTTCAGAACTAGTTTCTACAGTAGCATGTTGTTTTTCCCACTCTTGAATTTTGGCTTGCAAGGTTTCCCTCTCTACTGCTTGTGTATGTAAACATTGTTGCTCTTAATGTCTTGACACCTCCAAACTTTCCCTCAATGATGCAATCTCAATTTCGCTTCTACTTTGATCAATTACAAGCCTACAATCAAGATCAGCGTCTGAATTCTCTAAGCGATTCGCATGACCCAACATGCCGTTCTCTCCATCCCCCACGTACTCTAACAAACTCTTCACGTCATGAAATTTAGGCCGCTTACCATTCAAAGGATCCACCGGATAAATGTGCCCTTCCAACCACAGATCCAAGTTACTATCGTCAGCTTTGCGCTTCTCCGGAAACGTTGACTGCGCTAGTTGTTTATGGATCATACGACCTCGAACTACAAGCGATCGATATTTGGGATCCAACGTCACTTGAATTTTGTATGGCAACTCACTTGCTGCAGTTAGTCTTTCCTCCATTGCTAAAAAAATCAATAAATTACACACTCAAACTGCAGTTGACAAATCAAGACAAAGTGCGCAACTGACAGAGCAAAACAAAGTGCGGCAAAGTCCTCCTGAAAATTTGGTGCTAAGACAATGCCAACCTTGCAAATTTTGGCGCGAAGGAGAGTGACAGTGAGCGCCAACAAGACTGCCAGGATGGCAAAAGTGGGATGCGTGTACAGCCAGACGGGATCAAGGAGGTGGGAGAAACCAGCAATCATTTCTTTCAGGCAAGGACAATCATTGTGCTGAGAAGATCAGAGCCATTCATTTGGTGCGCGAATATATGGGAAAACAGTTGCTCTTGAGTACTCTTGGCTACCTACCCTCTCTAAAACAATTCTTCCTAACGGCCTTTCGGAGGCCCGGTTTTCTTTCTAATGCTTTTCTTTCTCCTTCTCCTTCCCATTTGTATTTTAAATTTTTATTTTTATTTAATTTTAAGTTTTCAGTTTGCTTGAGAATTTTATTTGAATTGAAAATTTGAAATCATATTCAATATAAAACAATTGAATTCTTTTTCAAGAAAGTAGTATATATGTATATTTATTACAAAGTCAATCAATTTATTGGGAAAATTTGTACTTAAAAAGAACATATATTTATATGTATATACATATATATAAAAATTTAGAGTTCTTTGTACAATCACAATAAGAATGAAGAGTCTACCATTAATTTTGCTTTAACATAATTATATTTATTCACTCCAAAATCCATATAGTTAAAAGGTATATATCGACAATCTTGAAGGTTTGTTTTTGTTAGAAGTGTAGGCGCTTAGTTGTCTTAACCCCTAAAGGATATTGGGATATTGTAGTCATGAGTGTTGCGATATATAGACTTTCATGTTATGAAGATTTGAAATATGTTTCAACAAGATTGGAAGATATTTCTTTTAAATTCAAATTCTATCATCTTTATAAGATAGCTTCTTATAATAAATATAATTTTGTAGGATTTAATGTCAAAAAGTATAATCAAGGGTAATAAGAGTTATTTTTACAATATTATATATTTATCTTGTTAATATGATAAAATTAGAAAATACTTAGAATCATTTTTCAAACCTTCATAACATTGATGACTACAGTATCCCAACATCCTTTAGAGGTTAAGACAACCAAGCTCTTACATATGTCATAATGATAGACCATTAAGATCTTCCTAACCTTTTAAAAATTTAAAGTGAAAAAATAAGAGTATATTAAAGAAAAATTTACAGCAGATTCTTCAAAGTGAACGTGAATTTATGGCAAATTCATATGCCTCTAAAATTTAAAAAGTAGCACAAATTGAAATATTACATTGTGAGATTTGATATATCACTTTCAACAATTTATAATTGTTGATAAATAATCATCAATGTTCTATTATTATGAAGGTTTGAAAAATGTTTCAACAAAATTGGAAGATATTTAAAATATTTTCAATTTTTATCTTATATATAAGAAAACTTCTCAAAATTATTATATTCTTGTTGAGTTTAATGTCAAAAAGAATATTCAAGGTAAATTAAATTTATATTTACAAGTAGTAAAAAAATAAAATTGTAAAAAAGAATAGAGACAAATGATCGAAGCATTCTTAAAAAGCCCTTTTTATTTTGGACCTTGAAATTTCAAGATTCTTGACGGTAAAAGATCTTCGAATGAAGTCTATTTTCTAATTCCAATGGTCAAAACATTTATCCTACTTAGTTTAAACATTTAATGCAAACACCAACTCCAATAATGCTAAAACACTCGAAATCTTGAGTGTTTGACCAAAATTAAAGCATTATATAGTTGATTGGTAATTTTGGGGTAAAAACCAATCAAGTTGAAAATGCTTAAAGTCATGAAATTTACAATTGAATTAGATTTTAGCCTGTTTTTCAAATACTACCTTCTAACATTGTATATCTGTTTTTGAAGACATTCTTTTGAAACTTCAGATTTAAGTCCAGAGAATGTCCATAGAGGGCTCTAGGAAGATAAAAAAAACTTAAATAAAATGATCCATTTATAACTTTTGGTCAAAGAACACAAAGGTTATTATTATTGGTTCACTGTAACTTCCTTGAATCCAATTATACAAAGTACTCTTCAAACTTTATTCAACACAATTGCATCAACTCAATGAATACAATATCAAAAGATAGAAGGATAACAATAAATTCTTTTAATATAGTAAATGATATCATATGATATATATGTACATTGATTATGAAGTACAAATTACAAATGTACAATGAATAGAGAAAAATGCAATAAGAAAATCAAAATTACGATTGTTTTCTAAGTAATATGGATCACAACCTAGTGTCGTTGCATTTTCTTTTGACTTTGTCAAATATGGTACAGTCTTCATTGTAGAATTTTTTGGATACAACTTTGGATCCTTACCTTGAATTTTTTGGCTGCCTTAATTACCTACATCCAATTCTATATGGCATTTTTTGATTCTAGTAGGTTTTTGTGTTTGCGATTCTTATAAGATCACACGATAGATAAACCAATCAAACGGCGGATGGTTATAGCAGACGACAGACTGCTACATCATACTAATTGACTAAAACGAGTAATTCTACCGCCTGCTTGAATCCCATAATCAATTGCGAGTTTTGTTTCTTGATTGTCTTAAAAAGGTTCCTAATAGTCATCCGAGTCTATCTTGTGTTTCCTCTTGTAAGTAGTGATCAAATCCTCCTCCTTTGCCAAAAAAACTTCCATGAACTTGTTCACGCAACCTACAACAAGATCTTCAGCGTTGACATTGTATATAAATGCCGTGGATATTGATTCATGTAGTATTGGATTGCATATGTCGTTGCCAATTGGTAATGACAACAGTGATCCTCTTATCAAATGCACTAGCAACAACTTCATAGGAATTCTCGTCATCCACATACATGTCTTATGCCATTGTAGCACGAAGTCTAGCCGCCTCTTCCAACTTTGAAAGGACTAGGGCTCTACCAATCAATGTATGGTAAGACTTTGAGTATTCTTCTCTATACACCACACTGTTTGTCTCATACCAAGTGTTATCATCTTGCTTTTTAACTTCTTTCTATGGAGCCTGAAAAAACCGCTTGATTTTGACTCTCCAGTATCCTCCAAAGTTGCGACAAAACACCTCATTCTCAATTGCATGTGCTTGCATTTCGACTTTATAATCTTGTGTCATTTAATAAAGAGGTTCAATGTGTATAGAGAAATCATGATACAAATCTTGGTAGTTGAGGTCGACACCCCATGTCAATGGTTGACTCCAATGCTTGAAATTTAAAAATTTCTTAGAAAGTTGATCCAAAAGAAAGGTTCTATTGATTGCATTCATGTCCAAATGGCATAATGTGGCGAAGGCCTATCATTTCTTCAAAAACTACATATATAGGAGATCGACTCTCATGACACATAGAAATCCTCAAACATAGTTATGAAATGCACAAAATGTGAACGGTATGTTGACATTGTCCTAGTATATCTTCTTCCATTTCTTCGATAGGTGCAATGAAAAGACATTATATGGCATCCACCCTTCGTCTATCTCGGAAGCCCATTCAACTTTTTTGCATCTATCATTTTGAAAATGATTTTTCCAATGCATCACGAGGTTAATATCACCCCAAATTGGAAACTTAGTGAGTCCACCCAAATGTTAGTTGAGTATTGTTCTATGACTCTCTAATGCAACCCATTTGCTAGCAACATCCTTCCAATCCAAACAAGCCTGTGTCTTAAAAATTTCAATTTCGTATCCACCATTTGATCCACATCCACTAATTGGTGGATATAACCCAAACTATAGTTGTCTTGGATAAAATTATTCCATTTTGAAGGGCAACGTTTGATATGGGAACTCCAAAAAGCCCTTTGAACTTTGAAATTACCTCCTATGACAACTCTGAATGCTTCTCTCTTCAAAACATTATATGAAAAATTGACGGGTTGTAGTTTTAACCTTATATTTAACTAATTATGGACAATTGTGCTAATTATGGACAAATTCATACAATTTATGACGGTGAAATATGTCCCAAAATTGTAGATAAACCCCAAAATGAGGAAGCAAAAATTGGAAAACACTTGAATATGAAGAAATTATGAACACATTCACTGAATAGTATCGGTGGCCTGCCAACACATTTTCCATAGAAACCAAGCCCATTGAAACAATTAATGTAGAAAAAAATAAGGCAAACAAGTCAAAGAAAAGAGTCGGCCGGCCTACGACACAATTATTACTAAATTAACTATACCCTAAACCCTAAACCCTAAACCCCTAGACCCTAAAACACTAAAAAAAAGGAAAGAGATCACTCCAATAAAATCCAATTCAGGGAATACAAGAAGGCAAACAGAGGCCACACCAATGATACAATTGAAGTTCATATGGAAAAGGAAATTCCCTCAAAGAATGAATTGATGTCTGTAGAACTCCAGAAGCAGCACAGCCCAATTCAAATATGACGGACAACATGATCAGCAACAACCAAATTGAAAGACTGTGAAAGAAGTATCGGCCGGCAGTCGATACAGTGATACATAGATGAGAACTAAAGGCAAAGTCGAAGGACGAAACATAACCTATAGGCTAGAGGTATCGGCTGACAACCAACATCGGTAGTATTACAAAATATTGATATAACAAATGTACATGCTCTTGACCAGTGAGCAAAGGACACCAAGATGGCCAACAAAATACATACACTACTTCATAACATGAAAATTCTAAAACCTTGGTGCCAAAACATTCGAAATACTGCTATGAGCAAGGCAAAACTTTTGTCTGCCCTAACCGAAAGCCAGCCGCTAAAATTTCAAAATCATTCGCCAAACGAAATATGTTCAAGGTGGTGCCTATATGAAACTAGAGGTATCGGCTGGCAGCCGACATCAGTAGTATTACTATATACTCATAAAACAAATGTACATGCTCCTGACCAGTGAGCAAAGGCCACCAAGCTGGCCAACAAAATACATACACTGTCTACTTCACAACAACAAAATTAAAAAACCTTGGTGCCTCAAAATTCGCAATACTAGTATGAGCAGGGCAAAACTCTTGCACGCGCAATCCCAAACCAGCCATTAGTATCCCAAAATCAAACGCCAAACGAGTAACCCGGGAGGTGCTGGCAATGTTAATTCTAAGATTGGCGGTTGCTCCCCACTCATGCGGTATCCGAAGCTCCAGCCACATCGTTCTGCCCCGTGATGTAGAGAGATGTATCCGATGATATCTCAATGACTTCGTTTCTTGTGCTTTCAGGCGCTCTTGTCCAAGATCAATCACAGAAATGAACGAGCACTTGAAAGCCCGGTATATCACCGGCACGGTAGATCTGCTGAAGAGTCCACTCGACCAAGGGCGAGCACACCGTGGCTGCACGCCCTGTCGGATCGATATGTTACAAGCGTATCGGCTGCCGGCCGATAGGCGAGCACGCCATGGATATAATCCCTGTCGGGTTTAGGGTTATAAGTGTATCGGCTGCCGGCCGATAGACGCCACCAGTACAAACATATGGGGTGTTGGCCGATAGGCGGCACCAGTACAAACGTATGGGGTGACGGGCGATAGTAAAGCACACCATGGCAGCAATCCCCGACCCCTTGTCGTCCACTTCATCTTCAATGTCCTGTTCCATCACAGCACCAGCGGCCTGAAGATTCGCCAATGCAGCTCATACAAACGCCTCTGGAATTATATGGGTAGCAGGTGGTCCTTTCTTAGCATGCGAGGGCATTCTATGTGAAAACAAGACAATGCTAGCGTTCACAACTTGAGGGAGACATTGCTCTTTCTGCCAACGGCGTGTCCAACACTCCCTAGCGACAACCGACTCCCCCTCCTTCTTTGATCTCAAAGGAATCCATCATTCTACCTTAAAGTTACTGTAGCTGGGGCTTGAGGTAAGGTCGACACACTCTAGCACCCGTCCAAGCCAAACAGGAAGGTAATGGTCATTGCTTGGTCGAAAAAGAACAAAGTCTCCAAGCAGCACGTCTCGGTATGGATTGAAAGTCAACCTTGGTCTCCCCTATGGCGGACCACAATATGGAAAAGGGTCAACATCGTCCTCGGGCGTAGTGACCTCAGGATTAGATGGACTAGATCCGGAGTACGTGGTTGCACGAGCATGATTACGAGTCCAATCTGATACCAGCCAAAATCCCTCCACAAGTGCTGCAGGCGCTGTGGGCAACGGAGAATTGATCTCCGCGTAGATTCGCTCCTAGTAAGCAACACATCCGGCCATCTCCTCAGAGTATCTTCTATTGCGGGCCATACCGGTTTTCCAAAATTCAATATACTTGGAGATTCCATTCTTGATAAAATCCTGCTTCTCTGTACATTCACTAGCTCGGGCATGCTCCTTCTCGGAATTCAATTTCCTCGGATTAACCTCCGTAACTCCCCACATTGGCTTAAATGGAACAAGGTGTGGATCATCAGTTGGAAAACAAGGTCTACCGTGGCAATTGGCCGTCGACATCTTGACTGCAGGCCCTGGCGGGAGCCAAGATGAATGAGTTGCTTGTTTCTTGTATCTCATCACTAGCCAACCTCTATCATCTCCGTCCTCCTCGACGAAACATTTGAAGAGATGCATATGGCCCAATCCAACGATCTTGTTGACACCGTCGTGGTGGTAGTCTTTAACGTATGATTTGAAATGTGCTACCTCTTGAACAAACTTGGGAAGGAAGGCCACCGTCTTGTACGAACAAACTCGAGAAGGAAGCCTTCATGAGATCTGCTACAACGTAGGTGTTCTTCCTCTTGATAAGCTTGGACAAGTAACTAAAATGTGCATCAATGTCCTTATGAGTATGACCAACAATCAAGAATCCAACAGTGACTTCCTTGAATATGCGTCTTGCAATTTGCAAAAAGCAAAAGGCCATTACAAATCTGTTCTTGTTGTCCTTGGCGGAGTTATTTAGTTGCAAGAAGAGCATCTTAGGAAGAGGCACCGTCGGGCGTCTAGGGAGAGGAGGATTCGTACATATCCCAGTAGGGGGCGGAATAGAGAATAAGCACCTGGACTTGCCATGTAAGAGAGCCTGAAAGAAGCTGTTTTGTGGTGGCGTGGGAAACAAATCCCGGGATTCACGAACTAGTGGCCTCTCCAGCGCACGCAAGACACGACACAAAGACGAAATCGTAAAATTGGAATCGCCAGGCCATAGTGTTGTAGAATAGTGCGCATACGCACGATCACCGTGGCCATGAGTCAACATCCCGGTACAAGAAATAGGAATCAGTCCAAGACCCGCCGTGGCCTTTGTGAGTCTCTGCATTCTTGGAATGGCTGTCTTAGTCGTATCCATCTTATCATGGATAATACATAGAAACTCTGACGGATTTTGCAGGGACAAAGCACTCCAACCAGCATAAATGTTTCGGCAAGCTCGTTGATAATTAAGATGGCGCTCTCTGTCATCGACTAATGCCTGCCACTCGTCACATCCTCTCGGATATTTTGCAATGCACTCAACAAGGAAGTCACACTCAGTGCACTCTGAGAAGTTGCTCCCAACAACCTTCACCTCGACATTTTTGAAATGGTTCTTTCAAAGCACACTCATAGTTGATTGCGAGACAGGTTTGTGATTACACTTTTCATTGACCTGATAGTCGGATGCAAGAGAAAGTGTTAGAATGAAGGCAAGAAAAGTCTATCGGCTGCGAGCCGACAAGAATTGATATCGTATCAATATGCAGGAGATTGCACAATGTATCGGCTGCCGGCCGACACACCCATCGTCTGAAGGCACAAACACATATTGCAATGATGCCGCGCATGCCCAACGGACGGGGCCAAGTGCCCAAACCCAGCGAAGACTCAGCTTGGGATCGTTGTGTCGGCTAGCAGCCGAAAGATGAAAACCAACAACAGGACAATGAGCAGGGAGATTTGGGGGCAGAGACGTACTTGGTTCACCTGCTCACGCATATGGTCCCTATTCATTGCGGAGGGGTTAACCGTTAGATTATTCGCACGCTTATTTCCAACAAGCCTGAACTCGTTAGGCATCTGGTCAGCATTTTCGTCAATGATTTTCTGCATGGTAGCTTGGGCCTGAATAGTGTGAGGACAAGGATAAAGTGAACATGAATTTCCATGCGACCCGCTAACGCATATCCCCACAATTGCAGCGTTATAGACGTGGTATGCAGATCTTGAGACTCCTTGAATAATATACCATGCGTTCTCGCAGACGTCAACAGCTTCAAGGGTAATGAATTTCCTTCCCTCGGGAGCATGAACATGAACATACTCTATCTCTCACCTGATCTCAAATGAGCAAGAGTAGAACTTGCAACGGAGTATCCTCGAAGATAAGCACCTGGACTTGCCATGTAAGAGAGCTTGAAAGGAGCTGCTTTGTGGTAGCGTGGGAAACAAATCCCCGGATTCACCTGGTGGCCAGTCCAGCGCTCGCAAGACCCAATACATAGACGAAATCGTAAAATTGGAATCGCCAGGCCACAGTGTTGTAGAATAGTGCGCATACGCACGATCACCGTGGCCATGAGTCAACATCCCAGTACAAGAAATAGGAATCTGTCCGAGACCCGCCGTGGCCTTTGTGATTCTCTGCATTCTTGGAATGGCTGTCTTAGTCGTATCCATCTTATCATGGATAATACATAGAAACTCTGACGGATCTTGCACGGACAGAGCACTTGAACCAGCATAAATGTTTTGGCAAGCTTGTTGATAATTAAGATAGCACTCTCTGTCATTGTCTAATGCATGCCACTCATCACAACCTCTCGGATATTTTGCAATGCACTCAACAAGGAAGTCACACTCAATGCAGTTCGAGAAGTTATTCCCAACAACCTTCACCTCGACATTTCTGAAATGGTTCTTTCGAAGCACACTCATAGTTGATTTTGAGACAAGTTTGTGATTACACTTCTCATTGACCTCATAGCTGGATGCAAGAGAGAGTGTTAGAATGAAGGCGAGAGAAGTCTATCGGCCACCAGCCGACAAGAATTGATATCCAATCAATTTGCAGGAGATTGCAAAATGTATCGGCTGCCGGCCGACACACCCATTGTCCAAAGGCACAAACACATACTGCAAAGATGCCGCGCATGCCCAAGGATATTGGCCAAATGCACAGACCCAGCAAAGACTCAGCTTGGGATAGTTGTGTCGGTTGGCAGCCGACAGATGAACACGAACAACATGACAATGTGCAGGGAGATAAGCGGGCAGAGACGTACATGGTTCACTTGCTCACGCATATGGTCCCTATTCATTGCGGAGGGGACCACCTTTAGATTATCCGCACGCTTATTTCCAACAAGCCTGAACTCGTTAGGCATCAGGTGAGCTTTTTCGTCAATGATTTTCTGCAGGGTAGCTCGGGCCTGAATAGTGTGGGGACGAGGACGAAGTGATCATGAATTTCCATGAGACCCACTGACGCATCCTCCCACACTTGCAGCCTTATTGACGTGGTATGCACATCTTGAGACTCCGTGAATAATGTACCATGCGTTCTCGCAGACGTCAACAGCTTCATGGGTAATGAATTTCCTACCCTCGGGAGCATGAACATGAAGCTGTCTTCGGACAGCATACGCTGTCTCTCTCCTGATCTCAAATGAGCAAGAGTAGAACCTGCGATGGAGTATCCTCGTAGACTCCCATAGAAACGTCTGACAGCACTTATACTTGCAACACCTTTGAGAACTAACCTTCCGAACCTCATCCTCCGAAGTCTTGAATTTCAACTTGGATATATGGGGCTGATCTCTGGATAAGATTTCTCGACAAACAGACTTGTAGGGATTTTGAGGAATACCTTGCAGGCCCGCACAATCCGTAATGTCCATCTGAGCAGCCTCAGAGCTGAGCGTTACAATATCACATAGAAGTCGACCACCCTCCAGTCTAGTGCGAGATAACGGCCAACGCATTGTCGCCATTTGCAGCGATTTGTGCTTGGACACGAACATTACACCAACATCTGTATCACCAAGAACATTCTCATCTCACGCTTCATCTAGAAGACAAACTTGAATCTTTGCCCTTCCATACAAGGAAAAATCCTCGTTCAGCCGCTCGCAATACCTTTTTCTATAGAGGGGCCGATCTGGATATGGCAGACCTGAATCTGGACCCGCTTCCTGGCTGTCAGCTGAAAAGGAGGCGCATGGAGTAGTTCCGTATCCAGCAGCCGGACCTTGTATCCGCTCCACATGATTCTATATCCGAGGCAATCTCGAAGGGAAGTAAGATCTGAATTCTCGTAGTATGCCGCCAAGTATAAAAAATCCTTCTGCATCGTCATGAGTCGAACGATGACGAAAAAGCTATGAGGAACATGGAATCCCTCTCACGTTCCCTTTGGAGAACACTCCACAATGACTCCTACTCGAGCACAATGATGGTCACATCCGTCACTGTGCAAAAGAGCTACCTCCATGTTCACCGTGAGATTAAGGAACTGGTCGATGGGCTTCTCCTTAGTAGCGTCCGGTGTCGGCTGCCACGCAACAGGCTTGGGAGCAGTATCAAGCTCATAAAAATATGGATACACATATCACTCCTCCCACACGATGTTTCTCCCAGCACATTGACTGAGATACTTAAGGTCACCCGTTGGGTAAGGTATGATCATCTCAATATTGTCACAAACTTCTAGAACCCGGACATCAAGGAGATACGGGTCGCGAGAGACAATGCGTTTGATAACTGCACGTCCGACATAGTAGAATCCAGAGTGGGTTAAAGTCACTACCACTCCCTTACCCACTTTCCCTGGCCCAGAGCTACCGTTCTTCGTAAATGCGTCGATTAGTTAAGTATCCAACTTCAAAGTTAGTGACCTCTTTATGATTGTATCGGCTGCCGGCCGATAGGGTTGGACACTACAACTTAGCGAACACAACGATCATCTAGTGCGGAAAAGGTTGCACTAAACCCTAGAAATTTTGAATCAGACTCCAGTCGACCCTCACGCTATATGTGGCGAACTTAGTATCGGCCGGCGGCCGACAAAGATTAGGTGACCACCGGTTTAGAGTGAGGATATTGGCTGGAGAGCTAGACGGTATCGGCTGGCGTCAACATGTATAGCGGGAATGACAATTTCTACACCAGATGATTGCTCAGAATGCTCTGATACGCCTCAGAAAACAAAACGAGGAACCTTGCAAGCTCATTGCACATGCTATAATTAGAATAACCACATAATTCTACATTCTACAATCACAGTTGTAAGCTCATTCTATGCACGAGAATCAAAATTGCCACAAAGATATATCACAGAGAGAGAGAGATCCAAATCACAGAAGTCCGCAGCTGGCGCAACAATCCTAGACTGAAATGAGGAAAATGGAAGCACAATGGATATCCCAGGGGAATTCCCATGCGCGATTGGCGCTCAAATCAAGAAAATTTCAAATTCCTTGGAAGTTCTTGGAATGAGTTTGATCTTCGATGAAGTTCTTGGGATGGAATAGTTCGTTGATGATGATTGCCACCTAGTGAGTAGAGTGGATGAATTTGTGTAGGTGGGCGTCCGATAGGACGGATGGAATGATTGATTTGACACTTGGGCGGCCTACGATTTGACGGCCTACGATGTGACGTGGCGGGCCCGCGCCATCATTTCTTGGAGGAGCGCTGGTGGGGGTTACTCTCCCTCCCCCTCTCATTTTTTTTTCATTTCACTCCCTCACTTTCATTCTTGCCTCTCTCCTCCCTCTCACCTCCCTCTGTCCTCACGCTCCCTCACCTTCTCTTTCTCCTCTCTTACCTGCGGGCGGCCGATACTTGCGCTCCGTCCGCCAACCCAGTGGTCGCTTTCCTGCACTGGCCGATACACTTTAGGCAGCAGCCGACAGTTTTTGATACAGCCGCTGAAAGGTCAAGTGCAGCAGCTGATATTGGGGAGTGCAGCAGCCGACACAAGAACCATCAGCAGCCGATACATTCAGCGCAAGATCAGATGGCCGCGGCCCCCAGGTACGCAAATCTCTTATCATTTGCTCATGTGATCGGTGTATCGGCTGGCAGCCGATAGTTGTAGCGGATGTCGGCTGCCGGCCGATAGACTTCATTTTGAAAATTCTTGTTTGTGGATTAGGAGTATTTAATTGTATCGGCTGGCAGCCGATGGAGTGTTTCCTATCAGCTGCCGGTCGATACAATCATAACTATGTACTCATCGTAGTGGACCAATACATACTAGAGCGCGTTTTAGTCTTATCTGTTATCTTTGAGCTCTTGGGTGATCTCATAAGGTTTATCGTGATGTATCAGCGAGCAGCCGATATAAGTCCGTCTACAGGGAGCAGCTCGGGCTTTCCATAGTGTTCTGGTGTCGGCCGGCAGCCGATACTCTTTGTGTTTTTGCCAGCAGCGTGTAGTGATAATATGTCGGCCGGCAGGCGATAGAGTATGCAAGGCACTGTAGTTGGTTTGTCGTGTGATCGTTTATGTATGTCGGCCGGCAGCCGATAGAGTATGCATCTATATCAAGATCATGTGTCATCTAATAGTGGCTGTGTATCGGCTGGCAGTCGATAGTGTATGCATCTCTATCAAGATTATGTGTCATCTAATAGTGGTTGTGTATCGGCCAGCAGCCGATAGAGCATGAACTATCTGTAGTGTCGGCGTGTTGTAGTTCACTTGATAATTGGTATCGGCTGGCAGCCGATGGAGACTTATAATTGTTTTGACCTTGCGGAAAGGCGGGTCTCCTCACTAATTTGCTTGGGACTTTGCTAGGCACGACCAATGTAAAACTCGACGACTTTGTTCCGCACGGAGTGTGGGAAGCAAACAATGCAGTTGAACAGTGGGGTCTTTGCTGGAGGGTGAACAAGATGAAACGAATAGACATTGTGTGCACATACATCCTAAAGGGATGCTGCTAGCCTGGGCTTGGATGCGTCCTTGCAGTGGCGGAGGGGATGGAGTCGGCGATCATCGATCTGTTGATCAGCTTCATGCCCATCAATGACCCCACGGGTCAGCCTGACAACATTGCAGTATCCATTCCCTGGAAGAAGTGCATCGAGAATGTCTGTGGCCAGGCGTCGAAGGAGCAGGGTATGACATTTGAGGGCGAATACCCTGAATCTCTCGAATTCATGAATTCGTGGGAATCACTGAATGCGGCTCATGATCAGTGCTAACGAAGACGTTGAAGCCAAAATTGAGGCAGAGAAGAAGGCGGCACATATGAAGGAGAAAAGGCAAGAAGAAGGCCACCCCGCGGAATAAGAGAGGTGCTCCTGGGACGGGAGAAGAGGGTGATCAGGAGCCGGGTCAAGAAACTGGAGAGGGAAGCAAGCCAAAGCGGAAGGAGAAGAGCAAGGCCGCTGTCGGGAAGGAGCTAAGGCTCACACTGGATGAGGCCTTATCGCATGGAAACCGCTTGTCGACAGAGACTAAGGACGATGAGGTCAACGCGATCTACAAGGCGTTGGAGGAGGGACTTGGGAATGCGTTTCCCTATAAGAAACGGAGGCTTCCAGGAGTGATTCCGTGCGAGAAGCTCTTCATTGCGCCGGACAAGCTGAAGTACAGGAAAATCGCCACCGCGCGCTTGAGCTAGGTAAATTATTAGTCTCCGTCCTTCTGTATGAGTTGTTTGATGGTATTGGCTGCCGGCCGACATCTTTCTATACGACTCAACTAACCATGTTCTTTGTAGGTAAAGACCATTTACAAGGGCTATGGAGCAATCAGGATGAAGCCTGAGATCCATACTCTTCCGCTGAAGCGTATGCCACAGAAAGAGGACACAGGAGCAAAGGTCTTGGATCCTGTCATAGACTCGATGCCCGCGGAGAATGCCATGATAACGATGCCTGATGGATCCAAGATTGCGTGGTGGAAACATCCGGATACCCACTGGTACATAATCAGTGGACAGCACACTGCTACCGCATGCCGTGAGCTTGCAGAGCAGTTTCCGGCTGATTCTAAAGCACGCAAGGAGTTGCTCGAGTTCGAGGTGATCCTGATCTTTACTCGTGATACCAAGGTGAGCGTGAGAGTCTCCAAGGCTCTAAATTTGAACATCGCGGTGAAGGTAGCGAAGGAGACATTCTGCTCTTGCGCCGAGCTTCGTAGGGCCGCTTGGATCAGAAATGGACGCCCTTAGCCACACCAAGGTGGAGGCAAGCCTCAGCAGCATTTGAGGTAATTCATCATGCTTCTTGCTTATCGGCTGCCAGCCGATAAGATCTCACTTCTCCTTTGCTTTACTTTGTAATATCATGTGTCGGCTGTTAGCCGATAGGTTATCATATCAGCTTTGCTATGCTTATTCGATTGATGTATCTGCTGCCAGCTGACATATGCGCATCTTGGATATATATCCTAACACATCTCCATGTCTATTCTGCAGGCTGCAAAGGCCCAGGTGATGGCACATTTTGTTGGGGAGAAGGTAACAAGCAAGCTTCTTCTCGTGTTTTGTAAGACCAACGAGGCTAGGAAGAACTGGATAGAAGTTTTTGATGCATGAGAGGCACAAGAGCTGATCGGAGATGACGGTAAAGAGCCAGTGTTAATTAAAAGTGTGCCGCTCACGGGCATTACGAAGACCGACGTCGTCCCAACCTTGGGTTTGCGTGACTCTGATCTCATCGTGTGCGGAAAGGCAATTATTGCGAAGAAAATCTGCATAAAGAGCAACAGCAAGACCCGTGACAGGCTAACGTTGACTAATTGGTGCCGTGACACGAAGCTCGACCGTGTGATTAAGAACGAGCTGATGTGGAAGCTTAAGAAGTACCCGCTCCCGTGCAAGGATGCGGGCTGGTCTCTCTATTCCGACAGCAATTGGGACGATTTGGCAGACAAAAAGAATTTCACTGATGACATTGTCAGGAATGTCTGGACTAACTTGAAGAAGTCCACAGACGGGTCTGAGTGGTTGAAGGGACGCCAGAATCCAATGAATCCCACAACGGACAAGTCCAAGAATGGTATTGCGCCCCCAATTTTTAATCAACTTCTGCAGGCCCACCTGAAGGTCTCAATTCCAATCGTGGCACCCACAAGTACGAAGCAACGGTATGACTGCGTGTTCGCGGATTCCATCAGGGACGTACTTCATGCACTAGATTCGGGGTGAAGCATGCATTGTCCCCATCACCAACCGCCCCAAGATGATTGTGCTCTTTGCATATTCATCCTCAAGAGACCCTTGAACCGTCTCCAGAGGTGATATCATTGATATTGCGAAGCGTGGGGTGTTTAAACTTGACGAATCAGCCTTCATTGACGACAATGAGGGCAACTTGCATACGCGCCCAGAGCGCCCCGAGATTCCTGTCCAATGCTCTTCATCGGCGATTCGAGGCAGCGCGATATCGTCTCATATGTAACGGGATCAGATTCTTTGTGGTTGGTTCATACTGTGTACTATCAGCCCTCAAATCGCGCTGGGTTTAAGAAGTCGGATATGGACTCTCATCCACTTGTCACATTGTCGTTGTCATATCCTATGACGATAGTGGGCGGCTTCGATACCTTCAAGAAATTCACTGGAATCCAGAAGCCCGTGGATTAGTTCCAGACGTGTCCAAAGGGAGCTCATGACTGGAATAGCGGAGATTGCGGCGTCGACCATGAGACCCTGGAGAGGCTGCTCAAGCCCTCTCTGCGTTCGTCAAACGATGCCACTGTCATCAACATCTGGGGAGGCGGTAACGTTACTGAGATAGGCCTAGTACGCTACCTACTTTATCATCATCTCCTACTTCATTTTCTTACTTCTTTCATTCTCTTATATCGGCCGCCAGCCGATACACTACTAATCATTTCCCCTGTATGTACAGAGGAATGGCAGGTCTGTTCTCGAATTCGCTCGTTCCAAAGATGATGTAGGGAAGGTGTTGCACCAAGTCGAGGGGATGAACTTGGACAGGGTCCTCATTGCTCCCTCTAGCGAGTCAGACAATGTCGATGACGATAACATGGATATCAAAGAAGATGCTAGGCCAGCGGAAGATGATACTGCACCTCCGGAGATTTCTCCATCTGAAGCTGCAGGACCCCTGTATCAGCTGCCCGCCGACACGGCGCACTCAATGTGGGTCAAGGAAAGGCAAACGAGGTGGATCAGACTCCCCCAATTCTCACGCCTGCCACCACCGTATCTTCTCAGCCGGTATCGCACGCCCGGGGTCCTACAGCTTTATCTCCGCCGCCGATGGATACGTCAGGCTTTCCTCGGATGCCTGAGCATGGTATCAATTTCTCGCAGTCTACGAAGTACTCCTCTTTCATGTCGAATACTGCTTCGCCAAGTGAGCATGCGCTAGAGGGCCTAGAGGATCTCAACATTCCTGGTGGTGCCTCAATGCAAGTGGATTTAAGTGATCCTCCTTCGTCTAAGGTTATCACAAAGCGCTTGGCGGAAATCGTGTCAGGATTGCGAAGCGCCGATGTTGGTCATACGCGAGTGGGGGATGCTAGCAAGTCATTGCTGCAATCCGGTCTTCCGCATGTCGGCCGCCAGCCGACATCCTCGGCTTCTCTACCCAAGGGGGGTGGAAGAAAATCCCGATTGTCCGCCGATTCTCAGAAGGCTACATCCAAGAAGCAGTTGTTGTTGCTCGAGATCACGGAGACGGACTTCCCTGAAAACGCTGCAGATCTTGACAAGCCGAATGAGCAGCTATCACCGCCGCCCGCTACTCAGTCCTCTCCAAAGCGACCGCGGCCAATTGGAGGTTTGTCCCAGACAACGGAGTAGTGTTTTAGTCTATTGTATAAAGAGTGCCCAAGATTCTGCACTAGCATTGTAGATTCGCATCGTCTTAGTCCTCATTTAGAACCTTCCGCGCTTATATATGCAGGATTCCTTAGTGTCTATAGCCTAAACAATTTTGAGCACTGTGCTCACTAGATTTATTTTGCTTTGTATTAGGTGCCAGCCGACAGGTCTTTGATGTCGGCTGCCAGCCAATACAAAATATCAGGATTTCCTACAATCTAGTGTCTCCAAGATTTTGAGCATTTTGCTCACTGCCTTTACTTGGCTTTGTATTGGCTGCCAGCCGACAGGCTTGCAATGTCGCTGCCAGCCGATGCATATTATAATCGTCAGTTATTCACTTCTATCATGCCTCATTCATTTTCTATGGAGTCTGGAGTGCTTGTCTGCTATCTTGTCGCTCATCGTATGAATGTTTCATCCTCTTGCAGAGTTTTCTGAGTACGAGTCACCGGACCGTGACGATGGGCGGTCTGCACACTCCGGAGAGGACGATATTGATGGCAAGGGTGATACTGCTCATACCCTGGCGTTAGTGCCAGTTCCGACCACCCTAATACCACAGGTAGCCCCTTTGAAATATTTTCTACTCTTCGACGTCAATGGAACTCTCATTCACTTCTCCAACCCTAAAATACTAGCTCATGACAAGGGAATGACGAAGGGTGATTCCAAGGCTAGACCGGGTCTAGAAAAGTTCTAGGGTTGGGTTCTAGACGCCGGGATGGAGATTTGTTTCTGGTCTTGTGTCATGGAGCACAACCTTGCTCCTCGGATCGATTTCATCCGGGGTATAGTCCCTCGCCTTCCAGAAAACTGCTTGCAGTTTAAGCAGAGAACTTGCAAGGTGAGTGCTTATAGAGACAAGGACGCTCTCGCCAAGCCATATTTTTTGAAGTCTTTAGAGAACTTGTTTCAGCAACGTCATGCTTGGTGAGGCGTGGAGCCACTATGGAGAACACCCTCCTCATTGATGACTTCCCATACAAGAACGCCGTGAACAATCCCTTTAATTTTTTTCACCCACCCACCTGCACGATGTACTCGGAGGCAAAGCTGAGGAAGGGTCAGAAACCTTTCTTAATGCAAACTCTGCAGCCCCTTTTGTATAAGCGTTATTGCTCTGGACAATCTGTTCCAGAGTTCTTCCAATCCCACCAAGCTTATGGGCAACGTCACATTTTTCTAGATGATGCCTGGTACCCACAGCTGACGGAGCTAGCCAAATATATTGACTTGTCTCCAGCCACTTTTTTTGCGTTGGAGATTTTCAAGTTTCGGCACCTAGCAGCCTCGAAGTTGATGAGGCTCTACTTGTCGGCTGTCGGCCGATAGACTTTTCTTTAGCTTTTCTAGTCACCTAGGTTATATATCTTTAGCATAGGTGTACATTTTGGTAGAGAATGCACTTTTGAGGACCCACTTAATGCCGACTAATTGTAAATGTTGAGGATCTATTTTTGTAGCTGGACACTCAGTAGTAGACTGTGTAGTTGTGAGGACGTCGTTATCATGTAAATGTACATTTTGAGGACGTTTATTTGGTTAATACTGTATCATTTTTGTAGAAGAATGACTGTTTGAATTATTATTACGATGGTTCTTCTTTTGTTCAATATTATGAGTGTTTCAGCCCGTTTTCACATAATTCTTTGTCTTTTTTTATTTTTGTATCTTTCTCACTCTCTCAATCTGTGTTGTTCAATTGGATTTCTCATGTTCATATTGTTGTCAGCTGCCAGCCGATATGTTCTCTATATTCTAGCTTCTATCATGTTGTCGGATGCCGGCTGATATGTTCCGTACTTACGTTCTCTGGCACTGTCGTCCGCTTTTGCTGTTTCTCTAACCGCCACATTTATGAGTTATTTGTCTGTTTTTTTTTCAGGGAGATTGCCTCATGGACTCTGATTTTGCTCAACCTCATGCCGTCAAGAATAGTATTGTTCTCTGTGTTTCGGGTTTGCTTTGCTACATCAATCCTAATGTTATGCCGGATCGTTGGAATACTCATGGAAATGTTGTCAAGAGGCCAGGTGTTAGGAAGTTGTTTACAATGTTGTTGGAGCGATTCCATGTTGGCCTATGGTCTAAGATGCCAATCCGAGACTTGAAGCTCTTGCTAAATTTTATCCTCCCGGAGGGCGTTCTAGATAGGCTATCCTTTGTTTTCGGTAGAGTATATTTTGAATGTCCTGAACATTATCCCTGGTGTTACAAGGTTCTCGACACTCTTTATTATAAGCGCCATTCGAGGGATGTATGCAAGCCTGACCAAGTCCTCCTCGTTGATGTTAGCCCTCTCTCTCTACGTAGGACTCCTGATTCTGCGTGCTACATGCCTTGGCCATTTCAGGGAGACTTCACCGCATCAAGCAGGACTATTCCTAATGTTGCAACAGATATTATTCCCTTCATTTATCCCTTACATCAGTTTGAGTCTGTCAGTGATTATATGAAGCATTCTCATAGACTTGGACAGATACACTACGAAGTTGCACATGCCCTGAAGTACATGATTCCTTCCTATTCTTTATGCTAGGCTAGAGGTATCGGCTGCGGGCCGACTCTCTCTTGCTCCATTTGTTTGGCTATAGGTATTGGCTGCAGGCTGACTCTCTTCTGCTCCATTTGAGCAACTTGTATTTGTTCACTGATTTTAATATTCAAATCAAAAAACAAAAAAAACATTCAACCAATTTCTATATTCCTGGTCCGATTTTTGCATCCTTTGCATATTTGGCATTTGTTGGCTGAGGGCCGACTTATTTATGGACTATGAATTTGTCCATAATTAGTTAAATATTAGTTTTTAATTTCTTACACTCATGTAGCATAAAAAAATCACATAAAATTTGAAGAGGATCAAAGATTTTCTAAGAGACTTCTTGTACAAAATCTAGAATTCATCATTGCTGCTTAAGATAATCCAAAACATTTGGTAAAAATGTCCAATGACATCATTTTGGTACCAAATTTTGAAATGAAGTATATTTAGATGTGTTATTTAAGATAGTTAATTTGAACTATTAACTTTGATATTTATTTTGTACTACAATGCCTGCAAATGTTGTTTTTTGGCAATTTTATTCACAAAGCATAAGTACATGAAAATTGATTCATTAAAATGAAACTTGCACTTGAATGAAAGTATTTCATGTCATTCACGTGTGGATATTTTTATTTATAATTTTTTTCAATTGAAATGGAAAAATTTGTCAAAATAACGATAAACAACTGTTGGTTTTCCACCTCTAGTTTAGGTGGAATCATGCTAGTGATAGTTAACTAAACAGCTGTAGCATTGAGCTTGTTTCCTACATCTACTTCCGACTTTTCCAAAACGACCGCAATTATATTCAATGCATTTAGCTTGATGTCCAATCGACGTGAGGTGTTTGCTATATTACTTGCATTATGTATCTTCTTCAAAAGCATCAACTTTCTTTGGTACTTGTGCTTGATAGATCATACAAATCTGTAATACTTTGATGCGCAGCTCTCAACAAAAGTGGAGTTTTGTGAATTGTAGGGAATGTACTCTTATTCACATTAGGACAAGGATAGTCTACGCTCGTAGAGCGGGGATCGGTGAGCAAAAAATGTGGTGTTTTGAGCAAAGATTCTATGTCAACTGTGGTCAACTGTGGTCAACATAACTTTAAATAAGAAATATTTGGATATTTGTATATCTTAAGTAAATGTTTGATCCTATAGCTTTAGAATATTTTGTACCTATAACTATATAATGGAGTAAGTAGAAAATGTTAAAGGCACATGAAAGCCAAACTCAATTTATCTATAACCGTGAATCAATGATATTGTCCCGTTTCTAACAAGATGAAATCTATGCTTGGCCATTGTTATAGACCATTGACGATGAATAATAGTAGCCGATGTAGGAAGAAGTGCCTAATTGGATGAAGTATGGAACCCGAATTTGTCATCCGTAGTAGTGGCCCTTTTAGTCTCACTACTATTTCATTGATTGGAAGAGTATGCAATTACAAACACTTAAACTAGAAATAATCGACTTCCCTAAGAAGTTGGATGCATTGGGTCAGCAATCCACTCTCAAGAACTAGCTTATCTTTGTTGAAGCTAAGAGTAGGTGCATGTATGAAGGCATCGACCTCAACGTCAAATCCACAAATAATGGTGAAAAAAAAATACAAATTCTTGCAATAAGCCCACTGATTACAACCTCCCTTTCCCATAGTCAATATATCCTTGAAATAAGGGCAAGAGCAGTTTAGGAATCGCAAAATTGTGAGATGGTATTGTTGAATCGTCGGATGACTGTCGGAATCCAATGTGACAATGTATCTAAAGGCGGGGATTGGAACCATGTTCACCTTCCTTTACCAACTGCATAAAGATTCTCCACTAGCGGTATCGGAAATGCCTGAAGGCAAGCCAAAGGTCAAGACACCGGAAGCTATTTTCAGTTGTAGCTCCGGATGAAAACTACCAGGCCAAATAGCAAGATACCAGGTATCAACATCCGATTGCGTTGAGGCGTTTTTGTATTGCTTGCACAAGAGGGGATGTTGGTGCTAGAGGTCAACTCGAATGTCAGCCTCGGTGTGCATCTCCAGGGACTACATCCAATGGAATAGAAAAGTTTGTTCCTTATTCGGCATTGGAATTCATGCATCTCCACTTCTATATACAATGCATATAGCATTCTAGTTTGTGTATTATCAGCCATGAAGCCTTTGGAATTTGGATTCTCAACTCCGTGGTGACCAACAACGGTGTTAAGATTCTTCTAAACGACCATTTAGGCAGCGACGTCTTCAGGCTGCATATCGCAAAGCACGTTAGTCATGACACAACAATAAGTATGGCTGGTGACATGACAGCCAATAGTGGTCCATTGTTTGACCCTTTTAACATGGTCAAACACAAGCCATGTGTTTTGAAGGTCTATACTAGGCTGCATGCGCTTGACGAGGTCCACTATGCTACACGACTCAACTTCAGACATTTTGACTTTGTCTAACTTTGAGTAGAGAATTCGTTCTCATGGAGAAAGGACCTATTACTCAATCCGAAAGCTTGGTAATGCTGTCTATAACTCTAATCTTGCAGAGGAATTTAAAGCCATTCACTTTATTGCAAATACATGGCAAAGTGAGCTCCTTACATCTATTGAAGAGTCAAAAGAGCTGATTGAGCTCTAGTGTCTTTGATTGCACACCTTCAGCAACAACGAGCATGATCCCAACCATTTTATTTGTAGTCTCCAAAACAATGGCAGAGTTATTTGCAGTAGGAGTTCGGTGCACTTGCTCCTTTTCTAAGCTCTCGCCTCTTGCAGTATTGTCACGATTAGCACCAATCTTCACCGGGTGGTTGTGAGTGCTAAAATGAACATAAGCTCTGCTAATGTTGTCTTTAGCTAGAACATAATAAAACTTGGCAATGCCGGTTGCAAAACACAAAGGAGGAATATTAAAGCATTTGCATACCAAAGTGGATCCTTTAGAAGGATAAGATCCTACAAAAAAAACAATAGAGGAGACTCCATGTCACTTTGTTTCATAAACAGAGGCCATATGATGCACGTAGGTTAGAAAATCACATTTGACATTCTCACATTGTAGATGACTACAATAAGATGAGGTACAAAATATCAAACCTAAATCGTTCACAATGTTTGACGTGTGGGTATGAGTCCAAGCTTGCCCGTCATAGTGTTTGTCAATTCCATGGAATTGCTTTGCTTTGCAGTCGGAAAATCATTATGGGATTTGGGAGTCTATGATTTCCATTGCGAATTCAAACCTTGTCAACTATTGTTTATTAGTACCAAATCATTAAGTTTTGATTTATTGGGCAAAAAGGATATCTAGAGTATGCGTTAATACTGAATTTTACTTTTGACTTTGAATATAGTAGCCAAATAACGCCAAGCTGTTGATTGACACCTATTTTTGAAGTTCTGTAATATATACTTATAGAAGTGTTTAGCAAAAAGTAGTGTATATTGCTTATTTCTAAAGTATTAGAATATCATTGTACTCATGAGTGCATGGAGATGAGGGAGTGACAATAGAAGAAGATGAGAAGGAAGATAAAGTAATTATATCTTAGTAGTTGTATAACTCTAAGGTGAAATAGAATAATGATAAAAGAAAAAGGAGATGCCGTGGGTGTGGACCAATATGGAAAAACAAGAAATTCACCTACAACTTTGATACTAATTTTGAATGTAGAGAGAAACGGATTAAGGGAGTTGTTATGTCTACGTGAAAGCAAAGAAGACAAGAGGAAATCCTCCAACTTGGAGAACACATCAAGTACTAACATATAGTATCAATTGTGAATCTTTTGGGGATTTGGGTAAGGAACTTAGTAAATATATTAGAATTAAGCCTACATGAAGCCCGCGACAATTTTTTGTACCCAACGCTATCGCTATAGTAGTGAAGACAGTGCAATAGTAACTGTGTGGACTCTAATATAGGGTAGGTTGCACCAATGCAAAGTAGCTCCTATGCGAAATTTCTATGGCGGAACCGCGACTCATATAGAATCCTTCAGGCTCTTTTATAGAGCACTTTAAGTACTTGTTTTTGATGTGTACGGTTCTGACTTGGAGGTCAGAGGTCCACTATTTGGGATGGCTTCAAAACACTAGATGTAGGTGGAGAGCATTATTGAGTGGAGCGAAGATGACCGCATAGGAACAAAGTGCACTGGAGAAGAAGGTAAGCCTAGTGGTCATGTTCCACCTTTGTCGATTGCTAGGGTTTCGAATATATAGAGATTCACGGCTTTCAAGTTCTGAGTGCTAGCTCTGCTCTCATGGATCATACTTGTGAGCTTCTGAGGTATTCAAGTTCTGAGTGGTGACTACGTCTTGCTTGCCTTTTTCGTCTACTCGTAACAACACTGCACTTTTGGTATATTGGTACAAGCACTTTGATTTTGGTATCCTAAGGTGTTTGAGTTTTGCTCTCGGTTTGGGTCTACTAATACCGTCACTGCAATTTTGGTATCCACCAGCTTTTGGTCTCCTGGTATCGAAATTGCGACTTTGGTTTCCTTCTTTTGGCAATCTCTTTAAAATTAGCGTGGTCAGCAATAATTGAACTGAAGATTATAAATACAGGTACATGTGTAACCCGCACTAAAATCAAATTTGACAATTCTCAATCTCGTCATAGCCGCTTCAGGACCCTAACCAGATTGTTGGAACCGGCAGTCCTTTTTTCCCAATTCAACAGCTCATAGTATATTACTGGAAAGGTATTTTCAAGACCTTTCCAACAGTATATCACATGCTCCAAGATTCCAAAAATTGCAGTGGCTACACCAAAAATAAATCCTAGCAGAATCAAACTGGAGAATTCTCAATCTCGTCATGGCCGCTTCGGGACCCTAGCCGAACTGCCGGTACTGGTCGATTTTCCCTTTTCCACAATTTCAAGGGCGCGTAATATACCATTGAAAATGTATCCTCAAGACCGTTCTAATTGTATATTACACGCTTCAGTCTCTACACCAAAAAGAAACTTCAGCAACATCAAACTTGAGAATTCTCAATCTCCTCTTTGCAGCTTCGTGACCCCATTTGGTTTATGCAAACCTTTCTGATTTTCGTAGAAAATACTTTCTATCTTTCTAAATCGATTTTAAACCTTGTGATAAAGATCAGGATGTCTACGTTGTACGTTACAAGAGCTTTTGCCACCTCATGTGCTGCCGTCTACCTTCCAAACAAGGTGTTTAACTCTATAGAACAAAATTTCAAGATTTTAGAATAAAATTTAAGAACTAAGTGGTAGAAAACAAGGTGTATAATTTGAGCTTGACATGGCCCCGCCCCTACTCCAGCCGGTGCCGGCTACATCCAAAACACAGTGGTTGGGTTTTAAGAGAAGAATTTCAATTTTTCTAAATTTTTTAGATCCACGTGTTAAAGATTAGTTGATCGAGTTTGTGCTTGACATGATCCCCCCCGCCACACGCCAGTGAATGAGAACAAGGTGTTTTGTTTGTGATCGCTACACTCCAAACAATATGTTTAAGTTTATGGAAAAAATCTCAAATTTTTATAATCAATTTTTTGAAACTAATGTGAGAGATCAGAGTGTCTAGTTTGTGTATCACAATAGCCTCTTCCATTCAAACCGGTGTCGGCTACTATCTTGGTAGTGTGTTTGAGTTTGCTGAAAAAAATTCAAATTTTTAGAATCAAGTTCAAAAACCCAGTGTTTTAGATTAGTGCGTCTAGTTTGATTGCGAACAGTGTCTAGTGCGTCTAGTTTGACAAAGCAGCCTCATCCCTGCTAGTAGTGGCAACTCAAAATCCATAGAATTTGAGTTTCCATCTTATCTTTTTATAATCATGCTTTAGATATCATAACAACTCACGTCAAGTGATTTTGTAGATACTTCAAAAATGGATGCGGATGGTGATTTTTACGAAAATGAAAATGACATTCAAGGTGCTCATTCAATCCTTGTGATTGTGCTCTTTACATGGCATGATTTGATCATTGAAACACTATATTTTGTGACTACAATTTGTTGAAGGTGACTTTGTTGACTTTAGAGAAAGTACGCAAGGAGGATGGCTAAGCGAGCAAGATGTACATTCCTAGCTCAATTCCATTTTGTTAAGTAAGACTCCAAACACAAGATCCCAAATCGAACGTCTTTAATTCCAACCCCGTCACAAATCTAGGTTTCTCATCCTCTTTGTAGAATGGTAAACCTTCATGTTGTGAGACCTTTTCTCAAAAACATCGTTAGTTAGCTTCACAATTTATAAAGAATGGATACATGGAAGGCAATGGTGTTATCTATGTGGCCGATTGAGGATAACTAAGGTAAGACTAAGTTTGTTACTCCAGAGATTACATGTACTTGGACTCCTCAATGGATAGGCATCAATGATGAGTTTCAATGTATGTTTGGTGTCAATCCCATCCACAGAGTGTTTTGTGGAAAAAGGTTCTATGTATAGGATGGTAATCATAGGGTTTAGGCTAGGATTCCAAACATAGATCGAGATCACTAAGATGATCTACATTGGCATTACTCTATTGATAGCATCATCCTAGAGGTCAAAGACCATATTACCACTATGCTCACCGCTCTCCACAAAATCAATGGGTACGATTTCTATGACTCAGAGTTTGATATCGTCATGTTGTATTTCATCCTCTCAAACCCATATATATTCTAATTTAATTTTTTTTGGAGAAGAAACAAGAAGACCCATGTTACTTCAAACCTTGTGCATGGACCCTGTCGAGTTCGTAACATTGGTTTCCAATCTCTCTCATATTTCTAATCTTTGGTGTCACCAAAGGAGCTTCGATTGTCTGAGATAATGTGAAAATGTTCCAAGATTAATACTAAGTTCACACTAACTGTTGACTCTCTCAATGTTCTTTTCAGTTGAGTATACCACTCTATCTATAATACAACTTTTTTTTATCCTATTTTGGTTTCATTTTCTTAGCCGATTTCTATGATTTTTTTTGTATTTTAAATGCAACAAGAGATTGGAGAAGTTGTTGTTGCTTAGAGGAAATTTTGCAAGAAGTATTCTAACTTAGAAAAATGGACTGCCAAGAGGCTTGATGAGCTTGTAAACAAGGCTGTGAAAAAAACCAAAGTACAGTATAAGACCAAGTTGAAGAAGGTGTTTCTTGTTTTTGATCCAGTCAACAATACATCCTTCCTTGATGAAGTGAAATCTTTCTATGAATGTCACGATGAAGAACCAAAGATGAAAATTGAAAAACTGTGGATGCTTGGCACATGCGCCATGGATCCTTCTATAAAGGTTCTTTGGCTTGAACGTTGAAATCAACCTCTTGCTCTTTGATTTCAACTCATATTTCCAAAACTTGGATTTTGTGGTGACTTGTTCTCAGTCTGGCTTCATGAATATACTTGGTGGTCTCAGCTACGTACCTTAATTTCTCTGTAATTTGATTTAGTACAATGATTGTAGAATTGTGCATTGAATAACTTATTACTCATTGTTATCATTTCGTTCCGTCGTTCTCATAGTCTAGTTATCTTGCAAATCTAGGAAAGATGTATACAACTTTGTTAAAAATGGATGGATGCCAATCATGTGCAAGCATCAAATGACAACAATAATTTGTGAACGACACACAATAGATTTATTATGCACTAGAATTAAGTAAAGAGGAAGGGATTGCAAGCGGTTAAGATGGTGGTATGAGGATTGAAAAGATGCAAGAGGGCACTTTGAAGAACCTCAAAGATACTAAAATGGAGATTTAAAATGTGCAAACCTCGACGATGGTTAATAACGGTCCTTTGAAATGGAAAGCCATAGAAGAGCAATATGGTCTAATTAATAAGAGTCTATTTAATTCTGTAGATAAGAATTATTCTTGCTTAAATTACTAATTCAAACGACCAATCTAGCCTCTAGATCGGTTTTTGATAATTCAAAGAGATCAACAAGCAGAGTTGCATTTACCTCTTCAACGAGATTGGTATCCATTTCCAAAGTAGTGCATAGACGTATTGAAGAATCTGATGTAGATTCAAAAAGTGTCAAAAAAAATTCTCTAGCATTAGGAATAATTTAATAGCATTCAAATGTGCCTCTAAGCTACAACCACCGCTCAATCAACAAAACAATGTATACAGAGATAGGTGGAGGTGAGAAACATTTTATATCAAGCGTAGAGAAAGTTTGTTGTGGTACGAATGGCAACAGTAAACAAAAAAGGCCGATGCAACCATTTGCAACTTTTATGCCAATGCCGAAATCTTGTGCTAAAACCTCATGTAATGCAAGGGGACTCATGCAAAAAAAGAAGACTGTCCAACCAACATTTAGAAAGGCTGAGGAAAGCAAGTTTTACTTTGTTAGTGATGAGAAGTCCTGTCATTTATATGAAAGTAGTGGAGCAGAGGTAAAAGGAGATTTTAATTACAAAGAAGATTGAAGACTTAAGAGCAATTATATATTTTCACAAAGTATTTATAAGTTGTTTGTGGTTGTTTGCCTCGCTGTCCAAACTACCGTCTGCCTAAACCGTCCACCAAAATCGTTCGCCTCCCCATCTGCATGGTACTTTGCAGTGTCGCCTATCCGGCCATTCGTGGGGATATCCGATAGGATGAAAAAGGTAGTATCCGGAGTAAATCGGAATTCATTCGACGGACGCTACGTCCAAATGTCCATATGTCATTTTGGACTTGATTATGTCTAGAGATGTCCGAAATGAAAATTTTGGATATGGCTGATTTTAAATTTTACGTCAAAGACTTTGACTATGATGGTATCAACAAGATTGTGGGACTCGGGAATAAAAATTTGTTTTAGTTCTATATTGAGAAGGAGAAGATGATTCTTGGCTGACTTATAATGTGGTATAAATCACATGCGATTTATTCATCATGGCTTCTTTCTGGCCCTCCTATCAACATGTGTTGAGTTGATTCCCTAGGAAGACCTCGACTATCTATTGGTGACCGTCATTTTATTCTTTTCAAGCCGTATAGAGAAATATTGAGGTCAATGCTACAGAGTGAATGTTGAGAACAAGCATCCAAGGGATAGAAAATGCATCAAGAAGCTATGTTTCATCAAGAATGGTATTGCTGAATTCATTGAATATTGGAAGACTGGTATAGCACGCAATAGGAGATGCTCTAGTGAGATGGCCGAATACTTTGCATATTGGAATGGATCCACGCAAAGATCAGAAAATTGCTGCCAATAGCTTCAGCTACACTTATAGAAGGA
This sequence comes from Pohlia nutans, assembly GCA_022496805.1. NCBI lineage: Eukaryota > Viridiplantae > Streptophyta > Bryopsida > Bryales > Mniaceae > Pohlia > Pohlia nutans. The sequence continues at coordinate 1,185,654 of CM040106.1, read as the reverse complement.
TGATGGCTAAAATTTGACTAGGCACATAATCCCGCTCATGCTTCCTTGGATTTTGGATCGCGTCAAACGATTCTTTAAATATCACTCTTGCAGATGATGTTGACGCCTATCCATATTGTGGCTTAGCAAGAGGTTGAAAGTCTACCTTTAATCCCTTCTATGATGTGTTGTTTGGGGACTTTGTCTTTCTTGCCCAAGCCACAATTATTACCTACCAAGCTGGCTCGGACAAGTGCTTGAGTTTTTGAATAATTCAAGGTCCAAACTATAGAAACTTTAAGGAGGAATGGTGGATCACATGAGATCCAAGAAGGAGGGAAATTTTCTCATTGCCAAAGAATGTCGATCGCGCCGATGGCAAAAGGAGCCATGCCATCTTTAACCCTTTAGTGCCTATGGCACCAATTTTGGTTGCGAAAGTTTGTTTATCGATGCCTGTGTCTGAAAGACATGGAATTTGGATATGACTTCTTTACATCGATTAGGGACAGGAAGTTAATATGTCCAATGCACTAAAATTTAGTAAATTTGCATACTTTATGAGTCAAATATGACCAAAAAAGTCACATCTTTCTATTATAATGGCCCTTCATCTACGGTTGAATGGATTTCATCTAAGGATGACAACATCATGACGTCAACCCTTTGACATCCGTACAACTAAACAACAAAGATTTCCTTTTTTTAGTGATGTAGACCCCTACGAGGATTGCAACTCGCTTCACATGTTTTTTGTTGAACGAGTGTGCTAAGACCTCTTTAGGCATTATAGAGTTAAGTTGTACATGTAAGTATTGTTATGTTTTTGCACATGATATCTTTGTATGCCAAAAAAGGCTCTTCCGCTACTCATGTTATCCCTGCATTGTTTGTTGCAGCTACTTTGGCATACTTGGAGTGTACTAGCGCTGTAATGGATTGATTTGTTGAGTAGGATGCAGAAGAATGATTTGGCTCTTTTGGTTGCCAGCCGATACAACTCTCTATCTATGTTCATTGAATTGTTTCAAACGTCGTGTCGGCTATAGACCAACTTCTATGCTTTACTTTGTTCCCTATCGACTGCCGGCCATACTTCTTTGTACACTTGTAGTATGATTGTAGGAATATAAATATTATAATATCTTCCTATTGGGCCATACTGGTATAGAATTTTTACAAACATCTATACACAACATAAGTGAAGTTTGCTTTCAATGTGAGCATACTCTATGTAGTTTGTACTATTTTCTATCTCACTATATTTTGTCGATTGTACTTTGTATATTTCATCACTATAGTCCTTCGTCGTTTTACATTGTCTGTAGGGGTTGTAGAGGACAGACTTAGCACTATCGGCTACTAGCCAATTTTTTTATTTGGATGCGTTTATTGGAGTCTATTGGGCTATTTCTCGGCTATTGGCCTATATTCATAACTGTGATTGACATTTTTGACAAAAGAATTGCATTGTCGTGGTATGACAAAGAGGAAAACACAATCAAACAAAAATACACCAACAAAATTGTAATGGTGCATGCTAGTAGAATGCATCTTGAAAGTTATAGTGTTAAGAAACAAAACTATATATAACATTGAAAAAATGATTTTTTTTGTCCATTCACTTTAAGCCTCGATAATCATGTTCATCTTAAAGTATACTCATCCAAGGGTTACTGTAGATTAAATAAAAAAAATAGCAAGCATTATATAGTATGGTATCTTTTTTATAATTTGTTTTCGACATTAATCAACCCCTATATTTTATTTAGGAATTTTATCTCAAATTTGATCTCAAATTAATATTATTATCCTACATTTCACTGCATGTTGTCATTAAATGTCCGTTAGTGCCCTCCCTTGTCCCCCCGGGAAATAGTGAGATAGCAAAACAGTCTTATTTTTTAAATTTAAAAACTCAAAAAATAATAATAAGAATGATGATATTATTAATAATAATGATAATAATAATAATAATAATAATAATAATAATAATAATAATAATAATAATAATAATAATAATAATAATAATAATAATAATAATAACAACAACTGTCCAATGACTCAACCTATCCAAATGAAGAAATAACACATATTACACCAAATAACTCTACAACCATTCAATCCAATTGAGAAAACATTTATGCATTGGGGCACTAGTCATGAAGAAGACATTTGTTTGTAAGATTAAGAAAAATACAAACTTTGGTTTACTTTTTACAAAATGAAGAACTTTTCCATGAATTAAATGGGTCTTAAAATGTGTCTCACATGACTTCTTAAAGTTTTATAGAATATGCAAGTTGTGTTGTACAATGTGTAGACCCTATCTATATAGTTGAATACTAGTAAAAAAACTTTGGAATGTTTTTATATCAATTTTAAGAGAAAAACTTTGAATGTTCATAAAAAATTACCATTTTACTTTTTTTTTTTTTAATTTAATTATGATTGGATGAAAGGATAACGTTCATAATAAGGGCATACGTTGCCAAGATTAAGGATCTTTTATTTGTAGAAGCATCTGTCCAATTTAAATAAATTTGTACGCAAAACTAGATAAAATGAATATTTTTAATGAGGTGAAGTCTAATGAATATTTAAGAATCTTATGAAAATTACCCTTTTAGCTTATCATTATGAAATTTAAAAAATAATAATAACTTTTGTACTTCTAATAAGTTTTAGAAGTTCATAGTTTGTAAATTGTATACCTAAGTACTTATGATGAATTTTAGAAATCAATTATGATAGATTTGAATTAAAATCCATAATGTATGATTAGTCTTTACACATCTTTGCAAAATGGATTCATTATCATGCTTTTTTTTAACATTTACATATTTGCCGATTTAATATACTACTTCAAGCATCATTACCACCATATTTCTTTATTGTTTATAAATTAAGTAAAACTAATTTCTCAAATCAAAACACACATTCCTACAACCAACTTGATTTTAAAAAGGTCAAGCTTTTGAATTACTCACTTTACACGATTTTAGCATATTTTACAACTTTTGGTGCAACCCAAATATGGTTGCCTAGGCATTTTGATGTTAACAATGGTATGTATGCAAATGAGTACTTGATATAAGTTGAAATAATAGGTACTAAAAGCTTCTCTATTACGTACAAGCATCCCTTGATATAAAAGATGTATAAGATGTTTCAATGTATTCGTATTTCTCATTTCAAAGTGGAAATTTCAATTTTGAAATTCATAATTAATGCTACAAAGTCTCTAATATAATGAATAAAATGAGACTTATTGTTTTTTAGCATGAAATACCACAAATCCAATATTTTGGAATGTGCAAAACTTCCAAAAAGCTAGATCAATCCTTAAATGAAAGCTTTTAGTACCTCCTACTTGAAGGTTTAAACCCAATATTTAGAGATATGCTCTTATAAACCTACACTTGTATACTTGTAAGCTACACTTGTATACTAATATTTTATCTACACAAATAAGTGTTTATTTTGCCTACTACTTTCAATGCATAGTCTTGGGACTTTCGCACCCGAAACTCTAGCAAGGTCTAAGCATGCTTTGGTCTCTTGTAGCTCCTTTTGAAGGTCACTTAGCTTTGTGTTGCAATCCATGTGGGTATTTTTAGTCTTGTGCTTCTAGCAAAATAATATATCATAAAAATTTATTAACAACTATAATTTTTAGCTACCAAGCTAATTAATATATCTATTAAAATAAATAGTATATTTATATATATATTATATATATATTATATATTATATATTATATATTATATATATGCTGAAAATTTGATATTTAATCATATAGATAATTCGTTGACGTGGTGGCTTAGTTATATATATTTTTTGAAACAAACAGATAAAGGTTATGGATAATAGTACTTTAAACCTATAAAAATGTTGAATCTTTAGGGATTATATTTAAGCAGATATCTCCCTTGTCAGTGATACTCAACTTCGAGCGCACGGACCGATCGACTTGGTTATTGCAGGATGGGAATGTCAAGGGCTTTCCATGGAGGGCAACCAAAATGGATTGTATGATAAGCGGAGTGCGTTATTCCAAGAGTTAATTTGCATAATACATACACTGCAAGTGGTGCAAGTGAATGGGTCTGGGTATATCATTGAAAATGTGCCCGTTATGTCTGAATCACGAGAACGGAATTTGACCAGCATCAAGAAGATCGAAGCTATCCTCCGGCCTTCTGTCTTTATAGATGCAGCCAAAGTGGGATCTCGAGCACATCGTGCTCACATGTGGTGGACTAATTTGGTCCCCACCTCCATTCTTCGAGCTGCATACAACCACTTGGAACGGCCTAAGGACTTGTTGCTCCAGGACATCTTGGATCCACAAAGGACGCCACGACATGTGCGGTGGGATGATAAACCGCCTTATGCAGTGGTCAACAAAGCCAGCGAACCTCGAAGGGCGTGGCCTCCATTGTGAGCTTTCCCAAATCTTATGCATTTCGAGGGGATGGGCCCGGCACGGTCTTGGATACTAGTGGTGGAGAATATACAACTCAAGAACCCAATGCCGACGAACGGGAAAGAGCTATGGGCTTCCTTACTGGGACTACATCTCTCTCCGACCTGTCTATTTCTGAATCCCAAAGGCGAGTGCTATTGGATCAAGCCATGGATTTAAACTACCTCACATGGATGTTGGCTATAGCCACTGTGGAGCAACAACGCATGACGGCCGTGGCGACCATTGTTCCTTCTTATGACGATTTTCGAGCCATAATTCAGAGCTTACCTCAACCCGAGACGGGTGGCAAGGTAGCTGGGGGCGAACTACAACAACCTATACACCCTTGGCAAAATTGGAGCACATCAAAATTTAATAAAGAAGCCCATCACGGAGGTATGGTAGAATCTCATGAGACTTTGGAAGCATTGGCGGAACATTTGTTCTTTTCAAAGGAGGATGATTCGTTGGATTGGGAAGAATATATGTTCATACAGAAGAATTTAACAAGCATGGCGGGCATCGAGGGTGAAGGAGACCCTGGGTCCAGAGGAATTGCTTAGCAACCAAGGAAACCGCCACCCATCACGACAGATGTCAAGATACCACTCTCTGCAGAGAATTGGGAGCCAAATGTGGCTCTTGAAGGGAAGATGGAACGGCGGGAGGAGCAACAATTCTTGAAGGAATTTAAGAATTGTTTTGCTTTTGGATTCAAAGACTTGGGAGTCCTCAAGGGACAGGAGGTGAGAATTGACTTGCAGGACGACTCTTCCATATTTCGAAAGCCATATCGATATAGTGAGGCGGAGAGAGTATTGATTAAGAACCGCACTATAGAACTGTTGGATGCCGGTTTAGTAGAGCTTTTTGATGGGGAATATGCTGCAGCTACAGTAATGCCTTCGAAGAAAGACATATATGGCAAGTGGACAGAGAAGAGGATGTGCGGGGATTATCAGCCCCTAAACAAACAAACAAGATCTGACAAGTATGCGATGCCAACACCTGAAGAAATTTTTGAGTCAATCGGACACGCAAAAATGTTTAGTACACTTGACTTGAGATCAGATTATCATCAATTACCGATTCGGAAGGTTGACAAACAAAAGACCTCATTTTGGGGTATTGATGAATATGGAAAAGATAAGTTGTATCAGTGGAATTTCTTACCGTTTGGACTTAAGAATGCCCCTGCAGAGTTCCAGAGAGTGATGGATAAGGTACTTGCTGGATTGCCATTTGCCCAATGTCATATTGATGACATTATTGTCTTCAGTCAAAACAAAAGGGAACACCGGGACCATGTAACAAAGGTGTTAGAGAGATTGCGGGATCATGGGTTGAAGTTACACCCAAGCAAATGCTCATTCTTTTGCTCCCAAGTGGAATACTTGGACCATATGATTTATCCCGGCGGCTTAGGAGTGATCAAAAGTAAGGTTGAGGCACTAAATGGGATACCAAGACCAACGGATGTTAGTTGGTTGAGAGCTTTTCCAGGACTAGCAAATTATTATCGGAAGTTTGTAGCAGCCGTCAGTCAAATTGCAAAAGCCTTAACCATACTTACGAAATATGATCAAGAATGGGTATGGGGAGATGAGCAAGAAGCAGCATTCTTGGAACTTAACGCACGATTGGTTCGGCTCCTATTTTGCGAAGACCTATCCCGGGAAGAGCATACATGTTGCACACCGATTGGAGTTCATTGGGCATTGGTGTTGTCCTCACCCAAGTGGATGATGAGGGCAAGGAGTTTGTGGTAGCATATGCTAGCCGATCAAACAAAATTGCAGAGGCCCAATACAGCTCGTATGAAGGAGAATGTTTAGCGGCAGTATGGGCAATACCGCATTTTTAGTGTTATCTTCATGGCAACAAATTCTTGCTAGTCACGAATCATCAACCACTTAAATGGCTCATGGAGTCCGATAAACTTACGGGAAAACTTGCAAGGTGGGCCTTAATTCTCCAAAAATATGATTTTAAGGTGGTACACCGAGCTGGATTGGTTAATATGGATGCAGACGGTCTTAGCCGCAACCCATGTCCTAGCCAAAAGGACTCTAGTAGAGCAAGGTGGCATGTTGGGGAAGATGAAGAAGAAGTGCCAGGGTGGCATTCATCATTATGTTTGAGTTTGTTGGCGGCGAATGGAGAGTCCACGATCGGTTATTCTTCTGACAAGGAAGAAGAGGAGGAGTCTGGAGGCGCCAACGACATTTATAAGGATGGACTAGTGCTGGAGTACTTGAGAAGTAAGGAGTTGGCACACGGCACAACTCCAAAAGAGAGAGATAGGATTCTACAACGAGCCAAACTGTTCGAGTGGGAGGGGGCTCAACTACTCAGGAAACTATTAGATGGGAGGACACGTGTGGTTTCTAAACCACTAGAGCGCGAGAAACTTGTGTTCCATATTCATGAAGAACTTGGTTGTTTTGGTGTTAAAAGGACTTACAGTTTACTGCAAAGCCAATATTGGTGGGTTGGTATGCAGGCAGAGGTTCAACGCATTGTGTCTCGATGCAAGGTTTGCGACAGGGTTCGTGCATCATTTAATGCACCTACGCCTATTTTATAACCATTACCTATTATGGGTCTTGGTTACCGATGGAGTCTGGACTTTGCAGGACCACTACCGATCACTAAGAGACATAACAAGTATGTGCTAGTAACGATTGAACATTTTTCTAATTGGATTGAGTTGGTGGCACTACCTAATAAATACAGTGAAGGAGTAGCGTCTGTTTTCCTTGATCGAGTTCTAAGCCGATTTGGCGCACTAGCTGAAGTATTGACTGACCAAGGCCGAGAGTTTTTGGGAGAATTTCAAAGTTTGCTAGAAGAGACATATATCGATCATCGCACTACATCTCGTGATCATCCTGAGGCAGATGGGTTGGCAGAACGCATGGTACAGACTATCAAACAGGCTCTTTGGAAATATGGCCTGCAAAAAGGACATCATGGAGATTGGGATTTGCAGCTACCGTAGTTGGCTATGGGGTATCGTTTTAGCTTTGGCTACTTTTTCCCCTTATTTCCTCTTGTATGGACAAGAACTAGTATTGCCGACTTCTATTCGACGTGATACGCAACCGGTCGTCGATATGGACGATCCTGACATGTAGTTGAAGTGTGTAGTAGAAAGGCAACGTTATTTCAACGCATCATGCCCATGGCCTTTGACAACTTGGCTATCGCTCAACATTGTGATACTTTGCGATATGCCACTATTCGAGGAGGGGGCTACTGGCCACAACTACGGAGGTTTGCACCAAGCGATTACGTTTATTTGTAACAGACAGCACCAGCTACATTGGACGTGACGGAAGGCAGAATTATTTTACGAGTTAAGAAAGTGCTTTCAAGCGGCGTGTTGGAGTTGGAAGGTCGTGATGAACGAGTATGGAAAGACCATGCCAGGAATTGTGCTCCTTGCCATTTACCACACGTAGACGGCACTGTTGATCCTAGTTTGAGTCTAATTCCAGCCAGGCTGAAGTACATGCTATGTGGGACAGCACAAAGAGCTGCTACGATGATTTTATGTGATATATGTTCGACGGGTTGGCACATGAATTGTTTGACACCCCCGCTAGATCAAGTACCCACTGGGAAGTGGGTATGTCTGCGGTGTAAACGGAGGTCTGGAGGCAGTTAAATTGGTAGCGGCGTGACTTCAATTGACATCACAATGCTTTTTGATTACGTGGGTGTTCATTCAAGATGCACCATTATGAAGGGGGCTTCACCGATGGCGCAGGGGGCGATTAAAGGAGGCCTCATTGGCCTTAGCTTTACAGGATTTCTATGTGTATTTGCAATCGTCTTTGTTTTTCACTTTTGATGGTTGTGTGAATGTGTTAATTTATCACGAATGGGTTAGTTATGACAAGTATTCAACTGTTGTCACAATCCAATGTATAAGGATGGTAAATATATTTGTGGAACCCTGACCGCACGATGAGATCTGCACACGATGGAGTGGTGCACGACACATTAAAGGTGTTAAAACACATAGTGTAGGAAGTTTCAAAAAGGTAACAAAAATTCAGTTGTAATTTTAAATTGTTATTTACTATTACAATTCATTTCTGACACTAAAAAATTCGACAAATAGCTAATATGATTTAAGTAGATATTCTTACAGCTGAATACTTGACTTGTAATGAATGAATAAAAAGAATTGTTAATGGAGTAAATATGTGTTGTAAAGATATGAATTCCCATTTAGTTGGGATAATGTACCCTTTTCCTTTGTGATAATAGCCATTCATTTGTGATACACAATTGATAATATATTTTCAAGCAATCTTAGCCAATCACATTACATTTACTAACAAAAATGAAATTTCATTAACAATTACATTTTGAATATAGATTTCATAATCTCATTTACAATTCATATCATTTTTTATTAAATGATTGCACAAACATGTATAAAATATTGATGTCCAATTTAAAAAAATGAAATTCCGCATAAAATTCCAAATTTAAGACAAGAAAAACGTCAAAGAAATGTTAATACCTAAGAAATTTTGCAAAATTGACATTTGAAAATTGCAATTAAAATTTAGAAATTGACCGTCATGTTTTGACTAAATTTTTACTTTGGAATGTGATTAATAATGATATTGAACTTCTAAAATAAAATATCAATCTAAAATTAAATATCAAATTTATAAATTTGAATAGTTACTATTATTACATTGAATTTATTATAAGACAAATTTCCAACTTTTTTGGGGATTTTTGAAAAATAAAAAAGATGCATGAACTAAGTTTTTTTGTATGTATGTCTAATTGAGTTTTTTATATCTAATTGAAATTCATCACTACTATCATATAATTTATAATAAGATAAGGAAATAAAAATAAATGAAATTTTTTACCATAAGTGGAGTTTTGTAATTACATTGGTATTCATCATAAAATTAACTTCAAGCAATGATACAATTGATAAAATATTCCATGAAAATATCATATGGACTGATCAATATAGGGCCCAAGTAAATTTAGTTCCAAAAGCGTACCAAAATTGTAAATACTACTTTTGGGCCAAAATTTGAAAATAAGTATAACATTTCTATTTGTTCATATTAAACCACTATAAAATGTAATAATAGTTTGAGCAACTAGCATTTTAAGAACAATATGATAAAAAATATTTTTATTTTCTTTCCTTGTAAAATAAGTCAGTAGACTTTGAGTTTTTGCACTATAGAATTTTGTGGTATAATTCTTTCAATTGGAGAATTTTGATGAGGATCTCAAAATCAATAATAAAAAAATCAAGTTCATAATCTTTTTTAGGTAGAACTAAGTTTGAACTAAAACGAAGAAAATAAATCATTAATATTTAAGCATGGAATTAAAACATGTTAATAGTAACGTTAAAATGTTGTAGCAAGTAATTTAGACCTTGTGAATTTGTTTTAGTTTGAAAAAATATAAAAACCGCATTAAAAAACAAATCCAATGTGTAATTCTTTAAGTAAGAAGTTGTAATTGCCTATAAAACAAGACTCTAAATTTTATAATTATTATAGTATGTCAGTCATTCATATGAAATGAAGCAAAGCTTTCTATATATATTAAATTATATGTATAGAAGAGGTATTTGAAAAAACAAAATTAGGATTCTCATCTGAGTTTTATGATGACAAACATGAAGGTCAATATCGACGTACAAAAGGTTGAATGACTACTCACAGACACACATCCACAAAAAAAATAAAAATTGGAGCTTCAAAGACGTAGAACATGTAGTAAAGCTAAGGCCAAATAGGCATCTTTGGTACATTCATGAATGGTATTAGGAGCCAAAAACGCCCAAGCAAAGTTGCACTTGAATGGTCATTGAATCTCGTAAATATCTTGAATCTTGTAATAAAACTATTTAAATAGGTAAAATGTATGTATGTTAATATTGTGAACAATATTAGGATTTCCAAGTTCAAACATGCATTCCAAATTTGATACCAAATCCTTATCTATATGACATATTTTATATTATATCATCACTTCTAAAGGTCTTTAAACAGACCACGCACGGGTAGATCACTTAGTGCATTTTAAAAACGACGTGCGGCATAATATAAAGAGGATTAAATTCTTTTCAAATAAAAATTATAAAGGAATTCCAACTAATGAAGGGGCCATTAAATGAAGACAGTCCCATTATAACTAAAATAGATGGGCATAAAACGTGGGCCATTATTTTTTTGTAAAAACAATGTAGGGACTAAAGATAAGGATCCCAGAAGGTATATTTAGTATGTTGTGTAAATGGGTCTAGGATTGACAGGGATGGATGATAATTGCGAGTTTCGTCTGTCCAAAAATGGATGAAAAGGGCTTAGGAACTTTTGCTTCGCTTCCCTTTTTGTGTAAATTGCTGGTATTTGTATGTTGTATGTTGTGTTTGTGAACACACAGACCATGAACATCTTTTTGAACCCTTACCCCATGATATGGTGTACTTAGAGTTTTGTTTCTACGCGTCTAAACATTCTGGACTTAGGCTGAAATTGTAAATTCTCTTACGCTTTAATATGCTGTGTGTTTGGTTACTTGCATTGTACAGATAGCTATAGTATGTTTGTTGGCATCCTCTCCTTGTTTTCTTCATCACAATGTTTGTAATACAGTGGCTTTGCTCTGGTCTCCAAGGTTATCGTTGTCGTGCAATGGTATTACAGTTTGCACTCCTTGTTGTTTCCATTCTTTGCTTTAATACTTGCAAATTGGTTATATGTTTGAATTAGTTTATATTACTTAAAAGGAATATAGAGTAAAAAAAATTGCAATGATTTGGAAAATATAAGTAATGGAAGGGTGCAAAAAAATGAGCCTTTTTTGAAATCTAAATAATTATAGGGAGGCTTTAATTCAGCCCTTGAAGGTAAATAGCCTCCAAAAAATAAACCCCCAGCCGAAGGTGGTGCACAAAAATGCCTTAGAGTGATCTACCCGTGAGACCACGTAGATGAGACTTCATGGCTGGGTAAATGGATCCTATTGAGGATGTTATAATTGGGATTGTTCAAAAACTAACTTCCCGAGTTAAATATGACATACAAATATATATATATATATATATATATATATATATATATGTGTGTGTGTGTGTGTGTGTGTGTGTGTGTGTACTTTAAAAAATTGCAACACAATTTAGCACATAGTAATTTTCTAATAAGATATATTAAAAATTCCGATGGTCAATTAACATTTTGTAGCTCCTATTTGAGTGAATTTATCCATAATGCCTTTCATGAATTGCAAAAGCAAATGATACCTATGACTACTTCATATAGTTTCTTCTATATGCCAGAAGGCTTCATTCCAACCTTTCCACCCTCTTACTTTCTATAATTTCTTTCACCTATTTGTTGCACTTCTCTTAGACCAAGTTGCCATATCAATACTTAAACCACATATGAAGACAACGCATCATACAAAGTGAATTGAGAGGGGTTTGTAAATCCTAAGTACATCCAAACAATGAATTCCTAACCAATCAAAAGTAATCAGACAATTAGGGTGATGTTGTGGTAATAGAGTTTTTTCAAATGGGCTGATAAGATGCACACAAATCCTCTCTCCCAAACCTCAATACAAATGAGATTTCCATGACAGAGGGGATAGAGACATGCCCTATTTCTATTATTCTCTTTTTAAATAATGGAGGAAGGATTAGACATATATCTGTCACGGACATAGAACCTTGTTCGTTGAGATGGGTATTGCAAAGACTAGGCCTTGAAACCAGAGATAGAATTATTGTGTCCAAAACTAGTTCGTGATGGGTATTATCACACTGATAATTATTGTGCCCAAACCTAGTTCGTGATGGGTATTGTTATGGACATAGAACCTTCTAGACACTTCTAGAACCTCTATTGGTCTCTAGAACTTTTTAGGATATTCAGGATACTTCCTAGGGGCTTTCATAGTCTCTAGGAAGCCTCATCAGAAGCTTCCAACTAATATTTAACAAATTATCGACAAATTCATAGTCCATAAATAAGTCGGCCCTCAGCCGACAAATGCCAAATATGCAAAGGATGCAAAAAATCGGACCAGGAATATAGAAATTGGTTGAATTCTTTTTTTGTTTTTTGATTTGAGTATTAAAATCAGTGAACAAATACAAGTTGCTCAAATGCAGCAGAAGACAGTAGGCCTGCAGCCGATACCTATAGCCTAACAAATAGAGCAAGAGAGAGTCGGCCCGCAGCCGATACCTCTAGTCTAGCATAAAGAATAGGAAGGAATCATGTACTTTAGGGCATGTGCAACTTCGTAGTGTATCTGTCCAAGTCTATGAGAATGCTTCATATAATCACTGACAGACTCAAACTGATGTAAGGGATAAATGAAGGGAATAATATCTGTTGCAACATTAGGAATAGTCCTGCTTGATGCGGTGAAGTCTCCCTGAAATGGCCAAGGCATGTAGCACGCAGAATCAGGAGTCCTACGTAGAGAGAGAGGGCTAACATCAACGAGGAGGACTTGGTCAGGCTTGCATACATCCCTCGAATGGCGCTTATAATAAAGAGTGTCGAGAACCTTGTAACACCAGGGATAATGTTCAGGACATTCAAAATATACTCTACCGAAAACAAAGGATAGCCTATCTAGAACGCCCTCCGGGAGGATAAAATTTAGCAAGAGCTTCAAGTCTCGGATTGGCATCTTAGACCATAGGCCAACATGGAATCGCTCCAACAACATTGTAAACAACTTCCTAACACCTGGCCTCTTGACAACATTTCCATGAGTATTCCAACGATCCGGCATAACATTAGGATTGATGTAGCAAAGCAAACCCGAAACACAGAGAACAATACTATTCTTGACGGCATGAGGTTGAGCAAAATCAGAGTCCATGAGGCAATCTCCCTGAAAAAAAAACAGACAAATAACTCATAAATGTGGCGGTTAGAGAAACAGCAAAAGCGGACGACAGTGCCAGAGAACGTAAGTACGGAACATATCAGCCGGCATCCGACAACATGATAGAAGCTAGAATATAGAGAACATATCGGCTGGCAGCTGACAACAATATGAACATGAGAAATCCAATTGAACAACACAGATTGAGAGAGTGAGAAAGATACAAAAATAAAAAAAGACAAAGAATTATGTGAAAACGGGCTGAAACACTCATAATATTGAACAAAAGAAGAACCATCGTAATAATAATTCAAACAGTCATTCTTCTACAAAAATGATACAGTATTAACCAAATAAACGTCCTCAAAATGTACATTTACATGATAACGACGTCCTCACAACTACACAGTCTACTACTGAGTGTCCAGCTACAAAAATAGATCCTCAACATTTACAATTAGTCGGCATTAAGTGGGTCCTCAAAAGTGCATTCTCTACCAAAATGTACACCTATGCTAAAGATATATAACCTAGGTGACTAGAAAAGCTAAAGAAAAGTCTATCGGCCGACAGCCGACAAGTAGAGCCTCATCAACTTCGAGGCTGCTAGGTGCCGAAACTTGAAAATCTCCAACGCAAAAAAAGTGGCTGGAGACAAGTCAATATATTTGGCTAGCTCCGTCAGCTGTGGGTACCAGGCATCATCTAGAAAAATGTGACGTTGCCCATAAGCTTGGTGGGATTGGAAGAACTCTGGAATAGATTGTCCAGAGCAATAAAGCTTATACAAAAGGGGCTGCAGAGTTTGCATTAAGAAAGGTTTCTGACCCTTCCTCAGCTTTGCCTCCGAGTACATTGTGCAGGTGGGTGGGTGAAAAAAATTAAAGGGATTGTTCACGGCGTTCTTGTATGGGGAGTCATCAATGAGGAGGGTGTTCTCTATAGTGGATCCACACTGTCGGGTAGAGAGGAGCGCGCTCTGAGAATTCACGGGGAATCTGGCTGTGACACGATGATCAGATTGCTTGGGAGATTGGTTGTGTCTTGAATTCTTGTACTCTTCAAATCTTATCTCAGTAGCCTATTCTGCAATGGCTCTAATCAGGTGTAGGGGTAAGGGTGGGGTAATAAGAAACCACGGGCCTCGGACGGGTAAAACGGGACGGCCAGACTACGAGCTGAAACCGTCCGAAATATGGCTTCTAAATCTCAAACCCACGGTGACCAACAAACGTGCCTCACTGGTGGGAACAACCTAAATACGATCGTGTGGGTGATCAATCCCACTTTGCCCCAACAAATTTTACAAAACAAAATTGCAAACAACTAGCCTCCAAAACCGGCTGGGAATAACAGTAAAAGACAACGAGCCTCCAAAACCGGCTAAGAACAACAGTAATAAACAACGAGCCACAAGCCACAACACACAAATCTTCACGTCTTGTCTTGAAGTATTCAAATCTTCTTACTTTCAAGTCTCAAAGTGTTCAAAAACACAAAGAAACCCTCAAGGCAATCTTCTATTGTGGCTGCGACCTTCAAATTGATGCTATAGATGGCTCGAGTCTCTAAAAGCTAAGTGTAATAGCTTTTCGAAAAGCTAAAACAACAATCTAAAATTCCTCTAAAATTCACTTGAATCTAAGTTACTGTCCAAAAGTTATAAGAGAACAAAGTGGAAGCTTTAATTTTTCTTTGACAACCAACCTCCGCCTCTTTATATCTTCATAACTTTTGATCTAAAGCACTTACATACAAGTGTAATAGCATTTTGAAAAGCTAATACAAACTCCTAAAATATGTATAATTTTTGAAGAAACCCTAAACTCTGTCAAAGTTTTGGTCTCTTTGTTTATAGAAAGAATCGACCTCTCAACTTCAACACACAACAACTCCTTCAATAAAACTCCAAATAGATTGAGTGATAGCAATTTGAAGAGTTAATCTTATAATTTATCATTCTTATAAATTTCAAAAGAAATTACCACGATGACCAAAAGTTATGGTCCTCGAAGTCTTAGCTTGCTTCTTTCCAAAGGCAGTCAACCTCCAGGCCTTCACACCTTCATAACTTTCTCCTCGGAACTCCAAATCATAAAAGTAATAACGTTTTGAAAAGCTATTACAATGATACAAACACTTACAAAATTTTAAAGCAAGTTGATAGATACGACAAAAGTTGTAGCTCGTCAAAACCTCTGCCCTCTCAATGGACGGCCAAGGGTTTCCACAAACTTCCAACCTTCACAACTTTTGGAATACAACTCCAAATTCAATTTATAAGATCAATTCGGAAAGGTCTCATTGCAGGGAACAATCTCTCAAAGTTTCAATTTAAACAAAGTCTTGCTCAATGAGCTACATCAAGTCGAAAGTCTGTCTCAAAACTCTCTCTATTTTCACACATAAAAAACTCCCGACAATCTTCAAAACCCCAAGACCTCACTAAATCTCATCCAATCAAAGGTGGCGGTGGGGCACATATGCCTTTGCTCCTCTTTGAAGCTTCAAACAAGGTACTTATTCCCCCCCTTCCCATTCACACCTTTCAAACCACCTAATGCCTTGATGATTTAATTAAAACGAAAGACAAACTATATGTACTATTTTCATTCCGCTACTCCATTCATTGAAAATATAAAGCTTACAGCATATATGTACACGATGGAAGCATTTCCATCACGACAACGCCTCACCAACTCATGACGTTGCTGAAACAGGTTCTCTAAAGACTTCAAAAAATATGGCTAAGCTGGTGCGTCCTTGTCTCTATAAGCACTCACCTTGCAAGTTCTCTGCTTAAACTGCAAGCAGTTTTCTGGAAGGCGAGGGACTATACCCCGGATGAAATCGATCCGAGGAGCAAGGTTAACATGACACAAGACCAGAAACAAATCTCCATCCCGGCGTCTAGAACCCAACCCTAGAACTTTTCTAGACCCGGTCTAGCCTTGGACTCAGCCTTCTTCATTCCCTTGTCATGAGCTAGTATTTTAGAGTTGGAGAAGTGAATGAGAGTTCCATTGACGTCGAAGAGTAGAAAATATTTCAAAGGGGCTACCTGTGGTATTAAGGTGGTCAGAACTGGCACTAACGCCTGGGTATGAGCAGTATCACCCTCGCCATCAATATCGTCCTCTCCGGAGTGTGCAGACCGCCCATTGTCACGGTCCGGTGATTCGTACTCAGAAAACTTTGCAAGAGGATGAAACATTCATACGATGAGCGACAAAATAGCAGACAAGCACTCCAGACTCCATAGAAAATGAATGAGGCAAATGTGAAGTGAATAACTGACGATTATAATACCTGTCGGCTGGCAGCCGATACAAAGCCAAGTAAAGGCAGTGAGCAAAATGCTCAAAATCTTGGAGACACTAGATTGTAGGAAATCCTGATATTTTGTATTGGCTGGCAGCCAACATCAAAGACCTGTCGGCTGGCAGCCGATACGAAGCAAAATAAATCTAGTGAGCATAGTGCTCAAAATTGTTTAGGCTATAGACACTAAGGAATCGTGCATATATAAGCGCGGACGGTTCTAAATGAGGACTAAGACGATGCGAATCTACAATGCTAGTGCAGAATCTTGGGCACTCTATATATAATAGACTAAAACACTACTCCGTCGTCTGGGACAAACCTCCAATTGGCCGCGGTCGCTTTGGAGAAGACTGTGTCGAGGGCGGCGATGATAGAGGCTCATTTGGCTTGTCAGGATTTGCCGCGTATTCAGGGAAGTCCGTCTCCATGATCTCCTGCAAGTGCAACCGCTTCTTGGATGTAGCCTTCTGAGAATCGGCGGACAATCGGGATTTTCTTCCACCCCTCTCGGGTAAAGAAGCCGAGGATGTGGACTGGCGGCCGATTTGGAGAGGACCGGATTGCTGAAAGGACTTCCTAGCATCCCCGGCTCGTGTATCACGAACATCGGCGCTTTGCGATCCAAGCACGATATCCGTCAAGCGCTTCGTGGTAACCTCGGACGAAGGAAGATCACGCAAATTCACTTGAATTGAGTGCACCGTGTCGGCCAGCAGCCAGTACAGGTGGTCCAGCAGCTTCAGCTAGAGGAATCTCCGGAGCTTCGGTATCAGAAGCCGTTGGCCCAGCATCTTCTTCCGTTTTGATGACATCGTCATCGTTTGACTCGCTAGTGAGAGCAGCGAGGACCCTGTCCAAGTTCATCCCCTTCACTCGGTGCTGTGTCTTCGATATATCATCTTTGGAACGCACGAATTCAAGAACAGACCTGCCATTCCTCTGTACATAGAGGGGAAATCGATTAGCTGTGTATCGGCCGGAGGCTGATATAAGAGAATGAAAGAAGTAAGAAAATGAAGCAGTAAATGATGATAAAGTGGGTAGCGTACCAGGCCTATCTCAGTAACGTTACCGCCCCTCCTGATGTTGATGACAGTGGGGGATGACGAATGCAGAGAGGGCTTGAGCAGCCTCTCTAGGGTCTCATGGTTGACGCCGCAATCTCCGCTATTCCAGTCATGAGCTCCCTCTGGACACGCCTCGAACCAATCGACGGGCTTCTGGATTCTAGTGAATTTCTTGAAGACTTCGAAGCTGCCCACTATCGTCTTGTAATATCACAACAACAATGTGACAAGCGGATGAGAGTCCATATCCGACTTTTTGAACCCAGTGCGTTTTGAGGGCTGATAGTACACAGTATGCACCAACCACGAAGAAGTCTCCGATCCTGTCACATATGAGAGGATATTGCGCTGCCTCGAGTTGCCGATGAAGAGCGCTGGGACAGGAATCACGGGGCGCTCCGGGCGCGTAGGCAAGTTGCCCTCATTGTTGTCAATGAAGACTTATTCGTCGGGATTAAACCGCGCGCTTCGCAATATTCACGGTATCAGCTCTGGCGACGGTTCTAGGGTCTCTTGAGGATGAGTATGCAAATAGCACAATCAACTTGGGGCAGTCGGTGATGGGCACAATGGATGCTTCACCCGCATCCAGTGCAAGAAGTACGTGTCTGATGGAATCCGCGAACAGGCAGTCATACCGCTGCCTCTTACCAGTGGGTGCCATGACTGGAACTGAGACCTTCATGTGGGCCTGCAAAAGTTGATTAAAAATTGGTGGCGCAATACCATTCTTGGACTTGCCTGTCGTGGGATTCATAGGATTTGCGCGTCCTTTCAACCACTCATGCCCGTATGTGTACTTCTTCAAGTCAGTCCAAACATTCCTGACCATGTCATCAGTGAAATTCTTTTCCTCCGCCAAATTGTCCCAATTGCTGTCGGGCTAGAGAGTCCAGCGCGCGTCCTTGCACGACAGCGGGTATTGCTTAAGCTTCCACATAAGCTGGTTCTTAATCACCCGGTCGAGCTTCGTGTCACGGCACCATACAGCCAACGTGAGCCTGTCACGGATCTTGCTGTTGCTCTTTATGCAGACCCGTTTCCCAATAATTTCCTTTCTGCAGTCGATGAGATCAGAGTCAAGCAAACCCAAGGTTTGGACGACGTCGGTCTTTATAATGTCCGTCAGCGGCACACGACTAATTAATTATGGCTCTTTATCGTCATCTCCGATTAGCTCTCCTGCCTCCCATGCATCGAAAACTTCTAGCGAGCACTTCGAAGTCTCATCCTTAGAAAACAAGAGGGGAAGCTTGCTTGTTACCTTCTCCCCAACAAAATATGCCATCACCTGGGCCTTTGCAGCCTGCAGAATAGACATGGAGATGTGTTAGGATATATATCCAAGATGCGCATATATCGGCTGGCAGCCGATACATCATTCGAAGAAGCATAGGAAAGCTGATATGATAACCTATCGGCTGGCAGCTGACAAGCAATAAGCATGATGAATAACTTGAAATGCTGCAGAAGGCTTGCCACCACCTCGGTGTGGCTCAAGCGTCCATTTATGATCCAAGCGGCCCTACCAAGCTCGTCGCAAGAGCGGAATGTCTCCTTCGCTACCTTCTCCGCGATGTTCAAATTTAGAGCATTAGAGACTCTCACGCACACCTTGGTATCACGAGTAAAGACCGGGATCACTTCGATCTCGAGCAGCTCGTTGCGTGCTTTAGAATTAGCCGGAAACTGCTCTGCAAGCTTACAACATGCGTTAACAGTGTGCTGTCCACTGATTATGTACCAGTGGGTATCCAGATGCTTCCACCACTCAATCTTGGATCCATTGGGCATCGTTGTTAGGGCATTCTCTGCGGGCATCGAGTCCATGACAAGATCTAGATCTTTGCTCCTGTGTCCTCTTTCTGTGGCATGCGCTTCACCGAAAGAGCATGGATCTCAGGCTTCTTCCTGATTACTCCATAGCCCTTGTAAATGGTCTCTACCTACCATCATGCGAAGAACATGGTCAGCTGAGTCGTATAGAAAGATGTCAGCCGGGAGCCGATACCATCAAACAATTCATATAAAAGGACACAGACTAATAATTTACCTAGCCCAAGCGCACGGTGGCAATTTTCCTGTACTTCAGCTCCTCTGGCGCAATGTGGAGCTTCTCCGACGGAATCACCCCCGGAAGCCTCCGTTTCTTGTAGGGAAACGCATGCCCAAGTCCCTCCTCCAACGCCTTGTAGATCGCGTTGACCTCTTCGTCCTTCGTCTTTGTCGACAAGCGGTTTCCACGCGATAAGGCATCATCTAGTGAGAGCTTTAGCTCCTTCCCGAGAGCGGCCTTGCCTTCCCCTTCTGTTTTGGCTTGCTGCCCTCACTGGTTTCTTGAACTGGCTCCTGATCTCCCTCTTCTCCCGTCCCAGGAGCACCTCTCTTCTTCCGCGGGGTGGCCTTCTTCTTGCCTTTTCTCCTTCATCTGTGCCGCAGCCTGCTGTGCCTCAATTTCGGCTTCAACCTCTTTGTTAGCGGTGATTCGAGCAGCAAATTCCTACAAATTCATGAAGTCATCGAGAGTTTCAGGGGATTCGGCCTCAAATGTCATACCCTGCTCTTTCGATGCCTTGCCGCAAGCACTCTTTGTGCACTTCGACCAGGGAAAGGATACTGCAATGTTGTCGGGCTGACCGTCGGGTACACCAATGGGCATCAAGCTGATCAGCAGATCTACGTTCGCCGCCTCCAGCCCCTCCTCCACCGCAATCACGCAACCATGCCCACTCATCACGTATCCGTTCAGGACGTATGTGCACACAATTTCAATTCGTTTGGTCTTGTGCACCTTCAAGCAAACACCCCACTGTTCAATTGCTTTGTTTCCTTTCCACACTCCGCGCGGAACAAAGTCGTTAAGTTTCACATTCGTCCAGGCTAGAGGAGTCCCTAGCAGCTTAGTCAGGAGACCCGGCTATTTGCAAGGTCAAAACAATTATAAGTCTCTATTGGGTGCTAGCCGATACCAATTATCAATTGAACTACAACACGCCGACAATATTGATAGTCCTTGCTCTATCGGCTGCCGGCCGACACACAGCCTCTATTAGAAGACACATCATCTTGATAGAGATGCATACTCTATCGGCTGCCGGCCGACATATAATTACTACACGCTGCTTGCAAAAACACAAAGACTATCGGCTGCCGGCCGATACCAAACGACTATGGGCAGCCCAAGTTGATCCCGGTATACAAACTTATATCGGCTACCGGCCGATACATCAAGATAATCCTACTTCTTTATGAGACCACCCAAGAGCTCAAAGATAAGAGATGAGACTAAAACACGCTCTAGTATGTTTTGGTCCAGTACGTTGTGTGCTTGGTTACGATTGTATTGGCCGGCAGCCAATAGGAAACACTCTATCAGCTGCCAGCCGATACAATCAAGCACTCCTAATCCACAAACAGGAATTTACAAAATGTTGTGTATCGGCCGGCAGCCGACATCCGCTACAACTATCGGCTGCCAACCGATACACCAATCAGATGAGTAAATAATAAGAGATTTGCGTACCTGGGGGCCGCGGCCACCTGATCCTGCGCTGAATGTATCGGCTGCTGATGGTCCCTATGTCGGCTGCTGCACTTCCAATATCAGCTGCTGCACTCCACGTATTGGCGGCTGTATCAAAAGTGTCGACAACTGCCTAAAGTGTATTGGCTGGTGCAGAAACGAAGTTAATCAGCTGACGAACAGAGCGCGAGTATCGGCCGCCAGCAGGTAAGAGAGGAGGGAGGGAAGGTGAGGGAGCGTGAGGGCAGAGGGAGGTGAGAGAGAGGTGAGAGGGAGGAGAGAGGCGAGAGTGAAAGTGAGGGAGTGAAATGAAAAAAAAATGAGAGGGGGAGGGAGAGTAACTCCCCACCAGCGCTCCTCCAAGAAATGATGGCGCGGGCCCACTACGTCACATCGTAGGCCACCCAAGTGTCAAATCAATCATCCCATCAGTCCTATCGGACGCCCACCTACACAATTTCATCCACCATACTCACTAGGTAGCAATCATCATTAACGAACTATTCCATCCCAAGAACTTTATCGAAGATCAAACTCATTCCAAGAACTTCCAAGGAATTTGAAATTTTCTTGATTTGAGCGCCAATCGCGCATTGGAATTCCCCTGGGATATCCATACTGCTTCCATTTTCCTCATTTCAGTTTAGGATTGTTGCGCCAGCTGCGGACTTCTGTGATTTGGATCTCTCTCTCTCTGTGATATATTTTTGTGGCAATTTAGATTCTCATGCGTAGACTGAGCTTACAACTGTGATTGTAGAATGTAAAATTATGAAGTTACTCTAATTATAGCATATGCAATGAGCTTGCAAGGTTCCTCGTTTTGTTTTCTGAGACGTATCAGAGCATTCTGAGCAATCATCTGGTGTAGAAATTGTCATTCCCGCTATACATGTTGACGCCAGCCGATACCGTCTAGCTCTCCAGCCAATATCCTCACTCTAAACCGGTGGTCACCTAATCTTTGTCGGCCGCCGGCCGATACTAAGTTCGCCACATATAGCGTGAGGGTCGACTGGAGTCTGATTCAAAATTTCTAGGGTTTAGTGCCACCTTTTCCGCGCTAGATGATCGTTGTGTTCGCTAAGTTGTAGTGTCCACCCCTATCGGCCGGCAGCTGATACAATCAGAAAGAGGTCACTACCTTTGACGTTGGATACTGAACCAATCAACGCATTTACGAAGAACGGTAGCTCTCGGCCAGGGAAAGTGGGTAAGGGAGTGGTCGTGACGTTAACCCACTTTGGATTCAACTGTGCCGGACGTGCAGTTATCAATCGCATTGTCTCTCGCGACCCGTATCTCCTTGATGTCCGGGTTCTAGAAGTTTGTGACAATATTGAGATGATCATACCTTACCCAACGGGTGACCTTAAGTATCTCAGTCAATGTACTGAGAGAAATATCGTGTGGGAGGAGCGATATGTGTATCCATATTTTTATGAGATTGATACTGCCCCCAAGCCTGTCGCCTCGCAGCCGACACCGGACGCTACTGAGGAGAAGCCCATCGACCAGTTCCTTAATCTCACGGTGAACATGGAGGTAGCTCTTTTGCACAGTGACGGATGTGACCATCATTGTGCGAGAGTAGGAGTCATTGTAGAGTGTTCTTAAAAGGGAACGTGAGAGGGATTCCGTGTTCCTCATAGCTTTTTCGTCATCGTTCGACTCATGACGATGAAGAAGGATTTCTTAGGCTTGGCGGCATACTACAAGAATTCAGATCTTACTTCCCTTCGAGATTGCCTCGGATATAGAATCATGTGGAGCGGATACAAGGGCCGCTGGATCCATCCACTGCAAAGGAACATCCTATCGCCTCGCAGCCAACACTGCCTACATTGAAGAGAGTGAAGTTGAAGGCAGACGACAGTAAAGTGAACACTGAATCACCAACGATCGAAGGCTGTTGTAGCACTGGGAATGCACAGTCTGGAATCGGTCTCACGGAGTCCAAGCGCAGCGATGATGGTGGCTCGCAGACGGATACAAGAGTAGGTACCGGCACTGAACTGCATGGTAATGCTACCAACTTCGACAATGTTCATTCAACCCCGCTCCACCACAGCGTCGGTCCGAGAAATGGTTCTTAAAGTGATAGCATAGGAGACGTAACTACTCCAGGCGCCTCCTTTTCAGCTGACAGCCAGGAAGTGGGTCCAGATATAGGTCTGCCATATCCAGATCCTCCCCTCTGGAGAAATAAGTATTGCGAGCTTCTAAACGAGTATTTCTCCTTGTTTGGAAGGGCAATGATTCAAGTCTGTCTTCTAGATGAGGAGTGAGATGAGAATGTTCTTGGTGATACAGATGTTGGTGTAATGTTCGTGTCCAAGCACAAATCGCTGCAAATGACGACAATGCGTTGGCCGTTATCTCGCACTAGACTGGAGGGTGGTCGACTTCTATGTGATATTGTAACGCTCAGCTCTGAGGCTGCTCAGATGGACATTACGGACTGTGCGGGCCTGCAAGGTATTCCTCAAAATCCCTACAAGTCTGTTCGTCGAGAAATCTTATCCAGAGATCAGCCCCATATATCCAAGTTGAAATTCAAGACTTCGGAGGATGAATTCAGAAGGTTAGTTCTCAAAGGTGTTGCAAGTAAAAGTGCTGTCAGACGTTTCCATGGGAGTCTACGAGGATACTCCGTCGCAGGTTCTACTCCTGCTCATTTGAGATCAGAAGAGAGACAGCGTATGCTGTCCGAAGACAGCTTCATGTTCATGCTCCCGAGGGTAGGAAATTCATTACCCATGAAGCTGTTGACGTCTGCGAGAACGCATGGTACATTATTCACGGAGTCTCAAGATGTGCATACCACGTCAATAAGGCTGCAAGTGTGGGAGGATGCGTCAGCGGGTCTCATGGAAATTCATGATCACTTCGTCCTCGTCCCCACACTATTCAGGCCCGAGCTACCCTGCAGAAAATCATTGACGAAAAAGCTCACCTGATGCCTAACGAGTTCAGGCTTGTTGGAAATAAGCGTGCGGATAATCTAAAGGTGGTCCCCTCCGCAATGAATAGGGACCATATGCGTGAGCAAGTGAACCATGTACGTCTCTGCCCTCTTATCTCCCTGCACATTGTCATGTTGTTCGTGTTCATCTGTCGGCTGCCAACCGACACAACTATCCCAAGCTGAGTCTTCGCTGGGTCTGTGCATTTGGCCAATATCCTTGGGCATGCGCGACATCTTTGCAGTATGTGTTTGTGCCTTTAAACAATGGGTGTGT
Source organism: Pohlia nutans (assembly GCA_022496805.1). NCBI lineage: Eukaryota > Viridiplantae > Streptophyta > Bryopsida > Bryales > Mniaceae > Pohlia > Pohlia nutans. The sequence continues at coordinate 1,161,138 of CM040106.1, read as the reverse complement.
CGGCCGGCAGCCGATACATTTTGCAATCTCCTGCAAATTGATTGGATATCAATTCTTGTCGGCTGGCAGCCGATAGACTTCTCTCGCCTTCATTCTAACACTCTCTCTTGCATCCGGCTATGAGGTCAATGAGAAGTGTAATCAGAGACCTGTCTCGCAATCAACTATGAGTTTGCCTCGAAAGAACCATTTCAGAAATGTCAAGGTGAAGGTTGTTGGGAATAACTTCTCGAACTACACTGAGTGTGACTTCCTTGTTGAGTGCATTGCAAAATATCCGAGAGGTTGTGATGAGTGGCATGCATTTGACGATGACAGAGAGCGCCATCTTAATTATCAACGAGCTTGCCGAAACATTTATGCTGGTTGGAGTGCTTTGTCCCTACAAAATCCGTCAGAGTTTCTATGTATTATCCATGATAAGATGGATACGACTAAGACAGCCATTCCAAGAATGCAGAGAATCACAAAGGCCACGGCGGGTCTTGGACTGATTCCTATTTCTTGTACCGGGATGTTGACTCATGGCCACGGTGATCGTACGTATGCGCACTATTCTACAACACTGTGGCCTGGCGATTCCAATTTTACGATTTCGTCTTTGTGTCGTGTCTTGCGAGCGCTAGAGAGGCCACTAGTTTGTGAATCCCGGGAGTTGTTTCCCACGCCACTACAAAACAGCTTCTTTCAGGCTCTCTTACATGGCAAGTCCAGGTGCTTATCCTCTATTCCGCCCCCTACTGGGATATGTACGAATTCTCCTCTCCCTGGACGCCCGACGGTGCCTCTTCCTAAGAAGCTCTTCTTGCAACTAAATAACTCCGCCAAGGACAACAAGAACAGATTTGTAATGGCCTTCTGCTCTTTGCTAATTGCAAGACGCATATTCAAAGAAGTCACTGTTGGATTCTTGATTTTTGGTCATACTCATGAGGACATTGATGCACACTTCAGTTACTTGTCCAATCTTATCAAGAGGAAGAACACCTAAGTTGTAGCAGATCTCATGAAGGCTTTCATAGACTGGCAAAAGACAGTGGCCTTCATTCCCAAGTTTGTTCAAGAGGTAGCAGATTTCAAATCATACGTTCAGCACTTCCACCACGACGGTGTCAACAAAATCGTTGGATTGGGTGATATGCATCTCGAGGAGGACGGAGATGATAGAGGTTGGCCAGTGATGAGATACAAGAAACAATCAACAGATTCATCTTAGCTCCCGCCGGGGCCTGCAGTCAAGATATGGACGGCCGATTGCCACGGTAGACCTTGTTTTCCAAGTGGTGATCCACACCTTGTTCCATTTAAACCATTGTGGGGAGTTATTGAGGTTAATCCAAGGAAATTGAATTCCGAGAAGGAGCATGCTCGAGCTAGTGAATGCACAGAGAAGCAGGGTTTATCAAGAATGGAATCTCCAAGTATATTGAATTTTGGAAAGCTGGTATGGCCTGTAACAGAAGATACTCTGAGGAGATGGCCGGATGTGTTGCTTACTAGGAGCGAATCTACGCGGAGATCAATTCTCCGTTGCCCACAGCGCCTGCAGCACTTGTGGAGGGATTTTGGCCGATATCAGATTGGACTCGTGATCATGCTCGTGCAACCACGTACTCCGGATCTAGTCCATCTAATCCTGAGGACACTACGCCCGAGGACAATGTTGACCCTTTTCCATATGGTGGTCCGGCATAGGGGAGACCAAGGTTGACATTCAATCCATACGAAACTGTGCTGCTTGGAGACATTCTTCTTTGTCGACCAAGCGATGACCATTACCTTCCTGCTTAGCTTGGACGAGTGCTAGAGTGTGTTGACCTTACCCCAAGCCCCAGCTACAGTAACTTTAAGGTAGAATGGTGGATTCCTTTGAGATCAAAGAAAGAGGGGAAGTCGGTTATCGCTAGGGAGTGTTGGACACGCCGTTGGCAGAAAGAGCAATGTCTCCCTCAAGTTGTGAACGCTAGCATTGTCTTGTTCTCACATAGAATGCCCCCGCATGCCAAGAAAGGACCACCTGCTACCCTTATGCAGTCACCAAAGTAGTTACTGATGACTGAATTCTATACGATAGTCATATCTAGTCATATGCCCATAGTCATATTTCGTATGCTCTCCTAGTAGTGATAATTCCTGAGGCGTCCTTAGCAGCTACATTGGCAAATCTTCAGGCCGCTGGTGCTATAACGAAACAGGCTATTGAAGATGAAGCGGACGACTAGGTGTCGCCTATTGGCCGACGGCCGATACGCTAGTACTGGATGTATCCCTACTTATACTATTTGACTACCTATCGGCTCCCGGCCGACACGGTACTCAAGTGAATTCTCGTTGGCCGATTTTACCGTCCCCTGCGCCTATTGCGTTCTGGAATACGCCTAACATATCGATCCAACGGGGCTTGCAGCCATGGTGTGCTCGCCCTTGGTGGAGTGCACTCTTCAATGGATTTATGTGGTGGACTCTATATCGGATGTAGGCCGATACTCCTCTTAGCTATGTAAGGCATTGCCTTGGAGTAGATTTTCTCTCATGTTATTGTCTACAACCAAATTGGCTGAAGATTTGTACAAGACAATGTTTACTTTGGCTGGAGACAATGTAGAAGGTGTCTGATCTTTCTGATGTTGTTCTCGTTAGTATTTTCATGTTCTCTCACAGGGTGCCTTTGCATGCAAGGAAGGGGCCTCCAACTACTTCTGTTATCCCAGTTGCCTCCGTTGCAGCGGCTCTGGCTAACTTCGAGACTGCATGCGTCGTAATGGATTGAGACGATGACAATGATGCACAGGAACAAACTACCAAGTGTCGGCCGCCGGCCGATACCTCTTGCCTCGTTCTGTTCTTTGTCATTCCACTGCTCCTAGCAACCTTAAAATGGTAACCTACCTCTGTCGTCCGATTGCCTTGCTACTCACTGAGGTTTTTCTAATCTGCATTTCAATTGAATTTTTTGACGTTTGTATTATGTGAATGTTGTCTTGTATTATCTCTGTGGTTGAATATCATCAAAGCCATTAAGATTATTTGTTAATGAAGTATAATAGACGTTATTTAAACAATCACAAGAAATGCATTATTCGATTATATTTTATGTTGCACTAATTTTTTATCACCTGTAAGTGAGAAGTTCTAAACTTGGATAGAGGTTGCGAACATTTTGACCTTACAATCTGTCTGAATGTCAATTCATTTGACAGTATGTAAGAATAATTTACTCTTAATAGTTTAAATGAAACTCATGTCCAATGGATATTCAATTATCTTAGTTCCCTCATATCCTAAATATTATACATACAATTGTATTCGATGAACTTTAGGATTTAATATGTCATTCCAAAATGCATAATTGGATTTGGTATTGAATAAAATAGTGGCCCATTATTATCCATCAATATTAACCTTGTCTTTTAGCCTGTCTTAACAAAATCAAAGATAGATTATTTCTTTTATTATTTTTTGTCAATTATGGAAGTCTAGTGCTGAGATTTCATATGTAGAATTGTCTATGATGAATTTTAGGAATTAGATCTGGAATTGAATATAATCAGAGACAATTATTAACCTTCATTGTCAATGCATGCAATTGAGAGGGCTAGGTACATAGCCTACTGTAGGGTAATCTACGTACTTTGTGTAGAATGGCGGCTCATATGAGAGTGCAATTCATTTGAAGTGTGAGCTCCCCTCTTCCAACATTTTAATATTGGAAGTGTGAGCTTTTTCTCCTTCACTATTCACTGCTCATTCACCTCCCTTCAGTTGTTTTTCTTCTTCATCACCTGCCCTCCTCCATTTCTTTAAAACTTATGCCAAGCCTGCACCATGGATTCTAGACTCCCTCCCCATGCGAATCCACCTCTTCCTCCTCATCCTCATAGTCTGGGCACATTGACTGGGTACTTGTGGTTTGTCTACAATTCTAATGCAGCTTGTATCCACAGAACTCTTCCTCCTCATCCACTATTGCAAGGGCTTGTTAGTGGCAATGACTGGTATTGGAACTACAGCTGTAGCCTAGAGATGTCACGGCTAGAGGCTCATTCTGGCATTGCATGGAATGATGTGGCAGACCTTGTGAATCGTCCATCCACAGATTTACTTTGCGCCGTGCCGGTGATATACCAGGATTGCGGGTGCGTGCTCCTTGATTTCAGCGATTGTTCTTGGTCAAAACATCGCCTGAAAGCGCGAGGAACGAAGTCATTGAGATATCATCGAATACATCTCTCTACATCACGGCGCAGAACGATGTGGCTAGAGCTTCGCATACCGCATCCGTGGGGAGCAACCGCCAATCTTAGAATTCACATTGGCAGCACCTCTCGGAAATTTCGTTTGGCGTTTGATTTTGAGATACTAACGGCTAGTTTTGGGATTGCGCAGGCAAGAGTTTTGCTTTGCTCATACCAGTATTGCAAATTTTGAGGCACCAAGGTTTTTTAATTTTGTTGTTGTGAAGTAGTGTATGTATTTTGTTGGCCAGCTTGGTGGCCTTTGCTCACTGATCAGGAGCATGTTCATCTATTTTATGAATATATAGTAATACTACCGATATCGGCAGTCAGCCAATATTTCTAGCCTACTGGTTATGTTTCGTCCTTCTGCTTTGCCTTTAGTTCTCATCTTTGTATCACTGTATTGGATGCCGGTTGATACCTCTTTGACAGTCTTTCAATTTGGTCGTTGATGGTTAAGTTGTCCGTCATATTTGAATTGGGTTGTGCTGCTTATGGAGTTCTACAGACATCAATTCATTCTATGAGGGAATGTCCTTTTCCATATGAACTTCAATTGTATGATTGGTATGGCCTGTGTTTGCATTCATCAATTCCCTGAATTGGATTTTATTGGAGTGATCTCTTTTCCATTGTTTAGGGTTTAGGGTCTAGGGTTTAGGGTATAGGTTAATTTAGTAATAATTGTGTCGTAGGCCGACCGACACTTTTTTTTGACTTGCTTGCGTTAGTTTTCTCTACATTAATTGTTTGTTTAGGGTTTAGAGTTTAGGGTTTAGGGTTTAGGGTTTAGGGTATATGTTAATTTAGTAATAATTGTGTTGTAGGCCGGCCGATTCTTTTCTTTGACTTGTTTGCCTTAGTTTTTTCTACATTAATTGTTTTAATGGGCTTGGTTTCTATGGAAAATGTTTTGGCGGGCCAGTGATACTATTTGGTGAATGTGTTCATAATTTTTTTATATTCAAGTGTTTTCTAATTTTTGCTTCCTCATTTTGGGGTTTATCTACAATTTTGGGACATATTTCACCGTCATAAATTGTATGAATTTGTCCATAATTAGCACAATTGTCCATAATTAGTTAAATATAAGTTTTCCTTAGGAACTAGAAGCTTTTCTTTGAACGTCTTCAAAGCCTTACAGTACTAGTATATATAGGGGACGAGATGAGGGACTCCTCAGTCTCGTCAACACCAGTTTAGGAGTAACTTAGAGTGTTGCCTTGTCGTGTATCTTGTTCAAGTATCGATTCATTTCAGCAAATTTCTTAAGAACCACTATTGTGTATTACTGCACTTCTTGTTCTTGAGTTCTAATTCTTGTTCTCTTCTTCTTGTTTTTGAGTTCCTATGTCGCTGACAGTTTGACAAGAATGACATTGACAATACTAAAGCTTGTTCTTTGTTGATAAGAGTGGATTGCCCCTTTCTTGAAAGTATTAGAGCATACTAGGGGTTGCGGATTACCCTCCTCTGGGCTAGTATTTTTATATGTTGTAAAATTCTTTATTGATCAAGAGCAGATTACCCTTCATTAAAATTGGGTTAAATTAACATTTAAAGGTTGCGAATTACCCACCTTTAAATCGTCTCAACACGTCATGAAACTCTTTAGTTTCCTTCTCTAGAGTGATTTCAAGATGTCGGGAACTATAGATACGAACATTGCATATTTAGCTGAATCAAAACTAGACGCCGTTCTCAACGCCATTGAAGCCTTGTCTATCAAGACCAACCACATAGAGGACTTTGTTTCTAGATTTCACAACAATCACCAGGCTTGTCGTATCACGTGATACCAGATATTCCCCTAGAACGCACTTTTTCGTGTTTCGTAGAGGTGATTTCTAGGTTATCGTTCCGCGGAGATTCTGTGAAGTGACATGCTTCCAGAAATTAGTTCGGAAATCAGTCCGGAATGGTTGCTCCTACCCTAATACCAGCGACTAACTCCCTCTTTCCGTGCTAAATCGGATCTTCTCCTTCCTACTGACTCATCCAGTGACAGCTAGATCCGATTTTCTTCCGGGGAGGACGTTTCGCATCTCCTCTCTCTCCGGTCCACCTTTATAACTTAACCTGGTTTAATTAACCTTTGATTTCCTTTAGAGGGTTCTCCATTTGCATTAGTAGTGCTGGATTCAAAGACACACTCCTCCCTACTGATTTAAGTGATGGGAACTTCACTACCTTCCGGTCACACTTACACAACTCTACACTCCAAGTACTTACCGTATTGTTCTTCAATTGCAAGTTTCCCCCAACCCATAGCCGGTCACACAAGCGCAACCCGGTTTTCCCTCCCCTCCAATATACTACAACGACTTGTTAATCCGGGTGGACACTGTCCGGGGTGTCCGGGATTAAACTTGGTTCCTAGTGGCCTGCTTTACTCTAGCAATTCCGTATTCCTCTCTTGCACGAACTATCCAAATGCTGGTACCTCTACCGGACTATTCGTCCACGAATTCTGTGCAGTCCAGAGTACCTTTTCCTACCGCTCAGCCACTAACCCGGATTATCCCCTGCAACCGGACATAGAAACCACTCCTTCAAACATCTACTAAATCACCCAAGATCTAAATCTCGGACTCTAAACTGAACTCACTCGAGAACCCGGTTAGTCCTCTCGGTCACCAACGGATTTGTTGGACCATTGTATGAATCAAAAAACAACTATAAACACACACAACCACGGTTTTCTGGGAAATGCATCTACACTCATTTACTTACAAGAAAACAGTGATACACAAAGATCCAAGGAATGGCGAACATTCCTTGATAAGTAGCGAGCCCAAAGCACCCGGATCTGGAAAACCCGCAGATCCTACAAACCCGGGATCTGAAAATCAAGGGAGCTCACCCACGACAGTTCAGCCTTTATCCTAGTGTGACTTGAGCGTTTACTTCTTCAAAAACTCTATACGCAAAATGTTTAGCCTACCTAGCCTAAAAGTTAACCTACCTAACCTACCTAACCGGGTCGGCTCGTGTACTAAATTGTTGGCAAGCTCGTTGGAACATGTGATTATCATTCTTTGACTTTGTCATCACATATCAACATGGGAAACAACAAGGTTTATCACATGCTTTGTCTTGAAGATCCAATCTTGCGCCTAAAGAAGGAGAAGCTGCATATGACCAACAACGAACAACTCTACTAAAAACCAAGCAATTTCGAGTTCATGAAGCGACTATGGCCATGCCGATTGACTCATCATTTCTTGACCAAGTTCGTGCAATATCAGCAACGGATCGTCTTGTTTTTTATATTCAGCGTCGCTCTAATACTGATCGCAACAATTTCAAGTTTGTAAATGACCTCTTGTATTTTAAAGAACGCTTGAATATTCAAGAAGCTTGTGTAGTCGCGGGAGACCGTCACTGAGGCTGTAGGATTGTTACAAGAAACGTTGTGTTCTCGACTTTTTTCGGTAAGAGATTGCTATCTTTCTATAACTTGAAGTTTTAGGATTAGCGCACGAAATGCTTAAAAACTATCATTGGGAATACTTGCTTCAATTTAGATATGATTCAAACTCAGGTGCAGATCAATTGTGATGTTATTGTAGGCATTACAATAGCCTTTAACTGCCTACAAAATGTATTAACCGTAGCTCTCATTTGAAGTCCAGAGTTCTGTTGCTATTGCTTTCATTTGAAATGCAGAATATTAATGCTGTTTCTTCCCAACATTATCGCCGTAAATTTCGAGACAAAGTAGCTTGACTCAAGCTGAATACGTTCCCAGTGCATAAATAATAGAGCCACTTACCCATGTATGATTAGCTCGACTCAACCTAAACTGGATAGTACTCAAATAATTCATTTAACCTTTCAAAGGAGAAGAATCTTTTTCTAGTTTAGCTCAACTCGACCTAAAATGTATAGTACAACAACTTACTTCCAACTAAGCAGATACAGGATCCCTTCACTGTGATTAATGCAGCTCGACCCGACCTAAATTGTGTAGTCACTGACTTCGATATATTCAGTTCAACTCGAGTCAACCTAAAGTTGAAAGAGATTCTTCATGGTCAATATACATGCTATTCTGATTTCGTTGCCATTTGTTTGGGTTAATTTAGCTCGACTCGACCTAAATCGCGATGACAATTGGAGCTACTCCATACTCTGGATATAAATCTGCTATCGAGAAAATTTAGCTCGGGGTGATGGTATGGTTGGAGTACCCAAAAAAGCTGTCTTCGGGATAATTGCACTATGTGCTGGTGTGTCAAACAAACATATTTTTTAATTTTAATAAAATAAGACTTTATTAAATGTGATTTTAGTTTTCTACACTTATAATGTATCAAGGAAAAAAAATTTGATTACAATCAAAGATTTTAAAGTAATTTTATTTGATTTTTTAGTTGAAAAAGTAAGTAATGTCCTAATCACCTAGAATCCTTGAAATCAAGCAAATGGAATATCAAAAATATATATATATATATATATATATATATATATATATATATATATATATATATATTATTTTTGAATATGACCTACATCTAATTGTGTAGAGTACAAAATAATTTATTTTTGCATTAAAAAAATTAATGAATTGTACACTATGTAGCTTGCAAATCCCAAAATTCAGCATTTTTTTACACATCTATGAATGGATCTAAAAAAATTGATTTTTTTAATATAAACTCTTTGAAAATATACATTTTGATTCCATTGAGGTGCAGGATTTTATTTTTTTCATTTTAGGGTCTTTTTACTTGATCAAAATGAGCAAATTAGGCAAACTTTGGAGGTTTTAAACAAAAATAACCTAATTAGTGTGTCCAAAAAGTGATACCCCAAGCTAATTATTGCCCCTCGACTCGACCTAAACTGCAATGGCCCTTGATCTTTTGTATACAGAGTTACCTCTAAGTTATATCACTAACTTCAATACTGCAATTCAGCTTGTGTTGACCTAAACAAGAGACTCTACTTGGTCAGTAGTCATTTGACCGCATTCCGGTGCCATTTTTTTAGGTTTGTTTAGCTCGATCCGACCTAAATTGCCATGATACTTGGATCTAACAAGAGCCACTCCATTCTCTGAGTATAATCCTGAAATCAAGACAATTTAGGTCAAGTTGACCTAAACTAAATACACAGCACAACTCTACAACCGCCGAACAAACCTAACTTGCCTGTGGCTAATACAAAATTTGAATATGTAGTAAATCAACTTGATTTTAAACATACTTGATGATGTACCCAAAAGCTCACAACACAGTAATTTACGGATACGCTAAACTCATATCTCTGATATCTTTTTAAAATCTTTCATTCTCTCACTATACACAGTCTTGCACGGGTTTATGAGTCTATAATACGATTCTAACATTTAGATCGACTCGAGCTAATCAAGCATAGTGGAGGCCATCTTTCTAGCATAAAATTCTGACTTCAAGTGCATGCAATCTTTCAGAAGTCTATAAGTCCTCTATCGGTGCCATGGACCCTACACGTATTATAATTGTTGGAATCGACTCTCCCGACGAAGAAGCTGAGGTCCAACACACAATGGACGTCGAGGTTCCGGATTGTGTAGGCAATCCGCAATGTCTATGGAATACACATTGTGTCACTCTATACAATGACAACGGCTTGCATATTGTAGACAGAACTTGTCATAGCGTGAGCTCGGACCTTCGCCTCGGTGCGAACGATGCATTTTGTAACACTCACGATGTTGTTCACATAGTTCGGAGTCATTTTGAAGCAGACATCCCTTGCGAATGGAGGCACTCATTGCGGGCATGGCCAATTTGGCTTGTCCATATCAATAGAACAAGCTTCCAAGACCATGAAATTTGCAACAATTGGAAATGTTGCCAAGCTAGTCTAACGCGGCCCTCTTCCGCAGGGTCCTCAAGGTATTCCAGTACAATGAGGAATCCGCCCCAGGAGATTCCGTCAAATTGCAGCAACTTCTCTCTGAAGAGTCAATCACTCTCTGTCACTAGCAGAGTTTGTTGCAGCAAGAATTTCCTTCAACCCTTTCCAAGAGACCAGATTTGTACCTTCCCCAAACGTATATATCAAGGCACCTATTTCCTATCCAGTTTCCACATGAAGATGGACATCCACAGACAGATTCATTGCGACTTTCAAAACCGGAGAATTGTGACTATTGAAGGTATTGATGTTTGCTTACGAGCATGGCTACATGTTGCAGGTGTCCCCGAAGCAACATTCTACCATTTCGAAGCATACTCAGTGCAGGGACGGCAAGTTCATCCACATGAAAATATGGGAATGACAAAGCTTCGCAATCACACCCCTTAAGCCACCGTGACACTACGATGCGTTCTAAAAAACAACGCGGACCACAGGTCCCATCGTACAAGGACGCTGAAATCCAAGGACATGGTCGTATCCATGATTCTGCTAGCTACCTTTTCGTGGAAAGACATCAATCCCGAACTCAACGCGATGAATGCAAGCATTGGATTGAAGGAAGTCCTGCCTTCTAACTTGAGCAAGATTTGGGCAGCCAACTTCAGTGAATTCGACGCAAAGAAATCAGGCGATAATTTTGCTCGGTGCGCAACGTGCGACAAACATCATTCTCTAAAAAGGGGATCAATAGCTGGATCCCAGCAAGCGTTGATATGGGCTAAGAGATTAGACAATCATTTGACTCTTGCGCATGCACACCGGAAGTTGTATTACGCCAACCACTACTGGTCCCAGAACTTCCCCCACGAATGTCTCACAATCATGCATGATAAGATGGACCATGCAAGAACGGCTTCTTCGATTTTCTCCCACAGGAGCAAAGAATTTGATGGCGTTGTGGAGTTACAAGTTTCTGTTACTAGTATGCTTACACATGGCCATGCTAATGTGCGCTATGCGCATTACGACCTAGATCTATTCTCACATGATTCCAATTCCACTATCAGCTCAATGGCCAAGTTGTTGCAGGATCTAGAATTGCCTCTAAAGTTTGCATCTCGAGAATTTTTTTTGGGATCAAGGTCATCCCCTTTGTTTGATGTTGTGCTTAAGGGAGCAGTGACTTGTTAACCATCGCTGCGACCGACCGCTGCAACCTCTCCTCTAGCAACTCCTTTTCCACCCATCCTCCATGTGCAAGTGGACAAAGCTACCGGGGACAACAAGAATAGATATGTTTTCTGTTTTTGGTCTCTTTTCGTTGCAAAAAAAATATTTTGTGAAATATGTGTGAATTTTATGATAGTGGGTCACACCCACGACGACGTTGATGCGTTGATGATTTCAAAACAATTTTTTTACGGAAGGAAAACTTTCCTACAATTCCTTTGCTCATGAAGTCCTTCATGGACAAGGAATTTATCCCCACTATCCCTCACCTTGTCGAAGAAATGCCCGATTTCAAGGGTTTCATCGAAGGTAGTATTATGGAGGGAGATGAAGCACACGTAGGACACACCTAGGCACAACAATTTAAGTTCTACCTTGATCCCAATGGGTGTCCCGTCTAGAAGTACAAGATGTTTTGCACGAACGTAGACCGGTTGCCAAAGAAGGTGGAGAGATGAAATTGTGGAAGGAAGATTTGGAAGGTAGGAGTTTGTGGCCCCGTGGAGTGCCAATTCTAGTTGCACAACATCCAATGAAGAACGTGGAAGACATCTCGAAAGGTATATTTAGATTTATCATATACTAGGAGAACTTGTGCAATGGGGACCTCACCGAGGAATTCAGAAGACGCTATAAGCACTTGATTCATTATTGGCGGGCCGTGAAGGTAGCGCTTCAAGAGCCTCCACCACCGTCGAATGTTTTGAAAGACGGCTTTTGGCCGACAACTCGGCTTGAAGCGATTGTGCAGGATCAATACGCAAAAGATGGTGACATTTGAGAAGAGTTTGCAGAGGATGACATTTACGTTGGGCAGTTGCGGGGTCGTCTATTGCCATCATTCAGGGTGGATCGGGACCTTTACGAAGGCTACTTCGTTGCAATCCGACCTGCAGATAGTGACACTCGGCTAGTTTGGATTGCGATAGCGTTGTCTGATCCTAACTCTAACTATAAAAGACCAAATTGTGTGCTCATTCAGTACTTTCGTCCAACATCAAGGGATCAAAATGTCCAAGACTACTACACTGGATGGGATACGACAAGAGGTTTGCGCCGAAAGGTCGATGAAATGGAACGTCCACTTTAGGAAGAAACAAGTGCTTTGACGACAGCATGGAAGTCCAAAATCAAACGAGGTACTATCAAGTGCATGATCAAAATTCCATCAGCTCAGATTGAAGTCATTAACCAAAGTTTGGCTTTGTATAATTCTACTTAAGCCGTTGGTGATTGGAGGCGATGGAGAATATGGCTTTCTTGCTAGCTCTATGTGATAGTTTGTATTTGACTATTATTGTAATACGTTACGCTTTTATGTAAGCGATATGGAGTCTATACTATAACTAATCTATTAGACGTTGTAGATTTTTGTTAAACTATTTTTCATTTTATATTTGCGTGTTTAAGTTTTAAGTTGTAGATTTCTATTGCAAAGACTTAGAGTGTTGATTTTGAGAATAAATTCGTGCCGCAAGTGCAATATATATACCTTAGTAATATAATTACTATTATATTCTACGTTTACTCTTTTGTATGTTTGATTCATTTGCCTTCAAAGATTAACTATGTGTATTTGCTTCAAAAATTGAGTATATTTAAAAAGTTTAGTGGTTAAGACCACTGTTTTTTTGTTAGCGCGTTAAGCACTTGTCACAGTTTAGGGTACGGGGTTGGTTGGTGTTACAAATTTCTTGCCTGCCGAAGCTCACTTAGCAACACCAAGTCATGTATATCTCATAGCCGCTCAAACGAATTCAACGGGAATTGAACATGGACCACCTACATGAGATAAACAGCCATTCACAACAAACTCTAGAGCTCATGTTTTGGTGTTTCCAAGAAGTCCTTTATACATGCGCATTCATTTGATGTGATATGATACTATATTAGTTTGGGGACAATCGTTCTTTTCATGACTCTCATTTTGATGGATACTCCTCTTTCAAAAAGGGAGCAATTATTCTTTCCATAACTCTCATTTTAATGGAAAGTCCTACTTCCATTTGATATATGTACTAACTATCCACCTAAATTGACAACCCATTTAATTCAATCTTTTCCCTTGAAAATGAGAGATATGATTTTGAGAGGTCCCTATTCTATCATTTTAATGAATATTGTGTTATTAGTACGAAGTAACAAAATTGCAGTATCTAGAACATAACAAATCAAAAGTATAGTCCTCTAGTGAGTCGTGGAAAACAAGCAAGAGATGTGCAAAAATATTAAAATGCAAAACTTGATGAGAAAAACGAAATATTGTCACCTTCCAAATCAAGAAAAATCCACTGATGAAGCAGTACTTTGAGGATTGAGCTGATTGAGATCGAAAATTAGCAAAAGAACAAAGTATATCGCCATCAATTGCGAATCGTCATTAAACAACTATTTTTTACTGTTCATTGAGAAAGAACTCGTAGAAGAACCCTTCAATTGTTTCAAGAGAGCTTCCTTGACTCCACTAATTAAAACTCACACTCAAAACTTCTTTCAAAAACCAAAATTTGATCCTAGTAGCAAATTGCATATAATTCTCTAAATTCACCGCTATAGAGTTGTCGTCATCCCCAATCACTTGATCTCCAATCTCCAAAACTCCAAATGTTGAAACTCAAGAGCATCAATCAGTAAGACAGAGAGTAGTAGAAACCCTTAGGCCCAAGAACTTTGCTCGCAGTTCGTAGATCCACCTCGCAGCGAGGAAGGAGAACACCGCAACGAGGAGGGAGATTGAAAACAACGTAGTGAGGAGGGAGAACACTGCAGCAAGGAGGGAGATTACTCACTTAGCTTGTTCACTATGCTATGCTTTGCTCACAAAATTGACACCCTTGATTGTAGAGAGCACTTGCCAGGAGAACCTAACACTGGAGAAGCTCACAAACCCTCCACTCCGATTGATCGCTCAAAAAGGGCATCGCCATCGCTATTGCCATCGGTGTGAGCTATGAGACAGAATGAGACAGACAGAGGCAAACAAAGACGGGCGAGGGCGAGACTCCACCTCATACTGTCACCCCCCCTTTCCTACATGGACCCTCAAGAATTTCCTTTTCCGCGCCCTGTCACAACCCCTTGCCTACGTGGATTTCCCTAGAAATTTTGGCTTGTATTTTTCGTGCCCCGTATTTTCCGGGCTCTCGAGACTCGCACTTTTGGGGTCATAGCTATAAAATATCTGATGAAAAACAAAAATGGAGTTGATGCACAAAACAAAGTTGCAAATGTCAATGTGAAAATAATTATTGTACCATTGGATTCATTATATTTTTTTAGTTTTATTTTTTAATTAATTTTGCCCGGTTTTGACTTGAATTCAATTGAAAATCCTAACTTAACACAAAAAAAAAAAATTAAAAATTGTTGTAATGAATTTGGAATAACATGTACTATGAGATGATATGGATTCCAGTATTTGATTTTACTTATTGTGGGAAATCATGTTTAAGGTCTCACTTTTTGAATTAAGAATGAAACTTGACATAAACCAATTGTGTTGTTTTTTGAAAAATCACAATATCCTACTTTGTAAAGCCATATTGTACAAATGATAGTCAACTAACACAAGAACTAAGAGAAACCTGAATGGATAAAATAATGTAGTGTTGAGAAAGGTTGTTGTCTGTTGATCGTCCGTTATATGAAGGCAGGCACATTAAAAGGGTTAAGGGATAATTGATCCAGAGAATTCAGCCCTTACTTAGTGGTCGGGGCTTGCATGCTTGGCTGTTGTAATTTTAAGTGTAGCAAAGTACTAGGAAAAAATCGTGTTCCAAAGATATAATAAATAAGTAATAATTAATTTGTCCTACATTTGTGGTCAAGGACTGAGGGTAAAGCACAAGTAACTGACCTCTTTGCCCACTTGAATGTAATAATGTCCATAAGACTCGCTGCTGGTTTGCCATCGCCATTTGTGGTCTGGTGCTCCACAGTTCATCACTGAAAAATAAAAACATTGTAAATAAAGGGTCATTCGACTGGGTCGCGAGGTATGAACTTGATGTCTATCAAAAAGTAGACCTGTAGCCCCATTCACTCATTTGTATGTATGTGTATGTGTAGGTGTATGTGTATGTGTATATATATGTATATGTATATGTATATGTATGTGTGTAATATATATATATATATTTTAAATTTAAACAAAAATGGTGATTGGGAAGTGACACAAGTACTTTTCAGAAAGGTCCATCTATACCTTAGGTATGGCACTAATTTATATATATATATATATATATATATATATATATATATATATATATATATGTATGTATGTATGTATATATATATATATATATATATATATGTATGTATATATATATATATATATATATATATATAAGATATCGAGGGAAACATCCAAAATGCATATCGATAATAAATTTGATCATGCATTTAGAACTCTTTGTATTTACACCTTTGGCAACCAATGTGCACGGAATTCTAAAGAGTTATACAACATTAGCATAAACATGCGATATTATAGGTTTGGTAAGGGATTCTAACAATTCTGGTTTTACAAAATTCAATTTTTATTCTAATACTTTAATCAATAATAATAGATATAATAATTCCATTTCAATATAAAAAACCACTTTAATCAAATTATCAAATCATAAAACATTATCGAATTTTTATTAATTATAGTAGGAAAATGAAATGAAATAAAATAATTTTAGCAGCTCTTACAAGCCAAAGAATTCTCTTCCCAAGAACTATATTGACAAAATTTGGTACTTGATTTCACTATCTACAATTTTAGCAAAGAAAATACATGGACACAACAGTTTCATACCTTTTGTCCACCTAATTTCACTATACATGCTTTTATAAAAATATCTCTTTAACTTCTAAATGACAGAGGGATGACGGCAAAACCTATATGTGTTGTAAAATGTTATTTCTACAACTTTGATGAAATTTGGTCCAAAAGAGAAAATGAGAAGCATGTTGTTAAGTAATTATTCGTACAATCAAACTTCCAAAAACACTTTTCAATACTCATTTAATGAATTTAAAAGCATTTATCATTGAATATCTACCAAAATTATCAATTTTATTTTTAATGTTAGAAAATTGGAATGATTGGTTAGAACTAAACACTCTACTCTAAAATAAAAAACGGCACAAATTTCAAAAGAAAGAACATCATCTATTTTCCAAAACAATAAGTTTTTATAACACTAGGACAATTTGGGCTCCAAGGACAGTCATTGTTGTTTGGGCTGCAACTAGAAAATGATTGATTGGTTATTTAGGGGTGAACTGGAAGATACAATAAAATAAATGCAATAAAATAAATAAGATGCAATTACGTAATAAGATCAAAGTGCGAAGTACAAGTGCGCAAGGTTTAGGGAGAAATTGTAACAACTTCAACAATTTTTAAAACTTTATTGCAGTGGCACAATTAATCTCTCCCATGTTTGAATGGAATGTGATATACTACTTGCTAGCAAAATCCCTAAAAGCAAGTACATATTGGCAATTTGTTTCCAACTGTATCAAATTGTTTTGGAAGTCAGTGGTATTTCAATTAATTCATTCATTTGTAACACTCTGGGGTCCATGTGACATCTCCTCAGGCATCCACGTCAGACCCATGGATTTCAA
Organism: Pohlia nutans; assembly: GCA_022496805.1. Taxonomy (NCBI): domain Eukaryota; kingdom Viridiplantae; phylum Streptophyta; class Bryopsida; order Bryales; family Mniaceae; genus Pohlia; species Pohlia nutans. The sequence goes on along the minus strand of CM040106.1, from coordinate 1,144,201 downwards.
AGGCATGTATCATCTGAATGTGCATAAAAATTGAATGCAGGTATCCACCTTTGCTTGCTGCTTCTCTGTTTAAATACAACAACTCAATCTACGTTACCATCCGATGTCAATTGGCTCATCCTTCACAATCCTGAATCCACGACAAGTTTTAAGATAAAAACAAAAAATGCCAAACAGGGAGGAGTCACATGTAGCATGAGAGATGACGTAACTTAAGCCAAGCACGCCTGGCAACAAGCACATTAAAAAATTTAAACCATATGAAACATTAACAAGATTTCTCATATTCACAAAGTGTAGGATAAGAAAAAAATTAATCTTCCAAAAAAAAAACTAACCTCATCACACAATCGCTGCTCACAGAAAAAACATTCACAACATCCCACGCATTTTTATTAAACCTCGCTGATTTCCACCACTGACAGTAGACTCCAAAGCACTGAAAACACCCAAAATTTGGGCGCTGATTGTGAGAAATTGGCAATCGGTTAGACAAGCGATGGGCTTACCTCAACGTTGTGATTGTTGGAGCGACAATCAAAAAGTAGAAAAAAATTCTTGAATTGATGCGGACACGAACTCCAGGTGGAGAATAGATTTCTGGGGGAAGAGCGCAAATGGGCCTGGCAAGCAAACGGAATGAAGATCAAAATCTCCGCTCACTTGCCATCAAAACTTTGTCCATGTACCCGCCATCAAAAATCGCTCCTTCTTCGCTCACTCGATCAAACTCACAGATCAATTTATAGATCAAAACTCGCTCGTCCATTTTAGCTTTTACACAACTTGCAAAATGAAGAGCAAACTCCTTTTAGCAAATGAAGAGCTTCAACGAAACGAAACCCCATGACGAAGAAACACAACCTCCCTCACCAAATGCAAATGAATAAAAAAGGAGGGTTTAGGGTTCATCGGAAGCAGGAACTCATCTGAAGCAGACGCTCATCAGAAGCAGACGCTCATCACCTCCCTCAGTGCTGACGTGGACCAGCTCAATTTATTTCTCTCCGTGATTTGCGCCAAATATTACGCTCAATTTTGGGATCACATGTGGACCCTCGCGTCCACTGGCATAACATTACGTGGACCCCCATAAATTTCTTATTTCCTTAATCCCAGGGCCGCGCATTTCCCGGGCCACCCCTGTTAAAAGTTTTTGGAGTCATAGTATCAACATGCCAACATTCCTTACACTAAATACTTACATCAATGTTCTCAACCATATAGTAATATTACTTCTAGCAAGCACCATTTCAAAACTCACATAAACAAACCCAAAGTAAAATTTGATGGTATTAAGAAATTCAGATGACATTTGTTCAAACAATTCAAATTCAAACTTCTCTCTTTTAAATCTTTGGATGAAGTTTGGATAACATCATATTGTTTGTCATAGTATAAAAATACTGTAAACTAAATTATATATTATATATATATATTTATATGTATATCTATAAAATAGATTATAATTTCTTTTTTCTTGTAATTGCACATTAACAACTTCAAATAAACAAATGATTGAAGTTGTAAATTTTTGTGGTTTTTTTAAATTCTATTTTCTTAGAGTTTATTACTTTTTCCCCGGATTCACATACTGAGGTAGTTAGAAATATAGGTGGAAAAAATAAATAAGCCAAAATTTAGAAAAATTGAAGTAAAAAATCATAAGTTCTTTTTTTCTAATATAAGATCCATGAAAATCATGAAAATCACTGAAGATGTTTATAATTTATATCATAGGATGCCTTGAAATATGGATTATTACATGATATTTTAAAATAAATATACACTCACCGACAATTGTAAATTAGGTCTCACAACACATGGATTCATCGATTGCAGTATAATGGCCAACATGGCCAAGTACCTCTGAAAGATTATCTGCATTGCGACGCAAGAGGCTATCGTTCTGCTTGAGGTCGCAAAGAAGACCGTAGAACCTGGCTGGTAGGGTGGCGTCCGATAGTGGCGTTGTATGAGTGGTCGAGAATGGGTTTGGAGCTGCAAAACGCGGTGGAACTTGGATGCTAGTTGTCTAAGTGATGCCGGTAGGTTGGATACCTTGGAGCGGTCGTGTTGGAAAGAGTTGCTGTGTAAAAACCAGTGGGTTTGTTGGTGGTATTTTGGATATGATCCGAAGTTGTGATTAGTGCGGATGTGAAAATGTCATTGGCCCAAAATATTGTTGTCCTGCAGGGTATTGACGTCCTAGGAGATGTTGTGGTGCAACCGTATGGTGAATGGATAGAGCATGTCCTCGGTTTTGTCGAAGTTGTCGTAAGCGTAAATGTGGAAGTTGGAGTCGAGACTTTGCTAACGTGAAGTCCAGTTGAGGTGGAGGTTTGAGGGCGGCAAAAAGTTCTTAATCGGTTGCATCTTCGAGTGGTAGTTCTTGGAGACGTTCCTAAAGCGCCAAAGATTGAAGGAATGCATGTGAGCAAAACCATTCGCACTCTTCCTCTGTCAGTATCACATCATCATCGGTACCCGTTGGAATCTGCAGTACCCAGTCGGAAGAAGGGCGCTGTCATGTGGAAGAGTGTGGGTGTCACGCAGTTTGATGTTCCCGAGGTATCAGAAGTTCGTCCGCCGTCAGTAGTGGTTCATGACTGTAAAATGACTAGCAGTAAATGACTGTTAAATTCACTACTCCGGAGGGAGTAAAAGCTACAAGGAAGAAGGAAAATCAGTGAGCACATAAATTCTAAGGCAATAACCTTACCGGTACTGGCTCGGTAGTCTTCCAAGACAGCGTATTCAGATTAGAATCCTAAGCAAAAATATCAGGAAGGGGCTATTTGGTAAGCAGAAGTAGCAAAAGGAGAAAGAATTATGACAAAGTAATTGTGTATCTTGGAATATGTGTCGTGCCAATGAGTTTGGCTCCATTGCTTTTATACAACAGTACAACCAAATCTAACAGAGAGGTCAGATTGGTAAAAACAAAAATTCTTAGATCTCCTTTTTGTGGTAACTTGGAAAACTACTGGGGTAAAAAATCATATCAATAGACCTACCGGTAGCTCCTAATTTACCGATAACATGTGTGCGTCGTGCTGTTTGTGCAAGTCATCTTGCAAATTTAGGATTTGGATGTCTAGTCCTAGGGGGGACTGGTGAATTTGTTTTTCATCAAGTTAGTTCTAGGTCATGGATAAGTCCTCGGTATTGAAAGCCCATTGGAGCCCCATTGTGATTGATCAAGTTTTTGAATGAACTCTTGGTGGAGGAGTACTCGTCACGACAAGCTAACCCTACTTATATTGCCGTCAACTCGTCAAGTGCTCATCTTGATGATGCTCGTTTTGGGGCTTGAAGTTTTGGGGCTTGATTTGCTGGTCTATGCCCTTGGCCGTGGTGGAATTGTGGCAGTGGTGCATATCATGATGATCGTGTTGATTGTTTTGGAAATTCTGCGTTTGAATTTTTAGTCACAGTAATGGTGATGAGTGCATAATTATCTTGTTGATACTCGTCTTAGGGCATGTGGTGATGGTTTGGCTATGGTGGTGACTTAGCTTGGATGTGTGATGAGGTGATTGTATTGGTAGTCTTTTTAAACCTCATCTTTGATTTCTAGTCCCAGCAGAAGCTCGTATAGGTTTGCTTTGAATCAAACCAATAGGCCATGGATGAGCCCTTGGTGCCGAGAGCTCATTTGTGCCCCATCCACTTCATCAAATGTTATTGACAAACTTTAGGTTGTGGGGTACTCGTTATGTTGAGCTCACCCTACTTGCGTTGCCGTCACTTACTTTTTGTGGTGATGTTGATGCAAGATTATCTTGTAGATGCTCGTCCTTGGGCTTGACGTGTTAGTTTGGGTCCTAGGCCATGGTGGTGGTGTCGTCCGGGTGCGCGTTGTGATGATCGTGTTTGTGTTGCTGTTCATTCTAGACTTGGGTCTCTCGACCCAGTGGGGGCTTAAGTCAATTTTTTTTTTATCAAACTCGTAGACCATGGATGAGCCCTCAATATCGAGAGCTTATTGAAGCCCCATCCACTTGATCAAATTTCTTCAATAAACTTTGGGTTGTGGGATACTCGTTATGATGGACTTACCCTACTAGCATTGTGTCACGTGCTCCTTGCAATCATGATGTGTGCAAAATTTCCTTGATGCTCATGATAAGGTTTGGGGTATTGGTGTTGACCCTAGGCTGTAGTGGTGAAGTGGCCTGGGTGCGCGTCGTGGTGAAATTGTCTATAGTTGTACAAATTCAAAATCACGGACTTAATCAATACGTTGGGGTGGGAGAGGGGCTTATTAATAAAATCGACTTTGTTAAAAATAAACAAAATTCTTCATACATAAAAAAACATGCATGATCTACAACAAAAGACCAAGACCTTGATCAAGAGGTTGGAATGAAAGTGAGTTCTCAGGCTCGAGACCACATCTACGGCGTAACACTTTAATTTAGAGATCGCCCAAATTGCTCGTTTTAAAATTGAAAACACTGAAAAAAAATAAAAATTCACATCGTGATGATAGGCAACTTGATCAAAAGGGGAACCATGAATGCACCCTTGGGGTCGAGACCCATATGAGCCCCGCCTTTTTTTTATCTGGATTCTAGAGATTGCCCAAATTGATAGTTAAAAAATTAAAATTAAAATTAATTTTTTGAAAAAAACTCTACATGTAAAAATTACTCTCTATGATAAAATGCAAAAAAAATTTGATTTTTTTTTCACATGTATCATTAAAAATATCCAAAGTCTGCAGTGAAAAAACTGCCAACTAAAAACCACACGATTTTGTTAGAAAATTAAAATTGTAGATCTATTAAAAAGAATGCATGATTTCAAATGAAGACCTTGATCAAGAGGTTAGGGTGAAAGTGGGGTCTCAGGTCTGAGACCACAACTACTGCGTGACACCTTGATCTAGTGATCATTTAATTGCTCGTTTATAAATTTTTAAAAACTGAAAAAAAAAAAAAAAAATTTTGCACATCGTGATGATAGGCAATTTGATCAAGAGGGTTCACCATGGATGCACTCTCGGGTCCAAGACCACAACTACATTGTCACACTTTGATCTAGTGATCATCTAATTGCTCGTTTATGAATTTTTAAAAATTGAAAAAAATAAAAATTTGCACATTGTGACGATAGGCAACTTGATCAAAGGGGGTGCAACTTGGGTGCAACCTCGGGGCGGAGACCCGATATGAGCCCTGCCCTTCTTGATCTATTTAAAGTTGTTATGTTCGTGTTGATATCGCCTTTTTGCTAATTGTACTCGATGTGGTGATAAGCGACTAGATCAAAGGCGACCACTCTAGGTGCATCCTCGGGGCCGAGACCTCATATGCGCCTCGCCCCTCTTGATCTAGTAAAACTCGTTATGTTTGTGTTAATGTGTCCTCTTGCTCGTTGTGCTGATCACCAAGATATGCAATTTGATCAAACGAAGCACTGTGGATGCACCCTTGGGGCCGAGACCAAGGTTGTCTATTCTGACGTGACCCCGCTGATTCCGTCAGTATGTCGTGACGCGTCAGTCATGACACGTCCTGACGCGTCAAGATTGCGTCTGCATCCTGACGCGAAGGTAAAAATCATCGAAAATTTTACCTTTTTTAATTTACCCGCAGTAACTTTTTTGGATGAATTTCATCCAAGGCCGTCCACTGGACGGCCCTTAGCGACGGCCTTGGACGGCCCTTGGCGACCGCCTTGGACGGCCTCTAGACGGCCTTGTCTGTCCCTTGGAGATGGCCTTGTCTGTCCCTTGGCGACGGCCTAGACAGCCCTTTAGACGGCTTTGTCCGTCCCTTGGAGACGGCCTTGTCTTCCCTTGGCGACGGACGGCCCTTGGCGACGGCCTTGAACGGCCCTTAGACGGCCTTGTCCGTCCCTTGGAGACGGCTTTGTCTGTGGCGACGGCCAACCTATCTACTAAACGACCTACCTATTCATCCTTTGGCATTGGGCCGTCTACTAAACGGCTTTGTCCGTCTAAAGGGAGGCCCTTGAAGGCTCTTTGGACGGCCTTGTCCATCCTTTGGCGACGGCCCTCGACGGTGGCCAGTTCGTTTACTAGCTTATTGTTCCTTTGGCGACGGCCCGTCTACTAAACGGCCTATCCGTCCCTTGCCGATGGGCCATTTACTAAACGACCTTGTCCGTCCCTTGACCACAGCCAACCCGTTTAATAGACGGCCTATCTGTCCCTTGGCAACGGTCCATTTATTGAACTGCCTATCCGTCCTTATATGACCCGTCTACTAGACGGCCTATCCATCGTTCAGCTAAGGGCCGTCTACTGGACGGCCTTGTTTGTTCATTGGCAACCCGTCTACTAGACGGCCTTCTCCGTCCCTTGGCGATAGTTAGTTTGTTTACTACTAGACGGCCTTACGGCCAATTTGCTTTTTGACAACAACCAATCCATCTAAACGAGTAATCCGTCCCTTGACCATGACTAGTCAGTCCACTCGATCTTTGACAATGCCTAGGCCGTATATTCAATGTTTTGACTGTCCTTTCAACGATTTGTCTATTCATTCATTGTTGTTTTGTTCATTGAACAACTAGAAAAATAAATGTTATGGTATATTCATAGGATTCTTTAGTTCTTATATATTTTTCCCTCCAACAAAATAAAGAATAATGGGGAAACAAGGATCTATTTAATGATAAGGGTAGGTGATTTGTTTTTGAAAATATTCAAATGCATCTCATAAAAAGAAATCCTAAAAAATTATTTTTATATTAATTACTATGATTAATTACGTCACATTATTGAAATTGATTATCTTTTATTCAATTTATCAAAATAATCCACCATGTTAACCATGATTTCCAAATTCTGTTGCACACGTATACATATAGGTTATTATATTTATTTAATGTATAAATGTACATCTATATATATTTATGTCTTATGAATGTATTTTAAAATAAATCAAACAATCAATTTTATGCTTACACTATAGAGATAAATCTATGTTTGTGTACACAAACACGCATACATACTATATATATACATCTATATAAATGTTTTTACACATATATTTATATTTATATACATATGTGTACAAACATATATATAGATATATATATATATAGTATATACATATATATAGTATATATATAGTATATATATAGTATATATATATATTTCTAAACTAGTCCATATATATATCTATATACATAATATATATGTTCAAAAATATCCATTTCCAATCAAATGCATTACTTACTGAGCAATTTCACTACAAATTTGATAAAAATTGCACTTATAAATGCTTGCACACGAGGTTCTAAGCAGCATTTGTTTTTACTAAAAAAAATGTATTCAACATGGAGATGTTCACAATTTGAAAATAATAAGTTGCTCAATTTTTCCTATGTGTTGGTCGATTTTTTAACTCTCCTTAGCACATTTTGTTCACTTTTATTCACTCTCACTAACATTTTTTTCTTCCAATCAAGAAAGAGATATAGAGAATTCCTAATTTTAGTATTTTCAAGCAAATTTTTGATTTGAAAATACTTTATTTATCTACATGCATCTTTTAATTAGAAAATGTATCAAATTGGTTTCAATGTTTTAAATGTGAACATTCTCCCAATAAAGGCATATTTATTCTTCAAACAATCAACATCTTCATCTTCATGTTGTGAGCTTTCCAAGCATGTAAATAAATTATAAAATTTGAAATAAAATGAACGTAATATAAGTTAGTTCTTTTGGGAATGAATTTGTTTGAACTTAACTATATATATTTATACAATTGATGTATGAATATAAACATAACTAAATATATATGTATATATGGATAAAGATATTCATATATCCATATTTATATATAAATAGATCTAAATGTATTTATCGATATATAATATATCCATCCATACGTATCCATGTATATCTATGTGTATGTATATGTATATATGTATATGTATATATATATATATATGTATATATATATATACATGATAGAAGACTCACAAAAACCAAAACGAATATGCAAGAGATGGGCAAGTACTCGAACAAAACCTTCTTCACCAATCGACACCTTTAAAGGGACGTCGTGACCTGCAGCAAGAATGTTGGCCATGGAAAGTAGGCAGGTGGTCTGATGTGAATCTAATAGAACTAATATACAGAGGACATAGAGGACAATACGAATGGCAAAGTGAGATGGGAATGAAGCCAAATGCATTCAAGATATATACACCAAGTAATGGGAATTAGGAATAACAATAATTTAAGGTACGACAAGGCTACATGGATCTTTGACGGCGCCATAGACTAAAATTGATGCACGAGGTGGCTGTCAAGAGGAAATGAACACGCAAGGTGGAAAGACTGACAATAACGTTATTAATGTATAATAAATAATTAGGACGTGATTGATTGGCATTGGTATATGCTGTTCAAATTGTATTATTGGATAGCTGAATTAAAAATTCCACAGTGAACATGACGGCCAAGTCTAAACAATTTTAAAATTGGAATCACTGAACAGAAAATTCATAGGACTCAATACAATGTACTTGAGTGGATGGTTGAAGTAACGTCATATATTTAATATTTGCTAATATCTGTCATCCACGACTAAACAAGTAGCACGAACAGGCATTTAAATGATAGAACTAAAAGTACTTTATTATGACGACAGTTCACAATCAATCATCTGGAAAGTAGTCTTTATTCCATACATCCATTGCAGTACATACATGATTGGATGAGGTCACAATTCGTGCAAATCTACACAAAATGATTCTAACTATGATGCATATAGTATTCATCTATATGACCTAATAATCTTGGATTGCATCCCAAAAAGGAGGTTTGGCTTCGTCGTCAAAGAAACTTTGTACTCCATCTGCAATCTCATTCGGCACAATTCTTAGGTCTTCGCACTCAATATTGCATGGGTTAGGAAGGCCGAGCATGTTGCAGACTGTATGACACCACATAAGACGCCACACTAAGGGATGCCTTGGCTTGTTACCCCATATTCCGCAAGGAACATCATATTGGTCAAGAATAGCTTTGTCCAGCAAAATGATTGCCATGTCGATTAACCGATTGTCAAAGTTGGGAAACTCAGACATCCAAAGCTCAATCGCCCCTTGGGCTGACTCAATAGAGTATGCCATTTGAACCTTGCGTCCATGGATGAAGTATTTAGGGAAGTCTTCGATATCTCGACCCCACAATGGTCCCCATCTGGCATCGACTGAATCCTTGAGTGATCTCTGCGCCTCTGTCAAGTACAAATCAAAGCACTCAAATGTATGGAGATACCATAAAAGCAAATGGCTTGGAAATCCTGAACATGGTGTTCTGTTAAATAGTCGTTCAAACGTTCGTAAATGCTAAATTGAACATGATACGTTCATCATCTAGTATTGTCATTCATCATATCCTTATGGAGATGCTTAGATGCACAAGTGGCTTTCAGAAATTGGCGTACAGATGAACAATAATATGATGTCATAATTCTTGGATTGTGCCACTATAAATGTGAATCACATGATATTGGTAAGGGCTCTGACAATGAAATTTGATTTTATTGTGCACTGAACAACGACGCACTCAGAATGCAATATTGGAAACAACCAATTTTATGCATTCAAATTTAACATGCCTTGGTGTCAAGTGATAATAAAATGGAAGTTGCGCATGCAACAGTCATTGATGCTATTATGGTGTGATTCCTAACATCATAGATGATCGTGATGGATCTTTGGATGAAGTTTTCAAATACGTATATAAGAGCACATATCCAAGGTCAAACAGATCATATGAGATGTAGCTTCTCCATGTTATGGAGTTTCGTTAGTGCTATATACTTTCTTGAATATTTTCAAATATTGATGTAGTTGAGGTCGCGCTCTAATATCCTTGCATTCGGTTTAGACAGGTGCTTCAAAGCAATAGTCATATTCAATCTGAGGGTCCTAGTGGACATAAGAAAAAAAACGAAGAGGTCGATTAATGTTTTTAAGCAAGCAAGCTCTGGAGCGGTCGAAGATGAGACCTCCGAAACCTAAGTCAACTGTGAAGGATGTTGAAGAATGCATGCCCATGAGTATTGACTTTGGAGACGACGATGTTGCAGACTTGGCGAGTTCTCAAGAAAACATGACATACAAAGACATAACTGACCATGGGGAATTATAGCGAGATTTAATAAGCGACGATGACCAGGGATGGCACCATGTCAGTGATGCGTAAATTTCCATGATGCCCGCACCTAACTTTCCCATAAGATTAATAGTATTTTGTGTTTGTGATGGCTGGCACTATAATTTTGTAGAGACCCTACCATCTAGATTAGATAGCTCGTGCATCGTGTTCTACGGCATCTGGATGGGCACGTGGAACTAGCGGACTAGCCAGGGTTGTTCGGACGCTGAGACGCGGACGTTCGCGTCCGGAAGTCCGCTGGACGTAGACATTCCCGTCCCAGCGTCCGGTGACTTTGAAAAATACACAGCGGACGGGGGTTTTACCTCAGCGGACGGCGGTCAAGGGTTTAGAACGGCGGACGGCGCGATCGGACGACAGGACAGATCGGACGGCGGACAGATCGGACGTCGGACAGATCGGACGGCGGACAGATTGGACGGCGGAGTGGTCAAACGCCCATGTCCGACGGCGAGGTCGACCGCCCGCGTCGCAATGTTTATGCGGACACCGGATGGTTGTTTAGAGTGTAAGACGAAATCTACGAGATCTTTAGTCCCATCCTCGTGCTGGACTGATTTTAATTCACTGAAATCAGCGAAATCTACGAATTTGGTGTCTCAATCTACGGGTCGGACGAGCGATTGGGTGCTCGATCGGACAGGCGAGTGGCTGCCCGATCAGACGATTGAGAATGTGCCCGATCGGACGAGCGAGCGGGATTAGAATGGCGGATGGCGAGATCGCACGGGCGATTGGGTGCCTGATCGAACAGGCGAGCGGTTGCCAGATCGGACGACTGAGAACGTGCCCGATCGGACTGGCGAGCGGGATTAGAATGGCGGATGGCGAGATCGGATGGGCGATTGGGTGCCTGATCGAACGGGCGAGCGGCTGCCAGATCGGACGACTGAGAACGTGCCCGATCGGACGATGCAGTGGACGTCCGATCACAGTTTTCAACATGATTTGAAGATATTTTTAATATTTACAAATTTTATTATGTAAACAAGGGAAAAATTCAAAATAAATATATTTTTGTCAAATTTAATATCAAAACTTATATTTAAGGTAGATAAAAGTTATATTTACAAGGAGTAAAAAACTGAAAGTGAAGAAATTAAAAGAGACCTATGATAGGAGCATCTTTAGAAATCCCTTTGTATTTTGGACACTCAACATTCAAATTTCTCGTCGGTGGAAAATCTTCAAATGAAGTCTATTCTCCAATCCCAACGGTCAACACAAATCGACAGATTGCAAATCCTAGTCAAAAACCATAGAGTTAGCAAAATTCCTATAACACATGGAAGAACTATTTTCCAAAATATTAAAGAAAATCGAGGGTGTTTCTAAATTCTAATAACGTTAGGTACCAATGTGTGCAAAAAAATTCCAAATTTGAGTCCCAGGACTCATGGCTGCAAAACCCACTAATATCAATGAACATAGAGATAGCAAAATCCCAAAAACAATAAAACATATGGAATTTTTTTTTCCGTAAATGTCAAAAAGGAAAATATTTTTCTGATAGTTGGACAGAAGTCCAGGTGTTCTATACATAAGCACACAGCAATAGCCATAGAACAATTCAATACTGTTACTACTACTCTAAACCAAAAAGAACTATATCACTATGTTTTGTCTAATACACATTTCTAAAATGCTCGTACGGTACTAGCCACTTGTACGTAAGCCTAAAACGTGTCACTATATGAGTTAAACCTCCAACATTTTCTCAATTTGGGTTGCACAATCGATTCAAATAGCTCTCGAACATGTCCTACACAATTTTTTCAAACATTATTTCCTCTTCGATCGAATCACACATACATGAAGCTAACTTCCCATTAAAAATTCAGTAAAAAAATCACTCCACAGAAAGTGCATGACGGATGAAAAAATACAGATGAAATCTGTACATCAAGCAAAATATGCATGGTTGGGTAGTTAGGGGTTAATTATGACTATATGTTAGGACTTTGAGACCAAAGTTTGATATTAGTCGAGCCCGTGTGATCACTGATGTGATATACACGGCCTGGTCCGCCATTGAGTGATCATAGGCACTAAATAATTGATACCCATCCTCTTGTCTCCGGCAAAGTGCCATGAAATTGTAGGGTTTATAGAAAGGGTGGAAATTTTAAATTATATGGCCGTCTTTTTCTAGCTAAAGTGGGCCTACTTATTTATAAGCTCGGTTGTTTTTATACACAAGTATGAAAGGTTTGGAAATAAGCTCTCACTCTTATGAGTTATAAAAAAGATTGACTTCCGTCAATTTCTATTGTTTTTTTCCAAGAACCACATCTTGTTTTGAAAGATCTGCGCCGTGCAATAACTCAAGATAATATTGAAAAATCCGTCTCGCAAATTGTAAACCTCATTAAGTACCTAATCAAGTGTTATTTCCATTGGTCATTGATTAAGTTCGTGTCTCATTAAAAGATATATCAATTTCGTTGATGTTCTCTCCGTTCTTTTATCAGACCTTCTATACATGGTTGACAACGAAATGAGTTCACTTTACCCTTAATGCAATTTGGAGGGTCTGAGTTGATCCTATAACTTGGTGGTGCATAGTACAAAGGCCTTTCTAAGAAGGACTCCCACGGCATTCTCATTTCCTCCCCTTCCATAACTACCTTGTACAATGAAAATGTCCATCACGAATAGGGTTAGTTCTGAAAAAAAATCTTGCTTCACTATAGTAAGAAGTTCAATAGGACAATCGAACTACCAAAAGTGCACATTCTTCAACCCCTCTTCATTTTAGTTCCACGTTACATACTCCCCACTTGAATCATGTGGCTTCCCATACATACCTTTGGCCCAGCACTTTCTTCAAACCCTCTTCATCATCAAACAACCTCACGAGTTTCTGTGCTCTAAGTGCTGTTCAACAATACCAAATCTCACAAAAACACAATCGTGAAGATCGGAACGCACACCTTTGAAGTGCATACTCTCGTAGCTTGAGATCCACTTTGCCTATCGTAAACTTTAATCTCGATTGAAATGCTAGAGAGGGTATTGCCCATTTGTCGCCTGCTTTGTCGACGCATGCTTGGCCTTTGTGCCTTTGAAAAGGGCTGTACTCGCTAGAACCGAGCTAGTCTCTCACACACTCACCCAGTCACTTTCCAGAGGCCCAACTACAAAAAGATGAACATTCTAGATTTTCTAAGCCTTTTGTAGCATAAGGCGTCAGGATGACGTGACAACCTCATTCCAAGTGCCATGCCGCAAGTTTGACACTTGCATACCTTCCTCGTAGACTTCATCCAAGCCTTAGTGGTGCCTACTCCTCCCTCATGCACCATGATAGTACCAGAGTACTACACCCTACCATACTACTACACCCTTTGACTACATAGGGCAATGCTCTCCGTATCGTTCCAAATTCTCAATATGATACTAACACTAGTAGGGTTTATATTGAAGGTAGAGAAGATTGCACAAGGCACACACACAAACACAAGGAATGCGTAGAAAGAGATGATCTTTACTCAAAGGCCTTCCACCTTAAGTAGTGTACACTAGGAGGTCACCATGGACAAACCATATGGGATAACTCATCACAAGGACACTCTAGAGATCAGCCTATGCCTAACCCCTCCTCCCACACACCATTATTTAGCACCCGTACGTCTTTGGCTTTTAGCAATACTACGTTGCATCAATTACCTCAATACTCCCACTTTGCGTAGAGCCAAAGCCTCTAAGTCCAAATGCTATTACTAATCGTTGGTGTCGGTCTCTACAAAGACCCTTTGTGAGCACATCCGCCACCATGTGCTCCGTTGGGCAATACTCCAAATGTATAACTCCCAATTCCAACTTCTCCCGAATGAAGTGGTATTGCACATCAATGTGCTTCGTGCGTGAATGATGTGTAGGGTTCTTTGCAAGTGAAATGCACCCTTGGTTGTCACACATAATCGTTGTAGCCTCACCTTGTGTGCAACCCACATCCACCATTAGTTGCCTCAACCAAATGGCCTCCTTCGTGGCATGGCTCGTAGCCATGTACTCGGCCTCCACCGTTGATGTCGCCGTCGTTTGTTGCCGCTTGCTATTCCACGACACCGCTCCCGATCCGACCTTGAACATGTAGCCCGTTGTCGATCTTCGATCGCTCGTGTCTCCCGCGTAGTCCGCGTCACAATAGCCGCTCAACACAATGTCTTTGCCTCCAAGACACAACTTCACATCGTTTGTGCCCCTCAAATAACGCATGATCCTCTTGACCGTCATCCAATGCATCGAGCCCGGTCTCGCCATGTGTTGACTCACCACGCTAATTGGATACGCAAGGTCGGGCCGTGTCGCAATCATCGCATACATCAACGACCCCACCGCTTGCTTGTATGGCACCTCCGCCATCGATTTAGCCTCCATCGCATACTCCTCCTCTGAAAGCTTGACGAGCTTGGAGTTTGCATCCAATGGTGTTGCCACGGGCTTACAATCCTCCATCCCGAATCTCTTGAGCACGTCCATCACATACTTGCCTTGACTCATGGTGATAGTGCGTGTAGCCCTATCACGCACAAACTCAACACCAAGACAAAAGTGCAATTCTCCAAGATCACTCATCTCGTACTCTCTCTCAAGCATGCCTTTTAATGCATTCATTAAACTCATGAGGCTTGCAAGAATGATCAAATCATCAACATATATGATCACAATCACCACATTTTGCCCCTCTTGCATGAAGTAGAGACTATGATCCGCAATGCTCCTAGTAAACCCGTGTGCAAGCAAGAACGTGTCAATCTTTTGGTACCACGCTCTTGGAGATTGTTTCAACCCATACAATGATTTTTGCAACTTACAAACAAGGTGCTCTTTACCTTGTTGCACAAACCCCTCAGGTTGCACCATGTAGATGTCCTCCTCCAAATCGCCATTCAAAAATGCGGTCTTCACATCCATTTGATGCATCTCCAAGTCCAAGGCCGCTCCAATGGCAAGAATGCATCGAATGGTGGTGAACTTGGCCACGGGAGCAAATGTCTCGTGAAAGTCCACCCCATGCACTTGCGCGAACCCCTTGGCTACTAATCTTGCCTTGTGACGCACAACAATACCCGAAACATCCCTCTTTGTCCGAAACACCCATTTGCAACCAATGGGGTTGCGATCCTTTGGAATGGGAGTTAATTGCCACGTACCGTTAGCAATTAGAGAGTCGTACTCCTCTTGCATGGCGCGCTCCCACTTGACCGCATCCTCACCTTGCATGGCTTCTCGAATGGTCAATGGACCATCCGATAATGCCACATTCGCATGCTCGTCCTCCACTTGAGGGAAGATGTGGTTCTTCCACCATTCTCCAGGTGGCTTGCGCGATCTCTCGGGGTACCGCCGCTCGCTTGAAGAAACTTGCTCTTCTCGCGTGCCCTTTGCGCCATTCTTGGCCTTTGAGCTCGATGACGCTTCAACAACCTCCGTGTCGCCAGCTTCGTCATCACCGTCATCATCACCTACATCAACAACACTAGGAGACTTGGAGGGTGTGTCCACCAAAACGTCTCCACTACTCCCACTTGGACCAACCTCCAAAGGAGCCTCCATCGTAAACTCCTCACAAAATGTCACATCACGTGACCGAATGATCTTCCTCGTGTCCACCGACATGAGTCTATACGCCTTGGTACCTTCACAATACCCAAGAAACACACATTTCAAGGCCTTAGCCTCGAGTTTCGTCCTCCGTTCGTCGGGAACCTTCGCATATGCAATGCATCCGAAGATGCGCATGTGTGCAACACATGGTTGCCTCCCACTCCACGCTTGCTCTGGCGTCATGCCTTCAACCGCGCTTGTTGGACACCGATTGCGTGTGTATACCGCATTCACCACCGCTTCCGCCCAAAGGTCCAACTTCAAGTTTTGAGCGTGCAACATGCTCCTCGCCATCTCTACAATGGTGCGATTTGCGCGCTCCGCAACTCCATTTTGTTGAGGCGTGTACGGGGCCGAAGTTTGGCGTGCGATGCCTTCATTCTTCAAAAGCTCGTCAAATTTCTTGGACATGTACTCGCCGCCATTGTCCGACCGAAACACCTTGATCTTCAACTCGGATTGGTTCTCCACCAATGTCTTGAACTCCTTGAACTTCTCAAAGCACTCACTCTTGGCTTTGATAGGGTAGAGCCATATCTTCCTTGAAAAATCATCGATAAAGGTCACAAAGTACTTGCAACCTCCCATCGATGTGGTCTTCATGGGGCCACACACATCCGAATGCACGATCTCCAAAACTTTTGTGGCCCGTGTCGCCCCTTCACCCGCAAATGGCAACCGTTGTTGCTTGCCTTCAATGCAACCTTCACACGTGAATGTAGAAGCATCCACTTTCAATTGATGAAGATCCATACCGCTTACCATGCCGCGTAGTGTCTTCACACTCTTGATGTTCAAATGGCCAAGTCGACGATGCCACAACGCCAACTTGTCGTCCTTCAAGTTTGAATGCGCCAACGCCGCCGATTCCTTCGAATGCACCTTGGAGAACTTGATGTGGTACAAGCCCTCGTGTTCTTCAATGATGGCCACCTCATCTCGACTCGGTGACAACACATAACACCCCTTATCACTAAACTCAACCCTCAAGTGCTTTGCCACTAATTGCCTCACCGATAGTAAATTTGCCGTTAGTTTGGGAACGTGGAGGACATCTTGGATAGTGATTGTCTTCACACGACCCCTCACCTCGGTGTCTACAACAATTTGGCCCTTGCCAACGGCCTCAAGCACCGTATCATCTCCCAAAATCACTCTCCTTGGATTAATGAGAGCATACGAATGAAAACAAGTTTTATGTGGTGACATGTGGCTTGTAGCCCCCGAATCAACAATCCAATCACTCGTACTACCATTGCACGATACATTGCTTGCCATGTTTGCATACTCATCACCAACCTCAATCCAATCACTCATGCTTGCATCACCCTCGATACCATCACTCATGCTTGCATCACCCTCGATGCCATCGCTCATGCTTGCCTCATATCTAGCCGTAAATGCGTACTCATCATCGTCACGAGTTTTAGTGTTGTTTGCACTCTCCCCTTTCTCATCCCTCTTGCGTTTGAAGCAAAATTTGGCAATGTGTCCCTTCTTACCACAATAGAAGCACACCTTGTCGCTTGAGCTCCCACCGCCTCCATTCTTGGATTGCTTCGCCACGAGTGCCGCTCCATCTTCTCGAGACTCGTTCTCCTTTCGCCGCGAAAGCTCGTGCAACAACCGTGAGGTCACATAGTCCAATGTGAGCTCCGTAATGGGTCTTGACTCCATCGCCACGATGAGGTACTCGTATGATGATGGAAGGCTCTCCAAAAGTGTCATCACGATGTCACCATCCGTAACCGACACGTCGCAACCGTTGAGTTGATCCGCGAGAGCTTTGACCTTGTTGATGTGCGCCAACATGTCATCTTCTTCGCTCATCTTGATGGTGAAGAACTTGCGCCTCAAAAACAAAATGTTGGCCAATGTTTTCGCTTCGTGAATGTTGCAAAGCTTGGACCATGCTTCCGCGGGTGTCTTGCACGAACGAATGTGCGCAAGTTGCGAATCCGCGAGGTTGAGTGCCAAAATGGCAAATGCCTTCTTCTCCCTCCTCGTGTACGCTTGCATGATCCTAGGATCCGTAGAAGAGAAAGGAGGTTCCTCACTACCCTCGACAATCTCCCACAACTCCTTCTCGGCCATCACCATCTCCATTTTGAACTTCCACATGTGGAAATTCACCCCATCGAACTTGTCCACGACCTTGGGACCCTCACCCTCAAAAGATGCCATGATCCTCACTTACGTATGCCTCCCCACACAAATGAAACCTCAAACTCAAACACACAACTTTGTTTTTGTGATTTTTTGCTTTGATATTGCACCTTTGTGCACCCAATGGGTTTAAAACAACCCCAAACACTAGATCAGCACTTTTGTGCTCCACACACGCCTCCCAACACTCAAATGTGAGAACCCTCACCCAAAAATGCAAAGAGGCTCACCAAAACCCCTCAAATCACTCAATGGAGCTCAAAACAACTCCAAATGCTTCAATACGACGCCTTAGTGTCCCCAAACACTCAATGCACGTCAATGACACCTTTGTGTCCTTCAAGAGCACTCACTCAATGCACATGAACTCACACAAGTCCCTCAAAACCCCAATCGCATTGAAATTGCTCAAAAACCGCACCTTTGTGCACAAACTAGCTCCAAATGAAAATTTGAGCACCCCAAGAGCATGAAACACATGCAACACCTCAAAGCAAGTGCCTAATCACTAGGATCAGATGGTAGACCCTCCACGAGAGCCTTCACACCTCACAAATCACTTGCATTTACTCAAATGCTCACAATTGAACCAAACGAAGTTCCACTCGCAACGAAGAGATAGAAGAAAGAAAAGAAGGAGATCAAGGGAAGAAATTGACCAAAGAGAGTGCTCCAACATGTAACTTCAGCCCATGCACACCTCCAAGAAACACCAACGCTTCAACAAGCTCCAAAACCTCCAACAATGCTCCAAAACCGCCCGTTGCGCACCGACCTCAAAATACTTGCACAAATGCAATCTAATACTCATGAAACACACATGAGTGGGCCCATAACCTATTGAAGGTAGAGAAGATTGCACAAGGCACACACACAAACACAAGGAATGCGTAGAAAGAGATGATCTTTACTCAAAGGCCTTCCACCTTAAGTAGTGTACACTAGGAGGTCACCATGGACAAACCATATGGGATAACTCATCACAAGGACACTCTAGAGATCAGCCTATGCCTAACCCCTCCTCCCACACACCATTATTTAGCACCCGTACGTCTTTGGCTTCTAGCAATACTACGTTGCATCAATTACCTCAATAGTTTAGGGTGTCACGGGACTCGGTGTCTAAAGTCAGATTAGAATGTAGTACTATGATACTATCATGGCGCATGAGAGAGGACTAGGCACCACTAAGACTTGGATGAAGTCTATGAGGAAGGTATTCAAGTGTCAATCTTGCGGCATGGCACTTGGAGTTAGGTTGTCACCTCATCTTAACGCCTCATGCTACAAAAGCCTTAGAAACCCTAGAATGCTCATATTTTTCTTAGCAAACTACGTATGTTTATCATGCTTATGAGTGACTTAATAAATTGCATGCTCATCTTTTTCTAGAAAAAGCAAAGCATGCGTCCGCAAAGGAGGGGGCGAATAGGCAATATCCTCTCTAGTGTTTCAATCGGGACTAAAGTTTAGGGTTTAGGCTAGCTGGATCTCAAGTTACGAGAGTATGCACTTCAAAGGCGTTCGTTCCGATCTTCACGATTGCAATTTTGTGAGATCTGATGTTGCCAAACTGCACTTGAAGCACAGAAGCTCATGAGGTTGTTCGATGATGAAGACGGTTCAAAGATAGTGCTCGGCCAAAAGTAAATATGGGAAGCCACTTAATTCAAGTGGAGAGTGTGTAGCAAGGACCTAACATAAAGAGGGGTTCAATAAAGTGCACTTTTGGTGGTTCGTTCGCCGCCATGAACTTCTCAGGATAGTGAGACAAGATGTTTTTCATAAATAACTTTATTCGTGAAGGAGGTTTTCGTTGCACAGGGTAGTTATAAAAAGAGTAGGAAATGAGAATGTGATGGGAGTCCTTCTTGGAAAGTCAACTGTGTTCTGCACAACCAAGTTCTAAGATAAGCTTCTAGCCCCTACATTGCATGTGAACTAAACTCATTTTGTTTTCAACCGGGTATGTAAGGTCTACTATAAAAGTCAAGGCGACACCAAGACAATTTATATATCTTTTTGTAAGTCATGAACTCGATCTCTTATTAATGGAAATAAGGGTGGGTTATGTACTCATGACCAGTTTACTCTTCGCGATTAGATTATATATTTATATATATAAATATTTATGCTAATAATGTTCACACAATGAGCCATACATGCTTTATAAGCCTAGAGCATTAGCGCTAGCAGCCTACAATACATCCAAAGTTTGTAGCATCCAAACAAAATTCAAACTAAGGACATGCTTGGTCTATACAAAACAAAATTGAAGACATAGGATTCTACGGTCTAGGCTAGGTTTCAACTTCCACTGGAGCATAGACAGTCCTGTTAAATCTGCCTAATATCGCCGATGTCCCCGAAATGTCCCACGTTCCGCGTCCTACTGTTGTTCAAAAAAACGTTTCTCTATCAGCCGCCTCTCATTCTCTTCCTCTTCCCTCTGTCTTATCACTTCTTGAAGATCTCTTTCGTACTCATCATCTCGATCGTACTGACTTGATGGCCTAGCAGCAAATCCGTCAAGGGGGCCGTCTGCAGCACTATACATATCCCTACGAAAACTCACGGGTGCACTGCTTGCTGAGCTTTCGCCGCGGCCAGAATAAATAGGAGTATGGTTTTGAAACCCATGATGTCCAAAATCGTTGTGGGTCCTCTCTGGAGAATATGCTCGTGGGGTACTATATCTGTCCGGATATCGAACCCGTTCATCATTGTGTACAGCGTATGCATTATCATCGTAGCCATGGCTAGCTCCCCTTTGATATCCCCTGCCTACTAGATGTGAAGTTCCATGATGATTTTCATAGTCATGCTGAGAAAGAGTTCCGAACGTCACGAGATAGTTCTCAACGTCGCGTTGCCAATATGTATTCCGTGGACGTACTTCCCATTGCGAGGTGTTATCATCAGGTACAACAACGTTTGTTGCATTCGCTGTACGATAAGACCATTGCGACACACAATCACTCGGTCCAGTCGAGTTGGTGGGAATAAAGTTTTGTGAACGATTCAAACGTTCAACGTTTTTCCCATGCACCGTACTCCAATCCACATCCTTATGCAATACAATCTCAGCCCAAACCATTGCCATTGTGGAATATTTCATGATGGTTGGTTTTGAGTTAGGCAACCCAACCGAAATCGTGCACCTTCTAATACCGTTGTCAAAAATGGTTGCTTTGGCACGTCGCAGTTGGGCCTTCCCAACGAGGGTCAGACACTACCATTTGAGATCGTGGCCAAATCTTGGCTAAATGCGTCATCTTCACGTAATCTTTGCATATTTTACAACTCCACGTTCTCGCCGACTCGATGTCCCATCCGGGCTCTGCAACACAATTGGAGTCAATGACTTGATCCCAGTTTATAACTTGAGGAGTCCCTTGTAAAGATCTCCTACTACTGCAGCTTTGCTGAAACATCGTGGGAAATCAAAGCAATGCTAAGAAACCGCGTGCAAGGTAGAAGCGCAACGTGCTGCAAACGTCCTGGAATGAAGTCAAACGTGCGTACAGCGTGACGCAGTGACTCAAAAAACATGTGACAGAGTCGATGGAGGTGCTGTCAGAACATCATCATACCTAGTAAGCTTGGAATAATATTATATGCCCATTGGTAATATAAATGGCATGTGGCATGCCATTTTCATGATGGTGCAACATCGTGAAAGACATATTTGTAGTGCATGTATATTCGTAAGTGCTTGCATGTATATGTACATACAAATATCCACCTACATATTTACATATACATACATGTAGAAACATACATACATACTTACTTACATACATACATACATACATACATATACACATGTATATATGTATGCTCGTGTATTTCAATGTTTATATAGATTTACATGTCCACAATATAAATATATTGTGTACACATGTGCGATTGGATGGATAATATTCTATGGACAAAATCACAAAATAGGATCTTATTTGTTATCAAGGAAATTGTAAACGTTAGGCATTGGCGGAGAAATCCTGTGATTGATCAAACTACTTCTATCTATCTTAATTCAAATGGATTTGATGATATTCAGTCATATAGATCGGATATACAAATTATACATCACGACTTCTATTTGTTATGCTAGTTTTAACCCCTAAATGTCCTCACCTATTCTGTAAAAGTCAAATCACTACAATTTGCATATTTGAAATATCACATTGGGTGATTTATAATTTTTCATTGATAGTCATCAGCATTGTGAAGGTATAATAAAAATTTCAACATGATTGGAAGATATTTTGAATATTTACAAATTTTATTATGTAAACAAGATAAAAATCCAAAATAAATATATTTTTGTCAAGTTTAATATGAAAAAATGTATTTAACGTAGATAATAGTTACATTGACAAGTAATAAAAATATGAAAGTGAAGAAAATAAAAGAGACATATGATTGGAGCATCTTTAGAAAGCCCTTTGTATTTTAGACACTCAAATTGCGAATTTCTCAAGGGTGGGAAAACCTCAAATGAAGTCAATTATCCAATCGCAACGGTCAAAAGATGTACCATAGCTTAACTTAAACATCTAATGAAAATACCAACTACAATAAAGCTTAAACACTTGATTTTTTTGGACGTTTGACCAAAAATCAAGCATAATATGGTTGATTGGGCACTTAGAGGTTAATGTTGGTTTAATGTTGCCTTTGACAACAATCAATATACACTTTTATATCCATTGTACCTTTGGGATTGGTTAAAAAATTTAATTAAAGTTTATACATGCACGAAATTGTATGTTTCCAATTAGTCCTAAAGTGTTATGTATTTTCTAATAGTAAATGAACTTTTCCAAATTATAAAGGTTAAATATTTGAAGGAATTCATATTACAATGGACCATGGACAATCACAAATTTTAATTATTGTACAAAATCGCCGTATGTGATGGATGTACGCATGAGCAATCATCCAACATTTAGAATATGAAGGCGAGCGTCAAAGGGTTAAGGGTCATCTGCAGAAGTACCTCAGACGGCGCAAGCACACTACGAGATCGGACGAACCCAATAAAATGGATTGAAGGCGAGCGCGCTAATCTGACGAACATGACCCATCGGACGAAACCCTTGGATAAGACGACAAAGCGGACACAGGATCGGATGGCAGAGCGACGGCACAATCGGACGGGCTGCCCACGGACGGCATGGGCCAGCGGGTTTGTCCAAGGTATTGTGTTTTGGTGTTATATTGCTCTCCTTTCTTCCTCCTCCAGCCCAACTCCTTGGGTCTCCACGTACTTCAAGAATCCTCACGTACTTCGAGGACTATTATGAGTACGGCAAAGAATGTTCCAACATTTATTGTATTTCGCATTGAATTCTTGTAGTGCTTCACTACTAGGAGAGAGGTCCGTCCTACCTCTTTCATAATGTCTTTTACCTCTCGATTGTTGGCTAACTCCGCCCCCCACACCTTCCCCTTCTCCCTTTCCTCCTTTCTTCATTCTCCCTCCCACTTTTGGCCAATTTCATGACTTGACTTGTAATTACTTACCAATTGAATAAATAGGCAAAATATTCAAATATAAAGGCAATATAATGAAGCATTGGGTTCCAATTTGAATTCTATAAGAGTTAGTAATTTTTTATGCATACATTACTTTGAACCTACTAGAGTAACTTCACTCAATGGAATCACAATCATAATTTAAGAGGGAAAGACCACATCAATTTTCAAAAACAAATTATCACAAAATATAAGTTACAATTTATATTTTATAAACCTAGTTAGAGGGGAAAACTTGAAATTAAATTAGATTTGAACCTATTGTATGCATGTTCATATGAATAGTATATATGAAATTAAATTACAGTTGAACATATTGAATGCACATGTATGTACCTTTATATTTACATACATATAAATAAATGTTCTTGTATGCGTATGTGCATGCATGCATGTGTATATATAAATATATACATCTATAAATGGTCGACATATATATATACACACACACATACTTAACTCCACTCATTCACATACACATACTTGTACAAATATATATATGTATGTATATATGCACATGTATTTTTATGTATACATAAATTTATATGTCCATAATATAAATATATTGTGTACACATGTGCGAATGTATGAATAATTTTCTTTGAACAATGTAGCCCGTAATATAGTCTGAAATTTGTTATCAGCAAAATTGAAATAGTTTCAAAAAGGAACGATCTTGGTGCAATATTATTTTTTATTGTATAAAAGGTTGGTGGTTTATATTTTGGGACTTTTAACAGTAAAGAATGCTAAATTTTATTAATTTACAAGTATACAATGTCACTAGGAAATAATAAGAATATTTAGAATATGTAACCACTAATGGGTTTGAATTATTCTTGACCGAAGAAAATACTAGAAAACCATTTGTATGATATAAAGATAGTAATTCACCTATTATTTTATTAGATCTCAATTTTAAATCATGCCTGGTATATTGTTGTGTGGCAACATTTGTTAAAATGACTTCACTTAGTCACTATCAATATATGATCTCAACCATTGAAATTCACTTATTTTTAAATCCCAAGTCATTTTATATTTATACAACTTAATTGGTAATTGTAACCGTTGACCTTAACGTATGGATAGAATCTAAAATTCATATGTGTAACCTAAGTGCCCAATCAACCATATTATGCTTGATTTTTGGCACAACGTCCTTAAAATCTAGTGTTTTAGCTTTTTTGTAGTTGGTGTTTTCGTTAGATGTTTAAGTTAAGTTATGATACATCTTTTGACCGTTGGGATTGGAAAGTAGAAAATCTATTGAAGTTTTTCTAACGTTGAGAAATTTGAAATTGGAATGTCCTAAATACAAAGGGCTTTCTAAAAATGCTCCAATCATAGGACTCTTTTATATCTTTCGCTTTCATATTTTTACTAATTGTAAATGTAACTTTTATCTACCTTAAATAAAAAAATTGATATTAAATTAGACAAAAATATATTTATTTTGAAATTTTGTCTTGTTTACATAATAAAATTTGTAAATATTCGAATTATATCTTCCAATCATGTTGAAAATTTCGTCATACCTTCATAGTGTTGATGAGTATCAATGAAAAATTATAAATCATCCAATGTGATATTTCAAGTATGCAAATTGTAGTGATTTCACCATACCAACCATTATTTTTGGTATAGGGTGCCTTGCTTGTATTTAATTTTAGAAAAAAAACCTAAACTGTTATGTAACTAAGGCACTTGAAGTCATTGAATACAAATTCATATTACGTATCAATACATTTTTTAAGACGTAGTAGTTTTTAATGTATAAAGGGTAAGTAAAGAATGTAAGATGGAATAGGATTGTTTTTTAAGTAATATAGATCATCACGAGGATTTAGCGTTCAGGGTATAGGGTTTAGGGTTTAGGATACACGTAACAATATGTGTTCGAGATTTTATGGGATGTACCTTAGGATACATTTTTACTCTTTAATGTTCGAAAAGTGAAGAGAAAGGTACAGTCCATAAATGACGTTTTCTGAAGTGAAAGCAATAGCAAAAAAGTGCATTTTGAAGGTCAAAATTGGTTTTGGCCAACATGTTGCGTTGTCCTTAAAGGGTTAATAGGATTCTTTGGCTTAGTTAATCACAATCATTGGATTCCTCATGGCATTTATTCCGTTCTGGGAAGTTGTTGAGTTGAACAACTTCATGGGATTTGATTGTGGGCGGTCCAAACGGACGAATCGGACGGCTCTATTGGACGGCGGATCGGACACCGTGCAGCGGACGGCATTTCGGGGCTCCGGTTTGGACGGTGAGCAGCGGACGGCGAGGTCCGGACGGCAGATCGGGGTGCCGCATCAGACGGCGGCATTGAAAAAAAAGTTTGCTTGGAGGAAGAGTCCTTCCTTCATTACCTCCTGTGATTAGCTACTTTGACTAGGTAAACCTCTAAATGCCTACACTGCTGTCCCATTTTCTTTTTAAAATTATAACACGATAAAAAATAAATTGCATTTATGGGAGCCCTTCAAATTAAAAATATGGAATGCGAATTCTCTATTATTATGAGTTTTGCAAAAAGTATAAAGAGAGAAGTGAAAGAAAACCGAGTGTGAAAAAAATATTCTACATTGAAGTCAACAAGAATGGAAATGTGAATAGAGTTATATATATTCATATAGTAGGCAAATGGCTAAAAAACAGTCATGCGATATCAATATTCATCGAACGAGTACGTCTACGTTGACTGTCATGAGTAATTCTACCGCCTGCCTCAACCTCTGAATCTATAGCAAGCTTCTTTTCAACGAAGGATCGCTGTACCAAATACGAAGGATCCTGTTCATCGTGAAGGTCACCGTTGGAAGTTTGGGCATCCAAAAGAAGGGGCAATTGGTCCGATGGAGCGAGAGTATCTTCAACCACTATTTCGTCCAAAGTTTGGGCATCCAAAGGAAGGGGCAACTAGTCCAATGGAGCAAGAGTATCTTCAACCACTGTTTTGTCCAAAGTATGGGCATCAAATGGAAGAGACAATTGGTCCGATAGGGCAAGAGTTTCTTCGAGTACTGCTCTGTCCAAAACCTGCGCATCCAATGGAAGAGACAACTGGTCCGATGGGACAAGAGTTTCTTCAAGGACTGCTCCGTCCGAAGTGTTGGCATTCAATGGAATAGAGAGCTGCTTTGATTGGACGAGAGATTCTTGAGGTAATGCTTCTTTCTTTGTAGTTTCTTCTCGCAGCTTCTCTAACTCTTCTATCAACTGAAAATTAATGAACTGGAGATGCATGGTCTTGAAATGGTTGAGTATAGTGCTTGATCGCAGTTGCTTTATGGTTTCTCCCGCCAACTGCTCAAATCCCTTTGCACATTCCGTTGTTTCTTCTAGTTTCTTGGTGAGCTCATCAACACGCTTTGCCTTTTGGATGACTAGCCCCCAACGGGCCAATTTTTTCTCAATTGATTGGACATCTCTAGCAAGCTGTGGTGCCAACGTATGAAGGAAAGAAGTTACGTCCATGGCTTTTACCAAGTTCACGTACACATTCTTTGAAAGAAGTTTCAACGAACCTAGATCACTTTCCAAGTCGGGGAACTCGTCGGACAGTTCCCACTACTCTTCTTCTACAATTTCACTCGCCTCGGGAACTTTCTCCGCCAAGTGCCCGAATGAAATCATTATATCCTCAATAGGCATTCTCTTTGAGAAACAAGTCCCACAGTTTCCCCAACGTCCATTTGGATCCCGAATTAGTGTATCCGTGTCATTCGGACATGCGTGTTTCTCGCTCGGAGTCCAGGAACTTGGATTGCTTGGACCGCCCTTTCCCACCTCCACCGTCACCGCCCAGTCCGGTCCAAAGTTATACTGTTCTTGGCGGCCCTCCCTGGGAATTGCATCGGACCTCAACTTTTGTTTTCCCTTTGATTCCGCAGTTGCCTGAATTAGCGTCGATGGGTAATGCGGCAACAGTTCCTCGCCCTCCTTACACAGTATTGATCGAGACGGGGAAGTTGCAATATCTTCGACTTTGTCTTCTAAGTCTCATTCAACTTTGACTTCTATTTCCTCCCGTTCAGCATTGACTTTGGTTTCCACCCTTGCATCCAAATTGTCCAAAGCGGCCATAGGTAGTACTGGTAATTTGGCGGTCTTTGGTTTGACTTCCACTCGACCTGAGCTGCTCGTAGTCGATGTGCCCGGTTTCTTTAAAGAGACCAACATCTCTTTTGTGCTTGTAGATGCTGGATCATATAAATCAGGAATATCTCGCTGCCTGTCTGTCAACTGAGTTGGAGCGGATTGAGTTGCAGGGTATGTACTCCAATCCACCTTGCGCTCCAACCTTAGTTCCGCATAGACCATTGCTAGTATGTTGTAGTTGAATGTTCCTTTTCACTTCAAACAAGTCCCAAACAGTGCCCTCCATACCTCTTCTGCTCGGTGAAGGAAATGATCATCTCTGCACAGCCATGGTTTGGCCGTAAAGGTCTTTGTAATCTGTGGTAATTGTTCCCTCGGCCACAGTTTACCAATGTGGTACTGTTTGACATAATCTCTGGCTGTTGTGGCGGACCAATATTCCTCCTTAACTTGTTCCCATCTTGGTGCGGCTAGAACAGTTGGGTCGTCCAATACGTCGTAATTCGCCGCATGCGGGGCCCCCTTAGGCTAGTTCCTCCTAGGCCCAACATTAGCATTCGGAGATTGGGGCTGGTCAGGAACCTGATCCTCACGTTGGTCATCGGCCATTGCTTTACGATGTGTGAATGAACCGTGTGCAATTACGGTGACGAAGTCCCGCGACGAGGTGAATTAACCGTGTACCCTAAACCGTGAGTAAATCCTGTGAAAATGAGAATCAACCGTCTGCGTAAAAATCCCGCGAGAATGTGAAAGAACCGTCCGTGTAAAAAAACTGCGAAAATGTGAATGGCTCGTACGTGTGAAAATACCGCGAAGATGTGAATAAAGTGTGTAAGATGCTTATTGTGACCAACCGGTGATTGGTCACAATAAGCATATGACCTCTCGCCCCTGTAGTAAATAAGGCCAGGAAGTCCACAAAGGGAAGTACCAGCAACCTGATTTAGGAGTGAGAAGTGAGAGCAAATGGAAACGAACGGGCCTTCTATACTGCCCTCCGCTTCCTTCCCGCCCGAACCAGCCCGTCCGCCCGTCCGATCCGGGTATGTCGTCCGATCTGTCGTCCGGAGCGTGCTGCCCGTCCGATCATTGTCATCCGATGGGGCGTTGGCGGCCGTCCGGCCGACCCTAAACCCGAAACCCTAAGGCGTCCGCTGTTTTGGTGTGTCCGATGCATCGCGTGCGTTTTTGCCGTCCGATGCAGCCCGTGCGATGGAGTCCGCCCGATGGACCCTATCCGATCCAGACCATCCGTTATAGCGCGTCCGATCGAGCCTGTCCGATGCACCCCGCCCGATCTGGACCGTCCCCTCCAGTGCGTATGATCTAGTCCAACGCTATCGGACGGCATATCGCACGGCACAGCGGACGGCAGAACAGACCAGTGCAGTCCGCTTTTGAGGGGGCAAAGTTGTTGAACGGCTAGTTCAACGGCTAGTTCGCCGGATGGTAGTATAAAACATGAAGGTTTTCTTTTGGTGAGTTCATACGAACTTACCAGTTGTCAAGGGCTCTGGGCAACCTTTTGGTATCCCTTGCTTGACCATTACCGAGTTTGAATGCGCAGTTGTCAAATTCCGTTTGGAATTTGATAACTATTGTATTTGACATACCTGATACATTTTTTCGTCACATAATCACGAGGTATTGCACTCCGTCGTCTCTTAAAACTATTGGGTAGCGGAACCTAAACCCTTTTGAACCTTTCAAGATGCCAAGCAATTGGAAAGATTGGTATGTGGATATAGCTGGAGGAAAAGTGAAGTATTTATTATGTGCATCACTTTTTGCAAAGAAGGCGGTGAGGATGTTGACTCACCTTGGATACCGGAACGCATCAGGAAACCGTGACTCTGGTGTAGGTATATGCAAGAGACTTACTCCGCAGATTAAAGGGCTCTTTCTTAATTGCAAAGGAGATTCTCCAAAGCGTCCAATTCTAGATCTATCCGATGAATGTCGCACTCCGAGAGCGGGAAATATAGACGTCATGGAGCTTTGCACACCGCAATCACTCGATCGAGAGTCACGCGATGGACCACAGGAGATTCCAAATCAGAGGTCAGGTTCTAATGCAAATGAAACTACCGCGAGCAGACCACCATCCACGGAACGTGACAGTGCAGCTGGCAAGGCCGCCCGTCCATTGCGACATGCAGGAATACCAGAGGGTTTTCAAGAAGAGAAACGAAGGGAGTTAGACAAGCTATGGGCAAGGTTCTTTTACGAGGCAAATATCCCTTTTGCGATAGCACGAAATTCAACTTTCAAAAAGGCCGTACGGAGGACTTCTGCTTTTCGCGGACTGTACACACCACCCTCTTACAATGACTTATGGAAGAAACTCTTGGTGCATGCCAAGAATGAGCTAGGGGCGGTCTTGGAAGGTAAAATGGCAGATAGCGTTCGCAAGTTTGGAGCCACATTGACATTTGATGGATCATGGATGGAGGTCGTGCACAAACCAACCATTATTCAATTGCATGATAGTGTCTGCGGTAGGAGAACATTTTCTTGGATCGGTAGACACTTCGGGACATTCGAAGACAGCAGCGTACCAAGCGACCATCATAGAGAAGTTCATTGAAGACGTTGGATTGCAGAACGTGGTGCAAATTGCAACAGACAACGCATCTGTCATGAAGGCAGCAGCAGATATTGTGATGAACAAATATGACCACATATACTTCCAAGGGTGTGCTGTGCACGCAATGAACCTGTTATTGGGGGACATCGCGAAGACAAAGTGGATAATTCATGTGTTGAAGAAGGCCCGGACGATCGTGACGTTTATAAAGAAGAGACACATGCCTCTTGCACTATTTCAAAAGTATGAGAAGAAAATCAGCCTAGTATTGGCAGGGAAAACTAGATTTGGATCCAATTTCATGATGGTGGATCGATTACTCAAGGTCAGACAGGCTTTAGAGCAGTCAGTTGTGGACGAACACTGAACGTCTTATGTCATCACATTCCGAGACAAGCGGTCGGGGATCAAAGCGCGCACTATGTCTCGAGATGTGAGAAGGTACATACTGGACGATCACTTTTGGCAACGATGCACTAACTTTCAGGAGGTGGTTGCATCGTTGATGTATGCACTGCGCGATTTTGACACTGGAGAACCTGGTATGGGCAAAATTTGACACATCTTTCACAATGTGGAGAAACATATTGAAAGGGTGAAGGATGAGTTCTTTCCATTTGAAGGTGGAGAAATTATTGATGTGGAGAAGCACTTCCGCGACCGATGGGCATTGGTCAAAACGGATTTACACGATGCATGTGCACTTTTGAATCCGTATTTGCTACACGATAAGGAATTGGCAGACGACTTAGATGCCATCACAGCATGCAAGCGTGTGCTTGGGAAATTATCTTCTCCAGAAACATATCCGGATGTGGTGCTAGAGTTTTTGGCATTCCGTCACAAGGAACCGCCTTCCACAATATGTTGGATCCGAAACAACAAAAGTGTTCGCCTTATGCATGGTGGGATTTTGAAGGGGCATGCGGAAAGCTCATTGCACCAATAGCACGGAGAATCCTAGTCCAAACCGTGTCATCGTCATCATGCGAACGCAATTGGAGTTGTTATTCTTTCGTGCACAACAGGTCTCGGAATCGCCTCCAACAAAAGAGGGCTGAAGATTTAGTGTACGTGTACAAAAATTCAATGCTCCTCGCAATGGCTAAGAGAAAGGATGAGAAGAAGTGGTACAACGAAAATGTATCATCAGAAGATTCGAATTCCGCTTCAGAAGAATTGGATGGAGATGATGAAGGCGATTGGGTGGGTAATCATGCATCAGACGATGATCACTGGGCTGATGTGCCTCTTGACGATAATTGGAGTGATCAACTCTCTCCACAAAGGCCTGATTCCTCTCCAGCAAGATCTGGTCGATCAAGCCACGATGTATACGCGTTTGTTGAGGATGGAGAGGAGGGCAATCACGTGCAAGCATCAAATGCCGACGATACCGGTGTGAATGTCAGAGAAGAGAACAATTCAATTCCGGCGTTGGGTAAAGAGGAGGGGGACAAACGTAATGAAGATGGTGGTACAAGGATTGAGACCGTGCATGAGGGTGTTTCGAAGGACCCCAAAGATTATGAGTTGGAGCTTTCTCCTGGGCAAAAGGCCACAATGGTGAACAATGGCCACTCCAAATGGAAAGGCATAGAGGAAGATCTTGGTCCAATCAGTAAGAGTCCTTTGAAGTTTGTAGAGAGAGATTCTCTTCGTGGACCTCGTCTTGAAGACCAAATGCAAAGGACCACCCTTGCATCTAGAGCCTTATTTGATAATTCTAAAACACCAACACCCAGAGTTCCACTTGCATCTTCAACGGGATTGGTATCCCTTTCCAAAGCAGTGAATAAACGTGTGAGAGAATCGGATTCAGATTCGGAAAGCGACGAAAATTTGCCTT
This sequence comes from Pohlia nutans, assembly GCA_022496805.1. Lineage (NCBI taxonomy): Eukaryota > Viridiplantae > Streptophyta > Bryopsida > Bryales > Mniaceae > Pohlia > Pohlia nutans. The sequence continues at coordinate 1,112,161 of CM040106.1, read as the reverse complement.
TATCAGTAGGTATAATAAAGAAGCCTTCAGGTGTGCCCCCAAGGCACAATCAACGCCCAATGGAGAAGAGAACGGTGAAGGAGACACTTGTGGTCCCAAAACATATATCATCGAGTAAAGAGAAATTTGGCCCAACAGCAAACGGCAATGCTAAACGAAAAAGGCTCATGCAACCATTTTCTGCTTCTCCGCCAAAGCCAAGACGAGTTAAAATCCCCCTTTGACGCAAGTGGATCCACGCGTAAAATGAAGAGTATCCAACCAACAAAGAAGGAGAGAAAGGAAAACGAGTATTACTCTCACAGTGAGGACGAGTCATATGATCTAGAGGACAGTAGCGGAGCAGAGGTGAAAAGAGATTCTGATTACATAGCAGATTGAAAACTCAATAGCATTTATGTATTTTTGTAGAGTATTTTTTATAAGATATTCTAGTTTTCAGTAATTGTAGTTGTTTGGACAGGAGATAGATTTTATAAGTATATATTTGTGTAGTGATATGTATGACGTACATGAATAGATGGCAATATTCTACTGACATTCCCTTTATTGAATGTTTGTTTACTTGCAAAATATAATATATACAACTATTTTATGTTTAATGTTATTCGAACGAGTGGGGCTTAAACCCTAAACAAGGTCGCTATATTTTTAATACATAGAGGGCCCCAGTGCCTTGGTGAGATTTTAATTTGTATTTTCCACCATTACAATCATCCTAGAACGGCCTGAACTGTTCAGGGTTTAGTCCTTCTGAACCCCTAAACCAGCGTGGACGTCCTCTAGTTGTCCGGGTGCCGTCCGCCCGCCCGGTCGTCCGTCCCGCCGTCCGCCAGGCCGTCCGCTCGGCTGTCCGCCAACAAACTCCGTCCATCCAGCCGTCCGGACGAACGGGCGCCAGGTCGTCCGCTAAACCGTCCGCAAGGTAAAAACGGCAGCCGATAAAGTAAATCACAGTTTACCCAGCAGACGCTACGTCCGCCGTTCGGGCGCGACGTCCGGACGTCCGGATGTCCAGACGTCAAACCGGACGTAATTTGGTCCAAAGATGTCAAAAGTGACAACCCTGGGACAAGCAGCCAGCAGCGGATCTAGGGTAATCAGCTGCTGGATTGAGAACAAGAGGGGTTCGATGGGATCCCTAATACCAGTCCGCCTGTCTTCTTTCTACGGTGAGTTGCTCCTTGGCCATGCGCCGCCAGGTGCACGCTCCGCCTCTTTCATGCCTTGACTACTGCTGCGCTCCCAGACGCGCTTCTTGCTGCCCCTCTACGGTCTGCTCTTTCTCACCAAGAATTTGGCCTGTGTGCAGGCGATCTCAAGCGCAAGTGTTTGTGCTTCAGTGCATTTGGTAGGCGACATGAGAACGACAAGGGCAACCGACTGCCTTCAAGTGCTGATGGCGTCCCCAACACTCCAACCCCCGTCACCCGGATTCGTGAGGTAAGATTAATCTCCTCAATTCCTTATTGACGTTGCTTGTATCATTGAATTTTAGGTTAGGGTTTGCTCGACATTGCGATTGTTGTACTTGTTGACTTCACGGGCTTGTGGGCTACTCTCGCCCTACTCCACGTGAATGTAGCTTTTGATTTTAGCACATAAAATTTCGAATAAGTTTTGGGCTTCAAAAATGTCGAGTTGTTGATCAAAGAGGCTCTCCGATTTATGGGTCTCGAGACCGACAGGGTAATAGCTATGGAATGCTCTGATCTACAATGACGGGCACTATACTTGTGTAAACTTGCGCTCTGACCTAGCTCAACATCCTGACCATTGCTGTGCTCGTGCTTGAGGTGAGAGTATTCAAGAATCTGCCCGCTCTTAGATGCTCATGTTTGGGCCCGACAGCCAAAGTTTATCATCAATCTTTGATCATCATCGACGTGTTCTTGGTTTTGCAATACTCGTGCTTGCTCATGATTCTCGTGACACTAGCCTCGTGATTCTGGCATCGTGATTCTGGCCTTGTGATTAGACTGGCCTCGTGACCCTGGTATTGTGATCCTTGCATTGTGGCGCTGTGTTCGTGATGCTAGCCTCGTGATCCTGGGTCTCGTGATTCTAGCCTCGTGATTATGGCCTTGTGATCCTTGGTGTCGTGATTCTGGCGTTCATGAAACTCTTGTGCTCGTGAAGATCTTGTGCTCGTGAAAATATGTTGGTCGTGAAGATCTAGAGTCCTCATGAAAATCTCGTTGCGCTCATGACGAGTCTCGTGCTGGTGGTGCTCGTGACGAATTTTGCGCTGGTGGTGGTCTCGATTCTTGCGCTCGTGGCGATTCTTGCGCTCGTGACAACTGTAACGATTCTCGCGCTGGAGGCGCTCGTGGCAATTTCTCGCGCTCGTGGCGCTCGTGGCGATGTCTCACGCTTGTGGCGATTACTCGCGCTTGTGGCGATTTCTCGTGGTCGTGGCGCTTGTGGTGATTATCGCGCTCGTGGCGCTAGTATGATCAAGTATGTCCTCCCAATGAAGGGTCTTGGGGCCGAGAGGCAAATTCCTAGGCCACGATATGATCTACATCGAGGGTGCTCTTGTGTTCCTGCTTTTGCAATACTCGTGCTTGCTCATGATTTTGGGCTCATGGCACTGGCCTCCTAATTCGCGCATCGTGATTCTGGCTTGTGATTATGGCCTCGCGATTAGACTGGCCTCGTGATTAGACTGGCATCGTGATCCTTGCATCGTGATTCTGAATTCGTGATACCGGCCTCGTGATTCAGGCCTCGTGATTTTGGCCTCGTGATTTTGGTCTCGTGATTTTGGTCTCTTGATTCTAGCGTCGTGATTTTGGCCTCGTGATCCTTGGTCTCGTGATTCTGGCATTCATGAAAATCTCGTGCTCGTGAAGATCTTGAGTCCTCATGGAAGATCTCGTGAAGAGCTCGTGGAAAATCTTGTGCTCGTGAAAATATCGTGCTCGTGAAGATCTGGTGTCCTCGTGAAAATCTCGTGGCACTCGTGACTCTGGTGGCTCTGATGGTGCTCGTGACAATTCTCGCGCTGGTGGTAGCTCGTTTAGCTTGTGGCGATTTCTCGCGCTCGTGGCGCTTGTGGTGATTTTGTGGCAATGGTATGATCAAGGATGTCCTCCGAGTGAAGGGTCTCGGGGCGGACAGGCTAAATCCTAGGCCAAGCGTTGATCTAGATCGAGGTTGCTGTTGTGTTCATGCTCGTGACGATTCTTTTGCGTGCTAGTGCTTCTCGCTGGCTCATGTAATTTTGGCCCTCATGTAATGGCCCTCATGTACTTCTGGCCCTGGATAGTAGAGGGTTTTTCAAGCTTGTGGTGTTGGTCAGTGTGTGTCAGCCCATAGATTTGGTGATCATAGGCAGGCTCCGAGAGAGGGGTCTCGAGACCGAGATGCAATATTCTATGGGTAGGATTGATCAACAAAATCACGTTTTGGCACTCTTTTTTGGCCAAATATTGTAGTTTTGGCTCTAAATCATCTTTTTGTTCATTCTTAAAATGTTTTTTGTTATAACTGACACCTTAGCTCAAGATGATACTCAAATTTGATATAAAGGGAACTTTCTTTCGTGAAGCTTTGATCATTGCCAAGGTCGCGCTGCTATTTGTGATTTTGCAAAACTTGTGCTTGCTCGTGATTCGGAACTTGTGATTCTGGCTCGTGATTAGACTTCGTTCTGATTTGAGAAACTCGTGCTTGTTCGTGATTCTGGCCTCGTGATTCTGGCTCGTGATTCTGGCCTCGTGATCTAGGGTCTCGTGATTTTGGCCTCGTGAATTTGGCCTTTGTGATAATCTCGTGCTCGCTGTGCTGGTGGCGCTGGTGGCGCTCGTGACATCGTGGCGCTCGTGGCGCTGGTGGCAAGGGCGGTACTCGTAATTCTCGTAGCGCTGGTGGCGCTGGTGGCGCGGGTATGATCATGGAAAATCTCCGAGTGAATAGTCTCAGGACCGAGAGCTAAAGATCATTGTGAAGCTTTGATCATTGTATAGGTCGCGCTGGGTTTTTTGATTTTGCAATACTCGTGCTTGCTCGTGATTCTGGCCTCGTGATCAGACTACGTTTTGAGAGGTGCATGATAAATATTGATCAAAGAGCCGCTGTTCTCTTGATGCATCACTGAAATTCTTGTGCTCGTGCTCGAGGTTAGTGTAGTCAAGAGTCTGCCCGATCCTTACGTGATCGTGCTCGATGAGCTGGTTGTCGTGGCGTTGTCACTTGTAGTGTTGCTTCGTGTTCTTCGTGAAGCTTTGCTCATTATCGAGGTCTCGCTAGTGTTCGTGGTGTGGAAATACTCGTGCGTGCTCGTGATTCAGAACTCGTGATTAGACGACGTTCTGGTTTGCAATACTCGTGCTTGTTCGTAATTATGGCTTGTGCTTCTGGCCTTGTGATTATGTCCTCGTAATCCTCTGTCTCCTGGTTCTGGCCTCGTGATCTCGTGGCGCTGTGATTCTGGCCTTTGTGATAATCTCGTGCTCGCTGCTCTGGTGGCGCTTGTTAACCTCGTGGCATTCGTGGCGATTATCGCGCTCGTGGTGCTCGTGGCGCTCGTAACTTGGGTTTAGGTTTGTGGGTTTAGGGTTTAGTGGGTCTCTTGATTTAGGTCGTGTGCCTCGTGGCGCTCGTGACGCTGGTGGCGCGGGGATGAGCAAGGATACACTCCAAGTGAAAGGTCTCGGGACCGAGAGCTAAAGTTCTTCATGTCGGAGGTGTTGGTAGTATTGAAATACTCGTGCTTGCTGGTGATTCTGAACTCGTGATTCTGGCTTGTGATTCGGCCTTGTGATTCTGGCCTGGTGATTACACTTCGTTATGATTTGAAATACTCCTGCTTGTTCATGTTCTGGCCTCGAGATTGAGCTGGTGGCGCCGGTGGCGCTCGTGGCGATTCTCGCTTGTGCTTCTAACCTTGTGATCTTGGATCTCGTGACTCTGCCCTTTGTGAAAATCTCGTTTTGGTGGCGCTGTGATTCAGGCCTCGTGATGCTGGCTCATGGTTTTTTTTACTAGCTTTTAGCGCTTGTGGTGTTTGCTTTAGTATTGATAGCCTTTTGCTGGGCTTGTGGCTCTCGTGGCAAGATCTTGCTTGTGGCTATTGTGGAAATTGCACTCACTATGCTTGCCATAGTTTAGATTGATGCTCTTGCTCGTGGCGCTGTGAATTGTAATGTGGGCTCTGGTTTTTCCTTGACTCTGACACTTTTGATGCTGGTTATACCATTACTCATTCCGCCGGTGGTGCTTGCGGCACGGCGCTCGACGTGACTGGCTTTTGACTGTGATACTCGTGCTCGTGCTGATTGTGGCGTAGGGATGCTCTTGCTTTGCTTCCTCTTAGCTAGGATGCTTGTATTGCTGGCTTGTAGTGAGGCTGCTCGTGGTCGTGCTGATTGTGGCGGATGAATGCTCGTATTGGTGGCTCCCGGCAGGGCAGCTTGTGCTGGTGTTGATCCTCGTGATGTTGAAGAATGGTGGCTCTGGAACCTCTAATGCTCGCTCTCTGTCTGGATGCTCGTGATCTTGTTGATTGTTACGCAGACACTCGTGATACAAGCCCTGGTAGAAATGCTCATGCACTTAGTGCTTGTCATCGTAATGTTGAAGAATGGTGGCGATAATTGTCTTGGTAACAGTGTGATTCTTAACGCATGCACTTTTGATGCTGACCCTGATAACATGGTTTGATTTCTTGTGCTCTCGGCGCCAAGACTCGTGACGTTGATAAGCAAAGAGATGTTTGTGCTCTTGGCTAGCATTTGTAATGGTGGCTTTCAATAAGATGCGTGTACTTTGATTTCGTGTAGGTTTTGATATCATTTAAAGCGTTTTAAGGCATTGATATGATGTCTAATAAGTGTGCATGTTCACTTATTTTGAAGGATGTAATATTGCAAACTCCTGAGCAAGACCCAATGGAGGACAACCCTGGTCCTCTACCCTCCTTGGGTGGCGGAAAAGAGGACACTTCATATCACAATGCGGATGAGGCTGAGGATGATGAAGCTTTGCTAGGACGAGTGAAGATGTCATAAGGAGTAGGCAGAAGTTGAATGCACACTACAAGGAAATCTGTGTCCAAATGACAGATAGTTGACAGAGAAATGTCCAAGATGACAACTTGAACATTTTCTATGTCAACTCTTGTCATGGCGGACAGTTTTGTTAATATTGTCAACTTTTTGTCAACTGGCGTGTTACTTTACACCGTGGACTCACCGAATTGCCTGGAATGAGTGGAACTTTTTTATTGCTTGGTTCAAGGCTGCATACGTGGAACTGCTTTTGTGTAGTAAATTACTATCTTTCAACGGGTCTAGAGGATCTACGGTGGTGGTGACCGAGGCTACAGAGGAGGATGGGAGGGGAAGGCGAACCCTTTTGAGAACGATGAGCCGGTGTTGGAGACGAAGCTGAGAACATGGGCATCAACTTCGACGCGTTCTTCGACGCATTGAGTCCAGCTATCCTCTTTGTATACGTGAGGGCAGCGCTTCGACGACAACGCGGCGAGGAAGCACCGGCGATTCAACCGTGGCCCCATGTTCTTGAGTTGCGGCATCGGAAGGGCAATACAGGGCGACGGCAGCCATTGACGAGGGCGAAACCGGGAAGGCGGCAGCGTCGGGGACCCAACACGAAGGCCACCGACGGCATCGACAGGGCTCTGAAGACCAACATCAGAGCGGAGGCCACAACAAAAAGGGACCAAGGCGACCCGAGCCTGGAGCAACGGCGATGAGTACGATAATCGAAGGGCAGATCACGGCGAAGGGGATCGGAGGTTGCGACAACAACGACGATCAAGAGCCGGGAGCACTGGCGAGAAGGGTGACAACAAGATTAGGGTTTAGGGTCGGCAATCAACACCAAGGCCGCTGTTGCTCTTTGCCTAAATTCTTGTCACTGATGCTTGCCGTTGTTGTTCTATCTCCTCGCTGTTGTTCACTGCCTCCGAACTGCTGCTCAATGCTCCATCTGTTGGCTGTTCTCACCGACTCTGAACTACTCCATCTCCTCAACAAGCTCGCTCAGCTTCGGAGTTTAGGATTTCATGGTCCTTTCTTCACGATTCTAGATATGATTTTGGTGCCCATTTCTGAGGTTGACTCTCCAATTGTGTGCCATTGAGCTCTCAGGTTGGAAATTTGAGTGATTTTGGATACGCACTTGGTTTTATTTTGCGCATACTTTGAATCACGCCGTTTTTGTTTCTATCCACACAAATGGAAAACTACTTGAAATGCGGCCACAGCGAACTTAGGTTGCTATTTCTTGGGAACTTGAAACCCAAAAGTAAATCACCTTAAACCGTGCCATTGACGCGGTAATTATACTTTCACCCAATCCAGGAAATTTCCACGAAATTCATTGAAAGGTTTTACCTGTGTACAAAACCGAATTACTGTACACGTAGACTGCTGACGTGGCTTCGAATTCCACCGTGGCAAACGGCCATCCATCTGACGTGTATCTATGTCCGAATTGACAGACAAAATGACTAATTTTTGTCAACAAAGTGACCGAATCAGGGTCTCCTAATTGACAGAGCAGTTGACAGAATTTTGTCAAAACTTTGTCAATTAGGACATAGATCTTCTTGTAGTCGCAGTCGCAACTATCGCCAACCTTCGACTCCAACCGGTTAACATTTCGCGCCATCACATCCCATTTTGTAGGATGGTGTGTATGCCAATGGTGAGGCCTACCCTTGCATGTGATTTGATCAAACTCGAGGAGTTATTTCATGGTTATCGAGATGGCACAGCGGTTTTTTATGTATCTGTTACTAATGAGCAAGTTGAGGTTCAAGAGTTCACACAGGAGGACAAAGCAAAGTGGGGACTGTCGTGGGATGAGGAGAATGAGAAGTTCAACAAGTATCTCCGTGGTTTCCCTGGGATGGAGCAGTTCATTAATAAGATGTTTTTCGTGTGTGATGGAAACCACCGTCGTGTGGCATGGATGAACCATATTGAGAGGTTGCATGCAAATGAGCCATCATAGCACTATCACATTGATACTAGCATTCTTGATACCAAAGGGCGAATTGGTGTAGTCATGCAAGTGATGCATGGCATCAACAAGTGAGTTTCTCATATAATACTTATTTATTTCTTGTTGAATTGTTAACTTTTTTGAACTATGAATTGATGATTATTAATTCTAATGGTTTGTTTTACTCTGTATTTAGACACACCGAGGACTGTCACGTAAAGACCAGCTTGGTTCACACCTTGTATAGAGTCAAAAAATATGGAGTTATGTCATTGGAGATGTACAATGAACTCCTCTCTCCCATTGAGATTTTAAAGTGTCAGATGGTGAGTGGAAGGCGCCCATGGTATTCATTGACACTTGAAGTGTTCACCGCATTCATGTTTCGGGTACGTTCTTAATTTTTTTATTCAAAATTTTTCATGCACATTCCATAGACACTGATGAAATGAATGGTTCTAATTATGTTGCACTTGGTTATGGATGAATAGCACGAGATCGCTATTGCGGCAGATGTTGCGGCTTGACTGCATCGTGAGCAAACCCATCCTGATGATATCTCTGCCGAAAGTATTGCGGCCGCTATGTGTGCCGCAGTAAAAGAAAAGACGGCCAAAATGATGATGAAATTGGGCAAAATGGCTGCCGTTGCAAACCCTGCACTAGGAGATGAGTTTCTCAAGGAGGTACGCATTCATCTGCATTTCTTTGAACTACATGATTTGCATCCTTTAGTACAATTCTAATTAATATCACCATAACATTGTACATTGAAAGACATTGGACGATGAATTCTACACCAGAATTAACATTGGAGAAGCTCCAACTCATTGCTACATCAAATGAGCATCCGTTCACAAACTCAAATGGATAAAGTTTTTCAATTCTTTCGTGGCGATCCGCAAAGCAATTCGATTTCCTCCTAAACCTACAAATGAAGAGAAGTTGGGAAATTTTCTTGTGAAGGCAAACTGGTGGGCTGGGGTATGTTTCATTACTTCTATTTGATTGTTCGTGCTTTGAATCTTGTTCATAACGATGTTGAGTTTCTTCTTTTATTTACAATCATTCTCTTAAAGTTCTATTAATCAAAGTTGATGAGTATACTTCACATTACAGATTGAGGAGAAGGCAGTAGAGTCCTTTGAGGATATCGTTTGTGCAGATAACATTAAAATTTCCATGGACTCTCCCCTTGAGCCACTGTCATTGCGTTCATAGAAGAGTGGAGAATCCGTCTTTGGGATCATGCCTTTCTTTCATACTTCAAGGGCCATGATCATTTCAAGAAGTCTGAGGACTTCTCTTCATTCAAAGGTTCTGACATGGCAGTGAAGCGTGTCATCTTGAGGTGTGCTTGAAACAATTATGAAGTTCCTATTTTGTAATTCTAATCGGTGAATTGAACTTCAATGCTTTGTATCAATGTTGTCTAATGCGTTTGAATTTCAATTTTTCCAATTGATTGAATGTTAAAACAATGGATATCAATGTTTATAATGCAAACTAAATTTTATTTCAAGATTGTCAAATCAATTCAATTTATTATTGTTCTTTGTATTATTAACTAACATTGAAAATTTGTAGATATTTCAAGTTCGAGCTTCTCCCCAAGAATGCAATTGCCAAAGAAGATCTCCCGGTCTTCCTCAACACTTGGTTGGATCGTTCATCGGATTCTTGCATGTTGTCACCGTCTCAGCTGCGGACATGGACTACTGCGCATTTGAACTCTGGCGCTTGTTACCTGGATTGCAGTACGCCGTTCATGCCAATCCAAGAGATGGAGTTGAAGCGGAATCGGGAGGCCGCGGCTATTGCAACTGAAGACATTATCAAGCTTGCAGATGTGGAGGATGACGAAGCCAGAGAGAAAGCTGTGAAGAAATGGGAGCAGTCTGATCGAAAGAAGGCTCAGAAGGGGAAGGATGCTGCTGAGAAGGCCGCCTTAAGGGAAAAGGAAAGGATTGAGAAGGTGGCAGAGAAGGCAGCAGAGAAGGAGAAGGGGAAGAAGAAGACCAATGAACCTGCGAAGAACACAAACGAAGCTGCAGTTGCCTCTTCTACTGTGGACGCTGGTTCGTAGATACAATCCACTCCTAGCAGAGGTACGAAGCGTGATTCTCCATATGAACTTCTCTCTCAGAGCCCAGTGGCGGATGATCTTGGACGAGTGGAGGACTTCACCAATGATGAGTTCATTGTCAACACGTCTTTGGGCCAGATTCTTGGAGGTGGTACTGGTCCATTACCACCGGTTTATGATGACTTGAAGGCATTTATGAAGAAATTGAGTGTCTTTTTATTTCATTTGTTCAATTTTGATTTCAAATGTTTTCATCAATCATTGTGATTAATAATATGAGCTCTTGGAACTAAATTCATTGATTACTTTGTTTGTATTTCATTTATTCAATTTTGATTTGAAATGTATTCATCTATATATATATCAATCAATGTGATTAAACCCTAAACTGCGCTTTTGAAACTAAAATTGATGATATATATGTTTGTATTTCAATTGTTCAATTTTGATTTGAAATGTGTTCATGTATATATCAACCAATGAGATAAAACCCTAAACTTTGCTTTTGAAACTAAAATTGATGAGTTATATGTTTGTATTTAATTTGTTCAATTTTGATTTGAAATGTGTTCATGTATATATCAACCAATGTGATTAATAAACTGAGCTTTTGGAACTAACTTCATTGATTGTCTTGTTTGTCTTCTAGCACAAGAATGACAAGTCCCGGGCTTTCAAAGGTGACTTGAACTCGAGGGGTTTAGTGGACCTTATGATTGTGGATATGCCTGAGGGTTTGCCAGTCCTAGGCATATCCGTACTTGCCTCATCCGTTCCTCAGTGGAACCATGAGCCTCAAGAATGGTTGCAACCAATCTTCAATTTTGCAGATCAACACCTGCAGGATGATGGTGCTCTTATTATTATCTACCTTTTTCGATCAGCTACAAAATCAAAGATCTTGGGTTACTGCAAGAGCTATGGATTTGATGTGAAGAAGTATTGGTGGGGAATGAACCGCCTCCACTTGACATCACCTACCAATCCTCTCTTGACGGTGAGCGATGTTTATAATGCTAATGTATTTGATTAATTTTATTGTTTATATTTTTCAAATTGATGCAATTGTTTTTGTTTTGCAGACCAATCGCTTTGGCATTTGTTTGGCGATCAGGACAAAGAGTAATTGGGAACCATCCTCTTTGCATTCCAGCCGGTCCCTGCGCTTCTTCCTCACGGAGTAGATGTTGCACGTGACGACATCCTCTAGAACTACACGGATAAAGATGACCAATTGATGAACGAGGAGGTGCCATGGCGAGGACCCCGAGAGAAATCTACCTTGTTCATGCAGATGCTGATTGGGACATGTTCTTTTCCAGGCGACATGGTGCTGGATTGCACTACCGCGACTAGTTAGTAATTCAATCTCATTCTAATTGAAATGTTTGAATCCTTGTCATTGTACATTTTTTACATTTGTTTACTATCTATCATGTATTTTGTCTACGTTTGTCTACTATCTTTCAATTTTTGTCTTTGTAGTTTGTTTACATTTGTCTACTTTGTGATTGATTCTACAGGCACCTCTATCCACGCTTGCCGCAATGTGGACCGCCACATCGCAGCGCTAGAGGAGGACAAGGCTATATTTGAGGCGGTCCTTGCTCCTCTCATTTGACCCGCGGTGACCCGTCGGCCTCGCCAACCAAGGGTTGTTATTGGCTTGGATGATATGGACGATGAGGACATTGTAGCGGAGCCGATTGTCAAGAAATCCCGATTCAATAAGTAAGTCGGTTTATGTTATTGCTTTGCATTATTATTTGTAGTTCTTTGCTTGTGGTTTATTTTTCAGTATTTCTAATACTATGGTTTTTGTTGCTTTCAAATGCGGCGGACTAAGTGCTCCAATTCACCAACCTTTCTTTTCTAATCCTGAGTTTTTTCCTAGTCCCCCTAAACCCTTCACATTGCCGTCTTATGTAGAAGGAATTGCTAGAGAGTTTGCAGAGCAGTGTATTTCCGATCGTAGTCCACGCCCCGTGTTTGTTTGTGCTCGTGTTTTAGAATTTGTAGATCAGGAGGCAGTTGAGTCTGATGGTGAAGCATCCGGTAGTGATTGTAGTGACATAGAGGAGTCTATGTCCGGATCATCTAGTCCCACGGCTTCATTTGAGGCTTCGCCATAGCTCTATACTCTTGAGTACTGTGACTATTATGTGTTATTTGACACAGATGTTTTTATTGGATTGTTCTGAGACTAAAAGGGCCACTACCACTTTATTTGCATACATTGTACACTTTCATGTTTGAATGGTTTCACTCTTATTCAATCACTCTAATTCAATTCTATGTGCTTTTCAAAATTTCTATTGGATTTCTTGATACAAACTTTGAAAATTGAAAACACAATCTAAAACTACTCACATTTTGGTCCCTAAACCCTAAACCCGAAAATACTAAACTCACAAACATCAATTCAAGTAAAAGTCTTACTTTTTGCATAATTCTAACACATTGAACTTCTTTATAAAATCGTTGACTCCACATTAGAATGTTACATGCATTTTCATTTTCATTACATCACACATTTATTAATTTTGCCTAACTAATTTTTTTGACATACAATTTATCTAAAACCGCATACATTTTTTCCCTAAACCATTTTAACTGATAGCAAATAATGCCTAAATCCCAAAGCCCACGGTCATAGGTCCACCCAAAAAAAATGAAAAAAACTGAAAAATTTTGTGGGCTCTCAGGCTCACAAAATCCCGGGCTCACACTCCCGGGCTCACATGCTAGCACGCCTGGTCATACAACCTGACCTTGAAGCTCCCACAGTAGCAAGACCGTAAAATAATTGCAAATTATTTAGAGAAGTTGATGTATCGTTGAGAATACTTGATATGACTGCTAAGTTTGCTACTTGGCTCCATAACCGTAGCGCACTAAGCAGTCATATCTAGTAAACTCAACGGTGTATGGGAAAGATACAGATTTTGAAAGAACTCATAATCAGGATTGTGATTCAATCATAACTCAAATTGCCATTCAATTTTGCGAAGAATGAACACTCACATTCCAAAGAAGAAAGATATTTATATTAGCAATTGTATGGTTTTAGTAGATGAACGCAGAGATGGGTAAAATTTTTAAACTTCATTACAAAAACATGCAAAGAATATGACTTGTGCTCTTATAAATTGAGGTTGATTTAATTTAGTATTCTTGACGTAAATAAAATTCAAATGAAATGTAATTACTAGAAGTATTAATGATGTTAATGTCATTAGTGATGTAACAGCCAACAAAAATGTAATTGGTTTAATTATAAATGAATAAAGTATATAGTATGCTATAGTTAATAGAATATAAGTAATATAGAGTAGAGTTCAAATTGATAATTTAATATTGTTACTATTGTCATGAATGTCACTAATGTCACTAATGTTAGTAATGATTGTCATTTATGTTACTGATGTCACTTATGTCATTAATTTAACTAACGTCACTAATGTCATTAACATCAAAGAATGTATGTCATTATTGTCATGTTTTATGAACGTCAAATTTTGAACAATATTAAACTAATATTTCATTGCAATATTCTTTACGTTATCTACGTCTCATTTAATGTTTTCGCTTTCAATATACAACTATATGTTATACAATTAATATTTATGGCATGCTAGGGCTAAATTAAAGCACCGCCACTTATCGTTAATTAACAACTACTTTAATGGAATCCTTCTCGGTGGGCTGTAAGTATGCTCGCCATGGTTATAAGGAGATGCACAGGCCGAGCGACGTAGAGAAGCATGAAGGGTATTTTGATTACAATCCCTTTCGCTGTCTAGTGGCAAAATGCGATTACGAGGACACCATGGATCCCTTCCTCTTACATTTGACAAAGGTCCATGAGATAAAAACAGTGGAACATAAAAAAAATGACTCTGGAGTGACTTTCAAAATGAGAATCTCAAATCGTTTTGTGATAGTGAAGACTCATAAAATCTATCTTGTCCATTGCGAGGTTCATGAAAGCATCATCCTAAACCAAGAACCAAAAAGCTCTTCATCGATTGCTCCTGTTAATCATATACTATTTCATTTGTACTTTCTTTAAGATCTGTGTCATGAAATGCAAGAGTCTCAAAAATCTCTTACATTAATTCTCGAGTCAATCAAATGAAACGCTAGGTAACTACTCCACATTGAGAACGAGAGGACAAGTTTACATTAAGTGTCCAACTGTAATTAGCATGTACATAGGACAGTCGTTCATTTCAATACTTGCACACTCACAGCATACAAGCAAGGATATTTTGACCTTACCCCTTTAATGACTTACGTGCTAGTATTGTCAAGTATGTGAATCATATTGATCTCAACCGCAATAATCAACATGCATCTAAAACACGCCTTCATCGCGCCTCTCAGTTTTCCTATGTTGGCTTAGTTTCTACAACAAATTCTCATACCGGCTCGTCACTCCCGTACCCTAAACCCTAAACTTGGGTCTTGTAATATATGAACTCGGGTCTTGTGAAGGGGCCGACGTGATTAAAGGGTTTCGTTCGTAATGCAATGACCATATTCCCTCTATGTCATGAGGCCATTGGACATTACGTCTGTTGAAGAGGTTATCCGCCTCATACGAGGTTCCTATCGTCTTGTCAAAACCTACAAACAGCATAACACCCAATTTTTGTCGCTATCAAAATCTAATGGACTGCCAGGAATTCTTTTAAAAAAAATAAAATTGTAAGTGATATTATTTTAAAATATTAAATCAAATATATTTTCCAAACCAATTTGAATTCTGTCAATCATTAAGAGTTCAGCTAAACCCGGGAGATTTTTTCAATGTAAACTAATTCAACATTTTCTTAGAGTTACAAATTTTGATATTATTTTCGAGAAACTACTGATCAACCTTCCAATATTTAATTTTCCTTCTTGAGGTTTACAGTAAAAAAAAAAAATGTAACCAATCATGTTAAAGCCTAATCTTTAAAAGTGAAAAGTAGAATTTATACAAATTTTCAAAGGTTAATTCTTATAAACTCTTTAAGAGACTATCTAAAGTTACATTTAGAAGTTTCACTGTACCGATAATATGTAGAGCTGTGCTCTACATTTTGTTTATTGAACCAAACTTCATTTGACATATAAAAGGCTCATATTATAGCATAGTCATCTATGATTCGTCCAATTCCCTTTGGGCTTTTAGGGGTAAAACACTACAAGAAAACCAGCCCAATGTGACTAGGTTTTATGACTACAATAGGGCATAAACCAAAATGTGACTAGCACTGTTTGTAGTCATTTGGACTTAGTCGCTTCGGACAATCTGACTGGGGGTCATATCGGACACTTCTTGTTCCCAATGCTGCGTTCCCACAGTGTTTTGGGACCTCGAAACGGGACCTGCAGTGGGACTTGGGACCATATGACTCTATATAGTCATACATTTATGACTACACGTAGTCATCTATATACAAATTATGACTACACGTAGTCATACATTTATCACTACGCATAGTAGTGAGATGATGACTGAAATGCGTCATACATTGAGTTGGGAGAATAGGAGTCTTTGGAGTCACATCTATTGGACTACCCATAGTCACGAATACTGAAATAGCTTCTGAATGCTATGACTAATTGTAGTGAGATATTAGTGACTGCATCAACGGTTTTATCACTACGCATAGTACTGTGGTGGTGACTGCATTAAGTCACACATAGACTTGGGATAATACGACTCTGTAGAGCCACATCGAAGTGACTATACATAGTCTCCAATGCTGAAATCATGAGATGGACATGACTAATTATAGTGAGGTATTAGAGAATATAGCAATGGTTTGATCACTACGTATAGTGATGTGGTTGTGACTGTATTGCATCATACACACACGTGAGATAATACGACGCTGTAAAGTCAAATATGCTTCACTACACATAGTCACCCATATCATTTGATGACTGCATGGAGTCCTTGTATACTCGTTTCTTTCACTACTGGGAGTCAAATTTCAATATTAAATCGGAATCATCTGACTAGGACTTGACTGTCCGTAGTCTAATGCAAAATGTATGCCATGCAGTCGAATCTGCCATTCTTACGGTGCGTAGTCATATATTTCAGTTTCAGATTAGGGTGATAATGAGATCTGTTGACTATTACAAGTCAACCGTGCAGTTGTGAGCACTGCGTCAGGTCATGCAAATAATTTTCACACATTTCATTGAAAGAGAAAATTCGGTGCTGAAACAGGATGCACTGCAACTGGAACTCGATCAGTCTAAACTGCTTGGGAGAAGGACAGATCAATGTCCATGAACTCTGTGGGCCACAGTACAAAATGCCCTACTGCTTCTCCTACCAAGGTCACGGGTGGATCATCTAGATCTATGGGTGCAAACAAACTGTAGTCGTCATCTAGGCTTTTCTGCACTTCTACAGACACGGTTCCTCCAATTATGGTTTTCCTGTGTAGAGAAGCCCCAGCTACATTCTGCACTTTCCCGAGTGCCACAACTTTATCCTCCTCCCCTTCTTCAAGTCCCTTGAGTCTCACAGCGTCACCCTTCTTGAATTCCGGGTCCTCACCTTCTTGTACAACCTATAGTAATAAAAAAAACACAAAACAAGGATCAGTTGGGACTAAATTGCTGTTTTGATACAAAGATGTACTTCTCCAAGGCTCATGGCACTTATTCAAATTCTATGACTGTGAGAAGTCATATATTCTAACGTCATTACTAATATCAGTCACGTATTCTTACTTCATGACTGAATCTAGTCAAGCCTAGTCACTCGTTCCATATGAATGACTACAAACAGTCACGAATTTGGCATAATGAATTTCTAAAGAACTAAGGCACAACATTCCAGGAAGTGGCTCATGGCACTGTGAGCTCAAAAACCACCATGGAGGTGGCCTTTGATCACAAGGAGATCAAGGGAACAAGATCACATGAAGAGAAGAAGAAGAGAGAAGAGAAGAAGAAGAGAGAAGAGAAGACAAGAAGAAGATAGGGAACAAGGAAGAAAAGAAGAAGAAAACCTCCCGCCGGACTCCCTTTGAGCCCCTTCCGGTTTTTGGGTCGCCATTTCTTCATCCTAGCTCGGAATTGGGCATGCCTTGTCTTTTTGGAAAGCCAACTTCATTGTGCATCTACCCTCATAATCTCAACAGCATACAATTCAAGACCTAGGACTGATTGCGAAAGAACTGGGGCTCTTTTTTCTACTGCCGGCGGGAGAAACCTTGCAACACCCTTAACTTTGGGGGTGTGTATCTCACTCCCTACAACTCGGAATTGGACATGCCATATACCGATGGAAAGCTCTACTCACAAGCTACTCACCCTAAAAATCTCAGCTAATTTAGACAAGAATGGAGTGACTGATGGGGAAAAGACCGAGAGGCATTCCATGAAAATGAGCAAAATACACCACACTATACTTGAGTACAAAGCAAGTACAAACACAATGGAAGAGGGGATCAAGATTAGAGAGAAGGAGGCCCAGCTCTTAAATACAAAAGAAGGAGCTGCCAAAGAGGCGGCTCACCCTAACCCTAAGGCCCTAAACCTAAGGCCCTAATCCTAAGGCCTCTACGGATGAATGATACTTCAACCTCTACGGCGCTCCATCTTGACGAACCTCCACGAATGAATGTAACTCACAAATAGATGTGTCTAAAGAGCCCCCTAGACAGCATTTTAAACTGCGGGCTCTACTTCTTTGGTGCATGCACGACTTTCCTGCGTATGGACTAACATCTGGCCAAGTCACAAAAGGGTATAGAGCGTGTACGGAGTGTGGGCCAGATGTTGCAACTCGGCGGTCAAAGGCTTTAGGAAAGAATGTATATGTAGGTCACCGCCGGTATCTCAGTAGATGGCATCCCTATCGTAGGCTCAAGCAAGCATTCGATGGTCAACAGGAGTACCGGCCGCCCCCTCCAATTCTAACAGGATGCGACATCATGGGCTATGCACAAGAAAGAGTATCCTTCCTGCAAGAGTCACAGGGAACAAGAGGTGGAGGAGAAGGCGACCCCATTCACCGGACCGGAGTGAAGCGGCTCTTAGCTCTGTACCTGCTTCCATATTGGCAGGTACTAAGCGCATTCACTGGTTCCAGTAACTACTTTCAGAATTGTTGACTGAATCTAGTAACCTGCTTGATAAGAAGGTTGACTGTGAATAGTGCAATTTCTGAAATCCATCACTGCATGTAGGGATAAAAATGAATATGGACCTATATCTTCTCAATGAATGCTTAAGATTCTTTGTCAATAGTGAGCAAATCTGACGCTGGATTGCTATGCTCGGATTTCTGGCAGGACCTCCTCATTAGACATGTTTTGGATCCCATGCAATGTGAAAAAAACATCTGCGAGAACGTGATGAAAACAATTTGGGGA
The DNA here is from genome assembly GCA_022496805.1 of Pohlia nutans. Classification (NCBI taxonomy): domain Eukaryota; kingdom Viridiplantae; phylum Streptophyta; class Bryopsida; order Bryales; family Mniaceae; genus Pohlia; species Pohlia nutans. The sequence continues at coordinate 1,093,708 of CM040106.1, read as the reverse complement.
GTCCGTGACACTTTGAAGGCCAGGCTAGACTTAAAAGAGGCCAATATTCGACCACATCTGCACCCGCTTCCTGGAAGGAAACCTGGGTATGTCGTACTTCCAACAGCTCCATATGTACTATCGAAAGAGGAGAAGGCGAAATTCCTAGACATTCTCCGCAATTTGAAGACTCCTACAAACTACGCTGGCCAACTTGCAAAGTACTATTTGTACAACTACTATCTGTAGAATTTTGGTAGAGCAAAGGAGTAGTCACAGAGATTGCACAGTTAACAAATTCGAGTTGTATGGACAAAGGCAGTTCATTACCAATATAAGTAAAGAAAACTGTCCAGTTGACTATGTAATTTTGCAATCATTACCAATATAAGTAAAGAAAACTATGCACATGACTACAGTATTTTGCAATCACTTTGACATCTCAAAAAAGTACGGAAAGGTGATCAGTAATAGCTCATTTGTCAACATGGAAAACCAATTTTTGGACTCTTTTGCAATTAGTTAATAATTGTTTGAAGTTGTATTTATAGGTGTTGCTAAAATGCAATTCATTACTACCGTAGTGTACTAGCAGGTTCGGCACCTAAAAATAGTATATTAATAATTTCGGCAGTTTTTTTCTTTAATTTTTTCAAATTTCGGCTTGTAGTCAATTCCAACTCTTATACATTAGTTGACATGTAAGATTTGAGTCTTGAGTGGCAAGAATGCTCTGTGCTTTATACAAGTGGAGTGGAGTTGTATCCAACAATGCATATGGGATATGTGAACTTTGAGGTGAACCACCTAGTTAGTCTTTATTTTTATAACACGCATAACTTTTGCATAAAGTCTTCAAATGACATAAAATTTGTTGGAGGTGAAATATTACTTGATTTCTAAACTTTTCTTAGACCAACAAAATTCCAAAAAAGTTGATCTTCTATGCACAAATGAGCTTCGAAAAACTGTTAGGAACACATTTTGATACATTGACGTTTACAATGTTGTGCTGTTTTGTCCATATCTTTTGCATAAAAACTTATTGGAGGTGGAAGAAGACTTGATTTCTCAACTTTTGTTAGTTAGACACAATTCTATAAAACTTCATCTTCTATGCTCAATTGGACTCCAAAAATCTGTGTACAACACGTTTTCAAAAGCCTCACCTAGAGTCTTGCTACTTAACCCATATTCTTTGTGGACTAATGTAAGTGGGCTTGATTACAAAAGGAGCACCTTCCCTCCCATGAAATTCACACAAGCCTCCCAACTAAGTAGAAACTTAGTGAAAAGTTAAAAAATTCTCACTTTTCGGCAATTTTGAAATATAAATTATATAATATTCGGCAAAAGATGCCAATAATTTCCCAAAATTTTAGGCATCTATTTTTAGAATTATTTTCCGCCGAATCTGCTAGTAAACTATGGTAGTATAAGTAAAGGAAACTGTCTAGATGACTGTTATTTTGCAATCATTACTAATTTAAGTAAAGAAAACTGTCCACATGACTACGTTACTTTGCAATCACTTTGACGTCTCCAAAAAAGTACGGGAAGGTGATCAATTATAGCCCAATGTGTCAGCCTGGGAAATCTAAAGCAAAGTTAAGCATACAAGGCATTTTCGTGCATCTGGAAAGTAAGTGGAAAGATAGAGCAAGTGCTAATCATGATTTTTGGACTCTCTTGCAATTAGTTACTAATTTTTGAAGTTGTATTTATAGGTGTTACTAAAATGCAATTCATTACCAATATAAGTAAAGGAAACTGTGTCGATGACTATGTTATTTCGCAGATATTACTAATTCCAGTAAAGAAAACTGTCCACATGACTACGTTATTTTGCAATCACTTTGACATCTCAAAAAAGTATGGGAAGGTGATCAATAACGGCTTCTTTGTGAGCATGGGAAATCTGTAGCAAAGTTAAGCATACAAGGCAATTTCGTGCATCTGGAAAGCAAGTGGAATCATGATTTTTGGACGCCCAACCCAATTACTTACTAATATTTGAAGGTGTATTTAGTAGTGTTTCTAGAATGGTGCCCTAAAATGACATCCTAAAATGTTTGCGCGCAGACATGGTAGTGTTGAATAGACAAGCTTTTAAGTGAAGATTATGGACCTACTCCTATTTTACAGCACTCACCCATTGAGCCAACGAGTAGAGGACTTCAAAATCATCTGATTGAAATATATGACTACTATTAGTCAGGCTATTTACTACATGACTGCATGTAGTCACCCAAACCAACTCTATTACTACACTAAGACATACATAAACCATATACCCATACAATTCGACTACATTAGTATGACTACACATAGTAAGCACTCAGAGCATGACTCTGGGAACCAGGCAGGAGAACATATGTCCCGTTCCTATAGACGTTCCCACCCAGGTCCTCAAAAATATGACTACTTATATGACTAGTCCATGACTGGACCCTCTTAGGACTGATTTTAGACTAAACCAATGACTGAGGTGACTACATAGTCATATGCGCTTGGTCACATCCAGTCACATTGGGCTGGTTTTCTTGTAGTGAAAATTTCAAAAAAATAAAGTCAAGAGGTTCATCCATTGCCAACGTGAACATGTGTTTTTCAAATATGTCGATATAATCCATGTGTACTATATCTCACCCTCCATGGAAAATCTTAACAAGCTAAAAATAGTAATTTTGGATCCCTTGTTATAGAATGGAGTAAACTAATAAAACTTGATTTCTGAGCGATCTAGGAAAGCCACCTCAAATTTTATTTTTAACTTGTTTAGTTTTTGCACAAGGGCGAGATATATTAGATAGTGATTTATAAATATATCTCAAGCGAGGAAGCATTTTAAATATCAGTATTGAGATAATGTATCACTTTAATACATATATTGGAGGTATATCATATAATATACGTATATGTTCAATCGGAAACCCTAAACCCTAAACTCAAAACTCTGAACTCTAAAATCTAATATTGGACTCCTGACAAATCTCCAAAATAGTAATGTCCGTTTTCACTCTTCTATTCTGACCCCTAAAACCTAACTTCAAGCCCTCCGCCTTAGTTTCTAACAAATGGACGCCGAGAGAGACAACGAAATTATAAAATCAATGCTTTTAATAGTGAAGATAATAAACGGAATCCCATGCAGAAATCAACTACAAGCGTAATTCCCATGACGAAAAAATTAAAATAATATTTTTGTCAAATTTAACTATAAACGGACGAGACCTTATTGATCTGCTTTATTACATCCGCAACTTTCGATGAAGAATCTGTCAAAAAGACATGTAGAAATCGGTAGTCCAGCGTTGGCAGGGAATGTCAGCATTCAATGTTCGTAGGCGCCAAAGATTTCGAAGAATTTAAAATGGAGAATTCCAGCCCCATTTCTTCTGCCGCCTAATCTTTGTTGAAGGATGTGTTTGGTCTCACTACATCTTCACGTCGACATTCTCCTCTTCGTGCACAACCGCGCTGCTAGTTCCTCCTTGTCTCTCTATTGCTCGTCGGAGACCCACACAGTGTTACCTTGCTTTGTTTTTCGCCAATTTTTTTTGTCCTGCTTCTACAGAGCACTAGCATCTTTTCAAGGAGCAGCTGAATTCATCGATATTCCTAGTAAGATTTGGAATCCTTCGGGTACTCCTCTGTGTAGTTGATGGTGCCGTTCTTGCAGTCATCGCATTCAAATTATGTGATGTTCGAGATTGCGGATACAACTCTGCGAGTGATTAGAGTTGATTGTTGTTCTACTCAGTCAGAGTATCCGCTTGAAAATAAAGAATTATTCAACTCTCTAATGTCTGATATTCATTCTGGAACATATTCTACATATTATGAGTGGTATCGTCGGATCGACGATAACGCAACGGTCAAAGTGAATATGGGGATTTCCTAAAGGATGTCGTCGGGTCGACGATCTCGCAAAGGTCACAGTGTATAAAATTATTCGCTTAAGGTTATCGTCGGGTTGACGATAACCGGCTGGTTACAATGTATATGATGATTTATTTTAGGATATCGTCGGGTCGACGATAACTGAGAGCTGACCGTGGTGATGACGACACTTAAAAATATCGTGCGGTCAACGATGACAATGAGCTAGTCTTCTTGTTGACTGTGACCTGGGAGTTATCGTTGACCCGACGATAAAATTGAGAGAATACTCATATTAGATACGAAGGTCAATGTTATCGTTGAGTCAACAATAACTTAGATTTTGTACACAATTTGTAGATGTGCAACATGCTATCCTTGGGTCGACGATAACTGTGCGCTTGAAAAATTCAAAGTTATCGTCGACCCCACGATAACTTGTTCAGCATCATAAAATTGTCCACTGCCTCAGAGTTATCGTCGGGTCGACGATAACTACATACAATCAATAAAGTTGATGGTATACACGTACAGACTTATTGTCAGGTCGACGATAACCTACTGCATGTCATCTGTCTTTCAATAAATTCAAAGTTATAATAGGCCCCAAGATAACTTGTAGCGCATCATGAAATAGTCGACCAGTTGTTGATAACTATTGGCGCACAAAAGAATTTATGGATCACACAGAGTTATCGTCGGGTCGACGATATCTTTCGATGTTGAGGGTGGCTTACCCCTGATCATGTTTTAATTATTTGGTGATCATATCTGAAAACGAGACTTGTCAATCATGTATCCATTGTAGAGTTATCCAGTATCGTCGACTCGATAATAATTATTTGAGTGTCTTCAGTGATATGGCAATCACGTCGTGTGAAATTTGAAGATATACGAATCAGTTAAGTTTCCGCACTATTGTTTTTCGAACACCTGTATTGACTAGAATCGTCTTCTTGCAAAATGGATGCACATGAATTTGCAGAATTTGCTAAGCATGTACCTATACATTACTCCTGACGTCGCTGTTTGTGACGAGATTCTTCGCTCAAAATGGTATTTCAAAGCAGTCACTCTACGCAACAATGAGGGTTTGGACGTCGCCAAAGCATTGTGCTAGAATGTCGATCCGGCTGTTGTGGTTGACAATGACAACAAGCCTCTTGGCAATGATTGAGTTGCCGTCTAAATTGCGGAGTCATCATGGAAGGAAGAAGTTCCGTCCGGATGGATGTGGTCAATTCACTCCTGGGACATAAAACAAGTCTTCCTAGATGGCGTTAGTCTCTATGACCATAACCAGACGCATAGATAAAAGGTGGTCATGAAAGCTCTTAATCGTAGAGGTCGCAGAAGCGTACGTTCCTAAGATATCTTCCGTGGAAGAGTGGAGACTGACGTCCCCCCCAAGAAAGAGGCTCTCTTTGCTCCTGAAGCAATCATTGCAGTCTCCACTCAAACATGTTGTGACAGGAATTGATTTCAGCCCTTTCCACGCGGGCAAATCAAGTCATTCGCACTCAACTACATGTGAACGATGGAGTATATGCTCGGAAGAAGTGTCTTCTTGAGGTGCATAGGCAGATCCTCAAGGATGTCGCTGGCAAGGAGTAGATAACCTTGAAAGGTAGGGAAGTTTGTCCCACAGCCTGGTGGACCATTCACGAGATATCAAAAACTACCTTCTATAGGTACTGTTGAAGTAGGATGATTGCGTGGGCTGTAGTTGCTCATTGCCAATGCTCTTGAGGTAGTATAGATGATGTGTATGGGCTGAAGTTGCATCTAGTCAAGGTGTAGTGGTTAGATGTAATGAGAAATGGTAGTCCTAAGTGTTATGGGCTGACCTTAGTGTAGTTGGAATAGAACATGTCCCATATGGGTTGCCAAGAGGACTCCCTTGTGTGTGTTACTAAAGAGGGGCAGCCCATAAGTGAAGGTTATTTCCTTTCTATGCATTCCTTGTGTTTGTGTGAGGCTTTGGCAATCTAATCTAACCTTCAACAAGTACAGAGATATGGCCAAATGCGGGAAACAAGCTGAAGTGCATGGTAAAGCGGGGTTGAAAAAACCGCGGCTACATACAATCCAAGCTACTGCCACACTTCGAACGCTAATAGTTCTGATGCTGACAAATGTTTCACAAATCGAGAACGCTCCAATCAGGCAAACACGTCCTTGCAATGGTTTTTCCGTCTGCTTTTCGTTGGAGTGACTAGTTGAAACACATCAATGAAGCAAATGCTGCATTCAATTTGTAGCCAATTTCTTCAAGTGGCTTGAGCAACATTCAACGTGCTTCTTCCGATGATACGCTCCAAAGGCTATGGAGATAGTTTCTCTTGATGTGGCTTGTATGATAAATACAAGCAGTTGCGGAGCGCTTGCACTCCCCTATCATATGCACAAGAGAAGTGGAACCTGGCTTTGGATAACCACCTCAGAGCGAAAGGGCACATAGGGAATTGTACTATTTCAATCGTACCCTTTCGAAAGATGAGCCTCACAAGATGCTAACCATCTTCCATGATAAAATGGATCACTCCAAAACCGTGTCCCCACACTTTTCTCACAAGACCAAAGCTACAGACTCTTTCATGAGGATGCCCGTTGCAGTTACAGGAATGATTGCTCACGGTCATGGAGATGTTCGATATGCGCGCGCACTATGGCCTTGACATCTTCCCAACAAATTCTGTCCATACCATGGAGTCCATTATAAAGCTAATGCGTGATCTTAAAGAACCACAGAGAAATTCCTCTCGTAAGTTGTTTTTGGAGGATGATACACAATCTACATCAACCAAGGCGGTTTTGCAAGGTTCAGAATCTTGTTTGGAATCCCTTCTTCTCCTACCACAAATATTGGTCCCAGCTCAGCAAAAGCCCCCAGTATTGATCTTGCAGCTGGATAATGCATCAGGTAACAATAAGAATAGATGGGTCTTTGCCTTTTGTTCACTCGTTGTATACAAAGGCATTTTCCGCATGTTAACCGAATATTCGTTGGATATTCCCTTAGGCTAAGAGTAGGCTAGTCTATACCCGGCAAGAATAGACCCGGTGGGCGATACCCGATAGTACAGGCTGGTACAGACTGGTCGACCCGACTATTCCGGTCGACCAGTCTGACACACTGTCAGACCAATCTCCTATATGTACTTTCCTTCTCTTTGAGAGAGGTGTTGCTATACATTTTATACATCTTCTTTACTGGCAGCCTCAGTTGTACTTCATTCTTGTTGTAGACCTTCGTGTGTGCACTAGTATGTTAGACTACTGCTGTAGTAGTATCATTTCCTGCTCTTGTATCGCTCTTTGTGTTTGCATCTTGGTTAGTTGCAGTAGTCTGTGGATATGCAGGAGCCGACTTACTAGCATACTGGTGCTTTTACCTCGTCGACAGTACCTTCTCCTTCATTAGAAACCTCTTACTACTCCTCTCAATCTCTATTGACTAGTCCAAGGACGCTAGTTTGTGAGCGATAAGCAGTGAGCGGTAAGCGGTGAGCAGTGAGGCACAGAATTTAGAGCGGTGAAGTCCAGTTTGACTTCGTCAAATATACTAAATTTAGAAAATATTAGAATATTAGACTATTTTTAGGGATCTTAAGGACCCATTACCTCGGAATATTTATCCCCTATGATCGCGGAATGGGGCATCGAGAAGTGAAAAATATTGCTAGAACGATCTCGTATTAACCCTTGAACGATTCTGGACTTTGTATATACGACAGTCAAAGCAGAGTATACGGTGGGCCCCTAAAAAATTGTAGGAAATCAAAGCAGACATCGGCGAATCGAACCGTGTGGATGGTAACAAGAGAACATTTGAGGTGCGGTGAAATGTTTTGAGCATCAACTACAATAAGATGAGGCTGCAATTTAGAGTAGCAGATTGATGTTCATCAGTCACAGATCACATGAAATTGATTTGTGATCAGGAAAAGTTCGTTGTTTGAGATATGCCCAATCAGAACGGTGAATTAGAAGCAAATAGGAGGTTGCGCTTCTATAAATTTTTGGGGTTCAGTAATTGCAAAAACGATTCATGAAACTCCAATCAAATGGTGCATAAGTGTGGTTGACGCGGTCGCTCGGAGTACTGAAGGGTTTTGGAACAATATACGCTACTATGGCAACGTGAAAGATTTGAGCTGCAATACAACAGTTGCAATGATGTCCTTCGTGGCGAAGCGGACGGTGGCGAGATGGCCCCACTTCCAACTACTTCAACTGTTATTGCTTGTTGGCCTTTCATGGCAGTTGGCTCGCGCCAAAACGCTACCCTAAGACTTCACAATGCCGTAACATAGATTGAAGATATGGGAACTGGCCAGTGTATAGCATCTCATAGTCACAATTTTATAACAACAATCAAAACAAACTAACACTCGGAAAGAATTCGTAAATTCACGAAGTCACTGGAGAAACAAAGCACAAAATGGGCATTTGTCATGAGTTTTCTAACCGCCGTCCTGAACTAGGGAATGCAAAAAAAATTAGGAAAATTTCCCTAGATGTTGGGATCACTACAATCTACTGAGCACACTCCTCCACACTCCAACACTTGGTCACGAATTCCACATTGTTCTCGTCAAGTAATAGCAACATCGCTCAAACTTCTCCACGTACTCACCCAACCACACCAAGAATGCCACCATCTATCCACCAAACTCACCTTCTAACCCGCTTTCTACGATCACACCAGCAATTTCAGCGACGATTAGCAACAGCAGGAACCCTAAATCGAGGCTGTGAATGTAACCATTGAAGCAAGCTCCATCGCAGACAAAAATTCCGCCACATCCACCGCAGAAGCGCCAAGTCCGTGCACCACACATGATGCAATAGGCACGGTCATGTGGATGGCCTTCCACGCGATGAAGACCTCTCGGGGCAAATTCCGAACACCACCTTGTACAATGTCAGCTCGTACAAAGGACAATACCAAAGCCTCTGCAAGGTTCATCCGCCACAACGCGATTGCAAGGACTGGTAGTCCCATCTCACGCTGGTCCTCTGAGTACAAGACAAACAAATTGTCAAGAGTAGAATCAAGGATAAACAGGAACACTTTGTGCCACCATTTGTGTGATTGAAGCTGGACGGTGTAGTACTCCCTCTTCTAATCAACTACATCCACTCCTCGCATATTTGACTGGTATTGGAGAAGAATCGGTGACGTTGGATAATCTACTCGTGCACTACCAATCCACCTTCCTGCAAAGGCCTCTGGGTTGATTGGATTGATTGTTGTGGAGAGCAAGAACACTGGCTTGGAGTCTATCCAACAAATGGCGCAAATTTTTTTGCTGCGATGCATTCGCACAACAAGGGTCCCTCGCTCAAGCAATTGGGTCTTAGGAAAGCCAGCTAGAGACGAAGGAAAACCCTTGCGGTTCTTGTGAACAATACCTGCATTCCCAGCTAACAGTTAGGCTCTAGTGCTACACAGAATCCACATACTTGCACAATCTAAAAAATCATGCAAGCAGCGCACCATTATTTTTGGCCAGGTGTACATGGTTGTACTTTGTAACCAAATTGTTCCAAGTTTTATTTAGGCTGGAGCCAAACAAGTTACAGTACCTTTACTGATCTACTGATCTGTCCAGTAGGACTAATCCATGATCCATGATGAACTAACTTCCACCCAATTTTGCAGTAGTTATTATTAAATGTATTACAACTTACAAACAAGTGAAGTTTCTCATGGTGCCTCTAAGATAAGTTAAGTGTAAGAGCATCTCTACTCGTACACGCTAGACATGACTCGCTGAAATTATTCATTTACATTTGAAGAGCCCTTGCACTTACATTCTCCTACCCTTGTACATCCCTCACACATCAAAAGTGCACTTAAAATAGTCAATGGACCAATCACAAGTAAAATGTGGGGATATAGTCAACTAAATAGCGATTTGAAGGGTCACTTCTTAACATGCTAGGATTGAAATTTGAAGGGTCATTTCTTAACATGCTAGGATTGAAAGTCAAGAGAGCACTTTTCATCTAGTTCTCGAGTATGAGAGACTTGGGAGGGAAAAAATGGAGCTGCAATGAAGGGACGCAATAGTGCAGCAACAACAAGAGTAACCCTATCCGGTCTTGACCAAGGACCACACAAATATAATACCGGTAAACGCCACCAAACATTGAACCTTACTAGATGTCATATCACAACTTACACACGATGTTTGTCCACGCAATGCTCAGCTTCTTTTAAACATTTTCTAAACATCATTCTCCACTATCACTGTGGATATCACTCTGGGTTGCTGAACAGTTTCTTTGGCCTGTGACATTAGAATATTAGATAAGACATTAATAACCAGGGCCCTAAAAACTCACTCTTGCTACACTAAATGGTGTATTCAATGTTTAAGGATACTTGATGTCTTTTAACACAATTCGTTCAAAGCTAAAGAGAAATAGTGTCCCTTCACACTACATAGGAGTTTGCCATTTGTCATTTTTACTTTCATTGAGGGTACAATGTTCTTTTCAAGTAATAAAAGTACCATGATGTAGCATGCCATATTTTTTTGTAAAGTTGTCATACGTCATAAGAACACTACATTCATTTTTTTTATAAAGTTGTCATACATCGTTAGAACACTACATTCATTTGTCAATATGTTTGCACTAAGATTACTAAAAAAGGAATTGATAAACAAAATCATTGATAAGAGATGAACGCTAAGACAACAGATAAAAGAGGTTCATAAACGAAATTGATAAAAAAAATTGATAAACCGAATTATGAACGGAAAAACAACATATAAAAGCCAGCTACATGCAATGGAGTGTCCCTAGCTGCCTCTTGGTACCAAGCAGCTTGAATACAAGAAGTGGGGAGTTCTCGACTAGATTAGTCATAGGGTAGCGAAACGGGAATATTTGTGCTGCTCGGCACCGAGCACCTATATTGGAAACAACTTCTGTAACTCGTCCAAATTCTTGACGCTCAGATTTGCTGGAGACGCAATGTTCACAAAAGACAATTAGAAGCCTGTACCAAAAAGAATTTAACAGGTCCAAGTGATTTCGACAATATGCTCTCAAAGTCCTGAAATGCATTACTAAAAACTACAGGAATAAGGCATAAACTTGCGTCGCTGCTACTGGAGTAGGAGCTGTCTCGAGTGGGTTGCATGAACCACTCAACTCCTTGGGTCACAGATAAACATAAGACGTGCAAGGGAGATTGCAGATGTCGCTCGTTACCGAGCAGCTCGATTAGGGGTTACACGTAGATCTTGCCTAAGTGTGAAAAAATTACTCGAAGACACTTATGAAGCTGCTTGGTACTGAGCAGCTCAAAAATGCCTGACATGTATCTCTCCCCTAGGTGTGAAATTATTAGCCGAACATACATTTGATGTTGCTTGGTACCGAGGAGCATGATTTTGGGTGACATTTAGCTATAGCCTGGGTCTAAAATATTTAGCATTAAACAGTTTTGATGCTTCTCGGTACCGAGCAGCTCAATCTAGCACGATTTTGTTAGATTTGTGAAAGATTTTGATCTCTTGTATGGATCAGTTTGTTACCTGCAGCTCTCGTTACCTCCAGCTTGTTACCAAGTAGTCTACCTACAGCTCGTTACCAGCTCGTTACCGACGAGTGGGAGTTCCATGCACTGTTTTGCTAAGTCGTGAGAGTGTGGCATGACGACACCCGGGAGTGCTGCGTTACGAGTCCCACTCCAGTGTTGGAAATTTTTCTCTCTAAGTGTGGAGATTGCGGCATGACGAAACCCGGGAGTACGAGTTGGTGCGTGTGGTGCGTGACGAGTGGTGCGTGACGAGTATGAGTGGTGCATGACGGTGCGTGACGAATACGAGTGTGTGACGGCGCGTGACAGTGCGTGACAAGTACGAGTGGTGCGTGACGTGGGGTGCGTGTGGTGCGTGACATGGGGTGCGTGTGGTGCGTGATGTGCGTGAGGGAGCCAGCTCGTTACCAGTACCGCGTGACGGTGGGTGACGAGTAGTGCGTGACATGCGTGAGGGAGCCAGCTCGTTACCAGTATTGCGTGACGGTGCGTGACGAGTGGTGTGTGACGAGTCACGCATGTAGTGCGTGTGGTGCGTGACGTGCGTGTTGAGCCAGCTCTTGAGGGAGCCAGCTTGTTACCAGTACCTCTCGTTACCTACACCTCGTTACCATCACACTAAATCCTTGGTCATAGGACCCACTTTCCTTACTAAACCCATTCAAAAATCCTGAAATTTTACTGCTCACCGCTCACTGCCAAACACGACTAAGTGCCAGTTGCTGATTCCACTTTGCAGGATGGTAGCTCTACCTTTGGATCGGCCAATCCTTCAATCCGATATACAACGACTGGAACAAGACTTTTGGTCAGGTTATCAAGGAGGAGACCGTTGTTTCTACGTCTCGACAACAAATGATCAGGAAACTTCTATGGATGTAGCAAATGAAGTTACGGCGACATGGAATGAGCATTGGAAACAGAGGAATTCCAAGTTTGAGGAGTTTCTTAAAGGGGACCCAGATCTCACATTTTGGTCAAAAAAATGTTTTTTGTCTGGGATGGTAATCACAGGCTAATGGCATGGTATCCGTACATTCCGTCGAAGCACCCATTGGAGCTTAAGTGGCATTATGGGGTTGAAGCAAGAAAGGGCATATTCGTTAAATTGGGACTATTCCAGAGTCATGGGACTTTTTTAACCCCTCGTAGTTGCCATATCCAACAGTGTGAATTGTGATAACTTGGAGAAATTTCACTACGATATCGCTAACTACAGTTGCACATTTAGTACCAAGGGCTTGGATCCCTTAATTGTCCCCCGAGATACCAACTACGCATTTCAATTACCTCCGGGCTTTTTGTCAAGTGGGCAAAATCCAACAATCCTGCTAAGGATGTTCGATGACGTTGCATGAGGTCTTTGGTCGCTCTCTTTCATCATGCACCTTCATTGAATGATTTATACTTATTCGCACTATGTTTAGTAACACTTGATACTCGTGGCACGAGAATCTTTGATTGCAATATGTAACGCCGTTCACGGTCACCTACGTTGTGGATTAGGGTATACATGATAACGATTTTGCTTCATGTATTATAATAACCTACAGAGTGGTTTAGGATACTCTATACACAGCTAATGTCTACTTTCGGTTGCATATCTGCTCCAAATTAAATCCACCATTTTTGGGAAAGTTTAGTGCTGATTCTTGTATTCCGCATCCCCGTTTTCACTTCATATACAAGCATTGTATAATTATATTGTCTACCTTCCGTGATACATTTGTCTCTGCCTTCTATTGGCTGGTCACAAATCATTCAAACCTATTGAGTGTTTAAACCTAGCATATAAATGTGATTTGAGCACAACACCTCATAAAATTTAGAGGCTTCTAGATGATATTATGAACACTTTGAAATTCCATTGTAGCCTTTGTACTACAGGTCGTCCCGCCAGAAAATGTATTCCGTGCATCCCCTCTTGATTACATTTTTCATCCGGTTCAGGAGATCCTACTATGCGAATCATCCCAACTCCACAACACCGTACAAAACAGAATAAAACATACATCCTCTTCATGTGTACATGGTTTACTATACCCAACTACCATGGCATGAAGTAATTCAAAAGAGTTAAAAAGAACTCGCATATGACGTACTTTTTTGTTCTACAACACTAGTTGCACAATAGTTACGAATTGCTTTTTCTTATACTCGGGGGTTGGGTGGTACTAAACATGTATGAGTACATGTGAGTGCACAATAGTGGTATTAGTTTGAACATTGCAAAGTTTGTATACATAAAATAAACACATAATTCAGAACTGAAAATATTCACGTATTTATACACCAATGACATTTAAACAAGTAAAGGGTTTGTATACAAATGTATTTAGACATATAACCTCTCGTATAGAAGGGGATTTTTAGAAGGGGATTCAGGAACATAATGTACAATGCACCCCTCGAGACGATACACCATTGTCATCACTAAGAACAATGCCCTCTCAGACATTCTTGCACAATATCAAGGTCAAAAAACATCATATTAAGTGCACAACGTAGAAAGGAAAATAATGTCATCAAGAGTCGGAATCAAGCAAGAGTATATATTTCAGAACTTCATGTCTTATACACACTGGTCACAACGTTGGAATGCACTAAGATTGCATCGCCTGTACATCCCATATCAGATTGTATTTTAGATGTTACTCACTATCGGAAGAGCTCGCTTCTTCCGGGGCATTTGGAGTTGCTTGAATGCTATATGCTATTCTAGCCAATGCTTCTAGTATATGCCGTTTTGGAATAGTAATGGCAACACGACGATTTCCTCCCCTTGGCTTCCACAATGGTAACACAGAAGTTGTGCTGGTCATTTGCTCTTCATACTCTACGTCTTCCTCCCATTTAAAGTTTGGCAATGTGTCCCAATTTTCATATGGTGTGCGTTCGTTCCTTCGTCGTACACAAGGTTTATACCAATGTACTTTAATTTTCTTTTGGTTGATATTGCCATACGTTAGTATTGGATCTGAACGTGCTTCACCGAGCCAAATGGGTGCATTGCTATCGGTTGCAGGACGTACTAACATAAAATACCCTGCATGACAATCTCGACCTACCTGATACGGCTGTCTAGGACGCAAACTACGTGGTCCTATGTAATGCTCGTCCTCGGCGAATTCGTCACGTAGTGCACCGTCAACATCATACAGTGTCTGAACATCAAACGACTGTTTGGTTTGAGGCCAAAATCCCATGCACAAGACGTCCATTGCTTCCATCTCGCTTTGCTCCAGCGCCTCCTTTACTCCACTCCAGTATTGCACCATGGAAGAATTGTGGCGGGCAAATTCCCCCGTGGCATCTGCTTCACCCACAACCTTCCAATGTTGTATAAAGCCTTTGATGCCTTTTACTATTTCAGCTTGCCCTTTCATTGGGCGCGGCAACAAAGCACGTGGAGTACCACTAGGCAATTTCAGCTTCCCTTCTTCATCCTCTTTCTATAACTTAATGCCTTGCTCTGGACGCCATTGTGGATCAGTGCATTGCAATTTATACTGCATCAGAGGCCATCCTGTAGCATCCCTGTAAAATCGAAATTGGCGCCCTTTCGAATGGCCAATAAGGTCGTCGTCGCTAATAAATCCAATGATAAAAGACTTGATATCAGGTACCTCTTCAATCAATCCGGGAATGAACGGTTCGTCATCCAAATCCATGTACAAATTCATCAACAAGGGAATTGTTGGATAATCCTTTTCTCGCAACTTCATGCTCCAACGGCCAAACAACGCATCAACATCGTCATGGGTGTGGCCAACAACCATACACGACACCTGAATTTCTTCAAAAATGCCCTTCGCAACTAGAAGCGACCAAAAACATTTTATGTGCCGGCTTTTATTGTCCTTCCAACAGTTATCTAACTGGACATGCAATATTAGAGGCAATTTCGTAAACGTGGTCCCTTCTTCGCCGAGTTTGCAAGGTATGGAGCTGATGCATTGCTCTGATCCTACAAGAATAGCCTTATATAGTTCCGTTGTCCCTGCTCCCAAAAACAAATTGCTTGGATTTATGCACTTCGAAGGGTTTTCAAGGTCTCTTAGCAACCTTGCAATGGAACCAATGGTCTGATTGCTGTCAGCAGGATATAAGTCTAACGAATAGTGCGCGTACTTTCTATTCCCATGTCCATGAGCCAACATCCCTATAACTGACACTGGAAGCTTCATAAGTCCATCCACAGCCTTGTTCTTTGCTGCAAAGCAAGGGGAAGCTGTTTTTGGAATGATCAACTATGTCATGCATAATACAAAGTACTTGCGATGGTCGATAGCATGCTAACGCTCTACTCAAGTAATAGTGCACGTGCGAAGCCTCTTGCTCACGTAGGTGTGCTTCAAGCATTTGGGTTGTGTGGTTATATCCTGGGGATCCATATGCATGAACATTCCGTATTTTTGTTAGTTGATGACAACGAGAGCACCCAGCAAAACTATCTCCTCTGCGCTTGATTTGGTACTCTGAAAAGTGTTCTTTCCTCAGCTTACTGCATAATGACTGTGATATAACTCTCTTTCTACATTCTTTTTGTACATACAATACATGGTAGTGTTCAATACACCTACTGTGTACATCAACCAACCAAACACATATTCAGCTTCCAAATTCAGCGCAAAGTTTGTTAACTGTTTCTACCTTGTTCACTTCCTCGAGAATATGCTTCTACTTTGTACCGTTTGGAAGTACTTTTTCAACCACCTTTTTTCCTTTCATTATGCCGCTTGTTTTTGTGTGGGTTCTGTGCGGCATTGCATCTGCCGTTAACGACAATATCATGGACATTGTCTGTGTGGCCTGTGCAGTGCTACTTGAAATCTTCTTCTTCCCGAAGGTTCCATGATGTTGAGGTCGTCGACCAGTGGCGGCATAGTCATGCTACCGATAAAAATCAGTCTTTGATACGTCATAAATCAAACGCCATGCATGCATACATACCGTCTTCCCTTCCACAACACACACTCCTTTAGATGTGTTTGGTATGCAGTGAAAGTTTCTATGCACGGAAAGTTTCATACTATCTTTTGACTTCAAGTCAAAGTGATGAATTTCATAACGCAGGGTCTCCACCATTGAGTGGTTGAACTGACTCAAGCATTGCCGCTTACAACAAGCAATTTGTAATGTCTCACGAATTGATTGTCTCTGTACGAGACTGTCTTTTCGCGACATTTCACGGGGTTGTGCGTGTCGCAATGATGAATATTGACGACTTCCCGTGCGATCACCCAATTTGGCTGCTTTCATTTTAATATCTTCGTTGAATTTACGTTCATGGTTGTAAAGACTGACTCCTTCAAATAGTGTGAACTTTGTAGACCACCTGCGAAGGGTGCGAGTTTCCAATGAGGCACCAGCTTGTAATACTTCGCAAACCACCACCCCTACAAAATTCTCTCCTAAAGGTGATCTACCATCAATAGACTGCCACGGTTTTGCAAACTCGTCATACGCTGTAGCCACACACACTCCAGTTGAGTGGACTAGCTGTACTTCCTTCTTACACCAATCATCTCTGCAAATACCTTTGCAGCTGGGGATTGGCATATCTTCATCCGGAATGTGATACACCTCATCTGCATCTTCTACGTCAAGGTCAACTCCCTGTAAAGCACAGCGTGTATTGATTATAGCTGCATTCATATACGTTGTGTATGCACAGTAGAGGATACTTCAATGCTGAACCTATACAAGGATAGACAGTGCCCATCTAATGGGAGTCAAGCCCTCGGCAATTCTGCTGCCACATTGAAAAAGAGCTAAATACAGATTGAAGATCCACACTTGGTTCAACAGTCTTACCACATCACTGTAATCAGAATCACTATCCATCATTGCTCAACTTCGGTGACGTGCCTGCACAACACGGCCAAAGAAACCGATGATCATACATTAGAGCCAACGTACTTAATTAGTGAAGAAGGTAGTAATCCCCACATTAGATTTGAGGATTGCCTAGAAACACTATCCAGTAGTCAATTGACCACTGTGTGATTAGTGACACACCGATTAGTTCACTAACAATATGAAGAGCCTTTGATGCCTGGTTATAGAAATCCCTGACATGTCCACCGGGAGATTGGAGATTGCATTTCGTCGTGCACCTGTTCTGCGCTATAATTATAATCTGTTTCTTTGGACATAATCCTACATGAGACGCTACCAGTTCTGATTCCTGCGTGAGACGCTACCAATTCTGATTCACAAACGTCAGACGCTACCAAAATCAGTAGGAAGCGTCCGACCTGTAGTCAATTGCCCACTGGAACAAGTGTCTGCATTAGTGTGTGCATCATCACCATAGACAACGACTGTCCACAGATTAATGCCAAAGGTTCAGGAAGTTACCACTAACAAAGGATTTTATTGAAGTGATTCTTATAAACACCCAACGTGGTCTCCAGCGCTATGGTCCACATACTCAAAAAATGCAACCGGACAACTCATAACATTCTGGGCTACTTCCAACCACTCACGTGCCGCGTGGTTTTCTTATCCTCGGCCCGACAACACATACACATTGTGAGATTATGAAGCTACCATGACCGAACTCAGGAGACACTCAAAGTCTCCTAGGACTGCCATCGGAATTCTATGCAGTGTCGTCCGGCTTTGTTGATCATACCAATTTTTGCACTGCCAGTAGTCAACTGACCACTGGCTGCACTGCCCTCGGGATACCCGTACACTACGAATTACCATGTACTCGTACAATTTTTGTATAGCGTATTTACTCACCACCATATTTATTTCAACTATATACGGTAATTAAAATATCACAACAAATTCCAATTTCTTTCAGCAGTATAAAGATTGAGTATCAAGCGTAAAGAAATGTATGACTCACAAAAAATACGTTGAGGCCGATGGTCAGTAGCTTATCCGTGTCCATCTCAGTGCACAATCATTGGACGTTTCCATGAAATGCACCAACAGCAACTCCGCCAAAAAACAAACTCGAGCTTCCGATAGCAACACAAACCACGACCCTCAGTCTGTGCGTGCAATTATTCTATAATACGCAATGGATCTGGACTAGGACAACAACCAGTCAATACTATCCCAAATTGCAAATAGAATAGAAGCAACCATGCGATGCTCCAGCGCATCAAAATCCGGACGAGCGCAAAAGAACGACTGAACGAGGATGATATTACGAACAATGGCATTGCCCAGAAACCTGAGTGTGCATACCAGGGTTTTGACAACCTTCGTGCGCCACAGTAGCCGACCGGATCGCGCCCATCCAAAAACGAGCTCCGCGCGTGCGCCGCTGGACACTCTCCATGCGCAAATCCCTACTGGGGTTAGGGTTGCAATCAGCGACGAGAACGAGGGGCGTGCGCAAAATAGACAAGCTCCGTGCGCCGCGATGGCAGACAGCATAGACGGCGATGCAGCACCTCCGTGCGCCGCAAACAGGGAGCAAAGAGAATGTGAACACCTGCGACGTCCGTGGACAGAGCCTCAGCCCTATGCACTAGATGAACGCATACAGGCGGAAGAAATGGCGGCTGGATGAAACTGTGAAACAATTAATTTGCTTTTGGGGGGTCGTGCTGAAACTGAAAGTGAAGTTATGGCCACTTTTCCTCGATGGGTGGCGTCAGGTAACTCAAGTTAGGGTTTACCAACCTCACGGCTTGGGTGGGGGGGCACATTTGGAAATTCCACAATTTTGCTTTCACTCCCTTGCAACTTTATTTATTTCCATTATAGTTTACTATCGCCATATTAATATTTTTAAATTAGTTTTGCAAGGGTTTCTTTTGAAATTCAATTAAAAATCCAAAATTAACACGATTTTTTTTTTATTGTAATGAAATTGGAATAACATGCACTACAAGATGGTATGGTGTCCATTATTTGATTCTAATTATTATGGAAAATCATGCTTAAGGCCTCACTTTTTGAACTAAGTTTAAAACGTCACATAAACCACTTTTGTACGTTAGTGCATCAAAGGGCTAATTGTGTGTTAGAGTTGAGTTATGGGTGAATTGTTCGACCTTTGAAATTAGAGAATATTAGACGTTGTATGAAGATTTCACACCATCAAGAAATTTGAAAAATTGGGTGCTCTAAATACAAAGGGTTTCTGAAGGGTGGTCATTTGACATGCGTTTAATAATTTCTTCCCTTTCATTTTGAATCTACGTGTAACCATAACAGTTATTTACATTAAATATAATTTTCCAAGAAATGTTACTCCTATAACTTTGATGAAAAAGGAAGTGTGGTAGAACATGAAAAAATGAGAATCATAATGCTTAGAATTTATCTGTATGTTCAATCAACTAAAAATAATTTGATACTGGTATAATGAAAATAGAAGCATTTTCTCATTTTAGATTCACAAAAAAGTCGGGGTGTTTTAACTGTATTGGAGTTGGTGTTTTAACCCTTCAAGGTCCCGATTCAACACTGTTTTCAATGATTTGTTATAAAATGGTTGATGAATTACAGAAAATGCAGTTGCTGTACAAAGCAAAGTTGTAAATGTCAATGACTGTGAAGATAACATCTCTACGGTCGGATTCATCATATTTATTATGACTATTTTTAAATTAACTCTGCAAGGGTTTCACTTGAAATTCAATTATAGATGCAAAATTAACACAATTTTTTATTTTAATATTGTAATCAAATTAGAATAACATGCACTTCAAGACAGTATGGTTTCCATTATTTGATTCTACTTATCATGATACATTGTTCGACCGTTGAAATTAGAGAACACACGTTGTATGAAGATCTTGCACCATCAAGAACTTTGAAAGTTGAGTGTTCTAAATACAACGGGTTTCTCAAAGATGTTCCACTCACATGCGTTTAGGGATTTCTTCACTTTCATTTTTAATCTACGTGTAAACATGACTTTTATTTACCTCAAATATATTTTTTCCTATTCCAATTGACAAAAAATATATTTATACAATACTTTCAATATGATTGAAACATATTTTAAACATTCCTGAATTTTATCTTGCCCACTAATTGACAAAAAATAATAGCACAAATATATAATTAATATTGAAGGAACTACAAAACATCATAATGAAAGCGAATGATCAAATGGAGTAAAAATCACGTGTGATTGTTGCCAACCCCCTAAACAATGGTTAGTGATGTCAGTCACATTTGATTTTAAATTCCATGTCATGTGTGAAGAATGCCATTAACTATTTCTAGAGCTACTGGCATTATTCATGTGTGATGTTTAATATAAAATGCCTAAATATAAGAATTATTTTCAAAGTCACCTTCGCTTTTAATAACATACTCTGAATTTTGCTTTAATGTGCTTTTATTTGTGCATCTCAGATAGTTAAAGAGCATAGAAAAGCTTGGTTGTTTATCATTGTTAAGCATGTAAGAACTTTAAACTTAACCCCTAACTGCCCAACCATGCATATTTTGCATGATGTACAGATATCATGCGCAGTTTCTCATTCGTCATGCACTTTTTGTAGTGTGTTTTTTTTTTAATGAATTTTTTATGGGAAGTTAGCTTCATATATATGTGATTCGATTGAAAAGGAAACAATTTTTGAAAAATTTATGCCACATTTTGTGTAGCAGTGTTTCATCCAAAAATTTGAAGATTTTAGTCTAAAAGTGTTCTTGAAAAAAAAAACTCATAAAATCAAGCGTCCAAAAAATCTCCAAAAATCACTACACCTAGAGTACCACATTATAAGCGATCTCAACAAATTTCATCCCCATACTGTCAATATCTTATTTGTAATCGAATTACAAAATAATGTTTTATTTTATGTTTCAAAATTCATAGAAAAATACTAGTGATAACAATCAAAGATCTAACCGTATAGATTGAATCTAACTTTCAAAATGTATAACTTTTATTCATACATCAAGTTTCAAATATTCATGTTAGTTAAATTTTATAATGCATCTTTGCAAAACTGCCGAAATCGGACATAGGTGAGGACGTTTAGGGGTTAAAGACAACGTGTTTAGCCGTTAAGAAAGACAGCTCACCTAGTTTTCCATAAGTCCTAAGACTACCGAGCTCTTACACACCTAATAATAAGTTGAGTTTACATACATCTTCTAACTGTTAGATATATGATAAAATGCAAATAAGAGGGATATTTTGAACATTAAACATGCAGGAAGCTAACTTGCCAGCCTTTGTTTTTTCTGGAACTACGTTGAGCCTAATTCTATAATTGAGCCACATTTGAATTAAATCTAATCTATATATACATTCTTGAACGATGTCAAAACATTGTCAATTCCAATGCTCCAAATATTCAACAAAGCGAGCAAAAAACTAATATTTAACTAATTATGGACAAATTCATAGTCCATAAATAAGTCGGCCCTCAGCCGACAAATGCCAAATATGCAAAGGATGCAGAAATCGGACCAGGAATATAGAAATTGGTTGAATTTTCTTTTTGTTTTTTGATTTGATTATTAAAATCAGTGAACAAATACAAGTTGCTCAAATGGAGCAGAAGAGAGTCGGCCTGCAGCCGATACCTATAGCCTAACAAATGGAGCAAGAGAGAGTCGGCCCGCAGCCGATACCTCTAGCCTAACTAATGGAGCAGAAGAGAGTCGGCCCGCAGCCGATACCTCTAGCCTAGCATAAAGAATAGGAAGGAATCCTGTACTTCAGGGCATGTGCAACTTCGTAGTGTATCTGTCCAGGTCTATGAGAATGCTTCATATAATCACTAACAGACTCAAACTGATGTAAGGGATAAATGAAGGGAATATATCTGTTGCAACATTAGGAATAGTCCTGCTTGATGCGGTGAAGTCTCCCTGAAATGGCCAAGGCATGTAGCACGCAGAATCAGGAGTTTTGCGTAGAGAGAGAGGGCTAACATCAACGAGGAGGACTTGGTCAGGCTTGCATACATCCCTCGAATGGCGCTTATAATAAAGAGTGTCGAGAACCTTGTAACACCAGGGATAATTTTCACGACGTTCACAATATTCTCTACCAAAAACAAAGAATAGCCTATCTAGAACGCCCTCCGGGAGGATAAAATTTAGCAAGAGCTTCAAGTCTTGGATTGGCATCTAAGACCAGAGGCCAACATGGAATCGCTCCAACAACATTCTGAACAACTTCCTAACACCAGGCCTCTTGACAACATTTCGATGAGTATTCCAACGATCCGGCATAACATTAGGATTGATGTAGCAAAGCAATCCCGAAACACAAAGAACGATACACTTCTTGACGGCATGAGGTTGAGCGAAATCAGAGTCCATGAGGCAATCTCCCTGAACAAAATCAGACGAATAACTCATGAATATGGTGGTTAGAGAAAGAGCAAAAGCAGACGACAATGAGAGAGAACGTAAGTAGCCAATGAGAGAGAACGTAAGTAGACAATGAGAGAGAACGTAAGTAGCCAATGAGAGAGAACGTAAGTAGACAATGAGAGAGAACGACAATGAGCGGAACATATTGGCCGGTAGCCGACAACATAATAGAAGCTAGAATATGGAGCACATATCTGCCGGCAGCCGACAACATAATAGAAGCTAGAATATAGAGCACATATCGGCAAGCAGCTGACAACAGTATGAACATGAGAAATCCAATTGAACGGCACAGATTGAGAGAGTGAGAAAGATACAAAAATATAAAAAGACAAAGAATTACATGAAAATGGGCTGAAAAGCTCATAATATTGAATAGAAGAACCATCGTAATGATAATTCAAACAGTCATTCTTCAACAAAAATGATACAATATTAACAAAAAAAGGTCCTCAAAATGTACATTTACAGGATAACGGTGTCCTCACAACTACACAGCTTGCAACAGAGTGACCAGCTACAGATATAGATCCTCAACATTTACAATTAGTCAGCATTAAGTAGGTCCTCAAAAGTGCATTCTCTACCAAAATGTACAGCTATGCTAAACATATATAACCTAGGTGACTAGAAACGCTGGAAAGAAGTCTATCGGCCGGCAGCCGACAAGTAGAGCCTCATGAACTTCGAGGCTGCTAGGTGCCGAAACTTGAAAATCTCCAACGCAAAAAAAATGGCTGGAGACAAGTCAACCTATTTGGCTAGCTCTGTCAGCTGTGGGTACCAGGCATCATCTAGAAAAATGCGGCGTTGCCCAAAAGTTTGGTGGGCATGCATGAACTCTGGAACAGATTGTCCAGAGCCATACAACTTATACAAAAGGGGCATCAGAGTTTGCAGTAAGAAAGGTTTGCAACCCTTGTTCAGCTTTTTCTCCGAGTACATCATGCAGGTAGGTGGGTGAATAGCATTAAAGGGATTGTTCAGGGCGTTCTTGTATGGGGAGTCATCAATGAGGAGGGTGTTCTCCACAGTGGCTCCAAGCCTCACCAAATGAGGACAGAGCTGAAACAGGTATTCTAAAGACTTCGAAAAATATGGCTTGTCGGGAGCGTTCTTGTCTCTATAAGCACTCACCTTGCAAGTTCTCTGCCCAAACTGCAAGTAGTTTTTTGGAAGGCGAGGGATTTTACCCCGGATGAAATCGATCCGAGGAGCAAGGTTGTGCTCCATGACACAAGACCAGAAACAAATCTCCATCCCGGCGTCCAGAACCCAACCCAAGAATTTTTCTAGACCCGGTCGAGCCTTGGACTCACCCTTCTTCACCTTGTCGCCACCTAGTATTTTAGGGTTGGAGAAGTGAATGAGAGTCCCATTGACGTCGAAGAGTAGAAAATATTTCATAAGAACTACTTGCGGAGTTAGGGTGGTCGGAACTAGCTCTAACGCCTGGATATGAGCAGAATCACCTTCGCCATCAATATCGTCCTCTCCGTCGTCACGGTATCGGATAGAGAGGAGCGCACTCTGAGAATTCGCGGGGAATTTGGCTGCGACTGAGAACAGATTGCTTGGGAGATTGGTTGTGACTTCTCTTCTTCTTGTCTTCAAATCTTCAAATCTCTTTCCAGTAGCCTATCGTGCAATGGCTCTAACAGGTTTAAGGGTAAGGGTGGGGTAATAAGGAAACCACGGGCCTCGGACGGGTAAAACGGGACGGCCAGAGCACGAGCTGAAACCGTCCGAAAGATGGCTCCTAAATTTCAAACCCACGGTAACCAGCAAACGTGCCTCACCGGTGGGAACAACATAAATACGACCGCGTGGGTGATCAATCCCACTTCGCCGCAACAAAGTTTACAAAACAAAAATTGAAAACAACTAGCCTCCAAAACCGGCTGGGAATAACAATAAAGACAACGAGCCTCCAAAACCGGCTGGGAATAACAATAAAAGATAACGAGCCACAAGCCACAACACAAGAATCTTCACGTCTTTTTGTCTTCAAATCTTGTTGCTTCCAAGTCTCAAAGTGTTCAAAAACACAAAGAAACCCTCAAAGCAATCTTCTATCGTGGCTGCGACCTTCAAATTGATGCTATAGACGGCTCAAGTCTCCAAAAGCTAAGTGTAATATCGTTTTGGAAAGCTAAAACAACAAACTAAAACTCCTCTAAAATTCACTTGAATCTAAGTTACTGTCCAAAAGTTATAAGAGAGCAAAGTGGAAGCTTTCATTTTTCTTTGACAACCAACCTCCGCCTCTTTATATTTTCATAACTTTTGATCTAAACCACTTACATACAAGTGCAATAGCATTTTGGAAAGCTAATACAAACTACTGCAATATGTATGATTTTTGAAGAAATCCTAATTTCTGTCCATAAGTTATGGCTAATCAAAGTTTCGGTCTCTTTGTTTATAGAGAGAATCGACCTCTCAACTTGAACACACAACAACTCCTTCAATAAAACTCCAAATAGATTGAGTGATAGCAATCTAAAGAGCTAATCTTATAAGCTATTGTTCTTGTAAATTTCAAAAGAAATTACCACGATGACCAAAAGTTATGGTCCTCGAAGTCTTAGCTTGCTTCTTTCCAAAGGCAGTCAACCTCCAAGCCTTCACACATTTATAACTTTCTACTGGGAACTCTAAATCATAAAAATAATAACTTTTTGAAAAGTTATTACAATGATACATACACTCTCAAAATTTTAAAGCAAGTTGATAGATACAAAAAAAGTTGTAGCTCGTCGAAACCTCTGCCCTCTCAATGGACGGCCAAGGGTTTTCACAAACTTCCAACCTTCACAACTTTGGGAATACAACTCCAAATTCAACTTATAAGATCAATTCGGAAAGGTCTCATCACAAGAAACAATCTCTCAAAGTTTCAATTTAAACAAAGTCTTTCTCAATGAGCTACATCAAGTCGAAATTCTGCTTCAAAGCTCTCTCTATTTTCACACACAAAAAAAACTCCCGACAATCTTCAAAATCCCAAGACCTCACTAAATCTCATCCAATCAAAGGTGGCGGTGGGGCACATATGCCCATGCTCCCCTTTGAAGCTTCAAAGAAGGTACTTATCCCCCCCCCCTTCCTATTCACACCTTTCAAATCACCTAATTCCTTGATGATTTAATTAAAATGAAAAATAAACTATATGTACTATTTTCATTCCGCTAGTCCATTCATTGAAAATACAAAGCTTAGAGCATATATGTACACGATGGAAGTATTTCCATCACGACAACGGTTCCGTGACTCGCACTCAGAGAACTCTGCAAAAGGATGAAGCATTCATTCGATGAGCGACAAGATAGCAGACAAGCACTCCAAACTCCATAGAAAATGAATGAGGCTGGATAGAAGTGAATAACTGACGATTATAATATGTATCGGCTGGCAGCCAACATTGCAAGCCTGTCAGCTGGCAGCTGATACAAAGCCAATTAAAATCAGTGAGCAAAATGCTCAAAATCATGGAGACACTAGATTGTAGGAAATCTTGATAATTTGTATCAGCTGGCAGCCAATACAAAGCAAAATAAATCTAGTGAGCACAGTGCTCAAAATTGTACTGGCTATAGACACTAAGGAATCCTGCATATATAAGCGCGGAAGGTTCTAAATGAGGACTAAGACGATGCGAATCTACAATGGTAGTGCAGAATCTTGGGCACTCTATATACAATAGACTAAAACACTACTCCGTCGACTAGGACAAACCTCCAGTTGGCCGCGGTCGCTTTGGAGAGGACTCAGTGGCGGGGAGCGGTGATAGCTGCTCATTCGGCTTGTCAAGATCTCCCGCATTTTCAGGGAATTCCGCCTCCGTGATCTCCGTCAAGAGCAACCGCTTCTTGGATGTAGCCTTCTGAGAATCGGCAGACAGTTGGGATTTTCTTCCGCCCCCCCGGGGTAAAGAAGCCGAAGATGTCGGCTGGCGGCCGACATGAGGAGGACCGGATTGCAATGAGGACTTCCTACCCTCCCTCGCTCGCTTATCACCAACATCGGCGGTTCCCGATCCAGGCACGATATTTGCCAAGCGCTTCGTGATAACCTCGGACGAAGGAGGAGCACGCAAATCCACTTGCATTGAGGCAGCACCAAAAATGTTGAGATCCTCTAGGCCGTCTAGCCCTTGCTCCTCCGGCGAAGCAGTATCCGACATAGAAGAGGAGTCCTTCGTGGACTGCAAGAAATTATTACCATGCCCAGGCGTCCGAGGGAAGCCCGACGTATCCATTGGCGGCGGAGATAAAGCTGTAGCACCCCCCCAGACATACGATACCGGCTGGGAAGATATGGTGGTGGCAGGCATGAGCATCGGGGGAATCTGATCAACCTCCTCCGCCTCTCCCAGACCCATATTGAGTGCGCCTTGTCGGCCGGCAGCCGATATAGGGGGACACGTTTGGAACCTATCAACGAGCTTCTGGATTCCAGTGAATTTCTTGAAGACATCGAAGCCGCCCTCTAACGTCTTGGGATATGACAACAACAGTGTGACAAGTGGATGAGAGTCCATATCCGACTTCTTAAACGCAGCGCAACTGGAGGGGTGATAGTACACAGTATGCACCAACCACTAAGAATCATTCGATCCCGTCACATATGAGAGGATATCGCGCTGTTTCGAATCGCCGATGAAGAGCATTGGGACAGGAATCTCGGGTCGCTCCGGGCGCGTTGCAAGTTGTCCTCATTGAACGCTGAATCGTCGGGTTTAAACACCGCGCGCTTCGCAAGATCCATGATGTCTTCTTTCCTGACGGTTCTAGGGTCACCCCCGGGGAGGTCACTCCATTGTCAAGTTGAAAACTACGTGCGACGGAAAAAAATCTACATTTTCTCAGTTGCATCACCAAAAAGGGTCAAACTTTTATCAAATTTTTTTCATGAGTAGATATACATGGTATCTATTACATAGTAGAAACTGGTAACCAAATTTGATGATCTTTTTTTTCTAGAAAACATACCGTTTCTGACTAGAATGACGCAGAATTGAACTAAAAAAATTACTAGAAAAAATGAAGATGACTAAAAATTTCAAAAAAATATACAAAAGATATTATCAATGGTTATGTATATAGAGAAAAAAAATCATAATTTAAAAAAATATCTATGGCATATAATATAGGGGTAGCAAACTTTCGTCGCACATGGTTTTCAACTTGACAATGGAGTGACCTCCCGGGGGGATACCCGAGGATGAGTATGCAAAGAGCACAATCAACTTGGGGCAGTCGGTGATCGGGACAATGCATGTTTCACTCGAATCCAGTGCATGAAGAACGTCCTTGATGGAGTCCGCCAACACGCAGTCATACCGCTGCTTCGTACCAGTGGATGGCACGATTGGAACTGAGACCTTCATGTGGACCTGCAGAAGTTGATTTTAAAATGGGGGCGTAATACCATTCTTCGACTTGTCCGTCGTGGGATTCATTGCATTCGTGCGTCCTTTCAACCACTCAGACCCGTCTGTGTACTTCTTCAGGTCAGTCCAGACATTCCTAACCATGTCATCAGTAAAATTCTTCTCGTCTGCCAAATCGTCCCAATCTTTGTCGGCATAGAGAGTCCAGCCCGCATCCTTGCACGGCAGCGGGTACTGCTTAGGCTTCCACATCAGCTCGTTCTTAATGACGCAGTCGAGCTTTGTGTCACAGCACCAATCAGTCAACGTGAGCCTGTCACGGGTCTTGCTGTTGTTCTTGATGCAGATTTTCTTTGCAATAATTTCCTTTGCGCACTCGATGAGATCAGAGTCACGCAAACCCAAGGTTGAGACGACATCGGTCTTCGTAATGTCCATGAGCGGCACACGCTTAATCAACGCAGATGGCTCTTTACCGTCCTCTCCGATCAGCTCTCCAGCCTCCCATGCATTAAAAACTTCAATCCAGCTCTTCCAAGCCTTGTCGGTCTTACAAAACACGAGAGGAAGCTTGCAGGATACCTTCTCCCCAACAAAATGGGCCATCACCTGGGCCTTTGCAATCTGAAAAATAGACATGGAGATGTATAAGGATATATATCCAAGATACGCATATATCGGCTGGCAGCCGATACATCAATCGAATAAGCATAGCAAAGCTAATATGACAACCTATTGGTTGGCAGTCGACAGGCAAGAAGCATGATGAATTACCTCAAATGCTGCTGAAGGCTTGCCACCACCTCGGTGTGGCTCAGGGCGTCCATTTCTGATCCAAGCGGCCCTACCAAGCTCGGCGCAAGAGCGGAATGTCTCCTTCGCTACCTTTTCCGCGATGTTCAAATTTAGAGCGTTGGAGACTCTCACGCAGACCTACATATCACGGGTAAAGACCGGGATCACCTCGAACTCGTGCAGCTCCTTGCGTGCTTTTGAATCAGCCAGAAACTGCTCTGCAAGCTCACGGCATGCAGTTACAGTGTGCTGACCACCGATTATGTACCACTGGGTATCCGGATGTTTCCACCACTCAATCTTGTATCCACCGGGCATCAACATCATGGCATTCTCCGCGGGCATCGAGTCCATGATAGGATCCAAGACCTTTTCTCCTATGTCCTCCGGCTCAGGCTTCTTCCTGATTGCTCCATAGCCCTTGTAAATGGTCTTTACCTGCCATCACGCGATGAAGTGGGTCAGCTGAGTCGTATAGAAAGATGTCCGCCGGCAGCCGGTACCATCAAACAACTCATACTGAAGGACAGAGACTAATAATTTACCTGGCCCAAGCGCGGTCGCAATTTTCCTATACTTGAGCTCGTCTGGCGCAATCCAGAGCTTCTCAGACGGAATCACCCCTGGAAGCCTCCGTTTCTTGTAGGGAAACGCATGTCCAAGTCCCGCCTCCAACGCCTTGTAGATCGCGTTGACCTCATCGTCCTTTGTCTTTGTCGACAAGCGGTTTCCACGCGATATGGCCTCATCCAGTGAGAGCTCTAGTTTCTTCCCGACAGCGGCCTTGCTCTTCCCCTTCCGCTTTGGCTTGCTGCTGCCCTCACCAGTTTGAGGAGCCGGCTCCGGATCAGCCTCTTCTGCCGTCCCGGAGCACCTCTCTTTTTCCGCGGGATGGCCTTCTTCTTCCCTTTCTCCTTCATCTCTGCCGCCTTCTTCGCTGCCTCTTCTTCGGCCTCAAAGTCATCGTTAGCTTGGATTCGAGCCGCATTCAGTGACTCCCACGAATCCATGAATTCATCGCGAGATTCGGGGTATTCGCCCGCAAATGTCATACCCTGCTCCTTAGACGCCTGGCCATAGACATTTTCGGAGCACTTCCTCCAGGGAATGGATACTGCAATGTTGTCGGGCTGCCCCGTGGGGTCATTGATGGGCATCAAGCTGATCAACAGATCGACGTTCACCGACTCCATCCCCTCCGCCACCGCAAGGACGCATCCATGCCCAGGCTGGGAGCATCCCTTCAAGACGTACGTGCAGACTATGTCGACTCGTTTCATCCTGTTCATCCTCCAGCAAAGATTCCATTCTTCAACTTCTTTCTTTGCTTCCCATACTCCGCGCGGAACAAAGTCCTCGGCTGTCACATTCGTGGTGGCACGCGAAGACCCGTGGAGCTTAGTGAGGAGATCCGGCTTTCTGCAAGGTCAAAACAGTGATAAGTCTCTATCGGCTGCCGGCCGATACCCATTATCAACAGAACTACAACAAGCCGACACTACAGAGAGTCCTTGCTCTATCGGATAGTCCTTACTCTATCGGCTGCCTATTGAGGTAATTGATGCAACGTAGTATTGCTAGAAGCCAAAGACGTACGGGTGCTAAATAATGGTGTGTGGGAGGAGGGGTTAGGCATGGGCTGATCTCTAGAGTGTCCTTGTGATGAGTTATCCCATATGGTTTGTCCATGGTGACCTCCTAGTGTACACTACTTAAGGTGGAAGGCCTTTGAGTAAAGATTATCTCTTTCTACGCATTCCTTGTGTTTGTGTGTGTGCCTTGTGCAATCTTCTCTACCTTCAATAGGTTATGGGCCCACTCATGTGTGTTTCATGAGTATTAGATTGCATTTGTGCAAGTATTTTGAGGTCGGTGCGCAACGGGCGGTTTTGGAGCTTGTTGAAGCGTTGGTGTTTCTTGGAGGTGTGCATGGGCTGAAGTTACATGTTGGAGCACTCTCTTTGGTCAATTTCTTCCCTTGATCTCCTTCTTTTCTTTCTTCTATCTCTTCGTTGCGAGTGGAACTTCGTTTGGTTCAATTGTGAGCATTTGAGTAAATGCAAGTGATTTGTGAGGTGTGAAGACTCTCGTGGAGGGTCTACCATCTGATCCTAGTGATTAGGCACTTGCTTTGAGGTGTTGCATGTGTTTCATGCTCTTGGGGTGCTCAAATTTTCATTTGGAGCTAGTTTGTGCACAAAGGTGCGGTTTTGAGCAATTTCAATGCGATTGGGGTTTTGAGGGACTTGTGTGAGTTCATGTGCATTGAGTGAGTGCTCTTGAAGGACACAAAGGTGTCATTAACGTGCATTGAGTGTTTGGGGACACTAAGGCGTCGTATTGAAGCATTTGGAGTTGTTTTGAGCTCCATTGAGTGATTTGAGGGGTTTCGATGAGCCTCTTTGCATTTTTGGGTGAGGGTTCTCACATTTGAGTGTTGGGAGGCGTGTGTGGAGCACAAAAGTGCTGATCTAGTGTTTGGGGTTGTTTTAAACCCATTGGGTGCACAAAGGTGCAATATCAAAGCAAAAAAAAAAAAAAATCACAAAAACAAAGTTGTGTGTTTGAGTTTGAGGTTTCATTTGTGTGGGGAGGCATACGTAAGTGAGGATCATGGCATCTTTTGAGGGTGAGGGTCCCAAGGTCGTGGACAAGTTCGATGGGGTGAATTTCCACTTGTGGAAATTCAAAATGGAGATGGTGATGGCCGAGAAGGAGTTGTGGGAGATTGTCGAGGGTAGTGAGGAACCTCCTTTCTCTTCTACGGATCCTAGGATCATGCAAGCGTACACGAGGAGGGAGAAGAAGGCATTTGCCATTTTGGCACTCAACCTCGCGGATTCGCAACTTGCGCACATTCGTTCGTGCAAGACACCCGCGGAAGCATGGTCCAAGCTTTGCAACATTCACGAAGCGAAAACATTGGCCAACATTTTGTTTTTGAGGCGCAAGTTCTTCACCATCAAGATGGGCGAAGAAGATGACATGTTGGCGCACATCAACAAGGTCAAAGCTCTCGCGGATCAACTCAACGGTTGCGACGTGTCGGTTACGGATGGTGACATCGTGATGACACTTTTGGAGAGCCTTCCATCATCATACGAGTACCTCATCGTGGCGATGGAGTCAAGACCCATTACGGAGCTCACATTGGACTATGTGACCTCACGGTTGTTGCACGAGCTTTCGCGGCGAAAGGAGAACGAGTCTCGAGAAGATGGAGCGGCACTCGTGGCGAAGCAATTCAAGAATGGAGGCGGTGGGAGCTCAAGCGACAAGGTGTGCTTCTATTGTGGTAAGAAGGGCCACATTGCCAAATTTTGCTTCAAACGCAAGAGGGATGAGAAAGGGGAGAGTGCAAACAACACTAAAACTCGTGACGATGATGAGTACGCATTTACGGCTAGATATGAGGCAAGCATGAGCGATGGCATCGAGGGTGATGCAAGCATGAGTGATGGTATCGAGGGTGATGCAAGCATGAGTGATTGGATTGAGGTTGGTGATGAGTATGCAAACATGGCAAGCAATGTATCGTGCAATGGTAGTACGAGTGATTGGATTGTTGATTCGGGGGCTACAAGCCACATGTCACCACATAAAACTTGTTTTCATTCGTATGCTCTCATTAATCCAAGGAGAGTGATTTTGGGAGATGATACGGTGCTTGAGGCCGTTGGCAAGGGCCAAATTGTTGTAGACACCGAGGTGAGGGGTCGTGTGAAGACAATCACTATCCAAGATGTCCTCCACGTTCCCAAATTAACGACAAATTTACTATCGGTGAGGCAATTAGTGGCAAAGCACTTGAGGGTTGAGTTTAGTGATAAGGGGTGTTATGTGTTGTCACCGAGTCGAGATGAGGTGGCCATCATTGAAGAACACGAGGGCTTGTACCACATCAAGTTCTCCAAGGTGCATTCGAAGGAATCGGCGGCGTTGGCGCATTCAAACTTGAAGGACGACAAGTTGGCGTTGTGGCATCGTCGACTTGGCCATTTGAACATCAAGAGTGTGAAGACACTACGCGGCATGGTAAGCGGTATGGATCTTCATCAATTGAAAGTGGATGCTTCTACATTCACGTGTGAAGGTTGCATTGAAGGCAAGCAACAACGGTTGCCATTTGCGGGTGAAGGGGCGACACGGGCCACAAAAGTTTTGGAGATCGTGCATTCGGATGTGTGTGGCCCCATGAAGACCACATCGATGGGAGGTTGCAAGTACTTTGTGACCTTCATCGATGATTTTTCAAGGAAGATATGGCTCTACCCTATCAAAGCCAAGAGTGAGTGCTTTGAGAAGTTCAAGGAGTTCAAGACATTGGTGGAGAACCAATCCGAGTTGAAGATCAAGGTGTTTCGGTCGGACAATGGCGGCGAGTACATGTCCAAGAAATTTGACGAGCTTTTGAAGAATGAAGGCATCGCACGCCAAACTTCGGCCCCGTACACGCCTCAACAAAATGGAGTTGCGGAGCGCGCAAATCGCACCATTGTAGAGATGGCGAGGAGCATGTTGCACGCTCAAAACTTGAAGTTGGACCTTTGGGCGGAAGCGGTGGTGAATGCGGTATACACACGCAATCGGTGTCCAACAAGCGCGGTTGAAGGCATGACGCCGGAGCAAGCGTGGAGTGGGAGGCAACCATGTGTTGCACACATGCGCATCTTCGGATGCATTGCATATGCGAAGGTTCCTGACGAACGGAGGACGAAACTTGAGGCTAAGGCCTTGAAATGTGTGTTTCTTGGGTATTGTGAAGGTACCAAGGCATATAGACTCATGTCGGTGGACACGAGGAAGATCATTCGGTCACGTGATGTGACATTTTGTGAGGAGTCTACGATGGAGGCTCCTTTGGAGGTTGGTCCAAGTGGGAGTAGTGGAGACGTTTTGGTGGACACACCCTCCAAGTCTCCTAGTGTTGTTGATGTAGGTGATGATGACGGTGATGACGAAGCTGGCGACACGGAGGTTGTTGAAGCGCCATCGAGCTCAAAGGCCAAGAATGGCGCAAAGGGCACGCAAGAGGAGCAAGTTTCTTCAAGCGAGCGGCGGTACCCCGAGAGATCGCGCAAGCCACCTGGAGAATGGTGGAAGAACCACATCTTCCCTCAAGTGGAGGACGAGCATGCGAATGTGGCATTATCGGATGGTCCATTGACCATTCGAGAAGCCATGCAAGGTGAGGATGCGGTCAAGTGGGAGCGCGCCATGCAAGAGGAGTACGACTCTCTAATTGCTAACGGTACGTGGCAATTAACTCCCATTCCAAAGGATCGCAACCCCATTGGTTGCAAATGGGTGTTTCGGACAAAGAGGGATGTTTCGGGTATTGTTGTGCGTCACAAGGCAAGATTAGTAGCCAAGGGGTTCGCGCAAGTGCATGGGGTGGACTTTCACGAGACATTTGCTCCCGTGGCCAAGTTCACCACCATTCGATGCATTCTTGCCATTGGAGCGGCCTTGGACTTGGAGATGCATCAAATGGATGTGAAGACCGCATTTTTGAATGGCGATTTGGAGGAGGATATCTACATGGTGCAACCTGAGGGGTTTGTGCAACAAGGTAATGAGCACCTTGTTTGTAAGTTGCAAAAATCATTGTATGGGTTGAAACAATCTCCAAGAGCGTGGTACCAAAAGATTGACACGTTCTTGGTTGCACACGGGTTTACTAGGAGCATTGCGGATCATAGTCTCTACTTCATGCAAGAGGGGCAACATGTGGTGATTGTGATCATATATGTTGATGATTTGATCATTCTTGCAAGCCTCATGAGTTTAATGAATGCATTAAAAGGCATGCTTGAGAGAGAGTACGAGATGAGTGATCTTGGAGAATTGCACTTTTGTCTTGGTGTTGAGTTTGTGCGAGACAGGGCTACACGCACTATCACCATGAGTCAAGGCAAGTATGTGATGGACGTGCTCAAGAGATTCGGGATGGAGGATTGTAAGCCCGTGGCAACACCATTGGATGCAAACTCCAAGCTCGTCAAGCTTTCGGAGGAGGAGTATGCGATGGAGGCTAAATCGATGGCGGAGGTGCCATACAAGCAAGCGGTGGGGTCATTGATGTATGTGATGATTGCGACACGGCCCGACCTTGCGTATCCAATTAGCGTGGTGAGTCAACACATGGCGAGACCGGGCTCGATGCATTGGATGACGGTCAAGAGGATCATGCGTTATTTGAGGGGCACAAGCGATGTGAAGTTGTGTCTTGGAGGCAAAGACATTGTGTTGAGCGGCTATTGTGACGCGGACTACGTGGGAGACACGAGCGATCGAAGATCGACAACGGGCTACATGTTCAAGGTCGGATCGGGAGCGGTGTCGTGGAATAGCAAGCGGCAACAAACGACGGCGACATCAACGGTGGAGGCCGAGTACATGGCTACGAGCCATGCCACGAAGGAGGCCATTTGGTTGAGGCAACTAATGGTGGATGTGGGTTGCACACAAGGTGAGGCTACAACGATTATGTGTGACAACCAAGGGTGCATTTCACTTGCAAAGAACCCTACACATCATTCACGCACGAAGCACATTGATGTGCAATACCACTTCATTCGGGAGAAGTTGGAATTGGGAGTTATACATTTGGAGTATTGCCCAACGGAGCACATGGTGGCGGATGTGCTCACAAAGGGTCTTTGTAGAGACCGACACCAACGATTAGTAATAGCATTTGGACTTAGAGGCTTTGGCTCTACGCAAAGTGGGAGTATTGAGGTAATTGATGCAACGTAGTATTGCTAGAAGCCAAAGACGTACGGGTGCTAAATAATGGTGTGTGGGAGGAGGGGTTAGGCATGGGCTGATCTCTAGAGTGTCCTTGTGATGAGTTATCCCATATGGTTTGTCCATGGTGACCTCCTAGTGTACACTACTTAAGGTGGAAGGCCTTTGAGTAAAGATTATCTCTTTCTACGCATTCCTTGTGTTTGTGTGTGTGCCTTGTGCAATCTTCTCTACCTTCAATACTGCCGGCCGACATATTATCACTATACGCTGCTGGAAAAAACACAAAGAGTATCGGCTGCCGGCCGATACTACAACACTATGGGCAGCCCGAGCTGATCCCTGTATACTAACTTATATCGGCTGCCGGCCGATACATCACGATAAACCTTATGAGACCACCCAAGAGTTCAATGATAAGAGATGAGACTAGTACGCGCTATAGTATGTATTGGTCCACTACGATGTGTACTTGCTTACGATTGTATCGGCCGGCAGCAGATAAGAAACACTCTATCGGCTGCCAGCCGATACACCAATCAGATGAAATGATGCAAATGATAAGAAATTTGCGTACCTGGGAGCCGTGGCCATCTGATACTGCTCTCAAAGTATCGGCTGCTGATGGTCCCTGTGTCAGCTGCTGCACACCCGAATATCGGCTGCTGCACTCTACGTATCGGCGGCTGTATCAAAAGTGTCGGCTGCTGCCTAAACTGTATCGGCTGTTGCAGCAAAGCGAGCACTCGGCTGGCCGCCAAGAGGTAAGAGAAGAGGGAGAGAAGGTGAGGGAGAGAAGGTGAGGGAAGGTGAGAGCAGAGGGAGGTAAGAGGGAGGTGAGAGGGAGGAGAGAGGCGAGAGTGAAAGTGAGGGAGTGAAATGAGAAAAGAATGAGAGGAGGAGGGAGAGTAACCCCCCACCAGCGCTCCTCCAAGAAATGATGGCACAGGCCCGCCACGTCACACCGTAGGCCGTCACAGCGTAGGCCCGCCACGTCAAATCGTATGCCGCCAAAAGTGTCAAATCAATCATTCCATCCATTCTATCGGATGGCCAACTACAAAATTTCATCCACCCTAACTCTCTAGGTGGCAATCATCATCAACTAAGTAATCCATCCCAAGAACTTCATCGACGATCATACTCATTCCAAGAACTTCCAAGGAATTTGAAATTTTCTTGATTTGGGCGCCAATCGCGCATGGGAATTCCCCTGGGGTATGCATTGTGCCTCCATTTTCCTTGTTTCACTCTAGGATTGTTGCGCCAGCTGCGGATCTCTGTGATTTGGATCTCTCTCTCTCTGTGATACATTTTTGTGGCAATTTTGATTCTCGCGCGTAGATTGATCCTGCAAGTGTGATTATAGAGTGTAGAATTATGTCGCTATTGTGATTCTAGCATGTGCATTGAGCTTGCAAGGTTGCTGGTTTTGTTTCCTGAGGCGTAAATGAGCATTCTGAGCAATCATCTGGTGTAGAAACTGACATTCCCGCTAGGCCTACTGGCGCCAGCCGATACCGTGTAGCACTCCAGCCGATATCCTTACTCTGAACCCGTGGTCACCTGATCCCTGTCGGCCGCCGGCCGATACTAAGTTCAACACGAATAGCGTGCTGGTCGACTGGAGTTTTTAGGGTTTAGTGAAGAATTTCTAGGGTTTAGTGCCACCTTTTCAGCACTAGGTAGTCGTTGTGTTTGCTAAGTTGTAGTGTCCACGCCTATCGGCTGGCAGCCAATACAATCATGAAGAGGTCACTACCTTCGACATTGGACACTGAACCAATCGACGCATTCACGAAGAACAGTGGCTCTGGGCGAGGGAAAGTGGGTAACGGAGTGGTAGTCGCGTTAACCCACTCCGGATTCTACTATGCCGGACGTGCAATTATCAATCGTATCGTCTCTCGCGACCCGTATCTCCTCGATGTCCAGGTTTTGGATGTTGCTGACAATATTGAGATGTTCATACTTTACCCAACGGGTGACCTTAAGTATCTCAGTCAATGTGCTGGGAGAAATAACGTGTGGGAGGAGCAATATGTGTATCCATATTTTTATGAGAATGATACTGCTCCCAAGCCTATCGGCTGGCAGCCGACACCGGACGCTACTGAGGAGAAGTCCATCAACTAGTTCCTTTCTCTGACGGTGAACATGGAGGTAGCTCTTTTGCACAGTGACGGAAGTGACCATCATTGTGTTGGAGTCGGAGTCATTGTGGAGTGTTCTCCAAAGGGAACGTGGGAGGGATTCCGTGTTCCTCATAGCTTTTTCGTCATCGTTCGACTCATAACGGTGAAGAAGGATTTCTTAGGCTTGGCGTCATACTGCAAGAATTCAGATCTTACTTCCCTTGGAGATTGCCTCGGATATAGAATCATCTGGAGCGGATACAAGGTCCGGCCGCTGGATCCATCCACTGCAGAGGAACATCCTATCGGTTGGCAGCCGACACTGCCTACATTGAAGAGAGTGAAGCTCGAGGCAGACGACAGTGGAGTGAACAGTGAATCACCAACGATTGAAGGCTGTGAAAGCACTGGGAATGCGCAGTCTGGTATCGGTCTCACGGAGTCCGAGCGCAGCGATGATGGTGGCTCGCAGACGAATGTTCATTCAGCCCCGCTCCACCACAGCGTCGATCCGAGAAATGGCTCTGAAAGTGATAGCTTAGGAGACGGAACTACTCCCAGCGCCTCCTTTTCGACTGACAGCCAAGAAGCGGGTCCAGATTCGGGTCTGCCATATCTAGATCGGCCCCTCTGGAGAAATAAGTATTGCGAGCTTCTGAACGAGATTTCTCCTTATTTGGAAGGGCAATGATACAAGTCTGTCTTCCAGATGAGGCGTGCGATGAGAATATTCTTGGCCATACAGATGTTGGTGTAATGTCCATGTCCGAGCATGAATCTCTGCAAAGACGACAATGCGTTGGCCGTTATCTCGCACGAGACTCGAGGTTGGTCGACTTCTATCAGGCATTGTAACGCTCTGCTCTGAGGCTGCTCAGATGGACTCTACGGACTGCGCGGGCATGCAAGGCATTCCTCAAAATCCCTACATGTCTGTTCGTCAAAAAATCTTATCCAGAGATGAGCCCCTTGTATCCAAGTTGAAATTCAAGACTTCGGAGGATGAAGTTCGGAAGGTTAGTTCGCAGAGGTGTTGCAAGTATCGGTGCTGTCAGACGTTTCCATGGGAGTCCACGAGGATTCTCCATAGCAAGTTCTACTCTTGCACATTTGAGATTAGGAGAGAGTCAGCGTATGCTATCCAAAGACAGCTTCATGTTCGTGCTCCCGAGGGATGGAAATTCATTACCCTTGAAGCAGTTGACGTCTGCGAGAACGCATGGTACATTATTCACGGCGTCTCAAGATCTGCTTACCACGTCTATAAGGCTGCAGTTGTGGGAGGATGCGTCAGCGGGTCGCATAGAAATTCATGATCACTTCGTCCCCGTCCCCACACTATTCAGGCCCGAGCCACCCTGCAGAAAATCATTGACGAAAATGCTGACCAGATGCCTAACGAGTTCAAGCTTGTTGGAAATAAGCGTGCGGATAATCTGAAGGTTGTCTCCTCCGCAATGAATTGGGACCATATGCGTGAGCAGGTGAATCATGTACGTCTCTGCCCTCTTATCTCCCTGCACATTGTCATGTTGTTCGTGTTCATCTGTCGGCTGCGAACCGACACAACTTTCCCAAGCTGAGTCTTCGCTGGGTCTGCGCACTTTGCCACGTCCGTTGGGCATGCGAGGCATCATTGCAGTATGTGTTTGTGCCTTCCGACGATGGGTGTGTCGACCGTCAGCCAATACATTATGCAATCTCCTGCATATTGATTCGATATCAAAGCTTGTCGGCCGGCAGCTGCTAGACTTTTCTTGCCTTTGTTCTAACACTCTCTCTTGCATCCGGCTATGAGGTCAATGAGAAGTGTAATCACAAACCTGTCTCACGATCAACTATGAGTGTGCTTCGAAAGAACCATTTCAGAAATGTCGAGGTGAAGGCTCTTGGGAGCAACTTCTCGAAGTGCACTGAGTGTGACTTCCTTGTTGAGTGCATTGCAAAATATCCGAGAGGATGTGACGAGTGGCAGGCATTAGTCGATGACAGAGAGCGCCATCTTAATTATCAACGAGCTTGCCGAAACTTATACGCGGGTTGGAGTGCTCTGTCCGTGCGGAATCCGTCTGAATTTCTTTGTATTATCCATGATAAGAAGGATACGACTAAGACAGCCATTCCCAGAATGCAGAGAATCACAAAGGCCACGGCGGGTCTTGGTCAGATTCCTATTTCCTGTACAGGGATGTTGACTCATGGCCACGGCGATGGTGCGTATGCACACTATTCTACAACACTCTGGCCGGGGGATTCCAATTTTACGATTTCATCTTTGTGTCGTGTCTTGCGAGCGCTGGAGAGGCCACCAGTTCGTGAATCCCGGGAGTTGTTTCCCACGCCACTACAAAACAGCTTCTTTCAGGCTCTCTTACATGGCAAGTCCAGGTGCTTATCCACTATTGCGCCCCCTACTGGGATATGTACAAATCCTCCTCTCCCTGGTCGCTCGGCGTGCCTCTTCCTAAGAAGCTCTCCTTGCAACTTGATAACTCCGCCAAGGACAACAAGAACAGATTTGTAATGGCCTTCTGTTCATTGCTAACTGCAAGACGCATATTCAAGGAAGTCATTGTTGGATTCTTGATTGTTGGTCACATTCCTAAGGACATTGATGCACGTTTCAGTTACTTGTCCAAGCTTATCAAGAGGAAGAACACCTACGTTGTAGTTGATCTCATGAAGGCTTTCATGGACTCGCAAAAGACAGTGGCCTTCATTCCCGAGTTTGTTCAAGAGGTAGCAGATTTCAAATTATACGTTAAAGACTTCCACCACGACGGTG
Organism: Pohlia nutans; assembly: GCA_022496805.1. Lineage (NCBI taxonomy): Eukaryota > Viridiplantae > Streptophyta > Bryopsida > Bryales > Mniaceae > Pohlia > Pohlia nutans. The sequence continues at coordinate 1,053,104 of CM040106.1, read as the reverse complement.
TCAACAAAATCGATGGATTGGGTGATATGCATCTCGAGGAGGACGGAGATGATAGAGGTTGGCCAGTGATGAGATACAAGAAACAAGCAACTGATTCATCTTGGCTCCCGCCGGGGCCTCCAGTCAAGATGTGGACGGCCAATTGCCACGGTAGACCTAGATTTCCAACTTGTGATCCACACCTTGTTCCATTTAAGCCATTGTGGGGAGTTACGGAGGTTAATCCGAGGAAATTGAATTCCGAGAAGGAGCATGCCTGGGGTGGTGAATGCACAAAGAAGCAGGGTTTTATCAAGATATAGATCTCAAAGTATATCGAGTTTTGGAAAGCCGGTATGGCCCGCAATAGAAGATACTCTGAGGAGATGGCTGGATGTGTTGCTTACTGGGAGCGAATCTACGCGGAGATCAATTCTCCGTTCCCCACAGCGCCTGCAGAACTTGTGGAGGGATTTTGGCCGGTATCAGATTGGACTCGTGATCATGCTCGTGCAACCACGGACTCCGGATCTAGTCCAACTAATCCCGAGGACACTACGCCCGAAGACGATGTTGACCCTTTTCCATATTGTGGACCGACAAAGAGGAGACCAAGGTTGACATTCAATCCATACGGGGACGTGCTGCTTGGAGACTTTGTTCTTTGTCGACGAAGCGATGACCATTACCTTCCTGTTTGGCTTGGACGGGTGCTAGAGTGTGTCGACCTTACCCCACGCCCCCGATACGGTAATTTTAAGGTAGAATGGTGGATTCCTTTGAGATCAAAGAAGGAGGGAAACAAGGTTGTCGCTAGGGAGTGTTGGACACGCCGTTGGCAGAAAGAGCAATGTCTCCCTCAAGTTGTGAACGCTAGCATTGTCTTGTTCTCACATAGAATGCCCTCGCATGCCAAGAAAGGACCACTTGCTACCCATATAATTCCAGAGGCGTCCGTATCAGCTGCATTGGCGAATCTTCAGGCCGCTAGTGCTGTGATGGAACATGACATTGAAGATGAAGCGGACGACTAGGCGCCGCCTATCGGCCGGCAGCCGATATGCTTTAACATTTCGACCTGACAGGGATTGCTGCCATGCTGTGCTCGCCTATCGGCCGGCAGCCGATACGCTTATAACCCTAAACCTGATGGGGATTGCAGCCAAGGCGTGCTTGTCTATCGGCCGACAACTGATACGCTTGTAACATATCGATCCGACGGGGCTTGCAGCCACGGTGTGCAAGCCCTTGGTGGAGTCTACTCTTCAGCAGATCTATGTGGTGGACTATCTATCGGCTGCCGGCCGATACTCCTCTTAGTTATGCACGGCATTGCCTTGGAGTTCATTTTCTCCTATATCATTGTCTGTGGCCAAGTCGGCTGGAGATTTGTACAGGACAACGTTTACTTTGGCTGGAGACAATGCAAAATGAGCCTTATCTTTCTCATGTTGTTGTTATTATTGTTATGTTCTCTCGCAGGATGCCTTTGCATGCAATGAAGGGGCCTCCAGCTACTCTCGTTATCGTCGTTGCCTCCGTCGCAGCTGCTCTGGCTAACTTGGAGACTGCATGCGTCGTAATGGATTGAGACGATGACGATGATGCACAGATACCAACTCCCAAGTGTCGGCCGCCGGCCGATACCTCTTGCCTCGTTCTGTTCTTTGTCGACCTACTGCCCCTTTCAACCTCAATATGGTAACATACCTCTGTTGGCCGATTGCATTGCCACTCACTGAGGTTTTTCTAATCTGCAATTCAAAGGAATGTTTTGATTTTTGTATTGTATGAAAGTTGTCTTGCATTATCTCTGTCGTTGACTTATCATCAAAGCCATTTAGATTATTTGTTGATTAATTGTAATACAAGTTATTTAAACAATCACAAGAAGTGCATTATTCGATCATTTTAATCATCTAATTTCCCCCATATCTTATATATTATGTATACAATTGTATTCGAAGAACTTTGGGATTTAATAGGTCATTGCAAAATGTATAATTGTATTTGAAATTGAATAAAATAGTGGCCCATTATTGTCCACTAATATTAACCTTGTTTATTAGCCAGTCTTACCAGAATCAAAGATAATTTATTTCTTTTTTTATTTACTCTCAATTATGGATGTGTAGTACTGAGATTTCATATGTATAATTGTCTATGATGAATTTTGGAAATTAGATCTGCAATTGAATACAATCGGGAACAATTATTAGTCGTCTTTGTGAATGCATGCAATTGAGAGGGCTAGGTACATAGCCTACTGTAGGGTAATCTACTTACTTTGTGTAGAATGGCGGCTCACATGAGAGTGCAATTCATTTGAAGTGTGAGCTCCCCTCTTCCAATATTTTAATATCTGGATGTGTGAGCTTCTTCTCCTTCACCATTCACTGCATTCCCTTCCTCAGTCACCTCCCTTGCTTCTGTTATTCATCATCTGGTCTCCTCCATATCTTTACATCATCTGCGTAGCCATCTCCATGGACTCTAGACTCCCTCCCCAAGCTGACCCACCTCTCCCTCCTCATCCAGGGACTCGGGGTGCATTGACTGGATACCTGTGGTTTGTCTACAATTCTGATTCAGCTGAACGTCTTCCCCCTCATCCATTGTTGCAAGGGCTTGTTAGTGGCGAGGACTGGCATTGGAATTACAACTATACTCTACAGATGGCACGTCTGGAGGCTCATTCTGACATTGCATGGGATGATGTTTCTGACCTTGTGAATCGTCCATCCACATATATGCTTCGGGCCATGCCGGTAATATACCAGGCTTGCGGGTGCGTGCTCCTTGATTTCTGCGATTGTTTTTGGACATCAGCGCCTGAAAGAACCAGGAACGAAGTCATTGAGATATCATCGGATACATCTCTCTACATCACGGAGCAAAACGATGAGGCAGGAGCTTTGGATACCGCATCGGTAGGGAACAACCGCCAAGCTTAGAATTCACATTGCCAGCATCTCCCGGATTACTCGTCTGGAGTTTGATTTTGGAAAACGACCGGTTGGTTTCGGGATTGCGCGTGCAAGAGTTTTGCCCTGCTCATACCAGTATTGCAAATTTTGAGGCACCAAGGTTTTTTAATTTTGTTGTTGTGAAGTAGTGTATGTTTTTTGTTGCCCAGATTGGTGGCCTTTGCTCACTGGTCAGGAGCATGTACATTTTTTTTATGAATATATAGTAATACTACTGATGTTGACTGCCAGCCGATACCTCTAGTTTCTTATAGGCACCACCTCGAACATATTTCGTTTGGCGGATGATTTTGAAATTTTAGCGGCTGGCTTTCGGATAGGGCAGATAAAAGTTTCGCCCTCCTCATAGCAGTATTTCGGATGTTTTGGCACCTAGGTTTTAGAATTTTCATGTTATGAAGTAGTGTATGTATTTTTTTGGCCATTTTTGTGTCTTTTGCTCACTGGTCAGGAGCATGTACATTTGTTATATCAATATTTTGTAATACTACCGATGTCGGCTGTCAGCCGATACCTCTAGCCTACTGGTTATGTTTCGGCCTTCTGCTTTGCCTTTAGTTCTCATCTGTGTATCTCTGTATCGGCTGCCGGCCGATACCTCTTTCACACTCTTTCAATCTGGTCGTTGCTGATCATGTTGTCCGTCATATTTGAATTGGGTTGTGCTGCTTCTGGAGTTCTACAGACATCAATTCATTCTTTGAGGGAATTTCCTTTTCCAAATGAATTTTAATCGTATGATTGGTGTGGCCTGTGTTTGCATTCATGTATTCCTTGAATTGGATTTTATTGGAGTGATCTCTTTCCCATTGTTTACTGTTTTAGGGTCTAGAGGTTTAGGGTTTAGGGTTTAGGGTATAGGTTAATTTAGTAATAATTGTGTCGTAGGCCGGCCGACTCTTTTCTTTGACTTGTTTGCCTTCGTTTTTCTACATTAATTGTTTGTATAGGGTCTAGGGTTTAAGGTTTAGGGTTTAGGGTATAGGTTAATTTAGTAATAATTGTGTCGTAGGCCGGCCGACACTTTTCTTTGTCTTGTTTGCCTTAGTTTACTCTACATTAATTGTCTGCCTAGGGTTTAGGGTTTAGGGTATAGGTTAATTTAGTAATAATTGTGTCGTAGGCCCTTCGACTCTTTTCTTTGACTTGTTTGCCTTAGTTTTCTCTACATTAATTGTTTTAATGGGCTTGGTTTCTATGGAAAATGTGTTGGCGGGCCACCGATCCATTCGGTGAATGTGTTCATAATTTCTTCATATTCAAGTGTTTTCCAATTTTTGCTTCCTCATTTTGGGCTTTATCTACAATTTTGGGACATATTTCACCGTCATAAATTGTATGAATTTGTCCATAATTAGCACAATTGTCCATAATTAGTTAAATATAAGTTAAAATTAAAAGCATGTGAAGAAATGGCATGATAGATGTCGTTTCCTGAATGATAGGATCTAAGTATGCATTAGAGGATATTTGATCTCTAAAAAGGGCCCCTCAGGATTGTCTAAGAACGCCATTTTATTGATGTAGGCTTAGGCTAAGTAAGTACCAATGGATCCGTCTCTATCTTGTATGAAAGATTAGACTAGAGGACAATGAGTGCTACCGCTAAAGAATGACTCACCTGTCAACTCCCTCCACCATGCTTTGAATCTTAGTACTATACCACGGAGTACATAGGCACAAATAGGGGAAATGTTCTCGTCCTTCACATTTGAAGTACTAATTTAAATAAAAACCAAGGTGCCCACACAAACTTCTGAAGGGCCCTTTTTAGAGCTCAAATATCCTCTAATGCCTAAGTCCATATATGCTATAAGTCTCAATATGAGTGTCGGATGAGAGAACGTGGATGGAATTTGTACGTTGTCCAGAAATTGTACATTGTCGAGAATTCTGTATCATTTTCATCCACAATCTTGAAATACTTGAATCAGGCCACTAGGATTTACTGCATTTGGCTAACAATAGTAAAGTGATTATCATTAGACCATATTGAGGGAAAATCAATGAGAGAATGTTCTTTGGATGGACTTTTTTGGAAAAAAATGAAATGGATACATGTATCTAGACACTCCACTCACGCACCAGCAGTATTTGAGGGTTTAGGGAATTAATTGAGGGATTTCATAAAACAATCATGAACTAGTACTTAGAATAATATTTTGGAATTTATAAAGAAAGGCAAGTTATAGATTTAGAGTTTTAGGTAATGAAGGTGAACACTCATTTCCACTGGATTTGAGAATCTAATGATTGAACATGTTGGATTCATGATTTGCCAATTCATTATGACTCTTGTCTCATGAATCATAAAGGCGGCTTATTTCATGATGTCATATTCCATGACGGCTTATTTCATGATGTAATTGGAATTCACGACGTCTCATGATGTTTCATGAGTATCTAACAACACTTATTTTATTTTTTTAAAAGTGTCTTTTTGAGATTACGTAAGTATAGGATTAATCCTTATTCTATTTTTTTTATTGATGGGTGTGTTTTTGAGATTACGTCAGTATAGAACCAATCCTTGGTTTTTTATTTTTTTCTATTCAATGTTGTGTTTTTGATATTGCGTAATATAGAATCGGTCCTTTTTTTTTTACATATATATTCAAGGGTGTGTTTATGAGATTACGTCAAGATAGAACCAATCCTTGGTTTTTTTTTTTCAATACTGTGTTTTTGAGATTGCGTAATATACAATCAATTTCTTCGCTTTTATTTTTCTATTCCAGAGTGCGTTTTTTTGATTACATAAGTATAGAACCAATCCTTTTTTTGTCTATTCCACGGTGTGTTTTTTAAATTATGTAAGTATTGAACCATTATTTATTTTTTCTATTCAATAGTGTGTTTTTGAGATCTGTGAATGTATATAATCAATCGTAAATATTAGAGTCGGATGAAAAAACGTATATGCTATTGGAGCATCATCCAAAAATTGTACATTTTGCATGATGTACGGATTTGAGAATGCATCTTCTCATCCATCATGCACTTTTATGGGCCGTTGGCTTCATGCCTGTGTGATCCGATTAGAAAAGGGATGATTTGTGACATAAATATTTCATAAATACGTAAACACATTTAGAGTATTACATTTCAACCCATCACAAACAATTTCACTATTAAATTGTCAACATCTTATATGTACTCATATTACAAAAGACGATTAAAATTTGAGTTTGAAATTGAATACACAAATATTGGTGATAGCAATTGCAAATCTAACCATATGGATAGAATCTAAAACTCATAATGTACAACTTTTATTCATTCATCAATTTGAAAATATTCCTCTTAGTTGCATTTTATAATGCGTCTTTGAAAGACTGCCAAATCTGATTACGGTGAGAACGTTTAGGGGTTAAACATGCACGAAGCTAACTATCCATCCCGTGTTTTTTTAAATACTAAATTGAGCCTAATTCTATAATCGAGGGTATTAATCGAGGGATTTCATAAAACAATCATATACTAGTATGTAGAATAATATTTCGGAATTTATATACAAAGGCAAGTTATAGATTTTTAGCTTTCATTTATGAAGGTGAACACTCATTACCACTGGATTTGAAAATCTAGAGGAGCGAACATGTTGGATCCATGATTTCCCAATTCATTATGAATCTTGTCTACTAAATCATAAGGGCGGCTTATTTCATGATGTCATATGTCATGACGGCTTTTTGAATGATGTTTTGTATTTCACAATCTCTCACGATGTTTTATAACTATATGAGCACACTTATTTTAAATTTTTGGGTGTTTTTCTTGAGAATACGTAACTAGAGAATTCTTTCAAAATTATTTTTTCTATTCAAAAGTGTGTTTTTGGGATTACATAAGTATAGAATCAATCCTTTTTTATTTTTTTCTATTCATGGGTGTGTTTTTGAGTTACTTAAGTATAGAATAATTTCTTTTTTATTAATATTTTATATTTCAATGGTCAGTTTTTGGGATTACGTAAGTATAGAATCAATCCCTTTTTCTCTTTCTTATATTCAATAGTGAGTTTTTCCGATTACGTAAGTATAGAACCAATCCTTTTTTATATTCAATGGTGCGTTTTTGAGATTAAATAAGTATAGAATCAATCCTTTTTTATTTTTCCCATTCATCGGTGTGTTTTTGGGATTACGTAAGTATAGAATTAATCCTTTTTCATTTTAATATTTTATATTCAATGGTGAGTTCTTGAGATTACAGAAGTCAAGCACTCAATCCTTTTTTCTTGGTTTTCTCTTTTCAAGGTTGTGTTTTTGAGATTTCATAAAGAGATTACATTTGGTCCCGGAAAGAGGAGAGAGTAGTATTGTCCCAAAGTCCCCTGATTAGTGGGCACCGGGTGATTGACATCACGAACTGACATTTTATTCACGCCGACCTTATGGACTTGAAAAATGCTACCCTTCTCAATATCTTCTCAACATCAGGGTCGGATGAGAAAACGGGGATGAAATTTGTACATCGCCCAAAGATTGTACATTATCAAAAATTACATATTATTTTCATCCACAAACTATTGTCAGTTGAAGTATTGTAATGATAAACCCTAAACCCTAATAAAGTTTCCAAGATTCTGAAATACGATTACAACATCCTAAATTAATTTTTAGAATGCGAAACTTCCAAGTTAGCCTGGACATTGAAGGGTGTGTTTTTGAGATAACGTCAGTATAGACACAGTCTATGTCCTTTTTTTGTTCGAGGGGGTGTTCCTTAATTTAGATGAAATTTTACATTGTCCAAAATTTGTACATTGTCCAACATTACGTATCAATTTCATCCACAAACTTTTGTCAGTTGAAGTAGACAAATGATAAATTACTCAATCCTTTTTTTTTCTTTTACTTTTCAAGGTTGTGTTTTTGAGATTACATAAAGAGATTGCATTTTATCCCCGAAAGAGGAGAAAACGTGGATGAAATTTGTACATCGTCCCAAAGTTGTAAATTGTCTAGAATTACGTATCATTTTCATCCACAAACTTTTGTCAGTTGAAGTATTGTGATGATAAATCCTAAACCATAATAAAGTTTCCAAGATTCTCAAATACTATTACAACATACTAAATTGATTTTTAGAATGCGAAACTTCCAAATGTGAGGGGGTCCACGTGTGAATGGATGATAGTATCAGGATGAAGACAAAGGACTGTATATATCATGATGATAGTATCACATTCACATATATATATATTCATGATATCACGATGATGGAAAAATTTACAGATATTAATCAAGCTATTAATCATGACATTAATGGATGACATTAATGTGAATGTGAGTGTACGGATGTGAATGACATTGAAGAGCTCGGGCAGCCCGGCCTAATTTTCGGCCCTGCCCGGCCTTGCCCTGCCCTGCCCGGCTCGGCCCTGCCCGTCGTCTCCTCCAGGCCGCCGTCATTCGCAGCCCGTCGCCCATTCCGATTTTTCGAGTGTGCTGCACTGCTGCACATCCGAGACCGCCATAGAGTGCTGCAGCGGAGTGTTGTAAGCATGTGTCTGTGGTATGGTGTAGAGGGCGCAGTGGATTGGTGTCCTGTAGAAGGCACTACAAGATTGGTGTGGTGTGCTATGGAAGGCGCAGCGGATTGGTGTGTCTGAGCTTCCGGTGGAGAAGGCGCAGTGTTCGGGGGTTAGGGTTTTCATTGAATGGTCATTCTGCGAGTGTGTGCATGTTGTGGAGCGCCCAATTATTCCGCCAAAGTCGCTGGAAGGAGCACAAGACCAAAACAGTGGACATTCCAGGTATGATAAGCCACCCTGAACTTCATGTTTGGCATAAGCGTTTTTTTGGCCCTGTGATTGACGTCGTTCCTCTTCATAGTGGTGCCTACGGCCCTACTATTCGTTGGATCAGGTGGTGTGGGGTTTAGCACAGCTGGGGATTTTTCTCGCTAGTAGAGATATGCTTCCTTGCTGCAATTTTTGGACGTGGTGCACCTAGGGTTTATGCACATTTGGACGTGGTACAACTAAAATAGTCACGGGTATTTTTTGTTCCTCTGAGATCAAGAGGTTTGTTTCTTAATCTTGAATACCGATTTCACAGCTGCAAGGTTTTGGACGTGGTACAGCAAAGGTTTACGCGCTTGTGGACCTGGTACGACTAGAGTTCACGCTAGGGTTTTTTTTCGCTCTGAAATCAAGAGGTATGTTGTTTTCTCTCCAATAACGGATACAGTGACTTCATTGAAAGATTGAAAGAACTGTAATTTGCTTTACTGAGAAAACACAAGCCATCTTGAAATTGCGTGTGAAGAACTTGCGGTGTGAGCGGATCAGCAGTGTCTAAGGTCGTTCTGTTTGAATGCGTTAATCTTTTACGTATAGCAGTATTTCTTTCCAATTTATATTTGCATTAAATACAAGAGCATGTACACGAAACCGTACAGCTCGAGTATAGCATTTAGTAGAAATGTACGTACAGGAGGGCTTAAATTCTGGTGGCCAGTGGTCAATTGACTACTAGAACGGTGATTGAATTACAGTAGGAAGCCTCTCGCTGTGAAGCCTTAGCATTCAGAATGTAGTTTGACAACCACTCGTCAAATGCAGTAGCCTGTCTCATGAGTCCCGCACATTTGGATCTGCAGGTCATGGGAAAAGATACAACGGACTCTGTGGCTCATCTCCCGTATGGTGGAGTGTTTAAGAGATTGTTCGATCCCATCGCTGATATCAACATGCGAGGAGAGACGAATGGAGGAAAGAGATATTGGCCAAAGCAAGACCTCACCGCACCTCGCCAGTGGTACCTCGAAGTGCAGAAGCAGGCACACCCCGTCAAGTTTGGCCTCAGGGTGGTTGTGAATGCTGCAACCCCTCTAGCAACGGACACTACTTTTACGTGCGTGACCAACATTGTAGTCACCAACGTCGAGCACTTCCACCCGTACATGATTCTATGGGTTGCAAACAACTCCGGGATGGTGGCTAATCTGTATTTCACGAAAGGAGATGATTTGTTCCAAGCTAGACCGTTCACTGAAAGCCTAACTGCGCATGAGATAGACATTAGGGCGGAAGGAGATGAATGCCTTCTAATTCCTAAGGCTATTGCATACTTGAACTCGGAAGACAACCACCAGTTGAGTAGAGTGCTGCTGGCCATGGTGCAAACTCTGAAATAAGTACAACCGTGCGCAAATCCCTACTGAAGGAGTACAGGAGAAAACCCGCTCCAAAAAACGGCCACCGCCCGCTCCAGTGTCATGTAGTCCTGCTCCTAGCCGTGCCAAATCAAAAAATGGTAAACAACCAGTGACAAACAAGGAAGTGCAAGAGGCAGAGGCCGAGGTAGTGAACTTGTCACCCGAGCAGCCGAGGGAGTTCAGTTCAGAGGATGAAGAATTTCTCAACATCGACGACGGTGACCACAGCCCTGAACAACCTCCCCTTGTCGCTGAACTTACTCCCCCCGTTGCCAGACTTACTCCCCCCGTCGCCTCACTTACTCCCCCCGTCGCCGGTAGTCAACTGACCACTGGCAACGTCGAGGGAGACATAGTTGCAGGATCACCTCGACCAGCAAAAGCAGACGTCCACAGTGAAGTTCTCCAGTACTCTAGATCCGAACGATGCAGGACCGATACCAGTCGTGAACACGGACAAGGAAGGAAACGCATCGGCCACACCTGGTGCACCCAGCCCACCCAAGAGACGAAAGAAGGAACGTCGATATCAGCACCCGGTGAAAACGGCTGAGGGGAAGGATATAGACTACGACGACTGTTGAGAAGAGCTCAGGCAATTCAAGGACAGAAGTGCGCCAATGTACATCTGGGGGCAAGACTTCACGAGAGAGATTGATGTGGATCAGATGATCAATGCACCAATAGAATTTAAGTACCGCCCATTCCACGAATCACTTGCCAAGAGTCTGCTGGAGGTTTACTTGATTGGGATACACTAGCCCAAGCAGACCTTGACTCTCATGCCCAAGATAGACAAGAAGCCATTCTACTTTGAATATATAAAAAATGGAGAGTTTTACATTATCAATGGGCAACATTCTGTGGCGGCTGCAAAGAAATTGTTGGCACTTGAACAAGTGGATCCCGAGCCCAAGGAGAAGTTCACGACATGGTAATGTGACTTTGTGTGGACCAAGAATAAGATGCTGCTGTCGGAGTTGTCACGGCGCACAAATAACACAAATCAACACAAGTGGGATTCGCCGGAGTATCTTCTGCAAGTGCAGTTTTGCCGAGATCTGTGGATCAATTATGGGAGACCGGATTCAAAGAACCCCGGCAAACCAAGGTCTCAGGAATGGAAGATCTACAAGGTGCACGGGTATGGATTGTACATTTGTATACTGACTTTGTGCCGTTTGTTCATCTCAAATTTGCATTCACATTGCACCTCACTTGAACCAGATAATGGTCAATTGACTATTGGCACTCAATCCGTTTTACAGAATTTTCAAGAGAAAGCAGTGGAGACTTTGAACGCTATGACATCCATACATGCCAACAAGACCTCCAAGGAGTACTAGGGAGAGTTCTTGATCATTTGTGGATCGGATGACGTGTACAAGGGCATCCACAACGCATTCAATGGTACGAGACAGGCAACCTCGTGAACCCCGACACTGGAAATAAAATGAAGGACGATTCCAAGGAGAAGTGGGTTCAAAAACTGACCAAGGCATTCGCGTTCAAGTGTCTGCGTGGCTTAGGAACGGACTCAGTCCTCGAGCTGGTGCGGAAAATCACCGCTGGCTTGACAGCCAAAGGGGAGCTAGATAAGGAGTCCAATGCAGTTCCCAAAGTGTATTTGGGGAGTACTGGGCCCAGAAACAAACACTGTTCTAGCTTGAAGGACTGGACGGATAGACAGAAGGTGAAGAATTCCGTTGTTCGGTGGCTGAATAAGAAGTCACCCGAGAGACTCTGGGTCAACGACGACATCGATCGAGCGGCATGGGTCGAATTCAAACGCAAGCATAGGTTCAATTCAGCCCACATGGACGAGCTCATCAGGCGGGCGACAAAACTTTTCCTGTTGAAGTCCTTGAAAGTAAGCAACACTCCTAGAAGAGAACAGGAGCCCCCCTCGGATGCATTCTTGGCGGAGATGGAGAGAATACTAGAGAAAGAGCACGTCTTGGACTCCAAGCTAACTCCCGTACTAAGCAAGGTCCAGGAAGACGGGACACTCGGGAGATTTGCAAAGTTTCGACCCGATGCTCTTGGCAAGAGGGATGTTACTAACCCTGAAGCAGGGGATGTTGTTAGATCAGAAGACTATCATTTCGATGGAGCCATGATGGATATGCAGGTAATTGACAGATGGCTGGAGCGCGAGTATGTGGGCGTTGATCGTAGCTACGACTCGATTCTCTCTAAGATGCTGCAACGAAGCTGCTATGGCAGGTGGCCACCGCACTAGATGGTCATTTGCCATTGCACGAATGAAAATGAGACGCTGAAGGTGGTGGGTGGCCAATTAAAAGGGTATCGGCATTTGGAGAACCAATACGTGCCAGCGTCAGTAGAGACGTATTTCTTCTCACCCCGGATCTTGAAGAAAGGCAACGGTGTTAGCATCTTGTACTTCTGGGATCTCGAGATAGCAAACGAAGTGAACTCGAAGAAGGAAATTCGTTCTTCGGAGTCCACAAAGCGGGTGGGATCTGTAAGGGAGGTCGACATGCACGAAGACAAATTTAGGATGGAGGTGTACTTGCATTTCATTATGAAGCTTCCACAGATTGACCACGAGGAAGGAAGCGTCTGATCTGTGCTATGCGTGGCTGCCGGGCTGAAATGCATGATCGCGGCTATGGTACGCTCGTTTCCTTCTGCCACTAGTCAATTGACCACCGGCACCGTTTGCTGTTATCTCACTACAGGTACATTTGACCATTGTTGACAATTTCTAACTTTATGAGTTGATGTGCAGATGTTTGATATCCAACCCGTGGCAGTGGGGTTGGCAGGGGATGACTTCAAAATCATGGTCATGAGCCACCAAATCGGCTGCGCACTTCAGAAGTTTGAGCACGTCTACGAGACGTCCGTGGACACATTGGATGAGCCAAAGAAAGACGGCACGTGGTACCCAATGAAGTATACTCCGCCTAGTGAAGAACCAGAAACTTTTGGTGTCGCGCGCCGAGAACTCCGGTCCAAGAGTCTTGCAGACCGTGGTAAGACTGCCGATGACGCATTGAATGTGGAGTCTAGCGCAAACGGCGAAGAATCAGACAAGGACCGTGACGGTGACCATAGTGATGAAGGTGCAGGGAGGGAGGGGGAGTGGCCATCTACAAATCTAAAACGCAAGCCCACTGGCAGTCTGTTTGTACCATCCCAAGACAGCGACGCAGAGGAGCCTTTGGGAAGTGCGTTGCAGGGTGAGGACGACGCACTTGAGACCGCGGCCGTGACATTGACCAAGGCAAAAGATCTGGAAGCCTCGGCGTCAGGTGCCAATGACATGGACGTCGAGAATGAGCATCACTTTTCGCCTCAAAGGGATGCACCAGCGCAGACTGTAGAACACTGTACCCTAGTACCTCTGACTCCGTGCAGTCCTCCTTGGCAAGCAGAAGTCGAGCATGAATCGGCTCAACCCTTCAGCCCGATTGGTCAATCCAAGAACTTGAGCGAAGCAATGGTACTTCTAGGGGATTATGCTAGTCTCATGTCACCCGAACCCTTTCCTTCTAGAGTTTGCGTACCATCTGATCACGCGCGTGAAGAGTCCACAGGTGATGTACAACTGCCAGTAGTGACTTGCCTAGTAGTAACTGTTGAGCAAAAAAAGTCGCCAATGCATGCGGGCAGCAGAGTGGAGAACGACGTGGTCAGTGACGGCAGTATCGCTGCCCATGAACTATACCGTGATTTGGAAATCCATCATGATAATAGTGCGCCTCCGGCAGACATTGAGGAGGAACTGGGAACTGATTCTGTTGCAGCCGGGGATTGCGCAGAGGTGAACTCCGCCCAACAATTCGTGGTTATGCATCGCGTCGAAGGAGAGCTTGAGGCACGCATGGCCGAAGTGCGGATTTCTGAACCACCTTCATCTGAGGCAGAAAACATGTTGGGGTCTACTCCCTCTTTGGTGCCAGTGGTAAACTGCCCATTGGCAACCACCGAGGATGTATCCGTTCTCCTGAAGAGTTTTCCTTCTACTGACGAGCGCACTGGAGATGGGGACCAACTTCCAGTCGCCGTTGGTTCCCTCCAACAGTCAATGCTATCGGCAGGTGAGGACGATGCAGGCGTGGCCTAGATGGAGAACTCAAATTCCTCCACGGCCAGTGAGTCAGAAGACACATTGAGGTTCACTCCGTACCTTGTGCCGGTGGTCAATTGCCCACTGGCAACCACTGAGGAAGCTCTCGCTCCCGTGATGCATTTTCCTTCTACGGAGGAGCGCACTGGAGACGCGGACCGACTCCCAGTTGTCGTTGATTCCCTCCATTCCTCGATGGTATCGGGAGGTGAGGACGATGCACGCGTGGCCGCTATGGAAATTCCGAATTCTTCAATGGCTGCGGAGTCAGAAGACTTGTTGGGTTTCACTCCCTCTCCGGTGCCAGTGGTCAACGGCCCAGTGGCAAGCAGTGAGGAAGCTCCCGTTCCCGAAATCACTCGTGCTACTGCTGACGAGCGCGATGAACATATCCACAAATTGCCAGTTGCCGTTGATTCCGTGCAGTCCTCGATGGTATGCAAAACCGAAATTTGTCAACGGCCGCTGAGTCAGAAGACATGTTGGGTTTCACTCCCTCTCCGGTGCCAGTGGTCAATTGCCCATTGGTAACCATCGAGGACGACGCTGTCCGCGATGCAGGACTTGTGCTGGTTGCGGTTCCGAGCACAACTTGTGAGATATTTGCTGTGCCTCCACCTAAAGTCCCACCCATTCCTGCTATGATTACGGTGAAGGAGGAGGTGACGGTCTCCCTGCCGTCTAATAAAGACAATCCCATCGAGATTGATAGCGGATCTGATGACGATGTGTATAGAGAATCCTTGTTAGATTTCCCATCCCATAAGGAGTCCGACTTGTCAGATGGTCCCAACGACGTCGTGCCAGTTGACGGTGGAGAGCAGAAAGTTTCTGCACAAAGAGCTTTGAGAATACAACTACGGAAGATCTTGAAGAAGAAGTTGGCCGTGAATCGAGAGGCACAACGAGCAAGCAGGGAGCTGGCAACGCAGAACAAGGTATTGAGAATGGAGTTGGACAGGCTCAAGGAGGAAGCAAGGCAGAACCAAATGAAGTTGCAGGAGGCAATTTGGATGAGTCAGGTTGTGAGTGCGAGTGAGTTCACAGACTCTCCTTCCACGCACATTATCCATCAGACCACCTCGATTGCATCAGCAGGTGCCTCATGGTCCACATGAAGGTGGGCACATCTGAAGGTCCCGTAGACAACATTATCCCAGCCACACAGGTATAGATTTCCGTCATTGATTCAAAACATCTGCTGGATGCTCTATGCTGAATTCAAGGAGGTCGTGAGATACTTACCACACTACATGGCAACCGCAGGAATCTGATGTTATAAGGCAACATGCAGCCATTGAAGCAGCAAGGCAAAACAAGGTTAGCTTTCTGTCGTATTATTGCATTGAAGTTGTTTGTGATTAGTGGATGTGAGTGTCATTTTTGAATGAAATGGTGCCCGGTCTATACTGGAAAATTGAGTTTCTTCGTAGGGCGCATCAAGTTGAAGATTCGGGCACCACAAAGACTTCAGTTGTAGATATATAAGTATTCACTTGGCGCCTTCCACCATAATCTAGTACGCACTATAAATTTATTTTTTTCGTCAGCACAGGTGGAAGGAAGCGCTCTTCAGAAAAATCGATTTATACAAATTACTAGACGACCGCTAGAGGACTTGGTGAACATAAACAATAATTGTAAATGTGTGGCAATATCGAGTTTTGATAACATACCCGATTTGGAAATTTTCCAGGAGAATAGATCATGTGTGGGTGAATACCGTCTTCGCAAGGTAAGTGTATTGTGGCAGGGTTCCATCATTTAGATATTGCGTTGTTCAATTTTTCCCTAAACTATGATTCAGTGGCAATTACATGTCATGGTCCGTTTGCCGTGAACATTGTCACGCGCTAAAATGTAATCTTAACCTATTAATCATTACTTCATGCCATGGTAGTTGGATTACCATGTACACATGAAGAGGATGTATAGGATGTATAATAATAATTCTTTGGGTACTATTAAATACCGTTTGTTCACACGTGATACTCAAAGGATACAAAGAGTGACTTCCCCGAGTTTGCACCGTGTTGTGGTGTTGAGAATTATTAATACTTAGTCTGGTTGTGGGAATAGGGTGACCATGTGAGAAACATAATACACTCACTAAAATCACCTTTATATGCTGGATCTTAAAACAGAATAGTCTTGAATAATTCATGAATTGCCAATAGAAGGTAGAGGTGAATGAGAACGGAAGGTGGTATATAGAATGATTGTATATGAAGTGAAACGAATGGAAAGCGGATCCACAAATAGACATTACGGCAAGAGCCAGAGGTATAACCCATACTTCCTCAATGGAACTCCTCGAAACAAAATTTAAACTACTAAAAATCACCATTAAGCACACATTCAAAGAGAAAAAACATCATTGCAATATAACATGCTTCATCAATTATTTTTCGCTAAAAGAAAATTAGAAGTAACCAACCATTACGAGTAGATTAGTGAATAAAACAGAACTATCAAAGAAAAGGAGGGCAAATAATGGTAAATACCACTATTTATTCCCCTTGTATTTTTTGTGTAGCTCAACATGAACAGTTGTCTCAGGTAGATGGGACAGAGCCGGTTGGTTGGTACAAACTTTCCTGCCTATGATAAAATCACTAGCAGCACCAAGCCACGTATATTACAATAAACGCTGAAACGGACCCAACGGGATTCGAACCCGGATCGTACAATTGCAACACGAACGTCCTTCTCCAACCAACCTTGGACCCATGACTTGGCGACCACCAGCAAAACAAACACCAATTTATACCCGCGCTAGTTCTAACTAATGCCGTTTTACTAGTGTGACCTTGAATGCCGTTACATATTGCAATCAAACATTGTCGTGCGTCTGGTCCAAGTGTTACAAAACATAGTACGAATACAATATTAATCATTCAAGGAAAGTACACGACGAAAGAGAGCGACCAAAGACATCATTCAGCTGTTCAAACATACTTGGATATGGCAACTACAAGGGGTTTAAAAAGTCCCAAGTCTACGGAATAGTCCCAATTTAACGAATATGCCCTTAAGACTTTTGCTTACACTTGGCCACACTGGCCAACTCATTGATGCCATGAATGACATCACTAGGTAATTATTTTGACCATATACACCTTCTTTTATTTGGATATATATTTCTTGTGATGAGTATCTTCTTACCATTTCCAAAATGTATCTTTGTAGGTCGACCAACATTCGCACGTGAAAAACAATATGATTCACATGTTGGACAGAATAAACAGTTTTGGGTAACTTCCGCTCACTGATTTCAAAATCCCTCCTCACTCCGGAGGAGTACAATTGGTGCAAGAACCGGAAGCCCCCATTCTCATGGCATCCACTTACGAAGGACGTCTTCATCACGTTCTTGTATAGAGTAAGAAATCTCAACCTCCTATTTTCCCCACACTGTTGTCCTATCCCGGACTGTGTTCTAATACCTCTCTTTGTCTTCACTGCAACACGACATCGCAGCTGCCTCCGATGAGGCAAGCCGTTTGTATTACGAAAAAACACCACCTAAAAATTGCTCTGCTAAAGGGTTGAGGGACGCTATGAACCAAGCTTCTAAGGCAACAATCAAGGACAAAAAATCCGAGTACGACAAGATGTTGTCCAGTGCAAATCCAAAGCACGGCCCGCAGTTCTTAGCGGAGGTACTACTCCAAATTCAATTTTCCTCCAATCTCTTTGCTAAGCTATTCTACTCCTTTCTTTTTGTTGTATTTCTAATTTATTTTATGCGTGACGCAGTTAAACGCACACTGGAGCGCTAAAGAGAAGCCGGAGATGACGCCTGATAAGCATCTCCACCACTAGATTGCAGCCCCAATTCCGTGTCCTACAGTTTACTTTGTTATGTTCAGCCCCTGGCAGATGCCTTCACCACCGATCCACAGAGTAATGCTTGTCTGGAAAAGTCTCGAAAGGTTAGTTCTAGGGTTCGTAAATTTTTGGACTTGGGAGCTACAGAGAAGATCTCGTGTAGCGATTCTGCCAATTCAAGCGAGTTTTCCGATTGGAATTGATTTCCTGCGTTTTCAATTGTATTCTTTTGAGCTGCGAGACTAAAAGGGCCGCCGCCTACTTTTATTCATTATTTTCGTGCTTTGATTCCCTCTAATCTCCTATGTTATTTACTTTACGAGTCCTTCTGCCCTTGATAAATCAAGACAACATTGCTTCCACTCGGATCGATACCACTTGATACGCACACTGTCAATGTGGCTTCAAGAAAACTCTTATACTGCACATAGCTACAGAAAGTGTGCTATCCTCAAAATTTCTCCAGTCACTTTTCACTTGTCCATATGATGGAACAAAGACTACCAAAAACACAAAACCCCACTGTGAAGAGAACATGAAAATACAAACAGTTAGAAAAGGCCAGCATGGAGAGTGCATTAATCCAAGGCACACCAGCTTGTCATGAAGCATAATAATGTCTCGACATCGGTGAGGAACTGTTGAGTTTGATATCTACAGATTTTTCAGCTCAACGTGAGCAGAAGCCCAAAAGAGCAGACTCCCCAGCTAGAACGGTTCGTCCATCACTCTCATAAGGGTTCCAACACTCGGTTATCTGAACAAAACTTACATATCAAATGCATTATATCATATGTTGTTTACGTAAGGTTTCGGTACATATGCCTCTAAGAATTGCTCACTTTATTAACACCTAAAGGACCAAGGATTCATGGTTTTAAAATGACAATCTCAATTGATCACGTTGTGAAAAGTAGAATTCAAATGGAACCAAATTCTATATCACCGGAATCAATGAAGAACATTGTATGTTTTGGTCTATGGGATCCTCAGTTGTTTGAGAATCCCGTAGCACATGCAACAATTGAAACACGTGATTGAATGATCCTCAATAACCCTCTGCCCTTTAAGGCCACGCCATGCACTAGCTCACTACCGCATTCTACTCCATGCATGCCACCATGCCCCTAAACCCCAAGACCCTAATCCCGCTAAACACGCGAAAATAGGGAACCCTAACCCCACGGAAGTAGGACCAGTACCTGAAAAAAAACCACAAAATACCTTACGATCATACTAAATCCTCGGTCATAGGACCCATTTTCCATACTAAACCCATTCAAAAATCCTGAAATTTTACTGCTCACCGCTCACTGCTCACAGAATAGCATTCCTAGCGACCATGCAAAGTTCAGCTCAAAAACCAGTCTTTCTGTTGGGCTAGTCAGTAGTCGATTTTGTCGACTATCGCTAGGCGCTATACGTCCCTGGGAAACAGCAGCCATCTGCTTCCTACACGAACATCATAGTCCAGGGAAAAGTCTAGAGCCCGAGTGGCCGTAAAGAGCCTCGGAGATCATTGTGTTTGACAGTCGGCCAAGGTGGTCAACAGTCGATAATGCTACTGACCAGGAATCTGTCAGAGCTGTCTATGAACAAGGCTTACGGTGCCAAAGAGCAACCGACTAGGCTAGCCCAAAAGACTAGCCAAACAGATCTCAGAGCCCGACCTACCTAGCAAATCCACATTTAAATCTCCGATTGAGATCTAAATCTCAGATCCTGATCCAGATCTAGATCGGATAACTGCCGCGTCACCAGTATGGAACGACCGCGTACACGAGCTACCGGTTCTCCGATACCACTAGAGGTAACTGCCGACCAGTTCTCTAACCCCTGTTTTCAAAGAGAGTGGCGAAACTTGCCGTCAGAGACCATCCCACCGACAATAGTACATGATACTACCATGGGAATGGATCCCTGACTGACATACGAGATTCGGCGGCAAGTCGCAGCATCGACCTCTATCGACCCTTCCTTACAACACTACATGGAGTTCACACATGGAATGATGGATACCCTGAAAGTTACCATTTTTCACGAAACTTATGTACCAATGGGACGAGGCATCTCAACTCTCTCGACCCGACCCCTAGCTATAATACCGACCATGTATACCACGGCTCATTAGTTTACCCGCCCAACAGTGGCGTTCCAGACGATGTCCAACCCGTCTTCTCCACGAAGGGTTCTAGACGACCCACTCGACTTACCGGAACGACCTTCCAGTGCGTATCAAAGACTAGTAAGGTACACTACCGACCCTCCCATCATTTTGCATCAACGACAGATAGAGATAAATCAACTACGTCGTAGTAGGTACGAATTAGACTCCTGCCTTGCCGGTCTTTTATCAAGCCAGAACCCGGCGTCTGAGCAACTACACTTGGAATCTCAACCAAGTCGACCGGGCCAGTTGACTACATTTCACCAGGAATTGAGTACTCCTAGTCAAATGAATAGTCGGCCAGGGACACCTAGAACCAACAACCTGTATCCGACTGGCCCAGACGACTTCGAGACTCATCTAGTCGATAGGATCAGACAGATCTATCAATCTAACCAACGAGTCGACCAGGTTGTAACTCGACCCACTCTCCCAAATATTCGCACTCATACTCATGAGCCAAATATTCTCCTCCGGCCGACCGCCACGCCGCGGCCCTTGCCTTGTGCATTCTTAACAAGCGATTAAGAAAATTGAGAGTAGATTGTCGCAGAGTAGTCAAGCGATCTCGTAGCTCGATTGTGCGAGCGATAGACGAGAGTAGCAAGAGTATTAAACGGCCGCGCCCATCGGCACTACAGCCAACTGCGAGCGAGCCGACTTCGGGGTCAGCCCGGCCTTTTTCTTGTCTCTTTGTGTGCAGATTCTCAGCCGACCAATCGTTGGCGAAAGGCACGTCGACTGAACGCGGCCCACAACATCTCTAGTCCTCCGCACCACCGACTTACAAAATTTCGATCCCCACAAAGGAAGGGCTCTACAAAACCCTAGCCTTTCAGTCGATGCGGCCGATTCGGGGGTGGCAGGACTACGCCAATGAACACCCGACCAAGGCGGATTTCATCAAGTCGATCGGCGTCTCCGAGTTTGTCGCACTCAACTGGGACAACTCCCAACGCGCGCCAAGCATGGAGCTGATCGAGGAGTTCATCAACGCCGCGACAGCCGACTTCAAAGGCAAGACAATCGAGGCCTGCGTCCACACTCAGACAGCTACGATCAACCCGACTGTCGTCCACGAAATACTGAAACTTTCATTCGGCATTACCATGCAGCCGATTGCACCTGAGGAGTACCCACCGGGTCGGTTTGAGGAGTATTCCGCTGCCGACAAGACTGCTGAGGGCTACAGCATCTGCCACTGCAAAGCCGAACACCACAAGCGACTGACGGCGTTCATTCAAGGCCTCGGGTTCAAACGCAAGACGACCTACATCAGCAAGGAAATGCTCAACGTCCTTTGCACAGTCGAGTCCCTTATCGACCGCGACATGCAATGGGACTAGGCGACATGGATGTTCAACTCGATTGCCATCGACATCAAGACGATGCAGACCACGAAGACCACAATCTGCCCTTCGGCCGAGGTATTGGACTTACTCCTTGAATCTTATTTTCCTAGCACTGACCAGGAGTATACGCACCAAACGGTCGCCCAGCAGAACACCAACGACCAACCTTCAAGCCGAGCTCGACCGCACCCGGATGGAGAGCAGTCAACTCGCCAAAGACTCCACAGGATACAAGTAGCAGGTCAACACCCTCACTACCGAGCTGGCAAACATGCGCACCACACTCACCACCGTCACCGAGGAGAAGATTCAGTCGGACAACTAAGTCGCCAAGCTGATAGTCGACCTCAATGCCAGTCGACAGCAGATCCAGACTCACCAGAGCGAGCTCGTGGTAGTACGAAATGAACTTGGGTCAGCACGAGCCGAGGTAACAGCAACCCTGCTCAGTCTTCAGCAAGCTCGGAAAGACATAGTCGACTCCAACAACCAACTCCACCAACTGCTACAGGACAACGAGGAGAAGTCTTGACAATTTGCAATAAGGGAGTTGCAACTCCATTAACTTCGAGCGCGCAAGTACCGACTCCGACTGAAAGAAAAAAACCAAATCAAGATTCTCCTCCACACCCTCAGCACCGACCGCCACCAGCTCAACATGTACCGCCTGAAACTCGACCAACTACAGCTCGACCACCCTGACTTGGAGATCCCACTAGTAGACGAAGAAGAAGACGAAGATAAGAGCCACTTTGAACCCGACCATTCGCTCTGGGAGAACCAGTTGACTGACGATAACGAGCTAATGACTATCGACGTCAAATTTAGTGAGGACGACGACGCGGACGACAGCGAGTCGACCACTGAAGACGAGGATCGAGACCAGCTGCAGGAAGACCAGCAGACACCACCAGCCGACCCCCAAGACACGGTGCAACACCAGCCAACAACACAGCACCCTCCTCCACCACAGCAGCAGTAGGACCAGCAGTTCCTTGCACCCGACCAGACGACGACAGCACACACACCATCAGCAGTCGACACTCCAGTCGACTCACCCGCAGTCTCTTAACCACACTCTTTTGGGTTCGACTTCTCAGGGATGCCTTCAGATATCCGCTCACCCATCATGACCCAGGACTCCAGCGACGTCAACCAGTGACGAGTCGACAATAGTCCGGGTCAACTACTCGCAGACGTCTTGACCGCAAGTAATTTAGTCATTCCTCGTGACCATTTTCCCTAGTCGCCTACCGGGGTAGACTAAAGTCCACATGAGTGTACTTAGCTCAGATGGCGGGCAATGTTAACCGAATATTCGTTGGATATTCCCTCAGGCTAAGAGTAGGCTAGTCTATACCCGGCAGGAATAGACCCGGCAGGCGATACCCGATAGTACAGGCTGGTACAGACTGGTCGACCCGACTATTCCGGTCGACCAGTCTGACACATTGTCAGACCAATCGCCTGTATGTACTTTCCCTCTCCTTGAGAGAGGTGTTGCTATACATTTTGTACATCTTCTTTACTGGCAGCCTCAGTTGTACTTCATTCTTGTTGTAGACCTTCGTGTGTGCACTAGTATATTAGACTACTGCTGTAGTAGTATCATTTCCTGCTCTTGTATCGCTCTTTGTGTTTGCATCTTGGTTAGTTGCAGTTGTCTGTGGGTATGCAGGAGCCGACTTACTAGCATACTCGTGCTTTTTCATAGTCGACAGTACGTTCTCCTTCGTTAGAAACCTCTTACTACTCCTCTCAATCTCTATTGACTAGTCTAGAGTAGAGTAGTATTGTGAGGAGTAGTCTCATTCGTTTAAGGTCGGTTCCTAGAAAGCCCCCTTAACACCGCAAAGTGTACATCAACTTCCTCATAGTTGGACACACGCATGAAAACATAGATGCCATGTTCGGCCAATGGAGTGAGAGGTTGAAGACTAATAACTATCTGATAATTCCAAGACTCATGAAATCCTTCATGGAGTGTGAAGCACACCTTGTGATTCCACATTTTATTGAGGAGGTTCTTGATTTCAAGCGTTTTGAGGATGGTTATTTAGGCTCAAGCAACGATTTCTTATCAGGTCATTCTAAGTTCCAGCAATTCAAGTTCTATATGGATTCTAGTGGGTGGCCTTTGATGGAGTACAAGAATTTGTGTACGGATAATATCTAGTTGCCAGAGCACGGCAACGGGATTTGCTTGTGATCTGAAACTGAAGATGGGCGACCAAGAGTTCCCAGCGGTTATCCCCTTCCTCTAGTTCCCCAAAAGTTGCGTTCACTTGATGAGATTAAGAGAGGTTTGAACGGTTTTATTGCACACAAGAACGGAATGGCGGACGATGATCTCGCAGGAGAATTCAGACGGAAGAATGATCCTTTAAAAGAATTTTGGAAAGGTGTTAGAACAACTCACGATGCTGCACTCTTGCCATGTGAAGGATTACTACGGGGATTTTGGCTGGCTTCAACGATCATTTATGACGAGTCTGATCGGATGCAGAGGGATGGCACACTGCAAGAAGAGGATGCAGAGGATGCACCATTTATTGGACGTAAACGGGATCGTCCACGCGCTTCATTCCTTGTCAATCGAGATACCTTTGCAGGTTATTTATTGCAGTCCGTCCTGCTGACCGTGACGCAAGGCCATTCTGGCTTGCCAGAGCATTTACAAACCCGAGTTTGGATCCGGGTCATTTGCATATGATCCAAATTCAATATTGGACGCCTGCTTCAGAACGACACATCAATATGGAAACATATGATGGATGGGACACAAAAATAGGCAACGTGTGGCGCAAAGATCAATCCCTAAACCCAACGTGGTCTAGCACGGACTGTATCATGATGGCTTGGAAGCCACGAATGCAAGTAGGAACTTCTGATCCGAGGGTGGCAATTCGAAAGCCACAAATTGACATCATCAAGGCATCAATGGAAGTTTTTACGGTTGACTCTGAGGATGACGCATCTATTGCGGAGGGTTGAGTAATTCATAGATATAGAAGTTCTCTTCGTTGTAGGGTGTGGCAAAGATTAGACTTTTGAGATGGATGAATAGTTGATACATATATAAGTTGTCTTAGTTGTACAGTGTAGCGATGAATGCACTTCGCATTTACTTGTTTTCAGATGTTTAGATGTATATACTTTATCAATTTTGTTAAAATAGTTTGGCAATGTATTGATTGTTGATTACTATTAATAGCATACTTGATTGTTTTCATTATTATTTTTCAACATACTTCATTAGGAACTTTGAATTGAATTTTAGGGTTTAAGATGTTTCATTTATTGTCGCATGCGACTCTCAGTTTTTTAATAAATGTTGAAATTGTTGACGTTGCGGATTACTATGGTCTATCTAGATTTCGAATGAGATGGAATAATATAAAGATTCATTGTTGGGTCATCCTACTCCATGAATCTAAAAATAGTAATTATAAATGTGTTTTGGCATTTAAAAGTCTCAATTTATTGAAATGTCTCAATTTAATGAACACTTTCTATGATCTAAATATAAAAGGGATTAAAATGAGACTTCAATTTGTCTCATTTTAACGAATAAGGCCTTTCACCATGAATTAGCCCAATGCTTGTTAAAATGTCATTATGAGGGTCGCCATAATAGCAATTTGTCAAAACAACTCTTCACCAACAAACCACAAATATGAAAGAATTAGTTGAAGGACATGGTGCCCAAGTGTATCTCACATCCCACTATCAATTAGACAAATGCTATAACAATGCCATCACACAACCTCCCATCCACCGCAAGTCATCATGATTACACATCACCTATAGACCACAAAGTAAAAATATATGGTTTAGTGGTATGGAGCGATGCACCCACTCCAATTCCTAATGGTTCAAGGAATGTCTCCGACTCCACCATAAGTTGGCAAAATGGTCGTCACGACTCTATCACAAAGGTCACAATTGCGGCTACTCATCACGACATTAGAAATTTAGGACACCATGGATTTTCAATGATTTCCGTGCAAAATCCCATATTTCATGGGTTTGTGCATTTTTTGCACGCATTTTGTATGGATTTCATACTAATTCTGCATTGAATCCGCACGGATTCTACATCCACTTTTTTTTTTATCTAACAAAGTGCAGAATCAGTGCGGAATTAGTGAAAAATTAGTGTGGAATTCATACAAAAAATGCACGAACCCATGAAATATTAGATATTGCACAGAAATTGTTGAAAATCCGTGGGTCAATAATTCCTGCAGGAAAACATGTTATCAACATTGAACAAGTAAAAAAGAATGAGTTGCAGGATGTGGAGTCAGAGATCCTATGATCTATCAAGGCCAAAAGATATCCCCTACCATACAACGCATCCGCCAAATGCTCATCTCGACGCCAGCATGAAGGTCGCTACCACGGCCAATCATCACGTGAATTTGTTACAAGTACAAATCCTGCAAAATATAAAGTAGAATAGTGTGGGACAAGGCACTTTCTCCATCACTTCTCACTATCGAGGGGTATCCTCCAAATCATTAAGAGTTGACTTAATACTCATCAAGATGCTATTGCGAGGGTTGTAGCTGCAGCTCTCATCACCAAAAATCGTCACCAACAAACCACATAGTTAAAAATGATTTGGTTACAAAGCATCATGCAAAGGACCTGCCTGAACAATTCTTGGTATCGAGGGTTCTCCACGTTAGCACTCATCACGAGAATTCAACACCGATAGGCGACAAAGTAAACGAAAAAAGGGTTGAGTAGTGAAGACAAGGCATCTCTTCTTGCATCATTTTAGGCCGAGGGGTGTCCCTCACCTCTCTAAGAGTTGGCCAAATGTTCATACCAATGCCATCACACAACTCAGATAGATAGATAGAAACTCCGGTTCCTTTCTAGCAAGGGGCCGACGTGAATGAAGTGTCCGTTCGTAATGCCCATGATCCGATGCCCACCGGACAAAGGGAAATTGGGACAATACTACTCTCTCCTTTCGAGGATGGACACTATAGTGACACACTATGCTACTACCTAACTAGCCACTAGTGCCTTGAAGATACCGGACATGGTATTCCCCCAAAGGGCTTTGAGGTACCCATACAACAAGGTCCAAGGACCCCCCACCATAGTTGGGTGGACTATGGTGGTGAGCACCATGCCGACATGAGGAATAGAACCCACAACCTCTTCATTGGGGGCTATGAGCCCGAACCACCAAGCCAAGGTCCGTAGTGCCTCACACAACTCACTACTATGGCTAGTTATCACGTGAATTCATCACCAATAGACCACGGAGTGAAAAGAATAGAAATGTCGAATAGCATGGAGCAAGGCACTTTGTCCATCACTTCTTAAGGCGGAAATGTGATTCCACTCTACGATGAGTTGGTCAAATCCTTGTCATGATGCAATAATGAGGCAAACCACCATAATTCTAATTTGTCTATTCTTTAGACCTACAAATGCATGCTTTCACAAGGTTTTCAACAATGTATGGCACATCCTTATTTTGGCCTCTCATAAAACTTCATAACGTCCTATTTGTTCTAAATACCTCTTGGTTTTCCCACCTTATCATTTTAAAATTTCAAATCATCATCCTCCAAATCTTCAGTACTCAGCATAGTATTTAAGCATCTTTTTAAAAGGATGTGAAACACTGAAAGGTTGAAGGTGTTCCATGTCTACAATGTATGTTTGTTATCAATGGACCAAATTATAAAATTTAATTCATTTTTTCTCGTCTTTGTGGATGTGGAGAACTATATCATGATTTTTTATTTATTTAGTTCTATTTATAACTCATCTCCTTGCTGATTTTCTTAGTGACTTGAATATCTCAAACAAATCATTTCAAATAGAAAACCCAAATGTTTTGGTCATTGGTATTGTACTAGAGTTCATTATCTATTCTATATTGAAAAAGTTTCTAGTTGATGAAGACGAGGTTTGTGCAAACATCAATTTTATAGCACAATTCCTAAAAATTTCTAAAGGTGGGATTATTTAATACCAAGATCTCATAGAGATGATCTATTCACATATTTGTTTTACCATACTTGATTTTGGTGGTAATAGTATTCTCCGCGGTTGCAAGACAATTTTATCGGTCTATGTGACAAAGGTAATAAAGTCATTGCATAAACGATTTTCTAGCTTGAAGATCTTTAATGCAATATAAATATTTAGCTTTATTTTCCATTCAATTTATTCAACAATTCTTTATAGACGCGCTTGTTTGTGGGTTCAAAGTTTTCTAGAGAATTTTTTATGAACATGCTTTTAGATCAAAACTCAAATGATTTATTGATACCAATTGATATGAATTTATAAGCTTCATGTTTCATGTGTTAGCTTGAAAATGCACAAGATTTGAACATTGTATTCTTCCAATGTTGATTACATTGAAAGATATTTATTCAACACCAGTTTGTAGAAGGTAGTACTCATAATTATAGCTATTATAACTTCAGTTGAAAGAAGCTTGTCAACTCAAACTTACATCAAATCACCTTTATAATGTAGTTTAGCTCTTGAGACTTTAGAAGACTAAATGAAAGTTGCAATAGCACAAATTTCCATAGAAGACATTGGTTTTAAATAAGTATAGGTAAAGCAATGTATAATGAAAGATTGATTTGTTCGTGTTGCATAGTATGCATATTTGTGACTATTGTGGTTTGTAATTGAGTATCTGAAATGAAATTAAGTGTTTGTAGAATATGGTTATGAAAAGAAAAGATAATTAATAAATCAGTTTGGAAGCATTCAAAACTTTAAAAAGTTGTTTTTGGACATCCAACTTATTTTTTAGAGGAGTGTCTCCTTTAATTTCAACAATAGTGTCAACTTTATGGGATGGAACCGAATGCATGACAACTGAGTCAAAAGTCATAGTGGTTTACTTTTGACCGAACCCAACCTTTTGGGCAGGAATAAAGGCCTCCTTCTATGTGTCGGTAGGGGACGGTCCTAGTATCACTAGAGCTACGAATGTCATATTGAATTGGATGAATTAAAGAATTTTTTTTCAATTTTTGCGAACACCGATGAACTATTGGTGGTTTTCAAGACTTGAATTATTGTCATTTGTTAGCCCATTCCTCATATAGAAGCCTGTCCTAAGCCTATGGTTCTAGAGTGAGCATGTCAATAAGCTATGCAATTCGTTAGCCCAATCTCCATATAGAAGCCTCTCCACAAGCCTATGGTTCTAGAGTGAGCAGTTCGATAAGCTATGCAATTGGGTTTTAAGCTATGCAATTGGGTTTTAAGCTATGCAACTCGTTAGTCCAATCCCCATATAGAAGTCTGTCCTAAGCCTATGGTTTTGGAATAAGGAATTCCATAAGATATGCAATTGGGTTTTAAGAGCGTTGCCATTACCAGTCGCCTCCACTTGCTTGGATTAATCAATTTACCAATATTGTAGAATCATTGAATATAAGTTTTGCCACCCCTTCATCTTGTAACAACAAATTGTACTCTTTTTCAAAATGCACTATAAATTTACAAGTGGTCTTAGAATTTAAAATTCTGAACTTTTTTAGAGTGCATACTTAGCAAGTGTATTATATGTGTACAAAATCTTGTGGCCAAATGATTGGTAAAGTAGTGATAATGGAAAATTGGAAAATGGTGCAATTAGTTGAAAGGTGAGGGGGATGGCAAAACTTATGTCTAGTGACTGTAGATCAAGCTCCTTGTTTCCTAGGTGTATCCTAGTGACTTGGTCATCTTTCACCTAAATTTTTCCAGCCATAAAGAAAATAAATGATGAACATACCAACTTGGAGTGCAGACACCAACAAAAAGTCTTCCAAAATTGAGATCTCAAATTTTAATGGGGATCTCAATTTTATCAAGAAATGAGAAGTGATGGAGAAAAACTCTCAAGGGCCATGGCTCATTCTTGAGAAGTCAACCTTTGAACTTGACGGCCTTTAAATATAGTGTAAAGTGAGAAGGGACCACAAAATAAAGTGTTGATTTTTAAAAATAAAGTTCTTAAATATTTTTAAAAAATAAAAAATGATTGGTTGTGAGAATTTTAGCCAAACAGCCTTCGAGATTTTGTGTTAAACCCACCTTTTGTTGCCACGAAGTCTTTAAAAAATGTGCACTTTTGTTGCCACGAAGGACAAAAGTGTTGTTCATGTCATTTTTTCCTTCTTTCGTCCCTTGAACTAAAATTTTTGGGTATAAGATGACATTCTTTAAGGCTTGCTATTGGCTGAAATTTAATTTTTCTCCTCATGGCTCCTCGTCTCTAGTGTAAAGAGGCCCTGAGTAGGAATGCTCTAAGAGATAGTAGGAGAGCTCTTGAAATAGCTCGAAGCAGCAAAATCGTTACGAGATAATAGAGTTAACCGAAAAGTCAGTTCAAAGAGGAAAGTTTTAGCAAATTCCTCTTGAACTCCTCTTGAACTCATATTGAAATATAAATAGACCAAAAACTAGTTCATGATGAGTTGGGAGACAATCTAAACAAGCCACTATCATTGTTCTCTACACCTCGCAATGACTTCCACACCTCCTACCAAAGCTCTAAGCCCATGGCCCAAGTTATCACACGACACTATTCAACCCAAGTATAGCTCAAAAGGGACGGGTTAGAAGGAAAGGCAAAAAGGGAGGTTAGATGGGCGTATTTTCGGTTAACTCTAATGGTTGGGCCAAAGATGGCGAGCTCGACGATGGGCATGGAAGGAATAGAGGAATTGTCTCCCGAAGTTTCTTGAAGAGATTTCAAACCCTAGGGTTTAGTTAGGACGTCTTCAGTGGTTTGTCTTCAAAACAGTCTTTGCTTGTGGGGAAGGTAAATTTTTTTTGTCTGTAGGGGTCGCTTCCCTTGCGTGGTGCGTAAATTTTGTATGTGGGTTGGACAGATGGTGCTTAGTTTGGATAAGACTGAGAGCTGAGTTAGAGAGATGGAAGTGAGGAGGAATTGAATTTTATTTCTTTTCACGTTTTCGAGTACTACTGTCGGCTCAACAGAAGACTTTGAAACCTAGTCTCTCAGAACCAGCACTGTGAGCACATGGAAATATACAGACGCAAACTTACAAATATAGACGTAGATGTACGTAGAAGGTAGAAGTTCTAGGTCACCTAGTTCTCTTCGGAACAAGTCATCATGATAATTTTTTCAGCGACTTCATTGTGCAGATTGTCTCTTCGTCGTCACTTGAAGGCTATTGCAGAGATGCGATGAATGTTGAGTACTACTGTGCGGCTCTACTGAAGCAAAGGTAGTTCTCCAACAACGGATTAACTTGTCGTTATGCGTACTTGAACAGCTGTTTCGAGGACGAGCCATTGAATTGTCCACGAAGGCAAGTACATCAGAAGGCAAATCACAAGAATTTCTTGTTGCGTTATGTTGTATATTGTAATCTTAGACTGAAGAAAATAATATAATAAATTATTCTACAAGTTTTTCTTTGTAGAAAGGTGCAGAAACGGATGTTTGTACAGTTCGCGGAGTTTTAGTTGGAAAAGGACTGAAGAACTTCGTGATTTGGAATCAAATGCTGGTGTGATGCAGGGTTGTGTGAATTTGGAAGTGATTTCGATTGATAAGCTCCGATGGCGTCGGATGACACGTCGCCTGGTCTATCTCCAAAGATCCAGTCACCTGAAAAACCGAAGGGAGTTTCTAGGAAGAAGAAAAGTGCCTCACAGACTGAAGTTCTAGAGAGAGCATACGCCTGTAAGATATGCTACATTTGTATAAGGGTTATGCGTATGCCTGTGCATTTAAGTCTGTTATTTGGAAGTTACAAATAGTTAATGTGCATGTTTTATTATTTCTATCTAAAAGATTCATGACCTTCACTTCTTGCTTCTGCATTGCAGTGGAGAAATACCCTTCTGAAACCACACGCTCTGTGCTCAGCCGAGAACTTGATTTATCCGAGAAGCAGCTCCAGATTTGGTTTACACATCGGCGGTACAAAGACAGACGCGATGGAATAGACGATGAGAAGCTGATGGCCAATTCTAGACGTAACAAACATGATACCCAAGCCGAACAGCCGGGGTCTTCCAAGCGAGGGGAAATAATAGACCTGAACAACAGGGAAGACGATGACTCTGAAGACGGCTATCCTGCTCAAGTATTAGCTGAGGAACATTACGACGATGACCTGATTGCAGAGCATAGAAACGGCTTGGATGTTTGCAATGGTGGCCACGAAGAGCTTGTGAAACCTAAACCTAAACCCTCGCCCAGGAGAAGAAGTGGTCCGAGGATACCAAGGGATTTAGGCATGCCACCACGAAAGCCCAAGGTGAATGCACAGGCACAAGCAGAACAGGCAACCATTGTCGCCGTAGAGAATCAGCTGGGAGGACCTCTGAGAAATGATGGGCCACCCTTGGGGTTTGAGTTTGACCCTCTACCACCAGATGCTTTTCAACAGCTTGCAATGACAGAAGGTAATGTGCCTCCAATTTTCAAGTAGGATATGGATGTCGGGACGATAATTTCCATGTATATTTTTTATGCTTCTGTGGTTCTGTATGTTACTAAGTTTTGGTTGAATTTTTGACGTTGAGCTCTCATCGTAATTGGTCTGCAGCTCCTTTTATCACCGGGGGAAGCAGAGGAGGTGAATCTGAGAATAGTGACAGACTTGGTGTGGAGAGCAATCCAAAACGAATTCAAGACTTAGTGCAGACGGAGAAGAAGAAAAAGAAGGTGAGTGAGTGAGTAATTTAAGTCCTATGAATAATTGGTTGATTTTCTAAGGTACGGTTGCCAACTTTTGACTTCAGCTTCAAGTTTGACCATTTTTTAGGTAGATGCTTTTGTATTCTTTCTCATCATTTGTACTCGTCTAATTTTGGCTGCAGATTGGTCGTTCTCCAAAACCAAGTAGAGGAGAAGATAAGTACTGAAAGTCGATGTATTCAAATGCTTGTGAGTTCTATCAATCCTCTGCCAACCTTTGTCATGTTTGAATTAACCAGGCAGTTATTTGATTAATTTGTGCATGCATGTTTGATAGTTTCTTTACTCTTGGGAATAGTGTTTTCGGGGAAGTGATGATGCTGATAGTCTTGAGCTTGCTTATGTTGGCAGTGGTAACGTTAAAGCATTAGTGAAGTCCCAGGACAATCGTGCTTGCAAGCACAAATCGACGTGAATATGTTCTCATGCGAATGATTACCAGGGTGGCTTATGCAGAATTCACTTAGGAACTTGATTTTGTAGAATTCGTGGGTATTGTGATCTTTAGATGTGAAATTGAAAACTGGAATCAATGTGTTTTAATGATTCACGCTTGTGATGTGTTCCGTGGACACAATTTTGCTGATGGGCACTGGAAAATGCCAGGCTTACAGTTCTATCTTGAGCTTCTTCTGTAACCGTTCAATGCGAATGACCGCTTTCCTTGAGAGGCCTTCTAATCGGGTCTTAACAAAGCCTCTTTCAGGCTCCAACCGGGCGCGTCCGGCCCACATACTCTTCCCCTGCTCCTCTTGAAACAAGAACCCCGTAGCCGGGGAAGGGAACCCTAGATTTATCTATGACTTTTATACTAATTTTCATTTGTAAATATCAAAATAATCCCAATTGTCAAATTGTAAAACTAAAACTAAAAATAAAAAATAGTTTTCATAATTTGAAATATAACAAAAAAAATTACAAATAAATAAATAATACTCACCAATTGTCAATATATAAAATATAAATATAGAGAGAATGGTCGAAGGCATCATGCATGCATGGCACATGCATCGAGGTGGTGAAGAGGTAATGATTAATGGAACTATTGAGCCATTCACCCATGGTATGATGGCAAAGATAGATGATGACAAAGATGGTTCAGTTGCTCTTTGGACAACATACTAAATAAATATATAAAACTAAAATAATAAAAATAAAATGGTTTTCATAACCTATAGGATGTTCTAAAACTAAATTTCACAAATAAATAAGTCAAATTTACCAATTATGAATTCATAAAAGTAATATTAGTTAGAAATTAGTTTAAAAATACATGCATAACTTTTACTAACCTTTCATATAAAAAATATATAATGAAAATGTGGTGAAAAATTAACCATTAAAATTATTCAATCATGGTGGCACATATTCATGGTATAGTGGACATACGTGAGGTGGTGGAAAATATAATTA
This sequence comes from Pohlia nutans, assembly GCA_022496805.1. Taxonomy (NCBI): domain Eukaryota; kingdom Viridiplantae; phylum Streptophyta; class Bryopsida; order Bryales; family Mniaceae; genus Pohlia; species Pohlia nutans. Next base: position 1,019,383 of record CM040106.1, on the reverse strand, counting down.
ATTTTTAAATAGAAGTGGCTGGTTCACCTAGGACATATAGACATAGAAACAATTATTTTCTAATTATCTAGAAATAATACTCTAGATAACTTTAGAGAATTTTTAAAAATCTAGTATATTTGAAAATAAGTTCTTATAAGTGGTATATGTTCTTATAGTTTGTTTGTTTTTACTAATTTTCTATTTCCTTCAATTTTGGATGGCATTTGAAATTTGTTAAAACTTTTTCTTTTTCTTTTTATGTTGACATTTCAATGTTACACATTAACCCTTAAATGTCAAGGGATGCATTTATTTTTAAGACATATTTATAAATGCCTTGCTAGCTTACAAATATGGGGTTTTAATACAAACCAAAGCTGTAGATATTAATGAGTAGATTACATATGTTTGTTTGGATTTAATATATTCACCACCAATATTTTAAATTCATTTTCAAGTAAATATCATTTAAGTTCAACAACAAATTTAAAAATTGAATTTATTTTACTTAATTTTTTTAAGCAGCTGAGAAGCAAAGATAATTGAGACGGTGAAAAAATTATGACGTTATTTAACTAAATGTAGAAAATCATTTTCAAGGTGGATATTTACGAAATGGATATTTTGATTAAATTTTTAATTTAATTTAGCAAATATAATATGAAATTGGCATTACGATATGAAATTAGCATGATATTAAGATTTCAACCACTTAATAAAAATTTCAGTTGTTCCTAATTTTTAGGGATTTTGAGATTTAACAAAATACTGTGTACTTTGGGAATCAGTACAGCACCCCTTAAATGGGATAATCAGTGTTGTGATAATTTGATAAATATTACAAGTTGAATGTAGTAGTTAGGTGAGTAAACTTAGCAAATATAAAAGGTAAACAAGATATTGTTTAATTTGAAGTAGCAATTGGGAATTAAATTTTGAGTTTTTGAATTTTGAAATGCAACACTTTATTTTAATGAAGTTGGAACTATAGCTGAGAAGTTTGCCAATTCAAGTTGTGTATAGGAAATAATCTCTTTAACCTTAAATGCATGGGCCTTTGACCATGGAATCATTCTTTACATGTTACACTCAAATTTTTCACTATAAATAAGATAAGTATTCAATTTTATATATTTAGTAGATAAAGCTATACTCAAATAAGAATTTTTGATAAATTTTGGTGAATATTTAAAAGTACTATGATTTGGGGGGAGGCGACTGGCGATGGCGGAGCTCAGCGGCGGCGACGGCCGAACGGCGCAAGCATTTTAGCACGTAGCTTTCCCTCATTCCATTCGGTTAATCCCTCGGGCGTGTGCAGATTCCTTTGCTGAATCGATTGATAGCCGTATCGTATTTGTTACGGCATCGCACAACCCTAGGTTCCGGATTTAGGGTTACTAGTGTCTCAAAATGGAGGGCACCAGGGTTTCATATCGCCAAGTTCTGACACAGGGCCCATGAACGCCACCCAATCTGCACGGCCCAAATTCAGACGCCTTCCAGCTACTCAAGATGCTGCATACGGCTGGTCAGCGCGACCCTGGCGAACTCCACCCATTCCTCAAAATCGATGGTGAGACCCTACCACCGGGTTGCTTTCGTAATGTAGACGGTTTATTAGTCAGAGGCGCAGCTTCGTTTACTGTGGCAGGAGAGGACTTGGTCGTTCTAGATAGAGAGATTCGCTTTCTCGAAGAGCATGTTCTCATCGCTAGGACAGCAGCCAGGGACTTGTTCCGGGAAGCAGAAGGGTCCTAGCTCGACACCCTGCGACAGCGGGCGCGTCCGGGTACAGTTCTCGGCCACTAAAGGGCTGGCCCAGGTTTACTATACGTCCGGCTTGATAACGTAGATACCACACGTAGAATTCTACTCAAGTCCACGCATCAATTTCATGGGGGAACAATAGCCTATCAGCCGTGGATACAAGGGTTTAACCCTCGCCACCCTAAAGGCCTTTTGACTCTGTTCTGGATCTCTTTTCCTTCGTTGCCGCTGGAATACTTAAAATTAGCACACAAGGTGGCAGAACAGGTGGGGAAAATTCTCGCTGAAGACATCGACCTTGACCGCGTGCCTCCAGCACGCTTCTGTGTTGGCATCGACATATCTCATGGCTGGGTGTCGTCGGTTGTTGGTCATAGCGCTCCCGGGGGTAGCGTCATCATCCCAATGTCTTATGAGGGATTTGAGCTACAATACACGACATGTGGACACCACGCTCATCGCTCAGCGAACTGTCCCCGCTTACAATTCAGTATGCAAGACGCTCAAGTACTTCTACACAACCAACAGCGGCCGGCGAATTCCCCTCCATCGAGACAACAGGGTCCAAATCAGCGCGAGCCTAGCATCGTGATGCGGTCCAACCAGCCGCCAGCCAGACCCCGAGGTCATGCAGGACATGCTGGTCATGACAGGAGTCCAGCCCCGCACAGACGCAATCGGAGACGTGGAGGGCGATACTACCAACGCCCCGTGCCAGTCCAAGGTCCAGATGACGAAGGGTTCACACCAGTCCAACACAGGCGTCGACGCCCTTCCCTGTGGGATGTGCGCCTTGCACCCCTGCCTATAGCAAATCCCATGCAGCAGACTCAGCTGGTCACATATCCTCCGCCGATGGCTCAGCCTCGACAGGACACGATTATGCTTGAAGCCACCCCTGCACAGGATCCCAAGCCCCGCGAGAGCCCAGGTCCCTCGAACACACGTCCTCGGCGTCCATCCAGGTGGGACGTGCGTACACAGTCCCCGGACCTGATCCTACCGGATATCCACAGTCGGGAATTCGTCACGAGCCACCTCGAACCCATCGTGGAGCTTTTCGAGATTAGCGATCCAATTACCATTCCAAGCCAACCGATGTCGCCCTACAGCTGGTCCTCCGACCCCGGGATCACCTCGTCACGCTTAGGGAACCATCATTCAAACGGAGATTCCCGTTCCACTCCGGAGTATGAGTCGAACGGATGGAAAAAAGTTCCACGGGACAAGCTTCCTAGAAAAACAACGTGGTACCTAACCTTCATTTGAATCCCGTGACTCCTTTGGATAGTGAAGAAGAAACTACATCTCCCCTAGCCATCGACATGGATATAGACAGTGGTGATCACATGCCACTGCGAGATGATTCTCTACCCCTCCCGGATGGCTACATTCCTCTTGAAGGTCAAGCAAACTCGGATCCACCCAAAGGCGAAGACACTACTGGTAGCGCACAATCCAAGGACCCGGATCCTCATCTCGCATCCGTGGACCAGCAACTCACGCCGACATTGTCCAGAGTGCCCGGCCTCTCCAATCAAGATCGAGGCATACTCCCTGCATTCATCTAGGGAGGGGCAATTGGCTCTTAGCCACCAGTTCCATCATCGACCCCAGTTCCGCAACTGGAGACTCAGGCTCCCGACACCTGCCCGGGCAACGCACAAGCCCGTCCAGCCTGTACCAACAACGGTTCCGCCAGATGAGGACGCATTCGAGGATGCGACTCCTCAATTCCCCGAACCCTCCTCTCCACGCGATGGTCCTCAAACTTCCATGGACCCATTAGAACAGGCCCGGAACAGTGCCAGCGAAGCTCCACAGGCTCCGGAACTGCGGGACATTCCTGTTGCGTTAAAGAGTCTGGGTACAGGCTCGATCAGGTCCCTTCGCGTTGCTGCACGCGCTAGACCCATGACCAATTCACAGCAAGCCTCTGCTTCCGGCCCAGCCCCATCTCGTTCAACTTACGATCTCTGGGGCTTCAGAAGAGCAGCTATGACTACCTCGAGCGACGGAGACGCCATGAATTCTCCTACACGGAGATTATGAGATTCAACTTATTATCTTTCAATGCTCGGGGCTTGAATGATGCCTCGGCGGTGGACGTGCCGCAGTTGTACATCCAAGACTGCCGGCCTACTCCAGACATCGTATTTATCCAAGAACATAAATGCCGAGGACCTGCCCTTGATCAACTCGGCAAATCCCTCTGGCGACATGCTCATTTCTGGGGCCTTGCTGCCTCTCCAGGCTATGGGCACAACGAGGGCAAAACAGGTGCGGGCTGTGGAGGGACTGCCACCTTCCTTGCCCCCAGATGGAGTAGCTCAGTGTCAGCATTAGGTTCGATATTTGACAATCGGGTGCACTGGTTCATCTTTTCGGGCCTTCCCGGAGGTGATTTAGGATTCGCCAACATCTATGCACATAACACTACCCAAGAGCGCTGCACTTTATAGGAGACAATGACCTGCGAGCTCCCTTCCCATTGCAGATGGCTCCTTATGGGCGATTTCAATATGGTAGAGATGCGATCAGACAAAAATCAGCCTTCAGCATCCATGATTTCAAGGCGTGAGGGAGAACTTTTTGACGCAATGAAACGGACTCTCCAGGTCGAAGATCACCCTCGCACTCCAGGCAGTATGAAATTTTCCTGGGACAATGGGCGTCTCAATGGCATCCGGGCCCTTGCCCGCCTGGACCGAATGTACTTATTCTCCATCCAGCCATCTTCTCCAGGTAGACAAATCCTGAGGTACGAAATTAGGGGGGCCATGGTACGTTCGGATCATTGCCCTCTTCTCGCCTCTATCCAATTAGCTGAGCGAGCTCCCCAGGCGCACCATTGGAAAATGAGTGCACACTGGTTTAACGAAGCCGAGCCAGAGATCCGACGGCTGTGGGCGACTCCTTGGCGAATTCAACTTTTTTCTCAAAAATGCGCACAGTCACGCGAGCGTATCGCAAGTTTTGCAACAACAAGGCGGCCTCTCTACGAGCAGAAGAAGACCGGCTCAAAGGGGACCTCGAGACTGCAACCAGCGCCATGCAACTGCAATCGGATGACGCCCAGCTTACAGCCGATCGAGGAGAGATCTGATCGGCCCTTGAAGTCCATTCGTCTACCCGGGGCCAGATGGGGTATTGGTTGACTTTTACCAAGCTTTTTGGGACCTTATAGGAGATGATTTTGCCAGTATGATCGCCGAGGCAATTCAACAAGGCCAACTCCCAACTGATATGAACAAGGGGCTAGTGGTGTTATTGCCCAAAGAATTATTGTCCAACTGGCGCCCGATTACGCTGCTCAATACATCTTACAAGGTACTGGCAAAAGCTCTTCAACTCCGTTTGCAGAAACTCCTCCCATAGGTAATTCAGGAAGGGCAGTGAGCGTTCCTCCCTTCCCGATACATCCTGGATGCTGTCATGACGCAACACGAGACCATCGAGTGGGCGAAAACATCTGTACAAGCCCTGGTTATGTTGAAATTAGATTTCAGTAAAGCATACAATATGGTGTCTTGGAAATTTTTGTTTGCAGTCATGACCCGCATGGGACTTCCACAGGCATTTGTAGACATTTTCAGAATGCTCCTACAGGATGCCCAAGCGAGTGTTTTGCTCAACGGAGCGCCATCTGCCCCCTTTCTAATCTGTTGTGGCGTCAGGCAAGGCTGCCCGCTCGCCCCTCTGCTATTTATCTTAGTGGCAGAGGCACTGGCGGAGTGTACACAGACTGCTTTACGTGATGGAACACTTCGGGGTATCACATTACCGGATGGGGAATCGCAGCAGATACTCACCCAATTCGCGGACAATGCAACGTTCTCCATCTACGGCAATGAACAATACCTCGAGGCCGCTTCTACACTCATGGACAGCTTTGGACTAGCATCTGGATTATACATCAATCGAGCTAAATGCTCATTGTTTTGGTACGGTCCCGGCCCTCCCCCTCCTTGGACTCAGCTTTTTGGATGTCAGGTGGTTTTCGACAACACTCTCACCCGATTCTTGGGTACCCTGTTCGGACTGTCCCCGAGTATTGTGGATATCGATCAGTTTCTGGTGAGTAAGGTCACCAGGAAGCTCCGGTACTGGACCTCAACTCACTTGTCGTTAGCAGCAAGGGCGGTGGTTGTGAATTCTATCCTTCTCTCAACATTGTGGTTCTTTTTGAGCATTTGGGGAGGTTCTAAAGAAATTCTCAACACCATTCGGGGAAAACTCCGCAACTACTTATGGGCTGGCACCGAAGAAAATTCTCGTGTCAGAGTCCGCTGGGACGATTGTTGTGCGGCAAAAGTTAATGGCGGCTTGGGACTCATTGACCCAGAAGATGCATTGACGGCCCTCTTGTCCAAATGGAAAATTAAAGGCCTCGAGCCCGGGTCATCACCTCTTCACATTCTACTGCGGCACTGGTTGGGACAGATCCTACCAAATAGTGCAGGTACATGGCCACAGAGCCTTCAATGGCCCCTGTTAGCGAAGTTTTCGGCCCCACGCAGTACTGGAGTTTGGGCTAGGGTGATTCAAGCGTGGAAGATTATGAGTCCGATGGTGGAAGCTGCCCCGCCTGTCAATTACGATGAGGTCTTAGGCACCAATTTCTGGTGGACAAACCATTTTTTTGGGGAGAACTTCGGGACCACACCAGTCAGAGTGAGCTTTTTTGCTAGAAGGGGGATTACGCAGGTAATGGATATTTGGGATTTTGATGCCCAGACACTCTTGCCATGGGACGCCATCAGCCGCAAATTTCGACTCCTCCAAGCTGACCAGCCCATCTTCGATGCCATCCAGCATCACTTCCCGCAGAATTGGTTGGAATTGTGTCAGAATACTCAGCATCAAGCTACAGCAGGAGAGTGGCTCGGCATCTTTAGCTCTAAGCAAGATGTCGCCCCGGAAGTCATGTTTCAGGCCAACGACACGTTTCGTCCCACCCTGTCCCAAGATGATGATACAGAAATTCCGGCCAATACACCACTCTTCCAAGTGGGAGCGATCTCGAACACGCTGCTTCCATCGACAATTCCGAATACTAGAACACAACGGCTCCAAGGTATTGTCCGTCGCATCCGGGTGGTGATGACAAACGTGAAAAACGCTCATCCGATTCAGGGAGCCCAGCGTGGTCTAGCAAAATTTCTTGCCCCGGTGCACATGTTGACATTTGATCCCGGTCGCTGTAAGTGGCCGTGTAGATCAGGCCTCCATGTATATTCAGCCAAGTTAGGAAGAAAGGTATGTAAGCCCCGCGGTCACCTCGCATTCCCCGTTCCGATCAAATGGCGACACGAATGGCCCCCGGACTATCAGATTCATTGGCTAGATATTTGGCACCCAGATCGGTCAATGAAGAAAGCTGGATTTTTGAAGTAATTGAAAAAAGTTCATTGTAATTAGAAAGTATACTATAAAATTCCTATTCTTTTTTATCAAAGGTGTAATTGACATGAAGAACATTATAGTAAAAGAAAACCATTTTTGTATTTGAATTTTGAGATTTTTGCTACACCATAGTTATACATTTCGCCCAGGGAAGTCAATGTGAAGAATTTAGATAACTATAGGAGAAACAAATATACGGGGTCTTTATTCATTTGAGATGAAAAAATATTAATTAATAGAAGTAATATAGGATGTTTTAAAACCAAATTGGGAATATTTTAGGAATGTTCCTTGAATATATTTGGAACATACTCCAAAACATACTATAAATAGTAGAATATTCCAATTATTTCATGGCCTCCCATTAAATACCCTTTGTTCGCTCATATGTACCCAAATTTACACTAAGTGACTTCCTTCAAATTTGCAACTCCAATTATAAACTCCATTTTCATCGTTTTCCTAAAATTCAAAGTGGAATAGAAACTATTTAGATTTGTTGAGCTTCATTTTGTTAGTTAAACTCAAATGCAATATTGAACTCATTTTTATGGCCTAAAATTAATTTTAGTAGAAAAAAATTAAAAAATCCTTAATACACTACATAGTGAACCGTTTGGTTCGCAACTCTTTCGTAGTTGGGACCCTATATAACATTCAAAAATAGCTTGCATGGCTTGAATTTAGTTTGAAAAGTTGGCATGACCAAAAAATATCCTTCACAAAAAGAATAGGATGAAAATCATTCAAGTAGTAATTAGAAGTTAATAGTGAGTTACATTCATAAGCCAGATGTTGGTCTCCCAAGCATTTAGGAGTAAAAGGGTACAAGATATTTGAAATCCAATTTCTTGAATTGTATGGATTTCATTTCATTTCATTTTTTGTAATAATAACTTACTTTAAAATACAATCCTATTTGTCTTTTATTCTAGCATAAAATTTGGATGAAATTTTTTAGTTGGTATACATGTAATCACATTAGGAGGATCATGACAATTTGCTTCCAAATAATAGAATAATATGGAGTTAAAGATTTGCAAGCATATTTGTTCTTTACATTTGTCAGCAACTTGATTTAAACCACAAAATCAATGACATTGTATATATCTTTTCCAATACACTTAGCACTATTTGGATCCTTAAGTATAAGTTGCTCACATCACATAGGTGAGAAGTTTTTAATATCAAACAAGAAAAGTTAGACCTCACACACATAATTACTTTTATCAACAACCACTTTTCATTTGATTTGGTCATTGATTCAAATACGGTAGTACTACTATCCATTGGTGGCTTATAAGGAGAATAAATTGAGAGACGAAAAAGAAGAAATGAATGTGGAAGACAAGTTCTTTGAGTTCTTTGAGTATAATAAATTGGACAACCCCAGTTTTATAGATTCTACAATTGGCCCTAACTAAGACTCGACTGATGCACACAACCCTTCTATTGAACTAATACCGTTATGGTCCTACAAGAAGACCTTTCTATTCAGCCATAGCCACCTTGGTCTTCTCCCAATATTACCACAAAAATCCTACTACTAAAAAATAGCCCGGGAAAATAGCGACCAAACTTGGTGACCATGGATTCTTTGCTAGTTGATATTCAACCATCTTAACTAAAAGCACTGGAATCCATCACTCCACCAATGAAAACACCTCCAATAATATTGTTTAGACAACCCAATAGTGACCAATTGCTCTTACCCTTCACTCTACCAAAGAATGTAGATTGCACCAACTTAGACAATGTTTATGATATCATGTTTAAAGAATGCTCCCAACTTAGACAATGTTTATGATATCAAGTTTAAAGAATGCTCGATCACTATGGTAAGCAAGGGAACCTTGGGCAATGACGTATTGAGCCTTACAAAGGAGAAGTTGAATATGCCAAAAGGTCTTTTCAACAAACAACACGCAATAAAGTTTTTTTTGAGGATAAGATGTAGGTGTGCTATTAATAGCTGAAAATATTGCTTGAGCACGCATCCAAGGTTTTAGAAAACGTATGAATTGAAGTTTTGAATAAATAGTTATAGCTCTCGAAACTAGCAGTGTCTTGAGAAAAATAAATCTCTTCTTTTGGTTGGGGAACAATCTATTCTTTTCACAAGTTGTACAAAACAAACAATTGCCATCATCTTCATCCAAGTAGGTATGATCCACAACAATGGAAACATTTCTGTAGGAGGAAAACACGGAAGCAAATACTTTGGTTAACAACATTTTACCACACCCAGGTAACGTTTAACATTTTGGCCCTAGAAAGAAGGGGTGTGATAAATATTTTGTCATGGTCTCCAGAAGTGATCCTAACCAAAAGAACAATCAAACCTGGATTAATAAAGAAGGATAGGGAGTTATATCACTCTTTCATGATGGGATGAAAATGTAAATAAATGGCCCCACGCTATTGATACCCCAGCATGTCGATGAAAAAGCATGGCGTCCATATCGTTGAGCGATGAAAATATGACTGCGCTCTTACGGGAAACACAACTGAAGAACTGAGGTCACATGTCACAGACCTCCAAATGCTCAGGTACGTGAACCGAGCACGAAATAAGGATGTGTGTTGTTTCTTGAACTGGTAGCACTTACTTAGAAGCAAACACTAGTAGATCTAGTATTGTAATCATGTCCACAAATAGAGAAACACTTAATTCCAGTGTAATTCCCAGTGTAATAGAGAATCACGTTATACAGTTAGACCTAGATAAGTGTTAGGGGTTGGGAGCATACTTTTAGTTAACACTTAGACACTAGTAACACATAACACTTATAGAAGGTGATGCCGATGATTTGTAACACTTAGAAGAATTAAAAAGGTAAATACATAACATTTATAGAAAAAATGGATGAAATTACAGAATATTGATTCATTATTCATCTAAGTCCGTCGAAAGAGTGAATTAATAGTATTTTGGCGAGTTTCTGCTACACGCAAAGATTCTACTTCCTTTTTTAATACTTCAATATTCCTAATAGATAACATGGTGTCATTAGGTCTTTGCTCCAAAAACTTCTTCACAATTTGAAGAGCACTACCTATATCTTTAAAGCCTACAACCTCTTCTACTATATTGTGAGGATTAGCTTCGTCAAGATCACTATCTTCGTGTTCACTACCTTGTTGTTGAGATGAAATCATTTCAATAATTCTTTCATCAGTGGGTTGATAAAGGTTATTCAAATCAAACTCGAGCTCATAATTTAAATACTCTTCAATATTCATGTTAGGGGTCTCACTCTCAAAGGATATCAAACTTAGTTGTTACAATACTCCTCTACCTCTTTCCTTCGCTACTCTTGAATGACTTCATTTTCTACAAGAACTGAAAGAATTCCTATGTGTCTCCAACAATTTTGAATTGTTGTTGGAGTCACTCCGTTACGCCAAGCTTTTATAAAAAGCCTTTTTTGAAAACTTATCACTTACCGAGGTAAAAATAACAAAGTCGGGAGCGCGACATTGCATAACACTTAACACATAACACTTACTAATTTTAATTTTAAGCGAGCGGAAATCTCCATAACACATATAGAGTTTAACACTTATCCAGATAACACTTATTGAGGTTTGATTGTAACCAGGCAGTTTCCAAAACCTCACCACACCGGTATGGCTTGGGGCAAACACGATTCAACTGCCTGCGTTTGTAACCACGAAAAACAACGTTATACTAATCTCTCAAAGAGAGACACGACGTGAAGAAAAATTGTTTCACCGTAGTAATCATAACTAATTCCGAGAAAATCGAGGACCATTCGGGGTTATCCGACGAAGGATCATTCAACAAGAACGATACAACCGTGAGTCTTTGTCCCACGTGTATTGTACACATACGTAGGAAACAAATATTTTAATAGTATATTAAAATACTTTAGTTTACTAATAGGTTTGGTAGAACATAAATCTAAAAATAATTGCCTAAAATGTAGGTAATTTTATTTCAAAAAGTAAATTTGTAAAGGAAAAAAACCGATTTAATACAATCTTTGATTTTGTTTAAAATAATTTTTAGAAATATAATTAAATATTACTGCTAGTAAACTACGGTATAATAAATATATACAAATTAAAAAATAATATACTCATTATATATTAAACCCTTTAACATCCTAGTTCAACACTATTCAAAAATTTGTTATAATATGTTTGATGAAAACCAAAAATGGAATTGATGTACAAAACAAAGTTGTAAATATCAATGTGGAGATCACATTTGTACGATAGGAATTATCATATATTTCTTTAACAAATTTTGATTAATTTTACAAGGCTTGTTTTTTTTTAACATCAATTAAAAATCATGAATTATAATTTCTACGAAAAATAAAATAGTGTAATAAAATTGGAATAACATGCACTACTAGATGGTATGTTTTCTATTATTTGTTTCTATTTATTTTGGAAAATCATCTTTATAGTCTTACTTTTTGAACTAAGAATTAAACTTGACATAAACCATTTATGTTTTTTTTCCAAAAATCATAATAACCTATTTTGAAGATCCAAATTGTACAAAGGATAGTCAACTTGCAAAATATCCAAAAAAAGTCTTCACATGAAAAAATGATTAAGATGATAATAGACTGTAGTTGATAAAATACTACTTATAATAAAGATCTATAGATGTTGAAAAGATTACAGATGAATATTGATTGTGGATGATAAAAGATCGTAAATGATAGGAATAATAAATGATTGGGATGATCAATAATTGGGATGATGAAAGTTTACGGATGAAAATTGATTACGAATGACAAAAGGCTATGGATGATGACGGACTATGATTGATAAAAGACTATGGATGATAAAATTGTGGATGAAAAGAGTGCGGATGATAATCAACTATGGATGATAAAATACTTTGACAGAATGATAAAAGATCGTACATGATAAAAGATTGCGGATGATAATAATTTGCAAATGATAAAAGACTGCGAAAGATATAAGACTATGAATGATAAGAGACTGTGGATGGTATTAAAATTGGAGATGTTAAACGATTCTGAATGATAGAAGACTACAGATGAAAATGAATTGTAGATGATAAAAGAATGCCAATGATAAATCATAAGGATGCAAAAAGACTACGGATGATAAAATTCTACGGATGATAAATGACTGCGGATGATAAATAAACGTAGCTGATAATTGAATGCGGATGATAAATAAACATCGATGATAAATGAATGCGGATGGTGATGAAATACTGCGGTTGATAATACAGTGGATGATAAATGACAGGATGATAAAAAACTGTAGATGATAAACACCGCGGATGAAAATTCGTATTGGATGATAAATGTCCGAGATTGATAAATGTCCAAGATTGATAAATGTCTCCGATTGATAAATGATTTTGGATGATAAAAGACCGAGAATGATAAATGATTGACTTGATGGATTGATGATTTGATGAATAAATGATTTGTGGATGTACAGATGTATAGAGTGCGGATGTATAATTGCAGTCATAGGGTACACATACTCTTCTAGCACCAATTTGACAAGACCTAATCAGCTCATTACCAAAGTTCAAAACCTAACCTTCCAAACATAATGTTGCCTAGCAAAGTACAAAGCCACAAACATTGACAATCACAACACAGAAACTCCACCCTAATCCATAAACACCACTTCCTGCGCCAATTTCACCAGACCTAACGAGCTGAAACGTTAACCAGTTGGAAAACCTTTCAAACACAAGCATTGACGATCCACAACACAGAAACTCCACCTCTTTCATCATTTATGACAATTCATACACTCTACCAGGCAAGCATGCATGAAGCTCAATCAACAACACAGAAAACGAGAAAATTATTACCTTGATGATGCACCGTGAAAGCAACAGATTCCAAGTCATCTCATATAATCCGTTCACTCACCTGCAAGTCGGGAAAAACTTGCTCAAATACCACAATTTGACAAGATCTAACCAACTAGCCATGTACATACTAACATATATAGAGCTAAAAACATTGACGTATATTTACATCAACAATTTTTTTCCTAAGTTTTATATTTCAAAGGTAAGCACTGTCCATTTCGAACGGGCGGACAATGAGAGTGACACAGAAATTACATACTGCTATTAAAAACAGACCATTTCTTGAGTATTGAGATAACACTATTTCGCAAAAAATTTATGTTGAGCTGAAAATTGCCAAAGACTAGGACACTTACTTCAAAACAGAGGGAGTCTTATTTTCATTTATACCGGATCTTAGTGCAGTTTTTGAAAGATAGTAAACATAGATATCTACATTAAAAAACAAAACCTTGTCAGTACTTCGGAGTCGCACACTGTTTGGAAGCTTTTAGGTTTTTGAATGACAGGGCCTTGTTCAGCATTAACATGGTTTTCCGTCGGAAACTAATGACCCGGCTGCATTTACACGATACTACTAACAATCATCACTCAAAAAATCTTTAAAAATAATCCTGACCTAAACCCTTAACACTCATCAAACCCTAAAACCTTCCTCCCTCGCTCTCCCTCCAAGGAGCCTGGATTGCTCTTCAAGTAGCAAAAATAATATACTGTCTCCTGACAAAAAAAATCACTGTCTGCCATTACTCACCACTTACTTATTCTATATTCAATTGGGAATGAATGAGACTTGGGTAATTAGAAGAGAAACTCACTGCTGAAGTTGCAAGAGCACGTAAATTGGTGAGTGGAAGAACCCCGCATTGTGGAGTCAAAACAACGATGCTAATTGGCAGCACAGAATGCGGCTCCACTGCAAACACTACCCACTCCAAGTATACTAAATTAGAATACAACGAGACAATCAACAACCTTAACCCCTCAGTAGCCCATATTAGGTCTCAAGCTTTTTAGCAGTTTTGAGTAGGTCACATGATGACTTTTCTTTTGTCCAATTTTATTTGTGTTTCCATCAACACATGCAATGCTCTTCGTTGGTTCTGGTGATATAAAACCTGGCGCCATCTGAATCATTATTTTCACAATATGATCAATCGAATTGGTCATTTAACCCCTAAAGGATCAATGATTCATGGTTTTAAAATGACAAGTTCAAACGATCATATTGTGAAAATTATAATTTGAATAAGACCAAGTTTTATATCACTGGAATTAGTGAAGAATATTACATATGTTAAATTTTATTTATTTTTAATTACCGAAAAAGAATCTTTATAAAACGTACTCAAAATTACTGAAAAAAATAGGAGCCACCTGGTGGCCTTATGGTCCTTGAGGGGATAATAACCATGAAAGAGAGGTTATCACTGACCATGAGATTTCTTGAGATCAAAGGCATTCTCATCCTCCAAGACCACATTGATAGGGAAGTACGCCGCTACATATTTGCAGATGAATTTTGCGACGCAGGTATTCAGTATCCACGAAAACGCAACAATCCTCATAACAGAAACACCCCTGCAAAAAAAATATAGATTCTTTTTGAGCGGTATCAACACCCATGGAAAAGAAAACATGCCACTCACTAAGAACCATGCTCTCTACAATAAATGTCGACAATCCTGTAACCTAAATTTTGCCGAAGAGTAGAATTGGATGTTTCTGCAAGTTCTAAACTCTCTGCATATGATGCTCAATGCTCTATTCCCTCATCATGTGTTCAGCCAGTTCTAGAGTTCATACAGACGAGGAATTGCCGTACTTGATAACCAGCGACAAATTAGGATCTGATACAGGTTGCGGAACAACGTGGTGGCGTTCGTAAGGGACCTGCTTGGCCGGCAACAATATCAATTACTCTTGTGCATGCTCACACACGGCAAAAACGCCACCGCGATCTCCGACGTGGCCTCAAAATTCAACTTCTACATGTCATGCGGATCGCGGCGCTCAACAGGCTGGGCGCACCACCTTGACGCCACCAACACCACGCTCATCTTCAAATGGACCGTCACTCTGGCTCAGGTGGAGCCTCTCAAAAACAACAAAACCCTAAGCGCCCTCCACCTCGACCGCCCAGAGGCGTTTCTCTCGGACGACCTCCACAACCTCGACGTCGTCGTACTAAACTCCGGCCATCACTGAAACAACCCTAGCTTGCTCGTAGAAGCATAAAAAACGCAGCAGATGGAAACACAAAACATGCTCACAGATTACAAAAAACAACACGCTGAGAGAGTCCTTCACAAACTACTTGCGTGCGTGTCTGTCCGCCGCCCTTGTAATAAAAGGAACGTCTCAATTCACAACCACAGATGAATGAAAACATTAGTAAGAAGCGCCAATGTGAAAAGGGTTGTATATAGCACATTGGACTTGAAAAGCCAGCGTTAATGGGGTCATTGAATAGTCTCTGCCCTAAAGGATAGAGCCAACAAATTGACACATTCAATTGACATTCTATACCATTTCTATTTTACAACGTCAATAAACAACCATACTCAATATTTAATAATGCAGAAGACCCAGATGCACACGTGTGTTGAAGTAGGATGATTGCGTGGGCTGAAGTTGCTCATACCCAATGCGCATTAGCTAGTGTAGATGATGCGAATGAGCTAGAGTTGCAACTAGTGAAGTAGTACTAGATAGAAGTAATGAGAATTGGGTCTCCCAAGTGATATGGGCTGATCCTAGTGTAATAGGCGTTGAGTATGGGCTGATGTCCCATATGGTTTGCCAAGGGGACTCCCTTGGGTGTGCTACTTAAGAGGTGCAGCCCGTGAGTAAAGACTATCTCTTTCCTATGCATTCCAAGTGTTTGTGTGAGGCTTTGGCATTCTAATCTAACCTTCAATAGGTTATGGGCCCACTCATGTGTTTTGCGTGAGTGAAAGATTAGATTGCTCATTGTGTGGAGGTCGTGCGTTAAAGCGCTGATTTTGGAGTATTGGAGCGCTGATTTGGAGCTTTGGAGGGCTGAATTCGAGCTTTGGAGGGCTGAATTTGAGCTTTGGTGGGCTGATTTCGACATTGGGAGGTATTACAATCTTCCTACCTTTGATCTACGTGTTAGAGGGCTGAATTCGCACTTTGGAGCAATCATTTGGTGATTTGGAGCTTTTGGAGCACTTTTGGAGTTTATACACGTCTACAAGGGCTGAATTGGAGCTTTGGAGCTTATTGGTGCTTATTGGAGTATATTGGAGCTTATTGGAGCTTATTGGAGCTTATTGGAGCTTATTGGAGCTTATTGGAGCTTATTGGAGCTTATTGGAGTTTATTGGCTCAATTTGTGCACTTGTGTTGTTGCAAGGCACTTTTATGGTTTGAGGCTTTTGGGGTGAGTCTACAATCTGATTTGAGTATTGCAATTCTTGCACAAGGGTTTTGAATGTGATTTATGCCTTTGGAATGCTCAAAATTAGAGTTTGGGTTAGTGAATGCACAAGAGGGCTGATTTGATCAATTTCAATGCAATTAGGATTTGAAGGGGCTGATTTGGCTCAATTTGCATTGATTTAGAGTCCTTGGGAGGCACAAGGGTGTCAATAGGGTGCATTACATGTTGTGAGGCACTAGGGTGCTTATTTGAGTGGATTGGAGCAAAGGAGTGCGCAATTCACTTAGTTAAGGTGTTGTGGTAACATCTTGGGCATTTGTATTGGGAAGCATCACGATTGAGTGTTGTGAGGTTGATGTGTAGCACAAAGGTGCTGATTTAGTGTTTGGAATAGCTCTGGGGGCATTGGAAGCACATACGTGTGCAATTTGCTTCACAATTCACAAAATTGTCAAAAATTCATAAAAACAATTTTTCTTAGCTTTTTAGGGGCTGATTTTTGTGGGGGTCTGTATTTGAGTCAAGGAAATGGCTTCATTTGAGGGTGAGGGTCGCAAAATTGTAGACAAGTTCGATGGAGTCAATTTCCACTTGTAGAAATTTAAAATGGAAATGGTCATGGCCGAAAAGGAATTGTGGGAGATAGTTGACGGTAGCGAGGAACCCCCTTCGTCCGATGCCGAGGCTAGGGTGAAAACTGCATACACTCGGCGAGAGAAGAAGGCGTTTGCGATTCTTGCTCTTAACCTCTCCGATTCCCAACTCTCTCACATTCGTTCGTGCAAGACTCCCGCGGAGGCATGGGCCAAGCTTTGCAATATTCATGAGGCAAAAAGCTTGGTGAATATTTTGTTCTTGAGGCGCAAGTTTTTCACCATCAAGATGGAAGAAAACGACGACATGTTGGCGCACATCAACAAAGTGAAGGCTCTTGCGGATCAGCTCAACGGCGCGGACGTGAACATTACCGACGGTGATATTGTTATGACCCTCCTCGAGAGTTTGCCGCCGTCGTAGAAGTATCTTATCGTTGCTTTGGAGAGCAGGCCCATTGCTGAGCTCACTCTTGATTATGTGACATCGCGGTTGTTGCATGAACTCTCGCGGCGCAAAGAGAACGAGACTCGTGGCGATAGCGCGGCGCTTATGGCGAAGCAATCGAAGAGCGGTGCGAGTGGGAGCTCTACGGACAAGGTATGCTACTATTGCGGTAAGAAGGGCCATTTGGCAAAATTTTGCTACAAGCGCAAGAGAGAGGAAAGTGCCAACAATACAAAGGTCAACGATGCGGGTGATGAGTATGCATTTATGACTAGCCTTTCTTGTTGTAGTGATGACGCGGACGAGTATGCAATGATGGCAAGTGACGTGTCATGCAATGGTAGTGTGATCGATTGGATTGTTGATTCGGGAGCCTCGAGTCACATGGCACCCAATAGGACTTGTTTCCAATCATATCACGTCATATCTCCAAAGAATGTTATTTTGGGTGATGATACGGTTCTTCAAGCCGTGGGTAGAGGATCCATCGTTGTAGACACCGAGGTGAAGGGTCGTGTGAAGACAATTACCATCCATGATGTCCTCCACGTTCCCAAGTTGAAGGCAAATCTTTTATCGGTGCGACATTTGGTGATGAAGCATTTGCGAGTGGAATTTAGCGACGAAGGGTGTTTTGTGTTGTCCCCAAGTCGTGAGGAGGTGGCCATTATACACAAAGTCAACGGCTTGTATCAATTCAAGTTTTCCAAGATGCACGCGGCAGAATCCGCAACGTTGGTGCAATCGAGTTCAAACGAGGACAAGTTGGCGTTGTGGCATCGTCGACTCGGGCATTTGAATGTCAAGAGTGTGAAAGCACTCCGTGGAATGGTAAGTGGCATGGATCTTCCTCAATCACACGTCGCGCCTAGTTCATTCACATGTGAGGGTTGTATTGAAGGCAAGCAACAACGCTCATCGTTTCCAGTTGATGGGGCAACTCGTGCAACCAAGGTACTTGAGATTGTGCATTCCGACTTGTGTGGTCCGATGAAGACCACGTCTATGGGGAGTTGCAAGTATTTTGTGACGTTCATTGATGATTTTTGGAGGAAGATATGGTTGTATCCGATCAAAGCAAAGAGCGAGTGTTTTGAGAAGTTCAAAGAGTTTAAGGCGTTGGTTGAGAAGCAATCCGAGCACAAGATCAAGGTGTTTCGATCGGATAATGGCGGCGAGTTCATGTCCAACCAATTTGGAGAGTTATTAAAGAAAGAAGGCATTGCTAGACAAACGACAACGCCATATACGCCACAACAAAACGGAGTTGCGGAGCGTGCAAATCGAACGATTGTGGACATGGCGAGGAGTATGTTGCATGCACAAAATTTGGGTTTGGACCTTTGGGCGGAAGCGGTGGTGACTGCGGTGTACACACGCAATCGATGCCCGACGAGTGCGGTTCAAAATATGACACCAGAGCAAGAGTGGAGTGGTAGGCCACCCCGCGTGGAGCACATGCGCACATTTGGATGCATCGCATTTGCAAAGGTACCCGATTCTCAAAGAACCAAACTTGAGGCCAAGGCAACAAAATGTGTGTTTTTTGGATATTGTGAAGGTACCAAGGCGTACAGGCTCATGTCGCTCGACAGCAAGAAGATCATTCGAGCTCGTGATGTGACATTTTGCGAGAATTCCAAGGTTGAAGACAATTTGGACGATGGTCCAAGTGGGAGAAGTGGCGATAAACCGGCGATTGTGGACCAATCTTCCAAATCTCCCGTTATTGATATTGTTGATGAAGACAAAGATGACGAAGATGGTGGTGATGATGAACATATTGAGGAGCGACCTTTGAAGAGGAAGAATGGCGAGAAGAAGGCACAAGCAACGGCGGTTGAAGACAATGCATCCTCGAGCGATCGTCGTTATCCAGAGAGAAATCGTAGACCACTTGGCGAGTGGTGGAAGAATCATATTCTCCCTCAAGGTGAGGAGGAGCATGCAAACGTTGCACTTTTAGATGCTCCATTGACGATTCGTGAAGCTATGAGTTGTGATGATGCAAACAAGTGGGATCAAGCCATGCAAGAGGAGTACAAATCGTTGATGGACAATGGCACTTGGGAATTGACTCCCCTCCCCAAGAATCGCAACGCTATCGGTTGTAAGTGGGTATTTCGTGCAAAGAGAGATGCAACGGGTGATGTGGTTCGTTATAAGGCAAGATTGGTGGCAAAGGGCTTTTCACAAATCGAAGGTGTTGATTTTCATGAGACCTTTGCACGAGTGGCGAAATTCACCACTATTCGATGCATTTTGGCCATCGGGGCTGCCATGGATTTGGAAATGCATCAAATGGATGTGAAGACGGCGTTCTTGAATGGCGAGTTGGAAGAGGACATCTACATGGTGCAACCCGAGGGATTTGTGCAACGAGGTAATGAGAACCTTGTTTGCAAATTGAACAAGTCATTGTATGGGTTGAAGCAATCTCCACGCGCATGGTATCAAAAGATTGACACGTTTCTTGTTCATATCGGGTTCACAAGGAGCATCGTTGATCACAGCTTGTATTTCATGCAAAAGGGGCAACATGTGGTCATCGTAATCATATATGTGGATGATTTGATCATCCTTGCAAGTTGTATGAGCTCTTTGAAGGCATTGAAGGCAATGCTTGAGAACGAGTACGAGATGAGTGATCTCGGTGAGTTGCACTTTTGTCTAGGAGTTGAGTTTGTGCAAGATAGAGCAACACGCACCATAACAATGAATCAAAGCAAGTATATTATGGATGTGCTCAAACGCTTTGGCATGGAGGATTGCAAGCCGGTTGGCACTCTATTGGATGTGAATTCGAAGCTCGTGAAACTCACGGATGGGGAGTATGCATTAGAGGCTCAATATATGGTGGATGTGCCGTACAAGCAAGCTGTAGGGTCATTGATGTATGCTATGATTGCAACAAGGCCAGACCTTGCGTATCCAATCAGCGTTGTGAGTCAACACATAGCAAGACCGGGTTCAAGTCATTGGGTTGCGGTCAAGAGGATCATGCGATACTTGAAAGGCACAAGTGATGTGAGGTTGTGTCTTGGAGGTGACAA
The DNA here is from genome assembly GCA_022496805.1 of Pohlia nutans. Classification (NCBI taxonomy): domain Eukaryota; kingdom Viridiplantae; phylum Streptophyta; class Bryopsida; order Bryales; family Mniaceae; genus Pohlia; species Pohlia nutans. Next base: position 998,877 of record CM040106.1, on the reverse strand, counting down.
CATTGTGTTGAGTGGGTATTGTGATGCAGATTATGCGGGTGATACCAATGATCGTAGATCGACCACGGGGTACATGTTCAAAGTTGGATCGGGGGCCGTTTCATGGAATAGCAAGCGCCAACAAACCACGGCCACGTCAACGGTTGAGGCGGAGTACATGGCGACGAGCCACGGTACGAAGGAGGCCATTTGGTTGAGGCAACTAATGGCGGATGTGAGATGCACTCAAGAGGAGGCTACAACAATCATGTGTGACAACCAAGGGAGTATGTCATTGGCGAAGAATCCAACGCATCATTCACGCACAAAGCACATTGATGTGCAATATCACTTCATTCGAGAGAAGTTAGAGATGAAAGTGATAGAGTTGAAGTATTGTCCAACGGAGCACATGGTGGCGGACGTGCTCACATAGGCTCTTGCGAGAGATCGACATCAAAGACTAGTGGTACCATTTGGGCTCCAAGGCATTGGCTATTCGCAAAGTGGGAGTGTTGAAGTAGGATGATTGCGTGGGCTGAAGTTGCTCATACCCAATGCGCATTAGCTAGTGTAGATGATGCGAATGAGCTAGAGTTGCAACTAGTGAAGTAGTACTAGATAGAAGTAATGAGAATTGGGTCTCCCAAGTGATATGGGCTGATCCTAGTGTAATAGGGGTTGAGTATGGGCTGATGTCCCATATGGTTTGCCAAGGGGACTCCCTTGGGTGTGCTACTTAAGAGGGGCAGCCCGTGAGTAAAGACTATCTCTTTCCTATGCATTCCAAGTGTTTGTGTGAGGCTTTGGCATTCTAATCTAACCTTCAATAACTTGGACGCATTTAACCCCTCAAGGTTGGGCCTATGACCATGGAATCATGTTTTATTAGTCAGACTCAATCTTGCTACTAAAAATAATTCAAGAATTCAAATTTATATTTTTAGTAAAAGTACTACTACAAATCATGAATTATTCGTAAATTTTGGTAAAAATTCGGTCCGAGATGACCATAAACTTCCAAGGTGACGATGGTAAGGTACCCAAACCGAATGGAGAGGTTGGCAGTTCGATTCCCAACTGTGAAATCGACTTACTACTTGATTGGAAAATTTTCCGCGGATTGCAAAAATGCAATTTGTGTGTTTCAATAAAAATAAAATAAACAAAAAAAAAAATTTGGTGAAAATTTGAAATTATTACGAAGTGTTTGTAAAGAAAATCTATATTAATTACAAAATGTATTAGAAAATTCCGATTTTTTTACCAAAGGTATAAATTACAATAAAGAAAAGTTTAGTTGATGAAAATCATTTGTGTATCTAAATTTAGAAATTTTTCTACACCTGGGTCACACCTACCGAACTTGTAACTACAATAAAACACTCAATTTTCAAAATTTTCCAAAAATACAAAGTGGAGTAGAAACTAAACTTGGCAAGCTTCATTTTGTTAGTCAAGCTCAAATGCAATGGAAATCATTTTCCATGGCCTAAATCTATTTTAAGTAAAACAAGCAAATACATTCAAAATACACTACACAGTGAACCGTTTTTAGGACTCTTTTTGTAGTTGGGACCTCATGTAAAATCTAAAAGTAGCTTGAATGATTTGAATTTAACTTGAAGAGGTGGCATCATCAAGCAAAAGCCCTTTAAATAAAAAATTGGATGGAATTCATCATGGAGCATAGAAAGAATTGAACATTCAACTTGATTCGTAAGCCATTTTTTGGTCTCTTCGGCAATGGTGTTATCTAGACAATGGTTCGAAAATTAGTCAAGAATTGAGCTGCTCTAAGAGGGAAAGTAGCTCAATGGTTTCTATTTTTTCACATCAATAATCCGAGCTCACCGTTACATTTGTTAGAATGAAGCTTTTAGATTCAGAAAAGTGAAATTGGATGGTGATGTGATAATTTTTTTGTCTAATTTTAATCCGTACATGATTATTTGTATCGTTTCAAATTGATTAAAAATTCAATGACTACGATTGGGTGATGAAACGTTAGCAGTAGATTTCTGCAACACACTAGACACCATCCTCAATCAAGGATTGCCCACCAATTATAGACCTATTCTCATTAAGAGACCATTTCCAAGCAGTGTAAAAACTCGAAAAAGTTAAATACAACAATGTAGAGGAATTTGAGTATTGGACAATGCAATCCATTACACAGGGGTCCCATACAATTTTTCGGGGTAAAAAGTGTTTGGTTTAGCCTCATTTCATATCCCACTTAGCATTGTGTTCAAAAGTGTAGATTGGGAGTCGGGGGTCAAATTTAGCTCCCTTTCTGAAACCTTTATTGGAATAAAACATGATTTATCGGGGTAAAATTATAGTGCTTTTGACCAGCATGGGGACAAAAAAAAATTGCCCTAATGTAAAAATCCCTCATTTTTACTCCCCATCTCAAGTTTGCCCCCAGGGTCAAACTGTGAGGGTTCCTTGTGTTACAACCAAAAGAAACACCATGTCTGATCTGCAATATACATCATCCTAACATCTCCTATCGGTACAATCTGAAATACCCACACAACTAGTTGAATTGCAATAATGACAAGCAAACTAATACTTCAACTACAAGAATAAATACTGGAAAAATTGGTTATAACGCAATCAACGAGTAGGCGTTATAACGCTAAAGCAACTAGGGCTTCGCTGCTCTTTGTGACGATTTATATCTTGTAATACATTGGTACATATATAGAAAGAAATTGGTATGTATGATATTATATAATACATATAATATTGGTATGTATATGTTTGTGTAGTAAAAATATATGTAATTTTATTCCGTCGACAAGGTATTCGGAGAGGGTTTTTACTTGAGAAAAATATGAAGAAAATTCGTGGGCGTGGTCATCGTCAGTGTGCATCTAAGTTTAGTCACCGGCAAAACTAAATTGGCAGTGGGGAATTTGTTACATGGGCGTCAACAAAATTTTGATCAACCCTAAAAGAGTTTTCAGAGCTAAAAATTGTAGTGCAAAGTAATCAGCTAGAATAGAAACTGTCTCTAATAAATTGATTGCAATTGGGTGAGTTCCTAGTAACTATCAGTACTCTTGCGCTCAGTTTACAAAATTCAATTGGCCGTGGGATTTGTTGTTTTTTTGGGCGTCTGGAAGGAGAAGCCGGTGACACCAGGGCTCTCACTAGTACAGTCCATGGATCCTGGGCGTCAGTTAGAAAGCTAGGCCGCCTGCTCCCATAGGAGGCTTCCTGAATGTGCTCCCTTTAGTCACAATAACTCTTTCTGCTTTTTTGTTTTACCTTAGCTTACCATTTACTGCCTCTTCTTGTGTACCATGTGAGTTTGGCATGTGTTCGAAGCCTGGTGTTTCTATGATGGTCTTTCAGCCATGAGTGAACTCCTAAAAGAGCATGTGTCGATTTTACTTGTAGTTTTAGCGTTCCTTAGTAGTTTGGCGTCAGCTCTTATGGATACACTTGTCATATCATCAATATAAACGTTTTTATTTTTTTTGAGAGGGTAAGGAGAATCATGTCGACAGTGCTTTGTGTCTACTTTACAGAATCTGTTAGCATGTAAAAAGTTGATTCACAGAATAGAAGCAAAACAAAAAACAATTCAATAGTGTGTTTTATGTGTTCCGCAATACATGTCATGTGCAAGCAATATGACAAAAGTATCACTATTTATTGCATCAGAGATTATGTACAAGTCCAAGGACGTTTAGTTGGAAAAACATATTTGTACAATTGAAAAACATGTCTACTGGTCTATAGTCAAAACGTTGGTTAAAAGCACACAACTATTTTCTGTCCTACAAGAAACAACAACTACGTGACAAACACCATAACTCATACTATTACGTTCTAAACTACGACGTTAACATAGCATTCAAGAAGAAGAATTTTTTAGGATGGTACAGTGTTTTGCTTGGTGTGTTTTTTTTTGCCACTGTGCTTAGAAATCATTACATGAAGGTCGGTTCTGCGTCAGAAAGCAAACAGATTGTCAGTTCCAACCATAAAATACTGTTCAATAACTCATACAAACAAAACGCACAAAATTGTAGGATACAAAAATATTACACACAGGTACATTTTTGCAATTGACATGGTCACAACTCAGATCTGAAACAACAGACAAATGCTTATCACATTCACAACACTCACTTTGTACAACATCCTTCGAATCTTAGAGTATTCACTCACTGAGGTCTTCATTGAATTTTTCCACTCTGAGTAAGAGGCGAGACGTCCACTATATACGCCGAACCCCACATCACCATTGCCTCATTGGAAAACTCAACGTCTATGATGACATCTAGAGTTTTTACCTTGTTTGGTTGAGAGGTGGGGTGCATGACTTTCACCCCAGACTGGTACACTTTAATGATCTCCACGAGCTGCATGCCGATGTCCCACTTCAACGACCGCCACGGAGACGACAGCAGTTTCGACTTGGTCGTTCTGAAGCTGTATCCCGTTTTTCCTAGGGCAACTGGTACGCCAACTCGCATGGGTTGCATTACCCACACATCTTTATTCATGCCCAGAGGATATTTTTTCTAGCACACCACACAGACGTCCATCAATCCAGACTACACGTTTTTTGCGTCGTGACTGCCTACACCATGAACACTATGAGTAAGAGATTTTACTTGGTGCCCTTTGGAGCAAGATTGGCAGGTGGCTCTCTCTCCTCAAACTTACTCTTTTTGCTTGCAGCTTGGTCTTTAGACCCTTTTGCCCTGGACTTTCGTTTGCCAGAAGGTTCATCGACCATTGACCCCTCTGGATTATAAGGAGTAACTGTTCTATGCTTTTGATCGATCATCGTTAGATTTGAGATACCAATTTTATCGGTTGCTATAGCTTTCTCCACCAAGACTGCCTCATTGAGTACAACAGATCACTTACAAAATTTGACTTTTCCCGGAGCACATTCTACATCAAAGTGAACTCACAGTGAAAACATTGTTCTTTTGCAAGAATAGCTCAAACACAACGTCCACAAATATCTAGCTCAACTAGAGGAAATGAGAGTGCAGTGACATTGACAACTGTAAAATTAAATAGATAACTATTGCTCTATTCCGATGACTCTGTACCATTTGTTTCTGCCTCAGTCTCTCGAGTCACCGTTTTATTGCGAGTCGGGGTTCTCTCTGTGAGTAACAAAGGATGTCCGGAGTGCACGACAAGGTCTTCATGTGTTGATTCATCATGGCCACAAATATGTGATCTTGGCCCAGCATCAATACTGCCCAGGATCTTCTCCCCACTGAACCGTGCGTTCTCATCAACTTCTTGAACTGCAAGGTTTGACTGCTCAACTACTTTCTAGCGAATTGGAGATAGCACACTACAAGAAAACCAGCCCAATGTGACCGGATGTGACTAAGCGCATATGACTATGTAGTCACCTCAGTCATTGGTTTAGTCTAAAATCAGTCCTAAGAGGGTCCAGTTATGGACTAGTCATATAAGTTGTCATATTTTTGAGGACCTGGGTGGGAACGTCTACGGGAACGGGACATATGTTCTCCTGCCCGGTTCCCAGAGTCATGCTCTGAGTGCTTACTATGTGTAGTCATACTAATGTAGTCGGATTGTATGGGTATATGGTTTATGTATGTCTTAGTGTAGTAATAGAGTTGGTTTGGGTGACTACATGCAGTCATGTAGTAAATAGCCTGACTAATAGTAGTCATATATTTCAATCAGATGATTTTGAAGTCCTCTACTCGTTGGCTCAATGGGTGAGTGCTGTAAAACAGGAGTAGGTCCATAATCTTCACTTACATAAAAGCTTGTCAATTCAACACTACCATGTCTGCGCGCAAACATTATAGGATGTCATTTTAGGGCACCATTCTAGAAACACTATTAAATACACCTTCAAAAATTAGTAAGTAATTGGGTTGGGCGTCCAAAAATCATGATTCCACTTGCTCTATCTTTCTACTTGCTTTCCAGATGCACGAAATTGCCTTGTATGCTTAACTTTGCTACAGATTTCCCATGCTCACAAAGAAGCCGTTATTGATCACCTTCCCATACTTTTTTGAGATGTCAAAGTGATTGCAAAATAACGTAGTCATGTGGACAGTTTTCTTTACTGGAATTAGTAATGACTGCGAAATAACATAGTCATCGACACAGTTTCCTTTACTTATATTGGTAATGAATTGCATTTTAGTAACACCTATAAATACAACTTCAAAAATTAGTAACTAATTGCAAGAGAGTCCAAAAATCATGATTAGCACTTGCTCTATCTTTCCACTTACTTTCCAGATGCACGAAAATGCCTTGTATGCTTAACTTTGCTTTAGATTTCCCAGGCTGACACATTGGGCTATAATTGATCACCTTCCCGTACTTTTTTGGAGACGTCAAAGTGATTGCAAAGTAACGTAGTCATGTGGACAGTTTTCTTTACTTAAATTAGTAATGAATGCAAAATAACATAGTCATCTAGACAATTTCCTTTACGTATACTAGTAATGAAATGCATTTTAGCAACACCTATAAATACAACTTCAAACAATTACTAACTAATTGCAAGAGAGTCCAAAAATTGGTTTCCCATGTTGACAAATGAGCTATTACTGATCACCTTTGTGTACTTTTTTGAGATGTCAAAGTGATTGCAAAATACTGTAGTCATGTGCATAGTTTTCTTTACTTATATTGGTAATGATTGCAAAATTACATAGACTAGACAGTTTTCTTTACTTATATTGGTAATGAACTGCCTTTGTCCATACAACTCGAATTTGTTAACTGTGCAATCTCTGTGACTACTCCTTTGCTCTACCAAAATTCTACAGATAGGAGTTGTACAGATAGTACTTTGCAAGTTGGCCAGCGTAGTTTGTAGGAGTCTTCAAATTGCGGAGAATGTCTAGGAATTTCGCCTTCTCCTCTTTCGATAGTACATATGGAGCTGTTGGAAGTACGACATACCCAAGGTTCCTTCCAGGAAGCAGGTGCAGATGTGGTCGAATATTGGCCTCTTTTAAGTCTAGCCTGGCCTTCAAAGTGTCACGGACTCCCCAAATTGTTTTCATCACGTTCTCGCAGATGTTTTCTTCACATTGCATGGGATCCAAAACATGTCTAATGAGGACGTCTTGCCAGAAATCCCAGCATAGCATTCCAGCGTCAGATTTGCTCACTATTGACAAAGAATCTTAAGCATTCATTGAGAAGATATAGGTCCATATTCATTTTTCTCCCTACATGCAGTGATGGATTTCAGAAATTGCACTATTCACAGTCAACCTTCTTATCAAGCAGGTTACTAGATTCAGTCAACAATTCTGAAAGTAGTTACTGGAATCAGTGAATGCGCTTAGTACCTGCCAATACAGAAGCAGGTACAGAGCTGAGAGCCGCTTCACTCCGGTCCGGTGAATGGGGTCGCCTTCTCCTCCACCTCTTCTTCCCTGTGACTCTTGCAGGAAGGATACTCTCTCTTGTGCATAGCCCATGATGTCGCATCCTGTTAGAATTGGAGGGGGCGGCCGGTACTCCTGTTGACCATCGAATGCTTGCTTGAGCCTACGATAGGGATGCCATCTACTGAGATACCGGCGGTGACCTACATATACATTCTTTCCTAAAGCCTTTGACCGCCGAGTTGCAACATTTGGCCCACACTCCGTACACGCTCTATATCCTTTTGTGACTTGGCCAGATGTTAGTCCATACGCAGGAAAGTCGTGCATGCACCAAAGAAGTAGAGCCCGCAGTTTAAAATGCTGTCTAGGGGGCTCTTCAGATACATCTATTTGTGAGTTACATTCATTCGTGGAGGTTCGTCAAGATGGAGCGCCGTAGAGGTTGAAGTATCATTCATCCGTGGAGGCCTTAGGGTTAGGGCCTTAGGTTTAGGGCCTTAGGGTTAGGGTGAGCCGCCTCTTTGGCGGCTCCTTCTTTTGTATTTAAGAGCTGGGCCTCCTTCTCTCTAATCTTGATCCCCTCTTCCATTGTGTTTGTACTTGCTTTGTACTCAAGTATAGTGTGGTGTATTTTGCTCATTTCCATGGAATGCCTCTCGGTCTTTTCCCCATCAGTCACTCCATTCTTGTCTAAATTAGCTGAGATTTTTAGGGTGAGTAGCTTGTGAGTAGAGCTTTCCATCGGTATATGGTATGTCCAATTCCGAGTTGTAGGGAGTGAGATACACACCCCAAAGTTAAGGGTGTTGCAAGGTTTCCACCGCCGGCAGTAGAAAAAAGAGCCCCAGTTCTTTCGCAATCAGTCCTAGGTCTTGAATTGTATGCTGTTGAGATTATGAGGGTAGATGCACAATGAAGTTGGCTTTCCTAAAAGACAAGGCATGCCCAATTCCGAGCTAGGATGAAGAAATGGCAACCCAAAAACCGGAAGGGGCTCAAAGGGAGTCCGGCGGGAGGTTTTCTTCTTCTTTTCTTCCTTGTTCCCTATCTTCTTCTTGTCTTCTCTTCTCTCTTCTTCTTCTCTTCATGTGATCTTGTTCCCTTGATCTCCTTGTGATCAAAGGCCACCTCCATGGTGGTTTTTGAGCTCACAGTGCCATGAGCCACTTCCTGGAATGTTGTGCCTTAGTTCTTTAGAAATTCATTATGCCAAGTTCGTGACTGTTTGTAGTCATTCATATGGAACGAGTGACTAGGCTTGACTAGATTCAGTCATGAAGTAAGAATACGTGACTGATATTAGTAATGACGTTAGAATATATGACTTCTCACAGTCATAGAATTTGAATAAGTGCCATGAGCCTTGGAGAAGTACATCTTTGTATCAAAGCAGCAATTTCGTCCCAACTGATCCTTGTTTTGTGTTTTTATTATTATTATAGGTTGTACAAGAAGGTGAGGACCCGGAGTTCAAGAAGGGTGACGCTGTGAGACTCAAGGGACTTGAAGAAGGGGAGGAGGATAAAGTTGTGGCACTCGGGAAAGTGCAGAATGTAGCTCGGGCTTCTCTACACGGGAAAACCATAATTGCAGGAACTGTGTCTGTAGAAGTGCAGAAAAGCCTAGATGACGACTACAGTTTGTTTGCACCCATAGATCTAGATGATCCACCCGTGACCTTGGTAGGAGAAGCAGTAGGGCATTTTGTACTGTGGCCCACAGAGTTCATGGACATTGATCTGTCCTTCTCCCAAGCAGTTTAGACTGATCGAGTTCCAGTTGCAGTGCATCCTGTTTCAGCACTGAATTTTCTCTTTCAATGAAATGTGTGAAAATCATTTGCATGACCTGACGTAGTGCTCACAACCGCACGGTTGACTTGTAATAGTCAACAGATCTCATTATCACCCTAATGTGAAACTGAAATCTATGACTACGCACCGTAAGAATGGCAGATTCGACTGCATGGCATACGTTTGCATTAGACTACGGACAGTCAAGTCCTAGTCAGATTGCTTCCGATTTAATATTGAAATTTGACTCCCAGTAGTGAAAGAAACGAGTATACAAGGACTCCATGCAGTCATCAAATGATATGGGTGACTATGTGTAGTGAAGCATATTTGACTTTACAGCGTCGTATTATCTCACGTGTGTGTATGATGCAATACAGTCACAACCACATCACTATACGTAGTGATCAAACCATTGCTATATTCTCTAATACCTCACTATAATTAGTCATGTCCATCTCATGATTTCAGCATTGGAGACTATGTATAGTCACTTTGATGTGGCTCTACAGAGTCGTATTATCCCAAGTCTATGTGTGACTTAATGCAGTCACCACCATAGTACTATGCGTAGTGATAAAACTGTTGATGCAGTCACTAATATCTCACTACAATTAGTCATAGCATTCAGAAGCTATTTCAGTATTCGTGACTATGGGTAGTCCAATAGATGTGACTCCAAAGAGTCCTATTCTCCCAACTCAATGTATGACGCATTTCAGTCATCATCTCACTACTATGCGTAGTGATAAATGTATGACTACGTGTAGTCATAATTTGTATATAGATGACTACGTGTAGTCATAAATGTATGACTGTATAGAGTCATATGGTCCCAAGTCCCACTGCAGGTCCCGTTTTGAGGTCCCAAAACACTGTGGGAACGCAGCATTGGGAACAAGAAGTGTCTGATATGACCCCCAGTCACATTGTCCGAAGCGACTAAGTCGAAATGACTACAAACAGTGCTAGTCACATTTTGGTTTATGCCCTATTGTAGTCATAAAACCTAGTCACATTGTGCTGGTTTTCTTGTAGTGGCACTTCCGCCCATGGCACTCCTGCACGGTCTATTATTCCAGGTCTGTAATCTTCAACACTTTGTTTTCTTACGCTATATGTCTTAGTGTTTTGCCCTGTCCCAGGTACAAAATGGCAAAGTCAGCAAAATGAATTCTTGTTCATTGCGTTCTTTAACCCCGTCGCTCTACATGTTTTGCCTTGGAGTGTGTCCGTACCTTGCTCAATGAGCATATTCTGAACCTTTTCCATGATCTCGGGGAGATTCTCGTAGCATTTTAAGCGGTTCAAAATCTTCGACGCGTTATTCTTCAGAACAACGTCTTTCCCTACCTGCTCTTGTCGATTATCATTTATTCGCAAGTTGTACTGTGTTTCGAAAGTTTGGTGGGTCGTCGAATCCACCTGTGGATTTCACGTTATACTATTATACACTATGCAACAAACAAAACAAAATGCAAGTATTGTGAAACCTTTCATATATATAATCGCACAGTTTGGAGGTGTCCAACTATGTTCTGAAAGCAAATGATAAACTGTAGACACATATCGTACCTCTTGCATAGGCTCTTCAACATAATCTAGAAACTGAATGTGCTGGCCAGTTGACTTTTGAACATTGACGTAGTCCGATGCGGACGTAGTTGTCCCTTCCAGGTGGGCTGGATCTGCTGTCGTCTACCTTGTGTAGCCGTGGTAGTTGTTCTAGCCTACACATCGGTGATATTCCTACCTTAAATAGTTTTTTATTCCACAACAATAATATGAATTGAAATACTAAAGATATATAATGATCACATCTTGAAAATTGCACGAAAACATACACAACAAAAATAACTCAAATAATAGGAAATATTAAATGATACGCATTTCCTTTCTCTCAACCTCCATGGTCCTTTGCAACTGACACGTGGGGAGTCGACCACTTTGTGTTCCATTGATGCTGTTTGCCCTCCTCTGAACGTCACAACTTGAGTTCATTTCTCTCACTCTTTGGGATTTACTCCTTCCCGCAGGGCTATACCACCAAGCCAAGAACGCTGAGTGCTTCTTCGAAGAGTAGTTAGGATGCATCTGCCCAGTTTTGTCATAAGGTTTTTGGAATATTGACCGTGACTTCTCCAACTTTTTCCTCACATAATTTGGGAACCACCCGGGATTCAATGGAGGATCAAACTCAAAACATTTTCTTACTGCGTTTTCCACCACAACGAACTTCCAATCATCATCTTCATAATGAATTTGGGCAATGTCTACGTACAACTCCATTAAACTCTTTACCATAGATGTCACTCGCAGCTTGTTGGTTAGTATATTTCCTGCAGCGTCTATTTTACGTATCCGCGATCAATGTATGTTTCGAAGAAAGCGGCCCGTACTGGCCCCTCAAGCACGCATCTTCATAGTTTTGTAGTGCGGGTATACAAGTTCTAGCGCAGTTGTATTGTTTGTGATTGCACTCTCTCTCCTTAGAACTCTTGTAGCTAGTATAAAATTAAATATACTATGCAAACTGAATCTCCTACAACTTTTCGAACCCGTGTTGCATGTGATCAAAGTTTACACCTGAATGTGCATTTATCCCTGCACTTAAACAATGCCAAAGTACATGTATGTCGTAGGCCTTACTAGTAAAGTATAGAAAATTAAAAATTGAAATAACATGAGAATTTGCTGCACCCCAAGATTGCCCGTCCACATGACGTCCCGCTCGTCCATATGACGTCCCTCTTGTCCACATGACGGCCCGGTCGTTGACATGACTTCCGGCCCGTCCAACCCTAAACCTCCGTTGTAAAATGAAATAATCAATTGGGGTGCTGAAATCAAATATATAATTATTCCTAATATCTGAATTGTACACAATCAAGCATTGGATTTACACTCAAAACAATTGTTATTCAAATGAAATATACAATCACCCCGCTTCATACACAATCTTCTCAATCATACCTAAATCACTAGAATTCGTAGGCCGTATAACCCTAAGACTCGGATTTATGTCCGTCCAACCAGACGGGCAGGCTGTCCAGTTAGTGATTAGACCGTCCAGTCAGACGGGCAGGCCGTCTAGCTAGTTGGATGTTTAGGCCGTCTAGTTGAATGTGTAGGCCGTCCAGACGACGGGCTGGTCGTCCAGTTCGACAGATAGGGCGCCCAGTTGAACGGGTAGGGCGTCCAATTGGACATGTAGGCCGTCCACACGACGGGCTGGTTGTCTAGTTGGACGAGTAGGGCGTCCAGTTGGACGTAGAGGGCGTCCACACGACGGACTGGTTGTCCACTAAGAGGGGTAGGCCTACCGATCGACGAGTAGGCCGTCCAATCAACGAGTCGTCCAATGGACACGCCACATTTGATGACCGTCCAGTGATAATTGACGGCTGTAAGTACTGGGTGATGGCGGGCGCCTCCGCATGATTACGATTATGCGAGTCTGTCAACGTCCAACCGGAGGTGGGGACCCTGGATCTCATTTCTGGACGGCTAAATTATCGGCCATTGTGATTGTGATGAACACCATAATTCGCACGAGTGGCCATAAATTTCCGACAGCTGGGCCGTGCAGTCGTCGGGCAGGCCGTTTAATCGACAGGTAGCCGTCCAGCTAGACGGGTGGGCCGTCTAATTGACATCTAGCCCTTCACGTGGGCGCGCAAGTTATCTATGGTGGGCAAGGCAGACTATCTGTGGCGGGCAGACCGTCCTGTCAGACGGGTGGGCCGTTCAGCTCGACGGAAAGGCCGTCTGGTTGGACGGATGGACCGTCCTATTGGACGGGTGGGGAGTCCAATGGGACGGGAAGGCTGTCAAACCTATTCGAGCCTATACTGAGCCTATACTGGTATCCGAGCCTGTGGACGGCCTGCCCGACTCTACGCCGCCGTCTAGCGGGACGCCATCAACCGTCGATTAAACATCTGGACGGCTAGGTCGATGGCTCTAGTGAGCACGCCATTGATCTAGCTTATGATGAATTGACATAAATGACTGTCCCTAATTGGTTTGATGGGCATGCGAGTTTAAGATGATGAGGGGCTCATTTTGGATCCATGCTTTCTCCTTTGAGCTGTGAGGTCGTGGTTTGCACAAAGTCTTGCTTCATAACTCGGGAGGAGGCAAACTGGAGGTCTTGTTATTTTTGGCATAGATACGGGCATTTCGATACTGAGTCACATTGTCCTCCTTTGAGTTGTGAAGACCTGGTTTGCACAAAGCCTTGCTTCATAACTTGGGAGGAAGCAAACATGGGTGCATGTGGTATTGTCATATGATCTGATCTCATATACGACCCACATACAGATTACCGCAGATTGGGAAATTTAATCAACAACAGTAGAACATGGCAGACGCTAAGGACATGGCCAACGTTGAAGATATGGTACATACTAGGGACATGGGACTCTTGATTTGGGACGTGAGGTTCTAAACCCACCGAAAAAGAAGCGAGGAAACCAAACGGAGATAGACTAGGATGTCTTTCACGCTCGTCACATTTTGGCGTCTGAAGGCTGGGAAGACGAGTCTGAACCATGGAATTGGAAAACCGCAAAAAAGTATGTGGGTTGGTCTCATATATGCCGTCATTGGGAAGGCATATATGAGACCGGGCGTACACCATTTTAAGAGGCGGATATGCAAGCTTTTTGGAATGTCGGCATGGAGCGTACAAGAAGCGATTGACTGAAGTGGCGCTGGCTTTGTGGGGACAATCTTCCTGAAAGAAGGATGGGACTCTCGCGATGTGTCAAATGGCGTATGCAGAGACATCTTTGGGAAAGGACGGGGACTGGAATACATATCCAAATCGGCCGAGGAAGGATCAATATCCTACCAGACATCGCCACATTCTTCGTAATCCAAATGTGCCGTTGGAGGTTCTGGCAGAGGACGCGATGGGAGTAGCAGCGGAAAATCCGGACATGCAGATGATGGAGGTGGAGGTCACAGGAGCAACAACAATGGAGCAAAACTACCATGGGCTCAATGCAACAAACATGGTACAAGACGACGTAAGGATGGAGGATCATATGGAAGGTGAGCCAACACAACTAGATCCATTGTTGGTCAACCAAGCTCCACGTGGTCAAAAGGAGGGGCCCCAACAAATGGCTGTCCATGCAGAAGTTACTCCTCCAAGCGGATGAGTTTTGTTCCAAAATACAACCGGTGAACGAATCGGAGCCTCAGCAGAACTTCGAAGATTACAAAGCCGTGTGAATATTTTACAAGCGGAGAAGGAAGAGCTGGCTAGAAAACACGCAAATGATCTTGCTGGAGCCAATGAGCAGAGACAAGCTCTCGAGAACGAGAATGCAAAACTTAGGTCCCAAATTGCTAAAGTCGTGTCGCAGCAACGTCGCCTAAGTATTGAAGTCTCACCATCAAACCTTCCACCAGATGACGTAATTGAGAGAGCAACATGTGGCTTGTTGGAAGAAAGGGTGGCCACACCAGCGAATACAACATTCACGATCAGACCACGGCAATTAACTTTTGGAGGCCCTCCCGTCGCAAGTGCGAGCACTAGTGCAACATATGCATCGAATGAGGGAGACGTTGACCGGGCTGCATACCTTGCCATGCAATCACGAGCGGAGGTGGCCGAGAGGGAGCAAGATCAATATTGTAGCAAGGAAGAGAAGTTGAAGAGCTCATTGCAAGCCGCAGTCGCGAAAGATGTAATGCGTCAACGTACGGAAAAGGATATTAGACTCGAGCTGGCCTCGCAAACCAGTGATCTTGGGATGTACAAGGAACGTGCGATCAAAACAGAGGGTGAATTGCAAACGTCGAGGACCCTAAACCGACTACTCAAGGGTAATCGAGAGGAAATGATCCGCGACATGTGCCACATGAAACTGGGTCTCACCGTAGCCATGCATGAGTCGGAACAAATGCAACCTGAGGTGAAGAAGGTTGCGGCGCAATTCAAGGACGGTGCATAGCGGTACTTTGGCATGATATCATGGCTGCTCATTGAAGAGTTGTTCTCCTCCAATATGCCAGAAAATGCCCGCGACTCAAGCATTGATTGGAACAACGCTCCACAGTACGGGTTCCAATTCGAAACCGCGCAATATCGCTACAGAGAGAATGACGCAAACGGAAACCTGATCAGTCCCAGACCGTTGGTATGGCCTATGGTCCCAAATTATGTGACAGAGGGAACCGTCTGCATAATGTGCAATTACCCGTTTGGCCCGGAAGGTGCATATAGTTTCGGTACGTGTCCTCGTTTGTACCACCCCCAATGTCTAATTCCGTACATGGTGACTAGGAAAAGATGTGCGGAGTGCAAAGCCCCGTTTCACCCTTGTTTGTACAAAATGTTTGGGCTTGAAAACCACATGCCACTACATTACGAATACGACGAGGATAATTTACCAGGCAAAAAAACTGAATGGGGGAAGACATGGTGTGGATGTGGAAGTGGTTCCACGACGAAAGACATTTTCCGGTACAAACAGTGGACGAGTTGGGAAGGGAGACCGTCAACCACATGACAGACATAGCTAAAACGATCTATACCGATTATGAAGCTGAAAAGCGCCATTTTTTTGCCCAACTTGCTGGTGGACATTGGGATGTCGAGGAGGACAAATTTTGGCGTGGTCCACACCCGGACAACCTAGTATATAACTCCAACGGAGAACCTGCTGGAATTCCAGCCCAAATGGAACCTGAAGCGCAAACTGAGTATATTACAGATCAAACATTCCATCAGGCAGGAATTTTGAAGGCGATTTTCAATCACTAGCACGGACAATATGAAGAAGATGCAGTGGCCGTATTGAGGACTTTACAAAATAAAGCTGGGCTAAATGCTTTTTTGCAAGCAAGTATTGCTAGAGGCATTCTCGAACCGGAGTCTGTTGAAAATTCAGCATCAGCGTCAACATCAGGAGAACAACTCGAAGCAGCACCAGGACAACCGGGGCCACAACCTGGTCCCAACTAGAGCTACAACCGTAAAACTAGTTAGAATGATGTAAAGCTGTATAGGTGATTAGGGGCTTTGCTGAGTTTGCTCCATTAATAGTTCTAAACTTATAGATCGCGATCAGTACTAGGACATGGGCAACTACATCAGAAGTGTAAATTTCCCATGAAGTTCAAATTTTCCAAGATTGTAAATTTCTTCTTTTTTTATGTAAATTGCCTAATTTCCCACGTACACCTAAACCACTTTTTACTCACGTGTGATTCTGTCCTGGATGTATATAATGTTTACTTGAAATGTATATATTCCTTTGAGATGTAAAATTGGGAATAGTGAAATCTATGTATTGACAGTCTAAACCCTTGACCCTAAAATCTCAATATGTGTACATATATACATATATCAATGTATTTGCGTGTGTTATGCGATTATCCCTAACCCTGAACCACGCACGCAGTACGTCCACGTAGTCTGTCCAGTGCGAACTTCCATCTGGACCAGTCGGGTGGGACCGTCCACCTTCCTTGTCCATCGGGGCCGTCCAGCTGGACCGGTCAGGTGGGACCGTCAACCTTCCCCGTCGATGGGGCCGTCCAACTTAACACGACGGTCAGTAAAAACCTCATGGTCCGTCTAGCTGGACCGTCCAGGCGCGTCTAGATGGCTCGATCGTCCACAGGCCGTCCAAGGGATCCGTCAAGCCCTAAACTCTAAACCCTATACCCTTAACCCTGAAACCCTGGACCGTGGGCCGTTGACGGGCGGAAAACCCTAAAACCCTAAACCCTAGAAGCCGTCAGCCGGCCAAACCCTAAACTGTCCACGAGACCGTCCAAGCCAGACGTCGAGTTGGACCGTCCAACGGGGCTGTTTATCCAGTTGATGGCCGTTCATCTACTCTTTCCAGCACAATAAGTTTTTTACCCTCTGACACAATTACTGGTCCGGAATATTCGATCCGAACGGACGCTGGGCATGGATCCTAACGTTATGACGCTAACGCATTAGTCGCGACGTGACGTGACGCGAACAACCATGGTTACTGCTAGGATCTGGATTGGCGGCAAGTGTTCGAACGGGGTAGGGAATCTGGATTGGGAACCGGGAAAAGATCGACGGGTCTCTGCTAGACCCGGCCGCATTCCGCGCCTTGAAATGGGCGGCTTTCAATTGGGCGGCCCACTGTTCAATCTAGCGCAGCGTTTCGAGCCCACCTTGACACCAAATTTTTGTGTTTTCAGACTTCGTGAGGGTTGGAGAAGAGCGACCAAGCCGCCAACGAGTTTTTCGGTAGCTTAGGCGGAGCACGCGCAATCGGAAGAGGGAGAATTCGGAGCCGGTAGCTATGGGGAGGAAGCCGGAAGGGGAATGGAGGCTTGGACACATAATTCCGGAGAAGCAAATGCTCCCGGTCGTCCTGAAGAAACCGGAGCATAAGGAGCAGCTGCGGGCGGATTTGTGGAAGATAGGATGCGGGGAATTCTTAAATGTTCCCTGGGACATCCTCGACGAGAGCGTGCTGCAGGAGTTAGCTGAAGGGGAGGTGGTAGCAGAGTTATGGGATCAGAAACTCCAGGGATGGCCAAAGAATTGGAAGGCGACGCACTGGCGCGCCACTTATAAATTCCCGGATAGCCCTCTGGGCTACGATAAGGAGAAGTAGGACTCCGGGTGGGTCAAGAAGCGGTTTTTGGAGCCGGATTCCGAGAAGGATGGGTTCCGGGTGGAGGAATGCAGGGTCGACCAGGAGAGGCGCCTGTTGTAGTTTTTGGTACCAATTTTGAGTCTAGACAAGCCCACCACGTGAACCAGCAAACTGATGAAGGCCATTTATGAGGCCTACATGAATTAACCGGGTGACCGGGTGGGGTCTCATCCTAGACGATGTGGTGAACCAGGAGCTGCTGAAAATTGGAGGGCAAAAAGGGTGTCCTCTGACCCCTTCTGTCACTTGTACGCCAAGCACGGACTCCTCACTCCTAGGAAGAAAGTATTGTGGGAGGGCCGCCAGAAGCTCGTGGACCGGGAGCCGCCAACAAACCGAGAGGAAGATCCAAAAGGAGAAGAGGAACCGGAAGTGCAGGATGACTTGGAAGAGCAAGACGAGTCGGAGGAGCAGGAGGCAGCTGAACCAGATGAGGAGGAAGACCAACAAGAGCCTGCTGAGTCCAGAGGCGAGGAAGAAGGACCGGACCAGGGTGCACCGGATGAGGTTACGACATCTAGAGCGTGCACCAGAGGGCAGAAGAGGAGGCTTTTGAAGATTCCGGACAAAGAAGAGGACGACAAGGAGGAGGATATAGTCCACGTTTGGTCGACCTGGCCGTCGAAGAGAAGGAAGACAACATCGGTTAATGGCCGAGGTTCTCGGGATTAAAGGAGAACCCTGATTTTGGAATCAAGCGGCCTTAAGAAGAACATCAAGGTGAAGGCCAAGAGGAGGAGAGGCTTGAAATTGAGGGGGGAGAAATCGGCGGGGGAGAAACCCGAGGAGCGGGAGGAGACCCAAACTGACGAGTGGACCCACCGCAGTACAGAACCGGGAGCTAACACCCCACTACTGGACGAACCGGAGAACTTCTTTCGACTGGTCAAGGAGGCGATCACGAAGGTAGAAAAGAAGTGCGGAGCCATCTACACTTTGATGAGAGGAGTCGGGACACTCCTCAAGAGTAGGCATGTAGAGAAGTACCCGGACCCCATCCAAAAGATGCTGAACGAGAATGAGAAGCTTTGGAAGGACACCACTAAGATGGCCCTACTAGTACCGGACCAAAAGAAGGAGATCGGGGACTAGAAGGAGACGATCCAAGCCTCGGGGAAGCAAGACCGGACCGCTCTCCAGCACCTTTAACATTTGTTTCAACGGGATGGAGTAGTAAGCCCCAAGCATCCGGATCCGGGAAATCCTCAGATCCTAAAAACCCGCAGTCTGGAAATCAAGGGAACTCATCCAAAAGTTCCAATCCTTATCCTCCTGGCTATATCGCCTAGTCTTAACTACCAAAAAAAAACCAATGCACAAAAAGAACTAGACTACCCAACCTAGTAAGCCTACTGCCTAGCCTGATCCGGTTCTAACTGTACTCCGGATCCCCTAATCTACCTGCCCCTCCGGACTGCTGGCGCGACATTCTACGGAACTCGCCTCTTGGTTTGAACCAGAATCCACGGAATCTTTCTCGGATTTCTTCCTCCGGTTCTTCTAGACCCCGTCTTCTTTGTCTTCTTCCTCTTCCTCCTCTTGCTCCGCCTCGTCCCCTTCCGGTTTGCCCTCGTCCGGCTTGCCTTCTTGGTCACCCGTATCCGGTTGACCCTCCACCTCTTGGGCTCCTCCAGGGCCTGATTCTTCTCCTCGGTGGGCCCCGGTCTCCTCCATTTCCACGGCTTGATCTGCCAAGTTCGCCAGGCTCGCCTGAGATTGCTCTCCCCCTAAGATTGGGCCTAAATTCCTCCTATGCGTGCTCATCACCGAACTGGCACCCGGTCTTGACGTCTGCTCTGGAGTAGAGTGACTTGTACCCATCATCCGGTCAAGATCTCCAATTCCGGGCGCCTCCTCAGATACCCGGAAAGGAGCCAACATGTCGCTGCTTACTAGTGGCTCACTCCCCCTTCTCCGGTTGGCCTCTCCTCCTTCCGGTCTGGGCCCGGGTGGAAACCTCGCAAGACTCTCGGCCACCAGCTTCCGGAGCTCTACCAATCCTTTCTCGACTTTTGCGGCCTATCCCTTCGTCAGGTTTGTGAATCGGGCAGCCCCATCCAATCCCACTGTGTTCCCCTTAGCATCGTACATTTAGGCCTTTGTTTGGAATGCTTGTCATTCTTTGGGTCCTCTTGTATTACTATTCCATTGAAATAAACTCTGTTATCGCATTTTCCGGAAAGTTTGTATGTGTCGCGGTCGTTTGTAGATTGGCGCAGTGATCAAGTGTCCCTTGGTAATCGGATGGCAAGTCGGGTTCTCAAGTCATTCGGTTTAGAGTTTGAATACGGGTTTGAGTGATTGAATGACTGTTAGAAAGAGTGATTTCTGTACCCTTCTTGCATTAAGTAATCCGGGTTAGTGGCTGGGCAGTTAGGAAGTTGTACTTCGGGTTACATAGAACTCCTAGACGGGTAGTCCGGTTGAGATGCCAGCACTTGGGTTGTCCACGCGAAGAGGGAATATGGGGTCACCGGAGTAAGACATGCCGTTAGATCCCAGAGTTAGTTTCGGACTCCCCGGATAGTGTCTATTCCGGTTAGTAAGTTGTTGTAGTAATTGGGAGGAAAGGCGGAAACCGGGTTGTGCTGGTGAGACCGGCTGCCGGATGAACAAAACTAGCAGTTGAAGAGCAATACGGTAAGTACCCGGAAGAAGGAGTTGTTGTGAGTTTGACTGGAAAAGAGTGAAGTTCCCGTCACTTAAATCGGTAGGGAGGGGTGTGTTTTACAATCCAGCACTACTTATGCAAAGAGAGAACCCTCTGAGGGAGAACAAAGGCCAAACTAAACCAGATTTAGTTACAAAGGTGGACTGGGGAGAGGTGGTTGGAAAGATTCTTCCCCGGAAGGAAACCAGAACAGAAATGAGACTTGGTCAGTCTTTGAGAAGGGAAAGACCCGGTTTAGTAGGAAGGAGGAAGTTAGGCGCTGGTACTAGGGTATTAGTCGCCACCTTGGATTGATTTCCGGAAGCCTCTCATTTCACAGAATTTGCGCAAAACGATAACCCGGAAATCACCTCTACGAGCACTCTTAAAAACGAAAAAGCGCGTTCTAGGGGAGTATCTGGTATCACGTGCTACGACAACAAGGGTGGCAAGGAATTGAGATCTGTGCTTCTACTTTGATACATCATTTGTTGCAACTATGAAATCGTTGCCTCAAATCCAGCTTGGTAGAGTTGACATGTACTTGACGTAGTTTTCGTCCCCTCGACATGATCCATGTTTAATTTTGATACAGTAGATGTCAAGTCAGCAACTCCTATTGCACGCCCAGTAGATGATAAAAAACTCTTCATGTCCGGATGAATAAGAGCATACTCCTGCATGAATGGTCGACGTTCTCATAGCAGCGCATGCGGATGTAGGTCGAGACATCTGCACAAGAGGCATGGTGTCATGGCGCTAGACGCAAAGTGTTTGATTGCCTTCTTGGACAGGTGCCTTCAAAGCCTGCGCTGTTAGTGGGACATTGGAACGATTTATACTTTTTGTGATACAACAACAATTTTTCCTTAGTTTTTAGTCATATACCATGCAACACTGTTTTCCTGAACAAATCATTGAACAAAAAATGAGGGTATAAAAATGATGTCCATAGGATCTATACAAGTTTGCGCAATTCATTTCAAAAATCATACATTGACGCAATGAATTCACGCGTACACAAAACTAAGCAGAACACAAAAATCTGTTCTTACCACCGACAATGTGTTTTGATGGTGAGAATGCTACGCACGGTGATGCTTGCTGTAATCAAAAAGGAAGCTTTTGTCCTGCCTCAGACCTTTATGAGAATATCTGCGTGTTGTACTCAAACCCTCAATCGTTATTTCTTCCCTGAAATATCATACATTTACACATAGTAACCATGGAGGCAGAACTATGCAGGCAAAACAGACATTTAGATAGTAAAACATAGAAATAAGAAACACGCGTATCCTCGCGCGTACCTGATCTGTGTGCCTCACGTGGAAGCGATACAATAATTCGATGGCGCCAACGTTTTGTACGCTGATGCTCAATGTAAGCAAGGAGGAAGGAGTTCGTGAAGGAATTTTTTTTAGAGTCCTATCGTCTTCCCACCTGTTGTGTCACGTGTTATACTATCACTGCAAACTTTTAGTAGTCCCAAGTATTATGCTTAATATACTGTACCATACAGGTACGCACCTCTGTAGACTTCTGTTGTCTTCCTGTGATTATATGCCCGGGCTAGCTTGTTGCATTGCCCAATTTGAAAGTGCGATAATGCAAAGGTTCCGCAATGTCTCTGTAGGGATATCCACCGGACAAGTTTGACGATGAGTGGGATGCGCACATTGTGCACACTTATGGGCTGATCGCAGCAGCATCCGCAACAAATGAGCAAAATGAACCAAAGCACGACGATAATGGCCTCACCGACTGCGGGACTAGCTCTTTTTAAATGTATGACGATCTTTGCAGAGAACAGCTACCAGGCAAGGATATTGATGCAAATGAACTAGTAGACCCAGCACGTACGACGGAGCCACTGCGTACAAATAGTGTTTCAATTGGTGAAGGGCAACAGTCAGTGCAAGAAGATGAGAACGTCAAGTTCGCACGTTAGGAACACTACAAAGCACCAGTTGAGGATTTTACACGTTGTGAAGTGACTGCAAAGGAGTCAACAAATATTGAAGAAGAGGAATATCTGGACGGCGCTGACAACATTGAAGTAGACTCAGATGATGACGAGATCCCACAATAGAACAATGGACCTCACAACCCTATTTTGGTGGATGAGGCATATCTATGAGATGCTGCACGTACGCCACTCTTTCCCAACTCTAAACTATCAGTACTTAGTGCGGTGATCCTTATACTAAACTATTCAGATTTGGAGAGTTGTCCTAGATGTGGTGCAAGTAGGCGACGACAATGTGGAAAGAGTATGGTCTCCCGCCGTGTCCTCAAATACTTTCTGTTGATGCCTAAGCGTGTAAGGATGTTCCAGAATCCAATGTTAGCTGAGGCAATGAGTTATGCAGCGTTGCACCAGAGTAGAGATAATAAAATGAGGAGCGTTGCAGATTTAGAGACATGGCGATTCATTGACAGTTTGTACCTGTCATTTTCAGAGGACTCCAAAAACATAAAACTTGCATTGGCTACAGTTAGTGTGAACCCTTTTTCGGAGAAGCGCAACATTTACTCGGACATATGGCCTGTAATGCTTTTGAATTACAACGTAGCGCCATGGCTAACATTGAAGAAGTTTTTTGTCATGTTATCAATCATTATTCCAGGAAAAATTCAGGTATCAAGGAGCACTTTGACATGTATATGGAACCACAACTTAAAGAGTTGAGGCAATTGTGGTCTACAAGTGTGTTTATTAGAGATGCATCAGGGCCATATGCTCAATCTTTCTATTACTTGAGAGCCATACTTACGTTTACCATCCACGATTACCCTGCATATGGGATTGTGTCAGGGCTTGGCACGAAGGGTTACAAAGGGTGTGTGTGCTGTAGCCCGAACAACATTTGTAGAAGATCTAAGTTTCTTGGGGAAAATGTATGGAATCACCAGCATAGGATTTACTTACCTCCTGTGCATTACTTGTTCAGGGGGGAGTCGGAACATAGGGTTGCCCCATGCCGCATGACAGGTGCAAAAACAAGACAATGTGGCCAGGAGACAGAGCAGTGGTTGCGGGACGGTGGAGTTCAAGGCGTAGAGCGATTGTCAACATTGTTCATGCTTCCGTACTGATAGGTAAGTACGACAATTTCTAGCATCATGATTCCATTGTTTGCAGTTGGATACATCAATTTTGTCAATGTAAACGTGACCAATACATGATGTCAGAACGTGTTGTATTTTATTCCTCAGAAATTTGACTAGCACCAATAGACAACAGGGTGCATTCACAATAAAACGAGCCAATCCCGCCCAGTTATAAGGACTTTTGATGAGTGCTTAGAAGAATGATATCTTCAATTTATGTAGATATAAGAAAAACTTAAGGACATTTTGCAACATATTTTGAACATTTTAGCACATTTTAGTCGTTATTAACAACTGGTTACGACCATATTCTAGTCGTTTTGGAGTACCAATACTTCCCAAACATCGTCAAACTTTAATATATTGTATAATGACATATATAATACGTAGTTACTATTTTATATTGCATTATGAATTCATATGATAAGATTATTGCTTAACAATCCATTAAATTAATCACTGGATACAGTTTCCTTGGGTCGTGTTACTGTGAATGTACCCAACAAAACACAGTCATTGTTCAGTATACGTTGTCATGGATTGCTTACAACAAATAATGATGCTTAAACTGTAGATGCCGTCTTATGCATCCCTCCAACTTGGAATGGTGAGGTCTCCAAATGTGTCGATATAGACGAGAACTACGATCTGCCGATTTTTGTAAGTACGTAGTATTGCCTTCCATGGATTACAATAATTACGTTCTTTGCTTATATTATATGTAGTCTCCAATGAACTGCTATTTGAGTGTAACGGCAATCGAGTTTTTTTCCCTGTTAAGCATATGTGTGTTTTCCCGTATGATTCTTCCAGGTGTTGACATCTAATCGTCTTGGCGTCCTACTAATGCAAAACCATGCCATGTTGCATAGAGCCTCCGCTGCTGTGTCTATTGGATTCATATTTGGATAATAGAAGACTTTGTAGTAAACTGTTATGTTTACCATATTCTTTTTACTCTACCACCTTCTTAAAGTATGAATCATCATTTCCCCAATGTACTAGGATTCTCTGTACTTGTTATTAATTTCAAATATTTGAAATTGGTTTTATGTTTAATTTGTGATGTCTAAATTGTTGTACAAGAGCTGCCAGTACGACACACCTTAGACCCTATGAATTGCAAAAAAAATGTTAGTCAGAGCATGCTAGGATTTAACTTGGGCAAAAAAGACACGGTGGCCATACGTAGGGATACGAAGGAGATTGGTGAACACTCGCGGCAGCAGCATACTCCGGAGCTTCACCTTTGACCAATCGGACAAACAGGTGGATACTTTAAGCCGCACGCTCCGTACGTATTGACGACGCACGATTGCGGAAAATTTATCAACCTCATCTCTTCTATCAAGACTTCGATAGGATACGCAGGACAATTGGGCAAGCACATCGGCTAGACGAGACTGAGTGGCCTCAAAAGCCATGACTACCACGTGCTTCAACACAACAAATCATTCCTGCGTCTATCCGACGGTCTCTTCATCCAGGTGCAAGGGACGTAGTCATTTGAACTGGTAATGTGTTCAAAAGAATTTGTGCAAAAGTAATCAACATAGGGGAGCTTGATGATTTGATGATACA
This sequence comes from Pohlia nutans, assembly GCA_022496805.1. Taxonomy (NCBI): domain Eukaryota; kingdom Viridiplantae; phylum Streptophyta; class Bryopsida; order Bryales; family Mniaceae; genus Pohlia; species Pohlia nutans. The sequence goes on along the minus strand of CM040106.1, from coordinate 973,709 downwards.
CACGGCTGAGACAATAAGTTTGATGGAGATTTGGTTTCTACCCGGAATTTTTGATACAATGCCCCATTTGATGGTACACCTTGTTCAAGAGTTGCGTTTGTGTGGTCCCATTCATAGCAGGTAGTCTTACGGTGTTGAGAGGTACTTGTACATTTTGAAAAAATTAGTTCGAAATAGGTACCGATCAAAGGCTTGCATGGCAACCGGGTAGTTAGCAGAAGAAGCGCTCACTTTTGTTACCAATTACACTTCTTTGTCTCCCTATATTAAACGGCAGATTTGGGACATCGAAGAAGATGAAAAGGTTTATGGAGAAAGTTTGAAGGGAGCTACATGGAAAGTGAAGCTTAAGGATCGTGAGAGAACAAACATCCACAAGTACGTCATTTGGAACTCTGTCCCTACACAAGAACTGTGAAGGTTAGAGCCTTTGGCTGAGGCAAACACATTCCTTTGCACTTTCTATTTTTATTTACACTGTCAATTTTCCACTACGATGGACTAGGTTGAGAGTTTCAACATTCTTTGTTTGACAGACGTTGCTTAGCTTTTACATATTCTCAACCGGTCTAGTTGTTTTTTCTCATCTTCTCTTTAATGACTAACGTGGTTGAAACTAACACTTCCATATTTTTTATGCCAGTGAGTACAAAGCCATTCAAAGGGAGGAAGCTGGAAGGCGTAGGTCTAGAAATATATTCCATTGCCAAAGTTTGTGGAATGGCTCCGTGATCGGGTACAGTCTTCTATAATAGCTAGAGAAGAAGTGGACCTCGACCTTGCACTGATGTCTAACATTCCAACACAAAATGCAGAGGATTATTCGTCAATGTGGGCATACAAAAACCAATATCGCTGCCTACTAGAGAATGAAACCATCACTAACAAAACATTTGATTCTGGGGTTTTTGTTATGTCTTTCCAAGGTTGCCGAGCTTCTCCAAAGGACACAAACATTGTTCATGCAAAGCTTTTCCTACGTCGGCATTGTAAAAAAGATAATCGTAGTGACATACTCAACAATGACTAGAACTGTTATGAAACGTTCATGGATTTGCCCGAACCTTGCAGGAATTCCCAGTATTTGCCAAGATGAGTATGGTCTCTGGCTTGCAAAATACGAATCGAGGCAAGATCCACTTGGAGAGAACCTTTATGTCTTTCTGTACTCTATTTCACAGGTCTGATCACTGCCATATTATTTGTTGTCAATCATGATGATGCTTGGTTTTCTTTCTGTAGTAGAGATATAGACGTAGTTGATTTCATAAAAGCAGAGAATTTTTGTTGTGTATGTCAAATAACTTATGTCCTACGTTATTTTTAATACTAGGTTTTCTTCGTAGACGACCCTCATGATCAGGAGTGGAAAGTTGTAGAAGACAAGGCCCCGAGGTCATGATGTCATTTCCAAGAAGATGATGACATACACCGCCCAGATGCAGCGGAACACATCTTCGATGCACCTGGACTACATAACCCCTTGACAAGCGGATTGAGACAACAAGGCGAATCCTCCGAGGGAATAGAGCCATCCTTCCATGCTGCAGAAGTAGCTCCAGACAACATGAGCGAGTTGTCAGGACACAATGTATTAGAGATTGAGATGAATACAACGATTCAGAACAGGGAGGATGAGATTGACCTGCTGGCGTGGCTCGACAAGGACTACGTGGACGAAGACGATAACTTGCCTTAAACCAAAGGAAATGTGAATGAGTAGAATCAGGTAAAAGACTATGAAACATGAATGAACGTTTTGTTGTCTGGACATCGGGACATATCGTAGATGCTGAAAAAGGGACAATACATTTAATACATTTGCAAAGTGACATGTAACTTTCACAGTCATGTAGTGTCCCATGTTTGTCGGAGGTAGTTATTTCCAATTTCAGACATCAGTATGTAAAAGAGGTCGATGTCTTTGTCTGAAAGGAAATGATTGTTATGATTGGATCAATGCATCGAATTCAACACATCATTTAGGGCTAAACATGAATATGTTAAAATATATATTAATAATCTAGAAGAAAAAGAATATTTTGCGGATGAAACCTTTGCAGTATACTGCGATGGAACTAATAGTATAATGGTCACAACTGCTGTTCTTGTCATGCCCTTCCTCGTATTCCGTTTTCACATACGTTACTTCATTTTATCAGAACGGCACCAAATGTCAAATTGCGGTTGGTTTATGCTGACGTGTACCTCTGAAGCTCTAATGTGGAAATTAGATATTGACACAATATTGTCCAAATCTTATTCTCACATACCGTATTGATCTGCTGCATTTAGTATTGATAGGTGTGTGTGAACAAGATTTCACAGATTAGTCGTGCATGAAGAACATCTGTCAGTCGAAGTATGGTAAACTGAACTTCTAACCCCCAATGCTTCTAGAAGGCTGTCTTGTTCATAAAAAATGCATATTCCCTAGTTTTTGACATTATATACAGTAGTTCATAAGATTGAATAATGTTATTGAATTATGTAACAAAGTCTAGTACACACGAAAAAGAGTTGATGTTCCTTGGATTGCTCATTGTTCACTGTTATAGAGCGGATTAATCCATGGCAAACCCTGAGAACCGTGATATTATAGCAAATGGGGTAAAGGAAATTATTCAATACCTCAAACAATATACAAAGCAGGGACTCAGAGAGAGAGCAGAACGATGCGCGCTTATTTCCACTGAAACATCTCCAAAGCTAGACCCTGACCCAAGTAAAGAAGAAGAATTGCGTCGACAGCGAGAATGCATTGCATTTAGTAAGCCAGCGTGGATGATGGATGACGGCTATACTACACCCCAGTGGTAACAAAAGAGGATGATGAAGCAAAAAGAGAGAGAAGAGGCTAGTGTAACCAAATCCAACATCAAAAAACCTGTTGTGGATACAGTGCTTGCAGGAACCAATACAGATCATGTTACATGAAAAAATAAGCGAGCAAAAGTGGCGAAACAGGTAGAAGCTCCAGAGTCTGGTGGACGTTGCGTCACAAAAGAGACAGAGGAATGTAAGGACTGAGTGATTCTTCTCCAAAGAAAGTTACAGGAGGTACTTGCCCAAAGTTTTCACTAACAGAACTTTTTGGAAAGTATTTGAGGCAGTCAAAGGAAGGGTACAGGAAGTAATGTTTGACTATGAAAGCAGCGATCGTCTGTATAAAGTACATACAAGAACTTAATCTCTTTTTCTTCACGTCGCAGTGTACCCAATGAGTGTTTGATTTTTTGAACAAGACATGCATTGTACTGTGAATACTACGAAATGTGACCAGATCTATGGCTACTCTCTTTACAGTCCTTGTCAATAACAATTTCAAGTGTAAAAGCGGTTAGAATGTCTCTTGTATTAGAGACTTTGTTTTTAACTCAACAACGGCGTGATTGCTAGGTGATGCTAACATGTCACGTGCATGTGAAACAAGTGACTTGTTGAATTATATATATATATATATATATATATATATATATATATATATATATATTGGCATGTTTATTACCTGTATAGTGGGTGCAATTGCTAGGGCCAGTTGAGGTTTGAGGCAAGAAATGCTTAGAAATGTTATATTATTCCCACTAGGTACACACCAGTCATTTTACTCATTTCTTTTATTCTTTGATTTGTACCCTTCATTCTATATTTGATAAATTTTGATTGGAAGTTGAAAATGTACCGAGAATTCCATCTAGCGGATTGTTGATGTACGCGCTCCATCATAGAGATTTTTAGAATTGTCAATACCATGTTTGACGTCATTTCTTAATATAAAAATATTAAATTGTTTCCATCAGTGTTTATACATGTTTAACATCTATTCATGGTAAAAATTTTTTTTAATGCTTTTGTCACTCTTCATACACATATGACTGTGGTCATTAATGGCTAACGTTACATACTTCTTTTTAGTGTTTTACCCTTGTTGTAAGCATCTGTTTGAAATAAACGGAACAATTAAACATGTTTAAACAGCTATGCGTGGCAGCATACAGGCATGATTATTGACGATCGTTGTGTGTCATGTCGAAGCCGGTTTCTTTCATAGCAACTATCATTCATCCTACTTAACCAGTCGCGTAGGAGAAAAGGAGGAGCAATAAGTGCTACTCTTCAAATGAGCGTTGTTGTGTTTTAACTTTACATTTGTGATTGAGCCCGCTCCTGAAGTTGTGAATGCGCAGTGACAGTGTTGCCTCTGCTCTCCGCTGTAGTTTCTCAATATTGATGTTGCCATTATCGTGTGACCTTAGAGGTTGAGTTTTGTGGCATGCACGACGTTGTGTGTGAGTGTAAACGAGTGCCATTATTAGTGTTCCCCGTTTTCACGTGTTGTTCGCTTGTGCAAGAGCCGCAAAGTGCAATGGTTGCGCCGTGCTCCTCGCTATTAGAAGTTTTGACGTGCAACCCTAAACCGCTGAGGCAGTCGTTTACAGCTAATGCAAATGTGGAACTTTCGAAGGTTCTGAAACACATTTCCATTGTTGCAGAAACTGTTTAACCTTGTCTTCAGTGCTGATTCAAAGCTAGAATCTTTGTCTCTACAGTTGGTGTTCGGATTACTAACTACAATTCCTCTCATTGTAGAGCGTAGAATCCCCAGCTGAGTAGCTTGGGAACAACATCCTGCAACATCGGCATCTTCAAAGGTGAAGTTTTTGAAATCCCAAAACCCTGAATCCGTTGTAGAATGAGTTTGAACTTGCCCTAGTATGGGAAAGTTTGTAGGTTGATTGTCTGTGCTTCAAAAAAATCAGATAATACGAATTGATTGTAGTTGCTTCAATACAGCAGTTTTTAAGAACGTTAGCCAGTTGTAGTAGATTACAGGGCTGTGTGTGAATAGTCTTCGTTTTTCTTAAATGCCTACTGTATGCATTGCAGAGTTTTATGTTTTTCATGTTCACCATTCTTCTAGCATGTGCACTGTTATGTAGATGGAATGACTATGTTGTTTTTGTCGTTGCCTAGGGGTTGGCGTTCTGGTTTGTCTATAAACTTCTGCCGATTCCAAAGGGTAGGAGTGCTGATCCAGAGCCTTGGATACATTGTATTAGCACCACAGCATCCCCGAAGGTAAGTTTGTGAAATCCCACAACCTTAACAATTTGCTTATGGTACAAAAATTGTACATATGTTTTTGGCTTAAAAATAAGAAACTTACTGTTGAAATGAGTAGCATACAGAGCCGCATACCTTTACCCGACAATATGTACAGAAAACAAAGTATTGCAGTACTCTGCAACTGCTTTTGGGTCTATATGAAATAAAAGACAAACAGTGGTTTAGGGCTTTTTTGTTTGGAATATTAAATCATCACAATTGAATAAAATCACAATAACATCTCTAGTGTGACAGACATAGAAGCCAATCAATGTAAACTGTCAGCTGGTCATTAATGTCTTTTTAGTACAGTTAGGTTGGTTAATGGTAAGACCTTTTTTTAATATTAAAAAAATAAAAAATATATATTTTTTTTTACCTTGGTACTTTTTAAGTACGTAATTTTTTTTTGTATTCTTCTTATTAATCATCAATACAGACGTTGATGCAGAGGAGTCATTGTCAGTGGTAGTAGTGGACACAAAATATTTTGTGGGATATGAGGGTGTCTTGTCAAAGCCGCCTTCCTCCTTTGGCATCACTCATTCATCCTACACAACTTAGATAGCTGATAGCTTCAGGGTGATAGTAGTATTCGTATTTGACATACGTAAGTGTTGATGAGTGTAGTAGGGAATTTTGCTTTAGGATGAGAGTGGTGTTAAGCGACTAGGCACTTGTGATTGCTCCCACTTCTGAACTTTAGAGTGTGGAGTCGGAAAAAAGAGCGCTCTCATTTTCCAAATACAGATCGCCATTTTCTTAGAAGCGCATCAGTGGAGGATTTAGGCGCAGCAGTGGAGGGTATAGGGTTTAGTTTGGTGAGGGTTGAAGAGTAGCAGGTTGATTGAATCAGTGCATGCCATGTGCAAGAGTGTAGTTATAATAAGCGTCGTTTGAGGTTTTGAAGGTCAATACTAAATCGATAAGGGCTCGTTGAAGGTTAACCGTGAGTTGATGAAGGTCTGAGTCTGTGCATTTTGAAAAGATTTAGCCAGAGCTATGAAGTTCCGTTGATTCCCGAGGGTGCAAGTTGTTTTTGATTGATAGCGGTACTTTGTTTTGCGACAGAAGCATCTCCGACGGCAAGGTGTTGAAATCCTAGAACCTAGTAACCGTAATAAACCAGTTGGAACTAAGCGATTGCGGGAATGTGTATGGGTTGTGTTTATGTGCTGCAATAAACTGCCTCTTGAAAATGTTGGCAAGTGTGAGTGCAGTACGAAGTGGACTAGAGCTACTCTCCGTCTTGCAAAAATGCCTTCGGTACGCATTTCTGCAGTATTAAGAGAAAGTCCATTGTTATACTTTAAGGTTGCAATGTTAAATGCATCAATTGACCTTACTTAATTCCACGATGCTCAGGGTCTTAGCGTTCAAAATTCCCTCTGCACATCTGCTGATTACAAAGGGGAGAACTGTGGATTGAGTTACTAAGTTAAGGCGTGCTGCGTCCATAGCGTCGCTGAAGGTAATATTTCGGAATCAGAAAACCCTAACGTTGTGCTTGCCCAAACAACATTCCATTTTTTTCTGCTCTGTTATCAATGTTCTGTACATCGTATTATCTGGTGCACTGTTATGTACATCAATTGACCTTGTTCTATTCCACGATACCTAGGGCTTTGGCGTTCATAGTGTCCTCTGAAGTTGTGCTGATTAGAAAGGAGAGGAGTGTGGATTGAGAGGCTAAGTGAAGGTGTGTTGCAACCACAGCATCTCTGAAGGTAAGATATTGGAATCAAAAAACCCTAACATTGTGCTTATGGCTCGAATGTCATTCTATTCTTTTGTACTCTGAAAACCATAAAACTTACTGTTGGAGTGATTTGATTGAATCTTATACGTCTTATGAACTTGCAATATCATGGTTATTGCTGGATATTATAGAGATATTGTGACTATTGTACTTTGGGTAGTAAATGTTACCATGTCTGTAGAAGGCCTTAGAATGTTCTGAATGTGATAAAGTGCTTTTCAGATCATTGTTAGCGTGTATGATGAAATAATATAGCAGGAGAGTTTTTGGATTGTTTTTGTTTGGAATGGAAAAACAACACATTTGAGAAATACTCAAGTGATGTAGGACTATTTGATGGCTGAAACCCTAGTGTAACATGAAATATAAGTTCTTCAATGTAAATTGTCGGCAAGTAATTATTGTCATTTAGTACAGTATGATCGGTTATTAGTAAGTCCTTTTTAAAAATAATTAAAAATATGAATAAAATGTTATTGGGTTTTTACTTTGTTGCTTTTTCTGTACCTAAAACGTTTTTTTGTATTTTGTTTATTATGCATATGTAATGACGTTGATGTAGAGGTGTTATTGTGAGTGGTGGTTGTACACACAAATTATAGTGTGAGATTGTAGGGTGTCCTGTCAAAGCCGCCTTCTAGCAATGAAATCAATCATTCATCCTACACAATGTAAATGAGTTCGTCATGTTGCAGTGTGGGAGTGGTGTGCAGCATGTGAAGTAAATGTTTTAAGCAAGTAGGCTGTTGTGCTTGCTTCCATTTTTGAACTTGTGAGTGCGCAGTCGCAGATAAGAGCGCTGTGGTTTTGAAGTGTAGATCTCGCCATTCTCGTGTGAGCGCAGTAGTAGAGGGATTAGGCGCAACAGTGGAGTTTTCAGGCGTAACATATTTAGGTTTAGTCGCAGCAGTGGAGGCTTTAGAGGCAGCAGTGGGCGCTGTAGGCGCAACAGTAGAAGGATTTAGGCGCGGGAGTGGAGCTTTTAGGGTTTATTTCTGTGTGTGTAAAATAGTGCCAGTTTGTTTGAATCAGTGCATGCCGTGTGAGAGAAAGTCGTTGTGATAAGCGCCGTTTAAGGTTTTGAAATTTAACCCTACATTATTGAGCGGTTGTTGACGGGTAAGCAAAAATCGTTGAAGCTCTTTATTTGAACACTTATAGAAGGTTGCGCAATAGTTTCAAAATTTCGCTGATTCTAGAGGGTGCGAGGTGTCCCTTGAATGACTACGGGGTTTTTTTTTGCGACACAAGCATATACCACGGTAAGGTGTCGATATCACTGAATGTCGTAGCACGTGGTATCGGATACTCCCCTAGAGCGCACTTTTTCGTATTAAGAATGCTCGTAAAGGTGATTTCCAAGTTATCGTTCCGCATAGACTCTGTGAAGTGGGAAGTTTCCGGAAACGGATCCGGATTGGTGACACCTCTCTTCCTGTCACCAATTAACTCCCTCTTTCCGTACTTAACCGGATCTTTCTGACTGACTAATCCGGCTATGGCTAGATCCGGATTCTGTCCGGGTTGGAAGTTTATCCAACCCTACTCTACCCGGTCTATCCTAACCACTTAACCCGGTTTTACTTAACCTCTGTTTTCCCTCAGAGGGTTCTTCATTTTCATTTTTAAGGATGCTGGATTTAAAGGCACACCCTCCCCTATTGAGTTCAGTGACGGGGGATTCACCACCTCCCGGTTATCCTAACTCAACTCCCCAATCCGGATACTTTCCGTATTGCTCTTCAACTATAGATTTATCCCAAATCCACAGCCAGTCACACAAGCGCAACCCGGTTTCCCCCTTCTCTCCAAAATACTACAACGACTTGTTAACCGGAATGGACAGTATCCGGGGTGTCCGGAAGAGATTGGATTCCTAACGACCTATTTTACTCTAGCTTCCCCGTACCCTGCAATTACAAGATCTACCTGGATGCTGGCATCTCTACCGAACTACCCGTCCAGGAGTTCTGAGAAAAGCGGAGTACCCCCTCCTGTTCACTCAGCCACTAACCCGGATTATCCCCTGCAACCGGGCGCGGAAAACCCCACATTCAAACGATCCTAACTCTCCCAAATCTTCTACCCGGTCTCTTAACTGATTCTACACCAGAACCTGGTTAGTCCATCCGGTTACCAAGGGACTAATTGGACCACTTTTCCAAGCAATAACACAAACAAACACACACACAATCACAACTTTGAGGAAAAAAACATGTGCCTCGACTCATTTACACGGAACAGAGGTACACGAAAAGACCCAAGGAATGAAGAACATTCCTTGATAAGAAGCCACCCCAAACGCCCGGATCCAGGAAATCCTCAGATCCTACAATCTCGGGATCCGGAAATCCGGGGAGCTCTCTCCACGGTTAAGTTTCTATCCTAAACCGCTACTAACATTTAAATCCTAAAAATTCTATTTACAAAAAGTCTTCTAATCTACCTACTGAAAAGCCTACCCTAAGCGGCTGGATCCACTAAATCCGGACCACTAATCCCGGACCCCCGGCGGTCCCGGGCAGCGACTCTTCTGTCCTCCGTTCTTCCATTTGCTGTCCCTCTTGATTCTCTGGGTTCTCCACCTGATTTGAAAAAGCCAGCTCCCATGCTCCCAACGCTCCGCCTGCTCCTCCACGTTCAGTTCGCCCCCTTGCGCACCGCTCGGTTGACCGTCCGGGTTACCTCCTGGCCCACCCTCTGGTCGTTCCTCCCTCCCCCGTTAGGCACCCATGTCTTCCTCCGGATTCAGGAAATCTGCCGGGCTTGCTCCTCCGGGGTTGACCACCTGAATCGGCTCCACTTCTTCCACGGGCCGGGAAGTCTGCTCCTGTGTCAAATTCCCGGTCCTCATCACCTTGTCCAAATCTCTCGGCTGAGGTGCATCTGCAAACAACCGGAAATTCCCCTGCATCTCATCCCCTGATCCTACTCTCTCGCCCCGGTTGTTGGTCTCGACTACATCCGGTTCAGGGACAGAGGGGCCCTCCGCGACCACTTGTTCGGCCAGCGTCCGGAACTCTACCAATGCCTCCTCCACCTTGGCCGCGTAATCCCATACAATGTTCTTCACCCGGGCTGCCCCTTCCATCCCCGGTTGGGTGATCTTCGAGTCGTACAGCCGGGCCTTGGTCTGCACCTTCCTTTCGGGTTGGAATAACCGGACAACCTTAGTGATGCAGGTCCGGCCAGTCTCCTCCGCGCGTTGGATGAGCTGCTTTTGCTTCTGGATGTGCTACTCTTGTGTCTGGATATGGGCCTCCATCTTCCGGATGTACTCCTTTTTCTTGCGCAGCTTCTCCTTCTGCTCCAGTGTGAGAAGAACCGCTTGGCTTGCCTGTTCCCAGTCCCGGTTGGCCTTGAGCTTCCTGACCAACCCCGGGTACTCTAGGACATCCTTGCTCTGGTGGAGGTTTCCCACTTCCCTCAGCGCAGTGAATAGAGGGGTGTACCTCTCCTCTACCAAATCCAGGGCTACCCGGGTCGTCAGGAGGATGTCTTCAACCGCGAGGATGGGAACCTCCTCCTGTGCCTCCCCGGATGGTCCAGCTTCTGGGGCTGGCCCCGTTCCCGCGGTTGGCTTCTGCCTCCAGTCTCCCTCGTCCCTGGATCCCTCCTCATCGGAGCCCTCCTCCTCGTCATCCTCTCCATCGTCCTCTTCCGTGGGACGAGCTCCTCGGTTGTTCACCGGAGTTGTGTTCTTCTGGCCCTGACCCTTCTTCTTGAGTGGAGTATCCTCCTGGATGTCCGGATCTTCCTCCCCGTCGGGCCCAAAGATCAGCTTCGTCTTCCGCTCGTTGCTGCTCCTGGGGGCGCACTCGGGAAGGGCCTCCCTCATCCGGTTTGGGACCTGCTGCCGGATCTTCCTTCTTCTTCCTCCTCAGCTTGGGTTGCGGTGATTCCTCCCCCGATTGGACACCTTCCGGGCCTCCCTCCGTTTTGACCTCACCTCCTATCGAGGCCGTGCTCCACCCAGTCGGCCTCCCTCCGGGTCCTCCCTCTTCTTCTGCCACTCCTCCCGTTGGGGCCTAGCACCACCCGGTTGTCCTTCTTCCGGGCGGTCCTCCTTTTTCTTTCTTCCCTCCTCCGGAATGACCCTGGCACCACCCGGTTGCTCCCACGCCGAATCTTCCCTTTCTTTCCGGCGTTCCTCCCGGATGCTCCCTCTGTCAGATTGGGGCGTCCTCAGTTGCTCCCTATCTACCGGGTGGGCCATTTCACTCTCTTCTGATTGCAGTGCATGCCTTGACCGGTTCCCTGCTTCTCGCGGATGCGCTGCCTTCCTCTTGGCCGGACTTCTCTCCCCCAAAATTGGAGGAATCTTCAACCTCTTTTTCTCCTGGTCTGAGATGCATCCGTGCTTCTTGTACGGGTGATAGAGGAAAGGGGCAAGAGCGCAACCCTTCTTACTCCCGAGACTCGTTGCCATCTGTCTGGCATTCCGGTGCACCAAGAAGCCCCAGTTGATCTTCCTCCGGTAATATAGCGCGGAGAGGATGCCCTTCGCCAGCGTGACCGTGAGGGTGGTGGGCTTCTCCAAGTTGAGGATGGGCACCACGTACTCGAGAAGACGCTGCTCCCGGGGATTTAGGCAATCCAACACCTTGAATCCGTCGTGATCCGAGAGGAAACTGAAACGCTTCTTCACCCACTCCGAGTCTCCCTTGTTGCCCGGTTCCAGGTCCTGGCCCGTCTCCGGGAAGCCATACGTGTATCGCCAGTGCTCCCGGGTCCAATTCCCGTACTTCCTCCGGATGTAGCTCGCTCGGAAGGCTGGCGCCATTGCTCCGCCCTCAATCTCCGCCAACATCCTTGCGTCCTGCACATCCCACTCCCTGCAAAAGAGCCCTATGCATCCTATGGTCGTGAGATCCGTGACCAACTCCTCAAAATTCTCCGACGTCTGTGGAATGGCCGGAATCACTCTCTTCTCCGAGATTTTGGACCCTAACTCCCTGCCCGCCATAGCCGCTGCCTCTACATGCACCTCTCTCTTCCTCCGTAAATTGCGCGCCTATCTCTCCGGGTGCGCTCTCTCTCTCTTCCGTGATGTGCGCCTAACTTCCTCGAGTCCTCGCGCCTTACTCTAAATATCCTAAATACCCTAAATACCCTAACTACCCTAAATACCCTAACTGCCCGTTTTTGAATAAAACGAGGTTCGACAATGAATCCATACACCGTTGTAGAATCAAGTGGAACGAAGCGATTTCGGGAATGGGTATGGGTTGTGTTTATGTTCTAGAGTAGACCGTTTCTTGAACATGTTTGCAAGTGGACTCTCAATCTGGCAAAGAGACCTTTCAGTAGGCATTCATGCAGTACCATGAGAAATTGGAGTGTTATATTGTCATGTCCACCATAGTACTATTAGGTACGTTGTTACGTGAATATAATGACATGGTTCTGTTCCACGATACATAGAAATTGCCATTCAAATTCTTCAATCGGTTCACGGAGGAGTGTGGATTAAGAGGCCAAGTTACAGCGTGTTGCAACCACAGCATCTCGAAGTGAAAGTATTCAAAATCAGTAATCCTTAACTCTTTGATTCTTGCCCGAACTGCATGCAATTCAATGAAGTATGCATGTGGTACCAATGGAAACACTAACATTGTGGGTGCCTGCATGTGACAGTGTTGTGTCTGCAGTTTACAACGGCCAAAGAAAGTGGTTTAAGGAGGAAATAGAGTTGCCACACCGAGGTTACATACCCAGCCGTAGTGGACTTCCTAAGTCAGTCGCGTGCAAAGCCCAATGAGTTGCTCATTTTGGAGAGAGGAAGGGAATGAACAGATACATTGTTACAGCAGCATACAAGAAGTAGGACGCATTGAAGGAAAGGTATGAAAAAGTGCACCAGCGACCTCAAGGCTTCACCATTCCTTTCTACTTTGCATTAGGATGGGTTGCTGCGGAGAAGCACGGTGCACGGGCTATCAACAGGGCGATATTCGCCTGCTAGCGAGAAAAAAATCATGATGGTGCATTCGAGGAGCTCAACGACAAATTGGCACTGGTAGCTCGTCTTTGTAAATGACAGTTTGGTAGTCACTATTGGAAGGAATAACAGCTACTAGGAAGAAGGAGAATCAGTGGGCACGGAAGAATCACAAACAAAAGTTCTCCAGATCAGCGTATTCAGACCAAAATAATATGCAGAAACATCAGGAAGGAACTACTCGATAAGCAAAGGTAGCAAAAAAAAGGAGGAGGAATAATGAAAAAGTGATCGTGTATCTTGGAAAATGTGGCGTGCCAATGAGTTTGGCTCCATTGCTTTTATACAGCAGTACAACAAAGTGGGCACCCTAGCCAGGAGTGACGACGGAACAGTATAGTGTCGGGTGCAGCAATTGAAGTACCACCGGCGTTGTGAATGAAGCACGAGCAGCACCTGGGAGCTCCTGTGAAGAAGCGGAGAAGGGGTTGCCTGCGAAGCGAGCTTGTGAGCGCAGCACAAGTACACCTCAACGACAAAATCCAGCTTGTTGTTGCTCAAATCGATTTGGGAGAACTTACAAAGCAGGTAATCTTGAACTAAACCCTAACTTTCATAACAGTTTTGGCATGTACATGAGCTTTGAATTTACTTAGGAATCGAATGCCCTTATGTTTCCACTCACTCTTCTTGAAGGCAATGTTTGTAAACAACATGACATGTTGTCACTGTTTGTTTGTAGAGGACCAACATGGTGTGACAAAAACATAGCCTACTGAACCAGAGAAGAAGGACTGCGGTAACACTCTTGACAGCGGTGGCGATGCGGGAGACTGTGCTCCTCAACTATACTATGCCATACGGTTCCACGCCAACAACCCTCACGCAGCAGACGTTTACAAAACAAGAAGATTCCCTTTCTATCTTTCTGGATCGCCACCTTGCAATGGAGTTCTTGCAAGTTAGATAAACTTGTTTGTCGATGTACAATGTCTTTTATTAAAGCGTACTGTTTTTATAATGCAGTTTCACATGTTGTTTCACATAGTGTTTAGCAAGGTGTTTTTGGTTTCACATACTTTCACATGATGTTTCACATCCTTTCACATGGTGTTTTTGATTTAATGAAGTTATGAAGTACTTGTATAAATCCAATCCTCCAACCCCTTGAATGTAACAAAATTTTGTTTTTTGCTCAGAGATGCAGTGACTAGAGAGGAGACCGAAGAGCAGGACCAAGGGTTGGGTAGAGCCAACGATGGAGGAGGCAATGACAATGACGGACAAGAGGACTTGGCCAGCGATGTGGGGAGGACCTCCACAAGACCAGGGCATGGATGAGGATAGCGATGAAGGAAATGACGAGGCTTCCGATGATAAAGAAGAAAATGAAGATGGTGCTCTGCTCCCAACGCTAGAGTGATCAACTAAACGCTGACAAAGATAGAGCGCTGGCAGATGCAGAAGGGTTTGTTGCCAAGCACCGCCTGTGGAAGCACGTTGGAGCAGATTCAGTGGTCGCCACCAAAGTGGAGGGGAACATTCGACATATCGAAGTCCCTAGACAGTGGTATTGCAGGTGCACTCGGCGATGACAAATACCCCAAAGAAGGGCGGAACGCGGAGTAGAACACAATCAATCAGGGAGGATAGTGCACTATAAAGAACAAGAGAAGTAGATGGAAGAGGAGCATAGTGTATTGGTATTGGCACACTGAATTGTATAGTTAGGCATTGCTTTCAAATGCTTTTGTACAGTATATGCACTTTAGGCAAATCACTCTTCATTGCACTTGTAGTATCTTTTTGTATTGCAGGACTCAATTGCCACGGCTTTTTTCCTTGCCCTCTAATTGGGGTTTTTTTTCTTTCATTTTTGTTGTCCTAAACCTTATGCAGTTTTTAAGAGTTACTTTGTAGCAAATTGAACACATCTTTTGTGTTTCTTTTCAGTCAGTTTTCTAAGACTCAAATGTTTACTTCTATTGTATTTCATCATGGCAATGGGCTTCACATGTTTATTTTTTCATGTGGTGAGGCTGTACACAGTTGTGCATTGTTTGTTTGTACTAGTGATAGGACTGATGTATTTTGATGTACATGTAGAAAACTTGTTGTACACTTATTGCTAGTGTAAGTAAACTGAACTTTAGGCAGTGTAGGAAATAAGTGAGTACATTAGAAATACAACAAGGCTATGAGAACCAGAAACTGTAGTAAGTGTAGTATTGCACTATAATTGAAGATCTAAATATATTTTGGGAAATTAGACCATAAGGATATTTGATAGAAGGTTCTACGAATATTCTAAAATATTCCAAAGTAATATACACTATTTTGAAAAGATTCCAAGAGATTACAAAATAAAATATAAATTTATTTTTGGTATTTTCCCTATTTATTATATTTCATCAATATATCAATAGCTTTTGAACATTACAAACTTTTTTCTGTTGAAAAGTATGATATCCTACTGTAGTGCAAAAACACTTCAATGTGGGTGACGTGGAGAAATATAAGTCATTCATTCTCAAATTAAAAACTTGAAATAATTCTCAGCTGATTTTGTTTTGATTGATGCCACCGAATGGCAATGGATTTCATATGAATCCACATGGATGTTGAGCTATAACTACACAAATGTTGTGCAACAATAATTTGCATTATCATAGATGCTGAAATCGCACGGATATAATAAAAGGCAATGATTTGATATGTATACTATACTAGGTTTGCATTAAAGGAAATCACATGTAATCGGTGTCTTATTAGTCATGTAATGTAGATAAACGACTAACGCACGAATTCCGTCAAGCACAACTTTTGTGTGAAAACAACACTTTTTCATAATCATTGTAAAGACACTGCATCAATATTCTAGTATTGCATGTCACTTTCGTATCATAATGACACTTCTAAATCCACGCATGAGGTGCAAAACTAGTGTTTAACAATAAACGCACTAAAATTGTTAAAAGTCCGTGGGGTCCAAAATTTGTGGTGCATGTCTTTGAAAAGTTTTGTCTTGACTCGTTCTGCAAAGTAAAGCATGAAAATTGTTCTCAAGTGTTAAAATGAACTTGCCCAAATTGATTTTGATACCATTGAATATCTGAAGATGTAATTTTGCCTCTATCATTTATTGGCGCCAATGTATTTGAATTGCCACAATATTAAGGGAGTGCTCATTTTTTGAGTGCAAAGATTAGAGAATGTCTGGACAATTGGTTTAACGGTCACGCTTGAGCGCACACTCTCAAGTTTATAATCCACAATAATTTTGGATTGACGTTTTAAAGGTCAAGATGCGTGGGACACTTGATTTGTCAAAATCTATACAGTGATTGTTGAACCGCTCTTCCAATAAGAATGAGACGGAATGGGCACGGTCTAGCCAGAATCTATTCTATGCAGGATTAGGTCTGCTGTCAAAGTCATCTTTGGTTTGCAAAGTTTACAAATTAATTCCATCTTGTTTGATGGGGTGTACAACGCTTATATATTATGTGCTTAGTGTGGTAGATAGGTCAAGAGCATGCATTCATTTAGGATTCTATTGCCATGCCGTTTTGCCACAAGCCAATGCCGGGAGTACTTGGAAATGATCACCTACTTGATTGCAACAATATTTGAGAAAAAACCAATGACAATGAACTTATCAATGGCATTGGCAGCTAGTAGAGAGCTTTTAGAAACTTACTTAGCCCACACTCGGCCTAGTCCAAAAGAGATGTTGTGTTTGGCGGAATTTGATGAGGTCATGAACAAGTTTGGCATATTCACTTCTCCAAAAATTTGCAATATTATTACAACATTTTGTGCGGGCACTAAAAGAAAAGGGAAAAATTACCCAGATTTGAGAATTGAAAAAAGTGACAAAGATGGTGTATATACTATAGCATCTTCTCAAGACAAGGACAAGACAAAGTGTATTTGTTCAAGATGTTTGTGGATAGTCACAGTAGTGGCATTGACCTTGTTCGGTAAATGTCACATAGAGGCAACCTTCAAAAGTGCTTTGTCATGTTCGACCATGTAAAGAGGGTATAACCTTGGACAACCTTGGCTTGTCACATGTACAATTCCATATATTGCAAGGTCATGACGGTTGTTGTATTTTACAAGCTATCGGAAAATTTGGATGGTGAAGTGATTTTTTGGAAGTGTCTCAACACGGTCATGGCTGGAGGTGGTGTTCTTTACCCTAATTTTAAAGGCTTTATGTGAAAAAGTGCATAAACAAATTTTAACGCGATACGCATTGTTTGTAGATCTAGACTCACCGACAGTAATGGTTGACCGAGAGAAGACTTGTTTGTCTCATTGGTTTATTAATATGCACAAGCATATCCAGAATCTCATAGCGAAAAGCTTCTACAATCAACACATCAAGCTCTATAGGAAATATAAAGATGCTAAATCTATAGCAAAAGTTGAGCTAATACATCAAGATCTTTGAGCGTCGTAGTATTCCTCTAGAGCAACAATTGAAGATGCAATCAGAGAATTAGAAGTTTTGATGGGCTCTTGGCACTTCCGCGAAGGCCAAAGGAGACGTTTCATCGAAACGTTGTGTCCCTTTTATTCCCTTAAACTACTCTTGTTTTTAGAGTTTGCTATCTAATAAAGAAGGAAGGATATTGGACTTTATCAAAGGGAGTGTTCATAATTGACGAGGGGAGGGTGTTGGACCCGGCGAGAGAAGGGATGTAGTTCAAGCACTAATAATATTATGCATCATAAAACTATCTTCGGAGAGTGTGAGCTAAACCCGAGTTTGCAACATGTTCTTTATCATCTCACTTTTCTCTTCTTCTCTATTCAAGTCCTTACTCCGGAAGAACTCGCAAAAATCCCAACTTGCAATCTTGCAGAGACTATTTACAAAAAGTGATTACTGTTTTAGGGAAATTGTGGATCAGACCTATTTGTTGCAACTACCAACAATTGGGCTTGTGCCTTTATACAAATGAAAATCTAGCGTTCATACTTGTATGGCAGAGAATTGGGAATAGGCCGTTTAAAATACAACTTGAAACTAAAGAGAGCCTTACAATCACAAGACAAGAAGAAGATTCTTGATGCTCTTGCTCAAAATGCTGGGAGATCAAGAGATCTGCATTTGTGTACTACATCTGCAAAGAGAGAAGGTTATTGGATCCATAAACATGACATTAGACATGCCCATCAATCTCGAAGATGACTCCCATCATCTAGATAAGGTGAACTATTTACACCCTCGTGTCTAAATAAAGTCCGCGGTTGCTCAATCGAGTGCTAAGGACACATGTATTTCTGGAGAAGTTACTATCAAGAATTTAGATAACTATAAAAGAACAAATATAGCACTACTAGAGAGTGCGTCAAAACCAAGACAAAACCAAGACACATCTCTTGGAACCAATGGGAAATGGGTTTAATGTAGCTAAGCCGAATTCACTACACATAACCAACAAGTTTCTCTTGGAACCAACAAGTTTGCTCTTGGTTTAGCATGCATGGCAATTTCAATATAGTGGCTGCGGTTACATAATAACTATATGTTGCGTTATCTGCAACTACCAAAAATCAAACTGCATTGTAAAACCTGTACATGGGATGTGACACTGTATTTCCTTTAATCTGAATTACATCAACATTTTAACAACACTGTGCTACTGATAGCAAACTTTGGCAGCAATAAACATGCAAAAAAAAATCTGTTGTAACTCGGAGAACAAAAAGTGGCAAAGTGGATTATGACTTGACATGAATACAATATTTTTTAGACAACTGCTTTCTCGAACTACGATTCTTCTAAATCTACCATTTTTGCAATTAAACCCCTTATCTTGCCCTTTGTATCATATAGTGATCTCCATCATTCATTTGGTAAGCTGCGTCATATTCTAGTACCAAATTATTGCTAAGTCTCCACATCTAAGTCTCCACATTTGTCCCATACAAAAAACAAATGTCAAAACGGTCCAGGGTAGGTAGAATCCAAGCTTTCAGAATGCATTCTTCTAGATTTGAAAAGTGATTAGCAGAAGTCCATCTTGAAATATGTACTACCATACACAATAAAAGTGGGAAAAACATGTGTTGAGCTATTTAATATATATTATTTCTTTTCCAATGTGCATTAAGGTACTAGTACGAATAATATTTCCAAATACAGTATCCTGAGCAATAGTGTTGTATTTATCACTCCATCATTTTCAATAGGGGAAATTTTACGCTTGTTATGGTAAAAAACCAATTGCAACCAACTATGTCACAGATGCTTAGGACGTCTCTATTCTGTATTAACTTGGATGACCCAATGACCGACGTATACTACAAATCAACAATATCTCCAACATGTGTTCATTGAAAGCTGCTAATTCTATACCAATATTAGATTTAAGTGCAAAACTTAAAGCGTTGGTTTTTGGGCCATCCACTATAAGAGGCCTCTTGAGGAAGTCACTTAGTGTAAATTTTAGGTACATATATATGAGCAAACAAAGGGTATTTAATGGGAGCTATGAAATAATTGGAATATTCTACTTTTTATAGTATAATTAGGGTACATTCCATATATATTCTAGGAATATTTCTAAAATATTCCCAATTTGGTATTACAAATATAGGGTAACTGATATTTAACTAATTATGGACTATAGTGTAGTCCAGAATTAAGTCGGCTTGCAGCTGATAAACTGGAAATTGTGAATCCAGGCAAAACAGACCCTAAAAATGAGAACATATAATGCACATTCAATACACCATTCACAACAGACCATTCAGAATATGAAGATAAACATTTGTGCAATAGAAAATTGGATTCCAATATAATATGAAATTACAAGCAAATTGACGATTCAATTTGCCAAAAGTAACTGAATGACTAAATGGCTGAAACTAATGGCCAAGCTAACTGCTCACACAATGTTGAAAAGCTAACTCAAAAGGGGAATGTCAGCCGGCAGCCGACAATTATTCACAGTGGATCAAACAAAATAGTGAGATCACTATCGACGGCCATATCTAATAGCATGAGCAACCTCGTAATGAAGTTGGCCAGGACGAGATGAACACCTAATGTATTCACTGATTGACTCAAACATATGCATTGGATATATAAATGGTAGTAGATCGGTAGCAGCATTAGTTACAACGCCAGACCTGCATGATGAGCTCAAGTCCCCCTGAAATGGCAATGGAATGTAGCAAGCTGAATCAGGGACTTTTCGAAGAGATACAAGGGTCACATCAACAAGGAGGACCTGGTCGGGCTTGCAAACAGCCCTGGAAAGAAGCTTAGAAGATAGAATCTGGAGGACCTTATAACACCATGGATAACATTCTCTCTGCTCACAATACTCTCTACCAAAAATAAATGAAATCTTGCTAATGACATCCCCGGGGAGTAGAAAATTCAATAAGGGAATCAAGTCCCGAGATTGCATTCTGGACCACAGCCCCACATGGAATCTTTTAAACAACATGCCAAACAACTTCTTAAGACCAAGACGCTTGACAACATTCCGATGAGCATTCCATCTGTCAGGCTTAACATTCAGATTGATGTAGCAATGCAATCCAGCGACACAGAGGACAACACATTTCTTTGTTGCATGAGATTGAGCAATATCAGCATCCATGTACAAGTCTTCCTGGATATAGAAACAAAATATATGAAACATGGAAAGATAAAACCATATCGGCTGGCAGTCGATAAGACTAGAATAGAGTTGGAAGCAGACAACACGCAGCCAGATAATACAAGACAAGATAATGAACTCTGCTACCAAGACGAAGATGGGAATAGAGCAAAACATGCAACTGAGACATGGGAGGAAGATATAGGGTTGAAATAAAATGTGAAATAGTCATTCCACGTAAAGTGATAATACAAAAATATCAAAAATGAGTTCTCAAAATTGTACAGTTAAGTTCGATAAGTATAAGCACTACACTACGAAGTATAGACAAATATACGCCTAGCCTATCAAATATATACATATATTTAAACTCTATAAGGTGTCAAATATCTTGTGCAGCGTATCGGCCGGCAGCCGACATGCAGATGGACATCGACATCGAGGTTGCCGGGTGCCTTGACTTGAAAATCTCCATCGCTCAAAAACTGGATGGAGTGTAAAAAACCTCTAGACTGGAGGCTTGACTTGAAAAATCTCCATGAAAAAAAAAATAGGATAGAGGATGCATACTCAATCATAGAGTAGAATAAGGGACAAGCTCCTTGTACACTTTGTGCATTGGGTGATGGGGAAGCAGGCGACGCTTCCCGATTTTGCGATTGGCTGCGCAAAACTCGGGAATCGTCATCCCAGACTGGTACAACCTCCAAAAGAAGGGCTGAAGAGTGCTAGTTAAAAATGGCTCTTCACCAGCCTTCCTCTCTGAATGCATTGTACACCTAGGAGGGTGAACAACGTTGTATGGATTGTTGAGAGCAATCTTGTACGGGGTGTCATCCACAAGAAGGGTGTTGGATTCATTGGCACCAAGGGTTTGCAGCTTAAAGCTTCGCTTAAGCAGCACAGACAGTGGCTTGAGCAAAAATGGCCTCTAGGGATGTTTAGGATCCCTATATTTACTCTCCCTACAACAACTTTGGCCGAATGTCAGAAAATCTTCAGGAAGGCGGGGGACGTGCTCATGAATAAATTTCATCCTAGGAAGGAGGTTATCCTCTTGCACGCACGACCAGAAGAGAATCACAAATTGAGCATCTATACAAAAATTCAACAACTGCATCAGACCCGGCCCTAGCTTGTTCTTCACTCTTCTTGATGCGATGTATAGGCCCCGCTACAATTCTGGAGGGTTTATAATGAATCAACGACCCGCTAACTTCAAAAACAATAAAGTATTTGAGGGGGGCTACCTTAGGTGCACGAGCGATTGCACGCGCTATGGCAGTGTTGCCTTCATCATCGTCCAAAGCCTCAGAAGAATTGCTACCGGCGTTAGAACCATCACCGCCATCACTGCTCCCGTAGTCCACCTCATCCTCTGAAGAAGAGTCTGCCGGTAGAGTAAACATAATAAACATAAGACTTCATAGGCGGGGAAAAAACATATATCTATAAGAGCCGAAATTTTCATGATAATAATGCGAAATCAGGGAGTGAAAAATGGTCAATTATGTATCGGCTGGCAGCTGACATAAGTATCTCTGTCGGCTGACGGCCGATACAATCTATATAGAAGCCAGACCAAAGAGCACAATGGTCCTCCACACCCCACTCAAGAAGATAGGATGAACTAGGCTAAAAATGCTACACCATGAACGCAAAAATAAATGAAATCTAAGGAAATATAAGCAAGTGACTAAGTGGAGGTCGTATAAGACAAACCTCTAGATTGAGTAGGACAGGCGGATGCCTCCGGAGGCGGAGATAGCTGCTCATTCAGCCTATCCAAGTTTGCTGCATTCGGTGGAAAGTCAGCATCCACACCCTTCATTGATGTCTCCATTTCCTTTGACGTGGCTTCCCCTTTACCCCGCCGCTGCGAAAGAGGTGGAAGTTTAATCACCAATGAAGCAGAGACGTGTCTCCAACGAAGGAGTTGGCCCTCCATGAGAGACCTTAGCAGATGTCGCCAGTCCTGTCGGCTGGCAGCCAACACTCCCCGAGCCCTCAATGAAATGGAGAGTCTTCTTGAGCGCCCCACTACCTTGCCGTCGGATCTCCTCAGAGGGTGGAGCGGCTTGAAGATTCATCTGCATCGACTGACCATCCTCCCCCCCCAAGCGGATGAGATCGAGCCT
The DNA here is from genome assembly GCA_022496805.1 of Pohlia nutans. Lineage (NCBI taxonomy): Eukaryota > Viridiplantae > Streptophyta > Bryopsida > Bryales > Mniaceae > Pohlia > Pohlia nutans. The sequence goes on along the minus strand of CM040106.1, from coordinate 951,137 downwards.
TCTTCTTCTTTTTCAATGGAGGCTCACTATACTGCATCTCGATCTCGTCGTCAATGATACGTATGTCCCTGCCCGGTGTTTTAGGGAGGCCACTCGACTGTGCCTGCTCGGGAGAGTCCTCCTCATGAAGCTCCATGACATTGACGTCCGACTGTCGGCCACCGGCCGACATCGGGCCTGAAGATGGATCGACCGGAGCAGCAAGTAGGGGAGCGCAGAAGCTAAGGATTGGCGCACTTGGTCGCGGGGTAAACACAAGACACGGAACGAGGTTCAAGTTCATTCCCTCCACCCCGCTTTTGGCCAGCGCAACATCCGTGTTGCACAAACTCCAAAACGGGAGGACCGGCCCGCTGCATAAGCAAACAACAACATTAGGAAAGTGTCGGCCGGCAACCGATACGAGATGGAAAAGCAGATAAATCAAAACATAATGCAAGAGTTGAGTAGGAGTATATAGCGTACCATAGCAATTTCAGAGACGTTGCCTCCGCTCCAGATGTTCACAAGAGTGGATGTCTTTGCAGAGAGGGAGGGCTTCAGAAGCTGCTCCAGGAGCGTGTGGTTGACACCACATAAGCCGCCGTTCTTCTCGATCGAGCCCTCCGAGGTTATGAAGTTCTAGTCCAGGGGTTTTGGGATGCCCGTAAATTTCTTAAACCCACTAAAAAGGACTTTCTGCGGATCAGGCGTTGGATAGGAGAGCGACAGTGTTACGTGGGCCACCGCGTCCAGGTTTGACTTCTTGAACCTCCCACGGACAGATGGAAGGTAGTGGACAGTGTGCACTTCCCAGGAGCTATCCTTCAAGTGCGACACAATGGTTACAACATGCTGCACATCCGTATTCCCAATGAAAAGCATTGGTTGTGGAATTGCAAGGGGCTTCTTCGATTCCTCGTCGTCATCCTAGATGTAATCCTCCTCACCATCATCGCCCTCTTCTACATGCTCAGCAACCCGTGCGATCTGATTGACGTCGTTCCTGCTCACTAGGAGTGGGTCCCCTGAAGTCGAATACGCAAAGAGCACGAACGTCTTGGGTTTGCCTACAACATGTACAGGGGTATCTACATTTGAAAGCAATGCGTTAGAGACGTTGTTAATGCTTTCCGCATGCATGCAGTCATACAATGCAATCTCATCCGCCCGCCTCTGACCTTTGACTAGCGTCTTCGTGTACTTCTCCAGCGCCTCGTAGAAACAGGTTGGAGCCAACCTACTAGGAGATTTATTTGTTGATGTATTTATAGGATTCCCCTAACCAGCTAGCCATTTCTCTCCCTCCGTGTAATTCTTCATCTCATTCTAGATGTTGCGCACAATCATGGAGGAGAATCCCTCCTTAGGTTTAAGCTGATTCCACTCCTCGTCGGGGTAAAGAACCCAGTCTGCATCCTTACAAGGCAAGAAGTATCCCTTGAACTTTCTCATGAGCTCGTTGATGATGAGTCGGTCGAGCTTCTTCTCCTTGCACTATTCCGGAAGCGTTACCTTTTGCCGAGTCTTCGCATTATACTTGATGTAGACATGATTCGCCATAATTTCCTTTGCAAACTCCTTGAGATTCGCCATAATCTCCTTTGCAAGCTCCTCTACAATCAATTCCTCGGCCTCCCACGCCTCGAACACCTACAACCAGGCCTGCCATGTCGTGTTGCTGCAGAAGACCAGTGGAAGCTAACTGGAGACCTTCTCTTCCACAAAGTGTGCGAGCACTGTTTGCTTGGCTGCCTGAAAGAAGAAATGACAACATAGTTAGCCCACTACACATCTGAAGGGGTGAATCAATATCGGCCGCTAGCCGACACCCGAGGCACCATCTCCAATGAGCATGTATCGGCTGGCAACCGACATGTATGAAACAAGATAAATGAAGCACACAAGGGCTAGGGATGTCCTTACCGTAAATTCAGCTGAGGAATTTTCATTCCCTTTGTGTGGCTCAGGACGCCAGACTCGGATCCATGCTGCACGGCCCAGCTCAGCGGACGAGCGCAAGTTCTCCTTTGCCACTCTCTCAGCAATATTGAGGTTGAGAGTGTTGGAGACGCGGATGAGCTCCTTCTGATCGCGACTGTACACTGGAATGACTTTGAACTCCAGCAGGTCCTTCTGAGTCTCCAATCCAATGGGGAGCTCTAGGGCAAGCTCGCGGCAAGCTGTGACGGTGTGTTGGCCCCCTATAATGTACCAATGGACGACAAGCAAATTCCACCAATCAACTTCAACACCGTCAACCACCACCTTGGATCCTTCAGCCGGCATACTGTCCATAACAATATCAATTCCGTTCTCCTCCGTCGTGGGCCTCTTGTTCAAGGGAACTGCATGGATATTCGGGTTGTTCCTGATGGATCCATAACCCTTGTATATTTGCTTGACCTGATAACAATGGCAGGCATAGTTAGATTCATACCACTTGCAACTGCTTGCAAACATGTCGGCTGGCAGCCGATACCAGGAAATTGCCAAACTAGCATACGAAGAATGAATAGAACACTAACCTGCGACAAGCGCTCCTTTGCAATCCTGCGGTACTTCAGCGTATCGGGAGCGATGTGCAGCCAGTTAGAAGGGATGACACCAGGAAGGCGATGCTTTCTGTAAGGAAACAAACGGGACAGCCCAGCATTGAGTGCCTTGTAGATGGCCTCCACCTCATCGTCCTTGGTCTTTGTGGACAGCTTGTTGGCCCGCGCCAATGCATCGTCCAAAGAGAAGAGAAGCGGTTTACTCTTCTCTTTTGCTTTACTCTTGCGCTTCTTGCTACTCCCTTTGCCTGTAGCAGGGACAGCCTCAGGAGCTGATGAAGGTGCGGGTGCAACTACAGCAGCAGTAGCGCTCTTCTTCTTTGAGGCTTTCATCTTTATCCTTTCGGTAGGAATCTCCGGACCCTTCCCTTTGTTCAACGCAGCCTCGATCTTCTCGTTTTCAACCATACGATTCTCGTTGAGCTCCTCCTAGCAGTTGAAGAAGTCTTCGAGGCTCGCTGGAGTATCCCCGTCGCGAGAAAACATCATGCCCTCGACTTTGCTTCTTCCCCGCACACAGCCTTCGTGCATTTACTCCACAGAAGCGATACTGCGACGTAGTCCGCTTGACCATCGGGGTTATTGATTGGCATCAGGCAAATCATGACGTCCACATAGCTCCCATCTGCAGTAATTGCCATGACTGAGCCATGTCCCGGAATCATGCGGCCTTTCACTTTGGTGGAGCAAGCAATCTCAACTCTCTTGTCTGGTTCAGCACGCCAGCAGAGGCCCCACTCTTGGACAGCTTTATTCCCCCACCATACAACTCGAGGCTTGATGTCCCCAGCGCAAACACGTGTGCTTGCAAGCGGGTCACCAAGCAATTTGTGCAGCACATGAGGTTTTTTGCAATCAAATGCACGATATTAATCTATGTCGGCTGTCGGCCGATACATTCAAGGCAACCTTATCGGCTGCCAGAAAAAACATCGACATGCATTGCGACATTCAGATTACATTAACATTATTTAGTTACGACTGCCCCTCCAGTTCTAAATATCTCTAGAACCAGACCAATGAGTCTATATCGGCTGCCCGCCGATAACTATTCAACCGCATGCACTTTCAAGGACATGGTAGTAGCAAAATATCGGTTGGCAGCCGACATACATCACATTTATCGACTACCACCGATACAACAATGCTCATTGCGACAGCAGAAATTAAGATCTTCCCAGAGAGTGGATGCGTTGGACGACATCTTGTCTCGACTGGTGACAACTTGCGTGTCGGCTGATCATAGCTTGCAGTGGAAGCTGCATTTGTTTTGTCCGCTGCCGTCCGATAGCTGTCGGCTGCACAATCAAAAGTATAGGCTGCTCAAACAAAGGTGTCGGCTGTTGTTCGATAGTTGTCGGCTGCACAATCACAAGTGTTGGCTGCACAAGAAGCGCTATCGGCTCATACGGAGCGCGATGAAGGAAAGACGGAGAGCAGAGAGAGCTGGGAGCGCAATTGCAAAAAAACTATCGTTTGGTAGCAGTGAGGGAGAGAGGGAGAGCGGGAGAGTGGGGAGAGCAGAGAGAGGAGAGAGCCAAGAAAAAAACACAAAAATGAGGGAAAGTGAGGGATGGTGAGAGAGTAACCCCCCGCTTCTCTCCCGCCACTTGAGTGATTTTGCAATCACTTCAAACAGCCGCCAAAACGTCACATGTCACATCCATCCATCCATCCATCCATTCTTGGCCTACCGTACGATTAGCCTACGCCTAGTCTACTTCATCCATGCTCAACAATTCCATCCACCCAAGAATGCACGCACGTCACACTCAATTGCATTTCAAGAAGTTGCATGCAATTCAAAATTTTCTTGAAGTGGCGCCAACTTGGTATAGGGAAGCTCTTCTCTCCCTCATTCACTCTTGCAATCTTGTTTTGGGCTTTAGTACTATGGGCAGGAGGCTCCATTTTTGCTCACATTTCTTTGTGTTCCGTGCTTGATTTGTTTAGGTTGATGGTGTAGCTCTGCATTTTGTTCCTCTGTGCTTGAATTGATCGCAACATCTCAATTAATTTGTAGGTTTTTCATTCCAGTTTACCTCCAAAGCAATCTCCTAATTGCTGAACCCAATTTGGATTCCTGTCTTCCAATTATAAGGTCATTGCTCTATTCAATATCGGAGGCCAGCCAATACCCCGATTACGAGCAGCCGATACGCCGATATCTAACAACCGATACCTCAAGCAGATTTCAAATCAATTCTACTCCTCGCATACGCCAATCCAGAGCAGTTTTTAGGTCCCTATTCAGTATCTTCACTATCATATCATCTCAATTATTGGCTGCCAACCGATACTCTACGTGGATTTTTGAACTTGTACTCAGTCCTCTGTCGGCTGCAAGTCGATACACTAGGAGGCGTCTGAATCATCCATCGCTCAAACACACGCTCTCTCCTATCGGCTGCCAGCCAATACAATCGGAACCACCTGAATCAAAAATCGTGCAATCACACGTCCTCCAATATCGGCTGCCAGCCAATACACTTGGTAGACTATAAATTTCTATTCTTACCGTCTGACACTCTCTTCTGTCAGCTGCTAGCCAATACACTTGGTAGACTAGAAATTTCTATTCTTACCGTCTGACACTCTCTTCTGTCGGCTGCTAGCCAATACACTTGGTAGACTATAAATTTCTATTCTTACCGTCTGACACTCTCTTCTGTCGGCTGCCAGCCGATACCAGTATGAAGAGGTCATTTGCAGCTGCGATGGACTCAGAGCCTATTGCTTCATTTCTGAAGAATGGTGGCTCCGGTCAATGGAAGATGGGAAATGGAGTTGTCGTTGCACTCACTCATACCGGCCTATACTATGCCAGATGTGCTGTTATAAATCGAGTTGTCTCTCTAGATTGGATACTTCTCAGTGTACGTGTGTTGGATGTATCGGATTCTATTGAGATGATATTCCAGTTGAAGACATCAAATACCTAAGTCAAAGTGTGGGAAAGAGCATCGTATGGGAAGAGAGATTCGTAAAACCCTTTGCAGAGGACATTGACGCAGTTTGCACTCCTATCGGCCGACAGCCGATACATCTGATGGTAGAGGGGAAACCCATTGACCATTTTTTCATGCTCTCAATGAACATGGCGGTCACACTTCTTGATGGTGATGGAGCGAACCTTCGATGTGCTGGAGTCGGTGTGATCGTTGAGTGCTCACCCAAAGGGAGTTGGGAGGGCTTCCTAGTCCCGCACAGTTTCTTGTTCGTAGTGAGGTTGATCACTGTCCATCGTGACTTCCGTGAGCTCACAGCTTATTGCGACGACAACTCTCGAACTGTCCTTGGAGAATGCTTGAGTCACTACGTTTTGTGGAGTGGATACAAGGTCAGGCCTGCGGCCCTTGCACTCCTTTCGCTCCGGTGCATTGTGGTGTCGGCTGTCAGCCGATACATTCGTGTTCGAAGGAGGTTGACTAGGATGTTGCCCTTGTTGTACGACGAATGATTCCCCTCCTAGAGAAGGCTGTGGCAGCTCTGGAAATGCTCATGCAGGCAAGCGTCACCTCTATTGTGGGCGTGGTTCGTCCTCGGGATCCGCTATGGAGTTGCAATGGCCCAACCTAGAGAATGGCCATGACCTTGATGATGTCAGTGATGATCATGACCTGCCTCCTGAGATTGGAAATAGCTCTAGTTTTAGAGGTGACAGTGGAGGCAGTGACATTGCAGGAGGACAAAGTGTTGCGAGTGCAGCTAGCGATAGTGCCGCTGTTGGTCGTGATGCCGGGCTGCCATACCCCGATCGCCACCTCTAGATGCATAAATACCGTGAGCTCCTCAACGAGGATCAGACAGTGTTTGGCTGAGCAACGATTCAAGTCTGCCTTCCTGAGGAGGCGTGCGATAAGAACATTCTAGGCGATACCGACGTGGGTGTTATGTTCGGGTCCGAGCACAAGTCCCTCCTGATGGCCACAATGCGCTCGCCATTGAACCATTTTAGATTGGAAGGTGGGCGACTACTATCCGAGATCGTCACGTTCTGCTGTAATGGTGCTTATATGGTGGAATCTGAGGATGGAGGATTCCAAGGAGTTCCCAAGAATCCTTACCGCTCCATGTGTCGCAAGCTCTTATTCAAGGATCTCACTCCCATATCCAAACTGAAGCATAAGACATCGGAAGTGGAGGTTCGGAAGCTCAGCTCACAAAGTTGCTGTAGGAATAGGTTCTGTCAGAAGTTTCCTTGGGAAGAGACCAGGAATCTCCGCCGAAAGTTCTATGCCTCCTCATTTGAAGCAAGGAGGGAGACTGCTTACGCTGTTCAGTGTCAGCTTCATGCAAGTCCATTGAGGAGAAGAAGGTTTACCACTCTTGCGAATGATGATGTCTGTGAGAAAGCATGGTATGTCATTCACGGAGTCTCAAAATCCGCATACCACGTGTACAAGAATGCTGCGGTAGGCGGATGTGTTAGTGAGTCTCACGGAAACTCTGGAGTTGTTCGACCTCATCCCCACACAATTCAAGCCCAGGCAACCTTACAGAAAATCATTGATGAGAACTCTGACAAGATGCCAAATGAGTTCAGACTCGTCGCCAACAAATGAGTGGATAATTTGAAGGTTGTGCCGTCCTCCATGAATTGGAACCACATGCGAGACCAGGTTAACTTTGTGAGTACATCGACTGCATTACCCCGGTGCACTCGATTGTACTTGTATGTGAGTGGCATGGTATCGGTTGGCAGCCGATACGGTCCACCTCTCTTTTCCTGAATAAATGCTCTCAACTCCTCATCAGGAATTTCGGACCCTATTGATTCTGCACGATTTCAATGCGTTTATTGTTAAACACTGATTTCGCACGTCATACGTGCATTTAGAAGAGTCATTATGGTACGGAAGTGACTTGCATTACTAAGATGTTGATGCAGGGTCTTTTCAAAGATTATCAAAAAAGTGTTGTTTCCGCACGAAAGTCGTGCTTGACGAAATCCGTGCGTTAATCGTGTATCTACATTACATGACTAATAAGACACGGATAATATGCGATTACTTTGAATACGGATCTAGTATCGTATACGTATCATATGAACGCCTTTTATTATATTCGTGCGATTTCGGCATCTATCATAATGCAAATTATTTTCCTACGACATCCGTGTACAATGTTTTAATATTCTTTTTGGAATCTTTTGGAATCTTTTGGAATCTTTCAGCATATTTTATATTATTTTGGAATATTTTGGAATATTCCAAGAATCTTCTTTAAATTATACTTACGGTTTAATTTCCCAAAACAATTTTAGATCTAAATTTATAGAGTTTAGAAGCAATACACATTAAAATTTCAAAGAAATAACATTTTATGTTTCTAGAATTCAAATTTGGTATTATTGGTTATCATTGTACTTTTCATCATAGGAGCAAAAATAAATTGTACAGAAAAGGACAACATTACTTTTTCAAAATAGAAAAATTTGTAACACAAGACAATGTAGAGGTGTTGTTTTTTTGAAATTTTCCTCTAATCAAAGTTTAATTTGGATTGGCACGATTCAAATTGGGTTTGAAAGCATACTTGATTTCCTATTAGAAAAAGATTGTAGTTTAGTTTAGTCTTGGGCAACTCATAAAAGGGGGCATCGATCAAAACATGACCTCTCAAAGCATTGCGAGTTAAATCGGGTTTAAAAACAAACTTTCTTTGAACTCAATTGGAGTAACTTTTCAAAAATAAAATTGTATGAGCTCTCAATTGCTTGCCACAACATTCAAACAATTGAATTGTTTTCTAGGTATAGTAAAAAGCTTGACTGTATAGTGGAGTGCAAACAAAATTTGGAATAAAAAGATTTTTTTACAGTGCTAAAAACATCTAAAATCTACTGAAAGTAAAAAACAGCTCAGAGCTTTTAAGGTTTTGGGAAAACAAAAACAAAATTAAAAAAAATTGAAATTTTTTGAGATACAGAAAAATGCTTGCATAATCTACTGCAAAAAAAATTGGAATTTTTTTTTACATCGCAAAAAAGCATCCAAAGTCTGGTTAAAAAAAAATAGCTCACAGCTACCACGATTTTGGCAAAAATTAAATAAATTCAAAATATTATGAAAAAAATACTAGATATAGAAAAGTCCTGCATAATCTAGTGCAAAAAAAAATTTGGAAAAAAAGTTTTTTTCACATAGTTAAAAACATTCAAAGTCCGCTGGAAAAAAAAACAACTCACAGCCATGATCTGCCATTACAATTTTGGCCAAAAAATATAAATACAAAAATATTCTGAAAAAATTTGTAATTGTAGAAAAAGCCCTGCATGTTGTGGTGCAAAAATAAATTTGAAAAAAGAATTATATACACATGGCAAAAAAATGCCAATGGTTTCATTCTTTTATAATTACCAAAAGAGTTCCATTCTTTGCATCAAGTATTTGGGGTGGTTTGGTGGTTTGGAGCTTGGTTTGCAACCGGGAGGTCTTGAGTTCAAATCCTACTGTCGGCGATGGAGCTTGGGAAGTGGTGGCGGGCCCCATCGTGAGGTCGGTCAGTTAGTATGCAGTTGAAGCAGGTAGATAGGAGAATAATTGTTTTTTATTTTTTTTATTTTTTTTATTTTTTTATTTTTTAATAATATTATTTTGATCAAATTTAGATATAGAAAGAAAAAAAATCTAGATAGGGAAAAGATGATGTCGCACGAAAAACGCACTGAATCAGTGTAGTTTTAAAAAGGATTAAAACACGACATTTGACAACGGTACAGAGTGAAGAATTCACACGTTTTCAACAGATGTATCAATCATATCGAATCAGTACTATATCCGTTTGTACGAACGTGATGTCATATCAGTGTAGTTGTGATGAATGACGCAACGATGCGAAATCAGTGCGAAAACTGTACGAACCCTTGAAATATCGGAAATCGTGCAAAATCAGTGGGGTCCGAAACTTCTGATGCTCGTGGTCTTCTGGTCGCCGCAACAACTCTATATCGGCTGCCGGCCGATACATATCCTGCCATCACGAACTGACTCGTCCATTGTGGTCGCGTTCCAGGTGAATGAAAAGTGCAAGCGTAGGCCTGTCTCGCAATCGACCATCAGTCAGCTCCGAAAGAATCACTTCAAGAATGTCGAAGTCAAAGCTCTAGGGAGCAACTTCTCAAGGTGCACCAAGTGTGACTTTCTCGTTGAATGCATTTCCAAATACCCGAGAGGATGTGATGAGTGGCAGTCCTTGGTGGATGATAGAGAGCGTCATCTGAATTATCAGAGGGCATGTCAAAAAATATACGCCGGTTGGAGTGCTCAATTTGTGCAGAATGCGTCCGAGTTTCGCTGTATTATTCACGACAAGATGGATACAACCAAGACGGCTATTCCCAAAATGCAACGTATCACTAAGGCCACTGAAGGACTTGGCCAGATTCCCATCTTTTGCACTGGCATGTTGACGCATGGCCATGGTGACGGTGCGTACGCACATTATTCGTCAGCACTTTGGCCGTGCGACTCCAACTTCACTATTTCCTCTCTGTGTCGGGTATTGCAAGCTTTGAAGCGACCACCTGTCTTAGAGTCCCGTGATTTTTTCCTACTCTTCCAAGTCTACGGACTTTTGCATATCCCTGAATTTCTTTCTTTGGATGTCTGTGATTAGCGTTTGAGCATGTATCGGCTGCCGACCGATAGGCTTCGAGCTTTGGTCTCACTTTGGTCTCATTCCAGGTGAACTGTTTCCTACTCCTCCTCAGAATAGTTTCTTCCAGGCTCTCCTACACGGAAAGTCAAGGTGTTTGTCGTCCATTCCTCCTGCTTCGGGTCATCCCACGCCACCACCATGCCGTGGACGCCCTGCGGTACCACTACGCAGGAAGCTATTTCTGCAACTTGACAATTCAGCGAAAGATAACAAAAATTGTTTCCTGATAGCCTTCTGCTGATTGTTAACAACTCGACGCATCTTCAAGGAAGTGACCCTCGGAGTCTTGATTGTGGGCCATACTCATAAGGATATTGACGCGCACTTCAGCTATCTCTCCAAGAGGAAGAATACATACGTCCTTGGAGATCTCATGAAGGCTTTCATGGACTCCCAGAAGACGGTGGCTTTCATTCCAGAATTTGTTCAGGAAATTGCTGATTTCAAGTCGTACGTGAAGAACTTCCACGATGATGGTGTTAACAAGATTATCAGACTCGCCGATAAGCTCTTCTTCAAATTCTACGTTGAAGAGGACGGAGATGATTGTGGCTGGCCTGTCATGCGATATAAAACGCGAGCAAATGATTCATCGTGGCCTCCTCTTGGGCCTGCGGTCAAAATGTGGACCGCCGACGACCAAGGGAGACCTCGACTGCCATCTGGTGACCATACTCTTGTTCCCTTTAAGCCATTATAGAAAGATGTCGAGGTCAATTCTAGGAAGTGGAATGTTGAGAAAGAGCAAGCGAGGGCCACTGAATGCAAGGAGAAGCAAAGCTACATAAAGAATGGCATTGCAAAATACGTTGAGTTTTGGTCCTTTTAGAAGACTGGCATGGCACGCAACAGGAGATACTCTCAGGAGATGGCTGGATGCGTAGCGTATTCGGAGCGAATCCATGCTGAAATCAACCAATCCTTGCCAATGACTCCTACTCTTGTCGAAGGATTTTGGCCAATTTCAGACTGGGGGCATGATCATGCTCGGACCAACGTAGAATAAGTCTCTGCATTGAATGATCCAGAGGACGTTACCCCCGAGGATGATGTTGACACATTCCCAAATTGTGGTCCTGCAAAGGATCGACCGAGATTGACCTTCAATCCCTTCCGCGACGTGCTATCAAGGGACTTTGTGCTCTGTCGCCCTAGCAACAATCATTACCTACGTGTGTGGCTTGGTTGAGTGCTTGAGCGTGTTGACCGGAACCCGGGCCCAAGCTACGGTAACTTCAATGTAGAATGGTGGATACCTATGAAAGCCAAGAAGGCAAGAAATTCAGTCGTTGCTAGGGAATGCTGTACGCACCGTTGGCTGAAGGAGCCTTGTCTTCCTCAATTTGTTCAAGTTAGTATTGTCATTCTCTCTCACAGTTAGCCTTTGCATGCAAAGAAGGGGCCTACCACAACTCACGTTATCCCTGAAGCCTCTGTTGTAGCTGCTCTGGCTAACTAGGAGGCTGTTGGCGTCGTAATGGGTCGAGACGTTGACGATGACGCAGAGGATTAGATTACGAGGTCTCAGCCGCCGGCCGATACCTCTTGCCTCACGCCATATGTCTTCCTCAAGTAGTTCACGTATGTATTGGTATTTCCTCTCACAAGATGCCTTCGCATGCAAATCCAGTAACTGTAGAACCTCGTTTTCTCAAAAGCGGGCAGTTAGGGTTTTTAGGGCAGCTAGGAGTAGCCCAACTGGTATAAATAGGAGAAGTAGCGGCTATAATGGCCTATTAATTTATTTGGAGAGAGAGTGGCGCTCGCGTGCACCCTAGAGGGATTACTGCAAGACCGGATTGGCAGCGGTTCCGGTAGGAAACCGGATGGCGGATGAGTCTCTGACGGACCCGGCCTCGATCCGCGCCTTAAAATGGGCCATCCTAAACTGGGCAACTCACTGTTCATTTGTTCCCAGTGCTTCTTGTGCCCCTCGCCAGCTGAGTTTTGTATGTTCGGATAGCATCAGGGTTGATAGTGCGCGACCGGAGTTAGAGAAGAGAAAGCGCCAGAAACTTAGGCATAGTTCGCGGAGGAGAAGAAGAGTGCGTCCGGAGCTTGTAGATATGGCGCGGAGAGGAGAGAGTTCTGCAGGGTTCAAAATTGCGGAGAAGAAGGTGGTTGTGGTTGTTCCGCAGCACCCGGGCGATTTTGAAATGCTGCGCACGGACCTCGCAAACATGGGGTGCGAGGAACTCTTCTACCGGACCTAGGACATCCAGGACACCGGAATACTTGAGGAGTTAGTGGAAGGACCCATGGAGCCAGCTTTCCGGACGAGCTACATCTAGGGGAAGTACAAGCACTGGACCGGGCAAGCTACAGCTTTCCGGATAGCACCACAAGGCTCGAGGCAGGCGGGAAGGGAGATTCGGGTTGGGTGAAAGACCGGTTCACCCGGCTCTCGGATAAGGACGGATTTAAAGTGGAGCATTGCAAGACGCCGCGGGAGAAGCAACTTCTCCTATTTCTGGTGCCCATTTTCAGCCCGGAAAAGCCCACCACCATCACGATCAAATTGGCAAAGGGAATCTACTCCGCGCTGCACTACAAGAAGATGATCGGGTAGGGCATTGAGGTGCAGGAGTTGGTCAACCGGGAAGCTTCAAAAATTGGCAGTACGAAGGGTTGCCCATTGCTCCATTTCTATACCATCTATATGCCAAGCACGGATGCCTCTGGGATAGGGAGAAGGTGAGGTTGGAGAAGCAGCTGGTTCCAGTGGACCGGAGCCCAGCCAGAGCGCGCGCGGCTCGTCCGGAACAGAGGAGGAAACCGGTCAAGGACGTGAGCAAGGATGAAGAAGTTGACGAAGGCGAGCAGGGCGACCGAAGCGAACCGGACAGGCCGGAGGCGACCCACCCGGGTGGTGCGAGAGGAACTCAATCGGACAAACGCCGGAAGAGAAGGGAGGACCGGGGACAAGGAGAACCGGGTGGCGCGAGCATTCCGCTGGAGGAGCGTCGCAAGAAACGAGAAGACCGAGAAGGAGGCCAACCAGGTAGTGCAAGCACTCTGCCGGAGGAGCGACGGAAGAGATGAGAGGATCCGGCAGGAGGTGAACCGGATGAGGGTGGTTCCTCCTGAGCACGCACCCGGAGACAGCACCTGCAGAAGAGGAAGCAAGTCGCCCGGAGTGAGGAAGAGGGAGACGACGCTGATATCCAAGAAGTCATCCCACCCCGGAAGAAGGCCAAGAACCGGATGAAGACGACTCCAGTGGACGGCCGAGTTGTTTGTCCTACCGAGGAAGCCGGTCCAACCAGCCGCAAGAAGAATGTGAAAAAGAAAGCAAAGCGGCAGAGGAAGTCGGAACCAGATGATGAAGAGGAGAAGTTTGAAGACGACAAATCCAAAGAGGAGGAAGCCCGGGAGGAAGAGCCCGTCCGGGGAGCAGAGCCGGACCAGGCGGCATAGGAAAGCACGTTGGTCCTTGCAAAATCGGCGGATGTCCTTCAATTCTCTTCCCGATCCAAACGGCCTCTGAAATGGTGGAGGAAAGGTACACTCCACTGTACACAGCGATGAGGGGAGTCGGGAACGTCCTGAAGAGCAAGAAGGTGGAGGAGTATCCGGAAAGGGTCAAGAAACTCAGACGGGAGGTGGACCGGGCGCGCAAGTAGTCGGTTAAGGCGACCCTACTCATGCTGGAACAAAAGACAGAGCTGGACAGGCTGAGGAAGACCATCCGGAAGATGGAGCAGCACGATCGGACCAGCCTCAAGTTGCTGGCCCGGTTGTTCCAACCGGATGGAGAAGTACAGACCCAGGCGAGGCTGTACGACGAGAATGTGACTCAACTGGGAGTAGAAGGGGCAGCGCCGATGAAGAACATTGTAAAAGAATACGCTGCGAAGGTGGAGGAGACGCTGGTGGGATTCTGGGCATTGGTAGCGGAATTACTCGCAAGGTGCCCACCCGTAATTCAATCGGGTGAGAGAAACCAGCCACAGAGGAGGGAGAGTTCCTCTCTCCGGTAGCGAGCTACTGGAGACCTTCCGGTTGTCAATAGACGCGCCCCAGGCAGGGGATTTGGACCGGATGATGGGAGCCGGAAGCTCCACTCCGAAACAGACCTCCCGACCCGTGGAGAGTGTGGAGCCGATCTAGGCAGCGGTCCAAGGTGAGGCGAGCTTAGCCGGATTCCTCAATCAGGAAGAGGAGATGGTGGAGGCAGGTACCCGACAGGGGGGAAGAGGAAGGACCAGAGGGTGGACCTGGAGCTAGCCCGGACGGTGCGCAAGGACGCGAACTGGAAGGTGAGCAACAGGGGGATCGCGGTGAGCAAGTGAGCAAACTGGGTGTTTTCGAACAGGTGCCGAAGGCAGTAGATCAGGCGCAGCAGCCAGAGGAGCAAGAGGAAGACGATGACGAAGAAACAGAGGAGCAGCGGCTCGGAAGATCCGCTGGGTGGTTAGGATCCGAATTTGCTGGATCCGGCTAAGTAGGAAAGCTTTTGAGTAGGTAGGTTAGATCTTTTGTGAATAGGCTTTAAGGATAGGAACTAAACCGTGGGGAGAGCCCCCTTGATTTCCGGATCCCGGGTTTGTAGGATCTGAGGATTTTCCGAATCCGGGCGTTTGGGGTTTGCTATTTATCAAGGAATGTTCTTCATTCCTTGGGTCTTTTGTGTACCACTGTTCTTTGTAAATGATTATAGGTGCATGTTCTTTTCCACAAGTTGTGTGTGTGTGTATGTGCTTGTGTTGTTGCTTGAAACAGTGGTCCAATTAGTCCCTTGGTAGCCGGAAGGACTAACCGGGTTCTGGCGTAGATTCAGTTAAGAGACCGAATAGAGGCTTTGGGTGAGTTATAGGTTCGTTGAATGTGGGGTTTTCCATGCTCGGTTGCAGGGGATAATCCGGGTTAGTGGCTGAGCGGATAGGAGGGGGTACTCCGGTCCTCTCTGAACTCCTGGAGTGGTAGTCCGGTAGAGGTGCCAGCACCTGGATAGACCTTGTAGTAGATGAATACGGAATCGCCAGAGTAAAACAGAGCGTGAGGAATCCAACTGATTCCGGACACCCCGGATAATGTCCACCCCGGTTAGCAAGTCGTTGTAGTATTTTTGGAGAAGGGGGAAACCGGGTTGCGCTTGTGTGACCGGTTGTGGGTTTTAGAGAAATCTGCAGTTGAAGTGCAGTACGGAAAGTATCTGGATTAGGGAGTTGAGATAGGGTAACCGGAAAGTAGTGAAGTTCCCATCACTGAAATCAGTAGGGAATGGTGTGTCTTTAAATCTTGCACCACTAAATGCAAATGGAGAACCGTGTGAAGGAAAACAGAGGCTAAAATAAACCAGGCTAAGTTGTTAGGATAGACCGGGTAGAGTAATGTTGGATGAAGTTCTAATCCGGAAGGGAACCGGATCTAGCGACCACCGGATCAGTTAGTAGTAGAAGATCCGGTTTAGTACGGAAAGAGGAAGTTAGCTGGTGATAGAAGAAGAGAAAACCACAAGTCCGGACCAATCTCCGGAAGCCTCCCGCTTCACAGTCTCCGCGGAACGATAACCCGGAAATCACCTCTACGAACATTCTTAATACGAAAAAGTGCGCTCTCGGGGAGTATCTGGTATGACGTGCTACAACAGTTTCTCCCGTTATCTTTGACACATTTGTAGCAACTATTCTAGCTATCCTGGAGTCTGGTGGCGTCGTATTGGATGAAGACGTTGACGATGATGCAGAGGAGTAAGTTGCCTTGTATCGGCCGCCGGCCGATACCTCTTGCCTCATTCCGTAGTGTGAGCCAGAAAATACAACCGTTTAAAATTTTAAGTATTTTATAGTTGTTTCTTTCTTTTTTCACAACGAATTCAAAGATTGTGGCTAACGATTATGGGAGATTTTTAACGGAGAGTAAAAACAATAAAATAAAATAAAATAAAAAAATACTAATTTGTTTCCCTTTTAAGCAACGGACTTCTCTTGTTTTATTTTTTTTATTTTTTTTATTTTTTTAAATTGAATCCTTACTACATGTTAACAACATATTTCAAAAACTCACAACAACAATATCATTAAATACTTTAAAACAATCAAATGGTGACGGAACTTTACCATTTTGGTTGATGGTTGAAGACGAGCGGTAGAAGAAATCCCTCGGCGCTTGGCGATGAACGAAATAAGCCCTTTGACCAAGGGTACAGGAAAAAAAATAGGAATTGAAAAAACAAAATGAAAATCTTAAATAAAGACATTATGTTAAACTACACACTCTAAAGTTTCTATAATGTTAAAATACGTCAAAAACAGATAATATATGAAAAAATTATGTTTTTTTGAAATTTTAACATTTTTTTTGACTCTAATTACAGCTTTTCTAGATTTATCCCTGGACTTGCGAAACTTTTTTTTTCTATTTCATATTTTAAGAAAACAAAATATATTACGGTCTAGAGCTTCTGTTGCACATTCCGAAATTAAAAAAACTTCTAATTCGGACACTCGATGAGGAAGTTATAGACAGATGAAAAAAACAGATTTTGGATGAAAAAAACGCTGCCTAGTTCTCCGATAGATGAAACTGTGATTTTTGTGGAGGAAAAGGGTACTACGACTTAATTTAGGCCCCCCTTCTTATCACACCTCGCTAATTCACTCCTAACCTTGCTAATTCACTCCTAACCTTGCTAATTGGCACTAGGAAGAGGGATAGGTGAACTAGAAGTAGAGACAAGAGCTAGAACTAGAAAATAAGAGCAAGTACTAGAAAATAGAAGCATGTACTAGACAATAGAGGCAATGAGGGTTTAAATTCAATTTAAACTCCTCGTATACAAACGTCAATTGAGAAAATGTGGATGCTTGAAAGGCTAAAGGACTTCCCTTATATACTACATTCATAAATGAAGGTACTATTCCTCCCTACCAACTCAAATCAATTTCTTTGACTTGACTAAAACTAGTGTTTCATAACTTTATTTTATTCGCCCACTACTTCTAATTTTATATATATTTTTCTTTGTTTTGCTTAGTTGTAGGGCAATTAATATCCTTCATCATGCAAGACACTACTCCTCTTTCATAAACTCTTTTGTTTTATCTTCAATTCTATACTAATAAAATTATTTTATTCTACAATTAGTTTGACTAACATCCAATTGACTAGTTGTAGAGACCAATAATGTCATTTATCTCTTTATGAATGTATCTAACTAATAGAACCAAACTCATTTAGCTCCTTCCACCAACCCCCTCCAATAATGCGACCGGTTGGTGGTCAAATGTCGAAAATAGTCAACGGTGAGTCCGGTTTTATCTTTCTTTACTGCTGATCCTTATATACGTCCTAAATATAGCTCCAAATTGAATTTCACTTCACCAGTGGCTTTAAAAGGTCCCAATTAGCCTAGGGAGACTCTTCTTTGATAAAAACGGTAAAAGTCCCGTTTTTATTTTGATGGAGTTACGGGCCGAATTTACGCCGTCCGGTAAAGCATTTTTGATTTACTTGACTTCATCATTGGATTCCTTGGGGTTCAAATAGCTAAAATAACCTTTAGGAACACCCGATTCAAGCTCCTAAGTCGTCTTGGGCACGCCTGGTAAATTCAATCGCTCGATCAAATGACGATAAGTTCTTATTTTTTTTAATTTGAGTAACTCTTTAACTCCAATAATCACCAAAATTTACCACAAGATAAAAGGTGCTCTAGAGACCCTTCCTAATTTTTTTGGTAATTTTAGAGTCCTTTAATTATTTTCTACAATTTTCTAAGTCTTAATCACTACATATACGATCTAAAATACTTATTTGAAAAAATTCCAAAAGAAATCTATAATTTTTTTGGAGCCTTCCTAAGACTCAAAATATTTTTCAATGATCACCAAATTTTACCACAAGATAAAAGGTGCTCTAGAGACCCTTCCTAATTTTTTTGGTAATTTTAGAGTCCTTCAATTATTTTCTACAATTTTCTAAGTCTTAATCACTACATATACGATCTAAAATACTTATTTGAAAAATTGCAAAAAAAAATGTATAATTTTTTTGGAGCCTTCCTAAGACTCAAAATATTTTTTTGGGAATTTCTTTTTAATATTATAATTATTCATATAATCTACTGATCTATTTACTTACCACACTAAGTAGTCTTTACTATCTATTTCCCTCCATATTTTAATTCCTATTACATAATGGTCTTAGAGGGCATCCCCCCATATAACATATCTTGGTTTTCTTGTAACTTTGAGCCTTTACGACTATTAATAGTTTTTTACATAGAAAACTACCTATATTATGGCATTTTTATCAATTAACTAAAAAGTAATAAAAATAAAACATTTATTTGGTTATACCATCCTAAATTCCACTATTTCAACTAATATTCTATTTTAGAATAATAAATATATAAAAAATCAAAAAAAACCTAACAATTAGCCACTGTGGACATCAAGGGCCGAATTGGTGTCTCACACATAGTATTATGTCGTCTCACTGCTCCCAGCTGTTAAAGATAATAGAGGAATGTCCAAAGCACATACACAAACAGAAGGAATGCTCAGAAAGAGATGTCTTACTCAAGGGCTCCCCCGCTTAAGTTGTATACAGTTGAGGTGCCCTTTGACAATCCATATAAGATAACTCAACACTACAAGCCTCAAAGGTAAGCCCGTGCCGCAACCCCTCTCCCACACATCATTTTTTTCCACCTAAATCCCTTTGGTTTCTAGCAACACTACCCTTTATCTACTACCAATACTTGCACTTTGCGTAGAGCCAAAGTCTTTAAGTCCATATGCTATTACTATCGCTATGCTTGAAACAATATCTTGCAATGTGACCCTTCTTGCTGCAATAAAAACACACCTTGTCGCTAAAGCTCCCACTGCTTCTGTTCGTGGATTGCTTCGCCATAAGAGCCGTACTATTTCCATGAGACTCATTCTCCATTTGCCTCGAGAGCTTGTGCAACAACCGAGATGTCACATAGTTCAATGTGAGTTTGGAAATAGGCCTCGACTCTATAGCCACAATGAGATACTCGTACAAAGGTGGTAGACTTTCCAAGAGTGTCATCACGATGTCTCCATCCGAGATGGTCACGTCCGTACCATTGAGTTGATCCGCGAGTGCTTTGACCTTGTTGATATGCGCCAACATGTCGTCTTCTTCTTCCATCTTGATGGTGAAGAACTTGCGCCTCAAAAACAAAATGTTGACCAAACTCTTGGCTTTGTGAATGTTGCAAAGCTTGGCCCATGCTTTCGTGGATGTTTTGCATGAACGAATGTGCACAAGTTGCGAATCCAAGAGATTGAGGGCCAAAATAGCAAATGCCTTCTTCTCCCTCCTGATGTATGCTTGCATGACGCAAGGGTCCAAAGTAGAGTGAGGGGGTTTCTCACTACCATCAACAATCTCCCACATATCTTTCTCAGCCATCACCATCTCCAATTTGAACTTCCACAAGTGGAAATTCACCCCATCAAACTTGTCCACCACCTTGAGACCCTCACCCTCATAAAATGCTATGATGTACGTCTCTCCACTCAAATCAACCCTCAAAACAGACACTTCTTTTTATGATTTTTAATGGAATGTGCTTCCAATGCCTCTTCGACAACCCTTAATCTCAAACGAGCACCTTTGTGCTTCCAATGCCTCTTCGACAACCCTTAACCTCAAATGAGCACCTTTGTGCGTCCAATGCTTTTTCGACAACCTTTAAATTCAAATCATCAAATCAGCGTTTTGTACTTCCAATGCCTCTTTGACAACCGTTAACTTCATATAGCACCTTTGTGCTCCACACACACCTTCCAACATTCAAATGCAAAAGGTCCTATCTTAAATTGCAAAGATGTTCACCGAAACACTTCGAATCACTCAATGGAGCTCTTCACAATTCCGATTGAATCAAAACAACACCTTAGTGTTCCAATCACTCAATGCACATAATCAACACTTTTTTGTCCCTTGATAGCACTAAATCAATGCTCGTAGACTCAAACAAGCCCCTCAAAACCCGAAATGCATTGAAATGCTCAAAACCGCAGCTTTGTGCTCCCAAGTGCATTAAACAACTCCAAATGAAACTTTTGAGCTCCCGAGGGCATGAAACACATGCAACACCTCTTCCAAGTGCCCAACCACTCAAAGCAGATTGTAGACTCTTCCCTTAGAGCCTCAAGACTTCACAAATCATTTGCAATATCACAAGTGCACCAGCTTGAACAAAACAATGTTCCACTTACAAAAAGGGTTTGGAATCAAGAAAGTAGAGCAACAAAAGAAGAGGCTGACCAAGACAAATGCTCAAATGTGCTACTTCAGCCCCTATGCACCTCCAAGAGACAAGACTCCTCCAAAAAAACTCAAAACTGCTCCCAAAAGCTCCAAATCAGCCCCCAGCCCTTTCTGCAACAACCTCCTATGAAACGCTTCAATGCAATCCAACACTCACGCAACACATATAAGTGGGCCCATAAC
Organism: Pohlia nutans; assembly: GCA_022496805.1. Lineage (NCBI taxonomy): Eukaryota > Viridiplantae > Streptophyta > Bryopsida > Bryales > Mniaceae > Pohlia > Pohlia nutans. Next base: position 930,504 of record CM040106.1, on the reverse strand, counting down.
CTGTTAAAGGTGATAGAGGAATGCACAAAGCACATACACAAATACAAAGAATGCGTAGAAAGAGATGTCTTACTCAAGGGCTCCCCCGCTTAAGTAGTGTACAGGTGCCCTTTGGCAACCCATATGGGATAATTCAATACTACAAGCCTCCAAGGTAAGCCCATGCCGCAACCCCTCTCCCACACATCATTTATTCCCACCCAAATTCCTTTGGCTTCTAGCAGCACTACCCTTTATCTACTACTTCAACACCAGCATCTTCATAATAGTAACCTACCTCTGTCCGCAGATTGCCTTGCTACTAACGTAATTTTTTTTAATGTGCGTTTCATATGAAATGTTTGATGTTTGTCATAAGTGAATGTTGTTATGTATAATCTCTATGGTAGGATTTATAAAATGCATTTTGATTATTTGTAAATGAATTCTAAGAGAAATGTTTTGAATATTCACATGAAGTACATTATAATATACAATTATATTTTGTGTTGAACTAAGTTTTTATCACTTATAAGTGAGATGTTCTACACTTGGATAGAGAATGCGGTCATATAGGGTTTATAATTTTTGCAAATCTCAATTCATACGAAGCTACATAAGAATAATGTAGACTTGATAGTTTAAATGAAACAAATATCAACGATGAATACTTAATTCTACATATATCAACAATAAATACTTAAATTTGTATATTATGTGGATTATAGAAGTTTGTTAATGAGCTATTATATATATGGTTGTATATGATGAATTTGAGGATTTGATAAGTCATTCCAAAATCCAAAATTTGATTATGTAATTCAATACAATCAACGACCATGAATACCCATCAATATTAGCCTTGTGCTTTTAGCCAATGTTACCAAAATCAAAGATGAATTATTTCTTTTTTAATTTATGTAATATATGGAAGTTTAGTAGTGAGATTTGATATATATAATTGTCTATGATGACTTCTAGGATTTAGATTTGGAATTGAATACAGTCAGGGACAATGAATACCCATCATTGTGAATGCATGCACTTGAGAGGGTAAGGTACATAGCGCTCTAGGCTACTCTACGTACTTTGTGTGGAATGGCGGCTGACATGAGAGTGCAATTCATTTCCCACAGCCTCCTCATCCAACATTTCAATATTTGGATTTGTGAGCTTCTTCTCTGTCACCAATTATTGCTTTCCTTCTCTCATTCACCTCCCTTGTTTTTCTTGTTCATCACCTGCCTTTCTTCATATCTGTGAATCTTCTTCATAGCCTTCTCCATGGACTCTAGACTCCCTCCCTAAGCAGAGCCACCTCTCCCTCTTCATCAAGGGACTCTGGGCGCATTGACTGGATACCTGTGGTTTGTCTACAATTCTACTACTTGTATCTACAGACGTCCTCCTCCTCATCCACTGTTGCAAGGGCTTGTTAGTGGCGAGGATTGGCATTGGAACTACAACCATACTCTAGAGATGGCACGTCTGGAGGCTCATTCTGGCATTGCGTAGAATGTTGTGGCAAACCTTGTGAATCGTCCATCCACAACTATACTTTGCGACGTGGCGGTGATATACCAGGATTGCGGGTGCGTGCTCCTTGATTTCTGCGATTGTTCTTTCACTGCATCCACTGAAAGCGCGAGGAATGAAGTCATTGAGATATCATCGGATACATCTCTCTACGTCACGGCGTAGAACAATGTGGTTGAAATTTCGGATACCGCATCGGTGGGGAGCAACCGCCAATCCTAGTTTTCATATTGGCAGCACCTCCAGGAAATTTCGTTTGGCAGCGGGTTTTGTGAAAGTAGTGGCGGAACATTGGTTAGCACATGTTTTAGTTTCGCCCTGTTCATAGTGGTATTGTGAATTTTTAGGCACCAAGCTTTTAGAATTGTGAAGGTATGAAGTAGTGTATGTGTTTTGTTGGCCAGCTTAGTGGCCATAGCTGAATTGGATTTTATTGGGGTGTTCTCTGCCAGATGTTTAGGGTTTAGGGTTTAGGATTTAGGGTTTAGGATTTAGGGTATAGGTTAGTTTAGAAATAATAGTGTTGTAGGCCCGCCGACACTTTTCTTTGACTTGTTGGCCTTAATTTTCACTACATTAATTGTTTTAATGGGTTTCAGTTGGTTTGTGTGGAGAATGTGTTGGCGGGCCACCGATACTATTCTATGGAAAATGTTCATAATTTGTTTGAATTTCTTCGTATTCAACTTTTTCCAATTTTCGCTACCTCATTTTGGGCATTATCTACAAATTTTGGACGTATTTCACCGTCATAAATTGTATAAATTTGTCCATAATTAGCACCATAGTCCATAATTAGTTAAATATCAGTTGGGTGTCTTTTATTCATTTGAGATTAAATTATAAATCCCTTATGTTAATTTATAAATTTTATCTCAAATGAATAAAATACACCCTATATTTGCCTCTCATAGCTATCTACATTCTTGACAGTAACTTCCCCGGGAGAGGTCTACAATAGTTGCGCAATTGTCTTACATTGAAAATTGTCGTTCTTTCATGTCATGGCACCGTACTATATACTCCAACTCACATCTTAAAATGCTTTTGTTACATAATAACTATATGTTGCGTTATGTGCTACATCCTATACAATGTAATTAAAACCTTGATCTACATAGCTTGCAACTAAAATAAAATACTCAATACTTGAAATTTATAAGATTTGAAACGTAAAGTGCAAACTAGACTCAATAAACTTCATTTTCTTAATTAAAAGTAATAGCAAAAAAATCATCTTCATGGTAAAAATTGGATTTGACAAATAAACATCCGCTATTCAGATGTGCGGTCCTTAAAGGATTAAGTTGTCATTTACAGAGCAACACAAACAACACTGCAGTGACACTTCAGAAACCATACAGAAGTATTTAGGTGAGAAGTACGATTGTAATAAAACCTGTTATGCAGAAATTGTAATAATTATAAACTTCCGACACTAACCTGAGGAGGCAGTACAATGAAAAACGGATTTAGATATCTCCCTTGCAAATCGTTGCAGATATATTTTCTAGATGCGGCCACTTTTGAAGCTGTAACTGGTAATTTACTTTGACGTGGTTTGTGCGTACACATACAATTTTTTTTATAAATTCAAAATTCAAAATACTGTCGACTAAGGTACATTTATGTAAAAGCATCATGAAAATTTTGGCCTCTTGCACATGCTTCTATAGTGCATGCAAGGGTACACCCTATTGCTTTCACCGCATGAAATATATAACATTCAAATCATGTGATCCTTGAATCGAAGCTATTGTAGACTTACAACTCTTCATCATTAGGCGTTTAGAAGATAATTAACCCCTAAACGTCACTACGTCTAGAAAGTGGCCGACTAACAGATTCAAATCCTTTTCACGTTCTCATCAAAGCTTGTATGAAAGTCATCTAAATTTTTGGCTTTTAGAAGATTATTAACTCCTAAACGTCATTATGTCCAAAAAGTGGACGACTAACAGATTCAAATCCTTTTCGCATTCTCATCAAAGCTTGTATGAAAGTCATCTAAATTTTTGGAGATTCTTCACCAAGTTGTTGTCTTATCTAATGGTTGGCCATTTGATCATACTCGATTACATTTTTTTTTTAAATTACAAATGTAAAAGTATGTCGAGTTGTTGACCAAGCCAAACTGCATTGACTATATTTCAAAAGTGGCCTTGCAGAAATGAGGTCATAGATTTAAGAAACACGCAAATTTTAAAGAATCAGCATGTTTAAGAGTATCTCTTTTCAAATTCATTCCAACAAATTTTACTCAAAAATTATTAAAATTTCGTTTGTCATCAAATTTAAAAGTAATTCTTAATTTTAGCTTTCAAAATTTATAATTAGATATTGGTGATAGTACTAGTGAATCAAACCGTACGGATGGAATCTAAAATTCAAAATATATAACTTTCATTTGTATGTCAATTCCAAAATATTCTTCTAAATAGTACTTCATGACAATTTTTTTCAAATTGTCAATTCCAGGGACACCCTAGTACATTTAGGGGTTAAGGTAGAAATACCATAAACAATTACAAACTTTGTAGCGATACACTACACTGCCATTGAATTAAAGAATCTAGTGTCTGTAATTGGTTGTTTGGGCGAAAACATATATACCGATTCGTTTTGTGCATTTCCTCTATTTATGTTAGATTGGTGGGTCAACCCATTATTGGTGGATGATCAGAAGTTTAACATTATTAGTAATCGTTTAACATGAGCATGTCTAACTAGTACGTCAGTTGCTCAACTATCGACTTTGAAGTATTGGAGAAAAATTTGTACAAAGGTTAAAAATATGAAAATTCTTTTTCTCTTCCTTATTTCTTCTTGTCCAGGTAGGGAAACGAAGTCCTTGAACAAACTCTTCTGTCTAATGTGCAGAACTGATTATTCTCACCGTTTCTGGTATTTCTAATGTACGCGGCATGTCCAATCTTCTCAAATCACCTATTGCAATTCTCATGCTACGATTCTTATTCCAATCTACAACTTAGAAGGTACACCGCTACAGCTAAACAAATCCGCAAAATTATTATACAGTATAGGATGTTTCTGCCACATGGATATCAATATTCAACTCTTGGATAACCCCCTAAACGTCTCAGCATCCAGAAACTGGATCACGAACAGATTCAAAGCTTTGCAACTTTTTCATACAACCTCAGATGACTTTTATCCAAGTCACATTTGTAAGCCTATTAAGTTCTCCACCAATTACAATTAATCTCTTATGATGGGGTGCTCTTGATAATATTAGAGAGGTCTCCAACTACAAGTATGTCAAATTTATTGGGTAGATTTTATGCGTGCAATGGTCCTCTCATGTACGCCTCATGTACATCTGAACCATACTAATATCTATTCTTGAAGCTAGCATTTTCTTCTATTTAAAGGGTTGGTACGTTTAGAGGTCAATATAAGAATGTTATATATCCACCGCTTCTTTGCATTGTACTTCATATCCCGCTCTAAAGTAACGGTTAGATGGCATTTTCCTTTAAATAATCCAACAGATTCAGGAACTCACCTGCATTGGGCATATCGTCTTACTGGTTATGTCCACCCTCTTTATCTAATCCTCCTTGCCTAGATTCCAATCCCGTCTATGTAATATTCCAGATTTGCAACATCCCCATTCTGCATGTGTACGCAATGCCTACATTCATTCTATACCATGTCCAGTAGAAAAGAACATCAATTTCTCACTCTAAAATAAGGCAACAATTTATGGCCCTATATTGACTATAAGCACGTACAACAATGGTTCACTACTTGATTCTTTCGCAAAAGTGATGATGGCGGTAAGCATGTTGGTCATTTTTTTAAGCTGTTGCTTGTATTACAAAGAAAACTACAGTGGTGAAGAAATATGCAGCCTTACATTGTGGACTTCAAAATTGCATAACAATTGTTTAACAGAAATGGAAATACCATGAATTCACTCAATTCCCTTCCGATGAGTCTCCCAAGTCCCGATCAAACAACCCATCCTCTTCTGCTACTTACTAGAATATAGCTTCTTTTTGGAGCTCTCGCGCTGTTGCCGGACGGGCGGGAATTTCCTTTGAGATATCATGTGGAGGACGAAGGCCGTCATGGTCGGTGTCCTTTCCTCTAGCAAACAACATTGAAGCTTTGGTTTCAGGAGTAGAATTATCTACTCGCCTCCCTCGTACCTCCGTGCGTAGCACGACTCTCCAACCTAGAGCCTCAAGAGCATCACTATAGAATACTTGCTGACAATGTTTGGGAATGCAAATGAGTCCTTGTTGAAGGGCTCGCAAGCTTGGAAGTTTGCAAGCGTGAATCCCCATTTGTCCCTTTTCACGCTTGCATTTGGTCCTCTATAGTTTGCTCGGACTCACCAACATACTAGAACTACCACACAAGTCCGTCGGTAGTCGAGCTCTACTATTTCCTCCACTTCACCTATGTACTCAATGTTGGCTTCAACAGGATTGCGATCTCGTGCATTGGACCGCCACGGTCTAATGAATGTTGCTGCCACGTCACAGTCACATGTTTGTAAGCTCCTCTCAAAACTTGCCACTCGAAAACGAGCACCGAAAGCCCACATGATCCTAAACTTCCTGCACTGAAACTTTGCGGGAATTTATGTGTCCTTCACAATGTCTTGAAGTTGTATTCCCGCCTCTTCTGCTGCTTGTACATCGATTGTCTTCTAACCACAAGGCGAAAGAAGGAAGTTCCTGTAAATTTTCAGGGTAAGGATCACCCCTTTTGCCTTTTCTACTGCAATGCCTTTGACGCCAAGCTGTCCTCTGCTGGTCCCTTTCTGCCTTAACTTGCTTGTATCGTCTGAAACAAAAGCTTCTATGCATTAACTCTTTGAAGAACAAATATTTTTTTGGCGAAGTACTTATTATTAAAATTAAGGGCCATACACAATTATTTCAGCGCATTTATTACTTTGCTTACTCCATTTCCGCTCAAACGCTAACTGCATGCCCTACAAAATACGGCTGATTGTCGCCAACTTGTTTTGATGATGCTCAAGATCTAATAGACAGAAAACATTACTACTTGGAACATACCCCGATGAGTGCTAAGAAATCACACTCATACGTTCAAAGAAGCACGTGGATGACCTCACAGACTTATGAATCCAAAGTTCCTCGGACGTCACACCCAGTTAAAACTGGCAGAGCAATCAAATGCCTTGATTTTGAATCTTTAAAACCATTGAAGTGTCATCCTCTCCCAGAACACAAGTGTAACATGAGTAGAAAAAATAAAGTCAAACTAGCAGTATATTTTCGAGAGTTAATTCAATACAACACATGCCTTAGATATTGAATACATTGGCTTGGAATCTCTCTTATTTTTCAGTGTAACCTATAACTTATTACACTAAAAAATAACAGGGATTAGCCAATATGACTAATATGGCATTAACCCCTAAACGTACCACGGTGTCTTTGGAATCGACAATTAAAGAAAAATCAAGATGAAGTACATCTTAGAATAATACTTTGGAATTGATACACAAATGAAAGTTCTAGAATTTAAATTTTAGATTCCATCCGTACAATTCGATTGACTAATGTTATCACCAATACTTGATTATAAAATTTGAAAGTTAAAATTAAAAATTCATTCCAAATTGGATTACAAACAAAATTTTAATAATTTTTGAGTAAAATTTGTTGGAATGAATTTGAATCGAGATACTATTAAACATAGTGATTCTTTAAAAAATTTGTGTTATCTAAATCTAGCACCTCATTTTTGCAAGGCCACTTTTGAACTACAGTCGGTATAATTTTGGCTTGGTCAATGACTTCACATACTTCTACATTTGTATTTATAGAAAAATATGTACTCAAGTATGACTAAATCCAACCATTAGATAGGACAACAACTTTGTGAAGTATCTCCAAAAATTGGATGACTTTCATCCAAGCATTGATGAGAATGTAGGGTGGGTTTGGATATGTTAGTCGTTCAGAAACTGGACATTGTGACGTTTAGGGGTTAACAATAAATGTACAGGGTTCGTATGTGTACATCCAATGATTCTGAAAAAGTTCTCAGCTGTGTTAGTTCACATATATCTTTTTGTCACGCACGTACTTGGTTTTCTGGGTTTTTCATGTGTATGTAAAATATGAAAATGCCAATTGCTGATAACTGATTACTGGTGGAGGCCAAAGAAAGAGACTTACTTGCGGTGTTCATCAAAATACCCCAAGCTGCCAATGACAAATTGTGGAAGAGCTGTCTCCACTCATTGCTGAGCGTCATTGGAATTCCTTTTCCGTCCAGAATTTTGTCTTTCATTGTCGGGTCTTCCTGTGAGTCCCAAACCCTCCTATTTGTCGGACTATAGTTAAGCATGTACTCTATGACGTAACCGGCACCTTCTTCTAGCTCATAACCTGGAGTCATACTGCATTCGGGTTTGGCCAAGTTTCTCACTTTACTTTTGAGGCCCTTGTAGTACCGTTCGTACGATTCTGAACAGGCCCACAAATGAAAACTTCCTGCACAATATGATAAGGTAGGTGCATCATGATTGTAAACGCAGCTAGTGGGAGTTGTTTCTCAAGTAATACCATTGTTTCAGCTACGTCTTCTAGAAGTTGATTTTTCATATCTTTGCTGATGACCTTCTCGCATACTCTTTGAAGCATCCTGCTCAATCTTATAATTGCACATACTAGTTCATGGTTCTTGATGTTTCGTACACATACAAGGAGAATTTGCTGCAATATGACATGAAAGTCATGAGACTTCAGTCCTCGAAGCTTTCCCTTCTCATTCTTTCTACGGAGATTCGAAACGTATCGGCTTGGTGTTTTCAGCTCTTTCAGTGTCTTGAAAAAGGTTGCTTTATCCTCGGTTAAAAGTACGTACTCAGCATCTGGCATGACAAATTTGTCGCTCCCATGAAAGGTTTTTTGAAGCCACAATTGATCCCAAATGGATCGTCTTTGTAAGTCTACTCGAACTGCTGGTGTATCGCCTTCTCCCAATATAAACTTGAGCAGGGTTTCGCATATATTCTTTTCTCAGTGCATCACGTCAAGGATGTGCCTGCAAGGAAGATCTTGCACTCCAACCAACTTTATTTGTGAGGCAACATTTGTGATATATATGATTATCTAAGTACAGAATAAACACTTTTTGTAATACAAAGGCATTCACAGTGTGCTTCATTAATAATCACCGTCCACCATTGGTATCATCATACTATAACAATTTATAAAAACAAGTTATTTAGGATGTTCTAATCCCGGTTCCAAAAACATTTGACCTTAGGACACTAAACACGCACATTAATTGTTCTTTTTTTTACTAAACTCTGGTAGTAGGGATTATTTTTGTACAATATGACATCGTACCCTCCTAGGAAACTACAAATACTTGCTATCTATGTTTCATAATTATAACAATCAACTGCTATGGTATTGTACCCACCAATATGTTAACGTCCATTAAGCTTTTCAAAGAATTTAATTAAATAATTAAAATTATAAAATATTAATATTACTATTAAAATATATTAAACCATTTGAAGTATGAAAAGATTTTGTGGACAATTTTTGAATCATATATTAAAAAAATAAAAAAATAATTTTCAAATTGAACATTTCTGAACCAAGAACTTCAAACACTGATATTTTAGTAAATATGACCTCAAAACTCATGATTTTTTTTCCACGTGATTCTATAAAGGATTTGCATTCTTTCCATTGACAGGTTTATAAACTATAAGTAAAAAAATTTGTGTTCATAGTTGTTTGAATTAAGGGTAAAAAATGAAGGTTCAAATTTCAAATAAAAACATAATTTAAAAAATCTTTTATTGTCAAAACTTAATTGTAAGTGTGATTCATCTTGTGCACTACAAATTGTCAAAATCAGGCTCCAAGCTTATAATTTTTGTAATTTTTATTGGCAGTTCTCTGAAAAGTTGAATGACTATAAACTTGTTTGTCATTCAACCTACATCACTATCCACGTCAAACAAGTCACGACAATGGCAAAAATAATACCTATATTAGAACATGACAATGACATAAATACTACCTACTACTGTTACAAATATCCCACTTTGGGAGTACTGACATGACTTGATTGCGCAAAAAACTGGTCATTGTAAACCTGCTAAAATTTTGACTACTCTTTTTATGTGGGTATATGGGTACTTTACCTGTTGTATGTCCAACTTCATGGAGCAACAGAACATGTTAAATTCCACTCATGTGATGTACAGCCAACTATGTCATGTCATTGTCCCACTTCATTACCCAATAATTTTACTAAAGCATTGAGTTTGTTTTCCATAATAACAAGCAACTTAATTAAAATTCATTTGCTTGATGGTTGGATTTTCGAAGTCTTGCCATTGAAATTCTCTACTTGTTGGGGAAAAAACCTTAAACTCTATCATACTGGTGCATTTAATACTTCCCAAACAATGTGCCCACGTTCTGTCTAATGAACCCAAAGAGGACTAGACGGCGGACACTATTATCCTAGTACTTTGGTCGTTATGGTTCAACTTAATTTTCATCTAGTATTGAAAATTAATCATCATGCATCCTGACATATATGGTCACTTATTCCAAACATATGCAATTCACTTTTATACTTCAATTAAGAAGGTAGCCACTGACATACCTGCTATTTAATTCTTCATACATAGACACTCATAATTCCTTGCATTATTTCATTTACAAAGGCTTGCCCAAAATTAATTATTTTGCACCTACATTGCATTATATGTAAACACACACATCCGTGCCATGTTTTCATACAACACTGAGTAGAACACTAGATAGTTTATTTATTTTTGAACAATATTAAATGAAATTCTAATTAAGTTTCATCCTCCGCGATTGTCTGATTTGCATGCCTAAAACCCCACACACTGCATACAATATGAAGCTTGTTTAAGTCTATAGCACTGTTGTTTTCCCTGGCAATTTCTAACTTATGGAGCTGCCAAAAGCTAGCTAAAAATTGCCAGTAAAAAACACTGATCTGTAGGTATTAAAAAAATTAGGTATTATTATATCAAATTCCAATCCCATGCGTTCTTATTGGTGCATCCCAAGTGCAATCATTTTACAAAGTAGAAGCCCATGTGATACTACGTTAAACAGTAAAGAAAAGAATTTGAGTTGTCGTGATTGACATACTACCCAATAAGGTAATCGGTAGAAAATGTCGGCTCGCTTCACTCCAAGTTTTTTCACTCGATTGTGGTCAGATTCTTCTATTCCACCGTCATTGAGATATTGTTCCCATTATAAACCCTTGGCATATATTTCGTGCCCACTCTGACGTTTTGGCTGTGGCATTCTCTCCGTCTGGCCATTGAAAGCTCTCCTAGCATTCCTGAATCAATGTTGTAAGTCCAAGAACAGCCTTCCACCCAAATATACCATCTTGCCTAAAATGCCCGAATGTTCTACACACGTTTATCTCCACACAATGGACACCCTTTATATCCCTTTGTTTGCTGCCTAGAGAGCAGCCCGTATGCCGGAAAATCATGAACCAATTACAGCAGTATAGCTTGTAGAATAAACCGCCTATGTCCAATCGGTTTCGACATGTCAATAGCTCAAACATCCTCCCATAGTTTCAACAGATCCTCTAGTAATGGCTCTAGATAAATGTCAATGACTTCATCTGCTGGTGCTTGTGGACTTGGTATTAACAATACTAACTTCAAGAAGAAATTTTTGCTTGCCAACCATAGAGGCAAATTGTAAATAGCAACAAGGAAAGGCCATACAGAGTGTTTGGTAGAGTTGTTGCCATAGGTATTTACACCATCACCTACAAGACAGATCTTGAGGTTTGTGGGATTTGCAGCAAAATCAGGATAACTTTCATCAATGTGCTTCCACTGCTCCCCAACAACGACTGATTTCATCATTGGCTCCTCAGACTTGTTTGTAGAATGAAAAGTCATCATTTTTGCAATATCAAGGCATTTGAACATTCGTTGCAACTGCTCTATTATAGGAAACTATCTCAAAACTTTAGATGGGATGGTATTTGAGCCTTCAACATACCTAGATTTGCCACACCGGGATGGGGACAACTAACCAAATCTCTATTTTCCCCTCGATACAAGACATGTACAATAGGACAACAATGTATGGCTTCATGTTTTATCCCAACTTTAGAACGATACGTCTCGCCTTGTGCGAAGTTCGTGGTAGATTGTTCGATTTGGAAGTAGGTATTGCGAGAGGAACTTCAATAACTCGTCCAAGAATGTATAAAGAATTGAGAACAAACTACACATTGTGATGAGCACAATGGCAACTTGTAGACGATTTATCCTGCAGCCTTCATAGATTCGCTCGTTCAAATCTTGCACCAACTCCTCATAATCGGGGCCATATATTTTGCAGTCGTTTTCTGGTTCCATTTCAGAATCTGGACTGTGTCGAGGTTGTTGTACACATTGTGGAGGTCGTCCACTCGTGCATACGCATCTTGAACCACGCCAACAACGTCTACAGTCGTCCTTTCTGGCCACACAAATTCATTTGTTCCTCTTTCATCAGCTTGCACTCCTTAGAAGTAATCTTTGTCTGCTTCCATAGCCTCATCTGTTGGATCTCCAATAATTTGTACACCCTCCGTCTGTACACACAAAACAGAAACAAAGATATGAAGTTATTAAAAAATTATTTGGACATTCATAGTGTCATTTGTCAGTCTACACTTATAATTCATCATAGGCAGAGATAAGAAGTTTATTCAAGGCTATACTAGGGTCCACATAGAATAAAGGATGTGTTACTATCCCAACTTGATAGTACATTTCTTATAAAAAGGATTGTTGAACATGTTAGAATTATACCAGAACCGGGTACTGCAGGTATGGGTCTCGGTCATGCAGCCTATAATGTCGTGCGACTGTCTCCACCTTCCGAACTCTTGCTCCTCTACAATTTTGACAAGCACAAAGATACTCTGGTAATCCTTGTCTAATTGCAATTTATCTCTCGATGTGATATGCAGTCGACAATCTCCCCCTTCGCCTCATCTTTTCTACATAAAACTCAACATACACGCTAAAAGGCATTATACAATTATTAGTTTGCAATCATACTGAGTATGGTCTTCACCACAAACAAAATTGGAAACCGTGTAACTCTTGGGAACGAGACGCACTAGAAATGCAAAACTTGCCTGCATTGTTGATTTGCAAGGATATTCTTATAAACTACATTTACTATGACAAATGTTCTCATTAACTACATGTAGTATGAAGATCAAAATTTATCAAAATTTTATTTGAAATCAAATTTAGAAAGAATTTTTAGTTTTAACTTCCAAATTTTATAATAAAAAATTAGTGATAGCATTGGTGAATCTAACCATGGAGATGGAATTTAAAATATAAGTCTACAACTTTCATTTGAATATCAATTTCAAAATATTCCTCCAAACAATACTTTATAATGGTTTTTCTCAAATGGTCAATTCCAGGGACACCTTGTGACGTTTAGGAGTTAAGACAGGATAAATTCAGAGCGCGTAATTAGACCTAAGAAGTTCACCATCATGCAAGTGGCAAGGGCGTCCATTTAGCAGTCGACAATTACCCTGACAAGTTTTGGAATACAAAAAACTCAGCACTATAACCGAGAGCCACCAATTAACAGCAATTTTAGTGCAACGAGGGTCTAGTAGATGTGAAGTCTTTGCTAAGGTAGCCAGCTCCCAGGTCTAGCGCTCAATTTCAGTTGTCGCTTCAAGAACAGTTCCAATTCTAGCACGCCTATAGTGGCGACCGTGAATTAATTTAAGACGTGCTCCATCTTTCACGGCTCCCTTGATTCTCCCAAACAAGTTTCTCCCAACCACCGGACTAAAAATTTCATAGTTCCAGACCAAACCTTACCACTCTGAACATGATAACAACAATGAATTAGGCCACTGGCAAGATGCCAATTTGAAGCTCACCACGCACAGGAAGCTTTAGCATGAAACATCACAGGACATAAACATCATATCGCCATTCCAATCAGTCGTAGTAAGTAGAAACATATTGCGCATCACTAACACTTTGCACCCGATTCTGAGGTCAAAATCCTTAATCGCTCAACATTGCCTCTTCCGTCTGGAAAAGCAAAACTCTCTAAAACTCAACCAAAACCTCCTTTACCGTAAAAAAAAAGTTAATCCATACAAAAAAAACTCTCAAATAGACAATGACACGACGGAAGCGTCCCGCATACGTTAATCACAATCAAAAGAAGAAAGAAAATACTGCCAAACAATGCAAAAGAGAAACACCTCCACCGTGCACAACTACACCACATGTTCACACTGCTGCACAGACAAATAATTGAGGGACGCGAAATCAAGAGAAGACACCCTCGACAAATAGCATAGACACAAGACAAACAACATAGATATACACAAGTGAAAGAAGTAGGACGTACTACAGATTGGAGTGCCTTCACAAGCTTAGGAAAGGCAGTCCAAATCTTCAGAGATAGTGGCCACACAGCATTCTGACAGGCATCCAATCACATGAATTGACAAACCAACTTCCACATATAATGTTGATTGCATATAAAGTTGTTTCTTGTCGGTCGAATTCAACTTTAACCTGAGGTAAATACAAAAGACGTCAATTGAAATCCTAATCAGACACAGTGATTTTGGCGAATATACACACTGATTATGACTAATCATACACAATGATTTTGGAAAATATTAAACAAATTGGAAATCAGCATCTAAGAGGACTATTATTTATGGCTTTGAAATTCCTGGTGCAAAATTATTGTATATGAAGGACTGAAATGCATTCCTAGATTTGACAACTAACCTTCAGCAATTGAAGACATCACCTCACCTAGTCATCCGAACGTCGGACTCGCCCAAAGTCCTTCGCGAAGTTCTTCGCGAAGTCCTTGTATTTTGCAGCTGCTGAGTCACAGCTGTTGCTCTTGGAATACTGGTCTTTGTTGAGCGCTGCAAAAATCCGTGAGTTCTATGTTACAATACTGTAGGACTCACGCATGAGGCGTTTGTGGTATCGAGGGCCCGGCCACAGTCTACATGCCAATACTAGAACATGTGCGCACAAGTTTTGGACGCTCCGAACGAAAAGAAAAAGAAACTACAATCGCAACCTGCCAAACTGCAAAACAAGGAAAGCTCGCAATCGCGCAAAAAATGAACGCTGTGAATTTCAATAAAATTAAATAATACAGCGGAGAAGGAACGGAGGTTTGAATGTAGTAAAGGTACCATGAAGAGAATTGCGCAACTAAGGCGGTGCAGGGGCGCGATTGAGCGAGCAATGGAGCTTAGTGTGAACCGTCGAAACGGTTCACTTTAGCGGTAAATCATTACCGCTATAGTTTTGATGTATTTTGTATTTTCTATTTGTCAAATCGGGACATTTTAGCCGATGAGACAAATTCTTGAGTTTGTGTGCATTTGGGTTCGGTTTTGATTGTCAATTTTAGAATTCCTTTTTGCCTAGGTAATTTTGGATGTTTATTTACTTTTAACTATTTCGCCGTTAGATTTTGTGCGTTTTGACCATTTGCCTTATCATTTTATTCTAGTGTTTTAATCTATTATTGTTGTCTATTATCTTAGTTCATTATTTTAGTCTAATTTATTAGTCTACTCTATTATTTTATTTTAGTTATTCTTTTTGGTTTATTATTTTAGTCTTTTAATTGCCCTATCATTTGAGTTTTATCTTATTAGCCTATTGTTTGGTTTATAATTTAGTCTATTATGTTAATGGATTAGTTTAGTAGGTTATTTGGACTTATGGAGCTAATGGGGTTAGTATTTCCTTGTAAGTTAGTGGGGAAATTTAGACTCCCGGTTAAGTGGGAGTTTTGGGAGATGAGATGGAAGTTAGCAAGTGGATGAATTTTGCTTGCTTTTGATGGATGTAGTTTTGGGGTGTGATTTTGAATCTCACCCCTGTCGCAAACGTTGAGCCAGTTAATTGCTCTCTGCATGGTTAGCTAGTGAAGCGAGGAAGATGGAGCTGCGTGAGATCTAGATCTAGAATTTGGAGCATTGAGTTTTTGGTGTGTGAGGATTGAAGAAGTAAAGGGAGATTCTAGTTTGTGTGTGAGTTTTCTGAGGAGAAAAAATTAGTGAAAAAATATTATTATTTGGTTGGGTGATTGTGAGATTGGCATAGAGTTTGTTTTGGGTGTGTGTTATTTGGAATTAGAGGAGGGGAAAGAAAGAAATAGTCTCGTTGCAGGATCAAGCTACAACTGCACCGACGTGGGGCTGCTACGGGCGAAGAATCGGTTTGGACAATTTGGGAAGGGGTTGTATTCTGGATTCTTGCAGGGATTTTAGTAACACGGTGGTGACTACAGCAACGCGACCTAGGAAAAAACGACAGTGAGCACGGAATTCACGGGGTCCGTCTCTGATTTACGAATTGGCGCATTGGCAAGGCACTGTAGTGGCGACTTCAACGAGCAAACCCGGAAGCAACATCAACAATCGTGAAACGATAAGGACGAGACGGCGGCTACGGCGATTTCAGCAGCATACATCAAGGCGACGGTGAAGGCGGAATCCGACTAGGGCGCCGGTGACTGCAACATCGGAGGATTTGGCAACGACAACAGACAAGAAAACGGCGACGACTGGGAAGTTGCAGCAACGGAGCAGCTTCGACAACCAAAACGAAGACGGCGAACACGATCACGAGGGTAAATTCTAGTGCTGGAGGACAATTAAGGCAGCCAACAGCAGCGGTGCGACGATTACGAAGGAACGACCACAACGAAGGTGACGGCGGCCACGACCGGAAGCAAGGCGCGCGAGCAATCAAGGCGACCAAGATCGATTTAGAGGGCGACGACGAAGACCTAGCGAGTGGCAGCAGTCAGGGGCAAAGGTGACGGAGGAGACCAACAGCGAATTCGAGGAAGTATCAAGGTCCAGAGACGACAAAGAACACGACGGCAGCCAGATCCAGCACGGCCCAGCAGGATTCCAGATAGATAGATAAGAACTCCAGCCTTTTACAAGACTGGCGTGAATGAAGTGTCTGTTCGTGATGCAAATGACACAGTGTCCAGTGGACAAAGGGCCATTGTAGCAATACTACTCTCCCCTTTCGAGAATAGACACTATAGCACCCAGGTAAGCAGTAACAATAATAATAAAAAAGAAGTAACCGCAGTCTGAGTGTGAGTCTAGTGTTATATTTATGTGGGAGGAGTGTTTGTAAGGTCACCAGGTCATATGGTCCATGGTTGGTTGGTTTGAGGGCGTTGTATCACAGTTATGTGGTCCGGGTTCGATTCCCTTTGGATCCGTTTGAGCAATATTTGTGTTATATGTGACTTGATACTGCTAGTGATTTTATCATAGGCAGGAAAGTTGTACCGACCAACCGACCCCTATCCAATTACCTGAGACAAGCAGTGTGACTGCAAAAAATAAAAGTGGTGCAATCCACTACCCCTCTCTTTTTTTGGTTTATTTTCAGGGTGGGTCGAAGTTTGGTATAGTTTGGTTGTTTTCAATTTTTCTTTTATAAAGAAGCAGGAATCCACTAATCACGAACAGCAAGAACAATCGAGGTCGCAGCCAAGGGCGAAGTCGAATGCCAACTTTCCCTGGTCCCTCCTTGTGTGATATTATAGAGGGATAGAGTGATACTCTAGAGGGAGAGCTGCCTCGCCCTTGTTTACCCAACTTTTGAAGCTTTGATTGAATAAGTTATACCTAGGAATTGTTAATAAAATTAGAGAGAACTTTTATTATTAAAATTGGTAATTGTGATTGCCTAAAAATATTTGTGTGTATCTGTTTGATTCTTCTCAATTGTTGTGAGTTGTTTGGTTTTGTGATTGGTTTTGTGTGGTTGTATTGTTGTGTAAAATTGGCCTGGGGTGTAAGGCAAGACGCAGAAGCGCTGCCTATTTCTTAGGCCGATTTAGTGTGTTTGTTTGTAAATTAGGGATATAATTTAGGGTTTTTGGCACGACGCGGAAGCGCTGCCCAAATTTTCTCAAAAAAAACCATAATTGTTTGGATTTGTGTTGTTTAAAGTACAAGGGTGCTTTGTAAGGTTTAGGATATTTTTGCAAGGTTTAGGGATCAAAAAAACTCCCAATCATGGGGGTTTGAGGTCCTTGTGATCAGTTGTACTTGTGCTGTAATTTTTAGGTTTAGGTACAAAAACCCTAATTAGAGGACCTAAATCCCAAATTTAAGCCTACTTTAGAGCACTAAGTTCTTAGGGTAATTTGTGGAAGGCTTGGGGTTATTTAGGTGCTTGGTAATGGTCCAATTCAACCTTTTAGATGTGTTGTAATTTCTTGGCATTCACCCATTTCGGCCACTTTTTACCATGTTTCACCATTTTAACTTAGAAAATTTGCACACAAACGCCTAGGTAAAAAGGGAGTCCATTGCTTGTATGTTTGATTCATCCACCCTCGGCCGGACAATATGATATTTTGACCAGCAATGGTCAAAGTGCTCATATATTTAGTGCATCTGCCGGGAGGTGGGTGCTTTTTGGTTTTAAAATCGTGGTCAAGTGTTTATCTTTTTGCTAGGTGTTTGGACACTTTGGAGCTTAGGGCAGATTATTATTTATAGTAATCTGTGACTTGGAGGGCAAATTTGAAGTTTGGATTGGTGTGTCTAAAACCTTCATTCTAAATTATTGCTTTGTGTTTTGATTTGTATTGCTTTATTATTTGTATTGTTTTGTTATTTGAATTGTATTGCTCTGTGATTGGATTTGTATTGCTTTTGATTTTTTGTTCTTTGCTTGTATAATTGTAGTGGATTATTTTGTAGGTACACTTGAATGTGGCTTTTGTTTGTTTTATCGTTTATAGGGGTGGAAATTTTAATATAGTGTTTATTTCGTAGTTTGGTAATGGTATTATCACTATGTTTTGTGTGTTGTTATCTAGTGGGTAGATTAGTTTGTTCCATTTTGTGCTTTTGTTAATTTTTGTATTAGGCGGTGTAGGTGGTGCTATTTGTATGTAGTGTTGTGATATTTGTAAGTTTTCAATTGTTGTGTTTATAGTGTTTATTTGGTTGATTGTGCTAATGTTGTTATTTTGATGGTGAATACACCATATGTGCATTGCAAGTGGTTCGGTTCAGGTTTTGTTGGGTTCAAATGGTATTGTTGGTTCTTCATATGTAATAGGGTCAGCGGAAAAATGTATAATGGCGTGTGTGTCCAGAAAGGTCCATTGTATGATGATAGATTTTGGTACCAGATGGTGTCAGGTATTGTGAGAATGGTGATAGTTTTTGGGTCTTATTTTGCTGCTAGTCGTGCCCAATGTATTGCTTTTTGTGTTGTTTTGGCATCATTTAGATGGGCATATCCGATACCTTTCCGTTTGTGTTGAAAGGCTGTACCTAATGAGCCAAAAATCTTGTCTCGGGTGAATGTTGAGTAGAATTGTGTGATTTTCGTGAAGCATGTAATTGGTGAGGAAAAGTATGAGTGTGTTATATTAAATGTTGTTATTAGTGTATCTAAAATGTTGTGGTAGGGCTGGATGTTGTAGTTGTGGTGGTTGAGGGAGGTGTAGGGGGTTTACTAGTGTTCTTGGTATTATTCTATGGTTATATATTTTATATTTTTCTTTTAGTGTACGGGGTGGTGAGTGTATTTGACATGTGTTTGGGCAATCTTGGGTGCATTTTGGGTAGCAGAAGAGTTGTTCTGCTATGTTTAATGCACTATTTTCTAATTTAGTTGGGTTTTGATAGTATATTTTAAATTCATCTGATGACATTATGTTTGTACCGTTGTGAAGGGTGATATGTTTTATATTGTAGATATTGTGTGCTATTAGTTTGTACAATAGTTTAATAGAGAGTTGTGGGTCTAAATGTGAAAGTTCGGTTATGGTTGTAGATCTCCATTCTTGTTCTAGTTCGGTCATGTGAAGTTGGAAGTTTTCTTCTGTGCTTTTTAGGTGTACACCACCTGCTGTTTTCATAAGAAATAATTTGCGTGTTATCGGTGATCTAATACAGTCTTGGCGTTTAATTCTTGGAATGTTTTTGGCACCACCGGCTTTAGCAAATATGTGTTGTATTAGTCCTTTATATATTATTCCTAATCGTCCTTAGTCGTTAAGTGCATTTCGAAGTTGTTCACCAATGCATCTGAGGTCGGCATTTTTTAGTGAGAAGGCTTCTCGCTCGAATAAATCATGAGGGAGTTGGATTATTATATTTGCAGTGCTTTTAGGGAGTCCAGATATTGTTTTTTTGGATTGCAATAATCTTTTTTTCAAGTTTTTTAATAGCTGGTAGGAAGTATGGGACTGCAAAGAAGTTGTAGGCTATGCCTGCTCTGATTACTGTGTCAACCATATTGATTCTTTGTTTGATAGTGGCAGGGCATTTTGATAGTTGTTTACATTGGTCTATTACTTTAGCTGTGATGATATGTGTTTGGAGCTTACATTTTAATGATGGAACCAATTGTATGCCTAAGTAAAGATAAGGTTCATTTTTATGGAGTACTGGTAGTGTTTGGTCTCTGTAATTGATTTTTTGGATTGTCATGTGGGTTTTAAATTTGTTTGGTTGCATTTTGGTTTTATTTGGGCGACCGGTGACAACACATTTTGTGACTTCTAAGTCCATTCCTGCCCATTCACAAAATTTGTCAATTTTTTTTAGTTGTATTTGTAGTGATTTTGTATTATTTGATATAGCTGCTAGATCATCTGCGTATGCTGCAAAGCTGATTTTTATTTTTGGTGTATCCATTTAACCCTCTTTGTAACCATCTCAAGAGTGGTTCTAGAAATATTTAGAAGAGATATGGACTAAGTGTGTCTCTTTGTATGGTTCCTCTTTGAATCGGTATTGGTTTTGTTTTGCCAAAGTGTTCCCCGGTATATATGGTGTTTGAGTGGGAGTAGATGTTTCCTACTAGCATTATTGCATCTATGGGGTATCCAAAGTCTTTTATTATAGCTAAGAGTCTTGCATTATCTAATAAGCCAAATGCGTTTGTGAAGTCTATATATAGTAGATATATGTCTTGATTTGTAAATTTTGCGTCTTCTAATGCTGCGATAAGGAGTAGTAGTTGTCTTACTGTACTTCTTTCTGCTCTGAATCCTTCTTTACTATCGTGTAAGATTTGGTATTTTTCACCGTATGCTGATAATATGTATGTTAGTGTACTGGTAAAAAATTTGTATATTGTATTTGCAAGTGCAATTGGTCTGTGGTTCGGCAGTTGTGCGGGATCTCTTTTTTTGTAAAGTAGTATGGTTACACTTATTTTCTATGAGGCAGGGATTTGTTTTTGTTTGTAGCAATGAGTGAAGAATAAAAATAGTAGTTTATGGAAGCTTTCAAGCATATTTTTTAGTATCGAGTTGGGGATTTTGTCAGGACCTGGTGTTTTGTTGTTAGATAGGTGTTTGAGACACATGTCATATGTCTCTTTATCAAAGTGTTTATAAAGTGGGATTTGTGAGTTCCCTCTTTCTTCTATTACAAATCCATCAAGGCCGTGCCATGGGTATTGTTTAACTCCGCAAGTGCATTGTGATGGGTGTTCGGATTGATAGAAGCATGTTGGTACTGTAGGCCTATTGCTAATTGATTGTTATATGTGGATTTCATTTGCTATGTCTTCTGGGCTAGTTAGTATGTTGTTGTTTCTATCTATAATGCAGTCTAATGGTGGTGTTTCTTGATTTTTGAAAAAAAAATTGTTTATTTTCTTTGGGCTTTTGTAGTATAATTGTTTGTATTTTGATATTGCTTTTTTTATACGACTTTGAGTATATTTTGTGATGATTTTATGGGCTTGTAATTTTGCTGTTTTGGCTATTTCTACTAGAAATTGGATCCATTCTTGTTGATTATGTTCTTGGGTTGGGAGTGGTGGGATGAGGACATTTGTGTGGATTTTTAATTCTTCGATTATTGGATGTGTTTGCCAATTTTGTATATTCTTTGTTATGTAAATTGTTTTTCTAATTAGATGGTAGGTAGATAGGTGCTTTTCCATGTTTTTTTAGTTTTCTTGGTAGGAAGCATCCTTGTTGGGAAGTAGGATTTGTTAATGTTGAGAGGGGTGGTGCATTACAAGTTTTTTGGATTTTTATTTGATATTTTTTGTATCATGTGATCTAGTTTTATACAGGATGTTTGCCATTGGACGTGTGTTAGTTGATCATGTGATAGTATTGTAATTAGTTCATTTATTTGTAGTGCATTTTTTTTAGAAAATTCTATTTTGAATTTTTCAATATTTTCTTGTGGTATAGGGTTTAGAATTCTCGTTGTTTTATTTGTTATTGGTATGGGTCTTGTTAGTAAGGTATTTGGTAGTATGTATAGCGTTACTGGTGAGTGGTCAGAATTAAGGTTGTGGTTTTGTCTGTAGTTGATGTGTATAAAGTATTGTTTGGCGTTTTAATGTAGTATCCATCTATTAGGTTGGTTTGGTTATAGTTGTGTCCTCCTTGTCTGAAGAATGGGCAATCTGTTGGGATGTATTCTAATTGGAGATTATTTGTAAATGTTCTCCATTCTATGTCTTCTGTTTGTGGTGGGGTTGTGTCAGTTTCATTTTAGGGTTGTCTCTATTAAAATCACCACACAATATATGTGTGGTATTTGGATGTGCATTGATTTATTGCGGTATGTTTTGTTGGATCATTGGTATATATTGTATGTCATCTGCATGTGACGGCATATACATGTGAATAATTAGCCAAGTTTGTAAGGGTTTGTTGTCAATTTTTATTATTTGTTGATAGGGTGATATGCATATTCTATATAAAGATATTGTATCAGTATCTGTATTTTTTTGGTCTTTTTTTGGAGGCATACTATATTGTATACTATGTATATATACGTAGTACAATATGAATAGACTACAATGTATGCTATACTATATGGTAGAATACTACTATAGTATCTAGTAAATACTACGTATTCTACTGTGGGGTCTTCAATCACTCCACGTTTTTTAGGGCTAGCTTTGCTTGCTTCATTTCTTGAAGATTGTTGAGTGCCACCATAAGAGTGTCTTGAACCAAGTCCATCTTGTTATGCAATTCTTCATGGTTGGCATCATTGGCAAGCCGTTCTTCCTTCAATTTTTTCTCTATTGTCAATTCTATTTCTTGTCTTATTTTTTTGTTCTCTTCTTTCATGGATTTGTTGCTCTCTTTCATGATAGAGATAACATCTTCTTTGGTGATGGATGGTGTTGCTGTTACAAGTGTAGTCAGGTAATTGATCAAAGCCTTGTTGATGTCGTTAAACCCCCATTTTTCCACTTGCTCTTTCGTCGGTGGTTCTACACCATCTAAACTTCTTCTATGCGGAGAGAACTCTACATAATGACCTCCAATGACAAAACTTTTGTTCACAAAAGATCTATACACAATGGGATTTGTGCATTGCACATTCGCACTCCCATTGTGTAAAGTTCCCACCTCCCTATGAAACCATATTGAGGCAACATTCTAGTTCTCCATGATTTTTGTGATCACTTCGGTGGTGTCAATCACTGATATCAAAATGGGAAGATAAGAGAGAATAGGAGACAAAGCATCTTTTTTGGCCTTCTCCTTGGGTGTAATACGTGGTGTGTTGTACACCTTTTTTTGTGGCCTAATAATTTCATGATTAGCCGCTATATGATGCATCCTAATCTTATCCGCTTGTTTGGGGGTAAGTGCTACAACGAAAGCGTGGCATTCAAGAGTGCCTTTTTGGACATCCATGATTTCAAAATCATACCTTTTGAGGAAGCTAATCCTCAAGATGTCATGGAAAAGGGTGCTAGCAGTTGTGTTCTTTAAATTCTCACTTTTGATCTTAACCGATAGACTAGCGTTTCTAGCAACACTATGGAAACTCTTGCATACTTTGCCCAAGAATTTCTTTGAGCAAGAAGTGTTAGTGTAGTCATCTAATGTGTCATACTCTAAAACGAAGGGGCGGAGTCCTTGAAGCAATTTAATGTCGTCAATTACGGGGTTTTAGAGGTGTAGTTTGACTACACTGTTCCAAACCCCTCTATTAGGAAAATAATATGGCTCCAATAAGGCTGTGAAGATAATGTTTAAAATCTCACTTTCCAGACCCTGCATGCTATATTGGCCTTTGTTTTCCCATGTAGCCGCTCACTTGACATCGTTGGGGCAGTTACAGCTTTGTGCTCTCATTGGTCATGCGCTATCTACCTGCCCCTACTGCAATCATTGCACTTCCACCTTTTTGCCACGCATGATTCTTTTTCGTCCAATTTACAACACTTCGCGCCAAATTTGAGTTCGCGCCTTTATTCCTTTGCTCCTTTGGCGCCAGGATTCCTACTGATGTATTGGGGTTTCTGCCGAAAACTCTGCATTTAAAAAATCACACATGAGACGTTTCATGGGGTTGTGCAATTAGTGGAGTTGAATTGCAATGCGGAATTTGATAATTATGGAGTTCGGTCTAATAGTTGTGATAGGTCCGTGTGACAGTAGCATTACAAAGCCTTGGAGCTTAACCTCGGAACCTTTGGCATTTCAAGTTCCACACTGTTGTAGGGATCGTTGTTGATCTTTGTTGTTGCAAATTTGGCACTGGACTCTCATTTCTTAAGAGAAATGTACGTGTGTTTAATATTGAGAGTCAAATTATCTGTGCGTATTGATTCAATCAGTCAAGTATTGTGCGAATTGGAAATAATGAAGAAGTTGCATTACAGAAGAACAAGTTGTTTCGATTTGCATAAGAAGAGAGTATGTTATTATTTTAAGGCCATATTTGTTATATTGAGACTTTTCGCAAATTTTGAGACAGAATGCTAGTTATTTAAGTATTCATTTATAAATATTAATTGAAACCATTCAAAATAATGCTCAAATATTGATTTTATAATGAAATTCTAAAAGTTGGTGATGTTATCTGTTTATAAAAAATATTAATTAAGAGATGAAACGGTTTATCTTTAATAGAAGATAAAAATGAGACTGCGAAAAGTCTCAATATAATGAATATGACCTTTTTTGTTTTTTTAGCCTTTTGGATCTTGGAGCTTGGTAAAGCTCGTTAACAACGTAGTGTTTTTAAGTCTCACTATATTGCAATATCAACTGATCATTCTATGGTTATGCACTCATGCAGTCTGGGGAGCTGAATCGGTTGTCCATATATGAGCTGAATCACTCATGAATTGATACCAAACCTTGATCCATGGAAAAATCTTGGCAAGAGGGTAATGTAGGAGAACTGCCTTATAAGGTCCAAGTCTCAATTAATGGAAGATACCGTCCATTGATTATGCGTGGTCGTCTGCTTCATGAGCAGACATCGAAGTCTGCATTTGCTGAAAAGCGAAAATCTCATTGTACAAATATTGACTTGTGGTTGGATGGCTCCATTTATCCAGCAGATTCTTCCGGAAAGCGTCCAAAGTTTGTAGACATAGACTGGAAACTTTGATTAGTTCAGCTGGGGCTAAATTGGGTTAGTTTAGCCCCTCTTTAGCCCTCCTTAGCATAGCGTGAAATATGAGGGGGGGCTAAATTTTTTGTACCATTAGCCCCCTTTTTGTACCACTAGCCAGGGCTAAAACACAAATTATCCGGGGCTAAAAAGGAGAGATTTGGATTTAACTAGGGCTGAAAAAGAGAGATTTGGGTTTAGCCGGGGCTAAACTTTCTGGTTTAAGCCCCCCAAGCCAGTTTAGCCCTGGGGCTAAAAGCTCCAAAGCTTCCAGAGTTCGCCGCAGAGGGAGAGGATGGATTGTTAGGCTGTACACACAACTTATTGTAGTCTAACGAATCTGTTGACTTGGCATCAGAAAATCACACTATGAATTGAAGCAACGTATCGATAGTTTGTCTTCTTTATTACTGCAACAAACCAGTGAACTCACGAGATTACAAGAATTGGAGAGCATGCTAGTTGTAGAATTGGAAGCGTCTAAAAGAGAGGTGCATCGACTGAATGAGGAGATTATTTTTGTGCAAAGTAGTTTAAACATCACAAGAGCAGCGCAGAGTGACGAGTTAAGTGATTTGAGGAAAGATCTTGCAGAGAGTATGGAAGTAGAGATCGCTCTTGAAAAAGACATTGACGAAATGAATACAGCACATGTTGAGAGAATTCGATCATTAGAGGAGAGTCACCGGATTGAGTCTGGCAAACTCAGTGTAGATCATGAACAAACCTTGAAACTTTTGTCACAATCCCGTGCAAAATGGAGTCGACTGCATTCAACTCCATTTGGCCTCCGATAGCAGGTTCGACAGTGTAAGGATATAACTGCACTATTGCAAACAGGAGGCCAAGCTAAAGCAAGGCGTAGATTAGCACGTTCTGTGATAGCGCCTGCTCGTGTACGAGAGATTCAAGCAAAAAATGGACTCAACCATACAAAGCAACGTCTTTATGGTAGCCAGAAACAACAAATTGAATCTGGCAAAATTCTTGCACAAATTCTGTCAAAGACTGAGGTGAAGTCTATGTTGAAGTCCCTGCTTTGAAATCGGCAGGTGTTGATGTGACCAATGAATACCCCGACAAGATCGGTAAGGCACTAGGCCCTGCAGAGATATGGGCAACATGTGATAGATTTGGTATCACACATAGTGGATATAGTGCAATTTATAAGCAATTTCGGGGTGGTGTAAAAGCTGCAGGGAAAGGCTTGCGAATTACCTGCCTCCCAAAGCCGTATCATGTCTCACTATTGCGTAAAGAATTAAACTCAAAGTTAAAAGAGTTTGTTGGTGATTATTACTCAATCATAGAGTCAAAAGAGTTTTTTCCAGCAAAAGGATCTAGCAAGAAAAAAGATCCTGTGCACGTGAAATTGACGAAGAACAATTCCTTCTTTGTTGACATCGAAAAAGTGCAACAAATGATGGTACAACTATATCAAATCACGACAGAAGGTATATCCTATACATTAACCTCTAAAGCACTAAGAAGCCCAAATTGGGCTTCATGATTTTTGAGCAATTTTTAATAATTCAATGTAGATCCTATGTGGAGTTTCATTTGTTCAAATTTGTTTGTTTTTGGACTAACACATGCAAATGGTGAATGTTTTTTATTGATTTTGATGATAGAAAATTTTATACCCATTTGAATTATATTTTTAAAAATATGTGAGTTATTCGTAAAGTCACCTTGGATTTGAAGAATCAACAAAAAAAATTGCTTTATTATACTCTTATTTGTTCACTCCAAATAGTTAAAAGGTGTGGAAGATTTTGGTGGTTTATCATTATTAGGTGTGTAAGAGGTGTGTAAGAGCTTGGTGGTCTTCAAAAGTTTTCAGAAGTTTCTTGGTGCTAAATTGTTTTTGAAAACTTTTGAAGATCACTAAACTCTTACACACCTCTTACACACTAATAATGATAAACTACCAAGATCTTTCACACCTTCTAACTATTTTGAGTGAACAAATAAGAGTATAATAAAGCAAAATTCTTTGTTGATTCTTCTAATCCAAGGTGACTTTACGGATAACTCCATGATCAATTAAACTTGTCATTTTCAAACCATGAATCCTTGGCTTTTTAGGGGTTAATTAATTTGATTGTGTTTATTCATCATTTCATTCCTACATCTTGCATTTATTTACCATCATGCATGTATAAGTACTTGCAGCTAATTATAAAGTGTTTGTTGAACAAAGTTGGAACAAAAACCGCTTAAGTTCGTGATGAAGTTAGACGAAGCAGAGATAGTGCTCGGGCAAAAACTAGAGAGAATTAGCATCACGCTAATGAATCGTGCCCTAAATCCTGACATTAGTAAAGAAAGTCCCGAATACATTGCCATTCAATCTGAACAAGAGATATGGCCCGTGGACTGTTTTCAAGTCCCCAAAGAATCACATGAGATTTTGTCATAGGTGTTTAAGAAAACTAAAATTCCAGCACTTACACAAGCCCAAGAAGACGGTCAAAAGCTCAACGTACCTCGATTTGAAGACTTTGATGTAGAGTGGCATCTCTCGGCTGATATGAAGAGCATAAAATGCATGTATGGATTGAGCCATGTTGCTTTAGCTTGGCAAAGGTGCATCTACTGCCTCCAGGAACGCTCAAAAGAAGTCATTGTCAAAGCGGAGCAAGCACGAGAAACGCTGAAGAAACGACCAATCTCTTGGAGTAGAGGCTTGTTTTGTGCAAGACATCGAGCCAAACCTGTCAATGGAGCGGCCGCTGCTGGACGATGGAAGCCTGTACTCAACATTCCAATGACCAGAGTACACATGTGCACCTTACACGCATTAAATAGGATAGTGGAAAAAATTGTTCACCTCCACTTCCACTTCATTTGGACCCTTTGTGATAAGAATCTGAAGAAAAAAGCAACTAAAGAGATGGAGAGTGTGATTTCATCAACAGGTGCGCATGGTGGCCATGTCATCATTTTCAAAGATGATCAGTTATCTGGCAAGAAAAATAGTGTGCCTAGCAAACCATCATTCAATGATGCACATGCTCAACGGCTTTTTCAACCTTTGAGACTACCTGGCGGCTCACCTAAGCTTTATACAGATCTTGTGGCAGCGGAAAATAATTTCATTGAAGGTGGTGAGAACAAAAGAGCAAAAAAACAAGTCTGGATAGGATTAGAAAAATTGAAGCCTTACTTTACTAGGCCATCACTCAGCGACAGTGAAAGAAGAGAGTTCAAATCATTGGTCGAGCAATGGGGAAGAGATTTTATTTCAGCTTACGGTGAATATCAAGTCACACACTATATTGTAAGTTGATCATAATTCTTAAGCAAGAAATTTGCATTGAAAATGTTATGTGGTAGTTGTAGTAATAAGCTAATATGTACTTTATTACTTGCGAAGGTCACTCTTTGTATCTCAAGTATCACATGAGAAAAAAGGATATTTAAGAGTACCCTTAAAAAAGGGTATTTTCGTATTTTTGCACATTGTAACGTAATATTTGGAAGTGATTTCTCTAAGTATTTTTATGAATGCAGCATACATTTGTGAAACATGCTCCCTGGTTTGTGGACTCATACGGCAGTTTGTCTGTTTGGAGCTATCAAAGGATGGAGTACTCGCATTACGCTGCCAAGTCTGCTTATCAACGCCATACCCAACATAATGGTGGAAAATCAAAGAAGAGTCCCTTGTTACAAACGTACCAACATTGGTACCGTATAATTCAACACAGGTTTCAAGAACAAGTAGAGAAGTCCAGTGAACGTGAAAATCATGAAGGAGAACAATGGCTTACCATGGAGGCACAAATCGAAAAGAGAAGGGAAGCATCCCTCAATTCCCCTGCGCAAGCACACCACTTATTGTGGCGCCAAAAATGCCAAAGAATAGGTTCAAAGTGGAGCCCTGCGAAACCAATCTGAAAGTACATCAATTGCTAAAGAAAGTTAAAGCATATACACATGAATCTAGTAAGACTTAGTTCAACTAAGTTCACAAACAAGAGTAAGATTGGAATCAGTAATAAGAAGCAGACCTGGACACTTAACATATACATAGCATGTTGAACATAGACACGAACAGACATTCAATAAAGACACAACACAGAAAGACATTCAAAACTTGAGAAATTCACATGAAGCATTAAAATATCCATAAGTTTCATTCATTGTGAGAAAAGAATATCATGTTTGAAGTCCTATTTTGTGCATTTGTACCTTCCCAACTCTTTACTACAAGTCCGAAATTTCATAAAGATTTGCTAAAATGCCCAAGATAGATTACATGTTACTATTAGATATGTTTTTGAAAGTCTTGTCCTTTTAGATTGACATAATTAGAGTTATCCTAAAAGAGAAGTTGTGTTTGAACAAGATACGATGTGCTTTGCTTTAATATACTCTTATTTGTTCACTCTAAATAGTTCAAAGATGTAGAAGAGCTTAGTGGCCTCTCATTATTAGGTGTATAAGAGCTTGGTGGTCTTCAAACTCATGTACAAGAGTTTAGCCGTCAAAAAAGACGGCTAAACTAACTTACCATAAGTTTGAAAACCACCAGGCTTTTACACACCTAATAGTGAGAGACCACTAAGCTCTTTCAAACTTCATAACTATTTAGAGTGAACAAATAAGAGTACATTAACCCCTAAACGTCTGAACGTACCTTTGCGGCCAGTAGAATACGTTGTATTTTGATTGAATTTGGAATGAATCCACACCTCTACTGGGTTTGAGGTCAAAAGAGAAGTTGAAATTTAGATCAATGTGGTTCTAACAAGCTACTGAAATCCCAATTTAGAATTTCTTGTTGGTAGAAAATCCCAATTATACGACAACGTATATACTATCCCCATGGGACGTTTAGGGGTTAAACAAAACACATGGTATCTTACTCAAACACCACTTGGCTTTTAGGATAACTCCATTATCTAAGATCTTTTCTAAGTCTTCTTTTTTTCCTAGATTTTTTGTCTTGTAACATTCGACTTAAAAGCTAATTTGTCACTTGACATTTGCTAGATTTTTAGGAACCAATGTGCTCTTTTTCTTACCAATGTATTGTACATATGCGTACATTCATTGTTGTCCAGCCTTGGTATTGTCATTATTTAGCTTATCATTTGTTCAGTGACAGCATTCACTCTATGTTTGAAATGAGAAAGGTGATTGTGTTTCATCTCATTCAATTCAATTGGTACCAGTGAACATGCGAAAATTGGAAGAGCAGTCAGAATGGCTAAAAGGTGGGACAGTGGATCTGAAGAATTGATACTAATACAGAACATAGTACAGATCAACTTCAACCCCTAAATGACCAAGGATCCGACAAATTCAATCACATGGGACTAAATTTCATATCAGTGAAGAACATTGCATGTGTTGGTCAAAAATCAATTGAATTTGAACAAAAGAAACTCCACATAGGACCTACTCCAAAATGCTAAAAAAAACTAGTAGGATATAATGTCGTAGTTTCCGTTCTCTAATATAAGTGAAGCCAGGACTCTAAATGATTAATTCTACTCTCACTATTATCAAGGTGCACAAGTACTTGGTTTTCTAAGCCCATGTCGTTCTTGCTGGCCTCTAATCTCAACCATATTAGCAAATTGATATGGAACAAGTTGCAACTTCTTCGGAGGTAAGACTTGAGCAGCTACTCTTCTTTTTTCATTCCTTCTATTCACCCTCTTGGTAGGATAACCGTCTTGTAGGACATGCATTGAGAAGTCAGTTGTTCCAAGTAACATGTAAATTTCACTCCGAATAGAGTCTAAAGTCCAACTTGATCCTACTTGGATCCCTTGCTTCCAATCGCCCAACTCACAATCTACAGTAACAACTTCAACAACCTGGCTTTGGTTCATTTGCTGCCCGTTACCTCCAACCACTCTCCACCTATTGTATTGGAAATTCGCATAAAGTGTAGATCTGCCAATGTGATATTTGAAGCTCAATGTTTGAGGGTCTACTTTGCACTTTATTTCGTCAGCTCCGAACACGGCTTTTTCATTCCACTCCTGGTCCATCAAGGAATCAAAAAGCTCATTTAATATTTCTTTGAAAACAAATAGAGTTCGTGTCTTATGAACACTAGGGGCGCATGCAAATAAGTCAACCATTACTGCTATGGGCATGAACCAGCTAATATGGGTAGCTCGGCTGCCAGTGTATGGTTTCATAGACATTCTAAAGTCATCCCGCAATCGAGCTCTAAAAGCTTCACTTGTGTCCATATCGGGCAAAGGCCATGAAGGGTCACTAAAATCAGGCAAGGGGATGGTTTCAACTCTCCCATATCCACCTTGTACAGGATGATAGTAAGCGTCGTAAAAGAAAACAGAATCGTTTAGTAGCTCCCAGTGATTTTGATCCCCTCGAGAAGCTTTGCCAACCTCAGCATCGACAACACAAATGGGCTCAATGATGCTTAATGGGTCAATCCAGTCAACATGTGTTGAAGGATACAAATCTGCACTTACATTTCAATGACAATAAGTTGAAAATTCGAAGGCATATTAAAAGAAGCATATTAACTCATTGGCATGTGGGAGAAAGAAATTTTAAAATTGCATTCCAAAACTCTACAAAGAAGCTAGTACTATGAAGAATGAACAATTGAGCTATGCCCAATTTGGTGACAAACTTGTTGAGCAAGAATCGCAACTTGGAGAGCAAAAAATCTTACAGTTGCAAGCTCCATCTAATGTTGCCGCCACATTTGGTTGAAGTTGAAGTTGACGATGCATGTACGCATGCATCACCTTCACTGTTTTTACTTTTCTAGACCCCGGTGCAATATCGAACTCCAGAACCTTTGCCTTGTAGGCTCCTGCAATTGTGGTAACACCGTACTTCATTGAGTCACGTGCATGGCCACCTCTCTTCCGTGAATACAACGCCACCCATGAATTCACTTCCACTCGTCGAGGAATATAATCACCATCGTTTGTTTGTTGAGTGTAAAGAATGACGCTTTGAACTGTGTTGCGTGGCCTCATTGTTATAGTTTCAGGGTTTCTTAATCAAGACTAGGAGGTCCAGCAGTTGCTGTACATTCCATTGAGTTGATGTGCTTCAATTCGGCAACATATTTGACTATCCCAATCTGCCATTCAAGCATTATACAAATTAGTAAGTGAAGAAAATTTGCAATCTTTGAACTATAATAGGATTCATGGACAAAGCTATATCAGAGAAATCTAACATTTGTGCAACTCTCCAAATCTCATAAAAACATCCTGCCTAGTATGATAAGTACTGCGGAAACATCCTGCCTAGTATGATAAATACTGCGGAAGCAACTGGTGACGGAAGCAACTGCAGGTTTCCGCATTCGTCATAGAAATGAGAGGGAAGCTCAACTAGGACTAGAGAGTTCTCTGCAAAGAGTTCAGTCAAGACTTGAATGACCTCCCTATGAATCCGCCCATGATCAGTATTAATACATATTGTGAGCAATAAAATGGTAAGCCATAGATAGAACTACCAATGGCAAGTACATTGCTTTATTTAGTCCAGGTGAATGTTTGAACCAATTTTCTAGCTCCAGGACCTGGGAGAGAAGCTTAAGAATAGTTGAGCCGCATCATATAGCACCCCTGCAGCATTGCACCATGAGGTTGATATATAATACCTAATTCATACAAATCTAACAAGTTCACTGTCCAAATAAACCTCTCTGCTAGAAATCAACTACCCCTATGACCCTTCAAGATAGATAGAAACTCCGGACCTTCGAAAAGGCCGGCTTCAATAAAGTGTTTGTTCGTAATGTTAATGACCAGTGCTCACCAGATAAAGGGCCATTAATGACCTTTCAACTAATGTAGTGAATAAAGTGTCCGTTTGTAATGTTAATGATCCAATGCTCACCGGATAAAGGGCCATTAATGACCCTTCAACTAATGAAGTAAGTAAAGTGTCCGTTCGTAATGTTAATGACCCAGTGCTCCGGATAAAGGGCCATTAATGACCCTTCGACTAATGTAGTGAGTGACATACAAGCAGTTGTAGAGGTTCATTCCAACATCACTTTCTTACATCAATGATGAAATACGCTAAATCCTACAAACAAATAGAATTTCTGCATTAAGTTTCTACTAGTAATACTCTCATTAGGCTTCTACACTAGCTAAGGATTCAAAATCTCGTATTATCTATTTCTCAAATAATACTATTCTTCCATTAGAACGATATATGAAGTCGCCACAAATCTGAAATACTGGGCTACAAAATTACACCTGCATTTTGAAGGAATAAAAAAAATAAAACATTGCGTCAGCTCTTTACCTTGCAAATAAGTACGACAGCCACCATTACAAGTCGAGTTGACTTGCACAGAGTAATAAGATTCATAATGCTGCGGAAGCAACTAGTGACGTTAAATTAGCAAGAACGGAACTCAACACTCAATATTATACACACTTACAGCTCTACTCAAGAAATCAGAGTCCCTTAGAATCCCTGGTCGGAGAAGAGTGTATTGCAGCTGGCCGTGAAGCATTTATTTGCAAACGGAAAGTATACCCAGGCGGCAGGCAGCCACTGATTTGTCTACGCTCAATCATCTGAATATCAAAGGGCATATCATTCTTTCAAAGATCTATATTATGATATCCCACACTGAATTACAACGGTAGGGATGGACTGAAAATTGCAATATCTTGCATGACAAGTTGACATACCAATTGGAAAACGAAGAATTTCTAAACGAGATTGGGTGATGTTGCTACGAGCTGTGGTTGTCCTCGGAATTGCTTTTGTCAGAAAACGCTTTTTTTTGGGCTTTTTTTCATCCTTCTCTGATCTTCACAAACTGGCTCAAGCCAATCGTAGTTTTTCGCATTATAGATGGTGGTAAACTATTTAAAGTGGAAAAAGAAAGGGATCAGGCGACGAGGGAGGCGAAGCGCATTATTTAAAAACTTTTCTGCGCTTCGCCCCCTTTTGCTCTGCCCCACTCGGGATTGGAGAAAGAAAAAAAGGCCAAGCTTTGTTATGCGCTTGGCTACTCATTTATAAGGATCTCATGGCTTTTATCATAATGAAACTATTCGTCCTTTCTCAGAATTAGACATTAAGCGTCGTGGTATTTGTTGTCCACACAGCAGTTTCATACTTACACTAGTCATAGGTAACATTTCCCGCACGAATTTTAGCTCAATTCATCTTTTTTTGCCATTCCTTTTCTCCATGAGTAGAGAGGCGTGGTGGGGCTCCGCCGGAAAACACCAACGCCAGGTTTTGCAATCCACCAAAGGAAAATCCGACGCCAAACAAAATCAAGCTCCTCACCACTTACTAAACCCTGGCTCACGAGACCTTTGCTCACCAAACCCTATTTTCAACAGAGCAAACAGATTTTCAACCCCTGCAACGTCA
Organism: Pohlia nutans; assembly: GCA_022496805.1. Classification (NCBI taxonomy): domain Eukaryota; kingdom Viridiplantae; phylum Streptophyta; class Bryopsida; order Bryales; family Mniaceae; genus Pohlia; species Pohlia nutans. Next base: position 896,145 of record CM040106.1, on the reverse strand, counting down.
TTGTGCCTCGATTAACAAATTCGTTCCCGCCCTCAATAGCATTGGAGATGACTTTCCGCCCCAAGAAAGCAATTCGCGTAATCCTTTTGGCACCATTTATACCAACATGTCTTTTCAATCATTGTTGAAGGGCAACTACTGGGCTCCCTTAAAAAATCCCTTTGATTTCTTGGACAAACGGCCTTCCTTTGGCCTCATTATTTTCCTAATGTTTGCCCGCCCCTTTTAATGCTAAAGCAAAGCACTGCCATAGGCTCAATAATGCCTTGGCCAAAGTGAATGACCATCTCTACTAACCGGTTAGTGATTTTGGCTTTGGCCTCATCATGGAGGAGTGGTGTATCTATGTGCATTTCGAAATGAATCTCAACGTGAAAGTCAAGGGCCAAGCCGGTAGTGGTGTTTACCGAAATGTCAAATGGGATTTGGGTGAGATTGTAGTGTTGTCCTACAATCCCATCCTTCCTCTCCATACGATAGAAAATTTGTAGTGTACATGGGTATGCCACGGTTGCCTCTAAGGTTTCTTCGGCTTCTTTTAGGACCATACCTCTAGTTACCATGTCCTCTACCGACTCACCCATGAAAATTTCATCTTCGTCTTTCTCACGACCTAGGTTTTCCATGTGTTTAAAATAAAGCCAAAATTTTGGGCACCTTGGCCCAAAATCTACGTTAACACTCTCAGTTTGGGAGTTAGGGGGCTGTTGACAAGGGGATTGAAAGTTGAGGTCGTCACTTTCTTCCTGCATGTTGCTTTGTCGCTACTCCTCCATCCTCGACCCTTTCTGCTGTTGTTCGCCCTTTACTGCTTTGTCTGTTGTCTTCTTCCTTTCGTCGCCTACGTTGCTGCGGCCTCGAGTACTGCCCGGTCTTTGTTCGTCGCTGCTATCATCCTCGTCGGAGCTGTCTTGTACCCTCGAACTGCCTGCGCCGGTGTTGTTCTTGCTGGCGCTCTTCTTCATCGCATTTGGTCTTGCAACTTTGGTGTGGACTTCTTCGCGGACTCCTTGCGCTGCTGCCGCCTCACTCCTGCGGCTGCCCTCACCATGCGCTGCTGCCACCTCACTTCTGCGGCTGCCCACGCCATGCGCTACTGCTGCCTCGACAGGCGCTCCTTTGCCGTTCGTTTTCTGGCTAAAGGCGACAATGTTGTCGCTGCCGTTCTCTTTGGTTCCGTGACTTACCGCTCCGTGTTTGCTTGCGCTACGTTGTTCTCTGCTGCGATCAGTGGTTGTCTGATTACCTGGGCATTCGGCGTTCTTTTCCGTCTCCATCGCTTTGTTGCTCCGCAGGTCTTGATCGTTGGCGTACGCTACTCCTCTATCGTTGGCGTTGGTGCGGCTACTTGGTGTTAATTGTGCCGTACTGCCGTCGGCTTCCTCTTTTTGGCTCTGTTCTTTCTTACACGCTTCAGTCTCGTGAGGGCGCTGCTTCTCTCAACCCCTGTCTTTGTTGTTGTCGACTTCCATAAACGTGTCTTCCTCCTGGACATTAGCTCTATTTGTGTTGTCGATGTTGCTCTTCGTTTTCTTGACAAATTTGGCATCCTTGGCCGCTCTTGACTCTAGCAGTTGTTTCAAGTTAGCAGAAGGGGAGTCTACCTCCATGTTGGTTGTTTGACGCTCCTCCGTGGGACGAATCCAGGCTGACTGCCGCGTCTCCATTACAATGCTAGTGGTTACAGCGCACAAGCAATGCAAGCAGCTAGGGTTGCAAGTAGGATGGTTATGGAGAAATTGAGTATTACATAAAAGCAAAGAGATGAGGGTTTTGAAATTACCTTTGTTTGAATGGCAACTGCAGATAAGGGTAGGCTGACTTACGTTGATTGTGTCAATCTTGTTAGGGCATTGTAGCTGATGTTGCTAGAATTACACCTTGCAGCTGGTTTGGTTGGTAGAGCTTGAGGCTTGCCGTTGGGTTTATCTCGGCCGGAGCAAACTTGTGTGCTGCTACTACCGTAGACCAGGCAAGTATTGAGATTTCTAACAAATTCTAAGCAACTGAGATCGATAGAATGGAAATCAAAATAATAATTGATGCATTGGGCATTAGTAGACAGATCACAGTGACAAAAAAAAATGTTGGGATTGAATGTAGGGGGAGGAGGGAAATAACAGAACAAAGGAGGTATAGGGTGGGAGTACTTACCTTTATGCAGTTGTTGGTGTATCTTCAGATTGAAGGAGCGGCTTGGATGTGCAATGTTGATGCTGGCATGCTCCACTTAGGTTTAGGATGGTGCACATTGCGTCTATGGTGGCGGAATTGCTACTGTGATTAGTGGAGATCTTGTTCCGTAATGGTGCTGAAGTTGTCATGTGATCAATGTTTGAGTTGTGCTTCGAATGGCGTTGGTGCTGCTCTTGATCAACCGAGGATTGCTTGTTGAATCAGAGGCAGGGGTGTGACGATGCGCAAATGGGAACAGGTGTACTATTGCGGTGCTTGGGACAAGAATAATGAGATCTGGCTAACTAATGATAGAGTGAGCAGATCTTGAGCAGAGAAAATGGAAGAAGAAAAGAGACTAGAAGTCAAAAAGTGAGCAAGAGAAGTTGCGGCAAAGAGCACACAGAATTAAGAAAGGAGAAGGAAGAAAGTCAAGCCTTATGGGATCGGGTTGCTGCTGCGTCGATGTTGCTTGCGAAGGAGACACACTGGAATTGTAAATCCGGTGTTGTATTCAGCCAATCGGTGCAGCGTGTGGTTACTGCTCGTGAAATGGTGATGTGTTGTTTATCTGCTATGGAACAGCTGCTTGCTGGTTCTTGGAGAAGACACCTCTAGGTCTTTTGACGAGTTCGGATGGGAGAAACGTGATAATGTAGATCTGCCGGCACTGGCAGATTTGGCCTTGACTCTGGCAAGGGAAGAAAGTGCTAGGTGGTTGTTACTAGGGAAATGCGACCTACTAGGTTAGGCTGCGAGATCTGAAATGCTACAATGGAGAAAGTGGGCACTAAAGGTAGTGAGGTAGCAGGGTGAGATAGCATACGAAGAACATAACACTGCAATCGGAAGGTTTAGTACAACTGAATTGCTGGTGGATTCAAGCACTTGTGTGGCGCAATGGAATTTGGATCTGGTTTGAGCTGCTAGTGAAAATGGTGCGCATTGCCTAGAATCTATGCAAGATTCAAATCTGAGTCCAGAAGTGTGTTGCAACCATCAGTACACTTGGTACAATGGGTTGTTGTTTTCAACTTAATCACAAAGCACTCCCGGCCTTTGCTCCCTACGCTCGCTTTACAATCAGATCTGATCTTTCTAACACACAAACATAACTCACTGGCTGCTCAAGAGTTTTGGAGCATCAATATCACCCTCACAACTCATACACACAATCCCTACTTTAGTATACGACCATCAGTGTTTATCCACCGCGCAACGGTCCTCAGGCGCTCATAGCTCCGCCCTCCTCTTTCCTTTTTGAGCGTGCATTATACAGTTCAAATCCATAATATAATCTTCCAATCCCACCATTCGATAATTCTCAAATTTTAATAAAATATTTGCTCTCCAGTTGAGAATAGAATTGTAAGGCTACTTTCTAATTTAATTCATTTTATTTCTGGTAGTCTCAATCACAATGGAAAAAACCACTGAAATCCAGTGCACCCAGCTACATTACCTTGGGCACTAAAGGGTTAAGATGCAACCTAGAGGGATATTTTGAACATAGTATATGAATAAAGGTTGTACATTATGAATTTTAGATTCTATCCATACAATTAGATCTATGTTTGCTATTACCAATAATTTTGTGTAAAAGTTTGAAACGTGAAATTCAAAATTATTTTGTAATTCAATTACCAATAAGATATTCATAGTTTACGGATGATATTTTTTGTGATTGGTTCAAATGTAATACTCCAAGTGTAGTGATTCTTGAAGACTTTTTAGTTGCTTAATTTTATGAGTTGAAATTTTAAATCACTTGTACATTGAAAATCTTCAAATTTTTTAGTGAATCACTACAACATGAAATGAGGCATACATATTTCACAAATCATCGCCTTCTAATCGGATTACATATGCATGAAGCTAAATTCATACAGAATCTAAAGTAAAAATTCCACACAGCAAAAGTGCATGATGGATGAGAAATTATGGATGGAATTCGTACATCGTTCAAAAAATGGACGCTTGAGCAGCTAGAGATTAATCCCTACACGTCACAACGTTTAAAAACTAAAAGAATAACAAATTCAAACCCTTCTAACGTTTTCATCAATTTTTGGATGAAAGTCATCCAATTTTTTGGAGATTCTTCACTAAGTTGTTGTCTTATCCAATCGTTGGGTTTGATGGTACTAGAGTATATATATTTTTTAAATTAAAAATGTAGAAGTATGTCAAGTTGTTTACCAAGCCAAAACTGCGTTGACTGTAATTCAAAAGTGGCCTAGCAAAACCGAGGTCATAGATGTAAGAAACACAAAAATGTCAAAGAATCACTACATGTAAAGGTATCTCATTTCAAAATCATTCCATCAAATTTAACTCAAAAATATTGGTGAGAGTATTAGTAAATCGAACCGTACGGATAGAATCTAAAATTCATAATCTTGAACTTTCACTTGTATATCAAATCAAAAACCTTCATCTAGATAGTCGCTTTTGATGTTTTTTTTCAAATTGTCAATTCCAGGAACACCCAGCTACGTTTAGAGGCTAGACTATTGGAGAGACTAGCAAGAGCCAGCCAAACTAGGTTAGAACATAGTGATATAAAGTCCCTACCCGCATGTCCTATGGATTCTAGGAATTTTTGCATGCATTTGAGAATCCATATTCGAGTTTTGTGGAAAATTTATTACGCTGTGACTAATGTGACTAATGACCTAGTACGGCATTAGTCACATTAGTCCCAGTGCACTAAATTTTCCATGACTTTCACATGCAGAGGCCTAATTCTCTAAACATTTCTACATAATTTCTAGACTATATAAGACACAATCACATCAATTTTTGCGAGTATTGGACTCTTTGGTTGATTTTGATAAATTCTGGATGTTTTGCACACCAAACTCCTTGGAAAAACAAAATTGGTTGAGTGGGGTCCAACTATCAATGGTAGTGTGTTTATTTGGTATTAGAAGGATTCTAGGAATTTTTGCATGAATTTGAAATTCCATATGTGAGTTTTATGGAAGATTTAGTGGAAGATTTTATGGAAGATTTACTAATGCCCTAGTAGGACATTAGCCACATTAGTCACAATGCATTAAATCTTTTATGACTTTCACATGGAGAGTCCTAATTTATCACTTTTATACAACTATATCATTTGAAATGATTGTGGTTGTTTAGGGTTGAAACAAGTTAATTTGAGCTATTAACTTTTTACTTCATGGAAATCACTGTCAAGAATTTAGATAATTATGAGAGAACAAACATAGGGTGTCTTTTGTTCATTTGAGAAAAAATTATAAATTTATAGAAGTAATATAGGGTGCTCTAAAACCAATATGTGGATATTTTAGGAATATTCTTGGAATATATGTGGAATATACCCTAATTGTACTATAAATAGTAGAATTTTCTAATTATTTCATAGTCCCCAATTAAATACCCTTTGTACGCTCATATGTACCCAAACTTTACACTGAGTGACTTCCCCGAGTTTTTTTACTGAAAGTGCAATTTTTTTGGTGGTTAAATTTAGGGAAATCACCATTTTCTAAATTAAAATCTGCCTAATACAAGGTGTTACTGCTCTCTTCATCGCATGTTGCCATTTCAAATTTTGCCTTTGTCTTCATTACAAATACTATTTTGCCTAAATCTTTTCTTTTTTTGTTTCTTGTACATTTGCACAACAAACATGTTTTACTTTTAATTGTATTATAGACATTGCTGTTTTAACTAAACATTGTCAATGAACGGGTCAATAGATAAGCAGTTGTGCCACAATAGGCTCTATCAACATAGCTCTAGGCATGTTTGTTTTTCAAGTAGTGCCAATTTAATTATTGAGTGAAATTCCATGTAGTTATTTGAGTCAATTTGGTCAAGAATTTCTTTCCAAGATTCCTCTTAAAATCACTCTAAGATTTTCTTCTAGGTTATTTTTTTGAAAAATGCAACCATATGGTTGTTCAGTTAACTTGTTGCAAGATGTTCTTTTGAAAATTCAAAGTGACAGATCCCACCAATTACAAAATTATCATAATGCTTGAATTTTGGAAACAGTTTTTTTTTTTCAATCCTTTGCAAAGGTGAAGTGTCTTTTGATGAGCGTTTTAGGCAAAAAGTGTTTGTTTTACAATTTTTCATTTTCTGCTGGAAAGTTGAATTGAGAATCTATGAAAATGATGCTCCACTTTAGAGCAACATTTTGGTTGGCTAAGGGCCATCTTATATACCACGTCTGTGACTTAAAATATTTGGATTTGGTGAATAGAAAAGCATAGTATTAACAAACTTGGATTCTTAATGTGAACTCTTTGAGGCAAATTTCATAATTCATCTTTGCAATCCTCCAAATTTAAAGACGGTTGTGGGCATTTAGGGGTTACTTCCTCAATGACCGATCGACTATTATTCGATTGTTGCCCAAATAGCAATGATTCCCCATGGTTAGGAAATGACAATTTTTGAGTTTTAATTTTTTTGTCGAAATTGGGGGTAGAGATCATGTTCTAGTGGTGTTTGATTTTTTTCATTTGCAATATTGAGGTTCACCAAGGAATTTTTTAAAGACAAACACCTCAACATTGTCTTCGTGTTATAAAACTTTCTATTTTGGGAAAGTAATGATGTTCTCTCATAATTTGAAAAAAAATTGTTTTTAAAATTTTAGAATAGAATTTTTATATTAACCAATCATTCCAAATTTCAAACTTCAAAATTAAAATGTGTAATTTTGGTGAATATTAGATGGTGAATGCTTCTAAATTCATTAAATGATGGTCTAAAACATTTTTTTAAAGTTGAACTTTATAGATAATTCTTAAACATCATGCTTCTCATATTCTATGTTGGACCAAACTTCATCAAAGTTACAGAAGTAACATTTTATAACACATCTAAGTTTTCCCCTTACCTATGTGTCATTTTCTCTGTCATTTAGGAGTTAAAAGCACTTTTAAATGTGCTAAAACTTCAAAAAAGTTATGTCATATATATTATAACTTTGGAAAAAATAAAATAAAATGTAATAACTTATTAATGCTGAAGTTTGGTACATTCGCTAAGTGGCTGGGACCAGATCAGACAACCAACAAGTTGCGGTAACCAAACCCCTGTCATACATACAACACACAGCCCACTCGTGCACAAGATCGAAATAGTTTGTACTGCCAGAACCCCCATTCAATCCTTCACTCTAGGAGGCAGGTGCATAATAGTACACTCATGAGGCCCAAGTCATTTCAGTTCGTGATTGTTTGGTTTACTCCACCTGCGGTTATTGTCGTTGCTGTTTTGTTTCTACTTGTGTGTCTCTCGTTGCCAATAAGTATACTCATACGCCCGGTGTTCGTATCACAGTATCATAAGCCGGCGATGATACTTTGTTGGAAGCTTGTTTTTACGTGTTGAGAGCTCTGTATTACTCCTAATCCGAGAAAGCAAAAGCATATAAGACTAGTACTACTGCTACTTGGAATCTGTTTCAGCGCCTTGAGTTGTTTGCTAGCTTTCCGTGGTACGAGTTTGCCACACTGTGTTTCTAGCGCTGGTTTTCCACATAGACGACACACAAAGCGCGATTTTTTGACTTCTCCATTACCCTAGTTAGAGGCAAGTGGGAAGTGATGATTTGAGCCCAGTCACTACAATCTACTGATTGTTTTCTACTTGATCGAGTTTAGAAACTAGACAACACTTGCTTGTTGGTTGATAGATGGGAAGAGGGTTTCGAGAGGAGTTAAGTAGCTGAATGTTGTCTGAATGGGGCTCTGAATCATACTGCACGTTTTGTGAGAGTGTCCTGTTTTTCTTAACCCATAAAAGACCTCTGGTTTTTCCGGTTTTTCCAGTTTTTCCGGTTTTTATCATCATTTTCACCTTCTTAATTTCTTCATTTTCTTGTGAACATGTTTTCTTTTCCTAATACAAAATTCCAAATTACACGTTTAAATAAAATGTCAAATTTCTTTTTCAATTTAACAATTTTTCCCATGTCTTCAAAGAAGGTAAAAAAATATCAAAAAAGACAGCAATTTCATTTTTTCACTTCAAACACTATTTTCTTGCAAACTAGATGGTCTGATTCTATAAAATCTTTGCCATGCACTATCCTCGTAATCTAAAAGAAGATCTTGCAATTAAAGTTGAAAAATAATAATTTCTAAGGTGTATTTTGAGCCTTGCAAGCACTGGGTTTGCCCATTCTCACCAAAAAACCTTTGCTTGCTCCATAACTTCCACTTAAAAAGTTGGGATAAAAAAAAAAACAGATCACCATTATTGTATTGATATACCAAATTCACATAAATTATTTCAAAAAATAAAAAAAATAATGAACACGACAACGAACCTTGAAATGTCCTAGTTAGGACACTTAGTTCTTTAGGGGTTAAGAAGTTTTGTGATTTATCGACAAGGAAAAATATATTGTTAGAATGTACATAGTATAATACCACAGTGCAGAAGAGCAAGTTTTTAAAAATTGGACTTTAATTCCTAAATTCCACAGCAACCAAAAAATGGCTTATGACTATTGAAGGTTAGATTAGAATGCCAAAGCCTCACACAAACACTTGGAATGCATAGGAAAGAGATGATCTTTACTCATGGGCTGCCCCTCTTAAGTAGCACACCCAAGGGAGTCCCCTTGGCAAACCATATGGGACATCAGCCCATACTGCACTCCTAGTACACTAGGATCAGCCCATATCACTTGGGAGACCCAATTCTCATTATCTCTAACTAGTACCACTTCTCTAGTTGCTAGTCTAGCTCATTCGCATCATCTACTCTAGCTAATGCGCATGGCTATGAGCAACTTCAGCCCACGCAATCATCCTACTTCAACACTCCCACTTTGCGAATAGCCAAAGCCTTGGAGCCCAAATGCCACCACTAGTCTTTGATGTCGATCTCTCGCAAGAGCCTTTGTGAGCACGTCCGCCACCATGTGCTCCGTTGGACAATACTTCAACTCTATCACCTTCATCTCTAACTTCTCTCGAATGAAGTGATATTGCACATCAATGTGCTTTGTACGTGAGTGATGCGTTGGATTCTTCGCCAATGACATACTCCCTTGGTTGTCACACATGATTGTTGTAGCCTCCTCTTGAGTGCATCTCACATCCGCCATTAGTTGCCTCAACCAAATGGCCTCCTTCGTACCGTGGCTCGTCGCCATGTACTCCGCCTCAACCGTTGACGTGGCCGTGGTTTGTTGGCACTTGCTATTCCATGAAACGGCCCCCGATCCAACTTTGAACATGTACCCCGTGGTGGATCTACGATCATTGGTATCACCCGCATAATCCGCATCACAATACCCACTCAACACAATGTTGTCACCTCCAAGACACAACCTCACATCACTTGTGCCTTTCAAGTACCGCATGATCCTCTTGACCGCAACCCAATGACTTGAACCCGGTCTTGCCATGTGTTGACTCACAACGCTGATTGGATACGCAAGGTCCGGCCTTGTTGCAATCATAGCATACATCAATGAACCTACAGCTTGCTTGTATGGCACATCCACCATAGATTGAGCCTCTAATGCATACTCCTCATCGGTGAGTTTCACGAGTTTGGAATTCACATCCAATGGAGTGCCAACCGGCTTGCAATCCTCCATGCCAAAGCGTTTGAGAACATCCATAACATACTTGCTTTGATTCATTGTTATGGTGCGTGTTGCTCTATCTCGCACAAACTCAACTCCTAAACAAAAGTGCAACTCACCCAGATCACTCATCTCGTACTCGTTCTCAAGCATTGCCTTCAATGCCTTCAAAGAGCTCATACAACTTGCAAGGATGATCAAATCATCCACATATATGATTACGATGACCACATGTTGCCCCTTTTGCATGAAATACAAGCTGTGATCAGCGATGCTCCTTGTGAACCCGATATGAACAAGAAACGTGTCAATCTTTTGATACCATGCGCGTGGAGATTGCTTCAACCCATACAATGACTTGTTCAACTTGCAAACAAGGTTCTCATTACCTCGTTGCACAAATCCTTCGGGTTGTACCATGTAGATGTCCTCGTCCAACTCGCCGTTCAAGAACGCCGTCTTCACATCCATTTGATGCATTTCCAAATCCATGGCAGCCCCGATGGCCAAAATGCATCGAATAGTGGTGAATTTCGCCACCGGTGCAAAGGTCTCATGAAAATCAACACCTTCGATTTGTGAAAAGCCCTTTGCCACCAATCTTGCCTTATAACGAACCACATCACCCGTTGCATCTCTCTTTGCACGAAATACCCACTTACAACCGATAGCGTTGCGATTCTTGGGGAGGGGAGTCAATTCCCAAGTGCCATTGTCCATCAACGATTTGTACTCCTCTTGCATGGCTTGCTCCCACTTGTTTGCATCATCACAACTCAACGCTTCACGAATCGTCAATGGAGCATCTAAAAGTGCAACATTTGCATGCTCCTCCTCACCTTGAGGGAGAATATGATTCTTCCACCACTCGCCAAGTGGTCTACGATTTCTCTCTGGATAACGACGATCGCTCGAGGATGCATTGTCTTCAACCGCCGTTGCTTGTGCCTTTTTCTCGCCATTCTTCGTCTTCAAAGGTCGCTCCTCAATATGTTCCTCATCACCACCATCTTCGTCATCTTCGTCTTCATCAACAATATCAATAACGGGAGATTTGGAAGATTGGTCCACAATCGCCGGTTTATCGCCACTTCTCCCACTTGGACCATCGTCCAAATTGTCTTCAACCTTGGAATTCTCGCAAAATGTCACATCACGAGCTCGAATGATCTTCTTGGTCTCGAGCGACATGAGCCTGTACGCCTTGGTACCTTCACAATATCCAAGAAACACACATTTTGTTGCCTTGGCCTCAAGTTTGGTTCTTTGAGAATCGGGTACCTTTGCAAATGCGATGCATCCAAATGTGCGCATGTGCTCCACGCGGGGTGGCCTCCCACTCCACGCTTGCTCTGGTGTCATGTTTTGAACCGCACTCGTCGGGCATCGGTTGCGTGTGTACACCGCAGTCACCACCGCTTCCGCCCAAAGGTCCAAACCCAAATTTTGTGCATGCAACATACTCCTTGCCATTTCCACAATTGTTCGATTTGCACGCTCTGCAACTCCGTTTTGTTGTGGTGTATATGGCGTTGTGGTTTGTCTAGCAATGCCTTCTTTCTTCAATAACTCTCCAAATTGGTTGGACATGAACTCGCCGCCATTATCCGATCGAAACACCTTGATCTTGTGCTCGGATTGCTTCTCAACCAACGCCTTGAACTCTTTGAACTTCTCAAAACACTCGCTCTTTGCTTTGATCGGATACAACCATATCTTCCTCGAAAAATCATCAATGAACGTCACAAAATACTTGCAACCCCCCATAGACGTGGTCTTCATCGGACCACACACGTCGGAATGCACAATCTCAAGAACCTTGGTTGCACGAGTTGCCCCATCAACTGGAAACGGTGAGCGTTGTTGCTTGCCTTCAATACAACCCTCACATGTGAATGAACTAGGCGCGACGTGTGATTGTGCAAGATCCATGCCACTTACCATTCCACGCAGTGCTTTCACACTCTTGACATTCAAATGCCCGAGACGACGATGCCACAACGCCAACTTGTCTTCGTTTGAACTCGATTGCACCAACGTTGCGGATTCCGCCGCGTGCATCTTGGAAAACTTGATTTGGTACAAGCCGTGGACTTCGTGTATAATGGCCACCTCCTCACGACTTGGAGACAACACAAAACACCCTTGGTCGCTAAATTCCACTCGCAAATGCTTCATCACCAAATGTCGCACCGATAAAAGATTTGCCTTCAACTTGGGAACGTGGACGACATCATGGATGGTAATTGTCTTCACACGACCCTTCACCTCGGTGTCTACGACGATGGATCCTTTACCCACGGCTTGAAGAACCGTATCATCACCCAAAATGACATTCTTTGGAGATATGACGTGATATGATTGGAAACAAGTCCTAATGGGCGCCATGTGACTCGAGGCTCCCGAATCAACAATCCAATCGATCACACTACCATTGCATGACACGTCACTTGCCATCATTGCATACTCGTCCCCGTCATCACTACAAGAAGAGACGCTAGTCATAAATGCGTACTCATCACCTGCATCGTTGACCTTTGTATTGTTGGCACTTTCCTCTCTCTTGCGTTTGTAGCAAAATTTTGCCAAGTGGCCCTTCTTACCGCAATAGTAGCATACCTTGTCTGTAGAGCTCCCACTGGCACCGCTCTTGGATTGCTTCGCCATAAGCGCCGCGCTATCGCCACGAGTCTCGTTCTCTTTGCGCCGCGAGAGTTCATACAACAACCGTGATGTCACATAATCAAGAGTGAGCTCGCTAATGGGCCTACTCTCCATAGCAACGATAAGATACTCGTACGACGGCGGCAAACTCTCGAGGAGCGTCATAACGATATCACCGTCCGTAATGTTGACGTCTGCGCCGTTGAGCTGATCCGCAAGAGCCTTGACTTTGTTGATGTGCGCCAACATGTCGTCGTTTTCTTCCATCTTGATGGTGAAAAACTTGCGCCTCAAAAACAAGATATTGACCAAGCTCTTTGCCTCATGAATATTGCAAAGCTTGGCCCATGCCTCGGCGGGAGTCTTGCACGACCGAATATGAGAAAGCTGGGAATCAGAAAGATTAAGAGCCAAAATCGCAAAGGCCTTTTTCTCTCGCCGAGTGTACGCAGTTCGTACCCTAGCCTCGGCGTCGGACGAAGGCGGTTCCTCACTACCCTCAACTATCTCCCACAATTCTTTTTCGGCCATGACCATTTCCATCTTGAATTTCCACAAGTGGAAGTTGACGCCATCGAACTTGTCTACAACCTTAGCACCTTCACCCTCAAATGTAGCCATATCCTTGATTGAAGGACGTACGCTCACAAAATTCAGCCCCTAGAAAGCTAAGAAAAATTGTTTTTATGATTTTTTGACAATTTTGTGATTTGTGAGGCAAATTGCACACGTACGTGCTTCTAATGCCTCCAAACTAATTCCAAACACTAAATCAGCACCTTTGTGCTACACATCAACCTCACAACACTCAATCGTGATGGTTCTTAGTGAATTTGCACAAGATCATACCACAACACCCTAACTAGGAGAATTGCGCACTCGTTGGCTCAAATCCACTCAAATCAGCACCCTTGTGCTTTCACAACACGTAATGCACCCTATGGACACCCTTGTGCCTTCCAAGGACTCTAAATCAATGCAAATTCAGCCCCTTCAAGTCCTAATTGCATTGAAATTCATCAAATCAGCCCCGTTGTGCATTCACTAACCCAAACTCTAATTTTGAGCACTCCAAGGGCATAACTCACATTCCAAACCCTTGTGCAAGAATTGCAATACCAAAATCAGATTGTAGACTCACCCCAAGAGCCTCAAAGCATAAAAGTGCCTTGCAACAACACAAGTGCACAAATTGAGCACAAATTGAGCCAATAAGCTCCAATAAGCTCCAATCAGCTCTTGTAGACGTGTATAAACTCCAAAGGTGCTCCAAAGTGCTCCAAAAGCTCCAAATCAACAAATGATAGCTCCAAAGTGCAAATTCAGCCCTCCAACACGTAGATCAAAGGTAGGAAGATTGTAATACCTCCCAATGTCGAAATCAGCCCACCAAAGCTCGAATTCAGCCCTCCAAAGTTCCAAATCAGCGCTCCAATACTCCAAAATCAGCGCTCCAACGCACGACCTCCACACAATGAGCAATCTAATCTTTGACTCACGCAAAACACATGAGTGGGCCCATAACCTATTGAAGGTTAGATTAGAATGCCAAAGCCTCACACAAACACTTGGAATGCATAGGAAAGAGATGATCTTTACTCATGGGCTGCCCCTCTTAAGTAGCACACCCAAGGGAGTCCCCTTGGCAAACCATATGGGACATCAGCCCATACTGCACTCCTAGTACACTAGGATCAGCCCATATCACTTGGGAGACCCAATTCTCATTATCTCTAACTAGTACCACTTCTCTAGTTGCTAGTCTAGCTCATTCGCATCATCTACTCTAGCTAATGCGCATGGCTATGAGCAACTTCAGCCCACGCAATCATCCTACTTCAACAATGACTGAAGTCGATTGTTCAATTCCAATTGTTGCGTGGATGAATTGCATCCAATTCTTTATATGATGGGCTTTGCTTGGTGATGCTACCCCTTCAAGTTAAATTTAAATCATTCAAGCTATTTTTAGATTTTACATGGGTCCCAACTACAAAAAGAGTTGTAAAAACGGTTCACCGTGTAGTGTGTTTTAAAATGTTTTGTTTATTCTACTAAAACTAAATGTAGGCCATGAAAATGAGTTCTTTTGCATCTGAGCGTAACTAAAAAAATGAAGCTTGCCAAGTGCAGTTTCTACTTCACTTAGAGTTTTTGGAAAAATTTGAAATTTGAGTGTTTTATTGTAGTTACAAGTTTAGTAGGTATTAGCCATGTGTAGCAAAAATTCTAAATTTAGGTACACGGATGAATTTACCAATTAAAATTCTCTTCATTGTAATTTACACATTATGTAAAAAAATTGGAATTTTCTAGTACGTTTTGTAATTAAAATAGATTTTCTTTACAATCACTTCATGAAACCATAGTGATTTCAAATTTTCACCTAAATTTATGAAAAATTCATGATTTGTAGTTGACAAGTTCATCTACTAAAAATATAAGTTTGATCTCTTGAATTATTTTTAGTAGCAAAATTGAATGTGACAAATAAAATATGATTCTATGGAAATAGGCCCAACCTTAAGGGATTAAGACTATCTTCATTTGGATTCTCTTTTCTAAATAATGAAGGAATGGCATTTGTATTCTACGTATTTTCGAACGACTATGTTGGTATCACGTATACTACATTTATTTTCCAGTAAATAAAGTACCAGTGCAACATTTAATACATGTTTAAGCAAATTTGCATGACTGGAGTGAGTTGAAACCCCCAAAATTCCCACTTTAACACTTTATCAATTCCCAACCCACAAAACCCACGAATACCAAAATTATATTCCTCGCAATTTCAAAAATGTCCAATTCTATTTGACAGGTGACAAGTGCATTGTCATATCCCTAAGTACAAAAATTCATAATTCAATGTTTGGCTTGCCAGGATTCTCTCTGACTTGGGCTAGTTCATTGAAGCCCAGCTTAGATGGCTCACTAAAGGCTAAAAGAGAGGAGGCTGTGTGTCAAGCCCCATTCTACATTTATTCAGATTTTATACAAGAATATTCATATTGCATTTTAGTTATGGTTGTTCTCATGGTACGGGTGACTGTTTGGCCTCAAAAACCAAATACTACTTTTTGAAGTAGTGAATGTAGTGAATGTAGTGGTAAAAAAGTCTGTGGTTAGAAAGATTTTAGACATTAAATTTGATTTGTAATGATAATGTAAAAATATAGTTTGTCACAAAAAAATAATATAAACTGGATTTTTCCCTATTCTAACTTTTTTTTGGATTATAAATTTCATGTTTCACCAAGTCACCATATGCACATGTATTTTAAGAAACAAACAGTTCATATGAGTTTCATATTATCAGACAATTTTCCATTTTTAAGTTTTTCAGGCTTATTAAATATCATGGAATGGAATGCTTTTAATTTTAGTATATAACTTTGTAATTATTCAACAATTAATCACATGAGACCATGTGCAACTTTAACTAATGAAGTTCTAATTATTTATGATCCATTTTACACTACATTTAGTTCAAACACTACATTATATTCTCTACTAATATGGTTGTAGTAAGACACTAGCCTAAAAACAAATCAGAGAAAAAATATCATTGGGCAAATATCTCTCATACTCCTAAACCTTCAAAATCTCATACATCCGTCATTTATGAAAAATGAACTAAAAAATTTCAAAGTCCATTTCTCAATGAATCCATCACTTTGAATTACACGAGTCACAACAACGCTAGCATGTGAGCCTAGAATGGCGAGCTTATGAGCTGTGAGCAGGAACTTTGTGAGCCTAGAGCCTAGAAATTGACAAATTTAGAAAAATTACTATTTATAGTAAAAATTGCCCTATGGCCGTGGGACTTATAACCGTGGTTTAGAATTATTTAATAATTTTTTTCATTTTTTACAAGTGTATTTCCCTGAAGACACGCAAAATCTTGTAAACAGGAATTTTGTTCCAATTCCTTGGCTGCTCGAAAGATCCTAATGAACTTCTTTTTTTTAATCAAACCTAAGGGCTACCAATGGGCTCGAGGCCTCCATACACCTCTCCACACCCAACCAAGTTGATCAACTTTATATACAATTATTTACGTAACTAGATATTGAAAAACATATATATGATCTTATATCTTATGCTATAATACATATTTGATGAAGCCTCTGCATGGATTGAGATTACGTGTGTTGGATAAGTGGAGTTGGGCTGGTTTCTAGGATTATGCGGACATCCTATGTCAGCCCGACACTATAAGAAAACTTAGTAAAATATGATCTCTGCTGAATTCAACTACGGTTCATTTGACCTCATTTCGTTGCAGTCCCTAAACGACTGCAGCGACTGTTGTTTGCAATTTTGCAGCCTTAATATTTGAAAAGGAATTTGAAAAATTCCAATGAAATATTACACTTTCAAATTCCTTTCCAAAAATTGAGGCCGCAAAATTGCAAAATACAGTTGCTGCGGTCGTTTAGGGACTACAACGGAATGAAGTTAAACGAACCCCAACTGAATTCAGCTGCGGTTTTTTTACCAAGTTTTCTTATAATGCAATTGTACAATGGGCTTAACAAACCTTTGGTTTAGGGTGGTCTCCAGAAGCATCAGAGCACCATGCAATTGATTCGATGGCCAATATGGTATCAAGTTAGGACTAGCAGTCTTTTTGATGCGGGCACACTCAACCAAGGTACTAGTATTTGCATATTTGTTTGGTCATATTGTTCACGTGTTCTCTTATTTGGCGAACAGCTGCAGGTGATCTAGCCTCCCTAATAGATGTAAGCTTGTGAATCTTGGAGTTGCTACTAGAAATTGTGGTGATGCATGATTTGACTCTTGGCACGTGGTGAATGTCAATGCCAGAGAACTGAGAGGAGTGAGCTAAAGAGAGATCAACTAGTTGAGTTTGCACCATAGCTAATTGCAATGACCTGGACAAGGTGTGTGTCTCAGATTGCAAATGTTGATGGAGTTGCAAGTAAGGGCGCGCCCCAGTTTTGAATATAGCAAGCAAAGATGTACAGATGCCTCTAGAATTTTGTGTCCATCTTAAAGTTTGATCAATGTTCTGAAGATGCTTGTGCTGATTGTGCTCATCGCAACGTGTTTGAAATTTTCAAACTTATTGCATTGCCCCAACAAACTCGTCGTGACTTATTTCAAGTACATGTTATTAATGACTGAACTATCGTCACGTGCTCGTAATAGTGATCTTGATTTCACAATTATCTTGATGAGCTCGTGCTGCTTTTGGAATACTGGTCTTTACCCTTAGCTGCGGTGGTCTTGTGCTAGTGGTGTGATCGTGGTGTTTGTATCAGTTGTTTTGCAAATTTTGGATTTGGATTTCAAGTCCTAGTGTTGGCTAGTGAATTTTTCTTTTCATCAAACCAATACTTAGCTATGGAGAAGTCCTCGGTACCGAGAGCCAACTAGAGCTTTATATATTCCACTTGATCAAACTCAATGTACGACCTTTAGATGGAGGGGTACTCATCACAATAGGCTCAATCTCCACGCGCTGTCGTCACGTGCTCGTCATGGTGATGTTGAGTGCATAATTATTTTGATGATGCTCTCATGCTCGTGTTGGGGTTTTGGAGCTTGGGGTGCTAGTCTTGGCCCTTGGCCGTGGTTGTGCCGTGACCAAGGTTGTATTGTGGCCGTGGTGTGCAATGTGGTTATTGTGATCGTGACCTTGAAGATGTTGGATTTGGATTTCTGGTCCCAGTAGGGTTTGGTAAATATTTCTTTTTATCAAACCAATATCAAACCGTAGATATGCACTTCGTACAGAAAGCCCATTGGAGCCGTATTCTACTTGATCATATTCAATGTATGATTTGTGAATAGAGGAGTACTTGAACTATAACAAAATATGGTAAAACAATTGCACTCAAAATTGACAATGGTTCTTTTTGCCACGTTTTTGTGCATGCGTGTGTAGTGGGTTGTTAGCTTCTTTTGCAATTTCTAACCACAATTTTTAGAATTTTGGGACGAGTAACATACCATTGAAAATAAATTTCCAATGGTATATTACACGCCCCAAACTTCCAAAAAAGATAGTTGGAAATTGCAAAAAATAGTGATTGCGCGCATTGTGGGCCTCCACAAATACGTGGCAAAAAGAACAACAATCAATTTTGAGTGCAATTGTTTTACCATGTTTTGTTATAGTGTTTTTACGACAAGCTCATCCTACTTGTGCAGTTGTTACGTGCTTGTCGTGGCGATGTTGTGTGAATAATTATCTTAATAGTGCTTGCAATGTGTTTGGGCTTTGGATTTTGGGGCTTGGGGTGCTAGACTTGGTCCTTGGCTGTGGTTGTGTTGTAGCCGTGGTGTGTAACATGGTGATCGTGTTTGTAGTCTTGCCAAATCTAGACTTGGATTTCTAGTCCCAGTGAAAGCTGGTGTAATTTTTTTCTATCAATCTACTAGACCATAGATGAGCAACGGCACCGAGAGCTTATTGAAACCACATCCAGTAGATCAAATTGTTATTATGAACTCTTAGTGGTAGGGTACTTGTAACAACAAGCACACCCTAATCGCGTTGTCATCTCGTGCTCCTCGTAGTTTAGTTGTGTGGACTTGCTCATGTGCTCGTGGCTTCATTTTCATGAATGTTTCTATAGACACGGATCAAATGAATGGTTCTAATTATGTTGCAATTGTCTATGCATGGTTAGCAGAAGATCGCTCTTGCTGCTGATGTTGCTGCTCGATTGCATTGTGCGCAAACCAAAACAATCAACACGATCACAAAAACGAGACCACAAAAAGTGCTTGTGGGAGTATTGCTGCGGCTATGCATGCCGCGATCAAAGCAAAGACGGCCAAGATGAGCATGAAGTTGGGAAAATTGGCTGCCATTGCAAACCCTGTAATTGGAAATGATTTTCTCAAGGAGGTATGAGTACATCTCATTTCTTTCACATAGATGCTAATTGATATCATCTTGTTGTTGTAGATTGAGAGACATTGGACAACAAATTCCACACCTGAATTAACTTTGGAGAAGCTCCAACTCATTGCTACATCAAATGTAGCTCCTATTCACAACGTCAAATGGATCAAACTATTTAAGTCTTTCATTGCAACCCGCGAAGCTTCTTGATTCCCTAACAAACCTATGAGCGAAGAAAAATTGGGTACTTTCCTTATCAAGGTCTTTCTGTAGTAGTTGATGAATAATTGTGTTACAGTTGGTAATGGATTCTCTCTTGTGTAGTTTTACTGTATGTAAGTGTAGGTTTGTTGTTGGTTCAAGCATTTTTGTTGTGTACAATACAAATCTTCTTTAGACAAAAAGAGCTCTACCTATGTGATGTGAATGGGCTGTATCATACTTCAGGAATGGGGTAACCACCTTAGGTCATATTATCATTTCAAAATAGATATTGAATGAGTAGAATTAGAATACATTAGACATTGAATGAGTAGCATTAGGATCCTTGGCTACTACTTCTTTAGCTAGCAGACCACAAACCCATTGAAAAGGAGACCACTGAAGACAAGAAGACCATTGAAGTCATCAACTATTCATGAACTACTACAGAAAGACCACTAAAGTCATTTGAATGCTTAAGAAAATGCACACCCGCTACCCAAACGTACCTCTAAGAATGGAGACAAATAAAACACAACCATCAATCAATCCAATTTAAGAAATCATGAACCCATCTTCAACACAAGCAGCAATTCCACATAAATTAATCAAAAGATTTTGCATGGTGAGCAATATCTATTTTTATTCTTCCCCCAAAAATGCCCTCATGAGAGAACTCTAAACAAGTTATCCATGTTGCAAGGCACAAGTAAATCACATTTAGAAGAGAAAACAAGGGACTGACATGGAACAGATTGCAAACATTTTGTTTTGGTTAGTGTCTAGGGTACTTGCAAAAACAATTGAACTAACACATCAACCATAATGGTATACTTCCACGCATTCTAGAGAAAGCTCTACATCAAACTTAACATCCAACACAAGACTGAGAACCCTTTCTTAAGTGTATGTACTTATTTTTATTTTCCTTCCACCTACAAGACAGTTATCGTCAAAACAAGGAACAATATGTATATTAGAAGAAATCAAGAGTATAATAGTTCTATAGTTTCATGAATCATGTTACTCAAGCAGTTAATACAATACGTGAATGTGCATAGAACAATTCATACAATACGTTAATGTACATAGGAAACCTACATGAATGCTTTAATAATAAGCACCATAAGTTAGTTGGAAAAGTATTCACTAGTTATTTTTTGTGATCTCCACAAAAACTTTAGTGACTATGTCTACGCTAATATGCATTGTATTCACACTATACTCACCATAGAAAACACCAAAAAAAAAAAAAAAAACAAACAAAAACTTCCATAGTCTATACATTATAAAACAAATCCAATAAAGAATTCCTACAGAGCGATAGGAAGTATTGAGGCTCTAATCTTCATGTCTTTGCTTATTGCACATACTCCACATTGGCTTCATCTTTGACATTGCCTCTAGCGTGGAACTGCAAAAAAGGGTTTAGTATGTTAGCACACAAACCATCGATAGTGAATCCATTGAAGCTACAGGAACAATTGATATTTGAGGCATTCAAAGAATCGAAAAGGTACTCATGAAATATACATACTTGTCTTAGTTGTGTCTTAGCTGAAGATAAAGTGTTCCTCCAATATCCATTGATCCTTGCGTCGGTCTTCAATTTTCGTGCAATGAGCTTGCAATGCGTGCAATGAGCTTGCAATGCATGCAAGTCCTCTCTCTTCTTTGCCACTGTAGCTTCCACTTTTCCTTCTGCATATTTCAATCTACACTTAAGATACCAAATTTCCCCTTAAGCATCATCAGTTCGTTTTTCAATCATAGCCAATTATGCCTTCACGAGTTGGGAAGTGAGCTCCATCTTGGAAGTCTTCGCAAAAGATGCTTGTTCGTGAGCAATGTCAGAGGCTTGCTAAAATTCTTTCTTTTGTAGTTCAAGGTTGGAAATTACAGTTTTAACCATCTTTGGAATTTTGCTTCTGAATTGTTGAAGTGCAGCCAAAACTTTGTCGGGATTTGGTCCAACTCTAGGAATCCTTGAAGGATCGAAGGGTCTGACAGATAACATGAAGACAACTAAATTAAATTATGCATAGAAACATGTTCACCATCAAAATCAAAGGAAACTATAACTCAAGTGAAAAAAGAAATTATGCAAAGCACAAAAACCAATGAATATATTGGAAAACAAGAAACATAAATTCATAATGAAGCAAAAAAGTACCCAGCATCATTGTGTTCACTTAGATGATCCGGTGCATGAGCCAACTCTATTGCCACTCTGTTTGGAACTGATTCTAGTGCTCACTCGGTCTCAGCCATTGGGTTAGACCCAACATGAGCAACTGGAGTTCTTGTAGGATGATCAAGTCTCTATATTGGTCTCTCGTATTTTTCCGATGCTCTGGTTGATATCTTTTCCTCCTCCTTGCATTTCTTTTTTCTGATTTCGAATCATAGTCCGAGGATGTAGATCCTTCTCGCTTTACTTTGCGTGTTGCACGTTCAATCATGGATATGGGTAAACCCTACATACAAGGATTTCAAAGACTTATACAAATTAGACATGCAGTGTCTTTTCCTAACCCCTAACCCCTACTAGAAACAACTCATAGTGCATGAAATCCTAAATTGATAGATTGTGGGAGACAAATATGGAAACAAATATTGAGTATGAAAAAGTACTATTATAGGGGAAACAACTAACATCCGAATAGGCCTTGAGCCAGGACTGTTAGGGAAGTTGTAGTCTCTTTGAGTAGAGAGACCAGTGTCTAAATCTATTGTGACAGTTCGATGGGCCAAGCCCAACAAAGACGAACATGATTCACTCTTTTTGAGCTTTTGAAGGAGTTCACAGTGCGTGATGCAAATTCTGCCCAATCTTCTTCCTCATTGGTCTTGTATTCGTGAAGCAAGCCTTGGGCAAAACTGAGTCCTAAGTCATTATTGGTTGGTTTCTCTTGTTGGTGAACTCGAACCAGAGCCACTGCAATCTTTCAGTGAAAAATGGACAACTATTGGTTTTGTAGGTATTTTTGGACTGTGGTCCTCCATACACAAACATTTTCTTAAACTCAGCCTTGGAAACATGCTCCTCTGTGAGGGTTAATCCAGGGACAACGCTATCAGCATAGAGCCTTGTCACATATTTTAACTAGCCCTTCTTCCCGTAGTAAAAAACCTGCAAGTGCATTGTGGTCCCTTTTGTCCAAGAAAGGAAACACAACAGTGAAGCTTTACTTCAAAAATAAAATATCTGTCACATGAACAAAAAAAAACTTGTTCAGTACGTGCAAGGATAATTACACCTCAGTGTAAAGTGTTACGTATAAAGTGTCTAAGTGAGGTCATTTTAAAAGTGCCTAGAGTGCATTTTAGAAGCCAAATCATCTGGGAATGAAACATTAGAGTCATCCAAGCGTAACACCTGAAGGATGCAAAATATGTATGAAGGAAAGACAAGGAACAAGGACCAGAAACCAGGAAAACTAAACAAGGATACAAAACCAGAAAAACTAAACGAGGATACAAAACAAGGATTCAATTTCTAGTGAATAAAAAGGAACAAGTTTAAAAATCCAAATGAATAGAAGGAAAATAAAGTAGTAATAAGTTTCAAGAGTCATGAATGGCTAATATATATGTTTGTGGTTTCCTAATACAAATTTTGATTTCCTAGGTCATGTATTAGTTTCCGATGACTATTGTCAGTTTTGAAGACAATTTTGTTTTCCATTGAGAAATCTCCTTTACTAGACCAAAATGTAGGACTCACCTTCAATGATACTAAAATTCCTTGCCAACGGAGATGAAGAGTTTGCCAATAGCGGATTGAAATTCCTAACCCTAGACTCTAAACCAATTTTTAGGAAATGAGTGAGCATCATCTACTTTAAAAAGGAGTGAAGGTAAGGGGTTTCAAAGGGATAGTCCCAAGGCATATACTTCCGCTAGGAAAGCAAGACAGAACAACATAATTTTTTTTTCACTAAAACTGCAAAGGAAACCAATGAAAAGAACAAACAACCTGCAGAGGAAAGGAATGGCTTACCACAAGTACACGAAATCAAGTGCAGTGGTTCTCAAATGCTCTTCCAAATTGCTGCCCAAAATTCCTTACACTGTCTTCTTTGCAGTGACAAGTAAGATGAACGCAAGTTGACATTACACGATTAAGTGATGAGAATGCTACAGGAAAGATGAAAAAGTCTTCATATTGAATGTGACAAAAATCATCTTGTAGCTATTCTAATTATTTGATAGTTTGTCATCACAAAATTTGGCAAACTGGCCATGCCTAAGAAAGAGTATAGCAATCCTGAAAGCAAGACAGAAAGAAGGACATGGGACCTAGTTTTTTAGGGTCCAAAACCGCAAAGGAAACCAATGAAAATAACAACCTGCATAAAAAAAAAGGCTTACCACAGGTACACGAAATCAATAACAGCAGTTCTAGAGCTGCTCTTCTAGAGTGTTGTCCAAAACTCTTTACATTGTCTCCTTTGCAGTGACCACCAAGTTGCATGCAACCCTAAATAAAACTAAAAATACAGAAACTAACACCGTGTACAAAAAACGTCGAGAACCTTGTTCCACTACCTTCAGTGAACAAGAAACAAGCACTCTAAAACCACTACCTTCGGAGAACAAGAAACGAGCTAAAAAGCAGTAGGCGAGGAGGAAGTGGATTTGCCAGGGGAGGAGACGACTATAAGTACCCCGATGCATGAACAATAACGACCAAGAGTAATGGGTGCTGACACCTATGGTGTCGCTTCCATACATTTGCGGCCCGTTACGAGCTGTCTTATCTCCCACCCTCTCCCCTAATTCCCGTCAATAGTACAATTAATAGCTTGCATTCGTAGATTTTAGGCTGACCTACTCTAAATTAGTCAAAAGTACACCCTAAACTCATCATTAATTTTACACGATTCATAAATCTTTTGGACGTAATTCAAATCTACAACCCTAAATCTCTCAGAGCTAATTGAAATCTAAAGTCATGAATCATTTATAAGTGATTCAAAATTACATTCATAAAACTTTCACAAGTGATTAAAATCCACAGTCAAGGATTTTCCACAATAAAAATCAAACTGGAAAATATGTTAAATTCCAACACCCTTTGTTTTGAAGACTAGAACTATCAAACGTGACAAGATACTACAAATGAATGAAATAAATATTACAAACCAGTCATTGCACTTGTTAAGGGTATAATACTAATACGGAAACCCTGCATACTCCCCACCTATCTTCATTGACATCATCGAAGCCGGCGTTGAAGTACTCGTTCACCGCAGCCTGCATAGCAGACCCTGAAACCATACGTATTTGATACCTCTGAATGTACACTCATTCCAGTGCAGCGTTTCCAGCCCTCCTAGACGACAAGTTTTTGTGTTTCCGGACCACGCTAGTGTAGAGAGTGCGTGACCGGGCGGCGAGCGCGTCCTTCAGGAGCTTAGGCGGAGTGCACGTAACCAGGAGAAGGCGAGTTCGGAGTCAGAAGCGATGGGGCGGAAGGAGGAGTGGAAGCTTGGGCAAAAGATTCTAGAGAAGCAAGTGTGCCCCGCTATTCCGGCCAAACCGGCGCATTTGGAGCAGTTGCGGCAGATTCGCGGAGGATCGGGTGTAAGGAGTTCTTCTACGTACCCAGGGACATCCAGGATGGGAGCGTGCTTGAGGAGTTAGCCAGGGAGAAAGTGGTAGCGGAATTCAGGAATACGGAAATATGGGGATAGTCAAAGAATTGGAAAGTGGCGCACTAGCGCCACTAACAATTTCCCGGATAGCCCTTTTGGCTACGATAAATTGAAGGGGGATTCTCGATGGGTGAAGGTTTGGTTTGAGAACATCTCTGACAAAGATGGGTTCCGGGTGGATGATTGAAAGAACAATTTCTGGTGCCAATTTTTAGCCCGGACAAGCCCACCACCTCCGTGATCAAACTAACGAAGGCCATTTACAATGCCTATTTGCGCAACCGGAAGGTCGAGTGGGGGCTCATCCTGGATGAGATGGTAGTCCGGGAGGTGCTCAAAATTGGAGGGGCAAAAGGGTGTCTCCTAACCCCTTTCGTCTATCATATGTACACCAAGCACGGGCTCCTCACAAATAGAGAGAAGGTGTTGATGGAGAGCCGCTAGAAGCGCTTGGACTAGGAGCCGACAACGAACCGGGGAGAAAGTCTGAAAGATGTGGAGCATACGGAAGACGACAAAGGCATGGACGAGGAGGAGAGCCCGGATGACCAAGGCGACCAGGGCGAACCGGAAGAGGAGGAGGTGGCTTGTCCAGATGAGGGAGAAGACCGACACGAGGCGGTGGAGCCCCGGAAGACCGGGAAGAACCGGGCTAGGATGGACTGGATGAGAGGACACTACCTCGAGTGCGCACCCGGGGGCAGAAGAAGAGGATCAAGGTCCTGAGTGACGAGGAGGACAACAACGACACAAAGATAGTAAGCCCACCCCGGACGCAGACGAAGAAGAGGAGAAAGACGACACCGGTTCATGGCCGGGAATTCCGGGTTGCCAAGAAAACCCGGATTCCAAGATCGATCGGCCGCCAGATGAACGTCAAAGTGAAGTGCAAGAGGAAGAAGGGGTCGAGACCGGCGAAGGAGGAACCAGAAGAACAGGAGGATATCCGGGCGGACGAGCAAAAGCGGGACGCGGCGGAGGACACCCCGGTTCTGGCTGAACCAGAAGAGGTTTTCTTCCAGCCAGTCATAGAGGCCATGGAGAGGGCAAGAAGAAGTACCACCCGGTCTACGTAGCAATGAGAGGAGTCGGGAATCTCTTCAAGACCAAACAGGTGGAGGAGTACCCCGGCCTAGTCCGGAAGCTACGTAAGGAGACGGAGAAGACCCGGAATGAAGCCTCCGCGATGACCCTACTGCTGCTAGACTAGAAGAGGGAGATCAGGGAGCAGAGGGAGGCGATCCGGGCCATGGAGAAACAAGACCGGATCGCCCTCAAACTCCTCGAGAAGTTGTTCTAACCAAATGGGGAGGTCCAAACCAAAGCCTGGTTGTACAATGAGAAGGTGGCAGAACCAAGAATAGAGGGGGCAGCGCGGATGAAGAACATCGTGAAGGAGTACGCCGCGAAGGTGGAGACTCTGGTGGAGTTCCGGAAAATGGTGGTCGAGGCCCGCGAAAGGTACCCACCCGGACCCGGACTGGAAAGAGGGGAAACTAGCCGGACATAGGGGGGTGTGCCCCTTGCCAGCAGTAAGTTGTTCGCAGCATTCCGGTTGTCATAGGATGCACCTGGGGTTGGGGATATGGACTTGATGATGGGTGCAGGTAATTCCACTCCGGAGCATACAACGCGACCGGCTGCGAGTTTGGTACGGAGCACGCCGCCGAGGAACATGGACCAGGTTCTAGGAAGAGAGCAATTGGAAGCAAGCCTGGCTGATTTGGCGGATCAGACCGAGGAGATGGCGGAAACTGGGACCCAACCGGACAAGCTAAGGGATCAGGACCCGGAGGAGAGCAAAATGGCAAACTGGAAGGCTAGGTAGAAAAACGCGGGGCGCTAGAAGGCAAACCGGAAGGCGATAAGCCGAAGCACGTGGAGCCAGAGGATGAAGTGGAAGAAGAGGACGAAGTCAGAGTACGAGAGACCCGGAGGAAGAAATCCATGAAAGGACTCCGAAGATTCCGGTTCTGACCACAAGGCAAGCTCCGCAGAAGGCAGCAGCCCGGAAGGGCCGGTGGAGTAGTAGGATCCAGAGTACAGTTGTAACCCAGATCCGGTTAGGAAGTAGGCATCTTAGGTTAGATGGACTAGTCTTAAGTAGATTGAACTTTTGGGGTAGTAAAGAATGAGGTGTTATAGTCAAATAGGATAAGGATTGGAACTTTTGGGGTAAGCTCCCTTGATTTCTAGATCTCGGGTTTGTAGAGTCCAAGGGTTTCCCAGATCCAGGTGTTTGGGGCTCACTACTTATCAATGGATGTTTACCATTCCTTAGGTCTTTTGTGTTACTGTTTCCTTGTAAGTAAACGGCTGTAGACGCATTATCTGAAAACTGTGTGTGTGTTTTATGGTTGTTTGTGGATGAGTACAGCGGTCAATAGTTCCTTGGTAACCGGATCGACTAGCCGGGTTTTCGAGTAAGTTTGGTTTAGAGTCCTGGATACGGATTTTGGTGATTTAATGGTTGTTTGAAAGAGTGGTTTCTATGTTTGGTTGCATTGGATAATCCAGGTTGGTGGCTGAGTGGTAGGAGGGTGTACTCCGGGCTGTACAGAACTCCTGGACGGGTAGTCCGGTTGAGGTGCTAGCATCTGGATAGTCCATGTGAAAGAGGAATACGAAATCACTAGAGTAAGACGGATAGTTAGATACTAGGATTAGTTCCGGACACCCCGGACAGTGTTTATTCCAGTTAGTAAGTCGTTGTAGTAATTTGGAGGAAAGGGAAAATCGGGTTGCACTTATATGACCGGATGTGGGTTGAGCGAAACTTGTAGTTGAAGAGCAATACGGTAAGTACCCATTGTGTAGAGTTGTGTGAGTTCAACCGGAAGGTAGTGAAATTCCTATCACTTAAATCAGTAGGGAGGGGTGTCTTTTAATCCAGCACTACTAATGCAAATGGAGAACCTTCTGAGGGTGAACAGAGGCTAAACTAAACCGGATTGAGTTATGAAGGTGGACCGGGGAGAGAGGGGTTGTTAAGTTTCCTCCCCGGAAGGATTCCGGATCGAACAGGGACCGGGTCAATCAGTAGAACGGGAAAGACCCGGTTTTGTACGAAGAAAGAAGTTAGACGGTGGAAGTAGGGTAGTAGCCGCCATTTGGGATTGATTTTCGGAAGCTTCTCACTTCACAAAATCTCCGCGGAACGATAACCTGGAAATCACCTCTCTCGGGGAGGACACTCAGGAAAATTAGTAAACATGGTGCGTTAAAATATAGGGTGTGTTTTATTCATGAGCAATAAAATTTAGAAAAATTTAGATGTAATATAGGATGTTTAAAATTCAAGTAAGGAATAATTAGAGAATATATCAAGAATATACCTCAAATATTCCAATTATGTGATAGCCTCATTTAAATACCCCTTTAACGCACGTGTTCATACAAAGTATAGTGAAGTGTCCTCCTCGAGTCATCTCTACGAGCGCCCTTAACACGAAAAAGCGCGCTCTAGGGGAGTATCCGGTACCACGTGCTACGACAGGCAACACAAGATTATAGAAGTGTTAGTGGGAACAGCAGATGGCAGCACCTGATTAGAGTTGTGGCGGGAAATTGCATCTCATAAGACCAAGTTTTTGAATGGTTTTATGGAATTTGTTATTTGAATAAATTATATTCTCCCACAAAGTATTAAGAGCGGGTAAATTATATTACTACATATACGAGGTACCCAAAATAAAATAAAATAACTTGTATATGTATTATTTTGATATAATTTTATCAAATTACTGGCTACTCAACACTCTATATTCTAATTTGGATAATCTATAGCATCCATCTATTATACTGAAAATGTGTTTTAGTTCAACTTAAAAAATAAATATCTCTTTAATCATATAACGCATGATGTGGGATAGCTAATTTTCAATTTATAAAATAAAATAAAATCATTACCTTGAATGGATGAAATTAGTATGACAGAATCATTCATTGCACTTCTTACGTCTAAACTGGATGAAATCATTAAATTTCATATTGGGGGCCACTAATGCTCATATATCTAGTGTAACCACCTACATTAGAAAGGTGTTTAAATGAAGAGTATCATATAATTCAATTATTTCGGGTACATTCCATAATATTAAATGTATATTTCCATCAGGTTCTTGATTTTTTCTTTACTTGAATTGAAGCATTGCATGTTACATATAAAAATGTATAAAAAGGGGGAAATTTTCCCTAGTCATGGGAACAAAAATGACTCTATAGAACCTTAAACGGTTAATCTTTGCTCATATAAGATCTTGTACGGTTTAAGAACATAATTGCATATCTTGAGGTACATAATATTCTCCCAAAAAAGATTAACCCCTAAACGTCCCAGCATCCTAAAACTGGATCAAGAACAGATTTGGAGCTATGTAACTTTCTCATACAACCTCAAATGATTTTCATCCAAGTCACCCTCGAAAGCCTATTAAATTGTCTAGCAAATACAATAAATCTCTTGTGATAGGGAGTAAGGGAGTTGTTGATAATACTGGTGAGGCCTCCAACTGCAAGTATGTCAAATTTGTTGGTTAGATTTTATACTTGCATTGATCTTCTCATGTACACCTCATGTACATTTGAGCCATGCTAATATCTACTTTTGAGGCTAGAATATACTTCTGTCAAAAGGGCTGGTACGTTTAGGAGTTAAAAACGGATACGTACATAAATACATATAATAAACAATGTCATATTCTCCTAGAGAATAATGAAAAGGAATAATTGCATAATTTCATATACTAGACGCATAATATTTTCTCAAAATAGAACGATATAGACAATTACATGATATTATATACTAAAAAAAGGATTATCCAACCATATAAATATAGAAGTTGGTAAGCACATGATTGCATGTACTAAAAATTTAATCATCCAACTATATATAACGTAAGATTTTCCCACAGAAGATAAAAGATGTAATTATAAAGTTAGGTGTTCTTATGAATGAAATATTTAGCCAAAGAAGAATAGAAACGACTTATTGCATAATTGCATATACTAAAAAAGGAAATACTCAACCATCTAAAATCCAAAATATTTTATTATTCAATTATAATAACTAAACTACTTATTTTAGAATCCAATTTTAAAATTAAACAACAATATTTCAACAATGATAGATCATAAATGAATTTATTGAAGTTATTTTTCAAATTAATTAATTTTTAAATCACGTACATCATTATTGTAATTCTTTGTTTGTAACTCGATTATTTTAGGATAAATACAATTTACCGATACAATTAATATATTTGTTCTAGATTTATACTTATGGTTTATATGTTCTATAGAGTGAGGAATAATTTGATAGGGACAATGTCTATATGTTCTTGAATTTCATATTAGAAATTTGTCTTCTATAATTTTAAAAAATCATTTTTAACAAGCCTCATGCCTCCCAAATAGAATTGCACTCCAAATGATGCCTAAACCTTTTCAAGAATTTACACTAGATTTATCCAATTAAACCTCATCAATTCCTCACGTTTTAAAATATAATATTATGATTTATGATATTTTCCATTTTTTATTCATATTTATGTAAATAAAATCGGAAGTTTTAAGACTTATGAAATCTTTTTTCTTGGAAATGAAACACATACTATTTTAAACTAGTGCAGTGAGCCTTATAGTGCAGCAAAACATCCCCTTAAATTATGAGCCTTATAGTGCAGCGGTTTTAAATATTATTTTTAACTAAATTGAAAGAATGCTAAATTAGAATATAAATTTGTAGATTACCTCCGCAGTTTAACGCCAAAGTGGGTGAATCTGAAATTTTAACTAAGCCAAAATCGTATTGAATTTAGTTCAGGGTAGCTTAATACAAGTGAGGTCATAGATTTAAAAAGCACTAAAATATCAATAATAGGACTTTATAATTTATAAAATTCACTTTCAAAAGTTATAATACAATAGTGGTGATGGCATTCATGAATCTAATTATATAGATGGAATCTAAAATTTAAAATCTAGAACTTTCGTTTATACACCAATTCGACAATGCTCCTACAAAAGTACTCTACATTAGGTTTTCTCAAATAGTTAATGTAGTGAACACTTTGTTACCTTTAATAGGGGTAAACCTTCAACTTCTTGAACGTCCATATTTTGAACGATGTACTCATTTCATTCATGTTTTCTCATTTGCTATGCACATTTTTGTATTATGGCTTTTTTGCTCTAGATTCTATGAGAAACCAGTTTCATGAATGTGTGCCCCAATTTGTAAGGTAACTATAGATATTTAATGGATGCATGAATCTTCTAATCACATGTGGAAGTGTCTAACCAGAAGATGAGAGGAGATAAAGATGGATGGCTTGGAGTTAGACAACTCCAAGTCGACAACATGTGCACTGGAGTTAGACAGTTCCATATTTAGTGCACTCGAGTTAGAACACTCCAGATTGAGAACATGTGCACAAGAGTTAGACAACTCAAGATGAGGTGCACTGGAGCTAGACTACTCCAGATTGAGAACATGTGCACAAGAGCTAGGCAACTGAAGATGAGGTGCACTGGAGTTAAACTATTATATATGAGGTGCATTGGAGTTAACGAGGTGCATTGGAGTTAACGAGGTGCATTGGAATTAACTTATTTAGATGGTAAAGAGATAAGATTACTCTAGATCTAGGAGTAAAGAATAGAAAGATCTATGACTTAGATCTAAGATTGGAATATAAAGTAAAAAGACTAGAAGTAGACTCTAGTTCCTTTGGGGAAGGAACTATTATGTAAGGCTCGGGGGTGAGAAAGTAGAGTCACTTCTTGTGTGATCTCTTCTCTATGGTTGGGTTATGAGCCGTAGACCATATTATATAGTATTTGCGAGAGTTGGTGGCAAACCGTGGGAGGTTTGTTACAATTGGTATCAGAGCAGGTTAGTTATGGATTCTCTAGAGGGTTTGGAAGGGAGGACAGTGAGAGCAGTAATAATAACATTGAGGGAGGCCGAAGGTTCTGTACAACATGGACCTCGACCTCTTCTTAGAGAGACTCTTCCTAACAACCCACCCCCTTCTTCAGCTTCACCATCTAAGTCAAGACTGAGAAGTAGAGTCTAATTCACATCTTCTTCAAGGGGTTCTGGTCATAGACAAGTTGATGTTTTGGAGGATTTGAAGAGGTATCCTATCAAGCTTTGTTTTGGACCATATTATATAGTATTTGTGAGAGTTGGCAAACCGTGGGAGGATTGTTATACGATTACAAAGGGGATGTTTTGTGAATATTTTGGGCCTCATTACTCGTTGTAGTGAATCACCCGCAATGTTAAAGAGTTCAGTGTAAAATTTTCTTTAACAAAGTAAATTCATAAATTAAAGTTAGCAACCAAAACATCTCCAAAAATCAATACACTTTCAGTATTACATTTCAACCAATCACAACAAATTTCATCTATACATTGTCATTATCTTATTTATAATCAAATTACAATAGACTTTTGAGTTTCGTATTTTATACAAAATTATCGGTAATACTAATCATAAAATCCAACCGTATGGATACAATCTAGAATTCAACATGTACAACTTTGATTCATACATCAAGTTCAATATATTTGTCTTAAATGCATTTTAGAATGCATCTTTGCAAAACTGTCGAATTTTGAGAGGGCTCCAGGCTTTCAAGGGTTTAGATAAGCTTAAGATATGTAGGGGTATCTTAGGTCTTAGTGATTTGATTCATATCGCAAGCATTCAAGGGTTGAGAGAAGCTTAGGACATGTAGGGGTATCTTAGGCCTTGGTGGTTTGATTTCAATCGTAGAATCACTAATGTACAGGATGGAAATTCCCCAATTCAAGGTTGTCAAAAGCAACTCCTCTGATTTGCCCAAGTTGCAAGGCATCTTGTATATCTCTAAGAAAAATAAAAATAAAATATTATAGTGTAGTTTGAGAAATTCCTATTATTTAATAATTAGCACATAAATATAGATGGATTTAGGATCCTACTTTGAAAAATATGTCATTGAACAAACTCCCATTCCTAAGATGCAAACCTTTCATTTATCCTCAGTACATTGTATGTCTTTGTTATTGCTTACGTAATAGATATATACAAAGATTAGGAACTAGTGACACTATAGGTCCCACACAAATATTCGTGGATTAGCATTCCTACAATTTATCATTGGGTAGTACTATTTGTGGATAAATGGGAAAATATGAGAATCTGCACTAGAAATCACAGCATAGTAATTTTGTAACCTGATTCAAACAATCAGGAAGTAGACATGTGAAAAAATGTATTGGAGTCTTTGTTTTGCACAAATATACCATTCAAACAGGAGTTGTTTCTATTGAAGGTAGAGAAGATTGCACAAGGCACACACACAAACACAAGGAATGCGTAGAAAGAGATAATCTTTACTCAAAGGCCTTCCACCTTAAGTAGTGTACACTAGGAGGTCACCATGGACAAACCATATGGGATAACTCATCACAAGGACACTCTAGAGATCAGCCCATGCCTAACCCCTCCTCCCACACACCATTATTTAGCACCCATACGTCTTTGGCTTCTAGCAATACTACGTTGCATCAATTACCTCAATACTCCCACTTTGCGTAGAGCCAAAGCCTCTAAGTCCAAATGCTATTACTAATCGTTGGTGTCGGTCTCTACAAAGACCCTTTGTGAGCACATCCGCCACCATGTGCTCCGTTGGGCAATACTCCAAATGTATAACTCCCAATTCCAACTTCTCCCGAATGAAGTGGTATTGCACATCAATGTGCTTCGTGCGTGAATGATGTGTAGGGTTCTTTGCAAGTGAAATGCACCCTTGGTTGTCACACATAATCGTTGTAGCCTCACCTTGTGTGCAACCCACATCCACCATTAGTTGCCTCAACCAAATGGCCTCCTTCGTGGCATGGCTCGTAGCCATGTACTCGGCCTCCACCGTTGATGTCGCCGTCGTTTGTTGCCGCTTGCTATTCCACGACACCGCTCCCGATCCGACCTTGAACATGTAGCCCGTTGTCGATCTTCGATCGCTCGTGTCTCCCGCGTAGTCCGCGTCACAATAGCCGCTCAACACAATGTCTTTGCCTCCAAGACACAACTTCACATCGCTTGTGCCCCTCAAATAACGCATGATCCTCTTGACCGTCATCCAATGCATCGAGCCCGGTCTCGCCATGTGTTGACTCACCACGCTAATTGGATACGCAAGGTCGGGCCGTGTCGCAATCATCGCATACATCAATGACCCCACCGCTTGCTTGTATGGCA
The DNA here is from genome assembly GCA_022496805.1 of Pohlia nutans. Taxonomy (NCBI): domain Eukaryota; kingdom Viridiplantae; phylum Streptophyta; class Bryopsida; order Bryales; family Mniaceae; genus Pohlia; species Pohlia nutans. Next base: position 861,714 of record CM040106.1, on the reverse strand, counting down.
CCTCCGCCATCGATTTAGCCTCCATCGCATACTCCTCCTCCGAAAGCTTGACGAGCTTGGAGTTTGCATCCAATGGTGTTGCCACGGGCTTACAATCCTCCATCCCGAATCTCTTGAGCACGTCCATCACATACTTGCCTTGACTCATGGTGATAGTGCGTGTAGCCCTGTCTCGCACAAACTCAACACCAAGACAAAAGTGCAATTCTCCAAGATCACTCATCTCGTACTCTCTCTCAAGCATGCCTTTTAATGCATTCATTAAACTCATGAGGCTTGCAAGAATGATCAAATCATCAACATATATGATCACAATCACCACATGTTGCCCCTCTTGCATGAAGTAGAGACTATGATCCGCAATGCTCCTAGTAAACCCGTGTGCAACCAAGAACGTGTCAATCTTTTGGTACCACGCTCTTGGAGATTGTTTCAACCCATACAATGATTTTTGCAACTTACAAACAAGGTGCTCATTACCTTGTTGCACAAACCCCTCAGGTTGCACCATGTAGATGTCCTCCTCCAAATCGCCATTCAAAAATGCGGTCTTCACATCCATTTGATGCATCTCCAAGTCCAAGGCCGCTCCAATGGCAAGAATGCATCGAATGGTGGTGAACTTGGCCACGGGAGCAAATGTCTCGTGAAAGTCCACCCCATGCACTTGCGCGAACCCCTTGGCTACTAATCTTGCCTTGTGACGCACAACAATACCCGAAACATCCCTCTTTGTCCGAAACACCCATTTGCAACCAATGGGGTTGCGATCCTTTGGAATGGGAGTTAATTGCCACGTACCGTTAGCAATTAGAGAGTCGTACTCCTCTTGCATGGCGCGCTCCCACTTGACCGCATCCTCACCTTGCATGGCTTCTCGAATGGTCAATGGACCATCCGATAATGCCACATTCGCATGCTCGTCCTCCACTTGAGGGAAGATGTGGTTCTTCCACCATTCTCCAGGTGGCTTGCGCGATCTCTCGGGGTACCGCCGCTCGCTTGAAGAAACTTGCTCCTCTTGCGTGCCCTTTGCGCCATTCTTGGCCTTTGAGCTCGATGGCGCTTCAACAACCTCCGTGTCGCCAGCTTCGTCATCACCGTCATCATCACCTACATCAACAACACTAGGAGACTTGGAGGGTGTGTCCACCAAAACGTCTCCACTACTCCCACTTGGACCAACCTCCAAAGGAGCCTCCATCGTAGACTCCTCACAAAATGTCACATCACGTGACCGAATGATCTTCCTCGTGTCCACCGACATGAGTCTATACGCCTTGGTACCTTCACAATACCCAAGAAACACACATTTCAAGGCCTTAGCCTCGAGTTTCGTCCTCCGTTCGTCAGGAACCTTCGCATATGCAATGCATCCGAAGATGCGCATGTGTGCAACACATGGTTGCCTCCCACTCCACGCTTGCTCCGGCGTCATGCCTTCAACCGCGCTTGTTGGACACTGATTGCGTGTGTATACCGCATTCACCACCGCTTCCGCCCAAAGGTCCAACTTCAAGTTTTGAGCGTGCAACATGCTCCTCGCCATCTCTACAATGGTGCGATTTGCGCGCTCCGCAACTCCATTTTGTTGAGGCGTGTACGGGGCCGAAGTTTGGCGTGCGATGCCTTCATTCTTCAAAAGCTCGTCAAATTTCTTGGACATGTACTCGCCGCCATTGTCCGACCGAAACACCTTGATCTTCAACTCGGATTGGTTCTCCACCAATGTCTTGAACTCCTTGAACTTCTCAAAGCACTCACTCTTGGCTTTGATAGGGTAGAGCCATATCTTCCTTGAAAAATCATCGATGAAGGTCACAAAGTACTTGCAACCTCCCATCGATGTGGTCTTCATGGGGCCACACACATCCGAATGCACGATCTCCAAAACTTTTGTGGCCCGTGTCGCCCCTTCACCCGCAAATGGCAACCGTTGTTGCTTGCCTTCAATGCAACCTTCACACGTGAATGTAGAAGCATCCACTTTCAATTGATGAAGGTCCATACCGCTTACCATGCCGCGTAGTGTCTTCACACTCTTGATGTTCAAATGGCCAAGTCGACGATGCCACAACGCCAACTTGTCGTCCTTCAAGTTTGAATGCGCCAACGCCGCCGATTCCTTCGAATGCACCTTGGAGAACTTGATGTGGTACAAGCCCTCGTGTTCTTCAATGATGGCCACCTCATCTCGACTCGGTGACAACACATAACACCCCTTATCACTAAACTCAACCCTCAAGTGCTTTGCCACTAATTGCCTCACCGATAGTAAATTTGCCGTTAATTTGGGAACGTGGAGGACATCTTGGATAGTGATTGTCTTCACACGACCCCTCACCTCGGTGTCTACAACAATTTGGCCCTTGCCAACGGCCTCAAGCACCGTATCATCTCCCAAAATCACTCTCCTTGGATTAATGAGAGCATACGAATGAAAACAAGTTTTATGTGGTGACATGTGGCTTGTAGCCCCCGAATCAACAATCCAATCACTCGTACTACCATTGCACGATACATTGCTTGCCATGTTTGCATACTCATCACCAACCTCAATCCAATCACTCATGCTTGCATCACCCTCGATACCATCACTCATGCTTGCATCACCCTCGATGCCGTCGCTCATGCTTGCCTCATATCTAGCCGTAAATGCGTACTCATCATCGTCACGAGTTTTAGTGTTGTTTGCACTCTCCCCTTTCTCATCCCTCTTGCGTTTGAAGCAAAATTTGGCAATGTGGCCCTTCTTACCACAATAGAAGCACACCTTGTCGCTTGAGCTCCCACCGCCTCCATTCTTGAATTGCTTCGCCACGAGTGCCGCTCCATCTTCTCGAGACTCGTTCTCCTTTCGCCGCGAAAGCTCGTGCAACAACCGTGAGGTCACATAGTCCAATGTGAGCTCCGTAATGGGTCTTGACTCCATCGCCACGATGAGGTACTCGTATGATGATGGAAGGCTCTCCAAAAGTGTCATCACGATGTCACCATCCGTAACCGACACGTCGCAACCGTTGAGTTGATCCGCGAGAGCTTTGACCTTGTTGATGTGCGCCAACATGTCATCTTCTTCGCCCATCTTGATGGTGAAGAACTTGCGCCTCAAAAACAAAATGTTGGCCAATGTTTTCGCTTCGTGAATGTTGCAAAGCTTGGACCATGCTTCCGCGGGTGTCTTGCACGAACGAATGTGCGCAAGTTGCGAATCCGCGAGGTTGAGTGCCAAAATGGCAAATGCCTTCTTCTCCCTCCTCGTGTACGCTTGCATGATCCTAGGATCCGTAGAAGAGAAAGGAGGTTCCTCACTACCCTCGACAATCTCCCACAACTCCTTCTCGGCCATCACCATCTCCATTTTGAATTTCCACAAGTGGAAATTCACCCCATCGAACTTGTCCACGACCTTGGGACCCTCACCCTCAAAAGATGCCATGATCCTCACTTACGTATGCCTCCCCACACAAATGAAACCTCAAACTCAAACACACAACTTTGTTTTTGTGATTTTTTTTTTTTTTTGATATTGCACCTTTGTGCATCCAATGGGTTTAAAACAACCCCAAACACTAGATCAGCACTTTTGTGCTCCACACACGCCTCCCAACACTCAAATGTGAGAACCCTCACCCAAAAATGCAAAGAGGCTCACCAAAACCCCTCAAATCACTCAATGGAGCTCAAAACAACTCCAAATGCTTCAATACGACGCCTTAGTGTCCCCAAACACTCAATGCACGTCAATGACACCTTTGTGTCCTTCAAGAGCACTCACTCAATGCACATGAACTCACACAAGTCCCTCAAAACCCCAATCGCATTGAAATTGCTCAAAACCGCACCTTTGTGCACAAACTAGCTCCAAATGAAAATTTGAGCACCCCAAGAGCATGAAACACATGCAACACCTCAAAGCAAGTGCCTAATCACTAGGATCAGATGGTAGACCCTCCACGAGAGTCTTCACACCTCACAAATCACTTGCATTTACTCAAATGCTCACAATTGAACCAAACGAAGTTCCACTCGCAACGAAGAGATAGAAGAAAGAAAAGAAGGAGATCAAGGGAAGAAATTGACCAAAGAGAGTGCTCCAACATGTAACTTCAGCCCATGCACACCTCCAAGAAACACCAACGCTTCAACAAGCTCCAAAACCTCCAACAATGCTCCAAAACCGCCCGTTGCGCACCGACCTCAAAATACTTGCACAAATGCAATCTAATACTCATGAAACACACATGAGTGGGCCCATAACCTATTGAAGGTAGAGAAGATTGCACAAGGCACACACACAAACACAAGGAATGCGTAGAAAGAGATAATCTTTACTCAAAGGCCTTCCACCTTAAGTAGTGTACACTAGGAGGTCACCATGGACAAACCATATGGGATAACTCATCACAAGGACACTCTAGAGATCAGCCCATGCCTAACCCCTCCTCCCACACACCATTATTTAGCACCCATACGTCTTTGGCTTCTAGCAATACTACGTTGCATCAATTACCTCAATAGTTTCCTTAAACTACAAAGAAATGATGTTGTGAGAAGAAAATCCCAATGGAAGCAACTGACAGGCTGACAACACACTAGAACTATCTAACATATAACGGTGACTCTGCAAAAAATCCCTCAATCAAACCAGAACTAGCATTGTAGGAAAATCAACAATTATTTTCAATATAAACTACTCTATTTGCAAAATTCTTGACTGGATCATTTTGAGTGCCTCAAGCTGTAGCGTATAGACCTGCATTGTGGCTCAAAAAATAAACATTTCAGAGCAAATGGACTTGCATGAAAAGCAACATTAGGAACACTATTTATGAAATATACAAAATAAGATGAGGCAGCACCTAAGTTCCTCGCTGACCTCCTTTCTAGCGGTGAGTGGCCACAGGCATTTGAAATTTTGATGCCAATACTAGGTGAGAATATATAAGAGCATGTCGACTGGGATCTTCCCGTATGAAAGATGTCACCTTCTTGCCCTTTTGCTTGTAATAGGTACCAATGACAATGTTCTTACGTTGATAGACCCTTTGACCCTATGTATCTTCTTTCATTACCTCTTCAACTGTATGCAAGGTTTCTGTGCACTGCAGGATCCAAAACTCCGGCCCATCTCCTCCTTCGTCTACAAGAACAGCAAAGTGATCTCTAACTTCTAATGATGCGGCACGAGCTTCACCAGTAGTCATGCGGGGGTGAATTCGTTGTTCCTCGATCTCGCGGCCAAGATTCTTGTTGTTGCTTTGTATGGCTCCAGCCTTATCATCACAAAAGTAGGTACATACGCTACAGTGTCGCTCGGTCCATCTCCATCATCCATACAAAACTTCCAGAAGCAAGACAAATCCTGCACTTGTAGAGAAGTTCCTTTGAGGTTCATACTATGAACTTGATGGAACGATCTTGTCCCATCTACTGTTTGGGCATTGAAAGAGGGCATAGCGCTGACCTCAGCTTCCTTTACATCATAGTAATAGTGGTGCACTGATCTTCGTGCTCTGTTGTAAGTAGCATATTCCCTCGTCACCTGAGTGCGCAAAAAATGAACCACATCAGTGGTACTATGTAGTCTCAATCCCAAAGGCTTCACTTGTTCAGCTTGTAACGCTTGTTTCACATGCGCACCGGTTCCTTTCCACTATCCTTTATCATGGCTTGTACCAAACCAATTCCATTGCATCGTGCACCCTAAAGGCAATCCATTTGTGCGAGTCCAGAAAAGGTGCCTTGCTACAAAATAATATTTTTTAGCACATTTGAATTTCGCCGCACATCCATCGGAAAAAAACAATATGCTCCACTGGAACATAATAGCATTGCTGAACTAGAAAGTCCTTGTGCAATGAGAAACAATACTGAACAAACAGATTGTCATGAGACTTATCATCGCTAATATAAAAGTGGTACTCGGTCAGCAACACCGTCTGTGGATCTACCCCGTCCCACTCAAGGTGATTTTGAAAACTTATGTGCACAAGTATTCTAACCTGAAAACTAAACCAATGTTGTGACAACACTTCATTTTTCCATTTGAAGGAGTAATTTTCCGCAAAGTCAATGACAAAGACTGTTGCATTTGGTGACAAGTTCTCCATGCAAGTCTTGAATTGCTCGTCTTGCCACTGCGCTTCAAAATTGTGCGTCAAAAATCCTTCCAGAGACGTCTTGAAATCAATATCCTGGTCCGATGGTGGGTTCATTTTATGTTCGAGACGTAGAGCATGCCGGTCACCACCATCGTCCCCTCTTCCCACAAACACTACTGCAAAATCCGACTATTCCTGTTGATTTGGTTGCGTTGATGAAGGACACTTTTTTGTTGATTTTGACAGTAATCTGTTGATTTGAACAAAAACCCAACCAAATCAATAGAAAAGTGTTCCTGATCAACGCGACCAAATCAACACAATAGTTGGATTTTCTAGTAGTGAAACACCATTTTGAATCTACGCCACGACAGAAGTACATCAGAGGACTTAGAGAGCTCTTGAGGACAAAGCTTTAGTGTTGAAACGCCGCAGTTTTCACAGGAACCTCGAATGCATCCAAGCTTGTGGTAGTCCTCATCATCTGATTTTGGACAAAGCACGGTTGTGAAGCGAGCAATCACACCAGGAAAAGTTGAATGTGCTACCATACAGAGCAAACCACCTGGTACGGGCCGACACACCTCGCATTGACATTCACTGTTTTTGTGCATTGTGCCACGTCGCATAGAGTTCAAGCCATCCTTCAATTCCATCATTTGCACGTGGACACGGCAACAAAAGTGTTGAATTCCTTCATTCTTCTCACGAACCATGGTTTAAGTGCCTCAAAAGAAAAAACATCTATTTCCACAGCAAGGTGCTTGCTTTTGAATCTAGTGTACAGAGAGAGCTGATAAATGAAAAGAAAAAAACATTAATATTTTAATAAAGGAAAAACTTGACTTTGAAAAGGGTAAAACAAAATTATGGAATGAATCCTAGTTCCTGTTACTAGCAAAGGAACTCGTACTAAAGAAATTCATATTCTTTAGAAACGTATGAACAGACTACATGTGATAGTGCCAACTATTTGAAATATGGATTTATACTAATGTATAAGGAACTTCAATTAAATGACAACAATATAAACTGTACATATTTGTCAACGTGAACCTAAACTAAGGTTTACAAAAGCAATAAACAAAGTCAATAACAAAAGCATCTCCCCATACAAGTTGAGCTATCTCTCACCAGTCCCTAAAAAAAATGATCTAAGAGTGCAAGTATAAAACCTAAATCCAAGAATCATCTTGGATACAGTTGCCAAAACTCGGCAAAATGCCAAGCCCTGGGAGATGCTCCACCTCATATTCCCTTATCCGTACTTGGATGATATAATAGATGGATGAGAAATTTGTGAACAAACTTAGTCTAGAAAAAGCATCCATCTGACATGGTTTGGCCCTAGATGCCACCCTACATGACATATAGAATGAATGCTAATTGTTTTATTACGTTTTGACAAACCAAAATAATGCTTGTTGTAACTAACCTGCGACTCTTGAAGGTGTTGGGTTGGATGAGAGATTCACTGCCTCGCACCAATGCGCTTTCGTATGACTTCCTTTTTGTTAGGACTATTGCGTGTGTTAGCCGTCTAATATTCTTCCACTAATTTGGTAACATGAGGAGCCAATGCATCGACTCTCCTTCTCCGACCACTAATTGCCCAAAAAGCTAAATCAGTTCTAGCCTCAAGAGCTATCCTCCTCACAAAACCCATATTTAACTAATTATAGACAAATAGACCAATTATGGACAATTTCATTCACTTAATCACTATAAAATAGGAACAAAAGTGATGTGAAAAACATTGAAATGAAATAAATTAAAATTAAAATACAAAACACACTTGAATTTGAGCCAAGTCAAAAACAATTGTAGTGAATTCACACAGAAGTATTAGCGGCCCGCCAATACATTTATCAACAGTTCCATCAACCTCATACAATGGTTTTGTGAAACAGAATAAGTTTGCAAAATTATTATATGAAATTAATACATTTAGTTGAACATGCCACATGGTGATTAACTGATAATTAATTTCAAACATAGTTTGCTAAAACAAAAATATCGGTGGCTTGCCAACATAATTTTGAACCATACAGAGAAAATAAAAAATATTCCTCAATTAAAATGTTCATGCATAGTCCTAAACAAAATATAAACTAATTCAAACAATGAAAAAAACCATAAACTCCAAAATCCTAAGCCCTATACTCTAAAAGTCCTAAACTAGAAGCAAAGGACCCCAAACACAAAGACAAAGACAAAGACAACGACTTAGGAAAATATCGGTTGGCAGCTGATAGGTGGATTTGATCAAGTTACAAAATAACCCGAAATGAGAAAGTTCTTCAACATGATCATAGTTTGAACAAAAAATGGTGTACTTGAGCCGACTTTATGATAGAATTGAATCCATGTGGAGAACGAACTAAGTGTGCACAAGCAAAGAGCTAGACAGTCATGTGACTTGACAAACAACATTTCACAAAAATGTGGTGATTATATATGATTTGTGGAGATAGCAAGTGAAATGCACAAAACATCTTGATAAAGGCAATAATACAAGCTATATCGCTTAACTTGTAAAAAAGTTGTTTTAATCACATTGTCAAAATTTGAATGTACAAGCCCTGAACCATTCAGGTTGTAAAGGATCATATGAAATTCAAATCATATGATACAATCATTCTTGCTTCTAAAAATGCAAGAGTATTGTATATTCATAAGCTTCCAATAGCCAATACAGTTGACAATCGGCTAAGTGCATGACTTGTCCTAAGTTGATTTAAACACGTTATCATCCTCAAAGTAAAGTGAGTAAACACTGAACCATTCTAGCCGGAGAGGATCATTTGAAATTCAAGTGACCATAATCGATCATTAGAACTTCTGTAAATACTTAAGTATCGTGTATCGGCTGCCAGCCGGTAGCCACTACAAAAGCACTAAGCTAATCTAATTCCTCCTCGTCAACATCCTCATCCATTATGGCGCCAACAACCTCTAAGTTTGTCAAGGTTGCTAGTTGCATCTTTGTTGAATCACCTTAGTAACATGAAGCCTCATCTTCATGTGTGAGGGCATTTGATGGGAAAACATGTCAATGCTTGCATAAACTACTTGGAGGAGACATGGCTCTTTTTGTCATCTCTATATCCAACACTCTCTAGCAACCACTTCCTTGCTTTCTTTCTTAGCTTTCATAGGAGTCTACCATTCCACCTCGAAATTCCCATAATTTGGACCAAGAGTTAAATTTCACCCTCGACGTCGTTACAACTACCACTGCCTTTGCCATCAAGGTCCTTATGTGACTCATCACTCTTCCTTCACTTCTTCATCTTCAACTTTGATCTACTTCAAAGTAGATAGTATCAATTGGTCGCCATTAGGATGACTAGCAACTGGAGCGAGATCAACCGCTCTGACCTTGTATCCACTTTAGAAGATTTGGTACCTAACGTAGTCACCAAAGACTGTCAAATTGGGCATCTTCTCTTATCAGTTGGCAGCCGATAAAAAATTACATATTTTGTTATATATTTCTGGAAGCTTCTTTTCAAGATTTTTCCAACGGTATATTACACGACTTATGATTCTCAAAATTCCAATTGCAAAAGAAAAATGAATTGGCAGCTTGAAAAATGTGTCGGTTATGTAAAATATTGTTGAAAGCGTCTTTTCAAGACCTTTCCAAGTGGTATATTACACGACCTATAATTCTCAAAATTGCAGTTGCAAAAATGAATTGGCAGCTAGAAAAATGTGTCTGTTGGCAGGCGATAGACAATTACAAGCCATGTAATATACCGTTGGAAGCATCTTTTAAGACCTTTTGAATGGTATATTACGTACCCTGCAGTTCTCAAAATTTCAATTGCAAAACAAAAAGGATTAGTAGCAAAAAAAATGATTTGGCTGGCAGCCGATACAAAAATAAGTATCTGTCGGTGGCCAATACAAAAATAGGTATCGGTTGATGAAGAATTACGTATTAATTGGAAAATAATATAGAAAATGGTACTAATAGAAACTAAAAAATAGAAGGTGAAATCAATGTAAAAATGTTCTCAAGAAAGACTTTAGAGCGACCAAAAAGTAGATTAGACTACATAAGTAATTTAAACTTGAAAAGTAGTTGAGAAGTATTGAAATAGGCATTTTGAAGAGAAATAGTTTTGAACAATTAGATAGCTTTATTGTCGACATACTAAAACCCTAAAACAAAACTTTGAAACCCTTATAGTAACTGACATTACAACCTTGAGAATCAACCGTGACAACCTTGCACCGGCACCTTTACAAAGTTAGTCCTTACTCAGTCAACTAATAGTCTTTAAACATACACAAAATTCTCACAGTTTAAATCCTCACACAAAAATCCTCACAGAAATCCTCACAGTCTTTAAACATACACAAAATTCCTCACATACACACGATCTTCATATTCACACATATACACAATCCTAAATCTCACACTATACACACTTGCGCACATGCTCACAACCTAAATTTGACACACGCACATCCCACAAGTGAGAGAGGAAATGGAAAAGGTAAGCAAAAAAAAATGAGTACAGTAAACGGATTCCAAATTGGCGCCCAATTCAAGAACATTTCGAACTCGCATTGGAGCAAAGTTTTTGGCGCCAAATTTTTGAATCAAGAATTGGTTGAAACTTCTAGGAATGTGATTGAGAAAGCTACATACCATGCATGCATTTTTGCATGGATGGAATTCTCGTGGATGAATGAAAAATTATGTAGGAATGGCGTCAGCAAGATCAAATGAATGAAGAACAATGGCGATGGGCAGATGGAACAACCGGGATAGATGAGAGTTTTGAACTTGGCGGAAAATGATGTGACAGATGGAACGTACATCTTCCATCATCACTTCAACCTCCAAACGTCTCATTACTCATGATGGCTTTAAGTTTGGGTTGGTGGGGCTCATTTTTCTCCTCTCTCATTTTTCTACTCACTCTCTCAACATTCTCCCTCTTTCTTTGCATTGTTTTCCTCTCTCTCTCTCTCTCCCAATGTTGCCTGTCAGCAGATTACTTCCACCTACTTAAATTCTTGAATTTGTTTTAGTTGATCAATCAACACATTGCAAAGGATAGCTGGTAGAAAGTGCAGGGCAGCCGACAATGGATTGAGACCATCCGATACAAAAAGGGGAGCAGCCGATACAGAACGTTGAGCAGCCGATAGCTTTAAAGATGACGTCCTCGACTGCCTCAAAGGTAAGATATCTCTTGGACTTTGCATTGTATTGGCTGCCAGCCGACATATCATGTTTGTGTTTGCTACCAACCGACACAAAAGGGAAGTGTATCGGCTGCCAGCCGATACAATGTCCTTATTGTTTAGTTACAAAACAAAGTTCAGGGCTTCGGGACCTAGGTGTAGAGTACATAAAACAAAATTGTGTGGTTTTGAAACACGTTTGTATAGATTTGAATCATGATATTGAATCTAAGTAGAATTTTTTTTTAAACTTATGAATCTATGAGTTGAAACTAATAGTTTAGTAACTATTGTATCGGCTGGCAGCCGATACTGAGCAGCCTGAACTGCAGTCACTAAACTAGTTCACAATTTTCTTTTTCATTTTGGGACTGCAAGTTTGAGAATTATAGGGCGTGTAATATATCGTTGGAAAGGTCTTGAAAAGATGCTTCCAATGGTTTATTATTTTTTTAATAGTTCTATATCGGCTGCCATCTAATATGAGGAATTTGTGCCTTTACAAACGGGCTTGAGCTTCCGGCCCACGCCGAGTTTGAACACCAATTTTGGTGAATCCATTTCTTTAGAGTCGGATTCCGCAGATGTGGTGTGTAAACAAATTTTTTGTCTCCTTTCTCCTCATCTTTCTTCTCAACCTTTTTCACTAGCTTCTTCTCAACCTTCTCCTCAACATTGGAATTATCCGTAAAGTCATTTTGGATTTGAAGAATCAACCATGAATTTTTCTTTATTATACTCTTATTTCTTCACTACAAAGAGTTAGAAGGTGTGGAAGATCTTGGTAGTTTATCATTATTAGGTGTGTAAGAGGTGTGTAAGAGCTTGGTGGTCTTCAAAAGTTTTCAAAATTTTTTTTAGCTCCTTTCTTGGTGCTAAAAAAACTTTTGAAGACGACCAAGCTCTTACACACTTCTTACACACCTAATAATGATAGACCATCAAGATCTTTCACACCTTTTAACTATTTGGAGTGAACAAGTAAGAGTATAATAAAGTAAAATTATTTGTTGATTCTTCAAATCCAAGGTGACTTTACGGATTACTCAATTGTCATCATCATTTTCCTCACTACTCTTCTTCTTTGGACAATATTGTTGCTGATTTTCTACTCTAAGGTCAAACTAAAGGTCATGTAGGTTCTCCACCTCTTTTTGAAGTTAGAAACCTTGATAGAATTAAGGCCTTGAAAATGGTTACTTCTAGTTCCATGCTAGTGAATCTTAGAGCATCGCCAGTTGACGAGGTTGTAACATGAGTTGTTGAAACCGTGTTGGGATCTGAAGTTGCAACAACTAGGGAGGAGTGGAACAGGGAAGCAAAGAAGGCATTTAGCTACGGTAAAAGGTAGATAAGAGAAGTGAACTCTATCGGCCGGTAGCCGATAGAACCAGCACCACTTTGGTCGGAGTTTTTTTGTAGTAAAAGCAAAGGGGATCATGTAGAGTATTATGCAACATCGATTGGTGCTTAGAGCTCTGGCCATTCAAATGATAAAGTTGCTTGTGGGAAACGTACTTTGAACGAGGACAATGGAGAAGGTGCATTCTACAACAATGTGGACACCACCTAAACTTCTTCTTCCTATTTATTCTTAGCAAGAAACTCCAAAATGATTTTGATAGACTAAAAGTTTGCCCTATATGAACCTCTTAGAGGAGGACGCTCAACTTATCGGCTGTCAGCCGATATGCAATTTTTCAATTTTGACTATATTTTTTGGTAGATACCATAGAACCTTTATATATTACTAGTCATAGATTTTGAACTCCTAATCATTTAGTAATTGTATATTTTTTTTAGGGCTTTTAAGCTTTTAGTGTAAAGTCTATTTCAATCATGTCTCTAGTGGTCATTCATTTAAGTGCACTCATGAATTTCACATCAATTTATGTTGTTGATCAACATGTAATATGATTGTATTTCAGTGTATGTCAATTCCTACTATGACGTCATCTTAAACAAGTTAGAATTGGTAATTTGATTTTATTCAGTCTTATAATGATTTCTATTTAGGGATCTACCTACGGTCGAACACATCCTACTAAAAGTTGTTTTGTACATACTTTATGTCATTGGATTGTTATGTCAATTAACATGATTCTGCAGATCATTGGAATCCATATTGAAACATATTGCTAAAAGACTTGGCGGATTACGTTATGAAGTAGGGCAATCCATCAAATACAGTAAGCGTGATTGGAATGAAATTTTCTAGTGACTATTTCTTAGAAAAGGTATCGGCTTCCGGCCGACATGCTATCCGTAGTTGTAACTGTAAATGTAGTTGTAGATGTAGATGTAGATGTAGTTGATATATTTGTAGTTGTAGATCAACTTTGGAATTCAATTTTGTATTGGCCTCATCTTTAATGTAATGCATAGGGATGCTAATTTTAAGTTCATTATGCGTCTTTTTCGTCTAAGAATGCATAAAATTGATAGTGTGACATATTTTATTGGCAATCAGCCGACTTATTTCTGGACTATCGATTTGTCCATAATTAGTTAAATATCAGTTACAAGTCTTGATTTCATGTTTCTTCAATAACTTCTAGTGACAAGGCTTGTTTGTCTAGCACTCACGGGTTTTGAACTAAGGACCATAGGAATGATGACATTTCGAGCACGTTGGTCATCTTTAGAGTGGCACCCTTTTGTTTGCTGCCATCCTCGTGAAATGTTTCCTACAACGTTGTAGGCTACCTCCATCTCCGAATAAGTACTGATTGCCATATAGTGTGCTTTAGAATTTTAGGTATTAGTTTTTTCTAAAACTCCAACCCCGTGCTGCTAGATTCATGAAACCATCTAATTGACCATTTATCTGCAGCTCTACTAGTAGCTCGATGTTCACTGAAGTTCCTGTAGTGCCTACGACACTATGCACAGTGTTTAGTAGAAATTCTCTCTTCCTCTCTCAATACTTTCTAGCCCTCTCTGCTGCGTTGGCCCTACGCTCCTGAAGTAAATTTTGCTCAGCTAACCATAATCTAGTCCTCTAGGCAGCTCTTCGAGCATCTTTACAGGGTGCCATTACTGAGACTACCATGTAAACAAAAAAACAAACAATTTAAAACAATATAACAAAATTATCACCAAATTTAAAGTGTAATCATGTATCCTTTTAAAAGAAAGAGATTTTCTTACACTATATAAACGCCTAATCTACTTCAAATGTAACATCGAAAACTTCAAATAACAGGCCTCACTGATAAGCAAACTAGTACAGGTTTACATGGGGGAGCTCACTACACCGTAAGCCTGCATGATAACGTTGCAAAGGCAAAAGTCAGTCAACAATATATGACAAGTATATTGTTACAATTCAGAACTAAAATGAAAAAAGAAATGAAAAAAACTCCCAAGGACGTCTGACTTACACTTTGAGCATTAGTTGAGGAGCCCTCTACTACAAAGATCTGTGAACAAAGCATCCCTCTTGCTTGACGTTGTTGCAACATGCTAACATCTCGACCTTTTTCCTTGCCAATTTGATTTCGAGGGTTTCAGACACGTGAGTACAAGTTGAAGCTATAGGAATGAACTTTGACATTGGGGTTTGAGGTTTAGAATGTGAAATTGAAAATACTGTGTAGCTTAACTCTTGCAAGACGCTTTCGAAAGGACAGAGACACTCCTCCTTGAGTAGAAATCGCTTTTGGAAACTACTGGTGAAACACTAATCACTCAGAAATAATCAGTTACAAGAGACTGATGAGATGGACAATAGCTTTTGGGTTCTACAAGAGGCACATAGAGAGAGTTCAAATAATCGGTTATTTGAGATTGCAAACTTTTGCGGTTTGAAGTACAAGCCTTGTCCATGGCCACGCACCTACACTAAACCCTAAACTTAAAAAATTGACGATTATTCTGTAGCAAAAGAGAGCGCAAAGTATCTTGTAAGATAATGGAACATTGAAAGAGACAAAATATGAGCCATACAAGATATTCTAATTGGAGGGCTACCATTCTTCCACGCACCAAAATTGACAGGAAAGAAATGCAACGGGCTCCCTAAACTCATGGATTCCGACTTCTTTGCAGGACACTTTCAAGGGAAAATTCTAGCAGTACAAGCGGACATTGCAACATTCTCTCTTCAGAAACCGTTAGAACCACCTTCTAGCTATTATCCAAAACAAACAAATCTCAAATTTTTTACACATTTCTTTTCCTGCTATCCAACGCCCCGGAAACCCCACAGTCCTGAAACTTGGAAAAATCATATCAAATACTGTTGACAGTGGATAACTCATTTGACACCTACAATGTGTACACATGCCCCATAGATGCAGTGCAATTGAATTACCCACTTGAAAAAAATGCATTTTCTAACCCTAACTCTTTCTTTGACATGGTGCATAACACAGTGTCGTTCCTTGAATCAAAATTTCAGGTGTCCTTTTTTTAATCAATTTTTGAAGCTTGCTAGATAGCTTCAAGTTAGCATGCCTATGTTAGTGTTACTAGAGGTATCCAAAACTCTAATAGAGATAGAATCCATTAGTAACTAAGTCCTATGGAAATTCAAATTGTTGTCTTGCTGAAAAAACATTGGCGTGATGTTCCTAGTTGTCTACCCAAGGATGCTTCTCCCCAACACACGTTTTTTTTTTTATGTCATTCGAATATAAATAGATAATAAACTAACAAACAATACTAGTTAAAGGGTTAAATTGTTAAACACGTAGATAACATAATTAATGCCAAGCTTCATACGCATCCATACCTAATCATGAATATCTGTATTTGACTTTGCACCTTGCAACCTTCTCATGAAATCGTAACTTTTTATTGACAGTCTCAAATTAGTTGGCTTTAAAAGGTAAGGATGTGGAAGATGTATTTTTTGCACTTCCGTTAATACGAAATTGGACTTGGGCGGTGGGTGTATGAAGGGTATATCGAGGAATGTTGAAGTTGGCTTTCTCACATACTTTGAATCGTTGAACCTCTCAACCTCTACCATGTTGGATGCAACTTAAAATGTCCAAAGTGCCCTACTTTGGTAGTTTGAGTATCTGAGAATATTTGCTTCATTGCCAAGTATTCCAATTTGTTCAATGAACAAACGGCCTAGGGTTTCCGTGTCACAATTATACATTTTAGTTGGAGTCTTCATTCTTGGAGACATTGATACAATGTTACTAACAATCTAACATTATTGACATACTAAAAGAGTTGACAATAATTAAAAAAATATGGCCAAATGCAACAATGCAAGCTTCCAATAATACAATATGCGAAGAATATTATATGACAATATGAAATACAATATGACAATATGACCATATGACAACATGTAAATATGTCAATACTCAATATTAGTATATTACAATGTGACAAAAAGACAATATGTCATTGTGTCAATAGGAGTATGTGTCTATATGACAATATGACAATATAACAATAATCAATGTGATAAAATGACAATGAGACAAAATGACAATATGACAATATGACAAAATGATATGACAATAGGACAATAGAACAATATGACAATATGGCGGTATGACAATATGCCAATAGGACAATTTGACAATTAGACAATACGACAATATGGCAGTATGACGGTATGACAATACGGTAATGTTGTTATGAATGGATTGAATGCATTTCTCTTTTAAATCCAATAATAAATATTGGATATACTTCTTACTCCAAATCTTCATTAAAGTATTAAAGAGATTAAACAGTCATCGTGATATTCTTTTGTCAATATGAGACTATGAGTATGTTCCACAAACATAAATACATAAGTTCATACAAATTCCACAAATGATATTGCACTTTATATCCATACATACTATTGCTATTATATTCACAAGTCCTTTTTATGAAAATATTAGGAAACCAACGATAAACTCAAATAAAACATAAGATCTTTGGAAAGGGGTGGTTGTGTCTTATCCGCTCTCCGACAGTCAAGCTTCGCATCTCTATTGATGGAGAAAGATAAAAGATGGGAGAAAAAGGGGGAAAAAAAGGACAGCTAGAAGACCATCTCGATTTGCTCTAATTAGTACAACGGACTACATTAAATAGTACCCCACCTCTGACACAGAAGCCTACGTGGGCTGTATAGTAATGGGTGATTCTCCCAACAAGGTGCGGAACGCCTGCACCCAAGTATAAGATGCACATCCCAATTGTTTGGTACTCAAAGAATGAAGAAGCAATAACCATGGCGTTTAGATCATTCGTCTAATCAAATCGACGGGCGGGCCGTCGCGCCGATGGGCGTCTCAGTCAAACCAACAGGCAAGCAGTCCTGGCCATGGACATGTACGTCCAGTCGATGGACGGGCCATCCCGCCTATGGACGGCTCCATCTAATTGTTGGGTAGGCCGTCCACCTCGACGATTGGGCCGTCCACCGTATGGTCATCTCTTTTAGGTGGAGGAGGGGGCATGTCCAGCCAAGGGGTGGGTCGTCTAGCCAATGGTAGTCTCCGTCCATGCGATAAATGGGCTGTCCAACCATGGTCATCTTCGTCCAATCGACGGGGGGCCGTCTAGCCAACAGGTGGGCCGATGGTCGTCTCCGTCTAATCAACAAGGGGCCGTCTAGTCGTCGAGTGGGTAGTCAAGGTGATGGTCGTCTTCGTCTAGGTGACGGGTGGGCCGTTCAGGTGAAAGGCTGGCCGTCCTACGGGCGGGTGGGTCATCAAAGCGATAGGCGGGCCGTTCAGGTGACGAGCATGCCATCCAGCCCACGGGCGGGTTGTCTAGCTTTAAGTACTATATATGTGCCTCACATGGTTATTTTGCAGCACATTTGAGTTTCTCTTGCACTGACGCTCGGGGGGTTCACTGGCGAAAATTTTAGAAACAACGTGCGATAAAAAATAGGGTCCAATATATTCATTGTAGATAAATTTTGTAAAAAATGTACATGTAAAATAGGGGATTTTAAAAAAGTGAAACATGTTTACATGTAAAATACCATCACATATAATATTCTTAGGCTTTTTACATGTAAAATATCATCACCTTATAATATTTTTTGCAAGGTAAATAACCCCCCAAATAAATAGGTCATTATCGCACGTGTATGCAAAATATACAAGGGAGTGCTCCCCCCAAGCACTGACGGTGCTCTTCTGTCTTGGATTGGTAACAATCTATACTCAAGAGCGCGGGTGCTTGTAGAGGGACACGGAATTGTAGGGAGGAGGGGGTTTTTAATGAAATTTTATCCTTGAAACCCTAATCCCATTGCATCGCCCGTTGCTCCCATGGCCGGGTATGCACATTTGAAATGCAAAGTTGATGACTAATACACGTATGATGGAATTGAGAGGTTAAAAAACAAATTCCATTAATTGTTTTGGACCACTATGCGGGATGACAAATGGCACGAAGATCGCAAGAAAGAGAATTTTGACAAATGGGTGGATGAGCAAGTGCAAACTTGCATCTTCAACCTCGGCCACGTTGCACAAAAACTGAAGGGGCTAACTCAAAATAATGATCCCAAGCAGCAACAACTCCGGGAGTTGCACCAAAAAGTGTTTTGGTGGCACAATGCTACAAAGGCACTTGCTTTCCACAACATACACGGGGCTCCTTGGGTCCAAAAAAGTCAAGAGTTTTCCATTGGATAGGGGGCAGCTGGTGGCATTGTGTTCTTGGAGAAAGGGGTGGTGGTGGTTCCAATGTCAGACTCTTTGTTACGAGGGGGGAATGGGAGGGTGCATTGAGTGAAGCTCCAAAACTCCCGCCACATTCCGGAGACCATGGCAGTAGCTCGAAAATTGCCTCTGGACATTGGAAATTTGAAGAGGGCAAGGGAGAAGTTGTCGATCGAGGCACTAGTTTGTCCAAGCACTCACCCTGGGGTCATTAAGTTTTTTGCCATCAATGACACCACGATGGAATGCTTTTCTCAATGGTAGAATGACGGGACACTCAAAGATATGTGGAAAAGAAAAATAAAATATGTCGATCCGGATGAGGTAGGGGACCTTAGATATGATGCAAATCCGTACACAATGCAGGAAAGAATACGTCTTATGGCGTATAGACGGAATCATACGGAATCGGCGTGGACATTGTTGTACATTGTGGACGAAGTACAACAAGATTGAGTTCTACACATTGACATCACCCCATCAAATATAATGCTTCATATCCCGGATGAAAGTGGGTTGATCGTGTGGACCGGGATATGCGACTAGGGAATGGGCAGCCACATCAATGAAGAGACACCATCCTTCTCCGACCACCGAAGCATTAGCGAATTACAGACATCGAAGGATTCCCGGTGGTATGTGGCTCCAGAGTTGCACTACCTCGTCGGAGACCATGGAAGCGTTCTATCTCCAAGCCGTGTACGAAAGCCATGTTGAAATATACATACAGATGACTTTATGGTTGGGAAAATAGCTCAGAGAATATGAAACAACGACCTACGCAATGTTCAAATGATTCCAGACAACGCGGCTGCAATTTATTTTGACAAACCATTAAAAGAGTTATACAAAGAAAAATCCAGCGAACATCGATCACCTACGCATGCGGTGAGGAGCCTTGAAGGGAACCCAACTTACAGGACTCCACTGCTGTGTTGCTACCACGAGACTCGCAAAGAACAAGATATCATGGCAAAGCAGAAAGAGAACACAGAGTAGGTAGAGGTAAATTAGTATTCAGTAGGAAGACTGTGAGATAGGAGATGAGGTTAGTATATAGTATAGCATCAATGTATTCCACCATGTGGGGTAGGCTTTTGACTCTTGTATGAACTTTACATCAATATAAAAATAAATGCCGATGTTCACAACTTCACATTGCACGCGTGTTACGTTTCGATAATGGTTTGAGTCCGTCATGGGGCCTGTCTGTTAATGCAGGACCGTCCAACTAGGTGATCCGTCCACCTGAGACCGTCTAAGAAGAACCGTACGACGTGGTCCGATTGATCGTCCGATTGATCGTCCGATTTACCTATGTGGTCCGTTTGAATAGAGCGTCTCCTTAAAACGTCCTCAAGGACTCTAAACCTCTACCGTCCTTGGACAATTGTTGAGCAAGATCCGTCCAACTTTGTCCGTCGATAGGGCCGTCCATCGAGGTCCGTCCAACCTCGCCATCCGACCTGGCCCATCCTACCTGGCCGTCCAACACGGCCCGTCCGACCTAACTCTAAATCTCGTAGCACGTGATACCGGATACTCCCCTAGAGCACACTTTTTTGTATTAAGAATGCTCGTAGAGGTGATTTCCGGGTTATCATTCCGCAGAGACTCTGTGAAGTGGGAGGCTTCCGGAGATTGGTCCGGACTGGTGGTTTTCTCTTCTTATATCACCAACTAACTTCCTCTTTCTGTACTAAACCGAATCTTCTACTACTGACTGATACGGTGGTGGCTAAATTCGGTTCCCTTCCGGATTGGAACTTCATCCAACCCTACTCTACCCGGTCTATCCTAACAACCTGGCCTGGTTTATTTTAGGCTCTATTTTCCCTCAGAGGGTTCTCAATTTGCATTTAGTGGTGTTGGATTTAAAGACACACCCTTCCCTACTAATTTTAGTAATGGGAACTTCACTACTATCCGGTTACCCTATTTCAACTCCCAAATCCGGGTACTTTCCGTACAGCAATTCAACTGCAAATTTCTCCCAAACCCACACCCAGTCACACAAGCGCTACCCGGTTTCCCCCTTCTCCAGAAATACTACAACGACTTGCTAACCGGGGTGGACACTATCCCGGGTGTTCGAAATCTGTTGGACTCCTCACGGTCTATTTTACTGTGGCGATTCCGTATCCCTCTACTACACGGTCTATCCAGGTGCTGGCACCTCTACCGGACTACCCGTCCAGGAGTTCATAGAAGACCGGAGTACCCCCTCCTAGCCGCTCGGCCACTAACCCGGATTATCCCCTACAACCGAGCATGGAAAACCCACATTCAACCAACCTATAACTCACCCAGAGCCTCTATCCGGTCTCTTAACTGAATCTACGCCAGAACCCGGTTAGTCCTTCCGGCTACCAAGGGACTAGTTGGACCACTGTACCAAGCAACAGCCATACGCACACACACACACACAATCTGTGGGAAAAGTACGCATATGTTCATGTACAAGAAACAGTGGTACACAAAAAGACCCAAGAAATGAAGAACATTCCTTGATAAGTAGCAAGCCCCAAACGCCCGGATCCGGGAAATCCTCAGATCCTACAAACCCGGGATCCGGAAATCAAGGGAGCTCTCCCCACGGTTCAATTCCTATCCTAAATTGACTCTAGCATTTGAATCCTAAAAATTCTATTCACAATAAGAGATCTTACCTACCTACTCAAAAAGCTTCCCTACTTAACTGGATCCATCAAATCCGGATCCTAACTACACAGCGGATCTTGTGAATCGCTATTCCCCTGTCTCTTCCTCTTTGCCCTCTTCTTGCTGTCCTTCTTGAGGTTGCGCCTGATCTCCTGCCTCATGCGCCTGTCCCGGAACACCCGGTTTGCCCACTTGCTCACCGCGTTCCCTCTTGTTGTTTGCCTTCTGGTTCCCCTCCTTGCGAGCTGTCCGGTTGACCGTCCGGGTTACCTCCTGGCCCACCCTCTGGTCCTTCCTCCTCACCCGGTTGGATACCTGTCTCCACCAAGTCCTCCTCCGGGTTTGAGAAACCAGCTAAGGTCGCCTCCCTTTGGTCCGCTGCCTGAATCGGCTCCACCTTCTCCACAGGCCGGGAGTTCTATTCCGGAGTAGAGCTTCCGGCTCCCAGCATCCGGTCTAAATCTCTTGCCTGGGGTGCGTCCATGGATAGCGGGGAGGTCTCCAGTAGCCCACTGCCAGACAGAGGAACTCTCCCTCCTCTGTGGCTGGTTTCTCCCACTTCCGATTGGGGTACGGGTGGGCACCTTGCGAGTACCTCCGCCACCAGTGCCCGAAACCCCACCAGCGTCTCCTCCACCTTGGCAGTGTACTCCTTTACAATGTTTCTCACCCACGCTGTCCTTCTAACCCCGGTTGAATCACCTTCTTGTCGTACAGCCTCGCCTTGGTCTGTATTTCTCCAGCAGCTTGAGGCTGGTCCGATCGTGCTGTCTATCTTCCGGATGGTCTTCCTCAGCCGGTCCAGCTCCGTCTTCTGGTCCAACATGAGGAGGGTCGCTTTGGCCGTCTCCTTGCGAGTCCGGTCCAACTCCCGCCTGATTTTTTTGACCCTTTCCGGATACTCCTCCACCTTCTTGCTCTTGAAGACGTTCCCAACTCCCCTCATTGTTGTGTACAGTGGAGTGTACCTTTCATCCACCATTTCCATGGCCGTCCGGATTGGGAAGAAAAGAACGTCCGCTGTTTCTGCAAGGACCGATGTGCTCGCTTGTGCTTCCCGGTCTGGCTCTGCTCCCCTAACTGGCTCTTCTTCCCGGCCTTCCTCCACTTTGGATTCATCCTCCTCAGAGTCTTCTCCTTCCTCTTCTGGTTCCGACTTCCTCTGCCGCTTTGCCTTCTTCTTCACGTTCTTCTTGCGGCTACTTAGACCGGCTTCCTCGGTAGGGTGAACACCTCGGCCGTTCACTGGGGTAGTCTTCATCTGGTTCTTGGCCTTCTTCCGGGGTGGGGTGACTTCTTGGATATCAGCGTCGTCTCCCTCTTCCTCACTCCGGACGACTTGCTTCCTCTTCTGCTGGTGCTGTCCCCGGGTGCGTGCTCGGGAGGAACCACCCTCATCCGGTTCACCTCCTGCCGGATCCTCTCTCTTCTTCCGTCGCTCCTCCGGCTGAGTGTTTGCACCACCCGGTTGGCCTCCTTCCGGGTCTTCTCGTTTCTTCCGGCGCTCCTCCGGCTGAGTGCTTGCTCCATCCGGTTCTCCTCGTCCCGGGTCCTCCCTTCTCTTCCGGCGTTCCTCCGTTTGAGTTCCCCTTGCACCACCCGGTTGGGAAGCCTCCGGCCTGTCCGGTTCGCTCTGGTCGCCTTGCTCGCCCTCGTCATCTTCTTCGTCCTTGCTCACGCCCTTATCCGGTTTCCTCCTCTCTTCCGGACGAGCCGCGCTTGCTTTGGATGGGCTCCGGTCTACTGGAACCGGCTGCTTCTCCAACTTCAACTTCTCCCTATTCGAGAGACACCCGTGCTTGGGATACAGGTGGTAAAGGAAAGAAGCAATGGGACAACCCTTCGTACCTCCAATTTTTGAAGCTTCCCGGTTGACCAAATCCTGCACCAAAATGCCCCACCCGATTGTCTTTTTGTAGTGCAATGCGGAGTAGAAACCCTTCGCCAATTTGATCGTGATGGTGGTGGGCTTATCCGGGCTGAAAATGGGCACCAGAAATTGAAGAAGTCGCTTCTCCCGGGGCGTCTTGCAATGCTCCACTTTAAATCCGTCCTTCTCCGAGAGCCGAGTGAACCGGTCTTTCATCCAACCCGAGTCTTCCTTCCCGCCTGCCTCGAGCCCTGTGGTGTTGTCCGGAAAGCTGTAGGTCGCGCGCCAATGCTCCCGGGTCTAGTGCTTGTACTTCCCGTGGATGTAGCTTGTCCGGAAAGCTGGCTCCATGGGCCCTCCCACTAACTCCCCCAGTATTCCGGCGTCGTGAATGTCCCAGGTCTGGTAGAGGAGTTCCTCGCACCCCATGGTCGCGAGATCCGAGCGCAACATTTCAAAATCGCCCGGGTGCTGTGGAACAACCGGAACCACCTTCTTTTCCGCGATTTTGAACCCTGCAGAACTTTCTCCTCTCCGCGCCATATCTACCACTGCAAAGAAATGCCTGTCAAAATGACTAAAAAGTTGACAAAAAATTGTCCGAATTGACTAATCCATTGTTCTGACCCCGGTTTCTGTCATTTCGGGTATTTTCGAAGTCGTTGACAAAATTTTGTCAAATTTCACATTCACTATTACAGCGTGGATTTACTAAAAATAGCTCCAGTTCAAAACACACACGTATTCAATGGTGGCTTTGTATACGTGTACTTGTTGTTCACGGTGTTTTCTGTAAATTGCCCAAGTTAACATATCCAGGAACGACATGTTGTAAGTATGTATTAATTACTTCTGTACATATGTTGTATCTTCTAATTCAGATTGACATTGTAGGCAACCACGTTTACCCCACACTGAAATTTTGGAAAAACTGAGTGCTTGTATCAGATGTAATAGGTTCATAAGTAGAATGCCATATGTTTCTCCTTTATAAGCTTTGTTCGTACAGAACGATATACATATTGTTGTTCTGGTTATTTCACTCTCCGCTTAGTACAATATTTGTATATCGAAAGGTTAATTTTGACAATTGATTATAGATGGAATAGAAAAAATAGGGTACACACGTAACTCATTTATCATTCACAAAATTCAGAATATGATTGTCATGACAGTTGCAAAAACAAGGCTTACCACTTCCTGTACCATAAAAAATATGCTCTTTTAACAACAGAAGTTGTTATTTATAAATGGCCAGCACTGGTGATACAAAAAACCCTAAACCCTAAACTCTTGAAGTTCCTAGTTCAGTCAATTAGAACTGTGCGCAAACATCTAGTCATTCAAAAGATCTCAGTGAGGTGTAAATTGCTCAGAGCTGACACTTCTAAGGCAGTGCGTTATGCAACAATTCCTGTTGACTCAGCTTTGGTGTTGTAGATCCAGTCCAGAAAATTACAATGCTCCCTCCTGTTCCCTGACCGACATCAAGCTAATATCAGGTGTTTATTGATTTGGACACATTGTACTAAAGTTTCGGAAATTTACTTTCATGTAGTACAACATCTGCATTCCTATTATGTAAATGAAACCAGCTAAAAACCCTGGATATAATTATGAAAAACTACAAGAAGCAAGTACAACTGTTCGTTCACGCAAATTAGAACCCATTTATACTGCAACGCCCTACTGAGGTAGAAAGCATCACTGCGGTTTACACCTCAACATTGTCATGCGTAAATGCTAAGGACAAGAGCTAACAAAATTAAAATCACAGTAACTTAAGCCTGGTACTATCAAGTCAACCACCTGCTATTTTCTTGAAACAATGTGCTACATAATTCAACGTGCATACTTATCTCTCCCTCTGCATTAACAAGTTCCACATCCATCTAGACGACTTCAAGTTGATTTTCAATATAGTATTATTTTACCTTCTCCAATATTGCAGTTGTGTGCCAACTAAGAAGCTGTTTTTGGGCAGTAGCCACCAACCAATTCTGTGTACTTCCATCCAGATATAGCAAGCACCCCTCATTCTCCTTATGTAGACGACTCTGCACGTACAAAGTACATCTCAAGACAAGGTTTTTTGCAATACATCCATCTTAGCATTTCTATTCGATAATATAATTCTTACCAACTGCACTTCTGTTTCTCACTCACCTCCACATAATCATTGATGCCCATGCACTGCATAAACCGTGTCTGCTTTGCTGCATTGAAGTGAGCAGTGTAACCTAGGAATTTCCTGTCAAAACTCTCTAAGTAATTACCAATAGCACAGATTATCAGCAACACTTGTTTTGGTAAACTCCAAGTCAAAGTCCTCCCATCCTGCACGCAATACAACCATTTACACCAGGGCAAGAGTACAATACAAACCCTTAATTTCAGAAATCATCGCAACATTTCTGTACAGGACGCAATAGAGTCTCCAAAATTTATTCCGAATACTCTGAACATGCTAACTAGAATGTAGTAAATAAAAGGCACTGCACTGCATATAATGGCCACACCTATCGGATGCGGATTTACTAAAAAAGAACAATTTACCTAAAAATTTACCACTGAATCTCACCTCTCCTTCTCAATAAGCCTGCGATGACAAGAGTCACTGTTACCCTCGAGTTCGTGGCATGTTCAAAGCTGGACACGCAAGAGCTGCAAACTCATATCCCATAAACATCGAACACCTAAACTCCGGATAATAGAGGGTAGATCCAGATATAGCCCAATGCAAGGGATAACAATCAGTTGGTGGCACTGGTCTTGGCAACAACTGTCAACAAGGCATCAGATTTCACAAAGCATTATGGACCCGCCCCCTCAGGTCTTTCAACTTCACTGAGAAGTTTCTTTCAGACTCCTACTGCAATTTCTGTACAACATTCCGTCAACTTATGTAGACAAAGGTCCTCCACAGCCTCTGATATAAAAGAAACGTCTTGTGTCAAACCCCCATACTTCTCAAAATAATGTATGTACAACATACACACCTAGGTTGGCAGTTCCAAAGTCTGAATTAAATTTGAATGCCATATAATGACGATTCGCGGAACGAAAGTCGTATGACAACGTGGATGCTAAGGCTACATAACACAGCATTATCATGCAACTGCAACAGACTTGCAAATTCAGATCGACATAGTAGCATTCAGCAAGTTTATTACCAATAAGCACCCCATAAATCCAGAAAATAAAACCAACTTCCACTAAGTTTCGAAAAAGATCCTCTAATGAGTGAAGTATATTGCGGCTCCCCAAATCACCCCTAAATATATCCTGCGAGTTAAAAAATGGATATTTCATGTTATCATGGAATTCGATTACTTTTATGTTTATACTGGTTTTCAACAATGCACTGCCCCCCCTAATGACATCATACCTGGCCTTAAAGTCACTGTAGCCTAAAATTATTCTCTCATAGAAACTCACCTCTCATTGTTCGTGACGGTCCGACTCACTTGACGACGTCTCTGATGTTGAATTATCTGTGGAGTTTTCTACCTCCCCCGAGGTTGTGATTTCGTTGCTTTTGATGTCTTCTTCTGTATTTTGTCTTCGACGTATGTTTCTGTGTGCGTGGACTCCGTTATCTGCCCTTGCTCTTCTGCGACCTAGTAGTCCCCCATACTACCGATCCTCCTCTTCTAACTCATCCTCAGCGCTGCTCACATTACGAAGAGTGTCTGGTTTGAAGTTCCATTTTGAGCGAGGAATCTTGTTGCAAAATTTAACATCTGGAGGTAATATAGGTACATGGTTTGCAAATTTTGCAGATCCGTGTGTATCCATTCTGCAAGAAAATTGTCACCAATTAGTATGTGTAATTTCCAAAAGCCAATGCAAACATATTCTTCAAATATAAAGAACCTTAAACTCTGCAAGAGTATAATATCATATCACTGGAAGTACTCATACAACTATCATTGAGTGGGAAATACTTTAGATGCTCTGAGGTATAATCGCTTCAAAACATCTGTCTTCAAACATCAGAATATTACTACAAAATCCAATTAGTATCATGCAAATACAACGTAGAGAAATGTTATCTTCAAATCGACGATAATCCTCAAACTATGTGAATAGACTGGGATGAGAGTTCAAATTTCTAGGTCATTCATCCATCAGTTTTACGAGTATCCCCGACTTGTCGATACTCGATATCTCATCTGTTCACTTGCGCATTACTTTAAGCTTATCATTGCGGCAATGATAACTTGCCTCTTGTTGTCGATCCAAAAACAACTTGCAGCGTATTGTCGAGTCAACGATGAGTGGTAAGTTATTGTTAAGTCGACGATACGCTAGAAGTTATTGTTGAGTCCATGATACACTAGAATTTATCATTGGGTCGGCAATATCTTGCATATTATCGAGAATAAATTCCAACATTTGCGGCGTGAGGATACATTCACAATAACAAGACCCAAGGAAACTGTAACCAGTGATAATTTTTATGAACTATTGACCAATAATTTTATCATTATAATTGATAATGCACTATAAATTAATTGTTTATATATATATATATATATTCCATATGCATAATTTCAACGATGTTTAAGTATTTATTAGTACTCCAAAACAACTAAAATATGATCGTAAGAAATCATTAATAATGACTCAAATTTGCTTATTAAGCACTATAAATGTAAATAATGTATCTTAAAATGCCCTTGATTTTTTCTAATATCTACATAAATTAAAGATATTATTTCCTAAGCATTCATTAAGAGTCCTTAGATTTGGGCGTGGTGGGGTCGTGATATTGTGAATGTACTCATGAATATTGAGCATTGCGCAATTGACAAATTCAATGTTTGCATTCAAAAAAATTCACTAAAAAACTAGTCCAATGCTTCAATGAATTCTTCGTGAGATTTTGAACTTCAAATAAAAGACATGTCACAGGTAGCAAGAACGGCAAGTACCACCTACTGTTAGAACGGGTCGAAGCGACCCAAAACTTACTAGTAAGTACAATGAATGCATACGCTCCTTTTCTAAAAACCAGGGCTGTCTAGAAAGACCCAAAACATTGGCGGAAATCAGAATAAGGAAGCACTATGCAAGTTAGGGAAGAGCAATTGAACGACGAAGAGCAACTAACAACGCGGTTGAGCAGAAAGAAGGAAATGTTGATATTAAGGTGCGAAGAGAGCAAGCATACCTTTCCACAAAGATTGAACGGCAGAAGACTTGGGGCGGGAATCTGTGAATTTGAAATGCTTTGAAATCTACGGCACCTACCAACATTCATTGTCCACTTCCTCTGCCAGCATTGGAATGTTGTTTTGTGTGCCGCTTTTTGACAACTTTAGAACCAATAGATGCGGATCTACTAAAGCAAGCCCAAAAGGCCTCTTTTGGTTATAGTTAAATAATATAATTGTAGTGTTTTGACTTTTTAGTAACATGGATTTTTCTTTTGGGGGGTTTTCGCATGAGATTCCTTCTTACTTTTTACACCTCTTGAGCCCAATTTTCTAGAATTTCTCTCCCATCGTAGTGTTCAATCTTTAGAATCTACGGCATAGGGTTTGGAGTTGAGGTTTGGGGTTGAGAATTTAAGATAGGGTACGGTAATTACTATTTAGGAGATAAGTGCATGGTCAATTTAAAAAAAACATATTTAGAGGATTGTTAATTTTATATTTTAAAGTTTTTGAAATTGTTGATAGTTTTAGGGTGTATAGTTGACCTTTGTAATTCTTGAAGAACTATTCAAAGATTTAGACAGATTAATCTACCAATCCCTTAAGATTTTTTCTCAAAGTCTACACCAATGTTTTTGAATAAGTCAACTAAAACAACTTTGAAATTGGATTTGTCAAATTATGTTTTGTTAAATTTAAAACATGACTGATATCATTTGGATGATGATATAACATTGTGACAAGCATAATCTATAGTCTTCTATCATGTGGATATAACTACAATGTCATTCCAATCTATGAATCAACAAGATCAACGCTCCACTTGAAATGTGTCGCCATCTAGGTCAATTATTGCTCCATAAAGGTGCCTCGATCCAATTCCTTGACGGAATAGGGCTTTAGGCTAAAAAGCCTGGCTATGTTGAAGACAAGCAAATTGGAGAAGCGATCATTGAGTGAATCAATAACTTTCTAGACATACGACTTATAGAGAATGATGCAATCTTTCAAAAAGCCCTTTACATCACACTCGGACATAGATTCATAGTGCAAAGTTTGCACCTTTTCACAGTCAAACTTGTCAATATACAAGATCTCTTCAATTGGTACTACCTAATGCAAAAAAAATCCCAAATGTTTGGTTGTCCTATGAAAACTCACATTCAAGTAGTGTCTTTGCAACAAATTGATTGTGACATCAATAATAGAAGCTTTTAATGTGATATCTACAAGATCAAAATAAAACTTCTGATTCAGCTTGTTCAACTCAAGTAGCACATCAACCAACATGTGAATGAAAAATTGGAACTGCAGAGAAGTCATATTTGTGTACCATGCACATTTTTTATCTAGCCATGCCTCCAAAATTGTGAGCATACAAAAAACCATCCTCTCCATGACCATACTATACAATAACTACAATACCAAATGAATCAACAAAACCACTCACGTTTCTTTGCAGAACACTAACAACAATATTGTCAACGTGCCCCCTTGAATCATCAATCGCCGAAACCACTGACACCTTGTTGGCCGCTCGGTCAATGAATCTAAGGCACAGATATGAGCGTCTTTTATAACTACAACCTCCCGGTAAAGTATACAGTGTATCCCAACAAGATGTGGTACTAGAATTTGCTCTTAGGCCACTACCACTTGGTGAACAAGAGTCATGCACGCAGCTCCATCAGTGGCTATGGCCACCAACTTAGACAAATTATACCAAAGTATTTTGTGTAGATCTTTGATGGATTTTAACATAACTTCTCCAGTTCCTCGTGTGAGAGGCATCAACCCTACAAACTACAAACATGATAAACCAGAACCAACACTTTTTAAATAGAAAACATACAAGATAAAATGTGGCTCACATTTTTGATTCGTTGATTCATCAATCAATATCAAATAAATAGGGCAGCATTTAACATCACTAATAAGCAACAAATTCAAATTGTGATATATTGCATCAAAGAACCCCATTATTGAGGTCACATTTGTGTACAATGAGTACTCGGTGGAAGCCGACATATTTGGAGTACACAAGAGCATGTGAAGTATGTACTAGTCAACATAAACAAACAATCATTGATCGTTGTAAACGACAAAGAATAGAAGCTTCATGGCTTTGAAATTCTTCTCATCTCCCGTTCTATCATTGTTTGGAGGCCAAGCTCAATGGGTGCCATGGGTCCCCCTATTGATGGATAGTGCCTTGCACACCTCTTTTTGCAACTCTACTTGTGTTAGTCGAGGTATTTGTATGGAGATGACTGAGACCAGTCTCAGGCCAACAGAGCTGCCTAATCAGGGAAGACAAGGGGTAAGACAGAGGTTATGTGATCAAGTTGACTTTAGTCAGTGAGTAGTCTGAGATGTAAGTACTCCAATTCCAAGACATGCCTTGGTTCCCCAGGGGGGTATACAATGTTGTATACACACTTATACGCTGGGTCCCTTGTTTGCATACGGTCTAGAACTACCTTGGCGTACTTGGACTCCTTGGAAGTTAGACAAGGTCAGAGAGGGTCATGCTATTACTGGGGTAGTTAGCTGATTAAGTGTGAGTACTTGAACTAAGTAAGGGTCAGTTCCTAGACGTCCTTGGTGCCCTTGGATAATAAGTGTTTTGAAGACAGAAAGACAGAAAGAGAGAAAGACAGAAAGACAGAGGGTAAGTGAGTTTGACTATAGCGCATGGAGACAGAGTTCAGATCAAGGACAGCTTGGTACGAGGAGTAGTTAGACAGTAGGACTATTCTTCCTAAGCACTTGTATTAGAGTTAGTCAGGCAGGTGAAAGACATGGTGTCCCAGCCTTCCAAGTTAGTCAGCAGCAGAATAGGATCAGTAGTGGAGATAGAACAGTAGAGACAGAGAATGCAAGAACATGCGTTTATTTCAAGGATGTAATAGTATACTTGTGCAATACAGAGACTAAGTCCACAGAATTATGTTAAACAAAGGAATTGAACCCATGTATTACATAAAAGAACAGCCATGGAATCCAGGTTTAACATAGAGTAAGCAAGGAATGACTTCCTGGTATAAAAAAACTAGAGCATAGAAAAATACTCATAAGTCTCAATAACCAAGAAGAGTTTCATCCTTATCGTACAACTACTCTTATACTTGAGCCTGGTCCGCTATCTAAGCTAAACACTGCCAGTTCCACCGTCTCATATCTCTTTGTCCTCCGTGGCGGCCGTGTGTCTTGGTCCGGTAACAACTTGTGATCCTTAAACTTTTTGTGTTTTTCTTGATTGTGAGAATTGAGTCATTGAACACCTGCTTCCACCCCACGTTTGTGCACCAATTCTTCCATGTTTAAATTCATTGCAAACTTTGCACTTCATCACTTCGGCAATCAGTCTACCAATAGGCTTTGATCTATCCGTTTGTTATTGAATTAGCGTAAGAAAAACCTATGTAGAGGATGACTGCAAGCTACGGTCTACCAAGTGGGCAGTGCAGCTTGTGCAGCTAAAGGTCGTGCAACTCATGCACCAGCGTTGTAATGTGCACCTCTCAATTTTCAATTAGATCAAAAATTTCACCATCCCAAATAGGGTTTATGCTAATACTTTCTTTCTAGCACTTGTTAAGTTAATTTCAAGACTTTGGGCTTTACCCAAAAACCTTTCTTGTTTTTTACCCCGCATGGGTAATTAGAGCCTTTTTTACATAACATCCTTAGCTAGGTTTTATGAAAAATGCATTTCATAATCCCACCTCTGAAATTGACACATTATTTCATTTCCAAAAAAAAAAATCCTAAAAAAAAGTTTTAAGAGCACGAAAATCCTAAAAAAAAAAAAACATCACAAAAAAATTAATTTAGAAATAAGTAAACGTAATACCAAAAATAATAAAATATGGTAGCTTTTTACACACTTGTAGTATGTTGCTATAAATTATTAATGTTCAAATTTGACCCCCTTCTAGCATTTCCCATAAAATAGGTGCTCTTTTGACAAGCGATACGCTACCAAATCAAAGTAGAAATGCTTAATTTGGATAGAAAGATTGAAATTTTGAAAACTTTATTGTAGTAGACATCTTAACTTTGGAATTCTAGAAATAATGCAATTTTTTTCGTCACAAAATTCCATCCCAATATTTATTGATGATTTCCAAAGATTGGGAAAGTGCACCAATTCGTAGACCGCGACAAAAAGCTTGGGTGACTGTAGCTTGCAACCACCCTAGATTTTGCAGCATAGTGACTTCACTAGAATACAATGTCCCACTTTTGGTATCAACCTAATTGTCCATGTTTGAGGCTTGTTCCTCGCAACTAATGGGCCTTAACTCATTGAAACAAAAATTTAAGTCAAAATAATTAATGAGCATCCTAGGGTGGACGTCCGAGTTGTTTACATGAAATGAATGCCATCAATGTCTCAATACTTTTTTTAAATATCTCAAAGCCCAATAAAATAAATAAGTGAATCATTAGAATTCAGAAAAGTATGGGTTGTAATTGAACTATATGTCAACTTAGGCTATTGGTACTATGTTACATCAAAAAGGTGTGTACTCTTGAATTTAACCATAAGCTTCATTTACAAGTTGTGAAAATCAAAATCAAAGAAATTTACATGTAATCGAGTAAAAAATTATATTCAACAAGGATTGTCACTGTAAGTAGAATGAAATTAATAGGTACCTTTAGATCAATATAGGCCCTACATGTTCTAATGATCAAGACCTTCATAAACTGATCCATATGATCGATCTCCACCCGGTCCAAACATTTGTAGTCTAGGGTTTACAGTATTTGCTCAATCTATAAAACTAACCACTTGTTTCAAAGAGCTGTTTTGTCCTCTTCCAAAATCAAACAATGTAATTTTGTAAATCTTAACAACCCGGTTTTGCACAAATAGACTCTTCTTGATTTGACTTTATTCAATAAGTTTAGATGAATTTAAGAAAATTAAAAAGAAAAAACACACAGAAGCTGCAACTTTCCAATGATCAAACTGTCGTCTTTTTATTGCAATGGATGTGCTCACTCCCAAAGTTCAATCCGCTCACTTCTAGCCTTCTTGGATTGAATACTTGTTTAGTCAATCATGCTCAATCAACGGATGTGCTCATTAGCCATGATTCCATGAACTTAACGCAGTCGTTCTACAACTGGATAGCCTCCGCTCAAGTGCTCACTCGTAGCAAGCTAGCGAAATAGCTAT
Organism: Pohlia nutans; assembly: GCA_022496805.1. Lineage (NCBI taxonomy): Eukaryota > Viridiplantae > Streptophyta > Bryopsida > Bryales > Mniaceae > Pohlia > Pohlia nutans. The sequence goes on along the minus strand of CM040106.1, from coordinate 827,881 downwards.
ACTTGAACAAATAATCGATTGCAATTTGCAAGTTGGATCTTGACTCCGTAGTCAACTGGGTTGAATTGGCACTCTGGCATTCCGACTCTCAAAGGTTCAGTGAGTCAGTGTTGATGACAATCTTCATATGCGCTAATGAGTAATAGATGACGAGCATTATACATTGAGCCCTTTAAGTGATAGGACCACTATTCCACTAGGATAATGTTTTGAAGGAAATAATTTCCGAAGGTATCTTTTGAAGTTCCGAAACCCATTTGAAGGGCACCAAAGACTTCAATTTTGAGCACCAAATCTAATGTTTTGTTATTTTCTTCTAAGTATTTGCATTTCAAATTTTTTTTGAACTTTATTACTTTTGCACACCTAACAGTTGCCACAATTTTGTCCTTGAAGCATTTGTAGAGAATTTATTCTATAAATTGATAACTGTGATATTAACCTTTATATTTAAGTATTTTTCATAAGCACTTTCAAATGCAAATTCTTGAAGTGCAACCTTTCCTAACATTGAAAACTTCCAAAATTTCCTATTTGATGTGCTCTTCTTGGAAAAGTATTCAATTGTTTTCCAAGAAAACAAACGCCAATGGCGGGCATGCAGGGCCTACTCTATTCATATATTTGATAAGACTAAGGTTCTTTAGTTGATGGTTTTTATTTTTTATTGATTGTATTTCTGGAAAGCCTACTTAGAGCATGAAAAAGCTTTAGAAGGGAGGTTTACTAATTTTTGAATTTTATAGAAAACTCAGGGTCTTGACACATGTTCAAGAATTTGATGAAAGTTTTTTTGTTTGATAGTTTGTATATTTATATTCTTTAGAAGAGACCATAGAGATGAGGACAATCGTAAAGGAGAGGTATTTTTTATTTATGATTTATTTTTAAAACTTACAGTCTTCAGCCATCAATGGACACATCTTCAAAGATTTGATATAAATTTTTTTGCTTGACTTTTTTTTTGAATTTCAATAAACTACATGCACTTTGAACAACTTTAAACAATGGAGACTAGTTCATATCAATTTTAAATATGATTAAGCATAAAATGTTTTATGTAAAACCTCAAACGGTTATATATCAATGCAAATGCATGCTAGTGACCGGCTGACAAGTCCTATTAATAATTATAGGGGTTTAAATTAAGTGTCATTGGAATAAATGAAAGGCACGTGACGAGCTGGCAGAAATCAATAAAATAATTTATTGATTTAAATTATTTTTTTAGTACCATAAATAAAACACTTAGTTTTTAAAATAAAATTATTTTTATTTCCATTTGTAAAAGTTTAATAAAAAGAGAAAAATAAAAGTAAAATTCAAAATTCAAAAATTCAAAAATCATCATCACATTTTATGCTGAGTACTAGTAGTGGAAACTTATTCAATTTATAATTGAAGAAAAAATATCCTAAAAAAGTGATTGTTAAAGAAGGCCAGAATTTAGAAAATTTGGATAAAACTTATGTATGAACTAATCTTAATTCTCATGGTAAAAGAGGTTACAGTTGTAGTTGTCTTATGTAATTATGTTCTTTTGAATTCCAAAACAAAATTTAACCCATTATTTTTTTAATTTTACACATATGAATTATTAGTGTACAGTACCCTATAACAAGTGTTGCAACCCCACTTTCAAAACCTCACAGTAAAACATTTATCACACTCACTACAACTGGATGTTGACCATGAAATTTTGCATGCACCACCGCTTGGACAAAAAGCATTTTTGGGCAAAATTTGGTATGTTAAAAATGAACGGTTTATGAAACAGAGCTAATTTGCTAACTTTTGGGCCTTCGTTAAAAAAAAATCATATATGGTACCCAATAGCTGCCATGGATCCAAATTTTTGGTAGAACGTAGAAGTCATAATGAGGAACAATATGGTGATATAAAAAATAATGGTATTCCTAGGTATTTTTGTATCCAGTTGCAATTCAAAATTTTAATAAGAACGCTAAATTTTAGTTTAATTATATAATAAAGTAATTTTCTATTTTTCTCACTTTTTTGTTACACCATGTTGTCATAGTAAGGAATAACTTGGTGTCACAAAAAGATGAGAAAAAAGGTCATTTAATACATTATTTTGTAATCAAACTAAAATTTAGCGTTCTTATTAAAATTTTGAATTGCAACTAGATACAAAAATACCTAGGAATACCATTATTTTTTATATCACCATATTGTTCCTCATTATGACTTCTACGTTCTACCAAAAATTTGGATCCATGGCAGCTATTGGGTACCATATATGATTTTTTTTTAACGAAGGCCCAAAAGTTAGCAAATTAGCTCTATTTCATAAACCGTTCATTTTTAACATACCAAATTTTGCCCAAAAATGCTTTTTGTCCAAGCGGTGGTGCATGCAAAATTTCATGGTCAACATCCAGTTGTAGTGAGTGTGATAAATGTTTTACTGTGAGGTTTGAAAGTGGGGTTGCAACACTTGTTACAGGGTACTGTACAATAATAGTTGAAAACCTTTTTGTTTACATAAAAAAAGACTCACATATTTAATTTTGAAATATTTTCTCCTTCATAATCTTGCATGACTTGAGATACTCCTATAGTCTAATTTTCACAGTTTTTCAAATTTTTCTCTCTGCTCTATTACTGTACTTATCCAGTGAAGGTGTTTGGATGCAAGTCATTTTTCCACTCTTTGTCTTTTATATAATGGCATATAAATATTTTTAGTTCATTTACCGCAAAATTTAGCAGTCTTCTAGTTATAGAATTAATTCATTTGCGTGTAGTCTAATGTGGATGTATAGTTTTTCAATGACAGCATGACACCTGTGAGACCAAGCATCATCAATAGACGACCTTCCATACCTTCTATGAGAAATCTACAGGTATTGATTCATTTTCAATGACTTTGTTGCAACTTATATTGTTAGATCCGATGTTTCTTGGTGAATAACTCAATATAAATACCAATATATAACTCAAATACTAGAAACTTTAAAACAAATAAATTTGGCTTATGTTGTTAATTGATAAAATTTCTCTGAAATAAATGTTGTTTTTGTAATATTAGGATAAAGTTGTTTGTACCTTCACTTCCAAAGAAAGATTGAACTTGATTTTTCATAAATAAATAAGTGTTTCATTTTAATGTAGTATTTCTAATTTTCTTTTTAAATCTATTTATAAACATAACATGTGTTGGAAACGAGGTACAATTTCTTTCTAAACTAGTCATGTTTAATACTGAGAAGCAAAATTACTTCTTTTTCCTTCCAATTTGATAGTTATTACAAATTTTAATAATCATTGTTTTATTCTCTATTTGTAAATCCGTTAGAATTTTTTTAGAAAATTTTCATTTGAAAAGACATTCAAAATCAAAAAACATCAAAAATTAACTATTATGTTTATAGTTAAAATGTTACTATTTTGCTGAAAACTCAAAAAAAATTTGAAAAAAATAAAAAAATCTCAAATATTTGAATGCAAAAAAATCTTTTGGAATCAACTTCCATCAACAACTTTTTAATTGCTTCTTCAAAATCTAAAGGTACACTTTTGCAACATAGCATGTAAAGTTGATGAGCTAAATATTTAATACGTGAGAATAAAATGACCATTTTAAGCCAACATTGGTGATGATAATGCCATTACAATATCCTAAAAGCATAAGAAATTCAGATTCATATCCAAAACATCATTTTATAATTATTTAAGATTTCTTATAAATGTCCAAACTATCATGTTTATTGTATTGCTAAATGAAAATGGAATGATCCTACCATGCATTCACCATTGATTACCAAATTATAAACAACAAATAAGGGGAGAATGGTGGCACATCATCTAATTTTCATTATATAGTGGATGATCAATGAATGTACAAATTTGAAAAAAGAAGAACATTATGGATAGAATTTAAAGTTAATTTAAAAAAGAAAAAAGAAAATATAAAAACTAATAGCTTCAAATTTTCAATTTTTTTTTTTAGATTAGCATCTATTTGAAAAAAATTAAGATTCTTGTTTTCAAATATGCTTGAGAATGAAGATTTTTAGGCAAAAATTCTTTTGAATTTTTAAATACAAAACTAAACACCATTTGTTCTTACAATCAAAACTTAGCCAAAAGCTGCTTAATTTGATATTGGTGTGTAGGTTTTAAAATCCAAAATCTTCAAAGTAAATTGCATTTTAAAAACTAAAAAAATCTATATAGTAGGTATGTGAATGATTCTAAAACTTGATCTATTTCACTTACCATTGTATCAATGTTTCCAAATTATAAAATTTACTTTTAAATCAATGTTTAAAATAAACTAGTAAGAAAATTGCAACAAAATGCATGAAAAATATGTTTAGGGTTTAGCATGTAGATTATGATGACTATAGACAGTGTACATTTTCCCTAAGTATCAATATAATATCAATCACTAACCACTTAAACAAAAATCATTGAAGTAGACTTCACTATCTTTGTTTGCAAAGGATACATTATCTTGTTGAAATGTAAAACTTTCTTATATTGATAAAGATTTGTAAACAAGGACTTGAAATATTAATGTATCATGAATTTTCTTACTAATTACCAATTTCTAAGTTTCAAATTATCTTTGAATAAATTGAAGCAAATGAATGAATATTAAATTGAAATCTCTAAAGTAATTGATATATTATTTGAGAAAATTTTAATATTTTCAAAAGAGATTGAATGGACTTTATTCAATGCAAATCTTTAAAATAGACAACTTAATTGATCATCATCAACAATATTTTTTTACATAGTTTAAAACATAATCATAAATTAAAAATTTCACAACATTTCCAAATTCATTTCAAATTGAACACATATTGATATGTGTCTTTTATTTTGAAAAACTTCCTTACAAAGAACACTTTTATATATATAGAAAAAGCAAATTGATATCTAAAATTTCAAAGGCTTGTAAAAGTTAAGAATCATTGATTGTATGCTCAAATTAGAATGAAGATAAAGAATTTAAGGATCAACTTAAGATCCTGTACAGAAGGCAAGAGAAGTATGAAAAAAAAAAAGAACAAGTTCGTAAATATGTGTCGCCAAATCGTAATGAGATTTTACATCAACAGTAAGTTCATTGATACATATTGAATTTTATTAACTATTAGTTTGATACTATGAAGTGAAATAATTGTAACTATTCAAATGAAGATAATGAAAAGTATTATGATAATTTAAAATTTTGGAAATATAGTATTTACTTGTAATCTTAAAATTTGGTATATAAATTTTTTTAATAGTTTTTAAACATTCTATATTAGAAATCTATGGAAATACACTAATCTAAATTATCAATAAATTTATGGTTTATATCATGAAAGTAAATTACTATTACTTCAATCTAGTTTTATCATAATCTAATTTTAATTGGGCTTAGATTTTTGGTTCATCTTTTAGATTTAACAATTATCATTTAGATTTAGTTCATCTTTTATTTGGCACATATTTGCCAAATGGTTCAAATTTAATGGTTAAAAAAGAAAATTTTAATGTCATTATAAATAAGTACATTTCCAAAATTAGTTCAAGACTATATTTTGGTGAATTTAGATAAGTTTTAAATTATTTTACATATATGTATACTTGTTTTGGCATGCAAAATATAGAACATTCAATAGATCCTCAAAGCAAATTATTCATAATCATCTTACTATAAAAATCATATCTAAAACAAAATTGAAGATCTATTGACATACTTCTTTAGAGAATTAAGTTGCACAAAATGCTATTTTATTGGTCATTATTATTATTTTTTTAATCAAACTAGGACATAAAACTGATTCTATAGTTAAACTTTAAAAAATGGAAAAACAATCTTTCATCTTTTTTTGAAGATACAACATTTGATGCTCAAATCAACTATATATATTTTAAAAATGAATGATTGTCATTTTTACTCTATAATCTCAAAGGACCATTATTTCCAAATAGAATAGTTGAGAATTCAAATAAAATCTTAAGATGTTAACTATTAGTGTGAATCTTTGACAATTTTCTAGAATGAGAAGAAAGTGATAAGTTTTGGAGGTGTACAACCTTTTGCAATTAGTGCCTAGAAGCGTAGACCATGCTTTTTTAAGCACAACTATTGAACTCCAAATAGTTAAAAATATGTAAAACTCTTATTTTTTTAATTTGTAGATTTAATTTATATCTACAAGAGAACCTTTAGTTCACTGTTCCATTCAAATTAGGTGTGAGATTCATGTATTGTTTAATATTGCATGTAATCTAAACGTTTTGCTTAAAAAAACATATCCTAACATTCTTTAGCCCTCCTATTGTTCACTTTTGAATCTCAAGCATCTGTCAAGAGATCAAAGGAATTGGAGAGAATTTTCTCTAACTTCAGTTGGGCCAAACAAAGAAGTTTGGAGAATTGAATTACCTTTTAAGTAGTTTTTCTACAGTTTTGTTACAATGTAAAGGGTGTGATTGTATGAAGTAAGGTATGAAGTACGTTATGTTGTATATATTACTGAACACAGTTTTTTCATTTTCAATAAATAATAATACTAAGGTTTAGATTACTGGCTGTAAAATTTACACCATTAAAATAGACATGTTTCAATTCCATGTTAGAACTATTTACAATTTGATTTTCTTTTCATCTGCTACCACCTTCTACTTAATGATCTTTTAAAAACAGCAAATCACATTTTTCTTTCAATTGTCTTTAGATTTTCAAATCAATAATCAAAAATAAAATAGTATGTCTCCAAAAATATAGGAAAATTTTCTAAGCTAAAAGGATACAAAGTCTTTACTGGTGAAGTTTGGCAAGGTTGAAAAGAGAGGTTTTTCTTGACTTCAAATGCTAATATCTCGCAATATATATTGTAGGAGTTTTATATTTTTAGACATATTTAAACAATTCAAGTGTAGTGCCAGATTTATAATTAGATTTGGCAAAAACAAAATAAAAGGTAAGTTTCACTTTGACTCATTGCATTAGAAATGACAACTTTGAAGTGGTTTTTGATGTAATACAATCATGGAATTTAAAAGGTTTAAAACTCAAAAAGTAAAGTAACATTAAAACTAGCTTAATATATGCCATTCATTGCCTTGAAAGTAATTGAAAGTACGGCATATGCACATGAGCGTTTATAGGAGTGTAGTTAAAATTTGAATCAACGTAATGGATGTAAAATATAAAATAATGATTTTTTCTAATATTATGATAGAAAATATTAACAACAGAAAATACAATATTCAATGTCTTTTGGAAATCATTAAATCCTAATTTATAAAGTCTGTATTGGAATGATTTGATCCTCAATACAATATTCTTTTTGATGAAAGTAAATAGTTTTATTTTTCAAAGATTTGATTGTAGGATGTAATGATGAACTTTAGAATATAGTTGTGCTAGAAAGATTAATTACGCTACAATGTTCATTTGAAGATTCTAGCAGTGAAAACTAATCGATTTTTGACCTTATGACGAAATGTCTTCTTTTAACTTTGACAATCAATGAGATGAACTTGAAAAAGAACCAAAATTAAGAAACTCCATTATTATGTACCTACACAACACGAATCTAAGTAACAATACTAGAGTTTATTTTTGAAATAATAGTCAATTTTTTCCGCCGAATATCCTTATCTAAATCATGACTATTTATAGAAAAATAATCATTTGTACCACTTTGAATTTAATTCTTTGGTCCTAAGTCAGGAAAAATTCTTCTTTTTAAAATGTAAAAACAATAGCTTAACAATAATTAATGTAGTTTCAACAACTCATTCTATTGTTTTGGCTCAAATATCAATAGTGGGATTTAACAAGAATGTGATAAAGAAATCAAGTTAATACTAATAAAGTGCTTAATATCATGACTTGTTGCCATTCTAAAAAGCGTGCAAAGTTAAACAAGAACATGAATGCAATTTACAAAAAGAATTGTCATGTGTTTAATGTAGAGGCCAAGAAGATAAAATATACATTATTAATAATTTTCAGATCAACTCTATTTTATTTTTTTAAATAAAATTTTACTTACATTACTTCCAATATGAAAAGCATTTATATACATAATTTGACTTTGAAATTAAATTTAAATAGAAGATGAGTAAAAGTTTAGTTTCAAATTTACATACTTTGAAATTGAGTTTAAATAGAACTAATGCCTAATATTGTAAAATACTTTCAATTGAAAAAATTTGGCAAATTTTGTCAATGAGTACTTCCAGGAGAGAGTGATATCGAAGAAATAACATAAAGGAAACCGTCATCGTGGTTGGTGTTGTGCTCATTAGCCTTTCAATGATTTCCTTTCAATAGTATTAATATCTTATCGACAATATCCATTCACTAATATTATATTGTTGAAAGGACACCATTAAGTTATGAATAAATAGATAAATAAATTCCGAAGTGCATAAAAGATTATGATTTTCATTTCGTTGACAGATGTGCGTAGCATCCCCGGTAGCATCGCAAAGATCTATTTGATTAAATGAATGATTGTTTTTCTAAATAACTATAATATTTTAATACATTTTGTTTTCAAGAAATGCAAATTATCTATGATTAGAGGTCTAAAATCAAATGTATGTAGAATTATTTGTGAACATGATATTTTGTTTAATTTTTTGCATAGGATTTTTACTACTTCTTCCCTTCAACTATTTTAGTTAATAATTGAAAGAACCCTAATTTATTATCACAATGATCATTATGAATTTGTATATGAAAATTTTAAATTTGCAACATCTAGTGTACACAATGATAATGAATTGTCAAATTTTTGAAATGATCTCTTTCGTGTGAAATCAAATAGATAACTATAAAATATTCAAAATCAATTTCAAATTTGTAACATAGTACCAAATTTTATTTTTTTAGTAGCATTTTGCAAAATTTTCTAGTGAATTTTAGTAGTACAGTTTTTTATTTAAAAGAAAACATTTAAATTTACAATTCTTCATTAGTGCTCCATTATAAACCTGAATTATTTATAAATATTGTAGTGCTTAACCCTTGATGACGTAGAATTCATGGTTTTATAATGACAAATTCAATCAAACATACTATAGCCAAGCAATAGGTTTGGCTAAAAATAAATCTAAAAATAGATGCAATTTTTTTATGATTTTCTTTTTAAAAGACATTATTTTAGGGAAAAATTTGAGTTAGTCCTATGAGGACTTTGTACTGTTCAAATTTGACAGTTTTCATTTTATCGACACATGCAATCTTCATTGATTTCAATGTAATAAAAATTGGTTGTATAGCCAAACGTTAGGTTCAACTCCTTTTTGATGAATATTTAATTATTTTCTTAAAATGAGGTTCTCTTGGAGCTTCTTGGTCCTTTAGGAGTTAATAAATAAGACAAGAAGCTTTTTAAATATCATCCAAGATTACTTTTTATATCTAGAACACATAATCTAAAAAACGTGTATATTTTATGATTAAAATGCTATAAACATACAAATTTTAAAATTATTGTAATGAAATCCAAAAGACAAGAATTGAAGATTGAAATGGAAAATCAATTGACACAAAAAAGAATAGAAAGTTCCAAAGCATTAAACGATGAAAAAAGCAAAGCTCACTATGAAGAATATTTTAACAAGTATGTCACTCAAGTCAATTTATAAAATTATAAAATAAAGCAATGTAAAAAAATTTAAATTCGGAAAACAATATGTTCTAATATTATTTATTATACACTTACAATAAACTTGTAACACATTTTAAAACATCTAAAAAATTGAACACTATGCAATTAAATTTCTACGTTGAATGCAGGTGTTTTTAAAAAATAGTTTAAATGAATATTGACTGTATAGTTTTTCTTCTTCGATTTTGTATTATTTATAGACCTTATGATAGACTAAAATCTAGATATTTCAAAATATTATATATATATATATATACATATATATATATATATATACATATATATATATACATATATATATATACATATATATATATATACATATATATATATATACATATATATATATATATACATATATATATACACATATATATATACATACATATATATATACATACATATATATATGTATATATATATATATGTATTAAAATTACATGATTTAAAAAAATTAATAAAAAAAAACCTATGAAATAATATGAAGAATATAAAATACAATAAATGTAAATGAGGCCTTTAAATTTTATCCAGATTTTGTGGACCTCATAATTTGGATGCTACCACAATGCAAATCAAAGAAAAAAAGAAGTATTTAAAACAATTAATGGAAGAAAATAAAGAGGCAAGGGATCTAAATATTATATCTGATATCTTTCTTATTTTTTATATGTTATATCTAAAGGCAAGATTTCACTTAGAACTATGTATTGATTCGTTAAACTTATAATCATTTACTATGTAAAAAATATTATGCAAGAATTACAAGATTGATTACATCATACATATAGTAATTGGTAAATAGGAATTGATAACTGGCAATAAAATTGAGTTCATTTGTGTATTTTCATCTTTATATTAAAAAATTAAATATGTTATGTTATGTAATATGAGAATATGTCCAAAGATTACTTTCATTTATAATTAATTATATGATTGATTCAATAATTGTTATTAGAGGGAACGTGAAAAAAAGAAATTAAATAATAAAAAAAAAGAATTGGAAATTGAGGTTGATCACATACGTGCAATAACACCATGTTGTTGGAATCGACGCCACTATCTATAATTGAACAATGCTATCTTGTAAGCAGGAGCAGTGAGAAGTGAGGAACACAAATTTATTGGAAATTTTTGTATTTAATTATTGATAAACAAACAGAAAAATATGTATGGCTACCAAACCTATTTTGAATTTATGACTAATGTCATATTTATTTTATTCATTTTTCTATCATTCAATCATCAATATAATTTCCCTTTTTGAAGATTGGTTTATTCCTTTTATTAGGATTCTCTAAGACTTGTTACATACTATATTCTAAGATGTTATCTAATATAAAAAATTTATTCAATATATTTTAATATAAATTCAATCCAATTGCGAGAATAATGTTTACAAGTGTGATGAATAAAGTTTAGGATTTGATCTAAAGCAAAATCTTGACTAAGAGTTAGAGTCAAATACAAATAACTCCAAAATGTTTGCTTTGGTATAAGATGTGATTAGAGAATGAAGAATCAAGTTTACAAATTGTTACAAAACTACCCTTAGCATGACGGTAGTACTCTTGAAGGCCATATTCATCAAATTGAGACAAAATTCACATTTTGATAATTCAACTACACTATTTCTAACCTCTATTTCAAAGATAATTGTTGAAACCAAAGATAATTAGAGAACAACTAGAGTTCATATAATAAAATCTTCTACCTTTGAATAATGGAATTATCAAAATGAGTGAAAATAATCTAATCTAATTCTATACAAAGAAATTTGTATACTTGCAGTTCCTTTTTATCATCAAAGAATATTTGTTCCTTTTTATCATCAAGGATTGTCAATGTCACACATCACTATGTTCAAGACATTGAGATTTATCAAATTCTTCCAGACATCAATACAATATATATACACAACCTATGCAAATATAGTCGATGCAACAATAATATTATTTAACCAGAACTAGACAATATCAAAGAAAATATTGGAATAATGCAATCAAAACATTAGAATAATTTGTGGATAGTATTAGTCTTATAGAGAGATTTTTTTTTATTCATGACCTGCTTTACTGGCTCACTTATTTTTATTGGTTTTTTATGCAAGATCTAATAGTACTAACAACATACAAAACCATATGTTCGGCACAAAAAAAAAATAGTTGGCTATCCATTGCTTTGGGTTACATATCTTTTTTGCTACATCTTGCACTTTCATATTAAGTAGTCAAGTTAGACAGGCGCTAAGTGGCCTTGGCGATCTAGTTTCAAAAAGCATCGCACCACTCATACCCATCTATCATAATGCAGCCGGCAAACAAACTTTGTTGTCAAGAGGGGAATCGACATCATCATCGTTAAGACTTGCCTAGTTACCTATGCATGGTAGTCTTGGTACGCAAAGTTAGTAATTGAAAACACTGTCACACTGGTGTAGACACTGCACGTTTCAACAACGACAAGGACTAAAGAAGGATGTTGACCAAGCTTAAACTAGGAAGACCATCAACAATGCTCTCCTTCAAAACTTTGATGGTAGCAGAGGTAGCGTCAGTGGCTGAGCACTCATGTAAGGCCTTGAATGCCTAGACGGATCACAGCTCCCTCTAGCAAAGCCAAACATACTAGGGGCGGAAGTGTGCAATCCTAACAGAAGGCTTCTTGTAAATTGCAGCCCTAGAACAAGTGAGTACAAATCAAATCCTCCATCCTGAGACACATGCAAGATTATGAAAGTAGTATAAATGAGAAAAAAGAATGTAGTAGCGTCTACCACAATATCCTCAAGGCAAAAATAAACAAGAGCTTTGGAATCTCAATAGCTTTTCAAAACATTCACTACTACAAATTCAAACTGTTCTATTGATTTGGTTGCCTTGATCAAGGACTTTATATTGATTTGGTTGCGTTGATCAAGGACTTTCTATTGATTTGGTTGCGTTTCTGTCCAAATCAACAAATTATTGTCCAAATCAACAAAGAAGCGTCCCTGATCAACTCGACCAATTCAACGAAACTGTTGGATTTTCTAGTAGTGAATTTCAGACTTTTGATCTAAAGATCCAAGTTTATTAATTCAATACAATATATATAAGATTATTAATACAAATGTAATCATAGTCCCATGACCCTAGACATAGAAATTGCCAGTTCCTACAGCTCTAGCGGTATAGAACTAAACAAATCTCGGGAAGTTGGTTGAGCACAAGGAAATATTCTAGTTGATATCTCACCATAGTGATTATTTTTGTGTGAAAGAGAGGTTATTCTTCTCTTCAAGGTCGTCAATACTCCCTTCCTGTCAAAACCCTCTACTGATGGTTTCTGTTTTTACACTGTCATTGCAGCTGACTTTGGACCCTCTTCATTATCGCTCCTGGACATTTTGAAATTTCATTACTTGGATCTATGGTCAAATATGTCCTATTTCTTTAGATCTACTACGGATTCACACCCTGTAAGACTTGATGTACAAACTCCTAGTGTCAAAACTTCAAAATTACGACATCCACGTTTACAAAACCACCTAGGAGGCCACATCTAGAACACTACATCAATATTTTTTCCCCTTTTGTACTAGGGGATTTAATACTAGTCATAAAGCCTCAATGCCAATGTACATTGGCCATGTTCTAGCCTCTTGAATCCTCCTTGCTATATGAGTACTTTGATCAGTTTCCTGGTTAAGGTACCATATAGTTGGATAGAGGGGTAGGATAAGACAACACTAAGAAATAGACTCCTCTAGCTAGGGATGGATGAGATGAGTCAACAAGACATTATAGTGGAAAGAAAATGCATGAATAATCAATACGGATACGTGTAAAAAATGGCAGTACACAATGAGAGACCAAATCGGGGTTTTAAAAGTACCCATAACTAGAAAATAGTGTCTAAAAAACAGTTTATCAACATAGTAGAGTTGATTGCCCCTGTTGATTTGGACGCGTTGTCCGGGTCACGAGTCAACAAAAATCAAAAAATAAAATCCTGGACTTTAAAAAATCACTAATTTACCATATCAAGTTAAACTACCACATTAATGGAAGTCAAACTGCCACGTCATCAAAAGTCAAATGGTCACATTACGAAAAGTCAAATTGTTACGCAACCAAAAGTCAAACACTAGTAGAAATTCTGTGTCCATACCAACAAATATACAACGCGAGATCGTTGATCCTGGCTGTGCCGGTGGATACGTTGACCTGGACACGACGAAACAGAGAATTGTTGATCCCGGACTGTTGATTCGGTCGTCAAACGGGGGGATTCAAGGTCGTGACTGTACCTGCCACGTCATCTGCAAGTGATGATGTGTATTGTCCAGTGGCGTAAATTTTCATTTACATTAAATTTTCGCGTTTTCTGGTTTTTCCACGACTGTGGATGAATACACATACGGTTTTCCCGTGCGTGATTTTTTTTCTCCCCTCGTGGTAACAATATGAGGTAATTTCATTTACTGCACTACCTATGATTAGACAGGTAATTATCACGTTGGTATTAGCCTTCTAATATTAGCACTTTATGGGTTTAGGGTTTAGTTTAGGGTTTTACCATTTTTGTATTTACAGTCATTCACCTCCTATATTTAGTGTAATGCAGTATTGGTTGTTTTGCATATGGAGCCCCCGTTGTATATTTCGCAGTACAGAATATCTGCGTTTGTGCTGCATTATAATTTGCTCTTATATATTTCGTTTTTGCTTATGTCACAGTATTCGATCATTTTGGAGCTCAATTGGTTCTACACCATAAACATCTGCCAAAATATAAATTAAAACAATTATCATTGCTACAGCCTACCTCTTCAAAAAACATGCTAAGTATCCATTTATAAAAGAATGTCCTCGTTCTCCTTCTCATGTCGCACTGTAGTACTTCTAACCCTTCTAATATTAAAACCAACTACATTCTTCAGTTCTTCATAGTCTCCGTGTTGTACATGTATAATCCCAATACTATTTTTCACACTTTTAAATACACTTCTAAACCTGTACATTTCAGTTCATCAGATGAATGCATTATCTCTTTTCTCAGTATTGTTGTATCTCAAACCACTGTATGCTTATCAATGCTGCGGTTTTTATGCACCGCCGTTAACAATTACAATACTGAACATATGTAGGAACGACTGTACTCCTCTCTTCTCCTTGCAATCTATGTGCATGATAGACACTCATATCACTCCAATTTCAATATATGATCTGATCATACCCTGGTAATTGCATTACATTTCACTTTAGTGTGCATGGAATTTACCTGTTCCTTTTATCGTTGCACTTCTCGCCATTGATTTGCAATGTTCTCTACATCTGCAAAAAAAATTACACGTGTGAGTAGCTTCATATGCAGATCATAGTTCAGGGTTTAAGCTTCAAGGACAATTCCTTTGTATTCATGGGTGTAGGGCACCTTTACTACATCAATGGCCATTACCGTGACCATCATTCTGAGAGAAGAGTATGAGCATTCCTGCACATTGTGTATGATCGACATCTAAAACAACTGAAACAATGTTTTCCGTGCCTGCAAATTTCCAAATGCCAAACGTTCACTGCCCCACACATTCTATGTGATCAATCTTTACCTGTGAGACCAAAATTAGTTGAATGGGACATGAATTCTTCTGTGCCGGGCATCATATTAGTTATTCATATGACACCCCAATGATTTCAGGGTTTAGGGTGATTAAACCTTACTGAGTATGGAATCATAAATACTCTACCGTTTTAATAATTTGAGCACCCGTGATTAATAACACCTGTGTCGGTCACAAAATTCATCAGTGTTGATAATCATCTGTTTATATGAATGTGTGCCTCGTGGTTTAGGGTCCTACTGATATGCCACAAAACAACAATTTAGCCTACACTAAGAACATATTAATAGAATAATTTTCTAGAGAATACAATGCAAATACCAGCAAACTTCAAACTCGTGTATGAATAACTCACCGAAAAAAATGGTTGATTTGCTATTCCTTGTGGATCACAGCACCACATACCGTGCTGTATTACCTCGTACAATTCCAATTGTGAACACTATGTAGGCATCTAGGACTCAAACCCTTTTGATGCCGATCTTACCTAGCCTTCATTCTGCACGTGTACCTGTACCATATCCACTTCAATCACATCTCCACTTATCGAAACGGGAGAGTTGTGCTATGGTGTTCAATCTCTTGTTCTCATATCATGAATTCAGTCTTGATCATTATTACTTGCATAGAAACCCTATTCATAGATGTATCAGCAATGCAACTGAACAATACAAGCCTAATAACCTACCGAAATATATTGTCACAAGAAAGAATTGTTCATTCCTGTCAGCACGTCAGTGAGTTCTTTCTCCCGCTTAGTTACATCTCCTCTTCACTCTGGTCCGCATCCGGAATTCCACAATTCCTCTGATTAACATCCTACAGACTAAATCAACAGCATTAAAATAACCCCAAATATCCAAACACTAGCTCAGCCACCAAAAACAATGACAATGAGATTTAGGGCTTCAAGACAATAGCTGGACCTTTTTTTATAGACACTATATATAGAAACAGTTATGCGTCAAGAACATAATATGATATGTCAATATGATCGAACCAATGCTCAATACCTTACTCAATGTCTTTTTTCGTAGGGGTTGGACATGTCCGAAGCTTTGTCAACAAATATTCCTCCATTACTATGAAGTTACTTCATAAAATCATTACTTCTTGTCTTACAAAACTGAAAAATGTGTATTCAAGGGTTACCTCTAGCCTAGTGCCACAATTTCTGTCATTTTGTAGTAAACAAAACAATCATAAGTCAGAAAACAATAGTGTCTTCTCAAAAGCACTGTAGCTAGCTACTAAAACTTCATCATCAAGGCTATACATATGGAGACTCAAAATAAAAGTAGATCATACATTCATTTCATAACAAAAGGTTTTTTTTTGAGTCGGTGTACCTCATGTTCATGGTTGTCGTGTACTTCACTGCCGTGGTTCCAGCTCCTGATAGGCATCCCATAACACCCTTCTATCACTCTTCACATGTACTACCATACTGCTCAGATACATGCCATTTTGCAATAACCCAAATACATAATTTGAATCACATGTGAGTATACCTACTTCAAATACTCAGTATCATGCCGCTCACCTCTTAATACTCCTGTTAATTGCATGTTTCTCAAAACACAGAATTCACTGCTCCAATTCACTGAATACTGAGTCCAGAACTGACCGGTCATGAAGGAACTGTTAACCACAATTGAATCTATAAAATGATAAAGAACCCCCGTAACTCGTTATATTTATGTTCATCGTTATATTTATACACATTACTTGAGTAAGGTCTGCTCCTACGTTTAAATCCTTGTTTAGCACAAATATTCAAAGATTGACATTGGCATAATTTCAGTTTCATATTACTACTTTTTCTTCGCAGAGGCTTCACTCCACCTACATTTTGGTACATTTCACCTAAATAGAGTTGCTTCACACGACATAATTCAACGTACACATTCCTATAGCAAATTTTACGCATTACTCTACCTTATATAATTGCTAAGCTTTACTCAGATTGAGACTTTGTGCTCTTCTACATGACAAGGCATCCACTAATTAATATATTGTGTCATAACCGGCCATCTCTAGTTTTTCCCGAGTACATAACTTTACTTCGGTAGTTCGTATCTCTTTAGAAAAGAAACTATTATTAAATGCATACTTTGTAGTACAGATCGGGAAAGACTACTTACTTCCTTCGTGTTCTCCCTCATAAACCGCTACACTCAGACGAGCCTCTTCAAAATTCTTCACATCCTCTTCCAGCACCTTCTTCCCAAGTAATTACAGTATGTGGCGAACAATGAGTTTTTCCATCTGAAATATGTTTCTGCTCATTATCAAAGTATTGTTAGTATTCTCATGGCTATACATATAAAGCCAATGGGAATACAAATATACTCCATGCCTTTCAATACATTATACTCTGTCATACTGCGTTCGCCTAAATGTTCCTACAACAAACAACTACCTTGTCTGTAATGCTCTCATTACATGTTACCTCCAACTCAACATAGTTAACCTCTATCCATGGAAAAATCAGTACAAGTCTACATTTTCAAACATTCTGATGTTCTTTTTGTACATACTGTAAACTCATTATCTTCATGTAAACAACGTAAATAGAGCTTTATATCTTCCAAATCATATTCCAAGGTCAACGACAAATGCGTAGTTCATCTGTTCTACGCCTAGCATACTGTGGTACCTCCTCATACTGTACTTGCAGTATAATTGTAAATCATAGAGTGCACTGTTCCACGCTATCTATCCCTAAGACCATGACCTCTAAATCTGTTCTACATCGTTTAATTCATGACTAACTGTTACACTACAGTAAGAACAAAATAGCAGCAAAGACCACAAATCATATCAGATTACAAGTGTCCAATGACTCGGAGTACCTTCACGATAATGCTTCACCCTTTGATACTTCGAGCTTCTCCCACTGTCAGACTTTAACATATCAATTTCGGCTTGCAGCTGCTTAATGTACTCCTCCCTTGATACTAGAGCCGTTTCACGGCCGTTACTGTGCCTTCTGTTTGAAGCGCTCCTTCCCGTTGGCATGTTTGTCTCTTGATCATTGAGCTCAACGTCGTCTTCACATTTTTCCTTCATCACAATGAAAAAACTTAGTAAACTCCTGATTATCCTATAATGGATTTTGTCTCATACATTAGTATATTTTGAACACTAATTCCTTACATGGAATTAAGTAATGAGCACTTCACATGACTGTCCACCTGTATGACTATATGTGTATGTGAAGTTTTATACACGAAACAGATGGCTGTACTTTGAAGCAGTCAAAACATATACCAATACAGCTAACACATGTACCTTGTTCTTAGCTGTTTGCTGATGCTGTACTGCCACGCCAGGTTCATCGTCATTCCTAGTGCCCCCGATCTACCTGTGCCAGATGGCGTGCCCAGTGAGTTTTTGCCGGAAAACATTTCTAGGGACTCCTTGTCTATTTTGACCACACCTCTCCTTTCTTTGTTTCCCCCGTACCCCTCGTCGCGGCTTATTTCAAATTCAATTTCATCGGGATTAGGAGACCTGTTAAAATTTTCCCTAAGCCTTTCTCGCACACCATTTATCCCTTGAGATCCCGTTCTTCCCAACGTTATGCGGCAAAAATTTGTGTATCTCCCCTGCTCTGACTTTTCCTGACGTTGCTTACTAGCTTGAAGCTTCACTAGACGCTCCCAAACTTTGCTGTCAATGTGGAGTGGCTGCGATCCGCTCTTTTCGATGAATTTCAATAACTCACTACGCTTCGTTGTAACTGCCCTACCCATGACAGTTCTCAAGTAATCTCCATTCAATTCTCCAGAATATTCGAATGTTTTGTTTAATGTGGATTTTAGGGTGGTCACGGCCTCATAGGTCTGCCTTGAAATGTGGGTGCACGAGGGATCCAACCTAGTGGCCAACTTACCTATGTCAGTAACCCATGCAGGTTTACCAGGGCTATACGGTTTGCCATCCGCATCCAACGTCAAGTAGAGGGGCTTTTTGCCATCGCTCTGCCGTTTGGAAATTTCATCCTCGCGGGCAGCTTGTTTGAGTCTCCTCGCCTTCCTATCCAAAGCCCTTTCTTGAAGAACATCTTTTGCGCTCTTCACTTGTGATTCTCCTCTTACTGTCGACACTCCTGGTCCATGTGACGTGCGCTGTCGGGATTTCGGAGGCGATAAAGACTTGCACACCGTCGGGCTTCCCCGCTGCCTCCTCCTACTGCGTTCCACTGACAGTTCTTTGTGGTGCTGGGGATTGTTGTCGTCGGATGATGTATTCTCTCTTAGATGTGTTTCAGACCTCGATGGGCTGTGTCGATAGAGCCGATCCCCTGTAAAACATACCTCATGTTATTGCCAATATTTTTCATTGTGTTTGTTTTAGTGTATCTTGCACTTGATCTGCCAATATATAACATAGTAAATACTCACTACCGAATGATCGATGTTAACGCATAACATTTGCTAGTATATCACCCAGTGTACAAGGGAAGTTTGTACTTTGCCTCTTCCTACCCCTTATGCACAGATACTGTAATTTGTTTAATGCTATTAGATATACTAGAAGCACCAGCCAACTGTAATTCATAGAATATCATTGTACGTATTGCCATCCACTGTTCTATGGTCATTAGTATAAGTGTTCGACGCGAATTCCATTCGTCTTCCTGTGCGATACGTCGGACTCCTTGATCTGCTTCGACGGTGGCTCCTGGATTCATAGTTTCTAGTACTCGAATGTGGATGACGTTGCGGGCTGTAGTTTAGGAGATCATAAGATCCTTCCCGGAATGCCTTGCGTCCTCTTTGGGAGAATGACTTTGTTCGATTTTCCTTCTTCCAGAATGCTGCATTCAATTTACAACAACACTTCATTAAGTGAAAAAATTCTCGTGGAAATGTTCACCCATGTTTCACCATACTGAAGTCTCAAATTTCTGTATATGAAAATTTGGATGAAGTCCTGATAGCTTACACTGCGGTGGTACTGATTTCTAGGTGAAGGACTCCTCCCATACCGATTGTGATCATGGTCTTGATGTACTGGACTTGAGGGTTTGGAAGCTATACAAGTTTGGACGGCAATGTCCACCTTATTGCTGCGGGATCTGTATGGAGTACGACTCGGTGTTACGGTAGGATCTTGAATATCACCGTTGGAGGGATGAATACCGGGATGATGGCCAATGCCAGCTATGGGTGCGTATCTCCCTGTTATGATAACATCTTCGTTTTTTTGTTGTTGGTCTCTGCGAAATGGCACACAATGGAAACTTGTCAGTCCAAAATTCATCAGCAATGCATCATTGTTGTTGTAATGTAATACCATTATGGATTGAAACCATTTCACTAGCGTCGGACAGGCACAAAGATAGAAATTACAGATTTCATAAAGTCAATTGGTTATTCACATGTTTGGCGTTACGTTGAAGTTTGCGGTTAACCTCAATTTATAATGAATTTCCTTTCACTCCAACAGATTCATGGTTTTAATGTTGTAGCGTATAGATATTTGGATTACCCATGTCTATTATAACCTGATTTGTACTTAGTGTACATGATGTACGTCACATTCATCCATCATCTGCATTTTCCACGGTTATGGTTTTTGATACAAACTTGTTAGTGCATACTCTATTTATAATTTATAATCATCCTGGTGATTTTCATACGTCACAATCTTTGCATTCAACTTGTATTTCATACTTTCAAATGTTTCACTCTACGTTAACTTGGACATGAGAACCTGACTAGTGGTAGTAGTGCCCATTCTAAGGATTGACTGTCATACCTTTTGGAAATTCAACTAGTGATGTGTTCGGAGAATTGACAGGCACGTCGTAATCGCTTTTCGGGCTTCCGTTGCCATTTCTTTCCCCACTGGCAAGGTCGGAAGTTGTCGTTGGGCATGTTGTCTACTTTTCTAGACATGTAATTTTCCTTGGAGTTCGACCACACGCTCTTGCGTCTTCTTCCATTTTACGACTAAGCTCTTTCACACTCTTGATTGGGGTCTCAGCTCGTCCAAGGATTACATCAACTGCTGCTGCTGGCATAGATTTTGTCTTCTCCAGTTTCTTGTTTGCAGCACCTGCCTTTGAAGATGTCTTTGTTTCCCTTCTGGTCGCTGCTACTAGAATTTTTTTCTCAGCCATGGCTCCGGTCGATCCTCCTCTTCCAAAGTTCTCACTATTTCCAATTTTTCACCCTATTACCACAGACAATGGATATACACTCTGTCATTCAAGAAGGCCTTGGACTTTTATTTATTCTTTACTTATAGCAGCAACAGGGTTATATTGTTCGGCAACAAGAGTACGGCAGGTATATGAATATATGAACATGTTGATGAAGTTCTCTTACCTCCGGCTCCTCAGTCGACCGTGTAGTGTTATTGTATAACTCGACAACTTTGTGTATTCGCACACTTCGTCACCACCGACATCAGTATTCCAAATCACGTTAATCACATGAGGAAGTTTACCAACAATTAAGATGGCGTTTACTACAATGAAACCATTTTAGGTAATTCATAATCTTCACAATCGTACTACTGGGTGAACCAAGTGTATGATTCAATCCTCTCAAACATCATCTATTCTTTTGTCTACATTTGTTTGTCAACATTTTGACTACAGTCATCTTATATCCTCTACAGTTGCAATTATCTCATAGCTTAAACTCACATACAAGTGTAAGATTAATTTAATTTACGATGTGAACTGCATATATAACACTTGAGCCATTTGTAAGTTTTACATACGCAACTGATAATAGTAAAAATATGTAAGGGTTACATACATTGGACTCTGTTGTAAGGCTCTGTCTTGGATGGAAAATTTTCACCTCTGTCTCAATATTCTCCCTTTGTAAGTACACCAACATGGAAAGTTAGGAAAAAAGACTGTTCCTTGTACTTCACAAGAAATCCATTCAAATTGCATGGTTGAACAAGTAATTGCGTATGCTATATAAGCATATATTGCGTATCCTAAACCTGTGCTGTCAAAAAAACAAGGTGTAGAGGTCATAAAATTAAGAAACGAAATACTCACGTTTGCATAGGCCACGATGGGTTTTGCCTGAGCCCTCAACGCTGCGCTACGAGTCTTAATGGGCTCTGCTAAGTGCCCGGGAGACGCAGGTTCCTCGAACCCTTCGCTTGTTGTGTAACCGAAGGAATCTGAATCTGTTGCGGCCTACTTAGAAGTGCTCAAATCGCTACTGTTACCTGTATCGCCACTTACTTCGCTGTGTTCCTCGCCGGAGTCAGTGCCTCCCTCCGCACTATCGTCACTAAGCTCACTGGATTCCAAGTCGGAGTCCCTGTCTCCCTCCGCACTATCGCCACCAACTTCACTGGGTGCGTAGTCGGAGTTTGTGTCTCCCTCCTTAGTAGTCAGCGAGAGATCGTCATCGGACAGGTCTATATTGTCAATTCCTTGAGCGTTGAGTTCTTCGTCGTCAAAAAGCTCTATGACATGCGGATTGGAGAAGTCAATCTCCGTATTGTGCTTGCTCCCGTCAACTTCTTCTTCTGCATGGGTCTTAGTATCATCTTCTGGCTCAGTTGAAACAACAGGTGAAGGGCTTCTCACTCTTCCAGTCTGCTCATACGACTTTGCATCCCGGAGTGCTTTTGCGTTCACTTGGTCGTACCTGCATTGGAAGACGAGGCTGAAGTCACATACTATAACAGTAGTAAAGTAATACCATGCAATAAATTTTCCAAAACGACAATAACAGGAAATTGTGACAACTTGAAGGGGGTTCCTAATATCCACTGACTACAATGCAATGCAGACTGTTAAAGTAAACCACACTTCCGTAATTTATCGCAAGAGAATAACCCGCGCTTCAACATATAAAAAGTAATCAACCTCCACGTAAACAGAAGTAAGTCTCATGCATGCTAACCTCACTGTATCACTTGCAGATTACCAGCATGACAGACTGCAGCAACAATGGTAAAGACACAAAGACCATATGACTTGGGGTGTTGACCCCAGTGAAAAGGGTTTTCGCACAGAAAGTCACAGAGTAACGACTTTCATCCAAAAACTAATTTAGGGTTAACCAAGGCATGTATCCCCATTACGTCCACCTCCACATTGTAGTATTGGTGGAACGCTCGATTTGTTTCTGGAAGGCACTGGTCGTTCTTAGTTTGTTGTTTTCGAAAGAACTGGAATGGGGACCACAACATGGAGCTCGTAATAAACATAGTCTAATTCTGGAGTGGCGATACAAGGGGTTGAAGAATTAAGCGCCTCCAGTCATCAACGCGGCTATATACGACACTACAGAGTCGCAGTTTTTCTCTGCATAGAGAGGAAGAACCTTCTAATCCGTGAGACAGTGGACTGTTTGCACCACACGATGCCATAGGGAAGGCTACCGTTTCACACTGCAAGGAAGGTAATCTCACACTGAATTGTTGTGGTGCAGCGTCTCGTGAAGCAGTTTTGGGTTACTTTGAATGATCTTCAAGTGCAAAACTTTGTACTCACTAGGGATTGGCATTACAGCATGCTGTACGAGAATTGCTTGGCGAAGGGTGGAAGCTGAACTACAACAGGGATCAGGTTTCTATCGACTTGCAAACAAGGTTTACGGGAGTTGCTACCAGTGATAGTTGCTACTCGGTGCTACCGCAGATATCACGCTGCATTTTCAAAAACTATCTCACAACTCTCAACTACTTCTCTACGTGGATAAGGAGAACTGGAATACGGTGCTGCATACTAGTAAGACAGGACTCTTAGCAAATTGTAGAAGAAATCAAGCTGAATCACGACAAGCTTCGCTACTGCGCCAAGTACTACACATCAGGGATTGTGGGAAGAAATTGTGTGCAACACAGCATCGCTCAGGTAAATTCGTATCTTGTTTATAGACTCCAAGTGCGCAAGATTTGTTATTTTTCTGTCATGTCGCGGTTGGGCCAGAGGTTGTGTCAATTTAATTAGATTTGGTGGAATTGAGTGATTTAGTTTCATTACCCCAACAGACTAAACATGCAATGACTAGTGATGGAACTATCATTTTGGTAGATATAACGTCAAATCCGCTATCTCATCCAATTTCCTCTAAAACTGATATTCTAACAAATTAGACGTGAAGACGTGGTTCCTAAATCCAACGACGTGGTTGCAAAACCTGTTGACTGGATCCTTGTAGTATGCAAAGCAGCAGCCAGGATTTTTTATTTTTATTCATGGGCTTTTTGATTTGATGGTCACTGTAAACGGTTGTCTGAACCTCATTTCCTTTTTTTTTTTCTTAAATTTGTCCAGATTATTTACAAAAATACCCCGAATTTTTGTCTTCATTAATCGTAAGTCACAGGGTGGACAAAATTTAGTGACTTTCTGGGGTATGACGTGAAATACTAACCTTTAAGTATTCGTTATTGTCCAATCACTACATGTTGTAGAATAAGTTAGTCTTGTTGCCTTCAAAGTTTGTTTCTTTAAATTTCAATTTTGGGAGGTTTTGCAAGGTATTTATCACTGTCCTGAAAAAATAATAATCCTTCAATACACAGACATGCAGTTTATCTTTTATGTATGTTAGTACACAAATTGTTTTAAATTCTAGCTGCTTACTTTACCTTGTCAACAATCGTTACTGTACTGTAACATGTGTGGGTATATATCGAATAAGATCATTTAGAAAGTGACTAACACGCCCACTTTAGGATTTACACATGTTCAGTAGTTCTTTCAGTTGTTTCAAATCTAGATACTGTGATTTACGGTAATCTTCATGTATTTATAATATTTTACATTTCATTGTTGTCGTCATTACAACGGTCATCAAATAATTTACATGGGGTTGGAAAAATATATTTGTAACTGTCAATTGTTTGTCTGTGCTGTCCATTGCAGGATTCAGGCACTGTATACGGAATTCGAGAAAGCACAGAGGGAAGGTAGAACCTACTTCCGATTGTTAATGTCCAAACTCTGAAAAGTTCGTCACCAAAATTTTTATTACACGTTATTTATCGATCTACGTACTGAAATTATATACTTTTTCAAGGGACCACATATGCTACACTGGGAATATGTGAAAAGATTTCCGTGCTATGCGTGAATAAAAGAAACTGTACATATTAATCATACAATTGTGCGGAAGAAGTCTCCATGAAAAAATAACACTGCCTCAATGCACTTCTTTACGGTAATTTGAAATGAACAAGCGGCTATGTGATGCTTGTCAGTACATCTTCAAAAATGGATGTGGCTGATCCAACCCATAGGATTACAAATGAGAGTATTAAGTGAGGATCACTTGTATTTTTCTTCCACGTTTATATCGATAATTTTGTGTACTGCTGACTATGTTTTGCGGATAATGGAATGATACAGACTCCGATCAACTGTGACCTGCAAATTCTGTGGAGACACCTACGGGAGCCGACCAACTAAGTCACGATGGACAACACGCGGGAGGAGATTCAGAGAGGTAGCCATTTCAAAGAGACTCTGGATGCGGATCTCGTAACTGTAATGTCTAGTGAAAATTCTGCTTCCATTTCCAGAGGCTACTTCACACTGACGTACCTCGACCATATGATAAAAACAGAGAGGAATAAAATGTTAGAACAACAGAAACCTGAGAGCGCACGAAAACGTCGTAAAAAGGATGAGACTAGAAAAATTCTTTTAGACATGCTTGTACAGTCAGATCTAATAGCACTGAAGGTTTTGAAACTACGAGAAGTGTCGCGCATTCCCTTAGAGGAAGTTTCTGATGACCACGCCGCTGACCTTGTGTAAAATCATGGAATGTATTTTCTATGCCACAAATGTTTTGATGTGTCAATGATATGAGGAGTTGGGTCTTGTTCCCTAGTGTTTGTGAAGTCCATGCTTACCTGAGAACCATTTTTATATCCATATTTACATGAATGTTAGTATTTTTTCTTGTAAGCAATGAATGATGACGTCTGTTTATGTGCCTCTTTGTTCAAAGGCGTGGTTGGGCATGTACGATAATCGTGAAGCATCAACACTGTTTTGGTATGTTTGAAACATTTGAGGTATGTAGAGAAAAGCTCCGTATCATTGTTACCAAATGTTATTCTAGAATAACTGACTACTTGTGCTCTGCTACTTCATATTGTTTGTTTCTGCGATTACTACCCAGTATGTACATGAGAACTCAATGATGTTTGACATTGCTACAAAGGATTAGGAACAATTGAGTTTGAAGCGGATTGAACATATGGAGGTTAAAAATGTATAGGTACGACATCAATGGGTATAATATACATGAAATAGACCAAGAATGTCAAATATTTTAGTAAGTATTTACTGCAGATGCCTAAACCACATGGCAATTCTAAATATCTTGCTCATTCACTTGGCAAGGCATGTCACACATATTTCAAACCGCTGTTCTTCAGAGTGAACCAAACTGTGGATGACGTTCGCACTGGAATTGACGTACCATTGTATTTTATGGAAATTTAATTTATCTATGGTGTCTTGCAGTGCTAAGGCGATTGAAGATCGTAATAATTTGACCACCGCAAGTGTTTTCTGGACGACCACGTGCATACCTGCATTTGATTGACTACATAACTTGAAGAATTTGTTCATACATTACAAATGAATACAATTGGTATTTAATGAGGTAATGTCTCCCCATATGTTTTCCTTACCCACCGGCGTATTACAAACATAAAAATGTGCTGGTTTTGAAGTTCCTGCGTTTGGAATGTGGTACCCAGAAACTACTGCTTCACATGAAATATTTGTGAACTTGAATTGATTCCCCAACATTGCCAGTGCACTACTGTATGACATCTACCATTGGTAATGACTTGTAATATTCTCACATTTGTATTATACAACAGTAAAAAATCTTTTCTAGTTTTTATATAGTGTAATTGAAAGTTCAGTTACAACTATGTACTGTAATATTGATGTCATGATGATTTATGCAGGATGCGGCAAAGATTATGTGCAGCGTATCACATCGAAAGAGGCATAGCTAACAAATTGGGACTACCTGAATATCCCTGTGCCTGTAATCGATGTAGAGGCGCTTCATTTAAAAAAGTGGAGACAATAGCACGCCACCACATTACACATGGACGAGATCCATACTTGGTGTACCCAGTGATGGTAATATTCGAATTCTATAACCACCCTAATTGCTATTGTTTTCATTGTAGTACAAACTGTGGATATGGACATGATTTTTGTCACAATTGTTACACTACTGATAGAGCAACACATAAAATTATTGGAACTGTAAGGCAATTTAGCAAAATTGTATAGCTTGTGTAATTTCAACCCTTACATAATATTGGGAAATTTTTGGTCATTAAGTTTACCCCAGTCTTTCAAACGACCCATACTAAATTCCAAACTGCTGACCTTCTAGGGATCTATACTTTATTAAAAAGAAATTTGTAACTTCATAAGTGAGAATCATGTTGAAAATGTAGTTATAACTCAATTTATCGGTGTGGAATTGGGACAACATGTATAAAAGAAGTTAATGAGATAACATTCATTTACAAGAAATTCTAAATTTCAACTAAAAAATTTGATGATAGTATCAGGGAATGGAACCGTAGGAATGGATACTAAATTAGAATATACAGGTTAAGTGATGCGTATTAGGAAGTTTGTATTCCTACATTTTAGTTTGTATTCCTGCATTTTAGTTCCATTTTAGTTCCATTGACCTTCTAGAGTAGGGTAGTTGGGTACCATGAGTACCGGACCCTGAAATACCCAAAATCGAACTACCATGTGTCAAGGGGGCATGGCACTGACACTGGGACCTTGGTAGCACTGCACTGCAGTGTTGGAAATTACGGCATCGAGGGAAGGGAGGTGCGGAAGCCAGTGAGACAGGCACTGCTCTCAGTGTCCTCCCTTTCTGTCTCCTGGCCGCTCCAATAATGGGGCACTGCCGATGGCACACATCAAAGGCAGTGCAGGTTGAAAGATCCAGCCGTGGGCAGCAAGTGCAATTCTGCGCCTGTAGTTATGAGTATTTGTTTCCATTTTAGTACATGTTTAGTATATGGACATAAATTTGTTCACAATTTTTTGCCACTTGACAGAGCTACAAATAAAAAAATATATCAAATGTAATGTAAGTTTGCATATTTGTTGAAAGCTTGTGAAAATTCTTGTAGGCACCGATCTAATTAAGATTCATTGACAATGTACAGACAGTTGATGGACGAAATGTCCGAGGTCCTGTGCAACGTCCACGTAGAGGACGAGAATGGTACCATCAGAGAGGACGTGACAACAACGAGGAAGGATTCACATGGCCAAGGAGGACCACCATAGACATCGAGAACATGGCTAAAGACGCTTTCATTCGAATCGACAACATTCACAATGACGCTGTCTTAGAGGGGGACCCAGCAGGAATGGACGTCAACATTGCTGAGGCAGAAGAACAAGTCCATGAAGAAAACTTGGAAACCTTGGTACATCCACACAGCCCGTATTCGAAGGTAGCTCACAAAATCAACTACAGTGCAGCATTGTTTTGTTCTCTCTCTGCAGTGTCTACTCTGTTCCGCATACCTTTCTCGATGCTCTACTGACATGGATAGCTGGAGATTTGCTGCCAACGTCCAATTGTTTTCCACGAACGTCTTACGAGGTGAAGACCATGTTGATGAAGTTGGGCCTCAAGCACCGGCAGGTACATTGTTGCCCAGACGGCCATGTACTGTATGAAGGGGACCGGGAGGAGTTACAACAATGTCCAACTTGTGATCAACCTCGGTACATTGATGGATCTAACAAAGTCCCTGTAAGAGTTGTGAGGTATTTCAACTTTATCAAACATATTTTGAGAATGTACAAATGCCCTGAGATTGCTGCTCACATGACTTGGCATGATTCTCACAAATCGCAGGGTCAACTGATGAAGTCTGTAGCCGACAATCTACAATGGAAGACTATTGACCGTCTTTATCCAGATTTTGCAGAAGTGCTGACAAATCTGCGTCTAGGGCTGGTCGGAAATGGCATCATTCCTTTCAAGAACAATGCCATAAAGCACTCCACGTTTGTTTTGTTGATCACAATCTATAATCTCCCTCCGTGGTTGCTTACAAAAAGAAAATTCATTTCATTGGCAGTTTTAATCCCAGGTCCAAAGTCCCCAACTGCAAAAAATATAGATGTGTTTTTAGAACCCTTGGTCCGAGACTTGCTTAAACTGTGGACAGGAATACTAGCGGTCAACATGTCTAAACCAGATGATGAAAGGGGATTCACGTTAAGAGCGATGTTCATATGGACTGTTAACGATTTCCCTGCGTTTGGGCTTCTTTCTGGGCAACAAGTACATGGTTACAAAGGATGCCCTTTGTGTGGTCCAAAGACATGTGCGGAGCATTCATTACTACTCAGCAAGATGATTTACCTAGGAGGGAGGCGCTATTTGGAGGAAGATCACTGATTTTGCAGGGCGCGAGCAGTCTTTAACAATCATCAAGAGTGGAGGGTAGCACCCAAAGCACCAACGGGGGAGGAAGTATTGCGTTGGGGCACTGAAAGATCACAATTCCTCAGTTTAATAATTCCAAACATTCACAGTTTAATAATTTTTATCAAGTTACGAATGGGAATGGTTGGAAGATTTTAACAATCTGCTTATTATGGTTGGGGAATACTTAGTAATAAGCATGGGTGTACAGTAAGTACAGTCACTTTATACGTGCACATTGCAGAATGGGTACTCAACCCCATAAGGTCAGAATTAAACTCTAATTTGAAAGATCCGCGAGAAATTGTTAGATGTACTAAGAAAAGTTGTAAATGTCAACCTCAATATCACATATGTACGATTGGATGTATCAAGTTTTGAATTATTTGTTTATAATTATGGCAACTTTTTTTTTTCAGGAGTTTTAAATAAAAATCCCGAATGAAATAAAATACGAATTGTAAAAATCGTAATAGAATTATAACGACTTGCCGTATGAGAGGTACACTTTTATTTGTTTGATTCTACTTATTATGGAAATCATGTTTTAGGTCTGTGTTTTTGAACTATTAATGAAACTGAACAATAACCAAACTTCTGTGAGATTTCTGAACATAATAGTAACCCGTTTTAATAATTTGAACCGTACAAATCATAGTAAACCTGCAGAAGAACCAGTACAAATGTATGTGGAAGAGTACTGTTGAATTTGCACAAGAATCGGAGAATTGGATTGTGTTTGTTTTACAAATATTAGACACAGTATGCTAAATAGGTAGATTAGTGATGGATGTTACTAATGTACATGCACATCTTGAAAGTTTTTACTGAGGTTTATTTGTATGTACCCTCTATATTGGTTATTTTGGGTATTTGTCAGTAGAATTGGAATCCATGTCTTTAGTTAAAAATTTTGGTCGAGAGTAAAAATCTATAATATTATCACATCTGTCTCAATTATCTAACATTTATAATACATATGAAATTAATGAAGTGATTGTCTTACAGGATCGTGACACATTCAGTGTGTATTAAAGAATTTCTAAATATATTAGAATGAATGATGAGAGACCAATTCACGGATGACTGAATATATGTAAGGTGTTATAAGATATCCTAGAATCGGAACGTTTTAAAACCTTAAAATATGGTACTTCTAAAGCAATGGGGTTTTATAGGGCCAATAACAGAATAACAGGGGAGAAAATGAGGTATCATTGGATAATAAAAAAGGGGTATTTTCTAGATATTCAAAGTCCGTCTTATCCAATCTATGGACAGAGAGAGGTGACAGTGTTCAACCTGTTCACTCCTCTATCATATATTAAATAATGTCGGAATTACCCTCACAATTTGTATGGGCACCCATAGTGGTCCAGATTCGGCATTACGGCCATTATTTTACACCCTAAACAGTAATTATAGTTGGAATGGTTCTACACCTCGTATGACTGTCGTATCAAAAGGGCATGTAAAATTAATGTATGCTTGGTCTAAAAAGCTATTAGGATCTGAATTTTACAACATATTACTATCATTCAATGTTAAATATACGTCCACATCCGTGATGTGCCACAAACTGAGTAAGGGTAAATACATAATAATTTAGAACCTCTGATATGAACGAAGTAATATAATTTTGTGTGGAGGGGAAATCCATAAACACAGCTGTAAGTAGGTGATTAACTAAGAAGGGCAACACATGTTAACTGATAACAGTGAGAAATGGACCACTGTAAAAGGAAACAAAGAACAAATAGAATACTCAGTGCTCCTTTGAAGAGGTGTACACAGAGACAGCGATTTTCGTCCATGAGTGTGAACAAATTTATTAATTTTACAAGAGACTGGTGAGGGAAGTTTTGTCTGTCGGTTGTCATGAACTCCTCATTGTATATTGATGCATATGTTTGTATGTAATAGGATCTACCTGTGCGTCACGTCCTTGACATCATGCACTGCGAGAAAAACATATCAGAGAACATTCTAAGGATGACATTTGGCGAAAAAGATTTGCCATCAGTTAGAGCAAACTTGCAGGCCCGAGGAATTCGACCACACCAACATCTACAACCAATTGGGCCCAACGGGGATAGGTTCCACATGCCTCATGCGTCGTACGTGTTGTCAGCAGAAGACAAGGCAAAATTTATGCGGGTGTTGAAGGCCTTGAGAACTCCCACTAACTGTGTGTCAGCATTGCACACTAAGATTGAGAAAGGAAATCTCACTAGTCTAAAATCTCATGACTTCCATGTTTTGTTACAACAGATTTTACCTTTGTGTTTTAGGAAGGTGTCCAATAAATCTTTGGCAGGTGCAGTAATACGCCTCAGCAGGGTATTTTGAAAGTTGTGTGCAAAAATAGTAAATGGTGAGGAGAAGGACC
Organism: Pohlia nutans; assembly: GCA_022496805.1. Classification (NCBI taxonomy): domain Eukaryota; kingdom Viridiplantae; phylum Streptophyta; class Bryopsida; order Bryales; family Mniaceae; genus Pohlia; species Pohlia nutans. Next base: position 795,775 of record CM040106.1, on the reverse strand, counting down.
AATTAATAGCGGATTGTGCAGAAACTATGTGCATGTTAGAGAAGGAGTTTCCTCCAGCGTTTTTTGACATAATGACACATTTGCCCAATCACTTAGTACAGCAATTGTTTCAATGCAGTCCCGTTCATACACGGTGGATGTACCCATATGAATGGTATTTCAAAACATTAAAAGGATATGTGCGTAACTTAGCTAAACCCGAAGGTAGCATTGCACAGGGATATCAAGTGGAAGAGGCATTGGGTTTTATCACAGAGTACATGTCGAACTACAACATTACATCTAGAAGAGTGTACGACAAGGAGGAACCAGCGATAGTGGATGAGATACTAGAAGGAAAAGGGAAGCCCAAACTCTTGTCTGAGGCATTGAGGAATGAGATGCACGACTTCGTTTTAGACAACGCTTCTCACATACAACTATACCGGGAGTAAGTACTCATTCCCTCATTTCAATTAATACAGTGCCCATGTTTAGTTTTTGGTGAATAGTGGTGTACAATATTAATAAATTTAGGAAGAACAAAGAAACGCAGTACAACGTATTTCATGTACCCTATAAGATAATGCGTCTGTGATGTCAATGAAAATTGGATTTCACTATTTAAAATAGATGAGCTACAACAAACGTAAGTGTAAATTGTTATTAATGAAGGGAGCACATGAGAGTCAGAAATATAGTATGTTAACCCTTGAACGACAATTCTTTTCCTATTACCACACCCCAAAATTTGTTTTAAATTTCATTATAAGCATGATTTTGTGTTTAATTTACTTTAGCTTTATTCTAAAGAAGTATAGATCTCTCTAAGGTGCTCGGTTTGAAATTTTAAAAACCCCATTTGGTGCAATGGTATAGAACTTATGAGCAAGATTCTCCCAAACTAAAACCAAACCCGTGGGGCTGGCATTGTCGTTTAAGGGTTAATGGAAGTGACGAAACGTGAGAGAAATGGTCTTCATGAACTTCAGTATCTCTATTTCAAAGATTAGAAACATAATCATGCTTAAAATGGAAATTGAAAGAGATTTTGTATGTGGTATAAGGATAGTTCATGTTGTTTAAGGGTTAAAAGTAAATAGACATAGCCCAAAATTCAAAGTAGCTAGCAGATATAAATAGAATATAGCACTTGGAAGATGCATGATGAATTGGCTTTTATTATTCTGTTATTTTGGAACAAGGCAAAGAAGGTAAAAGACAGGGGATCGGGTGAAGAATTCACTATTCATAGGGGACAAATGCAGATGATTTGATATCTTTACCAAAGTCATGTCAGAATACCCCAACCATGTATCACGAATAGATTGAAACCTTTGTAATTTTGACATAGAGTAACATACAACTGTCATCCAGGAATTGTAATTCAATCCTCTTACCAATAGAGGGACATCCCATCAGATGGAGATGTATGATCCATTTATAAAACAATATAGAAAACGGTGTGTACGTTCATAAACACTACATAGGTCTCACTGCCTTAGAATAGAGTTAGATATAGTAATTTACATAAACATGATGTTAGTTTTTAAAGTTCAGCAATTTTTTAACCCTCTATGTTTGTGAAGAGGGGGATATTTCATCATGTATTGGAATCAATGTATTTGGTAATTTTTTATGAAGAGATTAAAAATCTATATAATTTACAAAGTTTATATTTATCTAATACTAATGTACGTAGTTAGAGTATTGAGGAACAAAAATTCCAATACAGAAAGCAGTAGAGCATGTGTAAGTTCTTATTTCCGGCATGCTGTAATAAGCTAATTTAATTATAGCCAATCATTCATTGCACTACACTTTGTGAAGGCTGCAGTAAGAAGTAGTAAATCCTTTTAGTAGTACAGAGCTTTATTTTTTCCCTTGAATAATATTATTGGATGATGCTTTACATTGGGGAAGTTAAGGTTTTCGAAATTAACTAATGTTGCAGATTGAGTACTTCATTCATTACAAGTATTTAATATTTAATTTCTGTGGAAACTATGTAGGGCAAAGTGGGAATCAGAATGCCAATGACGTTACAAATTTGTACTGAAATATGCAAATATAATAATTACGCTGGAAATATGGCGGACCCATTGGCCTACGTCATGTGTATCACCAGCAAATTTGCTATTTTCTTAACCCCTAAACCTGGACGCATCCAGTTATTTGATGTTTGTTTGTCTAACCCAATTTTGATCTTGAAGATGACTTTTGTTCATAATACACCTAACGAAGAAAACAAAGTTTATTAGGTCTTCCTTGTACTACACTTTAAAAATCTTAAATATTCCAATTATTGAGTATTTAATTGCTTGTGGAAGCTTTGTAGCTCTAGGTTTGAATTACACTACATAGGATGTTCGCCTTTCAAATTTCACTATTTAAAGAAAAAAGTTCTACGGAAAACATATCATGTGTATCTCCATTGTAATTTGTATCCATTTGCCAAAACAATATCAATTTTTAAAAGCTTTTTTGTAATAAAAAATATTTTTTGAAGTATGTGACTTAAAATATTTGTTGAAAAGGCTGTATTAAATCATAGAAATTTGAAAATTTCAAGACCAATAGGAAACATTCAAATTCCATGCATGAAAATTATTACAAAAAACAGTTTGATGTTTTTGATAAATCTTGTGGGCTAAATTGTGTAGTATGACTTTTCTATGAAGGAGGGGTACGTTGAAGGGTTAAAGATTAGTGGTAAATAATATTAATATCTGAAGTCTTTAGCTCTGAATTAGAGAATACTACATTTTGAATCAAATAAATGACAATAGATTATGACTAATAGGGAACCTAGAGTTTCATGCACATTTCTTTACCCTAGAAAAAGGTGTGGCTAGGCTGTGATATGAGACCAGCACATGTCAAACGACATAGATGTATGTAACCTATACATGAGGACATTGTATTGATGGGAATTTCAGAATGCGTCCATGAGAGTGATGCATTTATAAGGACTGATTGTTTTACTGCTAGACAAAGAATAAAACACTCGTAACCTTAATCATCTTGTATATGTTGCAGACGATACGAAGCACTGTGGCAGGAGAGGAGAAATGAGCGAACCGAGTTTTGCAGAAGACACCCATGGAGAAACGGATGAGCAGCGGCCCCGTACCCAACAGGGATGGAAGATCTCCCAGCCTTTTCACATTGGCTAGAAGCAGACATCCGGTATGCACTGGAGCAAGGAATAGAAGAACCTGAAGATGTGCAAGACTCCTCCAAACCGCCAGCTCTAGAAGCACAATGATTTAGAAGCATGTACTCATGTGGATACCACTTCCGAGTGAAGAGTGCAGAAGAGAGCACAAACAATATATGTGACTCAGGAGTTGCAGCGGTTTTTTGTAGGCCATGCCGTGCAGGGTGGAGGGACTTAAATTTTGTGGAGGCCAACCTAGAATACATTGGCCAGACTCTTGAAATTACTAAACTACGGAAGACACTGTGTTGTGGTGCTTGTATGTGAGTGGATGAAGGCCAACTATAGAGGTAGGAATGCGACAGTTAAAAAGGACGAGTGGAGGTTCACTATGGCCAATTTCAACTCCATTGTACCCCACGGATATGAATCCTTTGCGTTTCCAATTCATTGTGAGCAGGTGTTTTTTTCGGACGATGAGGACAAACCAGGTTGGCGGGTAGTGCAAAGAACAGAAGTACGGGGCCGCAGAATTGATATATAGAAAAATGGAGCAAGAAGAGGAGGCAGAAATGTTCGCAATGGGGCGTGATGAGGAATACGAAGGCCTGCAACCTCCAACTATAATACTGGAGACTAATCCTTGCCCTCTACCAACGGGGAGGAACATACGAATGCTAGACATAGTAAACGTTGTGGCGGAGGAAAATGCCCAAGCATTTGTTGGCGATTATGGTGACTCATCAAAAGAGGATGAGTATAGAAATTCAGTCTTGGTACGTACTTTGATCTCACTGTCATTAATAATTTTGATTACGCCTAAATTTCTGCTAAGCTACTTGCACTACAAGAAATAGAGTTGCAAAACATTCCTATAGCACATTGTAGTCAGTCAACATCAGTACAGGGGACACTGAGGAGGCCTCAATATATGGTCTGCGGGAAAATGACTAAATATATTCGCATTTTTGTTGCCTTATCACAGCCCTGTAAAGGAAGTAAATGTGAATCCTAAAATGTAAAGATGTATGTATGAAGTCAATATCCAGCATTTTCGAAGTCACCACAATTAGTAACATTTTTTAAATTAGTAAATTGTATAGAAACTGTAGAGGCATGTTGGTCAATTTTTTACCATTGTTGCATATATGGAAGTACCGATGCTGTTGGATTAGTGGGTCACATGTGATCAGGCCTATCATATAGTGATGGTAACTCAAAATTGTGTGCTGTTGGTTTTGCAGTGACGGGTGTGAATTACCCTGGCATGTGTTGTTCCTTGTTATTGAGTAAATGGACATCACATCAGACTGGGATGGGTAAGAACATGCACAGGAAGAATATTAGTGCCAAAAATGTCAATCACATTCCGTTCAGTTCCAGCCTACCTGCAATTAGCCCATAAGGTTAGGAAACTCAATCACAGATTTAGTGAACATGGAGACGTGACATTAAGTTCCGTGGAATGCAACTATGATGGAGCACTCAATGTATTTTTCCAGCAAGGTTTATAATGTTGATGAAGTATTAGTTACAAATATCATATGTGAATAGATGCATTTTACTATTTCAGTTGTGGAGCACAGGGGAATTTTGGGTACTGGAAAGTGCATGTTAAAAAATCGAAGGAAAAAAACTGTAAATGCATAAGGGTGTAAATTCGGCTTTAGTATCTCAATAAAAAGGGGAAAAAAAATTACAAGGGACGGTTAAAATTATTTACAGCATCACAGAATTCAGTGGGTTTCAAAACTGCCTCTGGTAAATTTGGACTATGTTACTGGACATGTAAAAGTAATTGGGCATATTAAAAAATATTCTGTTGAAAGTGGGAAAGTTACCCACGAGACATGTGGATAAATTCTGATGTCCATCCTACATCAAAGATGGTTAGATGATTACCCAACGAGAACCAGGAACTCCACTGGACATGCCACATTAGCAAGTGCGGTCCAGCTGTTCACAAAAACGTACTCATAAAACACAGTGCCTAGAACAATAGAAAGTCAGAGGCTGTTTTGGCACATTGAACAGAACTTTCAAAAATTAGTTGATTCGGTCAATCCAGTGCACACGCTAACACAAATCTATTGATATTTAGTTGATTTGCACCTCATTTTCTACTAGTGAAAGTACTACATCTAAGTCAACCTACCACCTTACAACTAGTGAAGCTAGAAGATTCAAACCCAAGACCTCATAGATGATAGAGAAATCCCTAACCATTTCTTCTAACCATCTCCCCTACCTCTCACATGTGCACAAACCGTTGAAAAATTAGATAATATAGTATCAATTTAAAAAAATCAGCACTTACAATTGTTTTGTGTCTTTTCAAAATCTCATAACTTTTGCAAAACTAAACATTTTTTGATGTTCTTTTTTTTTCATGTGTAGATGTTGTAATGAAGAATCTACTTGAAAAAAATCTTAAAACAAATTCATCATTTTTTTGGTAGTAATTTTGAAGTGGACACGAGTGTTTAAAAGACACTATCAATTTTTCAATGTACATAACTTTTGCAAAACAAAACATTTTTAAGTTAGAAGAAAGTTTAAAAAAATGCATTTTCATAAACGTACAGCGAAAAAAATATTGTTTGGGCACTTCTTATGATCAATAAAAATTCTACAACTATTACATGTAAATCTACAACAATTACTTGAAATTTATATATGTATATATATATATATATATATATGTGTGTGTGTGTGTGTGTGTCTATATGTATATTGATACTAGATTCATTTTTTTCTAGAATATTCAATCTAGAATTCATAAAAAAGAACATTATGATCAATTATATAAATTTTTTTCCTCCAAAAATAAAATATTTATTTTTGTGAAAAATTAAAAAGTTTTTGGTATTCAATCTCTAAATTTTTTTTTTCAAGCATCTATACTTAGTTCTTTAAAATAGAACCAACTTACATTAAGAAATAATCATGCTAAAAATGGATTTGGAAAGAGATTTCAAATATAGGTTTAAAGTGAAAAATGATGTTGGCTGAACACCATTCACCATTTTGAAGATTAATACTTTTTCAAATTGCATTACAATTAAAACTTCAAAATAGAACTTCAAAACAAGTAAAATAATCTCGTATTATCATATATTATTATTATTCTCTTATAATATATATATATATATATATTATTACTATATGATCATTAGATTATTATATATAATGAACTTGTTGACTCTATTTTCATTGAATTAATCCGGAATTTTGATTTTGCAATCCCAAATCACAATAGTAGAACAAAAGTCCAAGTAAAATAATCCCAAAATCACCACAATAGTTCCAAGTCATACCAATTGCTTATGGGTTTCAAGTACTTAAAAATGGGTCAATTTTGGTGATAAAAATGGTTAGGTAGAGGGGATTTGGATATCTAGTTAAAATGAAAACAAAATGTATGTCAAAAATCGATCTTAAAGGACTACAATTGCCATAACTCTCATTGATTCTCGATAAGCAATTAGTATTCCAAAATGGGGTCAAAATTGAGAATAAATTAGGCAAGAGAATGGCAGTACAAACAATTATCTAGGAATGAACATTAAAAATTGCTAAATTGCCTCAAATTCTTTCCAATCTCACATGAATACTATGTATTCTAAAATGGGATTAGTTTTGGCAATGGAATTGAATAAGTGAAGGGAAATTGCATCCTCACTCTGGTGGCAGCACACATATTCACTTAAAAATAAGTCTAAAAATTTCTACAAGTGATTCAAAATCACCCAATTTTCTATGGCAACTATAGTTTTCCAAGTGGACTAAAATTGAGTAATTAATACCTCCAAGGGCCAAAATTCCGCACATGACCAAAAGTTACAGCGCACTGTTACTACTCAAGATGAGCTTCAAAACTTCCCGAAATTTGGTTTTTCATGATCTTAAGTCCAACTACAAAACAATCACACCAATGCCTACAAAATTATGGAATGCAAGGAAGATTAGAGGATTTTTGGGCACTGCTTCCGCTTCATGCCCAATGAATCTTAATTTCCAATGTATTCTCTTCTCCTTTTCAACCACAATTATACTAATTGAAAACAAGAATTTGAGGTAAAAATTGGGCAGTGCTTTTGCGTCGTGTCTTCCTCACTAATACTTTCAACTACCACACACAATCCTACAATTTGGAGGCAACTATCAAGCAATCCACAACAATCCCAACCAACGAGGTGAATCAAAGAGACAAGATTACTATCACATCACATGGAAAGGCAATTACAATTGCAATTAACAGTACTATGAGATGGATCGTGTTGAAATTGACTTGTAAAACACCCTTCACCTTAACTAATGGAAAATTTGGAATAGAGGGAGGTGATAAAACCTCCTTTTGTAATATCATGCTATCCCTCCGTAATGTCACAAAAAAGGTTTGTGGCAGTGGCCTTTATGGATTGGTTTCTGATGCGGCTAATCATCCTCGTTGTCTTGTCGCTCAATGTGGTTGTTGTTTCCTTGCCCACTGATGCACTCATCCTTGCCATCTTGGTATGCGTGGGCTCCTCACCCGTCCCAGTGCCACACAACGCTCCAACACCTCATCGTTGTTGTACGCCTTGATCCAGGTTGTTTTTTGCGCGCTCAGGTCTTCGACGTCCCTAAACCCTTGTAAGCCCTAATTTGCTTTGATCCGGTACCGACACCTAGCCGCAGCGCTCCTCGCGCCGTTTGTCACCTAAAAATCATCTCTCAATAACAGTGCCTTGCTCTTCACTTTCATAATGCCTCTACAGCGCCTTGCTCATTGCCCTTGCGTTGCTTCTACTCTCGTTGGCCCTCACCTGCGTCGCTTGTCCTCGATCTTGCTGCGTGATCTCGGTTCTTACTCTGTTATTCCGCACTCGCCTACCTAGCCACTTTGCTGTGTCCGTAGTTGCGCTACTCTATGATCAGATTGAGCGCTTCACACCAGTGCATCCATGCACGCCACGTCCATGTTGTTCTAATCATACCCTTGAACCACCAAATCCTTGCATCAACAAATTTCTATCCCCCACGCATGCTGATGACGTCTGCCTTGGAATCCCACATATGTTTAACTCACAAATTGGAGTTGACTACCTCCTTTGTACTACCTCACTTTTTTGCTCACAACTTTGATCTAAAAATCTCTGATTGTTGCTCCGGCAAGGTTTTGACGTCTTTCTTCATAGAACTCCTAACGGCAAAATAATTGTAATACCCTTGTCACGACTGGGATAGATTTAAATTTTCCACCCCAAGCTTCATTCATCCAAACATCTCTATCAAAAAGACTATCCATCCATCCTACTCTAACTTCTACTAAACTCCTATTTTGCTCCTAGTTAGTCGTGGGTAATTTTTACCTAAAAAAATAGAACTTGGACGATACTCATAAAGTGGTGTCCAATTTCCAAAAAGGTGTTCTAAAAAATACTCTTCTAAAATAATAGGCAAAATAGTACAAACACTCAAAAGCCCACAATTAAAAGGTCAAAAACTACTACTCAGCTAAATTTACCCAAAACGTTAGGAACAATGAAAAAGGATAGACAACACCACACAAAAAGTACTCTAAGAATATCAATAAGTCTAATTAGTTAAAATGCTGCAATTAGACAAAGAAATAGGAGAAAGAATTACCAAAGCTCATGGTAAAGGTTTACCGCGATTTGTGGACCTGTTCAACGGTTCACATGCTAATATAAAACTCCTAAATTACAATTCACATTAACATAAATACACCTCCATCAACACCAACACATACACACCAGCACTACTTCCACCAATACACATGAGAACAAGTGAGAATGAGGGGACTGAGAGATCAAAGCCTTCACCATCCTCCCTAAACCTTAGCCGCCGCTAATGGGTGTCATCCTCTTTTGTTTTGTTCCCATTTATCATAGCCCTAGCTCAATTCATGCACGCTTTAAATCCATGCTCATATTAGCATAGTTAGGGCTTTGTTCATCTAGGCCCTAGCCCATTCATGTGAGCCTACGGTCTCCCCAATATTGGCTCTGCTAGCCCAAATACTAGCCCTACTGCTAGCCTTCCACATGCTCTTACCATTGATTCCACCACTAGAGCTCTATTTAGCATTTTAATTAAGGAATTTTCTCCCATTAACACTTCGGCCCAGGGATAATCGACAGAAGGTGCCAAAACGGATGTATTCTCCTGCCTAAATAACTTTTATCTTCAAATTTGAGGCTCTTTTTAATTGGATCCCATGCCTGACAAATAAGCGGGATGTAGATGATCTATAAGAGATAGTACATAGTCAGTCTTATAAGGTTGGTAGAGATTGTCTTGTATTAGTAGAAAAGGAGGATGTTGAGCTCTTGACTAGATCTAACTTTAATGCATTGACGTGGGGGCGTCTACACCTACTATGCGTTGTTGACTAGCAATAGCAAGGACTAATCATCCTTTGATGAGGTTGTTTGGATTCATTAAATATTGGGGCTTTGTAGAAGTGGTGGCCTTATACAACCAATTGCCGATGTACGGGGAATTAGAACGAAGGAAATTCTTCATGTCCAACTTCTCTACGTTCTTTCCTATCTCTTGGAGTTTTTCAAAGCGCATTTTATTGGTGATCTTGTAGTAGCGCAATCTATACATTCGCACAGTCCAATAGCATTGGTTACAATTGCAAAACAACAACAGTTATGCAGCTAAATTTATGTTAAAATTGCATTATCTAAAGTTAAACTTTTGGATCCTTCATAGCCAAATCTTTAAAAGAATCTAGCTTCTAGAGTGAAAGCAGCAGCGGTGGTACAGTTATGGAAGTGGCTGATTCTTTGTGTTTTGGGATCTCTCAGATGTATAGCAACCTGGAGTTAAAGGCCCTGCAATATTTGTACTTCCAGAATCTACTAGTAATTAACGCCATCGACAGGCTAGATATCATGAATATCTCCACCAGTCTTTTTCAAATGACTCTTGGATGTCATGAACCTCTTATACATCTCATGAAGATCAACCTCTTATACATCTTATGAAGATCAGAGTACTTGTCAACCAAATTGTTTCTTGCTTGTTGCATGCCTCATTTTTCAGACGTCTCTATAATAAATCAGGCTTTGGACTGGTCAAGAGCTAATCATACGTAGTTGATGTGAAACACTTTTATTTCTTGCACTTCCTCCAAACATCATAGTAGATATTTTCATTGGTTTTGAGGAAATTGAGGAATGGCTTGATATTCATCAATTCCTCATAAATGGCCTTCTTCTCGTAAACCGCTTTACTCAATCTGGTCCGCAAAATTGGCTAAACGTTGAAGTTTGTTGCTTGTGTATCAACTCCTTGGAGTAATGGAGTATGGGAGCTCTCATTTTGGAGTTTTTCCAAGGAAATGTTTCACCTACACTTTTAAGTCTTCGTCCGTAAAATGGACAAGGTGTTTGAAGAATTCTTGATGAAGAAAGCACCCTTTGTGATTGAATCCTTTAGCAACATTGTATGCCTGCCTAGTATTGAGATTTATGAAGGCACCGCCGGAATGTTAGGTCAGAAAATATTCCTGCAATTCAAAGTGATCGTTCGCGTCGATCATTAATTTATCTCTTTTTTAGCATCAAAGGGCCCTTTTACAGTGTCTAGATTTCTCTTTCTTTGGATTGATAGCCTTATATCTTGATTAGACCTAGTAAATCTGCAAGTTTGAATTAATATAGGCTGCCATCTCTCATATACTCCACTCTATGTATGACTATAGTGTGTATATGATCGAGGACATTGAACTATTTTTCAAATATGGGAACTCAAATTATTCAACAATGATTGCAAAATTTTATAGACTGATTGCTCATCTATCTTTTCGTCAAGGATAATTGATGATAGATTACTTAATTGCGTTGTATTTTCTAGTTGTTGCATTAGTATCATAGTAGATGGGCTTCCCGCAATGCATCCAAATGTTATGCTAACTCATTATCTGGGGGAATTTACTTAGTGCAAATTTTGGGTATATATGAGGAAACAAAGGGAATATGATAAGGGCATCGAAATAATTGGAATATTTCCAAATTGGTTTTAAAACATCCTATATTATTTCTATAAATTTGTAATTTTTATTTGAAATGAATAAATGTTGGCTACACGTGGTTGAGATGGTTTGTAAAGTTATAGAATTTTGAGACATTGAGTAATTAGATAGGGTCCAATGTACATACTATGTATGTGTCCCACGTCCCCAACTTGACTCTCCACATCGCTGTTGTCTGTGAATATTTGTGAATTGGTAAATGTTTTGCAATGAAAATATTTTGAATATGTGCATTTGTTTATCCATTTTTTCAATTATATATTGATGGCACATCAATTACATGCTATATATGTTGTAAACTTCAGCCATTAACTCTAATAATAATTCCAAAATATCAAGCTATTGGAGATACATACCTTCAATCTCGTTGAATTGATATTAGTTACAGAAGCCTTACTACATCAATCAATGTTAGTCCAACAATCTTCAAGCCCAACACTTCGAAATCTTAAGCGCAACACTTCAAAACCCCAATGGAATTTTTAGGCATTGGTGTTGAGCAAAGTTTTACACACTAAAGAAAGACTATTACCACAGAAACAAGGAAAGACAAGACAATGATGGTGTGACGAACACACTTGCACTCGGGGAAGTCACTGTCAAGAATTTAGATAACTATGAGAGAACAAATATAGGGTGTCTTTTATTCATTTGAGATAAAAATTATAAATTTATAGAAGTAATATAAGGTGTTTTAAAATCAATTTGAAAATATTCCAAAAATGTTCCTAGAATATATGTGGAATATACCCTAAATATACTATAAATAGCATAATATTTCAATTATTTCATAGCCCCCCGTTAAATACCCTTTGTACGCTCATATGTAACCAAAATTTACACTAGGTGACTTCCATGAGCACTTGCAATAGAACAACAAACAAAAGGGAAATAGTTTGCATTCAATACTAACAGTACACGTAGAGAGAGAGAGGGAGGGAGAGAGAGCACAAGAGATAGAAAAGTAAACAAGAGAGCCCAAAACAAGAGCTCCAAACCCTAGTAAAATTAGTTCACTCTTGACATACATGCAAAAATAAAAGTAATTTCTTGAAAGATATTTAAAAAATTTCATCAATAAGATCAAGCATCAAATCACCAAAGTTCATATCATTAGTGTTGCAACACCTCATGAAATCTTGACATCCATAGTTCTTGATTTCATTGCCAAAAAGAGTATTAGGATGCAATCCCATCTTCATTTATTTAATCTCATTTGGAGGTACCAACATAACTAAGAAAGAAACAAACTTTTAATCAAGAATTACGCTAACAATAGGAAAAGAATCTAAACTCTAAAATCAAAAGTGAAAAAATCAACAAGATGCAATTTCCTCTCGTATCAATATTAGCCTAATCTTTAGAATTTTTTTTAAAATACAAAAATAAAGACGTGCAGTCAACTAAGAAGATGAGCAAACAATTAAAGGTTTAAATCAATAGCATGAGAACATTGAAGCATTGCAATTTGTTTGTTCTCATACCATATTCACAACCTCTCTCTCGCTTAAACTATGAAACTGAAAAAGCAATATGTCAGCAAAAATAACACAACTACTTCGCTCATGAAACTCTAGGTATATAGTGTCAACATACCATCCCTAAACACTCGCACATCAAACTTGATGAAGCCTTATCCATCCTCAAACTACTAGTTGTATTGTGTCAACGTCCACACCATTGTGCACTGGTTTCATACCATTGAACTACTTCAATTTTCTATTTTGACGATTGAAGAAGGTTGATCATGGAAATAATGAGTATTTGATTATGGATTTCAGTAATCCAAATGAATATTTAATAACGTCAAAGTATAGTAAAAATAAACTCACACATTAGTAAACTTCTTCACGTAACCTCATTTGCTTGAATGGAAATCCACACTTTGTAGGCTTCTAGAGAAATTTGGAGACAACATACTGCTCTCACTCCAAGAATCAGATGATGAAGATGGTTGTGGCTGATACGCAACTCTATCCTTGCCATGATTGCCATTGTTCACGCTATATTTAGAAAACGATGTCTTACCCCTTTTAAATTGTCCTCCACCCAGGCAACCAGACCCTTGCCTCTACTGCGCATTCTACTCTCCCTCTCGCAAATTCCTTGAGCAACATTTATAAATGCGTGACCTTGACCATTTTGCATCTATCAGGCGCTACCGCCCCTTCCACAACTTTGGTAACGACTCGCGGGCCCAAAAATCTCTTCTTGAAAATATTCAACACCTTTTTCTACAAGTGCTTGTCGCTGTTCTGATATGATCTCCTCTGGATGTAGGCCAACAGGGTCATAATCACTTCCCATGTCAAACATCTGATGCTCTTCTCTGTTGACGTGAATATCGGGTGCAATCTTTTTGGACCGCACCAACTAGCGCAAATCACTCTCCAACTTGGTTTTTTTTATTGCGTTCACGTAAAAATTTTGATTGCTTTGAGTTGGAAATGTAAATGACTCTTTCGACAAATGAATTCTAGTATTAAAAGCACCAAGACTGAACCCTCATTCATCTTTGATTATAGTGGCGTTGTCACTTGCATAGTTTGCTTTAATCCAATTGCAAACAAAAATAACTCTGCAATGCTTTCAGTATCTGAATTCTAAGATCTCTTCCAATTGTCCAACATATTCCACTTCTGCTTCTATTGGATTTGCATCGCCAACAAGCGACCTCCAAAGCCTTCAAAACATTGCGGCTACTCCACAGTCACTTCTCTTTAGATGCTCCTTTGTGATCCTCACACAAAAATGGTTTCTGTATGCGTACATAGCCCTATATGACCTAGCAACCGGATGAGGCATTCGAGATGTGTCTGACATTTTCTTTCACTCTTATGCCTTTTGCCAACTCAAGTTGCATCTCCTGCTGCACCTACAAATCGAATATAGGCATACTCCTCAGATGTACTGGTAGGATTGGTCTTCTTCCATATCTCCGTAGAATACAATTATCCCTTATATAGTGCTCTTGCGCCGTCGTTTGTTCTATAATTGCTGCTTCTTAAGGACTACAATGATTTTTCAGCAATATGTACAAGAATCAGCATAATTTAGTCATTTAGGAAAATAGATTATCATATTAACAACAATATAGCTATATGCAGTTAGAGTTTTTCATGGTTCAAAACTTAGACTACATTTTTAAACCAATATCTACTAATCAAAATTGGTTTATTGCTATGACACATATACAGTGGGGTACTTGCAGCAATATCCCATGAAATATTCCTTTGAACATTATACTAGTACATATATACAATAGCATCCATATCAAGCACACAAAACTCTATAATAAAGCTCAAATCTAGTCAACATACATAAGTTACCTGATTTTAAGAGTGTTCTCATTAAACATTATTCAATTTGTAAATTTATCACAAAAAGGTACAATTTAACTATTCATTCCTAAAAATACATTTTTGTTCTAAATTAAACTTTATAAACTCTCAAAATAGAAATATTAAGCAATCAGATGGTATGGACCCTGAGCATAATGGTGGAGACCTTTAGTGAGTTTGAGTCATAGTTTGTGCAAAGAGGAAGCTTAACATGAGACAAATTTTTCAAATGAATCAAGAAGCTTAATACGAGACAGAGGGAGTAGGAGAGAACATCAGAAGGTGAATATTTGATCCAGAGGGCACAAAAACTAAAGACATCTAGACACCACAAGCGACCCAAAATCCCAACAGAATCCTAATAATATCTATTGTTACAATAGGGTAGTCGGAATGGGCTGAAATTGCTCATTGTCAAAAATAATGAGGTAGATTTAATGATGTGCATTAGGTGTGAAGTAGTATGGGCTGATCCTAGTCTTCTAGGATTAAAGAGGTCGGTTGATATCCCATATGGGTTGCCAAAGGGCACCTCAAGTGTACACTACATAAGCGCGACAGCCCATGAGGAAAGACATCTCTTCTCATGCATTTATATATGTTTGTCTGTGCATAAGGCGATCTCCTCTCACCTTCAACATCTTATGGGCCCACTCATGTGTGCTGCTTGAACGGAATAGTAGATTGATCATTGTGTGGAGGTCGTGCTTTGAAGGCGCTGATTTTGGAGTTTTGGAAGGCTGATTTCGACCTTTAGAGGTATTGCATCGTTGACATTTTGTTTGAAGGTGTTGAAGGGCTGATTTGGAGCTTTGAAGGACTCATTTGGTGATTTGGAGCATTTAGAGCTATTTGGAGTTTTAGTTGGAGTTTTTGAACCTTCACAAGGGCTCATTTTATATTGTAGAAACACTTTTCATGGTTTATGGCTCTAGAGATGAGTCTACAATCAGATTTGAGTATTGCAATAGTTGCACAAAGGCTTTGAATGTGTTTCATGCCCTTGGAGTGCTCAAATTCAGAATTGGAGTTAGTGAATGTATAAGAGGATTGATTTAATGAAATTTATTGCAATTAAGTTTTGAAAGGGCTAATTTGACTCAATTTCCATTGATTTAGAGTCACTGGAAGGCATAAAGGTGTTAATTTGGGTGCATTACATGTTCAGAGGCACTAAAGTATTAATTTTGGGTGGATCAAAGCAAAAGAGAGCTCAATTCATATAGTAAAGGTGTTGTGGTAACATCTTGGGCATTTGCATTAGGAACCATCGCAATTGAGTGTTGTGAAGTTGATGTGGAGCACAAAGGTGCTAATTTAGTCTTTGCAATTGCTTTGGAGGCATTGGAAGCATATACGTACTTATGTCAAGGATAAGGCTTCATTTGAGGGTGAGGGTTCCAAAGTTGTGGACTAGTTCGATGGAGTCAATTCCCACTTGTGGAAATTCAAGATGGAGATGTTGATGGTTGAAAAGGAGTTGTGGGAGATTTTTGAGGGTAGTGGAGAATCCTCTCCTTCTTCAAAGCCTAGGATGCGAATTGCATACATTTGGTGAGAGAAGAAGGCATTTGCAATTTTTGCTCTAAATCTCTCGGATTCACAACTCTCTCACATTCATTTGTGCAAGACTCTTGCAAAAACATGAACTAAGCTTTGCAACATCCATGAAGCAAAGAGCTTGGCCAATGAATTGTTCTTGATGTTCAAGTTTTCCACCATCAAGATGGAAGAAAACGACAACATGTTGGCGCACATCAACAAAAGTGAAGGCTCTTGCGGATCAACTCAATTACACGGACGTGACTAACAACGACAGAGATATTTTCATGATGCTCCTTGAGAGTTTACCGCCATTGTACGAGTATCTCATTGTTGCTATGGAGAGTAGACCCATTCATGAGCTCACTTACTATGGGGTTTGAGAAGAAAATAGTTGAGCATATAGTAGAGATTTTAACCTTGAATCGCGTGGTTCAAGAGCAACAATGATCCACTTGCCCATGAGTGTCGTGAATGCACTCTCAGGGTTGATGATTGTGAGGCCTCCAAATTTTATTGGGAGACAACAATCAAACCACCTTACCCTTGTTCAACTACAAATGCTAGAGCCGGACCATAAGTAGTCTCTCATTTTTCCCCAAATCATCCAAACTACCTTTGTAGAGCTTATCCATTCGGATAAGAAGTAGTACGTAGTGGAGAGCAAAACTGAGTTGATAGTGGTTGCTCTAACAGAAACAGAGAGCTGTTGGGGTGTCCAAAAGGCTATTTTTTTGTCAATCCGTGTTATTTGGAAAGCATCTACATCTCATATATCTAAGTTGATACCAAATGGAGTACCTAATAATTGGGATAATTTTTTTTCTTTGTGCCCACTTGCATTGTAAAGTCATTAGACATGGAAGAACAACAAAGAGTCAATACTAGTAGGCCACCGATTTCTTCCAATTGATGATTAATCCAAAGACCATTTGAAAGCAATGCAAGATGGCGATGAGGGTGTAAACATCCTCCTCCCCACAAAGAACAAAGAATATAGAATCATTTGCATATTGCAAGATGAGTTTCTCCGTCTCATCATCTGGAAGCCGAATGCCACAAGCTGTATGGCAGCCATTGGCGCGTGTTATGGTGGAATGAAGGACTTGGCCAACAATTACAAAAAAATAGGTAGCCAAATGGCAGCCCTATCGGATTCCTTTCAAGATGGAGAAGCTCTCTGCTAGTTTTCCATTGAGAGAAATATTTACAGCGGCATTATGAAAAAGTAATTTCACCATGCTTACATATTCTTGTGGTATTCCAAGTTTTGCATTGCTGCAAATAGGAAATCCCAAGATACAAGATTATAAGCCTTTGGAAAGTCCAATTTGAGGTAGACTAAGTCTTGGTCAATCTTCTATGCCTACTCAATTGTTTCATGCTGTAAGAAACATTGTCAAGGATGCAGCGACGAGGTAAGAAAGCTGATTGTTTAGGTTTGATGACCTCTAATAAGATCAACTGGAGGCAAAGCTATAATGCTTTGGCTACTATTTTATAGGTGGTGTTCAACAGGGTAATTGGCCTCTAGTTTTTAAGTTGAGCCCGGTTGCCATCCTTGTGAAGGAGCGCAATGATTCCCTGGTGAACCCGAGTCGGAATTGACCGTGCTAAATTGCCATTGTCTCCATCCACGAGAAGTTCTTGAAAATCATGTTCTAATATATCTGGAAAAATTCGATGGCGATGTAGTCGAGACTGGGGCTTTTGTTTTTTACCATATGTTTACATGTACGGTGCAATTCAAGCTCTCAAGTGGTGCAATTCAAGCCAGCTCTTGCTGCATGTCCGATGTGAAACGTGGCTTAGATTCAACAATCCTCTCTGCTTGATATGTGACAACCTCTAATGTGATAATCTTTGTTGTCAATTGCTTGGAGTAGAATTGAACACATAATTGTTCTACTTCGCCTTTTTTTGTGACCACCAATCCCAATTCGTCTTCAAGTTTTGAGATGACTGAGATAAGTGGGCGCTTTTTCACTGCATTAAATAATTCTTTTGTCATAGTATCTCCGAAGCATTTCCATCTCACTCTTGCGCAGATTTGCCGGCCGGGCACCTTCCTCATTTCAACCTAGACCTGAAAAAGGCGATGAATACGTTTCACCATCTTGTCTTATGGGGATTCTTGGAGCTGGAATGTGGCTGCAGCACGCTCTCGACGTTCTCGTGCTTCTTCCTTTTTAAAATCCCCTGCATTATCGAAGCATAATTTCTTGTAGAAACAAATGACATAGCAAAGTTTGGCAAAAAAAAGGGGCCTCAGGTGCTTGGGCATTCAAAATACGAATAATTTCAATTTTGACTTCACTGAGGTTTTGCGTCTACATTTTCCACTTAAATGTATGCACGGGCAGTCGTTCGAGCTGCAGAGAAAAAGCAACCGGGAGGTGGTCTGATTAAGAGCCGCTTCCAAAGATCCAATAAGCTAGCACTATTCTTTCCACGTTCCTTGGTACTTCATCAAAGACGTAGACTCGATCCAATCGACCAAGGTGTCACATGCTATCCTCTTGCATGTTGTCTCAACTGCATTGAAGGCTCCTAAACGCGCGAGGCGGATCCGAAACTTGGAAGCACTCATTAATGCTAGTGAACATGAGACATTCTCAATGAGTAATTATTCTCCCACGGGTGTTTGATTTGTCTATTCTAGCTTCTACTATATTAAAATCTCCTATAAATGACCATGGACATTGTTGGGGGAGCTCACACAATAATGCCTCCCATAGCACATACCGTTCAATAGCGTAGTTTGGCTCGTAGATGTTGACGAATCCAATATTGCCACCCAGAATGCCCGTCAAAATAAACAAGTGGGCTCGGTTGACTGAAATGGCGCCTAATTGCTTCACCATCGACGCCCATTTAAAAGCCAACAGCTTGGCAATCCCGCCTTTACTTGCGCTATGTCCGTCAGGCGTTGTAGCCAACGGAAGCTGCACATGTCTTTGATTTTGCATGACGCGACAATGATTTTCCAAGGTAGGCCGCGCCTTCATTCTTCAATTTATGTTCTTGTAAAAACAAGATGTCTATAGAATGATACCTACTTCTAGTATAGTACCTAAGCTGCTGGACGGAATCCGGAGAATTTAACTCCAAAACATTATATAAAGAATGTTTACCTTTATAAGGCAAATTGGGTCCGGGATTGCGAAGCAGCTCCCACGCTTTTGATCGGGTTCTTGATCTCCCACATATCAAACCCGGATACTAGGCTCTTCAATTAAAACATTTTTAGTCTTGCAGGTGGTGTGGGAGAAGATGCGCTGTTACATTTGGAGCAGAAGCTTTTGTGGTCCGTAATGAGTTGTCCTTCTTGGCCAATTTGCACCCCATTTGACCTAGCGACACATTTGCATCTATCTCAGTGTGAATGAAGTGTGCAATAATTCCACTCCACTAGATGAATTGTATAAGTGTTTGCGCCTGTGAATATGGCTGGGCCGAGGACAAAGGACTGCTGGAAAGGGATCAAGTTTGATCCTAGAAGAGCTTTTGATCATCCTCAGATGGTGGGTGATCTCCAAATAAGCGAGGTCAGCTTACAATTAATTTGCTTGTATCTCGTCACAATCTTGGTCAAGGTCTATGAAGTATCGAGTGCCTCATTTAACAAGTCAAATTGCTTTCCAAACTTGGCTCGATGTTGTATTCTTTCAAGTTACCATCAAATTTCATCTTGATCCTTGTAAATTTCTCTGCTAATATGATGGAGAGCTGTGTGTTATGGTGACTGGATATCTAAAGGAGGAGATTGTATTTTTGGGAGCGCCTAGAATAGTCAGGGTAAGTGTCAGTAATGTGGGGTTGTCAGATGCAAGAGGGGCCTAAGTCGAATCAACTCCTGCCTCAAGCATTTCTTTGTTGGGATGACAAACGGGAGCAAATTTGTAATGTGCAAGGGATTGTCTTCTTCACGGAGTTGAGGAGCATTGGGCAGTATAGCTTCCATGTGCAAGCCAAGGGTCTTAAGAAGTGAAGATTTCATGTGTGAATCAAGGGCCTTGGAGAGTGAAGCTTCTGTGCATTTTCCCACCTCTATGTCTGTCAAATCTTGACTAGTATTACCCATGTTCGACTGTGGCCTCAAAGCTTGCATCAGTAATATGTCTCCTGATTGGGGACTACTTGAGTCCCGCCGGGTTGGAAATGAATGTCTCCTTTGTACCGGGATGAATCCTTCATGATCTCCAACTAGTTGAGATGCTGTGCATTGCGTTCCCCTTCGTCTTTGTTTTTGTCAGGAAAGGTCCAATGTGTCTTGCCAAATTTGAGATTCTGGACCTAGATGTGGTGTATCTATGAATGGCTTATAAATTTGTCACCACAAGGTGGAGCTTGGAGTCTGGGACGTGGCAAACGTTCCAAGCACTTAGATTCTCTGTGAGACGAGCTCTTGCAGCATTGGCAGTTAATCCTAAAGTTCTCGTAGTCTATGGGAATGTCCACGTAAGAATCCTCAGAGCGTTCAACTCTCAAATTGGACACCCTGCTCTGCTTAATTCCATACCAATATAGAGATGGTGGTCTCTATTTGGGTTCCTAGAAGGTTTATAGACTAGGATTTGACCAGCCTTGCAACCATAACAGACGGAGAGGATAACAATTAGAGAATAACATGGCGTAGAGAATGCCAAACTACTACAACAAAATGGGTATTTTGTGATTGGCGATTATGAGTGCACGCAGTCACAAAATTGGCAAATGTGACTGCCAGTCATATTTTAGAATGTGACGCGCGCGGTGATAGGGCGTGCTCATTAACAACGAGTTGCTTTGGACACCTAGTCATATGAATAAATACAACTGAAAACGCATACTTGGCCTTCATGTACGTGTCACGTCAGCATTTACGCCGCCAACTTAATCGGCCACCTTGAACTTGACTTTTTGTGGTCAAACCAGGTTGCTGAGGAAACAATCCGACGTGGCATGTGACTATGTGGAGTCATATTTTTTGCTGACGTGGAATATGACTAGGTAGAATTATCTTTTTGCTGACGTGGCACCTCAATTGTATTGTTACTACCAGTCATATTTTGGAATGACGTGTAATGTAACTCTGTGGAGTCATATTTTGGCTCATAATGTCACCCATGTGGAATGTGACTGGTAGTGATGTTTTTGAGTGACGTAGAATATGACTATGTCGAGTCGTATTTGGGTGAACGCTGTGACTGCTGGCAATCGTGTTTTCCAAACCTCTTGTCATGTTTCAATCTGAGTGCAAAGGATAGATGACTGGTTCTAGTCACAATATCGGAGGAAGTGAGAACATTCGAGGTAGTGACAATGTTGTTGATATGTATGTGGTCGTATGACTTCATAGAGTGATGTTCTAGGTTACTGAGAGTCACATTAGTGGAATTTTTGTGAGAAATTTATGACTACATTTAGTTAGAATCCTATTACAGTTAGTTGTGATCTGCGGTCATGTTTCCCGGATCATCACAGACAAATATGGACATCGCCTTGGAGTCATATGTCATCAAGTGCATCAGCTAAGACAGACTACAGACTGGGTTTCTATATTCATCTACACAATAGGCATTAAAAATACAGTGCCTGCAATGGAAGACACATACGTGGGTTAAGAGAAATGAAAAAAGGTTCACTTGTATTTAGTAGTGAAACTCTCAAAACAAAACTAAAGACCGTTTTGTCTTAGACAGGGTTACTATCTAGCATAAGCGGTCTTAGTGCTTCCCCCAAGCGCTGCATTGGCGGGTCATCCATCTCGTTAGGCTCCTACAAGTAGAGCTGTTATGATCCTGGTTCAACCAAAGCAATGATGATTGAGGCATTGCCCTCCTCAATCATCCGGCCGTGCATCGTGCCTCCTCCAAGGCTCACGATTGTGCCATGAGCTACAACTTTGTTCAAGGGCTTTAGCCACTCGTCAAAATCCATAATCTTCACCTTCGAGTGGGGAGCCAACGCTGCAGGTGCAGCCTCCACCATCGGATGCATTGCTTCAGGTTCCTACGGCAACGGTTGTAACGTCCATCATGTTAGAAATAACTAATATTACTACAAGTAACTGTTAGAAAAAGCAACAACCATATAAAGGAGGAAGGAAAAGAAAGGGAGAGAGAGTTCCACTTCTTCATGATATGGAGAATTAACCAGACATGGACCTATCGGATTCCGTGGTATCGCAGCCAGACGGATGTCTTTGTCTAAATACGGAGTGCAATATTTGATGTCCGATGGGTTGGGGGCTAAGGTTGCAAATGGCTCTATAGTCGGCTCAAATATTCGACGTTAGGTTCTACCGGGTTCTATCGTAGACAAGTGAGGACAATCAAAGAGGGGGACTCATTCTTTGCGGTTGCATCGCAATCGAGCTGAAGGCATTGAGCCTCAGCAGCTGATGACACGGGTATCGCACTAAAGTGATCATAGAGATCTCTTTTGCTACCGCTAGTTTTCTTTCCCTACAAAAAACTACACTTTACCCCTATCCCGCTTGCCAAAAACTTGGCTACTACCGCGAGTAGACTATGCTCGGACGACACTTCTATGTGAGCGTAGAGCGGAGAGCAGAGAGCGGAGAGCGCAAATTTGGAGAGCGTTGAGCAAGGAGCAATTAAAAATAGTAATATTTTTACTATTTTTATAACTTATTTTTGAAAGATTCAAATATTCTAAAGAATATTCGAGGTTCTTGCAAGTAACAATATATTTTTCTGACCCATTATCGTGGAAATGAGGGCCACGAAAAACAATCACTTTTTATTGGTACACTTTATATTTTTTTAAATTATTTAAAATAAACACAAAGAAAGATAATTGAGAAGTAGAGGTTCTATATAAAACCAAAGCAAATGAAGAGGTCAAGAAAGGTTTCAATGAGTGAACAAGATTGATGCCATTGAAGACTAAGTAAACATAACGACAATGCACAAGGAACAAAACACGTACTTGTGGCATTCTTATCTCATCAATTTTGTCTTTGTTCTAGGTACTTGTTGTTTTGATTCCTACAACTTGGACTATAGCAATAATAAATTGTGATGGACAAAGTTGTCGAGACTCAATATATAATTAAGGAGGTCTCTAAACTCAAACACAACGCCTGGTAGGGCACTCATATATGTATTTAATAACCCATCTGCGACAAAAGGGTATTTATCATGGAGCTATTTATTTGATAAATTGGAATTCTCCACACCCTATCAGTACAAATAAATCTAAATTTTGTCATTTTAGGTGACCCTATTTGTATTTATAAAGTCGCAAGTGAATTGGTTTCTAGTACCCTATGTTCCTTATAATTTTTATATTTGACCCCATGAATGACGAATCCTCGGGTGGGTCACTTACTGCATTTTACAAACAACGTGCGGCAAAAAATAGCATGGGTTTTATTCATCATAGGTAAAATTTATAAGAATTTATAAAAAAATTACAAATAAAATAGAATGCAATGAAAGAGTATAGGGCATTATAAGCAATTTAGGTACACCACAATTATAGTCCATTATGATTTTAGTAAATGTAATTTAGGGTATTGCAAATGGTATCCAAGGTATTAGACTGAGTATAGTCTGTTTTGAGGGGGAATAGCTAGAGCTAAGTTGGTATGAAAGGGCGGTTAAATAAAAAACAAAGAACAAACGCGATACTCGCGTGATGGCCGGGGGCCTGTGTATGGCCAAGGACCGGGTCTCTAGCACCCGGGTATCAATTCTACCTACTCCTTGTCACGCTCAAGCAAACCCTCGTTTTCCTTCGTTCTGGTTCGGGCGCTCGTGCTGTCGTTGGAGCGCTCATGCTGTCGTTGGAGCGCTCGTGGATGTTGGAGCGCTGGATCGAGGGTGGTTTAGGGTTGCTGCTGCTCCTGATTTGTGATCGCTCCGGGGTTGTCGAGTGGTGCTCTGGTAATCTGTTCTTCCTGCGATCTGGTCCGGACGCTCGTGCATGTTGGAGCGCTGGATCGAGGGTGGTGAACTTCGCTGCTGCTCCTGACTTGTGATCGCTCCAAGGTTGTCGAGTGGTGCTCTGGTAAGCCGTCTTCCTCGCTTTGCTGGTGTGATCTGCTGCTGTAAGTTTGTTTGGGCAGGTAGCTTGAAAGAGGCGATAGTTGTGTCAGGTAGTTAGAATCCTCGTTCCTCCATTGACTCATGAGGTTGTTGTTTCATTTTGTTTTTTTTTTCTAGATTCATTTTCTGTGTTTGCGCAATGCGGCACAATCAAGCGACTTATTTTCAGAGAGGAATACTGGTGTTTGTTTAAATTAGTGTGAAGTGCAGAGTAACGAATTCTTTCATACTGGAAAAACTCGGGAGATGATCCTTTGTTTCACGTGATCTGTCTCTAACGGTGGTTGATCAAATTTCATGGGGAGCTTGCCTTTGTCGTCCTAGACGGCTTGCTAATCGAATGAGACTCTCTGCAGCACAATTAAATTACCAGTTTCTTGTTCAAACTAAAAGTTGCAGACCTGTATCATTTTTCCCGTCATTTTTAGGCTCCCGTTTAGGGTTTAGGGTTTGAAATTGCTCCGGAACTCATGCTGTTTTGGTTTTCACTGTTTTGGTTTTCACATTTATAACTCTGAAGTTTTACGTAAGTCACTTTTGGTCCTCACATGAGATTGAAACATGCAGGTTAAAGAAAACGAGGAGTTGAAATCTGCTTTGCAGGCGGCTGAAAGAGAGCTATAGGCTCATGTAAGTAGTCAAACTTGCTTGCTCAATTTTAAATACAATGATGTTGTGTCGAAGTCTTGTGCTAATAGTGTGCTCAGATTTTAGACCTAAATCGGTCTACTACAGAGGGCCGCTTCACACCATGGCCGTTCAAGTTGAGAGGCCGTGGGATTGAGAATCCAAACTTTGTTGAGAGTCCAAAGAAATCTACTGCAAATAGGCAATAAAATATAGTTTCATTTTTTATGAAAAGAGATTGTGAAAGGTCGAGAGGTCGAAACCATGGTTTCTTGCAATTTGATTGGTGGAAATCGACGGCCTCTCGACCTTTGGCCATAGTGTGAAGCAGCCCTGAGACTTCCGTAATGCCAATTGTTATTTGTACTGTTTTCTTTCTTTGAAGGGGTCTTCAGCATTGGATCAACTAATTCAGTCACTCTAAACTATGATTTTCTTATTGTAAGCACATTTAATCCTAACATTTTCACGGACCTTTGGAAGTCTTTCAAATATTGCTGGGTGAGCTCCACACGATTCTCTTGCTCCGGTTGACATAATCTGCATTAGACCCTTTTAGAAAGGCGTGCACAAGATTGAAACGTGTCTTTTGGTGAGGGTTCTTGATTGGTATCGTGGCAAGCTCTTTAATTCTTCAGTGTACGAAAAGATCACGAATACAAAGTCCACTGGCCAGTCGTCCTGTCCCATGCATCAAGGGCATTCATGTTACGTACTCCGATGTTAATTTACAAACTAAAGCCAACTTGCTGGATCAGTAATTCTCGATCTTTTCAACAGGAATCAAAGTTAACCAATTGCAGTTGCTAGCTGGTCGAGTTAATTATTAATACTTTCCGCTAGCTTTTCTTTGTAGAGAAAAACGTGCTTTGTCTTTAGAATTTCTTGCTTTCATTCCTGGAATTCTGACTTGTTTCGGTTTTCTTGTGGAGATAGAGTTTGTTTCTACCAGGACATGGCGACTCAAGTTAAGATCTGGACAATGGAGTCGGATTTTGGAATCCCAAGGTTTTATAGCAAGGTCAAGGTAATGGAAGATGAAATCTATGCTTCACTTAGGGTTCGTCTGGAAGAGAAATCAGCACTGGACTGGCCGTTTGAGTTCTGGGACAACGAAGAGCGCTGCAGG
Organism: Pohlia nutans; assembly: GCA_022496805.1. Taxonomy (NCBI): domain Eukaryota; kingdom Viridiplantae; phylum Streptophyta; class Bryopsida; order Bryales; family Mniaceae; genus Pohlia; species Pohlia nutans. The sequence continues at coordinate 769,890 of CM040106.1, read as the reverse complement.
ATACGACAGAAGATGGAATCGTTGAACGATGTCATATCGGATGTTTATGTTCTGCCGTTGCGGTCAGAGGGAGAATGCGAAGCCTCAAAACGCCATCGATTAGACCACGCTGTTGAGCCAAGTCCCGGAGATGACCAAAGTCCTCATCATGTCCGCGCTCCACTTGAAGCTGCCGATGGACCTTTTTTGCAAAGTGACGAAGGCGGTTCTATACAAGTGGTTGATCCCATTTGCTAATCCCATGGCTTCCGGAACAGCGACTGTCACTGATTCATTGGAGCACCAACTGTATTCTACACATATATCTAAAGAGATTTGGGAGCGCTACCTTGAACAATGCAAGAAAATGAAGAGGGATTTGAAGTGCGCGTCACTGGATGACAATCGGTGGAATTGTGAAAATATTTTGTCTTGAATGTCGCATGGAGATTGGAGGGGACAGTGGAAAACACGAGAAAAGCAACATTCAAAATTTGTTTAACAATTTCAGATGGAAGCACTTGCAGAGCACCAACCACGTGAAGAACTGGTGTGGGCACCATGATGTGGAATATGCTGATCATCCACAATCTGTGGCTCCGAAGGGGAGGGCTGTACAATTGACTCCGGAAGTGCACGAGAATTTGATACAAGAAGGGTTGAAGATCATGGAAGAGGTGAACCAGACTTTGGGAGATTCACAAAAACCATTCACCCTTTTCCAGACATTCAAGAATGGCCCCTCTAAAAGTTTTTGGATGAAGGTCCAATGTTTCTACTGTAGGGACTTTTTGAGCGTTTGTCCACCTAAGAAGAACTTGGAAGCAAATCTACAGCATCACCTTGCCTCATCCAAGCATTTACAAGCAGTTGAACAGGCAAAGAACCTCGGAAAACGACCACATGCATTGCTTAGTGGACGACGTGGACGACCGGCTCTATCGTCGGGAGTGAGCGTCCATTCAAACCAACCCGACTTGGGAAGATTTTGGAGGGGTGAATCTTCTGTTGCTCAGAATACTGCCGCTCCCAAGAGTGCTGCTGCTGAAAACGATCCTGAGAGCGCTGCTGCAATTAGCACCCAACAAGGTGAGTGTTCTACTGTTGACAGTAATGCATTGCATGGTTTGTTGTGTTGGGGTTTTAGAGGGCCACAATGCACTTACGGAGGAGTCTTGTATTATGTTCGTGAATTGCTCGACGACCCGCATCCGGTAGGCGTATGGTATCCTGAACTTCACGTGAGGGCAAGTTTGGTGAGTCGTGGTCGGGTTTTTGAAATCAACGGCACGTTCAGGCACAGATCGTGTATTCGGGTTGACAATTCGGGGGAGGGTTTTCCAGATCTTTCCTTTTCCAAATGCTCTGCAATCCCCTTAGAAAATGACTTCCGCAAACGAGTGGTTAGGGAAGATCGCAGCATTGAGAAAAGAGGGACGAGGAGCACTGGGGCAGGAAGGCGATTGGGTTATCTATCTGTTTTTGAGCTTGCTAAGCACAGTCGAGAGTTGAGGCAGAAACTACAAGCTGAGAAACTATTGCATCGCTCTGCTTGCGCTAGGATTGTTCAATTAAAGGTCAAGCGTCCAAGTTTGCGAGAACTGTCTAGAGAAGCTAATACTGGACATAATGTCATTAAATTTTGCCACAATATCATAAATGCTCATAGAACTGGGGCTTTTGGGGGAAAGCCTGCCTTGTGGGATTTTCTTAGCGATGTGGCTCAAAATATTAACCGTGATTGTAGGGGCAACCGATATAGTGATAATACAAAGTGTTTGGGTGAGGTCATGAAGGTTTACGGTGGTCGGAGAATGGTTGATATATTCTCGCTAAATTTTGCGGGTCCTAGCTATAGTGAAGTCAAACGGGATGTAAAGAAAGGAGTCCAATTCATACCTGGTGAGCATGCAGAAATATTTGCAGCAGTGGCGCAGCTATATAGAGATGCTAAACTTGCTCACAACATTGTAGGCCCCGTACCAGTAATCCTAGCTGAGGATGAGACTAAAGTTAAGGGAAGAGTCGCTTGGGAACCAAAGTGGGATACCTTGGCAGGGTTCTGTGGCCCGTCTGAAAACCATGTTTGCTTGTCCGGTTTCAGGCCAATTGTCGGGAGGGGTGAGGAGGGCTATCGACAATTGTTAGAGCAGTTTCGGAACAGCAGGGCAGGTAGTTTTGCGAGAGTAGTTATTGTAAATCCTTTGCATGAAAAACTCCCACGTCTTGTGTTGGTTGCCTGCTGTACATGCAATTGTTTCACTTCTGATTGGGTTAGAAATCAATGGAATGTGATTGATAAGCTTTGGGAGAAAGAATGTCTTGCTGCTGTTGGTCCAATTCTAGGACATGCGAGTGATAGCGACTCCCGGCGGAGGCAGCTAATGCTGACAGATTATAAGTGCATTGCTGGGAATCGTTTTGATGTAGGGTGGGAAGGGTGTATGTTTACAGCGTCTTTAGATAATCATGGGAATGTTAGCGGCCTCCATGACCAAGATTACATTCACAACGGCAAAAAGTTAATTAATCCTTTACTCTCAGCAGCTAGAACGTTGCAGTTTGGAGGAGACTTGTGTCTTCATAGCCACATTGAGCAAGTGTTTGATCAGTTTAAGGCTGAGGAACATGGTCTGAAAATGGCAGATGTTGACCGTCGAGACCGACAGAACTGGGCAGCGGCACAAAGGTTGTGTCAGTCTAAAGTTTGGTCATATTTGGCTCGTATGCGGGCTACGGATTATCCATAGCGGGAAAGAACACTTGGAACTCAATTTTACTTGGACATCTGCGCTACCTACATTGACATATTTTGTTCGCATTCACTGGACCTCCGTTCTAGGGTTGTATTGTGTGGGAAAGTGTCTTTTTTTTTCAGACTTTGGAGGCTATGGGTGCAGCATGGAGATCATGCTGTTTTGGGAAATTCACAGAGGTTAGTTGAAACAAAGAACTTTGTAAGTGTGCAATGCTTTCTTGATATCCAATTATCATGTCATTTTGTTGTGCTTCTAATTTGTCATTTTAGAGACAGGTTCCCTGAATTACCTGTTCCACTACATTTGACTGGGAGTGATGCGTGTGAGATATTTTTCTCACGGATTGGTGGTATGAATGGCCATGAGCGTGCTTATGACTTCCATGAATTGATTAACACTGCATATACATTGAACCACATCTCAGCTACTGAGTATGGCAAGAACGGTTTAACATTCAAGAAACAACACAAGATGGACAATGTTTGGGAATCACTTCACAAGTTGCAGCCCGATGAATCTCCATGTAATTTGGGGGACTACAGCGTCATTTCAACAAATGCTGTGGTAGTAGCAGCATTGCAGGAGGGATTGAAAGAGGCCCAAAGTATGGTGCGTTCTTTGAATATGGCTCCAAGTACCCAATGCTGACCACAAAAAAAAATTTGGTTCGAGAAGCCATGGTTGGTGGAAGCGACGGATCCCAGAAGCTTTGCATACTAGCCAAGCGCCAGTATCCGGGGAGGACGGAGATTCGGAGGTGTTGCGGGACCAACTACAGCGACAACCAGCATTAGATTTAACGATGAGAGGTAGGTCCATTCTCTGAAACACGTACCAAACCCGCCTGCTTTTGGTTGCTTTGGAGAGTCCTTTGGAGAATAGTTAGAGACAAGAAAGTCATGACTTTCATTTAGAGAACAATTTTGTAGTGTATTTTTTTCAATTTTCATTCACATGATCATCATTCTCAGTCAATTATCCCAAAATTTATACCAAAAAAGTGTTATTTATCATTTAGAAAAGTCCTTGGTGAGTCATTAAAACAACTGATGACATAGCTATTCTAGTGCTTTTGATAGCTTATTGTTTACAATATTGCTTTCATCTTGTACTATGTGTTTTATATACATGTTGGAAACATTGATATATCACTTTCTTCTCTAATTACAATTTCAATCAAACATCATATTGAAAATGCCTTGAAAAAAGCACTGATGAAAATTTCGGTGGTAAGTGTTTCTGAGAATGGACCCAGGTGCTCCCCAAATGATCGATTCAGTAGAAGACGAAGTTGTCGATGACGGGGGGAATCATTTGGCTATTGTAGAAGGTGAAGTTCGCGATGCATTGACAGATTTGCTGAATAGGGCTGAAGAGCATGTTTCCCAACCTGCAAGTGGCCAAAAGATCCAGCCGACTGTTGAAGTGGATGGACATAGCATTTTCAAGTCTACCCTTGTGTCTCAGCTGAACGGTAACAATTTCTTATCAAAAGACATTGGCTCAGATTAAACATAACATTCAGTTCAATAACTATGACAATTGCATGCGAGCTGGCTTGTCGTCTGGGGCGGGCCTGTTATGTATTGGGTCAGACTGTGGTGTTCACTTCATCCAACGAAGTACAACTCGACTGTCTTCTTCAGTGAAAACTGCTGCAAAGAGAAAATGAGGCCTTCCAGCCAGTGCATCTGGATTAAATGCTACTAATAGTTTGCATGCAGTTGATGATAGTGCCTGGCGGGTTGGTAGGGTCCAGGCCATGAGGAGGCGCAATGGAAAGCAGTTTGGTGTATTACGCCAATCTGTAGACCTTTTGGCCCGAGTGGAGGATAATGGGAAAAGGCATCCTCAAAATCCACACATTGAAGTCATGCTGCAGTATTACCGTAAATACGTTGGCCGCGATAAGTTTAAGTATGATCATACTGACAGTAAATGGATTGATGTGGAATGCATTATATCCACGGTGACTATGGCTTACAACCCTGTGAATGAAGTGTACACTTTGGATCGGAACGATGCAGACCAATTGCGGAATTTTGTGGCAGACAAAAACAAGTAGTGTGGGATTTGGTAAAGGTGAGACTCCAGTTGTATGTACAAGTGAACTTGCTTGTTTCAGACGTAAGTTATAAGCATCACCTTGTTCATATGCTGTTTGAGCTACTTAGAACATTAGGTCATTGATGTACACTTCAGCATTTGACTGCAGAACGGTTTGTGTTTCTCAACACATTGACGTGACAGTGGTTGGGAGTGACAATCCATTCATTTTTGTTTGAAATCCATGTATATTTTTTCCTTAGGACAGTCCATGGCGGCTGCTGGTTCATCTACATTTTCACTTACAGCCATGTCTAGAACTTTCTACTTCTCGAGTATGTTTTCAACTTTCATTTGCAGAATTTACAGGTTCTAATCATTTGTGAGTGAAATTTGTGCATTTCATGTTCTTGATGTTTTTGCATGGTTCTGAGGTTGTTTGCTTGGTGGTTGACTCATGTAGTTCTATTATTTGTCTATTGTTTTTGTGCTCAACTGTAAGGTAATGTTTCAAAAGAAAATCAAAATGAACACCGATAGCACTAATTTTGAAATTGGAACAACTTTGAAGTATTTTGTGCACATTTACTAGAATTTATGAAAGAAGGTTAAGTTCTTGTCATTTTCTTGAGGCCCTTTTTCTCAAATTTTTAAAGTCATGTTACTTTTAGATTACATTTAAGCCTTTACAAGGAAGATAGCATATAAAAAATTGCATTGGTCACCGTTTTGTAAGAAATGATAGAGTCCATAATATAGGCCATTTTTTCCCATTAAGTAATCATAGGGGTCCATTTAATTTCAGCTAGGAGGTAAATAGCCCCCCAAAAAACACCCCCTCACCGCAAGTGGTACCCAAAATATATGAAGAGTGACCCACCCGAGGACAAACCATAGGACTCTTGAATGTTTGTAGTGAAAATTCAACAAACTAGATGCACTGATTGCAAGCTGCTTGGATCAAAGAACGGTCACGGTGACAGCAGGAGCAGCGCGGCGCCGCCACAACAGCCTTCGTGCTACCATCATGAATTGATACACCGTTTCGCATTCTGAGTCCCGATAGAAGCTCAACCGATTAGCTAGTGTTTGCGTTGATGCTCACAGTGTGCGATTGATGGTCGAATTATCAAAATCTGAATATCCAAACCTAGTTTCATGAGCAACTTCCCCTGGCACCCTAATTCGCAACTCCAGCTTGTCTAGATCTCACTGCTATTTTCAGGAGATCCTTCTCCAGGCACCATAACTTACTAATCCACAATGTCTAGATCGTACTGTGCTGTTGCACGCCACGGTACCCACGCACTCACTTTGACTCCTGCAACAATGCCGCCCAACTTTGGTACTTGGCGTCGCGTCGCCGCGCACAGAATCAAGCAACCAGCAATGGAGGGAATCCAGGGACGCCGCAGCGACGACCTTGACACCACCACTCCAGCTGGTCCCTCACGAAACCCTAACTACCTGCCTGTTCGAGATCGGGTGGTCGTCCCAGCTTCTGCTCTTGACATAGTGGCCCTCCATATGGAAGCAGCCTATCTCAAACAACATGTGGTCATCGCCAGGTTTGTTGTCGAACTCGCACCCACGGTACGTCACGCTCTTTGGATTCGTGAACTTGAGGATAGAATCTGTGCCAGGGTCGCGCTTCACAGAGATAAAGGTAGCGGGTTCTACTTCATTTAACTAGCTTCAGTTGAGCTAGCTCAACAGGTGCTGGCCCTGACTCCTTGCCGCCTCAGAGTTGGCACGGTCTTATTCCTTAAATGGATTCCAACATTCAACCCCTGTCGACCCACTAGCTTGGCCATTCGTTGTTGGATTATTTTACAAAATCTTCCTTTGGAATTCTACCAGCAAGAAGCAAAATCCGTTGCTGAAGCCCTAGGTCCCGTACTCGAGGAAGACCGGAGTGTTTTGGCAAGTGGAGACCCCTGCTTTTGCGTGGCTATCGATCCTTCGTGCGGCTACGTCTCGACACTCTCAGTCGCCAACATCACAGGCCAATTCTCTGAAGTTACAATGGAATATGAAGTCAATGACGCACAACGTTGCCGCCGTTGCTCCAATTCCTCTCACTCTGAAAAGAATTGCCCTACCCGAGGAATCCTCAGCCTGCCACCCAGTTCTCCTTGCAACTCCGACCCAAGCCGGTACCGTGAGTAGCAATCCTCTGCTCGTCAGGCCGACAACTCAAGCTGGTTCCAGCATCATAAGTCCAACATTAATACCCGTTCTCACTCTCCAAGATGATGATGGATTCACCCTGGTGGAGCATCGCACTTATACGACTCGCGCGAAGACCCCTCGGCCACGACGCCGCCGCCATACCCCTCCTCATCGTACACTCCCGAGCCCATGCGTGAGCGAACCTACGGCCATGGACATTGAGTCACCGCAGGCACCCTTACATTCACAAGAGAGTCCGCCGGCTCTGCTCCACCATTCTGAAGTTCCTGTAGCTTCTCCTCCCCACGAATTTCCACAACAACTATCCCAGGTTCCAATCCCGCCACCTCAATCCCTTCCATCTCCAGTATAGGATCGAGCTCCTCCCGACACGCGACTCCTTCCCCCAGCTCCAACCATGGTCTTCGCCGACAATCCAATCCACATCTCGGACCTCACCGACAACCTTGATCAAGACGACAACATCGACATGGAACTTGAGACGGAGATCGAGCATTACATCTCATACCTCGCCGAAGAACAAGAATTAGCTAACTCTGATCAAGGTATAGCGACTAGCAACGCGCTACTTCCTTCACCATCCAATATCGAACCGCCTCGGTCCCCTCCTGTCCATCACATTGGTGACGAAACAGCCCAAGCCGGTTGCACTTTCATCGGATCAGAAGACCATGACTCGCGCCCGCTACCCCGGCAACCAAAACTGTTAATTTTGGAACCTGCCAGCATCACCATGGAATTACTCGGCGTCCGCAACACGAGCAGCAACCGCATCTCGTTCACCGACACCTCTGATGACGACACACCGTGCGATGTACAAGATGTCTCGGTTCTCCAAGAAGAGGACTCTTTTGAGGACGCACAAAATGTGCAATTCTCTCCAATTCGCCCGGCATCCGGAAACCTTGACGCTCCCTCCCAGTCTCCTCTGATGCCACGGGCCATCTCATTCACGTTGCCTTGTCAATGTGGCTTTCAGCCCCAGTTTGACCCCAAGACTACTCAGCCTTCTTTACTCCCAGTTAACCGCGCCAAAGACAGAGACAACAAACAAGTGTATCACTCACTCTGACTCCTCACCGCTGATAGAACTCGCCACAACAAAGTTCCCGATCCATCACCGGCCTCCATAATTGTGTCCAGTGACATCCACGCTCCAACCGCTGCCAAAGTGACATCCTCTGTTTGCAGTGCAAGGGCTGCTGCTCGGTCTCGCATCTCGTCTCTTTCAACATCACTGCTCTCTCCTACCCCGGCTGGATTCGATAGCTGGGGTTATAGATCTGCTCCCTCTCACTCAAGCGTCGAGGTTACCGCTTTAAGATCCTCACAACCCCACCTCCGTCAATGATTTTACACATGCTTTCTTTCAACGTTCGGGGGCTCAACGATAAAGCTTCGATTCCCATGCTTCGCAACTATCTTTAGTCCCTTCTTTCCCTCGACATTGTCTTTCTCACTACAAGAAGATCTGTGTCCTAATTGACGAAGTTTTGACAGAATTCTGTCAACTGCTCTGTCAATTAGGAGACCCTGATTCGGTCACTTAGTTGACAAAGTTTTGTCAGTTACGCTGTCAACTTGGACATATTTACACGTCGGATGCCAATGTGGTTGAATTTCATCGCCACGCTGGATCTACCCAGCCACGTAAGCATGTAAATAAATTTGGACAACTTTCATGGACATCGTAAGATTTACTTTCACCCATCGGTGAGTTTTGAGGAAGATTCCTACCGTGGGTAAATCGTTTTTTGTCCATTCGTGAAATCTGTAAAAGCTCCGTAATTTTGGTAGTTACTGTGCGGATTTTTCGTGTCAGTTGTATAGGCTACTAATGTCCCAGGTACAAGTGGGCATATCAACAGTGAACATGTGTCGTAGGACATATTTAGATTATCCTGTTGTTATGGACGTGGGAATCCCCAACCATTGAAATTTTGTAGTCTATCAACAGCCAGAACGAGGTGCAATCCTTGAAGCAGCTCGCGAACCTGTTGGCTGCAGAAGATGATGAAGAAGAACCCGGTGAAGATGAATTGAAGCTGAAGAAGAAGAAAGGGCCCGTGACCTCGTTGAATCAGAGCACCTCGCCGTACGTGAAGAAGATGGAGCCTTGTGTGCATTACTCCGTTCCGCCGTGCAATTGGTGTGGACTTAACGGACACCGGATGGGCGATTGCCAGAACTTGGAAGTGGAGATTGCGCGCCGTGTTCGCGAGTACAAGCTCCGGATGAGTGATAGAGTGTAGGATTCGGTACCTTCCAAAATGCAAGAACAGACAAGGGATCAAAATGTGCAACTGGTGGACGAGACGAAACCGGAAGCACTGAAGGAGAAGAGCGGCAACAAGATACTGATGGACGGGAGGAAACTGGAAGCGCTGAAGGAGAAGAGCGGCAGCAAGATGCTGATGGACGAGACGAAACCGAAGGAGAAGAGTGGCAGCAAGTGTAAGACTGATAAGCTGCTCACCGTTAATACTGTTCTCTCCACCTACAGCAAGACGCGTGTGAGCGACTCAGATAAACACCGGGAACCTACCAGAGGCAATTTGCAGAGAATATGACTTCAGTGACTGGATACTACTTTTAGAAACAATTTCCCAGTTCTTAATTTGTGCTCTCAAGGTTAATTTTTGGAATATTCCAGATTTGAAAGGTGGACCTAGACTTGATAAGCAAGGTTTTGTTAGCTAGGCTCAAGCGCAAAAGGTATCATCCAGGTTTTAGTTGAGATAGACCTGTAAGAAATTTTAGGAGAATGACGCGGAATTTTAGGCGAATTAAACTCTGAAGTGATTCAAAAGGGAGTCCTAGTAAATAGTAATACACTACAACGGAACAGTGTCTCAATTGACAGGTCCGAATTGACAGAAACTATTACTGTTAAATTCCAAGAGTAGGTAAATAGGTGTTTTTTACATACTTACTGAGACTGTAAGTGTGAAATACTTGAACCTCATCTTCTAGCCACGTGGATAAACCACAATATTCGGCCGTCAATCCTAGAAAGTTACCTAACCCGAAGATAAACACCTACGTCTTTCACCGTGACTCCTTATTCGAGCGCCACAACAATGACACATGTCTGGTTTTGCATGGGTCAGTTATCTATTCCTGATTATAGCAACTTCGCTAAAAAGAAATTCCATGTCTGCAACACATCCGAGGGACAAAAATAAAAATTCAGTGATTCCTACCCAAATTCCGAGTCCAAGCTATAAAGTGAACCAAAAGTTGACAAGAAGTTGACAGGAAAATAAGATTTTATCCGATATGACAAAACAATACTAGTAAGTTATGGCACTTGTCATCTTGGACATCTCTGTCAAAATACTGTCATTTTGACACCCATTTCCTTGTAGTGTCTCCAGGAACACAAGCTTCGCAATTCAGACTCAGAAAACCTTGGGAAACTTTTATGGAACCAAGCCACCTTATGGTCAGCAGCAGCTAGTCCCGGCTACAACAACGACCCACTCAGTCAATGAGCGGGACAAGGCGGCATCATCACACTTGTAGAATTTTAGTATGCGTCCATGGTCACCCAAACTGGGACAATCATGGACAACCGGGCAGTATGGGTTATCTTATGAGGCATCCCTGGCGGCGACATCGGCATCGTAAACATTTACGCACCGAACGACTCGCACTCTCGTTGCCAACTGTGGGACACTATGATCCAGGAGGTTCCTACTTCATGTCGCTGGATCCTGGCGGGCGATTTCAACATGGTCGAAGCCCGCCAGGATAAAACCAACCCGTGCGGCCGATTAGTCCCAATTCTGGAACGTGCTCTCTTGACCAATCTTAAACGGCATCTCAACGTCGAAGACAACCGTCGATCTCCCGACAGCTTACCGTACTCATGGGATAATTTCAGAAACAACGGCCAACGGATTCTTGCACGCCTCGATCGAGCCTACTTGTTCAAAAACAGCTCAGGTCAATCACAACGAAAACTCATAAACTACTTGATTCGCAGCGACAATGGCTGGTCGGATCATTCTCCAGTCATAACAACAATTGAATTTGACATCTCACCCATTCGCTCGAGCAGATGGAAGATGAGCAGATTCTCGCTCGAAGCAGCTTGACCGGTAATCGAACAAGCTTGGGCAGCATCCTCTCCAGACGCCCCTTTCTTCACCAAAATTAAGGCAGTTTCCAAAGCCTACAGATATTTTTGTCGCCGCAAAGCAGAGGAGTTTCGAGCAGAGGAAATTGCCGCTCGTGACGAGCACTCCGCTGCCACTATGGACCTCCAGTCCGATTCCAATAATCCAGAGATCCAACGTCATCATGGTGCTGTTAGATTACGCCTTTAGGAAGTGGAAACCCGGCGTGTTAATGGCAAGAGAATCCGGGCGCGAATCAAATAGAAGTTCAAAGGTGATATGGTCACCTCAGAGTTTTTCAAGGCCGTCCGGGAAAAGTCTTCATCCTCAGCCATTACTAGCCTTCGTGATGACCGCGGGAATCTGGTTGAAGATCACGCTGGCCTCATTCGGGTGTGCTCCGATTTCTACAGCAAACTATATTGTGCCGACCCCGAGTCCCCTGATTAAGTTACTACCATGGAGAATTTCCGTCGCCTGCTGCCAGAAAGCTTCACCCAAGAAGCTAAGGACTCCTTGTCTCAACCTGTGAGCAAGGAAGAACTACATCAAGCCGTGGATGCCATGTCACCCAGCAAGTGTCTAGGCCCTGATGGTTTCATCGTAGAATTCTACAAAAAATATTGGCCTCTCATCGGCCTGGAATTCACATCCATGATACATCAGTCCGTCCTTCGAGGCTCCCTTCCCAATGGCATGAATCGTGGCACGATTGCGCTTTTACATAAGGGTGGAGCGCGTGACGAACTTGGGAATTGGCGCTCGATCAGCCTGCTCAACGTGGCGTATGAGATCCTGGCGAAGGCTCTTCGGCGTCGATTGCAACCCTTTCTAGCAGATGTCCTCAGTACCAATCAGTCGGCATTCATTCCTACCAGGTACACTCTCGATAACATAGTTTTACTTCATGAATCCATAGGCATCCCACCCAGCTTTGTGCACCTCGTTAGAATCCTGTTTCAGGGCACCGAAGCTGCGGTATGCATTAATGGCGTGAATACCGATTCTTTTCCAGTCTTGCGCAGAGTCCGCCAGGGGTGTCCGTTGGCCCCTTACTTGTTCTTATTTGTTGGTGAAGCCCTTGGTTTAGCCGCCAAACAATTAGTTCGTGATAGAGAGCTTTCAGGACTCACCCTCCCAGCCGCGGCTGCGGATCAGATCATTAGCCAGTATGCTGATGATGTGAATTTCACAATTGCTGGTATCTAACCAAACTTTCGTCGCCTTTCTACTCTGATTGAGGACTACGGGCAGGCGTTCGAACTAAAAATCAATTGGCCAAAGAGTCTTGCTTACTAGATCTCGCCCAAACGTGCCCCGCCATGGCTTGTCCACATTGCCTGTCCTTGGGCCATTGAAAGACAAATCTCCAAGTTGTTGGACTCTCCCTTTGGCCTTGAGCTTCACACCCCTGATATCGACAAATTTCTTGCAGCCAAGGTACGCAAGAAGCTCAAGTACTGGACTAGTATTCATCTTTCATTAGTTGGACGTGCTGTCATAGTTAATTCCGTTCTGCTTAGCACACTATGGTACTTTATTAGCATCTGGGGTAGGTCTTTGACTATCATCCGTAAGATTCGAGCTTCTTTACGTGACTTTATTTGGTCAGGAACGGCCCATCGGAGCCGTGCCCGCGTCCGTTGGACGGACTGCTGTGCGCCACGTAGTGTTGGTGGCTTAAACCTGGTAGATACCGTTGAAGCTTTACACGCCCTAACTGCTAAATGGGCTCTAAAAGCTATGCTTCCCAGCTCCTCTAACTTACAATTCCTCCTTAGATATAGACTCCTTCAATTTAGACCTCAAGCATGCGGCTTATGGCCAGCTATGCCTCAATGGACACTCCTTCATAAATTTCGAGCAACCCGAGGATCCAGGGCATGGGACCGCATAGTTAGCTCATGGCGCAAGCTTGTAAAACACGTCTCTGCAACTCCCCCATGTAACCGCGATGAAGTGCTCACGACTCCTTTGTGGTGGACGACCCACTTTATTAGAGGTTCTCACAGGTTTTCGACATCGCGAGCAGCTTCTCTCATGACAAATGGGATGTGGCAACTTCAGCATATTTGGAACGACGTCTCAAATTCCTTCCTACCTTGGCATCGTGTACAGGACCTGTTTGGATTGAAGCCAAACAAAGCCCGAGCCTACACCAACATGGTAGCCTCGATCCCCCCCGAGTGGATCTTCCTCCTCACCGACAACCGTTTCGTTACGAGAAAGCAAGATTTCTTGGGGCTGTTTTTGCAAGAAGATGATCCTCTTCCGGCGCTACTGTTTCCAACTACCTCGCAATTCCGACCCCGACTTGCTCATGACCAGCAATCACTTGAACTGCCTCAAAGACTTCCTAGCTACACTGTGGGTCTCTCTTCATCGATGCTTCGCTCTCGCCCCCCTCCTGATCCATTTGACGAGCAGGTATTCACTGGATGGTTTAAACAGATCCGGGTTGTTCATTTAACATCCGGACCCATGTTGTATGTGGGTATTACTGCACAGTTGTTCTTTGATCCTGGACGATGGTCTTGGGGCGGGTTCAGCCTTCTTCACTCGTACTGTGCAAAACTTGGCAGGAAGTTGCTCACCAATTCATCTACTCTTACGAAACCCATGGCGGAGAAGTGGCATGGCGCGATCCGAGTGAATTTCCAGCCCCGATGGTGCGAGGTGTGGAACAAATCCCGCCCACAGAAAGAAGCTGGATTCCTGTGGTCCGTGTATCACTGCGCCGTGGCGGTCCACTGCTGGCAACAACGTGCAAACCCAAATATCCCGACCATGTGCACTAGCTGCCAAGCCGGCCTTGACAAAACCGTTCTTCACCGATTTCATCATTGCGAGAAGGCTCATCATGCTTGGAACTTTGCCTTGTCCATGCTTTACACCGCCTTAGAGATCTCGACAGTGGACAACCGATGGCCTGCCTTGACATGGCAGCAATGTGTACTGGGATCCAAGCTGCCACGGCGCTTAAAGAAGGGTTCCTCGATGTGGTCCCTCCTCAGAGGTTCGGTTATCTGGCATTCTTGGCTCGATTGCAATGCCATTTGTTTCAACAACACCCCCTGGCCAAGTCATAAACTGGAACTCATGCTGTGGGAGGCCTTCGTCGATCATGCCCGGGTTGCCTGGCTCAAGACCACTAAGTTGTGTGAACTGTACCCGGACAAGGCTGGTGTCTTCCTCAAATGCTTCGACAACACTTGGTTACAATCTGAATTCTTTGGGAAGCACTCCGATCTTCGAATGAGCTGGAAACTGGCTCGTCCCAAGATGGGCGTTTTTGCTTAAATGGCTTTGCTTCCCCTCGGTTACTGTTATGTTGAGTTGTTTGATTAGCTGAAAACAAAAAAAATCTCGCCGGGGACTGGTTCCTCAGGTTCAATGTATTTTTTCCTCTTTCAATGGAAATTGTCCATGTGTTTCAAGAAAAAAAATAAAATCAACAAACTATGTTTAAACTGAAGACATCAATCAATGTTCCAAAAAAGAAAAACTTGAAGCATTATTAGAACCTCCTGTTGTTCCAAAACAGACATCAAAAAATGTCCAAATCAAACAAATGTGAAGCAAACAAACATACTCGAAGCACACAAATGAAAATGAATAGTTTTTCATCCACTGACCACCATAAAATGTACTGTATACCTCTGCTTCAATATTATTTTCTCTACCTACTGTTCCCAACCATATTTTAGATTAAAATATTTTGATAAATTGATGCATCATATGGTACCGTTATTTTTTTATACAAACAACTTTGTAATTGAAGAGGCCCTTCACTATATCAAAGAATTGTTTAAATTTTCTCACAAATGAATAAAAAATACCCTACATTCTTTTTTACATGGTTTAATAAAATTTTGCAAGTGCCCTATCCGGGAACACAACAAGAATGTAGGCGAGTAGTGTATGATGGAAGAGGAGAGATACATGTTTGACGGCTAAGGACGAAATGAGGAGATAGTAAGTTTGGAAGATCCCTACATTCCATTTAATCCATCGCCGGAACATGAGACAAATGAGAAAAGTGTTGCAAAACGATATCATTATCAGTATGTGATGACACCCTTCTCACAATCCACGCAATCTTGGAAGTGGAGGGTGGAGGAGGAGGAAGGGAAACAATATATGGACAACTTGAAGAGGGAAGATGTGGTCGAAAGAGAAGAAGATGCGGTGGAGGATGAAGACAACATGGTTGACGAGGAAGAGGAGATGATCAATGAGGCAGTGGATTCTTCGAAGCCGTTGTCATTTTGTGAGTGCATGCGAGGGTTATCACCACATCCTTTGCCATTGAAAGAAGAAATGAAGGACCAAACCATTAGCAATGTAGATTTATTTTGACCCAATCCAGTAAGCCCCGCCTAGTCCTTTAGGGGTTAACTTTGGTATTTAAGTTAAAAACCTTGACAAATATGTAGTAGAGGTGCTTTCAATTCAGATAGGAATTGCGTTTGCTCCCAATCTTGATAATCATATCCTTGAAGTCCGCGCAAGTACACTCCGAGTGAGAGCTCACCGTCACTTCGTAAACGGCATCCGTAAGAGGAGGTTTGGACTGCAACAAAATAACACAATTGAATCTCTGGTGGGAGATCATAGTCAACTTCAAAATGGTTTAGTGCATGGCTCGAGCAGATTCAACATTCTGCTTGCGTTTTGCCAAAAGCCTAGTGCCAGAGCGTCCAGTAGCTTTGGATTTCTTTGCAGGAGGAATGTAGTCCGGGTTGTCGGGAATTCAAACCCTAAACAAGTCGAGTGGGGGAGCAGAGTTTTGAAGAATGGAATTGGAGTGACGCGCTCTTTAGAGGGGAGTTGGAATTCTCCATTTTCAAGGGCCATGATCTCTAGGCAACTGAGTTTAGTACAAAGCATGACAAGCCATGCGGGAGGAATTGAGAACTTGCTTTGGGTGTCTGAAAATGGAATGTCCTACTTGCGACGAAAGCCCTTCACACAACGCTCGATGTTGTCCAGACAGAAAAAGAGCTTTTAAAGTTTCTGTTTTTGCATAGTGTAAAAATCCTAAACTCCAGAGTAAGACAGGCAAATAACTTTTCGATTGTCGGTGACGAGCTTTGCAGTGCATTCATCTTAGTACCCGTATGCATGGTCCTACAAGACTTGCCAGAATTGTAAGGAACACGGGCTATATGCCAAACCAACTTGTCAACCTTGGTTTTTTGAACAGCGGTGACTTGACGGAAATTGAGCGTGGACTCTGGAGGCGCTTGAACTTCTTGCTTGTGAAGAGAAGACTCTTCAACAATTGTAGGTAGAATTACGGGATTAGATCTAGAGAGTCTCTTATCGGGACGGGGACAAAAGAAGTTGACGGTGTTGAGGTGGTGTGTCTCATCATCTGCACCAATAGGGGGGATCGGGCCTATGATTTTGCAATCCAAACACCTCGGCGCCCTCAAGGTGTGGATTGCGAGTGTAGAACTCCTCGCCTCCGGGCATGTCCAACAAGACCTTCTGCAGCACAACAGGATCACCGGTGCGCTCACCACGTTGTTAGGCGCTGCAAAGTTTCAATTCCTCTATGCACTAGTAAAAAACATGGACGAAAAAACCAAAGCCAATATTGCCTGCGGTTTATTTGACCACCCTAATCTGTAGTCGCTTAGCGACTATAGATTTTTCCATTTTATTTACGATTCCAATTTTATTTGTTAAGGGGTGTGTAATATACTGTTGGAAAGGTATTTTCAAGACCTTTCCAACGGTATATTGCACGCCCTCAAATTCCTAAAATTGCAGTTGCAAATCTAAAAATAAAAAAACCCACAATGGCCAACCCCTCGTATCCGTGGGGTTAGCCACCATGGAGTTATTGCAACATAAAACCCAAAAAGGCCAACCCCATGGATCCGTGGGATTAGCCACCAACAAGTTTTAACTACACAAAACCCACAATGGCCAACGCCACGGATCCGTGGGATTAGCCACCATGGAATTTTTTTACAAAACAAAACTCATTCCTCCTCTTGATTTGTTCCATTTTCCATTAATTTTCATCACATTTTACAATTTTACACCATTCTTCATCATTTTATGTCAAAATCTAGTCTATTTATCACTAATTGGTAATGTATACATAATTGTTAATAGAATTAGACTTATCGGGCTTGAGTTGTTAAAATTTGTAATGTTTTTCTTTGTCTAAATTTTTGGATTGGTCCCTTGATTCTTGCTGTGCTCGGCATCAAGGCCAACCCCAGGGATCCGTGGGGTTAGTTTCAATGCTTCTTTGCCCTTCTTTTTAAATGTTTTTTGGTCGTCTTTTTAAATGTTTTTTTGTCGTCTTTTTTAGCAATTTCACTTTAGAGCTTTATGTTTCAATTGAATGATTAGGTTATTTGTTGTGTTTTCATGTTTCTGATTGTACATAGACTCATTAGAAGTGCATGAGCTTGAATTTATTTGTCTTGTTTCATTTGTCTTTTGACTAAAACTAGTGAAATAGATAGATACGGGGATAGATAGCGCATTATCCTCTTGGAGCATGCCTTCTTGTCTTACTTCAATGACAAGGCTGCTCACAAATTTGTGAAGGGCCAAAACCTCCTCAACTTTGTAGATGGTCAAAGATTGTACATCGTCTGCTCTATAGATAAGCTTGTGACACTCTTTGCTTTGATTGCATTCTCTTTTATGTCATAAACTTTTCTCATTGCTCTTCTTTTTTGTTCAAGGTACATCTTTTACAAGCTTCTTTCCAAAGAAGCTCTTTCTCCGTCTTTTCTTCCGGTGTATATCGAACAGTGGGTGGATCACTTCTTGTCGGACTAATTTTACACTGATGACCATGAAGTGTGGCCTGATGCCGACCTCAAGCAAGCGCAATGGTATTTGGATTGCTTTAAGGGCTACATTCCTCCCTCAGAGAAGGCTTATCATGCCTCTCTGAATGTTGAGGCTCCTTAGTTGATTGTTGTGTATGAGCCCTTAGTGCAAGAGGAGACGGACAAGGCTACCAAGGGCAGGAAGGAGCCCAAAGGCAAGAAGGAGCCCAAGGCAAGAAGGAAAAAATTGTTGGTATTCCTTCAGGTGCTCCTGCTTCTCAAACCACCATTTATACCCGTTTTGCTACGAAGGCTATTGTAGAGGCTTCTGCCGCCTCTACCGTTGTTGGTAGCTCTCAGTTCCTCTTGTCTTTGCTTTCCTTGCACCTTCTCGTAGCGCAGCCACTGCCCAGGCCTTCATTCCGAAGAAGAAGGTTCTTGCGCGGCTAATAGTGCCACTTCCTCCGAGACTACCTCCACATACACTCTCATTGAGAATGTGTACATGGGGGACCCCATGGTGCATTTCGACTTGACCAAGACCTTCCACCACGGCCTTTCTCCGGATTGAAGAGTTCCTTGTCAAGGTAAGAGTTCACACCTTTCACATTCTTTCATTTTTTTTTTTTCATACACTCCTCTTCCTTGCTTAACAATTTATTTTTCTTTCTAGGTTGGACGCGGCCGCTCTCGCTCCAACACAAAGAAGCCGAAGTCCCACTCCGACATCAACTTCATCCTTGCAAATGTTTTGTAGAACCTCCTAGTGCCCGCCATTTCTAGCTCCCCGTTGGACATCCCCATGTGGAATCGCCGTGGTGACTTTTACATGGATGATCTCTCCACATTTTCTGAAGATCATCTTGACGACAATGGTGTCCTTGTGATCATACACGGTGATGACCCCAAGGTGCACAAGGAGCTTCAGAATTGGTGCAAGGCGGCTAAATAGAGTGTAGGGGTGATTGCAAGCTACGGTCTACCAAGTGGGGAGTGCAGCTTGTGCAGCTAAACGCCGTGCAGCTCGTGCACTAGCGTAGTAATGGACACCTCTCAACTTTCAATTAGATCAAAAATTTCACCATCCCAAATAGGGTTTATGCTAATACTTTCACTTTAGCAATTGTTAAGTTAATTTCAAGAGTTTGGGCATTACTCAATAGCCTTTTCTGTTTTTTACCGAGCAGGGGTAATTAGAGCCATTTTTACACAACATCCTTAGCTAGGTTTTATGAAAAATGCATTTCATATACCACCTCTGAAATTGAACCATTATTTCATTTCCAAAAAAAAAAACCAAAAAAAAGTTTTAATTGCACGAAAATCTTAAAAAAAAAAACATCACTAAACAATTAATTAAAAAATAAGTAAGGGTAACACCAAAAAAAAAAAAATATGGTAGCTTTGTACACACTTGTGGTATGTTGCTATAAATTTTTGAAGTTCAAATTTGACCCCCTTCTAGCATTTCCCATAAAATAGGTGCACTTTTGACAAGCGACGCGCTACCAAATCTAAGTAGAAATGCTTAATTTGGATAGAAAGATTGAAATTTTGCAAAATTTATTGTGGTAGACATCTTAACTTTAGAATTCTAGAAACAATGCAATTTGTTTCGTCACAAAATTCCATTCCAATATTTATTGATGATTTTCCAAAGATTGGGTAAGTGCACCAATTTGTAGACCGCGACAGAAAGTTTGGGTGACCGTAGCTTGCAACCACCCGTAGCAAAGGACTGGTAGGATGTCAATGACCTTCACTTTACCTCTGGTCAAGATTCCAAGATGTTTGTAAGTTTTTTCCTCTTCTCCACCTATTTTACTTCAAGTTTCAATCTCCTCTCTTTGTCACTAAGTATGTGGTTTTTTTGTATCTAGACAAAGCGTTCTTTTATCAAGGTGCTTGTGCCTTTTGGCACCCATCTCACCGTGTACGACGCCACAATGCTTTTGAAGTTGGATTTCTCACTTGAAAAGGATTCCCTCCTTCACAACTTCACGGATGAGGATACCCAACTCCTCAAAGATGGCACAATGGCATGCACTGGGGCTCGGGAGAAGCACATGGAATTCTTGAGCATCATCATCCACACTCTCACCCGAACGCACGACATTGTCTTAGATTGGCACGCATCCACAGGTTTCTCCCTAACCTTCTTTGCATTGTCTTTGTTCTTCATTTCTTGCACTTCTCATGGTTTTGTTTTTCTCATTCAATTATTTTCATCTAGGTGCTTCTATTAGTGTGTATCGTGAGGATGAAAGCCACATCATGATATTAGAGGCGGACACGGAGATCTTTGAGGCCATCCTTTGCCCCCATGCAGGATCTAGTGCCTCCACTCGAGTTTACTGTGCACCTTGACGACTCCGATTCTGAGGATCCTCCATTGATGCTTGTACGAAGCCAAATGCACTGTAAATAAGTCGGTTTTTTTACTTTGCACATTGAACATTGTTCATCTTATTCTCTTCTCCTTCCTCGCTAATGTTTTTGCTTTCAATTCTGTTTTTGTGTCTAGAAATCCCTGGGCGAGCCCCCTCCGTGTTCTCTATCCGAGCTTGTTAGAAAGCCCTCCTAAGGGATTTAAATTGCCAACGTATGCTGCTGAAGTTGCCCATCAACAAGTGGTTGCAACTTCTCCACCTCCTCGTCACAGTGCTGAATAGTTCGATAGGAGAGTGTACGGACTTTTGGATATAGAGACTAAGCTGGGCAAGAATAATGAACTTGACCGTAGTGTGCATTCACACACCCATTCTAACTAATTTCACTTCTTCCTGGTAGTTTCACTTCCTCCGACACTGACTACCGAGTAGTATTTTCCAAGGAGGAACTATCAATGATTGTGCCCCACGATGAGAAAATTGATGATTATTGTGCGAAGATGCCTTTGTATACAAGGAGAGAGCAAAATGCAAAGACCCATCGTTTCTTGTTGTCTCCACATGCATTATCAAGCTGAAGAGTTAAGGTCGGAGGGAGTGATTCCAGGATGACCGGTTCCCGTGGAGGAGAAAATACTTCGGCGGCTTCTCGAGATCCCTTAGTAATTGTGCAATTGAACCCACGGTATGATTTGAATCACTCGTGTAAATATCTAGGCCATAGTGTGCATATCTAATGTCCCTATGGCCATGCACAATCATTCCAGTGACCACAATTGGCATTCCAACTTCATGAAGGAATCAATTGTCTTGCTCTTGTGTGAATAATGCGGCGAGGCCGTCTTCAAGTGGTCCATTTTGTCATAGATTACGGTAAGCATTTTGTCCAAGTACTTTTTGGACTGATCCCTATTACAATAATAGAGCTCTTTGTGAGCCTTTTGGTCATTTATGTGGGTCCTGAGCTTTGTAGTCCATAGTAGGGACGAACAAGATCTTGGCGTGCAAGCGGAATGGAGCTGTTTAATCCTATTGCAGGTCCTATATCGAGAAAAACTATCTCTACTAGCCTTTGGTGCAAATTCCGGGAAAGACTCGCTCCGAATTCTACTCAGTCCGCTCGATGACACATTCGGCAAATCAAAGCGCGCGTTGACCTCATTGATCAAAAGCAATGTCTTGTTCCACCAAAAATTTGACGGTAGACACATGGATACGGCTTTCTCACCAGACGGAAGTGTTTTGGATTTGAGAAGCATCTGATCTGCAGTATTCTCGAGCAGGGTTTGGAGAGTGGCAGTGGCTTGCATTGTTTGCAAGCACGGCTTCCTTGTCCCGAGGTTACCATGTGGCTCCAGGGGCACACTTGATATTTTCTGACCCTTGTATTGATGGAATGTAGCTCTCGACACCAAATGAATGAGACACCATCATGCTGTTGGGCAAATCTCAATTCTTTTCAAGATAATCATCTCTTCCCCGCTTGCATCTCGCTGAATTTTGCGGTGCACTTCGAGTAGCAGATGCTTTCGGAAGTATATGTTACGCGTAATTTATAGTTGGGTGCGAAAGGCTTGGATCTTTGCCCGCGAAAACGATAATATGTTGTTTAGAGGACGACAAATTTTGGTGGACATAGTGTTAATCGACTCGGTGGAAAGTAAGAACTCCTTCTTGGGAAGGGCACCGGGCTCTCTCTCTCGCGGGAGGTCTCGTAAGGCCAAACTCCGTCGTTGTCACTCCTCCTAGAAGCATTCAACGCTGCCTGGTATATGGCCGTTTGCTCGTGATTGTACATGCTAGCTCCGTTCAGGTAGACTCTGGAGATATGCCAAGATTGCATGGACCACATCCATACAGACGGAACCTCCTCTTCAAGCAGCAACTATGCAATATGAATTGCAGCTGTGCGTTCATCGCCAAGAGGAGTACCGTTTGTGTTAATCACAAGGGTCGAGTCAACGCTATGACAGATACATATTGCAACATTGATTCCATCTTCTTTGGTGATCGTATCGCACTTCGTGTTCCAAGATGAACGTGGAATGCTATCACATGCCGCCACTCACGGCGGTAGGGATGGCACCCTTATTTTGAATCCTAGATGAGCGTGCGTCTCTATCTTGTCACAAGTAAGATCATGTATCATACAATAAGCGGTTTTGAAAGGGTGTGAAAGAAGTGTGAAATATTATCCTCGAGTCGAGGATTATGTTGACGGATCTGAGTAATGGAGCAATCCCTAAATTTTGATACGAATATAACAAAATGGTAATGTGTCAATACGGGTCCGTACACAAGTTTTCAAATGTCCGCGTGCTAAAATACTATTTGAAGTATCCTCGAGTCGAGGATAACTGTGCCACAGACTTGCTAGGCTTTCATTCCGCACAAGGTACATGTACAAACCGCTCAAAACCTGAAGATCTTCCTTTCTTCTCTAATGCCTTGGTATCTTCGATTCGAAGATAAATGGATGCAAAGCGACGGATGTGTTGATACACAACAATATTGAAAAAGATAAGCATGTCTGGATTAAGCACAAATTTTGACTGCTGGTGTTACTATCACTACTAGAGAACTGTAACCAAAGCAACATATACTCAACAGATTTTTGTTGTGGCGGGTAGTGGCGGTCACAACTTAGCTTCTTCTACAGTTTTCTGTTAAATAGTGAACAATTCATATATAACTGCTGTTGATTTTAGCGCCCTTGTTTAGAGCTACCTATGTTCTCGAAATTATTAAAGGATACTGCTGACATGACAATGGAAAGTTGTCACAGTTCTACAAGGTCATTTATAGATAGTGCAATTAATGAAATTCCGAATGAAATTTTATTTTAATGCGTTCGTTTGTGAAATCTTACACTTCCTTCCATTGAATTAATCTTGAATTTACCTTCATTTCGGTTTTACATTTTGTAAAATCCCCCTTGTCATTTTTATTTTGTCCATTCAACTGTGCAGTATCGAGCCAATAAATTTTATTTACTGTGAACACTTTCACTGCGTTTTACTACGTTTCACATTTGCCTTTCACGGCTCAGATATAACTTTGTGTGCCTGTCCCTATATATTATTGAAAAATTTCACCCGTTTTTACGCTGTTCAGGTGATTTTTTCTTCTGTAATTACATTCCAATGAATGAGCTGACAAAAATTTGATTTCATGAATGAAATCTTAAAGTTGTAAAAACTAAAACATTCTAATATTTAAGATAGTCTCATCAGCCTACTTTTCCTTCTTGAAGTGAAAGAGGAGTGTAGAAGTTGGTAGTTTTAGGTGTTGTGGTGGTTTAAGGTACATCTACCTTAGCCCAAACAAACTAGTGTCTCAACAATACCTCTTCCTTATGGTAAGACCCAACAAATATACGAGATATATTCTAAACCCCTAAACGTACCTACCCTTTGAACAGAAGTAGATGCTAGCATCTAATATAAATATTAGCATGGCTCTAATGTACATGAGAGGTTCAATGCAAGCATAAAATTTATCCAACAAATTTGACATACTTGCATTTTAAGGCCTATCCAATATTATCTACATCCCCACATCACAAGAGATTTACATTAATTGGTAAAAAATCTATTGAGCTTGCAAATATGACTTAGATGGAAGTCGTCTGAGTTTGTATGAGAAAGTTACAAGGCTTTGGATCTATTCGTGATTCAATTTATGGACATTGGGAAGTTTAGGGGTTAAAACCAACCAGTTGGTTTGGTAAAAGAAAGAAAGGAAATTGAATGGTTGGCTAAAAATGTATAGTGTGCACGGGCATGGACACGAGGCGTCGCACAGTCAAAGGAGGGACGTTATCCGGTCATGGGGAAAGGAAGATGGAGTGTGCAGCCGAGCCTCGGCACTATCGGCTCCTCGAAAAGGGACCGGCACCTCTCCTGCCTGGCCGCCCGCCCGCCCTTTTCCCTGGCCCGGCCTCCCTCTCCTGCAGCGGGCTCCGTTCCCGTCAGCCCGTTTTCATCCGTTCCCGCAGGTTCTCAGCCCGCCTCGTTCCTTGATGCCTTGTTGCATGCCCGACAGTCCCGAAGCCTCCATATACTCTGCCTGAAGCTCCCAATCGAGCTCCCTTGCTCCCAATGGAGCTCCCCCGCTCCCTCCTCCCCACAGCCCTGTGATACCCGCCCTTCGAGAACCGCCCAATGTTATCTTCCCGCCCAACGAAAACCGAATTAAAAAAATAGAAAAAATCTATTGCAGTATAGATAAATCAAGTGCAGAGTTTGCTACGACAAAGTCCTTAGGAATTTCCTAAAATCACAGATCAGTGTTGCACGAGCTGTTAGTATCCGAAGATTTCATTCCAAGAGCTTAGAAGTACACGTTAAACTCAGAACTTATACGAAGAACTTCAATCTACTTGAGCCAATCACATGGATATTAAATAAGCAGCTAAAGGTATGCTCGCACTGTCTTGGTTTTAGGAGTGCTCTTCAAAACAATGAATCTAGTTTACAAGTGTCCCCGAATTCATTCCCAAAACCTTGCTAATAACACTCTTCACACCCACGTGAGAGCATACCATAATTAAGAGATACTATCTGTATTTCAACAACTTTTGAGCTCATTTCTTACCCATATAATTTGCCATGTACAAGCTAATTTGTGCTTCACCCACTATACAAGAGAAGACGCAGAGAGCATTATGAAACGTCAGTTGATCACATAGCATGTAAATCCTTTATGTGTACATGCATTCCATTTGAATTAGGACATTCAAAAAATCAGAGTATCACTCGGAGCTCACCAGGCGGTAGACGTTCATGGCTACCAGTCTCCTTGTGAAGCTTGGAAGGCAAGGAATATCCTTTGAGGGAAAGTCCTGTTGCACCATGTAACAAGAAACAGATGTATGAGACCACCTTCAGCTAAATCAGAGGATGT
This sequence comes from Pohlia nutans, assembly GCA_022496805.1. Lineage (NCBI taxonomy): Eukaryota > Viridiplantae > Streptophyta > Bryopsida > Bryales > Mniaceae > Pohlia > Pohlia nutans. The sequence goes on along the minus strand of CM040106.1, from coordinate 744,694 downwards.
TTCTTGACGAGAAAGGTTCTGAGCTCACCAATTGTGAAGGCGTGTTGTTGAAGGATGAGTTTGGGCAAGCAGTGTCATTGGAAGGAGAGCCGGAGAATCCATCTTCAATCTTCGCCCTGTTTTTCGTACACATCGCGGTTCCACTCAGCTTGGTTTCAGATTCGCAATACGCAAGAGGCTTGTAAACAGGCTGTTCGATTTCTTCGGGCCACTTCATGGGCGTGTGTAGCGTTTGAGGTCCCTTGGGATCTCCGAGTCCGTCGGATGGGACATGGAAAAAAACGTGTAGCTCAAGAAGAGGGTGAGGGAAGCTGTCCACAACCACCTTCGAAACGTCCAGCTCATGTGCTAGTGGCTCATTCAAAGCAAAAAAGAACTATATTTCCTAGGGTTCCTAAGGTACATTGTGACAAATGTAAAGTGTACACAATAGTGGAGAAAGGGGATGACTATGTGTCATGCAAGAATTGTGAGAGTTACTTGAGTTTGGAATAAAATTGGAGATTTCAAATAAGTGGTTATGGATTCGTTGTTGCTGGTTTAAGCATTTTTAGTGTGTGCAATACAAATCTTCTTTAGAGGTGTACCTATATGACGTGAATGGCATGCGTCATACTTCAACTTTGAAAATTTATAACTAATTCATTCTTCATCCAAAAATTATGTTTCAACTTGAGTTGTAATCTATTTCTATTTGAAATAAGTGTGGTTATGGATTCGTTGTTGTTGGTTTAAGCATCTTTAGTATGTGCAATACAAATCTTTTTTAGACAGAAAGATGTGTACCTATATGACGTGAATGAGATGCGTCATAATTCAACTTTGAAGACTTATAACTAATTAATTCTTCATCCAAGAATTATGTTTCAACTTGTGTTGGAATCTATTTCTACTTGCCTACCTCTAAGATATAATATTACTACATAATATCAATGCCTCATATCCGTATCTCTTATTGGGAGGGAGAGAGGGGAGGTAACCACTTATTGCTTGGAGGTGCTCGTACTGTACTTGGAGAGGGGAGGCTCGCAGTTTTTGCTCCCAGTTTTTGCTCCCAGTTTTCGCAGTACAATCCTTTGGAACAGAGTACATGGGCGGTTTTCGTTTGGCGGTTCTCGAAGGGCAGGTATCGCAGGGCTGTGGGGGGAGCAAGGGAACTCGATTAGGAGCGGGGGAGCTCGATTGGGAGCTTCAGGCAGAGTATATGGAGGCTTCGGGACTGTTGGGCATGCAGGAAGGCATCAGGGAACGAGGCGGGCTGAGAACCTGCGGGAACGGATGAGAACGGGTTGACGGGAACGGAGCCCGCTGCAAGAGAGGGAGGCTGGGCTAGGGAAAAGGGCGAGCAGGCGGCCAGGCAGGAGAGGCGCCGGTCCCTTTTCGAGGAGCCGATAGTGCCGAGGGCAGCCAAGTGAGGGGCCGGGGTGGGATCGTGGTGCAGCGAGTGTGGGAGGCCGCAAATGCACCTCATGGCAGAGCGTAGCCAACTTCTGCGACACAAACTGAGCCTCTAGGCTCATCCCGAAGGACTATTGTCTCGCTCTTCCCGATTGCGCAAGGCTAGGCTGCCTTCAATCCTCCTGTCTCGTCTTCTTCACTCTCCACCTCCTGCTCTCCAAGTGATCATTCCCTTCTTCACTTTGTATTGATTGGCCACGCTTTGATCCAGCTCCGGCCAGCAATTCCCGGCACCTTGGTGCAGAGGTGCTCTCATGCCGTGCTCTTCAAGGTTTGTGTGTGCTCTCCTTTCCTTTCTTTCCCGTTCGCCCCTGTGAGCCCTCGGTCTTTGGATTGATTTGCGTCCTTCTGTGTGGCGCTCTTGTTGACAATGCAACTCTCTCGAGTTCTCCTACCCGGTAGGCACCATTCCTGATTTTTAATGTTTGAGAATTTTCGAGTGTACAATTTCCGTTCCATAGTTTAGAGCTTCACTCAATCTGTGGGGTTATGAGGCCGACGACGGTTAATGTTTGAGAATTTCTGTGGGACGTATTTTTGTGGGCAGTCGTGATTGAGACGGAGAAATGTCGGCGTCTATAGTGTAGGCCAGCCACCTCAGGACTTCCGTAGCATCAAACATGCAGCATCTAGCATTGAGAATAGTGACCAATAAGTGAGAAAAAAGGGACATGATTGTTAGTGGAAACGGATACTACTAGAAGTATAGGCTATTTAATCCTGAACCATACAGCCCGTTCATCAAAAAGTGTTACAGTGATTTGATGCAGCCATTAGAGCTTCAGAGATTGAAGTCGTAGAATACCCCTGAACCAGTGGATTGTAGTTTTTCTAGACGGTGGAGAATTTAATATGACGTGTACTTTTGTTTTAGTAAACTCACGTGCGTAAAGCCAAAATTATACCAGACCAGTCATATTATGACATGTACCCTATAAATGCCAATAAAGCTACGGTTGTGCTCCATCCCACATCTAATGGAAAACAACCTAATGGATGATTCACATCCAACAAAAACCGTGACGGAATTCATTGAGAAGTAAGAGATGACAAATTTAGAAATTACTACTTTGTCAAGATTATTCTAAACTCACATGGCGGTTAACTTCGACGGTAAAGACAACAAAAATTGTGGAGAAGTAGTGACATGAAAGTAATTAGAGAAAGTGGCACATGGAGAAATCCGTCCACGTGGAATTCGGTGCCACCTCATATTCTTTGTACTGAAATAATGGCTGAGTTGGCGTGCCATGCAGCAGGAGCGAGACTGCGAATATGACCGATTCAACAGAATACACACAACAGATCCATGTTGGCAAATGATCCAGACAACGCGTCAAAAACGACCGAAACATTCAACAGTTTTCTGTTGTAAAACTGTTGAAGTAGTCACAGTTTCTCTAGTAGTGTATATATATTTTAATCATCTGTACTGATCGAGTAATTTTATTTTGTACGGATATCTTCGATCCAAAATAAATCAGCTACTATGTGTTTCAAAGTGATCATTATCCTCGACATGAGGATCTTGGTTTAGCATACTCATGATTCCGTGCCTGATGTGATCTAACGGGTAGTTTAGGGTTGAGGAGGACAAGATGTCCCCATTGAATTTATCCTCGACTCGAGGATAAGTAGTCTTGGAATGCAACATTTTTTGTCTATTTTCTGCCAATGGACGCAATATTTGATCACGCGTTGGTGTCGTCAACAGTTTATAATCCAGTCAAAGATAACAGGATACGTATAAGTCATGTAATATCCGAAACCGCTCTACTTATCCTCGATTCAAAAATAAGTAGTCCGGACACCCCAATGTTATTGGTACATCTCTCCACCTCGGTGGCCTTTTTCATTACGTTCTGTAAATATGAAAATATGCTTATCTTCAACTCGAAGATAATGAATCCGCATATTTCAATCAGTATGAGTAACCCAAGTGACTTATCGTCATGTCAAAGATAAATGGTCCAGTCCCTTTTTGTATATCAGAACCTATGTAGAAGTCGATGGTATATTAGATCACTCCCAAGGTATATTCACAACTTATCTTCGACCCCAAGATAATTATATCTATATGAACCATACCGTAGGTTCTATGGTACTTATCTTCGACTCAAAGATACAGGGTACTGAGACTTAAGTGTCACGCTGTGTCAACCACTGTATTCTGTATATAGACACGCTCATCGAATATCAGGATTTTATCTCCGACTCGAAGATAATTCTTTCTGCATAATTTAGAGTGTAACAAACCTCCCACCGTTTGCCACCAACTCTTACAAAATATAAAAATACTATATAAAAATGATCTAAGGCTCACCACCCAACCATAGAGAGGAGATCACACACCAGAAGTCATGACTCTATCTTCTCACCCCCGTGCCTTTACATAATAGTTCCTTTCCCAAAGGAACTAGAGTCTACTTCTAGTCTTTTTACTTTCTATCCCAATCTTAGATCTAAGTCATAGATCTTTCTATCATTTACTTCCAGATCTAGGATAGTCTTATCTCTTATCATCTAAATACGTCAATTCCAATGCACCTCATATAGAGTAGTCTAACTCCAGTGCACCTGATCTTGAATTGTCTAACTCTTCTGCACATGTTCTCAATCTGGAGTGGTCTAGCTTCAGTGCACCTCATCTTGAGTTGTCTAACTCTTGTGCACATGTTCTCAATCTGGAGTGTTCTAACCCTAGTGCACTAAAGATGGAGCTGACTAACTCCAGTGCACATGTTGTCGACTTGGAGTTGTCTAATTCCAAGCCATCCATCCTCATCTCCTCTCATCTTTCTGGTTAAACACTGCCACATGTGATTAGAAAATTCATTCATCCATCAAATATCTATAGTTACCTTACATAGAGGGTACTAGGAGACAATTATATTTATCTTCGAGTCGAGTATAACACGACTAACACATTGATAACGAAGGAGGACATGAACAGTTCAATCCTGTAAAATCAGGAGCTACAAAATCCATACAGAGGCGCCTCAATATAATGGATTGCAATGCATTCCAATTTGCATAGCGGACGCAAGCTTGAATTATAAGCAATGGCCGACCCAATTAAAAAGGACAAGTGAACACAATTGCTGCAATTTGCACACCAACAAAGCACAAGCGCATTCCCCTTGTGACTGACGTCCACATGCATAGTCCAATGTGGACTGCTTGAGGCCAAACCTAACATTGCATCGCACGAGCACGCCGCACTCTAAACTAATCAACCACTAAATGCAGCATGACGGCATAGAACTTCAAAATTAAACACAATGCAAGAAAAATAGCAAACAAAAACGTGTTGCACCCTACAACCTATTGAAAAACCACTTCGGCGGAATGCGGCGCAAATCTCACATTCAAATTTACAATTTGCAATGCTCCAGCCACGCAATAGAAACACCACGCTTCTACCCTAAACTAGCGACATATAGACAAGGAAATCTGCAAGCAAGAGAGACTAGAATGAAAGTGGAGGACGACGCAAAATGAGAACAAAGTTGAGCAAAGAAAAGGGAAGGAATTAAGAGAACGCGCCCAAAGTTTGCGGGCCTCTTTGATGCCACTCTAAACGGCATCTAGTCAACGGTTTTCCCTCAATCGATTTCCAAAATTTAATGCAAAATAGTCCGCTACTTTGTAGGTGGAAAATTACTATTTATAAAAAAGAATTACATGCTACTAACCAGTGTGGTGGGACCACCAAGCTAGCCAACAAAATACTTACACTACTTCCAAACTTCACAATTCTAAAACTTTGATGCCTCAAAATTCACAATACCGCTATGAAAAAAGCCAAATTCTTGCATGTGCAAACCAAAAACCCGTCGCTGCAATCTCAAATTCCGCCGCCAAAAAACATTTATGTGAGGTGATGCTTAAATGAAAACTAAAATTGGTGGTTCCTCCCTACCAATGCGGCATCCGAATCTCCAACTTCTCCTTTTTCGCTGTGAAATATAGAGATGTATCTGATGATATATCAATCACCTCGTTCCTCTCACTATCATTCGATTTTGTGAAAGAACAATCGCAAAAATCAAGTTGCACACACTCGCAATCATTTTTTATCACCGCCACATCGTGAAATAAATCTGTGAATCGACGCTTCACAATGTTAACCAAATATTTGTTGGATATTCCCTTAGGCTAAGTGTAGGTTAGTCTATACCCGGTAGGTATAGACCCGGTAGGCGATACCCGATAGGACAGGCGGGTATAGATTGGTCGACCCGATTAATCCGGTCGACCAGGTCTAACACTATTGCCAGACCTGCCACCTGTATGTAATTTTCCTCTCTTTGAGAGAGGTGTTGCTATTCATTTGGTACATCTTCTTTACCAACACCCATTGTTGAAATTCTCTCTTGTCTCAATCTTTGTACGTGTTCTACTTATGCTAGTATGCTATTAGACAAGGGTGTTATATTTTGTTCTTGCATTGATTATTTTGTTTGAATCCTGGCTAGTTGCAATAGCCTGTTGATTGCAAAGTTAACTTGCAATATACTAGCGCTACTTCTAGTCGATAGCAGATTCTTCCTCATCTAAACCTCTCTTACTACTCCTCTCAATCTCTACTTACTAGTCTAAAGTCGAGTGCTATTGAGAGAAGCTTTCCTGCAGTATTGTAAGGTCGGTTCCTAGAAAACCACCTTCACATAATTTTTGCTACTTCAAGATATGAAATGCCATAAGTCGCCTCCCACCGTGACATCTCTTGGTGACAGTGGTAGTTCCAAAAGAAATCATCTGCGCCACTAACAATCGCTTTCAAGCATGGATGAGGAGGAAGAGTTTTGTAGAGACATGCATATGAATTGTAAACAAACCACATGTACCAAGTCAATGAGCCCAAACACATAGAATGAGGAGGGAGAGAAAGAATTCCATGGGTTGGGTGTCTAGAATCCATGATGAAGGCTTTGCACATATTTCAAAGATATGGAGGAGGAAGGTTATGAACAAGAAAAACAAGGAGGAGGTGAATGAGGAAGGGCAAGAAGCTCACACATCCAAATATTGAAATGTTGGAAGAGGAGAGTAATTGAAATGAGTTGCACTCTCATGTAAGCCGCCATTCACACAAAGTACCTAGAGTACCCTAGAGAGCACTTGGTACTCTAGGCCATGTACTTTGCCTTGTCAATTGCATGTGTGCATTGATGGGTATTTATTGTCCTTGATTCTATTCAATTCCAAATCTAATTTTGGATTTTGGAATGACGATGATACACACATATCCATATATTTGTACGTAAGCATACAAAAGTATCAAAGTTGTAACTGAATGAAAAACGCATGATAAAGTATATAACTCTTATGGACATACGTAGATAGATTACATAGTATGATTTTTAAATCAAATCTATGCAAATGAATTCCAAAAATTCATCATATACAATTACATATATAATATCTCACTAATAAACTTCCATAATTCACATAAAATAAAAAATTGACTATTTATCTTTGATTTTGGTAAGATTGGCTAAAAGCACAAGGTTAATAAGATGTTTAAATACCCAGGAGAATGTGTTTCATTTAAACTATTCAGTTTATACTATTCTTCCATAGTGTTTTTTGAATTGACATTTATACAAATTGTATACTCTAAATCTTTGCAACTTCTATCCAAGTGATGAACATTTTTACTTTTTAGTGATAACAATTTAACTCGATATAAAATATTGTATGATGTACTTCTTGTGAATATTCAAAGTTTTTCCTTTAAAATTCATTTATAAAAAATCTAAACAGTTTTGATGATATTCAGCCATGTAGATGAAATTTAGAGATTATACATTACAAATTTCACATTTTACAAACTTCAAAAAATTCATATAAAACGCATAGTAAAACACATTAAGTTAGTAGCAAAAACCCTCAAAAACTATAGGGTTAAGCATCTATTTTTAATATGACTACTCAATAAAACTCAAACTAAAAATTATATATGTAACAAACAAATTACTTGAGCAAGTCGCTTAAAGCAAATATTGAGTACATATGAGCAAAGACAGGGTATTTAACCCGTAAACAGCACAGCGTCTAGAAATTGGACGACTATTTGATTCATACATTCTCTACGTTCTCATCAATGTCTCCATTAAAGTCTTGTAGATTTTTGGACATACTTTCTTCACGTTGTTCTTACTTTCTATCAAATGATTTGATTGAGTCATATTTAATTACATATTTTTCTAAAATTGCAAATGTAAAAGTAAGTGAAGTCATTGAGCAAGCCAAAACTGAATTGACTTTAGTTCAAGAGTAGCATTAAAAAAAGGAGGTCATAGAGTTGAGAAACAAAAAAAATTCAGAGAATCACCATGTTTAAGAGTATCTCATTCCAGTTCCTTCCAACAATATTTACTCGAAAACCAATATAATATTGTCTGTAATCGATTTAGAAGCAATTTATGATTTGAACTTTCAAACTTTGTTATATTTGAAATGTCCAGAATTTTCGCAATTTTTGAGACAAATTGCTAGTTATTAAAAGAAGAAAATATAAATAGAAATCAACAAAAACAATGCTCAAATAGTGATTCTATAAAGAAATTCTAAAGTTTGATGTTGTTACCCATTTTTAAAACAATATCATTTCAAAGATGAAACGCTTTATCTTTGAGTCGAAGATAAAAACAAGACTTCGAAAAGTCTCAGTATAAAAAATATCGCCAAAAATGTAATAATTTCATAATGGTAATAGGATTACTCAACCGAATCGTACAAATGGGGTCTCCCATTCAAAATTTAGGAATTTCATCTGTATATCAATTCCAAAATATTATTGTATGAAACAGTTAGAATGTTTTACTATTTATAGGGTGATTACGATATATTCCACCTATATCCTAGGAATATATCTAGAATTCTAAGAAATTGGTTTAAAAAATCGTACATTACTTATATCAATTTATAGTTACTTTGTAGGTCTAATGTATAAAAGACACCCTCCATTTTTTTGGTCAACATAGTGAACCATCATCTTGATAGTTAATTTCCTAGAAGAAGTCAAAATTTGAATTGCTTTAATATAAATTAGAAATTTGAAAGAAAAGGATGTTAATCGTCAGGAGCTGAATGTTCATTTGAATATTCAAGGGTTTGTTGATAAGGATTCAATAAATTGTCATCGTTGTCTTGAATTTAATTTGTACAATAAGTAAGACACCTAAATGTTTATATTCTAAGTAATTTCCCATAATGTAACATAATATATAAATACTACTACATAATGATGTAATTCAATTGTACTATTCTAGGTACTTAATTGTAATAAATCATGTACTATCTTCAATCTTTCAATTGATAAGAGTACATGACGTACGTAATGGATACTTTATGCATATCTAATGATACAACTTGATGTACTTATAGGACATCAATGCATACTTAATGGTACTACATGGATTAGTTAGTGGAATTCAATGCCAAATGAATGTACTAGTATTACTCAACATTTTAGGGGAAAGCAATATACATGCAATAGTAGTACTTAATTGATATAAGGGAAAATCTAAGTATATTTGCTAGTACTAGTGCATGTACATTGATTACAAGAAATGCACATATAGAAATTACTACTATATTTCAACCATATTAATCAACCATATCTGGAATTTTGAGCTCATGTATAACACGCAATTCGCTATTTATGCACTTGGCCAAGTGCGTTCTTTTCATGAGCAAATCTTGCTTAAAAAAATTTCTTTAAAAAGTTCTCTAGAAAAGAACGATTTTGTCGTTCTACAATTACTTTCATTATAAACAAACAATTATTTAGTTTATTTTTTATTCTTATCTTTATCTTTTTTTTTTATCTTTTTTTTTATCTTTTCTTTATCTTGTTTTATTTATCTTATTTCTTTCTTGTCTTCAATTTCTTTTCCTTCTTGTCTTCCTTCTTTTCTTCTTCTTTTTCTTCTATTTTTTTCATTCCTCTTATGGCAGCCGCAAACCCTTCGCGCACACCAAGGAATTTTTTTTTTTTTTTTTTTTTTTTTTTTTTTTTTTTTTTTTTTTTTTTTGGTTGGATTTCGTCTTCTTTTTTTATTTAGGGCTCATGAACCCTGAAAAATGAAATTAAAAAAAATAAAAATTTTAGGGTTCAGCCGCCTTGGTGTGCGCGAAGGGTTTGCGGCTGCCATAAGAGGAATGAAAAAAATAGAAGAAAAAGAAGAAGACAAGAAGGAAGACAAGAAGGAAAACAAGAAGGAAAAGAAATTGAAGACAAGAAAGAAATAAGATAAATAAAACAAGATAAAGAAAAGATAAAAGAAAAGATAAATAAAAGACAGAAAGATAAGAATAAAAAATAAATTAAATAATTGTTTGTTTACAATGAAAGTAATTGTAGAACAACAAAAATGGTTGTTTTTTAGACAATTTTTTAGACAATTTTTTTAATGCTTCCGGGGGACAAGTGCATGATTATATGGCCAAGTGCGTAAATAGCAAATTGCGTGTTGTATACCAAATTTTAAACTACATGACTTATCTAAGAGTAGTAATCTCTTCAAGATAATGTGATTTAGACTCGAGGAAATCATTATAGTGAAAAAATCATGAAAATCACTTAACCCGTAAACGCTAGAATGTCCAGAAACTAGATAACTATGAGATTCAAATCCTTCTCACCTTGTCATAAATGCTTGGATGAAAATCATCTATTATTTTGGCGATTTGTCACCAAGTTGTTGTCCTCTCTAACACTTGGATTTAGTCATACTTGATTATTTATTTTTCTAAAATTACAAATGTAGAAGTATGTGAAGTGGTGGACCAAGCCAAAATTGACGTGATTGTAGTTCAAAAGTGGCGTTACAAAAATGAGGTCATTGTTCTCAAATCCACAACAATTTCAAAGAATCACTAAGTATAAGACTATGTCATTTCAAATTCGTTCCAACAAATTTTACTCACCAATTTTTTATTTTTTTTTATACCTTTTTGCATTTTAGAATATATATATGAAAAAAATGACACATAGAAAAACAACACATTTCCTACTACTCTACTTTTTCAGTGACGAGTGTGATGAACAGATGTCAACATAAGGCTCTGTTAGTATTCAAGCCACCCTAACCCTTAGTTCACTTACCATCAAATCCATCCCTTATTATTCACTATTTTCACAACTTCTCTCTCTACTCTCATGTTCTTTGTTTTTGTGCTCTTGTTCTCAAGACAACAATTTGTTGCATTGGAGGGTACTATGTCTGCACGCTCTTCCCTCTATTACGCATCATTGATGAAGCGTGCCTGAACTTCATAATAAGTGAAAAAATAATAATTTAAAATCATACGACAATTTAGGTTTCTTTTATACACTATCCAGAATTCATAACCATCTTGTACCCGACTGTACATTAATAGTTTTCAAAGTACTTAAAAATCCTCGTTTAGTGAATTTAAAAGCATTTACCAATTAATATTCTCCAACTCTTCTATTCGTATTTTTAAATTTTGAAATTGGATATGATTGGTTAAGATTACAGATTACTTCTAGAATTGACAAATGGATAATTTTCAAAAAATAAATCATCATTGCTTTCCAATATGGAAAGTACTATGACACTAGGACTATATCAAATTTGTGTATTTGGGAAATTCCATAGTCAACTTCCAATTTTTGCCAATAAAATGCATCAAACAACAATAGCATATGATTCATTCCCAAATTGATCAATATCTGGACCAAAAAGCAGAATTCAAAATAATGTAATTTTTTTGACCATCTCTGAAAACCATTGTTCTTATTAGGTCAAATCCTATTAGGTTTAGGGTGCTTCTACTTTACTAGGTGGTTTAGGGTTTAGGGTTTAGGGTTTACGATGATGTCGTGCTCAACGTTTATAATCATAAAGCGGAAAAATCTCACCAAACAATCACCTCATTCCAACCATGTCCTAGTGTTTTATAAATTTCTTCTTTGGAATAGTACTGATGTTGCCGCGTTTGAATTTTATTTTAATTCTAGAATAGAGTGTATTCTTTGCACTACCTATACATTTAGAGGTTAAATTGATGTCTCAACCTATTTTTAAAAATCATTTGGAGGAAACAATTTCTAAACATAATTTGCAAAATTTAGGTTCAGACAAGATTTTCTCAAAGAGAAACACCAGACAATGTCCTAGTGTTATAAAACTTTCTAATTTGAGAAAATAATGGTGTTTTCTCCTTTGAAATTTTTTCTACTAAATTTTTTAGAACAAAATGTATAGTTTTATCCAAGCATGATGGTAAAAATGTAGGTTTAGTGAATACGACATGGTAAATACTTCTAAATTCATTACATGAGTGTCTAAACCATCTTTTTAAAGTTTGACGTTACAAACAATTAGTAAACATTTTACTAAACATAAGTACTACAAATAATTACCAAACACACATGAGAATGTACATAAATATATACATAATATGTATATATATATATACAATATTATGTATGTATATATATATATATATTCATTATTGTGACCTTCTGTGTTGTCTCCTTGTTGTATTGTTCCCTTTTACCTCTTTGTTGTGTATACTGCATAGATTTTGTTTCGGGTGTTCAATTGCTTGGAGTTTAGGGTTTTTTGATTCGCAAAGCATGAGGGTTTGTCGAAGTGGAGGTGGGGTGTGAACAATTGCACACGGTGGAGGGAGCGTAAATTTGAAGGGCGAGCAGCCACGTTTTCAAAGGTACTTGTCACACCTTAAGATTTTTGATTTCTTGTAAAAGCTACGGTTTTGCCCTACGTTCTAGGCCCCAATCTATTCTGTGAGACGAATTTCGGATGAAGGGATTAGGGTTTAGATTTGTTCAACTTTTTTCTCAAATCCGTTTAGCTTTGTTGAATTTTGTTCTCAAACAGTTCAGCTATGCTCACAAGTGGGTTCTGCTGTATTCTCCATTGCCATCTTATGTAATTGGGTTTAAATTTTTCAATTTCAACACGAGTTTCGAGACCGAGGTTTTGTTTCTTGGACAATTTTATTTCTCTGTAGCTACGGTTTGCTGTAGTTTTGATTTTCATGTCTTTGCATTCATGTTACTGCACTAATATCCTTGTGTCAATGCTAGGAATTATAAGTATCAAGGCGTTGAGTGTCTAAAACCATTGGCATCTCGAAGATAATTATCTTCAAAATGAGCGCGACTACCTTCACGTCGAATATAATTATTTTCGACACGAAGATGATTATCTTCGACTCGACGATAATTATCTCCGATTCGAGGATAATTATTTTTGACACAAGTATAATTATCTCTGACTTGAGGATAATTATCTTCGGCTCGAGAATTTTTATCTTCGGCTCGAGACATGTCTTAAATAATAAGTGGACATGGTCGAGGATGTCGTTTGGACGTGCAAACATCTGAAACAAGGAAAAACAAATGTTGACATGGCCAAAAACATGTTGACATCCCTGCAACACGGATGTCTCAACAAGATTTTGGGAGGCAGAAAAGTGTGCCACGTGGGTGCCAAGTGGACGACACATCAACGGCAAATTGACGGGCAGTGCAACATGGCGATGGATGTCATCCTCTCAAATGGTGATGTAGAAGACGACATGGTTTTGCCAAATTCTAACGTGGTGGCGCGAAAATCCGATATGGACATGGAAAAAATGACATTGCGTGCCATGTCAGGAGAGTTTTGGTTGGTTTTCAAATCAAAAACATGTTCATTTGGACGTCACACGGGACATGATTGTGTTTTGCGAGACATAATGCACTGAGACTGAGATGTCGGCCAAGATGTTTGCAACGATGTGTACTGTGTCTTGCTATTGTTTTGTGCAGACATCCCTATGTCTTAGAAGATACGACACTTGACATGGCCATGTCCGCGTGGACGTCTGCGTGCCCTACATGTGGGCGTTGCAGATGTCATGGCTGATGTCTCAAAGAATGTATGCGCGTCTGAGGTGACATCTCTTCAGACATGATAGTGCTGACGTTTTGTATTTGAAGGTGTTTTAGAGGATGTGCGACATGTTATACGAGATATCAATACGTATTAGCCTCTTGTCTCACTCGCCGTGCGGACGTGACTATGCAAACGTCCCAAAGTTATTAGGGACGTCTCTGCCAACATTCACTACAAAATTGTGGATGTTATGGAAAACATCATCATGATCACATAGTTGTCCCAAAAAACATACCCACGTCATGTACTACTTGTTATAGAAGACATTTGCCTCTATATCTGGACGTCTCACTAAGCATGCTCAAGTCACCATGCGAATATCCGCTAAGACATAGCGAACGTTCCTTCCAACATCCCCACGTTATATTCTACACGTTATGGAAGACATCTCGCGTAACATTCACTGGTTTCACTGAGCATGCACATGTCACTATGCAGAGTGTTCCAAATGTCCATAGGATTGAGGGCTGACAGTCATGAATACGTATTCCCACTGCATATACATAACACATTGTAATATCACAGTTGAAAAGTCATAACTCTATTGTTTTTGAGCTAAACTAGGGCAAAATACACATCTATTCATTTGTCAAATACACATCCATCTACTACGCATTCACAAATTGCATAAATGGCCTACGTGGTTGTCACATCGTTCGTGTGACTTCCTTAGCCTCCTCTACTGTGGACCTCCCTGCGCACTGTATTTAGTTGGTCGCATCCCAACAATTGTATTTGACTCGCTCTAATGTAAGCCGCATGCTATCAGTGCTCCCCTAAGAATTGAAGTATCATCGGCGCTTGTCCAACTCTGCACATGTTTGACAGGCCAACAATGCATGCGGTTAAAAAAGGTTTTCACAATCACAGAATTTTGCATTATTTCACATTGGCAGGACAAGCTATATATGTAAGGTACGTTCTATACGTGAATAAACGCTGAACCCTCATCCAACATTATGCCGCGTGTCGGATGCCTCACAGCTTGGACTACAAGCTACATCATGTGAGAAGATGTCTCTGGGGATGTTGTAACAAACATCTCGGACGTTCATGGAAACGCGGATGCGATTGAGTGGACGTCTACGTAGACGTCGTTCACAACGTCCATGATGTACCTTACCGTGCATTTGTCCTATTGTAGGTCACTTGCGTTTGATTCAATTCGTGTGAATTGTCTAGCGAGTTACCAATTCCTTGCACATTACTACCTTCATTTCTTTTTGGTTGCCTCCGCTCTTGTTGAGGTGCCTACCTGCACTTGTGCAATGACAGCATGTCATGGATTGTTTATATGCAATGTTTATGTATACAGTTTCAGCAATATTTTTTAATTAGCATTATGGTCGATCTCATGGTCAATTTCAAAAAATAACGTGGCAACATACAAATCCATACATGATGTGGATCTACATTTTTCCAGCCTTCTCAACCGGCTTCCCGAGTTTCAACTGGGCTGCTTACTTTGCTGCGTCGGGCTTTGTCGGATTAGATGGTCACGTTGGCTTCAATGTGTAGGTCTTCCTGGGTTTTGACAATCGTGCCGGCTTAGCTCGGGGAGTTCACTAGATATGTATTTATGTATACACCTGAGTGACAAAGGTATTTATTCAAGGGGTATTTAATTATCCATTCTTGATTTTTTGTACCGTATTATTATATAATTTTTTAATTTCTTGTTTTTTTAATGACCCTAAAATTACTTTTAAATTTTATGAAACTCTAATTTAAAGCTAAGTATGTTCATTATAATTATTTGATTTTGCTCTAAAGGGTTCAAAAGCATTCAAAGTACTAAGTCACCAAAATCCAAGACACAACAAGGTCTTACATTAAGAGTGTTCATAAAGATTTTCAAACAACAAAATCAGCCGATTATCCTCAATCAACTTACACGCACAATTAAACACAACGGTACTAAGTGTCGAAAAACAAAGACAAAAATCACACTAACAGAGCAAGCAAAAAGAGGATCCATGCAATAATGTAGAAGGGTATAGAGTTAATACTACAACATCATATTCGAAGCAGACAAACACAAGACCAACCAAAACTCCTCTAATTTATCTTGAGGAATTGTTTCTAGCACGTAAAAACACTAGCAAAACCGTTCATAGCAAATGAAAGATGTCATGATCATCTTGCAAAACAATTCCTAGCTTTTAAAAACACCTAGGATCCTTAACTCCTACGGTATATTTTTATAAATATTTAAAAAATATGCGTTGTTTATATAAAGCCTATATTATTTATAATACACATTTTATCATATATACTCATCTATATTAAAATTCATATAAATTACCCTATATTTTCTCGCACGTTGCTTTTTTAGAAAATATTATCGTAGTGAACTCCCCGAGCGGCTTAGGTGTCTCTGATGGTGCTTTTGTTATGTTACTGGGCTTCCTAATGCGCCGTACAATTGCTGCGGACCCACCAGGTGTTTCCAAAGCCTCCTTCACTTCTTATTCACCACTTGTTTTCAATTTTCCACTACATGGACAATAGACATTGCAATATTATATGCACACAATAGATGTTACCGGCCCCTCTCCACCCACGTCATCAAATTCAAAATTGTCTAGTTGCCATCACGAAAGATGTCATGCACAAACATTACAACATTGCATGTTGCTTCACAATCATTTTACGGACTGTACAGTACACCACATTCAAACATAGCAAGCTCAATTGCCACAACTGACTTGCGACAAACATTGTTGTGTTCATGAACATGAATGCGTGATGTCTCCACAAACGCGGGGATGTTCTCTACTCTGTTTTGCAAGACGTCCACATGTATCCTTGATGTTTTTGCAAACGTCATTCACAACGTGCTTATGCCTCAAAATTCACAACATATCTATGTTGATTTTACTTGCTTGGTCTGGACCGGATGCTCTATCTGTGTAGCAGACACCGGGGTGTCCAAGTCAGCATATGGATCGTCATCGTTCTCCTTCTCCGAGACGTGTGATTGTGTTATTATGCCTGTAGCTAGCGCCTCCTCCTCTGAGCCCCGTCCTTGCCAAAGAAGTCGCCCGCATGGCGATGAGGTCGTTCGATTGCTCAGACATTAGTTTTGGGGGTTTAGGTGCGTTCTTATCGATCAACTACCCCAGCAAGAATGAACATTGACTAAGATCTTTGTAACGATTTCCTGAAACCACATTTTGTCTATAAGCCTCCCAACGCCCTTCTCTTTCATCTCCAAATCTGCAAGCACAATGTATTCCATTCAATCAGTACAGCAAAAGTCATATATACATACCAAGACATTACAATAGCAAGGCATACAAAAGCAGCTATCAAATGACGTGATGTCCAATTTTCAACATATCATAAACCCTTGTTAGTGCAAAACATTGTGTTGTATTTAAATCCGTCACAAGTCATAACGGATGCCCGAATGGACGTCTCTAATGTTTGTCAACGCTGTGGGACGTCACGCACAACACGTTAGTGTTGCTAATGTCTGCATAACATTATTTGGCACAATATGTAAAGGTACGAGAAGGCACATAGCAGCAAGCTCCACAACTTCCACAAAAGAATGCAATGGCACGCTGTCCCGACCACATTCTTCATCACCATTGCATCTGGATAACAGGGCTGTAGAACTAGGAACTCAGGCGTAGACATCCAGCCCAAACATCTGTGGTGACATCTTTAGTGAGATTCATGTTGACATCTTTGATGACATCTATAGTGACATCTCTGATGTCATCTTTGGTGCTATGTCCGATGACTTCTCTAGTAACATTTGTGATGTAAATATATCGTGCATGCTACGAATATGAATTTCTTGTGAATGAACAGGCATACACCCGCTTAAAAAACAACTCATTTGCAAGTTGCGACCACCCTTTCCAGCTGTGTTTAAGATCCAAGTCTTTTGCCAACACCTGCACTTTCTTGTGCTATGCCTGCAACATCAAAACTGTAACAACATGCATCAAGAATTGCTCAGCAGCTTGACGAGCACTACTTCACGAGATTCGTGCATTTGTGCTGCATATATTAGGATTCCTAAATCAATAGGATACTACATGTTTTAGGGTTTCTTCCACATCAAATCAAATACTACACATTCTAGGATTTCATTCACAACAAATCAAATATTGCAGGTTTTAGGGTTTTTTACACAACAAATTGAATATTACAAGTTCTAGGGTTACATCCACATCATATCAAATACTGCAGGTTTTAGTGTTTCTTCCACAACAAATCAATTACTACAGTCAAGTTTAATAGTTTTTTCCACAACAAAACCTTCTTCATAGTGTCATACAAGATGCCTCTGAAATCTACTAACACCGGTTCCTTCATCGAATTGCACCCTGGACGTTGTCTGTTACGTCTCAAATTGTCACGTATGTGCTTGTGTTGTGTCATCCTAGACGTCGGCTACGTCCTCTACCGTGTCGCATTGGACGTCTCTGCCAACATGCATTGTTGCATTGGGTATGTACGCGGCAATGTATGCTAGGAGATCATTGCGAACATCCATACAAACAATGTTGGAGATGCGGCCGTGTTTGTTGCGGATGTCATCGCTAACACATCATCAAGAACATACGCATGTCTCTAGGGATGTCGCAACAAACACTCGAAACGCGCCCCTCCTGCTCACCTTTGAGACATTGCGTACATCCACAGAGACATCTGTGCGATATATTGCTTCTATGTCGTCTGCTATGTCTTGACGTACGTAGAAGCATCCATAATGTTTCAAATAAAGACACCCTGCTATGTTCGGGCAGGCACCCTACCGATCTGGCGGTTGTTGTCTATAACGTCTCAAATTGTGACGTATGTGCTTGTACCCTGTCATCCCGGACGTTGGCGATGTCTTCTACTGTATCACATTAGACGTCTCTACCAACACGCACTGCTGCAAAGCAGATGTATGCGGAAATGTATGATGGGACAACCCTGCAGACATCCATAAAACAACTCGGGCGGGATCAAACCACGAAAAGACGTGCGAGTCAACGTGTTTGACCCGCGCATTCTTTGGGAGCAAAAACCTATCAATGCATTGGTAAAGAATGCCGTTCAAGTCAAAAACGAGCTTCAACCACTTCTTTCATTGTTGGGACCCTATAGACGATACACTCCGCGGCAAAGCTACTCCGCTACACGGCGACACTACCTGAATAAGGCAAACATAAAAGAAGTGGAATTACCTAATTGAACGCAAAAGCAAATAGAGGAGAGCTATAGAGTAGAGCAAAGCATTTCACTCCACTAAGTGACGGCATGACACCTTTCACAAGTGATGGTTTCAAGGACAGCGGACGGTGCACACTTCTAAGCAATTTTGGCTGGACCAAAAACATGGACAATGAAAAGACACTTAGCAAGGATATTCAAAAAATTTAGCGCCTCATATATTAAATGTACTTAGTGAATGATATACAATCATCCGGTAACAAAATCTTGCCCAGGGGGCAGCTATGCACGCATCCAAAAACTACATCCGAAAGCCGTGAATCTACACTATTCTATAGGAGGTTGTCACAGCGGGGCTTGTTGACAGCGCCACACATTCACAAACGAGGCACTCCCTCCTGTAAACCAGAATGAATTGAAATAAGAGTCTACATATAGGGAATGACCGGTTAATGGAGGCAGCAAAACACTTCCATCAAGCGACATCCCGGCGGGCCGGTGAATCATCAATATTCATAAGGGTCTGAAATGTCAAGATAGTGTACCTAAGCTGCTAGATAAGGTGAGGCGCTATCGACAAACTTCATGGCCGGAACGATCGATGCCGGCTCGGGCTGCTGGAGAGGAGGTTCATCTTCATAGTCCACAAGCTGTTCATCTATAGGAGCAGAGAGACAAAGGTCGTCTGCTGCATTCACGGGAAGGGGATTCAAGTGCACAACATTGCAATGAGCCTTGGTCTTAGGAGGACTAGCAACGAAAGCCTCCTCCTTGGTTGGAGGAGGATGCTTTGAGTTAACCTCGGGGGCTGGAGGAGGATGCTTAGAGATATCATTTTGTTGAGTATGCCCAGAACTATCCTCGGCTCAAGGATGCTTGTACTTGGGAAAGGTGGACAAAAGGATCTCTAGTTGACGTTGGTCGTGAAGGTTCCGAGGAGGAGCGTCGCCAACGGTATTAGGCAAAGCTGGATGAGGGGCATCACACACTACCGTAGTTCCAGTAGGGAGGAGCGAGAGATATCCTTGGGCCAAGGATCACAAAGCGCATCGTAGCCGGGAATGTGCAGGCCCGAGTCCTAAGAAGCCCTGCCACGTTCAAGAGTCCAGCAAACGGAGCAGAAAGACGTGCGGTTGCGGAGTTCGACAAGCTACATTGTCCCAACATCTCCTTCAACAAGTCCTCCCTCACCTTGGCCTATATCTCCTCCAACAACTCCGTTCTTATCTCCTCCTTCATGTTCTCCTTATTATTTACTTGAGCCTCCCTCAACTGCTAAAGCTCTCTTTGCAAGGCCTCCTCCGCCTCTTTCTTCTGCTTCCTCTTCGCTACCTTCTCTTCCTAGAAAGTAACCTCTGACGCCGCGCACGGGTTGTCGTTAGGATTGGAGGACAGGCTGCCACCGGCTTGTCTTGCCTTCAACTCCTTGATTCGCTTTTCGATACACTCCTCACTAAAAAAAGGACAGAGCGGGTTTGACATTTGCGGGTTCTATTGCGGTAGTAGATGCTGCTACCGGTTCGTCTTTGGTGTCGTTGAGCTCAATGATTTCAGCGGAAGCAATTGGGGCAGTGATCTCCTTTTCCTTATTACGCACCCGTCGAGGAAGAAGAGCGTCGGAACATGACGTCACTGATATCTGAGACTGCCGAGGAGGAAGCGAGGGGGGGGGGAGAACTTTCAACAGACCGACTATCCTGGACTCATGAATTCCATGCAAGACTTCTCCACGCCAGATCCAAAAGATGCGTTTCAGAAATACCTTCTATGGCAGAACTTATTAGTCAAAATTCTATATCACAAGTTCTTACACGTCTGGATGGCTCTGGACAGATACGCACTGCAAAATTGCAAACCACCCTCCTCTAAAATCCAAAGTAGGCGTCCCCGCAACCCAGATGCACGCGACGCCACTTGATCCCAGTCGGGAATACCCTGCGGAGACAACAACGGCAGTGCTGAAAAGAGAGCTCGTTTGAATCCCCGAGTGTCAATACCTGGAACCGCAGTAACATGTGAAACAAGCAAGAGGAGGAGAGTATCAACGAATGCCGCAAGACCATCAACCGCTAGTAGCTCAGGATCAACAATGACGACGGTAGATGGCAAACCCAACCCCTCACTACTCCTCGTACCAGAGTACCAGATGTTTGCTGAGCAAAGAAAAGAGTGCTGGGAGAAACACAAATTCTGATACATTTTTTATAAAACCAAGCATTTGGTTTCCAGCGACCAATGTTATTCAACTAAAGACGAGTATGTCATCCAAAAGCTGGAGAAGAAAATTTTAGAGGACTACAAACAGAGCTTGTTCAACTTGCAGATATCAAGCATCGCCATAACGTGAGAGTCACTTTCGTTGACAATAACATGAAATTGCTAAAGAATAAACCCAGAAGATGGGAGGAAATCCAAAATGGCAAGTTCATGATTATAAACGGTCAACACAGCATTACAACTTCTAAGGAACTGCAACACGAGGGATGTGGCGAGGCTCAACAGATTGAGATGAGAACGTGGGACGCATACATTGTATGGACTTTAGACCCTCTCCAACTCCACTACATCTCCAAATTCTATGACTTCATCAACCACTTGAACCACGCCCAGCCAACATGGGAGAACAAGATCATCAACATTCGAGTAATCAGGGACCACCTCAAGAGGCCCACATTGATTGCGGACAAGGCACAAACGAGAAAGAACGGTGCCTAGCTATGACCATCAAACAGGGCGGTAAGTACCTGTCCTTAACATTTCTCCTCCACTCGAGGATGTTGTCTTTTGCTCAACGTACAACCGTACTCAAACACAAACATACCATTAACCCCCCACCACCATCTAGAATTTTTTTACATTAGATATTTAGTAGCTCCTAAATGAAACAATGCTAACTCCTAATGTCCTCATTAGTTCTTCCATCTACTGTTGGTACACGCAGTCGATATCATCGACTCGAAGATAATCAACAAAAGTTCCTCCTAGCCAAAGTTTGCCTCTAACATTTATTTATTTTTCTTATTATCATTCAGACCTTCTCCACCTTGATAGTCGGCGGATTCCAGAATATCAACCCCAACAAAGATGGAAACAACGTGAAGGTGACCAGTGATATCAAGCATGACATAAAGGTCATCACGCTCCTAGACGACCAATATGCTATGAAGGAGGAATTTTTTTACCAAACTCTCTGACTGGGACATCATCAATCCGAAGACACTCCAGCCCTATAAACAAGCCAAAGGCGCCAAGAAAAGCTTCACCTTACAGCGCATGTTTTTCAAGCCCATAGTATTCTGCAAACCTGATCCCGTACTTCGATGAGCCCTCAAAGAACTACAAGGCAAAGTGGAGATTATCCCCCAACGAGCTGCGGATGGAGTTCTACTTGGACGTCATCCAGAGTTTTGCATCTCCGGGGGAGAACTTCTTTGACATCTACATGGGCGCCAAATGCATGCTGGCTGCGAAGGTATGGTTCCACTCCATAAGTGGACTATTATCTTTGAGTCAAAGATAATCACTGCCTTTTCATGCCTACTGTGATTGTATGTCGACAATTGTGTCTGTATCTGTGTATTTGTGTAGTTGTCCCTCTAACATTATTGATGGCACTCCCCTCCTATCTTCAACTCGAGGATAATTTCCCTAGCTAAACTAGTTTTGGGGTCTCCGCTGTTTGTACTAATTGTTCACCATGCGCTTGCTGATTGCGCAAATGTATGGCTTGTATTACTATGGGATCACCTGCAATGTGGGAATGGACAGGCTCGTCACTCTAGGGAATAAGGATAAAAGCCTGGAAATGAAGGATTTCATGTGTGGCAATTCCCCGTACATGGGAAATTACATCAAGCCCGTACTCTTGCGCACAAACAACGATGAGGCATCTCCTTCTGAAGATGCATGGAGGGATGACAGACCCGAATCAATGGAGGAGGTCAATGTAGAGGAGGACCGTTATGAAGAAGATTGTTACGAGGCAGACCGTAACCAGAGGAAACAAGAGGAGGAGAGAGAGAAGTCGGACCATTACTAGTCTCAGCTCCTTCAGCACGATGACGCAGGAGCATATGATAAAGAAGGTGATCAAAGCTTGTCCTGCGATTATACAACCGATGATGAAGACGATCCCGACTATCCTATTACAAAAGCGCCAAGGACACGTCGACATCCACCCTTATATCCTTGAGTCGAGGGTAGTCAGTCTGTTGAAAGTTCTCCCCCCCCCCTTCGCTTCCTCCACAGCAGTCTCAGATATCACTGACAACGTCTTGTTTTGACGCTCCTCCTCCTTGGGGAGTGCATGATAAGGAAAAGGGGATCACTGCCCCACTTGCTTCCGCTGTAATCATCAAGCTCAGCGACACCGAGGACGAACCGGCAGCAGTATCTACTACCGCAACAGTACCCGCGATTGTCACACCCGGTGCGACCTTTTTTAGCGACGAGTATATCAAAAAGCAAATCAAGGAGTTCAAGGCAAGAACAGCCGGTGGGAGCACGTCCTCCAATCCTAACGACAACCCGTGCCTAGCGTCAAAGGTTACTTTCTAGGAAGAGAAGGTAGCGAAGAAGAAGCTAAAGAAAGAGGCAGAGGACGCTATGCAAAGAGAGCTTTAGCAGTTGAGAAAGGTTCAAGCAAATAATAAGCAGAACATGAAGGAGGAGATATGGGGTGAGATGTTGGAGGAGATATAGGCCAATGTGAGGGAGGACTTGTTGAAGGAGATTTTGGAACAATGTAGCGATGTTGTGTACTCGACTCCCCTTCCCGTGAATGCAGCAGACGACCTTTGTCTCTCTGCTCCTATAGATGAACAGCTTGTGGACTACGAAGATGAACCTCCTCTGCAGCAGCCCGAGCCGGCACCGATCGTTCCGGCCATGAAGTTTGTCGACAGCGCCTCACCTTATCTAGCAGCTTAGGTACACTATCTTGACATTTCAGACCCTTATGAATATTGATGATTCACCGGCCCGCCGGGATGTCGCTTGATGGAAGTGTTTTGCTGCCTCCATTAACCTGTCATTCCCTATATGTAGACTCTTATTTAAATTCATTCTGGTTTACAGGAGGGAGTGCCTCGTTTGTGAATGTGTGGCGCTGTCAACAAGCCCCGCTGTGACAACCTCCTATAGAATAGTGTAGATTCACGGCTTTCGGATGTAGTTTTTGGATGCGTGCATAGCTGCCCCCTGGGCAAGATTTTGTTACCGGATGATTGTATATCATTCACTAAGTACATTTAATATATGAGGCGCTAAATTTTTTGAATATCCTTGCTAAGTGTCTTTTCATTGTCCATGTTTTTGGTCCAGCCAAAATTGCTTAGAAGTGTGCACCGTCCGCTGCCCCTGAAACCATCACTTGTGAGAGGTGTCCTGCCGTCATTTAGTAGAGTGAAATGCTTTGCTCCACTCTTCGGCTCTCCTGTATTTGCTTTTGCGTTCAATTAGGCAACTCCACTTCTTTTATGTTTGCCTTATTCAGGTAGTGTCGCCGTGTAGCGGAGTAGCTTTGCCGCGGAGTGTATCGTCTATAGGGTCCCAACAATGAAAGAAGTGGTTGAAGCTCGTTTTTGACTTGAAGGGCATTCTTTACCAATGCATTGATAGGTCCTTGCTCCCAAAGAATGCGTGGGTCAACCATGTCTACTCGCATGTCTTCTCGTCGTTGGATCCCACACTACTTGGACCGAAGGGTGTCTTCATTGGTCCTCTTCTAGCGGATTTCCTGGCTGTGATTGCTGAGGGTGCTGATCGTGTCGTCCTCTAGAGCTCAATGAAGAGGTTCACCGTCAAGGTCATCGCGGGGTTCCTCTACCAAGGCGCTATACAACCCTTCAAGATTATCGGCAAAACTTCTGTGTTGACAGTAAATTAGGAGCTACCGGTAGGTCTAATAATTTGAGTTTTACCCTGGTAATTCTCTAAGTTGCTACAGAAAGTAGGTCTAGGGAAATTCCTTTTTACCAATCAGACCTAACTGTCAGATCTTGTTGTAATGTTGAATAAAAGCAATGGAGCCAAATTCATTGACACGCCATATTTTCCTAGATACACGATCACTTTGTCATTATTCCTCCTCCATTTTTGCTACCTTTGTTTACCGAGTATTTCCTTCCTCATGTATCTATTTATTATTCTGGTCGGAATACGCCGATCACGAGAACTACCGAGCTACCATTGGTATCATATGTTCGTGATACTTTTGTGCTCACTGATTCTCTTTCTTCCCAGTAGCTGTTATTGCCTCAGGTAGTGACTTTTGAGTAGTCATTTACAAGGAGGAGCTACCATTTGACCACCTTCTAGTGTTTCAAATACTAGAAACTTTTACTTTTCTATCCATAGATTAACCAATCTTGGTAGTCCATGGTATGTAGAGATCGTGTGATGTCGCGCTCTTCATACGTGTACGCCTACTGAACCGCCTATATAGCCTATTAAATCTAGCTGTCTAAAAACCCCACTTAGACAATACAGCGAATCCACCTTTTAACCGGACGACACACTCGATATGCAGGACCACGTCCCGAGTTGGACCTCAACGCCTTTACAGCTTCTCAGGCACGCTTCCACCAAAGCGTAAGAGAACTCATGTCAACTCCAACGCGGTAGTACAACCGAGCGCTATCAACATCAACCCATCAAACGAGGCGTCTACAACGACTGCTGACAGCGGAAGAACTACCGACTCCTCGAGAGCATCAAACTGCGCGACACCCACAGTCTTCCACCTGGTATCGCTCTTCTTCCAACTTGAAACTGCACATTCCGACGGGTACCGGTGACGAAGTGATTTTGCCAGAAGAAGAGCGCGAACGGTTTTGCTCACAGGTATTCTTTCAATCTTCGGCGATTCAGGATTGTCTCCAACAACTATCGCCCGAGGATGCAATCGATCAGGAACTTCATGCCATTTTCAAACCTCTACCACAAGTGGACTTCACATTAGTAGAGTCTCGACTCCAACTCCCACATTTACGCTAACGACAACTCCAGCAAAACCAAGGACATGCCCAATCCATCTATCATACGGTAGCAACACAACATCTTCTAGGGCATCAATACCCCGTAGGACAACAATCTTTTAGATCAATGACATATTTACATCCGCACCAACCCCATCAAGTTTGTCCCAGACCCCCTATTTGACTTAGCACATTCTGTGGACAAACCGACCACCCGTCTATCGCCTGTCTTTTATCACTACCCACAACCTCGACGCGTTGTGGCTCTGGTAGTACCGACCCCAACTTACCGGCCTCTCGGAGAGCAAGCCTCCCTGCCCCGCCACCCAACCGACGTACTACTCTCACCGGTAGAAAAGCGGTACCGTACTTCAAATACAAATTCGATAAGTGTCCGGAAACGCACTACCGCAAATTTGCATCTGAAATTCTGCTGAACGGAGAGAATGAAACGATGATACAACTTGAATTGTTCTGTAATTCACTTGAGAAAGAATCCAATTGGTTTGCATATCATAAAAAGATACATTCTACTAACACATTGCAGGAGGTCTTTACTGCATTCAAACAATGCTACCTCACCATCAAAACCAATGACCAAACATACATCCAATTCCGCACACTCGACCAGCTGCTGAATGAGTTTGTGGACCACTACGCCGAACGACTTCTGCAACTGGCGGAAAACCTATACGTACTCCCTGACGATATGTTTATGTTGAGCAATTTCCGCATAGGCTTACTATAATACTTGCAACTAGCCACGGTAGGACTGCAACGCCAGAAGTTTTCCAAAGCCGTCGACTCGGTGAGGACTGCGGAAGAAGGCTTGCCAAAATTAAGGTGGCCAAACCCTGCTTCCACAAGTACCGGCGAGAATCCACGGCGTAACATGAAGTGTACCGATTGCGTACAAATGGGGCAGGAATGGGTGACGTGTTTTCGAAACTCGGCTAGTGAGTACGGCAAGAATACCAAAGCGGCCTCAGTACACCAAATCCAAACGCAACCAACAACGACACCGGTAAGTACCGACACCCGATATAACTCTCATAGTGGCACTCCGGTACAACGATACCCATGCAATGTATGCAAATCACTTGATCACCTGGTGCACAAAGGTCCATTATTACTCAATCATGACGTCAAGAACGCAATACAAAAGAAATTGCCCCAAACTGCAGGAACCTCGGTAGTCATCACCAACGTGCATACAATTGATGTTTCCTACAGAAGACCCTAAACTTGGAGTCAAACCCATTGCCAAGACCTAGCCGTACCGGAAGACGACACAAGCACAACTGAAGTACTCCGTACAACAGACGCTTTTGACTGGCAAGCAGAGGAGAAATTGCGGGAAGAAATGATACAAACGGTACGCGATCTCCTAGATCTCTCTCGGTTGAAACTTGCTCACCACCGGTCCCTAGGACCACTCCTAGTTCGGACGTGGAAATCTGCAACAACATCCTCTAACAAATCGAATCAAAAACGATCTTGGTAAGTCTAAAAAACTTTATAGCCATTGCGCCCTGTATCATCAAGCATATCCACCGCTGCCTTGGGCAGAAAGCTACTTCATTTGTATCGGTAGGTATCGGATGTTACCAGAGTTGCGGTCCATTTGGTAGTCACCATCGACCACCACATGCCCATTATTTTGGCAAAGATTGGCAACCACAAGTTGCATGACGTTTTGCTCGATGGCGAAGCCGGGGTAAACGTTATTACCAAGACCGAGCAACGTCGCCTCAGACTACCAAACCCAACCCTGACACCTTCTAAACTACAGATGGCTGACAGCTCTTTAGTTCAACCAACTGGGCTGCTCCGCAATGTAGAAATCTTCATTCATAGTATTCCCTACATGATTATCCTTACAGTCATTTTTTGTAATGATGTAAATTAGGCATATACACTACTACTCAATAGGCCGTGGCTCTAGGACGCTCGGATAGTCCATGAGTGGGCCAACAACCACATCCAGATCATGGGTTATAGCACCATCCGCACTATCCGCATTAACCGCGAATTAGGCTTTGAAGCCACGACCTGTGACGCGATAGTTTGCTACAATTATGTGGAAGGTCTCATCGATGAAGAAGTCATCTTACTAGAAGTCGAGGAGTTCCTCCATCCTATTGGAACATTGGCCATCAACGACATGTCTCACCCTTTATGGAAAAACTAAACAAGCTAAAAATTGAATATGGGGTAGCTTTCCTAGATCGCTCTGAAATCAAGTTTCATTAGTTTTCTCCGTTCTATAACATAGGATCCCAAATTTTCTATTTTTAACTTGTTTAGTTTTTCCATACAGAGTGAGATGTGCCAGGTAAGCACTACCGACCTATTCTTATATGCGATTACCCATAACGAAGGTAGCATGCCGGTAGATGAAGTACCGATCTGGGAGAAGGTCAAAACAGTTTCCGTAGCAAAGTGGTCTCAAAAAGAAGAAGATCAATTACAAGACCTCAACCTCGGTATAGCTACCAAACTCAACATCATTTGCGTCGGTACTACCGTACTAGAGACCCTCTTCTCCAAAGCAGAAGAGTTGTTCCACTCTTTTAAAGATGTTTTTGCTTAGTTGTACCATGACTTGCGTGGAATTCCAGAGCATATCGCTCAACACAAGATCGACCTCGACACTAGCATCCCTCCAGCTCATAAGGTACGCTACCGGATGAATCCAAACTACACTGCAGCCGTCGAGAATGATTTCAGCAAACTTTTGCAAGCTGGTTTCATCAAACCAGTCGACCACGCTACCTGGTTGTCACCAATTGAGGTGGTACTAAAGAAAAAGAACAAACTCTGAATTTGTGTCCATTTCCGACGTCTCAACAAAGCAACCAAGAAGGTCCCGTACCCGCTACCTTTTACCGATGAGGTACTCGATTTGGTAGCAGGCCACGAGATGTACTCTTTCCTTGATGGTTTCTCCAGCTATCATCAGATCAAGATTGCCCCGGAAGATTGATACAAGACGACATTTATTACCGACTGGGGCGCTTTTGTCAAGGTCGTGATGCCATTCAGCTTGAAAAACACTCCCCCGACATACTAGCGCGCCGCCAACCAAGCCTTCAAAGAATATCTCGGTGATTTCATGAAACTCTTCCTTGACGATTTTAGCGTATATAGTACTACCGAGACACATCTTGATAAGCTCCATAAGTGTTTTACAAAATGCCGTAAGTTTCGTATTAGTCTTAACCCCGAAAAATGTTGTTTTTTAGTTTGCTCCGGTGTCATTCTTGGTTACGTAGTCTCTTCCGAAGGCAAATTTCCCGACCCCAAAAAGATTGACGCTCTTGTCATGATGTTCACCCACGCATCATCAAAGGCATCTAAGTCTTCAATGGATTCGCACAATTCAACAGATGATTAATCCGACACTACGCCAAAATAATGGTTCCAATCACAGCGCTTACTTAGAAAAATGAGCCATTTACTTGGACTACCGAGTGCGACAAGGCATTTACCAATATCAAAAAGCGTTACGTAAAGGATCCAATTCTCATTGCAGTCAATTGGAAGCTCGAGTTTCACATTCATACAAATGCTTCCGACCTCGCGGTAGGAGCGATACTGGCCCAAAATCCTACCCGCAAAATCAACCAGCCCATCGTCTACGCATCACGATTACTTTGCCGCGCTAAAAAGAATTATACGACTACCAAGCGCGAAGCATTGACGATGGTTTATGCCATCAACAAATTTTGACATTATCTCTTCGGTAAAAAGTTTGTTTTTTACGTGGATCACATGCCCTCAAACGCACACCAGCAGAGAATTGGTACATCCTTGTAGCTACTAACTACACCACTAAATGAATCGAGACGGTCGCACTTCGGGACAACACAACCGGGCATACTGCACAATTCCCGCATGTGAACATTTTCATCGATTTTGGCTGCCCCTACACTTTGATAGCTATCACGCGTCCACTTCAAAAACAAAGTCATCCTCGCCCTTATGAAGCACTTTCTGCTACGACACAAGACGTCTACAACATACTACGCCCAGAGGGATGGACAGGCCAAATCCACAAACAAGGTGATTGCTCAACTCCTCCAAAAATTGGTCAACCACAACAAGACTGACTAGGACTGCCAACTACAGACAGTCTTATTCACCTATCGGACAGCCTTTAAGATCGATACCGGCCATACTCCGTTTCAGTTGTTATATGGAATCATTCGTTTAATGCGTACCGAGTACTTAGTACATACCAAAACTACACCCACCGACTAAACGCCCGAGTGCGTCCTCGCAACTCGCACCGTAGATCTCAAGCGATTGAACGAATCACACTACCGAGCCCTCGAGACTCTAGGGATATCACAGTGGAACCGAGCGCAATGGGCCAATACTTTGGGACCAACACGTCAATTTCGCCTAGACGACTCGATATTTTGGTACCCCAAAGGCGCCAACATTCACCCCGGTAAGCTAAAACATAAATGGTTTGGCCCTTACTGAGTCCAATACCCATTGCCCAATAACATTGTTTTACTTGTAGCAGTCGAAAAATTTGATCTGGACCTCATCATCGTCAACATCAACAAACTCAAGCCTTACGGATACCTCTATGATGACTAGCTCTTTCAAGCAGCAAGGACAGCTCCCGATAAGAGCGCAATACTACTCCAGCCAAACACCCAAGAGAAAGAGGAAACCGAGGACACAACCACAACCACCAATTTTATATTAGTGGTGATTTCCCCACGTCCAATATTAAACGACACACTCTTCCGATCGGCACTTCTTACAACACCACGACCGGTTCCAACACCAAACCTAGCACCGCCCTCGTATTCCGCACCAAACCCAACACCAACCTCAGATTTCGCACTAAACCCAACACCAATTCTGGATTCTGCACCAAACCCAACACCGACCTCGAATTTCGCACAAACCCTAGCACCGTCCCCAATTGTCACGCCCAAACAAACACCACACCGATTGCTGACGTCCAACTACCGACCGTACATACCGCTAGCATCGGTACAACCGAAGCCGACATCAAACGAGCCAAAGCTAGGTTCATCAGTTTCCAACCCTACCGCACCCCCACCCTACCTAGCTACCGAACCTAGACTACGCCATCCCACAACTTCTCTCTTCACTCCACAACTACTAGCATTCATTTCCTTTCTCTCCTCTATCTACTATTTATCTATCCTTTCTCTCCCACCTCGGTGTTCTCTCCTTCGCAGTGAACTCTTCGCCTCTGCCCTCCTTCTCCGTCCCCCTAATTTCTTCCGCGGCCTTCAAGGCCGATAGCCGCCGCCCTCCAGCATTCCGGTACTCAACAGCACACCAACGACACATCGACCTCGCGCACAGACGGACTACCGAGTTGGAAGCGCAACTCTACTCCACCTCAGCAACCGTTCGCTAATACACTACCGACTTCACCCGGATTCGGAGAGAACTAGACCGATACTGCGCCGAATCGGCTACCACTACCGCACAAAACCAGCAGAACCAAACTCTACTGGCAGTAGTAACCGGAGAACGCGACCGGCTCAACACCGAGAGGACTAAAGCCAACATGACCACCAAAATGACATCCAGGTGGCCATGGCCAACAACGCAACACTTTCGTTGGAGATTGAAGCCACACTTTCCGAGATGGATCAAGTCAGATACAAAGGGGAGCAGTATGCGGAGGCGCTAGCAAAAACATACGACCTGCTCGAACGCTACCGACGGGCATTTCCGGACTGGGAAGATGACAACGTCGTACAATCACCGACACGATCAATCAGTACCCACATCCTTAACCGCCCAACACCAACATCCTCGGGAATAGGACCAATCCAGGCTCCTCTTCTATCGACCAAAGGATTCGACTTGCTCTTCGCCCACTCCTACCACGACGATGTCCTTAGCCCAACTGCGGCTCAGCAAGGCGACGTACGCCCAGGATCCAATGGCACACTTGGAGGACCGCACTACAATACTCCACAAAACGAACAAGCTACCAAGTCCAAGGACATCATGCCGCCAACACAACACAGCCACTGCCGTCTTTATCATGTAACCAACAACTAGTCCCCATTGGCAAATTTTCCTAACTGTATTTTTACAAGTTCCAGGTGTGAACTTGGTTTAGAAGGGGATAGTGTTAATGGTAAATTAGGAGCTACCGATAGGCCTACCGATCTGAGTTTTACCTCGGTAATTTTCCAATTTACCACAGAAAGTAGATCTAGGAAAACACTTTTTAACCGATCTGACCTAACTGTCAAATTTGGTTGTATTGTTGTATAAAAGCAATGGAGCCAAACTCATTGGCACGCCACAATTTCCAAGATACACGATCAAAAGAGTAAGATATGGCCAATCAAAGCTGTTGATGTAGTTGAAAGGGTCAATGCTGCAAGGCTCTCAATGTTCCCTTGCACATTTTATAAGCCCCTTCCTCTGAATTCTGAAAGTGTTATTTTTAACGTTCTTAAAAATGCAATGCATAGATTGAACAAATTGCTTTGACATAAGAAATATGAAAAAAAATCTGAATTTTTGATTGGCTGAATGAATTAATGAGCTTCACATTTGAGGCATAAATGTAAGTGTTGATGCACATCAAAGAGGGTCTGATTGCCAGCAGCCACTGCAAATACTCATGAGATTTCCAACTGAACCCTGTGAATGCATTGAAAACTTGAAAAAAACAAAGTCTCACATACTGATCTTGTCTGGGTCTCTTTCTCGTTGAAGGATACTTTAAATTTCAGTACACTTTTACCCTGTCGTTGGCGTTTGAGTAATGTGTCTACAAAACGTTTCCATAAACAGAAGGCGAGTGTCAACTTGAGATAATTTCAACTGCTTGCAGCACAGCCGAAAATTATTCATTTCTCACGACTAAAAAGAGTATTTAAACTTGGAACATTGAATAGGTAGTACTTAAATTCAATTCACAGAATAATAACCAAATCATGCTCTCCACTTCTATATGTACATTGAACAAATGTGAGCATATTGACAAGACAAGATAAAGACGTAAGAAATGATCGAAAGGATCAGAGTTGCAAAAGTAAAAAACAATAGTAACTCAGAATATGATGATTCCACATTCTAGTGTGCGAGCCAGCTGAGCAGGGGATGGGTAAAGCATACCTCTTGTAACATCCGCCATTGCTCCTCATGCTGCTCATCAAGCACTCGCCACGGAAGACCAAAAGCGAACTCAATTGTATTCCCCTGTGCCAAATGGGAAGTTGCCACTGTGTTTCTCTGCAGTACAAAACCAAGCAAATTTGTGTAAGTTAATCATTGTACTCTTATTCATCGAATGACTGGTATAACAGTTAACATATCTTCATTTGCTGGTGTAACACGAACATGCTTGTATCCTGTAGTATACATTACAAAATTTTAGATAATGTCAAAATGAATTCTCTATCGGTTCGTAAAGAACTGAGACGAGATCAATTGTGACTCACAAAATCCTCATTCACATAATCTCGCCCTTCTTTAGGAAATTCAAGATGGCCAGGATACTTTGATAATTGCGGTGCTCTGAACTCAAGGTAATTAAAAAGAGTTGCGGTCACAAGCCTGTGCAACCATAGAAGTCAAATACTCAGGAAATCACAACACGGAAATGATTAAGCACTGAAGAATCAATATATCACTCAATGAATCAACCACCGCTTGCACCCCTATGAAGGTAAATAGGAGCAAGCGCTCGTCAGCAAAACTAAACAAGAGATAAGCTAGAGAATTTGCCAAGACTAAGAATGATGAGATTGTAAGACCATGTTTTAGGCACGACTCAAAAATATCCGAACGATTCCATAACCCACGTGTAAGAGGTGGCAGCCTTTTGCAATGAAATATCGTCATTGAGTATCGTCATAAAATCTAAAATTAAAAAACCCCGATCAATGAGAGCAACAGCCAATTTGAAGCATGAAGGGCTAGCATACCTGTTTGCCACTAGTACATAATTTGACTCCATTTCATGTATAACATCCTGAGCTTTCTTTGCAGACGGAAGCTTCAAGAGTGCCGTAGCTAGAAAGACAAGATAAACTACTTTAGGTTTAGTGATAAATGAATTTTCTACTTATCTAAAATTAACAGTCCTTCCAGCTAATAATAATCCAAGGGACTGCATACTTCAAAGCGTTGAGCTGCCAGTATGCCATTGTGTACGAGAGCTAAAATAGATAGAGACGCACTATTATGATAAGCGGACGACACAGATGATGCAATTCGCACTTCACATCTAATTCTCATAGCCTGAGTAAGAGCCTCCTGCAGGCAACTCAGATAAGGTTCAATTAATACTTTCAATTGTGATCGTTTGCAAACAGGATTAATATTTCAGGTCAACAATCATCGGTCTCAAATTCGAACATGTGACTATAAAATAAGGCAAGTAGAAGTCCTTTTGCATCCCACGAACAAATTGTAAAACTGAATTGGGTTCGAAAAACCGTTATGGGGTTGTAACTTATAAAAGGAAAAGATCTAACCGCCAACTCGTAGGAATGAAGTCCTGGAACCAGATTCTTAAGCAATAGAACCCTGTTGTTCAGAATTGCAGGAAGTAATGAGATATCCCAGTCCTGTAGTAGTCAATCCAACTATTTATTAGCTCAGTGGCTCGATCTATTCAGGTCAAAATATATGAGAACCACAATCTTGTCCTAAAGTATCAATATGTAAAATATCCTGGATATCACTCACCTCAACTCTTGGCTTGAAAACTTGACCTTGAGGTTTCTGTAGCATCAACATTTAAGTGTGAATCCAACAATTCATATATCACCATATCAGCAATACCACATGTTAAAACAAGCAACCACATCAGGAAGAGCAATAATATCGAAATGAGGAAAGTATAAACAGCTATGAAGTACGTACAGCAGGGGTTCTCATCAAAGGTAATAATCATGCTAAAATAAGCACAATTTTTGGGACAGGTGACACCCCAAAGGCTTCAGAAAGCTATTGTGAAATTTTGCCAGCTGCGACAATTCCACACAGAAAATATATTCTAATAGGCATCCATGAATTCACAAATGCTTCTACAGATTGCTCTGAAATTACAATTAGGTGGCCGCCTGTTACCTGTTCAGCACCTGTTGATGGTGATGGCTCCGATAAATTTATTCCGTCAGTGTATCTATAAGTCAGATCTTTATTCGATGCCGCTCTAGGTGATTCTGGGATACTTGATCCAGGATGACATAGATCATTTGCTATGGATAAGCTTCCTTTTCTAAAAGATATGTCTAAAGTTTGAGAGCCAGATTGTCGCTGTCTCATACTTGGTGCATGTGGGACATCGTCATTTCTTTTCAGAATCCTGCTACCAACATCGGTCTGGAACACCTCTTTTGAAGCGCGAAGACTTGCAGTAGGTATACTTGAGCCCATCTTCATTACACTTGGTTTCAGAGTTGAAACCTTTATTGCAGGTAGAACCTTTCTTGTAAGTAAAGTAGGCGCACTTGTAATGTATCTTGAACCATGAGGGGTGGCAATATCTTCATCAACTCTCTTGTGAAGTCTCTTAGAGGGATTCTCCCTGCCAGATGAAGCAATTTTCCTTTCTACAGGCTTAAAGATTATATTGGGTGTCCCTTCACTAGACAACTCGCCCTTATTTTTTTGTCTCTCAGACCTTAATTCTCCACATTTTGTCCCAGCTTGCGTCGAAGTGACCAACGATGTGGCAATGAGAACACCTTCAATAGTTCTTTTCTGAAGTTCAGATGGCTTCTCCCTCTCAGCTGAGGCATTAGTTCTTTTTATGGATTTAACGATTGAGATCGGTGTCTCTTCAGTAAGCATGTCTTCATTTTTCCTTTCATTTTCAGAGCTCATTCCTTCATCTTTAGTAGCAGCTGAGCCAACTAGAGAAAAAGGAAAACTCGACACCCTGAGAGACCCATCCTTCCCTTCCCGTTGAATTACTTGAACCTTGGACATTGATGAAGTAGGCGGTTTACATGTGACTGGCGAAACCTCCAGTCTTTGACTTGAATTGATCCTCGATGGCGCTTGAATAGCGAAGACTAAGTATTCACAACGTGCATTTGACTTTTCTGTCATTGTAGCACTCATCTCACCTTTGGGTTTCTTGATAATATGCAATTCATTCTTTATCCTTACTGCGTCAACCTTGTGTGGCTTCGGTACCAAATTATCACTCTTTCTCTTCAATTTTCGTTCCGTTGAATCTCTCAACGGAGCAGTCGACACCTCAGGAACAGATGAATACATACCTTTGGCTGCATCCTGATGGGAAGACGAACCTAAAGCAGGAGACTGACAGTGCACCCTGGAAGCAGATACCTACAAAAGAATCGAAAATAAGTCGGGAACAAATAGTGCATGTAGGACCAGACATTTGTAAGGCGAAATAAAATTTTGGCACGACGTTGATACGAAGGGAAATTAAGTTATTCGTAACAACAGTAGATTGAGTACAAAAAGATCTAAGTTAAATTAAATGCAGAGAAAGGTCACTTCAATAAGACAATGATTAAAAGTTGTAGATTCGCCATAAACTCAAAATTTGTTAAGATAGCCAGAAAGAACCGGGGAAAGTAGCATTTCCTCATACAAAGGCAGAAGAAAATGAAAATGATGGGAATCTTGGAGGTGAAGAATAAGAATCAAACCTGTGACGTCAATCGTCCAACAATCTTGTCTACCAGCCAATCCTTCTTGTTGTATACTTTTTGAGCTGCAGCCCAACAACTTTTGCTCTCTCAGAGAATCACTTGCAATTTATCATTGGCTAAGCGCCTTTCACTATTGATACAGAATCAGTGATATTAGAAAGTTCTAAATTGAATGAGCTTGAAGGATTATCAGGGTGGGGAGCAGATTAAGTGCTCCAAACATCCAAATTCGGACTACGAATGAAGATCTACTTCGAGAACAAAAGGCATACGCAGTGATGATGCTTGCAAATTGTTCATCAACTTTCAAAGCGTACCTCCTATGGCTTCTTCCACACTATCAAGCCCAACAATTTCCTCGCTAGCAGGATCGTACCCTCTACGAAAAAAGTAGTCAGCTGCTTCAATTTGTTCACCAGAAGGCATCTCATTGAAGTTCTCCTCTGCAGTGCAAAGTATGATGCATCTACCAGCTATCTTCTCCTGAATTGAGATGTTGACAATGACCAATTAGATAAAACCTAAAAAACGCATATCCGTGAATTGCCATATCGAGTGCGTAGTCCATACTACGGTATCGTCCTAACAGGTGATCGAAGATTCCAATCACTAAGCTATGATTTATTGCAATACTTACCAATAATACATCCTTCTCCACGCCAGGCCCTTCTCCAGACGCCAGGAAGAGCTCTTTCGGCTCTGGGGTGCAATCCAGCCCCTTCACAGATGGCGGGAACTCAGAGGTCGAATAGAAACTCCGAATTCTGCACATCTTTCTACCCTCCTGTTGTGACAGCTTAACGATTTTCCCAACATGGCCTTCTCTAGATTTCAACGGACATCGCACACAATCTCCGAGTGCAAATAATTCACCACGTAAGGTGACGGATTTGTAGTTGCTGCCCGTCAACTTCGCTCCCCAAACAAAATTCGTTTCATTAAAACTCTCATTCCTAGGACCAGACATACTATTTCCCCCTATCTCCTCTTGGTAATGTAGTTCGGCTGATCTCAGACTCGGACTCGGACTCAGACTCGAGTATGTTGTAAGTTTACAACTTGACGTACTGAAAGTTTAATACATACTGCCAATCTCCGGTCGTACACTCAGAGTCATTTTGCCAGCATCGTCAATCATGGGAGGCAGAATCAAGAACTCCTTGACAACATCTTCCCGGCACTCGTTTCAATTTTAAATCAGTTTGCACCATTCCTCAGATCCCTAAGAATTTCCTGATTGAAAAAGGAATAAATCAAAATTAAATTAAAATCATGGAAACAAAATAAACTCAATCACTACACATTTCTAAACTACAAGAAACTTCCAGTGTCATACTCTATACTCACAGCCTGACTCAAACAAAAGTAAGAAATAATCGCAAATCCTAAACAACCGTTCAACTGCACGGAAAGGTCCGCTATAGGAATGCATAGCTGATCAATGATTGCCAGCACGAGTGAGCACCAAACCAAGACATTTTCACACACAATTGCGAGAAAAAAATTCCAGTGACCAAGAGGCCGAATGATAAATCGAGTGAAAACAAACCTTCTCCTTCTGATTACTTGCCTCTATTCGCAGAGAAAAATCCCAGCTACGGCTGCAAAACGCGCAGAATTGAATGCCGGCGACAAAATTCTTTACTGTTTGCAGGCATGAATCCCACGAAAATTTGATTTACGGTATATACCGTAATCAGACACACTTTCTACGTTTTGTGGTTTTGTGGAGAAGCATTGCATTAGACTGGAAAACCCTCCTAACATTACACACTGTCATCGCGCACCACGTTGCGCACTGGATGAACAATAAAACTGCTTCAACTAAATCGCGGCGTGTCTTCTTAACCCCTAAAGGTTGGGCCTATGACCATGGAATCATGCTTTATCTGCCACACTCAATTTTGCAACCAAAAATAATAAAATATTTCAACTTTATATTTTTAGTAGATGAAGCCACATGTCTACTACAAATCTTGAATTTTTCATAAATTTTGGTGAAATTTTAAAATTACTATCGTTTTAGGAAGTGATTGTAAAGAAAATTCATATCAATTACAACATGTCTTAGAAACTTCCGATTTTTCTACCAAAGGTGTAAATTACAATGAAGAAAAGTTTAGTTGATGAAAATTATCCATGTATCTAAATTTAGAAATTTTGTTACACCTTAGTGTTACCAACCAAACTTGTAACTACAATAAAACACTCATTTTTTAGATTTTTCCAAAAATTCAAAGTGGAGTAAAAACTAAACTTGGCAAGCTTCATTTTGTTAGTTAAACTCAAATGCAATGGAACTCATTTTCATAGCCTAAATTTAATTTAAGTAGAACAAGCAAAAACATTCAAAATACACTACACGGTGAATCGTTTTTACGACTCTTTTAGTAGTTGGGACCCCATGTAAAATCTAAAAACACCTTGAATAATTTGAATTTAACTTGAAGAAGTAGCATCATCAAGCAAAAGCCCTTCACAAAAAGAATTGGATGGAAATCATCGACGCAGCAGTTGGAATTGAGTAGTCGAGTTCATTTATAAACCATTTTTTGGTCTCTCAGGCACTTAGAGGTTAACCCCTAAATGTCCCAGCGTCCAGAAATTGGATCACGAACGGATTCAAAGCCTTGTAACTTTCTCGTACAATCTCGGATGGCTTTCATCCAAGTCACCAGTGCAAGCCTATTAAATTCTCTATCAATTAGAGTAAATCTCTTGTGATGGGGAGATGTTGATAATATTAGAAAGGCCTCCAAATAAGAATGTCAAATTTGTTGGGTAGATTTTATGGATGCAATGGTCCTCTCATATACACCTAATGTACAATCGGGTACAAGATGGTTAATAATTCTCGATCTAGTTGAGATTTGTGGGAACTTTGGAAGGCCCATGTATGCTCAAAAATTAATTTTCAAATTTTAAATTGCATTAGAATCACACTAAAGTCTACTTTATCATCATTACATATACACATATGTAAATGAAAATCATACAATTTTTTGATGTTTTCTATATGCTATTTACTATTTAGTGTTGCCACCATTTGTAAAAATTACAACTTGTATTTAATGGTACATTTTAGAAATGAACCTTCACAATTGCTTTAGTGATACTTGATCCCACACCGCTTGAACTACTTGTACGGTTTTTTACTTATTCTCTACGTAAATGCAAAAAAACTTTGACTATCTTCTAAAGGTTCACTATGAAATGTTAAAGAGTGTGTAAAAGAAATTTAAATTATTGTATGATTTTAAATTTTTTTTTTTTCACTTATCATGAAGTTGAAGCACACTTCATTGTAATCCCAATGAAATTTGTGGTTTCAAAACCGGTTCATTTTTGAGCATGCTAGAGTTTCCTAAAGATTGTTGAACTTTCTAGTTAAAAGTGATTGAAAAATTCGTAAGCATGTTGTACCTGACTGTAAATGTAAGTCATGCTAATTTTTTGAGGCTAACATTTACTTGCGTTCAAACAATTGGTACGTTTAGGGGTTAAGTTTACATCTGCCATATCCAGTCGATTCTCCCTTGATAACCTAGGGGTGTCACCGCAATTTCTCAATCTTCAGAGAATGGGTACGTGGTACTTTTTCCTTGAATTGAGAGAGACCAATTCTCTCATTCCTCTGAGAATTGAGAATCTAAATAGAATATTAAGGAGACAAGTGTGGCCATTCTCCATGAACCGTGTTGTGACATCCCTTGAATGCGTGTGAAGAATGAAAATTGTAGTCTATTGGAGAATTTGCTTACGCTAAGTAATCTTGGCAAACCTATAACCAACAACTAAGATGAAAACGCTACCGAGTTGAAAACTTCTCCTCAAAGAATAAAAATCACGTCCACTCTTCACCTCACAATGAGAAGAATGCTTCCAATCTTCAAAGAATGGCTCCTCCTCAATTCAAGAAAAAAGTGTTATGTACCCATTCTTTAAAAATTGAAAATGGGAAGAAAGCACCATGACATCCTTTCATGGACGTGATTTGACTATCCGTGGAGAAGTTTTGTACTCGGATGATCTTTTTTATAAACATTGATTGCCACAGGTAAACCTTTCCAATTTGCTCTTGTTCTCATTATTCACTCATATTCAAGGCGTATTACAGCCTGGTTCGTAAAAAATATTCACGTTTAGCTCAAACAATGCACCAAACAAACACCTCCACAGTTCGTACTCCCAGAGTGAATGGTCGGGTTTGCGCTGGCTCGATTCTTCCTCTTCTTCGTTGACTGGTCGGATCTCTAAGTCGGGGTGGTCGAGCTGGAGTTGGTCGAGTTGCCGGCGGTACAAGTTGTGTTGGTTGCGATCCGTGCTGAGGGTGTGGAGGAGAATCTTGATTTGGTTTTTGGCCTTCACATAGAGACGGTACTTGCGCGCTCGAAGTTTGTGGAGGATAAGCTCTCTAGCTATGAAATATCAAGCCTTCTTCTCGTTGTCCTTCAACAATAGTTCGAGTCGGTTGTTGGAGTCTCTACCTCTTCCCGAGCTTGCTGAAGACTGAGCTGGGCCGCTGCTGCCTCGGCTCGTATCATCTCGAGTTGATTGCGGGCGACCACAAACTTGCTCTGCTGACTCTGCGCCTCCTGTCGGCTGGCTCTGAGGTCGATTGTCAGCTTGGCTACGGTGTGCTCGCTCTGGCTCTTCTCGTGGGTGATGTTGGCGAGTGTGGTGCGCATGTTCGCCAACATGGTATCCTTGCGTTTGATGGTGCCATTGAGGGTGTCGACCCGCAGTTTGATAACCGAGGAGTTGTTGGCAAGTCGATTGCGCTCCATTCGGGTGCGGTTGAGCTTGACCTCGAGGGCTTCCTTTGATTGAATAGTCCCTTATAAAAGACTGTCCACTCTGGAGCCGTCATCTTCGAGTCGAGTAAGTGCCCCTCGTAAGTCGTTCATTTGCTGGCGCCAGGTCGTGGACAACGTTGCGGCTCGTGTTTGTGGTGAGTCGAGTTGTGGTCGATTGACCATGGGTGACGTCGAGGGTCGGGGCTGTCGTGGTACATGCGGTGGCTGGCAAAATTCTCCAGACGGCGCCGGGTTGTAGACTGCTTCGAGGTTGAGTGGCTCGAGGTCGGCCAAGGATGGTAGAGAGGTGTGGGGAAGGGGGGCTCCACATGGGGCCAAAACTCGCGGCGGTGGAGTCGACCCAGCATCGCTATCCGATGTGGTCAGGTTGACTTGCGGGATGCAAGGGCGCTCAATGGGATAAGGCGACCACGCTTGGCTAGCGGCGATGTCTGATTTTTCTCCCGCTTGCGTTGTGCGCGTGTATCCTGTCGAGTTGAGGTCGGTCAACTCTTGGATGGGAGGGTGTCGACCGCGGGTGTTGTCATGCCAGGAGTGACCCGCTGTCCCGGGGGCTGGGCAGTCCAGGTTTCGCCCTAGTCGACCTGTAGGGGAGGCGTGATGAGGGCCTTCGACCCTCGGTTGGCTCCGAGTCCGCTTTGGACGAGTATGTAGTCAGGTCCGGGGAAGTTTTTTTCGGAGTTCTCGGACTCACGACGTCTGTCGTTTGTGCTCTGCTCCGCGATCGTAAGGTGTCCTTACTCTCGTTCAGTGCTAGGAAAATGAGAGTCAAGGAGTAAGTCCACTACCTCGGCTAAAGGGCAAATCGTGGTCTTCTGGGTCTGCATCGTCTTGATGTCGATCGCGATCTACTTGAACATCCATGTTGCCCAGTTCCATTGCATCTCCCGGTTGATTAGGGACTTGACGGTGCATAGGACGTCGAACGTTTTGGTGCTAATGAAGGTCGTCTTGCGTTTGAACCCGAGGCCTTGAATGAACACCGTCAGTCCATTGTGATGTTCGGGTTTGCAGTGGCAGATGCTGAAGCCTTCGGCAGTCTTGCCGGCGGCTGTATACTCCTCCAATCGACCTGGTGGGTACTGCTCGGGCGGAATTGGTTCCATAAAGATGCCTAATGGGAGCTTCAACACTTGGTGGACGATAGTTGGGTCGATGGTGACTAATTGAATTTGTACGCGGGCCTCAATCTTCTTGGTTTTGGTGTCAACGACCGCGGCGTTAACAAACTCCTCAATCAGCTCCATGTGTGGTGCGTGTCGGGGGTTGTCCCAGTCGAGTGCGACGAACTATGAGACGCCAATCAACTTGATAAATTGCGCCTCGGTTAGGTTGTCGATCGCGTACTCCCGCCATTTGCGGATCGGGCGCATCGACTGAAAAGCTAGGGTTTTGTAGAGCCCTTGCTTCGTGCAAATCGGAATCTCTTAAGCTGGTGGTGCAGACGCCCAGAGACAATGTGGACCGCGGTCGGTCGACATGCTTTTAGCCATCGATCAGTCGGCTAGGAATCTGCACACAAAAAAACAAGAAAACGGCGGTGCTCTCCTTGAAGATGCCTCGCGCTCTGTCGGCAATAGTGGTGATGTGCGCGGCCGTTTACTACTATCCCAACCCTCGTCTACTACTCGCACAATCGGGCTATGAGCTCTCTTGACTACTCTACGCTGTCGTTCTACTCACGGCTTCCTAAAACGCTTGCTAAGAGTGCACAAGGCGATGGCCCCGGCGTAGCGGTTGTGGGGAGGAGAAACCAAAGGAAATGGCGAAGATGCAAGAGGGGGAAGAAGGGGAGCGGCCATAGTGCTAAATACCTGCCCTATGGATTCTGAATTCAAAATGGATGGGACATGTGAGAGCGGCGTCCATAAATATGACGACGGTTTTAGGGTTTGACCGGTCGGGTTGACCAGTTGGGTCGACCAGTCGAGTCGACCGACTGTGACTAGGGCTACAGGGATCGGCTTCTAAGGGCTTGGCTCATCTTCATTCTGTTCGAGTGTTGACCGGATCTTTGATTTACTAGTGAGTGGACTAGACAAATCTCCAGGGGGGATATCGTCTAGGACTGGGTAGGATTTGACTTTGTTGACATTGACAACTACCGGGTCGGGTCAAAGTGTTGAAGGCTTACTAGCAGGACAGTGTTTTTGGGGAGGGCATATTGTACGCGATACGGGCCGAACCATTTGCTACGAAGTTTACCAGTTTGGAGGAGATTGTCTTGGGTAGGCCTCCTGTCATCTGGCACGACAGGCAGTACCGAACAATATCTTGGTGCTGAGTTGGCCACTAGTAGCCTCCATCTAGTATTTTTCTCACAGTGATGTCGTGAGAAAAATGGCCTCCATCCTTGCCTTTGTATAATTCTTGGAGGATTGTTGTAGGCTGGCTGCCGGTTAGGACTTGTCGTAGTTGGTGGTCTTTGCCAAGTCGGTAAAGTTGGCCGTCGAGCACTTGGTACAGAAATGGCCTTATGAGCTATGCGCTTGCGAGCGTCTTAAGTAATGTGGGCTGGAAAAGTCCCGGTAGTCGCGTAGTCGACTATCGGGTGTAGCCAGTCGCGCTCGATACTAAACAGCTGCGCGTCGATTGCTTGGTCGGGTATGCCTATGGCTGGCTCTGCACCCTCATTCCTTGATAATGCATCGGCTACTCCATGCGTTTTTCCTGGTTTATAAACCACGGTAAAGTCGAATTCAAGAAATAGTAGCATCAAACGTGCCAATCAACCCGATACCTGTGGTTTGTTGATCAGCTACTGTAGTGCTAGGTGCTCGACGTAGAATATAAATTTGTAACCGAGGAGGTAATGTCGGAATTTGTTGATGGCATAAACCATCGCGAGGGCTTCTTTTTTGGTTATTGTATACCGTAGTCTACTAGCAGGTTCGGCACCTTGCTGCCTAATAATTAATT
This sequence comes from Pohlia nutans, assembly GCA_022496805.1. NCBI lineage: Eukaryota > Viridiplantae > Streptophyta > Bryopsida > Bryales > Mniaceae > Pohlia > Pohlia nutans. Next base: position 700,736 of record CM040106.1, on the reverse strand, counting down.
AAAGTTCAAAAAGTAGGTTCGGCACCTAAAAATAGTATATTGATAATTTCGGCAGTTTTCTCCTTTAATTTTTTAAAATTCGGCTCGTTGTCAAGTCCAACTCACTTTCATTGTTGACATGTAAGATTTTGAGTCTTGAGAGCTAAGAATGCTCCATGTTTTATACTAGTGGAGTGGAGTTGTATCCAACAATGCATGTGGGATATGTGAACTTTGAGGTGAAACACCTAGTTAGTCTTTATTTTTGTAACACGCATAACTTTTTCATAAAGTCTTCAAATGACATAAAATTTGTTGGAGGTGAAAGATTACTTGATTTCTAAACTTTTCATAGACAAACATAATTCCAAAAAAGTTGATCTCCTAAGCACAAATGAGCTCCGAAAAACTGTTATGAACGCATTTTGATTTTTTGACCTTTACACGGCTGCAATGTTTTGTCCATATCTTTTGCATAAAGACTTATTTTGACACAAAACTTGTTGGAGGTGGAAGAAGGCTTGATTTCTCAACTTTTATTAGTTAGACACAATTCTATAAAACTTCATCTTCTATGCTCAATTGGACTCCAAAAATTTGTGTACAACACATTTCAAAAGCCTCACCTAGAGTCTTGCTACTACTTAACCCATATTCTTTGTGGACTAATGTAAGTGGGCTTGATTACAAAAGGAGCACCTTTTCTCCATTCAAATTCACTCAAGTCTCCCAACTAAGTTTAAACCCACTAAAAAGTAAAAAATTCTCACATTTCGGCAATATTGAATTATAATTTATAAAATATTCGGCACAAGATGCCAATAATTTCCCAAATTTTTAGGCATCTATTTTTAGAATTATTTTCCGCCGAATCTGCTTGTAAACTACGGTAGTTCTTCTCTCCTTTGTTGAGTAGTCGGGCAGCATAGGCTATCGGTTGGTCGATGTCGCCGGTCGGGTTCTGCGCCAACCTCACCCCGACTGCTATGTCGGACGCGTCTCTATGTAAGTGGAAGTCCAGGGACCAGTCAACTCCAATCAAAATCGGTGCAGTCTGGTATCGATCCTTGATGGTCTGATACGCAGCCTTGCAAGCCGGCGTCCAGTCGAACAGTTCGCCTTTCCTAGTCAGCTTGGTGATGGGCTCCATAATGGCTGCAATTTTTTTGATGAAGCATCGGTTAAACTGGGCTAGTCCGTTGAACGTTTGAATTGCTTTGACGTCCTTCGGGGTTGGCATGTCCACTAGGGCCTGGATCTTCTTTGGATCCGGAAACTTGCCTTCCCGACGAACTATGTAGCCTAGAATCACACTAGAAGGAACATAGAAGATACATTTTTCAGGGTTGAGGCTTACCCCGTACCATCGACATGGGTCGAAGTCTAGTCTGAGCTTCCGTAGGTGGGAGTCGATGTCGCTGTAGACACTGAAATCATCTAGGAACAGCTTTATGATTCGCCTAGGTAGTCTTTGAAGATCTGGTTGACAATGCGCTGGTAGGTAGGCGGGGTGTTCTTCAATCTGAACGGCATAACGACCCATACGTACGCGCCCCATTAGGTAATAAAAGTTGTTTTAGGTCAGTCGATTGGGTGGATCAGTACCTGGTGGTAGCCTGAGAAACAGTCGATGAAGGAATAAGCATCATAGCCTACGACTACATCGAGTGCCTCGTCCGTGAATGGGAGAAGGTACGGGTCTTTCTTAGTTGCAGTATTGAGTGGACGGAAATCGACACATATGCAGAGTTTTCCATTCTTTTTAGGAACCATGACTATTGGTGATAGCCATGTAGCCTGGTCGAATGGCGCTATGAACCCTGCCTTTAAGAGCCGTTCTATGTTGTTTTTAACGACTTGCGCATAGTTCGGGTTCATGCAGTAGTTCATGCGCATAGTTCGGGTTCATGCGGGTTCCAATGAGTCGGTATGTGTTCATGCGGGTCGAGCTCGATGCCTCGCAAATCTTCGTAAGAGAAGGCAAAGATATCTATGAATTCCTTGAAAAGGAATTCCGCCCTGGCTTTGAGACTAGGGCTCAGATTGGCGTTCAGCTTCAACATCTTGGAGACGGTAGGGGTACCGACATTGATATGGTTGAGTCGATCCTCTTCCTTGTGATTCTAATGGGCAATGTCCATGAATCTTAGCTTGTCTTGTATTGGTGTCTTGTCTAAAAACATTGTTCCAGGCGTATACGGAATACCTTGCTGCTCAGTTGTACTAGCCGCAGTAGTCGGGTCTGTCCTGGTCTGGTCGAGTGTCGACTCAGTAGCTAGGAAATTCCATTCGATTGTGCCCACTGTGTGAAGGATTGGGCCATCAAGATTTCCTCCTCTTTATGGATGATGCCTTCCACCAAGTTGTAACTGATGAGCGCATGTGGTGTAACCGCCTCGTACCCTAATTGTCGATTGATCTTGAGAGTCTTGACGGTGCCGTTGCCCATAATCTGGACCTCGTTGTTGCCCCAGTCGTGTATGCCTTTGGCGTGTCAGAGCCATGGTCGACCGAGTAGCAATCCGTAGTCAAACTTGACTGTCCAGTTGTTGATGACGATGAGAGTGACTATATAGGGGATGCCCTGAATATGAATTTGGACATCCCGTATCAATCTTTTGGGCTGTGCTATGGTGTCGTTAGCCATCTTGAGGTTGAATGGTGCGGGAGAGGGCTTGGAAAGTCCTAGTCGTTGGCGTTCGTCTTCGGTGATCACATTGATTCCGGATCTGCCATCAATCAAAACGTCATCCACCATGTTTTTGCCGACTGAGATCGAAATTATTGGCATGTGTTTGTCGATAACTGTCGCAGCACCTATCCTCACGTCGTCCATAGTCGAGGATACTGACTCTGGAGTCGACACTGGTCCGGGATGAGTTAGACGATCCCGAACGAGAGTGTTGCGGGTCGGAGATAAATGTAGTAAGTCTCGGATGGACACCTGCAATTTGCAGTCCTGCAGTTGGTCGAGGAATTGTTGTTGGACGGTGCCAAATGCGATGCTGTCCTATTCGACCAAGGCCAAAGTCGGTTGGGCTGGGTCATCTCGAGAGGTGATCATTTGGTGCGATAATGCATGCGCGTCCTAGTCGAGTTAAGGTGAGTCCTCAGTTGACTTTGGGTCTTTAGTGGAAGTCGTTTTTTCCAACTCGGCTTGGAGTTGACAAACTTCCTGCATCATTTGATCACGTAGTAGTTCCCGGGTAGTCCAATTGGTCGTCTCCGTGGTTTTGTCAGGAGTCAACTACTCTAGGTTCGACTGGCTTCTGGTAATCGCTGCGACCGTCAGGACACCAACTGTAGGGTTCGGTAGTTCTTCGATGATGATTGATGATATGTTGGGCTTGTTCTCCATCTGCTGACTAAGGAATTTGACCACCTTCGGATCCTTGAGCATGAGACAGATGTGTGTCGGATGGTCTAGGGTTTTGCAGAGAAAACATGGGAATATGCGCCGTGGTGTGCCATCCTGGGGTGGTCGACCCCGCGATTCTGATGTAGTCAATACTGGTGTGGCTGCCGCTATCGGGACTGTTGCATTGGCCGCTGCCTCGGGGGGTGCACCTTTCATTAAAACCTAGAATCACGTGCGTTCGCCACATACTCTAAAAACCCCCTATATACAATTTCTTTTTTGTAATATACATACAATTGCAACAATAAATATAAAAGTGACAATATGTATACACAAAAAAACATCCATTCATATATAGTCATTAGCATAAGTATACAAATATACTTTTGAACAAAAATCAACCCCTACAATATGTATAACAAAATATTCTAACTTTGATCAGCAAAGTCGTTGAAATTTTTTTCATCTCCTGGATGTAACTCGTAAACATTTGATTCGGTAATATATCTCATTGTAGCCAATGAAATTATTGTCTCTAAGTCTACCATCAAATGATCAGTAAAATCATATGTCCACTTGTTGTTTGTCCCTTTTTGAAACCAACATAAACAAATCTCCACGTTTGATGGACGGTCCATCAAGTCAATTGGATCCCTATACTCCACCCAACAATTACCAAACTTCCTCCGCATCTTATAAACCCTCCCAACAAACTAAACCTTAACTCGAGTAGATTTTTTTGGCCTACTTTGTTTTTTCACAGGTTTAGCTTCAGGTGTGTTCAAAAAACACACACGACAGTCACAACCAAGCTTTAACAAAGTATCATGGTTTCCGGCGCTAAGGAGTTTAGACTTCATATACAATATGCTAGCCTTACTTCGAGTCAACCGATCTTTAGACAAAGTATGATTGCCATTCAATTGACTAACAAGTTTACTTTTAAAAATTCTGGACTCCTCAACCATTACATAAGCCACAACTGACTTTACATTTGATAGAGAGGAAATTTCAGCATCTTCATGTTCATCAACAAGAACATCCAAAGTATGTCAAAGTTGACTCTCCAACTCAACATCTTCATTTATGTCATCCTAGTTTCATCCAACATGAAAACTTATGATATGTAGTATAGTAACACTACCATACAAGTACAACTACAATATACTTTTTAGAGGCTCTCCATATATGTACGTAATTACAAGATATAATATGTATACCATATGTATACGTAGTACGACAAGGTTCAAATCAATACCCCTCTTGTGCACTCACGTATACTCGTAGATGTTTAGTACACTGCACCCCCCGAGGCCGCTGCACGCCTTTTACCAATCTCGCTCTCAAGGTTGAGCAAACAATCGCGTTCGGGATGGCCGGTCTTCTTGCATCAGTTGAAAAATACTCGTTTGGTGTTCTCAACTCGATTGGTAGTAGAGGTCGAGTCAGGTTCCTTAAGTAGTCCACTTTCTGCTAGCTTGGCCGACTTCTTGGCCTGAGCTAGTGTCGATCTGGGTAGTCCAACTGTGGCTACCTGCAAATACTTCAACAAACTAGCTCGGAAATTGCTTAGTAGGAAATTCTTAGCTGGAAGGACCTCAAATTGACTGGCGAGTTTCATCATTCGCTCATAGTAATCGTCAACCAACTCTTTAGCATCCTATTTCATACTTCGGAAACGTAGGTATGCCTGGTTGTCATTGTCGATATCCTGGTAGCGGTGTTTGAAGGCATCAAGAATGCCACGTAAGTCTTGGTGCGGGTAAGATATCCACTGAGTCGAGAACCAGTTGTAGTTGGCGGCGTCCACTAGCGAGTTTCCAAATAACGCTATAGTAATAACAACATCGGTTCCACCATTCAAAGTCAGTGCATTGAGAAATCGATGGACAATAGTAATGGCACACATACCTTCCTTGTAGGTAGGCATAGCTACCGGTTTTCTAGCAGTCGTTCGAGTTGGGAGTGCTGTTGCTGAATAGAAAGGCTGCGGCTGGATTTGGATTGCAGGTACCGAGTATGCCATCGACCGCGGGTTGAACATCGCGCACTACTCAGTGTAGTGACCATAGGAACCACAAGATGCACACATGGGTAGTGTCAGTTGGTACTGGTTGACGGTCGGTAGAACCGAAGGTTGGCAAGCTATCGGTCGACTGTAAGTGTTCTGTGGTAGACGCCTGGTGTAGGCCTGTGAGAACGATGGTTGGTTATTGGACTAAGTAATGAGGATGTCTATAGCGGGCTGGTTTTGGTAACTAGGTGGTAAGCTAGTATTGGGTGTCAAAACTCGCGGGGTTGTAGTTTGGGCTACCTCGACAATTCTAAGTTAAGAATATTCGGCTCATGAGTATGAGTACGAATATTTAGCAGAGTGGGTCTAGGTGCTACTGAGTCGCCTCTTTGGTTGAAGTGAAAGATCCCCACTGATCTTATCGACTAGGTTAGTCTCAAAGTCTTCTGGACGAGTCGGGTACTAATTGTCGTTTCTAGGTGTCCATGGTCGACTATTCATTTGACCAGGAGAACTAGGTTCCTGGTGAAATGTAGTCAACTGGTCCTCTCGACCTGGCTAGAATTTCGAGTAGAGTTGTTCGGGAGTAGGGGCATAGTTTGATAAAAGACATGCAAGGTGGGAGTTTAAATCTTCCCGACTACGACGTAATTGATTGATCTCTATGTGACGTTGATGCGAAATGCTAGGAGGGTCAGTATTGTACCTTACTAGTCTTTGATTCGCACTGGAAAGTTGTTCCGGTAAGTCGAGTGGGTCTTCTTGAACCCTACGCGGAGAAGGCGGGTTGGACATCGCCTGGAACGCCACACTTGGGCGGGTGTACTGATGAGCCGTGGTATACATAGTTAGTAGTATAGCTAGGGGTCGGGTCGGGAGAGTCGGGATGCCTTGTCCCATTAGTACGGAAGTTTCGTGAAAAATGGTACCTTCCGGGGTATTTATCATTCCTTGTGTGAATTCCATATAGTGTTGTGGGGATGGGTCGGTAGAGATCGATGGTGCGACTTGCCAACTAATGTTGTATGTCGGTGGGGGATCCATTTCCGTGGTAGTATCGCGTACAACTGTAGGTGGAATGGCCTATGACTGCAAGTTTTGCCACTCCCGATAGAAACGGGGGTTAGAGAGCTGGTCGGTAGTTAGTTCAAGTGGCAAGGGAGAGCCGGTAGCACGTGTACGTGGTCCTATCATAATGGTGACGTGGCAGTTGTCCGATCTAGATCTAGATCTGGATCTGAGATGTAGATTTGGATCTGGCAGGTAGGGGTTGGGCTCTGAGATCTGCTTGGCTAGCCTTTTGTGAGGGTTTAGTCAATTGCACTTTGACACAATAAACCTCTTCCACAGACTGCTCTTGCAGATTCCTGGTCAACAGCATTATAAACTGTTAACTACGCTAGCCGATTGTCACACACAATGATCTCCGAGGCGTTTTACGAATACCGGTGCTCTGTATTTTACTCAAAACTATGATGTTTGTGTAGGAAGCAAATGACTGCTGTTTCCCAGGGACGTATAGTGCTTAGCGATAGTCGACGGGACCGACTACTGGCTAGACCAATAGAAAGGCTGGTTTCTGAGCTGAACTTTGCATGGTCGCCAAATGTTTAGATGATTTTCTAGGAACCGACCTTACAAGCTAATGAGACTACTTCTCGCAATAACACTCGACTTTAGACTAGTAAGTAAAGATTGAGAAGAGTAGTAAGAGAGGTTTTGATGAAGTAGAATGCCCTGTCAACTAGAAGTAACACGAGTATGCTTACAAGTCGACTTCTTTACAACTCACTGACTACTGCAACTATACAAGATTCAAATACAATAAGCAATGCAAGAGCAGGAAATAACACTCCTGACACAATATGCTACCATACTCAAACACATACGGAAGTTAAAACAAGAAAGAAGTACAACTGAGGCTGCCAGTAAAGAAGATGTATACAATGTATAGCAACACGTCTCTCAAAGAGAGGGAAAGTACATATAGGAGACTGGTCTGAAAGTAGTGTGAGACCAGGTCGACCGAGTCAGTCGGGTCGACCAGCTTGTACCAGCTTGTACTACCGGGTATCACCTGCCGGGTCTACACCTACCGGGTATAGACTAGCCTATACTTAGCCTAAGGGAATATGCAACGAATATTCAGTCAACTACGAATATGAAATGACTGATATGGGAGATCTTTACTCTCGTTTAAATCTTCAAGTTACTAGAGACAGACAAAGTCGTACCTTTTGTGTTAGTAAGTCAAAGCACATTAAGCAGAAACTTAATGACTTTAACTTAAGGCATGCTAAGCCTATGTCTACTCCATTGGAGGCTAATTGCAATTTTCAGTGTGTATTAGACAAGAAGAACTGGAGGTAATGCAGGCAATTTCTTACTAATCAGCAGTGGGATGCCAAATGTATATGGCTATAAATACTCGACCAAATTTATCTCAAGGAGTAAGTATGGTATTAGGCTATAGTATACAATCATTTGCAAATTTTCATCTCTTCTATAGACTAAGCCCTCATTACTTGTTCGATCATTATTTCAACTTCCAAACCTCTCATTACTCATGTTGGCTGCAGGTTTGGCTTAGGGGGGCTCATTTTTCTCCTCTCTCATTTCTCTACTCACTCTCTTAACACTCCCTCTTTCTTTGCACAATTTTCCTCTCTCACTTTCTCTCTCTCTCGTCTTAGTGAAACACTACCATGATCAGAGGTGTAATTTTAATAAAATATCTATTGATTGACTTTTCACAAAATGTCTCGGTGCAATACTACCTTTAATACAAAAGAAGTATATATTTGTATATATTTCGCTTAAATAGTTAGTCCATCTTGGGATATGTGTGGGCTATGGGAATTGGTAATACATACCCTTACACGGGTACATATATACACTGATGCTATTGTATCCTTATACAGGGATCATAAGCATCCACTACTAGAGAAATGGGGTTCCGGTGTAAGAGAAAACCAACATAAATTCTGTTGGTTTCGTGTGCGGGTTAGGAACAGTTGATTGCGGATCACAATCGAGAGAATATATCTTGGTTCGGTGTTGCTTCAATGTCCAAAATATATATGATCTGCCCCAAAATTTTAAAAGCTGTCCAGGAAGCCCTGTCTGCAGTATTTTCCTACTGGACCATTTAATTCCCAGCCTGGATTAGACTCCCGAAGTGCCGCCCTACGGTATCGAACCCGCTACCTTGTGCCTTCTAACACCAGCCTCCCACCAACGCACTATGGGCGAGGCTTCATGCTAATTCTTGAATATTGTTACCTATTAGTCTTGATTCCGTCACAAGAAAAAAAAGCAGTGAACTTTGGCGGCTTATTTCTCCTTCATCTGGTGTCCGTTTTTAATAAAAATTGTTGCAAAAGTTGCGTCTTGAAGTCTTGTTTTTGTGGTAAAAATTTCAGTCAAATCCAAGATGTTATGAATTTCTGAGAAGCATTTTACTAGAAGGAGGTTCGGCCAAATATCACTTTTCTTGTATAAGTTTTTTACTATTTTGCAAAAATGTTCAAATTTTTGATATTTCATGTATGAAACGATTTTTGGGTTGGATTCCAATTTAATCTTTAAATGCCCACAACCCTCTTCATATTTCAAGAATTGTAAAGATGCATTATAAAATGAAACTAAGAGGGATATTTTGAACTTGATGTGTGAATAAAAGTTGTATATTATGAATTTTAAATTCTATCCATTTAGTTAAATCTATCATTGCAATCACTAATATTTTGTATAAAATTTGAAAAGTAAGATTCAAAATTCTTTTATAGTTTGATTACAAATAAGATATTGACAAGTTGTGAAAGAAATTGGTTGAGATGAGTTGAAATGTAAAACTATAAGTGTAGTGATTTTGGAGATCTTTTTGGTTACTTAATTTACTATTTCCTTTTTATAAGAGCACTTTTGAACTATTTTGAATTAACATCTTAGAAATTTTTTGATGAATTATTGCAACATGAAACGAGACATAAAAATTATAACTTTTGTGAATATTCAACGATTAGTGCTTTTAAGTTCATGAAGTAATCATCTAATTTTTTTTTGAAAGTTTGACAGTGCCGATCATGCATTACTAAACATCATGCTTCTTAATTTTTCCTTTGTACGAAAATTCATCACAGTTGCATAAAAATTTATCAAAGTTGCACAAAACTTCATCAAATAACAGTTTATAACGCATCTAAGTTTTGTCTAGCTTTTATCCCCTTGAGTATTTAGAAGTTAATACTCCTAGGATTTCATCCTAATTTTTTTTATTCTAGAATATTTGAAAATAAGTATTATAATATTTTTTGTTTATGTTCTTAACATATATATTACTACTATATTATGTTCAAATTTTAGGGTGTTTTGGACATTCATAATATTTTAGCATCTATTTGAAGTAATTTGATATAAGGGGCTTTATGATTCTATAAAACAATGTCAAAGCTTGTGATATGAGATTTTTCAAATTCAAATAAATGAATTTGGATCCAAATATGAATAATCATTGATTTGTTACGATTACACATTGTAATAACATCAATTTGGTAACGCCTTAATTGATATGTTTCATTGAAGATATGGTAATGGGAATTCTTTTTCTTTAGCTCCTATCATTCAAAGGTATCACATATAAAAAGATTCTAAAAGATTCCAAAATATTATAGAAAGATTCCAAACTATGCCTAAAATTCAAAAGATTCCATGAATATTCTCAAACTGGTATAAATATTTTGAAAAGTTGGCCAAAGATTCCAAAGATTTTAAATATATTCTATTTTAAATATATTTTAATATTTTCCATAATTATTAAAAGTATTAATGACGCAATAATGACAAATGTGTTACATATTATGTACTTTTTATTTTGCGCAAAAAGGACAGTTCTATTGCAAAAAACACTATGTACACGAACTAATAGAATTTAGTGAAAAAACGCACTTACTATGCACAAACCAACAAAAACCTGTGAAAAAAGGCACTTACAGTGCACAAACCAACATAAATGTGTTGGTTTTCAAGAAAACTTGTTGGTTCCAAGAGAAACCTTGTTGGTTCCGTGCAGTGAATTCGGCTTTGCTACGTTAAACCCATTCCCTATTGGTTCCAAGAGATGTGTCTTGGTTTTGTCTTGGTTTTGACGCACTCTCTAGTAGTGATCTGTACATGCACAAGCAATATCATGCATGTATAGTATGCAAGACCCTGCAATGCCTTGAGTACCCGGCCCTCTACCCGGGTATAACAAGACTTACTGCAACCGGCCTTTCACGTGTATGAAAGACATGGCCCTTCACGAATATCAAGGACCTGTTAACCATGACGTGCCACGCTGGTACCTCGGTACTCCCGCCTTGAGGCACAGGCTCCTATACGTCTGCATTGACAGGAGCTTCTTGTCATTTTCACTAGTAGGAAACTCTGTGTCCGAATCAACAAGAGAGCGTTGATCTTGGCTGTTGTTTTGGACGCGTTGACCTGGACACAATGTAACACAGTTTTGTTGATTTTAGCTATTGATTTGGTCACAAGAATAATAATAATAATAATAATAATAATAAATTGAAAAAAAAAAAAAACCTTATTTTGTTGCTCGGAATTTTTGGACAGTAAAAGTTTTTTACTGCCCGGATTTGTAGGGCAGCCCCATATCACTAACTCCGTTGACAACGAGGTTCGAACTCGTGACCTTACGTTTAACACTCAACACTCTAACCAACCTACCATACTTACAATTTGATGAACATAGAGTTATTTTTTTCTTACATAAACACTTACAATTTGATGTTTTGGAATTCAGCAGACTTTGGCGGCCATTTTGACATAGTAAATTAACATTTTTCAAAAACCCTTGGACTAAGAAAAGTTGGGAAATCAAGTTAAGTTTCACCTCCAAAAATCCGTTTGTGATTTGAAGCCTCTAGTCAAATGTTATAGACAAAAATCAAAGAGGGTGTTTGAAAATATCAATAAAAATATTCCTTGCTACCCCACTCTGAATTTTGTCTATAACTTTTCAATGGAGGCTCAAAATCACAAACAGATTTTTGGAGATGAAACTTAATTTGATTTCCCAACTTTTCTTGGTTCAAATATTTTTGAAAAAAGTTGTTTTACTATGACAAAATGGCCTATAAAGTTTGCATTTAAAAAAAAAAAATTGTGAATGAATAAGTTAACCCTTAAATGACAGAGGGGGTAAGGGAAAACCTAGATGTGTTATAGGATGTTACTTATGCAACTTTGATGAAGTTTGGTTCAAAAAAGAAAATAAGAAGCATGACGTTTAGTAATTATCTGTATGGTCAAACTTCCAAAAAGAGCTAGTATTAAATACTCATTTAATGAATTTAGATGCTTTTGCTATTCAAAATTCACCAAAATTACTAATTCTACATTTAGAGTATGAAATTTGGTATGATTGGTTAAAACTAAACATTCTATTCTAAAAATTTAAAAGCAAAATCTTCAAAGGAGAGAATGTCATTAGTTTCCCGATGTAGTAAGTTTTATAACATCAAACAACACTAGAGCACGATCTCTTCCCCCAATTTCGACAAGATATTAAAACTTGAAAATGTCATTTCCTAATTATGGCTATCTGGGGTGCGATTAGAAAATGGTCGATTGGTCACTTAGGGGTTAATGAGTTCAATTGATTGAATGTTTCAAAAAAATGGATTACTGTGTAGAAACAAAAAGAGGATTCCAAGCTTCTAGCATAGAGATTCAGAGAAGAAAGAAAAAAAACTTAAGGTTCACAGATGACTAATTGTTGTTCCATTCAAGTGGATTTATTTGTTTGGACGTCCGTGTGATTGTTTCTGATGGAGCTAAAAGTCTGTTAGCAGCCAAAGTGTGTCAAAATTCACCCTCAACAGCTTTAATTTAGAGAATATCAGCCTACTTGTATATTCTTATTGTTTGTCAGAGATGATGAAAGTTTGCAAAATTGCAGTTATATAATCCAATTACATAAAACACTTATTCTAGTACTAAATGATTACAAAACAAACTCAGTGAATTTTAAGTTATCTATGTGAAAAGAGAATGACTTTGGTATCTTGTCATATGCTAGACTTCAAAATTTGAAATGGCAAGCACTTACACTAGTAGAAAAGGTGGCGCCCCTGGGACATGCCCAGGTGAAATCACTGTGCATGCGTGGAATTGAGCATTGCTTACGTGGGCATCTCCCTCGGCAATGCCACCTTTTCTACTAGTATTTGAGCATGCCCAACATGGGAATGCAGCAACCCATTCTTAGAATATTGAAACTTTGAGGTAAATATGATCCCAATAGTTATGTACAATACCCTTAAATAATAAAAACTTGGAAAATGTTAGTTTCTGCCCATGGATAGTTACTGTTGGTTGGGCCGCGATCAGAAAATGGTCGCTCAGTCATTTAATTTAGGGGTTAAAAAAAATTCAGAATACATAAAATTTCAACCATGGTGTTTAAATTTTTCCCAAATAAGGGTGTTTTAAATGTTTTAAGTGTTTTGAAAGTCATGATTGTGTGCTTTGATGCCTTTCAACCTTGGGGATTATGTTCACGATCTCATTAAGAGTTTGTATAAAAGAATTTAAAACCAATTGGATCTATTTGTCATAGATGCCAGAAATTGTTTAAAAGTAAAAAAAATCACCTTTTAAAAAATCGAGTTCATAAATTGCAAAAGATTCAATAATATTCCAATAGATTCTATAATATTTTGATAGATTCCAAAATATTCCCAAAATATTCCAAAAAGATTCCAAAAAAGATTTTACGTTCTCCAAAATTTTGTTGATTTGGTCATTGCACTATCAAAATCAACAAAAAGTAGGCAACAAACTGTTGATTTGGTCGTTGTACTATTCAAATCAACAGAAAGTAGGCAGCAAATTTTTTATTTTTACTAAAAGTTTAAAAATTTGTTGATTTGGTCATTGCAGTGCCCCAAACAACACAGATCTGTTGATTTTTTGTTGATTTGGTCATGATTTTCCAGTAGTGTTTGCTTGTCGATATGATGTGTCTGCAAGCTCCGTGCCCACGCGATAGGCCCGGCGCTGTGACGTGCAAGGTTCTCGGTTGTCAGTCTGCTGCTTCGATGGATTCCGACATATCCTAGGTTCTGCCTCTAGACTCGATTGATTGCTTGCTGGGGTTTCACTCATCAATGATAATTTTATGTGTCGGCTGTTCTTGCGGTTCTTGAGTTTCTTGTTTTTCTTGAAGCTCGCAAGTGACTGTGGTGCTCTCATAGTATTGTAGCTGGAACAGTTTTGCAAACATGATGAGGTTGTAAGTAGTAGATTTGCTTTAATCTTAGGCCTCTGATATCAAAGTGTGAGCAAGCTAAAGACACATGTTGCACGTCCAACTAACACTCATTCTTGTTTGTGGTGAGCATAGGCACATGTGAGGCTTGCTTTCTCAAGATTAGAGCATAATTTTACTACTTCAACACTCCATGTATCTTGAACCCTTCCTTCTACACTCTATAAGTTTCTTGCCATTTCATCTCTTGATTTTCGAGCAAGATTCAACACTATTGGTATAAGGATCGATCAAACCCTTATACAATATAGGATGTCAGTTATTTCGAATATAATTAAGGCATGTTGATTTGCCATATCTCAAGGCTATCTGCTTTTTCTTTAAGTTTGTTGCGACTGGCTTATTGCTGATCGCTTCTGATCGTTCCGTTCTTTCTGCTTTTATTGGGCTGAGTATACGTCGAGTTGTTGCATGGTCGGTGGACTGTAGGGTAGTTTCATGTATCCCTCTTTCACTCCCGATTAAGTATATGTTTCAGGGTTTCGACTTTGTATATGTTCTGAATAACATGCAAGAATCAAAATGCAAACCCTGCACTGCTTTTTGTTCTTCTAATCTGCACAAGTCACTGCCTATTTACATATATTGATACCACTATTTCTTTTTGGCATGGCTTTGATAAGTATGCAACCTTGACAAGTTTACGTTCTAAATATGATATGTCTTGTATCTTGACATGATAGAAAACGCCCTGTATTGGGGTGTAAAGTCTATGACTTCTCTCTCTCTCTTTCTCTCTGAACCTTGCTCAACTCCATGTATAGGGTTCAGAGATACCAATAATGTACGTAGCGCTGTACAAGTTCAGAAATACTAGCTTGTATCCCTACAAACAATGCTACAGTACCCTAAAACCGCATCATGACACGTGTACTTTCTTAGAACTATCACCGGTGACCACTGGTTTCTTTTTGCACAAGGGTTATTCAAAGTATATTATTACGGCCTGGTTCGTAAAAAATGTTCACGTTTAAATGGACTGTGGAGGTGTTTGTTTGGTGCATTGTTTGAGCCTTCCTGTATTGGTGACACATCTGCTTGTGTTGGTCCCACAGATCTTAAGCGATGTATTTCTCAGTATGCTTCACCATGGACTGGGTCTAGTGAAATTGACAAGTCCTCTGACGGTCGTCTATATGTTCCTCCTTGTTGCCGGACCCATAGACAACGCGGACAGCATTCCAGTTGGCCTGGGCATTGTCTGCCATGAAGCCTTTGAAGTATGGCATGTCATCACCGTGTTGCTTCATCACGGTGTTGAGATTCTTCCAGAAGACCATTTGGGCATCAATGTCCTCCGACTGCATGTCGCAGTAAGCAATAGTCATGACACGGAAATAAGTGGAGTCATAGACATAGCAAGCCATCGTTGTCCACTGCTTGACTCGTTTCACATGATCAAACATCAACCAAGCGTTCTCAAGATCACCATTGGGTTGCATCCGCTTCACTAGGTCCACCCACTGCCAGGGCTTATTTCAGACATCTTGAAGACGTACACCTTGTCTAGCTCGGAACCTTGGCCAGGGAACATGTTCATTTGAACAAAAGCCCAACTGCTAAGGCCTCGCAACCTTGTGATGTTGTCCATGACACCGTACCTCCTCAAGTACCTGAAGGTGACAACCTTATTTCGAATATTTGGTGAAGCCATGTCTTTGCATCGATCCAGCACCGGAACTAGTTCCTCAAAGCTCAATGTCTTGGGCGGATCGTCCTCGGACCTCAACAAGTAGCCTCTGATGAGAGTCTTGCTTGCCTCTAATTCCACTGCACTCTTTGTTGCTTGCGGAGTCTTCTCAACCTGATCTCCAATTAGACTGCTGATTTTGACTTTGGTGTCCCTATAGTCACCAACCTTAACAGGATGCTTGTGAGATCCAAGGTAGAAGCAAACACGAGTTCTGTTACGCTTGCCGGACACATAGTAGATCTTTGCTCCACAAGTGGCAAGACAGGAGGGCAGTTCATTACACACCTTGCACACCACGGTCGAGCCTCTAGGAGGACCCTGGCCCACAACAAACGCAGTGTGCATCCATCAAACTCAGTCTCGTTCACTTCATAGATGCGATGTTCACGTCTGAGGTAGTCGCACTCTTTATTCTCATATCGCAGGTGCCCTACACAGCTGGAAAATCGAGTGATGAAGTGTGCATGGGGTCATACTATGTGATTGGTCATACTACGTCATTCCAAGTTGCAGATATGAGGAAGGAAACTAGAATTTCCACATCCAGCACCACTGTTGGGGGCTCCCAAATCCAAGGGACTAGTGTCGAGGACGCGATGGACATGGACGTAGTGCAAGCAACGCCAAATGTTGCTGGAGACGTAGCGCATGTCAATGAAAGAAGCCAGATTGTTTTAGACTCCCAGTCCTGTGAGAGTGGGGACTCTGAGTTAGAGGATGGAAATGGCGGCCCTGGAGATTGTGACGGAGGCCGCTCTGAAACTTGTGATCGAGGTAGTCCTCGAGCTCGTGATGGAGTTAGTTCTGCATCGCCTACTGGGAGCCGCTCGCAAGCTCATGATGGTGGCGGTATAGTAGCTGGTGACGGTGCACCCTCGAACGATGTATTGGCAGTCGCGAGTGTTGAAGGGATAAGTGAAGTTGTCACCGAGAGTTCTATTATCGAGAATCAAGGTGATGGAGTTACTAGTGGTTTAGAGTCAATGTCCCCTTTGGAACGAGCCCGTAGACAATTTATAGGCCTCACAAAGGCAGGGGATAACGTGCACGCTCGGCTTATTCACGGAGACTTGTACGAGCTCATAGAAAAAATGAGGAAAAAACCATACTATAAGGCCGTTCTCAAAATCCCACTTTGTCGAATGATTCACATGCCAATGGTAAGACCAACACTTTGTTGTGATGTAGTGAAGCTGATGGGCGCTTTTCGCTATAGCTACAAGCCAAATTCAGCTGCCATGTATGTTTCTATTACCAATGACCACGGCGAGAATCGGCTGGTAAGTCAGGAAGATATGGATGAATGGAACCCATGCTGGGTTCTAGAGAACAAAGCATTTGAACAGAGGCTTCAACCTGATCCTGACCTCCAATGCTTGAGAGGCTCAATGTTCTTTGTGTATGATGGGAACCATAGACTTCTGGCATGGAAGGAGGTGATTGAGACTCTTTATGGCGATGATCAGCAATGGTACACAAAGAACGGAAATCCTGAGTGTGTTGTGCTTGATACCGCCGGAGGCAGTAGAGACATTCTGAGTGCCATGCACAACATAAAATTGTAGGAAACAAGACCCCATAGATAGCTATTGTAAGTTGCTTGAATTTCTTGACTATTAAAATCTGGATTGACCTCACTTGATGTTGTTCTTTTGCAGCTCTAACCAAACCGCTCACGTGAAGACTAGTTTGGTACACATTCTTTACCAAATCCAGAAGTATGGGTCATATGACTTAGAGTATTATAAGCCCATGCTTACAGCAGAGCAATTCAAAGCGTGCCAAACGAAATCAGTGAAGACTTGGTACCCACTTACACGAGATTTGATGGTGAACTTCATCTTCAGCTTAATTCATTATTTTTTCAATTTCTTATTTCTATTGGACTTTCTAGTTTGACGTACTACATGCAAGTCAGGTTGAGTTTTGACAATTGGAATGATTCTACAAGATGAAATTGTCCAGGTTGCTAACAAGGCTGGGTAATTGTACTGGGAAGAGGTGGAGGAGAGCATTCAAAGTGACTTTGGCCTCCAAGTATATGTTGACAAGGCCATCTCCAAAAAGAAAGAGGAGTTCTACACTATTTTTGCAAAAATCCAATCAGTTGCAAATCCAGCACACAGCCCTGGCTTCCTAGAGTAGGTGAGTGTGGCAAGTGTCGTGGTTGTTTGGACAATTGCTTGGACGCTTTGATACTTTGATAATTGGATGATTGGACTCTCAATAGGTATGTTTCAAATTGCTATGTCTCAAAGTGAAAATGTCTCAAATTGCTATGTCTCAAATATCTCTTCGGTGAGTACTTTGAAGTGTACAAGTTATGGTAATGCTGTGAGTGCGCAAGTGTGCGTGGGTGAGAAGTGTTGTGACTGAGCGAGTGAGCAAGAGTGTGAGGGCCGATGACGACGCCACGGCAACGGGGCATGGCAAGGTCGACAGCCATGGTGTCAAGTCCGACGCATCAGAGGGGCGTAGCGAGGGCGGTAGGGCGTGGCAAGGACGGCAGGGCGTGTCGAGAGTGCAAGGGCCAGAGTCACGAGAGGGCCAGGACCATGGTGAGGGGTGTCGGGTCCGAGGCATCCTCAGGGCAGTGTGATGGTGCGAGTGCGTGATAGAGTGAGGGGCGCCAACGTGAGGGTGTCGGGTCCGACGCATCCTCAGGGCAGTGTAATGGGGCAAGTGCGTGACAGAGTGAGGGGCGCTAGAGTGAGGGTGTCGAGTCCGACGCATCAAAGGGCCAGTGCAAGGGCGCGAGTGCATGACAGAGTGAAGGACGCCAGCGTGAGGGTGTCGGGTCCGATGCATCAGAGGGCTAGTGCGAGTGACTCGTGGAGATGGCAGCGCGAGTGACAAGAAATCAATGGGCAGCGTGAGTGACAATAGGGCAAAGGCAAGTGTCAGGTTCCACGCATTACTGAGGCGTGACAATGCGATGGCAATGGGGCAGTGAGTGAGTAAGTGTCGAGTCCGACGCATCAAAGGAGCAGTGCGAGGGCGCAAGTGCGTGACAGAGTGAGGATCGCCAGCGTTAGGGTGTCGAGTCCGACGCATCAAAGGGCTAGTGCGAGGGCGCGAGTGCGTGACAGAGCGAGGGGCGCCAGTGTGAGGGTGTCGAGTTCGACGCATCAGAGGGCTACTGCGAGTGACGCATGGAGAGGGCAGCGCGAGTGACAAAAAAGCAATGGGCAGCGTGAGTGACAAGAGGGCAAAGGCAAGTGTAACATAATATTCATTAAAATGAGAGAATTCCAAAATAATGAGAGTTCAAAAAGTCTAAAATCAACCCAAATTGAACCACTAACCATTCCAAATATAGGTTGAAACAATAGAAGATGGACACAATGAAGATCAAATAGAGTACATTTAATAGAAGTGGGCAATAAAAGATTACAGAAGTGACATCTATTTATAGTAAGTATAAAACGAATATACATTTTTTGGGTGTTTGTATTGCAGGACGGTAATCCAATTTTGGTAATGTCTCATAATGCCAGGAAAAAGAATGAGCGAAGCGTAAAATCCTATATAAAAACATGAGCTCCACGTATATTTATAAGTCTCTATAGTAATCACAAATAGAATGCCTAGCGATTTCTAGGGTTGCGATCGACTCTTCAGTTTAGCTTCGGCCTTCCACTGAAGTTCAGCTACTGCCTTCAACATCTCATGACCACGACTATGGAAGGGATACATCGAACATCGCCGTAGCGCAATCTCTCGCCTTTGTTGCGCCAACTTCCGTTCCTCCCTCTCATCTCGAACCGGAGCGGATCTCCTTCTGAATTTGTCATGCGACTGAGTCTTTTGAAGACCCGCATTCACTGAAGGGAGACGAGTATGCGAGGAAGCACAAGGAGGCACATTAACACGGGCTTGGGTTAGAGTAGGCGGGTCTGATGACAGCATCGCAGGAGTCTTTCGTACAGCATTTAAAGTAGCAGAGGACTTGCATAGTTTGGGCATGTCGGAACCTTGCAAGTACAAGGGAATTGCAAGGCAAGACCGTCTAAGCGAAATGATGGTGCGGGGAAAGAAAGTATTCGTACCTCAAGAGAATAAATTGGCTCTGCAGCGTCTTCATAAAGCTTTCTCTGAGGCACCCTATCAGACGGAGAACGCGATCGACAAGAAGTAGAGGGTTCTCGTGACCGCAAAGGAGAAGGTGAGGACTTGGGCACAGGACGGGTACCACCGTTAGGACGGCTGTCCACTACACCATGCTGAATTGGCTTGGTGGAAAAGTCCATCGTTGACTGGGCCGTAGCTACCGAGCACAAGAAGTTTCCTCTACTGAGTATAGCATACTGGCCGTAGTCCATGATAGAATTGGTGGACGCTGTGCATTGGAGGGCAGCACCGTGGGATGGATCGGCAGCGGCATACCTTGCCTGAAGAGAATTAGCAATGAGGTCAAATCCCAGCAGCGCATTGCAACGAAACAAAATATTCCAAGCAATAGAAAAAGAGGAGAAAAATGATGCTAACTGTATAAGGGTGCGATGAAGACATAACACATTCAAGGGATAGCATTCAAGCGTTCATAAAATTCATCTCACAAAGTACTCAAGCGAAAATGTTGTGAACACAAAGGTATATTACAATTACAAGGAATTATACAGATCAGTCAAGGCGACCAAAGATCAAACCAACTAGTCTATAACGGCTACATCACTAAGAGAAGGGTGTCCAGCTATACGACTGTACAATGAACTAGGACCTAGGCAAAATACGGGATGCGCGTACAGCCTCTATGAGGACGTTGTACAGCCGAGGGTTGGGCTCGTCGCAGAGCATACGCCGCCCAATATTATCGTTCCTGCGAAAAGATAACAACCCTGGGCCAGGACTGCGATGTAGACGCCGAAACTATGGAAGGAGAACATCACAGAGAAAATTATCGCGCGCTTTGGCCCTGACGTAGGACCAAGAGTCGGGGAGGACTACATTCTGGGGCTCATTCAAAATGTGCTTATTGGGGCTGTCGTCCACTACAATGGTGTTTGCAGACGTGAATCTGCAACTATGGCCTGTAAACAGCTTGGCGAGATTCTTAAGGAACAAGTCCTTATCAGTGCCAAGCACTTTGAAGGTGGACACCCTGTTGCGCCTATCCCTACACTTGAGGGTTTCGCAGGAGTCCTGGCCAAATACAAGGGAAGGGAGCTGGATGCTGCGGAACAAATCTGTACTACCTATTCAGTAGTAGACTTCTTCATTGAGCTCCAGACGGTAACGTCTGCGATCATGGTCAGCTCTCGGAGGAACAAGTAGCAGAGTGGACGCACGTATACTGCTTTGGGCCCGACTACAGGCGGGAGAACAGCTAAGTGCGGTGCCAAGTAGTCGTTAAAAGGCGTACGCGTAGTCCGGGATTTCAAATCCTCACAGACGCAGAGGATTCCATTTAGGTCCAGGACGACATTGAGCCATTTTTTGTGCGGCCTAAACTGCGGCGATATAATGACCGCCTTTGAAGAACCTCCACGAGAAAGAGGAGGACCGGATCCCTGGCGACAACGGACAGACAAATGTGCAGCCAGTTACGATCCTGAACTGACACATTTCGGACGACATCGTAATGAAAATGGTGAACGATCGAGGCGAGCACGAAGACCAAAAACAAAAAAAAAAAAAAAACAAACGATCAGTAAGAAACGTATAGAACGCATCTGAAGGCTGGATGACTCGATTGACTTCGCACTGACCACAGGCGCGGTTGCAGAAGGTGCAGCGCTCGCGACGTTAAGAGGAGGGGAGGTCAAAGTATGTATACCCTCACCCAATTGCGCATCCCCCTGCAGTCTACGCGCATACACAAGTGTTTGAGAGGACGGAGGGTCGACATGAGAAGAAGGGACCCCGGGCGAGGCGAGACTGGGCTCTAAGGACTAACTGTCCTGAGTAGATTGTAGGGGTGGATGAAGAGCAGAAGGCAAATGAGCATGAGGCACAGTGTGGGCACGGATGGAGCCTGTGATGACAATAGATGAACATAAATTCCGAGTGAGGAGTATGTAAATTAAAATAAGGTCCAAAAATATAAAGTACAAAAATATGTTGATGGGAAAATGTGCTAAATGGTCTTCTCAATCAGGAGTTGAAGATCCTAAGTATTACAGTCGTCTATACAAAGAACCTACAAAAACTGATGATACAAATCAACTCGAGTCGAGCTAAAACTATACAAATGACATCGACTGATTATTGGGAACCACGTGCTGCAGCGTTAGTGTCAGGCGAGACGGCAGTGTCCGCATTTGCACTGCCAGTAGCTCCGCTAAATTCCAGACTGTCGTCACCAGTAGTGCTCGATGACACTTGCCGGAGAGTCGGCGAACTGGACGGAGTAGACCCAGGAGCAGGTGGAGGCGGGGGAGGCGCAGCGACAGGCAAGGATGGCGGAGGAAGCAGAGGAGGAGCAGTGACAGGCGAGGACGACGGTGGAGGCGGAGGAACCACAGCGACAGACGAGGGCTCCGGTGGAGCAGAGTCGTCGCTGGATATTGACCCTGACGGGTGATTAGTAAGCAGCAGAGGTTGAGGAGGCAACAACGGCAGGTTTAGGGTGGCTACAGAAGGCGGCATAAGGTTCTGCATCAACACCTGCAATGTCTGCTGCATTTGATTTTGTTGTTGCTGCAAACCCATGACGTACTTTTGGAAAAGCGAGTTGGTTTTGTCCGAGAATTTCAACGGTCTTGCTCAACGTCTTTAGGATCCCTTTGGAAGAATCACGCTTCTTCCTCTTCGACTTCCGCTCAGATAAAGGAGTGCCACACTGATGGCGAGAGGACGTGGATGAACCTGGCGCATCCGATTTCCCGGGGGTCCCCAGAGGAGGAGCATGATCTTCCTTGTCCTCGTCGTCATCGGAGGAGGAGGAGGAGGATTCATCGTCATCCTCATCTTTGGACTTCCTCTTCAATGAGGAAGGCCTTGCTCGTGCAGCAGGGGTACTCTGATTCCCTCCAACCTTCACTATATATCCGTCCTCGAGGAAGTCTGCCTTGTCCAGCTCCAAGGCGTCGTGTGCGATTAGAGTCCACCATTCTGTACATCAATTGGGCCCGACAACATAGTTGTTCACGCAACACATCTGCACAAATAACATGGCAGTCATGAACTGAGTGAGAGGTCGATGAAATGGAGGAGCCAGAAAGACTTAGATCGACTCAACCTAAACTTTGAGGGAGAGGCAGGTTTAAAATATGACGGAGAGACATGCAACCATATAGGAGATAGTTTCAGGTCGAAACGAGCTAAAGAGAGGGGAAATTGTGAAGGTTAGGTTGACTCGAGCTAACACTACAGAGGATAAGGTCGACTCGAGCTAACACTATAGAGGTTTAGGTCGACTCGACCTGAATGTACAGACGATAAGGTCGACTCGAGCTAACACTACAGAGGATTCGGTCGACTCTAGCTAACACTACAAAGGATTAGGTCGACTGGAACTAAACCTACAGAGAAGGACTGCCGATAGTAGGTTTAGGTCGACCCGAGCTAACACTACAGATGTTTAGGTCGACCCGAGCTGAAGAGCGAGTCTGGCACTACGTACCAAAGCAGCACAAGTGATCTTGGATCCCGTGCAGATGGAGAAGATATTCGACCCTGCCATCGTGAACGCCTTCATGAGCCACAAGTAGAACTCCATTCTAAGTTCCCCCTTGAACAGGCGGTACTGCAGCTCATCGTACGCCCGAGGCTTCGTATATACCATAGTGTCTGGTGCCTTGAATTTGTCGAGGATCCTCACCATTGGTATATTGGAGTTTTGCAAGAAGAGGAGCTCCACTTTTGCTCGCCACTTCTAAGAATTTGCCGGCAAGTCGTACAGACGCTCGTTCTTCGCCGGAAGGTAGGAGGCATACTTTTTCTTGTATTTGTGGAGGACTTTGTTGCCCTCCGCAAAATGAACGGCGTGGTGCATCTCCTCCATATTAGCGCAGATAAAGAGCCACGCAAGTACTTGATGGAAGTCCGGTTCACGTCTCCTTTTCAGAGAGGTCATGAACTCGTAAAAGTACGGCATCACCGTACTGGACTTCTCTTTGTTCTCCACCTCGGGGAGGTTCCTGATGTCGATGACCCCCAATCTCAAGAACTCAGCAGTGTCGACTGTCCAGACGCCCTTGGCCCACTCGGCGTGGTCGTTGTGCTTTGGGTCGTATGGCCGGTACTGAGCCTCTCCAGAAGGTTTGACGAATTCTTTTTGTTTTTCCAGGAAGACTTTGAAGAATTCGTCCACGTGAGGTGAGATGTCCACGGTCTTCTTATGTTTGCTCCTCACCTGCTTGGTCTCTTTGAAGTATTTCTCTCCCGGCCGCTCGAGGAAGACATTCATGGTCGCCATCGTGACGTTGTACTCCTTCTTGAACTGCCTCCACTTCTCGGGCACTAGTTCCCCCGCCGGATTGAAGAGTCCGAGATTACAATCGATGTTGTGCAATTCCTTTTTCACAAGGTGCTTCCGCTTCCTCCTCTCCACCCATTCCTTCGTAGAATAGCACCTGTCTAAAACCGAGGATATGGCCTTAATCGTGACTTTCGGGTAGTCCTTGGTCCACTTGGGGTTCTCGCGCCAAAGGATATGCTTGGCCAATTTCGCGAGGTCCTCGTAGGTTAGATTTCCCAGCCACTTGAAAAACTCGCGCGTGAGATTTCCACTCTCGAGATTCCAGTTAGACTTATCCTTGAACTTTCCATCACTATCTGGGTCATAAAGCTCGTCGACACCTGCGCTTGAGATCACTCCGCTCCATAGATCAAACACGTCGTCCGGCGCAGTGATCAATATCAGCTCATTGTGGATGTCGAGCAACGCTTCCGCAGTACTTTTCTTGGCGTCCTTCTGCGCCTACGCCACGTCGAGCATCGCGAACCACAGCCTCATAGCAGCTTGAAACTCCTGCAGGGGGTACGTACACCGTTAGCTATTATATAGTCATTTAGGTCGACTCAATCTAAACAAACAGATGTTCGTGGAGTGCATGGATTGCAAGTCAGTAGGAGAGAGACGGCACATAACGAGCGTATTAGGTCGACTCGACCTAACTTGAAGTCGTCTCATATCTACTCTATTGGGACGGACTACGAAGTTGAGTACATATAATACAAGCATAGCAGCAAGCAAATTAGGTCGACTCGATCTGAACATTACGTTGAATTTGGTTTTGTTAGCCGCGGACTCCCTCGTCGTGGACGCTTGATAAGTTGTTCCTACTTGCAGTGCTTCTTTCGGGTTCTTAGGGCGCTCGAGATTTATCCATACTTGTCGCGCTCCCAATATGTTTTTCGCCCACGACGGCTTGATGGCACCAAAGTGGTTGACGCGGTTGTAGTAGGCGGATATTTGACGAAGTTTTTCATTATTCTTTGTCCAAACTACAAAGCAGTTCTTTGACGTCTTCCTCGGCAATCCCTTCTTCGCGCATCATGTAACTAGCTTTGATGTTGTGCTGCCCATTGATCTTCCAGAACTTTCCATCTTTGATGGCGTCCCAGCTAGTCGGCTGCTCGGCCAGGTCGCAAAGCATTACGCACAGAGTCTGCTTCGTGCTCCTATCTAGCATGCTGATAAGGAAGCCCATGATCTTCCTTGCATGAGCCGGCTCGTAACACTTGATGTTCATGTGTAGAGGCGCATCGATAAGTTGTTTGATGGGGATCGATTTTTTGTCCTCGATCTCGAACAGGGATGCGTCAGTGCACGACGACCAGAACGTCCTGTACGCATCCGTCGAGCACGCGTAGTCGGGTTTGTTGTTGCCCACCACGGGCTGTAGTAACTCCGTCACAGCGGACGCCAAGCTATCCTCGTTGACAGCTTCAAGTGCCGTCTTCTCTGCAAATTGCCTCCTCTTTGAGGAAGAGCCGAGATGGCTTTGGCGTTGTACTCCAAAAAAAGTTAGGGGCGTGCTCGGCTTGCGTTTGCCTCGGCTCTGTTGGGGTCTTGCAATTGGCGAGTTTGTGCCCATGGATCCCGCACTCCCTCCCTGGCTTCGGTTATTGATGGACACGTTACAGGTGCCATCAATTTTTAATGCATGTCCAGCTTTGCTTTCAAGACGTCGAAGTTCTGGATCAGCTTGCGGATTTTTAAGCAGAGCCCTGCCCCACGCAGCGGCTGACCGTTGGTACTCTGGAAGTATTTATTGTCATATTTGTCCTCCAGCTCCTTAATGCACCCACTGAACTCGGTCATTTCAAGAGAGTGTAGTAGGGGGCTGATGTTGAATGGGATCACAGCCGAGTCGAAGGTCAGCGTGAAGTTGTACTGCTGCTTCTTATCCCATTCCGTTCTCGTGGTGACGCAATGAAATATAATCTTGGATCCTTCAGCCGCGCTGATGTCCTTCACCTTTTCGTAGTATGAAAGCGGCAAGTAGGCAGGCACATTCTTGGCCTTCCTTGTCAATCAGATGTCTCGTGTATTTCCTATCATTTTTAGGCTCCAGAACTCTTGCAAGTCCTGCTCTTTCATATCCCAGAACTCCCCAAAGTTTGCCAGGTCGTCGCCCGCTTGGTCATCATCCGCGTGTGGCTGATGAGCTGCCCTCTCGTAGTAAAGCTCGAGGTTTGGCGTTGCATGTTCCTTTGGTGTCTTCTTCTCTGTTGCCATTTCTGTTCACAGCGCGGATAGATAAAGATTTAGGTCGGTACGAGCTAAAATGCGCGACACACACATCTGCATGCCTCTACATCACATACTAATTTTATCATGCATGATCACCACTGGCTAGAAACTAGGACGTCTATTTCGATCAGTCCCACATCATAATTTAGCTCGGGAGGAGCTGAAGTTTAGACCGGCTTGAATGCTATACGGTTGTAGTACGCTTCATATGTATCATACATACAGTTCTTTAACTAGGACTCTTTAGGTCGATCCGACCTAAATATTAATTATAGTGAAGGACTTTGGGTATTTAGGAGTTACGGATATAATCTATGGTTCCTATGAGTATACTTTAGGTTCAAGGGGATTCTATGGGATTTTGTGAGCTTCATCTCGGCTTGGGTGCATGACGTTTTGGGTCATTCAGGTCGACTCGACCTGAATGAGTTGTTTTTAAATTATGATCGATCATTCACGTCGACTCGACCTGAATGAGTTTTTTTTTTGCTTACCGTTATCAATTGATTATATTATATGGTAATTTAGGTCGGGTCGACCTGAACGGACTGCAATTTTATTGCACTTGGGGTAACTTAGGTCTTTTCTAGTTGATGTTATTCTAGGTTTTCGTTCTATTGAATATAAGTAATGTTAATTTAGGTCGGGTCGACCTTAATGGACTGCAATTCTATTGCAGTTTAGGGAAATTTAGGCCGAATCTATCTGAATTAGCACATGGCACATTTTAATGTGCTAGACATTCAACTCTATAATTCGACAACTATGATCTATAATTGCGGATTTAGGTCGATTCGACCTGATCTGCTGGATGGGGAGAATCCTTCTTCCTTATGTTTTCTTCTAGGTTTTCTTTGTATTGATTATGAGATATGGTAATTTAGGTCGAATCGACCTAAATGGACTGCAATTTTGGTCGATTCGAGCTAATATGTGGTATAGACTGGTGAATTTTAGGTCGGAACGATCTAAAGTATCGTTTCTGCCAAGACTTTTTTGTGTGTATTTAGATCGAGTCGACCGAAATTACTGTTCCCCGCGAGAGTTTTTGTGTCCATTTACATCGGCTCGGCCTAAACTGACATGGACCTAAACTGACATCGACCTAATCTACCGTCTGTCACCTACATGTTAACCAAAAACTAGTAGAGCTTAAACATAGCAAAATAGAGCAAACCAAAAACTACTCTCTATCATTTGCAGGTAGACCATGCATTCAGTGCACAATAGAATGAAACATTATAGAATTGATAGTAGTCAGTAGAGCACTGACCTACACTCCTGGAATATGAATTGGAAACTCTACAAAAAAATTGATCCTGCTAGCCGAATTGCTCAATCTGAAACATTGCAACCAATACACTAATGAATGAACTGAACTTGTGTAGCATACAGCAAATTAATTTCGAATTCAATGTTTCAACTTTATCACAATTCAAGAATCTCATTCAGACGAAATCACAAACAAACTTGGCATCTCAGCTTCATTCAATCAAAAGCTCATTATACATCAAAAGTTTGGGTAAGATAGCACAATAAAAAAACCATGCATTACATATCCATATACCAGCACCCATAGAATCAAGACAAGAAGTCTCTATCTGTGAATGGTTGTACGCTAATACATTCACTTATAAAAATCCCCAATTGAATGTAAGCACACTGATCAGTCCACCAATTCGTTCACGGAATTAACCAGAAAACTCACTTTAGCAATCACTACAAAATAGGCTTACTTGATTCAAGCATGCAAGCAGTATTATGGAGGGTTACTTAATTCAAGCATGCAAGCATTATTACTTGATTCAAGCATTCAAGCATGCAAGCAGTGCATCACTCAGACAAAGAACCGGTTGTACAGTCCGAGTCTGGCAAATGGAAACCAGTTCCTCCCAAAACCCTAACTCTGATAAATCACTGTTCAAATCCTCCATGCCTGTACCTTCCTAGCGTTTCTTAGTCCTTCAAAAACCATACAACGCCCTCACAGAGTATTCTGTTACATAAAAAAAAAGGGGATTTCAGGGTTACCTGAAAACGATGCCCTTTGAGCTTCAATTTGCGCGCTCACTTTAGCATCAATCTCCAGCTTCAGATTCCAGCTTCAATCTCCTGCCTCAGTCTTGAGCTTCAATCTACAGCCTTAGTGTTTAGCTTCAATATGCAGCTACAATCTCCAGCTTCTAAACCCTAAGCAAGAAAGAGCAGGCGCTGTACACCCTACCCAAAACAGCAGATGCTCTAAACCCTAAGCAACAACGGAGTAACAACGGGAGTACACAAAAAGGCAGCAGCTAGCAGCAACGTAGGAAGTACACAAACACAAACATAGCGAGCAACAAGAACAAAACAACTGGGTCAAAACCAACAGAGCAAGGAGAACACGGAAAAAGAGCGAGAAGACAACAACTACAACAACAACAACAAACAGAGCGAGCGAGGAGAGGAAGGGGGAGAAACGCAGGGAGCAAAAAAAAAGGCAAACGCGCAAACCCTAGCCAATCTGGGAGAGACGAAGCACGGATACGGGGACTACTTCCCACGGGCACGGGTACAGAATCTGGCTCGGTGCATACACGGGAACGGGTACAGTCCCGGGCGCAAGGGTACATGGTACACGGTGCCTGGGCACGGGTACTTGGTATACGGTACAATGGCACGGGTACAGGTACATCATACACGGGCACGGGTACACGGTACATGGTACACGGGCACAAGTACGGGTACATGGTACACGGTACACGGGGCACGGGGTACGAGTACATGGTACACAGGCACATGTACGGGTACATCGTACATTGGCACGGGTACATGGTACACGCGCACAGGCACAAGGTTACATCGTACAAGGTACAAGGTACATAGTAGAAAAAAATACCCTAAAAAAATGCCCAAAAAAAATAATTAAATATTAAGTATTTTGTTGAAATCAACACAAATGAAGTCAACAAAAAGTCTGGAAAAACAAACACACTAAACAGGATGAGAACATGACACTCAACAGAAATTGAAGACAAAAAATTAATATATACATATATTTGTACGGGGCTCATACTCGTCCCATTCGTACTCCCGAGACTCAGACTCCTGATTAAAATCTCTTGAACTCCCTTGACAGCCGTGATGCCGTCATACCAAGGCTACTACACCAGATCCCATCAAAACTCTAAAGTTAAGCGCCTTTCGCCCAGAATATTATTGGGATGGGTGACCTCCCGGGAAGTCCCAATGCTGCATCCATTTGGCCACACTTTCATTCATCCACTCTCTCTTGGACTGCCTCGTTTAACCTATATCGTTTGGCAGTGGGAGTCCCGTAGGGAATATAAGGCCTTTCAAGTGCCTTTCCCTTCATATGAAGATGCTTGGAACTATATGGTTATAAGTTATATATATGTGTATATATTTTTAGAATAATATGTATATATTTGTACATATACAAATATATACTAAGGACGAATACACATAGGAGACACACAAACGAGGCAAGGAACAATACAGAGAACAAAAAGAGAACAAACGAGGGCGACGAGCGATAAGAAACGAAGGCGACTAGCGGAGAACAAATTGGAGGGAGAAAACACAGAATGTGCTTCCAACCCTAGCCGCGGGGGAGACAACCCCCACCGGGCAGCGGGCAATGGTCAGGTCTACGGGCAGGGCTACAGGCATAAAAAGCGTGTATATATATATGTATATATACAAGTATATACATATGTATATATACAAGTATATACATATGTATATATACAAGTATATACAAATATATATATATATATATATATATATATATACCGTACGTGCAAGGCAGATTTGGCAGAAAAAATACCGAAAATATTAAAAAAATTATGAAGTATTTTGTCGATAACATAAAGAATAAAGTCAACAAGAAGTCTTCAAAAACAAACTTCATAATCTGGATGAGAACATGACATTCAGTGAAACTGGTATCGCAAAAATTAAAATTATGAAACATTTACTAGCGGGTAGTAAATAATTATTGATAATTATCTATCAATAGCCGATTTCTTAATACGTACTTTTGAAAGTGCCGGCACTTTCCTTTTAGAATAATAAATAACCGTTGAAAGATGGGAGGTTGGTACTTTTAAAAGTAATTATTAATAATTTGGCTATTAATAGTAAACACTTAATTTATTGGGTACATCGTAATTATGCTTACAAATAATGGTCTCCTCATATACCCTTCATGTACATCTTTGCCATGCTAATATCTACTTCCGAGGCTAGAATCAACTTCTGTTCAAACGGTTGGTACGTGTACAGGGATTATAAAGGTGTTACAGCATAAATTTTGTAAACTACTAAAGTATTCTTTAATTTTCATCCATCCACAATTCTCTATGGTATTGTATTGAGTTTTTAGAAAAGA
The DNA here is from genome assembly GCA_022496805.1 of Pohlia nutans. Taxonomy (NCBI): domain Eukaryota; kingdom Viridiplantae; phylum Streptophyta; class Bryopsida; order Bryales; family Mniaceae; genus Pohlia; species Pohlia nutans. Next base: position 670,322 of record CM040106.1, on the reverse strand, counting down.
AGGTATATTTTGGACCAATCGCGACTTCAATCTTAATTTCAAATTCTGTAGCCCCTAAATGCCCTTACCTATGTTCGGTTTGGGCAGTTCTCTGAGGATGTATTATAAAATGCAACATGAATATTTGGAACTTGAATGATTTATAAATAAAAGTTATACATTTTGAATTCTAAATTCTATTAATATGATTAGATCTATTATTGCTATTACTAATATTTTCTATAAAATTTGAGACACTCATATATTAATAAAGAATTATTCTGTAATTCAATTACGAATAAGATATAATTGATAACATGTGGATGAAATCAATTATGATGGGTTATAATGTAATACTGTAGGTGTTGTGATTTTTGAACAAAAATTAGATGCTTGATTTTATGAGTTTATTCTTTCATTGAAGAACAATTTTAAAGTAAAATCTTCAAAAGTTTGGGTGAAACATTGGAACAAAACAGAGGAAAAATATTTCCACAAGTTGTTTCCTTTTTGATCAAATCACACAAATAATCATGGAGTTGATCTCGCATAAAAATCAGAATTATAAAAAATTCACACTACAATAAAATTACATGAAATTAATTGGCTTGATATTTTAAATTTGAACATGATTTGTAGAAGTTTGGTAAATAATTATGTGCTCAATGCGAAGTTTAAGATGTATGATAATTCATCCATCCGTAACATACACGTACTTCATCATTTCAAAGAGTGTCCTTTATATTTGGAAAGCTATTGAAAGGGTGTATAGCATGAATGTATTTAAATGAAAGTATTTCGAATCCTATAGTAGTTGAATGAATCATGTATTAAATGTAGAACCATGATGATTGATTTCATTGACACCTGCTTTAAAATATTTCCTTAAACATTTTATAATATGATTGTGGATCATTTTACTCTAAACCTTCAATTTAGACCTTTGTGATTCTAATATTAATAATGTCTTAATTTTCACGGAATTTCTACTTCTTATTAATATGCGTTCGATTATTTTCAAGGTTATAGCGAGGACAATAAATTCTAGTATGAAAATAAGGAACGGACAATCAAGTTGTAAGTATTCTTTTTAAATAAAAGAATTGCATTAAACGTAGAAGTCATGAAAAAAAATTTATGATGCATAAAAATCTCTAAAACTAAAACATAGCGCTAGCTGTAGTTTTATAATTACAATTACATATTAAAATACGAAGCGCTATAGCACTTTGAAGTTCAATGTCATTTAAAGTCATTTAATAAAATATCATTTAATTAAAGTTCATTGTCATTTAAAGTCATTTAAATATCATTTAAAGTTCAATGTCATTTAAAGTTCAGAGCTCGTTTAAAGTTCAGAGCTCGGCGGCGAAGCTCTAAACTACTCAACGAACGTAGTTCTGTAATGTCAACATAATCTTCACTACAATCTAAACCTACAAGTTTGAATCTTCCATGAGAATCTACTAAGATGACCCCTGCAGCAAAAGAAATACCAGCACGAAGACCAACAGGGAGCCAGTATATAGTACAATCAAGAGACGCGCAAGAGAACCTAAATGATTCGGAAGCACTTGAAAGCAAGACTGAGGAACAAGAGTCACAATAGAAGGCCAACACAAAAGAGGACAAAACTGCAGTTAATTGTCGCACTTGGTATCTTGGATGTGGAGAGCGTCTTGCAGCATGAAGCTAGCATGTGGCTCCGATACTGAAGCTCTTTTTTGAAACTGAAGCTATCATACTTTTTGTTCTCTTCAGTTCTCTTCAGGACTAAACGAACCGCAAAATAACTGGTTCATCAATGTCCATTGTGAATGAAACATGTTTTTATGTGCACCCTCAGTGGTAGAAGTAATGATTATGTTAGTGAATATTTCTCCACTGTACACTAAAAGAATATTTAGCAGAGCTGAAGGCTCTAGAATTACAATAGGTCATTTAAATATTATTTAAAGTTCAATGTCATTTAAAGTCATTTAAATAACATTTAAAGTTCAATGTCATTTAAAGTCATTTAAATATCATTTAAAGTTCAATGTCATTTAAAGTTCAATATCATTTAAAGTTCAGAGCTCGGCGGTGAAGCTCTAAACTACTCAACGAATGTAGTTCTGTAATGTCAACATAATCTTCACTGTCCACTGTGAATGAAACATGTTTTTATGTGCACCCTCAATTATGGTAGAAATAATGATTATGTTAGTGAATATTTCTCCACTGTACACTAAAAGAATATTTAGCAGAGCTGAAGGCTCTAGAATTACAATAAGAATTAACAAAATCTTTACCAATAGTAGGACTTTCACATGTCACCCAACTCAGGACTCAAAGAAGTTTTTGTAAGAATTTGTACCAGTGAGAGCTTACCTCCACAGAATGATCGGTTCGCAAGTGTGATACCCTTCAATCCCTTGATCAATCTTGAAACTCGATATTAACCATTGTAACATCATTCTGTGTTGAAGCGGCTAGCTCACTAGCAATTTGCTAAAAAAATTCGACAGGCTCAACACTGATTGAAGAGAAATCAGCACAAACTCTTAACACTCAATCGGCACTACCCTTAAAACCGAGATACATATCATCGTGCATTTAGCCGCTGCAAGAAACTATACAGAAGACTTCTGCGTCTTGTGAAGAGACAGCAATTTCCTTATCGTGCAGCATCACTTAGAATCCACACATTTAAGCAGTTCTGAACAGAGTCAGAGTTTTCTTTGAAGGGATAGCCTGATTTTTCTTGATTATCTTGATTTACAGTTTCGTTACCAATGGCAGCAACCATGACAGCATCCGAGAAAAAAACAGCGTGAGAAGAAAGCTCTGCTAAACAGCCGTGAAAAAAGCTTTGGGAGAATGAATCGATGTATGTAATTTATAATGTTTAAAAAAATTAAAGTACAATGTTTGCTGTATTTTATTGCATTCAATCAATTGAACCGTTTTAGAAAAAACAATCAAATGTATGAAAAGATGCAATGGACAAGTTCAAAATATTTTAAATACATTAAATCATGCAAGAAAACAATGAAGTCATCACACACGATGGATGTAATTAAATCGCTTTAAGTTGTGAATTACATTTGTCATTATTTAACGTCACTCACTAGTATATTAGAATGCGCCCTGACTTGTAAGTGGAGTACATTTTGACTTATTATTAATATTAGTTATATCCTTACTACTACAGTGAAAAAAACATAGATACACTCGCGGAAGTAACTTAGTTAGTAAAACTGTTGGATACATTTGATCGTAAAAAGGTTATTTAATAGGGGGCTATGAAACAATTGGAATATGCTACTATCTGTATTATGTTTAGGGTATATTCTATGTATATTCCACATAAATTCCAAAAATATTTCTAAATTGGTTTTATAACACTCTATATTACTTTTACAAATTTATAATTTTTATCTCAAATGAATATAATGTTCAGTAATTCAAGTCCTTCACTACGCCAGAGTTCCATTGATAGTAGTACAATACTGAACTTGCAAAAATGAGGTCATACATTTTTAAAACACGACAATCGTTAGAAGTCACCGTGTTTTGAAATATCTACTTTACAATTATTCTTAAGAAGTCCTACTGAACTAAGTCACTAAAATTTTGTAATGATAAAATGTAGACTGAATTTTTTATTTTAACTTTCAAAATTTATAATTAAATATCGGTGATAGAATTAGTAAATCCTACCGTACGGATGGAATCTAGAAGTCAAAATGGTGAACTTCCATTTCTATAAAAAAAAAAATTATTCTTAGTTATAAATAGTAGTTTCTAATGATGTTTACCGATATGTTCAATGGTTACCTCGGAGGAGTGAATGTCGAGAATTTTGATAACTATATGAGAACAAATCTTGGGTGTTCTTTTTTCATTTCTAATAAAAATAATAAATTTATAGAAGTAATATAGGGTATTCTAAAACTATTTAGAGAATATTCTAGGGATATTCTTAAAATATACCATAACTAAATTATGAATACTAGAATATGCAAAATTACTTCGTAGCCCTCGATTAAATACCCTTAAAGTGCTCATGAAATTTACAGCAAGTTCCCTCCCCAAGGTGGTTATTTTATTGTCAACTACGTTTGTACTTTCGACAAAACCAACAAAGTGCAGTTTGAATAATATTATTATTATGATCTACAATTTAATATAGAGCAATGTCTCACTGTGGAATTTTCCGTTTCCAATGTTCTTGTTACATAGGGATGGAATCTATATTTGAATGAAGTATTCAAATACTGTATAGAAATCTATTATTGTCGCGTATATTTTCAGTAAGCTTTCTTCTTCCACAGTTGTAAAGTCTATCGAACTTCGTGGACGATGGGATTTTTTAGTGGATGAGAAACGACAGTTCAAATTCTCCCTTGTTTTTCCCGCCAAATCGTTCTCGCCTTATTGTCTATAAATCTTGAAGTGCGACTGAAATATTCCTTTTCTCGTTTCATTGCGTGCTCATGCTTCCCCGTTCGCGCACTCCACCACACCAGTTCTTGTACTCTCGCATGGTCGAAGGGAGGATTTTCTTTTGCTTAGGCTTTGAGGAGACTACGTGTAGTTGTGGGCTAAAGCTGTAGAATCGTGTCAAGTGGCGCTGTGTCTGCGACATATTCTGGTAAGAGATCACTACATATCCAGAACTTGAAGTTCTAGGGTTAGCGCGCACGATTTAGATAGGGTTCATTTTCAGTTGCATCTCATACTGTTATGTTATTGTAAGCATTTGGACGGTGCCTTCTTTCCCACGATTGTATTTGGCGTAGCTTTCATTTGTAATCCACAGTGCAATTGTTGTTGCTTCAATTCGAAATGCAGAATGTATATGCCGTTGCTTCCCGATATTGTCGCCGTAAATTCCGGGACATATTAGATCGACTCAGCCTGAATATCTCGCCTCGTATGGGAGGGAGAGTCATCCTCCAGTTTAGGTCGACTCGACCTAATTGGCACCAACGTTACCTACATTATGCCTTGTACTGGAGCGATATTCATCTTCCAATTTAGGTTGACTCGATTTAATTTGCACCAACGTTACCTACATCTAGCCTTGTATCGGAGCGAGAGTGATCCTCCAGTTTAGGTTGAATCGACCTAATTTGCACCAACGTTACCTACATCTAGCCTTGTACCGGAGCGAGAGTGATCCCCCAGTTTAAGTCGACTCGACCTAATTTGCACCAACGTTACCTTCAACTAGCCTTCTACTGGAGCGAGAGTGATCCTCCAGTTTAGGTCGACTCGACCTAATTTGCACCAACGTTACCATATTGTAGCTTGGTACTGGAACGAGAGTGATCCTCCAGTTTAGGTCGACTCGACCTAATTTGCACCTACGTTACCATATTGTAGCCTGGTACTGGAGCGAGAGTGATCCTCCAATTTAGGTCGACTCGACCTAATTTGCACCTATGTTACCATATTGTAGCCTGGTACTAGAGTGAGATCCATCTTCGGGTTTAGGTCGACTCAACCTAAATCAATCGAGTACTCTAGCCATGATCACATGGCTTCTTGTGGTCTATTTAGGTCGGGTTGAGCTGAACTCCGTAGATGGCACGTAATGTGATAATCCAAATTCAGGTCGAACCGATCTAAAGTATATCGAGCCCTTCCTTTTTGTAAGCATTCTATAATGTATTTGTGCCATCTGTTCTCCTCAATTTAGCACGAGCCAACCTAAATCAAGAGGACACTTAAATCTCAAATGAACGATTCCATTCCGTATGGGTCTGTTGTATCCACATTTGAGGTCGACTCGACCTAAACTACCCCTGATAGTTATCTTCTGCTAAAAACCTAGCTGTGAGTCATATCTCTCACCCTAAATTTCAACTCAGCTCGTGTCGACCTCAATTGTGGTACCCTTCCTCGTATGTACATGAAGAAACCGGATGGAGGAGGAAATTCTTCACATCAAGTTAGCTCGATCTGACCTAAGTTGAGATGATAATCGAATCTATGTCTCGACAGCATTGGATCGATACAATTTAGGTTTGGCAGACCTACACTGAGACATGGTCAAGACAGATTAGCTCAAGTCGACCTAAACCAAATCTGAAGATTGACCATACCCTTACGATTGGGACTCCAGGAGTATCCACCCTTTTACTTCCGAATCCCTCTAGTTCCGTATGTACATCTTCTGAATCCCTCGAGCTAATCAAGCATTTGGGGACGGAACTTGTCATAGTGTCACCTCTGACCTTGTCCTTGCTGCGAATGGACCACTTGGAGACACCCATGTTGCTATTCACGTAGTCCGGAGTCACTCTGAGGTAGACATCCCCTGCGAGTGGAGGTACTCGTTGCGGGCATGGCCGATTCGGCTTGTCCATATCAATGGAGCTAGCCTCCATGATCATGAAATTTGCGACAACTACAACCGTCGCCAAGCTAGTCTCACACAGCCCTCTTCCGCTAGGTTGTCAAGATATACCAGTACAGTGAGGAATCCGCCCCGGGAGATTTCCGTCAAATCGCAGCAACTCCTCACTTAAGACTATCAACTCCATCTCTAACAAAGTTTGTTGCAGCAAGAATTGCGTTCAACCCTTTCCGAGGGATAAGATTCGAGCCTTCCTCGAACGTATGTATTAGGGAACCTCTTTCCAGTTTAAATTCCACATGAAGTTGGGCATCCGCAGGCAAATTCACCGTGATTCTCAAAACCGGAGGGTTGTGACTATTGAAGGTATTGATGTTTGCGTGCGAGCATGGATGCATATTGCAGGTGTCCCCAAAGCAACATTCTACCGTTACCAAGCATACGAGGTGCAAGGGCGGCAAGCATATCCTCATGGAAATTCGAGAATCAGGAAGCCTCGTAATCACACCGTTCAAGCCACCGCGACGCTACGATGTATTCTAGAGAAATCCGCGGACCACATGCCCCACCGTACGAGGACGCTCAAATCCGGGGAGAAGGTCGTTTCCATGATTCTGCCGGCAACCTTTCAGTGGAAAGACACTATTCCCAAACTGAACAAGGTGAATGCAGCGTTTGGGTTGAGAGATGTCTCGCCTTCAAACTTGAGCAAGATTAGGACATCCACCTTCAGTGAGTTCGACGCAAAGAAACCAGGTGACAATTTCGCTCGGTGCGCAGCGTGCGACAAATATCATTCTCTTAGGAGGGGATCAATAGCTGGATCCTAGCAAGCATTGCTCTAGGCTAAGAGATTAGACAAGCATCTGGCTCTTGCGCGTGCGCACCTGAGAATTCTATTACGCCAACCGCACCCGATCTTTCAACTTCTCCCACGAGTGTCTCACGATCATGCATGACAAGATGGACCACGCGAAAACGGCTTCTCTGGCTTTCTCCTACAAGAGCAAAGAGATTGATGGCCTTGTGAAGTTTCCCGTTTCCGTTACTGGTATGCTTGCACATTGCCACGACGATGTGCGCTATGCGCATTACGGCCTAGATCTATTCTCGCACGATTCCAATTACACTATCGGCTCAATGGCCAGGTTGTTGCGGGATCTAGAGTTGCCTCCTAAGTTTGCATCTCGGGAATTGTTTGTGGGATCAAGGTCATCTCCATTGTTTGATGCTATGCTTAAGGAGGCAGAGACTTGTGAACCATCGTTGCGTCCTACCGCTGGAACCTCTCCTCTAGCGACTTGTTTGCCGCCCGTTCTCCATGTGCAAATGGACAATGCTACCGGGGACAACAAGAATAGATATGTTTTTTGTTTTTGGTCTCTTCTCGTTGCAAAAAAAATATTTCGTGAAGTATATGTTAATTTTTTGCTGGTGGGTCACACCCACGACGACATCGATGCGTTGTTTGGAAGGTGGAGCATGTTGTTGCGGATGGAAAACTTTCCTACGATTCCTTTGCTCATGAAGTCCTTTATGGACGTGGAATCTATCCCCACTATCCCACGCCTTGTCGAAGAAGTGCCCGATTTCAAAGGATTCATCGAAGGCAGTATTATGGAGGGAGATGAAGCACTTGTAGGACACACCAAGGCACAACAAATCTAAGTTCTACCTTGACTCTACTGGTTGTCCGGTGTTGAAGTACAAGATTTTCTGCAGAGACGTAGACTGGTTGCCCAAAGAAGGTGGAGGGATCAAATTGTGGAAGGAGGATTCCGAAGGTAGGAGTTTGTGGCCCTGTGGAGTGCCAATTCCTGTTGAGCGGCGTCCGATGAGGAACGTGGAAGACATCTCGAAAGGTATATCTGGATTTATCAAATACTGGGAGAACTTGTGCAATGAGGACCTCACCGGGGAATTCAGAAGACGCTATGAGCACTTGATTCATTATTGGCGGGCTGTGAAAGTAGCGCTTCAAGAGCCTCTGCAACCGTCCAATGTTTTGAAAGACGATTTCTGGCCCACATCTCACGTTGAAGCGATTGTGGAGGATCAATACGCAGAAGATGTTGACATTCAGGATGAGTTTGTAGAGGATGACGTTTACGTTGGGCAGATGCGGGGTCTTCCATTGCCATCATTCAGGGTGGGTCGAGACCTTTACAAAGGCTACTTCGTTGCAATTCGACCAGCAGATGGTGACACTCGGCCAGTTTGGATTGCGAGGGCGTTGTCTGATCCTAACTGTAACCCAGAAAGACCAAACTGTGTCCTCATTCAGTACTTTCGTCCAACATAAGGGATCAAAATGTCTAGGACTACTACACTGGATGGGACACCACGAGAGGTTTGCGTTGGAAGGTTGATGAAACCGAACCTCCACTTTGGGAAGAAACAAATGCTTTGATGACAGCATGGAAGTCGAGGATCAAACGAGGTACTATTGAGTGCATGATCAAAATTCCATCAGCTCAGATCGAAGTCACCAACCAAAGTTTGGCTTTGTATAATTCTAATTAAGCCGCTGTTGATTTAAGGCGATGGAGAGTATGGCTTGCTTGCTAGCTCTATGTGATAGTGTGTATTTGACTATTATCGTGATACTTTGCGCTTTGATGTAAGTGATATAGAGTCTATACTATGACTAGTTCATTAGACGTTGTAGATTTCTTTTGACTTATTTCTCATTTTATATTTGCGTGTATTACTTTGAAGTTGAAGATTTCCATTTCAAAGACTAAGTCTTTTGATTTTGAAAAAAAATACGGGTTGCAAGTGCAATATTTATACTTTATTCATATATTCACTATTACATTGTACGTTTACTTCTTTGTATATTTGATCCATTTTCCCTCAAAGATTAATTGTATGTGTTTGATTTTAAAAACAAGTATATATAAAAGGTTTAGTGGTTAAGACCACTGTTTTTTTGTTAGCGCGTTAAGCACTTGTCACAGTTTAGGGTACGGGGCTGGTTGGTTGTTACAAATTTCCTGCCTGCCGAGGCTCACTTAGCAGCACCAAGTCATGCATATCTCATATCCGCTCAAACGAATTCAACGGGAATCGAACCCGGACCACCTATATGAGATAAACACCCACTCACAACCAACCATTGAGTTCATGACTTCGTGTCCAGGAGATGAGAAACCACTCCCTTATACATAAGCATTATTTTTATTTAGAATGGTACTATATTAGTTTCGAATCGACCGTTCTTTTCATGACTCTCATTTTAATGGAAACTCCTCGTTTCAACTAGGAGCAATCATTCTTTCGGTAACTCTCATTTTAATGGAAGTTCCAACTTCCATAGGATATATGTACTAACTATCCACCTAAATTGACAACCCATTTAGATTCAATCCTCCCCCTTGAAAATGAGAGATATGATTTGAGAGGTGCCTATTCTCTCATTTTAATGAATATTATGTTGTGTTGGGTCCGACGCATCAGAGGGGTTGTGCGATGGCGCAAATGCGTGGGCGCAAGTGCGAGGGCAAAGGCAAGTGTTAGGTCCCATGTATCAGAGAGGCGTGGCGGATTTGGGTGACAAGCCTGGGCGTGTGGGTGAGGGCCAGGGCCAAATGTCCGGTCCGACGCATGAGAATGGCGAGGTTAGTGTGAGAAGCCAGCGTTGTGTGCTTCTGTGTCGAAATCCCAAGTGCAACATGAAACCAAAAAATTGGAACCCACAGTGCTATGAGGGCAGGGCGTATGAGCGCAAGCGTGTGAGGGCAGGGCGCTTGTGTTGGGTCCGACGCATTAGAAGTGCGAGGCCAATGTGAGATTCGAGAAGGGTCCAACGTTTGCCATGACTGCAACTTTAGCATGTTGGTGGCTTAAGTATATAAACTTGTGCACGTTCTACAAAGTCGTGGAATTGACTCACTAATTTTCCTTGAATAATTAGACCAAGTGTGTCGTGTGAGGGCTCAACTTATAGATGATTTATGTTTGACAAACTCTTATGCATTGTGACTTGGTGAAATTGAAGCTATAGAATTCTTCCCTTGGACATGCAGATTGTTGAGCATTATAGTGCGCATATTGCTGCAAAGGTCGAGATGACTTTGGAGAAATTACAAATGGTGGCAACAGCAGCAGTGGAGCCGAAGTACAAGGTCCGGTGGCTAAAATGGTGGAATAGTCCATCAATTGTTGGATCGCACCTACGGTTTTAAAAGTCTCCTGCAGGTGAAGACACTCTATAGAAGTGGATGGACCGTGGTGCATTTTGGCCAGGAATAGAGGAGACTGCCAACCAAGAGCTAGCTACTTATCTAGCTCTAGTTGGTGGTGTTGATGCTTCAAAGGTTGCTGACAGTTTCAAAGACTACTTTGAGAACTGGCAGATTTGCCTTTGGGCCATTTATAATACCCATTTTGTGGGTTCTGATGCGTATACAAAACCCACGAGGTTTGACAAAGTCAGTGGAAGTGACCTCCTTGTTAAGCGGCTTTGCCTAAGGTTATTATTCCACCCTTCCCTAAACAACTTCTAGTGGCAGTAGTACATTTTGAGCATTATATGATTTGCTATGCAAGCAAGACACTGAGCATTATGAAATTGAGTTACATATGAGCAAATTCGAGCTATGTGAGCCGCGCAAATATTATCTGTATTGGATGCAATGGGATGCAAGCCGTGTGAGGAATGGGAGTGATGTAAGTGATGGCAGTATCACGTAGCAATGGGATGCAAGAGGTGTGAGGAATGGCAATGATATGAGTGATGGCAGTATCATCAGACCGACAATATTATTAGATTGGCAACATTATCAGAAATGGGATGTATCATATGTTACGCAATTATTATGAGAAATGGGATTAATAAGAGTAGCATGAGTGTTCCAACTTTGAGTCCCATTTTGACTGTTGCAAATGATGCACTATGCTAAGAGACTATAAAAGGCACTAAAGGCTATGTTGCTAGTATGAAGGAAACTCTTGTCATTGCGTAGGTACATGAAGCAGGTGCTCCACAAAGTAGGGGCAATTCGGAAGTTACCGCCTTGTGTGCAGGGATGGTGCGATTCTTCCTCACCGACCTACTTCTTCACAAAGACTCAGAGGAGGAACTTCACTAGAGACCATCTCATAGAATGCTGCTGGTACATTGAATGTCCCTCGAGTTTTGTACCTGACTCAAAGGCTGAGCTCAAGAAGTCTTTGATTCCTGCGGTCGAGCTGTCTGATGAGGACGAAGATGAAGAGGAGGATGCCAGTGAGACTGCAGCTGAGGATGCAACGAAGTCCAAGAAGAAGGCGCCAACAAAAGAGAAGGCTACATCCAAGAAGAAGGCCGCAACGAAGGCTGACAACTGTGTCACAAAGGCTACATCGAAGAAGGCCACTTCAAAAAGTAAGGCTGCATCCACTACTACTCAAGGAGACATGGTGATGACTGATTCCCAATCCCCTCCACTCTCTCACAGCCAAGTGCAGCAGCCAAGTCCCCCTACTATATCACAGCCTACACCGAATGAGTTTTGTTTGCAAGCCTTGGTCATCAATGCCTTCATTCTCGAGCAGCAACAATATTTTGGTGAGGTTCAAAAATTTGCCTTATCATGCTCTCTTCTTCGTTCTTGTAGCTTCCGTGGGGTGCCATCCGTGCGTGGACATGCAGACTTCGTGATTGCTGACTTACCGGATGGTCTACCGGTGCCAAACGTCTCGGTTCCATCATTTGTGGTACCTACTTGGAATTTGAAGTCTGAGAACTATTCGCAGGAGTTGTTCGACTTTGTAGATGAGATTCTTCATGGTAATGGCGCACTACTGCTCTTCTATCCGCTCGAAAATGGCGAGTACCTTGATGACATTGAGACATTTTATGATGCTTTTGGATTTGCAATCCGCAAAGAGTGGATGGGCGTTAACTACCTGCCCATGAGTTCGGCAACGGTTCCCGGAACTACAACGAACAGGTTTAATATTCTTCTGCTCAAGCGCGTGCCTTGTCCCAAGGACTCAGTGTCATAGAGTTCAGCATTTCATATTCGTGATGTGCCAGAATTAGTTGTCCACGTTTTTAACGTCGGGTTCAACGATACGTTGATCAATCACTGCACCAACCCTCTGATGGATGGTGCTCGTCCATGGCGAGGCCCAAGGGAGAAGGATGAATATTTTTTTGCTTGCCTCGTGTTGGTGTTGACCACTGCTAGAGACCTTGTTATCGATGTAGCAGCTGGCACTGGTATGAACTATTGTACATTGCTTTCCTAGAAATCCTCATTATTCTTCTTTGTTTTTCATGTTGTTAATATATACTTGTGGCGTGGTTTATATTGATGTTCATTCTAGGGAATTGCATCACTGCTTGCAAGAGTACAGATAGGCACGTTTTGGGCATGGAAGGTGACAAGAAGCTGTTTGAGGCTATTCTTAAGCCCATGATATCTCTTGCAAAGGCTCCATCAATTCCTTCTGCTCCTGTACTGTCTGCAAAGAAGCCAAAGAAGGCTGCTGCAGTGAAGCGCCGTCATGTGGGGGACACTTAGTAAGTAAGTGTCGCTTACCGTTTCTATCCATCTGTAATCTTTGTTGTGTTTTGATCATTCATAAATCTTCTGTGTCTAAACATTCCTTCTGTTACTACATGCCAGGCTCTTTGCAAGTCCGGCTAAGAGTTGGAGACTACCTTTGTATGCAGAAGACATTGCACAATTGCAATCATTGGAAGCTTCTCCACCTTCTATGATAGAACGTCCCCGGAAGTATGACTCTCATGTTTTCAAGTATTTAGATGTTGCTGCTGAGGTTCATTTTGATGTAACTATGTCTCAATTTCAACCTAGTGATTTGGAGGAATGCTCAATGTTGCTATGGACGAGCAACATTAATAATGGTTTGATTTATGTCGATGATGAGGCGATTAGTGAATAGTCCTCATCAATATTGTATTTCCTTGCAACTAAATGAAATATCTAGAGTGTAGCATTGGTTTTGAAGGTGATGGTTTTCATGTGGATACAGTTACCTTAGTGAATGTTATGTTGCCATTTTTCAGGGTCTAGCCTCGAGCTGGACCCTCCAATGTAACCTCAAACTGGACTAAAGTGTGTACAATTACCTAAGTGAATGTTATGTGGCATTTTTTAGGGACTAGCCTCAAACTGGACCTTCTCCAATGTAACCTCAAACTGGACTAAAGTGTTCAAAACTGCTAAGGCCTTCATAGAAATGTACAAAGTGTTCAAACATGGCCAAGGCCTAGATAGTCCTCTACACAGTACCCTAATATTATCACGATTCTACAACTAAGTGTATTCTAAATACTACAGAGGGTTCTAAAAACTTTACAACCGTAGTCAAAATGGCCATTTCTATGTCTCAAAATTGCTTAAAATTGCTCAAACGAGCGATTTTGCTAAACATGGTTCAAACATTGTTCAAAATTGCTCAAACGAGCCATGTACAAAATAGCCACCTACAATATGGCACAAAGGCAAAATTCAGAGCCCAAACAGGCCAAATTTATGAAACAGGATTTAGGGTTTAGAAATCTGCCACTAAATCCCAAGTGCATCTGCAAAACAAAAAAAGAGCGTTTGAGTGCAGGGCGTGTGAGGGCCAGGGCAAAGTGTTGGGTACGACGCATCATATGCTTGAGTCTCTTGGGTGGCAGGCGAGAGTTGTGAGATGCCCAAAAAAATGGAACCCACAGTGCTCTGTGCTTCTGCTACCAAATCCCAAGTGCTTCTAAAAACCAAAATACAAAACCAAAACGCTGTGTGCTCCTACCACTAAAATCTCAAGTGCTTCTGCAAACCAAAATGGAACCCACATCACCAAAGAAATGAACCCACTGCACCAAAAAAAGGAACCTATAGTGCCAAAAAAAGGAACCTACAGCGAATCTATAGCGCTGTAAGGATCCTGAGAGCAAGGAAAAACCACCTGAAAACACTGTGAGGACAAAAGGCCAGAACAACATTGTGGCTTAGGCACATTTGGGGAAATTAGGCGCAGTGGAGGAAATCCAAAACAGAGGAAGCAGAAACTCAAACATAGGAAGCAAAAACTCAGACAGGGGAAAAAAAAACTCACGGATTCGCTAAGAACTTGTGCTCCCAAGTGATGAATCGGTGTATAGCGAGGAGTCTGCGCCTTCATCCGGCGTTGTGGAAGTGGACCCATCTTCGTCCAGGGCAGCATATTCCTCCTCGATCATGGCCAAAAATTCATCCACCGACACAGGTTCAGAGTCTCCAATACGACCACCGCTTGCTGAACGCGGGGCTTGAGAATCATCGTCCTCCGACACTTCCACAAGGAGGTAATCCATTCTTGTAGGGTATTGTCTATGGGTAGTAGTGGAGGGATATTAATATAAGGGTGATTAGATAATTCGTTTAGGATGGGGTGTGTGCGCCAGTGGGGTTGAATTTTGGTGATATAGATTGCTTTACGGAGGAGATGATATGTAGAGAGGTGGGTTTTCCATTTTTTTTGGAGTTTTCTTGGTACTAACCCTCGTTGCTAATTTGTGCGGTTTGTCAATTGAGGAAGAGGAGGAGCACTACATTTTTGAATGAGCAAATCGGAGATGTTTTGTATAATGTGGTCTAGAGATGTGCAAGCAGATTGCCATTGGCAAGGTGTGAGGTGATCTGTTGGGAGAAGGATGGTTAGAGTGTTAATTTGGAGGGCATTTCCTTCCAAAAAATTTGTTTTAAATTGTTCAATAATTGTTTGGGGTATGGGGTTTAGGAGTCTGGAAGGTTTATTAGTGGGGTGAAGGATAGAACGAGCTAGTAACATGTTTGGTGGGATATGTAGGATTACTGGTGAGTGGTCCAAGTTGAGTGAATGGTTGTTATTTATAGTGGCTGTGAAGAGGGAATAGTTGGGAGTGTGAATATAGTAGCCATCTATTAGGCTAGTTTAGCTATAATTGTGGCTACCTTGTCTTGAATATGTACCGTTAGTAGGGATGGATGTTAAATGTAAGTTGTTGGTGAATAATTTCTAGGAAAAATCTCCTTCTTGGGCTGGTGTGAGGTGGGTATCATTTAGTCGACCGATTAGGCCTATATCTCTGTTAAAGTCTCCGCAAAGAATATATGTGTGGTTTGGATGATTTAATATTTGTTGTGTGATTTTTTGCTAGATAGTTGGTATGTATTAAATGTCTTCTTCATTTGATGGCATGTACATATGTAACAGGAGCCAGGGTTGGAGGGGTTGATTATTGATTCTAATTATTTGTAAACATGGTGAAATTGTAGCTAGGGATGGTAGTATTGTGATGTTTCCGGGGAAGGCGTATTTTTGGTGGATGAGGGTAAGAAGTCCTCCGCAGGTGGGTTTGTATGGCATTCTTTGTTGGATACACCTAGTTAGTGCATGGGTGTTGTTAAATATTAGTTTATATTGTGGAATTAAGTTTTCTATAAATTTTGTAGATTTTGTGGCTGTTAGTTTGGTTTCTTGTATTGTGATGAGAGCCGATATATTGGTTGGGTTAGAGGTGATTTTGTGGAGGTTTGGGAGAGCTGTGTTAAGTGATGAAGCATTCCATGTAATAATATGTGTGTTGCGATTTGATGTTTGGACTATTTGAGGAGGTACTGGTGGGGTATAAGGGAGTGGTGGTAGGTGGTAATATTCTGGGAGAGGGTCATTACATTTTAATGCTTATTGAAATAGTATAGGGGGTAGGTAGGGGAATTGTTGTGTGAGTGTGGGCATGTTTAGTGGTTTTGTGGTTTGGTGGATGAATTTATATAGTTCATTACGGATTGTGTTGGGAAGATGAGTGTATGAGTGGTTATTAGCAAGAAATTCTATATAGATGTGTGGTTTTGAGATGTGTCTTTCGGGGGGTTGGGTAGTTGTGCCATTTGATTTAGTAGTGTATTTGTCCAATCGGGGTCTAGTGTCTGTATTAGTGAGTTGTCGCATATTTCAATAGAAGGACTTATGGTAGTGATAAGTGCATAGAGTAATCTAGGTGGTGGGTGGTGTTGATTTTTATATATATATATTTATATATTTTGATAAACGTGGATAATCTGTGATGGTATCTTGGTGGTTATGATGTGAGAGGTTGATAATAGGTGAAAATTTGTTGGCAAAGAGTTGATATTTTGATTGTAATTTGATTGCACATGGAATACAATATAGTTTATTTCTTTGTTTATGTGATGGAAGATGTAGTTTTAAAATATTGGGCATAGGGCCTGGGTTTTGTTCAACATTTCCACATCTAAGGAGGAGTAGGTTTATTTGTGTGTGGTTTGTTGTGTGTGTTTTTAGTGGGTGAGGAGGGTAGAATTGAGAGAAGGTGTTGTGTATTTGTCTTTTTATTGTTGTTTTTATTAAGGGGTTATAATGGGTGGTGATATATTTATTTTTGGTGAGATCTTGGATAATTCTAGTTTTGGTATTAGTAATAATGATTTTAGTGGAGGGAGTTTGGAGGGAATACTTTGTTTTTTGAGGTGGGATGTTGATTGTTTAGACGAGGCCGGAAGACCGAGTCCATTGTTGTATAGATTGTTTTGTGTGTTTTATGTGGTTTGTATATTTAGGTTGGATTGAGGTCAAATTATTGTTGGGTTGATAGGGAGATTTGAGATTTTTAACTATGACTGTTAGGATGGTGGTGCGAGGGAGAGGAACGATGTCTATTTTTTGTATATGGGTATTTGGATTGTGAGTAGTAAATTTGTGTTTGGTGGGCGTATGGTAAGGACTGGGGAGGGGCTGGGAGTGAAATACAATTACTTGGGCGGTTGTTAGGATTGAGATTTGTATAGATGGGATGTGTTGGGGATTTTGGCAATGGCTTCCGCAATGACCTCTCGGGTGGGGCGATTGTCTTAAGATCGGGCCTTGGCTAAAGGGTTGGCCCCGGCAAGGTTGTTCACATGTGGTGTAAAATCAACGAGCTTTCCGAGGCAAGGCACGCCTTTGCGGTTACACCCATGTGTGTAAATGGCGGCATCTGGGAAACTAATGGTGGCAACACCATCATGACGGCTTAAGGCATCTTCCTCTGCACGGTTATAAGTAATTGATAGGACATTTTTTGGGGAGAGCATTTTGTCGAGGGCAGCAGTGATTTGGATTTGTGAATATTCTACTAGAAGTCCCCTAACGAGGATAGAGGTAGTAAGAGCTTCGGGGGCATTAGGATTGGGGGGTTTATCGATGGAAGAGGATGTAATGGTCAGTCGGTGCCCAGAGAAAAGAATAAGAGTTTTAAGAAGGTACTTTTTGGTGTGTTTGGAAGCGACTGTGATCTCGGCTGTCTCGAGTTCTTTGGTGCGCTTCGTAACTTCGATGAACTCAAGATTTGCCCCGGCAATGTAGCCTAGTCGTGGCAATTCGCCCATCAACTGTCGTGAATAATATCTGGCAAGTATAGGACTTTGAAGTTCCAATCTTATGTTTTCGGCAGTAGAGAGGAAATCAAAGCCCCTTTCAACTTTGCCTATCGCATAGTTGAGGTCTTGGAGTTGCATGGTAAAGATTCTAGTGCCTTCGAGAAGTGCAATTCTATCAATGCTAGGATTAAGCAAATCTACTTTGATAAAACCTTACCAATTTCTAGTGTGAGGGTGAACTAGTGCAAAGACGGGTTCTCTAAACCTATTAGCAAGCGGGACGTCCATGGATTCAAATCTTGCTAAGGCGGCGGCTTGGACTTATTGTTTTTTCATTTCATTGTACCCTGAGTCAAATCTAATGACGATTTGATGTGAATGTGTGAGACTTGAATAAACGTCAATATCTATAGTAGATGGAATTTGTGTGAGGTAATAGAATTGGCCAGGAACTCCATCCGGTCTAACGGTGGGGTAGAGTTGTTGGAGCATATGTGGAAATGAGTGTCGGTAAGAGTAGTATTCCAAGATTTCGGATTCTGGCATGCCCGATATTGCTTGATTAGTTGACCCATACGTAGAAAACTTAGAAAGACCTAGTTGAATATTTAGGACCTTGTGCACGGAGTAGAACGGCCATAAGTTGTGCGCAAAATCAGAGAAACTGATAGGGTTTACCGAAGCTATTTGGGCTGGAGGTCCATTGGAGATGGGAGGAACTGGTGTGGTCTGTCTCTGATTCTCAACATTTGCACTGGGCGGTAGCTATTGGTGCAAGGGCGGGGTTTGCTGGGCCAGTGGTGCCAGCTGCTCCATGTTGGGTCGCTCGGTACCAGAGGAGGCTGAATAGGGCTAGGGGCTAGAGCAGTCAAGGCGGTCGTAGGGCCTCGATCCGTGGTGGAGGGTGCTGGGGTGTTATAGGCCGTAGAAGAAATCAACTGCCTCTCCCCTTGAGACCAGTCTCTCTCAGGCTCGTCCTCCAGGAGTCGGCGACGGCGTCACAAGCGAGAGGATGTCGTCGGGTTTTGCGAATCCGAAACTGCCGGTTGTCTTGGACTAGGCGGCTCCTTGATACAGGTTGGGTCTCCCCTTGACTTGCCATCGTGCTGTCTGGCGTAGAATCGAGTGCGAGTGCGTTGAGTTTGATAGAGAGTTGTTTTTTCTTCGATCTTGAAATTCCAGCCTTGATTATGCGATCAGACAGAAAGTGAAGTGAGTCGTTGGATTGGCTTACTTTCCACATGGTTGATTTAACTCTAGCCATGAAATTGAAAGTAATGTGATAAAAATTAGAGAAAAGTAGTGATTTGTTAGTGCGATGAAGGAAAGGAGTGGGAGAACTAAAATTGTGGGAGAGAGAGAGATCAGAAATTTACCTTTGCCGTGTGTGTGGGTTGTAGGGGGCAATAGAGAGCTCGGAAAAATTTATAATAGGTCGGCTGGTTGCATGGTTAGGCGGAGGAGGGGTGTTCGGCGTTGTGTAGATTCCGGCAGCGTTTTCTAGTTAGGAGATTTTTGCGGGGGGGTAAGGCTCGGAAGATTTTAATTGTGTGTGCCTAGATTGTGTAGATTAGCTTGAAGCGATCGTCTGTGGGTGTGGTGCTTATTGTTTTGCGGAAAGGTGTGTTGTGATTTTCTGCCGTTTCTGCTGTGGTGCCATGATTTATCTGGAGGAGGCGCGTGGGTGGTCATCGTGGGTGAGGTAGGTTCAATAATTGTTGTGAGGAAAGCACGGTTAGTGGAATGTGTGGGTGGGGGAAATTAATGCGTGTGGTCTTTTTGCGGAGATTCTGTAGATTGTAGTAAGGGGACAGATGCTATGAGGATGTTGTAGATACGGTAGGAATCTGTGGACTTTGTTTTTTTTGCCTATTGTGTATTTTTAGGTTTTTTGGTGGGCTAGGATGATACTGTGGTTGAGTGGGCCGTTCATGGGCAGAGAGTGTGTGAAGAATGTTGTTGTAAGATTTTGGAAAGTTAGGGCTTTTGGTTGTAATGGGAGAGGCGGTTGGTTGTACAGGGAATTGGCGTTGCAAGATGGATGTTGCTGGATGAGTACTGCCTGAGGAGGAGTTTTTGTTGCATAATTGTAGTGTTGTAGTAACCATATGATGTAGGAGGGGTTGTAATAGTGGTACTGAAATGTTTATTATGGTTTGGGATTGTGATGACTTGTATAAAAATGTCTTTTAGGACACAAATAAATTAAAGGTGCTGCCTGTTATGGGAGGCTATTTTGCAAAGAGATGGTGTGGATTTTGTATGGAATGTATGGTTTTTTGTGAGGTGTGTTTGGATGCGTGGGAAGGCAAAGTGGACATTCCTGTGGTGTTTTTTGACAGGAAGGTATGCTAGTGTATGTAAATTTGAGAGTTTGTGATTAGTATGAAAAATTAGATGTGGTGCGAAGGTGATGGTGTGTGGAGGTGTGTAGAGTGATACTGTTTTATGTAAGATGTGTTGAGTGCACGGTCAGGTGCGTGGGGGCAGTGTGATTGTGTGCAAGAGCTTTGAGTGGGTTATTGGAGTGCAATAAGGGAGATGCAAAGCCCTGATACAGGAAGCTGGTCCATCCTTCTTGAGTTGGCCGATGAGCAGTAGGCGTATTCGGCTGGTGGGCTTGTGGGTTGCTGAGCCGACTGCGTTACAAGCTGAACCAAGGGGAGCTAAAACTCTACTGTGAGGCCTCATTATTGTACTAGGCAAGAGGTAGGTTGTGGTGGTTGTTTTCTTGCTACATGGACTCAATACATAGATATCTCTAATGGGGATGAGAGGCTGTTCTAGTATGTATCGTGTGAGCTCTACTCTTTGAGCTGTGTCTCCTGGGTGATGGAGCAGATTTGGCGTTTTAGGTTGTAGTGCTGGGAAAAAACCGAGGGGAAATATTGAAATAAAACATGTTGCAACTATGGAGTTTTCCACAACAACGTTATGGAGAGTGCTACAGAGCACTAACATTGAGAAGAGGGCACTAATTTGCATGTGTAGAAACGCTGTGCGTGCTATGATGGGCAAAAAATTCTAAGTACTTCACTCCATCTCACCTACAATTGCAGAGCTATGAAGCTCTCCCTGCACGTCTACAACTCCCCAAGGAGAACGTAAATATGAAGGAGGAGGAACATGCAACGTTCATAGATGCATGAAAAATAGCAAATAAAGCAACATCTTTGAAGAGAAAAGGCAATGAAACAAGCAAGGGGGAGGTAAAAAGAAATCACAAACAGAAAAGTACATGTGTTAACTATAAGTCTACATATTTAATAGTAGTATCATTATGATTGTTGGTTGGTCTAGCTCGTTCTTTTGTAGATTTTAACTTACACTTTCTAAATTTTAGTGTCACTTTTAGGTCCAACTATGCAGATCGAGTTTGGAACATGGTTCATTATAGATGTATACACTTCACTGCCGTAACATAGTATCTTAATCAAAAGGAAAGCTACACGAGACGTTTTCTAAACAAAATTGAATTTGTACGTTTGGACACTATGGGGAAATGCTATTATGTGAGTAGTGAGTGGTGAGCGATGAGTAGAGATTTTGGAAAAAAAATTCCGCAATTTTTTTATGAAGCACCTCCTATTACCGCGGTTTTAGAATGTAATAAAAGGAAACTTTAAGTTAACGTGTTTAATAATAGGACCTATTGCTGCGTCGTGAAGGACCTGTTCCCGCGTAGTAAAAACATTCAAAAGCTTTAAAACAATGAAAACATTTCAAAGCATTTCAAAGCATTTGAAATTTTCATCCCATTCAACAAAAATAATTCCCATTCATCCCAAGCTTTCATGATCCCCTCAATGAGCAGAAAGTCCTTCGTTTCCTACTTAACGATATTCTCAAAGACAGGAGGGGATTTCGAAATGGCCTTTGCGGGGAATACAACGTACTTGAAATATCAATAGAAAACACTTTGCAAAGCAAGCTTGAAAAGGTACTGCTTCTCAATTTGATAGTTCTTGTTGATGCTTTTATCAACAACAAATTCTCTATAAAGACAGTGTCCCAAAGGGAAACTCGCACATGCTTGATGTAATAAAAAATAGTGAGAATCGGATCCCCACCGTTTGGGTGATAATTGATGGTAGCCTTTTGATCACAAATAATGTACTTAAAAATGATCCTTACTTCAACAGTTAAGAGCACAAGAGATAACTAGATTGTAAAAAGGACAAAATGAAATGATAACAATGTGTGATAAGTTATTCAATGTTTAATTCTACAATCATTGTATCAAATCACATTGTTGAGAAATAAAGGTACGTACGTTGAGACCACCAAGTATCTTCATAAAGCTAGACTAAGAACAAGTCATCACTCAATCTAGGTTTGAAAATTCTAAATTGAATTCAAAGAACAAGAGGTTGATTCCAACGCTCAAGTCAGAGAACCTTCATTGAAGGATCCAAGGCGTATGTGCCAAGCATCCACAACTTTTCATGTTACATCTTTGGTTCTTCATTATGACATTCATAGTGAGATTTCACTTCATCAAGGGAAGATGAAGTCTTGACTGGATCAGCAACAAGAAACATCTTCTTTAACTTGCTCTTATAGTAAACCTTGGTTTTCTTCACAGCCTTGTTTACAAGCTCATCAAGTCTTCTGGCAGTCCAATCTTCTAGGTTTGGATACTTCTTACAGAACTCCATCTAAGCAACAACAACTTCTCCAATCTCATGCTGCATTTAAAATACAACAGAACTCATGAAGATTTGCTAACAAAATGTAACCAAAATAGGATGAAAAAAGTTATGGTAAAGACAGAGTGGTATACTTGATTGAAAAGAGCACTGAGAGAGTCAACGGTTAGTGTAAACCAAGTATTAGTCTTGGAACCATTCTACTTTATCTCAGACAATCAGAGCTCCTTTGATGATACCAAAAAATAGAAATATGAGTGAGGTTGGGAACCGTTGTTACGAACTCAATAAGGTCAATGCACAAAGTTTATAATGACATAGGACTTCTCGTTTCATCAAGAATTTAGGACTCCACTGATTTTGCACGATTTCAGTGCGTTTATCGTTAAATACTGATTCCGTACGTCATACGTGGATTTAGAAGTGTCATTATGATACGAAAGTAACATGCAATACTAGGATGTCGTTGTAGTGTCTTTACAATGATTGTGGAAAAAACTTAAGGAAAAAAATGGGGTTCCAAAGGGACCCCGTAAGGCAGCCCGTGTTTGAACGTGTTAGTATCACATTGATGAATAGGGCATTGGACACTGACATTCAGAAGGACCATGAGAAGTACTTCTTAGTACAGTCCGAGCAAGAAATCTGGCCAGTTGCAACCTTCCAGGTGGAGAAGGAGTCCTATAATGTTCTGTCTTGGATATTTGCACGATCCAAGTTCCCAGCTGTAATTACAGCACATTCAAGTGGCCAAATACTGCAAGTCCCCCGAGGTGGTGAATTCCATGTGGAGTGGCACCTCGCAGCGGATATGAAGACTATTAAGTGTATGTACGGGTTGCAATCTGGGCCTGCATGCGCAATGAACTGCATATATTGCGAGCAATAGAGGATTAAACCTACAGTGGGGACAGCAAGTCAGGCAAGTGCTGCCATCAGAGGCCGTGCTAAGGCAAACTGGGCGGGAGGACTGTTTGCGAGCAGTGTGGCAGCAGAACCTTGTGACATGATAGCATCTGCCAGGTGGAGGCCTATCTTGTCAATTCCTTTGTCCAGAGTGCACATTTGTATACTGCATGCCCTGGTTTGATTAACGGAGAAGATTGTGCACATGCATATCATGTATGTTTGGAACATACAAGATCAAAAACTTAGGGCTATTGCAATCGAGCAGATGGAGAAGTCATTGTTGGCAATCAGGGATCATGGTGGGAACGTGGAGATTAGAAAAGACCCGAAGCTCAGTGGTAACTCTGGAAACGTGCCACAGAAACCATCTCTCAGTGGTGTTGTTGCCAACAGGCTTTTCAAGCAGAGCGTTTGGTCTGGCAACGATAAAGCTTGGAAAGATGTTTGTCAAGCCGAGAATAATAATACTCGCGGTGGTGCGGACCGCATTGCCAAGGCTGCTATGTGGCAAGCCTTTGAGGAGGTCCTACCATATTTGATCGGATTCTTGTTGACAGCAGAACAACGACTGCAGTTCAAACAGAAGATAGAACATTGGAGAAGGGTGTATTTAAAGGCCTTTGGGGAGGAGCATGTTTTGTATTACATGGTATGTTCTTTAATCCGATTGTCAAAATCCAATTCCTTTCTTGACGGGCCACTTATTTCATCGGACCAACGGGTTTTAACTTTCTTCTTCTTGGTGACGGCTCGCACTTGTGAGGCACTCAAATTGGTTTGTAGAACAATATGGTAACCTTGGAGTCTGGAATTGCCAGGGTATGGAGAAATCTCACCATCAAGCGAAGTCAACAAATCAAGCACATACAACTCATGGTGGTGGCAAGGCGCGCATTAGTGTCCTTTTGCAACAATTCCAGCATTGGTACCGAAATATACAGCATCGATACAACAAGAAATTGGAGTGCTTAAGAGTCGTCCATACCCCTATGATGAAGCAAGAGGCGCAGCTGCATGCAAAAGACGCGAGCGGTAGCATCAATCAAATGCTGCAAACGCTTTGGAGAACTGGCAGTCAAGGCGACGGCGTGTCGGCAAAGCGTGGTTTACTGAAGACTCCGTGGGAGGTGGAGGGGATGGCTTTAGGGAGGGCGAGTTGGAACGGAATTGCGATGGGGACATGGTTGGAAATGGGGGCATTAACGAAGAAGAAAGGGATGCTGCCAACGATGTGGACATTGAGGATGCTGCCAACGATGTGGACATCAAGGATGTTGCCCACAGTGTCAACATTGAAGATGCTAAGAGCGAATGAGGAAAATACATTAAAATTTGACATTTCGGATATACGAGATATGGTTGAAGTATATTGTTCTAATTTCAACGATGTTTGTCCATTTGTACAGTACCCTATAGAACGGTAAAGCTGGCATTTGACTTGTAGGAAGCTCTTTTGAAAGTTACACTTTTTTGATATATCCTTCAATACTACCCTTTCAAAACCATAGTACTACGCAACTTCAACGAGCACACAGAATTTCGGGGAATTTGGTGCGTCGACCAGTATTGCACAAAATAGGTCCACAAACGTCACATATTGTAAATAATTTCCTTTCCTAAAATAAAACCCTCTATTTTTTATAAATTATCCAACCAGTAACTTTTAGTTTTTTACATTATTATTGATATTTGATCTATGGATTTTAACTACTGCAATAATTTAGGCTGTCCAATCAAAACATCGCAGGCCATAACGAGGAATGCCATAAAAAATCTTACTAATCGTGTTGACGAGTCACCCTAATACCCCCAATTTCAATTTATGACATGTTGTGCACCCCATCAAATATTCACCTTGATTTGCAAATCCAAGAATCCCCAACAAATATGCACCTTAATTTGCAAATCCATGAACCCTCAACTTTGATAATGACACGTAGCCAATATTACGTTGCCACCAACCCTCAAATGATTGTGTTTAGAGGCTTCGTGACGAGAGCCACCATGCATACGTGAAGAAGTGATGTTTAGGGTGAAGGGCTTTACTTCCCTTTGTTCATAATGAAGGGCTTCATTGAAGGAGCCACCACCCCATTTTCCTCTCCCAAAAGCCACTTAAAGGCTCATGATGTATGTATAGTCTTCCCATTTCTCATTTTCATTTTCATTTCTCATACGCTCACTGTAGACTTCTCTCCAGCGAACTCATACGCTCTCTGTCCATTTTTTATGTTCTGCTACGCCCCCCGGTCCCACTCTGCCCTCAGTCACTGTTAGTTGATGCCACCAGACGCTCCCGCAACGCCAACAACATAGTCTCACTGACAGGCCACCTGCTGCAACGGCAGGCTCTCACGAGCGCGTGCAAAGGGCGAGCGACTTCGCGGGCAAGCGGAGCGCGAACAAAGCAGTATTGCGGAGTGAGCCCAGATATATTTGTACAAGCGTAGTGTAGACGCGGAGGCAACATTGTGCTTGCGGGCGCGGCAGTGGCGAAAGAGACCACGCGCGCGGTTCAAAAGTCGAGGTAAGTTTGCTTTGATCTGCCTCCACGCTTTTTGTTGACTAGAATTACTTTGGGTTAGAGGTGGAGGACGTTCCTAAACCCTATGCATTGAGGCCATGACTGTATTGCTACATTTCTTCAGCCATGGCAGCTGAATTTTTGGCCTCATTTATGTCCACCCTGAAGCCGTGGCTAGTCGTTGGCAGGAATGGCGCAGCGCAAAAAATGCCCCACCGCTGTGACGCCAGAGGTGAAGCCGGAGGTGAAGTCAGAGATGAAGCCAGAGGTGAAGCCAGAGGAGCACAAAGATGAGGAGGTGGAAGTGGTTGCTGCCAGCAAAGACGCAAACTAAGTTTATACGCACTGGGACCAGTCGTTTGACCTGAAGGCCTTGCCCGATTCTGTGGCGTCTAAGCTCAGGTTTATGGCACCCTTTCTTCTTGGTAGGAAGAAGGCAAATTATGATTCTTGTTAAGGGGGTTTTTATAGGAACCGACCTTAAACGAATGAAGCTACTCCTCGCAAGACTGCTCTACTCTAGACTAGTTACTAGAGATGGAGAGGAGTAGTAAGAGGTTTCTAACGAAGGAAAACGTACTGTCGACTAGGAAAAGGAACCAGTATGCTAGTAAGTTGGCTCCTGCATACCTACAGACTACTGCAACTAACCAAGATGCAACCACAAGAGCGATACAAGAGCAGGAAATGATACTACTACAGCAGTAGTCTAACATACTAGTGCACACACGAAGAAATACAAGTATGAAGTACAATGGAGGCTGCAAGTAAAGAAGATGTACAAAATGTAGAGCAAAAACTCTCTCAACAAGAGGGGAAGTACATATAGGAGACTGGTTTGACAGTGTGTCAGGCTGGTCGACCGGAAAAGTCGGGTCGACCAGTCTGTACAAGCCTGTACTACCGGGTATCGCCTCCCGGGTCTATTCCTGCCGGATATAGACTAGCCTACTCTTAGCCTAAGGGAATATCCAACGAATATTTGGTTGACATTGCCCTCCCATTGAGCTAAGTACACTCTTGTGGACTTTAGTCTACCCCGGTAGGCGACTAGGCAAAATGGTCAAGGGGAATGACAAAATTACCCGCGGTCGAGACGTCTGTGAGTAGTCGACCCGGACTATGGTCGACTCGTCACTGGTTGACCTCTCTGGAGTCCTGGGTCATGACGGGTGAGCGGATATCTAAAGGCATTCTTGAAAGTCGAACCCAAGAGAGTGTGGTGAAGAGACCGCAGGTGAGTCGACTGGGGTGTCGACTGCCGATGGTGTGTGTGCTGTCGTCGTCTGGTCGGGTGCTGGGAGCTTCTGGTCCTGCTACTGCTGTGGTGAAGGGCAGTGCTATGCTGCTGGCTGCTGTTGCACCGTGTCTTGGGGGTCGACTGGCGGTGTCTGCTGGTCTTCCTGCTGCACGTTTCGATCCTCGTCTTCATTGGTTGACTCGCTATGGTCCACCTTGTCGTCCTCATTCAACTTGACGTTGGTAGTCAATACTTTGTCATCATCAGTTGACTGGTTCTCTCAGAGCGAATATACGGGTTCGAGGTGGCTCTTATCCTCGTCTTCTTCTTCGTCGGCTGGTAGGATCTCCAAGTCTAGGTGGTCGAGCTGTAGTTGGTCGAGTAGCCGGCGGTACATATTGAGCTGGTGGCGGTCGGTACTGAGGGTGTGGAGGAGAATCTTGATTTAGTTTCTTGCCTTCAGTCGGAGTCGCTACTTGCGCGCTAGAAGTTTGTGGAGTTGCAGCTCCCTTGTTGCAAATTGTAGAGACTTCGTCTCATTGTCCTATAGCAGCTGGTCGAGTCGGTTGTTGGAATCGACTATACCTTTCCGAGCTTGCTGAAGACTGAGCTCAGTTGCTGCTACCTCGGCTCGTGCCGATCCGAGTTCGTTTTGTACTACCACGAGCTCGCTCTGGTGAGTCTGTTCCTGCTGTCAACTAGCGTTGACGTCGACTATCAGCTGGGCGAGTTGGTTGTCCATCTGAATCTTCTCCTGGGTGACGCTGGTGAGTGTAGTGCGCATGTTTGCCAGCTCGGTAGTGAGGTTGTCGACCTGCTTCTTGTAGGCTGTGGAGTCCTTGGCCAGTCGACTGCTCTCCAATCGGGTGCGGTCGAGCTCGGCTTGAAGGGTGGTCTTGGCCAGAACCGCCTCTAACAAAAGGAGGTTCACTCGCAAGCCGATATCTTCGAGTCGACTCACTGGTCTTTGGACGTCGTCCAGGCGCTGGTGCCAGTGCATTGATAATGTTGTGGCTCGTGATGTTGGTGAGTCGGTTGCTGGTCGATTCACCCCAGATGACGTCGGGCGTCGAGGCGTTGGTGAGACGCGCGGTGGCTGGCGAAACTTGCTGGGTGGTGCCGGTTTGTAGGCCACTTCGAGGTTTAGCGGCGCGAAATCGGATAATCAGGGCGGAGGTGTGTCAGGGAGGGGGGTTCCGCCTGGTGTTGGTGTTGGAGTCGACAGGGCCTCGCTGTCGAATGAGGTCAGGTTGGCCTGTCGAGGTAGAAGGTGGCTTAAGGGGGTGAATTTACCTTGCTTGGCACTTTCTCTAGTCGCTCCTGGTCCCGCTTGCGCACAAGTGAGGAGCGTGTCTCCCTACGATCGGCGGTCGGTTGACTCCTGGTAGTGGCGGATGGTGCCACTGGGTCGAGCGTGGTTTGTTGACTAAGGGGGCGGGTAGTCGATGTTTGGCCCTGGTCGACTCGTCGGAGAGGTCGATTGTGTGCCTTCGATGTCCGGTCGGCTCCAAGTCCGCCTTGGAAACCTATGTAGTCGGGTCTTCAGGAGTTGTTTTCCGAGTTCTCCGACTGTCGATGTCGGTCATTGGTGTTCTGCTGGGCCACCGTTTGGTGCGTATACTCTTGGTCTGTGCTAGGAAAATAAGATTCAAGGAGTAAGTCCAATACCTCGGCTGAAGGGCAGATCGTGGTCTTCGTGGGCTGCATCGTCTTGATGTCGACGGCGATCAAGTTGAACATCCATGTCGCCCATTCTCATTGCATGGCGCGGTCGATCAGGGACTCGACTATGCACAGGCCGTCAAGCAATATGCCTCAAACCGACCCGGTGGGTACTCCGCAAGGTCAATCGACTGAATAGTAATTCCGAATGGGAGTTTTAGGACTTTGTAGATGACAGTCGGGTCGATCGTAACTGTCTGAGTGAGGACGCGGGCCGTGATCGTCTTGCCTTGGACGTCGACTGTCACATCGTTGAGGAACTCCTCGATCAGTTCCATGCGTGGCGCGCGTTGGGGGTTGTCCCAGTCGAGTGCGATGAACTTGGAGACGTCGATCAACTTGATGAAATCCGCCTCGGTCGGGTGGTCATTGGCGTACTCCTGCCACTCCCGAATCGGCCGCATCGGCTGAAAGGCTAGAGTTTAGTAGAGCCCTTCCCTTGTGCGGATCGGAATTTTGTAAGTCGGTGGTGCGGAGGACCAGAGACGTCGTGGGCCGCGTTCAGTCGACTTGCCTTTTGCCAAGGATCGGTCGGCTGAGAATCTGCACACAAAGAGAAAAGAAAAAGGCCGGGCTGGCCCCGAAGTCGGCTCGCGCGTAGGCGGCTGTAGTGGCGATGGGCGCGGCCGTTTGCTACTCTGCCTACTCTCGTCTATCTCTAGCACAGTCGGGCTACGAGATCGCGACAATGTACTCTCGATTTTCTAAATCGCTTGCTAAGAATGCACAAGGCAAGGGCCGCGGCGTGGCGGTCGGCCGGAGGAAAAGCTAAGGAAAATGGCGAGGGAGCAAGAGGAGAAAGAAGGGGCGCGGCCATAGTGCTAAATACTTGCCCTATTGGCCTCGCATTCAAAACTGATGAGATAGGTGAGGACAGCGGCCATAAATACGGCGGCTCTTCTAGGGTTTGACCTGTCAGGTTGACCTGTCAGGTTGACCAGTCGGGTCAACCAGTCTAGTCGACCAACTGTGACTAGGGCTACTTGGCTCGGCTGCTATCGGCTTGATTATCTTCGTTCGGTTCTAGTATAGACCTAATCTATGATATGCTAGTAAGTGGGCTAGACAAATCGGTAGAGGGTTTATCGTCTAGGACTCAGTAGGGTTTAAGTTTGTTGACGTTGACTACTACCGGGTCGGGGTCAAAGTGCTGAAGGCTGACTAGGAGGACAGTGTTGATGGGGAGGGCATACTGGACGCGATACGGGCCGAACGATTTGGTACGAAGTTCACCAGCATGGACGTTTGTACCTTTCGGGTGCCACAGGACGTAGTCGCCTACGTTGTATAGAGTCGACTGGCCTAGGGTCTGGGCCCATTGTGCTCGGTTCCACTGTTTCGCGCCATGGAGGGTGGCTGGTGCTAGTCGGGTCTCGTCTAATTTCTCAAGGTCAGCGACACGGGCTGCTAGTACTCGCTAGCGAGCGAAGTCGGTAGTCGATGTCGGTCGTTGGGTTGGGATGATGTATTCGGTTGGCATCAATGGTGTCAGACCATACACCAATTGGAATGGTGTGTGACCCGTGACAACTTTGTATGCCGTCCGGTAGGCGAAGAGTACCGTGTGGAGCTGTAAGTCCTAGTTGGTCCGATTCTAGTTGACTAGCTTCTGGAGCATCCGGACTATGACCTTGTTGGTCGACTCGGCTTGGCCGTTGCCTTCCGGGTAGTATGTCGTTGAAGTCGTGTGTCGGAGTAAAAAATGCTCGGTGAGAGTGAACCGTGCTATTGATAAAATGGGCACCTTGGTCGCTTACTAGTTGAAGTGGACATCCAAACCGGGTAAGGATTGCCTCGTACAAGAACTGTGCTGTTTCCCTGGCGGTGTTTCCTCGGAGAGCTCTAGCCTCGACCCATTTGGTGGCATAGTCGGTAGCCACCAAAATGTATCGAGAGGCTGTATATCGGGTCTTCTTGACGGGGCCGATGAAGTCGAGTCCCCATTTCATAAAAGATTCCGCGGGTAGTTGGGTGACGAGCTTGGAGGAGACTGTCTTGGGTAGGCCCCCTGTCATCTGGCATTCATGACACGACTGGCAGTACCGCACAGCGTCTTGGTGTAGAGTCGGCCACCAATAGCCTGCATCTAGTATTGTTCGTACATTGATGTCATGAGAAAAATGACCTCCAGCGTTGCCTTTGTGTAATTCTTGGAGGATTGTTGTAGACTGACTGCCGGTTAGTACTTGTCGGAGCTGGTGGTTTTTTCCGAGTTGGTACAGTTGGCCGTCGAGTACTTGGTACGGGATGGCTTTGTGAGCTATTTGCCTATGAGCCTCCTTCAACATGTGGGCTAGAAAGGTCGCGGTAGTCAAGTAGTCGACCATCGGGTGTAGCCAGTCGGGTTCAGTGGAAAAGAGTTGCGCGTCGACTATCTGGTCGGGTATGCCTATGGCTGGCTCGGCCCCTTCATTTCTTGATAATGCGTCGGCTACTCCATGCGTTTTTCTTGGTTTATAAACCACAGTGAAGTCAAATTCAAGAAAAAGTAGTAGCCAGCGTGCCAGCCAACCCGATACCTGAGGTTTGTTGATCACGTACTGGAGCGCTAGGTGGTCGACATAGAAGACAAACTTATTACCGAAGAGGTATTGACGGAATTCGTTCATGGCGTACACAATTGCGAGGGCTTCCTTCTCGGTAGTTGTATAGTTCTTCTCTGCTTTGTTGAGTAGTCAGGAAGCGTAGGCTATCAGTTGGTCAATGTTGCCGGTCGGGTTCTGTGCTAGCATCGCCCCGACTGCTATGTCGGATGCGTTTGTATGTATATGGAAGTCGAGTGACCAGTCGACTCCGATCAGAATTGGTGCAGTCTGGTATCGATCCTTGATGATCTGATATGCTGTCGCGCAAGCCGGCGTCCAAGCGAACGGTTCGCCTTTCCTGGTCAATTTAGTTATAGGCTCCATGATGGCTGCATAATTTTTGATGAAGCATCGGTTGAACTTAGCTAGTCCGTTGAACCTCTGAATGGCTTTGACATCCTTCGTTGGTGGCATGTCAACTAGGGCTTGGATCTTCTTTGGATCTGGAAACTTGCCTTCCTGCCCTACAATGTTGCTTAAAATTACACCAGAAGGGACATAGAAGATACACTTTTCTGGGTTGAGGCTTACCCCGTACTGTCGACATCGGTCGAAGACTAGTCTGACCTTCGGTAGGTGGGAGTCGATGTCGCTGTAGACACTGAAATCGTCTAGGAATAGCTTCATGAAGTTGCCCAGGTACTCTTTGAAGATCTGGTTGACAATGCACTGGTAGGTAGGCGGGGCGTTCTTCAATCTGAACGGTATCACGACCCATACATACGCGCCCCACTCGGTGATGAAAGCTATTTTCGGGCGGTCGGTCGGGTCGATCAGTACCTGGTGGTAGCCTGAGAAGCAGTCAATGAAGGAGTAGGATTCATAGCCTATGACTGCGTCGAGTACCTCGTCCGTGAACATTAAGTTTCACATTAAGTCGCATTAATGTTTCACATTCTTGGTTGCCGCATTAAGTCAACGGAAATCCTCGCTTATCCGTAGTTTTCGATTCTTTTTGGGAACCACGACTATTGATGATAGCCAAATAGCCTGGTCGACTGGCGCAATGAACCCTGCCTTTAAAAGCCGCTCCAAGTCATCCTTCACGGCTTGTGCATAGTTCGGGTTCATGCGGTAGCGTGCGTAGTGACTAGGCGAGATGGTCGGGTCGAGCTCGATCCGATGAGTCGCTATGTGTTCCGGTATGCCTCGCAGATCTTCGTAAGAGAAGGCAAAGATATCTATGAACTCCTTGAATAGGAATTCGGCACTGGCTCTGAGACTAGGGCTCAGATTCGCGTTCAGCTTCAACTTCTTGGGGTCGGTAGAGATACCGACGTTGATATGGTCGAGTCGATCCTCCTCATTGTGATTCCAATGGGCAATGTCCATGAATCTTAGCTTGTCTTGTATTGGTGTCTCGTCTACCAACATTGTTCCTAGTGTATGCTGAATACCCTGGTGTCTAGTAGTACTAGCCATCATAGTCGTTTCTGTTCTAGTCTGGTCAACTGTCGACTCGGTAGCTAGGAGGTTCCACTCGATTGTGCCCACTGTATGGAGGGTTGGGTCCAAGGCCATCAAGATTTCCTCCTCCTCATCGGTGATGCCTTCCGCGAAGTTGTAACATACTAGCGCATGTGGTGTAACCGCCTCGTATCCTACCTATCGATTTATCTTGACGGTCTTGATGGTGCCGTTGCCCATAATCTGCACCTCGTTGTTGCCCCAGTCGTGTATGACTTTGGTGTGTCAAAGCTAGGGTCGACCGAGTAACAACCGGTAGTCTGACTTGACTGTCGAGCAGTCGATGACTATAAGAGTGATTATGTAGGGGATGCCATGAATATGAATTTTGACATCCCTTATCAATCCTTTGGGCCATGCTATGGTGCCGTTTGCTATCTTGAGGTTGAATGGTGCGGGCGAGGGCTTGGATAGTCCCAGGCGTCGGCGTTCGTTTTTGGTGATCGCATTGACGCCGGATCCGCCATCGATCAAAACATCGTCTACCATGTTTTTGCGGATTGAGATTGTGATGACCGGCATGTGTTTGTCGATGACTGCTGCAGCGGCGATCGTCACCTCCTCCGTAGTCGAGTAGGGTGACTCTGGAGTCGACCCTGGGTCTGGATGAGTGAGTCCATCCCGAACAAGTGTGGTGAGGGTCGGTGATAACTGTAGTAAGTCGCGGATGGACACCTGCAATTTGCAGTCTTGCAGTTGATCGAAGATCTGCTGCTGGACGGTGCCAAATGCAATGCTGCCCTGTTCGACTGTGGCCAAAGTCGGTTGGTCTAAGTTGTCTCGAGGGGTGATCGTTTGTTGCGGTAATGCATCCGCATCCCAATCGAGTGAGGGCGAGTCCTCAGTCGACTTTGGGTCTTTAGTGGAAGTCGTTGTTTCCAACTCGGCTTGGAGTTGACGAACTTTCTGCATCATTTGATCACGTAGTAGTTCTTGGGTAGTCCAGTTGGTCGTCTCCGTGCTCTTGTCAGGAGTCGACTGTCTAGGGTGGACTGGCTTCTAGTAATCGCTGTGATCGTGAGGACCTCAACTGTAGTGTTAGGTAGTTCTTTAATGACTAGTGACGACGTGTTGGGCTTGTTCTTGATCTGTTGATTAAGGAATTTGACTACCTTCGGATCCTTCAACATGGGGCACATGTGTGTCGTTTGGTCTAGGGTGTTGCAAAGAGAACAAGGGAATATGTGTCGTGGTGTGCCATCCCAAAGCAGTCGACCCCTTGATTTGGATGTAGTCGATACTGGTGTGGCTGCTGCTACCGAAACTATCGCATTGGCCGCTGCACGCCTTTTGCCAATCTCGCTCTCTGTGTTGAGCCAGCAACCGCGTTCGAGATGGCGTGGCTTCTTGCATCTGTTGCAAAATGCTCGTTTAGTAGTCTCGGCTAGCTCAGTAGAGGTCGAGTCGGGTTCCTTAGGTAGTTTGCTTTCTGCTAGCTCAGCCGATTTCTTGGCCTCGGCTAGTGTCGATCTTGGTAGTCTGACTGTGGCTACCTGCAGATACTTCAAAAAACTAGCTCGGAAATTGCTTAGTAGGAAATTATCAGTCGGAAGGACCTCAAACTGGCAGGCTAGTTTCATCATCCGCTCGTAGTAATCGTCAACCGACTCTTTGGCATCCTGTTTTATACTGCGGAAACGTAGGTAAGCCTGGTCGTCATTGTCGATATCCTGGTAGTAGTGTTTGAAGGCATCGAGAATGCCATATAAGTCTTGGTGTGGGTAGGACGTTCGTTGAGTCGAGAACCAATTATAGTTAGCCGCGTGGACTAGCGTAGTAATAGCCGCATCAGTTTCACCATTCAAAGTAAGAGCATTGAGTAATCGATGGACATGAGTACTGGCACACTTACCTTCCTTGTAGGTGGGCATCGCTACCGGTTTCCGAGCAGTCGTCCAAGTCGGGAGTGTAGCTGCTGGGTAGGAAGGCTGCTGCTGAATCAGAGCTGCAGGTACCGAATAATCCATCGACCGAGGGTTGTATAGTGCACACTGTTCGAGAAGGTGACTATAGGAACCAGAAGATGCACACATAGGTATGGAGGGTTAGTACTGGTTGACACTCGGTAGGACTAATGGCTCGGAAGCTATAGGTCGACTGTGAGGGTTTTGTGGTAGAGGCCTGGTATAGGCCTGTGAAAACGATGGTTGGTTGATGGGCTGAAATATGGGAATGCCTATTGCAGGATGGTTTTGGTAACTAGGTGGTAGGCTAGTCTGACGGGTCGGCACTCTGGGAGTGGTGGTTTCAGCTACCCCCGACTGATCTAGGTTTAGAATATTTGGCTCATGAGTATGAGTACGAATATTCGGGAGAGTGGGTCGAGTTACAACCTGGTCCACTAGTTGGTTAGATTGATAGATCTGTCTGATCCTATCGACTAATTCAGTCTCGAAGTCGTCTGGGCCAGTCGGATACTGGTTGTCGATTCTAGGTGTCCCTGGTTGACTATTCATTTGACCAGGAGAACTGGGTTCCTGGGGAAATGTAGTCGACTGGTCCGGTCGACCTGGTTGAGAATCCGGGTGTAGTTGCTCAGACGTCGGGTTCTCGCTTGATAAGGACCGGCAAGGCGGGAGTCTAATTCGTCCCTACCACTACGTAGTTGATTTATCTCTAACTGTCGTTGATGCGAAATGATGGGAGGGTCGGTAGTGTACCTTACTAGTCTTTGATACGCACTGGAAGGTCATTCCGGTAAGTCGAGTGGGTCGTCGAGGACCCTTCGTGGAGAAGACGGGTTGGACATTATCTGGAACGCTACAGTGGGGCGGGTAAACTGATGAGCCGTGGTATACATGGTCGATAGTACAGCCAGGGGTCGGGTCGGGAGAGTTAGGATGCCTCGTCCTATTGGTACAAAAATTTCGTGAAAAATGGTACCTTCTGGGGTATCCATCATTCCTTGTGTGAATTCCATGTAGTGTTGCAAGGACGGGTCGGTAGAGGTCGATGCTCCGACTTGCCGCGGAATCTCGTATGTCGGTTGGGAATCCATTCCCGTCATAGTATCGTGTTCCACTGTCGGTGGGATGGTCTCCGACTGCAAGTTTCGCCACTCTCTGTGAAAACGGGGGTTAGAAAGCTGGTCGGCAGTTACCTCTAGTGGAAGGGAGAACCGGTAGCTCATGTACGCGGTCGTTCCATACTGGTGCCGCGGCAGTTATCGGATCTAGATCTGAATGTGGATCTGAGATTTAGATCTGGATTTGCTAGGTAGGTTGGGCTCTGAGATCTGTTTGTCTAGTCTTTTGTGCTGGCCTAGTCGGTTGCTCTTTGGCACCGTAAACCTTGTTTACAGACTGCTCTTACAGATTCCTGGTCAGTAGCATTATCGACTCTTGACTACCCTGGCCGACTGTGATACACAAATCTCCAAGGCTCTTTACGGCTACTCAGGCTCTAGATTTTTCTCGAGACTAGGATGTT
This sequence comes from Pohlia nutans, assembly GCA_022496805.1. Taxonomy (NCBI): domain Eukaryota; kingdom Viridiplantae; phylum Streptophyta; class Bryopsida; order Bryales; family Mniaceae; genus Pohlia; species Pohlia nutans. Next base: position 634,127 of record CM040106.1, on the reverse strand, counting down.
CGTGTAGTAAGCAGATGGCTGCTGTTTCCCAGGGACGTATAGCGCCTAGCGATAGCCGACAGGATCAACTACTGACTAGCCCAATAGAAAGACTGGTTTTTGAGCTGAACTTTGCACGGTCACCAAATGTTAAGGGAGTTTTTCTAGGAACCGACCTTAAACGAATGAAGCTACTCCTCGCAAGACTGCTCTACTCTAGACTAGTTACTAGAGATGGAGAGGAGTAGTAAGAGGTTTCTAACGAAGGAAAACGTACTGTTGACTAGGAAAAGGAACCACTATGCTAGTAAGTCGGCTCCTGCATACCCACAGACTACTGCAACTAACCAAGATGCAACCACAAGAGCGATACAAGAGCAGGAAATGATACTACTACAGCAGTAGTCTAACATACTAGTGCACACACGAAGAGCTACAACAAGAATGAAGTACAATGGAGGCTGCAAGTAAAGAAGATGTACAAAATGTATAGCAGCAACTCTCTCAACGAGAGGGGAAGTACATATAGGAGACTGGTTTGACAGTGTGTCAGGCTGGTCGACCGGAAAAGTCGGGTCGACCAGTCTGTACAAGCCTGTACTACCGGGTATCGCCTCCCGGGTCTATTCCTGCCGGATCCCAAGGCAAAATTATACCAAGCGAGGAGGAAGAAAGCTGAAGCTGATGCGGAACTCGAGAAGATGGAGGCTAAACGTGAACGCATTGAGGGAGATTTGCGAAACCAGCATGCCTTTTTAGCGGAGAAGGAGGATGAAGAAAACAACTGTCATGACGACGTTGTTGCCCACCGTGTTGCCAGCAAGAAAGCAGGGGCCGCTGGCAACGATGCAGAGAAGAGGCACTTTGCAGACTTGGCCCGTCTTGGTAATGATCAACTGTCTTTTGCAAGCAAAGCTGCCGAAGATTGCCAAGAGCGCATTAACACAAAGGAGGCTTCAATGAGGGATTTGGAGAAAGATACAGAAAAGTGCAAAGACGAGGTTGGAGTTCTCCGTGAAAAGATCTTGTCCCGCGAGCTTTCATACAACCCAAGAATGTGTTTGTCACGCTTGCCATCAGAGTTCCGAGCCCTGCCCATCCAAGTTTCAGACCCATGCCCCTTTTGCGACCGATACTTTGTTGACACAGTTTGCGTACCCTTAACGTGCGGTTGCTTAGCACACCCACATTGCATGTTTCAGCTTGTTTTCTCGCTTGACGCCAAGTGTAGACGATGCGAGCACGCTGTGACCAGAGGGTGGCTTGGACAGTGGAGATTTACACTCAATGAGACGGCTCAAGCGGAACTGCAGTTGACTCAAGAGATTTTTAAGTCCCCCGAGCGGGTTTCACCACGTCTCCTGCGAACTTCTAGTGGCAGCAAGAGGCCCGCTGAGGCAATCCTTCGGTCTTCCAAGGATGAAGGTTGGACGATGAAGAAGAACCCCATCGAAGGCCCTGGGGGGACGTCAAAGCCTCCAGTCGCTGCACGTAGGAAGGTGAGTCTCGCAGCTTTGTTGCCAGCAGCCGCAAGGGAGGTAAAGGACGTTGCCACCACTTACGTGAAGGACGAGAGCGACATTGTACAGGTAACACAAGAAGTTGCACCGGAGAAGGTCGAGGGCACACGCGGAGATGGAGGTGACCCGGACAGTGAGGCACACCTCGAGGAGGCCGAAGGAGATAGTGACGACGCAGAGAACTCTGCAAATCTCGACGCCCTTGTTGACGCGATTGGAATAGCAGACGTGGAGTAGATTTGAGGTGTTGTTGTAAATAATGCAATAATGGACTAACATTAGCGGCATCGACGAGGTTCGTTGTTTAATTTTCATCGGCAGAGTGCTATCGTACTCTTTGTTGTCAACTGCGGTCAAAGACACTAGTTGTTGTCAACAATGTGTAAGTAGTTTGTTTCTGTGAGTGACAGCTGAGACGTTGTGAAACGCTAACCGCCTTTTTTTTGCGAACTCATGGTAAAGAAATGCATCGTTGTAATTGTATCGAGAACATGTGCCTGAAACTTTGTCCCAATGTTTCGTGGAAGTTGCCCATGTCCTGGGCAGGTGAAATTTGTTAGCATCATCATTTTTGACTTGGATTTGCATTAAGTAGGGGAAAATGCAGCCATGAGGCCCCGGGGAGGACAAGATACATACAAGAAGAACATTTAATTCGTGTATGGTAGATAATTTCCGGTGCTTGTAAAAATTCACAAGTGCATCGGTTTAGGGAGCTCTCCCGGTCAAAGTGTATGGAACAAATGGTCAGTGTGGGGAACCGTAAACCTGAATGACTTATATCGTAGGCGGACTTGTGAAGACCCTAATATAATCACATAGGGTTGTTCGGACGCTGGGACGTGGACGTACACGTCTGGAGGTCCTCCGGACGTAGACGTTTGGGTTTCAGCGTCTGATCACTCCGAAAACTATTGATGTTTTACTTTTACTGTCCAGCCGCAGGGTAATAACCGTCCGCTTTGAGGACGGCCCAATCGGACGAGGTTCTTGGACAATGGCGGACAACGGACAACCTGTCGGACACTTGGAGGAGGGCATCGGACGGCTAGGTCGAATGGCGGACGGCCCAATCGGACGCATCTTTTGGAACAAGGTCGAACGGCGACAGATCGGATGTTTTTTTTGGAGGACGGGCAGACGGGGCTTCATCGGACACAACTCTTGGAGAGGACAATGGGCAAATCGGCGAACGGTGGACGACCCGATTGGACGCGCGAAGCGGACGCTGGATGGCAAACGGGGCTTGATCGGACACAACTCTTGGAGGACGACAATGCATGGATGACGGACGACTTGATCGGATGCGCTAAGCGGACGGCGGGAGGCGTCAAGTTTTTGGAACTAGAAGAATGAGTGTTGTATTGCTTCACCTCAAGTCTAATTTTTCTCTCTAGTCAAAGTCATCATTTATTTTGAGATTCCTCATGTTTTTCGAGGACTGTCTTAAGTACAAGACTACAAACATAGAATGTTCCTATATTTAATGTGCTTTATATTGAATTCTCTGACAACTGTACTTGTCAAAATGGAACCCATCTTCATGTTGTCTCTCCCTTCTTTTCTTTCTCTCCGTTTCCCTACTCCTCGTTTTCCTTTGAATTCTTCTTCTTTGTTTTAAATTTGAAATTTGAAATTTTTGAAATTGAAATTTAAAAATTAAAATCGTATCATATTTCAAATTATTGCATTCTTTTTTTCTAAGGAAGTGGTAATGTGTATAAAAATATAAAAATAACATATAGAAATTAGTAAACATATATGAAATCCGTAAAAGCTATAAGTGTTGATAACTTTTGTTGAAAAATCAATTGAGATTAGGTGGAAAAGAAAATAGCTAAACATAAATTTCATATTCATTTAATAGAAATTTGACTAGTAGAAAAAGGTACAAATGGTCTTAAAATATACAATTGATAATAATTTTGATACGAAATTGAAAAATACCAATTCCAATGATAAAACATTCGAATAAGCAAGAAATATCTTAGTTGTGTCATTGAAAATTCTAAAAATTTGAATAAAAAAAAATGTACCGTATATCACTTATATCATCTCTGTATGCAAATTTTTGTTGTCATAGCTGTCATACAATTGCTAAAAATAAAATTATTCAACATTTTATTTTTCAATGTAGATTCTACCTACCTTATAAATGTTTTGAAGTTTACAATAATTTAAAAAGGGATGCACGCTTTGACATATAATTTTATTTGTTTTTAGCAAACTATAATATTTTCAATACTTATTGAGATGATGCATTCACGTGCAATAAAACATTAATCATAAAGCATAATGATCTATCTTATTTAATTTTAATGAAAAATTCACGAAAAGTCCATGAAGATTTATTAAGTCATTGGGACTTGCGTAAATTTTCAATAGTTCCAAAATGAGGCTACATAGTCCTTTAGAGGTTAATCTTTGCAAAAGATGTTTATTTTTTGTAAATTTGTAATAGAAAATATATCTTCATATAACCTACGAACAATACAAAAATTAATTTTTATGCCACTTTAAAATATACACTACTTCAAAACTTGTTGAATTGCTTAGAAAAAACATAAATTTCACTTCAACATAAATGAATTCATTCCTTGTTCCTTAAATAATTTGTGTCAATACTATTGTAAACACAACATATTATGTGGACAAAAATAATTACTATACAACATGCCTTGGCATAGAAAGATTTTTGCACATAGTTTTGAAAATATACGTTCGATTGTGATTTTACCCAAGTTTGGATACGTTTTAAAGTTGTTATAGTCCTTTGAAGTTTCTGCAACTGGCCGACGGCCGTCGTCTAGGCGCCGTCCGCCATTGCGACCGTCCGATCTGATGGCCTACACGGCTTTGAGAAGGCCGTCCGAACCTTCAGAGGCCCATAACTTCCTCAAAAATCATCCGAATTGAGATTTTGAGATGTTTTTTGGCATCTACAAAAAATGTAGATGCCAAAAAACATCTCAAAATCTCAATTGGGATGATTTTTGAGGAATTTATGGGCCTCTGAAGGTTGGTTGGCGAAGAAGTTGCCCACAAGTCGTCCGATCAGGCAGACGGCCGCCGCCATCCGCCGCATCCCAGTCGGACGACCGCCGTCCAGGCAGCTAATCCGTCCCTCTCCTTCCACTAACCCTTCTCCCTTCTCTTTCCAACTTCCTCTCCTCCCCAACTCCCTCCCCTCCCTAACTCCCTCACGTTCTTGGCAGAACAAAGGGTTCTTCAGAATTTCTGTTTCAGGACGTGCAATCTTGTACGTGTAGGCCAAATCGGGAAATTTCTGACACGTGCATTAATAGTCAAAAGAATGTCCAAAAGATTCTCTGGCGGAAACGACCGGATCTACTCCGAGAGGGGGTATAGTTATGGGCATACGTTTCAACTATTGAACTTAAAAGTTTCCTGTTTAAGTTTGTAATTAAACTTTTGGGATGGTGGTGGGAAATTAAGTCATTCGAGAGAAACAAAGGAATGAAATTTGGAGGGGAGGGGTGGTAGATGGAAATTACAAACAAAAGATGGAACAGTAATATTAAATAGGTGGGAAACTTGGAAATAAATAAAATAAAATAAAAAATTGGGAGATAAAGAAGGTAAGTAAGGCGAGGAGACAAGATTTAGAAATTACATATCAAATAAAATAAGATGGGGATTGAAATTGTGTTGGGGGAGGGGTGACATGTTAATTAAAATTGGAGGATAGTAAATTAGAATTAGAAGTCAGGGATGGTGGATAGGAATTAAAATACAAGGGATGGTAGGTAGGAATTAAAATACAAGGGGGGGGAGTAGAAGAAGTACTAAAAAACAAGGACCTAGTCATATCAAAAGGGTGGAGGTTAAAATAGGGAAATTAGATGAGGGGATGGGATTAGGAAATCATAATTTAAAAATATTAAACGGAGATTGAAAGTGTGTGAGGGGGGAGGTACATGCTTATTGAAAATGAGGGATGGTAAATTAGAATTAGAAGTTAGGGACGGTTTACGGGAATTAGAAAATGAGGGATAGTATATTAGAATTAGAAGTCGAGGATGGTAGACGAGAATTAGTATATGAAAAATGGTGGATAGGATTCAAAATTGGGAAGTCGCAGAGGAGGAATTCATAAATGAGGTCCGAGTTGGTTTAGAAAAATTTAAAGGTTAAAGAAGGTAATCAAATTGAAAGGACAGGAGTTGAAAATTACATTTTGAAGATAGTACATAGTAATTGAAATTGTGGATGGCGGGGAAGATGGAAATTAAATTTGGGGGATGTTAAATTAAAACAAGAAGTTTTTATTTCTTAGAAATCAGTACCTACTTTGAGATAGAATGGACAATTAAATAAACATATCATTCAAAAGACATGCCCAAAGCACATTTATGACTTATGATTCATGAATTTTTTTGTGCATTCTAATATATATATATATATATATATATATATATATATATATATAAGTATATATCTTTAATTATTGTTTCAAAATCATTGTACCATTTACTTGGAGAATTGAAGTGATTTAATAGGATCATGTCAATCATTGTACAATAGATGTGCATATATTTCTTTTTCCATGATCTTATGAATCTCTATTTTTTATAGCATGTGCCTTATAAAAAAAATAGACGCTTAAATTTTAAAACGAACAAATCCCTTGGAACATGCAAAGGACTCATTTGTTGTATATATCCATCCATTTTAAGTTTTATGTTTTTCTCTTACAAAATTCTTCTAAGTAACATTTACATTGGAAATTAAATATATTCATGATCCACATGTATTTTGTATTCAATGGAAATGGTCGCTTTTGCTCACACACCTGTATTCCATTACTCTCTTTTTAAACAAAATTTCCCATGTTGTTTATCATAAAATATAAATTCCACCTAACATCCCCGACTTCTAATTCTGGAATATACTATCCCTTGTTTTTATATTTCTATATACCATCCCCCACTTCTAATTCTAATATACTATCCCTGATTATCTAATTCCCGTATATCGTCCCCAACTTCTAATTCCAATTTACAATCCCTCATTTTCAATAAGCATGTACCTCCCCCCTCACACACTTTCAATCTCCGTTTAATATTTTTAAATTATGATTTCCTAATCCCATCCCCTCATCTAACCTCCCTATTTCAACCTCCACCCTTTTGATATGACTAGGTCCTTGTTTTTTAGTTCCTCCTCTACTCCCCCCCCCCTTGTATTTTAATTCCTATCTACCATTCCTCGTAAAATACATGTCTACCATCCCAGACTTCTAATTCTAATTTACTATCCTCCAATTTTAATCAACATATTACCCCTTCCCTACACAATTTCAATCCCCATCTTATTTTATTTGAAATGCAATTTCTAAATCTTGTCTCCTCGCCTTACTTACCTTCTTTATCTCCCATTTTTTTTATTTTTTTTATTTCCAAGTTTCCCACCTATTTAATATTACTGTTCCATCTTTTGTTTGTAATTTCCATCTACCAACCCCCCCCCCAAATTTCATTCCTTTGTTTCTCTCGAATGACTTAATTTCCCACCACCATCACAAAAGTTTAATTACAAACTTAAAAAGGAAACTTTTAAGTTCAATAGTTGAAGCGTATGCCCATAACTATACCCCCTTTCGGAGTAGATCCGGTCCTTTCCGCCAAAGAATCTTTTGGACATTCTTTTGCCTATTAATGCACGTGTCAGAAATTTCCCGATTTGGCCTACACGTGCAAGATTGCTCGTGGGTACATTCACAATATAATGAGCCAAAGGCGCCCAACTCAAGGACTCTTATGACGTGGCAAATCAGATTTATGAAGATTGTAGTGTACAGTTCAACTTTGACGGAATCAACAGAGGAGTGGTTGTGATTCATCAAGAACAAGAAGTTTCATCCGTTGAAAAAACAAAAATTCATCCATCATGCTCATATTTTCATCCAAATTTAATTCTATTCTTAGAACCTAAGGACTCGTTACCAACGCATTTGAGTCCTTAATGTATAATTGAAAATGGAATTTCATCAAAATAAGGATTGGACGTGATAACTTATACTTTGGATTAATCTACTTTAAAATATATAACATAGTGTTGCTTTTTAAGGGGATTCATGGGTAGAATATAAGTAAAATCTAAGCACTAGTTACGGTGGTTTATTTTACAGTGTACGTACCCTACCCACGTCCTAAAACAGAAAGTCTGAAGGACCCTTTGTTCTGCCAAGAAAGTGAGGGAGTTAGAGAGGGGAGAGAGTTGGGGAGGAGAGGAAGTTGGAAAGAGAAGGGAGAAGGGATAGTAGAAGGAGAGGGAGGGATCAGCTGCCTGGATGGCGGCCGTCCGACAGGGATAGTAGAAGGAGAGGGAGGGATCAGCTGCCTGGATGGCGGCCGTCCGACTGGGATGCGGTGGACGGCGGCGGCCGTCTGCCTGATCGGACGACTTGTGGGCAACTTCTTCATCAACTAACCTTCAGAGGCCCATAACTTCCTCAAAAATCATCCCAATTTAGATTTTGAGATGTTTTTTGGCATCTACATTTTTTGTAGATGCCAAAAAACATCTCATAAGCCCAATTTGGATACGTTTTGACGAAGTTATGGGCCTTTGAAGGTTCGGACGGCCTTTTCAAAGCCCTGCAGGCCGTCAGATCGGACGGCCGCGATGGCGGACGGCGCCTGGCCGACGGCCGTCGGCCACTTGCAGAAACTTCAAAGCCCTGTAACAACTTCAAAACGTATCCAAACTTGGGTAAAATGACAATTGAACGTACATTTTGAAAACTATGTGCAAAAATCTCTTTATGAATGAAGAGTTATTTGGATGAATTATTATTCTATTATTTCTATAGTCTCATAATTTTTGTTCAAAATATAGACGTTGGGGCACTTCATGATTATGCAATAGTAATAGGTGACTTACTGTCTTTTAGGTTCATGAATAAAGGATGTTCTTATTCACAAATGAGTATATAGAGAAGTTATTGTAACCAACAAAAATAACCATTTGCCATAAGTGTTAGAATGACCTTCATTGCGGATACTTGCCTTATGTAGGTATGGCTTTCCAATTTATTTGTTTGTTGAATTTAAACCGTTTAACAAAATAGAAATAGCAAGAATCTCCTTTAAATTATTGTAAATTTCAAAACATTTACTAAGTAGGTTAGATGTACATTAAAAAGAAAATGTTGAATAATTTTATTTCTAGCAATTATACGAAAGCTATGACAAAAAAAATTGCATTCAAAGATGGTATAAATAATGTATGAAATTTTATTTTTGACTCAAAATTTTAGAATTTTAAATTAAAAAAATAGGATATATTTTTGTTTATTAGAATGTCTCATCATTAGAATTGGTGTTTTTTCCAATTTCATATCGAACCTACAATCAATTGTATTTTTATAACACTTTTACCTTGTACTAGTTATATTTTTATTTAATGAACATAAAATTTATTTTAACTTTTTTTTTCCCACATACTCTCAATTGATTTTTCAACAGAAGTAGTCAAACTGTCATAGCTTTTACAAATTTCATATATATATATTTACTAATATATATATATATATACATATTCTTTTCTTAGAAAAAATAAATCAATAATTTCAAATTTTAAAAATATTTTCAAAAATATTTCAATAATTTTTAGCAATTGTATGACAGCTATGACAACAAAAATTTGCATACAAAGATGGTTTAAATAATATATGATATTTTATTTTTGATGCAAATTTTTAACATTTTCAATGACACAACTAAGATATTTCTTGCTTATAAGAATGTTTCATGATTGGAATTGGTATTTTTCAATTTCATATCAAAATTATTATGAAATGAAGTTTTTTTATCGGTTGTACCTTCTTCTACTAGTTAAATTTTTATTAAATGAATATGAAATTTATTTTTAATTATTATCTTTATCTCATAGTTTGAATTGATTTTTCAACACAAGTTGTCAAACACTCATAGCTTTTCTGGATTTCATACATGTTTACTAATTTCGTACATATATACATATATATATATATATATATATATATATATATATATATATATATATATATGTATGCATATTTTATTATATATATTTTTATCTGCACTACTACCTTTTTAGACAAAAGAATTCAATAATTTGAAATATGATACGATTTTAATTATTAAATTTCAACTTCAAAAATTTCAAATTTCAAATGTAAAACAAAGAAGAAGAATCCAATTGGAAAACGAGGAGTAGGGAAACGAAGAGAAAGAGAAGAAGGGAGAGACAACATAAAGATGGGTTCCATTCCGACAAGTATAGTTGTTGGAGAATTCAATATAAAGCACATTAAATATAGAAACATTCTATGTTTGTAGTCTTGTACTTAAGACAGACCTTGAAAAACGTGGAGAATCTCAAAATAAATGTTGACTTTGACTGGAGTGCAAAATTAGAGTTAAGGTGATGCAACACAAAACTCAATCTTTTGAGAAACCTTGAGTTCCAAAAACTTGACGCCTTCCGTCGTCCGCTTGACGCGTTCGATCGGTCCGTTTGCCGTCCTTCAAAAGTTGCGTCCGATGAGCCGTCCGCCGTCTTCCAAAAGCAACGTCCGATCCGGTCGTCGCCTCCTATTGCCGTTGGATCTCTTCTCAAAGAGTTGTGTCCGATCAGGCCGTCCGCTATCGACCTAGCCGTCCGTTGGCCTCCTCTAAGAGAGTTGCGTCCGATCGGCCGTCCACCACCCGACCTAGCCGTCCGTTCGCCTCCTCCAAGAGAGTTGCGTCCGATCTGATTGTCCGTTTGACAGGGTTACAAAGGCGACCACCGAGGTAATTTGGAATTTACCCGGCGGACGTTGCGTCGAAGCGTCCAGACGCTACGTTCGGACGTCCGAACGACATTTTGGAAATGATTTTGTCCAAGGACGTCCGAAATGACAACCCTAGAATTACCCCAAAAAAAAAACCTCTCATCCTACATTTCTACAATCTTGATGGTTTTGGGAACCGCGACCTGAGCAGTAAGTAGATGTCTCTCATGGCGTTTGTTGATCTGCATCAAGGCATCAAATTTGGTACGTTAGTTTTGTTTGCTTCCAACAAGTAGTAGAAGCTTAGGTCCCAAAATCCGAGAGAATGGTGCGACCAACAGGTACCTTTATTTCGCGATTACCGGTTGCCTCCAGCACAACCATGTTGTATCCTTTGGGAACGCCATCTTCGAGCGTCATTGCAATTTCGTGGCGTAAGTGGGATATTGGCCATGTCTAGCTTGCCTACTTGAAATGTTGGCATCACGCTTCCACCATCTCCACGTCCGGTAGGTGGTCAATCGCATCCCACCTGTTGTTGCCAGCACCCTTGAACCTTGTATACTGGAACCTCGTGTACAGTGTCTGCCTACCCACATGATAGCGGAAGACAATGCTGGACCTATTCACAACACACTTGATAAAATCCTGGCCAATGTGAAACTTCTCGCTCCGCCCCGGATTCATCAAACTGCTTAGGAGAGCCTCGGATGGAGTGTGGAGAACGAAGAGCGTAGCTGTCCGCCGAATGTTGTCACATGCTACAACAAACAAATCAACCATAACATGGATATGCATAAACCATTGCTGGTGGGCGCAACTACTACCAGTCGACGCTTTCATCGCATTTGCAAAATTTGCGGTAAGCCTGGTCCTAAAGGCCTCGGATGTGTGCATGTCTCGCAAAGGCCATTCGACATCATTGCAACCAGGGAGCAAGAGGGCTTCTACCTTCCCGTACAATGTAGGACACATTGGAGGGAAATACACACCCTTAGGAAGAATGTACCTGTGTCCAACAAGTCCACGTGACTTCGACCATTCCGGGTTGCCTCCCCAATCTCTGCATGGAGCACAAGAATGGGACCAATGATAGATGCGGGGTGCACCTAATCCTCAAAATGCGACGCATACAAGTAGTTTGCCATCCATGGCCCATTTGCTGCCAACGCTGGATCCATACGTAGATGGCGAGGCTGGTACGCATGTTGCACAAGCACTTTATCCAGGTTGATTTCTCCACGCACACCGGGTGTCCACAAGAAATCTATGATCTGCGCTTTGAAGGCGCCTCGAAAATTATCTCCGCCATGCCGCCTTGCCTCTCTACCCCAAGGCCCCTCCGACGTTGGTTGCATGCAACATAACCTATGAATCACGGTCCAACCACATTAGGATCCAATTGCCCTCGACGTCTTGATTGTTATGCAGCATAAAGGTCTGCACTTCAAAATTTGGCCGTCTAGCCATGCTAGTGGAATGACAGAATAGTGGAAGACACCCTAAAACTACAAGTTCTGCCATGATGGCAGCAGGCACCAGGTAATGTGATGTCAACACATCCAAGAAAACCACAGGAGTTCAAGTTATACCCTCGATGGCAGCAAACGTTAGAGTATGTAACGAAAGTTCTAATATTGGATAAACCCGCATACGAACAGGTCGACCCTTTGAATGCAACACAAATCACATTATGTCATGACAAAATATTGGAAAAAACTAGAAAATTACAAGTTTTGCAGCCCGCTGGCAACGAACGACAGATTATGTTGCCAACGATTGGAGAACGCCACATTTCCACCCTAAATCCTGATATATACCAGATTCATGCAAATTTTATGCCGAAACCCCACCTTAACTCCCAATCACATGGCACCTCGCAGCTCTGACTAATTAGAGCGACCCCAAACCAATGCTTCCATGAATCAACCCTAAATACCAAGGCTATCGCCATCGCTCACGCCAACGCCATCGCCATCGCCCGCGCGACCACCATCGTCCCACAAATCGACACTTCAAGCACCACAAACCATTCCAACGTAGCGGCTGGTCGAGGTCACCGTTGGCAGCATGTCGCCCTCTCCACAACTCCGTTTCAAGGTGGAGCAACACTGACGTTTTTTGAAAAGGTAGGTGGCCCAACTCATGACTCTTTTCAGAAATTGAACTCTGAACCCCTACAGACAGCACTCGCGTGGCTCGGGACTTGTGTGCTATAGCGGCGCTTCGTGTCAGCCCCGACACCGTATTTGCATTGGGTTTGAAAGCGTACTTGTTCTCTTTTTAGAAAATAATTATAATTTAATTAAACTTTTTACTTTTTAGTCTCGGGCAACTCATAAAAGGGGGCATTGATCAAAACATTATCTCTTGAAGCATTGCAAGTTAAGTTGACTTTAAAATTAGACTTCCTTTGAACTCAATTTGAGCAACTTTTCAAAAAATAAAATTGCAAGTGCTTTTAATTGCTTGCTACAACATTCAAACTGTTGGATTCTTTTTCTAAGTATAGAAAAAGCTTGCATAATGGAGTGAAAATTACATTTGAAATAAAAAGATTTTTTACATTGCCAAAAAAATCTAAAGTCTATTGAAAATAAAAAACAGCTCACATCTTTTAAAATTTTGGCAAAAATAAATAATTCAGAAAAACTTGAATTTTTTTCAAAATATAGAAAATGCTTGCTTGATTTACTGCAAAATTATTATTATTATTATTTTTTAAATCTCAAAAATGCATCCAAAGTTTGCTAAAAAAAGAAGCTCACAGCCACCACGATTTTGGAAAAAAAAAAAAAAATTCATAATGTTCTAAAAAATCTAAGATATAGAAAATGCCCTGTATAATCTAGTGCAAAAAAAAATTGGATTTTTTTTTTTTTTTCCACATTATTATAAACATTCAAAGTCCTTTGAAAAAATAAAAACAGCTAACAGCCATGATCTGCCATCACCATTTTGGCCAAATAAAAATAAAATCAAAACATTTTGAAGAAGTTCTAGATATAGAAAATGGCATGAGTGTTGTAGTGCCAAAAACAATTTGAAAAATAAATTATATATACATGGCAAAGAAATTGCCAATGGTTTCAGTCCTTTATAATTATCAAAAGAGTTTAATTGCTTGCATCAAGACTTTAAGGTGGTTTGCTGGTTTAGAGCATGGTTCGGTTCGCGCTCGTTGGCGGCTCTGCGTTTTGCGGAGCTGCACCGTATCTTATCGTTCTAGATCCTATTTTTTAGACTCGTGTTTTTCTTTCTCGTTTCTCATTTTGCCTCCTGATTTTGTTAGCGGTGCATTCAGCTTCTCTTGGAGATTTGTTTGCAATCATTTTAGGCCATTTTGAACACCAAATGGATTCGGAAGGAAGGGCTGACTAAGCTAGCGCCCAGAAACCCAAAGGCAACTATGCCTTACGGTTTGGGGTGCAGCCAAAGGATTTGAGTGAGGATTTAGATGACTCTGTAGCACAATCTACCCGCAGCAAACGACATTTTCATGCACACGAATCACACAAGAATCCCGCACTGGAAGAATCAACGGAGCATAGCAGTCATTCCAAGAATACGGCATTCAGAGGAACTGAGGAACTTCCGATAGATCCTACTCCACAAACCTCAGTTCAGTCACAAGACTCGCATTCGGCACTCAACAAAGTGCCAAACCAGGTATTGTCTCACCCTTTGCTTGTTCATGCGCAAACATATGGAGAAGTCAACCCGACAAAAGATCTTGGTAGATTCGCAATTAACAATTCTTACAACTGGGACGAGGCAGACTTGGAGGTCTTTTGTCTTTTTCAATCCCAGGTTCAGCGAACTAGAGCTAGAACAGCAGCCTTTATTCTTACTTATGAAGCCTTGGGCTCACAACAGACGGGCTTTGAAGCTCTAGACATGGAACTTCTGGTTAAAAGGGTTTTGCCAGGCCTTTAGCGTTTTCTCCCAGTTTTAACGTTGATATCATCCTTCCGCCACCTTTGAGACCTATAGCTCCGTCTAGTGTAGAAACCCCTGCATGTTTCGTTGATCCGCCGGCTCAACCCGAAGCAACCCCTGCAGCAGACGCCGTCGTAGCTTCAATTAGCCCTCAGCTGATGGCCGAACTTGAAACCTCCTTCGCTAGAAAAGCTGAAATGATGGTCATTGGACATATTAGAGGCCAATGCCGTGGCCCTAAACGCCTAAACGTGTATGTCAGCAGTCGACTCCATCAATCCTTCGTTAGTCTGTTAACGAGACAAAACAATTACTTTGAAGTCCAATTCCACCAGGAAGCTGGGCAAACTCAAACTCTTACAGACAGAACATATACCTTTGATAACCAGAATATTTTATTCATACCGTGGTCTCCTTTCTTTAACATTGAGGTGGAGGGAAATTAGGACTAGCTCAAAATTGCCATATGGGCACAGATCGTTGGTCTTCCGCAGCCTTTGATAACAAAACTCTTCCTCACGGAAGCCCTCTCCTCGGTTGGTGAAGTCCTATTAGTCGATGAAACAAAGGCTTATATAGCTAAGCTCTCTGGACCTCGTGCTCGCATCCTCGTCGACAATATTGATCACCTGCCCATGAACATCATCATTCCTAGGATTGGAGGCTCTAGAACTTTAGAGTACGGCCTTGAGTATAGTTGCTTTCCGTCCCAATGTGAACGCTACAAATCCTTTGATCACTTGGTGTCAAGGTGTCCAGTCATTTGGAGGAACACTATCCAGATAGGTCGAGAAATAAAGAACAACCCTCTGCTGGTACTGATCCTACCAACAAAGATCAAGTTCAAGCTCCGGCCCCTACTCGGCATCAATCACTCCCTGTAGCCCAACTCAAACGGGGTCCCAAACTCGTGTGGCATCAATTCCCCGACAACCCGGTTCCACTAGCAGTTCAGTCAGTTCAAGGATGGATCTCATATCAAACAAGTCATTAAGGAATCGTTTTGGCAATCGTAAAGAGTAAATTGGATTGGTTCACAGGCTCGGACAACTGCGGTTGTGGTTCCAGTTATTTTGAGACCTACACCCATTGAGGACGAGTATAAGACACTCCAACGTAAATATCATCACCATCGCAAGCCTATCATCAGTTTCTGGTTAACTCATGATAGGTCTTGTGATAATTGGACCAAGGAAGAAACTCATGAACACATGATCAATCAGACCATGTTTCATTTGGGAGAACACATCAAATTAGTGAAGTTCAAAGCTAACCCACTCCTAATCTGGGATGATGCGCATTGGGTTTACGGCTGGAAATGTTTGAATAGTTCTGCAGCCCTCAATACCTGGCTTGCCATTCTTTTGGAAAACCCTGCGGTTTTCTCCATGCAAAATCCTAGTTAGTTAGAATGGACTCCAGTACCCGATACTCTGGAAGATCGTCTTCCATGGACCTTTAAGAAGATCAGCAGTTTCTCACATTGGGTTCTGGAACCGCACGAGAGATCGTATTTCTTGGGCCCGAATCCCCCCGCCTCACTTGCCTTATGACATCTATATTGTGCCACGGCAAGTGATCCCAAAGGACTCCCCATCGAACACGACACCGGAATCCCAAGCTAGAACTGACCCTATTGAGAACCTGACTTCCTCTCCTGCCACTTCTGTGGACTCAACCCCTTGCCCTGCCAAGTCTGAAACCTCATCGCCTTCTCATGTTTAGCAACCAAATAGTGATTGTTATATTCAATGTCCAGTGTCTAGGGCATGACACAAATGGGCTTCGGAAACGTCGCGAGATGGTTGAGATGTTAGCCAAAATTTGACCTAAGCCCAACATTGTGCTTTTACAAGAGCATAAATTTGTCCACAAAGATCGTATGACACGAACCAAACAAATGAATTTCTTTAGGGGCGCTCAATTGTGGAATGCAGCGTCATACTCCGCTTCTTCTAATAGCTATAGAGGCCGTACTGCCATTCTCCTTAACACTCGTTTCTCGGAACTAATCATCGACCATGGCACAATAGTACTGGGTCGTGCTCAGTTCGTGATCGTTCAGTAGACCAAAGACAAGCGTCTTGGAATCCTAAACATTTATGGCTACAACGATACAGGGTCTAGATCTAGGTTATGGAATAGGATTTGCCACTATCCACTCCCCGAAGCTCACTCGACTTTAGCAGGTGACTTCAATATGATAGAACAAATTGACGTCAAACTTCAGGGTCTACCAACCACAGGTAGAAGTAGACGTGAAATTTTTTTCTGGAACAACTTACTTGTTCATTTAGGCCTCCAAGGCAACAAAAAAACGCTTTACAAGGGATAATCGACGTGCTCCACCAGACATGGTGAGTTTGCGCATAGATAAATTCAATATTTCGCCCTTTTTAAAGGAGGTAGGTGTGCTTATAGGAATCTTAACAACTATAGCCCACCTCTCCGATCACGCTCTGGTCTTTTTAGAACTTTGTTTAACGCGCAACTCGGTTCATCAATCTCTCCTGCATTTAGCCGCCATCTCCTGCAATATGAAGACGCCAGAAAGGCCCTGGTTTTAGCGTGGAAAGGAGCTTTCACAAAAAACAAACATCAATCGTGGAACCAACGAATCAACAAGGCCCTAGAGGCGGTTAAGTCTTGTGCTGAACTAGAAGTTCAAGCGAGACAATTGGAAAGGGAAGAAGCTCCAAGGACAGTATCAAGATCTGACAATAGCCAAATTAGCGATGCAGGAAGACTAGAACTCAATAGAAGCACGAGATAGACTTAGTTCAGCCCAGGCAGCATTTCAAAGATTGAGACAAGGTCGACTAGAGAGAAAATACGATAAGATCTTCTCTAACTGGACTAGAGTAGGGGACAAATGCACCAAAGAGTTCTTAGACTATTATACTGGTTAACGCAAGTCCATAGTGATCAAGAAGCTTATTGCTGATAGACCCATCATGACGGAGCAGGCGGAGCTTCAAACCTATATAGATAGTTTTTATAGAAATCTTTATAGTCAACCTAAGGAAGCGGAAATCGAGGCAGTAGCTAGAGAAGACTATTTCCATAGTGTTCCAAGAGTTGTTACACCCGTGCAGAACGAAATTCTCAACAAGCCTCCCACAATGCAAGAACTTCACACTGCCATAAAAGAATTAAGCAATGGCAAAGCTCCAGGCTTAGATGAAATTTCGATTGAATTTATTAAATCTATGCTACCTGAGATAGAATCCGATCTTTTAGCCTTAGCAACAAAAATCTTTTCTACCTATAGGATCTGTAACGAGTTAAACACCAGCAAAATAACCCTACTTCCGAAAAGAGGTGACATCACACGAATTACCAACTTTAGGTCCATCTCCCTTCTTCGAACAGTCTATAAGATCATTGCTAAAATGATTGCTTCTAGGATGATCCCTTTCTTTTCTATTTCGGTTAAGCCAACCCAAACTGCCTTTGTCAAAGGCCGCAACATTTTTGACAACATTCTCATGGCCAACAAAGCCCTCGAGTGGGCTACCCTTAGTCATCAGAAATTTACCCTACTTCTACTTGACTTCGAAAAAACTTACAACTGTATGAGTTGGTCCTTTTTGCGAGCTACTCTTCTTCATTTGGGCTTCTCACAGCATTGGACAGATTTAATCATGACTCTATATAGTGAAACACATGCAGCGGTCATTCTGAATGGTAGAGTAGAGGAACCATTTACCTTGCAACGATCTGTTCGTCAAGGGTGCCCATTGACGCCATATTTGTATACTCTTCTCGTAGATGTATTGGCTCATATGCTTGATGATCCCCGACGCAATCTTCGTGGATTAACTCTTCCGGACAGATCCACCGCGACCAACTCAATGTTTGCAAATAATATTGCTTTGTATTTGGTGATTGAGGTGGAAAATTTGAACACATCAATGAGTATTCTTAATACTTTCTGTCTCGCTTCAGGAACAAAGTTGAATTGGGCCAAAACTGTCAGCATCAAGGCGTCAGCAGAGGAACACTCCTGGCCATGGCCACAAGACCCAAGACTGATATGGGTACCATCTGGACAGACTACAAGACTTTTAGGTTTTCCTATTGGATACCGGGCCTCTAAGGAGGAGATCAACAATAAAGTAATCTTCGCAATCAGCAAATGTCTCACGGTATGGGGCTCAAACAAACTCTCTTTGGCAGGCATGATTATGATTGTGAACCACGTATAGTTGGCATCAATCTTGTTTCTATGTTCATGTTCTAGTATTACCGTAGCTGCTTTTTAGCAATCTAGAGCATTGGTGAGGAACTATATATGGGGAGCGAGTATCAGTCAGAAATCCAGAGCTAAGATCAGCTGGCAATCAATTATTCAACCTACCATTCATGGAGGCGCAAAGATTTTTGATCCGGCACTTCAAACCTCAGTTATGCTTACCAAAATCTTAGTTAGAGGACTCAAGCCAGGGTACGAACCATGGAAGACGTAAGGCCATATTCGTTAAAATGGGACTATTCCGGAGATTTGGGACCTTTCTAACCCCTCAGAGTTGCCATATCTAATACTTTGAATTGTGATAACTTGGAGAACTTTCCACTACGATGTGGCTAATTACAGTTGCATGTGAACTTCCGTGAGGAAGCTTGGATCCCTAAATTGTCCCCCGAAATAACAACTACGCATTTCAATTACTTTCAGATTTTTTGTCTGTGCCGAATCCAACAATCCTCCTAAGTATGTTCGAACACCTGAATGATGTCTTTGGTCGCTCTCTTTTATCGTGCAGCTTCATTGAATGATTTATACTCTATTCATACTATGTTTAGTAACACTCAAACCAGATGCACGACAATCTTTGATTGCAATATGTAACGACGTTCATAGTCACCTACGTTGTGGTTTAGGGTAGACATGATTTTGAATTTGCTTCATGTATATTAATAACCTACACAGTGGTTTAGGGTACACTATACACAGATAATGTCTACTTTCCGTTGCATATACGCTCCTAATTAAATCCACCATTTTTGTGAAAGTTTGATACTGATTCTTGTATTCCATTCCCATTTTCACTTCATATACAATCATTGGACATACTACCTTCCGTTCTCATTCGTGTCTACCTAATATTGGCTGGTCACAAATCATTCAAACCTATTCAGTTTTTAAACCTAGCATATAAAGGTCATTTGAGCACAACACCTCATAAAATTTAGAGGCTTCTAGATGATATTATGGACACTTTGAAATTCCATTGTAGCGCACCCTAAAATTAACATACAATTCTTTCTTAGTATACGGCACTTTGTTATAGCGCGCGTCACATTCCACGTTAGCAAAAAATATGACGCGTAGTCACAGACCTGATTTTATGACTGCTCGCAGTCATAATCGCAGTCATTCTCCTAGTTATAAAAGTTACAATCTGTGGTAGTGAGCCTTTCTACTACAGGTCATCCCGCCAGAAAATGTATTCCGTGCATCCCCTCTTAATTACATTTTTCATCCGGTTCAGGAGATCCTACTATGTGAATCATCCCAACACCACAACACCGTACAAAACAGAATAATACATACATCCTCCTCATGTGTACATGGTTTACCATACCCAACTACCATGGCATGAAGTAATTCAAAAGAGTTCAAAATAACTCTAGTATTACGTTGTACTTTTTTGTTCTACAACACTAGTTGCACAATAGTTACGAATTGTTTTTTCTTATACTCAGGGGTTGGGTGGTACTAAACATGTACGAGAACATGTGAGTGCACAACAGGGGTATTAATTTGAACATTGAAAAGTTTGTATACATACAACAAACACATTTAGAACTGAAAATATTCACGTATTTATACACAAATGACATTTATTCAAGAAAACATTTGTAGAAAAAGGCATTGAGACATATAACCTCTTGTATAAAAGGGGATTTTTAGAAGGGAATTCACAAACATAATATACAATGCACCCCTTGAGACGATATACCATTGTCATCACTAAGAACAATGCCCTATCAGACATTCTTGCACAATTTCGCGTAAAACCATCATATTAAATGCCCAACATAAAAAGGAAAATAATATCATCAAGAGTCCGAATTAAGTAAGAGTATATATTTTAGAACTTCATGTCTCATACACACTGGTCCCAACGTTGGAATGCACTAAGATTGCATCGCCTATACATCCCATATCAGATTGTATTTTAGATGTTACTCATTGTCAGAAGAGCTCGCTTCTTCCGGGAAATTTGGAGTTGCTTGAATGCTATATGCTATTCTAACCAACGCTTCTAGTATATGCCGTTTTGGAATAGTAATGGCAACACCACGATTTCCTCCTCTTGGCTTCCACAATGTTAACACAGAGTTTGTGTTGGTCATTTGCTCTTCATACTCTACATCTTCCTCCGATTTGAAGTTTGGCAATGTGTCCCAATTCTCATATGGTGTGCATTCTTTCCTTCGTCGTACACAAGGCTTATACCATTGTACTTTGATTTTCTTTTGGTTGATATCGCCATACGTTAGTATTGGATCTGAATGTGCTTCATCGAGCCAAATGGGTGCATTGCTATCGCTTGCAGGACGTACTAACATAAAATACCGTGAATGACAATCTCGATCTACCCGAAACGAAGGTCTAGGACGCAAACTACGTGGTCCTATGTAATGCTCGTCCTTGGCGAATTCGTCACGTAGTGCACCGTCAACATCATATAGTGTCTAAACATCAAATGATTGTCTGGTTTGAGGCCAAAATCCCATGCTCAAGACATCCACTGCTTCCATCTTGCTTTGCTCCAGCGCTTCCTTTACTCTACTGCAGTATTGCACAAGGGAAGAATTGTAACCGGCAAATTCCCCTGTGGCATCTACTTCACCCACAACCTTCCAATGTTGTATAAAGCCTTTGATGCCTTTCACTATTTCAGCTTGCCCTTTCATTGGGCGTGGCAACAAAGCACGTGGAGTGCCACTTAACAATTTCGGCTTTCCTTCTTCATCCTCCTTCCATACCTTAATGCCTTACTCTAGACGCCATTGCGGATCAGTGCATCGCAATTTATACCGCATCAGAGGCCATCCTGTACCATCCTTGTAAAATCAAAATTGACACCCTTTCGAATGGTCAATAAGGTCGTTGTCGCTAATAAATCCAATGATAAAAGACTTGAAGTCAGGTACCTCTTCAATTATTTCGGAAATGAACGGTTCGTCATCCAAATCCATGTACGATTTCATCAACAAGGGAATTGTTGGATAATCCTTTTCTCGCAACTTCAAGCTCCAACGGCCAAACGACGCGTCAACGTCGTCATAGGTGTGGCCAACAACCATAAACGACACCTGAATTTCTTCAAAAATGCCCTTCGCAACTAGAAGCGACCAAAACCATTTTATGTGCCGGCTTTTATTGTCCTTCCAACAGTTATCTAACTAGACATGTAATATTGGAGGCAATTTCGTAAACGTCGTCCCTTCTTCGGCAAGTTTGCAAGGTATAGAGCTGATGCATTGCTCCAACCCTACAAGAATAGCCTCATATAAATCCG
Organism: Pohlia nutans; assembly: GCA_022496805.1. NCBI lineage: Eukaryota > Viridiplantae > Streptophyta > Bryopsida > Bryales > Mniaceae > Pohlia > Pohlia nutans. The sequence continues at coordinate 612,372 of CM040106.1, read as the reverse complement.
TTGTCCCTGCTCCCAAAAACAAATTGCTTGGGTTTATGCACTTCGAAGGGTTTTCAAGGTCCCTTAGCAACCTTGCAATGGAACCAATGGTCTGATTGCTGTCAGCAGGATATAAGACTAACGAATAGTGCGCGTACTTTCTATCCCTATATCCATGGGCCAACATCCCTGTTACTGAAACTGGAAGCTTCATAACTCCATCTACAGCCTTGTTCTTTGCTGCAAGGCAAGGGGAAGCTGTTTTGGAATGATCGACTTTGTCGTGCATAATACATAGTACTTGCGATGGTCGATAGCAAGCTAGCACTCTACTCAAGGTATTAGTGCACGCACAAAGCCTCTTGCTCATGTAGGTGAACTTCAAGAAACTGGGTTGTATGGTTATATCCTGGTGATCCATATGCCTGAACATTCCGCATTTTTGTTAGTTGATCACAACGAGAGCACCGAGCAAAACTATCTCCTCTGTGCTTGATTTGGTACTCTGAAAAGTGTTCTTTCCTCAGCTCACTGCATAATGATTGTGATATAACTTTCTTTCCACATTCTTTTTGCACCTGCACAATACATAGTAATGTTCAATACACCCACTGTATACATCAACCAACCTAACACATATTCAGCTTCCAAAGTCAGTGCAAACTTTGTAAACTGTTCTCACCTTGTTCACTTCCTCTAGAATGTGCTTCCACTTTGTACCATTTGGAAGTACATTCTCAACCACCTTTTTCCCTTTCATTATGCCGTTTGTTTTTGTGTGTGTTTAGTGCGGCATTGCATGTGCCGTTGACGACAATATCATGGACATTGTCTGTGTGGCCTGTGCACTGCTACTTGAAATCTTCTTCTTCCCGAGGGTTCCATGATGTTGAGGTTGTCGACCAGTGGCGGCATAGTCCCGATACCGATAAAAATCAGTGTTTGATACGCTGTCGATCAAACACCATGCATGCATACATACCATCTTCCCTTCCACAGCACACTCTTTTAGATGTGTTTGGTATGTAGTGAAAGTTTCTATGCACCGCAAGTTTCATACTATCTTTTGACTTCGAATCAGAGTGATGCATTTCATAACGCAGGGTCTCCACCATTGCGTGGTTGAATTGACTCAAGCATTGTCGCTTGAAACATGCAGTTTGTAATGTCTCACGAATTGAACATCATATTCATTAAAATGAGAGAATAGGAACCTCTCAAAATAGTATTATTAAATTTCAAGTGGATGTATGGGAGTTAATGGTTAATATAATTAGTAAATGAAACTCAAAGTTTTCATTAGATTGAGAGTTTTATATAGAAGAAGACATTCTGACCGTGAAACTTTTGATTTTGGATTGCAAATCTCGTGCACATGGTCTAAATTATTTGTGTACTGGACACCAAGTCATGAGCTCAGTGGTTGGTTGTAAGGGGGTGTTTATCTCATGTAGGTGGTCCGGGTTCGATTCCCGTTGAATTCGTTTGAGCGGCTATGAGATATACATGACTTTGTGCTGCTAAGTGAGCTTTGGCAAGCAGGAAAGTTGTAACAACCAACCAGCCCCGTACCCTAAACTGTGACAAGTGCTTGACGCGCTAACAAAAAAAACAATAAATAGTGGTCCTAACCACTACCAATTTTTTATATAATTCAAAAGTATTATGCCATCAAACATACACTACAAATAAATCATGTAAAGAAGTTACCAAAAACAAATGCACATGTACAATGAAACAATGAATATATTAATGTGATACGTAGAATGCACTTGCATATTTAAAACAAACCAAATACAATAGAATAGAAAAACACGGTTCAAACAAATAACATCAAACTATTACACGTAACATCTATACTAATGAATTTCGCAACACACAAAACTAATATGTCTACTCTCAAAGTAGATACATAAAATCCTAAAGTTGCAATTGGGCCAAAAGATTATCTACGCAAGCAATGAAGACATACACATCACTATATAGATGTAGAAATACTCAAATATGTCATCAATACATGAAAGATGTTCAAGCACCAGAATATGCAGCTATGCTATCGTTGATGACTTCGATTTGAGCCACTGGGATTTTCAACGAACATTCCGTTGTGTCCTTCTTGATTCTTGACTTCTATGCTGTCATCAGAGAATCCGTATGCTCCTACACCGGAGGGTTGACTTTCATCAACCTTCCAACGCAATCCTCTGGAGGAATCCCACCCAGTGTAGCTCTCTTGAACATTTTGATCTCTCGATGTGGGCCGAAAATATTGAATGAGTACACAATTCGGCTAATCCGAGTTCGTGTTTGGATGAGACAACGCTCTCGCAATCCATACAGGTCTAGAATCACCATCCGCGGGCCGTATAGCAACAAAATAGCCTTCAAAGACATCACGTCCAACTCGGAAGGATTGCAATGGATGATCGCGCAACTCTCCAACGTACGCATCATCCTCCTCAAACTCCTCACGAAGCCCACCATCTTCAGCAAATTGATCCTCGACCCTCGCAGCAACGCGAGTGGATGGCCAAAATCCATCTTTGAGTGCAATGGACGGTTCAATAGGCTCCTCCAACACTACCTTCACAGCTCGCCAGTAGAACACCAAATGTTCATAGCGTCTTCTATACTCTTTAGTTCTGTCTTCAGCGGACATTGTCTCCCGGTACTTGATAAATCCCGACATGCCCTTCACAATGTCCTCCACTCCTCTCATTGCACTGTGCGTGACGGGAACCGGTTCCTCATGAGGCCATAAACTAAGACCTTCCGAATCCTCCCTCCACAATTTAATCCCAGTGCAATCCTTCGGCAGCCAATCAACATCACTGCAAGAAATCTTGTACTTCATCACGGGGCAACCAGTGGAGTCTAGGAAGAACTTGAATTGTTGAGCCTTAGTGTGACCGACAAGAGCCTCATCTCCATCTCTGATAAAGCCTTTAATGAAACCTTTAAAATCAGGCACCTCCTCGACGAGATGGGGAATAGTGGGTACTGATTCCACATCCTTGAAAGACTTCATGAGCAACGGAATTGTAGGGAAGTTATCTTTCTTCAACAACATGCTCCACCTCCCAAACAGAGCGTCGATGTCATCGTGGGTGTGACCCACTAACATAAAATTAACATACACTTCACGAAAGATTTTCTTGGCCAGAAGAAGTGACCAAAAACAGAACACATATCTGTTCTTAATGTCACCAGTGGCATTGTCGATTTGCACATTCATAATGGGAGGAAGTGGAGTTGCTAGAACGACAAATTTTGGAGCAGGCCGAAGATATGACTTGCACATGTCTGCTCCTTGAAGGACAGCATCGAAGATTGGAGCGGAATTTGACCCAACAAACAATTCCCTCGACGAGTATTTTGATGTTTATCCGAGATCTCGCAATAGCTTCGCGAAAGAACCCACCGTGTAGTTTGAATCATGAGCGAAATTATCAAGCCCGTAATGCGCGTAGCGGACATGCCCATGACCATGGGCGATCATACCCGTAACAGATACTGGCAACTTAATCAAACCATCAAGCTTCTTATTCTTGTGAGAGAAGACAGGAGAAGCGGTTTTTGCATGATCCATTTTGTCGTGCATAATGGTCAGACATTCGTGCGGGAAAGAACTGGATCTGTACCGGTTTGCGGAATATAACTCTCTATGAGCTCGGGCAGTAGACAAATGCACCTCGAGCTTCTTCGCCCACAGTAGAGCCTGCTGCGACCCTGCTGTGGCGCCACGCCTAAGAGTGTAATCTATCACATTTGGAGCAACGGGAAAAATTATCTCCCGGCTTCTTTGCGTTGTACTGAGGAAAGTTTAACCTCCGAATCCTGCTCAAACTAGAGGGGGACACTTTCTGCAAACCAAATGACGCACTTGCAGCGTTGATCTCCGGGATAGTATTCTTCCATTTCTATGTGGCTGGAAGAATCATAGACACGACCTTCTCTCCCGATTTAAGAGTGCGAGGTTTGTGTCGCATATGATCTGCAGAGTTCTCCAAGATGCACCTCAAAGTAGCAGTGGCCTGAGACGTATGCTTTTGAGGCTTCAGCAAACTCGTGTTCCCATGAGGCTGTGCTTGAAGACCTTAAGCATCAAACCCTTAGAAGTGATGGAAAGTGGCTTCAGATACTCGAGCAATGTCCCTCCATGCAGGCATGCAGACTTCAATACCCTCGACAGTGGCGACCCTCCTGCCTGGGCGTCACGATGAATCTGCCTGTAGACATTCAACTTCAGATGGAATCTAAACTGAAAGGACGTATCATGGTACATATGCTCTTAGAAAGCGCGAATCTTATCCCTAGGGAATGGCTGAACACAGTTCTTGGAACAACAAACTTTGCGAGAAACAGCGTAAATCAACCCCTGTGTTAGCAAACCTTTGGCTTTGACAGAGGTCTCACGTGGCGGGTTCCTCACAGCACTAGTGTAACATGTGCTACGCGACGATCCAGGCTAGGCAAGACTTGCTACACGGCAATTGTAATTGTACCACAGATCGTGGTCTCTGAGGCTAGCACCATTACAGTAGAGAAACTCAATCGGCCAAGCCCGGACTGAGAATCTCCAATTATCTCGCACATCAGCAGTGGAGAGGCTGTTCGAGATCTGAACGGCAACATGAGTGTCCCCGAGTGCAGTGTTGCAACTGAGTACAAGTTCACAACTTAGACTATGACATAAGCCTTCACCCACAGGAGAGCCTCCATCGCTATATAGTGTTACGAACTTCGTAATCCATAGCCTCTGTGGATTACTTTCGCAGTTAGGAATGTTGTGTGACTCTTCCGGTCTGGCATCAACCTCTTCATCAGAAGAGAACTCATCAGTAACCATTGGAATGTTCTCCGCATCCATTAAACCCCCTGCATAATGAAACACATCAAAAGTATTACTCACCAGTTAACTGCACAAACAATTCAACTCCACTCGAGTTGAATACTCAGAAATCCAGGGATCAGTAAATGGAAGGCATTCGCTCCAGGATTTAATCGACTCGATTCAAGTTAAACTGACTGTAGAAGCCCAGTTCATTCAACTCGAGTCGAGTTAAATAGGTCTAGCCCATTCAATTCGACTCGAGTTGAATGGGTCCAGCGCATTTAACTCGACTAGAGTTTAATGAGCTGGACCCATTCAACTCAAGTCGATTGAATGGGTCCTGCTTATTCAACTCGAGTCGAGTTGAATGGGTCCAGCTCATTCAACTCAACTCAAGTTGAATGGACCCAACGCATTTAACTTGACTAGAGTTGAATGTGTCCAGGTCATTCAACTCGAGTCGAGTTGAATGGGTCAAGCGCATTTAACTCGACTAGAGCAGAATGTGTCTAGGTCATTCAACTCAACTCGAGTTGAATGTGTCCAGGTCATTCAACTTGAGTCGACTTGAATGGTCAAGCTTATTCAACTCGACTCGAGTTAGATGAGTCCAGGTCATTCAACTCGACTCGAGTTGAATGGGTCCAGCTCTTTCAACTGGAGTCGGTTTGAAAGATCTAAATTCATTCAACTCGAGTCGAGTTGAATTGGTCCCTCTTATTCAACTACTCACAATTAGAATGTCAATTACAAAATCAACTCGAATCAAGTTAAATCGATTCACAGACATTCAGCTCTACTCGAGTTGAATGTTAGTGAGTTATTTTCATTAACATGTTACACAGATATCTGCCAATATGTGTGTTTCTTTGCTAATTCAACTCGACTCGAGTTGAAGTTCCCTAATTATGAATACGGTTAATCAGGCTCTATTCCGCAACTTCAACTCGAGTCGAGTTGAGTCCAGTCGACAGTTGATAGACGTCTTCCTAATTTTCTGTACACAGTTCTCGTATCAAGCAATTCAACTCGATTCGAGTTGAATTATCGTCAACGAGAGTAGAGGAGATTTGAATAACATTTCACGGAATTTGCGGCGAAAAATTTGGGTACAATGAATCCAGTCGCAGTCAACGCTACATTGTACCGCAATTCTCAATTCTACAATGCAAGAAACATGTCTACAGCAGCATACGTGAATCACACAAAATCCTATCCTCATAGTTTATTGCCTCGCTAGAGTTGATCGAACGCAAGACAACAACATGCGACAAACGAAGAAACTGAAACTTTTGGCCACAATACCATACCGAAATTTGGCACAAACCCACTCGAAACGCACTGTTGTACCCCCAACTCACATAGCGGTGAGCACTGCTACTGCGCAGTCTAAAACATCTTCAACAACAACTGTCTAGTGCTAATAACTAGATACCACGCTCTCGCAAAGAAAGACCTGCTTGCAAAGCGATGCAAGATCAACGAAGTTTGAAAAGCGCAAGCGCGTAAGCATGAGACCAAGGTTGTTCATCATGCCGATCATGCCGCGTCGTGCCGTGTTGTGCCGATTATGTCGTGTCGGACCCCTCCGGCACGACACAATAGGGTCAACCTAGACTGCAGCTAGTCTTTTCACCAAGTAGGGTTAAAACAGTTACCTTTGTGCCACCTTGCAAGCTATACGTGGCTTAAGCAACACATGTGGCATGTCCACGTAGGACCCCTTGGAAGTCGTGTCCTACGTGGCTATGTGGTCCCGGGTAAATTTTTTACCCTCAGTCCGCTTGCCTCACTCTGGAATGCCCCTGCCCTCTGACTGCCATGCCTCCTGACTGCCCCCACTCCTGCCGACTGCTTCAATCCTACGGCTTAGATCCATCCGCCCCTGCCGACCGCCCCAATCCAACGGCCCCTTTCCGACTGCCTCAACCCGTCTGCCCGTCATCCGTCTGCCCCTTCCCGTCTGCCCCTCCCCATCTGCCCTCTTTGTCGTCTGTCATGTTCTCTCTGCCTTTGTCTATCCCGACTGCCTAGTCCAACTGCCGTGACTGCCTAGTCCGACTGCCCCGACTGCCTCTAGTATTTACCCTTTATTATTATTCAATTGCCTTTTCAACTCCCGACCGCCTAGTCCGACTGCTCTATCTGCCTATCCCGACTGCCTCTAGCCCGACTGCCTTTTTTCAACTACCCAATGCTTCTAATCTAATTTCTCGGACTCCTCATATTGCAATTGTCCGTTCAACTCCCAACTGCCTCTATGTATCTTTGAACAAATGCACAAATTTTCGCAATTTAATTCCCAATATTCAAATTGATACAAATTTTCAAAGTGACTGCCTCTAACGAACTACCCCTTTTCAACTCTGACTGCCTTTAGCTAAATGCATCCGACTACCCCCCTTCAACTATGCTTCTAGCCCATTTTTTCCCTTCAACTCTCGATTGCCCCCTTTCAACTCCCGATTATTTTTAGCTTAAACTCCCCTTTCAACTTCCAACTCTTGAGTGCCTCTAGTCCAATTGTTTACCACATTATTTGTAGATTGTTTGGCTGAATTTTTCTGACACAAACAATTATTCAATTATTACTTCAAATAATGTTTTGTTTGACCAACCATGAAAATGTTTAGTTTGATTAATTTGACATGGGCCTTGGTCCTTGTTACCATAGTCACAATCATGCTTGAATAGAAATAAACCTCTATTATTAAACCCTCCTAAAAAAGGCTCTCAGTACCCCAACAACCTTCACTAAAAATTCTTTTTTTCTAGAGAGAGTTTAGCAATTTTGCTACTTTAACCCCTACAGGATTGAAAAAAAATTAGTGATAAAAATATTATTGCTTTTGATGTGCCATAGATAAAAATTGAAGTGATATATAGAAGTCTCAACCGTACAATCTTGTAGTATACATGTTGCAGATTGCGTGGATTAGATTCGGAGTCATTTGGCCTCATCAATTGCAAGATCATCATGTTTTAGTTTTGAAAGAGGATGCTGAAATTTTCCTAGAAATACTTTAAAGATATCTAATCTCAAAAATCCTCAAATGAAAAAATTTAAACTACAAAGTGGTTCAAAATCATCATATAAATACATTAGTACCAAAAAAATCTTTTGGAAAAAAATTGATTTATCCTAAAATGGCCCTAAAAGTGACCCACTTGATCCATAAAGCAAAAAGTGTCCAAAAGAGACATGTGCATTAAATGACTTACAAGAAATTAGAACAACTTGGGCTGAAATGAAAATTTTACCGTAGTAACTAGACTTCAAGGAAAATCCAATGCTACAATTTTAATAGAAACAGACATTGAATGAGGAAGAAACAAGCCCTTGAAGTTCTAGTCTTTATAATTCACAAAAGTTTTCCTAAATTAAAACCTGTGTTTTCAAATGATTCCCATAATTTTAATACATCTTGGATTGATACAAAGTTTCTAACATAGACCTAGACATCATGAGGGGGGTTTTCCAAAATTTCATTAAAACCTAACACTATATGCAAAAGTTGCAACTCTCCAAAGGTGAAAGTACTCCCGAAAAAAATTAAAATGAACGTTGGCGCAATTAGGGATTAACATGCGGGTGAAAGCATGATATTGTGTACAAAAAAGTTGATCAACCAAGTTCAAATTACAATGTTTTGGTCAAAGCGGCTATAAAAGAGTATCAAATTTTCTTTTCTATTGGTTCTAATTTCATGGCGCCCTATGTTGTTCTTATAAGTAATTGAATCCAAAGTTTCAAAGTAAGAATCATTTAAAAAAATTACTAAAACTAGAACTCAAAAATGATGTCCATATCCAATTTTGGGAGCAAATTTGATGAACTAAATCATATTTAATATCAACGTGAATTTTATATTCTTTAAGTCCATTGTGTATTTGAGGGCTCCAAACAAAAAGATCTTGAAAAATATATATTTAATGCATTTTCAACTTCATTTATATCAACTTTTCAATTTCGTTCAAAATTACTTTTTCAATTTAAACTACTTCAATGTCATTACAATATACATAAATAATTATTGAAGATGAAATTTTCAATACTCTTTGTCAAGCTTTGTTATACATCATGTCTTTTATTTTATCAGCAAAAAAAGGTATTACAAAAAATAAAATGTTAATGAATTTTTTGACCGTGCATTGTTGCTTTCTCATAGGGATCAATGTTGATTCACTTTACTAAGCTTTCATCTATGCTTTGTAGAGAAAATCCAGATTCCTAGGATGCTCTTTTTATATTACAATGTAAAATATATCAAGAATATATACATGCACTACATTGTAACATTAAAGCTACTCATACAATACTTGGGTGACACTTAGGTTTCAAGAGTCTATAAATCTCTACTCCATGTAGGAAATCTAATTTTTATTCCCATTTAAGAGAACAATTATATCAATCAACTACGCTAAATTTTAAGCATGAATCTTGTTCAAATTAGCAACTAAAATTTGATAAACTTCACAACGTTGTGCATTAAACATCACAAAGGATATCAAAGCTACTCTTGAAAAAACTCTTCATATCTTTAGAATTTCTATGCAAACATTGCTCTCTCACATTCTAAATTTATAATATGAATTTATATCATATGAAACCTATGGACTATAGGCAATCGGGAGTTGAAAAGGGGCAATCGGACTATAGGCAGTCGGGAGTTGAAAGGGGGCAGTCGGCATTTGTGTATTAGTACATGTCTTTCTTTTATTTGAATCACGTATTTCACATAATTTGAATGATGTCTACACTTCACCCATGTCATTTTATAAGTAACAATGACCTATTTATTTTAAGTTCCTAAACGTCTCTCATGTTATTATTCTACTTGAAGTTACAATTATTTTTAAGATATGTTTGAGGGTTTAGGGTTAAAAATGGGCATATAACTATATCCAGGGCTTAACAGATTATATAATACACCTTCCACAATATTATACCATCATCCGGCTTTTATGCCACATGTGTCTTATATTAGACATAGGCATATAATTATATCCAAAGATTAATAAACTATGTAATATGCCTTTCACGATGTTCTACCATCATCCAAATGATATGCGACATGTTTTTTAAATTAGAAATGGGCATATAATTATATTCAACGCTTAATAGATTATATAATATGCCTTCCATAATATTTTACCATCATCTAAATGATATGTGACATGTGTTTTATATTAGAACTGGACATATAACTATATCAAGAGCTTACAATATTATAGAATATGCATTCCACGATGTTCTACCATCATCCAAATGACATGCGACATGTGTTCTATATTAGAAAATGGGCATATAAATATATAATTATATCCAAAGCTTACTATATTATAGAATATTCCTTCCACGATGTTCTACCATCATTCAAATGATATGACACATGTGTTTTATATTAGAAATCGATATAATTATATCCATAGCTTAATAGATTATATAATATGCCTTCTAGGATGCTCTATGGAGAGATATTGTATAAAGAGGGACTTTTGGTTTTCTAATTAATGATGTACGGATGCTAGGCAGTCAGGGCAATCGGGAGTGGCAGACAGAGAGTTGCTGGATCCAAAACCAAGAATCCAACTTTGTTTGGGTAGTCTTTCCCTCCATGTGCCCCTTGACAAGGCGCATTATGGAAGTGACTAAAAACAAATATTAAGTCAATTCATCATTAATTCAGTCTGAATTAAAAATTAAAAGCTTTAGGTATATAGTTTTTTGTTCAACGTGATTATGGATTTAAAATTCTTCATTCTATACCTGTTATTCTATTCTGACGTGTCTCTTGAGCAAAGTTGGAGTGGAGAGATGTGGTATGGAGATGGATTTGTGGTTTTTGAATTCAAAACATTTGTTCGGATGCTAGGCAGTCGGCGAAATGGGGCAGTCGGCAAAATTGGGCAGTCGGAATTGGGCAGTCGGGTGGGGTAGTTCAGGATTACATTACAAGGGTGAAGGGCAGATGGAGGCAATCGGGGGTGGGGCAGTCGGGAGCAGCAGTCGGATGGGCAGTCAGGGAGCTATTGGGCTCAAAACCAAGAAGCCACCTTTGTATGAGTAGTGTTTCCTTTCGTGTGTCCCCGAACAGGGCTTATTTTGGAAGTGACGAAAAACAAAAGTTAAGTCAATTCATCATTAATATAGTCTGACAAAAACATTAAAAGCTCTAGGTATAATTACAGTTTCACTATTGAACTCCCTTTTCAACTCCCGACTGCCTCTAGTCCGACTACCTCCTTTCAACTCCCGACCACCCCTAGCCCGACTGCCCCTTTGAGCTCCCGACTGCCCCTCTTTCAACTACCAATGTCTTTAGTCATATTCCCCTTTGAAGTCTGAACTTCCTTTAGCCCAATTGCTTCTTTTAATTCCCTACTGCCATACTCGGGCATAGTTCCACTCGGGGTACTCCAAAAGACCGTCTTAACTCTTAAATGAGCCTCTATAGCAACTTTGATTATGTTCTTATTAATAAAAGAAAATAGAAAATGAATCTACCAAATGTGGTTTTGATTTCCTACACTCATGAAGTTCTTAAGAAAAAATTCATGTCAAAATTGAAGAGTTTTAAACATTTTAAAAGAGATTTTATGTTTAAAGATCAATGTTTTTCCTATCTACCAATAAACATTCAAAAAAATTATTTAAAATATCAAATGATGTCATTTTGGTACAAATTTTAGATACAATGCTTGCAAATGTTCATTTTAGATTATTAGGAATCATATTCCAACAAGCATAAAAATATGAAAAGTTATGTATTCAATTAAAAGGTTGAACTTGAACTTGAAGTATTTAATTTCATCGAGATGTGAATGATTTTTTGATTTAAAAAATAATAATTTTAGTCAGTTGAAATGAAAAAATTCAATAAAATGTGGAAGTTTAGAAGCAAAATTCACCTATTTGTCATGTAAAAAGAGGGGTACCCCAATTGGAGCTATGCATACTTCCATTTTACTCCTTTAGCCCTTTCAAGTCCCAACTCCTAACCTCAATGCCCCTTGAACTCCTCAACTCTTAAACTACTTCTACCATTAATGTTCCCTTCAACTCCTAGCTCTTGACCAACTACTTTTCAATTCTTGACTTGCTTCTAGTCCTACTCCTCCTTTCAAGTTTGGACTCCTTTTAGTCCAATTGCCCCTTTCAACTTCCAACTGACCTTAGCCCTACTCTCCCATTTAACTCTAGATTTCCTTCAACCTCGTTGCTCCTTTCAATTCCCAACTTCTAGCTCACTTCCTTCAAGTGCTTCTAGTATGATTGTCTCCCTTTGACTCCCAAATGTTTTTTTGCCCGACTGTGTGTTTAGATTGACTACTTTCAACTCTTAATTTGCGTTTCAACTTTTGAATTGCTTTTCAACTTTTGAATTGCCTTTCAACTTTTGAGCCTCTAATCCGATTGTTCCTTTTCAATTCTAAACATTCTTTAGCCCAAATGATACTATGACAACTCCCAACTGCCTTCTCAATTGATTTTACCAATTCCCCTTTCAACTCTCGACTACCTTTCGTTGCTTCTAACCAACCAACTGCTTCCAACCTCCAACCGACTGCCTCCTTTTATTTCTCGACTACTTTCACCATGTCTAGCCCTTCCAACTTTCAAATGTCCCCTTTCAACTCCCCACTGCCTTTGTCAGACTGCCTCTCTGTCCGACTGCCTGTGCCTTGGTCCGACTGCATCTGCCCCTTTTCAACTTCCAATTGTTTTTACTTAACTACCCCTTTCAACTTCCAAATGCACCTTTTCAACTCCCGACTGCCTCAAGCCGACTGCCACGGCAGACGGGGGAGGAGCAGACAGAGGGGGCAGTCGGGGTAGGGTGGATGGGTAAAACCATCTAAACTTATTGAACGACCTTAATTTCACCAGAATTCCACATCATCAAGTAGTCCATGTCAGATACTGACGTGTCGACATGTGGGGTAAAAGTCAAAAAAAAATTACCCAGTAAAAAATCGGGCCGGCATGACCCCGACACGATCCAGCATACTGCCGGCACGACATCATGCCGGCATGACACGACATTGTGCTGGGATTTCTATCCGACACGACACGATGAACAACCCTGCATGAGACCGAATGGAAAAAGGTCGCCCCCGTTTCCGCAAATGCACTTATAGGCGAATTGGCGGGAAAATTTCAGCGGGAATGGAATCAACGTGTTCAAATGGTCGATTTCAAATTTGTTGTTCACAGCCGGTGATGAGGACTCCGAGTCCCTTTACAGTGAATGTGCCTTTTTGGGGGCTAATATCTGACAAGAGCGGGCAACTGTAGCCTGCTGTTTTTACACCGCCGAGGTAGGTGATATTAATTGCCCATTTACTGCTGAAAAAGTCATGACACGTGCTACTCCAAATTTTTATATATACTACATATTCCTATGAAACATATGCCTTATTATTTTTCAATACATTTATTTACGACACGCTATCCCATGTTCAGGTTTAACCCTGGACACCCAAAAAATCATTCGTCCATGGAAATAATTCTTCAATTCCGACTGATACCTCAATGTTTTCCATCCAATTCTTTAGATGAAGGGCCTTTGCTCTGTAATGCCACCCTTTCAGATCTAATTCAAACTATACATTCAAACTTTTTTATTGAACTAGTTTATTTTTAGCTATACGTTAAAGTGCTCACTACTTAATAAGTTTAATAATCGCTTCACCTTCTAAAGTACATCTTTAGAAGAAAAAATCAAAATTTTCAAACACTTATACTAATAAATATGAATTTATGTTACAATGACTTAAAATTTAGTGCTACATGTATTTTATTGAACACAAGCAAATAATTCATTAAGCGATTTAGTAGTTCAAAAGTAAACAAAAAACCATAAGTCGAAAACAGTTTCAATATGTAGAATTCATGAGAATATTAGATTTTTGCAAACGTGTGTATGATTTATGACGTTTACAAAAGATAAAATACAGCGTTTGCGATAATTTTATACTTTCGATTAATCTAAAGATTAATTTATAAAGAAGGCAATTGAATGTATGAAAAAAATCACCGCACAGTTAAGTTCTAAGTATTTAAAATTACCATATTTTATGAAAACCTAATACCATATTTTAAAAATCCTTATTAAATAATTGACTCAGTGATTTAGGACTTTAAAGGTATTAAAAACCCACAAGTTGAAAATACTTTTTATAAGTAAAACTCGTGAGAACTTAAGATTTTTGCACCCGTATGTAAAATTTATAACGTTTACAAAAAAAACACAGTGCTTGCAGTATTTATTTGCAATGCATCATTTAAAAAATTATAGCAAAGAAAATAAAAAATGTGAAGGCAGACAACGTAGAAGTTGAAAATATTTTGAATAAGTTAAAACTTAAAGAACATAAAGCCATGCACGATTCGTTATGATGCATAGTGACTTTAAAATTTAAAATTTAGCAGTCTGTAGCGATATTTTTTCAAACCAATGAATGAAAATACGTATCGCTTTTATAAGTGTAAAGATTACACATAGCGTTTTGAATTAAAAAAATTCATGACATTACTTACTCTTCATTTTCATCGCCTACCGCGAATTACTTTTCTACGATCGAGCGTTGTGGTACCAACCATAGAATTAAATCTCTGCATCCATTTAATGTTATCGTCCGAAATGGACAATTTCAAAAACATGGTTCATCAATGGCCAAACACAAGAAGCTTATATCATAGAGTGCCAAAGCGCTTCACAAATTGAAAAGAGTAACTAGGGGTTAGTTAGTATAAACATTTTGTGTGTTACACTCTCTCTTACGGTTAAGGGTTACTCTATGATTTGCAGATAATTGTACAGAACTAATCAAGTTTCAGACGGATTACATAACCGGTCTGTTAAGAGCCAATCTTGTTCAGTCATTGAAGGACAAAAACGCCATTAAGTAAGTTAACAAGTAGTTTAAAATACAAAAAGCTTCAGTTTTAAAAAAAGATCTTCACTTTTAGGATGCGACGGATAAAAAACTTGAGTTGATAATCCAAACATTAGTTTTGATGCACATTTTAACACTTCCTAAAGAATTGGTGACTGATAATGAGCGGTGATAGGAACCACAATGAACAATGAGAATAGAAATAAATTGAGCACCATTTCTAACTCATGTACAAATTGAAGCAATTGTACAATATATGCACTTTAAACAATTATAGCATTTTGATAAGTAATTTATGTTTACTTGATTTTTTCGATTTGATTTGATAGTTTTGAAGAAAATAGATACACTAAGATGAAATAGTTGTGAGGATTAACAAGAAGGCTACACTAACTGTTTGCACATGACAATGACAGAAATTCCTAATCCATCCTGCCATAGAGAAACGCAAGGAGCTTACGTCATTGAGTGCTGAAGTGCTTCCCTAATTGCAAAAGAAGATTTATATTTTGAAAAGACCCTCTTAGCAACAGCGGTGGTGCGCAAGGGGTTTGTTAAATCCGAGCTGGTAAACAAAAAACTGCTTCTGGTCAAATCTTGACTCTATTCTTAGAAGATTTTGCATGAATAAGTTACTTGTAACAATTCATGGTTCAGGGAGTTAATCACCATATTCATTGTAATGATAAAATTTCATGATTTTGGGAAGATGCAAGTAATGTGTACGTTTAAAATTCATGGGAACTTTAAAATTTATGCCACCGTTTATATAATTTATAAGGTTTAAAAAAATTAAAGTACGGAGCCTGCTGTAGTTTAATGCATTCAAAAAATTAGAATGTTTTAATGAAGCAAATTATATGTTGAAAATGAAGGAACGTACAAGTTGTAAACACATTGAATATGTAAAATGCATGAGAAAATTGAAGTCATCGAATGAATTTAACAATGAATAATTTGTTCAAAAATTTAAATTCTAGCACTAGCGTAATTTTTTACTACCAAGTTATATTTAATTAGAACTCTATGTACAACGACTTGTAATAACGAACCTTATAAGTTGCAAATAATGTCAACTACTAAAATTCATGAGAATTTTAAATTGATGCAAGCCTTTGGTCGCAATATAATGGTTCATTATATTAAAGTACGGTGCTTGTTGTAGTTAATACTTTAATTAATGCATTCATTCAATTGTCGTATGACAAGAAATTAAATCTTTGAAATGAAAGAACGGTCAAGTAGTAAGTACTATGAATACGTCAAATGAATTATTGATAACATTGAAGTTATGCAAGGATTTGAATGAATGATGTGAAGTGCCAAAAACAATTAAATTTTAACGATGTTGCAACATTTGACACATGTCAGTTTACGTTTAACATTAAACATTACGCATTAAACATTAATAGAATTTGACATTGCCGATGCATGAACAATTTGTGAGTTATGGCAATGTGCTGAGGAAAAGTCTTCTTCATTTTACTTTCAAAAACAACTGTAAACTTTGTCACCTTTGTCAACAAAAACGTTTTATGGTAGATGTCAAAATACACCTCATATGCCCAATTTGGACAACATTTGAGTAATTTATGTTAAAAAGTTAAACGATTGGTTGTCTTGTCCAGTTTCAGTGAAGTATTCATTCAGTGGGTGCAGTTTAGCTCGACTCAAGATAAACTGTCATTAAATTGATGAATCGGAAATCTCCCAAAATAACAAATATAGTATATTTATTTTGTAGTAGCTTTGAAAGTACTTAGAACCTTTACTTGCATAATAAGTGTTGAATGGTCAATTTCACATTCTTTTAATGTTTTTGGATTGCATAGCAAGATAGATTGTTTTATCATGTAGTTTCCTTTTTATATTTTTTCAGATTTTGCCATCACGTTTTATTAGAATGCATGGACAAAAACTTGTAGAACGAGCTATACTTCGATATCAATCATCGATAATTATGGAGTGTGAAAGTCATCATTCATACCGAACGTTCAAAATATGTATCAGTTCGATTCAACAGTGGTCGGAGAGACTTTGTGACTTTCCATTCGTTCTTGAAAGGCGATACATTGTTGTTCTCTCTTATAACAAATTCCGAATTTGAAGTGTATCTAATAGGTGGGAGCTTTCATCAATCACCGAAAAAAGGTCTAAATGATTTTCATATAGCAAGAAAGAGAACAAAGTCATCTCATGAAAGCATAGGCTTCACCTCCAACCATAGCGCTTCACCACCAACCATAGCGCTTCATCCTCCAGTTTGTGAAAATCGCATCTTGTCAAACAGGTGAGAAATTTGAAATTCATGATAAAAATTTATAATTTGTAAGATGCAACGTACGTAAAAAGTTATTTGATAATGTACCTATTGAGCTTATGCATTGAATTTATTGAATGACACAAAAGTTGAGAAAGTTTTTTTCATTATAGACAGGAAAATGAAGATTCATCTTTTGCACATCATCATGATTCACAAAATGTTTATGAATCTGCAATGTCAAATTTTGACACGAAGGATGAATGTACACAACACTCTGATGCAAGAATGCAGAAAGCTAATGAAAACGAAGCATTTGCACATGAGAAAAAAACTTCAGAGAATTCTATACTTCCTTGCATTTTAAAGAAGCTCACAGTCAGTGACATCTACAAGTAAATATGTCTTGGTAAGAGCATCTCCACCAACACTTTATATAATTCTTTAGCTCTAGAACAGTTTGAAAGTGATTCAATTGTACAAGAATAGCATGCATTATCTTTTCCGACAGTAAATGGACTTTGTTCATATTTTGTTCATTTGCGATTGTATTTGTTTAGTGTTGAGATAGTCGTGGTCAAAATTAAACTTCACAATGGAAAATGTTTTGTCATGTCTTTAAATGATATATTGTTAATTAACAATTGTCTAACATTATTGCTAATGCGGTAAAATTTAAATTTTATAGACCAACAATTTTAAAACTAGTATACACGTGACTGTCCGGACCTTTGTTTTGTATCATTAATTTAATTTAATTTTGTTTAACATTTTAATGGAATATTTACAATCATATAAACCAATTCAATCGTTGTACTTATTTAACACCATGTATATTATAATGTCAAAATTAATGATTTTGGGAAAAAAACCCATTATGTCTAATTGACCTAAATTGCATCAACTGAGTAGGTACTTCACATAAAGTTAACTAGACGCTACAAATGATCGTCATAATTTTGAAATCGTCAAAACTTTCTTAAATTTTGTCCAATTTGGGCATCTGAGGTGTATTTTGACATCTACCATAAAACGTTTTTGTTGACAAAGGTGACAAAGTTTATAGTTGTTTTTGAAAGTAAAATGAAGAAGACTTTTCCTCAGCACATTGCCATAACTCACAAATTGTTCATGCATCGGCAATGTCAAATTCTATTAATGTTTAATGCGTAATGTTTAATGTTAAACGTAAAATGGCATGTGTCAAATGTTGCAACATCGTTAAAATTTAATTGTTTTTGGCACTTTACATCATTCATTCAAATCCTTGCATAACTTCAATGTTATCAATAATGCATTTAACGTATTCATAGTACTTACTACTTGACCGTTCTTTCATTTCAAAGATTTAATTTCTTGTCATACAACAATTGAATGAATGCATTAATTAAAGTATTAACTACAGCAAGCACCATACTTTAATATAATGAACCATTATATTGCGACCAAAGGCTTGCATCAATTTAAAATTCTCATGAATTTTAGTAGTTGACATTATTTGCAACTTGTAAGGTTCGTTATTATAAGTCGTTGTACATAGAGTTCTAATTAAATATAACTTGGTAGTAAAAAATTACGCTAGTGCTAGAATTTAAATTTTTGAACAAATTATTCATTGTTAAATTCATTCGATGACTTCAATTTTCTCATGCATTTTACATATTCAATGTGTTTACAACTTGTACGTTCCTCCATTTTCAACATATAATTTGCTTCATTAAAACATTCTAATTTTTTGAATGCATTAAACTACAGCAGGCTCCGTACTTTAATTTTTTTAAACCTTATAAATCAAATAAACAGTGGCATAAATTTTAAAGTTCTATGAACTTTAAACGTAGACATTATTTGCAACTTGTACGAGTTCACCTTATTTAAAGCGCTTTTATTGCTCTTTAAAATGTAATAATTGGGCTTATTCGAATAGACTAAGGTAGCTCTAAATTTGAATTTTTAGTACGGATTGTACATCCTAAAAACATATGCATTACTTAAAAGTTCACATGCATTCAACGTACTGTATATATATTTTAAGTATTAATATATAACCATTATATATTTATTAAACGAATAATATTGTAATATTTTTTAACCATTTAAAACCTGAATAGTATTGGACAAAACATAGGTGTGTTATAATTATATGTACCTTCAAAAAATCTGATGAAATTTGGTATAGTATATAAAATGTAAGGCATAATTTGTACAAATTATCCGTATGATGAAACTTCGAGAAATAACAGTAGATTAGTTTTAAGTTAATTTAAAAGCACTATGATTTGATAATTTTTCTAATTTGTAATTTTCAAACTTAGAGTTCTAGAATATACTATGATAAGTTTAATTTTGACTGTCAATTGTTATCTCTAAAAAAGAAAAATAAATGATGGAAGCATCATTATTACTTTTCCAAATTAGCGAATTTTATAACATTAATTTAAGACATTGTTGAAGTGATTCACATTGAAAATTTATCTTGTGTGGAGTTTAACTTTGAATCATTGACATAATTCAACTTTTGTGTAAAAATAAAGTTGATGACGTGTTTAATATTTTTATATTTTCCCGTCAACGATATTTCAGTTTTTGGCAAATCAATAAAAACGGTTTGGAATTGTAATGTTCAAAGTTCAACACTTATTTTTGTTCTTGGATGATTTTAATCCCTTCTTTTCTGTCGAATTGAAACCTCTGTCCATTTTATGTTCTTTGTTTTCGTGCCTTATAACTCTGGTTCTGCAAACGCTTGTGTCTGTTGGTCTGTGCGAGTGTTTGAGTAATTGAGTTGAGAGATGGAGCTATGGCGTACATGCATATGAGAGAATGAACAGGAAGCGGATATGATTGAAACCGGTGTTAAGAGATAGTTGCAGAGAAAGAGTTAGTATCGTCAGTAGAGTAAAATTGTGTAAGCTGATTGAAAGAATAAAGATACGTTAGTCTGCGTGCGGGTTTTGGTTGTTTTGTCTGTGTGTGTTTGAATAGGTAGGTG
Organism: Pohlia nutans; assembly: GCA_022496805.1. Taxonomy (NCBI): domain Eukaryota; kingdom Viridiplantae; phylum Streptophyta; class Bryopsida; order Bryales; family Mniaceae; genus Pohlia; species Pohlia nutans. The sequence goes on along the minus strand of CM040106.1, from coordinate 592,404 downwards.
AAGTGCTTAGGATCTGAGTGAGTAATTGAGTGAAAGTATTGTCATTGAGTTGTTTGTTTGAGCAAGTGAATTGAATAACGGTTGAGATAACTGTTTAGAAAGAGAGTGATATAAATAGAATAGCGCTTTTGTAATTGAATTGGAAGAAGAAATAAAGATACATTAGAAATTGCCTTTTATAGCTGACTTGAAGAGAAACTACATTGAACAAAAAGGTTATAGGCCCACCACGCCATTTATCTTTCGGAAAAATAAATTAAATTCCTATTTGGAGTTGTGTAACTATCAAAATACTAATGAAAGAAGCGTGAAAATACAGCAAATACGTAAAAATACAGTACATACTTACATATGCATCACATGTATTATGCGGTAGTTCTTGTGTAAGTTTGGAAGTTTGTTATTACGTTTTATTTTTTAGAAAATGTATTCCTCTGTTCATATTTCATTGGTGTATGTATTCCGATATTGATCAATGTTAGTACAAACTTCTTTCATATTTTAACGTACATTCTTTTTTCCTAAACCGTACATGGATAAGTCACTAATATCACTCATAATATTCACAATAATTTTGGGTGAGTCTGTTCTTGACAGTCAATCATGAAACTAAGATTGTAACTAAGACTGACATGTCAATATAGGTCAATAAATGAACCCCTTCACTTTTATTTTGGAATATTAAAACCAAATTCTATTAAACTTTGTAGTCACATGTCCTCCAAAATCTCATTTTTGAGTGTGCATTATACGGTTGAAAAACATACTATATAATCTTCCAATCCAACGGATTGATTTCACTAAGGTTTAACTGGCACTTGTTTGATTATTTCAATCTACCTAGTACTTTTTAAAATTGTGTTTTAGGGCTTATTTCTTGAACTAAGAATGACATTTGACATTAACCGATTGCTAGATAATTTTTAAATCTACCTCGTTAAATGTTAATATAATGTAATCTAATTCTGTTGACAATTTTGTGGACGTCGGCACTTTCATGTCGAATAATTAATAGAAGTTGAAACCGTGGATGTCCGCACTTTTAAAAGTAATTATTAAGAAATCGGCTATAAAAAGCTAGAATTAAAACTGTACCGGCTACTAAACGTTTTTATTTTTTTATATTGTTGGGCGCGTTGACTGATATGTTTTAATCCAGTTCTGTTCAAACAAGGTTTTATTTATTTTTCGCATTTTGTTAACTTCATTTTTTTTGATGTCAACAATATACTTTATAAAACATATTTATTCTTTCAACATTTTCAGGAAGAATTATTTTCTGCTAACCCTGCCTTCCACGTATTGTATGTATATGCATATACATATATATGCAGACATATGTACATACATATACTTCTATATACTCCTTCCGTCCCAAAGTTATTGTCATGTTTGAAAGTCATGTTTGAAAGTGCTTTTTTACAAAGGTGAACAAAAAAATTCCTTGTGGCTAAAATTATTTAGGTTGCAATTAACACATGGAATGTTCTTCAATCATTCAAGTGACATAATTTGGAACCTTTTTTAAATCTTGTTTCTTACAATATGATCAATGAAATTGGCTCAAAGAAATACCAAGAAAACAAGTTGGACATTCAATAACTTTGGGACGCAGGGAGTACATACATACATGCGTGTATATGTACACATGTATATACACATGTATATACACGTGTATATGCATGTGTATATGCCCTGCACGGGCAGCAAGGGATTTTTTTGCTGAAGGGCAGGGCAGAAACAACGGGATGGGGTCGGGGGCCATTAGGGTTTGGGGCTCATTTGCCTTGCTCCCAGTCGTTGCTGCTCCCCGCTCCCCTGCTGCCGCCCTCTCCTTCTTCGGACGCTGCTGCCGCCCTCTCCCGTGTTTTTTGTCTCACTCTCGCTGCTTCTCTTGCGCTCTCTCTCTTGCGCGCCCTCTTACTACTAGGGTTTGGAGTTTGCATCACCTTAAGGTTTGGACTTTACATCAGTCCTTGGCGGCTTAGCGTTTGCATCAGTGCTTCACGGCATCAATGGCTCACGGCGGCTTAGGGTTTGCATCAGTGGTTCACGGTGGTTCAGTGCATCCGAGTAGCAAGGTACTATCTTTTTTTTTGCTTGCATCAGTGCTTTTGGTTCATCAGGCTTAGGGTTCATCAGGCTTAGGGTTCATCAGGCGTTTGCATCAGTGCTTTCGGTTCTTAGATGTTTAGGATTTAGGGTTGGCTGTAGCTCAGAGTTAGGCAAACTTGAAGTCAAGGAGCTGCAATTTGACGATTTGGAACTGAAATTTGATGATTTGGAGTTGTAGTTTGACGCAGCAGTTTCGAGCCGCAAGTAGAAGGTGGAGGGGTCCAATTCTCTAAGGTAATTCTATAACCGCAGATGTCAGTTGATTTTCGTTTACAAATTCTCAAGTCATTTGGAGTTTGAATTTTTAAGGTTAGTCGAGTGCAAGCTGATTAGAATTCAAGAAGAAGCTACAATCTTTAACTGAGTTTGGGAAGGATGATTAGGGCAAATGAATGTTTACAACGATGTTCATGAACCATTAAATTCTTTACAAAATAAAATAAATCTTCTGTGATATGGGGAGATGTTGATGATATTGGAAAGGCCTCCAAATGCAAGTATGTCAAATTTGTTGGGTAAATTTTATGCCTGTAATAGTCCTCTCATGTACATTTGAGTCATGCTATTATTTATTTTTGAGGCTAGCATCTACTTGTGTTTGAAGAGTTGGTAACGAAGTAGAAAGAGGTGAATGGCAGTATTACAGTAAAGAAATTCTTGTGTTTAGTTAATGAAAACCGAAGCTTGTCACAAAGAGCTGACCACTACTCCAAGTTCGTTTTAACCCTCTGTCAAAAATTAAACGAGCAATTGAAATTAGGGTTTCTAAATTTTAATAAGGTAGTTTTATGTTGATAGTTGTGGAATTCAACATGTACAGGTACTAGGAAGCAAATCTGTCAACGTACACAACGCTTGATAATTTGCGAAGAACACCGCAGATTATTATGGGTGAGTTCCATCATGCACTATAATTTGGTGTATGACATTGTGTTTGCATTATTGTGTACCGTGGAATATATGGCAAATTTCTTTTGACATTATAAGTTTCATTGCATGAAATGTATACATTTGCGATGTGCATGAAGTTACAGAATGGCAGAATGACAGTCGCTGTTTTTTGTACTGAAATCTTAAAATTTGTAAATTAGTAGTAAAGCAGAAACAAATACAACAAACTGTAAATTCAACTCGAGAGCTATTCAACTTGACGTCAATTCAACTCGAAGTTTCCCTAAAAACATGTATAAGCATCTCCAATTTAACTCGACTTGAGCTGAATGTATACCTCAATAACCTGAACAAGATACCGGGTAAATTACACTGGATACGAGTTGAATAGATTTCGAGAACCCGTGATAGTGATATCAATAATAAATCATAGGGGAAGATCAGCAATGAGTAGAAACATGAAAGGGTCCACAGGTAGATAGATCAATTTAACTCGATTCGAGTTAAATTTTGATAGGGTCCAGAGGTAGATAGATGAATTCAACTCAATTCGAGTTGAATTTCCTGCTTTGAAAAACAAATTGCATATAAAAATAAGTCCATTCACAGTATTCAACTTGATTCAAGTTGAATTGCTTGCGCACATTCAAAGGATTCATACAATTCAACTCAAGTCGAGTTAAATGTACTGCTTAGATCAAACAATATACTAATAAATTAGAGAAAAACATAAACTTAGAAGATAATAACAGTCTATGCTAACAGACATTTAACTCGAATTGAGTTGAATACTAGTGACAATTTCTGAATTCAATTCATAAACATATTGACCATTACATAATTCAACTCGAATCGAGTTGAATTGCCTGCTATACCAGAGAATTCTAAGTCTACTTAAAGAATTCTACACGACCCAAGAATGTCTTTCACGTAGCAAGCCACTAGATTAATAAAATTCAACTCGATTTGAGTTAAGAGGTTTGATTAGTTCAAACAATATGAACTCAGAAGTTAATGGAAGATGTAGTTGAACAGACATTCAACTCGAGTCGAGTTAAATACCAGTGAATAACTCTGAAAAACATAAATGAGGTTGTTGCAAGCATATTCAACTCGGTTTGAGTTGAATTCCAGGGAATTCCTTAATAAAAAACTAAAGGAATAACAACAAATACTAAGTCTACGTGGGTTCAGACGCACAAAACCAACAAACTCGGCTTGCCGCCTTCTTCAAGCGGTTCAAAACGTCGGGCGATGATGGAGTAGCTTTCGGCGACGAGGTCACACATGGCAAGTTCTGGGAGTTTCTGGACCCAGAGAACGTGGAGTGGTGGAGCCTTACTCTGGTTCCCACCGTTGAGAAGCTCGCACTCATCAACAAGTACAAGAATACCGAGCCCCATCTACCAGTCTCTCTATACGAGGAGGTCGTGGATGTCACCCCTGGTCCGAAAGGCTACGTCTGCGTCACATGCGTGGTCAAGGATGAAGGCACTGACCACGACTACCGCTTCACGTACATGATGGAGCCGGAGAAGACCCCCTTCAATATAACTCCCCACATTGCCAGCCTCAAGAACATAGATTACAAAAACCTTGCAAAGAATGTGGAGGCTCACGCTAATACCTATCGGTATAGGACTCCAATCAGTGACCAGCACCCTGCGTATGTCCTAGCACCATGTTTGAAGAGTCTGCTCACTGCTCTTGAGCTGAACAAGCTGAAGCTCGACGTCACCCAGAAATCGATGCAGCCATTACGTTTGAGCAAGGAGATAAATAGCCAGGGCAGAAGCCAAGAATCCTTGCTCTTTGAAACCCCTGAGACTGGGACGAGTGGGAACCGGAAACGAAAACCCTCCGCATTGCAAACCACCAGTACACCGGCGACTCCTAGAAACTTGAGGGCTGTCCATACTCGAAAGTCCCTTTTAGCAGACGAAGGGGAGCCATCTCACCACAAAGATGCCAGCATGGAATCAGCTTTGACTAACATTCCTAGTGATTATGACAAGAAGAAGATTGACTACAAAACCTCTATGGAGGTGTACAAGAACTACTGGTCGCAATGCACCGACTCGTACATATGGGGGATCGATAAGTCGTTTGTGATTTCCATCGATCAGCTGCTGACTCCACCAAAAAAGCTGAATGTTCGTAGCCTGGAGCAGAGAAAGGTAGAGCAAGTAATGTACTTCCTTGTCGAGATGCCAAACAAGGATAAGAAAATTACACTGTGCGCGATCCCGAAGGACATGACGAGGAAACCGCGCAGCTGGGAGGACATTAAGGATGGACAGTTTTATATGATCAACGGCCAGCACAGCGTGGAAGCATCAAAGCTTATGAGAACAAGGCCTGATATAAGTCAGAAGATCAAGGAGAAGTTCCAGAAGTGGGAGTGTTTCATCGTGTGGAATCACAACAAGTCGATCCTGAGAAACATTTCTGCCTACTACAACAGGGTCAATCATTTCCAGAACTTCAACCCAACATGGGCTACAAACATCATAGGCGCTCGTGCGGTGTGGAAAAGCCTGAAGTGTCCAACACCTTTGAAGGAGGCTACAGAAGTTGGCAGGGCCTTACCAACTCGCAGGACAAAGAAGCAAGTGGAAGATGCAAATAAGTACAAGGTAATCATGGAGTTCAACTCGATTCGAGTTGAATGCGTTCCTTGTCAGTAGGTCATAAGCTCTATTCATGTTAAGCACGAGATAGACAAACATAACTGTTTAACTCAATTCGAGTTGTTTTACTGAACCAGACACTCGTGTATTGAATGTCACAGGAATTCTAGGACGTGGTAAAACTTCGCTTTGCACTGATCGACGTCAGGAAGACCTAAAAAGCATTGAGCGGGAAGAAGCCCAAAGAGCAGGAGTTGGCTATTCACAACGAGCTGAAGAGCATCACCGCGTCCGAAGAGGTGTACAGCCTGTGGAGCAAACTCATTTCCGCGCACTCTTAGGGGAAACTAATGGATCCTGATACGGGGAAGAGGCTCAAGGAATTGACTAGTTGGAATCCGGAGCGGGATGGAGTCATGACCTGAGAGTTCTTCAAGTTGTTGGGGAACCTCAACGAAGCGCAGCTTAAGAGGTTTTCCGAGCACTTGCTCAACAGGCCAGACCTGAAGAGGGAGGAGTCATACCCCAAAGTGACGATGAAGCAGATCAAGGGTGTGCATCCTAACTGGTACAGCTACAAGGACTGGCAGGAGAGATGCAAGAGGAAGACCATTGTGAAATGGCAGATACACAGCATGCAATCAGAGTTCGCCCTTTACAGCTCCAGTGGCGAGTTCAAGAAGGACAGCATGAAGAGTTTCAAGGAGGAATTCAGCATTACAAAAGGTGCACTCAATGTCCTGTTATCCGCCCTTAGAGATGAGTACTTCACTGCCGCAAAACTTCTCCTCGACAAGAACAAGAGCATTGAAGATATGTCTCCCTATGCTTCTGAATTCTTTATGGTGTTCCTCGCCAACAAGGGGAAGTTTCAGATCCCCAAAGGCAATGCATACTACAGGCCCTATAATTTGGACGAGGATGTCCTGGCGGAATGGAGCACAGGCGCATGGGATGAGACAACCGCCCAGAGGATTAAGGTGGCGATTATGGACTTCAGAAATCTCCCTGGTGCGCTTGAACAGGCGGGGTCGTCAAATGACTCGCCTTACTTTTACAACGTGCTCTCTGTGCTCTCAGGGATCGACAATCCCGATGTCACGGGTCTTCCCGTATGGGTATAGATGTGTGGTGACAAAGTCGCACAAGCAAAAAATTTGCCTCACCTTCACGCTTCAGAGTTTGGAGATAAATACTCACTTGAGTTTGCGGATTATATTCTGGCAAAATATGAGCGGCTAGAAGATTATCCTGCGACCAACAAACGTGCACACACTAATGTGCAGATTATCTTCATGTTCAAGAAGGGACCTAGGTTGAGGCTCAAGCACCTGCTAAGTTTTTTTGAGGCTCCATTAACCACGGTATTCACCACACCAGGTGATTACAACGAATTGGAGTATCAGATTTACAACACGGAGCTGCGAATGGAAGTCTTCCTGAAGTTATTAGACCTGTTCTACAAGGAAGGGGACGTAGTGCTAACCGTGCTTGGTGGTGATAAATTGTCGTGTGCTGCCTGGGTACTCACTGAGTCGAGTTAAATAGTCGTTGAATCATTATCTCTATTTTGGATTCAACTCGAGTCAAGTTAAACACCGTCTGCTTAAGTGACAGTTGAAGTGATTCAACTCAAATCGAGTTAAATCAATTCTATATTAGGGAAGGTCTACGGATCTCCACTGGTGTAGAGTTGAAGTGATTTGAGAAATTGTCGATCGATCAAGGGTCCTCAAGATACTTTCAACTGGATTCGAGTTGAACTGTCCAGGGAGTGAATGAGTTCTCTTGATGACTTGTGTCGTTCATTCACCACATTCTAATGTTCTTTTGTTTTCATACTCCATATGAATTTGTCGGAGAATTACATCATCGGGCCAAGCAGCGAGACGAATGCGTTTATTGAACTGTCTGAGAAGGTCCTGAACTAAGACTGGAGGGATTTTGAGCTCGGATACATCGTTGATGAGTCAAAACATCCTAAGAGAGGTGACAAAGAAGCGTCCTCATCCAGCAAGGGCAAGAGGCCACGAGAGTCTAGCCAAGTCAACCGTGGCGAAGACATCTCTAGGCCTATTAAACTAGGTTCTTCAAGTGAGGATAAAGACATCGACCTGCCAGCATCGCAGATTCTTGTCACGCCCCATACCGGTCTCGGATCATGTTGCAGCCAAATGAAGGTGAAGAGACTCACTCATCTGATTCGTTGATGCCAAATCCTTCTCCCGTTCCCAAGTCAAGAAAGAAGAAACACAAGGAAGATGGAGGTGTTGATCTTGCTGAGGCACTATTCAACCGCCTCTCAGACAAGATGATGTTGATGGAGGAGCGTCAGAGCCACCATATGATAGATATGCTCGAACGAGCGTGCAAGGCCGATGATGACAAGTGGAACACATTATTAACGGAGAAGATCCCTTCTATGGTAAGGACATTGGTTGCAGAAGTTGGACCCAAAGCGTTGCTGATGCTCGATCCAGCGCATCGTCATGGCGGACAGCTCCTACTTTCAAATCGTCGGCAAACTCCTCCGATAGTGGAGCTGCCACTCGTCAGTCTTATCCTGCACGCGTTGCCCGCGAGACTTCAAGTGCGTCACCTGCACCAGCATCTAATACCGGACAGACGGATCAAGAGGAAGAACGATCTCAGAATAACCCCAGTCCAAATACAGGTCTGGAACCGGACATCGACATTACTTGTGATGCGATGGAACTCGAAGCGTCAGATGTGCCACCAGGTTCATCTTCATGATCTTGTTTTTCATTTAACTCGACTCGAGTTGAACTTCACTTCCAGTATCACGGAGATCCCCAGCATGAGGATATAGGAGTTTTGTTAGTGCATATCTTAAGTAGGACATGAAAATATTATTAAAACAATTATGCTCTACATTTTTATAAATGCTACTCCTTTTTTTGTAAATGCTGCTCATTTTTACCGAGAGTGAAATATAATGCTGCTTTTTACATATTATTCTATTGCACTTTTGCATCGCGCAGGCTCTGCCAATGTTTTGAGTATCCCATGTGAAAATCCATCACCTGCTGCATCCTCGAGGCATGTGAGTAGTCTAGAGCGTTTGTGTACTGTAGAGCAAGTCCTTGTACCAGAGTGTACAAGTGTACAATGAGATCTCGCAACCACATTCTTCTATTCTACCTGCAATGGTTGGTCCCAAGGCCGTCTACGTTCGTCCGCACTGCCTTGAGTTCCTTTGTCAGTTATGGCTTGTCGCATATGTCTCCGTATGGAGTTCCATAGCGACTACCATAACTAAATTGATTTGCGAATACTTATTCAAGGGTCTACAGCCCCCGTTGCATATAATGGGGCAGGATTCCTGTGATGTTATCAAGTATTGTGGATCGCGGAATAAATTGTCCATTCTGAAAGTGAAGGGTACCAACAAGGACTTATTCCTCAAACCATTGAACAAACTGTTTGAACCCCAAAATTCCAACTTTAGCTCTTCAAACACCATCATCGTAGACGATAGCCGTGAGAAGCACGTCCTTAATGAACCTGAGAATGTTGTTCTGCCCATGTCGTGGTCGCAACATCATGCTGCTGATAGATTCTTGGTTGACGAGCTCCTCTCTTGGATCCAACGGCTGCATCAGTGCCGGGGTCAAGGCTTGCTGTCTTTCCGCCGAGAAGATAATAGTGGGCGTCGGATGCTCATTCAGGAGTCCGATACACAAGAATATGATGAACTCATGAGCGCCATAGAGAATTCAAAGATTCTAACGTTGGATCAGTCAATTTGTCGATGATGGATTTAGTAGTTCTATTTTGGATGCTTGCAGCGCAGTCTTAATGATAGAATCACACGTGAGTATTCTCTCATTTACCACTTTCTTGGTTTAGACCTGTATGATTCATATTCATTGCTGCCTCCATTTAACTCGAGTCGAGTAGATTTGACTTTGTTCGTAATCCTTGTTGTCTATTCATAGCTGGCTGCATTTAACTCGAGTCGAATTGACAGTAGCACAGTCATTCTATTCTTGTTGTGGTCTCCTCTGAAATCTATTTGTTTTCAGGTGTTGCGTTCTTTCTCGAATATGGACAATGATGTTGATTACCGTTGCGTTGCTTCTGCTGATTCGATTTTGGACTACGGACAATACGCAATTTTGCAGAGTGGATTGGGACATATCACGTACTCCGCAGCTACTGCGCAATCGACAATGGACTTTTTTGTCAAGCCAATCAATCATGGTGTTGTAGATAGCCCACCCAGCAGTGGTAAAAGACCACGATCTGTGAGTTCACCTTCGCCTTTGAAAGCACGAGCCATACCTCCTTCCCCGAATAATCGATCAAGTGCTGTTGGACCGCCTCAGAGGAAGCTTTATGATGATTTTGAGATGAAGGAGGATCTCATTATGATAGAGGTACGCTTGAAATTAACTACTCATTCATTTCTTGCATCTCATGCTTTTATTGTCATGAGATATTTACATATACTCATACATCTGTTACTTGGATGTAGTCTGCACTCGAGGGGTTCACTGGCGAAAATTTTAGAAACAACGTGCGATAAAAAATAGGGTCCAATATATTCAATGTAGATAAATTTTGTAAAAAATGTACATGTAAAATAGGGGATTTTTTAAAAGTGAAACATGTTTACATGTAAAATACCATCACATATAATATTCTTAGGCTTTTTACATGTAAAATAGCATCACCTTATAATATTTTTTGCAAGGTAAATAACCCCCCAAATAAATAGGTCATTATCGCAGGTGTATACAAATATACAAGGGAGTGCACCCCCTCAAGAGTCTGCAGGTGGAGCATCCAAGTTGAAAACGAATGTATCTGACTCTCGGGCTGTGAATCCGACACCCTATTCCGCATCTTCCCCTTTGAAGGTTATGCCGTTGCCACGCCCTCGGGCATCTTCAAAACCTAACCAACAATCTACGAAACGTATCGGGAAATCAATAGACCCGCCTCCACCTACCCTACCCCGTGTTCATGTGCCTCCTTGTGCACCCTTGCGTACTCGACACCCTTCATTGAATGAAGGTCTCGAGGGACTCAGTCACACGATGGAATCAGAAGGAGATCCGCTCCTATTCGAGATGCGTGAGAGGAACGGATGTTGGCGCAACAAAGGCGAGAGATCGCGCTACAGCGATGTCTAATATTTACCGGCTATTCTCGTGGTCCTCAGATGTTGAAGGCAGTAGCTGAACTTAAGTTGAAGACAGTAGCTAAACTTAAGAGTCGATCGCATTCATGATACCATTTGGCATTGTATTTGCGATTACTATACAGACGTAGGATCCTGTAGTGATGTACACAACCGTAAATTAGTTGTGTATCTTGTACCTAAATTCTATTTGACTATAGCTCCTTCGGTGTTGCAAGCTAAGGTCATCGAAGCTTTTTGTCGCGGCGCTGCACCTACAAATCTTTAAAACTCAATTAAGACAAATATTACAATGATTTTGAAAATCCCAAAAATTTCCTACCTTCCAAAAACATCTTAAAATTCTAGAAAATTAAAATTTCTCAAAAACACTTGTTATATTTGATTTAATTGATTTTTAAAGATTTGCAGGTGTAGCGCCGCGACAAAAAGCTTCGGTGACCGTAGCTTGCAACCACCCTCTTCTGATAATGTAAAGCAACAATTCCTCAACAATTGTCTATTGCTCTATGCAATTTCTATAAATAAACATATATTACGTTACATTTCAATGGCCAGTGCCTTAATTCTCTTGCAAAGTAACGTGTTCACTCCATTTGTGTTGCATATTCGAATCAATTTTATGGATATTGTGACACATCAAAACTCTCATTTTTAGAGTGTACTCTCAATTTAATGAATATGATGCTTTTGATTGTTTCTGTACGAACTGTCTTTTTGCGACATTTCACGGGATTGTACAAGTCGCAATGATGAATATTGACAACTTCCCCTGCGATCACCCAATTTGGCTGCTTTCATTTTAATATCTTCGTTGAATTTGCGGTCATGGTTGTAAAGACTGACTCCTTCGAAAAGTGAGAACTTTGTAGACCACCTGCGAAGGGTGCGAGTTTCTAATGAAGCACCCGCTTGTAATACTTCCCAAACTACAACCCCTACAAACTCCTCTCCTAAAAGTGATCTACCATCAATAGACTGCCACAGTTTTGCAAACTCCACATACGCTATAGCCACACACACTCTAGTTGAGTGGACTAGCTGTACTTCCTTCTTACACCAATCATCTCTGCAAATACCTTTGTAGCTGGGGATTGGCATATCTTCATCCGAAATGTGATACACCTCATCTGCATCTTCTACGTCAAAGTCAACTCCTTGTAAACCACGTGTATTGATCATAGCTGCATTCATATACGAACAGTATGCATAGTAGAGGATACTTCAGTGTTGAACCTATACAAAGATAGTGCCCATCTAAAAGAACTCAAGCCCTCTAGCAATTTTGCTCCTGCATTGAAAAAGAGCTAAATACAAATTGAAGATCCACACTTGGTTCAACACTCTTACCACATCACTGTAATCAGAATCACTATCCATCATTGCTAAACTTCAACAACGTGCCTGCACAACGCGGCCACGAAAACCGTTGATCATAAATTAGTGCCAACACATTTAGTGTTGTACATAATCCCCACATTAGCGTATATTAGATTTTAGGAATGCCTAGAAACACTAACTAGTAGTCAATTGCCCACAGGACACACTTATCCATTGTCCAATTAGTGACACACCGATTAGTTGACTGACAATATGACGAGCCTTTGATGCCTGGTTTTATAAACCCTTGTCATGTCTCCACCGGGAGATAGGAGAATGCATTTTATAGTGCGCCTTTTGTGTGCTATCAACATTATCTGTTTCCTTCGACAGGATTGTACGTGAGACGCTACCAATTCTGAGACCTACGTGAGACGCTACCAAAATCAATAGGAAGTGTCCGACCTGTAGTCAATTGCTCACTAGATTGTGCATATGCATTATTGTTTGCATCAGCTCCATAGACGACTGTCCACAGATTAATGCCAATAGGTTCAGGAAGTTACCACTGACAAAGGATTTCATTGAAGTGGTTCTTATAAACACCCAACGTGGTTTCCAGCGCTATGGTCCACATACTCAAAATATCCAACCAGACAACTGATAGCATTCTGGGCTACTTCCAACCACTCATGTATTGCGTTGTTTTCTTATCCTCGGCCCGACAATACATATAGATTGTGAGATTATGAAGCTACCATACCCGAACTCAGGAGACACTCAAAGTCTCCTAGGAAGGACATCGGAATTCTATGCAGTGGCGTCCGGCTCTGTTGATCATACCAATTTTTGCACTGCCAGTAGTCAACTGACCACTGGCTGCATTGCCCTCGGGATACTCTAACACTACAAATTACCATGTACTCGTACAAGTTTTGTATAGCGTATGTACTCACCACCGTAATTGTTTTAACTATATACGGTAATTAAAATATCACAAAAAATTCCAATTTCTTTCGGCAGTATAAAGATTGAGTATCAAGCATAAAGAAATGTACAACTCACAAATGGCAAATTGAGGCCGATGGTCAACAGCTTATCCGTGTCCATCTCAATGCACAATCAATGGACATTTCCATGAAGTGCACCAACTGCAACTCCGCCAAAAAACAACCTCGAGCTTCCGATGGCGACACAAACCTCAGTCTCTCCGTGCAATTATTCTAAAATCTGCAGTGGATCTGGACTAGAACAAACACTGTAAGATCCTATCCCATAATGCAAATAGAACAGAAGTAGCCATAGTACGCTCGATCGCATTGAAATCCGGACATTGCAGAAGAACGAGGAAGAGATTACGAACAAGGGCACTGCGCAGAAAGCTATTGCGCAGAAACCATTGCACAGAGACCCTAAACCTTCGTGCGCAGAGAACCACCTCTACGCAAAATGGACAGGCGCCGTGCGCCCGCAATTAGACAGCAAAGTTGCAGGATCACCTCCATGCGCCGCAATCACACAGTAAAGAATGGGATACACCCGCGAGGCGCAAATCAGAGCCTATGTCCTGTGGGCTGGATGAATGCACGCAGGCATGGCGGCTGCACTTATGAGCCTGTACTTATGAGCATGTAAACTTTAATTCGCTTTTGGGGGGCCACATTTGGCAGACCTACTGACAGATCACTGTAGCAGCTGCCATACAGATGTAATAACCTCAAACGGCAAGTTATGGTTCAAGTTTCAAAACATCTGCCTTCATATGCATACAGGCTCATAGCCACATTCTAACACATTGCAACACAACACCAAACACAAGGGTTTTTTCCCTTTTTTTGAGTCCAGGAACTCCACAATTTTTCTTTCATTCCTTTGCAAGTTTTTTTTTACATTATAGTTTACTATCGCCATATTCAAATAATTGGTAATTTTTGTCATATTGGAACTCTTTGGAATCTACAGATGGTAAAGATTCAACGAGAAAATGAGAAGCATGATGTTTAGAATTTATCTGTATGGTCAATCAACCAAAAATAGTTTTAGATACTCGTCTAATGAAAATAGAAGCATTTTTTCATTTTAAATTCACGAAAAAGTCGGGGTGGTTTAATGTTATTGGAGTTGGCGTTTTAACCCTTTAACGTCCCGATTCAACATTGTTTTCAATGATTTGTTATAAAATGGTTGATGAAAAATGAAAATGGAGTTGATATACAAAGCAAAGTGAGTTGTAAATGTCAATGTGAACCACCCTATGTACGGTCGGATTCATCATATTTATTCTTAATATTTTTAAATTATATTTTGCAAGGGTTTCACTTGAAACTCAATTAAAAATCCAAAATTATCACAATTCTTTTTAATATTGTAATGAAATTGGAATAACATTTACTACAAGATGATATGGTTTCCATTATTTAATTCTACTTATTATGATACATTGTTTGACCGTTGAAATTAGAGAATAGACGTTGTATGAAGATTTTACACCATCAAGAAATTTGAAAGTTGAGTGTTCTAAATTGAAAGGTTTTCTCAAGGATGTTCCCATTACATGCGTTTTATAATTTGTTAGCCTTCATTTTTAATCTACGTGTAAACATAACTTTTATTTACCTTAAATATAATTTTTCCTATTCCAATTGTCAAAAAATATATTTATATAGAACTTTCAATATGATTGGAAGATATTTTAACCATTCATTAATTTTATCATGCCCACTAATTGACAAAAAATCATAGCACAAATATATAATTAATATAGAAGGAACTACATAAAAACATAATGAAAACAAATGATCAAATGGAGTAAAAATCTCGTGTGACTATTGTCACTAACCCCCAAAACAATGGTTAGTGACGTCAGTCACACTTGATTTTAAATTCAATGTCATGTGTGAATAATGCAATTAACTATTTCTAGAGCTAGTGGCATTAGTCACGCGTGATGTTTAATATAAAGTAAAATGCTTAGACATATCCTTTGTAAATTGCCTAGATATAAGAATTATTTTCAAAGTCACCTTTTGTTTTAATAAAAGACTGTGAATTTTGCTTTAATGTGCTTTCATTTGTGCACCTCAGATAGTTAAAGAGCATGGAAAAGCTTGGTTGTTTAGCATTATTAAGCATGTAAGAACTTTAAATTTAAAAAAAAAACGTGTTAAGCCGTTAAGAAAGACGGCTCACCTAGCTTTCCATAAGTTTGAAGACCACCAAGCTCTTACACACCTAATAATAAGTTGAGTTTACATACATCTTTTAAATGTTAGATGTATGATAAAATGTGTCGAACCTCGTTTTCCCAAAAGTGGGCAGTTAGGGTTTCTAGGGCAGCTAGGAGTAGCCAGAGCCGCCATAAATAGGAGAAGTAGTGGCCATAATGGCCCATTTATTTATTTTGAGAGAGTGGTGCTCGCACGCGTCCTAGAGCGTTTACTAAGGGTCCGGGTTGGCAATGGATTTCTGATAGGCTTAGCGACCGGATAGGAGACCGGGTAGAGATGGATGGGTCTCTGACAGACCTGGCGGCGATTTGCCCCTTGAAATGGGCCGCCTTAAATTGGGCGACCCACTGTTCATTCCAACGTAGCTCTCCTAGCCCTCCCTGACGCAAAGTTTTTGTATTTCCGGATAGCGTTAGTGTAGAGAGTGCGCGACCCGAGCCGGACGGTAACCTGGCAGGTGAACCGGATGGTGCGCAAGGAGGCGAACTGGATGGCGGGCCAGAGGAAGGACGCGGGGCGTAAGCACGCGAACTGGAGGTGGATGAGCAGGCAGAGGAGCCGGCGCAGGAGCGGACTCAGGAGCAGGTGCAGGAAGAAGAGGAAGACGACAAAGAAGAAGGGAACTGGGCGAGGGAAAACCGGAGTAAGAGAGCCGAAGAAGGCTCCAGTGACTCCTGCCCGGCTCCCCCATCACGCGCTACGGAGGTTAGTGGCTCGGAAGAGCCAGGGGAGTAGGAATCCGGAGTCCGGAGTAACCGGACCGGTTAGGTAGGATTGTTTTTTGGGGTTAGGTAGGCTAAAACATTTTGTGCATACTGCTTTTAGGATTTAGACGCTTAAGTTTGTTTTAGGATAAGAACTGAACCGTGTGGGTGAGTTCGCTTGATTTCCGGATCTCGGGTTTGTACGATCTGCGGGCTTTCCGAATCCGGGTACTTGGGGCTCACTACTTACCAAGGAATGTTTGTCATACCTTGGGTCTTTTTGTGTACAACTATTTTCTTGTAAATGACTATAGATGCAATTCCTGGAAAGCCGTGAGCGTGTGTGCGTGTTTATAGTTGTTTGTTGGTTGATATAGTGGTCGAATAAGTCCGTTGGTAACCGGGAGGACTAACTGGGTTCTGGAATACATTCTGTTTAGTGTCCGGGATATAGGTGTTAGGTGATTTAGAGGGTGTTTGAAGAAGTGGCTTCCATATCCGGTTGCAGGGAATAATCCAAGTTAGTGGCTGAGCGGGTAGGAAGGGGTACTCCGGTCTGCATAGAACTCCTGGATGGGTAGTCCGGTAGAGGTGCCAGCATCTAGATAAACCGTGTGATAGAGGAATACGGAATCGCTAGAGTAAAACAGGCCGCTAGGAATCTAGTTGATTCCGGACACCCCGGACAGTGTCCATCCTGGTTAGCAAGTCGTTATAGTATTTTGGAGAAAGGGGGAAACTGGGTTGCGCTTGTGTGACCGGCTGTGGGTTTGGGAGAAACTCGCAGTTGAAGAGCAGTACGAAAAGTACCGGGATTGGGGAATTGTGTAAGTGGAACCGAGAGGTAGTGAAGTTCCCATCACTTAAATCAGTAGGGAGGGGTGTGTCTTTTAATCCAGTACCACTAAATGCAAATGGAGAACCCTCTAAGGGAAAACAAAGGTTAATTAAACTAGGCTAAGTTGTCAGGGCAGACCGGAGAGAGTGGATTAGATAAACTTCCTCCCCGGAAGGAAACCGGATCTAGCCGTGACCGGATCGGTCAGTAGTAGGGAGAGGATCCGGTTTAGCACGGAAAGAGGGAGTTAGCTGGTGGTATCAGAATAGGAGCCACCATCACGGACTAATTTCCAGAAGCCTCCCACTTCACAAAATCTCCGCGGAACGATAACCCGGAAATCACCTTTACGAGCGCTCTTAACACAAAAAAGTGCGTTCTAGGAGAATATCCGGTATCACGTGCTACAACAAAATGCAAATAAGAGGGATATTTTGAACTTAATGCATGAATAAAAGTTGTACATCGTGAGTTTTTGATCATATGTGTTGTATATGTAAGTATTGAACCTCTTACTAATTGCTTACCCATGCAAGTGAGTTCTTCGAAAACCTAAACCCTAAACCCTATACCCTAATCCAATTTTCATCCATAGTTTCTTATCCGTCATGTGGTTTGTGTATTGAGATTTGTTTACTAAATTTTTTTATGGGAAATTAGCTTCATGTACGTGTGATCTGATCACAAAAGAAACATTGCAACCGCTAATCGTCTAGAAATTGTACATTGTCCAGAATTCTGTATCATTTTCATCCTCAATCTTGAAATACTTGAACCACGTCACCAGGGTTTACTGCATATGGCTAACAATCGTAATGTAATTTTCATCAGACCGTATTGACGGAAAATCAATGAGAGAATGTTCTTTGGATGGACTTTTTTGAAAAAAGATGAAATGGATACATGTATCGGAATACTCCACTCACGCACCCGCAGTATTTGAGGGTTTAGGGAATTAATTGAGGAATTTCATAAAACAATCGTGAACTAGTACTTAGAATAATATTTTAGAATTCATAAACAAAGGCAAGTTATAGATTTAGGGTTTTAAGTAATGAAGGTGAACACTCATTTCCACTGGATTTGAAAATCTAATGATTGAACATGTTGTATTCATGATTTTCCAATTCATTATGACTCTTGTCTCCTAATTCATAAGGACGCTTATTTCATGTCATATTTCATGACGACTTATTTCATGATGTCTTGTAATTCACGATGACTCAGGATGTTTCATCAGTATATAAGCATACTCATTTTATTTTTTTAAAAGTGTCTTTTTGAGATTACGTAAGTATAGAATTAATCTTTATTCTATTTTTTTTAAGGGTGTGTTCTTGAGATTACGTAAGTATAGAACCAATCCTTGTTTTCTTTTTTCTATTCGATGCTGTATTTTTGAGATTGCGTAGTATAGAATCAATTCTTTTTTTTATTTTTATATTCCAGGGTGTGTTTTTGCAATTACATAAGTATAGAATCAATCTTCTTTTTTTTCTATTTGAGGGTGTGTTTTTGCAATTACGTAAGTATAAACCCAATCCTTTTTTTTTTTCTATTCCAGGGTGTGTTTTTCAGATTACATAAGTATAGAACCAATCTTTGTTTTTTTTTTTTCTATTCAATGGTGTGTTTCTGAGATTGCGTAATATAGAATCAATTTTATTTTTATTTTTCTATTCCAAGATGTGTTTTTGAAATTACATAAGTATAAAACCAATCCTTTTTTTCTCTATTCCAGGGTGTGTTTTTTAGATTACGTAAGTATAGAACCATATTATTATTTTTCTATTTAAGGGTGTGTTTTTGAGGTAATGTAAGTATAGAATCAATCGTAAATATTAGAGTCGGATGAGAAAACCCTAATAAAGTTTCCTAGATTATCAAATACTATTATAACATACTAGAATAATTTGTAGAATGCGAAATTTCCAATTGTGAGGGGGTCCACGTGTGAATTGTATAATGCACATTGAAACATGCAAATCAATTAGAGGGTGTGGGACTTGAAACATAAAAGAATTTTGGTTACATTTTTTAGGTTGAAAGTAAAGAGGTCCAGCAATGCCCTGTGTCACCATATCTCCGTTGCAATCTTTTCTATCAACAAAGGACTATTGCAACCATAAATATTGTGAATTTTATAATTGAAAGTGACTCCAAGGCTATATACAAGATTTGAGTGTTCAGTTTTGGTAATTTTCCATCTAATTTATAGAGTTCACGCCGAGAAGTTTGTTTAAAACTCCTTATGTATAGATCTTATGACTACACTTGAATAAATCAGATGACAATCTATACAATTAAAATCTTCTGAATTAGAAGAAAGTTTGAAAATATTAATCCCTAACCGCCCAACCATACACATTTTACATGATGTACGGATTTGAAGTTCATTTTCTCATCCATCATGCACTTTTTGCAGTGTGGATTTTTTATCAAAACTTTTATAGGACGTTGGCTTCATGCATGTTTGATCCGATTAGAAAAGGGATGATTTGTGACATAAATATTTCATAAAAACATAAACACAGTTAGAGTATCATTTCAACCCATCACAAAGAATTTCACAATTAAATTGTCAACATCTTATTTGTAATCATATTACAAAAGAGTGTTAAATTTTGAGTTTGAAACTGAATACACAAATATTGGTGATAGCAATTGCAAATCTAACCGTATGGATAAAATCTAAAACTTATAATGTACAACTTTTATTCATTCATCAATTTGAAAATATTCCTTTTAGTTGCATTTTATATTGCATCTTTGAAAAACTGCCAAATCTGAAAATAGTGAGAACGTTTAGGGGTTAAACATACAGGAAGCTAACTTCCCATCCCGTGTTTTTTTAAATACTACATTGAGCCTAATTCTGTAATTGATCTGCATTTGAATGCAATCTAATCTATATATACATTCGTAGACGATGTCATAACATTGTCAATTCCAATGCTGAAAATGAACAACTCTTTCAACAAAGCCAACAAAATTAAAAGAATTTGAAGCAATGGCACGATAGATACCATTTCCTAAATGAAGGGATCTAAGTATGCCTAAGTCCACATATTCTCTAAGTCCCATTATGAGTGTCAGATGAGAAAACGTGGATGAAATTTGTACATCGTCTAGAAATTGTACATTGTCCAGAATTCTGTATCACGAACATCCACAATCTTGAAATACTGGAACCACGCCACCAGGGTTTAGTGTATATGGCTAACAACAATAATGTAATTTTCATCAGACCATATTCAAGGGAAAATTGAGGTTATTAATCGAGGGATTTCATAAAACAATCATATACTACTATTTAGAATAATATTTTGGAATTTATATACAAAGGCAAGTTCTAGATTTTTAGTTTTAGGTAATGAAGGTGAACACTCATTACCACTAGATTTGAAAATCTAATGAGCGAACATGTTGGATCTATGATTTGCCTTTTCATTATGAATCTTGTCTACTAAATCATAAGGGCGGCTTATTTCATGATGTCATATTTCATGACGGCTTCTTGAATGATGTCTTGTATTTCACAATCTCTCATGATGTTTTATAACTATATGAGCACACTTATTTTAATTTTTGAGTGTCTTTTTTGAGAATATGTAAGTAGAGAATCAATCCTTTTTTATTTTTTCTATTCAAGGGTGTGTTTATGAGATTACGTAAGTATAGAATCAATCTTTACTTCATTTTATTTTATTCAAGGGTGTGTTCTTGAGATTGCGTAATTATAGAATCAGTCCTTTTTATTAACTTTTTCTATTTGAGGGTATGTTTTTGGGATTACATAAGTATAGAATCAATCCTTTTTTATTTTTTCTATTCTTGGGTGTATTTTTGGGATTACGTTAGTATAGAATCAATTTTTTATTTTTTTTATTTTTTATATTCAATGGTGAGTTTTAGAGATTACGTAAGTATAGAATCAATCCTTTTTTAATTTTTTCTATTCATCGGTGTGTTTTTGGGATTACGTAAGATTAGAATCATTCAATCCTTTTTTTGTAAATATTTTATATTCAATGGTGAGTTTTTGAGATTACATAAGTATAGAATCAATCCTTTTTTATTTTTTCTGTTCATGGGTGTGTTTTTGAGATTACGTAAGTATAGAATCAATCCCTTTTTTTATTTCTTATATTCAATGGTGAGTTGTTGTGATTACGTAAGTATAGAATCAATCCTTTTTTATATTCAATGGTGCGTTTTTGAGATTAAATAAGTATAGAATCAATCCTTTTTTATTTTTTCTGTTCATGGGTGTGTTTTTGAGATTACGTAAGTATAGAATCAATCTTTTTTAAAAAAATATTTTATATTCAGTGGTGAGTTTTTGAGATTACATAAGTCAAGCACTCAATCCTTTTTCTATTTTTTCTATTCATCGGTGTGTTTTTGGGATTAAGTAAGATTAGAATCAATCCTTTTTTTTTTAATATTTTATATTTAATGGTGAGTTTTTGAGATTACATAAGTCAAGCACTCAATCCTTTTTTATTTTTTCTATTCGTCGGTGTGTTTTTGGGATTACGTAAGATTAGAATCAATCATTTTTTTAAAAATATTTTATATTCAATGGTGAGTTTTTGAGATTACATAAGTCAAGCACTCAATCTTTTTCTTTTTTTCTTTTTTCTTTTCAAGGTTGTGTTTTTGAGATTACATAAAGAGATTACATTTTATCCCCGAAAGAGGAGAGTAGTATTGTCCTAATGTCCCCTTGTCTGGTGGGCACCGGGTGATTGACATTACGAATTGACATTTTATTCACGCCGACCTTATGGACTTGAAAAATGCTACCCTTCTCAGTATCTTTTCAATATCAAGGTCGGATGAGAAAACATGGATGAAATTTGTACATCGTCCAAAAATTATATATTGTCCAAAATTACGTATCATTTTCATCCACAAACTTTTGTCAGTTGAAGTATTGTGATGATAAACCCTAAACCCTAATAAAGATTCCAAGATTCTCAAATACTATTGCAACATACTAAATTAATTTTTTAAATGCGAAACTTCCAAATATGAGGGGGTCCACGTGTGAATGGATGATAGTATAATGATGAAGACAAAGGATTGTATATATCACAATGATAGTATCACATTCACATAAACGTATCATGATATCGCGATGATGGAAAAATTTAGTGACATTAATCATGCTATTAATCATGACATTAATGGATGACGTTAATGTGAACGTGACTAGATGACATTAATGACGATGACGACCTCGGGCAGCCCGGCCAAAATTTTGGCCCTGCCCGTCGTTCCTCCCACCCCTCGTCACTCCCAGCCCGTCCTCCCTCGCCCCTCCCAGCCCGTCACTCCCAGCCCGTCCTCCCCTGTGTCGAAGCTCCGTGCCGAGGGAGGCAGATCCGCTCCTTTCTTCCGCAACTGCGCTGCATTGGTTTTGAGCTTGCATCCGGCAGATCCGCTCCTTTTGAAGCTGCATACGGTGGAGGAGATGCAACGCATGGAAGAGACGCAACGCGTGGAGGAGGCGCAACGCGTGGTTGCAATGCAATGCGTGGGGGAGGCGATTTAGATCAAACGGAGTCTGTGCTTCTGGCTGGTGTGCGCATGCTGTGTGCATTGGCGTGTATGTGCATGCTGTGGAGCGTTCAAATTGGTGAGTGATGTCGCTGGAAGGAGCACATGACATTCAAAGTACAACTTTCAGGTATCATAAGCCACTCCAAACTTTATATTTGTTGCAAACGTTTTGATTCCCGTGTGAATTTGTTTGGTCCTTCTTTGTAGTGGTGTATAGGAGAACGCTATTTGTTGGATTAGGAGGTTTGGAGTTTAGGTCAGACTTGTTTTTATCGCCAGTAGAGATATGCTTCCTTGCTGCACACTTTTGGACGTGGTCCAGCTAGGGTTTATGCACTTTTGGACGTGGTACAACTAGAGTAGTCACGGGGTTTTTTTTTGCTCCTCTGAGATTAAGAGGTCAGTTTTTTAATCTCCAATAACAGTTTCACAGCTGCAAAGTTTTGGACATGGTACAACAAGGGTTTATGCACTTGTGGATGAGGTACGAGTAGAATTCACGCCGGGGTTTTTTTTGCTCCTCTGAGATCAAAAGGTATGTTGACTTTTCTCCAATAACGGATTCAAACGCTTCACTGAAAGAACTTTAATTCGCTTTACTGAATAAACATCAGCCATCTGGAAATTCCGTGTAGTGATCTTGCGGTGTAAGCGGATCAGCAGCCTCTGTGGTCATTGAGTTTGAATGCGCTAATCTTTTACGTATGGTAGTATTTCTTTCCAAGTTATATTTGCATTAAATACGAGAGCATGTACACGAAACCGTATAGCTCAAGTATAGCATTCAGTGGAAATGTACGTACAGGAGGGCTAAAATTCTGGTGGCTAGTGGTCAATTGACCACAGGTATGGTGATTGGATTACAGTAGGAGGCCTCTTGCTGTGAAGCCTAAGCATTCAGAATGTAGTTTGACAACCACTCGTCAAATGCAGTAGCCTGTCTCATGGATACCGCACATTTGGATTTGAATACCGCACATTTGGATTTGCAGGTCATGGGAAAAGATACAACGGACTCTGTAGCTCATGTCCCGTATGGTGGAGAATTGAAGAAATTGTTCAAGCCCTTCGCTAATGCAAACATGCGAGGAGAGACCAATGCAATTTAAAGGTAAAATGGATTAACTTTGGTAACTCAAATTTCTTGAACCTTATTTTCGCATGCCATGTGGCAATATATAATTAGTCTAATGTTTCTTGAAGTTGCTAATTCTGAATGAAGTTGCTAAATTTATTATTAGTGAATTAGTTAGCCGACTTTAATGCCGAAGGAGTTAATTATGGATTACTTCTTAAATTATCCAAATGGAATGGCCCAGGTTGTGTGACTTGGCTCTTCCTAGGGTTAGCAATAAGCTTAGTATATGTTTAGGGTGGACACATGTCGTCCACGAATTGGTATCATCATGTGCAATTTGGAAGGCTGGGGTGTTTTCTTCAAAAAGCCAATTGCATACTTAGAGTGTAGTCGCTGGCTTTGCTTGCAGCCTGCAAATCACACAAACGGAAACATCCGAAATCAGGAACAATGTGTTCAAATTCAAAAAAAAAAACGACTTAGAAGGCTCTCAACAATGCTCCCCTGAAAATCTAAAACCCGCAAATTAAAGATCACAAACAATGCACTTAAGAACATCAACCTCACCTGCTCAGTGTCGCCCTTGGCAGCAGCGTAAGTGTCAGCAGCCTTGTCACCGGCTTGCTTGGAGTAATCTTGCGCAGCATCAGAACCTTGCGCCGCCTTCACTTTCCTGGCATCCACGGCGTGTCCAGCAGCGTTTTGTGCATCAGTCATAGTCCTATCGGCATCAGCCTTTCTGCAAATTGCACATTCAATCAACATCTGCTCTCTCAAAGCTTCAAACATACACAAATCCCCGAATCACAAATCCCAGAATCACATGCCCACTCTCATTATAGTTCCTGCATCCTCATCATCAAAGCCACATAGCTGTCCTCCACATAATCTGAAAAAACTACAAGCTCAATCAACACATCTCACAATCCAAGCTGATCACGGACTCAATCGAGATCCTGGAAATAGACGGTAAGAAAGTGAATTGACATGTATACCCAATCTTACCCTTGAGCATCACCATCGTTATAAGTGGCCATTTTCTCCGAGAAACAGATCAAAGTGGGGTGAAGAAGAATAGAAACGGTTGATACGCTCCA
The DNA here is from genome assembly GCA_022496805.1 of Pohlia nutans. Lineage (NCBI taxonomy): Eukaryota > Viridiplantae > Streptophyta > Bryopsida > Bryales > Mniaceae > Pohlia > Pohlia nutans. Next base: position 567,769 of record CM040106.1, on the reverse strand, counting down.
AAAAGAGAGAAATCAATAGAAAACAGATTTGCAATAAGAAAATTTCTTCAGCACTCTGCTCCCCGCCTGAGCCTTCGTCGGCCCCTTACATCTTGATCTCCCTTCCTGTTTAGCTCCTGGCCTCTGCCTGGCTGCTCCCCCTTCTGATTGTGTTGATATGCTTAGGGTTAGCGTTGTTTGGCTCTAAGCTTAGCTAACGCTCGGGGTTCTTCCCCTTTGTTTAGTTACCCTTGTTTTAGGGTTTCATGCTGGCCTGCTGTGGTTGGGACGGTCCCCTTGGTGGAGGCCATGTGTCCTCTCCGGATGCGCTGTACTGGCACAACTGGCATTTTAAAAGCAATAAGAAATTAAAGTTAGAAAAGCTGGATATGGAAAGAGTTCATTGGGTTTGAATGGGGAGTGGGACATGAAAGTGTTAAGTTATATCAAGTCTGTGGACTGTGGGAGTGAGGACGGAGGAGCCGCGGACACATGTCGGGCTGATGCAAGCTGGCCAGCGATCAATCCCTTGAACACACCGACCTATTGAACACAAATAGTGGATAGCCTCTAAAATAGATATTACCATGCCTCAAATGTACATAAGGTAAACATGTGAGCCACAATTGCAAGCATAAAATGTACCCAACAAATTCAAAAAACTTGCTCTTGAAGGCCTCTACAATGTTATATTCTTCTCTCCGTTAAAGGAGATTTACTTGAAGTGGTAGAGAATTTAACCCTTTAAGGACCGCGCATCCATATAGTGGATGTTTGTTGGTCAAAGCCAATTTTGACCTTGAAGATGAATTTTTTTGCTTTTGCTTTCAATTGAGAAAATGAAGTTTATTGAGTCTAATTTTCACTTCACTTTTTGGATCTTATAAATCTCAAGTATTGAATATTTTGTTTATGTGCAAGCTATGTAGCTCAAGGTCTGAATTACACTGCATAGGATGTTCACTTTGTGAATTTTAAATTAAAAATTAAGAACATTTACAGAAAATATATCATGTGATTCTCCATTGTCATTTGCACATGTTTGAGAAATTTAATATTTTTTGAAGATTTTTTGTAATTAATATGAATTTCTTGAAGTATTTGACCTAAAAATTTGTAAAAAGTTCATTTTGTATCAAAAAAATTGGAAAATTTTAGGACTAATAGGAAACATACAATTCATGTATGAAGAATATTAAAAAATGTATTTCAACAAATCTTGAAAGCTAAATTGTGTATAATAATGTAGTTTGACTATTCTAAAGAGGAATGGGACGTTAAAGAGTTAATAGGCTTGCAAAGGTGGCTCAGATGAATGTCATCCAAAATGTATGAAAAAAGTGCAACCCTTGAATGTGTTTGTAATCAAGCCTATGTACGTTGGAAAATGTAGGGGTTAACACCCAACATCAGAGCAACATATGTACTGTGCCCTAAATCCATTAATGGTTAAGATGCACAACTTTTCTTTAAAATCACCAACTTCAAGAATATTTCATTTCAAATTCAATGAAATAGTTCAGTAACATCTCATTTCAAATTCCATGAATTTCTCATACCTAATTAAGTATTGGTGTTGTTACTAGTGAATCAAACTGTACGGATAGACCCTAAAATAGTTGTTTATACATGGTTTTCTTGAAATGGTAATTCCAGGGACACCATGGTAGGTGTATGTGTTAACCCCAAAACGTTGGGTCTAAATCTCAGTAACATATGGAAAAATTGGGCAAACTCTCAATAACATATGGAAAATATTTTTTAAAAATGTAACAAAAATTGGAGGGTGTTCTTTATGATGGTAGGTACCCAAATGTGCAAAAAAATTCTAGAATGGAGTCCCACCACTAAAGGCGGCATTTTCCACATATTGCAAATCCTAGTCAAAAAGCATAGAGTTAGCAAAATCACAATAACATATGGAAAAATATTTTTCATAAATACAAAAAATACTTTAGGGTGTTCCTAATGATTTTTGGCACCCAATTGTGCAAGAAAAATTTGAATTGGAGTCTCGGGACTCATAGCTGCATTTTCCACATATTGCGAATTTTACTAAAAAAGCATAGAATTAGCAGAATCCCAATATCATATGGAAAAATATTTTTCATAAATACAACAAAAATTGAAGGGTGTTCCCAATAATGTTAGGCATCCAATTGTTCCAAAAAAATTAAAAGTAGGTGTAGGTGTGAGCCTCTAAAAGTTGGGCCTATTACCATGGAATCATGTTTCATCTCTCTCACTCAATTTTGCTACTAAAAATAAAACCAGAATTCAAATTTATATATTTATTAGATGAAGTCACAAGTCTACTACTAATTATGAAAGGTTCATAAATTTTGGTGAAAATTTGAAAATACTATGGTTGTATGAAGTGACTGTAAAAAAAATCTATATCAATTACAAAATGTACTATTAACCCCTAAGCTCCAAAGAGACCATTTTTGGGTCGCTGCCCGTTTTTAACAGGCTGCCCAGAACCAAAAAATAAGTTTTTGAAAAAATAATTTTTTTTTCAAATACTTCATCAAGTCTACTTTCCAACCCAAGTTGAATTATGTCAATCCGAGTTGAATTCCGCCCGGGAGAATTTTTCAAAGTTAATCACTTCAACATTGTCTTAGTGTTACAAAATTTACTATTTGGGGAAAGTAATGATGTTCCCTCCATCATTTCTTTTGCTTTTTTGAAGTTCACAATAGATGAACCAAATTTGACCAATCACGCTAAATTTCAAACTCTAAAAGTGAAAATTAGAATTTATACATATTTTCAAAGGTCAATGCTTTTAAATTCATCAAAAAATGATCTAAAGTTATTTTTGGAAGTTTGACTATACAAATAATTTTTGGAGATGCTGCCCTACAATTTGTCTATTGAACCAAACTTCATCAAACATATAGAAGGCACATATTATAACACATCTATGTTTTGTTTAATACCCCTCGTGCTTTTAGGTGTTAAATTTTGATGTTTTTACCAAAGGTGTAAATTACAATGAAGAAACGTTTATCAATGAAAATCAACCGTGTATCAAAATTTAAACATTTGCGCTACACCTTGTTGATACCTACTGAACTTGTAACTACAATAAAACACTCAATTTTTAATGTTTCCCAAAAATTCAACATGCACTACAAATAAATAGTGTAAAGCTTCATTTTGTTAGTTAAACTCATAAGCAATGGGACTCATATTCATGGCCTAAATTTAGTTTAAATAGAACAAGGAAAAAAATTCAAATTACACTACACGCCTCTACCGTTTTTACGACTCTATTGGTAGTTGGGATCCCATGTACAATCCAAAAATTCATGAATGATTTGAATTTAACACTTGGAATTAAACAATCAACTTGTCAAGCAATTGTTTGGTCTCGACATCGTTCGTGGGTTAAGAAACTCTTTTTGTTTATTGTGAAACAAAAAGCCAATATAATAAATTACAAATCAACACACCATTTGTAAACTATGTGGTTCCGTTATAACAAGCCTAAATCCTATTTACTACGCTGCTCAAAACCGTTGGCCCTACTGATGAAGAGCAAAGTGACTCCCTAAATTAGGAGCTGCTGTTGGACTCTACCTTAAATCGTTGCAGCGCGGGAACGTTGGGAACGTAGGGGGGAACGTAGGGAGTTTAGTAGAACTTGCAGACGTTGCTCAAAAAAGTCAGAGCCCGCCCTAGCCCCCGTGACAGCAACGTTTGCTCAATCCAGCATGGACATTGCCCGAACGTTGCTCGAAAACGTTGTTGTATCCCTTGAATTCTAGTAGTGCATTACCTTTTGTATCTAATGAATTTATTCAAACAATATATACTTATAGCATTCTTTATTTCACTAATCAATGTGTACAAGTCGTTCTCTAATCACATAGTTCTGCTAAGACACTTCACAATCACTTTTTCACAATGCATTCTCTAATTACATAGTTCTGCTAAGACTCTTTGTAATCACCTTCTCAGAATGTTGTTAATGTAATTATTTCTCATCAGCTAATTACACATTTATGCTAAGACTCTTCACAATCACTCTCACACTTACGTACGTCCATGCCTCACACCTCTTTGCAATCACTCTCACACTTCTGCTAATGCGCCACCAACACACACACACACACAAGACTGATAGACTTTTTTGAGCTGAAATTGTAAGAAAAAAACCAAGAAATGAATAGAAAACAAGATTTCATTTGAGGGATGCAAAAATCCAATGACAAAATTACCTTCCCGTTTGGCTCGGACGAGGGTCAGAGTGTATCGACCTGTCCCGATGCTCTAGCTATGGAAACTTTAAGGTAGAATTGTAGATTTCTATGAGATTTGAAGGAGGGGAAGTCAGTTGTCGCTAGGGAGTGTTGGACATGCCGTTGGCAGATGGAGTCTTGTCCCCGTCAAGTTGTGAACGCTAGCATTGTCATGTTTTCTCATAGGATGCCCTCGCATGCCAAGAAAGGGCCACCTGCTACTCATGTAATTCCTGAGGCGTTCGTCGCAGCCACGTATGCGAACCTTGAGGCCGGTGGTGCTGCAGTGGATCGAAACATTGGAAATGAAGCAGACGATTTAGTGCCGCCTATCGGCCGGCAGCCGATACAGTGTTTGTAGATGCTTTCCTGCATTTCTATAGGCCAACCTATTGGCTGCTAGCCAACACGGAACTAATATGGATTCTTATTGGCCGCTCTTACCATCTCTTGCGCGTATTTTGTTTAGGACCACGCCCAAGAGATCGACCTCACAGGGCTTGCGTCTATAGTGTGCTCGCCCTTGACACATAGTCTCTTTGACGATTTTATGTACTGGACTCTTTATCGGTTGTCGACCAATACTCCTTTTAGCTACGAACCTCATTTTCTTGGCGTAGATTTTATCATATCTTTATCTTTAGCGAAGTTGGCTGGAGATTTGTAGAAAGAAATTTTCATTGTTTGAATAAAGTTTATTAGTATATTGAGCTCTCTTCCATCCTATAGTAAGTTTTTGATTTTGATTACTATTTTGGAATCATCACGTGGTTTATATATGATATTTGATTTCAGGCTCAATTTGTTTACTTCATTTCTACTTATTAGCTGCGAGCTGATATTGTATGCCATTGACATGTTGTTGGGTTCCAGGTGTATATGTCTTTACGCTTTCCAGGATTTTGGGATCAGGATTTCCTAGGATCTCTAGGATGTAAGGTGTAGGGTTTAGGATTTATAGTTACTGATGTTTCTATTCATTATTTGTTGTTTTTTCGGATTTGGATAATTACTTTTTTGTGGCCTTTACTTGTGAGATATTTATATTTTTGTCTTCTTTGTTGAGATTGCATCGTAGTCCCATCGACACTTGGTTTTTTTTGTTTGTTTTGTTTCTCTCTACATAATCTTTCTCTGCGTCTGTTGTGAAGGCGTTGGCGACTGCCGATACTACTCCATAGGTATATTAAATCTAAAATTGAATTTTCTCATATTGATGTGTGTCTGTTATTTTATGTTGATTGTAGTCTAGCATTTGCAACCTTTTAAACCATTTTTATAGTGATTATTGGAATAAAATATCCATAATTAGTCTATTTGTCCAAAATTAGTTAAATATGAGTTAGTATTAATTGTCTTTTACTTTAGTTTGGATTTAAAACTTGATGTATGAATAAAAGTTGTACACTATGAATTTTAGCCTTTTAAATAAATCTATGATTGTATCCTTAATCTACTAGTACAGTATATTTAATTTTTTAAATTATGATTTGAATTTTACTATTCTATCTCAATTTTAATTTTATATTAACTAAAATAAGTACATTTTTATTATTACTACTTTGTAACTTGAGCTAGGCTAAAACTAACATGCTTACAAAGAATTTGTATATTTTATATTTGTTTAAAAGTTATTTTCTCTTCTTTACATTTCTATCAAAATCCTTATATATTAATTACATATTTATGTTTTTTTTTCTATCAATTTATATGCAATGTAGTTTTGTAAGATGTATATATATTGATATTTATTCTATGAGTATTATATTATCTCAATATACATCTTCTTATAATATTTGCAATGAAATTGATTTATAAAAAAACTTATTAAATATGTTTTAGGCTAGGAAGAAGGAACAAACAACTCTAGGTTGTTGGACACTCTTGTTCTAGATACCCAAATCAAACATACGTCCAATTTACTTAGGCAAGAGAGAAGAAACAAAGGAGAAGGAGAAGGGAAAGGAAGAGGGAGAGAGAAGAAAGAGACAACATAGAGGAGGATTGCATTTCAAGAAGTAAAGTTGTTGGAGTTTTCAATGTAGGGTACATTAAACACAGGAACGTTCTCCTTTTGTACTTAAAATAGTCCTCGTAAAACGTGTAACATCTAGAAATAGTCGTTTGATTGGACAAGAGCGGAGGAATAAAAAATAGAGCTGGAGTAACATATAACTTTATTCCTTTGAGCAACCTCTGGGCTTGGGTTCCAACAACCTAACGCTGTTTGCCGGGAGGCCCGTCCGCCACTGCGCTATGCTGTTTGTCGAGGGCGCCATCTGCCATCGAATTAGGCCGTTTGCCATACAATCAGGCCATCCACTGTTCGATCAAGCCGTCCCCTGTTCCATCAGGCCATCCGCAATAGCAATTCAACCATTGCGTCGCGTACACTTGTCCGTGGATTGCAGCATCGGGACATCCACCCAGGGCTTTGTCCTACAATCAAACCGTTTGCGCTCATGCATCCGATTGGACGTCCATTTTGATGTCCGTTGTGCCATCCACTTGGCCTTTGGTAGGGCCATCCGCTCGTCCTTCCACTTTCATGCATTCGATTTGCGTCCGATTGAACGCCCGCTTTGGTGTTCGCAGTACTGTCTGTTCGGCCATTGGTAGAAGCATCCGCTTAAACGTCCTTGGGAAAAAATCAATGTCCAGATGGTATAAAGACCTGATTTTTCTAATTCATCGGACATGGGACACGTACGTCTACGTCCTTCGGACGTTTGCGTCCTAGCGTCTAAACAACCCTAGTTGCTTGATCAAAGTATTGATGGAGGAGTTTGAACAGGCAGCCACACTCTTGTTTAAGATATATCTATCAAGGTCGTGCCATGGCTATTTTCAAACGCCACATGTGCAATTTGCATGATGATTAGGTTGGTTGTAGCATGTGGGGATCGTGGGTTGGTTGCTAATTGATTGTTGAGCATGTATTTCATCTGCAATGCCTAAAGGAAGGTTGATATGTCCTTATATGTATTGATAATGCAGTCTACTAGGGGTGTGTTTTGGCTTTTGAAGATTCGTTTATTGATTTTCTTGGGGTTTTTATCATATAGTTGTTGCTATTTTTCTATTGCATTTTGACACATGTACGGGTGTATTATGTGGTGATTTTTATTGCTTGATTGTTTTCATTTTTGGTGAGTTCAACTAGGTTTAGTGAGCCAATTTTGTGGATTAGACTTTTGCGGTGGATGTAGGGGGATAGTGATATGTGTGTGGTATTTGAAGTCATTTAGGATCAGATGCGTGTACGAATATGGGTTGGTTATAGTGATGTAAATTATTTTGCGTAGGAGATGATATGTAGAGAGGTGGTTTTTCTATTATTTTTGTAATTTTCTAGAAAGGAAGCTCCCTTGTTGAGTAGTGCGGTTGGTGAACTGTGGTAGGAGTGGGGCGTTGGAGGTTTGCTAAACTTTGTTAGATAATTGGTGTATGATGCAGTCGAGAATTGTGCAAGCTGTTTGCAATTGCTGTTCTGTAAGGAAATCATATGTGAGGAGAGTAGTGAGTTCGTTGAGTCGAAGATTTTTTTTTCATATATTTATGTTTTTAATTTTTCAATGTTGTCTAAAGGAATGAAGTTTAGGATTCTAGGAGGCGTAGTGGTAGGTGGGATTGCAAAGCGTGCTAATAGTGTGTTTGGTGGTATGTGTAGTATTACTGGAGAATAGCTTGAATCAAAAGTGAGTTCATGGTTAGTGGATAATGTAAATAGGGTATTATTTGGTGTTTTGATATAGTATCTGTCTATTAAGCTTGTGTAGTTATATTTTTGGCCTCCTTGTCTTGTGTATGGGTTGGTAGTAGGAACGTATGTTAGTTGCAAGGATTTTGTATATGCTTTCCATTCAAGGTCTTCTAGTTCTGGTAGGGGAATGCTAGCATGTGAGCCCGAGAGCGGGAGCCCAAGAGCCCAAGAGCCTAAAAGCCTATGTTTTTTCTGTGTTTTTTTATGTTTTTTTTTTAAAATTACCTATGACCGTGGAACTGAGATTGTGAGTTCAAAGAGTATTTGGTTTTAGGATTTAGAAATTTATTCATCTAAATGTAGGATCCATGCAAAAAAAACTTGGAAAATAGGTTTAGGGTTTTTAGAGAAATTGATCGTGGATTGTGGGAAAACGATATTATACTTAACAATTTTGGAAGGCGTTAAAGAATACAACAGACAATGATGTGAAGAATCAAGCAATATAAAAATATAAGTGTAGTCGCCCTTTTAGTCTCACTACTAGTCATAAAAATACTGAAATAGATAATAAACTATACTATGAAGAATCATCACATAAGTCGTCATATGTAGAAGATGATGCCTTAAACAAAGAGCTAGAACTATAGGTGCAAGAAAGACTCCGCAGCTTCTACATCCATTAGCCGTGAAATCCTAGTGTCAGCAGCTCTCTCTGTCATCTCCACGTCATCAAGACTCTGCGGAGCAAGCGCCCTAGCGGGTGGCTCCACGTACACAGGGAGCTCAAACGGTTTCGCTAGACTTGGAAAGAAACCTCGAGTAGCACCAAAAAGGCTTCTGTCGAGGAGGGCTCGATCAATCAAAGTTCCATAAAACATAGAATTGACATTAGTACATAGAGTTGTATGATATTGATATCATCATGTAGCAAGGAAATTTGGATGCAAACAAACTTACTTACTTTGACAATTTCTTTTGATCAACGTTCGTACGATCTCCATGGTGTCTGGATCGTGAGAGCGCTTTGATGGTGAAGGCCGTGGTGTAGAGGAGGTAGCCTTTGCACGCACTAGAGGAGCGCCGAGTCCATCATAGATAGCTTTGTCCGCCTCCAAAGCCACAATATGGCAGTTGACATTCCTACATGCTTGAATAGAAGAATCTAGAACACATACACACACAAAAATTATAAGAAGATTGTCCATGTACATAATGCATGATCATAAAGAATTTGCACATGGAATCAAACAAAGGGAAAGACTACAAAATACCAGTCATGGCGTTGCAGTCAAAAAGGATGTCTCTCGGTTTAGAACAAGCTTCAATGAGAACTTGCTAGAATCCTCTGCTCTTTTCTCGGTGTCCGCGCAACGGCTTAGTTTGGTTCATTGCCTGGTTAGATTTGGTGGTGTAGTTCTGTAGCCACTCATCTGATCCGATGTCCAATCCAACCTCTTGCATAGATGAAACTGTATTGAATTGGAAGTTGGAGCCTTCTTTCCTCACCAAAAGGTAGGCTCCAAATCTGTACGTTTAAAACATCACTTGAAAATGAATACCACAAACGAATGAAGTCCAAAGGTCATTGATAAGAATTTATAGACTTTGATAAAGAGCGAAGGCAAAGGTACCGTCAACTGCGGATTGGCCGGATAACACAAATGCAAACGATTCATGCACATCGATTTTTCTGCTCCGCAAACCCGTAAGTGTCCGCGTATCTGAGAACGGCCGACTTTGCTTTTACGTCGTGAGGGTGAATGACGACCATGGCTCTATCGTCCTGAATGTGACTATCAGCAATGTCAAAAATTGCATCAAAATTGGATTGTGAGAATTCATTCCTACGTGGAACCTTGCTAAGTGGATAAGATATAGTTGGGACACGCAAATCCTCATGGTAGTCCACCAACATGAGGTCAATAGTGTCCTTTGCATTGCGGCGACCATTGAACATGTGATCACAATGCCCTTGGTGCTGCATAATATATATGTAAATAAAAAGTAGAATGCATTAGAAATATTCTGAAGAACGTGTATCAAAAATTTGAAATTTAGATGTGGTAAGAAAGCTGATGAGTAATACTTTATCGGGGAACGACATGATTTCGTAGAAAGCATGAAGAATAGTTCTATCTTCCGGCATGAGTGATCCAAACAAAAAACTCATAAAGACCTCGTCGTTCGCCAAGTTAGCGTCATTTGCAACTTCCATACGAAACCGCCTTCTTTAGCCGTAGACTTAGAGCATCCTCCTTCTAGAAGGGAACTTTTGTGAGAACTTTTCCACCAAACTAACCACGAAATCTTCCTTTCTAGGCTCGCCTTAGATGTTGTGATGAGTTGTAGCTTGTCTAGTTGCATATTTAGTTTTAGTGAGTTACGGGTGTAGTGTTTCTCGAAATGCACAACACAATTATTTAGATGTGAACTTCATTCACAAAGCAGGATAGTTGAAGACGTGGCTACTAAACACCTCTTAGAGTATCCAGTCACCGTAAATCAAATTTTCTACAGAAGTCATCTTTGCAACTTTGACTTCAACTATGAAGTCTTGTCCTTTACGCCCTTGTAGAAAGCCGTCTTTACGCCGGCACTTATTGTATCTTCTTCTGGCGTGTTCTCCTCGGGGTGTTCTCACAATACTTCTTTACTTCTACATCTCCAGCTATTGCTATGTCTTGCTATAAACAAAAATATGAGAAGACAAATAATATATTGTAATTGGATGTAAGATATTATTATCACTTACACAGGCACACCCTCACACGTGGCACGTGGCGCGTGAGCAGCCAAAGTGAAAAAAATTTAACCCCCCAAGGGAGGCGTCGGCACGGACGCCTCCCCTAGGGATGTAAATTCTATTAAATTTTTAAGTGCCGTGCCATAGACCGTAGCGTGGCGCCATGAGAAATGCAAATTTTTTACCCCCCCATAGAGGGAATCGATGCTTGGAGGGTGAATTTTTTTTTTCACTGCCCACGCGCCACGCAGGTGGTGCGTGAGCAGCCAAAAGTAAAAGTTTTCACCCCCCCCAAAGGAGACATCGGCACCGACGGCCCCCTAAGGGGGTAATTTTCCTTGAAATGTTTTAGATGACCATGTTTCCTTCTTCCATCAGCAACTCGCGGGACCTGTTTTTTGTTTGCGAAGTCAATTTTTATTAGTTTTCGGCGTGTAATATACCGTTGGAAAGGTCTTGAAAGCACTCTTCTAATGTTATTAAACACACCTCAAGGGTTGTAATTTTTTTAATTGTTTTTGCTGCTCAGGTGCCTCGTGGGTGGCGCGTGAGCAGTGAAAAGTGAAATTTTTGACCTCCCTGAAGGGAGGCGTTGACAGCAACGGCCCCCTGGGGAGGTAATTTTCTTAAAGGTGTCTAGATGAACTAATTTATTTTTCTAGCAGCGGGTTGCCGGACTGTATTTCTCATTTTAAGAACTTAAATTTTAGCAGTTTAGGGAGTGTAATATAACATTAGAGAGGTCTTAAGAGCACTTTTCTAACGGTATATTACTCGTTGTAGGGGGGGCATTGGTGTCGACGGCCCCTATGGAATTTCTAGCTGGCTAAGTTTTTTTTTTCTATTAGCGGCTTGCAAGACTGTTTTTTTAGCTTGCGTAATTAATATTTAGCAATTTTGAGAGTGTAATATATACTATTGTAAAGGTCTTGAAGGCACCTTTCCAACTGTGTATTACATGCCTTAGGGGCGCATCGGTGCTGAGGGCCCTGTCCAAAGAGGTGTTTGGGTGATAATTTTTGTTTTCCATCACCGACTCGCATAATTGTTTTTCAGTTTGCGGACTCGTTATTTATCATTTTGGGGCGTGGATTCCGCTTGTACAATTCCAAGTATTGTACAGCCATGACGATTGCAGTATGTAACCTACAATCCAAAGGTACAAATGGTCTAGTCATTTTTTGAACCTAACTCAACAAGGTCATAGAAAGAAATGGTGTGCTTTATGCTAACTTCAAAGGCTTCATGTGTGATTGTGCACACCCTAATTTCAAAGCAAATTGCATTGTTTATAGATCTAGAGACCCATCTCTGGTGATGGTTGAGTGATAAAGGTCTTGATTGTTTCATTGGTCTACAAGCATGCATAAGTATACGGAGAAGCTCATTGCAAAATTCTTCTAGACCCAACACATCAAGCTCCGCAGGTAGCACAAAATGCTAACATTATGGCGGAAGCAGATCTCATGTATCAGGAGCTTAAGATGGTAGTATTCCTCCGGAGCAGCAACTGAAGATGCAATCAGAGAACTAGAAGACTGGTTGGCATTTTGGCACTTTTGCTACCGCCAGTGGGGAGATTTCATGGAGACGGTGAGTCCCCTCTAATCCCCTAAACTAAATTCATGTTCATGCGCACGATAGGACTGTCAAATAAAAGTGTGACATAGACTCGTATTTAAGACAAGATGTATAATTATCATCTTACTTTTCCCTTTTTCTCTATTTAGAACCTTATTTTGTAAGAATTGGCGGATATTCCAACTTGCAATCTTGCGAAAAGAATTCACAACAAATGGTTGCACTCTTTGGGCAATCGCAGATCAAACGTCTTTGTTGCAACCACCGACAACTGGGCACGGGCCTTTATGCAGATGACTAACTACCATTTCTACTTGTATGGCGGGGCGTTGGGATCAGGCCCCTCGAAATAGGACTTGAAACTAAAAAGAGCCTTGCAATGACAAGATGGAAAAACGATTGTTGATACTCTTGCTGAAATGTTGGAGGTCACGATTTTTGCAACCAGGTACCGCATCTAGAGGGCGAGAAGGTTTTTGGCTAGACTAAGAGAATTTAGACATGCTAATCGGTTTCAAAGGTGAATTCCATTGTCCAGACAAGGTCAATTTCTTGCACCCCCGTTTCTAGACAAAATCTGCCACTGCTCAATTATTTACTGACAAGACTCTTACTCCTGAAGCTCTTCTGCTCTTTACATCAAGCTATTTGAAAATAGACTGTGACATGACCAAATAGTACATTTCGCGGATGAACCAAAAATCCATTAAACGATGCTATGTTGTATAAGCACATAAAAATTCCAAGTACAAGATGGTCATTGTAAGAGGAGGAAAAATAACTGCAGCTCCTACCTTCAAGGGCGTCAAACAGATGGGGGTGCAGGAGGAACTCATGTTGAAGATTTTTGGTTAAGTCCTACTCAGATTGCCTGGTGCGTAATGGGTCCAAAATGTGGCTTTGTTTTGACATGTCTAGAGACCTCTGATATTTGGCTAGTCCTCATTGGAACCGACCTCTTTTGATATGAAATCTTAGGCTACAATCTACAACTTTGCTCTCACAACGACATCTCTTTGCAGGGTCCAAAGTGTTTGAGGAGGTGTTGTGGACTCATTCTAAACCACCCCAATCTAATCAAGTCCCCACCATCTAGAGCGGCAAGAACGTGCGCCGCAACACCAAATCTCTCACAAAAGCTCACTGAAACCAATGGGAGAGTGCTTGCAACGTGAAGGCAACTATTGTCCGAGTGAACCTTCTTCCATATCCGGGACTTGGTGCAATAATTTGGTAACGGTAAAATAGTAACTACTGGTAGTTTACCAACCTGGATTTTTTCTAGCTACTCCGGTAATTTTCCAAGTAACCATAGAAAGTAGATGTAGGAATTTATTTTACCAATCTGACAGTCAGGTCATACTTAGTTGTACTTTGTATAAAAGCAATAGAGCCAACACATTCGCATAGCACATTTTTCAAACTACAAACTCCATCTTTCTCTCAATCTTCTGTCTAACTGATACTCCTGTCTACCAAATGTTCCTTTCTGGTAGTTTGTTTACTTATTGTTCTTCTGATTTGGATTATCTAGCATTCTGATTACCAAGCCGAGTTCGGTAATGTGAGTAGTATTAGAATTTTGATTCAGTATAGAACCACTGTGTACTCCTTAGTAGCATCATTTACCTTGGTACCGTATACCGAACAGTGGTGGACAAGAGGTAGCTACCATGATTGCCTTGCAATCAAGAGTTGAACCTAACGCAAATGTATACAACATCACTCTTTGCAATTTTTTGGCTTGTACGTGCCTGCATTATAACATCATTTCATCCGCGATCGGAAGGCATGGAATGCACGTCAATTGCAAGCACTTTTACTATGTCTTTCGCTTCCTCTGCAACTTGGACTACTAAGTGGATATTTTCATCTATACCCCTACTCTAAGTATGGACAAAGTTCAGCAGATTCTGGTAGCTAAAGAGTTAATTAAGATGCCATAGTTTTATTTGCAATTTTTTGTCTCGACCTGCATCTGGATGATTGCTAAATGGGGAATGATTCACATTTGGTGTTTAGAGGAGAGACTAGATGTAGTCTCATAGCCTGCAATTTTGAATTACTACAATACTAGCACTTCTAGTTTGTTGAAAAACCTTCTCTCTAAGCACTAGTGGAAAATCTGTGACTGGATCAACAGAAAACGAACAGGGAAGCGTTGGTCCATTCCGTTAGTGCGGTCGCGTTGATCTCGACGTAGTTTAACAAGGACTTGTTGATTATGTTCTGTTGATTTGGACGACCCGAGGCTCTCACCTGCTGTGAATGTGAACGCCACGTCACCTTTTTCCGATGACGTGTATTGTCCAATGGCATGCACTGCCATGTAAGTGAGAGTCTTTCTGATGTAACTTTTTTTACCTACTTCATGTAACTATGTCCAAAATCAGCATGTTCCCTTCACTGTAAATTACAAAGTAGGTAAACTGTCGATTAAAATACTTTATCACATGTGATAATAATAGCTTGCTTTATCAATTTTTTGATTGGTAAGTTCTGACTACTTGTAGCAGCCCACATGGTGGTTCTAATTATCCTGAGGCGTTTACTGCAGTGATTTTTCAATTTACCAGTGCTCCACATGTCCCGTCGGAATTGGGTGTAAATCAATATGCCCCTGTACATTCTGTAGCCGGGCTCTTAATTTTAATTACACTTCATCGCACATGCATATGCATTGATTGGCCTTTGATTTGACCTAGCCAATGAGTCAATCGTGTTGGACGCAAATTTTATTCACCAAAACGTACATAAATATATTGGTCACTTGCTATTGGTGTGTCCTATGAACTACTTTCATGGAAACCAATTTTTTTGCATTTACACGTAGTTTTTCCTCTTACATTTCCTCAGGGTAATTCTATCTCTGTGGATATTCACGAGAGCTTCTCACTGCATGTCTACCTGTATTCCCTTCCCCGTTGCACTGCTTCAATATCATTCCTTGCTCTACACAGATTCATCCAAAGTACCTGCATTAATCCAATGCACACAATAATTGAATCATCGCAAAGTATACAAATAAAGCTTGCCTTTAACTATATCACTTGTTTTGTTTAGCATAAAATTTGGTTTAATTGATGCAGCGTTACAGCTTCTCCTAGCCTTACCTTTGGAATGAGTCTACAAGTTTGAGTATCCTACCAAATGTCAAAGTTATCATTCGACATTAGAGCACATCTTGTGAACCTACCATGGCATTGCATGCACGTGATACACCTTCATACAAGATATTAATAATCGGTTCGACCGATGCAGTTTCCCTCTGTCCACATTACTCACAGAAACACTTAATCCACTTCCACTTTTTAGAGTCGTCTTGTTCCTCATTGCCTCAATCACCAACATCTGAGATTGTATAATTATGTAAAAAAGAGCTATATATAACATACAATTCAGCACTCACATAAAAAAGCAGTACGTCATTTCCCTCACCACAATTACAGTTCTCTGATTCGTGTCAATATTACAGTGTCGATTTTGTTCTCGTGAACATAACAGTCATTGAACTTATTCTGTTGTCTACGTGTAGGTGACTTACTTGACTAAAATCGTAATCATAGATCGTGCACGCCTAGGCCGTCCAGTATACGGTTTGTCATTCCCAACTGATCACCATTCTGCAAATCACACCTACACATGCAAAACAATACTTTCTACCCTTGATTGTCAATGCATAATTCACTACGTATATTGCATTACCATCAATCATCATTCATCTAAACAATGAATCCTGAACGTTAGTCCTAGTGACATCTACATTACCGCCATGGCTCATCTTACTAAGATACTAAGTTCAGAAAAGTACCCATTTTACTCCGCTTCAATAATAATTGCTCCATCGCATGTTTCATACACATGCACCATGTATTGCTGTTTTGAATCCACAAGTCAGTGCGTTCCATGCATACATCAGTTCACTACAACAATTTCATACATCGTTATCGATACATAAAAGTCTTTTTTATTCCCAAAACTTGCGATGTTCTACTAGTTGCTACATTCCGAGTTATAACATATACCAAACTCAGTTTGACAAGAGCCCAAACATATTGCTCAACGAAAATAACTCAAGCCATGCAAGATAGTTTTGCAGTCCACACTCTGGTTGTCGAACCTCGTTTTATTCAAATATGGGCAGTTAGGGTTTTTAGGGCAGTAAGGGGTAGTCCCAGCCGCCATAAAAAGGAGAAGTAGCGTCCATGATGGCTTTTTTATTAATTAGGAGAGAGTGGTGCTCTCACGTGCGCTTAAGTGTTTGCAACTGAACTAGGAATGGCGGCGGACCCGGAAGGAAACCGGATAGGAAACCGGACATCGGGGGACAGGCCCCTGACGGACCCGGCCAAGATCCGGAATTTGAATTGGGTCGCTTTAAATTGGGCAGATCACTATTCATTTCTCCCCGGTTCCTCCAGCCCTCCTCGCGCACCTTGTTTTGTGTTTCCGGATAGTGTTAGGGTTCCCAGTGTGCGTCCGGAGGGAGAGAACAGAGAGCGCTCGGAAATTGAGGAGAGTGAGGGCCAGAAAATTAGGCGGAGTTCACGGAAGGGAGGGAGTGCGCACCCGGGGAGTGAGGCGTGAGGGCTCCAAGAAGTTGGGCGCACATCACGGAAGAGAGAGAGAGCGCACTTGGAGAGAGAGGCGCGCAACTTACGGAGTAGGAGAGAGGTGCATCCGGAGGCAGCGGCTATGGCGCGCAGGGAGTTAGGGTCCAAAATCCCGGCCATTCCAGAGCAGTCGAAGAATTTTGAGGACTTGGTCACGGACTTCACGACCATAGGATGCATAGGGCTCTTTCGCAGGGTGTGGGATGTGGAGGACACAAAGATGTTGGCAGAGATTGAGGATGGAGCTATGGCGCCTGCCTTCCGGTCGAGCTACATCTGGGCAAAGTATGGGAATTGGACCTGGGAGCACTGGCAATACACGTACGGCTTCCCGGAGACGGACCAGGACCTGGAGCCGGGCAACAAGGGAGACTCGGAGTGGGTGAAGAAGCGTTTCAGCTTCCTCTCGGATCACGACGGATTCAAGGTGGGGGATTGCTTGAATCCCCGGGAGCAGCGTCTTCTCGAATTCGTGGTGCCTATCCTCAACCCGGAGAAGCCCACCACCGTCACGGTCACGCTGGCGAAGGGCATCCTCTCCGCGCTGCATTACCAGAAGAAGATCAATTGGGGCTTCTTGGTGCACCGGAATGCCAAACGGATGGCAACGAGTCTCGGAAGTAAGAAGGGTTGCGCGCTTGCCCCTTTCCTTTATCACCTGTACGAGAAGCACGGATGCATCACGGAACAGGAGAAGAAGAGGTTGGAGATTCCTCTGATTTCGGGAGACAGAAGTCCGGCCAAGAGGAAGGCAACGCATCCGGGAGAAGCAAGGAACCGGCCAAGGCATGCACCGCAACCGGTAGAGAGGGAAATGGCCCACTCAGTGGGAAGAGAGCGGCCAAAGATGCCCCAATTGGACAGGGGGAGCATCCGGGAGGAACGCCGGAAGGAAAGGGAAGATCTGACGCGGGAGCAACCGGGTGGCGCCAAGGTCATTTAGGAGGACGGAAAGAAGAAGAAGGAGGACCGCCCAGAAGAAGGACAACCGGGTGGTGCAAGGCCGCAACGGGAGGAGCGGCAGAAGAAGAGGGAGGACCCAGAGGGAGGTCGACCGGGTAGAGCAAGGCCTCGACAGGAGGTGAGGTCAAAACGGAGGGAGGACCCGGAAGGAGTCCAATCGGTAGAGGAAGGGCCGCAACCGGGGCTGAGGAGGAAGAAGAAGGAAGATCCGGCAGCAGGTCCCAAACCAGATGAGGGAGGCCCCTCCCGAGTGCGCCCCCAGGAGCAGCAAGAGCAGAAGAGGAAGTTGATCCTTAGGCCCGACGGGGAGGAAGATCCGGATATCCAGGAGGTTACTCTACTCCGGAAGAAGGGTCAGGGCCGGTAAAAGACAACTCCGGTGAACAACCGAGGAGCTCGTCCCACGGAAGAGGACGATGGAGAGGATGACAAGGACGAGGGCTCCGATGAGGAGGAATCCAGGGACGAGGGAGACCGAGGGCATGGGCCAACCGCACGAACGGAGGCAGGACTATCCGGGGAGGCACAGGAGGAGGTTCCCATCCTCGCGGTAGAAGACATCGTCCGGACGACCCGGGTAGCCCTGGATGGAGCGCGTCTACTATGCGAGCAGTGAGGGGAGAGCGGAGAGCGGAGAGCAGAATAAAAGCGAGCCATGAGCACAAATTTGGGAACATAATTTATAAATAGAATATTTTTACTAATTTAAGGAGCATTTTTAGAATATTCGAAAGAATATTCTTCTATTGATAGAATATTTGAATATTTGTCTATTTATAGAAAATAGTATTGACCTATGACCGTGGGCTAAAACGTTAGGTGTCCTCAAAGTTGTGAGTGAACACATACACTTGTTTGTAAGTTGATGCAGTAAATACAAAACTGTAACATGTGAAAAAATGTTATATAATAATAGATAGAAGAAACTTTATATTGCTAAGATAGTCAGATAAACCTGAAACATAAATGGCAGGTCATTGGACTCCATTGAATATACTATGGGATATTTCTACAGTGACTCCTACTTTTCAGCGAAAGGATGAGTCAAGATCCCACTTTCAAGGACCAGTTTGACTTCGTTGAAGCTGAACGTTGGCGCGTGGATGAATATGTCAACCCAGGGATCGAGATGGCAAACCTTCAAGAAGATGAAGTACACATACTTGCAATATGAGAATTGGCTCCTCCCACGGAACTTTGTCATTGTCTTCTTGAATGCAGGGCATCTACAACCTGGTAGGGAGCTAATTGTGATCTGGTACTGCTTCACATCTGGTGGCGTTCCCGAGTCTAGAGCAATGATGCAGCCATGGCCAGGGTGAGGAATCATCGTCACAGCATGGAGTTGAGCTTTGAGGGATTCAGAAGAGCCCAAAGCCAGCCTCTGCTGCGGATTTGGGCGGCCAGCATTTCACCTGACGACCTTCCCTTCTCTTTTTCCAAGATACCTATCCGCGTCTGCAGGTACGGGCACCGTGTCCAGATTTGCGGGAGGCTTTGCTGTGGAAAACAGCCTTCTTGGAGAGAGAGGCACTTTCTGCGGTAGTTGGAACCCAGCAGCTTCAAGGGCAAGGATCTCACTTTGCTTGAGATTTGTTCCAAGCTTCACTGGCTAGACATCAGGGTTGGTGGGCCTCTCTTGCTGCCTAGAGTACGGAACTACCCACTTCCGCCTTGAACCTTTGACACACCTCCCAATATCATCCGAGCAGAAGTAGAACTCCTCCGACACATGTAAGTTCTTCCTAGTGTTGTGCCATAGACCGGTGTACGTAGGCGCGGGGGTGGATTTAGCACCCCTCACGATTCTCTCCGAACACTTCTTCTTAGTAACAGCTCTTTGGGCCCAACAACACTTACCCGAATTCTTTGCCAACCGAGCAATGTGCCACTCCTTCACGTTAACTCTAGTCTCTTCAACACAAGTGACGTGCCGAATCTGTCCTTGACTACGTGGAGAAGGAACTGCGTCTTCGGGTTGTGGTGAAGAAGGTGCAACTTCGTGGACATTGGATTCATCTTCTTCAAAAATTACTGACATGTGAGCGGTTCGTACCTTTGTTTTCCTACTATAGCCATGAGGATGCGAGAAGTTTATTTTATCGGGTTTGTGTGACTCATCATCAATTCTAAGTGGCTAATCCAGCATACGCTTTATGGAGCCAAACACTTCCTCTCTAGTCATGTGAGGATCACGTGTACAAAACTCGTCCGCCCCAGGCATGTCGAGCATGGGGTCCTTCAGGACCTTGGGGTCATCTGTCTTTTGAGCCCTACTCTCAGCCATGCAAAGTTTGAGCTCTTGTTTGCTTGGTCCAGTTCCCTCTACATCGCCCTTCAAATACTGGTAGTAATTGACGACTTGCAGAAAAGCCCGGATGTAGTCATCCATTGTAGCAACATAAACATCACCACCGTTGTTGCCGGACGCTTGAAGCCACTTGTTGTGGACAGTCTCTGCAAGATTGCAAGATAGCATCTCCGCAAGTTCGTCCTCTGAGAACCTCTACAGAAGTCATGTGAAGAGAAGTTAGCCAAAATAGGTGGTCGGGTCCGACGTGCTACTTGTAGACTCGGGGGGTGCACTCTACATTATGTTTGAGAATCACGTGCGTTCATGACCCCTTCTAAAAACCCCTTGTATACAAGAGGTTGTATGTCTAAAATACCTTTGTATACAAATGTATTCCGTTTTAAATATATGTTTAGTGTAAGTATACGTGAATATTTTTAGCTCTAAATGTGTTTATTGTATGTATACGTAATACGGCAGTGTTCAAATTAATATCCCTTCTGTGCACTCACGTATACTCGTACATGTTTAGTACAGTGCACCCCCCGAGCTTGTAGACTGTAAGCGCATGGAGCTTGCAACGAAGGACGTATGTACTCACCCTAGTCATAAATCCTTTGCATTGGCGATAACGGAAGTACCAAAATGCTAGCCACAGCTCAAGGGTGACTCGATCACAGCCCCGACGGATACCCACGATGCTTTAAGTCCTTGATACAATCTCTCAGCCTTGGCCATTGTTTGAGCCTTCTGGTATTGGTGACACATCTGCTTGTGTTGGTCCCACAGATCTTCAACAATGTATTTCTCAGTGTATTTCACCATGGGTTGGGTCCAGTGAAATTGACAAGTCCTCTCACGGTCGTCCATAGGTTCCTCCTTGTTGCCGGATCCATAGACAACCCGGACGGCGTTCCACTTGGCATGGGCACTGTCTGCCATGAAGCCCTTGAAGTATGGCATGTCAACTCCATGTCGCTTGATCACGGCGTTGAGATTCTTCTAGAAGACCATTTGGGCTTCAATGTCCTCCGACTGCATGTTGCAGCAAGCAATACTCATGACACGGCAATAAATGGAGTCATAGACACGGCAAGCCATCGTTGTCCACTGCATGACCTGTTTCACGTGATCAAACATCAACCATGCATTCTCAAGATCACCATTGGGTTGTATCTGCTTCACTAGGACCACTCCACTGCCGGGGCCCACTTCAGACATCTTGAAGACGTATACCTTATCTAGCTTGAAACCTTGGCCAGGGAACATGTTCATTTGAACAAAAGCCCAAATGCCCAATTGCTAAGGCCTCACAGCCTTGTGATGCTGTCTATGACACCGTACCTCCTCAAGTACCTGAAGGTGACAACTTTATTTTGAATATTTGGTGAAGCCATGTCCTTGGCTCCTTGCATCAATCTAGCACCGGACCTAGTTCCTCAAAGCTCAATGTTTTGGACGGATCGTCCTCGGACCTCAACAAGAAGCCTCCGATGAGAGTCTTGCTTGCCTCCAATACCACTACACGTAGTAGATCTTTGCTCCACAAGTGGCAAGACAAGAGGGCGGTTCCTTACACACTTTGCACACCAAGGTCGAACCTGTAGGAGGACCCTGGTCCACATCAAACGCCTGCAATGTGCATCCATCAAACTCTGTCTCGTTCACTTCATAGATGCGATGTTTAAGTCTGAAGTAGTCGCACTCTTTATTCTCACATCGCAGTTGCCCTACACAGCTGGAGAATCGAAATGAGAGACCCATTTCATTAGTAATGTTCAATGTGATGGTCTTGGTCCATACATGGCCATCGTAGCGCTTATCCATTCCTTGCATAGCCTTTGCTTGCGAACGAGAGGCGGATGCTTCAGCAGGAGGGTCGGTGTGCTTCATCGTGTGGTTTTGTGTCTTGGATTTTTACATGTTCATGGCTTTGTCAAGAATGTGATCACATGATGAGTGATATTTTTTTTGGAAGATTAGTTCTAAAATATGTTCTACCTTGTAATATTTTCATAGGGTCCGGTCCGACCTATGAAAATGCGAGTGTACTAATGCGCTGTGGCGCCACTGATGCGTGCGTGCGATCAAGTGAGTAATGTGAGTGTACTAATGTGAGTAATGCGAGTGTACTAATGTGGGAGTAGCGCCAATGATGCATGCCATAGCTCTTGAGCGTGCGAGTCACTAAGCCACTGGTCACTAGTAGTAGGAGACCATAATCATTGTTCGAGTCCAACCTCTCATTGAGGATTCTGAGATGTGCTTTTGACGCATGTGCTGTGGGAAGACCATAAGCAGGGTTTGGGTCCGACTTCTCATTGAGGATGCTGAGTTGTGCGAATGACGCACTAGCTCTAGGGAGACCAGAATGAGAGGTTCGGGTCCGACATCTCTCCTAGGGGGATATATTATACCATTGGTATGGTGCTTTCAAGACCTTTCCAACGGTATATTACACGCCCAAAACTGCCAAATATTGAGTTCGCGAACAGAAAAACAGTCTTACAAGCCGGTCAGAATTTAGTGGTCGGGTCCGATACCTTCCGTAGGGGGTATAATATATCATTGGAAAGGTGCTTTCAGGACCATTCCAACGGTGTGTTACACGCCCAAAACTGCCAAATATTGAGTTCGCAAACAGAAAAATAGTCCTGCGAGGTGTAGAATGAAAAAAAGACATAGTCATCCAGGAAATTTCTAGAAAATTGAGTGGTCGGGTCCGACGCCTCCCCTAGGGGGGGTATAATATACCATTGGAAAGGTGCTTTCAAGACCTTTCCAACGGTATATTACACGCCCAAAACTGCCAAATATTGAGTTTGCAAATAGAAAAACAGTCTTGCGAGGTGTTGAAGGAAAAAAAGACATAGTCAATCATCCAAGAAATTTCTAGAAAATTGAGTGGTCGGGTCCGACACTCCATTTAGCCACTAAGTCTTGCTTGTGATTCATCAAGCTAAGGGATGCCATTATTAGGGGTTTGGATCCGACACTCTATTTAGCCATTGAGTTTTGCTCGTGATTCATCATGCTGAGGGATGCCCATTATTATAGATTCGGGGCCGACACTACATTTTTCCAATGAGTAATTTGAGTGATGCACAATGCTGAGGGATGCTGCCCATTATTAGGGGTTCGAGTCCGACCTCACATTTAGCGACTGTGTTTTGCAAGAGCTGCATGAGCTGTGCTAAGACGAAAATCAGGGGTTCGGGTCCAACCTCTCATTTAGCCACTGAGTTTGGTAGTGTTGCATGAGTTGAGGGATGCCATAATCAACGGTTCGGGTCCGACTTCTCGTTTAGCTACGGAGTATTGGTAATGTTCCATGAGCTGTGGGATGACAGAAATCAGGGTTCCGGTCCGACATTTCATTTAGCCACTGAATTGTGTAAGTGTGGCATGAGCTGAGGGATGCCCATAAACATGTGCTCGGGTCCGACACTCCTTTTAGCCACTGAGTAATAAGAGTGATGCATGAATTCAAAGATGCTCATTATCATGGGTTCGGGGCCGACACTACATTTAGGCACTGAGTAATTTGAGTGATGCATGAGCTGTGGGATGCCCATAAACATAAGCTCGGGTCCGACACTCCTTTTAGATACTGAGTAATTCGAGTAATGCATGAGCTATGGGATGCCCAAAATTAGAGACTCGGGTCTGACTCTCCATTTAGCCAATGAGTAATTTGAATGGTGCATGAGCTCAAGGATGCCCAAAATCAGGGACTCGGGTCCGACACTCCTTTTAGCCACTGAGTAGTGCTTGTGATTCACCAAACTGTGGGATGCCATACTCTAGGGCTCGCGGTCAACACTACATTTAGCCACTGAGTAATTCGAGTTTTGCATGAGCTGAGGGGTGGCCATTATCAGAGGTTTAGGTCAGATACTCCACTTAGCCACTGAGTAATTTGAGTGATGCATGAGCTGAGGGGTGCCCATTATCAGAGGTTCGGGTCCAACACTCCGTTTAGCCACTGAGTAATTTGAGTGATGCATGAATTGTGGGATGCCCATTATCAGAGGTTTGGGTCCAATACTTCGTTTGGCCACTGAGTAATTTGAGTGATGCATGAGCTGTGGCATGCCCAAAATCAGGGGCTTGAGTCCGACACTCCTTTTAGCCACTGAGTAGTGCTTGTGATTCACCAAGCTGAGGGGTGCCCATTATCAAAGGGTGATAATACGCTACGGTCACCCCCCTGCCCCGAATACCAAACTATACAAGCTGTACAAAAAATACGAGGACTGTAGTCCCTGAACGATGGCGCATTCGCGGGTTGCTTTTCTATGTGCACCTGCAGGTTTGTCTCTACCACTGACAGTATCTTGTGTATTTGTCAGTTACTTCCTAGCCGACTTGTTGCACACAATGCTTCTTAATTTTGGTTCCTTTGGGGTGTTGGTTTTGTTTTGACTCAACTGGCAGGGCTCAATCTTTGCAGCAAGAGTTTTTTCATCTGGTTTAGAGTCTATTCAGCTTTCCTTCCTGGCAGGGGTCAGTCGCTGCTCATACGGTGATGGGGAATGAAAGAGCAGAACAACAACGCGTAGGAATGAAGAGGAAGGGGCCTCATGCAAGGGCGGAGGAATACAGGGGTTTAAGGGAGGGTCTAAGAGATGGAGATTCCGAAAGACAACGTAACATCGAGAGGTGCAGAGAGAGAGAGAGAGGCTAGACTCCTTGCAATGGCTAAAGAAGGATTGGAGGGAGGACAAGTCATGTCGACGCGTGAACTTTTGGGTGTAGTGTCTGTGATTGTGGATTTTTTCATAAGTCAGATGCGAAGTTGTCGTGATGCCTCTTCTCGTGTGAGGATCATGGAGCTTTTCCTGGAGGACGACCGGATTTCTTGATTTCTTCCTCAACATTATCCTCGTGGACAAGATGCAAAGGTTCAGTTTGAATTCCTAAAGAATTATCAACAAGACTTGGAGGATGTGAAGGGCGTTCATTCAGCAGATAAGCTCGCCAGGAAGGCTGTTCTCCTGGATGCTGCTGTATCTACCTCTGTGACAAGCACTAAAGCATTGTCTAGGGTTTTGAAAATCCACCCGTCAAATTTGAGGGTAGCTGTTGGCCGGCGACGTGATAAAATTTTGGCTGGGACACGTTTTGCACTTGTGAAGCGAAAGAAAATGTCGGGTTTACTTGAAGCGGTGAAGGAGGTTGTCATTTCATGGTGGACGACGGAGATGCGAGTGAGCCCAAACAGAAAGGAGATTGTACAGAAGTGGCTAAGTCGCAATACATACGCTAAGCATTGCACGCACTACCTGCTTCAAAGTCAGGTACATGTCGATTTTTTAGCCCCTTCCTTTAGGGTTTTGGTCGATTGTCTGTAGAAATTCTACTGCTGAGTTTATGTACCGCTGTACAAACCGCATTCAGCCAAATTAACTCCGTTAGGTACCAGATCCGGTACAAAGTATACAAAGTCATACACACGAGGTTCAAAATCCTGTAAATTTTAGTGAGATTAGTACTTTGTAACTTGTACTCAAGCAGTTTAGGGTGTGTTTATACTCAGTTTGTATTTATGGTTCTTGTGGGTAGTTGGTTTGTATCTATGTAGACATAGAGGATCCACAAGTTGTACATTCCAATGTCCTTTTCTTTTTCTTATAAACATTTTTCTCTCTTACAGACGGCATTCTACAGACGATTTGTTGAGGCTCACCAAGACGTGACAATCAAGCAGACTGCCTTTGAGAGACTGAAGCTGTACTTTGTGAGAGCATGCAACGAGACGAACGACTGCTATTGTAGATACCACGTAGAAATCGACATGCTCAGAGAAGGATTGAATTGGTTAAAGGATAGCAAGAGGGGAATCCACTTTGTTGAGAAATGTCAGTGCTTGTGTGATGTGTGCCTTTTCCGTTTGGGTGAGTCAGAGTGTAAGGCACTTGTCAAGACATACCCTGGTACTACAGCGCTGTGGCAAGAGATAATTTTCCGAAAACTAGAGAATTCTGAGTGGCATTCTCTGGCATGCGTCATGGGTGATTGCTCAGAGTGCGGTATCTTAAAGCTTCCAACTTGTCCATTCGAATTATCGGCAGAGACAAATGTCACATGGAAGTGTTTCGAGAATGAAACTATTGGAGTGACCCGGGACGGAAAGCCGCGCAAGAGGATTATTGAGGTGTACAAGGAGACCACCTCGTTAGTATTTTTTGAATACTTGAAGTCAAAACTACCCCAGTTTCTGAAGCACAACTTCATTGCAAGGTGGCAGGATGTGCGCTGCAGGCTCGCCATGGAGAATCTACAGGGCGATTCGATATTGTCCCATATCGACTTTGCAGAGAACTACACTTTTGAGATTCAGAACCAAATCGAGAGTATGTATTGGTGCTCCACACAGATCAGTATTCTTGTGCACATCACCTATCAAATCAAATCAGACGGAACGATCGTGAAGGACTCGCATTTCTACATATCGGACGATGAAAAAAATGATTCCCTCTTTGTCCAGCATTGCATGATTAAGCATTGGAATTGGCTCCAATCTCAAGGTATGTGCGGTCATAGTGTAGGTCTTGTTTTTGTCATTTTACAGTGTGCATGTGAATAACTTGTGTATGTGCATGTTTAGGGTTTCTTTACTAATCAATAGAGCTTCGAGTACCCTACGCTCACTCTTCTGCGTACAATAGGTACAGCCTGTCTATTGGATGGAAGTACATCCAATTCATTTTGTTTAAAAGTTATTTACAGTGTAGGCATGAATTGAATGTTGTGTTGGTTTCTATGTAGGGATTCGCCCCAAGCACCACGTTGTATGGTCGGACGGCTGAGCAGGACAGTTCAAGGGTTCTAAGGTGTTCTATTTCGTGGCTAGATACCCTGGCCTAACAAATGGATGCACCATGAACTGGAACGTCTTCGGCACAGGTCACGGGAAGGGACAGTGGGACGGTGCTGGTGCGGTTGTGAAGCGCGCTCTACGGCAATCCCAACTCCACAACACTTGGAGGAGAATGCAGAATGCACACGACGCTGTGTGCTTCTTGAACAAAACAATGGCTAGTACTGTGGATACCAACTCCGAGAAGACGGGCATCGTGGAGGTAAAGAGGTTCTTTTGGGAAATTAAAAAGGACCCTGCTCTGAGGCAACGCAGTTATGACTGCAAAACTGTGAAAGGCTCCCAAGCTTTGAATTCGATCTATTCTTTCTCGATTGCCGACCCGACGCAGCTCTTTGTCCGTAGGCTCGCCTGCTTTTGTGCACACTGTTTAGACGGTGATACAAATCACTGTGAAAACACGTCCTACATAGACAACTGGGATTTGGTCAAACTGAAGCCGTTCAATCTCCATCACGTACGTGAGCACATGCTCCAGCATGATGGAGTTGAAGAGGGTGAAGACTGGTCTGAGGGTATAGAAGGCGAAGGCTTTGGGGACCTCATTCGGATAGGTGACAATTTTGCCGTCCCTACCATTGAAGGTAATGTTGAGGGAGTGGATTTTTATATTTTGCAGTGCACTAAGGCAAAGTACAAAGTTCAGGAGAAATTCACTTGTGCGTGGGGTCTTGAGTTTGATGTTCGCGACCTCATAGTAGAAGCCATTTACTATCAGAAGTGGAACGATGGATATGTATTTCTAAGCAATTCCCAAACGGCCCATATTGATGCTCATCTGGTGGTACATGGGAAATTTGCGATGATTCCGAAGCCAGGCAGGCGCAAAGGTGGGGAAGTCACATATGACATGAGCAAGGACACCGTAGCCACTGTTTGGGCAGGATTAGAACGGTTTAGGGAAGATGAGTATTAGGAGTATGTACAAGGGTTTACGGTTTTGGGATGGCTCCACGCCAACTCATCACATTGAATGAAATTTTTTTTATGATGCATTTGACGACCACTTTGTGTATGTGCTTACATTGTTCTGTCATTGGGGTAGATGCTGGGCAGAATTATTGATATGATTTCTACAAGCTTGAGCCCATATTAAAAAGATAATGACAAAATTTCGGAGACTGACATCTATAAATCCAATTGTTGTAGGAGCCACAGCCACTTCAGTCCTGTAAAAATGTACACTAAACTATACAAACCAGTACGTTATAAAGACGTTTGTATAGTTATGTACAAGTTCATACGGAGTGGTACCCAGTGGTATTTTCCAAAAGATATTCGAAAGTGCCATTAGCGGTACCTGGATGATGATGACGGTGATGTCAGGTCGATGGACATTGGTTACCCTCAAGATAGGATTTTGTTTCAGTGGATGGAAACCTTTATGCAACAAACAGCCTAGTGGCCAGGTGTAGGAATCCAATAATCATTGCCATATTTATCATTCAAATTTTGGCCAAGCCAGAAGAATGAAGGCGTAAGGCTAAATTTTTTAAACTTCTGCTGCTTTTCTCCGGTCTAGAGAATGATCAGGGTTTGTGGGGAATATTTAGGGACCATTTGGAATCTTCCAGGTTACTAGACCCATTATTACTGCATTATTGCCCTCGAAAGATAAGAATCTTCATAGAAATTACGGGACTCCCTTGACAGCCGATGCTTCATCGTCTCCTCCTCCTCTCTCTGCTTGATTCTCAAAGTTAGGCTCTCCTCTTTTCTCTAGTACGGCTTTCTCCTTGAGGCTAATCTTCTCCTGTGGAAATGTCCAACCCTCCATTCTTTAATGCTAGGCTTGTCCAGAAACGTATCACTTCTTACTTTCCAGTGTATAGCGAACATCGTTCTTCGACTGACCTATGTAGTGAGTTAGATTCATTGCTTCCTTCAACGGACAACTACGTCTCAGAAACTCCAAAGTCAAAGCAGGGTTGTTTAGGGATCTATCTGGGACTCTGTAACTCTATAGAGAACTCTCATAGTCGGGTGGTTAAGAGCAGTGAGATGCTTTTTGAGCGAGCAGCTTCTGGTGGGGAGGAACCGGAAACCTTTAATCATTCCCCTACTCCCACTTGTGAGTCCGTCACTCACAGGAAGTGAAGGTCTATCTCTACAATTGTTGTTAGTTAGTAAGTTTTTTTATTTTTTTTCAATACAGATTTGGAGACCCCTTTCCCGTTTGTATTAGTTGATGTGTCCCAGGAGCAAGAGAAGTTCTCAACTCCTCAACTATGTGCTCTACGAGTACGTTACGGTAGTCGTTATCCATTAGTACTGACAGGCAATTCTATTGTGCTCTGTTGCAAGCTAGGATTTTGGAATGGGTTCTTTTTATGCTGAAGGGTGCCCTTCTACAGAGGTCGCCGGACCATGTGAGGGAGGGCTGAAAACACCACGCACCATGCGTGTGAATGGGATGTCCAAAACGAATGTGGACCAGGTATTGTTTATATCTACACAGTGCATAGTCGAGGAGTTGAGATCTTGTCTTGGTCCATTCTGTGACCTTGGCGTTGCCGTGACGACTGAATTGGGGTGAGCTCTAAACCTCCATTTTAATAATTTGACATTGTAATGAGTAATACACCACCCAAATGTTGAGTTTCAACGTTTTTAAAAAAAAAAAATTTGACGCAAATGAAAGACGATTCATTTGCAAAAGAGTGTCCATAGTTTGGCTATGGATCACTGGGATGCAGTATCCCATAAGTCATTGTTTGTAGTTGGATACTTGTAGGTTTTGATATTGCACAGCGGGTACTTTCTTTAGTGTGCAATGAGGATATATGGGATTTAGTCATTGTAGTGAAAAGCTTTGTGATTGTGTACTCTTTGTGGGAAATCGAACTTCGGTGTGAACAATCCTGGGACTTTCTGAAGTGAAGTTTGTGTAGGGTGTGTAGGGAGTGGAGCTGAGTTCATACTACTATAGTATGGACATGCACTGTCTGTAGAACTATGTAGTATGAAATTTCGGTTCCCTACTGCGACGTTATATTTTGGATTCATTTCTATACTTCCCTTAAGCAATTGTACTGAGGCAATCGGGTTTGTACGCAGGGGTGATTGTAGAAGGTAAGTGGAATGTCTCTTTGTACTAGGATGCAATACTATCTTCACTACCTCGAGAGTACAAGGTGTATCGACTGGAAGGAGGGTTATATGCACCCTGACTTTACGATTACACTTAGGTAAGAAACATGAGTGTTTGTAGTAGGATTCAAATTGACCTTTAGGTGGCATGTACAAACTCTGCTTCAGGTAACTATGATGGTACTCACCGTACCATTGCAAGTATGCGGAGTAGGAAATTTCAGTGTTTGCAGTATGATGCAATACCATGTTGTGTACCTTGGCAGCACACACTGTACTATGGTACATAGAGTTGTATCTATTGTACTCTTGAATCTAATATCATGTCCTCAGGTGTAGTGTTTGTACGGTTATGTAATTTTTTTTCATAGTGTTTTCCGTAATTTGTTATACTAATTTTATATTTTTGATTCGACAGTGAATATATTTTGTACTACCTCTTTATAGTTTTTAATTTAGAGGCTGTGTTTTCATTACATCATCGATAATTTGATCTGTCTCAGAAATTACATTTTATAGTTTAGATCGTGTTCCTTCAGTGCACCATTCATGCTTGTAGTGGTGCTACCAGGTACCCAAAATCATGTCAGTGAAACATGAGTATGCACAACACTGCTGGAGCTCTTGTCCCTTGATATACTGCTCTTTTTTTTTAACATATATTCGAGTAGGGTTCAAATTGCATTGGTATTCATTTATGATTGCTCTAGATTTTTGTATTATCGGGCTTAGGTTACTTGTTGTATTTCTTTTCTCCCTACGGTTACCTTCCTTGGGAATCGATTGCTTTCTTGAAATTCAGGGATCCTGGGAGAGGACGTTGTACGGGAGAGGATGCAGTTCCATGGAAATCCTAAAGTGAATTGCGGTGGTGCCAACGTCGCTTAAGAAACCCATTTTGTTTGTAAACTATGCCCTACGTTTGGATTGAACATTACGGAGCATCTCTGGATCCACTCTGATTGTAGTTCTATTGTTTTGCACAGACTATGTGTGAAATTGTCAATGAAAATTTAGGCTCCTCTGAACATTCCACGTTGTTGATTCAGATACTTTGCATTCAAATCACGTTTTGTGCTATTCATGTGCACAAAATTTTTTGTTTCCTTGTCAATAAGGAACTACACGGAAGATCCTAAATACTATCAAATGACTCGTGAGAGCTTTTACTCGTAGGATGGTACTCATAAGTTCATATTGCAAAATTTGATCCTATGGTTTCCCCTCCACACAATTCGAATTTGGTTATCACACATAAATTGCACATAATCTTTGTTGAATGCCAAGCCGAAGTATTGATGATTGGTTTAAGTTATTATTTGGGGTGTTGGATTCACCCTTAACCCTTAACCCTGAAATAAGCAAATGTATGAAATGTACAAACCCTAAGTTAAACAACAAAAGATTGTTTAATATGTAAAAATATTCTACTATTAAGGAAAGTGTATTAAATGCATGAATATTTAACTAGATAAATGTCTATATATTACATGGATGCATGAAGTTTTACTTAAGTTTGTTAGTGACGGCAGTTCAGTTTTGGACTTTAGTTTTGGAGCCACAACCACGAGGGCACAAACAAGGATTATATCGAAGAGGATACTGAAGGAGTCCTACAGCACACGGCCCTACAGTATAGAAGCGTTGCACAAGAGATCAACTCTGTGGAGAATAGGGGGCTCATCCCATATGATGTCACGGCAATTAGTGCTACCACACTTACAACGAAATGGAAAAACGACATCAACAACATTTACATCTGCTTCTTGAAAACTACTGCCATAATCCCATGTCAACTCTTCCAGTGCTTCAATGTCGTCTTTGGCAAAGTACGCTACGTGGTAAGCTCCACTTTCCCTGTTGTTGACTCTCACTGGTACGTCAATGAGGTTGGCATCCTCACATCTGAAGAACAAACAATTGCAGATTAGAACTAATCAAAAAATATCCAATTTGAAAGAGTTATACACCAAGCATTACAATCGTATTCAGAAGTAGAATGTAGAATTAAAAGAAATTACCTGTGGTTTAGAAACCTTGCTACATTTGAGAAATAGATGCCATCAATGCACAATGCCTCTTCACCGCCAATCAGCATCAAGTGCAAGAGTGAACGCCTCAAATGTCTCGAGCTTCGCAGTACCCCTTCGTTGCATGAGCTATCTCCCCTACATACTCGAACACAAAGTTGCCCTTTGAAATCAGGGTTGTTGCTCGTAGGCCCCACCCCTTAAGTCCAGTCCAGAATACCTGAAGGGGATATCGCAGTCCCCTTTCCACCACCCGATTACCACAAAACCGGCTGCAATCGCAATTCTTACTGCATTCGTAAAGGAAAACCCTGTTTGTGTGTCTTGGGCATGCTGAACCAAGCTCTGGAGAACATTGTTTGCCGCAATATACAATCTCTTTCATCAATTCCTGCACGGTTTAGGCAACTTCTGTAAATCAAATACTTCCACTGAACATCACATGATGTAACCATGCTTCTATGCAAACAAAACAAATACGCCAAACACGGGGATAGAGTAAGATGGCAACACTCACCGGTTGCTCTAAAAGAGAATTACGTAGACGACCTCGTGTAGTGTAGGCCGGCTCGTTGAGACAATGTACACCGCACCTGCACGTACTCCGAAGACAAGTATGCTTGCATCCAAGGCAACATATTGACTCTCCCAATTCCATCTTATTTAGCTGAACAGATGCAAGTTCAGATACCCTAGACTGAGAAATGTAAGTGAACTCTTGTAGAGTATGGAATTTCGTTTCTGGCAGCCACATTGGGACTGAAACGCGTTCCAAACCCCCTGACAAGTCCTTTGCATCATACCAAAAATGTTCCTATGGACAGAAAACTATGTAAGCTCCTCATATAGAATCAATAATTATTCTAGGTGTGACTATAAACCACAAAATAAACATTGGTTTAGTTGCAATGGCCCCCTCGACCAACCAAGGAACCGTTGAAACCCTCAAGTAGCAGCTGGCATGAGCGAAGGGGGGCAGTTGGTGCTGTGTTGCTCACTTGGCGGCACACCCTAATCCTAAAACCGTCGTCTTCTTCTCGAGTTTCCTGGGGAACACTGCCCTCCACCACTGCACCCCTACGCGGCTGAATTCTCCGCTCTAAGGCTAGAGCTGGTTTCTTCCTTTTCTTTCCACCCTTTTCTGTAGATGCCCCCCCTCCAATCTCCTTCACGTGTTTGTTTTCTTCACCTTCCTCCTCGCTAGATGTCCCCCGACCACTGGCCTCTTTGGATGTGTTTTCTTCGTTGTCCTTCTCTTCGGATGCCCCCCCTGCACTGCCTTCTACCACAGGTGCGACTTCTGGTTCAATCCTCGTAACTTCAGTATCCGCTCCAACATCACTGAATTCTTCCTCTTTGTCCTTCTTTGAACCTTCTCCACTCGGTTGCTCTTGACCTGACAACGTAGTACTATAAGACACAACTTCGTGCAAACTGTACAACTGAGTACATGAAACTGAGCACATGTTTGCAACAATATATAAACCATACAAATAGAGCAACACACAAACATATTCAAACTAAAAACTATACAAACCACAAACGTCATTATACAAACAATACACCCTAAGGTACAAACAATTGATTGTGTACTACCAAAACCAAGATTGGCTCAAATAGCAAGTACATACAATACACCTTCACGTCAAACCTGCTACCAAGATGAAAACCAGCTCAGATATCATGTACACTAGACAGTGGAAGGTACAATGTGTAAAACAGATGCATCCAAGTCTCAAGTGCCAACGCACGAAAACAGATGCTTAAACGCACAATACAATAGCTTGCACACGGATATGATTATAGTTACACCCACTATGAACCAAAATACGAATATGTACCAAACAGTTGATATCTGTACATCAGTGTGCACATCATGTATACAACAAGAATGAAGTTGGACAAGCGTACCTCCAATGTGGGCCATTAGACCAGATGCTCTGACAGTGACACTCCTAGCTGCTAAGCGTTCAGATATGGCCATGGCAGAGTCCACCATGAACGCGGCCCAATCCTTGGCCCCCCAGCCAGTGCGTCCCCAATCACGAACACCTCTCCAGCCAAAACTCATCATCCACTGAATAGGTTGTGCGTGGTTGCAGCCAATAGCACAACAATTACTGCCTTTGCTGAATACAACCAACGCACACCAAGGATGATAAACATGCCGACAGCTGGAAACAATGATATCTGAGTGAGGGAAAGAGAATCCACAAACAGAACACTCCCCTGTATCAATAGACCCTACATGACCACAATTACTATTCAAAGTGTAAACCATTGGTAGCGGCCTCATGTATAGACCAGCAGCTCCACGCGACAGGTGGGCATACTCGGCTCTCAACGCGTTGACCTGCATCCGCTTCATAGCACCCAACCGGCCCTCATTGGTCAATGTTTCCTCCAGGGCAGCAATCTTCGTCTCTATGGCCTTGATTCTCTTCCGCTTCTTCTTTCGGAGATTCTTGTAGACCTTCACTTTTTGGGTCAGGTATGCAACCTTCTCATCATCCACCACTTCTTTCGCCTTGGCTACCTGAAGGTTGTTCTCGTACTTCTTCAGCTCCTTCTCCATGAGAGCCAAGACACCTTGATTCTCTTGCAAGTTCGTGGCGTATTTGTCCCTTGTACGAGTAGCCTTCTCCACAGCCGCTACTCTTGCCTCCAGCTCCTCGTTCTCTATCGCCATGATGCGGCCAAGGTAGTCAACCCTAGAATCCCGATGCCCTCCATCAGAAACTCTTTCCCCCATCAAGCTCCCTCTCCCCTCGCAAACCTCAGGCTGCAGCTCTCGGGGATCAACGTGGATTTTCCGCCAAGCACATGGATCCGTGGCCCCTTCATCCTTCACCTTCTGAAGTCTCAGAACATTCCTCGCATGCTCCAGTTGCTGACTCAAATTTGTTGCTGCCCCATAGACAGCCCAGTTGACCAACTCGCCCTCTTCCTCTAGCACGATGCCCCTGGCCATCTTATGAGGGAGCAAATGTGGGAGTGCATCCCGCTGATACAACGCCACACAGAGTTCTTGAATCCTCTTACGGATCCTCCTTGGCTTCACAGACTTCTACGGATACCCATTTTGCCCATCCTTTCCAATAGGCTCCCCAAACAGATTGACACACTTGGAGTCATCAAATGCTTCACCCTTCCACTTCGTCAATTTGCATGGGTTCGCCCTGTCGTCCACGAATCCGTACTTCTGAGTGAAGTCCGTCTCAACCATCAACGGAGGGGGGTTCGCTAACTTCTCTAGCTCTTCTTCAACGCAAAATAATTCCACCTCGGCATCTCCTTCTTCTCTTTCTCCCGCCCTCACTGCTTCTTCTTTTCCCACTTCCTCCTCGCCGTCCTCTTCCTCGTCCTCAACTTCCTCATCCTGATCTCTGGAACTCTTGCTCTCTTCTTCAGGTACCGGGGCTACCTCCGAAGAAAATTTATTAAAAGTGTGCACGAAAAACAATTGAGATCTTCCTACACACCTTAAACCCAATAGAAAAACCCACCCTAAAATAAGCACTCAGATTGAAGAGTATACCTGTGCGAAGCTTTGATTGGAGGTATGCCAAAGCGTCCTCCTCCGATAAGCTGCACTCCCTAAACCTGCTGGAAAACACCAAACACTAGATGTTACCATTACGCCCTGCTACTAGGGTTTAGGGAGTACTAGGAAAATCTAAAACAAGAAAAAAAATGAAGGAAATGTGAAAAAACTTAGAAGAAAGCAAATTAAAGAAATGTGAAAAAACGTACCTTTGATTCAAATCGCTCTTCCGCTCCTTCTTTCAGTCGCTCTCCCCTCCCAATCGCACTTCACTCCCAATCGCTCTTCACTCCCGATGGCCCTTCCTCCCAATTGCTCTTCACTCCCAATCGCTCTTCACTCCCAATCGCGCGCGGAGAGAACCTCAAACCTTCTCGAAGTGCTCACAAACCCTCTTCATCGTGACCTCACTTCAGTCGCTGCCATCCTAAACTGCTCTGCCTCTATACTCGGATTGGAGTGCTTCAATCTACTCCTTGGCGCTCAACTCCGCTCCACACTCCTTGCAAAATACCTCAGCCCCACTCGCAATACACCTCAGCCACAACAGCGTGCGCGCCAGATTCAAAATCTGGACTTGGGGAAGACGACCAACGGGAATAGCCCGCGTTGCTCCTTCCTCACCGGCCGCCACCGGTGGTTCCTTTGCAACCGGTAGTCACCAGTCGCAGCCCTCCCTCGAACTGGTGACTGCAGGCTACCCCGTCGCAGTCCATCCCCGAACGGACCTTCGTTACCGGTGACTGCAGGTTGTACTTACGATTGTGTAAATCTGACAAAAAACGTCAATGATAATTACTGACTCTGACGTGCTAGTACATGTTACTTAAACCCTAAACCCTAAACCCTAAAACCCTAAATATTTTGATAAACCCTAACTATGATTATAATTAAGCCCTTTTTATACCTAAACACCGTATTACACCCTAAATATGTTAATAAACCCTAAGTATGATTATACTTAAGTCCTTTTTATACCTAAACACTGTATTACACCCTAAATATGTTAATAAATCCTAAGTATGATTATACTTAAGTCCTTTTTATACCTAAACACCGTATTATAGTGATGCACATATATATTTTGTTTAATACTAAAATGATGTAAGAAGAAAATGTTTTACAAGGTACAAAGAAGACATTTAAAAATTCTATAACTTTGTAGAATTAAGTAAAAAAATCTTTATTTTAGGAAAGATGTATTTAGAGCATGTATCCACAAGTCCATAATTGTAGAATAAAACTCAAATTGTGCCATTGTATTATTATCTGGTAAATAAAATTGGGCATCACATATATGTTTATACATATGACATTAAATATGATTTGTAAAAGCATGATTGAATTATAATTGGAAGTTATTGTGTCCTATTTAGATATGAACCCTAAATTCTCTAATACGTATATTCTATAATTATTTGTTAGAATCTTACGGAGTTATCATAAAATATAAGTTTTATTGTGGTGTGCATCAAATTCTTCTCTAAAGTGGACTATCTTGCATAAAGTGTTCTATCACACTAAATGAAATTGGATCAAATTTAACACTTTAAAAGAGTCTAATGATAGTTATAGTATATAACGAAGTTCTTTTTATATCCTAGACTGTATTATATCTATCAATCAAACTAATCGGTGTTTAATTCTTAAATGCCTAGCCTTATTACCGTGGTAGAAAATTTTTAGACTGTATGCCATCTTTCAACATTATTATTGAATAAAAAACTAATTTCATATTTTTCCTACATGAAACCAAATGTCAACTATAATATATAGTTATTTCAAAAATAATTATAGAAAATTTAAATTATCATGATTTTTTGAAGTGATAAAAGCAAAGAAAATTCACATCATTTATAAACTATATTTCAAAATTACAAACAACTTTCCAAATGTGTAAATTACAAAGAAAATCATCAGTTTGTGTACCGTGCTCAAAAAATATTTCTAAATTTAAGCTCATCTTCAAAAAGTATCCTCTTGATGGCCAGAATTGCATTTCAGCCGCAGAAAAAAAATGCTCAACCAGAATTGGTCATTCAGTCATTTAAGGGTTAACCGCTATGCATATTAACATAGGTAATATTTAAAATAAATAAATACTTACGAATAGATGTATTTTGAGCGTATATGCACAAGTCCACGCCAATAATCTGAATTTCAAATTGATTTTTATATTATTTTCCAAAATATTCCATTTAAATTGCATGTGTTGAAGCATCTCTTTTACAATATTATGCCATCCCTTGAAGGTAAATTCCAAATATTCAAGCTGTTTTTAGATTTTACATAGGGTCCCAACTACAAGAAGAGTCATAAAAACGGTTCACAGTGTACTGTATTTTGATTTTTTTCCTTGTTCGATTTAAACTAAATTTAGGCCATTTAAATTGCATTTTAGCCTAACCCCTCAGTGACGGATCAACCATTTTATGTTCTCTGCCCTTTTTTTATGGGTTGCCCAAAATAGAAAAAACATTTTAATAGAAAATTAAAAATATTTATAAACTGGTAATCAAATCTACTTTCGAACCAAACTTGAATTATGTTAATTTGAGTTAAACTCCACCTGGGAGAAATTTTCAAAGAAAAACACTTCTACATTGTCTAGTGTTAGAAAGCTTACTATTTGGGGAAAGTAATGATGTTCTCTCCGTTGAAAAATTTGCAATTTTTGATTTTAGAATAGAATGTCTAGTTTTAAAAAATCATACAAAATTTCAAATTCTAAAAATAAATTTCGTGATTCTTATAAATATTTGAAGTTAAATGCTTTTGAATTCATTATGAGATGATAAACAACTATTTTTTGATATTTGACCATATGGAAAATTACTAAACATCAAGCTCCTCATTTTCTCTTTTGGGCCAAACTTCATCAAAGTTGAAGAAGTAATTTTTTATTACACATTTATGTTTTGCCCTTATCCCCTCCGTCATTTATTGGTTCAGTAACAAAATGAAGTTTGCCAAGTCTATTATCTACTCCACTTTGAATTTGCGGAACATTTTGAAAATTGAGTGTTTTATTATAGTTACAAGTTTGGTCCCTAAACCAAAGTGTGGAAAAATTTCTATATTTAGACACAAACGATTTTCGTCAACTACACTTTTCTTCATTGTGATTTACACCTTAGGTAAAAAAATTGGAATTTTCTAATACATTTTGTAATTGATATAGATTTTCTTCACAATCACAGCACAAAAGCATAGTAATTTCAAATCTTCACCAAAATTTATGAAAAATTAGTGATTTGTAATAGACATGTAACATGTGACAGGGTGGTTTCCTGTAAAGAAGGACAACGATGTCCTGCAAATAGACAGCGAGTCATCTGTTGGGCTTGAATTATTCCGCACTCCCTCTAAGTGGCTGTGTTGGTCTCCTATATACATGCTCACTTTCCTAAAGAAAGATGAAGACTACGTGGCTCACTGTACAGTAGGGGGACAAAAAGTTTGACGTTTTTGGTTTCGCGGTGGGAAAAAATTCAAGTCTGCCCACTTTGAAAGCCTCTAGAGAGATCAAAAATTGGTATTTTACCTTGAAATGTTTATCATGAACTTGAAATCAAGTTGTTAGTATTCCAACCAAATTTCAAAGCCAAATAATTCACCAAAAAAAAGTTATTCAAAATCTACCAACATTGGTAGTTATTCACTGCTGCCAACTTTGACAGCCTCCCAAAGATTGAATTTTCTTTTTTTTGCCATGAAATTCTCGGAAACAAAACCTCTTTATGTTAACAACATATGATAAAAATTTCAAGACCAAAAGATTAATGCAAAAAAATATATTAACAATCTACCAACATGTGTAGTTGTGGGATACAATGGGGAAACCATTTCATTCCTACCAACTTTGAATACTGCCAACTTTGAAAGCCTCCCGAGAGCTCAAAAATTGGTATTTTACCACGAAAGTTTTACTAAAGAAATATCTTTAAGTGAATTATATGTACGCCAAATTTCAAGGCCAAAAGATTCACCCAAAAAAAGTTATTCATAATCTACCAACATAGTAGTCAAAGTTGCTAGCAATGAAATGGTTTCTCCCTTTGTTTCGCACAACTACACATGTTGATAGATTGGGAATATCTTTTTTTTCACTAATCTTTTAGACTTGAGATTTTTACCATATATTACTAACACAAATTGGTTTCTATCAAAAAAAAATCAAAGTAAGGAATTTTTTTTTCAATTCTCGGGAGGCTATCAAAGTAGGTAGGAGTGAAACTTTTTCCACAGCTACCTATATTGGTAGATTTTGAATAACTTTTTTTTGATGAATTATTTGGCTTTGAAATTTTGTAGGCATACTAACAACTTGATTTCAAGTTTATGTTAAACATTTCAAGGTAAAATACCAATTTTTGATCTCTCTAGAGGCTTTCAAAGTGGGAAAACTTTAATTTTTTCCCACCGCGAAACCAAAAGCGTCAAACTTTTTGTCCCCCTACTGTACAGTAAAGATATTTCTTGTCCTCAAACGTCAAACTTTTTGTCTCCCTACTTCACTTATAGATATTTCTTTGGTAAAACTTTTGTGGTAAAATACCAATTTTTGAGCTCTCGGGAGGCTTTCAAAGTTGGCAGTATTCAAAGTTGGTAGGAATGAAATGGTTTCCCCATTGTATCCCACAACTACACATGTTGGTAGATTGTTAATATCTTTTTTTGCATTAATCTTTTGGCCTTGAAATTTTTATCATATGTTGTTAACATAAAGAGGTTTTGTTTCCGAGAATTTCATGGCAAAAAAAAGAAAATTCAATCTTTGGGAGGCTATCAAAGTTGGCAGCAGTGAATAACTACCAATGTTGGTAGATTTTGAATAACTTTTTTTTGGTGAATTATTTGGCTTTGAAATTTGGTAGGCATACTAACAACTTGATTTCAAGTACATGGTAAACATTTCAAGGTAAAATACCAATTTTTGATTTCTCTAGAGGCTTTCAAAGTGGGCAGACTTGAATTTTTTCCCACTGCGAAACCAAAAACGCCAAACTTTTTGTCCCCCTACTGTACACGATCCCGCGACAGCCTTATTGTGTACCTGCTGACATATGGAATCGATGAACAATAACGTCTGTAATCGAGAGAATACTAAATTATACACATTGTATTCCATGACATACTCTTCGTACTCACATTACTACTTTTTATCATAGAACATTACATAGTTTACAATCCAGAAACCTCCAACCCTAAGCACACCTCATGTAAAATTTTGGAATGCATGCGAGTTTCTTATTTAGAAACTCTCTCTTCTGCAGTGGAATAAACACGTTTCCACTTGCACCAAACAAAAAAAGAACAAAAAACCGAGTCAAGTCGATGGAGGATGGTTTAAATCCTGTGAACATGACCGATTTGTACATGACCCAACTCTAACCTAGTGGGGTAACCCTATGATTTTTTCTGGATTTCTTAGTTTTCTTCATTTCTTCCTCTGCCTCCTTAGCTGCCAGCTCTTTGGCTACTGCCTCAGCAGCTATCTCACTTTTGGTCTTGCGCTTAGTTGTTCCAATGCTACCAACTGGTGGGAGTGGCGGAGGCTAAGGCTCTTTGATCAAGCCTCGAGTCTGGCCCTGTGACCTTGGTTCGCTCTCGTCTAATTCAGTTGGTCGGCTATCGTCTTTCATTTGCTTTTGGCGCTTCAACTGAGCAACTTCATGTCTCAACTTCTTGAGGCGCTCCAATTCCACCACTTCTTCTCTAAGCTTCTGAAATCACTCGAACTCTGCAGCCTCCTCTTTCAACTTCCTGACACGGTCCTCCAGTTCGTCATCAGGAGCACCTAATATGGGCTCTGTGACACAGTTGTCAGTATAATTTGAATTGGGGGGATCAGTCGTCATGGCCTTGTGACTTGGACCCTGTGTGTCACCGTTTGAAACCGGTTGTGTGCACAGAGCAGGCTCTAATTTCTCTGGAGAATCAACCTCGTCTACGCACGGTAGACGTCTGTCTTGGAATGGTCGTCCAAGATGTTTCGGTGATTCACCCCCACGTCCAGTCCCTGCTGCACTATTGTTGCTCATGCTTTGAGACCCACCGGTCCTGGTAAGGCTGAGCGTGGGGCCAACGCTTTCAGTCACACCTATGCTTTCTAAACCACCGATGCTTTGAGTCCACGTGCAAAGCTCAGATTGGTCCATGCACACCTTCTCGAAATCTGAGCCACAGGAAAAAATCAAATAAAATGAATTTGAAGTTGTGGATGCAAATAAAAATTGCCAAGATACCACAAGCTGACTGTTGATAAGGGTTAAAACGAGCATACCAATCTCGGGATGGGATTGTAGTGTGAATGACGTCAAGTCCGCTAGGAGCACCTCTTGCTGCTTGTCCAACTCCATGACCTGTACGAGCTCCTGAAGAGGTCCATGAAGGGGACCAAATCCAAAACTGCGGAACCAATTCGGATGTACCATTTCGTTGCAACTTGAATTTGCACATGTGCCAGAAACCTTGAACCAGACCCCTGCGCACCAGGGATGGTACACATGCCCGCAAGTACACACAATAACATCCTCTAGAGGAAATGGGCTAAGGCAAAGTGCACATGGTGTCACAGGAATGGGGTCAGGGACAGAATTGCAGTTTTGTTGGTCAAATATGGTGCATATTGGCCGTGGTCTCAGAGAAACACCGACTTCTCCTCTCTTCAAATGTGCAAGCTGCAACGTCAAAGCATCAATTTGCCTTCTAAGGCAGGTTTGCTTGGATTGGAGGCGCTCAAAAGTCTTCGTGCATTGCTGCAATTCCAACACGGCTGCCTCGTAATCAATCTTGGCATCTCTTACCATCTCATGGTAAGCCTCGTTCTTCCCAGATCCGTCAAGGACCTTATATACCTGGTCAGGGTCGGCCAACATCTTTTGGAATTTTGCAACCTTAGCTTCTGTTTTGCGCATCACCCCTTCTTCGTGGGCAGCCTTATTACTCAACTCTACTCTCTGCTTAATAGTGATCCCGTAGTCCTCTGTCACAGCATGTAGTTGCATCCGCACCAACCTCATCAAATCCTTCATTTCGGTGATGGGCAATGGCCTGATATGGGTAATAGTGAGACGCGTCTCACTATGTGTGACTTATGTCTAACTCATTTTATGTGTGCTAGAATTTTCATTTTTAATACCATGTATATAGTTGCAGCCATGGCGCTTGTAATACCATCTAATTTTTGTAAATTTTCAATGATTGTTTCTTACCAAAAACATATTTCTCAAAAATCACACTAATTCAAGAGGGGGTACCCATATCAGGCCATGAGCCTCATGTCCTTCTCCTCTCTGGACCGCTCGGAATGAGTACGACCTTCTCTCCTTCAACTTCTCTAGGATTCGTTCTTACCCCAAGTCCTTGAGAATTTCTAGCAGTAGGATCGTGAAACAATTCATCAATCCTTTTTGCCTTGTAAAGCTCGTTGTCGCTGGCGCCTTTGAGTTCTGCAATGCCAGCAAGGCAAAATTGTACTTCAACCACTTGACTCATTGATTCTTGTTAGAGGTTCCCGCAAAGTCAGCCCAGCTCACCGGCTTATTCTTGAGCGTCTCCATGATGATACCCCTCGCGAACTGTTTGGCTATCACTTTGGACGTGGGGAGGTTTCTCAAGTAGACTACTGGGAAAATCTCACAAATGCGCGCCACCACCGCTTCATCCTTGCATTCACCATAATGGTAACCTGCTCTTTCATTTTTGCCCTTCGCTGGCCCAAATGCATCAGTGATGTCTTTCTCAAGAAGATCCACTGGGGTTTTCAGTTGGTGTGGATTTCTGCCCTTGCTCGGTAAGCCATAATTTGATGCAAACTGGGTGCAGACACAGCGCGTGGAGGAGGATGCTTCTTCAATGAAGCTAGTGTCTCTATCCACTTATCGAGCAGGGTTTTTTGAGGCTTCCCGTCAACGTTACCCTGAGCACCCTGAGCATAGGGTGTAGCCGGGGAGGGAAGAAGATAATCATCCTCGCCTTCCTCGTAGTTGTCGCTAACGGGCTCGTCTTCCCTGCAAAAAATCCTACTGCAAATCATCCAGTCGTCCCCTTCGAACTCCTAGACCCTAAACCCACTGCAAGCTCACAGGTTTACACTGATTCAACATACGCGTTTTGTACTCGATCAACATAATGAAAGCATACGATTATGAATGAAGATAAAAAAATTGTACAAACATGTGGATTTGTACTCCCGTTTGTACACTGCGTGGCTACGTGTGAACCCCTAAACCCTAAACATTGTATGAACTCACTAAACGAATCTTTGAGTAACAGTATCGAAAATTGAACTAGAATGCAAGATACAAACACCAACATAATGCAACACATTCATAAAACTACAGCAACTGTGACACCAAGTCTTCTGAGATACCTCGGGAAAAAGAACTTTGATCAACGACCAGTCGAACCGTCTCTTTTCCTTGCCTGTCCAGGGGTGCTCTCGTACCGGACCCTAAACGAAAGGAATTGAACAGTTCAATTGCTCTATTTGTCCTCGCTCCTTGCTTGGAGCTCAGAACTTTGCAAAAAACATCGACGTTGAGGCGCAGTGAAGGCAATGAAGGCAGTGAAGGCAAAGTGAAGGTAGTGGAGGTGCAGTGAAAGCAGTGGAGGCGCAGCGAAGGCATCGGCCTCTAGCGACTTTCGATTGCTATTGCGCATATGCATCCGGAGTTAAGACAAAAAA
The DNA here is from genome assembly GCA_022496805.1 of Pohlia nutans. Classification (NCBI taxonomy): domain Eukaryota; kingdom Viridiplantae; phylum Streptophyta; class Bryopsida; order Bryales; family Mniaceae; genus Pohlia; species Pohlia nutans. Next base: position 523,402 of record CM040106.1, on the reverse strand, counting down.
CTGTAGCCGGATTTAAAGGTTTTAGAATGTGATGGAGGGAATGTCGCCGCAAAGCGACCTGAAATCATGGACATCGCCAGTGATCCCGACATTCATGGTGCCACGCGGCAGACACCGATTGGTATACGCAGTACAGTGGAGTACAACATATACGGGGTATATTATACTGGGTACAATCGTGTACGCGGGCCAACCCTAAGGGATTCTAATGAGCTGAATCTTGATAAGAGGGCTAAAACCTCCGATACGCTCAACAGGAAGCCAAAAGTCACTTATATCAAAATTCAATAGTAGGCCCATCTGCATCAGAAAGCTTATAATACACTCACCCAAAAAAATTCAAAAACGAACACTTTAAAGTCATGTTTTGGCCAACCGAACCTAAAGCCACATTTTGCCAATTTTTGAGTTGTAGATTGCTTATAACTCTTTCTAAATATTAGTGTCTATACCTTCCACATTGGACATTCAACTAAGGTCTTTAAATTGAGACAATTAAACCTATAACTTGGTAAAAAGAGTACATTTATCTTATTCCTGAAACTGTGAGAGTACGATCATTTATTGAATCGTACTCACTACAATAATTTAATAGAGGCATGACACATCTTCTCATACAATTTTCAACTTTTGGGAGATGTTAAACTATAATTAATTTTTAATTTTAACAAAAAGTAATTCTACAGAGGGTAAAATTGGCTCAAACTTTCATCCTGTGTAGGAATTGTACCGTGACAACGATTTTGTACACCCGTAGTGTATTTTCACCCCAAAGGTTCGGGTGGAACACTGCGTTTAGCCACTGAGTAATTTGACTGATGCATGAGCTGAGGGATGCCCATTATCAAAGGTTCGGGTGGAACACTGCGTTTAGCCACTGAGTAATTTGAGTGATGCATGAGCTGAGGGGTGCCTATTATCAGAGGTTCGGGTCCAATACTGCATTTAGCCACTGAGTAATTTGAGTGATGCATGAGCTGAGGGGTGCCTATTATCAGAGGTTTGGGTCCGATACTGCATTTAGCCACTGAGTAATTTGACTGATGCATGAGCTTAGGGATGCCCATTATCAAAGGTTTGGGTGGAACACTGCGTTTAGCCACTGAGTAATTTGAGTGATGCATGAGCTGTGGGATGCCCATTATCACAGGTTCGGGTCCAACACTCTGTCTAGCCACTGAGTAATTTGAGTGATGCATGAGTTGTGGGATGCCCATTATCACAGGTTCGATTCTGATACAGCATTTAGCCATTGAGTAATTTGAGTGATGTATGATTTGTGGGATGCTCATTATCACAGGTTCGAGTCTGATACTGCATTTAGCCACTGAGTAATTTGAGTGATGCATGAACTGAGGGATGCCCATTATCAGAGGTTTGGGTCCAATACTCCGTTTAGCCACCGAGTAATTTGAGTGATGCATGAGTTGAGGAGTGCTTATTATCAAAGGTTTGGGTCCAACACTGCGTAATTTGAGTGATGCATGAACTAAGGGATAGTCCATCAAACCTTCGATTGGACCTAAGGTTTCCAAAGTATCCTGCAGGTGAAGAAGTCATGGAGGTTGCATCGAAGAAGATCACTTCCAAGGGTAAGGCTGCATCCACTACTACTAGAGGAGACGCGGTGATGATTGATGCCCACATTGTCCCCCTTCCTCTCTCTCAAAGGCGGGTGCAGCAACCGAGTCTCCCTACTTTATTACAGCCTGCACCTAGTGAGGGCATGGAGGGTGACAAGAAGCTATTTGAGGCTATTCTAAAGCCCATGATATCTCTTGCAAAGGCTCCACCAATTCATCTTGCTCATGTGCTATCTGCAAAGAAGCCAAAGAATCTGCTGCAGTGAAGCGCCGTCGTGTGGAGGACCCTCACTAAGTAAGTGTTGCTTACTGCTTCTATTTATCTGTAATCTTTGTTGTATTTTGATCATTATTACTTCTTTTGTGTCTAAACATTGCTTGTGTTACTACATGCCAGGCTCTTTGCAAGTTCGGCTAAGAGTTGGAGACTGCCTTTATATGCGGAAGATATTGCACGGTTGCAAGAATTGGAGGTATCTCCACCTCCTATGTTAGAACCTCCCCCGAAGTATGACTCTCGTGTTTTAAAGTACTTAGACGTTGTCGTTGAGGTTGATTTTGATCTAACTATGTCTCAATTTCAACCCAGTGATTCCGAGGAAGGCTCAATGTTGCAAGGCACAAGCATCATTAAGAATGGTTTGATTTATGTGGATGATGAGGCGATTAGTGAATAGCCCTCATCAATATTGTATTTCCTTGCAACTAAATTATATATCTAGTGTGTGGCATTAATTTTCATATTGTCAAGGTGCTAGATTTCATGTTGGAGTTAGACTGTGGTGTGAGTAAAGGATTCAGGTTGTGGTGTGAGTATCATCGCCTGGAGTGGTTGGAGTAACGGAGTCAAGCTGTGGTTTGAGTAGCGCGAGTCAGGCTGTGGTGTGAGTGGTGTGAGTCATCTTAGAATGAGACCTATGCTAGTCAGTTGTGGTAGGAGTAACGCGAGTCAAATGTGGTGCAAGTAGCGGAGTCAAGTGCTGGTCGGGTCCGAAGCTTGATCTGGTTGTTTGGTCACGATAATTCATTGGCTGTGTTGTGGGTTATCAGTTGTCCTGTGGGTTTAGGAGTCAGGCTCGTGTTGCGAGTATAGGGAGTTATGTTGTGGTGCAAATCAGGGTGAGTGTTGTGAGAAACAAAGTTAGACTGTGGTGCGAGTAGCACGAGTCAGGCTCTATGGGTGAGTATCGCAAGTATCGTGTGGGTGTGAGTAACGCGAGTCATCTGTGTGTGAGTAACGATGTCTGGCTATGGAGCTATTCCTTAAATGCAAGTCAAGCTGTATGGTGTGAGTTATTTAGAGTCAGGCTGTGGTCTCCCAGTAACATGTGTCAGGCTTTGGTGTTAGTAACGGAGTCAGCTATGGTGTGAGTATGGCGTTCAGCGCTGTGTGAGTATCACAAGTCAGGCTGTATGGTGTGGGTAACAGAATGAGTTGTGGGTGTGAGTAACGCGTTCAACGCGTGGTGTGAATAACAAAGTTAGGCTGTGGTGTGAGTAACGCGAGCCAAGCTGTGTTACGAGTGACGCAAGTCAGGCTGTGGTGCGAGTGTAGGGTGGTATTGGTATGCGTGTGGTCATGCTAGTGTTCATGTTGGCCAAGTGCTGGTCTTGGTTGCTCGTCAGTAGCGGATTCAAGGTTTAGGGTGTGAGTAGCAGATTCAGGCGATGGTGTGAGTAGCGGATTCAGGCTATGGTTGGAGCCTAGGCTAGTCTTCGTGTTTGTGTGGTGAGAGTCATGTGTTCATGTTGGCCAAATGTCCCACACATGGATGAATGTGGATGAATGTCGTATGAAAAACCGTGGATGAATGTCCCACATATGGATGAATGTGGATGAATGTTGAATGAAAGACCGTGGATGAATGTTCCAAATTCCATATCTCACTGCTAAATTCTCCTAAATTCCACGCCAATTCTCCCAAAATATATTATTAAAAAAATTGAAAAAATCCACGGTTATAGGAACCCTTACCCTTAAAATGACTGCAAAAATCTTTAAAGTCTGCTCTTTAATTTCTGCTCTCCGCTCTCCGCTCACAGCTCGCTTACAACCTTTTTTCGCCCTGGATGTGGTAGAGGAGAGGTACACTCCTCTATTCACTGCGCTGAGGGAAATGGGAAACCTCCTCCGGAGCAAGGATGTGCTGGAGTACCCGGGGCTGGTCAGGAAACTCAAGAAGAAGGCCAACCGGGACCGGGAACAGACGAACTAGGCGATCCTCCTCGCGCTGGAGCAGAAGGAGGAGCTGCGCAAGAAGAAGGAGTACATCTGGAAGATAGAGGACCATATCCGGAAGATAGAGGACCATATCCGGAAGATAGAGGACCATATCCGGAAGATAGAGGACCATATCCGGAAACAAGAGCAGCAAATCCAGAAGCAGGAGCAGCTCAACCAACGGGCGGAGGAGACTGGCCAGACGTGCATCACGAAGGTTGTCCGGTTATTCCAACCGGAAGGGGAGGTGCAGGCCAAGGCCCGGCTGTACGACCCAAAGATCATCCAACCGGGGATGGAAGGGGCAGCCCGGGTGAAGTACATTGTCAGAGATTACGCGACCAAGGTGGAGGAGGCATTGGTGGAGTTTCGGGCGCTGGCGGAACAGGTGATCTCGGAGGGCCCCTCCGTCCCATGAACCGGATGTGGTAGAGACCAACAACCAGGGGGAGAGAGTAGGATCCGGGGATGAGATGCAGGGGACTTTCCGGTTGTCCACGGATACCCCTCAGGCAGGGGATTTGAATAGGCTGCTGAGGACTGGGAGTTTGACTCAGGAGCAGACTTCCCAGCCAGTGGAAGAGGTGGAGCCGATTCAGGTGGTCAACCCCGGAGGAGCAAGCCCGGCGGATTTCCTGAATCCGGAGGAAGACATGGGGGAGATGGGTGCCCAACTGGGCAGGGAGGTACGACCAGAGGGTGGGCGAGGAGGTAACCCGGACGGTCAACCGGGTGGTGCGCAAGGGGCGAACCGAACGTGGAGTAGCAAGCAGAGCGTGGGGAGCATGGGAGCGAACTGGTTGTTCCAAATCAGGTGGAGAACCTAGAGAATCAGGAGGGGCAGCAAGTGGAGGAACGGAGGGCAGAAGAGTCGCTGCCCGGCACCACCAGGGGTCCGAGATTAGTCGTCCGGATTTAGTGGATCCGGCCGCTTAGAGTGGGCTTTTGAGTAGGTAGATTAGAAGACTTTTTGTGAATAGACTTTTTAACGTTAGTGACGGTTTAGGATAGAAACTGAACCGTGGAGAGAGCTCCCCGGATTTCCGGATCCCGGGATTGTAGGATCTGAGATTTCCCGGATCTGGGCGTTAAGGTGGCTTATTATCAAGGAATGTTCTTCATTCCTTGGGTCTTTTTGTGTACCACTGTTCCGTCTAAATGAGTAGAGGCGCATGTTCTTTTGCACAAAGTTGTGTGCGTGTGTGCTTGTGTTATTGCTTGGAACAGTGGTCCAATTAGTCCCTTTGTAACCAGATGGACTAACCGGGTTCTGGTGTGGAATCAGTTAAGAGACCGGGTAGAAGATTTGGGGAGAGTTAGGATCGTTTGAATGTGGGGTTTTCCGCGCCCGGTTGCAAGGATAATCCGGGTTAGTGGCTGGGTGAACAGGAGGGGGTACTCCAGTTTTCTCAGATGTCCTGGACGAGTAGTTTGGTAGAGGTGCCAGCACCCGGGTAGATCTTGTAATTGCAAGGTACGGGGAAGCCAGAGTAAAATAGGTCGTTAGGAATTCAATCTCTTCCGGACACCCCGGATACTGTCCATTCCGGTTAACAAGTCGTTGTAGTATTTTGGAGAGAAGGGGGAAATCGGGTTGCGCTTGTGTGACCGGCTGTGGGTTTGGGATAAATCTATAGTTGAAGAGCAATACGGAAAGTACCCGGATTGGGGAGTTGAGTTAGGATAACCGGGAGGTGGTGAATCCCCCGTCACTGAAATCAGTAGGGGAGGGTGTGTCTATAAATCCAGCATCCTTAAAAATGCAAGTGGAGAATCCTCTGAGGGAAAATAGAGGTTAAGTAAAACTGGGTTAAGTGGTTAGGATAGACCGCGTAGAGTAGGGTTGGCTAAACTTCCAACCCGGACAGAATCCGGATCTAGCCATAGCCGGATTAGTCAGTCGGAAAGATCCGGTCTTAGTACGGAAAGAGGGAGTTAATTGGTGACAGGAAGAGAGGAGTCACCAATCCGGACCCGTTTCCGGAAACTTCCCACTTCACAGAGTCTCCGCGGAACGATAACCCGGAAATCAGCTTTACGAGCATTCTTAATACAAAAAAGTGCGCTCTAGGGGAGTATCCGGTATCACGTGCTACGACATTGATACCCACTCACAGATTACAAATGTGTGAGTACGAAGGCACCGGTTCCATGATCGTCTCTGCGAGCTACTACACTATAACACGATATGAACTAAGAGATACTCTCTACTATGATTACTATATATATCCAAACCCCAAGCGGGAAAAAAAAAACACCCAACGATTAAAAAACTTCTGTAGCTTGATTTCATAATTTGTGCATTCACATCACCAAGACACTCGTTTCCGGTCCACCTTGTCTTCGTTCTTCTCATCCAGTACTGCATCGCAACATTGAACTCTGTCTGTTTTAGCATGGAAAGTCCCGTCGACTTATATTGAACGTCATGAGTTCTTTTCCTTCAAAACTTACGAAACTGAAGCATTTGACATACCGACTTCTATGCACCCTAATTGGTTTACTTTCGATCAAAACTCAGCCTACGTTATATGCTACAATACTAGCCTTTTGGCTCATACCTCTATCACATTGTCTTCCTACTTCTATTGTACTGTGTTTATTCACTCACATATTGCTAACTGTTAAATATGAGGGGGACTTGTTGACGGATCTTGCCTTCATTGACCATGACGGTGGTGCCTTTTATATGTCGAGCCTTCTGCACTTCCAGCCGTTAGCCACTCAATTTCTGCTTGCAATTGTTTGATATAGTCCCCCTTTGATACGGTGCTTGTTCCATGGCTGTTACAATTTTTTTTTTCGATGTACTCCCACCCCTGGCTATCTCCGTATCCTCCTTATCCAACCCTAACTCCTCACATTTCTCCTGCAAAAAATTCACTTAAATTCAATTAACCACATCAAATTCAATTAACCGACCATGACGTCCTATCATTGACCTGTTCAACTAATACTATTTCGAGAAGAAGATAAACATTCCCGATCTATTCTAAAACTTTATTGGATACTGTTATAAATCATCAAGTCAAAAATTAGATATAACAAATACTTATAGATTTTGTAATGCATTTCCCACATTAGACAACAAAATCTGCTTCACATATGATACTAACACCTGTACTATTGCACACACGTAGCACTGGCCGAAAGCAAACCTTTCATGTCATCAATTACCTTGTTCTTTCCTACCCGTGTAGGCTTCCGTGGCACTCCATGCCCATAATCACTGATACTGTGTTCCGGAGCCTAACTTCGTGATCGCGATTGCACTAACTTGTCATTCGATGAGACTTGCAGTGCCTCCTTCTCCAATTTCACTTTAACCAACCTTTTTTTCTATCCCCCGTATCCCTTGTCCCGGTTCAACTCCAACTCCATTTCCTCTAGATCTGGCAACCTATTAAATTTCTTGCGGAGTTTTTCTCTGATACCATTCATCCCATAGACCCTATTCTTCTATATGTCCGGCGGCAGGCATTTGCGTATCTCCCTTGCTCAGACTTCTCTTCCCTTTGCTTATTGTACGTATACTTCATAAGCCTTTCCCAAACTTCATAGTCGATGTGCAAACGTTGGCCTTCTCCGTTTCGGATCATGGTACAAAAATCGCTACGCTTTTTTGTCACTGCTTACTCATCATGGATCTGAGGTAGTCCTCATTCAAGGTACCTAAGTAATCAAAGCTTTCATTCAACCTTGCTTTTAATGTTGTCACAGCTTCGTAGGTTTGACTTTTGATATTAGTGCACGATGGGTCCAACCCACTTGCCAGCTTACCAATCTCAGCGATCCATACTGGCTTTCCTGGCCCATACGGCATTCCGTCTGAATCCAAGGTCATATAGAAGGGTTTCTTCCCAGCACGCTGCTGTTGCGCTACCTGCACTTCATGAGCTGCCTATCTCTGACGTCTCGTCCGTCTATCTGCTGCTTGTTCTGGAAGAAGTATTTCTAGCTTCACATCATCATCTTGACCTTGATGTCTCCTTGCAGCGCCGTGTGAGTTCCTTTGCATTGCCGGGGGAGGCGATCGCGACTTTGAGAAACTTCGGCTCCTCCTGTGCCTTCGGCTAACACGTTCCGGAGACAGTGGTCGCCGGTATTTTCTGTCGTTGTCATCCGAGAGTGACCTTCTTCTGCGATGCTCTCGCGACCTTGACGTACAGTTTCCTAACAGTGGAGATTTTGTAAAAAAATTATGTTGTTACTCCCAATGTTATGTAGTTAAACACTCTAAAACAGTTGCTAATGTTTTTAAAAAACGTACTGTAGACGCGGTGTAGCCATCATATGATTTACAGTTCTGCAATGTGCACAACAAACAGTGATAATTATCTACTATTACTCGGTTTGCAATTTTCTTCATCCTTGATTCTATAACCGAGGACAATGACATTATACCAAACTCAGAGTTCTTACTCTCATTATCCGATTCATTGCTCATTTCGGGCTCCCCAACCTCGTTCTCATGCAACCGTGGAGATATCTAAGCAGTGCCAATGAAATTTTCACAATGCATATCACATTTCCTTATGACACACTATGACATCAAATAGTTGTCCATTAGAAAAATATGGTTACATACCACGATCAACTGTTCCAATCATTTCTTTAGAATGTCGTGACGAAGATTGGAAGCCTCTATCTTTGCGGTATCCGAGACTCCTGGACCTATACCGCCGGGGGCTGCAGGAGTCATCATACTTCCGAGATGACCTGTACTGGTGATGTTGCTTGCTCCGTAGCATGGAATCGTAAAAATCTTCCCGCCTTGATCTACGTGCCTCTCGAGGGGAAATGCTGTGCTCTCCTCCTCTTCTTCTAGAATTCAAGAAAAATTAAGAATAACAACTCATCGGTAAATGCGATTCTTTGATATTCCATAAGATCTCGAACCACATACTATATGTCCATGTCAATCAGGTCATGAACCCTTATACTGTGTTTGTAGTATACGCTTGGTGAAAAGCTTCGGTTACGCCTCTTGTGGTGATGATCCCGTTGTAAGTGACCCGATGGTTTAGAATCAATTTTTGTTTGTACCTCGATGTCCACTCGGCGCTTAGAAACTCGCATGTTTGTAAGCTTTGGTGTTCTAGTTATGTCGTGCACATCTCATTCCATGGATTCAACATTATCGAGATGGATGATGGCATCTGTAGGAGCCGCCATGCCTTCTTTGATATACTCAGTACCATGTTGTTGTCCGTCCTGGATTTGCACTAACAAAATGAAAACAATTGGCATATGTCAGTTCAGCAGATGTAAGCCATGCGTTTTCATTGATGCAGATTTATGCCTTCATATATGTTTCCAATACTTGTCGCATTAATTTGTGATGAAAACACCTAAACTGTTTAGTTAGGACGTACGTTATGTGTGTCCTCACCTGTAAATACCTATACCCTTGCTCGTTTTGATTTTTAAATATTCACGTTAACAATATGTGCATTATTTACAATAGAAGAATTCATAGGCATAGGTGGAGTTAATTGTCGTACCTTTTGTGTTAGTACTGTGTTTGGATTACCACTTGGAACCGTAATTAACATGGGCTGGCTATTGTTCTCATCCTGCTCAAGACTTGCAGTAAAAAAAGCAGTAGTGGTTGGGCATGATTTTCGTGTTGTAGGATTTGATGCGGTACTCGTGACTCTCCCGCAAGCTCTTGCGTCTTCTTCTGTCTTACGACACTGTTTTGCTACACTTAGTACGGTCTTTTGTGCATGTCCAAGTACTAGAGCAGCGGCTGTAGGATGAATGGATTGTCTATTTTGAATGCCCTTTGCATTGTCTCCAATTTTGGATTTCCCTTTCCTACGTCCGCGTCCATTTCCGCAGGGCACGTTTGAGACGAGAATGTCTTCGGTTTTGTCGTTCCTTGCATTCACTTTGGCAGATGTTCTTGTCTCCCTCGTACTTAGTACCACTGGTTTTTTCTTTTTCAACCATGGCTCCGGACGGTCCCCTTTTTGTACATTTGTCACCATTTTCGAGCTTTCACACTACTATACAATAGATCGGATGTTACTGCTTCACAAATTAATTACAAAAAATATGCGTGTTTCTTTTAATCTCTACCACTTTCACAAATTAACATAACAACTCTTGGATATCCTAGAATACTGTAGATTTTACTTGTCCCAACTCTGCGATGCTGTTGCTAACATAATGGTTAATGGAAAGAGCGACTTCTGTTACCTTCGGCTGGTCAACAAAGCGTTTCAGTTTCTTGTCAGACACCACTTCTCGTAATACCTTCACAATTACATAAGAACAAAATTTTCATACGTCATTTACATTAGATATGAGGGCGACATAAAAATCGTAACTGGATCGAGTGTAGTCACCAGTACACGGTGACTGTACAAAACTTACCTCAAGTCATGTATACACAAATCGTCACTGCACAGAAAACAGTGATGATCATCTATGTCGTTGTTATCCTCTTTTTTTAGCAAACAATATATTCTACATGAGTAATTTGCAATTTCAAAATTCACTTAACATTTTGGTAATTGGAGGATTGATTTTCGTACCTTATGAGCAGTAGCATCAATAGAACATCTTGCAGTATTCTTGTTTTCTTCAGAGTTCAAAGCTGCCCTGTATTGTAAATACATGCAGCGTTATATCATTTTCAGCCCAAAATCCATAGTATTTTGCTTTTCTAAAATTCTTCAATCCACGACAATAAGAGAAGTTAATTCTTCTCAATTGCAGCTTACCCTAAATATTAAAAGTGGACAATAATTAGAGGTCTCATCAATGATCAAACCTTGTTACCGGACCAAGACACACGACCGCCACGAAGGACAAGGAGATAGGAGAACGGTGGAACTGGCAGTGTTTAGCTTAGATAACGGACCAGGGTCAAGTATAAGAGTAGTGTACGATAGGGACAAGACACTTCTTGGTTTTTGGGACTTATGAGTATATTGCTATGCTCTGGTTTTGTTATACCAGGAAGTCATTCCTTGCTTACTCCATGTTAAACCTGGATTCCATGGCTGTGCTGTTATGTAATACATGGGTTCAATTCCTTTGTTTAACATAGTTCTCTGGACTTAGTCTCTGTATTGTACAAGTATACTATGACATCCTTGAAATAAACGCATGTTCTTGCATTCTCTGTCTCTACTGTTTTGTCTCCACTACTGATCCTATTCTTATGCTGTCTAACTTGGAAGGCTGGGACACCACGTCTTTCACCTACCTGACTAACTCTAATACAAGTGCTTAGGAAGAATAGTCCTACTCTCTAACTACTCCTTGTACTAAGTTGTTCTTGCTCTGAGCTCCGACTCCATGCGCAATAGTCAGACTCACTTACCCTCTATCTTTCTGTCTTCAAAACACTCATATTCCAAGGGCACTAAGGACGTCTATGAACTGACCCTTACTTGGTTCAGTACTCACACTTAATCAGCTGACTACCTCAGTAATAGTCTAACCTTCTCCGACCTTGTCTAACTTCCGAGGAGTCCGAGTATGCCAAGGTAGTTCAAGATCGTATGCAAAAAGGGACCCAGCGTATAAGTGTGTATACACAACTATATATATCACCCTAGGGATCTAAGGCATGTCTTGAATCTAGAGTACTTACATCTCAAACTACTCACTGACTAGACTCAACTTGATCACATAACCTTTGTCTTACTCCTTGTCTTCCCTGATTAGGCAGCTTTGTTGGCCTGTGACTGGTCACAATCATCTCCATACAATTACCTAGACTAACAAACCTTGCAATGTGTTCTACATGGTCCACATGCACTGCATCCTTGGACAGTGCAGGTTGTACACGGGTGTACTGCAACTCGCTCGTTTTCTGGGAAGAAGACAATATTTGTAAGACCTGCGGAGAACATGCAGCATCAGTCAATGAAGGTTGATGAGTTTAAAATGTACTGTACATTCCTCTTCAGCTGAGATATAGCTCTGTAGAAAATGAATAAGTTTCGGCACGTACTACATCGCCCTTCATTGTCACTTACATCACTGTCCACGGAAGTTGCAGACACTGATTTTAACATGTCATGCCTACAATCGTCATCCCAGTACACTCTACAGTGGGACGCACCTTACTCTTTGTTGTATGCGACCGACTGATGTAGATAATATCCTCCACGGACTATGCTTTAGCTTGCTGCACTAAACAGAAGTAGCAACTATAAAAAACTCTTACATTATAAGATTCATTATCAGTGCTTGTTTAGAAAGTGTATTTCAAAACCATGATATAGTGTTTCACTTTTGAACTACATATTTTTCTACAAAATTTTATATGTTGTGCGTATGTAGATACAGGTTTGTTCTAATTACTTTGTGATAACTGAGCATTACACTTAGGATTACACCTCACCTCGCCCCCTCGCAAACACTGCTCTTCCTTGTTGTCGCTGGCTTCTTCTGTGCTATCGTCCTTTACTTCCGTGTTGTTCTGTTCAGCTGCAGTAGAGTCACTTTCTGTCTCTGGATCGTACTCCAACGCACTAGGGTGGAAGTCGCTATCTGTATCAGACTCCTGACTCGTAACTGAGAGTACGTCGTCAGAGTGCTCAAGTTCAGGCTTGCTACACCCCTCCCTCCTTTCCTCGCCAATACAGGCCACAACATGCGGTTTCTTAAAATCCGGTTCCATAGCATGTTTGCTACATTCACCTTTCACCTTGGATACTATTTTTGCAACCTCTTCCGAGTTGCTAAAAGTCACTGGCGACAGAGTCCTCACCCTGCTGGTTTTTGCATACAGCTCGGCATCACATAGAGCATTCTTGGTCAGTTGGTCGTACGTGCAACCCAAAAAAACATCAATTTTTACACCAAGCTGAATTACAACTCTATTACCCTAAACCGTAAATGGTAGAAAACGAAATGCACAGTTGCCCACATCCAAGCAAGAAGTACGTGTTATCCCTACCCAGTTACACTTAATCCGGGGTGCTTAACTCAGTTGCAGAGGACGACAAACCTATGAACTCACCAACTTACAAGAGCGTTGGTAGGTCTGCATATATGTGTCAAAGTTAGCGTAAAAGACGGACAATAGTACTACTGTGCAAACATGCTGAAGACTACATGCTCGACAATCTCCCTAACACGTTGCATGCACGCTAGAAACACGAGAAGGCAACAAAGCTGACAAGGGCACCGCAGACTAAAAAGGTGCACAGAAAGCGCGTTCCCTGTGAACGACTTTCATCCAATTCCCAGAAATAGGGTATAAGGCACGCATCCCAAATAGCTGCACTTCACTGTGCAGCATTTTACTATACGCTCCAGGATTGTTCCAAACGATCCCAGTGGTTCATGCTCTCACGAGGTAGCGACACAGCAGGGATTGGGACCACAACCGAACGCAACATTCGGAAAGTTATATTCCTATTTGCGGTGTGGCGTTACGCGCCGTTAATTTTCGCTACGTCTTTGTTGTTTATGGCGTCCATATCGCGACGCTACACAAGTGCAGAATTTGATTGCATAGCTCACGACTACCACTCTCAGCGCATCGCAGTGCAATCTGTCCACTACCCAATGCCATGTGCATCGCATTTGCTACATTTATCTAGAGGCAGGGGTAATTGGAAATTCACAACTTGGTCAGGTAACTTACACAGAGTTTTCGTGGTACAGAGTGTCGTGAAGTAGCATCTGATTGCTCTGAATTGTTTTCAACCGCAACACCTCGTACTCAGTGGGTATAGGCATCGCGTTGTCTATATTTTTGCAAGACTGCTTGGCCGTCCTTGCAAGTTCAACTCTCGTTGCCGTGAACCTCGTTTGCTTGGCGCAGCAAGCTCTAAGTCCTCAGTGCTACGCTCCGTTGACAACCGATGTGCACAGAACTCAGACCACCGACTGCAACCTCTTCGGCTTCAGGTAAGAATGCGGATACGTGCATATGAAGGGAGGCACTTATGCATTCGGTCATGAAGTTGTATAGGTTCAAGATGTCGTATCACACTTAATGAAGTTAGGTGGATTTAAGTTACTATGTTTATGACATTGTAGAAACTAATAATGCTACGACATTGTAATAATTCAGTAGTTGCCGTCGATTAGATTGTGCAACCTTTGTACACTTGATGAACAAACAATCCACAATGATTTTGATGCAACGTGACTTATTCAGTGTTGATAGTGTAAGGGGGACTAAAGTGAAGTGTTGTAGGGGGAGCAGATGACAACACTAAAATTAACCTTTTTTTTATCACATCATATTGGTCTGATCTCAAACTTCTTAAATGAGGTTCAGTGTATATATACCGATGGAATAGTTGGTATAATTTAATTGAAATTCCCTCGATGACCGACACAGCGACTTTCATGTGTATTGTTCCTGCTTCCAGGCGAAGAGAAGACGGAGCAAGAAGCGAGCCGCCGAATCCCGATAATTTTTTACTTACCAGAGGCTCTGGAGGGCCAAGAAACTCAAAGTCCAAGCTAAAGGTTTCTAAAGTCACCGACCTTTAGAATCATTATTTTTCGATCACCCAGTCTTTGGTTCTTCATGGCCTTTAATAGTGTAATTAGATTCTGGAGTGCTCTTTGTTTTAGTGAGAGAAAATTGACAGTCATTTCATATCGCTTCAGCCTTCTGTTTGTATATTAATGAGATGAAGTGGCAGTTCTTTCAATTCCATAAAACAAAGATTAAAATGATATAATATGTTCCGGCGAATAGGCTTTTGAACATAGTCAGCAGGAAGTCCATTTTTTTTGTTGGTGTTTATAAAGGCATAGAAAGTACAGACACATGAAATTCCACATGTTCTATGGCAAGGTCAGCGACATATGCACATTAATAGGGCTACATAAATTATTTTTATTGAAATAGCTAAACTTTTTGGTATGTACTGTGAATTCTCGGGGTCACATGTAGTATTGGGAACCTCACCTTGGCAAATGTACGCGCTGGCTACATTCTACAGGATATAATACAGAGGAGGTTCTTAATACTACATTCTAGCCAATTCTCGTGGGTTTATGGAAGGATTGTAAACGTTGAAGTCGAAATTTTTAAAGGAATTAGTTCATAGTTTACTTGTCTACGTTGATTGTCACTCAAATATTTCCCTGTCAATTGCAGGTGGATTACATGATAGCTGCTATATTCTGAAAGAATGGGTTGAACAGTGATTTACAAGATATACATACGTACTGTATAGTGCTTCAGAAGAGTGAGACAAGGTACCCGCAGGACTCTTCCAGTAGATGTGCTTCTGTATACAGAAGTTCTTTATATATCGAAGAGTCTATACATCCCTGTACATGACAGTAATAACAAAGACGTAGAACGCACCTAAAATACTTTAGTCACTTTGGATAAGTACCGGACGTATATCATGTTGTATTGTATTTCAAGATCTATGTATGATTGAACGTGATTAGTAGATAGAGGAATGATCTGACATCCGCGTACACCTTGAACAGAAGTGTTGTATTGAAGGCAACTAGGAGAGTGCACAAAGCAAATCAACATGGACTGCAACCGGAACAGTACTTCCGAAGGTAGCATTCCTAGGGAGAGTGTGGACGAGGAGCCAGCTTAAGGAATGATTCATGAGCAGTCCCTTGTCATTTGCAAAGGGAAAAGAAATTTTGAGTGCCTCGACCATGATAGCAACAGTCTAGCTAATAGGCAACAACAGGAGGTAGAAAATGAGGGAAAAGAATCAAAGAGGACAAAGACTAAGATGAGGAGGATACTTATAGAAATGCTCTTTTTTTCAGATTTAATTCTACTGAAGGCATTAAGACTACACGAGGAGTCTAAGCTTCTCTTGGAGACTCTTGTCGATGACACCCTTGGAGCACCCATGTAGACTCATAGTTTCAGAATTTCTGGAATTTTGTATTCTGGAATTTTGTAAGGTATTCGTCGTATAAGCTATTTGGAAATTGAAGACATTTATGCACTAACACGAACATGATGTCTACAAGTTGTCTGTGTGAATGTAATATTGTGTGCTCTTCATTATTTCAATGGATGATGACATGTGTGTCCTGGATGTTTTGTTCAAAAAGGTTGTTGTGCCAGTTCAAAAATCTTGAACATAAAGAAGACGTCCATGTGTGATGGGAACATTGCAGGTATGTATTGACAATCTTTTATATTGGAATAAGTGAAATGTACTTATAGGTTTCGTAATTTACAATTGTTGTTAGAAGTTGGCGTTTGTGATAATGACATGAACATTGTACATGTAGAAAAAGAAGTAAACGCTAGAGAGAATTGGAGCACTGTACATACAACCGGGCTTGCTGATTTGGTTGACAGAATGATTCGAAAGCATTAAGTGAGGACCCTCACACTGGGAATTAGATTAAAAAAAAAGGATGGTCCAACATTCTGTAACAAAAATGTATCACTGGTCATCAGAAATGCAAAGTCACTGTGTGGGGATTTTTCAACGGCAAACAAATATTTGTGACAAAGATGTAGAGAAGAACGTGTGACATTGAGGATGGTTTTTACAATACAATGCCTGAATCATGTGGCACATTTCCTGTAATTACATTGTTCATTTGGTGAGATGCTCACTGTGGGATGATTAATTGAACAGTATTGTTGGAAAATTTTCAGAATATTTTCGTAATGCAAGGATTGTGCGGAGGGAGCTCATAGTTGGATCCCAGAACAGTTCAGCAGCTCTGCAATCAAGTCAAGTAAGTGATTTGTTCATGGTAAGGCTTAGTTGTATGAAATAGTTGAGGTCACAGGCGACATCCTCGAGTCCTAAAAAGAGTCAAAAACACTTTCATGAAGAGTCGGTGATTACTTGGAGAATTTCAGTGAACACTATAAAATACTATTGCATAAAACCCATGTTATGAGACATAGAACATTATAATATGCACTAGTGTGTAATATGAGAGACTATATTAATAAGAGACACCATTATACGAGACAGCAGAATAATATGAGACACCATAGTAATATTATGGTGCATGTCAAGTTAAGGTGTTTCACATTATAATATGAGGTCAACACCATAATAATATGCCCTAGTGTATAATATGAGACACTACAGCATAAAACCCATATGACAGTACAGGTTATAATAGTATGACCTACACGTGTGTATTCATTATGCATGAACATGGTAACTGGACGGGAAAAGGAGAATATGCATTTGTTAGTTTTGCTAGGGAAGATGTATAGTGTACCCGTCTAGACCAACAAAGCTCATATGCTAGTTTCTACATAGTCTCCCGATCAAGTTTGCGACAATGAAATTTAAACTAATGTTGGTCGATGTTTTTGCAGAATGAGGCAACGTTTATGTGCAATGTATCACATCGAATGCTCTATAGCTAACAGGTTGGAATTACCTGAATACCCCTGTGCGTGCAATCGATGTAGAGGCGCTTGCATTAAAAAGGTGGAAACCGTGGCAAGACATTATATCACACATGGACAAGATCTATATTTTCTGTATCCAGTGATGGTAAGTCCGAAACTATTATAATCCTTAAACATTGTTCAATCTGGAATATCTAGTACTCAAATTAACTATTTAACGATGTTTATCATTGTGTTGAACATAGTTCACAGTAATCCCTAAACCATGATATTATTAACAATTTACTTATCTAATATTTTGGCATATTTGATTGAGTATGACTTTGTTTGTATCTAATAGTAGGAAACTAATTTGTTATGCAAATGTACAAACTATAGATGGCAGAAATGTGCGAGGCTTGTCAAGACGTCCACACAGAGCAAGAGAACGATATTGTCGAAGGGAACGTGATGATGGAGGTGATGGATTTAAGTGGCCAAGGAGAACTGCCGTAGACATTGAAAACATGGCAAGAGATGCCTTCACCAAGATAGACAACATTCACCATGATGCAATTAATGAAGGCAACCAAGAGGCAATGGATGGGAACAACTTCGAGGGAGACGATCAATGGAATGAAGAAAATTTGGAGAATGTTGTTCAAGAATCCACTGAACTTGTCTACGAGGGTAGTACTCAAAACCGACTTCAATGCAGCATTGTTTTGTTCTCCGTGTGCACTCTATACTCTGTGCTACATACTTTCCTTGATGCACTGTTGACATGGATAGCTGGAGATTTGTTGCCGACATCCAATTGTTTTCCACGGACGTCTTACGAGGTAAAAACCATGTTGATGAAGTTTGGTCTCAAGCACAAGCAAACTCATTGTTGCCCTTATGGACACGTTTTGTATGAAGAGGAATATGAAGACTTGGAAGAGTGCCCAGTATGTAACACACCATGGTATATCGATGGATCTAATAAGGTTCTTCAGATATGTAGTTCGCTGTTTTGATGTAATTAAACATTTATTGCGAATGTTTAAATGCCTAGAGATTGCATCTTACATGACATGGCATGCTAGCCATAGATCTAGAGGTCAATTTATGAGGTCTCTAGTGGATAGTCCGCAATGGAAGACCACAGATTCTATCTATCCTGACTTTGCCCAAGTTATGACAAACCTACGTCTGGGACTAGTTGGCGACGGCATTATCCCTTTCAAGAATAATGCCATAAAACACTCAAAGTGGGTTTTATTAATTACAATTTACTACTTGCCTCTATGGTTGCTGACCAAGAAGTTCTCCATATCACTGGTTGTGCTAATTCCAGGTCCAAACTCTCCCACAGAGGATAACATAGACGTGTTCTTACAGCCACTTGTGCGGGATTTGCTCAAGCTTTGGACCGGCATTCCAGCAATCAACGTGAGCAAGCCAGAGGGTGAATGGGGATTCATCCTTAGAGCTATACTCACATGGACGGTCAATGATTTTCCAGCATTTGGACTTTTATCTCGACAACAAACTCATGGATACAAAGGGTGTCCGCTTTGTGGTCCAGAAACTTGTGCTGAACATGCATCACTATTGAACAAAATGATTTACTTGGGGGGGAGACAATATTTGGATGAAGATCACAGCTTTTGCATGGCATGAGCACTGTTCAATAACCACGAAGTATGGCGGTTAGCACCCAAACCACCGACAGGGGAGGAAGTCTTGCGGTGGGAGACACAAAGAGATGACTTTCTAAGTGCCGGGGGTGTTAAGAACCCCAATATGGACCTACTCAAGATCATGGCGTTAAACGCAGGAGTATCCTTTTTGATCTTCCGTATTGGACAGTACGTTTCAATCACAGTTCCTATAGATTATGCATGTATGAGTAAAAATTGTGAATATGAGCACTACCAAGAAAAGTAATATGTATGAAGTCCATGTGCATAACTAAATACTCAAAATCATGATCTGTCCCTGCTCAAAGACCGAAGAGTTGTTAAATCATATGCTTATTGTGCCATAAATATGTTGGAATAGGAAAGCTGTTTCTTTAAAGCCCTGTACCTTCTTATTAGAGGGTGGTAGCTCCTCCTTGTGAAAACCTACTCAATAATTACCGAGGAGGATAAGTCAAGGAAATTCAATAAGACAGGATTCAGAACTAGCTCGGTAATCACAAACCGAGGAGAAGGTGAGCTCATTAGGGAGTAGAAATACAAGCAGAGGACTACTCGGTAGACACAGAATCAGAAGAAAGTACTTCAGACAAAGAAATCAAGTATCTTGGAAAATGTGGCGTGCCAATAAGTTTGGCTCTATTGCTTTTATACCACGATACAACCAGATCTGACAGTTAGGTCAGATCAGTAAAAAAGTGCTTCCTAGATCTACCTGAAGGGGTAACTTACAAAATTCCCGGGGTAAAACTCAGACCGGTAGACCTACCGGTAACTCCTGATTTACGGTTAACACTATCCCCCTTCTAAACCAAGTTCACGCCTGGAACTGGTTAAAATACAATTGGTACAAAAACCGGAGGGATTCTATTCGGTATCAGCGGGACGAGTACGTGTCGCGCGGTAGAACAGCAACGCATCATCAGGAATTTCCGACGCCACTGATTCTGCACTGATTCAGTGCGTTTATCGTTAAACACTGATTCCGCACGTCATACGTGCATTTAGAAGTGTCGTTACAATACGGAAGTGACATGCATTACTAGAGTGTCGATGCAGTGTCTTTTCAATGATTATCAGAAAAGTGTTGTTTCCGCACGAAAGTCGTGCTTGACGGAATCCGTGCGTTAATCGTGTATTTACATCACATGGCTGATAAGACACGGATAACGTGCGGTTTTAGTTAATGCGAATTCAGTATCGTATACGTATCATATTAATGCCATTTATTATATTCGTGCGATTTCAGTATCTATTATAATGCAAATTATTTTCGTACGACATCCGTGTACAATATTTTAATATATTTTTTGGAATCTTTTGGAATCTCTTGGAATCTTTCAAAATATTTTATATTATTTTGGAATATTTTGGAATATTCCAAGAATCTTCTTTAAATTATACTTCCGGTTTAATTTTCCAAAACATTTTTAGATCTTCATTTATAGAGTTTAGAAGCAATACACATTAAAATTTCAAAGAAATAACATTTTATATTTTTAGAATTCAAATTTGGAATTATTGGTTATCATTGTACTTTTCATCATAGGAGCAAAAAAAAATAGCTCACAACCACCACGATTTTGCCAAAAAATAAATAAATTCAAAATATTATGAAAAAAATCCTAGATATAGAAAACGTCCTGCATAATCTAGTGCAAAAAAAATTTGGAAAAAAAGTTTTTTTCACATAGTTAAAAACATTCAAAGTCCGCTGAAAAAAAAAACAACTCACAGCCATGATCTGCCATCACGATTTTGGCAAAAATTTAAAAAATTCAAAAAATTATGAAAAAAATCCTAGATATAGAAAAAGTCCTGCATAATCTACTGCAAAAAAAATTTGGAAAAAAAGTTTTTTTCACATAGTTAAAAACATTCAAAGTCCGCTGAAAATAAAAGTTTGATAATTACCACTGGAGTTCTATTCTATGCATGAAGAGTTTGAGGTGGTTTGGTGGTTTGGAACTTGAGTAACAACCGGGAGGTTGAGAGTTCAAATCCCACCGTTGGCGATAGAGCTTGGGAAGCTATGGTGGGCCCCACCGCATGTGCGGGCAATTTCCGTGTAGTTGAAGTGGGTAGCGAGGAAAGTAATTATTTTATATTTTCTAATATTTTATTTTATTTTATATTTTTTAATGATACTATTTTGATCAAATTTAGATATAAAAAGAAAATAAAATCTAGATATGGAAAAGATGATGTCGCACGAAAAACGCACTGAATCAGTGTAGTTTTAAAGACGATTAAAACACGACATTTGACGACTATAAAGAGTGCTGAATTCATACGTTTTCAATGGATGTATCAATCGTGTCGAATCAGTACTATATCCGCTTGTACGTACATCGTGTCATATCAGTGTAGTTGCGATGAATGACGCAACGATGCGGAATCAGTGCGAAAATCGTACGAACCCTTGAAATATCGGAAATCGCACTGAATCAGTGCTGAATCAGTGGGGTCCGAAATTCCTGATGATCCCCCTCGGACTCGGAAGGCAGTTCGGTAACCTGCTGATTGGTACGCGGTCCGCTGGGTGTCCTAGTAGATGGTGTGACTGTATTACCGGGCGGAGCTGTCGTGGGGCTAAGGAGGTTGCCGTCGAAGGATTGCTTGAAGAACTCGGAGTCAAAGCCTTCGGACGGTAGTAGTGGAGCCTAAATCTCGAGAGAGAGCGTCGGTTCCAGAGGTTGAAGGATATTGGTGTCAGTGGAGCGGTTCGGAGATGCGTCGCCTTTGTCAAAATCCAAATGAGCGGCTCGGTAGCGCTGGAGTATTTGGTAAGTGTTGTTGGTCGCCATTGCGTAGTAGTTCCTCTTATCCTTCGTCTTCGCGAGGTCGGTAACGAAGCCCTGCATCTCGGTAGACAGGGTTGCGACGCTGTTTGACTCGTTCTGGAGTGTGTTCCGGAGTGAGCTAATGGTGAGCTTGTTCTTGCTCTTCTCGGTTTTGAGGTGATCTCCGTCCGAGGTGACAGTGTTCAATAGGAGCTGTTGGCTGTCAAATTTCTTGGTAAGGACGTCCAAGTCAATGCGGAATCATTCGCGTTCACTACGAAGTCGAGCGAGGGCGGTAATGCGTTGGCGTGCTTCGGCCGTAGCGGTGTCGAGTTGCCCCTCTAGCTTGAGAGTTCGAGCGTGTACTTGGCGGACATGGCGCTAATGCTCCTCTCAATCGGAGATGGTGAGGTCGTGGACTTGAGCCTCTGCCTTGGTAAGTACCTTTAACATGCGCTCGGCAATGCGGCGGAGGAAACTTACATTTACCTCCAGGTTGCGTGGTGGGTTGGGGAGACTGTCCGGTAGGGTGTCATTGAAGACGCGGGTGGTCGAGGGGGTAAATGATGACAGGGGCAGTGCATTCGTCTATGAAACCTGAACACAGGTAGTGCGAGGTACATCGGTAGGCGCGTACATGGGGTCGGTAGTGACGGAAACAATGGTTGTGTCCGCACTGTCACCGGTAGAATCTCGCAAATGATCTCCAGCTCCGGGCTGTCCTCGGTATCACCTTGTTGTGCCGCGGACAGAATTGGCAATGTCGTAGTTCGCTAAGGAGAGCGTGTGGAGGAAGAATCCCCACCATGCTCGGTCGGTGGCGGGCGTCGTGGGCGAGGGTTATTGCCAAATTCTTGCAGGGCGTCCGCTAAGTCGGGGCACTCCTTCTATTTTGATCGAGTGGTGGGCAGTAGCTGGCTGCTGCGGAGTCAGGACGCGATGCCACAAGGGGTCTGCACAAGAAGTGACGACTTCCGTTTGATCGGTGAGTACGGATTGACGAGTCCCGGGCGAGCTACCGAGGGAGGAGGACTTGTGGCCGGTGCAAGGACGGGTGCTGCCGGGATAGTCGTGGTGACAGTCGCTTCGAGTCCGTGGAGGAGCATGTCCCAGACTTCAGCCAAGAAGCATTGGGGGGACCGTCCCAAGCGGATGGTGTGGAACTCCTTCTGAAGCTGACCGAGCATGTAGCTTGTCCAGTTTCAAGTGACGGGACCAGTAATGGAGAGTGCGTCGAAGGTGAGCATCTCGAGGAGGCACTGATGGGATGTATACGTCTGCTTCTTCTTATAA
Source organism: Pohlia nutans (assembly GCA_022496805.1). Lineage (NCBI taxonomy): Eukaryota > Viridiplantae > Streptophyta > Bryopsida > Bryales > Mniaceae > Pohlia > Pohlia nutans. The sequence continues at coordinate 500,549 of CM040106.1, read as the reverse complement.
TGAATGCCTTGCAAGATGCTGTACTTCCGAGGGCGCAACTTTGCCGGGCCTTGCAAAACGCTATAACCGTCGGTTTCAATTCAGTGAGTGAGCGGATGTGATCCGGTAGTCGAACGTGGCTTTATACAGATGGTGTTGACTTCCGTCGTCGTGCCGGTCGGTAACTTAAGAATGTTTGTGATCTCTACCAAGGTGATGACGTAGATGCTGCCGAGCGCTTCGCCGATGATCGTAACTCCCATGACGCTGCGCGCGATGTTGACGAAATTGTCCACGACGTCATTGCAGATTGGGGTTTGGCCCCACAATAGGTGGACGAATCCTTCAAGGCCGACTTGGTGAATCCACTCGCGTTTGGTTGGACTGGTTGCCGCGTACTCTCTCCAAGCGACCATGTGGTTCAGTGGGTGGCAAGCGATTTCCTTCCACTCGGGATCTACCAAGCTGTTGCGCTAAGTGTTGGCAGCCGTGCGGCAACCGTTTACTGATGTCTTCTTCTGGCCTGTCATCCTGCAAAAACACACACAGAGATGGCCTCGCTTTCGCTCTCGGAATGTGGAAAAAGGGGCAGCTAACAAGCAAAAGGAAGGAAGTACTTTAATCCGCGCTATTCGCCTCGGTCAAGTGTGTCGATCTCGGAGAACGGTAGCTTTCGACCGTGAAGGCCAGGGAAGAACAGAAGGAGAATGAGATGGGGAGCGGAGGCGGAGAGCTAACCAGGAGGGAGAAAAAACCGTGGCGGCAGAAGGCGGCATGGTGAAGAGACGATAAATAGGAGGAGGAAACAATGAAATGAATGAGTATGGTAGTGGAGTGAAGAGAAAGGAGTGGGTGGTTGTAGATTAGGTTGGGAAGATGGCGGTGCCTTAGGGTTGGAGACTGCCGAACCTGGCACTCGGTACGGTTTTCGCTTCGGTGGTACCAAAGAAGGCAGTTTGGTGGGTTCTTGCTGCGCTGCTGGCGGGGACTGTTCTGTTGTTGTTGGGGCGGCTTCTAACGTCGGTATCCGAGTCAGTGAAGAAGGCCAAGTCGAAAAAAGCTTATGTTTGGTACCGATGTATGACTCGGTATCTCGAGTCGACTGAGGGAAATTTTCCACGGTAATGCAGTTTGTGTAGATGGGAGTCTCAGTGACCTCATCGTCGCCCTCTCCCTCGTCCTCGGTTGCGTCTTGATTGTCCAGTTAGTGCAAATTGGCACTTTTATCTGGGGCAGTCCGAGCTGCTTGAAAGAGTTGGTCGTCATTGAGGAACCGGTAAGGTTTGAGCTTGTTGATGTTGACTATAATCGGATTTGGGTCGAATTTTTTGACTACGACGAGTAATACCGTATTGTTGGATAATGGGTACTGAACTCAATAAGGCCCAAACCATTTATTTTTTAGCTTACCGGGGTGGATGTTGGCACCTTTGGGGTACCAGAGTACCAGATCGCGAAGTCAAAACTGGTGCGTCGAGATTGTGGTGATAGCCCATTATACTTGGTTCCATTGTGATATCCCTTGAGTTTCGAGAACTCGGTATTGAGATTCGTCCAAACGCTCCAGATCGGCAGTGCGTGCTGCAAGAACCCAACTTCGTGAATGGTCGGTTGGTGTGGTCTTGGTTGGTATCAAATACTCGGTAGGCAGTAAAGGGATAATGCCATACACAAGTTGGAATGGCGTATGGCCGGTACCGATCTTGAAAGCGGTGCGGTAGGCGAATAAGACCGTTGGTAACTGTGGGTCCCAGTCCGTTAAGTTGTGATTAACCAATTTCTAGAGGAGTTGGAGAATCACTTTGTTGGTGGATTCGGCTTGGCCATTCCCTTGAGCGTAGTATGTGGTAGATGTGGTGTGGCGCAGCAGGAAGTGCTCCATAAGGGCGTAAATTACCTTGTTGTTGAAATGTATGCCTTGGTCGCTGACGAAATGGAGTGGGCAACCAAAACGAGTGAGGATGTTGTCATACATGAATTTTTCCGTGTCCTTGGCAGTGTTGTCGCGGAGTGCAACAACTTCGACCCATCAGGTGGCGTAGTCCGTGGCCACCAAGATGTATTGGTTGCCTGCGACTGTGTGTTTGAGGGGGCCTACAAAATCCAGTCTCCATTTCATAAAAGGTTCCGTCGGTAGGGTGGTAAGTAATTTACCGGTCACGGCCTTTTTGAGTCCACCGACGCGCTGACACTCATCGCAACTCCGACATTATTCGAACACGTCTTTATGCACGGACGACCACCAGTAGCATGCTTCGAGGATTTTTCGAATAGTATTCTCAGTAGAGAAATGTCCTCCCAAGTTGCCGTGATGAAGCTCTCGGATAATCAATGTGGTTTGGTCGCCGGAGATGACCTTCTACTAGGAAAAGTTTTTGCTTTGTCAATACAAGGTGCCATCGACTAACTCGAATGGGAGGGCTCAATATGCTAACCTTTTCTTACGCTCGGTACTCCAATCGGAAGGGAAGGTTCTGGTTTTGAGGTAGTCGTGTACGATGGCGAGCCACTCCGGTTGTATTCCGGTGGCCGGTTCGACTACCGTGTTCCAAGAAAGCGCATCGGCAATACTGTGTGTCTTGCCCGCTTAGTAAACGACGATGAAGTTGTACTCCAAAAACAATAGTAACCAGCCAGGAATGCGTTCGGAAACCTGAGTTGTGTTCACCAAATAGATCAATGCCATGTGGTCTACGTAAAAAACGAACCTCTTACCGAGGAGGTAGAGCCGAAATTTGTTGATGGCGTATACCCTAAACCCTAAAGCTTTGCGCTCAGTAGTTGTGTAATTCTTCTCTGCGCGGCTCAGTAGTCGAGATGCGTAGACGATGGGCTGGTCAATTTTTCAGATAGGGTTCTATGCTAGCATAGCTCCGACTGCAATATCTGAAGCATCCGTATGAATGTGAAATTCAAGCTTCCAATTGACTGCGATAAGGATAGGAGCGTTGACATAACGCTCTTTGATCTCGGTAAATGCTTGGTCACATTCGGTAGTCCAAGTGAATGGTTCATCTTTTCTTGTAAGAAAATTGATTTGTGCCATAAATCGGGCGTAATCGCGGATAAAACATCTGTTGAATTGGGCTAGTTCATTGAAGACCTGGATGTCATTGATGTTGCGAGGGCGAGGCATTGTGACGAGAGGCTCAATTTTCTTCGGATCGGGGAACTTGCCCTCGGCGGAGACTACATATCTAAGAATAACGCCGGATCAAACAAAAAAACAGCATTTTTCGGGATTGAGACTTATAGCGAACTCACGGCATTTTGTAAAACACTTTCGGAGTTTGTCGAGGTGCGTCTCGGTAGTACTATAAACGCTGAAGTTGTCGAGGAAGAGTTTCATGACATCTCCGAGATATTCTTTGAAAGCTTGATTGACAGTGCGCTGGTACGTTGGCGGAGCGTTCTTGAAGCCGAACGGCATCACTACCCAGACAAAGGCACCCTAGTCGGTAATGAACGCCGTCTTTAACTGATCCTTGGGTGCAATCTTGATCTGGTGATATCCGGAGAAGCCATTGAGAAAGGAGTACATTTCGTGGTCTCCTACCGAGTCGAGGACTTCATCAGTAAACGGTAGTGGATATGGATCCTTCTTGGTTGCTTTGTTGAGACGCCAAAAATCAACACAAATTCAAAGTTTGCCGTTTTTCTTTAGTACCACGACGATTAGTGATAACCAGGTAGGATAGTCGACTGGTTCTATAAAACCGGCGTGCAAAAGTTTGTCGAGAAGAGTTTTGACAGCTGCGGCATAATTGAAATTCATTCGGTAGCATACCTGATGGGTTGGGGGGATGTTGGTGTCGAGTTCGATCTTGTGATGAGCAATGTGTTCCGGAATGCCACGTAAATCATAGTATGACTATGCAAAGACGTCTTTGAAGGCGTGGAATAATTTTTTGGCCTCTGATAGGAGGGAATCTCGAACGATAGTGCCATACGAATAATTTTGGGTTGGTATTGGTACCGAGGTTGAGGTCCCGTAGCTGATCTTCCTCTGTCTGAGACCATTTTGCTACCAAAATGGTTTTTACCTTCTCCCTGATCGGAATTTCATCGACTGGCATGATGCCTTCCGTATGGGTTATGACTGGTAAAGTAAGCTTGGTAGTGCTTACCTGGCAGAAGTCGTCAATTGCCAATGTTCGAATGGAGTGGAGGAACTCCTCTGCTTCGAGCAGGATGATTTCTTCTTCATCGGTAAGGCCCTCCACGTAGTTGTAGCAGACTAGAGCATCGGGAGTCTTGGCTTCAAAGCCTAATTCCCGGTTGATCCGCACTGTTCAGATGGTACCATTACCCATGATCTGTATGTGGTCGTTAGCCCAATCGTGGACTACTTTAGCGTCCCTAAGCCATGGTCTACCGAGCAATAGCGTATATGCCGAATTGACATCCTTACAAGAAATGACGGTGAGAATAATGGTATAGGGAATACCGTGAATGAAGATCTTGATATCCCTGAGCAAACCAAGCGGCTAGACAAGGAAACTGTCGGCCATCCTTAATTTAAAAGGTGTTGGGGTTGGAGTCGGTAGTCCAAGTCTGCATTGCTCGTTTTCAGTGATGACATTGACTCCCGAGCCTCCATCTAGGAGAACGTCATGTAACTGGTGATTGCCAATTTTTGCTGAGATAATAGGCATGTGGCGGTCGATCGCGACTACCGAATGGACTGCTACTGTGGTTGTCTCGGTAATCGGGATAGAGGAAGGGGCTTTGTGACCTAGACGACGGTGGATATGTTCGGTGATGTTGGGTGCAATAGCCCTAAGGTTTTTGAGAGTGACATGTATTGTTTGTGATTCGATTTGTTGGAGAATGGTTTCGTAGATGTTCATGGCGCTATCTAGAGAGGTCTTAATGATGCGAGGTGTTGGCGGCTCCAAAGGCAAGAGGTCTTATAGCTCACGTACAGTCAGTATCATTTCTTCGTGCAGCTGCTCTTCTGCTTGCCAATTGAACGCCTCAATGATGCAAGGTGCTTCGGTAGTTGGTGCAGGATCGTCCGGTTCTACCGGGTCCGGATGCAAGGGCCGACTTGAGAGACGTCGACAGTATGGACATCTATAATGACTACCGAAGATCCCAAGTTTGTGGGTAGTTTCTTTTGGATGGCCTCTTTAACCTCATCATCCAAGAGGAGCGGGCAACGATGTCCCGGGTGCTCTACCAACCGCATACATTAAATGGGTATCATTGTACCGGAGTGTTAACACGAGGATTACGGCGGGTGTCGGTACTTACCGGGGTAGGTGTTTGCTGAGTTTGAATCTGATGTACCAAAGCCGTATCGGTTTTCTTCCCGTGGTCACTTGTCGGATTCCGGTAACAAGTTGCCCATTCGTGGCCCATGCGTCCCTATCTGGTGCATTTGAGGTTTCGCCGTGGGTTGTCCCCGGTACTCGTTGATGGAGGAGTTGCTTGTCCAGTTTTGGGTAGGCCTTCTTCCGCAGTGCGTGCCGAGTCTACTGCTTCGGAGAACGTCTGTCGTTGAAGTCCCATCTTGGCTACCTGCAAGTACTCCAATAAGCTAGCGCGAAAATTGCTCAACATAAACATTTCATCCGGTGGTACGGTTAGATTTTCCGCTAGTTGTTGAAAACGTACAGCGTAGTCATCGACCGATTCATTCGGTCGTTGATTGATTGTGCAAAATTGAATGTACGTTTGGTCGACCGTCTTGATGGTGCGGTAGCGTCTTTTGAATGCGTTAAAAACCTCCTGCAATATATTAGTAGGATGTATCCGTCTATGATAGGCAAACCAATTCGACTCCTTCTCGGTAAGGGAATTACCGAATAATTCCAGTTGTACCAAGGTTTCAGTTTCGCCATTTAATCGAATAGCAGATTCAAATTTATAGCAATGTCTTTCGGTACACTTACCGGTTTTGTAGTCGGAGTACGGTACTGCTTTTTGGGCGGTACAAGCAGGACGCCGACCAGCTAGAGGATTTGGAACGGGTGTGTCGCCGATCGGTCGGTAGGTTGGGGTCGGTACTCCCGCAGCCACAATTCGTCGAGGTTGTGGGTAGTTGTGCGGACAAAAAATGGATGGGTGATCGGTATGTCCACAGAATGTGCAAAAACGAATAGGGGGTCTGGGATGTACCTAATGGTGGTGGTGGGGAGGATGAAATCCAAAAAATTGTTGTTGTACGGGGTACAAATGCCCTGGGATCGGTTGTGGTCGAACGGTGTAATGCATGGATTGAGCACGTCCGTGGTCTTGTCGGAACTAGCGTAAATGTAGATGTAGAAGGTGTAACCGGGATGCAGCTAAATTGAGGTCCAGTTGCGGTGTCGGTTCTAGTGTAGCCAGGAGTTCTTGATCCGTTGCGTCTTTGTGTGGTAGTTGTCGGAGTTGTTCCTGAATTGCCGAGGATTGAAGAAATGCTTGGGAGCGAAACCGTTCGCGCTCTTCGTCTGTTAAGTGGACGTCTCCCCCGGTAGTTGCTGGGTTGCCAAGTACCGAGTCGGAAGAAGGGCGCTGCCAGGTGGACGAGTGCGGATGTCGTGCGGTTTGGAGTTCCCGAGGGGTCGGTAATTCGTCTGCCGTGAGCAATGGTTGAGGCCTTTGGGTCTAATGAGTGGCCGTGGAAGGGGCTCGGAACATCGGTGAAGGTAGAAGGTCTTGTACGCTCCGGTGGATGCGGGCGTTGGAAGCTGTCACGGCCTCGAGGTCGAACTCGGGCGGTGGTCCGGCAGATCTAGTGTGGCGGCGGGCTATGGAGAAGCTTGGTATACTGGGCTGACTAAGCTGACTAAGTCAATAGATCTGTAGGAAGGTGCTAGTCAGGTGCGGCGTCACACATCAACTAATCAATCACAGAGTACCGGGATCGGTGATTCCGTGAGTTTCAGGAAAGCAGTTTCTAGAATTTGAACACTAGATGGTCGCCAAATGGTAGCTCTTCCTTGTCAAAACCTACTCGGTAATCAGTACCGGAGGGTAAGTTAGCTACAGAGGAGGATAAGTCAAGGGAAATTCAATAAGATAGGATTCAGAACTAGCTCGATAATCACAAACCGAGGAGAAGGTGAGCTGATCAAGGAGTGGAAATACAAGTAGAGGACTACTCGGTAGACACAGAATCAGAAGAAAGTACTTTAGACAAAGAAATCAAGTATCTTGGAAAATAAGGCGTGCCAATGAGTTTCGCTCTATTGCTTTTATACCACAGTACAACCTGATCTGACAGTTAGGTCAGATCGGTAAAAAAGTGTTTCCTAGATCTACATGCTGGGGTAACTTGGAAAATTACCGGGGTAAAACTCAAACTGGTAGACCTACCGGTAACTCGTGATTTACGGTTAATAGAGGGTACATCGATTGGACATTAGGTTGAAATGCAAAATATTATAATTTGGTAATGTAAGTTCTGAACTCGTTGTACAGGCATTCTTCATGTGTACTGTAGCCTGAACCCATTTGGGGACGAACAAATGTAGTAACTCTTTAAGCAACGCGCATACAAGTAGTGAATTTTTGTTGGCAAAAGCCAATTTTTCCTTTAAAGATAATTTAATTTGCTACACTACGTAGGTAGATTACTGTTAGATACACTAATTTACATAAACATGTTGTAAGTTTGTACTGTTGACCTAATTTTTTTACCCTCTATATTAGTCAAGATGGGAATTTTTCTGTAGTATTGGAATCAATGTCTTCGGTAAATTTTTTTCGAAAATAAAAATCTATGATGTTTTCAAATTGTGTAATTATCTAATACTAATCTACCTATTCAGTGTAGTGCGTTCAATTGAGAAAATGAAGTTTAACGAGTATTGTTTTAACTTCTAATTTTGGATATTATAAATTAAATATATTGATAAATTATTTTTGATTCAAGCTATGTAGCACATGCCAAGGTTACTCTGTACAAGATGTTCACCCTTTGAATTTTAAATTTTATTTAAAAAAAAATTAAAAACATAGTATCATGTGATTCACCATTGTCATTTGCACATGTTGTTGAAATTTTATAAGTTTTAAAGATTTTTTACAAGTAATATTTATTTTTTGAATTATTTGATGAGAAAGTTGTCAAAAAGTTTGTTTTGTATAAAAAGAAATGATAATTGTATTACTAATAGGAAACCTATAATTTCATGCACTAAAATCTATAATGTTTTCAAATCTTATAATTATCTAACACTAATCTACCTATTTAGTGTACTGAAACACGAGTCGTAAAAACGGTTTGTACTGTAGTGTATTATGATTCGTTTGGCTTGTTTTATTGACACTAAATGTAAGACATGAGAATGAGTTCTATTGCATTTTGGCTTAACCCCTAAAGGACCGGAGTGTTTTTCCTCCAAAAACACTCCAATGCTGCCATTTTTACTCCCCCATGCAAAAAATCCAAAAGAATGTTATTTTTTACCTTCTAACCGTAAGATCTTGTCCTAAACTATTTGAAAAACATACACAACAAATTTCATTGGTTTTGACCGCACGGATTGCTAGATAATTGCGTTTGATGGAAAAAACACCCCAAAAAAACACATGCCCGAAAAGTTCAGATGCGTTTGACCACATCTACATCAAAAAAACCTCACTACCGAAACTTCTCGCACTTCACTTTCACATTCTATATGATGTTACTTAGTTGTGTACCAATTTTCGTTGCGTTTGGAGATGTTTAGGATGTTGAATAACACCTTGCACTTGTTGGGGGTTTAAAAGTTCAGAAAAGACTATATGTTTTTGGAATTGCAATATTTTCGACTTTCTTTATTTAAAATACAAATCCGAGCGGTGAAACACAAGTGCATTCCACCCTCTACAAAATGGCGAAAAAAAATTTGAAAAAAAAATAAATCTCCAAGTTTTAGAAGACATGTAGCACATTTTCTAAGAATTTTGGGGGTTAGGGGGGAAATAAAGGGTGGAGGAAGGGAATTGAAGTGCCAACCCATTCCAATGTTCATGACCCCACTAACTCTCAAGGTACACTGCCACGTGGCAGTCCCTCATTGAACGATTTTTATTTTTTATTTTTAAAAATAATTTTATTTTTCAAAATTTTAAATAATAATTTTTTTAATAAAAAATATTTTTTAAATTTTTTAAATAATTTTTTAAATTTAAAATAATAATTTTTTTAATAAAAAATAATTTTTTAATTTTTTTAAAAATAATTTTTTAATTTAAAAAAATATTATTTTTTAATTTTTTTATGAGCTTGGAAAACGGGGTGGTCTTCTGCCCCTACAGTCCACCCCATTTTCCACACACCGCCCATCTTGATGCCCCCCCCTAAAATTCAACTATTTCTCTACTGCCCCGCTGCCCTTTCTCCCGAAAAAAACACATTTCCCCTCATAACTTTCACATACAGTGTCGGAATTCAAAAAAAAAATAATCCCCATTTTCGTGGCACATTGGGGAATCTACTATTAAATTTCCTTCAAAATTCGATTAAAAATGTGTTCACCGGAACCTACCCGATTCTCTAAATGTCCTAGTTAGGACACTTGGTCCTTTAGGAGTTAACTAACGTCTTGGAGCTTGCCATGTCATTTTTCTAATTTCCGGTGAATTACTTGGAAAGTTTATGAAATTTATTGTTTTATTGTAATTACATACTCTTTAGGTATCACCACGGTGCACCAAAGTCGCTGCATTTAAATACAGCGATAAGTTTCAGCAACTAAATTTGTCTTCATTGTAATTTACAATTTTGGTTACAGAATAGGAAAAAAATTTAGAGTTTTTGTAATGGATAAGAATTTTCTTCACAGTCACTTCAAAAAAACTATAGGTATTGCATATTTTCACCTAGTTTTATGATGAAATATTGATTTGTAGTACACATGTCACTTCATATACTAAGAATATAATTTGGAATTATATATTTTTATTTATTAGCAAAATTGAGTGTGACAGATAAAAGAGGAATCCATGGTGATATGCCCAGTCTGTATGCACCCTAAACAGTTTGTGTATAAACAAGGAATGGTAATTGTAGGGAATCTCAATGATTAGTATTTTGAATGACAGAATTATGTTATTCAGTTAGCATGTGACGAAAGAGTTATAAATATCACCCTGACTAAGCGTGGTGTATGCAGAGGGGACAACAACAATACAAGTCTCTTATCATAATCAATGATTTGTTTGTTGTTGTTCAAGATCTACCTATACATCATGTTTTAGACGTTATGCATTGTGAGAAGAACATTTCCGAAAATATATTGCGCACCACATTTGGTGAAAAAGACTCTTCGGCCGTGAGGGCAGACTTGCAGGCTCGCGGTATCAGACCAGAGTTGCACCTACAATCTGTTTGGGCCAAACGGGGATAGATTCTGCATGCCCGACGCACTATACGTGCTTACCATAGAAGACAAGGCCAAGGTTTTGCGTGTGTTGAAATCACTGAGAACACCAACTATGTATGTGTCAGCATTGCACAAAAAAATTAGCAAAGGAAAATTAACCGGCTTGAAATCACATGACTTTCATGTTCTATTACAACAAATTTTACCACTTTGTTTCAGGAAGGTGTCTAATAAGTGTCTAGCACGGGCTATCATACCATTAAGTAGGGTATTTAGAAAACTGTGTGCAAAAACAATTAACAGCGAAGATGAAGAGCAGTTAGTAGCGGACGCTGCGGAGACTATGTGCATGCTAGAGAAGGAATTTCCTCCGTCCTTTTTTGACATTATGTCACACTTGCCAAATCATCTAGTTAAGCAGTTGTATCAGTGTGGTCCCGTACATACTAGATGGATGTATCCATACGAGCGGTATTTTAAAACCTTAAAAGGATATGTGCGTAATTTGGCGAAACCGGAAGGTAGCATAGCACAGGGACATCAGGTTGAGGAAGCTTTGGGATTTATAACTGAGTACATGTGTCAGTTCAACGTCACATCAAGGAGAGTATGGTACGACAAGGAGGAGCCATCCATGATGGATGAGATTTTGGAAGGGAAAGGGAAGCCAAAGTTGTTGTCGGAAGGATTGCGGGATGCGATGCATGAATTCGTTCTCGACAACGCTTCCCACTTAGAGCCATACCGCGAGTAACTGACACCTATAACCATTTACTAGCGTGGGTTTTTTTTTTTTCCTAGACGCTGTGGAAAATGAAGTGTGAGTGCAAAAATAACGTTGGGAAATGTAATATACTTGAGTGACAGTGAAGTGTACAACAACCCTATGTACAATGTAGGATGATGTATGGTAGAAATGATTATCTAGGACAAATGTACGTATTATTGGTGCAATCTGACTGTCAAAGGAATAATGGGTGTAGCAAACGTATAATATTGAGGGTGGGGTAAGAAGGGAAGTCAGAAAAAATTGCTACAGACTTGATTGGGAAAGGGACAGATTGGTACATGAGAGAGCACTGGATATAGGCAAATGGCCTATGAAAAACGAACCAACTCCACAAACAGTTGGTTGATTTTGAGAGCCCTTTGGAGAGTCCTTTGGAGAGTCCTTTGGAGAGTAACTAGAGACAAGAAAGTAATGATTTTCATGCAAAGGAAAATATTTTAGTGTTTTGTTTTCAATTTTCCATTAGAAGAAGAATGAGGGGAGTAAAAGACCTAGTGTTCTATTAGCCGTTCCCATTAACCGCCTCATGCAAGGCTGTACAGCCTTGCTGTACAGGAAGGCTGTACAGCGTGTCCAAAATCAAGAGAAGACATCATCGTGGCAATGATGCTTTTCCAACTGTCTGTAACGCTGGCCAAGGTGTGGCTCATTGTTGCTGGGCTCTCGCTGGGCAGCACTGGCAATTGCGTCTACTGCTACTGTTGCTGTCACTTGCCTTGATGCCTTGGTTGAGCTTCTTCGGCTCCAGCAATGATTCATCAGGTTTTGCTTGAACGGGGTCCTGCTTGTTGTTGACAGCAGTTTAGGGTTTTAGTTTTGATGTTCGATCGTGCAAGTTTCTTGAGCACTGGCTCGTTGGCTGCTGGCTCCCTGTTTGCAGACGACTCCTGGCCTCGTGGTGGTTTTTTGCTAACAGCCGGCGACCCCGGCGGAGTTAACCGCTTCCGCTTCAACATTCTCGCGATATTGTTGATGTTGTTGTTGTTCTTCGTGTTCGTGACGACGGCGTCGTCGTGTTCACCACTCTCTTGTGGAGGACTTTCCTCCGCTGAGCATCTTTCGGTGAGCATCAGATTCGATCACATTAAATAAGGTTTTGGTAAACAGAAGCTGAAACTCTGGTGAAAGCTGAATCTTTGCGGAGGGTGCAAGCATGTTTCGTGTATTTTTGTAATTGTTTCGATGTTATAAGCTGTACTTCTTAGCGTTTCTCTTGCAACTCTGTTGCTAATCGAGCCGAGAGCAAGGAGTTCAAGAGCACCTGAGCTCAAACACTTTCCTACGTTTGTGGACCTATTACAGATTTGCTGCATTAAGGTGAGCTTCAAGGCTTTGTTGGTTGTACAGTCTGTCTTAGGTTTTTTCAAAAAATTGACGTCTACGGGTATGCAAAAAGAGCTCTGCATGCTACAATAAATACACAGACTGTCGTAAAACAACTAAAAACATGTCTGCACTAGGTACACTGCAGCTTCAGAACTAATCCTGATGACCGTAAGAGATCGAACTCCGACATGATATAATTTGTTGAGGTAAGGGCAGAACCTAATGGATGCTTTAGCTGCTGTTCTCACAATTAGTGCTAGTGCTCTTCCATTAGCGTCGTGTCTTCACATCGGTTAAATTGATAATCTGATGCAGAAATCTCGGCTTGAAACAATAAAAGGGTGCAGGGATTATGAAGCTTTGGAGAATGATGCGGCAGGATTGGTCTGTTTCAGGTTTGCTGCATTAGGGTGAGCTTCAAGGCTTTGTTGGTTGTACAGTCTGTCTTAGGTTTTTTCAAAAAAATCTACGACATTTGCTTTGTAGACGTGGTTTTTTGTGTTCCTACCAATTTCCAGCGTGTGCTTCACCCTTGTGAAGGTCAGTGGTTAGAGAATTCACGGTGGATTTATTTCTTTGTGTAAATTAGGGTTTGAATAAGGTTGTAAGGGGATAATGGGGTGCGAGTTTATCGGAAAAATGGAATAAAATCGTTCGATTCCGTTAACCGATTTCCCGTCCAGGAATAATTTTAACTTTTTTGGAACGATTTTCAATCTTTCTGTGTACTTACAGCTTAATAATAGTCTTTAGAAACAGAATCGAGTCTAAGGTAATCCTTGCACTCTTAAGCGGGCTCACCACAAGGGAAGAGGTTTTGGTATCTATATAGAAGCTATGCAATTGAAGGGTGGGATCAGTAGGCACTTGTTAAACATTATGTGTATAATGGTTAGGATTCTCTAACAACTCAAGGTTCCGGGATTACAGTATCGGAATTCCCTTCATTGTTCGAATGACTAGTATCCCTAAACTATGTTAGGTCTAGGGGTTGAGCTCTAAGGAACGAAATGGCTTCGTTTTGTGTGCTCAGGGTTTGAGAGTACAGCACAGATGACGAAAGCGGAGATTGGGAGCTGTGTTGCAGTGATGGCCATCAACAAAAGCTTTTCAGAAGAAAATTCTTGTGATCGATACAGGATTTAAGGTAAACCTTGATGTTGCAATGTGGAGACTATGTACTAGATACTAGATACTAGATACTAGATTTGGAGACTATTTACTACACGGGTGAATGAATGGGTTGTATATCTTGGGTGCTTAGCTGAAGGTGCCTTCATAGCTCTTCTGAAAGCAGTCTCGTGTTTAAGATACGAGGTATGTGATCATGGAAGTTGTCAAATGTTTCTAGAGTCTCTTTTCACAATGTCGGCATGGCGGCTTTGGCTGAGTAGTGAACCGCTCTACTTTTTCAATTGTACCTGAGCTTTTGTGTTACCAAGGAACTTCGCAACTTTTGAATTTGTGAAGAGAAAATTCTTATACAAGAGTAATCAACATGAGATAAGATGTAGATATACAAGTTGGCGATGCTGGCTTTATCAATCGTGGCTGGTGTTCCTCATCTTTTTGGAGTCTGAAAATAGGATGTAAGCCTAAGGTTGCTTCTGTTCTCCACGGTGTTGTATAAACAGTAATGGATAGTAATTTCCATTCCGGAGGCTTTTGTAATTTTGAGAAAATATTTTTGTTATACATTTCGATTTGATTTCTTCTTTCTATTGGTGCCTTGAAACATCCTAATTGATTCACTTCAACTCCTATAAATACGGAAGCAGTCACTTTTGATTCAGTTTTGGTGCCCATGCAAATTTGGTGCCCATGCAAACTTAGTTAAAATTTTTCAAAAAGCATTGTCATGTGGTAGAAGCAGTACGAATGAGAAACTGTGGTTTGATCATGGGTGGCATTTCAGACACAGTATCCAATAATCAGTCACATTGGCAAAGCATTATTGGAGCTGCCAGAAGTCCAGTCGTCATTACCACAGAACCAATCGGATTTTCCCAAGTGACTGAAGATTTCACCGTTTCTCACAAACCAAGCTCGCATGGAGTGAAGCATGGATTTCTCTGTGAACGTTTAGATGTAAGGCGGTTACCCCATTCCCAACTGAATAAGAAATACGGATATGAGACATTGATATTATTTAGCACTGTTATTTTTTTTTTGAGTTAAGGCAAGAAGAAATAGATTCCAACACAAGTTGAAACATAATTTTTGGATGAAGGATGAATTAGTTATAAATTTTCAAAGTTGAATCATGACATATCCCATTTACGTCACATAAGTAGAGTTGTTTCTGTTTAAAAAAGATTTGTATTGCACACACTAAGGATGCTTAAATCAACAACAACAAATCCATAACCACATTTACATGTACTAAAACCAACAAGAAAGAACCCATTACCAACTGTAACTCATGCTACAACCAGCATCATTGAAGCATTGATTGTGAAAAATGCTCCTAGCTGTTGGTTTAAGGTGTCAGTCGGTAATGGGGTGGCCACATTAAGTTGCTCAATTCATCTCAATGGTTAACTTCTAAACATTCAAGCGTTTAGAAACTGAATCATGGATGAATTCAGAGCCCTGTAACTTTCTCATACAACCTCGGATGATTTTCATCCAAGTCGTCTTTGTAAGCCTTTTAAATTTTCTACAAATCACAATAAATCTCTTGTGATGGGGAGCTGTTAATAATCTTAGAGAGGCCTCCAACTACTAGTGTGTCAAAACTGTTGAGTAGATTTTATGTTTGCAATGGTCCTCTCATGTACAGTACCTTATAACAAGTGTTGCAACCCCACTTTCAAACCTCACAGTAAAACATTTATCACACTCACTACAACTGGATGTTGACCATGAAATTTTGCATGCACCACCGCTTGGACAAAAAGCATTTTGGGGCAAAATTTGGTATGTTAAAAATGAACGGTTTATGAAATAGAGCTAATTTGCTAGCTTTTGGGCCTTCGTTAAAAAAAAATCATATATGGTACCCAATAGCTGCCATGGATCCAAATTTTTCGTAGAAGGTAGAAGTCATAATGAGGAACAATATGGTGATATAAAAAATAATGGTATTCCTAGGCATTTAATTATTTTGATGTTATTTGATTATTTTGATGTTATTTAATTATTTTATGAAATGCACAACATGTCTAGAATGTAAATGATGTGAATTTTTTACTATATATTTTATAGAAAGTTAGCTTCGTGCATATGTGATCTGATTAGAAAGGAAATGATCCTGGTTGAGTCAAATTTGCGGGAGTGATGCCGTATAAACGCACCATTGTTTGTTGCACCACCTCAATATCAAGGAATAAGTTGTTGAACTTTGTCAACTTCAAAGACTCTTTCTCACCACTCTTTTTTGACTTAGTAGCACTGGTAGGCGGATTGTAAGTGTTTTCGATGCATTTCAATTCTCCAACATAGTCCTGGATTTTGCTATTCAGTTCTTTGCGCAATAAACTGATATGGTATGGTTTAGGTAAACACCCAACACGTAAAGCCTTGCCAGCAGATTTCAAACCGCCTTGAATTTTTTTGTAAATTTTGGAATATCATGTTTGTGTAATCCCGCTTTGATTACATGTCTCTAAAATAGAGTGGGGTCCCAATGATGCTCCAGCCTTATCCAAGTAATGATTGGCCATGCAAATGCCCACAAACGTAGTTAAACAACCGGCCTTGTGTGTTAAATTCAGTGGTTAAAACCTATCACCTAGCATCTTTAGCTTTAGTTTACTTAGCATAGTAACTACTTAGTCACTACGTTTAAGAATATCTTTCATTTGTATATCGATTCCAAAATATTAAGTGGTTCTAAATAGTAATAATAATAATAGTAATAATATTCTTCTCTTGTAATAATTTTTTTTAAATTAGATAAAATAAAAATGTAGAGATGATTGATTTTTTTCAATTTCAGGAAATCCATTATTTAATTATTTTAATCATTTAATTATTTTAATTATTTTAATTATTTAATTATTTTAATTATTTAATTATTTTAATTATTTTAATTATTTTGATGTTATTTAATTATTTTTTGATCACATGTCTCTAAAATAGAGTGGGGTCCCAATGATGCTCCAACCTTCTCCAAGTAATGATTGGCCATGCGAATGCCCACATAGGTCATTGATGGTAAAGACATCATTGAGTTTACTTCAGTTTTTGATAAAATGCTCGCAAACACTTTAGCATTCTTTTCCTGTACTTGCTGACTCCCACATAATCGTTTGTGTGTTGCAGCAGATAAATTCTCTACCTGAATGGCAGTAGTTGTTGCCGGGGCTACAAATAAACGAGCAAGTCGTTGTGTTGCTTTAGCATGGCCACCCATGGGTACAAGCTCACTGAGGTCTTTTCGTCGCCTTACTTGTTGTCTAATACCATATGGAGTTTTCACCAATCTGTCTAGTTTTCGTTTCAGAGCGGACATTTCTTTCACTGTACTTGACAAGTTGCTCCTTAAGACAGAGAGCTCAGTAGAGTGTAATTGTTCAATCTCCTGCAGTTTCTCATTAGATCCTTGAAGACGCAACTCTAGTCCTTCATTTTCATTACTCAAAATCAGTAACCGCCCCTCATACTCAATTCGTAGTAAGCTTATTCTTCCTTCAAAGCTGTGCAACTGCATCTCTAATTCAGCTATTGTAGATTGCAATTCACCCGTCTCATTGCCCCAAGATTTTGTCAATTCTGTACATCGCTCTCGTAGGAGCCGTATTTCGATCTCTTTCTCTTGCACAAGCGCCGCAGTTTGTCCGCTACTGCTCTCAAGCCTTTGGATATATCCGAGTAGCCCATTCTCTCCTTCAACAACATACTCCAATTATTCTCCCGGTGATTGAAATTTTGGACGCTTTCTTGATGCTGGATCAAGCGGATATAAATTTCCATCCAACCACAAATCCAAATTCGTCTCACAAGCTTTTCTTCTTTCTCCAAAGGAAGAACGTGAAACTTGATTATGCAATGGATTACCACGAGTAATTAGTGGCCGATATCTTCCTGCAATCCATGCTTGAACTTTGTATGTGTTATCCGCACTTACACCGCGTAGAGCCATTTTAATTTCTCATGACAAACCTCAAATAACCTACAAAACCAACACAAACGAAGGTTTAAAAAAGGTATAAAAAAAGGAATTGAAAAAGGGCCTCTATAATGAAGGCATCTCAATATAAACATATAATATGAGATACATAAAAAAAATGTTAGGTCAAATATGAGATGATAGCTTGTGACACCAAATCTTGGATGTGATTATAGTGGTCAAGGGTTGAATTGAAGGGACAACGTACCTTCAAGCAAAAATGTTGGGAGATTCTCATGGGTCCAATTATAGTAGCTGAATTAGATTGAGAAGTTCCTTAGGGAGCTCCAATTGCTCAGCACAGACTACCGCTGACGGAACTTTGGGTTTGGAACGTACCTAAAGAAACAATGAAATCTTGTAAGAAGCTCTGAGACAAGTATGCAGATTGCCATTTTAGATGTCATATTGAAGAGGTCCGAGTGTAATTGTTATTGTGTTAGTCTGTGCACTTCTGTGTAAAGATGAGGTGGCAGTAGATAAGGAGATGACAGAATTGACATCCAGGAAAATAATTCTGGCCCAAAATGCATGCCAGACACTGTTGTAGGGGAATGAATAAGGCATTGCAGCAAAAGAAAATTATAACATTAAAGAAGTTGATTTGAGCACACTGCAAACCAGGATATAGCTCTGTCCAAAGCATCAAACTGTAACAAAATAAAATCTCTCGATACACAAATGTAAACTTTGCTAACACTGGAAAAATTCATGAAAAAAACCAAAATTAAGCTAAAATAAGGTGGAGCATGGCATACTAGGGATATTCTTCTACCAAATTATGAGCTCTCAAGAACAGGTCGTTTCTGCGTCCCAACACGACAATTGATGGGGAACCAATATGCAATGGCATGCAACTTAGATGATAAGGAATCTTCTCGAGAAGTCTGCAGAATTATCACAGGATAAAATAAAAAAAACTTCCATCAATCATCAGCAGATTGCGCAGCCATTCCAATTGAAAAATTTCAAGCAGGTCTACTAAACCACAGATAAAACGCCCTTCAAAAGGACTACATGTTAAGCTTACGCTTTAGTGGTGTCATAGCAGCGTTAAAATTTCCATCGATGGTAGAGATAATCTACCCTACAAGCAATTACATCATTGTTATCCTTCAATGAACATCCGACTCTATCCTCTGGTCGAAATTCATCAGGTTCTCTCTCCAATTCCTGAAATTTCTCCACAATGATTGATTCCTGACCGTGATGCATTCAAAAGCCCCCACATTGCATACAAACTTAGCCTGCTGGTTCGCTTACCGTTCGCTTTTCAGAGTTTAACAGGGCACAAAAAAAGTACCTGCGTTAATCTTGGCACGGAGCTGTGCAACATGCTCAGGCAGCCTACTATTAGATGGATCCAACTGGTATGACCTCATAGAAAAATCTAACGCTTCTTTGATCGTGTGTGGTGACTGCTGACTCTCCTAAGTTGATCATGGCATTCCGCTGCAAATCGCCCAACTGCGCAACACGTACACATTCCCAGAATTAAAAACGTATTGCAACCTTGGATTTGATGGAGTTGCAAGAGGCTCAGCGTTTATATGCTCACTTACCTTGTCTTCAACTTTTTTAAGATTCCTTTCGTTATGTAAAGCTCCCAGGCACATGACACAATTCTCGAACGATTTGAACTTCAACGATCTTAGCCGATCACAGAGTGTAATTGTTCAATCTCCTGCAGTTTCTCATTAGATCCTTGAATCTTCCGAGCTGCCAAAATTCAGAGAATGAAAAAATTAATTTTGAAAGAAAAAATTTAAAATTGAACACATCAATCTTATATTACTTGAAGTGATTGGACTGTGGTCCAAAAACCAACCCCTCAAGCGCTGATATCTAAATATAGGAAGCCAAACTTTCCATTCTAGGGAGAACAAAGAAGTGGTCCAATAAAATTCTTCTCCAAAAAGCCCTAATATATATATATATATATATATATTTTTTTTAGTACCTCAGTGTTCGATGCATAGACTAACCTTGGAATCATATTCTTCATCATTCTTCTAGTATCAATAAATGGCAAGGAAATGAAACCTGTGAAAGTGCCCTGCCAGCGGTAATGATGAGCTCTGCTGGACGCTGCAATAATACGGCGAGCATCATTCAAATCTCTAATTGCCATATGGACATCGTTTTTCCATTGACGATGTCAGACCACCCCAATTACAACCATTAATAGCAATCAACAATGACGTGTCGACCAAGATTTGGATAAAGTACACACGGCTACAACAATGAGCTTACTTCTTGTTCATAGTGAAAAAAAATTGTGTATGAACATTTGCACACAGGAGAAAGGACACTAACACAATGCCTCAATAGCTGCAATTACAAGGTGCACAACAAATTACTAGCAGATGAAGGCTCATACCTTTAAGAACGCAGCAGCTTGTACACAAAGGCCATCATGACGAAGAGTATCACCCACCACTTGGCCTCCCGCGTCTAATACTTCTCCAATTGCCTCGATTGTGTATGTATAATTTTTTCCGTCTTTAAAAGGACTGAATACCGATTGTAACAAGGCCGATATGTAACGAGGCCGATATTTAACGAGGCCGATATTTAACACCTAATGCCCTGTGTGTTAAACACTGATTTTTTCCGTCTTCAATTGAACTAAATACCGATTTCATTATGATGGCAGATTTTGTGAAATTGGCTGTTGTCCAAGTAAAACCTCAGTTTTTGAGCTCTTGTTCGCTTACCATCAATTTCACGAATGGTGGGGTATCTGCTATTAGCGAGCGGACACGAGCTCCGATGACAAAGCCCCGCAACGTTATACTCATTCCTATAGAAATTCTGCAGTTGCATCCTGCAAAACACTAGCAACGTCAACGAAACTGCGCATAAAACCCTGAACTTCCAAAATCCTAACATGATTGCAATAACCCCGACACTTACTTGGCCTTGTAGCTAATCAATCATATGTACATGATCCTTCTTCTTCTGCCCATCTTGCCTCTGTTGGTGTACTGTACGTTCAGGGGATGCGAACCGTAACAGGGGTCTGCATTTGACATGCGAATCGTGAATGATATTTACCGCTGTAATGTTGAGGGATTATGCAGGTAAGGATTGTAAATAGAAAAACGTGAGAGAGAGGTAGATGCAACATCAGAGGCTCACTGACTCGTGGTAATTGCAAAGAAAGTTGTCGTTGATAAGCTGCAGATTTCGCATGTAGTGGGATTATGCTGGAACATGCATTTTGTGAAGCATTTGAGAGAGAGTGTGTTTATCTCTGAAAGCAAGTCGTCAGTTGGTAACATCAGAGGCTCACCTCCTGCAGATACGATGGTTTCCAATTTCCCGCCGCATTGCTCGTGCTTACCAGGCGCCAAAAGTTGGTCATGGCACGTCAATGGACACGCAAGCCACCAAAGAATGTCAAGTCAAATTCCCGCCAAAATCGTTGGCCAATGAAAACCGTTTGAGCACGGCAAGAACTTCTTGCAACTTCTTTGCACTATTGAGAACATGCCGTTCCCGTGAGCAACCATGCTTCTAAAGCGGCCCTCCCCTGCCCTCATTCTTCTCCTAATGCATTCACATGGTCATCATTCCCATTCAATTACCCTAGAAGTTTTACCAAAAAAGTGTTATTTATCATTTAGAGAAGTCCTTGGTGAGTCATTAAAAACACTAATGACAGAGGTATCCTAGTGCTTTTGATAGCTTTTTGTTTACAATATTGAAATCATCTTGTACTATGTGTTTTATATACATGTTGGAGACATTGACATATCACTTTCCTCTCTAATTACAATGTAAATCAAACATCACATTGAAAATGCTTTCTAGAAGGCACTGAAAAATTTCAGATGACAGTCTAGGTGGTTCTTTTTTTGAAGATTGGACCCTGTTGCTAGAGATAATCATAATCCCAGCCATTTGCAATCCTAAGACAGACGTACCCTTGGAACACAGTGAATTTTAGTTTTAAATAATGGAAATTAGAATGGCTAAAATGAACACGAGGAAGCATTATCCTGCAACCTACAAATTAGACATATTTGTTGTTGGAGGCATATCCATTATTACGATCTGCTGCACATAGAAAGAAATTATTTGTTATTCATCACAACAAATTGAATAAGATACTCGAATGTGATGAGGATGAATATTATTGTATGTTTTCAAAGAATATTATAAGACATAAATGCTGTTTGTGGAGGAGTTTTTGGACATTTGTACATTCAGTGAGACAAGATAAACTATTTTGCCAATAACTTTTCAATAGGAAGTTGAACAATCTTTACTTAGCGCTAACATGCTCCGAAATGAGCCAATTTTGAATCCACATATTGTAATGGAATTGCAATGAAGCTTGAATGAACTTCTATATTAGTGAACAAGGAATAATCTAAATCACCATAAATTTTGATTTGATTGTTACATCATATGATATCTATCAAATCATACCATAGTGAACTTCTAGAAGATTGTGAATTATTTTTTTTGCATTTAAGTAAAGAATAAGTAAGAAATCATAAAAGTAGTTCAAGCGGTGTGGGATCAAGTATCTTTGAAGCCATTGTGATGGTTATTTTCTAAATTGTGCCATTAAATTGTAGTTGTAATATTCAAAAATGAGGGTTGCACTAAATGGTATATAGTACTCCCTCCGTCCCAAAGTTATTGTCATGTTTGAAAGTGCTTTTTTAAGTAGGTCATAAAAATGCTTCCTTGTGGCTAATTTTATTTAGGTTGCAATGAACACATGCAATGTACTTCAATCATTCTAGTGACATAATTTGGAACCCTTTTTAATCATGTTTCTTACAATATGATCAAAAAAAATTGGCTCAAAGAAATACAAAACAAATTTGTATGACAATAACTTTGGAACATAGGGAGTATATAGAAAATGTCAAATATTTTGGTATGCTTTTACCCTAACTCATGTATATTTTTATTGATGATAAAGTAGACTTTACTGTGATTCCAATACAATTTGAAAATTAGAATCCCATTAAATATTTAGCACACAGGGGCCTTCTAAAGTTCCCACAAATATCAACTAGATTCCGAAATTCCTAACTATATTGTACCCAACTGTACCTTTACTATATTGGATTGGAAGAAGAAATGTGTGCGCGTAAAGAGAGCTGTAAATCCTACATTGTGGTAAGCGAAGCGTATTCAGTCAATAAGGAAAGAGCTAGTATATCCAAGTAGTACATTTTTATTCAAAGTCAGAGGTGGTGATGCATCATGAAATGGATATAACCTGTTTGAATTCCATGCTTTGGTACTAAACCAGATGGGTATCTGTGTTCGTGAATATCTTCTAGGAGGTATCAAGTAGTCTAGCTTCAAAGAAGGAACGAACGAGCTGAATTTCGAAGAAGACATCCGCGGGGCAACGGAAGACCGGGGGCCCCATATCCTACAGGAATGGAAGAGATTCCACCATTTTCAGTATGGCTGGAAGCAGACGTTAGAGCAGCAATAGACCAGGGAATTGTTGTACCAGAAGATGTGGAAGACTCTTCTAAATGACCATGTCTGCAGGCGCAAAGGTTCAGAAGCATGTATTCATTCGGTTATCACTTCCTAGTGAAGAGTGCAGAGGAAAACGCCAATGATACATGTGATTCTGGAGTAGCTGCTATTTTCCGGAGGCCTTGCCGGTCAGGGAGACGGGACGTGAACCCTGTGGATGCAAACCTGCAATACATTGGCTAGATTATAGAGATTGTTGAATTGAACTATGTTAAACATTGCACAGTGGTACTAGTCTGTGAGTGGGTCAAGGCTAACTATCTTGGGAGGAACGCCACGGTAAAGAATGATGAGTTGGGCTTCACAATGGCAAATTTTAACGCACTTGTACCATACGGGTATGAATCATTTGCATTTCCGTATCATTGTGAACAACTCTTCTTCTCCGATGATGAGGACGAGCCAAGCTGGAAGGTGGTGCTCAAAACAGAAATAAGAGGCCAAAGGATTGACAGCGAAATAGAAGAAGCGGAAGAGGCATAATTGTTTGCTATGGGACAAGATGCCGATTTCAAGGGACTTCGAGCACCACGCAAAAATCTTGAAACTAACCCGGACCATCTTCCAACTAGAAGAAACATTCGAGCCCTTGATATGTTCAACCCAGTGGCCCAAGAGAATGCTGAAGCCTATGACAGGGACATTGGAGAATTATCTGATGAGGATGATTAGATGACATCAATATGTGTAAGTGAAATATTTCTCAGCATGAACTATATAATATAATTGCCTTAATTTTATTTTTGCAAATTGTATGGTAGGCTGTAATGACTTCCTAGATGTTCTTCTGGGCAATTCACATGTACACAATGATGCATATTTTTTTCCACTTCTGAAATAGAAGCCTCACCATCTGAGTGAGGAAAAAAACCTTTGCTTCACATCATCAGTACTATTTGAACAGTATTTTTCAAATTCCATTGTGGGGGGTGTAAAATATGGGAGATTGTGAAGGTGAATTGCAGTATGTAGAATATCAAGAACTTTAGAATCAGCATCAGTGACACAGATTAGTTGTTTGGAGAAGTAAAAGTACGTGCATGGTGGTCTGACCATTAAAGAATCCTTGGACTGTATGTGCAGGACTGCATTCTGGAAATGGCTAAGCAGATGGTTTATGAACTACGGTGTAAAGAAACGTATAAGCGTGTACCCGGTGATGAGCACCATTTTTCCCATGCAAAATTGTCATTCAAAGAAAAGGTGTATTTTTACCTTTGCGCTAAATTTTAAATTGCAGTACAGTAAATAGGTAGATTAGTGTTAGATACACTAATGTACATAAACGTGTTGTAGCTTTTTACTGTGACCAATTTTTTTACCCTTTATATTGGTCAAGATGGGGCTCTTTCAATAGTAATGGAATCAATGTCTTTAATAAAAAAAAATTTCGAGAGTAAAAATCTATAATATTTTCAAATCTTATAATTATCTAACACTAATCTACCTATTTAGTGTAGTAGGAGGGGAGGGAGACATCGACAAGGGACAAGGTGTTGAATGGATTATGGAACGTCCAAGGATAGACAGTGCTACAAATTTATTAATGTAGCCGTGGATAGATACGTACAATCAACTTATATTTAACTAATTATGGACAATTGTGCTAATTATGGACAAATTCATACAATTTATGACGGTGAAATATGTCTCAAAATTGTAGATAAAGCCCAAAATGAGGAAGCAAAAATTGGAAAACACTTGAATATGAAGAAATTATGAACACATTCACCGAATAGTATCCGTAGCCCGCCAACACATTTTCCATAGAAACCAAGCTCATTAAAACAATTAACATAGAGAAAACTAAGGCAAACAAGTTAAAGAAAAGAGTCGGCCGGCCTACGACACAATTATTACTAAATTAACCTATACCCTAAACCCTAAATCCTAGACCCTAAACCGTAAACAAACAATTAATGTAGAGAAAACTAAAGCAAACAAGTCAAAGAAAAGTGTCGGCCGGCCTACAACACAATTATTACTAAATTAACCTATACGCTAAACCCTAAACCCTAAAACCCTAGAGCCTAAAACACTAAACAATGGGAAAGAGATCACTCCAATAAAATCCAATTCAACGAATACATGAATGCAAATATAGGCCATACCAATCATACAATTGAAATTCATATGGAAAAGGAAATTCCCTCAAAGAATGAATTGATGTCTGTAGAACTCCAGAAGCAGCACAACCCAATTCAAATATGACGGACAACATGATCAGCAACAACCAACTTAAAAGATTGTGAAAGAGGTATCGGCCGGTAGCCAATACAGTGATACATAGATGAGAACTAAAGGCAAAGCAGAAGGACGAAACATAAGCACTAGGCTAGAGGTATCGGTTGACAGCCGACATCGGTAGTATTACAAAATATTCATATAACAAATGTACATGCTCCTGACCAGTGATCAAAGGACACCAAGATGGCCAACAATATACATACACCACTTCATAACATGAAAATTCTAAAACCTTGGTGCCAAAACATTTGAAATACTGCTATGAGCAAGGCGAAACTTTTGTCTGCCCTAATCGAAAGCCAGCCGCTAAACTTTCAAAATCATCCGCCAAACCAAATATGTTCGAGGTGGTGCTTATACGAAACTAGAGGTATTGGCTGGCAGCTGACATCAGTAGTATTACTATATATTCATAAAACAAATGTACATGCTCCTGACCAGTGAACAAAGGCCACCAAGCTGGCCAACAAAATACATACACTACTTCACAACAGCAAAATTAAAAAACCTTGGTGCCTCAAAATTCGCAATACTGGTATGAGCAGGGCAAAACTCTTGTATGCGCAATTCCAAAACGAGCCGCTAGTATCCCAAAATCAAACGCCAAACGAGTAATCCGGGAGGTGCTGGCAATGTGAATTCTAAGATTGGCGGTTGCTCCCCACCAATGCGTTATCCAAAGCTCCAGCCACATCGTTCTGCCTCGTGATGTAGAGAGATGTATCCGATGATATCTCAATGACTTCGTTCCTCGTGCTTTCAGGCGCTGTTGTCCAAGAACAATCGCAGAAATCAAGGAGCACGCACCTGCAAGCCTGGTATATCATCGGCACGGCCCGAAGCATATCTGTGGATGGACGATTCACAAGGTCAGCCACATCATCCCATGCAATGCCAGAATGAGCCTCCGAACGTGCCATCTCTAGAGTATAGTTGTAGTTCCAATGCCAGTCATCGCCACTAACAAGCCCTTGCAACAATGGATGAGGAGGACGACGTCTGTAGACAACTGCATCAGAATTGTAGAAAAACCACAGGTATCCAGTCAATGCACCTAGAGTCCTTGGATGAGGAGGGAGAGGTGGCTCTACTTGGGGATGGAGTCTAGAGTCCATGGAGATGGCTACACAGATGATTCAAAGATATGGAGGAGGCCAGATGATGAACAACAGAAACAAAAGAGGTGACTGAGGAAGGGAATGCAGTGAATGGTAAAGGAGAAGAAGCTCACACATCCAGATATAAAAATGTTGGAAGAGGGGAGCTCACACTTCAAATGAATTGCACTCTTATGTGAGCCGCCATTCTACACAAAGTACGTAGATTACCCTACAGTAGGCTATAAACCTAGCCCTCTCAATTGCATGCATTTACAATGACGGTTAATTATTGTCCTTGATTGTATTCAATTCCAGATCTAATTCCCAAAATTCATCATAGACAATTATACATATGAAATCTGAGTACTACACTTCTATAATTGAGAGTAAATAAAAAAAGAAATAATCTATCTTTGATTTTGGTAAGACTGGCTAAAAGACAAGGTTAATATTGATGGATAATAATGGGCCACTATTTTATTCAATTACAAATACAATTATACATTTTGGAATGACCTATCAAATCCTAAAGTTCATCGAATACAATTGTATACATAATATATAAGATATGAGGGAAATTAGATGATTAAAATGATCGAATAATGCACTTCTTGTGATTGTTTAAATAACTTGTATTACAATTAACCAACAAATAATCTAAATGGCTTTGATGATAAGTCAACGACAGAGATAATGCAAGACAACATTCACACAATACAAAAATAAAAAATTCCCTTGAATTGCAGATTAGAAAAACCTTAGTGAGTGGCAAGGCAATCGGCAACAGATGTAGGTTACCATTTTGAGGTTGAAAGGGGCAGTGGGATGACAAAGAATAGAACGAGGCAAGAGGTATCGGCCGGCGGCCGACACTTGGTAGTTGGTATCTGTGCATCATCGTCATCGTCTCAATCCATTACGACGCATGCAGTCTCCAAGTTAGCCAGAGCAGCTGCGACGGAGGCAACGACGATAACGAGAGTAGCTAGAGGCCCCTTCACAAGTGCAAAGGCACCATGTGAGAGAACATAACAATAATAACAAGAACATCATGAGAAAGATAAGGCTCTTTTTGCATTGTCTCCAGCCAAAGTAAACGTTGTCCTGTACAAATCTCCAGCCGATTTGGCCACAGACAATGATATAGGAGATAATGTACTCCAAAGCAATGCCGTACATAGCTAAGAGGGGTATCGGCCGGCAGCCGATAGATAGTCCACCACATAGATCTGCTGAAGAGTCCACTCTACCACGGGCGAGCACACCGTGGCTGAAAGCCCCGTTGGATCGATATGTTACAAGTGTGTCGGCCTCCGGCCGATAGGCGAGCACGCCATGGCTGCAATCCCTGTCAGGTTTAGGATTATAAGCGTATCGGCAGCCGGCCGATAGGCGGCACCAGTACAAATGTATCGGCTGCCAGCCGATAGGCGAGCACACCATGGCAGCAATCCCCGTCAGGTCGAAATGTTATAAGCGTATCGGCTACCGGCCGATAGGCGACACCTAGTCGTCCGCTTCATCTTCAATGTCCTGTTCCATCACAGCACGAGCGGCCTGAAGATTTTCCAATGCAGCTGATACGGACGGCCCAAGAATTATATGGGTAGCAGGTGGTCCTTTCTTGGTATGCGAGGGCATTCTATGTGAGAACAGGACAATGCTAGCGTTCACAACTTGAGGGAGACATTGCTCTTTCTGCCAACGGCGTGTCCAACACTCCCTAGCGACAACCGACTTCCCCTCCTTCTTTGATCTCAAAGGAATCCACCATTCTACCTTAAAGTTATCGTAGCTGGGGCCTGGGGTAAGGTCGACACACTCTAGCACCCGTCCAAGCCAAACAAGAAGGTAATGGTCATCGCTTCGTCAACAAAGAACAAAGTCTCCAAGCAGCACGTCCCGGTATGGATTGAATGTCAACCTTGGTCTCCCCTTGTGCCGGACCACAATATGGAAAAGGGTCAACATTTTCCTCGGGCGTAGTGTCCTCAGGATTAGTTGGACAAGATCCGGAGTTCGTGGTTGCACGAGCATGATCACGAGTCCAATCTGATACCGGCCAAAATCCCTCCACAAGTGCTGCAGGCGCTGTGGGCAACGGAGAATTGATCTCCGCGTAGATTCGCTCCCAGTAAGCAACACATCCGGCCATCTCCTCAAAGTATCTTCTGTTGCAGGCCATACCATCTTTCCAAAACTCAATATACTTGGAGATTCCATTCTTGATAAAACCCTGCTTCTCTATGCATTCACTAGCTCGGGCATGCTCCTTCTCGGAATTCAATTTCCTCGGATTAACCTCCGTAACTCCCAACAATGGCTTAAATGGAACAGGGTGTGGATCACCAGTTGGAAAACGAGGTCTACCGTGGCAATCGGCCGTCCACAACTTGACTGCAAGCCCCGGCGGGAGCCAAGATGAATCAATTGTTTTTTTCTTGTATCTCATCACTGGCCAACGTCTATCATCTCCGTCCTCCTCGACAAAAAATTTGAAGAGATGCATATCGCCCAATCCAACGATCTTGTTGACACCGTCGTGGTGGAAGTCTTTAACGTATGATTTGAAATCTGCTACCTCTTGAACGAGCTCGGGAAGGAAGGCCACCGTCTTTTGCGAGTCCATGAAAGCCTTCATGAGATCTACTACAACGTAGGTGTTCTTCCTCTTGATAAGCTTGGACAAGTAACTGAAATGTGCATCAATGTCCTCATGAGTATGACCAACAATCAAGAATCCAACAGTGACTTCCTTGAATATGCGTCTTGCAGTTAGCAAAGAGCAGAAGGGTATTACAAATTTGTTCTTGTTGTCCTTGGCGGAGTTATCAAGTTGCAAGAAGAGCTTCTTAGGAAGAGGTACCGACAGGCGTCCACGGAGAGGAGGATTTGTACATATCCCAATAGCGGGCGGAATAGAATATAAGCACCTGGACTTGCCATGTAAGAGAGCCTGAAAGAAGCTGTTTTGTGGTGGCTTGGGAAACGACTCCCGAGATTCACAAACTGGTGGCCTCTCTAGTGCTCACAAGACACGACACAAAGAGGAAATCGTAAAATTGGAATCGCCCGGCCACAGTGCTGTAGAATAGTGCGCATACGCACCATCACCGTGGCCATGAGTCAACATCCTTGTACAGGAAATAGGAATCTGACCAAGACCCGCCGTGGCCTTTTTGATTCTCTGCATTCTGGGAATGGCTCTCTTAGTCGTATCCATCTTATTATACATAATATATAGAAACTGTGACGGATTTTGCCCGGACAGAGCACTCCAACCCGCAGAAATGTTTCGGCAAGCTCGTTGATAATTAAGATGGCGCTATTTGTCATCGACTAATGCCTGCCACTCATCACATCCTCTCGGATATTTTGCAATGCACTCAACAAGGAAGTCACACTCAGTGCACTTCGAGAAGTTGCTCCCAACAGCCTTCACCTCGACATTTCTAAAATGGTTCTTTCGAAGCGCACTCATAGTTGATTGCGAGACAAGTTTGTGATTACACTTCTCATTGACCTGATAGCCGGATGCAAGAGAGAGTTTTAAAGTGAAGGCGAGAGAAGTCTATCAACTGCCAGTCGACAAAAACTGATATCAAATCAATTTGCAAGAGTTTGCAAAATGTATGGGTTGCCCGCCGACACACCTATCGTCCGAAGGCACAAACACATACTGCAAAGATGCCGCGCATGCCCAACGGACGTGGCCAAGTGCCCAGACCCAGCGAAGACTCAGCTTGGGATAGTTGTGTCGGCTAGCAGCCGACAGATGAAAACCAAGAACAGGACAGTGAGCAGGGAGATTAGAGGGCAAAGACGTACTTGGTTCACCTGCTCACGCATATGGTCCCAATTCAGTACGTAGGGAACAACCTTCAGATTATCTACACGCTTATTTCTAACAAGCATGAACTCGTTGGGCATCTGGTTAGCATTTTCGTCAATGATTTTCTGTAGGGTAGATCGGGCCTGAATAGTATCGGGACGAGGACGAAGTGATCGTGAATTTCCATGCAACCCTCTGACGCACCCTCCTACAGCTGCAGCCTTATAGACGTGGTATGCAGATCTTGAGACTCCATGAATAATGTACCATGCATTCTCGCAAACGTCAACAGCTTCAAGGGTAATGAATTTCCTTCCCTCGGGAGCACGAACATGAAACTGTCTTTGGACAGCATACGCTGTCTCTATCCTGATCTCAAATGAGCAAGAGTAGAACTTGTGACAGAGAATCATTTTTGACTCCCATAAAAACGTCTGACAGCACATTTACTGTAGTGAGTTTGAAATTTCACTAGAAATTAGTATATATTTGGATAGTGTTAATATTTTTTGGCCACATATATATATATATAAATATCTCGTTTCATTCAAAAATAGAGCTCTTTAGCATAGAAATAAGTTTGGTTTGCTCTCTACCTTGTAATTTTTTTAAGTTCAAAGATTCTATGTCTATTGTGCCAAGCATGGAATGTATTTGTAGCCGTCTGGATGTGTACACCGATTGCAGTGAGGAGGTGGTCTAATGTTTGCTGCCTTTTCTTTCTCTTTTTGGTTCATAGGTCTTTGGAAAGTTATACTTGATGTTTTGCCTTGGTTAGTCAGCGGAATTCTTTATTTGATTCTAGGATTAGCAACCTCTACATTGTTGTGCTATTCAAGTTTTAAGTGAGTCATGTCAGCTTACCAAATGAGGTGAAAAAAAAGGAGTTAGGAAGGTAACTAAGCTTTGTCATGTTGCTTTGCAGGCTTGCCAAGATAACCGTTCTGACGACACCAAGATAATGTGATTTGAAGAATCACAAGGATGTGCGATATCAGTTGAGGTTGGAATGCAAAACTTGTTCTTGGGAGTGGTACTCGTCTTTGTAAATGTAAAATGTACAGTGGCTAGTATCACATTTAAAACTGTACTAGCCATTGTACATTCTATCACTTGCCATCTCTACATTGCTGATGAACATCATGGGGAGTGGATTAGCCGTGCCATAGAGGAACATGAGGTTTGATAACAAATCCTCTTCCCCAATTGAAGATCATAATGAGGACAACCTGAAAATTACAAAGCTCAGATCCAACTTTACTTTTTTCTTTAGAACTGAGAATTAAAGGAGGTTCAAAGTTAAGCAAGCAAATAGAGAACTTGATACTTGTGAGTTTTAGAATCTGCACATGGATCTATTGCAACAAAAGATGTTGCAGTTATTGCTAGCAAAGAAGGTTTGATGTTGGAGGCCTCCAAAGATTAGAGAGTTATAGCATTGTTTTGTACACTTCTCATTTTTGTAACCAATGTACAATAGGGTGACATTCAAATTGGCCGTTTAGTAGTTCCAGGGATAGTGTCCTACACTGCTGCCAACTTTGACACCCTCCCCAAAGCTGAGAAATTGTTATTTTACCATGAAAATTTGGGGACAGCATCATCATTATGTTGAAAACATGCATACCAAATTTCAAGTCCAGGAGACTTATAAAAAAAAACTTATGCAAGATTTACCAACATGGGATAGCTGTGAGAAAAGTGTCACAGCTGCCAACTTTGACACCCTCCCAAGAATTGAGGAAATTTTTTTTTCCCATGAAATTTTTGGAGCAAAAACATTTTTATGTTGTTTGCATGTGTGGAAAATTTCAAGTCCAAAAGACCCATACAAAAAATAATATTCCAAATCTACCAACATGTGTAGTTTTGAGAAACATCAACTTTTAATGAATTTAAAGGTACTAACCGATGGAAATTTCTATAAATTCTCATTTACAATTGTAAAGTTTAAAAATTTAACTTGATTGGTTAAAATTAGGATTATCAATAGGAAATTGAAAAAACGGGAGAGAAGTAATAGAAGGATCATGATTACTTTACCCAAGGAGCAAATTTTGTAACACCAAGACAGTTCTGAACTAATTAACTTCAAAAATGTATCCGAGGTGGGATTTAAGTGGGATTCACATAATCCAATTTCGGTTGGAAAGTACCCATGATAAACTATTCTAATTTTTTTTTTAATTATGCAAAGACTTATTTTTCGGTATTGGAGAGCCCATTAAAAACAGGCATTGAATTTTTTGAATATCTATAACGATTATGTTACGCAAGGGAATTGAATATTTTTTTTTAGAATATTTAGAATATTTTTTATAAAATATTTTAATCAATAATAAAAAAAATGTTATAAAAAATGTTATAAAATATATTCAATTTCATAAGAAATATTTAAAAAATTGAATATTTTTATTGGTTACATTCATGAATAAAAAATATTATGATAATTTATTAAAAAAAATAATTTATAACATTTAATAAAAAATGTTATAGCAAATTGAATATTTTTATTATTTTTATTGGTTATGCTCATTTAAAATTTTAAAAATTTTAAAAATATTTTCTAACGATTTCTATGAAATTCAATATTCAATGCCCATTTCTAACGGGCTCCCCAAAACCCAAAAATATATTTTCGAATGCATAAAAAATATGTTATAATATTATAATATTTTATATTATAATTTCGGTTTTTTTAATATAATTCATTTATTTATACTGTAAATCGAGTATAATTATAAATTAAATATTTTTATTATAATTCAAGTTTTTATATTATAAATTAAGTATTTATATTATTTATTATTATTTTTATATTATAAATTAAGTTTTTATATTGTAAAGTTTTAAAATAATTATAATACTTTATAATAGTGTAAAATCTTATTTTGTATTATAATATTATAATAATTTTAAAATTATTATTATTTCATATTATTTAAACCTCCAAAGACCATAACTAATTAATATATTCAAAATATTTGATTTTTTCTAACTTTTTTTATTCAATGTCATAAAGAAATATATATATAAATATATTTATATTATTGTTTTCATAATATTTTTATAATATGTTTTATTCATGAATGTAACCTATACAATTATTCAATTTTTTTAATATTTCTTATGAAATTGAATATATTTTATTTTGGATATTTTGAATATATTATATGACTTTTTAAAAAAAAAATTTATAACATTGAATACAAAATGTTCTCAAAAATATTCAAAATATTCAAAATAGAATATATTTAATTTCCCCGCATGAATTAACCAATAAAAATATTCAAAATATTCAATGCCTGTTTTTAACAAACTTCTTATAACCAAAAATTAAGTTTTTAAATAAATAAATAAAAAATAAAAATAAAAATAGTTTATCTAGTCCACTTTCCAACCTAAATTGGATTTTGAGAATCCCATTTACATTCCACCCGGGAGAATTTTTCAAATTTATCCACTTGAACATTGTATTTGTGTTACGAAATTTGCTGTTTGGGTAAAGTAATGATGTTCATTCTATCATTTATTTCTGTTTTTTAAAGTGTACTATTGATAACCCAAATTTAACCAATGAAGCTAAATTTTAAGCTTTAATTTACAAGTGAAAATTAGAATTTATAGAAATTTTCCTTTGCTTAGTGCTTTTAAATTAACTAAAATGGATGTGAAGGGATATTTGGAAGTTTGATTGTACAAATAATTTTCAGAAATGATGCCCTACATTTCTTCTACTGGGGAAAAGAAAATTGAATTGCATAATGGTTTAGGGTTTATTGTTAACATATTATTCCAACTATGATGTACCACGTGCGAAACGAAAAACCAGAGGGTGGCACATTAAAATTATAATAAAGTAGAAAATCAATAGCATGGGGTCATAAGTAGAATAATTGCCACTCATGTGGCTACAGTAAAAGACCTAACATAGAAAGACATCACTCTGGATTACGCTCAAGCCATGATGAGAATAAAACAGTTCTCATCCTCTCCCTCCTACCTTTGCAGCCACACCTTCATGGGGAAGTTGCATCCTTCTCACATACAACACAACATGTGGATCACGACGGAGTCTAACGTCTGCAGGAATTGGAACACGCTCGTTGTGAATTTCACAATAATTGTGAAGAACGCAACACGCTAAAGTAACCAAGGCTGCTTTTTCTACTGACATATTAAATGCCTTCAGAATGCGCTAGCGATTCTTTAGTGCACCAAAGGCTTGCTCAATTACCACTCGTCCGCTATTAACAGAGGAGTCAAACCTGTGGAATCCAAATAAAAATCACAGTCAAAATCTATAATGATCATACCATGTGCAAAGCATGAATAATTATAAAAAAACATAAAAATAAACTTAGCTATACCTAATTTTATCCACCATTGCTGGATCTCCTAGTTTGAAATTCTTCAGCATGTTTGGTCTGCTAGAATAAGTTGTCTTTTGCCCACCAAATAGGGTCTAATCTCCATTCCACTTAGATGGATGATTGGCTCCGCTAAAATCTGTCTTCTACTCAGCTGCGTAGCTAGGGAGGACACCGCAAATTGCCCTGCATCATGAACACCTCTGGGCTGCCCCGCACATATGTTCCAAAACATTCTATTTGTATCACAAACCGCTTGCAACAAAGTGCTATGGAAGTGTTTTCTATTGTAAAAATCTTGGGACATGGGAGTGAATCGTCTAGTGGGTCTGACGCTCAAAGGAATGTAGGTGCCATCTATTGCATCAGCAATGTTTGGTAACACTATGATGTCTCTAAATTTTTCTATACTGCTCTAAAGCCTATTGCCAAAGGATCTGTAGATGAACTGAAAAAATAAATCATCCTTACCAGTCCCTAAAGCCTGACACACTATCATAGTATACTTGCAAATAGTGGACTCTCCGCATCCATACAAACTGTGCATTCTAGCACAACTCACACCATAAGCCATTCGGTACAAAACAAACTTTACTTGCTTCCTTACCGAAACGGGGGGGTCTAACAAATGTAGCAGCGATAGGACGCAAAAACGGTGTCAACAAATCCACCAAAGCCTCGAATGCTAAAAATTCCATACGATAAGTTTGCCAATACCTCAAATTCAACATTTGTGGCGAAGTATGCCACACATCGCCCTCGACAATGTCGTGGTGGATGTACTGTCAAGGCTCCATCCACTACATGCGACGAGGAAATCGCTGCAACCATGCCATCGTAGCAACAATCGGAAGTATCGAGTGTCCACCCGCGATGTTGAATCGAACATACGGCACTACACGGCGACGTCTACGACCGTGGAAAGTCACTAGAACAACTAAAAACGCGAAGAATACCACAAGGGAGTGGTCCGCCATTGCTACGCAATTCTAATCTTACACGAAAAATCACCCTAAATTCTAAACAAAGCACAAAGAGAAAGGAAGCCCAAAAAAATCAGCCCCTGGAGCTGCTGGAGGCCTGGAGCAGAGAGCCGCTGGAAATCCAAACCCGCAGCAAAGAAGGCCGGTGTGAATGCGGTTCTTTATTTCCCCGTTATATCTCCTTTTCGGTGTGAACATGGCCTTTTAGTAAACCGTTAAATGGCTTTTTTCCCTGCTATTTCTCCATCGCGTCGGAGTGGGCGTGGGAGCCGGTGGTGCATATGTGGGGCGGTCAAAGTCCGCCAGTAGCCACAAATTGTTTGGCCAATCACAGGGCGCCACCTACCATGGCGGTTGGCGGGTGGCGGATTGCAAACAGCTCATGTGCGTGAGGCCAGTAAGAAGGCGGTGAGGACGGAAAGACGATGGCGAAGAAGACCAAGATCTTGTGTGCAAGCGGCTGATCAGTACCGAAGGTTGCGAATTACAACCAAGGAGGATCGGCATCGAAGCCATGTGCAACGGAGATCACAAGCCAACGCCATCCCTAAGTAGTCCCTGTCTCCCTCCCCGTGTGACTATACGGAGGGAGACTTCGTTCACCTTCTAATTTTTCCAAATTTGATGCTAATTAGAATTTTTAGGATTGTATGAGTAATTAGAATGCGTTGGAAAGAATTGTTTGAATGTTAGTTGGTGATTTAGTTGCTCAAAAACATTGGTGTGCATTTCATGATTTTTGTCCAAATATTATCAATGGTTGGTGTTTTGAACTTTGTTGTTGCAAAATTAGATTAATGGTGATAAGAAGATTAAAGTTCTTTGTGATTAATGAATGTGTGTTGCTTTTCAACCCCTACTGAAGTGTTGTAGAATTATGAGTAGTTTTGTTGGGAATTAGGACATTTAATTCAATTTTGTGGCCCATTTTTGGTTTAGAGATAGTGCTGCCATTTTAGGTGAGGGTGCAAATTCACTTCATCTAACCATTTTTTACTCCAATTTTAGCCCATTTTCAAGTACTTAGTATTTATAGGCAAATCGAGGTGGAAATTAAGTACTTTTAGGCAATTTTTGGATGAAAGTGTGTACAATGAGTGTGCTGTAATTTTTGTACTTAAGTGCCAAAACCCTAATTAAAGGAGGTTGTCTAGCCTGAACTGCAGACATCAGAGTGCAAGAGTGCAGAGTGCAGAGTGTGAGTGCGAATCTTGGAATATTTATCAGTATATTCTATAAAAATTATGTGATGTCAAGAAAATTATATTTCAATATTGTGCACAATGGCATATCACATCTTACGTGGCATCCACGTCATATCTTAAGTGGCATACACATCATCAATTGTGAATAAAAAACAACTTTTGCCAAATGTAGTTATTGTAAGTTATTGTTGCTTTCTCACAATATTCAAAGGTGAAGGTGAGATCTAACTATTATAAAATGGTAATGTGTATTGCTATAGTGTAAAAACAACCTTTTGGAAATTCCTAAGTTCAAGAGCCTCAACGAAACCTCACAAGATGCCTATGGCTTTGAACTTCTTTCTCCAAAGCTACGGTAAAATCATTCACACCATAGAATCATACATTCAGGATCTTTGATACAACACAAAAAAACAATGAAAAGTACGTCATGACCTTTTACAACTTACTTAATTCATGATGTGAAACATGATATGATGAAACATTCTTGTAATTAGTGTATTTAATTCCAATCAATAAGAGGACTTTATAGGAAAAAAAAGGATGAAGAGTCACAACCTCCATACACTTAAGAGTGTAATCACATTATCTCAATTTATAATAGAGTCTATTACATGTAAATGGAACGTTATCCATTTTTTTCCTACTCGAATATTTTGAAGATCATTTCTTTGTTTTAACTTAGTACATGTGCTTATGAAGTCATGTGAAATTGAGAATGTTCAAATAGTAAAAAGAGGAAAACATAACCCATTGCAATAAGCCCACTTGATGCCCCCATCCAATGGCCTATAAAGCAACTACTGGCATGACAAATACCCTTAATGTAGCATACATTGTTAAAAAGAATTGTCAATGGAAGTAATGAAAGTGATTTGAAGATGAGAATGTGATCAAATTCTATGACAAAAGGTTGTGACAATGTTTAGTTTTGTTGAAACCATATTGCTTTAAGGTCAAAGCTCTAGCAAGAAGACCAATCTAAATAAAAAATCAATAGGATCTCAAGGATCAATCTCAACCTCATCATCAACAAAAACACATCTTCGTCTTCTAGTAGATCTGACAGGTTTAATAATATCATTGTCAGGTGACAATAAACTATCTTCTTCTTCTTTCCTTACAAGCGACTCTGCATATGAAGGTAATCCTATAAAATGGATTGGAGACCAGCATCTCCACTTCACCTCCATGCTAATATGAAGATATCAGATTCTATACAACATATACTAACATGATTACATAATAGAGAACGTAGTTTCAGAATGGAGCGTTACTCAAGGTTGATACTTCTAGATTGAATAAAAATAATAGGCTCAGAGTCGTCGACATGGTCAATTGCATTTGGAGTTGGAACCGGGATATCCTGCATTATTTTTGCTATTCAATTTTATCAATTGCTCGCTGACAATAGAATGGAGAGTGGCATCACCCTCAAATCCACACGCATAGCGACCACTTCCAATTGCCGCTTCCATTGATGCACCTGCACAGAATGTTGAAAGATTTTGACAATTCTTATACCACAACAAACCAAAGAAGTATAAGAATATATCCAACTCTTTCACTAAATGCAAGGATGAATTCAAAGTTTCCAATGGAAAGCCGTTGTACAACTCACCGGTCCCAATTGTCAAGAATAGAGCCACCTTTTGGACAACACATTTCAATCAATTTTTGCATGAGTGCAGGAGACTTCTCGCGTGAACCTCGATTATTGGACCCATCTGGACGTTTGCAAAAATCCTCCAATTTCATATAATTTATGATAACGTCGCCTTCGTAAGCATCAATGGAGTCGTCAATATATAGAGCATTGTTTTTGAGGCTAAAGCCATTTGAACCGTTTGCAAAGCATAAGACATGTGATATCATTTTCTGCAACAAATCAAAACCACTAAATAAGAACTTTACATTGTTACAATATATATGAAGTCATTACATTTAACAACCAAACACAATCAATTCAAATTAGCCAAAGAAGAACATTACCTTCGTGCCATTGGCCCTTTGCATGACCTCCAACTTCACAACGTGCCATTTACGCATTTCTTTGTTAAAAATGTATGAGGGATGTTGAACATAGCTTCTCATCAACCGCTCTAAGATCCGATCATCATTCATCAAGATGAGGATAGCTCCAGATGGCTTAACCAATGCTC
Organism: Pohlia nutans; assembly: GCA_022496805.1. Lineage (NCBI taxonomy): Eukaryota > Viridiplantae > Streptophyta > Bryopsida > Bryales > Mniaceae > Pohlia > Pohlia nutans. The sequence continues at coordinate 461,621 of CM040106.1, read as the reverse complement.
CACATGCAACTGTGATATACTCAAAATAATTTTTTTGTGGACAAAAATTCCAAGTTTGCCAATCTGGACACTCTGCAATAGCCCATCTATCAGGGAAATAAACAATTGCCAAATCATATTTTCCACTTGCAGTATTCCTTTTAGCGTATGCCTTTGCGAGTTTTAAAAATTCTGAATTAGTATCCTCGGCGGTTTTTCCCTCCAATTGGTCTTGAATTGCCAAATGGAACTGACATAAGAGCAGCTTGTAAGGATGGCGGTGAGTTGCAGAGTTTTGATCTTCTACAATTCCTATATTTCCTCGCTTGGTAAAACGGCGGAATGTGGGCTTCTCGTGGTCCGAGTCCTCATCACTTTCTTCATCATCGCTTTCTTCTTTGTCCTCACTCCTGGTTCTCTTCAGGCTGTTACAAGGCAATATTTGATAAAATTAGAAATTATCAAGTCTTTTGAAAGGAAAATGCAATTGAAATGTATACATGTTAAAATCACATTTACAAATTTTAAAACCACAAAAATTTCAATTATTACCTTCTAGTTTTTTGATTTGGTTGATCCGATGTCTTTTTTGATTTCTCTCCTTTCTTATCTTGAGACTTTTGGGTGGTTTTGGCCATCTTCACTGTCTTCTCCCCTTCATCCTTTTTAGCAACCTTCTCTGCAATAGTTGCCGCCTCTTTTAGGCTTGCAATTGCCGTGAGGCTTCTCGCTGATGCAACTTGTGGTACAGCACTCTTTGAAATCTGCTCTTCAATATGACTATGTAGCAACTTTTCATCCTCTGGAATGACATTGGGTGGTAGATCAAGATACTAGCCACAACTGGCAAGATGCAGAACATGATATGCTGCAAGTTGATTTTCACTCCACAATAGATCTGTGGGCGCTGACCATGCAACTGCACAATCTCGCTTCACTAATAAAAAGTTTCGCTCAACAAGAACAAACAAGATGTACCTGAAATTAAAAATTTGTGGCGTTAAAATCATGATTGTAAATTTCAACAATACCGAAGTATAATTTTTGAACAAAAATTTGATATATGCAACATGTAAAAGTACCTGAGGACGCAACGTCTCAGAATGCAATTTCTCATGGATGGTTGCTTAATCCACAAACTTTGGCGCCAAATTGTAGTCTTCTTGTCATAATGTTGTAGTATGATCTCGGGACTAAATAGTGACTTGTAAAACATACGGGTCGATTTGTCAATATAAGAATCAATTGTTATCCAATCATGTCCTTCTCAATCTTTGTCTGACCATTTAAATGGCCCATATGCTAAGCTCTTATTAAGCCCATTTGATAAAGAATCAAGCAATTTCACTGCTTCTTGCTTTAGCTACAACAAGCACAAACTACATATGAATCGATGCAAATGTATTTGAAAGTAGTAAATATTTAAGAAATGAGCAACATAGAACGTTCAATTGATATATACAGACCTGATACAAAATGTTCGCCTGCAAAGAAAAGGATCTAGACCACTGTTGTTGCCGGTCTTCATTGGCCAACCAGCTAGTTGCTGCGTTTCTTTAGAGGCATCCCAAAGCTTGAGCCGAGAGCTTGAGCCATTCTATTTTTTCTTCCCATGAAACGGGACATGGAACAAGCCGATCAAGCTTCTCAAATGTTACATCACTTTTGAATGTGAAAAGCTTTTTCAGCATCTTGTACCATTCCTCAGGAATATCTGGGTGCACCATGCATAACACCCTTCCTATTCGAGTTGTCATACTGGTTCTCACTTCAGCTAATGCAATTGCAGCATTTTGGTCCATCAGTTGAATTCCTTGCAGAGTGCTTGTGTCAACCTTGTTCTTTTTTACGTGTAATCCTGTTGCTTTTGTTGAACCTTCTTCTTGATTTCACTCTATCATAAAGCAACACATTTTTAGTACATTATAAAGTAGTATAAGTTCAACATGTAAAGAATTTTATACACAATGAAAGCACTATATTAGAATAAATGTAATACCAAAGGGCTAAAATTGTGAAAGGGTTAACAAGTGAAGGCTTTAACATTCAACATGCATCATTTAATAAATGATAGGCTTCAATATGCAACATTCAACATGTAGTTATAGCAACTCACATAAAGGTAACAACAAACATTCAACATTAGTCTTAGGATTTGAAAAGATTTTCATGTGAAGGCAAGAACCTAAGATAAATGTTTATATTGATACACTCTAAGACTACACCAAAAGTGGAACCAACTCACCTTATAAACCAAATCTGAAATGATTTCTTTGTTAACATGAGTCCAATCTTGATGCATCTTCTCCCGAGTTGCAAGAATAGTCATGTATTGATGTGGAGTAAGAAATGGCTTCCACCACTCAAGTGGTTGATACGCCCATTTTTTTACACTCAGCAGCTCGTGAATGAATCTATGTTTCACAGTTTCAATCAACACTCTGTCTCCAAGACAACAAGTCATTAGTTACATAACCACTTCAATTAGAATCATATTTTATCACAATTTGATACGACTACATAACTGATGGTCTTACTCATTTACGTCTTGACAGCCTTGTAATATCAGAACTTGATTTTTGAGTTTGCCATCCAAAACTTGTGTCTTCACTGATATGTGTCGATCCTCTCGATCCATGTACAGATCATGAATTGTTTGCATCCATGCACGACATCTATGGTTTTGTTCCCATACCCAAAGCATCTTATCAACCAAAAAATCATTTTTGGTAGCAAATAAAAATTCATCAAACTCTTTGCTTTTGCGTTGCCAAATGGGATCCCTGGATGAAAATTTCTCTAGAGTTACATCTACAACCTTTTCACTGCGAAATTCTTCCAAGCTGGTATAAAAAAGACCTCCCGCTGACGAGATATAGTGCTTTTATATGAAGCTGTTTTGAAGATCCTCAATATCATCCTGCATAATAGATCTCACTACTTCCATGGTAATTAAACGACAGAGAGGAATGTCAAGTGGTTGTCCTATTGTAAGCCCTTGAAGTTGAGTATTGTTGTCTGCGACAGGTTCAGAGCACAATTTGATTCCATCTAAAGCCGTGTATTGTGTCAAGACTTTAGGAGAATGCTTTCTAGTCATTTGTTTGGGCTGCATCAAAACTTCATTATTTTTGGATCTCTGCACCAAACAACGTTATGTACTTAGAATGCACATAGTAATAGTCAAAGGTTTTATGAGGGTATTTACATGCAAAGAAGAATATTTCAAATTAATCTGTCTGTCTTACAGCTATTGCAAGAATCGTGCCCTGCAAGAATTGTGTCCAATTCTGGGATGATGTTATTCCATTTCTAATATACAGTATTCACATTCGATCCTTCCAATTGCAAATTGAAGAACTGGTGTAGATAAATTATCTGCAGAGATTAGTGGTTGGTTGTCTTCATCTAATTATTGATACAGTATAGTATATTGTGGATAGCTTTGAAACTTGTTTTCGAGAGTTCAATTAAGTGGGTTTGACAATCATGCACTTATTTATAACACGATTAGTTGAATCCATGTTATCAATATAGTAAACCTTTATCGACTAGAAATGTAATCCTCTCCTACTAGCTAATAAAGATTGAGTAAGGGAGGCTACAAGCAAGTTGAAAGACAAAGCTCAAAAGAATAGCGATTCACAAATCAAGCCATGAAGCCACCACTGTTCAACATACATATCATTTCAAAAGCATAAAAAGAAGTTTAGAACATACCTTCATCTTTCCTTTGGTCAAAGGCGCGACATTTGAAGGAACGACATTTGATGGAGCGGCGCCTCCACCAACACAAATCGTAGCATCTTCCACTGTGAGGTCTCCTACACCTTTGGTCAAACCTCTTTGATCCAGATCTGATCCAACTTCGGAGCGTTTTGGATCTGCTTTGATTGTTGAATTAGTTGGATCTACTGTGGGTGTTACGAAGCCAGTCGACTCAGATGCTGTATCACAAAATCCATGTTCAACATTGTCACCGTCTACACTATCAGCAACTATTTTAGGGTTTAGGGGCGCCCTCTTCGACTCATAGATCACACAATCACGAGCGATGTCCTCTTCTAAAAGCAAAGGCACCCTCTTCGTTTTACAACAATCGCCAACAATTTTCTCTTCGAAAATTGAAAGCGCTCTGTTCGACAACGCTCTATTCGACTTTGACTCACAAATTGCAAAATCGCCAACAATTTCCTCTTCTAAAACTGAAAGCGCTGTGTTCGACAACGCTCTGTTTGACTTCGACTCACAAATTGCAGAATCGCCAGAGATTTCCTCTTCTAAAACTAAAAGCGCTCTCTTCGACAAAGCTATGTTCGACTCACAAATTGAAGAATCGCCAGAGATTTCCTCTTCCAAAACTGAAAGCGCTCTTTTCGACAACGCTATGTTCGACTCACAAATCAAAGAATCGCCAGCGATTTGCTCTTCCAAAAGCAAAGACATAACCCTTGGGGGCCTCTGTCGACTTTTTCTAACTAGTCTTTGATACACAAAATCAGGTTTTGCTGTGGACTTTTTAGACCTTGGCTCCCTCATTTGTGTTGCTGAGCTTGTGAATGCTAACAATGAACTAGCTGTTAAAGAGCTTTGCAATGGTGCATCTCTAATTTGAGACTACTTTTCAAATTTGAAGAGCACTGCTTTTAAACATACTATTAATTATCCCACTTTGAAAAGAGTACTATTTTTTATCAATATGATCCACCCACTTGTTGCCAGTTGCCACTAAGCAAATCATAAATAGATGATGCAACTGACTGGAAAGGTGCATTTTGTAAATTATGTACAAGTATACGTGAGTGCACAGAAGGGGTATTAATTTGAACTTTTTCGTATTACGTTTACATACTATAAGGTAGGTGGCTCAAAACCCGCACAGCACTTTAAACCGCTCACTAAACCTATCCAAGCAGGAGGTACATCATAGCTTCTAACCTCAAAATTCTATGTAATCATGGTGTACATTTTAGGATGAGTGGTTTTGGGTAGACCTATGAGTTCCCCTTCCAAAATTCATAACTAATTCAATATTAATCCAAAATTAATTATTTCAATTGGTCCAATTTCCTAAATACTTTGCACATCTTTCAAAATTGATTCCATTAATAACTCCCTATTATGAACTTGCCAATCTGAAATTTGAGGGGTTTCTGAGCCACCTACCTTTAACATGTTTATAATTGAAAATATTGAAGTATACTTACATTAATTATATATTTAGGACATAATTACATGCAACGTCTAGTACACAGGTTTTTTTGAGGGGTCATGAATGCACGTGATTCTCAAACATAATATAGAGTGCACCCTTTGGGAAAATTGACAATTTAAATACAATTGTCAGTTTATCAGCAATTGCCCACAATTTATTTTAATTGAATACATTTGGGTATTTTTACATTTAACAAAATTATGACTATCTAAATTTCTTAGATATAGTCTTTTAGAGCATCTCTAATCGTGACTTTTCAAAGGGCCACATCATTTGTCTTTCTATGTTTCTTTTGTAAGTCCTTTTAAAACGGCTCTTGGTTGGTGTGGCTTGAGCTCTATCCATAATATGCCGAAAAAAAGACGGTGGTGATGTAACTCATAGTAACCAATCAAAAATCATAAAATTCCATATTAAAAAATAAACGTGGCGCATCGAGAGCCTCGCCAAAAGGTGGAAATTTGAAGAACTAAGGTGCCCTTTTGGCAAAACCTTTGAGCAACTTACCTTTAGCAAGTGGCTCTTGGGGCATGCCGAGGTGATATATAAGTGATGGGGTTGCTTGCATAAAGGCTATTAACCTTTGTTTTGTTGCAATTTTAAGGTGTTGATTGTTGAAAGTTCTGTTACATTCAAGTATTTGAATTGTTGGCATAATGCTTCTTAACCCATGTTCTATTGTCAATTTATAAGCACGCCAACAGTTTACTTTTATTGAAAGTAACGTCACATATAATACTTAAGTAATTGGGTTGAGCTTGGCATAAGGCTCTCTAACCTATGTTCTGTTGTCAATTTATTAGCAACCGCCATTAATTTTTTGTTATTGAAAAACGTGACACATTCAATATCTGAATATTTAGGTTGCTGACATAAAGCTTTCTAACCCTGTTTTGTTGCTAATTTATTAGCAATCGCCAACAATTTGCTTCTATTAAAAGTACTGTCACATTTAATACTTGAGTGTTTGGGTTGTTGGCATAAAGCTTCCTAACCCATGATTTGTTGCCAATTTATTAGCAATCGCCAACAATTTGCTTTTATTGAAAGACAATACTGTCACATTTAATATTTGAGTATCTGAACTCATTGTCTATTGCCTATTTATTAGCAACCGCCAACAATTATTTTTTGAAAGTACTATCACATTTAATACTTAAGTATTTGGGTTGAGCCTTGCATAAGGCTTTTTAACGAATGTTTTGGTTTCAATTTATTAACAATCGCCATTGATTTGGTGTTATTGAATGTACTGTCACATTTAGTATATAATAATTTGGTTTTTTAAATGTATTCCATTAACCATACATTAGACAATTTGTAAACCTTGAAAGTACTGTCGCATTTAAAAGAATTATTGATCAGTTGCTTACATCTAGTACCTTAAGCTACGTTTTGTTGTATATTTATTAGCAGCCGACAATTTGTTTTTTTAGACATAGGCTTTTAATGTATGACAGCCACTTTGGAACCATTGATTTTATGCTTTTCTATATTGATTGGTGTTCAATATATTCATAGCTTGCCTACATTTAATAGTAATGACACTCATTTGCTACAAGTTTTTAAATATCACAAACTTGAAACATTAATACCTTTTGAATCGTGATAGATGATACATTTTCACAAGCTATTAAAGCAAATTCATTATACTCTCAAAGTTTTTAGTTTTCGTCATTGACTGCTTCAATAGGTTCTTATGACTTCCTGTAGTGGTTTCTTAGTTTTGTAGTCTCTATAACTAGATTAACTTCAGAAGTTCTGTTCTGTTTGTTTGAATATGTTATGGAGTTCTTTCAGTTGTCATGCCATGCTACTAATCGCCATCTTGGTCTTCCAATTTCTAACATCCCAGTGTCTTTGTCTTTAGATCAAATATCATGTTTTTTTGAATTGTTACCAGAGACTGTCATCGTCATTGATGTTTCTAAAGGAAACTGTCTTTGCATCCCCCAAAACAGTGTATACACATTCTGTGAGGTATCGAGTAGTTCGGTTTTTCATGCCAATGGTACAATGAAAGGGTTTGTACCGGATCACATTGCACGTACCATTCAGTCAAAAGAATCAAACACTCCCCCTGGTATTCAATCTCTAGAGGAGCCGGTGCCACACCAACCTATTAGAAGTACCAAGGTAGAGTGTTCAATTGGTCTTAACACTAGACGACTTCCAGAGTGTGTCATTGAACTTTTTGATGACAAAGATTGTTTGACATCACACCCAATCCAGCCACGTATTAACCTTAATGACGTAGATTCTCAAAATATTGTTTGCACTGGTCGTGTAGATTGTAGAGCACAAGAAGAACCGCATTCAATGTATATGAAAGCAAAAGTGATTGAGGACGAAATAAAGATCATAGATGGATTGGATGTTCATTCAGAGTATTTTAGCTCATCGCTACAAGCTTCTCAATTTATCCCAACTTCCATCAAACCATGTCCATCTACGGTTACTCCTACACTGGGTACCACAACTTCGGAGATTTATGATGCTCAGAGTTGGCGTCATCCAGAAGTAGATTGTCTTCCCCTTTGGGACAAACACCTTTCATCTATTGTTGAGATACTGCAAGGATTGAAAGAACGGGGATCAAGAGTTGGATTGCTTCAACGTGATTTCAAATCCATGATCTCATTCAGAGTTAAGAGAGTACCTGCAATTTACAGAGGTGAAGTCATCTTTGAGTTTCCTCCAGTTTCTAAGCCAAACACTCAGTTGGGTGGTTTAGTTGAGGGCATGATGAATGATAGTGACATATATGCGTGGAAAAAACCCTCTTCGCACTCTGTCAGTGCCGATGTGGAGCCCAAATTTAAAAGCCGAAAATGTACAGGACACTGTCGTTGTAATAACATCATGTGTCCACACAATATGACTAAGAGGAGGCCAAATGAAACAAACTGGATAGGAACAACATTCTCCATCCCATCTGTAGGAGAAATTTGTAAGTTGAAATGTGCGTATTGCAAACACTCACCAACTTGTTTATCGTTATGTTCAGCTAGATTCTATCTTGTGTTTTCAAAATCAGATATTGTCACCCATGTTGGAATTCACGTAAGTATACACAACCACCCTATTGCAAACGCCCCTATGTGTAAGAAGGTCTACAGTGCAACAAAGAAGTATTTGAAAGAGGCCGTCAGTGAGAAGCCAAGGGGATCAGTGGCTGGGATTACTATGCGTGCTGGGGAGAAGATTTTATTTCAGGAGCTTATGTCAGGTGCTCGACAACCCAAGCTTCAAGGTTCTAAATTAGAAGAGGTTCTTGAACGTTTTGAAGGAATTGCAAATGCAAGTGTGAAGAATGACATTGACAAGTTGAAGGATGCTAACAACATGGATATTCTTGCATTGGGGGAAACCGTATGTACGATTACATACACGATAGTAATTTCCCTATCCAGGGGGGTCCAGAGATACAATGTTATTTTTTTTAAATGTCGACACATGGCCGAGGATCTGGAGTTGATATTGTTCGAAAGATGTCTACAGAAGGAAGTGATCTTCAAAATTCATGGGTTGTTTTTGATCATGTCAAAAGAGTTGAAGGTTGGACAACGCTAGCTTGTCATGTGTATGACCCTCACTATCGTAGGGTTATGACAATCACAACATGCGATATGAAGGCAGAGGGTCAAGTTCTACAAGTGTTATTTTGGAGGCTTCTAAATCAAAAGTGTATGTACCACGGCATCAACAAAGTCGACTTCGGAGGATTTATGGCAAATGAGGCCCAAGCAAATTGGAATGTTGTGAGGGAGGTATATTTTGGTGGCAAACCAGATCCACGAAAAGAACGGACATGTTTTTTTCTTTGGGAGGAGAATTTGAAAAGGCACACAGTTGATCATGTTGCTGTAGACTTCAGAGATGAAAGTAGAAGAAGATGTTGAGAGTGGAAAAATTCATCAACGCTTGAAGAAGCTAAGATCAAGTACTTTGAAATTATTGGCTGGTGGCAGAATTCAGAAGCTGCAAAATCTGACGAGGCAGCTTGATTACTTGAACAATACCTTGCTTGGTGGCGGCAACGTGCATGTCATTGGGGAGAGTAGATGCGAGCTAATATGTCAATTGAAGAGTCTGCTGCATGTCCAAACACCAATCTGGCAGAAACTGTTCATAGTTCTTGGTAGCAATCTGCAGGGAATAGTAGAAAGAAGAAGACAGACCTTGTATCTCCAAGTATCCATGACATTGTTCGAGCACTTTTGCGGAAATCTCGATATCAGATGTTTTTGAAGGGAATTCGAATTGGAACTGGCCCATCTCATGAGGATCTGATGTTGAGAGCGGCAAATCGATCTAGGGATATTAAGAAGGTGCAAGATGCAATTAATGCCTGCACTATAGGTAAAGATTACCATGATAAAGGCATTGGTGCAGAGATTGATTCTCATCCTAAAACAACCAATAAAAGTGCATACAATGGGAATTCTCATCATCGAGACCAAACCGCATTTACTGTACCTCGTCTTGTTCGGAATAGGCCTCCGTCATCATCTCAAATTCACTTGCCAGTATCAGCTACCTTGGATCCTAGTTCCTTCATTTCATACTCAGTCCAATATTCTACGCCGCCACCTCCTTCTACTGGACTTGATGGAGTTCGTGGTATGTTTAGCACTTTTGTTCCATTCGATGAACCATTCAATGACATGGATGCCAACTCTTCTCCATCTATTGAGTTTGACACTTTGTCGCCATCTACATCAACTCACTCTGAAGGACTTGGTGATGAGGTACTGATTTCAAGCATGAATTGTAGTGCTGAGTTTTGTAGCCCAGGTCAGGATCCTGAACGTTTATCTAATTCTATGGAATTGCCGGATATTTCTATTTCAAATGATGTTGCTTTTCCCACAAGAGGCAATTTTGAGTTTTCTAGAACCGGATATATCAATAGTCCATTTCCTATTCAGGCAGGCCAAGTGGTGCTGGAGACACAAAATGGAGTGCCTCTCTCTCAATGGCATATTGCTCGAACTCCACGTGTTACAAAAATCAAGTGTTTGGCTTGGAATATGAATGCAAATGAGCATTGTTCAACTCCTCTATGCAATGTGCATGACCATCCTCATGGTAGAGCATGCCCTAGTATCCAGGGTCGTTACTTCCCTCCTAATCTAGAAGGTGGAAGGTCCCATCGTCTTTGGTTTTTTCCTACTGCTCTTCCAGGCTGTGCATCTCATGCCAACAGACCTCGTGTGTCGAGGACACCCCCTCTTCCAAATGTATGGCCTATCCAGTCAGGCACAAATTTAACACAAGAGGAGGTTACTGCTTTTACCCTTGGTAGTTATGCCTTAGTTCCAACAACCAATGGTCGACATCGCTGCACCACACAAAGTGGGTCTGAAAATGCCAGTGGTTCCAACCAAGCTTCTCAGAGAGGCAGGGAAAAAATTCTAAGAAGACTTCTTACAGTAAGCAGAATTCCTATCGTGATGGTCACCAATTTTGTAAAAGTATTCCATGTCAGGCCTTATGTGATTGTGAAAAAGCAGGAAATGAGTTGAATGCTCAAATTCTATTATGTGTTCTCCTTTCTTCCAAACTGAGTGGAAAGTGCTATCAGGTGAAGTCTGGGATTGAAAGAGCTGTATATGCAATCACTATTGCTAAAGAACCTTCATGTACTTGCCCTGACTTCACATCCAAGGAGCCACATCGTTTGAAGATAAGATTCAAGCCATGTAAACATTTGTATTGGATTTACAACAAGTACTTGGGTATGAATAGTTCTTTTGCTATTCACAATGTAACTCTCTCCAATGCAGAGGTTGATGACATGCTCCAGAAGGATCCTTTGACACCAAGCGAGATTCCTCTGCCGTAATATTTTCTGTTCCAATTTGGAAAATTAGCTATCATACTAGAATTGCATCCTTTTTGTAGAGCAGTGTTGAATTTTAAGATTGTTTTTAGCAATCAATTTGATCACTAGATTCAAATTGACATTTGTACTCTCTTTTTTTACAGTCGAGTTGAACTATTTGAATTTTGAGATCATTATTTGTTTTATGCCCTTGAGAAATGTTCTTGTGTGATTCCTGTAGTAGATGTTGTTTTTGCAATTATGAATTCTACACAATGCCAGGTCTCTTAGTTTGTCAAAGATTCTAGACTTGATGGATGTAAGGACACAATCACTTCACTACTCCAAAGATTTAGTTCTATAAGTTTAAAATATTAAACAATATATTTTGGCAATTTTGAGACTTTTCATTTCATAATATGGCAATCTTTTATCAAGTTGGTATTGGTACAAAGTTACAAACTACTCTAAACCTATTTCACCACAATCTAAACATTTAGTTCGTTTCAATTTGAAATTCTGTCAAACACCAAAGCTCAACTGACATAATGCGAATATTCTAAAGAATATTCAATAAAAGATTCCAAGATCCGCACTCGCACTGTGCACTCCACACCCTTGCACTCTGATGTTTGCAGTTCATCTTAGCCGGCCTCTAATTAAAGGATTTAATTCACCCAATTGTCTCCTTTTAGGGCACTTGATGCTTTAGGTGATTGATGAAGTGCTTTAGTGTCAAATTAGTGCTTGTTAGTGTTCATTTGAGCACTTTAGAGTAAGCTGTAATTTTTGTGCACATGCCTAAAAACTTTAATTAGAAGGGTTGACTCACAATATTTTCCCAATTAAATGGCATTTGCTGCTTAGGTTGATTAGTGAGGGCTTCTGAACCTATTTAGTGTTTGTTATTATTCATTTGAGCTTCTTCTGTGTTTTGTAATTTTCTAGTACACACCGATTTTGGCTAATATACATTATTTTTTGCCAATTGAACCTAGTACTTTTGCCATATGTTTACCTAGGTCTAGGAAGTCTATTGCTTGGAGTAAAGAACACCCACCCTCGGCCAACTATGTGTCACGTTGACCGGACAACCGATCAAAGTGCTCATAACCTATATTTCCGCTTCTTTTGATTTGTGGCTCTCCTGCACAACCTGTCCTATTTGGAGGTTCTTCTAAGCAGAATTCAAATTAGTTAGTGGCATTATTGTTCTTGGATGTCATGGAATTTAGATTGGAAGTTGTAGCAAGTTTAGGCTAAATCATCCTATAATTTATATTTAACTAATTATGGAAAATTGTGCTAATTATGGACAAATTCATACAATTTATGACGGTGAAATATGTCCCAAAATTGTAGATAAAGCCCAAAATGAGGAAGCAAAAATTGGAAAACACTTGAATATGAAGAAATTATGAATACATTCACCGAATGGATTCGGTGGCCCGCCAACACATTTTATATAGAAACCAAGCCCATTAAAACAATTAATGTAGAGAAAACTAAAGCAAACAAATCAAAGAAAAGAGTCGGCCGGCCTACGACACAATTATTACTAAATTAACCTATACCCTAAATCCTAAACCCTAAACCCTAGACAAACAATTAATGTAGAGAAAACTAAAGCAAACAAGTCAAAGAAAAGTGTCGGCCGGCCTACAACACAATTATTACTAAATTAATCTATACCCTAAACCCTAAACCCTACACAAACAATTAATGTAGAGAAAGCTCAGGAAAACAAGTCAAAGAAAAGTGTCGGCCGGCCTACAACACAATTATTACTAAATTAATCTATACCCTAAATCCTAAACCCTAGATCCTAGACCCTAAACTCTAAACAATGGGAAAGAGATCACTCCAATAAAATCCAATTCAGGGAATACATGAATGCAAATACAGGCCATACTAATCATACAATTGAAGTTCATATGGAACAGGAAATTCCCTCATAGAATGAATTGATGTCTGTAGAACTCCATAAGCAGCACAACCCAATTCAAATATGACGGACAACATAATCATCAACGACCAAATTGAAAGACTGTTAAAAGAGGTATCGGCCGGCAGCCGATACAGTGATACACAGATCAGAACTAAAGGCAAAACAGAAGGACAAAACATATCCAGTAGGCTAGAGGTATCGGCTGACAGCCGACATCGGTAGTATCACAAAATAATCATATAACAAATGTACATGCTCTTGACCACTGAGCAAAGGCCACCAAGCTGGCCAAAAAAATACATACACTACTTCATAACATGAAAATTCTAAAACCTTGGTGCCTAAACATTCGAAATACTGCAATGAGCAAGACAAAACTCTTGCCTGCCCAAACCGAAAGCCAACCGCTAAAATTTTAAAATCATCCGCGAAACGAAATATGTTCGAGGTGGTGCCTATATGAAACTAGAGGTATCAACTGGCAACCGACATCAGTAGTATTACTGTATATTCATAAAACAAGTGTACATGCTCTCGACCAGTGAGCAAAGGCCACCAAGCTGGCCAACAGAATAAGTACACTACTTCACAACAACAAAATTAAAAAACCTTGGTGCCTCAAAATTTGCAATACTGGTATGAGCAAGGCAAAACTTTTTCCTGCGCAATCCCAAAACCAGCCGCTAGTATCTCAAAATCAAACGCCAAACAAAATTTCCGGGAGGTGCTGCCAAAGTGAATTCTATGATTGGCGGTTGCTCCCCACCGATGCGGAATCCGAAGCTCCAGCTATAACATTCTGCGCCGCGATGTAGAGAGATGTATCCGATGATATCTCAATGACTTCGTTCGTCGCGCTTTCAATCGATGCTGTGAAAGAACAATCACAGAAATCAAGGAGCACGCACCCGCAAGCCTGGTATATCACCGGCACGGCCCGAAGTAAATCTGTGGATGGACGATTCACAAGGTCAGCCACATCATCCCATGCAATGCCAGAATGAGCCTCTAAACGTGCCATCTCTAGAGTATAGTTGTAGTTCCAATGCCAGTCATCGCCACTTACAAGCCCTTGCAACAATGGGTGTGGAGGAAGACGTCTGTAGACACAAGCATTAGAATTGTAGACAAACTAGAGGTATCCAGTCAATGCGCCCAGAGTCCTTGGATGAGGAGGGAGAGGTGGCTGTGCTTGGGGAGGGAGTCTAGAGTCCATAGAGAAGGCTATGCAGATGATTCGAAGATATGGAGGAGGCCACGTGATGAACAACAGAAGCAAGGGAGGTGACTGAGGAAAGGAATGCAGTGAATGGTGAAGGAGAAGAAGCTCACACATCCAGATATAAAAATGTTGGAAGAGGAGAGCTCACACTTCAAATGAATTGCACTCTCATATCAGCCGCCATTCCACACAAAGCATTAGAAGAGAAATGAGCCCTCCAAGAGGCTTTTTCGATGTTCGGGCCAAAATCTAATTTTTTATTGGAATTAGTTTTTAAATGAAAATACTTTTAAAAATAAAATGTTAATAAAATAAAATAAAAAATATTATTTAAATTTTTTAGAAAATGTTTAAAAAAATTTCAAAGATTATTTGAACAATTTTTAATATTAAAAATATATTAAAAAATATATTAAAAAATTAAAAAAAAATTAAAAAAAAACTTTTAACATTTAATATCCAATCTGAAATGTCGAACTCATGCCACATCAGATTTCATTTTTTAAATATTTTTATATTAATTAAATATTTTTAAAAAAATTCAAAAAGTTAAAATAAAAATAAAAACTCGAGGCCTCTTAGAGGGCTCAAATTTCTTGTAATGGTACGTAGAGTAGCCTAGAGCGCTATGTACCTTGCCCTCTCAAGTGCTTGCATTCACAATGATGGGTATTCATTGTCCCTGACTATATTCAATTCCAAATCTAAATCCTAGAAGTCATCATACACAATTATATATATAAAATCTTACTACTAGACTTCCATATATTACATAAATTAAAAAAAGAAATAATTAATCTTTGATTTTGGTAAGACTGGCTAAAAGACAAGGTTAATATTGATGGATAATTATGGGTTACTATTTTATTCAATTCCAAATCCAATTATGCATTTTGGAATGACCTATTAAATCCTAAAGTTCATCAAATACAATTGTATATATAATATATAAGATAGGAGGGAAATAAGATGATTAAAATGATCGAATAATGCACTTATTGTGATTGTTTAAATAACTTCTATAACAATTTATTATCAAATAATCTAAATGGCTTTGATGATATTCAATGACAGAGATAATGCAAGACAACATTCACACAATACAAACGTCAAAAAATTCCTTTGAAATGCAGATTAGAAAAACCTCAGTAAGTAGCAAGGCAATCGGCCGACAGAGGTAGGTTACGATTTTGAGGTTGCTAGGAGCAGTGGGACGACAAAGAACAAAACGAGGCAAGAGGTATTAGCCGGCGGCTGACACTTGGTAGTTTGTTTCTATGCATCAGCGTCATCGTCTCAATCCATTACGACGCATGCAGTCTCCAAGTTAGGCAAAGCAGTTGCAACGGAGGCAACTAGAATAACAAGAGTAACTGGAGGCCCCTTCCTTGCATGCAAAGGCACCCTGTGAAAGAACATGACAATACTAACAAGAACAACATGAGAAAGATAAGGCTCCTTCTGCATTGTCTCCAGCCAAAGTAAACGTTGTCTGTACAAATCTCTAGCCAATTTGGCCGTAGACAATGATATGAGAGAAACTCTACTCCAAGGCAATGCCGTACATAGCTAAGAGGAATATCGGCCGGCAGCCGATATAGAGTCCACCTTATAAATCTGCTGAAAAGTCCACTCCACCAAGGGCGAGCTCACCATGGCTGCAAGCCCCGTTGGGTCGATATGCTAGGCGTGTTCCAGAAAAAAACAGGCGCAGGGGACGATAAGATCATCCAACGAGAATTGACCTGAGTTTCATGTCGGCCGCCAGCCGATAGGTAGTCAAAGAGTATGAGTAGGAATACATCCTGTACAAGCGTATCGGCTGCCGGCCGATAGGCGGCACCTAGTCGTCCACTTCATCTTCAATGTCCTGCTCCATCACAGCACCAACGGCCTGAAGATTCGCCAATGCAGCTAATACAGACGCCTCTGGAATTATATGGGTAGCAAGAGGTCCTTTCTTGGCATGCGAGGGCATTCTATGTGAGAACAAGACAATGCTAGCGTTCACAACTTGAGAGAGACAAGGCTCTTTTTGCCAACGGCCTGTCCAACACTCCCTAGCAACAACCGACTTCCCCTCCTTCTTTGATCTCAAAGGAATCCACCATTCTACTTTAAAGTTACCGTAGCTGGTGCTTGGGGTAAGGTCAACACACTCTAGCACCCGTCCAAGCCAAACACGAAGGTAATGGTCATCGCTTGGTCGACAAAGAACAAAGTCTCTAAGCAGTACGTCTCGGTATGGACTGAATGTCAACCTTGGTCTCCCATGTGCCGGACCACAATATGGAAAAGGGTCAACATCGTCCTCGGGCGTAGTATCCTCGGGATTAGATGGACTAGATCTAGAGTCCGTGGTTGTACGAGCATGATCACGAGTCCAATCTGATACCGGCCAAAATTCCTCCACAAGTGCTGCAGGCGCTATGGGCAACGGAGAATTGATCTCCGCGTAGATTCGCTCCCAGTAAGCAACACATGCGGCCATCTCCTCAAAGTATCTTTTGTTACAGGCCATACCGGCTTTCCAAAACTCAATATACTTGGAGATTCCATTCTTGATAAAACCCTGCTTCTCTATGCATTCACTAGCCCGGGCATGCTCCTTCTCGGAATTCAATTTCCTCGGCTTAGCCTCCGTAACTCCCAACAATGGCTTAAATGGAACAGGGTGTGGATCACCAGTTGGAAAACGAGGTCTACCGTGGCAATCGGCCGTCCACAACTTGACTGCAAGCCCCGGCGGGAGCCAAGATGAATCAATTGCTTTTTTCTTGTATCTCATCACTGGTCAACCTCTATCATCTCCGTCCTCCTCGACAAAAAATTTGAAGAGATGCATATCACCCAATCCAACGATCTTGTTGACACTATCGTGGTGGAAGTCTTTAACGTATGATTTGAAATCTGCTACCTCTTGAACGAACTCGGAAAGGAAGGCCACCGTCTTTTGCAAGTCCATGAAAGCCTTCATGAGATCTACTACAACGTAGGTGTTCTTCCTCTTGATAAGCTTGGACAAGTAACTGAAATGTGCATCAATGTCCTCATGAGTATGACCAACAATCAAGAATCCAACAGTGACTTCCTTGAATATGCGTCTTGCAATTAGCAAAGAGCAGAAGGCCATTACAAATCTGTTCTTGTTGTCCTTGGCAGAGTTATCAAGTTGCAGGAAGAGCTTTTTAGGAAGAGGTACCGACAGGCGTCCACGGAGAGGAGGATTTGTACATATCCCAATAGCGGGCGGAATAGAAGATAAGCACCTGGACTTGCCATGTAAGAGAGCCTGAAAGAAGCTATTTTGTGGTGGCGTGGGAAACAACTCCCGGGATTCACAAACTGGTGGCTTCTCCAGTGCTCACAAGACACGACACAAAGAGGAAATCGTAAAATTGGAATCGCCCGGCCACAGTGCTGTAGAATAGTGCGCATACGCACCATCACCGTGGCCATGAGTCAACATCCTTGTACAGGAAATAGGAATCTGACCAAGACCCGCCGTGGCCTTTTTGATTCTCTGCATTCTGGGAATGGCTCTCTTAGTCGTATCCATCTTATTATACATAATATATAGAAACTGTGACGGATTTTGCCCGGACAGAGCACTCCAACCCGCAGAAATGTTTCGGCAAGCTCGTTGATAATTAAGATGGCGCTATTTGTCATCGACTAATGCCTGCCACTCATCACATCCTCTCGGATATTTTGCAATGCACTCAACAAGGAAGTCACACTCAGTGCACTTCGAGAAGTTGCTCCCAACAGCCTTCACCTCGACATTTCTAAAATGGTTCTTTCGAAGCGCACTCATAGTTGATTGCGAGACAAGTTTGTGATTACACTTCTCATTGACCTGATAGCCGGATGCAAGAGAGAGTTTTAAAGTGAAGGCGAGAGAAGTCTATCAACTGCCAGCCGACAAAAACTGATATCAAATCAATTTGCAGGGGATTGCAAAATGTATGGGTTGTCGGCTGACACATCCATCGTCCGAAGGCACAAACACATACTGCAAAGATGCTGCGCATGCCCAACAGACGTGACCAAGTGCCCAGACCCAACGGAGACTCAGCTTGGGAGAGTTGTGTCGGCTAGCAGCCGACAGATGAAAACCAAAAATAGGACAGTGAGCAGGGAGATTAGGGGGCAGAGACGTACTTGGTTCACCTGCTCACGCATATAGTCCCAATTCATTACGTAGTGAACAACCTTCAGATTATCTACACACTTATTTCCAACAAGCATGAACTCGTTGGGCATCTGGTCAGCATTTTCGTCAATGATTTTCTGCAGGGTAGCTGGGGCCTGAATAGTGTCGGGACAAGGACGAAGTGATCCCGAAGTTCCATGCAACTCCTGACGCATCCTCCCATTGCTGCAGCCTTATAGGCGTGGTATGCAGATCTTGAGACTCCGTGAATAATGTACTTTGCGTTCTCGGAGACGTCAACAACTTCAAGGGTAATGAATTTCCTTTCCTCGGGAGCACGAACATGAAGCTATCTTTGGACAACAGACGAGGTCTCTCTCCTAATCTCAAATGAGCAAGAGTAGAACTTGCGACAAAGTATCCTCGTGGACTCCCATGACAACACCTATACTTGCAAATCAAGACAGTTTCAAATTCTTTGGATGTTCATGGAATGAGTTTGATCTTCGATAAAGTTCTTGGGATGGATTGCTTCGTTGATGATGATTGCCACCTAGTGAGTAGGGTGGATGAAATTGTGTAGGCGGGCGTCGGATAGGATGGATGGAATGATTGATTTGACACTTTGGCGGCCTACAATTTGACGGCCTACCATGTGACGTGGCGGGCCCATGCCATCATTTCTTGGAGGAGCGCTGGTAGGGGGTTACTCTCCCTCCTCCTCTCATTTCTTTTTCATGTCACGTCCTCACTTTCACTCTTGCCTCTCTCTTCCCTCTCACCTCCCTCTGCCCTCACGCTCCCTCACGTTCCCTCCCTCCTCTCTTACCTGCTGGCGGCCCTTACTCGTGCTCTGTCCGCGAGCCGATTGACCTCTTTTCTGCACCAGCCGATACACTTTAGGCATCAGCCGACACATTTGATACTACCGCCGATACGTAGAGTGCAGCAGCCGATAGTCTTTGTGCTTTTGCAAGCAGCGTGTAGAGATTATGTGTCGGCCGGCAGTCGATAGAGTATGCATCTCTATCAAGATCATGTGTCATCTAATAGAGGCTGTGCGTCGGCCAGTAGCCCATAGATGAAGGACTATCTATAGTGTCTGCCTGTTGTAATTCAATTGATAATTGGTATCAGCTGGCAGCCGAATGAGACTTATAATTGTTTTGACCTTGCAGAAAGCCGGGTCTCCTCACTGAGCTTCTTGGGACTCCCCTAGCTAGACAAATGTGAAACTTGACAACTTTGTTCCGCGTGGAGTGTGGGAAGCAAACATAGGAATTGAACAGTGGGGTCTTGTTGGAGGGTGAACAAGATGAAACAAATCGACATTGTGTGCACATACGTTTTGAAAGGATGCCTGATGCCTGGGCATGGATGCGTCTTTGCGGTGGAGGAGGGGCTGGAGACGGCGAACGTTGATCTGCTGATCAGCTTGATGCCTATTAATAAGCCGGACGGTTAGCTTGACAACATTGCAGTATCCATTCCCTGGAAGAAGTGCTCCGAGAGTGCCCGTGGCCAGGCGTCGAAGGAGCAGGGTATGACATTTGAGGGCGAATACCCCGAAACTCTCGATGAGTTCATGAATTCGTGGGAATCATTGAATGTGGCTCGAATCTGCTCTATCGAAGAGGTTGAAGCTGAAATTGAGGCAGAGTAGAAGGCGGCACAGATGAAGGAAAAAGGGAAGAACAAGGCCACCCCGCGAAAGATGAGAGGTGCTCTTGGGACGGGAGAAGAAGGTGATCAGGAGCTAACTCAAGAAACCAGTCAGGGCAGCAAGCCTAGCGGAAGGGAAAAAGCAAGGCCGCTGTCGAGGAGGAGCTAAGGCTCTCACTGGATGAGGCCTTATCGCGTGGAAACCGCTTATCGATAAAGACAAAGGACGATGAGGTCAACGCGATCTACAAGGCTTTGGTGGAGGGACTTGAGTATGCGTTTCTCTACAAGAAACGGAGGCTTCCAGGGATGATTCCGTTGGAGAAGCTCCACATTGCGCCGGACGAGCTAAAGTATAGAAAATTTCCACCGCGCGGTTGGGCTAGGTAAATTATTAGTCTTTGTCCTTTTGTATCAGTTGTTTGATGGTATCAGCTGCTGGCCGACATCTTTCTATACGACTCAGCTAACCATGTCCTTCGCATGATGACAGGTAAAGACCATTTACAAGGGCTTTGGAGCAATCAGGAAGAAGCCTGAGATCCATGCTCTTCTGCTGAAGCGCAAGCCAGTGCTAGAGGACACAGGAGCAAAGGCCTTGGATCCTGTCATGGACTCGATGCCCGCGGAGAATGCCATGATAATGATGCCTGATGGATCCAAGATTGAGTGGTGGAAGCATCCGGATAGCCACTGGTACATAATCCGTGGTCAACACACTGTTACCGCATGCCGTGAGCTTGCAGAGCAGTTTCCGGCTGATTCTGAAGCACGCAAGGAACTGCTGGAGTTCGAGGTGATCCCGGTCTTTATTTGTGATACCAAGGTGTGCGTGAGAGTCTCTAACACTCTAAATTTGAACATCGCGGAAAAGGTAGCGAAAGAGACATTCCGCTCTTGCGCCAAGCTTGGTAGGGCCGTTTGGATCAGAAATGGACGCCCTAAGCTACACCGAGGTGGTGGCAAGCCTTCAGCAGTATTTGAGGTAATTTATCATGCTTATTGCCTGTCAGCTGCGAGCCAATAGGATCTCACTTCTCCTTTTCTTTTCTTTGTCATATCATGTGTCGGCTGCCAACCGATAGGTTATCATATCAGCTTTGTTATGCTTCTTCGAATGATGTATCGGCTGTCAGCCAATATATGCGCATCTTGGACATATATCCTAACACATCTCCATGTCTATTTTGCAGGCTGCAAAGGCCCAGATGATGGCACATTTTGTTGGGGAGAAGGTAACAAGCAAGCTTCCCCTCGTGTTTTCTAACGACGAGACTTGGAAGACCCGGATAGAAGTTTTCGATGCATGGGAGGCTAGAGAGCTGATCGGAGATGACGGTAAAGAACCAGCGTTGATTAAATGTGTGCCGCTCACTCGGCCGCTGACGAACATTACAAAGACCGACGTCGTCCCAACCTTGGGTTTGCGTGACTCTGATCTCATCGAGTGCGGGAAGGCAATCATTGCAAAGAAAATCTGCATCAAGAACAACAGCAAGACCCGTGACAGGCTCATGTTGGCTGATTAGTGCCGTGACACGAGGCTTGACCGCGTGATTAAAAACGAGCTGATGTGGAAGCTTAAGCAGTACCCGCTACCGTGCAAGGACTCGGGCTAGACTCTCTATCCCGACAGCGATTGGGACAATTTGGCGGAGGAAAAGAATTCACTGATGACATAGTCAGGAATGTCTCGACTGACTTGAAGAAGTACACAGACGGGCATGAGTGGTTGAAGGGACGTGCGAATCCAATGAATCCTACGTTGGAGAAGTCCAAGAATGGTATTGCACCTCCAATTTTTAATCAACTTCTGCAGGCCCACATGAAGGTTTCAGTTCCAATCGTGGCACCCACTGGTATGAAGCAGCGCTATGACTGCGTGTTCGCGGATTCCATCAGAGACGTACTTCATGCACTGGATGCGGGTGAAGCATCCATTTTTCCCATCACCGACAGCCCCAAGATGATTGTGCTCTTTGCAAACTCATCCTCAGGAGACCCTAGAACCGTCGGCAGAGCTGATATTGTGAATATTGCCAAGCGCGCGGTGTTTAAACCCGACGAATCAGCCTTCATTGACGACAATAAGGGCAACTTGCCTACGCGCCCGGAGCGCCCCGAGATTCCTGTCCCAATAATCTTCATCGGCGATTCGAGGCAGCGCAATATCCTCTCATATGTAATGGGAATGGATACTACTTTGTGGTTGGTGCATAATGTGTACAATCAGCCCTCAAAACTTGCTGGGTTCAAGAAGTCGGATTTGGACTCTATTCCGCTTGTCACATTGTCATTGTCATATCCCAAGACGATAGAGGGCGGCTTTGATATCTTCAAGAAATTCACTGGAATCCAGAAGCCCTTGGATTGGTTCCAAACGTGTCCAGAGGGAGCTCATGACTAGAATAGCGGAGACTGCGGCGTCGACCATGAGACCCTGGAGAGGCTGCTCAAGCCCACTCTGCATTCGTCATCCGCCACTGTCATCAACATCTGGGGAGGCGGTAACGTTATTGAGATAGGCCTAGTACGCAACCCTCTTTATCATCATCTCCTACTTCATTTTCTTACTTCTTTCATTCTCTTATATTAGACGCCAGCCGATTAAATGCTAATCAATTTCCCTGTATGTACAGAGGAATGGCAGGTCTGTTCTTGAAATTGTTCGTTCCAAGGATGATGTAGCGAAGGCGCAACACCGACTGAAGAGGATGAACTTGGATAGGGTCCTCGCAGCTCTCTCTAGCGAGTCAAACGATGACGATGACGATAACATGGATACGGAAGAAGATGCTAGGCCAATGGCTTCTGATACAAGAGCTCCGGAGATTCCTCTACCTCAAGCGGCAGGACCACCTAAATCGGCTGCCGGCCGAGATAGTGCACTCAATGTGGCTCTCGGAGAGGCGGAGGAGGTGGATCAAACTCCCCCCATTTTCACGCCTGCCACCACCGTATCTTCCCAGCCGGTATCGACTGCCGGCTAACTCTTGGGCCCTATTGCTTTATCTCCGCCGCCGATGGATACGTCGGGATTTCCTCGGACGCCTGGGCATGCTATCAATTTCTCGTAGTCTACGAAGGACTCCTCTTCTATGTCGGATACTGCTTCGCCAGGAGAGCATGCGCTAGAGGGCCTAGAGGATCTCAACATTTCTGGTGTTGCCTAAATGCAAGTGGATTTGGAGGATCTCCTTCGTCCGAGGTTATCACGAAGCGCTTGGCGGATATCGTGCCTGGATCTCGAAGCACCAATGTTGGTCATACGCGAGCGGGGGATGGTAGGAAGTCCTCGCCGCAATCCGGTCCTCCGCATGTCGGCCGCCAGCCGACATCCTCGACTTCTTTACCCGGCGGGGGGGGGGGGGGGGGGGGGGGGCGTGGAAGAAAATCCCGATTGTCGGCCGATTCTCAGAAGGCTACTTCCAAGAAGCGCTTGCTGTTGCCGGAGATCACGGAGACGGACTTCCCTGAAAACGCGGCAGACCTTGACAAGCCGAATGAGCTATCACCGCCACCGGCCATTTAGTCCTCTCCAAAGCGACCGCGGCCAACTGGAGGTTTGTCCTAGACGACGGAGTAGTGTTTTAGTCTATTGTATATATAGTGCCCAAGATTCTGCACTAGCATGGTAGATTTGCATTGTCTTAGTCCTCATTTAGAAGCTTTGGCGCTTATATATGCAGGATTCTTTAGTGTCTATAGCCTGAACAATATTGAGCACTCTGCTCACTAGATTTATTTTGGTTTGTATCGGCTACTAGCCGACAGGTCTTTGATGTCGGCTGCGAGCCGATACAAAATATCAAGATTTCCTACAATCTAGTGTCTCCAAGATTTTCAACATTTTGCTCATTGCCTTTAGTTCGTTTTGTATCGGCTGCATGCCGACAAGCCTACAATGTTGGCTGCCGGCCGATGCATATTATAATCGTTTGTTATTCAGTTCTATCCTGCCTCATTCATTTTCTATGCAGTCTGGAGTGCTTGTCCTCTATCTTGTCGCTCATCGTATGAATGCTTCATCCTCTTGCAGAGTTTTCCAAGTACGAGTCACCGGACCGCGACGATGGGCGGTCTCCACACTCCGAAGACGACAATAATGATGGCGAGGGTGATACTGCTCTTACCCCAGCGTTATTGCCAGTTCCAACCACCCTAATACCGTAGGCAGCCTTTTTGAAATATTTTCTTCTCTTCGACGTCAAAGGAACTCTCATTCACTTCGCCTCCCCTAAAATACTGGGTGGCAAGAAAGGAATGAAGAAGGGTGAGTCCAGGGCTAGACCGGGTCTAGAAAAGTTCTTGGGTTGGGTTCTAGACACCGTGATGGAGATTTGTTTCTGGTCTTGTGTCATGGAGCACAACCTTGCTCCTCGGATTGATTTTATCCGGGGTAAAGTCCCTCGCCTTCTAGAAAACTACTTGCAGTTTGGGCAGAGTACTTGCAGGGTGAGTGCTTACAGAGACAACGACTCTCCCGCCAAGCCATATTTTTCGAAGTCTTTAGAGTACCTGTTTGAACAACGTCTTGAGTTGGTGAACCGTGGAACCACTGTGGAGAACACCCTCTTTAATGATAACTCCCCATACAAGAACGCCCTGAACAATCACTTTAATGCTATTCACTCACCTATCTGCACCATGTACTCAGAGCCAAAGCTGAAGAAGGGTGAGAAGCCTTTCTTGATGCGAATTCTGCAGCCCCTTTTGTATAAGCTATATTTCTCTCGACAAACTGTTTCAGAGTTCATCCAAGCCCACCAAACTTATTGGCAACGCCGCATTTTTCAGACGATCCGTGGTTCCCACAGCTGACGGAGCTAGAAAAATAGATTGAATAATTTCCAGCCCTATTTTCTTAGCGTTGAAGATTTTCAAGTTTTGGCACCTAGCAGCCTCAAAGTCGATGAGACTCTACTTGTTGGCTACGGCCCGATAGACTTATTTCCAGCTTTTTAGTCACCTAGGTTATATTTCTTTAGCATAGGTGTACATTTTGTTAGAGAATGCACTTTTGAGGACCTACTTAATACCGACTAATTGTAAATGTTGAGGATCTATTTCTGTAGCTGGACACTCTGTTGCAGACTATGTAGTTGTGAGGATGTCGTTATCCTATAAATGTACATTTTGAGGACCTTTTTTTGTTAATACTGTATCATTTTTGTAGAAGAATGACTGTTTGAATTATCATTACGATGGTTCTTCTTCTATTCAATATTATGAGCTTTTCAGCCCATTTTCATTTAATTCTTTATCTTTTTTTATTTTTGCATCTTTCTCACTCTCTCAATCTGTGCCGTTCAACTGGATTTCTCATGTTCATACTGTTGTCAGCTGCCAGCCGATATGTTCTCCATATTCTAGCTTCTATCATGTTGTCGACTGCCGGCCGATATGTTCTGCTACTTACATTCTCTCTCATTGTCGTCCGCTTTTGCTCTTTCTCTAACTACCATATTCATGAGTTATTTGTCTGATTTTGTTCAGGGAGATTGCCTCATGGACTTTGATTTCGCTCAACCTCATGCCGTCAAGAAGTGTATCATTCTCTGTGTTTCGGGATTGGTTTGCTACATCAATCCTAATGTTATGCCGGATCGTTGGAATACTCATCAAAATGTTGTCAAGAGGCCAGGTGTTAGGAAGTTGTTTACAATGTTTTTGGAGCGATTCCATGTTGGTTTGTGGTCTAAGATGCCAATCCGAGACTTCAAGCTCTTGCTAAATTTTATCCTCCCGTAGGGCGTTCTAGATAGGCTATCCTTTGTTTTTGGTAGAGAATATTGTGAACGTCGTGAAAATTATCCCTGGTGTTACAAGGTTCTCAACACTCTTTATTATAAGCGCCATTCGAGGGATGTATGCAAGCCTGACCAAGTCCTCCTCGTTGATGTTAGCCCTCTCTCTCTACGCAGGACTCCTGATTCTGCGTGCTACATGCCTTGGCCATTTTAGGGAGACTTCACCGCATCCATCAGGACTATTTCTAATGTTGCAACAGATATTATTCCCTTCATTTATCCCTTACATCTGTTTGAGTCTGTTAGTCATTATATGAAGCATTCTCATAGACCTGAACAGATACACTACGAAGTTGCACATGCCCTGAAGTTTGGGATTCCTTATGGTAGAGAACCTTGCTATTCTTTATTCTAGGCTAGAGGTATCGGCTGCGGGCCGATTCTCTTCTGCTCCATTTGTTAGGCTAGAGTTATCGGCTGCGGGCCAACTCTCTTCTGCTCCATTTGTTAGGCTAGAGGTATCGGCTGCGGGCCGACTCTCTTCTGCTCCATTTGTTAGGCTAGAAGTATTGGTTGCGGGCCGACTCTCTACTGCTCCATTTGAGCAACTTGTATTTGTTCATTGATTTTAATATTCAAATTAAAAAATTAAAAAAAAAATTCAACCAATTTCTATATTCCTGGTCCGATTTTTGCATCCTTTGCATATTTAGCATTTGTCGGCTGACGGCCGACTTATTTATGCACTATGAATTTGTCCATAATTAATTAAATATTAGTTCTATCCTCATAGTTCTAGACTTGTATGAGCATTGTGCTTTTTCGTCGGGCTCTATCATAGTTTATATAGGCTGCCCACTGATAGGGATAAGTATGTTGGTTGCCATCTAATACAAGTTTGAATATTGGACAATGGTTGATTTTTCATGGAGTCTTTATGTTGATGTTTGTTTTGTACATATTTTCATGTACCTTTGGGATTTTGTTTGTTAAGTTGATTATCGTTCTTCTTTTCATATAATGTTTCAACAACGAGGAATCAGAGTTGGATGGTCATGATGGCAAAGATTCCTTCGACTTTGTAGGCGATGCTTTCAAAGGAGATGATGATGCTACTCTGAACATAGAGTTGTCTCTCATCCTTTCTATTGAAATTGAAATAGTGTCCTGACAAAAAAACTTCATTAATATGATGGAACATCTTTGTACACCCTTCAGGCACTGTAATTTTAATTTACATGAGGATGGGGGTTGTGAACGAGGTCAAGAGAAATTGTCTGCGCCAAAAAACAAATTAATTGTTTTTCATTGGTTTTGCTTGGAGATTACTGAATTAGACTGAACTAATAACTTAGAAAAAGGACTTGGGAGGCGGTTGGATTTTGGATGTCGGACGGTTGGAAGTGGGAAGCGAGCTTAAGGGCGAGTTGGGAAGATAAAAATGGATCTTGGATGCAAAAGAAGTAGCTCAACTCAAAGCAAGAGGAACAGTGAGTGAATGTGAGAAGAATGAACAATCGAACGATGTATAGGGGACTCAAACTCTCTCTACTCCAATCTTGAAGCTCTTAACTCACATCTTTTCTAATTCTTTTGTTTTTTCCTTCTACTAGAGTAGTTGTGTACAATTGGCCTAAATGCTTCTTATGTTGTATAAATCTCCCATGTTTTCATGCGTTCTTTGTGTGTTTTTTATTCTTTGTGGTCCAAGCATTCTTCGTGTTTCTCGACATTTTTTTTTGCTTTATAGAATACTTTGTCTATAACTTAATTCAATTAAAAATCCAAAACAATCACACCGTATGTCCACGGCTATAAAACAACATTGGTGCACCAATACTTGGCAAGAGCTTTCCAACGATGCCAAAAATGACATCAATTCTTCTCTTTTAATCCATTTTTCATATATTAATTCAACTTACGGTGACGAAGTTTGATTTAAAATCCATCACTTCATAGTATAGTTCTACACAAAACAAAACAAACTTTGTACATTCCTCCTTGTTGAGTGCTTTCTATCGGTACAAACAACTCAGCATTTGATTTAGTTTAAGTTGTTGAAATTTTATTGAGAATCCATAACTTTTGCATAATAGGTCCAAAAGCTACAAAATGATTTTGGTGCATCTCTACTTATTGGGAGCTTTCCCACGATGCCAAGAATTAAAAATTAAAATATCTTTATTCTATTTAACATTATTTGGTTCAATTTATTGTCACTAAAATAAATAAAAATTTCATAACTTTCACACTGTAGGTTGAGTGTGGTCATTTGTCATTGGCCTATGTCATATGAGTGTTCTACATATCCTCAGTGTTCCATGTACTTCTATACGTTCTTGTGTTCATTGTGCTTCCGTGCATTTTCCTATTACACCTGCTTTCGTATTTGCTTTTATCTTTTACAATAAAATAATTTAATCTATGGTGACAAAATTCTATAACACTCACATTGTAGGTCCAAACATGAAAAAACAAACTTCATGCACCCCTCAGTGACAAAATATTTATGACGGTACTAAGAATGCGGGCGACATGCATATGATTGGAAAGATCTCAATGTTTCATACAAATAAAAGAAACAAACAAACAACCTTCTTTTAATTTCTAAACGTCTGACCACCTAGAAAGTGGACGATGTACGTGATCAAACTCAATTTTCTCATCCGTCATTGACTTTCTCCAATGTGAATTTTTTCATAATGTACAAATTTTATTCATACATCAAGTTCTAAACTGTCCTTCTTAGTTGCATTTTGTAATACATCATTACAATTCTCCAAATCAAGAGAAGGTTTTGGACATATAGAGGTTGGTCCTGAATGCACACACTTGTTGTGAAACTTCACAGCATTCCTTAGAGTAATTTTAATACAAACATCTCAAACGTACAATAGTTCAAGAATTCCGAAATACTCTCAATTACTATGAGTCACACTTTTGTTGCAATATGCGAATACTAAATTACTGCAACTCACAGTAATGGAAATAATTGGTGTACTAAAAGATTATGAACACAAGCATCTTGGTTTTTTGTGTAAATTCCATCCACAGATGATGTCAAAGCTGCTAGCGTCACGCAACTAGGGATCAGAAGTGATAGATTCTAGATTTGGCACAAGCCTTCGACCTCAAGTTCCTTGGTTTGATATAAGGCTTAGAGCACCAGTTTCTAAGTTTGGTACATCGTCTTTGTTCATCAGACAAGCACCAGCCTTCCTTTCCAAAGCTTCCTTTGTTTGCATGCCTTATTCTTTAGCAATGTCTTCTACGTCTGTCACGATGAAATATTGGCCAATCAATGCAAGTTCTTTAGGTTCCAAATAGAGATCAACTATAGTGTTGCATAAAATAATTGGCGCAACGTAGGTTAATACTTTGTTGCAAAGCTTTTGGTGTGTGTTTGGTTAGCACATGTTAATAAGACTATCCATGTGTGCATGTAACTCTGAAGTGTGTTGTTTTGACGTCGCTGTATATTGTTCGATTGTAGGTGTAAGTCTTGTTGTAAATGTATACATGAACGTCTAGGATAAGTGCATCATTTGTACGTGGATACAATTGCAATATAACTACATGACAAGTATATTTTCTAAGCGTTCAACAAGTATATTCGATTGCTTCAAATCGCCTTCCTTCAAGTTTGTCAATGTTTGTTGCATTAAATTCAGTGATTCTAGACTACCTCAAGATGCGCCTGCGCATGGCATGATATTTGCTACATTGTTGGTATGGAAACGATTCCAGCCACAAAAGCCAATTATAGAGTACATCAAGCGCTTGCAAATGATCGACGATTGAAATATTCTAAACTCATTCTTGTGTATGCATGTGTGAACGACAAATTGCTGTTGTAGACAACTCTACTAAGTCTTTGTCCCTAGTAGCAAGTGTGTGACATATTCTTGAAATAGTCTTATTATGAATTTTCAGTTATAAGAGCCCATGACAAAGAAGAGAAGGACATGGTCTCTTTAAAGCACTCAAGGAAGAAAATCAAAAAAACTTGCAAACGTACTGTCTGCTGAATATTTGGATGGGCAAGGAAAGGTATATCTCTCAAAGCTTGCATTGATGAGTTTGTTCTTGTCTATCATCTCCATTACTAGAGTTATGGAGTTTGAATCATGGATATACCTATAGCGTATATACTTAATTGGAGCCATGACACAAGAAGCAAATGCTTGCAAATGTTATCAACTTTCAATAGCTTGAATCAAGATCTCCACCCTTTTCGTAACATGTGGGGTTTTTATATCAACACATCCGCCATTATGTGCTCCGTTGTACAATACTCCAATTGTATTACTCCAATCTCCAACTTCTCCCAAATAAAGTGGTATTGCACATCAATGTGCTTTGTGCGTGAATGATATGTTGGTTTCTTTGCAAGTGAAATGCTCCCTTGGTTGTCACACATGATCGTTGTATCTTTTCTTTGTGCACAACCCACATTCGCCATTAGTTGTCTCAAACAAATAGCCTCCATCGTAGCGTGACTTGTCGCCATGTACTTCGCCTCGAGCGTGGTTGTTGCCACTTGCTATTCCACGATACCGCGCCCTATCCAACTTTGAACATGAAGCCCATGGTAGATTTTTGATCATCCATGTCTTCCGCATAGTCCACATCACAATAACCGCTGAATATAATGTTAAAGCCACCGAGACATAGCTTCACATCAATCGTCTTCTTCAAGTAGCGCATGATCCTCTTTACCGCCATCCAATGCTTCGATCTCGGTCTTGCCATGTGGTGACTCACCACACTAATTAGATACGCAAGGTCTGGCCGTGATGCAATCATCGCATACATCAACGACCCCACCGCTTGCTTATATGACACCTCCGACATCAATTTAGCCTCTGCCGCATACTCCTCCTCGGTGAGCTTCACGAGCTTGGAATTGACATCCAATACTGTTGCAATGGGCTTGCAATCCTCCATCCCTAATCGGTTGAGCACATCCAACACGTATCTATGTTGGCTCATCGTGATAGTGCGCAATTTTCTATCCCTCACAAACTCAACTCCCAAACAAAAATGCAACTCGCCAAGGTCGCTCATCTCATACTCCTTCTCAAGCATAGCCTTGAGCGCCTCCATCAAACTCATGAGGCTTGCAGGAATGATCTAGTCATCGACTAATATGATTACAATCACAACATGTTGACCCTCTTGCATGAAATACAAACTATGATCCGCAATGCATCTAGTAAACCCGCATTGCACAAGAAATGTGTCAATCTTTTGATATTACACCCTCGGAGATTGCTTCAATCCATACAATGACTTTTTGAGTTTGCAAACATAGTTCTCTTTGCCCTTCTTGTACAAATCCCTTGGATTGCGCCATGTAGATGTCCTCTTCCAAATTGTTGTTCAGGAACGCCGTCTTCAAATCCATTTGATGGATTTCCAAATCCATAGACGCCCCAATTGCAAGAATGCATCAAATGGTCGTGAATTTAGCCACGGGAGCAAACGTCTCATGAAAATCCACACCTTGAACTTGCGCAAACCCCTTTGCCACAAGCCTTGCCTTGTAGCGCACCACATCACCGGAAGCATCTCTTTTTGCACGAGATACCTACTTGCAACCACTGGGGTTGTGACCCTTGGAAATGGGAGTCAATTCCCACGTGCCATTTGCAATCAACGACGCATATTCCTCCTGCATAGCTTGCTCCCACTTGACCGCATCTTCACCTTGCAATGCTTCACAAATGATCAATGGTCTATCCGATAAGACCACATTTGCATGCTTGTCATCACTTGGAAGGTAGATGTGATTCTTCCACCACTCTGCGGGCAGCTTGCATTCTGTTTTGGGATATCGCCAATTGTTTGAAGGAGCGTTCTCCACTTGCACCTCATTTGCATCGTTCTTTGTGTTCAAACTCAATGGAGCCTCCAACTCACCATCCTTCTCACCTCCGTCTTCATCGCCAACCCTAAACGATAGGAGATTTAGAGGATGTGTACACAATTTTTATGTACACATCTCCCACTTGGACCATCTTCCAAATGCGGCCCAACCGTTGGCACTCTCTCAAAACATCACATCGCGCGATTGAATGATCTTCTTTGTGTCCACCGACATCAACCTATACGTCTTGGTACCTTCATAATATATAAGAAACACACATGTTTTGGCCTTTGCATTAAGTTTGGTCCTACGAGAGCCAGGTACCTTTGTATATGTGATGCATCCAAAGATGCGCATTTGTGAAACACAAGGTCGCCTTCCATTCCACGCTTGCTCGGGTGTCATGTTTGCAACCGCACTTGTAGAGCACTGATTGCAAGTGTACACCGTATTCACGACCGCTTCCGCCCAAAGCTCCAACTTCAAGTTTTGAGCATGCAACATGCCCGTGGCCATCTCCACAATTGTTTGATTAGCTCGCTCCGCAACTCCATTTTGTTGAGGGAAATGCAGGGCCAATTTTTGGCGTGCAATGCCTTCTTTCTTCAAAAACTCATCAAACATGCTGGACATGACTTTGCCAAAGTTGTTGTATTGAAACAACTTAATCATCTTCTTGGATTGCTTCTCCACCAATTCCTTGATATCCTTGAACTTGTCAAAGCACTCACTCTTGGCCTTGATTGGATAGAGCCAAATCATTTTTGAAAAGTTATCAATGAAGGTCACAAAGTACTTGCATCCCCCCATCAACGTCGTCTTCATTGGGCCACACACATTGGAATGAACAATTTCCAAAGGCTCGAGTGCACGAGTTGCCCCTGCACCCGCAAACAGCAATTGTTGTTGCTTTTCCTCAATGCAACCCTCACAAGTGAATGAAGAAAGATCCACATGAGATTGGAGGAGGTCCATGCCGCTTACTATGCCACAAAGAGATTTTACACTCTTGATATTTAAGTGACCGAGTCAACGATGCCACAACCCCAACTTGTCGTCCTTTGGGCTTGATTGCGCCAACGCTGCCGATTCACTTGTATGCACCTTCGAAAACCTAATGTGGTACAAACCGTCGATTTCTTCAATAATGGCCACTTTCACTCGACTTGATGACAACACAAAGCTCCTCGTATCACTAAACTCTACACTCAAGCATTTTTCAATTAAATGCGTCATCGTAAGAAGGTTGACCTATAGTTTGGGAATGTGGAGGACATCCTTGATAGTGATGGTCTTCACACGGCCCCCCACCTCGGTGTCCACTACAATTTGGCCGTTATCCACGGCTTCAAGCACCGTATCATCTCCCAAAGTCACTCGCTTTGGCAAAATGAGATGATGTGAATGAAAACAATTCCTTTTGGGTGTCATGTGGTTCGTTGGTCCCGAATTCACAATCCAATCGCTCAAACTACCATTGATCGATACGACACCTGCAATGTTTGCGTGTACGTTAACATCATCACCCATGCTTATGTCACAAGAGACATACCTTGTAGTGAAATCGTACTCATCATCATTGTCACTTGTCTTTATGTTGTTGGCACTATCGCCTTTCTCATTGATCCTATGCTTGAAACAATACCTTGCGATGTGACCCTTCTTGCCGCAATAAAAACACACCTTGTAACTAGAGCTCCGACCGTCTCTCTTCTTGAATTACTTTGCCACAAGAGCCGCACTATCTCCACGAGACTCATTCTTCCTTTGCCGCGAGAACTCGTGCAACAACCGCGACGTTACATAGTCTAATGTGAGTTCGGAAATGGGCCTCGACTCCATAGCCACGATGAGATACTTTGACCAAGGTGGTAGACTTTCCAAGAACGTCATCACGATGTTTCCATCTGAGATGGTCACGTTTGCACCGTTGAGTTGATTTGCGAGTGCCTTGAGCTTGTTGATGTGCGCCAAGATGTCGTCTTCTTCCTCCATCTTAATGGTGAAGAACTTGCGCCTCAAAAACAAAATGTTTGCTAAATTCTAGGCTTTGTAAATGTTGCAAAGTTTTGCCCATTCTTCCGCAAACAAATGTCTTGCACAAACAATTGTGGTCTTACACAAACAAATGTGCGCGAATTGCAAATCCGAGAGATTGAAGGCCAAAATGGCAAATGCCTTCTTCTCCCTATTCATGTATGCTTGCATGATGCGAGGGTCCAAAGTAGAGTGAGGGTGCTCTTTACTACCATGTACAATCTTCCACAGGTCCTTCTCGGCCATCACCATCTCCATTTTAAACTTCCACATGTGGAAATTCACCCCATTAAACTTTTCTACCACTTTAGGACGCTCATGTTGAAAAGATCCTATGATGCACAGTACGTCTCTCCACTCAAATCAACCCTCGGATTTAACACAAATACTTGTTTTTATAATTTATGTACCACTTTTGTGCTTCCAATGCCTCTTCGGCAATAGTGAACCTCAAATCAGCACCTTTGTGCTCCACACACCGTCCAACACTCAAATGAAAAAGGTCCTCTTAAAAATTACAAAGATGTTCAGCAAAACACTTCAAATCACTCAATGGAGCTCTCTACTACTTCATTTTACTCAAAACAACACCTTGGTGTTTCCAATCACTCAATGCATGTAGTCGACACCTTTCTGTCCCTCGATAGCCCTAAATTAATGTTCAAAGATTCACACAAGCCCCTCAAAACCCGAATTGCATTGAAATTGCCCAAAACCGCACCTTTGTGTTCCAAAGTGCATCAAACAACTCCACATGAAATTTTGAGCACTCCGAGGGCATGAAACACATGCAACACCTCTTCCCAAGTGCTCAATCACTAAAATCAGATTTTAGACTCATCCCTTAGAGCCTTAACACCTCACAAATCACCTTCAAAATCACAAGTGCACCAACTTGAACAAAACAATGTTTTACTTACAAAAGGGGTTTTGGAATTATGAAAGTAGAGAACCAAAAGAAGAGGTTGACCAAGACCAGTGCTCCAATGTGCAACTTCAGCTCGTGCGCACCTCCAAGAGACAGGAGTCCTCCAAAAACTCAAATGTGTTCCCAAAAGCCCCAAATCACCCCTTCTGCAACCACTTCCAGCAAAACGCTTCAATGCAATCCAACACTCACGCAACACACATGAGTGGGCCCATAACCTATTAAAGGTGGTAGAAGAATGCACAAAGAACATACACAAACACATGGGATGCGTAAAAGGAGATATCTTTACTCACGGGCTGCGCTGCTTAAATTGTGCGTAGTTGAGGTGCCCTTTGGCAACCTGTATGGAATAACTCACCACTAGAGGCTTCTAAGATCAACCCTAGCCTTGATCCCTATCCTACACATCATTTATTTCCACCCAAACCCCTGTGGCTTCTAGCAATACTATCCTTCATCTTCTCTTTTAACATTAGAGGCGTTTAAAAAAGATGTACAACAAGAGTTCTAGAATATGGTTTAAGATTGTTTCACCAAGTTTGAAAAAAAAGTGATAATATGGGCCTATTTGTGGTCTACTGTTGAGACATGAACTTCCTTGAAACCAAGTAGTAGGACTCGAAAGGAATTGGCAAAAGTGATATGCATAGTTATGTTTTTACTATATAAATTTAAACACGTGAAATCTTGGTACTTGTGAAGTCCAAGGTCTGAAAATATCGTAAAGCAGCTGGGTGATGGTATAGTTGGGGTACCCAAAAGAGCTGTCTTTGGGACAATTGCACTATGTGCTGGTGTGTCAAACAAACATATTTTTTAATTATAATAAAGTAAGACTTTATTAAATGTGATTTTAGTTTTCTACACTTATAACGTATCAAGGAAAAAAATTTGATTACAATCAAAGATTTTAAAGTAATTTTATTTGATTTTTTAGTTAAAAAAGTAAGTTATCTCCGAATCACCTAGAATCCCTGAAATCCAGCAAATGGAATATCAAAAAAAAGAATTTAATATTATTTTTGAATATGACCTACATCTAATTGAGTAGAGTACAAAATAATTTATTTTATCATTAAATAAATTAATGAATTGTGCACTATGTAGCTTGCAAATCCCAAAATTTAGCATTTTTTTACACATCTATGAATGGATCTAAAAAAATTATTATTTTTAATATAAACTCTTTGAACATATACATTTTGATTCCATTTTGATTCCATTTTATTTTTTTCATTTTAGGGTCTTTTTACGTGATCAAAATGAGCAAATTAGGCAAACTTTGGAGGTTTTAAACAAAAATAACCTAATTAGTGTGTCCAAAAAGTGATACCCCAAGCTAATTATTGCCCAGCTGGTTAAAATATATTGCAAAGATACTTGCTCCTTCATGGGTTCTAGGAGCTTGATTCATTGATAAATATAATGCACTCTTTGACATTGGTGATGGTTGAAAGTCATGATCCCTAACAGCATGCTATGGACATGGTAGTGGCTGAGCTTGATATTTATGAGATTTTATACTTCGAGCATTAGTTTGGTCCAAAAGTGCAGATTGCTATATGTGATGAAACTGTGAGTTATCCATTAAACACAATATTCATTCAAATGAGAAAATAGGGACCTCTCGAAATCATATCTCTCATTTTCTAAGGAGGGATTAAATTAAATGGGTTGTCAATTTAGGTGGATAGTTACTACATATATCATATAGAAGTAGGAGTTTCCATTAAAATGAGAGTTATGGAAAGAATGACGGCTCCCTATTGGAAAGAGGAGTTTCCATTAAAATGAGTGTCATGAAAAGAACGGTCGTCCCCAAACTAATATTGTATGATATGCTCATGTAGAAGGGACTAGTTTCTCTTCTCGTGGACACCAAGTCATGAACTCAAGGGTTGGTTGTGAATGGGTGTTTATTTCATGTAGGTGGTCCGGGTTCGATTCCAGTTGAAATCTTTTGAGCAGCTATGAGATATACATGACTAGGTGCTGCTAAGTGAGCTTTCACAAGCAGGAAATTTGTAACAACCAACCAGCCCCGTACAAAAAAACACTGGTCTTAACCACTAAACTTCTTAAATGTATTCAATTTTTAAAGCAAATACACATAGTTAGTCTTTGAAGGAAAATGAATCAAACATACAAAGGAGTAAACGTAGAATGTAATAGTAAATATATTAATAAGGTATAGAAATTGCACTTGCAGCCAAAATTTTTTTCAAAATTAACACTCTAAGTCTTTGCAATAGAGATCTACAACTTCAAACTAAAACACGCAAATATAAAATGAGGAATAGGTCAACAGTAATCTACAACCTCTAATATATTAGTCATAGTATAGACTCCATATTGCTAACATCAAAGCGTAACGTATCATATTAATAGTCAAATACAAACTATTAGATAGAGCTAGCAAGAAAGCCATATTCTCCATTGCCTCCAATCACCAACAACTTAAGTATAATTATATAAAGCCAAATTTTGTTTAATGACTTCAATCTGAGCTGATGGAATTTTGATCATGCACTCAACAATACCTCGTTTGATCCTGGACTTCCATGCTTTCATCAAAGCATTTGTTTCTTCACATAGTGGAGGTTCCGTTTCATCAACTTTCCAACGCAAACCTCTAGTGGTGTCCCATCCCGTGTAGTAGTCTTGTACATTTTGATCCCTTCATGTTGGACGAAAATACTCAATGAAGACACAGTTTGGACTTTCAGGGTTAGAGGTAGAATCAAACAACGCCCTCGCAATCCAAACTAGCCGAGTGTCACCATCTGCAGGTCGGATTGCAACGTAGTAGCCTTTGTAAAGGTCACGACCCACCCTGAATGATTGCAATGGACGACCCCGCAACTGCCCAACGTGAACGTCATCCTCTGCAAACTCTTCTCAAATGTCACCATCCTCTGCATATTGATCCTCCACAATCGCTTCAAGCCGAGTTGTTGGCCAAAAGCCGTCTTTCAAAACATTGGACGGTTGTGTAGGCTCTTGAAGCGCTACCTTCACAGCCCGCCGATAATGAATCAAGTGCTCATACCGTCTTCTGAATTCCCGAGTGAGGTCTTCATTGCACAAGTTCTTCCAGTATTTGATAAGTCAAAATATACCTTTTGAAATGTCATCCACGTTCTTCATTGGACGCTGTGCAACTAGAACTGGCACTCCACGAGACTGGTTGCACAGCGTCCAATGCAAAAACTAGTCTACGTCCGTGCAGAAAATCTTGTACTTCAAGACCGGACAACTAGTAGAATCAAGGTAGAATTTAAATTGATGTGCCTTGGTGTGTCTTACGAGTGCTTCATCCCCCTCCATAATACTACCATCGATGAAACCTTTAAAATCGGGCATTTGTTCGACAAGGTGAGGGATAGTGGGGATAGATTCCATGTCCATGAAGGACTTCATGAGCAAAGGAATCGTAAGAAAGTTTTCCTTCCGTAACAACATGCTCCACCTTCCAAACAACGCATCAATGTTGTTATGGGTGTGACCCATCAGCAAAAAAATTACACATACTTCACGAAAGAGCTTTTTTGCAAAGAGAAGAGACCAAAAATAGAAAACAAATCTATTCTTGTTGTCCCCGGTAGCATTCATTTGTCAATTTGCACATTGAGGATGGGCGGCAAAGGAGTCATTAGAGGAGAGGTTTGAGCGGTTGGTTGCAACGATGGTTTATAAGTCTCTACTTTGTTAAACACAACATCAAACAAAGGAGATGACCTTGATCCTAGAAACAATTCCCAAGATGCACACTTTAGAAGCAACTCTAGATCCCGCAACAACTTGGCCATTGACCCGATAGTGTAATTGGAATCGTGCGAGAATAGATCCGGACGGTAATTTGCATAGCACACATCGGCGTGGTCATGTGCAAGCATACCAGTAACAGAAACGGGTAACTTCACAAGGCCATCAATTTCTTTGCTCTTGTGAAGAAACCGGAGAAGCCGTTTTAACATGGTCCATCTTGTCATGCATGATCGTGAGACATTCGTGGAGGAAGTTGTGGGATCAGTCGCGGTTGGCGTAATACAATTCTCACGCAAGAGTCAGATGCTTGTCTAATCTCTTAGCCCAGAGCAACGCTTGCTGGGATCCAGCTATTGCTCCTTTTCTAAGAGAATGACACTTGTCGCACGTTGCGCACCGAGCAAAATTATCGCCCAGTCTTTTTGCATTGAATTCAGTGAAGTAGATGCCCTAACCTTTCTCAAGTTGGAAGGCAAGAGTTCTTTCAATCGAAAAGTTGCATTCATGACGTTAAGTTTGGAAATGGTATCTTTCCACTAAATAATTGCGGACTAAATCATAGAAACGACCTTGTCCCCGGATTTGAGCATCCTTGTACGGTGGGGCATGTGGTCCATGGATTTCTCTAGAATGCATCGCAGTGTCACGGTGGCTTGAGCAGTGTGATTGCGAGGCTTTTTCATTCCCATATTTCCATGTAGATGAGCTTGCCGTCCCTGCATTGCGTATGCTTGGTAACGGTAGAATGTTGCTTCGAGGACAATTTAGGTTGAGTCACTGTAATGGAAGGTTAATTGAATTATCCATGTCCGGTGTTCGTGCAAATTAGGTCGAGTTGAGCTAATCAGGTCGAGTTATGGGCAAGTGGCTCCACTAAGTATGTACTGGGAAGGTATTCAAGTTGACTCGAGCTAATCCGGAAATTACGGCAGTAATATCAGGAAGCAACGGCATTTCAAATGGAAGAAACAACAACAGAACTGTGGATTTTAAATGAAAGCTAAGGCAAAAAAAACTGTGGGACATTAGGGTCCGTCTGAAGTTCTACAATAACATCACAGTATGAGCTTCAACTGAAAATGAATCATATCTAAATTGATGGACTCCCAATGATAGTTTTTGAGAATTTCGTGCGCACTAACACTAGAACTTCAAATTATGAAAAGATAGTAATCTCTTACCGGAAAATGTTGAGAACACAGCGCCTCTTGATTCAATTCTACAGCCTCAGTGATGGTGTCTCACGACTACACGCAGTCTCCTCGAAGCTTGAGCAAAAGAAAATCCTCCCTTTGACAATGCGAGAGTAGAAGGAACCAATGTCGTGGAATACGCAAACGGAGGAGCATGAGCACGACAAGAAATGAGAAAAGGAATATTTCAGTCGCGTCTCAAGACTTATAGACGATAACGCGGGAACGATCTGGCGGGAAGTGCAAGGGAAAATTTTGAACCATCATTTCTCATCGACTATAATATCATATCATCCACAAAGTTTGGTCTACTTTACAATTGTTGAGGGAGAAAGCTTACTGAAAATATATGCGGCAATAATTGATTTCCCTGCAATATTTGGAATCTCCATGCAAGTATATACTATATCTCTATGGAACAAGAAATTTCAAAACAAAAATTCTACAGTGACACATTGCTCTATGTTAAATTGTAAACAAAAAAACTAATATAAAAAAACACTCCACTTTGATGGTTTTGTGGAACGGACAAACGTAGTTGAGAATAAAGTAACCCCTAAACATATTGGGGTGTCACTTGAATTTTCGATTTGAAAAACATCATCAGAAACTTCTATTTATAAGAATAATTTGGAATTTTTATGGAAATGAAAATTTTGCATTCTGACTTCTAGATTCCATCCGTACGGTAAGATTCACTGATGCTATCATCAATATTTAATTATAAATATTGAAAGTTAAAATTAAAAATACATTCTACATTTCATTATAACAAAATTTTAATATTTGTTGAGTACTAGGACTTGTTGAGAAGAATTTTAAAGTAGATATTTCAAAATATGGTGACTTCTTACGATTGTCATGTTTCTTAAATCTATGACCTCGTTTTTGCAAGTTTAGTTTTGGAATACTATCAAATCAAATTTGGCGTAGAGAAGGACTTCAATTATCATACTTATGTAAATCTAGAAAAATGTGTATTGTAGTATGACTAAATGCAACTATTATTTATATAGTACGGCATATTAGTGAAGTACGTCCTAAAATTTATATCGCTTTCATCCGAGCATTGGTGAGAACGTAGGACAAGCTTGAATCTATTAGTCATCCAATTTATGGTTGTTGTGACATTTAGTGATGAAAACGCAGCGTCTAGGGGCTATTGTATTGCTAATGAAATTTTATATACGTATATACGTTGTACATAAACGTACGTGTATAGCTGAATATAAACTTGTATCAGAACGACTCAGACATTTGAGCTTAAAGGTTGTATATTATAGTAAGAATCAGAAGACCATTTCAATAAGAGGAAAATATATTGCACCTAGCTAATCATTTGGAGTGTTATGTATTTAAATGTAGTAGTCTATTCTCAGCAAAGGAGGGTAGTTTTGTTCCAGTTGCCCTTGTCCAGTGGGCATTGGATCATTCACATTACAAATAGACACTTTATTTACGCTGGCCTCGTAATAGTAGATCATAGTTTCTATCTAACTACCCGGGGAAGTCACTGTCAAGAATTTAGATAACTAAGTATGAGATAACAAATATAGGGTGTAATTTATTCATTTGAGATAAGAATTATAAATTTGTAGAAGTAATATAGGGTGTGTTAATACTAATTTAGAAATACTCTAGTAATATTTACAAAACATTTGTGGAATATACCATAAACATATTGTAGATAGTACAATATTCCAATTAAATCATAGCCCCCCATTAAATACTATTTGTATACTCATATGTACCCAAAATTTACACTAAGAAACTTCCCCGAGTCTATCGATGTATCTTTAACTGTAGTATTTAGCTTACAAAATAGTAAGTCAGAATGTAATCCATTTACAAATCACAACACGTTCTATTAATGAAGTCAGTGACGTTAATGACAAATGTAATCTAATTGTTGTAATGAAGAGTGTTTTAAATATATAAAATCAATTAACAATATATTAGGAGGTAATTTTGTTAAAATTAAATTTAATGTGTTAATTCATTGTGTTCTTGAGGTTAAAGACATTAACCACGTTAATTATAAAATAATGAAATAAAATAAATAGATATATGGCAAATTTAAATATATACAAGCCTTTCACTTAATATTTGGAGGTAATTCACATTAAATTAAATATTGACATGACCGTGAGGCCAGTGCAATTTATCTTTGGCGTTAAATACGTTAATTAACAAGTAATGAGAACATAAGAAATAGACTTGTGAGTGACAATTACTGAA
Organism: Pohlia nutans; assembly: GCA_022496805.1. Lineage (NCBI taxonomy): Eukaryota > Viridiplantae > Streptophyta > Bryopsida > Bryales > Mniaceae > Pohlia > Pohlia nutans. Next base: position 419,826 of record CM040106.1, on the reverse strand, counting down.
AGTATTTTTAAAAAAGTCAACCATATTTCTAATTGTAACAGTCATCACTTCGTTTCTCATTTTTGCTGTTATAATAAATATCCATATCGTAAAAACAATAGTCAATAAGGTCTATAAGTGAAGCATTCTGTACAATTTTTTTGCACAACATGCGGGAAATGCGTATTTGTATAGGGTTTAGGGTCTTTTTTGTTCCATAACAATCATGATTTAATGGTTCCCTATAATTACTGAAGTTCGAAAAAATACCCATGTTTTTGCACCCTACCAGTACTTATATTGTCTATTGTGTAGAAAATGGAAATATTTTATTAACACTATTAATATCAATTAAAATAGATAGACTTTAGTTAGAACCCCCTAAGCGATAGAAGGAGTAACAGCAAAAGGCTAATGGCATGATATGGATACCCCTCCAAAATAGTGTGATTTTTGACAAATACATTTTTGGTAAGACAAAAATATTGAAAATTTATTAAAACTACGGGTGGATAGGACCAAAAAATCTAACCGCCACGATATGAATAGACCTAGTAGGGGCATCAATTTAAGAGGCAAGTTGCTTTGATATTGGAAATTGGTTGTAGATACTTTGTAAGCATGGCAGTGGTTGACGTAAATATAGACGACTGTGTGCACCGTGGGCCACCAATATCTGTGCAAGAGGATTTTTGTTATGGAAGGCCTTATTCGTTAAAATGAGACAAGTTGTAGTCTCATTTTAATCCCTTCTATATTTAGATCAGAAGAAGTGTTCATTAAATTGTGACATTTCAATAAATTGATACTTTGAAATGGCAAAATACATTTGAAATTACTATTTTGCGACTTTAGATCATAAAATGGGTTCATTAAATTGAGACATTTCAGTAAATTGAGACTTTTAAATGCCAAAACACATTTGAAATTACTATTTTTAGATTCATAGAATAGGATGCCACAACAATGAACCATTGAAATATTCCATCTCATTTGAAATCTACATAGACCATAGTAATGCCAATGTCAACAAATCCAACAATTATGAAAACTGAGAGTGGCACATGACAATAAACGGAACATCTTAAACAAAAATTCAATTCAAAATGAAGTATGTTGAATAATTATATTGAAAACAATCAAGTATGCTATTAATAGTAATCAACAATCAATACATTGCCAAACTATTTTAATAAAATTGATAAAGTATATATATCTAAACATCTGAAAATAAGTAAATGCGAAGTGCATTCATCGCCACACCGTACAAATAAGACGACTTACATACGTATCAACTATTCATCCATCTCAAAAGTCTTGGCCACACCCTACAACGAAGACAACTTCTATACCTATGAATTACTCATTCCTCCGCTATAGATGCGTCATCCCGGAGTCAACCGTAAAAGCTTCCACTGATGCCTTGATGATGTCAATTTGTGGCTTTGGAATTGCCACCCTCGGATCAGAAGTTCCTACTCGCATTCGTGGCTTCCAAGCAGTCACGATACAGTCCGTGCTAGACCATGTTGGGTTTAGGGCTCGATCTTCGCGCCACACATTGCCTTTTTTTGTGTCCCATCATATGTTTCCATATTGATGTGTCGCTCTAAAGCAGGCGTCCAATATTGAATTTGGATCATATGCAAATGACCCGGATCCGGATTTGGGTTTGTTATTGCTCTAGCAAGCCAAAATGGCCTTGCGTCACCGTCAGCAGGACGGACTGCAACAAAATAACTTGCAAACGTATCGCGATTGACACGGAATGAAGCGCGTGGACGATCACGTTTACGTCCAACAAATGGTGCATCTTCTGCATCTTCTTTTTGCAGTGTGCCATCCCTCCGCATCTGATCAGACTCGTCATGAATGATCCTTGAAGCCGGCCAAAATCCTTGTAGTAATCCTTCACGTGGCTCCAGTGCAACATCGAGAGCAGTTCTAACTCCTTTCCAATATTCTTTTAAAGGATCATTCTTCCGTCTGAATTCTCCTGAGAGATCATCCTCCACCATTCCGTTCCAGTGTGCAATAAAACCGTTCAAACCTCTCTTAATCTCATCAAGTGAATGCATCTTTTGGGGAACTAGCGGAAGGGGATCACCGCTGGGAACTCTTGGACGTTTGTCCTCAGGTTCAGACCACAAGCGAATTCCGTTGCCATGCTCTGGCAACCAGATCTTGTCCGTACAAAAATTCTTGTACTCCATCAAAGGCCATCCACTAGAATCCATATAGAACTTGAATTGCTGGGACTTAGAATGACCCGATAAGAAGTCGCCGCGTGAGCCTAAAGAACCATCAACAAAACGCTTGAAATCAGGAACCTCTTCAATAAAATGTAGAATCACAGGGTGTGCTTCACACTCCATGAAGGATTTCATGAGTCTTGGAACTGTTGGATAGTTATTGGTCTTCAACCTCTCACTCCATCAGCCGAACATGGCATCAATGTCTTCGTGCGAATGTCCAACTATGAGGAAGTTGATGTACACTTCGCGGAAAATGCCTTTGTATATGAGGAGTGAACAAAAGGCAAAGACCCATCTATTCTTATTGTCTCCTGAAGCATTATCCAGCTGCAAGACCAGTATTGGGGGCAAAGATTGAGGTGGGACCAATACCTCTGGTAGGGGAAGAAGGGAGTCCAAGCAAGATTTCGATCCCTATAGAACCGCCTTGGTTAATACTGATTGCGTATCCTCCTCCGAGAACAGCTTACAAGAGGAATTCCTTCGTGGTTCTTCTAGATCACGCAAAAGTTTTGCAATTGACCCTATGGTATAGTTGGAATTTTTTGGGAAGATGTCAAGGCCATAGTGCGCATATCGAACATCTCCATGCCCGTGAGTAATCATTCCTGTAACTGCAACGGGCATCCTCATGAAAGAGTCTGTAGCTTTGGTCGTGTGAGAAAAGTGTGGGGACGCGATCTTGGAGTGATCCATTTTGTCATGGATGATGGTTAGCATCCTATGAGGCTCATTTTCGGAAAGCGTACGATTGAAATAGTAAAATTCCCTATGTGCCCTTTGGGCTCTAAGGTGGTTATCTAATGCCAGGTTCCACTTCTCTCGTGCATATGATAGCGGAGTGCATGCGCTCCGCAACTGCTTGTATGTATCACACAAACCACATCGAGAGAAACTATCTCCACGAGCCTTTGGAGCATATTCTGGAAAAGAAGCACGTCGAATGTTACTCAAGCCAGTTGAAGAAATTGGCTGCAAATCGAATGCAGCATTTGCCTCATTGATGTGTTTCAACTGGTCACTCCAACGAAAAGCAGACGGCAAAACCATTGCCGAGACCTTCTCGCCTGATGGGAGCGTTTTGGATTTGTAAGGCATTTTGTCAGCATCAGAAACTATTAGCGTTCGAAGTGTGGCTGTAGCTTGGATTGTATGTAGCCGCGGCTTTTTCAACCCCACATTCCCATGCACCTCAGCTTGTTTCCCGCATTTGGCCATATCTCTGTACCTATAGAAGGTAGCTTTTGATATTCCATGAATGGTCCACCAGGCCGTGAGACAAACTTTCCTACCTTTCAAGGTTATCCACTCCTTGCCAACGACATCTTTGTGGATCTGCCTATACACCTCAAGAAAACACTTCTTCCGAGCATATACTCCATCGTTCATGTGTAGTTGAGTATGAATGACTTGAATCTGCCCGCAAGATAAGGGCTGCAAGCAATTCCTCTCGCAACATGTGTCAGTGGAGACTGCAGTGATTGCTTCAGGAGCAAGGAGAGTCTTTTTTTTAGAAGGGGCGTCTGTCTCCACACTTCCACGGAAGGTTTCATAGGAACGTACGCTTTTGCGACCTCTACAATCAAGAGCTTTCATGGCCACCCTATACCTATGCGTCTGGTCATGGTCATAGAGACTAACGCCATCTAGAATGACTTGTCTTATGTCCTAGGAGAGAATGGACCACATCTATCCGGACGAAACTTCATCCTCGCATAACGACTCCGCAATCTGGACGGCAACTTGATCATCGCCAAGAGGCTTGTCGTTGTCAAGCACGACAACAGGATCAACGTTCTGACACAATGCTTTGGCGACGTCCAAACCGTCATCGTTGCGTAGAGTGAAGAATCATCATTTTGAGCGAGGAATCCCGTCGCAAACAGCGACGTCGAGAGGTAATTCAGGCACATGCTGAGCAAATTCGGTAGGTTCATGTGCATCCATTCTGCAAAAAAGACAACCTTGGTCAGTGCATGTGTTCGAAGAACAATAATTTGAGACTCTAGCTAATACGTATATCATCAAAATCCACACGACGTGATTGCCATATCGCTGAACACACTCAAGCAATTAATATCGCGTGGTCGATACTGAATAAGTCTATAATGGATAAGATATAGGCAAGTCTCGCTTTTGTGATTACCACAAAATTAAAACATGACCATGGATAGGCCACCCACAACATCAGAGGGTATCGTCGACCCGACGATAAGTACGTGAGATCCAAACACTCTCCTTTGTGTCAGTAGTTATCGTTGACAAGACAATATCTCTCGAGCTGTCGAGTATCTCACGATGCGCTACAAGTTATCGTTGGGTCAATTATGATTTTGAGTTCATTGTAAGACAGATGACATGCACAAGTTTTTTGTCGACCCGACAATAAGTCTACGTGTATACCATCAAATCCATTGATTGCGTGCAGTTATCGTCGACTCGACAATAACTTAGAGGCACTCCACAATTTTATGATACTAAAGAAGTTTTCGTGGGGTCGAGGATAACTTCGAGTGTTTTGCAAACATGATTACATGCACATTTATCGTCGACCCGACGATAACTCAAAAGCAGAGGACAATTCTATGATATTGAACACGTTATCGTGGGGTCGATGATAACTTTGAAACCATGATTACAAGTACAGTTATCCTCGACCCGACGATAACTGTGAGGTAGAAGACAAGTTTATGATAATGATCAAGTAATCAAGGGGATGGAATTTTATCACGCTTATAAGCACAGTTATCGTTGACCTGACGATAACATGTTGCACATCTATTAATTTAGTACAAAATCTAGGTTATCGTTGGACCAACGATAACATTGACCTTCCTATTTAATATGAGTATTCTCTAATATGTTATCGTGGAGTCGAGGATAACTCCCAGTTCCCAATCAACAGGAAATTTAGCAGATTATTATCGTCGAGTCGACGATATTTGAAGAATTCAACATCGCCACGTGCTCCCAGTTATCGTCGGGTCGACGATAGCCACCCCCATATCGTCAGGTCGACGATAGTCACCCTATTATCGTCAGGTCGACGATAGCCATCGCCACGGTCAGCTATCAGTAATCGTCTGGTCAACGATATCCACCCCTATATCGTCGGGTCGACGATAGCCATCCCATTTTCGACATCGCCCCGGTCAGATTTCAGTAATGACTGAGTCGTTTATAGCCTCCCCATTATCGTGGGGTCGACGATAGCCTCCCCTATATCGTCGGGTTGACGATAACCACCCCTTTATCGTCGGATCGACGATAGCCTCGAGCAAATACGTTTTCACATTGTGGCCTATGCGAGATCATCTAACTGACGACAACCTTTAGTAAATCTTCATATTCAATTTGACCGTTGTGTTATCGTCAACCCGACGATAACACTCATAATATGTAGAATATCATAATATGTTCCGGCATTTGCAGCATATATAGCGGAAATCGGAGAGATACTAGGACTGAGTAGAACAGCAATTGACTCCGATGGCTCGGTGAGTTGTATCTGCAATCTTGAACGTCAAATGATTTGAATGTGATATCTGCAAGAAGGACGTTAGTAGCTACAGAGAGGAGTACTCGAAGGATTCCAAATCTTACTAGGAATATCGATGAATTCAGCCGCTCGTTGCGAAGAAACTACTGATCTGTAGAAGTAGGACCAAAAACCTTGGCGGAAAACAAAACAAGCGTACACCGTGCGGGTCTGCGACGAGTAGTAGAGTGACAAGAAGAAACTAGCAGCGCGGATGTGCACGAAGAGGAGAATGTCGACGTCGAGACCAAGCACATCCTTCAGCAAAGATTGGGCGGGAAAAAAAATAGAGCAGAAATTCTCCATTTCAAATTCTTTGGAATCTTTGGCGCATATGAACATTGAATGCTGACATTCCCTGCCAGCGCTCGACTGCCGATTTCTATGTGTCTTTTTGACAGATTCTTCATCAAAAGATGCGGGTGTAATAAAGCAGACCGAAAAGGTCTCGTCCGGATATAGTTAAATTTGACAACGATGTTATTTTCAGCTTTTCGTCACGGGAATTATGCTTGTGGTTGACTTTTGCATGGGATTCCATATATTATCTTCACTATTAAAAGCCTTAATTTCACAAATTCGTTGTCCTTGTCGGCGTCCATTCGTTAGAGTTAGGGCGGAGGGCATGAAGTTAGGTTTTAGAGGTCAGAATAGGCTTTAGGATGAAAACGGACATTGCTATTTTAGAGATATGGTAGGAGTCAATTTTTGGATTTTAGAGTTTAGATTCTTGACTTTAGGGTTTAGGGATTCTGATTGAACATATACATATATTATATTATATAACTCGAATATATGTATTAAAGTGATATATTATCTTGGTATACTACATAGGTAAATTAGTGTTAGATACACTAATTTACATAAACATGTTGTAAGTGTTTACTGTTGACCAATTTTTTTATCCTTTATATTGGTGAAGATGACGATTCTAGGTGCACAATTTCATATTTCAAATGAAATTTGGTTCAATAAACGAAATGTAGTGCACAACTTTACATATTTTCGGTACATTGAAACTTTTAAATGTAACTTTAAGAAAATCTCTTAAAGTGTTTATTAGATTTAACCTTTGAAAATTTGTATAGATTATAATTTTCACTTTTACTAATTATGATTAGTATTTAGTATGATTTAAATTTTTACTATGATTGGTTATATTTGTTTTGTCCACTGTAAACTTGAAGAAGGCAAATTGAATATTGAAAAGTTGATTAGAAGTTTCTCGAAAATAATTTCAATGTCACTTAACTCTAAGACAATGTTAAATTAGTTTATCTGAGAACAATCTCCCGAGTTTAGCTGAACTCTTTATCATTGAGAGAATTGAAAGTGGTTTGAAAAATATATTTGATTTAATATTTTAAAATAATATCACTTACACTTATTTTTGTTTTTAAAATCGAGACAATCTATTAGATTTTGATAGCGACAGAAATTGAGCGTTATGAGGTTTGTAGGTTTTGACAAGACGATCGGAAGCTTTGGCGCCTATGAACATTAAATGCTCAGATTCCCTGCTAGCGCTCGACTATCGATTTTCTATGTGTCTTTATCAAAGATTCTTCATCCAAAGATGCGGATGTAATATATCAGACCGAAAAAGTCTTGTCCGCATATAGCTAAATTCAACAACGGTATTATTTTCAGCTTTTCGTCACGGAAGTAAGGCTTTTGTTGACTTCAACATGAGATTATGTTTATTATCTTCACTATTAAAAGCTTTAATCTTATAATCTCGTAGTCCTTTTCTACGTCCATTCGTTAGAGTCTTAGGCAGAGGGTTTGAAATTAGGTTTTAGGGGTCAAAATAGCAGAGTGAAAACGGACATTACTATTTTAAAGTTTTGTCAGGAGTCCATTATTGAACTCTAGAGTTTAGAGTGTTCACTTTAGGGTTTAGGGATTCTAATGAAACATAAATGAATATTATACGATATAAAACGAATATACGTCCTAAAGTGATTCATTATCTCGGTATAGTAAATACGTAAATTACTGTTAGATACAATAATTTACATATATATGTTGTAAGTTTTTACTGTTAATTAATTTTTAGCTTCAGAAATTGGAGCCTCATGTGTTTTTCTAGTAGTTTTGAGTAGGGTACACGGGGGCTTTCTTATATATACTGTTGTTTTTGTGACATCGTTATATAAGTGTGAACCTTGATATGATGTGTATGTACAGACATAGAAAAACTCCTTTAATCAAACTTTTTCTTTTTGATTCGACTTTGAACGTTTGAACATCTACAGTGTAACCTTACAGTATGTAAACATCATCCGTGCATGTTTTGATTCTTTTTGGACATTGGCCGTTGATGAAATGGCACTCCATATTTAGCGACTTATGTAAATATGACTGGCATCAGTATAATTGACTTGAAAAGCATCAACTTTTGTAATGAAATATTTTAATGTACATAAAGTGTTTTCAAAAATTAAATTATGATAATCTATTAAAGAGTTTAGATAGTCTCTTAAAAAGCTTATAAGATTTAACCTTTAAGAATTTGTATAAACTATAATTTTTACTTTTGGAGAATAGACTTCACCATGACTGATTACATTTGTTTTTTCTACTGTAAACTTGAAGAAGGAAAATTAAATATTGGAAGGTTGATTAGTAGTTTCTTGAAAATTATATCAAATTTGGTAACTTTAAGACAATGTTAAATTAGTTTATCTTGGAAAAATCTGCTAGACTTAGCTAAACTCTTGATGACTGATAGAATTCAAAGCAGTTACTTTGAAAAATATATTTGATTTCATATTTTAAAATAATATGATTTACACTTATTTTATAAAAAAAGAAATCCTGACAATCCATTAAATTTTGATATCGACAAGAATTGAGCGTTATGAGGTTTGTAGGTTTTGATAAGACGATAGGCACCGTGTGTGAGTCGGATAACCTTCCAAAAAAATGAAAATTTCCAATGGCCATGTGATGTAGAGGAAATATGGTTATTGTCATTACGAATGGAACCATTTAATTATGTCGGCTCCTCCACAAGACCCAAGTTAATATGTCACAAGATCCAAGTTTATATGTCACAAGACCCGAGTGTATAATTTACACTGTAGCATATAAATAATATTAAGTATAAGTCCTACAAAATAATAATTACGGGGTTCTGCTAATTGTAAAAGACAATGTTACGGCATGTCAACATCATCAAACTAATTACATCATAGGTATTAACTAATTCACGTACAAGGCGTTCATTGTCTCTTCATATCAACATGAGGTTCGTAGCTTTCATTGTCTATCTATTCAGTTTGGCTCATAGTTTTCTGAAAGCTAGGTGCCTTTGCTCTCATCTTCAGTCTGTATATGCTTCTCACTGTGGACATGAATGTGCATATCACGCAGCATTGATGAACCCCGCATAATAGAGTGATTTAACGGTTTAGGGATTGCTGCAGCGAGTCTTTGCAAGTCTACCGTTTTTTATTTTATGGACGTGGGTCTATCAAATGTCAGATGAAGAGGTGGTGACTTCGAAATCGTATTCTAACAGTGGACAGCGAAAGGGGTTGTAATCAAAATATTCTTCATGCTTCTCTATGTGCTCGGACTCTATATATCTACATGACTATGTTGAGCAAACTCAAAGCCCATCGAGAAGAATTTCATTAAGATAGTTGTTAAGTAACGTTAAGAGGCGATGTTTTAATTTTTCCCTAGCCTGCGATAAATATCAATTGTATAACATATAGTTGTATATTGAAGCGAGAACTTTTATTAAATAAGACTTAGATAATGTTAAGGATATTGCAATGAAATATGAATTTAATTTATTTAAAATTTGAGGTTTATAAAACTATATTTTAAAAAATATTAAAACTATATTTAATAGTTATTATTTTTTATTGATTTAAATAGTACCTATATTTCATTGATTTAAACTTTTCTATATTACTTATATTCTATTAACTAAAGAATATTTTATTTTTTACCCACTTATAATTAAAACAATAACATTTTAGTTGATTAGTAAATCACTAATGACATTAACGACATTAATAATTGTAGTAATTACATTTCATGTGAATGTTATTTACACGTCAAGAATAGTAAATTAAATCAACATCAATTTATAAAAGCACAGGTCACATGATTTGCGTGAGAAAATCCAGATCATGAGCTCCTTCAAAAGTTTTATATTTTTCCTATACTTATGATAGTTTACTAGATATGAGTGCGTAGTGCCGTACAGTTTAAGAACGAAGTAGTGAACTCAGCAGTCATATCAAGTATTGTCAATGATACATCAACTCCTCTAAGAAGTTTGCAATTATCTCTGAGTCTTGCTACTTTGGTAGCTTCAAGATGAAGTTGTGTGGTTTGAGATCGACAACCAGGCTTGCAACGTTAATTGGCACCAGATATATGCGGTAGAATTTTTTCACAATGAACGCTTGAAATGGAGGTTTCGTGTGTTTTGCTTTCATAGTCATAGAAAATGAATCATTCATCGTCTTTGTTTAGGATTTAGGACCTATTGATTAACGACTATAACGTTTAGAAATTGAAGGTAAAACTGAAATACTATGGTAACGTCGTCAACCTCTATTATTAAATGCGTCATATATCGCAACATATTTTTGGAAAAAGTTAATAATTTAAAAGTCAATACGTTTCACCTCTATATGATTCAGATAAGAAGAATTATGTTGTGAAAGAAGAATAACAAGCATCGTCAACCCTTATATTGTCCTAATTGCATCCGACGATCATGTCGTATTGTTGATATGATATACAAAACAGTGGGGAACTGAACGGGCTTTATATACACGGATATTATCAGGACTTCATAGAATGATTCTGCTAAATGAAAGAAAAGATTGTCTAATCTATAAAGCCACATTTGCTCCAAAAAACTGTAACTAAACACGACAACCCAAAGCTATCAGACATAACTTAATAGTACTCAAAGCAACTTAATCATGGACAGTTGAAGTATCTACTGCCCATTTGGAAACCAAGAATGCTCAAACTCTTAACCCGAAACCCTTATACGCTACAAGCTTATGACCAAGGATTTTTTTAGGAGAAAAAGTTCAAAGATGCTCATACTTGATTCATCAGTGGGAAGAAGCACCTACATCACAACATTGATGAAATTGGCAATGTCAATTAATTGCATATGCTTTAATTTATAGAAAATTACTTAGATCTGTTATAAACATCAAGTTCGTCTCTTTTAAAGTCTTTACGTTCATTTTTTAAGTACTTTGAACATATAAACAATTCATATTATTGTTGATGACATTACCTATAATTTATAAAAATCTTTGCTTGACATTAATGTTCTCAAACATTTCTCTTATTTAAACTACTTACACGAAGTAAGAAGTGAAATGGATGTTTATGATATTAAAGTCACACAAAAATTGTTATGAAAGTCACTAGTTGGTAGAAAATACTAATTACTAGTAGCAGAAAGAGTGACTAGCCGGTTTGTAAATACAATGTAGAGTCAAAATCAACATTGAAATCATGGAGGCAAAGGAGCCTAAAGCAGCAGAGATTGCCCAAAAGTATAAGTTTTCCACCCCTCCATATTGGTACTGCTTACGTTCATACATTTAATTTTGAATAATTTGAATTATATTCTTTAATTAAGAAGTGCTTCGGAGTAGAGCTTTTGACATTTCACATGTTAGTGACTCGATCGAGTTTTTGTTTCAAGATGCATTTGTTCAAAAGTTAGTGCCGTGTCATACTAGAGTGTGTTGATTGCAAATCGTGAATTATATTCATCCAAAGACGGGAGTGACGAATTAGATACCTGGACTACTTTAATAATTGTAAGCAATTGGAGATTCAAATACTTTTAGCATATTATGGTTAAAGAGAACACAATTGTGGGAGACAAAGATTTAATTCACAGATGTAGCAGTTATAAGCACTAAAATTAGTAATCGATCTCACCCTAAACCTTTTATTTCCTAAACATTCAAGTTCGTTGTGTACATAAAATGTCTTCATAAAGTATACAAACCCTAAATTTTATAATTCTCATAAATATTAAATATTTAAATTATAAAGGTTTTGTAATAATTCTAATCATAGTTGTCTTCATATATTTATTAAAAATCGCTATTGTGTTTGTAATTACTCGAATATTTAAAATAATTGGAAGAATTATACATTATATATTGTGGACATTAAGATTCATACATACTATTGCAAAAATTTGATATTCCCATGAGTGACTTTCTGAAATTATTTACAATGTATACAATTTAATTTTTTTTAACTTTTACATCCTAAAAAAGAAACACGAATAAAAAAGAAGAATTAAAAAAAGAAATAACAAACAACCAAAACAAATGAATGAAGAAAGTCTTGTCTTTTTTTTCTTTTTTTTTTGAAATGAAATATAAGAAAACAAAAAAAATAACCATGAGAAAATAATAATAATTAAAAAAACAAGACAGACCAAACAACCAATACAACAAAAGAATGAAGAAGGATTTCATTTTTTTCTTTTGTAATTTTTTTTTTGTATACTAAAAAAGGAAAATTAAAGAATAAACCAGGGGTAAAAGATAAGAATTAGAAAATGCAGAACGAACAAATATCCAGAACATAAGAATGAAGAAATATTTTTATTTTTTTCCGTTTCTTTTTTGTAAAATAAAAAAAAAAAAAGAAGAAACCACGAGTACATTAGGTAATTTACAAAAAGTAAAAAAAAAAGATAACAAACAACCAATTGAAAGAGAAGAATGAAGAAACATTTAATATGTTTATTTTTAATTTTTGTTGTAAAATGAAATAGTAAGAAAGAAGAAATCACGAAAAGCTTCAATCTATATTTAAACCTATGTCGTTTCAAATTCGTCTACACATATTATACTAGTAAGAGATATAATACAATTTTGATAATGAGCAAATAAAGAAAAAAAGTTTTCAATTTCAATTTCAATTTCCAAATTTAATACTAAAATTGGTAAAATATTACTGAATCAAAGTAGACGGTTGAAACTACACTTCAATATCTACCGCTTTAATTGGTATATCAAGTCCAAAATATGCTACGAAAATTATTTTATGATGATTTTCTTAGAATCGTTAATTTTTGTAACAGTCAGCCGAGAACGTTTAGGAAAATACTTGATATACATTTTTTTTGTGTATTGTTAACCCCTGAACATGCCAGCATTCAGCAATTCATTTGGATCATGAAAGGATATTAAGCCATGTAACTTTTGGTACAATCTACGATGACTTTCATCTAAGACACCTTTGCAAGCCTATCAAATTCTCTACTTACTAGGGTGAATGTTTTGTCATGAGGGAATGGTAATAATATTGGAGAGGCTTTCAATTGCAAGTGTGCTAATTTTGTTGGGTAGATTTCATTCCTTTTGTACAGCAGAGTCATGCTAATATCTATTATAATGTAGTCTCTATTTTAATATCTATTTTAATAGATATTTAAATTTAGTATCTATTCTAATAGATATTTAAATTTAGTATCTATTTTAATAGATACTTAACTTTAGTATCTATTTTAAAATCTATTTTAATAGATATTTAAATGTAGAATCTATTTTAATATCTAATTTAATATATATTTAAATTTAGAATCTATCTTGATAGATACTACAATTTAGTATCTATTTTTATAGATAATTAAATGTAGTATCTATTTTTAACCCTAATTAAATGTAATATCTATTTTAATAGATACTTAACTTTAATAGTCATGCAAATATATATTTAAATTTTCTATGATATAATATTATGTTCATAGGATCAGTTACCTTGCTGATAAGTTGAGCGGAGAGCCGAAATCAAAAAACTAGTTTCAGGTTTTAGATACTTTAAGCTGCGATTTGGTATATCAAGTTCAAAATATTCTTCTACAAGTACTTTAGGATGTCTTTTTAAGAATCGTTAATTTTCGTAATGCTGAGAAACGTTTAGGAATGAGCTTGACATTCACATATTTTGTATTTTGTTAACCCCTAAATGTCCTCACATTTGTCGAATTTGGGCAGTTTCGCAAAGATGCATATTAAAATGCAACTAACATGAATATTTGAAACTTGATGCATGAATAAAAGTTATACATTTCAAAATTTAGATCCAATCTATACGGTTAGATCTCTGATTGCTATTACTAATATTTTCAATAAATTTTGAAACATAAAATAAAAAAATTATTTTGTAATTCGATTACAAATAAGATATTGACAATATGGGGATGAAATTTGTTGTGGTGCCTTATAATGTAGTACTCTAGGTGTAGTGATTTTTGGAGATTTTTTGGATGCTTGATTTTATGAGTTTATTTTTTCAAAAACACTTTTAAACTAAAATCTTTAGAATTTTAGGTGAAACACTGCTACACAAAAAGAGGCATAAATTCTTCAAGAATTGTTTCTTCTACGATCGGATCACACATACATAAAGCTAGCTTCCCTTAAAGAAATCAATAAAAAAATCACACTACAAAAAGTGCATGACGAATGAGAAATTGCGGATGAAACTTTTACATCATGCAAAACATGCCTGGTTGGGCAGTTAGGGGTGAACTCCTAAACATCCCAGCGTCTAAAAACAAAATCATGAACAGATTTCAAGCCTTGAAATTGTCCCGTACAATCTAAAATCAATATCATCCAAGTCACCTTTGCAAGGCTATTAAATCTTCTACTAATTAGAATAAATCTTTAGTCATGAGGAAATGTTGATAATATTGCAAAGGCCTTCCGATGCAAGTGTGCCAAATCTTTTGGATACTCGATTTCAGCCCTGCAATGGTCCTCTCAGGTACACCTCATGGGCATCTCATATTCTTAGTCATGTTAATATGTATTTTTGAGGCCAGCATCTAAGGTCGAGGCAACTAAAACCGACCAGGTACCTAAAACCGATCTGGCCTAATTTCTAGATTTTGAAAGAAAAGATGTACCTCATTTGTACATTAGAGCATATTATCGGTTTTGGGTCCTGAAGTACTTTTCACTTTGAAAAATTATACAAATTTCAATATTGGGAAATAATTCATATATGATTTTGCATTCTCCACGAAAACTAACTTCCAACCTGGGAAAAATATCACCCTATTAATGGCTGGTCCAGAAATAGTGTAGTTAGCTTAAGTTATCGGTTTTAGGTGCCTCAACCTTACTTGTGTTCAAAAGATCGATACGTTTGCTGCTCCATTCTTGTGTTTTCAAGCTCGCGCTTTTGTGTTTTCAAGCTTGTTCTTGTTGCTTTAGCTCAATTTGCACTTGTTGCGTGCTCATTGTATTGTCAAACTGTTGTTATGTTTGTCCTAGTTGTTCTTCCAGCACTCGCTTCAGTTCTTACTCCAGCATTTGTTCCAGTAGTTGTCCTCCTACACTTCTTCACGTGCCATCTGTAGAGTTAGGTATCTTTGATGTAATTCAGGGCGAGCTTTTGTATAATTCGAGGTGGAGTTGAGGTCGAGGAACTTCAAGGTGGAGCGCCTCTCGTTCAAGCCAAGTAAATTGAACCCTCGAAATTCTGCTTCTTAGCATTGTTTGCTTGTTCTTGTTATCAAATTTGAGAAGGTTACAACAAAGATGTTTGGATCTTGCAAAAAGGTTGGTCATAATTTTGAAACTACTACTGTAGGTACAAAAACTGTGTTATTTGACTCTTTAACGTCGGTATCCATTGTTCACAGAGAAAACGAGTTGAGGATGCGGAATTGTTGACAGAGCATTGCACACAGATATGGAGCATGCTTTTGAACTATAACCGTATCATCAAGCAGTTCATGAGTCTCTGTACATGCCTGTGAATTCGATATTCAAGTGTGAATTCGATACTTCAAGCTGGAGCTGAGGTTGAGAAACTTCAAGGTGGAGCGTCTGTCTTTCATGCCAGGTAATTCCAAATCTTGAATCTCTACTTCTTAGCATTGCTTGTTTATTCTATGTTTTCATTGTTCTCTAGGGTTAGTTTTATATTGAAGAATTCTCTTATTTTTGCTGTATTGCAAGTTTAGGGTTCAAAGACAGCTTCATAGTTTTCCAGTGCCCACCCTGTCGTTCAGTGGTTTAGGCTGGTTGAACAAACAAGCTAGAATCTAGATTGGGGCTTCGAAATGTCCATGTTCCGTTGGACGTAGAAGTCTTAAGAGGGCTTTCTCTGGTTTTCTACGGTTTTGTCTGTTCAAAATAATTGTCTGTCAAGTTACAAAAACTGAAGTCTTGTTTTAGGGTTTAGGAATGCAGCATAAATACCAATTTAAATGGGTTTTGCATGATTTTCGTTGCTTAGCTAGGTTTCTGCTTGGGTTATGCTTGCCTGCAAAACAGTGGAATACAAAAGAAACCAAATTGTGTATGTGAGGTTTGAATGTGAAATTCTATTTGGGTTCATTTAGCTTGGTTAAGATTTAGGATTTAGGATTCTAGTTTTCAGTCGTCTGTGTTAGCCCTACAGTTTACCTATTTTTAGGGTTTTTGCTTGTTATGCATCTTGTTTTCCAGCTTGAGGCATAGGTTTGTTGTACACTTCCTTATTTGTGACTTTCGTGCTTCTAAATTTAGTTCCTTGTCCTCCTGGGTAAGCACTGACCGTGCATTCTACCCATGGCAGCCGTGTATTGAACTTTTGTCCTGTATTTCTATCATCTTGAAGAGCAAGTACACCAAGCCCAACTTCAAATACAAGGTAAAAATTTCACTCTTTCTGGCTAATGAATTAGGGTTTTGTACATTCCAAGTGTATGTATCGTTGACTCGACGATACATGCAGTAGAACATGCAGACAAAGTTCCTTCACAAATCACACATTAATGGAAAAACTAAACATAGTTGTAAAGTGACCCTTATTGTCGGGTCGACGATACCCCAATATTCTGAGCCTTATTGTCGACCCGACGATACACCAAATATAAAATTGTATAAAAAGCACATAATCAATTGTAACTCAATAAAACCAAAATCAATAAAAGAAATGTAAAATACATATCATCGAGTGAATGATTATGAGACGCCAAACATAGTTGCTAAGTGACCCATATGGTCGGGTCGACGATACCCCGATATCCTCTGCCTTATCGTCGACCCGACGATACAAGAATATAAGATAAAGAGCAGAAAAGCACAATAACAATCCAAACTCTATTAAGATCCAAATGCAATAAAACACTCGATAAAATACATATCCTCGAGTCAATGACAAGCAGACGCCCCAATAGCCAGAGCGCTAACAAAGAACAAAGCGTGGTATATAGTGAATCGTCGGGTCAACGATACTATGTCCAAGTTCAAGGATCACTCCTTATCGTCGGGTCGACGATTCCAATTGAATAATGGAAGCGTAGGGTACACCTTTCAGACGCTGAACGCTATCTACAAATGAAAAAAACCCAATGACCACGAAAAGGAATCAAGGTTAAATAACCACTGCAATCGTCGGGTCGACGATAACAACTAGTGCGAAATACATAAACAGTAGACATAAGATAAAATAAAATCCAATGACAAGAGAGATATAATAATAAAATGTATGACATATATAAAATGTCACCTGATAACACATTTGTCTGCAGACAAAGTAAAACAATATGTAATTACGTGATCAAATTTGTAGACCCAGAGCTCTGTGCAAAACATGGTTCTATCCTTGAGTCGACGATAACCATGATGAATTTGCAACATATGAAATTATCATCATGTGGACTTTAATGACCTCTAACATTTAATGATGAACCGTGCAACAGATTGTAAAGGATGGCAGAGGAAGACAGTTACGATTACTCCGCCACTGCACCTCACCTTCAACCGTTCGTGTATCCCGTGACGGATGAGCCCTTCATCCCCGAAATGCAAGAAAACTACGGGAAACTCTAGGAGTTTAAAGAACACATCCACACCTGGAGTTTTGGTGTGAACCGATTCAAGAATTACGTTTTCTTCCGCCACAAAGCTGAAGGAAAGACGTTCTACCTCAATTGGAATGTACAGGAGAAAGTCTCCATCATTGAGAGTCAGCGGGATGACTATGTCGTCATCGTGCTGCGCGCTGTCGATGACGACGGGACGGTCTTGGACCACTATCACTCAATCGTGATCGATGTTAACAAGAGCCACGGGAAATTCGATCTGGACAACCTCATCGCTTTCCTTATGGGATCTGACATGGCCAGTCTCAACGAAGACTTTGCTAAACTTGGCTACGTTCCATGGGTGAATGGAACGGCAAAGTCTAACCCCGATCGACTCATGCGAATCTATCAGACACTCGATCACTACGCGATGGAGCACGTAGAGCGGAAACCCACTGTCGGGAGAGGCGCAAATCGATCCCAGAGAAATACCTCAACTCCGCAAGCTGAGAGAAAGAATACCGTAGGAGGACTGGGAGGCAGAAAGGCCAAGCCAAGTCAGCCAAGAATGTCCAGCAAGGAAAGAGACGCCCCCAATACAGAGGCTGAAGGGTCCACCCAAAAGTGAAAGCAAAGCCTGACAAGTGCGTCTGTAGCTCCAGCGGCTGGTGGAATTTCTGGTTTGGCACTAACTATAGTCTCAACCGATTCAGACACACTTGAGAAGATTCCAGATTGGGAGAAGATTGCACAGATACAGAAGGCGTTCTAGACAGAACATGAAGAGCTATTTCTGAATGACATGGCAGTGAAAACGGTCCACATCGATCAGTGCATTCTGGCGAAGGACGAGTACGTCATTCGAACTCTGCAGAGGAACATTCTCGATAACGTGAAGAAGGAGCTCGTTCTGATGTTCGATGTGAAGCAGAGACAAATCGTCTGCTTAACGCCCGTTGACGGCAAGAATAAACTACTGAAAAAGCGGCCTGAGACTTGGGAAGAGATCATGAATGGAAAGTTCATGATCATCAACGGGCAGCATAGCATTCACGCATCAAGAGAGCTACAAAATGGAGGATGCGGTGAGAAACGTCAAGATAAACTCCGCACGTGGGACGCGTACATTGTGTACTCCCGGGATGCAAATCAAGTAAGGAATATCTCGAAGTACTACAACTGCACAAACCATCTGGACCACGCCCAACCCACATGGGGTAACCACATGATAAGCTGTAGAAACATCTGGACCACATACAAACGTCCAACAAGCGATAAGGAGGAAGCGCCGACGAGAAAGAATAACGCCGTCTACAGCTTGATCTGCTGCAAGGTATCCTCTTGTTCCTTCTCATTATCGTCGGGTCGACGATACATCGCGACAGCTCCTAATGTAGCCATTCAATTGAATTCTAATATTCGATTTGTCTGTTGTGCAGGCCTTTACAGATGCTGTGGTACAAAGATTTCAGAGTATAAATCCGGATAAGGACGGGGCAACGGTGAAGGGCGTGTCGGACCTCAAAAATGAAATCCAAATATTCACCCTTCCGGACCATCTGTGGGCGCATTGGCATAAATTCGTTATCATGCATGCCAACGGGGACTTGATAGATCCGGTAACCTTAGAGCCCTACAGGGATGGAAAGAATGGAAAGAAATGGAAGCCGAAATCTTGCTCTCTGAAGAAGTAGTTCTTCAAATCGTTCGGGTGGTTCTCTGATAAGGATTTCGGAGTGGTGGCCCAGCATCTCCTAGGAGATACTCCAGGGCGGCGGCGCCATATCCGAAAGTCTTAGTCTCGAAGACAAAGATTCTCGTGGCCGACAACATGTCAGCCGCGGATTGGGCCGAGCGCCGAAAGCGCAAGAAAATTGTGCTGCAGGATATATGTCCATAAAGCCAACCGTGAAATTCCTCGACAATGGCGGCGACGTCAATCCAGAGAAGTGGAGGCCGTGGAAGAAGAGGCACCTGTGGACGTCTGCAACGTGGGATTTCCTACTCTCGCATCCGAATAAGGATTACTTCGTTAGGCGGCTCCGCAACGAAAGATGGCATAAGCGTCCGCAGGACTATACAGCGGCGTTCCCGGACGTGCTTTATATGTACACGATGTTCATGACATTGAAGTATCGTCTTCCGGATCCAGCTGGAGGAGTCCAAATCAGAGGAGTGGACATGAGTGTCAAAGCTCTGGTCACCAGCTCCAGTTACTCCTACAGTGAATCTGGCGCTGCTCGATGCCTGCGCGATTCCCAGGTCCAAGCCGACCAGAAAAACAAGCGCAATCGATCCCTTCCTGGAATTCCTCGCCAATCACCTTGAGCCCGACGTAACTGAGCCAAACATTTGGATGAGTATCATGTCCAAGAAAGAAGACTTCAATGCTGCATCGACCTTTGCAGCAGACGAGCTTGATGAATATGAGGCACAGGTATCCACGTACGTTCCGAGCAGAGGAGAGATGCTCAACAACGTGACCAGTAGAAATATTGCCTTAGATGTCATACTTCTCTTTCTTTTCAAGAAAGACAAATTCGCCAAGGCTGCGCGGAAGTTAGTGATGAAGAAATACACTACTCCAATTCTCTGTGAATATTACAAGGATGCCTCGAAGAACACGGAGGCAAAATGGAGAGTTGACACTACTGAACTCCGCATGGAGTTCTACTTCCAGCTCTTGCACGCGTGCGCAGTTCCAAAGGAGAACGTTCAGGGGATTTATGCGGGGGCCAAGTTCATGTTGGCATCGAAGGTATACCTTCCATCGGGTCGACAATTATGGATACCAGCTGAAGTAGAAAAGTTCACCACGGACTAAAGTAATTAAGTGTAAACAAATGTTGTAGTTTTCAATGTGGACGTCAATACTCACCCATATCCTCGAGTCGACGATAATAGTCGATCGGTTGTTGTAGAATGACTGATTTCGCTGAAAACTAATTCGTAATCTTTCTGTGTAGATGTTTGGAGCATATTAGTACTGCTTCGTGGATTGGGCACACGTGCAGGTAGACACGAAAATCGCCAGACTTGCAAGCAAGTTGGATCGGAACAATTTTATGTTCTCGAATTCTCCGTATGCCCTCGGGTACGAGATTCCAGCCTCTCGCAGCCCCGTGATCGTTCACTCCGACTCTCCTCCGTCCCCACCAATGACATAAATGTCTCGAGCAGACCCTCCTCCTGCTGTTGTCCGGCAGACGAAATCCGTGGGTGCGCATGTGTCCACTGATCCGAGCATTGAAGGGATCGACCAATTCGGGACGAACACACTCCAGATCCGTCTGTGGCTCAAGTGAGATTTTGTCGATGGCAACCCTGAGCAGGCGATGGAAGAAGAGGGCGACAAAACCTGGTTAGGGGATCGCGAAGATGAGCTGAATCAGGAGAATCCTGCCGAGGCTCGACGTGAGGAGCCTTCTCAACAGCCTAAGGACAACTATGAGATGGACTCAGAGTGGGATAATCGAGTTGTCGAGCAATCACAACCTTCGGACGATTATGACACGGGGAATCCGCAACTAGAGCCGTTCCGTGATTCTCCAGAGGATCCTGAGCTCGATCAGGACATCCAGCAGTTCGTGGAGAACGTCGTCGAGCAGGCTGTCCAGGAGGCCCTGCTCCAACGTGTAGAACAGCAGGTGGAGGAGACGACAAATCCAGCGGCAGGCGACCTGCAGGCCAGGAACGAGGGCGTGGAGCAGGCTGTGGAGACGGTTGTGTCGCAGCTTGGAGAACAGCAGGCGGCAGTGCAAGACAAACCGCCGGGTGACGACGACGACGATATGACCATTACCCAGGTGGATACGAACCGTCCTCCCAATCCGGAGGACGTCGTCATCTTGGAAAATGATGACAAAAACGATCATCACCGCAATAGTGATGACGACGACAAGGAACCTGACTAGGACAAGAAAGAAGTCATAGACAAAAAAATTGGGGGGAGGGTCAAGGTGGACAAAGACTGGTTCACTCAACACATGGAAATGCTGGCAAGAAGGGAGGCGAAGCAAAAGCAGAAGAAAGAAACTGAGAGGCAACTAGAGGAGTCAAAGAAAGCCATTGCTGCTGCTAATGCCGCCGCTACTGCTGCTGCTGCTAATGCTACTGCTGCTGATCAGCGAGCAGCCGCATCAACCCAGCAGATGAGTAAGCTAGAGAGGCAGCTGCAATTCCTAGTCAAACATTTGAATGTCCTTCTGGAATTGATTCCGATTGCTCCTGAGTCGCCCCCAATCGACACACCCCAACATCTTCTGCCCTCCACTAGCGCTCTCGTTCCTCCGGTCGAGGAACATCAGTCAGAGGAGACCCCCGATCGTCGACCCGAAGATATGGTTAATGCAATGCCCATTGTCGCTGACCCTTTGCCTCCTTTGCCGTCCGCTAACGCTCCTGGCTCTTTGGTTGTTGAGCATGAGCCGCTGGAGACTCCTGATCGTCGACTCGACGATACGGACGTTTCCGTCTCCTTAGCCCCGCTGGATCGAGTTTCGTCCACTCTTCCGTCTCAGGTTGTTAGGATTCCTTCCCCTGAGGGGTCAGCCTTCGAAGTCCGGGTTCCCCAATCAACAAGAGAGGGATCACCCCCAGAGCAAGATCGTCTAGTCGACGATACTGCCATGGAGGTCAAACAGTCGGCGACTGAGGTCGAGGCTCCTCAGGCGTTGGTGTGCTCAACCTCTCGGGAGGACCCATCGGAGTTGCAGTCGCCTTCTCGCATGGAGTTGGATTTAGTGGACTACGAGGTGGAAGAAGAAGACAGCGCGGACGACCACGTCACCGAACTTCCAACCGCGTCAGACGTGCCATCGCAGGATCCAGCCGGACCGGATCAGGTATAGCCCTGTGATCCTTATGAGTTTGATTGATTCCAAGTTGCTTGGAGTCATTCATGATTGTGTCGGGGTGGGAACAGCTAGAATAAATCCTCTAGTAATCGTTTCTCATCTGTATTCATCGTTCTTGACAGGATGTCATCACCGGTCCTTGAATACCTGGCGCTGACGGCGATCCCGTCTGTGGCTGCCATCGTTGTACTGTAGTGTATCATAGTGTTCGGAGTAGTTTTGAGTCCACTACAGACTTTTGTTTATTATATGGATGTAATATTTTGACTTTGTAAATAAAGAGTGCAGAAATTATAAATATTTGAGCACCTGTCTTATTGTCTTTGCCTGTCAATGTGCCTGTTGCTTTGCTTTCAAACAATATTTGCATGCACCGTCCGCTACCAATGGAAGCAGTCTCCAATGGAAGACCGTAGTCTCTTAGGACATCAGATTGCTCCTACCCAGTCTCTGGCTCTCCCATTTCTGCGCTTAAACAGGTAACTCCATCTCTTTGTTGTGATGTTTTGATCAGGTAGAATGCGAGGGTGGCAGAGAGATCGTGCGGAGGACCGTGCCTCCCGTACTACCCCCGCCGCGTAGGAAGTGGCTGAACATTGTCTTCGACTTGAATGGCATTCTCTATCATACGGCGCACAAGTCGTACGGAGAAAAATTTAGCTCGTATGAACTGCAAGACAATGTTCTCAGCCACAGAAATCCCACCATCATCGGTCCCAAGGCGGTCTTCGCTAGGCAGAACATAGCTGAATTCCTCCGCGAGGTTTCGTCGTGGACAGGGTGTTAGTTTGGACCTCCATGTTCAAGCGTAACGCGGAACCCATCATAGGGCACCTCTTTAGGGGTTGTAAGGGGCCGTACGATATCTTGAGCCACGATCGGTGCTCGAAGATAGAGCTCTCGCTGGGGAGGTTCTTTCAAATCGGCTTTGCGATACTGTGTATGAAAGTCCTCTCCAAGCACTTGTTCACCAATGTAAGCGGCGACACGTCCTTTTCCTCGGATAATACTCTTCTCATTGACGACTCTCCAGCCAAGAGCATTTGCAATAAGAATCGGAATGCTATATTCCTCCGCACTTGGAATCAACACGAACGGCAGGAGGACGTCCTCATGAGGGAGCTGCTGCCGTGGCTACGCCGTCTTGACTCGAACTGCCAACCGGGTCACATGCGCAGATACGTGGAGGAGAATAGAATCGGCCTGAACCCTTTGCAACTCGGTGACTACGACGTGAAGGACATCATTAACGGCATGAGAGACTCGTCCAAGAACATGGGGTCCCGATACAGGCTCCCTAAGATAGGCTTAGTCATAGAGGGAGGGTGCGTTATAGAGTAGTTCCTCCGGACATCGGGTTTTTTTGACGATAATAACGTTCCATTGACTGTACTAATTCCTATTGATTGGATATGCTATGTTCATTTGTAAATAATATTTTACATGTGTCACCGCGTTTTCAGTCAATTTTGCGTGACTATTTGTTATACTGTCGACGGTCTATGCGTGTTCCGCCTTCTCCATTCCAGGCTATTTTGCTCTTGTTCTTCGTCTGGTAACGTGGGCTTGTGGTATATCTTTGTACTGCAGAAAGGATGCAATCGCGTTGTTGGACCGCGGAATCGGCTTACCAGGAGTTTCTTCTCCGGATCCGAGTCCGAAGGGGGAAGTTGCGACACGGCTCCGTATTCAAGACCTTACCTGTTGCGGTCTGCCCAAACCGCTACGTCCACGGCCATAGACTACTCCAAGGGTGACGTTGAGGCGGGCGTTGTGAACAGCCCTCGGACCACGGACCCGTCAGGACTCCGGCCAAATCCCGTCTCCGTTGAAGCGGGCAATGCCGAGTTGAGGGGATTTCTTTTGGCTTGAGCGGTAGACGGACTCCCCGACGAATCACAAACTGATCCTCCCCTTCAACGACGCGCCCGCGCACCCTCGCCTCGATGATGCAATTCCGACTCTGTCTGCTGTTCCTGTTGTTGTCACCAATGGATTGAAGGCCACAGTGGCCTCGGAGAATTGAACGAGGACGCTCAAATCGAAGGCCACTTCTAGCGATACGGTGCTTCTGCTGAGGGATGGGCATCCTCGTCGCGCACAATCTGCTGGAGCCAGGCGAGCCCCTTCCGCAGAAGGTCTCGTAAAGCAACGTATCCCCATCGAGCCCTCCTGTTCTCTACTGCACCAATCCACTGCGACCCCACTTCCGCACACAAAGAACCTCGCTGCGACGATGACAAAGCCGCCCCTGTGAAAGTCTAGATCGCATTCTGCGTCTTAGGCCCTGGAAACCACTCGAAGGGCAAATCGAAAAGCCACCGAAGCTCAAAGCCTAAGCGTATTCGATGCCTGGGCGGCTAGCCCTAAGCCCAACTATAGTAATCGACGCGAGGATATCTTGAGAGGACTAGCCAAGCTCAAAGCGGAAGAAGCGGCAAAAGCCGTTTCCGCGAAATCCGACAAGTAGTGTCAACGCTAGCCGTGCATTCCAAATCATGTTCGTGATGTCTTTAGCATAAAGATGAGTTTACTATAAATAGATATCATAAATAGTCGTACATATATTCCTTTGGATCTCACTGCCTCTTGTGGAAGAGAATGCAGCCTCAATTCCACTATTTGTTTTACTTCCATATTAAATTCACTCCGGAGGATTCTACCACAATATATAGTATTCAGACACACTGTTAAATAAAAGACTTCCTCTCTTTTGACCAAGTATTCTTATACTTCTCGTGCTGTTTACGATTCACTTTTTCACATCATGTTATGTATGGATGTTACTGGAGTGCCATGTTTGACGTCCATTGTATCAAATTCTACACAATTTTCGATTGGTGTTCAATGTACGAGCTCAACATATGGTGGGGTTCAACAACTATTTCGTCACTAGAATTTTGTTTCGGTTTTTGAAAGTCTCAAAATGAGCATTTTGTCTCATTTTAACGAATAAAGCCTTATGGTAGTATGAGGGCCTTGATGTTGACTAGTAGGGCCGTTTTGGAGTTGTGCTAGGATCTAGTGTTGTTGCATGTTTGGGACATACAATCTTGTTTCTTAATTTGGGCTATGGCAACACAGTTGATAGGTATAAGGAATTGCGCTATAAACAATCTTAATCTTTTGAGTGTCCATGAGGCCAAGTAGTGTAAGTCTTCTAGTTAGATATTATATGTAGTCATGTCACCAATCTCGTGATGGGTTTGCTTCTATATTAACGGACTATATGTTTGGTTTGATGTGGTAAATGACGCAGTGAGATGTTCTAATTTCTTGATATAGTTTTTTTTGAACTAGAATAAACCAAAAAGTAAACAACATCCTCTAAAAATCATAAAGACTCCATTTCGTAGAGTTTTTGTCTGGTATTGCCATAGCAACTTGGGAGTATTCTGAAGAATAATTAAAAAAGGAATAAATTTCATGGCCAACAACTTCATCAATGGTGTAGGGTAATGGGTAATGGTCCATTTTATTCGCAACACTTAGTTTGCGGGAATCCACACATATTCTTTGGATCCCATTCTTTTATAGTATAATGACCATTGGAGACAACCATGAACAAAATCCACGGGTGCTATAAACTAAGTTTTGAATAGTTTTTCTAACTTGGCTTTTATTTGGACACATCCATCCACAAGTATTATGATGGTTTGGCTTTGCCAATTAATTCATATCTAGTTTCTAAACCAATCATGGATGGTGATCGTGTTCCAAATCCAGGGTCATCCAAAGATGACTAGGAAATGACTAACGTGAGGCATTTCAATTCTATTGAAAGTCGCAGGAGTGGATACTCGATGGTTTGTAATGGCTACGGCAGATTAAATCCCAAATGGAGTAACAAGGGTGTCATTTGCTATTCTTAGAATAAATTGGGTGGATTTTGCCTAGGGATGTCCCAAGTGTTCTCATAAGTGAGTACTCGTGATGTTCATTTTTGATCTCCCGTCGACCAAGACATTAATAAGTTCAAATTTTCCTAATTGCATATGTATGACTACAACATCAAGATCTAATATTGTTGCATTGATTTTGACTAGAGTAGGGTCTTTGGTTCATTAAAGCGTGGTAGCTTGTTGTAAGTATCTTTGTAATTCTAGGTTTTATTCTATCAATGTGAACACCATGATAGTAACATTAGTGTCGTCCAAGATCTTCTTCACATTTGGATTGTTTGGTGGTATTTCCAATTCTTCTTGCAAATTTTTCCTAACGTTGCGTAGCCTCTCCCAATGATTGATAGAAATTGGCTTTGGATGTTCCACCGCATGGATGCCGGTCTTCGCACTATTTGTTGTGTTGGATCTTGTAGTAACCATGGTGGCATTAATGGTGGCTATGTTTGTCTTTGCACTATGGACTTTGGTTATTGCCACTCCTCCTTCTCTTGGTGTTTGAGTTGGTCTTGAATTGTTAGAGTGAGTTTTTGGATCCCGTGGTACTCATGGTTGGTTGGGTTGCGCCTATCTTTGGCGCAATATAGGGCATTGAATCCTTCTATCATGTGGTCATCCGCATTTCCAACACGCATCATTCCAGCTTAGTTGGAACGTATCCACATCGATTTCCTCTATCTTCATTGCGGCCCAAGTCGATGTGGACGGCAGGTTTTATCGGTACAAATTCTTACGATAGAAAACCAACACTCTCTACCGCAACACTTTCCACAAGTTGAACATGGATTGGGCATTGCCCATAATATCGGTGCAAAATGGTGGCATGAGCAACAAGGGAGGTTGAGTCTTGTTTAAAACGCTTGGTTTCCTGCTGATATCATTAGCAACGGTGAGGATGTCTTTTAAAGTCTTTGTTAACGGAAAATCATTAATAACCCGTTGTTTACCGACTTGGGGTTTTTACAACTCTGGTAATTTTCCAAATTACTACAAAAGCTAGATCCATGAGAACCTTTTAGACCAATCTGACAGTTAGATCAAATTGAGTTGTACTTTGTATACAAGCAATAGAGCCAAACTCATTGGCAAGGCACATTTTTCCGAAGTACAATTGCAAGTTTCCCTGAATTACGATTTAGTCTTTGTTCCATTCTTCACCTTTCTTGAGCACTACTTCATGGTATTTGTTTATTTTTTGTTCTAACTACCTCGTTTGCAGTTTGTACTAGCTACTGAGTAGAGATCGGTAGCAGCCATAAGTATAGACGTCTGACTCTTACAGAGATATTCCTGGAAACATTCAATTTAACTTCCCCTTAGTTTTATTAGTTTGATATTGAGATATCGGACAGTTGTAGAGAGGGAGGAGTTACTAGTCTTGACCCCCATTAAGAGAAAAATGGGGTCCCAAAGGGGCCCCGTAAGGCAGCCCGTGTTAGGTGAACTGGCTGCCCAAACTTCCCTCTGCTGATGCTAGCGGCGGTCCAAAACGTTGCCCACAGAGTTATTGCACTTCCCTGACAATGTCGGAATGGAGACGCGTGGCGTGGAGGTCGGCTTGCTAGCGCTGACGTGGGCGCGGTGTTTGGCCAACGACTGGAGAAGAGCATTTACTGCTCTGCACAGCCTTGAATCCGAAACGATCGTTGCCAACGGTTTTCCAAGCCGGCCGATGGAAGTTTGTTAGCACAACGGCTTCACGGTGGAGTGCGGCCAGCGCCTACGCCGTTCCCTACCTACGAAACGCAGCCATTAAGGATCGTGCGTACAATTCGGCGTCTCCACAACTGCTGGCCTAAATTACGGTGAATTCTTGCCAGATTCATGTAACACACGGGCCCCCCACGTTGAGGGTAGAAGCACGAATTTTCATTTTCGAGCCAGAAGCGTCCACTGGCACCACCGGCTTAGGAGGTCTGGCCAGCAAGAGGACGCCGGTGGTTCTGCCTTTCGACATCGTCAGATTCATGCAAAGGTAAGTTGCCACAGCCAGTAGCCTTAGCTAGTAGCTTGATGGCAATTGGCGATTGTGAATTCGCTTCCATCGGAGTTTGCTGGCACAACGGCTTCCTCCGACTTTCGCAAATCCCACGCTCTGGGCTTTCCATATCGGTTTTAGGAATTATGGCGCTTGGTTAGATACAAGGGAGTTCCTAAAACTCCTACCTTGATGGACACGAAGCATGCTGTAAGCGGCATTTTTTCCACCGTACTAGGGTAGGAATTGTGGAAGGGGAGATTTTGCTTCCAGCAACAATGATTAGGATTTAGAGCTACTTGTTGACAGCGATTGGGTTTAGGGTAATTGGAAACCATATCAAGGTTTGTCTACATAGCATCATGACCGTTCAATAGCCTTGGGAGATTCAATTACTGCTTTGGATTTCTGGGTTCTCGATGGCAGCAAGGCTTGTACCTAGTGCTTTGTATGTTCCCCAAGTTTTGCTTGATGGATGCTATGCTTCAATTATTAGGCGAGGTTCTCTGCGATCTGAATGGCCGTGTCCATCAACGTTTCCACCACTAAGGACAACCGGGGATACATACACTGACTTGTGGACCGATGGCAGCATTTACACGGTTGATCCAGTAACGGGGAAGCCACCTCCATTCAGAACTCTTAAAGAATGCCACCAATTCATATGCCATGGAGTGCAGGGCCTGTATGGTTATACATGCAGATTGGAGCTGGGCTTCCAAGGAGGTCTGCACCAAAGTGTGTTGGAAATGCGATGCAGACTGCTGCAAGAAGAAGTGATTGAGGGTAGAGGCGAAGCTGCAGTCAGCATCGAACGGCTGGACCGTTGCAGAGACTTAGAGAATACATGCATGGAATTGCGGGCTGAATTGCAGGCTATACGCAAAGAGATGGACGACAAAGGGAAAACTTATAACATGAGGGTGCAGCATCTGGACTCTAAGGTGCACCGTTGGCAGCAGGAAGCAGAGCGCCAACAACAAAAAGCCACTTTTAAGAAAGAAACGCCTATAGGAATGCGACGTAGAGCTCGGTTGCTTAGAGGGATTCATGAGTTGAATCTTGGTACAGGTGGTGCAAAACGCAGAGTGAAGCTCATAAGGAGAGTGTTGCAACCACAACTATGCAAGAAGGATGTAGTCTTGACTAAAAGAATTCATTATTCACTGACCTTGAGGTGGTCCAACAAAGCATGGTGATCTTCTATGACTTCACGGAAATAGGTATGGTTCTCTTTTCGATCATGTTCGTGGCTCACTGTTTGTCCGTTTGGTGTCAGCAGCCACATTGATTGCGTACAACAAAGAGAAGAGCTTGTTGTAACATTGAATGTGCCCTCACTCCCACTTACAATGGCTGTGCTGAGTTGAGAGGGGCACCGGTGATCTTTGTCCTAAAACTCGACGAGGCAGAGATTGTTAATGGAAATTTTTTTGAACGTGTCAGTATCACATTGATGAACAGGGCATTGGACACTGACATTCAGAAGGACCATGAGAAGTACTTCTTGGTACAGTCCGAGCAAGAAATTTGGCCAGTTGCAACCTTCCAGGTGGAGAAGGAGTCCTACGATGTTCTGTCTTGGATATTTGCACGATCCAAGTTCCTAGCTGTGATTACAGCACAATCAAGTGGCCAAATACTGCAAGTCCCCCGAGTTGGTGAATTCCATGTGGAGTGGCACCTCGCAGCGGATATGAAGACTATTAAATGTATGTACGGGTTGCAATCTGAAGCCTGCATGCGCAATGAACTGCATATATTGCGAGCAAAAAAGGATTAAACCTACAGTGGGGACAACAAGTCAGGCAAGTGCTGCCATCAGAGGCCGTGCTAAGGCAAACTGGGCGGGAGGACTGTTTGCGAGCAGTGTGGCAGCAGAACCTTGTGACATGATGGCATCTGCCCGGTGGAGGCCCATCTTGCCAATTCTTTTGTCCAGAGTGCACATTTGTACACTGCATGCCCAGGTTTGATTAACGGAGAAGATTGTGCACATGCATATCATGTATGTTTGGAACATACAGGATCAAAAACTTAGGGCTACTGCAATCGAGCAGATAGAGAAGTCATTGTCGGCGATCGAGGCTCATGGTGGGAACATGGAGATTAGAAAAGACCTGAAGCTCAGTGCTAACTCTGGAAACGTGCAACAGAAACCATTTTTGAGTGGTGTTGTTGCCAGCAGGCTCTTCAAGCCGAGCGTTTGGTCTGGCAACGATATAGCGTGGAAAGATGCTTGTCAAGCCGAGAATAATAATACTCGCGGTGGTGCGGACCGCATTGCCAAGGCTGCTATGTGGCAAGCCTTTGAGGAGGTCCTACCAAATTTGACCGGATTCGTGTTGACAGCAGAACAACGACTACAGTTCAAACATAAGATAGAACATTCGAGAAGGGCGTATTTAAAGGCCTTTGGGGAGGAGCATGTTTCGCATTACATGGTATGTTCTTTAATCCGATTGTCAAAATCCAATTCCTTTCTTGACGGGCCACTTACTTCATCGGACCAACGGGTTTTAACTTTCTTCTTCTTGGTGACGGCATGTACTTGTCAGGCTCTCAAGGTTGTCTGTGGAACAATATGGTAGCCTTGGAGTTTGGAATTGCCAGGGTATGGAGAAATCTCACCATCAAGCGAAGGCAACAAATCAAGCACATACAACTCATGGTGATGGCAAGGCGCCCATCAATTTCCTTTTACAACAATTCCAGCATTGGTACCGAAATATACAGCATCGATACAACAAGAAATTGGAGTGCTTAAGAGTCGTTGATACCCCTGATGATGAAGCAAGAGGCGCAGCTGCATGCAAAAGACGCGAGCAGTGGCATCAATCAAATGCTGCCAACGCTTTGGAGAACTCGCAGTCAAGGCGATAGCGTGTCGGCAAAGCGTGGGTTAACGAAGACTCCGTGGGAGGTGGAGGGGATGGCTTTAGGGAGGACGAGCTGGAATGGAATTGCGACGGGGACATGGTTGGAAATGGGGCGACAACAAATAATAAAGGAATGCTGCTAACGATGTGGACATTGAGGATGCTCCCAATGATGTGGCGATTGAGGTCGCTGCCAACGATGTGGACATCGAGGATGTTGCCCACAGTGTCAACATTGAAGATGTTGAGAGCAAATGGGGAAAATACATTAAAATTTGACATTTTCGGATATCGGGATATGGTTGAAGTATATTGTTCTAATTTCAACGATGTTTGTCCATTTGTACAGTACCCTATAGAACGGTAAAGCTGGCATTTGACTTGTAAGAAGCTCTTTTGAAAGTTACACTTTTTTGATATATCCTTCAATACTACCCTTTCAAAACTATAGTACTACGCAACTTCAACGAGCACAAAGATTTTCGGGGAATTTGGTGCGTCGACCAATATTGCACAAAATAGGTCCACAAACGTCACATATTGTAAATAATTTCCTTTCCTAAAATAAAACCCTCTATTTGTTATAAATTATCCAACCGGTAACTTTTAGTTTTTTACATTATTATTGATATTTGATCTATGGATTTTAACTACTACAATAATTTGGGCAGTCCAATCAAAACATCGCAGGCCATGATGAGGGATGCCACAAAAAGTCTTACTAATCAAGTTGACGAGTCACCCTAATACCCCTAATTTCAATTTATGACATGTTGTTGTGCACTCCATCAAATATTCACCTTGATTTGCAAATCCAAGAATCCTCAACAAATATGCACCTTAATTTGCAAATCCATGAACCCTCAACATTGATAATGACACGTAGCCAATATTACGTTGCCACCAACCTTCAAATGATTGTGTTTAGAGGCTTCATGACGAGAGCCACCATGCATAAGTGAGAAAGTGATGTTTAGGATGAAGGGCTTTACTTCCCTTCGTTCATAATGAAGGGCTTCATTGAAGGAGCCGCCACCCCATTTTCCTCTCCCAAAAGCCACTTAAAGGCTCATACTGTATGTATAGTCCTCCCATTTCGAATTTTCATTTTCATTTATCATACGCTCACTGTGGACTTCTCTCCAATTTCTCATACGCTCTCAGTCCATTTTTCATACTCTCCTACGCCCCCCTGGTCCCACTCTGCCCTCAGTCACTGTTAGTTGATGCCACCAAACGCTCCCGCAACGCCAACGACATAGTCTCACTGACAGGCCACCTGCTGCAATGGCAGGCTCTCACGAGCGCGTGCAAAGGGCGAGCGACTTCGCGGGCAAGCGGAGCGCGAACAAAGCAGTATCGCGGAGCGAGCCCAGATATATTTGTACAAGAGTAGTGTAGACGCGGACGCAACATTGTACTTGCGGGCGCGGCAGTGGCGAAGGAGACCACGCGCACGGTTGAAAAGTCGAGGTAAGTTTGCTTTGATTTGCCTCCACGCTTTTTTTTACTAGAATTACTTTGGGATAGAGGTGGAGGACGTTCCTAAACCCTATGCATTGAGGCCATGACTGTATTGCCACATTTCTTCAGCCATGGCAGCTGAATTTTTGGCCTCATTTATGTCCACCCTGAAGCCCTGGCTAGTCATTGGCAAGAATGGCGCAGCGCAAAAAATGCCCCACCGCTGTGACACCAGAGGTGAAGCCAGAGGAGCACGAAGATGAGGAGGTGGAAGTGGTTGCTGCCAGCAAAGACACAGAGTAAGTTTATACGCAGTGGGACCAGCCGTTTGACCTGAAGGCCTTGCCCAATTCGGTGGCGTTTGAGCTCAGGTTTATGGCACCCTTTCTTCTTGGTAGGAAGAAGGCAAATTATGATGCTGGATTCTTCCACCAGACCCTCGGCCTATGCATGGAGGGAACCACGTTTGCCCAGCTCACCAATGACAAGGTATGCCATAAAATCAAGCTTTTGGAGCGGTGGCCAGAGCGTGCATCTAGGCGGCATTACATTTCGGATTGCAGTGACGAACAAGCCATCGAGGCTTACACAAGGATGCACAACAAGGTGTATGGAGGTGATCCAGACAATGGAACATTTGATACATCATTTCTTTGTGGATGCTATTTGAGCTTTGAGAAGGGCAAAGAGGTGAACTAGGCCAAAAAAGCGGAGTCGCTGCAGAAGGCGCATGAGAAGCAGGCTTCACGCATTCCCCTCAAACTTTCACCCCCAGCTTTGAGGGAGCAGATTCAGGCCATCATTGAGATCCTTGTGGGCCACACTGAGGACAAGCCAGCTGGTGCGATCATAGCCTCTTCACCGGAACTGGGCGCTCTAGTTGACAACACCGTCAATGTTACCGGCAGCACCAGCAAAGAGGGCATTGATGAGGGTTATGGTTTAGGTAAATTTCGTTACGGGAGAACCCCGAAGATCCGTATGGTCAGCGAGGACGCGTGATATCCCAGGTCTACCCCGAATTGAGCAGGCCTAGGTCTTCCCCTGATGGCAGCAGACATGAGGGCGGTGTCACTCCGGATCCCAAGGCAAAATTAGACCAAGCGAGGAGGAAGAAAGCTGAAGCTGATGCGGAACTCGAGAAGATGGAGGCTAAACGTGAACGCATTGAGGGTGATTTGCAAAACCAGCGTGCCTTTTTAGCGGAGAAGGAGGATGAAGAAAACAAGTGTCATGACGACGTTGTTGCCCACCGTGTTGCCAGCAAGAAAGCGGGGGCCGTTGGCAACGATGCAGAAAAGAGGCACTTTGCAGACTTGGCCCGTCTTGGTAATGATCAATTGTCCCTTGCAAGCAAAGCTGCCCAAGATTGCCAAGAGCGCATTGACACAAAGGAGGCTTCAATGAGGGATCTGGAGAAAGACATAGAAAAGTGCAAAGACGAGGTTGGAGTTCTCCATGAAGAGATCTTGTCCCTCGAGCTGGCAATAACTTTCATACAACCCTAGAATGTAATGTCACGCTTGCCATCGGAGTTCCAAGCCCTGCCCATCCAAGTTTCAGACCCATGCCCCTTTTGCGACCGATACTTTGTTGACACAGCTTGCGTACCCTTAACGTGCAGTTGCTTAGCACACCCACATTGCATGTTTGAGCTTGTTTTCTCGCTTGACGCGAAGTGTAGACGATGCGAGCACGCTGTGACCAGAGGGTGGCTTAGACAGTGGAGATTTACACTCAATGAGACGGCTTAGGCGGAACTGCAGTTGACTCAAGAGATTCTTAAGTCCCCCGAGCAGGTTTCACCACGTCTCCTGCGAACTTCTAGTGGCAGCAAGAGGCCCGTTGAGGCAATCCTACGGCCTTCCGAGGATGAAGGTTGGACGATGAAGAAGAACCGGGGTACGTCAAAGCATCGAGTCGCTGCACGCAGAAAGGTGAGTCTTGCAGCTTTGTTGCCAGGAGCTACAAGGGAGGTAAAGGACGTTGGCACCGCTCATATGAAGGACGAGAGCGACATTGTACAGGAAACACAAGAAGTTGCACCGGAGAATGTTGAGGGCACACGCAGAGATGGAGGTGACCCGGACAGTGAGGCACACCTCAAGGAGGCCGAAGGAGATGGTGACGACACAGAGAACTCTGCAAATTTCGACGCCCTTGTTGACGCGATTGGAATAGCAGACAAAGAGTAGATTTGAGGTGTTGTTGTAAATAGTGCAATGATGGACTAACATTAGCGGCATCCACGAGGTTCATTGTTTAATTTTCATCGGCAAAGTGCTATCGTTCTCTTTGTTGTCAACTGCGGTCGAGGACACTAGTTGTTGTCAACAATGTGTAAGTAGTTCGTTTCTGTGAGTGACAGCTGAGACGTTGTGAAATGCTAACCGCCTTTTTTTTGCGAACTCATGGTAAAGAAATGCATCGTTGCAATTGTATCGTGAACATGTGCCTGGATCTTTGTTCCAATGTTTCGTGGAAGTTGTCCATGTCCTGGGCAGGTGAAGTTTGCTGGCATCATCATTTTTGACTAGGATTTGCATTGATTAGGGGAAAATACAGCCATGAGGCCCCGGAGAGGACAAGATACATACAAGAAGAACATTTAATCCGTGTATGGTTGATAATTTCCGGTGCTTGTAAAAATTCACAAGTGCATCGGTTTAGGGAGCTCTCCCGGTCAAAGTGTATGGACCAAATGGTCAGTGTGGGGAACCGTAAACCTGAATGACTTATATCGTAGGCGAACTTATAAAGAACCTATTAGAATTACCCCAAAAAGAAACCTCTCATCCTACAGTTCTACAATCTTGATGGTTTTGGGAACCGCGACCTCAACAGCAAATAGATGTCTCTCATGGCGTTTGTTGATCAGCATCAAGGCATCAAACTTGGTACGTTAGTTTTTTTTTCTTCCAACAACTAGCAAAAGCTTAGGTCCCAAAATTCGAGAGAATGGTGCAACCAACAGTTACCTTTTTTTCGCAATTACCGGTTGCCTCCAGCACATCCATGTTGTACTCTTCCGGAACGCCATCTCCGAGTGTCATTGCAATTTTGTGGCGTAAGTGGGATATTAGCCATGCCTTGCCCACTTGAATTGTTGGCATCACGCTTTTTCTGAATAGACAACACACTTCCACTATCTCCACGTCCGGTAGGTGGTCAATCGCATCCCACGTGTTGTTTGCAGCACCCTTGAACCTTGTGTACTGGAACCTTGTGTACAGTGTCTTTGTATCCACATGATAGCGGAAGACAATGCTGGACCTCTTCACAACACACTTGATAACATCCTGGCCAATGTGAAACTTCTCGCTCTACCCCGGATTCATCAAACTACTTAGGAGAGCCTCGAATGGAGTGTGGAGAACGAAGAGCGTAGGTGTCTGCCGAATGTTGTCACATGCTACAACATACAAATCAACCATAACATGGATAGGCATAAACCATTGCTAGTGGGCGAAACTACTACCAGTCGACGCTTTCATCGCATTTGCAAAATTTGCGGTAAGCCTGGTCCTGAAGGCCATGGATGTGTGTATGTCTGACAAAGGCCATTCGAAATTGTTGAAACCAGAGAGCAAGAGGGCTTCTACCTTCGTTTACAACGTAGGACACACTAGAGGGAAATTCACACCCTTGAGGAAGAATGTACTTGTGTCCAACAAGTCCGTGACCTGACTTCGACCATTCTGGGTTGCCTCCCCAATCACTGCATGGAGCACAAGAATGGGACCAATGATAAATGCGGGGTGCACCCAATCCTCAAAATGCGACGCATACAGGTAGTTTGCCATCCATGGCCCATTGGCTGCCAACGCTGGATCCAAACGTAGATGGCAAGGCTAGTACGCATGTCGCACAAGCACTTTATCCAGGTTGATTTTTCCACGCACACGAGGTGTCCACGAGAAACCTATGATCTGCGCTTTGAAGGCGCCTCAAAAATTATCTCCGCCATGCCACCTTGCCTCTCTACCCCAAGGCCCCTCCGACGTTGGTTGCATGCAACATAACCCATGAATCACGGTCCAACCACATTAGGATCCAGTCTCGGATCGAGTTGCCCTCGACGTCTTGATTGTTATCGAGCATAAAGGTTTGCACTTGGAAATTTGGCCGTCTAGCCATGCCAGTGCAATGACAGAATAGTGGAAGACACCCTAAAACTACAAGTTCTGCCTTCGATGGCAGCAGGCACCAGGTAATGTGATGTCAACACATCCAAGAAAACCACAGGAGTACAAGTTATACCCTCGATGGCAGCAAACGTTTGAGTATGTAACAAAAGTTCTAATATTGGATAAACCCGCATACGAACAGGTCGACCCTTTGAAGGCAGCAAACTCCAAATTATGTTCTGGCAGAATATTGGAAAAAACCAGAAAACTACAAGTTCTGCAGCCCGCTGGCAGCGAACGGCAGATTATGTTGCCAGCGATCGGAGAACGCCACATTTCCATTCTAAATCCTGATATATACCAGATTCATGCAAATTTGCTACCCAAACCCCACCCTAACTCCCAATAACATAGGCACCTCGCAGCTCTGACTAATTAGAGCGACCCCAAACCAATGCTTCTATGAATCGACCCTAAACGACTACGCCATCGGCATCGCCCATGCCAACGCCATCGCCATTGCCCACGCCAACGCCATCGCCATCGCCCGTGCCACCACCATCGTCCCACGAATTGACACTTCGAGCTACACAAACCATTCCAACGGAGCGGCTGGTCAAGGTAACCGTTGGCAGCATGTCGCCCTCTCCACAACTCCGTTTCAAGGTGGAGCAACACTGACATTTTCGGAAAAGGTAGGTGGCCCAACTCATGACTCTTTTCAAAAATTGAACCCTGAACCCCTACTGACAGCACTCGCGTGGCTCGGGACTTATGCGCTGCAGCGGCGCTTCGTGTCATCCTCGACACCTTCTCTCCGCCTAAACACACGCGCTTGTTCCCAGCGATTGGCTCGACCCCGTAGAACCCGCAGCGCTGGCACCACGGTGGCACCATTGGTGTCCTCGTCAAAAGTGCACGGGCACCCCCAAAAAGTTTCTCCCACTTGAGAGTCCCCAAGGCCCCTTTGCGACCACAGTTTTCCCCTAATGTCGTATGACTATCCTTTGTTGAATCTCTGGTAGATACCCTTCCTTGAACCATTCACAAAGATATTCTTCCTTTGGTATGTGGCTGAGTTTATTGGCTACTTGTTTGAATCTATTGTAGAACTTGTCCACAGGTTTGTACTTATTTTGTATAAAGCTATCTAAAGCCAGTGTTAATAGGACTTTTAGCCGGCGAAGACAAAGGTAAAAACAAGGCAATAAGTTTGAATAGTGATAGTCAAATTTGGGTCAATCCAACGACAATATAAGTAACACTGCATAGTCAATAGTATTGACATGTTGTTCTATAAGTACACAATGAACAATTCTGTCAAAACAACATGAGCAGTTCTGTCCACGCAGGATGAGCAGTTTTATTAGGGTAGGCAGTTAG
This sequence comes from Pohlia nutans, assembly GCA_022496805.1. Classification (NCBI taxonomy): domain Eukaryota; kingdom Viridiplantae; phylum Streptophyta; class Bryopsida; order Bryales; family Mniaceae; genus Pohlia; species Pohlia nutans. The sequence goes on along the minus strand of CM040106.1, from coordinate 381,632 downwards.
AGCTGGCGGCTAAAGTTAAAACTGGTAGATAGGATTAGGGCGACCATGGTTAGGGTAGTATATGAAGCCGTTGAGCTTTGATTTTGGAGAGAGTTTTTCTTTGGAGTTCTGGATGGGGGATTTTAAGAGATTTCTTCTTTGGGGTTTTCAAAGGGGGTTTTTCAGAGTTCTTCTTTAGGAGGTTTAGTGTGGGTTTTTGGAAAGGGCAGGTTTAGAGTTTCTGTAGGGGTTTTGAAACATAATTAATGGGTTCCCCTTGAATGAATTCTTCTCTTTCTCATTGGCGACCAAGCACTAGTTCGGATCATGTGGCTCTTGCTGCTCTAGCTAGGCCAATGTTGCTCTAGTAGTGATTTAACAGGTGGCAGACAATGGCTGAGGAGGACGGCACCGTGTGGTGATTTCTACTGCAAATAGTGGCAATATCATTACAATAGTTGTTTACTTGGCTAAGGCAATTTTAATTATGGAGGTTTCGTAACATAATTTTTGCTACAGACAGTGGCAGTAGTATTGCAGTGAAATTAATAGGCCGATGTGCTCTACATGAGATGTGAACAACTTCATGTGCAAAAAGGGAGATTCTTCTACGTGGGTGAGAATCAAAGCTGAAGCAGTAGACTGAAGATCAGCAACTGTTGCCACATGAGGCACAAAGGGGTTAGTTTTTGAATTTTTGCATTGTAATTATCATTTTTTTTTAATTAAAATTTTCGAAAAAAACTGAAAATTAAAAATTGAAGATCTTAATCTGGATCTAACATTCAAATTCAAATCTAGATTTAGATTAGGGGATTACAGATCTGGATCTAGCCATACTATATTGAGCAAGATTGAGATCTCGGGTAGTAGTAGGAATTTGGGTAGAAGTGGGATTTTTGGACAGTCATTGCAGCAAGACAAAAGTAGTAGTGAGTTGGTTGCAACAGATGAAAAAGGTGGACGTGATAGTTAGCAGTTGAGCAGTTGAAGACAACTTCTACGATAAAAAAGAGATAGCATCCCAATGGACGAGCAACAACAACAGATCCAAGAAAAAGACCAAGGGCTGTGGGAGGAATTTGGCCACTATATTTGGAAAAGAGGATTGCTGGAGCTAGAAGACAAAGATCCTTGGGCAAAATACCATGCTTATAGAGGAGTTAACAATCAAAAAGAAGGCCAAGGAGATTGCTAAGAGATTTATATCTCCAATTAATTGGCTAACTCCATTGTATGAGGCTAAGACACCAGCGGTGGAAGCGAGACCACTAGCACAGGAGGCCAAACCACTAAAAGAGGAGGCGAGACCACAAGCAAAGGCGACAAGACCACCTACACAAGAGATATCAAGATCAACAAAGGAGTATCGTGGACTAGAGCAAGGAGAAGAAAGACCATGGCATGAAAATGAAGGACCAAAGGAAGAAGGAAAAGGACCAGTGACGGAATGCGATGGACCAGTGAAGGAAAGAAAAGGATTTGTAGAAGAAGGACCAATGAAGGAAGGCAAAGGGCTAGTGGAGGAAGGCGAAGGACCAGTAGAGCAAATTTGGTGGCCAACTCTAGTGTGTATAAGACCAGTACAAAAGCTACTCAAGACAGTTTGGTTTAGGGTTACCAGATGGCAACATGATAGAGCCAATGGGTAGTACATTAGGGTAGAATAGAAAAATAATAATAATAGTAATAATAACAACATTAAAAAAATGTTAGAATTTTAATTTTTTCTCAGGGAAGTGTTTAGACCAATGATAGAAAAACGAACAGTACTACAACATTTGAAAGTAGATATAAAATAAAAGGGGGGTAATGTTAACAAGATTTTTAGCCGGCCTAGACAAAGGTTAAAATAGGGCAGTGACTTTGAGCAATAATAGTTAAATTGGGTAAATCCATGGATAGTAACTGTGACTATGCAAAGTCAATAGAATTGACTTGCGTGTTCTATCAGGACTTGATGAACAATTTTGTCACAACAAGATGAACAGTTGTCTTCCCGCAGAATGAAGGATTCAATTAGGGCAGGCCGTTAGGGCTAGCGGCTAGAATTAGGGCTGGCGGCTAGGGCTAGCAGCTACGGTTAGGGAAGCCAGTGCTAGGCTAAGATATGAGGGCGTTGAGCCCTTGTTTGGAGAGAGTTCTTCTTTGGGAGGTCTAGTGTGGACTTTTGGAAAGGGCCTGTTTCGGGTCCCTGTAGGGGTTTGGGGACAAGAGTCGTAGTTTTCTCTTACTGAAAGTTTCTTCTTTTCACAGCCCATAGTATTTTTAAATAGGTTTTGAGTTTCAAAAAAATTCTAAGAAGCTTTGCTCCATATCTTCCCTACTAGTATAGGGGTGTTGGGTTTCAAAATAAATATACCAATTGATGTGATTTCTTTGCATTGTCGTGTCAATTATGTTCCGTAGGTATGCAGGTTAGTAACACTGTTGGTTCTAGCAATAACTTTAAAACCTCTAATGTGCCATTTTGGGTTCCTCAATTCATCAAATATTGGGTAAGGTATCTTAGGGAACTTGGTTTGACTGTTTGGATGTCCAACACTTTTCGAGGATGCTGTAGTAGGATTTTATCTTGGAATCTTTGTTGACCTCAGTGCTTCCATCTAACTTTCCAAGGCTTGCTCTTGGAGATCTTGGGGAAGTACGTGAAGAGCATTGTGAATTTTGCCTACTTGGAGATTTTTGTATTGCATATTCAAAATTTCTAGTTTAGCATTAGGCATCATTTTCTGCTCCTAAATCTATCATCTATTGTTTCATCTATTGTAGAAATTCCTTCGTCAATACTGGTTCATCTATATGAGGGGCGTCCACAGCCTCATGATTCCTAGCAGCTTTAGCAGCCACTTTTTTAGAAGGCATGGTGAAAATGGGTGTTTTTTGGTCTAGGCTTCCAAATTGTTTTTGAAATTCCATCCCCAAAATGGTCGCCAATATGTTAGCTAGGTTTTTTATATGGAAGTCATAGAGAACAATAAGCAAGTCCAACAAGATCTAAGTGAGAGGGTGAGAAGTGCGTAACAAAAGAGAGGATTCCTAAACATAGTAGGACTTGATTAACTAAAGAGATTGACCATGAGGGATTGTCTCAGATAGTCAACGTTGTTCCTGGGAGTTTGATAGCTAGGGAGTCCGTCAAGGTTACCAAGACAATAGTAGTTTAACAGCTTGAGAGTGAGCTAGATTAGATGACCAAGTAACATTCTAAGTACAAGAACGTATTTCAGTAGTAGTCTAAAATCTACAGAAAAAGATGCGAATACCATACTTGGATGATCTCAAGCGCCAGGAGTAGAGCATAAGATAGTTTAGATATCCAAGGTGAGTAGAAAAAATAAAGTTTTACCATCTGGAGAGAGAAGTAGATCACATACTAGTGTTCATGGCTAAGTTTATATTTGGACTTTGAGACAATTCATAGGCAACGTGGTTTTAAGAGAGGAGAACATTCTTAAGTAGATCAAAAGGATAATCCATAAAAAAGGTAGTATATGATATGAGAAACAAGCAGTAGCAGAAAATAGTGATAGAAAGCAATAAGGAATCAGACATTCATTCATTACTGGATCCTATTGGAAGTACAACATACATACACACCTTGTGTACATTAGAGGGCAACCCAATGTCCAAGATAACCATCACTATGGCCTAAAGTTGAGGCAAACAAGTATCCTATGTCTAACTTCTTGCACCCTTTATACAACTCTATCCTAACTATGCGCGAGCAATTGCCAGTGCCACCGTCTGACGTCCATGCCGTCCTTGGTCACCACAACTCTTGATGTTACTTTATTTTGTTGTTGAGTGAGGTAACACCCCCTAAACCCATCATAACATAATTCCATATATATGACCCTAAAGTGGTCTAACTCTAGGGAACATTCTTTTAGTCTTTCAAATAATACATGCAAGAAAAGGTGTTTGAAAGTATTCTATAATTAGTAATGATTTAATAAATTTCTCATTTTTTTCTTGTAATCTATTTTAGTCATCTTATTTTAATGTACTCCATTTAGATAGAGTACCTTTAAATATTTATTTGGACCCAATTATATTTGCATATTGCTATGTAATATTTGGAAGTGTCCCTTTCAAGCATCCTAAACCACAGTTGTCCTAGAATTACCGTGAACTACATAGTAATTGTCCATATCTAAAGTCCAAAATGTCGCACTAATCACCTTCTAAATATTCCATTGAACGTTCAGGATTTCCAGTGGTTGCCTCTCATTTTATATAACATACGTAGTAGCCTGAAGTCACACAATCGTCCATATACGCAATCGTCCTCACACGCAATTTCCCTTACATGCGGTTGCCCATGGTGATGTGTCATTTTATTTCCACGTCATTATCAATGCTTCGCTAGGTAGGATAATATTCTTTACCTCGCTAACAATAGTAAAACTCTGAACTATATCTTTACTATGTCATGTCTCGCATATGAACACTCGTCGAACAAAACACTCAACGTTGAAAAAGGCAACTTGACAATAAAAAAAATTGTGATTTTATATATATTATTTACATACAATCCTATAATTGTTCAAAATTTGACAAATAGACCATACATGCATCAAGGTTTTAACCAACTTCTACCTAAATGCTATATTGGAGATTGTTACATTAAAATCACTATGTATTGTAGGTGGGTGATTACAATGGTACATTCATCCATTTTGATAAATCCTCATCCATTTGAACAAAATTTCGTCCAATTTTGATGCAATTTATCACATTATTTTGAAAAAAATATATTAGTTAAACCTCTCATAAATACCGTGGTTCATAGTATATGGTGATTTTGGTGTGGTAGATTTTTTTTAAAATTAGACTTGAAAGCTCTCTGCATTATCGTAAGAGACTAAGTTTAGAGACTCTTAATTATATATATGGTGTATGCCAAAATGACACAGGTATCCAATGAATATCACTTTCTCTTTTGGTGGAAAAAACTGTCTCGTTTCCTTTACATTGCTACGATTGTAGTAGGATTGTAGTTTTAGCTTCGATACTTATTGTATATTTTAACCAGCTTCAGATTTTAAAATTTTGTAGTTATAGGATTTTATATTTTATTACTTTCTAGGGCTATGCGTTGCTACGCACAACCGTCGACGAAAAATACTTTTAACCTCTAAACGTTCTGGCGTCCAAAAAAGTGGATCACAAAGTGCTTCAAAGCCTTGTAAGTCTCTTATAGAATCTTGGATAACTTTCATCCAAATTACCTTTGTAAGAATATTAAATCCTGTACCAATTACAATAATTTTTTATGATGGGGAGTTGTGGATAATATTCGAGAGGCGTCCAAGGCAAGTATGTCAAAAATTTTGGGTAGATTTTATGATTGCAATGGTCCTCTCATGTACAATTCTTGTACATTTGAGCAATTATTATATCTATTTTTGAGGCTAGCATCTACTTGTGTTCAAAATGTTGGTACATTTAGGGATTAAATGAATACTACAAAAATTTTAAATTTTAAATAATGATTGCATTTCAAAATAATTTAAATATTATATATAAATTTTCAAAGTAAAAATTTATAAATATTCTATATATAAATTTGCCTTATCTATTTTCATATTTTATAGAATCCGAATCCCATTTGGTGCAACAGAGTCGAAGTTATGAGCAAAGTTATCCTTCCAAAATACTACAAAGCCCATGACGCAATCATTTAACACTTTAGCGCGCCAGGGTCCATATATTGAATGACAAAAAGATTGAAGTTGTTCTTAGTTCAAAAAGCGAGAACTTAAATATGATTTTCCAAATTATGTAGAATCAAATAATGGAAACCATATCATCTTAAAGGGCATGTTATTCCAATTTCATTACAATTTTTGGAAATTCTTTTGTGTTGATTTGGTATTTTAAATTGAATTTTAAGAGAAAACCTTGCAAAATTAACTAAAAAATATTAATAAAAAATATGATGCATCCAATCATACAGATGTGATCTTCACGTTGACATTCACAAATTTCTTTGTACAGCTACTCCATTTTAGACTTTCATCGAACATTTTATAGCGCATCTTTGAGAACAGTGTTGAATTGGGACGTTAAAGGGTTAAGAATCAATAGTCCTATTGGTATTGAAATTTTCAAAACGTGACATTTTATTTTATTTTATTTCCGTAAAAAATTCATTTTTTTAACAAATACAACTACATAAAATGCTCCGAATTCATGACAAAAGAAGGAAAAAGAATAATAAGATTAAGAATGGGAATCTCATCAATAATGGAGTGAGTAAATGTACATATGGAACCATTTAATATCCCATAGAACAAAAGGTGTTTAATTGTTTTTGCTTTTGTTCTGGTGCTGTTTAAAGGCCTCTACAGAAAACCAACTGCGTGAGTAGCGTGGACACCAAAACACACCCTTAATGCTATCAGGGTTTTCATCCGACGATTTTCTCTTGTTATTTTTCTGGGTAGAAACCCTCTCCGAGTACTCTTGTCGACATAATATCTCTTACTTCATCTCTTGCGCTATCACCTTGCTATTGATTATATGAGCCACATGATATGTCACAGTCACTGTATAGAGAACAATCAAATGAAGGTTCAATATCGCATAGCATTCCATTATGCACATCACTCTTATTTAGGGTTGAGCATACTGAATTCATCTTTGAAAGCCTTAAATTAGTTTATTTACTTATTTATGCTTGCAAAACCCTCAGAAAACAAGAGAGACAATATGCATTGACCTTCTTTTTGGAGGATGGATTTCAGTGGTTGAAAATCCTTGCGGCTCTTCCACTTGTCTATCATGTTCCATCCTAGAACCGACGATGTCTATACCATCTTCTGAAGCTCATTTGCGGGATACGTGCCTGACCCCTAAAAAACACGTAATAAAAAACACAACTGATCCGATTGACCATACAGTGAAAACAAAAGAATTCAAATGTTATATCAGTGAAGATTATTACATGTGTTGGTCAAAAAAAGATTAATGTATGGAAAAGAAAATTTGTGCTAAAAAAAATAGGAGGCTCCAATCTCTGACACCGTTTTGACAAGAAAATACCTGACGTGCAGGCTTGATCAGGGCTCACATATGCATCGGAATTTTCTATAGAAGGACTGGCTAAGCAATCCTTGTGTGAGAAGTACAAACGTAATGCTGCTTTTCGTAGCTCGGCACTCCGAAGCTGACATGTCCCCAACATCGCTTAAACCCTCGTCGATAAAACCCAAAGCTATTTATTGTTGCGAAAAGAAGGCAGTGCAAATCGCAAGTTCTGATACACTTGTCCGTTTTCAAACTCGGAAACTATCTGTAAAATCCCCAATCACTCAACTGAGCAGCGCCATCACAAGCTTGAATCGATTGAAAACAAAAAAGAGGCGGCTTTGTGCCGTGGTCCACAATCCAAGCTGCCATCTCTTGGCTTACAAGTGCCGTAAAATATTCCGTGAAGGGAAAGCCTATCAATCAATGTCCGCAACGATTGTTACCTGACAACCACTCATACTCGCAATCTGGCAACCGACCTCGTTCTGTAGCTTGCAAATAGGTTGCAATCGGTTGTGCGAGCTAACAGCAAAGCAAACTCCGTCTCTTATGAACCTGTGCGGGTGCCGACCAAATCAAAGAAACTCCAAGCCAACGATGACAACGCCCACGCTGACCCTCGTCCCTAAGTCCCACTGTAACGCCCCCACCTTGGTGCGAGCCGCTACCTCGAGTTCTCCTACTTAGAACTCCTTAGTTTCCTGCAAAACCCACATAAGTGTTAGCCCCGTTTCTAGATACCCTAGAATGCATTCTAGCATTGGGGTGGCGCCATGAAGGACTCGCCGTCACGCCGCCGGGTTAGTCCAGCTCCCTAGACCTATTAGTTTAAGGTCGTTCCGGACCAAGACACCCCACAACACCCCCCATCCGGTTTGGTGTTGATATTGGTGGTACCCCGAGGCGTGACGCCTCCCGGCGTCACGGCCCATGGAGTCGTTACATCCTCTCCCACTTTAGAATCAAAACTTCCATGTTGATTCTAAGTCCTCCACTATGCGCCTTGGCATAGTGGCGAAGTGGCCTAAGTGTCAAATGAGGGGGTCTCCTCCTTAGAACTCACTTTGTCTTCTTTTGTGCACTTTCCCCAAGTGACCGCGTTTTGACGACGCGTGTGTTTGGTCACTTTCTTCATACTTTTTACATTTCATCTTGCCTTAGACTCTTCCTTGGGTTTGGGAAGTATCCATCCTTTGTGTTCACAAGCCGCGTGACGGTGACTCCCTTGCGAGAGCCACTAGGACTTTGTTTAACTAGCTGCGGAATTCGCTCAAGGGTTGCAAGCCCTTGTTTCTGTTCACTATTTCGGACAAGGTTAATTACTCCTTGCGCTTTCGCTCTAGAATACGTCATGGAGGGTTTCCTCTCCTGAAGCCAACGCTCGAATCTTGGTTTTGCAAGGACCAAGTCTTAATGGGAGGAGCCCTAAGATCCGTTGAGTGGAGTCCACACTCCAAACTTCCACCTATTCATTCCCCTTCCTCAACCAAGTTTGCCAATTTGGGTCTTATTGGACTTCTTGCGCGCTCAAAGCGATTCTTCCCCTCTTTGAGGGGTGATGTCCTCACCACCTGTTGACCTTCTTCGCGACGGCCCTGCGCAATTTCATCTCGGGATTCTTCTTCTCATACTCCGCAATTAAATGCCTTGTATGATGCAAGAAGTCTTTGTTGATCCACTCGTATTCGTAAATACTGTGGCCCTTCAATATGCATTGATATTGTCAACCCTTTGTGCCTAACTTGCGTTTGTGCGTTATGGCCACAACTTGTCTCACCGAATTGTCCCACACCTCATACTTATGAGGGGGCCTAGGCTCATCTTGATCTAAGTGTAAGTTTTGGTCATCCAGTTTATACTTCTTGAGTACCGAGACATGGTACATAGAATGCCACTTAAGCCTTGGTGGGATGTCTAACACATAGACATCCGGGTGCAACACCTTTTTCACTTCATAGGGCCCTGTCCAACGCGCACCCCATTTTTGGGTGAGGTCGGCTGGACGGGTGAGGTTAGTTGTATCCAACCACACTTTATCGTGTACTTGGAACTTGACCTCACGCTTCTTCTTATTCGCAGTTTGCTTATACTTGTCTTGAGCATGTTGCAAGAATGCCTTAGCATTATTCCAAATGGACTGTCTCTTGGACATCCACTCGGGTGCTTGGGTTGAGAACAACCCCGAAGCGGTCTCCTAATCCCTATACTCATCATCCCGAGTGCTTATCAAATCCATTGGTTTGAGGGCATTGAAACCATGACTCACAAAGAAAGGTATTTCCTTATGAGTGAACGTCGATGTCGTACTATAACAATACTCAGCAATGGGTAACAAGTCTGCCCAATCTTGCTGATCCGCCGACACATAGTTCCTCATGTACATATTTAGGATCGCATTGATCCTTTCCGTTTGTCCATCTCCTTCAGGATAGAACGAGGTCGTCATGGACAAATGAATTCTTGATCGCCTCATCACGTGCTGCCAAAAGGCAGTTTCGAATTGTACATCCCTATCAGTTACAATGTCTTCGGGTAACCCATAGAGGGCTACCTTATTGTCAAAGAATATATTGGCTGTGTGATCCGCCGTTTCTTTCTTTTTAGTGGGGATGAACCTAGCCGTCTTGCTAAAGCGGTCCACCACCACAAGTACCGCATCCCACTCACCTCCTTTAGGAAATCCGGACATGAAGTCCATTGACATACTCCTAAATGGTAGTTGCGGAATTGGTAAGGGTCTTAATAGACCCGGCTTCTTTTTAGTACTGTATTTGTTTGCTTGGCAGTTAACACAAGTACTCATATACTTCTCTACGTCATCCTCCATGTTGGGCCAATAATACTTCTTGCCCAACTCCTTAAGAGTGATGCGGACACCTTTGTGTCCCGCCGTGGGGGAAACATGAAAATCATGAAGTAAGTTCTTCGTCAACTCCCCCTCCGGAATGTAGAGTCTTGTTTGCTTAAAGTAGTGCAACCCATTCACTCGCTTCAAGACTCTTAGCTTTGGAAACTTATTCGCGTTTCCACCAGGTGGACTGGGTTTGTAATCAAACCACGCGTTATGTTGGATTGCATCCGCGTCCGTTTTGTACGCTTCTCTCACTTCCTTCAAGAAATGAGAGTCTTCACTCTCTTGCACTATAACCATGATTCGGTTTGAAAGGTACTCTTCCTTTCTACTTAGTACATCGGGCACAATATTGTCTTTGCCCGGCTTGTGGATCAATTCCACATCCATTGAGACAATAACATCATACCATCTCAACTCTTTAGGTGTCACATTTGCCTTAGAGTCAAAATACTTTAGTGAGATGTTATCAGTGAAGACCTTCAAACCTCCCACGTAATGCCTCTATGTCTTAAGGCAATGCACCACCGCATAGAGTTCTTTCTCATGCGTTGGGCACCTTAGTTGACTCCCCGTCAACTTCTTACTTTCAAACGCCACGGGGTGTCCATTTTGCATCAACACCTCGCCAATGGCAAACCACTCGCGCCCGTGTGTACCTCAAAGAGAATTGAGAAGTTAGGGTACAACAACACGTCTGCCGTTGAGAGCGCTAACTTCAAATCATTGAAAGCCGTGTCCCATTCCTCACTTCACTTTATTGCTTTATTTTCCTTAGTGAGCAATTCTAACAACGGCGCAGCTACTTTAGAAAAGTTCCTTATGAACTTCCTATAGTAGTTAGTAAGTCCCAAAAATGATCTCACACTTTTTTGCGAAATCGGGACTTTCCAATCCATGATAGCTTGATCTTTTTGGGATCGGGCTTGATTCCTTCACTATTGATCACATGCTCCAAAAAGTCTAACTCTTCTAACCCGAAGACACTTTTCTCCAAGTTAGATAGAGTTTGTTTTCCCTTAACTTCTCAAACACATGCCTTAATTGTTGTATGTTCTTCTTGAGTTTTAGAAAACACTAAAATGTCATCAATGTACACCACAACGAACGCATCTGTTACTTCATGAAAGATGCCATTCATCAAGGTGGTGAAAGTGGCCGGAGCGTTGCAAAGCCCAAAGGGCATCACGACGAACTCATACAAACCATACCGGGTTCGCATCGCCGTTTTGAACACGTCCTCCTCACTTATCCTAATTTGATGATAGCCGGACTTCAATTCAATCCGGCTAAAGTACTTAGACCCCGACAACCTATCTCACAAATCAACGATTCTTGGCAAGGAGTAGTTGTTCTTTATGGTTACTCTGTTAAGTGCCCTATAATCTATGGACATCCGAAACTTGCCGTCCTTTTTACTTGAAAATAAGACCGGAGCTCCGAATGACAACTTACTTGGCCTAATGTAACCCCTCTCTAAAAGTTCATCTAATTGTCTCTTAAGCTCTTGCAATTCTACTTGGTTCAACCGGTACGGCGCCTTGTTTTGAGGCGTCGCACCGGGAATGTGATCTACCTTCCTTCGTGCCGGCAACTCATCTGACAACTTGTCCGTCAAAACATCATCAAATTCATGCAATAACTTAGACAACTTTTGGCTTAAGAAGGCCTCATGCTTAGGAGTGCCCTCACTTTTATTTATTAGGAATTCAACATCCCTCATCGTGATAACAAATTGTTCTTTTAACATTTACTTCACGCTTCGAACAGCATGAATACCAAGGCTGTCCAAGACCGTCTTCTTTGTGAACTTAAGGCCTTCCGGTTTGCCCTTCTCATCCACAACTACAACATGCGGACTTGGCCTCCTTCTAATTTGTATTCCATAATAGTCCATGAAGGTGTTTCCTAAGACTGTGTTTAAACCTTCTAAGTCGCACACCGTGAAATCCTCCTCAAACACTTTGCGCGGCCTAGCCTTGTCGCCTATCTCAACCTTGAACTCCAAATCCTTCACCACGTGCGTCGCTAAGTTGCTCCCTTGCGCAAACAATACATTGACCGGCTCCGCGGTCTCCGTTTGCTCCAGTTGCAACCGCTTTGCACATGCCGGACTTACGAACAAGTTCATGGCTTCTGTGTCAAGCAACATAGAAACATTAATTCCCCTTACCTTTGCCAAAAGATAGACAAGACCCTTACTATGCTTGCCTACTCCTGCTTTAGCCTCGAAGCCTCCTTCTCGAACCATAGTTCTGAGACTCAAACTTTTGAGAATCGAGGGGCCACGTTTTGTAGGGCTTACTTTTTTAGGTGCCACTTCCTCTTGGGGAAGTGGCGCAAGGTTGGGAGTCGTTTCCACATGCATGATGCGGCTCTCAACCTTACTACTTACCTTCTCACCCTTCTTTGGCTTGAAGGACTTCTTGTCTTCACAAGGGACATAGTCATTCTTGCAATCCCTCGCAAGATGCCCCGCCTGTTGGCAGTTGTAGCAAACGTCATTCTGATGGCGCGGGTTCTTGTTCCCGTTCTTCTTGCCCTTGTCCTTAGAGCCACCATCATCTTTGCTCTTGGAAGTTGCTTCATACTACCTCTTCTTCAACTTGCTGCCACTCGATTGGTAAGAATGGCCTTTGCCATTCTCATGAGATGGTTTCCCGGCCGCCTTGCCGTTCTCCATCTCAACTCCAATGCTCTCCGTGAGATCGATCGCATCCTTCAAAGTCTCGAGAACAGTTTCCCGCTCCCAAAACTTGTTCCTTGTTGGAACTTGGAAACCCGCGTAGAAGGGTACGAACTTAGAGTACTCATCCATTGGTTTGCAAGTGAGGAGCTTGGCTTGGAACGCGCGGCCATAGCTCCTCAACGAATCCGCCCCCGTGCCTTGGCGGAGTTGTGCAAGGTCAATGCCATCAAAGAAGTGTTGATGCTTAGCCTTGTAAAAGGATTCACACACTTCTTTGGCCTTAGCCCAAGTGATGTGATCCTCAATCTTCCCGTCGGCATAGTTTGCCGCTTCTTGGAGCCACCTTGCTTATAACCTCGGGCACAACACCGAGGGAACAGCTCTTATGCGAGCGTTTTCATCCGTGATACCGCTCGCATTAGCCCATATCTCAAATTCTTGAAGAAATTTTTGAATGGGGCGATTGTGTTGTCCAACATCCCAACTTTTGGGTGTTGGCACATTCTTGGCAAATTGTTGGCGCGGCTCTTAAGCCGGCCGAGTTTGCCCAATATGGAACTCCTGCATCATCGTGGCGATGATCTTTCTCAAGTCCACTTGGGAGGTGGTGATGAGTTCACTAGCCAAGTCTTTGGCCACTCCATCATCCTTAGCCACTTCTTTGGCCACCTCCTTGCCCTTTTTGGCTTTCTTTCGCGGCGGAGAAGGAGGTGAGGGAAGAGTTGCCTCTTTTTCCTCCTCTTCTTCACTTTCCTCCTCCTCTTCTTGTTCCTTCATTTCCTCATCCTCCTCCTGGTTCACCTCTTCCCCATCGGAGTCCTCCTTTTCGGACTCCTTATCGGAAGAGCCGGAGGATGAGCCATCATCACTTGGTTGCGGCTGAAAAACCACTACCTTTGGCTTGGGCGCTTCGCGTGCCGGCGCCTCTTTTGACGCAGCCGCCCCATTTGAAGTTGATGCCCCTTTTGCCCCAGTCGCCCCCTTAGGTGCCGGCGCTGCCATGGCCTTTTGTGCCGGCGCCGCCTTGGACACGGCCATTGTCTTGGGCGCCGGTGCCTCTTTAGACACGGCCACTGCCTTTGGTGTTGGCGCCTTCTTAGGCGCCGCTTTCTTGCCCCCTTGGGTAGAGGCACTTGGTACCTGAAGAGCGAAGACCACCTTAGTAGGTTTCTCAACCTCCTTTGGTTTCTCGACGGTGCGCGCCGGGTTCCGGCGATCACTATCTTCCGAGCGCTTGTCGCCCGGGTCCTCACTTGACTCTTCCTCTTCATCACTTTGAAGCTCAACGGTTTGAGCTTGAGACTTGTTAGCCTCCGGAGTACTCTTGGCTCCGCTAACTTCTTTGCCCTTCGCGGCGGCCTTTGCCCCGCTTGGCGTGGCCACCTTGGTGCCACTAGTACCGCCTGCCTTAGCGGCGAGAGTTCTTGCCTTAGCAATTGTCACCGTTGGGTCCATCACAACGCCTCCCACCTTATAGTGGATGAGTACCACGATATCGTCCATAACTTTCATAGAGCGCCCCAACTTCTTCTTTGGGACACCTTCCCCTTTCGCTTCCTTGGAAGGGGCAACCTTCTTGCCTTTCTTTGCAACGAAGGCACTTGTGTTTTGCATTGCGGCTTCCAATGCATCCATGCCCTCGTGGTCAATGACCTCTTCTTCTTGTCATTGCGGTTCCGCCTCGGCGTTCTTGCTTGGAGGCGCCATGGTCCTCACTTAGCTCGCCTTGGACTTTCCTTTTGAGTTGAAGCACATCTTGGTCACTCCAACTCCCGCAATCCCGACCTTCTTTGCTCTGATACCACTTGTAACGCCCCCACCTTGGTGCGAGCCGCTACCTCGAGTTCTCCTACTTAGAACTCCTTAGTTTCCTGCAAAACCCACATAACTGTTAGCCCCGTTTCTAGATACCCTAGAATGCGTTCTAGCATTGGGATGGCGCCATGACGGACTCGCCGTCACGCCGCCGGGTTAATCCAGCTCCCTAGACCTATTAGTTTAAGGTCATTTTGGACCAAGACACCCCACGACACCCCCCATCCGGTTTGGTGTTGATATTGGTGGTGCCCCGAGGCGTAACGCCTCGCGGCGTCACGGCCCATCCAAGGGGCCCCATGGACTTGGGGTCGTTACACCCACTCGGGGAAGAGACTGCGCCTGCCTGCCCGGCGGGGAGGGGGCAGGTTGGGCGGCCCGCTGCCTGCCCAGACAGGAGGGAGGGGCAGGGCCGGGTGTCTGCCTCGTCAGTAGGGCGGGGTCGGCGCAGGGCGGGGCCGACTGCTGCCCCGTTAGCGGGCTTGCCCTCGTCAACGGGCGAGGTCCACGTCAGCGGGCGGGGTCCATATCTGGGTGCGGCTTGCTAACTCAGTTAATCCCGAAGGGGCCACAGCACAATGCGAGCCACAGGGCGTGCCATCCACTTGTTGGGGAAGTGGATGGGGGGTCGAGGGCAGATGGGTGTGTACTCCAGGGCGTACCATCTACTTTCTCAACAAGTGGATGGGGGTATTGAAAGAGACACACATGTTAACCGTAAATTAGGAATTATCGGTAGGTATACCGATCTGAGTTTTACCTGGGTAATTTTCCAAGTTACCCCAGTAGGTAGATCTAGGAAACAATTTTTTACCGATCTGACCTAACTGTCAGATCTGGTTGTACTGTGGTATAAAAACAATAGAGCCAACCTCATTGGCACGCCACATTTTCCCAGATAACTGAGTTTTTGGTTGAAGTACTCTCTCCTGATCTAATGCTTACCGAGTAGTTTCTGTTTGTACTAGTATGCTTTGATCAGTTTGTCTTCCTTCGGTTTTGAGAGAACCGATCTAGTTTTGAGTGTTTTGTTGCCTATTCCGTTAAACTGCTTTTCCTCGGTAGCTATCAATCCTTCCGGTACTGATTACTGAGTAGGTCCTTACTAGGAGGAGCTACCAACACATTCTAGACTGAGTACCTAAAACCATTCAAGCCTAATTTCTAGATTTTGAAAGGGAAGATGTACTTCGTTTGTACATTAGAGCATATGATCGGTTTTAGGTACACCTACAACATTGCATTTATAAAATTTGTACTAATTCAAATAATTATCAAAAGAAATTTAATGAAATATGAAAACTTCTTAATTTTTGTAGTGCTAAATGAAGAAAATATTCAAAATATTGATTCATCTATCCCAAGTATAGTACATGTTTTATTTGATCGGTTTCAGGTGTCTCGACCTTCTTGAAAGAACATCCCATCCACTTCCCCAACAAGTGGATGGGTTAGTAAACTTAACCATGTAAGGTCGAGACACCAAAACCCGCCACAGTTTTAAACCCGCACTCTACCAAGGACGAACATTTTGAAGTTTAAATGTACCCATGGTAGAGAGCACCATTTTAGAATCCATATCATTTCAACTTCAAATATTTATTACTAATTTTAGAAACATCCACATTTTTCGATTCAAAGTATGTTGGTCTTTGCTTGGATTTCTCTTCCAGTGAAAAATCATGTTTATTTCTGTATGTGTCCTCATAATGCCACAACCGTTAAACAAGTGGGTTTAGAGCCTCCTACTTTAGTACACCCCATCCATAATGTGGAAATATGGATGGGGCTTCAAGTGTTTGTGGGTCTAGAGTTTCACAACTCTTTAGTAGAAATGTTTTGTTTAGTGAGAGTGGTAAGGTGGAGTTGGAAGTCTATAGAAGTGGTTTAGGGTTTGTATTGTAGTAAAGAGTATTGATAGTTTAGGGTTTAGCCCTTCATAGAAGTTTAGGGCCTTTGTAGGATTGTACTAGGATTGAAAATTTGAACAACAATATTCTAGGGTTCATACATTTCTTTAGCTCTAAGTGTGATTGAACTCTATAGCTTTAGTTGAACTCTAATGGATTAGGTAAATCTTATCACTTCGACGGTATTTCATGGAGATACCCTCCACCTCCTCGGAGGATGCCTTCTTTCATCCTTCGGATTTTGATGATGACTTAGAATTTGTGGTAGGGGCGGATGAACTCTTTTGTGATGTTTTGGGTGGTCATAATTTAATATTGTCATATTCCGGAGTACTTGATTACTACTCAAGTGACAATGAATCGAATGGTAAAGGAGAGCAAGGAGATTTTGGAGATGAAGAAGTTATGGAGGCCATAGTGGGGCAACAATCATCACACGACTTGGACTTTGCCGAAGAAGAAGACATTGAGTTTCTTTCATTTCACAATGTAAGTGTTAAATCAATGCCCAATGATTTTATTTTTATCAAATCTAGTTTGGCACTCATAATTCAATATGTAGTATCGAGGTTGCAACCTAGTTTTCTTCAAATACGGACCGCCGATACCAATTTTCTACCTTTTCTTCAACACCATGGTACACCTGTTGATCCCAATGATCCTGTGCACATTGTAGAACGTTGGGTACGGTTGCAAAAAAATGTAAAAGTTTTAGATAGTCCACATGGGCTTCTTTTAAGCCCATGTAGTGATAAGATGGGGCGAGGCATAATTTCAAGTGACCTTTGGCATTCTATTGTGAAGCAAGCCCATTGTCATGTTAGTGGCAAACATTCGTCTTTGAAATCCACGGTACATTCTATACGAGAACAATACTCTACCGATGCAAGAGTGGGTGGGATCCCACATTCTTTCATAGAAAGATGCATTCAATCTTGTGCAACTTGTAGTGGTTTAAGACCATTTTGGGATGAAGTTGTTAAAGTTTCATTAGAAGAGTTGGGAGAAACTCTTAACAATATATGTGCGAAGCATATAGTACTTCGTAAAGTCAAAAGGTTGAGGCAAACAAGAACTTCGTTGGTCACGTATTACTATTGTCATAGAGGAGGGAAAAAAGAATTTGGGTTACGGTAAAGAAAGAAGTGGATTTTACCCGGAGGGAGAGAAAATCTTGCAAGTGTGATTGCGAGTTTCTTTTTAAAACAATTGTACCTTCTTTTGAACACAAAGTCATGTCTTGAAGTTGCTAACCAATCGATGGCCGAAATACATGTGCACTCCAAACATTCCGGTCACAACCCCGGAAGTGAGAGTGATGAGTACTTCTTACCGGTTCATCCTTTCGTGCTTTCATTTGCAACTCAGAATTTAAAAAGGATGGTGTCTCCAGCAACCATAGCTGTTGCATCAGTTCAAGAAGCAATGAAGTTTAAAAATATGGTGACATATTTTGAACAAGTCACCTTTCGATTTTTTATTCTTGTGAAGGAGGTCGAGCCATTATCAAATTCCACTAGACTAAGTGGTGTGTTCTTCTAACCTTTTCTACTTTCATTATTCAACATCATTGTTTTGTGTATCATTGAGATTTTTGTATGTATTATACCTAACTAAGGTGTTTTGTATGATCTTTATAGATGCCGCATGAAAAGATGATTGGGATGCCACTCAACTTGAAATTCTTGGGCTACATGCCAAAGGAAAGGTGATTTTTTACCAAAAATATGCCAAGAAGCACGAAGACGTACGAAAAAGACCTTTCATTGTCGTCATCCAAGATGAATTCATGAGAGACATTGCTAGGCGATTTTCTACGGGGAACTCGTCGGCGTTGGATTCTACCTTCAAAACCAACAATTACGACCTACCATTATATGATGCGGTTGTTCCGAATGACGACGGGTGGGGCATGCCAATTTTCTATATGCTTTGCTCCAAAGACAAGAGAAAAAGGCCATCAAGGTATTGCTATTGAAATTGCTTTGGAGATTGTTTTCAAAAACATGGGGAATGTAAGACCTAGTGCAATTCTTATAGACAAAGATAAGACATCTTTGAATGCCATAACAACAATTGTGAGAAATGATCGTTTTTGTTGGAAGGATGAACGAATAAGGGTGAACAAATTGCATGTAAGGTTTTATTTTGCCACTTTCATGCTATGAAAGTATGGAGTCAGAATCTTCTCCCTCGCGTTCCATTTGATAGATGAGATGAATTGTGGCAATTGCTTATGACACTATTACATTATCTGGTGGAAGCTCATTTCGATGTCAATGTTCAAAACCTCTTTCGAGTGTTTGAAGACGTTCCGGGAGTAATTCAGTATATACATTCGGGGTGGACTAGCCCTTTGTTACCTTGGAGATCGTTGTGGCCTAATTTTGGCCGAATGTTCTCGTACGGAGGCATGGACACGACCAATCATGTCGAGAGACATTGGGAGTGGATAAAGTACTCATTACTAATGGCTAAAGTAAATCGCTCCCTTTGGGATTTAATGGTGGCGATAATGGGGAGCGCCAAGGATGGAATTCAGGTTGGAGGACTCACACTCTTAGATTATTTCAAATTACGACAAGACACAAGTAAGTACCCTCTTACACACTTTGAATCATTTACTTTCATTCTATAAAGTAATCATTGTTACCCACTTTGAATCATTGTTATGTTTACCAAATCTAATTATGTTTTATTTCATAAAATACAAATTATTTTGAAAAATGTACTTCTTTTTTACTAAGGGTTAAATTTTGTTTTGAAATTGTTTGTGTAAGTGATTCCGGAAGGTTTTCAAGGAGGACAAATGACAAGGCCCATCAACAGCGTCTCAAGGGTGGAGAGAGGATTTGTAAATTGTATGTTACAAATCCCAACGGAGTTCTTCAAATCGTCAACAAAGATTTCCTCCTCTTCCGCATTCAAAATGAGACTAAACCGGACATGACATATAACGTGTCCTTAGGTTGTCATTATTGTGATTGTGCAGTACCTATAACAACTTGTAAACACAGTATTGGATTACAACATATACTGAAGAAGTATTTTTTGGCCGATTTCAAATTATTCGAACCGGTTGATTTCCAAGTGCCACGTGAAGAACCGATAGTATTCATCATGGAAGACTGGCTGATACTTGAAGAAAGCGCCTGAGAACCAATCGAAATTCACAATTCCTTTGAAGAAGAACGGAGAATTGAACTTCTTCAATTACAAGCAAGAATTTCAAAGGTATGGCAAACATTGGAGTCTAGTTTTATATATATTAGTGCGGAGGAATGGAAACACAAAATCGATTTATGTAATCGCTTCATTGAGCCGATGGAAGAGCGGTTTACATTTGATAGGCCCGCCATGATAGATCTTCCTACGAAAGGTTCTATTTCTACCATTCAAGCTAACGTGAAGCGCACAAGAATGGGTTTTGGATCAAGTGCAAGGTCAAGTGAAAAGACTTATGAAGATACCAACGATGCAAGCAAGGGTGAAAGCATTGCGGAACGACCTCCTCACAAACGACAACGTCATACATTAGTGTCTACATCTAAAACCAAGAGGGCTTTTTTTCCAAAGGTACCCAAAATTGTTTGTCAGGTATACATGACAAAAACAATGGTAGAAAAGGATGACGTTTGTGTCAATTGCCGCAATTGTAATAGTGACATTATGGTGAAGCAAACATAATGTGGATTTTTCTATCAACTTTCATATTTTTAAATTTTACGTATTGTATATGTAGTTTTGATTTATTAAGCGTTCATATTATATTGGGGTTTTCATTGTCTACTCTTGATTATATGTATGAAAACTAGCATGTTACTTTCTCTCCTTACTAAATGCAATTATATTTTTTTCTACTTGAAAAACTCAAATTCTTAAAAATCGCTTATGATCATGTATTATTTTTGGAATAAGTATAAATGCCTAATGTTGTATTAATTTTTCCTTTACATAAAATGAATTAGTGCGTATAATTGCGGAGCCCTTACAATTATACAAGTTGTGATTGTGATATAGATATAGTAAAATATATTGTTAAAAAATAGAAACTAAAGCACTAGCTTAATATAGATAATTGTGAGACGCGTCACACTATGTGTGACTAATATCTAACCCATTGTATGTGTGCTAGAATTTTCGTTTTTTAATACCATGTATATAGTTGGAGCCATGGCATCTATAATACCATCTATTTTTTATAATTTTTCAATGATTATTTCCTATCAAACAAAATATTTCTAAAAAATCAAACTAATTCAAGAGGGGTTAGCCATATACGGCAATCACCTACTAGTAGATTATAATACAATGAAAGAACGGAAAAGAAGGAAAACGCATTATATTCTATCTACGAAATTCCTCCTTTTGTAAACCCTAGTGACATTTGATACGACTTTACTCATATTCTATTCTTACTTGATGCAATTGTTTGAGTACTTTTTTTTTAGACTTATCATGTTTAATTGTTAAGCCTTCTAACGTCGTCCTTGTCTTCTAAACCCTAGCAACATTTGTTATTCCTTTAGTTTCATTCTATTCTTGATACAGTTGGTCACGTAGTATCTTCAACAGTATCTTTTGAAGCCTTGGTGTTTGATTGTCAATCCTCCTTTGTGTTTTTTGTAATAACATATAATATGTTTTTGCTCGTATTCTATTATTGATGTCATTGTTCCGATGCTATCCTTTTTGTAGCATACCATACATGAATAATAGATTCTTTTAAATGTACTTCTTTTAATAAATGATAAGGCGATTATTTGAGTTATATGATTTTGTGTTCTTATGGCCTCTTTCTCTTTCTATATATATATATAGAGGATTCATTTGGCAAAAATTTCAAATTTCAAAAGCCTTTTCTATTTTGGACACTCAAATTTCAAAATTCTCGACGGTGAAAAATTTGCAAACGTAGTCCATTCTCTAAATCCAATGAACCTAAGATGTATCATTAAACATTTCATTAAAACACCAAATACAATAAAACTAAATTACTTGTTGTTTTGGGCTTGTGACCAAAAATCAAGCACAATATGATTGATTGGGCACTTGGAGGTTCAAATTAGAACTTTAATTAATTTTCAAAGTTTATTCTTATAAATGCATTTGAAAAACATACAACATTATATTTCAAATTCATATGTACATATGATTTATGACAAAGATGTCTTACATGTTCTCCTAAAAATGAAGCTCAAAAAAGTTATAGAAGCCGCAATTTATAATACAATTGGGTAAAGCCAAAAACATGTAGGCACTTAGGGATTCCTATGATTGAACAATGACACTAGAGTTTGCCAACAAAAAACTAAAGAAGAAAGAAATGAAAAGAAATAAAATAAAATAAAACCCTTGATATATACATAAAACTTACTCAAAAACTGCTAACAAAAGCATGAGCCCTCCCCCTTCAACCTTAAACCCTAAAAAGGCATGCACCCTAAACCCTAATTCTGATTGTGCTTACAAAGTCAATTCCAGAATTGCCAAGTCCTAAACCGGACCGCTATTTTGTAGATTTTCCGCTTCCCCTACCCTTTCCTCTTTCCCTCCCTCTTCCCCTCTCTCTTCCCCTACCTCCTCTACCTCGTCCCCTTCCCCTAGATGGACTGGCTTCAGAAACAACCGTGGTTGGTTTCTCTTGTGTAGGTCTGTCCCTCATAATTCGCATGGTATGCTGCAACCTCCAAAGATCTTGTTTGTTTGCATTGCAATTTTTTTTCCATTCTTCTTCTTGATCCCATAAGAGCGTGGCATAATCAAATTCATTCACAAGCAACAAGCAACAAAGGTCTTCCGCCCTACTTTGTTTCATCTCTACCCATGCATCTTCTGCATTATGGATTAAATTCACCAAATATATGTCTTAGAACATAATTATATATAACTATCAACATAACTCATATATGGTTCATTATACAAACACTAGTGAAATAGGGAACAAGAAACAAACCCAGAAACAAAAAAACAAAAAAACCCTAAAATTGATAGAAAAATACCTTGAAAATGTCATGGAGCGGCGAAATAAGTTCTTGAAATGGTTGATGGTGAAAGAGACCCCTCATACTTCTCCAAAGCATCCGTAATCGTTTCAACAAAAGGATGGTGAAAATTAGCAAGCACATGGATAAAGGTCTCTAAATCGGAAACCTTCAAGTGTTTTAAAGAGTCCAAAAATCCGGCACGTTGTGCTAGAACTAACGTGTTCTTAGTGACAAGCGCCGACAAAGAATGAGGAGGACCAATCTTACTCTTCTCCTTCTCAAATTCATTTGGAAGGCTTCGATCGATTCGCTTGAATGCCCGATCACGGGCATTTTTCTCGTTCTCCTTGGCGGCATCCTCCCTTCTCCTTTCTTTTTCATACTCACTTCTCTTCCGCTTGGGGGCCATACTGGTTGAAGTTTATGAATCTCGTACAAACCCTAAACAAACAAGCAAATTTGTTAATATGTTATTTGCTCTTCACAACAAACATACAAACTTGGAAATTCTTTACACTCCAACAAACCTACAATCTTATAATACCCTAAACCTTTAGAACAAACTTGTAAACCCTAAACCTCCTTTGTCATTCACAACAACCTAAATACAGAAACCTTAGACCTTTTATCAACACCAAACACCCACCTCATCAACCAATGCACAAAAGAAACTAATTTACTAAGAAATTAGTGTACTATACACCAACTAAAACCCTACCTAACCAATTAACACTATAAAAATTTAAAAGCTAAGTGAATACACACCTTCAAAACTTGTTGGGGAAGTGAGCTCCAAGTTGAAGATGCTCTTTCAACACCCCCATCCACATTAAGAAGAAGTGGATGGTACGCCCTTGAGAGCACACCCATCTGCTGCGACCCACCATCTACTTCTCCGTAATGTAGATGGCACGCCCTGTCGCCCCCCTTCCTTACTAAAGTCAACTAGCCTCGTCAACTCCGCCCCTGCTGACGGGGCAACCGGCCCCACCCTGTTGACCGGGCAGCCGGCCCCGCCCTGTTGACGAGGCAGGCAGCGGGCCGCCCAACCTGCCCCGCCCGCCGGGCAGGCAGGCGCCCTCCCTTCCCCGAGTGGGACTTAGGGACGAGGCACGCCGACGTTGACCCCACCGTTTTCTTTTACATTTTTCCCAGGTAAAAACCCTCTCCGATGGAATGAAATTTTACATTTTTTTATTTAAATTTTGAAACCTTTTCTACCTTTTCAATTTTTATATCTTATTATATGTTCTATTTATTTATAACATCTCCATTAGCTACTTAAAGATGAAGCCATATTTCCTGAATAATTATTAAATTAAAGAATCTTCTTGAATATGGCAAATATTTGAATGCTAGTTTATACTATGGACCAAGAATTCATTCTAAAATCTATAAGTGACCTATGAACTAGTCCTAGGATAATTTGGTTTATCCTATCGGAAAAAAAGGTGAATGATTATGAACGTTGAGGTCTCCAAAAGGCCTATAAAATGGCTTAATGGATAATCTTACATAGTTCAAGTTGATTTTCTATTGGTAAAAAAAAATGACTCTCTTGGTGCAAAACTAGGAGACTATCGTAGAAAAATGTCATTTTAGTATTTATTATTTAGTCTTATTATTTTTTTAAATAATAAAAATGATAATATACATGAACATAATAATAATAATAATAATGATAATAATCTAAATAAATAAATAAATATTAAAATATTCTCAAATAAATTTTTGGCTCAATGTTATTGATTACTATAATTTGGCATACACTAAAATATCAACTCACTCTTTTTTCGGTGCATGATCATTCCTCCCGGTTCAAGTTTAATTTACACCCACTGAAAGGCTCCAAGAGCTTTAAACACTACAATTTTTGAAACTTGATCATGGAAGTGTGACCTTGAGAATATTTCATTTTTCTTGGTCATGGCTCTTGCTCCATAGTCTAAAGTGGCCCTCAAGGCCGAATGAAAGGAATCTTTATTCAGTAAGAAAGCTTTGTAGGGTCAACCCCAGGTTTGCAAGTGTGATGTAGCAACCAATCTGACTACATAACAATATTTGAAGTGTTGCAAGATTTGATTCCTGTCAATTCAAATTTCTTCCAGCCTTTCTTTTTCTATGTTTGTTTGGTGCAAGTTCAAGTTTATACCACTTGTATGAATTATTATAATAAAAAAATTGCTGTATTTTTATATGACATTCATCAATTCACTTGGTGTCTTTGTTTTTTCTTTCAAATGGAACGAGAATAAGACAAAAGAGTAAAATTATAGAAATTGGCCAAAGAGTAAAATTATAGAAATGTACCACAAAAGGACCCATGGTAACACAATTATAAAGAAATGAACCTTGTACGGTATGTTTGAAAGAATTGAAAGTATCTTTAAATTTTTGAATGATTATAAACTTAAATTTGTAATCCACAGTACGTTCTAGGTCAATAGCATAAAATCCGATCAAAATCGTTTCAGGCTATAAAATGGATTCAAACACCCACTTGATGCAAAAAGTAATGCATGCACCCAATTTGAAATGTCATGTATCTAAGGCTTCGATACATAATGTTGTTCCATTCCATACAAAGGTCAATTTCAATATGAAAATACAACAGTCCAAGAATTTGAAGATTTTTGCAACATTATTCACCAGTGATGGACAAGAGAGATTCTACAACAAAGAATTGCACAAATGTCAATTTGAGTACCATCGCTGTGGGAAAATGCGACCAACACGTCCTAATCCTTTAGAGAGTTTGAAGGTGATCATGTTCCAGGTTACAACCAGTCTCTGACAACTTTGTTGAATTTTAAAGTAATGTTGTTATGACTTCTATAAGAATTGAAAACAAATTACTGACATAAATATTTACTGGTACCAAACTTCATATCCAGTAATGATGATGATTTATGATTGTAACACCCGTCAATCATATCTCTATGGGTTTTGTTACAAGTCAGTATTTTGGTTCTTAAAATTATCAATGTTGAAAAATATTGAGACCAAACATTCCCATGAGTCATTATTATTGTAAGCATTCTATGCAACATGACTTTTATCTCTTCCATATTCAGGGTTTTGACTGGGAATCATATTATCACAATCCATCCTGGTGGATACACTTTCAGTCAAAAGTAGAAGACTTGTTCGAACTGGGAGTCACTGATGTTTGGCTTCCTCCAGCTTCTCAATCGGTTGATAAGCAAGGTCAATCAATACAACCACTGACTTTCACAATTCAAAACCCTGATTCACTTTTAAACATCCAGTATATGAAGATTTTTGCAACTATAATAACTGCTTGACAGATTTGATATTTGTATTACAATTCACGTGTCACTGGGGCTCACATCTTGAACAATCAAATACTCATTTAATTTGTGCATTTTCCAAAAGGTTATCTGCCAGGTCAACTTTATAATTTAGACGCATCAACCTATGGGAAAGGGATAGATCTCAGAAATCTCTTGGATGTGTTACACAAGTATGGAATTTCTGGAATTGCTGATATAGTGATCAACCACCGCACAGCTGGGCAACAAGACCATATGGGTCGTTGGAACATTTTTGAAGGTGGTGTACTTGACAAGAGGCTAGCATGGGGCGCATGGGCGGTAAGCTACAACTAACTTGTCATAAAATCCTTGGGTTCTGGGTATTGGAGTAAATTAATGTGTCATGATTTCAAATTTTCAAACAAATTGTACAGTTTCATTGCAATGAGTTAATTGTTATATATGAAGAGAATAAAAATTATTTAAAATACAATTGGTTAACAGCTCATCCGATACAAATCAATTCAAATAATGAAATTCAACAATTTCTGTAAATAGTTTTATTTTAAAAATAAAAAAAGAAAAAGAAACTGGTGAAAGAAGAAATCTTAAAAAAAATAAAAAATTAGTGTTGAAAAAAAAATCCACAAATTATAAAATCTTTAGCTCATTAGTACTAAATCAACTATTGAACTCTAGCATGTGAGCAATCCAGTAACAAATTAGTGTTTAAGATCACATGTTTTAGGATACAAACTTGATTAAAGTCTTTAAAATTCACTTTACAAGTATTTAAGTTAAAATCATTAACTATTATAAAAAGAATTAAAATGAAATTATCATTCCATATTGTAAGCAGTGCATATTATACTTGATTTGTATAAACACCCACAACAATGCATAGAAGAGAAATAATCTTCCGGTTTTTATTCTTATAAGAGAACTTATTTATCAAATCTTTCATCATACTTAAATCAAAATGTTTAAAATATCAATATTATGTTGAAATTTTTGGTTCCTTTAAGTTTAAAAATATAGGATTCAATTTAAGATAATGTGAGCTATGTGTTTGTGGGAGAAAAATTGGAAGTCACCATAATTGTTTTTGTTTGGTTCCTATAAGTTTAAACCTATAATTTCTACTTGATATAGGGAGTTAAATAAATAAAAAGTATAATTTTGATTAAACAATAGGCTTTTTGTTTTTTTGTTATGTGTATATTCCAAGAAAAATTGGAGGTCACTATTTTTAGTATAGTTCTAGTACCTATTATATGGTGGTATAAAACTTTGATTTTGATTTTATGAGATGACATGATATTTCAAAATAATGTTTTAATTTTAAAATAGAATTTTTTTCTTTTGAGCGAAAAAATTAATTCTTTAAGGGAATTTGTTTTCCCTTGGCATTATTCACAAAAGTGTAGGTAGGCTTGTAATTGAAATTTGACAATTGAGTTGCAAGTTTATAAAATCAACAAAGAGCTCTATGTTAATTGTGCTTCTGAAGGCATAATTGGCCACTTCTTTGGTGCTATCTAGTGCTATTTATTCATGAAATTGCACAAATCCATATGCTTGAGATTAAAGTGACCGTGTGGCTTGTTTCTATCAACATGCTTACACACAATGTAAATTTCAATAGAGCTGCTTGGATTTGAATGTGAAACTATTAAATTTATTTTAAAAACTTTTTAAAATTCTATAGTAATGTTGTATTGAATTAAGATCCCATTCCTCTTCAAAAAGTTGTAACTCAATCATTCTCACACATATGAAGTTGGAAATTGGGTCATGATTAATCAGTTACGTTTTAAAAGTGGTTTTGTATGGTGTCCCAAAAAGAAAGCATATCTAACCTTCATAAAAAATTTTAGTCAAATATGCCATTTTAGAGAAAAACCAAATTAGCAATTAAAATATTTTATGTTTGAACTTTCTCGTCTCTCAAATTTCAATTTTTTTTAAGTTGATCTACATTATGTTAATTTCAAAATCTTTGATAGGTAGTCTCCAAAGTTTACAAAATAAATAAATAAATAATAGTAATTTTCAACAACATCAAAAACTACATAGACTTGTCAAAGAAGCAAAACAAATTTTAGAGGTTAATCAACATTGAAGTAAATTTACAATGATTTGTGGTATTTGAATATTTTATCATTGAATGATTAATCAACTTACATATTATTCAAAATTATGAATTTTAAGCCCTAACAAAAGCTCATTGCTCCATTCATTCAAAGAGCACTCTAATATTGCCAATGATAATGCATTAAAAAAGAACCGTCTTTTCAAATCAAATCATAAAATTCTTGTTAAAATGGATAAGTTGTTTTAAAATTATTTGACCACAAGTATTGTATGATAAGAGCGTTTGGAATTAAAAACTAAGCATGTTTGGCACTTTTCCAAACAACATCATCTGTCTATGATCTGTCTTTGATATGAATTTCTTGCTCTATGCATTTTGGAAAAAAAAACAAAAATTCTTTACAATGAAGATCTTGCTATGTATTGATATCTTTACTTTAAAAGTAAAAATAATAATACAGTATATATCAGTATAACCTAAAATGAGAAGACGTGCAAAAAATGCCAAATCATTTGCAACTTATTTGTAATTTCAAAAAGATTATCAAAGTTTTATCCAACCGTTCAAAAAAAAGGATTGCAACTTGCCATTCATATAGGAAAAAAAAGACTGAAACATGATTTCAAATTTTGAAGAAAATCCATGGCTAAAAGCATATAGAATATTATGCTCTCATTCTTAAAATATACTATAGTTTCCCACAAACTAAAAAATTTCATATCTCTCACCTCACTTATAAAATTGGAAAGATTCAACTAGGAATAGATCAAACCAACTTTCACATAACCAAATTTCTTAGGTTTATTTACATATTTGTTAGTCAGTTAGAACTAAGCGACTTAGCTTAGCTGAAGTAATTTTAATTTATAAATCAAAAGTTATAAGAGTATTGACAAAAAGCCATTCTTCAAGCAGCTAAAAAGTAAGTTTAACTACAAATACTTGCCCAAAATCTTAAATAAACATTTGGAGAATGTAGTCCTTCAAAAGATAGGTTTTAAAACATTTATCCTACATTTAAACATCATTTTATATTTTGACACATTACACGTTATGTTATAAATTAAAATACATAAATTAAAATACATTTAATTTTAAGTGAGCACTTAAATTATTATTATTTTATTCATTTGGATGTTAAGTAAATTAAAATTTATCAAGACAATAAAATAGTATTTATTCAATGTTTCTTGAAAAAAAAATATTCTACATCAATCATCTTTGGATATTGTTGAATTTTACCAACTTAAAAGAGTTTAGAAAATTTGAAGTTGGTTTCTCTTAAACTGGGATTTGTCTAGCTTTGCGTTTTTGCAACATAAAATAGGGCTTCCTTTTGGATACATTTGTAGCAGTGATTAAGAGAGGCCCGGAGAATAATGGCAAGAGTTCAACTATGGTTAAGTGTATTATATAAGAATTAAAATTTACAAGAAAAATAATTCAATTCTAATAATGAAAAATTGTATAATAGAATAAAATTAATTAAACACAATCTTTTTTACAAAGAAGAAAATCTTAGATATTTTCATAGTTCAAAGAGTTGGCATAGTTGTTGGCAGCATTAATGTACAAAGATATGGTACATTATTTACTTAAAATGGTGAGGACTTTGAAATTGTCTAGACAATAAATAGAATGGTCTAATCTTTGAATCATTCATTTTTGGTAAACTCAATTATGTGATTCTCTAGTTAACTTATTGAGGCATGATTTCAATGCAAAATGCTTCACCATATGCACGACCATGATGCTAGAGATTCAAAAACAAAAATTGAGGCTGGCGTGAATAAAGTGTCTGTAATGTTAATGGCTCAGTGCCGATCGGGCAAAGGGTCATTGGGACATGACTACTCTTTCCTTTTAGGAATGGACACTTTAGTACCAAGTAACAAAATAAAAGTAACCATGAGCTATGGGATTAGGGGGTGTGTTTTGAGTATAAGGTATGTTTTGTCATTTAGTATTATCGCCAAGTCATGAGTTCATTGGTTCGTTGGTGAAGGACGGTGTATCACATTTGCATGGTCTGGGTTCGATTCACATTGGGTTCATTTGACCAGTGGTGTGATATTCATGACTCGGTGCTGCTATTGAGTATCTATGGCAAGAGGTTCGTACCGTCCAACCGGCTCTATCTTATCACTTGTGACAAGTGCTTGTACTGATCTATTCAACAATTAAATAGTGTTCTTTACCACCATTTTTAAATATCTCTTGGTACTGGTTGCTTTCTATCTGTGAATGGTTGTTTTCTATCTGTCTTTTATGTAGGAGGATTGATCCGGCATATTGTATAGCAATAGTGTTTATTGCTTTGAATGTATGTTTTATAGAGGTTTTATAGAGGTTAAATTTTGTTTCGAGTTGTTTCATTGACAGAGCATGTGTAGTTCCTCTAGCTCTAGCCGTGATGACCATAAGTGGGTCTACGTTCTATCCTTCTTGAGTGATATTGTTGATTAGTGGTTGATATTTTATTATTATTCTACTAATTGTTTCTGGTGAGAATTCGTCATTAGTGTATATGAATTCAATAAAATGTACTGTTAGATTGTCTTTTGGATTAAATGGTGGAGTACTTTGGTATGGAAGGCCTTTAATGCATAGAATGTCTGATTTGAGTCTGGTATAACAGTGACATTTTTGATATACGCATGTGCATGCTAAGAGCCATAGAGGTATTGTGTTTTCTTGTGGGTTGTTGTGAAATGTGCGTGCATTCATGAGAGTGTAGCATCGTGATTTTTTTGATGATAGGATTATTTTTCTTAGTTCCCATGAAGCTTTGTTATGTCTTTTGGTTCTAAGAGCATGTATGTGGTGTTGGTTACATTTAAAGAGTACATGGAGCTACGTATCTACATCAGAGGAGTTCCAAATTGGACATGAGATTGATGGAAACTTCTCTATGCAAAAAATAGTTGTTTTTTAGCATTGCCCATATATTGTCCGGTACAAAATTTTAGTAGACTTGTTTTTTGTGAATTTGTTATTATTGGGTTAGTCCAGAAGTCGTTGGATATTTCATTATCTTTAATGAGGTTCATTGTCCATTTGTTGATGTTGGGGACCTGTTCTTCCAATATTTTAAAGTTGTTTTCCCGGTCTTGCTTAATGATATGTTTTTCTAGGTTCCTGACTAGGCCTTTGTTTGGTCTTTTTTTGGGTCGCGGTGAGTTATCTTTTTGGAAGTAGTACGGTGTAGTGTGTGCAAATTCGTATAGTTTGTTGGCAAATTGGTAGTCTCTTTTTTTTGTTCCCTCTTTTTGCAAGCTGGTTGGCTCGCTCATTTTCATTTATTTGGGTGTGCTTTAACTTTGGATATTATTGTAGGTTGTGTGCGCTTTTTTAGCATTTCTACCATATCTATTAGTATAGTTTTGTCAGCATGGTTATTATGTTGGGTTGGGTGTTTTAATTGTGTGTTTAGTACATATAAACAATTAAGGCAGTCTATAAAGATGTGTGCGGGTTTATTTGCGTATTTGATGGTGATTTAGGTAAGAGTTTCATGTATGGCCATTAGTTTGGCTCTGAAACTAGTTTGTAGTCCTGGTAGTCTTTTTGATATTTGTACTTCTACTTTAAATGGGTTGTAAACTCTATAGCCAGCCTTTCCTTTTTCCAATGTCTATCGTTAGCTTCTTTTGGTGGCAGAAAGGATCCATTGGTGCAGTAGCTGTATTGTGGTGGAAATTTTAGTGTAGTGTGTATTTCATAGTTTAGTATTGATGTTGTATTCATGTTTTGTATGTTGTTGCATGGTGGGTATAGTAGTTTGTTCCACTTCGTGCATTTATTGACTTTTGTATTAGGAAGTGTGGGTGTGACTTTTTGTATGAAGTGTTGTGTTAATTATAGGTTTTCAATCATTGTGTTTATTCTGTCCATTTGGCTAGTTGTGCCTATGGTGTGGTTTTGGTGGTAGATACAAAAGATGTGTATTGCAAGAGGTTTTGTTTTAGGTTTGTTAATGTTTGGTGGTGTTATCGGTTCGTCATATGTAATGGAGTCAGAGGTAAAGTGTGTAATAACATGTGTGTCTTGAAAGGATCCAATATACGGTGATAAGTTTTGGTACCAGTTAATGTCTGGTATGGTTAAAATGGTGATGGTATCTGGGTCATGCTTTGCTGATAGCCATACTTAGTGTATTGCTTGTTGTGTTGTTTCTTTGTTCTTCGGGTGGGTATATCCAATACCTTTGCATTTGTATTAAAAGGTAGTGCCAATTGAGCCAAAAATTTGGTCTCCCTTAAAAGGGGAGTAGAATTGTGTGAATTTTGTGGAGCAAGTTATTGGTGAAGAGAAATAGGAGTGGGTAATGTAAAATGTTCTCGTGAGGGAAACCAAAATGTCGGGTGGCATAGTGTATTGCGACATTTTTAGTGGTTCTTTTTTGTGGTTTTATGGTTATTTCTTTGGTATAGCCATACTTCTTCCATTTCAAATGTTTGTGCTGGTGGGACTAGGCCGTGAGTGTTGTAATTGTGTGTGTTAAATTGTTGCCATAGCCATTTTATTCTCGTGGTAAAAATGGTAATGATATGGTTACATTTTGTGTTTGGATGGTATTTTTGTTTCTGTTTATGTCTTTTTGAGGGTTGCATTCTTTTATGGATATATATGTAAGGGGTATTGTTATGGGTTGTAGTATGAATCTTGTGTCTCTAGTTTGTTTCTGTGTAAAACTTGTGTCTATGATGTTTTTATAGTATTTTTGTTGGAAATCTGTGTAAATTTTTGTAAGTAGATTTATGTTGTGATTTATTACTGTTGGTTAGTGAAATAGGAAGAGCTCTTGTTGAAGTATCCATTTATCGTATGTTGTGTTTTTTTGAAGTGTCCATTGGCATAGTTAGATGTTGTAACCTTTTGATATTTTGTATTTTCTTTTGTTTCTTGAGTTTTGTGATTTAGTATAGTGTATATGGAGCATCTAATAGGATTGTTCTTAATATTCAGTGGTGGATTTGGTTGTTGTGGTATTGTTGGATGTAATGGGTTTTTTGGTATTCTTGTTATTTCTTGATTGTGTGATATGTATCTTTCTTTGAGTGTGCGACGTAGTGGGTGTCTATGACATGGATTTGGGCATTCTTAGGTGCAACTTGGATGGCAAAAAAGTTGTGCTGCTATATTCAAAGCACTTTTTTCTAATTTACTTGGGTTTTGGTAGTAAATTTTGAAGTCTTCTGGTGATTTTAGGTTTGTACCATTGGGGAGGGTGATGTGTTTTATTTTATAGATGTGTGTGAGTAGATTGTGTAGGAGTTTAAGGGATAATTTTAAGTCTGGATGCGGTAGTTCACTTATAGCTTTAGATCTCCATTCTAGTTCTAGTTCCGTCATGTGGAGTTGAAAATTTTCTTCTGTACTTGTGAGGTGCAGTCCCCAGCTGTTTCCATGAGAAATAGTATTCGTGTGGTTGGTGACCTGATACGGTCATGATGTTTGATTCTTTGTATATCTTCTGCTCCACCATGTTTTGCTAGGATGTGTTGTAGTAGTCATTTATATATGATTCCAAACCTTCTTGGGTCGTTACTTTAGTGTATTTCTGAGTTGTTCACCTATGCATCATAGATAAGCATTTTTAGTGACAAGGCTTCTAATCCGAATAGGTCATGTGGAAGCTAGGTTATTATGTTTGCAGTACATTTTGGTAGTTTGCATATGTTTTTTGTATTCCAATAATTTTTTTGTCTAATTTTTTTATAGCTGGTAGGGAGTATGGGACTGTGTAAAAGCTGTAAGCAATTCTTGCTCTAATAACAGTATCTACCATATTGAGTTTTTGTTTGATTGGTTCTGGACATTTTTTTAGTTGTTTGCATTGGTTTAATACTTTTCTTGTGGTGATGTGTGTTTGTAGTTTCCATTTTAAAGATAGTACTAGTTGTGTTCCTAGATAGACATATGGTTTGTTTTGTTGTAGTATTAAAAGTGGTTCGTTCCCGTAGTTGATATTTTGGGCTTGAATTTGTGCTTTAAATGTATTTGGTTTTGTTTTTGAATGGTTAGGGCATCCGGTGATGGCACGTTTTGGAGCCCCTAGGTCCATTCCTACCCATTCACAATATTTGTCTAGCTTGGGCTCTTGATTAATATATTAATCACACCCCTATACTTGAAAAGAGACCTCCAATTCCATTCTCATTAGTAAAACTCCTATATTCGTAGATACCTCTTGTATATTCCACATAGTATTAGGATTAGCACTTAAGTTTACTCTATGTGGGTTCAATATAATTCTTTAAGAGTTATTTTACATGACTTGACATATCAGTCAACTCGAAGGAGTTAATTCTAGTACAAATAGAAGTGCTAATAGCAAGAGAAGTAGTCGTCAACAGCTCTGCAAAGTCCAACAATAGCCAGCAGCTAAATAGACCAACAACAATAGCGGTTGGACAAAAGAAACAATGAGGTAGTGGAAGGAATTGAGCAACCACGTCGGATACGGGTATTGGAACACAAGAGCGCAAGAGTTTTAAACTTTTGCAAGTCTAGCAAGTCCAACACTTTGAAGAATTGAGTTTTGATGACTTCTTTGGACATTTTTTTGTTGTATATTGCTCTAGTTTTCAAATCATTAGGATTTTGGAACTCAAATGTTTGAATAGCATTAGTAGCAAAACATTTTATGTAGCCAAATTATTATTTTTTGGTTTTTTGGATACTTTTAGAATTTCTATAAATATCCAAATCTATCTATTGTTTGGAGTGCAATATTACATAGATCCTATTTCATCCTATTTTCTATTTTCTTCTATATGTCTCTTATTTTGGATAAACTCATTAGAAAGTAAAAACTAATTATCACATGAGAAATTTGATCTAGAGAATTGATACATTTCGAGACTTCAAATTAAACTCATACTTATAGACAAAGAACTTTTAGAAGATAGTTTTTGGAAGACTAGAAAAGCCTTCTAGATCTAGTGTGACGTCATAAGAGTTAGAAAAGTGGAAGGATCTAAATAAGAGGGCATTGTCATGTACATGCTTGAAGGATTTATAACTCCTTAATGTTAGCAAAATATTATTTTTTTCTAAAGCATAAAAGTCTTTAGAGACTTTGTACAAGTACAAAAATATGGCCAATCTTTTAGTTCTAATGCAACAGTTTTGCATCATTAAAATAAAGTAGAAAGGTGCTAAGGTAGGGTAGTTGAAGATTTTGGATGTGGATGAAGGCCAAAATAGATGAGCATTGAGGAGGCGGCAGCTTCAAGGGCATCTTTTGATATTCCTTCTACTTTTCCCCCTGAGTTTGAAACGAGGGAGAACAAATTATTGAAAAACTAGATGCACGTTTTCATGTTGCGGATCCTTACTGGTTTTTAGACATAGAGGAGTTACACTTTTATAAAACATGGTAAAAATAACATCACTCAAAATTGAATGTGGTTCTTTTTGCTACGTTTTGTGCATACGTGCATAGCGGACTGTTACTTTCCTTTGCATTATTTGACTACAATTTTGGGCATTTGGGAGCATGTAATATATCATGGAAAAGCTCTTGAATATACTTTTCCAATAGTTTACTACACACGTCCCAAAGTTCCAAAAATTGTAGTCAGAATTTGCCAAAAACTTTGACTCCGCATGTTGTAGGCCTTCACAAGAACGTGGCAAAAAAACCGCAATCAATTTGAAATGTGGTTTTTTATTACCATGTTTGTTATATTGTTAAGAGAATTTGTTGATTAGATAAGCTTGCTTGAGCTCTAGGAGCGGCAAAGCATGTAACAAGGATGGTGACGTAGATCAGAAGCGGTGACCACTGAACACAGGGCGACAAAGCAGGCTCCAAAGGAAACGATGTAGATCAAGGGTGATGACTACAAATCAAAGTGGAGGGAGCCAAAGATCAAGGCAATAGTCACTACGAGCAAAAAAGGCGACGAGGTGGCCAAACGCGATTGGAAGAAGCCACAACAGCCACCACCAAGGACGACCTTGTAGTTCTTGAAGCCGTATTTCTCTTTTTCCTAGGTTTTGATTTTAAATAGAGTGCTTACCACTTTGATCGAATTGCGTGGCGTTGGTGAACGCCTCATTATTTTTGATATGGGGAGATTTCTCTCAATCATGCTGTTAGGTTGCCCAATCAAAACGTGTACAATAAATGAATTTCTTTGATCTTAGGATGTAATTAGTGTTTTCATTGATAGTGTGGTAGTAACCATATATTTCAATAGCGTTTAGAAGTTGCAGTGTTGTTTATTGTCATTCTTTGAAGTTCCCAAACACTCATGTGATTTCGTTGCGTTGTTGTGTCCCATTTGTTATTTTGTGGCTGTGTTGTTATTCTCCCATATGGCCCAATATGTCCACTGTACATTGCAGCGCAGCTGTTCCAGCCCTCTTAGACGACAGGTTTTTGTGTTTTCGGACTTCGCGAGCGTAGAGAGTGAGCAACCAGGCGGCAAGCGAGTCTTTTGGGAGCTTGGGCGGAGCGCATGTAACTAGAAGAAGGAGAGCTCCGAGCCGGTAGCGATCGGGCGGAAGGAGGAGTGGAAGCTTGGTCAAAGGATTCGAGAAGGAAGTGCGCCCGGTTATTCCGACTACTGCGGAGCATATAGAGCTGTTGCGGAAGAATTTGCGGAAGATAGGGTGCGAGGAGTTCTTCTACCTGCCCTGGGACATCCTTGATGAGAGCGTGCTAAAGGAGTTAGCCGGAGGGAAGGTGGTAGCAAAATTCCGGAATGAAGAACTCCGAGGATGGTGGAAGAACTGGAATGTGGCGCACTGGCGCGTCACTTACAGATTCCCGGATAGCCCTTTTGGCTACGACAAGTCGAAGCAGGATTTCGAGTGGGTGAAATGTAGGTTTTTGAAACCCGGTTTTTGACAAGGATGCGTTCCGAGTGGAGAGGTGCGTGCTGCGGTTCTTGGTGCCGATTTTGAGCCCGGACAAGCCCACCATTTGTACGATCAAATTAATGAAGGCCATTTACGAGGCCTACTTGCACAACCGCAAGGTCGGAAGGGGGCTCATCCTGGACAAGATGGTGGTCAGGGAGGTGCTCAAAACTAAAGGGCAATAAGGGTGTCCCCTGACCGCTTTTGTCTGTACGCCCAGCACGGACTCCTCACGGATAAGGAGAAGGTGTTATAGGAGAGTCGCCAAAGGCTCGTGAACCGGGAGTCGGCTACAAACTCGGGAGAGGATCAGGAAGACGAAGAGGACCCGGTCAAGTAGGGCAACCTAGATGAGCAAAGCGACCCGGACGAGCAGGGAGAGCAGGACGAGCCGGAGGAATAGCAGATAGCTCATCCGGATGAAGAAGAAGACCAGCAGGAGCCTGTGCAGCCCCAAGGCAAGGAGGAACAACCGGGCCAGGGTGAACCGGATGAGGGGACCTCATCCAAAGTGCGCACCTAGGACAGAAGAGGAAGCCCCTAATTCCGGACGACATGAAGGACGACGAAGACACAATCGTTATAAACTCCATCTGGCCGACGAACTGGAGAAATACAACACCGGTTGATGGCCACGGATCGCGGGATGCAAGGAGAACCTGGATTCCGAGATCAAGCGGCCGCCAAAAGAACATCAAGGTGAAGTCCAAGAGGAAGAGAGGCTCGAGACCAGCGGGGTAGAAACGAGAAGAGCGGGAGGAGATCCGGGCTGGCGAGTGGACCCCCCGGAGTAGGGAGTGGGCGGAGGATACCCCACTTCTGGTTGAACCAGAGGAAAGTTTCTTCTGGCCGGTCACGGAGGCAATGGCGAAGGTAGAGAGAAAGTACCACCCTATTTACGCTTCGATGAGAAGAGTTAGGAATCTCCTCTAGAAAAAGCAGGTGGAGAATTATCCGGACCTCATCCAAAGATGCGGAAGGAGACCGAGAATCTCCGGAAGGAAGCCTCCGAGATGGCCCTGATTCTGTTGGACTAGAAGAAGGAGATCGAGGATCATTGAGAGACGATCCGGGCTATAGAGTAGCAAGACCGGACCGCCGTCAAACTTCTCGAGAAGTTGTTCCAACTGGAAGGGGAGGTCCAAACAAAGGCTCGGTTATACGACGAGAAGGTGACCGAACCGGGATTGGATGGGGCTGTGCGGGTAACCAATATAGTAAAGGGGTACGCCGCGAAGGTCGAGGAGGCTCTGGTTGAGCTTCGGAAGATGGTGGCCGAGAGTCTCCTGGAGTACCCACCCGGGCCCAGACCGGAAAGAAGGGAGACCAGTCGGAGAGAGGAGAATGCGTCCCTGTCGAGCAGCAAGTAGTTGGCCCCGTTCCGGTTGTCCCAGGATGCACCCGGAGTTAGGGATATGTACCAGATGATGGGCATAGGTAATTCCACTCCGGAGCAGACTTCAAGACCGGCTGCGAGTCCGTTGCTAAGCACGCCGCGGAAGGAACCTGGCCTCGATTCTAGGAGAAGAGCAATTGGAGGCAAGCCTGGCCAATTTGGTGGATCATGCCGAGGAGATGGCGGGAATTGGGACCCAACCGAACGAGGAGTTAAGGCCCAGAGGAGACCAAGAGGTGGAGGGCCAACCGAGTACGGGTGGCCAGGAAGGCGAGGCGGACGAGTGCGAGGCTGAAAAAGGCGAATTGGAAGAGGACGGGGCGGAGCAAGAGGAAGAATAGGAAGAAGACAAAGAAGACAGAGTCCGGGAGACCCAGAGAAAGCAATTTGAGGAAGACTCTGAGGATTTCGGTTGTGGCCACGAAGCGAGCTCCAAAGAAGGCCACGCCAGCAGTCCGAAAGGGCAGGAGATTTAGGGGATCCGGAGTGCAGTAAAAACAGGATCAGACTAGGTAGTAGGCCCCCTAGGTTAGATAGTCTAGCCTTTTGTACATAGAACTTTTGGGGTAGTGAAAAATAAGGCGCTATGGCGAAGTAGGATAAGGGTTGGAACTTTTGGGTGAGCTCCCTTGATTTCAGGATCCCGGGTTTTTTGGATCTTAGGAGTTTCCGGATCCAGTTGTTTGGAGCTCAATTCTTATCAAGAGATGTTCGCCATTCCTTGGGTCTTTGGTATTACTGTTTCCTTGTAAGTAAACGAGTGTAGACGCATCATCCGGAAACCGTGTGTATGTTGTATGGTTTTTTGCGGATTGGTACAGTGGTCAAGAGTCCTTTGGTAACCAGATGGGCAAGTCGGGTTCTCGAGTGATTCGGTTTGGAGTTTTAGATACGGGTTTTGGTGATTTAATGGTTGTTTGAAAGAGTGGTTTAATGTCCTATTGAATTAGATAATCCAGGTTAAAGGCTGAGCAGTTAGGAGGGTGTACACCGGGCTGCACAAAACTCCTGGACGGGTGGTCCGGTTTCTAGACAACGTTGTTCACTTAGAGGTCCCTTTTGTTCCTAGATTCTCTAAATTTACCCTAGATGCTTCTATTTTCCCTCAATTCCTTTGTTCTATCCTCAAGTCTCCAAAATTACCCTAGATCAAGCCCTATAATGAAGGTGGGTTTTTTACCATTTATTTGTTAGCCCAAGCATCTATATTAGCAATATGTAGTTGAAGAATCTATCTTGGAGGAATTTAGTTCACTCCATTCTTCTTTCAAGCATTGACCGCTTGTGCGGTAAAAGTTCTCATGAGACATGTGTGAATTGTGGCAATGTATATGTATAATGCACTCACATAATATTTTGACCTTTATTCTGGTGAATGTTATATTTTATCCTAATTTCAATCACACTCAAGATGGAAAATTAAACCAAGGTTATTGCTTATTTGCTAGAGTCTCGCCTAGAAAGAAGCCCTAATGTGCATGATATTGATGCCATGAAGAACTCCTAATTTTGAAGGTTGATAATTCATAACTTTTTGCAGTGCAAGAAATTATTGAAAATTAGCCATCAGTTGATGTGAGTGAACATACGAGTCATATTACGTAAAATGAACGCCGCTTAGGGGCTGCACTGTACTAAACATATACAAGTATACGCAAGCGCACATAGGGGTATTTATTTGAACACTATTGTATTGCGTATACACACAATAAACACATTTAGAATTGAAAATATTAAATATACTCATAACAAACATATATTTAAAACGGAATATATCTGTACACAAAGATATTGAAACATACAACCCCTCGTATACAAAGGGCTTTTTAGAAGGGGTCATGAACGCACGTGATTCTCAAACACAATGTAAATTGCACCCCCTAGAAACGCCGTGGGTGAACTTAGGTGTCACATGAACTAAACACAATGGGGATTGGTCAAAATCATGTTCACTTTATTAGGAATTTGAATGAATCACAACTAATTAGGAATAGATACAATTTTCTTTAATTGTTTTTGATTGGTATTGTGGCTTGCATAGAAAACAAGAAATACAATGAGAGTTCACAGTGGACACCGGAAATAAAAGAAAATAGCCACATATAAATTAGTGCTTTACTATATAAAAAGCAGTGGTAGAGTCTTATGTGATAGCACTCTAAAGACCAAGATTAAACACCTAAAAAAATCACTTTTACATTTGATATTCTAAGTTTAAATGCATTAGTCAACATTACAAGAGAGAGAATGAGCTGATACATCAAATGAAATACCACACTAATCTAAAGGCTCAAAATGTGAGCACAATCCAACAATAAGTTTAAGCTTTGCATGGTCCGTTTGAATGGACCAGTCACATAGAAGATTTTCTCCTGGACTTTCAACTCCTTCAGTTCTTACAAAGTCTTTCAAATGCTTTTTGGCTGTTTTGATCCATTAAATAGTCCATTGCTTGCTAT
This sequence comes from Pohlia nutans, assembly GCA_022496805.1. Lineage (NCBI taxonomy): Eukaryota > Viridiplantae > Streptophyta > Bryopsida > Bryales > Mniaceae > Pohlia > Pohlia nutans. The sequence continues at coordinate 341,264 of CM040106.1, read as the reverse complement.
TTGCACTTAGGACCCTAGGTAGAAACAACCAACTAGCATTTTCCAAAGCTTAAATACTTTAAAATGCATGGCCGTTGTGGACTATGTCTAGTTAGATTGAATGCAACTCATACAATTTCATTGGAATCAATTTTCTAATTAAACTGAGAGCTAGGGTTACTCTTATCAAGATTGTGCTCTCTTCTAATCTAATGCCAAGTGAGGTGTTTGCTACAAAAACTTGTCTTTGCTCATGGTTTTTAGTTGTGTTCTTTGCTTGTAGTCTCTGTACTATGTTTCAAAAAAGGCGGCATATGAATCTTCAAGTTGAACATGTGATAGATGCACAAGTGGAATGGCGCCTTTCATTGAACACAACAACGGTGAACTAAACAATGAACTAACAGACGTTATGATTGATAGATGTTGACACATGAATCTTATGCCCACCCTTCCTCAGACCCAAATGGATTAAGTCACATAGGACACGTGATGTGGTCCAACGCAAACATTCCAAGTTAAGGCTACAATATATTTTTGACAACCATTGACATCTCGTGTTTAAAATCCCACCCGGCCTTCAACCAATCTATAGCTTCTATATATATCCCATTCAACATCTTGACATCCATCGTTAGGACCTCATTGAACAAAGTATTGTGAATAAGCCATAGGGTCATTCTGAATGATTGAAGACTAGCTCTAACCTTGAACTAATGATCAATCATGTGTAACTTTGATGCCACATGCTACCCCATTCAATCGAGAGTATAAGGAAATATTCATTAAAATGATACAATGTGCAGTCTCATTTAAGTTATGACCCCAAGTCTAGAAGATAATAAACATTCATTATATTGAGACAACTCATTAAATTGAGACTTAACTACCTTAGATCACTCATATTCATCTATTAAATTAAGAGTAGTCATATTATATTGTTGAAGTCCAGACATCTATATTGCATTTCTTTGGTCAATATTGGAACTGTTGACCCAATGATTAAGACTTCACAACCATCCTCAATGCTGGTACGAAGCATAACTAAGGCCATTATAATATTCTTGTCCCAGCGAACGATGACTTAATCAAATCGAATGACACTTCTATTTGAGATCCTAAATTAAGTGAGATATCAATGAAAAATATGGTCCTCCCATCCATACATGCAATGTGATAGCACTACCAAAATACAAAATTGAAAATGCATAGTGCACAGGCACCTTGGTAAATTTCAATAAATGTAACACAATGTTCTACAATAAGGACATCGTCATTGTAGTATTACATACCGGTCTACATCTAGATCCACATAGTACGTGAATCACTACAAATCCCTCCTACACATACGCCTACATACAAATCATCCACGAGGCGGGGATGCCTCGCTCACGGAATCTGATACTTAGGAGTCAATAGATGCTTTGATGATGTTGATTTGTGTTTAAGGGATTTAAATCCTTGGATCGGAAATCACTTCTCTTGTGCGCGGCTTCCACGCTGTCATGATACAATCTGTATGGGACCAATTTGGTTGGAAACACCGATCTTCTCGCCAAGAATTTCCCTCTTTTGTATCCCAACCGCCATATGTGTCCATATCAATGTGTTGCCGTGAAGTAGGTGTCCAATACTACATTTGAATTAAATTCACATGTCTAGGATCTCGACTGGGATTTGTTAAGGCCTTAGCCAGCCAAAATAGTCGGCAGTCATCATCAGCATGGCACACCACGAGGAAATATCCATCGTACATATCACGACCAACGTGAAATGAAGGGGCTGGGCGGTCACGCCTACGACCAACAAAGCGAGCATCCTCGGAAAACTCCTCACGGGTAGTCCCGTCTTCCAGAAACTGGTCCTCCATTTCATTCATTCTCCTCAATTCTCCAGACATATCTTCATTAGCCATAGTGCTCCATAGAGCGATGAATCCATCGAGGCCTTTGCAAATCTCATCAAGGCATCGCATTTGATTGGGGGCCAGTGGGCAAGGCTCTCCACTCAGCACCATTGGCCGTCCATCTGCAGTCTCCTTCCACAAGCAAATTCCTCCACCCTCCTTTGGCAACCAGTCAATGTATGTACAAAGAATTTTGTACTGGATTAAAGGCCAGCCGTTGGAATCTTTATAGAACTTGAACTGTTTGGCATTGGTATGACCTTGCTGAGCGTCATTACTCGTCCATAAGTACCCTTCAACAAACCCATTGAAGTTTGGGACTTCCTCGATAAAGTGCGGAATGACGGGCTGAGATTCAGCATCCATGAAGGACTTCATGAGCTTGGGAATCGTGGGGTAGTCATTTTCCCTCAATCTACACCTCCATCGACCAAAGAGGGCATTGATGTCATCATGAGTATGCCCCACGATGAGAAAATTGATGAATATCTTGCGGAAGACGCCTTTGTGTACAAGGAGGGAGCAAAATGCAAAAACCCATCAATTCTTGTTGTTCCCACATGCGTTGTCAAGCTGAAGAGTTAAAGTCAAAGGGAGTGGTTCCGCGATGACCAGTTCCCTTGGCAGAGGTGGGAGGGATTCCAAGCAAATTTCCAAACCTAGCAAGAAGGTCTCGGAGAGATCAAAAGACCTACTCCCAGTGAACAACTCCTGCGTTGAATACTTGGGGGCTTCTCAAGATCCCGTAGTAATTGAGCAATTGAACCCACGGTATGATTCGAATCACTCGGATAAATGTCTAGGCCATAATGTATATATCTAATGTCTCCATGGCCATGCGCAATCATTCCAGTCACTGCAATTGGCAACTTCATGAAGGTACCAACTGCCTTGCTCTTGTGAGAATAATGCGGCAAGGCCGTCTTTGAGTGGTCCATTTTGTCATGGATTACGGTAAGCATTTTGTTCGGGAATTTCTCAGACTGATCCCTATTACCATAATAGAGATCTCTGTGAGCCCTTTCTTTATTAATGTGCGCTTTGAGCTTCGTAATCCACAGAAAGGACGCACGAGATCCTAGCGTGCAAGCAAAACGGAGCTATTTAATCCTATCGCAAGTCCCTCATAAAGAAAAAATATCCCCACGAGCCTTTGGTGCAAATTCAGGAATAGACTCGCTACGAATTCTACTCAGTCCGCTCGATGACACATTCGGAAAATCAAAGCGCGCGTTGACCTCGTTGATCAAAGGCAATGTCTCATTCCACCGAAAAGAGGACGGCAGACACTTCGATACGACTTTCTCACCAGACAGAAGTGTCTTGTACTTGTCAGGCATCTGATCTGTAGTATTCTCGAGCGGGGTTTAGAGAGTGGCAGTGGCTTGCAATGTTTGCAAGCGAGGCTTCTTTGTCCCAAGGTTACCATGCGGCTCCGAGCGCACACCAAATTTTGCTCGACCCTTGTACCGATGGAATGTAGCTCTCAACAGCGAATGAATGAGACACCATGCTGTAGAGCAAACCTCAATTCCTTCCAGGGTAATCATATCTATACCGTTCACATCTCGGTGAATTTGACAGTGTACTTCCAGCAAGAGATGGTTTCGGAAATATACATTACCCATTATGTATAATTGGGTGCGAAGGGCTTTGATCTTTGCCCATGGAAACGGTTGTACGCAGTTTAAAGGACAACAAACATTATTCGACATAGCATTAATCGACTAGGTAGAAAGTAATAACTCCGTTTAGGGAAGGGCAGCGGGCTCTCTTCTCTCGCGTGAGGCCTCGTAAACCCTTTTCGAACACGCCTCCTGGAGGCATTCAACTCTGCTTGATATATGGATGTTTGCTTGTGATTGTACAAGCTCGCGCCATTCAGCAAGTCTCAGGAGATATGCCAAGATTGCATGGACCACATCCATATGGACGGAACCTCCTTCTCAACGAGCGATTCTGCAATGTGAATCGCTACGCGTTCATCGCCAAGAGGAAAATCGTCTGTGTCAATCACGAGCTTCGGGTCAACACTATGGCAGATACCCTTTGCAATATCGATCCCATCCGCGTTGGTGATCGTAAAGCATTTCGTGGTCCATGATGAACGTGGGACACCCTCACATGGTGCTACTCCCAGCGGCAGGGTTGGCACCTTTATCTCGAACTCTGGATGAGCGTGCCTCTCTATTCTGTCACAAGACAGATCATGTATCAGAGAATAAGCGGTATGGTAAGGGTGTGAATGAAGTGCAAACTATTATCCTCGGGCCGAGGATAATGCTAATGGATCTAAATTACGGAAGATTTCCCTTTAAATTGATAGGCCTAATACAGAATGGTAATGCGCGAATGTGGGTCAGAACGGAAGTCCGCGTACTGTAACACCGTTTAAAGTATCCTCAAGTTGAGGATAACTGTGCGACAAACTCGACCAGATTTCATTCCGCCCAGGGTCCGTGCATAGACCGCTGAAAACCGGAAGGCCTGCTTGTTGTCTGTAAGAAGAATCACCGTCCACGTGTGTCAAAGTGATCATTATCTTTGACAGGAAGACATGGGTTTAGCATACTAATGAAACCGTGTATGATGTGTCCGAAATTTTGGTTTAAAGTTCAGGAGGATAGGATGTCTGCATCAACTTTATCCTCGATTTGAAGATAAGTAGTCCTGTGCCGCCACCGAGTTTATCCTCGACTCAAAGATAACTGGATTTGTATATGTCATGTCCTATCGCGACCCGATGAGAATTATAGCTCTATAAATCCTGTCGTATATTCTGTAGTACTTATCTTCGACTCAAGGATAATGGGTCCTGAGACTCAAGTGTCACGCTCTGTCTTCCACAGTATTCCATAATATAGGTTTTCTCATCGAATATATACACTTTATCTTCGACTCAAAGATAATCCATTCTGCAACACTCTAACGGGGCCCAGGGACGCCTCAACTTATCCTTGAGTCGAGGATAACACAGCCAACACCCTTATAATGATGGAAGACATGAACAGTTCAATTCCATAAAATTAGGAGTTTCAAATTGTATATGCAATCACTTCAATGCATTGGATCATAATGCATTCCAATTTGCATAGCCAACGAAAGCTTGGGTTATATGCAATGACGGGCTCAATTAAAAAGAACGCATGAAATCAATGAAAAAGAAAACAAGCGCAGCAATTTGCACCCCTATAGTTTACACGACAGCACCTAAACTAATCAATCACTGAATGCAGAAAACCACTAAATTGAACTGCTTAATCAACTAAACAACCATTGAACTACAGAATTGAACGTAATGCTAAAACATCCAAAAACAAGAACCTGTCGCACCCTACAACCTCTTCAAAACCCACTGCAAAATAATGCGGTGCAAAATGGCATCTAAACTTACATTTTGCAGCCCTTTAGCCACGAGATAGTGCTCACCACAATTCTATCCTACACAAGCAACAAGAAGACGGAGAATTTCCAAGCACGAGAGACAAGAGCGATTCCAGAGGAGAATACAAAATGAGAGACACTACAAAAAGAGAGCGCGCGGGAGAGAGAAGACCAAACAAGCGCCCAAAGTTTTCGCCTTCTTGGATGCCTTTCCAAAACAACATCCTAGTCTACAGTGAAACCTCAACGGCTTTCCGCAAATTAATGCAAACCACTCCACCACTATACAACTGGCAGGTTACTATATTTAAAAAAAAGATTACAAGCCACAGACCACTGTGGTCAGAGGAGCAAGCTGGCCAACTAAATATTAACAGTCATGACGTATGAACTTTCTGAATTCTAAAACTTTTGTCCTAGCAAATTCACAATGCCGCTATGTAAAACAAACTATTACTGCCTCTGCAAACCATTAATAAAACCGCTTCAAACTCAAAATCCACCGCCAAAAACAAGGAACTGAGAGGTGCAGCCTAAGTCAAAACTAAAATTGACGATTGCTCCCTACTGATGCGGCATCTGATTCTCCAACTTCCGTCGTGACATATAAAGATATGTCCGATGATATCTCAATCACTTGCTTGATCGCACTACCATTTGAATTTGTGAGAGAACAATCACAAAAGTCAAGTTGTACGCACTCGCAATCCTTTCTTGTCACCGCCACGCCACGAAGTAAATCTGTGGAAGGACGGTTCACAATTCCTGCCACTTCAACATATGAAATGCCACAAAGAACTTCCAACCGTGCCATCTCTTTGCCATTGTGGTGGTTTTAAAAGAAATCATCTGCGCCACTGACAATTCCTTGCACCAATGGATGAGGAGGAAGATTTCTCTTTCATCGACATGCATCCGAATTGTAAACAAACCACAAGTACCCAGTCAATTCTCCTAAAGTCTTAGGACGACAAGGGAGAGAAAAATCTCTATGGGTTGGGTGCCTAGAACCCATGGTCAAGAAGGAAAAACAAGGAGGAGATGAATGAGGATAAGAAAAGAGTGAATAAGGAAGGAAAAGAAGCTCACACATTCAAATATTGAAATGTGGAAGAAGAAGAGTAAATAAAATGATTTGCACTCTCATGTGAGCCGCCATTCATCCAAAGTACCTAGAATACCCTTGAGAGCACTTAGTACTCTAGGCCATATACCTTGCCCTCTCACTTGAATGCATTTACATTGATGGATATTATTTCTCCATGATTCTATTCAATTCCAAATCTAATCTTGGATTTTGGAATGAAGATGATACACACACATCTATATAATTGTACGGAAATAGGTATACAAAAGTATTAAATTTATAAATCAATGAAAAAAGCATGATAAAGTATATCTTTCTCATGCACGTACGTACATACATTACATATAAGTATGATTTTAAAATCAAATTTATGCTAATAAATTCCTAACATTCATCATATACGACAAAATATATAGTACGTCACTAATTATCTTCTATAATTTGTATAAAAATAAAAAATTATTAATTTATGTTTGATTTTCGTAATTTTGGCCATAAGCACAAGGTTAATAAGATGCTAAATTACCTAGTTCAATGTGTTTCATTTAACCCCTAATCGCCCAACCATGCATAATTTGTATGATGAACAGATTTGAACTCCAATTTCTCATCCATCATGCACTTTTTGCACTGTGAAAATATAATTGACACTTATATGGGAATTTAGATTCGTGCATGTGTGATCCGATTAGAAATGGGATGACTTGGACTTGCATCACCTTAATGGCATTCTGAGAGCTCTGAGCGAGAGGAGAGGAGAGCTGCGGCAGTCTGTGCTCATGTAGGAGGGCTGTGAGTGCTAGTTCCCCATCGAACGTGGGTGATTCCAACTCCGAGGGTGTAACCAGATCCAGATCCAAGTTGAAGTTTCAGGCTTGTAGTGTGTACCGTGGTGTTTGCAGTAGTTTCGGCGATCGGTTGCAGGTTGGTGAGCATGTTCGGGGAGAACAACTCTCTGGAGATTGTGAGTGCGATCTGTTTGTGAAAACGAACAGTCGCGAATGCGAACAGTTGAGGAAGAGTAGATCGACCCAACCTGTGTCACTCGAATGTTGGGAGCCGGAGTCGATCGGTGAGAGACTGTGCATCGGATTGAGTCTATATCGATCAGTGGTCAATCGGTGAATGTGTACCGGTGGGTGCAGTTCTCCGTGGATTTTTGTGTAGATCGTCTGCAGGGTATGTGCAGATCGTCGTGTTCGACTTGCGCGCGTCCATGCAGTGCAGTGCCGCCCGCTGAAGAGCGCATGGATCGGTGTCTGCAGTCCGGCAGTACTACAATGTTTGAAATCGGTTGCCCAACACCGACTTGATCAACGTTCCCCATAATCGAGGTAGAACTGGTTTGTGTCCTTGCACAGGGTAATCGCCGTGAACACTGAAGGAGTGTTGTGTGCTGCAAGCGATCAAAGCCATCTGACGTGAGCAGGCTGGCGGTGTGGAAACCGCAAGCCAACCGTAGCTGATGCGGTTGATCGATCAGGGAGACTGCAGATCTCAACGTTCGAGCCTTGCATCAACAAACCCTAAAAGGCCCTTTACCGACCCAACAGCCTCTTTCTCGGCAGACCCTGCTCCCAAAACCGAAGTTAACTCTCCTTGTGTTCATCTCAACTCGTGAGAGCTGCTGTGGCCTGCACCAACACTACTCTCGCACATTACACTTAGGAGATTTTGTGGCCACAGTATAGTGCACCGGAACCGGTGATGTGAGATGTGACTACGATGGAGTAGCAAGAATTCGTATAATCCACAATTTTGTGCGAGTTGTGTGGATTAGGGCTTGTGTGTTTGGTAGGCCACACATAGAAGAGCTCGCAACAACGACACACGACTACAAATTCAGCGCAAAAGGTAAGCTTTCTAACCCTTACCATAATGTGGCATTCATTAATTCAATAGATAGAAATGTTCAGGTCTTAATTTCACTCAATTACATGAACATTATCTCAAACAATTTGGAGAATAATCTTTAAAAACACCTTTTAAGAACACTCCATTCTTATAAAACCCATAACTATAGCAATAAAAGCCCTAATCTCCTCTACAAAGCCCAGTTGCACGCGCAAAAAGGAGGAGAGGAAGGCATTATCTTAAAAACCCTCCAAATCAATTGCAACCATTGTGTTCAACAGATGGCAAGCAGAAGCAAAGCAGTACACGACGCCATCATGAGGAGTTCCACTTACACCAACATGGAGGAGGAAGAAGACACGATGGAAGTAGAGGCAATCACGGTTGGAAAACTAGATTGGACAAACAATCACATAGTTTGCCCACAAAAAATGTGTATTCACACAAAAAAGAAAGGAAAAAGAAAAACCATAGAAAAAAACCAAAAAATGTTGAACATATTAAAACAAAACTCAGTAAGGTATTTAGAAATACCAAAAACAAAAATACCAAAACAAAAACAAAAACAAATAAACACTTCAAACAAACAAACAAACTCTTCAAAAAAACTACTAAAAAACACTACCTATAAATCACAAAATACAAAACAAAACATACGAAAACTTCATAAAACCAAAAACATTTCAAAAATTAAAACAACCAATTATAACATCTCGCATACACCCTTCTACAAAAGAAAAAAGAAAAACAATACCACATATAATTATACCAACAAGCAAAGAGTATCTATACGCCAAAAAACAAAAACAAAAAAATTCAAAAAACAAAAACAAACAATAACAAAAATAAAAATAACAAAAAATATTTATAGACACACATCAACAACAAAAAATAAAAAATCTCCCATAAAGAATAAAGGTAAAAATAAAAAACAACAACAACAATGGACTCGGCTTATCGGCCTAGTCCAAAATAAACAAACAAAAAAAGAAAAAATAACACAAAAATCTCCTCTAAAAAGAAACTTTTTATACCAAATATTGCTATTAGGCGGTGACATCGAAACCAACCCCGGGCCCATGCCCGACTTACTAAAAACACACCCACCTTCACATAGAAGAAGATCAAAGGCATACTTTATACCAAGCACAATTAAATTACAGCCAGAATACAAACATTTAGCAAAACAATTTTCACCCATTCTAAATATAACACACCCAAATCACGCGGAAGCCAAAAATGATTACCCACACATATCAAAATATATTTACCAAAATCAACACCACCCATCACCTAGAATACTATACGCTCTTATCATTACAATCAGTCCATCAAAAGAAACATGTGACCAAATCCTAATACAAACTCCAAATCCTGATTGGAAAACATTACTACTAGAAAAAATTACCATACTACAAAACCTACCTGAAAGACATATCTCAACTACACACCCATACACAAAATTCACAAATAATAATCAGAATTTAATAAACCCGCCAAATACCATCCATAAAGAAATCTATACCTTTATTCATCAACACAATGGCTCAATAACCCTTCAAATATGATTGACAAATTTCCATTCCTCCCTATAAACCTATTAGAAGAAACTTTGAAAATACAAGAACCATTACATGGATATACTCACCCCCCACCACTTCCAAACATATCCACAATACAACCACAGGAAATACATACAACAAATCATAATACGAGATTTATTACATGGAATGCATCATCACTAAATACGGCCGTTCCCAATTTACATGAATTAATTACCAACACTCTCGATGAACCCGCTATCATGACAATACAAGAAACTAAATTAACCGCTACAAAATCCACCAAATATATACAAAACCTTTTTCCAAAATACAAATTATTTTTAACAACACACATGCTTTAACAAGATGCATGCAACAAAAAATGCCATACTCTCCCACAAGAGGTGGTCTCCTCACAATAATAAATAAAAAATACGCATACCCTAGCAATATCACTAAAATCCCAACTCCTAAAGAAATATCTCCATATCTACAAATAATAAAAATTGATAATAAACCACTACAAACTTGGCTAATTGCCCATATGTACATGCCGTCACATGCAGACGACATACAATTTATACCAATGATTCAACACAACATAACACAACAAATAAATGCACACCCGAATGCCACACACATATTATGCGGTGACTTTAATAGAGACATAGCACTTATTGGCAGAAAAAATGCAACCGACACAACCCCACCACAAATAGAAGACATAGAATGGAGAACATTTACAAATAATCTGCAACTAGAATACATTCAAACAAATTGCCCATTCACCAGACAAGGGGGACTAAACTATAATCAAACTAGTCTAATCGATGGATACTACATCAAAACACCGGATAACACTTTATACACATCAACTACAAATAATGACCATAACCTTAATTCTGACCACTCGCCAGTAACGCTATACATACCACCAAACACACTATTAGCAAGACCCATACCAATAACAAATAAAATAACGAGAATTCTAAACCCCATACCACAAGATAACATGGAAAAATTCAAAATAGAATATTTTGAAGAAAATGCTCTACAAATAAATGAACTTATTACAACACTATCAAACGACCAACTAACAAACGTTCAATGGCAAACATCCTGTACAAAACTGGACCAAATGATACAAAACATATCAGATAAAATACAAGAAACTTGTTGTGCACCACCGCTCCCAACATTAACAAACCGTACTTCCCAACAAGGAGGCTTCCTACCAAGAAAACTTCAAAAACCATGGAAAAAACACCTATCCACATACCATTTAATCAGAAAAACAATTTACACAACAAAAAATAATCAAAATTGGCAAACACATCCAATAATCGAAGAATAAAAAACTCACACAAATGTCACCATTCCACCACTCCCAACCCAAGAACATAATCAACAAGAATGGATCCAATCACTAGTAGAAATAGCCAAAACAGCAAAGATACCAGCCCGTAAAATCACCACAAAATACACCCAAAGTTGTATAAAAAAGGCAATATCAAAATATAGACAATTATACGACAAAAACCCGAAGAAAATAAACAAAAAAGTTTTCAAAAATCAAGAAACACCACCATTAGACTGCATTATAGACAGAAACAACAACATACTAACCAGCCCAGAAGACATAGCAAACGAAATCCACATACAGCAATCAATTAGCAATAGACCTACAGTACGAACATGTTACTACCAACCCGAACACCCAGCACAATGCACTTGCGGAGTTAGACAATATCCATGGCACGACCTTGATGGCTTTGTAATAGAAAAAAGAGGAAACCCACAAATTCCACTTTATAAACACTTTGATAAAGAAACATACGACATGTGTCTTAAACACCTATCAAACAACAAAACACCAGGCCCAGACAAAATCCCCAACTCAATACTAAAAAACATACCCGAAAGCTTCCACAAACTACTCTTTTTATTTTTTACTCATTGTTACAAACAAAAACAAATCCCAGCCTCATGGAAAATAAGCCTAACCATACTATTATACAAAAAAGGAGACCCAGCACAATTGCCAAACTACAGACCAATTGCACTTGCAAATACAATATACAAATTCTTCACTAGCACACTAACATACATATTATCAGCATATGGTCAAAAATTTCAAATCCTACACGATAGTCAAGAAGGATTCAGAGCAGAAAGAAGCACAGCAAGACAACTACAACTCCTCATTGCAGCACTAGAAGGCGCAAAATTTACAAATCAAGACATATATCTACTATACATAGACTTCAGAAATGCATTTGGCTCTTTAGACTATGCAAGACTCTTAGCTATAATGGAAGATCTTGGATTCCCGGCAGATGCAGTAATGCTACTCGGAAATATATACTCCCACTCAAACACTGTATTTATCGGAGAACACTTTGGCAAAAAAAAACCAATACCGATTCAAAGAGGCACCATACAAGGAGACACACTTAGTCCATATCTCTTCTTAATTTTTCTAGAACCACTCTTGAGGTGGTTACAAAGAGGAGAAAATGGATATACATTTGGTACATCAAAAATCAAAATCAGCTCCGTAGCATACGCAGACGATCTAGCAGCTATATCAAATAATACAAAATCATTACAAATACAACTAAACAAAATTGACAAATTCTGTGAATGGGCAGGCATGGACTTGGGAGTCATAAAATGTGCCGTCACCGGTTGCCCAAACAAATCCAAAATACCACCAAACAAATTCAAAACTCACATGACAAACCAAAAAATCAGTTACAGAGACCAAATAATACCAATACTCCATCAAAATGAACCTTATGTCTACTTGGGCATACAATTAGTTCCATCACTAAAATGGAAACTCCAAACACATATCACCACTACTAAAATAATAGACCAATGTAAACAACTATCAAAATGCCCTGCCACTATCAAACAAAGAATCAGTATGGTGGATACAGTAATCAGAGCAGGCATAGCCTACAGTTTCTTTGCAGTCCCTTATTCACTACCAACTATCAAAAAACTTGATAAGAAAATTATTGCAATCCAAAAAACAATATGCGGACTACCTAAAAGCATTGCAAACATAATAACACAACTACCCCATGATTTATTTGGACTAGAAGCCTTCTCTCTAAAAAATGCCTACCTCAGATGCATTGGTGAACAACTACGAAATGCACTTAACGACAAAGGGAGACTAAGAATAATATATAAAGGACTAATACAACACATACTTGTTAAAGCCGGCGGTGCCAAAGACATCCCACGAATTAAACGCTAAGAATGCACTGCATCTCCTACAACACGTACATTATTCCTTCTGAAAACAACAGGTGATATACACCTAAAAAGCATAGAAGAAAACTTCCAACTCCACATGACCGAACTAGAAAAAGAATGGCGAACTACAGTCATAAACGAACTCCCACACTTAGGCCCAAAACTCTCCATAAAATTATTATATAAATTATTGGCACACAAAATTTACAATATAGAACAAATCACCCTTCCCAACTGAACAAAACTAATGTCACCAGAAGATTTTAAAATATACTATCAAAACCCCACAAAACTAGACAGAAGTGCACTAAACTTAGCAACAAAACTCTTCTGTGAACCAACATGCAATGAAGATTGCACAAACACATGCCGAATACATTTCCCACCACACACACTCAAAGATAAATATAAAATATACAACCCCCACAGAATCCCCAGAACACCAATAAACCCCGTACAAATCCCTCAACCACCTCAACCACAACAACCAGCCCCACCACAAAACATAAAAAGTGACCCCATAAGATTCCCCATTAGCACAATATTAAACCACAAAACAATTACAACAAAAGATAAATATAAAATACCTAAAAAATACAACACCTATCTATGTCAATGGATAGACTCAAACCACATAACATACAATAAATGGTTACAACAACGCGACTATTTCCACTAAACCTACCAACAGTAATACATCATAATCTAAATCTACTTACAAAATATTACACAGATTATAAAAACAAACAACATCAAAATATCACAAATACACAATTTACACCCGAACAAAATAGAGACACAAGATACATCCCACCTCCAACAATAATTCCACACATTAAAACATCCACAATTGAATGTAACCCAGAAAGAGACATAGACACAAACAAGTGCACCATTCAAACACAAAATGATAAAACCCACATATATAATGACACCGGTAAATATATCACCACCGTTCCAACTACAAGAATAAAATGGTTATGGCAACAATATAACAACAAATACAACATCCACAGACTAATACTTGCTATACAACCATTTGAAACAGAAGTAGTCTGGCTATACCAAAGATATGAACACAAAAACCACAAAAAGAATACAATAAGAACACCACACCATACCATTCCATCCAACATTCTAGACACACTAATAACAACATTTAATATAACACACTCATACTTTTCTTCACCAATTACATGTTCCATGAAATCTAACTAATTCTACTCAACATTCGCTAGAGACAAGATTTTTGGCTCACTAGGCGAAGCTTTTCAATACAAATGGAAAGGTATCGGATACGCACACCCAAATGACGCTGAAACAACACAACAAGCAATACATTGGGCAAGACTAGCAGCAAAACAAGACCCAGAAACTGTCACCATTTTAGCAATCCCAGACACCAACTGGTACCAAAATCTATCACCGTACAACGGACCCTTCCCGGATACGCACGCCATTATACATTTTGCCGCGGAAACCATTACATATGACGAACCTACAATACCACTAGAACCCAACAAAACCCAAAACGAACCACTTGCAATGCATATATGGTGTATACACCATCAAAACAACAACATTGGCACAATAAACCAAATAAACACCATAAACACAACAATAGAAAATCTACAAATTCCGCAATACCATACACAAACAGCACCACCCACACCACCAAACACAAAAGTTAACAAAAGCACAAAATGGAACAAACTCATATACCCGCCCTATAACAATCTACAAAACATGTGGGTAAATCCCCTTCCAAATTTCGAAATAAACACTACACTAAAATTTCTACCACAATACAGCTATTACACAGATGGATCCTTTTTACCACCTAAAGAAGATGATGACGGCCATTGAAAAAAAGAAAAAGCTGGATATGGAATCTACAACCCATCTAAACCAGATGTACAAATATCAAAAAGACTGCTTGGATTACAAACATGCTTCAGAGCAAAACTAATGGCCATACATGAAACACTTTCAATAATCACCACTCAATACATAAACGAACCTGCACATAGTTTTACTGATTGTCTCAATTGTATACATGTTCTAAACACACAACTAAAACACCCAACCCAACAAAACAACCACGCCGATAAAACCATATTAGAAGAAATGGTAAAAATGGTAAAAATGCGAACACAACCAACTACAATATACAAAGTTAAAGCACACGCTAAAATTAACGGAAATGAACACGCAGACCAACTCGCAAAAGAAGGTACCATGAAAAGAGATTATCAATTTGCAGTAAATCCACACGAATTTGCACATACCACACCTTACTACTTCCAAAAAGACACATGGCCCGGTCGTATCAAACGACCAGACAAAGGACCAGTTAGATGTTTGGAGGAATACATAAAGAAACATGACCGAGTAAATAACTGAGAATTACTAGCAAGAGACTTTCCCAACATTAACAAATGGACAACAAACCCCATCATAGATAACGAAATGTCCAATGACTTTTGGAATAACCCAACAATAACAAACTCACAAAAAACAAGCATACTAAAATTTAGAACCGGTCAATACATGGGTAATGCCAGAAAGCAATTAATTTTCGGCATACAAAGATTTCCTTCAAAAACATGTCCCATCTGTAATTCACAAGACGCAGATACATGGCTTCATGTACTTTTAATATGCAAACAACACCATATACTCGCACTAAGAACCAAAAGGCACAATAAAGCGGTATGGGAATTAAGAAAATTAATACTATCCTCAAATAAATCAAGATGCTACACTCTCATGAATGCGGGCACATTCAACAATAACCCACAAGAAAACACAGTTCCTCCATGGTTATTACCATATACTTGTAATCAACAAAGATGTCAATGTAATGCCAGATTCAAACCAGATATATTATGCATTAAAGGCCTCCCATACCAAAGCCCACCTCCTCTAAACCCCGCTGATAACCTAACCATACAATTCATAGAATTCACATACACAAACGACAGATTTTCACCAGAAACAATTGGCAGAATTTTTTTAAAATACCAACCTCTAATTAATAACATCATACAACAAGGTTGGAAAGTAGATCCTATCATAGTCATTACAGCAGGAGCTAGAAGAACTACACACGTCCCCTATATGAAACAACTAGAAACAAAATTCAACATTTGCGAAACCTCCATAAAACACACATTCAAAGCAATAAATACCATTGCCATACAGTATGCCGGATCTATCCTTTTACATAAAAGACGTATAGAGAATAATCAAACAATACCAACAGACGTAGTACATTAAAAGAGGGGGGGTAGTGGTGAAAACCACTGCTAGCCACTCTTTTCAAACAACTAGCTCATCTTGTCTCAGGGATAGGAAGGGCCGGTTGGTTGGTACAGCTTTCTTGCCATGACTACTCACTAGTAGCACCAAGCCATGTGTATCACACCACTGCTCAAACGAGCCATTAGGTTTCGAACCCGGACCACATAAATGTGATACAACGCCCTTCACCAACCAACCAAAGAACTCATGACTTGGCGATAATAATTAACCCAAACACACCTTTATACTATCCCGCACCCAACCATCATTAATTTGTTATTTTAGGTACTGTTACTGTTACTTTGTTATGGTTACTATAGTGTCCATCCTCGAAAGGGGAGAGTAGTATTGTTCCAATGTCTCTTTGTCCCGTGGGCATCGGGTCATTGACATTACGAACGGACACTTTATTCACGCCGGCCCTTTCTATAGGGTTGGTGTTTCTATCTATCTGGGATGACTTGTGAAATTTAAATGCCTCATTTTATGTAGTAGTGTTCCACCCCTCATTTTGAAGATTTTAGTCCGAAAGTGCTCTTGAAGAAGTTAACTTCCAAAAATATGCTACGAGAATAACGCCAAAGATTACTACGCTTAGAGTATTACATTTGAACCCATCCCAATGTCAAAAATTCATTATGAGATTGTCAATATTTTATTTGTACTAATCATAATTGTTACAAACAATCGTTACATTTTAAGTTTGAAATTTTATACACAAACATTGGTGATAGTCATTGTAAATCTAATCGTATGGATAGAATCCATAATTCATAATGTAAAACTTTTATTCATTCATCAAATTGAAAATATCCCTCTTAGTTGCGTTTTGTAGTGTATCTTTTTAAAAGTGCCAAGTTTGAAAAGGCTGAGAACATTTAGGGGTTAATCTGTCATTTAAGTCTATACTAATCGTGATGAACATTTTTGGTTTTAAGTGATAACAATTTAATTCAACATACTATTATACCAGTGGAACATAGTTTGAGTGGCATGTGACATGTGATAGCATGGTGATGTAGGTTGCAATGTGTTCTCAGCTGCTGAAAACATATATTAACTTCGAAAACAGTTTTTTTAAATAGAGACAAAAAGCTAGTTATTCAATAAATATGGCCAAAAACGTAATAATTTCATAATGGTCATACGGTTACTTATTGGAACCTATGCTGATAGGGTCTCGCTTTTGGAATCTAGAAATTTCATCTATATATAAATTCCAGATTATTTTTGTATATTATAGTTGGAATAAATTACTATTTATAGGGTGATTAAAGTGTATTACTCCTATATCCTAGGAATATATCTAGATCTCCAGGAAATTGGTTTTGAAAAACCGTACATTACTTATATCAAATTAATGTTACTTTGTAGGTCTAATGTATAAAAGACACCCTACATTTTTTTGATGAACATAGTGATCTATTATGTTGATAATTATTTTCCTAGAAGAAATCAAAATTCAAATTTCTTTAATATAAAATTGTAAATTTGAACAACAAATATGTTAATTTCTCCTTCAGCGGAATGTGCATTTGCATATTCCGGGGTTTGTTGATTAATTTACTTAGGATTCAATAAATTGTCATCGTTGTCTTCAATTAATTTGTACAAATAAGTAAAACACCTTGTTACCGGACCAAGACACACGGCCGCCACGGAGGACAAGGAGATAGGAGAACGGTGGAACTGGCAGTGATTAGCTTAGATAGCGGACCAGGCTTAAGTATAAGAGTAGTTTTACGATAGGGATGAGACACTTCTTGGTTTTTGGGACTTATGAGTATTTTGTTACGCTCGGGTTTTTACACCAGGAAGTCACTCTTTGCATACTCCTTGTTAAACATGGACTCCATGGTTGTGCTTTTATGTAATGCATTGGTTCAAATCCTTTGTTTAACATAGTTCTGCAGACTTAGCCTCTGTATTGTACAAATCTACTATTACATCCTTGAAATAAACGCATGCTCTTGCATTCTCTGTCTCTACTATTTTGTCTCAACTACTGCTCCTATTCTGCTGCTATCTAACTTGGAAGACTGGGATACCATGTCTTCTATCTATCTGGCTAACTCTAATGTAAGTACTTAGGAAGAGTAGTCCTGCTCTCTAACTACTCCTTGTACCAAGCTGTCCTTGCTCTGAGCTCTGTCTCCATGTGCAAAAGTCAAACTCACTTACCCTCTGTCTTTCTGTCTTCAAAACACACACTATCCAAGAGCACCAAGGACGTCTAGGAACTGACTCTCACTTGGTTTAGTGCTCCCACTTAATCAACTAACCGCCTCAGTAATAGTGTATTCTTCTCTGACCTTGTCTAACTTCCAAGGAGCCCAAGTACGCCAAGGTAGTTCAAGACTGTATGTTAATGTGACCCAACGTATATGTGTGTACACAAATATATATTACCCTGGGGCAACTAAGGCACATCTTGGAACTGGAGTATTTACACATCCAAGATTACTCTCTGACTAGGCTTAACTTGATCACATAACCTCTGTTCTACCCCTTGTCTTCCCTCATTAGGCAGCTCTGCTGGCATGTGGCTGGTCTCAGTCATCTCCATACAATTACCCAGACTAACACACCTAATTGTTTATATTCTAAGAACTTTCCCATAATGCAACATATTATATAAATAGCACTACATGATGGTGACATTCATAAGTACTATCCTCGGTACTTAATTACTTTAAATCATGTCGTTCCTTCAATCTTTCATAAAATAATTCATTATTCATATGTTAAGAGTACAATCATGACGTATTTAATAAATACTTCATGCATATGCTATGATAGAACTCGATGTACTTGTAGGAGAAGGATGCATCATCAATGCAATCATGAAAATCATCAATGCTTAAATAAAAATCATGAATGCTTCGATGAAAATCATTAATGCTTCGATGAAAATCATCAATGCTTGGAGGAGAATTATCTAATTTTTTGGCGGTTTGTCACCAAGTTGTTGTCCTCTCTAATGATCCTAATTAATCATCCTTCATTATGTGTTTTGCTAAAAATAAAAATGTAGAAGTATGCGATTGAAGAACGAAAGGCACACTGCGTGCAGTCAGAAATCAGGAATGAAGAAGCTGTCTAGCATCTATGGTAGTCTCAAATTGTTTGGCTGATCAAGTTAAGGGAGAAGAACAAAATAAAGGAATAATTTCATCGCTTGCATATGTATATCATGTTTCTGGAATAATCAGAAAGAACCTTGTGTACTTGAATGAGATACCATTAGAGATTCTGTACTTATTCCTTAATACTCAAATGGATTATTTTTAGAATGTTATTGCTTAGTGTCAAAAAGTGATTGAATTATTTTCTTATTCAAAAAGTTTAGAGTTTTATTTTTTAACTCAAATTTTATAGAGTTTTTTTTTCAATTCAAAAAGTTTTAGAGTTATGCTTTAGTCCAAAAAAATTTCTCATCACAATTTTTCTAAGAGTTATATGTCAGCTGAATTGATTTTAGAATAATCTTTTAGCTGTAAAAGTTTTAGAGTTATTCTTCAACTAATAAATTTTAGACTTTTTTATTTAATTCTACACTTTTAGAGTTTTTTGTCAAAAAGAATAAAAGATATTCTTTTAACTCATATAAATGCTTACAGCTTTTAAACAAGGCTTATATGTATTAATAGATGATTCTAGAGTTTTAACTTCAAAAAACAACTTTAACGCCCAAGCGTACTAGAGTGTCGATGGAATTGACAGTGTGAGAAAAAAAATCCTAAAGTACTGTTTAGAAGATTAATTTGGAATTGATATACAAATGAAAGTTCTAGATTTTGAATTTTAGATTCCATCCATACGGTTTGATTCCCTAATATTATCACCTATATCTAATAATAAATTCTAAAAGTTAAAATTATAATTTTCTTGTTACTTTGATTTCAAACAAAATTTTACTATTTTATGAGTATAATTTGTTA
Organism: Pohlia nutans; assembly: GCA_022496805.1. Lineage (NCBI taxonomy): Eukaryota > Viridiplantae > Streptophyta > Bryopsida > Bryales > Mniaceae > Pohlia > Pohlia nutans. The sequence goes on along the minus strand of CM040106.1, from coordinate 320,999 downwards.
AAATGAATTTGAATGAGATACTCTTAAGCGTGGTCATTCTTTGACATTTTTGTGTTTCTTCAATCTATTACCTCATTTTTGCATTCAAGGTCACTTTCAAACTACTGTCAATGCAATTTTGGCTTCGTCAACGACTTGACCTACTTCACCATTTTTAATTTAAAAATAATATGAAATCAAATACGACTGAATCCAATCGTTAGATAAGAAAACAACACGGGGAAGATTCTCCATAAATTTGGATGACTTTCATCTAAACATGGAGGCGAACGTGATAACGGTTTGAATCTATTAATCGTTTAATCTGTTGACGTTTAGGAGGTAAAATATTATGCCTTAGGGGATGCACTATATGTTATATTTGCGATTTGCTGGATCACATGCATTCAAAGGGTAATTTAGTGGGTGAAGCCAAGAGTGATTATTCTATGATATAAAATAATACCCATGGTATATTCTATGAGTATTTTTTTAAATTATTTTGAACCCCTAATCCCAAACCCATGCATATTTTGCATGATGTACAGATTTCATCCGTAGTTTCACATCAATCATGCACTTTTAGCAGTGTGCTTGTTTTACAGAATTTTTTTATAGGAAGTTAGCTTCATGTATGTGTGCTCCGATGAAAAAGGAAACAAGTTTTGAAAAAATTATGCCTCATTTTGTGTTGCAGTATTTCATCCAAAATTTTGAAGATTTTGGTTTGAAAGTGTTCTTGAAAAATAAAACTTCAAAATTTCAAGCATCCGAAAAATCTCAAAAAATCAATACACCTAGTATACTACATTATAATCCATCACAACAAATTTCATTCATATACTGTCATTCAATATCTTATTCGTAATAGGGGTAAGAGATAGATATATAGAAACTCCAGCCTCTTTTGAGGCCAACGTGAATAAAGTGTCTATTTGTAATGTCAATGATCTAGTGTCCACCGGACAAACAGTGCTAGAAAATACTTTGATCATATCAACAGAAAATGTTGAATGATCGTGGCACGCACTTTAGAAGTTTGACGTAATTGCATTTGGAGGCCTTCCAAAATTATCAACAGCTCTCCGTCGCAAGAAATTTATTGCAATTACTACAGAATTTAATAGGCTTAGAAAAGTGACTTGCATGAAAGTGATGCGAGGTTGTATGAGAAAGTTCGAAGGCTTAGAATCTATTCTTTGTGGAAAAAGGTTCGACATCTCGAATAATTTCAAATAGAATTTAAGATTTTATTTTTTACTTTGTTTTCAATAGAATTTCCTTCGTTAGTATTGATGCACCCTTTGACGCGCCACCGTCCATATTCTAGACGTTGTATGAATTCTGACGCGTCCCTTCACCACATACGATGATATTTTTCATCCATCCAAAATTATCTTGATTCCTGGACTAGTTAAGTACCTGGACTAGTTAATTGAAAAATATTAATAATACTTTTGATGAATCCAACTGTACAAATGCTATCTTCATGTTGACATTTACAACTTTTCTTTGTACACCATTTCCATTTTAGTTTTTCATCAACCATTTAAGAACAAATTTTTAAAAGTAGTGTTCACTTGGAACGTTAAAGGGTCAACACAAAAGAAAAAAAAAAAAAAGAGAGAAAAAAAAAATAAAAATAGAAAAAGCCGGGCAGTCGCTACCGAGCTTAGGAGCCTAGATTCGGAGCCTGCTTTGGAGCAAAGCCTAGGGTCGGAGCAACGGAGCCGAGCCGAGCCTCCAGGTTTGGCCTACGTCCGGGAGCTCGCCTCCCTCCCCACGCACTTGCATTCACGGGCTAGGGTTTGTTTCTCAAGTGTTTCCGCCTACTCGTGTGTTTTCCTCCACTCGTGTTCTGTGTGTAACCTCCCCTTCCTCCTTTTGTTTCCATCCTTCGCTCCTTTGTAGCCGCTCATTTCTAAACCCTGGAATTGGTTGTTTCTCCTTCGCTTAGTGTGTAGGTTGCCCCATTTCACGTAGTCTGGTAGTGTCTTGTGTGATTCTTTTGTGATTGTTGTGCTCAATTCTGTGTGCACCTCGCCTTCAGAGTTTAGGGTTAATTTTGTAGACTGTTTATCCATTGCACTCTGTGTACAAGAGTTTGCAGCAACATCAGTGTTGTGTTGTTCTTGGATTTGGTGAGGTTGGTGATTTGGGCACTATGGAGGTGTTTGTTTGGGGCATTGTTTGATCCTTCCTGTATTGGTGACACATCTGCTTCTGTTGGTCCCACAGATCTTCAGTGATGTATTTCTAAGTATGCTTCACCATGGATTGGGTCCAGTGAAATTGACAAGTCCTCTCACGGTCGTCCATACGTTCTTCTTTGTTGCCGGACCCATAGACAACCCGGACAGCGTTCCAGTTGGCCTGGGCACTGTCTGCCATGAAGCCCTTAAAATATGGCATATCAACACTGTGTCGCTTCATCACGGCGTTGAGATTCTTCCAGAAGACCATTTGGGCTTCAATGTCCTCCGACTGCATGTCCCATCAAGCAATACTTATGACACGGCAGTAAGTGGAGTCATAGACATGGCAAGCCATCTTTGTCCACTACTTGACTCGTTTCACATGATCAAACATCAACCAAGCGTTCTCAAGATCACCATTGGGTTGCATCTGCTTTACTAGGTCCACCCCACTGCGAGGTCCCACTTCAGACATCTTGAAGACGTACACCTTGTCTAGCACGGAACCTTGGCCAGGGAACATGTCCATTTGAACAAAAGCCCAATTGCTAAGGCCTCGCAACCTTGTGATGCTGTCCATGACACCGTACCTCCTCAAGTATATGAAGGTGACAACCTTATTTTGAATATTCCGTGAAGCCCTGTCCTTGCATTGATCTAGCACCGGAACTAGTTCCTCAAAGCTCAATGTCTTGGGCGGATCGTCCTCGGACCTCAACAAGTAGCCTCCAATGAGAGTCTTGCTTGCATCTAATACCACTACACTCTTTGTCGCTTGCTGAGTCTTCTCAACCTGATCTCCAATTAGACTGTTGATTTTGACTTTGGTGTCCCTGTAGTCACCAACTTTAACAAGATGCTAGTGGGATCCAAGGTGGATTCAAACACGAGTTCTGTTACGCTTGCCGGACACATAGTAGATCTTTTCTCCACAACTGGTAAGACAAGAGGGCGGTTCTTTACACACCTTGCATACTAAGGTCAAGCCTCTAGGAGGATCCTGGTCCACAACAAATGCTTGCAGTGTGCATCCATCAAACTCAGTCTCATTCACTTCATAGATGCAATGTTCACGTCTGAGGTAGTCGCACTCTTTATTCTCACATCGCAGGTACCCTACACAGCTGGAGAATCAATATGAGAGACCCATTGTATTGTTAATGTTAGATGTGATGGTCTTGGTCTATACATGGCGATTGAAGCACTTATCCATTCCTTGCATAGCCTTTGCCTGCAAACGAGAGGTGGATGTTTCAGCAGGAGGCAACTCAAACATGACGTCACCGTTGAAAGTCAAGGGAAATTACGTGACTCTCTCATGTCTAATGGAGCTATAATTGATCTTCTTCAGTGCATTCTTCTTCCCTGGCATAAGGGCAAGTTTCTTCAGACATATAACGACACTATCGCACTCATTAGAACCCGGTGGTGGAGAAGTACGAGAATCTGGAAACACGACTACAGGGGACTTCGACTGCACGGGAGGGTTAGACGAGGCACAGACAAACCGAGTTGTATTTGGAGGACTATTGTCTTCACCTGACGAGAGGGTAATGATGGGATTTATTGATCGCAGCTCAACCTCAATATTTTCAAGATGAAGAGTCTCTAATCCTGACTCAACCTTGATCGTTACATTGGAAGGAAGGGGTTCTGAACGGTGAAAGTAGAGGAACGACGAGGTGTTAGAATTTCTGTAGATGCAGCCATTTGAGAATCCGTCAATCCATAGACTCTATACCTTCCTGGGGCAAGTCTCCAACTTCTACAATTACTGTCCTCAGAAATTGATAACTGGCCAACTGTGTGACGTAGCTCAGACGTGAGGTCATCAAATATCTCAACACTAATACTGTCTTCTTGGAAATTGAACCGAAGACTCAAACGTTGACACGACACTAAAGCATATTGGTTCTGGTCTACAAGAAATGTGAGTGGGAGACCCACGCCATGAGCTCAGAGCACGACCACATCTGGCGCACCAAGCAGGGAGGAAAGAGGCGAGATGAGAGTAGACTGCGCGCAACCAAACGAGGCTGATGGTGATCTGATAGTATTGAGGAGACAATGGGTAAAGGGTTCTTTTTATTGGATCCATGTTGTGATGAATGGAAGCATGGTCATCGGGGAATCGACGACATTTCAGAATTATTCGACCAGCCGTAAAATTAATGGGCAACTGTCTCTGTTGAACTGGCATGGCAATAGTCAATAGGTCTCAGCCGAAATGCGAAGGACAAGATTAACAATATCCCTAGATTAGAAATCAATAATTACATGACGCCAAGTTGTGCGACCGTTGAAGGATTGGGACAAGGATGCATAAAAAGATGGAATTCTCAAAATGTGACTGCAAGTGGTAGCTAGTGAAAGAGGTAGCATTTCAGATGCATGACGTCTCACCTTGTGAAGGTGCGACACCTTCAATTGCGAAAACAAGGAAAATGGGAAAGCTCCTATTCTCTAGTGCAAAGGAGCTCAGGCGTTCTAGGATGAGAAATGCAGAGAGTAGGAATAGACGTTATGCTAACTTCACTGGCACCATCAAGACATTTACAGGCAAATTTGCCAAACTTCCAGTGGAGACCGTGCCTCTCCCTTCAGTAGAGCAAGAAGACAATATACCATCCCAGTCCAATTGTGAGACAAAGGTGCAGATATTAGTGGATGCAAATGTTAGACATGTCGCCAGCGTTGACCAAGTAATAGATACAAGCTGCACAAAAATCAATGCAGGTAGGGGGCTTCTTGCAGACTTTGCAAACTACAGAAGAATCTGTGGGCGGGTCTTGACATACACCAAAAGGAAGTGTAGTGGTGCCAGACCACTCCGTCTCGTTCACCTTTGAAGTCCTCGCAAAGTAATCACACTCTTTGTTCTTGCAAACCAAATGCCCTACGCAACTCAACCTTTTGAACTTTAAACCTAGGTTGTTGTAGATATTAGACGTCAATGTGCAACACCATGCGTGAGTGTCGTAGCGTTTGTCCATTCCCTCCATAGACGAATTAGCACTTCCACGGCAAGGTGGCAATTCAAACACGACGTTTCCATCGCACTTGGTCTGAAGGAATTTTACTTTGTGATACTCGATAGCATCAAAATCTATTTGAGCTAATTCGTTGCAACAACGTGGAACACTGGAGAGCTTTCTAAGGCACTGCATCACGCTCAAACACTCTGAAGATATTGGAAATACTGGAGGAAGAGACCAAGATGACGAGGTAGGAGTATTGGCTGGAGTGCAAGTTCTGGAGGGAGTATTAGATGAAGAGGGAAAGGAGACTAATTTGCTTGGATGTTGACATGCACGTGAGGTCAAGCAAGTATCTCCATTAGACTCAGAAGTCAATTCAATTAATGGTTCGACTCGCTCCTGCGTGACATTGCAAAGTTTGATCATGATGTCAGTCATAGAACGTCCTTGGTCCGATGATTGATGACTATTGGGACGTAAAAGAGGAAGTTGAATAGTAGAACCATCTGACATGGGTGCAAGGATCTCAGTGGAGGCAGCTACTGTCTCAAGAGCTAAACCATACGCTCTATATTGCTCAAGATGGAGAAGCCAGTAGAATCCTTCCTGATCTTTACACTTTGATTGCAAGACTGCCTCTTTGATGAATCCATAGTTGGCTAAGACCTCTTCTTCCAACATGATAGAAGACTCACAAAAACCAAAACGAATATGCAAGAGATGGGCAGGCACTCGGACAAAACCTTCTTCACCAATCGGCAGCTTCAAAGGGACATCGTGAAATTCAGCAAGAATGTTGGCCATCGAAAGTAGGCAGGTGGTCTGATGTGAATCTAATAGAACTAATATTCATAGGACATAGAGGACAATACGAATGGCGAAGTGAGATGGGAATGAAGCCAAATGTATTCAAGATATATACACACGTACATGGAAATAGGAATCACAATAATTCAAGGCACGACAAGGCTACATGGGTCTTTGACGGCGCTTTACACTAAAATTGTCACACAAGGTGGCTGTCAAGCTAGGGGAAATGAAAATTGCAAGGTGGAAAGACTGACAAGACTGTTATTAGTGTACAATAAATAATTAGTACGTGATTGATTGGCATTAATATATGCTATTCCAATTGTATTATTGGATAAGCACTGCTGTTTGTCATCTACGACTAAACAAATAATGTGAAGTGTCATTTAAAAAATTCATAAAACGAAAATGACCTCATTATGACGGTTGTTCACAATCATTCATCTCGGAAGTAGTCTTTATTGTATACATCCATTGTTGTACATACATGATTGGATGAAGGCACAATTCGTGCAAATCTGCATGAATCGATTCTAACATGGATGCATATGATATTCCTCTGCACAACCTAGTTCTGTTCCAATGTGTCCCAAAAGGGAGGTTTTGCTTCATCGTCAAAAAAATCTTCTACTGCATCTGCGATCTCTTCTGGCACAATTTTTATGTCTTCGCATTCAATATTGCATGGGTTAGGAAGGCCGAGCATGTTGTAGACTTTATGACACTACATAAGACGCCATACAAGGGATGCCTTGGCTTGTCACCCCATATTCCGCAAGGAACATCGTATTGGTCAAGAATGTCTTTGTCCAGCAGAATGATTGCCATGTCAATTAACCGATTCTCACAGCTGGGAAACTTGGACATCCAAAGCTCAATTGTTCCTTGGACGGACTCAATAGGGTATGCCATTTGAACCTTCCGGCCATGCATGATGTACTGAGGGAAGTCTTCGACATCACGACGCCATAATGGTCCCCATATCGCCTCGTCTGAATCCGTGGCTGATCCCTGCGCGTATGTCAAGTACAAAACAAAGAACTCAAAAGTATGGAGACATGATCATATGGCTTGAAATTCCACCACATGGTGTCATATTATGTAGTCATTTAGAGGTACGTAAATGAAAATTAGAACATGATGCTTCAATCATGTCACTTGTTATTTGTCACATCCATATGGAGAGGGTTAGGCGCAGAAGTGGCTGTTAGCATTTAAGGATTGGCGTGCAGAAGAAAATAGTACGATGAGGGATTCGAAAAATGTAACTGCTAGGATGTCTCACATGATCATGGTAAGGGCTCCGACAATGAGATTGGATTTTATTGTAAAGAGAAAGACGGCGCTCACAGACTATATTATTAGAAATAATCCATCAAAAGGTAATGCATTGATCATGCCATGGTGTCAACTAAGAATAAATTGAAATTTTGACATCTAGTGTTTATTTATATTATATGCTCGCGAATTCAAATGGGAGAGACTTTCGTCACATACATCTAGATGAAGGGTCTGAAATTGTTTATAAGAGCACATTACCAAAGCCTAGAAAATCATACCAAATGTAGTTTCTTCATGTAATGGATCAATGCTATTTGGTGTTTGAAGATTCGCACTGTTTGTAGTTGTTAAGTTGGTGCTCTATTAGATTAGCATACCTTTTAGACAGATGCATGACAGAAACTGTCATCTTCACTCTAAGGGACCTAGTGGAGCAAAGAAGAAAAAGAAAAGGCGTTGTCTAATATTTTCTAGCAAAGGAGCATTGGAGCGGTCAAAAATGAGACCTCCCAAACTAAAGTCAAAAGAGAAGGATATTGATGACTGCACGTGCATGAGTATAGACTTTGGTGACGACGATGTGGCAGACCTGGACTGCTATCAAGATATCATGACATTCAGCAATATGATAGACAATGCGGAATCACATCAAGACATTATAAGCGACGGTGATCAGGGATGGCAACATGTAAGTGATGACCCCACCGTCTAATTAGAATTTGCAATGATACATTAGATTACATAAATTCTACACGAGGCAGGAATATATTATTACTACACGAGGCAAGATTATTTTAAATCTACACGAGTCAGATTTCAGTCGTCACGAGCTAGATTAAGTCTACATGATTTGAGGGGTGGCCGAGGGTCCCATTGCTGTACACGAGGCGGAGGAATGGTGAACCTACATCGACGAAGATGGCGACCCTCGACCTTCCGCCCCTAGCTCAAGGATTCAAGAGGTGAGTCGTACTATCCCTTTACCTCTCGCGTTCATAGTCGCGCTCGTGCTGCTTGCGGTCGTGTTTGTCGCGGTGGTGTCGCTCGCGCTCGTGTGGCAACCCTCGCGTTCGTGCTGGTGATGCTCGTTCGTGTTGGTGATGCTCGTGGACGCGCTGGTGCTGATGCCACTTGTAATGGTCGCGCTCGTAATGGTCATGTTCGTGATTTTGACACGCCAATATTGGTAGTGTTCGCAATGGTCGCACTCAAATTTGGTCTCCACAACGTGATGGGGACGCGCTGGTGAGAGTCGCGCAGGTTTGTTCGCGCTCGTGTTGGTGATGCTTGCGTTCGTGCTGGTGATGCTCGTTCGTGTAGGTCATGCTCGGTGACGCGCTGGTGTTGGTACTGCTCGTAATGGTCGTGCTCGTGTGGATCTTGTTTGTGATTTTGACGCGCTCGATTTGGTAGCGTTCGATATGCTTGCGCTTATATCGGTTGCCACGGGGTGATGGGGACGCGCTGGTATGAGTCGCGATTGTGATGCTCGCGCCCGTATTGGTGATGCTTGCGTGTGTGTTAATGATGCTCGCTCGTGTTGGTGATGCTCGAAGACGCGCTGGTGTTCGTGCTGCTCGTGGCTGTGGGTGCTCGTAATGGTTGTGCTTGTAATGGTTATGTTCGTGATTTTAAGGTGCTGTTGTTGGTAGCGCTCTCAATGGTCGCGCTCGTATTGGCCACTCGCGTTAGTGATGTGGACGCCGCGAAGTGCGTCTTGTACGTGATGCTCGCGCTTGTATTGTTGTAGGGTTTGTGTCGTGCAAGAAATCATCGTGCTCGTCACTGGCAAGCTCAAAATGGTCGCGTTTGTGACGTGAACGCGCTGGTCTTTCTCGGGTTGCTGCTGGTCACACTCGTGTTGGTGCTTGTCAAGCTTGTGGCTGTGGGTACTTGCCACCCTTGTCCAATTGCTCGTCATGTTTGTCTCTGTGGATACTGGATTTACTTGAGTTGGTGCACGACACTCTTGTATTGGTGTTCTTCAAGCTCTTGTTGGTGTTTGAAACTCTTGTGTTCTTGCTTGTGATGGTCATTGCTATGGGTGGTAGACTCACTCCGGATGGTGCCGTTCACGCTTGTATTGGTGCTGAGGAGGTTGATGAGGATGAAGCCGCGTTGGGGGCAAGCGAGGATGTCATACGTAGTCGCCAGAAGTTGAATGATGTCGCTACAATTGCTAACCTCCAACTCCAGCCTGTGCATATCTCTCGGCATCACATCCCATTGTGTAGAATGGTTGAGATGCCTATGGTGAGACCCACCCTCTCCTGTGATTTGACAAAATTGTGACTGCTCGACTGCTGATGATATATCTGTTGGGAGTATTGCTGCCACTATGCATGCAGCAATTAAAGAGAAGTCGGCCAAGATGAGCGTCAAGCTGGGGAAATTGACTGCCGTTGCAAACCCTGCAATTGGAGATGAGTTCCTCAAGGAGGTATGAATTCATTTAATTTTTTTTTTGTATGAATGATATGGAAATTGAAGCACGATGCTAATTGTCATGATTTAAACGTTGCAGATTGAGAGACATTGGACGTTGAACTCCACCCCTGAGTTAACATTGGAGAAACTTCAACTCATTGCTATTTCTAATGTAGCTCCCATTCATAAGGTTAAATGGATAAAACTGTTCAACTCATCTGTGGCAACCCGCGAAGCATCTCGTTTCCCTCCCAAACCTTTGAATGAAAAGAAGTTGAGAATTTTTCTTGTGAAGGCCTGCTGGTGGGCTGGGGTATGTTATTCATACACCATTTAATCTAGTTGAGTTCATGTGCTCTAAGTTTTTCTCATGATTCATATTTGAATTCTAATTATATTTGTAATTAAATGTTTACAAGGTCACTAGTAAATGTTGATGAATATACTTCACAAAATTGCAGATTGAAGAGAAGGCAGTAGAGTACTTTGATGATATCGTTCGTGGTGATAACATTAGCATCTCTATGGACTCTCCCCATGAGCCTCTATCATTGAGTGCTTTCATAGAGGAGTGGCGAATCCGCCTATGGGACTATGCCTTTCTAACTTACTTCAAGGGCCATGACCATTTCAAGAAATCTGAGGACTTCTCTACATTCAAGGGGTCTGACCTTGCAGTGAAACGTGTCATATTCAGGTGTGCTTAAAACAGTTACAAAATTGATTTCTAATGATTCAAATTTATGAAGTTAACTTCAAAGCTTTTTATTTTGTTCTCTACTGAGTTTGAATATGAATCTGATTTCCAATTGAATGAGTGTTAATCAATTGACACGGAGTTGTTTAATGCAATGTGAAATGTATTTCATGCACTACAACAAACTGGCCTTTTTGTGACTAGCGTTTATGACTACGCGGAGTCATAAAATCGGAAAATGTGACTGCAGTGAGATTTCTGAATGTGACGCGCGGGATGACATGGCCTAGTCATTACCGACGAGTCGCTTCAGACATCCTGTCATAAAAATAAATACACTCCTCAGCGTATACAGAGGCGGAATCTAAGCGCCACGTCAACATTGGACGGATAGGGTTGACCGGCCTTGGGTTACACATTTTTCATTGACTTGCTCGGGCAGAAGAGGGAAAAAACCGACGTGGCATGTGACTCTGTGTAGTCACATTTTAGGCTGACGTGGAATGTCACTCTGTTGAGTCATATTTCTGCTAACGTGGCGACCTCCACGTGTAATGTGATTGTCAGTCATATTTTTGGCTGACGTGTAATGTGACTCTATTTAGTCATTTTTTTATGACGTGGTTCCTCCACGTGGAATGTGACTGTCAGTCATATTTGTGGCTGTCGTGGAATGTGACTCTGTTGAGTTATATTCTGGTGACGTGGCAATGCACGTGGACTGTGACCACGAGTTATATTTTGTGCTGACATGGAATACGACTCAGTGTGAATCAAAAACCGGTCGCCCGATTTATGATCACAAATGGGCCGGTGGTGGGTGCGAATGTATGCCTTCCAAGCAATAGATCTCTTTGGTTCTTGTGCGATTAAGTGAACTCAATCTATCCTAGGCACTTCGCATGCAAAACTGGGCTTAGTTTTGTGAATGAAGGCTCTTAACTAGGTTTTTTGGGCTTATATCTAACAATTCCAGCACACCTTCTAGACTTGCAAAAGTGAATAAGTCAACTTAGAGCTTCCCATATCCCTTCCTAATGCAACCTAAACCACCACACATACTACCAACCACCTTAGCAATGCATAGACTCAATTTAAACATAAATTAGGGTTTTGTGGAGAAATTTTGGGCAGCGCTTCCGCGTCATGCCAAAAACTCATAAATTTAACCCTAAACTTAAAACACAATCAAATTGGACGAAGGTTCTCGGACAGCGCTTCCGCATCTCTCCCTTCACCGTCCCAAAATTCACCACAAGATCATACAATCAGCATAAAACCATCCAAACATCAACAATCATAAATAGCTCACTTTTACAACACAATCTTGAATTTTTACACACACAAGAAATGTTAGGTGATTAGCTCACCATTTCCACATCCATGTTGCTTTTTAACTCACTAATGGTCTACTGATCATGCAATGGAACTTGAAACGCAAAAGAAGAACAAAAAAGAATAAGCACGGAGGGCTCCCTCCATAATATCACGCTGTCAGTTTTCCGTATTGTCACCGTTTTGCACTGCCGCACCTTGTACGCGCCTCCGAAAACCTCCCTTCACTTCCGCGGCTGTTGCTCCCTCGTCCTTGCTCCAAACGCCTTGAGCTTAGACTTTTTGGAAAGCCAACTTAATCATCTTTCTTGTCCTCAAAAAACCAGATCTTGATTCACCTCCACCTCCGAGATATCGCCCTCCAAGTCTTGGGCTCAAACTCTGTGATGGCAGCAGTACCTCCTTTCACTTCCGCGGCCGTTGCTCCCTTGTCCTTGCTCCAAACGCCTTGAGCTTAGACTTTTTGGAAAGCCAACTTAATCATCTTGCTTGTCCTCAAAAACCAGATCTTGATTCGCCTCCACCTTTGAGATATCGCCCTCCAAGTCTTGGGCTCGAACTCTGTGATGGCAGCAGTACCTGCTTTCACTTCCACGGCCGTTGCTCCCTCGTCCTTGCTCCAAATGCCTTGAGCTTAGACTTTTTGGAAAGCCGACTTGATCATCTACAACCCCTCTAATTTTCAAGACCTAAATACCTTTTCTCTAGCATCTATTTACCAAAGAAAATCAACCTATCCTATGTGATTCGAGGGAGAGAGAAGAGAATGATCCCCCTTGGGCTTCAACCCAAGGGTTTTGCCCCCCCTCCATCCGTTGCACTTCATCCAACTAGAACTCATCCAACTAGAACTCATCCAAAAACCCTACTCTAGTAAACAAACCCTAAACTATTAGTTACCGGGTCTTTTTTAGGTGTTAAAAATAGGACTAGGTCTTTTATCAATAGTCCCATGTTTACTTCCCAACAATAGTCCAACTTCTACTTCCTACATTAACCGCAAAATACCGTGAAATACACAAAAATCCACGATTAGTCGGTTAGAACACAAAATACGGCAAAAATACCCAAAAACTAGGACAATTCAAGCGGCACATAAAGACTCCAATAACATAGACTAATAATCCTACCAAATTAAATACGCAGCTAAACCGCTGCAATTAGGAAAATACGATTAAGATTTCACGAAAAAATGCCGCGGTAAGAGTTTACCGCGGCCGTGGACCGTTTCGACGGTTCAGACTCAGCTCTATGGGCGACCAAATCCCAATATCAAAACTGCTACACAACGACGTCAAGAACTGCCCTACACGATGACTACGGATTCACTACCGTGAACTTCGAAAGATTGATCCCATACTCTGCACAGTCATTTGCCTTCCTCCTCCACATTGAACAAGTTTTCTTTGCTCCGAATGTGGCCAAACGTGGATGGGAAGTTGTGATGCGCAGAGAACCGAGAGACATTCGGTCATTCTCCAAACATCAGCTAACGGAGGAAGTTCAATGCATATCCTTGGGCAGAACATGTGATTTTCCAGGACTTGAAGCCACGGGCCTACATGAGGATAACATCCGGAAAACACCTATCATGGGTGGCGCTGTGGAAGTAGCGCCGGAGATGGTTGCTAAAGCACTAGAACGCCTCAGACAGGACGATACACTAGTGGATGATTTAGAGTACTCTGACTCAGAGCAGGATTGAGTCCTCAATCATGACCCACATTTGCATGCAGACCATTGTTGTGGTATATCCATATATACATATATGCTTTCACATGTACATTTGTAAATAGTCTCCTTTCTTCCTGATCACACGACACACGTGCATTTCATCATTCCAGCGTATCAGCACTATTCACACGCCATTTGTTTACTTCTCTTATATGCACATACAAAATAAATAAATCCGGGAATAAGTACTTGACATTTTAACGAAGGACCCCCCCCCCTCCCCACCCCCACCCCTCAAACTCTAAACCTTCGACCAAAAAATAAATAAAATTGGAATTTAAATTTAAATTTAAAAAATGAGAAAAAAAATTAAAAAAAACAAAATGAAAAAGAAAATTTGAAAATTTGAAAAAGAAATTAAAATTAAAATTAAAATTAAACTTTGAATAAACGAAAAATAAAATAAAATAATGCGAGACAAAAAAGAAAATAAAGGAAAAATATATATATATCTGTGTGTGTGTGTGTGTGTGTGTGTGAGTACTCATCACGTACTAGAATAATATCAAAGTGCAATTCCTAGTTACCCTAGCCCAAATGGAAAACCACTCAAATTTGAATGCATATTTTCATAATTAAGTGATTTTGAACTAAACCTTAATACTACACAGTGATTGCCCGGGGCTAAATACACTGAAGCTGTCTTGGGCAGTGTATATATTCTTGGGCTGCCCCCCCTCAAAAAAAAAGATGACTACATTGAAAATGCGACTCTAACATGTGATCATTGCGAATATATGACTGGCGAATATGACTGCGCGTTCCCCAGGTACGTTCTCATTTGTTCCCCACAAAGGTATACGGCCCTCCCATCCACTTTATACAGTACAGTTGGAAAATATGACTAAAGAATATGACTCCCAGTCATGTTATCGAATGAGGTCCTCACTGACAGATTTGGCATTGCAAAATATGACTGCTTGCAGTCGCCAGTCATCCTCAGTCATATTTTCCCAGTCATAAAATACCCAATCTGTTGTAGTGATGATTCTCATATCAATTCAATGTATTCTTGTTCATTGTATATTTAACTAACATTGAAATGTTGTAGAAATTTCAAGTTTGAGCTTCTTTCCAAGAAGGCAATAGCCAAAGAAGATCTCCCTGTCTTCCTCAACACTTGGTTGGACCGTTCATTAGATTCCTGTATGTTATCGCCGGCTCATCTGCGTACATGGACTACTGCGCATTTGAACTTTGGCGCTTGGTACCTAGACCGCACCACGTCGTTCACGCCTATCCAAGAGATGGAGCTGAAACAGAATCGGGAGGCCGCGGCTATTGCAGCTGAAGACATTATCGAGCTTGCAGATGTGGAGGACGAAGCCAGAGAGAAAGCTGTCAAGAAACGGGAGGAGTATGATCGAAAGAAGGCTCAGAAGGTGAAGGATGCTGCTGAGAAGGCCGCCTTAAGGGAGAAGAAAAGGATTGAGAAGGCGGCAGAGAAGGAAAAGGGGAAGAAGAAAACCACTGAACCTGCAAAGAACACGAACGATGCTGCAAGCGCCTCTTCTACTGTGGACGCTGGTTTGCAGGTACAATCCACTCCTAGCAGAGGTACAAAGCCTGATTCTCCATACGACCTCCTCTCTCAGGATCCAGTGGCGGTTGATCTTGGACGAGTCGAGGACTTCACCAATGATGAGTTCATTGTCAATACATCTTTGGGGCGGATCCTTGGAGGTGGTACTGGTCCTTTGCCACTGGTGTATGATGACTTGAAGGCATTTATGAAGAAAATGAGTGTCTTTTTATTTCATTTGTTTAATTTTGATTTTTAATGTTTTCATCAATCAATGTGATTAAGAATATGAGCTCTTGGAACTAAATTCATTGATTACTTCGTTTGTATTTCATTTGTTCAATTTTGATTTGAAACGTGTTCATGTATATATCAATCAACGTGTTTAAACCCTAAACTGTGCTTTTGAAACTAAAACTATTGATTGATTTGTTTGTATTTCATCTATTCAATTTTGATTTGAAATGTGTTCATTTATACATCAATCAAAGTGTTTAACCCCTAAACGTCCTCACCTATGTCCAGTTTAGGCAGTTTTGCAAAGATGCATTATAAAATGCAAGTAATATGAATATTTAGAACTTGATGTATGAATAAAAGTTATACATTTTTAATTTTAGATTCTATTTATACGGTTAGATCTATGACTGCTATCACTAATCTTTTTTTATAAATTTCGAAACATAAAATAAAAAATTATTTTGTAATTCAATTACGAATAAGATATTGACAACATGTGGATGAAATTTGTTGTGATGGGTTATAATGTAGTACTTTAGGTGTAGTGATTTTTGGAGATTTTTTGGATGCTTGATTTTAATAGTTTTTTTTTTTTAAGAACACTTTTAGACCAAAATCTTCAAGATTTTCGGTGAAACACTACAACACAAAATGAGGCATAATTTTTCAAAAATTATTTCCTTTTCAATCGAATCACACATACATGAAGCTAACTTCCCATAAAAAAATTAGTAAAAAAATCACACCACAAAAAATGCATGACGGATGAGAAACTGCGGATGAAATCTGTACATCAGGCCAAAACGGCCTGCTTGAGCAGTTAGGGGTTAATCCTTAAACTGTGCATTTGAAACTAAGATTGATGAGTGATATGTTTGTATTTCATTTGTTCAATTTTGATTTGAAATGTGTTCCTGTATATATCAACTAATATAATTAATAAACTATGCTTCTGGAACTAAATTCATTGATTATCTAGTTTGTCTTCTAGCACAAGAATGACAAGTCCCGGGCTTTCAAAGGTGATTTGAACTCAAGAGGTTTGATGGACCTTATGATCGTGGATATGCCTGAGGGTTTGCCAGTCCCACGCATATCCAACCCTGCCTCATCCGTTCCTGAGTGGAACCATGAGCCTCAAGAATGGTTGCAACCAATCTTCAATTTTGCAGATCAACACTTGCAGGATGATGGTGCTCTCATTATTATCTACCCTTTTTGATCAGCTACAAAATTGAAGATCTTGGGTTACTGCAAGAGCTATAGATTTGATGTGAAAAAGAATTGGTGGGGATTGAACTGCCTTCACTTGACATCACCTACCAATCCTCTCTTGACGGTGAGCCATGTTTATAATGCTAATGTTTTACATTAAGTTTTCTTTTTATATTTTTCAAACTATAGCAATCGCTCTTATTTTTGCAGATTAATCGCTTTGGCATTTGTTTGGCGATCAAGACAAACGGTACTTGAGAACCATCCTCGTTTGTATTCCAGCCGGTCCCCGTTCTTCTTCGTCACGGAGTAGATGTCGCACGTGATGACATCCTCCAGAACTATATGGGTAAAGATGACCAGTTGATGAACAACGAGGTGCCATGGCGAGGACTCCGAGAGAAATCTACCTTGTTCATGAAAATGCTGATTGAGACATGTTCTTTTCCAGACGACGTGGTGCTGGATTGCACTACCGCGACTGGTTAGTAATTCAATCTCATTCTAATTGAAATGTTTAAATTTTTGTCACTGTACATTGTTTACATGTATTTACTATCTCTCATGTATTTTGTATACGTTTGTCTACTTTCTTTCAATTTCTGTCGTTGTAGTTTGTTTACGTTTGTGCCCATTTGTGAATGATGCTACAGGCGCCTCTATCCACGCTTGCCGCAATGTAAACCGCCACATCGTGGCGCTAGAGGAGGACAAGGCTATATTTGAAGCGGTCCTTCCTCCTCTCATTCGACCCGCGGTGACACATAGGCCTCGCCAACCGAGGGTTGTTATTGACTTGGATGATATGGACGATGAGGACATTGTAGCGAAGCCGATTATCAAGACATCCCGATTCAATAAGTAAGTCGGTTTATGTAATTGCTTTGCATTATGATTTGTAGTTCTTTGCTCGTAGTTTATTTTTTTGTATTTCTAATACCATGGTTTTTATTGCTATCAGATGCGGAGGACTAAGTGCTCGAGTTCACCAACCTTTCTTCTCTAATCCCGAGTTTTTTCCTAGTCCCCCTAAACCCTTCACACTGCCGTCTTATGCAGAAGGAATTGCTAGACAGTTTGCAGAGCAGTGTCTTTCTGATTGTAGTCCTCGCCGTGTGTTTGTTTCTCCTCGTGTTTTAGAGTTTGTAGATCATGAGGCAGTTGAGTCTGATGGTGAGGCATTCGGTAGTGATTCTAGTGACATAGAGGAGTCTATGTCCCGATCATCAAGTCCCACGACTTCATTTGAGGCTTCGCCATAGCTCTATACTCTTAAATATTGTGACTATCATGTGTTATTTGACACAAATGTTTTTATTGGATTGTAGTGAGACTAAAAGGGCCACTACCACTTTATTTGCATTAATTGTATATCTTCATATTTGAATGATTTCACTCTTATTCATTCACTCTAATTCAATTCTCTGTGGTTTTCAGGATTAGGGTACTTCTTTAAAAAACTGTTGACTCCACCTTAGAATGTTACATGCATTTTCACTATCATTACATCTCACACATTTATCAATTTTGCCTAACTAATTTGTTTGACATACAATTTGTCTAAACCGTACACAAATAATGCCTAAATCCCCAAACCCAGGGTCATAGGTCCACCAAAAAAAAAAAAAAACAAACTGAAAAACTTTGTGGGCTGTCAGGCTCACAGGCTCCGAGGCTCACGCTCCCACGCTCACATGCTAGCACGCATGTATTGGAGACAACCCCCGACGTAACCTCAAGTGTACCGGCTGCGGTCGTATGGGCCAGGAATGGGGAACGTGTTACCGAAATCCGGCAAGGGACTACAGGAAGAAAACCGACACGGCTTCAGTCCATCAGATTCAAACTCAACCAGCACCAACTCCGGTAAGTACCAAAAACCGCCGTAATTCTCGTGGTATAACCCCGGTACAACGGTACCCATGCAATGTATGTGGTTCACTAGAATACCCGGGACATTGTTGTCCATTTCTATTGGATGAGGATGTTAAAAATGCCATTCAAAACAAACTACCCGCAAACTCGGGATCCTCGGTAGTCATTACCGATGTCTTTACGGTCGATGCTTCTCACGTTGGCCCTCGCACTCGGAGTCAGACACAACGTTCGGACCCGGTAGTACCGGACAATCCTGCACCAACTACCAAAGCACCTTGCACAATTGAGGCGTTCGATTGTCAAGCAGAAAAGCAGCTGCGCGAAGACATGATACAGACGGTCCGTGAACTACAAGACCTCTCGCCATTGGAGCCACCATCACCTCGCGTCATTCTGACTGCTCCGGACAGCACCATGAACATCTGCGACATCATTCTTCAACAAATCGAATCACAAACAATCCAGGTCAGTCTAATAAACCTTATGGCTAATGCACCCTGCATCACCGAACATATCCACCGCCGTCTAGGTCAGATAACCCCATCCTCCGTCCCGGTTACCGAGCGACCCACCGTGGCTGTCTATTTGGTAGTGGCGATCGACCGCCACACGCTGATCATCTCAGCCAAAATTGGGAATCACCAATTACATGACGTTTTGTTGGATGGAAGATCGGGGGTTAATGTCATCACTGAAACCGAGCGACGCTGACTTGGACTACCGACCCCAACACCGGCACCTTTTAAATTAAGGATGGCGGACAGCTCCCTTGTCCAAGCACTAGGCTTACTCTGGGACATCAAGATCTTCATTCACAATATTCCCTATATCATTATTCTCACCGTCATTTCTTGTAAAGATGTAAATTCGGCATATACGCTATTGCTTGGTAGACCATGGCTTAGGGACGCTAGAATAGTTCACGATTGGGCTAACGACCACATACAGATCATGGGAAATGGTACCATCCAAACAATACAGATTAACCGGGAATTAGGCTTTGAAGCCACGACTCCCGATGCTCTCGTCTGCTACAATTACGTGGAAGGCCTTACCGATGAAGTAGAAATCATCCTACTCGAGGCAGAGGAGTTCCTCCTCCCCATTGGAACATTGGCAATTGACGACCTTCAATTATGCAGGTACCAAACACTCTGTTAAATAACTCAAAAGAATCTGATGAAGAGGATGATACACCTCAGCCCGCGATTGGAGGTGATGGCGATGACGAGGATGAGGACACTCCTGTTATACATATTGTAGGCGGATTGATTGAAGATGATATACGACTGTCCCAGAAGATTAACACAGTGCCAGCACTTGCTGCACTTCGTCTACAGCCGGTTCACATTTCACGCCACAACATCCCGTTATGCCGCCTTGTTGTCATGCCCATGGTAAGACCCACATTGCACTGTGTTCTTGTCAAACTTGAATAGGAATTCGTTCATGGCTATCGTGAAAACGCTTGTGTGTTCTACATTTCCCTTACAAACGAGCAAGGTGTTGGAGAGCACGTTTTTTCACAGGACCGCAGTGATTGAGGACCGATATGGCAATCCAAAAGCAACAAATTCGATGAGTATCTTGACTTCCAAGATTCGACACGGTTTATGAAGGGTAAGATGTTCTTTATTTGCGATGGAAACCACCGACGAATTGCTTGGATGAATCATATTACCAGGCTTTACAATGATGTTCCATTATGGCATTATTCGGTGGATACTATCATTTTGGAGACCAAAGGGCGAGTTGGAATGCTTTTGAACGTCATGAATGACATTAACAAGTGAGTGATAATATTTCTTCTATGTTTGATGTATTTGATTATGATTATTTATTCTAATATGCTTATTTTCTTGTGCTAATTATCTTTGATCTTGTCTCTTGTCTTTTAGGTAGACTGAGTTCTCTCATGTCAAGACCAATCTTGTTCATCAACTTTACCAAGTTTGCAAGTTTGGCAAGTTTGGCACAATGCCATTGGATCACTAATCCGAGCTTTTGAGTCGTGAGGAAATGGATAGGTGCCAGAATTCAGTGAAGAGGGGATGGTTCAGTTTGCAATCAGATGTCTTTACATCTCTTATGTTTCAGGTAATATTTGCACCCTTACTCCACTATTCAGTGAATACTCAATGTTTGATTTATTGAAGTCCGGGAAATCATTAAGTACTCATATTATCTCTCTAATTGTTTATGTGCATGTAGCAAGAGATTGCCGCTGCAGGTGACACAGTTGTACTAGTATATCAAGAGGAGAGTAGTCCCGAAGATGTCACAAAAGAAGAAATTGCAGCTACAATGAAGCAAGGCATCAAAGACAAGACTACCAAGTTGATGGTTAAGCTCGGCAAGATGACTACCAAGGCAAATCCGGCACATGGCCCCGAATTTCTGGAGGAGGTATGATCCCTTTTACTATTTCTCTTGCCTCTTTTGATGCATTCATATTCACTTTAAAATGCACTAAATTTTGTTATGTTGGCAGATTGAAAGGCATTGGAGTATGAATGCTTCGCAATTGGAGCTAACTCTAAAAAAACTTCAGCTTATTGCCACGACTTCTGTTCCTCCACATCACAAACATCGATGGATAAAGTGGTGGAATTCTTCTGTGCACACGAGGGAGGCGGTGCGATTTCCATTAAAACCAGTAAATGAGGACCGCCTCAACTCCTTTCTTGTAAGGGCAGCATGGTGGGCAGTGGTGAGTGAATGCACTTGTTATGATTGCATTTGTTATGATTGAGTTTCTGCTTAATTTTAGTTGATTTTTGTACAATTGATTGACATGGTTTTTATGCAATTATTGTTGTGTTGTAGATTGAGGATTCAGCTGTGGAGTTGTACGATATCATCATTCACAAGGACAACATAACAGTGAACATGAATGTTGCAACAGAGCCAAGGACTATTTCGCAGTTCGTCAAGTCATGGCAAATCAAACTTTGGGACAAGGCATTCTTAAATAACTTCAAGGGGACCGATCATTTCAAGAAATCAGATTCTTTCAAGGACTTCAAGGGTAGCGATCTTGTGGTCAAACGCGTGGTCTATAGGTATATTTCGTTCGGTATAGCTTTGAACTCTTTTTAACTATATTTCTTCACATTTAGTTGAAATGTTGAAAGAGTATTGAATTATGTTGTATGTCTACAGGTATTTCAAGCATGAGCTTCTAGCAAAGAAGGCTATCGCAAAGGCTGACCACCCTGTGTTTCTTGAAAGTTGGATGGATCGTAATTCCGAATTGTACATGTTTTCTTTGCCAGAGCTGAAGACTTGGACAAGCACCCATCTCAAGGGTGTTGGGTGGTATTTGGGCTGTGTCTTGGGGTATGCTCATGCACATGAGAAGGATCTCAGATCCTCGGCTGAGACTGCCGATAAACCTGCCTTGCTGGATGGTGAGTTGGAGAACCTTGACGAAGAAGCACGGCTTAAACTCATTGCCAAACTTGAAGCTGAAGACAAGAAGAAGGCAATGAAGATTATTCAACAACAAGAAAAGGTAGCCGCTCGTGTGCAAATAAAGATCGACAAGGTAGCTGAGAAGATTGCCAAGAAGGAAGAGAAGAAGAAGAATCCAAAGGCACAAGAGGTCCCAAAGCCATCAGCTTCTAGTGTTGTTGATGCAGAATCTCAGCATCAGAGCCAGGAACAGTAGGGTACTAAGAGGGATTCTGGGTATTTGGAGCTATAGCAAGACAAGGCATTTTGTGGCCAAATTTGTGATGTGGTGGATTTAGGAGAGGACCACGAGATCGATGAGTTGGTCCTGAACACCTCACTCGCAGCTTCTCTTCCACAAAATGGAGATGACCCTCTTCCAAAGATGTTTGAGGAGATTCAGAAGTTCTTGGATGAGGTATGATGCATGCATACTTCTTAGACTCTTAAAATTCAATTTATTTTATTTGGTTTTAGGTGGGTTTTTTAGTTCACTCACTTTTGTAAGTTTTATTTCTCGCAGCACAAAGCGGACCGCCCGAGAGTATTCAAAGGAGAGTCTTGCAAGGATCCGTGCGTGAATTTGATTTTTGTGGACATACCCGCGAACCTACATGTTCCCACCATTTTGATTCCGCTAGGACAGATTCCACCATGGAATGCAGCTAAAGACGATTGGCTTGATCCAATTTTTGATTTTGCAGACAAACACTTGGTTGATGATGGCGCTATTATCATTGTCCATTCATATAGGCAATCAACTAAGGCTAACATCCTTAGTTACGGTAAAGCAACGGGCTTTACGTTGTTCAAGGATTGGACTTGCATGAATAGGCTCCATTTGGCATTACCAGTCAACCATCTCAAGACGGTAAATCCTCATTCACTAACTAGTTTGTAAATATTCATTATTGTTTTGATGTTACTATTAACTAACTCTTTTGGTTCTATATGTTGCAGACTCAGCGTTTTGATGTTTATCTATTGGTTCATGAGTTACCTCAGGGTCCTGCACGGTTCGCATTTCGATCTAATCCATCTCTCGAAGCTCTTGGATTAGATGAGGGTTGTGATGACATGTTACAAAATTTCACCACGAAGGCCTCTCAAAAAATGAATGGAATTAATCTTTTTTGAGGCCCTCGTGAGAAGGATAATCAATTCATTCAGAGGTTGATTGAGGCTTCATCTCGCCCCTATGATGTTGTCTTGGATTGCACCGCTATGACAGGTGTATATTTCAAATATTCTCTCTCTATATTACTTAGATTTTATTTCTTCCATTTCATTATATTCTTTCTATTTGTTTTGATTTCTCCTTTACTTTCTTGTGCTAATTGTTCTATGTTTTTTTGTTGTATGCATTTGTTTAGGTGTGTCATTGTTGGCATGCCGCCGCGTGCAACACCACATTGTGGCACTCGAAGAGGACCAAGAGCTATTCGATGGACTGCTATTGTCTATGCGACGTGTCCGTAAACCCGAACCCGCGGCAGTCGTAGCATCATCATTTGCATCAGAGGATCCAGACGCAGTTCCATCAGCGGTCGTTCAAGTGTTGAAGAAATCTCGATTCAGTAAGTAAATTAGAATATAATCATTCCAATTGATACTTTGTATAATGAATTATTAATCACTTTGGTCTCATGTGTATATTGTTCTGTTGTGCAAAAAAATGAAGACCACAAACTCTACCGTGCAGAGGCCTTTTTTTGCAAGGCCGGAGTTTCTAGAGAGCCCACTGAAACTTTTTCATTTGCCTTGCTACATTGAGCCTATAGCTCAGGCTCTTGCAGGTGAGGGTGTTAGGGATCACATTCCAAAGCCAAAGGTGTTGAATTCTAACGCACTTGTGTACTTTGATGTTGAGGCTGAGGAGTCTGATTGTGATAGTATTAGTTCGCCGAACGGCTTTACATCTAGCTCTTGCTCAGGGTCCACTGATACTGGTGATTCTAGTGATGATTTAGAGGAACTCTGATGTTCTCTCCACATATTTGTACTACTTTCTATATGGTATTTGTAGTGAGACAAAAAGGGCCACTACTTTGGATTTTTTACATGTGTGTTGTACTTCAGATTGCCAAACTTTTCTATTCTCCAACCTCATTGAACTCTTAACACTTTCCTTCATGTTTAAATTGAATTATGTTCAATCTCTAAACCCTTGACACCAAGACCCTAAAATTTCCCTAATTCATTTGCATAGATGTAGTCTGTGACATAAATACATTTTACATTACAGTTTAAAAACTCTCCAAATTCCATCCATCTTGAACTTCACATCAGTAAACCCTTGTATTCTCCAAGGTCATTGAATTGTTAACTCTTTTGTTTATGTTTAACTTTTCTATGTTCAATCTCAAACCCTTGACACTAAACCCCTGAAATTTTCCTATGTTGTTTGCATAAATGTAATATGTTAAATAATTACATTATACATTAGAGTTCAAATCAACTCCAAATCCCATTAATACTGATTCCACGGTTATAGATCCCTTACAGAAAAATTGAAAAACAATTTGAAAATTTTCTAGGCTCCCAGGCTCTTGGGCTCTCAGGCTCACGCTCCCAGGCTCACATGCTAGCATTCCCGGCCTTGAAGCGCACCCTCAAATGTACACCACAGCTTGATCGGTTTATGGAACACATATGTCATCATTTTCCGAATTACATAACTTAATAAAGAAAAAATTGAAATTTTTTGATTCCATTAACAATTCCCTCCAACAAAGTTTGCACATTCTCCTAGAAAAACTCTTATGAAAATGGTTTACTTTGACACATTTATGACAAAGTTTGCACATTCTCAAAGTAAACTATTTAGTCGCGGTCTAAGACATCTATCCTAAACAGATTCGGGTTGATTAAAGTAAACTTGAGGATGTCTCCCACACGCAACTGATTGGTGACAAAGAATTCCTCCCACCTTGATGCCAAGCGCGCTATGACCTTCAGTTCAATGTTGTCTTCTACTATCTAAACTATGCGCTCTAATTTAACCGCCATCAGGGCCATGTTCTTTGGGCCAAGGAGGTACACCTCGTCTCCATTGATGATGCGGGTATTCAAATCCCAAAAGCGTCCAAGGATCCTCTTCGCATACGTTGGTGATCAAATTGTGAACACTCTGAGGTATAACAAAAATAAAATAATAATAATTGAATTTTTTTTTAAATCTCAAAGTTTAGGAAATATAAATATATTCTTTCCTTTTGAGATGGTGTTTACAAATGTTTGAACAAAAGTTTTATAATTCACAAAAACAAAGTCATCGGTGGCCTTACTAAGCTCAAGATATCATCTCGGTTGGTGTGTCCGGGGTGAAGGGATAAGTGCCATTGAACAACGATGACCACAAATCGAGGGTAGTGGGGTGCAAACCCACACGATTTGCATATTGGGCTTTGCACGATACTCGGGTTCATCAAAATGCCCACATGGAACTTTAAAGTTGCTCTCAAAGAGTAGAACAAGTGCTCGCCCACTCGGATGTTGGTGTTCAGTATGAAAGTTTTAAGTCCACCATGACCATAGACAAACACTCGGCATCGTTTCAAATGTTTAAAAAACTTGGTTATTGTCAAACGAATTGGCCAAACATTTGCAGGTTCTCCTTCCAATCTGAAGGTGACGTCCTCATAGAATTTTGACCCATGGTCCTCGACGAATTTAAAAGGAATCTCCTACAAGAGAACCTATGACAAACATTAAGCTCGACTGCTTGACTAGAACTACATTTAAATCCGCCCCAGTGAAAAGGTTTGATTTAGCTCGATTCGAGCTAAATACTCGCGCAGCTTGCATTTTAGCTCGAATCAAGCTAAATCATTCCGCAACCAACATTGCATACGGACTACAATTAAAATATTGCGCAGTTTGTGTTTTAGCTCGAATCGAGCTAAATGGGCAGAGTGGCAGATTACCATGCTAAACCTCCACGGCGTGCTCACAAGTGCCATGACCATCGACCTGGTGATAGTCTTGTGGAAGAATGGTAGACTGGACTTGTTGTAGAACTTCGTAGGGACTTCCAGTAGACAGTCAAATCTTGTCGCGGACGGAATGTCCTCCCCGTTTGGCATGCTAAATGGTGTTGTCATGATTAACCACAATCAATGACAATTATTATGCAATATTTGGAAATGAGCGCACACTCGATGATACTTAGTACCTACATATTCAATGCCGGCGATTGTATAATAATCAAACATTCTAATGATTAAGAATGGTTCCTAAACTGAAAGACTGCATTTTTTGTTTTTAATACCTATACATGTGTTACTGTAACACCATTGATACGGTTTTCAACTATATGGCATCAAGATAATAAGAACTTACCAAATTGAAACGAAAACTTCAGAAACTTAAGCAACTGACATAAATTAATTGAAACAAGTCAAAAATCAGATATAGAATTCAAAATTAGTTTAGAAAACAAGCTAAAAAATAATATCGAGCTAAAAGAACACCGTGAGTCACGTACGTGAATAGACCACAATCCCTCAAACTTAATTGAAAGCATAGATTAAACAACTAAAAACAGGCGTTGGAAGTCTTACAGACTCACCTTAGTTCACAATGATCCACTGATAGACTCACATGCAAAGGTGAGACAGTGTTTATTGTCTAACTTACCTTTAAAATGTGTACTAACTACTGAGCAACTTGCAACTACAGCTTCATACAGCAATTAGTGGTACTATGATGATTGAGCAAAAGAAAACAAGCCTCCAGTAACTACCAAATTAATGACAACGCTTAGTTTGCGAAATTAAATAATGCTCAGTCTATTAAGAACAGACAATGGGTCACACGAATGCAAGCGATTACACAAGTGTCAAGCAAAATAACAAAACGCCTATTAATAATATAAACAAGTTGACGAGGAGTTTGGGTGAATCACTCACCTGAAATTGTCCACACCAACTGAAGTTACAGAAAATGCAGTGAGTCACTTGGATTTGCTCTGTGCCACGCAAACAAGCAAACTTACAGCCACGCAAACAAGCAAACCAGTGGCACACACAATCAAGGTAGCAACACAGCAAGAACATGCAGCAAAAGAAGAGGAGTCTAAGCGCGCGATGAAAAATGCTGCAAATGGGTTGAGGATACAAATAGAAATGAGAGAGACGCTCTCATGCAGGCCGGAATTCGGGCAGATGATCATGGCTGCGGGCACCCGTACGACGGGCAGCGTGCTTGGGCAAAGGCCAATCGCGTCCCGCCACGTGCCATAGCGGGCAGCTTCCATCAACCCGGTGAGCTCAGGCACTGTCTCTCTTGGGCAGCTCCACTCCCCTAGTCGGCGGTGCTGATCTTCTCTACTCTCGCACTCGCTCAGGTTGTTGCTGGCGTTGCTCCTCGCTTAGGTTGCTCTCATATTGTTGCTCTCTCGCTCGCTCGCTTAGGTTTAGGATCGCTCGCTCAAGTTGCTCTTTCGCTGAGGTTGCTCACTCGTTGAGGTTGTTCACTCGCTCGCTCAGATTGATGCTTTCTTGGTGTTGCTCTCTTCGTGGTTAGGGTTTGTAAGCAATTGTTCAAATCACTCCTCGCTCAGTTTGTTGGTCGCCCACATTGCTGCTCGCTCAAATTGCTGCACGCTCAGCTTGCTGCTCGATGGTTAGGGTTTCTAAACGTGCTAGAGTCCTCAGGATTGCAGGAGGTGTACACAGTACGTTGATTAAATCCTTCTTTCAAACGTGGTTGCGCGTGTTTTATCAGCAGGAATGATTTTCTTCCCTTTCTACTATAATTTGACAACGTTTTAGGATCAATGTTACAGCTGATTATGCAATTTACAGCACGCCTGTGTACACTATTCTAGCTCGATAGCCAATTAGCTCAATGCTCATTTAGCTCAATGCTAATTTAGCTCGATGCTCGTTTAGCTCGACAACCCATTTTAGCTCGACTCGAGCTTATTCTACGCTCTCATCATTCAATGCACGTCAATCTTCATGTATTCAACAATAACGAATGCTTTGATTTCATTACAAATAACATATACATTAACTATTCATCATCAATTTAGCTTGATTCGAGCTAAATATACTCATATTTGTAGACTTGGATGTAATGAAATTGAGTTAATGGGCCCCGGCTGTGTCAGTTTAGCTCGAGTCGAGCTAAAATTTATGCATTTCATTCAAAGTAATGTTCAATTCCTACAATTATTATGAGGCCAAAATGAATATTTAGCTCGACTCGAGCTAATTGTGCCACAATGTCGCATAACATCATTGAATATGCCAAGATCACAATCCGAATCACTTAAGAATTTAGCTTGACTCGAGCTAAATTTGCGCTCTCATCATGCACTGCACGTGATTTTTCTTGAACTTAGCAATAATGAAAGCTATGATTTCATTACGAACAACTTAAACACATTTTATTCATCGTCAATTTAGCTCGATTCGAGCTAAAAATTGTCAAAAATTCATAGTCTTAAATGTTTTGAGATTGAAATAATCCGCCCGGCTATGTCATCTTAGCTCGAGTCGAGCTAAACTGTGTGCAATTGTTTCAGAGAGTTGTTTAAATGTTGCGGTTATTCCGAAGCCAAAATAAATATTTAGCTCAAATCGTGCTAATTGTGCTACAATATTGCACTACAACATTGAATATTACCGGACTACAATTCGATTTCTTGACAATTTAGCTCGTAACAAGCTAAAACTTAGCACACTTCTTGTTACAAAATGTTACTCCTGTTATAACGGTCGACCGAACGAGCTGTCAAATTTTCTTAAGGTTATATTGCGCTACGCTTATACAATATTCAACCAAGTCAATAAACAATTTACCTAGAATCGAGCTAAATATCTTCACCATAATTGTTACAGTTGCAGCATCATAAGTGGATTATCCTTAGTCATAGTATATGAAGCCCCTCCGTGCTCTGGACCGTGGTGTTAGTCTTGAGTTTGTATTTTTAGCTCGAGCCGAGCTAAATGTCTCGTGAACATGTTTTTTTACTGGTCACATGTCCTGAATTTGCTCGTGAAGCTAACGTACCAGATATTTTGCTGATTTACAGTTATGGCACAGACAAGGACGTGTGCAAGAATCGTTTGGGATGACCGCGGTCCTCCTCCTAGAGAGCCTGACACTGAAATCGACATAGCAGCGCAGGAGGAACTAGGTGTTCCCAATGTAAGTCACCAACTCAGCGCCATGTTCAAATTTTCTGTTGTAATACCTTCTGTTGGTCTCAGTTTAGCTCAAGTCGAGCTAATAAGAGAGATGCTTAATTAGTCATTTCCTTGATATCGTGGCAGATTACCTTGAACCGATAATCAAGCTCGTGGTCTGAATTTAGCTCTAGTCAAGCTAATTTGTCCAATGTCTATACTTTGATTTGCAAGTAATGGAGACATTCGACATGAGGGCTCAGGAAGGCTTTCTCGATACCTTCCAGGTGGATCCCTCGACCCACTCGCTTAGACCAATTGCCGCGGACTTCGAGACATGGGCAGGATGTGGATACCTAAGGAGAATTTCATCCTATCGTGGTCAATTAGATCCAAGGATAAAACCCACTTTCTCTTCTATCAACAGTGTGGGACGTATGGGGTGTTCCTTCTCCTCTGTGTGGATGCGTATATTTCTCTCGTGACGTCTAAGGATGCCTACCTTCTTGTTAAGTTCAAGACATTTGAGGTGTCGACTTATATTTTTACCATTGTGTTCCCGCCCAATGAAGTGAGATTTTCCCACGATTTTATCCATGACTGTTTGATTGGGAAGGCGGAGCCATCTCAAATTCATCATATTGAGACCAAGTTACTCTCCATCCTCACCTCTCCAAAGGCCTTTGTCAGGTCCTACAGTCTGTATACTGCTCAGATTTGAAAGGCCCTGTCCGAATACAAAGTAGGTCGGAAGGGAAAGGCACCATCTAGGAGGCCAGGCTCGCTTGCATTGCAGGCCAGGTCTACATCAGGAACCGCTCGACCGGGTTTGGGCACACCTGCAAGAATTCCCGGCGGTCCGAGTAACAAGCATCCTAGCACAGATTCTTGCAGTTCTGGCTCCAAAAGATCCATTTGAAGCATGGCGGGAAGCGCACTGACTTGCGTGAATCCTACAATGAAAGTGGTGGTCAGCGACAAAGATATTAATTACAAGGAAGCCCGCAAGTCACTTCAAGAGTACTGGGAGAAGTGAGCAGACTATTATATCTTTGGGAAGGACAGCCCGGTGGATGTTGACATCGACCTCCTAGACCGTGCAGAGGTGAGATACATTGTCAGAGAGCTAGAGCCGGCAAGAGTAGCCCACTACAAGAATATCCTCACCCACGCCATGGACGTCAGTATTAGGCAAACCATTAGTATTATGCATGTTCTTGACAAGGCGCCGGAGAAATGGGAGTGGAAGAGGCTACGCACGTCTTGTAGGTTCCGGGTCATCGACGGGCAGCATCATGTTGAAGCTGCAAAGGAGTTGAACCACAATTGTAAAGTTGACAATGCAAAGATTAATGCCCTCAAGACGTGGAGGGCACAAGTTGTTTGGCATAAGAAGGCGAGCAAGATTATGGATGTTTCCGCAATGGCAAACATGACGAACAATGCTAGCACTTTCACTCCATCATGGGCAACGAATATCATATGGACCAGGAGTGTATGGGTGGACTATGGGAGTCCATTGAAGGTGAAAAAGCCCCACGGTCATGAATCGGCCGAGGAAAAGCTATGAAGTACGTATTGTTCTGGCATGGCAACACTTGATCCCTCTCTCCCTTATATTAGGTTTTTCATTAGAGCTGGACGGTTGTGGTTGGTTTAGCTCGAGTCGAGCTAGAGTTTGCATTTTAAGCCGCGATGGTATGGCCTTGCCGTTCTGCACTCTCTCACAGCAGTCTCATTGTTACAGGATTTTGCGGCTGCAATGGTGAAGCGCTTCGTGAGCATCAACACGAACACGAAGGAGAAAATTTTGAAACCGGCGGACCTCCGGAACAAGCTGCGCATTATTACAGCTTCTGAGGAAGTCTACCAGTTGTGGGCGAAGTTCATCATCGATTATGGAATGGGAGAGCTGATCGACCCCAACACTGAAGTGAAATTCAATCAAGCCAAGGATTGGGAGTCAGCTTCAAAGAAAATTACTTTGAACCAGGAGTTCTTTAAGGCGATGGGGCAGGTGGACGAGAGGGATTTGAAGGTAATAGCGTTGCATCTTCTCAATGAGACTCCCGGTCGAACATTGAAGTATCCAAAGGTGACTGTGAAGAAGCCCACGAAGAACTATTTCCACTGCATGGCTGCAAAGCTGTGGGTTGAGAACCAGAAGAGGAAGAACACCGTTGCCAGGGAGTTGCACAATCTGAGGCCATCGCTTGGGTTGTTCGACTCCAAGTGGAATTTTGACGCAGACAAGTGGAAGCAATTCAAGAAGGATTATAATTTGTCGCGTCAGACAATGGCAATGCTACTCTCTGTTCCGGGTGATTCCTTCTTCACCGCGTATCGCCAGAAGAAGACAAAGAATAAGCGTGTCGAAGAGATATCCGAGTACGTTGCGGAATTCTTCAAGAAATTTTTGGATGTCAAAGGGACATTCGAATCACCAACTCCGATTCTTCACACTCGACTGTTTGACTCATCCGAGTTTAAATTCAATGCATGGGGCGGAGATTATGCATGGGCCCCTCCAGATGTGCCATTGGCATCATCGATCTCCGCTGTATTCCTGGCACTGAAAGTAGAGTGGATAATACAGATGATCCCTACTTCAAGGAGTTCCTTGATACGTACATGGACACGGTGTCGGACCCGTCTCTGAAGACCCCCAATGTTTGGCTGTAGATAACCAAGAACATTGATCGACAATGCCAAGCCATAGTATACGCGAACAAGATAAAGGATGAGTATGTTTACAGGGCTTCGAACTATATGCCATCCAGTAACGAGCGCCTCAACGGAATCCCGGAGGGTAAGGCGTTAGACAAGCATATGGTTCCCTTGCTCTTTCTTGTAAAAAAGGGAAGCAATGTTGGGGATATTCTTGGCCCCATTCCGCCCACATTCTATACTCCCAATTTGCCCCTCTACACAAAAGCCGGTATGTACAAAGAACACGGCTTCAGCGTTAGGATGACGGAGCTGCGCTTGGAATTCTATTGTCGTGTTCTAAAGTTTGTCGAGAAGTTCCATAACACAATGCGTTGCCATAGACCCTTGCATAATGATCTGTCTAAGGACTCGGACTTCTATAAATACTTGAGCCGTCATCTTCCTATTCCAGGAATCAGGATCTCATCAACGGGAAAATATTGCCGTGATTACTTTAATTTTTGGTATTTTTTGAAATTTCTCCAACTGTTTAATATTGATGAATTGTCAAATTCTGTCATTCTTGAATATGAAGACAGTCTCTGGAATGTTTGGTGAATTTGCCCTCGATTGATAGGAGTAAATGTGTGCCTTTATAGTGCACCACTTCCATTTCTCCGTCAAGGACTCAGTTCGTGGATTTGGTGTCTATATCATTCAGGTTGCTTCTTCTGGACGTCAGCTGCGTTCCGCTCACTCATCTGCTTGGGATGCCAATCCTCAGATTGGTCCCTCTACGGTGTCCAATTCCTCCTTCACAAGTGGGGACTCGAGGACTTTCTCGGAGAGGAGACAAGACATTTTGACCTACCCAGCTCCGGACGACGCGTCTGCTGTCGATTACACCAAGGAGGACATGGAAGATGACGAGGATGGTGTGGCGGACTGTCCTCTGATTCAGCATTTGCCAGGGACGGAATCCCGTCTACCTCCAATTGGTGGTGCACTCGCAAATCTCAAAGCTGATCCGTCAGTCACACCTGTATGGCACGAACTTCCGGATGATCAGATGCCCCGGATGACGTTGGACCCTCGGGCAGTGGAAGCTAATAGGCTGGTGCGGAACCTAGTGGTCGAAGTCAGCGCGGATTTAGCTCGAGTCCAGCTAAATGGAACTTTGCTAATAGCAGCGGCTGGTGTTACTATGTCTTCTGAGGCAAACACTCGCCTTGAATCATCACGGTCATTGACTGGGACTCATCGTCTCCTTCGGCGGTGTGTTGTGAAGCGGTATAGATATGATGCGTTTCTGGAGGGGGTCAAGGCTAGATCTTCTAAATACTGTCGTAGTGAGGAAGTCCTATCCACCCACAAGGATTATGGTGGGGATTCCACTGCTTGTCCCCGTAGTGTTGTGTAGATAGTACTAGACTGATGCCCTTGAGGTCTACATTTACACTAGTACTTTGTTTTTGGACTTATATATCAATAAAATTCTCTCTTTGAGGATCACACACCTTGGCTTGGTCATTCTTCAATTGGTCATTTTGTCTTTTTATTTTGAGAATATTCTTCCATTTTGATGATAGTCTGTTTATTTGATAATAAATTTCGTTAGATGGCTTCTAAATGGAGGCCTACAAAACTACCAAATTCTCTATATATTCCCATTATAACGAAATAAGTGTTTTTCCCAACCAATCTAACCATCAACAAGTCTAAATGAGCCAATAAAAATTGCAAAAAATGAATAAAAAAGGTAGCGAGGTGCTGTCTCCATGATATCACAAAGTCCCTTCTCTAATATCACCAAGAAGATTGCAAATTGAGAAGCTCCTGCCCTGCCACGCCAATGTCTGCTACCGAACCCCGTCACCATTAAATTCAGCCTACAACTCGCCGGATCTTGCTCATGGTCTCCTCCCAATCTCCGCAACTGCAGGTTATTGATGCGTCAATGCCTGGTCGTGATCTGTTGTGGTCGTCTCGCTTCGCATCAGTCACGGAGTGATTAGTGGTTGCCACCTTTGTGGTTGTCGTCGTCAATTCATGGTCATTTTGCTCTTGTTTGACCCTTCAGCTGCTGGCGTACTGTAAGATCCTTGCAGAGCGCCTTCGTCGCCTTCACATTCTTGATCGTTGTGGACTCCGTGCCGAGTCGCCCTGTTGCTTGCCGTCTCCCTGCCGTGAAGCCTGGTCTTTGGAGTCCTCCGCCTTGAACTGGTAGCTGCGCCCGTAACTCCCAAACGCCCTCGCCGATTCAGTCATTGTCCCTAGATCCATAGTCCTTAGTCGCCTGCCTTGCCCTTCACATCGCCTTTGCAACCGGAACGTCGATGTTTGATGTCGTTGCCACCGCCGTGAATAGCCGGTGTTTGGTTTGCATCGCCTCGTCCTTGATCCCCTGCTGACTACGGTCGCGCTAATGTCGGCCGTCGCTGAAAGTCCGCCTTCGGAGTTGCGCCCTTTCTTGATGATCCTCGTCGTTGTTTGCTGTGAACTTTGTGAAGTCCGCTCCCTCAAATCCTGTCTCCTCCGTTAATTCGTCCTCGTTCCCAATGCTCGTAATTCGCTGCAAATTAAACGTTGCCAAGCCGTCGCAGCGCCCTGTCAATGTCGTACTCGCACTGCAGTCCGGCCTGACCACCGCCCGCGCGCCTGCTGCGCTTCCAGCATTTGCTCTGCTTCGCCAAATCTCGCAACTAAACAACCAAGCCCGTAACCACAGGTTTTGATCCTACCAAATTCTTTCTTCTCACCAATTCCAACAACATGCACAAAATATTCGCTACCTTTAATCTTCCAAGCTCTTACACTAGTATTCCATTATTTTCCCACACAACTCTCTCTCAAAAAATCCAAAGTCAAAACTAAATCTAGATCTCAAAAGTAGCGTCTCTCACTGACAAGGTAGAACTTGTTAGAGGTGGGATTCAAAATCCCATTCCAAGCTACATTCGTCCAAAATCACTTTCATCCAAGCGGAATTCATCCACTTGACTAATTTCCCCTCTTATCTTCACTAAGTCCCACTTTGCTCATAGCAAACCGGGAGTTTTAATTTTCCCACCACTAGTCTACAAAGAAAATAATAAACTAAATTAAACTAATAGGTTAAATAATAGAGTAGACTAATCGATTAAAATAATAGACTAAAAGAATAGACTAAATAATAAGCTAAAGCAAAAGATTCAAATCGTAAGCTAGAATAATGAACTAAAATAATAGACTAATTTAGAGAACTGACATAACAGACTAAAATAATAGCCTAAGTAATGGATCAAAATAATAGGCTAAAATCATAGACTAAAATAATAGACCAAAAGAATAAACCAAAATAAACTAATAAAATTGACTAATAAAATAGACTCAAAGAATGGACTACTAGAATGGTCTATAAAAAAAGACCCAAATAAAGGACCAAAATAATAGAATAAAGCAAAAGGCCAAATAGTACAAACATCAAGAATTCCATGGTCAATCGGTTAAAAAGCCATAAGCAGCTAAAATGACTCAGAAAAAAAGATATCATAAAAAAGGCCAACCAAAACTGAAACCAAATAGTGCTCCACACGGAAAGCTGTCTAATGAGCTAAAATGTTGCGATTAAACAAATACATAATGCAAAAGGAATAAAAAAACCTTGCGGTAAAGGTTTATTGCCAAAGTGAACCGTCTTGACGATTCATAATAATGCTTTTTAAGTGGTGGAGTTCCTAGAGGAGAAGTACACAAAATGTGTTGAGAATTCATACGCACACACTAAAACTTCTCCTCTCTCCTGTGTATTTTGGTCGATTGGAAATGCAAACGGGGATCATGTTGACAAGAATGTCAACTATATAGCTTTTCCAGGCTCCAAGAGTCTCTACTCTAATATAGGTTTATCTATAACTGATCCTACAATACTTATGACTTGTGAATTTTCATGCTTTTACATCCCATGCATAGATGGTAATTGGATTGAATGTAAGAACTTGTCACATGTGCGAGAGTGGCGGGATCAAATGCTTTGTCCTTTAAGTGCTACTGTTGTAGCACAACAAATTGAAGAGATCGTTTAATTACAATGAAAACATAAAAAGATTAAAAAATAGGATGGAACCTTTCTTTTTGCACTAAAAACCCAACCCATTCTCTTGTTTTTTACATCTGGGGTGATCTACTTCAAATTATAACAATTTTCAAAGAGTTACCTAGAGTCATATCAAATCCCCTTGCGAGCACGGCACTTTCATGTCTCATAGGATATTCCTCTTGAAAA
Source organism: Pohlia nutans (assembly GCA_022496805.1). NCBI lineage: Eukaryota > Viridiplantae > Streptophyta > Bryopsida > Bryales > Mniaceae > Pohlia > Pohlia nutans. The sequence goes on along the minus strand of CM040106.1, from coordinate 285,206 downwards.
TCCACTGAACATTTATATTTCCGCCAATATCACCACTTTTTTCCACTGGAATCTCCATCTTTCTCCACTAATATCTCTTTTTCTTGGTAACATCCAACAAAACCACCGTCCCACGGGCTCAACTTTTTTGCTAGCGAATGTTCCAAAACACACCTACGTTTTCAATTAACACAAAAATAAATGTGAGATTCTTCTAGTGGGTGATATCTTTTGTGGTACACAATCTGGAAGTTGGCTAGAAGAAGATATGGAAGGTGCGTACCTAAGGAATGAATGGAATTCCGGATCATATTTTCTTTACAGCACAAACATTTAAAGCCTATTGTTTACATCAGAAGAAGATGAAACGTTCAAAAGAGGCCCTTGTATGCCTTTTGAATCATCTTGGTGGTATCAAATTTTGGGCATTGTATGCAATAATATTAGAGGCCTACACATTGTCATGCAACATTCAGTCACTACACAAGATGTTGCTCTTTGATGGTTAAATGAATGACAAAAATCTTGAGTTATAGAAAATAAAAACAATGCAGTTTCGCTTAATAAGGAAGATGTTCAAAAGAGTAGCCTATTTGTTGCCAAAAGGTGAAGCTAGCATGGGGCTTGGTGTACATTATGAGTCTAGAGCAAAAAATAGACATTTTGTATAACAAACTATCTCCGCACAGCATATTGCAGCATTTTTTAAATGTTCCCAAGAAAAGGTTTGTATCAAGAAATGTAACCTCGGTATTAGTATCGTATATGCATGAGAAAAATTTAACGCCTTACGTATACGCAAAACGTCAAAACATGATAATCAACATGGCGAGCTAGTTTTTGTTCGCTCTTTAGTTGCTCTTTACGCATAAGCGTCAAGATCAAATATCGACCAACACAATCAGCTTTGTATGTTATTGGGAAATTTATTGTTTGGCTCCACGCAAACAAAGATTTGGCAATAAGCTATTTAGTTTGGACTCTATACATTTTTTTTTATCCGGAACTACTCAATATAACCCTAAGGATCCACATGAGGGATCAACGTGCTCGGATGTGGTGAATACTCTAATGGCACATCCATACAATATGCTTCCACCAAACTTTTTATTCCATGAAAAAATGAAGTACTATGTATATTTTAGTATCAATAGTACAATTCTATCTGTATTTTACTTTAAGAAAATCTTTAAAGAAATAACCACAGCTCAAATTGATTACATTTCTTTTGACTTGCCTGATCTAGAATAGCTAAACAACTACATAATTATAATTCAAAGCGTGTTGTATAGTGTTGAAAGCATACTTTCAAGACCTTTCTAAAGATATATTATACACTTTGTTGTTCCAAAAATATCAAATCCAAATCAAAAATAAATAAATTATAATTGTTTAGCAACTGCAGATCACGTTGGTTAAAAAAACTCCAACCAATTTTAGCTGCGATTTATTTTGTATGGATTTTCTTATAGTGTTTGTAGTACAAAACAATAGTACTTGTTGATTATAGTTATAGTTGTCATACATGAGAACATCATTTTTTAGATGTAAGCAATATGGTGTTATCTAATAACATAACGACATGTTCTCATTTTTTTTATAATATGTGTTGTTTCATTCGTTGTATTTGCAATGTTCCAATATGAATATGTTCCATTGTGAATGTGTAGCATTCTTGACTCTAAACCACGATTGCTTATTTAGAAAGATGATGTTAGTAGGGCAGGTAGTAGGTGGGGTGGACCGAGCCTGAAAGAGGGTGTAAAGCAATGTGTTTTATTACATAGGTTTAAATCTAAGTCTTCAAAGGTGCCCTTCACCTTTGTTTGTATTAGCACGTATTGCAAAGTCACAAAGCTTTGGTCTTAGTGCAAAGCAAGATCCTAATCCCACTTTTTGCTAGATTTTAATATTTTTTTGCCGTACCAAGAAAAATAGAAGTTGTCAATGACAAAATGAAGATGGGGCAACTACCTATTGATAGAGACAATTGGTCGCCTATACGCAATTGCTCTACACGCAGACGCCTTTGTCAAATCAATGCAGTAACCCTGGTGGACAATCTACGTGGCAGCAAGGAGACTACACTAAATTGGTAGATTACTGTTAGATAATTATAAGCTTTGTAAATATTATAGATTTTTACTCTCGAAAAAAAAAATTTACCAAAGACATTGATTCCAATACTATTGAAAGATCCCCATCTTGACCAATATAGAGGGTAAAAAAATCGGTCAACAGTAAAAACTTACAACATGTTTATGTAAATTAGTGTATCTAACACTAATCTACCTATTTAGTGTAGTGACATGGAAGGAAGTAAATGAAGGGTAATTTTTGTAGTTTTTGGGTAATCAATCATTTTGTTTACTTCGTTCGACATCCAAGAGGGTTGATGTTTGTCTTGAGCGTCGTGTTCAATGTCGTGTTGAGTTGTCACCAATAACAACCTTCAGGCATACAATTCATAAAAGTGGTATTCAAAGTGATTGATTCTAAAAAGCACTAGAACCCCATGGCCCAGCAAGGGGGCTCTAGTTTTATGATTGAGATATTTCAACAATTAAACTTACCAATTGTTGTTTTATAAAAATTAAATTAAAAAATTTACACATAAAAAATTATAAATAAATCAATTTTTTTAAATAATTCACAAAAAAAATAAAATTAGTTTGTATAAATTTAAAGGTCAATCAAAAAAAGTATAAATGAATAAATCATAATTACAGGTAAATAGATAAGTATAAAAATAAACAAGTGGATTTCATCATTCGAGTGACAATTTTAGATTAGAGTTGGTTTAAAAAAAATTATTGGTGAATATAACTTCCAATGGTTAATTTCCAATGCGTAAAGGGTATATGAACTAGCTGATGAGCTGCAAGTTGTCATACAATAGTAGTGTTCTATGATGTAACCTATCTATGATATAACCTAGCTTTTCATGCTTTTTTAATTTCATAGCCTTTCATATACATAGAGAAGCAAAGCGCTAATTCATAAAGTGGTAATTTATGTTTTTAATTATGATTCTAAATATAAAAAAATTAGTAGTTATTAACACCATGTACAAAATTGATATTTTTCACTTGTAGTGAGGACATAAGCAAAGCCCTAGTTTAATATATGAGAAAATAAGATTTTGAATAAATAAATAAAACTTAGCAATTCTCAATTTGTAAGAAACTAAGTAAATAATAATCTAGTATACTTTACTATAAAAAATTGATTGGAATATATAGATAATCAATAAAAATGGTCTAGGTAGGACATGATGAAGTGGTGTTAATCTTATATTATGTAAGTACACGTAAAGATTAAAATGTTTTAACAATGTGTTGCATAATGTAAAATAACCAAATAAGTGTAGAAATATAAATAAATAAATAATTGTTATCTTATTATTTTCTACATAACCTTTCAATCTCTTTTATATAAAAATATAACATTAAAACTCAAAGGAAAATGTGGTAAAGAGGTAATAATTCAAACCGTTCATAGTGGCACATGAAGTAATAAAAAAGCAATGATTAATTGTAGATGGATCTCGTCAGTTTACCCATGATGACTCAGGTTGAAAAAATTCTTTTCACCCAACAGAACCTCTCGAGTAGGAATAGATGCTTTAGATTTATCTACAGATTTTTACTATTGGTAGAAATTAGAATAAAAAAATCACAAAATTAAAAAAAATCCATAAATTTACATACATGTAAATATATGTAAATGATTATAAATATAAATATAGAAATGGTTTTTTTTATCTAAAGATAAACCAAGAAGAATTTACAAATAAATAAATATTATCTACATATAAATACAAATATAAAAATGATCGGTCTTCATAATTTCCAATACGAGAATAAAATTAAATATAAATAGATATATGCCATCATGACGGCAATTATACATTATTTTTTTACCATCATGATGGAATTACTATGTGCCATCATCATGATATAGTGGTAATTAAGAGGTAGTAATTAATTCTAGATAGAACTGGCAAATCTACTCATCTAGGGTATCGTGTAGGAGATTGCCCAACTACATCCAGGTGATTAGAGAAAGAAGTTCTATGTTTATATAGAGATTATAAATAAAATAGTTTTATAACATACAAATAAAACTAAGCAGTTTTCAATTCTTTAATAAATTACAAAATCCAAAACAAATAACATTTTCCATAGTCTAAAATATCCACTTAAAATATTTACAAATTAAACTTAAAATAACTTACATAATATAAATTATGATTCACAAATAAGTAAATAAAATTTACGAAAGTACTAATCTAATATCAACAACGAATAATTGACAAACAAATAAGGAAAAATCACCAGTTGCCAATTTTAATTTTTTTTTAAATATTAAACATAAAAATCAAAAGTATTCAAATTAAAATATATAGATATAAATAATTAAATATTAAAAATTAAAATTAAAAATGACTTTCATAATCTAAAACATTCACCAAAATCCTTACAAAGAATAAATAAATAGATTAAATGGTATCTTTAATTGAAATCTTGATAAAAAAAAATATTACAATAAAGTGAATAACATTTAGCAATTGTGAATTTGTGAGAATAGAAATAAAGTAAAAAATTGTCTTAGTGGCACATTAAAACTATTTATGAGGGCTCATGAGGTGGTGAAAAGGTAATGATATATTTGAAAATAGCCGGTCCACTCAACCATAGTATGATGGCATGAGAATTCCAAACTCCTTCGTCAGAGAAGACAGTTCTAAATTTATCTAAAGAATTTTACAATAAAAATAGCATTCAAATAAATGAATAAAACTTGTCAATCGTAAATCATAAAAATATAAAAATAATAATTATCTCAGTAATATATATATATATATATATATATATATATATATATATATATATATATATATATATATATATATATATATATATATATATATATGAGGTGCTCAAAAAGGTATTGATTAATTCAAGATGGAATAGGCCCGTCCATCTATAATAGATTGATGGTTCTAGAACCTCATCTTGGGGGGCTCATTTAGGAAAATCAATAAACATGGTGCGTTAGAATATACAGTGTGTTATATTCATGAGCAATAAAATTTAGAAAACTTTAGATGTAATATAGGATGCTAAAAATTACAAAAAAAACAAAAAAAAACTTACCAACGGTCAACTTGTAAAAATCAAAATTGAATAATATTTTTGTCAAGCTATAATGATTAAAACTATTCATGGTGGCACACAAATTGGTAAGAAGGTAATGATTATATCTAGATGGAACCAGTTGTTTCATCTATCCATAGTATTTGGAATGTTTGTCATGTTGAACGTGTCGTGTGATACCATGTCGTGTCAGTCATATTGTATTGGACCTTTCCGACACAAAATAGGGTCAACTTAGACTTCAGCTTGGTTTTTTTCAGCTGATAGGGGTGATATGGTTACCTTTGCGCCATTGTGTATGCTCTAAGTGGCATTAGAAGAAGAGGTGGCATGTCCACGTACAATCTTTCAAAAGTCATGTCCTACATGTACATACATGTAGATGAATTTCTCATCTTTATACCCTCAAGTCTAACAACCTCCAAATTTGTGAGCCCCTTCCTGATTGCCCCTCATCCCCCCACCACCATCATATTGAAAGACAAAATTACAAAAAATCGTTGTGCTGATACAATGATTGATTCAAATATAGGGAATCCACCTCGACCCCAAACTTAAAGCACAAAAGTCACAACGAGAAAGATTACAATGAGAAAGTCAATTCAAACCCAAAATTTCATCAAATGAAGTGAGCTCAAATATTAGAGTACATTTATACTCCATAAAAATAGCAAGATCCTATATAGAATATTTAGATAGTAATTAAAGTTAGTTCAAGAAATGAAGCACCATTATAGTAGGAGTAATAGTACCTATTATCCTACAAACTGGGTGTATATTTTAAATTGATTGGTCTAGAAGGTGTACTTATCAAGTGTCATGATCATTTGGTTCCTCACTTACAACTATGGGAATCTGCTTATAATGGCTACGTTTTTGGGTAAGAAAAAAATCCCATGATGCTTATAATGTATAGGTTTTATGGAAAATTGTACTTTAAGGCAAAAACTTCTTTGTGTTTGTTTTTATGTTTGGTTCTAGATTGCTATCAAGTACAAGTGTCCCAATACTAAAGTTTTTGACTTGTAAATACAATATGTGCAAGGTATATATCAATTAGCTATTATATGGAAATAGTTGCCACCAACTCAGTGACAATTTATGTATGCCAATAATCTTTTGGGTTGAGATTTACCTCTAAATAAATATACAAGCTATAGTTGAACAACATGAGGAGAAATTATCAAAATAATAATATATAGAGAGCATAGTTATTCCTAAAATATCAATGTGAGATGTGGGCATTATCCAAATAATACGAGATATATGATTCATATGATATAAGAAAACTAAAATATACATGAGCCACAATTATTTATTAAATGCCATGAAGAGGGTGTAGCCATCATCAAAAGAATATAGGACATATATTTCATATAATATAAAGATACATCACAGTCTACATTGAAAGTTATTTATAAAATTCCATAGGTGATGTGTGGATATCATCCAAATGATAGGAGACATGTGTTTCATATCAAATAAGAGCATGTCATAACATATAGAGACTAAAATATTTATTGAATGCTATGCGTAATTGTGAGCATATGAGTTTTAATCAACTTGTAAATTTTAATGTGGGATTCTGTACAGTGTGACTAATGTCACTACTACCCCCCCAAAGGGCATTAGTCACATTAATCTATAAACGTCACAGCGTCCAGAAACAAGACAACTAACAAATTCAAGCCCTTCCCACCTTTTTTATCAATGCTTGGATGAAAGTCATCTAAATTTTTACAGATTCTTTACTAAGTTGTTGGCTTATCTAACGGTTGGATTTAGTCATACTTGACTACATACTTCTATAAAATTACAAATATAGAAGTATGTCATGTCATTGACCAGGCCAAAATTAAATTGAACGTAGTTCAAAAGTGGTCTTGCAAAAATGAGGTCATAGATTTAAGAAACACAAAAATATCAAAGAATCTCCACGTTCAAGAGTATCTCATTTCAAATTCATTCTAAAACATTGTACTCAAAAATAAAATAAAAATGTTTGTAATTGAAATTTAGAAAGAAATTCTTTGTTTAAACTTTCAAGTTTTATAATGAAATATGGGTTTTAGTGTTAGTAAATCAAACCATACGGATGGAATCTAAAATTTAAAATCTAGAACTTCCATTCGTATACCAGTTCCAAAATATTCTTCTAAATATTACTTTATTGAGATTTTTCTCAAATTGTCAATTCCAGGGATACCCTGGTACGTTTAGGGGTTAACTACAACTTACAAAATGTTCTTAACACCTAAATGCCCAACCATGCATATTTTGCATGATGTACGGACTTGTCGACGTTTTCTCATCTATTATGTACTTTTTGCAGCGTGGATTTTTTATTGAAACTTTTATGGGAAGTTAGCTTCGTGCGTGTGTGATCGGATTAGAAAGGGAATGATCTGTGAATTTTTTATGCCTCGTTTCATGTTGTAGTATTCCACCTAAAATTTCAAAGATTTTAATCTAAAAGTGCTCTTGAAAAAGTCAAGTACTAAAATTAAGCAACCAAAAAATCTCCAAAAATCACCACACTTAGAGTATTACATTTCAACCCATCACAAAAAAATTCATTAATAAATTTTCAATATCTTATTTGTAATCATATTACAAAAGAGTGTTAAGTTTTAAGTTTGAAATTGAATACACAAATATTGGTAATAGCAATCGCAAATTTAACTGTATGAATAGAATCTTAAATGCATAATGTTCAACTTTTATTCATTCACCAACTTGAAAATATCCCTCTTAGTTGCATTTTATAATGCATCTTTGAAAAACTGCCAAATTTGAAAAGGGTGAGAACCTTTTGGGTTAAGGCTTACATAGAGAGGCATGAGTTTTCAAAATTTGAACATAGTTTCTATGGTATTAAGACACTTTGATGCAAGACGTGATATAAAAAATTGTGGAGACGAGAGTGTTTCTATCTAAGGTAAGGAATGCAGAGAATAATAGGCCAATTATTTTGCTTTAAAAACCATAGCCTTCATTTATTCAGCTTCAACATAGGATGTTCAAACCCAAACCTCAAAAATCCAAACTTGTTCTATTTCCAATGAATGTGTATGGTGAAAATTTCCACAAAAATTCAGACTTGTTCTATTTCCAATGAATGTGTATGGTGAGAATTTCAGCAATAGTAGTGTATACAAGTCATTGTTTGAACGACCTTTGTCCTAAAATATAATATCAGTAGCAAAGAAAAAAACTATCACAAATGAAGAAAGTCTCAGATGAAATTGCAATTCAGAGGTGTTTTGCATTTATGATATTGAATACTGTAATGTGGGGACTGTAGGCAGGTGGGGTGAGAGTGAATATTTTGAAAGGAAAAGGGCAGACGGAGGAGAGGCAGACTGAAAGAGGAAGGGACATGCGGAGGAGAGGCAGACAGAAAGAGGAAGGGACATGCGGAGGAGAGGCAGACGGAAAGGGGCGGGAGCAAATGGACGAGAGGTAGAAGGGGTCAAGCGGAGGAGAGACTGATAGAGAGGGGAAGGAGCAGACTTAGGAAACTGCCGGTGGTATTGAATGAATGGGGATAAAAGTGTCCCGTATTTTTGTCCGTTTTAGGGCCAACCTTTAAAACCAACCCCCTCTTCCAATTGGTTTTTTATTCCTAGTAGGTCCTCCCAAGGTAAGTTGGGGCCTCAAATTACCAAAAACATTTGCCAAAAAAAGTATCGAAGGTGTTCAAAATGGAAATTCCAGAAAAAAAGAGTGGTAACTGAATAGTGCCCGTATTCAAAACCACCAGGGAACTTGAAGACGGGGCAGACTTAGTGGCCTTCCAAATTTACGGAAGGAATGAAATTTTCTTCTGAATCTATGTCACAAAGTAGTCCTAGTGAGATTATACCCAATAAATTTTTAAAAAAGTTACCTCGTAAAAATTCTAGGGTGACAACACCCTAATACGAACTACTATAATGCGAACATGACATCATCTTGTGGTCATTGTGCCTAGATTTCTGTCAGACACGACACAATAAACATCTTTGCATACCGTAGTTTACTAGCAAGTTTGGCATAAAATAATTCTAAAAATAGACGCCTAAAATTTTGGAATATGATTAGCATTTTTTGCCAAATATAATATAAATTATAATTCAAAATTGCCGAAAAGTAAAAAATTGTTACTTTCTACTAGATTTTTACTTAGAGTAAGTGCATGTGTGAATTTTAGAGGAGAGAAGATGTTGCTCTTGTAATCAAGCTCATTTACATCCGTCCACAAAGAATATGGGTTACTTAAGAAGTAGTAAGACTCTTGAAATTAATCCTACACATATTTTTGGAGTCCAATTGAACATAGAAGATGAAGTTTTATAGAATTTTGTCCTACTAACAAAAGTTGAGAAATCAAGCCTTCTTCTACCTACAACAAGTTTTGTGTCAAAATAAGTCTTTATGCAAAAGATATGGACAAAACATTGCAGCCGTGTAAAGGTCAAAAAATTAAAATGCGTTCATAACAGTGTTTTAGAGCTCATTTGTGCAAAGAAGATCAACTTTTTTGGAATTTTGTTGGTCCAAGAAAAGTTTAGAAATCAAGTAATCTTTCACCTCCAACAAGTTTCATGTCATTTAAAGACTCTACGCAAAAGTTATGCGTGTTATAAAAATGAAGACTAACTAGGTGCTTCACCTCAAAGTTTACATATCCCATATGCATTGTTGGATACAACTCCACTCCACTTGCGTAAAGCACAAAGCATTCTCCACTCTTCACTCACATCTTACTTGTCAACCATCGCATGATAAAAAATTAAAAAGAAAATTAAGAAAAAAATGTAAGCCGAATTTAAAAAACTTTAAAGAGAAAATTGCCGAAAATTTTAATATACTATTTTAAAGTGCCGAACCTACTTTTTGAACTTTAATTAAATATTTGGCAGCAAGTTGCCGAACCTGCTAGTAAACTACAGTCGTATGATAGATAGATGCATGATTGGTCCAAATGCATTTCATCCAACATTCTAGATAAAATAAGAGAATGGGATTCTTTTTGCCTAACTCAAACCTTGTGGCCGATGAAGAGAGTCCTAGATTTATTTAAAGATTCTTATAAATGAAATAATTAAGAAATTAATACATAAAACTTACCAATTGTGTGTTTTTATGGTAGAGGCGTGTATTTGGCTTCAAAATCAAGTACTTCTTTTTTAAATAGTGAATGTATTGGTAAAAACGTCTTTAATTAGAAAGATTTTTTGAATTACATTTTATGTCTTATCTAATTATGATATGCATCAATTTCATTTTCCAAATATTACCTATCTTCGAAACAAAAATTTCATATAAGTTTCAAAATCTTGCACATTTTTCCATTCTTAGGTTTCATAGGCTTATTAAATTTCAAGGACTAGAAAGATTCTAATTTCAGAATATAAAATCGTAATTATTCAACATCTAGTCACATGTGACTACCTTCAAATATGATAATAAATTTTTAATTATGTATAATCCTTTTTACACTACATTTAGTTGACATACAACATCATATTTTCTACTAGTGTAAACTTAGCGGGGAAGTGGCTGAAGCATAGACCGAGTCAAAACAATTGTGTGTATATCACTTATAACCATAAACCTTCAAAACTTTATACATCCATCATTTACGAAAAATTGATTAAAGTTTTCCAAAGTCTATTTTCTCCAAAATTCCATCACTTTGAACTACCTTTGTCATTCACTCCTACCATTTGTCAATTTTTAATAAAATAACATACAATTTTTAAAAAAAATTCCAATTGTGAATCTTTAAAAATATCATTTAAAAAATGAATGAAACTTACGTACTGTAAATTTGTTATTAAACAATTTACATTTAAATTATTTTTTTCCAATTAGCAATTTATAAAACTATAATCGGCATATTTTTATAATATATAGGACATCATTATTAATACAAAATAAATAAATAAAACTTACCAATTGTCAATTTGTAAGAATAGAAAAATTCAAAAATAATGGTTAACAAAATCTTTAGATCAACACAATCCTTCTAAACCAATTATACAAAATCATCATAATCCACTTTAACCAATTTTACAAAAAAAATAAAACATACCAGTTATCAGTGTGTAAAAGTATTCTAAAATATCCACCAAGATAAAAATTAAATAAGTAAATCGAGCTTACTCATTGTCAAATTGTAATAATATATTCCATATATCAATGTAGTCTATAAGGAAATGTCCATAATGTAGTGAAAAGGTTTTGATGAATTCTACATGAGTTAAATGCAAGGGCTAATATGAAATATGAAGTCTTGAAGCGGTAAAGATTAATTCTAGATGGTAGAGGCTAATTATCCATGATTGATGAATTGGTGGTAGAGGATTCTTTTGCCCAACATTCTTGATAATTCTAAAGAACACTTTAGATAAACTTAGAGAATATATACATATAGAATAAGATTATGATCAACATTAAGATTCATATCTATATCTATACCATATCTATGTTTGGATCTAGATTTAGGTGTTGCTTTATGTTTGTATTTGTATATACATTTTATTTTACATTTGGATTTATTAGGTTAATATTTAGTAGTTTTATTAGATTCATATTGATATTTATATTTAGATTTGATTCCCATTATAAGAATAGAAATGTTGGTTTTCATGGGTAGGTAGTTGACAATGATATATATGATAGTGGTGGACAAGGAAAGCATGATACAGGAGAAAGTTACGCTGCTGCACCAGATTTAGATCATACAAATAAACAAGTTCAGGATGAACTTACAGATTGGATGAACTGGATGAGGGCAGAAGTTGGCTTTGATGGATGGAGATTTGATTATGCAAAAGGCTACGGTCCTCAATATTGTGGTTTGTATGTTTCATATAATAAATGTCTCATTTATTGTCCTTTGATATTGTCATTTTTGAAGTTATTGCAAAATAATTAAGAAATCACGTTATCGATCTTCTTTACATATTATAATAAATCTTCAAAATCATACAATCATGTTTAATAATTTTGATATTATGTTGTTATAGACCATATTGTCAGTTTCTGATGGAAATAATTATTTGTACTTTGTTAAATTCTATAGATGTTTGTTTCATAGAAAAATTAATCGTATAAATCTTTATTTTTTTGCATAATGTTAAAATCTGTGACTTTTAGAAATTGATTTAGTTTTAAAATTTATATACTTGTTATATAGTGATAATATAGTTATGTATTTTGATCATCTTAATGGTTTTTATTTAAATCTTACACTATATTTAGCATATTTGGACTAAATTCTTGATTCAAAAATTTTAGAATGAATTAAAAATTTCAAGCAAGACTTTGGTCAACTTTTGAAATTCAATCATTGATAAAGAACTTTTTATCAATAGCTGTGAACCATCAAGATGGTCCTTACTTGTAGCAATCTTTAATCGTGAGGTTTTGTAATTTCTTTACCACTTTTTTTTTATCTAATTGTAGCATTTTAGTTCATTAGACTTGTTGGTGCTTTAGGAGTGTTGTCCATGCGCTGTTAATTGCCTTTTTTTTCATTATTCTTAATTTTTGTATAATTTTAGCCGCATAGCATTTTTTGACCATTTAATTGTGGATTTTTGATCGTTTAAACTATTTTCCTATTTTTTTTAGGACGAATACTTAAGATATCGTTTTGAAATTTACGCTCTATTCTTTGTATAAAGTCCAAGTACTATTTTCGGACAGGAAAAACCCTCAATTAATGAGTAAAATAGGAGTTTAGTTAGTGAAAAAGTGGTTTGGGATTGATGGATGTTTTTTTGCTTAGATGAAAATAGTGAGGATGGATGAAGCTTTGCGGTGGGAGTTTCAAACCCAACCCTGTCGCAAAACTAATCTAGTTTTTTGCCTTTCGAAGTTTTAAAGAGGAGCCCTGTTGGTCTGAGAAGAGATAATTTTTGCGGTAGTTTTTTTGTTAGCAATTACAACAATGGTGATTACTGGAGGAATTGAGTAGAAAGCATTAGGAGAACCAATTGTTGAGTTCGCAAGGGGTTGAGTAACAAGACGAGTAGAATTCTTTTGAAGCGATAGCACGAGATTTCTTCTGAAAAAAAAAGTCGGCAAAGTTGGTGATCGAGGCAGATTGACTGTTGTAAAAGGTGAGAGGCGCTGTGGCGAGTGGGGAGGTACCGAGATCCAGGAGGTATCGAGATCTTTTCTTATCACTTTGAAGAATAGGGCTTAGCACCAGGCTGCGATCACGGCGGCAAGAGGTGCACAAGACACGGTAACGAGACTCATTACAAGTAGAGACAAGGTGCGTTGGCAACGTACTGCAAGGGCGTTGAGGCTAGGGTTCTGCTGGAAGAAACCACGGCGTGTAGTCAATACGGTGGTTCAAGGACTTGTGGTGACGCGCGTAAGTTCCACCGGCCCCGAAGTGGGAGCAACGCAACAAGTTCTTGGAGTAAGGCCAAGCCAAGGCTCACAACGCAGTGATGGTAGAGCGCTACGTGTGAGTTTGCGGAACTAGATCGGGAGGCCCAGGACGACGACCACTGCAACGATACTACGCACTGAAGACGGCGTTGATCGAAATCAGCAAATGCGAGGATGGATCGAGGCGATTTGGCTAGACAGTGGCCTCACGCACATGAGCAAAAAACATGGCGGGCGCCGGCGGGCGTCGACAACTTTCATCCAGGTCTGTCGACTTCGCTAACGGACTTCTCCTGCTGTGTTCTACTTCCGCCACAGCGCTGCGCTTCCCCATTTACCTCCTATTGGCTACTGCGCGTGCGGATAAATTACTGCGCAGGCGACTTTTACTGCGTGGTACTGCTGGTTTTCACTGGTTGTCCAACTTCCACAAAATTTCCTCCGGCTGTCGGTCTAGGGACTCCAGGGAGTAGAGGCTCTAAGCTGTAGAAGTCTCTTTACTTACAGGTTTTTGAACTAGGGTTTCTTGAGTACTATAGTGATTATTTTTTTATTAGTTTCTTATAGGCCACATTAGGTTGGACGTAATGGAAGGGGAGAACTACGTCAGGATATTATTAGCGAATAGTCCTCCAAATTTAATTTTCACGTAGAGATCTTAGGCCTCCGATCTGGTGTCGTCTGTTCCAGTCTCTTCCATTCCAATTTCTTTCGTTCCCGTTGCTTGTGTGTTGAAAAGTCCACCCCTTCCTCCCCTACGACGGGCTCCGGTTGTTGTGTAGGAACGATATTAGAGCAATGCTGCTGTGAAGTCTTTATTGCAAGAGTGTAAGATACATTTCGAGGCGCACAACACCGTCACCATGCGACAATATCAGTGGGCGTGGGTGCACAAGCTGCTTATTACGCAGTTCCCCTTAGGAGTGTGGGCGGAAGGTCAAGTCGTTATCAGACAAGTGGGAGAAGTTGCGGAGCACATATTCCAAGGTGAAGAAGTTGCGTAACCAAACGGATGCAGATGTGCGGAATGACGGTGCGAAGTTCAATTGGTACGATCAGATTGACGAAATTATGAGTCTCACAGCAAAGGCCAACGGTGTTCCGAGAGCAATGGACCAAGGGTACCTGTACCTGCCAGCGAGACTTCCAGTGGTCCGGAGGATATTGGTGAGGAGAACAACAGAGACGGTGAGCCATCTTGGACGCACTCACCAATGCGCACCGATCGTGCAGCATCCTGTGCAGCTGATCATGAGAGCAATGGCACCACCAATGAGCACTTTGACCGGTTGCCCGGTCAAAATGTCATAATGTCTAGCCGAGGGTGGGTGTATCAAACATACAAGCAATGGTCTCCTTTCAAACCTATGCGTTTGTGTGCAAATTTACTAAGCTAAAATGATGAAAAATGGTGAATTATGACCAAAACGGGTGAATGCCAAGAAATTACAGCACATCTAAAAGGTTGAATTGGACAATTAACACGCACCTTAACAACTCACAATGCTCCACTAATTACCCTAGACACTTGGTATTCTAAAATGTGCTTAAATTGGGGATTTATGCCCTCTAATTAGGGTTTTAATACCTAAACTTAAAAATTACAGCACAACTACAATGGATCACAAGGGTGTCGAGATCCCATAATTGGGTATTTGCTTCATTTCCAAGCCCTACAAAAACAACCCTAGCAACTTAAATAAATCAATTACAACTAATTATGGACTGTGGGGGAATTTGGGCAGCACTTCCGCGTAACCCCAAAACCCTAAATTCTATCCCTGATTTACAAATAAAACACCCAATTGGTCTGGTGAAAATCGGGCAACGCTTCCACGCTATAATCCTCACCGGACCAATTTTTGCACAACAACGCAATGATACAACACCAAACACAAAAGATAAACAATTCACAACAATTTAGAGCAATCAATGAAATGCACACAAGTTCTTTAGGCAATTAGAATTACCAAATTAGATAATAAAGGGTTCTTCTCTAACCTACTAATAACTATCAAGCCTAGCAAGATTGGAAAAACAACTTAAAACTTGGATGAATGGGGATGTGGAATTTTTCCCTCTATAATAGCACCTTGATTCCATACCTAATATCACACGAGGAGGGAGACATGGCTGTGAACGATAGCTATGGCGACGCTGCAGCTCTTGCTGCCAAACTCTCCTAGCTCCTCGCTTGTGATCTGCTGGGTCGTCGTCTTGGTCTCCCTTTTGATTACCCTCAATGCTAGTGGTGATCGTCGCCTTCCTGAATTAGTCGCCGTCTCCTCCAAGCTGCGGGTCATCTGGTCTTCCTCGTCGCCCTCGGTCACAGCTCACAGTCGCCCTCGTTGTCGATGTCGTGCCCTGTCTCCTTCGTCTCGATCGTCGTTGCTGTACATCGTCGCCGCCTTCTGATCTTCGAATTGGTCGCCGTTCCTGGATCACGCCGCGAATTGCGCTGTTGCTCGCGGTCTCCCTTGTCGTGATCTTGTTGTGTTGATTGCTCGCCGTCTGCCGACCTTCACCTGCGCCAACCTCCGCTGGTCTCGTGACCTTTGTGTTTCTGCTCCTGGTGGGCTCGTGTCGCCCTGCTGTGCTTGGTCTCTGCCTTGTGATGCTGCTGCCGAACCGCAACTTGCCGGGATTGTCGCCGAGTTGTTGTCAATTCCGCCTGGTCGTAGACGCGCTGATCCATGTTGTTGTCTCCCTCACTGCTGAAGCTACTGTCAAGGTCACCCTCGTTGTTGAAGCCTTTGACGCTGCCGGTCTTCTTCTCCGTTTCTCCGTTGGCCCTCGCTGAAGTTGCCTGACCGCCTTCAATGCGGTCGTGGCCAATTTTCCATCGTGATCGCCGCAGCCTGGCTTCGGAGCCTCCGTCGCGCCTCAATCTCCGTCGTCTTCGTGTCTTCCTAGTCCTGCTGCGATTCTTCAATCGCCGCTGCTGGGCCTTCCGCTGCTCACCGTCGCCCTTAGAATCCTCGTCGTGGCCATCTTGATGCTCGCTGGTCGCCTTCGTCTTTGATGTTGTGGCCGTCGCGATCACCGTGTCCTGGCCTTCTGTTTCTACCTCAAATAAACCAACACACAAAGAATCTCCCCTAATCCAACCAAATTCCTGATCTTCCCTTACTGACTATGTTTTCCTCAAAAACTCACAAAGCTAATCCCGACAGTAATCCTTCAACACGTCCACTCTAATTTTTTGCATATTTCTCAGAACTTCTTCTCCAAAAAACCCCTTCTTCTTAGATTCAAAGCTCAACCAAGACTCCTACACTAATTTTCTTTGTGATTTTTCAAACTCTTCTTCCAAACAATCCCAAATTCAAAAAACACTAAATCTAGATCTCAAAAAACTGGAGTGTCTCTCTTTTCACAAGCGAACTGGCCACAGACTAACTGGCAAGAGTTTGCGACAAGGGTGGGATTCAGAATTCCACCCCAAAAGCTACATCCGTCCATCTCAATTCTCCATTCCAATGGATGTCATCCGGCTTATCCTACTTAACATCCTAACTCTCACTTAACCGGGAGTCCTAATTTCCCCCACTAGCTTGCAAAGGAAGTATAAACCCCATTAGTCCTATAAGTCCAAATGATACCCTAAACTAATCCACCAACATTATAGACTAAATAATAAACCAAACAATCGGCTAATACGATAAACTAAAATAATAGGCGATTAAAAAACTAAAATAACAATCCAAAAAGAATAACTAAAATAAACTAATAGAATAAACTAATAGAATAGACTAAAAAGTTAGACTAAAATAATGAATTAAAATAATAGACAAACAATAATAGATCGAAACCATGGAATAAAACAATAGGGCAAACGGTTCAAACGCCCAAAATCCAACGGTAAACTAGTTAGAAGTAAATAAACACCCAAAATTACCTAAACAAAAAGGAATCATAAAGGGTTACAGATTTAGGGTTTTAGTGCTTTGGTTTGTGTTAGTAGAGAATTGGAATGTATTGCACAAATTTGGTTCTTTCTTGTAAACATTTCATGCCCCAAACCTCTACTTGTTTCGTAGAGACTTGGGTCACATGTTACTTTGCACTTTGGAATTCTGTATGTAATCGACAAATGCAAATTAGATGTTCAGAATGTTTGCAATCCCCATCAACACCTATTTTGAATGCGGTTATTCTTTTTTTTCCCAATCATGCATTGCCAAAAGTAGGCTGCATTGTTCAAGTTGGTGATTTTTGGACAATCAAACTTGCACGATCAAATTAGTTATCATTTCAATATTCTCAAGTTTTGTTTAAAAAAAAAATGTATCCCCTTGTATCAACATTGACCTAGTCTAGGTACAATTAAATTTTTCTTTTTATGAGACCGTGCTTCTGTAGTTCACTACCAAGAGCAACAAGCCCAGAGCAACAAGCTACTTCCCAAAAAAATCATTGCATCCTGGCATGTAATGTATGTATTGAATTCCACAGCAATTGAATCTACTAGAGTTTTGTGTTTACCACTAGAAAGAATTGAAGAGTAAAGATTATATCAGAACAAAATACAGCAAATTAGTTCAATATTTAATTTTATAATTTTTACAAAATTTCAGAGGTTAAGGCTTTCAACTCCTAGAAGACCGAGGGGTACTGAACAAAACATAGATGTCTTACAACATGGTCCTTCTATATGTTTGATGAGGTTTGGTTGAATAGAATTAATGGTAGCCATCATCTCTAAAAATTATCTGTACAATCGAACGAACAAAAATCACTTCACATCAATTTTTGATGAATATAATGGCACTCACCAATAGAAATTTCGATAAATTATAATCTTCACTTTTAAATTTAAAAGATTTAGCTTGATTGGTTAAAATTTGGATTATAGATAGAAAACTTAAAAAACGGGAGAGAAATGATTGAGGGAACATGATTACTTTACCCAATTATGCGAGGGAATTTAACCCTTTAGCGCGCCGGCGTCCTGATTCTGGACGCCGGATGAATTTCAGTAGCTCGATTTCTGTAGGTACCGGATGTTTTTCATCCATTTTTTTTTTTTTCATTCTTGTGCTAGTTGAATACCATTTGTATGGTATGGATCTTCCAAATAAGATAATGTGAATTTTTGAATATTTACAAAAGTGATTAATGTCAAGTTCAATCTTAGTTCAAAAAGGAAGACCTTAAATATGATTTTCCATAGTAAGTAGAATCAAATAATGGAAACCATACCATCTTGTAGTGCATGTCATTCTAATTTCATTACAATATTTTAAAAAAAAATTATGTTAATTTTGGATTTTTAATTGAATTTCAAGAGAAAACCTTGCAAAATTACTTTAAAAATATTAATAATAAATATGATGAATCCAACCGTACAGATGTTATCTACACATTGACATTTACAACTTTGTTTTGTACAATAGGGTGACATTCAAATTGGCCGTTTAGTAGTTCCAGGGATAGTGTCCTACACTGCTGCCAACTTTGACACCCTCCCCAAAGCTGAGAAATTGTTATTTTACCATGAAAATTTGGGGACAGCATCATCATTATGTTGAAAACATGCATACCAAATTTCAAGTCCAGGAGACTTATACAAAAAAACTTATGCAAGATCTACCAACATGGGATAGCTGTGAGAAAAGTGTCACAGCTGCCAACTTTGACACCCTCCCAAGAATTGAGGAAATTTTTTTTGCCCATGAAATTTTTGGAGCAAAAACATTTTTATGTTTTTTGCATGTGTGGAAAATTTCAAGTCCAAAAGACCCATACAAAAAATAATATTCCAAATCTACCAACATGTGTAGTTTTGAGAATCATGTTGATAGATATGGAATAACTTTTTATATGTATGTCTTTTGGCTTTGAAATTTATCCCACATGTTACCAGCGTAGAGATGATCTTGTGCCAAAAATTTCATTATGTATCAACAAAAACTCAATCCTAAGGAGGGCGTCAAAGTTGGAAGTAGTAAAATGGTTTTCCCCTTTGTTTCTCAAAACTACACATGTTGGTAGATTTGGAATATTATTTTTTTTATGGGTCTTTTGGACTTGAAACTTTCCACACATGCAAACAACATAAAAATGTTTTTGCTCCAAAAATTTCATGGGCAAAAAAAATTTCCTCAATTCTTGGGAGGGTGTCAAAGTTGGCAGCTGTGACACTTTTCTCACAGCTATCCCATGTTGGTAGATCTTTCATAAGTTTTTTTTTATAAGTCTCCTAGACTTGAAATTTGGTATGCATGTTTTCAACATAATGATGATGCTGTCCCCAAATTTTCATGGTAAAATAACAATTTCTCAGCTTTGGGGAGGGTGTCAAAGTTGGCAGCAGTGTAGGACACTATCCCTGGAACTATTAAACGGCCAATTTGAATGTCACCCTGTTGTACATCAACTCCATTTCCGTTTTTCATCAACCATTTTATAACAAATCTTTTAAAACAATGTTGAATCGGGATCTGAAAGGGTTTATATTTTTCATTTTCAATGTCTTGAATATTTTTTATAACATATTTAAATCAATGTTGTAAATTTTTTTATTATATATATTCAAAATATTGAAAATAAAAAATAATAATTGAATAAAAAATATTTAGAAAAGTGAATATTATTGGTTAGATTCACGAATAAATAATATTGTAAAAATATATAAAAATAATATAAAAATACTTTTACAAATTTATTAAAAATATGTATACATATTTTTTTATAATATTGAATAAATAATGTTATAAAAATTAAATATAATGGATATGCTTATTGGTTATGGTCTGTGGAGATTTTGAATATTTAAAAAAAAAATTATAACACTTTTTATAACATATTTTACAACATTGAATGAAAAATGTTACAAATATTTAATAGAACATTTTTTATTCAATGCCTGTTATTAACGGGCTCTCCAGAACGAAAAGATAAGTTTTTGAATAAATAATAAATATTTCGTAACATTATAATATTTCATATTATACTTTAAGTATTTATATTATAATTATAATTTGTATTTTTGAATTATGTTTTAATCTTATAATATTTTATATTATTTTGTTACATTTCAAAATTTATATTTTATATTATAATATTATAATAACTTTAATTTTTTTACAATCAAAAAATTTAATAACATTATAAAACACCCTAAAACCCTAACACATAATATTCATTATAATGAGAGAATTCCAGAATAATGAGAGTTGAAAAAGTCTAAACTCAACCCAAATTGAACCACTAACTATTCCAAATATAGGTTGAAACAATAGAAGATGGACACAGTGAAGATCAAATGGAGTACATTTTATAGAAGTGGGCAATAAAAGATTACATAAGTGACATCTATTTATAGTAAGTATAAAACGAATATACATTTTTTGGGTGTTTGTATTGCAGGACGGTAATAGAATTTTGATAATGTCTCATAATGCTAGGAAAAAGAATGAGCGAAGCGTAAAATCCTATATAAAATCATAAGCTCCACGTATTTTTATAAGTCTGTATAGTAATCGCAAATAGAATGCCTAGCGGTTTCTAGGATTGCGATTGACTCTTCGGTTTAGCTTCGGCCTTCAACTGAAATTCAGCTACTGCCTTCAACATCTTAGAACCACGACTATGGAAGGGATATATCGAACATCGTCATTGCGCAATCTCTCGCCTTTATTGCGCCAACATCCGTTCCTCTCACACATCTCGAACCAGAGCGGATCTCCTTCTGAATCCGTCCTCTGACTGAGTCTTTTGAAGACCCGCATTCACTGAAGGGAGACGAGTACGCAAGGGGGCACGAGGAGACACATTAACACGGGCTTCGGTTAGAGTAGGCGGGTCTGATGACAGCATCGCAGGGGTCTTTCGGACAACATTTAAAGTAGCAATGGACTTGCATGGTTTGGGTATGTCGGAACCCTGCAAGTACAAGGGAATCTATATCAAGTAAATTGCAAGGCAAGACCGTCTAAGTGAAATAATGGTGCGGGAAAAGAAAGTATTCGTACCTCTAGAGAATTAATTGGGTCTGCGGTGTCTTCATAAAGCTTTCTCTGAGGCACCCTATCAGACGAAGAACGCGAGCGACGAGAAGTAGAGGGTTCTTGTGACTGCAAACACTAGAAGAAACTCGTGTTTTTGGTCATGTCTTCGGAAGACATGGAGACATCCCTGTCATGTCTTTGCGGTTTTTATGGATGTCTCGCACAACAGAGGGATGTCTCTACGTTGTTGAAGATAATTTAAAATTAGATGGTTCGGCGAGTCGCGTGTTTCGGAAAAAACGCATAGATGTCTGCGTGCATCTGCACGTTTCTGAAGACATGACGCAGGACATCCGGTGAAATGCTACCCTATGTAAAAAATTCAGCATAATGGGCAGCAGTTTGCAAGAGCGGAAAAAAAACCAGTTCATACTATTTCTTATTTCCTTTTTGTCCAATATACTTTTATTTAAAATCACCACATAATTTGGAATAGTGATTTTATATTCGATATCTTGTACTCGCAATATTTCTGATTCGTCCATTCTTTAAAATAATTGTAAATGATAATATTATAATATTGTAATAATATCATAAGAATATAATAATATTAAAATAATAATATTTTAAGAAATATTATATTATATAATAAAAATTAAATATAAAAATGATTTTTAATATTAAAATATTTAAAAATTATAATTTATTAATATTATAATATTAAAAATCCACGTCGGACAAAAATCGATTTTCATAATATAGGAGGATTTTTCAACATTTATGGTGGAAAATACACGTGGATATATTTTGGAATTTCCAAATTTAGAGAACTTAACCTACATGGCACGAAAAATCCACGTTAGACGAGTTGCCACGACATACTGTGTTTAAGCCATTGTCCGCAAGACATTTGACTGACGATGACTTCGATGACGTTGGGATGTTTTCGTGGACATCCATTGGGATGTCCGCAACGACGTCCTCGAAGCGCATCGATGTCTACGGTGGTGATCTGCAATGTCCTATGGTACATCCCCATTATCATTTACTGTGCAACAGTGAATGCTCACATTGCCGACGTCCTGGAAGACATTGCAAAAGCATGTAAGTCACGGTGGGAGACGTCTCAGACAGAGTCCCATCAAACAGCTACACGTCTCCCAAAACATTGTAGCCTCGTGACCCTACAAAACATGCGGGATACTTCTGAGCACGTCGCAGTGGATGTCTACATAAACATCCACTGAGACACAATTGGCGACATGAGATACAACGTCCTCCCACGGATGTTTCAGTTCACGTAGACTATGTCTGTGCTGACATCCAAGATGTGTGAGGAGTCGCCCGTGATGTCACGCTCCGAACGTCAGCTGGGACATCCAAGGGACGTCCGCATGCTGTTCATGACATGTCCGCGAAGACATGCGTGACAAATTGGCCCGCGTCTCCATCATTGTCTTCTAGGATGTCCAAGGGGATGTCCCATCAGACAACGCCACATACATCCGTCATGCAGTAGGGCGTCTTGGTAGAGACGTCCACAGTGACACGGTATAGGACATCTAAAGACGTCGGATATGACATGGCAACGTCCGAGAAGTCACAAAATCGGACGCTCTGGACAACGTCCATCGAAACATTCGGAATCGTCTTCCGCAACATAGCAATATGGCGTGGTCTAAGACGTCCGGGATGCTTCTACAGACGTCATGACGAGTGTCTCTCTAAACACCCGTGAAGACATCGCGCGCGACATCAGTGACCTGATATTGCAGAAAACGTCTCACTCGATGTGCGCGGTGTCTCCGCGGTCATCTGTGATATCGCGCTCCGAACGTGGGCTGGAACATCCCGGGGGACATTTGCACGTTGTTCGTGATGTTTCAGCGATGACATCCGTAACAGACGGGCCCGCGTCTTCATCAATGTCTTCTAGGATGTCCACGGTGATGTGCCATCACACATCGCTGCATACATCCATCATGCAGTAGGACGTCCTGGTAGAGACGTCCACTGCAACACGGTCCAGGACATCTATAGACGTCAAGGATGACATCACACCGTCACCGAAGTCACAAAACCGGACATTGTGGACAACGTCCACCAAAAATTTGGGATGTCTTCAGCAACATAGCAGTATGGCGTGGTCTAAGACGTAGGGGATGCTTCTACAGACGTCGTGACAGATGTCTTTCTAAACACCCGTGAAGACATCGGGCGCGACATCAGAGACCTGGGATTGCACGAAACGTTTCACTCAATGTGCGCGGTGTCTCCGCGGTCATCTGTGATGTCGCGCTCCGAACGTGGGCGGGAACATCCCGGCGGACATTTTCACGTTGTTCGTGATGTGTCGGCGATGACATCCCTAACAGACATGCACACGTCTTCATCTTTGTCTTCTAGGTTGTCTACGGCGATGACATCCCTAACAGACATGGCCGCATACATCTCTAATGAGTAGGGCGTCTTGGCAGTGACGTCCACTGTGACACGGTCCACGTCGTCGATATACGTTCGGGAAGATGTGGCACCGTCACAGCTATCACAATACCGGGCATTCTTCACAACATCCACTAAAACATTTGGATGTCTTCCGGAACATAGCAATATAGCGAGGTCTAAGACGTGCGGGATGCTTCTACAGATGTCAATACGAGTGTCTCTCTAAACAACAGTGAAGACATTGGGCGCTACATCAGAGACTTGGGATTGCACGAAACGTCTCACTTGATGTGCGCGGTGTCTCTGCGGTCATCTGTGATGTCGCGCTCCGAACGTGGGATGGAACATCCCGGCGGACATTGGCACGTTGTTCGTGAGTTGTTGGCGATGACATCAGTAACAGACGGGCCCGCCTCTCCATCATTGTCTTCTAGGATGTCCATGGGGATGTCCCATCAGACATGGCCGCATACATCCGTCATGCAGTAGGGCGTCTTGGCAGAGACGTCCATTGTGACACGGTCTAGGACGTCTATAGACGTCAAGGATGACATGGGACCGTCACGGAAGACAAAAATCCGGACATTCTGGACAACGTCCACTGGAACATTTGGCTGTCTTCCGGAACATAGCAATATGGCGTGCTCTAAGACGTCCAAAATGTCAAGACGGGTGTCTCTCTAAACACCCGTGAAGACATCGGACGCGACATCGGAGACTTGGGATTGCACGAATGTCTCACTTGATGTGCGTGGTGTCTCCGCGCTCATCTCTGATGCCGCGCTCCGAGCATGGGCTGGAACATCCCCGCGGACATTGGCATGTTGTTGGTGAGGTGTTAGCGATGACATCCGCAATAGAGGGGCCCGCCTCTCCATCATTGTCTTCATATATGTCAACCAGGATGTCCCACCAAACATCGCCGCATTCATCCGTCAAGCGGTAGGGCTTCTTGGCAAAGACGTCCACTGTGGCACGGTCGAGGACGTCGATATACGTTCGGGAGGACGTGGCACTGTCATAGAAGTCACAACACCGGACATTCTTCACAACCTCAACCGGAACGTTCGGATGCCTTCCAAAACATAGCAGTATGGTGTGGACGAAGACGTCCGGGATGCTTCTACAGACGTCAAGACTGGTGTATCTCTAAACATCCACCTAAACATTGGGCGCTACATCAGAGACCTGGGATTGCACGAATTTCTCACTAGATGTGCGCGGTGATTCCGCGGTCATCTCTGATGTCACGCTCCAAACGTGGGCTGCAACATCCCGGCGGACATGTGCCCGTTGTCCGTGACGTGTGAACAATGACATCCGCAAAAGACGAGCCCGCGTCTCCATCGTTGTCGGCATGGATGTCCTCTAGGATGTCCCAGCGGATATCGCTGCATACATCTGTCATGCAGTCAGTCATCTTCGCACAGACGTCCACTGTGACATGGATGAGGTCGTCCATAGACGTCGGAGAGGACGTACCACCGTCACAACAGTCACATCACCGGTCATTCTGGACAACGTCGACCAGGAGTGTTGGATGTCTGCCGGATCGTAGCAATATGGCGTGGCCTAAGATGTCCGCAATGCTTCTACAGACATCAAGACATCTGTCTCTCTAAACATCCGTGAAGACATCGGGCGCGACATCAGTGAGCTGGAAATGCCTGAATGTCTCACTTGCTGTGCGCGGTGTCTCCGCGGTCATCTGTGATGTCGAGCTCCAAACGTGGGCTGGAACATCCCGGCGGACATGTGCCCGATGTTCGTGAGCTGTCAGCGGTGACATCCGCACGGGACGGGCCCGCGTCTCCATCATTGTCGTCATGGATGTCCACCAAGATGTCCCACAGGACATCGTTTTTATATATTTGTCCTGTTGTAGGGTGTCTTCGCAGAGACGTCCTACAGTGACACGAGCGAGGACGTCTCATGACATAGGGTAGGATGTAGCACTGTCAGAAAAGTCACAACACCGGACATTCTGGACATTGTCCACCGGAGCATTCGGATGTCTTCCGTAACATAGCGATATGGCATGGTCTAAGACGTTCGGGATGCTTCTACAGACGTCCCAATGGGTGTCTTTCTAAACATCGGTGAAGTTGTCGGGCGCAACATCAGAGACCTGGGGATGCACGAATGTCTCACTCGCTGTAAGGCCAAAACACTGCCTGGATTGATCTTTATCAAACCCCAACATCGCCTGCATTATCAACATCCCACCAATTGGTCAGACAGTTTCAAGTGCATTATTGGAACCACTACACCTGTTGGACCTAAACCTGAATATTCAAAGTTCAACGTTAATTGTATCCTCCATTTCTTATATTTAACACCTACTACTAATAATAAAGGAACAGAATCACTAACTTGCTTTGAATCGGTTAAAAAAATACAAAATGGAGCTCGAAGATTTGAATAGCCAAAACACTCAGTAATACCGGTATTCTTTCAAAAACATAAAAGTACCATGTGTAAATAAGCTTCTGCTTGTTTCTAAATAATCATCACAAAATATAAGTATGTTCTTCATAGTACATAAAACATTTTCCTACATGCATTTTAGGATCATTTTATGTCAGAGAAAGACTTATTGAAGGAGATGAAAAGAAGTGTGGGAGATTATTTATGGCCATACCGCAAATTCATCAACCTCGACAAGACTGGGAATGTTTGGAGATGTTCAGCTGAGATTGGAAGTGCAGCGCCAGTACAGGTAATTCGTCTGCTCCTCAATGCTAAGCTGTAATTTCTGAGTCGTACCACATTTATGACAAATATCAATGTAATTCTTTTTATTTTTTGTATGGTGGATTTTAAAGAAGCAAACTCTCCAATACAACATTGTGAGAAAAAAACTACATAGCGTGCACAGAGCATTCATCTAAACAATGCAAATGACAGAATTATGAACACATGCGTGACAAAGAAGTGAGGATGTTCCATCCTTAATGCCTAGCCGCTTTGCTACAAACTCTGATGCTCTCACTGTGTTGACACAGTTGAAGAGAATGCGTTTGTCCCAATCCGATGAAAACAACTTTGTTTGTGGCATAAGTTCCATGATGGTCATTGGAGGATGTTTGATGAATTTCTTCCTTCCTTCTGTACGGAGGTTGACATCCGCAACATACGGGCCCACATCTCCATCATTGTCTTGATGGATGTTCACCCGACATCGCCGCAGACAACCGCCATGCAGCGATGCATGTTTGCCGAGATGTCCATTGCGACACGGAAGAGGACATAGACTGCGTTCACATTGACGGGCCCATGTTCAGATGTCCGACATGGTTACGTCATCAACAACATCCTCCGTCACGTTCCGACGTCTGACTAAACATAGCTACATGTCTCCATCTGAAACGATGGCCAGTTGCGTTTGCAGAAGACCGAAACAATGTCTATTTGGACATCGATGAAGACATCTGAGTTGACATAAGAGACGTCCTGCCAGCAAGGATTGGTGTAATTGTTGACGTGGTTGGACGTCGGAAAGGTCATCCATCACGGCTGACATAACATCCTCCAACACATAGAACGCGCCATAGGGGACAACGATCAAGCACGTCTGTCTCAGTCTATGTACGCGATGTCTGAGAGGACACAACACGGACGTTCACTGATGTCTCGAGCAACACGGTGCGCAATATCGCCTACGTCATCTACCAAGGCGCGCAATGTACGTATGAGCGAGAACACTTGTAATGCAAATACGTCTTTTCTTGGAGCAGGATTATAGCGTGCGACGTTCATAGGTTAAACATGCACCTCTGCTTTTGTCAATGACATGTGCGTTCAAGACGCTGTGCGTTCAAGACGCTGTGCGTTCAAGACGCTGTGCTGTCAACGGACGTCAGCTATTGCATGGTCCATGTTCTGGGATACGTATCAATGTTAGCAGAAACATCCACGGGGATGTCTTTGCGGACGTCCATCTTCCAGTTACTGCTCTGTTTCAGACATTGTTTCATACACTGGTTCAGTAAATACTGCTCAGACATTGCCATGTATACAACCTAAAATTACAATATTTGTATGTACATAAATTCGCAAAGAAAAGGAGTATTGTTGTGTACGCATAGGATCAAGGAATGCAGCGCTACAGAACAGTAGTACAAGCAATAAGGTCATCAATCTCTAGTCCTCTTCGATTTGAGCCCGGTTGTTTGTTTCTGTTGCGGCTGTAACAAAGCTCCTTCCCGTTGGAGTTGCTGTTTGAATTGGATCCGTTTCCAGAATCTGTGGTTGCAAGTCTTGGAAGTCATCGTCGTTACCGACAATGATTGCGTCAGGCACTGGATTCCGATGATGAAGTAATGTACGCCTGCCTCTGACGTCCGTTTTGCACACGATCTTCCACCCGCGTCTCGTGGGGTCATCTGAGAAAATAAGCTGCTGACAATGCAATGGGAATGCAAACGAATCCGGATGTACTCTGTGATCCATGTGGTTGAAATATTCTATGTTGAATCCGTACTTGTCACGTTCTATGCGGGGAACTCACACATTCCCTGAGGGTTTCACCCAATCGCATAGCAATACCGTGGTGCAGTGATTACAGTAATCCAACTCCTGTATTTCCTCGATATACTCCACATGCTCAGCGCTATGGTCAATGGGCCTCCCATTGCGAATCCTCCAACGCAGTTGCTGTGTATAGGCGGCCACTACACACGAGTCTCAAGTTACGAGGCCCCCCTCAGAAGTCCAAACATGCAAATGCATACTGAATGCGTGCATTTGCCGATGGGAGGTTGCATAATGCTTTGGAGGACATGAGTATTGTACGACGTCCTCGTCGAGTCGAACACCGGCCACGTCTGCTTCCAGCACACGTGCCTTTAGCCAATCAGCAAAGCTTGTTAAATCGCTCAGTTGGGGGGGGGGGGGGGGGCGTACAATACTGGTCTAGAATGTTGACAATGTCGCGACTGTACTCGAAACACCTCTCGCTCTTCCCATCGGCGTCCCTTTGCGGTTATGTATTCCCTATACACCACACCCACCTTTGTTGTTAGACCATGCGTGCCTGTGTGTCTGCTTCATACCACGCATGTTCTCAGAGACGTCATCAAAGACGTGATTAGAGACATCTCCGGGTCTTCTTCCCACAAATGTTTGTATGCTGCTTGAGGGTTTTACAGTTGTCATGTGGCTGAGGGTTTGCTTGCGTCTCTGCAGTCTTGCTATGGTTTCGTGAGCACAGCCAGTTGGTGCTCGGCCCTATCTCGCAAAGATGCTGCCACGTGTGCCTGATGCGTCGAAATGTTGTGCGTGATGTCTGCGAGACGTGATCAGAGACGTTTCGGCGTCTTTTTTCTCCATTTTCTGCATGATGCTTGGATGCTGTAGGCTGTATGCTGCTGCTATAGGATGAATGGTGATCATGCAATGCTGGCAATGTGTGGAAGGTTGTACCATGAAGACAGAATGCACAGATGTAGCGGCTCGAAAATTTTATTTTATTTTTTCATAATGGTTGTGTGGTGTTTGAGTGATGTTCATAGAAAAAGAACTTGGAGGTGTTCCTGGAGTGGGAGGCCGACGCGTGAGGATGCCGAAGGGAAAGGGGACCTCGGCCCTAAGTCCTAAGAGCGGGAACCTGAAGAAGCGGCCGCGGGCGCCACTATCGCGGAGGCGAATTGACAACACTTACAGAGAGGAAGTAGCTCCGGACGAAGTGGTTGAGCGCTGGACCAAGCAGAAGCAAGACGGTAGCGTGGGGCCGAGTGCAAGCGCGAAAGGCAAGAGCAAAGCGGCCATGCGAGACCTAGAGACCCAGCAAGACTTCAGGTGAAATTGTCATCCACAATGGCCATGGCATACATGTAGTTTGAACGATGTTATGAACGCTTTTTATGTGCCACTGCTTCTCCTACAACACGGTTTAGGACATAGTTGCGTATAGCCAGACGTGGTTGCGTCATGCTAGACATAGTTACATCTCATAAGACATGGTTACGTCTGCACAAACGTAGGGATGTCTACAAGTATGTCGCAATTATACGGGGATGTCCGGTCCCTATACCGGCTGACAGCCGAGACCTATGACCGGCGGGACCTAGAGCCGCGCGCAAGTTTTAACGCA
This sequence comes from Pohlia nutans, assembly GCA_022496805.1. Classification (NCBI taxonomy): domain Eukaryota; kingdom Viridiplantae; phylum Streptophyta; class Bryopsida; order Bryales; family Mniaceae; genus Pohlia; species Pohlia nutans. The sequence continues at coordinate 255,183 of CM040106.1, read as the reverse complement.
TGCATTGAGCTAGGGTTTCTCAAAACTCACCTTCTTCTGCGCGATGGGCTTGCAGCAGGCGATGGGTCTCCAACACTTGCTTCCACTGCTTCCACGGGTTTGATGAAGCACTTGCTCCGCCACAACTGCGTCGAAGGAATTTGACGTTTTGCCTTTAATGTTGCAGATGTAGGAGTGACTCTGGCAATTTGTTCCACAAAATTGTTGAACACGTTGAGAGCGGCCTCCGTCACCTCGGACTCTCTCTCTTGTAGCGATATTTTGTCTCTCACTACTACAACCCTCTCATGCAGTGGGTATTGTTTAGGTACTGCCATGTTTGAATGATATCTCTCATGTGAAATGCCTACATTAGGGTTTTGGACCGAACCCCCCCCCCCATAATGTGCTACAGGTACTTGCGCCGACTCCTTCTGTAGCGACTGTGTTCATCGCACTAGGTTAGACACGTGGACTAAGTGTTGGTGAAAGTCTTTCCGACCCTAAAGCCGCGTAGAGACATACTTGTAGACATCCCTACGTTTGTGCAAACATGGTTACGTCTCAGAAGACATAGTAAAGGACATGCTGACGTCTCCTTCTGCACTCAATGTACATTTCCGTGTGCTTGTCCGTGTTTCACGAGGATGCGTACCAGTGTTCTGTATATTTATTCCAGACGTATTTAGCTCTTTTTAAAGTTGAATTTGTGTTTTTGGATTCATGTAATTGTGTATCTAATATATATGAGTATAAGTTAATATCTATACTAATAGGATTAACAAGTTGATCTCATGAGAAAACGAAGCAAGACAGAAAGCTTGATTGTTTGTAATGGTTTGGATTTATTTAATTAATTTTTAGATGAAACTGAATTGGCCAAGGAATCACTCTGATGCTATATCTAATGCAGGAGACATGTCTCTGAAGACAAGGTTACGTCTCAGAAGACGGCCGTGGCTTACATATTATGGTATGTGATATTAACATGGAATTAGGCAAGGTTTTTTGTTGTACAGCGCAGGGTACAACACTCATTCCGAGCAGGAGGACGACGATGAAGATGACGAAGAGGACGACAATGAGGAATCGGAAGACGAGGAGACACCGCTTTCGTCTCAGCGGCGACGCGGCACCGTGGAGCGAGAATGGGAGAAGAAGCCGCTGCATGTGGACGAAAAAGGAACTCCGTACGGGGCATTGCTTGGGGCGTTTGAGACTGAGTTGCGGCGTCTGTCAAGGAACTTGGATCCCGGTCACAATTGGGCTGGGCAGCAGCCCCCAGCGTGCGAAAGATTTATGAAGCGTTTGTGGGCAGGTACACCCTTCTTATTTGTGCCACAAACTATCAAGCCGTACTGCAGAATGAAAATAATGGACATGTTCATCTCATTTTGTGATGTTGCTTATCACATAGGAACGTTATGATTTGACATTGCATACAAAGGATTCTCCATGTCTTGGAATTGATGAGCAGATATCCTCTTGGACGTTAACGAATGTTCATAGAGACGTGCAAGGATGTCTTATGAGACGTCTGAGGATGTGCATGGAAATCTGACGACTGTGACAAGGGGATGTATTCAATCAAAAAGCTCGAATATATGAATTGCCACTGCTAAATCGCCAGAACTTTTCTTGTTGTTGACGTGAATGTGTCTTATGTCTGTTGAATGACTCTTGTTGTTTGTACGTAATTTTGCCCGTGAATGACTGTGGTGCTACTTTTGTGATGCCTGAGTTCGCAAGATGGGAGGTGAGGGGCGATCAGGGCCGGAAGACAGTCCACGAAGGATGAATTACTATCTGAGTGATCAAGGGGCTCACAAATAGACGGTTCAAGCTCAACCGCATGATCGACCAGAAACAAAAGAAGCCACCCGAATTCACCGACAAGTACAAGAACTATTTTGTGACGAAGAGGGCGACTGAGGCATCAAAAGAGAAGTCGGCGTGGATGCGGAAAGTATCCAAGGGCAAGGGCACACGGTTGACACATATGGCCGCACTTCGAGAGGGTGCGATAGTGAAACTAGTGAGTCACAGTTTCTGCAATGTAGGGTGGACACTGGAGCTTGCTGTTTGGATGTTTGGGGAATGTGTAGAGCTGTTTTGTAGAAGTTGATGTCATTTACAGTGCCTCTAGGGACATTTGTGTGTTTGCAATGGCGTCTTCAGCAGAGTTGGTGACGTCAGTGAATGTCTTAGAGAACGTGAGAATGTTTCAGAAGACGCATTGATGCCATCGCGGACGTAGGTGGATGTCTTAGGCGATGTTCACTACGACATCTATTGCAAACTATACGTGGTTGCGGCTGTTCTTTCTGATACTGGCTGCAGGGACAAGGCGTACACTTTCAAGAGGCTGAGGTCGGGAGATCTAACGTATTTCAAATCTGTCTCAGCCACTTCATTCATTGTGTGCTGACTCGTGTACCCCCTGCTGTCTTGCTATGGTTTTTTAGTTGGAATGTGAAAGGCTCTTGAGAAAGGTCGAGTACCATTTGAGTCTGAGATCAACGACGAGATCGAGGAACAGTACAAGCGGTTTAACGCGTCGGATAAGTCCGCATCAGATGCGGACGAAGCGGAGGACGATATCGACACTAGGATGGAGGACCTTGAGGCGCGGCTGGAGGCGAAGCTAACGTCATCCAACAATGCACTCCAGTCGAAGATCGAGGGCATGTGCAGGTAGCTCATGTCCGGGAAGGCGTCGTGCACGGACTCCACCCTCCTCCAGACAAAGGATGCGTCGGTGCCAGCATCCCCGGTGTCGTTGCAGGTCACTCCGAGTCTCCGACGCCAACGACCATCACCGAGCCGCGTAAGGCATCCTCGCCAAACCATGGTGCATCGGGCGTGTTACAGACGTCATTGCCTGGGGATGACGAGGTGGGTGCTACGGAGGAGGTTGGGAGAGGGCAGTCGATGGAGTAGGCCAAAAGAGGGGGCACGTTGGAGGGAGGCAGCTGTCACCGCACCCTCCGCGGAGCCGGTTGACCAAGATGATCGATATGCGGTGAACCAGACAACACCGTCCTCTGAGCAGGCACAGCTTGCGGTCCAGACCGAGCAGGTAACGAGCTGAGCCTAGATATGCTAGAGTAGTGAGGCGTAACCACGTCTGAGACCACGTCTGTGAATATGACTTAAGAAGCGCACGGATGTCTGCAGAAACATCCCCGTGGGACATTGCACAGACATGTTTTGGAACACTGTGATGTTTTTATGGAACTCTGTCTAGGAAATTCGGGATGGTGTTTCCTGAATGCGATGTATGTTTTCCTCTACAGACATCATGAGTGTGAAGTGTATGGAACTGAAGTTGTAATGTGCGTGAATGAAAGCTTGGGTGTTGAAAAGTAGGGGAGGTACACCAAATGTCTCGATATAGGTGGAGAGGGGAGGTGAGCAGTCTCTGTTGGGCATACCATACTTGAATATCTAGTGTGAATGCGTGCACTTCAAGTAGTACTGCTGAATTAGAAGTGCAGGAGGTTGTCGACACACCCGGAGGTTCCGCGGCTAGTATCAGGCGCAGTACTAAGCCCGATAGCATAACAAAGGCACCTGCAAAGACTCCAAAGCCTGCACAATTGTCTTAATCTGGGAGTCGCGACACAACGAAGCCGATGGGGGCATCCAAAGTGACCAAGCTAGATTGCACGAAGCAAGCGGGCCTGTCGAAACCGGGGAGTGCGGCTGAGAAGATTGGGAAATAATGATCCACTGTCATGTTTGGACGTGCATGTACGCTTCACGTCAATGTCTGAAATTCGGTATTTCGCGTTCAATACGGCAAATTATGCAATGTCTAACTGGTTATTAGATTGTCATTCATAGTCCCATCACACATTGCATAGAAAGAGTCCACGACATGATGTCATTGCATAAGTGCAGGGTGGCATGTCAACAAGAACGGAGGCGGCCAAGAAGAAATGAACATGCACCACGTATGAGACGCAGGTGAGCCACAGCAACCCGGAATGAATGTAACGGTACAACATGGACGATGGGTATGACGTCTTCGCAGACGTCAGTCAAGGCTCCAAGAGCGTCCGCTTGTTTCATAGAACATCCGAGGAGACGTCTTAACCTGTGATGTAGCTTGAAGTATTTGCTGGGAGACGTATACAACATTGTTTTCATATGGGATGAGGGTCCAGCGGTGGAACACGTGTACAACGTTCCATGCATGAGGAATTCCCAAGTATGAGGAATTCCATAGTTTATGGCCATTGTCGTGGGCCTTGTTTAACCGCAGTTGTTGTTGGCATATGTTTATGTGCAGTCTCAGACAAGCGCCAATGAGAGTACTGATAATTTTGGGAGCACCAAAAGCAACCGATGACATTGGAGCGTGTGCAGCTAGTGGGTGCATAGTAGAGTGACGTGTGGTGGACGGGCCCGTAGATGTGGACTCTGCGCCATTTGAGGTCACAGACTGAATAGTTATCACTATGGAACTGTGCAGTTAAAACGTTTTATGCATATGCAATGCGAGTACGTATTTGTGACTGGCAGGCATCACTCCCATGGTACGGTACAACTGCTCTACAATGTGATGTATGGATGCTCACCGAGACTAGTGCATGTTACGCGAGATGTATTGTTGTGCATGTTGTTCATGACGTGGGGATGTTGGGGTGGTCGCGAAGGATGTCTTGGTGCATGCTCGACTGATGACGTGAATATGCTTCGTGTGACGTCTACATATAGCGGCAGCTGTCTTTCACAAAACGCGGTAAAAGACATTAGCATGTTTTATGGATCGACTATGTGATGATGATTCTGTCTTCTATAAGATGTTTGTGAATGACGTCAAATGTTTGAGGGAATGCCTTTGTGATGACAATGATGTCTCCCGTGACACGTGTTACGAGACCTGGGGATGTTAGTTGGGACGAATCTCTTATCATGTTGATGTCTTCCACAAACAATATTCGTGACGCAGTGCATGTTCCTAAAGCCGTTCCCGAGAACAAAGGCACGATTGCCGAATGACGTCACCATGCTTTGTGAGACGTCTAAGTTCAGCGTGGCTGTATCTCACAACACACGGTACAGGACGTGAGGATGTTTTTATGGGTCGACTCAAGGATGTCTATGCTTCTGTCTTTTATAACATGTTCATAAATGACGCAACATATCATAGACCACGTCTTTGCGATGACGATGATGTCTTCCGTGACACGTATGAGATGACCTCGGGATGTTCTCTGGGACCTCTGTCTTATCATGATGATGTCTTCGGAAAACATCCATGTCACCGCATTAAATGTTATGTAAGACGTCGTGGAGAACATTAGCACGATTGCATAGTGACGTTCGCAGGACCACTGCTACGAGAAGCTAAAAAATTGCCACGTCTTCAGTAACAAGGCGCATGTCATCGTGAATGTCCTCAAAGACAAAATGTGAGCAATGCCACGTCCGAAGAGATGTCTTGGAAAACGCGCTAAGACATTCATGTACACATGAGCCAGGACATCCTCAATGCCCACGCGTAGGGCACGCAAACGTGTAGGCGGACATGGACATGCCAAGTTCTTTATGTTGTGCAAGACATGGGAATGTCCACATAAACCAACACCACCACACAGTACATGTTGTCGCAGAGCTCTCGCAGGACACGTCCGCGTCTATGCACGAATGTCTCTTGAAACACAGCGATGTCCCGGGAGACGTCCAGGGAAACCTGCAGCGAAAATGAAAAAAACCCAGGCCTCTGCTCACGTGGCATGCCACGTCAGAATTTCCTGGGTCACTAGTAGAAATCTTGTCTTATGTGACAAGTCTTTAATGACTCAATGTCGGGAATGACAAGTCCGTAATGACACAAAGTCCCACTATAGCCTATGAACAGCTTGGCCAGATTCTTAAGGAACAAGTCGTTATCAGTGCCAGGCACTTTGAACAAGGACACCCTGACGCGCCTATCTCTACACTTGAGGGTTTCGCACGAGTCCTGGCCAAGTACAAGGAAAGGGAGCTGGATGTCGCGAAACCAATATTGTACTACCAATTCAGTGGTAGACTTCTTCATTGAGCTCCAGACGGTAACGTCAGCGATGATGGTCAGCTCTCGGAGGAACGAGTAGCAGAGTGGGCGCACATATACTGCTTTGGGCCCCACTACAGCTGCGAGAACAACTGAGTGCGGCGCCGAGTATTTGTTAAAAGGCGTACTCCTAGACTGCAATTTTCAATCCTCACAAACGCAGAGGATTCCATTCAGGTCCAGGACGACATTAAGCCATTTTTTGGGCGGCCTAAGCTGTGGGGACCAAATGACCGCCTCCGAAGAACCTCCACGAGAAAGAGGAGGACCGGATCCCTGGCGGCAACGAACAGACAAATGTGCAGCCAGTTATGATCCTAAACTAACACATTTCGGACAACATCGTAATGAAAACGGAAATCGATCGAGACGAGTGTGAAGACAAAGAAACCAAAAAAACAAACAATCACTAAGAAACTAATGGAACGTACCTAAAGGCCGTAGGACTTGATTAACTTCGCACTGACCACAGGTGTGGTTGCGGAAAGTGCAGCGGCGGCGACATTAAGTGGAGGGGAGGTCGAAGTACGTGTACGCTCATCCGATTGTGTATTCTCCTTAAGTCTTCGCGTTGACACAAGTGTAGAAGAAGACGGAGGGTCTGCATGACAAGGATAGACCTCGGGCGAGGGCGGAGTGGGCTCAAAGGACGGACTGTCCGCAATGGATTGAAGGGTGAGATCAAAAGTAGAAGGCAATTGAGCATGAGGCACATTGTGGGCACAGATGGAGCCTGCGATGACAATAGATGAGGAGTATGTAAATTAAAATATGGTCCAAAAAATTGAAGTACAAAAAATGTTCATGGGAAAATGTCCTAAGTGGTCTTCGCAACCAGGAGTTGAGCTTCCTAAGTATTTCAGCCGTCTATACAAAAAACCTACAAAAAAAACCTATGATACAAATCAACTTGAGTCAAGCTAAAACTATACACATAACATTGAGTGATTATTGGGAACCACCTGCTGCATCGTCAGTGTCGGGCGAGACGGCAGTGTCCGCATTTGCACTGCCAGCAGCTCCGCTCAATCCCAGACTGTTGTCAAGGCTGTATGGATCGGCGGCGTCACGAGTATCGCTCGATGACACTTGCCGGGGAGTCGGCAAAGTGGACGGAGCAGACGCAGGAACAGCTAGAGGCGGAGGAGGCGCAGCGACAGGCGAGGGCGCAGGAGGAGGTGGAGGAGGCGCAACGACAGCTGAGGGCGTAGGTGGAGCAGATTCTCCGCTGGTGGTTGAACCAGACGGCTGATTACCAAGCATCTTAGGTTGAAGAGGCAACGACAATGGGTTCAATATGGCGACATGGGGCTCTGCATCAACACATTCAATGTCTGTTGCATGGCATTTTCCTACTGCTGCTGCTGACGCAGCTGTTTTATTATGAAATTCTGGAAATCGAGCTGGTTTTTTTTCGTTTCTGTCGTCTGAACAGCTAGAATTTCAACCGTCTTGGTCAACGTCTTCTAGATTTTGTTTGAAGACTCACGCTTCTTCCTCTTCGACTTCGGCTTGGAGACAGAGTTCCAAACTGATGGCAAGAGGACGTGGATGAACCTGGCGCATTCAATCTCCGAGGGGTCTCCAAAGGAAGAGCATGATCTTTCTCGTCCTCCTCGGCATCGGAGGAGGAGTCCTTATCGTCCTCATCTGTCCGTGTTTAAGGGGCATTATTCCACCGATCACGGCACTTCCTCTTTGATGAGGAGGGCCCAGATTGCGCAGCAGGGTTACTCTGATTCCCCCCAACCTGCATAGGGTATCCGTCCTAGAGGAAGTCTGGTTTGTCGAGGTCCAAGGCGTCGTTTGCAATTAGAGTCTTGTAACCTCTAAGCAGTTTGGACCCGACAGCATAGCTGTTCACGCATCACATCAGCACAAATATCATGGCAGTCATTAACTGAGTCAAAGGTCGATAAAATTGAGGAGTAAGAAAGGTTTAGATCGACACGACCTAAACTTTGACGGAGACAGGTTTAAACTGTGACGGTGAGACAAGCAACCATAGAGGAGATAGTTTCAGGTCGAACCGAGCTAAAAAGACAGGGAACTGTGAGAATTAGGTGGACTCGAGCTAAAGAGAGGGGGAACTTTGAAGGTTAGGTCAACTGGAGCTAAAGAGAGGGGGAACTGTGAAGGTAAGGTCAAACCGAGCTAAAGGACTTACACACTGAACGTTTAGCTCGGCTCGACCTGAAATTTTGTGCGGATTTGGGTCGACGCTTCCTACCTGAGAAGGACCGTCAATAGGAGGTTTAGGTCAACCCGAGCTAAAATATTACACCGCTAATACTACAGAGTTTTAGGTCGACCTAGGCTGAAGAGCAAGTGTTGGACTACGTACCAAAGCATCACAAGTGATCTTGGATCGCGCATAGACGGAGAAGATATTCGACCCTGCCATCGTAAATGACATCATGAGCCACAAGTAGAACTCCATTCTGAGTTCCCCCTTGTACAGGCGGTACTGCAGCTCATCGTACGCCCAAGGCTTTGTATATACCGTCGTGTTTGGTGCAAAGAAGTCGTCGGGGATCTTCACCATCGGTATATCAAGCCTTTGCAAGAAGACGAAGTGAACTTTGGCTTGCGCCTTCTTAGAATTCGCCGGAAAGTTGTACAGACGCTCGTTCTTTGCCGGATGGTAGTCGGCATACTCTATCTTGTATCTGTAGAGGAGGTCGTCGTTCTCTACAAAATGAACAGCTTGGTTTTGCTCTGTCATATCGGCACAGATAAAGAGCCACGTAGGTAATTCATTGAACTCCGATTCATGTCTCCTTTTCAGAGACGACATGAACTTGTAAAGGTATGGCATCACCATACTGGACTTCTCTTTGTTCTCCACCCCGGGGAGATACTTGAAGTCGATGACCTCCAATCTCAAGTACGTAGATGTGTCGGCTGTCCAGGCGCCCTCAAGCCAGTCGGCGTGCTCGTTGTGCTGCGGGTCATATGGCCGGTAGTGAGCGTCTCCGGCAGGTTTGCCAATTCTTTTCGTTTGTCTTGGAAGACTTTAAAGAATTCGTACGCGTGAGGTGAGATGTCTCCGGTCTTCTTATTTTTGCTCCTGACCTACTTTTCCTCTCTGAAGTATTGTTCTCCCGGCCGCTCAAGGACATTCATGGTCGCCCTCGTGACGTTGTACTCCTCCTTGAACAGGGTCCACTTCATGGGCACTAGTTCTACCGCCGGATTGAAGAGTCCGAGATCACGATTGATGTTGTGCAATTCCTTCTTTATAAAGTACTTCCGCTTCCTCCTCTCTACCCATTCCTTGGTCAAATAGCACCTGTCTAAAACCGAGGATATGGCCTCAATCGTGACCTTTGGGTAGCCCTTGTTCCACTTGGGGTTCTCGCGGTTCAGGATATGCTTGGCCAATTTGGCGAGGTCCTTGTAGGTTACATTTCCCTGCCACTTGAAGATATCGCGCGTGAGATTCCCACTCTCAGGATTCCAGTTGATCTTGTCCTTGAACTGCCCCTCACTGTTAAGGTCATAAAGCTCGCCGGCATCTGCGCTTGAGATCACTCCGCTCCATAGATTAAACACGTCGTCCGGCGCGGTGATCAATTTCAGATCATTGTGGATGTTGAGAAATTCGGACACATTACTTTTCTTGGCGTCTTTCTGGGCTTGAGTGACGTCGAGCATCGCGAACCGCAGTTTCATAGCAGCTTGAAACTCCTGCACGGGTACATACATTGTTAGCTATTATACAATCACTTAGGTCGACTTGATCTAAACAAACAGATGTTGTGGAGCGCATGGATTGCAAATCAAAAAGCGAGACAAGGCACATTACGAGCATATTAGGTCGACTCGACCTAACTTGAAGTTGTCTCGGATCTACTCTATGGGGACGGACTACAAAGTGGAATACTTATAATACAAGCATAGCAGCAAGCAAATTAGGTCCACTTGATTTGAACATTAGGTGGAATTTGGTTTTGTTAGTCGCAGACTCCCTCGTCTTGGACGCTTAATGTGTCATTCCCACTTGCAGTGCTTCTATCGGGTTCTAAGGGCGCTCGAGATTTATCCACACTTTCCGCGCTCCCAATATGTTTATCGCCCACGACGGCTTAAGGGCGCCGAAGTGGTTGACGCGGTTGTAGTAGGCTGATATTTGACGAAGTTTTTCATAATTCTTCCTCCAAACGACAAAGCAGTTCCATTGCGCGAACTCTTTGATGTCTTCCGGGGCCATCCCTTCATCGCGCATCATGTAACTAGCTTTGACGCTGTGCTATCCATTGATCAACCAGAACTTTCCATCTTTGATGGAGTCCCAACTAGTCGGCCGCTCGTTTAGGGCGCAAGGCATTACGTACAGAGTCTGATTGGTGCTCCTATCGGGCATGCAGATAAGGAAGCCTATGATCTTCCTCACATAAGCCGGCTTGTAAGTCTTGATGTTCATGTGTGGAGGCGCATCGAATAGTTGTTCGATGGGGATCGATTTCTTGTCCTCCAGGTCGAACAAGAACGCGTCAGTGCACGACGACCAAAACGTCTTGTACGCCTGGGTCGAGCATGAGTAGTCTAGTTTCCTGTTGCCCACCACGGGCTTTGGCAAATCGGTCACAGCGGACGCCAAGCTATCTTTGTTGATAGCTTCAAGTGCCGTCTTAATTGCAGGTTGCCTCTTCTTCGAGGAGGGGCCGAGATTGTTTTGGCGTGGTGCTGTCGAAGGTGTCAGAGGCGTGTTTGGCTTGCGTTTGCCTCGGCTATGTTGGGGTCTTGGCGAGTTTGTGCCCATGGATCCCGCATTTGCTCCGGTTATTGAAGGACAAACTTACAGGTGTCATCATTTTTTTCAACATGTCCAGCTTCGCTTTCAAGACGTCGAAGTTCAGGATCAGCTTCCGGATCTTCAAGCAGAGCTTTGCCCCGCACAGTGTCTGACCGTTGGTACCCTTTAAGAATTTATTGTCAAATTGATCCTCCAACTCCTTAATCATATCACAGAACTCGGTCGTCAGCAGGGAGTCTAGTAGGGGGCAGATGTTGAATGGAATCACAGCCGAGTCGAAGGTCAGAGTGCAGTTGTACTGCTGCTTCTTATCCCATTACGTTCTCGTGGTGACGCAGTGCAACAAAATCTTGGAACCATCACCCGCATTGATGTCCTTCACCTTCTCGTGGAATGAAAGTGGCAGGTAGGCATCTGAATTCTTGTTCTTCGTTGTCAAGCAGCAGTCACGTGTCATTGCTATCATTTTCAGACTCCAGAACTCTACCAATTCCTGGTCTTGCATGTCCCAGAACTTCCCAAAGTTTTCCAGGTCGTCGCCGGTGTCATCATCCGCGTGCGGCTGATGAGCTGCTTTCTTGTAGTAGAGCTAGAGGTTTGGCACTTGTTGTTCCTTTGGTGTCTTCCTCTCTGTTGCCATTCTGTTCACAGCGCAGACAGACAAAGATTTAGGTCGGTACGAGCTAAAATGCGTGACACACACATCAGCATGCCTCTACAGAGAAGAGGAATTTTCTTCATGCATGATCATTAGTGGCGAACAACTAGGACGTGTATTTTGATCAGGCCCACATCATGATTTAGCTCGGGTAGTGCTAAAGTTTAGACGGGCTTCGACGGTATTAGTAAGTTTGGTGATTATCGTGACTACAGCTGTTAATGTTATGACCGAATATGAATGCCAATAACTTGAATATAGAATGTCATATACGTTTTAGGTCGATCCGAGCTAAATAGTCAAGGACTTTTGGAATTCAAGAACTAGGAATATATGCAATCGTGCTTATTATTATCCGTTTAACGGGATTCAATGTGATATAAATTAGGTCGACTCGAGCTGAATATAAGTTATTTTATTTTATTTTTCTAGATTATTCTGAACAATAGTTATGATTCTCAAGGATAGCACAAGATTTTAGGTCGAATCGACCTAATATGCTTGAATTAGAGCTTCATCCTGGTTTCAATTGATTCTTTTATTTTTCATTGTATGCCATTTAGGGCAATGTAGGTCGTCTCAATCTTAATGTGCACATCATATTGGTAGTAGATTTGTGTGATTTAGGTCGAGCCGAGTTGAATCTTACTCAGCTTAGGTCACTTCATATTGCATTCTAGGGTAAGTTAGGTCGATTCGAACTGAATTTACACATAGTACATGTTCATGTTCTAGACGTTCCATCCTATAATTCGTCAACTATGATCAATTGTTGCGGATTGAGGTCAATTTGACCTAAACTTCTGGAATAGGAGATTTCTTCTACCTTATGTTTTCAGGTAATTTTCATCTATATTGATTGTATGACAAGGTATTTTAAGTCGGGTCGAGCTGAATGGACTGCAATTGAGGTTGTGTCGAGCTGAATCGTACGCATTTTAGATCATTTTTTATTGCGTTCTAGGGTAAATTAGGTCGATTCGACCTGAATTTACACATGGTACATGTTCATGTTCTAAACTGTCAATCCTACAATTCGTCAACTATGATCTATTTTCTCGGATTTAGGTCGATTCTACCTAAACTTCTGGTACGGGAGAGTGCTTCTACCTTATGTTTTTCGGTAGTTTTGATGTGTGTTAATTATATGACATAGTATTTTATGTCGGGTCGAGCTGAATGGACTGCAATTTAGGTCGATTCGAGGTGATATGTGGCATGTATTGGTGAAGTTTAGATCGGGTCAATCTAAATTACAGTTTCTCGCGCGAGTTTCTCCGTCCATTTACTTGGGGTGAGCTAAACTGACATCGACCTAAACTGACATCGAGCTAAATTGTTGTCTGTCGCATGAAGGTAATCCAAAAACCATTGTGCTCAAACAAAGCAAAAATAACAAACCTAAAACCACGATCTATCAGATGCATGTACACAATGGACTCAGCGCACATAAGAATAAATATGAAAGAAGAATGAAACAACGCAGAGAAGAATGGAATAAAGAATGGAGAACTGACCTAATCACCTGGAATATGAATTTGTGAGTCTACAAACAATTGCTCGTGCTGGCCAAATTGAACAATCTCAAAATACCAACATTTCCCTCATTAGTGAACTGAAAGACCGAGCATTCTAATTACATTGAACTCGAGCGAGAAAAACCAAAACCTAACAGTCTGAAGCAGAACTAAAACCCTAGTAAACAACAGGTTCAAAATTACCCGATACCTAGGGTATACTAACCAAAACCTTAGCAATCAATGCCCAAGCTAGACATTTAAGCAAAACCCATATTAGCACCACCCCGAGCAACTACAAACGACCATGCAACAGCACCCATAGAATCAAGTAAGAGCTCTCAATGTGTCATTCCTTACTATGTCTGGACCTGATAGCTGAATTTAAGGCGATTCAAGAAAAAAAACCATGCACTAAAAATCCGTGTCCCACTACCCACAGAATCAAGAAAGAGCTTTCAATCTGTCAATCCACAATAACAAAATTTTGTAAACCAAAATCACGAATTGAAGGTAAGCAGACTCATCTCTCGTTCGTTAATGGTACCACAAATCACTCCAGAAACATCACTGGCCATGCACCAACTAAAAACGGCGATGAACCACCACCCATAGAATCAAGAAGGAATATTAAACATAGCCAGAAAACCCATATTAAGCAATATAGAAAACCTAGGCAATACCTGGGTGATACCTAGGTTTGAAGATGCTACACATCTAGACTCCATATAGAAAAGCTATCAATCTGTGAATGTACGCTAGTAGATTCATTTATAAAAAACACCAATCGAAAGTAAACACACTGATCACTCCAGCAACTTGTTCACAGAATTAACTAGACAAATCACTTCAGCAATTACTACTAAATAGGCTTGCTTGATTCCACCATGCATGCCAAAAAACATTCACTGCATGAAATTTGCAGCTAGTTTAAAAACCTTGCAATTCAGTGTAAGAATCCAAACCCTAGCTATCATGTACTACAATATTCAACATGAGTACAAATGACAAATGAGGTTGAAATCAAGCAACTACTCACAGTCTAAGCAAGCAACTGCTGATATTGTTGAAATACAAACAATGTAAATACAATAGTACTAGGTAAGAAAGTACGCAGCTTCAGATTTGGTCACCTTCAAAAACCCTAAATTGCATACATTTTGTAAGTACGCACTTTGAAATGCAAACAATGTAATTCAAACAATAGAACCCTTCAAGTCGCAAGGCGTTTTTAGGGTAACTTAGGCTTTAGGGTCCCTTTACCTCTTACGTTGCGCTCCGTCTGCTTTGACAAATATTCTCCTTCGATCCAAGGCGTGCTCCCAAGTTCCAACGCAAATCAACTTGCAACCCAGCAATTCGAGTCTACAGGTTTCTCTATAAACGCGGAGCCTCCACACTCTATAAAGCTGAAATTCAGTTGCGACCATAAACACCCAAAAAAACTCTATAAACGCGGTCCCTCCAGCTTCTAACTGTATGCAACATGTAAGCTAAACGAGAGAAACAAAACGAGAGAAACAAAAAAGGAGAAACAAAACGACAGGAACAAAACACAAGCAACAAACCGAAGATGATGACGGAGACACTAAACCCTGAAATCTTACACGCAGATTGAGAGCAATAAGCAACGGCAAGAATAAAAACGACACTTCGACAGGCGAGGAGAACACACGGAGACGCGCAAAAACGCAGAAAGAGACGAGAACATAGAGAAAACACAGCGACAACAATGTTCCGCGTTCAAACCCTAGCCGGTGGGTGAGACGTAGCACGGGCATAGGGTTTGGCACGGGAACGGGCACGGGCACAGGTTCAAAGCACGGGCACAGGCACGAAGCATGGGCACGGGTATTGTATTATACGGGCACATGGTACATGGAATAGTAGACACGTTGGCATATATTTGACATTTGTTGTAAAAATAAAGGTTTCAAATTGGAATTCCAATAGCTCATTAAAATGATGTGGACCTGCATTTTAACTTCACTTTTTATCTTAAACCCATAGGAGGCAAAGAATCATGTCAAATACAATGGAATATTGTTGTGTAAGACTAGTTGGAAACGGCTTTGTGGACCTTTAAGGGTTAAATTTGGTCTATTTCATGAGCTCTTACTCAAGAATGTCAAAGACTGGCAACTGTCAATTTAGTTCATGTTTTAGCACATCCTACATTCTGGGCAACAAGGACTATGCGCAACGAAATCTTGTATATATATATATATATATTTATATATATACATATGTATATGTATATATATTTATAGATACACAAATATATATAACAGGTATATATATTTGTACATTATTGTGTTGTTCAAATATCTCCATGATTTCCTGAACGTCCCAGCGTCCTGAAACTCGATCACGAACAGATTCCAAACCCTGTAACTTTCTTATACAACCTCGGATGATCTTTATGCAAGTCACCTTAGAAAGCCTATTAAATTCTGTACCATTTGTAGACAAAAATTAAAAATAAAATGTTTAGCAGCCGGATAATAATTATTGATATCTATTAATACCCGATTTCTTGAATACTTACTTTTGAAAGTGCTGACCTTGCCTTCCACGTACTATATATATAGAAATATATATAACATGTATTTGTACGTATATATATATATATATATATATATATATATGTATATATATATATGTATATTAGTACATGTATATTAGTACGTATAATTTTGGGATCCTATCTTCAATATTACGTTGTTACATAATATTTGGAAGAGACCTCCCCGAGACAAAATGTTTGGCAGTTGGATTATAATTATTGATATCTATTAATACCCGATTTTTAATACTCACTTTTGAAAGTGCTGACCTTGCCTTCCACGTACTATATATATAGAAATATATATATATATATATATAATTACATGTTTTATAAATATACACATATATATATATATATATAACATGTATATATATTTGTACATTCTCTTGTTGTTCACGAAATTCTGGTAAATAGTTTTTCCTTTGATTACATTATAAAAGTCTTCCCTGGTACACTTTGTACATATATGTATATGTATATATATATACAAACATATATAACAGGTATATATATTTGTACATTCTCGTGCTTTTCACATAATTTCTGTGAAATACTTAATATTCTAATGGCTACAGTATTTCCAAAACGTCCTAGCGTTTAGAAACTGGATCGCAAACAGATTCCTAGCCCTGTAACTTTCTCGTACAACCTTCAGTTGGTTGATCTTTATGCAAGTCACTTTAGAAAGCCTATTAATTTCTCTACCAATCACAATAAATTTTTGATTTGTGATAGGAAGCTGTTGATAATATTGGAGAGGCCTCCGACTACAAATATGTCTAATTTGTTGGGGTATATTTTATGCTTACAATGGTCTTCTGATATACCCTTCATGTACATCTTCGCCATGCTAATATCTACTTCCGAGGCTAGAATCAACTTCTGTTCAAAGGGTGGGTACATGTATAGGGATTATAAAGGTCTTACAGCGTAAATTTTGTAACCTAATAATAAAAGTATTCTTTAATTTTCATCCATCCACAACTCTCTATGGTATTGTATTGAGTTTTTAGAATAGAAGGTGTATTTTGGACCAGTCGTGACTTCTATCTTAATTCCAAATTCTGTAGCCTCTAAATGCCCTTACCTATGTTCGTTTCGGCCAGTTCTCTGAGGATGTATTATAAAATGCAATATGAATATTTGGAACTTGATGTATAAATAAAAGTAAGGGTTATACATTTTGAATTCTAGATTCTATTAATATGCAATACTCTATCATTTCTATTACTAATATTTTTCTATAACATTTGAAACATATAATAAAAAATTATTCGAATAAATTATTCGAAAAATCAATTACAAATAAGATATTGATAACATGTGGATGAACTCTGTTGTGATGGTTATAAAGTAGTACTGTAGGTGTTGTGATTTTTGAATATAATTTAGATGCTTGATTTTACGAGTTTATAAAAAATTCACACTACAATAAGATTACATGAAAATAATTGGCTTCGTATTTTAAATTTGAACATGAATCGTAGGAGGTATGAGCTCATGAAGTTTAAGATGTCTGATAATTCATCCATCCGTAACATACACGTACTTCATCATGTGAAAGAGTGTTCTATATATTTAGAAAGCTATTGAAAGGGTCTATAGCATGAATGTATTTAAATGAAAGTATTTCAAATCCTATAGTGGTTGAATCAATGTATTAAATGTAGAATCATGATGATTTCATTGACACATGCTTTAAAATATTACCTTAAACGTTTTATAATATGATTGTGGATCATTTTACCCTAAACCTTCAATTTAGACCTTTGTGATTCAAACAATAATGTCTTCATTTTCACGGAATTTCTAGATTGGGTGATATAGAGCTGTATCATTCGAAAGTCATGAATTATTAAATATTTACAATTTAGTCATGCTTTTAACGATTTTGGTTTGATGAAGTGGACTGCATGGAGAGGAGATTAAAATGATTTTGTATTTAATATTTGGACGTGAATCGTAGAAGTTATGAGCGGATGAAGTTTAACATAATTATCTGATAATTCATCCAAATAATCATCGGTTAGAATTTAGGGTAGAGTAATTTAATGCTTTCGGTGTATTAAAATTTATCTACAACTTGTGCATTTCTTTTTATCATGCTTTTGGATCATAATCACTTGACATTTATGGTTGAGGCCCCATATAGTGTAGCAATTTGTGATTTTTCTTATTATTTACACGTTAAAAATACCCTAAACACTTGAATGCATGATTTCAATGTAATAATCATGCATTTGGCAAATTAAATAGGTTTACAACTTGTTGCTTAATTAAGATCATGCATTTGGAAGCTAATCATATGACATTTATGACTTAGAGTCCCTAAATTTTTGCTATCACTATATAATACTAATATTCATTAATTTTCACTTAAAATATTTGCACTACTGACAATAAAAATACGAATATGGAAATAATTATTTAGGATTTGGAAAATTATGAGTTGATATGGGTACCACTTTCAACTGTGAGACGCGCAAATGAATGTGTGACTTATGTCAAAATCATTTTAATATGTGTGCTAGACATCTTGTCTTTGGTAATTACCAAATGTATATTTGCAGGCATGGTGTCTGTAATGCCCATAGTTTTAATAATATTTCAAGATTTTTCAAGATTTTTGTCCTTTGTATTAAATCTATTCCTTATGTTTCGATTATTTGATAATTCACGTACTTTAATAACGCCAAATATATATTGCACTACCTACACGTTCATGTTAATGTATAATTAAATGTGAATTATGTGCAATTAATATTCTCTTAAATGCTTGTATGTATTTAAATTTTCCATATATCTATTCAATATATTTCATTATTTTGTAATTAACGTGATTAATGCTTTTAAACTAAATATTAACACAATGAAGTAACACATTAAATTTAATTTTAACGGAAATACCTCCAACTATACTGTTACTTGCTTTTATATATTTAAAACACTCTTCATTAAGACAATTACATTACATTTGTCATTAACGTCACTCACTATAATATTAGAATGCGTCCTGACCTGTAAGTGGATTACATTTTGACTTACTATTTAAGTTACAGGCTTAATACTACAGTGAAAAATACATAGATACATTCGGGGAAGTCACTTAGTTAGTGTAAATTTTGGATACAAATGACAGTAAAAAGGTTATTTAATAGGGGGCTATAAAACAATTGGAATATGCTACTATCTGTAGTATGTTTAGGATATATTCTACGTATATACCACAAAAATTCCAAAATATTCCTAATTTGGTTTTATCCCACCCTATATTACTTTTACAAATTTATAATTTTTATCTCAAATGAATATAATGTTCAGTAATTCAAGTCCTTCACTACGCCAAAGTTCAATTGATAGTAGTGCAGTACTAAATTTTGCAAAAATGAGGTCATAGATTTTAGAAACACGACAATCGGTGCTAGAAGTCACCATGTTTTGAAATATCTACTTTACAATTATTCTTGAGAAGTCCTACTCAACAAATATTAAAATTTTGTAATGATCAAATGTAGAGTGAATTTTTAATTTTAACTTTCAAAATTTATAATTAAATATCGGTGATAGAATCAGTAAATCCTACCGTACGGATGGAATCTAGAAGTCAAAATGGTGAACTTCCATTTCTATAAAAAATCAAAATTATTCTTAGTTATAAAAAGTAGTTTCCGATAATATTTACCGATATGTTCAGTGGTTACCTCGAGGGAGTGAATGTCGAGAATTTTGATAACTATATGAGAAAAAATATTGGGAGTCCTTTTTTCATTTAAAATAAAAATAATAAATTTATAGAAGTAATACAGGGTGTTTTAAAACTATTTAGAGAATATTCTAGGACTATTCTTAGAATATACCATAACTAAACTATAAATACTAGAAGATGTAAAATTACTTCATAGCCCTCGATTAAATACCCTAAAACCGCTCATGAAATTTATAGGAATGTACGTCCTTGAGGTGGTTAATTTATTGTCAACTACGTTTGTACTTTCTACAAATCCAACAAAGTACAGTTTGAATGATATTATTATTATGATCTACAATTAAATATAGAGCAATGTCTCACTGTAGATTTTTCCGTTTCTAATTTTCGTGTTACATAGGGATGGAATCTATATTTGAATGAAGTATTCAAATACTGTATTGAATTCTATTATTGTTGCGTATATTTTAAGTATGCTTTTGTCCTTCACAGTTGTAAAGTCCACCGAACTTTGTGGACGATATGATTTTTAAGTGGATAAGAGATGACGGTTCAAAATTCTCCCTTGATCTTTCCGCCACATCGTTCCCGCCTTATTGTCTATAAATCTTGAAAGGCGACTAAAATATTCCTTATCTCGTTTCTTTGCGTGCTCATGCTCCTCAGTTCGCGTACTCCACCATTTTGGTTCTTGTACTCTCGCATAGTCAAAAGGAGAATTTTCTTTTGCTCAAGCTTTGAGGAGAGTGCGTGTAGTTGCGGGCTGAGATTGTTGAATCGTGCTAAGAGGCGCTGTGATCGCGACTAAGAGATCACTACCTATCCACAACTTCAAGATCTAGGGTTAGCGCGCACCATTTAGATAGGATTCATTTTCAGTTGCATCTCATACTGTGATGTTATTGTAAGCATTGGGACGACGCCTTCTTTCCCACAATTGTATTTGGCGTAGCTTTCATTTGTTATCCACAATTCAGTTGGTGTTGCTACAATTCGAAATGCAGAATGCCCATGCCGTTGCTTCCCGATATTGTCGCCGTAAATTCCAGGACATATTAGATTGACTCGACCTGAATATCTCGCCTTGTACGGGAGCGAGAGTCATCCTCTAGTTTAGGTCGACTCGACCTAATTTGCACCAACGTTACCTACATTTAGCCTTGTACTTGAGCGATATTCATCTTCCAGTTTAGATCAACTCGACCTGATTTGCACCAACATTACCTGTATTTCGCCTTGTACAGGAGCGAGAGTCATCCTCCAGTTTAGGTCGACTTGACCTAATTTGCACCAACGCTACCTACATTTAGCCTTGTACTAGAGCGGTTTACATCTTCCACTTGAGGTCGACTCAACCTAATTTGCACCAACGTTACTTGTATTTCGCCTTGTACTGGAGAGAGAGTCATCCTCCAATTTAGGTCGACTCGACCTAATTTGCACCAACCTTACCTACATTTAGCCTTCTACTGGAGCGAGATTCATCTTCCAGGTTAGGTCGACTCGACCTAAATTGTTCGAGTACTCAAAACTTAAACACCTGGCTTCTAGTGATTTATTTAGCTCGACCCGACCTGAACTGTGTCGACATGTACTGTTGTAATCCAAATTCCGGTTGAACCGACCTAAATTATATAGAACCCATCCTTTCTGTTAACATTCTATATTGTATTCCGTGCCATTTGTTCTCCTCAATTTAGCTCGAGGCGACCTAAATCACAAGGACACTTAGATCTCATAGCAGCCATGCCCTTTCGTATGGGTCTATTGTATCAATATTTGAGGTCGACTCGACCTAAGCTACCCCGGCTAGTGATCTTCTTTTGGTAACTGCTTGTGAGTCATATCTCTCATCCCTATATTTCAACTTAGCTCGTGTTGACCTCCACTAAGGGACCCTTTGTTGAACGTACATGAAGTAACCGAATTGTGGAGTCAATTCTTCAAGCAAAATTAGCTCGGCCCGACCTAAATTGAGATGATGATCGAATCTATGTCTCGACAATTGTGGATCGATACAATTGAGTTCAGGCCGACCTTAACTAAGACATAGTCAAGACAAATGAGGTCGAGTCAACCTAAACAAAATCTGAAGATTGAGCACACCATTACGCTCGGCCTCCACGAGTATCGACCCTACTTCTTCCGAATCTCTCTAGTTCCGTATGTACGTCTTCCGAATCCCTTTTGTCATTTAGCTCGCCTCGAGCTAATCAAGCATAGGGGATCTATCTCCAAACATTATATTCTAACTTCAAGGGACTCAATCTTTGAGGTATCTTCAGGTCCTCTGTCGCTGCCATGGACCCTGCTCGCATGACGATTGCTAGAATCGACTCCTTCGACGATGAAGCTGAGGCCCAACAGACACTAGACGTCGAGGTTCCAAATTGTGAAGGCATTCCGCGACGTCAGTGGAATACTCAGTGTGTAGCTTTGTTCAATGACAACGGCTTGCGTGTTGGGGACGGAACTAGTCATAGCGTCACCTCTAACTTTGTCCTCGCTGCGAACGGACCACTTCGAGACACTCACGTTGCTGTTTACATAGTCCAGAGTCACTCTGAGGTAGACATCCCCCGCGAGTGGAGGTACTCATTGCGGGCTTGGCCGATTCGGCTTGTCCATATCAATGGAGCTAGCCTCTATGATCATGAAATTCGCGACAACTACAACCGTCGCCAAGCTAGTCTCACGCGGCCCTCTTCCTCTAGGTTGTCAAGATATACCGATATAGTGAGGAATCCGCCCCGGGAGACTTCCGTCAAATCACAGCAACTCCTCAGTCAAAAGTCTATCAACTCCGTCTCTAGCATAGTTTGTTGCAGCAAGAATTCCGTTCAATCCTTTCCGAGGGATAAGATTCGTGCCTTCTGCAAACGTGTGTATGAGGGAACCTCCTTCCTGTTTAGATTCCACATGAAGATGGACATCCATAGGCAGATTCACCGTGATTCTCAAAACTAGAGGGTGGTGACTATCGAAGGTATTGATGTTTGCGTGCTAGCATGGATGCATATTGCAAGTGTCCCCGAAGCAACATTCTACCGTTACCAACCATATGGAGTGCACGGGCGGCAAGTGCATTCTCATGAAAATTTGGGAATTAAAAACCTTGTTATCACACCAATCAAGCCACCGCGACACATCGATGTATTCTGGAGAAATCCGCGGACCATATGCCCCTCCGTACGAGGACGCTCAAATCCGGGGACAAGGTTGTTTCCATAATTCTGCCAGCAACCTTTCAGTGGAAAGACACCATTCCCGAACTCAACGCGGTGAATTCAGCGTTTGGGTTGAAGGATGTCTCGCCTTCCAATTTGAGGAGGATTAGGACATCCACCTTTAGTGAGTTTGACGCAAAGAAACCAGGTGATAATTTTTCTCGGTGCGCAGCGTGCGACAAATTTCATTCTTTTAGGAGGGGATAAATAATTGGATCGCAGCAAGCGTTGCTCTGGGCCAAGTGATTAGACAAGCATTTGGCTCTTACGCGGGCGCACCTAAAGTTGTATTGCGCCTACTGCACCCGATCCTTCAACTTTCTCCACGAGTGTCTCACGATCATGTATGACAAGATGGACCACGTGAAAACGGCTTCTCTGGTTTTCTCCCACAAGAGTAAAGAGATTGATGACCTTGTTAAGTTATTCATTTATGTTACTGGTATACTTGCACATGGCCACGCCAATGTGCGCTACGCTCATTACGGCCTGGATCTATTCTCGCATGATTCCAATTACACTATCGGCTCAATAGCAAGGTTGTCGCGGGATCTAGAGTTGCCTCCAAAGTTTGCATCTCCAGAATAGTTTGTGGGATCAAAGTCATCTCCTTTGTTTGATGCTGTGCTTAAGGGAGCAGAGGCTTGTTGACCATCAATGCGTCCGACCGCTAGAACCTCTCCTCTAGCGACTCCTTTGCCGCCCGTTCTCTATGTGCAAATGGACAATGCTACCGGGGACAAAAAGAATAGATATGTTTTTTGTTTTTGGTCTCTTCTCGTTGCAAAAAAATATTTCTTGAAGTATATGTTAATTTTTTGCTGGTGGGTCACACCCACGACGACATCGATGCGTTGGTTGGAAGGTGGAGCATGTTGTTGCGGAAGGAAAACTTTCCACCGATTCCTTTGCTCATGAAGTCCTTCATGGACGTGGAATCTATCCCCACTATCCCACACCTTGTCGAAGAAGTGCCCGATTTCAAAAGATTCATCGAAAAGGTATATCTGGATTTATCAAATACTGGGAGAATTTGTGCTATGAGGACCTCACCGGGGAATTCAGAAGACGCTATGAGCACTTGATTCATTATTGGCGGGCTGTGAAAGTAGCGCTTCAAGAGCCTCCGCAGCTGTCCATTGTTTTGAAAGACGGCTTCTGGCCCACATCTCGGGTTGAAGCGATTGTGGAGGATCAATACGCAGAAGATGGTGACATTCGGGAAGAGTTTGCAGAGGATGACGTTTACGTTGGGCAGATGCGGGGTCGTCCATTGCCATCATTCAGGGTCGGTTGAGACCTTTATGAAGGCTACTTCAATGCAATCCGACCTGCAGATGGTGACACTCGGCCAGTTTGGATTGCGAGGGCGTTGTCTGATCCTAACTGTAACCCAGAAAGACCAAACTGTGTCCTCATTCAGTACTTTCGTCCAACATCAAGGGATCAAAATGTCCAGGACTACTACAATGGATGGGACACCACGAGAGGTTAGCGTTGGAAGGTTGATGAAACCGAACCTCCACTTTGGGAAGAAAAAAATGCTTTGATGACAACATGGAAGTCGAGGATCAAACGAGGTACTGTCGAGTGCATGATCAAAATTCCATCAGCTCAGATCGAAGTCACCAACTAAAGTTTGGCTTTGTATAATTCTACTTAAGCCGCTGTTGATTGGAGGCGATGGAGAGTATGGCTTCCTTGCTAGCTCTATGTGATAGTGTGTATTTGACTATTATCGTGATACTTTGCGCTTTGATGTAAGTGATATAGAGTCTATACTATGACTAGTTCATTAGACGTTGTAGATTTCTTTTGACTTATTTCTCATTTTATATTTGCGTGTATCACTTTGAAGTTGAAGATTTCCATTTCAAAGACTAAGTGTTTGGATTTTGAAAAAAAATACGAGTTGCAAATGCAATATCTATACTTTATTGATATATTTACTATTACATTGTACGTTTACTTCTTTGTATATTTGATCCGTTTTCCTTCAAAGCTTAACTGTATGTGTTTGATTTTAAAAACAAATATATATAAAAGGTTTAGTGGTTGAGACCACTGTTTTTTTGTTAGCGCGTTAAGTACTTGTCACAGTTTAGGATACAAGGCTGGTTAATATTATAAAAATAGGAGGGACCTAATTCCGTGGAATTTGCAAAACTTTGACAATTTTTTTGAAAGCTACCTTGTTCTAAAAATCATTGTAATTTTTTGGAAAAAAAAAATAGTATGGAATTTTTCTTCATTCTGTTCTCAGAAATATTTTATTTTCGGACTTTTAAAAGAATAAATTGGGCAAAAAATGAAACATTCAAAGGGGTATTTTGGATTTTAGACACTATTTTTGAGGTGCTGAAAGTGTCCTTTGGATCCGAAGGACACTTTCAGCTCCTCAAAAACAATGTCTAAAATCCATGCGAAGGACCACTTTCTTGTGCAACTAGTCACAGGTAAAATAAGAGTTTGGGAGAAATTGGTTATGGAAGAGTGGAAGTCCACCCTAAATATTCAAATAATGAAGGAAAATCTTTATTTATTTCAAAGTCAAATCAAAGTCCAAACAAAGTTGGTTCGCTTTGGTCCCCTTCTTGAATACTATTTCCCTTTCTTCAAACATTCTCTTCTAGTCATTCTTGGGCGGCTGGCTTAATTATAGCAGCAAGTTCGAGGATGCGCATCACCTCGTTATAGCTGTAACTTGGTGCATGCATGAATGTGTCCACCTTGTAGTCCATTTTGCAGAGGTAGCGGAAAATGTAGTACACATGTCTGCAATAAATCCATTGAAGCCTCTTTCCTAAAGCTCCAGACATCATCTTCACAAAAGACGGACAGGTGCATGACGGGATATCTGTGATTGTTACATAGTAGTCTTTTCCCTTGCCACTGTTGAGGGTGATGACAACTCCATATCCAAGATAGGGGATGGCGGTGACATTTGTGACTTGACAATTGTTCATGAATGATTCACTCTCCCATTGGTTGCGATGCTCTACTGTCGGAGCCTCGCTGCTTCTCCGAATGGTCGAACTACCTCGAATGGTCCTGTGGGAATCTGGGTTTGCAGGAACGTGGAAATGTGAACGAGGAATGGCCATATCCAGAGAAGAGATGAACATCTGACATGGTGACATAGCTCCCCGCTGCTACAACTGAAATCCAGCATCTTCCACGGCAAAACTTCTTCCCGAGTTAGATTGGTGCCCATTTTCACTAGCCAGGTGGAGGGAAGTACTGGCCAGTCGACAACCCACGCTTTCCTATTTCCAGACACGCAGCGCTTGATGTCATCCGCACAAAACCAAAAGTCTGTCTGAGCCCTCTTCTTCCTATGATAGTCCTTCTTGTCGCCAGAGTAAGTAGGTGCTGGGGTGCCACGTGCACCTTTTGCAACTTTGGTATCACACTTTGCATTCGTGTGGGCCTGCTACGCTTGACACCGTTTTGCCGACCTTGCTGGAAGACGAGCAATGTGCGACTTGGACGGATTACAGTCGGTCTCAAGAACACAGGTTGTATGCTGGACTCTATGAGCAAGGTCCGAGAGTGCTTCCTCAATGCGAGCTTTAGTGGATCTAGTGCTCATACGAGGAATGGAGAAATTAACCTTATCTTGCCGATGAGAATCATGGTCAGATCCTAGTGGAAGATCCAACTTCCTTTTGGTGGATCCAAATATCTCTGCACCTTCCAAGCTACGAGGTTTGGTGATGAGATATTCAGCGCCAGGATAGGAGTTAACAACCTTTGCAATCATTTCTAGATCTCCGGATTTTCGAGTAGCCCACAATTTCAATTCAGCTTTGTCACGACCCTTTCCCGACTGTCCTTCATTCAGATAGGTCGGATAGTTTGTGGTTTGCATGAATGCACGGATGAGGTCATCCACAGTGGCCTCGTACACACATGTCATTTGATTCCCAGATTGCTGAAGCCACCTGTTGTGAACCGTTTCTGCCATGTTGCATGATGGCATGTCGGCCTTCTTATCAATTGACAGATTCTGCAAAAGAAGCAAACATTACACATGAGAAGACGGAAGCAAGATGATTTGGAGGGTTGAACAATATCATGAAGAGCTTTTGTGCAACGATGACTTACCAGTTGCATATAGCCACCCCATTGTCTGTATCGGAAATGCCAGAATGCCATCCAGTCGTTGAGGTCACGAATAGCAGAGGGTGAAGTGGCAGCTCCAGAGGATACCCACCAAGCTCTGATGACATTGTATTTCGTCTCAGCCTCCTCTTGTGTCTTTGCATCCTTCCATTGCTTACAAAGTTCCTTGTGTTGATCGTAGAACTCAGGCTTGATGTTTCTTGTCGTCGCTCTTTGAAAGCATGACGTCCAGTGGAACAAACAAGTGCGCTCCTGTCCCTCTATACATACCATTGGATCTCTATTTCCGTCCACCTTCCGAACGACGTTCTTGTTGGCTTGAGCACTGTCAGCCATGAAGCCCTTGAAGTTGACATTGTCCACCCCGTTCTCCCGCATGACAGTGTTCAGTTGCGTCCAGAACAGCTCTTGCGCTTCGGCATCTTCGGATTGCATGTCACAGATTGCAATTGTCATGACCTTGCAATACTTAGTGTTGTAGACATGGCAAGCCATGGTGGTCCAATTCTCCACCCGCTTGACATTTTCGAACATGATCCAGCAATCCTGAAGATCTCCTCCTGCTTGCATTTGCTTCACCAGGTCAAATCCACTTCCAGGGCGGTCTACTGACATCTTGAACCCAAAAACTTTACCCTTGGACTGGCCTGGAAAATTGTTCTTGTGAATGTATTTGAAGCCGAAGTAATCCTTTAGAGCCATGATCCTATCTATAGGTCCCATGCCTCCACGAACAAACCTCTTGCAACCCGACACAAAACTCCGAATATTGGGAGAAGATAAGTTGCTGAACTTATCCATAATAGTGTCTAACGATGCCCCTTGAAGATGAGCCTGTCCTAGAGTAGGGCGGAGGAGCCAATTAGCAAGGAACTTCTTACTGGCTGCCATCACTATAGCAGAGTTTTTGGCGTTAGGAGTTCTGGCGACCTCCTGAGCCACACAGTCATATAGGAGATCAAGAGAATCCAAACACATTCCATTGGATACGGGATGGTCATGATGGCCAATATGGACAGCAGCGGGAGTCATATCCTGGTTACTAGAGAAGACATAGTAGATTTTAGCATCACAGAGAGCTAGACACTCTGGCGGGGTATGACAGACCTTGCAAGCCAGAGTGGACTTTGGTGGAGGATCCCCTCCGACGACAAGAGGACAGAAAGTGACGCCAATCCACTCCGTCTCATTCATCTTTCCAGAATTTCTAGAGACGAAGTCATATGAACTATTAGGACATCTAACGTGGCCAGTGCAAGAGGATTTACGAAATTTCAGACCAAAGTCATTTGCAATGTTGGTAGTCATAGTCTTGCACCATGTGTGGCCATTATATTGCTTGCCCATTCCATCCATATCTCCCCCAAACAACGTGGGACATCCTTGAGGAAGAGGCGGCAACTCAAGAATCTTATCGCCATCATACTGAGGAAGAAGATAATTGACCTGCTCAAGCTCTAGAGTACCAAAATCAAGAGATGCAAGCTCAGACTTAGAACCCTTCCTGGACGCCGTCAGTTTAAGGGCTTCAAAAACACTACGGGTCTTGCGAGCGTCAGGATGGATGAGTGGTCGAGAAGAGGATATGGATGGAGAGCGCCTCAAATCAGGTGCTGGTAAGGAACGAGTGGAACTGACTGAGCCACGTCGCCTAAATGGAAAAGCAGAGGACTCCACTAAATAGACAACTGGAATTGCATCCTCATCAGAATCGCTCATGACATGGACCTCCAGGTCAGAAGGTTTGACTTTGACCGTTACTAGCGTAGGAACCTGGACTGTGGAATTGGGAGGAGTCATCAAGACTGTAGAAGCGGACATTTGAGCATCAATAAGACCAAATACCCTATACATACCCCTAGTGAGATTCCAAACAATACCATCAACAGTTCTAGAATTCTGCTGGAAGATAGTCTCACAAATCTCTCCGCTCTCATCGAAGACCTCCTTCTCCACGTAAATCGTTCCAATTTGAAAAGCGAATTGAAGACTCAGAAGTTGTTCATGCATACAGACTTTACCAAGATCATCTAATGGCATTGAGAAGGGAGTGCCAGACGCGTGGGCGCGGAATGAAGCCATCCTAAGGACAAAATAGTGGAGTGAGTCATGCAAGGAAGGCAAGGTAGCAAGAATGAGGAGAGAGATCTGGTTGCAAAAGAAAAGTATAGACAAATGGAATGATAAAGTGTGCACAGGGACCAAAAAAACATTTTAATCCAGATCCAAATCTACATTTGTCTTTATCAGATCCAAGTGAATCGGAACCAGGTTCAATAATGAAGTACTAAAATTTAGGAAGATGTATTAGAGGAATTCCTTCCAAGGCCAAGTGCATCCAAGAAATACAGAAATCAACGCGTTCAAAATTTGCTGAGAATAACCTCTACAATATGAAGGTGTTGTTATCCATGTCAGCATAGCCTATGAATATGTATTTGGCAGGTGAGCAGGCTATAAACATTTGGCCAGTGGAGATGCCACCAAATCTAGGAGGATCATACCTGTAAGAATTTCCTAAAATAAGGACTGTCACAGCCGTCGTTATGTAGGAAATGGCTGTTAGTATATGAAAGGGATGCATGAACCAAGTTGTAAACGTGAAGGATGGAACCTCTGAAGGAATTGTCGATATATTTCACAAGGCTAGTGAATTGGTGAAGGTAGTTGAGAATGCGATTATGCCAGCTTAGGACAATAGGTACACATGAAGGAGGGGGGTGGAAATCCTAAGTTAGTGCTTGATACCCTAGGGAGGAGTTCAATTAGGAAGAGGAAAGGGAAGACATACAAATATTCAGGCAGGAAGGCGTAGAAAGCTGCAGAGCAGAGAAAGAAATTGAGAGTTCTCCAAGGAATGTCATCATCGTTATTGGTTGGAGGTCCTGAGAGTAATGTGAAACTAGAGCCGATAAGGGAGGAAGAAGGTAGCCCAAGTCGGTTGAGTAGAGAGGAGGTGAGGGCAAAATTGGCAACCATTCACACCTATGTCATTTTGAATCAATGCAAGTAAGCCGTTTTATGGATTGCACAACAACCGTAATGAGTGAGATAGGACATGCTTGGGAAGTGAGCCACGACGGGCTCTAGGTCTAGGGTTCTAGATGTTGCTGGCGGCTAGGGTTTGTGCATAACTCGTCACGTCTTCCTAACCTGTGGGTGACATTGGTTTTATCACTGTCATTTCTGATTTTGCGTGTAGAGCGTTCATTGAAGAAATTGAGATAGCGAGGCAAGGAAAGTGAAATTACCTGCGAGGAGAAGTTTCAGAGTGTTAAGGATATGGCGAGCCCTAAGAGTGCAATGGAAACTGATGAGGTTGTGGTTGATGAGAGGCCGCAAGAGGAGAGGCGTTTGACATGGGAACGGCCGGCTGATTTTGCACAGATCTCTGAAGAAGTGGAGGAGATGGAGATGAGGACTCCGGAGACAGAGAGAGCGCCCAAAGAGGAGGTGCAGATCATGACTCCGAGGACGGAGAGAGGTACTTCTGATCGGTCTGGTCGGTTTAGGGTTACAGATATCGTGGAGATGGATGTGGAGCAGGTTGAGGGTCAGTCGGCTGAGGAGGGAAGTGCGGATCCAGGTTTGGCATTCTCGGAGGAGGAGCTTCGGAACGCGGTGCGAAGTAACTCGCATGCTGTGCATGCAAGGGCGGCGGAGACCCCAATTTCTGAGATTGATATTCCACTCTGTCGAATGGTGGCAATAGCTGAAGTTAGGAAGCCGCTTGAGGTCATCATTCAAAAGGTGAAGGCTGAGTTTACTTGCGGTTATAGGCGCGGCGGCCCGGTCTTCTACGTCGCGATAAAGAGCTTTGGCATGGAGGAGAGCATCGTGACCGAGGAGATGAGGAAGGGCTGGTCCAAATTGTGGCAGAAGGCAGAAAAAGACTTTGAGAGAGCCTTGAACAGCAATCGAGAACTTGCAAAATTCTCGAATAGGATGTTCCACGTTTGGGACGGCAACCATCGGCCGCTAGCGTGGTATCCGCTCATTGAGTGGAACCACAAGTATGATCCAGA
Source organism: Pohlia nutans (assembly GCA_022496805.1). NCBI lineage: Eukaryota > Viridiplantae > Streptophyta > Bryopsida > Bryales > Mniaceae > Pohlia > Pohlia nutans. The sequence continues at coordinate 224,554 of CM040106.1, read as the reverse complement.
GTTCCATATTCCCATGAAGTCAATAGTTCTAAGTATCACCGACGCGAACTGGAAGGAGATCCTCCATGCCATGACCGACTGGAACAAGTAAGTGTCATTGCCGTAGGTCTCCAGTTTTAGCTTTAGAGTCTGTTATCTTGATACTGATAATCCCAGTACACATTCTCTGCAGGAAGAATGAGGTGGACCACATCGCGCAGCACTGGACGCACGATCTTTGGCGCATCCAGCAATTCGGCACCATGCCATTCGAGGAGTTGAAGGGGCTCCTCAGTGAGGATGATTACAAGAAGAGCGTAGAGGAGTGGGGAAGACAGACAAAGAACAAGAAGTGGTACCACATAATGATGGATGCGTTCATCAATTTCATGTACCAGGTTAGACATTGCGAACCCTAAAATTTATTTGAATGCTTGGCCTTGTTTTCTGTTGCAATTGCAGCTCACAATTTTTGTTAATGCGCAGCGCGAGATTGCAAAATCGCAGGAAGAGGCGATCAGGCAATACAGAGACTTCCTAGTCTCAAGAGATGGAAAGATGGCACAAGGCAGCTGAGAGGACCTTATTTTACTTGCAAGTGCAGCGGTAAAGAAGACCAAGACTCAACTCGCATCCGATATGGTCCGGCACTTGGCAATTGTTGATCCGAGAAATGGTGTGGAGTTCATCAATGAGGTACTTAATTCATGCGCTATGTTGATTTATGCGTGAGTTTTTGCGAGGGCAAAAGTGTATTTCGGATCCGAAAGAGTCTTTTAGGCTGTATTTTTTTGCTACAAATTTTGAGATATCTACATAGAGCATCCATCCGGTTCACTTTGATAGAGCGGTAGCTGTAGCAGATTTCGTGCGCTATGACGATTTCTGCGTCAGTTTCTGCTAGGGTAAAAGTGTCTTTCGGATCCGAAGGACACTTTGAGGCTGCCTTTTTTTTTGCAAATTCATCAAAGGAGAGCACAGAATTTGCATTCAGTCAACATAAATAGTTTGATACTTGTTGCAAATTCTTGCCTGTCGTCAATTTTTGCGATAGTTTCTACTAGGGTAAAAATGTCTTTCGTACCCGAAGGACACTTTTGGGCTGCCTCTTTTTTAGCAAATCCTTCAAAATATAGCACAGAACTTGTATTCAATTGACATTAATAGTTTGATACTTGTTGCAAATTCTTGCATGTCGTCAATTTTTGCAACAGTTTCTGCAAGGGCAAAAGTGTCTTTCTGTTCCGAAAGACACTTCTTCGCTGATTTTTGTTGCTTTAATTTTTGAAAAGACTGCTCAGAACATGCGTACGGATGACTTTGATAGTTTGATTGTTCTTGCGAATCCGTGCCCCTCGTTGACTTTTGGCACAGTTCTCACAAGGGCAAAAGTGTCTTTTGGATCCGAAAGACTCATTTTGGCAGCATTTTTTGGCTTCAAATTTTTAGCAAGCTGCATAGAACTTGTATCCGGTTGATAGAACAATACTTGTAGAAGATTCGTGCATATACTTGTTTTTTTCGTCTATTTTTGCAAGGGCAAAAGTGTCTTTTGGATCCGAGAGACCCTTTTGGGCTGATTTTTTTTGCTCGGACTTTTTAAAATACTGCTTAGAACTAGCGTCTGGTTCACTTTGATAGTTTGCTTGTTCTTGCAAATTCGTGCCCCTCGTTGATTATTAGCGCAGTTTTTGCGAGGGCAAAAGTGTCCTTTGGATCCGGAAGACCCTTTTGGGCAGCATTTCTTTGCTTCAAATTTTCAGAAAGCTGCATAGAGCTTGCATCTAGTTGACATTGATAGTGCGTTTGCTGTAGCAGATTCATGTGCTTTGTTGAATTTTGAGTCGGTTATTGCGAGGATGAAAGTGTCTTTCGGATACGAAGGACACATTCTGGTTGTATTTTATCTCTCAAATTTCTTAATTATATGCACCGCAATTGCATCCTTTTGAGAATCGAAGTACGAGAAGTGGAGCAGATTCACGAGCTTTGTTGTGTCTTTGCCAATGCTAAAAATTTCTTCTTTGCTATGTGACAGGTCTCAAGGCATTTTGACATCTATCAGACCAAACTCGAGATGCATGCTGAGATGCGACAGCAAGGGTGGTAGGAAAATATAAATTGCGTTGGCTAAAATGGTGGAACATGAGCAAAGAAAGCCGGTTGACCTTCAATTTTCCAAAGTCGCCATGTTCCATGGAAGAGCTCCGGCCCTGGGTTGACGTCGCCGCCTTCTGGATGGGGTGAGTCTAAAGTTCCTGATCGTTTCATTGCTTCAATTGATGCTTACCTTTCTCACTCTCTTCATCTTATGCATCCAACATGCATTTTTTCAGCTGGAGGAGGAGGGAGGAAAGCTCTTTGCCAGGATCATTGAAGAGGACAAGATTACGCTCTCCGACAATTTTCAAAATGTCCAGCCAATTGAGAGATGGATTGAGAAGTGGTCCCTACTTCTCGGGAAGAGGGCGTTTCGTGATATCTTCTCCAAGGGCTCCAGCTTCTCCAAGAAGGCGGAGTTCCTATCTCAAGCCGAGACTGAGAAGACATTGCGAAGGACAATCATGAGGTATTTCTTCCGTGAGCTTGTTCCCATGCATGCAATTCAGCGTTTGGATGTGCCAACTCGGTTTTCAAAATGGAGTAATTTATCGAGCAACGAGTGTGTCTTCACACTGGAGCAGAGGAAGAACTTCCAGAGGCCGCATCTTCTTGTCTGCCCCTGGTACATCGATCGAGCACGGAATGACAAGTACCGAAGCGGGGAGGCTACACTGAAGGCATCTTGCGAGTATGATGTGTTTACTCAGTCTTCTACTCTGAATGTGTTGGAGGATCCGCTTGCTGTTGTTGATGACGGCCTCACTGAAAAGGAGCGGGTTAGAGCTTTGGCAAAGAAGGAGAAACTCGAGGAGAAGGAGAGGCTGAAAGAAGAAAAGAAGAAGGCACGTGAGCAAGAGAGGAAGAACAAAAAGAAGGAGGCTGAGGAACGTCGGCAGTCAAGTTTGAAGGTAAAGAAGTTTGGTCTGAAAAAGGTCTTGGAGGACGAGGGCATGTCTCCATCTGGATCAAGCAAGCCCACCTCCAGCACCGCCATGCCAACCCTCAGTTCGTACTCCATCCCCACTTTTGACACTAGCATTGATTCCTCTAATATTCTCATTGTCAACGAGGGCCCTCATGTCATTCTAGGTCAGTTCGAGAAGCTCACGGAGGGTCAGGTCTTGAGGCTTGGGCGACAATCGCAGAGTTCATGAAGTCTCATCAAGGTAACAAGAAGAGGGAGCAACATGGCTTTGCGGATGGTTTGCCTCTTGTGGACCTTGTCATCTTCGACGTTCCTGAGAATCTTCCAGTTCCATGGATCCCGCCTGCCGGTGAGGTTCCTCATTGGAATAAGCTGAAGATCAAAACCAAGAATAATGGGAGACATGAGTCGCCCTGGATCCACAAGGCGTTTGAGTTTGCTATCACTTGGCTTCAGGATGATGGATCAGTTCTAGTCTTCTACCCAGACTCTAGATTCATCTCCAACTAGATCGTGTCGTGGGCAGAATGGGCAAATCTCCAAGAGGAGGACAAGTGGTTTGTTTCTAATGAGCTTCCTCTAACCAAGCCAGACTACGTGGGTCGCACTGTAAAGTACTTTATGGCTAAGCTTTTTGTTCAAAAGGAGAACATTGGCGATGACCCTGAGGACAGCTTTCCGAGCTCAAACTTCTCTTTTAATAAACAGGAAGAGTTGCTCGTCCGAGGCATTGACCTACCTAATGACAGCACTATAAAGAATGTTGTGCCTCTCGAGAATCTAACCCTTCGCGCTGGTACCGGATTTCTTTGGAGAAGTGGTTGGGAGAAGTCCGTGAACCTATACCAAGCCCTCGTTGACCTCTGCACTGAGGAGGAGGACATTGTTCTGGCTTTACGGCGGGGACAGGTAAGTCTTGAATTTCTGTGCATTGCTGATGTCATGAAGTTCAGTGCATTAACTGATTTCTTCCTATCAACTTATTTGGTTTTCCTGTCTCCTTTTTCAAATGCTTCCATGAGAGCGTGCCAAAGCTTGAATCGACATGTTGTTGCTTTGGAGCTTGAGGTGGAGCTGTATGAAGACGTTCTTCTCCCTCTTATCCCAGCATCAGAGGAAGTTGATTCCGAGAGTCGGCGAGAACCCGACATTCACAGCAGAGGAAACGCTCCATTCATTGCGACGATGAGGAGGTGGAGAAGAAGAGTGCAACTAAGCGGAAATGTACGTGAGTATAACTAGTATATGCTCTCATGGTTTTATGTTTGTATTTCTAGACATTTGTTATCTGTGCATGGTTTGATCCTATGACTCTGATTTTGCAGACGCAACGAAGTGACGAGAAGCCCTTTTAGATTCTTCCCTGAACACATCAGCCTCTCTCGGTGCTTGGAGAGGTTGAGCAGTCCTATTCGGCCTCTAATGCTCCCATACCATGCGAAACACGTAGCAATGGCATTTGCAGGGGCTTCATCGCCGGAGCCTACATCTCCAAGTTCGAGTAGACCGCTTCAGGTTGAGAAGTATTTTGATGTCGCAGCAGTTGTTGACGGCTTGCGCTACAATTCGGATTTTGACCACTCATTTTGAAATTGCTATGAGGATTTCACAAAGACATCCTTCTTTATGTTAAACAATTCTCTGGTGATTTAATCTCAGCCACTCTTTGCAACCTCGTGAGCTCTGAGTCATAGTTGATCTCTCAAATCTTTGTTGTTTCATTTCTCGCACAACCTTTTTGGAGATGCTTGTTTGTTTGTGCACTTTCTTTTCTGGTTTGTACACAAGAGATTTGGAAATGCATCTAAACTTTAATTCTTTCAGTTATTTGCTTACTGCTGACTGCCGACCTTGACTATGCATTTTATTCTAGATTTATGAAGAGGTTCAAGTGTCCTTCGTATCCGAAGGACACTTACAGCACCTCTAAAAGGCTGTGTGATTTCCTGATTACTACCCAAAATGCTTCACTCTTCAGCCAATGATACGTAAAAAAAAATCCAAAGGGTTTGCATCCTTAACCTTTAAATTCCTGACCCTATCACCGTGGTGGATAAAGTTTAGATTGTAGGCCATCTTTCACCATTATTATTGAATAAAAAATTAGATTTTATATTTTTCATACATGAAACCAAATGTCAACTACAATATGTGATTTTTCCAAAATTCCTAATGCAAAATTAAAATTATTATGATTTTTTGAAGTGGTAAAAGCAAAGAAAATTCACATCAATTATAAAATGTATCTTAAAAATATAAAAAACTTACCAAATGTGTAAATTACAAAGAAAAACATTAGTTTGTTTAGTGTGCTCAAAAAATATATCTAGATTTAAAACTACAGTGGAAAAACCTAAAACCGTGGAACATTGTGGAGGAGCCACGGTAATACACCCTGAACTTGTAATTGCTATAAATCATTCAATTTTAGAAATTTTTCAAAATTTCAAATTGGAGTGGAAACTAGACTTTGTAAGCTACATTTTGTTAGTTAAGCTCGAATTCAAACAATATCATCTCGATGGCCAAAATTGCATTTCAGCTGCAGAAAAAGATGATCAACCAAAATTGGTCATTCAGGCGTTTAGGGGTTAAGAATTGAATGATGAAGAAGTCAATGATTCTCATTTTTCTTGCAAAAATGAGCTTTGAACTACTTTATATATAAATAATTTGATAGTTTTTCTCTAAGTGTTCAATTTTTTTTATAATATGTGCACTTGCCATCTCAATTTCGGTCTCTATATTCGATAAAGATTCGATAAATTTTCCACGGATATAGGTGCTTCTACCCGGTTTTGTCGAAAAAAAGCAAACAATTCGACTTACCAATTTTCTGCTCACTACTCACTGCTCACTGCTCACTGCTCACAAGATTGCATTCATGTTTCCCTTGGTTAGTGCCTGTAAATTCATTAAAAATGATGTAACGATATTTTTGGAAGTTTGAATGTACAAATATTTTTCAAAAATGATGCCCTACATTTATTGTATTGGAGAATAGAGAACTGGATTGCATAATGGTGATAAAAATGTTAACATATTATTCCAACTGTGATGTACTACATGCTTCATTTAAAATCCAAAGGATAGCATCAAAATTATATTAAAATAGAAAATCAATAGCATGGGATCATACGTAGAATACTTGCAACCCATGTGGCTACAGTGATAAACCTAACATAGAAAAACATCACTCTGTATTCCACTCAAGCCATGATGAAAATAGAACATTTCTCATCTTCTCGCCTGCTACCTTTGCAGCCACACCTTCATGGGGAAGTTGCATCCTTCCCACATGGAACCCAACGTTTGGATCACAATGGAGTCTATTATCAGCAGGAATAGAGTCACGTTGATTCTGAACTTCACAATAATTGTAAAGAACACATGACGCTAAAGTATTTAAGGCAACTTGTTCCACTGACATGTTAAATGCTTTCAAAATGCGCCATCGACTCTTTAGTGCACGAAAGGCTTGCTCGATTACCACTCGTCCACTATTAATAGAGGAATCAAATCTGTGGAATCCAAAAGAAAATATTTTTCAAAAATTATAATGATCATACCTTGAGAAAAATATGAATAATTATAAAAAACATAAAAATAAATTGAGCCATACCTAATTTTATCCACCATTGTTGGATCTCCATGTTTGAAATTCTTCAGTATTTATGGTCTGCTAGGATAAGATGTGTCGCCCACCAAATACCGTCTAATCTCCAATCCACTTACGTAGATGATTAGCTCTGCTAATATTGGTCTTCTCCTCAGCTGCGTAGCTAGAAAAGACACTGAAAATTGCCCTGCATCATGGACACCTCAGGGCTGCTCCGCACCTACGTTCCATTCTATTTATATCGCAAACTCCTTACAACACAATGTTATGGAATTACTTTCTATTGTAAAAATCTTGGGGCATGGGAGTGAATCGTCTCGTGGATCAGACGCTCAAAGGAATGTGGGTGCTATCTATGGCACCAGCTATGTTCGGTAACCATGTTCGGTGTCTCTTAATTTTTCTATAATGCCTTGAGGCCTATCGCCAGAGGGTGTGTCGATAAACCGGAAAAATAAACCATCCCGTTTAGTCCTTAAAGCACGACACACAATTACAGTATATTTGCGAATAGTGGACTTACCAAATTCATACAAATTGTGCATTCTAGCACAACTAACACCATGAGCTAATCGGTATAGCACTAGTTTAACGTGCTTTCTTACCGGAACCGGGGACCTAACAAAAGTAGCAGCAATAGAACGCAAAAAAGGTGTCAACAAATCCACCAAAGCCTCGAACGCTAAAACATTCCAGGCGATAAGTTTGCCAATACCTCAGATTTAGCATTTGTGGAGAAGTGTGCCACACATCGCCCTCTACATCGTCGTGGTGGATGTTCTGGCGAAGCTCTATCCACCACATGCAACAAGGAAACTGCAGCCTCCACGCCATCGCAGCAACAATGGGGAGTAAACGGCGCATTGAGTGTCTTCCCGCAATGTCGAATGGAACAGTATGTAGTAGACGACGACATCTACGACTGTGGAAGGTCACGAGCACCATCAAAAACGCAAACAACCTGATGAGGAAGTGGTCCGCCATTGCTTCTCAAACCTAATGCTTGCACACAAAAGCTTATCGAAGGGGATCCAAAAAAAACATGAACCAAGGGGACCCTAAGCAACACGCAGAAGGGAAGCCTCTGGAGCTGCTGGACTGAAACCAAGCTCTGGAGTTGCAGGAGTGCAACCCTAAACCGAAACTCCTCGAACAAGTGTGAATGGCACCCAACTGCAGGTGTGAATGGGGTCGAATTACTTCCAGCTCTTTTAATTTATCTTAGCGTGTCTTCTGGCGTCCCTCAACGTTCGTGGTGCATCTGCGTGGCTGCCTACCCCCGCCAACAACCACCGATATAATTGTTAACCACACCCCGCCACCTGTTATGGCGGGTGGCGTGTGGCGGGGCAGATTACGTGGATGTGCGTGAGGTCGGTGTTATCGAGGGACGGAGGTCCCACAGTCAGGCCGTGGCAAGTGGCGGAATCGGCGACGAGCACAAGTGGGAGCACCAACCTTGACGGAGCGACCATGTATTTAGAGGTGCTAATTGTCCAAATCAACCTCATTTTTTAGTACTAAAGTACTTGGAAAGAGTTGGCAGTGAACCGAAGCAATTTTCATACTTTTAGGCCCATTTTTAGGAATTTTTGTGTGCTGCCTTTGGAGTGAAGGGGCAAAATTTCCCTCACTTGTTCAATTCCATTGTCAAAACTAGTCTCGTTTTGGAGTACATGGTACCCACGGGGTATGGGTATGGAGTTTAGACAATTCAACCTTTTCTATAAGCTTTTCTAGATAGTTGTTTGTGCCATCATTTTAGGAGGAAGAGGAATTCTCCTTCCCTTGTCTAAGTCTACTCTCAAAACTAACCCCATTTGGTGTATTAATACCCATGGGGAATTAATGAGAAAGAAGTCAATTTTGGAGTGATTTCTAGGGTCATGTCTGTGCTGCCATTTTGGATAGAGATGCAATTTCTCTCTATCTACCCATTTTTACCACTAAAATTAACCTCACTTTTGAGTATGTGGTATCTATGAGCAAGTGGTGTGGAATTGACGTCATTTTGGTGTCTTTGCGGAGTTTTTGACTTGAACTTTTGTGCTGCCATTGCCATTTGGTAGTGCATTTTCACCCATGTGCCCTCATTTGTGCTCAATTAGGCTCCCAATAGTAGTACTATGAGTGTATGAGGATTTTAACTCCTAAATGTACCAACCCTTTGAACAAAAGTAGATTCTAGTGTCAAAAGTAGATTTTAGCATGGTTTAAGCGTAAATGAGGTGTACATGAGAAGTGTTGAAGCAGTAGATGAAGGGTAGTGTTGCTAGAAGCCAAAGGGGTTTGGGTGGAAATAAATGATGTGTGGAAGAGGGGTTGAGGCATGGGCTTAGCTTTGAGGCCTGTAGTGTTGAGTTATTCCATATGGGTTGCCAAAGGGCACCTCAACTGTACACTACTTAAGCGGGGGAGTCCTTGAGTGAAGACATCTTTTTCTACGCATTCCATGAGTTTGTGTATGTGCTTTGTGCATTCCTCTATCACCTTCAACATGTTATGGTCCCACTCATTTGGGTTGCGTGAGTGTTGTATTGCATTAAAGCGTTTCATGGGAGGTTGTTGTAGAAGGGGCTGGGTCTAATTTAGAGCTTTTGGAAGCAGTTTTGAGTTTCTTGGAAAAGTCTTGTCTTTTGGAGGTGCGCAGGGGTTGAAGTCGCACATTGGAGCACTTGTCTTGGTCAACATCTTTTTTTGGTGCTCTACTTTCTTGATTCAACATCATATTTATTAAATTGAGAGTATGCTTTGAAAATGAGAGTTTTGATGTGTCACAATATCTCTGAAATTCATTCGAATATGCAACACAAATGGAGTGAAAACGTTAATTTGCAAGAGAATTAAGGCACTGGCCATTGAAATGTAAAGTACTATATGTTTATTTATAGAAATTTCATAGACCAAAAGACAATTATCAGAAGGAGCTACAATCAAATAGCATTTAGGTACAAGATACACTACTAAACTACGGTTTTGTACATCACTACACGATACTACGTCTGTATAGTAATCGCAAATACAATGCCAAATGGTATCATGAATGCGATCAACTCTTAAGTTCAGCTACTGCCTTCAACTTAAGTTCTGCTACTGCCTTCAACATCTAAGGACCACGAGAATAGCCGGTAAATATCGGACATCGCTGTAGCGCGATCTCTCGCTTTTGTTGCGCCAACATCCGTTACTCCCACGCATCTCGAACAGGAGCGGATCTCCTTCTGAATCCGTCGAGTGACTAAGTCTCTCGAAGACCCTCATTCAATGAAGGGTGTCGAGTACGCAAGGGTGCACGAGGAGGCACATCAACACGGGGTAGGGTAGGTGGAGGCGGGTCTGTTGATTTCCCGATAGGTTTCGTAGATTGCCGGTGAGGTTTTGAAGATGCCCGAGGGCGTGGCAATGGCACAACCTTCAAAGGGGAAGATGCGGAACAGGGTGTAGGATTCACAGCCCAAGAGTCAGATACATTCGTTTTCAACTTGGATGCTCCACCTGCAGACTACATCCAAGTAACAGATGTATGAGTATCTATACATATCTCATCACAATAAAAGCATGAGATGCAAGAAATGAATGAGTAGTTAACTTTACGCGTACCTCTATCATAATGAGATCCTCTTTCATCTCAGAATCATCGTAAAGCTTCCTCTGTGGCTGTCCAACAACACTTGATCGGTTATTCAGGGAAGGAGGCATGGCTTGTGCTTTCAAAGGCGAAGGTGAACTCACAAGTCGTGGTCTTTTACCACCGTTGGGTGGGCTATCTACAACACCATGATTGATTGGCTTGACAGAAACCTCTATTGTCGATTGCGCAGTAGCTGCCAAGTACATGATATGCCCCAATACACTCTGCGAAATTGCGTATTGTCCGTAGTCCAAACTCGAATCAGCAGAAGCAGCGCAATGGTAATCAACATCATTGTCCATATCCGAGAAAGAACGCAACACCTGAATACGAATAGATTTCAAAGGAGACCTCAACAAGAATAGAGTGACTGTGCTACTGTCAATTCAACTCGACTCGAGTTAAAGGCAGCCAACTATGACTAGGTAGAAAGGATTACAAACAAAGTCAAATGAACTCGACTCGAGTTAAATGGAGGCAGCAATGAATATGAATCATACAGGTCTAAACCAAGAAAGTGGTAAATGAGAGAATACTCACGTGTGATTCTATCATTAAGACTGCGCTGCAAGCATCCAAAATAGAACTACTAAATCCATCATCGACAAATTGACTGATCCAACGTTAGAATCTTTGAATTCTCTATGGCGCTCATGAGTTCATCATATTCTTGTGTATCGGACTCCTGAATGAGCATCCGACGCCCACTATTATCTTCCCGGCGGAAAGACAGCAAGCCCTGACCCTGGCACTGATGCAGCCGTTGGATCCAAGGGAGGAGCTCGTCAACCAAGAATCTATCAGCAGCATGATGTTGCGACCACGACATGGGCAGAACAACATTCTCAGGTTCATTAAGGACGTGCTTCTCACGGCTATCGTCTACGATGATGGTGTTTGAAGAGCTAAAGTTGGAATTCTGGGGTTCAAACAATTTGTCCAACGGTTTGAGGAATAAGTCCTTGTTGGTACCCTTCACTTTTAGAATGGACAATTTATTCCACAATCCATGATACTTGATAACATCGCAGGAATCCTACCCCATTATATGCAACGGGGGTTGTAGACCCTTGAATAAGTATTCGCAAATCAATTTAGTTGTGGTAGTCGCAATGGAACTCCATACGGAGACATATGCGACAAGCGATAACTGACGAAGGAACTCAAGGCAGTGCGGACGAACGTAGACGGCTTTGGGACCAACCACCGCGAGTAGAACAGAAGAATGTGGTTGCGAGATCTCATTGTACACTTGTACACTCTCGTACTAGGACTTGCTCTACAGTACGCAGACGCTCTAGAATACTCTCATGCCTCGAGGACGCAGCAGGTGATGGATTTTCGCATGGGATACTCAAAACATTGGCAGAGCCTGCGCGATGCAAAAGTGCAATAGAATAATATGTAAAAAGCAGCATTATATTTTACTCTCGGTAAAAATGAGCAGCATTTACAAAAAAGGAGTAGCATTTACAAAAATGTAGAGCATAATTGTTTTAATAATATTTTCATGTCCTACTTAAGATATGCACTAACAAAACTCCTATATCCTCATGCTGGGGATCTCCGTGATACTCGAAGTGAAGTTCAACTCGAGTCGAGTTAAATGAAAAACAGGACCATGAAGATGAACCTGGAGGCACATCTAACGCCTCGAGTTCCATCGCATCACAAGTAATGTCGATGTCCGGTTCCAGACCTGTATTTGGACTGGGGTTATTCTGAGATCGTTCTTCTTCTTGATCCATCTGTCCGGTATTAGATGCTGGTGCAGGTGACGCACTTGAAGTCTCGCGGGCGACGCGTGCAGGATAAGACTGACGAGTGGCAGCTCCACTATCGGAGGAGTTCGCCGACGATTTGAAAGTAGGAGCTGTCCGCCATGACGATGCGCTGGATCGAGCATCAGCAACGCTTTGGATCCAACTTCTGCAACCAATGTCCTTACCATAGAAGGGATCATCTCCGTTAATAATGTGTTCCACTTGTCATCATCGGCCTTGCGCGCTCGCTCGAGCATATCCATCATTCGCTAGCTCTGACGCTCCTCCATCAGCATCATCTTGTCTGAAAGGCGGTCGAATATTGCCTCAGCAAGATCAACACCTCCATCTTCTTTGCGTTTCTTCTTTCTTGACCTGGAAACTGGTGAAGGATCTGGCATCGACGAATCAGATGAGTGAGTCTCTTCACCTTCATTTGGCTGCGAACATGATCCAAGACCGGTATGGGGCGTGACAAGAATTTGCGATGCTGGCAGGTCGATGTCTTCATCCTCACTTGAAGAACCTAGTTTAATAGGCCTAGAGATGTCTTCGCCACGGTTGACTTGGCTAGACTCTCGTGGCCTCTTGCCCTTGCTGGATGAGGACGCTTCTTTGTCACCTCTCTTAGGATGTTTTGACTCATCAACGATGTATCCGAGCTCAAAATCCCTCTTGTCTAAGTTCAGGACCTTCTCAGACAGTTCAATAAACGCATTCCTCTCGATGCTTGGCCCGATGATGTAATTCTCCAACAAATTCATCTGGAGTATAAAAACAAAAGAACATTAGAATGTGGTGATTGAACAACATAAGTCATTGAGAGAACTCATTCACTCTCTGGACAGTTCAACTCGAATCCAGTTTAAAGTATCTTCCGGACCCTTAATTGATCGACAATTTCTCAAATCACTTCAATTCTATACCAGTGAAGACACGTAGACCTTCCCTAATATAGAATTGATTTAACTCGACTGAGTTGAATCATTTCAACTGTCATTTGAGCAGACAGTGTTTAACTCGACTCGAGTTGAATCCAAAATAAAGATAATGATTCAAAGACTATTCAACTCGACTCGAGTTGAATGAGTGGGTTTGGTGAGTACCCAGGCAGCACACAACAATTTACCACCACCAAACACGGTCAGCACTGCGTCCCCTTCCTTGCAGAACAGGTCTAGTTACTTCAGGTAGAATTCCATTCGCAGCTCCATTTTGTAATTCGATACTCCAATTCGTTGTAACCACGTGGTGTGGTGAATACCGTGGTTAATGGAGCCTCAAAAAAATTTAGCAGGTGGTTGAGCCTCAACCTAAGTCCCTTCTTGAACATGAAGATCATCTGCACATTAGTGTGTGCACGTTTGCTGGTTGCGGGATAATCTTCTAGCCGCTCATATTTCGCCAGAATATAATCCGCAAACTCAAGTGTGTATTTATCTCCAAATTCGGAAGCGTGAAGGTGAGGCAAATTTTTTGCCTGTGCCACTTTGTCACCACAGATCCATACCCATACGGGAAGACCCGTGACATCGGAATCGTCGATCCTTGAGAGCACAAAGAGCACGTTGTAAAAGTAAGGCGAGTCATTTGACGACCCCGCCTGTTCAAGCGCACCAGGGAGATTTCTGAAGTCCATAATTGCTACCTTAATCCTCTCGGCGGTTGTCTCGTCCCATGCGCCTGTGCTCCATTCTGCCAAGACATCCTCGTCCAAATTATAGGGCCTGTAGTATGCATTGCCCTTGGGGATCTGAAACTTCCCCTTGTTGGCGAGGAACACTATAAAGAATTCAGAAGCATAGGGAGACATATCTTCAATGCTCTTGTTCTTGTTGTGGAGAAGTTTTGCGGCAGTGAAGTACTCATCTCTATAGGCGGATAAGAGGACATTGAGCGCAACTTTTGTAATGATGAATTCCTCCTTGAAACGCTTCATGCTGTCCTTTTTGAACTCGCCGCTGGAGCTGTAAAGGGCGAACTCTGATCGCATGCTGTGTATCTGCCTCTTCACAATGGTCTTCCTCTTGCATCTCTCCTGCCAGTACTTGTAGCTGTACCAGTTGGAATGCACACCCTTGATCTGTTTCATCGTCACTTTGGGGTATGACTCCTCCCTCTTCGGGTCTGGCCTGTTGACAAGTGCTCGGCAAACCTCTTAAGCTGCGCTTCGTTGAGGTTCCACAACCACTTGAAGAACTCTCGGGTCATGACGCCATCCTGCTCCGGATTCCAACTAGTCAATTCCTTGAGCCTCTTTGCTGTATCAGGATCCATTAGTTTCCCCTAAGAATGCGCGGAAATGAGTTTGCTCCACAGGCTGTACACCTCCTCGGATCGGTGATGCTCTTCAGCTGGTTGTGAATAGCCAGTTCCTGCTCTTTGGGCTTCTTCCCTCTCAATGCTTTCTGGGTCTTCCTGACATCGATCAGTGCAAAGCGAAGTTTCACCGCGTCCTAGAATTCCTGTGACATTCAATACACGAGTGTTTGGTTCAGTAAAACAACTCGAATTGAGTTAAACAGTTATGTTTGTCTATCTCGTGCTTAACATGAATAGAGCTTATGACCTACTGACAAGGAACGCATTCAACTTGAATCGAGTTGAACTGCATGATTACCTTGTACTTATTTGCATCTTCCATTTGCTTCTTTGTCCTGCGAGTTGGTAAGGCCCTGCCAACTTCTGCACCTTCCTTCAAAGGTGTTGGACATTTCAGGCTTTTCCACACCGCACGAGCGCCTATGATGTTTGTAGCCTATGTTGGGTTGAAGTTTTGGAAATGGTTGACCCTGTTGTAGTAGGCAGAAATTTTTCTCAGGATCGACTTGTCGTGATTCCACACGATGAAGCCCTCCCACTTCTCGAACTTCTCCTTGATCTTTTGACTTATGTCTAGCCTTGTTCTCATAAGCTTTGATGCTTCCACGCTGTGCTAGCCGTTGATCATATAAAACTGTCCATCCTTAATGTCCTCCCAGCTGCGCAGTTTCCTCGTCATGTCTTTGGAGATCGCGCACAGTGTAAGTTTCTTATCCTTGTCAAGCATCTTGACAAGGAAGTACATTACTTGCTCCACCTTTCTCTGCTCCAGGCTACAAACATTCAGCTCTGTTGGTGGAGTCAACAACTGACCGATGGAAATCACAAACGACTTATCGATCCCCCATATGTACAAGTCGGTGCATTGCGACCAGTAGTTCTTGTACACCTCCATGGAGGTTTTGTAGTCAATCTTCTTCTTGTCGTAATCACTAGGAATGTCAGTCAAAGCTGATTCCATGCTGGCATCTTTGTGGTGAGATGGCTCCCCTTGGTCTGTTGAAAAGGACTTCCGAGTATGGACAGCCCTCAAATTTCTAGGAGTCGCCGGTGTACTGGTGGTTTGCGATGCGGAGGGTTTTCGTTTCCGGTTCCCAATCGTCCCAGTCTCAGGGGTTTCAAAGAGCAAGGATTCCTGGCTTCCGCCCTGGCTACTTATCTCCTTGCTCAAACGTAATGGCTGCATCGCTTTCCTGGTGACGTCGAGCTTCAGCTTGTTCAGCTCAAGAGCAATGAGCAGACTCCTCGAACGTGGTGCTAGGACATGCGGAGGGTGCTGGTCACCGATTGGAGTCCTATACCGATAGGTATCAGCGTGAGCCTCCACATTCTTTGCAAGGTTTTTGTAATCTGTGTTCTTGAGGCTGGCAATGTGGGGAGTTATGTTGAAGGGGGTCTTCTTCGGCTCCATCATGTACGTGAATCGGTACTCGTGGTCAGTGCCTTCATCCTTGACCACGCATGTGACGCAGACGTAGCCTTTCGGACCAGGGGTGACATCCACGACCTTCTCGTATAGGGAGACTGGTAGATGGGGCTCGGTATTCTTGTACTTGTTGATGAGTGCAAGCTTCTCAACGGTGGGAACCAGAGTAAGGCTCCACCACTCCACGTTCTCTGGGTCCAGAAACTCCCAAAACTCGCCATGTGTGACCTCGTCGCCAAATGCTATTCCATCATCGCCCGACGTTTTAACCGCTTGAAGAAGGCGACAAGCCAAGCTTGTTAGTCTGTGCGTCTGAACCCATATGGACCGCGTGTTCAGACCGCGTGTCTAAACCCTTAACTAAAATCGAGTTGAATAATTTCTAAAACCTTATTGAATGAGAAATATGTGATACACATATTAATTCACCTAGCTTTATACGTTTTCAGGGTTTATATATGATGATTGATTTAACTCGATTCGAGTTAAACATTTACTAATTCAACTTGAATCGAGTTGAAATACATGTTCACTGGTAAAAACAATTATAGTGGGATCGGTCTGACTTAAGAAATTCAAATGCAATTTCATGTATACTTTGACAACAAGTTATCTAGAGCATAGTTTTACTATGATTAAAGTGTATGCAACGTAGCATGATATTCATATTGGATTGTATCGTCCCTTATCTATTTAACTCGAATTGAGTTGAATGTCTTCGTGAGGTTTAACTTGACTTCAACCTTTTAACTTGAATCAAGTTGAATTAGTAGGTTATTGTTTTCTTTCCTACTGCATTTAACTCAAATCGAGTTGAATTAGTAGGTTACGTGATCATATAATGAGCTATTCAACTCGAATCGAGTTGAATTTGCGTATATTACTGAGTTTATAGGCTTAGTTTATCCATATATGGAGGGAATTTAACTCGAATCGAGTTGAATTCATTCATCTACTGCTAAATTCTATTACAATTCGACAACTTTCTAAAAGAATTTATAATGTGTATCGACCTTACTTTGACGTGTTCGGTGAATTAATTCAACTCAAGTCGAGTTGAATGCTCGGGGAGGTCACTCTTTGTATATTTTGCGTATCACGTGTGAAAAAAGGGTATTTAAAAGTACATTAAAAAATAAAAGTAATTCTCACTATAATTAGTAATATTTAAAGAATATTCTCATAATTGTTTTTGTAATCAATTTTCAGCATCCTATATTAATGTAATTCATTTATAAAAATTACATTCCAAGATTTATTTGGACCCTATATTTTTTTGCACGCCATTTGTAATTTTTTGGAAGTAAACCCTCCAAGGTTGAATGTATTAGTTATGTGATTGAGGTAATGAAGCTATACATTCAGCTCGAATCGAGTTGAATTTTAGATGGCACAGCACTTTTCAGGTCTGCTTTCTATGTATGTCTCTCAAAGTCTAGTCAACTCGTATCGAATTGAAGGTACACTATTCATTTTATAAAGGTTTTGGATGGAGATTCAGCTCGAGTCGAGTTAAATTTTAGATGCTCAAGGAGAGTTTTAGGTCCGCCTCAAGTTGAATTGACATCGAGTTGAATTGACATCGATTTGAATCCATGTGAGGGACATGACCAAAGTTCCCACTACAGAAGTCCTCTATCATCACATTTACAAAAATCCATGCTGTCATGCAATTATTTTCTGTAATGACCGATTTCCATCCTACGAGTATTTAATTGATTATTGGTCTGTGTACTGTTCTCATTTCACATATTCAAGTACTATCCACATGGCATTCCGTTGACTATATAGGAAATTATCTTAATTCATTGTCATACACTCTCTGGAATACACATACATTATTGTAATTCATGTTCCCACCTTTTCCACATTATGAACTCATACTAATAATTTACAGGAAAGTTAGCTTCAGAGGAGTCGCTGCTGATCACGAGCTAAACTCTGCATTACGCCATGGAAGATTCCATTGTAGTCCAGAAGCTGGTATGATATCTTACATTACATAATAGTAAGTACGATAGCCAGAGATGTCATGTTCAACTCTGCACACTTCTACTGAATTTATAACGACCTATAAACCGCTACATCCGAGCTTTCTGCTATGTTTTACGGCCAACTGGCAAAACCCAAAAAAAAACAAAGAAATTGCTAACTTCCTCTACCACATTAACTGCAATCGTATTGCTTGACATATTGTTCCTCTCAAGTACTTACTCCATGTTCCGATCCAGTACAGTCTAGCTACCAGAAATCTCCCTTTCATTGTGCTCGGTATCTGCCGTCCGGTAATAGGCACTGTTATCAGTTCTCAATGCTCAAAACGTCGAACTGAAAGTCCATTACATCGATACTGGAAGTTACTTCACGTCAGCCTCGGTACTAATCCCCGCACCCTACAAACAACATACTTGGTCATTCCCTCCCCAACCTCAACTGTATACTCTTCTTATTCCTGATAAAATCTGTAATTTTTTTAATATAGCACTCCCTCTTACTGTATTTACTGTTCAGTTGCATGGATTGTAGGATTTTGCCAAAAAATGAAGTTCATGGCCGTGCCTCTGATATGACGAGCCTCCCCAGTGTCACCCGTTAGACGATCAATCTCTGCCTGCAATTGTTTTATATAGTCCTCATTCGACATCGTAGCTTTTCCATGGCTTCTGAGGTTTTTCTGGTTGGACGCACTTCCACCCTGATTGTTTCCGTCTTGCGCTCTTTCAACCAATCGTCCTTCTGAGATATCTCCTACAATTAATAAACAACAATAGCTTCTAGAAATGAAAATTTGCGATGTCAGTGTCACGATCTCAACTACTACTAATTCGTAGAACATAGTTGGAGATCTCATTTTACTATACAACATGCTATAGACAGTCTTTTAATATTTTTGGTACATGACGTACAAATAATCAGCATTATGTTGGCCCACTACCCATGGAGGACATGTAATAGCAAGCTTCGGTGTGCCGGAGTTAACTATGACTCTCCCAAGAGATACCATTGCAAAACCAATAACCATGATAGCAAAACAATATACCTCGTTCGTAGTTGTCCGTTGGTACTTTCTCGGCCCTACATCCCCTTCCTCACTCAGGCTGTGTTTGGAATGCTGACTCCTTGACTGGGATCCCATAGACGGGTCCTCGGATGATACTTGTACAAACTCTTTCTCTAACTTCACTTTAGCCATCATCTTCTTGTATCCTCCGTAACCCTTGTCTTGGTTCAATTCAAGTTCCATTTTGTCGGGGTCTGAAGACCTATTGAACTTCTCCCTGAGTCGCTCGCGGACACCGTTCACCCCCCTTGATCCCGTTCTTCCATATGTCTTCGGCATTGCATTTGCATATTTCCTTGCTCGGACTTGTCTTTGTGTTGCTTGCTTTTTTGATACTTTACAAGCCTTTCCCAAACGTCGTGGTCGATGTGTAAAGGCTGACGTTCTTTCCTTTTGATCATTTTGCAAAAATCTCCACGCGTTTTGGTAACCGCCTTAGCCATACATGTCTTAAGGTAGTCCTCGTTTAAGGGCTCAGAATAATAAAAGCTTTGGTTCAACCATTCTTTAAATGTTGACACGGCTTCGTAGGTTTGCTTGGAAATGTGAGTGCAAGATGGATCCAAGCCGGTTGCCAATTTCGCTATCTCAACTATCCACGCTGGCTTTCCTGCCCCGTACGGATTTCCGTCACGGTCCAAGGTGAGGTAGAACAGTTTCTTCCCTTCGCGCGTCCGTTGTACTACTTCCTTCTCTAGAGCTGCTTGTCTGTGTCGTTTCGTTCTTTTATCGGCTGCTTCCTGAGAACAAAGACGTTCGAGCTTTACAATGTCTTCTCTAGTTACATGTTCTCTCACCACAGCGCCGTCTGAATCCCGCCTCATGGTTGGAAGCAGGGATAACAAGTTCGAGAAGCTGGGACTCCTCATACGTTTTCCGTGTCCACGGTGTGGGGACATTGACCTCCGGTACTCTCTCCCGTAGCCATCATCGAGGGTCTTTTTCCCGCGACGTTGTGGAGATCTCGACGTGCTAGTTCCAAACTGTCGAGAACCTGTGCATAACCCATTCGCCGGTTCAAATGATATCCTCTCAAATTATTCTTAGAGAAAAAAATCCATGTGTTTCAACCACTTCCTAGTGTAAATACGCACTCTCCAATATGTGCTACACAATCAAGAAACGCTGCCACAGAACGGTACAAAGTGGATGATTCATTTTCCTATCCGTTCAAATCCCATATCACCAGGCCAGCACTTAAGTGGACACTGAGGACACACGCACAGTGCAAAGTTCGACTCTGAGAGTCACACTGTCATGTTCATTTCTGACAATCACGACTTCTGCATTCCCACTGTTCACACAACTTTCATTGAGGTTGACATATGAATCCGTCATTGTATAAGTCTCTCTCAAGGAAATGTGCAGTTCTCTAAGTAGATTAGTTCCTTCTTTACTCAATATAACACCTTTCCATACATTAAAACATAGCAACGCTTATTCATGGAAAGGTTTGAAAAATGTCATACCCCGATCAACAGTTCCAGTGTAGTCATGATGACGTCGCGGAGACGGCCGGAATTCTGTGCCCCTGCGATATGCGGGGCTCTGTGACCTACTCTGCCGGGGGCTGCGGGAGTAATACTTCTGACTAGACACATACCGATGTTGCCGTGGGCTACGGGACATATAATCGTAGGATCTTTCACGCCGAGGTCTATGTGCCTCTCTGGGAGAGTTGCTGTGCCGTAACTCTTTTCTTCCCGAATGCTGGAAACATAGAAAAAGAACTCGTTCATGGTTAATACTATATCCTTTCAAATAATAGCATCCTCACTACATGTGTGAAGTACATCTCAGTAGTTTCCAATAAACTTACAGTGCTTTTGTAGTTTCGTCTCAGTGAAGGACTTCGCATATATCTTATGCGGGGATGATCCCGATGTACCTGACCCGACGGATCAGAATCGTCATCTATGTGCACTGTGTTGTTCACTCTTTCGGTGGAAAATGCGTTATGTGTAGGTTGTGGCGTCCTTCCCACTTCTTGCACCTCACCTTCCATGGTATCTATTTCTTCATGATGGACGATCCCATCACTAGGATCATCCTTGCCGTCTTTGACATATTCAATTCTATCTAGCTCGACCAGCTTGTTTTTCTCTGACATATCAGAAACATGCTGTATATACTAGTCCAACATTTCTACTACATGCATGCTTATTCAAGAAGTACGAGTCAATGATATTTTTAAGGAAACTCTCGAACAAACCTGTCACGATTACTCAATACATGTTAAGGCAGTACAGTGTATTTTACATTCACACGTTGGTTAATGTATAAAGTTTACGCATACCTTACGGTAAATGCAAATCCAGGTACAATATCGGCACAGGTTCATGATTGTCTTGCCATCTTCTATCTTTTTAATAACAAGTCCCCAAATTAAAGACCCTGCATATTTGCGTCTTGTGTATTTTCATATACTGTTATCTGTCTTCTCTTGAACTTCCGTATTGCTGAATCACTTGCCAAAACAAAGATTCAATTACTGTAATTATCTAATCACTCCCCAAAATTCGTATACGCGTTCTAACCTAAACTGTCCTTTTACCGATTTTACACTCACAGATCTTCATTGTGAACATATAGTCCTACACATCTCAACCTGCTTCATTCCATAAAATGAACTGTTTCCAACAATCCCCTCATTCTGCAGCCACATGTACATATTTAATATATCATAATTTGTAATTATGTGCAATAACATTTCTACATACATAGGAATCAATACCCTGGAAATTGGTTAATTGTAATACTTGTTGATACAGGAAGTACCGATGTGGTCGGGGTTCCAATACGAAGGCCGGATGCCATGGGTGGACTACTCCTGTCATCCTCTTCAGCACTACTCGTGTTGTTCGCTGTAGTTGTTGGGCACGATTTTTGCTTTGCTGGATGTGAGACAGTCTTCGGGTTTCTTCCACAAGCTCGTGCATCTTCGTCGATCTTTCTGCAAAGTTCTTCTACACTTCGTACAATGTTCTCCGCTCGTCCAAGTACAACAGCTGCTGCTGCAGATGGCATAGATTGAGATTTTTTCATTCCCTTCCCAGTCTGGACCAACTGTGTTTAACCCTTCCTCCCGCATCCTTGGCCACTTCCGCTGAGCAAACGAGATGGCACTGGAACACTGACTTTCTCGTTTCTGGCATTTGCTTTCACAGATGTTCTAGTTTCCCTTGTAGTTGTTGCTACCGGTTTTTTCTTCTTCAACCATGGCTCCGGACAGTCGTTGTCATGCAGAGCTCTCACCATTTTGAATCTGTTACCCTAATTATTACATAACAAAAAGAAGTGATTACCTTAGAAACTATGTACAAGCCCCAAGCCAGTTTTGTGCAAACCTTCTTAGTGACACCTAATACTCTAACATCGAGTCTAATATTCAGCAAAATTACCATTTACACAATGGCCAGTACAAAGTAAGGTCTACTGCTACTTTTTTATTCACTGATTAAATAGACTCTGCACTGCGTGAATATATCCCGCTGTTTTATATTTGAAATTCAGCTTAGTCCAGAAGAGACCATGTGCTGTGAATACAAAGACACAGGACATAAACCAATACGACTGATATAGTTCTCCGACAATTTCCCTCAAACTGTTTGCCACTGGAAATGAACATGCTACTGCAACGTTGGGGAGCAAATGAGATTGAGGGGTAGAGAACACCATGCCCCTTACCAAGCAGTCCTCTTCTTCCGTGCTCTCGTCCTCTGTATCCGGTGCGAGGTTCTCTTCGTCTGTATTGTTGTCCTCCGATGCAGTGGACTCGCTGGTTGACAGTGGGTCGTGCTCCGAGTTGCTTGGACAAAAGTCGCTATCTGAATCCGCCTCTTCACTTGTGACCGATATTGCGTCCTCAGATTGTGGGCGTTCAGGGGTGCTGCACCGTTCTTCGTCTTCCGTGCTAATAACCGCTACAATATGGGGCTTTGAGAAATCATTGTATGTCGCTAGCTTTGCACACTGACATTTCCCCTTGGAAACTTTGTTATCCTCTTCCGAGTTGCTTAGAACAACTGGCAACAGACTCCGTACTCTCCCGGTTTTGTCATATAGTTCGACATCACCAAGGGCATTTCTGTTTAGCTGGTCGTACCTGCAATGCAACTAAAGTTACGCAAAAATTCGGAACACAAGGTACACTAAAATATTACTACGTGTCTACGACGTCTTACTTACTAAATGACATGCATATTCACAGACGACAAAGTGCGCCTACGTGGAAGTTATACCTAACGTCACATAGTTCGGGATGCTGAAGTTTGAGTCAGAAAAAAACAAACCCCTAGAAGTTACTAACTTGCACCACTCCCGCTTAGTACGCAACAATGTGGTCAGTAGCATGTAGCCAGAGGAGCAAAAAAAATACCACTGACGCTGTGTGCACTTACTACGCTCTAGAGATCACTCACGCAATGCATGCAAACGAAGGGGACAGTATGGACTGAACGAAGCGCAGAAGGACATGCATACTGTAAACAAAACGAGGTTTGTAAACAACTTCCTAAATGGACGAATTTAATCCAAAATTGCTATTTTAGGGTTCAAAGCACACATCCCACTAAATAGTAACTCACTGCTGCAGCTTTCTTCTCTACACCCCCAATTTTTCTTTACGTAAATGTGATTAGGTACATAACAAGAATTGGGACCACAGCTCCACGCTTAACCCCTAAAGGACCGTAAGGCCCCCAGGGGGCTTTTGAATGTAGAAAAGTGCAAATTGGATGAGATTGTTCCAAAGAAGCCCAAATTTGCGGGGAGAGGACCCTAGCTGTTTTTGCGAGATGGATCCAATGGTTTTTCCCGATCGGAAAATGATGAAGAATTGAATTTTTGGCGAATTCTTTGAGAAGAGCATTCTTTGAGACTAGCGTCGAGGTTTCACTTTATCATACACTATGATATCTCATTGTTTGGAGACTTCAGAGTCACATATCTTTTTTTCCACACCTCAGAATTTGACGAAAAAAATTCCACATGAGGGTCATGATGTTCTTTACATGTGGTAAAAATTTCAGATGTTTTGGAGCACTTCTAAGCAATCCGATTTCAGCATAAGTACGAAGTACCCCCTGCCGTAACAATTTCCATCAATCTTCTCAACGGTGGCATTTTCTCAAAAATTGTGCGATCTTGTTGATCTCTTTTTCATATACAAGCTATGTAAGTCTTCTTTAGTTTCAACGGTGCTGATCGTGAAAATTACCCCACACTAATAAGAAATTGAGCTTGCTACAAGAGCTAATCAAGAAAACAGGAGCTAAGCTAAAACACCCCCGGTCCTTTAGGGGTTAATTCGCATAGCCCTATTTGGGGTGTGGCGATAACCTCCCTCAATGTGCGCTGTGACTTCGTTGTTCATGGCGGCCAGAACGCGACACTACAACTGCGCAGTTATTAACTGCATGGATTACTACTACTACCCTCAAGGCATGGCGAACCAATATGACCACCACACAATGCCATGGGGAGCGAAAATGCTGCACTTCTTTCGTGGCAGGGGTCATCCGACTTTCAAGGCAAGGTCAGGTAAGCTTACACTGAGTTTTCGTGGTGGAAGGTATCTTGGAGCAGTTTCAGATTTCTCTGAATAGTTTTTAAGCGCACCACTTTGTACTCAGTGGGTATAAGCATTGTCCTCTGTCTACTCTCACCGTCAGGTCTGCAAGGTTGCCGTAACAAAGCCGAACTCCTTATATAGAGAACGTCGGGCGTGGCGTTGCAACACACGAACGTTGCAATTCAAGGTCGTTGGCGGAAGTATTGCGCTTTGCTGACAATTCAAGTACAGAGAAATGCAAACTAAATGTTACAAAGTCTCCACAGTGAAGACCATTTGTACCAGATTGTCTTACACGAGAAGGCACCGTCGCGGTCAAAGAATTATTGTTTGGTTTGTCAGGCTGTTCTGTCATACTTGATGAAGTTAGGTAACATTGAGTTATTGTGCTCTTCTCATTATAGAAATCACTTCCGCAATGATCATAATAATGGGAAAGACTCCTGTCAATTGGCAAGTTTAATTTCTGTGTGCATGATAATAAAATAATCTCAACGCTTTTTGATTTATCGTAATCGATGCATTGTTGTTTGAATTAGGAGAGAGAGTTCATAAACTTCAGAAACGGCAGTGTTAGTATTCTATGAAGGGTTTAGGGGTTCGCACAATTCAGTGAATGTTTAACAAGTTTCAAGTTTTAAATTTTTCCTCCACGGCTTTCATATGGGAGACCCAGTGGGCATGAATATCACTGTACCAGAGAAGATTGGTCTACTATTTTTTTCCCACTTCTCAAAAATGCTATAAATGTTGTTCATCGTCTTCAAGCTAGCTGTTCAGCTCGTAAGGGGATCCCTATTCCAATATTTTGTACTGCACACATGAAACAAGTAACAAGTTTGCCACACTAAATTTTATGGTGTTGTAATGGGTATACCTTGATTGGTTTTACTTCGAATTTAACACATGTTTTTAACAGTGACGTTAACTAGGCTGTGCAGACTATTGCTATGTTCTGAGGAAAAGGTTACTCGTGGAGTGATACCTAATACATTTGCAGACTAAACGGTGTTCTACAATTGGAAGCAAGGTACGCCCTTCTCTTTTGCTATGATTTTTTCAATTTCAAATCAGTTTTATGTATGTTCAATGGTCTATAACTGTATGCATATTACAGTCATAACATAGACGGAGGACACACCTCGGAGCTTGTAGTGAAATGAAAATAATAATAAAGGCATAAATTGCGTTCATGGTGCTTAGGAATATGTTTTGCTACTACATGTAGTGACGTCATTTTATGTTCTAATTTTTGCTGAGCGTAGAAGCGAAGATCTATTCTGTGATTATTTATGCATATGTCACTTGCATCACGGAAATTTGCATGCTTCAGAGTACGATATGAATGAAAATCTGAACTTCTCTACTAAGACCATTGTCCTCTATATAGGAAGGGGTGTGAGATATGTAATCGTTCGTACCGTTAATAAATTCACGTTTACTGCTATATAACATATTTGTGCATTGTTCACATTCTTTGGCAGCGGCTTTCTCTTGTATGAAGTTTGGTGGCATTGGAGGTCAAGCTTCACTAACGACACAGAGGGCAGCGAAACCAGACTACTTCTACATGGAATCCAAGCCAAGTTCTGGTAACAAAGGTAGCAATTGTCATGATAAGGAGGAGGCAGAGCATGTTCCTGAGTTGTTAGATGAGCATGATGCTAGCATTTGCAAACACAGCAAAAATTACCTGACAAACCTAGCAAACTATATTGATAGGTATAAAGCACAGAACCCACAGGTCCCACACGGGTCAAAAAAATCCCGCATTAAGACAGAGGATACCAGGAAGAAACTAATAGAAATGCTGAATCGGTCAATAGAAATGCAGAATCACTCACAGGTAATCATGTTGAAGGTAAATCGCCTGCGATTGCAGTTAGAACTACTTCTAGACGACGTTTATGCTGACATGTAGGCATAAACTTCGTAGAGCCTTAGGAATATCCCTCTGTTGTACAAAGTTAATTGTACTGTTCCCGGAATATATTGAGATTCCAAACTGCAAATATTTGTGTTGTGACCATGACTAAGTGTCTCCTCCTTCGTTGTGTGTCAAAATGTCTCCTTGTCTTTAATTTTTTATAGCAATGTATGATGACTCTTTCGCGATGATGTTTTTTTCAGAAACGTAGCAGTGCACGTATGAATATCGTGACATCATGAAAAACCAAATTTTGTGTACTGGTAGCACTGCAAGTACGTATTCACGTAACTTCAATTTGATGCAAGTTAAATATATTTACACGGTCTATCATATCAGTTGCTAGTAGAACGTCCCGTATCTCAATCTTACATGAAATAGGTTTTTATATAGGAATTGAATGATATATGGTAATGTACATCTCCATAAAAATCTGGCTATGGTTATTCTCACTATACACTACACTCTACAAAAGAATGACGTGCAAACATAGTGTAGCAGCATTTTTGTAATGGAGAATTAATGTTGAATAGTCCATACAAAGAGAGTTGTCATTGATATTAACTTAATTTTTAAGATCTGGAATACAGTGATTGTGATGTTCAGGACACCTATCATCTAACACCGCCTGAACAGTATGGCACTCCTCGCCTAAGTCCATTTTACATTTCTTAACTTAAGGAGGGTGGGTTGATTTCCAAAAATCGTTTATGAGAATTATTCCCGATCATTGGATTCATGCACCGTAGAGGCGGATGTCGCAGTTTATAATTGAAGCTTCAGTTTGCTAATGTATTGTTCATCTGCAAATAACTAAGGTACGTCATTTGGTGTTGCGCAAACCAACCTCCTATACAATGCTAGAGGAAATTTGCATCATAAAGGCCACCTTCATATTTTTTTAAATATATTGCAGAAAGTGTTTGTAAAAGTATGGTTGCAATTTGTAGAATCGGCGTAATTGATGCACAGTTCACCAAGACACCAGGGACAGATTCACGTAGAGAGATTTCATTATACGTTTCTCAATAATAGGAGTACATAAGTCCACACTCAGAAGTACAAGTGCTTCAAACATAGAAAACAATACTCTTGACTTCATAGCACATTAGCGGGGGAAATATTATACAATAGTTCTTTGTGAAACACTTGTATCAGTGTTGGATTGGCGATGCAATAGCATTGAAGTTGAACATGAAAACCACGGTAGCATATGTAATTGTAGAGTAATTCATAACATGAATTCATGGTCTACAAAAATAAGAAATTCTAACACTTTAGTAAGCCATTTCAATTTATGTAACCGTAGACGATGATGTGAAAATTGATGTTCATAATTGATTTTCCAGAATGCGGCGAAGATCGTGTACCGCGTATCACATCGAGCGCTCTATAGCCAACAAGTTGGGGTTACCAAAATACCCTTGTGCGTGTAATCGATGTAGAGGCGCGATCATAAAAAAAGTGGAAACCATGGCAAGGCACCATATTACACATGGAGGAGATCCATATTTGCTCTACCCAGTGATGGTAAGTATGACACCCTATGAATGCCAAACTTTATTTTGTCAGTCACTTATAGTAAAATATTCTATGTTTGACTATGCATGTGTTCCACGTCATGTCCTAGTCATGTACTTTTCTTTAGCTTTACAGTTATCATGATTTCTTGTAATTTATATCTTACTTATGTACTCACAATGTATGGCAGTTATTGAATAACGGTGTCTTTTATGTTCTAGTAAATTACTGAATTTTTAACGTATTAAATTGACGTAAATCACTGTGCCTCAGTAAGTCCATTTATTGAAATTACACATTCTATTATATGTGAAGTACTCCTGCACGTTTTGTGGACGATGCTTTTGTTCAAACTGAACAAACGTAGCTAATATGTTATGCATTTGTCAGACTTTTGATGGCAAAAATGTGCGAAGTCCAACACGACGTCCACAGAGGGAAAGAGAACGATACCGCCATACAGAACGTGACGGTGGGGAGGATGGATTCACATGGCCCCGGAGAACCGCCGTGGACTTGGATAATATGGCACGAGATGCTTTTATGAGAATCGACGACATTCACAATGACACAATGAACGAAGGGAACAACGAGGTACCACATATCGAGGAAGATGATCAATGGGAATGAAGTCAATCTGGAGAACCTTGTAAACAAATCCACCCAGTGTGTCTTTGAGGGCAGTACCTAGAACCGACTTCAATGCTGCATTGTTATGTTTTCCCTCTGCAGTCTATACTCTGTGCCCCATACTTTTTTGGATGCACTGTTGACTTGGATAGCAGGTGATTTGTTGCCTACATCCAATTGTTTTCCTCGCACTTCATACGAGGTGAAAAGTATGTTGATGTAGTTGGGTTTAAAGCACAGACAAGTACATTTTTGTCCAAATGGACATGTCCTGTACGAAGGGGAGTATGAGGACTTAGTACAATGCCCAGAATGCGAAGAGCCACAGTATTTCGATGCATTAAACAGGGTTGCTCAGAGAGTAGTACGCTACTTTGAAGTAATTAAACATTTATTGCGAATGTTTAAATGCCCTCAGATAGCATCATACATGACGTGGTATGATGCTCATAGGTCTAGAGGTCAAGTCATGAGGTCAGTGGCTGATAGTGAACAGTGGAAAAGTATGGATCGAATTTATCCAGACTTTGCCCAAGTTTTGACAAACTTGCGTCTCGGACTCGTTGGCGATGGCATTATCCCTTTCAAGAATAACGCCATCAAACACTCAACATGGGTATAGCTGATTACCATTTTTAACCTTTTCCCATGGTTGCTAATGAAAAAGTTCTTCATATCACTAGCTGTGCTAATTCCAGGTCCAAACTCTCCAACATCGGAGAATATAGGCGTGTTCTTACGACCACTGGTGCGGGATTTGCTGAAGCTTTGGACCGGAATACCATCAATTAATTTGAGTAAGCCAGAGGGACAGAGGAGATTTACTTTGAGAGCTATGTTGATTTGGACCGTTAATGGTTTTCCTGCGCTAGGGTTGTTATCAGGACAACAATTCCATGGATACAAAGGATGCCCGTTTTGTGGTCCACAAACTTGTGTAGAGCATGCTCCGCTATTGAGGAAGATGATTTTCTTGGGTGGGAGACGCTACTTGGAAGTGGATCACCGATTTCGCAGGGCGCAAGCAGCGTTTGATAATCACGAAGAGTGGTGTGAAGCACCAGAACCACCAACAGGCGAGGAAGTCTTGCGGTGGGGTACTACGAGATCTAATTTTCTTAGCGCAGGCGGAGTTGAGAACTCTAATCTGGACCCAGTCAAGTGACACGGTGTTAAGAAGAGAAGTATCTTGTTCAATCTTCTTTATTGGAAGGTGAGTATTGGCTCTTTATCTAGATTCATAAATAAATGGTGGAAATTTGATATAGAAAACTCTAAGATTTATCTGAAACCACATAGATGTATATGACAAGCATTGTGAGTACATGTGAAACAATGGTAAGAACCACTTTAATTTAGGAAGAGGACAAAAATGATCAACTTTGCCTTTTACAGAATAGAAATTTTCCTAAGGACAATGCCCTTAACCCAACTACCAAGGCAGTTCTATTTGAAACAGAATGCACAGGAAGCAGTTATTCCAGGACACAATCCTATTCACTCTATCTGGCTTTTAATGGATCATATCGGATTTGTTATGCTGAAGGTAGTGGAGTGATTTTTAGTTCTGAAATGATGTGTGTGCACTGAATATGTTAAAGACAGGAGTATGTTTCTTTGAAGCAATTTTTTGTGAAGTACCTAATAAGTTGAACAGTAAGTTGTACTAGGATGATATTCGCCATAAAAGTATGCAAAGTTCTCCACATCCAGTGTTGATGTGGCCTATACACTGAATGTAATTAGGGGTCACTATTTCACTAAGAAGCTTCTCTATCCAGCACATGTAGACAGTAACCCTTCAACGTCCCATTAACATGTAAAACATTGAAATTGCACATGTATATAAAATATACCTTGCAAGAGTTTATTAAATATTTTTATTTTTATATTTCGTGCATGAATAATATGTGCCCTAGTAGTCCTAAAATTTTCTGGTCATTACAGGGCGTCAAAAGTACTGCACAGTGAACTTGTTAATTGGGCACTGAATAAAGTAACCTGTGCATAAAAAAATTAAAGGATTGATGGGTTAAGGGAAAATCAATGGTGATGTGTGACTATCATTGTGCTGAAATATATGTTAGGATGTGAAGGACAAGTGTATATGTATGTTTTGATTTAAAATGTAGACATTTACACTGTAGTGTGTCATCCCGGTGTAGCAGATGGTATTACAATGCTTTTATAAAAAATATAGCTAATTTTTTTTGTTGTATATTTATTTTATATTCTTGCACAACACTGTGTGTTCTCTAGTAATTCTAAAATTCTTCCTACATTTTTAATACAAACTGATCTTTACACAAATATTTATGTCAATGTCTACTATAAATTAACATGAACTACAAAAGAAATTGAAGAACTTTTAAATTCCTAGAACATGTTCAATTGACAATGGTGAATCACATGATATATGTTTCCAAACTTTTTTGAATTTAGGGTTTATAAATCAGGAGGTGACCATCCTGTGCAGTGTGATTTAAAACTTGAGAAATATAGAAGAGTCCAATAATAACATTTCCAGCACTTCGAATTCACAATAGTCCAAAATTTAATTCTAAACTATTCCAAGGATCATCATTTCTTCAATTTAAAGCAATAGCAGAAGCCATCGTCTCGAAAAAAGAGACTGTCTATGTCAGTTGCAGTGATCTCAAAACTGCCTAAAATTAGCTGGATTTCTACCCAAAAAATGGGGCTTCTAAACATACAAAGATTAGAAATAAATAAAAATTAAATGTAGCGAGAATGCTCCTAATGTTTTAAATATGTAGCAACTTCATGAGGTGATATCCGCAGATATCATCATGGTATAACCTTAGTATATGAAGGGTATTGCCGGATATTATAGAGGTATCGTGAGTAGTACATTCACAAGGTAGCAAAAGTATCTACCATTTATGTGGGAGTTAGCATCATGTGCTAAATATCATAAAGTGGTTCTGAGGTCACTGGTCAGCTATATGATGTCGAAGCAAAAATGCTGACCTGACCCAGAGATACATAACTAATAAATATATTAGAATTCACTAATATAGGGAAGTCTTTACAAACATTGTTAATCCCTAATTGCCCAATCAACAATATTATGCTTGATTTTTGGTCCAACGCCCCCAAAATCGAGTAGTTTAGATTTATTATGGTTGGTGTTTTCATTAGATGTTTAAGTTAAGATATGATACATATTTTGACCGTTGGGATTGGAGAGTAGACTGCAGTTGAAAAAAATTCACCCTCAAGAAATTTGAATTGTGAGTGCCCAATATACAAAGGGCTTTCTAAAAAGGTAGCAATTATAGGTCTATTTTAATTTCGTCACTGAAATTTTTTTACTACTCCTAGAGATAAATTTTTATACCTTAAATATAATTTTTGATATTAAATTTGACAAAAATATATATTTTTTGAATTTTTTCCTTGTTTCCATGATAAAATTTGTAAATATTCAAAATATCTTCCAATCATATTGGTTAATTGTAATACCTTTATAATGTTGATGACTACCTATGAAAATTTATAAATCATGCAATGTGATATTTCAAGTATGCAAATTATAGTGCTATGACTTTTACAAAATAGGTGAGGACCTTTAGGGGTTAACATTACATTAGTGTAGTGATGATAATGTATGTGGCATAAACTGTTGTGACAGTGTGATGTTGAGGTTCTTTGAATGTGGCAGAGTGTAAGTTAAGAACTTTTACGTGCCCAAGCAAGTCATAACATGTCTCATGAATAAGGAAACGTATGAATGAAAGAATTAAATTGTATAAACAATGAGGCCAAGTTATGATTACTGGAAGGGTGGAATTGATCAACTTTGACAGAATTAAGGATTTGATGGGTGAAAGGAAAATCAGGGGTACGTGTGACTGACAATCTGACGAGATTCCTATGAAGATGTGAAGTAGAGGTTGTAATGTATGTCAACAATATCAATGTAGACATGAACACTGTAGCGTCCCATATGTTGAAACAATAATAAAAATACAACTTTATACAAAATTTTAGAATTCTTGATTTGTTTAAACTGAAAGTTTATATTTTTCATGCATTAAATTGTATGTTACGTATTTCTTCCATTTAGTTATCCAACGTCTTGGTTATACAAAATGGAATTTTCACATGTTCGTAGGTCAAGTAATTCAAGAAGTAGCCCAATTTCCATTAAAATTATCAAAAAATTAATATTTATAATACATGTTGAAATGACAAGGTAGAATCACATGAAATATTTGTTGATAATTTTAATGATTCAAATTTTAAAATTATCAATGTGAACATCCTATGCACTGTAATTTAGAGCATTAGCTACATAGATTTCAAAAGAAATAAAATATAGGGAACTTGGAATGCATATTATAATTATGAAAGAAGTACAGAATAATTAGAGTCACTGAATATCTTTGTACCATTTGAAAGAAATAGCAGACACAATAATCTAGAGGTTCAAAAATGGCTTTAACAAACAAACGTTCATTCGTTGGATGAGTGGATCTTAATGGGTTAAGTACAAGGATATAACTGTAAAAATATGATACGGGAAGTGTAATAAGAGGCTGTGTGAGTCAGGTATATGATGTTGAATTCTAAGTGCAGACCCGCCCCACAGATACATGAGTAAATGAAGTTTCAGTATTGAATAATACAGCCATGACAATAAAGAAAAGGTTTACAATTCATGGTCGCAGTATTGTAATGTTTGTGGCCGAAATTGCTGTGATTTTTCTTTTTTAAGTTATTGCGAGTAGGCCAGATAATTAGAACTGTGAACCTTCATAGTGAAGTCCTTCTATGTCCACTGAAAGATGAAGGTATGTAGGAAAGAAAAAAATGTAAAAACGATGAACTTTTAACACTGATAACTGGAAGGATGGAATGAGACAATTGGACAGAATTGAGCAGTTATTCGGTTAAGGGCATATCAAGGGCATCTTCTGAACGTTACTCTGACAAGGTCTATGTTACGATGTGATGGAGAAGTTTTTTACCAATGAATTCAGCAAGAATGGAAAAATGATAAGCTTAACAGAAATGATAATTTATCTTTATAAGTGGCGTGTGTGTGTCCACAAGATCTTCCAGCGCGTCATGTGCTGGACGTGATGCACTGCGAGAAGAAAATTTCTGAGAATATACTCCGTACTACATTTGGAGAGAAGGACACGCCTTCCGTGAGGGCAGACATGCAAGCGCGCGGCATACGACCGCAGTTGCACTTAC
The DNA here is from genome assembly GCA_022496805.1 of Pohlia nutans. Lineage (NCBI taxonomy): Eukaryota > Viridiplantae > Streptophyta > Bryopsida > Bryales > Mniaceae > Pohlia > Pohlia nutans. The sequence continues at coordinate 190,849 of CM040106.1, read as the reverse complement.
AACCTGTGGGCCCCAACGGCGATAGAGTCTTCATGCCAAACGCATCGTATGTTCTTACCGCGGAAGACAAAGCAAAGGTTCTACGAGTGTTGAAGTCATTGAGAACACCAACGAACTATGTGTCAGCCTTACACAAAAAAATAAGTAAAGGTAAATTGTCTGGCCTGAAATCACACGACTTTCATGTACTATTACAACAGGTTTTACTGTTGTGTTTCCGGAAGATTTCGAATAAGTCACTAGCAAGGGCTGTGATACGGTTAAGCCGGGTTTTTAGAAAACTATGTGCTAAATCAATCAATGGTGAAGAGAAAGAACAATTGGTAGCAGACACAGCTGAGACTATGTGCATGCTTGAAAAGGAGTTTCCCTTAGCATTTTTTGACATTATGTCGCATTTGCCAAATCACTTAGTCGAACAGTTATTTCAGTGCGGTCCCGTGCACACTAGGTGGATGTATCCGTATGAACGATACTTCAAATCCCTAAAAGGGTACGTGCGCAATTTAGCATAACCGGAAGGTAGCATAGCACAAGGATACCAAGTAGAAGAAGCTTTGGGATTTATAACTGAATACATGTCTGAGTACAACATTACATCGCGAAGAGTTTGGGACGACAAGAAAGAGCCATCAATGGTGGACGAATTTTTAGAAGGGAAAGGGAAACCGAAAATATTGACGGAGGGGCTCAGAGATGCGATGCATGAATTCGTATTGGACAACGCTTCCCATTTGGAGCCCTATCGCGAGTAAGTAAATATCCTTCAATCTTTGTTGAAGTATTGTCTTTGCTGGTTTTCTCCACGAGTGGTGGGTGAATTTTGTGAGTACTGATACAAACAGATCCTCACTGTCTAATCTAGAGGGAGGAACTTGTTCTGAATTAAAGTAATTTTGTAGAGAAAGGTATCATAGTATTGATTGTGAAGGAAAGAAAGGGCAGAGTAGAGCAAATTGCAGGAGCTTTGTCTAGCAGGTGCCGAATGCATGTGATTAGAATAATGAAAAAAACACATTTAGTAGTATGGGAGAGGGTTAAATTGGGAAGTGACAGTCATGATGGCAGAGAAGTCCGGGAGTGGGTATGGTACAGAGGACTAGGCAAAATCGGTAGCATTTGTCTGAGTTGTCATAATCCCAGGCCACCATAACACTTTAACATCTCATTCATATTAGTCATGCATGAAATTGTATGTTTTGCAATAAGGTATGAACACCCAATTCCGACATAGTACCCAAATCCGATAATCTCGATACATAGCTTCCATTTAAGAATGCACATGCAGGTACATAATAGATGTTTTATTGTTAAAGTCAATGAACAGTAAAGGCTCTACGACATATTTAGATATGTGTTCAAAAATCAAAGCCATTTGACGAAATTATTGGCATTAGGTAGTATGTTGGAATTGGGTGATCCTAACTTAGTCATAAAAAGTTACAACTTTTAAAGGAATGAGCCGAACTTTATAAATATTTGTAAGTCAAATACTTCGAGAAATTCATATATGATTATAAATAATCTTTCATAAATACGCATTGTCTAGTTCATTGTGCAAATGACAACGGAGAATCACATGATATATTTTTCTAGGTTTATTTAAACCCTGAATTTATAATTGAAAACAAAACCATCATGTGCTAAGTAATTTAGAACCTGAGTAATGTAGTTTGCAAAATAAAAAACAATTTTACCTTTGAGATATATAGATCCTAAAGGATAATCGATAAATTTCGGTAATTTAAATTGAAAACGGTAACAGTAAAATTCATCTTCATGGTAGAAATTGACTTTGAGTAACAAACATCATGAAGGTGGATGGTCGGTCATTAAAGTGATGAGTCGTGCACGAATCAACCCTATGAACTGATGTATATCTAACCCAGAAATTGGATATAGTAGTGGCTAATATGTGCGGAAGGTGGACAGGAGAGAACTGCAGCCAACCTTAAATTAGGGACAGGGTTAATTATGGAAGTAACAGTTATGATGCCATATATGAATGGAAGGGGTTGTGGAAGGAGCTCAGAACTGGATAATATTAGCTGGATTTCTACCAAAGACATGAGGCTTATAAACATACAAAGAAAGAAAATGAAAAAAAATTGAAATGTAGTGAGACTGACCATCGTGTTATAAATATGTAGCATGCATATCATTATGGTATCACCATGGTATCACCTAAATATATCAAGGGTATTGCCGGATATTATAGAGGTATCTTGAGTACTACATTCACCAGGCAGCGAAAGTATCTTCCATTTATATGGTAGGTAGCACCCTGTGATATATGTCATAATGTGGTTCTGAGAGCACTGGGGCTGTGGTCCATGGGAGTAGAATAATTCTGTAGCTATTGCCAAAGATGACATAATCCCAGGCATGGTTGACCTTTAAAAAACCAACGTTCTTTGGAGTAGAGTTAGACTTCACCTTTATATGCATTCCACCTATAAAGGTTTTTAATAATATATTTCTTAATAATATTCATGCATGTAATCGTATGTTGACTAATAGTAATAAAAAGTCCCGTTTTTTCAAATACAGAATAGTTGTTTTACAAATTTGTAAGTGAAATAAGAAAATAATCGTTCGTGGGAGTACTGAAAATCTTCGGAAAATACAATTTTGTTGGAACAAGTGCAACTAACAATGGAGAATCAAATGATATATGTTTGTAGATTTTTATAACCCAATTTTATAATGGAGAAGAGGAACAACAAATGCAGTGTAAGTCACACCTTCAGCTATGTAGCAAAAACCTAAACACAAAGTATTTGGTATTGAGGTATAAAAGGTCGTAAAGAGAAATTGATGAATTACGTTATGTAATTTGAAAGATATTATAGCACTGAATTTAATCTTCAAGGTCAGTTTCAGTCATTCACCAACAAACATCTAGTAGTAAGTAGTTGGATACACAGTTCTTAAAAGGTTAACCCCTGCACATGTCAACATCTTGAAAAGATGTATATCTAACCCATAATAAGATATGAAAGTGGCTCCTATGTCGAGAAGTTGTACCGGATTAAACACTAGGCATCATTAAACTTATAGAACAAATATGACATAGTTGTAATTATAGGCTTCCATAATATTATAACCAGGTCCCCATTACCATAGGTTTTATTGAATTATTATGGGTGAAATTGACAGGAGTCGAAGTTCACGTGTATGGAAATCATGTAGGTATGGGAGAAAAATAGTAGATGGGGTAGAAGCTGGTTCTGGTGCAGGTTATTCATGCTGGGGCAGTTGGTAATGAATTAACCCGCGTAGTTTAATTATTGTGTGTATACCATACCACCGTGGCAAGGGTCATCCGACTTTTGTGTCGAATAATTAATTAGAGTTCAAAAAGTAGGGGTTGGCACTTTAAAAAATATTTATTAAAAAATCAGCTATTTATAACTAACATAGAGTTTTATAGAAGCTAGACGTTTTGTTTTGTTTTGTTTTTTGTCTACTATTTTTGTTGACTTCTTGATAAAATTATTTTATTTTTAGGCATTTTTGTGGGGAACTTTCTCCTGCCCACCGTGCCTTCCTGGTAAGGTATCGAGCTCAGTGATTCAGAATTACATGGATGGGTGATTGTATGTAAAATGAATACATTCGTGGAGATGTTGATTTTGAGGGACTTCGAGCACCAAGAGAAGGACTTGAGAGAAACCCTGAGCCACTTCCTACTGAGAGGAACATTCACATGCCTGAATTATTGAATCCAGTGGCGCCGGAAAATGGCGTAGCATTTGACCGTGATGTTGGAGACTCCTCGGATGACGATGACTAGAAGTCAACAGTCACGGTAGCCCATTCTCTATCGACAATTAACATCACTATAAAGTTTTGTTGTTTATGTAGATAAGCAATTAAAAAGCTATAAATTATGTAGGGGGGTGCTGGTGTGCATAGTGATTTAGAGTTAACTGAGAGGTACATGGAGTAAAAAAATTATTCACCATGAACTTAGTGTGGGAGATGTAGAGTTTTTCATAGTATCAATAGAACATGAACTTTTTCTTTTTAATTTATGTGTGGAAGACAAAGAGATGAAGCTAGGTCGTCAATTTTTTAATTATGTGTACTGAGGTAGAGGGCTCCAAAACCAACAGGGTTCCAATTCCAACAAAATCTAGGCATGATAATAATCCTAAAAATTGAATCAACGAGTACATATATAGTTTTCATTTTGGTCAACATCCAATAAGAGCTCTAGGATGTGACTAGATATATGTTTTAAAATAAATGAGTGGTCTTGATTATGTTGGGATTAGAAGCCTTATGGTTTAGGAGCCCTGTATGTTAGAATTGCTGGTGGATAAACAGGAATGTGGCCATGTAAGAGAAATGGAGGACCAGAACCTACAAGAGTACTAACACTGGGAATGTAATGGATGTTGGTTGCAGACAAAGAAAGTTGGAAAAGACTGAAGACTTTCTTACTGTACTTTTGGTGGTACACATCATCTTCCCATTTACCCTGTAACTTCTATCGTCATGCTGCCTAAGTATTAAGGGAAGAAGAGACCATCAATTTTATGTCCAATGAAATTTCGTAGAATATTTGTAGGAAGTGACAGGTCAATTATAGTGAACATAGTTCTATATAAGTAGGACAGAAAGAAGGAAGAATTCTGCAGTAGGCATAACTTACTTCAGTTTTGGATGGATTAGAACTTTACTAGACGGATTTGACTTCTGAACATACTATGATTTGATTAGTGAACATATTGGTAATCCGATACACCGTTTTCTGAAGGATTATGGATTTCATACTAATACAGAATATTTTTTGTGTGATACAAACGTTTGATGAGGTGGCATCGAAACTGTTTGACATGAGTATCTAGGATACTACACTACATAGGTAGATTACTGTAACCTAATTTTTTATTTTGAAAATATTATAGATTTTTACTCCCAGAAAAGAAATAACCATAGACATTTATCCCAATACTATTGAAAGATCCCCATCTTGCTCAATATAGGGGCAGCAAAAATTTGGTGAAAAGTAGAAACTAGCAATAAATTTATGTAAATTAGTGTATCTAACAGTAATCTACCTTTTTAGTTTAGTATCTAGAGAAGGTGCACATTGTGCCACTAGTAACGTGAAAATGATTTTTGTAGATTCAGTAGATTTAGAACGTGAAGTAATTGAGCATAAAAAAAATTGACTTTACCTCACTGAAAGAAGTGCACATGACCTTTTTATCTTCCACGTTGCAACCACTGCATATTAAGGAGAGAAGTATGTGTAGTAAAACAGAGAAGACTTTCAAAATAACTTCTAGGAAATTACTGATTAACAAGTGCAAAAATGTGAGAGGCTGACTCTTTTACTGCAGGAGAAAGTAAAAAATTACTTACCGTCCTCTTCGGTTGTGGTGAATTTGGAATTTAACACCCTACACAGCTGTAACTACGCCACGTCAGCAAACAAGTTGCCGATTTTCAGTAATTGTGGAAGACAGGAACTGCACTGAACAAACCAACGAAAGTGCGGAAGGTGTTTTGGCAATGTCAACAAAAAAAATTATATTCTGTTGATCCGGTCGATGTAGTGCACGAACCAACTGAAATTTGTTGTTTTTTTTGTTGATCTGGACGGATTTTTCTACTAGTGATTATTGTATACTTAATAACATTAAAAATTATATTTTCATAAAGTAATGCAAACTCAGTCCAAGTTTCACTATCATTTTAAATTTTGAAATTATCAATATTCTATTTTAAGGAGTCTAAATTTACAAATTTTAAATCACAGAGATGTACCAAAGTGAACACATCAAAATACCACCCACTACTTGAATACACTTTTATCTGAAATAACCAAAAGAAATTAGTTGATTTCAATATTATTTTCTTTTATGTTGGATAAAGTGATAAATACATCAAATTAAGAAATTCAGACATTAATATCAAATTTTTAAATTGTCTTTGATTTGAGATTTAGAAATAAGATTTGTAACAACATATAAAGTTTAGTTGAAAAACCACCTAATATCATGTTAAATTAATACAACGTCAAAAAAAATGCTGACAAAAGTTGCTAGATGTTAGAAATAATCATATATAAAATCATTATTACTTTTCCTAGTACTAATAGAAAATATTCTTCAAAAATTATTATAACTTACTGTTCCAAAATTATATTCAATACTTATAAATGATTTGATAAATGTGTGTTCTAAGTAAGCAAAACTCTTTCACATAAAATATGTAAGGTTCAAAAAATATGCAAATGTTTCAAAAAAATTATAAAAAACAACCAAAATTCTTTAACAATATTCTCTAAACATAAATTTTCATTTAAATTAAATTTAAAATTAAGTATAGATATTGAACTCAATTCTTTGATTAATTTTGTAATCGTATGAGGAAGATCTTCAAAAGCCCAGTTAGATCTAGCGTGTATTTGTATGGTACTTTCTACTAGAATTCTAGACCATATCGAGGACCATATGCACCCTTCTAAGGATTTTAGGAATTCAAAAAACACATTCTAAAGAGAATAAAATGGTTTTTGAAATTTGAAATGGTACGATACACTATATTGATAAAAAATAAAAAAAACGTTGTAGAAAATTGAAAAATCAGCAATTTATATCTTGACGGAGGATGATGCAAAGGGTAAATTGGTGCATTGTCATTGTACATGATATGCACTTTAAATTCTAATAGAGAAGGAAAACAAAAGGTTGTGGATCGACTTCTGAGCTATAGATCTTTCTAATGTTCGAATATTTGGAAAAATAACATTATCCAAAATTTTCAATTTTTTTGAATTAATTAAAGTTTCAAATTTTAAAATGTGTTATTTTGAGAGGAATCAAATTCTTCTCTAATTTAATTTATTTTATAATGGATATCTTTTTTAAATGTACTTGGAAACTTATTTTGCGGGTTGGCTAATTTTTAAATTTTTAGATATAGAATCAAGCGTGAGCTATATTCACATGTAAAGTTTGATCATATATAGGTAAAATCGTTATTGAAATGGGTATTTTGATACTCAAAATTATCAACATAAAATCATTTTTGCATTCTAACATTTTACTTTTTGGATATTATATACATAAATTAGAATTTAATTCTTTCATTTTTCGTTGAACCATTGCTACATAATTTTCAAATTGGTTAGAAAGTCAAGCTTTTAGATAAAAATACTTAATGTACACGAATTTGCACCAAGATGTAGTTAGGTCACGAAGAGGAGTGAGTGGAGCGTACTATACAATTGCCCTAGCATCCTAATGGTTTTTCTTACATATTTTCATTTTTTGTAAAATATCATGTAATGGAGACTTGTCCAAAGTTGCGATGGATTAGAAGATTTAGCTTCAGTTTGTAGATTCAAAAAAAAATTAAAAAATTAAAAAATTGTAGTGAAAAATAAGAGTATTATAATGGATGGACTCTCAAATTTTGGCTTGGCCTAGGAGGCCCTATGAGGCTAGATCTAGGCTATTGAATCTTAGTAGTGATATTTGAAATTTTTAAGTTTATAAACTAGATTAGTACATTTTTAATTGACATAAGTATTTTGTGAGCTGCTTTAATTTAATGTTGAATTGTTTAAATTTTTGTCAAATATTCTTTGCAAATCTTCATTCATCTATACAATTTGATATTAAATTAACTTTTTATAGAATGAATTTCTACTTAATAGGTATCTGTTGATGTTTTATCTATCACTTTTTAGAGACGGTAAAATGTCAACTTTGCAATTGAATGCGATTTCTATCATTGAACCTTAGTTCTTATGCTGAAAGGTTTTTACATTGTTGAAGTGAAAAATAGTATTATTCTATCTCTTTCCTATAAGATTTTAAGAAAATTATAGATATATTTAAAACATTCAAAAGAACACATATTTATATAAAATAATCAACATTTGTTTTTCCTATTTTCATAATACAAATACCTATGAATTACTTTAAATTTTGTCTACAGTTTATAATATTTCAATCATGAGATAATTTCTTTTATATATCAAATTTATTTGATGTTATTACTATAAGGAATTAAGCTATTAATATTATATTTTCTACAAATTTTGTAATCACCTAGTAGTATGTACACTACATTTACAATGTTGTAAGTTTATCAAATTTATGTGGTTATATTTCAAATGAAGGTATTGTGAACGCACTAGCCCGACATTTGCAGTTGGAGAAATTTGGACTACTATGTCATATTTAGGGCCTCTTCTTATTGCAAATCAAGGCACATATAATTTTTATTTATTTAATAGATTATTCTCTAGAATTTTATTTCAATTTTTTTATCAATCTCATATTCTAAAACTATAATCATATTTCATTCACTACTATAAATTATATTGTGTTATTGAATCAATATAGAGTATCTCTATTGTTAATAATAGCAACTCCTGAGAATAGGAGGGAAGGGGCTACCAGGCCCTATTCTAAGATAATATGGCAAAAAGAAGGGGAGAGGAAAGAAAAAAGGAAAAAGAAGGAGGTAAAGAAAAATGAGGAAAAATAGAATTGAGCGATAATATCTCTTCCCATCCACTTTGCGCTCATTAGTCAATTTTTTGGTATTATTAGAAAGCTCTTCACAAAGAGAGGTGCTTCAAAGTTGTTTTGTTGCTTTTAGACTTACACTATCAAAGTTATAGATTTTTGGATGATTTTTCACATTAAAATTAAATTAAGTTATGGAAAATGAAAAATGAAAGTTTAGGATGTCATTTTGGCATTGTTACAAAGCACTCAATAGGTAAGAGTGCATCAAAGTGATTTTGTGATTTTAGAAAAATGGTTTAAAAGTTTTGGATTTTTAATCATAATTTTGTCATTGTAAATTGAATCAAACTATGTATAAATGAATCTTAAAATAGAATAAAAAGAATAAACTAAGCTAATCCACAAAGGCATTGACCGAACATCATAGAGCTACAGTAGTTCTTTTTATAATGGAACATAATGAATTACATTGATCTTTAATTTAAAAAAGAATGTAAGAAAAAAGAACTTTGTATCTAAGAAGAAATAAAATGTCTTAAATTGAATTTATTGATATAAAAATTTATTGTTATTCACATTATTGAATTTGTTGAACATTAATCAAACTATTATTCTATATAAATGATTACATTGATCTTGAATAAGATTTTAAAATATTGAAATCAAACTTCCCAGAACAATGATCAATGCATAGATTTCAATTTAATTGTAAAATTTATAATATCTTAAACTTAAACTTTTTTAACGTTTTGGGGGTATTTCATAAATAATAATAAAATATTAAATCATTTAGTATTATTGGAAGAATTAAATTCAATAATGATAAATTAATTGCAAATTCTATAAACTACATGAAATTATTGAAAATGAAATAAATGAAATTATGTAGTAAAGTGAAGAATATACAAAATAATTACAATAAAAGCTGTCATTTGAAATGTACAAAGAAACACGTGTTGAATTTGGATTTACATATGAGATTGAAAACCAATGCTTTATAAAAACCTTGGAGAAGTCATTTAGTGTAAATTTTGGGTACATATGAGCGTACAAATGGTATATAATGGGGGGCATGAAATAATTGGAATATTCGGCTATGTATAGTATATTTAGGGTATATTTTAAAAATATTGAAAGAATATTCTTCAATTGGTTTTAAAACACCCAATGTTACTTCTGTAAATTTATAATTTTTATCTCAAATGAATAAGAGACACCCTATATTTGTTCTCTCATAGTTATTTAAATTCTCGACAGTGACTTCTCCAAAGTAAAAACATAATCATGACAATTAAAATCTCTATATCAACACAATTTTATATATGTGAAAATATATACATATATTGAATGAATACTCATAAATAGATCATGCTAATCTATTTTGGAAATCATAGGTAGATTTTGCCGAATTTTACATAAATTAGATTTTGATATTGCAAATATGTTAAATACTTTCAATATTCAAACTTCTTTATATTATTTGAATAATCAAGTTTGAGTTTTGGAGGAAGAAAGAGTTGGTCTTGTAATCAAAATTCATTCTAAGTCACTCTTGAATGATACGGGATAAGAATAGCTTGCATGTCTATTCTGACTACATACTGATTAGCAGATTTGGTGCACAAATGAGCATAGCAAATGATCTTACTCAGAAAAATTCAACTAAGAAAACTGAGAAGGCCAAGTCATCTTTCACCTCTAAAAAGGATTTTGTGATTTGAAGTTGTTGTGCATGAGATATGGGCAAAATTCAATAAGAATGTGCATGAGCTCTCGGGTAGGGCACTCATACATGTATTTAATAACCCATTTGCGACAGAAGGGTATTAATCATAGGGCTATTTATTTAAAAAATTGGAATTCTTTACACCCGATCAATACAAATAAATCTAAATTCTATCATTTTAGATGACCCTATTTGTATTTATAAAGTCGCAAATGAACTAGTTTCTAGTACCCTACGTACTTTATAATTTTTATATTTGACCTCATAAATGACTAACTATAGGACTCTTGAAAGCTTGTAGTGAAAATTCAATAAACCGTGTCTAGACTAAAGACATCAAACTGTAAAATGAGTGAAGACAAGATTCTACTACTAGAACTCTAAAAACCACACACAACCAGAAATTGCACATCAAGAACTTCAACACCAAATTCCGCCTCACAAGCAGTACCGCAGTGGCGCAAGCAATCCTCTCAAAAATCAAAGATACAACGTACAAAGCAAAGAACACAAAAAAGCCTTGTCATTCCAATTCTTCATTCCCAAATTTGGATTGGAAATGGATATTATTTCATCCATTGACCACCATAATATGCATTGTATACCTCTGCTTCAATATTTTTTTCTCTACCTACTATTCCCAACCCTATTTTAGATTAAAATAATTAGATAAATTGATGCATTACATGGTATCCTTATTGTTCTTATACACACAACTTTGTAATTGAAGAGATCCTTCATTATATGAAAGAATTGTATAAACTTTCTTACAAATGAATGAAAAATACCCTACATTCTTTCTCACATAGTTTAATAAATTTTTGCAAGTGCCCTACTCGGGTTTGTCATCAACGTGATTCCAAGTCCTTGAATCCACTATAGATCTCATCACCTTATTCTTGTTTTTATCACCTACGTGCCACTTAATGAGCTTTTCTAGCCGTGTGCGACTGTACATTCTTTGCAAACGAGGAATTAGTACAAAGTATCTCAATACTATGACATGTATCGCTTTGGAGTCATTTACGCACTGCAAATTGTGGCATGTTGGGCGCTCCGTTGCATCCTTCAATGCTTTTCGATACTAACATCTATCTCTATACACGTGTATAGAGTTGTAGGACAACCCTAACTTCATTAACAAACATTTTGCTTTGTAAAATGATTTGGGAAGCGTGTTGTCCCTAGGAATTTTTTTCTCATTCAACAACTACAACAACTTGTCCTGAAAGCTATTTGGTACGGCAAAAATGGTAAAATAGACTGTTAGAAGTACATTTACCGTGTTATTAATTCCTATTAGAACATGTGTTGGTTATGTACTTTGACAAAGTTGTTAGTTAACAACTTGTAGGCGGCGTAGCCGTAGTTGCCGTAGTAGCCGTCATAATCGTCATAGCCGTTTTGGCGGTAATAGCCGTTATGGCGGTAATAGCCGTAGTCTTGTAGGTAATTGACTACGTGTGTTCACACTTGGTGTGAATGGCCTATTTCACTTAGACCATTGTATAAGAGCTCGGGGGTGAGGCTCTTGATCATATCTTGATCATACCTCTACGGTTGGGTGGAGAGCTCCAATTTCATTTGCATTAGTAAAACTCCTATCTTCATAAACACCTCTTGTTTTTCTACATGGTATCAGAGCTTGGTGCTCATGTTTGCCCTTCGCGGGTTGAGTAGATTTCTTGTGAGGTTGTTTTGGAGGACTTGATCAATCGATCAACTCGAGGGAGTTATTTTGTGTGACCTTGTGAGAACTTGAATCCAAAATGTAGAATCCTCGGTAGCTCTTGAAGAAGCAACGTGCGATTTTTTATAGTGGCAGTAGCAAGAAGAGCAGCCATTTGCAGCTGCACATACTAGTTGCAGTGGCGCAGCAGTTGCAGTTGGGAGCAGCAGTTGCAGTCGGGCAACAATTACAGTCGGGCAGCAGTAGCTGCAGTTGGGCAGTAAACACTGTCGGGCAGCCCCCCTCGAGAACGCGTATCGGGAACACGGCACTACGGGAACGCGGCAGTTTGCAACTCCAGCAACTCCATCAACTCCAGCAACTCCAGGGAGTGAAGAAATCAAGAAAGGCGCGAGTTTTTCAATTTCTTTGACATCCCATCACTCAGATTGCTCTAACTTCCAAGATAATCGGAGTTTGAGGGTGAAAGTTTTTTGAGAGCGCCGGTGGCACAATCCTACACGCACCCAAACCTGTTTTTGGTATTTTGGAAATATTTTAGAATTCCTATAAATATCCAAAGTTACCCATAGTTTGGAGTTTGTTTTACCTAGACTTCATTTCTATCCCTCTATTATTTTCTTCCATAATTTTTTCTATTTTTGGTACCTTCATTGGAAAATGGCTACCGAGTACCGCATGATAGAGAAGTTTGACGGAGAAAATTGGCACATTTAGAAACTTAAAATTAAGTTCATCCTTATAGACAAGGGCCTCTGGAAAATTGTTTCCGGAAGAGTGCAAAAACCTTTTGGACCTGGAGTGACTCCAGAAGATGTCGAGAAATGGGAGGATCTAGATGAGAGGGCATTGTCATGTATTTGCTTACACATGAAGGATTCACAACTTCTTAATGTTAGCGAAGCCGAAAGCTCTGCTGAGGCTTGGGAGTCTTTAGAGACTTTGTATGAGCACAAAAATGCGGCCAATCTTTTATTTCTTTTGCAACAGTTTTTCACCATTAAGATGAGCGAAGGAGATAGCATCGCGGCCCACATCAACAAAGTTCGGGAACTTGCCCAGCAACTTGCATCAATCGGGGAGAAGGTTTCGGACCTTTGGATGATTATGACGTTGTTGGGGAGTCTTCCGGAATCATACCAGACACTGGTGGTGACACTTGGGACAAAGGAGCCTAGTGCTTTGACAATGGAGATGGTAATTGCATAGTTACAACAAGAAGAATCGCGACATCAAGGGAGCGGTTCATCCTCGGAGGCGGCACTTATGGTGACGAAAAAAGATAAGTCGTACAACCATAGCCATGGTGATAGTAAATCCTCTCATGATCACAAAAAGAATGCCAAGTGTAGGTATTGTGGTAAGAAAGGACATTACGAAAAGGAGTGTCGGACCAAAGAGAGAGACTTTAAGTCTGGAAAACTGAAGAAAAGTTTTCAAAAGAACCAAGCTAATACTGTTAAAACCGAAGAAGATGACACGGCTTTTGTAGCTGCTTTATCTGCGTCAGTGTCAAGTGACATGTGGTACCTTGACTCGGGTGCTTCTCAGCACATGACCGGATGTAGAGCATGGTTTTCTAAGTACGAAATCCTATCACTAAGTCGGACTGTCACTTTAGGAGATGATAGAGACTTGGTTATCAAAGGGAAGGGTTCGATCCCCTTTCAATTTCTACATGGTGATTGTATGGATGTACAAGACATCCTACATGTTGAAAGTTTACGTAAAAACCTTATTTCTTTGAGCAAGTTGAGGGATCAAAGATACCGCATCACATTTGATGATGTAGCAGATATCTTCACGTTCACGAAGGACGGCATTTCATTCTCTGCAGTTCGTTCGGGGACTTTGTACTTGTTACAAGGATTGGTGCAGAAATCACCGGAGGCACATTTATCGTTGGCAAAGCATGGCTTAGGGAAGGCCGACCTTTGGCATCAACGATATGGACACTTGTGCATCACCAACTTGAAGAAACTCAAAGAAGACAACCTTGTGCGTGATTTTGACATGGGTAAGAATTCAAAATTTGAATTTTGTGAAGGGTGTGTTTATGGCAAACAACATCGAGACAAATTTCCTAAAGATGGCGGTACGAGGGCTACGCGCATCCTCGAATTGGTACATAGCGATGTCAATGGACCAATGAAAACACCGACGCATGGAGGAGCTAAGTACTTTGTCCTTTTCATTGATGATTTCACCAGAAAAACCTTTGTGTATTTTCTAACACAAAAGTCGCAAGTCCTTGAGAAATTCAAGGAATTCAAGGTATTTGTGGAGAACGAGACGGGGTGTCAAATCCAAACACTTCCGTCTGACAACGGGGGTGAGTATACATCAAAGGCTTTCAATGATTTTTGCCGAGAACATGGCATTCAACGTCAGTTTAGCACGCCCTACACTCCGCAGCAGAATGGAGTTGCAGAACGCAAGAACCGTACACTTGTTGAAAGTGCACGGTGTATGCTTCAACATGCAGGGCTTTCTAATGTATTTTGGGCTGAGGCGATCAGTACGGCAGTATATGTGCTTAATCGAGCACCTACATCAGCTGTGAAAGGCAAGACTCCACAAGAAGCTTGGTCTGGTAAGAAACCAACCGTTGAACACTTTCGAGTCTTTGGATGTGAGGCATATGCTCACGTTTCAGATGAGAAACGTACCAAACTGGACTTGAAGAGTGTTAAATGTCTTTTCTTGGGATATTATGAGGGATCCAAATGCTACAGACTTTTTAATCCTGAGAAGAAGACAATTGTCAAGAGTCGGGATGTCAAGTTTGTAGAGGTGAGAGAAACTAAGGAAAAAGAAGGGATAGTTGAGGTTAGTAATGAACCTCTAGAACGTATCATCAAAGTTGAAAATTTTGTTGAATCTGAGGACTCTTCATCCGAATCGGAGAATGAAGGTGAGGAAAAAGTGGGAGATTTAGTTGGTTCAACTAGTCAACGTCCACTTTCTGTCAAACAAATTCGTTCGGAGGCACGTAAAGTTTCACAAACTCAAGAGTTAGAGTCCATCTCTCCTCCTCCACCTTTCCCTAGAATTACTCGTTCACGAGCCCGAGAGATTGCACGTGCACAAGCGGAGTCAGCTTCAAGTGCTTCAATTCCTATCACAACAGTCATAGATTCAGTATGTATGGCTCATGCTTTTCATACAAGCATTGATGAGCCATTAACCATATCTGAAGCTATGGGAAGGGATGATTCATCGAAATGGAAGGAGGCAATGGAATTAGAATTTCAAAGTCTCATCGACAACAAGACTTGGGAGCTTGTGCCATTACCAAAGGATCGCAAATCCATTGGTTGCAAATGGATTTACAAGATCAAGTACAACGCGGATGGATCGGTGGAGCGCTACAAGGCGAGAATTGTAGCGTTGGGATACCTCCAAGAAGAAGGTATAGACTATACCGAGACCTTTGCTCCAGTTGCAAAGATGACTTCAATTCGCACTCTTTTAGCACTTGGTGCTATAGACGATGCCGAAATTCACCAAATGGATGTCAAGACGGCGTTTCTAAATGGCGACCTTGAAGAGGAAATTTACATGGATCAGCCAAAAGGTTTTTCATCCAAAGGCAAAGAAGACATGGTATGTAAACTTTTCAAAACCATCTATGGACTCAAGCAATCACCAAAGGCTTATCTTTTATGTGTTGAGGATTGCAACTGGAGCAAAGGTCACTCCATCTATGGACCCAAGCTGTGCTCCAGGTACAAGAAAATTGACCAATACTTTGAATTGATTGGTTTGAAGAAGAATCATGCAGATCCTAACATTTATGTGTTGAGGATTGCAACACTTTATCTTATCATTGCACTATATGTCGATGATTTGATCATGGTTTGTAATGACTTGAGTTTTCTTTTGAAAACCAAAGTTGATCTTTCCAAAGTGTTTGATATGAAGGATCTTGGAGAGATCTTCTACATTTTGGGCCTGCAGATCACTCGGGATCGGACACATCGCATGATTCACATCAGTCAGACGAAGTACGTTCAATCCATCCTGAAGCGATACGGTATGGAAGACTGCAAATCTTTAGCCACTCCTTTAGACGCCAACAGTAAATTGTCAAAGGACATGGCTCTACTAACTAGTGAGGATATAAACTCAATGGCGAGTATTCCTTATCAGAGTGTGGTGGGTAGTTTGGTTTATGCAATGATTGGCACTCGAGCTGATATTGCATATGCAGTGGGAGTGGTTAGTTAATACATGACGAATCCAGGACCATTACATTGGACTGCAGTCAAACGGATCTTTCGCTACCTCAAGGGTACTATGGATCATGGACTTAGCTACGGTGGGAGTCCAATTTCACAAGTGGTTGGATATTGTGATGCGGACTATGCGGGAGACATTGACACTCGCAAATCTACTACTGGATACACATTCTTATTGTACGGTGGTGCTATCAGTTGGAACAGCAAGAAGCAACCAACAATTGCTTTATTAACCACCGAAGCCGAATACATGGCAGCTACACATACTGCTAAAGAGGCAATTTGGCTTCAACGATTTTTCAGAGACACTGGATTTCTGCAAGATGTTCCGATGACCATTTACAGCGACAATCAAAGTTGCATCTCTCTTTCAAAGAATCCTACATTCCACGCTCGAACGAAACATGTTGAAATTCATCATCATTTTGTTCGTGAGAAGATTGAAGAGGGTAAGACTGACTTAGTTTTTTGTGGGACTCAGGATATGGTTGCAGATGTTTTGACCAAAGGACTTACACGTGAGAAACATAGACGGTTCAAGGAAATGATGGGGATCATTAAATTGAACTAGTATCTAATAAGTCATTAAGTGGGAGTGTTAGAAGTACATTTATCGTGTTATTAATTCCTATTAGAACATGTGTTGGTTATGTACCTTGACAAAGTTGTTAGTTAACAACTTGTAGGCGGCGTAGCCATAGTTGCCGTAGTAGCCGTCATAATCGTCATAGCCGTCATAATCGTCATAGCCGTTTTGGCGTAATAGCCGTTATGGCGGTAATAGCCGTAGTCTTGTAGGTAATTGACTACGTGTGTTCACACTTGGCGTGAATGGTCTAATTCACTTAGACCATTGTATAAGAGCTCGGGGGTGAGGCTCTTGATCATATCTTGATCATACCTCTACGGTTGGGTGGAGAGCTCCAATTTCATTTGCATTAGTAAAACTCCTATCTTCATAAACACCTCTTGTTTTTCTACATAGACAAGTAGAATAAATGTCGATGTATGACAATTGGAAATGCTTCCTGTATAAAGTGGAGTTTTTGATTCACGTAAGAGGATCTCCAGGTCAAGGAGCTATACTCATCCTGCAATTTTCGGGGTCGAAACTGTGGGAATCAATGTTCTATCACGTACGCCGGTATAAAAATTCAATGGACCGGATATTCTCTCCTTTGTACACGTGACATGTGGCTAATCTCCCAAGCACCACACATATGCAAGCAACAGAACATGCAATAGTTGTCACATTCCACTTACAGAAGTATGCCAGGGTCTGGGTTTTTGATGCATGGTTATCATTTTTGCATCCAACTTTGCAACAAATGCGACAATATTGTTTTGTCTTGTCTACACAAAAAATGACTCATTGTAGACATGTTACACAAAATATGAGAAAATGTAGTCATGTTGGAAAAACGTGACTAACTATAGTCATGCCATGGAAAGACTGTTTCATGAAATTTAGAGTACGGTGTACGGGTTTACTGAGTAGTGTGCATAGAGTTCTTCTCCGGCCTGATGTCCCTTGTTGCTATGGTAATTGCATATCCCCATTCCAAAGTGTTCGATTATTTAGACAACATCTAAAACTCCCACACAACATTTCCTTTCTTGGTGCGTCCTAAGGAACTATTAATGAATCCAACGACATTCTCCTTCACTACATCTCCATTGATGTACAAGTCCGGTTCAATTTGCATCACATATGACTTTAGTCAAAGTTGTGCCTTGCTCAAGATTTTTATTCCGCCAAAATTTACTATAGTCCTATAAAAGAATGCAATTCTTTTCTTTCTTTGGTGGGTTGGAGTGCAAATAGACCCCAACCCATTAAGGGAAAGTTGGACATCCTTACTTCCCAATCTATATTCAAATATAGAAAATTATATTTGCTTTGGAATGGGCCGGCCACACCATTGTCCATCATGACTAGGGTGATACGCATGAGTGGGGAGAATTAGTCATATAACTAGGGGCAATTACATGACTGAAAGGAGTCTTATAACTCAGGAAAGTCATATAACTCAAAGGAGTGATTTAACTAAGAGGAGTCATATAAATTAAACGAGTCTCATTAAACACATGGTTGCCATCACCATGCCATCGTGAAATGCGGCCTAAAGTTAAAATTACTATGAAATATTGGCGATAGCAATCATAGATCCAATTGTGTCGATAGAATCTAACACTATAAGAAACCTGCGTTTTTGGAGATGTCCTATGCAGACACACAGATGTTCGTGGAAGGTCCGCTCCGTCACAAGGGATGTCAACAGATGTCCGGAAATGTTTGCAATTTGCGACAGACATCCCACCATTAAAAATAAACATAGAGATGTCTGCCGTTTGATGTCAAGGATGTCACGCAAGACATCCCAGGAGACGTCCAACTGCTACATTGGCAAGGGATTTGGGTTTGACTGTGAATAAATACGTGAAAGTTACTGGTGTTTTAGGTAAATTGCAACCCGACAGTAAACAAAACAGCAAGAAGGGAAGGGCATGCAAGTGCAAAAAAAAAAACCCACTACCCTATTTTATAATCATTTCATCAATGCAATAATACTTACACTTCGTATACATTAAAATTATATGATATTAATATTAAATGTCTTGCTTTTGATACATAAGATATTTCCATTCGCTGACATTGTATAAAATTGTATACATCGTAGAAATTTTAATATTTTAATAATTAGATATACATATTTCAAATTATTTTAATATTTTAATATTAAAGTAACGAGTACTTTTAATATTATTTAATTAAATATTTTTATTTTCAAGTATTATTAAAATATTATTATAATATCATATATTTAGATGTGTACTGTACTCAAAACCTGAGATTGAAAATGTAGGATGGTTTTTTTATTTTCTGGGAACCAATAACATGGGGGTATAGTATACATTTTATAATTTAAAACGCACCATCCGCATAGCAAGTAAAATTCCATGTTAGCACAGATGATCTATGAGAGGATGTTAGGCCGACGTCCGTAATATCCAAACGTTTCAACTGATATTCCAATAGACATCTTCCTGGATGTCCATCTGGACATCTGCAACTGCAACAAGGGTGTTGTCTTTGACGTCTACAATGATATTGTACAACACATCAGCCACGTGCATCATGACAACTCCGTAACAATTCTTTTATACCTTTGGACTCTTCGTGCATTGTCCATAGTGATGGTACATTCTTGAACCTAGTCCAAGCTGCACGATGTCACAACATTAAAACACCTATGGTAGTATCTATCATGTTGCTGTGGACAAGGACCTCCGCTTCCTCCCATACCGCCCTTAACAAAAACCGTGTCATACTGGAAGCCATGATGTGTCCTATGATGGACACCAATGTCCCCTTCAACATCCGAGATGATTTATCCGCAAATGCCTCTCCGGATGCTCACGTGCATGCCATTGATGTCCACGCTAACATCTACCATGACATCTGCGTTGATGCCTAGAATGTTGTTGTTGACATCCCCAATGCCAAAGAACATGTTGCCTTGGGCGTCGACCTTGACATCAAATTTGATGTCACCACAAATGTCTGATTGGTTGTCCACGTCAACGGCACTGATGTCCACTCTAACATTTACCAGGACATCCATGCAAACAACGGGAAGATTGACTCGGATGACCTCAATGACATCAATGCCGATGTCTCTGCAAATGTCCGAACAGATGTCCACGTAAACGCCACTGATGTCCACGGTATCATCTACCTGAACATCCGCGCCAACAACGGGCACGTTGTCTCGGACATCTCCAATGACATCCACGCTGATGTTTTGGAGAATGTCTAGTGGGATATCCACGTCAACGCCACTGATGTCCGCGCTAACATCTACTTGAACATCTGCGCGTACAACGGGATCATTCTCTTGGACGTCCCTAATGACATTCAAGCTAGTGTCTCGACAAATGTTTGGTCAAATGTCCACGTCAACGCCACTGATGTCCACACTGACATCTACCAATACATCCGCGCAAACAACGACAACGTTGTCTTAGACATCCTCGCTGTCAACGCTGCACGATGTTACCAACTTTAACAGCGACAACGCTATTAAAGATGATCATTCCGCTGACGTCAACCTTGACGTTGACCTATATCTTGCTGGTCCGCGAGAATGGTGTCATCTTCAGATCGAGAATGTCTCGCATGATTAACGCAAATGTCCCCTTTAACATTGAAACTGATGTCTCCATATTGTCTATTTAAATGTCCACGTGAATGCCACACATGTCCAAACGTCAACAACGTCAATGTCAGATGTGGATGCCACCTCGGCGCCAAAAAGAATCAGACGAAGGCCAAGAAGGGAAAGGGGAAGTAAGTGAAGGCAAATGTTGTTACCAATACAAACGACTCTGCGGTCGTGGACGAGGCCTAGAGCAACCGAGCTTCAAATGAGGTGGACAATAAGCGAAGGTCTCTTCTAATTTCTTTCATCCAAGATCGACTTACTCAAGGTCCAGCCATTGCGGCGGTTGCGGATGATGCTCATTTGCCAAAAAATGAGCTCTTCATGAACTTCTGACTTGGAGCACTGTTGCCGGAGGGTAAACCTGCACTTCTTGCCATGCACGAAATCACGTCATTCCTCGAGAAGGTATTACTAATCCTGTCACAGTAGTCTTGATCCATTTCAAAAAATTTCACATTCAAATTACTTGTAATCAATCTTTAAAGCATTCTACTATTTTGCATCAAGGAGATCAAGATCGCATGATTGATGGTCGGTGCAATGCAAAGGGCTCTATTGCCATGATGTTGGTGGACTACCAAGAGGATTTGCGCGTCTTGACTGTATTTGATCCTCCCATCGAGGTTCCCCTTTGGAATAAATTCTCACAATCCGATTTCAATGCCATTTTTGACTTTGCAGATAATCTCATTCAAGACGATGGAGCCATGGTCATCATCTATACTTACAACGTGGAAGCAAAGTCGGCCGTTCTCGGATATGCGAATACTTATAGGTTTGTGGAGCGGAAAAACTGGGTATGGATGAATTGTTTCCATCTGTGTTATCTAGCCTATCTGCAGTTGACGGTATGTTTGACTTCATTCTTTATCAAAGTCTATAATTTCTCATTAATGACCTTCTATTAACATTGACTTTTATTTGTTTGTAGTTCTCATTGTCTTGTGATGTTTCTAGCGCAAAGATTTGGAGCCTACCTTTTGGTGAGGAGGGAAGGCTCCAACTTTCAATTCAAACCAATTTTATCTATGCACAAGTTCGGGTGGATATTGGATCAAATGAGTGGCTGCAGAACTACACCACCAAATTTGACTAGACAATGAACATGACCAAGCCGTGGCGCAGACCCCAAGAAAAGAGCAGAGAAATCTAGCAAGTTCTCATTGAGTGTTCTAAACCGGGAGACAAAGTTCTTGATTGCAATGCCATGATTGGTAATGTCTAGTCATCTAGTCTTTTCGGTTCATTTGCAACTTGTTTAATGAATTCCTTTTGTGCATGGTCAATTTGTGTGTATATAGATAGCTTAGTGCATGGTTCACATATAGCTAAGTTCATTCGCAACTTTGTGCCTATGTGTATTTAAGGCACTTCCATTTATGCTTGCAGAAATGTCAAGCGCGACATTATAGCTTTGGAGGAGGACAAAGCTATCTATGATGCACTTATCGCTCGTTTAGTGCATGCTAAGGCTACCTCCGTTGCAGCGCGGCCTTCAACATCAAAGTGCTATCATGATCCTGATACCATGGATATTGTATTGACGCAGATCAAGAGAAGACGTCTGAGTAAGTTACTTCGTTTGAATTCAAATTTTCTAGCTACATGATGATATTACTTTTGAGCAACCCAAAGTACTAATGTTCTTCCTATAATTTATAGACAATGGATTGGAATGGGGCCTCCTCGAGAAAAGCCTTTTTTACTCCCTGCGGCTTCTTCCGAAGTCCACCTAAACCGTTTGAGCTCCATGTGTACGTGGAGCCACTTACTAGGGCACTTGCTAAGCGGAGTCTTAATGATGTGGAGATTACAGATTGAGCTGTTGATACTAAGATTTCACGCTTCATGGATGTAGAAGCTGTGGAATCTTCTCGCATCCGTACTTCTAGCTCTTTTTCTAGGACATCATCTTCTACACATGAACACTCCTTTAATGATTCCTCGTAGTGAAGTGCTTTTTTCACTTCTATGTTATTTTATGATTGGTAGTGAGTATAAAAGGGCCACTACATTCATGTTTTCATAACAACGTTCTTTTTCACGTCATTGTCTGGGGTGATCTTTGAGGCCTTCATGATTTGCTGCATTTTCTACAATATTCAATCTAAATCACGGTCAACCTCACTCTAAACCCTACATCCTAAACCGAATATGAAATTTATTCTATATGGATTGAATAGCTGAAATCCAAAATCAGTAAATTATCATCCCTAAAATTCCCTAAATCCTACACCCTAGTCTCACAGTCATAGGTTTTTAAAAAATAAAAATAAAAAAACTCAAAATTTCCTACACTCTCAGGCTTTCCTCCTCTTGGGCTCACACTCTAGCACCCCCGCAATAGTGCTACTCTTCTTGATTCGGTTGAGTTCTAATACTTCCATGTTTAAAATTTGCAGAGCAATAAAGATGTTGTGATGGGAGAGATTTCAAAATATATATCCGAAGAGAGAGAGCATCCAAGAAGAGCGCGACAGACGTGAAGAATGAAATGCAAATAATCATCCTGATGGACAATTTGTGGGCGTACTGGAATAAAATTCTGCTTATGCTTGCCAAGGGCGAATTTTCGATCCGATATGCCAGCATGAGTACAAAGACTGAAAAATATCAAAGCGAGATCTTTGTCTCTGAAGTGGGAGTTTTTTAAACGATTTGAGTGGTTTACCGATAAGATTTCGGAGTGCTGACCCAACATCTCCTTGTAGAGACTCTACGACGAAGAGCACCGTTTATAAAAGTCTCTACTTTGAGAAGTAAAATTCTCGTGGCCGATAACCTTTCCAACGCGGATTCGGTTGAGCGTCAAAGGCGCAGGAAAGTTGTGCTTCAGGATATCATGTCAATAAAGCCCTCCCAAAAGTTCTGCGACGATGGTAGCGACATAACTAATTCCATGTGGAGGACCTGGAAGGCAAGGCACCAATTCACGTCCGCAACGTGGGATTTTATGTACTTGCTTTTGAGTGTGGAGTACTTCAAAAAGCGGCTCCGCAACAAAAGATGGCATAAGCATGAAAAGGATCTGGAGAAGCAGTTCCTAGAGGTGCTTTACATGTTCACCGAGTTTATGAAATTGAAGTACCAACATCTACACGCTGCACGAGGACTGAAAATGAGAGGGTTGGATTTTAATGCTAAAGCTCTGGTCACCAACTCCTATCACCAACTTCTGGTCACCGACTTCTCTTTAACTCATTCTGGCAGTGCAGGATGTCCGCGTCATCTCAAGATTGACAGTGACCGAGAGTCAGAACGCCATCGATCCGTTCCTAGATTTCTTTAATGAGCATTTGGAGCCCAAGATGACTGAGCCAAACATCTGGCTTGTTTTGCTGCTTGGAATGGTGGACGTCAAAGCTGCAAAACCCTTTGCAGATGAGGACCTCCGTGACTATGAATCACGGATCTCCACGCACATACCTAGGAGAGTGGAGATGCTAAAAGAAGTTACAAATAGAACAACCGCTCCGGACGTCACACTGTTCTTTCTTGTGAAGAGAGAGACGAATTGGCCGCAGTTGCCCGGAAGTGTTTGAAGAAGAAATTTGAGACACTGCTGAGGTGTCTGTACTACATGAATGCCTCCAAAAACACAAAGGCAAAATTGAAAATTGATTCTACTGAACTCTGCATGGAGTTCTACTTTAACATCTTGCACGCATGTGCTGTTCCTAACGAGAATGTTCTCTGGATATATGTTGAAGCGAAGTTATAACTGGCAGCAAAGGTAATTTCTTGCACTATTATCATCGGGTCGAAAATATGAGTGGTTTAAATGCATACGATATGTCCCCCTCTCAGTCGTATTGTTGTGTCGACGATAGCTAGGATGTGTAAGTCATAATGCAGTCTTCATACAGTCTTATCGTCGTGTCGACAATAACAGTCATGTGCTAGGGCCATATGGCAGAGGAGAATTTACAACTAACTTGTCGAGTTGTCTCTGCAAATTTTCACAGCTTAATACTACGGCTATGTGAATTAGAACGGCGTGAAGCTAGTGGTGAGAATCGGCAAACTTGCAAAGAATACAAGTCAAAACGATTTCACGTTCTCAAATTCACCATATTTCATCGAGTATGCGCGTTTGTTAACGTTAAAATAGTTACCTACCGGTAGTTACTACCGACCTCCTTTTTTACAAAGTTGGTAATTTTCCAAATAACCGCTGAAAGTAGATCTAAAACGACTTTTTCACCGATCAGACCATTACTACTGAGATCGGATTGTACATGTATAAAAGCAGTAGAGCCAAACGTCTTGGCAAGCGTTGTTTTTCCCATTCTCATTTCCTATTGTGTTATTTTGTTTCCTTGTGTGCTTTGCGGGGTCTTCTCTACTTTCAGCTCTCTTCTATCTTCTTGCTGCTACATTTACGATTAGAAACCTTTGTCCTTTATCTTCTTTTCTCACCTTAGAGTAATGCTGAGATCTTAGATCTACTACCAAGTAGAGTCCGGAAGTTCTAGATTTACTATGGAGTAGAGTTTGGAAGTCCCAGATCTACTACTAAGTAGAGTGAGAAGTCCTAGAATTACTACCGAGGTGAGTCCGGAAGTCCCAAATCTACTACCAAGTTGAGTTGGAAGTCCACAATCTACTACCGAGGTGAGCTCGGAAACCCCAGAGATACTACCGAGTAGGATCGAAAGTCCTCGATCTACTACCGAGTAGGGTCGGAAGTCCCCTATCTACTACCTAGGTGACTTTAGAAGTGCCAACTCTACTACCGCGTAGGGTTGGTAGTCCCCGATCTACTACCGAGGTGAGGTCGGAAGTCCCAAATTTACTACCGAGTAGAGTTTCATTGTATCTTTTTTCTGTATTCCTACTGAAATTCCCTCTCCCATAGCTTGATCATCAACTTGCGATCTCCTATCAAAAAAGGGGAACTACCATTTGGCGACTATTAAGTGTTACTTATCTTTGAATCTCTGAAACTACAAGACGACACTAATTTACCAACCCCCCGGGAGAACCAATTAGCCCGGCAACCTAACACATCAACTTGGCTGCATGCCTCTTCATATTCAATACTCGACCTACCGACTCAAACTGGAGAAGATCTAATATTGCCGAAGTTCGAGCGTGAACATTTTTCGTGGCAAGCGTCGCTCCAATCATCATCCCTCGAGGAACGATTCCTACAACTCGTACCCAAAAAGGCTATCGACTAGGAACTATTTGCTGCATTGGAGCCACCGCATCGATGAGACTTTGCTTAGGAAGAACCATATTTGCAAATTCCGTAGTTATGGCCACAATAATTACATCAAACCATGTTGCCCACTCTATCAGTTCACCAAACAATTTATCTGAGACCAATTCAACGCCTATCACTTGGCCAGGTAAGACCGAGACCTACTCTACGTTTTTGCACGTTTGTTGGTCATACTGACCATCCATTCGTCACTTGTCAAGTCAATCATCAACCCCATGAGCCGATAGCAGCCAGGGTAGTATCGACCTCCCCATAGTGACCTGGTCTTGAGCCTATTGGTACTACTCAAGTAGTTGGGCGCCATGCCCTACGCACTGCAAGAAAAGCCGTACCATATCCATAATACAAAATGGGTAAGTGTCTCGAAACTCATTGTCCCAAATTTGAAGCAACTATATTGCTCAATGGTGAAAATCATCCCTTAGTACAGTTTGAATTATTTGGTAACACCCTTATCAACAAGAAATCAAATTAATTTGCTTACCACAGAAGGATTCACCCCGAGAATACACTCCAGGATGTCTTCAAGGCATTTGAACGTCGTAACCAACCCATCAAGACAAATGACCAAACGTACATCCAATTTCTCACTCTCATCCAACTACCGAGTGCATTGGTAGATGATATTGCCAAGCGCTTACAATAGCTAGTAGAGAATTGTTCATGTTAAGCTACTTCCGCGATATGTTCATGTTAAGCTATTTTCGCGATATGTTCATGTTAAACTACTTCCGCGCTGGGTTATTGGAATATCTCCAAGTCGCCACAGTCGGCTTACGCCGTCAGACTTTTGTTGAGGTAGTACATTTGGCTCGCACAGTCGAGGAAGGTTTACCCAGGCCCAAATGAGATCAACCCATTCCAGAGGCAGTAGGCAAACAAGAGATGGCTATAGTCCATCAAATCCAACCTCAGGCCACTCAGCCATCGGTAAGTACTGACCCCAGTAGAATCCCGAGACAAAGTACGTCTGTGCAGAAATATCCGTGCAACATCTGCGGTTCTATGGAGCACCTGGGTCATCGATGTCCCCTGCTATTGGACGACGACGCCAAGACAGCGATCTAAAAGAAATTACCGAGGCTGCAAGCATCATCCTTGGAAATCATTACGGATATCAACACCATTGACGTTTTCAACATAGGCCCACGCACGCATAGTCAAGAATAACGTGAAGACACAACTTGTACTTCTAACAACGTATGTACTACCGACCTAGCTTGTACTACCGACCCAACTTGTACTACCGACCCAGATTGTACTACCGACAACATTTGTACTACTGAGTGCACTCATACTACCGACAACACTCGTGCTACCGACCCCTCATGTACTACCAACACTTTCAACTAGCAGGCCGTAAAACAACTCCAAGACGACATAATGCGGACGGTGCGCGAACTCTTGCAACTATCTCAGCTAAAACGTGTCACTCCAATAGCTACCAAGGACATCACCAGCCTACTCCAAGATGTCCTCATCAACATTCTCTAACAAATTAAGGTATCACTAAAGGTTCATATGTAAATTGCTGCCGCCATAACTGATGACATTCAATGTCACCTTTTTCAACAATCAGTCACCCTAGTACCGACCCCGGTAGAAACCACCGTATTGGTAGATACGATTATAGCTATTGATCAACACATACCAATCATTTCAATTATGATTAACAACAATCTCATTAACAACAATCTCCTCGACGAAAGATGAGGATTTTACGTAATCACCAAACAAGAACGCCATCGAATAGGACTACCGGAGCCGACAGCAGCACTGTTCAAGCTAAGGATGGTAGACGGTACTGTAGTGCAACCTACTAGACTTCTCAAAACGTCAAAATTCACATCCATGGTATTTATTATACTGTTATTCTTACTGCAAATTTTTGTAAAGATGTGAATTTGGCCTATACCTTACTGCTCAATAGACCATAGCTCCTTGACGCTCGAGTCATCCACGACTGGGCAAATGACCTCATCGGGATCACAGCAAACGGCACCGTCCGAACTGTACGGACCAACCTCGAATCGAGTTTAGAAGCCACAACTCCCAAGTCACTAGTCTGTTACAACTCCGTTGAAGGACTTACCGACGAAGAAGAGGCGATAAAACTCGATGCCGAAGAATTCATCCACCCAATTGGTACACTGGCGATACCCGTCCTCTCTCATACAAGTCTAGTAGCAAAATAGTCTCAAAAGAAGGAAGCGGAGCTACGTGACCTCAACCTTTGTACTTCTACAAAGCACAAAATTGTGAGGGTTTGTACCACGGTACCGACCTACATAATCTCCCAGGAAGGATACTTTTTCCAAGCCCGCGAAGTCAAACTTCAAGCCTTGGTAAGTGCATCTCAGCACCTAGTTACCAAGCTTCAACAATAGTTGGATGTCGAATGCATCACTCTCACCAATACCAAGACTATGTCACTCTACCAAATCTGTACCAAAGCCTGCACCTACCGAGTGATACAGCAGAACTGAGTCGCATTACCAAACTAGGAAACAAAACATTTTAACCTAGACAAGACTAATCTACCCACGAAAAGCCCATTTGATACAAGTGAACTTGGTTTGGAGGGGGGATAGTGTTAACGGTATAATAGTTACCTACCGGTAGTTACTACCAACCTCTTTTTTACTAGGTGAGTAATTTTCCAAATTACCTCTGAAAGTAGATCTATAACAGCTATTTGACCGATCTGACCATTTCTAGTCAGATCAGGGTGTACACGTATAAAAGTAGTACAGCCAAAAAGGCAATATTCATTAAAATGAAACAACATGGTCATTTTGAGACTCCCATCCCTCTATTAAGGGCTTCTTTTAAAGGATAGTTGTTGAAGCGAAAGATAAACAAAGGTCAAATTAGATTGATTGATGAAATAAAAGAAGTTGTAGTTAGTTTGAGCTCATTGCAATCAAAGATAAACAAATAAAATTAATGCTCATTAAATTGAGACAAATTGCACAATTTGAGACTTCTATACATCGAACCACCTCAAAAATAGTCGTGGATAGGTAAGAGAAGTGGGCGTCCAAATACAAGAACGAACAAAAACAAAGATGGCGCCACAATTAAGCACATTTAAACAGAAAAGCAATAAGATCAAAATGATGCGATTCAATTTGAGGAAATTGGAAGTCCATACGTATTATTTAATATATGTGAGCGTGGGAATTTACAAAACCGTGCTCACATACACAAGTATAGAAGATAACGTGTGCTAGAGTATACAACTATGACTAGTAGTAGATCATGATACAGTTATAGACATGAGATATTCGAATATTCCCTTGGCAGTATAGGTGTTCAGGAACAACATAGGGTGGTACACAAGAACAACCATACGCTATAAGGGTATCAAATGTTTATGGGGTTTTGTGAAGAAAGCTAATATTTATAGTGACACAACAGTAAGTGTCGTACTACTACAACAGGGAACACATGACCCACTTAGCTAGCCATCAATGCATGTACTATGACGACTCTTCGCAGTGTCTAACGCTTCACCTTAGACAAGCCTCAAAGGATATCGTCGTGTCAAGAATCTCTAAAAGGGCGCGGCGGGATCTCGGAGTTCGAGAGTGATCAGGTAAGCCGAGGAGCCTTCACTGGGTTTGTGGAGCGTAAGTTCGGGTACGCGATGCCTATGGATCTTGAATCCTCGGGACGACAATCATCACGCACCATTAGACGACCAAGGACCGGACCAAACGCGACTGGACCGGACCGGACCGACTGAGCCGGAAGAGGCGCCCCTCCGTGGCGGAGCTTGGCTGGGCAAAGTATCTTCGATCTGAGGACACTGAGCAGGTTTCGAGCAACGCAAAGAGGCTAGGCGCTTGCTACCCCCGCCCCAGGGGGCCGGATGTGCGTCTCCAGATGCAAGAGTACGCACCGGCGAAGCTCAATCGTCATTGAGGCGAGGATTCACGGTGCCACGGCCACTACCTCCGTACAATTTCCTATGACGGGTGGATTGGGTACGCAGAGTTGGCGAATGAGAGCGACATCGGAACGGCGAAGAGCGCTTCAGTGGCAAAAGAGAGCTGACGGGAGTTTTGACAGGAACTCATTTGGAAGGGCTATCAATGATGCCATCGTCCACATTCCCTTTGGAAAAGTCGATTGCGGCAGATGCAGCGTCCGTGGCCGAGCAGAGGACGTAGGGCCTTGCATACCTAGGGGGGCCGCAGCTACCTCCAGCAGACTCCGATCCTCTGGAGAACGAGGCGTCCGATTTTGACAGCAGACTCGTAGTGAGGCGCTGGTTGGGGGAGAAAAGGTACTCCGTGAAACCGCTCACCTGAAGACAGTACAAGATCAAGGGTGAAGGCATGAAAAGCAACGGATACAACGGTGGGTGGCCCCACACTCCATCTATGATGCAAGGATCTCTGTCTCAGATGTTGGGCAGGGAAAGAAGCACGAGAGAAGAGACACACATGCATAGGTCCCGAAAACACACTATGTATTTACATAATTCTGATTTTCACATTTTATATATACAAAGTGTCGTACAAACTTATTCATACAAAATGTAATTACAGTTCGAAGACCCAGACAACGTCACTCCTATAGAACAAGGCGACTCTAATCTAACAAATCCCAGCAAAATTGTAACATTGGCCGGAAAAGGCTGAGGACTCATCGAGCCCTAGATGTGGCCGTAGAGAGGATCAGACGGTGTAAGCCTTCCACGCACGATCCGATTATCCTTGACGTAAGCACGCTGGCTTAGAGCACAAACAAGGATAGTTTGTGCGCGGGGAGCGGGGAGCGGTAAGCAGTGAGCGGAGAAATGTGAGATCATGAGCAAGAAATTCATGTCAACCGTGGTCAACTATACGATATTTAGCAAACATTTGATTATTTGATTATTTTTAGTAAATTTTTGCACCTATGATCGTGAATATTTGGTACCGATAACCGTGGAATTGGGTGGGTGGAAAATGTTCAAGGCACATGAAAGGCATTTTTGTGCCTAAAACCGTTGTAATAGGACCCTATTTCGAGAGGACTAGGGCGAGGGCGAACACGACGACCAGGACTACGTGGAACACAACAACGAAGGTGGTCACCTAGACCAGGCTAGGGTGGCTGGCATCGGTTGGGTGCAAGGGCCAGGGAGAACACGATGACTAGGACTACGTGGAACACAACAACTATGACCAGGTGGAACACGACGACGAGAGTGGTCACCACGACCAGAGCTAGGGTGGCTGTCACCGGTTGGGTGCAAGGGCCAGAGTTATCACCACAACCAGGGCCAGGGCAAACACGACGACGAGGGCCAGAGCGATCACATGGACGAATCAATAGGTTTAGGCATAGAATTTCTAGCGAGGACGGCATTGAGATTCTTCCAAACGAAAATTTGGGTTGCGACGTCTTCACACTCCATATCGCACAACGCAATGGTCATGACACGACAATAAGTAGGGTTGTAAACATGGCAGCCCATGATTGTCCATTATTTTACCCTCTTTACATGATCGAACATAAGTGATGCCTTCTATAGGTGTCCACCAGGCTCCATACGTTTTACAAGGTCGACTTCGCAACTGGGACCGATTTCAGATATTTTGAAGACGGAGACCTTGTCCGACTCCGATCCTTGACCAGGGAACTTGTTTTCCTGGACCAATGGCTAATTACTAGAGTTGCGAAGCTTGGTGATGCTATCCACAACACGGAACCTGCGAAAGTACTTGAAGCCCGTCATTATTGCAAATGTTGGGCGAGGTGAACTCCTTGCATTTGTCGAAGAGTGGTAGGACCTCATTGAGTTCAAGAGTCTTTGTTTTACACCTTTGGCTGCAAGAGTTCAAGAGTTCAAGAGTTTATGCATGCCCGTCATAGTGTTTGTCCATGCCACGCAGTTGCTTTGCTTTGCTGAATTTTGAAGAGCAACGCAACGGAGGGAACTCAAAGATGACATCTCCATTGTACATGGGCGTGAGGAGCTCGTCTCGCTCGATAGATGTAGAATTGTAGTCAAACTTTTTGAAGATATTCCTAGAACCCTTTCTAGCCAATAGCAATTTCAGGCACTCCATAACACTATGATTTTTGGACAGAGATAGCGATGTAGGCTGCTTACTAGTGGACGGATAGCTCCGTGCAGAAGATAGAGGATTAGGCTAAGAAGGAGGAAGAAAAGGATCGTGATCTACATTCTCTGGGACTCCATCGTCACATAGTTCATAAATTGTCTCTAAAATTGGCTCAAGGCCATTACGATGAGCTCAGACAGTCATTTGGATAGTGCAAGTGGATGACTCTTTTGGAGTCAAGAGTTCGGTAAATGCACCTATAAGGCAATCCGTGAGACCGTAAGCTCTATACCTACCCGATTTAAGAAACTCGACTTTTCCATCTTCAGTAGTAGTTGAGAGTTGTTTAACGGTGTGCGTAATCTGCCTTGAATTAGAATCAAAGACCTCCTCATCTACGTGCACCGTTGCTGCAAGAAACTGAAAGGTTAGACTTAGACTGAACGCTGCGACAACTGCAATTCCATTGTCCCCTATTAGGAAGGATGTAGGGACACCAGCACCTTCGACTCGAATGAGTGCTATGATTCTACTCCTGGAGCAGTACAAACTCAAAATCTTCTATGCACTATCGATTGAGATCGAGTACTTGAGAAAATTCGTTTAAATGCAAATTGAGAGGTTGAACCCACTTCAACTATATCCAGAGAAGAGCACTGAAATCTAGATCTGCCTTTCTGGAAGAGCCGTTGTCAGAGTACTATTAGATGTAGGGTATTTAGAAATGGATAATATTATAGTGCCTTTGTTGTCTTCAGAGATAGACTACAATTGGAAGTAGCCGTCAAAAGACTGACAGATATCTAAAATAAATTTGTGGTGCTTGAGCATGATGAGCATCATAGCAAGTTAATACTAAAGTCTGATATCTAGGATGAAATTCTCTTTAAGCAGGAACAATACTAAAGCTCAAAATTAGGCTCTAATTAATTTGAATTTTAGTTGTGAGACTTCATGAACAGCCACCAAGTTGAGGATGAATTACATTGTATTAAAAGTTATCAATAGAATAAAGAGTCAGTAATTGCCATTACAAGTTCTAAACTGTTAAACTGATTGAGCTATGGGAGTTTTTCAGTATGCCTAGGCCCGAAGAGAAGACGTAAGACTAGTCTTAGGCTCAGTAGTTAAAAGCAATTGAAGCGAAACTGGATGCGAACAAGGCGTGGAAGTAGTCAAGAACGTGTCCAAGTAGACATTGCAAGGGTCTTGGAGTATGGCAACCTTATCACTGAACAAGGATTGGAGACGATTCTACAGAACATGGAGGAGACTTTGACGTACATGACTTCTAAACAGAGCGATCAATCCTCTATTAGTGAAGATGGGGAAAGCGATTCCGAAGAAGAGAAGCAAGATGTTGAGGAGAATTTTGTCAACCTCATTTCACTATCATGAGTATCATTTTAAGGTTCTCGTACATATCACTCATACCTTGACCCTGGCTAGTCTAAATCCGAGCCATTGATCGGATCATCGTCTTGACCGTCGCCCTCTTGTCCTCGTCGTTCTCCACTTCGTTCTACTCTCCAAGGTGACCCCATCATGCGATGTTGACTAGATCCTGAACCGTCTTCGCCCTAGGTGTGTCCGTCTTCATCAACGTGGCTGTCTTCGCCCTTGGAGGCAAAGGACAATGTGCAACAAGGTACAATCCTAAATTTCTTGCACACTAACTCATGCTCAAGAAATTTTGAAATATTTGTTGTGCCGGCCACTACTTCTTGGTCGTGGTGATCTCCCTCATCATCATGCCCGCGGCTCCTGACACCTTAGTCTTCACCCTCGTCATCGTGATCGTTCTGGCCCTGGCGCTGGTCGTGATGATCTCCCTCGTCGTCGTGGTGTTCTTGGCACTCATATAATGATCACCCTCAAAATTGTGATGGCCAAGGCCCTCGTTGTGGCCCTTGTACTTGGCACCATGGCCGGTGCCGGCCACCCACTTCCCGTCATGGTGTTCACCCTTGTCATCGTGCGTGTGGCCCTTGACACCATGGTGTTCACCCTCGTCATTGTGCACGTGGCCTTTGACACCATGATCATCAGCCTCGTCTTCGTGTTTGCTTTGGCCCTTGTGATGGCCGTGGCCCTGGTCGTGATGGTCTCTCATGTCGTCGTGGTGTTCTTGGGACTCGTGTGGTGATCACCTTTGACGTCATGATGGCCGTGGCCCTCAATATGGCCTTGGCTCTTGTCACCATGGCCAGGGCCGCCACCCACTTCAGGGCATGGTGTTCATCGTTGTCATCGTGCGCGTACGTGGCCCTTGACACCATGAAGATCACCCTTGTCATCGTGTTTGTCCTGGCCCTCGTGATCGCCCTGGCCCTGGTCGTGGTGATCACCCTCAACGTCGTGGTGTTCTTCGTCTTGGTCTTGGTGATCACCCTCGAGGTCGTGATGGCCAAGGCCCTCGTCGTGGCCGTGGCACTTGGTACAATGGCCCATTTCCCGGCAAGGTGTTCACCCTCGTCATTGTGCACGTGGCCCTTGACATCATGGTGTTCACCGTCGTCATCGTGCACGTGGCCTTGGACACCGTGGTGATCAGCCTCGTCATTGTGTTCGTCCTGGCCCTCATAATGGCCTAGGCCCTGGTCGTGATGATCTTCCTCGTCGTCGTGATGTTCCTAACACTCGTGTGATGATCACCCTCGTCGTCGTGATGATTGTGGTCCTCGTCATGGCTAAGGCCTTTGCTACTATGGTGGGTGTAGGCCACTCTCTCTCGAAGAGGTCACTTTCAAATATTACGTGACGAACAAAGATAGGGTCCAAAAAAATCTTTGAAACTAATTTTTATATATGATTAACATAAATATAGGATACTCGCAATTCATTATAAAAATAAAAATAAGAATATTCTTTAAAAAAAAATTATTTTTAAAATACTTTTAAATACCGTTTGTTCACATATGATACTCAAAAGATATAAAGAGTGACCTCTTCAAGCACCCTCACTATGGCACCATGGCTAGTTCCGGCCACTCTCTCTATGCCCTCGTAGTGATTAACGTCGTCGTCATGATGGTCGTGGCCTCGTGTTCGCCAACCCCGTTGGCACTATGGCCGGTGCTGGCCACCCATTCCATGTCCTTGTGGTGATTACCTTCATTGTCGTGATGGTCGTGGCCCTGGTCATGGCCTTGGCCCTCTAGTCCATGGCCGATGCCAGCTACCCTCTCTATGGCATCGGCCACCCTGACCATGGCACCAGCCACCCTCTCTGGAGACCAACTTTTGGACCCCAAAAGGTGCCGGCCACCCACTCCATGGCATCGGCCACCTTGACCATGGCTTCGGCTACCCTCTCCAGAGACCAACTTCAGGACCCCTGCTGGTGCCGGCCACCCTCTACTACAATTTTCAGGGCTTATAATGTACCATTAGAAAGGTAATCTCGAGACCTTTCCAACGGTATATTACACGCTCCGAGATTCCTTAAATCGCAATTACTACATCACAATGTAACCTAGTAGAGTTAGACCCCAAAAGGTGCCGGCCACCCACTCCATGGCATCGGCCACCTTGACCATGGCTTCGGCTACCCTCTCCAGAGACCAACTTCAGGACCCCTGCTGGTGCCGGCCACCCTCTACTACAATTTTCAGGGCTTATAATGTACCATTAGAAAGGTAATCTCGAAACCTTTCCAACGGTATATTACACGCTCCGAGATTCCTTAAATCGCAATTACTACATCACAATGTAACCTAGTAGAGTTAGACTTGAAAATTCTGAAAGTTGTCATGCCAGCTTCAGGACCCTGGCCGGTGCCGGCCACCTTGTACAACAATTTTGAGGGCTCATTAGGACCGATGCCGGTGTCGGCGGACTCTTTACAACATTTTTAAAGGCTCATATTGACCCTTGCTAATGCCAGCTGCCCTTTTAAATTCTTGTAGAAAAAAAGTTCAAATTTATTTGAATCAATTTTAACACGGTGGCCGGCACCGGCCATGGTGCCAAAGGCCTGGGCAAACACGTGGACGAGGGTGATCACCACGATGAGGGCCAAGGCGAACAGAAGGACGAGGGTGATCTCTACGACGAGGGCCGGAACTACAATGAGGAGGGTGAACACTTGGGCCAAAAAAAGGGTGGCCGGCACCAGCCATAGTGCCAAGGGCTAGGGCTATCATAATGATAAGGCTGATCACCACGACCAGGGCCAGGGTCATCCCAAAGGCCTAGGCGAACACGAAACCAAAGGTGATCACCACAACGAGGGCCACGGCCACGATGACGAGAATGAACACCAAAGCCACGGAGAGGCTGGTCGGCACCGGTGATGGTGCCAAGGGCTAGGGCCATGAGAAGGATCAAGGCCATTACAACAATAAGGGTGATCATTGCATCCCGAGCTCACATACTCAGCCAAACTCAAGACCTCGGCCTCACGTTTTGGAGATGCCGGGAGAATAGGGCGAGCATGTGCGCGAGTAGAGTAGTGGAAAGTGGCCTTCCTTCCCATAGAGCATTAGCACACATGGAGGGATCTCAAGGATAATGCATGGGCAGAGAGGGTGAATCTGGGGGAATTTATGAGTTGACCTGGCACTTTTAGAGTTTGTGCCAGACTTGGTGGACGGGTTTCTGTACACCAAGGGAGAGAGGATAGAGTATACCATACCAATTCGAGCCACAGTGCGAGGTATACCTGTGGAGATTACAGCTTGGACTAACAGGTAAGCTTTGGGCATAGAGGGAACCAAAACATCTACTGTTCATAAGGCCATGAAGGACTTGGACCAGAAGTATATCACTATGTTTGAACAAAGCAGACCACAACAGAGACAAAACCAGGGTCAAGGGCTTCACGCTAGTGTACCAGGATAGAGTGAGGGCGTTGGTAGAGATCATCTGTGTGAAAATAAAGTCCCACTACTCAAGAACTAAGCTGCTAGAGAACATGTATCAGGCGCAAGAAAGGAGATTACAACTGGGCACCTCTTATTATATCTAGCCTCAGAAGGATGCTCATCCGGGTTCACACTTCCGACTACAGGGTAATCAAGGGAGTAGAGTTGATAGATGCCCCGTTGACAAACCGGATCCGAGATGAGGAGGAATACTGTGATCCTGAGCCAAAGCAGGAGAGTTCAAGTGAGGATTTGGATGACAGTGAGGGACCGCCAGAAACAACACGACTACGCCCTCCAGGAAATCTGCCACCTGACGTGGCCAGTGGAAAGGGCTTGCAAGGGGCGTATCACACTCACCTGACCCGGCATGAGGGGGACTAGGCAGCACACCCTGAACAACTGTCTTGTTCTTTGTCAAAAGTGATCGTCATGAACCTCCAGTCTTCATCTTTAGATGAGATAATCCTGTCGAAGAGGATGAGGAAGAGAAGACAAGAGGTATCACCAATTGCACGTAGAGATCTTAGGCGTATGTTAAAAATGCTACGGAAGGGCGCTCATCCCCCTAAATACAAAGATAGTACCTCGGACTCGCTGGAGACCTCGGAGAAAGAGGAGGTGGAGAGAGGTGCCATTACCTCAGGAGTAGAAAGAACCCCAAAGGGAAAGGTGAAGCGCCTAGTACGGCCTACTCAAAGGCTTGTAAGAACGGGGACAGGACAATCTCGCCGTCTCATTGAGCCGCAAGATCAAGCAGTGTTCAGCCCTGGAAGTGCCCACCGTTTTGAAAATCTGCTCTTGGCATATCAACAGCAGGAGCGGATCCCAGTGGATAATCAGCATGAGCAGGGCCCATTGGAGCAACAAGAGGGGAGGTTGGGGAGGTGCTGAAGGAGCGAGCTATGGAGATATCCACAAATGAAGTAGAGCCAATGACAACACGGGAGTCAGGAAGGCGAGAACAAGTGGCTCCAGTGGACCAGAGCAAAGTCACCAATTCGAATCTGGATTAGTTGGTCGAGCAATTACAGGTCGTACTGGCTGATGCCATAAAACTGGTGAAGGAGCTACAACAGTAGGAGGACAGGTCTAATCCAAGCTATTGGGAGTTAGTCAACGCTTAGCTCGGCCAGAAGGAGATGCTAAGGGAGTTGACTTCTCAACTCCACCACAGCCAGCGCGAGTGTGCCACGGTGGAGAAAGGCTGGTCCGAGACCAAGCAGCAGTTAGCAGTACTCACCGACAAACACCAGAAGGAGCGACAGGAGTGGGCTGAGAAGAGAATATAGGCTGGGGAGGTCAGGCCATAGCAGCTGTAGTTGGAGGCCGAGATGAGAGCCATATTCATGGACTTTGACAGAATAGCCCTGGAGAACGCGCAGCTTCGACGACATTTGGATTTAGCTGAGGCTAGTTCTAGTATGGCATCTCCGGGACTGACGAGGCACGTTGTGACCACCTCCAAGACCCAAGTCAAAGAGGATATTTGGGCCTATGTTGAGGACCAGGCAAGGTACTCCAACTACCTCATATAGTTTGATGAAGCCTATCCGTCTTTCATCTATTGGTCGGATGATGAGCATAGAGAGGAAGAGGATTAAGAGATGCCAGACGTCCGATAGTCTCTGGCGGGAGTTGTCATGTCTTTCTCGGCTTCTCGCCCTACTTCATGTATCGGGTCTGATACGGAGGGAGGAGGTCTTGTTGATCCTGACCCAATTAGGGGGCCAGTTCCAGGGTATAATCCCAAAAGGCCATATTTACTAAACTAGGACTATTCCGGAGATTTGGGACCTTTTCAACTCCTCGTAGTTGCCATATCCAGTACTTTGAATTGTAATAACTTGGAGAATTTTCCACTACAATGTGGCTAATTACAGTTACACGTGAACTTCCGTGAGGATGCTTGGATCCCTTAATTTTCCCCGAGATAACAACTACGCATTTCAATTACTTTAGGATTTTTTGTCTGCGCAAAATCCAACAATCCTCCTAAGTATGTTCGAACAGCTGAATGATGTCTTTGGTCGCTCTCTTTCATTGTGCACCTTCGTTGAAAAAGGGTAGACGTGATTATGACTTTGCTTCATGTATAATAATAACCTACAGAGTGGTTTAGGTTACACTATACACAGATAATGTCTACTTTCCGTTGGATATACGCTCCTAATTAAATCCACCATTTTTGTGGAAAGTTTAGTACTGATTCTTGTATTGCATTCCCATTTTCGCTTCATGTACAATCATTGGATATACTACCTTCCGTTCTCATTTGTGTCTGCCTTATATTGGCTTGTCACAAATCATTCAAACCTATTCAGTTTTTAAACCTAGCATATAAAGGTGATATGAGCACAACACCTCATAAAATTTAGAGGCTTCTACATGATATTATGAGCACTCTGAAATTCCATTGTAGCCTTTCTACTACAAGTCATCCCGCCAGAAAATGTATTCTGTGCATCCCCTCTTGATTACATTTTCATTCGGTTCAGGAGATCCTACAATGTGAATCGTCCCAACACCACAACACCGTACAAAACACAATAAAACATACATCCTCTTCATGTGTACATGGTTTACCATATCCAACTACCATGGCATAAAGTAATTCAAAAGAGTTCAAAAGAACTCTAGTATTACGTTGTACTTTTTTGTTCAACAACATTAGTTGCACAATAGTTACGAATTGAATTTCCTTATACTTGGGGGTTGGGTGGTACTAAACATATACAAGTACATGTGACTGCAAGCAGGTATAGGCTGGTCGACCCACCTGTCCCGGTCGACCAGGTCTGACACTATTGTCAGACTAGTCTCCTATATGTACCTTCCCTCTCTTTGAGAGAGGTGTTGCTATACAGTTTGTACATCTTCCTTACTGGCAGCCTCAGTTGTACTTCATTCTTGCCTTAAGCCTTCATGCTTGCACTAGTATACTAGAATACTACAATAGGAGTATTAGTTCCTTTTCTTGTATTACTCTTTGTGTTTGAATCCTGGCTAGTTGTAGTAGTCTGTAAGTTATGCAGGAGTCGACTTGCAGGAATACTGGTGTTATTCCTAGTCGACAATGTATTCTTCTTCATTAGAGCTCTCTTACTACTCCTCTCAATCTCCACTTACTAGTCTAAAGTTGGGTGTTATTGTGAGAAGTAGTCTCACTAGTTTAAGGTCAGTTCCTAGAAAACCCCCTTACATTTGGCGACCATGCAAAGTTCAGCTCAAAAACCAGTCTTTCTATTGAGCAAGTCAGTAGTTGATCCTACCGTCTATCGGTAGGCACTATATGTCCCTGGGAAACAACAGCCATCTGCTTCCTACACAATCATTATAGTCTTGAAAAAAATATAGAGCCCGAGTAGCCGTAAAACACCTTGGAGATCATTGTGTGTGACAATTGGCCAGGGTGGTAACAAGTCGATAATGCTGCTGACTAGGAATCTGTAAAAGCAGCGTGTTGAAAAGGTTTACGGTGCCAAAGAGCAATCGACTAGGCCAGCACAATAGACTTGCCAAGCAGATCTTGGAGCCCGATCCCTATCTAGCAGATCTGGATCTAAATCTTAGATCCAGCATTGACCTCTACCGACCCATCCCTACAACACTACATGGAGTTCACACAAAGAATGATGGATACACCGGAAGGTACCATTTTTCACAAATCTTCCGTACCAATGGGACGAGGCATCCCAACTCTCCTTACCCGACCCCAGGCTATACTACCGACCATGTATACCAGGACTCATCAGTACACCCGTCCAAGTGTGGCGTTCCAGACGATGTCCAACCCCACTTCTCCACGAAGGATTCCAGACAACCCACTCGACTTACCGGAACGACCCTCTAGTGCTTATCAGAGACTAGTAAGGTACACTACCGACCCTCACATCATTTCTCATCAACGTGTGATAGAGATAAATCAACTACGTCGTAGTAGGGACAATTTAGACTCCCGCCTTGCAGGTCACTTATCAAGCCAGAACCCGGCGTCTTAGCAATTCCACTCGGAATCCCAACTAGGTTGACAGGACCAGTTGACTACATTTCACCAGGAACCTAGTTCTCCGTTCAAATGAACAGTTGACTAGGAACACCTAGAAACGACAACCAGTATCCGACTGGCCTAGACAACTTCGAGACTTACCTAGTCAGTAGGATCAGACATATCTATCATTCTAACCAACGAGTGGACGGGGTTGTAACTCGACCCACTTTACCGAATATTCGTACTCATACTCATAAGCCGAATATTCTAAACTTAGAACAGTCGGGGGTAGCCCAAACTACCACCCCGGAGTGTCGACACCTCGGACTAGCCTACCACCTAGTTACCGAAACCATCCCGCAATATGCATTCCCATTATTCAGCCCATCAACCAACCATCGTTCAGACATGCCTATACCAGACCTCTACCACAAAACACTTTCAGTCGACCGATTGCTCTTCAGCCATCGGTCGTATCGACTGTCAACCAGTACGAATCGACAATACCCCTGTGTGCATCTTGTGGTTCCTACGCTCACTTTCGAGAACAGCGCGTGTTATGCAACCCTTGGTCGATGGC
Source organism: Pohlia nutans (assembly GCA_022496805.1). NCBI lineage: Eukaryota > Viridiplantae > Streptophyta > Bryopsida > Bryales > Mniaceae > Pohlia > Pohlia nutans. Next base: position 149,740 of record CM040106.1, on the reverse strand, counting down.
TTATTTGTTACCTACAACCCAGATTCAGCTCCAGCCTTCCTATCCAGCAGGAGCACTCCCAACTCGAATGACTGCTTGGAAACTAGCTAGTACCTATGCCCGCATTCAAGGAAGGTAAGTGTGCCATTACTCATATCCATCGATTTCCCAATGCCCTTACTTTGAATGGTGAAACTGTTGCTGCTATTACTACAACGTTGTTTGGAAACTTTCTAGTCGACGCGACAAACTATAACTGGTTCTTGATTCAACAAACATCTTACCCACACCAAGACTTACATGGCATTCTTGATGCTTTCAAACACCGTTACCAGGATATCGACAATGACGACCAGGCCTATCTACATTTTTGCAGTATGAAACAGGATGCCAAGGAGTTGGTTGATGATTAATATGAGCGGATGATGAAACTCGCCAACCAATTTCAAGACCTCCTGGCTGATAATTTCCTACTAAGCAATTTCCGAGCAAGTTTGTTGAAGTATTTGCAAGTAGCCACAGTCGGACTACCCAGATCGACACTAGTTCAAGCCAAGAAGTCGGCCAAGCTAGCAGAAAGCGGATTCACCAAGGAACCCAACTTGACTTCTACTACCGAGGGAGCCGAGACCACCAAGCGAGTATTCTGCAACCCATGCAAGAAGCCAGGCCATCTCGAATGCAATTTTTGGCTTAACCCGGAGAGCTAGATTGACAAAAGGCGTGCAGCTGCTACTGCGACAGTTCCGATAGCAGCAGCCACACCAGTATTGACTAAATCCGAATCGAGGAGTCGACCGCTCCATGATGGCATACCACGACAGATATTCCCATGTACTCTTTGCAAAACCCTAGACCACTCAAAAAATATGTGTCCCATACTCAAGGATCCGAAGGTAGTTAAATTCCTTATTCAAGCCCAACACGTCGTCAGTAGTCATTGAAGACCTACCGAACACTAGTGTTCGTGTCCTAACGGTTGCAGCGATTACTAGAAGCCAGTTGACCCTAGGGTAGTCGACTCCTGAGGAAACCACGGAGACGACCGACTAGACTACCCAAGAACTACTACGTGATCAAATGATGCAGGAAGTTTGTCAATTCCAAGCCGAGTTGGAAAAAACGACTTCTACTAAATACCCAAAGTCGACTGAGGACTCATCCTCACTCAACTGGGACGCAGATGCATTACCGCAACAAATGATCACCCCTCCAAACGACCCAGACTAACCGACTTTGGCCTCGGTCGAACAAAACAACATCACTTTCAGCCCCGTCCAGTAGCAGATCCTCGATCAGCTGCAAGATTGCAAATTACACGTACCCATCCGCGACTTACTTTAGTTATCGCCGACCCTCAACACACTTGCACGGAACCGACTAACTCATCCAAACCCAGAGTCGACTCCAGAGTCATACTACTCGACCACGGAGGAGGTGGGGATCGCCGCTGGAGCAATCATCGACAAGCACATGCCGGTAATCTTGGTCTCAGTTGGGAAGAACATGGTAGACGACATTTTGATTGATGGCGGATCCGGCATCAATGTGATCACGGAAGACGAACGCCGATGCCTAGGACTTTCCAAGCCCTCGCCCGCACCGTTTAACCTGAAGATGGCTTTTGGCACCATAGCACTACCCAAAAGATTGATAAGGGACATCAAAATTCATATTCATGGCATCCCCTACATAGTCACTTTTATAGTCATTGACTGCTCGACGGTCAAATCGGACCCTAATACAAGACAAGCTAAGATTCATGGACATTGCCCATTGGAATCACAATGAGGAGGATCGACTCGACCATATCAACGTCGGTACCTCTACCGACCCCAAGATGATGAAGCAGAACGCTAATATGAGCCCTAGTCTCAGAGCCAGTGCCGAATCGCTTTTCAAGGAGTTCATAGATATCTTTGCCTTCTCTTACGAAGATTTGCGAGGCATACTGGAACACATAGCGACACATCGGATTGAGCTTGATCCGACCATTTCGCCCAAAAACCAGGCACGCTACCGTATGAACCCGAATTATGCGCAAGCCGTGAAGGACGACTTAAAACGGCTTTTCTAGGCAGAGTTCATAGCGCCACTCGACCAGGCTACATGGCTATCACCATTAGTCGTGGTTCGGACGAGGATAGTATGCGCGCGGGGAGCAGGGAGCGGTGAGCGATGAGCGAAGAAATGTGGGGTTTAGAGCAGAAATTTCAGGTCAACCATCGTCAATGGTACTATAATTAGTAAATATTTGAATATTTAGATATTTTTAGTAAACTTTTTATTCTATAACCATGGAATATTTAGTACCTATAACCGTGGAATTGGGTCATTGGAAAATGTTCAAAGCACATGAAAGGCAAACTCAATATACCTATAACCGTGAATCAAAGACCTGAAACTATTTCAAACAAGATGAAATCATTATTTGGCCATTGTTATACACCATTCAAGCATGAAGAGATAGATTTCCTACATCAATTTTTGTGAAATGAGTGCTAGGTTGTTGATATACCATTTACGGTTTAGGGTGCAAAATAGAACAAATTCCATAGATTAGGGTTTAGTATAGAACCCGAGTTTAAGAACTGCAGTAGTGGCCCTGTTAGTCTCACTACTGTTTCATTGACCTAAAGAGTATGCAATTGCGAACAATGGAACTAGGAATAGTGAACTGCCCTAAGATGTTGGGTGAGTCAACAATCCACTCTCAAGAACTAGCTTAAATTCATTGAAGCTAAGAGTAGGTGCATGTATGAAGGCATCGACTTCAGCATCAAATCCACATATGAGTGTATGACGGTGAAGATAAAATACAAATGCTTGCAATAAGTCCATTGACTACGGCCTCCCTTAGCTTTAGTCAACATCTCTTTGAAATAAGGGCAGGAGCAGTTTGGGAATTGCAAAATTGTGCGATGGTATTGCTGAATCGTCGGATGTGTGCCGAAATCCAATGTGACAAGCATCCAAGGGCGGGACAGGAACCATGTTCACCTTCACTTACCAGCTGCATGAAACCTCTTCACTGGTGGTATTGGAAGTGCCAGAAGGCAAGCCAGAGATCAAGACGTCGCAAACCATCTTTAGTTGTAGCTCCGGATAACAGTCACTAGGCTCGAATAGCGAGATACCGGGAATCAGCATCCGATTGCGTTGAGGCGTTCTTGTATTGCTTGCACAAGAGGCGATGTTGGTCCTGGAGGTCAGCTCGAATGTCAGCCTTGGTTTGCTTGTCCATGGACTGCACCCAATGGAATAAACAAGTTTGTTCCTTATTTAGCATCGGAATTGATGCATCTCCACTTCCATATACAATGCGTATAGCATTCCAGTTTGCTTGTGCACTGTCAGCCATGAAGCCTTTGAAATTTGGATTCTCAACTCCGTGGCGACCGACGACGGCGTTGAGATTCTTCCAGACAACCATTTAGGCAGCGATGTTCTGAGATTGCATATTGCAAAGTGCGATGGTCATGACACGACAATAAGTGGGGTTGTAGATGTGGCAGCTTATGGTGGTCCACTATTTGACCCTTTTAATATGGTCAAACATAAGCTATGCATTTTGGAGGTCTCCACTAGGCTGCATACGCTGGACGAGGTCAACTCCGCTACCCGCCCAACTTCAGACATTTTGAACACAAAGACTTTATCTGACTCCAATCCTTGATTGGGCAACTTGTTCTCTTGGACAAAGGACCATTTACTCGAGCCGCGAAGCTTGGTGATGTTGTCTATAGCTCGAAACCTGCGAAAGTATTTGAAACCGGTCACTTTATTGCGAATACAAGGCAAAGTGAGCTCCTTACATCTATTGAAGTGTGAAAATAGCTAATTGAGCTCTAGTGTCTTTGATTGCACACCTTCAGCAACAACGAGCATGTCCCCGACTATCTCCTTTGTAGCCTCCAAAACAATGGCAGAGTTGGTTGCAGTAGAAGTTCGCTGCACTTGCTCCTCGACTAAGCTCTCGCCTCTTGCAATATCGTCACGATAAGCACCGATTTTGACGGGGTGGTTGTGATTGCCAAAATGAACATAAGCTCTGGTCATGTTGTCTTTAGCTAGAACATAATAGATTTTGGCATTGTAGGTTGCAAGACACGAAGGAGAAACCTTACAGCATTTGCAAACCAAAGTGGATCCTTTAGGAGGATTATATCCTACGTCAAAAACGAAAGAGGAGACTCCATCCTACTCAATTTCATTAACAGCGGCCGTTTGATGCACGCAGGTTAGAAAATCACATTCGACATTCTCACATTGTAGATGACCATAGTAATACGAGGTACGGAAGATCAAACCTAAATTGTTCACAATGTTTGATGTGTGGATACGAGTCCAAGCCTGCCCGTCATAGTGTTTGTCGATTCCATAGAGTTGCTTTGCTTTACAGTTGGAAAATCATTATGGGATTTAGGAGTCCATAATTGCCACTGCAAATTCAAACCTTGTCAACTGTTGTTTAGTAGTGTCAAATCATTGAGTTCTGAATTATTGAGCGAGAAGGATATCTAGAGTATGCGTCAATTCTGAATTTTACTTTTAACTTTGAATATGGATGTCAAAGAACGCCAAGCTGATGATTGACAGCCTAGAATGAAGTTCTGTAATATATACTTATAGAAGTGTTTACCTAAGAGTAGTGTATATTGCTTATGTCTGGAGTATTAGAATAGCATTGGACCTTGCAAGCGCATGGAGATGAGGGAGAGAAGGTAGAGGAGGATGAGAAGGAAGAGAAAGGAACTATATTTTAGTAGCTCAAAAACTCTAAGGAGAACTAGAATGTTGAGAAAGGAAAAAAATAGATGCCGTGGGTGTGGGCCGAGATGAGCAAACAAGAAGTTCACCCACAACTTTGGTATTGATTTCAATTGCAGAGAGCCACGGATTAGGGGAGCATCTAAGTCTTGGTGAAAGCGAAGAAGACAACATGGAATCCTGCAACTTGGAGAACTTAGTAAGTACCAACATATAGTATCAATTGTGAATCTTTCAAAGATTTGAGTAAGGAACTTAGTGAACATATTAGAATTAACTCTACATGACGTCTGCGACAACTTGTTGTACCCAACGCTATAGTAGTGAAGACAACGCAATAGTAACTGTATGGACTCCAATATAGGGTAGGTTGCACCAATGTAATGTAGCACGAATGCAAATTTCCTATGGCGGAACCGTGTCTTATGTAGAATCTTTAAGACTCTTTTGTCGAGCACTTTAAGTACTTGTTCTTGTCGTGCAAGTGGCGGACTTGGGAGTCGAGGGTTCACTATTTGGGATGGCTTCAAAGCAGCAGATGGAGGTAGAGAGCATCGCTCAGGGGAGCAAAGATGACTAGATGGAGACAAAGTGCACTGAGGATGAAGGTAAGCCTTGGGGTCTTGTTTCACCTTCCTCAATAGCTAGAGTTTTGAGTATCTGGGGCATTCAGATTCTGGGGTTTCAAGCTCTGGGGTTTCAAGTTCTGAGTGTTGGCTCTAACCTCATGGGTCAAGCTCGTGAGCTTCTGAGGGTTTCAAGTTCTGAGTACTGACCATGTTTTCCTCGCGCTTTTGAACTACCAGTACCGGCACTGCGCTTAGGGTTTCCTCCGGTGTTCAAGTTTTGCTCGCGCTTTTGAACTACCGGTATTGGCACTGCGATTTTGGTTTCCTTAAGTGTTCAAGTTTTGCTCGCGCATTTGGACTGCCGGTACCGACACTGCGATTTTGGTATCCTTAAGTGTTCAAGTTTTGCTCGCGCATTTGGACTGCCGGTACCGACACTGCGATTTTGGTATCCTTAAGTGTTCAAGTTTTGCTCGCGCATTTGGACTGCCGGTACCGACACTGCGATTTTGGTTTCCTCAAGTGTTCAAGTTTTGCTTGCGCTTTTGGTGTGCCGGTACCGGCTATGCGATTTTGGTTTCCTCAAGTGTTCAAGTTTTGCTCGCGCAATTGGTCTGCCGGTACCGGCACTGCGATTTTGGCTTCTTCCTTTCCACAATCTCTTTAAAATTAGCGTGGCCAGCATAAATTGAACTAAAACGTATAAATACACCTAAATATGTAACCTCCAGCAGAATCAAACTTGAGAATTCTCAATCTTGTCATGGCCACTTCGAGACTCCAAACGGACTGCCGGTACCGGCAGTCCGTTTTCCACAATTTCAAGGGCGCATAACATACCATTGGACAGGTATTCTCAAGACCTTTCCAACGATATATTACACGCTTCAAGATTTAAAAATCGGAGTGCCTTCATCGCTAAGAAACTCCAGCAGCATTAAACTTGAAAATTCTCAATCCCGACATAGCAGCTTTGGGACCCCATTTGGTTGTGACCGACCTTTTAGATTTTTGTAGAGAATAGTTTCTATCTTTTTTGATCAATTTTAAGAACCTTGTGATAAAGATCAAGTGTCTACGTTGTGCTACACAAGGACCCTTGCTCACCTCATTCGGTGCCGGCTACCCTCCAAATAGGGTGTTTAAGTCTGTAGAACAAAATTTCAAGATTTTAGAATAAGTTTTAAGAACCGAGTGGTAGAGAACATGGTGTCTAGTTTGTGCTTGACATGGCCCCGCCCCCACCCTAGCGGGTGCCAGCTACCATCCAAATATAGTGGTTGAGTTTGTAGAAAAGAATTTCAAATTTTTAGAATCAATTTTTAGAACCGTGTGTTAATGATCAGGGTATCTAGTTTGTATTTGACAAGGGCCCCTCCCACCCCAGCCGGTGCTAGCTACCCTCCAAACAGTGTGTTTGAGTTTGTAGAGAAAAAATTTCAAATTTTTTGAATCAATTTTAAGAACCATGTGTTCAAGATCAATGGGTCCAATTTGTGCATGACATCGCCCCCCCACACGCTAGTGAATGAGAACTCGGTGTCTTGTTTGTGATGGCTACCCTCCAAACAATTTGTTTGAGTTTATGAAAAAAAATCTCAAATTTTTATAATCAATTTTTTGAAACCAATGTGAGAGATCAGGGTGTCTAGTTTGTGCATCATATGGGCCCTTCCTACTCAAGCCAGTGCCGGCTACCATCCAAGTAGTGTGTTTGAGTTTGTAGAAAAAAATTCGAATTTTTAGAATTAAGTTTATGAACAGAGTGTTTGAGAACAGTGTCTAGTTTGTGCTTGACAAGGGCAGCCCTACCCCAGCCAGTGCTGGCTACTCTCTTTTTATAGTGTTTGAGTTTCCATCATATATTTTTATAATCATACTTTAGATATCATAACAACTCACATCAAGTGATTTTGTAAATACTTCAAGAATGGATGCGGATGGTGATTCTCAGGAAAATGAAGATGACATTGAAGGTGCTCATTCATTCCTCATGATTGTGCTCTTTACATGTCATGATTTGACCATTGAAACACTAAATTTTGTGACTATATTTTGTTGAAGTTGACTTTGTTGACCTAAACGAAAGTACTCAAGGACGGCTAAGCGAGCGAGATGTTCATTCCTAGCTCAATTCCATTTTGTTGAGCGAGACTCCAAACACAAGATCTCATGTGGAATGTCTTTGATTCCAACCCTGTCACAAATCTAGGTTGCTCATTCACCTTTGTAGAATAGTATGCCTTCTTGTTGTGAGATCTTTTCTCAAGAATGACATTATGAAACTGACTTCACATTTTATAAAGACTGGATACTTGAAAGGCAACGGTGTTTTCTAGGTGGCCATTGAAGATAACAAAGGTATTTAAGACTAAACTTGTTACTCCAAAGATTACATCTATAAAGAGTCCACTCTCCACGAAATCAATTGGTACAATTTCTATGACTCAAAGTTTGATATCGTCATGTTGCATTTCATCCTCTCAAACCGATACATGTTCTAATTTAATTGTTTCTGCAGGGGAAACAAGAAGTCCCATGTCACTTCAAACCTTGTGCAATGACCCTATCGAGTTCATAACATTGGTTCCCAACATCTCTCATATTTCCAGTCTTTGGTGTCCCCAGAATTGCTTTGACTGTCTGAGATAATGCAGAAAGGTCCCAAGACTAATACTTGGTTCTCACTAGCCGTTGACTCTCTCAGTGTTCTTTTCAATTAGGTATACCACTCTTTCTACAATACAACTTTCTTTTTATCCTATTTTGGTTTCATTATCTTAGCAAATCTCCATGAGTTTTGTTGTATTTTAAATGCAACAAGAGATTAAAGAAGTCGTTGTTGTTGCTCAAAGGAAGTTCTATAAGAAGTATCCCAACCCAGAAGATTGGACCACCAAAAGACTTGATGAGTTTGTAAACAAAGTTGTGAAGAAAACCAAGGTTCACTATAAGAGCGAGTTGAAGAAGATGCTTCTTGCTGTTGATCCAGTCAACACTTCATCCTTCCTTGATGAAGTGAAATCTCACTATGAATGTCACGATGAAGAACCAGAGATGAAAATGAGAAGCTGTGGATGCTTGGCACATGCGCCATAGATCTTTCAATGAAGGTTCTCTCGCTTCAACGTTGAAATCAACCTCTTGTTTTTTGAGTTCAACTCAGATTTCCAAAGCTTGGATTTAGTGATGACTTGTTCTTAGTCTGGCTTCATGAAGCTACTTGGTGGTCTCATGTACGTACCTTAATTTCTTTGCAATATGATTTGATACAATGATTGTAGAATCGTGCATTGAATAACTTATCACACATTGTTATCATTTCATTTCGTCCTTCTCATAGTCTAGTTATCTCTTCTGCAGTTGATTGTTGAAGGTGGGGTCATTTTTAAGGGCATTATTCGTGATCAAAAAGCCACCATCAATAACCACCCAAACGGTGGTGATCCGATTCCCACTATCTTTGACTACATCAAGCAGGTGCAAATTTCCCTCTGTAACACTGCCTTTACAGTGAATTTGTTGTTGATAAGGGCATCAACAGGAACTATCAAATTGAGAAGCAGTACCTTTTCAAGCCTACTTTGCACCGTGTTTTATATCGATATTTCAAGCACATTGTATTCCCCACAAAAGCCATTTCTAGATCCATTCCTGTCTTTGTGAATTACCTTAAGCAGGAAAGGAAGGACTTTGTGCTCACTGAGGAGATCATGAAAGCTTGGGATGAATGGGAATTATTTTTGTTGAATGGGATGAAAATTTCAAATGCTTTGAATGTTTTCATTCTTTTTAAGCTTTTGAATGTTTTTACTACGCGAGAACAAGTCCTTTAAGGCACGGCAATAGGTCCTTTTATTAAACGCATTAACTTAAAATTTTCTTTTATTACACTCTAAAACCACGGTAATAGGAGGTGCTTCATAAAAAAAATTGCGGAATTTTTTTCCAAAATCTTTGCTCACTGCTCACCGCTCACTGCTCACTGCTCACATAATAGAATTTCCCGTCATGGTTCCAAAAAAAAATGCGAAATTTGGATATGTGTGGATTTCCGTCGATTTAATGCTGCAACCAAGAAAGACCCGTACCCCCTCCTGTTCACGGACGAGGTACTTGACGTAGTCATAGGCTATGAAGCCTTTTCCTTCATCGACTCCTTCTCAGGCTACCACCAGGTACTTATCCACCCGACCGACCGCCCCAAAACAGCTTTCATCACCGAGTGGGGCACGTATGTATGGATCGTTATACCGTTCGGATTGAAAAACGTCCCGCCTACCTACCAGCGCATCGTCAACTAGATCTTCAAAGAGTACCTGGGCGACTTCATGAAGCTATTCCTAGACAATTATAGTGTCTACAGCAATATCGACTCCCACCTACCAAAGCTCAGACTAGTCTTCGACCGATGTCCACAGTACGGGGTAAGCCTCAACTTAGAATTGTGTATCTTCTATGTCCCTTCTGAAGTAATTTTAGGCTACATTGTAGGGCGGGAAGGCAAGTTTCCAGATCCAAAGAAGATCTAGGCCTTTATCGACATGCTAACCCCGAGAGACATCAAAGCCATTCAGACGTTCAACGGACTAGCCCAGTTCAACCGATGCTTCATCGAAAATCATGCACCCATGATGGAGCCCATCACCAAGCTAACCTGGAAAGGCGAACCGTTCGACAGGACGCCGGCTTGCGAGGCAGCATATCAGATCATCAAGGATCGATACCAAACTGTACCAATTCTCATTGGAGTCAATTGGACCTTCGACTTCCACATACACACAGACGCATCCAACATATTTGTCGAGGCAATGCTAGCACAGAACCCAACCGGCAACATCAACCAACCAACAGCCTACACTTCGCGAATACTCAACATAGCAGAGAAGAACTATACAACAACAAGGAAGCCCTTGCAATAGTTTACGCCATCAACAAATTCCGCTAATACCTCCTCGGTAACAAATTCGTCTTCTCCATCGACCACATAGCTGTCCAGTACCTGAATAACAAACCACAGGAATCGGGTCGACTAGCTTGCTGGCTACTACTTCTTCTTAAATTAGACTTTACTGTGGTTTATAAACCAGGAAAAACGCATGGAGTAGCTAATGCATTATCAAGAAATGAGGATGCAGAGCCAGCCATAGGCACACCCAACCACGCAATCGATGCGCAGCTGTTTTCTACCGAGCTCGACTAGCTGCACCTAATAGTCGACTACTTCACTACCGGGACCTTTCTTGCCCACATGACAAAGGAGGCTCGCAAGCGAATAGTTCACAAAGCCATTCTGTAGCTAGTACTCGATGGCCATTTGTACCGACTCGGCAAGGACCACCAACTCCGACAAGTCCTAACCGGCAGCCAGCCTACAACAATCCTCCAAGAATTACACAAAGGCAACGCTGGAGGTCATTTTTAGAAAATTATCATCATTGTAAGAAAAATACAAGACGCAGGCTACTGGTGGCCGACTTTGCACCAAGACACTGTGCGGTATTGCCAGTCGTGTCATGAATGCCAGATGAGAGGCGGCCTATCCAAGACAGTCTCCTCCAAGCTCGTCACCCAACTACTCGCCGAACCCTTCATAAAATGGGGACTCGACTTCAACGGCCTAGTCAAGAAGACTCGACATACAACCTGTCGGTACATTTTGGTGGCTAACGACTATGCCACCAAATGGGTCAAGGCTAGAGCTCTCCGAGGAAACACCGCCAGGGAAACCGAACAATTCTTTAACAAAGCAATCTTTACCCTATTTGGATGCCTCCTTCACCTAGGGCGCCACCAAGGTGCCCATTTCATCAATAGCACGGTCTACACTCTCACCGAGCATTTTTTACTCCTGCACACGACTTCCACGAAATACAAACCCGCAAGGCAACGGCCAAGCAGAGTCGACCAACAAGGTCATAGTCAGGATGCTCCTGAAACTAGTCAACCAAAATTGGAGCGACTGGGATTTACAGCTCCACACGGTCCTCTTCGCATACCGGACGGCATACAAGGTTGTCACGGGTCACACACCATTCCAATTGGTGTATGGTCTTACACCATTGATGCCTACTAAATACATTATCCCGACCCAACGGTCAACATTGACTACCGACTTCGCTCCCCAACGAGTACTAGCAACCCGCGTCGCCAACCACGAGAAATTAGACGAGACCCGACTGGCAGCGGCCACTCACCATGGCGTAGAGCAGTGGAACCGAGCACAATGGGCCCAGACCCAAGGCTTGTCGACTCTATACAACGTAGGCGACTACGTCCTGTGGCACCCGGAAGGTACAAATGTCCATGCTGGTAAACTTCGTAGCAAATGGTTCGGCCGGTAACGAGTCCAGTATGCCCTCCTCAACAACACTTTCCTCCTAGTCAGCGTTCAAGACTTTGACCTCGACCCGGTAGTTGTCAACGTCAACAAACTCAAACCCTTACGAGTCCTAGACGATAAACCTCTTACTGATTTGTCTAGCCCACTCACTAGGAAACTAGAGATTAGGTCAACACTTGAACAGAACAATGATGAGCCAACCCAACAAAAGCCGACCCAGGTAGCCCTAGTCACAGTCGGTTGACTCGACTGGTCGACCCGACTGGTCAACCCAACCGGTCAAACCCTAGAACAGCCGCCATATTTATGGCTGCCATCCTCACCTATCCCATGAGTTTTGAATGCGAGGAAAATAGGGCAAGTATTTAGCACTATGGCCGCGCCACTTGTTCCTCCTCTTACTTCTTCACCGTTTTCCTTAGTTTCACCTCCGCCCGACCGCTACGCCGCGGCCATTGATTTATGCATTCTTAGCAAGCACATTAGGAAGCCGGTAGTAGACGGACAGCGTAGAGTAGTCAAGAGAGCTAGTATCCCGACTGTGCGAGCACAAGACGAGGGTAGGAACAGTAGTAAACGGCCGCACACATTGCCACTACAACCGACATCGAGCGAGCCGACTTCGAGGCCAGCCCAGCCATTTTCTTCTTCCTTCTGTGCAAATTCTCAGCCGATCAGTTGATGGCAAAAGGCAAGTCGACTGAACGCGGCCCGCAACCTCTTTGGTCGTCTGCACCACCGGCTTTCGAGATTCCAATTCGCACTAAGAAAGGGCTCTACAAAACCATGGCCTTTCAGACGATGCACGTGGTTTGCAAGAAGCGGTAGTACGCCAACGACAAACTGGCCGAGGCGCAATTCATCAAGTCAATCGGCGTCTCCCTGTTTGTTGGACTCGATTGGAACAACCCCGACGCGCGCCACGCATGGAGCTGATCGAGGAATTTGTCAACTCCGTGACAGTCGACTCTGAAAACAAGAAGATCGTGGCCCGCGTCCGAACTCAACTGCTCCCCATCGACCCGACTCCCGTCTTGAAGTTCCCATTGGGCATCAGTAGTGAGCCGATAGTGCCCGAGAAGTACCCACCGGGTCGATTCGAGAATTATTCCGCCGCCGGCAAGACTGCTGAAGGTTACAGCATCTGCCACTGCAAACCTGAACACTTCAAGCAACTGACAACGTTCATTCAGGGCCTCGGGTTCAAACGCAAGACGACCTACATTAGCAAGGAAATGCTTGACGTCCTTTGCTGGGTCGAGTCCCAAGACATGCAATGGGACTGGGCGACATGGATGTTCAACTTGCTTGCCATCAACATCAAGTCGATGCAGACCCAGAAGACCACAATCTGTCCTTTGGCCGAGGTATTGGAGAGGTATCGGCCATACTCCTTGAATCTCATTTTCTTAGCACTGAACAAGAGTATATGCACTACACGGTCGCCCAACAGAACACCAACGACCGACGTCGTAAGTCAGAGAATTCGGAAAACAGCTCTCGCGGACCCGACAACATACGTCTTCTAGGCGGACTCGGTGCCGACCGAGCATCGAAGGCACACGTCACGCCTCCCTGGCCGGTCGACTAAAGCCACACATCGACTGTCCATCCCTCGAGACAGCAATCCACTCCGGACACGACGGCACTGACAGTCGCTACCGGGAATCAGCCAACCATGGAGCGAAGGGACACACATCAACAACGCAAGCGGGACTGAGATCAGACAGAGAAGCGTGCAAAAGCGTGGTCGACTCGCCCCGTTAAGCCAGATTCTACCGCGCAACATCAACCTGACCTCATTCGACAGGAAGGCCCAGTCGACTCCACCGCCGACGCCAGGCGAAACCACTCTTCCTAACACACCTCCACCATCATTATCCGCGTTCGAGCCATTCAACTTTGAAACGGCCTACAACCCGGCCCTAGTTAGCAAATTTTGCCAACCACTGCTCGTCTCACCAACGCCCCAACCCCTGACGTCATTGGGGGTCAATTAACCAGTAGCCAACTCACCAACAACACGAGCCGCGACGTTATCCATGAACTTGCGCCCGCGCATGTACGACGTACAAGGATCAATGAGTCGACTCGAAGATGTCGGCTCCAGAGTCAACACCTTTTCTTAGAGGCTATTCAGTCGAACGACACCCTCCTAGCCAAGCTCGACCACACCCGGATGGAGCGCAGTTGACTGGCCTACGACTCCATAGCATTCAAGCAGCAGGTCGACACCCTCACTACCGAGCTGGCAAACATGCGCACCACACTCGCCACCGTCACTAAGGAGAAGAACCAGAGCCACAACACAGTTGCCAAACTGATAGTCGACCTTAGAGACAGTCGACCGCAGGTTCAGATTGACAAGAGTGAGCTCGTGGTCGTACGAAACAAACTCGAGTCGGTACGTGCGAAGGCAACAGCAACCCAACTCAGTCTTCAGATGGCTTGGAAAGAGATTGTCGACTCCAATAACCGACTCGACCAACTGTTGAAAGACAACAAGGAGACGTCTCGACACTACGCAGCGCGGGAGCTGATCCTCCACAAACTTCGAGTCCGCAAGTATTGTCTTCGGCAGAAAGCAAGAAATCGGATCAAGATCCTCCTCCACACCCTCAACAACGACCGCTACCTGCTCAACATGTACCGCCGACAACTCGACCAACTCCAGCTCAACAACCCCGACTAGGAGATTCCACCGGTCGACGAAGAAGAAGACGAAGATAAGAGCCACCTTGAACCCGACCATTTGCTTTGGGAGAACCAGTTGACTCACGACGACGTAACGGAGACTATCGATGTCAAGCAGAGCGCAGTCGAGGACGCGGACGACAGCGAATCAACCAATGAAGACGAGGTCAAAGACTAGTAGCAGGAAGAACAGCAGGCACCACCGGCCGATCCATAGGACGCGGAGCAGCAACAACGCCTAGCACAGCAAGAGCCTCCACTACAGCAGCAGCAGTCTGTGAGTTATGCAGGAGTCGACTTGCAGGCATACAAGTGTTATTCCTAGTCGACAGGGTATTCTTCTTCATTAGAACTCTCTTAATATTCCTCTCAATCTCCACTTACTAGTCTAAAGTCAGGTGGTATTGTGAGAAGTAGTTTCACTAGTTTAAGGTCGGTTCCTAGAAAACACCCTTCACAGCCCTTTCATTGGGCGTGGCAACAAAGCACGTGGAGTGCCACTTAACAATTTCGGCTTTCCTTCTTCATCCTCCTTCCATACCTTAATGCCTTACTCTAGACGCCATTGCGGATCAGTGCATCGCAATTTATACCGCATCAGAGGCCATCCTGTACCATCCTTGTAAAATCAAAATTGACACCCTTTCGAATGGTCAATAAGGTCGTTGTCGCTAATAAATTCAATGATAAAAGACTTGAAGTCAGGTACCTCTTCAATTATTTCGGAAATGAACAGTTCGTCATCCAAATCCATGTACGATTTCATCAACAAGGGAATTGTTGGATAATCCTTTTCTCGCAACTTCAAGCTCCAACGGCCAAACAACGCGTCAACGTCGTCATGGGTGTGGCCAACAACCATAAACGACACCTGAATTTCTTCAAAAATGCCCTTCGCAACTAGAAGCGACCAATAACATTTTATGTGCCGGCTTTTATTGTCCTTCCAATAGTTATCTAACTGGACATGTAACATTGGAGGCAATTTCATAAATGTGGTCCCTTCTTCGGCGAGTTTTCAAGGTATGGAGCTGTTGCATTGCTCCGACCCTACAAGATTAGCCTCATATAATTCTGTTTTCCCTGCTCCCAAAAACAAATTGCTTGGGTTTATGCACTTCAAAGGGTTTTCAAGGTCCCTTAGCAACCTTGCAATGGAACCAATGGTCTAATTGCTGTCAGCAGGATATAAGTCTAACGAATAGTGCGCGTACTTTCTATCCCCATGTCTAGGGGCCAACATCCCTGTAACTGAAACTAGAAGCTTCATAAGTCCATCCACAGCCTTGTTCATTCGTGCAAAGCAAGTATAAGTTGTTTTGGAATGATCGACTTTGTCATGCATAATACACAATACTTGCGATGGTCGATAGCATGCTAACGCTCTACTCAAGATATTAGTGTGCGCGCAAAGCCTCTTGCTGATGTAGGTGTACTTCAAGCAATTGGGTTGTATGGTTATATCCTGGTGATCCATATGCATGAACATTCCGCATTTTTTTTAGGTGATCACAACAAGAGCACCGAGCAAAACTATCTCTTCTGCGCTTGATTTGGTAATCTGAAAAGTGTTCTTTCCTCAGCTTACTACATAATGATTGTGATATAACTCTCTTTCCACATTCTTTTTGCACCTGCACAATACATGGTAATGTTCAATACACCCACTGTATACATCAACCAACCAAACACATATTCAACTTCCAAAGTCAGTGCAGACTTTGTAAACTGTTCCTACCTTGTTCACTTCCTCTACAATGTGCTTCTACTTTGTATCATTTGAAAGTACTTTCTCAACCACCTTTTTTCCTTTCATTATGCCGCTTGCTTTTGTGTGTGTTCAATGCGGCATTGCATCTGCCGTTGACGACAATATCATGGACATTGTATGTATGGCCTGTGCAATGCTACTTTGAATCTTCTTCTTCCCGAGGGTTCTATAATGTTGAGGTCATCGACCAGTGGCGGCATAGTCCCGATACCGATAAAAATCAGTCTTTGATACGTTGTAAATCAAACGCCATGCATGCATACATACCATCTTCCCTTCCACAACACACACTCTTTTAGATGTATTTGGTATGTAGTGAAAGTTTCTATGCACCGCAAGTTTCATACTATCTTTTAACTTCGAATCAAAGTGATGCATTCCATAACGCAAGGTCTCCACCATTGCGTGGTTGAATTGACTCAAGCATTGCCGCTTGCAACATGCAGTTTGTAATGTCTCACGAATTGATTGTTTTTGTAAGAGGTTGTCTTTTCGCGACATTTCACGGGATTGAGCATGTCGCAATGATGAATATTGACGACTTCCCCTACAATCACCCAATTAAGCTGCTTTCATTTTAATATCTTCGTTGAATTTGCGGTCATGGTTGTAAAGACTGACTCCTTTGAATAGTGTGAACTTTGTAGACCACCTGCGAAGGGTGCGAGTTTCCAATGAAGCACCCGCTTGTAATACTTCGCAAACCACAACCTCTACAAACTCTTCTCCTAAAGGTGATCTACCATCAATAGACTGCCACAGTTTTGCAAACTCCACATACGTTGTAGCCACACACACTCTAGTTGAGTGGACTAGCTGTATTTCCTTCTTACACCAATCATCTCTGCAAATACCTTTGCACCTAGGAATTGGCATATCTTCATCCGAAATGTGATACACCTCATCTGCATCTTCTACGTCAAAGTCAACTCCTTGTAAACCACAACGTGTATTGATCATAGCTGCATTCATATATGAACTGTATGCATAGTAGAGGATACTTCAGTGCTGAACCTATACAAAGATAGTGCCCATCTAAAAGAACGCAAGCCCTCTAGCAATTTTGCTCCTACATTGAAAAAGAGATAAATACAAATTGAAGATCCACACTTGGTTCAACACTCTTACCACATCACTGTAATCAGAATCACTATCCATCATTGCTCAACTTCGACAGCGTGCCTGCACAACGCGGCCAAAAAAACCGTTGATCTTAAACTAGTGCCAACACATTTAGTGTTGTACATAATCCCCACATTAGCGTATATTAGATTTTAGGAATGCCAATATACACTGACCAGTAGTCAATTGTCCACTGCACACTTATCCATTGTCCAATTAGTGACACACCGATTAGTTGACTAACAATATGACGAGCCTTTGATGCCCGGTTTTATAAACCTTTGTCATGTCTCCACCGGGAGATTGGAGAATGCATTTTGTCATGCTCCTTTTGAATGCTATCAACATTATCTGTTTCCTCACACAAAATCCTACGTGAGACGCTACCAATTCTGATTACTACGTGAGACGCTACCGAAATCAGTAGGAAGAGTCCGACCTGTAGTCATTTGCCCACTTGATCGTGCTTGCATTATTGCTTGCATCAACACCATAGACAACGACTATCCACAAACTAATGCCAAAGGTTCAGGAAGTTACCACTGACAAAGGATTTCATTGAAGTGGTTCTTATAAACACTCAACGTGGTCTTCTGCGCTATGGTCCACATACTCAAAATATCCAACCGGTAAACTAATAGTATTCTGGACTACTTCCAACCACTCATGTACCGCGTTGTCTTCTTATCCTCGGCCTGACAACACATACACATTGTGAGATTATGAAGCTACCATACCCAAACTCAGGAGACACTCAAAGTCACCTAGGACGGACATTGGAATTCAATGCAATGCCGTCCGGCTCTGTTGATCATACCAATTTTTGCACTGCGAGTAGTCAACTGACCACTGGCTGCACTGCCCTCGGGATATCCTAACACTACAAATTACCATGTACTCGTACAAGTTCTGTATAGCGTATGAACTCACCACCGTAATCATTTCAACTATATACGGTAATTAAAATATCACAACAAATTCCAATTTCTTTCAATAGTGTATAGATTGAGTATCAAGCATAAAGAAATGTACGATTCACAAAAAATACGTTGAGGCTGATGGTCAGCAGCTTATCCGTGTCCATCTCAATGCACAATCAATGGACATTTCTATGAACTCCGCCAAAAAACAACCCTGAGCTTCCGATGGCAATACAAACCAGGACCCTCAATCTGTGCGTGCAATCATTCTATAATCTGCAATGGATCTAGACTAGAATAAAAACTGTATGATACTATCCCCAAATGCGAATAGAACAGAAGCAGCCATGGTACGCTCGAGCACATTGAAATTTGGACGAGCGCGGATGAACGAGGAAGAGATTACAAACAAGGGCATTGCGCAGAAACCTATGCGTACCAGGTACTCAAATTGTAAGTGAAGTTATGGCGACCTTTGGCTTGGGTGGGGTCAGGTAATTCAGGTTAAGTTATGTCAACCTTTTGGCTTGGGTGGGGGGGCACATTTGGAAATTCCACAATTTTGCTTTCACTCCTTTGCAACTTTATTTATTTACATTATAGTTTACTATCGCCATATTCGAATGATTGGTAATTTTTCTCATATTGGGACATTTGGGAATCTATAGCTAGTATAGATTCAATTGGAAATTCTACACCAGTCGTAGATATTATGTACACTAAATTAAAGGAAAATATGTAACTTATTACCTCATTTGATAACATTATCACTTCTTTTTATTGCTACAGAGAGAGCTTAACTATTAGATGACAGAGGGAGTAAGGATAAAACCCAAATGTGTTGTAAAATGTTACTCCTATATTGTAATGAAATTGGAATAACATGCACTACAAGATGGTATGGTGTCCATTATTTGATTCTAATTATATTGGAATCATGTTTAAGGCCTCACTCTTTGAACTAAAATTGAAACGTCACATAAACCACTTTTGTACTTTGACACGTTAAAGGGTTAATTAGGTGTTGAAATTAGAAAATAGACGTTGTATGAAGATTTCACACAATCAAGAAATTTGAAATTTGAGTGTTCTACATACAAAGGGTTTCTCAAACTAGTCATTTAACATGCGTTTAATAATTCCTTCGCTTTCATTTTTAATCTACATGTAAACATAACTTTTATCTACCTTAAATATAATTTTTCCTATTCTAATCATCAAAAATATATTTATACAAAACTTTCAATATGTTTGGAAGATATTTTAAACATTCATTAATTTTATCATGCCCACTAATTGATAAAAATAATAGGACAAAAATATAATTATCATAGAAGGAACTACATAAAAACATGATGAAAACGAATGATCAAATGGAGTAAAAATCAAGTGTGACTATTGTTGCCAACCCCTAAAGCAATGGTTAGTGACATCAGTCACACTTGATTTTAAATTCAATGTCATGTGTGAAGAATGCCATTAACTATTTTTAGAGCTAGTAGCATTAGTTACACGTGATATTTACTATAAAGTAAAATGCTTAGACATATCCTTTGTAAAATGCCTAAATATGAGAATTTTTTTGAAAGTCACCTTTTGTTTTAATAAGATACTGTGAATTTTGCTTTACTTTACTTTTATTTGTGCACCTCAAATAGTTAAAGAGCATGGAAAAGCTTGGTTGATTATCATTATTAAGCATGTAAGAACTTTTAACTTAAAGAAAACATATTTGGCCGTTAAGAAAGACAGCTCACCTACTTTTCCATGAGATTGAAGACCACCAAGCTCTTACACACCTAATAATAAAGTGAGTTTACATACATCTTGTAACTGTTTCATGTATTATAAAATGCGAATAAGAGGGATATTTTGAACTTAATGCATGAATAAAAGTTGTACGTACATCGTGAGTTTTTGATCATGTGTTATATGTGTAAATATTGAACATCTTACTAATTTTTCCATCCATGCAAGTGAGTTCTTCGAAAACCTAAACCCTAAACCCTATACACTAATGCAAATTTCATCCATAGCTTCTCATCCGTCATGTGGTTTTTGTATTGTAATTTTCTTACTAAATTATTTATGGGAAATTAGCTTCTTGTATGTGTGATTCGATCAAAAAAGAAACATTACAACCGCTAATTGTTGTATATGTTTTCGATACTTTATGGCACGGTTTGTGAATTCTAACATGGCAACTTTGGCTGTTCATGCTCATGGATGTCAAATCTCAAACCGTTTAGTGCCGAGGGCTCTATAGCTGGATGCACTGGTCTTTACTACTTTTTTCCAGCCGACGTACACTACAAGATATAAAATGTATTAAAATAGAAGGTACCTGTATAATACGTGTGTATGAATTGTATAATGCACATCAAAACATGCAAATCAATCAAAGGGTGTGGAACTTGAAACTTAAAAGGATTTTGGTTACATTTTTTCGGGAATTTTATAATTGAAAGTGACTTGGCTGTATACAAAGTATAGAGTCTTTAGTTTTGGTAAGTTTCCATCTAATTTATAGAGTTCAGGTTACAAATTTGTTTAAAACTCCTCATTGATAGGTTTTATACCTACACTTGAATAATTGCATAGATAATCTATACAATTTAAATCTTTCCAATTAGAAGAAAGTTCGAAAACATTAAACATGCAGGAAGATAACTTACCATTGTTTGTTTTTTTTGGAATACGTTGAGCCTAATTCTATAATTGAGCTACATTTGAATTAAATCTAATCTATATATATACATTCTTGGACGGTGTCATAACATTGTCAATTCTATTGCTCAAATTGAACAACTTTTTCAACAAAGCTAACAAAATTAAATGCATGTGAAGCAATGGCATGATAGATATTGTTTCCTAAATGAAAGGATCTAAGTATGCCTAAGTCCATATATGCTCTAAGTCTCAATATGAGTGTTGGATGAGAAAACGTGGATGAAATTTGTACATCGTCCAAAAATTGTACATTGTCCATAATTTTGTATCGTTTTCATCCACAAGCTTGAAATACTTGAACCACGCCACCAGAGTTCAGTGCATATGGCTAACAACAGTAAAGTAATTTTCATCAGACCATATTGAGGAATAATCAAAGAGAGAATGTTCTTTGGATTAAAATTTTTGAAAATGGATGAAATGAATACATGTATTTGGACACTCCACTCACGCACCCGCAGTATTTGAGGAGTTAGGGAATTAATTGAGGAATTTCATAAAACAATCATGAACTAGTACACAAAACAATATTTTGGAATTTATGAACAAAGGCAAGTTATAGATTTCAAGTTTTAGGTAATGAAGGTGAACACTCATTTCCACCGGATTTGATAATCTAATGATTGAACATGTTGGATTCATGATTTGCCAATTCACTATGAATCTTGTCTCCTAAATCATAAGGGCAGCTTATTTCATGATGTCACATTTCATGACGGCTTATTTCATGATGTCTTGTAATTCACTGTGTCTCACAATGTTTCATGAGTATATAGGCATACTTATTTTATTTTTTTAAAAGTGTCTTTTTGAGATTACGTAAGTATAGAATTAATCCTTATTCTATTAATTTTTTTATTGACAGGTGTCTTTTTGAGATTACGTAAGTAAAGAATCTATCCTTATTTTGATTTTTTTATTGACGGGTGTGTTCTTGAGATTACGTAAGTATAGAACCAATCCTTGTTGTTTTCTTTCTATTCAATGGTGTTTTTTTGAGACCACTTAATACAAAATCAACCTTTTTTTTTTTTTTTTTTTTTCTATTCAAGGGTGTGTTTATGAGATTACATAAGTATAGAACCAATCTTTGTTTTTTTTTTCTATTCAATGGTGTGTTTTTGAGATTGCGTAATATAGAATCAATCCTTTTTTTTTTTTTCCTATTCAAGGGTGTGTTTATGAGATTACGTAAGTATAGAATCAATCTCAGTTTTTATTTTTTTTCTATTCAATGGTGTGTTTTTAAGATTGCGTAATATAGAATCAATCCTTTTTACTATTTTTTTTTCTATTCAAGGGTGTGTTCATGAGATTACATAAGTATACCACCAATCCTTGTTTCTTTTTCTATTTAATGGTGTGTTTCTGAGATTGCGTAATATAGAATCAATTATTTTTTTATTTTTCTATTCCAGGGTGTGTTTTTGAGATTATATAAGTATAGAACCAATCCTTTTTTTTTCCTATTCCAGGGTGTGTTTTTTAGATTATGTAAGTATAGAACCATTATTTTTTTTCTATTCAACGGTGTGTTTTTGAGACTATGTACGTATAGATTCAATCGTAAATATTAGAGTCGGATGAGAAAACATGGATGAAGTTTGTACATCATTCAGATATTGTACACTCTCCAAAATTCTGTATCATTTTCATCCAAAAACTACTGACTTCATCTACGAGTTTTTTTGTCATTTGAAGTATTCTGATGATAAACCTTAAACCCTAATAAAGTTTCCAAGATTATCAAATACTATTATAACATACTAGAATAATTTGTAGGATGCGAAATTTCCAATTGTGAGGGGGTCCACGTGTGAATGGATGATATTGTAGTACCATGATGAAGAGAAATGATAGAATCATGATGATATCAATGTATCATGATATTAGGATGATAGCATCATGATACATTAATGACCATGAAGAGAGTTCAGGCAGCCCGTTCAAGTTTTTAGCCTTGTCCGTCGTCCCTCCCAGCCCGGAATACCTGGTCGTCGTCTCTCCGAGCCCGGCGTCGTCCCTTCTAGTTTTCCGCTCCAGTGTCCAGCATTTGCAGATCCAATGCCGAGATCTGTGGTCCGCAATGTAATTGTTTTCGAACCTCGTGGCTTACGGTGGAGGAGGCGTAGTGGGATTAGCAAGCGTTAAGTTTGAATGCGTGGTGTGTGCTCCGAATGTGTGTGTTGAGTTCGAATAAGTTCCAAGGGAGTGGCTCCGTGCGCAAAAGTGTAGTGTGTGCTCCCAGTGGAGGACGCGCAACGTCTCGAGGTCTAGGGTTCTTAGTAGAGCGCCCGATGTTTCTTACCTGTCGCTAGAAGGAGGAGCACATGACCTTCAAAGTGGAAGGAGGAGCACACGACCTTCAAAGTGGACATTTTTAGTATCAAAAGCCACCCTTAACCATCATATTTGCTACAAACGTTTTAATTGCGTTGTGATTCATAGTGGTGCAACTAGGGTTTATGCACTTTTGGACGTGGTACAACTAGGGTTTTGCGCACTTTTGGACGCGGTACTACTAGGGTAGTCACGAAGTTTTTTTTGCTCCTCTGAGATTAGGAGGTTTGTTGTTTTTTTTTCAATACCGGATACAAGCGCTTCACTAACTAAATTGTAATTTTCTTTACTGAAAAAACCTTGGCCATTTGGAAATTGCGTGTAGTGAACTCACGGCGTAAGTGGATAAGCAACCTCTGTGGTTGTTGAGTTGAATTCGTTAATCTTTTATAATGGAAGTATTTTAACCCATGTCATCTCACCACTTAGAGATTGGAGAATGAATTTTTCCGGCCGTATAGTGAACTTGCGGTGTAAGCGGATCAGCAGTCTCTGTGGTCGTTGAGTTTGAATGTGTTAATCTTTTACGTATGGCAGTATTTCTTTCCAATTTATATTTGTATTAAATACAAGAGCATGTACACGAAACCGTATAGTTGGAGTATAACATTGAGTGGAAATGTACGTACATGAGGGCTAAAATTCTGGTGGCCAGTGGTCAATTGACCACTGGAATGGTGATTGAATTACAGTAGGAAGCCTCTCGCTGTGAAGCCTTAGCATTCAGAATGTAGTTTGACAACCACTCGTCAAATGCAGTAGCCTATCTCATAAGTCCTGCACATTCAGATCTGCAGGGCATAGGAAAAGATACAACGGACTTTGTGGCTCATATCCCGTATGGTGGAGAATTGTTCAAGGCCATCGCTGATGCCAACATGCGAAAAGAGACCAATGGAGGAAAGAGATATTGGCCAAAGCAAAGCCTTTCCGGACCTTGCCAATGGTACGTCAAGGTCCAGAAGCAGGCAGACCCCGTCAAATTTGGTCTCAGGGTGGTTGTGAATGGTGCGATCGCTCCAGCGACGGACACTGCTTTTACGTGCGTGACCAACCTTGTAGTCACCAACGTCAAACACTTCCACCCGTACGTGATTCTAAGAGTTGCAAACAACTCTGGGATGGAGGCTCATCTATATTTCGCGGAAGGAGAGGATTTGTTCCAAGCCAGACCGTTCATTGAAAGCCTTACTGAGCATGAGGAAGACCTTAAGGCGGAAGGAGATGAAACCCTTCTAACTCGTAAGGCTATCACATACCTGAACTCAGTGGACAACGAGCTGTTGAGTAGGATGCTCTTGGCGATGCTGCAAACTCTGAATAAGGTCACACGACAGCTAAACCCAACTATAGGGGTACCGGAGAAAACCGGCTTAAAAAAACGGCCACTGCTCGCTCCAGTGTCATGTAGTCGTGCTCCTAGCCGTGCCAAATCAAAGAAGGGCAAACCACTAGTGAAAAACAAGGAAGTGCAAGAAGCACAGGCCGAGGTAGTGGAGTTAGATTCATCCGAACAACTGATGGTGTCCAGTTTGGAAGGTGAGGAAGTGCATGAAGTTGGCGAGGGTAACGACAGCCTCGAAGTAACTCCCCTCGTCGCCGGTAGTCAAATGACCACTAGCAACTTCAACGGTGACATAGTTGCACGATCACCTCGACCAGCAAAACGCCGGCGAAAGCAGACCTCGACAGTAAGGTTCTCGAATACCCCAGTTCCAAATAATGGAGGAACAATACCAATTGAGAACACGGAAAAGGAAGCAAACGCATCGACCACATCTAATGCACCCTGCCCACTCTAGAAACGAAAGAAGGAACGTTGATATAAGCGCCCGGTAAAGACGGATGAGAGGAAGGACATAGACTACGACGATTGTGCCGAAGAGCTCAAGTAATTCAAGGTCAAAAGTGTGCCAATGTACATCTGGGGGCAAGACTTCACGAGAGAGATTGACGTGGATCAGATGATCAATGCACCAATAGAATTTAAGTACCGCCCATTCCACGAATTACTTGCCAAAAGTCTGCTAGAGATTTATTTGACTGGAATACACCCGCCCAAGCAATCCTTGACTCTTATGCCCAAGGTAGACAAAAAGCCATTCTACTTTAAATATGTAAAAGGCGGAAAATTTTACATTATTACTAGGCATTCTGTGGCGGCTGCAAAGAAACTCTTGGCACTTGACTCAGTGGATCCCGAGCGCAAGAAGAAGGTCAAGACTTGGCAGTGTGACTTCGTGTGGACCGAGAATAAGATGCTGTTGTCGGAACTGTCACGGCGCACAAATAACACGAATCAACACAAGTGGGATTCGCCGGAGTACCTTCTGCACGTGCAATACTGCTGAGATCTGTGGATCAATTATGGGATACCCGATCCAAAGAACCCTGGTAAACCAAGGTCTAAAGAATGGAAGATCAGCAAGGTGCGCGCACATCGATTGTACAATTGAATACCAACATTGTGCCATATATTCATCTCAAACTTGCATTATTAGATCGCAGGTCACTTGAACCAGTGGTCAATTGACTATTGGCACAATGGCGTTTTACAGGATTTTCAAGAAAAAACCGTGGAGACTTTGAACGCTATGACATCCTCACATGCTAACAAGACCTCCAACGAGTACCATGGTGAGTTCTTGGTCATTTAAGGATCGGATAACTTGTACAAGGGCATCACAACGCATTTTAGTGGTACGAGATAGGCGACCTCGTGAACCTCGACACTGGAAATAAAATGAAGGACGATTCCAAGGAGAAGTGGGTTCGAAAACTGACCAAGGTATTTGCGTTCAAGTGTCTGCGTGGCTTAGGAACAAACTCACTCCTCGAGCTGGTGCAAAAAATTACCTCCGGCTCGACAGCCCAAAGGGAACTAGATATATAGTCCTATACAATTTCGAAAGTGTATTTGGAGGGTACTCGACCCAGAAGCAAATACTGTTCTAGCTTGAAGGACTGGACGGATAGAAAGAAGGTAAAGAATTCCGTTGTTTGGTGGCTGAATTAGAAGTCACCTGAGAGACTTTGGGTCGACGATGACGTCGATCAAGCGACATAAGTCAAATCCAAATGCAAGCATGGGTTCAACTCAGCCCACATGGACGAGCTCAACAGGGGGGCGACAAAACTTTTCTTGTTCAATTCCTTGAAAGTAAGCGACACTCCTAGAAGAGAACAGGAGCCCCCATCGGATGCATTCTTGGCGGAGATGGAGAGAATACTAGAGAAAGAGCACGTCTTAAACTCCAAGATAACTTCCGTACTCACAAAGGTCCAGAAAGACGGGACACTTGCAAAATTTTGCAAAGTTTTGACCCGATGCTATTGGCAAGATGGATCTTAGTGACCGTGAAGCATGGGATGTTGTTAGTTCAAAAGATTTTCATTTTGATGGAGCGATAATGGATATGCGGGCAATCGACAGATGGCTGGAGCGCAAAGATGTAGTTGTTGATCGTAGCTACTAGTCGATTCTCTCTAAGATGCTACAACGGAGCCCCTATGGCAGTTGGCCACCGCATTGGCTGATCATTTGCCATTGCACGAATGAGATTAAGACCCTGAAGGCGGTGGGTGGCCAATTAAAATGGTATTCGTATATGGAGAGCCGATACGTGCCAGCGTCAGCAGAGGCGTTTTTCATCTCCCCTGGATCTTGAAAAAAGGCAACGATGTTAGCATCTTGTACTTCTGGAATCCCAAGATGGCAAACGCAGTAAATTGGAAGAAAGAAATTCGTTCTTCGGAGTCGAAAAAGCGGGTGGGATCTGTAAGGGAGGTCGACATACATGAAGACGAACTTAGAATAGAGGTGTACTTGCATTTCATTATGAAGCTTCCACAAATTGACCATGAGAGCAGAAGCGTCCGATCTGTGCTATGCGTGGCTGTCGGGCTGAAATGCATGATTGTGGCCTTGGTACACTCGTTTGCTTGTGCGAGTAGTCAATTGACCATCGGCATTGTCTATTGTTATCTGACACTACATCTGACCATTGTTGATAATTTCTAACCTTATCAGTTGATGTGCAGATATTTGATATCCGACCCGTCGCAGTGGGTTTGGCGGGAGATAACTTCTAAATCATGGTCAACAGCCACCAACTCGGCTGCGCATTTCAGAAGTTCGAGCACGTCTACGAGATGTCCGTCGACACATTGGATGAGCCAAAGAAAGACGGCACGTGGTATCCATTAAAGCATATTGCGCCAACTGAAGAACCAGAAACTTTGGTTGTCGAGCGTCGAGAACTCCGGTCCAAGAGTCTTGGAGACCGGGGTCAGACTGCCGATGACGCATTGAATGTGGACTCTGGCGCAAGCGGCGAAGATTCAGGCGAGGACCGTGACGGTGACCCAAGTGATGAAGAGGCAGGGTGCGAGGGGGAGTGGCCAACTACTACCCTAAAACGCAAGCCCAGGCAGTTTCTACCATCCCTAGACAACGACGCGGATGAGCCTTTGGGAAGTGCGTTGCAGGTTGATACTGAAAAGGAAAACAATGACGTCACTGGCCTAGCAGCCGCAGCTGCAGCACGCGATGGGGACGACGCTCTTGAGACCACAGCCGTGACATTGACCAAGGCAAAAGATCTGAGATCCTCGGCTTCAGGAAATGACATGGACGTAGAGAATGAACATCACTTTTCGCCTCAAAGGGATGCACCAGCGCAGTCTGTAGAACGCCTAATTGAGGGAAGCAATATGTCAGTTCTCCATCTCCTCCAAAATCTCGCGCCCAATGAATATATATGTTGGATTTTTCCATTGTGTTGTTGTCTACTTACTTTATCTTGTGCCCTCTTTCTTAGATTTGCAATTGCTTAACACGCATGCAAGAGCCAAGTCCATTGATGCAGAGTCTCTTGCCATACTACCACCGCTCAACTATTCAACATTTGCAGGATGTTAGGCCACATTTCAAGTTCAAGTGCCTTGTTTGCCATGTCTGTGTGCTTTGATAGGAGCTAATTGTCTATCTAATCCACATGACAAACTTGTACATATACACT
This sequence comes from Pohlia nutans, assembly GCA_022496805.1. Lineage (NCBI taxonomy): Eukaryota > Viridiplantae > Streptophyta > Bryopsida > Bryales > Mniaceae > Pohlia > Pohlia nutans. The sequence goes on along the minus strand of CM040106.1, from coordinate 121,481 downwards.
ATAGTCGTTGCCTTTGAGATGCATGGGAGTGAAAGTTGTTGAAGATTATACCCCCTCAATCAAGAGTCTTCTTTGTTGTAATGTGGTTTTTTTGTAATAAAAGGATGTTCAATGTATTTTGTGTACAAATGCTATTCTAGGTTTCATCGCCCATGGTAACAGTCTCTTCCTTGAATGAAGATCTTTGTGATTTGAAATTGCTCATATGAAGGTCTTATTGTGAGAGGATGCCATTGATAGAAGGCCTTTCTGTCGAGGGATCCATTGATGATTACATTTTAAAATTTCCCCACATCCAAAGATTAACTAGAGTACCTTGTCAATTTTTAAATTTATTTTAGAATCATATAGTCCAAAATTGAGGCGTTTTTCCAGAAGTACATAAATCATGCATAATTTATTATAGAATTTTTATATTGTTGTTGATATGCTATCATCTTATTATCAAGTATTATTAGAATATTTAAATTTTATATAATATTTTATGAGTATTTTTATTTTATAATAATTGATTAACATCGTTTCATGTGATAGGAAAGGTTTATATTTTTGCAAAGTTTTTAATAAAATTTATGATTTGATAGAATAAAATGTAAAATGAATTTACAACTAAATACATTTATTCTCTAGGATATTCTAGTACTCCCTTGGTCTCAAATTGCTTGATGCTTTTGAGGATAATAGAAAATTAATTCAAACTAAAGTAACTTTGTACAATCATGTTCACAAGAAGGTTCTATTTTAGAGTAGTTTGTCTAAAAAATGTGTATAGATTTGACATTTAGTTGGTATGCTATATTTTAAACATTTTATATATGAGTGTTTTTTATTTAAGTTTTTCTAAAGCTGTTCAATTTCTTTAACATGAGTGTGCTCCCAAATAATTTAATAGACCTATCTATATTGCAAAGTAGATGTATGATAGCATGTCAGTCCAAATTTTGAATTTTAAATAAAGCTTTTTTGACTTTATAGCATTGCATCGTAGAAACTACGAAACTAGAATTTCACACATGAGCAAAGACAAGCTTTGCAGACAAAAATCACTACCTCCACACTTGGCTTGTAATTTTTTCTTTACAAGAATCTGTAAAATAACAACTTCAAATTAAATAAAATATGTTTATAAGATTGTTTGGAATAGACAAAGTATAATAGAGAAAGAGGATCTTTCCAAGCTATAGTGCCTAAATCTAGCCACACTAAAAACCAAAATGAATAGAAGGTTGAAATAAAAGGATATAAGAAAAATAAAGAATGTAATAAAAGAAAAGTTGTAGCAAAGTATTTTTAAATAAATTTTGTTTGATGTAGCATCTTTACATAATGGATACTCTAAATTTTAATTTGGTTAATTTTTAAATTATATTATAAATAATTTATCCTATTTATCACTTACAATTTATAATTTATCCTATTTATCACTTACAATTTATAATTTTAATATATTTATAATTCATTTAGTAATTTATAATTTATATACAATTTATAGAATTATTTAACATTTATTGATGAATTTAGGTATTATTTATTATAAATTAATAAAACATCTATTAAAATAAAATCTATAATACAATGCAGCTTGGTTTGTCCCACTCGACCATTCTGCGCTGGAATCTGTCGAGGAGGCAACCCAACTTTATAGTTCGTCCAGTTTTCATCTTGCTTTCGTTGTCTGGATTTCCTTCGGTTCTGTCGCTTTCGTCGAAGGGCACGTGTCAAAGAGGGGCTTATATTCACCGCACTATGCAGGATTCTTGCCCTTGTTGCTGCCCTTGCTCTCTTTGGTTGCTTCACTCTGGATCGAGTTGAGGTTGTCTTGCACGTCGTCACGTAGGACGTTTCTTCAAGAGAAAGACGCGTTGTCTATTGCTTGTTTTGTATCGCTTTCTCAAAATCTCTCTCGATAATGTTTTTAGGAAGTTTTGGAACGAAGTTGCTGCCGTGAAGAGGAGACACGTATGACAAGGTTCCTTCTTTTTGCGTTGATGCGCAACTTGTTGCTCTCTCTATGAAGATTATGCACACCCACCGACGATTCTCAACCGTAATCTCCGATTTCCACTGCACTCATTGCTGTGCGCTTTTCTGTGAATAAAATTGTGTCAATTTTCACCTCGCATGTCAAACATTCTCAAAATTATTCAATCACCTTTGCATTTAGTAATGCGTGTTTTGAACTTGGGCTTGCCGATGAATTCTTGTGCGGATTTTTGCAGCTTGAGATTCCTTGTGAAACTCCAGCATGGTTAGGGTTTGAGGACAGGTGTTAGTACGATTTAGTCTTGGCTCCAAATTGTATGTTCTCTTGGTAACCTCAGATCGCTGCTCGGACTTGTTAGTTACTCTTGCTTCACTGATTGTTTCTTCAATGTTTTGCTAATTGGATTCCCTTCACTTTCATTTTGTGGGCATTTGTCATTTTAGTGCAATTAGGTACAATTCGCAAGTCATTTTTTCATGTCAATCTCATGCTACGATTGCTATCGTTGCAGATCATCACTCTGACGGCACTTCTAAAAGAGGAAAACTAACAAGTAAGCTCTCTACTTCAATTAGGGTTTTAGGTTTTTAGGGTTTTGTGGCTTCCAAATTACCGTATTCGGATCTCAAGAACCTTGGTCGGGAAAAAGGACTAAATTTGAAATGATCGTATTGTAGATGATAGAATTCAGACAGGGCCAACAATTCAATGTATATTTTATTTTTCTAAATAAATAATATTCATATATATTATTTATTTTTTGAATGAACATATTTGGAGTCCATAAAAGTTCTTAACATAAAACTAACGTCAATAAGCTCAACAGCATGGGTCCCACTAGTACTTCTATAGTAATAGGCATATATTAAATGTATTTGTAATACTAATTTATAATTCAATAAGTCACATAAAGAATTGCTTACATCAAAAGCAAATTCATATAATAAATTTATATAGTATTTAGTGAAGATTTAATTATAATATAAATGATTTATAATATAAATTATTAATTGATTAACTAATATTACAAAATAACTTATTGTGATTTATTATATAATGTTATCATATATATATATATATAATATATTAGTACAAAATTTATAAAAATTTAGACCTTTATTTTATAATTATATTTATATATAATAATTTATGTAACATGAATAAAATTTTCAAATTGTTTAATTGAACATATTTACTAATCTAGTTATTATATTTATATATTAACGTGGGTATTATATAGACTTTTGTATACTACCTCCTATTAGGGGATAACCAAAGGGAGGCTATTTATCTTATTTTTTTGAATAATTTGCACCCTATTAGGGGATAACCAAAGGGAGGCTATTTATCTTATTTTTTTGAATAATTTGCACCCTATTAGTAGATAAAAAGGTACTTTGAGGTTTTTTTCAAGACCCAATAGGTAAATATAATTTCCACCATTAATTTATTTTAGAGAACCTATGTTGTTTATAAATTGTACCATTTTTCAAAATCATGGTATTTTGGGATAAATTGACAATAATCCATAACAACGACAACAATACATGAATGGAACTTTGAAATAATAACAATTGTGCACAATGCCTAAAGTGTTGCAACTAAATGTGGTTATTTTAAAAACATGAATAGATACTAGAATAAACAAAAGGTTAGACAAGTGTCACATTCAAGTAATGTGTTCAAAAAACACAACTTAACAAACAAACAACATGAGTGTGACAAAGAATCAAATACCTAGCAGTATTGTCTGCAAGGGGCAAAAGTTCAAACACAAAAATGCCATCTCTCCTAATGCACTCACTGTCACTCTACATTTCTTCTAAACATGAGCTTCTAAGTCCTATTAGTTCTAAAGAATTGAATGTAGAAGATTGCATGCACAAGAAATTTAATGTTTAGACAACAAGGTTTAGGGTTTAGGATTTAGGCGATTGAGGCAATTTCTCATCCCATCCAAGGATTTTCATTGAACCTCATATTAATTCATTGTCCCTCCAAATATTACGAATCCAACTTTATTAATAAAAATTAAATACTACCTATACTTTCACCTACGCTATTTTAGATATAAATATATGATACCGTATGGGCCATTTTATTTGATTATGGTATTTCCAAAGTTTGATAAAATTTTGCTTCAATGAATTAAAAGTATCCTATATTTTTCTTCACGTGGTTTATTAAAATTTTGAAAGTGACCTGCCGGAGAAATTTTATTATTATATATAATATTTTACTAAAGGTTTCTAAAAATTATTCATAGTTGAATTTATTTTTTTAGCTTATTATTGAATGACTAATAGAAGAATTTTTTTGAATAAATTTTATTTAATTTTTAATTTTTAATTTTTTTAGCAAACAAACATTGAATCATGGTCCAATATTACAAGATACTGCTACAAGATGTTTTTTCCATAGGGTCTTCTATTGTATGAGGAAATGTGGATGTTTTCAAACTTTAACCCTACAGCGTCTAAATGACCAATTTTGGCAAACGTGAACTTATGCAAGGATGGTTAGGACAGTTAGAATTTTTTTTAAATGTAATTTTTTTGTGATATGAAATTTCAAGAGTGTTCTACAAGATGGTGTACGTGTATTGGAAAAAAATTAAATTTTAATGCAATTTGGAGGGCCATTTTGACAAAAACAACAATACCTCGCAGTGACGTCAGCGTACCCGAGGTGTAATTTTTTTCTTGGGGTTGTGAAAGTATTACCACGGGTTGTCAATAAAGAGTTAAAAAGACATGTAGAGTTCGCAAGTCCGGCCTTTACTGCTTGTTTTTGGCGTTTCTTATGACAGTGCATACTACTGTATTTTTGGGTGTTCTAATTGCAAGCGCGATTTCTATCTATTTGTGGCTCCTTTCGTTGTGGCATGAAGTGCATTTCCTGCTTCTAAGGATCATGTACACAATTTTAGCTCAGACCGTGATGTCCTCGTTAGCATTTATACTTCATTTAGCCTGTTGCATGAGCTGCCCGCCTAGTCAAACTTCAACCCTTGTGGTCAACGCCACAAATGCATGAGCTACTCAAAGTTTTTTTCCCGAATTTCGCTGACATGAGATGCTTTGCGAACTGCAGCATGTGTTGCAAAAATTCTTGCTTGAAAATACTCTATCAATTGCGAGAAATACGCTCTTGTCTGTATCAGCACGGTCATAGGATTCCCAGCCACTCACATACACGGCCATAGGGTCCGGCGTTTAAGGGTTAACCCTTAAAGGTCAGTAGGGGACCGTATGTACGATCACGTATCTTACTTTTAACATACAGAAAATGTACCAAAATTTAGCAAGACATACACCTTTGGATTGAATATTCTTCAACTAACATTTTTCATTTGGAGGTCCTTTCAATACCTCATCCTTATCATGCTCAAATATGACACCATACATGTAGAATATGTTGTCCCACATGTTACCAGCGTAGAGATGATCTTGTGCCAAAAATTTCATTATGTATCAACAAAAACTCAATCCTAAGGAGGGCGTCAAAGTTGGAAGTAGTAAAATGGTTTTCCCCTTTGTTTCTCAAAACTACACATGTTGGTAGATTTGGAATATTATTTTTTGTATGGGTCTTTTGGACTTGAAATTTTCCACACATGCAAAAAACATAAAAGTGTTTTTTCTCCAAAAATTTCATGGGCAAAAAAAATTTCCTCAATTCTTGGGAGGGTGTCAAAGTTAACAGCTGTGACACAAGCTGCTATCCCATGTTGGTAGATCTTGCATAAGTTTTATTGTATAAGTCTCCTGGACTTGAAATATGGTATGCATGTTTTCAACATAAAGAAGATGCTGTCCCCAAATTTTCATGGTAAAATAACAATTTCTCAGCTTTGGGGAGGGTGTCAACATTGGCAGCAGTGTAGGACACTATCCCTGGAACTACTAAACGGCCAATTTGAATGTCACCCTATTGTACATAGGGGCTAAAAATAAGGAATATAACTCTATGCCTCATATATATATATATATATATATATATATATATATATATATATATATATATATATATATATATATATATATATATACATACATACATATATTTTCCGCTCGATTGAAATACGCCTCCTATACATACATTTTGTACATGCTTGTGCTGAATAATACTCTTCTTGTGCACACATGTGTATAATTGAACTACTTGATGAGTGCACTTCCCAGGATTTCTATATGAAATCAAAAGTCTACCTTCAATTTCAATAAATTATAGACACAAATTTTGTTGCTTATGATGTATTAAGCTTTTTAATGGAAAAATGTAAATCCTTTTTTGAATCACGTGAAAAAAGAATGATGAGTTTTGAAGTTTCATTGAGTAAGATAGATAGAAAGAAACTCTGATCCTATTTCAAAGCCGGCGTGAATAAAGTGTCCGTTCGTAATGTCAATGACTCGGTGCCCACCGGACAAGGGGACATTGGGACAATACTTGACTAAGATACTAGTGTATGAAGTTAACAATCTATGACTATTTAGTTTTCAAGTGGATTTTATAATTTTTAGCATTTCGTAATCAAATGTCCCAATTTTTGTCATTTCTTCATAGCAAATTCTACTACCCAGTGCACTTTGTAGTTTTAGGTTCTGACCATTTTTTTGCATGAAATTACCTTATAAAAATCACAGTGTTTCTCTTGTCAACCTACTCCATGTATTTGTATTGGAGGATTCTATATAAAATAGTTATTGAATGAGGTCCTACATAGTCATTTTTTTTTATATCGTCTCATAAGCATTCATTCTATAAAGTTTGATTTAGTACTCCTAAAATTTCGTCATTACAATATTATTCATAATAATAAAAGCAAAAAAAAATTATGTTTATGAATAAAGAATAAATGCTTAAATTTCATTTATATTTGATATATTTTTCAAAACTTAAATATTGTCTCAATAGATGAATGTTGAAATTATTTATAAGCGCCAAAGAGGGAATTTTGTGATGTGAAGTCAATAGATCTTGTAGCCATCAAGTCAAAAAGTCATCAACCAATCAAATCATGGATATTTAGATTATAAAATTTACAAGAAATTTGGTAATCAAGTGATGACAAACAACATGAATAATGATGTATTGATAAAATGAATCAATGCCTAAAACACACTTCTAAAACTAGCAATAAAAAAAAATGAATGAAAATGTAAGCATATGTGTTTATATATTTATATATTTATATTAACAAAATCTTTATATCAGATATGCATCGTCAAAGATTGTGTGATTGGATTGATGGAACTGGTGGTAGAGCTTGTGCATTTGACTTTACTACCAAAGGCATTTTGCAAGTGGCAGTTCAAGGAGAACTTTGGCGACTACAAGATGCCAATGGAAAACCTCCAGGACTTATTGGTGATATATGATTGTATAACTCCTTTTTATATCTGTAACAAACATTAAAATTAACGTTGATATTTTGTAATGAAATATAAAATTTCTATAATGAATTATTGTATAATCAAATTTTTTAGTCAAACATACTACCTTTTTCTATATACTGAAGTACATAATCTTTCATTTAATAAAAAATTATCTATAAAAAATTGGAGTCTTGCTACAGTGAAACCTTTACATCATTTAATGTTACATTATATAAATGAAATATTTTTTAATGGATTATTTTAACATATTTGAACACAAATAATCAAATCACCCAAGAAGTGCACTATACTAAACACATACAAATATATGTGAGAGCACAGAAGGAGTTTTGATATTAACCACTAAATGCCTAGAGCCCTCTCCAAATTTGGCAGTTTTGCAAAGATGTATTATAAAATGCAACCTAGAGGGATATTTTGAACTTGATATATGAATAAAAGTTGTACATTATAAATTTTAGATTCTATCCATATGCTTAGATCTATGATTGCTATTACCAATAATGTTTTATAAAATTTGAAACCTGAAGTTCAAAATTATTTTGTGATTCAATTACAAATAAGATATTAACAATCTAAACTAATATTTAACTAATTATGGACAAATTCATAGTCCATAAATAAGTCAGCCCTCAGCCGACAAATGCCAAATATGCAAAGGATGCAAAAATCGGACCAGGAATATAGAAATTGGTTGAATTTTTATTTTTTTTGATTTGAATATTAAAATCAGTGAACAAATACAAGTTGCTCAAATGGAGCATAAGATAGTCGAACTGCAGCCGATACCTATAGCCTAACAAATGGAGCAAAAGAGAGTCGGCCCGCAGCCGATACCTCTAGCCTAACTAATGGAGCAGAAGAGAGTCGGCCTGCAGCTGATACCTCTAGCCTAGCATAAAGAATAGAAAGGAATCTTGTACTTCAGGGCATGTGCAACTTCGTAGTGTATCTGTCCAGGTCTATGAGAATGCTTCATATAATGACTAACATACTCAAACTGATGTAAGGGATAAATGAAGGGAATAATATTTGTTACAACATTAGGAATAGTCCTGCTTGATGCGGTAAAGTCTCCTGAAATGGCCAAGGCATGTACCACGCAGAATCAGGAGTCCTGCGTAGAGAGAGAGGGCTAACATCAACGAGGAGGACTTGGTCAGTCTTGCATACATCCCTCGAATGGCGCTTATAATAAAGAGTGTTGAGAACCTTGTAACACCAGGGATAATGTTCAGGACGTTCACAATATTCTCTACCAAAAACAAAGGATAGCCTATCTAGAACGCCCTCTGGGAGGATAAAATTTAGCAAGAGCTTCAAGTCTCGGATTGGCATGTTAGACCACAGGCCAACATGGAATCGCTCCAACAACATTGTAAACAACTTCCTAACACCAGGCCTCTTGCCAACATTTCGATGATGAAGATTATTGGGACAAGAATCTCGGGGCGCTCCGGGCGCGTAGGCAAGTTGCCCTCATTGTCATCAGTGAAGGCTGATTCGTCGGGTTTAAACACCGCGCGCATTGAAATATCAATGATATCACCTCTAGAGACGGTTCTTGGGTCTCCTGAAGATGAATATGCAAAGAGCACAATCTTCTTGGGGCAGTCGGTGATGTGGACAATGCATGCTTCACCCGAATCCAGTGCATGAAGTACGTCCCTGATGGAATCCGCCAACACGCAGTTATACCGCTGCTTCGTACCAGTGGGTGCCACGACTGGAACAGAGACCTTTATGTGGGCTTGCAGAAGTAAATTAAAAATTAGGGGTGCAATACCATTCTTGGACTTGTCTTTCGTGGGATTCATTGCATTCGTGCGTCCCTTCAACAACTCAGACCCGTCTGTGTACTTGTTCAGGTCAGTCCAGACATTCCTGACTATGTCATTAGTGAAATTCTTTTTTTCTGCCAAATCGTCCCAATCTCTGTCAGAATAGAGAGTCCAGCCCGCGTCCTTGCACAGCAGCCGGTACTGCTTAAGCTTCCAAAGCAGCTCGTTCTTAATCACGCGGTCAAGCTTCGTGTCACGGCACCAATCAGTCAACGTGAGCGTGTCATGGGTCTTGCTGTTGTTCTTAATGCAGATTTTCTTCGCAATGATTGCCTTCCCGCACTTGATGAGATCAGATTCACACAAACCCAAGGTTGGGACGACGTCGGTCTTCGTAATGTCCGTGAGCGGCACACGTTTAATCAACGCTGGCTCTTTACCGTCATCTCCAATCAGCTCTCCTGCCTCCCATGCATCGAAAACTTCAATCTGGCTCTTCCAAGCCTCGTTGGTCTTACAAAATACAAGGGGAAGCTTGTTGGTTACCTTCTCCCCAACAAAATGTGCCATCACCTGGGCCTTTGCAGCCTGCAGAATAGACAGGAAGATGTCTTAGGATATATATCCAAGATGTGCATATATCGTCTGGCAGTCGATACATCAATCGAATAAGCATAGCAAAGCTAATATGACAACCTATCGGCTAGCAGCCGACACATGATATGACAAGCTAAAGCAAAGGAGAAGTGAGATCCTATCGGCTGGTAGCCGACAGGCAAGAAGCATGATGAATTACCTCAAATGCTGCTGAAGGCTTGCCATTACCTCAGTGTGGCTCCGGGCGTCCATTTCTGATCCAAGCGACCCTACCAAGCTCGGCGCAAGAGCGGAATGTCTCCTTCGCTACCTTCTCCGCGATGTTCAAATTTAGAGCGTTGGAGACTCTCACGCACACTTGGATATCACAAGTAAAGATCGGGATCACCTCAAACTCGAGGAGCTCCTCGCGTGCTTGAATCAGCCGGAAACTGCTCTGCAAGCTGACGGCATGCGGTAACAGTGTGCTGTCCACCGATTATGTACCAGTGGGTATCTGGATGCTTCCACCACTCAATCTTCGATCCATCGGGCATCGTTATCATGGCATTCTCCGCGCGCATGGAGTCCATGACAGGATCCAAGACCTTTGCTCCTGTGTCCTTTGACACTGGCTTGCGCTTTAGCGGAAGAGCATGGATCTCAGGCTTCTTCCTAGTTGCTCTATAACCTTTATAAATGGTCTTTACCTGCCATCACGCGATGAACAGGGTTAGCAGAGTCGTATAGAAAGATGTCGGCAGGCAGTCGATACCATCAAACAATTCATACAGAAAGACAGAGACTAATAATTTACCCGGCCCAAGCGCGCGGTGGCAATTTTCCTGTACTTGAGCTCGTCCGGCGCAATGAAGAGCTTCTCGGACGGAATCATCCCTCGAAGCCTCCGTTTCCTGTAGAGAAACGCATACCCAAGTCCCTCCACCAACGCCTTGTAGATCGCGTTGACCTCATTGTCCTTTGTCTTTGTCAACAAGCGGTTTCCACGCGATAAGGCCTCATCCAGTGTGAGCCTTAGCTCCTTCCCGACAGCGGCCTTGCTCTTCCCCTTCCGCTTTGGCTTGCTTCCCTGACTGGTTTCTTGAGCCGGCTCTTGACCACCCTCTTCTCCCGTCCCAAGAGCACCTCTCTTCTTCCGCGGGGTGGCCTTCTTCTTCCCTTTCTCCTTCATCTGTGCTGCCATCTTCTCTGCCTCAATTTCGGCTTCAACGTCTTCGTTAGCGCTGATTCGAGCCGCATTCAGTGACTCCCACGAATTCATGAAGTCATCGCAAGATTTGGGGTATTCGCCCTCAAATGTCATACCCTGCTCCTTTGACGGCTGGCCACAGACATTTTCGGAGCACTTCTTCCAGGGAATGGATACTGCAATGTTGTTGGGCATACCTGTGGGGTCATTGATGGGCATCAAGCTGATCAACAGATCGACGTTTGCCGACTCCATCCCCTCCGCCACCGCAAGGACGCTTATATGCATAGGTTGGTAGCATCCCTTCAGGACGTATGTGCACACAATGTCGACTCGTTTCATCTTGTTCACCCTTTAGCAAAGACCCCACTGTTCAACTGCTTTGTTTGCTTTCCACACTCCGCGCGGAACAAAGTCGTCGAGTTTCACATTCGTCATGGCTAGCGGAGTCCCAAGCAGCTTAGTGAGGAGACGCGGCTTTCTGCAAGGTCAAAACAATTATAAGTCTCTATCGGCTGCCGGCCGATACCAATTATCAACTGAACTACAACAGGCCAACACTACAGATAGTCCTTGCTCTATCGGCTGCCGGCCGATACACAGCCACAATTAGATGACACATGATCTTGATAGAGATGCATACTCTATTGGCTGCCGGCTGATTCACAAAAACGATCACATGACAGACCAACTACAGTGCCTTGCATACTCTATCGGCTGCCGACATATTATCACTACACGCTGCTGGCAAAAACACAAAGAGTATCTGCTGCCGGGCGATACCAAAACACTATGGGCAGCCCGAGCGGATCCCTGTATATTGACTTATATCGGCTGCCGGTCGATACATCACGATAAACCTTATGAAACCACCCAAGAGCTCAAAAATAAGAGATGAGACTAAAACGCGCTCTAGTATGTATTGGTCCACTACGATGCGTACTTGGTTACGATTGTATCGGCCGACAGCCGATAGGACACTCTATCGGCTTCAAGCCAATACAATTGAACACCCCTAATCCACAAACAGGAATTTTCAAAATGTAGTGTATCGGCCGGCAACCGACATCCGCTACAACCATCAGCTGCCAGCTGATACACCGATCAGATGAGCGAATGATAAGATATTTGCGTACCTGGGGGTCGTGGCCATCTGATCTTGCGCTAAACACATCGGCTACTGATGGTCCCTGTATCGGCTGTTGCATTCCCCAATATCGGCTCCTGCACTCCACGTATCGGTAGCTGTATCAAAAACTGTCGGTTGCTGCCTAAAGTGTATCGGCTAGTGCAGGGAAGCGAGCACTCGGCTGGCGGACACAGCGCGAGTATTGGCGGCCAGCAGGTAAGAGAGGAGGGAGAGAAGGTGAGGGAGCGTGAGGGCAGAGGGAGGTGAGAGGGAGATGAGAGGGAGGAGAGAGGCGAGAGTGAAAGTGAGGGAGTGAAATGAAAAAAAAATGAGAGGGGGAGGGAGAGTAACCCCCCACCAGCGCTCCTCCAAGAAATGATGGCGTGGGCCCGCCACGGCACATCGTAGGCCGTCAAATCGTACGCAACCAAAAGTGTCAAATCAATCATTCCATCCATCACATTGGACGCCCACCTACAAAATTTCATCCACCCTACTCTCTAGGTGGCAATCATCATCAACGAAGTAATCCATCCCAAGAACTTCATCGACGATCAAACTCATTCCAAGAACTTCCAAGGAATTTGAAATTTTCTTGATTTGGGCGCCAATCGCGCGTGGGAATGTCCCTGGAGTATCCATTGTGCTTCCATTTTCCTCGTTTTACTCTAGGATTGATGCGCCTGCTGCGGACCTCTGTAATTTGGATCTCTCTCTCTCTGTGATACATTTTTGTGGCAATTCTGACTCTCGCGCGTAGATTGATCCTGCAAGTGTGATTGTAGAGTGTAGAATTATGTGGTTATTGTGATTCTAGCATGTGCATTGAGCTTGCAAGGTTGTTGGTTTTATTTTCTGAGGCGTATCTGAGCATTCTGAGCAATCATCTGGTGTAGAAACTGACATTCCCGCTAGACCTGCTGGCGCCAGCCGATACCGTGTAGCACTCTAGCTGATATCCTCACTCTAAACCCGTGGTCACCTGATCCCTGTAGACCGCCGGCCAATACTAAGTTCGACACGTATAGCGTGCTGATTGATTGGAGTTTTTAGGGTTTAGTGGAGAATTTCTAGGGTTTATTGCCAGGTGTTCCGCGCTAGGTAGTCGTTGTGTTTGCTAAGTTGTAGTGTCCACCCCTATCGGCCGGCAGCCAATACAATCATGAAGAGGTCACTACCTTTGACGTTGAATACCGAACTAGTCGACGCATTTACGAAGAACGGTAGCTCTGGGCGAGGGAAAGTGGGTAAAGGAGTGGTAGTCGCATTAACTCACTTCGGATTCTACTATGTCGGACGTGCAGTTATCAATCGCATTGTCTCTCTCGACCCGTATCTCCTTGATGTCCGGGTTCAGGAAGTTTGTGACAATATTGAGATGATCATACCTTACCCAACGGGTGACCTTAAGTATCCTAGTCAATGTGCTGGGAGAAATATCGTGTGGGAGGAGCGATATGTGTATCCATATTTTTATGAGATTGATACTGCTCCCAAGCTTGTCGGCTGGCAGCCGACACCGGACGCTACTGAGGGAAGCCCATCGACCAGTTCCTTACTCTCACGGTGAACATGGAAGTAGCTCTTTTGTTCAGTAATGGAAGTGACCATCATTGTGCTGGAAAGGAAGTCATTGTGGAGTGTTCTCCAAAGGGAACGTGGAAAGGATTCCCTGTTCCTCATAGCTTTTTCGTCATCGTTTGGCTCATGACGGTGAAGAAGGATTTCTTAGGCTTGGCGGCATACTGCAAGAATTCAAATCTTACTTCCCTTGGAGATTGAATCGGATATAGAATCCTGTGGAGCGGATACAAAGTCCGGCCGCTGGATCCATCCACTGCAGAGGAACATCCTATGGACTGGCAGCCGACACTGCCTACATTGAAGAGAGTGAAGCTTGAGGCAGACGATAGTGGAGTGAATAGTGAATCACCAACGATCGAAAGATGTGGTAGCACTAGGAATGCACAGTCTGGTATCGGTCACACGGAGTCCGGGCGCAGCGATAGTGGTGGCTCGCAGACGGATACGCGAGTAGGTACCGACCTTGAACTGCATGGTGATGTTGGCCACTTTGACTATGTTCATTCAACCCCGCTCCACCACAGCGTCGGTCCGAGCAATGGCTCTGAAAGTGATAGCTTAGGAGATTAAACTACTCCAGGCGCCTCCTTTTCGACTGATAGCCAAGAAGCGGGTCCAGATTCGGGTTTGCCATATCCCGATTGGCCCCTCTGGAAAAATAAGTACTGCAAGCTTCTGAACGAGGATTTCTACTTGTTTAGAAGGGCAATGATTCAAATGTGTCTTCCAGATGAGGCGTGCGATGAGAATGTTCTTGGCGATATAGATGTTGGTGTAATGTTCGTGTCCGAGCACAAATCGCTGCAAATGACAACAATGCGTTGGCCGTTATCTCGCACGAGACTCGAGGGTGGTCGACTTCTATCAGGCATTAAAACGCCCTGCTTGGAGGCTGCTCAGATGGACACTACGGACTGTGCGGGCCTGCAAGGCATTCCTCGAAATCCCTACGGGTCTGTTCGTTGAAAAATCTTATCCAGAGATCAGCCCCATGTATCCAAGTTGAAATTCAAGACTTCGGAGGATGAGGTTCGGAAGGTTAGTTCTCAAAGGTGTTGCAAGTATAGGTGCTGTCAGACGTTTCCATGGGAGTCCACGAGGATTCTCCGTCACAAGTTCTACTCTTGCTCATTTGAGATCAGGAGAGAGACAGCGTATGCTGTCGAAAGACAGCTTCATGTTCGTGCTCCCGAGGGAAGCAAATTCATTACCCTTGAAGCTGTTGACGTATGCGAGAACGCATCGTACATTATTCACGGAGTCTCAAGATCTGCATACCACGTCTGTAAGGCTGTAGCTGTGGGAGGATGCGTGAGTGTGTCGCATGGAACTTCAGGATCACTTTGTCCTCGTCCCGACACTATTCAGGCCCGAGCCACCCTGTTGAAAATCATTGACGAAAATGCTGACCAGATGCCTAATAAGTTCACGCTTGTTGGAAATAAGCGTGCGGATAATCTGAATAGGTTGTCCCTTCCACAATGAATTGGGACCATATGCGTGAGCAGGTGAACTAAGTACGTCTCTGCCCCCAAATCTCCCTACTCATTGTCATGTTGTTGGTTTTTGTCTGTCGGCTGCCAGCCAACACAACTATCCGAATCTGAGTCTTTGCTAGGTCTGGGCACTTGGCCACATCCGTTGGGCATGCGAGGCATCATTGCAGTATGTGCTTGTGCCTTCGGACGATGGGTCTATCGGCCGGCAACCGATGCATTATAGAATCTCCTGCATATTGATTCGATATCAATTCTTGTCGGCTGGCGGCCAATAGACTTCTCTTGCATCAGGCTATCAGGTCAATGAGAAGTGTAATCACAAACCTGTCTCGCAATCAACTATGAGTGCGCTTCGAAAGAACCATTTCAGAAATGTCCAAGTGAAGGTTGTTGGGAGCAACTTCTCAAAGTGCACTGAGTGTGACTTCCTTGTTGAGTGCATTGCAAAATATCCGAGAGGATGTGAGGAGTGGCAGGCATTAGTCGATGACAGAGAGCGCCATCTTAATTATCAACGAGCTTGCCGAAACATATATGCGGGTTGGAGTGCTCTGTCCGGGCAAAATCTGTTAGAGTTTCTATGTATTATCCATGATAAGATGGATACAACTAAGACAACCATTCCCAGAATACAGAGAATCAGAGAGGCCACGGCGGGTCTTGGTCAGATTCCTATTTCCTGTATAGAGATGTTGACTCATGGCCACGGTGATGGTGCGTATGCGCACTATTATACAGCACTGTGGCCGGGCGATTCCAATTTTACGATTTCCTCTTTATGTCGTGTCTTGCAAGCGCAAGAGAGGCCACCACTTCGTGAATCCCGGGAGTTGTTTCCCACGCCACCACAAAACAGCTTTTTTCAGGCTCTCTTACATGGCAAGTCTAGGTGCTTATCTTCTATTCCGCCCGCTACCGGGATATGTACAAATCCTCTTCTCCCTGGACGCCCGGCGGTGCTTCTTCCTAAGAAGCTCTTCTTGCAACTAAATAACTCCGCCAAGGACAACAAGAACAGATTTGTAATGGCCTTCTGCTCTTTGCTAACTGCAAGACGCATATTCAAGGAAGTCACTGTTGGATTCTTGATTGTTGGTCATACTCATGAGGACATTGATGCACATTTCAGTTACTTGTCCAAGCTTATCAAGAGGAAGAACACCTACGTTGTAGCAGATCTCGTGAAGGCTTTCATGGACTCGCAAAAGACGGTGGCCTTCATTCCTGAGTTTGTTCAAGAGGTAGCAGATCTCAAATCATACGTCAAAGACTACCATGACGACAATGTCAACAAGATCGTTGGATTGGGCGATACGCATCTTTTCAAATTTTTTGTTGAAGAGGACGGAGATGATAGAGGTTGGCCAGTGATGAGATACAAGAAACAAGCAACTGATTCATCTTGGCTACCGCCGGGGCCTGCAGTCAAGATGTGGACGGCTGATTGCCACGGTAGACCTCGTTTTCCAACTGGTGATCCACACCCTGTTCCATTTAAGCCATTGTTGGGAGTTACGGAGGTTAATCCGAGGAAATTGAATTCCGAGAAGGAGCATGCCCGGGCTAGTGAATGCACAGAGAAGCATGGTTTTATCATGAATGTAATCTCCAAGTATATTGAGTTTTGGAAAGTCGGTATGGCCCGCAACAGAGATACTCTGAGGAGATGGCCAATGTATTGTTTACAAGGAGCGAATCTACGCGGAGATCAATTCTCCGTTGCCCACAGCGCCTGCAGCACTTGATGAGGGATTTTGGCCGGCATCAAATTAGACTCGTGATCATGCTCGTGCAACCACGGACTCCGAATCTAGTCCAATATATCGATCCAAGGGGGCGTGCAGCCACGGTGTGCTCGCCCTTGGTGGAGTGGACTCTTCAGCAGATCTATGGGGTGGACTATCTATCGGCTGCCGGCCGATACCCCTCTTAGCTATGTACGGCATTGCCTTGGAGTAGATTTTCTCCTATATCATTATCTGTGGCCAAATCCGCTGGAGATTTGTACAGGACAACGTTTACTTTGGCTGGAGACAATGCAGAAAGAGCCTCATCTTTCTCATGTTGTTCTTTTTATTATTGTTATGTTCTCTCACAGGGTGCCTTTGCACTTGTGAATGGGCCTCCAGCTACTCTTGTTATCATCGTTGCCTCCGTCGCAGCTACTCTGGCTAACTTGGAGACTGCATGCGTCGTAATGGATTGAGACGATGACGATGATGCACATATTCCAACCACCAAGTGTCGGCCGCCGGCTGATACCTCTTGCCTCGTTCTGTTCTTTGTCGTCCCACTGCCCCTTTCAACCTCAAAATGGTAACCTACCTCTGTTGGCCGATTGTCTTGCCACTCACTGAGGTTTTTCTAATCTGCAATTCAAAGGAATGTTTTGATTTTTGGATTGTGTGAATTTTGTCTTGCATTATCTCTGTCGTTGACTTATCATCAAAGCCATTTAGATTATTTGTTGATAAATTGTAATAGAAGTTATTTAAACAATCACAAGAAGTGCATTATTCGATCATTTTAATCATCTAATTTCCCTCATATCTTATATATTATGTATACAATTGTATTCGATGAACTTTAGGATTTGATAGGTCATTCCAAAATGTATAATTGTATTTGTAATTGAATAAAATAGTGGCCCATTATTATCCATCAATATTAACCTTGTCTTTTAGCCAGTCTTACCAAAATCAAAGATAGATTATTTCTTTTTTTATTTACTCTCAATTATAGAAGTGTAGTACTGAGATTTCATATGTATAATTGTCTATGATGAATTTTAGGAAGTAGATCTGGAATTGAATACAATCAGGGACAATTATTAGCCGTCCTTGTGAATGCATGCAATTGAGAGGGCTACGTACATAGCCTACTGTAATGTAATCTACGTACTTTGTGTAGAATGGCGGCTCACATGAGAGTGCAATTCATTTGAAGTGTGAGCTCCCCTCTTCCAACATTTTTATATCTGGATGTGTGAGCTTCTTCTCCTTCACCATTCACTGCATTCCCTTCCTCAGTCACCTCCCTTGCTTCTGTTGTTCATCATCTGGCCTCCTCCATATCTTTGAATCATCTGTGTAGCCATCTCCATGGACTCTAGACTCCCTCCCCAAGCAGAGCCACCTCTCCCTCCTCATCCAGGGACTCTAGGTGCATTGACTGGGTACCTGTGGTTTGTCAACAATTCAAATGCAGCTGTCTACAGACGTCTTCCTCCTCATCCATTGTTGCAAGGGCTTGTTAGTGGCGATGACTGGCATTGGAACTACAACTATACTCTAGAGATGGCACGTCTGGAGGCTCATTCAGGCATTGCATGGGATGATGTTTCTGACCTTGTGAATCGTCCATCCACAGATATGCTTCGGGCCGTGCCGGTGATATACCAGGCTTGCGGGTGCGTGCTCCTTGATTTCTGCGATTGTTCTTGGACAACAGCGCCTGAAAGCACAAGGAACGAGGTCATTGAGATATCATTGGATACATCTCTCTACATCACGGGCAGAATGTTGACACTGGAGCTTCGGATAACGCATCGGTGGGGAACAACCGCCAATCTTAGAATTCACATTGCCAGCACCTCCCGGATTACTCGTTTGGTGTTTGATTTTGGGATACTAGCGGCTCGTTTTGGAATTGCGCGCGCAAGAGTTTTGCCCTGCTCATACCAGTATTGCGAATTTTGAGGCACCAAGGTTTTTTAATTTTGCTGTTGTGAAGTAGTGTATGTTTTTTATTGGCCAGCTTGGTTGCCTTTGCTCGCTGGTCAAGTGCATGTACATTTGTTTTATGAATATATAGTAATACTACTGATGTTGGCTGCCAGCCGATACCTCTAGTTTCATATAGGCACCACCTCGAACATATTTGGTTTGGCGGATGATTTTGAAATTTTAGCGGCTGGCTTTCGGTTAGGGCAGTCAAAAGTTTCACCCTGCTCATAGCAGTAATTCGAATGTTTTGGCACCAAGGTTTTAGAATTTTCATGTTATGAAGTAGTGTATATATTTTGTAGGCCATCTTGGAGTCCTTTGCTCACTGGTCAGGAGCATGTACATTTGTTATATGAATATTTTGTAATACTACCGATGTCGGCTGTCAGCCGATACCTCTGGCCTACAGGTTATGTTTCGGCCTTCTGCTTTGCCTTTAGTTCTCATCTGTGTATCACTGTATCAACTGCCGGCCGATACCTCTTTCACAGTCTTTCAATTTGGTCGTTGCTGATCATATTGTCCGTCATATTTGAATTGGGTTGTGTTGCTACTAGAGTTCTACAGACATCAATTCATTCTTTGGGGTAATTTCCTTTTCCATATGAATTTCAATTGTATGATTTGTGTGGCTTGTGTTTGCATTCATGTATTCCCTAAATTGGATTTTATTGGAGTGATCTCTTTCCCATTGTTTAGTGTTTTAGGGTCTAGGGTTTTAGGGTTTATGGTTTAGGGTATAGGTTAATTTAGTAATAATTGTGTCGTAGGCCGGCCAACTCTTTTCTTTGACTTGTTTGCCTTAGTTTTCTCTACATTAATTGTTTTAATGGGCTTGGTTTCTATGGAAAATGTGCTGGTGGACCACCGATACTATTCGGTGAATGTGTTCATCATTTCTTCATATTCAAGTGTATTCCAATTTTTGCTTCCTCATTTTGAACTTTATCTACAATTTTGGGACATATTTTACCGTTATAAATTGTATGAATTTGTCCATAATTAGCACAATTGTCCATAATTAGTTAAATATAAGTTTCTATGGATGAAATTCATTGTGATTGGTTGAAATGTAATATTCTAAGTGTAGTAAATTTTGGATATTTTTTGGTTGCTTTATTTTATGAGTTGACCTTTTTTAGAGCACTTTGACACTGAAATCTTGAAAATTTCAGGTGAATCACTACAATATGAAATGAGGCATAAAAAGTTCAAAAACCATCCCTTTTCTAATCGGATCATATATGCATGAAGCTTACTGCCTATAGAATCCACATTAAAATACCCACACTACAAAAAGTGCATGACGGATGAAAAAAATTGGATGAAATCTGTACATCGTCCAAAAAATAAATGTTTATGCAATTTTGTGTTAACATTGTGGTATGACATATGCATACAATAAAAATAATTACTGGTGAAAATATTAATGTTTATTTATACATTAAACATGAATATTTAGGACGGAATGTAGTAGGAAATAGGATTTAAGAGGGAATTACTTATTAATTATCATTCTAACTAGCTAGTAATTAACTTACAAAATAATCATAGAAAACAAGGATATTTATGACCCTTCAAATAGACCAAATAGAGACTATGAGCTCTTTGAAGACTCTCATAAAAGTTATAGAGCTTTTGTATAGCTAAGAAGGATGAAATTGAATGTAGTAGATGATAAATAAGCTTTGGGAGTTCCTAGATAACAAAGGGATGGTAAAATATTGGCCAATTTGTTTTACAAGGACTTTTAGAAACTTTGATTAAAATGGCCAAATTTAGAAATCATCACAATTAGGAAACTATGTTTTCTTAAAGTTTTTGTCTCACCGTAAATTCGACAAAAGCGTCAAAAAGTTGGTTAGAATCACATAAGATCAATCATGAGTCTGATTGAAATTTACAAAAGGCATTTTCTACTGAAAGAGATCTTTGGAGCTCAAATGTAAACTCAGTTGGACCAAAAATTACATTTTTCAACTTGTAGTAATCTTGTAGGCGTTACAAGCTAATATTACGCGAAATTAGTGAAAATTTCTACTTTTACTATATGAATAGTCATACTGAGCTAATTTTGGCCTTATGAATTCAACAATGAAATTTGTTTCTCAATCAAAGGTACATTTAAAATGTTACATGTACCTTAAGAAGTAAATTAGAGTATCTGAATAATTGGGTTTTTTTCTGGTTGACTTTAGGGTAGCGATAGTATTGCCAATTAAGAGCTTTTGGAATTTAGAGATTTAATAAGACCTAGATTCCATATCTAATTTCCGAGTGATCTAAGACCAGGTTTCTTTTTTTCTAAGTATTAAAAGAGACTCGTTATATCTCTAAAATCATCAATTTGGTCATTTGAACTGGTGGTTTGGTGGTGTTTTGTGACTCTTTTCTTCTTTCTTCTTTGAAACATTCTTTTGAAAAACATTTGAACATTCTTTTGAAAAATCTTGTGGTGTTTGTGTTGTTTTTGGTAGAATTTGTGGCGGAACCCTCTAATTCAATTGGTATTCAATAGTGAAAATTTTCATCATTTGTGAGTCGTTGTGAAACGTTTTTATAAATAGAAAATTTAAATTAATACCTCAATTCTCTTACATGTAATGCAATTATAAACCTTGTTGATATTTCTTTTCTTTTTTGTGATAATTGAGGTGTTTTACTTTGTATTATATTTATCCATACTCCTTTTGTATTTTAATTATGTTTTTCATGTCGAATTGATACATTCCATGTGAAATTAGAAGATTATTGAGCAAAGAGAGGACTAATTTAAGTAGATGCGTGTATGTATGTGTGAAAGAAGAAACACTGTGATTTTGTAAATATAGAAATAACTTGAGTACAAGAATTAAGTATTTATGTATGTGAGAGAATTTAATTAAAAAGTGGTATAAAAGGAAGACAACTACTGCAATTGACATCCTAAATTCATCTAAAGAACACGCAATTCGCTATTTACGCACTTGGCCAAGTGCGGTCATTTCGGGGCCCCATTGTGCCAAAAAATTCAGAAATCAAATTTTTTTTTTTGAAAAGGGTGTGATTTTTGTCTATGGTGAAAAGTGCAGTGCATTGCAATTAATCAAATATATTACGGATTTTCAATAATAAATATGTGAATTTCATACATTTTTTTAATTTTTCAAAGTGTCTTTCATAAAACCCCTTCAAAAGTGCAATAAATATCCAACATTTTACTATCTTTCAACCGCATTGTCCCCATTCCCCTCGTATTACAATCACATACAATCCGCAATACATTTTCGTACAACGACATCATTATTCCACATATCTACGTATCCACATAAATTATGGATCCACATATAAATATTTATATATATATATATAAATAAAAAATACATATGATAAAGAAGTACAAGTCGGCCATCTGAAGTGCAACCAATAGCACTAATCCACACTGTCTAAAAAAGCTACTACTCGAAGGGGAACTGGGTCTCCGGAATCCTCTCAGATGACTGTGTTTTGTCGTCCCGACCCTCCTCACTAGCTACACGCTGCTCCTCCAACCTCGCATGAACATCTGAAGGGGTCTCGGGATCTGTATACTCCAAAGTTTGAGCCACCATGGCATTGACCATCCGAGATGACACCCGGTGCACAGGCGACGCTTCCTCCATGATAGACGCCGCCTGCTCAAACGTATATTGCCCTCCAATCCCGTGACGCCTGTATCTGACTCCATCAACGTCATAGTAGAATCCGTCCACTGCAAGTGTCATATCTCGGTCTGGTAGGGCCCAATGAAACGGACGTGGGGTGGAATCAATATCCACAACTACTCCTGGTGTTGGCAACACCTCAGATCCACCCGCATCCAGCCCTGATCGTGGCAACACCTCCATGTCACGCGAGACTAATGAATCCGGTATTGGAATCGCTCCTGATGGACGGAGAAGAGATGTAGATACACCTGCTGATCTTGAGAATGTCACCTCGTGCCCCAAAGACTTTGCAAGTATCTCTGCAACTTCTTCAGGACGGATGCTCAAGTCCCCCATCTCCATAGTCCCTCCCTCCTCCATGGTCCCATCAACCTCCATGAATTGTAGTGCGTCTCCTCGTGCACCTGAAGCTCCAGTGGCGTCCTGCCCCTCTGAAGAGTATACGATATGTGCAAAACTCTCTACACCAACAACTGGCTGGGGACTCAGTGCTGCAACAACCTCATACCTCGGACTCAACCCTGTGATACTGTCGTCCTGTCTCACGCTCCGGGCTGTGTCCTCGTGAGTCCTCTCTCTGTTTGGTGTGTCCCTAGAGCCTAACGAGACCTCCACATGTCGTACAGTATCTGCACTGCGCTGTGTAGCAGAAGGCTCCCTCTCAGAACCCTCACATGCCCCACTGTCTACACCGTCCATCAATCCTGTGCTCCCACGTGTAGGCCTCACTGTAGAAAGGTCCGCAGTAGCCCAAGGCTGAGTAGCAGCACCAGATGGCCAATCCATGTCACACCCGTACATCTCTGCGCATGCATTCCTTAAAAATGTAGTACGTGTGCTCGAGCTGTCAAGGACAATGATCTGGCTACCCACAAAATCGCCCTGCAGTATGTCTGGTATGGCCGTGGTGATGCCAACAACCACGAGACCCCACTTCTCCGGCAAATACATCTGCACAAGCCTCTGCAACTCTGTCGGAGACCTTTCCAATGGATCCGCTGTACACAGTGCTGTGGCCTCAGTCCAGGAGTCCATGAACACAGTAGGAAGCTCCCCCGTCCCCTTTCGAACATTCTGAGATGCCCTGCACCCGCGGGCATGCGCCAACACGACTGCCATACCTCCAATAGCCTGTACTGCTCGCTCCACTCTCCCCTCGTGCCTCAAATCATGCTCATATCCGCTGATCGCACCTGACTCGAACACCCACACTCCTCCAATACACCGGCTCTCTTCTGGTACGTACAAGGTGTTGCGCAACCGCTCTTCAAAGTGCACTCCGGGTGGCAATAAAAAAATGACGTTCCACTTGTAAATACCCGTCATCCACCTCTGCAACCGCTCCATCACATGTGCATAATCGTCATCTCCCCAAGCCTTGTCCTCCCCCTGTGATGATCCCCGTCTGCAATCAATAATCCATAAGCATGGTTCCCCAAGCTCCAGATGCTCCTCCGTGAAAAAACCCCCTCGACCTCGCACCGGAAGCATTCTCAAAGCATGGCCTCCCCTCTTGATGGGTAAACAAAACTGCCTGTCCCATCGCGCTGCTCCGAGATCTCTAACATCTCGGGCATGCCCTCGGTATCCACGACCACCGGTTGCTATGTCCGTGTAGTGCTGTCTGATCAATGGAGGTATGAGGGGATCCAATTTCTCCAACGCTCCCACCGCACGGACCAATGGACTAGCCCAAGCTTTCTTCATATCTGTCTAGATATTCTCCCCAAGCTCCTGCAAGACCTCCCCACGATCCCCTCCATATCATCCCACTGGAATGACAAAGAACTCCTCCATCGTCGGTACCGGGCGCTCTCGATCCTTCACTATCAACCACCTCAACGCATTTTGTACCGCCTCCCTCCGGTGCATCCGATCAGCCACCCACGCCAAAGTCTCCTTCGGTGGATTGGGGCTGTTGTTGCCGTTGAAGTAGTACTTCTGCGTAGCCCGGCTCCCTCCCTACACTGGTTGTGCTGCCAAGTCCTTCGCCACCCGGAGATAGTGCCGAGCTGGAATCCTCGACAATGGTCTGAGCCAGTTCTTCTCCATCCTCTTCCGCCCCGCTCGCACGTCCACGGTGACATCCAAACTGTGTTTGGACGCATAATCCCTCCATTTCTTCTTGTCCTCCTTGCTGAACCACAAGAACCCGCTCTCGTAATCCGAACACACCTGCAATACTGCCTCATAGCACTCTTCGTCCCTGTGCCATGCATGACGGGTATGGTCTACCATCTGCTTCGACAATGTCGCCAAACCCACCTTGTTGTCCTTCATGCTTGTAGTCAGATGCAGTGCATTTGCGGCCATCATCAACGCCCGACCCCGCCGCTCATCGTCGTCTCGCACATACTGATCTGGTCTTCCACACGCAATCCATATAGCCCGGAGCTTCATGAGGTCCTCCACCATCGTGGTGTAGAACTGTCTCTCGAACTCCTTGGCATTGATCCTCACTGAAGCATCGATGTACAAACGCGGATCCTTGTACACTACAAACTTGGCCTTCCGTACTGCAAACACCTCCCGGTACTCCTCCTCTGATAGTAACCCCGCATCACATTCGATCTTGGCCTCCATGCAAACCTGAATAATGTGCTGCCCATCAACTGGCTTCCAAATGATGTTGTTCTCTAACCAATTTGCCCTAGAACCAAGAACTCCATGTCCAGACACCGCCTCCGCATAGTGCAAATACGCAGCCTCAAACTCCCGAACTGCATTATCCTCCAAGAATGGCACTTCCCTCCTCCGGCTCTCACCGTGCGACCCCGTACCTTCCACAACGTATCTGATGGGCCTCAAAGTCAACGGACTGATCAACTCTTTGTCTTTCCCCCTCAACCGTCAATACATGTCCATCACCCTCCTTCCAGTCAACACGCGGTGGTTCGTCTCAGGATTCTCCACTGCACGGATGTTCTGCACTTGGACATTAAATATCGCATCCGCTCCCCAAATGTAACCCGCCCGAAGCTCATCCTCCTTTGGAAACACCAACCTCCTCCTCCGTGTCATGCCTCGACGTGCACCCTCCACAATCTCCTCCTCTGACAAAGAATCATCAATATCATCAGCCTCGTCCTCTGCACCTGCCTGCAATGGTGGTGTCACAGCCCTTGACACTCGTTGTAGCCTCCTCCTCTTCCTCTGTGGTGCAGACGCCCGCGGTACAGGATAGGGCTCCGGAACCAAATCATCCACCGGTGCTCCCACTGTAGGCCGTCCTGTCCTGCGCTCTTCCACTGGCACCCAATCCACATTGACAGGAGCCGCAAGCACCCTATACAAGGGGTCGGTAGTCTCCGGAACAGGTGGAGGCTGCTCCACTGCAGCCTCCAAGGGGCACGCTCCCTCAACAAGTCATACGCCTGATGCTCTAGAAACCGCTGCCTCGCACGAAGCATCTCCTCGGGGCCCAATGGCATATACTTCATAACAGAAGCCTCACGTACCATCCTCAACTCCTCTAGAATGGCCTCCCACTCCCTCTGCAACAAATGCATCATCTTCATTGCGGGAACACGATCAAGCAGGTTGTGCGGGACCGGTGCCATTATCAACTCCCTCTGCACCCTGTACTTCATCGGAGTCGGGTCCTCGCTCTGCACCTGAATGAAAAAAAATCCATTCGGCGACGAAGTAATACACAACACCACACCAATCACCCTCCTGAGTGCTGTCCAGAATCTACCCGGCATCACCGGAAAATCAGTCATCCACAGCATGGGCATCAAAAGGTCCTCGCCCCTAACCCACCAACCATGCTCCCTATACTCGGATACCACATTAGGCGCCATGGTAATAAGTCTAAGAGCCTGCATAAAAGAGAAGCGTATCAGCAATCCACACATCGATATTCGAAATAAACTTGCTATTACATATTACGATTCAATCCCAACGATGGCATTGTCCCCACGGAGACCCTAAACCCTAAACCCTAAACCCTAAAACCCTAAACCCTGAATCACTTTTGTAATTTTTCAAAATTCACATTATCTTATTTTGAAGATCCATACCGTACAAATCGTACTTAACTAGCACAAGAATCACGAGAATTTTGGATGGATGAAAAATATCACTGTACGTGGTGAAGGGACGCGTCAGAATTCATACAGTGTCTAGAAAATGAAGGCTGGCGTGTCAAAGGGTGCATCAATACCAATAAAGGTAATTCTATTAAAAACAAGGTGATAAACAAAATTTTAAATTCTATTTGGAATTATTCAACACGTCCAACCATTTTTCACGAAGAATTATAATTCTAAGCCTTTGAACTTTCTCATACAACCTCGCCTCACTATCATGCAAGTCCCTTTCTAAGCCTATTAAATTCTGTAGTAATTGCAATAAATTTCTTGCGACGAAGAGCTGTTGACAATTTTGGAGGGGGCCTCCAAATGCAATTACGTCAAACTTCTAATAAAATACAGAAAAGTGCGTGCCACGATCTTTCAACATTTTCCTATTGATATGATCAAAGTATTTTGTAGTACTGTTTGTCCGGTGGACACTAGTAGATTGACATTACAAATAGACAATTTATTCACGTTGCCCCCAAAAGAGGTCGGAGATTCTATATATGTATCTCTATCCCTTATCTAAGAAGTACGGTTTTCCAACATTCCTAAATGCCTATATGTATATTCATTTCTGATATAATTTTAGCATGCCTAATGTATATACTATGTTTATCGATGACTTAATGAATACCCATTTTGTACACACTGTCATGACATAATGGTTAATTTTTAGAGCAATCTACTAGGATACTAATTTAATCATTAAATTACCAATTCTTATTTAACTATTTTATGATTTAATAATTCAAGTTAAATTTCTGTACCAATTTAAAGTGTGTAATAACTATAATATTAAGTGAAGCAAGTGGGTGTCTGAGTGGAATGGTCAAGTGATATTATTAATAACATAGGATGCTTAACCCCTAAACGTCCTCACCTATGTCCAATTTAGGGAGGTTTGCAAAGATGCATAAAAGTTATACAATTTGAATTTTAGAGTCTACTTATACAGTTAGATCTATAATTGCTATCACTCATATTTTTCTAAAACACGTTGGAACATAAAAAAAAATTAAAAATTGAATTCAATTACGAATAAGATATTGAATTATAGTATGTGGATGAAATTTGTTGTGATGGGTTATAATATAGTACTCTAGGTGTATTGATTTTTTGAGACATTTTGGATGCTTGATTTTAAGAGTTTTATTTTTCAATAACACTTTCAGACCAAAACCTTCCAAATTTTGGGTGAAACACTGCAGCACGAAATGAGGCATAAGTTTTTCAAAAACTATTTCCTTTTTGATCGAAGCACACATACATGAAGTAAACTTCCCATTTAAAATTTTAGTTAAAAAAATCACAGTGCTAAAAGTGCACGATGGATGTGAAACTACAGATGAAATCTGTACATCATGCAAAATATGTATGGTTTTAGGGTTAGGGGTTCAAAATAATTTCAAATAATACTCATGGAATATACTATGGGTATTATTTTATATCATAGAATAATCGCATTTGGCTTCATACCCCCTAAATTACCCTTTGAATGCATGTGATGCAACAAACCACAAATATAACATAATTATAGTGCATCCCCTAAGGCACAATATGTTAACTCCTAAACGTCAACACTTTAAACGATTAACAGATTCAAATCGTTATCACGTTCGCTAAACAAATTTTAACTTTTAGAATTTATTATTAAATATTGGTGATAATATTAGTGAATCAAACCGTATGGATGGATTGGAATTTAAGATTCAACATCTAGAACTTTCATTTGTATATCAATTCCAAAATAATCTTCTAAATAGTCATTTAGGATCATTTTTCTCACACCGTCAATTCCATGGACACCCTAGTACGCTTAGGCGTTAAAGTTACTTTTTGAAGTTAAAATTTTGGAATCATCTATTAATAAATATAAGCCTTGTTTAAAAGGGTTTAGGCATCTATATGGGTTAAAGAAATAACTTTTCGTGTTGTTGACGAAAAACTATAAAAGTGTTGAATTACAAAATAAGTCTAAAATTTGTTAGGTGAAGAACAACTTCCCATTTACAGCTTAAATATTACTCTAAAATCAATTCAGCTGAAATATAAATCTTAGAAAAATCGATACTCTGAACTTTTTGAGTAAGACAATAATTCTATATCTTTTTGACCTAAACCAAAAATATTCATTAAAAAAAATTCATTTGAATATTATAGAATTAGTACAAAATCTCAAATGGTATCTCATTCAGGTACACAAGGTTCTTCCTGATTATTCTAGACACGTGATATATATATATATATGCAAGCGATGAAATTATTCCTTAATTTTGTTCTTCTCCCTTAACTTGATCAGCCAAGCACTTTGAGACTACCCTACACGCTGGACATCTTATTCAGTCCTGATTTTTGACTGCACGTGGTATGCCTTTCGTTCTTCGATCGCATACTTCTACACAATTTTTTTTAGCAAAACACATAATGAAGTATAGTTAAATAGGATCATTATTTAGAGAGGACAACAACGTAGTGACAAACCGCCAAAAAATAAGATAATTCTTCTCCAAACATTCATTTGATGATTTTCATCGAAGAATTAATGATTTTCATCCAAGCATTGATGATTTTCATGATTGCATTGATGATGCATCCCCCTCCTACAAGTACATCGAGTTCAATCATAGCATATGCATGAAGTATTTCTTAAGTACGTCATGACTGTACTCTTATCATATGAATAATGAATTATCATATGAAAGATTGAAGTAAGGACATGATTTAGGGTAATTAAGTACCTAGGATAGTACTTATGAATTTCACCATCATGTAGTGCTATTTATAAATTATTACCGATTATGGGAAATTTCTTACAATATAAACATTTAGGTGTCTTACTTATTTGTACAAATTAAATTGAAGACAACGATGACAATTTATTGAATCCTAAGTAAATTAAGTAAAAAACCCCGGGATATGCAAATGCACATTCCGCTAAAGGGGCAATTAACATATTTGTTGTTCAAATTTACAAATTTATATTAAAGAAATTTAAATTTTGATTTCTTCTAGGAAAATAATTATCAACATAATAGATCACCATGTTCACCCAAAAAATGTGGGGTGTCCTTTACATTAGAGCTAAAAAGTAATTTTAATTTGATATGAGTAATGTACGGTTTTTTTAAACCAATTTTTTGGAATTCTAGATATATTCATAGGATATAGGTGTAATACACCTTAATGAACCTAAAAATAGTAAATTATTTTACCTTATATATATAAATAATCCATAAATTATATATAGATGAAATGTATAGATTCCAAACGCGAGACCCTATCAGCAAAGGTTCCAATAAATAACCGTATGACCATTATGAAATTATTACGTTTTTGGTTATATTTATTGAATAAGTAGCATTTTATTTGTATTTAATAAAAATTGTATTATGAGTTATTATATGTTTGTAGCAGCTAAGAACACATTGCAACCGACATCACCATTCTATCACATGTCACATGCAACTCAAACTATGTTGGACTTGTATAATAGTATGTTGAATTAAATTTTTATCCCTTAAAACCAAATATGTTCATCGCGATTAGTATAGTCTGAAATAATAGTTTAACCCCTTCATGTTCTCACTCTTTTTAAACTTGGTAGTTTTAAAAAGATACATTACAAAAAGCAAGTAAGAGGGATATTTTCACTTTGATGAATAAATAAAAAATTTACATAATTAATTATGGATTCTATCCATACAATTACTTTGGCAATGGCTATCACCAATATTTGTGTATTATATTACGAACTTAAAATGTAACGATCGTTTGTAACAATTATGATTAGTACGAATAAAATATTGACAATCTAGTAATGAATTTTCGGGGTTGGGATGGGTTCAAATGTAATAGTCTAGGTGTAGTAATGTTTGGCGTTTTTTATGTAGCATATTTTAGGTAGTTCACTTTTTCAAGAGCACTTTTGGAATAAAATCTTCGAAATGAGTAGTCGAGCACTACAACATGAAATGAGGCATTCAACTTTCACAAGTCATCCCGTTTCTAATAGGACCACACATGCATAATCTAACTTCCCAGATAAGTGTCAATAAAAATTTCACACTGCAAGAAGTGCATGATGGATGAGAAATTGGAGTTCAAATTCGTTCATCGTGCAAAAAATGCATGGTTGGGCGGTTAGGGGTTAAATGAAACCCATTGAACTAGGTAATTTAGCATTTTATTAACCATGTGCTCATGACCAAATTTACGAAAATCAAACGTAAATAAATAAGTTTGTATTTTTATACAAACTATATATGAGTATTAGTGACGCACTATATATTTTGTCGTATATGATGAATGTTAGGAATTTAGTAGCATAAATTTGATTTAAAAATCATACTTATATGTAATGTATGTACGTACGTGCATGAGAAAGATATACTTTATCATGCTTTTCTCATTGATTTTTAAATTTAATACTTTTGTATACCTATTTCTGTACAATTATATGGATGTGTGTGTATCATCTTCATTCCAAAATCCAAAATTAGATTTGGAATTGAATAGAATGATGGAGAAATAATACCCATCAAAGTAAATGCATTCAAGTGAGAGTGCAAGGTACATGCACTAGAGGACCAAGTGCTCTCAAGGGTATTGTATGTACGTTGGATGAATGGCGGCTCACATGAGAGTGCAATTCATTTCAAGTACTCTCTTTCTTCCACATTTCAATATTTGAATGTGTGAGCTTCTTCTCATTCCACATTCACTCCTTCCCCTTCCTCATTCATCTCCTCCTTGTTTTTCTTTCTTGACCATAGGTTCTAGGCACCCAACCCATGGAGATTATTCTCTTCCTTCTCGTCCTTATTCTTTAGGGGAATTAACTGGGTACTTGTTGTTTGTTTACAATTCGGATGCATGTCGATGGAAGACAAATCTCCCTCCTCATCCATTGTTGCGAGGCATTGTTAGTGGCGCAGATGATTTTATTTGGAACATTCACTGTGGCGAAGAGATGGCACGGTTGGAGGTTCTTTCTGGCATTTCATATGCTGAAGTGGCAGGAATTGTGAACCGTCCTTCCACAGATTTACTTCGTGGAGTGGCAGTAGTAAAAATGGATTGCGGGTGAGTGCAATTTGACTTTTGTGATTGTCCTCCCAGAAATTCGAATGGTAGTGGGACCAAACAAGTGATTGAGATATCATCAGACACATCTTTATATGTCACGGCGGAAGGTGGAGAATCGGATGCAGCATCGATGGGGAGCAATCGCCAATTTTAGTTTTGACTTTTGCAGCACTGCTCGGTTACTTGTTTTTGGAGGCAGATTTTGAGTTTGAAGCGGTTTTGATTTTGCTTTGCAGAGGCACTAATAGTTTGTTTTTACATAGCGGCATTGTGATTTTCAAGGGACCAAATTTTTAGAATTCAGGAAGTTCATAATTGATGACAGTAAATATGTAGTTGGCCAGCTTGCTCCTCTGACCACAGTGAATGTCAGTGGCTTGTAACCTTTTTAAAAATATAGTAACCTGCGAGTTGCATAGTGGCGGAGTGCTTTGCATTTATGTGCGGAAAGCCGTTGCGATTTCACTGTAGACTAGGCTGCTATTTTCGAAAGGCATCCAAGACGGCGGAAACTTTGGGCGCTTCTTCATTCTCCTCTCTCCCGCGCATTCTCATTTTGTATTGCGTCTCTCATTTTGTATTCTCCTCCGCAGCCGCTCTTGTCTCTCTTGCTTGCGGACTCTCCCTCTTCTTGTCGCTTGTGTATTGTAGAACTGTGGTGTGCGCTATCGCGTGGCTGAAGCGCTCCAAATGTAAGTTTTGATGTCATTATCCACCGCATTATTTTGCTGTGTGTTTTGAAGAGGTTGTAGGGTGCGACAGGATCTTGGTTATAAATTGTTTAGCATTACGTTCAAGTGTGTAGTTTAATGGTTGTGTGGTTGATTGTGTGGTTAAATCTCTAGTTCAGTGGTTTTTTGCATTCAGTGATTGATTAGTTCAGGTGCTGGGGTGCAAACTAGGGGAGTGCACATTGCAGCGCTTGTTTTCTGATTCATTGAGTTTATGCGTTCTTTTTAATTGTGCATGCCATTGCTTATAACCCAAGCTTGCGTTGGCTATGCAAATTAGAATGCATTGTGATCCAATGCATTGAAGTAGATGCATATTCAATTTGCAACTCGTAATTTAATGGAATTGAACTGTTCATGTGTTCCATCGTGTCAAAGTTTAGTTGGTTCTGTTATCGTCGATTCGAGGATAAGTTGAGTCGTTATTGGGTACCTTTATACTGTTGCAGAATGGATTATCTTTGAGTTGAAGATAAAGTGTATATATTCCATGACATAACATATATTTAAGAATACCGTGGATGTCAGAGCGTGACACTTCAGTCGCAGTACCCATTATCCTCATGTCGAAGATAAGTACAACAGAATATACGATAGAATTTATAGAGATACAATTATCCTTGAGTCGAAGATAAGTTCTCAATATATCAATACAATGATCTCATATAATAGTGACTTCTACAAAAGTTCTGATTGAACGAATAGAACTGAACCACTTATCCTCGACTCGAGGATAAGTCACTTAGGGTACTCAAAAGAACTGTGATATGCGGATACATTTATCTTCGAGTCGAAGATAGGTATATTGATATAAACTGTAGGTAATACAATACGCACCAATGTAAAGAGTACTATCCAGTAACGTTCATGTGACCGGGCCACTTATCTTCGAGTGGAGGATAATTAGAGGGGTTTGCCATAGGACATGACACATACATATCCAGTTATCCTCAAGTCGAGGATAACATACTCAGAACTTCAATGTCTGATCGTTTCACGCGTCCGATGTTCCGCATTGGACAATACCTGAAGCATTTGAGGACTAGTTATCCACAAGTTGAGGATAAACTCGTTGGGGCACAGAACTAGTTATCCTCGAGTCGAGGATAAAGCTGATAGGGACATCATGTCCTCCTGAACTGTAAACCAGAAGTCCGGACATATCGTACACGGTATCATTAGTATCCTATAACCATATCCTCGTGTCGAGGATATGGATGACTTTGAAACACGTAGACGCTGACTCTTCTTACAGACAAGAAGTACGCCTTCCGATTTTGGGCAGTCTATGCACGGGCTCTGGGCTGAATGAAATCTGGTCCAGTTTGTCGCGCAGTTATCCTTGACTCGAGGATACTATAGACGGTGTTACAATATGCGGACATCCGAGCCCGGAAGCATTAGATCCAATAGCATTATCCTCGGCCCGAAGATAATAGTTTGCACTCCATTCACACCAATACCATGCAGCTCACTGTCTGATACATGATTTGTTTTGTGACCGAATGGAGACGCTTGCGCATCCAGATTTTGAGATAAGGGTGCCAACCCTGCCGCCGGGAGTGGCGCCATGTGAGGGTGTTCCACGTTCATCATGGACCACGAAGGGCGTTAAGATCACCAACGCGGATGGGATCGATGTTGCAAAGGGTATCTGCCATAGTGTTGACCGGAAGCTCGTGATTGACACAGACGGTTTGCCTCTCGGCGATGAACGCGTAGCGATTCACATTGCAGAATCACTTGTTGAGGAGGAAGTTCCGTCCGTATGGATGTGGTCTATGCGATCTTGGCATATCTCCAGGGTCTTTATGAATGGAGCGAGCTTTTACGATCACGAGCAAACAACCATATATAAGGCAGAATTGAATGCCTCCAGGAAGCGTGTCCGGAAAGGGGTTAGGCCTTACGAGACTACACGCGAGAGAACTGAGCCAGCTACCCCTCTCAAGAAGGACTTCTTACTTTTTGCCCAGTCGATTAACGCTCTGTCAAGCAATGTCTGTTGTCCTTTAAACTGCATACAGCCGTTTCCGCGAGAAAAGATCCAAGCCCTTCGCACCCAATTATACATAACTAGTAACGTATACTTTCAAAAGCAACTGTTGCTCGAAGTGCACCGTCAAATTCACCGAGATGCGAACAGTAAAGAAATGATTACCTTGGAGGGAATTGAGGTGTGCCCTACAGCATGGTGTCTCATTCATTCGGTGTCGAGAGCTACATACCATCGTAACAAGGGTCGAGCAAAATTTGGTGTGCGCCCGGAGCCGCATGGTAACCTTGGGACAAAGAAGCCCCGCTTGCAAACATCGCAAGCCACTGCCACTCTCGGAACCCTGCTCGAGAACCCCGCAGATCAGATGCCTGACAAGTCCAAGACACTTCCGTCTAGTGAGAATGTCGTGTCCATGTGTCTGCCGTCCTCCTTTCGGTGGAACGAGACATTGCCTTTGATCAAAGAGATCAACGCGCACTTTGATTTGCCGAATGTGTCATTGAGCGGACTGATTAGAATTCGTAGAGAGTCTTTTCCTGAATTCGCACCAAAGGCTCGTGGGGATAGTTTTTCTCGATGTGGGACTTGTGATAGGATTAAACAGCTCCGTTCCGCTTGTACGTCAGGGTCTCGTGCATCCCTTCTATGGACTACAAAACTTAAAGCGCACATAAATGAACAAAGGGATGAGAGAGAGCTGTATTATGGTAATAGGGATCAGTCTGAGAAATTCCCGAACAAAATATTTACCATCATCCATGACAATATGGACCACTCAAAGACGGCCTCGCCGCATTATTCTCACAAGAGCAAGGCAATTGATTCCTTCATGAAGTTGCCGGTCGCGCTGACTGGAATGATTGCGCATGGCCACGAAGACATAAGATATGCACATTATGGCCTAGACATTTATCCGAGTGATTCAAATCATTCCGTCGGTTCAATTGCTCAATTACTACGGGATCTGGAGAAGCCGCCGAAGTATTCAACGCGGGAGTTGTTCACTGGGAGTAGGTCTTTTGATCTCTCCGAGGCCTTGATGCTAGGTTCGGAGATTTGCTTGGAATCCCTCCCACCTCCTCCAAGGGAGCCGGTCATCGCGGAACCACTCCCTCTGATTTTAACTCTTCAACTTGACAACGCGTGTGGGGACAACAAGAATCGATGGGTCTTTCCATTTTTCTCCCTCCTCGTACACAAAGGTGTCTTCCGCGAGATATTCATCAATTTTCTCATCGTGGGGCACACTCATGATGACATCAGTGCCCTCTTCGGTCGATGGAGCCGTAGATTGCGGGAAAATGACTACCCCACGATTCCCAAGCTCATGAAGTCCTTCATGGATGCTGAATCTCAGCCCGTCATTCCGCACCTTATCAAGAAAGTCCCAAACTTCAAAGGGTTCGTTGAAGGGTACTTGTGCACAGGTAATGACGCTCTGCAAAGTGATACCAATGCTCAACAGTTCAAGTTCTACAAAGATTCCAACAGGTAGCCTTTAATGCAATACCAAATTCTTTGTACAGACAGCGACTGGTTGCCAAAGGAGGGTGGAGGAATTTGCTTGTGGAAGGAGACTGCAGATGGACGGCCAATAGTGCCCAGTGGAGAGCCTCGCCCACTCGCCCCGAATCAGATGCGATGCCTTGATGAGATTTGCAAAGGCCTCGATGGATTCATTACTCTATGGGGCACTATGGCTAATGAGGATTTGTGTGGAGAATTCAAGAGGATGAATGAGCCCCTCAAATACTATTGGCGGGGGGTGAGATTTGCGCTAACCTCGCCAGTTTCGGCGCGGGAGATTTTGCAAAATGGATTTTGGCCATCTTCGAGGTTGGCACCTAAAATGGAGGACCAATTTCTGGACGACGGGACAATCCGTGAGGAGTTTTCCGAGGATGCTCCCTTTGTTGGCCGTAGGCGTGACCGCCCAACCCCTTCATTTCGCGTTGGTCGTGATGTGTACGCTGGCTATTTCCTCGCGGTGCGCCCTGCAGATGACGACCACCGACCATTTTGGCTGGCTAAAGCCTTGACGAATCCCAGTCCTGATCCTGGACATGTGAATTTAATTCAGATGCAGTATTGGACACCTCCTTCACGGCAACACGTCGATATGGACACATATGACGGTTGGGATACAAAAGAGGGGTATTCTTGGCGGGAGGATAGGTGTTTCCAACCAAATTGGTCCCATAGAGATTGTATCATGACAGCGTGGAAGCCGCGTACAAGAAAAGAGATCCAAGGATTAAAATCCCTCAAACACAAATCAACATCATCAAAGCATCTATTGACTCGTATGTATCAGATTTCGTCAGTGAGGCATCCCCGCCTCGAGGATGATTTGTATGTAGGTGTATGTGTAGGAGAGATTTGTAGTGATTCGTATTGTGTGGATCTAAATGTAGACCGGTATGCAATACTACAATGGCGATGTCCTTATTGTAGAACATTGTATTACATTTATTGAAATTTATCGAGGTGCCTATGGACTCTGCATTTTGAATTTTGTATTTTGGTACTGCTTTCACATTACATGTATGGATGGGAGGACCATATTTGTCATTGATATGTCACTTAAAATAGATCCTCAATTATAAGTGTGATTCCATTTGATTAAATCATTGTTGGCTGAGACAAGAATATTATAATTGCCTTAGTTATGCCTCGTACCAATAGTGAGAATGGTTGTGTAGTCTTTATTGTTGCGTCAACATTCCCAATATTGAGCAAAGAAACGCAACACAGATTTTTGGACTTCAACAATTAAATATGACTACTCTTAATTTAATAGATGAATATGAGTAATCCAACATAGTTAAGTCTCAATTTAATGAGTTGTCTCAATATAATGACCGCTTATTATCTTCTAGACTTGGGGTCATAATTAAAATGAGACTGCACATTGTGACATTTAATGAATATTGCCTTCAGAGGATAATGCGCCATCTATCCACGTATGCATTAGGTTGGAGCACACCTCCGTATGCATTCCAATGGATAGGACGCCCGAGAGTGACTTCCAAAGCCTCGAACTCTTTCTCAAAGTTGTTCTCCAACTACAAAAATGAATAAGGAATTAGCAAATCAAAGGGGACAATGAACACAATCATAGAAAAATGAAAGAATACTTACTTGAGCCCAAAAGGAGGTTTTGTGGAGCCATTCGTTCAAGGTCTTCTCCTTCAAAGGTAGAGAAGGGAATTTTTCCTTTCTCTCACCATCAAGGTGGAATTCCACCACTGAAGTCACTTTGTCTTAAGCCGAGGTTCAACATGAGCATTTGATACCTTGACAAGCTTTTCTATGAACATATCGGGGACCGTGTTGCTGGATTAGTGTTTGTTAATCTACAAAAATAAAAATGAATCTTATAAACATTATTGAGAAAAGAATCTACAATTGAAAAGAATAAAAAAAGTGAGGCTAAGAGGTGGAGTACCATTCTTGGGATTTGCAATTGCAATGTACTTCTCAAAACTCTTGGACCGGTAAGACTTCCTAGTCTTCTCCTCCGCAGATGACATAGCTTTGAAAGCACCAATTGCCGTCCTGTCCTGTGAAAGTGTGTTGTTCTTGTAAGCTCGTGCTGCAGCGTCCAAAGCTTGAGAGATTTCTCTCTACAGAAATCCACATGTTAGTGAGTAAAGAAATAGAGAAAGAAAAGAAATAAAGATCAATGGAATAGGCAAATACCTTATAAAGGAAGGACACAGAGACATCGATTGTCAATGGATACCAAGTGGAGCTTTTTTTCTTGGCATTAATACAAGCAACATACTCCACGAGCGTAATGAGGTCTTTAAACTCTTCCAACTCCATCGCACCAAAATACCGCACGTGGTGCAGTTTAGAGGGAACGCTGACTTTGACATGATCATTCTCTATCAACCTACAAGTGCACCAAGAGAAGTTAAAACTTGACCTGAGGGAAATCAAAGAATGCACTAGAGAATTGAATTGGAGAAGTTGACTTACCAATTGATGTCGTTCATGGCATTCATCAATACGCCACTTTGTTTCCTTGAATCCAACACAATACAAACAGGGGGAATGTGCGATGACTCCTGATTGGCATGGAAACGGTTGATATGGCGCCACCACGCCGTCAACCTATGGTTTTCCTCCCATACAAAAAACATCTTGCCTACAAAGAGAGCAAGATCCGAATTAGTCGCCTTGTGCTTATCGAACGCCTCACTAGCCCGCTTCTACAATAAATAGGCTCGACGTTGAGGAAATGTCCTTGGTCACCTCGAGATCTTCATCCTTGTTGTAGTGGAGGGCAACATAAAGAACTCGATCCCCGTCTCGATACCCAGTGACAAACTTGTTCTCGAGTCGCTGGACATCTGCCATATTAATAGGTCGTACTAACGGGAGAGCTTGCAAACGGCAAAGAGGAATACCTAGGCGAGACTTCTCCACTGGCCGAATCTGAAGGCGGTTGATAACAACATTAGAGTCTTGTTTCTGTTTGATACGGATGGAGACCTCACTCTCATCCGGGTTGGCAGACTCCGCAGGCTCCTCGATAGGTGAAACTCGAGTAGAAATCTACAAACATGGAATTAAGTAGAAAACAAACGATAAGTATTCAAACAAATGATTTATAAACCAAATGGTTGAAATACAAGTGCATAAATGCACGTGGATAGTAGCATTCAGATGGATCAAGGTAAACAAAGGCGAGGAGACCGTCTAGGCGTCACCCTCGCCTGGGCACGAGCAAGTTCTCGTGCCTCACAAACACGTTGGTTATGCCGAGTGGTATAAAGCCTTCTTGCCTCACGAACCGCGTACTTTGCCGCATCAAGAGGCATCCTATCTGTAACGGTATCTAGAATTGCACACGTACATTATCTAAATACATAAGTGTCCTTGTCTACTACCTCTTGGACCTCGGACTCCTCTTCAACTGCAGGAGCAAACTCC
The DNA here is from genome assembly GCA_022496805.1 of Pohlia nutans. NCBI lineage: Eukaryota > Viridiplantae > Streptophyta > Bryopsida > Bryales > Mniaceae > Pohlia > Pohlia nutans. Next base: position 82,067 of record CM040106.1, on the reverse strand, counting down.
TGTACATCTTCATCTTCTTCCACAATGTCCTCCTCGTCCGCCTCATCGTCATCCTCCTCGTTCTCCTGAACCTTGACCTCATCCTATAAAAGAGCATTGATTTTGCAAAGATCAACCTCCTCCGACTGTGACTGGGCCACGGTCTCACTATCCTGGATAAACAATTTGAAAATCCAAAGCATTAAATTAATACAATCTCAAAGGCACAAAACTAAAAGGAAAACATATTAAACCTCACATTCAACCTAATCTTAAGAGTGCATTCAAACCATCATCAAACACTAAAAAGCATTTGAAATTCAAAGTAACAATTCTATCTACAAAACGGCAAAGGCAAGGCAGAAATTTGAAAGTGAAATCATAAAAAAGCCAAAAAAACTCGAAGTGCTTAATTCCACGGATCTGCAAGTTTGGCCTTTATGCCCCAGAAGGCCAGAAACGAGGTACAAGAGCGAAGATTTAGACAATGAAAAACATAAACGATATTATGAAACACTTTTGAATACTCAGAGTCCTCAACATAGATGTGTATTCGGATTAATTTGGGATTGTATTTTTCCAATAACCAATTAAAGTTTTCCAAAATAAAAGAGGCTTTTGATATCATACCTTGCAATGAAACATTCTTGGAACCGCCCATCAATATCATATGACATTGTATTGACTTTTCATGCATCAAATTATACGTGATTGTGAATAGACGAACTTAATAGCTTCAAGTTCTTATTGATACTCTTACGTGATCACTCCACAATGTGCTCACTAAAACCTTTCAAGGACTAGAATACAATTGCTCCACTGACACTATGTAACCAATAAGGCTACTATTTAATTAATAGAACAATTGCTTACAACCTTAATTAAATAGTGAACCATGTTTGTATTCACATTATATTTCCCAAAATCTCAATTATACTAATATATGAACAAATCGCTATTAGTGAAAAGTAGCAGTAAACACATGATGATTTACAATTTTTTGTGTTCACGTTCTTCACCCTCGTCGTAATGGAGTCTAATCGTAATTTCGAATGTAATGATCTTTGAGTTAGCAAATTATATGAGCCTAGGTACATTCTTGAATTCCGGAAATTCAGTGATTATGGATCAATTCAGCGCCTGAGCACAAAGTAATAATAGTTGGTATGTACATCTCATATCCAATGTGGTGGAAAATCGCAGGGAGACAGAATGTGCTCAATATTACAGCATTCTCCGATGGTTTTAATTAATTTTTGTTTTCCAACTGATTTTATTCATGAGTGTTTACAAAATCCTACGTGGTGTACGAACTCCATAACATTCAGACATTCAGTAGCCTTCAAAGAGACTGCCTTTTGGTTCCATCCACCTTTATAAAACAGAGTGATCAATGTTTTCTAATTGAATGAGCTATCATCTACAACTGAGCCTCATATTAGTTAAAATGGCTCTTATCTGATATTTTAGATCTAGTTTTCGGAGCTCAGGATCAAGGGCCAGAAGCTTTACAACGATATAATTACAACTTGGCATTGAAGGCCCGAAGCTAACCCCACGGATCCTTGGGGTTGGCCTTGGTGCCGGTTCCTTGTACTTTTTTTCTCCCTAGTCTTTCCAAACAATTCAAATAGTACAAGCAAACAGATGCTTACCAAAATGCCTGTGTCTTCAATTCAAGCTGACGCCGCCTCGGTCTCCATCTCCACTTGCCTACGTGAATCATCGCTCTTCTAGAATCAATACCCTAATCGTGAGAGCAAAACGAAAGCGTCTCTAAAAACACAAAAAGCCCTAATCGTGAGGGATACCCATCTCGTCCCGATACTTGCCACCCGATACTCGCCCCCTCGTGATACCCGCCCCCGATACCCGCCCCCGATTAACCCCTATACGTGCCAGGGTGGCCCTGGAATTGACAATTTGAGGAAAAACATTATGAACTACCATTCAGAAAAATATTTAGAAATTGATATACAAATGAAAGTTCTAAATCTTGAATTTTAGATTCCATCCGTAAGGTTTGATTCACTGATACAATCACCAATATTTTATTATAAAATTTGAAAGTTAAAATTAAAAATTCCCCCTAAATTCGATTACAAACTAAATTTTAATATTTTTTGAGTAAAATTTGTTGGATTAAGTTTGAAATGAGATACTCTTAAATGTGGTGATACTTTGAAATTTTTGCGTTTTTGAAATTTATGACGTCATTTTTCACGATTCCACTTTGAACTAGAGTCAATGCAATTTTGGCTTGGTCAACAACTTGACATTCTTCTACATTTGTTATTTTATAAAAATATGTACTCTAGTATGACTAAATCCAGCCATTACATAGAACAACAACTTGGTGAAGAATCTCCAAAATATTGGATGAGTTTCATCCAAGCATTGATGAGAATGTGAGAAGGCTTTGAATTCATTCGTGATCCACTTTCTGGACTCTGGGACGTTGAGGGGTTATATATCCAACCCTTTGAATACAAGTAGATTCTAGCCTCAAAAGTCGATATTAGCATGGCTTAGCTTAGATGTACATGAAGTGTACATGAAAAGATTATTGTAGGCATATAATCTATCCAACAAATTAGACATACTTGTAGTTGAAGGCCTCTTCAACATTATCCCATCACAAAAGATTTACTGTAATTAGTAAAGAACTTAATAGGCTATCAAAGGCAATTTGGATGCAAATCGTCCTAGCTTGTATGACAAAGTTACAAGGCTTCGAATCTGTTCATGATCCACTTTATAGACGCTAGAACGTTTAGAGAGACTGAAAATGGTAAACCTTATTATCTCTTATTTTTCAAAGAGGTGACAACATCAAGTGCATTGTTTTCAAATTGTCCTTTGGCATCAAGTGCTTATATGGTAAAGGAATTCACATATGTGAAGGTGAATTAAATCCAACTAGTACAAAAGAGAGTGCAACTATATATCATAGCTCCAACTAGTCAAAAATAAGGCTGGCTTTGACATGAAATGATGAAAAATGGTGCAAAAATGTGAGAATTTATTAAATTATGATGTAAAAATTAACAAATCAATAGGACAAGTGAGATTTGTGTTGCAAAAACTCCATAGTGGCTAACCCCACGGATCCGTGGGGTTGGCCACCAAGGAGTTTTGTGTTGAGAAAAACTCTATAGTGGCTAATCCCACGGATCCGTGGGGTTAGTCTACATGAAGTTATGGGTTGAGGAAAACACTATGGTGGCTAACCCCACGGATCCGTGGGGTTGGTCACCATAGAGTTTTGTGTTGACCTAAACTCTATAGTGGCTAACCTCCCGGATCCGTGGAGTTGGCCACCATGGAGTTCTTTGTAGAAGAAAACTCCATAGTGGCTAATCCCACGGATCGATGGAGTTGGCCAACGTGGATTTCTCTGTAGAAAAAAAAGTCCGTGGTGTATAACTCCATAGATCCGTGGACTTGGCCACCATCGAGATTTGTGTTGAAAAAAACTCTATAGTGGCTTACGCCACGAATCCGTTGGGTTAGCCTACATGAAGTTTTGAGTTGAGGAAAACACTATAGTAGCTAACTCCACGGATCCGTGGGGATGGCTACCATAGAGTTTTGTGTTGACCTAAACTCTATAGTGGCTAATTCCACGGATCCGTGGGTTTAGCCACCATGAAATTTTGAATTAAATAAAACACCATGGTGGCTAATCTCAAGGATCCGTGGAGTTGGCCACCATCGAGTTCTTTGTAGAAGAAAACTCCATGGTGGCTAATCCCACGGATTGATGGAGTTGGCCACCGTAGAGTTCTCTGTAGATAAAAAAGTCCATGATGTATAACTCCACGAATCCGTGGGGTTCCCGACCATGGAGTTTTGTGTTGCGACAAGATCCATGGTGGCTCCATACGTTAGGGTTTTAACAAGGTAAATCCAAATGCTGTTAGACTTACAATGTCCGCAATTTCTTTTGTTCAGTTTGGTGTTTCCATTTCCTGGCGCTCAATTGTTGCTGCAGAACTCTCCAACGCCTTGCTTGTGTCTTTGTTAACTGTAATGTAGGGGTTATCGGTAGGTCTACCGGTCTGGGTTTTTACCCTGGTAATTTTCCAAGTTACCCCAACAGGTAAATCTAGGAAACACTTTTTTACCGATTTGACCTAACTGTCAGATCTGGTTGTACTGTGGTATAAAAGCCATAGAGCCAACTTCATTGGCTTGCCACATTTTCCCAGATACTTAATTTTTTGTTTGAAGTATTCTCTTTTGATTTCTTGCTTACTGAGTAGTTTTTGTTTGTATTTGGATGCTCTGCTCAGTTTGTCTTTCCTCGGTTCTGTGATAACCGACTTAGTTTGTAATGTTCTGTCATACATTCCGTTAGACTCCTTTCCCTCGGTAGCTACCAACCCCTCCGGTACTGATTACCGAGTAGGTCCTTACCAGGAGGAGCTACCAGTCTTCCACTTTGACCATTGAATCAAGATGCAGCAATCAAATCTTACACCTCCCTCTCCAACTTCCTCCCTCTTCCTGGTCTCCACTCTCGCTCAAATCTACTGGAGTCCCTCCTCCCTCAATGCTCGGCGCCCCTTTTGTGAGCTTCTTCTTATTCTTCTGCTTTGAGTTGGTGAAGTTTGGCTTCCTTTGCTTCCTCCTTTTCTTCACTGGTTCACTCTCCTTTCCGACGACAGTCTTCTTGGATGGCTCCTTCTTCTTTGCCGGTTGAGTCACACTTACTATCTCTCTCCTCGCCGGTTCAGTTGCACTCATTGTCCTTTTCCTTGTTTTCCTCATATGTGCTTCTCAATGCCTCTCTTTAGACCTAATTTTTGCATTCTAACACCACAGCTCCCTCCTCACTTAAGTAGACGGTCGTCTCTGAACTTGGCAAGTCTATAAGACTCGTGTCTTAGGGTTTCACCTTCTAACTACCCAATGCAAAAGTATCTACTGTCACATGTGTACACATCAGTTGCTATTAAAGGCTCTGTCATGCGCTTGTCTATTACCGGCTAATTACTATGCTATTTAGTGTTATTCTATTCGTTTTCCTCTCACAATTACAGCTCCTTGCAAAAGATCATGCCAGTTGCAATTCAAAATTGTCTCAACTTCAAAATTCTTCTAATACTATTTTGCTAAAGAGACATTTATTCCGCTGCGCTTAATAGCCACCAATTGAATCACCACTAGAATTCTGTAATGTTTAAATTCCACGCAAACTCACATCAATACCTCTCTTTGCCTAGTTGCACTTGTTTTTCCCCTTGCTTGCGTTGGTTCCTTATCTTCTCCAATGGCTTCATCTTCCACAGTTCCACAAGTCTCTCAGATGGTTGAGCTTTGTGCTCAAGGCCTTGGAGTCCCAATTTTGTTTCCAATAGGTTGCTGGCTTTGCATCTGTCTCTGCCATTCAACTTAGCATCAAATTTGAATTGTAGGAGAGTACGATTTCCGTTGAGCGTGAGATTATCGATCCCGCTACATCTGTGCTTTTAATGACCTTGCAAGAAATTTCGAGTGTTGTTGATGGATCAACCGTGTGGGAGCTAGGAGCTGGCAAATACCTTGTGTATGGACTCTTGGAATCTCAATTGGGAGCGTCCACTAAGATCTTTACCCCTCTCCGGTCGTCCACTTGTACGTTGAACACCCCCGCAATGGTGAGAGTGAAGACCGAGCCTGGTTTGCAGCCTGTCATTGATCTCTCGGATTCCTCCGATGATTATGCAATGCCTCTTCCTACTCCTGCAGTTAATCCCTCCCCATCCTCTCAAACCCCCTCATTTTTTACTCATTCTCGTCCAATCCCTTCTAATCCTCATGTACCCTCGTCATCTAAACCTTCGTCTTCTATTGTTCAGTCACTACGTGCGCTAGGTTCTATGTTGGGTACTAAAAGCATCCTTAAAAGTTAGATTCTAATAAGATAAAAATAGAAGAGGTCAAGTACCTTACCCCCGTTTTGACAGTACCTATATATTTGTAATCCCCCCGGTCCGAGCTTCTTCTTCTCATTCGAAATTGAAATCCATGGAGGGCATGGACAAGCGCTACGACGGACATGTGTGGACCAAGACCTAGACCACGAACATCAAATATGACTTTGGTCTTGCGTTCCGCTCTTCCCCTTGCGTTGGTCACCTGCAATGCAAAAATTTGAAGTGCGACTACTTTCAACGTGCACATCGCACCTCTGCTATGAACGACATGGAATTCGATGGCTTCAATAAAGACCCCTTCACAATCAAAGATCCTCCACCCCCTTCTTCTACCCTGGTGTGCAGGATTTGTTACGTGCCTCCAACTTGCTTTGCACTTTGTGATGCGAAGATTTTCTATGTCCTCAGCAAAGACTCCTCCCAATGTGGATGCATTCATATCGGTGTCCATAGGCATCTCGTCAAAGATGGCGACTGTAGGGATAATCGCAAACAAATCAACGCGTTGATTGAGGAGCACGTCAAAAGAACCCCTCAAGCCACACACAGCAAGATCGTCCTCGAGGCAAGCAAAGATCTTCTAGGTGAGTTCTTTCTACGCGATGATACTCAAACGCATTGTCTTCTATTGTTAGAGGAACTCAAACCCGTCTTTGACAGCTATAAAGAATTGACCTCACCAAACCTTCATAACAAGGTTACTTCATTCAAGTACTTGCGGAGATTTGGAGTCATGGATAGCATCGCCAGGCTTAGAGGTTTTAGTAGTTGGGCTTCCATTCAAAGAAACCAATTCCCCAGCCAAGGTGATGACACGGACAAGGTCTTCCTCTTCAAAATGTCCGAAGTTGGCCCGGGGAGTGGTGTCGACTTGCTTTGTCGTATGCAGCCTGGCTGTGATCTCGACGCTGCATGGATCATGTCCAACTATGTCAAGTAAGTCACAGGTTGGACCACCATGGCCGCCCATGTCTATGACGTCACCTATCAGCTCGTCATGACGATTGCCTGCTGTGACTTCCAGTCGGAAGATAAAGATGCCCAACTGCTCTTTTGGCACAACCTCAACCACCTCATGGCTCGACACGGAATCTCAAAGCCGAATTTTAAAGGATTCATGGCCGATAGTGTGCAGGCCAACTGGAACGCCATGCTTATCGTCTATGGGTCCGGGGATCCCAAGATTGTAATGGAGGGCCGCGAGAGGACGTGCTTTTTCCATTGGAAGCAATCATTGGAGAAGCACACCAAACAATATATCAAGCACGATTGGCAGGAACAACACAAGCATCTCTTCTTCCAGTATCACAACGCCTCCGGAGGCAGAGACACGATATTGGGCCATCAAAGCTTGGTAGAGCTCATCAAATTTTACCTCCGACGATGGATTGCGACATCTTGATCTCTGCCTCGCGTTTTGGCATTTCCGATATCTTCAGTGGGGTGGCTTCATGGAACTGGTTAGTCTTTTGCTTCCCTAGTCTTGAAAGTTCTTCACTTCTTTGATATATTCAGATTTTCACACTCCTCTATTTTATTTGAACATGAAGATCGCATGTCGGAGTCGGACTTCGCTCAAATGCCCTCGTGCAATCTTGCCGAGTCCGTCCACAACAAGTGTCTTCAAGCGTCAGGCAACAAGGGCGGCGATTTGTATGTTGCCACCGTGAATGACTACATCCGAGCATTCTTGCAAGTGGTGGCCTACTATGAATTCCTCAAGGGAGGCAATAGTGGCGACGCTCCTAGCAAGGAGAACTGAAACTTCCTAGCGCCCAACAACGTGCCGAGCGCACCGGTGATCCTACTGTGCAAGAGAAGGTCTTGTTGGACATGCCAAGGGGCGAGGAATTCTGCACTCGCAATCCGCACCTCGAGGGCACCGAGGTATTTAGATTGCAAAATTGTAGGCCTGATACCTCTATTGGTGCAGATGATGAGACACACCGCCCCGACACCATCAACTTCTCTCGCCCCCGTCCCGGTAAGAGACTCACTAGATCTAATCTCGTAATTCTACCTACAATTGTCAAAGAGTCTTCCCCCGACGAGCAAGAAGTTCAAGCGCCTCCACCGTCCAGGCTCAATATTCGTTGAAACACCGCTGTTCAAAAGACCAAGGTTGACGAGTCTTTTTGGCATATAGCCCGTGTCCCTTACAATTCCGGCAAGTTTTGTTGGAGAATGCATGCGGGTACTAAGAAGAAATGCACGGCAAAGCTCGTCACCAACAATCGGAGTGTCGCTTGCTTGGCATACTTTGGAGTCATGGTTTTTACACAATGCAAAAACAAAAACCTATGAGGTTCTTTTTTTTTCCCGACGACATCAAGCGTTGTGTGAAAGGATTCCCTCGCAAGTAAGTCGATCCATTTTCAGACACCTAAAGCAAGCCCCCAATTCCTCCCGTGTGGCCTGTCATGCTTGGTACTAAACTCACTCGCTCGGAGATCATGGCCCTCAAAAATGCAAGACTCCAACTCCCCTAAAGAGCACGTCACTCCCACTCGACTCTTCAACAACTCTGCTCACCCATTTGACTTGTCAAGAGTTCGAATTCCCGACAACCCTGACTACATTCCTCTCACAAAGAAAACCAAAGCTACTTGAAGCTCTGGCACTAGACCCTCGACGAAACACAAGCAGAATGTTTGATCTGATCGAGCCATGCATGGAACCGTTTTGAAGCTGACCATAATCCCCCACCCAGAATTCGGTTGTGTTATCCTATTGCAGTCCAAACCTCCTCCTATGGATGCCATTTACCAAGTGACGGTGAGCTCTCACCTAAAGTGTATTTGCGCGGCCTTCAAAGCTATGATTATCAAGTTCGGGAGCAGGCGCAATTCCTATCAGAATTGTAAGCATTTGTACTATATATTTGTTAAGGTTTCTAACTTAGATCCTTAAGTTAACTTGTTCATACACGCTCCAACCTTTAGTTTCAACGAGGTCAAGCTCATCCTTGAAGGTGGCCTTTTGTCACATTCTACCACCTAGACTTGTTCCCGGCTTAGAAATACTTTGTCCCTAATGGACGTGGTCGTTTGTTGACCACGTGTGTACTTGCTTTATCATTCACAAAAATACAAATATGTACTTCTACACTCTACGAGTAATACAAACCATATTCAATAATCGTTATTCTTGTCCAATCATTGCTTTACAATAATTCTTGCATGTCTCTCACACCGTCCAACTCTAGACTTCCCGCTTTTTAACTACGCCTCCGACGTCTCCTGCTCCTTGAAGCACTTGGTGCATGTTCCCCGTTCGATTTAGGCGGGCTTATTAGATTGGGTCGAAGTAAATCTACATAGCTAATGGTTTGGTCCTTCATCCGTTCTCCCAACGGCAAAGGATGTGGTGATAACCCTCGCATGCTCTCACAGAATGAGGATGGCTGTGAAGAAGCCACTGCCTCCGTGACCTCTTCTTGCTTGTCAACCGTGTTGTCCTCATCCTCCACCTCTTCTCTTTCCTCCACTGCATCTTCTTCTCTTTCCACCACATCTTCCTTCCTCAATTTGTCTGCATATCGTTGCCGCTCGTCTTGCTCCACCCCCCACTTCCAAGCTTGCGTGGACTGTGAGAAGGGTGTCATCACATATCCATGACAATATCGTTCTGCAACACTTTTTTCATTCCTCTCACGTTCCGGCAATGGAGTAAATGGAACATGTGGATCTTCTAAACTTACTATCTCCATATCTCATCCTAGGCCGTCAAACATGTTTCTCTCATCTCCCATCGCAGACTACTTGTCTACATTCTTGTTGTGTTTGAGTGCAAGGACGTCCTTATATATTGGGTCGTGACAACTTTGTCTACCACAATGATTAATTGCTACAGTCCAAGTTGTAGGAATCAAATCAACAAGTAGCTAGAACAAAGACAAAATTGATGAGATAAGAATGCCACAACTACGTGCTTCGTCTCTTGTGCCTTGTCCTTTTATTCCCTTAGTTTTCAATAGCATCAATCTTGTTCACTCATTGAGACCATTCTTTACTTCTTCATTTGCATTGATTTTGTATTTAACCTTTATTTCTCAATTATAAAGGTTAAATAAGTAATTAAATTCAATCCAAAGTGTACCAAAAAAAAAGTGATTGTTTTTTGTGAACCTCATTTCCACGGTAATGGGTCGAAAAAAATATACTATTATTAGCAAGGAGCTCGAATATTCTTTGGAATATTCGAATCTTTCAAAAAATTAGCTTAAAAATACTAAAAATATTACAATTTGCGCTCTTCGCTCTACGCTCAGATAGAAGTGTCGTCCCATTTGTATGGAACCGATTCCGCCCGAGCAGTACTCACCGGGTTGGCTGGAGGAGTATACAACCGCAGACAAAACTGCCAAAGGCTTCAACATCTGCCACTGCAAATCCGAACACCACAAACGTCTGACGGCGTTCATTCAAGGCCTTGGATTCAAACGCAAGACGACCTACATCAACACCGAAATGTTTGACATCCTATGCACGGTCGAGTTCGTTATGGGAGATGCAATGGGACTGGGCGACATAGATGTTCAACTCGATCGCCATCGACATCAAGACGATGCAGACCCTGAAGACCACGATTTTCCCTTCTTCCGAGGTACTGGACTTACTCCTTGACTCTCATTTTCCTAGCACTCAACAAGTGTATGCGCACCTTACGGTCGCCGAGAAGTGCACAAATGACCGACATTGTTAGTCGGAGAACTCCGAAAACAACTCCCGCGGACCCGACTACATACTCGCCCAGGGCGGACTTGTAGCCGACCGAGTGTCGAAGGCCTCCATCACGCCTCCCCGAGAGGTCTACCAAGGCAAAACCTTGACTGCCCAACTTCCGAGACAGCGGGTCACTCCCGGCACGACAACACCCGCGTTCGACACCTTCCCACCTTAGAGGCGACCGACCTCGACTCGACGGGAGAGACGCGCACAACGTAAGCAGGAGCAAAATTAGACACCGCCTCTAGCCAAGCGAGGTTGCCTTGTCCCATTGAGCGCCCATGCACCTCTGCAAGTCAACCTGACCACGTCCGACAGCGATGCTGGGTCGACCCCACCGCCGCGAGTTCTGACCCCAGGTGGAGCCTACCTTTCCCGACACATCCCTACCATCATTGGCCGATTTCAAGCCATTCAACCCCAAAGCAGCCTACAACCTGGCGCCGTCTGGAGATTTTTTCCAACCATCGCCCGTTTCACCACTGCGCTGACCCTCGAAGTCACCCGTGGTCAATCGACCTCCACTAGACTCACCAGAAACACAAGCCGAGACGTTGTCCACAACCTGGCGCCAGCAAATGATCGACTTATGACAGGCAGTTACTTCACTCAAAGATGACGGTTCCAGAGTCAACAGTCTTTTATTAGAGACTATTTGATCGAAGGAAGCTCTCCAGGTCGAGCTTGACCACACTCAAATACAGCGCAATCGACTTACCAGCGACTCCTTGGTTTTCAAACAGCAGGTCAACACTCTGAATGGCACCATCGAATGCTAGGATACCAAGCTGGCGAACATGCGCACCACACTCGCCAACATCACTGAAGAGAAGAGCCAGATGGAGCATACCATAGCCTAGCTAACGGTCGACCTCAAAGCCAGCCGTCAGAAGGCGCAGATGAAGCACAGCGAGCTAGTAGTTGCCCTCAATCAACTCGACATTGTACGAGCCTAGGCAGGAGCGGCCCAGCTTAGTCTTCAGAAAGCTCGGCAAGACGTAGTCGACACCAACAATTGACTCAAACTCTTGTTGAAGGACAATAAGGAGGAGGCTCAAAATTTTATAGCGAGAGAGCTTACCCTCTACAAACTTTGAGTGCACAAGTACCGTCTCCATGTAAAGGCAAGAAATCAAATCAAGATTCTCCTCCATACCCTCAGCACCGACCGCGACCAGCTGAACATGTATCGCCGGCAACTCGACCAACTCCAGATCGACCACCCCGACTTGGAAATCCCACCAGTCAAGGAAGAAGAAGAAGAAGATGCGAGCCAGGGCAAACCCGTTTATTCACTCTCAAAGAACTAGTCGACTGACGACAACAAAGTAGTGACTACCGATATCAAGCTAAGTAAAGACAACTCCGCAGAGGACAGCGAGTCGATCAACGAAGATGAGGACAAAGACCAGCACAAGGAAGAACAATAAACACCACCAGACGAACCACAAGACCAGGAGCAGCAACAACTACCAGCACAGCAGCAGCCACCCACCGAAGAAGAGTGACAGCCTCCTCTATAGCAGCAGCAGGGCGAGCAGCTCCCAGCACTCGACTAGTCGACTGCAGCAAGCACACCAACAGCAGCCGACACTCAAGTCGACTCCCCCACTACATTCTCTTTTCCACGGCAATGCCTCGACTTTGACTTTTCAGGGATGCCTTCAGGAATTACCTCCCCCATCATAACCCAAGACTCTAACGACATCACTTGGTGACGAGTCGACAGCAGGATGGGTCGACTACTCGCAGACGCCTCTACCGTGGGTAATTTTGTCACTCCTGGTGACCGTTTTCCCTAGTCGCCTACCGGGCTAGACTAAAGTCCATAGGAGTGTACTTAGCTCAAAGAGAGGGCAATATTAACCGAATATTCGTTGGATATTCCTTTAGGCTAAGTGTAGGCTAGTCTATACCTGGTAGGTATAGACCCGGCAGGCGATACCCGGTAGTACAAGTTGGTACAGGCTGGTCGACCCGAGTGACCTGGTCGACCAGGTCTCACACTACTGTTAGACCAGTCTCCTATATGTACTTTTCCTCTCTTTGAAAGTGGTGCTGCTTTTCATTTTGTACATCTTCTTTACTGGCAGTCTTAGTTGTATTTCTCTCTTGTCCTAAACTTCCGTATGTGTTCTAGTATGCTAGCCTACTATGGCAGGAGTGTTATTTCCTGCTCTTGCATTGCTTATTGTGTTTGAATCCTAGCTAGTTGCAGTAGTCTATGAGTTGTGTAGAAGTGGACTTGCAAGCATATTGGTGTTACTCCTAGTCGACATGGCATTATTCTTCATTGAAAACTCTCTTACTACTCCTCTCAATCTCTACTTGCTAGTCTAAAGTCGAGTGTTATTGTCAGAAGTAGTCTCATTAGCTTGTAAGGTCGGTTACTAGAAAACCACCTTAACATAAACTTGAAGCACAAGCATGAGAATATTATAAGTTGTGAGTCATTTTGTTTTCTCTTCATACAATTTCATCAGCTACATCCACATGATGGACCCAAAAACTTATCCGATTGAAAGGTCAAACTACAATCATACTAATTCTATTATAATAAAAAAATCTCCTTATCTTCAAAGTCCTATATTATTTCTATTAAGAGAAGAAATGAGGGGATTTTCCTTCATGTTGTACGCTAAATAATGACCATTTTGGTTAATGATATAGGGTATGGTAGTTCCATTGGTCATATTATTTTTCCCACAACAAAGTTCACAAAACCCTATGGATGGTTTGATGTGGTTTTCTATTGAACCACCGGTCACCCCTCAACATTAAGCAACAGTTGAGGGCAATTAGTACTAGTGGCGAGTAGTGTTGTCATCGAGCACTTGAAAATTTGTAGAAGTTTTTCCCATGTTATTAAATGACATTTCCGGTTGTTTTGTGAAGGCCAAGTATTATAGTCACTAGGGTTGAAATCTCAGACAAGTTTGGAAGCTAACGTTGTTGATTCGTAGCATGTGTATGTTAGCAAGTTGTCTTCATTGCAACTAAGAAAGTGAAGCGCCATTAATAGACACATGAGAGCTTCATTAGGACAAAGGGGGCGTAGCTTGGACGTATAACTCAATAACTTTGTGTCACATGTTAAGGAATAGTGTCCCGCAAACATTTGTAATTTGCATTAATCATTAGATCTCTAATGCAAACTTTTGATGATTTTTCATTATTTTTTCAAATCACTAGATGTTAGTAGAAAGCTACAACTTAATTAGATTGATAAAGTTGTTAACCCCTAAAAGTACCAATCTCTTCAACATGAGTAGATTCTAGCCTCAAAGGTAAATATTAGCATAGCTCAGATGTACATGAGCTGTACATGAGAAGATCATTCCAAGCATAAAATCTACCTAACAATTTTGACATACTTGTAGTTGAAGGCCTCTCCAATATTATCAAGAGCTCCCCATCACAAGAGATTTATTGTAATTCGTAGAGAATTTAATAGACTTTCAAAGATGACTTAAATGAAAATCATCCAAGGTTATATGAGAAAGTTACAAGGCTTTGAATTTTTTCGTGATTCAATTTTTGGACGCTGGGACGTTTAGGGGTTAAAATTGCAAGATAAACATGCATACACTATGAATCTTAAAGCTTTGCTGCATTTTAGATGTAGTCTAAATCATTTGCCAATCCACTTGCCAACAATTTAATGTTGAGCCAACATTCTTAAGTCTCTAATAAACAATAGATTTGGATCTAAAATTTCTCTACATTTTTTAAATGCATCACACATTTAGCTGTAATTCGATTTGGATACCTATATAATCATCTTCGTCATTAAATTGCATAAACATCAAACCGGGTTCAAGTTCAATAATATTATTTATCAGGTTGGTTCAAGATGATTGTAATGATGGAAACCTTTCATATTTACAATCCTTGTGTATTGATATTGTTTCCAATTTCAAATTGATGATGATGAAATAGTGTTGGTTTCCAACAGAATTCTTTACCATTGATTATATATGTTGAACCTTCAATATGCATTGAAGAAGACGTATTGGAGGCTGAAGACAAAGAGGTTGTGTCTTATACAATACAAGTCAATTTCAAAAACATTGGTGGGCATATTCAAAGGTTTGTTGCTAGGAAGTACTGTGTCTTTGGTGTTTCCAAAGTTGTGGCATGTGAATCCATTGAGATGTTCACCATAGATTCTAATAAGTTTACAATATGTATGAAGTTTGTTACTTGAGTTTGGATGAATTTTGTACATAAGACTCTATATCTACGCTAGTACAAGAATTTTATTGCCAAATATTTTGCCATTTTCTCTTGTTTAAAAGAAAGAGTTTCTTGATACAATACTTTTTCAACATGAAGGACATGAGCCATTAAAGTTCATTTGGGCAACACATTAATAGATTTAATAAAAAAAAAGTGTATACTTAGCTCTATAAGCATCAAGAAGGTTATTTTTCAATATTGACCTTGCGCTACAAGAAGAATACTAGACAACACCATTCAAATAAAGTTTAAAAGCCGCTACTTCTACATCCATAATAGTATCTTCCTATGGTCTAGGGCTAAAAAGGGACATTGTCTACCTTTTCAAAATATATGATGAAGGCTTGTGAAGCGTTCATCAACTACAAAAACAAGAATTTTTTTGGTTTGTTATTAACCATATCACTCGCCATATCAAACAAGTCGTGAGTTGAACGACCTTGATATACCGTTTTTATGATGTTTAATATTGTATAGTAATGACCATTGTGGTCGATATGATAAACAAAGATACAAATTTTCAAACATTGATGTAGAGAGTAGACTTCTTTGGACAAGATCATGGAGCGCCATGAGATCTTTACATCTTCAAGGGATTCATAGCAGACACTGCCCAAGCAAATTGCAACATTGCGTGTATTATCCAAAAAAGCGATATCCTTTTTTTCAAGATTGTTGACAATTATAATATTTTTGTCTCCTTCACTGCAGTATGTTTCTCAATAGGTATACTAAAAATAATTTTGACTTGAGCTCTATGATGCGCATAAGGCCTTATGCAAGCATGACAAAGATGCCACATTGATGATCGAGGTGGAGGTGCTTTATGACGGTATAAGAGAATGGAACCTTTCATTGCGCCATGCATCACAAGGACTATGACTAGATAATTGGCTTGGCTTCTTGCACTACTGTTGTTGTCTGTCGGGTGAATTATTAAATTTGGTGGGGTTTATTCTCTAATGCAGCAATCCTTTGTCATACGCCTATCTTATTTGGCATGCTTTTTCAAATTAGGATGTAATGTAGTGCACTGGCACATTGCAAGTTGCACCAAATCCATTGCTAAGTGACATACTATAAGAAATAACGCTTCTAAAAAATTCAAAGCAAAGGTTTGAAAATGGTTTCAAAAAGAAATTAGTAAAATGTTCCAAAGTTTAGAACCAAAACAATGATCACTTAGAACATTTGGCTTTGCCTTAACAACATTTAAAGATGCATTCAAGGAAAGAAGTGAAAGTGGACTTATGATTAGCTCACGGTTCTATCAATATACAGCCAATGGCCAAAGGCACGATGTTTACCAAGGGAATAAACCTACTACTCATAGAGGAGAGTCTCCAGCTTAAGACCAAAGAAGATATGTCTCTCTAGCATATTTTGGCAGTTTATCATCTCTATCCACTATAGAGACTAGTTTTTCTACTCCAACATGTTTGTACTAACATCCAAAGAATACGGGAGGGTGATTTGGCGCATCCTCATAGCCTCTATACTTGACTATTGCAACAAGCTACGGATTTCACACGACATCAAAGTCATTGTCAAAATTGTACCAAAATTGAACCCTAGAAATGGTCAAATCATGTCACTAGAAAGAGGTAAATTTCTATAGTAGAAAATGTAGACTATCACAGTTGGTGATTTTCCCGCATACTTGCAAATACTTTATAACTATGAACTCTAACATTTAGAAATAAAGAAGTAATGGATCAATTTCAAACACCTTAATTATACGTTATGTTATCTTTGTAAGGCGAACTCCGAAAATAACATCTTCATTCATGCACTAATCTTTAGAATCAACAAAATTTAAGCACTTTTGAATTGAAGTGATTTGTAAAAAGGTAGAAGTGTAGCATCGCACATTTTATGCATTCATGTTTATTTTAAAATAATTGAAAATATCAGTATAGAATTAAGAAGTATGATAATCAAATTTATCTTTTGTAATTGGCTATTTTTTAATTGAATTCTTATTATTTGAATATGATCATTAATAATATTTATAATTGAACTAATAGATGAGTTTAAATGCTTTCACATAATTCATGGCTAATGATAGTAAGAACATTTCCAATAAAATACAATCAATTCAAGGGCTTATATCTTGTTACTCATTAAAGGTCATAGGGTACTTCAATATAATGATTTATAAAGATACTTTATATAATAATCATTGAAAGAGATATTAGTGACAATTTGTGAATATTATATTTAGATTAATGGGAATACATCACCAAAAATAATGTAAGATCTGCAAATATTATCAAATATAATTTTATGTAATATAAATAAGTTTGGAAAAAAATCTATAAAAAAAAATTCATCTTTTGATTGAATTTTTAAATTGGACTTGAAAGAAAAAGCATCGTGTATCTTCAATTTCAAGTGTATATTTTAGGGAGATGATATGAATAAATTATGTTTTAGGCTAAGATAAACAAATAAAATTTATCTAAATTTGTTAAATCACCTCCCTCATAACTTTTAAAATTTTCAAAGTAATGAGAGCCTTAATATACACCAAATAGAAATGATATAGTTTTTCTTATATTACCTTAATAAATATGTGATGAGTTTTGGAAATACATAAAAATTTCAAACATAATGTAATATTATTAATTTGTGTCATAATAAAAAAATTATCAGCATTCAAGATATATATATATATATTTTTTTTTTTGAATTTTAATCATAAACATCTATAAAGACATAAGAGTTTTTTGAAATTACCAAAGTCTATAATATATCAAAGTACGTATTTTTATACTTTATTCCTTACAAGATTTAAATGTCCAAAATCGACATTTGCATTAAATTTCTAGCTTAGCAATAAATTGCTTTGATTAATTATATCGTACTATTTAAAGGTTGTATCTTTGTATGATTATGATTCATTTTAGATAGAGATATAATAAAGGAGAAATATCTGTCAAATAATTCAATAATATCAGAATAAAAGTGTTACTAAATAGAACTTTACTCATTCAATTCATATATAGGTTTATTAAAGCTTTGAATCTTTAAATTTTTTAAATGACTTATGTACTAAAATGAATGCAATAGTTTGGAAAATTTCTAAACATCTTTATTTATTCAACAGGTTGGTGGCCAAATAAAGCAGTAACGTTTTTAGACAACCATGACACTGGATCAACCCAACGACATTGGAATTTTCCAGACGATAAAATAGCCATAGGATATGTTTACATTTTAACCCACCCTGGCATACCTTGTATTGTATGCTACATATCATTATTCTATAATTGAAAATATGTTTTTTAATAGATAATTACTAAGTTCTTGGCTCTTCAAATATTTATAACATTCAATTAAACCAATTTATAATCTATAGAATTTTTAGGACATAGAAGTCATTCCTACATATTTTTTTGAAATCTTAAGAAAAATGAAACCTTAAAGTTGGATGCATAATTCTATATTTCCATAAAATTCTATGTATTACCGTTGTTTGAAAGAATAATAGTTGATGAATTAGTAAATATTTCAAGGGTATTCTGTATAGATAAAAAATTCTATTTAATATTCCTAGGATTAAATTTTCTTTATTGATTCATTCTATTTATCTTCATAAATTTGGAATTCAAAATAGTGATTTCTAAAGTTTCCATAAGTTACGTCAACTATTATTCCTTTCATGACAAAATATATGAATTTTTAATTTATATTTGGTTCCAGACTAGATAAAATTAATCTTCACATACCTGTAACACAAAAATTGCAACAAAATTGAATATGAGCCTAGGCTCTTTCAAATCTATTCAAAATGTACCATAAAATAGCATTCTCATTGTAAAGGAAATTTGCAAGGCATAGAAAGTTGAAATCTCTTTCTACAAAAGTAGGACAATGGAAAATGATTATATTTTCACCTTCAAATTTTGTACAATTTTTCATCAAATGAAACAAAATGAAGTCTTTTCTAAGTCTATTTCTTTAAAAGAATTTAAGAAGCCTAAGTTCATTGTTTCAATTTCAACTGATAGTATAATGTCTATTAATAATGTGTATATTTAATGATTAGGAAAACAGAAAAAAAAAACATTGTTCTTTTAATAAATGGAGTCTATTTCAAAATGTTCATTTAGTGTGAAGTTCTGGATACTTAGAAAAAACTAGAAATAAAACCCACTTCTCTTTACAGGAAAACTTAGTAGTGTGAGCATAGAGCGATAAGCAAAGAACAAAGATTTTTATTTTTAGAGATCATTTTTGGTATAAAAATTGCCTATGACCGCGGCAATTGGGTTATTTTTAGCCAAATATGTAGGGAAGGGACCCAAAATTTGTAGAATTTGGTGGCCCATGAGGCCAATTCACTTAACAAAGTTCACCAATTTGCTAAAATTCTCTAAATCCTAGTTCAAAACTAAGTAATACTTTTTCAATGATATTTGACGGCATTACTTATAAAAAAAAATGCATTTTAGTTTTTGTATGGTTTACAATTAAATTAGAGCTGACGGCATCATTTAAAACCAACATTAGTCCAAATAGTACAAAGAGACTTGTGAACACCGATGTAAATAAAACCAACACTAAACAACTCATATAGAATCCAAATCAAACCAAAACATAAAGAGCTCCTGTCTCCACAATCTGGAGGCGTAATGAGTGGCTAGGACTTCTCTCAAGATCTCTATCGTTGCCCTGTTTAGCCTGGACATCAACATATTCTAACACACGCCTATCAACATTTTGAGTACGACGAGGGGGTGGCGTAATCGGATTAAGGTTGAGTAGACATCTGAGCTTAGTGCGACTGCCATTTCCACAAAATTTTCCTCAGTTACATCCTTAATGTTGGGATCATCCTTACATTATATAAAAACGTACGTGGTTGTAATGTAGCTTAAACATCAAAGAGTTCCATTTCTATTCCTGCCGAAGGTGCTAACGATGTAGACGTCATAGTTGTATGAGTTTACTTTTGCTATTTCTTATCACGCTTCAAATTTGCAGCAGTGGCCTTCTTCAATTTCACTGCCTTGTTCTTTTCTTCTCTCGTCATCTCTTTTGAGGTTGTTGGGGCATCACAATCATTGCTCTCTACCGCCATCAAAACTTCGTTGTTAAACTGCTGCTTAGTGGCCTCTTCTTCTAAACTGCAGAATTTCTTTGAGCACTTGATGTACTATCAATTCTATTCTAGCAGAGCATGGTTGTAGAGCATCTCAAGTATGTGTACAATGTCAAATATGTACTCAACAATTAGAATTCTCATAGCACTACAAGAATCAAAATTAAATTGTTAAGTAGAGAAGTCACTTGTCTAGTTTCTGTGCACTAGCTGCATGGAAAATCTTTTGTGGGTTGGTTGATCTTCCTACTTTGTTACTCAAGTAAACTGCGACAAGCTGGTGAAATTTCCAAAGTAGGCCCTCTTCCAAACCTTGCTTTACGCCACTGCCACGAAAGAAAGTATGTCTCAAATTTCACATGTACGAGATTCTATGAGGGTTTGAGGTCATGTATTATTTTAACTGCCTCATCTCCTAACTGCAATCCAATCGGCAAAGGCACATCTAATCGTAGTCTGTTGACTGTATCAAGATGACAAGGGCGTGGCTACGAGCAACACATGCATGCGTGGTGGAACTTTGACGACGTCATGGACACACATGACGCTACTATCTACAGCTGGAAGGGTACACCCAATCAAAGGCCGTTGGCTTTTACAAGCAACCAAAGGCGTGGCAACGGGCATCACGCGCACACTATACGGAACTCCAATGACGTAACATGCACGTAAGAGTGTCTAACGCATCAATCTAGAGCATGAAAGACACACCCGATTATAGCCCGTTGGCTCTAATAGGCTTACAAGAGAATGGCCACGGGCGTGATAGGCAAGCGTGGCATACCAGACCAAAGCAGAAAGAGCACACCCTTGTCCACTCCAATAGGCTAACGAGAGCATGACGACGGGTGTGACGGGCATGCGAGATGCATTAGACCAGAGAGGGATGGACTCACCTAATGAACATTGCACGCTCCAATGGGCTAGCGAGAGTGTGGCCATAAGCGTGACGAGCACACTTGATGTATCAGTCTAGAGCGGGAATTGCAGACATAATCGTACCTTGTCGGGTTGGAAAGGCTAACAAGAATGTGGCCACGGACGTGTCGGGCATGCGTGACGTATCAAGTGTGAGTGCAAAAACCACCATGGAGGTGGCATTTGGTCACAAAGAGTTATTAAAGGAAATGACATGAAGAAAGGAACAAGGGAGAAGAAAAGACAAGAAGAGGATGAGGAACAAGAAGAGAATGAGGAGATACTCCCCCCCTCCTCGCCGAATCACTTTGAAAGGCCCTTTGGTTTTTTGGCTGCCATTTCTTCTTCCTAGCTCAAATTGGGGCGTGCCTTGACGTTTTGGAAAGCTAACTTGATTTTGCATCCACCCTCAAAATTTCAAAAGAATAGATTGAAAAATCTAGGACAAATTGCTAAAAAACCGAGACCCTTTCTCCGGCTGCCGCCGGGGAAATGCCTTTGTCACCTGCAACTTTGGGAGTATATATCTCACTCTCTATAGCTCCAAAGTGAACGTGCTTATTACCATTGGAAAGCCGTACATAAGATCTACATACCTACTAAATCTTGCTTTCCTTAGACAAGAAACGAGGGACTGATGGGGAAAACATCCAGAGACACTACATTAAGTAAGAAAAGACACTACACAACACATGAGACTCAAAGCAATTTTCTAATAAAGTGGAAGAGGAGATCAAGAGTGAGAAGGAGGCCCACGGCCTTCCTGATCCTAAGAACTAACCATCACACGGAAAATAGGAAGACAAACAAGATTGATCAAGATAGATTGAATGGGATTGATTGCAATTAGATTGAACACAATCTCTTAAGTACATGAGAAGAAGCCGCCAAAGAGGCGGCTCACCCTAATCCTAAGGATCAAAACCATTTTAATTTTATTTATAAAAACCGATTCTTACTCTACTAATAAAAACCGGTTCTAAATCTATTAATCAAAACTGGTTCCAATTATATTAATCAAGACCGGTTCTAACTATATTAATAAAAATCGGTTCAATCAAAACCGATTCCAATCAATAATGGTTCTATTAATACCATTTTTTTCCAAGACTAATGGGCAAAAAATGAATAAAAAGGGTACTTTTCTAAGTACAAAAACCCGGATAAGCTTACTAAAAATAGCCGTTGGTCCAAAACCAATAGCAAACGATCTTGAAAACAATTTCTAAATGAGAAACCCTAGATCGCTTTGAAAAACACTTTCAGTAGATAGGGGTTTAGGTCCCGCAAGTCAACACATTAATCAGAATCACACAATCCTAGAAACTCCAATAAAAATCCTTCCAAGAGTGCCTGTCCAACTAGGTGAAGAATCGGTAGCCTTGTCTTCTCCCAACCATTAACCAATAGTCCTCATAAATCACCGCGAACATACTGCGAAAGCAAGGGACGGCCGTAGTCTTTAGTCCGTGGTACCCTCAGGTCCGGTAAGCACGTAAACGTGAAGTGATCACGACACTAGAGAGTGCACCCAATGCCGAGTAGTGTTTTCCTCACACCCTTTATGCCCTCACTCACACTCCCCCTCGAGCTGGAAATGTTAATCTTTGGGAAAGAATGACTCAACCTAATGTATTAATCTTAAGACCCCCCTAACCGGTTTAATACTAATCAAAACCCCTAAATTCATTCACCCCAAAAATTAGAGCAATGAAATTACGAAATCAAAAACACTAAGGACAATAGGGACCAATTTTTTAATGTTATTTATGTGTTTTGAAGCTCTAAGGGCCCTACAATCGATCGGAAAAAAACGGGGCACCACACGACAAAGGATCAAAAAGTAGAAAAGTCCTTTTGAATTAGGTAAAAATTAAAATTCCAATACATTTATTTATTAGATGAACAAGAACGGAATCCTTCGCAGTTACTGTTGCGGACGCTCGGCTTGGGGGTAAACCCACTAGAGACCTCAAGTCGATCTTTAGATCGAGGTCTAAACCTCCACCGCTCAATTAATCCCTTGCATGTGGGCCCTTGTACCAAAAACAATGAATTTAAAAAAAAATTACAGTTATAAATCACGAAAGGATCACAAAAGACGTGATGGACGGGACTAAGGCAGCTTGTGAGTTTAACGTGCATAAAAAACCTCTCAAAATCGTTGGAGCATCACTGTCAACGATTTCAATTTCAAACGACAAAAACGGTCGCGCCGGCCGTTAACCCCTGAACGGCGGTTGGGAACTGTAGGTGCTGTGACCGTATAGGGCCGTCTATCAACTTCAATATTTTTTGCGGGACGTTGTAATGAAATCCAAGAATCTCAGCCGCATTAGAACCTCGACCCTGATGGTACCTTGCTCAAGAATTTTTTTAGCACCATTTCACCGTGGGATTCTATAGATCGTAGCACAAATCTCATGTATTCAGGGCGCTGCAGTGTTTTGAAGAAGTGTCAAAATTCCGGCATAAATTTTTGATGGCGCATTCGAAGATCGCACCGGGGTAACAGCCGCATATGCGATTTTTGTAGCCATGTAATTTTTGGCAGTGCAATCTAACCTTCACAAGAGAAGTCCTCGAGATTCACCACTTCCGTATACAGAAAGAGCTGCAACGTAGCTTCGAGCGTTGGGTTGCCCTAAGCATCGTCGGGTCTTGGGTATGAGAGACTGCCTCGCAATGACGTGGACATCGATGTCCTTCTCCGTGGGCAAGGGATGTGCGCCATGTGGAGAAATGGACGGCGTTGTGATGGCGGGTACTATTGTGGACCGCACCCAATGCTGAGTACACAATACGAGTGGCGTTCCAGCGAGGGAACCATGCACAGTTTGTTGGGGCGGGAAATAGGACGTGGACATGACACAACAACACATCCGGGACTTACCACTACCAATATTCACTGTGCAATGTGCTTTCTCGCTCTTGGCACACTGCTCTCCTACTGCATCCAATTGGTGTGGTCCTCCTCTATCTATGTATGTCTTCATCAATACTATTATCTTTACTATAATTATATAAAATTTTATTATCTAACTAACTTAGAACCGTAGACTCTTGGTCTATCAGTTCTCTTCTAGGTAAACATTTGGACAGATGAGTAACTTACTCATAGACACTTATTTATGATGAAACTAATAGATCAAAAGTCTAGGGCTCTAAGATAGTTAGAACACGTTAGTAGTAGTGTAGATGGTCTGTACATATTCTAAGTAAGTAGACAGATAGTACTAGAATTATAAATGTAGTTTGGTGATGAAAGAAATAACATTGCCTAATTGACAAGATCTCACTTCTATGGTTCAATGGAGATGAACATTATTTACCTATTGTGCAAATTATCTTTCTTTATTTCATATGGTATCACCAATTAATTATTGCCAAAAACCCTATTATCATTACTTGCACTTGATGTTAGCTGCATTGAAGCATTCAAAGATACAATTTTTTGGAATTGTTTTTGCATAGCTATATCACCTTGCATTAGAATGTATTTTTCAAAAGTAAAAGTGTGTTGCAGTAGGCTTGACATGTACCTCAAACCTACCTCAACACACTTTTACTTTTTGATTTGATTTTCTATGTGTATTTTAAATGTAAAAGTGAGTTGAGGTAGGCTTGAGGTGTACCTCAAACCTACCTCAACACACTTTTACTTTGGAATTTGATTTGCATTTTTTTTTTCAAAAGTAAATGTGGGTTGAAGTAGGCTTGAGTTGGACCTAAAACTTATTTCAACAGGCTTATACTTTTTATTGAGGTAATTGATGCAACGTAGTATTGCTAGAAGCCAAAGACGTACGGGTGCTAAATAATGGTGTGTGGGAGGAGGGGTTAGGCATGGGCTGATCTCTAGAGTGTCCTTGTGATGAGTTATCCCATATGGTTTGTCCATGGTGACCTCCTAGTGTACACTACTTAAGGTGGAAGGCCTTTGAGTAAAGATCATCTCTTTCTACGCATTCCTTGTGTTTGTGTGTGTGCCTTGTGCAATCTTCTCTACCTTCAATACTTTTGTATTTGATCTAAATTGTGTTCGTAAAAATCAAATGCGTTTTGAGGTAGGCTTGAAGTATACAATAAAATTCATGCATAAGAATAATGAACAGATTCACGCAGTAGGGGATTGTTGTGTTGTGTGATTCAATGCATGCTTGTATCAAAATAATGAAATTCATGCATATGAATAATGGACAAATTCAAATCTTGATTGTTGTATTGAGTGTGATACTTTCTTGCCGCAAAAAAACTTCAAAATTTTATTACATTTTCTAGGAAAATTGAGCTCCAGGTCATAAGAAAATTGAGCTCGAAGGCCTAACAAAACTTCAAGCAAGTCCACATAGCATCGCAGGTAATCTACAATCCTAAAGCCAAATTGCGATCCCGCCATTAGAAACACCACTACAACTCCGCCAAAATGTGTCACAATGCTCGTTCTAGCCACCTTCCAAGATGATTTGGCTGTCACAAAGCTAGTTCGCGATCCATGCAAGAAATGAGACTATGCCGCTATCCCATTCTCCGTCAAGTCCGCTGCCTACAATACCCCAAGACGACCCCCACAGAGGTCAGCTACAATTTACCGTAGAGGGAGAATGGCGTGGTTGGGCTGCGTGTGATCCCTGATGTAACATGGAGTAGTACACATGAAGGCCCCTCTGCACCCTCCACAAAAGTGGCGTGTGCGTCGCCGACAGACAACGCACTGCCGTCGAGCGTTGGGGTGGCGCTCAGGTATATGAAATCCTGGAGGTGCTAAATTCCGCAGCCGGCCTCGTACAATGTTTGGTTGCACATGGGGCCGGATCAAACGCATAGCAAACTCATAGTGCCACAACACCTGCGCGTGGATCCGCATACCGAACGAGGTGCAATCGGAGCGATACAAAACATACGCGTTGAGAAGGGAAGAATCAACTATGAACATGAATAGACGATGCCACCATTTGTGCGTTTGTAATTGCACCGAGTACTCTGCCCTTTGCTGGTCAACAACATCGACACCGCGCATACAACTCTGGTACTGGTGTAAAATAGGGGAAAATCGACTCGCTTCCGCCTCACCCACCGTGGCGCCACGCAACCTGGAGCAACCGGATTGCATGCTGTTGATAGAAGCAACACTGGCCTCGAATCCACCCAACATATTGCTGCGATTCTCCTGGAGCGATGCATCCGCATCACTAAGGTGCCGCGCTCCGGAAGGAAGCGTTTCGGAAATCCCGCAAGGGATTGTGGAAATCCGCGCCGATTCTTCGTACACGTTCCAGTCGCAAAGAAGCCGCGGCCCAGCAAGGCCATAAAGAGGCGGATACTTGTAAAGTAATTGTCTGTGACCACGATGTGACCACGATCCTCAATACCACGCACAGCCGACAAAACGGCGTCTTCTCCAACGTTGTCGCCTTCCTCCCGTGCATCAGATGCACCTAAATACACAATTACATTAGAGATGTAGCGGGAATGTGATGATGCAAGAGCCCAACATTTGATACCAAACTTGATTGGTTTTGCCTTCATATACTACCGAATTGGACAGAATCGCCCCTTGTACTGCACCATCACTTCATCAACAGTCACAACTCGTTCACAATTGTAGTGACGCTGCGACAATTGCGTGAAAGATTCGATGAGCCATCTCACTTTGCCAACGAGTCATTATTGACTAAATGAAGGCAACGCCTGATGGCCTCGAAGCGCTCTCTGCTCATGTATGACTTGATGATAGGGCAACCGTAAAAGGGCCTTTGATCCCAGTAGAGTTGCTTGTCTGGTAAATCTTTCAATCCCATTAAGATGAGGACTCCAAACCAACAAAGGAGCTCAGAGGTATCAACTGGAGTCCAATCACGACGCCCATTTGTCCTCCTTGGATCATCGTGTGAAGGCTGTAGAGCGTACCTATATTGACATCGCACAACATCTCAAAACATTGATGTATCCAAGTTGAACAGAAACAAAATGCAGTGGTTAAAAGACACAAAAGATTTGTCATGAAAAATGCACATAAGATGGAGATAAGCATTACCTATTTGTCTCTACAACAATTCGGAGTAGAACATCAGGGGGGCCAATACTTCAAAAAGTAGGACTCGTGGTTGTCAGTTCCAGCCGCATTTTCATCTCCTGTTGGACTGGGCTCTGGGCCTGTGAAATTAGTGCCACTTGCCGGCTGAAGTAACTCCAAGTT
Organism: Pohlia nutans; assembly: GCA_022496805.1. Classification (NCBI taxonomy): domain Eukaryota; kingdom Viridiplantae; phylum Streptophyta; class Bryopsida; order Bryales; family Mniaceae; genus Pohlia; species Pohlia nutans. The sequence continues at coordinate 54,977 of CM040106.1, read as the reverse complement.
CGGGGATTGCCACTGCGAGTCATCCCAAATGTTGTCCCACGTCCAAGCAGTAGTATCTTCCTCGTCATCATAAAGGCCCAACTCCTGTAGTGCATTTTCGGAATAGGAATCGGAAGCGGCAGTGACATTACCTGATATGCTTGGGCTGTGTATGTCGGCGGGCGTGCAGTGCCAGTCGAAGTCATCGTCATCACTCGGCACGAGCGGAGTGATGGGGTGGTGATGATGCAGCCCTGCAGCCGCATATGTGGCCTCGAGAACATGTTCTCCATGCTCGGTTCCTCATGCCTCCGTAGTGACTCGGCTGGAACTGCCTACTTCTCCGGCATTTGAGATATCAAGGGCACGTTGAGTGAGCCCGGCAAACTGTTTCTCGTGATCTAACTCGGTATCTTTCACGCTCACCTCCCGAATTCCTATTCCGCCACCAAAGTCGACCAAAAACATTGGTTTGCCATCCAGCTCGTGGTAGTATCTCTTTACAACCAACCCACTAAATTGTTGCAAGCCTCCCCACAACGCGCTATCTACTCTAAGTATTGTGAGTTTCACGTTCACATACACAGGCATGGGCCACGCCCTAGGATCAACCCGGACATGGTCTCCTGGGCTTAAAAATCCTTCTAATGGCTGCCCTGCTATGAGGGACTCATTTCGCAAATCCGCATCCAGTTCTGTGAATGGACAGGTGCGGTCACCACAGTAATGCATCCAAGGGTAGTACTCGCCCACTGATTGCCGAATGTTTGAATTTGGCGGAGTGGAGCCTAGTGCAAAATCTGCAATGGAGTACCGGCATATTCCTCTGGACTTCGGAATGGTGCTACCTCCAACACTACCAATTGTTCCATGTTTGTGTCGTGATCTGACAGGTGATGGCGGGGGTGTAAGAAACCCAATGTCGTTTCTCCCATCTTCACCCACGCCGTGCGCTTCCACCTTAGAGTTCCCCAAACGCATCGTTTCTTCTTCTTGAGCTAAAATTGTACTAGCGACATGAATTCAGGCTCCATATGTGCGAGGACGCAGCCGCACAGGGCTACGTGGATCTGGACTAATTTCCTCTAGCTGCCACCCGGAGGGTATGAGGAATTCAACTCGCTCACGCACACTTCTCTTTGCGCGTCATCCTCGGCCACATCTGCCTCTAAGCGCATTTTGGCCGGTTGTCCTCTTGATGCTCCCGCCTCAATCTCGTCTGTGACTGCACCCGGAACCTGGTCCGTGACTGCAATCAGTCGTAACCTGTGGCCTCTTCGCGTTGTGCGGCCCCTCCCCCGTGGATTGACTTGTCTTGCCCTGCCCCTCGTCGCTGGACGACGCTCCAGCTGTTGCGGTAGGACTAAGGCGTCTTGACTCAAACGAGGAGGCTCTTCTCCAATTACAGGTACAAGGTGGTTCGGCTGCATCTGCAACGGCTGGAGATGGGCCAAGGGGAATCGTACGCTCCCGAATTGGATATTTGTTGTTGTCTCCTAGTTGGTGTCGGGAATTAGGGCAGTCGCGTCCGTCACTCCCAACGTTGCTCTTTGGACCGCTACATTCATACATCGGCGAAGTCGCCGCTGAGTGCTTGGAGACTGAGAGAGAAACCTGGCCCTCGCCTCCTCCCGAGCTGCCTCTCGCATTCGCACCATTGTCGTGTGTTTCCGGAGGTGGAAACAACTTCGTACGTATCACCGAATTCAACCACTCTCCAAATCCGTTGGGGTCTGACTTCGGCCGTTGCTCCTTCCACCGAAGTATGTATTGAATATGCCTTCAAAACAAAAACCTTAGCCAGATGTGGTCTGGAACACCGGGGCGCCTTACAGTCCGTGGAGGTAACGGCCTCCTGCACATCCACGCCGTGTCCAACAAGCTGACAATCTTCTCAATCTGCAGAGAATTTTCCCCTCTCGCTTGTGCCCAATCTCTCAAGCCGTTTGCAATATATAACAAATCGGGTGATAGTTTGGGTGGAGTGCCGGTTGCCATTGTAACCATCAATCCACTCTCACTAAGGAGTGCACAAAACAGAGTGCAGGCCGTGACTCTTGTCTCCAAGTCCCCACTACATTCCCTCATTTCAAAGACATTGGCGGCGGATTGGCATCCAAGAATTCCGTTGCTCTCCTCTCTATCTTCCTTGCCTCCAACACTCTTCTCCATGATTGAAACAACCTCGTCCTTGCATCCACACGTTGTGCTGAAAATGATACAAGCGCGCGCTCACACCTCACACCGTCCCTTCCACCCAGTTCCACGTCTCGTACTCTTCCCGCCTCTCCAGCATGCGTCCCGCCCAACTCCCGCTACTACTTGCCAACGGTATCTCCATGTCACTATGGGAGCACCCTGTGAATGACCGGGTACAATGGAGACTTGTATATTCTACGTGTATATGCCAAAGTGAGAGTACAAAGTGCCTCAGAAAATAGGGTTTAGTGCCTGGAGCTACAACCTACATATTGTTGGATTTGGCTCATCAACACTACAATTTCTCATTCAGACACCCATTTCATTGAGACCCTGTAGGTGGCCAAAATACGTAGAAAACCACCTTATACGGCCAAAATTGGGTTGCTGTGGCGTTCAGGGGTTAACCCAACCTCACCATATACTAAAATCTAGAAAATTGAGTGCAACTACCCACAAATGTAGATCACCCAACGATGGTGCTTTAGCACTTTTTTTTGTGAGGAAACCTCATAAACTACACACAAAGGAATCACACTCACGTAATGGAAACAATTCCCCTTTGCCCGTGAAAGGCAACAAACCGAGGTCCCATCCTACAAGCGTAAAGTATGATGTATTTAAAAAATACACTTCGGGCGTCGATAGAAAGAAGGGGAAAATTATAATTAATAGTAATCTGCCCTTTACAGTCCTAACCGACTACAAAATATAAGGAGAGAAACCCCTTTGACGTCGAATTCCTTGGACGGTTACTCAATGCACATCCAACCCACACAGAGTACAAATACAAAAACAATAAAAACAACACAATTGGACTAGGCTAAATAGTCAACAATCCCAATTCGTCCCCCGCCTCGTAGGGTCAACTACAATAACGCAAACCCCAACCAAAAAATATGACAAAATAAACAAAAGCCACGTCCAAGTACCTACAAAATAATCCACCACAATTATAGAAGCAAAGAACAAAAAATCAAAAGAAATCCAAATCCAATCACAAAGCAATACAAATCAAATCACATAACAATAAAAATCATAAAACAATACAAATGAAGGCACAAAACAATAGTATAGAATGAAGGTTTTACAAAAACCATTCAAAACTTCAAATTTGCCATCAAAGTCGCAGATTACTATAAATAGTAATTTGGCCTAAGCTCCAAATCGTCCGAACACCTAGCAAAAAAAGAAACACTTGACCACGATTTTAAAACCAAAACACCACCTCCCGGCAGACGCACCAAATATATGAGCACTTTGTACGTTGCCGGTCAAAATGTCATATTGTCTGGCAAAGTGGTGGGTGTATCAAACATACAAGCAATGGATTCTTTACCTACCTAGGCATTTGTAAGGGAATTTTCTAAGTTGTAATGGTGAAACATGGTAAAAAGTGGCCAAAATGGATGAATGCCAAGAAATTACAGCACATCTAAAGACCTTAAATTACCTAGACAAAAAAGAATCTTAAAATTGGGCAATCAAAACCAAACCCAAATTCACACAAAGGCGGGAATTTGTCTAATCGGCTAAAACGTCCTGGTTAGAAAAATATAAAACATAAAATATATTAAAACTATAGCGGTAACGGTTTACCGCTAAAGAGAACCGTTTCGACGGTTCAAATCAAGCTAAAGCAGGAAGGGAACATGCAATCAAATGTGCCGACTCCAATAGGCTAGCAAGAGTCTAGTCATGAGTGTGAGAGAGAGAATTGCACACCTAATTGTAGCCCATCTGCTCTGATATGCTAACAAGAGCGTGGCCGTGGGCGTGACGGGCACACTTGACCCATCACCTAAAAGAGTACACCTAATCGTAGCCTATTGGCTCGGAATGGCTAACAAGAGCGTGGCTATTGCCATGAGGGGAACGCTTGACCCATCACTCCAGAGCAAGATAGGACGCACCCAATCGTAGCTCGTTGGAACCGACGGTTGGTGACAAGTGACAAGAACGCTTGACGCATCCAATCGTAGCCCGTGGACACCAAGAGGCTAACAAGAGCGTGGCCATGGCCGTGACGGGAGCGCTCTCTAATTCACCAACATTGCGAGAAAGAGGACGACAACATTGCGAGAAAGAGGACGACAACATTGCGAGAAGACAACATTGCGAGAAAGGAGAAGATGAATACCAAAGTCATCTACGCATGTGTAAGACAATTACAAAACAAGGGCAATTCCGCACCATACTGCGCCTGCAAAAAGCCATACACAGAAAAAAATGAATTGTCGAGGCCTCTAAACCCTGGCTGTCTCTAGGCGCAGACACGTTAGCGTTCTTGATACCCCTTGTCCCCTTAACACCCGCCCTTGATACCTAATACGCACCCCGTCTCCTCCGTCCGTAATACCCGACACCCGCTTGCCCTTGATACCCCCCTCTAACTCTCTTATATGAGTAGATCCTCAAGCTCTATCCAAAGTCACTGCTTCGTCCATGTTTGTTAAAATGTGCTAGGTCTATTTTGTACTCCTGAGATTACTGTAGTCATTCTATTTGTCTTCCACTGATGATTACAACTCCTTGCAATAGATCATGCCAGTTGCAATCCACTATTGTCACAACTTCTAATTTCTTCTAATTCTATTTTGCTAAAGAGACATTTATTGCGTTGCGCTTAATAGCCACCAATTGAATCACCACTAGGATTCTGTAATGTTTAAATTCCACTCAAGCTTGCATTTGTACATTCCTTTGCCTACTTGCACTTGTTTTGTCCCTTGCTTGTGTTGCTTCCTTCTCTTCTCCAATGGCTTCATTTTCCACATTTCCACAAGTCTCTAAGATGGTCAAGCTCCATGCTCAAGGCCCTAGAGTCCCGATTGTATTCCTTGTAGGTCTTTTGGCTTTGCATATGTCTCTGCCATTCAACATAGCATTAGATTTGGATTGCAGGAGAGTACGGTTTTTGTTGAGCGTGAGATTATCCATCCCGCTACATCTCTGCTTTTAATAGCTTTGCAAGAGATTCCTAGTGTTGTTAATAGATCCACCGTGTGGGAGCTAGGAGCTGGCGAGTACCGAGTGTATGGACTCTTAGATTCTCAAATGGGAGCGTTTGCCGAGATTCTTATCCCTCTCCGGTTGTCCACTTGTTCGTTGAACTTCCCCCCAAACAATGAAAGTGAAGATTGAGCCTGGTATGCAGCCTGTCATCGACTTCTAGTATTCTTCCAATGACAATGCAACCCCTATTTATACTCCTGATGTTAATCCCTCCCCATCTTCTAAGACTCCACCATTTCTTACTATTTCTCCTTCTCCTCCAATCCCTACCAGTCCTCATGTACCCTCGTCATCTTAACCTTTGTCTTCTATTGTTCAGTGACTACGAACGCTAGATTATATGCTGGGTAATAAGAGCATCCTCAAAAAGGTAGATTATGATAAAATGAAAATAAAGGAGGTCAATTACCTTCTTCTCCGTTTTGACGGTACCCGTATCTTCGTACTCTCCCCGGTCGAAGCCTCTTCTTACTATTCTAAATTGAAATCCATAGTGGACATGGACAAGCGCTACGACGAACATGTGTGGACTAAACTGACTTTGGTCTTGCTTTCTGCTCCTCCACTTGCGTTGGTCACCTCCAATGTAAGAATCTCAAATGCAAATACCTTCAAAGTGTACATTGCACCTCTGCTGTCAACGACATAGAATTTGATGGCTTCACTAAAGACCCCTTTACCATCGGAGGTCCTCAGCCTTCTACCTTTATCCTTGTAAACAAGATTTGCAAGGAACCTCTGACTTGCCTTGCACTTTGTGACGCGAAGATTTTCTGCATCCTTAGCAAAGACTCCTCCCAACGTGCATGCATTCATCTTAGCGTCCATCGGCATCTCGTCAAACTTGGCGATTGTAGAGATAGTTGCGAACGGATCAACGCGTTGGTTGAGGAGCACGTCAAAAGAATCCCTCAAGCCATTCACATCAAGATTGTCCTCGAGGCGAGCAAAGGTCTTCTAGGAGAGTTCCTTCTACGCGATGACACTGACATGCATCATCTTCTCTCATTGGAGGAACTCAAACCCATTAGGAGAAGAATGAGGGTATGGGAGGGCCGCTTTAGAAGCATGGTTGCTCACGGGAACGGCATGTTCTCAATAGTACAAAGAAGTTGCAAGAATTTCTTGCCGTGCTCAAACGGTTTTCATTGGCCAACGATTTTGGCGGGAATTTGACTTGGCATTCTTTAGTGGCTTGCGTGTCCATTGACGTGCCATGACTGACTTTTCGCGCCTTGGAAGCACGAGCAATGCAGCGGGAAATTGGAACTGACGACTTGCTTTCAGAGATTATCACACTCTCTCTTGAATGCTTCACAAAATGCTTGTTCCAGCATGATCCCAATACATCAAGAAATGCGAAATCTACTACAAGGCCAAGTAAGTGTCGGGGTTGTTGCAATCATGTTAGGGTTTTGGAGGTTCAGGGTTTCTGTTTCTTGCAGGAAGATTAAGTGAATCTGGCGCTTTTTGATTGCCAACAAGCTACAACGGAGCTCGTTTGTGTCGGAATTACTTTGTTTGTGCCGACCTCGGAATCCAGGGAGTGATATTCTACCGACTCCGCCATTGCCTCAGTTTTTCTATTGTTAGTGGTTGGCGATTGTTTGGCAAACTGATTGAGTGAGTGAGTGTTCCAATCGAAGACAGAGTGGTCGTCGTCGTGAGTCTGGTTTGCACGGCGATGACTTGACTGGGCCGTTGTTCGAGGGCCCCTGACACTCACAGGCTGGTCCCCCAGCACTATTAGAAAATCCAATTGTTCTGTTAATTCGGTCGCGTTGATCAGGGACACTTTTCTCTTGATTTGAACAATAATTTATTGATTTGCACAAAAACGCGACCAAATCAACAGGAAAGTGTCCCCGATCAACACAACCGAATCAACAAAACAGTTGGATTTTCTAGTAGTGCAGAATTCTACGCCCAATGAGGAATTCCTGCACAACTGCAACACCATCCTAGCCTCAATCGACCATTACCACGCAGCTCTGTATGAAACTCAACCTCACCAGCTAGCTTCCTTTAGGGTTTTTCAAGCTTTGATTTTTGACATACACATGCAATGTTCTTTACTGATTTTTGGTGATACAAAATTTGAATTCTATTCTATGATCGACATGAATTCTTAAGCTGATTTTTATCGTGAGGTGCAGGCATTTCTTACGAGAGGTCTATGATGGGACAAATAATCGTGAAATTGAAGAAGGGCATGCATTTCCCTAGGCTGGATTTTTGGGTGAGTTTACGAGTAGCCCTTTCTCTTCTCGACCAAGGATTCATGGTTTTCAAATGGGAAATTCAATTGATCATATTGTGAAAAAATATAATTCAGATAGGACTAGATTTTATATCACTGGAATCAATGAAAAACATTGCATGTTTTGATCAAAAGATTTTAGAATCCTCTACCTTAGTGTTTCTGTAATGTTGTTCTTTTTGGATCAATTTTTTCTCATTGAGCTGAGACTGTAGTGAGTTGCGTTTGCTGAATGCAGGGAACAAGTGATCCCTATGTGGTAATACAATGTGGAGACTATGAAGCACAGAGTAAAGTTGTCTGGGCGTAAGTAGCTTTGAGACCCACTGTTGACTGTTACTTTACTCCGGTTTTTGGAGTTGGAATTATCATTTAAGATATTCAGCTTCTTTGTGCCAAAATTCACATTCTCTTCAGAAGCAGAAGAAAGCTCGGGATGTGGAGGAATTAGCTTAGCAGGTTTCGGGAAAATTGATCCCACCAGCTTGATATACTGGCTGACTATTTAATATCTTTGAACACCAGAAAAAGAGATGCACTGCGAGTTCACGCTTGCAGTAGACCTCTTCAACCTCGTTGCGAAAGAAAGAGCGTTGTGAGTTGAGGTAAATTCTTGTGCAACTAATTGTGCGGGGCAGAAGGGATCACGATGTAACTTCTTCCATTGGAGATCATAGGTTTTTTAAGTATGAGTATAAGTATAGGCTAACTTTGTATGCCATGTGGGGGCTTTTGAATGCAGCACGGTCAGGAATCAATCATTGTGGAGAAATTTCAGGAATTGGAGAGAGAACCTGATGAATTTCGACCAGAGGATAGAGTCGGATGTTCATTGAAGGATAACAATGATGTAATTGCTTGTAGGGCAGATTATCTCTACCATCGATGGAATTTTTAACGCTGCTATAACACCACTAAAGCGTAAGCTTAACATGTAGTCCTTTTGAAGGGCGTTTTATCTGTGGTTTAGTAGACCTGCTTGAAATTTTTCAATTGGAATGGCTGTGCAATCTGCTAATGATTGATGGAAGTTTTTCTTATTTTATCCTGTGATAATTCTGCAGACTTCTCGAGAAAATTCCTTATCATCTAAGTTGCATGCCATTGCATATTGGTTCCGCCTCAGTTGTCAAGTTGGGACGCAGAAACGACCTGTTTTTGAGAGCTCATAATTTGGTAGAAGAATATCCCAAGAAGTAAGTGGTCGTTTTCGTTTCTTATAGCTGTCTGATTCTGACCTAGTGTGCCATGCTCCACCTTATTTTAGCTTAATTTTGGTTTTTTTCATGAATTTTTCCAGTGTTAGCAAAGTTTACATACGTGTATCGAGAGATTTCATTTTGTTACAGTTTGATGCTTTGGACAGAGCTATATCCTGGTTTGCAGTGTGCTCAAATCAACTTCTGTAATGTTATAATTTTCTTTTGCTGCAATGTCTTATTCATTCCCCTACGACAGTGTGTCTAGCATGCATTTTGGGCCAGAATTATTTTCTTGGATGTCAATTCTGTCATCTCCTTATCTGCTGCCACCTCATCTTTACACAGAAGTGCACAGATTATCCCCTAAAGGACCACGAGGCCACCACGTGGCTTCCAGTACTAGAAAGTGAGGAATTTTGAGTTGTTGGATCGTGAATTGTAAAGTGAGCAACAAAGAGACCCTAGTTCTTTTTGAGAGTTGAATCCGTGAGTACTTCTTGATCAAAATTTCATAAAGTGTGCGATTTTTGGTGATTTTTTTGAGCTGCATGGAGGTTATTTAGGCGTCTTTTGAGACCCTCATATCTTTCTCCTCACACCTCCAAATTAATTGAAATTTTTTGCACATGTTCAAAATGATGATCATTATGCATGGTAGAAAATTTAGATTTTTTGGAGCACCTTTGATCAATCCGATTTCAGCATATGTACGAGATACCTTGAACAAGTTTCATCAATCTTCTCAGCGGTGGCAATTTCTCAAAAATTGTGCGATTTTGTTGATCTTTTTTTCGTACAAAAGCTATGTAAGTCTTCTTTGCTTTCAACGGTGCCAGTTGTCAATATTAACCCCCACCAATGAGGAATTGAGTTGTTATAAGAGTTAGTTAAGAAAACAAGAGCTAAGCTAAAAACCCCCCGGTCCTTTAGGGGTTAACAAAATAACAATTACACTTGGACCTCTTTAATATGACCTCTAAAACAGCAATTTGCATACTTGTCTCAAAGCTTCTTACAAGATTTCATTGTTTCTTTAGGTACGTTCCAAACCCAAAGTTCCGTTAGCGGTAGTTTGTGCTGAGCATCTGGAGCTTCGAAGGGAACTTCTCAATCTAATTCAACTACTATAATTGGACCCATGAGAATCCCCCAACATTTCTGCTTGACGGTACGTTTTTTCTTCAATTCACCCCTTGACCACTATAATTACATCCAAGATTTGGTGTCACAAGCTATCATCTCATATTTGACCTCATGTTTTTTTTATGTATCTCATATTATATGCTTATATTGAGCTGCCTTCATTATAGAGGCCCTTTTTCAATTCCTTTTTCTATACCTTTTTTAAACCTTTGTTTTTGTTGGTTTTGTAGGTTATTTGAGGTTTGTCATGAGAAATTAAAATGGCTCTACGTGGTGTAAGTGCGGATAACGCATACAAAGTTCAAGCATGGATTGCAGGAAGATATCGGCCACTGATTACTCGTGGTAATCCATTGCATAATCAAGTTTCACATTCTTCCTTTGGAGAAAGAAGAAAAGCTTGTGAGACGAATTTGGATTTGTGGTTGGATGGAAATTTATATCCGCTTGATCCAGCATCAAGAAAGCGTCCAAAATTTCAATCGCCCGGAGAATAATTGGAGTATGTTGCTAAAGGAGAGAATGGACTACTCGGATATATCAAAAGGCTTGAAAGCAGTAGCGGACAAACTGCGGCGCTTGTGCAAGAGAAAGAGATCGAAATACGGCTCCTACGAGAGCGATGTACAGAATTGACAAAATCTTGGGGCAATGAGACGGGTGAATTGCAAGCTACAATAGCTGAATTAGAGATGCAGTTGCACAGCTTTGAAGGAAGAATAAGCTTACTATGAAGTGAGTATGAGGGGCGATTACTGATTTTGAGTAACGAAAATGAAGAACTAGAGTTGCGTCTTCAAGGATCTAATGAGAAACTGCAGAAGATTGAACAATTACGCTCTACTAAGCTCTCTGTCTTAAGGAGCAACTTGTCAAGTACAGTGAAAGAAATGTCTGCTCTGAAACGAAAACTGGACAGATTGGTGAAAACTCCATATGGTATTAGACAACAACTAAGGCGACGAAAAGACCTCAATGAGCTTGTACCCACTGGTGGCCATGCAAAAGCAACACGACGACTTGCTTGTTTACTTGTAGCCCCGGCAACAACTACTGCGATTCAGGCAGAGAATTTATCTGCTGCAACACACAAGCGATTATGTGGGAGTCAGTAAATACAGGAAAAGAATGCTAGTGTTTGCGAGCATTTTATCAAAAACTGAAGTAAACTCAATGATGTCTTTACCGTCAATGACCTATGTGGGCGTTCGCATGGCCAATCATTACTTGGAGAAGGTTGGAGTATCATTGGGACCCCACTCTATTTTAGAGACATGTGATCAAAAAATAATTAAATAACATCAAAATAACTAAAATAATTAAAATAATTAAATAATGGATTTCCTGAAATTGAAAAAATCAATCATCTCTACATTCTTATTTTATCTAATTTTTTTAAAATTATTACAAGAGAAGAATGTTATTACTATTATTATTATTACTATTTAGAACCATTTAATATTTTGGAATTGATATACAGATGAAAGATATTCTTAAACGTAGTGACTAAGTAGTTACTATGCTAAGTAAACTAAAGCTAAAGACGCTAGGTGATAGGTTTTTACCACTGAATTTAACACACAAGGCCGGTTGTTTAACTACGTTTGTGGGCATTTGCATGGCCAATCATTACTTGGAGAAGTCTGGAGCATCATTGGGACCCCACTCTATTTTAGAGACATGTGATCAAAGCGGGATTACACAAACAGGATATTCCGAAATTTACAAAAAAATTCAAGGCGGTTTCAAATCTGCTGGCAAGGGTTTACGTGTTGGGTGTTTACCTAAACCATACCATATCCGTTTATTGCGCAAAGAACTGAATAGAAAAATCCAGGACTATGTTGGAAAATTATAATGCATTGAAAACACTTACAATCCGCCTACCAGTGCTACTAAGTCAAAAAAGAGTGGTGAGAAAGAGTCTTTGAAGTTGACAAAGTTCAACAACTTATTCCTTGATATTGAGGTGGTGCAACAAATAATGGTGCGTTTATACGACATCACTCCTGCAGGTTTGACTCAACCAGGATCATTTCCTTTCTAATCGGATCACATGCACAAAGCTAACTTTCTATAAAATATACAGTAAAAAATTCACATCATTTACATTCTAGACATGTTGTGTGCATTTCATAAAATAATTAAATAACATCAAAATAATCAAATAACATCAAAATAATTAAAATAATTAAAATAATTAGATAATGGATTTCCTAAAATTAAAAACATCAATCATCTCTACATTCTTATTTTATCTAATCTTTTTAAAAATATTACAAGAGAAGAATATTATTTCTATTATTATTATTACTATTTAATTATCTAAATAAATTTGCATGGACCTACTTTGCATCAATAGAGTTCTAACCCGTAGACGTCAATATTTTCTAAATAATTTTGAGTACTCTATTCTGCACTTCCTCTTGTTCAAATATATAGTTTTTATCCAGACCAATGTTCACACGCAATAATCATTCGTACGGTTTTGATTACTATTTAATTATCATTCATATGGTTTGATTCACTAATACTATCAACAATATTTAATTATAAAATTTGAAAGTTAAAATTTAATATTCCTTCTAAATTCAATTACAAACAATTTTTTATTTTTTTTGAGTAATATTTGTTGGAATGAATTTGAAATGAGATATTCTTAAACGTAGTGACTCTTTGAAATTTTTGTGCTTCTTAAATCTATGACCTCATTAATGAGAATGTGAGAAGGATTTGAATCTGTTAATCATTCACTTTTTGGATGCTTCGACGTTTTAAAGGTTAAACAGATTTGTTATGACTTGTGGTTCTTTAAACAAATTCGTTATGACTTGTGTTTGTGCTATTGTCATTTGAATATTCCATGCTGGCTGTCTTTTGTAGAAATCAAAGATGGGCCCCTCATTTTCGTGCTTAAAATGGACGAGGCAGAGATAGTTCATGGAGAGAAGCTGGAATGCATTTGCATAACTCTTATGAATAGAGCCCTCGATCCAGAAATCATTCCAGAATGCAGCGTTTATTTCTCTGTGCAGTCGGAGCGAGACATCTGGCCTGTTGGATGTTTTAGGGTACCAAAAGAAACACACGGAGTGCTATCTTGGGTATTTGGACTGACTAATTTTCCATCCCTCATTGGTGCTCAAGATGCTGGACAACCATTGATAGTAGAAGGTGTGGGATCTTTTCAAGTAGAGTGGCATTTGTCTTGTGATATAAAAACCATAAAGTGCCTCTACGGCCTAAAAAAGAATGCTAAACTATCATGCATGTATTGCAATCAAGAAAAGAGCAAAAATGTAATTACCACAGAAGCACAGGGAGTGGCTGCAGCAAAGAAACGAACACCTGGTTGGGCAAATGGACTATTTGCAAGTGACTTTGAAGCTGAACCATTGTCTGGAGCAGCAATTGCAGCTCGATGGAAGCCAATTTTCCCTATTCCATTGCAGCGTGTACACTTTGTACACTTCATGTTTTAAACCGAATATGCGAAAAAATGTTACACATGCACTTTCAATATGTTTGGACAATTCGAGATAAGAAAGTCCAATCAGCAGCAATTCTAGACATTGAGAAAGTACTCTCCAATATAGGTTTTAATTTTTGCTCATGCCAAAGACAGACGCAATAAAAACTATTACTAATTGATAAATTTTAGATTTTAAAGGAGCTGCTCTAAAAATTCTAAATTGTCTCCTAGCACAAAAATCACTACAGGTGTGCATGGAGGAGCAGTGAAGATCTTTAAAGACACTGATTTGTCCGGGAAGGTGAATAGTGTTCCAAACAAACCCTCTTTAAGTGGTTGTCATACATCAAAGTTATTCAAAAAATCAACATGCGAGAATAGTTCAGATCGACTCTGGCATGACATAGTTCTTGCCGAAAGAAATGTTGAAGGTGATGGCACGTCAAGGAGAGAACGTATGGGCGTGTGGTCAGCTCTGGAGAGGCTACTACCATACTTTAGGGGATTGACGTTAACATCATAGCAAAGAAACAATTTCAAAGGACTTGCTGATGACTTCGGGCAGCTATATGTCAAAGTTTTTGGGGAACATAATGTAACTCACTACATAGTATGCAACTCCTTTCACTAAATCTCTTTCCCTTTTATTAAATCATTTCACCATAAAGTTTCAATTTTTAAAATAAACTAACTCAATTGAAAGCTAAATAATAGTCTCGAAAGCTACATAATCAAAATTGTAAGGTACATAGTCTTGAAAGCTACATAATGAAACTGAATATAAGCCTAATGACAATATAACCCTAACATTTGGACATAAGCCTCATAATTTGAATATAAGCCTAATATCTGAATTTGTGGATTTTACCGTTTTGTAGTATGTCTTCGTGAAGCACGGTCCATATTTCGTAGAGAAATTTGGCTCTTTATCCGTATGGTCCTGCCAGGGATTAGAGTATTCCCATCACGCAGCTAATGCTGCATTTCACCGACACACACAACATGGAGGCGGAAAAGTGAAAAAGAGCCCCCTTCTTCAGACTTACGATCATTGGTACAGGATCATACAAATTCGTTTTTTCAATAAAGAAAATGAACCTCTAGACTCAGATTGTGCTCATAACGAAGAAATAGAAGCTCGAATTCAGAGACAACGTGAAGCTGCCTTAAACTCCAGTGCAGCACTACATTCAGCAGAGTGGCGCGCAAACTGCACACGAAAAGGGAGTCGATGGGTTCCTAATTCTTATAGCGAGGCAATTGATATCCAACAAGAGTCACAGGCAAGAATTCAAGACATGTAGTTGGACTTACATTCTCATCGGGGAGCTAGTTGGAGTATCTTGGGCGGCATTATATCTGCAGCTGTTCTATATTGTTCGTAGCGGCTACTCATCTGAAAATTACAATCAAATAAATTACATTCATTAGCAAATAAATTTTGAATATTCTTTACAAAGATTAATGTTAGACTTTAACATCATACAAAGAATAGATATTAAATTTATTTTATTTAATAAAAATTTATAAACATGTCATTTTATTTCTTATATGAATTTTCATTTATCTTTAAAATAAATATAGAAACATGAAGTTTAATATTTAATTGTAGTATTATACACAAGTGATAACCATATAGGATACAATTTTTGTTTTTTGTATTTTATGATCATGTTTTAGTATACTTAATATATTCTATAATGAAATTTAATAAATGAATCATTTTTTTCAATTAGATGTTAAGATTTATAGAAAGTTTATTTTTTGGATAATTATGAATACTTTTCTTAAAATACTTTTCAACCATATTGAAGCCACTCACCTACAATACATGTGAAATGATTGATGAAATGATAGTGATGTTGATCAATAGAAGTTTAGTTCCTTATACAAAATTCCTAACATTGACTAGTACAAGACTATTTTAATTTGCATACAACTTACCAATTTATAAGATTCTATTTACAAGAGATAATAAGAAAATAACGTTTCTAAAAAAGGAATTTAAAATAAAAGTGATTGACGTGATTCAAATTGGCTTGAAAATAGACTTGATTCCCTATTTGAAAATACTTTTTATTTTTTCATTTGAAAAAATTATTTTTTCATTTCTTGTCTCTTCTTTTTATTTAAAAAAAAACATTTGTAAGAGTATATGCACGTACCTTTTCTTGGATTTCAGTAGGCATCAAAATGACCTAAAACTTTGACCCCGATCGCATTCTAATCTAGTAAAGTATTGAGCAAAGTGATCGGTGTAGCGGTGAGAGGCCTAATCTCCCTACTTATTAAATGCGTGTACACTAGAATAATAAGCAATGCCAGGATAAATTTTTTTGATTTAAATCAAACAAAAAAACTACAGAAAAAGAAATCGCAACTAGATCTGGTCCAAAACGAAATACCTTCCGTAGCTGCTGAAGAAACTGTAGCATCTCCGCTGTTACCTCCTGCGAAACCAAAAGCATTGTGAATGCAAACCATAGGGTAAATATCTCCAAGAAGAGCAGTATTTCCAACCGCATTGCACAGAAAAGGATCGATCCGATCGTGACAAACGCACAAAGATTAATTCCCCTGAATATGACAAAGCAGCCAATTCACGCACTCTGTCTCTCCAGACTTGATCAGACTTGACTTGGCAACAACAACAACAACAATAAAAAGCTCCGCCATCTCCATAGCCAGTACCGTAGTTTAGTTTGGCACAATCTGCTTCTACGCATCGATCGCCAACGTATTCACGTTGCCTGCCGGTAAGTATTATGTGTATACCCCACTCCAAACCTTAAAACCCTAATATTTTGCAAGGATTGACTGTCGGGGCGCTGTGAGCGTGCCGTCTACATCGAAAAGCGCAATCACACCCGCCTTCCGCCCCAGGAGTCGCCTGCGAACGGGGAGCCAGCAGCCAACGAGCCAATGCTCAAGAAAGAACTTGCACGATCGAACATCACAACAAATCTCAATGCCGTCAATAACAAGCAGGACCCCGTTCAAGCAAAACCTGATGAGCCACACCTTTACTAGCGTTACAGACAATTGGAAAAGCATCATTGCCACAATGATGTCCTCTTTTGATTTTGAACACGCTATACAGCCTTGCATGAGGCGGTTAATGGGAACGGCTAATAGAACACTAGATCCTAATGTCTCTTCGACAACTGTAAAGAATTGAACTCATCAAACCTTTGTAGCAAGGTCACTTCATTTAAGTACTTGCGGAGATTTGGAGTCATGGATGGCATTGCCCGGCTTAAAGGTGTCAGTCGTTGGGTTTACATTCAGAGAAACCAGTTTCGCGGCCAAGGTGATGACGCGCACAAGGTCTTCGTCTTCAAAATGTCTAAGGTCGGCCCGGGAAGTAGTATCGACTTGGTTTGTCATATACAGCCCGGTAGTGATCTTGAGGCTGCATGGATCATGTCCGACCATGTGAAGCAAGTCACAAGTTGGACCACCATGGCCATCCACGTCTACGCTGCCACATATTAGGACGACATAACAATCGCCTACTCTAACTTCAAATCATAGGATAAAGATGCCCAGGTGCTCTTTTGGCACAACCTCAACTATATCATGGCTCGGCGTGGGATCCTAAAGCCAAACTTAAAAGGTTTCATGGCTGATAGTGTGCATGCCAATTGGAACGACGTCCGCATTGTCTATGGTTCGAAAGATCCCAAGATTATGATGGATGGCCGTAAGAGGATGTGCTTCTTCCATTATAAGCAATCATTGGAAAAGCTCACCAAACAATATATCAAGCATGATTTGCAAGAACAACAGAAGCATCTCTGACTCTAGTATCGGAATGCCTTGTCGATGCTAGAGGCGAAGACACAATATTGTGTCATCAGGTGCTAATCAAATTGTACAGTCGAGTACAAGATAATTACGAATTTTTGAATCCAGTTGAGATTTGTGAGAACTTTGGAAGGCCCGTGTATGCTCAAAAATGAACGAAATTTCAAATTTTAAATTGCATTGGAATCACACTAAAGTCTAATTTATCATCAATACAAATACACATATTAATTGAAAATCATACAATTTTCTTGATGTTTTCTATATGCTATCTACCATTCACTGTTGCCACCATTTGTAAAAATTACAACTTGTATTTAATGGTACATATTAGAAATGAACCTTCACAATTGCTTTAAAAATACAGCAACCTCAACAAATGAGTCAATGCCCTTGTCAGGGAGCATTAATGAGGGCCAGCTGAAAAACCTTAAGGCGGCTGAAGCCTAAAAAAAAATTCTACTGTACCTAATGCACTCTTATCACATACCACATGGCGCTTTGCCTAAATAATATCTACATTGTAAGTTATCATCACAAATGTGCATGTACCCTTATAGACTCATTTTTTGAGGTGGCTTCTGGAGCAACTTCAGATGAGTGTAGAACATAGAGAAATTCGTGTTTTTTGATGAATTTTTTTGTGATTTCTCTTCTCTTCCTTCTTGTGGAACATACTGTGGAGAATAGGAATTAGAATTGGCATGATGAAGCCAATTTCGGGAGACAAAGTGAGAGATATTGTTGCTCTTTTGATGAAAGGTAAGAGTACAAGAGTGGTTGCAAAGTTTTTGGGTTTCTCACAAAGTACAATGAATAGAGTGAGGAAGAAACATTGTAGTAACTTAGAATTGCCAAAACTATTGAGGTAATTGATGCAACGTAGTATTGCTAGAAGCCAAAGACGTACGGGTGCTAAATAATGGTGTGTGGGAGGAGAGGTTAGGCATGGGCTGATCTCTAGAGTGTCCTTGTGATGAGTTATCCCATATGGTTTGTCCATGGTGACCTCCTAGTGTACACTACTTAAGGTGGAAGGCCTTTGAGTAAAGATCATCTCTTTCTACGCATTCCTTGTGTTTGTGTGTGTGCCTTGTGCAATCTTCTCTACCTTCAATAGGTTATGGGCCCACTCATGTGTGTTTCATGAGTATTAGATTGCATTTGTGCAAGTATTTTGAGGTCGGTGCGCAACGGGCGGTTTTGGAGCATTGTTGGAGGTTTTGGAGCTTGTTGAAGCGTTGGTGTTTCTTGGAGGTGTGCATGGGCTGAAGTTACATGTTGGAGCACTCTCTTTGGTCAATTTCTTCCCTTGATCTCCTTCTTTTCTTTCTTCTATCTCTTCGTTGCGAGTGGAACTTCGTTTGGTTCAATTGTGAGCATTTGAGTAAATGCAAGTGATTTGTGAGGTGTGAAGGCTCTCGTGGAGGGTCTACCATCTGATCCTAGTGATTAGGCACTTGCTTTGAGGTGTTGCATGTGTTTCATGCTCTTGGGGTGCTCAAATTTTCATTTGGAGCTAGTTTGTGCACAAAGGTGCGGTTTTGAGCAATTTCAATGCGATTGGGGTTTTGAGGGACTTGTGTGAGTTCATGTGCATTGAGTGAGTGCTCTTGAAGGACACAAAGGTGTCATTGACGTGCATTGAGTGTTTGGGGACACTAAGGCGTCGTATTGAAGCATTTGGAGTTGTTTTGAGCTCCATTGAGTGATTTGAGGGGTTTTGGTGAGCCTCTTTGCATTTTTGGGTGAGGGTTCTCACATTTGAGTGTTGGGAGGCGTGTGTGGAGCACAAAAGTGCTGATCTAGTGTTTGGGGTTGTTTTAAACCCATTGGGTGCACAAAGGTGCAATATCAAAGCAAAAAAAATCACAAAAAACAAAGTTGTGTGTTTGAGTTTGAGGTTTCATTTGTGTGGGGAGGCATACGTAAGTGAGGATCATGGCATCTTTTGAGGGTGAGGGTCCCAAGGTCGTGGACAAGTTCGATGGGGTGAATTTCCACTTGTGGAAATTCAAAATGGAGATGGTGATGGCCGAGAAGGAGTTGTGGGAGATTGTCGAGGGTAGTGAGGAACCTCCTTTCTCTTCTACGGATCCTAGGATCATGCAAGCGTACACGAGGAGGGAGAAGAAGGCATTTGCCATTTTGGCACTCAACCTCGCGGATTCGCAACTTGCGCACATTCGTTCGTGCAAGACACCCGCGGAAGCATGGTCCAAACTTTGCAACATTCACGAAGCGAAAACATTGGCCAACATTTTGTTTTTGAGGCGCAAGTTCTTCACCATCAAGATGGGTGAAGAAGATGACATGTTGGCGCACATCAACAAGGTCAAAGCTCTCGCGGATCAACTCAACGGTTGCGACGTGTCGGTTACGGATGGTGACATCGTGATGACACTTTTGGAGAGCCTTCCATCATCATACGAGTATCTCATCGTGGCGATGGAGTCAAGACCCATTACGGAGCTCACATTGGACTATGTGACCTCACGGTTGTTGCACGAGCTTTCGCGGCGAAAGGAGAACGAGTCTCGAGAAGATGGAGCGGCACTCGTGGCGAAGCAATCCAAGAATGGAGGCGGTGGGAGCTCAAGCGACAAGGTGTGCTTCTATTGTGGTAAGAAGGGCCACATTGCCAAATTTTGCTTCAAACGCAAGAGGGATGAGAAAGGGGAGAGTGCAAACAACACTAAAACTCGTGACGATGATGAGTACGCATTTACGGCTAGATATGAGGCAAGCATGAGCGATGGCATCGAGGGTGATGCAAGCATGAGTGATGGTATCGAGGGTGATGCAAGCATGAGTGATTGGATTGAGGTTGGTGATGAGTATGCAAACATGGCAAGCAATGTATCGTGCAATGGTAGTACGAGTGATTGGATTGTTGATTCGGGGGCTACAAGCCACATGTCACCACATAAAACTTGTTTTCATTCGTATGCTCTCATTAATCCAAGGAGAGTGATTTTGGGAGATGATACGGTGCTTGAGGCCGTTGGCAAGGGCCAAATTGTTGTAGACACCGAGGTGAGGGGTCGTGTGAAGACAATCACTATCCAAGATGTCCTCCACGTTCCCAAATTAACGGCAAATTTACTATCGGTGAGGCAATTAGTGGCAAAGCACTTGAGGGTTGAGTTTAGTGATAAGGGGTGTTATGTGTTGTCACCGAGTCGAGATGAGGTGGCCATCATTGAAGAACACGAGGGCTTGTACCACATCAAGTTCTCCAAGGTGCATTCGAAGGAATCGGCGGCGTTGGCGCATTCAAACTTGAAGGACGACAAGTTGGCGTTGTGGCATCGTCGACTTGGTCATTTGAACATCAAGAGTGTGAAGACACTACGCGGCATGGTAAGCGGTATGGACCTTCATCAATTGAAAGTGGATGCTTCTACATTCACGTGTGAAGGTTGCATTGAAGGCAAGCAACAACGGTTGCCATTTGCGGGTGAAGGGGCGACACGGGCCACAAAAGTTTTGGAGATCGTGCATTCGGATGTGTGTGGCCCCATGAAGACCACATCGATGGGAGGTTGCAAGTACTTTGTGACCTTCATCGATGATTTTTCAAGGAAGATATGGCTCTACCCTATCAAAGCCAAGAGTGAGTGCTTTGAGAAGTTCAAGGAGTTCAAGACATTGGTGGAGAACCAATCCGAGTTGAAGATCAAGGTGTTTCGGTCGGACAATGGCGGCGAGTACATGTCCAAGAAATTTGACGAGCTTTTGAAGAATGAAGGCATCGCACGCCAAACTTCGGCCCCGTACACGCCTCAACAAAATGGAGTTGCGGAGCGCGCAAATCGCACCATTGTAGAGATGGCGAGGAGCATGTTGCACGCTCAAAACTTGAAGTTGGACCTTTGGGCGGAAGCGGTGGTGAATGCGGTATACACACGCAATCGGTGTCCAACAAGCGCGGTTGAAGGCATGACGCCGGAGCAAGCGTGGAGTGGGAGGCAACCATGTGTTGCACACATGCGCATCTTCGGATGCATTGCATATGCGAAGGTTCCTGACGAACGGAGGACGAAACTCGAGGCTAAGGCCTTGAAATGTGTGTTTCTTGGGTATTGTGAAGGTACCAAGGCGTATAGACTCATGTCGGTGGACACGAGGAAGATCATTCGGTCACGTGATGTGACATTTTGTGAGGAGTCTACGATGGAGGCTCCTTTGGAGGTTGGTCCAAGTGGGAGTAGTGGAGACGTTTTGGTGGACACACCCTCCAAGTCTCCTAGTGTTGTTGATGTAGGTGATGATGACGGTGATGACGAAGCTGGCGACACGGAGGTTGTTGAAGCGCCATCGAGCTCAAAGGCCAAGAATGGCGCAAAGGGCACGCAAGAGGAGCAAGTTTCTTCAAGCGAGCGGCGGTACCCCGAGAGATCGCGCAAGCCACCTGGAGAATGGTGGAAGAACCACATCTTCCCTCAAGTGGAGGACGAGCATGCGAATGTGGCATTATCGGATGGTCCATTGACCATTCGAGAAGCCATGCAAGGTGAGGATGCGGTCAAGTGGGAGCGCGCCATGCAAGAGGAGTACGACTCTCTAATTGCTAACGGTACGTGGCAATTAACTCCCATTCCAAAGGATCGCAACCCCATTGGTTGCAAATGGGTGTTTCGGACAAAGAGGGATGTTTCGGGTATTGTTGTGCGTCACAAGGCAAAATTAGTAGCCAAGGGGTTCGCGCAAGTGCATGGGGTGGACTTTCACGAGACATTTGCTCCCGTGGCCAAGTTCACCACCATTCGATGCATTCTTGCCATTGGAGCGGCCTTGGACTTGGAGATGCATCAAATGGATGTGAAGACCGCATTTTTGAATGGCGATTTGGAGGAGGATATCTACATGGTGCAACCTGAGGGGTTTGTGCAACAAGGTAATGAGCACCTTGTTTGTAAGTTGCAAAAATCATTGTATGGGTTGAAACAATCTCCAAGAGCGTGGTACCAAAAGATTGACACGTTCTTGGTTGCACACGGGTTTACTAGGAGCATTGCGGATCATAGTCTCTACTTCATGCAAGAGGGGCAACATGTGGTGATTGTGATCATATATGTTGATGATTTGATCATTCTTGCAAGCCTCATGAGTTTAATGAATGCATTAAAAGGCATGCTTGAGAGAGAGTACGAGATGAGTGATCTTGGAGAATTGCACTTTTGTCTTGGTGTTGAGTTTGTGCGAGACAGGGCTACACGCACTATCACCATGAGTCAAGGCAAGTATGTGATGGACGTGCTCAAGAGATTCGGGATGGAGGATTGTAAGCCCGTGGCAACACCATTGGATGCAAACTCCAAGCTCGTCAAGCTTTCGGAGGAGGAGTATGCGATGGAGGCTAAATCGATGGCGGAGGTGCCATACAAGCAAGCGGTGGGGTCGTTGATGTATGCGATGATTGCGACACGGCCCGACCTTGCGTATCCAATTAGCGTGGTGAGTCAACACATGGCGAGACCGGGCTCGATGCATTGGATGACGGTCAAGAGGATCATGCGTTATTTGAGGGGCACAAGCGATGTGAAGTTGTGTCTTGGAGGCAAAGACATTGTGTTGAGCGGCTATTGTGACGCGGACTACGCGGGAGACACGAGCGATCGAAGATCGACAACGGGCTACATGTTCAAGGTCGGATCGGGAGCGGTGTCGTGGAATAGCAAGCGGCAACAAACGACGGCGACATCAACGGTGGAGGCCGAGTACATGGCTACGAGCCATGCCACGAAGGAGGCCATTTGGTTGAGGCAACTAATGGTGGATGTGGGTTGCACACAAGGTGAGGCTACAACGATTATGTGTGACAACCAAGGGTGCATTTCACTTGCAAAGAACCCTACACATCATTCACGCACGAAGCACATTGATGTGCAATACCACTTCATTCGGGAGAAGTTGGAATTGGGAGTTATACATTTGGAGTATTTCCCAACGGAGCACATGGTGGCGGATGTGCTCACAAAGGGTCTTTGTAGAGACCGACACCAACGATTAGTAATAGCATTTGGACTTAGAGGCTTTGGCTCTACGCAAAGTGGGAGTATTGAGGTAATTGATGCAACGTAGTATTGCTAGAAGCCAAAGACGTACGGGTGCTAAATAATGGTGTGTGGGAGGAGAGGTTAGGCATGGGCTGATCTCTAGAGTGTCCTTGTGATGAGTTATCCCATATGGTTTGTCCATGGTGACCTCCTAGTGTACACTACTTAAGGTGGAAGGCCTTTGAGTAAAGATCATCTCTTTCTACGCATTCCTTGTGTTTGTGTGTGTGCCTTGTGCAATCTTCTCTACCTTCAATAAAAACGAGGTGTTCCAAAGATTCTTACCACTTCAGAGAGACAACGTGCAGTGCGTTTGGTCACGGTTGGAGGGTTGGAAACGGCAGTACAGGCAGCAAAATTGTTGAGAGAGGGTAGAGAAGTGGGTTTCTGTGATAACACTTTGCGGTCTGCTTTGAGAGATTCTGGATTGAGTGCTTGTGAGAAGATTCCTAAGCCTTGTTTGTCACAGAAAAATGTACGAGAGAGGCTGCGATTTGCAAGAATTCATAAAGAGTGGACAGTAGAGGATTGGAAGAGAGTTGTATTCAATGATGAAACGAAGATAAATCGTTTCAATTCAGATGGGAGGACTTGGTGTTGGGTCAATGACCAAAAAAGCTTGCCTGATCGTGCGGTGAAGCAAACAGTGAAGCATGGTGGAGGGTCTTTGATGCTATGGAGTTGTATGACAGCAAGAGGTGTAGGTGATTTACAAAAGGTGGATGGGCGTTTAAATGCGAAGGACTATATTTCAATCTTGCATGGAGATTTGTACTTGAGTTTAGAGAGATTAGGATACTTGAACCTCGATAACGTCATTTTCCAGCATGATAATGCTCCTATACATAAAGCAAAGATTGTTCAGAAATGGTTCTTAGAGCAGCCATTCACTATTTTAGAGTGGCCAGCTCAATCCCCAGACCTAAATCCCATAGAACATGTTTGGGCAATTCTCAAACATCGTTTGAATTCCTATCCAACTCCTCATGTAGGTCTTTTGCAATTATGGGAGCGTGTGGAGGAGACTTATAAGACGATCACTACAGAGCAATGTGAGAGATTGTATGCTAGCATGCCATATCGAATTGCAGCTGTTTTGGCTGCTCGTGGGAAGTGGACAAGATTTTGACCACTCTGTATATACCGCCTCAAAAAATGAGTCTATGTACATAGTCAACTTTGGCACTATGTATATTTTTAATATAGTGGCAATTTCTTTTCAATTTTCTTGAGGTTGTGAGTTACTTCATGCTCTCAAACTTTCATGTTCAAAATTTATTGCTTTGATTCTTTATACTCTCTACATTGTTACTTTTCTAAATCAAATACCCTCATAGACTCATTTCTTGAAGTCGCTGTACTTGATTCCCCACCATTTGAACTACTTGTATGATTTCTGACTTATTTTGTACTTAAATGCAAGAAATCTTTGACTATCTTCCAAAGTTTTACAATGAAATGATAGATAGTATATAAAAGAAATCTGAATTGTTGTATGATTTTAAATTGTTCTTTTTTACTTATTATGAAGTTGAAGCACACTTCATTTCAATTCCAATGCAATTTGTGGTTTCAAAATCGGTTTATTTTTTAGCAAGCTAGAGCTTCCTAAACAGTGTTAAACTTTCTAGTGAAAAGTGGTTGAAAAATTTGTAAGCATGTTGTACCCGACTGTACCTCCGACGATGGATTGCAACATCTTGATCTCTGGCTTGCGTTTTGGCATTTCCAATATCTTCAGTGTGGTGGCTTCATCGAACTAATTAGTCTTCTGCTACCTTCGTCTTGTAAGTTCTTTGCTTACTCCACATGTGCAGGTTTCTACAATCCTCTATTTTTCCTTGAACATGAGGATCGCAAGGTGCAGTTTAAGTTTGCCTAGATGCCCTCGTGCAATCTTGCTGAGTCCGTCCACAACAAGTGGCTCTAAGCGTCAGACAACAAGGGCGGCAATTTGTATGTTGCCACTGTGGATGACTACATCGAAGCATCTTGCAACAAGTGGCCTGGTATTGATTCCTCAAGAAAAGCAATGGTAGTGACGGTAGTAGCGAGGAGGAATAAAAACTTCGCAGCACCCAACAACGTGCCGAGCGCATTAGTAATCTTGCTGAGCTGCAGGAGGTCTTATTGGACATGCCTGGAGGCGAGGAGTTGTGCATTCAAAATCCACAACTTTAGGGCGCCGAAGTATCCAGATCACAGAAGCGTAGGCCCATTATCCCCATTGGTGCAGACAATGAGACACAGCGCCTCGACATCGTCACCTTCTTTTGTCCCTGTCCCAGTAAGAGACTCTCTAGATCTAATCCCGTGATTCTATCTACAACTGCTAAAGAGTCTTCTCCAGACGTGCAAGAAGTTCAAGCGCCTCCACCGTCCGAGCTCAATCTCCGTCGAGTCACCCCCGTTTAAGAAACCAAGGTTGATGAGTCGCTTTGGTATATAGCCGTATTCCCTTACAATTTTGGAAAGTCTTCTTGGGCCATGCATACGCGAACTAAAAAGAAATGCACGGCAAAGTTTGTCACTAACAATCAAAGTGTCGCTTGCCCAGCCTACTCTGGGGTCTGGGATTTTTACACAATGTAAAAACAGAAAACTATGAAATTCTTCTTCTCTTCGGACGACATCCAAAGTTGTGTCGAGGGATTTCGTCGCAAGTGGCTCTTTCCATATTTATACTTCAAAGGCCGATCCCCAATTCCTCTAGTGTGGCCTCTCATGCTTGGTACTAAACTCACTTGCCCAAAGATTGTGGCCCTTGAGAATGCTGGATTCCAACTCCTCCCTAAAGAGTGCGTCACTCCGACTGGACTCTTCAAAAACTCTGCTCCTTCACTCTACTTGTCAAGAGTTCAAATTCCTGACAACCTCAATAACATTCCTCCCATGAGGAAATCTAAGGCTACTCAACGCTCTGGCACAATGCCCTCGACAAAAGATAGGCAAAATGTTAGATCTGCTTCAGCCATGCACGGAACCATTTTGAAGTTGACCGTGATCCCCCACCCGGGATTTGGTTGTCTTATCCTATTGTAGTCAAGACCTCCTCTCACGGATGCCGTTTACAAAGTGACAGTGAGCTCTCACTTGGAGTGTACTTGCACGGCCATCAAAGATATGATTATCAAGTTTGGGAGCAGAAGCAATTCCTATCTGAATTGTAAGCACCTCTACTACATATTTGTCAAGGTTCTAATTTACATCTTGAGCTTAACATGTTCATACACGCCTCGACCTTTAGTTTCAACAAAGTCAAGCTCATCGTCTAAAGTGGCCTCTTGACACATTCTACCACCTAGACTTGTACTCGGCTTAGAAGTACTTTATTCCTAATAGACGCAGTCGTTTGTTGACCGCATGTGTACTTGCTCTATCACTCAAGGAAATACAAATATGTACTTCTGCACTCTACAAAAAGTATAAACTATATTCAATGATCTTCATTCTTGTCCAATCATTGCAATACAATAATTCTTGCATGTCTCTTACACCGTTCAATTCTAGGCTTCTCACTTTCTAACTACGCCTTCGACGTGCCTTGAAGCTCTTGCTGCATGTTCCCCATTCAAAACCTTTCCTTGACTTCTTTATTTGCTTTGGTTTTATACTTACCCTCTATTTCTCAATCATGTATTTCTGTGTTTATTTTAAGTAATTATAATCAATTAAAAGTGTATAAAAAAGTGATTGTTTTTCGTGGCCCCCATATCCTTGGTAATCGGTCAAAAATATACTATTATTAGCACAAATATTGAATATTCTCTAGAATATTTGAATCTTTCTTAAATAAATTACAAAATCAGTAAAAACATTACTATTTTATATTTTTGTCTGATGTGCGCTCTCCAAATTTGGATTTTTCCGCTCTACGCTCACATAGAAGTGTCGTCCGTCCTTCATGACATGAAGGCCATGAAGTTACCTCCGTCGAACGTAGTCAAGTCGTATCGATCTATGTATGCATTTGGAAACCACCTGCGTGTCCGAAATGCAGAGGCGCAATTCACAACCGCGGACTCGGGGGTAGTCGCAACCTTTCAACAACTTTGTTGTGCGGTTATCAAGGATACAAATCTTTAGGCTGCGGAGTTGGAGTACATGAGGTAGGTGGAGGAAATTCTATCAGTGGACTATAGACACTTTGAGGTGGTGGTCCTCTATTGCAATTAGGTGGTTGCAAACATGAAAGAAGATGGCGCCACCATGAAGCGCGATGATTACGGTTTCACTGCCGTAAACTTTAAAAGATTGATATCGTACTCTGCACAGTCACCTGCATCCCCCCTCCAAATCAAACAAGTTTTTTTTGCACCGGACGTTGCCAAGCATGGATGGGAAGTTGCGTTGCGTAGAGAACCGAGAGGCGTTTGGTCGTTCTTCATACACCAGCTCACAAATGAAGTAAAATGCATATCCTTGGGCAGAACATGTGATTTTCCCGGACTCTAAGCCACAATTCTAGAGGAGGATCTCATACCGAAGACACCTATTTTGGGCAGTGCAGTGGAACTAGCTCCAGAGGTGGTTGCTAAAGCATTTGAACGCAGACAAGATGACACATTGGTAGATGATTTAGAGTACAGCGACTGAAAGCAGTATTGAGTCCCTGTACAGTCACAGACAGTTGTGTACATTCCATTCGATGGATGTATCTATATATGCATATATTCACAAGTGCATATTTAATTAGTACGCTATTGTGTGTGCCACATAACACACATTCATTTCATCAACTCATCCTATGTGCATCCTTCTCACACCATTAGTAAACTACTACTGCATGCACGCACACAATCATAAAACCAGCAATAAATAATTTAATTATTCCTTGCCAATTCCTCCCCCCTTTCTAAATTGAGTGAATAAAAAATTTATTCATTAATTTTTAAAATAATATACATGGGCAATTCCCAAATACCGTAACCCAAATGAAAAACTACTCAATTTTGAACACAAATTTTCATTATTAAATAAATGCCCTAAACCTTAATACTACACAATACTTGAGAGGGCCAAAATACATGTAACCGTCTAGGGCAGTGTATATATTCTTGGTCTGCCCAAAATATATATATATATATGACTACAGTGAAAATGTGACTGTAGAATATAATTGGGACAAGAATGTGACTGCCAAATGTGACCGGGCGTTCTCCAGGAACGTTCCCAACAAAGTAATACGACCCTCCGATCCACTTTATACGGTACAGTTGGCAAATATGATTGCAGAATATGACTGCCATTCACATTGTAAAATTTTGCCGCCTTTGATAGTTTTGGCCTCGCAGATTGTGATTGCCGGTAGTCGCTAGTCATCCCTAGTCACATTTTCCTAGTCACAAAATACCCAATCTGTTGTAGTGTCAAGGTGGATGTGAAAGGTACAGACATTAGATGGTAGAATGCGTTGGATGTCTATTGGTACATTATTGGACGACAACACACTGTAACAATGTGCCCTAAGCTAGCGAATGACTTGTTTAAAGAGTCTGAGGCTCACTAGGACTTACTAGAGTTTGAAGTTGCACACTTTGTTGACAAAAAGGTCTCAAGTAAGCGTCCACGAGTGTACTCCTATGACATGACATGGTAGTGCTTGACAGAGCTCTTTGATGGATAGGAGGCCGGGGAAGTGATTGGGGAAGACGGTAGCTCGAGCTTGGCTTAGTACCACGGCTTCAATGGACTCACATCACAAAAATTCACCTTGTTCCTACACTTGGTCTTCAGGAATTTGATCTTGTAGAGCTGGAAAAAGACATTATGGTGCATCAAAGTCTAATGTGAAGATAAGGAACAAGCTTGATTGCATCATCATGAACAAGTTATCGAGCAAGTACAAGAGGCTCCTAGTGTCGGATGAGCTTACTATAGAGAAGAACTTTTTTCTTGCTATCAAATACAACATCTGGATAGAGATGAAGAAATACACGGATGGGGACAAATGGTTGAGTAGTCGAGTAAGTGCGATGAATCCAATGACTTACAAGTCAAAGGATGGATTTGCTCCTTGTGTGTTCTACAATGCACTAGAACAATTCTCTGAGGTGGTAATCACTCGCACGGTGTCTGGAGGAGCAAATGCAATTTATGACTAATGCATGCGGACAACATTGTCAATGTAATTTCCTTGTTGCAGTCCGCATCAAATACAAATGTACCTATTGCAGACTGTCCTCAGACGTTCGTCCTTTTTTGCGTACTCTACGTCAAGTGATGTAGTGCCAGTCAAAAGAGCCAACATTTTTGCAATACCCAAGGCTACCAGACATGCAGCACAGAGCATGTTTTTCAATCAAGCCTTGATTTTCACCTAGTTCCTAATTTTAAATGACAATGGTTCCAATAGAGAAAGTGTGGGGGCTATTTTGCATTTTCTAGTCCAATCTACTATTATTTCTAGTCCAAAATACAATAAGCTATGATGTGAAAGATGAAAAGTTAAACATGATTTTTAAACTTACTTATTGAATTAAAAATTTTGCACGATACGCTTCACCACCATTGGAACTACATCGTGGTTCTTTGAGGTGAACTGTTGAAGTACTACATGCATTGTCTAGGGTTTGGGTGCACAGATCATTAGAGCAAGTACAACCTTGAAGAATTCTTTGTTGTCTTTAAGGGCTTGAATGTGTTGTTTCTAGGCACAAAGAGAGGCACCAAACAACGCAAAGAGATGGAATAGTTAAAATCACGGACAATGTGAACATGAATAGGAAATACAAAAATAAAAAGATATGAAAAAGAGTCAAGGCTCACGTTCATTTATCATAGAAATGCACTCGAAGACTACATCTCAAAGTTGTAAAGAAGCCTCGATGAGCATTTTCATGAATTGTAAGTCCTTTCAAGATTCTTGCCATAGCTTGCTACCGTTTATTACATAGAATGATTTTGTTTTGATAGTCTTCAACATCAACATTCCCAACATCCACACTAAAGATCTTAAAGGTGGGATTGATTAGAAATCCTTATAGGAGCCCATATTGATAATAACCACATCAAGAGATAAACACCAAACCGTTGAGACTACAATTCATAGATGTGCAACTTGGGGGGTGCAGTCCCTCTTATATTTTGCATACACGTGCGCTCAAGACTTATTTATTGGGGGGGCTATTTACCTTGTAGAAAAGATTATAAGGCATGGTATTTTTCAAAATAAAGGTAAATGCTTGTATTTTAATACACCCTATTATTAATTATAAATTTTTGGAGGGATCATATAAAAACACCCTATTTCATTTGTACTGCATTCTTTCCTTATACCCCAAGTAACCAATTCTTTTGACTATACCCCATTTATTTTTTCTCAGAGCTCAATTATTGTCGATTTTTTTCTTACACCGCATTTTGTTTTCTACACCCTATTTTTTCCCTCTTGGCACGTAGGTAGAGAACACTAACTCCACATTGGACACG
The DNA here is from genome assembly GCA_022496805.1 of Pohlia nutans. Lineage (NCBI taxonomy): Eukaryota > Viridiplantae > Streptophyta > Bryopsida > Bryales > Mniaceae > Pohlia > Pohlia nutans. The sequence goes on along the minus strand of CM040106.1, from coordinate 24,407 downwards.
TTAGTTCAGTAACGTTCAAGCGAGCTAGCCTGCAAAGCCATCTATCCAAGCTTTTTCAACAGGAAAAATACCTCTTTTCATCCACTAGTACAAACCCTATCCTAGATCCGCTACCCCTAGTAATCGCTTCCATGCTATTTTACATGTACTAGTTAGATAAAAGAGGCCATTATATGTGATGGTATTTTACATGCAAACATGTTTCACTATTTAAAAACCCCCTATATTATATGTACATCTTTTGCAAAATTTATCTAAACTGAATATACTAGACCCTATTTTTTATCGCACGTTCTTTCTACAATTTTTGCTAGTGCTCCCCCCAAGATGTGCAATTTAAGTACAAAAACATATTGGTCATAGAAGAAAAATTTAAATAAAATAAGGATTTAGAACTATAGATGAAAGTAAGATATGCACCTTTTTTAATATATTCACAAAGATGTCAATCGAAGAAAATTTATTTTGATCTTATTTTTAACCCCTAAATAATAGAGGGGGTATGGGCAAAACCTAAATGTGTTATAAAATGTTGCTTCTACAACTTCGATGAAGATTGGTCCGAAAGAGAAAATGAGAAGCACAATGTTTAGTAATCATCCGTACGATCAATTTTTTTTTAAATGTTTTAGATACTCATTAAACGAATTTAGAAGCATTTATTTTATAATATTCACCAAAATTTCAAATTTTATTTTTAGAATTTGAAATTTGGTATGATTGGTTGAAACTAGACATTCTATTCTAAAGTTTTTTAAAAGGAATTTTTTTAGAATGAGGGAACATCATTACTTTCCCAAAATAGTAAGTTTTGTAACATTAGCACAATGTTGAGGTGTTTGTCTTTGAAAATTTCTCCTTGATCGAGTTTAAATCAAATTGACATAATTCAAATTGGGTTGGAAAGTAGACTTGATTTACTATTTGATAATATTTCTTTTTTTTTTTTAAAGTTTCATTTTCATCTCGGGCAGCCCGTAAAAATAGGGCAGCAACCATAAAATGGTCTTTCGGTCACTTAGGGGTTAAACGAGGTGAATCCGAGCAATTAAGAGTATCTAAGGATGTAAAAATTTGTAGACTACATGTAGAGATGTATGATGATGAGGGCATCATCATATACCAAGTGGTTGTCTACATAATCAATGATGTGTCCATTCCATTGTGACATTGTCATCAACCTCATTCCACTGTGAGATTGAAATTGATGGATTAGAGATTGTAGGAACATGCAAACAGTCAAGTATATCTACAAAGATGACATCTACACATAGATTTGTGCAAGTCTAGCCTTTATAAATATATACGAATGGACAACGTTGTGATGTCATTGAAGAAGATGGCAAAAATTACCAAGATTCATTGAACAATACAAATAGCATCTTCAGAAAGGATACTACAAAATAGGATGGATTTTAATAAAGATCCAAATTTAGATGTGAAGAAGAAGTGCACACCCTGCCAAAAAATTGCTAAATGTTGTAGAATATATAAAAAAGGACATCACCTTCATTTGCACGTAGGGCCATACTAAGTGGTTAGTTGAATACTAACCCATTGATTGGGGGTCATTTTCTACGTCCATATAGACGATGATCCTAAAAAGGCTTTGTTTAGCAATAAAGACAAATACGTGGAGTCCTAGTTTGTCACCTTTCTTGATTGGCTTTGAATTGAGATATAGTGTCAATAATACTATAATTTGCAGGGTGAGCTACCTTGGGTTCCTTGGACTTCTTTCTTTTCTTAGTTGCTTTATATGATGCCATTTGAGTGGCTACTTTTCTTCCTCTTCACTTGATTATAGATATCAACCTTCTCCAAAGTAGCTGAAATCTTCAATGCCATACCTTCGACTTCTTTCCCTTCTCAATTGTTGTCTCACAATGGCTTTTTAGATGGAATTTAAGAAAACCAAAACATGAAAGAATGTGTAATTGTAATTGTAATTGTTGGAAATGAAATCTCCAAATTAATGAAATAATTTTGCTCTCTTTTGCATAAAACGACATAGATATTTTGCATTCGTACTTGGTTAGATAACAAAAATTGCTATATCTATATATATTAAATTGCTACACATTATAATATATTTTCAAGATAATCATTCCTCAATAGAATAGATTATATGTATATATAAAATGATTTAAGATAATTTTGTAAATGTAATGAAATTCCCTATATAAATGCATGTTCATGATAGTTTTAGAAGATGAAAGGTATCCTTTTAAAAAATTCAATCAAACATTACTATGTATATATACATACATACATATATTTATTAAAAAAAATACACATCCATAGATATACTTATGCATATGCATATATGTATATATATATATATATGTGTATATATATATATATATATATATATGTATATATATGTGTATATATATATATATGTATATATATGTGTATATATATTTATTTATTTATTCATTTATTCATTTACATATTTACACAAATATATTTTATAAATCATCCTCATGATTTTATAGATATATTTTTGGATATAACCTCTAAACATATTTAATGTTTGATTTTACAAGGCCAATCAACTTATATGGTATTAACATTAAACTATTTTGTTCTTAAGAATTTCCTCGTAAACTAGTCTTCAATATAAAATCACTTAAATTTGGAATACTTTGTATTCTATCGTATTCATTGGATCTTTGATCTATAAAAAACATAAGGACACGTAGTTTGATTTTTATTCTCGGATTTCTTAGTATGGATGAAGAAAAGGTTCTAATAGGGGGTGTTTAGAATTCTAGAAGCCAATGCTTTTTATATGAATTGGATTAAAGTTTTGGTCTTCAAATTCAACATTTAGTGACAATGATGCTGGAGAAAAAGCATGAATACAAAGCAAAAATTTAATCTTTAAATGAAAAACAACAACATTATTTTGTAAGCAAATGATATTTGTCACCTTATAATTGAATAGTTTCAAATCCAATATTTCATACATATGAAATACAGATAATTGTTTGATTTCAATAACACATATACTGTAGTACGTTTTCAGTTTCAAAAAATATTTGAATTTTTTTGGAATAAACCAATTTTTCATAATAAGCAGGCATATATGTCGGAGTTTCAAAAAACAGCTAGAATATGTCAAAATTGCTGTAATTTTCTGTAAGCTATCAAAACAACCAATACCCTAGAACAGTCACAATAAAGTTGTCACAACTAGAAGCTTAAACTCCATACAGCCTAGGAAATCAAAACCTATCTTCAAGCGCAACTATTCCTGCATTTTGTCTTGCGTTGTTCGACACTAGGTGGAGTAAACAGTGCGCAATAATTTCAAGATTTTTTTTTCCCGCACAATTTTTTCCTGGCGCACTGAGGTAATGGTCTGATATGGGTATTTTGAAAAGAGTTTTTAACTTTAAAATCAACCCATATGGCAACTTTGAATGAGACCCTCTTTAAAACAAAATAAAATATTGAATCCACCGGTTGTGGTTTTGAATTCCTACACACATGAATTGTGTAAAAACACATATTATGTAAGCAAGCAAACCACAAATAGAACCACTAGCAATACAGGTCTTTTGTATTCACCACCAAAACCACAGCATTGGCACATCCAACCAAATAGATACAATTAAAACAATAATAATTTTTTTACAAACAACGCAATACCACACACAAAAGGCTCCATCCTCGCCCTGTGACACACGTAAATAAAAGCGCCAAATGGAATAAATTACTCTACCCACCTCATATCAACCCATTAACTACACACATACCACCGTTACGAAATTACGAAATCAACACTATACTATAGTTTCCACCACAATATAGCTATTACACCGATGGATCTTTTGTCCCACCTAAACAAGATGATGACGGACACCGGAAGAAAGAAAAAGCTGGCTACGGAATTTACAACCCAACAAAAGCAGAAGTACAAATATCAAAAAGATTATTTTGGACTACAAACCAGCTTTAGAGCCAAACTAATGGCCATACATAAAACACTGAGACTAATGACTACCAAATACGCGAATGAACTTGCACACATATTCACCGACTACCTCAATTGTCTATATGTACTCAACGCACAAATAAAACATCCAACTTAACACAACAACCATGCCGGCAAGTCCATATTAACATCTATGGTAGAAATTTTAAAAAGCCAAACACAACCTACCACAATATATAAAGTCAAAGCACATACAAACATTGATGGAGTTGAGCAAGCAGACTAACTTGCAAAAAACGGCATTAGAAAAGAATATAGATTCGCCGCCAAATCATATGAATTTGCACATACTACACCATCCCACTTTTAAAAATAGACATGATCTTGACCAAGAAAGCAACCTAAAAAAGGCCCTGTTAGATGCCTTCAAACATACATCACTAAACACGACCGTGAAAACAACTTAGAAATAATGGCAGAGCAATTCTCCAACATTAGCAAATGGACAATGAACCTTGACATAGATAATGAAATATCCAATAATTTCTGGTCTAATGGTGTAATAATAGATTCACAAATAACAAGCCCACTAAAATTCTGTATTGGATAATACTTGGGAAATGCTAGAAAACAACTATTTTTTAGCATAGAAAGATTTCCATCAATAACATGCCCGATTTGCAACTCCTTTGATGCAAACACATGGCTTTATGTACTCCTAAAATGTAATCAAGACCACATACATGCCCTCATAACCAAAAGACATAACAAAGCAGTATGGGAACTAATAAAACTAATTTTATCATCACAAAAATCAAGATGGTACACCGTCATGAATGCAGGAACATTTAACAACAATCCACAAGAGAATATAGTCCCCATATGGCTCCTACCTTGTATATGCATACAACAAAGATGCCACTGCAACGCTAGATTCAAACCCAATCTACTATGTATTAAAGAACTTCCACACCAAAGTACTCCACCAATAAACTCAACAGACAACCTCACCATATAATTTATTGAATTCACACACACAAATGACAGATTCTCATAAAATACAATAAACAATAAAAATCAAAAAAATCAACCATTAATTAATAGCATCATTCACCAAGAATGGAAAGTAGATCCACTTATAGTTATCTTGGCTGGTGCTAGAAGAACTACGCACGTCTCGTCAATGAAACGAATGGAAACAAAATTTAAATTATCTGAAACTTCAGTTAAACACACATTCAAAGAAATAAACACTATTGCAATACAATATGCCGGTTCAATCCTTCTACATAAAAGACAAATAGAATACAACCAATCAATACCAATAGAATAAAAAACTAAGATATTTTTATTTTATTTTTAAATTTAAAAAAAAGGAGGTAGTGGTGAAGACCACTATTTTTTTTAAACAATTAGCATGGTGTCACCACTTGTCTCAGGAAGGTGGGTGAAGGCCGGTTCGTTGGTACAATTTTCCAGCCTATAATAAACTCACTAGCAGCACCAAGTCATGTTTATTACTTTAACACACAGACGGATCCAACGCAAATCGAACCCGGACCATATAATTGTAATACTAACGTCCTTCTCCAACCCACCTAGGAACCATGACTTGGCGACCATAAACATAATAAACTTTGATTTATACCATTACAAATGACGTAAATACTTATTAATGGTTGTTGTGGGCTACTTTTACTAGTTTCTAGTTACTAAAGTGTCTATTCTTGGAAGGGGAGAGTAGTCTTGTACCAATGTCCCTTTGCCCGATGGACATTGGCTCATTGTCAAGACAAACAGACACTATATTCACGCCAGCTTCACAAGAAGACCAGAGTTTCTATCACTACAAGGAAATGGGTGTTAAAATGACCAGAAGTTTACACAGAAATGTCCAAATTGACAATTGCTACTAGATACATCTGCACTCTGTAATTTTGAATTTTTTTGATGATCTTTGTCAGCTTTTTGTCAACTTTTGCTTTACCTATGTAGAGTGGAATAAAAAAGTAGGCTCTAATTTAGGATTTTATTTTTACTTTTTATATTGTTCTACAGACGTGGACCTTCATGTTTCCCAGATTGGTGAGTTTCTTCTTGCATCTTGAACTTCTTTGCTTTGAAATCTCTTCTACCAATCTTGGACCTCTCTTTTCTCTTTCATTTGAGCTATTTTGTGGTATTTCTGGCTCTGTATCGGAACTTTAGGGGTTTGCAATGTGTATGGTTGGTTTCCTCGATTGAGCTGACAAACTTTTTTTCTCAAAAGCCGTCGTCACGCAGTTCGTCACCTTTTTCTGCTACATCATTCTCGAGTGGTCGGTGTGAGTAATTCAACCCACTTTTGTGAGTTGGCATCTGCGCCTTTGTATCTTCTCGGACGGGTGGTTGAGAATCCTGAATTCTGTAGTTATCTACACTGATGGCTGGCGGCTATCGTCATTGAGGAGGAGCACGGTCAGCTTGAGTCTAGAGCTCTTTGTGTTCAATGAGGTCAAAATTTAGAAGTTCTGAAGGTTGGAAAGTCGAAGTTAGGGTTTGGGGAAGCTTTCTTCTAGAGGTGAGTGGTTTAGAGGTGTGGCGCTTTCTGCAGGTGGATCTGTGGTTCTGGCGTTGTTCCTGCGCCGTTGTATTCAACACACCTCCTCCTCCCTTGCGCTTCCCACTAAGTGCCAACTGCTTAGTTAGGCCACGATGCGCACACCCCATCCGAACTCACAAATACACAACCGCAGTTCCCCCTTCGCTTATTTCCTTAGCCACTGAATCTACAAGTGCCCCTCTCCGCATACAATTCTCGAAAACCTGCCATTCAGTTCAAATCCAGCTCAATTTGGTTAAGAATCCTTCACGCACCAGATCATGTTCGGAATGCTACTTCTTTACTTTCTTTATTTGCCTGTGTTTTTGATTTGGTGGGTTTTGGTTCATGGAGCTGAAAGCTTTCAGCAACGGAGCTTGGTTGCCGCTCTTTGAGTTGGGTTGTCATATGCAAGGAGCTTGAAGAATTGCAAGAGGCCGGTCCCGGCAAGATAGAGCAACGACGGGCGACAAGAAAAACTCGAATGCAACTGTCTAGATCGCCCCTGCTCACAATGTGACATTATAGAAGTCGACAGTGTGATTTTAGGGAGGGGATAAATCCCCGCATCTCCTCTCTCCTATTTTTCGCAGTGGTTCACATTGAAGCTTCCACAGAAATTACGGAATGTAAACTTTCAGTTCACCCTAAAAATCAGGAGATTTTTTAGGATTATTTAATGTTGTAGTTGCGGTTTTATTCAATTCAGAATCGTTCCAAGAAATTCAATATATGCTTTACCCACTTAAAAAGAAGAATTAACGTACGTATAAATGTTGATATGACTGGGTAGATCCAGCGTGACGCTGAGGAAAGACGCCCGTGTATCCGACGTGAATTTCTGTCCGAATTGATGGTAAAACCGACAAAAAGCTGTCAAATAAGTTACTGAATTAGGGTCTCCTAATTGACGAGACAATTGACAGTATTCTATCAATTTTTTGTCAATTAAGACACCCAGGTCTTTGTAGTGAATCTATCTATAAGCAAGCATTGTAGTTTATATTTCATGAGTGTAGAAATTCAAAACCGTATCCGTTTGATTCATTTTCTTATTTACTTTTAGGGAGGGCTTATTCAAAATTGCCATAGGGGCTTTTCAAAATGCCTATATTAGACCATTGCCTCGTATTATCCCAAATCTAAATTTCCAGATCCGAAAGTTGTGTTAAGCCAAATTCAATTTTCTCGGGCTCGGCTATAACCGCCATCCGTTGTATCCTAATTCCATACGCTCTTTATGTGTACGATCTATTGATACATTCCGTATTCATACTACCTATGTGTGTCAATTCTTGTTTAATGTTATGTGAGAATTGGATCCCAGGAAATGCTATCATGTAAGCAATGAGCAGCGAACCGTGAGTGATGAGCATAGATTTTGCAAAAAAATTCCATAAATGATTTGGAAAGCACCTCATATTACTATGGATTTAGGGTGTGATATATAAAAATTTGCAGTTAACGTGTTCAAAAAGAACCTACTGCTGCATATTCAAAGCATTGAAAACACTCAAAATATATATATATATATTGCCTAGGATGAAAGCCACTTACCTTGATTGATATATTGAGGCACTTGTACCGTGCATGTTGTACATTATCATTGAAGAGCTAAGTATGTTCATTTGTGAAATACACAGTAGAAAAGCTTCACTCAAAGGAAAATATCACAATTAGATATATTGTCTTAATTACTATATGAGTCAAAACAAGGTGGTCAAAACCCATGGATTTAGATTATGTGCACTACTATAGTACTAAGGTCTACTGAATTGATTCTCTATCACATTTTGAAGATCTCAAATTAAAAATGAGAGGACATGTTGATCAAATTTGTTGTTGCAGTGTGAAAGAGTTAGAAGAATTGTTGGAGCTAGCATTGGCAAAGGCTGTTGCCAATGCTTTGGCATAGATTGGCAATCCTTGGAGAGGATTGTTAGGAATAAGAGAAGTCTAAAATGCTTGTCTTGCAATAAAGTGGTGTGGCATTGTTTGAGATGAACTTGCAAAATTGCAATACAAAATCAAACTTTAGAAATCATCATGCAGACAAAGTAGGAATTCTCAATTGCAATTTCCATTATCTCAGCAAAAAAACTTACTCGCATACATTATCAAAGGATTTGTCGGGAAGCGCGTCGTCATCGTCATCATCGATGTCAATTGAGTAGTGAGTGCTGGAGCTATAGGAATGTATTTAGCTACCAGTGGTTTTAATACTTTATTGAATAGCTTTGAATCACTTTCAAGGGCTACAATGTGACAATTGCAGGCACAAGCTCCACAAATAGAAGCACCTAGAAAAATGAATAGAAAAAAATTATTAGCATGAAGTATCAAAATATTAAAATAGTGCAAGAAGTAAAGTGTTGATAGGAAATATCTGTGGAAGCAATGAGATCTACCACAATACCAACCTTTGGAGTCTATTTGTGTACAAAACGTTTATCAACACTTCAGATATCTATAGCACCACACAAAGGTCTGCCATCATCATTCCGCGACAGTTGTGACTCCGTGGTAACAAAGTTGAAAAGGGCGTCATCGCAAGCCAAATCCACATGAGGGACCGCTTAGTATTTTGCAATTTTGAACAGAGATGGTTGCCTGGCCCGGTAGAGGGGACAAAACGGACCATAAGAACCGCCTTAAAATTTAAAATTTGCAGTGGGTAGGGTTTATTAATATGCATCCACTAAAATAAAAATACATGAGCATAATTTATTAGAGCGTAAATACTGTAGTGGAAAACAAAAAAAATTGAGAATTTTTTTTGTGGGATGGAGAGGATTACCAAGGTGAAGGAAATTGATGATAGTCCACTCATTAACAATCTTCATCTTGTAATTTTTAAAGTATGACATCACCTCCTCTTTCATAATAGGGTTGTCAAAGTAGAAAAGTAGAAATACACTGTTGTCAAAAAGATAAGCATATCCAAACCCCTTAGTTACCCTTGAGAAAGTTGTCAACATACGCATTCAAATGTGAAATTTGACAAGGGTCGGAGACACCTTGGACTTTGAGCCCGTCTGGGTATCCAACAAGAATCAAATATACCTATGGTCTCTCTAGAAGCTTTCTATCGAAGAAAAATTGCCTAGATGCACCAACTTCTATAAATAGGGTTATACATAATTAAAAATCAGTCATATATCGAATTCACATACACCAATGAGAGATTCTCACAAGAAAGAATAGAAACTAAAATTCAAAAATATCAACCATTGAGGAATAGCATCATCCATCAAAGGTGGAAAATATAACTACTCAATAGCAGTTAAAAGTACATTTATCATGTCCATAAATTCTATTAGAAGATGTGTTACTTATGTACTCTAGAAAAGTTGTTAATTAACAACTAGTAGGTGGAGTAGTCGTAGTTGCCGTGGTAGTCGTTATGGCGGTAATAGCCATTATAATCATAATAGCTGTAGTCTTGTATGTAATTGATTACGTACATGTGTTCACACTTGGTATGAATGGTCTAAGTCAGTCAGACCATTGTATAAGTGTTTGGGGTGAGGCTCTTGATCACGTCTTGCTCATACCTCTACAATTGGGTGGAGAGCTCCAATTGCAATTGCATTAGTAAGACTCCTATCTCTATAGACACCTCTTGTTTTTCTACATAATCATCACAATAGGAATTAGTAGAACCACACACATTTCTTCAATGAAACGCCTCAAATTTTTTTAACTATTTGAAACCTACATCAAACACACATTTAAAGCAATAAAATATATTGCTATTCATCATGTCGGATTTATCCTTCTACACAAAAGAAATTTACTAAATAATCAACCACTACTAGTAGAGTAAAAAAGAGGGGTAGTGGTGAAGACCACTATTTATTTCTTTTATCGTTTTCTTGGTGTAAACACTTGTCTCAAGGTGATAGAAGGGGTCCTATTGGATTGGACAACTTTCCAGGCAACTTTTGTGCCACAATAATTTACTAGCAATACCAAGTCATGTATTTCATACTTTTGCTCAAACAGACCCAACAAGAATCAAATTTGGACCACATAATTGTGAGAACATTACCTTTCACCAACTAAGTGAAGAACTCATAACGTGGTGATATTACATTCTACCAAATCTCAATGTATATCCCAAAAATAAGTCTATGGTTACTTTTACAAGCTACGGGTTACTAAAGTGTCTATTCTTGGCAGAGGGGAGTACTTTTGATCCTGTGGTCCTTTTTCTAGTGGATATTGAATCATGGACATTACAAACAGGCACTTTATTTATACTAGCCTCAAAAGAGCATTGAAGTTTTTATCTATCTATCATAAAATTAAGGCTTAAATCAATCGGAAGTCAAAAAATGCAAGTCAAAAAGTGATATTTTTTTTAAATAGGAATTTTACACCAAATTATCTTGATGATTATATATAAATTCTTTAGAAGCCATATATTGATATTCAAAAGTTCTCAATATACAACATTTTGCTAAATACTGAAGTTGAATGTCATATAACATCCAACAAATGTTTTACAAGTAATTAAGTACTTTATTTGAATGATAGAGTGATCTACCTTTCAATATTCAAGTAGCAACAATTAGTTTATCTATCTACAGCTACAATGCATGTTTTTTAAAAGCTAAAAAACTTATTGTAGGTTTCTAAAGTTTTTAAATTTTATTTAAGTAATACCAAAATTTTCTAAAAACATTTCACATAAACTATTTTATTGTATTCATATAAATTTATAATAATACCATATAGCGAATTATTAAATTTATGATGATTTAAACTTTATAATCACAATGATGTTTAAATCTTCTTGGTTTAATAGATTAAGAAAATACAATACATTGGTTAATCAAAATACAAAATTTTGAATAGGAATCAATTGAATTCAATTAAATAGCATTCAACAATGGCTTCTTGGTTTTCAAAAATTGTACAAAAAAGACAAGAATTTAATATAATTGAGGAAAAGATTATATAGAAGAGGGGAAAATGAAGGATGACATCCTATAAGTTACAAGATAGCTCTATTTTTGGAGCATTGTTAGTAGTCGAGTGTTTTCTAACATCTTATTGAGCTGTCAAAAACATAACAATAAAAATCATATAATATCTAAACAATTTAGCTTTAAATACATCAACTTTTTTTAAGAATTAGTAGTACTTTAAATACTATAAATATGCAAATGTACAAATTCCTATTTATGTTTTATTTTGTTGTGGATGTGAATCATTATTATAGAAATGTTGGTAGTTTTACAAATTAAACTTCAAACTTAAACCTTCATTAAAACTTTATATATGTTTGTAAATAATGGAACATAACATAGGTTTATGAATTTATGTCATGATTTACGTTCCAAAAATGTAATATCCCAAATATTGAAAGATAGTAAGTGAAAAGTATTTAACTCTTTTAAGCTGGTCATTATTACTTTAAAAGTATTTAACTCTTTTTAAATTGATTAAAAAAAAGAAATAATGAATAACAAACAATGTTGTACAAACATATAGGTTCATAAAGTTAATTAAACGTATGTTATTCTAACCATATACATAGCTAAATTAATACTAATAATGACCTCTGATAAATATATTTTTTTGTAAAATACATCTTTGAACCTTCATATTTCATTTTGTAAATGTGCAGTTTCATGATCATTATTTTGATAAAAAATTGAAACATCAAATTAAAGAACTTGTTCAAATACGTTTGCGTAATTATATTAATGCTGAAAGCAAGATCAATATCAAGCTAGCTGAAGCTGACATATATATAGCCATTATAGCCGATCGTCTTATTATAAAACTAGGCCCAAGGTAATTTAAAAAAATGCGTTTATATTTAAAATGATATGTTTGTATCAATATGATATTAAAATAGACATAGAAGTTCATTTAATTAAAATTAAATAGTCATGGAATTTACAATGTCCTCCTGGTTTTGAATAAAAAAAGGGTCCATTTCAATTGGAGCTGTAAAAGTAGGAGGCCACGATAGTCTATGCCTTTACTTGTTGTATGGTGAATTATCACCACTAGGCTTCATCTTCATTATGGTCAAATTAACACCACTGCTAATAGCCTCTTGCTACACTTCTTCAATGTACAACTAGTGTTCCACTAATACTCCACAAATGGATAAGAAAAAACTTGAACTTATAGTCAAATTTTAACAATCATAGTCTTAGTAAGTTTACTCAACAATGAGATTCTAAAAACTAAAATCTTCATTCTAATACTTTGGAGTGAAAAAAACATTTATGTGCTACATTTAAATTTGACTACGATATATTAATTATCAATATGATGTATATCTCTTAATCTACAAGAAATGAAATCAACAATGACTCAAATTGCTAATTTTTTTTACAATGATCAATATAAACTTATGCCCTTAATTCCATCAAAGATTTCCAGATGCTTCTCAACAGACTAACATTTACTATATTTTATCACCTTCTATTATTATTTTTTAAATTTAGAAATTTTATGTGATTGTTTGACAAAACTTCATATGGTTGAATCTTAATTAGTTAAGTTATTGATGAATATCAATATATGAAGTATTGTCAAAAAATTTGAAACCTTTAAAAAAAACCATTTACAAATTTTGAGTGTTCTCTAAAAAGGACTATTAAAAAAAAATCGATCATGTTTTCTTGATTTTTTGTGCACCTATCCATGCTTCACAATTCTTGAGGTCAAATTTTTGGTATCCATCAATTTATATCAATTCGCTGTAATTGTTATTGCAAACCTAGATTTTTATTTTCAATGTGATTATCCACTAATACCCCTTTTTAACCTTTAATTGTCTGAGCGTCCATTTTTGGACGATGTCTAGATTTCATCCATAATTTTTCATCTGTCATGCACTTTTTGCAGTGTGAAATTTTACTATAGATTCTATGGGAATTTAACTTCATGCATATATGATCCAATTGGAAAGTTGATGGTTTGTGAAATTTTTATTCGTCATTTCATGTTGTAGTGATTCACCCAACATTTTGAAGATTTCAGTGCAAAAATGGTCTAAAGAAAGTCAACTCATAAAATAAAGCAACCAAAAAAATCCAAAATTTTCTACACTTAGAGTATTACACTTCAACCAATCACAAAGAATTTCATCCGTAGATTGTCATAATCTTATTTGTAATTGAATTACAAAATAATTTTGAATTTCAAGTTTCAAATTTTATACAAAATTATTGGTAATAGATAGCATAGATCTAACCGTATGGATAGAATCCAAAATTCATAACGTACAATTTTTATTGTCAAGTTCAAAATATTTTATATCAAGTTCAAAATATCCTTGTAGGTTGCATTTTATAATGCATCATTGCAAAACTGCCAAATTTGATGAGGGTTCTGGTAATTTAGGTATTAATGGTGTATCCTATCCTAAGTTTTGCCAAATAAAAGCAATCTAAAATAGATGCTTGTTATTCAAATTTGATGCAAGTAGTAGTTATATAGCAAAGCTATGAATCCTTTAATGTCCAACAACCCATGACGGTTAGTTTTTGTTAAATGTTGATTTACACATGGTTTCAGAATCTTGGGTTCAAAGGGTCCATGCTTGCTAACACGTACCACCTAAACTATCAGCATTTCTTTTTCAATGCTTTTTTGGAGGGATTTTCAATGTGAGGTTTGATTTAAGTTGTTAATAGTGAGAATAGTGATATATCAATGTTTTCAACATGAATATGAAACACATAGTATTAAACAAAAGCAATATATCATAAAAATTTGGCTATTAAAAGTACTATAGTAGCTCTGCCATTAGTGGTTTGAATGATTCACTAAGGACTTTTGGAAAGAATTTTGGAATAATAAAATAAGAATGATAATTATGTGAATGAGAATTGAAACCAATACATCAAAAAATTGGTTTTTGAATGTAAACCATGACTTTTTGTCTATAGCCACTTTCCAAAGGACTCTTCAAAGGACTCTCCAAAGGACTCAAAACAAGGCACCCTTGACTTGTATTAGCTTGAATGGATCCTAAATGCAACTGAAAAAATGAAACCTCAACAATAAAGTTTTTTTATTTATTAGATATTTCAAAAATCATATTTGTAAGAAACTCAAAAGCTCAAAATCCCAAATTTCCAAAATACACTACAAAAAAGATTTATTCATTTGACTTAATCTTTAAAATTGTTCCATTTGCATGATTATATTTATCATTAATTTTTCCATTTTCTAATAAAAAATTATACCTTTTTATGATCTTAATGGACTTTCATTTTTTAATAAATCATATAAATTTCATATATGAGTGAATTTGCAGAAGTCACAAAATGCATAACAAGCTGTTTTTTTTTTTAGTTTTTTTTTTTGAATGAATCTTTATCATAAAATTAAATTAGGATTGAAAATGATGAAATCTTAAATAGAGCTTACTATTAATGATTTCATTGGACTAATTTAAAACAAGTTTGGATGGATAAATTTTTTAAATGCATTTGAAAGATCATTCCAGCATTCCATGAACACTTTGGGAAGTATTTGATGAACAAATCTCAAATGTTGCAAGAAGCTCTTTTAACTTAAGTTTTAGCTATTTGTATATTAGATTTTACAGTTACTTAGATTAAGCAGAAAATGAAATGAAAGTATTCAAAAAACACATGAGAATTTTGAAATATTCAAAGTGATAAATGCATGAATTTTGACCAAATTACTAAAAATTGTATAGAATTCAATTTTGAACACAATAGAGACCACAACATCAAATTCCAAGTTTCCATGGCCTAAGATTAAATAGCCAAAGCCAAAGATGAAATGCCACATACGGTATATTAAATAGCTTTAATAGCTATGGCCAAAGACTAAGTTTTAATAACTGAAACCAAGTACTCATGAGACAAAATCGCATAACTAAAACCAAAAAAAATAGTCATAGCCAAAAACCAAAATTTTAGATATGTTAAGTATGTTAAGTCACTTGTATAGACAAAGTAGGTTGGGTCTACCAAATATGTAAGTAATTTTGGTTATTGCGTTTAACTTTTTAGTCTTTAGCTTTGACTTATATGATCATAAGTTGTGACCACTTTGTTTTTGTCCATGCCAACTCGAGTGCCAACTTCACATTTGGTATACTTGACTATGTTGTGTCCAAAATTCTATTCCATGAAATTGAGTGTTAGAGGGTTAGAATTCAAGTAATCATTAATTGACCATGGTTGAGACTTGAGAGCAAATTTGTACTAACATTTGCTAAGGTTGCCTCTATGATTGATTATAGAAGCAAATGTGTTAACAATTATAGGTACTATGAGAGGAAAAATGAAACTTCTAGTCGAATCTCTAAATTTCTATTTTAAAATAATAGTGTTGAAATTCTCTTTCGCTTGCCGATAAGCCCCAATATAATAACCCTTTCCTTATATTGGTAAATATGCTCAGTTTCTATTTGTAACAATTATCAATAGGTGCACATACCTTACTATTGCTCCCTTTGTCTTTAAAATAACTGCTCTAGTGTTTGGAGTGTTTAACTTGACTCACTTTTCGCCAAAGAAATCCATATGACTACTCAAAAAATGATCTATTTTAAAGAGTACTCTGTAGTTTTTGTGACAAGGTCACATGTAAAGTATAAAACACAGAACAGATATTGCAAAATAATTTGCCAATAGTAGGACAATTATTTCCGGACAAAGGGAGTACAAAATTAGAACAGCTCAAATCATAAAATTATATCAATTTCATCACTACTTGATACAGGATGGACATGGGGCTTATGTTGCCTGATGAACGGATCTGGAAGCTTGCATCATCAGGGGAGAACTATGCAGTCTGGGAAAACATGAAACCAGTAATGGCAAATAAAATTGTTCATAAACCATTAGATCAAGATGAAGCAGTTCATTATGTAGGTCTTGCACATAATGTACCTATCAAAATTCAACTAGTGAACACAATGAGTATAGAAACACAGAAACGAATTCTAGAAGAATATCCAGAGCTTATCAATTCAAGAGTGCAGGAGAGAGATGAAATCAATAAAGCAAATCAGTACTAAACTTTGACACATCATACTATAGTTATGTAATGTTATATACATTTTTTAGTGTTATTGTGCTCTTTAATTCATACTGGCTTATGTCCACTTGTCAATTTGTCCATTTTCAGTCCAGGTGTTCTTTATGAACACTGAAACCCCAAGCATAAGATCATGTGCATGTGTATGTATCATGGCAATCAGTGGTTTTTAGTTTGATTTTCCAAGATAGTAGAGTAATCCTTCAATTGCAAATCTTTAGTTCTCAACACTGAACGTTTTGTTTCTCCGGTCTGCAGTCTTGTAAATTTTGCAGTTAAAGAGTAAATCTAATGTAATTTGCAATTCTTGTTTGAAGTAATGAAGCTATTCACATTCATGAATATTTACATCATTGAATATGTAAATTATGGATGAAACACATTCATTCATTCAAATATGTGTATTTTTAGGTAGAATTTGACAGTTTCATCCTATTCCAAAAAATAATTATGACTTCTGACCATCTTGTTTTCACATAATTGTGTTTTACATAAATTCGTTTTCTATTTTAAAAACCACAGTATTCCAAAAATTCACAACAGATAAAAGCTCTAATAGCAATTCAACCTATCATCTGTCCTAGCATATGATCACTTCATGTGCAGGCTTTGCAGGAGGGATTTGCACAATGCTTTATTGCAGTCATGGATATGTGCATGTTGTTATGCTTAACATTATGTACAATTAACTCGTAAAGGACCAAGTGGCCTAAATGAGACAATTTCAAGATTTTTTTTGGTTTCCAAATGTCAACTATGCGTTTAAAATTACGAGACTTGGGGGTGCACTGTACTAAGCATGTACAAGTATACGTGAGTGCACAGGAAGGATATTAATTTGAACATTTCTGTATTACGTATACATACAATAGACATATTTAGAGAAGAAAATATTCACGTATTCATACATTAAACATATATTTAGGATGGAATAGATTAGTACACAAAAGTTTTAGATATATAATTCCTCGTATACAAGGGGGTTTTCATAGAGGGTCATGAACGCACATGATTCTCAAACATAGTGTAGAGTGCATACCTTGAGTTACGAGATTTTTAGTGTACATGAGAAATTTTAACCCTTAAGTGCCAAGGTGACCTAAAAGTGGTCGTTTCCAAAATAGAAAGTGTTGTAAAATGAGCTAGGAGTGTCCAAATTGAGTGTTTCTTGGGCTTAACCTATTTAGAATCAAATTTCCTATAAGAATATGTCATTGGATCACTAAAATTGTGTTCATTAAAATTCAAAAGAATAAAGAACGTCGGGTGGTGAAGATGTTGGAACAATCTAGAAAAGTATGAAATTTGTAAATGTGGGAAGAAATGCATGATAAAGTATATATTTTGTTTGGACATACAAGATATATATATATATATATTTCTAATTAACTAATAAACTTCAAAAATGAAAAAAAAAAAATTAATTATTTGTGTTTGAATTTTGGTATGATTGGCTAAAAGCACAAGGTTATTTGTAAAATGCTTAAATACCGATGGGAATTTGTTTCTTTTAAATTAGTAATTCTATACTATTCTTACGTGGTGTCGTTTAAATTGACATTGAGACAAATCATAAACTCTAAATCTTAGCAACATCTATGCATGTGACGAACATTTTTTTTAAGTTGTGATAATTTAATTCAGCATAAAATATTTAATAATGTATTTTTTATGAATATTCAACGTTTTTCTTTTAAAATTTATTTATGAAAAATATAATCGGTTTTGACAATATTCAACTATTTAGATGAAATTAAGAGATTACAAATCACAACTTTCATATTTTATAAACTTCAAAAAGTACATAAATAACACATATTATAACACATTTAGTTTGTAGCAATGTCCCTCAGGAATTTAAGGGTTAAGAGCTTAAGACATGGACAAACATTGCAAGTAGCATTTTCAAAAAAATAATAACTTAATCTCTAATAGATTTTATTTTCTATACTATAAGAAAATTTGAAATTTTTGGAATATTGACGTGTAAAATATATTGTTGGAAAGATTTTCAATATGCACTTCCAACAATACATTATATGCCTCATATTTCCAAAAATTTCACTTGCATAGAGCACATGAAAATTATGCATACGTTTTACATTTGCAATTGAAGATGGTCTAAAAACTGCACATGACCAACTATTGCAATATGTTTACCAAACATTCCTACAATGGTACAATGAAAATTAATATTACATTCTTACATTAATTCAATCAAACATGCTAAAAATTGATATTTAACTAATTATAGAAAATGGGCTAATTAAGGACGAATTCACTCAATCAATGACCAGAAAATATGTCCAAAAAATGTATAAGGCGGAAATAGCTCAGGTGAAAACAAATATAAAAAAACTTAAATATTCAATCAAGTTTTAAATGTACTCATAAAATAGTTCTGGCAGCCCACCAACACACTTTCCACAAATACCAAGTTTATTAAAAGATATGATTTTGAGTCGCAAATGATTGTAGAGAATACTATAGCAAACGAGTAAAACAAAAGTGTTGGCTAGCTTACAATACAAACATAATTAAATTTCTAAATCCCAAACCCTAAATCCCAAATCTCTGGGAACAATGATAGATAGAAACTTCAGTCCCCTTTTGGGGCGGCGTGAATAAAGTGCATGTTCGTCTTAATAATGAGCCAATGCCCACCGGGCAAAGGGACATTAGTGCAAGACTACTCTCCCCTTTCGGGAATAGACACTTTAGTGACCAGACTGAGAACTATGACATACAAGAATACACGTAGAATAAGGCGACATAAAACGGATTAGAATCCACGTAGAACTTACATACTAATGACACTGAGAAATGAAAATTGAAAAATGTGAGAACAAATATGGGCTACAAATAACATGTGATACTTGATTAAACATGATGATTAAATACCAAGCATGACAACCGAGTATCCGCTGCCAGTTGATAGGCATTTCCAAGGGGAACCCATACACTCGTTAGATAATGTGAACATGATGAAGCAATATCATTTCCAATAAATCATTAGTAGTAAAGGTAGTATAAAGTAAGATGAGCAAACATCTCAATTTCTACCATTATATGAGCAGAATACATCACAAATATCCTATAAAAATGGCTACAAAAAACAGAACAAAGAAATTCCCTCATTGTAAATTGATGTCTTATCAAGTGTTGTAGCAAAACAACCCAATATGAATGTGAGATACTACATTAACTCCTATGATCACATTGTAAATTGGACAAAAAAATATTGGTTGACAATCCATATGCAGATGAGTACAAAATGCAATCATCAGACAACAAGAGACCAGCTATCGCATAAAGCACGTGGTATCAGCTAATAACTGACAAAGGTAGGTCAATCCTTTGCATCATTGTCAACATCTCAATCTATGACGACGCCAACAAACTCTAAATTTGCCAACGAAGCTTCCACAGAGGTCTCTAGGATAATAAGAGTAGTAGGAGGCTCCTTTTTGGTAAACGAGGGCATCCTATGAGAAAATATGACAATTCTAACGTGAACAGTTGAGGAGGCTCTTTCAGCCATTGGCGCATCCAACACTCTCTAGCGATTAGAAATGCTAGTATGTGAGCTTAAGAGCAAGAGTTAGAGAGCCCATGAGCTTGAAAGCCTAGTTTTTTTCCTTTAGACTTTTAAATCAAGGTTCATACCTAGATTCCATTTAGTCTATTGTTGCTTCATGTTCTTGGACTCCTAGTGTACCTGAATTATTGCAGAAGGATTAGTTTTGGTACCAAACTCGGATAGCTAGGGTTTTCATTACCACTCCTGACAATGTAGGTTTCACATTGACACTCATCGTTACACTTGTGTGTTTAAGAGTTTCAATCCTCTGCCGCTCATCATCCCCTCATTACTTGTGCGTTAATGCATGATCGATTAGCCAAGTAGTTGGCAACGAAGAATAATGGTTCATTTATAGAGTCTTAGAGTGGACCTTCCTTGCAATTGCTCTTCCAAGCGGTGCACTTCCAAGTGGTGCACTTACAAATTCAGCACTTTGGCAGAAGCTGAGTATGTTATGAATTGCTTGGCGAAGAGATCTTTCGGTTTAGGGTTTAGGGTTTAGGGGTTTAGGGTTTAGGGTTTAGGGGTTTAGGGTTTAGGGTTTAGGGTTACGGGTTACGGGTTACGGGTTACAAGGGCATGCCCACAAAATTGGCATACTTATTTTGGGATTTTGAAGTGACCTACCCCCCCATTTTCAACCCTTGTGATTTCAGATATGCAAAAACTTTTCCCTAATCTATCGTCATTTATGAGATATAGGATGTTTGACTTGAGGTTTGGGGTGTTGACTTTTGCTGTGTTTAGGTATTTCAACTTTTTGAGTATACCTAACCCCCCTATTTTTAGACATTGTGAATCTAGTGGTGTGGTTAGTTTTCCCAAAAAGCTTAGGGTTTGGAAGTTATTAGGGTTTTAGGGATTGGGCTTACGGTTGGCTTTCGTTTTGCTATATATAGATTTTGAAGATTATAATGGTACCTACCCCCCCGTTTTTGACCCTTGTGATTCCGAATATGTAAAAACATTTCCCTAGTCTATCACCATTTGGAAGATATAGCGGGTTTGACTTTTACTATATCGGTTGACTTTGTGTGATAGATGAGATCTTACAGTGGAATTTTGAGTTGAGATTTTGGCTACCCCCCCATTTTCGGCCCTTGCGATCACAATGGTGCAAACCAAATTTCTTAAAAAGTTTTAAGTTGTTAGATTTGGAATTGCATCATTCTAGGGTCATGAAATACAAATTCTCACGAATGAATCATGCTTTAAATTTTTTTGCCATCATCAAGTGGACCATTTCGAGATGAATCTAAATTGACTTTCAATTTTAAATTCGAACATGAATCGTAGATGATATGAACGGATGAAGTTTGAGATTGCTGATATTTCATCCATCCGTAACTTGCACGTACTTTATCATTTGAAATAGTGCCATATATATTTGGAAAGCTATTGAAAGGCTCTATAACGTGAATGCACTTTAATGAAAGTATTTGAAGTCGCATAGTAGTCATATTGAATGGGGATTATTTCTATAACACGTTCTTTAAAATATTACCTTAAACGTTTTATAATAAGTGGATCATTTGAGGTTAGTACCCTCAATTTTGACATTTGTAGTTCTATTAATAATGTCTTTAGTTTATAAAACTTTCTACATCGGGTGATAGGGTTTAGGGTTTAGGGTTTAGGGTTAGGGTTTAGGGTTTAGGGTTTAGGGGTTTAGGGTTTAGGGTTTAGGGTTTAGGGTTTAGGGTTTAGGGTTTAGGGTTTAGGGTTTAGGGTTTAGGGTTTAGGGTTTAGGGTTTAGGGTTTAGGGTTTAGGGTTTAGGGTTTAGGGTTTAGGGTTTAGGGTTTAGGGTTTAGGGTTTAGGGTTTAGGGTTTAGGGTTTAGGGTTTAGGGTTTAGGGTTTAGGGTTTAGGGTTTAGGGTTTAGGGTTTAGGGTTTAGGGTTTAGGGTTTAGGGTTTAGGGTTTAGGGTTTAGGGTTTAGGGTTTAGGGTTTAGGGTTTAGGGTTTAGGGTTTAGGGTTTAGGGTTTAGGGTTTAGGGTTTAGGGTTTAGGGTTTAGGGTTTAGGGTTTAGGGTTTAGGGTTTAGGGTTTAGGGTTTAGGGTTTAGGGTTTAGGGTTTAGGGTTTAGGGTTTAGGGTTTAGGGTTTAGGGTTTAGGGTTTAGGGTTTAGGGTTTAGGGTTTAGGGTTTAGGGTTTAGGGTTTAGGGTTTAGGGTTTAGGGTTTAGGGTTTAGGGTTTAGGGTTTAGGGTTTAGGGTTTAGGGTTTAGGGTTTAGGGTTTAGGGTTTAGGGTTTAGGGTTTAGGGTTTAGGGTTTAGGGTTTAGGGTTTAGGGTTTAGGGTTTAGGGTTTAGGGTTTAGGGTTTAGGGTTTAGGGTTTAGGGTTTAGGGTTTAGGGTTTAGGGTTTAGGGTTTAGGGTTTAGGGTTTAGGGTTTAGGGTTTAGGGTTTAGGGTTTAGGGTTTAGGGTTTAGGGTTTAGGGTTTAGGGTTTAGGGTTTAGGGTTTAGGGTTTAGGGTTTAGGGTTTAGGGTTTAGGGTTTAGGGTTTAGGGTTTAGGGTTTAGGGTTTAGGGTTTAGGGTTTAGGGTTTAGGGTTTAGGGTTTAGGGTTTAGGGTTTAGGGTTTAGGGTTTAGGGTTTAGGGTTTAGGGTTTAGGGTTTAGGGTTTAGGGTTTAGGGTTTAGGGTTTAGGGTTTAGGGTTTAGGGTTTAGGGTTTAGGGTTTAGGGTTTAGGGTTTAGGGTTTAGGGTTTAGGGTTTAGGGTTTAGGGTTTAGGGTTTAGGGTTTAGGGTTTAGGGTTTAGGGTTTAGGGTTTAGGGTTTAGGGTTTAGGGTTTAGGGTTTAGGGTTTAGGGTTTAGGGTTTAGGGTTTAGGGTTTAGGGTTTAGGGTTTAGGGTTTAGGGTTTAGGGTTTAGGGTTTAGGGTTTAGGGTTTAGGGTTTAGGGTTTAGGGTTTAGGGTTTAGGGTTTAGGGTTTAGGGTTTAGGGTTTAGGGTTTAGGGTTTAGGGTTTAGGGTTTAGGGTTTAGGGTTTAGGGTTTAGGGTTTAGGGTTTAGGGTTTAGGGTTTAGGGTTTAGGGTTTAGGGTTTAGGGTTTAGGGTTTAGGGTTTAGGGTTTAGGGTTTAGGGTTTAGGGTTTAGGGTTTAGGGTTTAGGGTTTAGGGTTTAGGGTTTAGGGTTTAGGGTTTAGGGTTTAGGGTTTAGGGTTTAGGGTTTAGGGTTTAGGGTTTAGGGTTTAGGGTTTAGGGTTTAGGGTTTAGGGTTTAGGGTTTAGGGTTTAGGGTTTAGGGTTTAGGGTTTAGGGTTTAGGGTTTAGGGTTTAGGGTTTAGGGTTTAGGGTTTAGGGTTTAGGGTTTAGGGTTTAGGGTTTAGGGTTTAGGGTTTAGGGTTTAGGGTTTAGGGTTTAGGGTTTAGGGTTTAGGGTTTAGGGTTTAGGGTTTAGGGTTTAGGGTTTAGGGTTTAGGGTTTAGGGTTTAGGGTTTAGGGTTTAGGGTTTAGGGTTTAGGGTTTAGGGTTTAGGGTTTAGGGTTTAGGGTTTAGGGTTTAGGGTTTAGGGTTTAGGGTTTAGGGTTTAGGGTTTAGGGTTTAGGGTTTAGGGTTTAGGGTTTAGGGTTTAGGGTTTAGGGTTTAGGGTTTAGGGTTTAGGGTTTAGGGTTTAGGGTTTAGGGTTTAGGGTTTAGGGTTTAGGGTTTAGGGTTTAGGGTTTAGGGTTTAGGGTTTAGGGTTTAGGGTTTAGGGTTTAGGGTTTAGGGTTTAGGGTTTAGGGTTTAGGGTTTAGGGTTTAGGGTTTAGGGTTTAGGGTTTAGGGTTTAGGGTTTAGGGTTTAGGGTTTAGGGTTTAGGGTTTAGGGTTTAGGGTTTAGGGTTTAGGGTTTAGGGTTTAGGGTTTAGGGTTTAGGGTTTAGGGTTTAGGGTTTAGGGTTTAGGGTTTAGGGTTTAGGAGTTTAGGGTTTAGGGTTTAGGGTTTAGGGTTTAGGGTTTAGGGTTAGGGTTAGGGTTAGGGTTTAGGGTTTTAGGGTATTAGGGTAGTAGGGTTTAGGGTTAAAGGTTTAGGGTTTAAGGTTTAGGTTTGGGTTAGGGTTAGGTTTAGGGTTTAGGGTTTAGGGTTTAGGGTTTAGGGTTTAGAGGGTTAGGGTTAGGGTTTAGGGTTTTGGGTAGTTTGGGTTTAGGGTTAGGGTTTAGGGTTTAGAGGTTTAGGGTTTAGGGTTAGGGTTTAGGGTTTAGGGTTTAGGGTTTAGGGTTAGGTTTAGGGTTTAGGGGTTTAGGGTTTTGGGTTTAGGGTTTAGGTTTAGGGTTTAG